>OX392524.1:0-10000000 GCA_947623375.1 Apotomis capreana
CCTAACCTAACCTAACCTAACCTAACCTAACCTAACCTAACCTAACCTAACCTAACCTAACCTAACCTAACCTAACCTAACCTAACCTAACCTAACCTAACCTAACCTAACCTAACCTAACCTAACCTAACCTAACCTAACCTAACCTAACCTAACCTAACCTAACCTAACCTAACCTAACCTAACCTAACCTAACCTAACCTAACCTAACCTAACCTAACCTAACCTAACCTAACCTAACCTAACCTAACCTAACCTAACCTAACCTAACCTAACCTAACCTAACCTAACCTAACCTAACCTAACCTAACCTAACCTAACCTAACCTAACCTAACCTAACCTAACCTAACCTAACCTAACCTAACCTAACCTAACCTAACCTAACCTAACCTAACCTAACCTAACCTAACCTAACCTAACCTAACCTAACCTAACCTAACCTAACCTAACCTAACCTAACCTAACCTAACCTAACCTAACCTAACCTAACCTAACCTAACCTAACCTAACCTAACCTAACCTAACCTAACCTAACCTAACCTAACCTAACCTAACCTAACCTAACCTAACCTAACCTAACCTAACCTAACCTAACCTAACCTAACCTTTTTTTTTTTTTTTTTTTTTTTTTTTATCGTCAGAAAATGCTTTTACGCATACCCGGTCTTGTAGAGGGAGACCGGGTTATGCAGGACTCGGCGGGTGTATATTGCCCGTAATACCTGCTAAAAACTGACGTTGGCCGCCTCGCTGGCTTTAGGCGGGAACACGGGACCACTTGCGTATTCTCCGCGGACCCACCAGCAGCTGTATGTAGTGACTAGAATAAACGGGGGAGAGATCACACCTCTCCCCCGGCTGACTTCGCTGAAACGCGTTTCGCTAGGCTTCCACGCGCTTCCCGCTCGAGGGACTAAGCTAGGTGCGACAGAAACCCTCCATCTCTGCCGCCCGCTACCCTATTTAGGGTGGAAGGTTACGCTCATGCGCGGCGCGCCTTCTCCCCACTCTTCGCCGGCGAATGGAGTGCTCTTCCGCCGTAATCTCCCTTTCGCGCTCGTTGCTCTCTTTCTGCGTCATCACTTCCTCGCAGAAAGAGAGCATCGCCTGCCACGCTGTGTCTTGCCTCACCATGGCAGCAACCACTGCCGGCAAGGACAGATCCACCCCTATCACAGACACGAGCGCTGTCCGCTGCGCGCTCCATGCCGGACACACTTCTAAAGTGTGCTGAGCCGTATCTCGGTCGCCGCCGCATTCGTGGCATTCAGGGGTTGGTTCCCGACCCACGATCTTCCACAGATACTGGCCGAAACAACCGTGTCCCGACAGGATCTGTGTCAAACGGAAGGTCAGGACCCCATGTTGCCTTTCCACCCACTCTTTAAGGACTGGGCGGATGGCTTCTATGGTGCGGGAGCCAGCTGTTGGCCGTTCTAGACGGAGCGCCCAGACTCCCATCGCGTCATTTATGAGGCTAGTGCGTCGAGCCTCAATCTCGGAAGGAGCCGGCCAGTAATCCCGCTCCCGTGCCGCTGCTCGCCAGAAGAAGAGTTCTGCCAGCACTTTAGCCTCCAGGTCCCAGGGTAGGGATCCGGCCATGACGCACGCAGCATCGGTGGATACAGTGCGGTATCCACGAACCATTCTCAGTGCCATCGCCCTCTGTGACCTTCGTAAGTGGGCTGTACACTGTCTGGCGATGGCACCAGCCCAGACGGGTGCACCGTAAAGGGCTATGGAGCGCACTACTCCCATGTATAAGCGGCGGCATGGGGCATTGGGCCCTCCCAAATTTTTAAGTAAGCGGCCGAGGGCCCCAGCTGCGCTCAGTAATTTTGGGGCCAGACGCTCGAAATGAGCTTTGAAATTCCATTTGCTGTCAAGCACAACTCCAAGATATTGTAGAGTAGGCTTAACAGCAATTGGGACCCCGCTGACAGTAATTTGGGCACCCGTTGGAGGTGCTTTCCGACGCCCGTAGAAGCAGATGGCTTCTGATTTTTGGAGAGCAACCTCCAGCCCCAGCCGTCTTATGCGGCTTACAACTTGGGCAACACCCGCCGTAGCCAGAATGGCCGCATCACGATAACTGGGTCCCTTGGCCATCACCAACGTGTCGTCAGCGTAGCAAAATACGTCAACTCCACGAGGGTTTTCCCCCCTCAAGACCCAGTCATATCCGACATTCCAGAGAAGTGGCCCTAAAACCGACCCCTGAGGAACGCCGCACTCCATTCGTTTCCGGCCCCACGTGTGCTGCCCAGGCCACTCCACGAACCGGTTGCTCAGATAGGCCCGGATGATACGGGCTAAATGAGAAGGTACGCCATGGTAGCGCATAGCCTCGTTTATTGTTTCCCAAGGCATGGTGTTAAAGGCGTTGCGAATGTCTAATGACACTGCCAAAACGACCTCACCTTGGGAAACAGATTCTTGGGCCAGGGCTTGGACGCACAAGATGGCGTCCACCGTGGAATGGCCGGTCCTGAACCCGAATTGGTTTTCAGCCAAGTCTGGCCCCACTGTCCGCATGTGATTGATGAGGCGGGAAGCTATAATGCGCTCAAATAGTTTCCCGATCTCATCAAGCAAAACGATTGGCCGATAGGTCGATGGCGACTCTGCCGGGCGACCCTCCTTCTTTAGCAGGACGAGTTTTCCTGTTTTCCACCCCACAGGAAAACACCCCTGCTCCAGGCACGCCGAAAAGAGGCGAGTAAGACGCGGCTCCAGCTCTGCCATTACAAGAGCCCATACGCGGCCGGGTAGACCGTCTGGGCCCGGGGCCGTATTCTTGGCCCGCATGCGAAGTACTGCTGCCCCCAGTTCTCCCGCAGAAACTGGCGGCACCTCTTCGGTCTCCTCAATGTTCCGCGGCGCCATTTCTGGAGGACTGAAAATACCTCTGGCAGGAAACAGTGCCGTCACCACTTCCTCGAGGAAATCCGGGTCTAAAGTCTGCGTGAGGGGAGGGGCCCATGGGCGCAGCTTACTTCTCACAAGCTTATAGGGCCTGCCCCACGGATCCGCATTTAGCGACTCGAGGAATTCCTCTTTCGCAGCATCCTTGGCCCGGCCCATAGCAGTCTTGAGGGACTCCTTCGCTGCCTTGTACTGACCATACAGGGTCCTCTCCGCCTCCTCATCTGACCGCCGACGTCTCCTCTGCCTCTGGTACCGACGCCGCGCATCTGAGCAGCCTTTGCGCAGGAGTGCAAGCTCAGCTGTCCACCAGTATACTTGAGTCTTTCGTGATGGAGGCTTGGCCCGGGGCATCGCCGCGTCGCATATCTGCGTCATGGCTTCCCGGAACCAGGATGCTTCCGCCTCCACCACGACCTCACCTTCCGGCATGGGCAGCCAAGCCTGAACTATCGTCGCTTCTGTAAGCCGGTCCCGGTCGAGTTTACTTAGAGCCCATCTCGGGCCACCACCGCGGCCGGCAGGAGGACCTGTACTTGGGCCGGAGGCTGGTGGCAACGTGGAGACGTCATACCGGATATATCGGTGATCTGACAGCGTCTCCACGTCCACCATTACCTTCCAGCCATTTACGCAGCCCGCCAGGGAGGCATTTGTGAAGGTCAAGTCCACAATGGAACCGCCTTGTTGCCGCACGCAGGTTTGGACTGCTCCCACGTTGGCTAGGATGAGTCCTGTCGCCACCGCCCACTCTTCCAGCACCTCGCCACGCACATCTGTCACAGGTGAACCCCACGCAGTGGATTTGGCGTTGAAGTCCCCTGCGACAATAAGCGGGCCAGGAAGTATTGCGACCCGAGCACCTACCTCTGTTAGATAGCGCTCGAAGTCCGCAAGGCCTCGGTTCGGGGAGAAGTATATGCCGACGAATGTGACGCTCCCACATCTCGCTGACACGAAACCTTGCCCCTTCAGCACGCCTTCGAAAGCAGGCGAGCCCACCCTCGACACAAGAGCAACCGTCCCATCGAGGTTCCCGACCCAGTCATCCCGAGGCGGGACCGAGTACGGCTCCGCGACAACTGCCACGTGAATACCCCACTGTGCCAGAGACTGGAATAACAGATCCTGAGCCCTGGCACAGTGGTTAAGGTTAGTCTGCAGAACCTTGAGGGCCATTTGGATTTTCCGTGGCCTCGAACTCCATCTCGGCCTCCTGCACTGCACTAGTGGAGGGGGGAGCAACCTGGGAGGGGACTCGGGAGCCATCGCCAGCGCGCTTCGCCTTCTGAGAGCGGGAATTCGTGCAGGCCTTGGACCCGATTTTATGGTCCGCATGCTTACCCGCAGCAGAACATAGGACACAGCGGGGTGTCCCTGAGCAAGCTGCCCTCTTATGTCCCGGTTGACCACATTTAAAACAAAGGTCACTGTGGTCCTCCGTCGCAGTGCACTGCGCAATGGTGTGCCCCATTTGGAGACATCTGAAACATCTCATTGGCCTCTCCTCCAATAGTCTGACTTTGGCCGAGAGGCCCCAGCCAAGGTCCAATCGCCCACTCTGGATCACTCTCTTGGCAGCCGTAACAGGGCAGCGCACCCAGAGTGTGCCGAGGGTGCGGATGCCTCGACGGATCTCGCCAGTCTTAACTTTCTCCGCGGGGCACCCGCCGATAACACTGATCGCGGCTGCCACTGACTCCGGTGACACAGAGTCATCCAGCTCCGATATGCGGAGTTCCGCACATTTGGTTGGCCTTGAGATGCGGACAGCCTGCTCGCCTAGCTTCTCCGCAAGGGCCTTCGCCAGCTGATCAGCTTTGTCGTCGCTATCGGTTCCTGGAACCTCCAGTACTTGACCACCAGTGACAGCGCGTTTAATTTTCATCTTGGTGATGCCGATACCGGCCAGGTCCACCTTCTTTGCCTCGGAGAGCACATTCGCGTACGTCACTCCCAGCTCTTTCGCTTCTGGCATCAACGTCAGAACCACAGCTGAGGAACGTGACGGTGTTAACTTCCTCGCCTTCTTGGGCCGCTGAGGCTTTTGGCTCTGCTGGCTCTGTTGTGGCTGGGAGTTGACCCGCTTGAATTTTTTCCTTCCTTTTTTGTGACCCACTACCTGCCAGTCATTCTTCGGCTGCGCTGCTACCTGAGGCAGAGGGGACCCTGCGTTCTCGGGAACGAGGGCTTTTGGTATTTGTGGGGCAACACTCTTTTTGCCCTTTCCCTTACCCTTGCCGCCGCGCTTTGGCGGCTCCTCGGTGTAGTTGGGAGGCCCCTTCTTCGGAGCAGCTGGTGCCCCTAGAATTGACGGCATCTGTGTCATATTAGAAGCCGTAGCCTTCCTCTTGTCACCAGCCAATGGCGGGCGGAGACGTTGAGCTGGCAGAAGCCGTCCTTCCTTCTCCAACCCGTCAAATCGGGCATTAATTATTTGGCCCATTTGGCTCGTGACAGCACGAACAATACTCTCTATATCCCGGGACGCAGGATCGTTCGGTCCCGGGGTCAGCGGCGTTGGGCTGCCCCCAAGGGTGCTCTGCCCCTGGCTAGATGTGCCAGCTCTCGGCTCCATGAGACTGGCTCGAAGCTCGTCCATCTCCTTGCGAAGTTCGGCCATGTCTGCCTTTAGGCGGGCATTTTCCGCGGCCAGTCTCTTGGTCTCGTCTGAAACTGTGCGCCTGCCTAACTCCGCAACAGCTTCACGGATCCCGACTGTGGCTTCCTTTAGAGCACGTTGGAATGTCCCTTTTAAATTGCTCGATTTGGTGGCGACTTTGTTGATGACGCCCAAACTGTCCAGCACCTGCTGGATCAAAGCTAGCGCAGTGCGGGCGTCCTCGTCTTCGTCGCCACTTGGTGTCCATGGAGACTCTGACAGGCGAGCAAGGTGCCTGCTCACCGCCTTGCGGGTTGCCTCCGCCACCTCCTCCTCAGCCTGTAGCTCAACTTCCTCCCGCCTCTGTTTGAGGAATTCGGCTTTGGCCTGGGCAGGCCCCACGTGCCGGGATGATGTGGGATGGCCTCGCCCTCTCTTATTTGGCCCGAACCTGGGCCTTTCTCCGGGGTCGGACACATCTTCACTGGATCCTTCCGACCCATCTTTCCCGCTGAGCAGCCGCTTGCGGCCTTCCCCAGATCGGTTTGAAGCGGATATATGCAGCGAACCGTCCGAATCGGCTGTCTCAGTGTCCGCGTCCGTCTGCAGCGGCGAACAGAAGAACTTTTCGCTGGGAAGGTCACGCTTGTTGACTTTCCCAGGGGAGAAGAACTCTTCCCTACCTGGTGAGAGCCTCTCAAGCACGACGAGAGGCTTTTTCCCACAGAACACCCTCGAAGGGATTGGTGTGGGCGACCGCACGAATTCCTGGGGTGCCGCGGGCACCTCCTTCTCTCCGTTACCGTCCTCGGGGATGGCGTGACTTATAAAACGCCCCCGGTTATCCCGAACTGGGCGGAACACCATAGTTGGGGGGATCGAAGAAGGCTTCGTAGCATCCGCTCTGTCACCTTCCTTATCCCCTCCTCCGCGCAACCTTAAAACTAATCCGCATGCATCATTGTCCAGTAAGCATTGGCCATGGTCGTCGGTTTCCGTCCTTGAGTGGTGTGCCCCCCCAGAATACGACGGGCAGCATGTCACCACAGCGCGGGCACTTGCCCGTTCCGTGGTGACACGGAGGATTGAAACCTCCTGGGGTAGTCTATTCAAAATATAGCCACTCATGATTCGCTATTTTTTTAAGGAGGTATGCCCCCCCTTTCTGACGTTTGTGACTGGGCTCCCCCCAGCCACGCATCCCATCGGCACGCCAGTCACACCTTAGGATTGGGGATTTTTATAGTGGTTTACTCCACGTGACCTTCCTCTCAATGAGGGAGATCCCCGGTCTGCTCAGTGCAGGTTACGGGTTGCCCGACAGTGGCCGTGGCCACACATCGCGCGGGTGGTGCGAGCCACCCCAGGGTAGCCTTTTTGTGAGGCTGCCCGCCAACTCCGTCCCAGGGAGGGACATGGCGTCTCGCACTGTGCCCTCTGCTGGTTTCAGAGGGACACGCGGAGCCGCACGTCGGGGTGCTGTTCTTTGTCTGGCCCCTCTCCTCAGGCCTGTCCGGTTTGGGAGGCCCTGTCCGGCATAGCCCTGAGGGTCATTGGGGCACGCAAGCCCCTTCACCACGGCAAGGTGACAGCACTTCGAAGGGGAACCTAACCTAACCTAACCTAACCTAACCTAACCTAACCTAACCTAACCTAACCTAACCTAACCTAACCTAACCTAACCTAACCTAACCTAACCTAACCTAACCTAACCTAACCTAACCTAACCTAACCTAACCTAACCTAACCTAACCTAACCTAACCTAACCTAACCTAACCTAACCTAACCTAACCTAACCTAACCTAACCTAACCTAACCTAACCTAACCTAACCTAACCTAACCTAACCTAACCTAACCTAACCTAACCTAACCTAACCTAACCTAACCTAACCTAACCTAACCTAACCTAACCTAACCTAACCTAACCTAACCTAACCTAACCTAACCTAACCTAACCTAACCTAACCTAACCTAACCTAACCTAACCTAACCTAACCTAACCTAACCTAACCTAACCTAACCTAACCTAACCTAACCTAACCTAACCTAACCTAACCTAACCTAACCTAACCTAACCTAACCTAACCTAACCTAACCTAACCTAACCTAACCTAACCTAACCTAACCTAACCTAACCTAACCTAACCTAACCTAACCTAACCTAACCTAACCTAACCTAACCTAACCTAACCTAACCTAACCTAACCTAACCTAACCTAACCTAACCTAACCTAACCTAACCTAACCTAACCTAACCTAACCTAACCTAACCTAACCTAACCTAACCTAACCTAACCTAACCTAACCTAACCTAACCTAACCTAACCTAACCTAACCTAACCTAACCTAACCTAACCTAACCTAACCTAACCTAACCTAACCTAACCTAACCTAACCTAACCTAACCTAACCTAACCTAACCTAACCTAACCTAACCTAACCTAACCTAACCTAACCTAACCTAACCTAACCTAACCTAACCTAACCTAACCTAACCTAACCTAACCTAACCTAACCTAACCTAACCTAACCTAACCTAACCTAACCTAACCTAACCTAACCTAACCTAACCTAACCTAACCTAACCTAACCTAACCTAACCTAACCTAACCTAACCTAACCTAACCTAACCTAACCTAACCTAACCTAACCTAACCTAACCTAACCTAACCTAACCTAACCTAACCTAACCTAACCTAACCTAACCTAACCTAACCTAACCTAACCTAACCTAACCTAACCTAACCTAACCTAACCTAACCTAACCTAACCTAACCTAACCTAACCTAACCTAACCTAACCTAACCTAACCTAACCTAACCTAACCTAACCTAACCTAACCTAACCTAACCTAACCTAACCTAACCTAACCTAACCTAACCTAACCTAACCTAACCTAACCTAACCTAACCTAACCTAACCTAACCTAACCTAACCTAACCTAACCTAACCTAACCTAACCTAACCTAACCTAACCTAACCTAACCTAACCTAACCTAACCTAACCTAACCTAACCTAACCTAACCTAACCTAACCTAACCTAACCTAACCTAACCTAACCTAACCTAACCTAACCTAACCTAACCTAACCTAACCTAACCTAACCTAACCTAACCTAACCTAACCTAACCTAACCTAACCTAACCTAACCTAACCTAACCTAACCTAACCTAACCTAACCTAACCTAACCTAACCTAACCTAACCTAACCTAACCTAACCTAACCTAACCTAACCTAACCTAACCTAACCTAACCTAACCTAACCTAACCTAACCTAACCTAACCTAACCTAACCTAACCTAACCTAACCTAACCTAACCTAACCTAACCTAACCTAACCTAACCTAACCTAACCTAACCTAACCTAACCTAACCTAACCTAACCTAACCTAACCTAACCTAACCTAACCTAACCTAACCTAACCTAACCTAACCTAACCTAACCTAACCTAACCTAACCTAACCTAACCTAACCTAACCTAACCTAACCTAACCTAACCTAACCTAACCTAACCTAACCTAACCTAACCTAACCTAACCTAACCTAACCTAACCTAACCTAACCTAACCTAACCTAACCTAACCTAACCTAACCTAACCTAACCTAACCTAACCTAACCTAACCTAACCTAACCTAACCTAACCTAACCTAACCTAACCTAACCTAACCTAACCTAACCTAACCTAACCTAACCTAACCTAACCTAACCTAACCTAACCTAACCTAACCTAACCTAACCTAACCTAACCTAACCTAACCTAACCTAACCTAACCTAACCTAACCTAACCTAACCTAACCTAACCTAACCTAACCTAACCTAACCTAACCTAACCTAACCTAACCTAACCTAACCTAACCTAACCTAACCTAACCTAACCTAACCTAACCTAACCTAACCTAACCTAACCTAACCTAACCTAACCTAACCTAACCTAACCTAACCTAACCTAACCTAACCTAACCTAACCTAACCTAACCTAACCTAACCTAACCTAACCTAACCTAACCTAACCTAACCTAACCTAACCTAACCTAACCTAACCTAACCTAACCTAACCTAACCTAACCTAACCTAACCTAACCTAACCTAACCTAACCTAACCTAACCTAACCTAACCTAACCTAACCTAACCTAACCTAACCTAACCTAACCTAACCTAACCTAACCTAACCTAACCTAACCTAACCTAACCTAACCTAACCTAACCTAACCTAACCTAACCTAACCTAACCTAACCTAACCTAACCTAACCTAACCTAACCTAACCTAACCTAACCTAACCTAACCTAACCTAACCTAACCTAACCTAACCTAACCTAACCTAACCTAACCTAACCTAACCTAACCTAACCTAACCTAACCTAACCTAACCTAACCTAACCTAACCTAACCTAACCTAACCTAACCTAACCTAACCTAACCTAACCTAACCTAACCTAACCTAACCTAACCTAACCTAACCTAACCTAACCTAACCTAACCTAACCTAACCTAACCTAACCTAACCTAACCTAACCTAACCTAACCTAACCTAACCTAACCTAACCTAACCTAACCTAACCTAACCTAACCTAACCTAACCTAACCTAACCTAACCTAACCTAACCTAACCTAACCTAACCTAACCTAACCTAACCTAACCTAACCTAACCTAACCTAACCTAACCTAACCTAACCTAACCTAACCTAACCTAACCTAACCTAACCTAACCTAACCTAACCTAACCTAACCTAACCTAACCTAACCTAACCTAACCTAACCTAACCTAACCTAACCTAACCTAACCTAACCTAACCTAACCTAACCTAACCTAACCTAACCTAACCTAACCTAACCTAACCTAACCTAACCTAACCTAACCTAACCTAACCTAACCTAACCTAACCTAACCTAACCTAACCTAACCTAACCTAACCTAACCTAACCTAACCTAACCTAACCTAACCTAACCTAACCTAACCTAACCTAACCTAACCTAACCTAACCTAACCTAACCTAACCTAACCTAACCTAACCTAACCTAACCTAACCTAACCTAACCTAACCTAACCTAACCTAACCTAACCTAACCTAACCTAACCTAACCTAACCTAACCTAACCTAACCTAACCTAACCTAACCTAACCTAACCTAACCTAACCTAACCTAACCTAACCTAACCTAACCTAACCTAACCTAACCTAACCTAACCTAACCTAACCTAACCTAACCTAACCTAACCTAACCTAACCTAACCTAACCTAACCTAACCTAACCTAACCTAACCTAACCTAACCTAACCTAACCTAACCTAACCTAACCTAACCTAACCTAACCTAACCTAACCTAACCTAACCTAACCTAACCTAACCTAACCTAACCTAACCTAACCTAACCTAACCTAACCTAACCTAACCTAACCTAACCTAACCTAACCTAACCTAACCTAACCTAACCTAACCTAACCTAACCTAACCTAACCTTTTTTTTTTTTTTTTTTTTTTTTTTTTTTTTGACGGTGTGGAAATGCATTACGCATACCCCCCGAGGCTAGGGAAGCCAAGGTGGGGGGTTATGTGGGACTCACCCCTCATAAGGAGGGGCATACCCACTAAAACCACACCGGCGTTTCTCCGCACTGCCGTTTGTGGGGGCGCCATGGGGTCGCGAACATTCTACCACGACGCCCCCCGGCTGCCCTGGCTGCTGCCAGGGCTCCCGCGCCAAAGGAGGGAGGGATCGGAATACGCTACGATCCCTCCCCCAGACGTGTGGAGTCTATTTCGTGGGCCCCTAACCCACGAACTCCACTAGGGGTTTTGGCGAGCAGCATATTGTGCCCGCCTCCGCCCCAACCGTCTACGCCGGATCGGGAGCGCATCCGCCCTCTCTTCGCGCTCCCGTTCCGAGGCCTCCTTCTGTGAGATGACTGACTCACAGAAGGAGGCCACCGCCTCCCACGATCTCTCGCTCCCCAGCATGGCCGCCACGACGCTGTGGAGCGAGAGATCCCCCACTCCGAGGGCGCGCATTAGAGTGCGGCGCTCACCGTCCCAGCGACTGCACACCTCAAGGGTGTGCTGGGCGGTGTCGTCCGGGTCGCCGCACTCGTGGCACATCGGGCTGGCCTCCCTCCCAATTCGGTGCAGGTAATGACCGAAGCACCCGTGTCCGGTCATTACCTGCGCCAGCCTAAACCCGATGATGCCGTGCGCCCTCTCTAACCATCCGGGGAATGACGGGAGGAGTGCCCCTATGGTGCGGACTCCATAGGGGGACCCCTCCAGTTCCTCTCTCCATCGGTCCCTCACCCTGCGCAGTGCCTGGCGGCGCTCCTCCCTCAAGTCTTCGGGAGCGGGGAATTCATTTTGCGCCCTGCGCCTCTCCCGCTCCCTGTGCGCCTCTGCGAGCACCTGGGCATCCATCTCCCAGGGCGTGGTGCCCGCTAAGGCGCACGCCGCCGCCCACGACACTGTACAGTATCCCCGGATGATTCGCGTGGCGACCACCCTTTGCGGGGCCCGGAGGCGGGCCTTGTTGGTGGCACTGAGCCGATCGGCCCAGATCGGCGCACCATACACGGCCATACTCCGGGCCACCCCCGCGTATAACTTGCGGCACGCCACGTTCGGACCCCCCACGTTGGGCAGCAGTCTGCCCAGGGCCGACGCCGCCGCCACTATTCGGGGAGCAAGTCGGCAGAAATGCTCCCCGAAATCCCATTTGCGGTCCAGGTGAATTCCCAGGTACTTTATGCTGGCTTTCACCCGGACCGCTTCTCCGCCTACCGGTATTGCCAGCCCCGCCGGCGGGCGCCAGCCCCTTCCTCCGAAGAGGATTGCGTCTGTCTTGGGCAGCGCCACCCTCAGCCCCAGCATTCCGATTCTTGTGACCATAAGGTCCGCCGCGACCGCCGCCCTCCGCAGAGCCTCCTCTAGCTCCGCTCCCCGGATAGCCACCATCGTGTCATCTGCGTAGCAGATGACAGTCATCCGGGGGAGCAGGACCCCTCTAATGGCCCAGTCGAAACCGACATTCCACAAGAGGGGTCCAAGCACGGAGCCTTGAGGGACTCCGCACGCCATCTCCCTTTCGCGGCGCTGCCCATCCTGCCCTACATAGAGCACTACCCTGTGTGAGAGGTAGTGCTCTATTGTCCGCCTCAGATAGGGAGGCACTCCATGGTAGCGGAGTGCCTCCATTATCACCGTGTACGGGAGGGAGCCGAACGCATTGGCGATGTCGAGCGACACCGCCACAACTCCCTCCCCTCGCTCCGCGGCATATCCACAGAATGCCCGTAGGGCTCCCAACGCCCCCATCGTCGACCGCCCCGTTCGGAAGCCGAACTGGCGGTCCGACAAGTTCGGCCCTGTGCCCTCCAGGTGCTGGACGATCCGGGAAGCAATGATGCGCTCGAACATCTTCCCGGATTCGTCCAACAGCACAATAGGCCTCCACCCCGAAGGGGAGTCCGCCGGCCGATTGTCTTTACGGAGGAGGCACAGCCTCCCCTCTTTCCAGATCCTCGGAAACCGCCCTGCCTCTAGACAATCGTCATAGAGGTCTTTTAGGCGGTCTCCGAGGTGCTTCAACGCCACCGGCAGGATGCGTCCAGGGACGCCATCCGGCCCAGGAGCCTTCTTGCAGCCCCGCAGACGGTGGATAGCAAATCCCATCTCACCGTCCGTCACCGGCGGGACTGCTTCGGGTTCCAACGGCTCCTCCTCGGGGCCCACCATGCAGGGCGGGGCAAAGTCCGGCGCTGCCGGGAAGAGGCCCTCTACCACTCTGCCGAGGAGTTCCGGCTCCAGGGAATCCAAGCCGGGGGCGTGGCGCATTTTGTTGCGCACCACTTTATATGGTCGCCCCCATGGATCCCTGTCCAGCGTCGCTAGGAACTCCTCGTAGGCAGAGTCTTTGGCCTTGGCGATGGCCGTCGACAGCGCCTCCTTCGCCTGTCGGAGGGCCCCATGTAGGAGATCCTCCTCCTCTGCCGTGTGGTTTCTACGCCGCCTGCACCGAGTGTACGCCCGTCTGGCCGTGTTGCAGGCGAGACGGAGGGCCGCAACCTCCCCCGTCCACCAATAGACTCGGTTCTTTGCAGGCGGCCGCCCCACCCTGCGCATGGCGGCGTCACACACCGAGGTGAGTGACGCCCGAAATTGCACAGCCCTCCCCTCAATATCCGCGGTCCGGTCCGGTGGGGGTGCTCGCCAAGCCTCGACCATCGCCGTCTCCTCGGCCATGTCTCGGTCCAAGGTGGCGAGGCTCCACCTGGGGAACCGAGCACGTCCCACTGGCACCGCAGGGTCCTGCGCCGGAGCTGTCATCGACTTGGAGACCCTCATCCGAATGTACCTGTGGTCGGAGAGGGTCTCCGTGTCCACCAGGACCCGCCAGTCGGACAACCTGTCCGCAATCGCAGGGGAGGCGAAAGTGATGTCCACTATAGACCCCCCCTGCCGGCGGACACAAGTGTGCTCGGTGCCCCTGTTCATTGCCACCAGTCCGGACCGCACCGTCCACTCCCAGAGGGCCTGGCCCCTGGGGTCTGTGGCCGGGGAACCCCACGCTCTGCATTTGGCGTTAAGGTCCCCCAACACCACCACCGGTGACGGCGCCGCTCTTGCGACCACCCCCGTGAGCCTACCGAGGTAGCGCTCGAAATCCGCCAGCGGCCTGTTAGGGGAGAAGTACACTGCCACGAGTACCGTGTCTCCCCATTTGGCCGCTGCGTAGCCGGAGCCGCCCTCGGTTTTGGCAAGAGGGGGGTGGTCTCCCATGGGTGGGGCCACCATCGCCACCAGCCCGTCCGCGTCCCCGACCCAGTTGGGCTGGGGAGGAACAAAATATGGTTCCGCAATGATGGCAACACTAATGCCCCACTCCGCCATGTGCTGCAAGAGTAAATCTTGAGCTCGGGCGGAGTGGTTCAGGTTGCTCTGCAGCACTTCCCAAATTTTTTGTTGAGGTTGTGCTGGCATTAGTGGTCCATTTTATTTAGTCCCTCCCCATTTGACCTCATTGTGTCTTTCGGCGGGGCAGTCTGGGGTTTTCCAGTTGCCTGGGGCCTGGCAGTGGCCATTTTCCCCCTTGTGAATGGGGGGGTGCACGAGGGTCCCCCCATCACATGGCCAGCCGGCAGTTTGGCGTGGTGGCACACGGCACACCACGCTTTCTCCGCCTCACACTCTCTCGTTGTGTGGCCGGTTTTGCCACATCGGTAGCATAGCCCGCTCCTATCTACCGGAGAGGGACAGAGTGCACGGGTGTGCCCAGTTCCCATGCACCTGTAGCACCTCATAGGTAGCGGGTCCAGGGCCTCCACTCGGGCAGAGGTCCACCCTACCTGCAGCCGCCCAGCGGCCACCACAGCGTTGGCTGCCGCTACCGGGCATACGGCTATAACGGACCCGGTCTGGTTTGGTGCCAGCCGAATCCTGCCCATCCGAATTTGACTTGCTGGGCACGCCCCCTTCTCGGCAATGGCCGCCTGGACGGTTTCCGGGGCCACAGCTTCATCAAATCCGGAGATTCTTATCTCTGCCGTCTTGATGGGTCGATGAACGTCCGCCACGTCCCCGATCAGGCTCCTCAGCTTCTCGGCCAGGTTGTCGGCCATTGCCCCACTATTTACTCCTGGGACTTCAATGAGGCGAGCCCCGGCCGCTGTGCTCCTCACTTTCACAGTCTGTAGACCCAGCTCCGCAAGTTTAATGGTGGTGGCCTTTCCCATCACCGTCTTGTAGTCCGTCTCCGTCCCTTCTTTGAGGGTCACCACAACCGCGGCGGACTGGGGCGCGGCGAATACCCTCGGCTTCGGGAGCGGAGCGGGAGATGCCTTCGGGGTGGCCGTCACCTGTGGTGCCGTGGTCTTCCTCCCTTTCCCCTTCCTCACCACCTGTGACCACGTATTTGGGTCAGGGATGACGGGCTGGGCCAGGGGCATGCGGCCGAACGCGGCGGCAGGGATTTGACCGGGGTCACTCGTGGTGCCGGCACCGGAGCCTGTTGGGGCTTAGCCACGCGTTGCTCCTTCGAGCTCCTCATGGTTCGGCTGCTTGCTGCAGGGGGATCCGCAGTGACGGCCGCAGCAGCAGCCGTCGCAGCAGCAGCAGCTGCGGCAGCGGCCGCCGCAGCCTTTTTGTCTCCCGCCAGTGGGGGACGGAGGATTGGTTCCGCCGGGATGCGGCGCTCGAGCTCGCTGATCCGCACATTGACCATGTCACCCAGTGATATGAATAGGTCCCTTTTCAGCTCTTCAAAGAGCTCCGCCATATTCATATCCTGGGTGGCCTCCGCCTGCGGTGCTTGTGGCGAGGTTTTCCGCGTCGAGAAGGCTGTGCGCAGTGCTTTGGCCTCCGTTTTAAGGCCGGCCAGCTCTTCGCGCATCCGCTTGTTATCCGCTTTCAATTTCCGGATCTCCTCCGCCTCTCTGGGGGTCCTCAACAGATCCGCGACCTCTAGGATCTCGTAGCAGGCCGCGTTCATACGGCCTTGCACCTCCCCCTTCAGGTTGCCTGACTTTTTGGCCTCCGCTAGAACTGCCATGGCACACCTCTTAATAACCTCGGCGTAGTCATCCTCCGAGTCACTGGGGGATCCCAGCAGCGGGCTCCTCTCCCTATAGCTGTCCTTCGACTGCTGCGATCGCAGGGTGCGGGATGGGGGATCCTTCAGATATGCCGAGGCCCCGTCTGCATCCCTTTCGTAGTCGGCAAGCTCGAATTCCTTGAGCCTCGCCTTGGCCGAGCTCAGCCCTGCGTACGCGCCCTTCGGCCCTGTGTGGCCGCCCCTGTTGTTGGAACCGACTCTGGCTCCTTTACCGCGAGCCAACTCGTCGTCGTCTTCTGAAGACCGACGACTTCTGGTCCTCTTGAGGCCCGTACCCGCCTCTTTCTCCTCGTCCTGAGCCACTTCCATGGACGGGACTACCGTCTCGTCCTCTCCATCGAACGTCTCTGCTTCAGAAGAGTCAGAGTCCACTGAGGCAGATTTCCCCCCTTTTCCTTTCTTTCCCCCCCCCTTGCCCCCCCGTTGAGGCTTGCCTGCCTTTCGGGTCTCTTCTTTCTTGGAAGAAACCACGACTACATCCCTGTAGCGTAAAGTCATCGCCCCCGAGGTTTTTTGACCTACCTTACTCTTCCCCCCCCCCCCAGAGTCGTCAGGGTCTGTATCCCCCATATCCGGAACTTCCTAGGACGTCCCTAGACCAGTTCCCAGAAGTTACAAAAGTTACAAAAGTGTAACGGTCAAGTGCGAGTCGTGCCAATTTTTACAAAGTTACGAAAATGCTCACTTTTCGCACTTGGCCTTCCCCCCTATGGTAGCTAAAATTCTGTACGAGGTGTCGTTAGATAGGCCTAACTGCCCTCTACAGAACGTCACCAAAAAACAACCCAAAACACGCAAGGAACAGGCACACTGAATTTTGAAAAAAATTTACAAACTTAAAAACGGTAGTAAGTGTGCCTGATGAAAATTAATAGCAATTGGATACAAATCTAATATCTCTAGAACAGAAGGTCCTAGAGATATGGAACAAAAAGAAAAGGAAAGAACAGAGAATAGGCAAATTTATACGACAAGAAGAGAAAGAAATTTAAAAGCAAAAAAGAAAGTTACAAAAGATTTAAACTTTTTTTTAATAAATCTCCAAACTCCCTACGCTTAAAACCCAAAATTACTTTTTGTTCAATAACTTTCTAACGAAACGTCCAAAAATTATGGAACAAAAAGCAAAAGGAAGAAAACGCTGAGAAGAAATTTATTAAAGAAAGAAAAACAGAAAAAGACGAAAAACAAGGAAGATACAAATTAAACAAGAAACCGAAAATTTAAACGTTAAAAAGTTCAAGAAGCCAAAATCAAAAAATCCAAAAATGAAAGCCAAGTCGCGAGTTTATTGAAGAAAGCAAGTCAGTATAAGATAGCAAAAATTCGTTTCTATTTACGTTCCAAATTTCACTATTATCCTCCCAAAAGCACCCTTTCAAAAACCTCAACCTAACCTAACCTAACCTAACCTAACCTAACCTAACCTAACCTAACCTAACCTAACCTAACCTAACCTAACCTAACCTAACCTAACCTAACCTAACCTAACCTAACCTAACCTAACCTAACCTAACCTAACCTAACCTAACCTAACCTAACCTAACCTAACCTAACCTAACCTAACCTAACCTAACCTAACCTAACCTAACCTAACCTAACCTAACCTAACCTAACCTAACCTAACCTAACCTAACCTAACCTAACCTAACCTAACCTAACCTAACCTAACCTAACCTAACCTAACCTAACCTAACCTAACCTAACCTAACCTAACCTAACCTAACCTAACCTAACCTAACCTAACCTAACCTAACCTAACCTAACCTAACCTAACCTAACCTAACCTAACCTAACCTAACCTAACCTAACCTAACCTAACCTAACCTAACCTAACCTAACCTAACCTAACCTAACCTAACCTAACCTAACCTAACCTAACCTAACCTAACCTAACCTAACCTAACCTAACCTAACCTAACCTAACCTAACCTAACCTAACCTAACCTAACCTAACCTAACCTAACCTAACCTAACCTAACCTAACCTAACCTAACCTAACCTAACCTAACCTAACCTAACCTAACCTAACCTAACCTAACCTAACCTAACCTAACCTAACCTAACCTAACCTAACCTAACCTAACCTAACCTAACCTAACCTAACCTAACCTAACCTAACCTAACCTAACCTAACCTAACCTAACCTAACCTAACCTAACCTAACCTAACCTAACCTAACCTAACCTAACCTAACCTAACCTAACCTAACCTAACCTAACCTAACCTAACCTAACCTAACCTAACCTAACCTAACCTAACCTAACCTAACCTAACCTAACCTAACCTAACCTAACCTAACCTAACCTAACCTAACCTAACCTAACCTAACCTAACCTAACCTAACCTAACCTAACCTAACCTAACCTAACCTAACCTAACCTAACCTAACCTAACCTAACCTAACCTAACCTAACCTAACCTAACCTAACCTAACCTAACCTAACCTAACCTAACCTAACCTAACCTAACCTAACCTAACCTAACCTAACCTAACCTAACCTAACCTAACCTAACCTAACCTAACCTAACCTAACCTAACCTAACCTAACCTAACCTAACCTAACCTAACCTAACCTAACCTAACCTAACCTTTTTTTTTTTTTTTTTTTTTTTTGACGGTGTGGAAATGCATTACGCATACCCCCCGAGGCTAGGGAAGCCAAGGTGGGGGGTTATGTGGGACTCACCCCTCATAAGGAGGGGCATACCCACTAAAACCACACCGGCGTTTCTCCGCACTGCCGTTTGTGGGGGCGCCATGGGGTCGCGAACATTCTACCACGACGCCCCCCGGCTGCCCTGGCTGTTGCCAGGGCTCCCGCGCCAAAGGAGGGAGGGATCGGAATACGCTACGATCCCTCCCCCAGACGTGTGGAGTCTATTTCGTGGGCCCCTAACCCACGAACTCCACTAGGGGTTTTGGCGAGCAGCATATTGTGCCCGCCTCCGCCCCAACCGTCTACGCCGGATCGGGAGCGCATCCGCCCTCTCTTCGCGCTCCCGTTCCGAGGCCTCCTTCTGTGAGATGACTGACTCACAGAAGGAGGCCACCGCCTCCCACGATCTCTCGCTCCCCAGCATGGCCGCCACGACGCTGTGGAGCGAGAGATCCCCCACTCCGAGGGCGCCCACTAGAGTGCGGCGCTCACCGTCCCAGCGACTGCACACCTCAAGGGTGTGCTGGGCGGTGTCGTCCTGGTCGCCGCACTCGTGGCACATTGGGCCGGGCTCCCTCCCAATTCGGTGCAGGTAGTGACCGAAGCACCCGTGCCCGGTCAGTACCTGCGCCAGCCGGAACCCAATGTGGCCATGCGCCCTCTCCATCCAGCTCTCGAACGATGGGAGGAGTGCCCCTATGGTGCGGACTCCATAGGGGGACCCCTCCAGTTCCTCTCTCCATCGGTCCCTCACCCTGCGCAGTGCCTGGCGGCGTTCCTCTCTCAAGATTTCGGGAGCGGGGAATTCGTTTTGGGCCCTGCGCCTCACCCGCTCCCTGTGCGCCTCCGCGAGCATCTGAGCGTCGAGCTCCCAGGGCGAGATGCTCGCCAGGGCGCAGGCCGCCGCCCACGACACTGTGCAGTACCCCCGTATGATCCTGGTGGCGACTACCCTCTGCGGGGCTCGGAGGCAACCTAACCTAACCTAACCTAACCTAACCTAACCTAACCTAACCTAACCTAACCTAACCTAACCTAACCTAACCTAACCTAACCTAACCTAACCTAACCTAACCTAACCTAACCTAACCTAACCTAACCTAACCTAACCTAACCTAACCTAACCTAACCTAACCTAACCTAACCTAACCTAACCTAACCTAACCTAACCTAACCTAACCTAACCTAACCTAACCTAACCTAACCTAACCTAACCTAACCTAACCTAACCTAACCTAACCTAACCTAACCTAACCTAACCTAACCTAACCTAACCTAACCTAACCTAACCTAACCTAACCTAACCTAACCTAACCTAACCTAACCTAACCTAACCTAACCTAACCTAACCTAACCTAACCTAACCTAACCTAACCTAACCTAACCTAACCTAACCTAACCTAACCTAACCTAACCTAACCTAACCTAACCTAACCTAACCTAACCTAACCTAACCTAACCTAACCTAACCTAACCTAACCTAACCTAACCTAACCTAACCTAACCTAACCTAACCTAACCTAACCTAACCTAACCTAACCTAACCTAACCTAACCTAACCTAACCTAACCTAACCTAACCTAACCTAACCTAACCTAACCTAACCTAACCTAACCTAACCTAACCTAACCTAACCTAACCTAACCTAACCTAACCTAACCTAACCTAACCTAACCTAACCTAACCTAACCTAACCTAACCTAACCTAACCTAACCTAACCTAACCTAACCTAACCTAACCTAACCTAACCTAACCTAACCTAACCTAACCTAACCTAACCTAACCTAACCTAACCTAACCTAACCTAACCTAACCTAACCTAACCTAACCTAACCTAACCTAACCTAACCTAACCTAACCTAACCTAACCTAACCTAACCTAACCTAACCTAACCTAACCTAACCTAACCTAACCTAACCTAACCTAACCTAACCTAACCTAACCTAACCTAACCTAACCTAACCTAACCTAACCTAACCTAACCTAACCTAACCTAACCTAACCTAACCTAACCTAACCTAACCTAACCTAACCTAACCTAACCTAACCTAACCTAACCTAACCTAACCTAACCTAACCTAACCTAACCTAACCTAACCTAACCTAACCTAACCTAACCTAACCTAACCTAACCTAACCTAACCTAACCTAACCTAACCTAACCTAACCTAACCTAACCTAACCTAACCTAACCTAACCTAACCTAACCTAACCTAACCTAACCTAACCTAACCTAACCTAACCTAACCTAACCTAACCTAACCTAACCTAACCTAACCTAACCTAACCTAACCTAACCTAACCTAACCTAACCTAACCTAACCTAACCTAACCTAACCTAACCTAACCTAACCTAACCTAACCTAACCTAACCTAACCTAACCTAACCTAACCTAACCTAACCTAACCTAACCTAACCTAACCTAACCTAACCTAACCTAACCTAACCTAACCTAACCTAACCTAACCTAACCTAACCTAACCTAACCTAACCTAACCTAACCTAACCTAACCTAACCTAACCTAACCTAACCTAACCTAACCTAACCTAACCTAACCTAACCTAACCTAACCTAACCTAACCTAACCTAACCTAACCTAACCTAACCTAACCTAACCTAACCTAACCTAACCTAACCTAACCTAACCTAACCTAACCTAACCTAACCTAACCTAACCTAACCTAACCTAACCTAACCTAACCTAACCTAACCTAACCTAACCTAACCTAACCTAACCTAACCTAACCTAACCTAACCTAACCTAACCTAACCTAACCTAACCTAACCTAACCTAACCTAACCTAACCTAACCTAACCTAACCTAACCTAACCTAACCTAACCTAACCTAACCTAACCTAACCTAACCTAACCTAACCTAACCTAACCTAACCTAACCTAACCTAACCTAACCTAACCTAACCTAACCTAACCTAACCTAACCTAACCTAACCTAACCTAACCTAACCTAACCTAACCTAACCTAACCTAACCTAACCTAACCTAACCTAACCTAACCTAACCTAACCTAACCTAACCTAACCTAACCTAACCTAACCTTTTTTTTTTTTTTTTTTTACATGGAGAAATCCTCATTGGATCCCCGCTCTACGGGGAAGAGCGTGGGTATGTCGGACTCTACTGAGAAGCAGTAGCCTACCGACTAAAACTCCATGGTATGCCCACTCGCGGCAATGGTAGGGGTGACACGGGATCGCGAACATGTCACCGCGAACACCCCCTGCCGCTGACAGCCGAAGCCGTCCCCTCCCTGGTGGAAGGCCAAAAAGCCCCACCGCGTCAGACGCATGCGGGGCGACACCTCACGCATCCGACGTACCCTCACCGAGGACCTCCACGCCGGGAGAGCGGCGAACGACCCCGTGATCGCCCTCTCAGGTCCTGCGTGTAGTGGGGATGCCTTCAGGGAAAACGTCCCCTCCAGCTACGCCACCACTACACCCGCCCCACATTCAGACGTGGACTCTGCTGCTGCAGAGCCACACGCTGAGGGGCCCTCTGGAAGCCGGGACCGCCACCGACACACGGTGCTTCGGTCCCAGCCTCCTGGCCACGGGAGGACAAAAGCCCCTACCCCATGGCACCCTCTCCGTACGAGGGGAGGACAAAAGCCCCTACCCCCTCCACCCGCTAAGGGAGGACAAACGCCCCTACCCCCTCACTATGCCACGGGAGGACAAACGCCCCTACCCCATGGCACCCTCTCCATACGAGGGGAGGACAAAAGCCCCTACCCCCTCCACCCACTAAGGGAGGACAAACGCCCCTACCCCCTCACTATGCCACGGGAGGACAAACGCCCCTACCCCATGGCACCCTCTCCATACGAGGGGAGGACAAAAGCCCCTACCCCCTCCACCCGCTACGGGAGGACAAATGCCCCTACCCCCCTCTACCTGCCACGGGAGGACAAACGCCCCTACCCCGTGACACCCACGCCGAACCACGGGAGGACAAAAGCCCCTACCCCGTGGGTTCCCTCACCAAACGCCGACGGGAGTGCAGTTGCACAAGCACCGAGGTGCCCACCCGAGTAATGTCCCGCCAGCCCTCCCTCTCGGTCTCCTCCACCGACGGAGGTGTATTCTACACCACAATCCCTCATTGATTGTGGTGAGCACAAACGCCGAGGCGCCCACCCGAGTCATGCTCCGCCGGTCTCCTCCTCGGTCTCCTCCTCTCCCGTCTTGGCCCGAAGGCCCCTCCCCAGGTGTCTCTTGGCTTCGCTGCGGCGCCCAACCGCAGTTACTGAGCCCCCCCACCACGACAAGGTGGACACCGTCGGGGGGGAACCTAACCTAACCTAACCTAACCTAACCTAACCTAACCTAACCTAACCTAACCTAACCTAACCTAACCTAACCTAACCTAACCTAACCTAACCTAACCTAACCTAACCTAACCTAACCTAACCTAACCTAACCTAACCTAACCTAACCTAACCTAACCTAACCAAATTCTTGGCAGAGACGTTTTACCCAGGAGACTCAACCGACAGCGACAACGAACATCACCGCTTAACAAGGCAGAGAGCCGAAACCGTGAATGCCGAGGAGCAAGATGAGCTATGCGAGCCACCATTCACGACAGAGGAACTCACATGGGCCAGCGACTCTTTCAACCCAAAGAAGGCCCCGGGAGCAGACGGGTTCACGGCCGACATATGTCGTCAGGTCATCGGAGCCAACCCCGAGGCCTTCTTAGCGCTCCTAAATAAGTGCCGGTCACTCCATCATTTCCCAACGCCCTGGAAAGAGGCAACAGTCGTAGTACTAAGGAAACCGGGGAAAAGTACATACACCAGCCCAAAGTCGTACCGACCCATAGGACTCCTCCCAATACTGGGGAAAATATATGAGAAGATGATGGTCGCCCGCCTGAAACACCATCTAATCCCAAGGACAAGTTCCCGACAATATGGATTCATGCCACAGAGGAGCACCGAAGACTCCCTCTATACCTTAATGCAGCACATCCGCACAAAATTGAGTGAAAAGAAAATTGTCACGGTCATATCACTGGATATAGAGGGAGCCTTTGATAACGCCTGGTGGCCGGCCATACGGGTTCGTCTCGCCGAGGAGAAGTGTCCAATTGACCTGAGAAAGACCATCGACAGCTACCTCAAGGACAGAAGAGTCAGAGTGAGATACGCTGGCGAGGAATTCTGCACAAATACGGACAAAGGATGCGTTCAGGGCTCAATTGGTGGACCAATCCTCTGGAATCTCCTCTTGGATACACTCTTGAAAAGCCTAGAAGCAATGGACGTGTACTGTCAGGCATTTGCAGACGATGTAGTGCTTGTCTTCGAGGGTAAGACAGCACTGGACATCGAGGAGCGCGCAAATGTTGCTCTCGCACATGTTCGAGAGTGGGGTATTCAAAACAAACTTAAATTCGCAGCTCACAAAACGAATGCAATGGTAATTACCAAAAAACTAAAATACGATACCCCACGATTGAGCATGGGCGGGACTAGCATAGCGATGTCCAAAGAAATCAAGATGCTGGGAGTCACCATAGATGACAAACTTACCTTCAACTCACACGTCTCCAATGTCTGCAGGAAGGCCATTGCAATCCACAAACAGCTGTCTAGAGCTGCAAAAGCGAGCTGGGGACTCCATCCCGAGGTCATCCGCACGATATACGTGGCAACTGTAGAGCCCATTATCTTGTATGCCGCCAGCGCATGGGCACCTGCAGCCAACAAACTGGGGGTTAAAAAGCAGTTAGGCACTGTACAGCGAGGAATCGCTCAAAAGATCTGTAAAGCTTACCGGACCGTCTCTCTGGATTCAGCCCTGGTGCTGGCTGGAATACTCCCTCTCGATCTCCGGATCCAAGAGGCAGCATCTTTGTATGAAGCCAAAAAGGGGGTACCCCAGCCAGCACTCGGAGATAGAAAGGTCGAACGAATGGCCCCATTTGCTGAGGCTCCTCACCCCGCGATGCACAGCACCATCGAAATAGAGCCATTAGCGGACCAAGAACAAGTAGACCTACATAGTGATTACGAAGTCCGCATTTACACCGACGGCAGCAAGATTGAGGGCAGGGTTGGAGCCGCGCTCTCCATTTGGAATAGAGAGACTGAAACTCGAGCCCTGAAACTTGCTTTGTCAAGCTATTGTACGGTCTACCAAGCGGAACTCTTAGCGCTGTGTAAAGCGTCAAGGGAAGTGAGGAAGATGACGGCAAAGTCCTTTGGAATCTACAGTGACTCTATGGCCGCCCTCCAAACCATCAAAAATTACGCGTGCCTCCACCCCCTGGCGGTTGAGACACGAGAAAACCTACAAGCTATTTCTCTTCAGGGCAAAATAGTACGTTTGTTCTGGATCAAGGCTCACGCAGGATTGGAGGGCAACGAGAGGGCGGACACCTTGGCAAAGGAAGCTGCTGTAGGCTCCAAAAGAAAACCGGACTACGACCTTTACCCGGTCTCAGGCGTCAGGCGTAACCTCAGAATGGTCACGCTTGACGAATGGAACCGGAGATACACCACAGGCGAAACTGCGGCCGTCACCAAGCTGTTTTTCCCGGATGCGACGAAGGCGTATAGGATAATCAGAAAAATACCAACATCCAATCTTAGGACGCAAGTGATGACTGGGCATGGTGGGTTTTCGGAGTACCTGAACCGGTTCAAGTGCAAAGAGAGCCCATCATGCATATGCGATCCGAATGAAAAAGAAACAGTGCCACACGTCCTGCTTGAGTGCCCCGTATATGAGAAGGACAGACACACGGTGGAACAGAGAATAGACACAAAATTAGGGAAAGATAACCTCGAACAAATAATCGCGGGGAAAAATAGGGACATATTTTTGGAATATTGTGAGAAATTAGCAATACAAGTGGTCAATAGGAACAAGTAGCAAAATTATGTTTTCACAATATAATAATTATATAAATGATAAGCATAAGATAGATATAATGTGTGGAAATAAATGTAAAAATATGTCTAAAATAAAAGTGTACTATGAATAAATATAGAAAATAGTTATAAGGAAGTAAGCTAAGTTCAAGATAAACATTACCGAATGCGAAATAAGCGCAAAAGTGTATTCTTTGTTTTTAAATAAAAAACAATCGTGTATTTTACTCAATTCAAAAAGTAGCCATAGAAAATGTATCTGAAATACTGCAGTGACGAGAGGGAAAAATATATTTATTTAGTTTATAAAATTTAGTTGGTTTATAAAATATTGTAAGCAAATAGCAAGTAACATGATTAAGAAAATATGCTGTCATAATATTATATAAATATTAAAGATAAGCATAAGATGAATACATTGTTAACAAAAAAAAAAAAAAATTAAGATAAGATTAGTACACAAATAGAAATAAGAATAGTTTAATAATACATTGTAAGATAGAAAGTTACTCAAAATAAAATACCTGTGTCGTACTTATTACCCCTGAGAAAATAGAAAAAGTAAATAAATACAATAAAACAGAAGAGTAGAGTAGAGCAGAATAGATAGGAATAGTTAATTGGGAATCCCACCCATATGGAAAACTGCGAAAGATATGATGAATAAAAGAAAGATACCGTATGAAGCATGAAAGTGCGAGAAGAATAATCGTGAGAACTGGAATGAATGAAAAACTAGTAAAGACAGGCTCCGATCATGTTGGAGGTAGATTAGAAAAAAAAAAAAAAAAAAAAAAAAAAAAAAAAAAAAAAAAAAAAAAAAAAAAAAAAAAAAAAAAAACCTAACCTAACCTAACCTAACCTAACCTAACCTAACCTAACCTAACCTAACCTAACCTAACCTAACCTAACCTAACCTAACCTAACCTAACCTAACCTAACCTAACCTAACCTAACCTAACCTAACCTAACCTAACCTAACCTAACCTAACCTAAGAGGGAGGAGTGGAGAAGAATGGGGGAGGCCTTTGCCCAAAGGCACACAGATTCGGTTACTTAATATAAAAATATATATAATGTATCTTAATTTTGTATATCTGATATAAGGCTTAAATAAATAAATAAATAAAATAAATATTTTAAAGAGCCCTAACTAAAAGACACTAACTATTACACAGCCTCATGATTATGATCACAGTGTTTTATATTAAGTATCAAATCACTTAAGTTTACCTAATAATAATCAACATTAATCAAAATATTAATCATCTCTTATATTTTAAAGAACCCTAACTAAAAGACACTAACTATTACACAGCCTCATGATTATGATCACAGTGTTTTATATTAAGTATCAAATCACTTAAGTTTACCTAATAATAATCAAAATATTAAACATCTCTTATATTTTAAAGAGCCCTAACTAATATACACTAACTATTACACAGCCTCATGATTATGATCACACTATTTTAAATATTAAGTAGCAAATCACTCTTATGTTTACCTAATAATAATCAACATTTAACAGAATATCAAAGATCTGTTATATTATGAAACAATGTATAGACTAGGCCTTGTTTTACATACGCCAAAGCCATACAAAAATATAAAAGTTATAGCTATATGTAACCAAAATAATTGCTCTATGCGTACCTAATTATATTATACACCCAAATCGTGCAGATCAATGAATTATTATCATATTTGGCTTAACTTGTACTAAAACATTTATAATTATTACAAACAAATGACTCGATTTTCCTTTTCAATTAAATTTAGTATGTAATCTAAAATTTAGTAGTAATAATATTTTGTATTACTATTATAAATTTATAATTTTTATCAAAGGCAACGTAAAATAAAAAAAAGTGTGTGTGTCAGCTCCGACGCACGACTGGAGTTTACTCTTCAGGCCAGGCGCGCACCACGATTTTTTTTTAGTCGCGCGATAATTTTGTCGCAGAAATAAGCGTACTTCTGGGTTTATGAAAATCGTGGTGCGCGCACTCTCATATAAACCCATATCTTGCATTTATGCGACAAAATTATCGCGCGACTAAAATCGTGGTGCGCGCCGTCGGACGGTCGCTGCTGCGCGAACAACAGTGTTGAATCTCTCTCCTATCATCTTATTCGTTTAAAAAATGTTTTAAGTGTTTGTGACGTACTGTGCTATACACCGTTATGTAGCTGTGAAAGTGGCCTTTCAAATGGAGTTTAATTTATGAATAAAGACTAAGTGGTTTGGACGCTATAGCGAAAATAATTTCAAAATTATAAACCAACCGTCGAAGAACTGACCTACGACAACTCGCAGCGCGCCAGCGGTGCGTGAGTCATCGCGCACGGGCCGAACATCGATGCGTCTGGACGCTTTACACTGCTGCTTCAAGGTACATTGCTTGTTGCATTTCATAGCGGCAATCAAATAAATTAAGAGGGCATATTTAATTGAAAATGGCACCAAAACCGGCATGTGCACATTGTAAGAAGACCATTTTAGATAAACATTTTTTGACGTGCTCGCTGTGTAAACGTTCGTATGACCTTATTTGTACACACTCCGAAAAACTTTACGATTTGATGGATAAAGAACGCAGAGCGTCATGGTCTTGTATAAAATGTCGTAAGCACAAAGACCTACCAAAGAAAGCGAGTACACCTATCATTACGAAAAAACAGGTCACCAAACCTTCTTCGTCAAAACAAGAAGTAAACCTGATTCATACATCTCCTGCCCTTCTGCCTCAGAGCTCGTCGGAGCCCCAACAGCTCAACTGCTCTGTAGACAACGTTACGGTAAGAAAATATAATTTACCTGTGCACAATTCATTTGATTCTCTGACAGACGAAGAATTCGATAGCTCTATACTCCGAAATGACACGCTCAACAGAAGTTGTCCAGATTTGACCATAAATTATAAAGATGAAGTTAAAGACTTAAAGGTAAAAATATTACAACTGCAAGAAAAACTTCAATTTGCTGATAACTATAGTACTAAACTTTTAGTCGAAAATGATAAATTAAACCAACAACTATCTGAATGCAACCGGCAAATCAAACAGCTGCAGCAAATATATTATAACAGATGTATAATATTTTGATTAATGTTGATTATTATTAGGTAAACTTAACTGATTTGATACTTAATATAAAACACTGTGATCATAATCATGAGGCTGTGTAATAGTTAGTGTCTTTTAGTTAGGGCTCTTTAAAATATATTATAACAGATGTATAATATTTTGATTAATGTTGATTATTATTAGGTAAACTTAAGTGATTTGTTACTTAATATAAAACACTGTGATCATAACCTGATTTGATATCATTTGTTATAGTTTTGTGATTGAACTTTACAAGTACAACTTACACTGAGAATCACGACACATCATGCTTGATATTTTACAAGACTATGATACTTCACTGTTATAAAAAAAAAATTGATTATTGTTTAAAAAAATTTTGTTGTTTTTATTTCTACTTAACTAAAGAAAGCTGTTTGAATAATAACATGAGGCTGTTAGGGCGTAAAATCATAACGCCTATAACGGTCGATTTATATGAAAGCTGTTTGAATCATAACATGAGGCTGTTATGGCGTAAAATGTGGCGGTCCTCTCCGTGAAGCTCCATCGCCCATCGAGGACAATACCTAGGTATCGCAGCGTCGACTCGATGGCGATGGAGCTGCCCCCTATGACGATCGCCAGGCCGGGAGGCGGCGCGTTTCGAGGCCCATGGAAGAAGAGGGCCTCCGACTTGTTTAGGGCCACCTCGAGCCCCAAGGCCCTAATACGGCTCACCACGTGGGCAACCCCCGCTGTGCCAAGGAGCACGGCTTGTCTATGGGTGCTCCCGGTTGCGGTGACGAGAGTGTCGTCGGCGTAGCAGAGTACGCCGACGCCCCGCAGGTTGGTACCGCGGAGCACCCAGTCGTATCCGATGTTCCACAGGAGTGGTCCAAGGACCGACCCCTGTGGAACACCGCATGTGACCTTCCGATTCCCCCATCCGTTTTGGGCCGGATAGATCGCGGGAACTGACCTCGGTCGAGGCATGCGCTGAAAAGGGTCCTCACCCTCTCCTCCAGCTCTTCTGCCGCAAGCGCGAGCACCACGATGCGCCCAGGCACGCCATCGGGTCCGGGGGCGCCGTTTTTTAGTTTGAGCCTGGCTATTGCGGCCCCAAGCTCTGCCTCTGTCACAGGAGGCACTACGTCCTCGCCTCTCGCCGGGTTTCCACCCATCGTCGGTGGACGCCATGCCTCTCTTTCGGGGAACAGGCCGGAGAGGACCCGCTCTAGGAGGAGAGGCTCGAGACTACTGGTAAGCGGGGGGGCCCATGGCCGGAGTTTTGCCCTTACAGTTTTGTAAGGGCGCCCCCATGGGTGCAGGTCCAGCGTCTCCAGCCACTCTTTCCACGCGGCCTCCTTCGCCCGTGCGATGTCCGCCTGGAGCTGGTGGCATTTTTCCCGGTAGGCAGCGTATAGCGCCTCCTCCCTGGCTGGGTCGCGCACCCTTCTCCGCCTGCTCCTGGTGTACTGGCGGCGCGCCGCCGTGCACTCGCTCCGTGAGACGCGGATCTCCTCGCGCCACCAGTACACGCGACGACGAGGCGGGGTTGGCCTCGCGCGGGGCATAGCGGCATCGCAAATCCGGTGCGTGGCGGCAACCTGCTGCTCCGTCTCGACATCGATGTCGCCTATGGGCCCAGCTCCGACCTGCCACGACTCCACCAGGCCTCTTGGGCCATCTCCCTGTCCAGTTGCCCCAGCCGCCACCGCGGCCCTTCCCCTGCAGGGGGTCGATTCACGCTCCTTGGGGTGAGGGGGAACGTGGAGACCTCGAAACGGATGTAGCGATGGTCCGAGAGCGTCTCCACGTCCGTCCTCACTTTCCAGCCTGAAACACGTCGTGCGAGGGCGGGGCTGGCCAATGTTATGTCCACAATTGAGCCTCCCCGCTGTCGCACGCACGTGTTCGTTGACCCCCTGTTGAGGATCAGCAGCCCCACTTCGACCGCCCATTCCTCCAGCGCCTGCCCTCGCGCGTCAGTCGCCGGAGATCCCCACGCCGTGGACTTAGCGTTGAAGTCTCCAGCGACCAGCAGCTGCACAGGGCGATTTTCGCCAAACAGGGAACCCACCTCGTCAAGAAAGGACTCGAACTCGGTGAGGCTCCTGTTTGGCGAAAAATAGGTCCCAACGACCATTGTGTCCCCCAGGTGTGTCGACACAAAACCGCGCCCCTTGGTGACGTCTCGGTGGGGCGCGGATCCTGCTTGCGGCTGCGTGACCACTGCCACCAGTCCGTCTCTATCCCCCACCCAGTTTTCCCTGGAGGGGACCGAGTACGGCTCGGCCACGACTGCGATTTGTATCAACCACTCCGCCATGCTCTGGAGCAGAAGGTCCTGAGCTCTGGCGGAGTGGTTTATGTTCGCCTGTAGGTATTGGGTGGCCATTACTAGTCAGTGGCCATCCGATCCTCCTCGACCCTGGGTTCAGGTGGGTGACTAGGCTGCGATGTGGCTTCGGACCTGTCGGCAGCAGTCCTCTTTCTTTTGGGTGGGTTGCATGAAACGCTTCCCACCCTGTGGCCCGCGGGGGCGCCCGCCTCCGCGCACAGCGCGCAGTGTGCGGCAGCGTTACAATCGCGGGCGATATGGCCCGGCTCGCTGCAACGATAACAAAGGAGGCTGCGGTCTACCTCGGACTTGCACGCGGCGCGCACGTGCCCCACTTCCATGCATCGGAAGCATCGTATAGGCCGGGCGTCGAGCAACTGCACCTGCGCCGACACCCACCCCACGCGGAGGCGTCCGGCCTGAGCCACCTTTTTGGCAGCCGCGATAGGACATCGCAACCACACAGTGCCCAGTCCCGAGGAGCCGAGCGTCACTTTGCCAGCCTTGACGTCCTCCGCCGCGCAACCGCCCTCTCGTGCAACCGCCGCGACCACCTCCGGAGATGTCACCGAGTCATCCAGGCCCGAGATGCGCATCTCCGCACATTTAGTGGGCCTGGAGATCCGGACCACGGCGGGATCCATCACCTCCCTGAGTTTTTGGGCAAGGGCGTCGGCCTTTTCGCCACTCTCGCCGCCGGGAATCTCGAATATGCGGCCATTCGTCGCGGTACGTCGGACCCGAACACCCGAGATCCCCAGCGCATCGAGGTCTACCCGCTTTTTGGCCTCCCCGATGATGGACGCGTAGCTATCTCTTACGCTAGTGTCCGCCTTGGGCTCCACTAGCGTAAACACTACCGCCGTTGACCGGGGGAGGCGCAGCCTCCGGGCCTTCTTTTTTGGGGCTGCCTGGCTTGTAGGGCCGTCCCTCTGCTTCTTCCCTGTTGTTTTTTTGCCCTTTACCGTCCTCCAGGGCTCTTCCAACGCTGCAGGCGCAGGCGCAGGCGCTGTTGCTTCCCGACCCAACTCTCCCGGGGCTGGGACCCTCCCGGAAGAAAATCCCTTGCCTTTTCGTCTTTTTGACCGCTTCACAGCGCCCGCGTAGGACGCTCCACCTACGGAAGCGGAAGCGGAAGCGGGGGCCACGCCAGACTCCAGCTCTGCTCCCCCAGTTTTGTCCCGGTTTGCCAGCGGAGGCCGCGCCCTCTTCTCCGGGAGGAGTCTGTCGCTGATTACGGCCATGCGGGCGTCCAGATACGTCCCGACCTGGGCCATGACCACTCGACAAATCTCCTCCGTTAAAGGGATAGAAGGGGTGGCATTGGCACGACCGTCTGTCCGTTCGCTGGTAGAGGGCAGCGCGGGGGGCCGCTCCTTCTCGTTACGTCGGGTTGGGGAGGGTGTAGGATTTCCCTGCTTCCGCAGCCCCTCCAGTTGGGCCTTGATTTCGGCCATCTCTTTTCGTAAGCCGGCCATTTCTGACCTTAGCCGGCTGTTGTCTGCTTGAAGCCGCGCCGTTTCCTCGGAAACGGTGCGTTTGCTGAGTACGGCAAACGCATCCGATATAGCGGACGCGGCATCTTTAAGGCGCCGGATGTACCCACCCTTCAGGTTTTTAGAGGTGGCCGCTACTTTCTCAATGACAGCCACACTGTCTGCGACCTGCTGCCCAAGTTCTATGTTGGCAGCGGCCTCCTCGGGATTCAGTGCAGGCGGAGAAGTAGTGCACTTCGAGTATCCTTGCCGGGTTCTGATTTGCATCTCCTGCACGTCTCTCTCCGCCTCGAGGCGCATCTCTTCATGCATGGCCCGTTTGTAGGCCTCTTTCGCTTTGGCCAGGCCAACATACTTCCCGGTAGAAGGGGGCCGACCTCGTCCTCGTCCTTTTGATGTCTGTGACGAGCCTTCGCTTGTGGCGGACGGACAGGACTCGTCTCCATCATCCCCGCTGGATCCCGACTGGGAACTGGTGTGGAACCGTGGCCTCTTACGGGGGTTCCGCCACATGCGACCGCTTTTTGCAGGGCTAGCCGTGCCGGAAGGAACTAGCTCCTTTTCGGTGTTGGTCGGGTACGCCTCTGCGCCTTCGTCCCTATGCCCCAGTGCCTCCTCCTTGTCGCTATGTTGCGTTGGGGAGCTCGGTGATTTGCGTCCCCCCGCTACATCTCCAGGCTTGAAGGGAGTCTGCGTCCGTGAGCGCGCCTTTCCCTTCCCCCCCGGGCCAGCCCTCTTCACCGGCAGGTCCTTCTTCTGGCGACTTGGGGAGGTCGCCGGCGACGAGAAGGAGGACCGCACCGTGTGCATACTGTCGTCAGTATCCTGTGCGGAATCCCCACGCGCCAGGATCCCCTCATCCAGCCGTGTGAGAAGGACCTTCGCGACCTTCATAGGCTCCTCTGTCGTCTTGCTGCGCCGCACGAAACGGCCATGGCGGCCGCGCGCTTGTCCGCCGCCCTCCTTCCTCGCCGGGATCTGGATCGCGGCGGAGTCCAGGTCTATGCATGGACTATCCTGGCCGACCCCTCGCAGCGGTGACCTCGCGAGGGACATGTGAGGGCGGAAAATTTCCTCCTCGTTCTCCACCGTTGGGAAGGTTGGAGAGGGTGGCGCAGCAGCTGCCTTCTCGTCCTCCCTGTCCCCTCCTCCGCGTAGCCTTAGAGCCAATCCATGCGCATCGGTGTCCATTAAACGTTTGCCATAGTTGTCTTTGCTTTCCGGTCCAGAGTGGTTTGCCCCCCCAGAATACGAAGGGCGGCGTGTCTCCACAGCGCGGGCACTTGCCCGTTCTGTGGTGACACGGAGGATTGGAACCTCCTGGGGTAGTTTCTTACGTTTTAGGCCACTCATATTTGCTATTGTTTAAAGGAGGTATGCCCCCCCTCTCTGACGTTGGGGACTGGGCTCCCCCCAGCCATGCATCCCATCGGCACGCCAGTCACACCTTAGGATTGGGGATTTTTATAGTGGTTTACTCCACGTGACCCGCCTCTCAGTGAGGAAGGTCCCCGGTCTGCTCAGTGCAGGTTACGGGTTGCCCGCCGGTGGCCGTAGCCACAACGTCGCGCCGGTGGCCGAAGCCACTATCGCCCGTGAGGCCGAGCTCCAGCTCCGTCCCGAGGGACCTGGCGTCTCACACTGTGCCCTCTGCTGGTTTCAGAGGGACACGCGGAGCCACACGTCGGGGTGCTGTTCTTTGTCTGGCCCCTCTCCTCAGGCCTGTCCGGTTTGGGAGGCCCTGTCCGGCATAGCCCTGAGGGTCATTGGGGCACGCAAGCCCCTTCACCACGGCAAGGTGACAGCACTTCGAAGGGGTACCTACCAACCTAACCTAACCTAACCTTACCTTACCAAAAAAAAAAAAAAATAATAATAATAATAATAACAATTTATGATAGTAAATGAAAATTACAAGTTTTTTTTTTTTTTTTTACAAGAACTTTTATTCTGTACTCTGGCTGTTCTTATTTTTGCTTTGATCTTAGAATACTACCGAAACGAAATAAAATGAAGTTTATTCTATGAAGTTTTATGTTGATCGTGTGGCTGTGGCTGTTGGACTGATCGCCAAGGCGAAAACCAAGGTCTTCGACGACGATTTTACTTTATGCTCAAGAGCATAAAAAGCGACTTTATGCTGCCTACGCACAGCATAAAGTCGAGCTTTTAGAGCATGAGAAGTGAAAAAAAAAAAAAAAAAAAATGCATCACTTAGTACCACAGATCACAAGATAAGCAGCTGCATTCACACAATTTGCAACTAAAAAAAAAAAAAAAAAAAAAAACTTATTTTATTTTTTGAATGATGGACGTCAATTTTTTTTTTTTTTTTTTGTTGTTTCCGGGCTGGAACATGTTATTATATTTGGATGAATTCTGTGACTAAATTAAAAAATAAATAGATTTGTCTACCCTTTACGGAAGCTTCGTGAAACTGTATCGCTGGAAGCTGCTCTTGTAGCATATCATGGCTATGTAATGTCAATTCTCCGGTATGGCCTCGTTATAGGGGGGAACTCCATAGATATGCCAAAAGCTTTCATTTTACAAAAAAAAAAAAAAAAAAATGTATTAGAGACATATTTTCCTTGGGACCGCGCGAATCATGTAAGCCTATTTTTAAAAATCGTAAACTACTGACACTACCTTCCCTGTATATTGTATATGAAATAGCCATCATCCTCCTAGCCTTTGTCCCATTTTTTGAGAATAAATTCTCAATCGGGGTTGGCTACCTAAATCCCAAGATGTGGCGTAGGCACTAGTTTTTACGCAAGCGACTGCCATCTGACCTTCCAACCCAGAGGGGAAACTAGGCCTTATTGGGCTTAGGTGGTTTCCTCACGATGTTTTCCTTCACTGAAAAGCGAGTGGTAAATATCAAATGACATTCCGTACATAAGTTCCGAAAAACTCATTGGTACGGGCCGGGTTCGAACCCGTGACCTTCGGATTGAAAGTCGCATGCCCTAACCACTAGGCTACCACCGCTTCTATATGAAATAGCCATATTTGTATATGAAATAGCCATATTTGTATTAAGTAATCAAAGGTATTTCAAGAAAAAATGTGAGGTAAAACATATAATAATCACGTATCTAGACAAGGAAACTTATTACATGTACCTAAAACTCGTCTTACACACACAACTCGCAGCGCTTACTTTATGTGCATTAAGATATTTAATAAGCTACCGGGAGACATAAAGGATCTTCCATTATATTTTGATTTTATTATTATTTATTGGAAATGTTTATTTTTAGATTATTATAATTCAATTCTTATTTTTTTTAATTGTACTCTAAAATTTGCATGCCTACATATAGGCTTTAGAACCGTATTAGAGGTTTTTCCCAGGAGTACCAGATACGGCCAGAATATCTATACTGAACCTGCAAATACCGCAATGATGCGCAAAAGTATACTCTGCGTAGCAAGTAAAATTTATAATAAGTTACCCACAAATTTGAAGGAACTGTCGATACATGAATTTAAAAAGAAGTTATTAAAGTTGTTGTTGCGTAAATGCTTCTATACACTATCGGACTATTTGACATGTGAATTTTAATTTTCAATTTATAATTACTGATTTCTTTTATACTTTTCAATTTTCATATAGGTACAATGTTGACATTACATTTTTTTTTTTTTTTTTTTTTTTTTTTTTTTTTTTTTTTTTTTTTTTTTTTTTTTTTTTTTTTTTTTTTTTTTTGTATACGATTCGTTAAGCCTAATAATGTTACTTAATTTAAGTTGTTTTCCTTTTAGTATGTATCGAAAGTATAATTTGTTATTAATTGCATGGTATAGTTAGCTGCTAAATGGATGTTTTTGTACGCCAACTGGCAAAACATAGTGTTACTGTTACGTTATATTTTTATACCGCCTATATTCACCTGTTTTACAAAATAAAACACTGACTTTGACTTTGACTTTGAATACATGACACAAAAGTTTTGTAATATCTAAAACACTGTATTCTGGCAAATAAAATCTTTGAATCTTTGAATCTTTCCCATTCAATTGTTCAAAAAAAAAACTATTTGCTTGGCTAAGTTAACTAAGTGTTTACTCTATAAAAGAGTTTTTAAATATTAAAACTTATAAGTAATTTTGATTTTAGGAAGGATTACACTTTATTTTGTTGTACATTTTGAATATAAACAAAATTTAGTTATAATTATTATTTGCATGCTTAATTAAGCCGAATTTGGAGATGTACCTATTAATATAGGTGTTATGCCATCTAAATTGTACCCATTTCTGCAAATAAACATTATCATAATGATAAATGATCATTATTATATATCATTCTTTTCTTTGTTGTTTATTTGTATTTTATTTATGAAATTTCGAGTCGTAGAAAAAGTATTGTATGCAACGTTGTATAAACGCGCGGTCAAAAAACGCTCGTGGGGTTGTTCTCATAAAAGTGGCATAGGTATTTTTTTACCTTTTTAGATTTGAATATGTTTTTGAGTGCATCAATGATACCAAATTTGCGGAAGGGAACGAAATAGTCGTAAAAACGTAGAACTTATGACGAGTTGAAATTTTAGAGATACAGGAGAAAGTGACAATAGACAGGGTAGTAGGGAAAATGTGGCAGGGTAAAGAGAGTTTGAATAAAATCGGCAGGGTAAAGTAAATGAAAAAAACGAAAAGGTATTTTTTTACCTTTTTAGATTTGAATATGTTTTTGAGTGCATCTATGATACCAAATTTGCGGAAGGGAACGAAATAGTGGTAAAAACGTAGAACCTATGACGAGTTGAAATTTTAGAGATACAGGAGAAAGTGACAATAGACAGGGTAGTAGGGAAAATGTGGCAGGGTAAAGAGTTTGAATAAAAAAAAATAAGTTAACCACTAATCAACTCTTTTATTGAACTTAAACTTAATATAAATCGACCGTTATGATTTTACGCCATAACAGCCTCATGTTATGATTCAAACAGCTTTCATATAAATCGACCGTTATAGGCGTTATGATTTTACGCCCTAACAGCCTCATGTTATTATTCAAACAGCTTTCTTTAGTTAAGTAGAAATAAAAACAACAAAATTTTTTTAAACAATAATCAATTTTTTTTTTATAACAGTGAAGTATCATAGTCTTGTAAAATATCAAGCATGATGTGTCGTGATTCTCAGTGTAAGTTGTACTTGTAAAGTTCAATCACAAAACTATAACAAATGATATCAAATCAGGTTATGATCACAGTGTTTTATATTAAGTAACAAATCACTTAAGTTTACCTAATAATAATCAACATTAATCAAAATATTATACATCTGTTATAATATATTTTAAAGAGCCCTAACTAAAAGACACTAACTATTACACAGCCTCATGATTATGATCACAGTGTTTTATATTAAGTATCAAATCAGTTAAGTTTACCTAATAATAATCAACATTAATCAAAATATTAAACATCTCTTATATTTTAAAGAGAATTACTTGATTCAGAAGAAGTACCATCTATCATGCAGAGAGAAGTTGAAAAAGCTATCAGCACTCAAAAGAGGGACAAAGCACTAGGACCTGATAAGATTTCAAATGAAGTGTTACTTGAAATTAAAGATACAGTTATACCTTTCCTGACTAAAATCTTCAATACTATCCTAGAGACAGAAAAAATACCAAAATCATGGAAAGTATCCTCTATTAAACTGATACACAAAAAAGGAAATAAAGATGACATTGGCAATTATAGGCCCATAAGTATAATGTCCAACATGTATAAAGTTTTTTCGAAAATTATTTTAAGCCGTATTACCAAAACGTTAGACGAAAAGCAACCAAGAGAGCAAGCAGGCTTTAGAAACAACTATTCTACTGTGGATCACATACACGCAGCTAGACAGATAGCAGAAAAAAGTAAAGAATATAACATTAAATACCACTGTTGCTTCGTAGACTACTGTAAGGCGTTTGATTCACTTGACCACTCAGAAATTTGGAAAGCGCTGCTAAACCAAGGCATTCAGCAAAAGTACATAAGGATAATTAGGAACATCTACACAGGTACTACAGCAAAAATCAAATTGGAAAAGGAAGGCTGTGACATAAATATACTAAGAGGGGTTAGACAGGGTGACCCTCTATCACCCAAACTGTTCACAGCAGTTCTAGAGGAAGTATTTAAGAAATTAGATTGGACAGAGAACGGCTTGAACATAAACGGCGAGAAATTAACACATTTGAGATTTGCAGACGATATAGTGGTCTTTGCCAATACAGCAGAAGAATTACAACAAATGCTTATAGAACTAAATACAGCTAGTAAAGAAGTTGGGCTCTCAATGAATCTGCAGAAAACGAAAGTCATGACTAATGGTGCAGATGCCAAGGAGAAAAATAGATGACAACAATATTGAGTATGTAACAGAGTATATCTATTTAGGCCAATTAATATCCAACCATGACTCTACAACAAAAGAAATAGACAGAAGAATAGGAAATGCTTGGAAGAGATATTGGTCTCTGAAAGAGATTATGAAAAATAACCAAATAAGTATACACATCAAGAAAAAACTTTTTAACACATGCATCCTACCAATCTTGACATACGGCTGCCAAACATGGGCGCTCACCAAAGAACAGTGTAAAAGACTAAAGCATAACTCAGAGGGCCATGGAAAGAAGCATGTTAAAGAAAAGAAGAATGGACAAGATAAGTAATAAGAACCTAAGAGAAAGGACAGGGTTAACTGATGTTACATATAAAATAAAACAACTAAAATGGAAGTGGGCAGGACATACCATTAGAGGAGGAGACAAGTGGAGCAGAGTAACAACATTATGGCACCCTAGAGGCCATAAAAGAAACCGAGGCAGGCAATTCAAGAGGTGGGCCGATGAGATTGAACTCATGGCAGGAAGAACCAAAACCTGGCCCAGACTGGTGTATGACAGGGAGGAGTGGAGAAGAATGGGGGAGGCCTTTGCCCAAAGGCACACAGATTCGGTTACTTAATATAAAAATATATATAATGTATCTTAATTTTGTATATCTGATATAAGGCTTAAATAAATAAATAAATAAAATAAATATTTTAAAGAGCCCTAACTAAAAGACACTAACTATTACACAGCCTCATGATTATGATCACAGTGTTTTATATTAAGTATCAAATCACTTAAGTTTACCTAATAATAATCAACATTAATCAAAATATTAATCATCTCTTATATTTTAAAGAACCCTAACTAAAAGACACTAACTATTACACAGCCTCATGATTATGATCACAGTGTTTTATATTAAGTATCAAATCACTTAAGTTTACCTAATAATAATCAAAATATTAAACATCTCTTATATTTTAAAGAGCCCTAACTAATATACACTAACTATTACACAGCCTCATGATTATGATCACACTATTTTAAATATTAAGTAGCAAATCACTCTTATGTTTACCTAATAATAATCAACATTTAACAGAATATCAAAGATCTGTTATATTATGAAACAATGTATAGACTAGGCCTTGTTTTACATACGCCAAAGCCATACAAAAATATAAAAGTTATAGCTATATGTAACCAAAATAATTGCTCTATGCGTACCTAATTATATTATACACCCAAATCGTGCAGATCAATGAATTATTATCATATTTGGCTTAACTTGTACTAAAACATTTATAATTATTACAAACAAATGACTCGATTTTCCTTTTCAATTAAATTTAGTATGTAATCTAAAATTTAGTAGTAATAATATTTTGTATTACTATTATAAATTTATAATTTTTATCAAAGGCAACGTAAAATAAAAAAAAGTGTGTGTGTCAGCTCCGACGCACGACTGGAGTTTACTCTTCAGGCCAGGCGCGCACCACGATTTTTTTTTAGTCGCGCGATAATTTTGTCGCAGAAATAAGCGTACTTCTGGGTTTATGAAAATCGTGGTGCGCGCACTCTCATATAAACCCATATCTTGCATTTATGCGACAAAATTATCGCGCGACTAAAATCGTGGTGCGCGCCGTCGGACGGTCGCTGCTGCGCGAACAACAGTGTTGAATCTCTCTCCTATCATCTTATTCGTTTAAAAAATGTTTTAAGTGTTTGTGACGTACTGTGCTATACACCGTTATGTAGCTGTGAAAGTGGCCTTTCAAATGGAGTTTAATTTATGAATAAAGACTAAGTGGTTTGGACGCTATAGCGAAAATAATTTCAAAATTATAAACCAACCGTCGAAGAACTGACCTACGACAACTCGCAGCGCGCCAGCGGTGCGTGAGTCATCGCGCACGGGCCGAACATCGATGCGTCTGGACGCTTTACACTGCTGCTTCAAGGTACATTGCTTGTTGCATTTCATAGCGGCAATCAAATAAATTAAGAGGGCATATTTAATTGAAAATGGCACCAAAACCGGCATGTGCACATTGTAAGAAGACCATTTTAGATAAACATTTTTTGACGTGCTCGCTGTGTAAACGTTCGTATGACCTTATTTGTACACACTCCGAAAAACTTTACGATTTGATGGATAAAGAACGCAGAGCGTCATGGTCTTGTATAAAATGTCGTAAGCACAAAGACCTACCAAAGAAAGCGAGTACACCTATCATTACGAAAAAACAGGTCACCAAACCTTCTTCGTCAAAACAAGAAGTAAACCTGATTCATACATCTCCTGCCCTTCTGCCTCAGAGCTCGTCGGAGCCCCAACAGCTCAACTGCTCTGTAGACAACGTTACGGTAAGAAAATATAATTTACCTGTGCACAATTCATTTGATTCTCTGACAGACGAAGAATTCGATAGCTCTATACTCCGAAATGACACGCTCAACAGAAGTTGTCCAGATTTGACCATAAATTATAAAGATGAAGTTAAAGACTTAAAGGTAAAAATATTACAACTGCAAGAAAAACTTCAATTTGCTGATAACTATAGTACTAAACTTTTAGTCGAAAATGATAAATTAAACCAACAACTATCTGAATGCAACCGGCAAATCAAACAGCTGAAGGAAATATGTAAATCTACGTCCAAAGTCACAAAACTAGGAAAAATCACAAGTGAGAACAAACAGCAGTCTTCGCAAACGAGTTTCGACAATGAAGATATGGATCGTGGAGTAGAAGAGTCTGTCCAAGCCTCACAAACTCCTCCGACTAATATAATACCCACTCCCAGATTTAGCGCTGAACACGGGCAAGAAATAATTCAAAACTGCGAAGACCCGTCAGGCAAAATATATATCCTCGGTGGTAGACAAAGCAGAGGACTCGCGAGCACACTATTGAAGTCAAGGCAGAGTACGCCATATGAGAAATATGAGGTAACATCCACTATCAAACCTTACGCACGTTGTGAAGAAATACTGAAATCACCAGAAACTTTAAATACTAACTGTAATGATATTATTATTATCAATATAGGTGAATGTGATTGTAATCCGTTAGCTTTACTTGCAGAGCTCAGCGCGTTCATAAAAATGCGCCCTAAAGCCTTTATTATTGTTACTGGTGTGAAGAAGAGTATACACTTAAATGAATACAAACTGAATAGCACGGTGAAATTGCTATGTAAAAATTTTAGCAACTGTACGTTTCTGGACGTCTCAGACCTAATTTATAATATAAACTTTAAGTACAACTTATGTTCAAAGGTTAATTTTCTCATCGACTTACGGCACTATACGAATGAATATTTGAATTACAACAATCTGAAACTAACTAGAACTAGAAACTATAACCCGAATACTCATGCTCATTCATCACGTGTAGAGGAGGCACGGTATCATAAAAGCACTACTCCTTACAATTTTAAATACTCATCACAAAATGTTAGCGTCAGGATAACACAAAAATGCATTACAGACTACTTCCCGAAAAGTTGTGAACGGGTTAAGACGTCACAACCAAGTCAAGAAAATAGCTGCTTTTTTCGTCTCTCAAAGTAATTTATTTTCAATCCTTCACCAAAATATAGCAGGTTTTACAAGCAAAAGAGAATTACTGGAAGTAACGCTAGACGAATTGGTTGAAAATAATAAAAAATTTGAAGTACTATGCTTTACTGAAACATTTATTAGACAAGGTAACGAAGGTAACTTGCGCGTACCTGGCTACCGGCTGGCAGCGTCCTACTCTAGGTCGCACCAAAGGCGAGGTGGCGCTTGCATATTTGTTGCGAGCCACATACAATCGCGAGAGCTAGCGCTTATAAATGATTCTGCCGAAAACTACGTATTTGAAGGCTGTGGTATAGAGATACCGTCAATAAAATGTATAGTGATCTGTATTTACAAAACTCCAACTGCTTTCTCACCATCTTTTCTACATAAATTGGAAAGGCTCATGGGTAAGTTAAAACATAAATTAAGGTATAAAATTCTAATTGCTGGGGACTTTAACATAGACCTACTTAAAACCACAGAGAATTCAACTGAGCTTAAAAGAATTGCTCAAAACAATAATTTTGAATTGCATATACTTCGCCCCACTCGCAGAGATTCATGCCTGGATCAAATATTGTCAAATATTGCCGAAGCTCAAGGTAATATTCTTGACTTAGGCTTATCGGATCATGAAACTGCTCAGACTCTAACGTTCAGTGTCCATAATATGCAAAAACCGCGCTTGAATTATTATCGCTATAAAAGAGACTATAGTTTAGAGAACATTTCAAAATTCAACGATTGTCTTAGTAGCCTGTCATGGTCAGATGTGTACGTTGAAGACGACGCATCAATGGCATTTAATAGTTTTTATGATACATTTATGCTATTTTATAAGTTATGCTTTCCAGTTAAAAAAATAAAGTTTGTATTAAAGCCTAAAAATAGAGCGTGGTTTACAAAAGGAATTAAAAAATCTGTAAAAACAAAAAGAAGATTGCGTTTTAGCTATTACAGAACACCCAAGAACCACGCTAACTCTTTACAAAGTAAAATTAAATTTAATAATTACTCTAAGCTTCTCAAACGTTGCATAAACCAAGCTCAAAAACTTTCTAATATTAACCGTATACATCGATCCAAGAATATATGTAAGGCAACATGGGATGTGATTAAAGATATAACCAATAGTAACGTAGATGGCACAAACATAGAGAAGTTAGTCGTTGAAGGTGGCTCAATATGTAATCCCACTGACATAGCAAATAATTTTAATGATTTTTATATAAATTTGACTAATTTAAGTTATGATCCTGACCCGAAGCCTGACATCTCACTGATCGATTGTAATTGCGGTAATTGTAGTATGTTTTTATCACCGACAGATGAAAATGAATTACGCAAACTTATTGATACTTTAAACCCTACTAACTCAGCGGGCTATGACGAAATCCAAACTAAAATTTTAAAAGCATGTAAAGAAGGTATTGCTGCAGTTATGAGCTACCTAGTAAATTTGTCATTTACTAGTGGAGTCTTTCCGGAGCCTTTAAAAATCTCTCTTATTAAGCCGCTTTACAAGAAAGGCAGCAAAGAATGCGTAGAAAACTACCGACCAATTTCGCTTGTACCTGTTATCTCTAAATTATTTGAGAAGGCGTTTCATCAACGTCTATTGTCATTTTTAAATAAGTTTAATGTACTAAAATCTGAACAGTTTGGGTTTCAAAAAGGCAAGTCAACGTCACTAGCTGTTTTTTCGTTGACAAATAAGATTTTAGGTTATATGAACAGAAGCTTACCAGTAACGACTGTCTTCTTTGACATGAGTCGAGCATTCGATTTTGTGTGCCACAAGACACTGCTGGCTAAATGCGAACTCTACGGTATCAGAGGTGTAGTTAATGAATGGCTCCGAGATTATTTGCACTCTAGGACTCAATTTGTAGAAATATCTCAAATCGACTCGGCCAATACCATTGAAGCTTTTAGATCTTCCACGAGAATAAATAAGGTCGGCGTACCGCAGGGAAGTATCTTGGGCCCTCTGCTGTTTTTACTGTATATTAACGATTTACCGAATGCGATACCTTTTGATTGTATACTCTTTGCGGATGACTTATCGGTCGTCATACCATGTAAAGATATCAAAACGTATAATACTGACATAAGTAAGACAATCGCTGATGTAATAAACTGGCTGCATAGGAACAATCTTAAAGTAAATATAGATAAAACCACATTTCTTCAGTTTGTAAATAGAAATGCTAAAAAGCAACAACTGTCTGTAACGTTTGCAGATCAGGTAATAACGGAATCAAGTCAGACAGTATTTCTAGGTATTTGCTTAGATGACAAATTTTCCTGGAGCGAGCATATTAATAAATTGTGTAATAAAATTAACTCGTTTGCTTATGCTCTATGGAAACTAGCTAAAATAAGTAACAAGCAAACAGCAGTACAGGCTTATCATGGTTATGTTTGCTCGCTGCTCAGATATGGCGTTCTCCTCTGGGGGAATTCAAGCCATGCAAAACGCGCACTTATAGCACAAAAACAGTGCATCAGGGCTATTTGTAACGTAGACGTTTTCACATCTTGTAGACCACTATTTAGAGACCTCAATTTGTTGACAGTACCATGTATCTATATCTATGAAGTTTGTTTATTTGTCAAGGCTCACCCAGAACTCTTCAAAACTTGTAAAGATACATGCCACTTTCATACAAGGTACCCAAATCGGCTCGTTGGTCCTGCCCGTAAGACACAATTGTACAACAAGAACGCATACTGTAAGTCCATTGACATTTTTAATCGTTTGAATGATGACATAAAAGATTTGCCTATTAGTTTGTTTAAGCGTAAACTTAGAAACTGGCTGGTACAAGAATGTTTTTACTCTATTGAAGAATATTTTGACTACTTTAAACGTTTAATTTGACATTTTATCATGTAATTAGTTTTAAGTAATTATTTGATTTTTTAATTTTTTTTTTTCCTTTAAAATTTTTTGACATATTTTTATTAATAATGTACTTAATTGTAATTTTGATACATTTTATTAAACTTTCTTTTCCGTGGTGTGTATAATGTGAATTAGTTAGGTATTCAATTTTAAATTAATATAATAAGTGTAAGTAATTGTGACATTCTAGTAAACACGAATCTCATTTGTCAATGATAATTTTGCATGCCAGTTTCTGGTGGAATGTGTGTGTCTAAAATAACATTTGTATACCAGCTTTTGTACCACATTTTTAAGCAAAATAAAGATATTTGTATTTGTATTTATTTGTATACACTATTTACATAAAAAACTGTATACAAATTTAGCCGATTCCGATAAGGGTTCCGCCAATATTGAATTGAACATTACATTCAAGAAAGATCTGGTATTAGACCTATCCATTTACATTAGACAAACACAAACGTACAAAATCACCTTCCTTGAAAAAATCCTTAAATAAATCCAAAATCTCCTTAACAACAACTCCAAACAGCGTTTTGAACTTCTCCTCCCAACTTTCGGTAGAAAACAAAATATCCTTTTTATATGACTGCAAAATACCTCTACAAAGTGCAGAAGCACGACTATCGTCTGTATTATTGTCCGAGAAATCAAACTGAGATTCATTAACCAAGGGTGATGAGGTAGGCTGTGCAACAGGTGATGAGTTAACATTTCGTTTTTGTTGTCTTGATAGCTGTTTCCGATACATGTCATTTACTTTTTTAACTGATTGTAATTGAGTTCTTAAGGATTCAATTTCTTTATCTTTTTTATACCTCAATTTACGAAGTATTTGTCGAGCTCGCGGAGATACACACGCACTTGAACCTGGTGACGAAACTGGCGAGCTCATGGGGCTGCACGGCTGTTGTACCTGTGGTACAGATCTCGAACATCCGGGGAGATTTTCAGGTTCATTTGGGCGTAAATCACCTAAATTTTGCAGAGATGCATCTTCAATATCGCTGTTTGGTGGACTGTTAGAAGCCATATAGACTTGTATTGCTGCCTTTTTTTCTTTCCTTAGCTGATATGCCTTTTTGGACTGATCTCTCCACTTTTTCCTTAGAGCTCTTTGTTCTCTTGGGGGCAAATTCCTTATATTTTTTATTTTACCTTCTCGTTTTTTTCGCTCATACTTTTCTTTACTTTTTCTTTTGGATTCAGCATAAAGTTGGGGATTTTTCTTGATATTAAGGTATCTTTTTTTCTCATTTTCTCTTTTCCGAGCTAATAGCTCTTCTCTCGTCTTTACTTTCTTCTTTGGTTTGCCCATTTGACCCCTAAAAACCAAAACTCAGAGGTAATCTATACGTAAATAGATAATAAAGATAAGAAACCGAAGGAAATAGGTAAATTACCATATAAAATTTGATTTTTTAATTACTGTTTTTTTTGGAATATACGAGTCCAAGTCCAAGCCGAACCAAACCTACTATAGTAATTCAAATCCCATCAAAAACATAAATGTAAAATGAGAGCCAAGTTCAATATCGCGTGCACTTCGCCGACAAAAGAATTGAGATCTGCAAGGGCGCCAAGTTCTTTGCCCTAAAATTTTTAGATACAAGGACATGCGACATACTCAATGCATTTATTTTACTTGGGGTGTAATTCAATATCAAGATTTGACTTGGCTAGTTTTCACAAACTAACTAAATTTTATAAAAGTAACATAGTCATAGTTCATTATCAAGCTAACAGTATAAGTAACAAACCGTACACTAACTTGCGTACTTACCTTTACGAAAATAGGTTAATGATTTGATTGATTTTGATTTATAATATAAATTTATATTTTAAAACTAGCCAAGTCAAGTCTTGATATTGAATTACACCTCAAGTAAAATAAATGCATTGAGTATGTCGCATGTCCTTGTATCTAAAAATTTTAGGGCAAAGAACTTGGCGCCCTTGCAGATCTCAATTCTTTTGTCGGCGAAGTGCACGCGATATTGAACTTGGCTCTCATTTTACATTTATGTTTTTGATGGGATATCATTACTTTTTGTACAGAAATTATTATGATGTGTAAATTACTTAATTATTATTTGTTAATTAGTTCTGTGTGCTATTCTAGTACATCTTTTGAAAGTTTTGAACAAACAAAGAATTTTCCAAAACGGTTAGTACGTATTGGATTTTTATGTGCATGTATGTGTAAGTGTGTGCGTGTGAGTGTATATGTTATTCTAGTATATCTTTCAAACAAAAAAAGAATTTTCCAAATCGGTTTATAAATGACAGAGTTCTGAGGCAACAACCATCAATAATAATAATAATAATAATAAAAAAACAAAAAAATCACTGTTTTCGATTTTTATATGTATACACACACAATTACTAAGCTGCATGCCAAATTTCACCTTTCTAGGTCACCTGGAAGTGGGTTAGGTTTTTGATTACTAGTCAGTCAGTCAGTCAGTCAGTCAGTCAGTCAGTCAGTGATAAAAATACCGTTTTTTGGACTTTAATATCTCAATAACTATTTAACCTATATTAATGAAATTTGGGGATCTACTTGTTCTAAAGGATCTTAATACATAAGCCAAATTTCATTTTTTTATGTTAAATAGATTTGGAGTTATTGGGGGGTCAAAAGTGGCTCCAAACGGTTCGTGTAATATAACACACGGCTGCTGCTCGCCAGTTCCTGCGGTGAACTTGGCTGGACACGCTGCCGCGTGTCTAGATATTTTCAGATATTTATAATCACTTTTGGTTCAAGCTGTTGTCGCCAATCAATATATTAATATTATGCATTGTCGTCAATATATTCAAACTAAGTGTGTATACAGAATTCAATGGCGTGTAGTTGGAGAGGCCTATGTCCAGCTGTGGACAAGAATAGGCTGATGATGATGATGAAGTAAAAACTTTGTATAAATAGTGTTTTTTTACTTTATCCTGCCATAAGAAACATTATCCTGGACATGTGTCTCTTTATCCTGTCAACAGTCACTTTACCCTGCAGAATGATTGCAGGATAAAGTTACACAGGGTATAGTGAGAAGCCGATTAACTAGCTATTATCTCCTAAACTGTTAATAATACAAATGTCATAATTTTAGTATAAATAGTTATACCTTAATACAATATTAAAATGGTATTAGTAAAAAAACTGCCATATTAATATTTTAAAATAATCATGCCAGAATAAAGTGTACATACCTGTTACAAACTCCGAACGTCACACTTCGAAAACTTGTCGACACAAGACCGCGGCACCTCACGCACAAACCTTCACACCGGCGGCTAGAACCATACTGACTGGACGTGTTTTGCGTGTATTAGGGTTCAATAAGACTTTCTATGTGTGAGTGAGGTGCACTACCGCGAACGCACAGGATGTAGAGACAATATCGCTGGACAAACTTCGAACGTGAATATTTGTGTTAAAAAGTAATCTCAAGATCCGGTGCAACGTCATATTTAATAATGTAATAGTAGTATAGTTTCTATAAAAAACGATGTTTTATTATCATAGAACTGTAGTTCAATAATCTAAAGAGCTAAAACTGGAGCAGTGTCGAGTTTGGACAAGGCAGGGCACAGTGAAAAACGGTATTCTATATTATTTTTTACAAAAGTATTATATTTATAGGAAAATAATGTTTTGGCTTCGATATGTCATGTTAGTATCTATCTATGAAAATTTTAATTATATGTGAAAATTACATATTCCGCATACTTCCTATTCAAAAACGTGATAGCAGGGTAAGATGCCACTATTTTGATTTTTACCCCGTGGCATCTTTCTTAAGATGTTCGCTACGCTCACATCGTAACCCATGCCACTCGCGTTTTTTGCCCCCTCTTATACAACGGTTGCATAAAATACTATAGTAATAGCTGAGAAAGAGATATATTTTTGGCCATTTGTAAGAAAATTTTAGACAGTTAAAAATATATATAAATCGAACTAAGTAAAGTATGTTACATAATATATATTGAGTATATATTAAGTAAAGATACAAACAGAGGTAGCGTAAGAATAAAAAATAGTGAAACTAAACATGATGGTCAAATAAAATTAAGTATAAAAATATTAATATGAGAAAATAGATTAAGCTGTACACCACTAAGTATGAGGGAAAATGTTAAATAAAAGAAAAGTGTTGTGAAGAATTCTTTACCCCAAAGAAACGATGAAAAATAAAAAGGTAGGATCAGTCGAGTAGAGGCTAGATGGTCTAACCCGACCTCAAGAGAGCATGCCGATGGATGAAAAAAAAGATAAAGAATGAAGAATAAAAGTGCGAGGGGAATAGCTGCGAGAACTGGTATGAATGAGTAGAAACACACAATGGTTAAAACAGGCTCCGATTACGTTGGAGGCAGTAGTATGAAGAAAAAAAAACTGACCTAGCCTAATTACTTGTTACCTTCTGGAAGTAATCGATTATACGCGCCAGATTGAGCGAAATGTTTTAATACAGTATAGCACTTAACTAATATGTGTAACGTTCAAAGTATCAGTACACCGCGCGGCACTTACGTCATTTTAAAGAAAATTATGACTTTTTGCGATAACTCAAAAACGGCTCAATTCAATATAGTTTTCTTTGAATGTGCTTATAAGGCCTCATTTTTAAGAATTTTCCCATAACTTTTTGACCCTTGGTTGAAAAGTTGGAGGGGGGACGCTATTTTTTGGATTTCTGGAGCGAATATTTACAAAACTGCTGACTATCAAAAAATTATGTTTGAAGACCGCTATTATTTTAAAGACCTATTCCCTACCCAACGACACCCCACACACTAGTGTTGGAATGAGAAAAAAAAATCACTCCCACTTTAGGTGTACGGGAGGTACCCGAAAAAAAGTTTTTTTTTTTTAGTTTTTATTTTACCGTTTTGTCGGTGTGATACATACACATACCAAATTTTAGCTTTCTAGTACTAATGATCACGGAGCTAAGCCGCGGACGGACAGTCAGCCAGACAGAAAGACAGACAGACAGACGGACATAGCGAAACTATAAGGGTTCCTAGTTGACTATGGAAAAGTGGAAATGGCCAAATTTCTTGGTATTAATATAGACTCCAGTCTAAATTGGAAGGCTGAAGTGTCTGCAGTTGTGAATGCTGTTAGTTCTGCGTGTTATGCTCTCAGAAGTCTTAGGGATGAGCTAAAGTTGACGCAACTAAGAATGGTATACTTTGCTTTAGTCGAGTCCAAAATACGCTACAGTATTAAATTATGGGGACACAGCTACAAGTATAATACCCAAGCCGCCTTTGTAGCCCAAAAAAGGGCAATAAGAATTATGGCCAAAATTTCACAACAAACATCCTGTAGGCCATACTTTAAAGACTACAAAATCCTAACTGTTCCCTGCTTATACATTTTGGTAGTGTTGTCAGACCTCGTGAAATACTTAAATAAATTAGAGACACCAGATCAGAGAGAAAGGCGTCTGGCAACTAGACGAAAGGATTTACCACAATCTCTTGACACTAGGCTGAAGGTTGTCAAACATTCGGCAGCCTATCAGGGCATTATGCTCTTTAACAGATTGCCAACTGAGCTGAAGTCAATCACCAATAGCTTAATTTTTAAAAATAAATTGAAAGTTTTCTTGCAGGAAAAGTGCTATTATTCAGTTGAGGAATATTGCGAGCAAGCCTGAAATGTTCAAATTTATATAAATAATAATAATGATTATGATTATGATTGTGACTTTTGATAATGTTACATTGTGATTTCGATATCTATATTTCTTATTTTTTATTTTATTTTGATGATTTTTAAATAATTATGTTTTAGAATAATTGATATTACCTATTAACTTATAATTATACCTTATTTTTAAATGACTCGATTATGACGATGTTTTTTCACTTAATGTTTTTGATTAATTTTTTATTGTATTTTTGTAGATTTTTTTTTTTGACATTTATTGATTTTTTATTTTTTTTATATGATTAATTAGTGTTTGTCTTTTTTTGAATGTTTATATTATTTTCGGTTAGTTGACTCATGTTTTTGATTTGAATAATTTGATAATTTAGGTTTTAATTTTGTATGTTGTTAAATGAATTTCAAACACAACTCACGTTGTTATTGAATAAAGAATAAAGGAACCCTAAAAAGGAGGTTCTCACAGATTGACCCGTATATATACATGTGTATGTTTGTTTGTCCGCGATTATAAAGTTGTTTATAAACTTCCTATGCTGAGCTGATGATGCTATATGTATTTTATTTGAATCACCATAAAGCAAAAAAAAAACTGAAACGCCAAAAAAAACCCATTCATGTACAGATTACATTTGAATCACTTCTTGAAGTCAGTGCCAAACGTCACGTAAACTTCTTTATCGGACAATATTACTCGTAAATACCTAATACATGATAACAATCAAAGGCTTTATGTGCGGCATCTGTTTTCATTTATAATCTGTACATGAACGGGTTATTTCTGGCGGTTCTGTTTTTTTTTTAAGTTGGTTCTTTTTTGTTAACAATTTTTACGCCTCAACTCTTTGCGATTCCAAATCCATCACCAAGACAAAAAAATTATAAAATAGCAGAAAACTTTCGCTGGTTTTGTTTTCCCTTCTCCGTAGAAAATTGATTTAGGTACAATACTTTTGTAGAATTTTTATATAAAGTAAGTAGTGCCTACAGAATATTTTGACTATTATTATATTTAGCACATGAATTTCCTCCTAGAATATGAACGATTCATTTTTAGGGTTCCGTACCCAAAGGGTAAAAACGGGACCCTATTACTGAGACTTCGCTGTCCGTCCGTCCGTCCGTGCGTCCGTCTGTCACCAGGCTGTATCTCAAGAACGGTGATAGCTAGACACTTGAAATTTTCACAGATGATGTATTTCTATTGCCGCTATAACAACAAATACTAAAAATGGAATAAAATAAATATTAACGGGGGCTCCCATACAACAAACTTGTTATACCTATATAAAAGAAAAAGGTTTAGTACCCTTTTCTTTTAAGGTTTGATACTCTAGCAGGGCATAGAGCGCTGCAGGCATGTTGTCGATTTTGACAGTAACATATTGTCAGATTACAAAAGTTGTTGATATGAAAATAATAATATAATTTGAGAAGATTTAATTGTAAAATAAACGTAAAATGTCGTTTCTTTAATTTCAGGTATGTTCTTATGTTACATAATATGAGTGATTCGGGTTGTATTTACTATGAATTGTGATTAACAATAAAACTTTAATTTCAGAGCAACACATTGTTTATTTTACAAAAAAATGAGAAAATAATCTTATAAAACGACATTTGTTTATAAAATTCAAAAATGGAGAAACTTCGTTTTGAATTCACGGTACTGCCGGGAAATGATGGGAAATCAAATGTTTATTCCATAACATCAATCGCTACGAGTGATGACAAAGTATATGCTATACCAGAAGAGTTACAATCTGCTGGGCATCATAAAGAGATAATGAAAACGGCGGCCTATAATAAGGTAAAGAACAGTTTACAAAAAAGATTCCAAGTAAGACGAGTCTGGATATCAATGACAGACGAACTTAAAAAATCTACTTGGATGAGGATGGTAATATCCAATTCAGTGACCAATTCCTCGAAGAATTAAACGATGAGAATTTAAGTACTGCTCAACAAAAGGAACCGGGTATTCTCGGGAAACTAATGGAAAAGTTAATAGATAATACACAAGAAGCTCGACAGCAAAACCTTAAACATGTTGCGGAGAAGTTTGTACTTGAGAAATTTACAAGTAAAAATACAAATTCCAAACAATGGATTGATACTTTTGAGAAAGAATGCATACGCTTTGGGGTGACAACCGATGAGAAGAAAATTGAAGTGTTGAGATTGTTCATGGATAAGAGTTGCGTTGACTGGTACAGTTCTATGGCTGTTAAATTGACAATAGACTCAGAATGGTCAATATGGAAGAGCAAGTTTTGCGATTCGTTTGCCAATAAGGGATGGAACCCAGTGACATATGCATTGTTATTTAAGTATAAAGAAGGAACGTTGCTGGATTATGCTATAAGAAAAGAAAAATTATTACTCGATATGAGACGATCAATTGATACGGGTACTTTGGTGGACCTAATTGCAGCTGGTTTGCCAGAATTTATACTGAATAAGATCGACAGAGAGACATTAAAAGATACTGTTGATTTGTTTAATGAGGTAAGCAAGTACGAACATATGGTAAACAAGAAAAGCGTTATATTTAAGAAAAAATACGCAAATGAGAAAGTTTTCAACAAATGTGAAGAGAAAACTCCCTGCAAAATATGTGAAAATTTGAATAAGGGAATTCGTTATCATCCGGAAGTAACATGCTGGTTCAAGGCAAAGGAAGACTATGGGACAATGAGAAATAACATCAAGCATGTGAACAATTCAGTGATAGAAGCAGAGCTAAATGAAAATGACCAAAAAAACGAATTGTAACACCATTAATTAACGTCAAACTGCTATTGAAAGATACATTAGAAATATACGGAGTTTATGATTCCGGTTCAAATGTTTCACTGATCAATTCAAAGTTATTGAGTCTAAAAGGAAAAGATAATCATTTGAACAAAGCAGATCTAGTAACGATTAATGGTGTTAAAAAAACAAGTGGTTTGACAAACTTAAAAATTAAAATCTTTGAAATAGAAAAATATGTTGATGTTTACATAATCGATGAATCAAATTTCAAATATGACTTTTTGATTGGATTAGACCTAAAAAAAATATTTAAACTAACCCAGGATGAGAACTTAAAGATAACACAGAAACAGTACTTAAATAAGGAAAATAAAAACATAGTGGAAGAAATTTCTGCAGATAAAAAGATAGATAATGACTTGATAAATGAAGAAAATAAAAAAAACTTAGAACGTTAAATACATTTTAATGAACATATAAAGGAATAAGACTGAGATTAATATAACTCATTTAGATGATCATCAACAATCTGAAATAGATAAAATAATTGACAAATACAAATCAGTTTTCGCAAAAGATAAATACGTACGATATCGGTACTGTTAACGATTATGAAGCAAGGATAGATTTACTAGTGGACAAATACTGCAGTAAAAGGCCTTACAGATGTACTGTAGATGACAAGAAAGAAATAGAAGAGCAAATAGCAAACAAATAGCAGTCCATTTGCTGCGCCGGTTACTTTGGCCTTTAAAAAAGAAGATAATAAGAAATCTAGACTCTGCATAGACTTCAGGGACTTAAATAAAATAGTAGTTCCTCAAGCTCAGCCATTCCCGTTGATTGAAGACCTCGTGTTAAAAACAAGAAACTGCAAATTTTTTTCGACCTTAGACATAAATTCTGCGTTTTGGTCTATTCCTTTACGAATCGAAGATAGAAAAAAAACTGGATTTGTAACACAAGAGGGACATTTTCAATGGACTTGTCTACCGTTCGGATTAAAAACTTCGCCGGCAATTTTTCAGAGAATTTTAAGCAACATACTAAGAAAACATAAATTGTCTGAATTTACAGTAAACTATATTGATGACATCCTTATTTTTTCCAAAAGTTTTACTGAGCATGTACAGCATTTGACGCAGTTGTTGGAAGCAATTAAAGCAGAAGGTTTCAGATTAAAATTTACGAAATGTACATTCGCATCTAATTCAGCAAATCATATTGGGATTGGGCAAATGCAGAAGACTATTGCCCCATTCTACGCAGCAAAAAATTTAACGAATAACATCAAAAAAATTTGTAGAAGCTGTGAGATCTGTATCAAAAATAAAACAAGAGGACATGACAAGTATGGCTTTATGTCTCACCTAGGACCAGCCACCAAGCCTTTCGAAATAATGTCTATTGATACGACTGGAGGTTTTGGAGGTTCAAGATCTACAAAGAAATATTTACATTTATTGGTGGACCATTTTACAAGATATGCATTCATACTGACATCAAAATCTCAAAATGCAAGTGATTTTATAAAATTAATAATGAACATTGTAGAAAAAGAAGACATAGGTATGCTCCTTTCTTTCTGACCAATATCCGGGTATCAATTCGAAAGAATTCAAGGAGTTTTTATATAGCAAGCAAATACCTATAATATTTACAGCGGTGAATGCTCCGTTTTCAAATGGATTGAATGAACGATTAAATCAAACTTTAGTAAACAAGATTAGATGTAAAATCAATGAAGAAGGTAAAAAGAGAGCCTGGACAACAATAGCTCAAGAGTGCGTAAAAAAATATAACGAAACTAGTCACTCAGTAACTGGCTTTTCACCGAGTTATCTTTTATATGGTACAAATTTAACGATTATACCAAAGGAGCTAAAGAAAGATATATTACAGAGTAACTGGATTAATGATAGGAAAATGGCACTTGAACAAACAATAAAATCTCATAACTACAATAAATTACAATTCGACAAGAAACGAAAATATAATAAATTTGATGTCGGAGATATGGTTTATGTAGAAAACGGAAACAAGCTAAACCGGAAGAAATTAGATGAACTGAGAATTGGACCTTACGAGATAATTGAGAAAATTTCAAGCTCCATATTTAGAATAGATACAGGTCACAAAAAAACTGAATCTAACCTATTTCATATCACAAAACTAATTCCTGTCCCTTCTTGAGTTAAGGGAAAATAATAGATATAAAAGAAGAATTCTTTTTCTAGTGAAGATTTTGTTGAACGTTTTAGTCCTCTCGGAGGAGGGGAGATATAAAAGAAAAAGGTTTAGTACCCTTTTCTTTTAAGGTTTGATACTCTAGCAGGGCATAGAGCGCTGCAGGCATGTTGTCGATTTTGACAGTAACATATTGTCAGATTACAGAAGTTGTTGATATGAAAATAATAATATAATTTGAGAAGATTTAATTGTAAAATAAACGTAAAATGCCGTTTCTTTCATTTCAGGTATGTTCTTATGTTACATAATATGAGTGATTTGGGTTTTATTTACTATGAATTGTGATTAACAATAAAACTTTAATTTCAGAGCAACACATTGTTTATTTTACAAAAAAATGAGAAAATAATCTTATACCTATATACAGGGTGTCCCTAAAACCAACGCCGAAATGAAGAGGGGTGATAGAACAGCTCATAAGCAACCATATTAAGTTAATTTGACCTTAATAAAAAGTTCATGGTTTTCGAGATATTTGCATTTAAAAAAAACTCGTGACTTTTGATGCCCTGCGTCAGTATGTCGATTGCCACCACTGCAAATTTAGGTATTTTTTAAATCTGTTTTTTGAAGGATGTTACTAAAAACATATCCTATCGAATGTAATTTCAATTTATTACATATCATGATGCTTTGTCGGTAAAAATAATAAAAAAAAAACGAATTATAGCAATTTATTAAATTTAGCCAGCGGTTTTGATCGAGTTTCCTTTATAAAAAGTATTGTAAACTAACATGGCACACAACATAAAAAGATAGTAAACTTATTGTAGTTTTCAAAAAGGTACAGCATTTTCTAATTTACGCAGCAGTTTACGAGATATTGATATTTTACACTAAAAGGAGCTCATACTGCAGTTATTCCATAGTATGGTACCAGAGCCCCTACTAGGCTCAGAGTTTGAATTTTGAACAAAAAATCGATTTAAAGAATAATTTATTTAGAATAGGAACACAATTCAATTTGAGAATAAAAAAAAATGAAATGTTCATAGCGAACCTGGCAAATAACGTAAAAAGATAGCAAATTTAGAGTTGTTTTTAAAATGGTATTGAAGTGACTTAATTATTTAGCAGTTTATAAGATAATGCAAAAATAATACTGGTTGCCATTTTTATCTGTTAAGTGAATAAAAAAACTAAAAGCATTAAAAAAATACGATACCTGTTTTATGTAACTAAATTAAATGTTCAAATTGTCCGCCATTGACTTGAATACAAGCTCGGCATCTCCTTAAAAATGCTCGACTGATGTGACGTGCACTTCTTGATACGTCGTTTTGGGCCTCTGCGTAAATGCGTTGTCTCAGCTCCGCTATACTGTTAATCGGTTCATTGTAAACTTTTTCTTTAATATAACCCCAGTAATAGAAATCCAGAGGATTTAGGTCTGGAGATCGAGGAGGCCACAAAATGGGACCCAGACGGCCGATCCATTTCTGTGGATAAGTTTGGTTTAAATGTAGTCGCACTTCGCGTGCATAATGTGCTGGACAGCCATCATTCTGCAGCCACATTGACCTCCGCGTAGCTAAAGGTACGTCGTCGAGAAGATTTGGCAACTCATTCTCTAAGAAATGCAGATAACTTGGACCATTCAGCGTTTCTGGTAATTCAAATGGGCCAATTATTTTCCCATCTAATATTCCAGTCCAGAGGTTCACTTTAAATTGGTACTGCGACCGATCTTCCCTCATTAAATGAGGATTTTCTAATGCATAACTGTGTAAATTGTGCATGTTCATAAATCCATCTCTCTTAAAAGTGCTTTCATCAGACCATAAAACCATATTTATGAAATTGGGATCCTCTCTGTGTTTTTGCAGCATTGTCTGGCAAAACTGAACACGAAGTGGGTAATCACGGGGCAGCAACGCTTGAACACGTTGTATGTGGTATGGATGATATCCATATCGACGTAATATTCTATTGGCAACAGATTTTGATATCCCTAAATTACGTTCAATGTTCCGTGTCGAAGTGGATGGGTCGTTTTGAATCTCTTGTAAAACATCTTCATCGTAATCTCCTCTAGGTCTTCCCAATCCACCACGATTGCCAGGCAAAACGCCTTGTGAGTATGCGAGATGAACATTTCGAAATACTCGATGGTCCGGATGCCTTAAATTTGGATATCTTTCCCGATAGAGTCTAGCTGCAGCACAAGAGTTACCCTGACATTCCCCATAGACAAAATGCATGTTGGCATATTCTTGAGGAGTATAATTCTCTGGCATATTTGTAACAAACGCACTACAATTAATCTTAACAGAGCCAAAGTAAATCGAAGTTAAAATCAATAGGCAGAACTCGAGTCCAAGATGCACAAAGCAAAGTTAAATTGTACCAAAAATCCAAATCACAAGGCAAACACGAGTTCTATTGGTAAATCAAGTCTATTTAAGAAAATAAGAAACCAAACTAAATAAAGAACATCAAACGAATTGACGAAGTGTCCTAAAATTACTAAAATACTCTTTGATCAGAAAGCCGACTTGAATTCGAATTTCAAATTGTGTTCCAATTTCAAATTGTGTATTCTTTGAATCTATTTTTTGTTCGAAATTCAAACTCTGAGCCTAGTAGGGGCTCTGGTTCCATACTATGTAATAACTGCAGTATGAGCTCCTTTTAGTGTAAAATATCAATATCTCGTAAACTGCTGCGTAAATTAGAAAATGCTGTACCTTTTTGAAAACTACAATAAATTTACTATCTTTTTATGTTGTGTGCCATGTTAGTTTACAATACTTTTTTTAAATGAAACTCGATCAAAACCGCTGGCTAAATTTAATAAATTGCTATAATTCGTTTTTTTTTATTATTTTTACCGACAAAGCATCATGATATGTAATAAATTGAAATTACATTCGATAGGATATGTTTTAGTGACATCCTGCAAAAAACAGATTTAAAAAATACCTAAATTTGCAGTGGTGGCAATCGACATACTGACGCAGGGCCTCAAAAGTCACGAGTTTTTTTAAAATGCAAATATCTCGAAAACCATAAACTTTTTATTAAGGTCAAATTAACTTAATATGGTTGCTTATGAGCTGTTCTATCACCCCTCTTCATTTTGGCGTTGGTTTTAGGGACACCCTGTATACATATATATAGGTACGGAACACTTCATGCGCGAGTCGGACTCACACTTGCCCAATTTTTGTTGAAGATGGTTTTTTCCTGAAATAGTGATAGTATAATATAAGTACTGCGTACCCACCGAGTCTTAATAGCACATTCTCTCTGTACTGCACAGTTTCTACCATAAAAGGTCATCCGCTTACTCTTTTGAAAGGACGAGTTCCCATAAAACCAATTAGAAGGCAATCAGCTGTGGGCTTCCTCCCGTTATCAGTCGGTTATCGGAGGCCGCCGGTCCGCCCGCGCCGGCACAGCGCAGCGGCTGGACCCACGTTCCCCGTTGGCATTGCGATCTTGAGCCAAGAGTATCCTAGGCCATGATACCGGTGGAAACTGATACAACTCTATAAAAAACCTGATAGTGTGTGTTTAAAGTATCCCGTTAATTTACTACCGTAGAACGCAATATTTTGTTGTAGATTTTGAATTGGATTTGGAAATGTGGCAGCCTTACAGAACACGCAAAATAATAACAAATTGACGACGCGGTTGGCGCAGGGGTTAAGCAAGTAGGCAGCTACTGAGCCGACGATCCTGTGTTCGAATCCCGGCAAGGGCAAATATTTGTGTGATGAACTCGAATATTTGCGCCTGGGTCATGGATGTTATTTGTATTTATGAGTAAATATGTTTATCGTCGTCTAGTGTTCATAACACAAGCCTACTAGAGCTTACTATGGGACTAGATTGATTTGTGTGAGGTTGTCCGATATTTATAAAAAAAAATAACAGCAGATTTCGGACTATCTGTCTGGTCTATTTTATCGTGATTTGTCAAATGAAATCAGTCGCAGTTCAACAAAATATACATGTTATAGACTCATTTTTTGTTTAGAGCGAGTAAATGAACACATGTTTTAATATGAACTCGGGATTCATGGAAGGACTCCATGAATCAAAGTCTAAGATACGAATTAGACGCGACCTTTACTCATCTCTTTTATGGATGAAAAGTATTTTATATAAAATGTGGAATGCTAACTAAATATATCGCGAAAGGAATTCCCGGCAACAAAAATGTTAACTCACTTTTTCACTTTTATACCGAGTTTTGCTCTTTACATCGCTATTAATATGCTGAGCCCATAACCTGTTAACGATTTATCATCCTTTTCATCCATTAAACAGATGGGTGAAGGGCGTTTTTAAGTCGTATTGATATTATTAAATAAATATCTGGAATCTTTATTTTCCGTGGAGATTTGTCATATTCTAAATATTGCTCAAGATGCTCGTGCGAGTAGAAGAGGCGCCCTTGCCCGCCGCTCGCGGGCTGCACCGCACCGGCCGCATCTCTAGCCCAGTCAACACCGCCTCGCTCCGGCGGAAATTATCACCGTTTAACAAACAGTAGGTCAGTTTTAGGGTTCCGTACCCAAAGGGTAAAAACGGGACCCTATTACTGAGACTTCGCTGTCCGTCCGTCCGTCCGTCCGTCTGTCACCAAGCTGTATCTCAAGAACGGTGATAGCTAGACAGTTGGAATTTTCACAGATGATGTATTTCTATTGCCGCTATAACAAAAAATACTAAAAAAAAAAAAAAAATATTTAAGGGGGGCTCCCATACAACAAACTCGTTATAGATTATGGTACGGAACCCTTCATGCGCGAGTGGGACTCGCACTTTCCCAATTTTTTTTTTATTGTAATGATGTTCCTGATCCCGATTACCATGTTTGTGTATTTTGTATTAAATATAACACTATTTTACAATCGTAAACGTTTACTAGTAAAATGGCGCCCAACTTGGGGCCATGCTAATTGGATACAAAAACTATATACCTAAATGGACCGCCAATTGCATTATTTTCGCATCCTGGACCATATTGCATAAAAAGATAACTAAATTATATTAAGTCAAAAGAACAGTTTAATTCCAAGTTAGCCTCTCTAGTAAATCATGTCATAAAAAATGCAGCAGATTTGAAAAAACGCAAGCTGGTAACATGACGGGAACTGGTACAGGAAATGATTGGTAATTTGACAGTGACTTGAAATTTGATCGCTTGTTTGAAAGGCGATAAATGGTGCCAGAAAAATCATTTTAATAATATACTTGTGACTCTATGAACAGGCAGATTCTAAATTTGCAGTATAGGTACACGTTAAAAAACCATGTACCTAACGTAAACAATTTCCTTAAGACTTTTTGTATCTCGACAGCCGTTATTTTATAATTTCGGACACGCGACTGAGTAATGGAAAAATTTACTGGCAGCCCTGATTTGGAGATATACAGTAGATTCTATTTGGCGACGACCCACGTCCCTTTCGGCCGGAGTACCGTGGGGCGCGCGCGGGCGGCGGCGGCGCGCATATATTCGCGCGCGCGCGGCGCCCGGCACACAGCGCGCTCCGCACCCGCCGGCACCAGCAGCCTCCGCAGCGCCGACAGACCTACAGGTGAGTATCACAAAACTATATCGTGTACATTTTTAAATTAAGCTGATATTCGAACTCGAAATACCCTAAACATTTCTTTTTAAACAATTTATTATAGGTATTAAAAAGCAACCATCTACTTTGGCACTAAATAAATAACGACAAATATATTAACAATTACGCAGTTCAGAATTAAATAGAATGTGAAATTATGTCTAAAGGATGTAAAAATTTGGTGGATTTTGAAGGTTAAAGATACATTATAAATTGAATAGAGTGTAATTTTACTTAAAAAAAAAAACAAAAACTATTTCAAAATTACTTTATTTCCACGATGAGCATATTTTTAACGATATCAATGCAATATAATACAATACATCATACAATTATGAGAATAATATGAAAAAAAAAACTAAAAACTGAGAAGAAACCAATAAATACGACACAATGCGCGTATTTCGATCAGTCTTATAATGAAAGTATTACTAAGCTTCCTTATCCGTTCAAAAATGCTGATTATTTTAGACATTTTTCTCTATGGTCAAACATGTTTCTTAACATGTTATCAATGTTACTACTTAGAACAGGGCTATTGCGATTTATTGGTATATATTTAAGAACTACATTTTGTATTTTTCGTTGATAATTTTTGTTTCAAAAACTATTCGAAATAGGTATACAAAATTTATGCAAAAATCATATTCTCGACTGAACGCAATGAAAGCATGAAGTAGCTATGTATATATTCACTTCAAATTGTTGGTTGAAATTATCAATATATTTTTCATAATATGAAGAAAAATAATAATAAAAGGAATAAGGCCCCCAGGTATAGTTCAAAAAGGTGTCTATGTAATTAGATTAGCATTTTGGACGCTGTTATGTCCGCGGTATCAAAGAGAACATCACCTCCGAAACGTCGAGGTTTTTAATAAACACCTTTTTGGACGTGATTAAGTTTCGTGTAGTAATAATATTGTGTAAAATCCTGTAAGTTAAATCAATAAACTAGCAGAGAGCTCCGGAGCGCGTTGATGTCTACCGGTGTGTGCACTGGGCTTCAATGGATTCTGCAGTATTCATTAAATAGGTAACATTAAGAGCCCTGTATTCATAAAAAACTTAACGGTTCAAAAGCATTTAACAATTAAAGTTCCAAGTCAGATGCACATCATTAGATTAATGTCAACAAAAAAGTAAATAATGAATAATAATTTTAATTTATTTTAAAATTGACCCAATAATTTCAATGTATCTAAAAAATATTAAATTGAATTTTAAAAGTAGAATCTAATCACTACATAGTATAAAACAAAGTCCCTTCCTGCTGTCTCTCTGACCCTATGTATGCATAGATCTTTAAAACAAAGCAACGGATTTGTTTTTTTTTCATAGATTTTCATAGAGTGATTCAAGGTTTATATGTATAATACATGCATAATTATTCAGCACTGCACCCGTGCGACCCGGGGCGGGTCTCTAGTATTTTATATGGGAACAAACCGGAAAACCAATAATCAAAATAGTTTTCTTATTTTGAAACAGTTTAAATTAATTTTAACCGTTAGTTTTGCTTTGGAGCAGTAAAAACATTACCTCGTGCTACTTGTGTGCCGATGGTAGCTCGATAAATTATTAATAAAAAATTTATGACTCAAGCAATTGTTGGAATATTTGTTTTTTACTTTATGAAGTTAGAAGATTAAGTAATTACATTATAAGGAAATAATTTAAAAATCTACTAATTTGTGAAAACACAGATACTAAATAATTTCTGAGTACTCGCTGTTATTCTTGGTAACGCAATGGACTAAATGGAAAAAAATAACACTGAGTGACTTTTAACGGTTTTTCCATAATAGAATAACGTCATTTTGATTGGCAAACAAACGGAATGGGATATCAAGTGACGGCCACCCTTCCGCCATCACTGCGCCGCGGAAGAAGCTATTTGTTTCATAAAACAAGGAGAAAGGGCCTGTCTAAATTTTTCCGTTGGTTTTTATCACAGAACTTCAATAATTTCTTAGTAAGGATTGTATGTATGGCATAACATTGTCTTAATACCAAATATAATACCTATTTCAAAAAAATATCGATTCCAATAAGAAGAAAACGTATTTCCGAAAAGAGCTTAAAGTGTTGCTATAAAAAAAAACACACCTTTGTTATAACTACCTAGATGTGCTTATAATATTTATTTGAGAATTGTAAAATTTTGAATGTGAAATTTGTGTTTTTTCAATACTTCATTGACACCGAGGGAAATTTTATGGGATCAAAGTTGAAATTCCATCTCTCGAAAAAAAACATTCTCAAGTGTGTATTTACACTATGGAATTCAGAGGTAACTAATTGAGAACCTCCTTTTAAGCAGTTGAAATGACAATATTTAGGTACGAAGTGCTCAAATTACTTCATAAACCGGCCAAGAGCATGTCGGGCCACGCTCAGTGTAGGGTTCCGTGGTTGCCCATCCTTCACCATAGACGGGCTTAACACAGCGGTTTTAAGCCCGAGGGTTAAATTACGAGACAATTTCAAGCTCTATAAAAAGGTCGTAAACACCAAATTAACTGCAATTACTTATTACCTTCTGGAAGTTATCGATTATACGCGCCAGATTAAGGGGAATGTTTTAATGCAGTATGGCACTTAATATGTGTAACGTTAGAAGTATTAAGGACCCCGCGCGGCACTTTCGTACTTAATTTTAAAGAAAATCATGACATTTTGCGATAACTCAAAAACGGCTCGACCGATTTTATTCAGTAGAGTTTTCATTGAAAGTAATAAAGCCTCATTTTCATGTTTTTTTCCATAATTTTTTGACCTGGGATGAAAAGTTAGAGGGGGGACGCTATTTTTTGGATTTCCGGATCGAATATTGACAAAACTATTGTTTTTTTCATAAAATAATGTTTGGAGACCCCTATTATTTAAAAGACCTATTCAACGACATCCCACACTAGTGTTGGAACGAAAAACAAAATTCACCCCCACTTTAGTTGTACCAGAGGTACCCGAAAAAAAGTTATTTTTTTTAGTTTTAATTTTTTAAAGGTGACCTGGGGGGTATATACAACGTTTAGAATCTTTTTTAATTATATTTATATTTTAGTTGTAAAATTATTAGGTATTTAGTTTAAGTTATTAGTGTTTATTGATATAATAATTATTTCGAAAAGTAAAATGTTATTAGTACGAGTACTTATGTTATTCCCAATATAAAACATGTGCATATCTTTGATAAGATACTGATTAAAATTTTACCATTTTGTCGGCGTGATACCTACGGTTGTACCTTGTTTTGCCTAACAACTTTTTGTCTAATTTCGGTTTGCCTAATTTCAGTTTGACTAATATTATTTAGCATTATTACTCGTTTTGCCTAATTATTATTTGAGTGAAAATTGTTTCGTATAATACTCATCTCACATAGTCTTATTTCGTCTAATTTTATTTGACCTAATTTTTAATTCGTATAAACATATTTGCCTAACAATTTTTTTGCCTAATTTATTTATTTAGCAAGCATTCTGACGCTCCGCTATCCATGGTCATACATAAAACAAACCTAACCTAACCTACAGTATTCGGTCTTCAACCTAACCTACAATTTTCAAAATAAGAATCGACAAAGTGAGTTTTAGATAAAATAATATTCGACAAAACAAGAATTATGAAAATGATCATTTAGGCAAAACGAATTTCGACAAAATAATAACTATGAAAAATGATATTATACATATTGACTTTAGATAAAACGTTCCCCTGGAGAATGGGCCGTGCGTTGGTGTGGGACGCCACTTGCGCTGATACGCTGGCGGCGTCCTACCTCGTAGCAACTTCTAGAGCGGCCGGGGCGGCGGCTGACGCTGGGGAGAGTTTTAAATTCAATAAATATAAGTGTCTCGGCGCCCAGTATCCCTTTTGGCGTCGAGACACTAGGTCCGTGGGGTAGGGCTGCACGTGGGCTCCACGAGGCGCTAAGCAAACGCCTAAGGGAGGCAACGGGTGACCCTCGCGCAGGCAGCTTTCTCGCGCAAAGAATTGCCATCGCAATACAACGCGGGAATGCTGCCTGTGTGATGGGCACGCTGCCAAAAGGACCATATTTTTATAATTCTTTATAATAGTTTTATAGCCACCTTTTAGTATAAGTTTATTTGTTTTTTTTTAATGTTTTCTTGTAAAAGAATTTCTTTTTCACTATGGTAAAAGTTGTTAGACAAACAGAAATTAGACATCAAACATTGGGCAAGTGCGAGTCCGACTCGCGGATGAAGGGTTCCGTACCATAAAACAAGTTTGTTGTATGGGAGCCCCCCTTAAATATTTATTTTATTTTATTTTTAGTGTTGTTAAAGCGGCAATAGAAATACATCATCTGTGAAAATTTCAACTATCTAGCTATCACCGTTCTTGAGATACAGCCTGGTGACAGACGGATGGACGGACAGCGAAGTCTCAGTAATAGGGTCCCGTTTTTACCCTTTGCTTACGGAACCCTAAAAAATTAGACAAATCAAGGGAATACCGATACCTACACATACTCATACTAATGATCACGGAGCTAAGCCGCGGACGGACAGACGGACATGACGAAACTATAAGGGTTCCTAGTTGACTACGGAACCCTAAAAAGGAGGATGAACTCAGTCCCATGTTTTATGTATGTCCCTCTCTTATACAGCCGGTCCGATTTGAAAATTAGTTTTATTGTTTAATGGATATGTCTAGGTCCCATTAGTAGAGTTGTTAGTCCGCTGTTTTCTAACATAATTGTGCGCATCGGGTTACAAGCATGAAATTTCTACCACAGATAGAGTGTTCCACGGTGATTATTTTCAGATGTGGAGGAAAGTCAGATTCGTTTCCTGTGAGGCGGGAGAGCGGAGTGAATACGGCCAAGTATCCCTCTTTTCTTTCTTTATTGCTGGTCAGTTAAGTCTACCAGGACGTGTTTGGTATCGTCTCCGTGTAAAACAAATATCAGAAATTAACTTTTTAAGGTTTTTTTGCATAGTTCTATATAAAAATATGGGTGTATGGCCAATAAGGTAAAAATCACAACAAGTTTTTTTATTCAGTGAGGTAAATTAGTTCAATTTCGTGAACATTTTAAAATTATTATTATTATTTCAAAAAGCTCATTTAATTTTGTTTCTAAAAATATATGCATGTTGGGCACTTCTCATACAAACAGTAGCTTAAAATATATCTTTACGTCGGCGTTACCAACGTGAATCTCCGAACGCATCCTATTTCGCTTCATTAAATACATTAAATAATGATTATTAACATGCTGTTACATATAATATTTACTATATACGTCCTAGAAAAACAAATTAATATAATTAAAACAAAATATTTTTTGCTAATGTATCACGAGCACACGGGCTAATCTCAACATCAACAATTTATTTAAGTTACTGTTTGTATAAAGGGGCACTCTTTATACAAACAGTAAGCTAAATAAAATATGTATATATTTTTAGAAACTAGATTAAATTTTCTATTTTGCAATATTTTTGTTAGTTGTAAATATTAAGGAAATATAACTAATTTATCTCCCTGAATAAAAAAAACTTGTTGTGATTTTTACAATTTTGTAAATACAACCATATTTTTATATGGTACTATGTATAAATAACATGAAAAATGAATTGCTGATATCTGTTTTACACGAAAACGACACCACACAAGTCCTAGTAGCGTTATCTGATCAGTAATATAAAAAGAAAAAGAGGACACCTTTGTCCTATTCACCCCACTTTCCTGCCGCACAGGGAACGAATCTGACTTTCCTCCACATCTGAAAATAATCACCGCAGAATACTCTATCTGTGGTAGAAATTTCGTGGTTGTATCCCGATGTACACAATTTCGCAACTTAGCAAAATGTACTAGAACACGCAGACTAAGCTTAACATCAACATTTTTTTCAAGGTACTTTTGTATGAGATGTGCCCAATATGTATACATTTTTAAAAACAAGATTAAACATGCTGTTTATTAATATTTTTTTAAATTGTAAATATTCAGGATAGATAGTCGGCAATAAGCCCAAATTTTTATATGAAACTATTCTTAAATAACATGAGAAATTAATAGCTGATATCTATTTTACACGAAAACGATGTCGCACAAGCCCTAATAGCCTTAACTGATCAGTAATAAAAAAAAGAAAAAGAGCAGTACTTGGTCCTCTTCACCCCGCTCTCCCACCACACGGGGGACGAATTTGACTCCCCTCCACATCTGAAAATAATCACTGTGGAACGCTCTATGTGTGGTAGAAATTTCATGCTTGTAACCCGATGCGCACAATTTCGCGGCTTAGCAACTCTACTACATTTGTCATCAGTTGAGTAGCTGAGAAATCGAGGAAACTTCAAAAATTATAGCACACAGTAGCCATAATGATTTTGGTATTTTTTTCAGTACTTCGTCTAGGAGCTTTCGAACAGCATCGTTGTATAATTTTCTACCGATAGGTATACCTATTCCAGGTGCAAACAAATATCATATTTAATAACCACATTTTTATCCTTTATGCCTATTGATTTAAAAATTAAACGATATTCACCGCAACAAACACGGGACAGACCGTTATAAATAATATATTTAACTACCCTGCGTTATGATTATGACCGTTTCGTCACGTTCGCGGAAAATTGCCAATATAAGGTAGGTAATTAAATAAAATTTTAAGCCTTATATTATTATTTTGAAAACAATATTTGTCACCTCTCACTAAGGGGGAAAATAACAAGTTGTGCGAAGTAAGCTGAATTAATAATTTGGGAGTAAGTTGTCTGCGGACAAACAAACCTCTCGGTAATTATCGACTTGTCGGAGTGCGCGAGAGTACAGAGAGCTCGGAGCAAGTAGCTCACCCGCCGGCATGAGGCGAGTAGCTTGTCCCCGACCGGCTCGTAACTTTTATTCTTAGGTACCTACTAATTAACCGGTTAGTGGTTTCGGTTACTCATTATTAATGATGTGATTTTGTGCTTTAGTAGTTTTATTTCTTAGATCACGTTCCAAGCCCTGCCGCCAACACAACGCAAGCAGCTCGCCCGCGGAGTGCGTATTCGAGTCGCTGCTAACAGAACCGCATAAAGTGACATTTAGCGTTACTTCCCTGTCGAGTTTGCATTATCTATGGCACATATGCCATCGCATATATCAATATGAGTACAATATAATATAAGTACACCACTGATCCGTCATCGCATATAAATGAGGAGCAAACTTAACTAAACCCGGTTGTTGAAATAGCTATATACATTAGTTCGGAATCTCTCCGAGATATTAGAGAAATGTATACGGAATTAGGGCCCTGGTTTAAAATCAAAGCCGTTTAGGTTAGGCTTGTTATATTGTATTAATGCATTGCCAATCATGTAAAGAAATAAACATACAATATGTTCACTGCCAAGATAACAAATGCCTCCCATGCTCATTGATTCACGAATAAATTCTCCATGGAAATCATTTCTTTCGTATTCGCCAATACCTAAACTTGTTTGTTAACATTCTTTGAACCCAAAAATCAAATAGCATAGCAGACCTCTTATCGTTAAGATTATTCGATTTATAGAAAGAACATGTTTAATATTTTGAAGAGATAGAATATTTAAAAGGTACATGGAATAAGAAAACCTTATTAAATAGCAATCCTTGGAATATTGACTGATATTGTACGGGTAGTGTATAAAGGCACAAAGAGCGGGTCGCTGCGAAGCGTGGCCGGCGTAATAAGGGTAGCCGAGTATCTAGGTACTACCGGTAGAGGCACGGGAGTGGCTCATATGAAGACAGAATATATTATGAGTTATGGTTCTTATAGACAATTTGTTGTTTAAATAATCATTCTTGTTATCATTTGGACAGTACTCTAAATAAAAAGTTTTAGTCGAAAAATACGGAACTTATTGAAAACTGAGAAAAAACGAAGATTTATTTCAGCGTAGGTAGCCGTGGAAAGTTATAATTCAAACAAATTAATATACCTACTTTAGGTAGCCGACCCCGATTGAGAATTCATTCTCAAAAAATGGGACAAAGGCTAGGAGGATGATGATGTGTCGCTAAAATCTAACCTAAACTGACCGGTTTGTACAAACGAAATTAATTTGGAATGGTTTCGGAGGCATTTATTTGACTGATTAGAAGATTACAATCTCCGGATGTGATTCACATCGTGCCTTTTGTAATGAAGGGAAGCAACTTGGAGCTTAACCAGACGTCTTGATTGGGATGCAGAGGGGCTGCTAGCGTATTCACAAAGTGCGTGCGCGTTGAGCCTGTCCATCCCTCCTGTCCGCCAATTCTTAATCATAGCTTCCGCCCTTGGTTTTGTTTCCTTAAGTGGAGTTCGATCACCGGCTTGACGTGTCAATATCATTGCCTTTGAGCACAATGGTACTAAATTTTTGGACAAAGTCGTTGCAATTAGAGTCAGACCATACCTACAAACTGAATGAAACCTGACTCACTCTGTATGGTTTGACAGTTAATTTGGTTGGAAGAGTTAGCGTGGTTCGACTCTAGGACGTCAGCGCACAACACAACCAACTCTATGTGGTTTAAATTTCAGTTGCAAAATAATTGTAATTAGTACGAGTGTGAACTAAGGTATCAATATATATTTTGACCTGTGATGAGGCACACGTATCGCGCCTTCGCGTGTCTTATTATATCGGGGACGAACTAAGCCTAGTTTAATGAGGATTTTCAGAATGGAACCGTTTTTGACAGCGAATATTTGTGTAAAACCAATTGCGTGACTCATGTAACAATCGAATGACAATGTACAGTCTTAATGACTGAAGTAGGAATCGTAGGAGAGTTAGTAACACGCATGTTGACTCATTGGACGTTGACGACGGGCAGTTTAGTAGAAAATGATTGCCGAAAATGTAGTCCTAAAGAGGTAAAAAATAATACAAATTTGAATAAAAATAAAATCAAACGATAATTGTTTATTTTAACTACGATGGTTGCATTTCGTGTGAATTATAATAAAATAACAAATCAGTAGTGGTATAGAAGTGGTGATCTTATCACTAATGAGTAATAGCTAACCAAATTTGTATAGTGCGGAGTTTACATAGTTGTGTTAAGATTCAATTGAATATACTTTAGTATCGGCAGGGCGCGGGCGGCGCGTGCGACGAGGCGCGCGGCCACTAATGAAAATCCCAATGAACCGCACTTGCTTCGTTTTTATTGCGAGTCTATTTACGTGCGTGGAGCCAATCACGAGAGTCAATTTCACAGACAATAAGTTGAGATAGAACTCGGAAACCCGTCGAAATGTGAAAATGGGAGTGTTAAATTTTTCTGAATCTTTTGTAGTTGTCAGAGTTGTCGTATTATTAAGACAATATTGGAAAATCGTAGGCTGACACAACGTCGTCAAATTATCCACAGCTCGGTTCCTCGTTTTTTTTTTGTTTTCAATCCCTGTTGATTTTGGAGCACTTCTTTATTTATTTGTTGTGGCGTTAGGGGAAAGTTGCATCACCGCGTGGCGATCAAAAGGTCAGCTGCTCAGCTGTAAAACAATCGTCCCAATTTGTAATTTCATGCACCAGCACTTTAAAAATGATGAATGATTGTGGTTTTATTAGTGAATGGAAATAAGTATGATTTTTGAGTCTGAATATTTAAGAAATTGTTTAAAAAATAAAAGTGTATTAAGTTTACAACAACATAATTATAAAGACGTACCTAGTAGTAACGTTACAAAACCGGCCAAGTGCGAGTTGGCCTCTTGCGCGAAAATGCCGCTCCCAAAAATAGTAAAAAAAGATAGACTTTTTTACTTTTTCGTGTTTATTATCATATAGTGACTATAATTAGGTATGTAATAATACAACTTACTCAATGAGAATTTCAAATACCTAACTTTAATATTTAAATATCCAAAATATTTCAAGGGTCAGCATCGTTCGGGAACAAGGGTCCCTTCAGCATCCTTCTAAAAATTAAACGATTTAACATTCTATAGTGGGTACGAATTTATATTATTCTTCTGATGGTAAAATTTAAAGTATCCAATGTGAAGGTACCGTGCGCATAATTTCTAAAGTCCTGTGACTATTTAACCTTTCCACGCTTCTTACAATTTGCCACCTCCCCTCCCCGCCCTCCCTCACAACCCTGCCTCGTTCAGGATCTCCCGCAAATAAAGGTAATATCTTTGCCGCGAAGCCCCGGTAATGACCGTTTCCGGCGGTCCCGGACACAACAGCCCGCCTTCCGGACTCCGGCGCCTTTCCCTTTAAATACGAGATGCATTTATCCCCGATCAAGACAGGATCAAGAGTTTAATGTCAGCAAACAGGGGCAGCTTAAGACATATACAATTCTAATTCAATTTATATAAAAAATAAAATATAGTTGTTTGTTTGGTGGCGGCCATACCAGCAGAGAAATGAAAATGATAGGCATCGAACTTCTCATAGCACGGTAGGACGTCAGAGAGCTATGGAGCCGACAGTTACATTTAAATGTCATTCATACTCATACTCATTTATTTATTGTGGTAACAATTCCCAAGTATTCAATTACTAAAACTATAATCAAATAAAATCCATAACTTTCTAACGTCTACCGTGCTATGAGAAGTCCGATGCCTAATCATTTTAATTTTTCTGCAGGCTGCCAACAAACAAACAACTATATTAATTATATAATGAAAAGTAGAGCGATGCCTAGAAATAATACAATAGTTTAATTAATATAATGATTTGAACTGCACAAGAACTGTACGGAGGGCCTACCAGTGAGTTGACTTTGTGTCAGATTACAAAGCTACAAACTAAGTATGTCACAACGCTACAGAAGTGCGCACGAAAAGGGGTTCTGTTTTTACTCCGCAGTCGCAGCCGCCGTGAGCCCCCCTCCCTCCGCAATAATGTTTGTTTTAGTGCTCGCGATCAACTTTTGATGGCATTAATATGTTAATAGACCGTCTGGAGGAGATTTCGTTTCATTTGCGCATGTAGCAATTAATATTTCGTCCTCTGTGGGGCCAATGTTAATGTCACTCTGTGTTATAACTTCTAAGAAGTTCAATACTTCTCGCAGAAAACAAGCTATTTTCGAGATGGTTATTGAACTTGAACATCATTAACTAAATAAATATTGCAGTAGGTATCACAATTTCAAAAATAATTTGTTTACTTTATCTATATCATCAATACACGTAATAACAATAGATATGTACAATGGTGAAGTTATGGAAGGGTGAAGGGATTTTTTCCAGTTAACCACTGAGCAAATGAGAGTGAATAGTACTAGGGAGATAGTCAATAAGACAGACATGCGAACAAGTACCCATTCTTTAACTATATTAACGGTCATACTCATTAAAGCAACAAAAAGTTGTTTTTACTATAATCACAAGTTTATGGCTTGTATTCTTGTAGGTTACGTTGGCGTGCTTTAAGCGGTAGTACCCAGTCTAATTAGAAAACTACTCCCTGAAATCCTTAACTTTGCATATCTAGGACGTGGGCGGCATTCCATTTTGATTTTTTTTTTTTTTTTAATAAAAAAATATTTTTAATGCAATAAAAAAAAAAAAACGAATTAATTCAATTTTATCAAATAAGGTAACTAAATACACCAGAATATAAAAAAAAAAAACTTAACCTAAGTTATAAATATGTACAAGTCTGATAAAGAATAACCTAACTTAAACTAATCTAACCTAAAAGAGCCCGCCCTGCATTATACCTGGCTCAAAGGTCCCCATAATACCAGCAGCGTTGCCCCGCTGAATAGCTATGGAGACCTGCTGAACCAGATAGGAGCCAGAGCGGGGATCGCAGCCCCTGTCCCTTAGTCGTCGTCCAAGTTCCCTAAACAAATTGCGGCCTTCATGACTCCATGGTCCTGCTGTCTCCACAGCGACTGGCACAAACTCGTATGCTGACTCTAGAGCGGAGTACTTGGAGTGCTTTAATTTCGCAGCATTTTCCGCTGCGGAGCCTGCATACCGACAAGTTTGTCTCAAATGGGATGCAGCAAATGTACTGACACATGTGGCATCCCATAGGAGGCAGCGTCCCCTGCGCCAAGGTATAAGAGTTAGCCCATCGGGTCTCTTACCGTCTGTGCGGCTTAAACCTGGTGGCTCCAAGATACAAGGCACATTAACTGAAACCATGGCGCGTCGGATGATTTCGTTAATTGAGTGGTGCCTTGGGAACCGACCGGCGCACCTTTGACAGCTGAGGCCGTGATGGCCGTTTTCCTCTACAGTTACTCCACAGCGACAACGATGAGCTTCGCATACTTTGATTTGTTATTATTTTATATATGAATAGAAATATCAAGCGAATATTATTTTGCCCTTTAAATACTACGTTATATATATTCTAGTTAGATATACAGGGTGATCAATCCAAATGGGTCAGTAGGGAGAAAACGAAAACTATAAGAGATAGGAAAATCTGTTCTTAGGAACCATAGCTTCGATTTTAGATTTATTAAAACTGCATTCAATTTTTTTTTCGTATATCTCATGCATAACCTGGAATCGAACGCGGTCGAAATTGAGTAGAGAAAAAAAATTACGATGTCAGTCGATCCTATTTTTTATTTGGCAACAAATGTCTGTATAAGAGTCCATACATTTAGAGTGCTCAAAGAGTCAGAAATTGCTGTTAAAGCTGAAAACGCTCTATACAGATAAGCGTGCTGTGTATGGATTTTTTTTCCATTTTGACCATGATAATTTCCGTTAAGGTTCATAGTTGTCATACAATTATTGTTTTGTTGAAATATGAGGATATTGGAAACAATTTCATATTTGCTTTTGGATAAAAAAAAAGGTGAAATGTTCGTACCTTAAAGGAATGGTTAACTCTTTAACAGCAATTTCTGATTCTTAGAGCACTTTAAATGTATGTAGTCCCATACAGACATATGTTCTTTTAATAAAAATAGGATCGATGATATCTTAATTTTTTTTTGCAACTGATTCAATATACGTTCTAGTAGTCAATTTGAATGTTTATAACAAGTTATTAATCACATGAATATATGAATAAACAATTATGATAGTATTTATGATATTGTTTAACATACTTTTTTTTCTTTATTAATATACGTGAATTATCAACTTACCAGATCACACCTGGTGTGGCTTGTTGTGGTAGGGGTAGAAAGATTATATAAGGCGCTGCACTTTTTATGCTCGCTTTTTTACGTAAACTTGCTTGTAAACTGTTACTCTGTCCGTTTACGAATAAATCAGAATTCTAGTTTCCTATTTTATTTCTATATACTTCGTTTATTTATATAAATTCTCCTCGTACTTATACCTTATCATGGACGGTGATGAGTTTGTCAATGGTTTGCCAGCTGATCGACCGGTAAATCGATCGAACAGTGGAACATCGCTGACACATACCCATGTCCGCAGGATACATGTGAACTTGCATGAGTCTTAAATAATATGATGTTGGTGCAGAATCTCGTGAAGCAGTCTCCACCCGCCGTCACCATGTCGTGGTGGGTGATGTGGTGCGCCGCCGCGGCGCTATGCGCCTGCGCGTTTGCCGAGGACAAGCGCGCTGAGAGTAAGCTACCCGCACCCTTTCCCCAAAACTATTTACAGTTAACTTGTTATTTATTTAAAATTTACGCAGTCCTCATTGTCGCACCAGAAGGAGAGTTTTAAACTTCCGTAGTGATTTATTTATTTAATAACGTTGGTTTTTCCGAAGGGTCTGTGACCCCACACGTCCAAAACTACAACGTAATTCATTAAATCATATCTAATTAGTTTAGCAATTGCATGCCACTGTCTCCCAATGTCCTTCCGCATCTCCCCTACAAAATTCATAAAAGCTAACCTACTAAGCTGCGGCAGGTGTTGAGCGTCACGCTTGCGTGTTGCAGTGTCCCCGCTGCCGTTCGTGCTGGGTTCGCGCTACGGGCGGTCGCAGCCCGCGCCGCGCCTGCTTGCGCCACGCAACGACAGGTAATTGAATTAAGATAACCAGCTTTGATAGTTCGCGATCTGAACTGACGATTTGGGTTTGCTCAGTCAGAAATATCTATATAACAACGGAAACTCAAAAGACCGACGAGGCGAAAAGGGAAGCCGCAAACAGAGGCTTCTCAATTATATGGACACGTTGAATGTCTTTACAAGAAACTGTTCGATGATGATGACGGCAATGACGATGTTAATGCTGTTTACTCACAATCCTTGCGTGTGAGTGCGAAGTATTCTAACGTTTGCACTAGTAACGCGGACGCCTAGAGGTTGTTTAAACGAAATATAATAATAACCAGAAAATACATTCATACTGTGTGACGACGCGGTTGGCGCAGTTTGTAGACACCTGCCTACTGAGCTGGCGGTCCTGGGTTCGAATCCCGGCCGGGGCAAATGTTTGTGTGACGAACTCGAATATTTGTTCCTGGGTCATGGAGGTTATTTATATGTGTATTTATATATTATTTATAGTGTCGTCTCGTACCCATAGTACAAGCTTTGCTTAGTTTGGGACTAGGCAGATTTGTGTATGATTGTCTCTTAGTATGTATTTATTCAGCCTGCTTGTTAATTGAACCTTGTTTGCTTATAATAGTTGCATAATAATTGGTTCTAAGTCACCTCACCATGTCACTAGACACAAATTCTCAATATATATTATATTTTTCAATATATTGTGGTGCATGCGTCAGGTTCTTCATGGGCAGCCGCTACGGCAAGCGGTCGGACGCGGAGGGGGAGCGCGGCGCGGCGCGGACCGGTGCGCGCGCGCAGCTCCTGTGCGACTACACCGGCGTCGCCGCGCTCTACCGCTGCGAGCACGCGCCGCCGCTCTACAACACGAGGTACAACGACACATATCATCCAATATTAGTAACTAATGCGATTACGAATAAACAGGACCTCGACTTAGAGGGGGACTGTCATAACGCCAGACGATTAAAGTTAAGAAATACTTAATACTAAACTAAATCTAATTAAATCGCTCCATATGAATCCCAAGGGAAGCAATCACTCGATTAAATTATACCTACATATAAAATAAAGTCTGGTTCCACTGTTGAGTACATAATGCTAAAACTGTTCTTATATAATTACATTGTATTTTTTTATGGTAGGTACTAATCTTGGTTACATATGGACAAGATACCTATATTTCAACCAATTAGGTACTTCATTTCTACGCCTTAGGGCAGCATTATAAGTAGCTCATCCCGCTCAATGCATACAATTTTTAAATTTTTCGCTGTTTACACTAGTAGTCTTTACTGCTTCGATAAAAATGTTTTAAGATACATTTCCTCACTTAACAGCAAGATCCTACCATATCTAACATTAAACTGTGTTGACAGGAGAGGATCCGATGAAGGCGAAGAAGAATAAGCTCCCCGCCCGCCAACGCCGACCCGCGCCCCTCGCCGCGGCCGCCCGCCGCCCGCCGCCACCCCACCACAACCTCCCATCAACATGCTGCTTCACCAAACCAACAACTACACCTACTTTCGTCCTCATCACATTACAAAGAACACAAACTCTGTAAACCTCGTGTTTAATCACAAGAAATCATAGCACGTTCAGCACGACCACGCCTTCCCACGTATCGACGTCCGAAGAAGTCTCTTGAAGATTCTAAATTATTAGTAGGCCACAGTGACCACATTTGTGGTACTCAAAACATCTTTACTGGAAATTCAGATAACTAGATCCTGAACAGTTGTTAACAGTAGCTCAAATCCGTTCTATTGCAACATACTTATGTGCCAACACATGACAGTCTTACGAAGTCCCGGTAAATGTAGTTTACGATCCTACCTTAAGTACTGACCATATACTACTTCAAAAACTTCAGAAAGGTTCAAAATCTTCTAGGTATTTCTAAATTGCATGCAGATGGTGGACGACGGGCGGGGCGCGACGCAGTGGCTTCTGGAGTGCTCTGTGCTAAGATAACTAATCTTAGATAGATGTGATCTCCCTCCGACCTCCTCCCTGCGCTGTGTGCTTGGCTCATGATTGCATCATATCATGTGTACCTATATTCATACGTCTGTTGAACTTCATGGAAATTTCTGTTACTGTCTACGTCGTCGTCGTTGCATGAAATGCGATTTACTTCGACGAGACGGCATAAAAGTATTTGACGGTCCTCAGGTTATCATTTAAGATACTTAAAACAGAAAACTAGACACCGTCTGTGTGAATGCTTTAATGATGTTTAACATGGCTTCAGCACAATATTACGTTAACATCACTTTTCTGATGTATGTAGAATAAGACTATACTGGATACAGTAGGTATATCAGACATGTTACGATTCTAGTCATTAGTTTAAGAAATGTGTTCGATGCGTCATGGTCCCCGCGCGGGGAGTGGCGGCTGGGTGCTCCCCGCGTGCGCCGGCGCAGGGCGGATGGAGGGGAGGGGAGGGGGACACACGGCAATCGCTACCTACTTACGCTGTATTTGTATTATATCATCTTGGTAACCGCAAAAGTAAATATTTGGATTAAAATCTAAATAATACAGCGAGTGATCGGCGTGTGTCCGGTTATTGATAAGTAGATAAATGATATAATAATGTTAGATAACTGTTACTAGCGTAAGGACACGGACGGGCGCCGGCACCGTCGGCTTTTGTTCGCAATAATGTTTATTATATATTTGTACCCGACGGTCCGGCGCGCGCCCGCCCGGCGCGCCGCTCGCTGCGCCTCGACGCGTCGGCCGCGCTGCGCCGGGCGCCGACTGGAAGGACTCTGCAAACTATTAAATAAATCGGAATCAAACCGTATCCCTTTGTTTTTGTTGATTGGATTTTTTTTCCTTCCTTTCCTTCATTCATATTACATCTGAGTAGACAAACTGATTTCACGACTGCAAGTTGTATGAAGACTACAAACTCATGCAATACAAAATATTAGTTGTAGTTTAAATTTAGTCCGTCTGTTTATCAACCTTCAACTGTCACGGATGTAATAAGTATTCCCGGTTAGATAAAGGTTAGTTAGATCTCTAAGAATTTGTGGACGTGGAATTTAACAGATTTGCAGATAGGCCTCAGTAGAGCCAATTATTTAGGTGTCTAAAGACCAAATTGACCAATCTGGCAGTATTTTAATGGATCAATCCACAGCAGAATTATTGGGAGAAGAATATACAATACTATAGAATTGCATACTCATAAATCGATCCACATAGAACGATTTTCTACCGGTGTCCTGCCGTTTGACCAAAAGTCATTTCGCAAAATTACACTTGACAAACAACGTTTTACAAAAAAGTGTTTCGCCAATTGATCATTTTACTACAAGTCATTTTACAAATTACTCACCTTTCCAAATGATCAACAGTTAAATTTACATTTATAAATAATTATTTGACGAAATGAACGAATGATGGTTTGAACTGCGTCCCCCAAAGAAAACGAACTGATGCATTTAGACTAATCATGGAAAAAACCTAGGTGGTGTTAAGGTTAGGTTTGTTGGTTGTGGTAATTCATTCTCACGGCGATAAGAGGGTAGCGGAATAAATTACCCAACAGACTAAATCATAATGTTTCAAAAAAGAAGTATTTTTTATGAAATAACATTTTGTTAAATGACATTTGGACAAATGCTTTAATTCATCAACAGTCAATGAACATTTTATTTTTTAACACATTTACCAAGTGTGTTAGCTAATTAATCATTTGCTAAGTGAGTTTTTGTAAGATGATACTTTGGTCAAATGTCTCGTTTGCCAAATGATTATTTGGTAAAACGTTGTTTGTCAAATAACCATTAGTCAATAGTTTTTTGGTCAAACATTAGTGAACCTTTCTACCTGTTACGGTTGGGAAGCTACCGAGCACAGCCTTTCACAGCCCAACTACCACAATCACAGATGGACAGACAGACAGCAGAGGCTTAGTAAAAGGCTCCCTTTGGCACCCTTTGTGTACGGAACCAAAAAAAAATGGGATATATTTAAATGCACATCTATAAACTTTTCAGTGCACTAGGTAACTCAACTAATTAACTGAATGCATACCAGAAAAACTTATGCTGTGCAAAAAAAACAATTGATTAACTGAAGATGTCCTACAAAAACAACTTAAACATCATACAAAACCAGATGACCTTTTTAACCGAATTCACACCAAAAATATGGTTACATCAGATATAAAAGTATTTGAAAGTTTCACCAAAAATACTGACTTGCGCACTAATTATCCTCAAGATCCGACTCGGCCGGGTTAGGTTAGGTTAGTTTTTTTTTTATATCCAGTAAAACAGTTTTGCAAATACTTTTAAATAGTATATTGAATTCGCATTATTTAATGTGCATAATTAGTGTGCAAGTCAGTATTTTTGGTGAAACTTTCAAATATTTCGATAGAAAAAAGGGAATATACGGGTCGTTCTCAAAATATTTGCACCGCCACCTGTCAACAGGTTTGTCTTAGAAGAAGTTTTTTACACAGCATTATTTTAAATATTCAATTATCATCACATATCTAAAGACACTTTTTACATAGAGGCCAAATGCTTTTAATTAAAAGTAAAGTATATTAATAGACAAAAAAACGATTCGGAACTAGGTTTTGTCGGTCACTTGCCGTGTCCCAACGCGAGGTACTCATGTTTCGTTGTAATAAAAACATATACATTACCGACTTAGCTTAAGTTCAGTACTCCATTTTATTTTCATATATGATGAAGATTGAATACTACCATATCGAATAATAATACTATGCTTATTTTGCGAATTATTTGCAATTTAAGTTTGTCCACGCCATTTTTTGTCGTCCACTTGTCATGAGACAAACATTACAATTGTGTGACTACTATTTCGTTTCCCCTGCATCACCCCGCTTAAATCGAGACCTACAGTTGCCACCTAACACTGTTCCGAGTAACACGTCGTCAGTGTGCTGCACTAAAAAAATATGATACATACACTTACGCGAGCGGGAGTTTGTAATGGGTATGTAGTCTATATTCTGCCTTCCATATTTTGGTTGACGTGTGTCCTATTGCATTCATTTTAATTTATAACGCGTAAAGTATGGTCTACTTTTATGTGTATAAATATGCAGTTCATCAACGAAATACTTTATTTGTTTTGATGACATAACTGTCATTTTGTCCATCACCTGTATGTCGATCACTTGTCTATATAAAAACAGGTGAACGACACATACGGCAGGTGAACGACAATTATTTAAACACTTATACAAAATTATTTAAAAACCAGGTTTTACCGGTCACTCGCCGTGTCTCAACTCATGTTTCGTTGTTATAAAAACAATATATTACCGAAGTAGCTTAGTTTGAGTATTCCATTTTACTTTCAAGCTGTCTTAGGAATCCTTAGCAGGCGGCGCCCGCACCAGATTTCGAAAGCATCAATCCTCTGCCTGTCAGCGGCTTTGAGTGTCCAGGTCTCTGCCCCATAAACAGATATGGAGAAGACAAGTCCACAGACGAGGTGCATGTTAGTCCGGTTAGGGATGTGTCTATCTTTCCATATTTTGCCGCGTTGGGTCATCGCTGTTTTGGCCATTCCGATTCGCCTGTGAATCTCTGGTTTCCATGTGCCTCTATTTGTGACAATGGAGCTAAGGTACTGGAGCTGATCAACAGTTTCGAACTCTTGAAGCAGGTTACTACTTTGTCGACTAGTAATGGTCAATTATCATCAGCTCGGTCTTATTTTTATTAATATCGAGACCCATTCTGAGGCTGGTTGTTTTGAGTCATTCCAAAAGTTGGGCCACTGCTTCGGGTGATGCAAAATAGGCGATGTGAACCACGTACCTTCAAGGGCTCCATATCTGTTAAATAGTATTGGGATATTGTGCATCCCTGTCGTACACCTTTCCGGAACTTAAAGTTCTTGTATGTGACATCTCCTACCGACACCATTCTGTATCCAGACTCGTAAAGGCTTTATAAAGTGTTACCAGATGTGCTGGCAGCTTCAGACAATACCTCGCATAGCTTATCCCACCTAACGCAGCCGAAGGCTTTCTGGTTATCAGATGTGAAGGAATTCCTCGAAGATGACGAAAACAGCAGTAGGTTACTCAGCGGGTAAGAAAGAATATGTCAAAAGAGGCAGCATTAGGATGCAGAAACGTTATTTAAATGATTCGCTGTTGAACCTTCATAAGAAATTTATAAAATCACGTGGGTAGGCTTGAGTTTTGCATCTTTTTGCGGGTTATGACCTTTCTGGATAGTACAGGCTTCAAAAAACCTCCTGAGAAATGTCCTATGAGATGAGAATTAAATGCTTGATTTTTTTATGCAAATTACTGACATAAGGAAAAAAGAAAAACAAAAACAATCAAAAAAACACTATTTGACAGTTCAAAGTAGGTTTTATTTAAAATGTCACTTACCTGCAACCGTCGTCATTAACCTGCTAACAAATTCAGTCAAGTTGGAAAATATTTGTCGCAAACCTGCACCCATTGTCGATAACTTGGTAACAAATGTCGTTTACCTGACATCGATGTCTTTCACCTGTCGACCTAAAATTTCAAACACCTATATCTTCTAAGATATTAAATTTAACTACTTCCCTCGACGTGATATCAATTGTCTGAATATATTTCTAGCGATCCTATGAAAAATAAAAGAAGAAATCGCAACTTTAAAAAAAAATGCAAAATTAACGCAGCGGTGCAAATATTTTGAGAACGACCCATACAGATATCGATTTAAATACATGCCAAAAAAAATGATGGAGGCTGCGTACGTCTATTGCAGTCGAAAATCAGGTGTGACTCATGTCAGTGTCACAACTGTGGCGCGGTGATAATCCCATGAACTGGTTGTACTCCCACACACAGTCCGATTGCTGGTAGTGAGGGCTAAACTGACCTGATACAGTTCAAGTTATGTAAAAAAAAGATGTGGCCTGACCGAGTGACCGTGCCGTAAATTTCCACGTCAAGTGTTCCGTACAAAGAAACATTTTAACACTAGTTCGGAGAGTTACGTGACCATTTTGCTACAGATGAGAATAATATCTCCTATCACACTATAGTACATGTTTCAGTGACATGGCGCTTAACTTCTGTGAGCCGGTAAGCTGGAGTAAGTTTGGTTTATTTTTCATCTAAAACAATATTGTTCTGGATAGGGTGCTTTAAGCCCGTTATCGTTATAGGCAAAGCTGAAAACAGGCTTCTAATTATATAGTTACCAGTGATGTATGTAAGTGTGTATTAAACGCAAAGTATAGGTACCGCTCACGCTGGTAGCTTGTACTTGAAATATGCAACGATTTTATAACGATTTTATCTGTAGCTTGGAATAGACACAGTATCTTTGAATTACTTGTAGGTAGCGTTTGTATCCACGTTTCCATTAGGGTTCATAGGTGAAGACCAATGATTTTGACCGAGTGAGCAAAGCTTCTCCTCTTCAGCTTGGCCTAAAACTCTGTCGTATGTCCGGATGTCAATTTGTTCAGATTTCTGTTCTCGCCTACGAGTCGCATTCGCATCGAATCTCGATGAACTTTTGTGACTAGGATGGGTGCCCCTTGAAATCTCGACAAACTTTTTATCGCATTTCATTTCATCGAATACGATTCATAGAATATTCCGTATAAATATTATCTCTTGGAGTATTATGGCTTTATCGACTATTCATTATTCTATATTAAAATATGAAATACAGATTTGCGAAATAAAGTATCTAGTAAGTAAATAATATTTCTACAGATTAAAAATCGGTGTTTTAAAAGAACGCTATTCAACTATTCGATGTAATAAATATTCGATCAAATGAAAAAATGCGTGACGTTGACTTTGAACTGAAATTTGATTAAAAGTTTGTCGAAATTTCAACGGTAAACCGACTAGGATCGTTAATTTTTTTTGGCGATTCCATTTTACGTAATTGTTCAAAATTGCGGAGATTTCAGATTGAAATTTCCACCATTTCTAAACAAACCGGCGAGGCCTACAGCTCGCGAGCTAGTCACCGAGAAGAATCCTCCTTAACGTCCATGACTGAGAAAGAGGATCGAGCTTAGGAATATTCTTCTGAAACAATGTCCTGGGTCTTTTTTTCATTAAAGCACGTACGTTTGGTTTCTGCAGTAGTTCTTGTAAGTAACAAAAAATTGTTGACATAAATGTGGTGCAATATATTTACAAGGAGTTTAAATAAATAAATAATAAATAAATATCGGACAACCTCACACAAATCGATCTAGTCCCAAATTAAGCTCAAGAAGGCTTGTGTTATGGTTACTAGACGACGATATACATACTTATATAGATAAATATATACTTAAATACATAGAACAACCATGACCCAAGCACAAATATCCGAGTTCATCACACAAATATTTGCCCTGGCCGGGATTAGAACCCGGGACCGCCGGCTCAGTAGGCAGGTGTCTACAAACCGAGCCAAACGCGTCGTTTGAATCCAAGCTTTGGCAATCTGTAGTACTCGCCCTGGACTGGAGCCACAATAAGGCTCTAATTGGTAACTAACGCTCTACTAATGATACTAACTTTTGAGGATTCGAACGAGTTTGCAGTAGAAAAAAATATTATGTCGCCTATTTTTATTCCAAATTTTACTTTTAAATTAAAAGGTCAAAGATAAATGTTGGTTAACACTTCCCAAAGATCTATGCAGTTAAGCCAAAATATAATTCCTCGCTACGCCGCCATGGCAAATAAGAATATCGCGATACAAAAATAAAGTCCTCTCAATTCATATCAAATTTTGACCATTAAATGGCAACGCATTTCTCAGTCAAATCATGACCATCCCCGTGGACTTGAATGAACTCGCAGGTTCAATTAACGGATATGCATATTGGTATAGTTGGTGTAGTAGTGTGAACGGGGGTAAGTTGTCGATGGTTTGATTTAATTAGCGCGGGTTTGGATAACAACGTCGGTGCGTGCGTGCGTGGCACCGTGCCAGTGTTGCCAGAGTTAGCTTTTCAGGATTATTATTTTGGCACATTTTCGGAAGGTATCATAATTTTTCCGACTAACCTTAGTGTACCGTCATCATCTCATCCATGCCCCGACCTATGTGCCTGCCAAGTTTCAAATGGCACCGATCTTCGGTTAACGTATTTATTTATTTATTTATTCAACATTACAAGCCATGTTTATTTCAGAGGATGTTAATTAACATAACAGTAGTTATTTAAATGGAACAATTTAAACGGATTATAATGCGTATATTAATTATTTGAACCCCTCTGACGTTTCAGTAACTTTCCAGTTGTCAAAGGTTGACTGAGAAAGACTATTATAATGTGTCAATACAAATATATGCCATATAGAACTCATGTGTAAAGACAGTTCTACGTGTGCTAGAAGAGCATTAATTACTTTATAAAAAATATCTACCAGTGGTTCACTTATAAGGCTTGCTGAGGAAAAAGAACCGACGAAAGAAATCTCCCTGACTGCCTTACTTATTACTAAGTTATACATTTAAAAAATTGGGCAAGTGCGAGTCCGACTCGCGCATGAAGGGTACCATAAAACAAGTTTGTTGTATGGGAGCCCCCCTTAAATATTTATTTTATTTTATTTTTAGTATTTGTTGTTATAGCGGCAATAGAAATACATCATCTGTGAAAATTTCAACTGTCTAGCTATCACCGTTCTTGAGATACAGCCTGGTGACAGACGGACGGACGGACGGACGGACGGACGGACAGCGAAGTCTCAGTAATAGGGTCCCGTTTTTACCCTTTGGGTACGGAACCCTAAAAACAAAGACCACATAAACTACTTCTAACACTATTATTGTTTGACACTGTTCGAGGTCCATTGTTTTCAGTCTTCCCATGCTTGATCCTTGATGGGCGGTTCTTTCTCCTCAGCATGCCTAATAGTGAACCGAAATCTGTGAATTTTTTAGCGGGCGAAGTGAAAAAAAGAGATCTTAAAACTTGGCTACAAGCCTATAAGACACACATAATGTCTCATTTTAGCCCCTTGTCAAACAATTTGCTATTATTCAACACTTAAATATTTTAGCGCCCGGTCGTATGTTTTAGCTACAATTTAATGAGTGAATTGGCAACACTTTGTGCAGACGTGCGTGCCCGCGCACGCGCCGCGCTGTTTGTTATAATCTTAATCACGATACAAGCTGAGGGACGAAATCATATCCTAATTGAAAAGGAGTTTCGTTGAATCATTTGAAATTAATTCTAATGAATATTTATTATTATTATTTTGTTTATTATTTTGAATTTGGTAGTTAAAGCAGACTGGTAGAGAATGCCTCATGGCATTAAGTACGCCATTTGTACTTTTACTTCTGTATTTTGTGCAATCAAGTTTAAATAAATAAATAAAGTAGGTATTCTAGTATTTGAACTTCCTCACTGTCGTAAACACATTGTCTATGTTACTTGGAAGAGTCTCAGTTATAATATGAAAATAAATATGAAACGGGTTTGCTGGCGTTCAAATCGAAGACCGTTTACATATATGTTTCGAATCGATTGCCAAGTCTTAATCACGAGCTGTGCTCGGTCGTGATGACGGGGTATTAAACCCATTTTATATGTACTTTAATTGTACAAAACTTCTAAAATCACCTAAATGTAGTTAATTAAACTATTACATGGCGCAGTCAGTAGGATTGATATCGAAACGTGTGTAGCCTGTGGGCAATATACTCTGTCACGTAGGCGGTACGCTCGCGCGCGCGCGCTCGTGCCGCCCGCCGTCCCGCACAGGGGCGACACCACGCGGCGCGGCACACCGTACTCGCCAAAGTTTTTGCATAATTTCCATCTAATGATGTTTCAGTAATTAAGAACAAATATTAACATGTTTGCGGGTAATGGAATCATCTGTTGTTGTTGGCCGGGCGGGGGCTTGTGGGCGCGCATAATGAGCAACGGTCAGTTTTAGGGTTCCGGGGCCAAAGCAAACCTCGCCTAAGTAATTTTGCGATAATCTCCCGTGAGTGAATCATTCTTATCAATGAATAATCACTACATAGTATAGAACAAAGTGTCTGTCTGTCCCTATTTATGCTCAGATCTTTAAAACACGGACAACGGATTTTGATGGGTTTTTTTTTCAATGGAGAGTGGTTCAAGAGGAACGTTTATATGTAAAATACATGCATAATATATTAGAGAAACATTTTCATTCAGTATTGCACCAGTGTAAGCCGGGGCGGGTCGCTAGTTAAGATATAAACCAACAGTTTGGTACGTATGATATACTACATAAAAAAAAACTCTTCTTGACACAGATTCTGTGATATGTAAATCTAAATATTGGCAAGCATTTTCTCTCGCTGTATGGGTTTGGCGACAACACGGCGCGCGACTGGTTTGTCTACTCGTGTGCCGCCGCCAAAACGAGAGTCCTGTGCAAACCATGTTGCCATCTCGCGCTTGACCGCCGGCAGCTCCGGTCAGAGTTGATATTGACGTTAACTTTCAGGTGTAATGTTTATAAGCCCCCAATATTAATGAGATCATATTTTCAGCTCTAGCCTAAGTCAATTTAATTTTCGAATTGTTTTCGGCAGAAGTTGTGTGAGCCTTCAGGTGTGTAGACTTCTCAGTGTTACAACGTCTATTCACTCATTTTCACGAAAAAACCGACCTCCACGAAAATAAATAAAAAATACCGCAATCACTCAATTCTACAGAGATCGCATCGTCAGATTTTCACCAAAATTGTATGACACCAACTTGGAGATGTCTCAACCGAACAAAAAAATAATTTCCATAAATGACCGAGTTCTGAGGTGACATACATCATCATCATTGGCGTTTTAAGTACATCTGTAACAAATTAGTCAAGCACCGTTCAATAAAGTGCGGCACTTGCGAAGACGGCTGGACATACATAACAAAATAATAAAGAACAACCAAAATTGGCAGCCTTTTTGTTGTTTGTTGGAAAATACTTGAAATCGGAAAGGCCAACCTTTATTAATACTCATGACTGCCGGGTGAGAGACGTTCCATTTTCCCTTTCTACTTTCTTAATTTACTCTCGGGACATTCGAAGCCTAATTACTGTACAGGATACGAACTCAAATCATCACATAACGTGATGTGTAGTGGGAATATCTCCGTCATGTACATTTTTATTGCATATTTACTGTAGACATTACAAAATTAAGTTTTAAGAATTCTAATATTCCTATAGTATTTCTCTAACTGCTATATGATAAAAATATTAAGTGATAATGTAACCAAGCTAGCGATCACTGCATTTTTCGTGTTTGCGAAATAACTTATTGGAACAGAAAAGATAGATTAGAATAAATATCCCGCAGTCCTACAGACTCGGTGCCTCTTGAATCAAAATAAACCGTTGAAAGAGGTAAACCGAGGAATACTTTAAAATGTACAAATAAAATCTGTTTAAATGAATTGCCCGTAAAAGAGCCCTGAAGCCTTCCAGCTGCGTCATCGAAGTCCGCGCGCGGCCACCGACGAATACTTGAATACTTTTACCGGGACATTCCCGCGGTAAGAGGCTTACACCTGAATTAAAAGTCAAATGTGAATCAAATTAATTGCGTGAATGTTGGTTATACATAGGCCGAGAGACACCGATCGGTAACACTACCTAGCCAAATGTGCTATAATGTACATAATATTAAAGTGTGCTTCTTGTCTTGTATCATTATATTTCCCTCTTTCCAAAAAAAATACAATAAAACATTTTTAACAAAAAAGAACCGAATAAAATAACTGAAAGCCTAAAAAACAATAACCCGTTCATGTACAGATTACATTTGAATCTCATTTTGAAGTCGGTGCCAAATCACTCAATTATTACTTTGAAAACAGACTGAACCATTTGGTATTTACGAGCATTTTTTGTTCGATAAAGAAGTTTACTTGAAGTTTGGCACCGACTTCAAAAGCTGATTCAAATGTAATCTGTACATGAACGGGTTATTTTCGGCCTTTAAGTTTTTTTTTGAATTGGGTTCTTTCTTGAATTTTTTTTTCTTATAGTGATTCAAATAAAATACATATAGCGGGGTAATCGCGGAGGTCTTGTTTGCATGCATCTCGTTTGAATTATCCCCTAACTCCTAATCGTTGATGAGGTACATATACCTTCCATCATCAGCTCAGCATAGGAAAATGATGACCATCAAACGCAAATTAACAAGTTGTTCAAGATCAGGTTGTGCAAGACAAACATACATAATATGTATATATACGGGTCAAAACCTGTGAGAACCTCTTTTTTTGAAGTCGGTTAAAATGCTAAAACCTCCTCCTAAGTGTAACAAATAATTTTCTTAAAAACCGCATCAAAATCGGTTTAGCCAAACGCGAGATAATCGCGACTAACATACATACATAATACACCTCCTTTTTAGGGTTCCGTAGCCAAATGGCAAAAAACGGAACCCTTATAGATTCGTCATGTCTGTCTGTCCGTCTGTCCGTCCGTATGTCACAGCCATTTTTTCCCGAAACTATAAGAGCTATACTGTTGAAACTTGGTAGGTAGATGTATTCTGTGAACCGCATTAAGATTTTGATGCAAAAATAAAAAAATAATAATAAATATTGAATGATGTTGAAGATACACAAGACCTATATCAGACCCTTATTGGAATACGCTTGCCAAGCCTGGAGTCCTTACTTTGTTAAAGACATTGAGATGCTGGAGAAAGTTCAGCGTATAGTTTCACCAAAGTACCACGGGAATTAAAAAATAAATCATATGAAGATAGATTGCAGGCGCTGAAGCTAACAACCTTGAAGAGCCGCAGGGAACGTGGAGACCTGATCGAGACGTACAAGATTCTGACTGGGCATTATGACCTCAAGGACTTTTGCGAAATGTTCGTACGCAACAACAATACCCGACTGAGAGGTCACCACCTAAAGCTAGTTGCCTGCAGGTCGCACAACAACCCTCATAAACACTTTCTGAGCAATAGAGTTGTGAGTGCTTGGAACAAACTCCCCGAGGATGTAATTTCAGCACCTAACGTCAATAATTTTAAGAATAAATTAGACAAGCATACCACTGAGCAACGATCTCAAGACACAGATCGCTGGATATAGGCACTATCAGTTGTTAAACTGCCTGCCTCATTATAAATAATAATAATAATAATTACACATGAGACTTTTTTCCTGGTAGATGTCCGATTGTCTCAATCCATAGCCCAATTACCCGGTCCTCCATTTCATCCCCATAGCCCAATTTTTATTTAGATTCCATAGATCCATAAATAGTTCTTGCACCAAGCGGGTGCTGTCTCTGTGTGCGTCCCATGACACGGATAGGGACAGCATCCGCTCGATGTACACATTACATCTCATTAAATTGTCGAAAGGGCCTCTACGCGTTGGCTTCGGCTCCGCGCACGCCTCCCAAAGGTCCGGGACACTATTGTCCCGTGAGCGGGAGCGACATACAAGATAATAATAATAATATCCCCATACTTAGAAATAAAACTCAAATTTTTTTTTTTCATCAAACACATAGGAGTGGGGTATCTATGGATAGGTCTTCAAAAATGATATCGAGGTTTGTAAAATATTTTTTTTCTAAACCGAATAGTTTGCGTGACAGACGCTTCCAAAGTGGAAAAAAGTTGCCCCCCCCCTCTAACTTCTAAAATAAGAAAAAGAAAAATCAAAAAAAACATATGATGTACATTACTATAAAAACTACCAACGAAAATGGTTTTGAACGAGATCTAGTAAGTAGTTTTTTTTTAATACCTAACTTTGCACCTAATTTATATGGGGCGCTATACATACCAGGTGCAAACTTAACTTAACCACTCAGGGATGGAAAGTGTTTGTACGGAACCCTCGGTGCGCGAGTCCGACTCGCACTTGGCCGGTTTTTTAAACTCGGTTAAAAAGGTAGTAAATTAATGATGTTTTGTGAAATATTGCTTGAAAACTGGCTCTAGCCCAGACGATCAAGGTAGTAAATGATTCGGAAACAGTATAATAATACTTTAGTTGTAAACTTGGGAAATAAAAGAGATATCATAACTCGAACCCCCAGTACCATAATATACCCTTCCAATCATATTTTCGTTTTCAAGATATTAATTAGAAAATAGTGTAGTTGTTTTACCGAAACTATCCCAAAGGCCCTTAATCCGCTGAGGTTCTTGGGGTTTTCAATCAAGATAGAAAAAAAGTTGATAGCATATTTGAATAATGATCGTAATAAAGTGTACCCACTAATTTAATCAAATTTTAATAAAAACAACATATTTCATAAAATTAAATGTATATAGATAAAAAATAAGAATAGCTGGATAATACGTTTTTTGTACCATTGTAACATCTTATGTAGGTACCATATATTCTGTTAGAATTCATGATGATTATGATTATTATGAAAAGATAAACTATAGAAACTGTTTTACGTAGGTATAGTTTCCGGCAAACTTTTTGAACAAAAATGGCGGATCTGCGCATACATTTGTACGTAAATCGGCGACTGGGCAGTCAAGGATATGCTCAAAAAGTTTGCCGGCAGCTGTACCTTAAATAATAAATGCTCCGGGCGGTATTTTGAGGGGGTGCCAAAACATACATTTCACGACAGTTAAAATTTCACAAGACATCTAGTAGCAGCAAACCGGGCGCCACATGAAGTTTTTGCCTTGGTACTAAATATTAAAAAAATACAAGACCTTTATCTGGCGGCGTGACTAGATCAAGTGAGATAACCGAGGTGCTCTCGGTCTACAAAAGAGTTGCCCGGCGAGCTGGCTTTGATCGACTCGTAATTAAATAAAGTCGCACAAGTGTCTAGTTCCATCATTTCCCGCAGATATTTCCTCGTGCGAGCACACTATAATTAGTGTAAGCGGGGAAAACCACCTCGATCAAGTTAGATACTTAATGTTACTTAAATACGAGAGCTATCATATACAGGAGCTTAATGTCTAAGTGTGTACTTGTTTTTAGATACTAAGAAGGTAGAGTATTATAATATCTGGCAGCTGGCATAATCAAATCTTCCTGTTATAACACCAGTATCATTCAGTAATAAGTAGCGGATCAAAGGGGATGCTGCCATAAACCTGCTGTACGTTAACTGCATGCTAGAGCATTTCATGATAATAAATAGAATAGTTAGTTAAGGTAAGTTAAGTAGATATGTGTCATTAGTTGATAGAATTTAATTAATTTGGTTTTCGTAGAATTTTTGTTTTCATGCAAAATTATATACATAAATGAGTCTGAATGTGTAGGTACTTAGCTAGACAGAACTCCGTGACTTCGTTCAAAGGCGAGGAAAATAACACCACAGAGAGCGTTTTTGCTTCAGTCCAGTCGGGTATAAAGTATCTTATAACCACTTAGGAATCCTGCTAGTTTAGGACGCAGGGGTCCAAAACTTCCAAAATATGTCCAGTCGTTCCTCCTCACAGCAGGGTTTGCAACAGCTCGGTCTGCTAGATGGCGTTATGGTTGTAACACTTGTAACTGTCCATACGTTTGAAGTGAAATTGCGCCGTTAAAGTTGTCTTGGAATGTTCAGTTAGGCAACTAGGTTTTAGAAAATTTTAGAACTTTATAATAGTTAGTATAGATGGTGAGTGGTGAGAGGGCCGCGGCGGCCACGAGCCCCGAGCGGCACGCGCGCGTTATTGCGGGTTTCTTGTTATTTTTAGAGCAACGTAAAACGGCAATCTGCTTTATTGGAGTCTATTCTGATATTACGACGTCTTCAAGATGCAGTGCCGACTGCCCCGCCAGCCCGACTCCCCACTTTAGCTCTTTTTAAATGTCAACATGAGGGGCTACTCGATGAACGGTTTGTGGAGTTTGTAACGTGCCGTCACTCGCACGCTTCTGTTAAGTAATATTGAGCGAGCGGGACAACATAATCACACCAAAAACATTTTCATGTAATGACGCCAAGTCAAAAAGTTATCAGATCTCATGTAGAACCAAGCTTCTGACTCGAAACACCCAAACTTTACACAGCCTAACTTCACAAACTACCTAAGGAAACTGAACTGCTATTACTATTAGCGTTTAACTAGGAGTCGACATTGTAAGTGTATTATTTCACTGTGGCCCGGTGTGATACTTAAGCATACCCATTATATTTAGCAACTACGCTTTGTTCATCCTAAATACGTAAATTAAATACCCGTAATAAAGCTGTACTCACTTTAATTCACATCATTTTAAAGATCATAAATTTCCCGCAATCCGAATAAAGCTCAAGTTATAAATGTGTGGCTCACGCCGCGGCTGACGGTGAGGGGGGCGAGGAGCCTCTTATTCCATCGACACATGTTTATATTGTTTATAGAACCTTTATTTTATTTTAAATTCTCAACAGAAGTCGGGAAAAATCATAAAATTTCGTTTAGGTTAGTTAGGTTTTATTGACTATTGCATGAATATAATCAGGGGAAACCGGGGTGGGATAGATTCCTATCTCTGGCCGTGAACTGGCGGAATCTCGGCGCAGCCCACGCGACCCAACATGTATACCTGAAATTCGGCAGTTGTCTGATCACATAAGCAGCTATCATATTCACAAAATGTGATACTTGATGTGATCGTCACAGCAGCTTTAAAATATAAACCTTAAATGTGAATCAGCTACTGGTAATCATCGCTCTTGCCTTCGAGCTTCGTCTCTTTGCGGCAAATTTGACGATTTGGTGAAATGACCAGTATGTTTTGACCTGTTATCTGAAACGCGTACTACCAATTCACGTGTCTAACTATGTCTAGGGCCAGCTAGGCCCCTGTAACGCTTTAACATCGCCTGGCCGGATTTTCATTTCTCAATTCGGTTGTTAATTTTTAGGGTTCCGTACCCAAAGGGTAAAAACGGGACCCTATTACCTGAGACTTCGCTGTCCGTCCGTCCGTCCGTCTGTCACCAGGCTGTATCTCAAGAACGGTGATAGCTAGACAGTTGAAATTTTCACAGATTATGTATTTCTATTGCCGCTATAACAACAAATACTAAAAACAAAATAAAATAAATATTTAAGAGGGGCTCCGATACAACAAACAGGATTGGTTGCGTTAAGTTTGCACCTCATTTGTATGGAGCGCTATACATACCAGGTGAAAACTTAACTTAACCACTTAAGGATGGAAAGTGTTTGTACGGAACCCTCGGTGCGGGAGTCCGACTCGCACTTGACCGGTTTTTGTCTTCTTTTCCATAACACGGCACATCAATGCCCATCTCGAGATCGTCCGCCGTAGAACAGGCGCGACACATACGACTAATACTTATATTAAGGAATAATTACTTATAGCCAAGTTTCAGCATCTGGTTTTTAATATATTTCGTTCTTGTTTTTCTCAAAGCTAAAACAGCATCCTCTCCCGTCCGTCGCGTCGTCCCGCCACCGTCCCGCCACCGTCCCGGCCCGCGGCCGCCCGACACAATAGATTTAACGAAAATTGTTATTTCAGTCGTCGAATAAACAATAAATATGTAAAGAAAGAAATCAAAGAGTTGCGCACTTCCGCCCTTAGACAATAATGACATTAAGAGCCGTAGGCGTGGGGAAGGGGGGGGTCTAGAGGGGATGCTCGCCTGCTCGGACAATAATTGTTTTAGACAATGACGAAATATACGCGGGTGGCGCTAACACCGAACCTTAAAATATGTGTTATTATTATTAGACAATAAAACTCTGAAAATTAAGTAATAGTAAGAAAGTAAGTAAGTAAAAACATTATTTACGTATTTTTATTAAAGCAGTAACGTCTGCTAACGTAAACCAAATGTTTACAATGATGGCGCTATATACAATGCCACCCTAAGGCATGTTGAAGCAACTGGTTGAAAGAGTCAATGGCTCTGACATCTGGTTCGGTGACCCAGTTGGTAGGACGCCCGTGTTGGCCCGGAAAGCCGTTGGAAACGCAGGTTCGAATCCTGTCGGAACCATTAAATTTTTCAACTTTTCGCATCATTGTAAACATTAGGTTTACGTTAGCAGACGTTACTGCTTTAATAAAAATAATTAATTCGGGTGTAGCACATCGTTACTATCGATTCTCAACAAATTTGAGACGATGGTGCCGGCTATAAAGTCTAAATCTTTACGGTAGATGGCGCTACAATGCCACCCTAAGGCATGTTGAAGCAACTGGTTGAAAGATTCAATGGCTCTGACATCTGGTTCGGTGGTCCAGTTGGTAGGACGCCCGTGTTGGCCCGGAAAGCCGTTGGAAACGCAGGTTCGAATCCTGTCTGAACCATTAAATTTTCAACTTTTCGCATCATTGTAAACATTATTTACGTATTTAACCGCGTAAAGCTTTATTTAACATGGATTAAGGTTTATTCTTAGAATTACTTAGAATTAATGCCAAAGTTAATATGGCATTTTGTCCCCGTTACTCTCCGAGTAAATCTTATTCCACGCAATCTGGTTGAATCCAGCCTTAGTACCCGCGTACTTCTTATACTTATTACAAATTGTTATCAACTTCTGACCTCCCAACATTGAAAAAAGGAGAAATCGTTTCGCCTTTTAATTCGTTACATTTACGAGGAAAACTCCCGTCCACCTGGGGGTGCATACACTTGTCGGGAATGCGGCCGACGGATTCAGTCCCGAATAGGACTATTAAGTCACGAGCGCAAGTGTTGTCGCGATGCTGCTTAAATCATCTGTTATAGATGATAAGGCCTATTTATTTTATTTATTATTACGAGGAAAAGTTACGCGTATGCCGTATGTGTACACGCAGCCAAACCTCAATATGCCATTGCATCGAGATGAATAAAATTGATGATACCTTATTTCTCTGTAACTTTTCCACCTTGCTACATGACTGTTTACTGTGTTTACGCGTCTACGCGTAGCGGTAAAACATTGCTACGAGCTACGACGTAGCGTCGTAGCAAATATAACGTTGGTGGGCTATTGCAGTGGGTTAATTCCTTCAAGTTTTATCTTAATAAAAGATTGATATACTTAAATTGTTAACGTCGAGGCATTTTCTGGAGTAATACTCAAAACAACTAGGTACAGGTAAACATTTGAACTACAGGCTTCTTGTAACGGTGTAAGCGACAGCTGCGCCGAGTCGCGCGGCTGTTTGCCGTCCCCTCGACGTGTTGTCAGCGCTGTACTGTGTACTGTACACTGTGTACTCGCCGGCAGACGGTACACAGCTCTGTGTACATCTTTATCGCTCGAGAGGTTCAGGTGACCTTCGTCGATCGTCATTTTCGTCATTTATTAGTAAAGTTATCTTTTGTTCTGTTTTATTAAGTCTATTTAAATGCGTCGTTGGAAATCAAATCTATCTATATATATAAATGCAAGTGTCCTGACTGACTGACTCATCAACGCAGAGCCGAAACTACAAATGCTAGAGAGTTGAAATTTGCACACTAGGTTGCATTTATAAAGTGTACAAGAGATAAGAAGCGATTTTGAAAAATTCAATCTTTAAGGGGGTTAAAGAGGGGTGCAAAGTTTGTATGGGAGAAACTTTTTTTTTAGAGCTAGAGACTTGAAACTTTGTAGAATGATTACTTATTCAAAAACACAAAAAGTACTTTCAGCGTTTTAGAAAATTTCACCCCTAAGGGGGTTAAAAAGGGGTGCAAGGTTTATATGGGAGAAACTTTTTTTTTGAACTAGAGACTTGAAACTTTGTAGAAAGCTTACGTAATCAAATACAAAAAAAAGTAATTTCAGCGTTTTGGAAAATTTCACCTCTAAGGGGGTTAAAAAGGGGTGCAAAGTTTGTATGGGGAAATCCGCTAATCTATCTATCTATCTATATATATAAACGGATTTGTCCTGACTGACTGACATATCAACGCAGAGCCGAAACTACTAATGTTAGAGAGTTGATTTTTGCACAGCAGTTTACTTTTATAACGTGGGCTAGAGATAAGAAGCAATTTTGAAAAATTCTATCCCTAAGAGTGTTAAAAAGGGGTACAAAGTTTGTATGGGATACAAGTATTTTTTAAAGCTAGGAACTTGAAACTTTGTAAGAAGATATTAAAATAAAATAAAAAAAAACTAATTTCAGCGTTTTTGAAAATTCATCCCCTAAGGTGGTAAAAAAGGGGTTGAAAGTTTGTATGGAGATCAAGTATTTTTTTGAGCGCGGGACTTGAATCTTTGCGTTAAAGCATACTATTAGAATACAAGAAAAGTCATTTCAGCGTTTTCAAAAATTCGACCCCTAAAAGGGTAAAAAAGGGGTTTAAAGTTTGTATGGACATCAAGTATTTTTTTGAGCGCGGGACTTGAATCTTTGTGTAAAGGCATACTATTAGAATACAAGAAAAGTTATTTCAGCGTTTTCAAAAATTCATGCGCTAAAAGGGTTAAAAAGGGGTTGAAAGTGTGAATCCATTACAAATTTCTTGAAACTTCTTATTAAGGCATATACAATAATAACAAAATAACATTAATTTAACGTCATCAAAGATTCAACCTCTAAGGGGGTTAAAAGGGGGATGAAGGTTCGTTTTGGGGTTCAAATTTAATTGTAAGCTAGGAACTTTAAACTTCGTAAAAAGTTATGCAAATAAAATGGAACAAAAGTGATTTCAGCGTTTTTGAAAATTCATCCTCTTAGGTGGTAAAAAGGGGGTTGAAAGTTTGTATGGAGATCAAACCTTTTCTTGAGCATGGGACTTTAAACTTTGTATAAAGGCATATAATTAAAATACAAGGAAAGTAATTTCAGCGTTTTCAATAATTCGTCCCCTAAATTGGTTAAAAAGGGTTGAAAGTTTGATCTATATATATAAATGCAAGTGTCCTGACTGACTGACTCATCAACGCAGAGCCGAAACTACAAATGTTAGAGAGTTGAAATTGGCACACTAGGTTGCATTTATAAAGTGTACAAGAGATAAGAAGCGATTTTGAAAAATTCAATCTTTAAGGGGGTTAAAGAGGGGTGCAAAGTTTGTATGGGAGAAACTTTTTTTTTAGAGCTAGAGACTTGAAACTTTGTAGAATGATTACTTATTCAAAAACACAAAAAGTACTTTCAGCGTTTTAGAAAATTTCACCCCTAAGGGGGTTAAAAAGGGGTGCAAGGTTTATATGGGAGAAACTTTTTTTTTTTAACTAGAGACTTGAAACTTTGTAGAAAGCTTACGTAATCAAATACAAAAAAAGTAATTTCAGCGTTTTGGAAAATTTCACCTCTAAGGGGGTTAAAAAGGGGTGCAAAGTTTGTATGGGGAAATCCGCTAATCTATATATATAAACGGATTTGTCCTGACTGACTGACATATCAACGCAGAGCCGAAACTACTAATGTTAGAGAGTTGATTTTTGCACAGCAGTTTACTTTTATAACGTGGGCTAGAGATAAGAAGCGATTTTGAAAAATTCTATCCCTAAGGGTGTTAAAAAGGGGTGCAAAGTTTGTATGGGATACAAGTATTTTTTAAAGCTAGGAACTTGAAACTTTGTAAGAAGATATTAAAATAAAATAAAAAAAAACTAATTTCAGCGTTTTTGAAAATTCATCCCCTAAGGTGGTAAAAAAGGGGTTGAAAGTTTGTATGGAGATCAAGTATTTTTTTGAGCGCGGGACTTGAATCTTTGCGTTAAAGCATACTATTAGAATACAAGAAAAGTCATTTCAGCGTTTTCAAAAATTCGACCCCTAAAAGGGTAAAAAAGGGGTTTAAAGTTTGTATGGACATCAAGTATTTTTTTGAGCGCGGGACTTGAATCTTTGTGTAAAGGCATACTATTAGAATACAAGAAAAGTTATTTCAGCGTTTTCAAAAATTCATGCGCTAAAAGGGTTAAAAAGGGGTTGAAAGTGTGAATCCATTACAAATTTCTTGAAACTTCTTATTAAGGCATATACAATAATAACAAAATAACATTAATTTAACGTCATCAAAGATTCAACCTCTAAGGGGGTTAAAAGGGGGATGAAAGTTCGTTTTGGGGTTCAAATTTAATTGTAAGCTAGGAACTTTAAACTTCGTAAAAAGTTATGCAAATAAAATGGAACAAAAGTGATTTCAGCGTTTTTGAAAATTCATCCTCTTAGGTGGTAAAAAGGGGGTTGAAAGTTTGTATGGAGATCAAACCTTTTCTTGAGCGTGGGACTTTAAACTTTGTATAAAGGCATATAATTAAAATACAAGGAAAGTAATTTCAGCGTTTTCAATAATTCGTCCCCTAAAATGGTTAAAAAGGGTTGAAAGTTTGATTCCATTACAAATTCTTTGACTAAGGCATATATAATAATAACAAAATAACATTAATTTAACGTCATTATAAATTCAACCTCTAAGAGGGTTAAAAGGGGGATGAAAGTTTGTCTCGGGGTTCAATTTTAATTTTAAGCTAGGAACTTGAAACTTTGTAAATAGGTATTAAAATAAAATAAAAGAAAACTTATTTAAGTGTTTTTGAAAATTCATCCCTGAAACTGGTAAATAAGGGGTTGAAACTTTGAATGGAGATCAAACCTTTTTCTGAGCGCGGGACTTTAAACTTTGTATTAGTGCATATAATAAGAATACAAGAAAAGAAATTTCAGCGTTTTTGAAAATTCAGCCCTGAAGGTGGTGAAAAGGGGTTGAAAGTTTGTATGAAGATTAAACATTTTTTTGATTGTGGGACTTGAAACTTTAAATAGAGGCGTATTATTAGAATACAAAAAAAAGTGTGTGTGTCAGCTCCGACGCACGACTGGAGTTTACTCTTCAGGCCAGGCGCGCACCACGATTTTTTTTTAGTCGCGCGATAATTTTGTCACAGAAATCAGCGTACTTCTGGGTTTATGAAAATCGTGGTGCGCGCACTCTCATATAAACCCATATCTTGCATTTATGCGACAAAATTATCGCGCGACTAAAATCGTGGTGCGCGCCTGGCCTTAAGAACGATTATAAAATATATACTCAATACTCAATACGTTTATTGCACATAATGATTAGTAAATAGTTTAAGTATCACATTATGTACCCTGTTGGGTGCTGCAAACAAGAACGAGAATGTAGGCACTTACATAATATTAATATACGAGTATGATAGACAGCAAAATTACAATATTTTACAAGGAAAATTTACTTCCGATTCATTTTTAACAAATTGGAGAGATCATGAGTAGTAACTAAATAAGGAAGCGTGATGTAAAGCGCCCTCGAGCGGCTAGTTTAGTTACTACAGTCTGCAGTGCTACGGAAAAAAAACCGTATCTTACTATGAAATCCATACAAAGATACGACCTTTCTACCGTAGTATCGCAATACTTTTTTTTTTTTAATCTATTAATTAAGGAGCTTTGGTCATTTTTATGAACATGCCAGCTCCAGCAGGCCTAATACACAACATCATTCATCTAAAAGACATAGATAAATAAAAACATAAACCGTATAAACTTAAAAATAACATGTACACGAAAACAACTAAATTTGTATACACTATTTACATAAAAAAAAACTGTATACAAATTTAGCCGATTCCGATAAGGGTTCCGCCAATATTGAATTGAACATTACATTCAAGAATGATCTGGTAAGAGACCTAGCCATTTACATTAGACAAAAACAACCGTACAAAATCACCTTCCTTAAAAAAATCCTTAAATAAATCCAAAATCTCCTTAACAACAACTCCAAACAGCGTTTTGAACTTCTCCTCCCAACTTTTGGTAGAAAACAAAATATCCTTCGTCTTCTCAACCAGCCTTTCAAAAGTAATACGTCTCTTCTTCTTGTCCTTATTTTGTCTTTGATCTTCCATATCAGCCCGCTCAATAGTAGGCTGATTGACCAATAGACACTCGGACCTCTTCACATCTGTTACTCTTTTTGACTTCCGCGGCTTACGAACCTCTTGTTGTGGCTCGCTCTCTAATCTGTACTGACTTACTGATCGCTGGCCCTCAGCCTGACAGACAGAATCTTCAGACTCTTTAGGTTGTAACGGCTTCGACAAAACAGCATCTCTATATGACTTTCCAAAAACTAACTTTCCAAAAACAAAACTGACTTTCTAACACTGGCAACCCCAGGCCAGTAAACAGTCAACTTAAGAGGCTCTTCGAATTTTAATTAATAACAATTAGTTATACCGCGATATCAACAGTCTAGTGTACGCAAAATATTATGATATAGAACGCACCTTCAAAAAAAAGTGTTACAAACCATTGTGCCACAAGACACCAGGGAAAAACAGAACACGGTAAGAATAACCGTCTAACCGTTATACCTTAAATCATAACATTGTGATACTCCCAATTATCGGCACCACCACTGATTGGTCAGAGCTCCATGACAGCTGACACACTTGCAGTAATGCCAACACAAAGGGCGGAAAAAATATTGCCAGTGTAAAAGGTGCGTTCAGAAATACGTAATTTACCTATCGATTCAAATATCGATCAGAAATCGATAAATTACCTGAATTTAAAATAATAAATAAACAAATAAATCAGTAATGGCATCATCCTCAGCGTCTAAATGCAAACTACCTTCATGTTTTAAATGTGGAAAATCTATAAAAAATGTTCCGTATCTACAATGTGACGTCTGCAAAAATTATTTCGAGATAGATTGTACCACGAACGTCACTCAACGTAGATTTAACCTGATGACTAAAGAAAATAAACAAGATTGGAATTGTGGGCCATGCATTACCAAAAAATATAAGAGAAGTGCAGGCAGGACCACAAAAAAGTCCATTAAAAATACGCCTAAACTATGTTCGAATAGCGATGCCGAACTTGTCAAAACGAATACAGGAATTGCATGCAAGAGTTCATCCACTGAAGACTTTTTAATGGAGTTGGGACAACAAGATCTGACTAATTCTCTGATGACCAACGACAGTCACCGTAGTTTACCGAATATCTCAATTATGGAAAACTCAAACACAGCTGAACTAAAAAATAAAGTAGATGGTCTCTCTCTTGAATTATCCAGTGCCCATGATGAGATAGTTAGGCTAAATATTGAAAATAAAGATCTCAAAAAACAGATTAAGGAGTGCAATAAAATACAAGGGATCTACAATAAACTCCTTTATGGAGAACCGACTAAGAGAAGCACGCCAATAAAAGGTTCTGGTCGACATTCAATGCCACGAGAGTTAAGTATACAACCTACCTGCACAGAAACCACAGAGTTAAAAAACAAAATTAGGTCCTTAGAAGAAGATATTTCAAATCTAACTAGAAAAATAAAACAACTTCAACACAAACTAAGTAACACTATGTCTGAGAATGTTAGAATCAAACGATCATTAAGAGAAACAGGACAACGTAAGGACCTGACATTACAGCGCATACAGAAGTCTACAATTGTCTTGCAAAAAACCGTTAAGCAATTACAGGGGAAACTTAACGAAGACCATTTTCCATCTCCATCTGCTAACGAAACAGACCGCGGAGCCATCGGATCCAAGGAAATACAAAATTCGCCTGATCCTGTTAGGGAGAACCATAGCCAAGAGCAAACACGACAAAAGCCCAAATTGCTGCTGCTATCGGATTTTCATGGAACAGACCTGCTGCTGCCGTTGTCAAAAATACGCAAAAATGACTACGATCTTTCGGCGGATATTATACAGGATGGTACCACCGAGCGTGTGCTTCAGGGTGTTCGCGATAAAATTGCAGAGTTCAAAAAGAGTGACTGTCTAGTAATAATGTGTGGAACTAGTGATTATAACAAAACATCCGTAGGAAAAGTCCTAGGAATCATGGACGAAGCGATCAAATATGCTAATCACACCAATATTGTTATTTGTGATATTCCATACAGCGTGAATCATAATTCTTATGGTTATAACAATTTTGTAACTAACTTCAATAAGGCTCTTCATAACAAATTCTCGGGTAGACGAGATGTGTGGCTAATGTCTCATAATATGTACTTAGAGATTAATGATTATAAGCGCGATGGTAGGCATTTAAATAATAGAGGTAAATATAAGCTCGCTCTGTCAGTGAACAGTGTATTAAGAGATCTGAATGAAAGGTTTTATAACAGTTTATCTTTTTTGGGAGTAACAAATTAAAAATATCGAACACCTATCAACCTAACTTTAATAAGTGTACCCCTTTGGCCGAAAACAAACAACCACAATGTAATAGAGACCATGGCCTAAGACTTATGCATCAAAACATTGCTGGCGCACTAAATAAAATTGAATACTTACAAGTTGCCTTAAAGGAACTACAAAGCGATGCCCGTATTAACATTATTTGTTTAAGTGAAACTTTTGTACAAAATGGGTCTGAAAACTTCCTCAAAATCGAAGGCTTCACAACAGTAGCGACCTTTTCACGTGATCGTGAAAAGCGTGGCGGCACCTGCATACTACTAGAAAAAGGACTTCGTTACGTAAATATAGATTTCATAAAGAAAATATCATGTGCGTATAATTTTGAATGCTGTGCGACTTATATACCAGGGTCTGGTCTAATTGTAATCTGCGTTTACCGAATACCTAACGGTAATATAAGGGTGTTTTTAAACAAAATGGAGTTATTACTGTACTACATAACTTCAAAATATTCAAATAAGAAAATCATAATTTGTGGAGACTGGAATGTAGATTTTCTAAAACGTAGTAGACGATCTGAACAACTCCTAGGTATCCTAAAAAAATTCAATCTAAGTATACATTTTAATTCACCGACTAGAAAAAAATCGTGCATTGACCAGATAGCCAGCAATATAAAAAAAACAACATCACAACTACCCAAGCTTGGCCTGTCAGATCACGAAACAGCACAAATCCTCTCATTCAGAGCAAAAGTGCAACGAATCCCTAAATACTGGTATGAATACAAAAGAGATTATAGTAAAGATAATGTACGTAAATTTAAGGAATGCTTAACTGCACTTTCTTTTTCTGATATTTATGAGAAAGCGTCAGTGAACGAAGCTTTTGAGTCATTTCATGAAACTTTGACACTTTTCTACAATCTATGCTTCCCTATATTACTGGTTAAAGTGAATACGAGATTAACAAAAAATAGATGGCTAAGTAAAGGGTTAAGAAAGTCGTGCTCTGTTAAAAGGCAGTTGTATTTCAAATACAAAAATAGTAGAGCAGATAAATTATCAAACAAAAGCATTTATATGAAATATTCCCGCCAGTTAAGAAAGTGTATATTCAGTTCTCAACAAATAAGCAATAAAAGACACATTGAGAATGGCAAAAACAAGTGCAAAGCCACCTGGGACACAATTAATACCAATGTTATATACAAAACAAAACCCTGTGATATTGACAAGATAATAAGTAATAATAACACACTGTCTAAGCCAGAGGAAATTTGCCATGCCTTTAACAACTTTTTCATAGACATGGGCGAAAGTAATATGATCAATAACATCCAAGTACCTATAGGTTTGCCTAGCAACGTTAATAGTATTTTCTTGCTACCTACTGATGCTGACGAGGTTTCAATTGTTATCAAGAACTTAAATAACAGTAATGCAGTCGGATTTGATAGCATCAATACGCAAATGCTTAAGACCTGTGGAATGATTATATGTCAACCGTTAAGTTATTTAATTAATATGTCCCTAGAGGAAGGTACTTTCCCCAAAACGCTAAAAAAATCTATTGTTAAACCCATTTATAAAAAAGGGGACCCCTTAGATATTAATAACTATCGGCCAATCACGCTCATCCCAATTCTTAGTAAAGTGTTCGAGAAAATCATGTACAAAAGGTTAGACAAGTTTGTTTCTAAACATAACATTCTTACACCGGAACAATTTGGTTTTCGGAAGAGTAGTTCCACTTCTTTAGCCTGTTTCCATCTTGTAAAACAAATTACCGAATGTGTTACAAAGAAAAAACCCGCAGTAACACTCTTTCTCGATATGTCTAAGGCATTCGATCTTGTCAACCACAAAATACTTCTCCAAAAAATGCACTGCTATGGTTTTCGGGGTAAAGCATATGACTGGTTCGTAAGCTATCTCACTGATCGTAAACAATGTGTCGAAATCTCAAATATTGACCTCAACCAGAAAAAACCAATTAAATATACGTTTACGTCTGAATTCAGAATTAACAAGAATGGGGTTCCTCAGGGCAGCATCCTTGGACCGCTTTTATTCCTATTGTACATAAACGACCTGCCCAAAGTCACCGACGACAAGCTGATACTGTTTGCAGATGATACAACAGTAGTCATTGAAGCGGATCAAGGAGTTTCCCCGAAGCTCAAAATAGAAACTTCATTAACAAAAATTAATGAATGGCTATCGCAAAATGGTCTAAAAATTAACGTAAACAAAACCAAAGTTATACAATACAAAACGCACAAAGCTAATCCAGCACCACTTAATGTAACTTTCAAGAACGAAAACGTTGACCAAGTTGAGGAAACAACTTTCCTGGGTATAAAAATAGATTCATTTTTAAATTGGAAACCGCACATTAAATACGTGTGTGACAAACTAGATCGTTTTGTATATGCTTTAAGACGACTTAGGCAAATAGTCTCACAAAAAGCAGCTGTCACTGTCTATTATGGCTATGTGCATTCAGTCCTCAACTATGGACTAATAATATGGGGTAACTCGGTAGATTTAGATGATGCTCTTAAAGCACAAAAGAAATGCATACGAGCCATCTGTGGTGCACCGGTCCTCGAATCTTGTAAGCCACTATTCAAAACTCTGCATATACTGCCTGTAGCCTGCATGTACATAAAGGAAGTATGTCTATTTGTAAAATTAAATCCCTCACTATTCAGACTCCAGACAGACGTGGCAAACAGGCCAACAAGATACCAACACAAACTCTCTCTGCCATGCTATCGTTTGAATTACTGTAAGAGAAATGTATTCTGTATGTGCATAATAATATATAATAAGTTACCATCGAGCTTTAAGGAATTACCGGTTTTGAAATTTAAAAGAGCCCTAACTAACTGGTTACTTGGTAAATGTTTTTATAAAGTTGATGAATATTTAAATTATAAGGAAGAAAGACATTTATATTAATTTTATTATTCAACTTACATTCTTATGCTGTTGCGACATGATTGTTAATATTATTTTAGTGACATTTTATTATTATTTAAAATTTTAGGCTATTGCGACATGATTGTTAATATTATTTTAGTGACATTTTATTATTATTTAAAATTTTAGGCTACCAATTTTACAATGTTATTGCAAATGAATTTTGATTTTATTATGATTTTATGTGTATCTCATGCATGTCAATTTAGTCATTTTATTTTATTTTATTGTGTTTCTACGCCAGTACTTACTGGTAGAATATGAAGGTACGGGAAATAAAATTGTAACATCACTCAAGCACCATATTCTGAGAAATAAATGATTCTTATTCTTATTCTTCTTATTCTCAAAACTTAAGTCATTCTCAAAAACAGATGGCGCATCCTGACTACAAACATCCGTATCCTTTTTTTCCTTATTTTGCATATACAAACAAAAAGGCCGTTTATATGTACATCCCTCAGCAGACATAATCCTGCGAATTTCTTACTCCTTCACAAAAACCGGGCACGACTTATCTAAGGCCATATGGCTGCCTTTACAATTAATGCATCTAAAAATAGTCGTTTCGCAATTGGCATGCTCCCCGCCGCATTTCGGACAAGTAACTTTAGTAGTAGGACAAAACCTGCTCAGATGGCCGAACTTCCAACATATTGAACATTGGGTAACCGAGAAAGTGTACTGATTTACCTTAAATCGGCAACCGTAGGCATAAACATATGGCGGTAAAGAAGTTCCCTTTAAACACAGACGAATAGCTTCAGCCTTAACCCAACGCCCATCATGATCCAAAGGGTTCAGTCTACATATTGACAAAATGTCTTCAGACCCTTCAATATTCTTTAAAAATTTGTCTTCCTCAACCTCCAACTCAACCTGCCTTATAATTCCATAAGTGCAGCATGCCATATTAGACCAATAAGAACGTCTCGTCTCATTGTTAAACTCCTGAGAAGCCAGAAGCTTCTCCGCATCATCCTTAGAGTTAAACTGTATGCGAACTTTACAGTTTAACCCATAAACTTGACGGATAAAATTCCTTTTATACCCTTAAATTGCAGCAACTTTGCCAAACCAATCTGTTTCGGTAAATCTTCTTTTGACACTATATAAACTTCAAATAACTTGTCAGGCACACCGTCCGGCTCCAGCTGCGTTTTGGCGGTTGCTAAAACCCGCAAGCGTTTAGGTTTCCTGCCTATTGTGATAAAACTATCACTACAACCACAGCTTTCGTCGCTCAGACCACAAGTACGCTTCACCGCTATATGCCGCACATCCGACATGGACACAGCGTCCGATACAATATCCGATTGACTCGGCCCTGCCTTATTATCAAACTCCACTTCAGATGGCCACGACGGAGCTGCCCGCTGCCCACATTCTAAAAGTGACGTATCACTCACGACACCTCGACTTGACTCACTCATCGCAAAAACAGCGAAAAGGACTCTAAAACTGAATTAACTTATAAATAAAATAGAGATAAAATAAAAATTTATAAAATTTTCAACCGTCGCCTTTGACAACCAAACGTCAATCCTCGCAATACTTATATTTTTGGAACGGTATCTGCCGTGCTAATTTAAAAAGTCGTATCTCAGTATACGATCGGGGTAAAAATACGACTTCTTAATTTAGCAGGTTATGCGTTAAGCGTTATAGACTAAGCTCCCGATATAAAATGACCTTCACAGAGATGTTTATTTGATGAAATGTATTTTATATTTAGTTTAAAATGTCAATAAATATATTGCATATGGGTTGCCTAACAAATTTTAGTCCAGGGTATGTTTAGTTTAAAATTATTTTTTTTTTTTTTACATTTAACCAATTTGATTATTAGATAAATTCATAATTAAATAATCTTTAATTTTATTTAATTTCCATTCAACAATCAGACCTTTGCAAAATGCTAGTAGGTATAGATTTACCTGTTTATACCTGGCTACCCAATAGTTGTGACGGGAAAAGAATAGGCAACCTAACGTTTGCACATTCTATTTCTATGGGCTTCATACTTTCGATTGGTATAGAATTTATCTAATATTAATCAAACCGGTGAAATGTTTAAAACAATTTTTTTTTATTATTTATTAAACATACCCTGGACTAAAATTTGTTAGGCAACCCATATGCAATATAATTATTGACATATTAAATTAAATATAAAATACATTTCATCAAATAAACATCTCGGTGAAGGTTATTTTATATCGGGATCTTAGTCTATAAGGGCGATTGTGCACTACAATGAATTTTACTGTCCGGCAGTCCGATTTTTTACGGTCCGATATGGCACGCCATTAAATGTATATAGTAGTTTGTGCACTATACGTAATTTTACCATCCGATATTTTACTTTTCCCCATTCCGGACCGTTTTTTTCCACCACCACCACCGTCGCCACTACCACCATCACCACCATCACCATCACCACCACTACCACCAACACCACCATCATCATCACCACCACCATCACCACCACCACCATCATCACCACCACCACCATCATCACCACCACCTTCGTCACCACCACCACCACCATTACCACCAGCCCCATCATCATCATCACCACTATCACCATCACCACCACTACAGTTGTCGTGTGGTTGTGATAATTTTCTATCTAATTATGTCATATTTCATCATCATCATCATCATCATTTCAGCCACAGGACGTCCACTGCTGAACATAGGCCTCCCCATTGACTTCCAGATCGGCCGGTTGGAAGCGACCTGCATCCAGCGGCTTCCTGCAACCTTTACCAGGTCGTCCGTCCACCTTGTGGGTGGACGTCCGACGCTGCGCTTGCCGGTGCGTGACCTCCATTCGAGAACCTTACTGCCCCATCGACCGTCAGTTCTACGTGCTATGTGCCCCGCCCACTGCCACTTCAGCTTGCTAATCCGTTGGGCTATATCAGCGACTTTTGTTCGTTCACGGATCTCCTCATTTCTGATTTGATCTCGCAAAGAAACACCGTGCATAGCCCTCTCCATAGCGCGCTGTGCAACTTTGAGCTTCCTTATAAGGCCCACAGTAAGAGGCCACGTTTCTGTTCCGTATCATCTCATCACTGGTAACACACATTGATTGTAGACTTTCGTCTTTAGGCATTGAGGTATGTTGGACGAGAAGATATTTTGTAGTTTCTCGAACGCTGCCCAGCTGAGTTGGTTATGTCGATTGACCTTCCTTCAAAATTGGACCTACCCAACTGGATCACTTGTTCCAGGTAAACATATATATTTGTCAACAATTTCGAGGGTAGAGCTCCCAACCGTTACTGGGTAGGGTGCAACATGGGCATTCGACATTACCTTTGTTTTGTCCATGTTCATCCGAAGACCTACCTGTTGGGGAACTCTATTAAGGCCATCGAGCATTGTGCCGAGGTCCTCCAGCGATTCTGCCATGACCACAATATCGTCGGCAAACCGAAGGTGAGTAATGTATTCGCCATTAATGTTGATGCCGAATTGTTCTCATTCCAGGAGTTTAAAAGCATCTTCCAATGCGGCGGTGAACAGTTTCGGAGAGATAACGTCTCCCTGCCTTACGCCTCGCTGCAGAGGAATAGCTTTCGGGCTCTGCTCCTGTACTCGAACCGACATGGTGGTGTTTTTATATAAACACTTCAGCACCTCGATGTACCGATAGTCAATATGGCACCGCTGGAGAAACTGTAGCACTGCCCAAGTCTCGATCGAATCGAAGGCCTTCTCATAGTCTACAAACGCCAAGCATACTGGCAAGTTATACTCTTCGGTCTTCTGTATAACTTGTCGCAGCGTATGGATGTGGTCTATGGTACTAAAGCCTTTTCGGAATCCTGCTTGTCATCAACCTACGCGCGAGACGATTCGTGATGACCCTCGAAAACAACTTGTAGACATGGCTCAGAAGCGAGATGGGTCTGTAATTCTTCAACAAGGTATTATCCCCTTTCTTGAAGAAGAGCCCCACCACACCTCTGTTCCATGCCTCTGGCGTTATTCCCTCGAGCAAGACGGAGTTGAAGAGTTTCTGAAGGGCTTTCAGTATCGGTGTTCCACCCCCATTCAGAATCTCTGAGGTGATTCCGTCATCACCCTTCGCCATGTCATATTTATGTGCAACTAAAACACCAAAACACCAACTAGTGGTTGCAATGCGTCTGAGGCAGCCCTGTGCGTGTTACACACACACACATTGACACTGATATTCAAGTTCAGTTTTTAGCAGGCAGTGTCCACCCTGTGCCTATACTCAATAAACAACTCACTCGCTCACTCATTGTATAAATACTGTATAAACTTAACTTAACGTTACTGCAAGCATTTCATTTGGTGGTACACCCAGCCTAAATTTTGTATCTTACCTCTTACTTAAATAAATAAATAAATATCGGACAACCTCACACAACTCAATCTAGTCCCACATTAAGCTCTAGTAGTAGGCTTGTGTCATGGACACTAGATGACGATAAACATACTTATATAGATAAATACATACCTAAGTAAGTACAAATAACATCCATGACCCAGGCACAAATATTCGAGCTCATCACACAAATATTTGCCCTTGCCGGGATTCGAACCCAGGACCGCCGGCTCAGTAGGCAGTTGCTTAACCACTGCGCCAGCTGCGTCGCCTCTTGATCCATGTGCTTAAGCGGTATAGCAAAAAATCATAAGAAACTCATCGTTCTTAGTGTAATTACGATTGCGTGGCGTGTAGTTTCAAAGAGAGAGGTAACCGAAAACTGCGCCGCACCTGCGGGTAAAAAGACGGGCAAGTGCACAAGCAAAAACCGTTTTTTTCATGCCATATCGACCATGAAAACTCGGACTGCCGGACAGTAAAATTCATTGTAGTGCACAATCGCTCTTACCGTTTTTTTCATGCCATATCGGACCGTAAAAAATCGGACTGCCGGACAGTAAAATTCATTGTAGTGCACAATCGCCCTAACGCTTAACGCATAACCTGCTAAATTACGAAGTCGTATTTTTACCCCGATCGTATACTGAGATACGACTTTTTAAATTAGCACGGCAGATACGTTCGATTTTACACCCCATATTTTTCATACCCCGGGCTTATATATGAAAATCGATTCTTAAGGAGTAAACTCCAAAAAGTGATTCAGCGTTTTTGAAAATATATGTAGCCCTGAAGATGGTGAAAAATTGGGCAAGTGCGAGTCCGACTCGCGCATGAAGGGTTCCGTACCTATATATATATCTATGACAAGTTTGTTGTATGGCAGCCCCCCTTAAATATTTATTTTATTTTATTTTTAGTATTTGTTGATATAGCGGCTATAGAAATACATCATCTGTGAAAATTTCAACTGTCTTCCTATCACCGTTCTTGAGATACAGCCTGGTGACAGACGGACGGACGGACGGACGGACAGCGAAGTCTCAGTAATAGGGTCCCGTTTTTACCCTTTGGGTACGGAACCCTAAAAAGGGGTTGAATGTTTGGAATGGAATGGAGATCAAACCTTTTTTTGAGCGCCGGACTTGAAACTTTGTATAAAGGCATATAATTAGAAATCAAAAAAAGTAATTTCAGCGTTTTTGAAAATTCAACCCCTGAGGCGGTAAAAAGGAGGTTGATAGTTTGTATTGAGATCAAACATTTTTTTGAGCGCAGGACTTGAAACTTTGTATAAGGGCATATTATCAGAATACAAGAAAAGTGATTTCGTTTTTGAAAATTCAGCCCAGAAGGTGGTGAAAAAGGGGTTGAAAATTTGTTTGAAGATCAAATATTTATTTTGAGTGCGGGACTTGAAACCTGAGTTCATAATGATTCCGCGTAATTAGAGCAATTTAGCCGGAAAAAAAACTAAAAAGAGGCCAAGAGCGAGTCGAACTCGCGTACGAAGTTCGGTACCATTACGTATAAAATGGCAAAAAAAAAACACGTTCATTGTATGGGAGCAGCACTTCAATATTTATTATTATTTATTTTTTGTTGAATTGCAGTAACCAACATCAAAATCATCAACTTGCAAAAAAAGAAAAGTAATTACAACATTATTTAGATCTGAAAATAATATAATAAAGATGTAAACTGTTCAAGATAAGATTCCACGCGGACGAAGTCGCGGGCAACAGCTAGTCTATATATATAAATGCAAGTGTCCTGACTGACTGACTCAAGCTTACGTAATCAAATACAAAAAAAGTAATTTCAGCGTTTTGGAAAATTTCACCTCTAAGGGGGTTAAAAACGGGTGCAAAGTTTGTATGGGGAAATCCGCTAATCTATCTATATATATATATATATATATAAAAGAAGAAGTCCTGACTGACTCATCAACGCACAGCCGAAACTACTAATGTTAGAGAGTTGATTTTTGCACAGTTGGTTACTTTTATAACGTAGGCTAGGGATAAGAAGGGATTTTTGGAAATACCTCCCCTAAGAGGGTTAAATAGGGGTGCAAAGTTCGTATGGGGTAAACTTTTCTTTTGGAGTTAGAGTCTTGAAACTTTGTAGAATGATTACTTATTCAAAAACACAAAAAGTACTTTCAGCGTTTTAGAAAATTTCACCCCTAAGGGGGTTAAAAAGGGGTGCAATGTTTATATGGGAGAAACTTTATTTTTTGAACTAGAGACTTGATACTTTGTAGATAGCTTACTTAATCAAATACAAAAAAAGTAATTTCAGCGTTTTGGAAAATTTCACCTCTAAGGGGGTTAAAAAGGGGTGCAAAGTTTGTATGGGGAACACCGCTAATGTTGTTTATAAAGAAGTGTGACGCTAACGTTATCAGTTTATGTATTTTTTATTTCCTGTCTACTACCCAGTGACTACGTCCTTTTTTTAAAACGAACTTGCACCCCCTTTTCTATGGTTGACTGTCAACAATATTTTCTTAGTGATGTCTCTTATTAAGTAATTGTGTTCCAAACTTTATGTGTTCCTATATTTAGTGAGTTGTCTATCAGCACATGAATAATTTATACTTTATATACCTATTCTTACTTTATTTAGCTTCTTGAGAGATATAGAGAACTATAGCACCGGAATATATTGAATCACTCTTCAATCAATACTACTAGCCTGTAGACCAAAAAAGTAATCGCATCATTAAATTCGTTTATGTGCATTTAGTTTTTAATGGTTACATTTCAGCATTTTCTTTAAACACTAGCCTTTTTAATAACTGGGATACCTGCTAGACCATTTAGAAACATTTTGGCCAGCCTCGGGAACTCCGCCACACCACTCTTTTCGTTTAATAGGCAGGCCGGCGTGTACAAATACCAGTGCTGCCTTCTTATGAAAAGAGGTCATTATTTATTATTGTTATGAAATAAAGTTTATTATTTATTACTATTGAAAGAGATACTCTTCATTAAACTGCCTCCATCTCTCGATTTCCAGTGCTGAGTTTAAGATTGTTTTAACAGCCTTACGATATTTAACTTTTTTTTAATCTCACTCATAATAACTAAGATCCCCATTTTCTAACTCCAAATCCATGCGTCGCTCTATATCTTGCAGTCATTTTTGCCAAAGATTAAAAGCATCAGGTAACTGACGGAATAAATATTAAGCATCCTGCAAACAATTCCCGTAATCTAATTGGAAAATCTTCAAAAATTCTTTAACAATTGCGTTGTCTAGACCATTTTAACTAAGAATAAAATTCACTTACCTATTTTAATATCTTTGTCATCATCAAAAATCTACGCGAACGAAGTCGCGGGCGGCCGCTAGTTGTTCAATATTTAAGTTTAATTACGTAATAAAATCAGCATCCCTAAATGTGAACGTTGGGCGCGAGCAAAATGTCTTCATTTCAGCTTGAGTCAAAATTCTTCCGTATGTCCAGATCTCCAGCTGCTTTCGCCTAGAGAGGTCGCATTTCTCCATTCTAAATTTGGGTTTTGTGAGTGTTCGTTAATTATAAAGTTATTATTTTTATTCGTTTCAGTTCTTCAATTTTTTTTTCAAAATGGCGCAATGGGAAACGTAAAAAAAACCTACCGATATAAACTCGCGAGGTCTACAGCTCGTAGACTGTTTTCGTTTCGTGGAAAACGTTGTAAGATATATTTTAAAGCCGAGTCATTTTAGCTAGTGAGGAAGCAGCTTTTATAAAATGGTTTCGCTTACCTATACATTGACTCATAGCTAGATACATTCAACAACATCGTCAAGCCTAACATTCAGGTTGACGAAGCCATGCATTAAATACCTACTTTTTGTATAATAAATACGTTTATAAGTTCTATAATTCGGCCATTTAACAGGATTTGTCGCTGCTCGCGCCCGCGCTGCAATAATCGGGCGATTTTCACTAACGACTGGAGATTTACTCCGAGGGTGGTGACGTCCCCGGCCACCGGGGTGATGCCTTTACCGGAAAAGATAAAGATATGTGAAAGGATAAGATTTCTATTATATTCCTATGAAGGCTGACCAAATAACCTTAAATCAAAATCGTTTTCATAACAAAAATAATTATATTCCATCTTCTATGGTTATCCCATCGCCTCCTCCTGGGTGGACGCTTTAAAAACATCTTTAGGCGCAGAATCAATAGATGTCGGAACAAAAAATATTTTCTTATACACATGTCTGATTAGTTTTCAAGTGTTCGGAATACTTATTCAATTTATAACAAGATCTGTATTAAGCCCTCGTATGCTCAGGCACTCATCAGTTAATCACACATCGGCACACGGCGGGACATTTGAGCTTTCCGTTAAAGTAGCAAATTTTTGACATACTTGCTTAATTATATAAGGGTTATATGTATAGGAACCATTGGATCATTTTTATTATGTACATACCTAAGAGAATTTTGGTTTTGGTTAGTCCCGTATATGTACAGCTTGTAAACATGATTAAAAATTAACAAGTTTTAGCGAAAACTTAGCAAACATGTGTACCTACTTATAGAAAAAATGTTAGTAAAACTCGTATATTTTCTGCCGTTTAACTTTAAGTCATTCGCCTTTTAGTTTGAAACTGAAATCGAATCGCGATTCCTAATATTTTCGTTGGTTCTGCAAGTTCCCCTGTAAAGTGTTAGTTCCCAGTTCGGACAAACAAACACGAAGGGTCGAAGTGAAACCACGTTAAATATTCACGCGCATACATTAGGGTCGATGGAGCGATGGATGTTGGAAACGCCAAGAACGTTCCATCAGTTGGATATTAAGCTAATTGCTGGATACTAAAAACCTTCTAAACATATCTAGAAAAATAATATTTTCTTTATTTTAATACCTAGAAAAAGCTAGTAACTAAGTAGTCGTCCAACGAATGAACCGATACCTTCATTCATAGGTCTTTAAGTCAAGTAAGTCAATCAAATCTAAAAGACGACAAATCACCAGGTTTGGACTCTATAAACGGCAAAACTCTAAAAGAAACGGTTGATGAAATCACGAAACCATTAACATACATATTCAATTTAAGTATCCAGACTGGAATAGTTCCTGAACATTTTAAAACAGCTCAAGTATGCCCAATCCACAAAGCAGGTTGTACTAAGGAAAAAAGTAATTACAGGCCAATATCGCTGCTGAGTATTCTGGGGAAAATGCTAGAAAAAATTGTAAATGCCAGGCTTCTAAACTATCTGGAAAGTAATAAACTCCTATCCGACAATCAGTATGGTTTTAGACCGTCCAGGTCCACGGAAGATGCCGTCACACTGTTGGTTAACCATGTCACAAAATTCCTAGATACAGGTCAAAGGTGTGTAGGCGTTTTCCTGGATGTTTCCGCCAGACACAAATTGAACCTCCCACGGGCCCATGTGATGGGAAACTATCAAAGCAATCTTGCCTAGCGCGAAACAATGGAACGCGATACGCGCCCTATGTACTTAACCTAACTTAATCTATGTTGCTAACCTGGATTTCAGCCGAATCTCTTCCCGGCCGCAAGTATGTGTTTCTGTTTTGTGTAAAAGTGTATGTACTTATGTTACTTGCGGCAATAAACGACGTGCCGGTCTGCGCCGCCGCCGCTCCGATCTCATCCGCAAAAACACCGAACACCACACCGAATAACAGTTCACACAGTAGCAGTCCTTATATCACTCTAAATAACTATCCTTGGGGCGCCCGAAGCAGCCCACCGTACAAGGAACCGTGCCGTATCTCAACACTTTCCGTTAAAGTGTAAGACTTCCAAAAATCGCCCGAAACCACGGAGGTTATAATGTTCAAGACCCGTTACGTTAATCGCAACATGCAGCAATGGCGCCGGCACGCGTCTGCGCGACAGCCTGCGCGCTCGCAGCGCCGTGACAGAAAAATGAACTAACTGATTGTGTGGCCAGTGGATAAAACTATCGATTCTCAACAATCACCCGCCCCGGACCGACCCGTCGTCGGTCCGCTCAAACTCCCGGTAGTCGGGATAGCGTTGAAACCGCCCGTCTAAGGATCGAGTCCCTCACTTGTACATCTGCGATCCGTGGAGACCCATCCTTGCCCGCTATCAAGTTAACGATGCGCCCCCGTCGCCAACACAACGGTGATAGGTTAGCATCCTTAACCAGTACGAGGTCTCCAACGCATGGTGGGGTCGTCCTGTCCGTCCACTTAACGCGTTGCTGAAGAATGTGCAAATACTCAAGCGACCATCGCTTCCAAAAATTTTGAGTCATTTGCTGCAGCATCTGATACCGTGACAACCTATACAGCTTAACATCTGTATACGGATACTCCGGCAAGGCGTTAAGTGGTTGGCCAATCAAAAAATGACCTGGGGTAATGGCCTCCAGGTCATTCGGGTCAGCGCTCAACGGACACAAGGGGCGCGAATTTAAAACTGCCTCAATTTTGCAAAACACCGTTGACAATTCCTCGAAAGAGAGGATCGTTGAGCCGATGACCCGATACAAATGAGTCTTGGCAGACTTAACCACTGCCTCAAATATTCCACCCCAGTGGGGGCATCCAGGTGGACTGAAATACCACGAAATGCCCCGACTGGCGATGGCCGTGCCGATCTCTCGCTCATTTTGACTTAAAAATAATACAATTTCCTTTAAACAACGATCGGCGCCCTTGAAGTTGGTACCACAATCCGATCGTATCAAGGCCGGTATCCCCCGTCGAGAAACGAATCGGTCCAGCGCTGCCAGAAAGGCCTCTGTAGAGAGATCAGCTACCATTTCCAAATGAACGGCCTTGGTCGCCAGACACACGAAGACGCACAAATATGCCTTAACCGACTTCGCATTGCGAAGGCGTGATGTCTTGACCATGAAAGGCCCCGCGAAGTCTGTCCCCACACCAGCAAACGGCCGAGCTTCCGTAACTCGGTCGGGCGGGAGATCTCCCATTTGTGGCTGCATTGTGGCTGCCTTGAGCCGATAACAAGGCAAGCAACGAAACACAACGCTCCGTATCACTCTCCGTGCCGACAAAATCCAGAACTCCCGCTGCAAAATGCCCAGCAGAGTGTTGCAGCCTGCATGTGAGTTTCTGATGTGACGGTCCCAAACCAACAGCTCCACCAGAGCTCCCTTTTTGGGAAGAATTAAAGGATGCCGCGCTGAATAGGGCAATTCGGCATTCCGTAGTCGGCCTCCCACCCGGAGCATTCCGTGCTCATCAATAAACGGGTTGAGGCGGACAAGGCTCTTCTTCATTCTGCCCACGCCAGTCCGCAAGATCCTAAGTTCATCCTGGAACTCCTTTCCCTGTACGACCTTCACCCAACGTGAGAGAGCCTTTTGCTGCTCCTCAGGTCCCATTACAGGTGACAGGTTGCGCTGAGCAGCAGGGCTTCGACAATTATGGAAAAACCGCATTATCCATCCCGTGACTCGAAGTAGCTTCCCTAGTGAGCTATACCGTTCCAAAAGAGTGTGGTCCACTGCCACAGACTCCACTGTAGTCACATTGACTCTCAGACCCTGGTCAGGGGGTAGTGGCTGGTGTCCGCAGTCATTGAAAGGCCACTCCGTATGTGGCCGCTCCAGCCATTGAGGCCCCCACCAGAGAGAATGCTCAACCAGAGCAGGCGCCGGGCAGCCGCGACTCGAGCAGTCTGCCGGGTTAACTTCACCTGGAACATGTCTCCAGACCAGAGGAGTCTCCGAGGTATTTATCTGTGACACTCGGTTGGCCACAAATACCTCAAGCGTATGGACCGAAGCCTGCAGCCAGCACAACACGATCTGGCTGTCCGTCCATGCGTAAACCGTGTCATTCAGATCCATCGTGCCACGCAGGTTCTGCGCCACATGGTTTAGGAGACGGGTCAGGAGCGCGGCACCCGCCAATTCCATCTTCGGAATCGTCCACCGGGTCCGAACAGGCGCAACCTTGCTCTTGGCCATGACCAAGCGTACAACGCCCTCGCCAGAAGTCTCACCTGTTCTCAGGTAGACCGCGGCCGCGTACCCTTTCTCAGAAGCATCGCAGAACCCATGCAGGGTCACCCTGGCTCCCGGCTGAGGGAGCAGTTTGCGCGGGATCTCAATTTCTTTAATATGCGGCAGTGTGGTCACGAATGCCGTCCACTCGTGCAGCAGCTCGTCCGTGAGCTGCTCATCCCAGCCTAGTTGGGCCAATCAAAGCTTCTGCATGAAGAACTTTGCCATGAACGTGACCGGAGAGATCCAACCGTTTGGATCAAACGTTCGTGCGATAGTCGAAAGGACTGATCGCTTGGTCCAGGTCTTCGACAGCAATTCGGCCTCACAATTGTATGTGAAGACATCCTGAGTCGGTCGGTACTGGACCCCCAAAATTGCCAACGCATGAGGATTATCCGAGTCCTCAAACAAATGCGGGTCTTGTTGGTGCTCAGCTGGTAGTCCTGCCAGCACCTCTGGGCAGTTTGACAGCCACTTCCTGAGTTCATAGCCACCGGAGGCCATGAGCGCCACCAATTCATCCCTTAGGATGAGCGCCTGCTCAATGCTGTCCGTGCCCGTACAAATGTCATCCACGTAGACATCCCGGTCGATGACTGCAGCTGCGCGAGGGAAGCGCAGCCGTTCCTGGTCAGCCAGCTCTCGTAGCGTCCGCATCGCTACATACGGGCTGGGCTTTAATCCGTACGTGTTCGTGTTCAGCTCATACGTGATCATCGGTTCTTCTGGGCTCTCTCGCCACAATATCAGCTGGAACCGACGGTCATCCGCATGGATCTCCGTTTGGCGAAACATCATCCTCACATCCGTAACGAAGACAACTTGGTGTCTCCTGAAGTCCGTTAGAATGTCTGCAATGTCTCTGGTCAACTTTGGACCAGCGTGCAGGCATTGATTCAGGGACACCCCGTTCGATGTCGCCGCGCTCCCGTCGAACACGACCCTGATCTTGGAGTCAGGTGTCTTCAGGACTGCATGATGAGGCACTACGTAGTGCTCCTCACGACGCCAGTCTACCCTGGATACCGACATGTGACCCAAAGCCAAATATTCACGCATGAACTCAACATACTTTCGCCGAAAGTTGGAGTCCCGTTTCATGCGCCTTTCCATGGCCATCATCCGTTTCTCAGCCAGGCCCCTGGAGCTCCCCAGCGGAGGTCGCGTCGATAGAAACGGTAGCCGTGTCATAAATCTGCCCGACGGGAGGCGCACCGTGTTGCACTGATAAAATGTCTCGCACTCCTCGTCCAGTGGGTTTGTCCTGGGAGCTGTGGGTGGCTCTTCTGTTGCCCAGAACCTTTGCAGGACCTCCGATAACACGCTGCCGTAGTATATGTTGCTATAATCCGTTGCGTCCTGTGGTCCCCGTACTGGGCCCAATAATGCGTACCCACCTGCGGTACACACGGCCACCAACCCGTTTGGTTGCAGCTCCCGCTTACCGCTCCGCAGCAGCTTCCCGAGGACGTCAGTTCCAAGTAAAACGTCCACCCGTCCGGGAATCGCGAAGTGAGGGTCGGCCAACTCCAATCCATTGGTCAGCTCCTTTACCGCCGGCGGTAACCGTACCGAAGGAAGAACCCCGACCACTTCATCTAAAACAATAGCCGTGGCCTTCACCCGCGTGATCGATGCCGAGTCACCCATCTCAAACAGGAGGTCCGTCTGACCCCTGATGTGAGGCACCTGATTGCCACCTATACCTATTGCGCCATCCCGTGATGGCTCCAACCTGAGGCCCAGCCTGGCCACTAGGCGGCTGGACACGATACAACCTTGTGCCCCCGAATCCAGTAGTGCCCTCACTGGCACTGGCTGTCCATCCGTGCCCCTGACGGTAATCACGGCCGTCGGTAATAATACCGTCACTGGCGGGGTGGGCACGACGGATGAACAGACTGCTAATTGCTAGCAGGGGGCACCTCCCTCCCCTTCTGCTGGAGGGGGAGAGGGCCCCTGGCCCAGGTATGGGTCCCACCCCGGGTAGTACACCCCTCGACCCATCGGTGCCATGCGCGCCGGCTGGTAATAACCCATCGGCATCCGTCCCATCTGCGGCGGACGCGCCATCAAACGTGGGCGCTCTGCGAGGGGTGGGGAGAAGCGACTACTCGGGGGCGGCAACCTGCCCCCCAGCGCGGCCGAGTAAGTCGCGTAGCCCGACTCCCCATGGGTCATCTCCGGGCACCCGCCCGTATCTCGGCGCCGATCCCCCCCCCCGCGGAGGAGACTGCGGCATCCGGCGGTACTCCGGAGTCCCCGGTGACCCCCCACCCCGGGAGGGCGGCGACCGCTGGTCTCTGGGTGACCCCCCTCCCCGGTGGGGGGGCGACCGTCCACCCAAGGCTGGCTTAGGAGAGGGGGGATGGCCTCCCGATGAGGCCCCGTACCGCTCCCCACTCTCAGCCAGGCAGAGAAGTTCATGATGGGCTCCTCCGCATACTCGGCAGTTGGTGGTCTTACTGCATTCACGCACATAGTGTGCGCCTAGGCAGCGGAAGCACAAGTTTCGCTGCTTGACCACCCCCCTGCGCCTCTGCACCCGCTGTGCTCCAAAATCCGCGCACGCGGTGATCGCGTGTCCCCCCTTCCGGCAGAAGGGGCACACCTCCGATTGGAGGGCGTTGTACCGCTGTCCTCTCCGACGGGGCTCCACCGGTTTGGGCCCGACCGTACGCCGGGGTGACGTGGGGGGTTGCGGCGTGGTTGCCCCTTGGCAATCCGCTCGCCTGCACTCACCCTCCAGGAACGCCCTCAATTCATCAAATGTTGGGAGGTGATTCGATGAATCACCCCCATGTGACTGCTCAAACCGCGCCACCACCTCGCTAGGTAACTTGCGCAAAACCCGGTTCACAACAATGTACTTGTTGTCTCCTAGTGACAACTTGAGTCGCTCCAGCGTATTCACCGCCACCGTGACGGGATTAAGGATTTTCGACCTTATTTCATGTGCATTAGTGACCTTCGATATACTAAATATTTTTTCGATGAGCCCATCAATAATTAATCGCCGATTATCATATCGGTCAATTAATAGGCCCCATGCCGTCTCGTAACTGGAATCCGTAATCTCCAAATGAGTCAAAATATCATGAGGCTCACCGCGTAATCTCCCCATCAACTGCGCCATTTTATACGCGGGGGTCAAATCCGTGCGCGAGTGCACCACGCTGTTAAAAATGTCGCGAAACCTCGGCCAGTCGGCATATTCACCACAAAATTCCGGGACATTCACTGGTGGCAACGGCGCCATTAGTGCCACACCACTGGGTGCACGCCTTACCCCAACATCCCCTTTTCGGGCGCGCTCGATATCCGCTGCCGCTTGGATGATACTCATCACCATATCACCGCACTGGTCTACATTGCGTTGCACCACTTCAACAGCCTGGGTCCGACTTTCCCCAGTCTCCTCTTCGTCAATACGGGCCAAGTATTCGGCATGCAATTTCAATACCGCGTCATATCTTTCATCTACCTGTCGCGCGCGTGACAATAATGCGTCCTCGCGATCCGTACGACCAATTAACGTAACGACTAATGAAAACCATCTTAATTCCGATTCGACCCTTGACGCGATCGTTTTAACTACTGAGGGAGCCATGGTACCAACCTCAATAACACGGGTCAATAATAATATAACCCGAAAACAAATTAATTAATTTGGGTGAATAATTTTGTCCGTGGAACCCCGATTTTCGACAATAACAATCCGTTTTTCTTTTTCGTAACAAACGCGACAACTTCAAAGTTATTCACCCAACACCAATATTACGCAAAGGAAAACAACACTAAATGTATTTAAATTAAATGTATTTTGAGTGAATAACAGTTCAGCGGAACCCCAATTATTAATTACTTATTAATACGTTTCTCCGTATCGAAACGCAACTATATTTACTTTATTCACTCAACTAACATTTCAATTGAAAGTAATAACTACTATTCTTATAATTTAGTTACTCTTAATTACGCAAATACAACTTAACGTTAATAGATTGGAATGCGAAACAAGCGCAATCCACCGTCAAATTTCAATTATGATTTCGATGCAACTAAATTACTTTATTTCTACGTAAATGAATCGAATATCTTTTCTGTGGATATGAACCACGCTTTTGCTACCAAAATTTGTTTCCGCCAGACACAAATTGAACCTCCCACGGGCCCATGTGATGGGAAACTATCAAAGCAATCTTGCCTAGCGCGAAACAATGGAACGCGATACGCGCCCTATGTACTTAACCTAACTTAATCTATGTTGCTAACCTGGATTTCAGCCGAACCTCTTCCCGGCCGCAAGTATGTGTTTCTGTTTTGTGTAAAAGTGTATGTACTTATGTTACTTGCGGCAATAAACGACGTGCCGGTCTGCGCCGCCGCCGCTCCGATCTCATCCGCAAAAACACCGAACACCACACCGAATAACAGTTCACACAGTAGCAGTCCTTATATCACTCTAAATAACTATCCTTGGGGCGCCCGAAGCAGCCCACCGTACAAGGAACCGTTTAACCGGAGGAGTTCTAAGCCTTCTTCACCAATATTTCGACCGTAATTTATTTTTTTGTATTTAAAGATTATCGAATTTAGGATTTTAAACGTCTCTATGGCTTTCCTTACTGAAGTCAGAATGTCCAGGCATATCTTGTTTCTTTTTTCCCAGTTTTTCTACGAGGCACTAAATAAAACAAAAATATGAATTTTACTGTCCACAGGTACATTCAGTATAATTGTACCTATGGACAGTCCACAGGTACATTTACGGAGGTGTCCACAGGTACAATTTCGGTGGTTTTTATTTTGAATTCATACCGGTCACTATTAATGCTACCTACGACTAACGAAATCTTGTAGAAATAACGTTTACACCACATAAATTAATATGCCACTGCAAAGACACCCGTAACATTTGCAGATTTTGCATAAAAAATACTTAAAAAGAAGGAAAAAAACTTACTTTTTGTCACAAAAACTTTCGGCAGCCACAAAACACTCAGTTTCTACCATCTTTAAAGATGGCGACTAGCTAGTGTTGCCATATGAAAAAAATGCTTTTCAAATAAGTGATTGCTATTGGTCTATGGTTATTCGTTTTCTTGGTATGAGTAGTGTCCACAGGTAAAACCGTCCACAGGTACAGCACTTGCCCCTACATGCATAAATGCCGTATACGCCACAAGACAAAATTTCGGCAGCGCTGTAAACACCACACTCGTTGGGTCATGACAAACCGAAATAGGCGTTAGTGTACTCGTCTCAAAATTTGCTACTATTTGGGCAGTTACAGCAATTAGAAGGAGGCATGGTCAAAAAAATACATTCGTTTTACGATGCTGTCCAGTTTTTTTTCTAAGCGTCTTAGACCCATGGGGCCCAGACCATTCGACGCAGAAAAATTCGCTGATTCCAAATATGCAAAAAAAAAAAAATTTTAACCGAGTGGCGGTTAGGCCTTCCGTTAAAGTGTAAGACTTCCAAAAATCGCCCGAAACCACGGAGGTTATAATGTTCAAGACCCGTTACGTTAATCGCAACATGCAGCAATGGCGCCGGCACGCGTCTGCGCGACAGCCTGCGCGCTCGCAGCGCCGTGACAGAAAAATGAACTAACTGATTGTGTGGCCAGTGGATAAAACTATCGATTCTCAACACTGGACCTGGCAAAAGCATTCGATACGGTCTCTATACCGCTACTCTTAAGAAAGCTTGAACTTATTGGTATTAGGGGTATTGCTTATGAATGGTTCCGTGACTACCTAACCAACAGAAAACAGTGTATCAGAGTTGGGCAGCACCACAGTGACTTCTTAAATATAAGTTACGGCGTCCCCCAAGGAAGCGTACTGGGACCTACACTCTTCCTCGTATATTTAAATGACCTGTGCAATATCGAGTTACCCAACGCTAACATCGTCACTTACGCAGACGATACAGCAATTATATTTCATGGCGAGTCCTGGGAAAATGCACTTGCAGCCACGGAAGCTGGTCTCCAAACTGTGTCCAATTGGCTTCAACATAACGTCCTTACGCTGAATGTGAGCAAAACGAAGTATATTTGTTTTGGGATAACCACAAAGTCACTTCCCAAGGTAAACCGTAATATCATCATTCATAACTGTAACCCTGTTAATAATAACTGCGCCTGTCAAGAAATCGAGAGATGCCGAGACATCAAGTATTTAGGCATTACGTTAGATGAACATCTAAAATGGGACAAACACATAAATAATCTAACCCAAAAAGTCAGAAAACTTACGTACACTTTTAAACAACTACGGAGAGTTGCCAACCACCAGCTCCTCAAACATGTCTATTTAGCTCTCGGTCAATCAGTATTAAGTTATTGTATAAGCGCTTGGGGAGGTGCTGCCAAGACACAACTTATAAAGCTAGAGAGAGCGCAAAGATCTGTACTAAAGTTTATGTTCCGGCTTCATTTTCTTCACCCCACTGAAAAACTCTATGCGGAAAACAAAATTTTGACAGTAAGGCAACTATTCATAAAGTTCATAGCTCTCAAATTCCACAAAACATCAAAAAGTCTCTGCCAAAACCACACAAAACGAGTTCAAAGGTGGAACACACCTAAGATCAAAACAAAATTTGCGCGCAGGTTTAGTAACTTTCTTTCCCCTCTCATTTACACCAAATTAAACAGAATCCTAAACCTAGTAAACCTAAACACCTACAACTGCAAGCTAAAACATTGCAACTGGCTTTTTACAAATAATTATAATAATACGGAACAATTACTAGAAGTTACTGCTTGATACTTTCATAAACAATGGATAAAATGTTAAACTTAGTAAACTAGACTACTTTACATACATCATTTGTTCCGTTTCTTTTTACATAGAATATTTTTTATTTATTAATTTTTGCATGAGTAACCAAATTAGCATGTCAACCAGAGGAGGAGCCTGATCTCCACAGCACAGGGAATCCTAGTGTGGAGGTCGGGGCACTCAGATCACATTCAACCTTAGCCTGTAAGAATATAATAGTACCTAAGACTCAAATATTAAATCTGTAACTTGCAAGTGTAACTAGAATATAAGATAAACTGTAATATGCTAAGGTTTTATTGAACAAATAAATTTATTATTATTATTATTATTATAATCACACATCGGCACACGGCGGGACATTTGAGCTTTCCGTTAAAGTAGCAAATTTTTGACATACTTGCTTAATTATATAAGGGTTATATGTATAGGAACCATTGGATCATTTTTATTATGTACATACCTAAGAGAATTTTGGTTTTGGTTAGTCCCGTATATGTACAGCTTGTAAACATGATTAAAAATTAACAAGTTTTAGCGAAAACTTAGCAAACATGTGTACCTACTTATAGAAAAAATGTTAGTAAAACTCGTATATTTTCTGCCGTTTAACTTTAAGTCATTCTCCTTTTAGTTTGAAACTGAAATCGAATCGCGATTCCTAATATTTTCGTTGGTTCTGCAAGTTCCCCTGTAAAGTGTTAGTTCTCAGTTCGGACAAACAAACACGAAGGGTCGAAGTGAAACCACGTTAAATATTCACGCGCATACATTAGGGTCGATGGAGCGATGGATGTTGGAAACGCCAAGAACGTTCCATCAGTTGGATATTAAGCTAATTGCTGGATACTAAAAACCTTCTAAACATATCTAGAAAAATAATATTTTCTTTATTTTAATACCTAGAAAAAGCTAGTAACTAAGTAGTCGTCCAACGAATGAACCGATACCTTCATTCATAGGTCTTTAAGTCAAGTAAGTCAATCAAATCATCTTTCGAACAATAACAATCAGCTGTTAATTTAGGAGCTAGGGGAACCTGGGGATAGTTGATCCCCATTTTGATTTTGGACTATTTTTTTTATTTTTTACAGTATTGGAGATCTTTTCAAGCCAAAATATTCAAAATTTATCTATTCATTGATAGTTTGAATGAAAACAAGATTATGCTACAATTTAACTCAATATTAAATGAAATACTTACAATATTGTAGACTTTTACCATGTATCCCCCATGTAAGGGAGATTTGTTTACCCCTAATTGGGAGACTTTTTAACTTTTTAACTTTGTCGTAGTCGGGCGAAAAATAATATATCATCGACAGCTCTATGAATCCTAGCATAGATAAGACTTGATCCCTCACGGGTTCTCATGATTCCGTCATCATGTCACCCCCAAATCAAAAGTTCTCAAGTCTCCCCATACATAGTGTTGTTATAAAACATGCGCTACTCAAAACTATTTATCACGTATTTGAACGTATTCAATGACAAGATAAGACTTGATCCCTCACGGGGACACATGATTCCGTCATCATGTCACCCCCAAATCAAAAGTTCCCAAGTCTCCCCATACATAGTGTTGTTATAAAACATGCGCTACTCAAAACTATTTGTCACGTATTTGAACGTATTCAATGACAATCTACACTTGAATAAGCGACTAAAAAAACAAACACACTAAAACAATAGCATTTATTTCACTTTTCATTAAATAAATCAAGTTAAAACTTACCGAAAATTAAGTTCGACACGACACAAATATTTCAACGGCCACCATGTGCAAAATACTGACGTGAGTCACAACGTGCCACGAAAGAACGTGAAGTTAGGCATAAATGAATGAGTGTTGCTAGCGTAAGAAAACGTATCGCGTTTGGTTGAATTTTAAATTAACTTTAAAAAGTCTCCCAAGGGATCTAGTCTCCTCAGGTTCCCCTACCTACATTGCCAATTGTGTAAAACTTTACATTTAAACTAAGCGTCAATTTTAAACTGAGAGTAACTGGCTCAAAATAAAAAATCTTGCTACTACAGATTGTCATTGTTTAAATCAAGAAGTCCAATTATAGTAGAGTTGCTAAGCCGCGAAATTGTGCGCATCGGGTTACAAGCATGAAATTTCTACCACACATAGAACGTTCCACGGCGATTATTTTCAGATGTGGAGGGAAGTCAGATTCGTCCCCTGTGTGGTGGGAGAGCGGGGTGAAGAGGAGCTTTCTCTTTTTTTTATTACTGATCAGTTAAGGCTGTTAGGGCTTGTGCGACATCGTTTTCGTGTAAAATAGATATCAGCTATTAATTTTTCATGTTATTTTTAGAATAGTTTCATATAAAAATTTGGGTTTATTGCCGAAAAGGTAAAAATCACAACAAGTTTTTTTTATTCAGAACGATAAATTAGTTATCTATTCTGAATATTTACAATTTAAAAAAATATAACTAAACAGCAAATTTAATGTTGTTTTTAAAAATGTATACATATTGGGCACATCTCATACAAAAAGTAGGTAGCTTGAAAAAAATGTTGATGTTAAGCCTAGCCTGCGTGTTCTAGTACATTTTGCTAAGTCGCGAAATTGTGTACATCGGGATACAACCACCAAATTTCTACCACAGATAGAGTATTCTGCGGTGATTATTTTCAGATGTAGAAGAAAGTCAGATTCGTCCCCTGTGCGGCGGGAAAGCGGGGTGAATAGGACAAAGGAGTCCTCTTTTTCTTTTTATATTACTGATCAGGTAACGCTAGTAGGAATTGTGTCGTATCGTTTTCGTGTAAAACAGATATCAAGAATTCATTTTTCATGTTATTTATTCATAGTACCATATAAAAATGCGACGCGAACCATATAAAAATGCGATGCAACGCGATCGTTGTCAGGAAAACTGGTGTGCGTTCAAAATCGTAAGAAATCGTTGTAATTCCATGGTTAGATCGGCAAAACGCAAATATATTCATGACAACATCCTTTCATCTTCAGCGGCTGACACATGGAAGTTTCTGAAGTCTATTGGCGTGGGTAACCCTCAATGTAAGTGTAATAGTTTGTCAACTTTTCCTCTAAACGATTTAAACGTTCACTTCTCAAAATCTTCAACCTTAGACCCCGCCACTATATCTCACAGTATTTCGCTGATAAACGCACTTCCAAACCTTTCAAACAGTATGTTTAATTTCACTTCTGTCACTGAGGACGAGATACGAAAGGTGATTATATCCGTGAAGTCGAACGCGACTGGCCATGATGATGTAAGCAGAGTAATGATAGTGAGCATCCTGGGAAGTATTGTGCCAATTATTACTTATATTGTCAATTTTTCTATGTGTTCAGGTGATTTTCCCTCCTTATGGCGTAGTGCTTATGTTATTCCTCTTCCAAAAGTCCCCAACCCTACTTTGCTTAAAGAATTCCGCCCCATTTCAATTCTTCCGTTTTTGTCGAAAATCCTAGAAGCCGTTGTGCATAGGCAAGTGTCTGCCTACATCTACTCCAACCAGCTTCTCTCACCACTCCAGTCGGGCTTCCGTCCTGGTCACAGTACATCCACCGCTCTGCTAAAGGTTATTGAAGATGTTAGGCACGGTATTGAATCTTCCCAGCTCACTATTATGGTCCTCATTGACTTCTCTAACGCCTTCAACGCCGTTAATCACGAGCTTCTCCTTGCTGCGCTTCATCGCCTAAATATCTCGTCGTCGGTGGCTCGGTGGCTTGCTTCCTATCTGCGTGATCGTCGCCAGGCTGTACGTGCCAATCGGTCTTACTCTGATTGGTGCGATTTGAGTTCTGGGGTTCCGCAGGGTGGAATTTTGTCACCTTTACTTTTCTCCATATTTATAAATCTCATCACCCCCAACATCAATTGCTCATATCATCTCTATGCTGATGACCTCCAACTATACACCCATGTGAGGCCTGATGATTTGAACAGTGCTGTATCTCGTTTAAATATGGATCTCGACCACATTTCATCTTGGTCTAGACTCTTTGGCATTGCTGTCAATCCTTCTAAGTGTCAAGCACTAGTTCTTGGAAGTCCCCGCACACTGGTCACTAGGGATCTGACGCAATTGTCACCAGTCTGTTTCGAGAACATAGTGATCCCTTTTGACGCGCAGGTGAAAGACCTGGGCTTAATAATTGATGGTGGCCTTAGTTGGGAGCCGCAAGTGTCTGAGGTCTGTCGTAGAGTTACATGTACGTTACGATCTCTTTACAGATTTAAACATTTCCTCCCGGTAAGTACAAAGAGACTCCTTATACAGACTTTGGTGCTGCCAGTGATAGATTATGGGGATGTGTGCTACACTAATGTAACCAAAGGACTTTTGGACAGACTAGACCGGCTCCTGAACAACTGTATCCGTTTTATTTTTGGGCTACGCAAATATGATCATGTCTCCGCGTATCGTCGACAGCTGCAGTGGCTTCCGATTCGCGAGCGTAGGTCGCTAAGGATTTTGTGTACTCTCTTCTCTATTCTTTATGACCCTGTGGCACCAGATTACCTCAGATCAAAGTTTCAGTTCGTAAGTGCCCGGCCAGGCGGCGAGCTCCGTACCTCCCGTAAACTACTACTCTCTGTTCCTCCCCATCGCTCTGGCGCCATGGGCAATTCGTTCACAGTGCAGGCAATTCATCTCTGGAATGCCCTTCCCCTCTGTATACGTCAAGCTGAGAACAAGCTCTCTTTCAAGCGCTTGGTGCGCAAGCACCTTTTGGAAAATCTTCAACATTAGGTAAATCTCGTCGTAGTCATTTAACAGCAGGTACCCTATATATATAATCCATATTCATATATATTCATACTCATATATATATAGTATAAATAAATATTATATATATATATATATATATATATATATATATTCCCATAATTATGTATTTATCAACGTAACTAGTGTTTTTTTTTTTTTTTTGTTTCGATATTTGCATCGTGTGTATACACGTATTGTTGTACACCCTTCCCGCACGTATAATGTCTCTGTTTGACCTTGTGGTTGACTGGTAGAGAATGCCTCATGGCATTAAGTCCGCCATTTGTACTTTTACTTATGTATTTTGTGCAATAAAGTTTAAATAAATAAATAAATAAATAAAAATATGGTTGTATTTCCGAAATTGTAAAAATCACAACAAGTTTTTTTTATTCAGGGAGATAAATTAGTTATATTTCCTGATTATTTACAACTAAAAAAAATATTGCAACATAGCAAATTTAATCTTCTTTCTAAAAATATATAAATATTGGGCACTATTCATACAAACAGTAACTTAAATAAATTGTTGATGTTGAGATTAGCCTGCGTGCTCGTGATACATAAGCAAAAAAAAAATTGTTTTAATTACATTAATTTGTTTTTCTTGGATGTATATAGTAAATATTATATGTAAAAGCATGTTAATAATCATTATTTAATGTATTTAATGAAGCGAAATAGGATGCGTTCGGAGATTTACGTTGGTTACGCCGACGTAAAGATATATTTTCAGCTACTGTTTGTATGAGAAGTGCCCAACATTAATATATTTTTAGAAACCAGATTAAATGAACTTTTTGAAATAATAATAATAATTTGAAAATGTTCACGAAATTGAACTAATTTACCTCACTGAATAAAAAAACTTGTTGTGATTTTTACCTTTTCGGCCATTACACCCATATTTTTATATAGAACTATACGAAAATAATATAAACAAGTGCGAGTCGGACTCGCGCACCAAGGGTTCCGTACAAACACTTTCCATCCCTAAGTGGTTAAGTTAAGTTTGCACCTGGTATGTATAGCGCCCCATATAAATTAGGTGCAAAGTTAGGTATTAAAATATTAAAAAAAAACTACTTACTAGATCTCGTTCAAAACAATTTTCGTTGGTAGTTTTTATAGTAATGTACATCATATGTTTTTTTTAGATTTTTCATTTTCTTATTTTTGAAGTTAGAGGGGGGGGACCAACTTTTTTCCACTTTGGAAGCGTCTGTCACGCAAACTATTCGGTTTAGAAAAAAAATATTTTCAAAACCTCGATATCATTTTTGAAGACCTATCCATAGATACCCCACACGTATGTGTTTGATGAAAAAAAAATTTTGAGTTTCAGTTCTAAGTATGGGGAGCCCCCAATATTAATTATTATTTTTTTATTTTTGCATCAAAATCTTAATGCGGTTCACAGAATACATCTACGTACTAAGTTTCAACACTATAGCTCTTATAGTTTCGGAAAAAAATTGCTGTGACATACGGACGGACAGACGGACAGACGGACAGACATGACGAATCTATAAGGGTTCCGTTTTTTGCCATTTGGCTACGGAACCCTAAAAATGAATTTCTGATATTTGTTTTACACGGAAACGATACCAAACACGTCCTGGTAGACTTAACTGACCAGCAATAAAGAAAGAAAAGAGGGATACTTGGCCGTATTCACTCCGCTCTCCCGCCTCACAGGGGACGAATCTGACTTCCCTTCACATCTGAAAATAATCACCGTGGAACACTCTATCTGTGGTAGAAATTTCATGCTTGTAACCCGATGCGCACAATTATGTTAGAAAACAGCGGACTAACAACTCTACTATTACACGGTCGTGGGTGTAGTGCGTCTAGGAAGCATGTCGTCTAAGAGTTCAGTACGAAGACATCTTCAGTTCTGACAAAGTTTTATGAATCCGATAGCAGCTCATTATAATGTCATCAGGCATCAGCGACGGTAGACCGACAGGCGGAATGCAGATTAATTACAAAAGTTCTCTCATTATTATTTATACAGCTACAGATGAATCAGTCGAGGATTATTAAGTCAATGATTCCAGTGAAGACGTATCATACCGATTTTATGCTCAATGCTTTTATTTTCTTTTCAAGTTAGTACACAAGAAATGAATTTTCAATAGATGATCATTTCATTTCATTTATAGGTATTGAGTGGCTTTCTGCTATTGCATTTCTTATACATTTACAAATACATTGTGTTTTTTTAGTTGTGGTTACATATAAGTGCTTGGTACTTTCCTAAGAAATATTTTGTCAGACGAGTTATACAAATTGCACAACGAGCCGCAGCCCTCTCCTTCGGCTTGTTTCATAATAAGAATCCCACGGATTAGATTAAGTTATCTACAGTATCTACGCTCATAGTTTTTTTTTAACGTAGATATGAAGTACGTAGTACTATCAGTGACTCCCGCCGAGGAATTGGAGAGGCGGCGGTGCCATAATACCTAAGTATATTGTAATGTCTTTAAATAAAATAACATCACTGATTTTGCTCCTCCATGCCCCACCACCGTCACTGCCTTGCCTTTTTGGTCTTTTAGCTATAGTATCTGAGCTTGTATAGTAATGTAATGTCAACAATATGGGTGAATTGGGTGTAGACAAAACATTGAAAGTAACGGGGTAGTATAGTATAGTTGAGTTCTCGCTCGCGCTTGACCACTTTGTTAATTCAGCTCGTTAACATGTGTAATCAGGAGCCAGCGCGGCGTCTCGGCCTGTTGAGCCGCAATCTCGCAATCTCGGCGGACACGCGATAGTTCCGCCCGCTGTTCACGGTAATTTCAACGGCTTAAGTACACCATAACAATTCTATCAAAGTCGTTTTAATAAAAAAAACAGCCAAGTGCGAGTCTGACTCGCGCACCGAGGGTTCCGTGCACTTGTCCCATCTTAATTAGCCTGGTTGAGTTAAGTTGAACTGAAATGTATGTCGCCGGATACAAACGAGGTGCAAACTTAACGCAACCGAGTTCTCCAAATATGATGTTTGAAAAGGACTATATTTTTTATGATTTTAATACAAATGTATAGTTTTCAGATTTTTATAAGTATTTGTAGTATGTGACGATATTACATGACAAATTTCATAGTTCTAGGTCATCAGGAAGTACCCAATCATTTTGATTCCCTTGAGACTGTCGAAATGTACGTTTTTTGCGACATAAACGGCCGTAATTTTTTTCACGTTAACGTAGAAGCTTAATTTTTTCACAAATTTAAGGTACCGTAGACTTGAGTATATGGTGTTAATTTCATATCGATACCTCTCGTCTCGTTCTCGAGATAAAGAGTCTTGACAGACAGACAGACAGACGGACGGACAACAAAGTGATCCTATAAGGGTTCCGTTTTTTCCGATTGAGGTACGGAACCCTAAAAAGATATTATTGTTCAATAGGTGGTTATGTATAATATAAGTACGACACAATAAAAACAAACTTAGATAAGTAATCGTTCGCGAAAATAGAAGTTAAACTTAGTATAATCTTTCGCGAGCTCTAATACATTGTTCAAGCTTTCATTTATGTAACTCGCAATGTATGATGGTTGCGTTTATCGCGTGATAAATAAGTGACAAAGCATTTGTCACTCACACTCGCGTCTTGTTAAAACGTGACGGATGCTTTGTCACTTATTTATCGCATGATAAAAGCAACCGTCACAGGCCCGCAGGGCTAGAATATCTTACCGCGACTTCGTTTGTCGTAAGAGTAAGCATTTCCTGTCTTGCTCGCACGGTAATAAAAGGAAAGTGAGAGGTAGCATTTGTCGCGCATAGAGTCGCGTGTCAAAGATATGCTAGACGTACAGGTTTGAACCACTTTTTGATACTACAACGGTGGCAAACAAGCATGCGGCCCGCCTGATATTAAGCACTTACCGCCACCTATGGACGCTTGCGATGCCAGGACCACCACTTCCCGGCCGACCGATTGAGCGGTGGTCTAAATACCTGTGAAGCTGCGATGGCACCAATGATGGAGCCAGAAGGAGGTTTGTGATTAAATAAAGCAATCCTAAGTCGTCTTTGATTTATGTCATAAAATCTAGGTATTATCCAGAAACATTGATATTAAAAATCTCTTTTTGAAGAACTTTCGCTGTACTTTTAAGTTATTTGACGCATGAATATTTAAAACAAACAACAGATGGTACTGAATCTGTGCACCACTTAGCATTTTGCCGCCACGCTGTGCCGTTGACTTCAAGCATTGCTATCCTATAGGGTAGAGATACCGTTTGTGGCTATAGTACCTACCTTTTTCAGCCACTTTGTCCTAAGAACTGTGTAAATAATTCAATATGTATAACGCATCGCATTGCTACATAATTTGGGTCACGTTTGGACTTTATTTTACTGAAAATATTATTTTAACCGTGGCCACAAAATAGTACCTACCTACTATGACGAAAATCGCCATTTCTACCAAAGTAACATATTTACTAAACAAAGGTGATCTTTATGTATATAAAAAAAAATACTAACTTTTATAGCCGACTGTACTTTTCTTTAATCATCTATCAATTGCTCACTGAGGCGATTTTAAAGAGCCCAAACTCGGTAGGATTGCTTTATCTATTACAGAATTTCTAGGGCCAGCTTCCGGCTCCATCATACCAGCCCCATTGTACCATATTATTGTATTATCATCAAAGATAATTCGGTATGCAAAATTTCAGCTCAATTGGTTGAAGATATCTGCTTCACAATTGAGTTGCAAAATTCCACCCGAACATAGTTACTTAGTTACGTTAAATAAAAGCGTGTAAAATAGGCGAAATGAAGGAATTATTTATAACTTATAGATGCTTATAGTTAGCATACACATCAAATTATGTAGTGAATTCAACTTAGGTACTATAGGTAGGTACCTACATTTTTAATGTTTAACATGCGGAAAAAAAGATACGAATTAGACTCAAACGAATGATTTATTTGCCTAGAAAATGTATCAGTAGTCTCAAACAGAGATATATTTTCGGGATTCGGGTTAATCATATTGCTGGTGACGGATGGCAGCAGCCAATGTGACGTCAGATCAGACGCGCGTCAAACGCGTCATCCAGCGCCGCGCGAAGCGAAGGAGATGCTTTCTCGTTCAATTTTGTACAATGGCCCGTTATCAATGGAGCTACGAATTGGCGTGATTTAGGTATTGAAAAACAATTTGTTTCTATTTTGCTTCATTCTTAAGTTTGCTGTTAATTGAAGCGCTGTGTAATGTCAAATATGGACCAATCACATTCCTCAGATTTAAATGCAATTCTTTTGGGCTTACGAAAACGCAGCCTGATTGGTTTATTTTCTCCGTTCCGCGTCAGTGGACAGCAGCCTGATCGGGTAAAAGTATTATGGTTTCAGAAATAAAATGCTTTCGATAAAGTGAAACTATAAAATAAAAATTCGATGAAACGGTTTGTTACGGCCCGCATCGGCGCCTTCACCGACGACCCTCAGGGGCCTCAGGGTGCGCCTCCATTGAAGCGAGGGGGAGCGGAGAGGAGACGTTCGAAATAGATCAATCACCTGAGTTGAAATCTGTACATAGGTAGACTCTGGCCATCGAAACGTGATACTGAAAATGACCGCGGAATTTAAAAATTCTAGCTCTAAAATCGCTGTACAAACTAAAACTAAGCAGTTTTGGTAGTTTTGACATTATATTTTTCATCGCCAATAACTAATATATCTACACCATTGCATTGCTATCAGTCATTGCTCATTGGCGATGAATTATGTGCTTGAGTTTTTAAATTTGCGGTAATTTTCAGTATCACGTTTCGATGGCCAGACTCTACCTATCCACTTCACTTTTGTGATTGGTCGATTCCGTCCGGCTTCTCCGCTCCACTTCAGTGGAGGCGCGCCCTTAAGGACGGACGCACTAATTATTGAGCCGCAGGTGCGACGCCGCTACTCACGCTGATGTCACGCACTTACGGGGAGACGAGAATGCCGCGTGTACTCAACGTTTACTCAGTAAGTGAACGTCGCGATGTACATGAAACCTTTTTATCGGAATAATCAAAACAAACGGAGCATCATGGCGCCGTGGTTGGCGCAGTGGTAATGCGGCGCCTGCTTAGCCAGCGGTCCTGGGTTCCAATTCCGGGAAGGGCGAATGTGTGTACTTATGATGTACTTTTAAATATTCGTTACTATGTCATAGATGTTTTCTATGTGTATTATATATAGGTCTTTATGTATATCTTATGTATATCTTTATGGATGTATGGATGACGTTATCAAAAAAGCTGGTTTAATTTGATTAGAGTAAAAACGAGAGCATAATTTTGAAACTCGTTTAATTTAACCACTTTTTTCGTATTATTGGCGTTTCGACATTAAATAAACTCTACGAGTTTGCTTTTAAAATGTCTTCTTTTAAAGCGTCGTATCGTGAACATTCCCTTTGTCCCGCGACCGCGAGTCCCTCAGTCGTCGAGTAAACTAGTTTTCGATGCAATCGACCACTTTGCATATTCCATATTTCCTGAGGCTGGACACAAGTGCCAACACGTGCTGTGCAGTGTCGACGCGACACGTGTTATAAATGACGGCGAACCGGATATAATCTAGCACTCCCGTGCCGTAGAATAGCAAACGTATTTTGTTTAAGAGTCCACCAATTGCATCCGCGATCGAGCGATTTGGTACCGCGCACCCCTCAACATATCTCTGGTAACTTAGTCACTGACTGGCATGTCGAGCCGCTCCTGACAATCTCACGTGAGTGTAAACCGCTTAATACCATAATTACCCAAAGATTGTCTGGAAGAGATCGCTCCCTAGCGATAAGAAAGCCTCATGTTTATCTCTAATTGTACCTACCATTCCTGTTTGTATTGTGAGGTGTGCGATAATGCATTCTTGTATTATATTGCAGACTGTAGTCTGTACCTTCCCTCGATACACGAGCCACTTTACATAATGCCATCTCCGACCGTCTACAACACGGTGCAAAAGCGTTCCATCAGACGTTATTTCACACGAATAGTCTTGCACATATACCTACTTAAGCGGTCAGTGAATAAATAGAGCATGAGACAAAGAAAATTTATTCGGATTGGTGACCTTGAAAGTATACTTTTTTGATCTCAAGCATATTTTTTTATCACACCATAATTTTAGGCAAAAAAAATATCTAGACTACTTGTGTAACGCTTTCATAAAACTTTTACAATTATATTAGAACCCAACGGTTTTTTTAAATCTTACGATGTTTGTCACCGTTGATTTCACCCCGTGAACGTCCTCTCTGGCTAAAAAGCGGAAGGATAAATAATACGAGAGCATGAGAGTCGGGCCACGCTCAGTGTAGGGTTCCGCAGTTGCCCATCCTTCACAATAGACGGGCTTAAAACCGCTGTTTTAAGCCTGAGGTTTAAATTACGAGAAAGATTTCAAGCTCTAGAGAAAGATTGTACACGCTAAAGTAACTGTAATTACTTAATACCTTCTGGAAGTTATGGATTATACGCGCCCGATTGAGCGGAATGTTTTGATGCAGTAGTGCACTTAACTAATATGTGTAACTTTCGAAGTACTATACGGATCCACGTGACACTTACGTCATTTGAAAGAAAATTATGAAATTTTGCGATAACTCAAAAACGGCTCAACCGATTTTATTCAATATAGTTTTCATTGGAAGTACCTACATAAGGCCTCTTTTTAAGGATTTTTGACGCGTTGAAAAGTTAGGGCTTGTGCACAAATCACGTGAGGTTCAATAGGGGGGAGGGGGGGGTCACGAAAAAATCACGATATATCACGTTGGGGGAGGGGGTGTATAAGGAGACCTCACGTGTATTTTTCCACAGTGAACGAACTAAGAAAAAGTCGATATTTTTTTCTGGGTTTTGTTAAAAATAAGTCTTCACTTGTTAAATACCTACTTCAAAATAGCGAGTCTATTTTACAAAATTTTGGCGGAAAAAAAACAGTTAGCAAAGAACCTCACCAAATATCACCAGGGGGGAGGGGGGGTCAAAAAGTAGCCGAAAAAACCTCACGTGATTTGTGCACAAGCCCTTAGTGGGGGGACGCTATTTTTTTTTATTTCCGGAGCTAATATTAACGAAACTGCTGAGTTTATCAAGAAATAATGTTTTGAGACCCCTATTATTTTTAAAAGACCTACTCAACGACAACCCAAACACTAGTGATGGTACGAAAAAAAAATCACCCCCACTTTAGGTGTACATACGAGAGGTACCCGAAAAAAGTACGTTTTAGTTTTTATTTTACCGTTTTGTCGGCGTGATACATACACAAACTCATACTAAATTTCAGCTTTCTAGTTAAGTACAGGGTCCTAGTATACTACGGAACCAGGGACGTATTTTGAAATTCGGCGCCCCGGGCCTATAAGTTTCGCCGCCCCAGAAGTCAAGGAAATATTTAACTTTTTTTTGTATAATGGTAGGTAGTTGTCGTGTCTATGAAGCACTTAGATATAGCAAGTTTAAAGGTTGGGTCATAACAAAAAAAAACATTATTGGCCATAACACAATCAGATGAAAACGCGAGCACAGTGAACACGAAAATTTTCGGCGCGGGGGTGTGCGTAGTAACACAATCAGAAAAAAACGCGAGCGCAGCGAGCGCGAAATTTCTCGGTGCGGGGGTACATATTTAGACTGGGTAAACACAAACAGATCTTAACGCGAGCGCAGCGAGCGCGAAATTTTTCGCCGGGGTACGTAGTAACAAAATTGACCCAAAATAGTGTCAAAAGATCCGATCTGGCAACGCTGATGCAATGTATGGCCGAGTGCCCCTGCCCCTCCCGCCGCGCCGCCCCCACCTCGCCCGGCGCCCGTCGCGGGCATACCTACCTATTTATTGTACGTAAGTTGGTGGGTAATAGTAATAATAGGAAGAGTCCCACAACGAATCAAACTATCTTATGTAACTACGTCCTGAACACCACGCAGTGAAGAAACTCGGAAGCGGAGTGCAGACGTGCGGAATCGACCAATCACAATAGTGAAAAGGAGCTGAGATTTCAACTCAGGTGATTGGTCTATTCCACTCCGCCTCGCTTCAATGGAAACGCACCCTAAGGAACTGCTCCCACATCATATGAATAGTTTGAATTACAATGTTTTGATCATTGACATTTTGTCGTCACTAGACGACGTTGGCACAATTTACCGATGGCGTGATATGATGACTGCTAGACGTAAACCTAGATGTTCGATAATAATAAAGAAAACGAGAAATTAAATACATGTATTTATTTCCATACGTTGAAGATTTCCTTAAAGCTATCCTTAAATTTATATATCCTTTATTTTCCTTATTTTTTTGTTAAAATGAACAATGAGACATACCAAAAAAAGATTACCAAATTTCAGCTACATGGATCGTTAATCGTTAGGCACCAAAAAATTTACTGCGAACATACTAAAGTAATTTAAAACACAACGTTATAATCATAGATTATTTATTCGTAAAAAATGTACGTTTGTTCTCCAAACTTCCAAAATTGACAACTAACATCTAGTAACGATTTTACCTATAATAATCTAGTACCCTTACGTTTTACTTATGTACGCTGTTATCGTAAAGCCTGTACAGAAACGCAACTACCGATAAATATACTTGAATCGGAACTTAACCACTACAATACCTTCTTTGGAGATTATAGTTTAGTTTCCTTATAAATAACAAAATAAACTAACATTAAACAAACTAAACGTTCTAACTAAAATAAAAATAGCATTTAACATATGTAAGTAAAATTATGATTCTTAATACATAAATGAACATCAACTTAACCTACCAAGAATAATGGAAGAGATATGTTTTACCACTAACGACATCTTACGTTTGCCAACTGTAGTTGCGTGGTTGATTATGGAGTGTACTCTATAATAGGATTTTTTTTCTGGATGTCAATCGGTTCTATTTCTTATTGGGATTAAATGTCTATGGGACATGTGAACTATTTCTTATTGGGATCAAATGTCTATGGGACATTAAACATGTGAACATTACATGAAAATGCACTTTTCTTTAGAATTTATTCATAAGTTTAATCGCTTGTGGTGAAATAAAATGTACGCAGACCAGCGTGCACATTGCACAACTTCTGTATTAGTTTGTTTAATTCTGATTCCAAAATGGTATAACACATGCTATTTAAGTCTGCAAATAAACATAATTCATATTTATATTTAGTAGTGATGTTTATCAAAACACCATTTCATTGATAATGAATTTAGTACTTAATTGGGAAAATGGCGATAGTTACATCATGTAAGAAAAAGAAAGTAAGATCTTAACAATTAAGGAGAAAGGATTAATTTTAAGTTTGTTTTCAAAAATGTAATTTGCCCTGTACTATAAAAGCTTGGGTCAAAATTACAAAAAGGAACAATAACTACAGATATTTAGCACAACAAGATATGATATTAATGTTATTCTAAATACATAAGTATACTTCATCACGATTACTGCCGATCACTCGCAATCGGCCGCTACCAATAACGGTTAATTGCAAGTTAACTTAATTAGTAATTCCTAATGTTCAGATTATGTCTACATCTAATTTAACATTTTTAATATCAGTCATTTCACTTCTATATAGATTTTAATTAAAACAAAACAAATAACCTTACAATAATATAATATAGCGGAGTGTATCTACGTCAAAAAGAACAGAACAATATAATCTGAATGGCTTCGAGAAAAGGATGGTACGGCGCGCCGGCGAGCGCGTTCGCTCGACTCGAATTTCGACCCAGATTATATGTAAAGAGTGAAATAATTTAGATTAAAATTTCATCATACATTTAATCTTTTCGCCAAAAGAGATCGGTCAAATTCAGTTTTTTTTTTCAATTACTAACCTATATACTAACGTATCGTATCGCACGTAAAATTGAAGTCGTATAACTATACTATATTTTTACATATTTTTCTCAAACATGCAATGAAATATCGTCGTAACGTGCGTTAGAACAGGCTTCGAAGTGTCAAATTTCGGGCGGAACAATTCCAGAGAACTGTAAAGGAATTTCATACAAAATTGAAGGCCTAAGCCGGGAAGTAATTTGTTTTTAATTTTAATGTAAACATGGCGTCTGTGTGTATGAACAGCTGATATATATTTTTTTCTAGTAGCTACCCATTCACCCATCGGACCAACAATATCCGTGTTAATGCCTAGTACCCACGAACTGAAAATACCGTCTATACGTAAGTCACCAGAGACCATAGACAATATTAAAAATCCTCTGCCTTTATTTTACTTATTATAGAAACTAAGATTCTTATTATCAGGTTGTGTATAATGGCCCTAATATTCGCACACTACACACGTGGACTTATTAAAGAAAAAATATATAGAGGGATTGGAGGGAAAATTAAAAATACTTTTTTTAAACATGGCGTCTGTGTTCATGAACTGGCTGAACAGCTGAATTATGTTTTTTTGAGTGGTGTATTTTTTTATTTCATTGCATATGTTTGAGAAAAGCACTATACATGCCTTAGCCGTGAAAAGGGCTTGCCGGCTTCGTATCACTAGACGGCCTCCCTCACGGTCGGCCGTCTATACCTACTCAGCCGGCAAGCCCTTGTTTCCCGGCGTCTGCAGTAATGTACTATTATTCGTCGAATCCGGTTCTCATTCTTCGTCCGAGCTGAGGAGGTCGATGACACTACTCGCGGGCGCGGAGGCGCGAGCGGGGGCGGGAGCGGTGGCGGTGGCGGTAGCGGGAGCGGGCGCGAGCTTGCGGAGCGTGAGCGCGGGGAGCTGAGACTTCGCCGCAGGTGGGGGGGGTCGGGGGGGCGGGGGGGCGAGCAGCGCGCGCCGCGCCGCCGGGGCCGGGGGGGCGCGGGCGCGGGGGGCGGCGGGGCGGGGCGCGCGCGGGGGCGAGGGCAGCAGCAGGTGGTACGTGTGCTGCGCGGGCGCGTCCAGCTGCAACATTATTACACTCACTGCGGGTACATGGTGGGACAGAGGGCGCTATGGTCTAATATAATGCACGCGATGTACGGAAAGGTAGCTCGGGAGTCGGCGAAGTAAAAGACTACTTCTTCTAAGCTCGATCGCCACCCGCGATGTAGTATCGATCACGTGTAATATTAGACCGGAATAGACGACACAGTCTTCGAAAGTAGGTAAAAGTATCGCGATTGCATCATGCAAATTCGAACTTTATATCGTATCGTCCCGCTCATTAAAATATTATTTGACGTGAAATTGAATGAGACGATACGGTACAAAACTTCGAATTTCGATCTTCAGAGTGACCCTTCTGTATCACGAATCACAGCATGCGTAGTACCACATTTGTATCGGTAAGTCTCTGTGTGTTACCGGTCTATAAAATGTTCGTTCACTGTTTGAGCTCGCTCGCTACTCGCTCCCCGTTCTCACGTAGTTATGCTCGACTTTCGATAAGAAAAGAGTGAACCATCTAGTATATACCTTGTCATCATTAGCCACGACGTGATTCAGCACCCGGGGCTGGAAGGCGGCGCTGTCGGCGCGCGCCGGCAGCGCCGACAGCGCGTCGGCCGGTCGGTACTTCTTGTAAGCTGGCTTGGCCGACGCGGGGCCGGCGCTGGTCGCCTGCGACGACGAATTCGGAAATGTCATTATGTTGACGATCGAAACACACAATATAAAAAGCTTATCCAAGATAACACATCATTACAATTGACAATTATTAGCAACAAACAAAAAACAAAAAATAAGTATCAATATCCTATTTGGTATACTAAAGATTTGATAAAACTAATTAAACATAAAGAAAAATTACAGCTCAGGTATTAATAATACACCTTTTCCAGCACCAGTAAACGTTGTCTGTCACAGTACGTTGGGGAAAATTCAATTTACCCCAAGCGCGGTCGAGAGAGCATTTAAAAATGTAGATAAAAGTAAAGGGTCGGGGCCTGACCGCATTCCGGGAATTTTTGTTGCAAACTGTGCAAGTAGTTTAGCTTATCCTCTTTCTGTAATTTATAATCCCATCAAAAACATAAATGTTAAATTAGAGCCAAGTTCTCGCATGCAACGTTGTCGACTTCGCCGACAAAAGAATTGAGATCTATATGGGCGCCAAGTTCTTTGCCCTAAATTTTTTAAATACATGGACATGCGACATACTCAATGCATTTATTTTACTTGGGGTGTAATTCAATATCAAGACTGGACTTGGCTAGTTTTTACATATAAATTTATATTATATTTGTCTAATCATTAATCTATTTTCGTAAAGGTATGTACGCAAGTTAGTGTACGTCCCTGTTACTTATACTGTTAGCTTGATAATAATACTATGTTACTTTGATAAAATTAAGTCAGTTTGTGAAAACTAGCCAAGTCAAATCTTGATATTGAATTACACCCCAAGTAAAATAAATGCATTGAGTATGTCGCATGTCCATGTATTTAAAAAATTTAGGGCAAAGAACTTGGCGCCCATATAGATCTCAATTCTTTTGTCGGCGAAGTCGACAACGTTGCATGCGAGAACTTGGCTCTAATTTAACATTTATGTTTTTGATGGGATCTCATTACTTTTTGTACAGAAATTATTATGATGTGTGAATTATTTAATAATTAATTGTTAATTACTTGTGTGTGTGCTATTCTAGTACATCTTTTAAACAAACAAAGAATTTTCCAAATCGGTTAGTACGTGTTGGATTCTTGTGTGTGTGTGTGTGTGTGTGTAAGAGAGAGAGAGAGCAAGAGTGTGAGCTATGCTAATACATCTTTAAAACAAAGAAAGAATTTTCCAAATCGGTTAATAAATGACGGAGTTCTGAGGCAAGAAGCATAAATAATAATAATAATTAAAAAAGTAAAAAAATCACTGTTTTCGATTTTTTTATGTGTACACACACAATTACCAAGCTGAATGCCAAATTTCACCTTTCTAGGTCACCTGGAAGTGGGTTAGGTTTTTGATTACTAGTCAGTCAGTCAGTCAGTCAGTCAGTCAGTCAGTCAGTGATAAAAATACCGTTTTTTGGACTTTAATATCTCAATACCTATTTCACCTATATTTATAAAATTTGGGGTTCTAGTTGTTCTAAAGGATCCTAATACATGAGCCAAATTTCATGTTTTTATGTTAAATAGATTTGGAGTTATTGAGGGGTCAAAAGTGGCTCCAAACGGTTCGTGTAATATAACACACGGCTGCTGCTCGCCAGTTCTTGGGGTGAACTTGGCTGGACACGCTGCCGCGTGTCTAGATATGGAATTTAAGATTTTTCTTGAAGCTAATTATAGATTTGGACTCTTTGACGTCTTTTGGTAGTTGGTTGTATAACTGTGCACCTTCATAGATAATACTTCTCTTCCCATAGTTGGTTCTAGGGGATCGTAACACCAAGTGATCCGCATTTCGCAATTTAATTTTCTGAAAACTTTGTTTTTTAGTAAAAGTAATATGTGAGTGTATGTCTTTTTGTAGAATTTTGCGGATTAATAGACAGGTATAGTATGTATATGATTGATGAATGTTCATAATTCTTAAATCTTTATAAATCTTACGTGAGGATGTTAGGTAATTATAGTTAAACAAGGCTTTTATAAGTTTATTTTGAGCAGTTTGTATTTTATTTAGGTTAGTTTTAGCTGCTGTTCCCCATACTTCAACTAGATAGTCAATATGCGGTTTAATTAAGGAATTGTAGACTAAATATTTTACTTTTTGCGGGATACACCGGGCGATGTTGTAAATAGCTCCTGTGAGAGACGTTAGTTTGGATTTGATTTTTTCGATATGGGCTTTCCAAGTAAGTTGACTGTCAATGATAAGGCCTAAATATTTTTCGTTTGTTTTCCTATTAATATTTTCATTATTTATTGATGGATGAGAAAATTCGTTGATTTTTTTATTTTTTGCAGCAAAGATTACGTAATTTGTTTTTGAAATGTTCATGGTAAGCAGATTCTTCTTTAACCATGAGCTTAATAGGTCTAAGTCACTTTGTACATCCGGTAAAATGTTTTCAATCTTTTGCCCGTAGTAGAAGAGACTAGTGTCGTCAGCGTATAATGTTATTTGTCCTTTTAATCCTATGTCTTGAATATCATTTATATATATTAAGAATAGGAGTGGTCCTAAAATTGAGCCTTGAGGCGCGCCATATGTGACCGGTCTCGGGCTACTCTGGTCTTCACCGATTTTGACTACTTGATTTCGGTTTGATAAGTACGATTTGAACAATGCGAGTGCATTTCCAGTAATTCCTATATTATAAAGTTTTGTTAAGAGTTTCTCGTGACAGACTGTATCAAAGGCCTTTTTGAGGTCAATAAAAACACCAAGAGCTATTTGTTTTTGATCTATTTTAACTTTTAGTGTAGTTATCAAGTCTACGGTGGCTGAGAGAGTGTTAGATTTTGGCCTAAAGCCGTATTGTTTATCAGAAAGGATATTTTTTTGTGTGAGGAATGCAGCAAGTCTATTGTATATGATTTTTTCATAAATCTTAGCTATTGTAGGTAGTACTGATATGGGACGATAGTTTCCAGGGTCTGTTTTACAACCAGATTTATAGATCGGCGATACTTTAGCAGTCTTTAGGGTGTCAGGGAATTTACCCTGTCCCAAGCACTTATTAATACAATTTGTAAGCTCAACACTAATAAGAAATTTAACGGATTTTATTAATTTGGCCGAAATACCATCCAAACCAGAGCTGGCATTTGCTTTTAGATTTGTAATAATTCTTATTATTTCATCAGTAGTGGCTGGCAGTAGTTGACTAAGATTCTCTGTCTGATTGCAGTAGTTTAACGAATCATTTTGAGGATAGTTATTACTGTCTTGCTGTATAGCTTCTGCCAGTGATGGTCCAATTTTAGAGAAATAAACATTGAATTGCTCACATATGTCTGTTGTGTCGGTAAAAGTCTTTGCGCCTACCTCTAATTTTGATGGAATAACGATATTTTTTGTTTTATTGTTAGAAAGGTCATTGATTAGGCTCCACATATTCTGCGGTTTATTTACGCACGCTTTAAAACATTTATAATAATAGTCTTTTTTTGCATTTTGTATATAGCCAGCTACCAATTTCTTTTGCTGCTCGAGTTCTTGCTTGAGAGGTTCATTTTCTATCGCTTCATTTTTGTATCTTTGTCCCAGCTCATTTCTTTTGTTTATAGCTTCAATTATATCTTTGTTGATCCAATCTTGCTTTGGTGGATTTAAAATTTTGTATTTCGTAATTCTGCAGTCCTTTAGGCATTTTAACAATTTTGCTTCTAGATTTTCGTATTCGTGGTTATCGCTGTTCATTTCATCGATGGTTTTATAAAACTTCACATAATCTGTTGCAGTGTATTCTACTTTTCTTCGTTGCGGAGGTTGATACTTTTTCATTTCACAGTATATCTGTTTGTGGTCCGCAAGCGTGGAGTCTATAATAGCCAGATGGAATTCATTTTGTTTTAGGTTAGTACATACATGGTCTAAAATTGTATTTGTAGTCGATGTCTGACGAGTACAGTATGCTGGATCGATTCTGTTTAATAGTTTTATACCATGTTCTTTCAAAGTTCACTTATATTCCTTTGTGGCGTGGTTGGGCTTCAACAAATCGTAGTTAAAGTCACCGAATACGATGACTCTTTTTCTTTTCTTTAGTTGGATAGAGTATTCTTCAAGAAATTGAGTAGAATTTGTACGTTCTGGTTTATATATAGTTCCAATGTCTAAATCGGATTTTTCTAAATGGATCCAAATGAAATGATTATCATTTTCTCCACATCCTTCGATTAAATGGTGTTTTAAATTATTGTGCACAAAAATGGAAACTCCTCCTCCTCTAGTGTTTTGTCTAAAATTATAATAGTGAGAGTATCCCGGCAGTTGTACTCTTTTTGCTTCGTCTTCGTCCTTTATCCATGTTTCTGATAACGCCACAATATTTATAGTCGATTTAAAAGATTTAAGAACACATTTAAATTCGTCGAGCTTCCCTGGTTTCACGATACTTCGTACATTTGCATAAAAGCATTTGATGGACATTTTAGTTGTACAAATTTGAGAATACGTTTTTGCTATTTGGTATGTAACATTATTTTCTGTCAGATTTATTTCCCCAGTTCTAGATTCTCCGCTGCACTGATTTGTATAGAGTTTTTTGTCTGCATAAGTTCACCGGGTCATCTAGTTTAAAATATATATTCATAATATTTACTTCCCTTTGCTGCTTTTAATAATTAATAGGTTATGGGGCGATATAATGTACGTAAATATTGTGTGAATTATATTTATTACGTCGAAATATGGGTGAGTATTCCAAGTCGGAAATTATGTCAATGTTATTAGAATTTCAAGTAATTCAAAATTTCTGAGCACTGATTTTGTGTATAATGTGTATCATGCATGGATCAGGACATTAAATTTGCACGCCTAATTGGCAAGTTACACAGCACCTTATCCAATGCATCAACATCCTGTAGCTTATAATTACTTGTAACTGCAAATAAACGATTTTGATTTTTTTTTTATTTTATGATGGAAAAGCTGGAAGGCACCATTAATTACCGTGACTGGGCATTTGAAATGCAAAATATTCTCATTTTCGAAAATTTGTGGCACTGTATCACCGGAAAAGCTGAAGGTGAGAACGCTGAACTGAGAGCTCGCGCAGAGGAAAGGGCTCGGGCGCGGCTTTGTTTATGTGTTGAGAAGTCATGTTATCCTCACATTGTGAACGCTGAGACGGCGAAAGATTAAAAAAGGCGTATGACGACACGGCTATGATAATGATGATAAATATTCTCAAATATTCAATATAACGTCACAACGGGCGTAACAGACTTCGGAGTATCACGTTTTGGCCGGAACAACTGTAGAGAACTGTAAAGGAATTTCATACAAAATTGAAGACCTAGGCCGGTCAGCAATTTTTTTTTAAACTAAGCGTCTGTGTTGATGAAGAGGCTAAACAGCTGAATTATATCCCATCAAAAACATAAATGTAAAATGAGAGCCAAGTTCAATATCGCGTGCACTTCGCCGACAAAAGAATTGAGATCTGCAAGGGCGCCAAGTTCTTTGCCCTAAAATTTTAAGATACAAGGACATGCGACATACTCGATGCATTTATTTTACTTGGGGTGTAATTCAATATCAAGATTTGACTTGGCTAGTTTTCACAAACTAACTAAATTTTATAAAAGAAACATAGTCATAGTTCATTATCAAGCTAACAGTAGGTATAAGTAACAAGACGTACACTAACTTGCGTACTTACCTTTACGAAAATAGGTTAATGATTTGATTGATTTTGATTTATAATATAAATTTATATTTTAAAACTAGCCAAGTCAAGTCTTGATATTGAATTACACCCCAAGTAAAATAAATGCATCGAGTATGTCGCATGTCCTTGTATCTTAAAATTTTAGGGCAAAGAACTTGGCGCCCTTGCAGATCTCAATTCTTTTGTCGGCGAAGTGCACGCGATATTGAACTTGGCTCTCATTTTACATTTATGTTTTTGATGGGATATCATTACTTTTTGTACAGAAATTATTATGATGTGTAAATTACTTAATTATTATTTGTTAATTAGTTCTGTGTGCTATTCTAGTACATCTTTTGAAAGTTTTGAATAAACAAAGAATTTTCCAAAACGGTTAGTACGTATTGGATTTTTATGTGCATGTATGTGTGTGTGCGTGTGAGTGTATAGGTATGCTATTCTAGTATATCTTTCAAACAAAAAAAGAATTTTCCAAATCGGTTTATAAATGACAGAGTTCTGAGGCAACAACCATCAATAATAATAATAATAAAAAAAATTAAAAAATCACTGTTTTAGATTTTTATATGTATACACACACAATTACTAAGCTGGATGCCAAATTTCACCTTTCTAGGTCACCTGGAAGTGGGTTAGGTTTTTGATTACTAGTGAGTCAGTCAGTCAGTGATAAAAATACCGTTTTTTGGACTTTAATATCTCAATAACTATTTAATCTATATTAATGAAATTTGGGGTTCTACTTGTTCTAAAGGATCTTAATACATAAGCCAAATTTCATTTTTTTATGTTAAATAGATTTGGAGTTATGGGGGGGTCAAAAGTGGCTCCAAACGGTTCGTGTAATATAACACACGGCTGCTGCTCGCCAGTTCCTGCGGTGAACTTGGCTGGACACGCTGCCGCGTGTCTAGACTATTCTCTTGTAAGTGGATTTTTTCCGTCGGTCTGGAAAAATACTAATGTCCTACCGATTCCTAAAACAGGTAGCGCTAACGACATTGAAAATTATAGGCCTATATCTCTGCTCTCAATCCTAGGGAAGGTATTTGAATCACTGGTAAATCCAATACTGATTAGTCACCTAAAGCCGTTTCTCATACCGCAGCAACATGGTTTTCGTGAAAATAAATCTACTGTCTCGAATCTTGTTTTGCTTGTTTCGGAGCTATCAGCAGCACTGGATAAGGGTCAGCAAGTAGATGCAATAAACACCGACATAGGCAAAGCTTTCGATCGGGTCGACCATAAAATCCTAATAAAGAAGTTGGATAACTTTGGAATCCATGGCAGATTACTTAACTGGTTTTCGAGCTACTTATCTTCGAGATCCCAAAAAGTTGTGGTTTGTGGTCGGGAATCGAAAAGTTTCGAAGCCCCTTCCGGCGTACCACAAGGTTCTCACCTCGGGCCTACCTTATTCCTAGCCTTCATTAACGACATGTCACAGGTTATTCATAACTCCAGCTTTTCACTTTTTGCCGATGACTTAAAAATCTTCAAAGTAATAAATACTCCATCTGAGGCACTTCATTTGCAAGAGGATTTAAATCGCGTTCTTGAGTGGTCCAGTCTAAATAAATTGCCCTTGAATGTAAACAAATGTAAGCACATCAAATTCAACAGAAAACGGCACCCCCTAATAACATCATATTGCATAGAAAATGTACCCCTGGAAGAAGTTTCAGTAATGAGAGATCTGGGCGTTATATTGGATAGCCAGTTATCATTCACCGCCCATATTGATGAGATTATTAGTAAGGCTTACAAACTATTAGGTTTCGTTTGGCGCAACTACAAGAATTTTAAAAATAAAACACCTCTGATTACTGCATACTTTGCGCTGGTTAGAAGCGTATTGGAGTATTGTTCTAGTGTATGGAACCCTCAGTATAAGTGCCACCAGTTCGGATCGAAAGGATACAAAAGCGTTTTCTGTTTTACTTGTCTGTTCATCAGAAGAAACTTCGCTCCCTAACAAGTTATACAGACCGACTGAATTTTTTAAATTTACCATCATTGGAGAAACGTCGTTGGATCTCTGATCAGGTCTTACTATTCAAAATTATAACTGGGTTGATAGATTTCCGCATAGCCAATTTCCGTCCCTTTGCTTTGGACAACTATCGAACTAATCTTGGATCTCTCAGTGTCATTCCTAGAATATGCAGGGAGCATAATAAAATATACAAGGTGACCAGGATTGACTTATTGGCTATGTCACTAAATAAATTTAAGATATTCCTTCGGAACTGTCATGTTACGTAGTTGATAGTTTTGTGAACTACTTAGTACTTAATGTTAATGTAGTAGTTATTTAAAATTGTTATTTTCTTTGTAATGTTATCTCCTCACATTGTTTAAGTAGCTTTTAGAAATGCATGTCGTGTTTGCCTATCATTGGATAGACACTCTGGCATTCCATGTACACATGTTTCTTATTGTTATTTCGTATAGTGTTGTATCTGTTGGCAAACCTTTTAATAAATAAATAAATAAATAAAAAAATTAGATAGGTATTAAAGACAGTGTACATAAGAAATGTGCATTTGTGCATCCGAAATGGTCTCCACTCAGCAATACTGTTGGCTTTGCTAGATATAGCATGCCCACGGCGATGACGACAAAAACATACAGGTTATAATATCATAAGAAGACAACGAAATTATGACTAACAGATTGCGCCAGACTGGCGCGCAGCAGCACCGCGCAATGCGCATCCATACAAAACAAAAGAAGATCCAACATCTCGTTATTTAGATTTTACCTGAAATCATCAATTCATCACTCCTCTCCCTAGTCAACAGATTTTCAATACAAATATAGATTTAATTGAACAGTATACCGTATCGTCCCCCGAGTCTCCTTTGTCACCAGCGTCAGCGGCGAGCGGCTCGAGCGTGGCGAGCGCGCGCGCGCTCTCTCCGGACCGGCGCTTCGTGCCGCGACCCTGCGCACGCACACCGTGTGACTGGTGAACATGGAACAAGTACCTCACTCTAACCTAACCACTAAACATACATTTCAAAATACAGGGAGTAAAAGGAGCTACTACTTAATTTTGGTCATTATACTATTTTAATTTAATTTAAGCGAGAACTATAACGAATAACGTAACGTTTCATTATTTTGTAATGTAGAAACAACATATTTTTGTTTATTTATTGGTGTTACCACAATAAATAATAATGAAACATTTCATTTTTCACAAATTTATACAAAACCGTTCACCGCTGTAAGGGATTGCGGTAATAAGTGACATGTTCACATAGAGGTCGCTAAGGTTTAAAGCCTTTGGAATAACCAATCGAAAGATCAACACACGAATCATAAGGAAACAGTTGAAAGATCTCCTAGCGTTGGGGTGGCGGAGTGGTGACACACACAGTTACCTGGGCCTCGGGCAGCTGGTACAGCTGGCGCGCCATGGCCACCAGCGCCGCGGACACTTCCTCGTTGCCGGACAGCGTGACCCGCGACACGTCCTCACTCGGCTGGAACACCACACGATACACATACCACATAAATACAAATAAAAAATATATATGTCCAGAAACGGAGACTGAGACACTTCTTGATGATTGTAAATTCACTCTTATATTTATCTGAGGAGAAATATAAAACCAGTGATGGAACAGAAAAGTAATACAACATATGACATGTTTTTTTTTTTTTTTATTATTAAGTTCTGGAGGAACGGCCCGGGAGCCAGGAGTTGAAGCACCCACCTCCGCCTGCAGCGGGAACAGCCGGCAGGAGCGCAGACAGTACAGCTGCAGCGCCGCGCCGCGCATCAGCAGCTCGCGGCCGGCGCGCGCGTCCGCCACGCACACTATCAGCTGCAACCGAACATGAGCAAGATGACATTAGTGTTCTGCGACCTTTCCAAAGCATTTGATTGTGTGGAACATGGTAAACTTGTATACAAGCTTAAACACTACGGTCTGTCGTCTGATGCGCTAAACCTTGTTATGTCTTGTCTAAGCTAAAGAATCCAGAAAGTCGTTGTCAACAGAACTGAGTCAAGTGGGTCGACCGTAAACCTCGGAGTACCACAGGGCTTAATCTTAGGACCATTTCTCTTTCTTGTGTATATAAATTCCCTGCCATATTTTACACAAAACAAATGGGAGATAGTATTGTTTGCTGATGATACCTCTTTGATAGTCAAGATCAAACGAACACTGAATGACTATATAGTCTTATCATATCAATGAGACGCTGAGGGAAGTACTGGAATGGTTCACAGCAAATAATCTACTTCTCAATGCAAAGAAAACGAAATGTTTACAATTCACACTGCCAAATGTCAGACAGGTCGATGGTACTAAATCTTTAAGTAGAGAAATAATAGATTTCGTTGATAACACGCTTCTTCTGGGGCTTACACTAGATCGCAACAACAACACTTGACTGGCACTGCGCGCAAACTTAATACGCGAAACAATATTGTCCAGAAATTGAGCGGAACATCTTGGGGAGCTAGTGCTGAGGTGCTGCGTACTTCAGCGTTATCTTTGGTGTACTCAACGGCGGAGTTTTGTGCACCGGTGTGGTTGGGAAGCGCTCACACGTCTAAAGTAGACGTTGAGCTAAACAAGGCCATGCGACTCATCTCAGGCACACTTCGATCCACCCCGTGCCACTGGCTTCCAGTTCTCTGTCGAATTCCCCCGCCTGACATGAGAAGGAAAGGAGCTCTGTCAAGAGAAGTTAAAAAGATCCGAAATGACCCGAATCTCCCCATCCATTCGGAATTTTTGAATCCAGCCAAACACCGCCTAAAATCTAGAAACGCACCCTACAGTATTGTTAAAAGTTGGCCCGAAGGCGATTTCAACGTCAGGCAGGAATGGTTGCAGTCTTGGAGTTCCTTGATGACAGGCAAGCTGGGCTCAGCGATAGTCCCCGGTGACAAAATTTACGGAGTCGAACTCCCAAGACGTGATTGGTGCACACTTAACAGACTCCGGACTGGCCACGGCCGCTGTGCCCAATACAGGCATCGCTGTGGTTGGGCTGCCTCTCCCGCCTGCGACTGCGGTGCCGAAGTGCAATCCATCCAGCACATTATCGAAGAGTGTCCTCTAACTCGCTACACTGGAGGCTCCGCCGAAGACCTGATCAACCTCAAAGACGATGCCATCAAATGGCTAATGAGTCTCAAACTTAATATATAAGTTAAGCTGTATTCGACCTACAACCCTGCCATACGAATAAATAAAAAAATAACTAGATCGCAACTTACAATAGTCATCTCACATATCGATCTTGGCAAACAGGCTGAGCTCTGCCGCTTATGCAGTAAGGAGAATAAGACAATTCACAGCCCGCCTTGTTTACTTTAGTTACTTCCACAGTATCATGTCTTATGGGTGTGAGCGAGATCGCCTCCTAGTGTGGGTAGCTGGGGATAACCCCCGAGGACCTAAAAACCCGAAGGGGTTAAAACCAACTACCACGGAACACCCTGGGCGACATGGCTAGTAGAATGCCGGCTCTGCCAACAGTTTGCTAGCCATGTTGGCGAAGATCTTCTGGTTCCACCGAGGGCTGTAGGCGACCTCGGTGGACTACATATGCCTACCTGCGTTTGTCCTGCGCAGTTGAGCGCCGTACGCAGGGATGAAGGAGTCCTGGGGGGTTGAGTCGAGCGTAGCCGGGGTTCGATGCTATTGTGAGACAACACGCCCCCTTTGGTCCGGATTTCAGGCCAAACGGTGGCCCTGCAGCTAGCCACTGCAGGGAAACGGACGCGCGTACCGTACGGATGAGGTGGGTACGGTCCGCAGGCGAGATGCGGGGGGGTCCTCCGGGAGGACACTGGGGGCTCGGCCATGCTGACGGAGCAAGGACGTGTGGAGCCACTGGGGGAACTTGGATCGTTTTCCCCAGCCACACTGTCTGCAGCACCCGATGTCGCGCATGAGACCCAACCAACCGCATCTATATCTCTCGGGTAGTCCTGGTGTTCAGAGAACATCCCCAAAGGTGCGGGCTCCGAGGCGGGTGGGAAGCTCGAGAGATGAAAACACTGACATGGAATCATGGACACGCCCAGATCCCGAACCCCACGGGAGCCGGAGGGGAAACCCGAAGGCGCCCCCACACCAGGTGCCGGTGCGGCAGACGCTGTGCCTGGCACCTCCACACAACCTCACCGGAGGGATGGTGCTGTCTCCACAGTGCTACCCTCCCACTCACGTGCCCTCAGGGACGCGAAAGCGGCCCAGACAGGCAACATCACACCACACGGAGGTGCTGTACCCACAGTGCCCCCCCACACATCAACTCACCGTGGCGGCGCTGTCCCTACAGTGCCCCCACGCCCCACACACCGTGGTGGTGCTGTTTCCACAGTGCCCCCACACCCCACACACCGTGGCGGTGCTGTTTCCACAGTGCTCCCACACCCCACACACCGTGGCGGTGCTGTTTTCACAGTGCCCTCACGAAAAAAGCAGTCCGCGCAGGGTGGAAAGGCCGCTGGGAAACCGGTAGCTTCGAAATCAGGCGCGTCGACGAAACAGACAGGCTCGGCGCAGGCACAAGGCCGTACCAAGCCCAGAAAACAAAAACTAGGGAGTGATACCAAGGGGGTCGTTTCAGCATCGGAGAAGTCCGCTGCTCCGGAGCAGACACCAATGGAGGAACTCCCTACAGACAGTGCAACCGCACAGCTCGATGCTGGCTGGACACTCCACGAGAGGGCCAAAAGGGGAAGGGCGAAACCCGCTCAGAGGGAGCAACCCGGACCCGAGGGCGGCTTCTCGTGGAAGACGCACAAAAATAAAAAACAGCGTCGCAGGTCCAGGCAGAGAAGAGCTGCGCTGGAAAACCAAGCAGCTCCAGCGCCTCAGCAACAGCCAGGTGCTCCCAGACAGGGGGCGGCGCAGCAGGCCGCTGGTGCCCCAGTAGCTGCTCGTGCCCCTCTTGTAGGGAAAGGGGCTAAAAACAGGACCAGGGGTGGTAATCCGGAATCTCGAGCCTCTGCCAAAAGGGCGCGACTCGATGAGACCATATCTCCTCGAGGTGAGCCCAAAAGGCAGAGGATCCAGACGTCGGACGAAGCCCCGAGGATGGCGTACGCCGAGGCTCTAAAGGCTGACCTATTGGTTGCTGTTACCACAGTGACCTCAGGACACCTTAGCAAACAGCAGTCCGAGGAGGTCCAACAACAGCTACAGGCTCTTCTCATGAAGGAGGCCTGTCAGCCTGGCAACAGCCAGTCGTCGGGTCCACTGTTCCGAGGGAAGCCGATAACATCGAACGGCGTCCTGAGGTTGTGGTGCGAGGACCAGGCCACGTTGGCATGGCTCAAGCGCAGCGTAGCGGCTATCACCCTCTCCACGGGGGAGAAGGTTGTTGTGCAGCGCCAGAGTGAGGTGCCACGCAGAGTACGCTGCGGTATTCTGTTCCCCGGCATCTGGGAAGACTTCCGTGCCATTGCGCGGACGCTTCGCTACCAGAACGGATGGGCAGAAATCGCCCGCTGGCTGCTCCATAAGGTAGACAAGCAGGAGACGGAGACGTTTGCTGTTGTCAGTATACCAGAGACGGTAGTGCAGCCCCTCGTGGACCGCGGGCGCCGGCTCGGCTTTATGCTGGGCTCGGTGTACGTGAAGTTCCAGGGACCAAGAGGCAGGTTTGTGGAACATCCACCAACCAGTAACACCGTCTCTGTAGAGGACAAGGATGGGACAGAATCCGAGCCCATGGACACTGCCGCGGTGACCGAGGCATCCGCTGACTTAGTCGCGGAGAAGCCCGGGTCCCAAACCCCAGAACAGACCGACCCCGTCTCCGAGAAGGACGAAGAAGATCTTCTTCGCGACCACTCGGAAAGCGGGGAGGAATGTATGGAGGGGTTAGGCAGATTGGCCATCGGTGAGGAGGGAGAGTGTGGTATGTCGGCGGAGGAGGGTGACTCCGATGGCGGTACCCCTTTCTCTCAACTGTAACATCTTACAGGCCAACCTCCACCACAGTGAAACCGCGACGGCTCAGATCCGGAAGTGGTTGGAGGTCAACGACACGGCCATAGTACTGATCCAGGAGCCGTGGGTCAGGAAAGGCACTGTATGCGGACTCCGCAACCTAGGAGGTAAGCTCACAGCATATACGGGACCGGATAACCCCCGGACCTGCATTTATATTACTAGAAACATACATGCGCAACCTTTAACAAGTTTCTGTTCTAGAGACCTGTGTGCTATTAAGGCGCACGGGGCGCAATACTCCAGCCTGCAGGAGGTAGTCATAGCCTCGGTTTACATGCCAGAGGCGGATGACCCGCCACCGCACGACATGACAAGGCTGGTCAACTACTGCGAAGACGCGGGGCTTGAACTCATCGTGGCCACCGACTCGAACGCACACCACGCCCTCTGGGGCATGCGGACAGGTAACGAGAGAGGTAAGAAACTTGTCGAGTACCTATTTACAACAGATCTTAACATACTTAACAAAGGATCGGAACCAACATTCGTAACTAGGCGGAGCAGAACAATCATTGACTTGACACTAGCATCGGAATATAGCATCGGAAAACATCTCAAACTGGCAGGTCTCTAAGGAGCTTTCCTGCTCGGACCACAGATGGATTCGATTCGATATTCAGGTAAAAACACTCGAAGCCATCCCTAGGCGGAACCCACGCAGAACGAATCGCACAGAGTTTGCGAGCCGACTAAGCTCAGCCTTGTCGATGAGAGAGGTTCCCAACAAACTAGAGGGTGCTGAACAGATAGAAAAACAGGTAGGCGTCCTTACAGATACCATCATAGACTGTTACCACCATGCATGTCCCTTATCCACCCCCTCAGCCAGCTGCGAGAACAAAGCTAACTGGTGGGGGCCAGAGTTGGAGAGGCTCAGGAAAAAGATGAGGCAACAACTGAACAGGGCAATGAACACAGGTACAGACCAAGACTGGGATAATTATAAGACCACCAAGTCCAGGTACAAACAACGGCTCCGGTACAGAAAGTCGTGCTCATGGCGGAACTTTTGTACCAACATTGAGACATGTACGCAGGCGAACAGGGTAAGAAAGGTTCTCTCCAACCAGGCAACTACAACCTTAGGATCCCTACGTAAGCCAGACAACACCCTCACCAGCTCACCGGAGGAGGCGGAACGTACCTTAGTACAGACGCATTTTCCGGGCTGCGAAATAACGCCGCTAGTGAACTGGACGAATGAGGAGACTACTCCGACGGAGGAGGAGTGGCAACAAGCATGTGAGGTAATCAGCCCACAAAAAGTACAGTGGGCTATAAACAGCTTTGACTTATACAAATCACCAGGGTTAGATGGAGTCTTCCCAGCCCTGCTGAGGTGGGGAGGAGAAGAACTCGCCCAGTTACTGACCATCGTTCTGGCCGCCTGTCTGGCTCACAGGTACGTACCGAAACGATGGAGAGAAGTCAAAGTCATCTTCATACCCAAACCTGGTAAAAGTGACTACTCAGATCCGAAATCATTCAGACCAATCAGCTTAACTTCTTTTTTGCTTAAAACACTTGAGAGGTTATGTGACAGGGAGTTGAGGGAGAAGGCATTAACTAGTGTACCCCTACACCCTTACCAACATGCCTACAGCCAAGGCAAATCTACAGAATCAGCTCTTCATGCCGTAGTTGTCAAAATAGAAGAGGCCATTATAAACAAGTCTATGTGCTTAGGCACCTTCATAGATATCGAAGGAGCCTTCGACAAGACCAATTTCACCAGCATAACAGCAGCATTGGTAAGGCACGGAGTCAATGATGTTATGGTACAATGGATAAACAACATGTTGAGCAAGAGGGTCATCAGACTCAGAACTGGCGAGACACAACAGGCACTGGTGGCAAAGGGGTGCCCCCAAGGAGGCGTACTCTCACCACTCCTTTGGAACATGGTGGTGAACGACCTCATCGCCACACTAAATGACAATCACTATTACACAATAGGTTATGCTGACGACATAGTGATACTGACGAGCGGCAATCACACAGGTACGGTATGTGACGTTACCCGCTCTGCACTGGCCATCGTGGAACGCTGGTGCAACAACAACGAGCTGACGGTCAATCCAAAAAAGACAGAACTGGTAATGTTCACCAACAAACGTAATCTGGGCACCTACCGACTACCCAGACTGTTCAATACAGAGCTCCAGTTGTCGACCGAGGTAAAGTATCTAGGGGTAATACTTGATAGTAAGTTGAATTGGAGCAACCATCTAAATAACAAAATTGACAAAGCTACAGTCGCGTTCTGGCAGTGCCGTAGAATGGTAGGTAGAACTTGGGGTCTCAATCCTAAGATCACACTATGGCTATACCAGGCAGTTATCAGACCAATATTAAGCTACGGTGCAGTAGTATGGTGGCCACGAACCAAGCTAACCACCGTAGAAGCTAAACTACAACGACTTCAGAGGTTAGTTTGCATGGCAGCTACGGGATGCATGAGGACTACACCCACTGCAGCCCTGGAAGCTATACTGGGGCTGCCGCCGCTGCATCTCTTCGTCAAACAAGAAGCGGCAGCTACGGCGATACGTCTCAAGAAACTAAACCTCTGGAGATCAGCTAGGGTACCGCACACCGAAATCCTCTATGAGGCAATAGGTAAGGAACCGCTTATAGAAGCGGCCACCGACAGGATACCCAAGCAATTCATCTTCGACAAAAAATATAAGATACAACTGTACGAGGAACCTGGCGAAGGTCTTAACCCAAGGGAGTTAAGAATCTTCACAGACGGGTCCAAAACTAGGTCAGGCACTGGCTCTGGGGTATTCTCAGAGGACCTAAACATACACATCTCTACACCACTAGGAACCCATAACACAGTCTTCCAGGCGGAATGTATGGGTATCATAATGGCAGCCCATGCAATCATCTCGAGGAAGGTAAAGGACTACCCCATCCGCATACTCTCCGATAGCAGATCAGTGTTACAAGCCCTGCAGAGCTACACAGTAACCTCAGGACTCATACACGAATGTCACCAAGCATTGTCAGAGGTATGTAATAATAATAGCATAACCCTACAGTGGATCAAAGGACACAGCAACTCGCCCGGGAACGACGCAGCTGACGAACTGGCGAGAGGAGGTTCGGAGATGGTAGCAGAGGGACCCGAACCAATCATACCTCTACCATTCGCCTGGCTGCGCAACACAGTGCGTATGAACACGAAGGTAGAACAGCAACTATACTGGTCTAACTTAGGTACCTGCAAGCAGAGCAAAGAGGCCCTTCCGACAATCTACCCCGGGTTGTCACGCAAGCTAAGGCAGCTGAAGAGGCCGCAGCTCCGGCTCATAACTGGAGCGATAACTGGACATGCCCTGCTAAACAAGCACTTATTTACTCTAGGTGTTACTGACAGTCCTCTTTGCAGAGCTTGCATGGAGGCCGAAGAGACAGCCGCCCACGTCATTCTCGAATGTCCTGGTGTGGCCAAATACCGGGCACAACACCTCGGGTCTCCGAGGTCACTCCCAGAAGTCGTCGGCAACATCAAGGGACTGCTAGGCTTTCTGGTAGAGTTGGGTTGGCAAGAGTAGTGCCAGCAACCCTTTACGCAAAATAGGCGCATTGTAAGACGTCGAGTTGCGGAAAACTAGCCCGCGATAACCTATAACCTATAACCTATATGGCTTATGGCATACTAATTTGGGGTAGAGCAGCAGATATTGAAAACAAATTTGTGTTACAAAAGAGAGCTATTCGATCCATTTATAACATGGGATCACGAGATCTCTAAGAGAACGCTTCAAAGAGATAAAAATCCTTACAGTAGCTTCACAATACATACTGAATGTGATAATGTACACACACAGAAACATACATTTATTTAAGAAGCAGTCTGACGTCCATAGCCGAAATACACACAATAAACATAAATTATTTGTTCCCAAGTTACGTCTCCAGAAAGTAAAAAAATCATTTGCGGGTAATTGTGTGAGATTTTACAACAGAATACCCCTAGATGCCTGGAAACTGACAAGAAATTCTCTAATAACTATGTAAAAAGTGTCCTAGTGAAGAAAGCATATTAGAAATAAGCATAGCATAGCATATTAGGCGATACGTCCGCCTGTTGTTTACCTCTGCCTGTTATTTGAATGTATCTCATGCAGTGTTGTATATTCCTTGATGTTGGAGGTGTGCAATAATAAAGATTATTTGTATTGTATTGTAGAAAGTTGAAGAATATTTAGAAGACGAAGAAGTAATACCATCTCGAAAGTCTTAAAGTCGAGTACCGCGTTTAGATCACGAGGCTTGCCGAGTACTCCTGAAATAATGACCTTTCTACAGATATGAAATGAAATGAAATGAAATGAAATAATTTATTCAGTAAGTAGGCCACAGGGGCACTTTTACAAGTCAAATTGTGAATCTACCGGCATTTCGCAAGAGGAGACCGCTGTTGAGAAGAAAGCCGAAAGAAACTCAACAGTAAGTCATTTTTTCGTAAATAATACTTAAAACAATTACATGATACATTTGTAGTGTTATAACTAATTACACTGGTACACGTAAAGGAGATGTAAGATACTCCAAATCAATGTGAAGTAGGAACATTAAAATAACATTTTAACGATAAATTTAAAATATTAAATATACCCTGAGATGTATAAAGTCTGTGGGTGTCACAACATGCAATAAAATAAAATAACTTAATTAATTTAATTCCACAGAGATGTATAAGGTCTCTAGGCGTCAACGTGAATAATTTACAATAGAAAATAATTATTAAACCTAAATTTCTTAGAGATGTATATGGTCTCTAGGCGTCATAACATGCAATAAAAAAATTTAAAATTATTAAATTTCATCAGAGATGTATAAAGTCTCTGAGTGTCATACTACACTAAGCTGTTTCTTAGAGATGTATACAGTCTCTAAGAGTTCAAAAAGTAAAAATCAACATATCACTGACACACACAACATATACAACGGACACTGAGCTCAGTCGTGCAACTCACCTTAGCGTAGACGAGCGGGTCGTTGCTGAGCTTCTCGTACACCCGGTCGTTGAGGAAGACCCGCGGCGGCGCCACCAGCGCGCCCCCGCCCTCGTCCTCAGGGCGGGGGGCGTCGTCCGCGGGGGCGGGGGCGGGCGCGGGGGGAGGCTGCACGAGGCGCGCGAACGACTTGACGCGCAGGCGCGCGGGCTGCGGGCCGGCGGGGGGCGGGGGGTCCGAGGGCGCCGCCTTTTTGTTGCTGCTGGCTTCGTTTTCGCCGTCGTCTTTCTGCAAGTAGGAGTTTGTCAGGGGTGTTTGGTAGAATTTTCAGATCGTATGACAATGTTACTTAGAATGTTTGTTTCATATATCGTTATTTGGGAGAAGCACGATTGTTTCTCGATAATTTCTTATAACAATAATTTAATAGAATCGTATAGCACTTTTCTTATAACAATCATTCGATAGAATGTACGTTTAATAGAATGTACTTATCATAAAATTCTAAGCACAATAGAACAGAATTTAGACTGCGAAAGTCCAGATCTAGGGCTCTCGCTGGTTAGAACGCGTGCCGACACAGAGCCCCCTAGAGTGTTTTTGTTAAAGGGGAGGCGCGGAAGGGCTGCTCTTCCCGCAACACCGGAGGCTAAGGCGGAGTCGGCAGGGCAAGCGTACAGTTGTGATTCTTAATATTATTTACGTAACTTTTTATTGTGTATATTATGCTACTATGTATTCTATTTCATTTTCATTATATAAAATGTTAATTATATTAATTATTCATTATATTAAATGTTCAGTATGCGAAACAAGCAATATATCAAGTATTTTCTTGGGTTTCCGCGACTGTCACACATTTAAATAAAACAATTTGTTTCAGAGAGCAAAGGGAATCTGTGACGACCAACATTTGACTGATGAACTCCAGCATGTCAAGCGTGCGCTTTGGGCCAATGGGCTCAAGATACCACGCCTCAACCAGAAACCCCGTGTGAAGACTCCTACAGTCGAGCGTAAACCTGCGGTCCTGCCATATGTGAAAGGGGTCACATCTTGAAACGGGCTTCCATTAAAACATATTTCAAGCCGATGAAGAAGATGTCTCAATACCTGAGGCCCGTGAAAAGCGGCATCCCTCTGCAGAGTGCTGGTGTTTACAAGCTGGACTGCGAGTGTGGTCTGTCATACATTAGCTAAAGAATTGAATGTAAAACATATGCCCTGACGCACCGGCAGCAGGAGCCGCACCCTCGGCGAGATGGAGTAGACGGAGCCCCTGGGCGGCGGCTGCTCCTGCTCCGACACCACCAGGAACTGCTGCAGCAGCAGCCAGCAGCTGCGCCCGTCACCAGCCCTGAATGTGAACATATGCCCTGACGCACCGGCAGCAGGAGCCGCACCCTCGGCGAGATGGAGTAGACGGAGCCCCTGGGCGGCGGCTGCTCCTGCTCCGACACCACCAGGAACTGCTGCAGCAGCAGCCAGCAGCTGCGCCCCGTCACCAGCACGCTCAGCTTCGTGGGGTCGCGCCCCTTCACCCACAGATGCGACGGCATGGGCGCCGCGTCTCCGCCCAGGTTCAGGACTTGAGGATCTGTCGAGCATCGTTGTTGGTCTTATTTTGGCCCCAGGGTGAGGATAACTTTGGCTAAAATAAAAATAGTCGATTGTTTGAACCATTATATGACGGAGTATTTGGACGAGCGAGCGCAGCAACAAGTGCGAGTCGGACTCGCGCACCGAGGGTTCCGTACAAACACTTTCCATCCCTAAGTGGTTAAGTTAAGTTTGCACCTGGTATGTATAGCGCCCCATATAAATTAGGTGCAAAGTTAGGTATTAATAGGTATTTAAAAAAAACTACTAACTAGATCTCGTTCAAAACAATTTTCGTTGGTAGTTTTTATAGTAATGTACATCATATGTTTTTTTTAGATTTTTCATCTTCTTATTTTAGAAGTTAGAGGGGGGGGACCAACTTTTTTCCACTTTGGAAGCGTCTGTCACGCAAACTATTCGGTTTAGAAAAAAATTGATTTAGAAACCTCGATATCATTTTTGAAGACCTATCCATAGGTACCCCACACGTATGTGTTTGATGAAAAAAAAAATTTTTGAGTTTCAGTTCTAAGTATGGGGAGTCCCCAATATTTATTATTATTTTTTTATTTTTGCATCAAAATCTTAATGCGGTTCACAGAATACATCTACCTACCAAGTTTCAACAGTATAGCTCTTATAGTTTCGGAAAAAAATGGCTGTGACATACGGACGGACAGACGGACAGACGGACAGACAGACAGACAGACAGACAGACAGACATGACGAATCTATAAGGGTTCCGTTTTTTGCCATTTGGCTACGGAACCCTAAAAAGCGAAGACAAATATATCCGAGTATCATAACGGCTATTAGACACGTGTTAAACACTATGCTTTTCGCGTCAAATGTAAGAAAATAATAAATATTCAGAGACTGAAATAGATTTTTGAAACGATGACAAGTGGGCATAGACAATTGTAATATCAGTAAAACGCTTAAAAACGTCAGATCGTACACAGACGTCTAATAAATTGGGCCCGACGTCTTCATTTTATATAGATGGTGGCAGCCGATTTTTAGCCGGTCCAGTTATATGGTTTATGTTATTTAAACACTACGGGCTAAAATAACCACTTAAAGTCGCTCTTCTTGAAGCTAAAAATTACAACTTTCTGTGTAGGCAGAAGAAATGGAAAAATCATTTAAAGTCTAACACTAAGCGAAAAAGTTGGAGCTCACCAAAAAGTAACCAAAAAGTTGGGGGACGAGTAACCAGAGGTACGTTACGGATGAACCAAGTATCCCGACCGCATACATATCATATTGCTATCGAGAAAAGTATCCTATAACCATTCTCGTGTGTTTAAGCGGCAAAGCCGTTTGTGCGATGCAGCTAAAAAATACATTCTAAAATGAGAACCTAGAGTTCAATCGAAGTCCAATAATAAATGGAACCATAACTCACTTTCTTTTGCATCGCTTTTGGCCTTGTCCTGTGTCGGCTTCTCCGGACATTTCACTTCTTCCGGCGACTTCACTTCATTCCCGCTAAATGCCGTCATAGGAATCAGTGCAGGAACTTCCGGCTTGTTGACTGACACGGTATTGACAATGACCGGGTTCTGCGGCGTCACTTTCAGGGAGGGGCCGGCCTGCACCGAGCGCACCACCATCGGCAGCGGCGGCACCGCGCCGAACACCAGGCTGTTCTGCGACGGCACCATGGGGCTCAGCACCAGCGTGTTGGCCATCGGGTTGACCACCAGGCTGGGCTGGCTGGTGCCCAGCACGAACCGGCTCGGAGCCGCGCCGGCCATCGACGTCAACACGAACGTATTCGTCTGGGACGGGCCCGCCTGCACCGAGTTCACTCGGAGACTGTTCAACAGCGGGGGTTGCGTCTTCGGAGTTTGCACGATGTTGTCGAGGAAGGCCGTCGGTCGCATGAGGCCGCCCGACACGACGATGTGCGGGGTCGGGTTAGTCGGGTTCTGCTGCGACACGACGAGATGCAAGCCCGCCTGGCCCGGGGGCGCGGGCGCGCCGCCCGTCACGTCCACGACGCGCGGCAGCGTGGGGTCGCGGGCCGTGGGGGACATGTGCACCTGCACCGTGGGCGCGGGGCGGGCCGGGGCCGGGGGCGGGGGAGGGGGAGGGGGAGGGGGGCGCGGCAGGCTCGTCTGGGGCTTGTTCGCCTGCGACGGAATTATGACGTACTTCTGGACGTGGTTAGACTCGGTGCCGGACACGGCCGCCGCCTGGTTCTTGTAGGTGATGGTGGCGGACACCTGCGGGGCGGGGGCGGGGGCGGGGGCGGGCGCCAGCGACTGCACGCACGTGATGATGGGGTCGAACTCGCCCTGGGCGGGTTTAGGTTCCGGGTCCTCGACGAGCGCGCCCAGCTTCTTGTTGATGTCGGCGACCGCGTTCGGGTTGAAGATGTCGGGCGCCATGTTCGCGGGCCGGCCGTGCAGCGCGAGGTTCTCCTCGGTGAGCGGCAGCACGGCGGCGGCCGCGTCCTTCACCGCTCGCCGGAGGCCGGCGTCGCCCTTCCTCAGGTCCTCGAGCCGCGCCGGCTCGCCGTACAGCGCGCTGGCGGGCGGCAGCAGCGAGGGGCGGCCGGACCGGGCGGGGCCGGGGGGCGCGGGGTCGAGGACGACCGTGCACCGCTTGAGGTTGCGCGGTTTGACGCCGAACTTCTCGGCGGCGATGTTCTTCTGTCGCAGCCACTCGCGCGCGTCGCGCTCGGGGTCGGGCGGCGACGGCGGCGCGGCCTGCAGCGGCAAGGGCGCGGGCGCGGCCGAGCGGGGCGGGGGGGACGCGCGGGCCGGCTTCGACGTCGATTCTACGTAATAAATAAAAAAACATTTATTTCGAGCAACACAAACTAAATCAAGTAATAATCGCAGATACTTTTTTTAGTTAGTGCAGCAAAATGGCAAGACAAGGAACAAAAATATGCTAATAAAACCTAATGTCGACAATTGACCAAAACATGACACCGAACTTTGAATTCAAGTTTTGTGACTTAGAAACGGATAATGGCTTTCTGTGGTTTACAAGATAAACTATTTCTGACAATTTAATAGTAGTTTAAGTGACTGTACATAATGAAGGGCATTAATCACGAGTGTGGGTTTATGACACGAGCTGAAGGCGAGTGTCATAATAACATCACACGAGTGTTTAATGCCTAATTATTTATAGTTACATACACTACTTTATCTACTCACATATCATAAGCCTCCATGATGCATCCAGGAGCCGCATATTACCTACGCACCATACCTACTGTTTCTTTGACTTAGCTGGTAATAAGTAATTAATGACGTTAGGTGCTTTGTTACGGATATCAGGAGGCGTCGCCGAAATATCTATATCATCTGGATAGCTCATTTTATGGTTTATATTCAACAAATCGATCAATTTTATGCATTAAAACAAATTGTAACCGGTAATGGCGACAATGAAAACTTTTCTTTTCTTTTCTGGCAGCTGTCATAGTTTTTTTTTTTAATTCAGAGACAAACTAGAGTGGGCCCGAACTACCATATCGTTCGATATCTTACTTGCGTGCGACATTTGTCAATTTGTCTGCAAATTGACAATTCATTTCGAACTAAACGTCATCTCGACTGATATTAGAATAGAGGTCAAACCAAATTTCTTTGGTTTTCAGAGATGTTCGAAATTTGAATAATATAATATTATCGAAATCGATGTTATTAATTAGCAATAATAACATTTTCACAGATAAGAAATTTGTTCTAACAAAACAGTTTATTTTTATGTTGGTCATAATGTGCGGTTCTTAAACGCATCATGGAGGGTTTATGATATTTGGGTAGATAAACATCATAATAAAGAAATTCAACTATACATTTCAATAACAAGAACGATTGCCCGTTAGGAAACGGACACGAACGACTGCCAGTCACAAGCTGACATGACATACTCAAAGGTGAGCGGACGGTATGGGCACTCACTCTTGACTCTGGGCCTCGACTTCTGCGCGGCGGCGGAGTGGTGGCGCAGCAGCCGCCGCTGCAGCTTGGCCTCGGCCGCGCCGGCCGGCGGCGCCGCCAGCAGCCGCGCGCTGCAGCGCGCACACGAGCTACCACGACACGATAGTACATTACTGCAGACGCCGAGAAAGATGGGCTTGTCGGGCGAGTAGATGTAGACCGGATAGTGATATGAAGCCGGCAAACCCGTTTCACGGCTAACGCATGTCAAATGATCTTCTCAAACATATGCAATAAAATAAGAAAATTGATCATTAAAAACAAATATAATTCAGTTTAGCCTGATCATGAACACAGACGCCATGTTTAAAAAAAAATACTTCCCGGCCTAGACCGTAAATGCGTATGAAATTCCTTTACAGTTCTCTCGAGTTGTTCTGCCCGAAACGTGAAGCCTTTACAACGCACGTTATGGCGACATTTCATTGCATGTTTGAGAAAAACATTTTATTATAAATACAATAATCTAAATAGCGATACATTATTCCACCCTGACTGGAATTAACCAGTGTCTTGTCTTATGCCATGCCAATCGACGAATCTTCAAATTACTAATTATAAAAACGGTATAAACTCACGTAAAAATTGTCATAACATTATTAATCTTCAAATTGTCTGATTGATAAAAAAAAATCATGCTGATAACTACTAAGAATTTATTACAATTAAATAATAGGTTATGAACTCACCTGAGGCAGTCAGGTGGATTGTGCTGACATTTCTCGCCATCCTTAGCAGCCTGTTGTAAATATATATTTCTCAGTCTATGATTCATTTTATTTCATTCATTTAGTTGCAAAAAACACAACTGGACCAAGAACGCAACCTTGAGGTACACCAATATTTAATGCAGTTACCCAGAGACGTGCGCAATTATAATTAGCGTAAGGGTTGGAACGTCCATTAACTTTTGTTACAACTAAAAGGGGTACACCTGTAATGAGAAACAACGTCTATTTCTCAAGTTAATCACGAACGGTCAAACGCCTTTGACGGATCATAAACAAAGGTGTACGAGTTTATAGATGGCACTAGTTCGTAACTCACGCCAAGATAGTCCAGCAGCCGCTGCAGATTTGAGGGCGTGGGTGAAAGTCGTTCGGGCCTCGTTCTCGGAGGCTCCGGGTGAGTGGAGGAGGCGGTGGCCGTGGACGACGTGTCGCCGCCGCCGGACTGCGCCGACGACCGGCCGTCGGTGTTGACGAGCGGCAGCTCGTCCGGGTCCGGCGTCCACTCTTCCTCGGAGCTCGCCGCCTCAGTGGTCGATCCCGAGTCTTGATAACCCTTCGAAGCGCATAATTACATTTTAAGTGATTAATTATAGATATTTTCTTTTTCATTTTAATTGATCTTTGGTGCAACATCCGAGTACGATTATTAACATCCACGCCGAAATTCAGCTTGACTTATTGATCTAGCACATCATTCGCATAACCGGAGACGGGCGGGATGTACGCTTAAAATTTCTAATAAAAATAGGTACAGAGATAAAAAAAGGTTAATTTAAAATGTAGATCCTATCCAAATGTACAAACGCTTTTTATCAGCATTTCGTGCTTATCATGAGCAGATAGCATGATTAGCATGAGCAGCGTTTTTATTTATTGTATTATCTCAAAAGTATAAAAGTTCAATTAGACACACGAATTATCTATATATATATTACGCGAGGCCGATTTTTGTACATCCCATCAGATCTACAGTTATGGTCCGATTTGTATAAATGATATGTCATTAGATTCGTCTCATGCTGGAGAGGTGCATAAAACTCTTGGATTTTTATTTTTTTCCTGAAAAAGTACTGAAAAATGGATTTGAAAAAACTACTGTGCGCTAACCACGTGACATTGACCACGTGACCTGTGATCCCTATTTTGACATAAGATGACCAAATAATAATAAGCATGATTTGCTCACAAACCTGTAGTAAGTTGTTCAGCATGATGAAATATTATTTTTGAGTCGGCAACATAATATCCGCAGCACTTAAAACATGTACGAATATGCAAAAATAATTTTACAGTTTGTTGACAATGAATGACGATAACCATACCTATTCTGTCAACTTATAATATATTTTTTATTGGGGGCTATTAAGTCAGTGATCTAAATTGCCAGGTTGTTTTTCTTTTTAAAATGTTGATATGGAAACTTTTTTTGCATACCTGTTAAAAATTTCGAGGAAAAAGCCGGTTAAGTGCGAGTTGGACTGGTGCTCGCAAGACTAGAAAAACTGACCGTCATTCAAGATTATTTTTATAGGCGAGTTTTACAATAAATCAAAGCAGAAAATATGTAGTAAAACTAATGTAATCGTCATTCGAATAAGTAAATTTATGATAGATTATTATAAATATGATTATATAAGTCAAAAATGGCAAAAATGGCATGAGTTATAGTAAATTAAATGGTATTTTACAAGAAAAAACTTAGTCCTTCCGCTTGCATGTCGACGGGATGGGAAATGTGGTCGAGTTTGAATATGGACGACTTGACAATGTAGCTAAGTTGGGAATGTATCTACATTGGTGATATGGATGAGTTGGTAAAATGGACGAGTTGGAAATGTGGTCGAGTTGAGAATATGGACAACTTGACAATGTAGCTAAGTTGGGAATGTATCTACATTGGTAATATGGATGAGTTGGTAAAATGGACGAGTTGGAAATGTGGACGAGTTGAGAATATGGACGAGTTGGTAATGAAGACGACTTGGTAATACGGACGAGTTGGTGATATGGAAGATTTGGCAATAAAGACGAACTGATAATAAGGACAAGTTGGTATTGTAGACGAGTTGGGTGTATTGTCGAGTTGGGAATATGGACGAGTTGGAAATGTGGATGAGTTGGCAATGTGGATGAGTTGGTAAAATTGACAAGTTGGGAACATGGACAAGTGGGCAATGTGGACGAGTTCGCATTATGGACGAGTTGGCAATGAAGACGAGTTGGTAATACGGACAAGTTGGCAATGAAGACGAGTTGGTAATACGGACAAGTTGGCAATGAAGACGACTTGGTAATACGGACGAGTTGGTGATATGGAAGATTTGGCAATAAAGACGAGCTGATAATAAGGACAAGTTGGTATTGTAGACGAGTTGGGTGTATCGTCGAGTTGGGAATATGGACGAGTTGGAAATGTGGATGAGTTGGCAATGTGAATGAGTTGGTAAAATTTACAAGTTGGGAATATGGACGAGTTGGCAATAAAGACGGGCTGATAATAAGGACGAGTTTGTATAGACGAGTTGGGTGTATCGTCGAGTTGGGAATATGGACGAGTTGGCAATAAAGACGGGCTGATAATAAGGACGAGTTTGTATAGACGAGTTGGGTGTATCGTCGAGTTGGGAATATGGACGAGTTGGAAATGTGGACGACTTGGAATTGTGGACGAGTTGGGCCTATGGACAAGTTGGAAATGTGGACGAGTTAGCAATATGGACGAGTTGGCATTGTTGATGAGTTGGAAATGAAGACGAGTTGGCAATGTAGATAAGTTGGGTGTATGGACGAGTTGGTAATGTGGACGACTTGACATTGTGGACGAGGTGGGAATATGGACGAGTTGGAAATGTGGCCGAGTTGGCATTGTGGACGAGCAAGTAATATGGACGCGTTGGCATTGTGGATGAGTTGAGAATATAAACGAGTTGGCAATGAAGACGAGTTGGTAATACGGACGAGTTATATGGACGAGATTCGCAATAAAGACGAGTTGGTATTGTAGCGAGTTGGGTGTATGGACGAGTAGGAAATGTGGACGAGTTAGCAATATGGATGAGTTGGCATTGTGGACGAGTTGGGAATATGGATGAGTTGGCAATAAAGACGAGTTGGTAATATGGACGAGTTGGCATTGTAGATGAGTTGGGTTTCTGGACGAGTGGGCAATGTCGACAATTTGGCATTGTGTACGAGTTGGCAATGTGGACGATTTGGCATTGTGTACGAGTTGGGAATGTGGACGATTTGGAAATATGGACGAGTTGGAAATGTAGACGAGTTGTATTTGTGAACGTGTTGGCATTGTGGACGAGTAAGCAATATGGACGCGTTGGAATTGTGGACGAGTTGGGTACATGGACGAATTAGCAATATGGTCGAGTTGGCATTGTGGACAAATTGGGAATATGGACGAGTTGCCAATTGAGACGAATTGGTAATATAGACGAGTTGGCAATGCAGATGAGTTGGGCGTATGAACGAGTTGGCAATGTGGACGTGTTGGGTGTGTGGACAAGTTGGGATTGTGACCCAGATGGGAATATAGACGAGCTGACATTGTGGACGAGTTGGCAATGTGGAATAATTAACATGTTACCCTAACATGCGAAACTTGATGGTAGAAATGACCTACATATGATGCAAATTTAAAAAAATCGACGCTCTCAAGAATAAATCATATTTGAAATAATGACGTCTGGCTGATCATTCTTATTCTCATTCAAAATAAAATTTGACAAATTCTGCTGCCAACAAAACGAATTGATTTTATAAGGCTTCCGTTTTTACCGACTATGGTAAGGATCCCTAAAATTAGGTTTATATCATAGACTTCAGAGTATAGATATCATCTCCCTCACTCTTCTGTCAGACACTATTTCAATGAGAGGAAAGACGAAAGTTTGAATTTGGAATTCGGGTATTAGGCATTCAGCTCTAAATTTATTGAAAAAAATATGTCTTAATATTCTTTTTTTAAACATTTTTAGCTGTTTTATATATTGGATTTTATTTATTACACATATTTGACACATTCTTTTTTTTTTATGGTGGAGTATTGTTGGTCAGTTATTTATTTAGATTAGTAAATAGGGTTTGATTAAGTATACCTAGCGTAAGAATTTCAAACACAATGTGTAATTGTTACTGAATAAATGATTGATGATGATGACATGGCAGCACCCATATTAAGAAAATTTGCACGATCTATTGAATTTCATTAAAAATATAAGCATTGATAATAGTGACATTTCGTGTATCTATAAACGTTTTATACTCTCTATTTCATACAATTGAGTTTATGTAACATTTCTTATTATCACTATTTTTAAGTATTTACGATTATAAATGAATACAGAAACAGTTACGCACTACATGATTTCCTTTTTAAAACCTGCGTAGTGAGTGCCTAAATCTGTCCTTTCGATTCATGTGCTATTTCTGGAAATTGATAGAAATCGATCAAATCGATAAATTTATGTCCTGAAGAAAGAACAACAAATTAAATTTCTACCAATCTTATGTCCGGTCCTATGAAAATATGTCAATTATATTTTTAAGATATGGGATTATTTTTATGAACAATTTTTTTCCATAAATCGAATAATATGCATTTTATTTGTGAAACAGATCAGCAGATCACATGGCATTAATGCAGAAGTTATTTTTACAAAAGAGTTGATTTTTTTTTCCATAAATCGAATAATATGCATTTTATTTGTGAAACAGATCAGCAGATCACATGGCATTAATGCAGAAGTTATTTTTACAAAAGAGTTGAAAAAGTTGCCACGATGAAGCTGGCAGTTGGCTATCAGGCCTGGCTCTAGCCTTTCATGTTTTAACGTTTTTAAAACATCATTTTAACGTGTTTTTTTACAGTATTTATTCTTCGTTCGCCAAAAACTTCTTATCGATAAAGTAGTTATTTTCTATAACACTACCGGATTTCCATGTTCTAGCGGCGGTTCGACGCCGCAACGGGCCTCTAGTAGGTATTATTACTTATCTGGACACTACAAATTAATCAAAATAATGTTACTTACATGTCGTAGCGAAAGGGGCGCTACCTGCGCCGTCAGCATGCTCCTATTATTCCGTCTCACTTCCTCGATGTTGGGTAACTCCACCCTCTTCGTCACCCTACTCCCTCCTCTCTCCGACCCACAGTAACTCCCTGGCTCTACCCTCTTCAGTATTATCGAGCAAGGTTTACATTTTTTCAGTAATTCCTTGTTCTTTTCTAAGAACGACTGCTCGGTTCGCGATCTGCCACGTACAGGTGACGGACGTGAGGATATCGAACGTCGTGAGGATATTGAACGACGAGTGGTTGCTGAACGTCGTGAAGATATTGAACCACTTGGAGATACTGGACGACGAGATGTTTTTGAACGTCGTGAAGATATTGAACCACTTGGAGATACCGAACGACGTGAACTTTGTAAAGATACTGAACGTTGCGAGGATACTGAACCATGCGGAGATTCTGAACGATGTAAGGATAGGAATGGTGACGGAGCAGTAGCTTCTGTTCGAAGGTCAATTTCATCATCAATTCTCTTCAATGATACTATTGGAACCATGAGCAGCTTCGGATCTAGAAATATAATCATAATGTGAATTCATCACGCAAGATTTAGTAAGCATTTTACCACGTTTTTAGGGCCAAATAGAGAGATATTAATAAATTAATTTGCAACTGAAGATGTACACCACAATGGTTTTAGTTTAGACCAAATTATAATTTAGAATACAGATTATACAGCACTTTAAGGCACAGTCCTATTAGTATAAAATCATGAATCATAAGTACATAAAAATAAGTGTTCAATAAAGGAATAATAATTTGTAACTTACCAAAACTAACTTCGTCATTATCCTCCAAGTCTATGTCTTCATTCTGAGTGTCAGTGGTTAGAACCACGCCAATATCATTGGAACGATCCATATCTGCATCTGCATTATTAATACTTTCATCGATATTGCCTCGCTCGATCACGATGTTCTTCTCATGTTCTTGGTTCCGGACGGCATTTATCAGATCCTTTACACTGACGGTCTCCCTGTTGTACCTTTTTGCTGCGATGAATTTCTTTTTATTTTCATATACTTTTGCAACTTTTGATACATCGACTTTTAAACTGTTTAATTGCTCAACTTCTTCGCTAATTAGCATTTGTTGCAACATCGTATTTTTTTTGCTAGAATCATTGGATTCTTGACTGTTCACGTTTTTATCGATAGAACTACTACTGCCACATTTTTTATCGATTTCAATTTCATAATCTATAACTAAATTTCCTTCGCTAGAGTCACTAGATTTTCTTTCTAATCTTTCTCGGACTTGAGAATTTATACTATTATGAGATTCATTAAGTTGACTTGCATCAGTGTTGCTAGATTTAGGTTGTGTGTTATTTTGTGAACTCAATTTATTCTCTTTGCTTTTGTGATCATTTTTTACTACATTTGAACTTTCATACACATTTGAGTCGCTATCTTTTTTTTTATCTAAATGCCCTTTATTGTCCAATTTGCATGTAGTGTCTTCCTCTTCACTGTCAAAGAGTACCATCGTCTGCACATCGCAAGTGTCGAGCTTTTGCAACGCATCTAAAACATCCGCCTGTGGGCTCGAAGCATCAGCATCTATTATCTCTAAATCAAAATCTATATTCTTATTAAAACTATTTTTCGAGGCCCTTTTATCCTTCTTACTCAAATTGTTTACAGATACTTTAGATTTTTTATTTATCTTTGTTTTTGAATTTAAATTTCTATCCGTACCGCTTGTCGAAACGTTTTTGTTATTTTCGCTTTTATCAGGTACTTTATTAGATTTTTCAACTACTGTATCTTTGTTCACAACTGCAGTTTTTTCAAACCAATTTCTTAAGACTGTTTTAGGGCTTAAGATTGCATTAGATTTTTCAGCTGGTGCGTTACTAGATTGTTCACCTGTTACCTCTGTAGTTTCTTTCTCAAGATGGCCAGTCTTATCAGAACTTGTTTTCGAGTTATTTGTATTAATTTTGCTAGCATCAACGGATGCGCTGTCAGATGTTCCGTTGTCATCATTTCTGTTGATATTCTCGACAGAATCAGTTTCAATAACGGGCATATCATTGGATTTGCTTCGCTTCACTATCCTCGGCTGGACTCTTTCACTAACCCCTTCGTCTTCCGACAGATCAATGGTCTCGATGTTTTTCTCTATGAGAATCAAATCGTCATCCTCTTCTGGGCCAGCTATTTAATAAAAAAATAAATATCATATAATTAACGCTGATCTGCTACGTTCAAGTATCAAAACATGGTAACAATAGGCACCACGTTTGTAGTACGCATGGCTATGCCGCATACATTCGTGTTGCTTACTTCGAAACTCGTGGACAGCCATTTGAACTTGTTTGCTACTACACGGCGACGCATTGAAATTGAATGATTAAAGTTAATGTTTTCTACCCACTTTATCACTAACAAAATAAATTAAATATGTATCATTATCTTTCCCACCCTATTTCTGAAAGAGATCGCTCCTGTCTGTTGTTAGCCTACATTCAAGAATATTACAACTGGTATGTATCAATAACTTGTTTAAATATTACCGATACATTTAACCGATCAATGATGCGGTTAGGCCAGTATAGGACTGGATTCCTTCGGTAACTAGACATTGGAGTATATTTTAGCACGAGGGTAAAGTGAATCACTTTTATTTCAGCTTATCCTCGCAGGTGAGACGCCGTACTAGTATAGGAGATACAAGATGTTGGTGTGTGTGTGTGTGTGTGTGTGTGTGGCGTGTGTGTGTGTAGTGTAGAGTACATACCGACGTCGGAGTCGGTGTCGGAGGCGGGCTCGGGCGCCAGCCGCGCCGACGGCGGGTCGCCGGGCGCCGGCCCGCGCGGGTTCTGTGTGTGTGTGTATGTGTGTGTAGTGTAGAGTACATACCGACGTCGGAGTCGGTGTCGGAGGCGGGCTCGGGCGCCAGCCGCGCCGACGGCGGGTCGCCGGGCGCCGGCCCGCGCGGGTTCTGTGTGTGTGTGTGTGTGTGTGTGTGTGTGTGTGTGTGTGTGTGTGTGTGTGTGTGTAGTGTAGAGTACATACCGACATCGGAGTCGGTGTCGCAGGCGGGCTCGGGCGCCAGCCGCGCCGACGGCGGGTCGCCGGGCGCCGGCCCGCGCGGGTTCTGTGTGTGTGTGTGTGTGTGTGTGTGTGTGTGTGTGTGTGTGTGTGTGTGTGTGTGTGTAGTGTAGAGTACATACCGACGTCGGAGTCGGTGTCGGAGGCGGGCTCGGGCGCCAGCCGCGCCGACGGCGGGTCGCCGGGCGCCGGCCCGCGCGGGTTCTGTGTGTGTGTGTGTGTGTGTGTGTGTGTGTGTGTGTGTGTGTGTGTAGTGTAGAGTACATACCGACGTCGGAGTCGGTGTCGGAGGCGGGCTCGGGCGCCAGCCGCGCCGACGGCGGGTCGCCGGGCGCCGGCCCGCGCGGGTTCTGTGTGTGTGTGTGTGTGTGTGTGTGTGTGTGTGTGTGTGTGTGTAGTGTAGAGTACATACCGACGTCGGAGTCGGTGTCGGAGGCGGGCTCGGGCGCCGGCCGCGCCGACGGCGGGTCGCCGGGCGCCGGCCCGCGCGGGTTCTGTGTGTGTGTGTGTGTGTGTGTGTGTGTGTGTGTGTGTAGTGTAGAGTACATACCGACGTCGGAGTCGGTGTCGGAGGCGGGCTCGGGCGCCAGCCGCGCCGACGGCGGGTCGCCGGGCGCCGGCCCGCGCGGGTTCTGTGTGTGTGTGTGTGTGTGTGTGTGTGTAGTGTAGAGTACATACCGACGTCGGAGTCGGTGTCGGAGGCGGGCTCGGGCGCCAGCCGCGCCGACGGCGGGTCGCCGGGCGCCGGCCCGCGCGGGTTCTGTGTGTGTGTGTGTGTGTGTGTGTGTGTGTGTGTGTGTGTGTGTAGTGTAGAGTACATACCGACGTCGGAGTCGGTGTCGGAGGCGGGCTCGGGCGCCAGCCGCGCCGACGGCGGGTCGCCGGGCGCCGGCCCGCGCGGGTTCTGTGTGTGTGTGTGTGTGTGTGTGTGTGTGTGTGTGTGTGTGTGTGTGTGTGTGTGTGTGTGTGTGTGTGTGTGTGTGTGTGTGTAGTGTAGAGTACATACCGACGTCGGAGTCGGTGTCGGAGGCGGGCTCGGGCGCCAGCCGCGCCGACGGCGGGTCGCCGGGCGCCGGCCCGCGCGGGTTCTGTGTGTGTGTGTGTGTGTGTGTGTGTGTGTGTGTGTGTGTGTGTGTGTGTAGTGTAGAGTACATACCGACGTCGGAGTCGGTGTCGGAGGCGGGCTCGGGCGCCAGCCGCGCCGACGGCGGGTCGCCGGGCGCCGGCCCGCGCGGGTTCTGTGTGTGTGTGTGTGTGTGTGTGTGTGTGTGTGTGTGTGTGTGTGTGTGTGTAGTGTAGAGTACATACCGACGTCGGAGTCGGTGTCGGAGGCGGGCTCGGGCGCCGGCCGCGCCGACGGCGGGTCGCCGGGCGCCGGCCCGCGCGGGTTCTGTGTGTGTGTGTGTGTGTGTGTGTGTGTGTGTGTGTGTAGTGTAGAGTACATACCGACGTCGGAGTCGGTGTCGGAGGCGGGCTCGGGCGCCAGCCGCGCCGACGGCGGGTCGCCGGGCGCCGGCCCGCGCGGGTTCTGTGTGTGTGTGTGTGTGTGTGTGTGTGTAGTGTAGAGTACATACCGACGTCGGAGTCGGTGTCGGAGGCGGGCTCGGGCGCCAGCCGCGCCGACGGCGGGTCGCCGGGCGCCGGCCCGCGCGGGTTCTGTGTGTGTGTGTGTGTGTGTGTGTGTGTGTGTGTGTGTGTGTGTAGTGTAGAGTACATACCGACGTCGGAGTCGGTGTCGGAGGCGGGCTCGGGCGCCAGCCGCGCCGACGGCGGGTCGCCGGGCGCCGGCCCGCGCGGGTTCTGTGTGTGTGTGTGTGTGTGTGTGTGTGTGTGTGTGTGTGTGTGTGTGTGTGTGTGTGTGTGTGTGTGTGTGTGTGTGTGTGTGTGTGTAGTGTAGAGTACATACCGACGTCGGAGTCGGTGTCGGAGGCGGGCTCGGGCGCCAGGCGCGCCGACGGCGGGTCGCCGGGCGCCGGCCCGCGCGGGTTCTGTGTGTGTGTGTGTGTGTGTGTGTGTGTGTGTGTGTGTGTGTGTGTGTGTGTGTGTGTGTGTGTGTGTGTGTGTGTGTGTGTGTGTGTAGTGTAGAGTACATACCGACGTCGGAGTCGGTGTCGGAGGCGGGCTCGGGCGCCAGCCGCGCCGACGGCGGGTCGCCGGGCGCCGGCCCGCGCGGGTTCTGTGTGTGTGTGTGTGTGTGTGTGTGTGTGTGTGTGTGTGTGTGTGTGTAGTGTAGAGTACATACCGACGTCGGAGTCGGTGTCGGAGGCGGGCTCGGGCGCCAGCCGCGCCGACGGCGGGTCGCCGGGCGCCGGCCCGCGCGGGTTCTGTGTGTGTGTGTGTGTGTGTGTGTGTGTGTGTGTGTGTGTGTGTGTGTGTGTGTGTGTAGTGTAGAGTACATACCGACGTCGGAGTCGGTGTCGGAGGCGGGCTCGGGCGCCAGCCGCGCCGACGGCGGGTCGACGGGCGCCGGCCCGCGTGGGTTCTGTGTGTGTGTGTGTGTGTGTGTGTGTGTGTGTGTGTGTGTGTGTGTGTGTGTGTGTGTAGTGTAGAGTACATACCGACGTCGGAGTCGGTGTCGGAGGCGGGCTCGGGCGCCAGCCGCGCCGACGGCGGGTCGCCAGGCGCCGGCCCGCGCGGGTTCTGTGTGTGTGTGTGTGTGTGTAGTGTAGAGTACATACCGACGTCGGAGTCGGTGTCGGAGGCGGGCTCGGGCGCCAGCCGCGCCGACGGCGGGTCGCCGGGCGCCGGCCCGCGCGGGTTCTGTGTGTGTGTGTGTGTGTGTGTGTGTGTGTGTGTGTGTGTGTGTGTGTGTGTGTGTGTGTGTGTGTGTAGTGTAGAGTACATACCGACGTCGGAGTCGGTGTCGGAGGCGGGCTCGGGCGCCAGCCGCGCCGACGGCGGGTCGCCGGGCGCCGGCCCGCGCGGGTTCTGTGTGTGTGTGTGTGTGTGTGTGTGTGTGTGTGTGTGTGTGTGTGTGTGTGTGTGTGTGTGTGTGTGTGTGTAGTGTAGAGTACATACCGACGTCGGAGTCGGTGTCGGAGGCGGGCTCGGGCGCCAGCCGCGCCGACGGCGGGTCGCCGGGCGCCGGCCCGCGCGGGTTCTGTGTGTGTGTGTGTGTGTGTGTGTGTGTGTGTAGTGTAGAGTACATACCGACGTCGGAGTCGGTGTCGGAGGCGGGCTCGGGCGCCAGCCGCGCCGACGGCGGGTCGCCGGGCGCCGGCCCGCGCGGGTTCTGTGTGTGTGTGTGTGTGTGTGTGTGTGTGTGTGTGTGTGTGTGTGTGTAGTGTAGAGTACATACCGACGTCGGAGTCGGTGTCGGAGGCGGGCTCGGGCGCCAGCCGCGCCGACGGCGGGTCGCCGGGCGCCGGCCCGCGCGGGTTCTGTGTGTGTGTGTGTGTGTGTGTGTGTGTAGTGTAGAGTACATACCGACGTCGGAGTCGGTGTCGGAGGCGGGCTCGGGCGCCAGCCGCGCCGACGGCGGGTCGCCGGGCGCCGGCCCGCGCGGGTTCTGTGTGTGTGTGTGTGTGTGTGTGTGTGTGTGTGTGTGTGTGTGTGTGTGTGTGTGTGTGTGTGTGTGTGTGTGTGTGTAGTGTAGAGTACATACCGACGTCGGAGTCGGAGGCGGAGGCGGGCTCGGGCGCCAGCCGCGCCGACGACGGGTCGCCGGGCGCCGGCCCGCGCGGGTTCTGTGTGTGTGTGTGTGTGTGTGTGTGTGTGTGTGTGTGTGTGTGTGTGTGTGTGTGTGTGTGTGTAGTGTAGAGTACATACCGACGTCGGAGTCGGTGTCGGAGGCGGGCTCGGGCGCCAGCCGCGCCGACGGCGGGTCGCCGGGCGCCGGCCCGCGCGGGTTCTGTGTGTGTGTGTGTGTGTGTGTGTGTGTGTGTGTGTGTAGTGTAGAGTACATACCGACGTCGGAGTCGGTGTCGGAGGCGGGCTCGGGCGCCAGCCGCGCCGACTGCGGGTCGCCGGGCGCCGGCCCGCGCGGGTTCTGTGTGTGTGTGTGTGTGTGTGTGTGTGTAGTGTAGAGTACATACCGACGTCGGAGTCGGTGTCGGAGGCGGGCTCGGGCGCCAGCCGCGCCGACGGCGGGTCGCCGGGCGCCGGCCCGCGCGGGTTCTGCGGACAGTCATACTGCGTGATTCTATGGCAACGCTTACCAAGCACCATAGGCTATAGACATATGGTTCAGCTACCCTGTATTCCATGGAAATAGTGCATTACGTACCTAGGGCGATGAATTGGTGAATGTTAGGATCGGAGGTGTTTAATGCTCGAACTGAAGTTGAGGACCATAAATATTCTTTACGAATTACCGCCCGTGGTTTTTCTAAAGTTTTACGTCTTGTCTCGACTAGGCAGTTATATTTAGGTGGATCAACTTCTTCTTGCTGTTATCCTGTCCCGTGACCAAGGGGAAAATATTGATTAAGCTTCTAAGAAGTGTTGATAATTTATATTACTCGTATGGTCAGGAGATAATGTAAGAATGGGCTTATAACTGCTTAAATTACAAAGCTTTTGCTAAATATAAGCACAAAAAACCGGCCAAGTGCGAGTCGGACTCGCGCACCGAGGGTTCCGTACAAACACTTTCCATCCCTAAGTGGTTAAGTTAAGTTTGCACTTTGCACCTGGTATGTATAGCGCCCCATATAAATTAGGTGCAAAGTTAGGTATTAAAATATTAAAAAAAAACTACTTACTAGATCTCGTTCAAAACAATTTTCGTTGGTAGTTTTTATAGTAATGTACATCATATGTTTTTTTTAGATTTTTCATTTTGTTATTTTAGAAGTTAGAGGGACCAACTTTTTTCCACTTTGGAAGCGTCTGTCACGCAAACTATTCGGTTTAGAAAAAAAATATTTTAGAAACCTCGATATTATTTTTGAAGACCTATCCATAGATACCCCACACGTATGTGTTTGATGAAAAAAAAAAATTGAGTTTCAGTTCTAAGTATGGGGAGCCCCGAATATTTATTATTATTTTTTTATTTTTGCATCAAAATCTTAATGCGGTTCACAAAATACATCTACCTACCAAGTTTCAACAGTATAGCTCTTATAGTTTCGGAAAAAAGTGGCTGTGACATACGGACGGACAGACGGACGGACAGACAGAGACATGACGAATCTATAAGGGTTCCGTTTTTTTGCCATTTGGCTACGGAACCCTAAAAATCGTAGTTTTAGAAAGTGACCAAGGGTACATCACCATGGCAACGAGTGGCAGAAAATAGTTGATTGACCCATCTTCTCCCCGCGTAGAGCAAGAACACATTAAAATAGAGGTCCTTCGGGTGACGTTGTCCAGTACCGTCGCGTTGGCCAGCTCGCCGCGACACGCACTCGCTACAGTACTACAATTTATTTATTTATTTATTTAGGAGAACCAACAGCTTTAACAATTTTGAGTAAACTTAAATATAATAGAAAGCAGGGACGCCAATTACAGGATCTCACGGATAGAAACAATTTAACTAATCTTAAATTAAAGTGCGACACTCATCACTTCACATCATCTCACCTTGTATAGAAAAAGTAAATAAGAAAAAAAAAATGGTAAACAATACACTACACTACACGAGCTCTAAAAATGGCAACGTATATTTTAAACCCAGGCGGGTGAACGACTATGTAACACGTCTAGTTAAAGCACCTTGTCACCAAACTTTGTCTCACAGAAGGAATTTTACAGTTAAATATGTCGATATCCAATGCGGCATAGTTACCGTGGGCGCGGCCACCTTGCCCGAGGACACCAGCTTGCGCCACGGCTCGAACGACGGCGCCGTCACTATGTGCGGGTACCTGCGACAACACAAAGTATTACACTTAAGGAATTATTTCTTGTCTGTAGACATATGTGCACTATTAAAGAGATTACAGACGGCTTTAAGTTAAAGATCTGCCTCTCACTGTATGTTTCCATCTGTTTCTTTATCTATCAGTCCCTCTATTTCTCTATCTCCATCGCTATTGAGTTTGCCGGCGGTTGAAGATCTCCCAACCCAATTCAATAAAGCGCGCGTCCGTTGACACAATGAAATTTTTCACGACACAATTCAAAAATCTAGTGATAGTAATGATCTTAAACCAGTACAAAAAACGCGACAACAATATTATTGTTGGTGTATTTTTATTAAGATGCGCGCGCAGCCGCCAGCGCGTGTCCTGCGCCAGCTCGTGCCAGCGCTTCTGCAGCGCCACTGCCGACATGTCCCGCTCGGCGGACAGTCTCACAACAGTGTGTATACCTGCGCGCGATGGCCTGGTGCAGCGGCAGCACGACGGGCAGCTGGCTGCCGTCGCCGCGCAGGTGCGCGCGCAGGCGCCAGCGCGTGTCCTGCGCCAGCTCGTGCCAGCGCTTCTGCAGCGCCACTGCCGACATGTCCCGCTCGGCGGACAGTCTCACAACAGTGTGTATACCTGCGCGCGATGGCCTGGTGCAGCGGCAGCACGACGGGCAGCTGGCTGCCGTCGCCGCGCAGGTGCGCGCGCAGGCGCCAGCGCGTGTCCTGCGCCAGCTCGTGCCAGCGCTTCTGCAGCGCCACTGCCGACATGTCCCGCTCGGCGGACAGTCTCACAACAGTGTGTATACCTGCGCGCGATGGCCTGGTGCAGCGGCAGCACGACGGGCAGCTGGCTGCCGTCGCCGCGCAGGTGCGCGCGCAGGCGCCAGCGCGTGTCCTGCGCCAGCTCGTGCCAGCGCTTCTGCAGCGCCACTGCCGACATGTCCCGCTCGGCGGACAGTCTCACAACAGTGTGTATACCTGCGCGCGATGGCCTGGTGCAGCGGCAGCACGACGGGCAGCTGGCTGCCGTCGCCGCGCAGGTGCGCGCGCAGGCGCCAGCGCGTGTCCTGCGCCAGCTCGTGCCAGCGCTTCTGCAGCGCCACTGCCGACATCGCCACGCGGCTGGATAACATTATACAATTTTTCTTTATGTACTCAAATATTTGACCCATTAGAATGGCTAGGTCCTTGTATTGTGAAGATGAAGATGTTAAAATCTAACCTGATCTGATAACCCAGTGGAGAAGGTTTCAAGAAATAATGGATGGAACATCAAAATGGATGGTATACAATTTGAAGTTAAAGGGCTGTGCTGACATATCGTCGCTATACTTACCTCGTATCTGAATTTTTGATCTATTTTTGTTTTTTACGTATATGTCTAGGCGTTTTTGTGTTAAATCGTTATAACGTTAAATCGTTATAACGAATGTTCGAATGTTCATAGTTTTTACATATATTTGCTGCAAGTGTGCGTCGGTACATCGATGTGCGCTGTTTACTTAAGTTTATGTTTTATGTACAGCAACTATTTGTGAGTTCCTGTAATTGGCTCTGTATTTCTATTTAAGTTTCTATGTTTAGTGTATTAGCTGTTGGTTCTCCTAAAATAAATAAATAAATAAAATAAATAAATAAATAAATAAATAACGAACTTTTATCTTGATCCAAGCAAAGAGTTAAGAGTAAATCGTGATATGGTTTTCTCGTATCTCATAGATACAATTTTCGTAACTGCATAAAGCTCGTAAATACATAAACAGGATAAAATTTGCAATCTATCTTTAACCTTTTTAGGGTTCCCTAGCCAACTAGGAATCCTTATAGTTTCGTCATGTCCGTCTGTCTGTCTGTCCGTCCTCGGCTTAGCTCCGTAATCATTAGTACTAGATATCTGAAATTTATTATGAGTATGTGTATGTATTACGCCGACAAAACAGTAAAATAAAAACAAAAAAAACTTTATAACACAATAATTTATCAAAAGTATCTGGTGGTTGGACATACACAAATGGAATGTGACTCTGTTTCATTCAACAATAGAAAGAATTCTGAGGTATTACAAATCCTTAAGACCAGGCAACAAGTCTGGTGATCCCAATGCTATCAATATAAGAGCACTACAATATTCCCACTCGGGAGTTTATTATAAACTACACTTCGATAACGACTGGAAACTGTTACCTCAACGTTTGAACCGACAGTCGCCTTCGTCCCATGACCTCCGAAAAGTGTACCGCGGATCTTTGACGGTCACTAAAAGAAAGTACAAAGCTTGAAAGCAGTGATTCCTCAAGATTACCATAGTTTCTACGACCTTTTACGCCACGAATAGTAAAAAAAAATATTTTCGTTGTTTTCGTTGCATCAGGAATTAATTTTTGTTTCGCTTTACTACGTTTTTACGAATTGAGGATATTTGAAATAAATACTTTAAACTCGTAAGCAACTCTCTCAGTAACCTAATAATATGTTCATCTTAGTACTGTAAACTTGTATCTCCAAAATTATACATAACTTCTAAAGTTCAAGGATAAAATATGATTATATTGCTACCAAACAATAATTTTGTATTGTTTATAAGATAATATGATTACAGTAGAATTTTGGTAATTAATAAATTATGAAATAAATGGTTTTTTAGCTATATTCAAAACATCGGTTTTTGCAGATACGAGTTTGAGCAAGTATAGCGACGATATAACATATAGCTTAGTGTTGTTATTTATAGTACAATAGAGGTAAAAGGTTAATGCTATGTCTGTTTATTACAAGCATACAAAGAACACCCCACAATAAGAATTACGTGAAGCTCTTCAGCGAGCAGTCGCTGGTACTACCTAGCTACCGTCTGCTGCACCTACTCTGTATTAAGTGAAATTTTCATCAATTTCACTGCCCAAAGGTTGTCTGGAAGAGATCGCTTTTTAGCGATAAGACCGCCTGTTGTCTACCGTTATTTATAAAATGTATTTGTTTTGTTTCCTTTTGTAAACTTTTACTGGTGTGCAATAAAGTATTGTTGTATTGTACTCACTTGCGACTGTACCACCTGGCGGCGGCGGCCCAGGTCTGCGGCGGCACGGGCGGCTGCTGCGGCTCCGGCTCCAGCCGGAACCGCTGCACCAGGTGGAACGTGCTCAGCAGGGCTCGGAGCTGCTCGTACTGTTGGAAGTTCGACTGCCAGCACAGAAAAAGCACGACATGAACATGGAATACTACGTTATTTTTAACTCAACAACGGAGTAAATTTTTGAACACTGAGCAAGAAAATCAAAGATAAGTAATGTAGCTTGTCTGCCTTCCCTGGTGGCAGACATCACCACGTGACTCAACAAACAGCTCCCATCTCATTAGTGTGCATCTGTTGTTATAATGAACTTACCCTGTACTTGCTGGTAGAACAGCCCCCATATCATTAAAGTGTGCATCTGTTGTTATAATGAACTTTCCCTGTACTTGCTGGTAGAACAGCCCCCATATCATTAAAGTGTGCATCTGTTGTTATAATGAACTTTCCCTGTACTTGCTGGTAGAACAGCCACCATATCATTAAAGTGTGCATTTGTTGTTATAATGAACTTTCCCTGTACTTGCTGGTAGAACAGCCACCATATCATTAAAGTGTGCATCTGTTGTTATAATGAACTTTCCCTGTACTTGCTGGTAGAACAGCCACCATATCATTAAAGTGTGCATTTGTTGTTATAATGAACTTTCCCTGTACTTGCTGGTAGAACAGCCACCATATCATTAAAGTGTGCATCTGTTGTTATAATGAACTTTCCCTGTACTTGCTGGTAGAACAGCCACCATATCATTAAAGTGTGCATCTGTTGTTATAATGAACTTTCCCTGTACTTGCTGGTAGAACAGCCCCCATATCATTAAAGTGTGCATCTGTTGTTATAATGAACTTTCCCTGTACTTGCTGGTAGAACAGCCACCATATCATTAAAGTGTGCATTTGTTGTTATAATGAACTTTCCCTGTACTTGCTGGTAGAACAGCCACCATATCATTAAAGTGTGCATTTGTTGTTATAATGAACTTTCCCTGTACTTGCTGGTAGAACAGCCACCATATCATTAGAGTGTGCATCTGTTGTTATAATAAACTTACCCTGTACTTGCTGGTAGAACAGCCCCCATATCATTAAAGTGTGCATCTGTTGTTATAATGAACTTTCCCTGTACTTGCTGGTAGATTAGCTCCCATTTCATTAAAGTGTGCATCTGTTGTTACAGTGAACTTGTCCAATTAGCTAGCAGACAGCACTACTTCGCTACTGCTCGATCGCTCTGTACTCACGTCACTGATCAAGGCGCAGTCGTAGTGCAGCAGCAGGTCGGCGACGGCCCAGTCGCGCGCGCTCATCCTTGCGCTCGGGTTCATGGGGGGCACGTCCCCGCGCGACAGCAGCGTGCGGAACTTCGCCAGCGCCAGGGACCGCATGCTGCACCTGCGGACACAGGGTCAGTCAGACATGCTCAGTGTACAGCACTGTACAGTTCTCACCTGTCTAATGTAGCAGACAGTACTCTAACTTCAGGGTATGACTATTGATAATTTGCACTTAAATAAAATAGCATTGTTTCAGTAATTAATGTCAATCTTTAGATTAGAAAATTACTTACCTTATAAAGCTGCATTGTACTGATAAGTATTATCTTTATTTGTATTTCTTTCTTCTTGAGGTGTGAAATAAAGAGTATTCTATTCTATTCTACTATATAGGACAAATCCTCAAGCAAGTTTTAAGAAAAAAAAATATTCCCATTTGGATATTTTCTATTGGCACGTCAGTATTCTTTTATTCCCCTTATGAATTCCTTTATGTGTGATGTGAGTGTAGTCGCTTTTTAATACTTGTCAGTCAACCGCGCGTCTATCACAACTAGCCACGCGACTCTTGTCGCCGGCATAGCGTCGCCCGTCACTTCTCTCACAGTATTGCATAAATAGAAGTACGATAAATGGACTTCTGTCGGGCTTCACGACACAGCCTGGTTGGTTAATATTGTCCGGTGCGCCCGCGCAGCCTTACTGACCAGAGCGAGAAGACATGCTCCTCCGTGTCGTGGAGCTTGGCGGCGACGGCGGCGGCGGCCGGCTTGGTGAGGCCGCGGTGCGCACGCGCCGCGCGCCGCATGCCGCGCACGATGCGGCGCAGCCTTACTGACCAGAGCGAGAAGACATGCTCCTCCGTGTCGTGGAGCTTGGCGGCGACGGCGGCGGCGGCCGGCTTGGTGAGGCCGCGGTGCGCACGCGCCGCGCGCCGCATGCCGCGCACGATGCGGCGCAGCCTTACTGACCAGAGCGAGAAGACATGCTCCTCCGTGTCGTGGAGCTTGGCGGCGACGGCGGCGGCGGCCGGCTTGGTGAGGCCGCGGTGCGCACGCGCCGCGCGCCGCATGCCGCGCACGATGCGGCGCAGCCTTACTGACCAGAGCGAGAAGACATGCTCCTCCGTGTCGTGGAGCTTGGCGGCGACGGCGGCGGCGGCCGGCTTGGTGAGGCCGCGGTGCGCACGCGCCGCGCGCCGCATGCCGCGCACGATGCGGCGCAGCCTTACTGACCAGAGCGAGAAGACATGCTCCTCCGTGTCGTGGAGCTTGGCGGCGACGGCGGCGGCGGCCGGCTTGGTGAGGCCGCGGTGCGCACGCGCCGCGCGCCGCATGCCGCGCACGATGCGGCGCAGCCTTACTGACCAGAGCGAGAAGACATGCTCCTCCGTGTCGTGGAGCTTGGCGGCGACGGCGGCGGCGGCCGGCTTGGTGAGGCCGCGGTGCGCACGCGCCGCGCGCCGCATGCCGCGCACGATGCGGCGCAGCCTTACTGACCAGAGCGAGAAGACATGCTCCTCCGTGTCGTGGAGCTTGGCGGCGACGGCGGCGGCGGCCGGCTTGGTGAGGCCGCGGTGCGCACGCGCCGCGCGCCGCAAGCCGCGCACGATGCGGCGCAGCCTTACTGACCAGAGCGAGAAGACATGCTCCTCCGTGTCGTGGAGCTTGGCGGCGACGGCGGCGGCGGCCGGCTTGGTGAGGCCGCGGTGCGCACGCGCCGCGCGCCGCATGCCGCGCACGATGCGGCGCAGCCTTACTGACCAGAGCGAGAAGACATGCTCCTCCGTGTCGTGGAGCTTGGCGGCGACGGCGGCGGCGGCCGGCTTGGTGAGGCCGCGGTGCGCACGCGCCGCGCGCCGCATGCCGCGCACGATGCGGCGCAGCCTTACTGACCAGAGCGAGAAGACATGCTCCTCCGTGTCGTGGAGCTTGGCGGCGACGGCGGCGGCGGCCGGCTTGGTGAGGCCGCGGTGCGCACGCGCAGCGCGCCGCATGCCGCGCACGATGCGGCGCAGCAGCCGCCGTCCCGCCGCCGTGTCCGTCGCCGCGTACTTCTGACGGGACTGCGAAAGTTACACTAGCTTTATCTGTGGAACTAGACGGTGCCGGAAAAAAGTCATAACCTTTTTTTGTAAAAAGTATCCTAAAACCATTTAAAGATGGTTCAATACCGAATGTCCGAATAGGTACCAAAAATAGTTCCACTATAGATTTAAAAAATCCTAATTAATATCGATCCCATTTGAACTAAAACCATTTTTTTTTAATAACGTCAAGGTGAAGCCGTGCGACGTGCCATTCATAAAATTTTATTTATATGTTATAGTAGAAGTACAGTTAGACATGGAGCAGACATACAGCGCTTTGACGACGTTTTTTGGTTCGTCACTATAACTTTTCGTTGTACGAGTTAAGTTTTCACGACACTGAAAAGCAGTCGCGAGTCTAAGTTTAATTTGATCATAATTATAACGACTAATTCTTCCGTTGTGTTAACAACGTGAAAAATATTGACATTTTAAATTAGATTTTCTAAAAGTAATTACTGAAACGGAAGCTGTAAGTTTATTTCATTGTCAACTAAGTATTAATTTACCGTGCTGGTATTGTCCGTAGTCTTGGCTTTCTTCGCTTGTGGCGCCGCGGAAGCTGGCTTGTCCTTTAAGTGTAATAAGAATTTAATTGTTTTTTACATTCACAAAACCTGAAAATCGCATAAAAGATGGAAGGATTGTGTGAAATCTGATACGGATAAGGGGAAGCGAGTGATGAAATTATAAAACTGTACGCTACTGAAAGCCCTCAAAGATAGTCTGGAAGAGAACGCTCTTATGGCCTTTATTATAAATCTTCAGTTTTCTGCATTTTCAGTTATTTATTAATAGTATATATGGAAAAAATTAAAATCAGTACCATTTATTTACTAGCTCTAGAGGAAAAGTGGAAGAAAATAAACATACCAAAATACATAAAAGTTATGAAGGCAAAATAGTGACGTTATGTGAATTTTATCAATGTGAATAAAATAATAGTCAAAAAGTAATGTATACAAAACTTAAAAAGTAGTATTTACTGCAGGAGTGGATTTTACATAAGCAATAGTGGATAATGAAGCAGGACCGGTAGTGACCTTGAGGTAGTTGGGCAGCAGGTGCAGGTAGCCCTCGGCCCGGAGCGCCCAGGCGGGCACCAGCGCCAGCGCCAGCGCCGCGCCGCCGCCGCGCGCGCCCGCCTCCGTCGCCGCCCACCGCAACTGCACATGACACACTAGTAGCGGACATCCCACACTACCGAGCTAGTCCAACAGTAAGCTCACACACACACGCAGACGATGATATACTTAGAATATATAACATTGAAAGAAGAAACATAATTTAATCTTTCGGAGTTAGTAAGATATACTAGTATTAGTAGTATAAATTAGGGCTTCTGATATCTGTGTTACACGCGGAACCGTCACTAAGATCCCATACTACACGGCCACGTCAAAGATACGTAGTCCACTCGGGTATTGAATGAAAGCTTGTCAAACGTCACGGATGGATCGGATCCGCGTGTAATTAAAAAACTTAAGAAACGCATCTCCGTGTAACACGGTGCTAAGTATCTTAATTACACGGAGTTACAAAGGGGTGAAATGGGGTCCATAGTTTGTATGGGGAAACAATATTAGTTAGACTATTTTATATTTTATACTTCACAGAAGTATTTCTAACGATAAATGAAAAAACACGTGTTTCAAGTTTTTTTTCTAAAATTCAACCCCGTAAGGGAGAAATGTGGTGACCAAATCTGAAAATCAACATGGGTATTGCTTTTATGGTTTATCGGGTCGCTGATTCCGAAAACCGCAACGATTTTAAAATCCAGCGTGGCGGACGTGAATTACCATCTCCCCTGTTGGGGTGAAATGGGGTTGAAATGTCTAAATACTAAACCGCTGGTTCTAGAGAGTCCAAATTTGGCACGTAGGTTTCTCATAAAGTCTAGGGGTGCAATAAAAGAAGCATTTGTCAAAATTGCCCCCCTACGGAGGTGAGATGGGGGTCGTCAGTTTGTATGGGGAAAAAAGATTAGAGACTATTTTATTGAAAACTTCCAAGGAGTGTTTCAGATTTTTTGAGAATTCAACCCCTAAAAGAGATGAATATGGTGACAAAGTCTGAAAATCAACAAGGGTAATGTTTCTATAGATTATCGGGTCGCTTATTACTATAACAACAATATTGAAATATAACAACAATACTGAAAATAAACAGGGGTATTGTTTCTATGGTTTATCGGGTCGCTGATTACCAAAACAACGATTTTAAAAACAAACGTGGTGGACGTGAAATACCATCTCGCCTGTTGGGGTGCGATGGGGTTGAAATTACTCACTATGAGTATGGGTGTCATTTTTATGGTTTGTTGGAACGTTAATTACGAAAATGCCATCGTTTTTGAAGTTTTATATTGGGGACATGAAAATTCTTGAAAGCATTTGCGCCAAATTGCAATTTAATCGGTCCAGTAGTTTTGCAGCAAATCGGTTGTAACAGCCGGACTGACAGACAGCTACACGTGATCCTGTAAGTGTAAGGGTTCTATTTTTGCTTTTGAGGTATGGATAGAGACCCGCGCTATCCTAATAGATTAAAACAATAGCATTTGGTGCCATCTCGATCGTCGTCAATCGGTACCTAAGCCAGCGCGGGCGGCGCGTTGGGACGGGAGGAGTAATCATCGGGAAACTTCCTGCCTCCGTAATAAATACATTCAAGCTTTTCAACAATTACATTGTCATTTCATAATTCTGAATTACGTTTATCTGGCTCAGAATAATAAATTTTACATTCATCAAAGATAACCTCAATATCTTACAATAGAACATGGCTTAGAATCATTAAACCAATCTCGAATATCCCAAGTCGATAAGCGGAGGCTCGGGACATTATAAAAGCTTTATACAAATAAAATGCACACATATCCCGGCGTCTTAGGTTCACTTCGAGTTATGAATTTTGAAGTGAACTTTATTTGGATACAGTTAAAGCCGGGATCGCTTGATTTGAGTGCTTGAGTTTTCGGTTTGATTTGATAAAGTGGAGTTGTGATAACATAAAAAGTATTTCACAGTAATATTAGAAAGGCGAAAGTCTGTGTATGTTTGTTACTTCTTCACGCTAAATCGGCTGGACGGATATGCATGAGGGATATGCAGATTGCAGATTATACCCTAACTTAACAAATAGTTTACTTTTTGTCCTGAAAAAAAGAGCATCATTCCCGTACGATAATGTATATTATATAGGAACGCGAGCGAATCCGCGGGTTAATGCTAGTTAGTAATATAGTTATTACGGACACTTTATATTATAGAATAAATAAATGTACATATGAGTATGAGCACTAACCTTCTGTTTGAGCATCTTGAAGAAGGCCTGGCAGAGCGCCCTGGCGCGCTCCTGGCGCTGCTCCTGCGGGACCGACTTCTGCTCGTCCAGCGCATCGATCAGCCGCGCGTACGCGAAGCCCCGCCGCGACTGCACAACAACCGCACATTATGTTGGAGCTCCTCAGAATTCTTATTCATAGACATACATGGCGACTGCGAACTGGCAAACGCAGCGTGGGGCCCAACAAGGTCGAGTGATGATATGGTTGGATCACGAATCAGAAATGACATCTGCGACGACATGTTTGACGCAGTTTGCAGACACCTGCCTACTGAGCCAACGGTCCCGGGTTCGAATACCGGCCGGGGCAAATATTTGTGTGATGATCTCGAATATTTGTTCTTGGGTCATGGATGTTATCTACATATGTATTTATATATATTATCTATATCGTCGTCTAGTACCCATAGTTCAAGCTTTGCTTAGTTTGGGACCTGTGTTTGGGACTATGTCGATTTGTGTGTGATTGTCCTCTAATATTTCTTGTTTGCATATAAACACTCCTGCGCACTCATACTCAATACTTAGGAATAAATAGGTAAAATTAGACTTATTTTGTAAATATACTTTATTTTTCTGTTTAATTTTTGTTTTGTACTTTATACACTACATTATATTACTTTGCGCCATGTACGTGGATTTGTTGACTTTTCGCAATTTAACAACGCATGTCAATTTTCATTTTGTCTTGGTTATCTGCGAGACAGGCTGTGCCTAGTGCAGAAACCAATCATCATCCTCCTAGCCTTTTGTCCCATTTTTTGAGAATGAATTCTCAATCGGGGTCATAGAAACCAATATAATATTTATAAGCATAATATATAAGCGCTTGTTTAACCGTAAGTACCTAATCTCTTTTCTATGTAAAACTGTGTAACTATACATGTGCTTGCAAATAAACTTTACTTTACTTTACTTTATTTATTATTTATTTTATTAATCATTTAATCAGTAACTAGACCACTAGGGCACTTTTACAAGTCAGTTGTGAATCTACCGGCATTTCCCAAGAGGAAACTGATGTTGAGACGAAAGTCGAAAGGAACTCAATACTGTTGAGTTTCTTTCAGCTTTCTTCTCGTAAATAATACTTAAAACAATTACATTACATTTAATAAATAAATAAATAATAGTGTGTAAATGTAGGTATATGTATTTTTGTTTTTGTATTTACTTGTACTCTAGATCCTCTCTGTACCATCAGATTTCTAATTTGCACCCACTTCTAGTATCTCTGTTTGGCCCTATGGTTGACTGGTAGAGAATGCCATTTGGCATTAAGTCCGCCATTTGTACTGACTTGTTTTGTACAATAAAGTTTAAATAAATAAATAAAATAAAGAAATAAAAATAAAAAAGCCTGATATTTCTTAGTAAGGTGAGATACATTATCACGAATGTAGACAATAAATGCTAAAGTACGGAACTAAACATTACATTTATAAGAAAGCAAAAGACATTTGGGAGGCACAATGAACAGGGGTGTGGTCACTCCTACAATAGAGGTGCCACTCTACCTTCTTGATGCAGGGACAGTGCATGCTCCTCCACAGGATGGGGTGGCGCTGCAGATGCATGGCGAAGGCTTCCAGACGCTCCAGTGTGAACCACTCCTCTGCATCTTCCAGGTCTGCATCCACCTGCCATTCACAAAAACTATTATTCATGTTTTATTTTTGCAATACTGTTTACAACATGCAATATATTGAAAACTTCTCTGCATACCATAAATATACTACCATCAAAAAGTTTAAAACCAAATGCAATTTTTAGTTTTATTTTCATAAATTCTTCTAAAAAACATCAAATTAAATTTGGAAGAAGACAATGATCCCAAACATTTGGTAAAGATCTGTAGAGGCTACGCAGCTAATATAGAATGGCAAGGTGTGTTAAAAACATGATTCGGCCACTGCAATCACGAGACCTTAACCCGAAAGCTCCAAATGAGTTTGAAACATGTCGGGCCGTTCCTGACAATTTTTACGTGAGTTTATACCGTTTTTTATAATTAGACCTTAACCCGATTGAAATTTTATTGGATGAACTCAATGGTAGAGTCTAAAGACAATGTGCAACATCTGCAGAGCTCTATGAATGTGTCTGTCATATGAGTGGAAATCCAATAACCAAAAAATGCTTCACAAACTTATACAAAAATACTAAAACTCTACTCTGAAGCGGAAAAGCTTTTTTGTGAATTTCATTCCTTTCTCGGAAAAGGGACTCCTTTGGATAATATGTTCCATGTATTCTTTTGGCCACATAGTCATTTTATTTTACAATATTAGGTAGAGAAAAAGCATATATATGTGGTTAATTATAAGAACTTATATGTTACTTAAACAAACTGAAAGCCCACCAAACTAGGCTATTGATGTCAATACTGAATTCCAGGTTATAATCTATACCTGTACTGTATATGTAGATAATTTAATAACAAACACAAATTTATGGATACTGGTCTATGATAAATGAAATGTATCTCATTAATAATAAACATTGAATACTAAAACTTATTCACAATGAATTCGTATGGATTTTTAACTGAAACCAATAAAGATAAGAAGTACATCTTTTTTCCTCAGATCATATTATTCACTATTGTTGTTGTTGTTGTCTTACAGCTTCACAGAGTAGCTGATGGCCCTCATTAGCCAGCGCCACACCTTTCTATTGTCTAGCAACTTTTTTGCTGAGCTTAATTCACTTTTGCTTGAGGTTATTATCATAAGAAAGTGAAATCAAATCTAGTATGTATAGTATATGGTAGTCTAGTGCGCATAACACAAGTGTGACTAGACTGAATTAAGTAATAGTGATATTTCATTATTTATTTATTATTTTATTATCTAATACTAAACAGTACCAATTGCACAAATAAAGGCAAACTCTACAAATCATGCAAAAATTATGCAATAAATAATAGATTACACTTTGTCTGTATCTGTGTATCTTTATCTGTATACAATTGTTTTCATGTCATAAGTCCAATAAAGTGTAGATATACCAAAACTCTTACAAGTTTAACATATTTGCTAGCAGTATGGCCAAATAAATGCTTAATTTCATGCAGTGTGTGTAACATTGTAGTAGCTTAGTGGTCAGAGCACCACTCCAGATGACTAGAGGTTGTCATTTCAATCCCAATCTTCAATGTGTAGTGGGTCGCTGAATATACAAGGTCAATATGAAAATATGTAACCATCAAGTCCATCAACAGATGTTGGCCATAATGTGACTTTCACTATTAATGGTGAGTGCCAAAACAGAGCAGTACATTGGAATTCGTTTCAACTAACGATGCAACATTGGAGTCACTAAATATGGACTACTTCACAGTGTAGATTTTAGTTGTTGAGTATTTGTCAACTCCACGGATTTTACAATTTAAGTATAATTACTGGGATGCAATAGCCATAAAAATACTATAATAAGAATCACAATTATTATTCACGATGAGAAATTTTAAACAAACAGTATGACAGACGATCGCTACAGAAATGTAGTTTTAACAGGCGTCTCTAAGGCGTACCTTATCCTTGTCAGCGGCTTCCGCCTGCTCGGTAGAGCTCTCGGCCTGCTCCATAGCGGTTTCTAGCAAGTGTAGGTAATATTAAGTCACTAAACACCACTAATAAACATTCGCCACTTTGTTGATATTTTGATATACAGTCATGGTGGTCCTACCCACGAGTCCGTCGATATTTATAAGAAAATCATAACTCAGGTTTATTCCCTTAGGTAACGGACTCACAAAGTTCATATATAAGAAAAAATTATCAAATATGCTGTGTAAGCAATTTATCTAGCCTATTTCTGAAAAAAATGCGGATGAAAACTACACAAAATAAGTCGAGGTGAAGTCGAGTAATAGAACTGTCAACTTTTGTTTTTTTTTTCTTGTCCAGATAGGTTATGTTGCATACTGATATTGTAACTAAACAGCCAAGAAGCAAAAAATCTGTTCGCTACCTATACTCCTTATTTAATTTATATCTTTAGCAAAAAGTTTGAAATATGAGAAGTACCTATCCGCTTGTAGCAATATCTATGTCAATCATAATAATTCAGGACTTTAAAATAGAGATTGATCGTTTAACTTATACAAGCGTCATTATCAATCCCTTAAATAGTTTCGAAAAATCGAAATTGACAAGTGAAGTGACAGTGACAGTTTAGCATTTAGCGTACCTAGAGGTGGGTTCAGTTTATTGAGTTTATTGTTGTTTTTCCCAAATGATTATCCTAAAACGTTAAACAATGCTAGTTTCAAGTGAAATTGTTGGAAAGTAATTTTTTATAATAATAATCTGCTAAGTGCTTGTGCTAGTCATGTAGCCCATGGTGTATTTTATCAAATGTTACATATTGAAATAAGTGTTAAGTGAAGTTTCAACAACTACCCTCGGTGTTCCGGGCGAAACCAGCGCGATGGAGCCAATAGGGAGCATTTCGAGACCGTCGAAGGTAGGCGTTGACAAAATTACGTTGCTGTAGTAATATAATTACTTGATTGATCTGTTTCTTAATGTTTTTTAAACATATCTGTATCAGATTCGGATTTTAAATTGTCTTAAGCAAACTGTTAAAAGTTACAGTTACTTTCATTGGCGAAAACTAGCCCAAAGTGAGTTTGAGCATCAGTGGTCCATACTTTAATAAGACCATATGGGCTTGGGATTTAATTATTATTCTTATATGTTAAAGTCTGACGACATACTGACACAGACCAACCGAGTCCCACAGTCAGCTCTAGCAGGTTTGTGTTAAAATACAACCATGATCCATGAACAGATATGTGGGTTCATCGTAATAAAGTATATTTTGAATATGATTTGAAATACATTTTGTATATTAACACACTAGCTGAACACAGTGGAGGCAGCCATGAACATGCAGCTACAGAACTTTGCAATGAAAATACGCACTGAACTCAATGTGATGCATAATTGCATATGAGCATAAAGCCCGACCACCAGTGGCAATACAATATAATTATGTCAGCAAGGTGCTGTCATGCAGTGAATGTTGCTGCATGCTTGCTTACCACTAAAATTGATGAAGACAGTCAGTCTCATCAGCGTCATTCTCATAGGCAGGAAGCAAGTAGTCGCTATAGCCAAATACGGCTTGAAGATCCTTACTGCCATGAAAATAAAGATCAGTTCCAAAATATTTTAGTACTTTGGTCCCTTTGACACCAACTATATTATATTAAATTTTATCAGCATCAGCATTTATAACCGTTGAGTGTTACTTTGCCTCAGCAAGCTGCTAACTCAGCACATCGGTACTTACTTCTCAGAACTATGCTGTTGTTCCATGCTTGCTATCCGTCACCTGTGGGACAAGTTTTGTCCGTATACCTAACCCTCCTTTTCTTGTACTATCATACACACTGTTAACTCTAAAATGTTGTACGTAGCAACTAACACTTAATTGAGTAACAGACACATATGTATACATGTCTCAATAGTGTAAGCCTTAGTTAAGTTCTCAAGTTTGTGACTTGTAACTATGCCTTTTCTTAATAAATAAATAAATAACTGTACATTTGTAAACAGATATAAACAAACATTATTGCAACATGTTAAGGTCTATGGGTGTATAGTTAACTGTGTCTTCGTTCGTTTGTACCACGAGTATCAATATACAATACAAATCCTCTTTATTGCAATTTGCACACCTCAAATATACAGGGATACAAGACATGATACATATACAGTATGGTATTGTATTGTGTGTAAAGGACTCATTTGGTTGTTTTATGTGTCATTCTGTACTCGTTTCAGTTTGCGTTGCATTGGAGAGCCAAACATTTCAGTTAATTAGTTCATATTATGTTGGTTTATTGTAAAAATTAAATTCATTACCTGGCTATCTACATCATCCTCTACGTCCGGTTCAATATGAAAAAGTGTTTTTTTTTATAACTGCACAATATAGGGACTCCCCTTCGCCTGATGGTAAGCAAAAAGGCGAGCCCAAGTCGCAATGGGTATCGATGCGCTTGTAGATAGCCGGTGAAATTACTAGCATAGAGGCATTCTATCTTCGTCCTCCGGGTAGGCAAGCACTTGTGACTCCTCTGGTGTTGCAGGTGTTTATGGGCGATGGTAATCGCTTTCCATCAGGCGATACGTTTGCTCGTTTGCCCCCTATGACATAAAAAAAAAAAAAAAAACCGAGTGAATAGGTCATAAATTATTAGTGATAATTGTTTTAATGAAATCGCAGTTGGATTTCTTACTGAAATTGGACTCGCAACTGTCAGGTTCATTAATTCGTTAACATCGATCGTTAATTATCGTCATCGCTGACCCGATTAGTGCAGGATCGTTCTGTTAAATTATTCAGCCGCTATCGCATGACATTATCGCTCATGGCATTATGCGCTAGCCAATAGCGGGTGATAAATTATTGTTACGCAATGCATGCTTACGAAATCATCATCCTCCTAGCCTTTGTCCCTTTGTAGAGAATGAATTCTCAATCGGGGTCGGCTACCTAAATTCCAAGATTTGGCGTAGGCACTAGTTTTTACGCAAGCGACTGCCATCTGACCTTCCAACCCAGAGGGGAAACTAGGCCTTATTGGGCTTAGGCGGTTTCCTCACGATGTTTTCCTTCACCGAATAACACCGAGTAATATGAGAACATATTACGTTATCTCTGCCACCATGGGATGTAGAAGCTCGGGTCGGGAATGGTTGGGTCATTATTATGGATTATTGTTATTTATTATGAGACTAGTGGTTGTAAAAAATTTAATATGTAAATTTTAATAAACTTAACTTGAAAAAATCGGAATAACGTTGAATTCGAATTTCGGACAAAGGAAAACGACTCGGTTCATAAACTAGTCTCTCCGTGGACCGTGGAACACTAACACATTTTGAAATGGCGGAAATTCCGCCGCGGAATTAAGCCATTTTGAAAAAAAGTCGAAAAACGGAATCGACAAGAAAACGCTACATAATAATCGAACATGCTCACAAAATTTCACGAGAATCGGTTGAGTAGGTGGGGGAATATCCGAAATTCGGATATGCGAAAAAAAATCAACGACAGCAGCTGATTGCGTCCGGCGGCGCCATATTGTTTTATCGTCAAATGGGCGAACAAAATGGCTCGGAGATGCCGCGCGCGGCATTCGGTGAGCGTAAGATAAGATAATAGTTTATTCATCACCATTACGTCAATGTTCATCACACAATGCGTAATACATTTTATGATTTATGTATCCATGAACACTGTTATACTACTGCAGGTGTGACTAAGTCACTTATTACATATTATTTGAAGACATTAATTTAAAAAATATAAAATATACGATTATACATTGTAGTCTTATTAATTTAATTATATTTCAAATTCATTAATAACGTATTATTAGTTCATAGGTCTTTTAATTTATTACGGAACACCGTCAGTCGTTGTTCTTCCTTAATCGATTCTGGCAGTGTATTGTAAAGTCGTCTTCCAATAATAATTTCAGCCAATACCCGAGGCCCGTATCATAGAACAAAGCGAAGTGAATTCGGCCTTCAAAAATTCCAACTATACCTGTTGAGTACAGGCCTCAACAGGACGTCTTCTATGTAGCTCGTAGTGGACTGCATACAGATCGTTTCGTTCAGTTTCCAGGTTCTGGTTCGGTTCGGATGGCTCGATTCGATCCAGCGACGGATGTGAGGAAAACGGACCGCGACGTATTACAAACGTAACGAGCGTAGTATACACGTAGACGCAACGTAGTTCGGGCGCGGGTACGGACGCGTTATGCAGGATCTCTGGAGGCAGGTTCTTGATGTTCAAATAAGAACTGTTCGGTAGTCCATAATTTATTTGGTCATAATTTTCCTTATACAAGATCTGGACTTCGTCAGTGAGACGTTACATCGGTAAGCAAGAATATTCTTATTAGATCCAATCAGAGACAAGTATGTGTTCATTTCTCCTCGGTTACGCCCTTTTCGGTCAAGCGCGTTTAGTATAATTATTTTGTTTGAAAACTTGCTCCTCGCTCCGATTGGTTGTACATTTTTGTGATTTTGACCGTTAACGACATTTTCTGGTCTGTCACTTTTGATCGAGTATATCTCGGCCGTTTATAGACCGTTTCACAATGGTTTATATCTAGGTTGACGGTCGGTCGAGGTTCAGTAAGCTTTCTTAGGTTCTATCTTAATGTTAAGGTTTGGTTCAGAGGGTTCTTATTTATTCCCAAAAAATAGCCAAAAAAATCTCGCGTGATTTGTGCACTAGCCCAAAGTGAGTTAATGGGATTTGAATGCGATTGCTTCTGGCGATTCCTGTTTACATCCGCTTAGTGCGGTAATCGGACTAATCGTTTCCTTATACATCAAGTTCTACTGTTATATAATGTTTATATGTTGCTCGCTTATGTACTTGAGGTGGTAAATGACCTTATGTAACCGTGTCATAAAACTTTTACGTTTTACTTTAAGCACTGTACCGGCTTACGTAAAGCCGGGCACTCATTACCGAGCCGTAACCGTAACAGGCGTGTTACAGTAACGAGGTTCTAGTGTGTACGCGTATTACAGTTCAGGCTCACGTCGTCGCCCGAACGCTTCCACCGAGCCTACTCATTTTGCGAGCTGAACTGTAACCAAACAGATACGGTAACGAGGTTCTAGTGTGTACGCGCGTTACAGTTCAGGCTCACGACGTTGCCCGAACGCTTCCACCGAGCCTACTCATTTTGCGAGCTGTAACTGTAACAAAACAGATACGGTAACCAAGGGCGTCGCCAGCCGAAGGTCCAGGGGGGGGCAGAGTGAGTTGATATAAATGCAGGATGAGGAAAAGGAAGGAAGGTACAGCCTTGCTAGAGGATAGGAAGCTTCATCAAACACATAATATAGAAGTGTATTTCGATTTATATTCATGGCGAGCGTAGTGAGCGCGACATTTTTTGGAAAGGGACGGTTGATAAAGTATTTGCAGTTAGATAAAACGCGAGCGTAGCGAGCGCGAAATTGTTTGGATGGGGGCTTCTAATAATTGTTATAGACAGATGAAACGCGAGCGTAACGAGCGCGAAATTTTTTGGAATGGGGCGGCTAATAATTGTTATAGACAGATGAAACGCGAGCGTAGCGAGTGCGAAATTTTTTGGAAGGGGGCGGCTAATAATTCTTACAGGCAGATGAAACACGAGCGTAGCGAGCGAAATTTTTTGGAAGGGGGCGGCTAATAATTGTTATAGACAGATGAAACGCGAGCGCAGCGAGCGCGAAATTTTTTGGAAGGGGACGGTTAATAATACTTATAGACAGATCAAACGCGAGCGTAGTAACTGCGACATTTTTCGAGAGGAAGGGTCAACATAAATCCAGATGAAAACGCGAGCGCAGCGCGAATAGTTTCATTAGCAATAACGTAAATTGAAAGACAATCATTCAATACATTCAAGGAAAATCACGAGTCACGGGACCGAGAGATCTTGCCACGAGCCGAAGATCCACTGAACACGACGAGTAAAAGACTCGACGCTGGCCAATAGACCTATCACAAAGCGTCATCAACCGAGCAAGCGAAGCATCTCCGTTACAACTTGGGCGAACATTCTTTCGTATGTCCGGATGTTTTGGATGTTTGGCTGTTCTCGCCTACCGGTCGCATTTCTCAACCGATTTGCATGAAATTTTAGGTCGATTGCAAAAAAAAAATATATAGTTAACTAAGCTTGTTAGATCACGATCGCTTCCTTTGTGTGATAAAAGTTAGTCATACAAAATGTATGGGCAACTTTCGTCACACAAAGGAATCAATTAAGTTTTGTTTTAATTAAAGTCCTTATTAACTCAGTAATTTTTTTTTGCAATCGACCCTTTTGTGAGTTTGTTGATGGTTCGATAAGTATCAGATCTTTTTTGACAAAATGACGGGTAATAATTAGACTGGAAACGTAAAAAAAAAACAAATTTCAGTAATTTCGAAACAAACTCGCGAGGTTTTCAGCTCACAGAGCCACTAGAGTAGTTATATTATTTTTTTATTTTGGTACCTATGTTTTAATTTTATAGTTCTTCTTCTTCGGTACACTCTACAAAGTGTAACCTGTCAGTGACGGTATCGGTAGCCCAACGATCATCCTCTAGCCCCTGACCTGGCTCTTGCATATTGCATAGCTACTGAATCATTAGAATTTCGATGTGCAAGAATGATCGATCAGAAAAGTTAAGTGACTGGACATATTTTTGGATCTCTAGGGGGGGGCAGCTGCCCCCCCCTGCCCCCCCTTGGCGACGCCCATGGGTAACGAGGTTCTAGTGTGTACGCGCGTTACAGTTCAGGCTCACGACGTCGCCCGAACGCTCCCACCGAGCGTACTCATTTTGCGAGCTGTAACTGTAACAAAACAGATACGGTAACGAGGTTCTAGTGTGTACGCGCGTTACAGTTCAGGCTCACGACGTCGCCCGAACGCTTCCACCGAGCGTACTCATTTTGCGAGCTGTAACTGTAACAAAACGGATACGGTAACGAGGTTCTAGTGTGTACGAGCGTTACAGTTCAGGCTCACGACGTCGCCAGAACGCTTTCATCGATTGATCGTACTCATTTTGCGAGCTCTAACTGTATCCAAACAGATACAGTAACGAGGTTCTAGTGTGTACGAGTCGGCCACTGACAAGCCGGATCTAACCGCAGTTTTGGTTTGTAACTCCACGATGTCAGATGAAGTGTCTCTCGCTCGTGCAGCATACATACTTATAGATGCCTCACTCGATGATTATGACATTTATCCTCTGACCAGTCACTCATGACAAAGAAATACTCGAATATATAGCTGGTTCGCAGCGGCTTGCAACAACCTCTCCTCTTGACGTCCAAAAACCGACGATCGTCGGCTCGCTGCGAGTCGCTCGTGTAGCCCTCGTTTTTGGTAACAGTACATGCAACGGTTACGGTTACAGCTCGATATTGAGTACCCGGCTTAAGCTAGTAACATAGGATTTTTTACGGGTCGTTGCGCCGCTGGCCCACTTTTGTTTGATTGCGCAAGGGTAAAAACGCCTTGTGTAACCAGTACCTGAGTTCTGACGAGGGTCGGTGAGACGGTGACGCAACTATTTAGGTCAGTGAATCGGGTGATTTATTGTAAAGGGTTCTTATTGCATCTTTTATGAGCCTAGTTGTGTAGGTATATAAGGATCTTACGGTACCTTTTATGTATCTAACTTATATTTATCCTATACATATATATATATATGAGATGATTTATTACAAAATCAACTTATATTAACTTAACCTATTACGTAGTTTGACGTCACGGTGTCACGTGGGTTCGTCGTCCCTGACAATTTGTCCCTGATTCCATCATCAAATCCTAACGTCATGACAACAACCTACGTAAACCTAAGTATACCCTTTCAGGCAAAAAAAAATGCAAATCTGTCCAGTCGTCTTTGACTTCAAGTAATCGCGAAACATACATTTAGAAAAGAAACATACAAACGCATTAAGAACCTGTCCCATTTTTGACGCCAGTTAGAAAGAGCCCTTCTTCTTAAATTGATAGTGTATGATGCTTAGAATAAACACACCTAGAAACCTAGTTAGCGCTTGAAAGTAAAACTAGTTTTGATAAGCCGCGGGCTAAGTATCGTCCGTTGGCGCATCTGTCACAACGTCAATGTCACGCACATATTATGTAAAACCAAAAGCGGCTGAATTTTTCGCAAAATACATGTATGAGGAACCTACTTACTTTAAAACCGCAAAAGACCGGTACCCTTAAATAAAGGTATCAATTGATAAGGTATCCAACAGTAACGGTATTCAGATAAATCAATTTAATAGGTACCTTTTTAAAACGGCACCGTTAAGGTTGACCATTAAAGGTAAAGGTACCTGACCGAAAAATGAACTGTACAATTACGCTGACCTATAAAATGAATACCTCGATGATTTCGGTTCAAGTATCGGGTACCAATTACTCATAAACGTGGCAATGTCGCATGCGTTAGTCTAGTCCTATTTGTTATGAAAAAAAGCTGCACTTTGTGATGGAAGCAAGTTGTTTTGCATAACTAATTAACCGAGCGAGCGAAGCGAAAAGTAAAAAGTGAAGTGAAGAGTGAAAGAAGTGAAGAGCTAAAGGAGTGAAAGGGTGAAAGGAGTGAAAACAGTAGAAAGGGTGAAAGGGATGAAAATAGTGAAGGGGTTGAAAAGCGTGAAATGGATGAAAATAGTGAAAAGGGTGAAAGGAGTAAAAAGAGAGAAAAGGGTGAAAGGATTAAAATGAGTGAAAAAGGTGAAAAGGAGTGAAAAGGCCACAACAACAACACAACTAAAATGGCGCACATAGATCCTATCCGGTTTGAAGACACTCCTATTTTGTTGGCGTCGCAAGTGAAGAACCTGGGCACAGATTAATAAAATATGACCTGGGTCTGATTTTTGACCCCGGCCTTACGTGGGAGCCACAGGTGTCGGACGTATGCCGCAGAGTGACCAACACACTTCGATCGCTTTACCGACTAAAACACTTTCTTCCTGTCAGCACCAAAACTCTCCTTATTCACGCTCTTGTTCTGCCAGTATTTGATTATGCTGATGTGGGTTATTCAAATATCACTCAGGCTTCATTGAATCGTTTGGATCGTGTTCTTAATAACTGCATTAGATTCATTTTTGGACTTCGTAAATATGACCACATATCTGATTTTCGCCGTCAACTTAATTGGCTTCCCATTCGTGAACATAGGTCACGTAGGAACGAGTCTTATCCACTCTTTATTCCATTTTATTTGATCCAGCTGCACCCGAGTATCTTAGATCTAAATTTCAATTTGTATCTGTTCGACCCGGTTGTGCGCCCTTCGCACTTCTCGTAAACTCATGCTCATTGTCCCTCCTCATTGCACCGGTTTTATGTCAAATTCTTTCACTGATCAGGCAATACGGCTTTGGAACGATCTCCCACTTTCCATCAGGCAAGCACAAATAAAGCCAACCTTCAAGCACATGTTGCGCAAGCATCTCACCAGTAAGCTCCTAGACTGAATGTCGGTTATGATATTTTGCACTGGGTACAAGAATGAATGTTTATTTAAGTATAGTGTATTGCATATTTGTGTATGTTTATTTATTGTGTTCATTATATTACTGATATATAATAAGTTTATCTTTTGGTATAATGTTGATAGTTGACAGGCCCTGCACCATAAAATGTTTCTGTTTAGCCCAATGGTTGACTGGTAGAGAATGCCTTATGGCATTAAGTCCGCCATTCGTACACATTTTGTTTTGTGCACTAAAGTTTAAATAAATAAATAAAAGGGTTAAAAGGGTGAAAGGAGTGAAAAGGGTGAAAAGAGTGAAAAGGGTGAAAGGATTGAAAAGGGAGAAAAGGTTGAAAGAGTGAAAGGAGTAAAGACGTGAAGAACTGATGATGAACCTTACACGTGAGAGTCGCGAGCTTACTTTTATAGGGACCGTTTGGACGGAAGCTTGATAAAATATTGATACCGGTACCGGAATGCTATTTTAACGGTCGGATACTTTTAAAAAGACCCGGTCAAAACCGTTTCTACAGGTACCTTTTCAGTCTCTGGTTTCTAGGTGTATTTATTCTAAGCATCGTACACTTGTATGAAGACTCGTTCTCGGCATATTTATTCTAAGGTATGATGATAAAATTGTGAATGTCCGTTGTGTTAATATCCGTATTCCCTCAGGACCCAGAGGTGAACATCGAGACGTGGTTCAACACGGCCCGCCTGGAGATGTTCGCAGCAAACTTCGAGAGCGTGCCCAGTCTCTGGCACGGCCAGCACATCGACTTCGAAGGCGTGGTAAGTATAAGTACCCTCAGGCTTCCCATAATGTTCAGGGTGGCTCTAGAAATCCGGATGGACCTGGTCGCAGCAAGCTTTGGGGGAATGCCCAGTCTCTGGCATGGCCAACACATCGATAGCGAGGGTATTGTAAGTATCTCCACTCAGGTTCCTCGTGATGATCAGTGGCTCACCAAATGTCCAGTCAGTGTTAGCTCTTTTTAATGATAAATAAATAAATAACGGTCAACCTCACACAAATCGATCTACTCCCACACTAAGCTCTAGTAGGCTTGTGTTGTGAGCACTAGACAACGATACGCATGCTTATGTAGATTAATATATACTTAAATTCATAGATCATCCATGACCCAGAAACGAATATTCGAGAAAACGGAAAAGGTAAACGAGTAGATGGATCGATGGTAAGCAATTACCGTCATCCATGAATAATTGAATACCTTCAACACTAGTGAAAGTGCATTGCCGATGCCGGCTGCACAGATGGGAGTACGTTATTTTCTTGAAGCTTCACACGAGCTGGTTTTCCGCAACTCACCACGGTTCTTGTGTACCCAACTCTACCAGGCCGCTGAGGTTACCGATGACTTCCAGGTGTGACCTTGGAGTTTCGTGGCGACCGTGGCCTAGTGACCGGGATTTGGCTATGCTTGAACATGTGCGGCATCCTCTACCTCTATCGCGCAGAAAAGGACTGTCAGAAATATAAAGAGTAATTATTGTCACAGCATCCTCCAAAATACGTCCACTGCTGGACAAAGACCGAGCAATGATCGGTCGTGCGCCTCTCTCATCCAACTCCTTTCCGCGATTCTAACCTGCTATCCACTTTATTGAGGGCCTCCATACGCTGCGTCTTTCGACACGCGGTCAAAAACTTCCGCCAAACGGTCCTCAGTTTCGCGAGTAACGTGCACCGCCCATTTCCACTTAAGTTTGACTATCTGAGCTATATGTACGACCTTAGTTTTCCTGCGGATCTCGTTCTTTGTTCTATCGCACTTGGAGACTCCGAGCTTAGCTCGCTCTTGTCTAAGTAATCTTTGAGTAACATGAAGAGTGACTGAACCCTACCTCGACCCTATCTTTGTCCGCAGGATCCCAGGACCCCTTGTTACATACGGCTGTTGGACTCGCTGGGCGAGCCGTGCGCCGGCGAGCCGCGCGCGCGTGTGGCCTGCGCCAAGGCGCTCTGTCGAGTGTTCTGCAGGCTGCTGCGACAGAAGGTACTGGCCTGATAGTGCGGCGCTCCCGGAGCGGATCCGGCTCGAAGGACCACTACTCGCGTATTCTCAGATTCAGCTTTTGGATATAACTTTGAAGGCTTAAATGTTTGGTAGTTTGCTACGCATAAACGAATAAGTAGATACTTTATCTATATAGAAACTAAGATCTACACATCTTAATTTTCAACCCAGGCTTTATTAAGATATTATGACATATTACCACATTTGTACATTTCCGAATATATCCCACTTTATGATGAAAAAAAATGATAACATATCTACAAGAGCGTAGGTGGCAAGTAATCGGTGACATCGCAGTGTCAATGTGTGCGTGTAAGGCTGTAAGCGTCTTACCTAAGCGTCTGCCTGTTGGTACTTTAGTTGCACATAAATATGATATAAGAAGATAGTAAATTATCATAACCACACAACACAACGGTAGTGGTGATGATGGTGATGGTGACGGAGGTGGTGATGGTGGTGGTCATGATGATGATAAGTGATTGTGGTGATGATGGTGGTTTTGTGGTCCACCACCCTTATCACAATCATCATTGTCATCATCATCGTTCATTTCATCACCACCATTACTATAACCATCATAATACTTAACCACCATCATCGTCATCATTACCATTGACTACCATTATCATCTTCACTAACACCATCATCATCACTACCAGTCACCACCATATTTATCATTTTCAGCACCAACACTATCAGCACCATCATTATCATTACCATCACCAACATCATCATCATCATCATTATTACTACCACCAGTCACCACCTCCAACACCATCCCTACCACCACCACTACCACCATCATCATCATCATCATCATCATCATCATCACCGCCAGTCACCACCATCATCATCGCTACCATCACCATCACCATTTCACGAGTTAATGCCCACCTAAGCACTGTACACAATCCTTTCAAAATTTTCTATACCTACGCAGCTAACTCGGTGCCCTTGCGAGGTGAGGTATCTCGATTCGGTGAGGGGGTATGCGTGTCCATTCTGTATGTAGTAGTATTACTCGTAAGTATTCTTTGCTATTACTAAGGCGGTTATCTGATGACAATTGTATCACTCTTCTTTATCGTTGTGACTGTAAACATTTCCACAAAGCGACGCCACTTAAAGTGCCAATTCTTAGACGACACTGCTTTCACTCAAAACTAGTCTTTAATAATTAAATACAAAAAAAAGTTTTGGGTCCTTTGAAAAGAAATTAATGAATAAATAAATATATGAATAAATAGTTTAAACTTTACTCTACTCTTGTCATTTTTAATGCCGAGCTCTGACATTACCTCGGCTAATCCTCGGCTCGGCTGGAGGGTAGTACTGGGTCGTTATAGATTACTCAACCGTGTTTGTGTAATGGGTACGCGTACAGCTATTATTTAGTTATACAGAGCTCTGTGGGCGGCACGTAGCTCGCTAAAGTGGGTCACTGATAAGCGCGCCGTTCAAATAGTTTACGACCGCTTTTGTAGCTTCGGGTTCTTATCTCGTATTCGGGTGTATTGTGGGTTCTATTATTCTTTGTAGCTTTGTGAGGTGTAGGTACACCTCGCGAGTTTGTTTTAAAACGGTTAAAAATTGTAATTTTTGTACGTTTTCAACTATATCCCCGCCATTTTGCAGAATATCGAAAAACTGAATTGAGAAAAATTATTAACGAACCTACTTACAAATTTTCATGAGAATCGCTTGAGAAATGCAATCTGTAGGTGAGAGCAGCCGGAAACAAGGACATCCGAACATCCAAACGTCCGGACTAAGAAATAATTTTAGGCAAATTTGAAGCGGGGTCGCTTCCAGGCGTATATAGGTCATTATTCCAGCGTTTCAACCACCTCAATCTCGTGAACATATTTTGGAAGAATTGGGCGTAGATTTTGATTCCATTTTCGGATATTTGTGAGATGTCCGATAAACTTAGATACCTAACCAGCAACGAAATCGCAATCTGCAGCCACTATCTACAAAAATGTGACCACGAAAGTGATTCGGAATAAACGCTCGAATAATGACCCATATACATCATTTGTTTTTTAACCAGTATCGTGTCATCTTTACTTTGTTATTCTTACAAGTTTTCATTTTTGTATATACTCGTATGTTTGTATGTTCTGGTCAAATCTTGCACGGAAGATTTGAACCGCTTCCCGGGACCAATTGAGTTGTTTAGTATACTTATTAGCCTTACGTCGTACCTTCGATAACAATACAATAATATGGCACAATAGAGCAGGTCTGATGATGAAGCCGGATAGTGGGTGCCCCTTGAAATCTCGACAAACTTTTCATCGAAAACGATTCACAGAATATTCAGTATAAATATTATCTCTTGGCGTATTATGGCTTCATCGACTATTCATTACATATTATAACAATTATTAGAGCTATGTTATAAGGAATTTTAAATGATTAAAATTACATTTAACAGATTATTTTAAAGACAGAACATCAAATAATTTATATTATTTCATCGAGGTATTATTATACAACTCATTCATTTCCATGACCCCTAAAACGAATCGGCTCGCAGACATAGGTTGATTAGGTTAGGTTAGGGTTATGTTTTTTTATGGCCCCAAAAACGAAACGGCTCGCAGCCATAGGTTGGCTAGGTTAGGTTAGGGTTATTTTTTTTTGATGACCCCAAAAACGAAACGGCTCGCAGACATAGGTTGGTTAGGTTAGGGTTTTTTTTTTTTGATGACCCCAAAAACGAAACGGCTCGCAACCATAGGTTGGTTAGGTTAGGTTAGGGTTATTTTTTTTTGATGACCCCAAAAACGAAACGGCTCGCAGACATAGGTTGGTTGGGTTAGGTTAGGGTTATTTTTTTTTGATGACCCCAAAAACGAAACGGCTCGCAGACATAGGTTGGTTAGGTTAGGTTAGGGTTATTTTTTTTTATGACCCCAAAAACGAAACGGCTCGCAGACATAGGTAGGTTAGGTTAGGTTAGGGATATTTTTTTTTGATGACCTCAAAAACGAAACGGCTCGCAGACATAGGTTGGTTAGGTTAGGTTAAGGTTTTTTTTTTTGATGACCTCAAAAACGAAATGGCTCGCAGACATAGGTTGGTTAGGTTAGGTTAGGGTTATTTTTTTTCATAACCTCAAAAACGAAACGGCTCGCAGACATAGCACATAGGGGTATATGAGCGTAAAAGGTGGACTAAAGTCGAAATAACAAATTCTAGAATTCCAATAAACTGTAATGACGACACATTAGCTGAGAAGTTCATGGATAATAGTATTACATTTATTTTCCGATTGCAGTTGACAGTATTTGGCAATCGGGTGTGATTTGAGTCGTTTGTTCTACACGGTCCGAGCGCGGAGTAACACGCAAGAAAATTTTCACTTTTAATATAATTTTTAAACATATAAGCAAGTAGTTTTGTGGTAATGTTTGTACATCAACATGATTTGCCGAGTATTTAAAATGTAGTCTGTATGTTATTATTTAATGATAAAGTCTAATTAATGTTGTATTTCACATTTGTATAAATACCTTCTTGTACATTGAATTTATTGACTTGACTGCAATTCAAAAGTCCAAAAGTTATATTTCCGGATGTTCCCCAGCTGAAATTTATAACTTGTTCGATAGTACATTTTGTATTACTGGATATGAAAATAACAACGCGTGCCAAAAAGTGCCAATTTGGTATTTATCTTAATTTTTTACAACAAGGTATTTTACCAAACATAGTTAATTTTGCGGTCGTGAAATTTAATTTACTGATTTATCATCAATGATTTTTAACGATTCTTCGGGCGTGAGAATTAAATGACAAGGGGATAAGTATTAACTCTATAAAGGACTGGCATGAGGTAACATTTCTAAAGAAACTGGATGCAGTAGAGAATAAGATTGTCGACTCTACCACATTCCCTCAAGAACAAAAAAACTAATTACTTCGCAATTTTTCGCGATTGAAGTCGAAACTTAAAACAAAATGGCGAGTCTCTATAAGAACAGAAACAATTGTTTTAGGGGATAGTGAGAAATGGTTAAAAGGAACTTTGGAAATTCCACTTACTCGCAAGAGAACTGTTGCCGGTCCTTTTTGTTAGAGATATAGGTACTTACGTCATCAAATAGAGGTAAAGATATCTCGAATCCTGTGATATCGTCACCGAAATTGACCTGAATTTGATAAAAAGATTTACCACAGTTCTTAAAGTGATATCCAGTGGCCAAAAGATATAGAGTTCGACAAGTTTTATGGCTGAAACTTGTCGAACTCTATCTTTTGGCTTTTGTGACAACACGGCAAAGCTCTACGTTGGACCCGGACTGTTCACACAATTTTAATACATGGTCATATTGTCATAAATCATGCCCTTCTCCCTATATGATATTTATCAGAAGAGGCTCCAGGGGCCAAAAACAAGCACTTTAAAGAATTCAGGAGGAATTAAGCAACAACTTTCTCCAGGTGCCAATTACATCAGATCCATAACTGAGAAACCTTTTAGTTTTACTGCTAGAAACATAATGCTTGCTCCAGATATAGTGATGATGCCGAATTTGACGATTTGATGCCAGATGTTGAAGATGGAAATGAATCAAACTGTGAGGAAGAATGGGACGCATCGTCTGTATGAGGAGGGCAATGAATTATGTATACCTATAATGTAAATATATAGACTTTCTTTAAGTATATGGTATATTACACTACACACCCAAGGCTGGCTTAGGAGAGGGGGGATGGCCTCCCGATGAGGCCCCGTACCGCTCCCCACTCTCAGCCAGGCAGAGAAGTTCATGATGGGCTCCTCCGCATACTCGGCAGTTGGTGGTCTTACTGCATTCACGCACATAGTGTGCGCCTAGGCAGCGGAAGCACAAGTTTCGCTGCTTGACCACCCCCCTGCGCCTCTGCACCCGCTGTGCTCCAAAATCCGCGCACGCGGTGATCGCGTGTCCCCCCTTCCGGCAGAAGGGGCACACCTCCGATTGGAGGGCGTTGTACCGCTGTCCTCCCCGACGGGGCTCCACCGGTTTGGGCCCGACCGTACGCCGGGGTGACGTGGGGGGTTGCGGCGTGGTTGCCCCTTGGCAATCCGCCCGCCTGCACTCACCCTCCAGGAACGCCCTCAATTCATCAAATGTTGGGAGGTGATTCGATGAATCACCCCCATGTGACTGCTCAAACCGCGCCACCACCTCGCTAGGTAACTTGCGCAAAACCCGGTTCACAACAATGTACTTGTTGTCCCCTAGTGACAACTTGAGTCGCTCCAGCGTATTCACCGCCACCGTGACGGGATTAAGGATTTTCGACCTTATTTCGTGTACATTAGTGACCTTCGATATACTAAATATTTTTTCGATGAGCCCATCAATAATTGATCGCCGATTATCATATCGGTCAATTAATAGGCCCCATGCCGTCTCGTAACTGGAATCCGTAATCTCCAAATGAGTCAAAATATCATGAGGCTCACCGCGTAATCTCCCCATCAACTGCGCCATTTTATACGCGGGGGTCAAATCCGTGCGCGAGTGCACCACGCTGTTAAAGATGTCGCGAAACCTCGGCCAGTCGGCATATTCACCACAAAATTCCGGGACATTCACCGGTGGCAACGGCGCCATTAGTGCCACACCACTGGGTGCACGCCTTACCCCAACATCCCCTTTTCGGGCGCGCTCGATATCCGCTGCCGCTTGGATGATACTCATCACCATATCACCGCACTGGTCTACATTGCGTTGCACCACTTCAACAGCCTGGGTCCGACTTTCCCCAGTCTCCTCTTCGTCAATACGGGCCAAATATTCGGCATGCAATTTCAATACCGCGTCATACCTTTCATCTACCTGTCGCGCGCGCGACAACAATGCGTCCTCGCGATCCGTACGACCAATTAACGTAACGACTAATGAAAACCATCTTAATTCCGATTCGACCCTTGACGCGACCGTTTTAACTACTGAGGGAGCCATGGTACCAACCTCGATAACGCGGATCAATAAAATAATATAACCCGAAAACAAATTAATTAATTAATTAATTTGGGTGAATAATTTTGTCCGTGGAACCCCGATTTTCGACAATAACAATCCGTTTTCGTACCAAACGCGACAACTTCAAAGTTATTCACCCAACACCAATATATTACGCAAAGGAAAACAACACTAAATGTATTTAAATTAAATGTATTTTGAGTGAATAATAGTTCAGCGGAACCCCAATTATTAATTACTTATTAATACGTTTCTCCGTATCGAAACGCAACTATATTTACTTTATTCACTCAACTAACATTTAATTGAAAGTAATAACTAATATTCTTATAATTTAGTTACTCTTAATTACGCAAATGCAACTTAACGTTAATAGATTGGAATGCGAACCAAGCGCAATCCACCCTCAAATTTCAATTATGATTTTGATGCTAACTAAATTACTTATTCGAACGTAAATGAATCAAATATCTTTTCTGTGGATATGAACCACGCTTTTGCTACCAAAATTTGATTCCGCCAGACACAAATTGAATTTCCCACGGGCCCATGTGATGGAAAATTATCAAAGCAATCTTGCCTAGCGCGAAACAATGGAACGCGATACGCGCCCTATGTACTTAACCTAACTTGATCTACGTTGCTAACCTGGATGTCAGCCGAATCTCTTCCCGGCCGCAAGTATGTGTTTCTGCTTTGTGTAACGTGTATGTATGTTTTACTTGCAACCATAAACGACGTCCCGGTCTGCGCCGCCGCCGCTCCGATCTCGTCAGCAAAACACCAAACACAGTTCACACTGTAGTAGTCCTTATATCACTCTAAATAACAATCCTTGGGGCGCCCGAAGCAGCCCACCATACAAGGAATTGCACCGTATCTCAACACTTTCCGTTAAAGCGTAAACCTTCCAAAAAATCGCCCGAAACCACGGAGGTTATAATGTTCAAGACCCGTTACGTTAATAGCTATGGCGCCGGCAGCGTCCGCCGGCGACAGCGCGCGCGCTCGAAGCGCCACGGAATAAAAGTGAACTAACTGGTTGTGTGGCCAGTGGATAAAAACTATCGGTTCTCAACAGAAATGATTTTCTACAATGTAAAATTTAAAACAAAATAATAAAATATGGAATAATAAAATATGAAATAAAGAACTGCGAAATAAAGTATATAATAAATAATATTTCTATAGATTAAAAATCGGTGTTATAAAAATACACCATTTAATTGTTTGATGTAATGAATATTCGATCAAATGAAAAAATGCGTACCGTTGACTTTGAACTGAAATTCGATTAAACGTTTGTCGAAATTTCAAGGGTAAACCCCGGATAGTACATGTAGGAACTGTGTAATATAATAATGCAATCCTACCGAATTCGGACTCTTAAGAACCGTCTTAGCGATTAGTTGATGAATGTTAAGAAAAGTACTTCTTTATCGGTTTCGCTCTTGGCAGAGTGGTCGTGGTCATCATTTCAGATGTTGGTCGTTCTTCTCTGATAGCAGCTTTTATTTGGTCTGAAGAAAAGAAAAGTACGGTCACCAATAAAAGCTTGTCACAAAGATGTAATTTTTGACAGAAACTTGTTTAACACTACGATTATTTGCAGCTGCGGTGGGCGGCGACCAAAAGCTTGGTGGACGGCACTGGGGAAGAGAAAGCGTTACAGATGTTACCGTACTGGGCGGGCAAAGCCGAGCGGTATATGCGGTACCTGCCGCTCATATACCTCAACACGGTCAGTACTATATATTCTAACATTTATAGGCGAAGACGGCGACCATCCGTACGAATGCACGCCCGTGATCAGCGTGCCGCAGTTCGCAACAGATCCGGCTCTGAGGACCAATTTGTGACTACTGACCCCTCACTCTCTCGCTCGCTCTTTCTTGCTCTCTCGTTCTATCGCTAATTTTTCTTTTCTTTTCTCTCACTTTCTAAGTATTAATAGCAAAGATCGCTCAATCGTAAAATAAATCCGGCTCGGGACCCACTGCATGGTCAGTACCTACAGTGTTCTCAGAGATAGCAGCTGCGTTACCATGAGCTGGAGAGCTGGAGAAGAAAAAAGCGCTCTCTACATCTACTTAAACACGGTAATTTTAATCTCCAATAAGTAAACTCAAAATTATTATTAAATATTAAATTAAAATTATTGAAAAATGAAACATAAACATGAACTAGGGCTTGCAATATCGGAATAGTTTCCAATTCCGGAATTGATTTTGATATTGGCACTCTATTCTAGAATTCCGAAACTGGTTCTTAACTTACCATACAAAAGTGTACAAAACCGTTTTTTTTTTTACTTTTGAAGGCGGGAATCGATAGCCTAATTAGAGGTTATTGAGATATTTAACATGGCTTTTCACAGGAACTTAAATCCTAAAGCTACTTCACTTTACCTACTTAAAGGAAACGTAATGCATTAGGCCGCTTAGTGAGGTGTATAGGTATAGGTAACATGATACAATTTTTCCAGGAAGCAGAATTGAAAACCAAGGCGGAAAGGGCAGCGAGGACGCAAAGTAACAAAGAGAAGAAAGCCCAGGTATCATGCGCATATTACTACCTACCTCATATTCTAAGTTTAGAATCGCAATTTACTTTTATACTCGCGTACTTTAATCTGTCAATTATAATTTCACAGACAAAATCACAATAGCGCACTTTTTAATCCTGTACCAAAATTCCATACTCTATGGTACCCGCTACAGAACTTTAATATTCATAAGACAACTCTTCTCAACTCCAATAATTTCAAAAAGAGAACATCAGCATATTTTATTTAAAAAAAAGTTCATTAATTGGTTAAAATTACTTGTCAAACAATTTAACCAATCACGAGGCATCCGCCATGACCATCGTGATGATGTTTTTTTTAATAGGACAGTTTTAGTTGAACGAAAAAGGTTACATCAAAAATAAAAATTCATAGTGGGGAATGACGATTAAAGTAAAAAATGTTTTCCTGTGATTTGCTCGTATAAAAAGTATTGTATGCAATAGTTACACAATTAGGTCTTAAAATAATTAAAACTTATTGAACGGTTCAATAAGTTTTAATTATGTGTTCAAACCGCGAAAGTATAAAGTGTTTTAGGTCTTAAAATCTCGTACCTTACTTAGGCCGCTCGGCAAGCCTCGTGACCTAAACGCGGTACTCGACTTTAAGAACCTTCATTGAGCAACTATTGCATAAAATACAATTTTTAAGCTACACAAGGAATCCTAGTTCAAGAAAATGTCTAAGTTTATAGTTATTAACACTGTAAAATAAGTTATTACTTAATGAAATAAATTTATTTTTATAGTAACTCATATTTTATAATGCATATACTTGACGTATGCACATTATTGCCATATGCAAGCTGTTAGTAGCGTCGCTACCCAAGGTTTAATCAAACTGTAACTTGTCAGGCTACCTAACATGCTTCGCAGATGTTATAATAATAAATATTTTGCCCATGATTCTTTTGCTATCAAATGTCACTAAATTGAACATTATGGTTTCTAGAGGTTACAGAGAGGATGAAGTAAAATCATTATCCAAATATTACAGAAAGGTAATTTTTTCAGGAGGAAAAGTTAAGAACGCAGAAACCTTCGAACGTCACAGCGTTGTATGCTCGTGGTGGTCTCAGTAAAAAGAAAAATACCGACAAGGTATACCTTACTTACGGCTCTTACAACTTCTATGTAAAAATTAAATATGGGACATCACACAAATAGACCTAGGCTTGTTTATGGGCACTAGACGACGACGATATACGATGGTATATTATAATCAAGTGTTTGTGTAAGTTTTCGTATGTATGTATTATGTATTTCAAAAATTGTTTGTTAAATTGTCTCCGAACGTTGTAGACCCTGCACGAAATCAATGTTTCTGTTTCGCTCTATGGTTGACGGGTGGAGAATGCCCTGTGGAATGAATAAATATACATACTTCTACAGATAAATACATACTTAAATACATAGAAAGAATCCATAACACCGCGTCATCGTAAAATGTGCATTATAATACATTATGTCTTTTCAGCAACAGACAAGAACAAATAAACCTTCTACAGCGTCGGACGCAAGTCGCAGCAAAAACAAGGTACGAAAAAAACCTTAATGAAGCGCAATTGATCTTGAATTGCAAAACTTCGTTTCCTAACTCTATCTGTGGGCTGCTGGGGTGTACCCCCGAACATTGGGTGAATTATGATATTTGTACGTATTCAACCCGTGTAATTAGATAGAACACAAATGTATAATGTAATTGTTTTAAGTACTATTTACGAAAAAAATACTTACTGTTGAGTTTCTTTCGGCTTTCTTCTCAACAGCGGTCTCCTCTTGCGAAATGACTCACAATCTGACTTGTAAAAGTGCCCTTGTGGCCTACTTCACTACATAGTATAAAACAAAGTCGCTTTCTCTGTCCCTATATCCCTTTGTATGCTTAAATCTTTAAAACTACGCAACGGATATTGTTGGGGTTTTTTTTAAATAGATAGAGTGATTCAAGAGGAAGGTTTATATGTATAGTACATGCATAATTTATCAGCATTGCACCCGTGCGAAGCCGGGGCGGGTCGCTAGTACTGAATAAATTATTTCATTTCATTTCAACCCCCATTGATTATTGATATTCAATGTATTGTCTTTGACTTGGGTAATCATGATCATAAAGGAATCTTAAGTTTAAATAAAACAATTTAAACGGATTATATTGCGTGTATTCATTATTTGGGCTTTCCTGACGTTTCGGCACTTAGTATAATTACAGTTACCGTTGTCAAAGGCTGACTGAGAAAAAAACATTGTTTTCTGTCAAAGTTACATTTGTACAAACTACCCTATAGGTAATGTAAAATATTAGGGTAATGAATCTACTAACGTAACTTAATACTACTAACGTAACCGACGACGCGGCTGGCTCAGTTTGTAGAGCCTACTGAGCCGGCGGTCCCGGGTTCGAATCCCGGCCAGGGCAAATATTTGTGTGAAGAACTCGAATATTTGTGCTTGGTTCATGGTTGTTCTATGTATTTAAGTATATATTTATCTATATAATTATATGTATATCGTCGTCTAGTACCCATAACACAAGCCTTCCTGAGCTTAATTTGGGACTAGATCGATTTGTGTGAGGTTGTCTGATATTAATTTATTTATTATTTATATTTTCTACAGAAAATTTGTGTTTTTTTCAGTCTAGTCAAGTTTAAATTGTTTTGCTTAAATGTGTGACAGTCACGAAAACCGAAGAAAATATTTTGACTCCGGTGTTTACATTTCTTAGGGCTCCAGACCGATTCCTGCCTTAGTCCCTCTGCCGGCGCCTAAGCCTAAACCGCCCCCGCAGAAAGGCGCGGGTCGCCGCCTCATGCAGCGCGTGGTGTGCGGCATGCGGCGTGCGGCAAAAATATACGGACTAGGGAGGAAAGCCGCTTCTGTCCTGGCGACGGAGATCGGGAACCAGGAGCAAGAAGTGCACGCGCTGTGGTGAGTGGAAATTTGAGAACCGCTAATCTACACATATTTTCATTATCATACATTTACAAAAGCCGCCAGCGTTTTCGGGAGCCAGTTAAGACACTCAGTCTCAGCACTAGTATGAATCGTGAGTGCATGTGTTGTGGTGAGTGTGGGGTGAAAGTGATTATTTCATTTGTTTTAAGGTGTAATACGTAATTGGTTACTCTTTACTGCATTAGAACTATTATATTATATCATGATTTAACTTTCGCCGCTTCATTTCAGACTATAACGTAATGAGTAAATTATGTAATTTGTTGGGCGCCAAATGTGACATCGGTGATCAGAGTGCGGTCGTTCTGTTTCAGCTGAACTCGAAAGTTCCCAACAGTTAATAAATCATCGAAAATCTGGACAACAGGGTATATATGTTTCCGTATTCGCTACCGCTACGTTACTGTAGCGACACCTTTTTTATACCTTTATTAATTGAAACAAGCACTATTACATATATAATATAACATGAACATGACCTAAATTCAAAAAGCCCCAACGTAACATCTACTAAACGTTTGACACATTTGGTTGATGTTTGACCTTCTTGACAAAAAGGGCTTTCGATAATAAAATAAACGTTTTCTAAATCGGCTATCCGTTTGAGACCTACGATGTCACAGATAGATATAGACACAGACGCACAGATACACATGTTAAACTTATAAAACTCCTCTTTTTCGTCGGGGGTTAAAATAAGATTTGGCGCCCAACGTGGGGCGGGTTAAGCACTTAATGACATATCGTCTACATGAACTATTACACCTATATTAACTACTCTAGGGCACTTTTACAGGCCTATCAGTATATATATATATTATGAAAGTCTATATTAGAAAATTCTAAAATCTTATGATAATCAGTACCTAGAATAGGTACGCCCTTTCAAATAAATCGGATCGGATGGTCCAGCCGTCTTCGAATAAACGGGGAACATGCGGTGAGTGAACCGCATTCTTTGTCCGTTTCTGTAGATAATCTATGGCAGCTACTGACTGACACCAAAGACTTGTTAATGTGTGCAGGTATAGCATGCGAGTGCTGGCGAAGGCGAAGCTAGAGGCGCTGCTGGCGCGGGGCGACAGCCGCGCGAAATCCGAGACGGCTCACCTCTGCTGCCTCGACTGGGCAGTCGCCGACCTCATGATGATGTACGAGTACTCCCCAGTACGGGAGGTAAGTCATAGCTTCCGATGTGTGTCAGCCCTAGTAGAGTGAAATTAATGTGAAAATATATTAAAACTCTGTTGCTGTTGTTCGCCAATTTAGTAGAAAAATTAAATACATGAAAACTCACAGGATGAAAAACAAAACTATCTACATGTAAAGTTCTTTACAGGAATATTTGAGAAATGATGGTACAGAAAGTTTCGCAATTTTGGAAACCTCGTCTGCATGTACTAGCATGTGGAATTACATTCCAGCGATAAATAGATCACGCAAATCTCATCGCCTTTTCATTTGGCAGTCGAGCTTCCTAGAGTACAAGCAGCAGCTCGCGCTGCTGGCCACGTTCCACCTGGTGCAGCGCTTCGCGCTCGAGGAGTCGGGGCGCGAGCTGCCGCCGCAGAAATGGCACGAGGCGGCGCGCTGGTACTGCAAGACGTGAGTCAATACAACTTAGAGATACGTCATTTTTTGGGAGTGCTTACATTATGCTATAAAACCTTGTTTTATATATGAGCTTTAAACGAATTTTTGATTTCATAGAAATTTCAATTAATCGAAAGCATTTTTTTCTGAAACCATAAAATATTTTGGAACTTTACAACAATCACAACACAAACCTAACCTAACATACTCTTTTTTCTAAAAGAAAAATTTAATTCTTCTAATTCCGAATGATTTATGACTTCCGAGGAAAAAATTATCTATGAAATCAACATTCTATGAAATGAAGCATTCGGTAATGTGTGTCTATAAAAGAAGAAGATCCCCCACATTAATATATTTGTGAATTTGTGACAAATGTGTTTTGGTTAACATAATTTGTATTTTCAAAATAGCTCTCTGTAAAAAAGTTAAGGAAAGCGTTCATTTTGATGATGACATAGAAGAATATTTTGAGTTTTATTTATTTCAATCTTACCGATTTTGTATAAAAAAAATCGTGTTTGTAAAATCGAGCCTGTCACCGTGATGGTGATGAAATACGAGGCTCTGATTACAATAAACTTAGAATAAATACTGATAATATTGTTTGTTACATCAGCGGTGTGGTGATGTCTCCCGTGGGGCTGCAGCGGCGCTGGCACGAGATGAAGCAGGCGACGCGGCGCAAGCTGCGCGCGCACCTCGGCGGCGACAAGAGCGCGCCCATAGAGCCGCTGCACCGCGCCATCGCCAACAGGCTAGTTATATACCTTTTAAAATATCTGAAAATCTTTCCATTGTTGCCTACTAAGGACACTGCCGTCGAAATTACAACGATATATTTTTTTAATTCAAACCGCTTTCATCATCATAGGCTTTAGGTACATCTTTATCTGATGATTTTATGCAGCGTTTTTGTGGCAGTGTTTGAAATGACTATACAGTTCGATGCGGGAGTGACTCTGACATCCGCAAGATTGACATCTCATTAGGGATTTGATGATTGAGTTTGTGAAGCGAACCTCCTCTTATTTTGGTGTCTCCTCTCGCTTTAGATAAACCTCTCAAACCGCTTTAAATTTGATGGTATTCCCTGTCGACTTTGGGGTTTCTGTTCTGAGATTAAAGCAACAGATGCATACTCTAGGGAATTACGGATTAGTGTAATCTGGCTGTTGCGCTAACTTTGGTAAGCGATTGTTAGCATAAAAGATTTATAAGATGGGTCGATGGTCCGGATCTGGACCACAACCCGCCATTTGCTGACCGTTGCTCAAACTAAACCTATTGGAGTTCTACCAGCCGCGTGGTATCTTACCGCAAGTACTTATTGCAAGTTATTATAACAACAGATGCACAGTTTAAAGCAATTGGAGGTGTTTTGTCAACCGCGTGACGTCCGCCAGCAGATAAGAGTTATTAAATTCGTCTTTTAATTTTAGTTTATAGCGGATTATGGAACTTCTAAGCTTTATTAGTCTCTATTGCACCTATGGTTCAAATGCTCGGGTGCAGCGCGACGACAATAGTTTGTTTAAATACCTTTTTGACTAACCCCCTCTGACTGATTCCCTCGCTGACTGGCCACGCTCTTAAATCTTCCGGCCCGGAGCTGGAGGGTTACTCCGATGTTCGAAATTTGAACTCCGTATTGTGCTTTAGCTCATTCAAGTATTGTTTGACGCAAAATCGAGTGATGACACGGTACAAACTTCGAATTTCAATCTTGGGCGTAACCTTTTTGGTACGCCTCCACCGCCATATAAACAAATGTAGAATACCCTAAATGACGGTAGTGGTGACTTGTACGCAGGTACCCGCACGTGGTGACGGGCCGCCTGACGCCGTGGAGCGACCTGTTGGCGGCGGACCTCGTGGCCAGACCCACGGTAACTGTACATCTATATTTATTTTATACTATTATAATTATAAAATTTAAAATAATCAAACGTCTGTACATTGAAGATATTTTCCATAAATAAGTGACCGACAAGTAGCCGATTGTCGGTCACTGAGTCGATTTTATCTGGTTTTTTTTTATATGAGATTTTTTTATGCACTATGTATGTATGTGTCTGTTTTCTCATTACACCTAAACGACCAGACTGATTTGAACGATGGTTAGTACACGGGTAGCTGAGCATCCACAGATATTTATAGGATTATTGAAGACGCCGCGACGGGCTTTCACCAACGCGGTACGTATCCTAAATAACCTAATACGTAGCCTAACTTATAGTGGAAGGACCATTGAACTAATTAAAACACCGAATTTACAATAATTAACTTTAAAAATAAACGAATCTAATGAGGATGAAATATAGCAGATCTGCCTAGCAAAAACCCTACGCTTAACTTGCTAAACTAACTTAAGAACGACATACTGAGAACTAGGGTTACTGGGTAGGAGGTTTACTGAGATATATAGATATTATACTTGGATCACTGAAATACTTCTTGCTGCTTGACGATAAAAAACTGTACTGCAATTCATTTCGCGACTACGACTAATAGATATACATTTTCTCATTCTAAACTTAGTCTACTAATCGACAAGCACTTTTTTAAAATTCCTACTCCAATAGGATCACGTTATTGTCGAGACAAAGGAAATTCGTCCGTTAAATTTCGTTAGCAGGATCGGAAGTCCCTTACATAAAACAGAGGCTCCTGTTGGTTGCCCACTTATGGGTCTTTACTGGATCCGGGTTAATTTTTACTTAGCTATTTACAGAATCTGATAGGTTCAGGGTCTAAAAAGTTATTTAACAATTCCTAAAAAACTTTGGCTTAGTTCGTACTTTTTACATAACAAATTTTACAATCGATATTCAAATAAATTTTAGATTCTACTAAGATATTAACTGGGGCTTCTTTAAACAATGGTTATATATTGGTTCGATACGTATTTAAATTAACTATACAGTATGTAACAGAACGAAAGGCAAAGAAAGATATCCATTAATGTTTAGACCATACATAGGACTATGGTGCCTAGCTTATGGAAAATTTGCACATTTTTTTTCTTTATTATTTAATCTTTATACAGTAGTGAAAAAATAAACCATTATTTTATAACCTGTATTATTTATTTACAATCTTATCAATACACCTAGAGATTTTCCTAGCACGAACGACGTGTTGTTAGTGCTTGACAAAATAAAAACATCGACAATCCTGTTATCGATAACACCACTTGAACATTATAGAGGAAAATCACAGACCTAAATTGGTAGACGCCGCAAACACATCCACTTCGCGTGCCAGCGATTATGTTCAAATAGACATAATTCGTAAATTTTTGGTCCTCCTATTTTTTTTTCTAACTTGCGGTATAAGGTTGTTATTATGGAGCAGTCTAAATGAAACAACTTTCAGTTTGTTTGTTTATATAGTGCGTATTTCTTTATAACGTTGACGTGGTGGTTATCGATAACATGTTAGTCGATATCATTATTATGTAAGCACTAACGACCGGTGGTTCCTGCTAGAAAAATATCTAGGTGTACTTATCAATCACAACTAATAAATGACAGCTGATAATAAAATGCTCCTATATACCTGCTCTTCCTCTCTCACGTGAAGTCGTTGACGCCCTCCTCGATTAATCGGCACCGGCGGGTTGTTATTTCGTAAACGGATAATCGCATTGACGATCACACGGGCGATGTTGGGTTGCCTTCGTGCGGGAAACCTCTCTGCGTAGGACGAAGAGCGGCATTCCCGTTACTCCTACTTTCTTCGTAAACAAGTATCATATCCACAAGTTCCTCCGCAGAAAAGTTTACAGGCTGTCCGTATTTTTCAGTTAAATTTTTATCTAGATAGAAATTTAATTTTATCTGACACACGAACGTCAAACCTCGACCTGAAGTTTAAATCATTGAGGTATTATTTATTATAGAGCCACAGACCCGAACAAAAGTGTCAAATGAAGTGGCACCGTTGTCATGTTCAAGTAGATGCCAATAACGCTTATTTATAATTTGCAGCAACATATTGACTTCGTACAAAAGAACTCTTTGTTTAAACGTTTAAGTGTCAAATTGACTTAATTACTTATTACCACAAATATTTTACGTGTAAATTAACTTTTTTAGCGTATTCTGACAAGGTCTCTTGTCAAACTTGGAACATGGCACGAATGGATCAGATTTTAATATTTTTACATACTTACTAAAAATATTTTCACTATTATTTTATTTAGGTATTAAAATATATTTTTTGTTTGAACTAAATAAACTCGTAAATTGTTAATAACAATTTTAGTTACGTTTTTATTTAACAACTGCATAAAAAGTTTCCGATAGAAGGGATCAGTAATAATGACATTATTTCTCCTTGTTCCTGTATGTGAAATGAGAGTAAGACAAGTGCAAAATATTGACATTATTAACCCTTTAAAGTTTGATCTTATTTGTCGGTGGCGTGGTATGCACGGCAGCACACGTCGCCGTCGCCTTTATGTGTTCTTGGCGTTCAAAGGTTTAAACTGACAGTGTCTAGACTCTGTGACAAAATAAAACAATAACAACAGAGCTTTTTTTTTAGTAATTTATGAATTTTATCATTTTACGCTTCTGTCTACACGAGAGACGAATTATTTGGCTTCAATTATTCTTCGCGTTTGTCTCTTGCTAAATGTGATCTCCATTTTTACGTTGTTGAGAATGGGAATCTTGAATTAAAAAAATAGGATAATTATTTATTGCACTCCTTAATTTATTAATAAAATATAAAACTATAGCGACTCCTTCGATTTTTGTTCTGTGATGAGGTGCATTTTGTAGAGACAAAGTTAATAATTCTCACACAAAAATTGCTATGATTTTACATAGGATTCGTTAATTAATCAATAGAACTTAAGTAAAAAAGAATATTCCGTCCTGTTCCTTTATTTTATAATTGTTATTTCTGTAATTTTTCACTGAAAATTAAGTCACTTTTGAGACCCGTCACGTGTCATGGTCTAAAGTAGACTGATCGCCCAACTAATGCGATTTGTGATTTTGCATTAGTTGGGAGGGTGCCATTTTTTCCGTCTGATTGTGTGTCCATGTAATTATTACGTCAATGGTTTAAATATAAAGAAAAATGTCCAAAAGTGATTTAACCTGACCTCTTTCAAAATAATAATAACAAGGTGACAAATGTAAAATGTCAAAGTGAACTGAAGTGAACTACAATGTTATGCGAATTCCCTGTAATACCTAAATAATTTATGTTCTAAATGATCATTACAGATAGTGGTTAGTGATTAGTGTGTTAGTGTGGTAGTGCGGCCATAGTTGAAATTGCAGTAATCTGATATGTGGATTAGTTTGTTTACGTTAAATAAACTGACGTCTTACAGTTTCTACAGGATGTTATATGAATCTTTAACCGACTGCAAATAAGAGGCGTTATATGACTTTATAATTATGTTTAAAGGATAGGATGAAACATAAACTATCACAATAAGAAACATTTATTAAAGTTTCATACTTAGAATTTAGAAAAGAATGCTTTGGGAAATCTTAGGTAACATTTCTTGGTTTTTTGCAACTTCTTTAAAATTATTTATATAAAAAAAAGAAAAATTAAACTTAATAGTTAAATTATACGTTTTCATCATCTACAATATGTATTTTAGCAAAACAATCCTGACACATGTATATACAATGTTCGTTGCACAGTAACTTTGCACATCTGTTACATCCTTTTTTCGTACTTCTATTTTTCTTGGACGGACATACTGCGCATATTATATTTTGATGATCCGATGGTACAAATCGGGGGATTTGGTTTCTCAGCTGGTTCTGCAATGTGTTTACGTCGGATCTTCTAATGATATATGGTCTAGTCATCGCCAGGGCAAATTCTTTCAGAAATGTTCGTCATAATAATATAAAGTAAACTGAGCAAAACAAAACAAGAACAACGCCCAATAACTGAACAAAACCAACTAAAAATCAATAGTAATACGATAGTTATATCATAACAATACTAAACGCAATGAAAACTCATAATATTTCAACTATATTAAAAAAACCGATTCATAAACTTTACCTACGTGAGTAGTCGCGCAGTGAGCAATTTGCCGTCAAACGCGACACACCTGTGACAATCTTTGCCTCCTGCAGTCACCCGCGCACTGAATTTGTTATAATTTCTAAAACAAGGAGGTAAAGTACGAGGGGGCAGCTACTAGGACGCTTGACCTTGACAAATGCATCGTTTAGAAAATAACACGAATATAGTTCCGCGGGCGGCAAAATGCTCATAGCGCGAGCACTCTAGGGTTAAAATGTTTTTAGATCGCTTTTATGAATCTTAACAACGGTGATTCTTGTAACTATGGATAGCTTTTGAGGATTAAACAATAATTAAAATTTAAGTTACAACTATGAGAGCATATAACAAATCAATTAAGTAAGTAAGTAAGTAAGTTTATTGCATTTAAACAAATTTATACAGACACATCTCTATACTAACCTATATAATATACACATTTACAATAATTAACGGTCCACTGTTGTGTACTCAAATATGGCTTATATAAACTTAATTTCATGCACTGAAATCGCTTATCTTAGCTGTTACACTGGCTCCTACACTAGGCACAGCCTCTGATATTACCCGATACTCCGATTAATTTTTGTGAAATTTCCTTTACAATTTTCTTTGCATCCGAAGACCACGGGCCAAATGTTTCCACCGCCAGTGCCACAAATTCGTAATTTTTATTTAAGAAGGCATATTTGCGGCGCTTGATGATTTGGGCATCTTCTGCGGCCATCCCCGGTTTTCTGGCGGAACGTTGGACATGGGACGGGGCTAGAGTGTCCACACATGTAACATCCCATGCCAAAGGCCGCCCGAGATGCCATGGCACCAGTGTGCAGCCATCCGGTCTCTTCCCGTCTTCAGCGGAAAGTCCCACAGGCTCCAGAGTTGCTGGAACGGATGCTGTGCCAAGGGCCCGGCGAACGAGGTCGTTAAGTGCCCCGTGTCTATAAAAACGACCAGCGCTTGACTGGCAAAAGAGGCCGTGTCGTCCGAGGGTGTCAGCTGAGCCTCCGCAACGGTAGCAAGGGTGTGGCTCGCAAATTTTTATACCGAGACGGAGGCAGATTGCGATTCTAAGGGTACTTGGATCTAAGACGGAACCGATATTGCGTGAGGGCAAGGCATGCAGCCAATGTCCCGACTCCGGCTCGGATACTGCCAGTAGGCGGGCCCGCTCGGTCGCAGTAAGGCAACTGTCTAATAGAAATTTGTGAATGAATTTTACTGTTATGTGATCCCAGGCAGCTTGGCTGGCTTTTTCAGATGGCGCGCTCTCACCCGGGTTCCTAGCGCTCCATGCTGACTCTGCATCCACCAGGTCCGAAACCTCTACATCAGTGGGATTAGAAATGTTAAGAATACCACTGATGAGGGTGACAGTACTGTGAATGGATGAGAGAAAGGCAGGAAGAGCAAGGTCGCCTGTGGAGCGTATGCCTAGTCCGCCATATTTAATAGGAAGAATTGCCTGGGACCAACTAGATAAATTTTGAGAAACGTTTAGAATTTTGCTCGTGGTTGTTTTTAATAGATCGTCGATAGTAGTGGTCAAAAAGGGAAATTTCCAGACAGGGCAGCATCGTAAAATGAACATGAATTTGGGTGAAAAAAGACATAAACGTAAAATGTAGATAGCTACATGAGGGCTGATTTTAAATAACAAATCCGAAGAATTGCGAAACTGGTTTAGTTTTGAATTTATGGTTGGTGGAATGGCGTCTTCAAAAATTGGAGCACCGAGTAGGGTGAGGGATTCGCGATTAAGTAAAGTAATATTAGGCGTTACACGGTTAAAAAGACTTAAAATGTTACCTCGGCATTCATCTGTGAGTTTTTCTGAGATAAAAAGCTCACACTTGTCGAAGTTAAGAGATAGGCCAATCTCAGAGAACCTTTTTATAACATTATTTAGGTCATTGAAAGCTGAAGACGCCGATCCTCCTAGCGTTCCGTCATCCAGATACCATATATTTAAATCGGAAGTGAGGTGTGATATGATGGAATGGATGGCCAGGCTAAAAATGACAGGGCCGAGCGGGTCACCTTGCTGGCAACCAACGGAAGAGGAGATTTCCTTGTCACCGAACATTAATTTTGATGGGGTACCGTAGCATTGTAGTAAATAATTATAAATTTCGGGAAGTTCATTTTGAATTTCATCTAGAAGGGTGCCCCTGTCAATCGAATTAAATGCATTTTTGACATCTAGCTTTAATATGACTTCAAAGTTAGATTTATTTATGAATGTGCGGGTGGCATGCACTGCAGCTTCACACCCCCCTCTAACTCCAATTCTTTAAATGCATATTTATTCCAAAGATATCTCGATTGCTTGTGTAGTTTCAGTATTTGTTATCGTTAACTGATATTTTTGTTATTTCTGAGATACATTTTATATTGGGCTAGATTAAATCGGTATACCTAAATAAAAAAGTTTTATCACAAACTTGTGAGTACTTCAAAGGTTGGGTGAAAAATGTTTTTAGGTCTAAAAGTAGGTAATTTGTTTGAATTGTAACTTTGTTATTCTTACTTTGTTGTATTGTTGCAGAACGAACGAGGACCGACCAAAAAACGCCCACCCTTCGCAAAGGACGGTACGTACACCATTTTGGCAAACTGTAGGTGTAAAGGTACATCTACTCTATTGCATACTATAAAAACATACTCCTGTTATGTTGTTTTTTAGGGTTCCGTACCCAAAGGGTAAAAACGGGACCATATTACTGAGACTTCGCCGTCCGTCCGTCCGTCCGTCCGTCCGTCCGTCCGTCCGTCTGTCACCAGGCTGTATCTCAACAACGGTGATAGCTAGACAGTTGAAATTTTCACAGATGATGTATTTCTATTGCTGCTATAACAACATATAATAAAAATAAAATAAAATAAATATTTAAGGGGGGCTCCCATACAACAAACTTGTTATAGATTATATATATATGTATAGGTACGGAACCCTTCATGCGCGAGTCGGGCTCGCACTTGCCCAATTTTTTCAATAAACTAGTATAATCGTTATTTATAATATATTGAAATTTGATTGTTATGCCCGTTCAATACCATTAAATAATGGTTTTCTATCTAGAATAGAATAGAATAGAATAGAATTCATTTATTTGTAAATCACAGGTAATTAGTACAATAAGATCTTATATTTTAAAAACATACAGTGCTCTGTGTTTTGCCTATTGGCGTACAAATTTTATACCTTACTAAAAATAAGGTCTAATATGTTAATTGTAAATATTTTTCCCTTCATAGAAAATACTGACAGAGACAATTTGGACACGAATGCTTTGTTAGGAGACGAGGCAGAGGCAAGTGGTGAGAAAAAGTCGGTTCTATCAGTGCGCCCAGGAACTTCCATAAGCATTACAGTGATTGATAACGCCCCGGCGCAAGCTACCAGTAGTAGTGAGTTGTCCAGCGACTGTCCTAGCGAAGAAAATTCTAACCATGTTCATAAAAATGAAGTTAAAAATAAACACTATGAAAATCCCAGAAGAGAAGGTTCCCAACAGAATATAAATCGCAATAAAGAAATAATTGATTTGGATGCCCCAAGCGGGCAAGCATTCGGGGAATTAGAAAGGCGTCGAGGAATAGACGCTATAAATGCTTTTAACAAAGATACAGAAGTACTTAAGGAAGAAGATTGCAAAAATAATATAGACGATAATAAAGAAATAACCGATTTGGTTGCCCTAAGCGCGGAATCTGACGAATTGGTAAGTCGTCAAGAAATGGATGATAAAAATGCTTTTGCCATAGATACAGACGTAGTTAAAGAAGAAGATTGCAAAAATAATATAGACAATAGTAAAGAAATAACCGATTTGGATGGCCCAAGCGCAGAAATCGACGAATCAGAAAGGTGTCAAGAAATGGATGATAGAAATGCTTTTGACAAAGATACAGAAGTAGTTACGGAAGAAGATTACAAAAATAATGTAGATGACAGTAAAGAAATAATCGATTTGGAAGCCCCAAGCGTGGAATCCCATGAATTAAAACAGCGCCAAGGGATAGACAGTAGAAATACTGTTAACATAGAACGTAAAACAAAGAGGGGAGAATATTACAAAAAAAATATAGATGTTAACAAAGGAATAATCGATTTGCATGCCCCAAGCAAAGCATCCAACAAATTTAAAAGTCGTCAAGGAATAGGCAATAGAAATACTTTTAACATAACTGAAGGTAGAATAGCAAGTAAAACTAATAATACTCCAAGTAGTGATGATTTTGCATCACAAGTTATACGAGCTATTGAACAAGAATTATTTTATGATCGACAAATCAATCACTCCAGCTCATGTTCCACCGAAAAAAACTCTAACCATCTTCATACAAATGAAGTTAAAAATAGAGACTATGAAAATACCACAGAAGGTTATAAAAAGAATATAGATGTTGAAACAGAAATTATTGATTTGGACGTACCAAGCGCGGAATCCGATGAATTCAAATTCCGTCAAAGGATGGATGATAGAAATGCTTTTAACATAGTTAAGAAAATAGTAGAAGGCAAAATAGCAAGTAAAGCTAAAAATGCATCAAAAAGTGATGATTTTGCAACACAAGTTATACAGGCCATTGAAAAAGATATATTTTATAATCGATCGTCGAAGTTGAGCGAATATAATGAATGTACCTCAACGCAAAACAGCACAAGCGTATCAAATAGTAAAATACAATCTAGTTCTAAAGAAAAAAAATACGACGATGTTGAAATAGTTACTTCTTCAAACCAAATGAATACGAACGACTCCAATAGTAACGTAATAAATATTACTAATAAGTATCCAATGCTATCTCAAATGCTACAGACTGTATGTATTTTCGATGATGATGCTGAACTCACTGCCTTTTTAAACAAAAACAAGGAAGTTTCCTGGAAAGGCAATTCTTCAAATACTGATGTTACTACAAACACAAATGTTCATGAACATGAAAAAAAGTCATCAGTGGAGATTAGGAACAGAAAGCGTATAAGGGCCAAGATAACCGATGACTGGGCCGAAGAAATTGTGACGGCTATAAAAAAGCAACGCCTAGAATCTGATAAATTAGAAAATCCACATTTATATAACGAAGAAACATCGAGAGACGATAAAAGGGATGAATCTCATAGCAGTGTTTCTACTACAATAAGAGATTCAAACTCAAGCGATTCGGATGATTGCAAATCAGTTATTAACCTAGACTCTGGCGATGAAGTTTATAAGGGAAGCAGTGATGATGGAGACATATCTCAGGACTCCGAGGTCGCGGTAGATAGTATTGGTAAGTTATTCCCTATAATCTTATTATAACTTTCGTGAGACATATTTAATTCCGCTTGATACAATAGTTATTCCCTATATTTGTTTTATTCAGAAAATTTAAATAAACATACGGCTCAAAAATAAATAAGGGTCATTAGAATAGGCTTGTTTTTTGGATTTTGGATAACAATGAAACTTTTTTTTTCAATAGTCCTTGCTGTTAATAATCCACACGCTGCAGCTTATTTATATTTCTTTAAGATGTTTTTTTTTTCATTGACAATTTGACAGTTCTCAATTATAGTAGCTGAAAGGATCTTTGGTTTCGAAAATTAATTGAAAGAAGTAGTCGTTGGTTGACACTTGTCTTGTCAATGTCAACATTTTAACAGTTTAACACTGACGTGTGTTATACTTTTTGAATCCCTTAACTAATAATAACTATTAGTGTACTTAATAGGTAACAATAACAATAGGTATTCTTCGTTCTGTGAGGATTTCATTCCATACAATTGTATTTCTAGACCCGAAGCTGCTCATGTGTCCAGTGGTCGTGATGACGCGGTTGGAGAACGATCCCTCCCTCCGTATCATACCAAATCCATCGCCACCATCTACACGTCGATCTCCGCCACCAAGTCCCTCCAGTATCAAATTGGAATCACCTAGTCTTTCCAATGACAAATTGGAAAAACTGGATGCTTGTGCTGGTGATACACCTTTCTCGGTCAATACGCCAAAGCCAGAATTCCTCCATGAGAAGACTAAAGCGTTGTTAAAACTATGCAAGCCCTGCGTAGTACTAATGGAGCGGTTGGAGGAGGTAGACAAAGGGTTGGGGAGGTTGGCAAAGAGGGTGGAACTGCAGGACATCGATGACGTGAGACGCACCAACCGCAGGGTGCTGACGGCGCAGGTCGCACCGCTTGCACAGGTGAGCTTGAAGAATTTAAAACATTTCATTTAGCTGGGTAATTTTTCTATAGTTTGCTCTAAATCACTTTCATGGACGCATAAACACCATTTGCTGAATGGTATTAATGAGATTACGAACTCTTTCTTTGATTTTGAGATTTCCAAACAACATTCCTTGATGTCACATCCTTGAAAGTGAAAGTGAGGCCGTTGGAACGCTGGAATGATCCAAATCCACGGCCACGAAGAGATGAAAAGGAAAATATGTGACTTTGTTTTTATCGCGTTCGAATGCATATTAAGAAACTTGTCAGATATGACACACAAACGTGTCTATTTTCAGTATGTCGATGAGGCTCGTTAAAACTGTTTTTGTGTCCAGGACTCTGATTCATCTTCGACGGATTCATGCGATTCGGATTGGACTCCGGAAGAGGACGACACGCGGAAAATGACATCAAATCAAAATTTTGATTCATCTTCCGATTCTGATGCTGGACCTTTAAAGCCTGCGAACACGAAGAATCTCAAAAACTCTGACGACGATCTCAAACAGCTGCTCAACGATTTTGTCGTGAGTTTTTCAACCACCAGGTTTTTTGTGATCATGCAAAGGTGCTTGACATTGTGTGTTACATATTCTTATAAAACTAATTTACATCTTGGAATACCACAAGGGACTATACTGGGTGCAGGACTTAATTTCCATTTAAAGTAAACGTTCGATTGATTTTTTACTGCTCAAATGATAAAATTCAGTAAAGACAATGAACAAATCCTTCTACAGGATAGCCCGGCCGACGGGGAATGCTGCCGGCGCACCAATAAGACCGAATTTCGTGGGTGAGTACACAAGAAACCCGGAAACAAGAAATGAACGTTCATATATAAACCACGGCAGATTTGCATTCCTTCTTGATTCGCGGAAATCCTAAAAAACCTCAGGTCTCCTGATATCAATATTAATAAATATTTATTAACTTTATATCGTCTGTAACAACCAAAACTCACTAAATAACAAATACCTACTTAAAGCAAAGCTCGTATCTCAGTATCAATCTACAAACTAGATGCGAGGGTTTGAAGAGTAAGTGACGGAAATTTGGTTGTCACCAGGCGATATGATGTTTTTTTTTTTAACTCTATATAGAAAACATTACGCCCGTCATCAATTTCATATATTTTTGGCTACAAACTGGAAATCCCTTCGCGGCTTGTTTCAGTAAATTCCTTAGCGTTGCCACTGCAGCGCTATTTGTAGCGTTTAATGTTCGGAATAATTTTTGATACATGGTGACGTTAAATAAATATGTCTCTGTTTCTCAATGCTCACTTTCCTTTATTTACTCATTAAAATTTTTAACTGAAGATTGCCTCGTAAATAAATTAAGGGTCAACTTGAATTCCGTAGCGATTTGAAAACAACGGCGGCATTAGCAATGAAACGTGGCTGCGCGCGATGCCTGTGGCAGCTGCTGTCCCTGCCGCCCGCCAGCGCGGAAGAAGCGCAAGTTCAGCGGCGACTGCTGCGTCACACGGTGCTGCAGGCGACGGTGAGACAACTGTCTATAGTGAAAACTACACAAATATAATTGTAGTGCGTGTTTCGGCTACTGGGTCGCATAACGTCAGTATAGCGAGTATTGACATTAGACAATGGCACGAACTTCGTTATAGCACTTTTTTATAGTCTTTCGGATGCTACGTTACATGTTGCTTCAGAAGCGTAATACAACGGTCAGTATAGTATCCACACTGACAGTAGCACAAACAGTGTTATCGCGCCAGCTATATGTGTCTGCAGCGTCTTCTACAACGGTAAAAATATACCTATGAGGGATCTCTTTGAGTTAACCTTTGAGCAATTTATAGACTAGGTATGCGAAGAAAACTTTGTGATACTAGTGGGTCAATTGCGGAGGCAATATTCAAAATTTTTTTGTACTTGCAGCATTTATAAGCCCATTCTTATTTAAACTATCTCTTGAAAATACCAATATTACAAATTATCAACAGTTTTCTAAGAAGTTTAATCACCATTGTCTACTGAGTGGACTGGACAGAATAACAACAAGAAAAAGTTGATCCACTCTAGTACGCATTATTCAAATTCTGTATAATAATGTTTAATGCCTAAATCTTCTCTTCCCATAGCAGTCCGCCGCCCCGGTCAGACCGGAGATTCCAAAACAAACACCAAGCGGAAAAAAACAAACTCCAAAACAGACGCCATGTAAGTGACATCCACAGTAAATTAAGCATTGTTACTTGTCTTCGCTTAAGAAGAGAACCTTGTATTTTACATAAACCATATACGAATACGACTTGCAAATGCTAACGTTCGAGTCCTCCCGAAGTTTTCATGATTGAAACTAAACTATCTTTCATTCCAAGGTCGCCGAAACGAGAAGATATCGATTCCCGCGACCCCGGCCTCCGTCGACACCCACGCCGCGACAGCGAAGCAGAATCAGCGCATTCCCGCCGCGGTCGCTGATCCGCTTCCAGAGCCTGGCAGAATTTACGCTGGCTTGAAAGTGAGGATGAGACAAAGAGGACCCTCGACTTTGCCAAAAAATCCGGAGCGCCGCGTGAATGAGCCAAAGGTCAAGCCAAAAGTCGTCGCTGATATCAACAAGAAAGTCGGCAAGCTCGTGAAAGACAAATCTCCAGCTCCAGCTTCAGCTCCCGGTGGGTTTGATCCCATCATCACCAGTGTGCTATCCTTGGCGCCATCTCAGCCCGACAAAATACACAAAAACCCAGAAACCGTTAAATTACCTCAGAGTAAACAAGCGCCGGCCGCTCCGAATGTGATAAAAAAGCTTCCGATTCCCAACAACACGAAGCAGGCGAAGCGTGTGGCCATTCCCTCAAATCCTAAACCCTCGCCAAATAACATTGCAATTCCATCAAGTAGTGCTCAGCCACGCTTTAATACACGCCAACCTCATAATGTTGCGCAGGGTCAAAATTTTCGAAGTTCCCAATTTGAAAGGAATCCAACACAGAGCATAAACATGTCAAACGCTTTGCAGCCACAGACCCAACATACGCCGCAATACTTGCCGCCTGTACAGACTGTGGTCGGACAGATGGGATCCCAAAACATCGCATTATCGGAGATTGGAAATATGATGATCCACCCAAATACGCTAGCGGGGAACTTTATGCCTCAAGGGTTACAAAACGCACCGTGGAACAATCAAGGACACTGTGTCGTGAAGCAGGAAGCAAGCGCTTTCCAGCCCGTCTTACATATCGACGGAAACCAACTCAACAGGATGCATATCAACCAGACCCAACCAAACCCGATGTATATCCAACCTAATCATCCTAGCCCTATGAGTACCCAATCAAATCAACCGAACCCGATGTATATCCAGCCAAATCAACCCAGCCCGATGCATATCAACCAAAATCAATCCAACCTGATGCACGTCAATCAAAATCAACCCAACCCGATGTATATCCAATCAAATCAACCCAACCTGATGCACGTCAATCAAAATAAACCCAACCCGACGTATATCCAATCAAATCAATCCAACCTGATGCACGTCAATCAAAATCAACCCAACTCGATGTATATCCAACCAAATCAACCCAATCCAATATATCCTAACCAGATGTACATTAACCCTAATCAAGCCAACACGATGTCTTTCAATCAAAATCAAGCCAATCCGATATACCCTAACCAGATGTATGTAAACCCGAATCAACCCAACACGATGTATATCAATCAAAATCAACCCAATCCGATATATCCTAACCAGATGTACATCAACCCTAATCAACCCAACCCGATGCATATCAATCCAAATCAACCCAATCCTTTATATACTACCCCCGTGCATATCAATACGAATCAATCCAACCATATGTATATCGATCAAAATCAACTCAACCTGATAAATTCTAACCAAAATCAACCCATCTCTATATGCCCTAGTCCGGTGCCTATCAAAATGGAACCAGCCAGTTCGTACCTCCCACCAATGTCACATCCGAACCCCTATGGCGCGGACGCTTCCTATTCCCCTTCAGTACCGATGCTAGAAGATTCCACGCCTGCCTTATCACAAACAAACACATTCAGTCCAATGAATGCTGGCAGTTTGCAGACTGTATTTAATTCACTGCAAGATTCACAATCGTTCCATAGACTACCGCCATCATACGACGAAGCTGTTGCAGTTTTGGCTGGATCTCAGCAGGAATCGATACAAGTAGATAACCAAGCCGGTCCATCACAAGTGTGTGCTTTACAACCTAGTGTGGCAGCTGTTGAATGCAAAATCGGCTACTGCAGCGCTAGCAGTGAATTATATATTAAACTAAACAGTGAGTAATGATATTTTTTATTAATACGATAATTAAATACAGTTATAAACTAGGGTTTCTGATAGCCGTGTTACACGCGGAACCGTAGCTCCGTGTTCTTAGCGCCGGCGGTCCTCAGATCCCGTACTACAAGGTCACGTCAAAGATACGCAGCCGTGTCTGCGTTTGGCTACAGATCGGCGGATCTCGGCGGGTATTTAATGAAAGCTTGTCAAACCGGCCCTTAATGTATATTTGTAGTTCATTTCTATTTGCAAAAATAGTTGATTATTGTATTTTTTTACTACGCGAATCATTTTAATATAGGTACTCCTTTTACATCCTGTGTTGTTCTATTATTTTAGTCCCCCCGACAAAATATTTATATGGTCACTCTTGAAAATGAATTTTAATGCAAAAGCAGAGAAACTGAAATTAAAAACATAGCTGTCGCATTACATTCGCAGGTCTTAAAGACACACAATAGACTCTTCACTAAACGTCACGAACGGATCGGATCCGCGTGTGAAGCCTGACCAGAAATGTTATGAGGATTGTCAAGAGAGCGCTATTTATACTTATTATTTATATAGCAACAATTTTGCAACTGTCAGTTTAGTCCGAAATAATATGTTATGCAATCGTTGCACAATCAAGGTTTTTATAGTCAAGTACCTCGTTTAGGTCACGAGCACAGATTATATACAAGTTATGTCACGAGGCTTGCCGAGTAAGGTACGAGATTGTAAGACCTAATTGTGCAACTATTGCATACTACTTTTTATACGAGCAAAACACAGAAAATCATTTTTTACTTTAAGCGTCATTCCCTACAAATATTTTTTATTTTTGATGTAACCTTTTTCGTTCAACTAAAACTGAACTATTAAAAAAAGCATGATCGCGATGGTCATGGCGGGTGCCATCATTTCAAATTTCAACCAATCAGTGAACAGTAACGTGCTTTTTTTTAAATCAAATATACTGATGTTCTCTTTTTGAAATGATTAGAGTTGAGTAGAGAGATGTCTTATGAATATTAAAGTTCTGTAGCCCATAGAGTATAGAATTTTGGTACAGGATTAAAAAGTGTGTTATTGTGATTTCGTCTGTGAAATAATAATTGACAAGGAATGTTTTAATGTAGTATGACACTTAACTGATACGTTGTATAACGTTCGAAGTATAAGGACACCGCGGGACACTTACGTCATTTTAAAGAAAATTATCAAATTTTCTTAACGTAATTTTAAAGAAAATTATGAAATTTTTCGATAACTCAAAAACAACTCTACCGATTTTATTCAATATAGTTTTCATTGAAAGCACTTTATAAGGCCTCATTTTCATGAATTTCACCATAATCTTTTGACCCATGGTTGAAAAGTTAGAGGGGGGAGGGGGGACGATTTTTATTTTATTTTCGGAATGAATATTTACAAAACTGCTGACCTTATCAAAAAATGATGTTTGAAGACCCCTATTTATTTTAAATACCTATTCAACGACACCCCACACACTAGTGTTGAAACGAAAAAAAATTCACCCCCACTTTAGGTGTTCGGGAGGTACCCGCATTTTTATTTTACTTACCGTTTTGTTGGCGTGATACATACACATACTCATACCAAATTTCAGCTTTCTAGTACTAATGATCACTGAGCTAAGCCGCGGACGGACATGGCGAAACTATAAGGGTTCCTAGTTGACTACGGAACCCTAAAAATGAGTGCTTTATTGTCAGGCTTCGCCCGCCTGAAGTGGTACAGTGAGAGCTCTGCGCCGGCGCACGAGTGGGCGGCGGGGCGCGACCCGGCGGCGCTGGTGGTGATGTGCACCGGCGCCTACCGCAACCCCTGGGCGCTGATGGGCCACTTCCTGTTGCTCAGCGAGGAGGAGATGCCGCCGCCCAACTTTGACGTTTGGGCGCTGAAGCCGAGAGTACGCTTGCGACTGCCGGTACGTTTCTTTCAAGTGAGGCCCATGAGCTATTTATTTATTGAATTAAGGTTCACCAACAATTGTTAACACCAAAACATGGTAAGTCACACTATTACACTCTTGGATGTGGGTGTCACAATTACTTATAGGTAAACACAACATGCAAAACAACTAGTAAACAATTTAAACTAAAGTAAGCTATCACCTAGAACGCTGAATGAATAAGTGTAAATTTATCCTCTTTTTGTAACGTTCAGTTGGGATATACAAAAAAAAGAAATCTTAAAATTGAGCCCATTTTAATATAATAATTTCATCCGTTTCTCAATTTGATACGTGTTATTTTTTTTTCTCCGTAGTAAGTAAGGTACCTGGGTCGAATATGGCCAGCCCGAAAATATGGCCACACCCCTACACGTCCAAAGCTATGGCGCCATCTACAACTTTCTTTATACGCGTTAAAACGTCTATGTGTGAGTAATGCTTAGGCGTCGCCGCCATCTTCCCCGCGGCCCCGCTAGTCCTGCAATGGCAGTCGAAGTGAAACCACGTGTCACGGATACAAATATTCACTCGTAAGTTTCGATGATTTTTTTGCTTTTATTGACTTTTGCTTTTTAATATTTATTTTATTTTAGTCATTAGTAATCGTATATTGTATTTGTATGTGTATTTTCAAGCTTACTTTTGTATATCTTTGGTTTTGATCTTTTAAGTAAAATACGAGTATGACTGAAAAAATGGCCACTTAGTGGCCATATTTTCGGCACCTACTGGCCATATTAACCTTATGAGTTTTTGATTTTCGGCATCTGCTGGCCATATTAACCATAGATATTTTTCTCAATGTTATTTATTTCTTTTTCCTTTCAGAATATGGCTCCACGATATGTTTCAAAACAGATCCGAGGAAATTGGGCAGAATCTGATATGAAATCAGCAATAGCAGCTGTTAAAAGTGGTACCATGAAGGTTTTATCTGCTGCCAAACACTATAATGTTCCCAGACGAACACTTAGACGATACCTTATAGAGAAAAAGGAAAATAAATCCAAGTTGGGAAGGAAACCACTTCTTAGTAATCAGGAAGAAAAGGAGCTGGCATCTCGTATCGTACGGCTGAGTGATGTTGGTTATCCATTAACGCCCCGTGTGCTTCGTATGTGCGTCCTGAAGTATTGCCAGAGAAAAAATATGGTACAGGCTAGACAAAATGTCTTAATTGGCAGAGATTGGCTGAGGGGTTTTATGAATAGGCACAATAGAATCCGTAAAAGAAAAGCCCAAAACTTGAATCCAGCTAGGGCTCAAAAACTTAACAAAGCTGTGGTTTCAGACTATTTTACGAAATTGAAAAAGCTGCTGGAAGATAACGAGCTGATGCATAAACCAGAAAGAATTTATAACATCGATGAGAAGGGTTGCCAGCTCAAATTACATAAAACTCCTGAAGTTTTAGCGGAGTGCGGTGCTAAAAGAGTACACCTAGTAGCCCCTGAACACGCTGAGAATGTTACTGTTGTCTCATGTGGCAGTGCGGTTGGCCACGCAATCCCCCCAATGCTTTTATTCAAAGGCAAACGAATGAAACCAGAATGGCTAGTGTAGTGTGCGTATATGTACACACACACTCTCTTCATGTAGATGATATATAAATGTATTGTATTATGATAATTTGACACACAATAAACCTTATACTCAAGCAACCAACACATCTTTTACTCTCCACATCACATGGCGACCCTGCCAGTGCGGCCTTGTGCTGCACTGGCGGCGCGCTGCGCCACCAGTCAAGGACCATGGAATAAAATAAAAATAAAAGTTGAATGAGTGTTTAAAACAATAATAGTAAGGCCAGTGAACAATTGAACTATGTGAAATTCAAGAATCTGAACTTTTTCTTCTTCGTGTGTTTTAAAAATATATATCCGGACTATGAAATAAAAATATTTCAAAATAATTATTGAAAAAAAGAACGCTGTGAAATACGTAAAAATGAAAACTGAAATTTACAAAAGTGTCCCTGAAAGAAAAAACACTACGGCAGTGCAAAAAACTTTTTCGTCAAAAAAAAAACTTATTAAATTAACTGAAGACTTGTATCGGAATCGGTGATGGAGTGATGGTTGCTGCAGGGAGTTGTTCGTGTCGTGAGGAAGGGCAGCATCATCAGGACATGTTTGGAGTAAACCAGGACGTCGAAAAATAATACTTAGAAACGTGAGTATGCTGAAGAAATTATCATATTTTTTTGATTACTGACAATAATAATTTACTTATCGTGTCGTATAAAATAATTTTGTATTAATAATAATGGGCACCGTATCCATTATCTGTGTTAAAATTTATAAGAAAATAATTTGGTATGTACGAAGTTTATGCCGCTTGATGACGAATTTTTTTAAAGTATATAATATACCTAGTAGTTTTAACTTTCAATAATTATTGTGTAATAAAAAGCTAAGCCATCCATTTTAACAAATTAATATTATAAATCACGCAAACCATTTATATCATTTCTTCGTAACTCACACGCTACGCTAATAAGGCACGACAATTTCAATAGTCATCATAAAAGGAAAGGTATGCAATCGTCTGTTATTTCATATCAAGTTACTGAGTCAATGTGAAGCTTTGTGCACTGTTTTAGATGATTTAAATTTACATCGTAATGAGTTGATTTTTATGAACAGATTTTAGATATTTGAGATTTTACAATTTTACGGAAGTTTTAATTTTTTCTAGGTTTAGATACTTTTACATTTACTCTATAGATGTGTGTCGTCTTTTGGCCATCTTAGGTTATACATAAGTAATTTAGGGATTAAGGAAATTATTAGGAATTGTAGTATGAAAAATGCGTTATTTTTGGATATGACAACATGTTATACACGGACGTGACTAAAATAATGAGAGATAGCGAAGTGATATAAACGAGTGAGAGTTTATAATGCAGAGATTATTAAAATAATAAAAATGTACGAGATTTATTAATATAATAAAAGTAAATAAATAAAAATATAGGTAATGATAAAGAAGGATTTTGTCAGTTACAGCAATAGTACCTATTAGAATGAATAAGTAAGCTTCGATAAAGTTTTAGTGTTGGATTTTATTGGTTTGAAGTTTTCGTAAATGTTTGGAATTTGATTGTGTATGAAACGTTTTAGAAAGGAAAATGATTAGTACTTAGAAAACAGGTAGTTTAAATACGAATAGGTAAATTGATTTAGGAAAAGGATATAAGATGTTCGAAAGCGTTTTTAACATAGTGTTTGGGAAAGCTACGGCAAATAAGTTTGTCAACGAGCAATTAGCCTGATCAACTAAGAGTTATTGACATTTTTATATGCTGAAGTTTTTATGAGGTGAGAGTTCTTTGTAAGGCAATATATGCATGTTTTTTTTAAAGAGAAGGTTATGGAGAATTTATAAGATAATATGATGAATGCCAATCGTTATCTTCGGCGACCCGAGAGGCGCAGTTGAGCGAGTAGGTATATGTAATGTATGTTTAGCAAGGTACACCAGGATACAAGGCAGGCACAGAATCCTTGCCTTCGGATCATGATTTGATCGAGTATCGATTGTGACGAATCTTGGACACATGGAGTGATATATGGACGTGTTAAAAGAAATGCCTGATGTGAATAAATAAATGATATGAAGTATGTGTGCGCGCACTTATATAAAAAAAATCCTTGTATCCTGAACAATGAAATAAATATTATAAAGCCGGCCGCAACATAAATAATGTGCTGTGTACCTTGGTGCTTGATAGTGTTGCCAAAGTTGCACGCTAAGTATAATTAATAAATGAGGAATAAATAAGTAATGACGTTAAATAAAATGAGAAAATAATAACAGCTGTGACAAATACTTAAGTATGAAGTTTATTTCAGAAAAACGACAAATATTATATAGGTAGGTACCTATGAACCCTATTATAGATGGAAGTACGTACGAATTTAATCGAATAATGACATTGCTAGCATAAAATACACTGAATAGAACCTACGTAGAAAAACAATTGTTAAAGAACTGTTAGTCTTAAGTAAAATTTAGAATAGAACCTAAGGCTAGGGTATTACGTCATCATAGTGGGCGTAATGTAGATTTAATGTTTACTGCATGTAATTTGAGTTTTAAAATTTGTATAAGTTTTCTTTAGTATATAATATAGTATAGTAATATATAATTGAAATATTTAGCTCGCTGAATGTACCATGTAAGATTATACAATTATTTTGGATTTGTGAACATTGATGGAACACCGTCATAGTAAAATTACTTAGTATGTGAAAAATAAAAAAAATATCAGACACGTTTTACAATAAAATTTGTAGTATTTTCCTTTTCAAAAGCTGTTTAAATTGTGTTCAATAATTTTGTTCTTTTATCAATTGTTTATCAGTAACGGAAAAAACGAGAGTAGTTCATAGAATAGTTTATAGAAAAAAAAATGTATTTAGCATAAATATTCTCATTATAGAGAAATTTAATAACAATAAAAATGTATACTGTATGATACATTATAATGTTTACTCGCCCAGTATCAGTACTATGTTATTATAAGTAACGTAACAGAACATTGATTATTACCTATCATTTTAGAAAAATACCAGAGCACTATGTATTAATTAATTGGTGAGCATTTATTTTAAAATTTGTATGTTTATTATGAGGATTGTGTATTTTTATTGCGTAATTTTTTTTTTCACTAATATTGTAACTGTTATAAAAGAAACAAACAACATTTTGCCATTTTGCAACTCATACTTATTTCTAAAATTTCATGTCGAGATATAAAAAAAAATAGATCAACTACAGTTATACTATTTTTTTTTCTTCAAGATGGGAGGTGTAGTGTGCGTATATGTACACACACACTCTCTTCATGTAGATGATATATAAATGTATTGTATTATGATAATTTGACACACAATAAACCTTATACTCAAGCAACCAACACATCTTTTACTCTCCACATCACACTAGACTCTCTACCAACCGGTGCAGTTGGCCAAATGACACCAAAGGGAAGTATGACAGTGAGTGCTTTTGTCAACTGGATTCATCATTTTGCTAAATACAAGCTGCCTGGACCGTGTGTTCTAATATTTGATGGTGCTAAATGTCATCTGGATGACTCCATTATCGATGTTGCGGACCAGTATAACATCAAGCTTTTCTGTCTGCCAAGTAACACAACACACGAACTGCAGCCAATGGATAAATCAGTTTTCCGCGCCTTTGAATTCTATTGAGATGAAGAGGTATTGAAATACTGGTCACAGCATCAGGATAGAAGAATCACCAAACAGAGGTTCGGAGCAATTTTCACGAAAGTTTGGGACAAGGCTTTGACACCGGCAAACATCAAAGCAGGCTTCGAGGCTACAGGAATCTATCCCTTTGACCCTATGAGAATTCCCGAAGAAGCTTACGCGCCAAGCATTCCAACCTATCGCCCTCCTCCTGTTGCTACTGCGCAGTCTTCTCAACAAGAAGGTATAACACAGCAAACGGATAACCTTTCACCTGCTTTAAATTCTGCAAGCACCAATGATGAATCCGTTGTCAATAATCCATCGCCTATCCCAATGAATGCGCCATTAGAACAAAATGACGATATGTATACAAGTGAAGATGATATTCCATTGGCCAATCTACGACCCACCATCGATACACCCAATGATTCAACCAATATGGAAACTGACAATGTGAATATTTCCATTCACGATCTTCTGCCGACACCAGAAAAGATGACAACTCCATCATCAACAAGAAGAAAAGCTATCAACAGTCTGGCCATAGAATTAACCAACAGGACTTTTGTTACTCAGAATATGCCTGGACCATCTTATACAAATCAGAATATTTCAGAGGCGACCAATACCTCGGAACTCATCAAAAGAAACAATCCAAGAGCGACAAGAATGAATCAAGACGTTTCTATGAATAAGCCTGCTCCTGGACCATCCAAATCGAATAATCCTAAAACACAGAAAAATAAGAAAGTTGTTGGTAACAAAGGTAAAGGTCGCAATAAAGTCAAAAATACCAAGGAAAGTTGGTATTGTTTTGTTTGTGATGAAGATAAAGTCGCGGACATGAGAATTTGCATCAAATGTGCTTCGTACGTCCACGAAGAATGTGTTGGACTTACAGCCAATGACCAAGAAAACTTTATTTGCATGAAATGCGAATAAAGAAAAAAGTATTAACATTTATTGAATTTAAAGACTGATTAAGACAGAGTACTTATCATTATGTGATCTCAAATTGTGCCATTAGAGAGGTTAAATTAGTTACATAATTACTAGTTTTTTTTTGTTCGGAGTTGATTTTTTGTTCCTTTATTTGATTAAACAAGTTGTTTCAATAAATTCATTTTATTTAAAGCACTAAATTCCCTTACAAATAGGAATTACCTCCGTGTTCAGTTTATACCGTTAATACGGCCATCACCTGGCCATATTCACATACACTGTCGGAAATATGGCCATTATCCCAACTTTAAAAAAAAATTACACTAATTCTAACCTATCCGTTCCTAGGTTTTTTCGTGCCTGCGATAAATTACATAAATAAATACATCATCAAATAAATTGGGTCTCGTAACTTCTACTGTTATACAGTGCGATATATCTAGTGTCAAACCTTAACGTGGCCATATTCGACCCAGGTACCTTATTTTGTGTTCGCGTCACTATTCACTTGACTTGTACTGCAAAAATAAATAAATATCAGACAACCTCGCACAAATCAACCTAGTCTCAAATTAGGCTCAAGAAGGCTTGTGCTATGGGTACTAGGCGACGATATACATACTTATATAGATAAATAAATACTTAAATACATAGAACATCCGTGACCCAGGCACAAATATTCGTGTTCATCACACAAATATTTGCCCTTGCCGGGATTCGAACCCGGGACCGTAAAAGGACGCATAAAATCTAGAAAGTAAAAATGTTTAAACACCTTTAGTGGTGACGCATATAAAAATTGAGAATCTACAAATGCGAATAATAAAAAACAATAAAAAAAAATTGATTATTTCAGACCATAGATCCATAATCCAACACACACACACACACACATTTGTTGTGTACCTACATTCCTATTCATAAGCCGCACTATTTTTGGTAATATTTTGTGTTATTGAATCCCACGACACAGGCATCGCCTAGTGTGGGAATCACTGTTCCTACTGTGTCTATAATTATTTCTGGTTAATAAACTATTTTTGATTTGATTTTGATTTTGATAATAGTGTTAGTAATGTAGTAGTTAGTGTTAATAATGAATAATGATATGTACTGCAGCATGAAGTTGGCAACCAGCCAAGCCCCGACCCTGACGAGATTCCTAGAGGCCTGAAGGTCAAGTCCTTCGCCAAGGTGGGGCAGAGCGAGGCCGAGGTCACTCAGGAGTGGAAGGCGGGGGGCGCCCCGCGGCGGCTGGCACACTCGAAGGTGAAGCTGAGTGAGAATCCGCCTGTATACGCAAAGGTGAGCTTGCACACACATAATCATAATCATCTTTATTCGTAAGAAAAGTTACATGTCGTTAAATTAAAATACATTAAATATAATTCATTATTTCAATAAAATACATTACAATTTATTATTTTATGTACGTACAAGTAGTAATACCTATTATTTATCCCAGTTTAAAAATTCTTCTATACTGTAGAACGATTGCTCAACAAGCCATTTTTTTAGTTTAAATTTAAAACTGGCAAGGCTTGGCGTGTCTTTTATATGTGAAGGTAGTTTATTGTATATGACTGGACCCATTACATGCATTGTTTTGGAGGATTTTTTTAACGAGTGCGGTATTGCGAAAAGTTTGTCGCTATTGCGAGTTACCCGTCCAGAAACCTCACCCCATGTCTTATGCATACACATACATATGTATATTTTTGCAGTTTAGTCCTTGGATAGTGGCGCTACAACTAGCATTAAAACGACGGTATATCATCACATTATGTACGTTTTATATGCTTTCTTATAGAACTGTGTTTCTGAAACTAATCAGGAAGAATGTAAATGTAACACTAGTTACTATATTACTTACTGAATAAGTTTTTCTGGGTCAGCGATGCCGCGCCCGCTCTAAACGGGCAATGTGGGTCACTGGGGCGAATTACGTAAGCTAATTTTACGAGCTGCTGCTATAACGGAAGCTATATGAGCCCGCGGGATGAGTCGTGTGTGGGCTCAGTTGCCCATGAAGGGATATTAAATGTTAAAGTATAACCTACATATTGTTCTGAATTTACATAAATAATTTAATTTACATTTTTCATAAAGACAGAAAAGAAAGAAAAAGAAAAGAAGACCTAAAAAAATTACCTACATTTTTTTTATGTGGCTGTGAAGTAGTGACACCTCTGTTTTTTTTTCTAATTGGCCTACTACTTGCATAAATATCAAAATTTACCAGGCGGTACTTCCTAGTTCCTACCAAAAATCAGCAAAATGTGTGGTCAAGTTCTGTATTCAATCGGAGTTCAAGTGTATATGACGACGTAATATCATGTTTTATGCAGTTGCATCGTTACTTAACTAATTAAATTAATAGTAAGGAAATATTTAAGTTACACATCATAACAACAATGAAACTAAATCACTGAATTACTATATTTTTTTAATCACCCGTAACTGTAAAACTTTAATTTTCTCCATCTGGATACTGTAGGTACGGGTGGCAAAGATAGGCTTAGAGCCTCTTTACGGTGGTTTTAAAAAATATATATTATAATATATAGGTATGATTTACTATAAATAACAGTAATGGGTTAATAAGTAATAACGCTTTTTAATCAATTTTAGTAATGTCACAGCATAAGTCATGATATCTTGTCGTCAGATATTTTTTAGACTTTGACTTTGAAATGTTTACAATTTGCGCGACTCTGAGAATTTTAGAACCACGGCAACCACAAGCGTAACCCATTAAAATGCAGATGCCTTGGGGCTTGCGGATAGCGTTGTAGACTCGTGATAACCGGCGCTCGACTTTCTTATCTTGATCGTCAGCGCGGGGTCAACGCCTTGGCGGCAGGGCGGAGCCGACCTTTTTTGCGCCGCTTTAACTTCGCCCGTGGATGGACGCCAGTATTCATAAATCATTGTCATTATTCGTACAGGCCAAAACACTAACAATATATTTCTGTTTATTAAGATTATAAATATCAAAATACAGGTTTTAGTTGCTTAGTTCTGTAGTGCATCAAGTGCGCAGTTTTCAAGCCATCATGAGAAACATGATTATCTCAAGATTGAAATATATTTCGTATCACATTTGTGATATGTTTTCCCACCCTCCCACAAGAAGGAAAACATTGAATAGTGGGCGGGATGTAGATTTCCGATAAGTAGGTACTTAACGCCCGATTCAATTAATTACCTGAGTTAAGTTGTTCTGGCCGGGCCGCTTTTATGGGTCACGTTATCAGATTTTAAATGGCTACTTTTTTGGTGTATACAATACAACTACACTCAAGTGTAAAAGTCTCCGTACGATTAATACTGATGTCACGTTTTTAAGTAGAATGAAACGCCAATTATATTAAGTGTTTACATTGAAGAGAACTATTGAAAAATTTAATGCTTTAGGCGGGGTTCGACCGCGCGTTTTTACCCTTACCTATTAGACCACTGAACTGACGCGAGAGCCATTGGATTTTTCAACCAGTTGCTTCATCTCTTTCATGCCCTAGGCATCGCAGGTCCATCTGGTTTACGCTAGCAGACGTTACTACTGTAATAAAAAATAAATATTTGAAATCGTTTTTTTGTCGTTTTCTAGTTGTTGGTGTCTGTTCCGAGCGCGAACGCGTGTCGCATTCTGTTGAAGCGTGGAGGAACAGTGCAGCTGTACTGCATACCCACCTCCCAGCTCTACCCCATCCATGTTAAGGTGAGTAACTCATCATTAGAGGCCGCAACCTTGTCGCGATGACGTCACAATAGAGTAGTTCAGGGAGAGACGTTAGTTAAGCTTTTTTGGGACTGCGTCACTGCAAAGTCGTCATGTGCGACCTCCCTAACGTTTTTATGACAACGATGACGATACTTTAACTTTCATTACGTATGCAAACTTAATAATATTATAACAAACTAGCGACCCGCCCGGGTGCAATGCTGATAAATTATACATAACAACCTTCCTCTTGAATCGCTCTATCTATCTATTCAAAAGAACCGCATCAAAATCCGTTACGTAGTTTTAAAGATCTAACCATACATCGGGACAGACAGACAGACAGCAGGAAGCGACTTTGTTTTGTACTAAATAGGGTCAGGTTGCGAAGGAATAAGGCAAGAGTAAGAGAAACACATTGGCGTAAGGGAAACTCTCAAAATAGATCAATGTGAATCCAATTTTTCGAAACAGTTTTACATAAAAAATAAATAAACGTCGCTGCAGTTGGTCTTATACGTTTATTAAAGCTATTACATAGAAAATATTCCAAAGAGTTCCACTTCCCCCACGTGTTTCCCTTACCTACCCGACCATAGTGAGTATAATATCAAAGCCTGACTAGAGATATATGAGGGTGCGCCATATTGCGGAATTTCACTGGAACTAATTTCTTACACTGGCAATGATTTTATGATGGTTTGTCAACAATGACCAATGTCATTCGTGGTGGTTTCTTTAAAAGACAAATATGTAAAAATATTATAGAAAATGCCGAAAACCATTCAGTCATGACCGTAATATTATAAATAAAGTGTACAGTTGTTGACTACACGAAAAACAGTCAGGAAAAGAGTGTATTCCATTAAATGATATTACGAGGTTAACATAGTGGAACTGGCAGGTATTTAAACTAATGTCATTATAGTGCGATCCGATCGGTTGCAATATTATTGCTATATAGAACTTATAGATAGCGCTCTCTTGACAATCCTCATATAATTTCTGGTCAGGCTTTATAACGCGGTGCTCGTATGTTGCAGCCGACCGGCCCCGACTCGCAGTTCTCGCTGTCGGGCGAGCCCGCGCTGCTGCCGGCGCTGCGCGAGCTGGCGCGACAGCTGCAGGGAGACGACATGTAGACGCCGTCTCCAACTAAACTCGGTTTTCTAATTCAAGACCAAAAAAACTACGACAGATACGTCACTGTCAAAATTGTCAAAATTTAAATGACATCTGCCCATGTAAATTATTGCACCAAATGTTTTGAATACCTCAAGTGTTACAAGTACAATACCCAGATTTTGTACCGAAAATCTCCGATGTTTAAGTTTTTATTATCTTTCGTATTTATGTAATAATAAATATATATAATTATTTTGTTAAATCATAGTTAAAGTTATCAATTAATAAATTATCTTAGTGTCTAATAAAAGTAATAAAGAATAAGGATTTTACTAGTATTTTATTGTAGTGGTAACATTGTGGTAGTTTTTGGTCTTGAATTAGAAATCGTAGTATAACGGACACGCCACACGCGCGCCACGGACACCGCCCGATCCTTCCGCGCGAACCGCCGCTCTGAACTCATGGTATTTCTCCTAGTCGCCGATACATCGCACCTTTAGAATTATAGTGACCTAATACAAAATCTTGAAGTTTTAGAATTAGGTCTCTTTAATCCATTATTATCCATAATAATAATACTAATACTAATCCATACCTCTTCACGCTTCAACCGCTGAACTGACTTAGATGAAATTTGGTATGGAGATAGTTTGAGACCCGGGAAAGGACATATGATACTTTTCATCCCGAAAAAATTTAGTGTTCCCGTGGGATGAGCGGGTAACACCGCGGGGCACAGCTAGTTCTATATATATAATAAAAAATTGAAGTGTCAACAATTTTGAATTAGGTCACTATAATTCTAAAGGTGAGACATGCTCTGCGCGCCGCGGTTCCCTCGGGTAACATCTGGTCGCGCAGTCGTGGAAGGCAACAAATCCCACGAATGCAAGTTTCTCTATTTTGCGAAAGATGTGCTACATAACTAGTATAAAAAAATTATCATGATCACACACATTGAAATGATTAAATTTTATCTGTAAGAAATCCGCAAGGACACATCTGATTCTACCGGTATTTTACAAGGGGAGACAATTGTTGAGAAAACACGCCGAAAGAAACTCAACACTCTGTAATTCTTTTCGTAAAGAATAGGTACTTAATAGTTAAGTACAATTACAGTAACCTAATATTTACCTATCTTGAGAATTTGGCTTATAGTAATAAATAAATAATAAATAAATATTAGTACTGAAGGAAATATATCTAAATTGTTCCTATAAGTAATAATATTGTATTTTAAGTAATCAATAAAGACAAAACAGACTATTTAAACGACTTGTAGGCGTCAGTTGGCTCATACATTTGCTTGTTGATGATGGAGTGCGTAGAAAGAACACTGATGTTAAGTTAAGGTTAAACTGGTTTATTTTCTGTTATTATAAAGATAGGTACAAGGTTTAGGTTAGGCTGTTCCTTCCGTTGATGTTTGTCGTACGCGTGTTAAGTATGCACTCGTCTAGATACAATTCGATATTTTGCAAGTAAACATTGTGACCCCAATTGGGTCGCAACGTAAGCTAAACCTGCATGTACAGTCAGACTGTACACGGATGTTACAAGAAAATATGACGATACACCACAATTTATGTACGTTCAATATGCTTTGCTTTCTTATCAGATCTATATCACTTAAACTAATCAGGTACGGTACAATGTAACAAGAATTGAGGAGTAGGTTTCTATACTCTGTTCTGGTTCAGTTCAGGGCATGCATTTCTGTCTGTTAGATAGTCCACTACCGTATAATAGTTCCACCAGAAACTGGCTACATAATAAACACTGAAAAGTACCTGTGCTATAAGAAACGTTCTTTGACACGCATTTAGAGTAAGTACTTGAACCTAATGTTATAATGTCAACATGTCATAATTACAATTACACTACTAATAATTTACAATTATATTAAAAACGAAGGTGCCTGCGATGTTCTTCCGGGTGGAACAAAAGTCATAAGCCTCTTTTTTGCTTCTCTGTAATCGAGTAAAAATATTATGGGGATGCGCAACTATCGAATAATTTTCGAATCTGTCCAGCCATTTAGGCTGTTGAGGGTGATAAAAGGACAAATTATTTAATTTCTGTATTTTTTTATATTATAGATATATCAAATATCATATTAATTACATATTATGACCTATAGGTAATGTCCTATCTATTCGATTGGCTGCTGCAGCCTGGCTGCCTAAGGCAGTACCTACGTTTAAATAGCATTTAATCAACGCTACTGTTAAATTTGTTAATATTTAAGTCATAACTAATACTTAGTCACTAGTTTTGTGCGCGTGGCATCTGTCATCTCAGTACATAGTTTTTTTTATTTCTTTTGTTATTATATTTTTACTTTGTGGTGCACAATAAAGAGTACTATTATTATTATTATTATTACATAGTAATCGAATTTAGGTTATATAATGCACTGGAATGACAGATGTCACGCGCACAAGCCTATTATGAAATAGACTATAGTGATATAAATGTGTCAATGTTTGTATGTGAACAGGCTTGTACTAAATGTTATAGATTTATTATTAGGTATGTGGTATCGTGTCACGTTTTGAATATATCTGTGTTTAATGTATCGTGATGACAGTCCGCCTAACGGCACTCTCTTCCAGAGGGGAATGCCTCGCATCTCGCATTGCATTTAAATAATTAGTAAATAATAAGGTAGTTAAATAAGTGTATAATTAGATTTATCTCAGGAGAGACGTGAACGTGTAGCGGTGCGGAGCGGACAATGATTTTACCAATCAGACTGTTTCCGCAGGAGCACACGGCGATTGTCAATCGCGTTCTAGTCGCAAATCCGCAGTGGAAACTCAGCCTTAGGGTGCCTATTCACTGGAGCGGATCTGTGTAAAATGGAAGAATTACGGCTGAAGACCAAAAAGTTTACTACCTTAACTCATTTAATTAAAATTTGTATCAATTTTTCCCTTGTACGACGACAAATTAACCATCGAATAATGTACTGTGAGGTACTGTTTTGAGGTTCATTAGTGTATTGTTAATTTTTGTCGCACAACTGAACTTTTTCCGATCGCTTTTTTTCTAAGGCCAACTACGCCTAAATTACGTCCAACTTTTTGGTCCTAACCCTTACCTTCTTCAGATTTGATGCGCTTTATGGGCTTTACAAAGACGCAACCTGATTGGTTCAATTTGTCCGCTCCGGCTCAGCGATGTTGATAATGATAAGTCAATAATTGAACAGAATCGTACGTACGTGAAATGTATGTTTTAAACTGACGAGTCCACAGGTTGGTCATGTCTAGTACAAAAATAAATGTGTTTTTTGGATATTTGTAGTTTTATTTGCTTTCAGTTATCAATCAAAAAGTGATCCATCAACCAGTTTGTTTATAATTAGGCTTCGAAGGCAGAGCTCTTCTACCATTACATAGGAATGGTAAACTGACAACAAATACGAAAATTTAAATAGGGGTTGTCCTAATCTAAGAAAAACCAGGAAAAATTAAATAACATTAACTTCCTTATAACACGGACTATCGAAAAAAAAACAATTTAATCGTTTTAACTAAGTACCCTGTCAAATGTTTTATTTGTTTTTGTTATATGCCACGAGTAATGTTTGTTCATGTTTTGTGTCAATATCTAAAATCACAAATTCATGAAAAGAAAACTGGTCCGACTCTGCGTACATAGTTGTTAATTTTTAACATCCGGAAAGCTTTTGGAATGAAACAAGCTGATTTAAAATCGCATGCATTTAATTACACTTAATCTCAACAGACAACAGAGAAAGTCAGAATGTTACTTACATTTAGGTACGAAATGTTTTTTTTTTTACAAGTGAAGATATATACAATGAGAACCTTTGATCCTTTTAATTATCAATAAAATTAGCATGGCAATTCAGCACCATACGTTTGGGATGAAATACGTAGGTAGTATAGAACACACTACTTAAACTTATAATGTACCACGACTGAATCGGACGTCTTTGATTTGGGAGCTCACAAATTAACGCTTTTTGTGAGTTGTAACAATGTGTGTTACAAAATTTCATGGTGGTTTGTTTTTAATTGATGAGACACTTCTCGATCGTGTTCCATTAAACAGCATTTTCTTTAACACTTTCGCAACCAGACAAAAAAGTAAGACATATCCCAGAAACCGGCCGAGCCGACTTTTATAGCATCAACCCCGGCTACCGGGTTGGCCGGCATCTGAACAAAGTTTACGAGCGCCCGGCCTCCGGGTTGTAGGTGTCGAAAGTGTTAAAGTCTTCATTTAAAAATGTGGCTAATATTCAAATTGTCATTACACACCTCCTCATGAGAGACGACGAGGTGTAGCCCCATCCGGTCGTCCGGCTGCAGCACGTGCAGGTCCCCCGTGACCGCGCCCACGCGGGGCAAGTGTTGTACCTCCTCACGAGAGTCCGACATCAAGATCCCCATCTCACTCGAAGAAGGGTACGCGTAGACAGGTTGGGCTCGCTTCAAAGTTATTGTAGGTAGAGCTTTAGGCGGGATAGATTGAGGACCAAGCGTCTCTACTATCCGGTCGACCTGTTGTGACTGTATCGGCACGTTCGATTCGCGCTTGACTTTCGTAACAGCTTGCTCAGTTGAAGTTGGGTTCAAAGCTATTGTCCGTTTCAAACCAGCAGCGTCTCGATTATGACCTCCCCAATTATCCTCAAATAATGACACGTTGACGATTTTTGGTAATTGCTGTGTCATTTCTTCGGGACCCATAAAATCTGACGTGAAATCGTGCATTTCTCTTAAAGTATTCGTCAGATCCAAAGCGCACACGGGTTTGGCTTGTTTCAAAGTGATAACTGGTAAAGAGGTATTTATACATGAATCTATCGAGAAACCTTGGTTTTTGCTTGGAGAACAATTTATGAGTGAGGGGTAGACCGGCCTAGCTCGTTGCGAAGTAATAGTTGCTAGGGGAGATTTTTCTGATGAACGCTCGACACTCTGGACTTTGATTTGATCGAATGTCGATGCCGACGCAAAATCTATTACACTTGCTTCTCCTACCGCTTTTGACAAATGCTGCGTTACGTGCCGAGGATCTGGGAGCTCTTCTGGCGTGAAAAGTTGCCTTTTGTCGGACGAGTTCCTCAGGTTTGAAGCAAAGACGGGTTGAGTACGTTTTAAAGTGATCGTCGGTATTTGACGTTGGACAATCGATTCTGGTGCTGGCGTGTGAAGAATGCTTTCATTGGTAAGTTCTTGAGACGCTAAAGACTGAACATTAACGATAAGCGGGAAACAGTTTCCTTTGGACGAGCCCATGACGTCAGGATTATTGACGTAAGTATTACTAAAATTAGTAGTTTCTTGTTTACGGGGCGAAACTAAGTCTCCTGTTGGTGAACCCTTTTTCGAAACAGAGCCCCTTCTAAAGAGGAGTGGCTTGAATCCGAACTTGCAACTTTGCTTCGGTCGTTCACGTTTTTCACAAAGTTCTTCTTTCTTGGTCAAAGGCATAGACGCATACAGCATAGAATCGGCAGAGTTTCTTTGTTCCTTCAGATAAGCGTTTGTTTTTACAGTGTCCTTGCAAACATCGCGTTTGTCAATCAGGCAAGTAGGACGAGAAGGTACAGACGCGTTGCGAATAGCAGACTGTAATGCTGTCTGTAGTTCATTTTGCTTCGTGATGGTGCCTTGCGTTGGAACATTATTGTTCACGGCAGAGGAATCACGGGCATTTAACGTAGATTTACCAAAGAACTCGAATGTGCGAGTGTTCCGGTAACAAACAACAGTGAGGCCTTGCGTTGGCAAACCCTCGTTTGAAATAGGAGTAGCAATAGACGGTACAGACGCGAAGCATTTATCACGGTTTGAGCTCCGGTTGGTTTCTTGTTTAATCTGAGTCGTAGTAAGTTCTCGCGTTGAGACACCCTCGTCCAGGACATGAACAATGTTAGAAGATGCAGTATTCAAACTGCTGGTCTCATAATTCATGTCCAATATAATAAGATCTCGCATTAGCTCACTCTCGTCAGACCTAGAGGAAGGATCATCAGGCGTCTTAGAGCGTTGATGTTTATGTCGGTTATGTTTGCGGCGTGAGTTCACGCCAATCTTTACTGGCTTGTCCGAGGTGTACTTCTCATTTTTTTTCTGAATCGCAGACGTTGCGATATCGTCTTGCATTGGTATATTAAAAGCAACACGCTTGGAGTTGCGAGCGGTTTTTTGTTCTTTCTGAGACTTGGAGAGGTTTTGCTTTGATACACATTTTAGGGCATTAGAAGCCTCAAACTGTGTAACAGGATTGGAATTACGAGTTGTCTCGTGTTCTTTCTGCGCCGTAGTGGGCTTTTGTACACCGTCGACGAGGACAGCGGGAGCAACATTAGGAGGCATAGACTTGGAGTGCAGCACAGAATTGTAGCTGTGGGTGGTCTCATCTTCTTTTTGAGCCATAGAGAGGCTTTGCGTTGGTATATCTTCTATCAGGTCAGACAGATCATCATTACGAGGTACAGACACGACGTCTGCCTCGGGATTGAAGTTGCGGGTGATTTTTAGTTCTTTCTGAACCGTAGTGAGATTTTGCGTTGATGCATTTTTGATCATGGCTGCACGAGCATCATTGGAATATACAGAATGGAAGCGTGTAACAGGCTTTAAACGGTGGGTGATATCTGCTACGTTCTGAAGTATAAGATATCCGGTTGGCATATTTTCTTTCAAATTAGAAGCAGTATCATTGGGAGATACAGTCTCAGAGTGTGCAACAGGATTGTTTCTGCGATAGGTCTGTTCGTCCTCAGGTATGATAAGGTCTCGTGTTGTCATGTTTTCGCTGAGATCCAAGGAAACATTATCAGGCAATGTGAGGCGTGGACGGCCTCGTCGTTTCCGCTTTTTGTGGTATGGTTTGAGGCCGAAAATAACTGGTTTATCCTTAATTCGTCGTTGGCCTAAGATGTATTTTCGCTTTTTAAGAAGAGGCTGAAACAGAGATATATCATATAGGAGATGTGAGCCACACTGGTTACCTTCGGCATAACGCGTAGAACAGATGACCAATGGAGCGAGAAGTTCTTGAGCGGTAAAAAAGGACCCCTCAATGCATTGATAGCCTCGCTGGATTCGGGCGGCGCAAGATAGTCTTTAGAATCATTAAGTTTGATTTTATTTTACATTGATGGTCGTTCTTTACTTCGTATTTTTAAAAGCTTTTATTTAACTTGCAATGTATGTATGTATGTAAGTATGTTTGTTCGGGTGGAATCTTGCAACTCAATTTTGAAGCAGATATCGTCAACCAATTGAGCTGGGCTGATCTGATGATGGAGCCGGAAGGTGGCCATAGGAACTCTATAATAGAAAAAGCAATCCTATCGAGTTTGGGTTCTTTAAAATCGTCTCAGTGAGCATTTGATGGATATCCAAAGAAAAGTATAGTCGGCTATAAAAGCTTGTCACTAAAATGAATTTTCTGACAGAAACTTATTAATGGTGAGTTTTAAAAGTTTTGCCAGTAGTATGAAAACGGGACAGTGTCATAGTCGTTACACGATGTTTCTTTCTCTAACCCGAATCTCATTCTCAGTGCTCACGAACTGTACGTGAAATTGTCGTTGTAAATAGGGTTCAGCAGTAAGCGACTTTGTAATGAACATAATGATGACGATGATGATAATTATGATAATATTAACGAATATGTTTCTCTTTAAAAATTCTGACAACCATACTCTACGTAGACTTACTGTGATGCAGGAACGAGCTCGGGAGGCGGCTTCGCGATGCAGTTTTCTGCCCCCGGTGTCTTCGGGAGGCACCAGTCTGTGCGCGGCACAGCGAGAGCAGCCCTCGAGCGAAGCCGTGGAACTAGGACAATCAAGTTGGCTTCTAATTGTGTGCCGAATTCTTCGACTAACAATATATCATGTATATTTGGTAAAAAGGGTCGTTATAGAGATGTATGCACACTCACCTGCTCGTGTATGGGGACTTGTTATGACAGCAATTCACTGCAGTTATTGGGCCGCCCTGTAATAATATAATCTTAGAATTCTGTACGGTGCCGTATTTATATAAGCAAGGATTTTACTTGATAACTATTGTGTCTTACAAACAACAAAACTTGATAAATTGTTTTGGAGCTACCATAGTACCCTGAGATACTCCAAAGTGTAACATACAACGTGTAGTAACGGTAGGTACTTCATAATGAAGATCAATAATAGTAAATAAATTGTATTTTGATTACAAAACTGCAGGAGCTATAATAAAATGCCATATATTTAAACAATAGACAAGTCAGACAGTCCAACGCCTTTGAATGAACTTAAAAAGTTAAAAGGGTTTTGTGATTCGTAGAAGATTCAACATTAATGTCATAGTTTGATGGGGAAAGTCACGGCAGGCAGTCAGTGTCGTCGTCGGTTTGCCTCAGCCCTCAAGGCTTCTAGTCATATCCGTATCATATGGACGGGGAACTTCATGAGAGCCTTATTCTGGAGATATTAAATTTTGTCTTTCCTAAGACTAACGTCAAGATCCTCTCGTATCACCACTTTCCGATCTAAATTAACCAAATCAAATTTGGTAAGTTTTCTGGCTACCAGACGCTTCATAACCAATTCCAGAAATAGCTTTTTTTATTTATTTTTATTAAAGCAGTAACGTCTGCTAACGTAAACTAAATGTTTACAAATGAAGCGAAAATTTAGTTTACGTTAGCAGACGTTACTGCTTTAATAAAAATAAGTAATTTGGGTGTAGCACATCGTTACTATCGATTCTCAACAAATTTGAGACGATGGTGCAGACGATAAAGTCTAAATCTTTACGGTAGATGGCGCTACGATGCCACCCTAAGGCATGTCGAAGCAACTGGTTGAAAAATTCAATGACTCTGACATCTGATTCGGTGGTCCAATTGGGAGGACGCCAGTGTTGGCCCGGAAAGCCGTTGGAAACGCAGGTTCGAATCCTGTCCGAATCATTAAATTTTTCAATTTTCGCTTCATTTGTAAACATTTAGCTTTTTTTATATTACACCCCTGTAACTTGCTCGCCTGTAATTGAAGCCCGAACGTGCTACCGTATTTCGTAATTTTTATTTTGATTGTATAAGCCTCTTGTTTTGTTAGTGTACCAAAACATAAATAAATTAGGTATCAGGTAGAGTTGCCCTATAAAGAACTAGAAAAAATCCTTTAGACATTACTCACTTCCTAATTTACGTCATCGGGTCAAGATCGGATATATTTAGTAAATACAGCTTGGAATTTTGAATAGTAACCGAATGTAGTATTTCAAGATAATGGTCATTTTTAAAGAGTAATGTAACTATTATTTAGAACTCACCTGATGTTGAGGGAAAGGCGTGACCTGCGCCGTCAGCATATTCCTATTGTGGCGTCTAACTTCCTCGATGTCAGGCAACTCCACTCTCTTCCTCATGCTGCTCTTCTCATTCCTCTTTTCATTTATTTGTTCTTCCTTTGTTTTTAAAAGCTTTTTCCACGCTCGTTTCTTTTTAACGGACTTTGGACCCGCTGTAGAGAAACCTCGGTGCGTAGACGGATATGGTGAACTTCGTGGGGTCATAGGTGGAGAGGATTTGTGAGGAGCCGTGGCAGAAGGTGGAGTGACATATGGTGGCGGTGGAATTGATGCCTCGTAAGTTTGAGTTGGTGACATACTCTGATTTTTAAGTGGCATCTCGTCCCAAATTTGCTCTGTCAATTTCCTGATCGCGACTGTTGGACGCATTAGCAGCTTTGGATCTACAAAATAATTATGCTATTATTTTTTTATATCGAAATTGAAAACAATTCTGACTGACTTCATATCTCAAAAACAAAAAATAATAATTTTAACCTTTTGAACGACACAGTCGGCTGTGGCGATGTCATTTGCCACTACACCGTGCAGTAAATCTTATTTGCTGTCTGGCATCTAAGCCACAGTTTTCTGTCAGTGGGCTGGGCGCCCAAAGGTTAAAGACTCATAACTCGGACTGTTGTTACGGGAATATTAAGAAATACAGAAGTTAAATCTTATTAACTTACCAGAAGCACGTAGCACCTCCACTCCTGCGTTATCTAGTCCGGCACTTGCGCTGTTGCAGCCACTGTGGCGATACATATCTACAACCATTCTGACGCTATTATCTATTTCACTGTTGTTTTTTAGATTAATTTTGTCTGTCCCATTAATATGTTTTAAAGTATCACTAAAATCACTGTCTTTCATTGTATTATTACGATCTTCAAACAAATTTACTTCGTCTGATTTGCTTGATAGATTTTGCTCTCTTTTTCTTTGTTTCTTATTGTGAGAATAACAGTGTCTATCACTTTCATTGTTACTATCTCTGCTAGTCTTCGATATTGTTGCATCATTATTTTCAGCATTTTTGTTGGTATCACACGAATTTCTTCGTTTTATTTTTATACGATTATATCCCTCATTCGTTTTGATACCATTGTTATCGTTTAGAGTCGATGAATTTTCTCTACTATCGTTCTGTAGTGTTTTAAATGTCCCTATATTTGTTGTTTCTTGGTTCCCCCGTGTTGCGTTTTTATGGATTGCGCTGTAAGTTTTTATAAATCTATTGCTTCTATTTTCTAGAATATATTTTTTTAGACTATTTTCTTTTACACCTCTAATTTCATTATTTTTGCTAGTATTTTCATTGCCACTATCAAAGCCTATTAACGCCACGACATCGTTAACGTCAATCTCTTGAAGTTCTTTTATAAGGTGTGACTCTTGGCTTGGGGTATTTTTATCACCTTGGTTCATGCTTGTAATAGCTACCCCTGGTCTGGCATTGGTTTTATTGACAGACTTATCAACTAAAATATCTGCCTCTAGGCCTGGGTCGCCTTCAATTCTTAAGTACTCTCCTAAAACAGTTGATTTTGGGCTGGAGAATAATCTGCAAATATCATCTAGATCATCAGAAGCATTTAAAGTAACACTAAAGTTATTTTTCTCCGAAACCTTCGGGCTATTTTCGTTAAGTTGTTTATTAGACTTTACACTGTTCGACTTTTCAACAGCACAAACTTTCCTAAAAGTATCCTTGGAATAGTTCGTGCGTACCTTTTGTCTTTTATTATAGACTGTCTTCTGAACGATTAAATGATCTTCACTTTTAACATTCCTATTTCTAGCATGTAATTGTTTTTTGGGATTTTGATTAACGATATTTTGGTCAGAAATGTCTTTATTAACCAATTGCTTATACCGACTCTTGTGTAACAATTTACTATCCCTTCTCTCGTCAGCCTCCGGTTTGTCCTTAGACAGGTGTAGAGTGTCGATAATAATTTCTCTGATTGGATGAACTGCTATTTGAGAATTCTCATTATCGATATCGACACGTTTACTAACATCCTCGTCGCCAGTCTCTTGTTCAAGAATATCTACAATAGGCATTACGTCTTCGGAAAGACTTTGCTGCTCCAAATTTTGAACTTTCCCTCCACCTGCTTGCAGTTCATCCTCCGTCACAATATTTTTTTCTTCGACTACGCATTTAGATACCTCATCATTTTTGCTTGGAGTTTCATAATTTGCTGCTTGCTTACGTACATTGCTAGTCGTTAAATCTTCAGAGAGGTTTTTTTGTATCGCGTTACTTTCGTCTCTTTCCACATCATTTGCTGATAACGCTATTGTAACAACATTTTTCATCTTTGTCACCAAATCAATTGCACTTTTAGATTCTTCATTATTTTTTTGACGAATATTACCAAGTTCAGTCTCAGCAGCATCATCAGCCTTTGTGTTACTCTCCTCCGAAATCTCATCATCATCATCCGATATCTCTATAGTAACTATATCATCCTTCGATGCGTTTGCTCGGCGGAGCTGTAACCGCAGGCGCTGCTTCGTATCCAGGTTTAGGTTTTGCCATCGTCTTAGCAGTGCTTGGCTAAATAAAAAAACGTGATGAACATAATTAATACATAACATAACGTTCAGAACTGAATTGATATGTAAATTTCAAGTCGAGACCAATCTCAACTATTTAATTTATTGGGGGCTGTGGGCATTTTATTTATTTATTTAGGATAATAAGACTTTTGCGACTGTTACAGACAGATCAACTAGAGGGCCTCATCCATCACAAGGTCTGGGCACTTATACAGCTCCCAGAGTGAATAAGAGGGGATCAATAGGAGACCTGTTTTCTACTACTCACCACAACTGTTTGTAGTCTGCCTCGTTCTTGCCGGCGGTGCCCGTTTCCGGTTTCAAGGGGTCAACTGCTGGTACAAGCGACTCACACTGTCAACCAAATAAGAAAAATATCATAGGTCAGCATCTGGACCAAAAGCGCCGCTTACGGAAGACTCGACCCAAACCTGCCTACGCTTACACTTTTGACACACAAGGGCAACTTTATTGCGCACTGTGTGACCGGGCGACCGGACATTCAAGACCAAGTTTGGCTTTGCAAGTCACATCCGCGCACATGAACGGAGAGTGTAACGATACGACAAGGAGGACATATATATTAATTCAATCATAAGAAAAAGCAATGGCAGACTTTGTGCAAGATTATAATCTACAAGTATAATAAATAAATAAATAATAATAAATAAATATTACGGGACAATCATACACAAATCGACCTAGTCCCAAACTAAGCAAAGCTTGTACTATGGGTACTAGACGACGATATACATAATATATAAATACATATATAGATAACATCCATGACCCAAGAACAAATATTTTGCACAAATATTTGCCCCGGCCGGGATTCGAACCCGGGACCGCCGAATCAGTAGGCAGGTGTCTACCAACCGAGCCAAACGCGTCGTCAAATAATATAATCTAAAAACTTAACTAACTAAAATAAATGCTAAAATGGTGTAAAAATAATATTAATAAAAGACATGGTGATGAAGATGACATGCTGAGAGCATTTCCCTGCTGTATGGCAACACTAATACGATGAGCAAGGCAGCTGCAATTTATTTAAACACTACACTCTGTTCATCTTCTATCAAATCATTATATTGTTGATGGATTGAGAGTAGGCGGATGATGGACCGTTGATAATGAACCATATTTATTTGTGATGTATGTGGGTAGACAAAGAAATAATTATCTACCCTAAACATTGGATTCTTTCTTATGTCTACCCACATACATCACACCTCCACCCTTATTTTTAAGATAGCTAACACTTATACTACACATACATAATCTTAATCTATCTCTAGCCTGACTTTACCAATACGGTGTGGTAAAGGTCTTAGGTTCACAGGCGGTCGAGTGTCGGCCGGCTGTGATGGCGGCGGTGGGATGAGAGGCTGATCCGGTTGGAGCTCGCTCGCACTCGCGATTGCCGGATCTATCTCCCCTTTAGATGAAACGGATGAAGCTCTGCCCACCTCCGCTGACATATTCGGCTGTGTGACGTCATCCTCACTCCTGGTCGGTTCTATAGCCGCCTCAGGTTCCGGACACGGAACCGTGGACATGCGGGATCTGTGTCTGACTTGATCTATGTGCCTGACTATTGACTTTCCGTTATCCCTACTCAGAGTGTACATACGTGAACCTTCTGCCCCCACGACGGTTCCCTTTACCCATTTATCATCCGTGCAATAACCTCGCGCCCAGACTTGATCACCGACCTCAAGTGAACGTGGGGTTCCCCCTGCACCCTCAGCCTGTCTGCGCTGCGCCGCATCTACGCGTTTCTGAAGTGCCGTGTCCCCACGCAGCAAATCGAGCCTGGTGCGCAATGAGCTTATGAGCGTCGCTGCAGCAGCATCGCCGGGCTCTCCCCAGTTGTACTGTGAATACTGTTCCTATAAGCTAAAGTAGACCCACGATAACTTTGCATAAGATATTACGTGGCAACCCAGAAAAATAACGCTGTGGCAACATTTTGTTAATGTCATTGAGTTGTGAGTTTGTAAAATTTTGTTCGAGGTTTTTAGCGAATCCTGCTTTCGAAATGGGTAAAACTATTAAAAGTGGAGTTAGAGAACTTATATTCAGGATGATTACTCATTTCCACAATGTAAAGGAGGAAATGGAGTCCGTCCGTGAGCAAAAAGAGCAATGTTTACATGAAATTCTAACCTCTACGAGTAAGTCCATAATATAGTCTTGATGTTTTATTATGGTTATCAGCTTTTTTAAATATTATTTTCATTAAATAGGCTGAAACGAAGTTACAGTATTATATTTTAACTTGTAAATTCGTTTTTTCAAGGTGAATTAACTGAAGCTGTTAAGATTTCAATCGCAAATTCTGTAAGCAAGATCAAAGAACTGGAAAACTGGAACGTCAGCACAGAGGCGACTTACATTCAAAAAATTAGTTCAATGACTGGTGAGACGTCGTAAAGATTTTTTATGAAGGTTTAACTTATGTTAATTTTGTTACTATTTTCTGGACTAAACATCATTAACTTATTGTTTGTAGGTATTGGCTTAAGGACAATTCGCCAAATCAAGCACGAAGGTAATACCAATTCAGGCATATGGGCAACTCCTGGCAAGAAACGCAAGTGCCGTACTTCAAAAAGAAATATTGATGATTTTGATAAGGTTGCCATACGAAACCTAATTAATTCATTTTACTTAGTGAGAAATGAAACACCCACAATTGCAAAGCTGCTAAATGAGTTGCGGCAACTATACAGTTTCATGGTGGTTATGAAACACTACGTAAAATTATACACGACATGGGATTTTGCTTTAAGAAAAATGTTGAAGAGAGAACCATATTAATGGAAAAAGATTATATTGCTGCAGCAAGACACAAATATATCAGGGAAATGACAGAATATAGAAATATGCCATTAGAGGAAAGAAAACCGATTGTATATTTAGATGAGACCTATATTCAGGTTAATTACAAACCAAAAAGAACTTGGCAGGGTCCATCAACTTCTAAAATGGTCACTAATATATCAAAAGGCAAACGGTATGTAATTGTACATGCAGGCACCGAATTAGGATTTGTAAATAATGCTTTTTTAATATTTAGCAGCAAGTCAAAGTCAGCCGATTATCATGATGACATGAACGCTACCAATTTCTCGAAGTGGGTTCAAGACAAGCTACTTCCTAATTTGGATACACCAAGCATTATAGTCATGGATAATGCGAGTTACCATACTATTCAGATTAATAAGGCACCAAACACCACTACGAAGAAACAAGAACTCCGTGATTGGCTTACTTCAAATAATATTCCTTGGGAAGAAACATTATCCAGGTCTGAACTCTTAATCTTAGCACGACGCAACAAACCCGAGCCAATATATTATATTGATGAGCTGTTAAAAGCAAATGGGCATAAAGTATTGCGGTTACCCCCATACCATTGTCACTTAAACCCTATTGAACTAATATGGAGTTTGGCGAAGCGAAAAGTAGGCAGCCTAAATGTAAAAGGTTCAGTTAAGGATATGGAAGCAAAAGTGGAGCAAGCATTCGCATCTGTTAGTCCGGATGACTGGCGTAAGTGTGCCGAACATGTAAAAAAAATAGAATTAGAACACAGGCAACAAGATGGATTAATGGATGATTTATTATAAATGTGCAAAGTGATGATGACAGTGAGGAGAGTGTGGCAGCAGAGGCTGAAAGAGAAGATGAGTACGAAGAAGTCGAGTTACAGGAAGAAGTGTATGAAGGAGTAGAGTTTTTAGACTCGGATGTGTCTAGTGAATAAGAAATAAATGCGTCAAAAATTGTTTTGCATTTTATTGCCCTTTGTAAGAATTTAACTGAATTTATATACCTATAAGTAATAAGTAGGTATAATGCCTATTTGCATCATAATTATGAGAGATCGAGTAGCTATGCAATAGCAGCAAATCAAAACAGCAAAAAGGCTGATGTAAAAGTATTCTTTCAGTTCTTCGCTTATCCAGCAAACCACCCAGTGCCACCCGTGTTTTATTACATAAATCACGCCCCCTTACTCCCGCTAATTTAAAAAAAAGCTAGCCGTGTTTAATACCTTATTTTAACGTTTTAAATTTTCCATACTAATCGAATAAATGGTAGTAATTGCAACATTTTTTTGTTATTGGCGGTAATAGGGTAACGTGATTGACTCAATAAAACACAAACAGCACCAAATAGTTCGGTAGATAAGCAAAACACTGAAAAAAGGTTTTGTATGAAAAGTAACATTTTAACATCAGCCCTAACCAATCGTTATTACTATTACGTCAAACTAACAAATACCTACACGAAAGTGCCAAAACGAGAAAGTACCTAATAAAGGATATTGCACCTTAGTTAATTTGTATAAATAGTGTACCTCTATCGCTCTCGCTTAGTCGTGTGAAAGGGATTGGAATACACGAGTTTCTATATTTGATTTTCGCGGTATATGCCCATATGCCCTAAGGTCAAAACGTGTTGTTCCACTATAAATCAGTATTGCCATAAATTAACTTTTGATTTCAGCAGTTGTCAATTCATTGCAGAGTTATTGTGGGTCTACTCTAAGAGATACGTCTGCAATGCTGCATCTACGTTCGTATTGGCCCTATGTGCCTTTTTAATGGCACGTTTGCACAACTTAACCGCGCATTCGGCGGCCCCATTTGACGCTGGGTGGTAAACCGGCGAGAAAGACTGCTGCACGCCACATGTATCTAAGAACTCCTTCAGTTCCAAACTAGTGAACGGTGGGCCCTGGTCTGACACGAACTGTTCCGGCACCCCGAACCGCGCGAAAGTTGACCTAAGTTCTTTAATTACTGATGCAGCATTCGCGCGCGCCATTTCGAAAATCTCTAACCATTTGGTACTTGCATCTGTTATGACTAGGAACGTTTTGCCTTTTATAGATAAAAAATCGGCATGCAGTCTAGCCCACGGGCGCTGCACGTACAGCCAAGGCGCAGGTGGCGCGCGCGGCGGTGCCGGCGCCTCCGCAGCACACGTCTCACACGCCTTACACAGCGCTTCCACGTCGGCGTCGATATTGGGCCACCACACATAGCTACTCGTACGTGCTAGAGATTTAGTTTTAACTATCCCCATGTGGCTGATGTGTAACTGCTTAAGTATAGACGCCTGTAGCCTCGGTGGCACTACAACGCGATAGCCCCACATAATGCAACCTCGGTCCACGTATAGTTCGTTGCGACGCAAAAAATAAGGTTTTATCTCGTCGTCAGGACATGACGCCGGCCATCCTGACTGTACGTAGGCGAGCGTTCTACTCAGTATTCTATCCTTCGCGGTAGCTCCTCTAACCTCGTCATTAGTAATTGGAAGAAAATCCTCTACGAAATTTAAATACGTCTTCTCCCCATTATCCCCTTTTTGGCCTTTCGCCTGAGGAAGACGTGATAACGCATCCGCGCAATTCCGACTCGACGGGACGTATTCTATCGTATAGTCGTATCCTGATAATAACACTGCCCATCGCTGAAGTCGTGAGGCCGCCATGACCGGTATACCCACTTTGTCGCCGAAAATATATGTAAGCGGTTGGTGATCTGTTCTCAAAATAAATTTTCGGCCATAGAGGTACTGATGGAACTTGCGAATTCCGTAAATTATTGCGAGTGCCTCCCTATCTATCTGCGCATAAGCTCTTTCGGCTGACGTGAGGGTACGTGAAGCATACGCCACTGGCCGTTCGCCAGCCGGCGTCAGGTGTGACAGCACGCAGCCCACGCCTACACTTGACGCGTCTGCCGTTAGCACCAGCGGCAACGAGCTCGAGTAATGAACGAGCACGTCGCTTGAACTCATGGACTTCTTTACTGACTCGAATGCGACCTGACAGTCCTCGCTCCAGATGTACTTAACGCCCGTTCGTAATAAATTATATAGGGGCGTTAACATAGTACTTATATTTCGAACGAATTTTGCATAATACATGATTAGGCCTATAAAAGCCCTAAGCTCGGACACATTTTGCGGCGGTGGGGTTTGAACAATAGCTTTGATTTTATCAGGACATGTGTGTACTCCCGCCTTACTGATCACGTGCCCCAAATAGTTTATCGACTCCGCAAAAAACTCGCATTTATCATTTCTAACGCGTAGCCCGTAAGCTTGTAATCTTTCGAAAACCTTGTTTAAGTTATCTATATGCGACTTAGCATCCCTTCCCGTAATTACTACATCATCGAGAAATACTCCTACGTGTGGCAAATCTGCAAATAACTGCTCTAGCTGCCTCTGGAAGATCCCAGGACTAGACGAAAGCCCGTAAACTAGCCTGTTATACCTAAATAATCCCTTGTGGGTATTTATAACGGTATATTTCCGCGATTCATCCAGTTCAAATTGCGCATACGCCTGAGACAAGTCAATCTTACTAAACCGCTCCCCTCCATGCAAACGCACCAACAAGTCCTCCACTCTGGGTAGAGGGTAACGGTCCACCTCTAGTACCTTGTTCAATGTTAATTTATAGTCGGCACAGATCCTTATGCTGCCATCTTTTTTTACCACCGGCACAATTGGCGTGGCCCAGTCTGAACGATCAACAGGAGTGAGCACGCCGTCACTTACCAACTGATCCAACGCACGTTCCACGGGAGCGCGCAAAGCGTACGCCAATGGCCGCGCGCGCAAGAAAACCGGCCGCGCACCATCACGTAGGTGTATGCTCACTTTACCGCCAGTGAACCGCCCCAGACCGTCCGCAAACACGTCACGGAAGCGGGAGCTGAAATCGTTCAAATTAAAATGATTTCCTACCATATTATTCACACTACCGTATTGACGAACTGGTATTTTTACCTCTAATTCGCCTAGCCACTGCCTGCCCAACAACAAAGATTTACCATTTTCAACGACATACAAATCCAAGTGTTTTACCTTATCTTTATACTTAACTAGTGGATTAATTACTCTGACAGGATTTACTAGCTCACCAGTATAATATCTTAGGATCAAATTGCTTTTTCGAATCGCTAAATCACTAAACAATTGTTGATATAGCTTATAACTTATACATGATACGGCACTGCCGGTATCGCACTCCATGTTAAGCAATTTACCGTTTACATTGACCGGAATTATGATCGGTTTACAGTCCGCTACAGTAAGGTGATGAATGTTCAAAATGTTTACCTCGTCACTTAAGTCACTGTCGATGTCAGACTCTTGGACGCTAACGCTGTGGTACTGCGGGGCCCCGTGCATCACCTCCACACAGTGCTGGTCCAACATATACGGACACATCCGTCGTAGGTGCCCTTGTCGGTTGCAAACTTTGCACACATAACGTGCGAATCGGCACGTCGATGTATCATGAGCCGCGCCACACGCTGTGCACGATCTGGACACCCGCGGTAACGCTGGCGATCCCTTGGCGCCGCGGGCCCCAGCGCGGACCCCGCGCCCGGCGCCGGCGTTCTGTACGAGAGCCCACGACCAAAACCATGTCTCATAGCAATACGGCAAAAACCCTATAAAATCGTTAGATTGTATGATTCTGAACCCGACTAGGTGTGTAGTAACGGTCGAAAGTGTAGCAACTGCGTGGGAGGCCATTTCTGCTGTGTCAAAAAAATAAGACAGTCGGTATTATAGCAATACGTCTGATAGTGAAAATGTACATAGATTTTATAATTGTACTAGCATTAACCCGCGGCTTCGCCCGCGTGCCTATATAATATACATCATCCTACGGGAACACATGCTCTTTTTTCAGGATTAAAAGTAGGCTATTTGTTAAGTTAGGGTATAATCTGCAATCTGCATTTCCCTCATGCACATCCGTCCAGCCGTTTTAGCGTGAAGAAGTAACAAACATACACAGACTTTCGATTTTCTAATATTACTGGGAAATATCACAACTCCACTTTAACAAATCAAACCGAAAACTCAAGCACTCAAATCAAGCGATCTCAGCTTTTACTGTATCCAAATAAAGTTCACTTCAAAATTCATAACTCGAAGTGAAGCTAAGACACCGGGATATGTGTGCATTTTATTTGTATAAAGCTTTTATAATGTCCCGAGCCTCCGCTTATCGACTTGGGATATTCGAGATTCGTTTAATGATTCTAAGCCATGTTCTAAGTTACGTCATGTTCTTTTGTAAGATATTGAGGTTCTCTTCGTTGATGAATGAAAAATGTATTATTCTGAGCCAGATAAACGTAATTCAGAATTATTGACTTAACATAATTATTGAAAAGCTTGAATGTATTGTATGTAGAAGTTTCCCGATCATTCCTCCTCCCGTCCCAACGCGCCGCCCGCCTAGGTACCGATTGACGACGATCGAGAATGCCACCAAATACTATTTTTTTAATCTATCAGGATAACGCGGGTCTCTATCCATACCTCAAAAGCAAAAATAGAACCCCTTATAGGATCACGAGTAGCTGTCTGTCAGTCCGTCTGTTACAACCGATTTGCTGCAAAACTACTGGACTGATTAAATTGCAATTTGGCGCAAATGCTTTCAAGAATTTTCATGTCCACTATATAAACGGCGATATTAGGCGAGACGGTATTTCACGTGCACCACGTTTGTTTTTAAAATCGTTGTTGTTTTGGTAATCAGCGACCCGGTAAACCATAGAACCATTACCCTTATTGAGGTTTGGCATCCTCCTCTGGGGGAACTCAGTTGACGCCGATAGAGCATTTATAGCTCAGAAGAAATGCATTAGGGCAATCTGTGGAAGTGGACGTCGAGAATCATGTCAATTAGCATTTACTGAACTGCATCTATTAACATTACCTGGCCTATATATTTACGAAACAGCAGTATTTGTTAAACAAAACCCTGATCTTTTTCCACCTTTGACCAATGTATCAAATAGGCCCCTTAGACAGTATAAAATAGTCATACCACCACACAGGCTTAAATCGAGGAAGAAAAGCGCATATTTTATGTGTATGCAAATATTTAATAAAATCCCAGCTGAGCTAAAGATGCTACCAACTCCAGAATTCAAACATAAATTTAAAATAATGTTGCATGATAAATATTTTTATAGCTTCGCCGAGTTTTTTAATCACAAATTTTAGAACTAAGGAATATGTGACAATAATTGTAATTATAATAATTAGGGTAAATAATCAAATCAATGTTATAGACGATCTATAAAATTAATATTAAATGTGAATTTTTATAAAATATGAACTTCATAATAATAATAATCATAATATTACTGAAACATGTGTGTAGCAATGGCTTGCTGACCAAATTGTTCACATGCCTAACGGTCGGACATATCTTGGGTAAAATATAAATGTGTAACATCTTATGTACCATATGTTTTTCTGAATAAAAACTTTCTTTCTTTCTTTCTTTATCAGACTTTGTCACCATATTCTCCTCCATTAGGGGTTGAATTCTCAAAAAACATGAAACACGTGCTTACTCATTTATCGTTAGAAATACTCCTTGGAAGATTTCAATAAAATAGTCTAACTAATCTTTTTTCCCCATACAAACTTACGACCCCCATTTCACCCCTTTGGGGGTGACTTTTGACAAATGCTTCTTTTATTGCACCCCTAGACTTTATAAGGACACGTAGGTTCCAAATATGGACTCTCTAGAACCAGCGGTTTAGTATTTAGATATTTCAACCCCATTTCACTCCAACAGGGGAGATGTTAATTCACGTCCGCCACGTTGGATTTTAAAAGCGTTGCGGTTTTCGTAATCAGCGACCCGATAAACCATAAAAACAATACCCATGCTGATTTTCCGACTTTGTCACCACATTTCTCCCTTATATGGGTTAAATTTTCAAAAAACCTTAAACACATGTTTACTCATTTATCTTTAGAAATACTCCTGTGAAGTTTCGAATAAAATAGTCTAACTAATCTTGTTTCCTCAATCCCCATACAAACTTTGGAACCCCATTTCACTCCTTTAGGGGGTGAGTTTTTAAAAATCCTTTCTTAGTTCACCCCTACACCTTATAAGGAACCTACGTGCCAAATTTGAACTCTTTAGAACCAGCGGTTTAGTATTTAGACATTTCAACCCCATGTCACCCCAACAGGGGAGATGGTAACACGTCCGCCACGTTGGATTTTAAAATCGTTGCGGTTTTTGTAATCTGCGACCCGATAAACCATAAAAACAATACCCATGCTGATTTTTCAGACTTTGTCACCACATTTCTCCCTTATAGGGGTTGAATTTTCAAAAAACCTGAAACACGTATTTACTCATTTATTGTTTGAAATACTCCTGTGAAGTTTCGAATAAAATAGTCTAACTAATTTTGTTTTCCCATACAAACTTTGGAACCCCATTTCACCCCTTTAGGGGGTGAGTTTTGAAAAATACTTTCTTAGTGCACCCCTACACCTTATAAGGTACCTACGTGCCAAATTGGACTCTCTGGAACCAGCGGTTTAGTATTTAGACATTTCAACTCCATTTCCTCCAGTTTCTTGTTTCCCCATACAAACTTTGGACCCCCATTTCACCCATTTGGGGGATGACTTTTGAAAAATTCTCTCTTAGTGCACCCCTGCACCTTATAAGGAACCTACGTGCCAAATTGGACTCTCTAGAATCAGCGGTTTAGCATTTAGACATTTCAACCCCAACAGGGAAGATGGTAACTCACGTCCGCCACGTTGGATTTTAAAATCGTTGCGGTTTTCGTAATCAGTTACCCGATAAACCATAAAAACAATACCCATGCTGATTTTCAGACTTTGTCACCGCATTTCTCCCGTATAGGGGTTGAATTTTCAAAACACCTATAACACGGTCGTGTTTACTCATTTATCGTAAGAAATACTTCTGTGAAGTTTCGAATAAAATAGTCTAACTAATTTTGTTTCCCCATACAAACTTCGGAACCCCATTTCACCCCTTTAGGGGGTGAGTTTTGAAAAATCCTTTCTTAATGCACCCTTACACCTTATAAGGAACCTACGTGCCAAATTTGAACTCTCTAGAACCAGCGGTTTAGTATTTAGACATTTCAACCCCATTTCACCCCAACAGGGGAGATGATAACTCACGTCCACCACGTTGGATTTTAAAATCGTTGCGGTTTTCGTAATCAGCGACCCGATAAACCATAAAAACAATACCCATGCTGATTTTCCTACTTTGTCACCACATTTCTCCCTTATATGGGTTAAATTTTCAAAAAACCTTAAACACATGTTTACTCATTTATCTTTAGAAATACTCCTGTGAAGTTTCGAATAAAATAGTCTAACTAATCTTGTTTCCTCAATCCCCATACAAACTTTGGAACCCCATTTCACTCCTTTAGGGGGTGAGTTTTTAAAAATCCTTTCTTAGTTCACCCCTACACCTTATAAGGAACCTACGTGCCAAATTTGAACTCTTTAGAACCAGCGGTTTAGTATTTAGACATTTCAACCCCATGTCACCCCAACAGGGGAGATGGTAACACGTCCGCCACGTTGGATTTTAAAATCGTTGCGGTTTTTGTAATCTGCGACCCGATAAACCATAAAAACAATACCCATGCTGATTTTTCAGACTTTGTCACCACATTTCTCCCTTATAGGGGTTGAATTTTCAAAAAACCTGAAACACGTATTTACTCATTTATTGTTTGAAATACTCCTGTGAAGTTTCGAATAAAATAGTCTAACTAATTTTGTTTTCCCATACAAACTTTGGAACCCCATTTCACCCCTTTAGGGGGTGAGTTTTGAAAAATACTTTCTTAGTGCACCCCTACACCTTATAAGGAACCTACGTGCCAAATTTGAACTCTCTAGAACCAGCGGTTTGGGCTGTGCGTTGATATGTCAGTCAGTCAGTCAGTCAGTTTCTTCTTTTATATATTTAGATTACGAAAAAGTTTGTTTTCAGACATTTTGCGCGTAGCATATAGCCTGAGCGCATTTTTGAAAATGTCAACAAATTTAGCCGACCTGTATCATAGCAATACGGATAAAAAAAAATTTCAACTTTTCGTATTGCTGCCATGATTACCAAAAACCTGTTTTCAGACACTTTAAGTGTAGCATATACTCCCAAAAACGAAAATAACGTTTCGGAGTCCAAATACCATTGACGATGCTGAAAAATTCGAAACGCTAACAAGAAGCTTTCGGTGATTTGGGCAGCTATACTTCTGATAGTGACAAGGTATTCCCCGTTTTGGAAGAATTCACGTGCAGATTGTACAACGAAAAAAAAATTAATAACGTCGATTTAGCTCGACTCAACATTTTTTCGAAGACATATAAAATTAAAAACGACGAGGCTTCGACAACTCTGAATCTCCAGTTATCCAATTACGACGCCTGCAATCTGCCACCATGCAAAACGGAATTGGAGAAACATTTATTACGAACAAAATATATTGCACAAGTCTGGAGCAACGCTCATACCAAAACGCCAACCGAACTGAACCCTGCAGATTGCGGATGGTATGAAGACGAGGGACGATTTCAGTTTTCGTGGTTCTCTGGCAACCAACTACCTGAGTTGAGCAACGTTATTTTGGACGACAAATCATCATCCACAACAGGTACAGTTTACATGGCTTTTGCTGTTAATTTCATAAATAAGTTCGTGATTTTCACTAACGATGTTTATTTTACAGAAGAGGACGTTGAAGATCTCCCGAGCGACGTCGAGAGTGATTTCGAAGACGACGATTCCGAATCCGACAGTGATCAATTGAATACGAGAATATTTTGTAACTTTGAATAAACGGTTTTTTTTTCAACTTCATCCCAGTTTCCTTTTGTGCGATTTATTTCAGTCCTTCAACTTCAATGTTACGGTTTCGGGTAAATTCTTTGTTAATTATCTTCTAATAAATTCAGGGTCGCAACGTATTCATTGGTTTGTAACAGAAAATTCAAGATGCCTCAATACGATTTTTAAATGATATCTGAGTATCGAAAAGTTGTCTGATAGAGAAGGTGCTACACTTAATTTGTCTGATATAATTTTTTTGCACATGTGGACAACTTATTTTATCATGTCCAACAATTTTCAGACATATTGCTATGATACCGATCGGTAAAATTTGTTAACATTTTCAAAACGGTCTCAAAATTTTATGCGTTCACATTTCCGTCTGAAAATTGTTTTGTTCGCATCAAATAACCAAAATTTACTAATAAAAAAGATTTTCAGACGTATTGCTATGAGACATTTTTTTTGTCTCATTTTTAGGGTTCCGTACCTCAAAAGGAAAAAACGGAACCCTTATAGGATCACTTTGTTGTCCGTCTGTCCGTCCGTCCGTCTGTCAAGACCCTTTTTCTCAGGAACGCGTGGAGGTATGAAGCTGAAATTTATATCAATTACTCAGTCTACTGTCCCTTGAAGCTGTGAAAAAATGAAACTTCTAAGCCAACGCAATCAAAAGATACAGCCGTTTATGCCGCAAATTTTCGACACTTGCAAGGGAATCAAAACCTACAGGGTGCTTCCCGTGAACTCAGAATCTTGAAATTTGGTACGAAGCAACGTCTTATAGCATAGATAAAGGAATAATTACGAAAACCATATTTTTTTTTTTAATACCTAACTTTGCACCTAATTTATATGGGGCGCTATACATACCAGGTGCAAACTTAACTTAACCACTTAGGGATGGAAAGTGTTTGTACGGAATCCTCGGTGCGCGAGTCCGACTCGCACTTGGCCGGTTTTAATGTTTTTAAGTGATTTTACGGGTTTGCGCTACACCACTAACGTCTGAAAAATATGTTTCCGGTATCTCAGAACTATCATTCAACTACAGTCTGCAAATCAGACATATTGCTATGATGCAGTTCGGTAAAATTCTTTGACATTTTTGAAAATTCGGTCAGATCAAACGCTACGCGGAAAATGTCTGATATTGGTATTTTCGAGTTCAGGATAATCGTATCTATCGATTTGATGCGGTTTTGGCCGTATTGCTATGAGACAAAAATTTTGGTCGTGGGCTCTCGTACTATCCTTACTCGTCGCCACTGAAGAATATGTTATTTGGAAGGTCAAGATATTACGGATATCGGTGTAGTTGAGTAAAACACGTCCTTTCAGTATTGCGTTTAATACAAGACAAAGAAATAATTATCTACCCTAAACATTGGATTCTTTCTTATGTCTACCCACATACATCACAAATTCTATTTGAACTTCCTTTAATCCCAGGCTTACACAGGTTCCCAGCTTAAAATGGGTGATGCAACATAATATTAGAATTAAAACTGTAAATATTATTATGTAAACTATTAAGATTTGGAAAGAAAGTTACCATATAACTCACTCAGTTTCTTCAGAAACTTGTGTCCAAAGGAATTCTTATACCTACTTAAAGAATCACTTTCTCACAGAAGATTCCTTTAATGGATCACCCAGCTGCCAGACCTACCCATCCTGTTCTATTCTACTTAGAATAAAATAGAAAAGAACTGAAGCCTGAACTCACAGAAGATTCCTTTAATGGATCACCCAGGTGATAATAATGGATAACTAAGTATATCTTATGATACCCAGATGATTCTATTGAATGATATGCGCAGCACAATATCTTAGGTGATTTTAATGAACAAATGATGATTTGATCTTAAGATAAAAATATTTCTTCATAAGTAAACTATATTTAACCTTCATTAATTCATTTATTCATAATTTAAGAGTCCACCAACAAGAGTCAGTGGACTAATCGTCACTCTTCTCTTTCGCTTATTAATTTTATCATCATATAAATGAAATAATTTAAACGGATTATAAATTATTTGAGCCATCCTAACATGTTAACAACTTTCCAGTTAAAAATGTAATAACTTTCTCTCAGTTACATTTGTGTGACATATAAATGTATCCGAAAGCATTACTTACATTATTTTTACATTATCAACCAGCAGCTTGCATAAGATTAGTAGAAGAGTAGAGGCTCATGTTCAGGAGTCTATGTACGTCCTTGACTGATAGACAGATGCCGGGTTACCAGAGTGAAAGGCCCCTAGCCCTCTCAAGTACCCACCCCATCTGTCATCATAGTCCATCGGCTTACGTGTTACCAATAAGGGAAACATGCAAACAGCCTATCCTATCGACGAGACGGTGTTTACGGACGGGTACCGATGGCCACTTGTATGGAATATTAACTAGTTTGCAACAGTGTATTTACATAGCAAATAATACTGTACATCTCGCAAGTTTGTATCGACATTGCAGAAATTTGTAATTCTTTTTACATTTTCAACCCCCTTATCTCCACCATTATGAAAAATTTCGGAAAATTGAATTTACAAGAATTATACATACTTGTCAAAGCTACTAACAAAGTTTCATGGGAATAAGTTGAGAAATATGACCTCTAGAACAGCTGGAATCGATCTCAACAACCTAATATCCAAAGAACCGGACATACGAGACACACACAAACACTATGAACATGCCTAATGATGAACATGTCAAAGACTAAACTCATGACCAACAGCTCCCAGAGAAGAGTAGAAGTGGATGGTGGAAGAATGGAATATGTCCATGAGTACATTTACCTGGGCCAAATAGTCTCCTTCCAGGCTCAACAAGATAAGGAGGTCGCAAGACGTACCGAGAATGCCTGGAGGAGCTATTGGTCTATGAAGGATCATATGAAGGAAAACTTCCAATATCGTTAAAACGCAAACTCATGGACATGTGCATTCTTCCAATCCTGGCCTATGAAGCACAGACTTGGTCTTTGCCAAAAGTTCAGAAGTCCACCTTCAAGGTTTGTCAAAGAGCCATAACTGACAGAATCAAGAACACAGTACTGCGTTCCAAAACGCTGGTAGCTGATGTAGCTCAAGCAGCCACAAAGCTGAAGTGGAACTGGGCCGGACACGTATCTCGCATGCTGGACGACCTGTGGGCTAAAGTTACCACCGAGTGGGTCCCACAAAACAGCATCTGGTGTCGTGGTAGACCTCGAAGGAGATGGCGAGATAAACTTGACCCCTTTCACCGAGACTGGTAGGAGATTGCTCGGGACAGGGACACGTAGAAGAATGAGCCCCTTTGCCCAGCAGTGGGACAATATAGGCTCTTAAATAAATAAAAATAAAAAATAAGTAGTCTAGTAAAGGTATATTTTTAAACTTTGACTGTTGACAATGAGCAATGCTGAGGATTTTCGAAATTTGGTAGTCATCAAAATCCTAACCCTAGTAAGAACTATAAGTATGTAAATTATTTTTAACAACAACATTGTGTAATTTGTAGAAAGCAAAGAAAAGATTTGATTTAGATATTTATTTATTACATCCAAGTAATTACCTAAGTCTAGGTACAAGTACCTATGTCCGGTGTAGCAAATTAGTTTTACATTTTCCTAATTATTAATTTTACTAATATACTAAACTATGGGCCACAATGCCTTATAATAGTTATAACTGTTATAAGGTTGGTACTTACTACAAAATTATCGATATATTATATATATATGAAGACTTTTGGGACTTGCTATCAACTTGCCAAATGTTCATGTTCCATAAACGCAGAGAGCTGAGCAATAACTCTTTTCTATATGTATATGTTTTATTCAAATAACAAACAAAAGAAGGTTCCAGAAGACATTCATCCAATACACAATCACCAGTGTTATAACACATGATAAAATAAGCACATATTGAAATATGAATAACATAGTTACATTAAAGTATGCACTTCTTTTGTATGTAACTTCATAGATACTAAGTGCAAACTTAACATTAAGAATCAGGAACGCTTGTTATTTTTTTTATTACTTAATAGTGTATAAAATATTAAATATTGTGTGTGCGTGTTAGTGGTATTTTAATTTCTGGGAAATAAAAGCCAAGAAACAGATTTTTATTCTTAGAAAATTAATAGTAATTTTACCTTTGGCGACTCTGCGTTTTCCTCAAGATCGGGAGGACTTTCTGTTTGCTCCATTTGGCTCGCCTATCGGTGAAATTTCACTAACTAAACACCATAAATAGACACAGAAACTTTGTTGACATTTTTATGCATAGTCGTAATAATAGTCACTACCTATCTATTCACAAAAATAACATTATTCTGAAACCACATTCCTTTAATAAAGTTTTATATGCCATATAGTATTTTATTATACTTTACTTAGATACTTTCGCAGAGGCACAGTAAATCAAACAAACATACAAACAAGCAAGAACTCTCACTTGTCTTGTGACAAATAAAAAGGACCTAAGTGCCAAACTGTTTAAGTCAATAGTAATACGACTGTAGAAAACGTTTAAGGCTGCCACAGACCTACCCATCCTGTTCTATTCTACTTAGAATAAAATAGAAAAGAACTGAAGCCGAAGGCTAAAATGCAATACAAAATTCACCATTCGTAACATACATCTCGCCTCGGGTCGGCAAAAAAATCATCACACACCTTCCAGAAACACCAACGAAATCCACGCTGGGACACTAAGTATAAACCGAAAGCGCGGCGTGTCGTAGTTGGTAGGCTCCTAATTTTACGATTGATACAAAATTCCCAGCTAGTGAGTGCAAATGCTACACAAAAGTTTAATAATGAACTAAAGAAGCTTTCAAAATTAACGTTGGCTTGGCTTAAACAGTTTGGCGCTTACGCCACTTTTAACTGTCAAAAGCTAAAGTGACAGTCGATAAATTGTTTGTGTGCTTGTTTTAATTCGGTATTTTTAGCAAAAACATTCCATAAAACCTATCCAAATGGCATATACAACAACTTTTGTTTATGACTAAGCAGTTAGTTTCTTATTAAGGTACTGAAGTTGAATATGAACAATGCTTCCTTTGTAAACGATGCCGGTTATCGAGCATGTATAAAAATAAGTGTTTCAGTGGTTTTAAGTGATTGTGTTGTGTTCAGCATCAGGAGAGCATAATGGATGAAGTTAAGAGCTCCTCTGGCCAGGAGGAAGGCGCCGAGCCGGCAAAGGTATCTAATTACCATTTAACAATTAATTATTTTTTAATTCACATACACCCAGAAATAATGTAGAAAGTAGACAGGTGTTTATGAATGGTCATACCGAATGATATGTTGGAACCCCTATGTAGAAATAGTGTTTTGTATATACTTGTTACAGAAAGTACAAGAAAAACATGGGAGATTTGTCAGTCAATAGACTAGTTGCAATCTTAATAAGACTTAAAAGTGATCCTTTATTGCCAATTTTTATTGTTAATTGAGCAGAACAGATGATATATATTATGCTCCACATTTAAAGGGGTTCATTGTTAGGTGCAGCGATCCCAACCTGTTCGCTAAGTGCAGACGACAGGCTTTACTTATTTGGTTTATACTCACTGACTCATAGTTTTGCTTGAGCATTCATAGGCCAGTTGGTGTTACAATAGTTTATCCCCCATTTTGTACTTGCTGATTATGGCAATAGATTTGATTACTTATTCTTTAAGGCGTCAATATGCCTTAAAACTTTCAACAAGTTTAGCTGTCACGCTCATTGGTCTACAACTAGATACTTGCCAGACTTACAATTATTTTTTTAACTCAATTAGTGCTTATCCTGTAACTATAAAGCATGGAAACAAATTACACTTACCACATCTTTAGTCCCGTCTTCTTGGTATGTAGAAACGGCATACATATTTTTTAACAAAACAAAGATAAAACCAATCATTTTAGTTTACATTAGTTAATATATCAAAACTGTTAGGTGTTTGGGTTTACAACATGTAACCTGCTATGTCAAGCAAAATAAATACAACAGTTCAGAGGAAAATCAAACAAGTTTGAAAGTCATCTTTACAAAAATCTGATGTGGCTGCCAGGTTGACAGCTATACAAGTAAATAGTATGTTAAATAACCTATTATTCACTTGTATATTAATATGAAAAAGTATTTCCATCTTTGGTATCTATCTATCAGTATTATAAATGAATTGTTATTTAGTTGAATACACACTACCAACTAAAAAAATAAAATTTGAAGTAGATTTATTATTGTAAAAAAGTTTAAAAGTAAAAATACTTAATCTAATATTTACTGTCTAATAAAATGAATTTTGTATATCATTAATATGGGTTCTATTCTAGTTTATTACATCTTTCCAATTTCAACTGATAGTGACTTTTCTCATTTTTTTCCAATAATTTATGGGTAAGGAAATATCATATTTAAGAACGAAGATCACCTAAATAATTGTACTAAAATTAGCCTCAATGAAGTATTAATTCTTACATGTTCAAACTTTGCAACTTTTGTAAACAACTTCTAACCTCAAAATTTACATTTCATTAATGCATTTCAAAACTATATGTTTTCTTGCAAATTAAGAAATATATGTATTATGTTTAAATAAAACAATTTAAACGGATTATATCGCGTATATTAATTATTTTAGCCTCCCTGACGTTTCAGTACCTTTACAGATACCGTTGTCAAAGGTTGACTGAGAAAAACATAATTTTACTCTGTCAAAGTTACATTTGTGCAAACTACCCATTTTATAAATATTAAAGTAAAAAAAATAAAGGTAAATATAAATCATACATGCCAGATGGGCCTTATGTGTAAAGACAGTTACACATGTGCCAGAACCAGAAGGGCATTTATAATTTTTTATTTTAATGAAATAAAAAGAGATATTACAGGGCAATAAGAATACTGATAGTAAATAATAATTAACATAAAACCTTAAATAAATAATCAATTTATTATTTTATTTAAAATATCTGCCAGCTGTTCACTATAAGGCTTACTGAGTTTAAATTGTTTTATTTAAATGTGTGACAGTCGCGGAAACCGAAGAAAATATTTTATATGTATTATGATTAAAATCAGAAACAAATGAAACCCTAAAAAGTGGCACAGGTTACATAATTTATTAGCAAATTAATTTTAGACACCTAAGTAGGCTTATTTGGAGGTTAGAATATTGTTTACACTAAATTGAACAAGTGATGGCGAAAAACTAACCAATATTTTGCATAAAACTGTATGACAGTTTTAGTCTATGCATTTTGAGGTTAAAATTACTTGTAAGTAGGTCCAAACACATATTATTGTTTCTTTGAAACATATCTAATCAAATAATATGGACATTCACTCATATTAAATTGTACAAATTCCTGTATAATTTTAATGAGTTCCCTTTATCTTGCATAATATTGATTCTCCGAATTTCATTTCGCATAACAGCTATCACCGAAACATTTTTAGCCGAATGATTCTTTAGCATAATCATTTAGTATCATAATTGTCAGTTGGCATACTATTCATTTAGCATTGATACCAGTAAAATCGGTTAGGTTAGGTTAGAACTATGACCACAACAGAACCGAACTGCTGCCAGTAAAGTAGGTTAGGTTAGAACCGAACTTAATGGGTTAGGTTAGGTGTAATATCGCCGAATTTATTATGGTATAAAGACATAGTTTACGGAACAGACAAGTGCTAGGAAATTAGTTTAGGTTTTAGGTTAGATTAGGCGATTATTAACTAAACTGATACCAGTAAAATCGGTTACGTTAGGTTAGAACTATGACCACAACAGAACCGAACTGCTGCCAGTAAAGTAGGTTAGGTTAGAACTGAACTTAATGCGTTAGAATAGTTTTTTTTTTTTTACTTAATGTGTTAGGTTAGAACTGTGACCACAACAGAACCGAACTGCTGCCAGTAAAGTAGGTTAGGTTAGAACCGAACTTAATGGGTTAGGTTAGGTTAGAACTGCGACCATAACAGGATCGAACTATAAATATTATGAGATATAAATTTCTTCGAAATAACTATTCAGACATGTAAATATTATGCTTATTCATATTCTGCCATATGAATGTTCTGAGTACATGTCTGAGGCTCAAATTAGACGCTTTACTTGCTACTTTGCTAAATTGGCTTGCAGATCATAATCTAAAACTAAACCTAAATAAAACTAACTTAATTCAGTTCAGACCCCATCAAAGACAGCCGTTAGATATTAAGTATAAATATTTAAATAATCCAATTCAACAAACCAATAATTGTCGGCTATTAGGCATACATACTCGTATTGACGAAAAGATTAATTGGAAGACACATATTGAAAATATTTGTACAAAACTATCTCGATTTGCTTATGCCCTTAGAAACATCAGAAAGACCACAGATTTAAAAACTGCAATAAGTGCCTATTACGCTTTTACACAAACCTGGATTCAATACGGGATCATTTTATGGGGTAATAGTACAGACTGGTCAGACCTATTTTTACTGCAAAAAAGATGCATCAGAATTCTCTCAAATATAAAAAAATATGATAGCTGCAGACAATATTTTAAAAAATTGAACATTTTAACCTTGCCATCCCTGTACATATTAGAAGCCTGTAAGTTTATCCGAAGACACCCATCTTTATACACTAAAGCGGACGAACGTTACACAACTTGTACATTAAACCTACGCCACAAAAATAAAATAGCGATACCTGCAAGTAATCTTCAAATGAGCAATAAGAGTCCCCATGCCATGACAATTCGAATTTACAATAGTTTACCAAAAGAAATAGCAGGAGAAATTAAGTATAACACATTTACACTAAAATTGAAGAAATATCTTATTGAACACAGCTTTTATAATGTTCAGGAATACCTGGAAGAAAATAAATATTATAAATAATATACCTGGTATTTGTTTCGTGTAAATATGAATATGTAAATATAGTTTTATTGTTTTATTGTTAAGTTTTTCTTTTTAGTTAAGTAAATACTACTACATTGTTTATATAAAGTGGTAAAGTTTCACGTTGTATTTCATTAATATTAAGGTATTAAGTTTAAAAAAAAAAATTGTATGTGTATTTTTATCTTGATTTTGTGTAGCATAGTTTTTATTAAATATTAAGCTGATTCTGCAACACATTGCATGAAGATTGCAATGCCCTTACAGGGTGTCATGTTAGGTATAGATACTCTTTAGAATTAAGACATCTGTACACTATATGAAAGCAATAAAGTTCTATCTATCTATCTATCTATCTATCTATCTAAAAAAAATTATGTGACATCACAATATGAGAAAAAATTATGCAAAATAAAATTCGGAGAAATGATGATTCTGTCAAAGGTTGTTATGCAAAATAAAAATATGAGTATCAATTTTATGCAACATATTAGTGAACCAATTTAAATATCTTCAAAAGTTTTAAATAAAAACCTATAACCCAATACTGCATTACTTACCTCAGAGGAAGACTTCCACATGAAATAATGAAATAAATGATGAAATAATGAACTTTATTCTGCAAGTAGGCCACAAGGGCACTTTTACATGTCTGAGTCTACCGGCATTTCACAAGAGGAGACCACTGTTGAGAATAAACGCCGAAAGAAACTCAACAGTCAGTCATTTTTTCATAAAGGATAAGTACTTAACTATTACAGTACCTAATATGAACTTAACTATACATAGTTCTCGAAGAAAACATATTAAAAGTGTATTCTAAGATATAAATGAGGACTAGTGTAAGAATAAAATATAGAAACTACAAGAAAGTAAGACGGTTTAACACAATTTATGTACGTTTGATATGCTTTCTTATTAGAACTGTGTCCCTTAAACTAGTCAGGTACAATCCAAGGAGTCAGTTACTCGGTTTCTGGTTCAGGCCATGCATTTTTGTCTGTCAGATAGTCCTCTACTGTATAATATGCTTTTGACATTAGAGATTTTTTTAAATAATTTTTGAGAGATGGAAAGGCTAATTTTAAAATATGATCAGGCAACGTGTTATAAATTGACCGTTATGAATTGAAAATACATTGGCCTAAAAAAGATTTATATACTTTACGAACACGAAACTTTCTAATAGCAATTTTATTTTTATTTCTAGTGTTAAAATTGTGGACATCGGCATTTTTTGTAAATGAATCCATGTTCTTAATAACATACATAATACTCTCATAAATATATTGGGACGCTACAGTTAAGATGTTTATCTCTTTGAAAATGTGTCTTAAGGAGTCACGAGAATTCAGGTTATATATAGAACGAATCGCTCTTTTTTGTAGCACAAATATAGTCTGAATGTCAGCTGCTTTGCTTTGCTTCTATCAACCAATCAATCTGGCACCGGTTCTCAAAGTTGTGGAAAATAATGTTTGTAGCCCGTTTAAATGTGTACTTGGATGTCTATAAAGTTATTTCCATGCAGATTGGATTTCAGAAATATACATACAACCATTCAATGAGTGCATCATGTGTATCATTAGGTCAGTAGCTGCTTTGTATGTTTGCTTTGCAGTTTTTAGCGTCCTTCTTGAATGTACCTACAGCAAGCCTTCGACAAAGTTCATCTTGTTATTTTGGCCAGTCTTGGCCTTGCTACTCCAATGCATGAGCATCCTCATACTGTTATTGCACAAACGGGGTATCTCAACGACAGGGTCTTGTGACTTGTGACTGCGGAGCGTCAGATCAAACCATCGGCCACATCATCGAGGAATGCCCTTGAAGACGTTTTGCGAGGGGCATGGGCAACCTACTCACACTTTCACCAGGCGCTAGGGAGTGGCTACTTAATTTAGAATTTAAATTATAAATTTGTAAATAATTATTTCTGGAATAAATGCAATAAAATAATAAAATAAAATAAATACTGTTATTTATCGCCCAGTGAGGTGTTCCTGTTCCTAAGTCCAGAAGAAGCTTGAAACAAACTACAACATCTACCAGACAATGGAATGGCGCCTAAAATATTTAATAAACTACCAATTAGTATTAGAAATTTGCAAGATATTCAAATGTTTAAAAAATCATTGTATAAATTCTTAGTATCAAAATATTCAATCATTTACCTGAATCTTTAAAGTGGCTTGAAGTTGTAAGTCAGTTTAAGAGGAAACTTAAAGAGTGGCTGGTTACTAGATGTTTCTACAATTTAAATGAATATTTTAGCGCAGATAGTTAAGTTTTATGTAATTATTAAGTGAAATTAATATTGTACGTCCGAAATGGATAAGCTGTTGAAACTATAATTCTGTAATATGACCTTGTGTACACAGTCTTGACAATAAATAAATGTCTTTAAGGTGGTTGCAGAAGAAACAAAACTAGACATTCCACGCTAGATGGCGCTGGGAAGCAAGATTTGTAGTTTTTGTGTATTATTTCGTATGTTACTTTAGTTTGAAGTGAAATTTGTATGTTGGCGAGTCCGCGTATTAGTCTTTTATTCATATACTATTAGTAGCACGTCATTAATTGTTTTATTCTCCCATGTATTGGCAATTTGTGAAAAATCAGCAAGTACTCACACTAATAGACACTAATTGTGAGTGTGTGCGGGTGATTCATTCATTAAAGGGTCGCGTATCATCTGTCAGTTTGATAGTAAGCGCAGAATAAATAAGCAGGCATGATATTTGATATTGATGATGAAGTTAAGATGCACCTCTAGCACAACTGTGACACGCAACTCTTTCTCGCGCGAAAAATATTACCTATCTCTTTCTTTGCGGTACTGTAGGAGACTGACGGACGATGCTATATCGCGCGACAAGAATCGTGAAGCCTAGTTGTATTAGACGGGCTGGATTGTCAAAATAAATAATACGAAGAAATTACAAATCTTGGGCAGTTCTACATTTTTTAAGTATGTGGTGAATTTAAATAAGTATTTTTGTTGGGTTTCTGTTCTGATATACCCATTGTGATTCTGATTTGCGATGTTATTGAGTTTGTCCTAAGTTTTTCTGAATGATTGATTGGGGTATAGCAAAAAGGGCCCAATTTTAGGACACATATTTTGTTGAGAAATATTTTTCTCATTTTTGTTACTTTTTAGGGTTCCGTACCCAAAGGGTAAAAACGGGACCCTATTACTGAGACTAGTGAGATTTCGCTGTCCGTCCGTCCGTCTGTCACCAGACTGTATCTCAAGAACGGTGATAGCTAGACACTTGAAATTTTCACAGATGATGTTTTTCTATTGCCGCTATAACAACAAATACTAAAAATGAAATAAAATAAATATTTAAGGGGGCTCCCATACAACAAACTTGTTATACCTATATATACATATATATATATAGATACGGATAACCCTTCATCCCTGCGCGAGTCGGACTCGCACTTGCCCAATTTTTTGATTAGAACTAAAGAATACATTAAAAATGAGTATCTTTTATAATTTACAATTGTTTGATTAACTTGCCCGTTTAAGAACTAGATCGGTCCTAAGTTGCCATAGAATTACTACGCAGCCTGGGACTACTTGTGCTATCTATTCTGTGCTGGAACTAAGAAATTTACGGTGGAAAAAAATTACAAATATACCTCTGTTTTTTATCACTTAATGAAAAAACCGGGCCCTTTTTGCTATACTCTGACCTGATATACAAAAACCCGACATCAAGAATAAGTAGGTACTGATTACGGTTGAGATTTTCGCTGCTCTAAATCATGGTTCCATGGAGTCTAATTGTAAAAATGTTCAGTCTAAAAATATATAACTACTAGAACTACTACTAACTGAGCGCAGCACCAGTTGTTTGCGCCACGCTTCACGATCCAGAGCTAGCTCGCGCCATATAAAAATATATGACAATATATTGTTATTATAAGGGTTTTAGAACCACCAACCACTAAATAAAATAAAACAATTTTTGTTACGTGTAGGTTTTATTATAATACATTATACTTTGTGTGAGTTGTAGACGTCGCTTTAATTCGAAATGGTGGATTATTTTTCTTTTTAACCCCCAGATCTTCGCCGTTTTCAATTTTTCCTAGGCTTCTTTCTGTTTAGTGTTGTTTAGTGGTTAGTACGGCTGCCTGAAAACGAAGGTTTATATTTACATATGTGGTTGGCAGGTATACGTTGTAATATTTTTTTAGGCAACACGCATGTTTTGTAGAAAATTATAAGTTTCTGCAGCTTTTCTTGGATGAAGCCTTCATCTGTATGAACTTTAATTGACATTATTTTTGTTGATAAATGATAAATCAATGAAGGAAATCATCTTGCAGTAATCCCTTTTGATGAAGCTCTAAGCTGGCCTTGAATCTGTAAAGAAATTATTTATTACGTCACAAAAATGCCAGCGATGGAAACCGCTGTATGCAGTACCTATTATGTGATTATCTTACAGGGTGTTAGTGTTATTACAAATACAAATACAAGTACTCTTTATTGCACACCTCATAAAATATACAGGAGAAATACAATGCAAGAAATTACAATTAGAGGTAAACAACAGGCGGTCTTATCGCTAAAGAGCGATAAATATTTTAATAATAAGTATTACAATTATCCTTCAAGGAGGAAACTTAGTCACTGAATCGATAATTCCAAAAGGATTTGGTTTCCCACACCTATTGAAAAACATGGGTTGGTCTTGGTATCAATTCAGTCAGAGAAAAAACTACCCATATGAACCCACTATGAACATTTTTTTCAACACCCAAAGCGAGCGATTGCGTTCAGTTTTTGTGGTTGGTTACAGTTGTCATCACGCCATGCTTGTCTTCGCCTAAAAAGAAAATAGCACGGCTTTTTCACGGCAGGACGCATCGATTTGTAATGTTAACAAACACAATACTTTCCCCGCAATTTCTGACCCATGATATCGCAATATCGTTTAGGGATCACTCTATGTCCTGAGTAGGTACACATGTTTATTATATGCACGTTTCATTATTCACACTTTACATACAGTAAAAACTCACGAAACGAAAAAAATGCAAACCAAACATGATTCATTTTTATACGAATTTCCACAATTGACAGTATTGACACAATTCATTATATTTTCATTCACAAGATTTAGTGCGTTCGAAATCTGTTCCACTTTATTGTTATGAGCAAATAAACAAAATAGGTATCTTTAAAAACCAAATGTTTCCAATTATTTGTATCATGTTTAATGAAAGCTGAAATCATTTAAAAATAAACTGTTATGCATTCATATCGAAACATAAATTTAAATTTATTATCCTAAATTATAAGTTAAGTAGTATTATATTTCAGAACGCACTGTTCATGAATAGCTTTACGTGCGCTTACGTTTGTATGTGTGTAAAAGCAACGCACACATACATATATGGACAATATTTCAACGGGTTTTAAAGCTTTAATAACATTGTAATTGTATGATTTAAAGCAAAACTGATTTCCTTGGCGAATATAAGATAGCTTAAAGATTTTTTTAAGAATGTTTAATAACCTAAAGCCATAACCGCCTAAGCGTGTATTGATCAAACGATTTGTATGAAAGTGACATCGCTGCAACCACCTTAATGTCTTTAGTAAAAAAGGCGTACTATTCTACTCAAGAATATTTGTTAGACAATAATGTTAATGTTAATGAATATTGATTACTAATGAATTTCGACTACTTATATTTTGTATTTTATATTTGTATTGCATGCTGCACTCTCTAATTTTGTATGCCTTCCGGCAAAACATAGTGATCCTGATTTAATCATAAGACACCTATGTACCTATGTTTTACAAAATAAATCATTCTTATTCTTATTCTTACAAGGCACGTAAATGGTTAGGGAATGGCCCAGACTGGTGCTCAAAGATCCAACTACTTCACATTCACTCTGAAGAAAAAAGATGGAGAGATGTCAAACTTGACACACCTCTGTTAAATAATGAGATAGGTGCGTTTAAAATTTTAGAACCTCAGATGGGAAGATGAAATAATTTGAACTGCCAGACGGCTATGGACAAGACTGGTAAGAAAGAAAAATAATGGAGAAAGTTAGTGGAGGCCTTTGTCAAGTGGCAGACAGATATATTTTACTAAAAATGTACCTATGTACAATGTTAAATAATACTGTTAACTAAATATCTGAGTAAAAAGCTAATATTGTCTCATCAAAAGAAACCCAACCCTCCGTGCCAACTGGACATATAGCATTCCGCTTCGGATTGCAGCGCTCTGCTACTAGCAAAACATGTTATGCTGGCAATGTGGAAAATGGTATTCCACGCAGCATTGCAAAATTTGCAGGTGCACCATGGTCCTTCAAAAATGATTAGATGTACACAGAAAGACACTTTTTTTTTTATCAGTAAGGTGTTTATTATTTTTATTTATTTATTATGCTTATACTATACTTACACAAACATGAATGTATAATTTAATCAAAAATTTTGTATTCTTGTAGTTGGACCTTAATAAATGTTTACCATCCAACATAACTGAATAATGTTATGGTGTGTACCTATTGTTCAAAGATAAAATAAAATATTTTGAAATTAAAAACTGAATCTTGAATGTCAGTGTCAATGTGTACGTGTAAGACGCACAGGGCTGCCTCAGATGCATTGCAACAACTAGTTTAGCTGTTTAGTTGCACATAAAAAAGATAGGAAATTCTCACAACCACATCGAAAATGACGTTACCTACAGTCTGACAGACGTCAATCAGTTGTGTAAGACTGGTATGACCATGGCTGAGCATGGTCTCTCCCTTCGAGACCATGAACGTAGGTATCATCACGTTCGAAACGTCGAGGTAGTTAAATAAACACTTTTTGAACGCGATTCAGTTTTGTTTTGTTAGAATAAAATATTAAAGACTGTACACGATAAGATCTGCACGGAGAGAAAATTCTAGTTTAGGTAACCAGAATAAAGTTAATGTAACCAGATTGTCGTGTAATATATACGACACCTATCTATTTTGTCGAGTTTACTAAAAAAATCTGGTAATAGCTTACAGGAATATCTATCACAGTTAAACATAATGCTGGTACACATAATTAAAATGTGTGTATAGTGCACAAAAACCTTTCTGTATCCATTACAAACAGGTTTTGTTAAGTATAACGGAATTGGTATCGTTCGTAACACCATGCTTTATTTTGGAGATAACCAGATTTTTAGTAACGACTACTAGATTATTATAGTGACTATTAACAAATTTAATGCAAATATTACCAAGTTGAGATTTTACCAAACTTTATATTTTTTACACTTTACTACTTATTAAGTGTTTACTACCAACATTGTGGTTAGCCATTATCACATCAAATGGTTGAGTTTACTAAAATAAGAAATTAATATTGTTCAGTTTACTATATTTTTTTGGTAATTACAGCAATGTTGTATGTTTTGCTCCACAATATCAATATTGTGGAGCAATATTGAGAAGGCGAATGGGTCTTTAAAAAAATATGTACATACTTACCGTGTTGTTAAAAAAAGTTGAAATCTGTCTGTTTCGTCACGAAATGTTCATATACTTAAGTATAATTTCGTGACTTAACTGCCAGATTTTAACTTATTCTTAGCTAACAATACGGTAACTATGTAAACTTTTTTTAAAGACTCATTTGCAGCAAGCTTGTTATACAAGCCGTACTAAAGTGAAGACCTTCTGCGCCAAGCTATCTTTATTTTGTATTTATAGAATAAATGCTTATTACTGAAACTTTTTGTATCAGAAACAGTACCTAAACATAGTGATAGCATGACGTAGAAGGGACTTTACTCTTCGGGCCTGCTAAACCTGCAACCTTCTGAAAATAAAAAATAAGCATAATGAAGACATGGTCAACAACAGTTTTAAATAAAACAAAACATTAAACGTTTGTAAGTTTATTATTCATGTTATCTAAAAATCAACATGGAGGTCTTACATGTGTAAATATCCCTGATATATATTGGGAATATGTTCCCTGTCTAGATTTCTTATACCTTAAAGCGCTCCAAACAAACAGACAGAAAAATGAGTAAAAGTACGACCGATCTTAAAATTGTGATGCTTCATTACCTGTTTTGCCATTTTTTTGTATAAATATGAACATGACACCTTTTAAGAGCGGTCTGACTTCTACTCATGTCTGTAGGTAATCTGTAAGAAATCTAGGCAGGGGACATATTGGGAAACAATTTGGGAAGGAACATTATGAATCTGAACGATATACTGCCAGGATTCCAATAACTTTTCAATGTCTTTGTCCATTTCCTGATTTGGAACACTTCACTTCTATAATATCTATTTAAACGAATCACACTATTTGTCACAGTCAACGTCTCTGCACTCGCACGCACTGATCGCTCCGAAAGATGAAATGATAAACAAAACAATGGCAGCCAGGCGGTGTTGCCAACCAAAGTTCAGGCAATCCATACAATAAATATTGTATTATTTAATGGACAGCTAGCAATAACATACGAATTATGGGTTAGACAGTACTATATGAATCTAGCTTATTTAAATATCTAAAACAATTTTTGTTACTTGCGTTATTTTAGAGACAACCTAAATATTGTATTGTTTAATGGACAGCTAGCAATAACAAACGAATTATGGGGTAGACAGTACTATATGAATCTAGCTTATTTAAATATCTAAAACAATTTTTGTTATTTGCGTTATTTTAGAGACAACCTAAATATTGTATTGTTTAATGGACAGCTAGCAATAAAAAACGAATTATGGGGTAAACAGTACTATATGAATGTAGCTTATTAAAATATCTAAAACAATTTTTGTTACTTGCGTTATTTTAGAGACAACCTACGTATTGTGTTGTTTAATGGACAGCTAGCAATAACAAACGAATAATGGGGTAAACAGTACTATATGAATCTAGCTTATTTAAATATCTAAACTATTTTTTGTTACTTGCGTTATTTTAGAGACAACCGTAAATATTGTATTGTTTAATTGACAGCTAGCAACAACAAACGAAGTATGATGGTATACTTTACAATTATCGAAATTTTATCTCTACAATAATAATACTACTTATAAATAGCTTTGAGTATTGTTTACTAAAATGTTTTTACTAGAATATTCTGGCATTTATTAAAATACGACTATTTGTTGTTAAAAGTCAATACGGTAAATTTAACTTAATTCTGTTTCTTTATACTAGAATGAAATTTACAATATGTTCTGGTAGTATTGTTCTAATAATTTCTTTCCGTGTGGCCACTTTGTCTCTTGTCTAACTTTTTAAATTAATGTCATATAATATACCTACTTGTTAAGATATTCCAAAATCCGAACCTGTTGTCGGTACGAGCCGCTGCAAAAAAATGAAATGTCTGTATCGTATATCCAAAAAGTCAAAACTAGACCGAGTAAAAGAAAACCAGGCCGGCCGCTAAGACTAGAGCTTGCACACTATATGAGCGAATTTTAACGAAAAACGATTGCGTCGTAATGGACCATGAAACTCATGCCCTTGCTACAGTACTTTTATCTCACGAGCGCGGGTGAGCCATGTTTGTGTGAGTAGATGTACATGCACATTGGCTCTGTGTGGGTGAGCTCGGCACTGTTCGCTCCCGAGCTCACGGCACTATCTACCAGTGTTGGGCATTCAAGAATAAAATCGTAATTTGAATAAGAATTCGTAAGAATAAAATCATGTTGATTTTAATCCCGTCAAGATTATTCAAATAAATTCGTCGGGAATAATTCGTTGCTGAGAAAATTGAATGAAGATAACTTATTCTTAATCAAATAATTTCATTCATGATTTTTTAATTCAAATAATATTCCACGAATACGAATGTAAGGGTTGGGGTACCTGGATTATTAATATGACTTATTAGGTATAGGTAGAGATAGTAGTATTTTGTCTTACCAAGCCCACGCTCGAGGGGTATACTAGTAGCCATTGATTGAAGAGTTCCATCACCCAACTCCTGACTCCATCATCAGACTAACCTCCCCAATTGTAATGTATAGGACTCATAAAAACAAACCAAATGAGCCCATACTCGAGGGCTATACTAGTACCCATTGAAGAGTTCCGCTGTTCAGTTTCTAGCTTCATCATCAGATCATCATCAACATTTGGAAGATACCAAAAAATACCTATTGTCATAAAACCTACTTAATTTCACATAAATCCAAACATTAAAACTTAGTAAAGATCAACTTACAAAATAAAACCGATTGTATAACACACATACTACAAATTAACGTTATTCAATTAACATTTTAATCAAATAAAATGGTATTTAAATTATGCCATTTCTAAAATAATTATTTATTTTTTTATTCTTAATTTAAAATAAAAATTACATGATTTATTCACATTAATTTTATTTGAATTACGAGTACAAGAATTTATTCTTATTCAAATCGATTTGAATAAGAATACAATTTCTGTTTTTATTCTGATTCTTATTCAATTAATTTTTGCCCAACTCTGCTATCTACTCACACAAACATGGCTCACCCGCGCTCGTGAGATAAAAGTACTGTAGCTATAAGCAGTAACCTGCCCAACAGTTCTATGCAGCATTAGATAAGGCAAGTGTTCCTGGTAAATTTAAGAAGAAAAAAAAGTATATGTTTCCAATTTTTTATTTATTCTGCAAGCCTTGTGCGCATGCGGTCGATAAAGCTGAAGTTTAAAACAAGAGGCCTATAAACCAAAACATTTACGTAAAAGAGTGTCTTCGAAACGTCTTTTGCGGTTTATATGAAGTCATACAAAGCCTGTTGCATTTTGGCCTGATTTTGATTCCTGTCACTATGCAAATACAGCAGTGGCATGGTACAAACGCAACAGCGTGGCAATAGTGCCTAAATGAATGAACCCACCAAAGCGCCCTGAACTCCGGCCGATCGAGACATAACTATTGGGGTCTAGTGAAAGGGCATCTAAAAAAAGCAACAAGGAAACAAAATATGTGACCAAATTCGAAAAAGCTGTGGCGTTCAGTAACCAAATCTGTATCTGTGACCACTGAGCAAAAGTTTAGAGAGTGAAACATAAAGTCTGAAAATTCAGCAGATCCCTATTAGAAGCCTAAAGCCTAAAGCCTGTTAAAGCTTATATGTTTCTTATAAATAAATAAATCAACATTTACCTACTTGTTTTAATACTGTAGGGACATTTGAATATGGCCAGATTTTATCGTGTACAGTCTTTATCCGATATCTGTTTCGCCGAAGCTGGACGCGGAGGCTACGCGCGCGCAGCTGCCCCGCCTGGCGCTGAGCGACGTGCGCGCCGCGCTAACAGCCCTCCAGCCCACACGGAGCGCCGGACACGATCCAAGTCCCGCTGGCGACGTAAGCATCTTTGCATTAAAGCCGGTTTAATTTTAAACCGTTGATACAAAGATCAAAGCTTAAAGAAAAATTGAAATGCACCACCTGGTGGGAGAGACCGGGAATCGTCTGGATTGCTGGTCCAGCACGTTAACCTTTTCGCCACCCTAACACCCACTTGCAACGTTTCGAAATTTTTCTTGTGCTTTGTGTGTCGACTTTTGCATTGTTTATTTGAAACTTTAACCATCGCTATGTTGATACGTTAATATTCACATCTTACCGCACTACTTTACTGCCGGTTTGATTTTATCACGTTAATCTACTCCTACTATATTATACTTGTTTGTTAAAATAATCAACTAGCAGTTGCCCTCGTCCACTTAAAACCTTTTTCTTTAACGTAGTCGGATAAAAAGTATCATACCGTACAACCATCGTAGGATGTTCAGCTATCCCTGTACCATAATTGGTTAAAATCCGTCCACAGACATATATAACATTTTACAAAAAAATGCGGTGTACGGCTGACACCACGAGCTCAGACATATCCTGCATAGCTTCGTTAGATTTTACTGAAATAATAACACCTCTCCATAGACAACAGATTTTCAATACAATCTTAAGAATGTTACAATAACATAGATATGATATCAGGACCCACTGTCGACGGAGGCGGCGGCGTGGTTCTCGGCGGCGCGGCTGCAGCGCTTCGCCGACTGCTTCGAGAAGGCGCCGTTCCTCTGGCGCGCCGACCACCTCACCTGCAAGAAAACGGTACTTGGGCAATTTTTTCTAAAGTTGTACACCCCACTTTTTTTTTAATTTTCGTAATTTTGGGTATTTTCTACTCAGAATCACGAGCTCTTTCGATCTAATTAGGAGAAAAAAACAGTCCCAATGTTTTTTCGTTCGTCCGTTACCATTTCCATATACCTAACCTACTACAGCGGTCGGAATGGAAAAACAAAAAATGAATGAATATTTGGGACAATTTTTTCTCCTAATTAGATCGAAAGAGCTCGTGATTCTGAGTACATAGAACATACCCAAAATATCGAAAATTAAAAATAAAGTTGGGTATACAACTAGAAAAAATGGCCCACTTATCCTTCATTCATGTAGTTTTACAACACTTGTTGATTACAATAGTGGCGTGACGTTTCGCTGTTAAGACGTGCCTCAGTTCAAAAATGCTGATCGATTTAGATTTTTTTTCTCTTTGATCAAACATGTTTCTTAAAATATAATAGATGTTACTACTTAGAACAGGGCTATTGCGATTTATAGTACCTAAGTATATATCTTTGAAACCTACAGTTTACATTTTTGATTGATAATTTTTGTTTCAAAAAGTAACTAGGTACCTACACGAATTTGACAAAATTCACACATGTTTTAATTTTTTTCTAATTTTCGACTGCACGCAATAAGAGTATGTTATAGCTATGTTACTTTCTAGAAAGTAACAGGGAATAGAGTCTCAATTGACGAAAAAATTCGTATTTACGGTTTTCTCAGACCGCGAGAGTCTCCGGTATTTGAAGGCCTATGGCATATTGCTCGTCTTGATACGCCACTGTTACCTTATGAGTGTAAATATATTTATTCCAGATTCTTGCATCATATTTTCATTTAATTTTTTGTACCTTGATTTTTAGGGTTCCGTACCTAAAGGGTAAAAACGGGACCCTATTACTGAGACTTCGCTGTCCGTCCGTCCGTCCGTCCGTCCGTCTGTTACCAGGCTTTATCTCAAGAACGGTGATAGCTAGACAGTTGAAATTTTCACAGATGATGTATTTCTATTACCGCTATAACAACAAATACTAAAAATAAAATAAAATAAATATTTAAGGAGGGCTCCCATACAACAAACTTGTTTTATCGTACGGAACCCTTCATGCGCGAGTCGGACTCGCACTTGCCCAATTTTTTTGACATGGTTTCAACTTGGTCACTAGGCGCGTCTAGCATTACTCTGACACGCTACTCTTTGTTGCGTGTCAAACTACCGGTCACTTTCCTTTCAATATCGTGCGAGCAAGACAGGTGATGCTGAGTCGCGCGACAAGCGACGTCGCGGTAAGATATCTAGCCCTGCAGCCTGTCTAGCACAACTACGGTTCGCGACTCTTGTCGCGCGACAGCGCTCGCTACCCGTCACTCTCTCACATTACTGCACAGAAAGAGACGGGTTAGTTATCTCGCGTGAGAAATAGTCGCGTATGCTGGAGGACGAGACGTGTCAGCAACAAATCGTGCAAGGGGCCCTTTGCACGATTTGTTGCTGCGTAACACCCGCAGATTTAAAAAGAAAAGCTGTAGGTGCTTGTCTGATGCTGTTCTCTGCCTACAGTCTATCCGAGGGCTTGCGTACAAGAAGCTTCTAGAGTCGCTGGGCGAGCCAACCAGGGGGAAGCACTGCGTGTCGCGTGCCATGGCTCTCTGTCGAGTCTTCATCGCTCGACTGAGAGAGCAGGTTAGTCTCACCTGGGGAATTGGACGTATCCTGGAATACCATCAAGTCTGTCACTAACGGAGCTATAATTGTAATTTAACATGTATTCTCTCAAGGTATCTTACGATATATTTTGCGTATATTATAGCTCTGTATGTGACGGGCCTTAATAACTACTTTGATATATCTTTTACATTTAATTTCCTATTAACTATAGGCTCATTATCATCGTCATTCTCTTGCTATAACCCCGTTTATTTAAAATCGGCGCAATGTTTTTTTTTTATTTCATTCTTCGCGACAATTCAACATCTCGTCGCTTTATTCCTTTCTGCTCATATCAATAATTACACAGTAATTTCATCTCTTCTGAAACGTATTTAAACAAAAGCGCTTGCTACTATATTACATCAACTGTTTTTGTTTTTAGCTGCAATTAGCCGCAGAAGAGAGTCACGAGAGAGGCCAAGATCTGAATGTAGCGTTAAAACAGTGCCCTCCATGGGCGCGGCGCGCCGACAGCTACCTGCAGCTCCTGCCGGAGATACTCTCACACCTTCGTCCGGTGAAGTCAGCTCCGATTGAAGTACAGGTATGTTTCAGAAGTGGGATGACCGGATGAGTTTGTGGTTTTGTATTTAGAATTAGTAATATTATTAATTAATAATAATTGCTGTTTAATAAATAATAATAATATTATTATTTTATGTTATTTTTTTACTTAGGTTAGAGTTTTTACATATCATTTGTATGTCTTACCATATCGCGTGACCATGGGGTTATTAATTAATTAATCAATTATTGACTTAAGATGTAACCTATACACAGTATATATAACAGGTACCTATTATACGTGTATGATTGTATGTATCAGACAGACGTCAGTTTTTTTTAAGTTACATGTAATTTATAGGAATAGAATAATGTTTCGAAAAAAACAACATGAATCTATCGCCATTTTCATCGCTGGTAATGTCCACACCCCGGGGTTTCCGGAGGGTTTACGAATTATTTTTACTTGACATTTTGTTCTAGAAACAATCTAGCCTCCGTTTTTCATTTGTATTTTTTTTTATTTGTTGACGATCCTTTTTGGGATTTTTCTTTTATTTCTATAATGTTGTTTTTTTATGTTTTTTATTTTATTTTTAGTAATAATTCTATAATGAAATAATGAACTTTATTCTGCAAGTAGGCCACAAGGGCACTTTTACATGTCTGAGTCTACCGGCATTTCACAAGAGGAGACCACTGTTGAGAAGATAAATCTATCAATAAATTGCTCTGCTCTGACGATTCGAAAGTACTTGTAGCTAGGGCCTACTTGACTAAAGAATATTTTGACTTTGACTTTGATTTGACACTACTGTCGATACCTACGTTTAATGTCCCAACTGTTAAACTTAGAAAAATAAGAAGCCAGATTTCTTGGTAACTCTAGAGACGTTTTGAGTAACGCCGGAGACAGTAAAAAAGACGATCAAAAAATTTATTCGCCCGTTTAAGTTATTTAATCAAAAGATACACCGTTAAAAAACATTATTTTCAGAAAAAAACAACAATTTCGTCGGCGGCGCCATGTCCTTATGATTTCGACTCTGATTCCGAGCAAGTCGAGGTAACCCACACTTGTGATTCAAAAGTAGCACAAAACATTTACTTTACCTTCTTTCAATTTAAAACCAATGCAATTCGTTGTAAGCTAAACACTACAAATATTAACTACAAAGCCAAGTTAAACAGGAGGTCAAAGTTAGTACCTTTGTTTTTAGGGTTCCGTACCCAAATGGTAAAAACGGGACCCTATTACTGAGACTTCGCTGTCCGTCCGTCCGTCCGTCTGTCACCAGGCTGTATCTCAAAAACGGTGATAGCTAGACAGTTGAAATTTTCACAGACGATGTATTTCTATTGCCGCTATAACAACAAATACTAAAAATAAAATAAATATTTAAGGGGGGCTCCCATACAACAAACTTGTTATAGATTATGGTACGGAACCCTTCATGCGCGAGTCGGACTCGCACTTGCCCAATTTTTTAAATACTAATCTTACCTCAAAACTACCTTTTGGCCTAAAAATATTTTTCCGTAAATGAAACAATATACTAACCAAATACTAAAGCAAAATGTTAATTTAGCTCAAGAATTATGCAAATTAAAAATGTATTTTGAGGTAAGGAATGTGCTTCTTAAAATATTTTCACCGGAACACTCGATACGATGAAACGTATCGTTAATTGGTTGCTTTGCTTCAATGTCGCATACTCTTTCTAGACTACCAACTCTACCAAGAAACATATCAAGAAACAGACCAGGAAACACGCTAAGAGACGTGCCAAATACCAGAAAAATTCCAAGAAAGTGGCAGCGGCGCAGGCCGTCGTGGATGCGAGCGGCGAAGAGACTGAGATTGATACCGATCTTAGGAATTTTGCTGTGAGTACAATAGGCGAATCTACAGTTAGTATCAGTATGACTATGGACGGATTATATAAATACTACTTTAGATATTAAAAACGCCCTCCAATATCTTGTAAACATGGTAATATTTTTCTAACCCGCAAACATGTCATCGTTTATTTTTTATTTATTTTATTAATTGCATTGGGGAACAACAATCACAACAGCATTGTTGAGTCTTTTTCGATATGAGCATGATTATATTTCAGACAAATATCATGGGTGCGTTAACGGACGCATACGATAATGATTTCGGCAGCGACCAAGAACCTGAGATCAACGTCGGTCTCAGAAAAGTAAGTCCAAATAAATAACTCTATCTCAACTATTTAAATCTTCTAGCTTTACTTTATATTCTATCTTATATTGAAAACTAATTAATATTATTAACAGCAGCGTGGCGTCCATAGAAATCGATTCGTAACGGCTTGCCCATTTAAGAAAAGAGTAAGGTAAATAGGTCTCGGCTTGCCCAGAGGTTTGGCTTCATGCCACTACATTGATAAATTAATACACCTATTAGTAATATTACCATTCTTAATCTTTCCATACAGTAACGGAATGTCTCTTTTCAGATTCATATAAGAAATTTATCGTCGCGATTACCTGTGAAAGATGAGAATCTTGACATTAAATCTGAGGTAAAAATTTAAATACTTACCGACTTATAAATTTATATCTGTTAAGAATCATATTTTATAACATGACTGGTATTTGTTCACATATCAGCACATTTTTTAACCCCCGACGAAAAATGAGGGGTGTTATAAGTTCAACATGTGTATCTAAACTTGAAATTGTGCATATTTATATTCATTGCCATTAACAGTCACAACTAACATAAAAATGAGCATGAGGTAAAGGAAAATAAAATTTATAATTTATCATAAGATTTGATTCTAATAAATAGACTCAATTTATTATAATTGAAAGTATGTTTCTATTTATTTATATGTGTAAATATTATATGAATATATGTATCTATCTATTTTTTTAAAACTTGTTTAAGTTAGTTGCACCACCCACAATCTACTTGCTTTGCCCTAAGGTTGACTGGTAGAGAATGCCTCATGGCATTAAGTCCGCCTTTTGTACAATATGTTTTATTTTGTGCAATGAAGATTAAGTAAATAATTATCAGGTTATTTGTGATTTCAGATAATTACCACGAATACATCCACACCACCATGTGTTAGTGACAACAGTGAACCCGAACATGAGGTAAAATACCCACGACTAAAAATTATAAGTACACCATATATATATATATAAATGGCGGTGTTTGATCTTAATAAAGTAACTATATTTATTATAATTAACAGTAAATCTGTATTGTCAGACAATTATTACAAATGAAACCACGCCGCCGTGTGTTGATGACAACAGTAAAAACGACCATGAGGTAATATACCCAGGAATACAATTATGTATCTTTTATATTTAAGTATTAAATTTTGTAGGGTAATTCTGTTTTAATAGAAACTGTATCGTAATAAACGGTATACCTATAATTATTTTCAGACAATGATCACAAATGAAATCATATCACAGTGTATTGATGACAACAGTAAAAACGACCATGAGGTAATATACCCAGGAATAAGATTATTTACCTTTTGTATTTAAGTATTAAATGTTGTCTTTAATAAAAACTGTAGTGTAATAAACGGGATATAATAATTTTCAGACAATTATCACAAATGAAACCACGCCAATGTGTGTTGATGACAACAGCAAAAACGACCATGAGGTAATATACCCAGGATTAAAATTATTTATTTTTTCTATTTAAGTATTGAAATTTATAAGGTAATTTTGTGTTTAATAGAAACTGTATTTTCAGGCATTTGTCACAAATGTAACCACGCCACCGTGTGTTGATGACAACAGTAAAAACGACCATGAGGTAATATACACAGGAATAACATTATTTAATTTTTCTATTTAAGTATTCAATATTGTCAGGCAATTAAGTATTTAATAAATACTGTATTGTAATAAACGGAATATCATTATTTTCAGGCTATTATCACAAATGAAACCACGCCAATGTGTGTTGATGACAACAGCAAAAACGACCATGAGGTAATATACTCGGGATTAAAATTATTTATTTTTTCTATTTAAGTATTGTTTATAAGGTAATTTTGTGTTTAATAGAAACTGTATTTTCAGACATTTGTCACAAATGTATCCACGCCACCGTGTGTTGATGACAACAGTAAAAACGACCATGAGGTAATATACACAGGAATAACATTATTTAATTTTTCTATTTAAGTATTCAATATTGTCAGGCAATTTAGGTATTTAATAAATACTGTATTGTAATAAACGGAATATCATTATTTTCAGGCTATTATCACAAATGAAACCACGCCACAGTCTGTCGATGACAACAGTAAAAACGACCATGAGGTTAATATACCCAGGACTAAAATAATTTATCTTTCTTATTTAAGTACTAAATTTTGTAGGGTAATTCTGTTTTTAATAGAAACTGTATCGTAATAAACGGGATATAATTATTTTCAGACAATTATCACAAATGAAATCACACCACAGTGTATTGATGACAACAGTAAAAACGACCATGAGGTAATATACCCAGGAATAAGATTATTTACCTTTTTTATTTATATATTAAATTTTGTCTTTAATAAAAACTGTAGTGTAATAAACGGGATATTATAATTTTCAGACAATTACTACAAATGAAACCACGCCACCGTGTGTTGATGACAACAGTAAATACGACCATGAGGTAATATACCCAGTAATAAGATTATTTACCTTTTCTATTTTTGAGTATTAAATTTTGTGAGGTAATTTTGTGTTTAATAAAAACTGTATTGTAATAAACGGGAAATAATTATTTTCAGACAATTATTACAAATGAAACCACGCCACTGTGTGTTGATGAAATCAGTCACAACGAACATGAGGTAAAACACCCATGACTTACTTTCTTCGCCATTATCTTTGCTAAGAATAGAATAACTTTGTGTAAACACTATTTCTTGCAATGTTATGTAACATAACTTTTACATTACAAGAGAAGCTCAGGTTGAAACCCTGAGATGTGATCAAATCGTAAAATGTTCTTGATATTTGTGTTTTCAGAACATTATCACAAATGTTAATGATGACAACACTGACACTCAGATAAATCTCTACCTTACAATTTAAATGTCATTTAATTATATCTGTTAAGGATCACTGGTTTCACTTCAAGGTTTCTTTATTTCTATTATTTTTAAATATTTGTTGGTTTCCAGAATAATACCACAAACGTACCGATGACTCCCTGTGTCAATGATGATGGTGACAATAAAACTGAGGTAATCCATCTGGCACTAAAACCATGTTGGATGTTTATAGTTTTATTGTTACAAGTATTAACACGTTACTTGGGTTTCCAGACAAATATCACCATCGTTTCAATGATACCAGACATTCATGATGGCAACAGCGACAAGGAATCTGAGGTAACACATAATGAAATCAAAGTGAAATACGCTGCCTAATTGTTTATGTGTTTATACATGTAATTGACAAATAAACCTGAGGTAATCCTGTCGTCCACTAGAACCGAATCGGCGTATCTGCTAAGAATCCATTGCCGCATGGAATCTGCTTTTTGTTTTCGACTGTACATAATATTTCTTCTTTTTTCTTTACAGGCCAGTGTTACGGATGTGTCGCTTACGCCATGTGTTGATGATGAGAATAACCGCAATGAATCTCAGGTAATCTACTCGGAGTAAAAACATATTAGAGTCAGACCACACCAGAACACCAGACCACACTAACATCTTCAAAGCAAATGAACTGTCAAACCATACAAACTGACTTACATCTAGTGTTCCAAAGGACTCGAGCCCTTTAGCTCTTTTATTTAAGGCTGGCCTATATTTTGACGCCTAAGAGGGCTAAAAGCCTAAAAAGCTCTTTAGCCCCCAAGCCACCGGCCTAGACTCTCAGAGCTCGTAACCTTATTAAAAGGCTATAAGTTTAAAGGGCTAAAACTGCCTAAAAGACCTTGTAAAAATAATGAGACTTAAACCTATTTTGGCCTCCGAACTTCAACAGGCTTGGAGGCAAAAATATTTTTGAGCTTATTAAAAAGATTTAATAAACTCGGCGCTCTTTTAGTGGGGTGTTTTGAATAAAACAAAAGACGTGAGTATGTTTTCTCAACAATTATATAATTTTTTCTTTTTCTCGGTGGGTAGGCAAAGAAAGTAGACGTGAAATTGTTTATAAATTCCAAATTTTATTTAAAAAATAGTTAGTACTATTATTTTGAGATAATTATTGTACAAATGTGTTAATATTCACCTCAGAATCGCCCACAGCTGTTATCTCCAAATTATTTTTACTAAGACAAGACAAATCACTCATTGTCACTTATCACCAACATGGATCACTTGTCACAACTGCAAAAGGGCATGGAGGACATGAAGGAGCTGTTTGCTTCACGTATGACCAGTTTCGAAAATTCCATGGCTGCACAGCGTGTCTCAGGAGCTGCAAATTCATCAGAGGTGGCAGGCGAGTTCCAAATTTTCAAAGATTTCATTTGGCAGGCTGTTGGAAGTTTGCAGGCTCAGATGGAGCTGGTATTGAGCACCCTGGAGGACATGGAAATCCGGTCCCGCTCGAATATTCTATTGCTGCATGGCGTCCCAGAAGTGAAGGATGAGGTGGTCTCAGAGAAAGTCATGAACATTCTTCAAGTGAAAATGCTACTTAATTGTGTTACTGAGACCTCCTTTATAGCATGTCATCGCCTTGGTAAGATAAAAAGAGGCTCACAATCCAGAGCAATTTTAGTAAAATTCTCATGTCTGCGTACTCGGAATGCTGTGTGGTCTGCCAAAAAAATGCTCAAGGGATCGGGTTTAACACTCTCGGAGTTCCTAACTAGCTCACGGCACGCTGTATTTCTTGAGGCTAGACATGTGTTTGGATTGAAGGGAAGCTGGACTAATGACGGTCGTGTTGAGTGCAGATGGAACGCGCCATAAGGTGACCACTATGGCAGAACTTCGGGCGATTCCAGCTCCTTCAGAGTCAGTTGATCCCACACAAGCTTTGCCCCCCGAGCCGCAAACAAGCGGTACGTTGCGGCAAACAGTGGATAATACGGCAATCCCGGCTGGTGCGCCCGCACCCCATCCTGTCCCGGCTGGTCAGCCGGCGCCTGCCGCACTGGGCCCCGCTGGGCCTGCATGGAAGCCTCGTCCAAATCGAAGCGCCAGGAGAAGCCCTGTCGACCGTAAGACCCGTCACTAGCAGTTGTATATCATGTCTTCGTATTGAATTGTGCATCCTATTTTATTTTATTTTTATGTTCCTTGCTCCTCCGTGATCTGTACATGTGCTGCTTGTGTAGCCGGTAATGAACAGCATTATTTTTCAATTTCGTTTCTACCGACATAAATCTCATTATTATCACAGATAACCTATCCTTTGCATTCTAAATCTTGTACTTAATTTGTAAATCTTGTGTCAAATATATTTTGTTCAATGTCATGGTAAACTGTCACTGTCATTTATGGCAGCTGCGTAACTGGCGTTTTGTTTCAAGCTGTATTTTTCTATTAGTTTTGCCGATGGAGTTTTACTTCATGTTCAATGTTTTAGAATTTGTATCGGCATTATTCTTAGTTTAATTTGTTGATGTGAATTTGTTGTGTTCTATTTATTTAAATAATATATCTTTGTCTCAATTCTTTTAAAATATGTTTGGTACAGCACTGGCGAGTAAATGAGGAGAATATTAGCATACTTGTTTATGATAAAACTAATAGTGGTCTAGTTAGACTTACATTCGTTTTATTACAATTATAACGTGTATATATTATTATTCTTATAGTATATACATAAATATATACATTTATTTATATTATTGTCATTATAATATATAGTTATTTAAAATTTATAATTTCAATTACAGCTACTCACGATGTCAGACGTTTTTGATGCTAGTTTGGAAAGCGAGTTTTTTTTCTTTGTCCTCTTCCAGCCTTTATGACTCCTTGAGCGATGTCTCCGATATGCCGGATTTACGTGAGCGACTACACTGTACTTTCCACGCTGCCGCAAAAAACTTTAATATTGTCCATATTAATGCTCAGAGCGTTCCAGCCCATTATTCGGACTTGCTTGCGTCGTTCGACAACAAAAATATACACGCTGTTCTGATTTCCGAATCATGGTTGAAACCGTCACTTCCATCTACTCTTTACCCTCTGCCCGGTTACCGTTTGATCCGGAATGATAGAACCGGATTTAATGATGGCGGAGACAACGTGGTTCGAGGGGGCGGTGTTGCCATATACATAAGAGGCGATTTGGCTTGTCAAGTGGTTGCGCAGTCGCCTACGGTCTATTCCAACTCTTCTGAATATTTATTTTTGAATGTCACATTACACCATAATAAAGTTCTCCTTGGAGTTTTCTATAGCCTTTCTTGTAATGTTGACTATTTTGATACTCTTGAAAATACGTTAATTAACCTTTCCCCACAGTTTGATCATAGTATCATTATGGGTGACTTCAATACTTGCCTCGTCAAAAATGACCATCGCTCTATTAAGCTAAATACTCTCGCGAATTCTCTCAATCTTAAAATTTTGCCTCTCAATCCCACCCATTTTCCGCATAATGGACCTCCCTCACTTTTGGATTTAATTTTCACTTCTTCTCCTGATCTTGTTTCTTGTCACGGACAATTCAATGCGAGTGCTTTCTCAAATCATGATTTAATTTACGCTTCTTTTAAAATTCGTCCCCCAAAGCGGCGTCATAAAATTATTATGCGTCGAAATCTTACTAACGTTGATCTGCAGGCGCTTCTTTCTGACGTAAGCCAAATAAATTGGGAGGGTTTGATGGAGTCCGGTGACATTGATGGTAAGGTGAGGGCTTTTAACGACATGTTGCTTGCGACTTTTGATAGACACGCACCCTTAAAGCCTACACGTGTCAAACACTACCCAGCGCCTTGGCTTACCTCCGACATCAAGGAGTTGATGGCAAAAAGGAACCGAGCTCGGGTCAAACTTAGGCATGATCCTTCGGAGCATAACCATTCTGCTTATGTTTGCTTGCGTAACAGGTGTAATAAGGCTTACAATACAATACAATACAACAATTCTTTATTGCACACCAACAAGAAAAATATAACATGAGAAATCATAAATTAAATAATGGTAGACAATAGGCGGTCTTATCGCTAAAGAGCGATCTCTTCCAGACAACCTTTGGGTGGCGGAGAAAACAAAATTAAACAGAAAATAGTAGGTGGTGAGATAAGAACTTTAAGTAATTTGAGAAATAATAAATAAACGACAAACAAAATATTAAAGACAGATAAGTCATACACATACACAAATAATATCTATATATATAAACATACATAAACGTACATACATACAAAAAGGGAGAATGAAAAGAATATCACAGCAACATTAGACTTATAATGGAAAACGACAGCATAGAATTATTAAAGGATTAGGCTACGGTAGAGATAAATAGTGATCTTTAAGTTTATATTTAAAAATTGCCAAAGTTTTAGCTTGTCTAAGATCCAGCGGAAGCGAGTTCCACAGTAAAATAGCTTGCACAGTAAAAGAATTAGAATAAAATTTTGACTTTGATGCCGGGAAAGGCTTGTAGAGATGCTAGGCGTAGGTATATACATAAGTCAATTGATGATTGTCCTCCTGCTAAATTATGGCATTTTTTAAAATCACTTGGAGTGGGCAAAGTCCAACAAATTTCTGATGATGTTCTAGACTTAGACGCCATCAATCAACACTTCAGCACTTCTCCAGTCGCACTTGACATTTCTGTCAAGCGCCGGACACTTTCTCTTCTTGCCGATACTCCACCCCCCGATATTTCTCCTTTTGTATTTGATAATATTTCACCGCAGGAAATCCTAGCCATTCTCAAGTCTATTAAAACAAAAGCCGTCGGTGAGGATAATCTTAGCTTGGATATGCTTATGCTCGTGGCGGATTCTATAGCTCCTATCCTTTCCCATATTATTAATTTTTCTTTCTCCTCTGGGACGTTTCCTTCTATTTGGAAATGCGCCCATGTGATTCCTCTCCCTAAAACCCCTAACCCGTCGTCGTTTTCACAGTATCGTCCTATATCCATTCTTCCTGTCTTATCCAAAATCATTGAATCCTTTGTAAATCGACGTCTCTCATCACATCTGAATAGACATAACTTGTTCAATCCTTTTCAATCCGGTTTCCGTCCTGGGCATAGCACAGCCACAGCTTTGGTTAAGATCACCGACGACATTCGTCTTAATATAGAAAATAGAAAAGTGACTATATTGGTGCTCCTTGATTTCAGTAGTGCTTTTAACACTGTTGATTTCGATATCCTTCTCAGTTTACTTAGTACTTTAAATATATCTCCAACTTCACTGTCCTGGTTTCGTGATTACCTCTTTGGGAGGCAACAGCGGGTTCGAGTTGAGGACCGATTTTCTAGCTGGTGTGAACTGTCTGCTGGTGTCCCTCAAGGGGGCATACTCTCTCCATTACTCTTTTCTATCTTTATTAACGGAATCACCAAGTCACTCTCCTCCTCGTTCCATATCATGCAGACGATTTGCAGCTTTACGCGGCGGCCAGCATTGATGATTTTGGCTCCTTGGTTTCTCAAATCAACTCCGACCTGGAATCAATCCGTGCTTGGGCTTCATCCTTTGGTTTGATGGTGAATGCCAAGAAGTCGCAGGCTATTGTTGTTGGAAGCCCCCATTTTATTTCCAAGCTCTCAGATCAAACTAAGCCAGTTATTTTCTTTGATGGTACTCCTATACCTTTCTCTTCTACTGTTAAAAATTTAGGCATTACCACGGATCAAACTTTGTCATGGGCACCTCATATTTCTGAGATCAGCAGGAAACTCTTTGCGTCCCTTCATTCATTGAGGCGTCTGCAGAATTTCCTTCCTCTTCATACGAAGATCATGCTTGCCCGCTCTCTTTTGCTCCCACTACTCGACTACGGTGACGTTGCTTTCCTGGATCTCCGGGGGGAGCTGCTTGACAAGCTGGAGCGCCTACAAAATGTCTGTATCAGGTACATATTTGGTCTCCGCAAGTTTGATCATGTGTCTCAATACCGCGCCCAACTTAAATGGCTTCCGATCCGTCAGCGCAGAGACTTACATGTTCTTTGTCTTCTGTATAATGTCCTTTTTATTCCTTCTTCTCCTCCTTACCTTGCAGAGAAGTTCTCTTACATGGCGGATGGTAGTGGCCATCGCCTGCGGTCTAGTGCGAATCTAGCTCTATCGATCCCACCGCATAGATCGCATGTCTACGATATGTCTTTTGCTGTGCGCGCCGTGAAATTATGGAACAAGTTGTCTCCCGCCCTAAGGCAGACGCAGTCCGTTGCATCGCTCAAGGGGAAGTTGAAGGTATTGTGGCTGTCAAACGAATAATAGGTTGCTGTGTTTTTGTTGTAATTATGACTATTTCTGTTGAATTTACATATATATATTTATTACGTATTATGTATTATATTGACTGTTTGCCTATCTCTCTCTATTTTGGTTTTTTTTTTTGCATTTTCATGTGTAAGTATTATTGTTTAATTATCCTCCTTCGTATTGTACATGTTGCTTTGGCTGTCTACCGTTTACATTTGTCTTTAGCACTCATTTACTCAAAGGTTAACTGGAAGAGATCCCTTAAAGGGATAAGTTCGCCTTTGTACATGTATTTCTTTTGTTTTAATGTATTTCTGTTTTTGTGTACAATAAAGTGTTTACATACATACATACATAATTTTTGTATTTGGAACAGGCAAGAAAGTGCCATTAACATACGTTTTACATAAGGGGGAGCCTGTTTATTTTTTTAAGTTTAATAATTTCTGTAATAGGCAAAAGACAACTGATTTTGACGAAAATGTTACGTAGCATTCACATTAATTTTTACCTTACTAACTCGGACAACTTTCCTTTCGGGTAAAAACGCATTTGGATCGATTGCAAAAAATTTGTACATACTTAGTTAAAAGCTTGGTTAAATGGCTGCTTGGTTAGTTATATGATAGGCCAAGAAGTGTTTATTCAAGAGTTACTAAGTTTTTACTTTAATGTTTTAAATGCATTTTTAGTAATTGTTATTATAAAAGTGTATAAATACGTTTTATTGCGTTTTGTAAATTTCAATTTTAATAATTATATTCTGTATGTTAATATTATGTTAATATTCAAACGCAATATTTTACATTATCTGTGAATAGTCTACAGTAGCTACCTCTGATTGGTCGGCGGTCTGACATGCCAATATGACGGCAGAAATAAATAAAAAATGTACTTATTGATGTGATAGTGACTCGTTTTGAATTTATTTATGGTGAATTTAATCGCATCGTTTATTTCTGTAAAATTAAATTAATTGTCTCTGTAATTTATGCCATCAAATCAAATAAAAAAATCTTCAATGAGGATTCCGCTCGAAAGTATTATCATCAATGCGGCAAACAGTAACTGTCAATTTAAAAAAAAGCGAAGTCATAACTGATTTTTTCGAAGATGAACATTTAAAAAAGAAGGTAACTCGAGAATACTAATAGGTACCTACATACCTAATAAGAGATTAGTAATTTTTAGGGTTCCGTTCCCAAAGGGTAAAAACGGGACCCTATTACTGAGACTTCGCTGTCCGTCCGTCCGTCCGTCCGTGCGTCCGTCCGTCCGTCCGTGCGTCCGTCTGTCACCAGGCTGTATCTCAGGAACGGTCATAGCTAGACAGTTGAAATTTTCACACGAGCGCGAGTGCCAACCGCTAGACACGCGCGCCTGTGAACTATTTTATGCTATGGAGCAACGAGCTTCACTTCTGGCCCGTTATTTTTGAGGTTACGGTATTTAAAATATTTTCTGTGACAAATTTGTAATATACTAATATAACAATGACATAAAAAAATAAATATTGTAGTTATTATTAATTTATATTTTCATTCTTCCCGTTTTATTCTCCACAATAAATCAATCAACTATAAAGGAGCGCCAGTACCACGATATGTTTTCGTTCATAAGCCATATAGTTGACAACCCTAGAGCGACCGCCGACCACCGGTATGAAAAGTGAAGTATACATGTGGTTGATTTTTGTACCTATCTGTTTTGTGGTATAAGTTAACGTACACAAGTAAGTAGCCTTAGCGTAGCCTAGGCCTAAAAAATGGCTACAGCCTTTAAAAAGGTCTAAAGCCCCTTAAAAGGCTAATATAAAAATAAAAACCCATAGGCTTTTTTTAAGACTAAGGCCTTATTATAATCACTAGCTCTTCGAAACTCATTTTGTCAAGCCAGCTCTAAAAAGAGCTCGTGAGGCTTTAAATTCGGGCTAAAAGGGCTCGAGTCTTCTGGAACACTACTTACATCCTATGGTTTGACAGTTCATTTGTTCGTGGTCTGAACTCTATAGTGTTATTATTATTACTTGCAGGGCATTATTCATATTGTACAATCAACGACGAAATAACCAAACTAAATTAAATTTCCGTAAATTATTTTTCATTAGTTATGTATAATATGTGTACATACATGTACACATATTATATTAAAATACTAACTACTAACTGAGAACTTAAATAACTTAAATACATGCTAACAAGGAACGAATTAAAGAGAGACAGATGCGTCATAAGCGTCTTATGTTTATTTATCTTACATTATTAACCGACTTCAAAAAAGGAGGAGGTTCTCAATTCGAACTAATATTTTTTTTTTTTTTGTATGTTTGTTACTCGATATCTCCGAGAACCGTGAACCGATTTTCAATTTTTTTTTAATCGAAAGGGTTTATCAAATCAGGGGAAGAATTAAATATACGCTTAAAGGGCTACCAATTGGCTGATTTTTACTCACGGAAAAAACAAAAACGAGGGGGTGTATGCATTATGTGTAAAGACTACTTAGAGTATGAAGCATTAGGATTTCTAAAAGATTTCGGAGTGGATTTTGATTTTGAATGCTGCGGAATCGAAATTACTAACCTAAACCTTATAATAATTTGCATATACAGAGTACCCAAACAAAGACCTACAAGATTTCTTAATAAACTAGAATTACTACTACATAAGCTAAAACGTAAAACTAATAAAAAAATTATTATAACGGGGGATTTTAATATAAACTTACTCAAAAAAAAATATAGGCACTTTAGAATACAATAGAATACTCCAAAACTACAACTACAAATCACATATCAACGAACCTACGAGACAAAAGGCGTGTATTGATCACATACTGAGCAATATCTCAAATGCTTCAGGTGAACTTCATTCTCTTGAAATATCTGACCATAACACTGCTCAAGTATTAGTAGTTCCAGAAGTTGGCAAAGGAAACTGCAATGCATTTTGGTTCATAACGAAACGAGACTATGATCAGGAAAATATAAACAAATTTTACGAATGCTTATGTTCACTGTCTTGGTGTGAAGTATATAATGAGTCTGATATATTAATTTAGCCTTCGAGAAATTCCATGATACATTGACCATGTTTTATAATCTGTGTTTCCCTTTCAAAAAAATTAAAATAAAAAAAAAGTTCTCACGTCCTACTTGGCTTACCAAAGGAATAAAAATAGCATCCAATAAAAAACGTACTCTTCGTTATAAGTGCTATACATCAAAACATGCATCTAGCAAAAAAAAGTATCATGACTATAACAAAATTTATAAGAAGTGCCTCTTATCGGCTCAGAAGCTATCAAATTATAGATTCCTAAGGAAAGCGAAGAACGTGTGTAAAGCTACATGGAGTATTATAAAAGAAAATACTACCAACGACTCACTTGATCGTAAAACGATAAATAAAATAACTACCGATGTAGCATCGATCACAGACCCAAAGCAGATGGCCGATGCATTTAATGAATACTTCATAGGTATAACAAATAACACCCACGCTCAAGATAATAATAAATATACTCAAAAGATTAAAAACATAGATGCTAGTATTTTCCTATTTCCAACAGATAGTCATGAGATATTTAAAATTATCAAAAAGTTAAAAGATACTGCCTCTGTGGGCTATGACGAACTTGATACACGGATATTGAAGCACTGTGCTGACGCTATTGCGCCAATTCTTAGTTTCCTCATAAACTTGTCCTTCACACAAGAGACCTATCCAAACAGGTTAAAACAAACGGTAGTAAAACCAATACATAAAAAAGGCAATAGGGACATATTAGATAACTATAGACCGATAGCTCTCATACCGATTCTTAGCAAAGTAGTTGAAAAATCCATGCATAATAGAATATCTAAATTTTTCAATAAACATGCCGTACTTTCCAAACAACAAAATGGCTTTCAAAATGGGAAATCTACGACTCTAGCTGCTTTTCAAATGGCCATGGAAATTACGAAGAGTCTAGACAGGAGAGCCCCTACTGCGGCGGTATTTTTCGACATGAGTAAGGCGTTTGATTTTGTCTTACATGACCTTCTTTTGTTAAAATGTGACACCTGTGGGTTAAGAGGTCATGCCCGAAACTGGCTGAAGAGCTACCTTAGTGATAGACAACAGTATGTAGAGGTTACAAACATCAACGCGGATAAAGAACTGGTTACGTTCAAATCAGAGAATAAAGTAAATAAAGTAGGCGTGCCCCAGGGAAGTATCCTCGGCCCACTTTTATTTTTGATATATATCAACGACCTACCTCTTGCTACAAAACATCATTGTACGCTTTTTGCCGATGACATATCCGTAATAATTAAGAATAACGACACATTAAAACACAGTGATGATATCAACGCCACAGTTGCTGACATAATAGGGTGGCTGAATAAAAATAATTTACAAGTTAACCTCCATAAGACTACATATATGCAATTCTGTACTAAGCTAGGAAACAAGGATAAAATCACACTATCTTACAATGGACATATCATAGAAGAATCCGAACAAGTAAAATTCCTTGGAATAACTCTAGACTATAAATGTACCTGGACACAACATATCGAAGGAGTATGCAACAAAATAAATAGGTTTGCATATGCCCTTTGGCGCTTAAAAAACCTTTCGAACGAGAAAACGGCTATCCAAGCATATCACGGGTATGTGGCGTCTATCATACGTTACGGAATAATATTATGGGGTAACTCCATCAGTATAAATAGAGTATTCATAGCTCAAAAACAGTGTGTGCGAGCTATATGTAATGTTCCACCAACGACAACATGTAAACCATTATTTAAGAAACTAAATTTATTGACTGTACCTTGTATGTATATATTTGAGATCTGTGTATTTGTCAAAGCAAATCCGAATCTTTTTGTAGCAAAGGATAAATCGTGCCATTTTAATACACGCTACCCAAACAAATTGGTTTACCTTAAAACAAACACGGACCCATACCGCAAAAACTGCTACCCCATGTCAATTCGCTTATTTAATAAATTACCAGAAGCCATAAAAGATCTTCCGTTTAAACAATTTAAGCAACACTTATCCCAACTAGCACACAAGCGAATTATACAGCCATTGTGCAGCCTGGTAGTTGTATAGGAGTCGTTCAAGTGCTGTACAATATTCCTTAAGACGTACAGTAGCATTTTGGAAAACCCTTTAACAGTAGGTGGTACTGTAGCCGATTAATAGCAATGGAATAGCGGAGTTGTGTTCGGCTGTTGTAACACTTATCTATAACAGAGTTAAGTAACGCTAGAATGGCGCCTTAAGCGCTATTTGTGAGAATTATATGGCTACTGTACGGCTTGCAGTTGTATAAGAAACCATACGAAGTACTTTATACGGGCGTGGGAGTTACAGAATAGTCTTATGGCACCTTAAGTGTTTAAATAAAATCCATTAGCGCTCTTGTAACTACGTATCTACAACGGAGGAACATAGCTTCATATTAGAGCTCGAAGCGCTATATTAGAGATTTATAGCACGGAATTGTGACGTAAAGCTGTAAAACGTTAGGTGTATGTTGCTTTATGCAGCCCAAGGCGGAGGAATGAACCTTACTGGCGCTTATATGTCGTTTACAGACGTATAGTACAGTCATTATACTGCCAATAACTGATCTCTCAGTTCAGTCTTACTATAGTCTCAGTTTTGTCTTAAAATTTAGTGAGTGAGCCAATTTGGAGCGGTGACACACTTGGTCAACAGGTAATTTTAACATTGAATTCATTACTTGAATTGACTTTCAAACGTTTTCAATATTCAACGATGGACCCCAAAAAAGTTTTATAAAAGGATACCTTGAACACCATTATGCAACTTTAAGTTCTTAATATTAATCGCAACAACCTGCTGTGCCACCTAAATAGTTGAATAGCACAACTATAACACTACTGTTAAACCTATAAGTCTACAACAGCAAGCACGTTGTACGGCTCAAACCTGCATAATAGATATAGCCAACACTGAAAGCTGCATGATTGAGAAGCCATTAATTTGTTTAGTAAATGTGTTTTTTTAAGGTTATGATGAAGTTTTGGACATCGTATATATGCGTAATTTGTAACTATTAATGTAATTTAAGTCAGTACTTTTCACACATCAAACCGTACAAAACTGTTTGTAACCTTTAAAGTCTTCTTTTTGTTAAAACACAATTTTGTAAACAACGCGGAAATATATTGTATGCATTAAAAACTGAATATTACGAGGGCGCATGAAAATTTTGACTAGAATATACGTATACATTGACAGTAAACTGGCACTCGCACGGATATTTAACGGCACGTCGAAGTAAAACAATGCTAAACTTTGTTATTGTATCATCCACAGATCCCATTCGTATCGTTCCTTTCACTACAATTGTCACTGCACTTCACTTTCTTTGACTTTGTGAAAATATATTTAGTGTTGCCCACAGTAGACCTACTAAATTACTAAATTAGAACCCAGAGATTTAATATAGCGGTATTAGCGGTACAAATTTAGGTAAAGGTGGCGTTACGGCGCTACAAGCACTTTTTCGAAATCTCATAGCGCTGATCATCCCTTTTAAACCACTTCTGTAGAGCCATTATAACACACATATCCGACCACTGTAGAGCTATTGTAGAACTATAAGCTGTATAATTTGGGGCCTAATTGGCGCTACAAGAGATCTATATCTGGATATAGAACCATTATAGCACTTATTTAGGAGCCTAAGGAGTTATCAAAATCCTTTATCCGGCTACTATACGGCTTCTTATAGCGCTTACGCTTGTGTGCTAGTTGGGATTTAAATGGCTTAAGGAAAAAGCTTTCTATTCGGTTAAGGAATACTGTGACATTGGTTAAATTTGATTATATAATTTGTTCATTCATGTTTGTAATTTAATTGTCTTATAATTATTATGTTTTTTTTTTTCCTTGTATATTAAATTGGAGTTTATAATTAATTAAAATGGAATAAAAATGATACCCTAATAGCCAATGACGAAATGATATTATAATAGATTTAATTTAATATATTATGTTATATTAACTTTTAAACGTAGAAATATGAATATGGTGTGTGTACTTTAAGTTTGATTTATATTCAGTTTAGTCTAAATTGTAAACCATTTCTTTTTCTCTTCCTAAAATTTGCATGTCACTGCGTGACAAGATAGTTGGAGCACAATATTTATTTATAAGACCTTACATTATGTACCCTATCTTGAGCAAATAAAAACTTATGACTTATGACTTATAACTCCGAGTTGGTCCCGTTGGCACTAAGTCGGGATCTGATGATGGAATCTTGGAGAAATCGAGGGAACTCTTCAAATGTTATAGGGACATGTACGGCGCTTTCGGTAATTTATTGATAAGGTCAAGAATTTACATTCAGTAAATAGGATTTGTTGTAAGGAAACTGATGATGAACACATACGAATCACTAAAAAGCAAAAAAAAAATTTTTTTAACAAAAAAAAGAACCGACTTCAGTAAAACTAAAAAAGCCAACAATAACCCGTTCAAGTACAGATTACATTTGACTCACCCTTCGAAGTCGGTGCCAAACCTCGCGTAAACTATAATATATAAATATAAGAACTGGTTGGGGATCGACTTCGAAGGGTGAGTCAAATGTAATCTGTACTTGAACGGGTTATTGTTGGCTTTTTTAGTTTTACTGAAGTCGGTTCTTTTTTTTGTTAAAAATTTTTTTTTTACAGTTTCATCTCGAAAATGATTCAACGGTGACACATGCTACTAATGATAACAGTATCAATGGAAATAAGGTAATATTCCTACTATTCAATTCACCTATCATTATTGCTTTTAATAGAAAAGTCGGAAGTATTCATGAATTTTTATGGAATGTATGTGTATACATATATTAAATGACTGTTTGTGTTTGTATAACTATTGTCTAAACTCTGTAATCCTACACCGATTACATATTTTTGCTTAACCCAGCAGTTGACTGGTAGAAAATGCTGCCAATGCCAAGTTTACATTTTTGTATTCCTTTTTGTTGTCAGGATGATACCTATGATATAAATATTTATTAATTCAAAACAGAATTGCATTATATGTACAACACAATAAAAAAACACTAAGTTATAAATGAAATATTTTACATCGTTTTCTTGTATTGTGTAATAAACTTTAAATAAATACATACATAATATTTTTTTATAGGCTGAAATCGAAAATGCATCAACAGAGCCTTGTCCTACTAATGACTCCAGTGACAAAGATACTGAGGTAAACCATCTACGACAAATGAGCCTATTCAAATTTATTTTCGCTCAGATTCCGAACACTGAGTAAACACATTTATTTCTTAAACATTATTTTTTCAGACAAATATGGTCAGTGAGACATCGGGGCCATGTGACACTGACAAAGAACATGAGGTAATCCATCCATCCACGATTTAATTTGTCTTGATGTTCAATTCTAATACAAACTGTAGTTATATATAAAAAAAATTAAAATGTGAAACACAATGAAATTAATTAAGAAAAAATATTACGGATAAAAATTACGGGTGAAAACGTAAAGTCAATCTTGCGATGTATTTTTCCCGCAGTAGTCTTGAACAGCACTAAGTTGAGTGTCGGCTAAAAGTGCAATAAGTATATTATAAATAATAAATATCGGACAACCTCACACAAATCGATCTAGTCCCAAATTAAGTTCAAGAAGGCTTGTGTTATGGGTACTAGACGACGATAAACGTACTTATATCGATAAATATATACTTAAATACTTAGAACAACCATGACCCAAGCACAAATATTCGAGTTCATTACACAAATATTTGCCCCGGCTGGGATTCGAACCCGGGACCGCCGGCTCAGTAGGCAGGTGTCTACAAACCGAGCCAACCGCATCGTCAAAGATATGAACGCGTATATTCGAACTAAATCGTTCATCTATTGCTTACTTCCCAGCCTTTACAACAATGTACCTACTAATTGATTCAGATACAAAGTAGATATGAATAATGTACATTGTTTTTACAGGAAAATGTGCAGAACAAGTCAAGGCCCTGTGCTAATCTTCAGGGTGAAAAAGAAACTGAGGTATTTATGTATACTTATAATATTAATAAAATTATATCTGTCTCGCTCACTCTGATACGGCCCAGATTTGAAATTCTACTTCCTATCGAAACCGAAGGTTAAAACGTCCAATGTCTCAATGGTTAAGTTAAACCTAATAAACAGAAAATATTGACTTCTTGGTAACTCTAGAGATATTTTGAGTAACGCCGGAGACAGTTAAAACTGTCGGTCAAACAGTTGATTCGCCTTTTGCGCATTGCCCTAATGTATTCATAATATTTTTTTGTTTCTAGCCGATTCTCAAAAATGTGATCGTGGCAGCATATGATATCATCAACAGTGACAACGAAGATGAGGTAACAAAAATGAATACCTGTACAATCGTTACGTATAAACTTTATGATCAAGGGCGTCGCCAGCCGAAGGTCCAGGGGGGGGCAGAGTGAGTTGATATAAATGCAGGATGAGGAAAAGGAAGGAAGGTACAGCCTTGCTAGAGGATAGGAAGCTTCACCAAACACATAATATAGAAGTGTATTTCGATTTATATTCATGGCGAGCGTAGTGAGCGCGACATTTTTTGGAAAGGGACGGTTGATAAAGTATTTGCAGTTAGATAAAACGCGAGCGTAGCGAGCGCGAAATTTTTTGGATGGGGGCTTCTAATAATTGTTATAGACAGATGAAACGCGAGCGTAACGAGCGCGAAATTTTTTGGAATGGGGCGGCTAATAATTGTTATAGACAGATGAAACGCGAGCGTAGCGAGTGCGAAATTTTTTGGAAGGGGGCGGCTAATAATTCTTACAGGCAGATGAAACACGAGCGTAGCAAGCGAAATTTTTTGGAAGGGGGCGGCTAATAATTGTTATAGACAGATGAAACGCGAGCGCAGCGAGCGCGAAATTTTTTGGAAGGGGACGGTTAATAATACTTATAGACAGATCAAACGCGAGCGTAGTAACTGCGACATTTTTCGAGAGGAAGGGTCAACATAAATCCAGATGAAAACGCGAGCGCAGCGCGAATAGTTTCATTAGCAATAACGTAAATTGAAAGACAATCATTCAATACATTCAAGGAAAATCACGAGTCACGGGACCGAGAGATCTTGCCACGAGCCGAAGATCCACTGAACACGACGAGTAAAAGACTCGACGCTGGCCAATAGACCTATCACAAAGCGTCATCAACCGAGCAAGCGAAGCATCTCCGTTACAACTTGGGCGAACATTCTTTCGTATGTCCGGATGTTTTGGATGTTTGGCTGTTCTCGCCTACCGGTCGCATTTCTCAACCGATTTGCATGAAATTTTAGGTCGATTGCAAAAAAAAATATATAGTTAACTAAGCTTGTTAGCAAAAAATCACGATCGCTTCCTTTGTGTGATAAAAGTTAGTCGTACAAAATGTATGGGCAACTTTCGTCACACAAAGGAATCAATTAAGTTTTGTTTTAATTAAAGTCCTTATTAACTCAGTAATTTTTTTTTGCAATCGACCCTTTTGTGAGTTTGTTGATGGTTCGATAAGTATCAGATCTTTTTTGACAAAATGACGGGTAATAATTAGACTGGAAACGTAAAAAAATAAACAAATTTCAGTAATTTCGAAACAAACTCGCGAGGTTTTCAGCTCACAGAGCCACTAGAGTAGTTATATTATTTTTTTATTTTGGTACCTATGTTCTTCTTCTTCGGTACACTCTACAAAGTGTAACCTGTCAGTGACGGTATCGGTAGCCCAACGATCATCCTCTAGCCCCTGACCTGGCTCTTGCATATTGCATAGCTACTGAATCATTTGAATTTCGATGTGCAAGAATGATCGATCAGAAAAGTTAAGTGACTGGACATATTTTTGGATCTCTAGGGGGGGGCAGCTGCCCCCCCCCTGCCCCCCCTTGGCGACGCCCATGTTTATGATACCATGATCCTTAAAGGCTTCTTATACTCGCACGGTTTGTACACATAATTAACACAAATTACAACGGGTCTATCGATCGAGATGCTCGTCCGAGTTGCACAAACTGAAAATACTTTCCCCAGAAAAGCACTATTATACGGGATGGTAAGAGAAGCAATTTCAACCGGGAAAATGGTTTTAATTTATCGCACACTTGGGGACCAGTGATTCAAAAGTTAAACCGCGGGATACATCTTCAAATCTGTGCGCGGATGTTGTGAGTGTTGTGTGTCGGTACGGTGAAAATAATGAGTAAACAAATGGGTGGTAGGTAGTCGAACATTTATCTCTCTACCCATCCATTTTATTAGACAATTTCGTCCGGTAGTGCTACATTTGGCTGAGAGCTCCAGTAACTCGCTGATTCACCAGTCAATTTGAGACCACGGCGTGTGCAACCCCGAAACGTTAGATTATGAAGGTAAATAAGTAATATCGTAATAGACTTGTTGTCATTTGTGTTAATTATCCTTAAAGGCTCTCAAATTGGGAGTCCTTTGCCGGAGAATCTGTCATAGAATATGGAAAAAATAATCACAAAAAAGTACTAAAGTTTGCCATGTCATGATTTTGAATCCTATGAATTAATATCTTTGTGTTATTTGGTCACTAGTGTGACGACTCATCAGCTGTGGAGCAGAGCGGAGACGACCCACACTCCCAGAAGTCCGTGACGCAACTGTGGTGAGTGCAAGATTGCAACATGACGATCTGCTTTTTCGCCGAGTCATTTTTCGTCTAATGTTTCATTTCATCGATTTTTTAACTTTAGTTTATAACGTCTACTTAATTTTTGAAAATATACTTTTGCTTAGGTTACTTTAAATTTCCAAAAAATCCGAAATAGTTTACGGTTTCATAGAAAAATGCTTTCTGCGAAATATTCGACGAAAAGGCAGAGAACCTTGTGTAACATACTGCTTTAACGGACAAAAAGAGCTGAGAAGCTCACACGCCATCTCGCTCAGACTTCGAAGATTAGAAGAAACGCAATTTCAATACCTCATTGCATGTTTAAGAAAATATAATTTATGTTAATTTTGATCACTTGACAATAAAATGGGAAGTGATATAACGCAATGTTTTTTCTTCTGATTTAGTCGTGCGCTGATGCGTCGCTGGATAGAGCTACAGGACGAGACGAAGACGCGTCTTCGGTCACAACTCCGAGCTCACACTGCGACAGCATCGGAGGATACCGTTGTCGCTGTAGATTTATCGGACGAAGAACATAACACCGTGCATCAGAGTAACACCCATTCTGGACACAATCTCTGTGACGAAACAAGTAATAACGATGACCGGGAATTTAAAGCTGCTATGAATGAAATAAAGGCTGCTTTGATGATGACGGAGAATGATCACATTGCCATGGCTTTGTCAGCGAAAGACACAGAGGTGGACGTAGAAAAGGACGAAGATGAGCCAGTTAATAGTGATGTATCTGTGCAAATTGATAATGATATAAATTCAACGAAGAATTGCGATGATTTAACATGTATAGCCAAAGAGAGAAATATTATATCGGGCGATAAGCCGGATGCTGGTGAAGAGAATGACGAAGATTTGGTGCACCAGAGTCTCATCAAAGAAACATTTACTATTGATGGTGTTCCCCAACAAGAGACAGTTAATAAACATCCCAGTAATCATGTCAAGATGAAATCTAAAACGAAAGTTGATTTAATCGCGAAAAAGAAAAAAGTCTATAGTAAAAGAGAAAAGATACGCACGAAGAGCGATAACGTCCCTGAACAAGAAATGGATAAAGTGAGTCCCATCGAATATATTAAGAAGGGAAACACTGAAAGTAAAGTGGATTTAATTGCGAGTAGGAAAAACGTCTGTACTAAAAGACAAAAAATACGCATGACAAGAGATATAATGTATGAGCAAGATATTGGTAACGACAATTCCAGAAAACTTTCACACGCTAAAGATAAGGAATCTAAATACAATCAGAAAATCTGTAGTAAAAAACATAAGTTACACCGATGTGGGATGTTGCATCATCAACATAAATCCAAACGTAGTGTAGTAGATCAAGAGCCCAGCAATAAAGTTCAAAGAAAAAAACATTATGACAAGAAATTTCAAAATGCAATTCAACTTGTCATTCAAAATACTGCAGCCCTACACTTGTCAGTTGGCTTGAATACTGATGAGCATGAATTGGTGCGACAAAATCACTCCAAGGACACGGTTATTAGCGATGTACCTGAGCGATCCAGTAATGATAATTCCATTAAATTGGCTGTAGGGCAGAAAGATATCCGTACGTCAAAAGACGACATGGTGACGGAGGTGGTAAGAGCCAGAAATTATTTATTTCGACGAACTCACTTTAAAGACATTACAGTCTTTGATAAAGATCTCAATCATTTTAGTGAAGATGATGACAACGGAAAATCTAACAGCGTAATGTCTTATGAAACTATTAACACAGATACGAAAAGTGATTTGAGTGAAAACAGTTCTGATAGAACTGATGATATTAAAGAAGGGATAGTAGATGTCCACATTACGATACCGAGCCCAGAATCAAATATCTTAAGACATAAAGTGCTCCACGCTTCATGCCCAGGAGCGAATGTTTTAGGATTACATCACGTTGATGAAAACGTCACAGGTCTGACCTCTAATATTACCGGAGATCACGATAACGTTCCTAACGCACCATTAAATATTTTACGAGATAATCTAGTTGATAAATATACTTCAAGCCCAAAACCAAATATCTTAAAAGAACTTGAAAATATTGACGTTAGCGACACCGTAGCGATAGTGGACTTTGACTGTGACTTTGAAAACGCTGGCTTAGATACTAGTAAAGAAATTGATGGTGTCTATAGTAGCTCAAGTACGCGGCACACTTCAGATAATCTTAGTCGAAATAGAGAACAGAATGATAGCAAAACTGTTGGCAAATATACTCCAGAAAATAAAAGCAGTAAAGTAATAAAAACTTACCGCGCTATCCACAAAAACATTACAAAACAAAGCCATACAACAATAAATGTAGAGAAATGTCCAGTAGTACAGCACGATAATAGAGAAAAGTCATTAAGTACAAACGTAAACAAAGTTACTAGAACTCACTCATCCTACAAGAGAAAACGAAGAAAATGCGGTGTGAATACTAAACACAGAATGAAAAAGCGGGTCGTAAGCCAATCGGATGAATATAATTTTGCAAGTAAGAAAGAAAATAATGATTGTTCAAACAATAAAGCTGCAAACGGAAGGGATCATACGAACGATAATGAGGAAGAGAAGACTGACAATAGCGACGAAGAGGATGTAAATAAGAGTCGCCTAAGTAATTTTAGTGATTGTTCAGATAATGATGTAATAGACAAAAGTGATCATATGAAAGCCAAAAAATTAGTTACGAATGACCGAAACGACGCAGTGGACGTAGATATGAGTCGCCGCAGTAGTTGCAACAGCGCACACGCAGGACTGGGCGAGTCCAATGTTGATATTACGGAAAGTACTTTTGGTAAGGAACGTCTTGTAAATATTGACACAATATTCATATATGTAATTTTGCTGATTTGGCCTGTACTAAAAATCAGATAGCACTCATTCTTTAAATATCGGGTTTAGGATGAACCTGCCAAAGGATGCCTGCAAACGCCGTTTATTACATTTTTATGTCCTGACCTGAACATCAAATTCAAGTGATTAAAACGTAGTTTTTTTTTTTCAAAATGCATCATCGTCATTGCATTCGGCCGATTTCGGCCACGGCGACAGAACGCTAGCTAATGAGAGCGTATGCATACCTACTTATCGAACGCATACGACGACGGCATGTAAGACTATGTTTTCAATTGTATGCAAGATTTAAAAATTCTTTTCTCAAACATGCAATGAAATATCGTCGTAACGTGCGTTAGAACAGGCTTCGAAGGGTCAAGTTTCGGGCGGAACAATTCGAGAGAACTGTAAAGGAATTTCATACAAAATTTAAGGCCTAAGCCGGGAAGTAATTTGTTTTTTATTTTAATGTAAACATGGCGTCTGTGTGTATGAACAGCTGATATATTTTTTTTTCTAGTAGCTACCCATTCAGCCATAGACGAACAATATCCGTGTTAATGCCTAGTACACACGAACTGAAAATACCGTCTATAAATAAGTCACTAGAGACCATAGACAATATTAAAAATCCTCTGCCTTTATTTTACTTATTATAGAAACTAAGGTTCTTATTATCTGGTTGCGTATAATGGCCCTAAAATTCGCACACTACACACGGGGATTTATTAAAGAAAAAAAAATATAGAGGGATTGGAGGGAAAATGTTTTTTTTGACTGGTGTATTTTTTTATTTCATTGCATATGTTTGAGAAAAGCACTATACATGCCTTAGCCGTGAAAAGGGCTTGCCGGCTTCGTATCACTAGACGGCCTCCCTCACGGTCGGCCGTCTATACCTACTCAGCCGGCAAGCCCTTATTTCCCGGCGTCTGCAGTAATGTACTATTAATGTATGCCTGATTTACAGATCCAAAGCTGCTTATGCAGCCGGTGGTCGTGCTCAGGAGATTTACGGTTCAAACCTGGGACTTGGCCTTAAAGCCAAATTACAACCCACTACGTCACAAATCCCTATCCCCACTCCCACAAAGCTCATCGCATAAGAGTGAGACAGATATAGTGACGAAGAAAGTGAAATTACCAGATATTGAGGAAGTGAGACGGAAAAATAGGAAGATGCTGACGGCGCAAGTCACACCAATCACACATCAGGTAAGTTTAAGAGTAAAACCATATTTTTTTAATTACACATCAGGTAAGTTTACGAGTAAAACCATATTTTTTTAATTACAAAAATGGTTAACGTTTCTGTTACCGATGTAAGGCGTTTGACAGCCTGTTTCTATGTAAAATAGCCTGTCACATGTGAATATTGTATTTTAAATTATATTTTAGTATTGGAAATATAACGGCTACATTCTTCCAAAACTATATAATGTATAAATAATAAGATACCTATGCAAGCAAGAGTGATAATGTTATTAAAACTATCGTGAGACATCTTTAATAATTATAAAAAAAAAACGGTTTAAACTCACGTAAAAATTGTCAGGAACGGCCCGACATGTTTCGAACTCATTTGGAGCTCTTCATCAGGGGTAGCTATCCATGCTGCTACGCGACCCGTTCCTGACAATTTTTACGTGAGTTTAAACCATTTTCTTATAATTATTCAAGCAAGAGTGCATAATTTTATTAATTATCTTGTTTTTTAGTATTCCTCAAGGTACTATGCTAGGTCCTGATCTATTTCTATTTTAAAAATACATATCGAAGTACATAAAATATCTTTTTTAGTCTTATTTAATTATAATTGTAATATAAATATTGTTACTGTCAAGGAAATTGATTATTTTTAAGTATACTAGAAAGAAAGAAAGAAAGAAAGAAAGAAAAAACATTTATTCGGGGACAAAACATAATTGCGTAGAAAAGTGACAAACAAAGAAAAAAAACTAAGCATAAAAACTATAACTAAGTACTTAAGCTAATTATGTTATGAGTGCCTCGAAACGGTCCCACCTTGTCGACGGCTGCCGTCGACGCGTCGACTGCAGTCGCCACCTCTCGACGGCAGCCGTCGACAAGTGGCGACGGCAGCCGTCAACAGGTGGTACTAGGGAGTAATAAAGTGACAACATTTTAAAGACTGATTGTTTTTACAGATTGGCCTAGGAAGTGCGACTTGCGAGCATGGCGGGTCTCCCATCATGTAAGTATACAGCATCAAATGCTTTAATTTTTTTCCTGTTCGTTTAAAGCTACCGAAAAGTCTGTTTTGAAACGAGGAGTTATTCTAACTTAGAATTAAATAAACAAAGCGTTTTGAAAATTTTCATCTGTTTCCCATTAACATCGAACTTGATTGTCCTAGTTCCACGGCCTCAACTGCCTCATCATTGGACATCTGCTCGCAATGTACGGCGCAGCGGCTGTCGTCTACACCCGACAACGCTGACGTCAAACCACGACGAGGTGCCGCAGCCCGAGCGCGCTCCTTCATCACGGTAAGCCAATGCGATGGAACATATATGTTTGTTCTAGCTCCACTTCAGTAGCCTCGTCGTTAGAAAGCTGCTCGCAATGTACGGGACAGCGGCTGTCGTCTCCACCCGACAACACTGACGTTAAACCACGACGAGGTTCCGCGGCCCGAGCACGTTCGTTCATCACCATCTTTGTGCGGTCACCATTCTCACCAAGCCTAAACGGCTGGACCGATTTCAATAACTTTCGATACACGGGCAGCTGTGTATCCACAAATAGTTATAGGATTTTTTACCGATTACGGAGCGTCTAGAAAGTTACTAGCTACTTTTTCTTCCACATTCGTTCGCAAGCACCTAGAATAAATGTTACTTACGTTACAAAATCATTATCGACGTTATCAAAGTCTAGAATCTTAATAATTAACGAGTTTGGTCGTTGCTCTCTTGCACCATTTTGTGACTTAAATTAAATGTCTGTCTCAGCAGTTTTCCATATAATACTATGAATTGATTCGAGTGTACTAACGAATGTACTAATGATGGTTTTCAAACTACTTCATTCCTGCAAATATAACATTTCGGGTTTTTTTCTTAAGCAAAAAACTTCTGAACATAAAGCAAACCTAACCTACTGGGTTCTGCTTCTACGCAATGACGAAAAAAAGCCTGAAAAGTTTTTGGTTCCTTGAAAGTGTAAAATGTCATTGCAATATGAAACTGTTGAGAATGTGATTTATGCCAAAAGAAAGTACACTACCTCACCTCACTACCTGATACAAGCCACACACATTTCCTATATTTTAAAATCTGTTTCTGTTTCAGTCCTATGCCATGCAACTAGTCAAGTCCAAGCCTGCAAATAGTGGTGAGGAGCCACAACACCGCAAACGAAAGCGACGAGGACACCCACGTGTCCCATCCGTCTCTTCTGACGATGGTACCTCTGGTGTAGACATCGTACCGACAGACGTCCCCCGGACACCTGCCAAGCCAGCCGGTCCCAAGAAACGACGGGGCTCACGCCCTCGATCCGTCTCTTCTGATGCTGGTACCTCGGTTGTGGACGTGGACATCGTCCCGACGGACGTCCCCCGGACACCCCCCAAGCCAGCCGGTCCCAAGAAGCGACAGGGCTCACGCCCTCGATTATACGCTTCTGATGATGAATCGTCTGTCGTTGACGTTGAGTCAAGAGAACTTCCTACTTTTGAGGATGAACCAAACACCACTTCAAATATTTCTACTGTATTGAATGCCGAGCAAAGAACACGGAGGTTGGTTTCTATAGAGAACAAACAAGAGACCAGCAGCTTCAATCGTGGTGCATATTTAAAATCTCCTAATGATGCTACCTCTGACCTGAACGAAGGTCCGCAAACGCAAGAACTCACTACGGCTCAGATTGACCATTACCCGCTTAGTTTGGATTTTGTTGGCGTTAGCCATATCACTGCTTCTCCTACACTAAATGAGGGTTTACCGACGCAAGTTACAGTTCAGAAAGAAGATGCCAATACAGAACGCAGTTTAGAGCGGGCTCCGTACCTCACAGCTTCACCTCCTAATACCGCTCTACCTAACTTAAACGCATTTGTGCCAAGCCACGACCTCACAACAATTCTGAAGGAAAAAGGGAACACTTCAGTCAAAAAATATGCGAATCGCAGGCGAAAGCGGCGTGGCCGTTCACGTTTGACGTCTCCTAAAGACACTTCCTCTACTTTAGACGAGAGTGAGCCAACGCCAGACCTTTTTACGTCTGAGAATGAACAAGATACCACCAGAAGTTCGGAACCTGTTACAGGCTTTCTGTCTGTGCCTTCTATTGTTGGTTCTCCCGTTTTGCCAATGCTAGATCTCACTATCAATCAGAACGACCAAGATACCATAAATAGCTTGAAACGGGTTACACTGTCTAATCCTGATACTTCTTCTGCTTTGATTGAGGATGTAGCAACACAAGACATCATTACAATTAAGAACGAACAAGACAATAACACCTCAGTCAAGCCTGATGTTAGCCTACACGGTCGTAAGCGGAAACAACAATTCTGCCCGCGCTTCATGGCTCCCGATGATGATTCTTCTCTTCTTAATGAAAGTGAGCCCATGGAAAATCTTATTGGACTTGAGGAAAAACAAAATACAACCAACAAGCGCGTTACTGTATTAAATTCTTCCCTTCCTAAAGCTTCCTCTGCTAGCGACGAGAGGGTGCACATACGTGACCTTATTAGATTTGAGGATGATGAGACTTGCGTATTGAAATCTGTACGTTCTAATGCTGCTGCTACTGCCTTGAACAAGCGCGAGACTATAAAAGAACTTACTACAATTCAGAGTAAACGACACAGTAGCTCGAAGCGAGTTAATCTGCTCGCGTCTGTACGTTCCGATGTTGATCCTGTCTCTGAAGAGGGTTTGCTAACGCGAGACCCAACTACAGCTAAAAACAGAAAGACCTACTCTTCCAAGTCAATTGCGCAACCTGTGTCCACTGCCCGTGATGCTGATCCGAACAAGAATGTTTCAACAGGAGAACTCACCACGACGCAAACAGACCAACCGACTACAGCGTTAAAACGAAATTCACGCATCGATTCCGTATCATCTAATCCGTCTCCTTTCCTGAGCGATGGTGATTCAACGATAGATCTCATGCCGACTCTTGAGTATTCAGATTCCGAAAGCATTACATATTGTGATGATCCCATCATTCTCAGGGATGATGAATCACAAGACTTCGCAATAGCTCTGAGCGAAGACACCATAAGTATCAAGCGTTCGTCTATCCTGAATGAAAGTACACCTGCAAATTCAGGCTTCGTAACACAGGATGAACAAGATACCCGTAGTTTCAAGCCAAATAGGCCATCTATTCCGATGAGCACTGTACTGGCTACTCAAGATGATATCGCTAAAATACTGAAAAACAAAGTACTGACTACGCAAAAAGATATCGTCAACGCTCTCAAAGGCACTGTACTGGCTAGGCAAGATGATTTCGTTAAATCTCGCAAGGATACAGTACTGTCAACGCAAGATGAACTCGTTAAAACAAAGCGAGAAGATATTGTTAAAGCTCACAAGAAACCTATATTTACTACACAAGATGATGTTCTTAAAGCTCTAAAGAGCACTGCACGGCCTACAAAAGATGATGGTGTAAAAGCTCGTAAGGCTACTGCATTGAACACACAAGATGTCCTTAAAGCTCTGAAAGCCACTGTACTAGCTACGCAAGAGGATGTCATTAAGACTCGTAAGAAACCTGTATTAACTACACAAGATGACGTCCTTAAAGTTCTCGAGGGCCCTGTACTGACTACAAAAGATGATATTAAAGCTCTCAGACACACTATACTAAGGTACTGTACGCGAGAAGATGTCGTCAAAGCTCTCAAAGGCACTGTATCGGCAAAGCAAGATGATAATGTTAAAGCTCCCAACGACACTGTATTGGCTACAAAAGACGATATTATTAAAGCTCTGGGAGAACGACGAAACTCTACTGACTCTGAAGTTCTTAAACGACAGAAAAAGTCCAAGCTTGGCTTCAAGCCACTCCTTTATAGGCAACATGGTTCAGTTCCGAGTTCCTCTGACTTAATCGAGGATGTAGTAGATCTGGCCCAGGATGAGGAAGAAACCTGGACTGATTTTAGTGATAGACATAATGACGCGGAGTGTTCGAGAACAGTGGAGGATGATGGCAACGAGATTGATAATGGAATAGAGAAAGATCAGATCAGCTCAGCAGTGCAGCACTTAACCGATGAACACTTATCTGACATTCAATTACGCGCTGAATCCCTTTCTGAGCTGAGCTCTGACGTACATATCCCAAACATAGCTGATATCAGCCAGGAATTCGATAGTCAAACCATGGACACACCCGATGAGTTCAGTCCTGTAATCGTCAGTGTCCAATCTTTAGCACCGCAACAAGAATTGACAAATGATAAGAATGTTCAAACACAGTCGACAGTTCAACGTAATCTTCCGATTACTTCAGAACGAGCCCAGCCTCTCCACATGACTTCCTGTAGCGTAGCGCAAGTCACGGTAGATGAACCTGTAGAGAATACTGAAGTTTACATAGATTTCATAGATTTGCCAAATGTAGTGGACGTAGCGAGCGTCATACGCGTTCCCGCGGCACAGACCACCCCAAGCAAAGTTCAAAGCGTTGCACGAGTTTCCGGGTCCAAGAACAAATCTTCTTTACCCGTAATCACTTTGAAACAAACCAAGCACAGACGGATCAGCGTTTCGTATCCGACAAATAATGCTAGTGACGTACAAGACTTTCCGTCCGGTTCGCCCATTGATCCCCAGGAAGGCACATACTTGCCGAAAATTATCAATGTATCAAGGGTTATATCCTTGCCAGCACACGTACAGAAACAAATCAATGTTCAAACCACGCCTACTCCAGGCAAAACGCTTTTGAAACAAGCTAAATCGCCTTTGAGACCACCCAATCCGATCCTAACGTCATCTAAGTCGCAAGTCATCAAAGCTCCTTTGAAATTAAGAAAAATTCTACCCAAGGTGAAGGTGATCCGCTTATCCGACATACATCCGTCAGACTCGGTGCTAACCGATCCAACTAATTTTGAGACGTTTAATTCTAGAACTATTCAGCCGAGTAATTTACCCAAAATCACATTAAAGCGGGCCCAACCAGTCTACGCTTCGTACCAAAATTCTGTTCGGTCATTTTTAATGTCCAATCCTCCCATGGAAGTCCAGGAAGAGACAAACTTCCCGCGAGTCGTCGACGTAGCTGGAGACCTACACGTTATGCAACCTGATGACCAAATGGGTCTACACCTTGTTGTTTCCCAACCAGAGGTGACCTCCGATGTCAACTCTACGAATACTGAACAGGTCGACCAAATGGGTGCACGTTATGTCGTTTCTAAAGATGATAGCTTACCAAATATTAACCAGATTAATACAGATGGAACCGTCATGCTCTCAGACGATGAAATGGGATTAATGAACATTGTTGTTTCTCAAGAAGAAGTGTCCACCTCCATCGACGATAGTTTAATAAATATGAATCAGTTCGATATAGATAAGACTGTTATACAACCTGATAATCAAAACGGTTTAAACCTTGTTACTTCTCAAAAAGAAGCGACCACCAATGACAGCACACCGAATAACAACCAGAACGATGCAGATGAAACCGTGCTGCGTTCTGACGACCAAATAGGATTAACAAACCTAGTTGTTTCTCAACGAGAAGTGTCCACCTCCACTGATGGCAGCTCGTGCAATACTAACCAGAACTATAATAATATAGAAGATACCGTGATTCAGACCGACAACCAAGCAGGATTAAACCTCATTCGTCAAGAAGAATTGTCTACTGATGACAACTCACCGAACCCAAATGATATAGCTCAGACCTCGAATAAGCCTTCTGAGACTGAGGCTTCAAATGTTATGCCTCAACGGATCTCATTAAAGCGGAGGTCGTCCGTCCCAATCCCAATGCTAGTGCGATCCGTGCAGGCTGGACGGTCCGATTTGAAGAAAGTTAAGAAAGTCAAGACACCAGTCACGAAAATAATAAGGGAGTGTGACGCGGCTTACAGTGAGTTGTGATTTGTGTTATTTATTAACGATTTTCCCGTAGCTTTTGCCCGCTTAACTTAGAACTAAAGGTGTTTTTCTACAAACGCGCGCCTAGGCGGAGCGTTTTATTTTAGTCTCCGGAATTCGAGCTCTGTGATTGGTTAACTCGTCCGTTCCTTTACTTTGCATCAGTGTAAATGCATCCTAAATATCATATATTTTGTAAAGAAGATGACTTATAAAGAAGTGGTTTAAAATCGGTACGACATTCACACGTCGTTGAACAAACATCTTCACAAATCTTCATATAATATTTTCTTCGGTTTCCGCGACTGTCACACATTTAAATAAAACAAGGAGGGCTCAAATAATGAATATACGCGATATAATCCGTTTAAATTGTTTTATTTAAATCTTCATATGTTAGTATAAGCGTGAAACAGTAAACATAAAATGTATGTATAATTAAAACTTATTGAACCGGGTCTATCGCGATATTTTTATTTACTTTCATTGCCTGACGTTTCAACACGGTTTCACGTGCCGTGGTCCCAGGCGTACTGATGAAACAACGAGTTGTTACTGGAGATGTCGGCCAAATATATCACTACCCGACGAGATGTGTAATAAAACGGATGGGTAGAAAGATAAAAGTTCGACTACCCTCCATTTGTTATGTGTTCAAACCGCGAGAGTATAAAGTGTTAAAATGTATGTATGTTATAGTTATAGATATTTAAGGTTCCGGTCTCATTGTGAACTATGAGGAGTACAATTAAATTTTTGTTCATCTTTCTAACTACACTCAAGGATACATTTTTTCATTTGTTTTCTAGGTATTACACTTTAGGTCACTGACCTGAAATAAAGTTTGCTCTTATGTTAAGTAAGAGGTCACTAAGCCGTGAACCATTCACAGGGACCGTCGAAGAATTGTTAGTGTCCGGGTGCGCGCCCGCCATCCCCTCGGCCTCGTGGGCCCGGGGGCGGGGGGCGGAGCAGCTGGCGGTGCTGTGCGTGGGGCCCGGCGTGTGGGCCTCGCGCGGGGCCCGCACCTACCTGCTGCTGAGCGAGCGCGCGCGCCCGCCGCCCGTGTTCGCGCTCTGGACTATCAACCCGAGACAGGGGCTGGAGCTACCCGTGAGTACATATGTATTATTGTTTTATTTATTTTTAGCCTGTACCACTGCAGCGCAAAGGCCTACCTCCCATTCTTCCAGTCGTCTCTGATCAAGGCAGCGACGGACCGATCCTTTCGGAATGTGTCTAGGTCGTCCGCCATCTCCGTCGTGGTCTGCTGCGACCTCGTACATTAGGTGGGATCCAGTCAGTGGTACATATGTATAGAGTACATATGTATAGAAACTAAATAAAATATATACAGGATACGAGCAATAAATAATGCAAATAGCAGGGAATAGTGCTGCATCTTCCGGTGCGTGGTCTTCAAGAACTCGTTAGCTCTATGAGCCGGTTCTACAAGCAATGTGTCCTAGTCATTGCCACTTAATTTAGCGTTTTCGTGTTACTTGCTATGTTTCAAATTTGCCGCTTTTTTTTTCTTGGAACGCCGACGATTAATTCTTTATTGATGTGTGAGTGGTCGGACTCTAGCTACGAGGGTATCTAGCTATGAATGAATGTATCTATATATATAAATATGTACGGGTGTGTAAATGGTATGTATCATATGGATCCTCGGTCTACTGGGCCCGCGGGCGCTCATAAGAGGTTCTTGTATGTGTGGGACCCGCGGTGTGGGCCGCCCGCGGGGCATGCGTGTACTTTTTCCGCGCCTTAGTAAAAAGCACTATGTTTAATCTAGACCAAAATTGCAATAGATGAACTCGTATCATCGAAGGTCTTCCCCTCGGGTCGATTCTCGAACTAACTTGTACATCTATTACTTTCTTTCCAGCCTCTAGAACAAACATACCAATGAAACAAGCTATCACATAATTACCCCTTTTTGTGTTACTGGATGTATTTTTTTCTAATGACATTGACTGTCAGATTCTAGCTATGAATGTAAGTATGTATATATCTATATACGAATGTATACGTGTCCTATTTGTTCCCAGGCTTATTGATACGACTATATTGTCCACAGGACGCAGAAGGTTACACGACAGAGGCGCCGCCGCGCAAGGTATTGGACGAGGTGGCCTACCAGAAAGTGAGCAACGAGCCCGATACATACGCCAAGGTATAATATGCTATCAAAATCCACGTGTAACAGTGATAAGGCCTGATGTTTCAGAGCGCCCAAACCGATTGAGTGGGATCTTTTTGAGGTGACGTTTAATGTGAAATCTGCGCCACTATCATTTTTTTTTAATTTTTATTATTCAGTAATTGCAAGAGTTTAGGAACTGTGCGGTGGCGGGGGGATTCTTATTGAAACAACCTTATTTCTCGAAGTTCCGTTTAATACTAGCTCAAATCACCTCGTCCACTTATACTTAAAAGTTAGACATTGTTATACCACTACATCTTACAGCTATTTTTCAAAAAATAAAAATAATACATATTGTTTTTATTTTTTCACATATATCAGAAAATTATCTTAATTATATACCACTACATCTTACACTATTCATACGATATACTTGATATCTCAGAGATAAACAATCTTGTCCTGTTTTTATGGACCTTAACATTTTTTCCTTTATAATCTATGACAATATTTGGGTTTTCAACTTCCATTACTTTAAATGGTCCCAAAAACAATGGATCTAGCTTACTTCTATTTTCATTTTTTAACAAAACTAAGTCCCCTTTCTTATATTCTATGCTCCTAGCAGAATTATCGTAGACACTCTTTCTAGTTAATTTTGCACTTAACAAGTTTTCTTTCGCTTCTAACTGCGATTTTTGTATTCTATATCGAAGTTCTTTTGGATAATCGTAAAAATTATATAGTGGGTCAAGGTTGGCAGTAAGATTTTGAGGTAGATTACATTGCCTACCGAATACTAGTTCGAAAGGCGTGTATTTTGTTTGCGTATGCACTGTTGTATTGAATGCGAAGCACCAGTAGGGTAACCATGAACACCAATTATCGGGTTGATTATTTGTTTGTATTCGTAAGTATGATGCTAAATGTTTATGTGTGTTTTCTAGAGAGCCTATTGTTTGGTGGTGGTAAGCTGTAGAAGTAAGATGTGTTATTTTTAGTAATTGACATACGTCTTGCATCACCTGTGAAATAAATTCTGACCCTCTGTCGGTAACGAGTTTCCTAGGAAAACCATATCGCAAGATAAAATTGTCCACAAAGGCTCGCCCTATGGTCACACTATCCTTTCATGTAAGTGGATACGCTTCCACGAACTTTGTTAAGTCGCACTGTAAACTTAAAATATAATTATGATTACAATTATCCTTAACTATGGGCCCACACCTATGACACATCTCGGGAAGATAAAAATGCTCCGAAGGCCACTTCAAGGTTATAAGAACACGGAAGCCTGGTAGCTAACGTCGCGAATGTGCCCGCGCCCCGATTCGCGGCCCCGGTCCTGTCATGGTCGCCATGCGGTGGCGGGGGGGATTCTTATTGAAACAACCTTATTTCTCGAAGTTCCGTTTAATACTAGCTCAAATCACCTCGTCCACTTATACTTAAAAGTTAGACATTGTTATACCACTACACTGGAAAAGCACTATTAATATTTAATTAAATCACTGTTCCGAATTTTTGTCCTTTAGTTTTCCCCAAATACTTTCCGAAGACTAAAGTGACTTAATAAAATATTAAAGGTGTTTTCCTACTTCTTAGACTCCGGCAATTACTGAACATTTATCTGACTATGAAGATGTAAGGAAAAAATTGCAAGTGGTACTAATTTCACATTACCCGTCTTAATTGAACGTCTTGCCTGTCGAGATGGTTCCTAGCTACGTTTAGTGGAAGTAAATGCAGTATTCCAGATATTTAGCTTCTTGTGTGTGGTTCTTGGGTTTTTGAAATGTAGGTTATTATCTTTCTTAGTTTTGTGTATAATGTTATATAGCCTGGCGAGCGTCGGTCCGGCGCAGGGATAGTGGCGCTACAAACAGCTTTCATATGGCAATAATGTGCATACGTTATATATTTATTACATAATATTAAACGTCAGTCGTTGATAGTTTTGGCTTTGGAAATTTAAGGAATATTTAGTCCTGTTTCCTCTTCGTTTACATCAGTGATATTCACCTACTTTTAACGTCAATATTCAAAAATTTGTTGTTGCCAGTATAATAAATTAGTATCACTAAAAATCCGTAATATGCCGTGGGTTGTAAAACTCTTGGGCTATAATTAGGGATAGGAAATTCGGATAAATATTTAGGTACCTAAAGTTGACAAAATCCTATAGCTATCTCACTCATACCTCAAACAAAGCCGCCTATACAACTGAACAACAAAGCCGCCGCCAAAGTTTAGATATAAAAGTATCCGATTATCCGATGCCGATCCGATTTTTCTCAGCTGCTGGTAGCAGTGGCCGACGCGTGCGCATGCCGCGGGCTGCTGCAGCACGGCGCGCCGCTGCAGCTGTACTGCCTGCAGACCTGCCGGCTGTTCCCGCTGCGGGCCGAGGTGAGCCGCCATCTTGTTGTCCTCAGCTGCGGGGGCGGTGGTGGACGCGTGCTTGTGCCGCGGGCTGCTGCAGCTGTACTGCCTGCAGACCTGCCGGCTGTTCCCGCTGCGGGCCGAGGTGAGCCGCCATCTTGTTGTCCTCAGCTGCGGGGGCGGTGGTGGACGCGTGCTTGTGCCGCGGGCTGCTGCAGCTGTACCGCCTGCAGACCTGCCGGCTGTTCCCGCTGCGGGCCGAGGTGAGCCGCCATCTTGTTGTCCTCAGCTGCGGGGGCGGTGGTGGACGCGTGCTTGTGCCGCGGGCTGCTGCAGCTGTACCGCCTGCAGACCTGCCGGCTGTTCCCGCTGCGGGCTGAGGTGAGCCGCCATCTTGTTGTCCTCAGCTGCGGGGGCGGTGGTGGACGCGTGCTTGTGCCGCGGGCTGCTGCAGCTGTACCGCCTGCAGACCTGCCGGCTGTTCCCGCTGCGGGCCGAGGTGAGCCGCCATCTTGTTGTCCTCAGCTGCGGGGGCGGTGGTGGACGCGTGCTTGTGCCGCGGGCTGCTGCAGCTGTACCGCCTGCAGACCTGCCGGCTGTTCCCGCTGCGGGCTGAGGTGAGCCGCCATCTTGTTGTCCTCAGCTGCGGGGGCGGTGGTGGACGCGTGCTTGTGCCGCGGGCTGCTGCAGCTGTACCGCCTGCAGACCTGCCGGCTGTTCCCGCTGCGGGCCGAGGTGAGCCGCCATCTTGTTGTCCTCAGCTGCGGGGGCGGTGGTGGACGCGTGCTTGTGCCGCGGGCTGCTGCAGCTGTACCGCCTGCAGACCTGCCGGCTGTTCCCGCTGCGGGCTGAGGTGAGCCGCCATCTTGGATTTCAGGGCGCGTGTTCACTCCGAGCGAGGAATGGTTTGTTCTCGCTTAGCTGAAAACACATATGGTGCGTTTTCACTTAGTGTTCTCAACAATAGATGTGTAGACTATTCTTTTTGGAAAATGTCGATATTTATTGAGTGAAATGTCTATATTAGAATTTAGAGTGCTCTAAGAGACAGAAATTACTGGTAAAGTTTGACATTAACAAATATTATCGATACCTTAGAGCAAAATCGTACAAATTTTTCGGAAAAGTAATTGCAATTAGGACGTCACTGTACAACTCTATGTCGTTTAAATTTCATTGGCAAATTAATCGTAATAAGTACGAGTGCGAACTAAGGTACCTATATAATATTTATAAACTCATCTATCTTTTATAAACCGGCACAACTAAAAAATCTGTCAGTTTCAACTTCTTGCAAGTACCCATTGCGTTTTAGCCCTAGCAACGACCATATCAAGACGAGCTCCTTACGCGTCGCGAACTAAACGGCCTACGTACTGTGCCTTTGTCCGGGTAAATTCGGCGTGCGTTCGCTATTATGAGAGATGTGCACGAGGCGGTCTGTCGCATCACCAGCCTTTTACACTGACAACCAATAAAATAGTTCTCAGGCAGCTCGAGAAGAGAACCTTGTATTAGTATAATATTAAGTGCTTATAAGAGTATTCTAATTTGTTTTCAGTACCTGCAGGACCCGCCTCGCTTCCTGCTGACGGGCGACGCGGCGGTGGCCGAGGCGCTGGTGGCGCTCAAACAGCAGATGTCCAAACTGGGCCCCTTGTGTCCCCCCCTCCGCAGCCCCCTCCCTCACACCCCTGTTCCTTCCTTTACTCCTGACACCGCTGTTCATGACACCCTTGATCTAAACACGGCAGGACATCATACCTCTAATCCTACTTTGACTCCTGATACTGCCGATCCTACTACCCTTGAAACCTCTCGCCCCCCTACTCCTACCTGCCCTATCTCTCGCCCCCCTACTCCCAGCTGCCCTATCTCTCGCCCCCCTACTCCCAGCTGCCCTAACTCTGGATCCTCTACTCCTACCTGCTCCAACTCTCGCCCTCCTACTCCCACCTGCCCTAACTCTCGTCCTGCTACTCCTACCTGCCCTATCTCTCGCCCCCCTACTCCCAGCTGCCCTATCTCTCGCCCCCCTACTCCCAGCTGCCCTAACTCCGGATCCCCTACTCCTACCTGCTCCAACTCTCGCCCTCCTACTCCCACCTGCCCTAACTCTCGTCCTGCTACTCCTACCTGCCCCGAGTCTCGGCCCCCTACTCCTACCATCCCTAACTCTCGCCCCCCTACTCCTACCACCCCTGACTCTCGTCCTGCTACTCCTACCTGCCCTATCTCTCGCTCCCCTACTCCCAGCTGCCCTAACTCCCGATCCCCTACTTCTACCTGCTCCAAATCTCGCTCCCCTAGTCCCACCTACCCTAACTCTCGTCCTCCTACTCCCACCTGCCCTAACTCTCGTCCTCCTACTCCCACCTGCCCTAACTCTCGTCCTCCTACTCCCACCTGCCCTAACTCTCGTCCTCCTACTCCCACCTGCCCTAACTCTCGTCCTCCTACTCCCACATGCCCTAACTCTCGTCCTCCTACTCCCACATGCCCTAACTCTCGTCCTACTACTCCCACCTGCCCTAACTCTCGTCCTCCTACTCCCACCTGCCCTAACTCTCGCCCCCCTACTCCTACAAGCCCTACTAGCTATCACGGTTCTTCCACCGAAACCGCGCCGTTTACCAGCCCCGATATCTCTCTAGATTCTTCCACCGAAACCGCCCCGTCTCGCCCCTCCACCGCCTCCACCCTGACCGCCCCAACCCCCGATATCTCCCCCGCTTTCTCTCCATATTCCTCCTGTTCTCCGTCGCCAGAGTCCTCGGTCGCGTCATATCCGTCGCCAGATCTACCAGCTCTGAACAGGGATAGTCGGGTAACTTTAGTGTGTTCATATTATTTAGGGTGTATCATTTCATCCACATGGGTCAGTACGAGTAGGTAGGAGTCAGTAAGTCAGAAACTATAAGCGATAGGGAAATCTGTTCTTAGGAACCATGGCGTTGATTATAGATGTAATGAAAATTGCATTCATTTTGTTTATTTGAATGCGCCATCTTATTACTTAAAAATTCGACCAGGCTCGATTCTGAATTTCGCTATCTCTCATAGTTCCTGAATTCTCCATACTGAGTCATTTGGATTGATCATCCCGTATTCTGCAAAACTTCGTAATATTATTTTTTCTATTAGAAAGAAATTGTGATGCATTTGAAATGTTAATACTTTTTTAATAGCTTTACTTACAAGTATATTGATTCTGGCTGGTACCGGAAAAAGGCTTTCTTTTCTACACTTACCCCTACTTTCAGTATGGTTCTGCCATTCTTTGGAACATTTGCCAAACAATATTTATAGACTACAAAAAGTTTGCCGTATATTATCTGCCCTTGGAGATATTTCTTGTTAATGATAATGATAATTGAACCAGTTCTTATCTCACCACCTACTATTTTCTGCTTAATTTTGCTTTCTCCGCTACCCAAAGGTTGTCTGGAAGAGATCGCTCTTTAGCGATAAGACCGCCTATTGTCTACCATTGTTTAATGTAAGATTTCTCATGTAATATTTTTCTTGTTGGTGTGCAATAAAGTATTGTTGTATTGTATTGTATGATCTGCTCAAAGCTAGACCGGCACCGGCTTTACCAACGATTTGGTCGTCGCACTACTGGTTATCATATTCTCTACAAAATGGACTCGAATTGTATGTTTCAGACATTTTTCCAAACCCAAGACTGGGAGATGATCAGCGACGTGCCAGCGCCGCCCGCCGCGCCCTGCGCGCTCTGGGAGGTGTCGGACGAGCAGGTGTTGGCCTCCTACCGGCTGCCGCGTGCGCGTGCGCAGGCGCTGGTCGAGGAGCTGCGCCCGCTGCTGCCGCCCGCGGAGCGCGGGGACATGCAGCCCGATGAGAAGGTAAGGGATTGCGATGGGGATATAGCTCAGTGGAAGCGCAGAATAAATTATAGGACTTGGATTAATATTTATATATTTGGACTTCTGTTCGAATACAAGGTTTTAACACGAATCCCCGGCTCCCTTGGTGTGTGTCAGAGACGGCCATAATTCGAATATTTAAATATATTTTTAATATAAAATCTAGATGCCAGCTCTGCTGTCAACAACCAAAGAGTTCCTTACAGTATTCACACTTACCTTTAAATACCGGTTCCGATGTTTGCATCTAATATCTGACTTTTACTCTCCTAACTCGATCATACCATACGGATCATACCCAATATCCCGAAATATTTTTTTTAATTCATTTTATTAATTTCTGGTATTGATGCCCATAGAGAAACCTTATAATCTAACATACATTACACTACTTGATATTCTAAAGGCGAAAATTTGTGAGTGTGCTCATGTGTATGTTTGTTAGTTCTTCACGCTCAAACCGCTGGACTAATTTGGATAAATTTTGGTATGAGAGTAGCTTGCAAATTCAAATATATTTATTTGCGAAAATACAGTCAGTATGGTATTGGGTTACAATTTCGTTTCCATGTATTTTTACTTGCAAGCAAGGGAGCAAATGTTTGTCAGTGAAGCCAAAAACTAAATAATATTAAATAAATTAATAAAAGAATTAAATTATACAACAATTAGCAAATTAAATAATAACAAAACCCTGAATAGGCTATTTTTATCCCGAAAAAAAAAATGTATTCCCATGGAATAAGCGGGTAACACCGCGTGCCGCAGCTAGCATCACCACATACTATAAAAAAATCGCTTCCTGTCTGTCTGTCCATATGTATGCTTAGATCTTTCAAACTAGGTACGCAACGGATTTTGATGCATTTTTTTATTATTTTATTTTTTTTTTATTTTTTTTTATTTATAAGTTTACAATCAACACTTACAGTATATAACCAAGCATGCCGATTAACTTAGTATACATGGGTATTTATCGAAAGAGAAATAATAATAATAATGTTAGGCTGTAATTGAGCTAGGCCTAACAATAGACTCCAAGTAGCCAGTGATTGAGGACATGAGCCTAGACTCGGAGCTAAAAAATATATCCAGATCGCTGTCACTAAGCAAGATGTCGTTGAGTAACGTTAGCGCGTGATGAAGTGGAGATTCGAATGATTCAAGAGGAAGGTTTCTATGTATAATACATGCATAATTTATCAACATTGTATCCGTGCCGGGGCGGGTCGTTAAGTGTATAAAAACAAAATAAACTTAACCCTCCAGGTCTCATTATTACTGATGTGTTTAAGATTTACCTTGTCCTAAGCGTCCGGTAACATGACACCTTGCGGCCAAAACTTTTCCTTGGTGAAGGTCGGTTGGTGGCTTGTCAGCATAATACTGCCATGCTACGGTAAAGGGTCGTATCTTATCATGACATCCGTACAAACATACGATCTTTAACCGTAACACGGCAGAATACAGGAGTCTCGCGTGCAGGTGCTGACGTGCCTGAGCTTCCTGGGCTCGGGCCGCGAGCCCGGCGGCTTGCGCGCGTGCGCCGCCATCGCCCAAGTTGTGGACGCGCTCAACCGGGACACAGTCTACAAGAAGTACGTGCACTTCCCGGACACGCCCAAGGAGAGGGCTGATATCAAATATAAGTAAGTCTGTGTTTAAGTTGTTATTCAGTAGTTAGATGTCTCGATTGCCTGGTAGATGGCGCTGTACCGTAGAGCGTCAATTGTGAATCACGCGAACGTTTGTTTACCATAAAATGCATAAGTACTTTTGTAGATATGTGTGGAGTTCAAGAATACACATACGTTGCATTGTTATCAATCTCACCTCAGTGTTTGTTTCTATCCCTTCGAGACCAGAGTGCATTTTGTACTGTACACTGTGTTTGTCTCAGGAATGCTTTTTTTTAGTTAGCCTGTTGGAGTTGTTTTTTGGTTAGCAGTGGGGACACGTGGCTAGCAGTGGGGGCACGTGGCCGGCAGTGAGGGCATGTGGCCAACAGTTGGGGCATGTGGCCAGCAGTCGGGGCATGTGGCCAGCAGTGGGGCCATGTGGCCGGCAGTGAGGGCATGTGGCCGGCAGTCGCACGTGGCTAGCAGTGGGGGCTCGTGGCCGGCAGTGAGGGCATGTGGCCAACAGTTGGGGCATGTGGCCAGCAGTCGGGGCATGTGGCCAGCAGTGGGGCCATGTGGCCGGCAGTGAGGGCATGTGGCCGGCAGTCGCACGTGGCTAGCAGTGGGGGCTCGTGGCCGGCAGTGAGGGCATGTGGCCAACAGTTGGGGCATGTGGCCAGCAGTCGGGGCATGTGGCCAGCAGTGGGGCCATGTGGCCGGCAGTGAGGGCATGTGGCCGGCAGTCGCACGTGGCTAGCAGTGGGGGCTCGTGGCCGGCAGTGAGGGCATGTGGCCAACAGTTGGGGCATGTGGCCAGCAGTCGGGGCATGTGGCCAGCAGTGGGGCCATGTGGCCGGCAGTGAGGGCATGTGGCCGGCAGTCGCACGTGGCTAGCAGTGGGGGCTCGTGGCCGGCAGTGAGGGCATGTGGCCAACAGTTGGGGCATGTGGCCAGCAGTCGGGGCATGTGGCCAGCAGTGGGGCCATGTGGCCGGCAGTGAGGGCATGTGGCCGGCAGTCGCACGTGGCTAGCAGTGGGGGCTCGTGGCCGGCAGTGAGGGCATGTGGCCAACAGTTGGGGCATGTGGCCAGCAGTGGGGGCATGAGGCCGGCAGTCGCACGTGGCTAGCAGTGGGGGCTCGTGGCCGGCAATGAGGGCATGGATTTCCCCAGTGAACCATTCTTAGTCTCACCCAGCATTCAGCATTGCTGTAGTGTGTATCCCTGTGGTCCCGGCAGGTTCTACGCGCGGCACGGGCTGGCGGGCGCGCTGGGCGCGCTGGACGGCGTGCACGTGCCCGTCATGGAGCCCCAGGACGCGCGGGACCGCGGCTGCTTTAACGGCTGCTTCCACTCGCTCAACGTGCAGATCGTGAGTGCACCTCCACTGATCATTGACAACATTTTATATTTCTAACAGATGGAACTTAATATAGAGAGAGAAGAATGCGTCGTGTACATTCTAAAAATACATTTGAATTTATTTTTCTGTATACGTATGTAAAGGAATATAAGAAAATACATAAAAATAACCGAAATCTACGACAACTGCAGGCATATAGAGCTGTACAGTCTTCTACGTATCCGTAAAAAAATAAGCTGTCAACAATGTCAAGCTTAAAGCCCGCTCTGCACTCGCGGCGCGAAGTCGCTCCGTGAATTCACGGCGTGAATTTACGCAGCGGTTCACGCACACCTGTGTCCCTCCACACTCGCAAAACTTCGCAGGCGTACCCTTTGTCGCGGGCCAAAAACCGACACTGGTCGGGGAATGGCGCGAAGCGCGAACGCGAAGGCGTGAACAACATCTACACACGCGGTTCGCGGCTTTCGCGGGCGTTCGCGCCGCGAGTGAGGAGCGGGCTTAACATCATTAGTTTTTTTTAATTAGACACCAGACTAACCCTTTCACTGTATATTGTGAATTTGTGATGATGTTCCCTTTGTCAGATCTGCGACGCGGACCAGAAAATCCTGTGCGTGGACACCATGCACGGCGGCGCCGCGCACAACTGCGCCGTGTGGCTGCAGCACCCGCTCAACCGCCACCTCAAGTACCTCCGGAGGAAGATGGGGGAGAGAGTCTGTCTCTTAGGTAACTGCAGGTCCTACAGGATACGGGTTATTATTCTCCGGCCGGCTAAAATAATAACTTGGCATCCCAAATAATTATCTTGGCATCTCAAATAATTTTCTTGCCAGGTGTAGTTTTCTTGGCAGCTATAACAACTTGGCATCTCAAATAATAACTTGGCATATCAAATATATATATATTTTTGCCAGCTATAATAATGGAGATAATGTATGATATTAAAAACGCCAGGTGATTCGGGGTACCCGCAGCAGGAGTCGCTGCTGACGCCGGTGCAGGGCCCGCGCATGCGCGTGGACGCGCTCTACAACGCGGCGCACGGCCGCGCGCACAGCGTCATCGGGAAGTGCATCGACGCCTTGCTCGCCAGGTCACTTTTTTTCAATTCAGTTTTTTTAAATTTCGAAGCCCATTTCTTAAGCGAATCCCATTAGCTTTGTACCCGATGAACAATACTCATTATCTGTATTGTTAACTGTAGCCACAGCTGCCACTTCGAAATGTAAGGCGTTATAAGTGCAAATTACTTTTACACTAAATTAGTATTTAAGTCAAACGAAATAAGGTTTACTCTTAAACAAAGAGAACACAGATGTTGGTCACTTCGTAAGTGAAAGAGCAGTGAAGTTCCTATCGATGCTTATGATGACAATGAAGCACAGACAACTTAACCTATAGACCCCGCTTATAAGGGCACCCGGGTGAACCAAGCTAATGCTCAAAAAATACGCAGCGCTCGCCACGCCCCCAAACGCTCTCTTAGTTCGCGGTCGACTGTTGACGAAGTAACATGAAATATTTCACTGCTTACTTGGCTTATAAGGTGTTCAAAATATGCCTTATTGTATGGTAAAATTGTGTGGAAGATGTAGCAAGACATCTAGTCTTCATAAAGATGGGATTTCATTTCACAAGTAAGCTATTTTTACTATTTTACAACGAATTTTATTAAGTTATAAAATGTAGGTTGGTAACCTAGCGACGCGATAATGTCTTCTGTCAATTGTAAACTGTCTCTTACCTTCGCTTGCAAATTTTTGTAATTCCGTCTTCGTCTAACCTTTGCAGTGTTTTTAGTAGTGATGTGACTGATTAATTACGTAACCGATACCCGTTAAACAATATTGAACTTTTTATAGAGTACATACTTTTTTTATTATTGAATAATCGAAATGTATGTTACTTAAGTTCATAAATATACAATTATGAAAACATAAATGTCTAAACTGCTGAACCAATTTCGATGAATTTTCGAAAACAGATAGAATCTTGGAGAAGGGCTACTTAATATCCTGGATAAATACGATACATCTATAGGTTCATAATAAAGCTGAAGTGGCTCTAAAGTCTGTGCATGGAAGATATTCGAAATAAAGTTGGCGGGGGATGCTTAAAACCGATAACAGAACACGTTCCAACAGTTTTTAGAATATTTGCGTTTATCTGTTTGTCTGTTTATTTGACCGCGCATCACGTGAAAACGCCTGAACAGACTTTGATGAAAACTTCATTAATATGTCGCTCATTCTTAATTCTTCATTCTTTCATTAATATATGCTCTTTAGCGATAAGACCGCCTGTTGTTTACCTCTAATTGTAATTTCTTGCATTGTATTTCTCCTGTATATTTCATGAGGTGTGCAATAAAGAGTTCTTGTATTTGTATTTTTATGTCGAAAAAAAAACATATTATACGCTGTAAAAATTTTGCCAATAAAAGGGGGGTACCCATTACACTCGATTGAGTTAAGTTGGCACCTGAATCTTATGGCGCTACATAAGAAGGATGTGCAAACTATTTGCAAGCATGTGCTAAGACTATAAGGTTGTTAAGATCTAAACAACACCCTAGTTTTTTGACTATCGATGTATTTGTAGGACAGCCATCAAATGGCAAAGCCTTTACTTCAAAGTTTACATCTTTGCATAAACGAATGGCTTGTGTTACTAGCGTTGCTTTTTGGTCAGTATTCAGTTTGTTAGCCAAAAAGTAGCCAATTGGTAACTTAAATGAAGCGTTAAATGGCACTACACAAAAAAACCAAAGCTTCGGAACATTCGTCTCTGCAATCGGTATCTAATTCGCCTCCAAAGTCAACATATCCGTATGTCGTATGTCCTTTCATTCTGCCGATTATAATCAATATCGTCATTGTTAATTTTCATTTCATCAAAAATCAGTGTTCCAAGCAATTTTTGCTTTATTTGTTCGGGTTTTCCCTTAAGGGCATTAAGAGGCCTTATTCCTTTTGAAATGCTAATTGTTTTAGACAGTTTTCTCCATGATCAAACATGTTTCTTAACATATTATTGATGTTACTACCTAGAACAGGGCTATTGGGATTTATTGGTACATATTTGAAACCTACAGTTTGAATTTATCATTGATAATTTTTGTTTCAAAAACTACTCGAAATTGACAAAATTCACGCGGAAAATTAGTATTTTCAACTTATTTTCGACTGCATGCAATGAAAGCATGAAATAGCTCTGTTACTACCTAGAACTCGCGGGGAAAAGTATTATTCACTTCAAAAACTTGGTTAAAATTATGAATATATTTGTCATAATATGAAAAAAATATTTTTTAAAAGGAATAAGGCCTCTTAAAGGCTTCTTTGGTGAAACCAGGGCGACCATCGACAGTTTGATACCACTTGGATAATGTTTTCGGATGCGGCAAACACGTATTAAAAGTTTTCCTGTCGTATTGATAGGCTTTAGTGGAATAAAAATGTAATGTGAGTGCAAATGTTTGCAGTTGAGGAGAACATTTTGTTCCAAGATAGACGTATGTTCGTCAGTGACTAATTGTTTATCCTGTAGTCCCTTCAGTAGCGCTTTCAATGAGGTAATCTTTTTTTCTGTACGTGCGATTTGAACTTTGTAAACGTTTTTACTTTAATTTTTGTCTGTTTAAGTTTTTGAGAAAGGTCAGCTATAGTGATGCGAAGACCCTTTTTTAGGGTTCCGTAGTCAACTAGGAACCCTTATAGTTTCGCCATGTCCGTCTGTCCGTCTGTCCGTCCGTCCGTCCGTCCGTCCGCGGCTTAGCTCCGTGATCATTAGTACTAGAAAGCTGAAATTTGGTACGAGTATGTGTATGTACAACGCCGACAGAACGGTAAAGTAAAATTTAAAAAAAAATTTTTTTTTTCGTGTACCTCTCGAACACCTAAAGTGGGGGTGAATTTTTTTTTCTTTTTAACACTGGTGTGTGGGGTATTGATGAAGGTCTTGTAAAAATAATAGGGGTCTTTTAACATTATTTTTTGATAAAGTCAGCAGTTTTGTAAATATTCGCTCCAAAAACAAAAAAAATTGTGTCCCCCCCCTCTAACTTTTCAACCACGAGTTAAAAAAAATCGGAAAAATTCATGGTAATGAGGCCTTATAAGTACTTTCAATGAAAACTATATTGAACAAAATCGGTCGAGCCGTTTTTGAGTTATCGCCAAATTTCATATTTTTTCTTTAAAAGGTCGTAAGTTGACTTCCAGAAGGTAATAAGTGATTACAGTTTCTAGGGCGTTTACGACCTTTTTATAGAGCTTAAAATCTTTCTTCACGTAAACCTCGGGCTTAAAACAGCAGTTTATTGTGAAGGATGAGCAACTACGGAACCCTACACTGAGCGTGGCCCGACATGCTCTTAGCCGGTTTTTTGATCATTGTAACGGAGTTTCGATGTTGCGTTGCTTCATGACATATCTAGAAAAATTAAAAGTAATTTATGAAGTGAGTGAATAGTTTGTTTTGTTATTTGTTGTTTTGATTTTTCAATTTCCCTTTATTTGTTGATCTACTACTACACTAGAGTGCATTTTCACCAAGGTCCAATTAAAAATGCACTCAGGTACATAATTAATTAATAATAATACCATTCTTGTATTCTTATTGATTCCAATTAAAAACATATACACTTACATTCTGCAGTTTCTTTTTCGAGTGTGTCCCATCACTATCAAAAAAGGCGCGCGTCTTGCAACGCATGCGTTATTGCTCGCTTACCTTGAACTAGCCAATCACAGTGCACTTGATGCCCTCCTCACCCCGCCAATTTGGCAAATTGAGATACTAGAGAAAGTTTTATGAAGCGGGGTCTATAGGGTTAAGTTGTCTGTGCAATGAAGTGACCAACATCTCTGTTCTCTTTGTTTAAGAGTAATCCTTATTTCTTTTGACTTAAAGACTAATTTAGTGTAAAAGTAATTTGCACTTATAACGCCTTACATTTTGAAGTGGCAGTTGTGGCCACAGCTAACAATACAGATAATGAGTATTGTTCATCGGGTATAAAGCTAAGTGGATTCGCTCAATCAAAAGGATTATTTCTATAACTGAGAAATAAGTTGAATACGTAAAACTCAAATATTTCAGCCATTTCAAAATATGATCGCTCCGTCTACAGCTCAAAGAGCCACTAGTAATTGAGTTGTATATTCAATTGTTTGATTGTTGTTTGTAGATGGCGCTGCCTGTCGACGGCGAGCGAGACGACGGCGCCGACGCGCGCGGTGGCGGCCAGCCTGGTGTGCGCGTGCGCCGTGCTGCACAACGTCGCCGGGGACGCCGCGCTGCCGGGTAAGGGGCTGCGCACATTGCGTGGAAACTATACAGGAGGCTTGACCATTCGTATAGGAAATAACATTGGGATGGATAGGTTCAGGAAAAAAATATTATTTCAAATATTATTTTTAAGTTTCGAATTTTAACTTTAAGGACTAGTTTTGTTTGGTTATATATGCATAATTTAATAAATTTTACTTATTTTAAATTTGTAATATAAACAACTACCAGTTTCGCTAATGCTTATCTGAATATTTGTGATAATCCAACAAACCTTAAATTTGATAAGAGCTCGGCCAGCCGAAGATATACAGGGTGTAACCGACAGCGTACCGAAAACGAAAACTGTAGTTTTAGACCGTAATCACGAACTAAGTGATCATTTTCTCGGAAAACTCAAGGATAAGATTTTCCAAAATAAATTATAAAACTTGACGCGCAATGTATTGCGTCCAATTCTCTCGGGTGCAGACGCGCGGCAAACATCGACCGGTTCAGGCGCTCCCCACTCCACTCACGCGTCAGCGCAAAACATACCGTTACGCCAATAATGCGCATCGAATGAAATGAATGAATGCAACCACAAAATCAACGCAACCACAGATCACAACTAGTGTACTACCTAACACCAAAAACAACTGACCGATAAATTAAAACAGTCTAACAAGATTATTTTCATTCAAGCAAGTAAAGCAAATAAAATGTGCGGGTAGGTAAACATTAATCAAGCGTCCGACCGCAGCGGCCTGCGCGAGCGCACTGGCCTGGCGGATCAATAACCGGCCAGTACCGTTATCTGTCCCACTCCACGCGCTCTGTGTTGTACCGTAAAGCTTACATAATACTGTTTGTGATACATTGTGTGTTTTGCGGAAAATGCTATTTTCATGCGATTTTTTATGAAATATTTTTACCGGTAGAGTTCGATTAACGGAAAAATAAAGAAAAAATGAAAACTCGCGAGGAAAAATTGTGAATTTTCTCAAAGAAATTTCCACGATTTTCCAGCCCAGAATAATGGTCTGAAGCCAAGGTTTGTCGGTTACACCCTGTATATCTTTAGTATTATCATTGCGTACCTGAACGTTTTAATCATCACGACTGTCCTTTTGTATGGTCTTCCTTAAACGTAGTTATATTCCAGTGGACAAGGAGTTCTCCCGGCTGGAGCGGCGCGTGGCGGCCGACGTGGAGGCCAAGCAGGGCTCGGCGGCCCGCTACCTGTCCTCGCACGCGCCGAACGCCTGGCACGCGCCGCACGCGCCGCACGCCGCGCTGCCGCTGCGCGCGCTGCTGCGCGGGCTGTGCGCGCGGCGCCGCGTGGCGCGCCAGCTACACGCCGAGGCCAACGGTACAAGCTTATTCAGCTTTTGTGAACCTCAGCCGGAGACTACAGCCCCTCTAGCACAACTGTGACTCTTTCCCGAAGAAATATTACCTATCTCTTTCTTCGCTGTACTGTAAGAGTGACGGGCGATGCTATCGCGACAAGAGCCGCGAAGCCTAGTGCCTAGAAAGGCAAGACACGTGGACAGAAAGCTGCGCCTCATGCGAGCGTCAAATTACGCCCAAATGTTAAGGATCAAATGCGACTTCTCGATACAACTCGACAGCTTCCCTTTTTCTGTTCTTAATAACTAATTCTAGGCATTCCTCTTTCTCTCCTCTCATTATCTCTCTATCTTCTATATTGGATTGTTGGGTAATATTAAATATTTAAGCTATGAGTATCGCTCTTCGAGTTTCTATAACATGCCGTGGATTCGTAGTTTTCTTTATCCTTTCTAATATTTCCTTTTTGGTGACTTTTTCTGTTATGTATTCCTTTTATTTAATTTAAATGCTTCCAGCCCTTTTCTATTTATTATTTATTTATTTAAACTTTATTGCACAAAAGAAAAACTTAACGTACAAAAGGCGAACTTAATGCCATGCGGCATTCTCTACCAGTCAACTTTATCCTATCCATCCATTTATTCTATCCAGTTGAATCAGGTCCACGCAATATTCTATTTGTAAATCTTAAAACCTTTTCCGAATATTGTATTTGTATTTCTTTTCTAAGCATATTTTTTTTTGGTTTGCATTCCAGATCGTACTCCTCAACCAGATCCGACCGATCTACCAACCGATCAGCCGAGCGATCCACCAACCGATCGGCCAACTGATCCACCAACCGATCAGCCGAGCGATCCACCAACCGATCCACTAACCGATCTACCAACCGATCCACCAACGGATCGGCAGACAGATCCACCAACTGATCGACCGACCGATCGACCGACCGATCCGCCGGCAGATCCAGCAGCTGCGGAGGAGTGTGCGCCGGCGCCCGGCGTGCGCTCGCTGATCGAGCGGCTGCGGCGCGGCCGCCTCGCGCGCGCGCAGCTCCTGCGCCGCTCCCGGGACCACTCCGGCGCAGACGACGACGAACAATTTAACACTGATGACACTGTCTAGACGTATTATACACTTGGTGATGATTTCGTTTATTTACTTTAAACGCATCGACTTACATAAGGCAATCGGACCAGCGGAGAAATTGCATGAGTTTAAACTGTAAGTAAAGTGTACTCGGGTAATTCCGAATGTCGGGTAATTCCGAAAATTATTGATATCTAATAAACGGGGTAACATTTTTTACGCTAGCAACATTTCTTCTTACTGTAGAAGTGTATAGTATCTGAGGAAGTGTTGCTATGGCAAAAAATGTTACCCCGTTTATTAGATATCAGTAATTTTCGGAATTACCCGACATTCGGAATTACCCGAGTACACTTTACTAATATTCTTTTTTTGTTTTTCATGAATAGGGTGGTATGATACAGTTCCTTTTCATAAAACTAGTACCTACCTAACTTTTTATTGTCTTTTTATTAAAATATAAGGTAATGTCTAATTAAAATGTTTAGTCATGTTAGGTTAATATGCCAAGCTGTATATATTTTTTATAGAAAACCTGAGCCCATGGCAACTAGTCGTGTATGATTTAATATTAGACGGATCTTTATATGATTTATGTATACATTTTTATTAAGGTTTTAATAGGTAGTTTTAAGAAAAAACAATAGTGATAAGTGATAATTTTTCTCTTTAGATTAACGTTTCGATAACCTTAAGGTATGAGTTTGATGGCTGCTCGATTGGCACTCTGCAGTCTGACCGTCAGCATTAGTTTTGAAATACGTTTATAAGTGACCTTTTCAACCGACTTCAAAAAGCAGGAGATTCTCAAATTGGGTTGTATTTTATTAAATACCCAACTTTTTTTATTTTATAAGTGCCTATGTAGACAGGTATAAATGGTATGCTATATTTTTTACTTAACCTGACTTATTGCAACCAGATTTTACTATAAAATATCGCAAATGTCACTTAGTCAGTTCTTCCCCTTATGCGTATAATAACTCAAAGCATTGACAAGTACAATATTTCAGTAACATTTTTTATATAACTGATTAGTGTAGGTACAGGTACGCGTTCTAATATTGTTATGATATAATAGAAGAATAAGGTGAGGTCAGTGGGGACAGTGTGCCGGCAAGACAAGCCCGCCAACCCGAAATATCGAAAAGTACAATGATATACTACCGCCATCTTACTTCTGCCAACTAACTGTAGTTGCGTGGTTGTGACCTAGATGGCGTTAGTAGTTATAACGTGTGAACTTTTCGATAGTTCGATATGGTTGGTCCGTTTGCCCCGTTCCGCTAGCTCACTTGCTCTGACTGAAATTATAGTGTAAATAGTTAGTAAACAATGTGTAATTAACTACGATACATAAATGTTTTGTTGTACATAAAATGTAAATATGTGTGTTCTATTTCTTCTCAAACATACTTGGTGCTTTGTTTTTTATTATTATTGTGATGTATAATTTCATTCTTAAAAACAATTTAAAGACTAAGGTTCTCGGGCTGGCTGAAATGTTTGTATTTCGTAAGCGACATCTTTGATTTGTTGATAAATAAATGAATATGTTTTATTGTGTTGTTTTCCTTGGAAGCACACTAATTGTTGACAGCAAGTGACGTGATAATTATTTATTTATTTAAATGGTAAGGATATGTAATACTGGTAATAATTTATAAAGTTGAAACTTATAAATTTCTTTAGTTATTGTATAAAAGGTTCCATAAAATGACAAAAAAAATTGAAAGTTTCAAGGAAATCAAGAGTTAAGTCATTCGTTATTGAAGCCTTGAACATTATTCAGTAATTCATTATAGTAGAGTTGTTAGTCCGCTGTTTTACCACAGATAGAGTGTACCATGGTGATTATTTTCAGATGTGGAGGGAAGTCAGATTCGTCCCCTGTGAGGCGGGAGAGCGGAGTGAAGGGGACCAAGTATACCTCTTTTCTTTCTTTATTGCTGGTCAGTTAAGTCTACTAGGACTTGTCTGGTATCGTTTCCGTGTAAAACAGATATGAGAAATTCATTTTTTATGTTATTTTTGTATAGTTCTATATAAAAATATGGGTGTATGGCTGAAAAGATAAAAATCACAACAAGTTTTTGTATTCAGTGAGGTAAATTAGTTAAATACCGTTAACATTTTCAAATTTGTATTATTATTTTAAAAACCTTATTTAATGTAGTTTCTAAAAATATATGCTTCCTGGGCACTTGTCATACAAACAGTAGCTTAAAATATATGTTTACGTCGGCGTAACCAACGTAAATCTCCGTACGCATCCTATTTCGCTTCATTAAATACATTAAATAATGATTATTAACATGTTTATATATAATATTTACCATATACGTCCTAGAAAAACAAATTAATGTAATTAAAACAAAATATTTTTTGCTAATGTATCACGAGCACACGGGCTAATGTCAACATGAACAATTTATTTAAGTTACTTTTTATATGAAGAGTGCCCAACATGTATATAGTTTTAGAAACTAGATTAAATTTTCTGCTTTGCAATATTTTTGTTTGTTGTAAATATTCAGGAAATATAACTAATTTATCTCTCTGAATAAGAAAACTTTTTGTGATTTTTACCATTTCGGAAATACACCCATATTTTTCTATGGTACTATGAATAAATAGCATAAAAAATGAATCGCTGATATCTGTTTTACACGACAACGATACCACACAAGCCCTAGTAGCGTTAACTGATCAGTAATAAAAAAAGAAAAAGATCGAGGACTCCTTTGTGGTATTCACCCCGCTTTCCCGCCGCACTGGGGACGCCCTCCACATCTGAAAATAATCACCGTAGAATATCCTATCTGTGGTATACATTTCGTGGTTCTATCCCGATGCACACAATTTCGCGACTTAGCATAATGAACTAGAGCATGCAGGCTAAGCTTAATATCAACATTTTTTCAAGGTACTTTTTGCATCAGATGTGCCCGATGTGTATACATTTTTAAAAACAAGATAAAATTTGCTATTAAGTGATATTTTTTCAAATTGTAAATATTCAGGATATATAACTAATTTATCGTTCTGAACAAAAAAACTTGTGATGATTTTTACCTTTTCGGCAATATACCCAAATTTTTATATAAAACTATTTTTAAATAACATAAAAAATGAATTGCTGATATCTGTTTTACACGAAAACGATGCCGAACAAACCCTAATAGCCTTAACTGATAAGTAATCAAAAAAAGAAAAAGATCGAGGACTCCTTTGTGGTATTCACCCCGCTTTCCCGCCGCACTGGGGACGAGTCTGACTTCCCTCCAAATCTGAAAATCATCACCGTAGAATATCCTATCTGTGGTATACATTTCGTGGTTCTATCCCGATGCACACAATTTCGCGACTTAGCATAATGAACTAGAGCATGCAGGCTAAGCTTAATATCAACATTTTTTTCAAGGTACTTTTTGCATCAGATGTGCCCAATGAGTATACATTTTTAAAAACAAGATAAAATTTATTTTTAAGAGAAAAAGGAGCAGTACTTGGTCCTATTCACCCCGCTCTCCCGCCACGCAGGGGACGAATCTGACTTCCCTCCACATCCACATCTGAAAATAATTACTGCGGAACGCTCTATGTGTGGTAGAAATTTCATGCTTGTAACCCGATGCGCACAATTTCGCGGCTTAGCAACTCTACTATTAAAACATTATTTAAAAAACATTCGTGAAATCAAAACCAAACTTTTCTCAAACGTCACTGTTATAATATGTTATGCTGCGCGAGAAGTTTAAGACATTGTTATTAACGCTGATTCTTGATATCGATAGAAGTACATAGTTAAGTACCAAGGTCACTTTTGTTTTTTATTGTGATTGTGACAGTTTGCAGTTTGACATTGACAGTTCATTCATTCATTAGGTAAACCAGTTACATTGTAGTCTTTGAGGTAAACATTGATCGAATGTTTAGGTTGTTAGGATTAACTATTACAGAAATTACCGATAAGAAAACTGTTTTCAGGATATATTGGTCTATTAACTTAAAATAATGTGACGTGAAATAGATTTTTTACACACTTTTTATTGCATCGCAGTTTGTTTTACTTTCTGATCTAACCGCTACGGTTTGCCATGTCGGCATCCAGTTTATCATCACTATCTGACGCTGAAGACTTGGTGAAGCGCCGCCACTTCCCAGATCGAGTTGATTTATTCTCCGCACACGATGGAGAAGAATTCCGAAACTTATACAGAATATCAAAGAGCGCCGTTCTTCAAATATGTCAGCGTCTGGATTTGGAACCGTATACGCAGAGAAACAAACCTTTAAGCGCTGTTACACAACTTCTAATCACGCTAAGATTCTTCGCGACGGGATCTTTCCTTCAGCTAGCCGAGCTCACGAATATACATAAATCTACAGTTTGTCGGATAGTGCAGAGAGTCACACAGGAATTAGCGAAACTGGCGGCTGTTTATATTAAAATGCCGGAAGGAGCAGAGCTCCGGACGGTCTCAAACGAGTTTTACGCTATTGACTTCTTCCCAAGGGTCATAGGAGCGGTTGACTGCACTCATGTGAAAATTATTAGCCGAGGCGGCGCACTTTCAGAAACATTCCGGAACAGAGACGGATTTTTCTCAATAAATGTGCAAGCAGTGTGCGACGCATCCTTAAGAATCAGAGATCTCATTGTCCGCTGGCCCGGCTCAGTGAACGACTGCACAATCTTCAACAACTCTCATTTGCGTGCTGACTTTGAATCTGGAAGATATGGTGATTACTATTTGCTTGGAGACAGTAGTTATTTCAACCGAAATTATTTACTCACCCCAATCTCAGAGCCGCAGACGCCTGCAGAAGAAGCTTATAACAGTAGTCATGCTGATACATATAGTCCAATACACGACTGCCTTGAGGTTTGGAAGAGGAGGTGCCCGTGCATACATAAAGGGATCTCTTTGAAAAAAACTTCTACAGTTTTACAAGTGATTGTAGCCAGCGCGGTGCTCCACAACATGTGTATCGATCTGAACGAACCGGAGCCTCCAAGTGATATGTTAATTGACAATCCGAGGGATGTTCCCTACATTCCATCCGGATTACCTCAGGACACAACTGTTCGCACAACTCTTGTTAATACTTTATTTACATGACCGATATTTCAATATATTTTGTTAATAGTTACATTGTTTTATTCATTAAGTGATGTGTAGTAAACCATACAACATACATGTATTGTCCTACAATCTACTACTACTGTTGGGGGAGATGGGAATTAGTTTTTCATTTATACGGTTCAATGTTGAATTAACTTAAGGGAATCTTCACAAACCAAATCTCAACACATGATTCATACTATAAGTAATTTTCTCCATAAAATCTATAAAACTACTAATGAATGAAGTTCTTACTGTTACATTAAACAGCAATGCATTTTGAAGATTATGTCATTGGAAACAGGAAATCAAGGAATAAAAAATAAACAATAACTGAATCATACTATAATTCTATATATTTGATCTGTGCACCACAACATATTGTAGGTTGATAACTACCTAACAGAACTTTGCATGAAATAGGAAAAACAAATCATGTGGTTTCATCACAGAGGGTTGCCGGAGTACAGAGGACTGTGTTTTTTATTTTATTTTTCCGAACATCAGCAGAAGGCTCTGCTGTGGTGCGTCATTAATGGCCTCTTGCCCTGACATCAACTAATAATGGAAAATCTTTTGAACTTCAGTCAACTTCAGTCTTCAGTCTTGTCTCTTGTGTATTTTAATCTTATGACGTGTTGCCCAGGGTCTTTCTTAATATTATCATCTCCAAGTTGTGTTTTTCTTGTGCTTGTGAGATTTCCTGTAGTATCCGTTTCCGCTCCAAATTTGCGTTTTGACATTTTCTCTTGAAGTAAAGTCGTTTGAGGACTACGACCGATACGGGTCTTTTTCTTTTTTGTGCAGCAACTGAAACAATGTTTCTGATATGAGCATAAACACATATAGATATTACCTCTGACAATGTGTATGTATTTTTATACACAGATTACAGATTTTTCTGGAGTTTATTTAGGAAATAAAACGAAAAATATTTCTTCCACCCCTGTGCGGGCCCGTTACGTCCTGGTACCTGGGACACGTATTCGAAATGAATAAATCAAGCAAAATTTGATTAGAAAACACATTGACAATCACTAGGACTAATATAATAAGCAAAAAACACGAAACTTGAATAGTTATGCTTTTTTATTTGCATGCATTCCCTATTGGTCGTAGAGCGTGTGAAGGGAAGGAAGTAAGGTTAATGCGAATAGATTTGTTTTATGAAAAAATAATAATGCGCGATACTACGTATCAAAGACTCCGGACTTCCGGAGTAATGCTCTGACCCCCGAGCTAGCACGTTACGCACGCGTTCGCCTGAAATTAAGCATTATATTATCCGCCAAAGCGCCCTCTGTACCACTTTTACGTTTATTAAGCGCTGAGCACATTCACCACTTTCGTTTCTCCAGCGAGTGTTAGGACGGCTAGTAAGGAGTTGTGTGCTCACGTGTGCTGCTGCTGGCGCTGTCGGGCGGGGGCGGGGGCGGGGGGAGGGCGGCGCGGGGAGGGTTCCAGGAGCCGGGCTCTGGCATGTGGCCTGAAAACTAACTATACTTAGTAGGATATAACATATAACATTCACGTGCGTCAATACACAGCTAACATAAATAAATAAACATATATACTACGGGGACCATGCTTTTTTTCAGGATAAAAAGTAGCCAATGTAGTTAGGGTATAAATTATCTCTATTCCTGGAGTAGTAGGGCCTCGTGCAGGGTCCGTCCGGATTGTTACTACCGTCTTGCCTGCTAACCCACTGCTAAACAGCAATGTTCGCATTGTTGTGTTCCGGTGTGGGGGTAAGATAGCCAGTGAAATTACTAGTATAGAGGCATTCTATCTTCGTCCTCCGGGTAGGCAAGCACTTGTGACTCCTCTGGTGTTGCAGGTGTTTATGGGCGATGGTAATCGCTTTCCATCAGCCGATACGTTTGCACGTTTGCCCCCTATGAAATAAAAAAAAAAAAAATGCACGTTGCACAACCGTCAAGTAAGAGAAGTAGCAGTAATAAGAAGAAGTAACAAACATACCGAAGGGTGCGTAGTCAAACCCGATAAATCGAAATAATTGGGCTTTTAATTAAGAACTAAGAACTCTATGCTCACTACGTAGGCTTAGAATAATAACGCCTAGAAACCCAGTTCACGCGCAACGGTGAGGCCACTAAAAGTAAGCCAGAAATGGCTTAAAGCGCCGATCGGCTTCTCAGTTGCAAGGACGCGTGACAGGTGTAAAGAGCTCCCACATTTTCAATTATTATGACGATTTGTGCAAGGATAGGGTGTCACAATGCATCGGAAAAAAATGATAAACATTCTAAGATAACATTTCACTCGTAAATATTATTCTTTAACTCGTATTTTTACGTAAAACAGTAATCAAAAATTCGTATCTTTTATAAGCGGCATGACCACGTAGTGTTACCCGTGTAACGGAATTATTTGCCCATAATTCTGTCCTGATAATATACTGATTACTTACAAATGTCTTGATGATGAGTTGACGACTGTGCAAATAAAAGTAAAGTCAGTTGTAAAATCATGTCTAATTTTATTTGACACTGTAGTTTTTTGTGTCAGAGTAGTTGTGTGGATTTTGGATCAACATCATTGTTACGCCGGTGGATTAACTTCAAAAGTCAATTTCGGTGATTTAGAATCGTTTTCAGCTAACTGTAAAGTATTTTTTGGCCGTTTCAGGATTTGCTCTATTGCATATTCAGATTTTACTATAGGTACCTACATCATAACTGACATTTTTAATTAAAATAATAAATAAAAAACTTTTGGTTAATGCATTTAATGATGTTTGAACTCAGCAACAGGTCTAAGATTCAATTAAAATTTTGAAACTAATCAAACACCACTGGCAAGAGTATTCCGCCAATTTCTGGAGAATTTGATTGCGCTAGCAACATTATTGGTGTGTTTGTGTGCGTATCGGCGCGTGTAAATACGAGTTGTTAACAACTACATGAATCCATTTTATGCCTCACGTGTGACGCTTCGGCCGTTTGAAACTATCATTCTAGGCGTTATTATTCTAAGTACGTAGGTACTTCTACTTTTAAAGCTCAATTTCTCTACTTATTAGATTTGACCGCGCGCCCCTCGATACACAATTTCGTTTATTTATAATACGTATTAGTGGAATAGTTGCATTTTTTTTATAAAAACTATTACCAACACTCAGTGTTCTAGAATAATGTTATTGATTGGCTGGTTATCAACAGTTTCGCTGTCAAGTGTAAAAGTTTGCGCGCGTAACCCTACCCTACGCATACACCAAGAAATAGCATTGTAGCTTTCTTTTCAAGTGGTCTCTTCAAAAATACTTGTAGACTGAGATTTAGAGACGCGGGTTCGAATCCCGGACGGAAGCCTGTGCCCCAGACGCCAACGTCAAATGATGTCCAAACTTCAATGATAAAAAACTTCGTAATTCAAAACGTTACTAGTTTTTTTGAATCCCCGTTGATTTTGGAGCATTTTTTTATTTTTTGCTGTGGCGTCGGCGCACAGTAATCGTTTGTCGTTCAAAACTTTAAAAAAAATCGGTTTACTATAGACATTTGGTATACCTGGCAGAGGTTACCTACTGCTTCGATTTTTAGGTGAACAAAATGTCAAGATTGACTTCTTATTGGCCGGCACTTTAATAATAACTTATACATAGAAGAAACTACCATGTTTGTACGAATACGTTAGTTATACACGTCCTTAGTCCAATTTCAAAAAATAACATTCAATCAAAATTTCTCATGCAACAACAAACATTCGCTGGCAGACCGGTGTTAGGCATTTTAAAATTTACGGAAAACTTTTAGGTTGATATGGATATAATTTTTTTATAATAAGAAAATATCGACGGCAAGAAGCGTATACGCTGTAAACGCCAATGACTTCCCCTGGCGTTTACAGCGTTTACGCTTATATATGTATATCTGACAACCTCAGACAAATCGATCTAGTCCCACACAAAACGATCTGGTCTAGTAGGCCCGAGTTATGGGCACATGACAACAATATACATATTATAACCACTTGACCGTCCAGCCCGCGAGACTATTTTCCTGTCAACCGTCCGGGTTTTTTAGCGACGCACGCCCCGCGCTGCGCATCCTCAACTTTCTACAAAACTAGCGTAACTACACTGCCATCTATATTTTTTACAGCAAACTATTTGGTTAGGCTACGTTGTTGCATCAAGATAATTAGTAAATAATGCCGAATCATTCCACTAGATGCCACTATAATCAACTGTTCCGTCTTCCAATCTTGGATAGTAAGGTATCCGCGGACGGTTAGGAGCGTATTGGTTTTGGATACTATGCTATCGTCGGACGGTCAAGTGGATAAGCACATAGAAAACATCCATGACCGAGGAACAAATATTCAAGTACATAACACAAATATTTGTCCTTGCCGGGATTCGAACCCAGGACCGTCGGCTTAGCAGGCACTACCACTGCGCCGACCGCGTCGTCAAAATCATATAGAAATGATACTGTAAGGAGTGTAGTTAGTTAGCAAGAACATTTATAAAACGTATTAAATGTTACATCCCCACATCTTAATTTGCAAGAATATGGAAAAGTGCACCTACAGTGATCGCTATTGGTATCTATCTTCTGGATATCGGGCAGAGACACATCCAGGAACTCGATGGGGTCGATCGTGGAGTCACTGGGATGGTTGATGTTATCTGAAAAACCAACAGTTGACTCAAATATCCATAATAAACATAATACTGTAAGTGAGTCTCAGACATATTAAAATACTTAAACGGGTTTACTCACGTCGTAGAAGTCGAATAACGCTCGACATGTTTCGAATCGGTACGCGATTCATCATCAAGGGAAGAATTATATAGGAGAGACTGGCCGGAACATTTCTACAAGAGTGACTGAACACATACGTAGTATGAAAAATCAAGATACCCGGGGTTCTGCGGTGACGGAACATTCACTGAATTCGGATACGTCTCACTATATTCGGTTCGATAAGGTAACTGTGCTGGCGAGAGAAAAGTTTTGCATTCCGCGGAAAGTACGGGAGGCTATCGAAATTAGTCGTCATCCGAATTTTAATCGAGATTGTGGATGGTCAGTGCCCCCTAGTTGGAGGACGGTTCTGGATACTACATCGGTGGTTAGTGTGGACGAGACCTTAGTAAATGACGTAGTGACTAGTGAGTGTTGTGTGCAACCCGACAATTGACATTGTGCGTGATGATGAGGGTAGTTTTGCGCCATCGCCGGCGACACCCGTGTCGAGCGGCCGCGCGGACAGGGCGCGTGCCCGCAGTGTTCGTTTGGCCGCCGCCGCGGCTGATCGTCTCTCCTGATGATGAATCGCGTACCGATTCGAAACATGTCGAGCGTTATTCGACTTCTACGACGTGAGTAAACCCGTTTAAGTATTTTAATAATACTGTAAGTGCTAAGCGGCATGAGTAATCCGTTCTGTATTTTAATACTGTTTTTTTTTTTTTTTATAACGGCACAACATAGTGGCTCCACTTCGCCTGATGGTAAGCAAAAAGGGGAGCCCAAGTCGCAATGGCAACTGACGAGAAGTGTTATGTAAAATACACAAACTTACAATGGCTTCTCAGGTATGGATATTCACATGGTCTCCTTATATCATTTGCAGGGACTATTAATAAACCGTGCGAGTCAGACTCGCGCACTGAGGGTTCCGTACAAACACTTTCCATCCTTAAGTGGTTAAGTTAAGTTTGCACCTGGTATGTATAGCACCCCATATAAATGGTCAAGTCAAACTAATGATCATTTAGTACCTCTAAAATAAACGGCTGCACTGTCATATGGATTGAACAGCGGTTCCACCTCAGTGGGCTCCAGTCTTCTTGACTTGTAAATGTCAACACTATCATCATTTAACGGTATCTGAAATAAAAAAACTGTAATGAAATGGTACTGATGAAGAACCATTATTCACAAAGTATTTTTAAGTAGAGGCTATTTTATATTAAAGAGATTGTAATTTCAGTGAGAAAAGGATTATACTAATTGGGACATTAGGTAAGTTTTCAAAATGAAGACTGGTACAATAATCAAATGTCAAAATTTCAGATACCTTTTCGTCCTTTTGTAATGTCTTTGAAGCATCCTCTTTACCATTTTCACCAGTTTTATTTGGAGGGAATTCATGTTTGTGAAATAATCGCAACTTAGTTGTGACGTTTGTGAAGCATTCACCATCATTCTTGCGAGCCTGTTGCTTCATATTGTCGTACAATGTTTTCAAATGCTCTTTCTCTCTGTGCCCGGTAGTGCAGATGCTATTATATTTAATAGTGATCACTCTCCACGCTTCTCTCTTCTTTTTAATAAATATGCCTCCTGTTCTCTTGTCATCAATAATATGCTGATACCTGAAGTGAAAAATATGGGTAGAAAAACTGGTGGAACCTTGGAATTTTTAGGTTTTCAAACCCCACAACTATGCTATTTTGTAAAATTGAATCAACCAAAAAATATATTAACTTATCGAGCCTGCTCAATAATTTTCATGAAAATCAGTTGAGAAATGTGTCCTGTAGGCGAGAACTGTCGCGAATTTATTTGCTAAAAGTTAAATGGCAGGGTAATGTTTTGTTCTAAAACATTGCGATTGTAGAAGTGGCATATTTCATACAAAATACACAAATATGATATTATTTTTGCCGATACTGTATACTTGATCTGTTTTATTGCAGGAATACAATACTTATGAATAAATTCTTAGGAGCGAGTAATAGACTATTTTATAAATTATCCAACCAGTGAATAAAGGACCCATCAACAAGCTATCGGCCCGCGGTCAAGCGCACACATAATTTGCATACCAACTTTTGTAAATATTTTATTTAAAGTAATTAAAATCTGTATTATAAAGTTTTGTTATAATTCATTGATAAGACCCTGGAAGCATTCACAACATTTTTTGGCTGTAAATATAACAGGTACTCACTGTGAGACAAGTTCCGCTAAATATGTTTTTTCTTCCGGCGTATAGTTTGGTCTGCGCTCCCTTTTCTTAGTAGAGCCGGTGTCCGAGATTTTTGAAAAATTCAATTCACTATCAATAGACGGAGATGCCATAGTTTTGTTAGTTGCAATACTTACAATTCCTACAGACTCGGACTATGCTAGTTTGTCAACAAATTAATTGCAGTCTTTCGCGCTGATGGCGTTTCGCGTTTTGTTGACATCTCGTATGAATAAAGCGGACAGTGTTGCCAGAGCCATTGTGACATAAGTTACGTTTAATTCCTCGAAAAGTTACATTTTTGCTGGGAAAGTTACATTTTGATTAATAAAAAAACGGTCAAGCGCGAGTCGGATTCGCGTACCGAGGGTTCCAAGGGTACAAACTATGAAATGAAAGTATCGAATATTTACTTTAAATAAGTTCTTAATATCAAAAAAATATAAATATAATAGTCTATAAATCTATATTTGGCATGGGAAACTGTGTCATCATCATCATATCAGCCAATATACGTCCACTGCTGGACAAAAGCATCCCCAAATTTCTCCGAAACGATCGGTTATGCGCCGCCCTCATCCAATTGCTTCCCGCAAACCTAACCAGGTCGATCCACCTGGTTGGATGCTTTCTATGTGACGTGAAGCTGTGTATAGTGTTGAAAACTGTCCATATATACAATAATCTTCTTGACATAAACATAAACGTTGTTGTTATAAACGACAATTGGACCAATCACAACAAATGTCAAAGTAAATTGAGCAATGAGAATACATAATTTTTGAGGTACATTTTTTTAAAACGCTTAATATCCACTCTAACAGTTATAAATCTAAAGTTGAATTTTTAATTATCCAGTAATTTGACGGATGTCGTAATTTATATTTTCGTTATTCATAAATTATTTCTTAAAAAAATGAATGAGAAAACACGTAATTGCTGATATTAGATTGACTTATTAATGAGAAGTGATATGTTAAAACCAAATTAAACTTAATCAAATTAAGCTCGTAAAAAAATGCATCAGTTTACTCCCGCTAATTAAAAATCAGACTAAAAAAAATCAAGGAAGACGCCTCACTTTTAATATGTTTAGTACTGGCTAATAGATAGTCTGTTAGGCGAGTGGTGTTGCTTGATAAAAGCAGCCAATTCAAAATTCTTACAGGTATCTGCTCTGATAGTACACCGAATATATGCGTTAGATAAATTACAAATTTTATTTTAAAAACTTAATCACGGAATTGTATTCTATTTTTATTACGGAATTGTATTCTATTTTTATTGACTGTTGATATTGATATTTGTTAGGTTTTTTAATTTATCACGACTTGTATGACAAAATTTAAGAGAGCAGATTAAAGAAAATATTTAAAAAATTAAAACTGACGGGAGAAACATAATGTTAATCTCGATTTGCGATATTGTGCAAATATTTATTTTATTAGTTGTTAAAAGCATCATATACATATTATTAAATATTATAATGTCTTGGCCGAAAGTACAATACATGGACTTGTATTATATAGAGCCTCATCTTGGCCCTCGAATTTACTCATCCATCCGTTGTTTACTTTCTAACCTCTACAAAATGTGTTCGCGTAATATAAATACAAATTTACGGAATTCGGACATAAACGGAACATAATCGTTTGTATCTTGACAGATGGACAACGAAGTGATTTGACGATCGGAAGTTCTTTGAATCCTAAGAATATTTTTAGAAGGATAGCCATCTTAAATTTTGGTGCAGTCCCTCGAGTTAAAATAAAACATTTTTGTATAGGATTTTCACATATTATGTTATGAATCCTATCATATTATGGCGTATCTTATGAAAGGGCTTCGTAAGCTGATTCCGAATATATACTGGATTATTACATTAATGGTACTTATTAAAAAAAAAAAACTGATACCCATTAACGAAATTTTCATTAATTTTTTCAGTGGTATACACATGATATATTTGTGCCCGATAGTACATGTTAGTTGGATTCAGAATCGAAATTAATGTTCCCACTTTAGTATTTTTAACAAAGCCTATTGAAAAGTTACGAAAATTCCCCAGAAATCAAAAGTTACTTACATGTTACGAGAGAGGGTCAAAAGTTACGAAAAATGTAACAAATGTAACCATCTGGCAACGCTGAAAGCGGAGGCTGTCATTTTAACGTTTTGATTCTGTTATTTATGAGTTGACCAGCAAGCAAATGAAACGATTGGTGTTGTATTTTACTTAATAGCTCCATGGTTGTATTCTAAGTTAGAATTTCTAACAGAAACGGAAAATAATTTTATGGCGTAAAACTTGTATTAATTCACAAACTATATAAAATAGAAATATTTAGTTTTTTCCGGTTTTGAAATTAGAATACATATAGTCGAGGTGAACGGCGGACCAATAAGAGGCAAAATTGGGAAAAGTGGAATAAGGAACATTGAATGAGGTCTCGAATACGGGGCTGTAGTTTTCTAGTAAATCTATTTCTAGCTCGCTATACATACTCGCGAAGTTGACCGAAGTTGGGCGAGGCGTAGTTGGCCGATATCCCCTTTTCTATCAGTCAGTGCGGTTATTTTGCTCGTCACTAGATTTCTAGGGTTACCTACCTACTAGATATCTTTACTGGCATGTTTACAAATCTGTTGCGGCATGTTGTTAAATATTTTTATGGTGTTTAGTCCTCTGCAGGGTAGTTCCCATTTGTTCTATTGACTATTGAACATGACTACGGTATTTGATGGCAGCTCTAATCAGCTCTACTATTTATGAAATGTCAAACGCGATCTGTTAATGTTAGTATGAAGTTCCTATGAGGATACTGGCTTGTGACGTCATAAAAACCAGTAGTCACGTCTAGACGTCTTCTTTTTATTTATTTTCCATTAAAAAATTGTATAATGACCAAAACTTAGTGGTACATTCAATGATACAATTTGTATTCACTGTTGTCAAATACCGTAATTCGTCTTCATGGTTTGTTATTTGTGCTGCGAAAATTATGCCACCTATGAATTACAAGACTATGACTTGGGATGGGTAGGCTAAAGAGGAGTATGTTTATATGAGGTAAAAAATATCAGAGAGAATAAAACCATTGATTATCAATAAATAATACAAGTTTATTGTTGTACAGAGTATGGCCGCAGTTGGATCAAATGTACAGGCTCCAACGACATCACTGCGAAGTTACAACTAAATATTAACTAAATAAATGTATAATTTGGAGCAGTCTCGTCGAGGTGGGCGCGCGCGCTCGGCGGATCGTTATGGCAAATTATATCTACACAATTACAAATAGTCTATTTGGTATGTGCGTGTGACATCTGTCATCTCAGTACATTCTATAACCTAAAATCTGATTTTATTGCGGCTCCACACTTCTCGCGAAGTTAAACGTGACGTAAGTTAAGTTGGTGGAGAGAGAAGTGCCTCTTCGCGCTGTTTTCACCCAACCGCAGCCAACTTCGCGAATACATAGTATACCGTAGTAGTAGTAGTAGTAGTGTATAGTAGTTATTACCGCGTTGAAAGGTCGATGACAGACGTCACAGGCATAATCATATCTGAAGAATTTTATAGAAAGACAGTTAATTTTATTTAAAAAGTAAAAATATTAGATGATCACTTCATATTGAGACACCATTCTGAAATACTGATTGTTTTTAAGCGACATTTAGGGCCGCATCAGACGTTTTACGAAATAACGTCAGTAAGTGTCTCTGTCTCTGTCTGTCATATGGCGATGTCTCGCTTGCCGACGTCATTCCGTATGGAAACTGAATGAAAATTCCGAACGTCTGTGGCGGCCCTTAAGGCCAAGCCGCACCGGATGCGTGTGATGTACGTTTGCGTCTACGTAACGGCTCGGCCACATCTTCCCGCGACCAGCGGAGCGGCGAGCGGCGGTCATAGGAGTGAGCGAGACGCCGCGCTCGGGCTTTCCACTCGCACCTAAGGCCGCTGCTCGCCGTTGGTCGCGAGTCGTGGCAGGGCTGTAAGCGTTGTATAGTATGAATCTTCATAAGAGATGACACACCACTAAAGTGATAACGCGTTGCGGCTTGGTTCTTACGGTGCGCTTTCATTGATGCGGAGCTGGCCGGGATTTAACCAATCACACTGTTGACACTGCGCACGCGCGATATCGAGCACTGCGATTGGTAAAACGGTCCGCTCCACCTAACTCCATCAATAGAACCGCACTATACCTAAGGCTTCACAGGAATTTTACACATGTCTCCAACTGATGATTTTTGGTTTCAGAAAACCTCCGTTCTATTTAAAATTGAACGATGATAGCAAATTACAATCCGTTACGAAATAAATACATATAAAAATAATTACAATTTCAAATCAATAAATCATATAAAAATCAGTCTAATAGTTTCACTTAACAACTAATAAGGAGATTAGCTTTCGTCCACCGCTGCCGCTTGGAATTTTAAGTATTTTTAGCACTTTCACCACCGGAAATTACGATATCGTTACGATAACCACCCAGCCGGGGCGGGTGGCAATTTCTTTCCAGTTTCTGTATGTGTATGTCGCAGGACATTTCTGTAAATTCAGAGTAGGAGCCAAGTTGCTAGCAGACAGTTGAAGACGATTGCTACTAAAATAAGGGTCGAAGTGAAGACTTTTCTGGAAGAGGAGGAGGAAGATTCGTTCAACGGAAGAAACCAGCAGCCGTAGACCATTCAACACTATATAACACTATAAGGTTTTCGTTTTTATGGCTATGGAACCCTAAACACTTTTAGCCGAGGTATTACAAGGAAGGGCGTAGGATTTTCTCATTGGATCATAGTCAGTTCTTACTATTTTTTATATGTGAATTTTGGCAAAAATATATTTTTATTGTACAATTTTAGGCCGCTTAATTTTAAAACTACGGCTGGTGATCTCTTTCGCTAGTCTCTATTATTTTCAATTCTATAGCAATTCCTTGTCTAGTTTCGTTACAATAAAGAAAGTAATTATATAAAACTTACCAAACAAGGTATATTTACAATGGAGAACAATACGCGCTGATATTGCATAAATCACATTTATTTATAGTTATTTTCTTTTACTTGGTAATATCAAGCGGTTACCTTTGATACATCATGTCTATTCAACACGCATAGGCATAAAGTAGTTTAAAATTTAACCTTCATAATGTTTAAAAAGAGGAATTAAAACAAATAAATGTGATTTACACAACAATTGCAAGCGCCGTTAAATAGAGGGCGTTGTTGTCAATGTTCAAAACGACTTGTCACAAAAGTGCAACACTTACTGCCAATTGATGCTTATATCGAAACCCTGCAGTGCACTATTCAATGAAGTTTCCTCTAATTAATTTTATGATTAATGGCAATCATAACATGCCCAAAATACATGCCACTGTCATCCAGAGAAAGTTTCTAGTTAGATCTATAGATGTCGGTAGTGTATTACTGCTTTGGTATTGGTATTTTTGTGCAGTGTTAGCTTGCCCATCTCCTTCACATTTTCACTAAAGAGATCCCTAATTGGCATAATTTTGCCTTTGTACATCTACCTATTAACCCTTAAATGCATGAATTAAAAAAAACACAATATTATAAAATATTATGTTATTTCAAATAAATGTTTCTAGTTTTCAACCAGTAGTTCATTTTTGTTTATGTAAGCTGCATCTTACACCATGCATTTAAGGGTTAAGGATGTGTTTTAACTTGTTATTGTTAAAATAAAGAGTTTGCATAATATACATACGTAAGTGTCATACTAATGTCTACAACATCTCGCTTGGCGCCATCTATATCTGATTAGTGGAACTCAGCTTCGTATGCGAGTTGGTAGTTAGTAGATCTCTCGAATTTATCGGTCCATGGTTTCGATTATCATTATAAAGACTTAGTCGATTATCATGTGTTTTCTTATTTTGTCGGTGGTTAATTTGTAATTAATGACTTCATTGAATAATGCTGCATTTATAAATATAAAATATGTACAAAATGTAAACGAGTGCGGATACAAAACGTACGTGATAAAGTTGAAATCGCGAGCCGAGTTAGAAAACGTATCGAACAGCAAATGTACATCTTATAAATTGTATCAAAATGTATACAAACCTAAGTACTCGGGTGTCTGCGATGCTAATTCTCTGTCCACTGGAAAATTGCTCAAACGCTCACCCACTCGACCAGCGATACACTGGAAATATGCCTTCAATTCTCCCATCCCTCCACCTATTTTTGTTTGATTTTTTTTTTTACTTTTTACCTTAAGTTTTGTCTATGAGAACGTGCAAAATCAATGAATTGAAAAGTTAAATATCTTTAAAAAATAGGTAGCATGAGGAAATGCGTACTGTCAGTGTTCTGGTTGAGCGGATGAGATTTGGGTCCGTGGTTGTCGCCGGGTTCGACCCCTGATGTGAGCCACCCGTGTGCGCTATGTATTTTGTTGCAAAATGATTGTCAATTGTTCTAGGTAAACCAGTTTCTAGTAAAATCTACTTAAAACTGGTTTCAAATGATAAATAACCTGCACACAGTTCCTGTTGAGTTTCTTTAGGCTTACTTCTCAACAGCGGTATTTTGAGAAATGTCGATAGATTCACAGTCTGACTTGCGAGTGCCATTCTTACTGCATAAATGATTTTTATTTCATAGTTACATTAAAATAAGCGGATTATTGAGGATTAGAAAAGCAGAGACCCGGCCATATACTGACTAGTTTACAAATACATTATACAAATGGAAAACTTACAGTATAAAATATAAATAAATAAATTCGTAATAATACACGAGGCTATCAGTACAGTATCTTACAATCGTTAGAAATCATTCGAAGCTACTTCTAGCAGTATAGGAAATAAATACACCAATGTGATATAATATACAATACGCGAGCGTCGATTGGAATGGTAATTACATTGTTCCGGAGAGCGTTTGGGGAGGCCTGCGATCAAAGCCACGAGTAAACTGTATAGGCGTCATCACTTTGCCATATATCTGCACAGTAGTACGACAGGGATGGTGACCCTATTTTATTAGCCGTGCCAACAAAATAAAAAAAGTGTTTTTTTTTTAAATACATTCCAGTTAAAAACTATTAAAATTTCAAGTGGGTTCATAAGTGATCCCTCGGTGTTACCAAACAATGTTTAGTAGAATACGTCATTTCATACTTATCATTTTAATTTCATACCACTATTTAATGACTTAGTAAAGATTCGAATAGAATTAGGTTACATTCATGTCGTAATAATACCAAAAAAATCACGATTTTGAAATAAAACAGCCTGTCTACTCTAGGTTTGAAATCGATTATTGTTGGCTATCTGACCATTGTCTATAGGGGAGTAGCGTGACTGAATCCGGCCTTGATTGAACCACAACCGAAACAATGTGACTTAAACCATTCCGTCGTAAGGCAAGCTGTCCCCCTCGCCGGCAGAATACTGCCGCGAAGGAGGTCGCTATTGGAGTTACAGAACAGCCCCCGAGGGTACAAGGATACATCATTGAGCTGGCCTCTTCATTGTCATTCAACACTTACAAATCATACCCTTCAATCTTCATTTCACAAATAATAACGAAGGTCGGTAGTTTTAAGGGTTAAGACGCTGCGATGTACAATTTCATAAATGTGTCATTCAAATGTCTAAAATAACTTGAAATATTGACCACCATTGTACAGATAAACCAACCTCAAAGTGTAATGTGTATAACAAGTGTTAAACACCCACATTTTAATGATGATCTCTTTACCAAATAGACTGTATACTGCTTAAAACGATTTTTGTTCGACAACACGTCATAGGCCCGACGTTCCGAGTCTACATTAGTCTTACCTAAACTTAGCCTAGTCTATATACAGTACATAATCACAATGTATAATACAGCACGTTCGAGTTACAACAAGAACTAAAACAGAATCATTCACCAGATGAAACGAAAGGATTGACAATTTCATCTACTACGAACACAATATCATAGTGTCCGATTGAATACTTTAAAAACAGTATATTTTGAGACCTTATGCTTTTTTCGACAACGAAATGTAAAAATGTATTAATTGTGTAAAATATCTACTGCTCTGAGCTAAATTTGTGCTATTTTGTTTGTGCTGCAAGTAATGTTGGATTTATTTAACATCGCGAGTTTAAGATTTCATTATGTTATAAAAACAAATCAAACATTATTCACAACCACGTTTAGGCCTCAGTAAACTGCAATTATTAATTCAATTAGTCCGCAAAACTGTTACAATGGGCAGACGATCAATTTTATTGCACAATATCTATCCAATATCATATGTATAGTTGATTATTTTAAGAGCTAAACCCATTAACAAACCACAATAACTTTGAACTGTTAAATACAATTGTCTGGCATCTATTCCACACACACACGGAAGCATATTTATTTGAGGCGCGCTCTATCTTATTTGGCATATATGTGTAAACAAATGTTAAATGTGACAAATTAACTATTCTGATTCTGATTCTGATTTATTTATTTATCTACCGAAATAACCTATAGACCGATTATTAATTAATCAACTAAGTATCACTTCAGGCAGTTTTTTTAAAGCAAATGTAACGCCAAAATGCCTTGTAATGCGAAAACCGGATGGCTTTATTATTTATTTGATAGTTATTTAAAGACGATTTAAATTCTCGTAAAAAATGACAGGAATGGCCCGACATGTTTCGAACATTCTTCATCAGGGACTGTCCGTGTGTTGCACGACTATTGCCCCAATGTTTGGATCGCCTACCGCTCTCAGCACCCGCGAATGTACCTAACTTTTACGTAAGTTTTTTTAGGTATTAAAGATTTCTCAAGGAAGTTTTTTGTTTGTTTGTGATTGATTCGGAAAACGAATAGCTAGACATAATACATTGGTAGACGATAGATAGATGAGTACAAAGTGTATATAGTTTACATAAAAATTGTGTTTCAGTCACAGACCACCCCCACTAGACGGAGCATGTAAGGCACATGTAAGGCGACCCGCGCGCACCAACGATATGGCACGGCAGAACATTAAAGTACCAACACGGCGGCCACCGTTTAGTTGCGTCCATGTTTATGAGGTCTCTCTACACCACTTAACACTACAATTTACCATGTTATTTATTTAATTTCTTTTGTCGTTGACGTATGCATGGATCATAAACAAGGACGCAACTAAACGGTGGCCGCCGTGTTCATACTTTAATGTTCTGCCGTACCATATCGTTGGTGCGCGCGGGTCGACTTCATGCTCCGTCTAGTGGGGGTTGTCTGTGGTTTCAGTAATCGTTTTAGCTCTAAGGAAAATAAATCAACTACACATAAATCGTGCATCAGTTAATGTTGACAATCATATGTTGCCTCGACCCGTTTATACGCGACCAATGAAATCTAAAAGTGAAAAACCTACGTGTGTCTACAGAGTAAAAAGTTATAAATTTGTCTACTTGTATATTTCGCTAGATTGTAGCAGTCGACAGTCTTAGCCTTGAGCACACAGTGCAGTTTGAGTGACCGGGACCCTTTCACCAAGGATATTGATTTGTCTAAATGTAATGTTTGACATAAAATTATTAGTCATAGTTCTGAAACCATTAACTTTAAGGGGCTTTCTTACCGCGAGCATTCATCTGCATAGCATACAATAAACTTTGGCTTTACAGGTGAATGCTTCCACAGTCATGGTGACGGAAAAAAAGTTGATTCCAATTTGGTTTTGTTATAAACTTATGACAATTTTGAATGGTAGACTGTTTCAGAGAACAAATCACAACAAACATTATTACTTAGTATGACAATCAATATTATGGCAGTTTTAGAAACCCGGGAGAGTTAACATTGTTCACATATTACAACAAAACAGGTCCTAAACATGTTTTATTACCTCAACGTGTTGAACGCGTCGCAACATTACAATAATTAAGACATATTTTGTCGTAACAATGTTCGAAAGAGAAATCTTTATAGGCCTATTGTAGTATGACGACTGTACCTTGTACAGTCACGTACAATAACGTCAAAGTCCTGGCTTTACATCCATTTTAAGTCACGATTTTCTTTTACAATAAATCAGATCACGACGAAAATCGCTGGAGATACGTTGGGGTGAAGTCAGACGAGCGTAATTTGAGTCGCGTAATTTCGGTCGCGCCATACTTAGTGTTACGAGAGTGACACGATGTATTGCGCGACCAACATTATGCGACTCAAATTACGCTCGTCTGACTTCACCCTTAATATCAAGGGATAAAGTTCCCGAAATATTTTGATACGAGGCTTGGTTACGTCACTGACATTGTTTCCACATTATCTTACCTCCAATGTAACCAGTCTAACACCAGTTGGAGGACAAGACACTTTTCGTGGCGCAGTCGGTAGGTCAAAGTCCTTGAGTGACACTTTTACAAGCGTGCGTACTGTTAGCGATTATCGGCTAACTACACGTGTATTTCGGCGTCCCGACTGATGCCTTGGTCTCTATCTTGGGTTGCGGCGTCCCGGGCACCTGTTTGAAAATAAAATATTGTTAATTTATCTACATAATTTTTTAGTAGTTTGTAATATATTTAGTATTCAAATGATTTGACGAATCATCATTTGGTAATAGAAGGTTACGATATGACGTTGATTGGTTACTTTGCGGTCGTGTTAACTACATTCGACTTGTGAAGTAGGACGCCGGCCTTCCAGATGGGCATGGGTACACCGCCTCCGTAAGGTTTGAAGGTCATAAGGCACTGAGTCTCACCGGCGGCACGGGAGCCTGGTCATATGGGAGTACTGCTACATGATGGACAGGTCCATCAATAGATCCAGGGTCTACGCCTGCTTTCACTGTCATAAATGATTTCGTGTTTGTTTGGAATTTGTGTTCAACTGTTTCTCCTAGTTCCCTTAAAATGGCGCAGTTGGTAGGATACAACATACGCTATCAGTGGAAATCTGATTTTCAATCGGATCAAGATGTCCATTAATGACCTGTCCATCACCAACTGCTGGTATTCATCAGCTCCAGGGTCTGCGCCTGCTTTCACGTGTGGGTATTTGTGCATGTGGGTACACGTTTATAATTAAAAAAAAACATTGTCTGAAATCTGGAACAAGAGTTTGGCTGTTGTCTCTAGTCACCTTAACATGGCGCAGTCGGTAGGATACGAACTTACGCTCTCTTATGAAATCTGATTTCACGGAGACTGCGAACCCGGAGCAGTGTTCGGTTGGCCACCGCCGCGACTGATCGACTCTCCTGATAATGAATCACGTACCGATTCGACATTCGATCTACGACAAGTAAGTCTGAGGCTCACGATAGTTTTCTATGTAAAATGAGATTTGTAATCAGATGGAGACGTACCAGTGGCGCGGGGGTGGAGCGGCGGGCGCTAGCAGTGGAACTGCTGCTGCGTGATGGCGGACAGGTCCTTCATGAGCCCCTCGAGGTTCTGCATCTCGCGCGCGAGCCGCTCCGTCGACCGGGACGGCGTCAGCGCCTCTAACTCCTCGGGGCAGTGGGACACGCTGCCTCCTGGGACAAACGACGAGGCTATAACACAGGCTCTTATGGCGGGTTCCAATTTATTTAGACCGTGTTTGAGCCTCGACCAGGACGCCCGTAGAACCCAGTGAAATGAAACACTCTTTGGTTGCTACAAGTTATAAATGCTTTTTTTTTTTTTTTTCAGCATGAGAAGACGGAAGCTTTGTTTAGCTGCATCCGCTAGTCATTAGATGCAGGGGGCGGCAAGCCGCCGATCCCGCGGGTAAAGTTATAATGCCTAGAAATTTTGAACCTTAGTACATTTTACGTTAGCCAAACGATACCGCGGTGCAGAAGTTGACTTGCATTAAAAAGTGCCATCTAGCGGCAAATTGAGTAACAAAAAGTACAAATTTACAGAACAAGGTTGTTGTGACTACTTAGTTAATTAATTAATATGATATGTACACGGACAAGAATTAGCTTACCAAGCTGCAGTCTATTAGGGATATGCCCGGGCGAGGAACTCGCACTCTTCTTGTAAGGAGACGTCTCTCTTACACTACCTGCGGAGAAAAATAGGCGAGAATCAGCAAGTAAATGGTATATATCTGCCAAGAATGGTTTGACAAAAAATCATGAAGAGTATGAGTCATCACACTAATATTACAAAGGCGACAATTTATGACTGTGTTTGTGTGTATGTTTGTTACTTCTTCACGCTCAAAAGGCTGGAGCAATTTTGATAAGTTTTGGTATGAAGGTAGCTGACATCCTGGATTAACACATAGGCTATCCCGAACAATGTAGTGTTGCCATAGGATGAGCGGATAACGCGAAATGCAGCTAGTATTTAATGTATCTGATAAGCTACATACATTGGCCATGGCTGGGTGTGGAGTGCGGCGAGTCTCCGAAGCTATGCAGAGGCGCGGCGATCGCTCGGCGCTGTAAGGAGCCGCCCGCGCCGCTCGAGCCGCCCGCGCCCGCTCCCGCTCCCGCTCCCGCGCCCGCGCCGCTCAGCCCGCCGCCCGCTTCGCTGCTCATGGAGTCGCGGCTGCAGGGTATCAAAGTACATCAATCTATATATAAACCTATAGTTTTATTTTACCTAATAACTATTATTTGGTAAATTGTTACCGATATGACGATACCTTACGGTAATAAAGGAAACCTTGCGACCTTAGCTTCACCGCTATCTTTCCGACTCCGTTAGGCAGATATCTATTGCAGTGTCGACTTTAATCTTTCGGAATTATCTACACTATTTTCGCTTTTGCACCGACCGTTAAGTAAAACGAGTAAGTATAACGGTACTTACTGCGTATAATGTCCCAGCGGCTCGTATGCTACATAGTGTCCGCGCTCCCTGGCGGCGCACGCGTAGATGTCGCCCCCCGCGGGGGGGGCGCCCCCCGCGCCCACGCCCGCACAGGGCCCGAGGGTACACGTGCCCACACCACCTAGTTCAGCACAAAATAACTTATCATTCCATAATCATATTTATTCAGCAAATGTTGTAGCATTTATCAGTTGAATTCTTAATTTAGTTTGTTCCTAGATGGTGCTGTGCATATTCTAGGATGTAATACTCACATGGTTGTTGCGGCATGGAGTGTGGATGTGGCATGGTGTGCGGCGGATGAAGTGACGCCAGCGAGGACACCGGCGACACGGGCGCCATGCCCGCCAGCAGCGGCGTGCTCTGGAAACACTCCTGCTGATAAATGAGAAACAAACAAAGTCAACACCTGGTTTTCTAATATTATCTTCGGTGCCTCGATTAGCCCTGAAATAGGTCTCTACAAGTGATGTTACTATGCCCATCGGGTTTATAACTACCCCTGACTATTACAAAATAGGTGTTTACAAAGTGCTGTTGCCATGCCCTTCGGGGTAGTAACTGCCCTATTACGAAATAGGTCTTTACAAGTGCTGTTACTATGCCCTTCGGGTTTGTAACTGCCCCTATTACGAAATAAGTCTTTACAAGTTCTGTTACTATGCCCTTCGGGTTTGTAACTGCCCCTATTACGAAATAAGTCTTTACAAGTGCTGTTACTATGCCCTTCGGGTTTGTAACTGCCTCTGACTATTACGAAATAGGTCTTTACAAGTGCTGTTACTATGCCCTTCGGGTTTGTAACTGCCTCTGACTATTACGAAATAGGTCTTTACAAGTGCTGTTACTATGCCCATCGGGTTTGTAACTGCCCCTATTACGAAATAGGTCTTTACAAGTGCTGTTACTATGCCCTTCGGGTTTGTAACTGCCCCTGGCTATTACGAAATAGGTCTTCACAAGTGCTGTTGCTATGTCGTTCGGGTTTGTAACTGCCCCCGACTATTAAATATTACGAAATAGGTCTTTACAAGTGCTATAATATGCTCTTCGGGTTTCTAACTGTCCCTGACTATTACGAAATAGGGGTCGATTGCAAAAAAAAGTACATAGTTAAAAGCTTAGTTAACATAAAATACGATCGCTTCCTTTGTGTTGTGTCACGAAAGTTAGTCATACAAAATGTATGGGTAACTTTCGTCACACAAAGGAATCAATTAACATTATTTAATTAAAGCCCTTAACTATGTACATTTTTTTTTCATGCGATCCATAGGTCTTTACAAGTGCTGTTAGTATACCCTTCGTAGGGTTGCAAATAGAAAAAAAAAACAAATGTTTCTTTTCCAAATTTATACAATAAAACCTGAAAAAAAAACTGGCACCAGTTTTTTTTCTAAATAAGTTTTTTTTTCAGATGAACAAACAATACGATAATAACGGGTTTTCGTGATTTATTTATATAAGTAACTTAAAACTAAGTACATTAAAGTATGTATGTCTATGTTATGTAACTAAAACTAAGCTATTCTTAGTAAATAAAATAAAAATGGACTTATTCACTAGAACTAGAACTATCAGCAGCACTATCAACACTAATTCGGTCAGTATCAGAATTACTGTTAGTCTTGCAAAGATTTCGTAAACCCGTTTTTTTGCAACCCTAACCCTTCGGGTTTGTAATTGCCTCTGATTTCACCAGGAATTGGAAGTTTGTCCCAAGAGCGTACGGACAGAATGTCGCAGGTAACTATTATCGTATTTAAGAATATGCATTACTTACCTGATCGGGATGCGGCAGCCCCATGGGCGGGCGCATGGCGCGGCGCTCGCACGTGGCTGCGCAGCCCGGGCCCACGCCCACGCCCACGCCCATGCCTGTCATCGCTGCAATTACAAGAAGCACTACTGTCACAACAAATAAAGTCGCTATCAAACGAAAGGAGTCATTCAAGACCAAAGGGGATATGGGTATTTTGCTTTGCTAATTCTTAATTACATTTTTGAATAAAATTCTGATTACATAATATTTGAATGACCCCAAACCAATGAGTCTATGATCAGCGTTTGTCGTTTGACAGAGAAATGTAAATCATCCATAAGATTGTGCAGTATTATAAACGGGACCATATTAGTTTGGTGAATACAGACTAAAGTACTAGGGGTGACCTTACAAACGGTCCGGTAGTTTTGAATTTTTGATATGTTGTTGTTCAGGCCTGCCTTGGAGCCTGACTGTCATCTTACGGAAGCGAGAAGCGACACAATATTGCCGTTAACATTTATCAGGCACTTGTTCATACTTTTGTATGCCTACCGTGTTTCGTTTTTACTAATACTACCGACTCGATACGAACGACATGTCGCTCTGTACATTTTTACTTATTTTATTATTAAAACGGATAATTTGAAGATACCTGAGTTTCATTGAAGAATATTGAAGCTCCACTATGTCCGCGAAGACATAATTTGGTGACCCCGACGTGATCAACACGGCAAAATAGTCTACAAAGAAGATTGGAATTCGCCATCAACTCCATGCAGTACGTGTGAACTAAAGGGTTGACGAAATCCATGCAATATTAAACGAAGTATGAAGAGCATCATAACGGCAAGAACGCCACGGGATTCTGCCACCAGCTCGGCCAGTGAGAAGACAAAACCTTGCACCGCGCGACGGGGTCCTCCGAAAGTTAAGTGCCCTTCCTTTGTTCCGTACCTAAATTCGCAAATCATCCTAAAAAACTAAAAACTAAAACTAATTTTCAACTTGATGAAATAGCAGTGTAAAAATAATACAAACAGTGTAAAAGGTGAAAATAAATCTAGACACGCGGCAGCGTGTCCAGCCAAGTTCACCGCAGGAACTGGCGAGCAGCAGCCGTGTGTTATATTACACGAACCGTTTGGAGCCACTTTTGACCCCCCAATAACTCCAAATCTATTTAACATAAAAAATTGAAATTTGGCTTATGTATTAAGATCCCTTAGAACAAGTAGAACCCCAAATTTCATTAATATAGGTTAAATAGTTATTGAGATATTAAAGTCCAAAAAACGGTATTTTTGTCACTGACTGACTGACTGACTGACTGACTGACTGACTGACTAGTAATCAAAAACCTAACCCACTTCCAGGTGACCTAGAAAGGTGAAATTTGGCATCCAGCTTAGTAATTGTGTGTGTATACATATAAAAATCTAAAACAGTGATTTTTTTATGTTTTTTTATTATTATTATTATTGATGGTTGTTGCCTCAGAACTCTGTCATTTATAAACCGATTTGGAAAATTCTTTTTTTGTTTGAAAGATATACTAGAATAGCATATACACTCACACGCACACACTTACACATACATGCACATAAAAATCCAATACGTACTAACCGTTTTGGAAAATTCTTTGTTTGTTCAAAACTTTCAAAAGATGTACTAGAATAGCACACAGAACTAATTAACAAATAATAATTAAGTAATTTACACATCATAATAATTTCTGTACAAAAAGTAATGATATCCCATCAAAAACATAAATGTAAAATGAGAGCCAAGTTCAATATCGCGTGCACTTCGCCGACAAAAGAATTGAGATCTGCAAGGGCGCCAAGTTCTTTGCCCTAAAATTTTTAGATACAAGGACATGCGACATACTCAATGCATTTATTTTACTTGGGGTGTAATTCAATATCAAGACGTGACTTGGCTAGTTTTAAAATATAAATTTATATTATAAATCAAAATCAATCAAATCATTAACCTATTTTCGTAAAGGTAAGTACGCAAGTTAGTGTTCGTCTTGTTACTTATACTGTTAGCTTGATAATGAACTATGACTATGACTATGTTACTTTTATAAAATTTAGTTAGTTTGTGAAAACTAGCCAAGTCAAATCTTGATATTGAATTACTCCCCAAGTAAAATAAATGCATTGAGTATGTCGCATGTCCTTGTATCTAAAAATTTTAGGGCAAAGAACTTGGCGCCCTTGCAGATCTCAATTCTTTTGTCGGCGAAGTGCACGCGATATTGAACTTGGCTCTCATTTTACATTTATGTTTTTGATGGGATAATTACGTTCTATACCTAAGTAATAACTAAATTCATACCCCAAATTTTGTTACAATACCGATGTTCTCGAACTTTCGATACCGTTAACTTCTTTTCTTTGTCTACTTGGTAACCTCATTTCAAATAGTATAACGCGTTAATTTGTTGTTTATTTAGTATAAAATCTCAGTAAAAACAGTCAGTAAAAACTTAGAAACAAGTAATTATCTTATATTTTATTAAAATTTAGCTTTGTCTTAGCAGTTTCTTTTTAATGTCATCATAATTATTTAAAGTGATTTCCTCGTAGCATTGCGCAAAGTAATTACGTTAAATAAGATACTTGGCCGACTATTCCAGGGACACGGGATCCGGGGTCGCGTCCGTGACGTCACGGGCTCGGTGCGCCTGCAGCATCAGCTGTGCCGTGCGAGCCTAACGGGTTCCGTATCGTGAGTTCCAGCGAATCGAGGAGCGTGAGCCAATATTTATTTATCTTTTGCATGTTTTTATTGTTGCGTTAACGATGTCGAGTGATAAATGCCAACTTAAAGATTTAATTACTTCACGTAGTTCCATAAAGGGTCAGATAACTAAATTTAAAAATTACCTATCGGGTGTATGCCACAAATCTGAGTTATCTAACTTAGAGCTAGCGGAGTTAAGCCTTAAATTAACGCGGTTCGAGGGCTTATCTGTTAAGTTTGATAATTTACAAAACAACATTGAGATTTTAAATGCTGACGAAATTGATGATGAGATTGATGAGCGAGAAAGTATTGAGCACGACATAATTATTAATATCGCAAAGGCAAAAACTTTAATAGAAGAGTACAATAAAATCGAAAATCAACAAAGGCGCGAATCGGTTGTTGCCGATGCTCATGCTCAGTGCTCGCTCGATCATCAAGAAATTGGTTTTAAATTACCACAGATTCAAATTTCTAAATTTGAAGGTTCGTATTTTCGCTGGCTTGAGTTCCGCGACACGTTTGAAAGTTTAATTCATAAAAATAGCCGCATTAAACCAATCCACAAGTTTCATTATCTCATCTCGTATTTGGAGGGTGACGCTGCTAGGATAATTTCCAATTTAGAGGTGTCATCGGCTAACTACGCAGAGGCCTGGAGGTTGCTTAGCGAGCGATATGATAATAAGCGCTTGCTTATCAATCATCACTTAAGCTCATTATTTAATATTCAACCACTCGCACGCGAAACTGAACGGTCTCTGCGATTTTTAGTAGATCATGTTACAAAAAATTTGCGCGCTTTGTCCAGCTTAGGCCAGCCTACAGACAAATGGGATATACTTATTATATTCATGTTGTCATCGAAATTAGATACGTCTACTCTTACCAAATGGGAAGAATACCGTAACTCCCTCGATGACGTCCCGACTTTGGAGCAATTTCATAAATGTTTAATTGATCAAGCGGACGTCATCGAGGCACTTTCGCGTAGCCGACACGATGGTTTTCAAAACAAATTCGCACCATCGATGTCGATTCAATATAATAAAGGAAATAATAACGCAAATAACAAACCACAACATGCTAATAATAACAAACCATTCAAGGGTGCTTTCACAAAATCGTTTGTGAGTATGAATCAACCTCGCCAGTTTAGTTACGTTTGCGTTATTTGTAATGTAAACCATAAAATTTATGATTGTCAGACATTTAAAAGTAAAAGTATGCAGGATAAATTAGCTGACGTTGTTAAATACAAATTATGCGCCAATTGCTTCCGCCAGGGGCACCCTGTGAGTGAATGTCGTATGGGCCCTTGTCGTGAGTGTAAGCAGAGCCATAACAGCTTGCTACATCCAGAACCCTCCGAAAAGGTCAATGTAGTTACTACAAATGCTGCTTCTGTGGTCAACTTTTCAGAACGTAATTGTCAGGTTTTGCTGTCTACGGCACTTGTGGAGATTACGAACCCGGCTACGAATGAAACAATTAGGGTTCGCTCGATTCTTGATTGCGGCAGTCAGTCCACATTCATCACTAGCTCCCTTAAGGAGAAGTTGTCACTAAAATCCAATCGCATTGACTCACTAAAGGTCATTGGAATTGGAAACAACTGCACAAATAATGTTGTCGAAACGTGTAACGTTCAAATGAGTTCCCTAAATAGCACCTTCAGTGTAAAATTGTCTTGTTTAGTACTGAAGGAACTAACAGGAGCACTACCAAAGTCTCCTATAAATATAAGCAAACTAAATATACCTAACAACATCATATTGGCTGATCCTAATTTTTACCGACCAGCTCCTATTGACATGCTCATTGGCGCCGATATATTCTGGGACATTTTAGGAAATGACCAAATGGCCTTAGGCCCTGAGTGCCCTAAATTGCGCTCTTCTAAATTGGGTTGGTTGGTTCACGGTCCAACTAAATCGGACTTGCCTCACAATAACATACAATGCAATCATGTCTCAATAACGAAAAAATCAGAAGATTCTATTGATGACTTACTAACTAAATTTTGGAATTTGGAAGAATTACCCGACAACAAAGGTAAATGCAATAATTTAAGTATCCGGGAACAGTCTTGCGAAAAACACTTCATAGCCAATGTGTCTAGACTTGGTACTGGTAGGTTTACGGTAAAGCTGCCTTTAACTGGTTCTCCAAATTCTCTTGGCGATTCTTATAATTTAGCCAGGCGCCGATTTCTAAATCTCGAAAAGAAGTTTAAACGAAATCCAGAATTAAAAAATGAATATTCCAAATTTATTAAAGAATACGCAGACTTGGGACATTTAAGTGAATCTCCCATAGCCAAACCCAACCCGAGCTACTTCTTGTGTCATCATGCTGTTTTTAAAGACAGTAGTGAGTCAACGGCTTTGCGTGTGGTCTTCGACGGCTCGGCCTCCTCTTCTTCTGGCCTGTCCCTAAATGACATATTGTCTGTAGGCCCAAATGTCCAGGACTCTCTTTTCTCCATCTTAGTGAGGGCGAGGAACTATAAATACATTTTGACCGGCGACATAGAAAAGATGTATCGTCAGGTGCTCGTCCACAAAGATGATCGTAACCTCCAACTCATACTATGGAGAGAAGATGAGTCCCAGCCTATCAAAACTCTGCAATTAAATACTCTAACTTACGGAACGGCAAGTGCGAGCTATTTAAGCACGAGATGTTTACAACAGGTCGGAGAAGAGCAGGACGATGAGTTAATTAAAACCATAATAAAACATGACTTTTATGTCGATGACCTAATCACGGGCTCGAACGACGAAGAAGAGTTGCGTCAAATTCAAATATCGGTTTCAAAAGCATTAAAGTCGGGCTGCTTTAACTTAAGAAAGTTTAAAACAAATTCTACAACATTGTTTCAAAATTCAGATATAAACACAAAAGAGAATTTAACTATAAGTGAATCAACAAGTACGCTCGGATTGGGTTGGGATCCTACTGAGGACTGCTTTCATTTTCCAGTTAAAAATGTAATGCAACAAAATAACAAAATTACGAAAAGACACATAATGTCCAATGCATTTAAGACCTATGATGCTTTGGGGTTAGTAAGCCCTGTCGTAATTCAAACCAAAATGATGCTACAAAAATTGTGGCAACAAAAGATTGACTGGGATGAACCTGTCCCACAGGATATTGAAAAGGAATGGTTTAGGTACTGTGAAAATTTGCCTTATCTTTCGAAAATTCATATCGACAGAAATGTTTTATGTGACAACCCTAAAATTATCGAGCTGCACTCTTTCAGCGACTCATCAGAGCGTGCCCTAGGCGCTTGTATTTACATGAGATCAATCGACGCCAACGGTGACGTCACTGTTAGATTGCTTTGCTCTAAGTCAAAAGTGGCACCAATCAAGTCTACGACGATCCCACGTTTGGAGCTCTGTGCTGCTTTATTGGCCGCTAGACTGTGCAAAGCTGTCACTGAGTCCCTTAGATTTAAACCAGATCGTTTTGTCCACTGGTGCGATTCAAGTACAGTCTTGGCGTGGATAACCAATGACCAACTCCGGCTTAAAACATTTGCTGCCAATCGCGTTAACGAAATACGTGAGATCACTCAGTCAACTTCTTGGCGCTATGTCCCCACGTCAGCCAATCCGTCTGATTTAATTTCCAGGGGGGTGGACGCCAGCCAGCTAGTGGCATTAAATCTTTGGTGGACTGGCCCGGAATTTTTGGTTAAGAATGAGTCCGATTGGCCAGTGTCAAAAGTTAACATAGTCATTGATAATCAGTTACCGGAAATTAAATCAAACTTGGCTAACGCTTGTGAAAATGAACATAATATAATTAATTTCGAGAATTATTCTAAGTTTACAAAACTTCAAAGATGTTATGCATATGTTAAAAGATTTATTTTTAATGTTAGAAATCCAAAAAACAAACGCTTGGGAAGCTTGGCCACAGATGAGTTAAATGAATCATTTCACGAACTTTGTGTGCTTGCTCAAGGTCAGTCATTCCCTGTTGAGTACGAGTTGTTTTTGAAAAGTAAACCTTTGAGTCCTAGATCTAGTATACTCTCATTGTCACCATTCATGGACACACATAAGGTCATTAGAGTCGGTGGACGAATTGAGGCATCTAACTATACTTTCGAGAAAAAACATCCGATTCTGCTCCATTCGTCTCATCGTCTAACAAAATTGTATTTTGAATATGAACATTTAAAGTCTTTGCATGCTGGTCCACAATTGTTGTTAGCCGCTGTCCGAGAAAATGTATGGCCAATTAAAGGTAGGCACTTAGCCAGACGTACTCGTACTGTTAATAATTGCGTACGCTGCAGACGTTTGCGTGCTAAAACGTTGTGCCCTAAGATGGGTAACTTACCTGCACAGCGGATAACACCGGATTTTCCTTTCTTGTCTGTAGGTTTGGACTTTGCTGGACCGTTCCAAATTTTAAATCGCAAGGGAAGAGGTGGCAAGTTGATAAAATGTTACCTCTGCCTATTCATTTGTTTCCGATATAAATGTATACATTTAGAAATAGTTAGCGACCTCTCCAAGGACGCATTTGTAATGACGCTTCGCAGATTTATTGCTCGTAGGGGCAAGCCAGCTGAAATATTTTGTGACAACGGTCGAAATTTTGTGGCTGGTGCCAAAGAGGTGGGGAAATTTATAAAAGACGTTAAAGATCCTTTATGTGACACGCTGAACCAAGAAGGCATTAAGTTCACGTTCACACCAACTTACGCTCCTCATTTCGGCGGAATCTGGGAATCGGGTGTCAAATCGGCCAAATATCACTTGAAACGCGTCATGGGAAATAGTAATTTAACGTTTGAGGAAATCACTACTTTGTTTTCTCAAGTGGAGGCTATTTTAAATAGTCGCCCTCTTTACCCCTTATCTTCCTGTCCTGACGACCTACTCTCCCTCTCCCCGGGGCATTTTCTGATTGGGAGACCTCTGACCGCGGTGCCATCGCCTACATTGGAAAACTGCAATGAAAGCAGTCTGCGTCGATATGCTCGCATCGAAAAGATTCATCAACACTTCTGGCAGAGATGGCAAAAGGAGTACATCGCAGAACTTCAGCAGAGGACGAAATGGCGCGTCAATAAGGCAAAATTGAACGTTGGCGATCTCGTCTTGCTACATGAAGACAACGCACCCCCACTATGCTGGAGACTGGGTCGAGTCAATCGCCTGTTTCCTGGACCGGACGGCGTCTCTAGAGTTGCGGACGTCACTACTACCAGAGGATGCGTGCGGCGCCCCCTAACGCGCCTATGCCCACTACCAACGGAAGAAGAACTTCTCGGTTGAAAGACTTGGCCTTTCAACGGGCGGGAATATGTTCAGGCCTGCCTTGGAGCCTGACAGTCATCTTACGGAAGCGAGAAGCGACACAATATTGCCGTTAACATTTATCAGGCACTTGTTCATACTTTTGTATGCCTACCGTGTTTCGTTTTTACTAATACTACCGACTCGATACGAACGACATGTCGCTCTGTACATTTTTACTTATTTTATTATTAAAACGGATAATTTGAAGATTCCTGAGTTTCATTGAAGAATATTGAAGCTCCACTATGTCCGCGAAGACAGTTGTCTAAGATGGTTAGTGAGTGTTTAAAATGCAAAATGCACAGCATACAAAGCAACATATCAAAAATTCTAAACTACCGGACCATTTGTAAGGTAAAACCCTTTATTCATTGGATTATATAAGCCCGCAAGTAATAAAAAGTAGTGTTAGTAGGAGGCCTTGATAAATAAAAGACAGATTGAGTACCTAAGTAAAATAAAAATAAAAAATAATATTAAAAATAAAAGAATCTCACGTCGATAAGCACAGATGTTGCAGCCGCGCGGCGCGGGCGCCGGCGACGCGCGCAGCGGCGCGGTCTCGTCGCTGCCCGCGCACGACGGCGAGCGGCGCGCGTCTGACGTATTGAAAACATAACGTAACTAAACATAACGTAACTAACTCATATGTAAAACAAAGGTATTAAAAAAAATAAAGAAACAATCATACACTTATAAATAAATAAAAAGTTAACATAGACGAGTTAATGTCAGTATGGCCGTGTCGGAACGCAATTTCAACCTGCTACTTGGTCTGGTGTCAGACGGAGAGACAGACGGACAGCGGAGGTGTAGAAATAGGGTCCTGGTTTTACCCCTTGGATCCTCCTCGCGTCGTGTTTCTCCGGATGCAAAAGTATTTTTCCTTGATAAGAGTTAAGCTCGTACTCGGCCGGCGCGCGCGTCAGCGTCAGCGTCAGTACATAGGTACCACACACCCCACACTCCATGCACTAACCGACATAGGTGGGCACGTAGTGGCGGCGGTCGAGGCTGGCGGGCGGCGGGTGCCGCGCGGGCTCGTACTCGGCCGGCGCGCGCGTCAGCGTCAGCGTCAGTACATAGGTACCACACACCCCACACTCCATGCACTAACCGACATAGGTGGGCACGTAGTGGCGGCGGTCGAGGCTGGCGGGCGGCGGGTGCCGCGCGGGCTCGTACTCGGCCGGCGCGCGCGTCAGCGTCAGCGTCAGTACATAGGTACCACACACCCCACACTCCATGCACTAACCGACATAGGTGGGCACGTAGTGGCGGCGGTCGAGGCTGGCGGGCGGCGGGTGCCGCGCGGGCTCGTACTCGGCCGGCGCGCGCGTCAGCGTCAGCGTCAGTACATAGGTACCACACACCCCACACTCCATGCACTAACCGACATAGGTGGGCACGTAGTGGCGGCGGTCGAGGCTGGCGGGCGGCGGGTGCCGCGCGGGCTCGTACTCGGCCGGCGCGCGCGTCAGCGTCAGCGTCAGTACATAGGTACCACACACCCCACACTCCATGCACTAACCGACATAGGTGGGCACGTAGTGGCGGCGGTCGAGGCTGGCGGGCGGCGGGTGCCGCGCGGGCTCGTACTCGGCCGGCGCGCGCGTCAGCGTCAGCGTCAGTACATAGGTACCACACACCCCACACTCCATGCACTAACCGACATAGGTGGGCACGTAGTGGCGGCGGTCGAGGCTGGCGGGCGGCGGGTGCCGCGCGGGCTCGTACTCGGCCGGCGCGCGCGTCAGCGTCAGCGTCAGTACATAGGTACCACACACCCCACACTCCATGCACTAACCGACATAGGTGGGCACGTAGTGGCGGCGGTCGAGGCTGGCGGGCGGCGGGTGCCGCGCGGGCTCGTACTCGGCCGGCGCGCGCGTCAGCGTCAGCGTCAGTACATAGGTACCACACACCCCACACTCCATGCACTAACCGACATAGGTGGGCACGTAGTGGCGGCGGTCGAGGCTGGCGGGCGGCGGGTGCCGCGCGGGCTCGTACTCGGCCGGCGCGCGCGTCAGCGTCAGCGTCAGTACATAGGTACCACACACCCCACACTCCATGCACTAACCGACATAGGTGGGCACGTAGTGGCGGCGGTCGAGGCTGGCGGGCGGCGGGTGCCGCGCGGGCTCGTACTCGGCCGGCGCGCGCGTCAGCGTCAGCGTCAGTACATAGGTACCACACACCCCACACTCCATGCACTAACCGACATAGGTGGGCACGTAGTGGCGGCGGTCGAGGCTGGCGGGCGGCGGGTGCCGCGCGGGCTCGTACTCGGCCGGCGCGCGCGTCAGCGTCAGCGTCAGTACATAGGTACCACACACCCCACACTCCATGCACTAACCGACATAGGTGGGCACGTAGTGGCGGCGGTCGAGGCTGGCGGGCGGCGGGTGCCGCGCGGGCTCGTACTCGGCCGGCGCGCGCGTCAGCGTCAGCGTCAGTACATAGGTACCACACACCCCACACTCCATGCACTAACCGACATAGGTGGGCACGTAGTGGCGGCGGTCGAGGCTGGCGGGCGGCGGGTGCCGCGCGGGCTCGTACTCGGCCGGCGCGCGCGTCAGCGTCAGCGTCGACGACGCCAGCGCCGAGCCCCCGTCCACGCTGCCTGCTGATACTGTCAGTAAACATTACATTACGGCAGACGCCGGGAAAGAAGAGCTAATCGAGTGAGACGGATAGTGATACGAAGCCGGCAAGCCATTTTCACGGCTAAGGCATGTATAGAGCTTTTCTCAAACATATGCGATGAAATAAAAAAAGGCGCCACTTAAAAAAAAAACGTTTGCTGTTCATTCATGAATATAGACGCCATGTTTAAAAAAATTCCTTCCCGGCCTAGGCCTAATTTTGAACGAAATTCGTTTACAGTTATCTCGAGTTGTTCCGCCCGAAACGTGACACTTCGGAGCCTGTTTTAGCGCACTTTATGACGATATTTCATTGCATGTTTGAGAAAATAATTATTATGTTAAACGTTTTTAAATTGCAGAACAGTTTACATCGTGCGTCGTTGAAGTCACTAGAAAAGTTTCAGTTCAATCCTGGTTCAATATCAGTTGAATGGAGTGTAAGACGCGCCGCGGTCGTAATCTGGATTAATCGTACTAGATTTGTTTAGAATATTAATGAGGTGAGGGATCGTTCTATGATCTGCATTTAGGTTAGAGACAACTGATCAACGTTTGCATGAAAAACTACTCATTCATATTAAATGTGTGACAAAATAAACGTCTCTGTAAACTGTCAGGTATAAGAAGTCAGTGAATTTTGATGGGATTTTTTTTAAAGTGATTCAAAATTATACAATATAATTAGGATAGAAAGTGGTTTTCCAAGTAATGTAGTGTATCCAATTCTGACATGATTATGTTATGAATGTTGTAAAGGCGAGGTTGTAGTGTTTGTAGATCTGTATAAAACCTATTAGGCAGGTAGTTATGACATTGTCTCGAGAGTACGGGTGGGAAAAGACAGTCACGTGAGAGCCACGGGCCGAGACGGACGCCTGACCCGCTGATGCCACACCGAGTGACAGCTCCTAAAGCTATGTCCACACTGTGCCCTTTTCACGTTCAACTTGCGCTTTCGTCTATTGCGATTTCGCTCGCATCGTACAAAAATTAGCAAGATAGCAATAGACGAAAGCGCAAGCTGAACGTAAAAAGGGCACAGCGTGGACATACCTGCCAATAGACGGCGATTTGGGCCAAATTTTTTATCTATAGTTTATTTTTAAGTCTAGTTTTTAATTTTTATTTAAGGTTTTATGTTAATTATTATCTCTGTATGGTTTACAATATACCTATATTTGTTAATGTTTCCTCAAAAGAAATATAGATTTCATGATACTAGTGCGAACAATGATATTAAAGAAGTGTGTAAGTTATTTTAAAGTAAATTTTGAAGGGCTAAGATAAGTGCTTATGAGTAATTTAGTGTTGAGAGGTGTGAGTGTGGGCGTACTCTTACTGGCGGAGCTGTGGACGCCCTTGTCGAGGTGCTTCAGCTCCATCTGGTCGTGGTGGATCCACAGGTCCGGCGGCTTGATGCCCGCCGACGCCGACGACTTCTGGTACGTGCTGCAACAGAACCGACTGTCACGAACGAAATGCTGCTTTGTTAAAATACATACTTTTACTAAAAGAAATTTTTTTGATGATCGGCACTGTCAAATTGTCAATTATTTTTGGAAAAATGATTACGAAGGGAAAAAAATATAATTTTATAGTCTTCCAAAATGAACATATTCACCTGGTGTGCGGAGACAGCGGCGGAGCTCGCCGGCAACACAGCGACAGCGCGAGCGCCGCGGCCAGCGCCAGCACTGCGCACGCGCCGCCCGCCGACGCCCACAGCCAGGTAACATATGAACACATCACCTGGTGTGCGGAGACAGCGGCGGAGCTCGCCGGCAACACAGCGACAGCGCGAGCGCCGCGGCCAGCGCCAGCACTGCGCACGCGCCGCCCGCCGACGCCCACAGCCAGGTAACATATGAACACATCACCTGGTGTGCGGAGACAGCGGCGGAGCTCGCCGGCAACACAGCGACAGCGCGAGCGCCGCGGCCAGCGCCAGCACTGCGCACGCGCCGCCCGCCGACGCCCACAGCCAGGTAACATATGAACACATCACCTGGTGTGCGGAGACAGCGGCGGAGCTCGCCGGCAACACAGCGACAGCGCGAGCGCCGCGGCCAGCGCCAGCACTGCGCACGCGCCGCCCGCCGACGCCCACAGCCAGGTAACATATGAACACATCACCTGGTGTGCGGAGACAGCGGCGGAGCTCGCCGGCAACACAGCGACAGCGCGAGCGCCGCGGCCAGCGCCAGCACTGCGCACGCGCCGCCCGCCGACGCCCACAGCCAGGTAACATATGAACACATCACCTGGTGTGCGGAGACAGCGGCGGAGCTCGCCGGCAACACAGCGACAGCGCGAGCGCCGCGGCCAGCGCCAGCACTGCGCACGCGCCGCCCGCCGACGCCCACAGCCAGGTAACATATGAACACATCACCTGGTGTGCGGAGACAGCGGCGGAGCTCGCCGGCAACACAGCGACAGCGCGAGCGCCGCGGCCAGCGCCAGCACTGCGCACGCGCCGCCCGCCGACGCCCACAGCCAGGCCGACGTCGCGCCCGCCAAGCCGCCTCCTCCAGTATCTAGAAAAAAATGTATCGTGTTTATTAAAAGGAATTAGTAAAAAAAAAAATCAGCTCTCGAATTATCCATATATTTTTAGGGTGTGCCACCTTCAGAAGAAAAAAACATTAGATCATTCACATTATTCTAATATATCACAATATCTTTCGCAAGCTAGGTCACGATCACGAATGCTCCCGCCTAAAGAGTGAGAGAGACGACAATCATTCCATCACCTCCTGTATGTAGACTCACCAGCTCCGGTGGTGTAGGGCACGGGCGCGCAGAACGGCCCCACCCCCTTGCTGTTCCTGGCCTGCAGCTTGAAGGAGTAGCTGGTGCTGGCGCGCAGCCTGTCGACCCTGGCCCTCCACTGCTGCATGTAGACTCACCAGCTCCGGTGGTGTAGGGCACGGGCGCGCAGAACGGCCCCACCCCCTTGCTGGTCCTGGCCTGCAGCTTGAAGGAGTAGGTGGTGCTGGCGCGCAGCCTGTCGACCCTGGCCCTCCACTGCTGCATGTAGACTCACCAGCTCCGGTGGTGTAGGGCACGGGCGCGCAGAACGGCCCCACCCCCTTGCTGGTCCTGGCCTGCAGCTTGAAGGAGTAGGTGGTGCTGGCGCGCAGCCTGTCGACCCTGGCCCTCCACTGCTGCATGTAGACTCACCAGCTCCGGTGGTGTAGGGCACGGGCGCGCAGAACGGCCCCACCCCCTTGCTGTTCCTGGCCTGCAGCTTGAAGGAGTAGGTGGTGCTGGCGCGCAGCCTGTCGACCCTGGCCCTCCACTGCTGCATGTAGACTCACCAGCTCCGGTGGTGTAGGGCACGGGCGCGCAGAACGGCCCCACCCCCTTGCTGGTCCTGGCCTGCAGCTTGAAGGAGTAGGTGGTGCTGGCGCGCAGCCTGTCGACCCTGGCCCTCCACTGCTGCATGTAGACTCACCAGCTCCGGTGGTGTAGGGCACGGGCGCGCAGAACGGCCCCACCCCCTTGCTGGTCCTGGCCTGCAGCTTGAAGGAGTAGGTGGTGCTGGCGCGCAGCCTGTCGACCCTGGCCCTCCACTGCTGCATGTAGACTCACCAGCTCCGGTGGTGTAGGGCACGGGCGCGCAGAACGGCCCCACCCCCTTGCTGGTCCTGGCCTGCAGCTTGAAGGAGTAGGTGGTGCTGGCGCGCAGCCTGTTGACCCTGGCCCTCCACTGCTGCATGTAGACTCACCAGCTCCGGTGGTGTAGGGCACGGGCGCGCAGAACGGCCCCACCCCCTTGCTGGTCCTGGCCTGCAGCTTGAAGGAGTAGGTGGTGCTGGCGCGCAGCCTGTCGACCCTGGCCCTCCACTGCTGCATGTAGACTCACCAGCTCCGGTGGTGTAGGGCACGGGCGCGCAGAACGGCCCCACCCCCTTGCTGGTCCTGGCCTGCAGCTTGAAGGAGTAGGTGGTGCTGGCGCGCAGCCTGTCGACCCTGGCCCTCCACTGCTGCATGTAGACTCACCAGCTCCGGTGGTGTAGGGCACGGGCGCGCAGAACGGCCCCACCCCCTTGCTGGTCCTGGCCTGCAGCTTGAAGGAGTAGGTGGTGCTGGCGCGCAGCCTGTTGACCCTGGCCCTCCACTGCTGCATGTAGACTCACCAGCTCCGGTGGTGTAGGGCACGGGCGCGCAGAACGGCCCCACCCCCTTGCTGGTCCTGGCCTGCAGCTTGAAGGAGTAGGTGGTGCTGGCGCGCAGCCTGTCGACCCTGGCCCTCCACTGCTGCATGTAGACTCACCAGCTCCGGTGGTGTAGGGCACGGGCGCGCAGAACGGCCCCACCCCCTTGCTGGTCCTGGCCTGCAGCTTGAAGGAGTAGGTGGTGCTGGCGCGCAGCCTGTCGACCCTGGCCCTCCACTGCTGCATGTAGACTCACCAGCTCCGGTGGTGTAGGGCACGGGCGCGCAGAACGGCCCCACCCCCTTGCTGGTCCTGGCCTGCAGCTTGAAGGAGTAGGTGGTGCTGGCGCGCAGCCTGTTGACCCTGGCCCTCCACTGCTGCATGTAGACTCACCAGCTCCGGTGGTGTAGGGCACGGGCGCGCAGAACGGCCCCACCCCCTTGCTGGTCCTGGCCTGCAGCTTGAAGGAGTAGGTGGTGCTGGCGCGCAGCCTGTCGACCCTGGCCCTCCACTGCTGCATGTAGACTCACCAGCTCCGGTGGTGTAGGGCACGGGCGCGCAGAACGGCCCCACCCCCTTGCTGGTCCTGGCCTGCAGCTTGAAGGAGTAGGTGATGCTGGCGCGCAGCCTGTTGACCCTGGCCCTCCACTGCTGCATGTAGACTCACCAGCTCCGGTGGTGTAGGGCACGGGCGCGCAGAACGGCCCCACTCCCTTGCTGGTCCTGGCCTGCAGCTTGAAGGAGTAGGTGGTGCTGGCGCGCAGCCTGTCGACCCTGGCCCTCCACTGCTGCATGTAGACTCACCAGCTCCGGTGGTGTAGGGCACGGGCGCGCAGAACGGCCCCACCCCCTTGCTGGTCCTGGCCTGCAGCTTGAAGGAGTAGGTGGTGCTGGCGCGCAGCCTGTCGACCCTGGCCCTCCACTGCTGCATGTAGACTCACCAGCTCCGGTGGTGTAGGGCACGGGCGCGCAGAACGGCCCCACCCCCTTGCTGGTCCTGGCCTGCAGCTTGAAGGAGTAGGTGGTGCTGGCGCGCAGCCTGTCGACCCTGGCCCTCCACTGCTGCATGTAGACTCACCAGCTCCGGTGGTGTAGGGCACGGGCGCGCAGAACGGCCCCACCCCCTTGCTGGTCCTGGCCTGCAGCTTGAAGGAGTAGGTGGTGCTGGCGCGCAGCCTGTCGACCCTGGCCCTCCACTGCTGCATGTAGACTCACCAGCTCCGGTGGTGTAGGGCACGGGCGCGCAGAACGGCCCCACCCCCTTGCTGGTCCTGGCCTGCAGCTTGAAGGAGTAGGTGGTGCTGGCGCGCAGCCTGTCGACCCTGGCCCTCCACTGCTGCATGTAGACTCACCAGCTCCGGTGGTGTAGGGCACGGGCGCGCAGAACGGCCCCACCCCCTTGCTGTTCCTGGCCTGCAGCTTGAAGGAGTAGGTGGTGCTGGCGCGCAGCCTGTCGACCCTGGCCCTCCACTGCTGCATGTAGACTCACCAGCTCCGGTGGTGTAGGGCACGGGCGCGCAGAACGGCCCCACCCCCTTGCTGGTCCTGGCCTGCAGCTTGAAGGAGTAGGTGGTGCTGGCGCGCAGCCTGTCGACCCTGGCCCTCCACTGCTGCATGTAGACTCACCAGCTCCGGTGGTGTAGGGCACGGGCGCGCAGAACGGCCCCACCCCCTTGCTGGTCCTGGCCTGCAGCTTGAAGGAGTAGGTGGTGCTGGCGCGCAGCCTGTCGACCCTGGCCCTCCACTGCTGCATGTAGACTCACCAGCTCCGGTGGTGTAGGGCACGGGCGCGCAGAACGGCCCCACCCCCTTGCTGGTCCTGGCCTGCAGCTTGAAGGAGTAGGTGGTGCTGGCGCGCAGCCTGTCGACCCTGGCCCTCCACTGCTGCATGTAGACTCACCAGCTCCGGTGGTGTAGGGCACGGGCGCGCAGAACGGCCCCACCCCCTTGCTGGTCCTGGCCTGCAGCTTGAAGGAGTAGGTGGTGCTGGCGCGCAGCCTGTCGACCCTGGCCCTCCACTGCTGCATGTAGACTCACCAGCTCCGGTGGTGTAGGGCACGGGCGCGCAGAACGGCCCCACCCCCTTGCTGGTCCTGGCCTGCAGCTTGAAGGAGTAGGTGGTGCTGGCGCGCAGCCTGTCGACCCTGGCCCTCCACTGCTGCATGTAGACTCACCAGCTCCGGTGGTGTAGGGCACGGGCGCGCAGAACGGCCCCACCCCCTTGCTGGTCCTGGCCTGCAGCTTGAAGGAGTAGGTGGTGCTGGCGCGCAGCCTGTCGACCCTGGCCCTCCACTGCTGCATGTAGACTCACCAGCTCCGGTGGTGTAGGGCACGGGCGCGCAGAACGGCCCCACCCCCTTGCTGGTCCTGGCCTGCAGCTTGAAGGAGTAGGTGGTGCTGGCGCGCAGCCTGTCGACCCTGGCCCTCCACTGCTGCATGTAGACTCACCAGCTCCGGTGGTGTAGGGCACGGGCGCGCAGAACGGCCCCACCCCCTTGCTGGTCCTGGCCTGCAGCTTGAAGGAGTAGGTGGTGCTGGCGCGCAGCCTGTCGACCCTGGCCCTCCACTGCTGCATGTAGACTCACCAGCTCCGGTGGTGTAGGGCACGGGCGCGCAGAACGGCCCCACCCCCTTGCTGGTCCTGGCCTGCAGCTTGAAGGAGTAGGTGGTGCTGGCGCGCAGCCTGTCGACCCTGGCCCTCCACTGCTGCATGTAGACTCACCAGCTCCGGTGGTGTAGGGCACGGGCGCGCAGAACGGCCCCACCCCCTTGCTGGTCCTGGCCTGCAGCTTGAAGGAGTAGGTGGTGCTGGCGCGCAGCCTGTCGACCCTGGCCCTCCACTGCTGCATGTAGACTCACCAGCTCCGGTGGTGTAGGGCACGGGCGCGCAGAACGGCCCCACCCCCTTGCTGGTCCTGGCCTGCAGCTTGAAGGAGTAGGTGGTGCTGGCGCGCAGCCTGTCGACCCTGGCCCTCCACTGCTGCATGTAGACTCACCAGCTCCGGTGGTGTAGGGCACGGGCGCGCAGAACGGCCCCACCCCCTTGCTGGTCCTGGCCTGCAGCTTGAAGGAGTAGGTGGTGCTGGCGCGCAGCCTGTCGACCCTGGCCCTCCACTGCTGCATGTAGACTCACCAGCTCCGGTGGTGTAGGGCACGGGCGCGCAGAACGGCCCCACCCCCTTGCTGGTCCTGGCCTGCAGCTTGAAGGAGTAGGTGGTGCTGGCGCGCAGCCTGTCGACCCTGGCCCTCCACTGCTGCATGTAGACTCACCAGCTCCGGTGGTGTAGGGCACGGGCGCGCAGAACGGCCCCACCCCCTTGCTGGTCCTGGCCTGCAGCTTGAAGGAGTAGGTGGTGCTGGCGCGCAGCCTGTCGACCCTGGCCCTCCACTGCTGCATGTAGACTCACCAGCTCCGGTGGTGTAGGGCACGGGCGCGCAGAACGGCCCCACCCCCTTGCTGGTCCTGGCCTGCAGCTTGAAGGAGTAGGTGGTGCTGGCGCGCAGCCTGTCGACCCTGGCCCTCCACTGCTGCATGTAGACTCACCAGCTCCGGTGGTGTAGGGCACGGGCGCGCAGAACGGCCCCACCCCCTTGCTGGTCCTGGCCTGCAGCTTGAAGGAGTAGGTGGTGCTGGCGCGCAGCCTGTCGACCCTGGCCCTCCACTGCTGCATGTAGACTCACCAGCTCCGGTGGTGTAGGGCACGGGCGCGCAGAACGGCCCCACCCCCTTGCTGGTCCTGGCCTGCAGCTTGAAGGAGTAGGTGGTGCTGGCGCGCAGCCTGTCGACCCTGGCCCTCCACTGCTGCATGTAGACTCACCAGCTCCGGTGGTGTAGGGCACGGGCGCGCAGAACGGCCCCACCCCCTTGCTGGTCCTGGCCTGCAGCTTGAAGGAGTAGGTGGTGCTGGCGCGCAGCCTGTCGACCCTGGCCCTCCACTGCTGCATGTAGACTCACCAGCTCCGGTGGTGTAGGGCACGGGCGCGCAGAACGGCCCCACCCCCTTGCTGGTCCTGGCCTGCAGCTTGAAGGAGTAGGTGGTGCTGGCGCGCAGCCTGTCGACCCTGGCCCTCCACTGCTGCATGTAGACTCACCAGCTCCGGTGGTGTAGGGCACGGGCGCGCAGAACGGCCCCACCCCCTTGCTGGTCCTGGCCTGCAGCTTGAAGGAGTAGGTGGTGCTGGCGCGCAGCCTGTCGACCCTGGCCCTCCACTGCTGCATGTAGACTCACCAGCTCCGGTGGTGTAGGGCACGGGCGCGCAGAACGGCCCCACCCCCTTGCTGGTCCTGGCCTGCAGCTTGAAGGAGTAGGTGGTGCTGGCGCGCAGCCTGTCGACCCTGGCCCTCCACTGCTGCATGTAGACTCACCAGCTCCGGTGTGTAGGGCACGGGCGCGCAGAACGGCCCCACCCCCTTGCTGGTCCTGGCCTGCAGCTTGAAGGAGTAGGTGGTGCTGGCGCGCAGCCTGTCGACCCTGGCCCTCCACTGCTGCATGTAGACTCACCAGCTCCGGTGGTGTAGGGCACGGGCGCGCAGAACGGCCCCACCCCCTTGCTGGTCCTGGCCTGCAGCTTGAAGGAGTAGGTGGTGCTGGCGCGCAGCCTGTCGACCCTGGCCCTCCACTGCTGCATGTAGACTCACCAGCTCCGGTGGTGTAGGGCACGGGCGCGCAGAACGGCCCCACCCCCTTGCTGGTCCTGGCCTGCAGCTTGAAGGAGTAGGTGGTGCTGGCGCGCAGCCTGTCGACCCTGGCCCTCCACTGCTGCATGTAGACTCACCAGCTCCGGTGGTGTAGGGCACGGGCGCGCAGAACGGCCCCACCCCCTTGCTGGTCCTGGCCTGCAGCTTGAAGGAGTAGGTGGTGCTGGCGCGCAGCCTGTCGACCCTGGCCCTCCACTGCTGCATGTAGACTCACCAGCTCCGGTGGTGTAGGGCACGGGCGCGCAGAACGGCCCCACCCCCTTGCTGGTCCTGGCCTGCAGCTTGAAGGAGTAGGTGGTGCTGGCGCGCAGCCTGTCGACCCTGGCCCTCCACTGCTGCATGTAGACTCACCAGCTCCGGTGGTGTAGGGCACGGGCGCGCAGAACGGCCCCACCCCCTTGCTGGTCCTGGCCTGCAGCTTGAAGGAGTAGGTGGTGCTGGCGCGCAGCCTGTCGACCCTGGCCCTCCACTGCTGCATGTAGACTCACCAGCTCCGGTGGTGTAGGGCACGGGCGCGCAGAACGGCCCCACCCCCTTGCTGGTCCTGGCCTGCAGCTTGAAGGAGTAGGTGGTGCTGGCGCGCAGCCTGTCGACCCTGGCCCTCCACTGCTGCATGTAGACTCACCAGCTCCGGTGGTGTAGGGCACGGGCGCGCAGAACGGCCCCACCCCCTTGCTGGTCCTGGCCTGCAGCTTGAAGGAGTAGGTGGTGCTGGCGCGCAGCCTGTCGACCCTGGCCCTCCACTGCTGCATGTAGACTCACCAGCTCCGGTGGTGTAGGGCACGGGCGCGCAGAACGGCCCCACCCCCCTTGCTGGTCCTGGCCTGCAGCTTGAAGGAGTAGGTGGTGCTGGCGCGCAGCCTGTCGACCCTGGCCCTCCACTGCTGCATGTAGACTCACCAGCTCCGGTGGTGTAGGGCACGGGCGCGCAGAACGGCCCCACCCCCTTGCTGGTCCTGGCCTGCAGCTTGAAGGAGTAGGTGGTGCTGGCGCGCAGCCTGTCGACCCTGGCCCTCCACTGCTGCATGTAGACTCACCAGCTCCGGTGGTGTAGGGCACGGGCGCGCAGAACGGCCCCACCCCCTTGCTGGTCCTGGCCTGCAGCTTGAAGGAGTAGGTGATGCTGGCGCGCAGCCTGTTGACCCTGGCCCTCCACTGCTGCATGTAGACTCACCAGCTCCGGTGGTGTAGGGCACGGGCGCGCAGAACGGCCCCACTCCCTTGCTGGTCCTGGCCTGCAGCTTGAAGGAGTAGGTGGTGCTGGCGCGCAGCCTGTCGACCCTGGCCCTCCACTGCTGCATGTAGACTCACCAGCTCCGGTGGTGTAGGGCACGGGCGCGCAGAACGGCCCCACTCCCTTGCTGGTCCTGGCCTGCAGCTTGAAGGAGTAGGTGGTGCTGGCGCGCAGCCTGTTGACCCTGGCCCTCCACTGCTGCATGTAGACTCACCAGCTCCGGTGGTGTAGGGCACGGGCGCGCAGAACGGCCCCACCCCCTTGCTGGTCCTGGCCTGCAGCTTGAAGGAGTAGGTGGTGCTGGCGCGCAGCCTGTCGACCCTGGCCCTCCACTGCTGCATGTAGACTCACCAGCTCCGGTGGTGTAGGGCACGGGCGCGCAGAACGGCCCCACCCCCTTGCTGGTCCTGGCCTGCAGCTTGAAGGAGTAGGTGGTGCTGGCGCGCAGCCTGTCGACCCTGGCCCTCCACTGCTGCATGTAGACTCACCAGCTCCGGTGGTGTAGGGCACGGGCGCGCAGAACGGCCCCACCCCCTTGCTGGTCCTGGCCTGCAGCTTGAAGGAGTAGGTGGTGCTGGCGCGCAGCCTGTCGACCCTGGCCCTCCACTGCTGCATGTAGACTCACCAGCTCGGTGGTGTAGGGCACGGGCGCGCAGAACGGCCCCACCCCCTTGCTGGTCCTGGCCTGCAGCTTGAAGGAGTAGGTGGTGCTGGCGCGCAGCCTGTCGACCCTGGCCCTCCACTGCTGCATGTAGACTCACCAGCTCCGGTGGTGTAGGGCACGGGCGCGCAGAACGGCCCCACCCCCTTGCTGGTCCTGGCCTGCAGCTTGAAGGAGTAGGTGGTGCTGGCGCGCAGCCTGTCGACCCTGGCCCTCCACTGCTGCATGTAGACTCACCAGCTCCGGTGGTGTAGGGCACGGGCGCGCAGAACGGCCCCACCCCCTTGCTGGTCCTGGCCTGCAGCTTGAAGGAGTAGGTGGTGCTGGCGCGCAGCCTGTCGACCCTGGCCCTCCACTGCTGCATGTAGACTCACCAGCTCCGGTGGTGTAGGGCACGGGCGCGCAGAACGGCCCCACCCCCTTGCTGGTCCTGGCCTGCAGCTTGAAGGAGTAGGTGGTGCTGGCGCGCAGCCTGTCGACCCTGGCCCTCCACTGCTGCATGTAGACTCACCAGCTCCGGTGGTGTAGGGCACGGGCGCGCAGAACGGCCCCACCCCCTTGCTGGTCCTGGCCTGCAGCTTGAAGGAGTAGGTGGTGCTGGCGCGCAGCCTGTCGACCCTGGCCCTCCACTGCTGCATGTAGACTCACCAGCTCCGGTGGTGTAGGGCACGGGCGCGCAGAACGGCCCCACCCCCTTGCTGGTCCTGGCCTGCAGCTTGAAGGAGTAGGTGGTGCTGGCGCGCAGCCTGTCGACCCTGGCCCTCCACTGCTGCATGTAGACTCACCAGCTCCGGTGGTGTAGGGCACGGGCGCGCAGAACGGCCCCACCCCCTTGCTGGTCCTGGCCTGCAGCTTGAAGGAGTAGGTGGTGCTGGCGCGCAGCCTGTCGACCCTGGCCCTCCACTGCTGCATGTAGACTCACCAGCTCCGGTGGTGTAGGGCACGGGCGCGCAGAACGGCCCCACCCCCTTGCTGGTCCTGGCCTGCAGCTTGAAGGAGTAGGTGGTGCTGGCGCGCAGCCTGTCGACCCTGGCCCTCCACTGCTGCATGTAGACTCACCAGCTCCGGTGGTGTAGGGCACGGGCGCGCAGAACGGCCCCACCCCCTTGCTGGTCCTGGCCTGCAGCTTGAAGGAGTAGGTGGTGCTGGCGCGCAGCCTGTCGACCCTGGCCCTCCACTGCTGCATGTAGACTCACCAGCTCCGGTGGTGTAGGGCACGGGCGCGCAGAACGGCCCCACCCCCTTGCTGGTCCTGGCCTGCAGCTTGAAGGAGTAGGTGGTGCTGGCGCGCAGCCTGTCGACCCTGGCCCTCCACTGCTGCATGTAGACTCACCAGCTCCGGTGGTGTAGGGCACGGGCGCGCAGAACGGCCCCACCCCCTTGCTGGTCCTGGCCTGCAGCTTGAAGGAGTAGGTGGTGCTGGCGCGCAGCCTGTCGACCCTGGCCCTCCACTGCTGCATGTAGACTCACCAGCTCCGGTGGTGTAGGGCACGGGCGCGCAGAACGGCCCCACCCCCTTGCTGGTCCTGGCCTGCAGCTTGAAGGAGTAGGTGGTGCTGGCGCGCAGCCTGTCGACCCTGGCCCTCCACTGCTGCATGTAGACTCACCAGCTCCGGTGGTGTAGGGCACGGGCGCGCAGAACGGCCCCACCCCCTTGCTGGTCCTGGCCTGCAGCTTGAAGGAGTAGGTGGTGCTGGCGCGCAGCCTGTCGACCCTGGCCCTCCACTGCTGCATGTAGACTCACCAGCTCCGGTGGTGTAGGGCACGGGCGCGCAGAACGGCCCCACCCCCTTGCTGGTCCTGGCCTGCAGCTTGAAGGAGTAGGTGGTGCTGGCGCGCAGCCTGTCGACCCTGGCCCGCGTGCGGTCTCCCTCCACCTTCTGTATGGTCCAGTCGCCTGCGCCCGCGCCGGCCGGCGCGTACATTATCGTGTAGCCTGACACAAGACAATGTTATGTTTGTAACAGTGAGATGAATTAATCGGATCAGATCAGCTTTTCTTCCATTTTAAATTTTGACACAAAGATTTGTGTGATTTCTACCTACGACTTTACGTTTTCAGTATAGTGCTCTCCCAACTGAGCTATCACATCGCTACGTCAATCACACCAAATGTTTGATTCCATAATTTTACTCTATTCTATTTTATTTTATTAAATGTGTATATGCTTTATAAGCAACATTTAAGAGCTTTCCTGGTAATTTTAAAACGGTTTAAACTCACGTAAAAATTGTCAGGAACGGCCCGACATGTTTCGAACTCATTTGGAGGTCTTCATCAGGGGTAGCAATCCGTGCTGCTACGCGACTCGCAACCCACTGACAGTGTGAAGAGCTCCAAATGAGTTCGAAACAAGTCGGGCAGTTACTGACAATGTTTAGGTGAGTTTAAACCGTTTTTATAATTATTAAAGATGTCTCACGATAGTTTTAATAATATGAGAGCTTTCCTGGTGTTCGATTAGCGAACATAATGTCGATCTGCGTACTGCGTAGTCCTACTATTGCGTAGTCCTATTATTGCGTAGTCCTATTATTGCATAGTTCTACTATTACGTAGTCCAACTACTGCGTAGTCCAACTAGTGCGTAGTCCAACTACTGCTTAGTCCAACTAGTGCGTAGTACTACTACTTCGTTGTCCTACTGCTGCACAGTTTATTGTTGCGTTGTCCTACTGCTTCGCTGTCCTACTGCTGCGTAGTCTTACTACTGCGTAGTCCTCCTACTGCGTAGTCCTACTCCTACGTTGTCCTACTACTGCATTGTCCCACTACTGCGTTGCCCTACTATTGCGATGTTTCATTAATGCATTGTCCTACTATTGCGTTGTTTTATTACTGCATTGTCCTACTACTGCACAGTTTATTGCTGCGTTGTCCTACTGCTGCGTAGTCCTACTACTGCGTAGTCCTACTCCTGCGTTGTCCTACTACTGCATAGTCCTACTACTACGTTGTCCTATTCAATTTAGATTTGTGCTTGGACGATAGTATGGTAGGGATCACGGTGTGTTACCAGTGATGATCCCGTTGGGCTTGGCGGGCGGCGCCCACGCCAGCTCGGCGGCGCGCGCGGCGGGCGGCGCGGGGGACGCGCGCAGCTCGCGCGGCGCCGACGCCGGCGCCGCCTCCAGCGTCGTGTTCGACACCAGCATCGACCACGCCGACTCTTGCCCGCCTATACACCAAACAAACAACCATCAACACGGACATCGATATTATCGAATAAAGATGATTATAATTATGAAAAAAAAACTGGATTCTGGCGCTTCGCTCGCTCGTTAGGGTCACAATTCTACCTAACACTCCTCCTCGCTTCGCTCGTCGTCGTACCTAACCCGACCCGAGTCGGACCTGCCTTAATGTGAAATAGGTAATGCTATGATTTTTCGGCCACTCGATATGGACCCCAGAGGCTCGCTCGCTTCGCTCGCTCGTTAAGGTCGTAGTTCAACCTAACAGCGAGCGAAGCGCCAGAAATCATTTTCTCAAACATTCAATGAAATGTCGTCATAACGTGCGTCATAACAGCATTCGAAGTATCGGGTTTCGGGCGGTACAACTCAGATAGCTGTAAAGGAATTTCATACAAAATTGAAGGCCTAGGCTGGGAATTAATTTTTTTAACATGGCGTCCATGATCATGACCAGGCTAAACAGCTGCATTATATTTATTATTTATTTATTATTTTATTTTATTAGAAACAAACAGTCTTACATGGTTGTAGGTGATACAGTAAACTTTTCATTTTGAAGACTTACAGTTTCCTGAACGAATATAAATCTTATAAACTAGAATAATCTACCCAATTGACACAGTTAAAAAGTTATTTGTACAAATTACAATGCAAAACAAAATAAAATAGGTACAATACAATAATATAACCTATTCGCATTCTGCAATGCACTGTGAAGTTTGCCTTCTGAAACTATACAGACTTTGTCCAAGAATATCCAAATGTATAAATTTGTCGTTATACAACCTGCAGGCCCTTCTAACAAAACTATTTCTCGCGTAAGATGTCCGGCTACGGGAAATACAAAACAAGGGTTTCTTACGACAAGCACGCTCACAACGTCTCGGTACTCTAAGCGAGACAGATTCTAGTAGAGTAGGTACATTAATAATGTTATTAACAATTTTATAAAGAATTAATACATCAGAACGCTCACGCCGAAGACTCAGGGATTATATATTTTATTAGTGATTTATGTTTTTATTTCATTGCATATTTTTGAGAAAGGCACTATACATGCCTTAGCCGTGAAAAGGGCTTGCGGGCTTCGTATCACTATCTGTCTATACACCTACTCACCCGACAAGCGCTTATTTCCCGGCGTCTGCAGTAATGTACTATTAATTACTGTAGATGCCGGGCCGGATAAAAGAAATGAAGGTTTTAACAAATATATAAGTGTTTACCTTTGATGAGCTTGACGGCGAACTCGTAGAGCGTGAACGGCTTGAGGTCGTCGAGCATGCAGTTGAGGTCGCTGGCGTTGAAGCTGCGCGCGCGCTGCGCCGCGCCCCCCGCCCCCGCCGCCGCGGCCGCGTACCGCACCACGTAGCGGCGCCCGTCCGTCGCCGTCTGGCGGGACATACCAACATTAACATCTCTAACTCGAGAGTCATACAATACAATGTGTTCAGGCAACTTATTGTTAGCTTCACTCCGGAATGGACGCGGTTTGACATACCAACATTAACATCTCTAACTCGAGAGTCATACAATACAATGTGTTCAGGCAACTTATTGTTAGCTTCACTCCGGAATGGACGCGGTTTGACATACCAACATTAACATCTCTAACACGAGAGTCATACAATACAATGTGTTCAGGCAACTTATTGTTAGCTTCACTCCGGAATGGACGCGGTTTGACATACCAACATTAACATCTCTAACTCGAGAGTCATACAATACAATGTGTTCAGGCAACTTATTGTTAGCTTCACTCCGGAATGGACGCGGTTTGACATACCAACATTAACATCTCTAACTCGAGAGTCATACAATACAATGTGTTCAGGCAACTTATTGTTAGCTTCACTCCGGAATGGACGCGGTTTGACATACCAACATTAACATCTCTAACACGAGAGTCATACAATACAATGTGTTCAGGCAACTTATTGTTAGCTTCACTCCGGAATGGACGCGGTTTGACATACCAACATTAACATCTCTAACACGAGAGTCATACAATACAATGTGTTCAGGCAACTTATTGTTAGCTTCACTCCGGAATGGACGCGGTTTGACATACCAACATTAACATCTCTAACACGAGAGTCATACAATACAATGTGTTCAGGCAACTTATTGTTAGCTTCACTCCGGAATGGACGCGGTTTGACATACCAACATTAACATCTCTAACACGAGAGTCATACAATACAATGTGTTCAGGCAACTTATTGTTAGCTTCACTCCGGAATGGAGGCGGTTTGAGAGGCGGCTCATAAACGCCTCTGACCCGCGCTACAAGCAGCGCCATCCAACTGCACGTGTCCAACACCGTAAAAAATTCGGCGCGCGGCAATGGCCGGTTTGTGTTTCTCTGATTTGGGTGAAATACTTGTGCTATTTTACGGTGACTTCATATAAAACTATATGTGACATACGGCGGACTTTGGTGATTCGATTGTGCGAGGAAAACCAGCAGCAGCAACAAAAATAAGGTCTAGACTCCTACAAGTCTCACGGCGGCGTGCGGCAGTAATAATGATCAAGGTACTGTCTCTGTTTTGGTTTGTCTCTAGCATTAGTTGCCTTGCACACGGGGTTAATTTAGTATTCAACTATTCCAAATTAATAACACCGTAGAGTTCGTCACACAATACAAGTACTCTTTATTGCACACCTCATAAAACATACAGGAGAAATACGACGCAAGAAATTACAATTGAATACGAATCCGTTAGAATCCCTAGTTACAACCAAAAAATCGAAATTTTATTTATGTAACAAATGTATTCACCTGTCCTTTAGGCAGCGTGGGGTCCGTCCAATACACGACGGCCGTGCTTCCGCTCAGCATTATCACCTGTAAAAAAGCCAATACGCTGAATCTTTACAAACTGTTAAGACGACTTCGATCAATCTAACAATTCCTTAATATATTCATCAGTACTATTAAAGTGCATAAAAAACTGGCCAAATGCGAGTTGGACTCGCGCACCAAGGGTTCTGTACAACTAAATAATTTTGTCATTTTTGTTTTCTGTATTTGTTGTTAAAGCGGCAACAGAAATACATCATCTGTCAAAATTTTAACTGCCTAGCTATCACGGTTCATGAGATACAGTCTGGTGACATTATGGAGCAAAAACGGCAAAAAAAAACACGTTTGTTGTATGGGAGGCTGGGAGCTCCATTTAAATATTTATTTTATTATAAGTTAGTATTTCTTGTTATAGCGCCAACGGAAACACATTATCTTTGAAAATTTAAAATGTCTAGCTGTCACAGTTCATGAGTAACACAGCCTGGTGACAGATGGAACCCTAAAAATTACAATATAAAACTATCGGTGAAATCCAGTTTAAATGTAAATTTTGGCGTCGTTTAATTTTGACGAACATAAACATATAATTAAACATTCCGAGATTTGTCCTATCTCATTTTGGCGACACGGTTATGCCAGTGTAGGTAGACACCGTAGAAGAGAATATACAATGAAACGGCACTGACCTTAAGCCCGACGGGTGGTATGAGAGGAGGTCGCTCCTCCTCGTCGTCGTCCTCCTCCTCCTCCTCCTCGTCGTCGGGGTCGTCGCCCTCGGCGGCGGCGGCGCGCGTGCGCACGGTGCCGTACACGGGCGGCCCGGCGCCCTGCGCGTTCGACGCGTGGAGGGATATCACGTACTCCGCGTTCGATTCTGCGACAGTATAATGATTTTATTTAGTAAAAATACGCCTGTATCACACACACGGAAACAAAATCCGCTATATGTTATAACTGTTCTGTAGAATGTTTTCAAACCAGCTCCGTCTACTGCCTCCCACCATATCGAGATCCAGTCTACCAGCAACATATTCCACCGTCTGATATGGTACCTGTCTCTGTCTCTATCTGACTTTATCTCTCTATCCATCTCTGGGTTACCAACCGTCTGATATGATGTGAGAGTATCTCCTATTCTGTCTCAATCTGACTTTATCTGCCTCTATTAATCTCTGGCTGTGTCAGCGTTGCTGTCTTACTCTACCAGTATCTGCGTCCGCCGCCTCCCCCCACACAGTAGGAGGTACATACCGAGCCCCCTGATGACGTGATGGTGCGTGTGCGCGGGCAGCTCCCGCGCGTGCTCGTCGGGCACGCCGAGCCCCCAGCCCAGCCGGTAGCCCCCCCCCCCACACAGTAGGAGGTACATACCGAGCCCCCTGATGACGTGATGGTGCGTGTGCGCGGGCAGCTCCCGCGCGTGCTCGTCGGGCACGCCGAGCCCCCAGCCCAGCCGGTAGCCCCCCCCCCCCACACAGTAGGAGGTACATACCGAGCCCCCTGATGACGTGATGGTGCGTGTGCGCGGGCAGCTCCCGCGCGTGCTCGTCGGGCACGCCGAGCCCCCAGCCCAGCCGGTAGCCCCCCCCCCCACACAGTAGGAGGTACATACCGAGCCCCCTGATGACGTGATGGTGCGTGTGCGCGGGCAGCTCCCGCGCGTGCTCGTCGGGCACGCCGAGCCCCCAGCCCAGCCGGTAGCCCCCCCCCCCCCCCACACAGTAGGAGGTACATACCGAGCCCCCTGATGACGTGATGGTGCGTGTGCGCGGGCAGCTCCCGCGCGTGCTCGTCGGGCACGCCGAGCCCCCAGCCCAGCCGGTAGCCCCCCCCCCCCCCCACACAGTAGGAGGTACATACCGAGCCCCCTGATGACGTGATGGTGCGTGTGCGCGGGCAGCTCCCGCGCGTGCTCGTCGGGCACGCCGAGCCCCCAGCCCAGCCGGTAGCCCCCCCCCCCACACAGTAGGAGGTACATACCGAGCCCCCTGATGACGTGATGGTGCGTGTGCGCGGGCAGCTCCCGCGCGTGCTCGTCGGGCACGCCGAGCCCCCAGCCCAGCCGGTAGCCCCCCCCCCCCCCCCCCCACACAGTAGGAGGTACATACCGAGCCCCCTGATGACGTGATGGTGCGTGTGCGCGGGCAGCTCCCGCGCGTGCTCGTCGGGCACGCCGAGCCCCCAGCCCAGCCGGTAGCCCCCCCCCCCCACACAGTAGGAGGTACATACCGAGCCCCCTGATGACGTGATGGTGCGTGTGCGCGGGCAGCTCCCGCGCGTGCTCGTCGGGCACGCCGAGCCCCCAGCCCAGCCGGTAGCCCCCCCCCCCACACAGTAGGAGGTACATACCGAGCCCCCTGATCACGTGATGGTGCGTGTGCGCGGGCAGCTCCCGCGCGTGCTCGTCGGGCACGCCGAGCCCCCAGCCCAGCCGGTAGCCCCCCCCCCCCACACAGTAGGAGGTACATACCGAGCCCCCTGATGACGTGATGGTGCGTGTGCGCGGGCAGCTCCCGCGCGTGCTCGTCGGGCACGCCGAGCCCCCAGCCCAGCCGGTAGCCCCCCCCCCCACACAGTAGGAGGTACATACCGAGCCCCCTGATGACGTGATGGTGCGTGTGCGCGGGCAGCTCCCGCGCGTGCTCGTCGGGCACGCCGAGCCCCCAGCCCAGCCGGTAGCCCCCCCCCCACACAGTAGGAGGTACATACCGAGCCCCCTGATGACGTGATGGTGCGTGTGCGCGGGCAGCTCCCGCGCGTGCTCGTCGGGCACGCCGAGCCCCCAGCCCAGCCGGTAGCCCCCCCCCCCCCCCCCACACAGTAGGAGGTACATACCGAGCCCCCTGATGACGTGATGGTGCGTGTGCGCGGGCAGCTCCCGCGCGTGCTCGTCGGGCACGCCGAGCCCCCAGCCCAGCCGGTAGCCCCCCCCCCCCCCCCCCCCACACAGTAGGAGGTACATACCGAGCCCCCTGATGACGTGATGGTGCGTGTGCGCGGGCAGCTCCCGCGCGTGCTCGTCGGGCACGCCGAGCCCCCAGCCCAGCCGGTAGCCCCCCCCCCCCACACAGTAGGAGGTACATACCGAGCCCCCTGATGACGTGATGGTGCGTGTGCGCGGGCAGCTCCCGCGCGTGCTCGTCGGGCACGCCGAGCCCCCAGCCCAGCCGGTAGCCCCCCCCCCCCACACAGTAGGAGGTACATACCGAGCCCCCTGATGACGTGATGGTGCGTGTGCGCGGGCAGCTCCCGCGCGTGCTCGTCGGGCACGCCGAGCCCCCAGCCCAGCCGGTAGCCCCCCCCCCCCACACAGTAGGAGGTACATACCGAGCCCCCTGATGACGTGATGGTGCGTGTGCGCGGGCAGCTCCCGCGCGTGCTCGTCGGGCACGCCGAGCCCCCAGCCCAGCCGGTAGCCCCCCCCCCCCACACAGTAGGAGGTACATACCGAGCCCCCTGATGACGTGATGGTGCGTGTGCGCGGGCAGCTCCCGCGCGTGCTCGTCGGGCACGCCGAGCCCCCAGCCCAGCCGGTAGCCCCCCCCCCCCCCCCCACACAGTAGGAGGTACATACCGAGCCCCCTGATGAAGTGATGGTGCGTGTGCGCGGGCAGCTCCCGCGCGTGCTCGTCGGGCACGCCGAGCCCCCAGCCCAGCCGGTAGCCCCCCCCCCCCCACACAGTAGGAGGTACATACCGAGCCCCCTGATGACGTGATGGTGCGTGTGCGCGGGCAGCTCCCGCGCGTGCTCGTCGGGCACGCCGAGCCCCCAGCCCAGCCGGTAGCCCCCCCCCCCCACACAGTAGGAGGTACATACCGAGCCCCCTGATGACGTGATGGTGCGTGTGCGCGGGCAGCTCCCGCGCGTGCTCGTCGGGCACGCCGAGCCCCCAGCCCAGCCGGTAGCCCCCCCCCCCCACACAGTAGGAGGTACATACCGAGCCCCCTGATGACGTGATGGTGCGTGTGCGCGGGCAGCTCCCGCGCGTGCTCGTCGGGCACGCCGAGCCCCCAGCCCAGCCGGTAGCCCCCCCCCCCCCCACACAGTAGGAGGTACATACCGAGCCCCCTGATGACGTGATGGTGCGTGTGCGCGGGCAGCTCCCGCGCGTGCTCGTCGGGCACGCCGAGCCCCCAGCCCAGCCGGTAGCCCCCCCCCCCCACACAGTAGGAGGTACATACCGAGCCCCCTGATGACGTGATGGTGCGTGTGCGCGGGCAGCTCCCGCGCGTGCTCGTCGGGCACGCCGAGCCCCCAGCCCAGCCGGTAGCCCCCCCCCCCCCCCCCCCAAACAGTAGGAGGTACATACCGAGCCCCCTGATGACGTGATGGTGCGTGTGCGCGGGCAGCTCCCGCGCGTGCTCGTCGGGCACGCCGAGCCCCCAGCCCAGCCGGTAGCCCCCCCCCCCCACACAGTAGGAGGTACATACCGAGCCCCCTGATGACGTGATGGTGCGTGTGCGCGGGCAGCTCCCGCGCGTGCTCGTCGGGCACGCCGAGCCCCCAGCCCAGCCGGTAGCCCCCCCCCCCACACAGTAGGAGGTACATACCGAGCCCCCTGATCACGTGATGGTGCGTGTGCGCGGGCAGCTCCCGCGCGTGCTCGTCGGGCACGCCGAGCCCCCAGCCCAGCCGGTAGCCCCCCCCCCCCACACAGTAGGAGGTACATACCGAGCCCCCTGATGACGTGATGGTGCGTGTGCGCGGGCAGCTCCCGCGCGTGCTCGTCGGGCACGCCGAGCCCCCAGCCCAGCCGGTAGCCCCCCCCCCCACACAGTAGGAGGTACATACCGAGCCCCCTGATGACGTGATGGTGCGTGTGCGCGGGCAGCTCCCGCGCGTGCTCGTCGGGCACGCCGAGCCCCCAGCCCAGCCGGTAGCCCCCCCCCCCACACAGTAGGAGGTACATACCGAGCCCCCTGATGACGTGATGGTGCGTGTGCGCGGGCAGCTCCCGCGCGTGCTCGTCGGGCACGCCGAGCCCCCAGCCCAGCCGGTAGCCCCCCCCCCCCCCCCCCACACAGTAGGAGGTACATACCGAGCCCCCTGATGACGTGATGGTGCGTGTGCGCGGGCAGCTCCCGCGCGTGCTCGTCGGGCACGCCGAGCCCCCAGCCCAGCCGGTAGCCCCCCCCCCCCCCCCACACAGTAGGAGGTACATACCGAGCCCCCTGATGACGTGATGGTGCGTGTGCGCGGGCAGCTCCCGCGCGTGCTCGTCGGGCACGCCGAGCCCCCAGCCCAGCCGGTAGCCCCCCCCCCCCACACAGTAGGAGGTACATACCGAGCCCCCTGATGACGTGATGGTGCGTGTGCGCGGGCAGCTCCCGCGCGTGCTCGTCGGGCACGCCGAGCCCCCAGCCCAGCCGGTAGCCCCCCCCCCCACACAGTAGGAGGTACATACCGAGCCCCCTGATGACGTGATGGTGCGTGTGCGCGGGCAGCTCCCGCGCGTGCTCGTCGGGCACGCCGAGCCCCCAGCCCAGCCGGTAGCCCCCCCCCCCCACACAGTAGGAGGTACATACCGAGCCCCCTGATGACGTGATGGTGCGTGTGCGCGGGCAGCTCCCGCGCGTGCTCGTCAGGCACGCCGAGCCCCCAGCCCAGCCGGTAGCCCCCCCCCCCACACAGTAGGAGGTACATACCGAGCCCCCTGATGACGTGATGGTGCGTGTGCGCGGGCAGCTCCCGCGCGTGCTCGTCAGGCACGCCGAGCCCCCAGCCCAGCCGGTAGCCCCCCCCCCCACACAGTAGGAGGTACATACCGAGCCCCCTGATGACGTGATGGTGCGTGTGCGCGGGCAGCTCCCGCGCGTGCTCGTCAGGCACGCCGAGCCCCCAGCCCAGCCGGTAGCCCCCCCCCCCCACACAGTAGGAGGTACATACCGAGCCCCCTGATGACGTGATGGTGCGTGTGCGCGGGCAGCTCCCGCGCGTGCTCGTCAGGGCACGCCGAGCCCCCAGCCCAGCCGGTAGCCCCCCCCCCCACACAGTAGGAGGTACATACCGAGCCCCCTGATGACGTGATGGTGCGTGTGCGCGGGCAGCTCCCGCGCGTGCTCGTCGGGCACGCCGAGCCCCCAGCCCAGCCGGTAGCCCCCCCCCCCACACAGTAGGAGGTACATACCGAGCCCCCTGATGACGTGATGGTGCGTGTGCGCGGGCAGCTCCCGCGCGTGCTCGTCGGGCACGCCGAGCCCCCAGCCCAGCCGGTAGCCCCCCCCCCCACACAGTAGGAGGTACATACCGAGCCCCCTGATGACGTGATGGTGCGTGTGCGCGGGCAGCTCCCGCGCGTGCTCGTCGGGCACGCCGAGCCCCCAGCCCAGCCGGTAGCCCCCCCCCCCCCACACAGTAGGAGGTACATACCGAGCCCCCTGATGACGTGATGGTGCGTGTGCGCGGGCAGCTCCCGCGCGTGCTCGTCGGGCACGCCGAGCCCCCAGCCCAGCCGGTAGCCCCCCCCCCCACACAGTAGGAGGTACATACCGAGCCCCCTGATGACGTGATGGTGCGTGTGCGCGGGCAGCTCCCGCGCGTGCTCGTCGGGCACGCCGAGCCCCCAGCCCAGCCGGTAGCCCCCCCCCCCACACAGTAGGAGGTACATACCGAGCCCCCTGATGACGTGATGGTGCGTGTGCGCGGGCAGCTCCCGCGCGTGCTCGTCGGGCACGCCGAGCCCCCAGCCCAGCCGGTAGCCCCCCCCCCCACACAGTAGGAGGTACATACCGAGCCCCCTGATGACGTGATGGTGCGTGTGCGCGGGCAGCTCCCGCGCGTGCTCGTCGGGCACGCCGAGCCCCCAGCCCAGCCGGTAGCCCCCCCCCCCCACACAGTAGGAGGTACATACCGAGCCCCCTGATGACGTGATGGTGCGTGTGCGCGGGCAGCTCCCGCGCGTGCTCGTCGGGCACGCCGAGCCCCCAGCCCAGCCGGTAGCCCCCCCCCCACACAGTAGGAGGTACATACCGAGCCCCCTGATGACGTGATGGTGCGTGTGCGCGGGCAGCTCCGCGCGTGCTCGTCGGGCACGCCGAGCCCCCAGCCCAGCCGGTAGCCCCCCCCCCCCCACACAGTAGGAGGTACATACCGAGCCCCCTGATGACGTGATGGTGCGTGTGCGCGGGCAGCTCCCGCGCGTGCTCGTCGGGCACGCCGAGCCCCCAGCCCAGCCGGTAGCCCCCCCCCCCACACAGTAGGAGGTACATACCGAGCCCCCTGATGACGTGATGGTGCGTGTGCGCGGGCAGCTCCCGCGCGTGCTCGTCAGGCACGCCGAGCCCCCAGCCCAGCCGGTAGCCCCCCCCCCCACACAGTAGGAGGTACATACCGAGCCCCCTGATGACGTGATGGTGCGTGTGCGCGGGCAGCTCCCGCGCGTGCTCGTCAGGCACGCCGAGCCCCCAGCCCAGCCGGTAGCCCCCCCCCCCCACACAGTAGGAGGTACATACCGAGCCCCCTGATGACGTGATGGTGCGTGTGCGCGGGCAGCTCCCGCGCGTGCTCGTCAGGCACGCCGAGCCCCCAGCCCAGCCGGTTAGCCCCCCCCCCCACACAGTAGGAGGTACATACCGAGCCCCCTGATGACGTGATGGTGCGTGTGCGCGGGCAGCTCCCGCGCGTGCTCGTCAGGCACGCCGAGCCCCCAGCCCAGCCGGTAGCCCCCCCCCCCCACACAGTAGGAGGTACATACCGAGCCCCCCTGATGACGTGATGGTGCGTGTGCGCGGGCAGCTCCCGCGCGTGCTCGTCGGGCACGCCGAGCCCCCAGCCCAGCCGGTAGCCCCCCCCCCCACACAGTAGGAGGTACATACCGAGCCCCCTGATGACGTGATGGTGCGTGTGCGCGGGCAGCTCCCGCGCGTGCTCGTCGGGCACGCCGAGCCCCCAGCCCAGCCGGTAGCCCCCCCCCCACACAGTAGGAGGTACATACCGAGCCCCCTGATGACGTGATGGTGCGTGTGCGCGGGCAGCTCCCGCGCGTGCTCGTCGGGCACGCCGAGCCCCCAGCCCAGCCGGTAGCCCCCCCCCCCCACACAGTAGGAGGTACATACCGAGCCCCTGATGACGTGATGGTGCGTGTGCGCGGGCAGCTCCCGCGCGTGCTCGTCGGGCACGCCGAGCCCCCAGCCCAGCCGGTAGCCCCCCCCCCCACACAGTAGGAGGTACATACCGAGCCCCCTGATGACGTGATGGTGCGTGTGCGCGGGCAGCTCCCGCGCGTGCTCGTCGGGCACGCCGAGCCCCCAGCCCAGCCGGTAGCCCCCCCCCCCACACAGTAGGAGGTACATACCGAGCCCCCTGATGACGTGATGGTGCGTGTGCGCGGGCAGCTCCCGCGCGTGCTCGTCGGGCACGCCGAGCCCCCAGCCCAGCCGGTAGCCCCCCCCCCACACAGTAGGAGGTACATACCGAGCCCCCTGATGACGTGATGGTGCGTGTGCGCGGGCAGCTCCCGCGCGTGCTCGTCGGGCACGCCGAGCCCCCAGCCCAGCCGGTAGCCCCCCCCCCCACACAGTAGGAGGTACATACCGAGCCCCCTGATGACGTGATGGTGCGTGTGCGCGGGCAGCTCCCGCGCGTGCTCGTCGGGCACGCCGAGCCCCCAGCCAGCCGGTAGCCCCCCCCCCCACACAGTAGGAGGTACATACCGAGCCCCCTGATGACGTGATGGTGCGTGTGCGCGGGCAGCTCCCGCGCGTGCTCGTTCGGGCACGCCGAGCCCCCAGCCCAGCCGGTAGCCCCCCCCCCCACACAGTAGGAGGTACATACCGAGCCCCCTGATGACGTGATGGTGCGTGTGCGCGGGCAGCTCCCGCGCGTGCTCGTCGGGCACGCCGAGCCCCCAGCCCAGCCGGTAGCCCCCCCCCCACACAGTAGGAGGTACATACCGAGCCCCCTGATGACGTGATGGTGCGTGTGCGCGGGCAGCTCCCGCGCGTGCTCGTCGGGCACGCCGAGCCCCCAGCCCAGCCGGTAGCCCCCCCCCACACAGTAGGAGGTACATACCGAGCCCCCTGATGACGTGATGGTGCGTGTGCGCGGGCAGCTCCCGCGCGTGCTCGTCGGGCACGCCGAGCCCCCAGCCCAGCCGGTAGCCCCCCCCCCCACAGTAGGAGGTACATACCGAGCCCCCTGATGACGTGATGGTGCGTGTGCGCGGGCAGCTCCCGCGCGTGCTCGTCGGGCACGCCGAGCCCCCAGCCCAGCCGGTAGCCCCCCCCCACACAGTAGGAGGTACATACCGAGCCCCCTGATGACGTGATGGTGCGTGTGCGCGGGCAGCTCCCGCGCGTGCTCGTCGGGCACGCCGAGCCCCCAGCCCAGCCGGTAGCCCCCCCCCCACACAGTAGGAGGTACATACCGAGCCCCCTGATGACGTGATGGTGCGTGTGCGCGGGCAGCTCCCGCGCGTGCTCGTCGGGCACGCCGAGCCCCCAGCCCAGCCGGTAGCCCCCCCCCCACACAGTAGGAGGTACATACCGAGCCCCCTGATGACGTGATGGTGCGTGTGCGCGGGCAGCTCCCGCGCGTGCTCGTCGGGGCACGCCGAGCCCCCAGCCCAGCCGGTAGCCCCCCCCCCCACACAGTAGGAGGTACATACCGAGCCCCCTGATGACGTGATGGTGCGTGTGCGCGGGCAGCTCCCGCGCGTGCTCGTCGGGCACGCCGAGCCCCCAGCCCAGCCGGTAGCCCCCCCCCCACACAGTAGGAGGTACATACCGAGCCCCCTGATGACGTGATGGTGCGTGTGCGCGGGCAGCTCCCGCGCGTGCTCGTCGGGCACGCCGAGCCCCCAGCCCAGCCGGTAGCCCCCCCCCCACACAGTAGGAGGTACATACCGAGCCCCCCTGATGACGTGATGGTGCGTGTGCGCGGGCAGCTCCCGCGCGTGCTCGTCGGGCACGCCGAGCCCCCAGCCCAGCCGGTAGCCCCCCCCCCACACAGTAGGAGGGTACATACCGAGCCCCCTGATGACGTGATGGTGCGTGTGCGCGGGCAGCTCCCGCGCGTGCTCGTCGGGCACGCCGAGCCCCCAGCCCAGCCGGTAGCCCCCCCCCCACACAGTAGGAGGTACATACCGAGCCCCTGATGACGTGATGGTGCGTGTGCGCGGGCAGCTCCCGCGCGTGCTCGTCGGGCACGCCGAGCCCCCAGCCCAGCCGGTAGCCCCCCCCCACACAGTAGGAGGTACATACCGAGCCCCCCTGATGACGTGATGGTGCGTGTGCGCGGGCAGCTCCCGCGCGTGCTCGTCGGGCACGCCGAGCCCCCAGCCCAGCCGGTAGCCCCCCCCCCACACAGTAGGAGGTACATACCGAGCCCCCTGATGACGTGATGGTGCGTGTGCGCGGGCAGCTCCCGCGCGTGCTCGTCGGGCACGCCGAGCCCCCAGCCCAGCCGGTAGCCCCCCCCCCACACAGTAGGAGGTACATACCGAGCCCCCTGATGACGTGATGGTGCGTGTGCGCGGGCAGCTCCCGCGCGTGCTCGTCGGGCACGCCGAGCCCCCAGCCCAGCCGGTAGCCCCCCCCCCACACAGTAGGAGGTACATACCGAGCCCCCTGATGACGTGATGGTGCGTGTGCGCGGGCAGCTCCCGCGCGTGCTCGTCGGGCACGCCGAGCCCCCAGCCCAGCCGGTAGCCCCCCCCCCACACAGTAGGAGGTACATACCGAGCCCCCTGATGACGTGATGGTGCGTGTGCGCGGGCAGCTCCCGCGCGTGCTCGTCGGGCACGCCGAGCCCCCAGCCCAGCCGGTAGCCCCCCCCCCACACAGTAGGAGGTACATACCGAGCCCCCTGATGACGTGATGGTGCGTGTGCGCGGGCAGCTCCCGCGCGTGCTCGTCGGGCACGCCGAGCCCCCAGCCCAGCCGGTAGCCCCCCCCCCACACAGTAGGAGGTACATACCGAGCCCCCTGATGACGTGATGGTGCGTGTGCGCGGGCAGCTCCCGCGCGTGCTCGTCGGGCACGCCGAGCCCCCAGCCCAGCCGGTAGCCCCCCCCCCACACAGTAGGAGGTACATACCGAGCCCCCTGATGACGTGATGGTGCGTGTGCGCGGGCAGCTCCCGCGCGTGCTCGTCGGGCACGCCGAGCCCCCAGCCCAGCCGGTAGCCCCCCCCCCACACAGTAGGAGGTACATACCGAGCCCCCTGATGACGTGATGGTGCGTGTGCGCGGGCAGCTCCCGCGCGTGCTCGTCGGGCACGCCGAGCCCCCAGCCCAGCCGGTAGCCGCGCACGAGCGCTCCGCCGTCCGCCGCCTCCTCCCACCACACGGAGATCCAATCACGGCCCGCGCGCGCTGAACAGACACAAAATATAATCTATTATTATTTATTAAAAGGTTTGCCAACAGATACAACACTATACGAAATAACAATAAGAAACATGTGTACATGGAATGCCAGAGTGTCTATCCAATGATAGGCAAACACGACATGCATATCTAAAAGCTACTTAAACAATGTGAGGAGATAACATTACAAAGAAAATAACAATTTTAAATAACTACTACATTAACATTAAGTACTAAGTAGTTCACAAAACTATCAACTACAAACTATAATCGTTAAAGTCAAACCGCATATTTTCTGTTTCGCTCTAAGGTTGACTGGTAGAGTATGCCTTGTGGCACTAAGTTCACCTTTTGTACGATAAGACTTCTTTTGTGTAAGTACGTTGTTATTGAGGCTTCAAAGTAAGCAATAGAGGAAAGAGTACTTCGACAATACGAGTTCATATCTTGCATTTTCAGCCAAGACCAAACATTGTGCTTTTCACGCCTAATGCGAGGAAATATTTATAATACCAGTGTGTCGAGAATAAACAAGATAAGGATATGATAGGGCACACGGGTACTTGGATATAAAAATGGAACATACATTTTTTTTACTGAATATTGATAGCTACAAATATATATGAAGAATTGAAGAAAAACACATGCTGCGCTGTCCCCAATTGAATGGCATAAGAGTGTGAGAATGATGACAATAGCTAGGTATACTGACTGCTGAGCGGCGGCGGCTGCGGCGGCACGCGGGTCTCGTCCTGCGCGCGCGCCTGCGTGGCCGCCGTGATCCACTCGCTGAACGGGCCCGAGCCGTTCGCGTTGATCGCGCATACTCGGATCTGTGTACATTGTAATAAATAACATTCAAAGTATCAATCCGAACAATTTCGATCATGAGAAGGTGCCGGTAAGACCGCCTAAAACTGTCTAAGGGTGGCCAGACGAGCGTAAATTTGAGTCGCGTACTTTCGGTCGCGCTATATCATATCACGTGATCACGTCGCATTAAGTATGGCGCGACCGTTACGTGACTCAAATCACTCTCATCTGACTTCATCCAAGTGGTGAGGATGAAAGAATTGTCGCATGGACCTCTCCATATCCTACTGTCCTACTGACCTGGTAGGTGGTGTGCGCGTCCAGCCCCTGCAGCTCGGCGCGGCGCGCGTCAGCCGGCGTGGTGAGCGAGTCGGCCTTGCGCCGCGCGCCCGCAGCGCGGTACCGCACCTTGTACCCGGTCAGCGGGCCGCGGTGCGTGCGCGCCGCCGGCGCCTCCCAGCGCACCAGGATCGACTGAGAACCGAGCAGGGATCCGTCAGGTTCGCCAGAAGACGTAACACATTTAACCGTTTGTCATGGAAGTCGTTTCGAGTTGATTTAGAACTCAGTTTGGAGCTCAAACGCAATTGAACTTTAGATCCTCTATTGAAGCCGAGGCAAAAACGGCTGCAAAAAAACTTGGTGTTCTTATGTAAATGAGACCAGTGTAAGCATTAGCTTTAAATCAGTTTACCCGGTCGAAAGTTCTGAAGTAACAAACAAAAAAAAAATACAGTCGAATTGAGAAACTTCCCCCTTTTTTCTAAAGACAGGTTAAAAAGAAGAGCTCACCGTGGGCGAGGCGGGCTCGGCGCTGACGTTGGCGGGCGGCGCGAGCGGCGCCAGCGCCAGCGTGCGCGCGCGCACCGGCTCGGCCGCCGCGCCGCCCGCGCCCGCCACCGCCACGCTGTAGGCGGCCGCCGCGCGCAGCCCGCCCAGCGCCGCGCCCCCCCCGCCCTCCGCGTCCGCCGCCGCCGTCACCACCTGCTCGCGCCCCGTCTCCACCTGACACACAATATCCCGTGACAATCTAACCAAAGGCTGTTAGCTGCAACACCGAACTAGTAACGAGCACAGTAAACGCACTGGCAAAATACCATTGAGGTTAAATATCAAGACAGGTGTGGAAGTAGGGCAGCAGTGATACAACAGTTAGCTCCGTGTAAGTTCTGAGTTTTATTATTAAAAACCTAACATTATATACATTTGGTTAACGCTTATCCAAGTAATATGCATTATGCTAAAGTAAGCCATTTTGTTACTGTTGAATATTAAATGTAGACATTAGCTACATATTACAAGGCTGCGTTTCCACCAGTGCGAGGATGCGTAGCGAAAGCGAGGGATGTTTTTGTTAACCAATAGAGTCAGTTGCGCTGAGTAAGGATAAGTGAATGAAGTTAAACACTACTAGCAGTATAACATACGTCAGTGTAGTGCACGGTGTAGGAGCTTGGCGCGGGCGGCAGCGCGGGCGCGGCCCAGCGCACGCGCAGGCTGTGCGGGCCCGAGGGCTCCACCCGCACCAGGGTGGGGGGGCCGAAGCTCAGCTCCTCGGCCGCCGTGTGGGCCTCGATCATCTATCACAGAATTATGACGAGTTGTTAACGCAAACACATTGTTTTGTACTCAAAATAAATAAATAGACTATAACATGACAGAGAGAAGGGACGCTCTCCCTGCCACAGTTGACAGCCTTACCTCAGTGGGCGGGGAGATGGCGCGGTGCGTGAGCGCGCGCGCGGTGAACTGGTACGTGGTGTTGGGCTGCAGCGCGGCCACGTTCCCCTCGAAGCCGCGGCACACGCGCCCCCTGCCACAGTTGACAGCCTTACCTCAGTGGGCGGGGAGATGGCGCGGTGCGTGAGCGCGCGCGCGGTGAACTGGTACGTGGTGTTGGGCTGCAGCGCGGCCACGTTCCCCTCGAAGCCGCGGCACACGCGCCCCCTGCCACAGTTGACAGCCTTACCTCAGTGGGCGGGGAGATGGCGCGGTGCGTGAGCGCGCGCGCGGTGAACTGGTACGTGGTGTTGGGCTGCAGCGCGGCCACGTTCCCCTCGAAGCCGCGGCACACGCGCCCCCTGCCACAGTTGACAGCCTTACCTCAGTGGGCGGGGAGATGGCGCGGTGCGTGAGCGCGCGCGCGGTGAACTGGTACGTGGTGTTGGGCTGCAGCGCGGCCACGTTCCCCTCGAAGCCGCGGCACACGCGCCCCCTGCCACAGTTGACAGCCTTACCTCAGTGGGCGGGGAGATGGCGCGGTGCGTGAGCGCGCGCGCGGTGAACTGGTACGTGGTGTTGGGCTGCAGCGCGGCCACGTTCCCCTCGAAGCCGCGGCACACGCGCCCCCTGCCACAGTTGACAGCCTTACCTCAGTGGGCGGGGAGATGGCGCGGTGCGTGAGCGCGCGCGCGGTGAACTGGTACGTGGTGTTGGGCTGCAGCGCGGCCACGTTCCCCTCGAAGCCGCGGCACACGCGCCCCCTGCCACAGTTGACAGCCTTACCTCAGTGGGCGGGGAGATGGCGCGGTGCGTGAGCGCGCGCGCGGTGAACTGGTACGTGGTGTTGGGCTGCAGCGCGGCCACGTTCCCCTCGAAGCCGCGGCACACGCGCCCCCTGCCACAGTTGACAGCCTTACCTCAGTGGGCGGGGAGATGGCGCGGTGCGTGAGCGCGCGCGCGGTGAACTGGTACGTGGTGTTGGGCTGCAGCGCGGCCACGTTCCCCTCGAAGCCGCGGCACACGCGCCCCCTGCCACAGTTGACAGCCTTACCTCAGTGGGCGGGGAGATGGCGCGGTGCGTGAGCGCGCGCGCGGTGAACTGGTACGTGGTGTTGGGCTGCAGCGCGGCCACGTTCCCCTCGAAGCCGCGGCACACGCGCCCCCTGCCACAGTTGACAGCCTTACCTCAGTGGGCGGGGAGATGGCGCGGTGCGTGAGCGCGCGCGCGGTGAACTGGTACGTGGTGTTGGGCTGCAGCGCGGCCACGTTCCCCTCGAAGCCGCGGCACACGCGCCCCCTGCCACAGTTGACAGCCTTACCTCAGTGGGCGGGGAGATGGCGCGGTGCGTGAGCGCGCGCGCGGTGAACTGGTACGTGGTGTTGGGCTGCAGCGCGGCCACGTTCCCCTCGAAGCCGCGGCACACGCGCCCCCTGCCACAGTTGACAGCCTTACCTCAGTGGGCGGGGAGATGGCGCGGTGCGTGAGCGCGCGCGCGGTGAACTGGTACGTGGTGTTGGGCTGCAGCGCGGCCACGTTCCCCTCGAAGCCGCGGCACACGCGCCCCCTGCCACAGTTGACAGCCTTACCTCAGTGGGCGGGGAGATGGCGCGGTGCGTGAGCGCGCGCGCGGTGAACTGGTACGTGGTGTTGGGCTGCAGCGCGGCCACGTTCCCCTCGAAGCCGCGGCACACGCGCCCCCTGCCACAGTTGACAGCCTTACCTCAGTGGGCGGGGAGATGGCGCGGTGCGTGAGCGCGCGCGCGGTGAACTGGTACGTGGTGTTGGGCTGCAGCGCGGCCACGTTCCCCTCGAAGCCGCGGCACACGCGCCCCCTGCCACAGTTGACAGCCTTACCTCAGTGGGCGGGGAGATGGCGCGGTGCGTGAGCGCGCGCGCGGTGAACTGGTACGTGGTGTTGGGCTGCAGCGCGGCCACGTTCCCCTCGAAGCCGCGGCACACGCGCCCCCTGCCACAGTTGACAGCCTTACCTCAGTGGGCGGGGAGATGGCGCGGTGCGTGAGCGCGCGCGCGGTGAACTGGTACGTGGTGTTGGGCTGCAGCGCGGCCACGTTCCCCTCGAAGCCGCGGCACACGCGCCCCCTGCCACAGTTGACAGCCTTACCTCAGTGGGCGGGGAGATGGCGCGGTGCGTGAGCGCGCGCGCGGTGAACTGGTACGTGGTGTTGGGCTGCAGCGCGGCCACGTTCCCCTCGAAGCCGCGGCACACGCGCCCCCTGCCACAGTTGACAGCCTTACCTCAGTGGGCGGGGAGATGGCGCGGTGCGTGAGCGCGCGCGCGGTGAACTGGTACGTGGTGTTGGGCTGCAGCGCGGCCACGTTCCCCTCGAAGCCGCGGCACACGCGCCCCCTGCCACAGTTGACAGCCTTACCTCAGTGGGCGGGGAGATGGCGCGGTGCGTGAGCGCGCGCGCGGTGAACTGGTACGTGGTGTTGGGCTGCAGCGCGGCCACGTTCCCCTCGAAGCCGCGGCACACGCGCCCCCTGCCACAGTTGACAGCCTTACCTCAGTGGGCGGGGAGATGGCGCGGTGCGTGAGCGCGCGCGCGGTGAACTGGTACGTGGTGTTGGGCTGCAGCGCGGCCACGTTCCCCTCGAAGCCGCGGCACACGCGCCCCCTGCCACAGTTGACAGCCTTACCTCAGTGGGCGGGGAGATGGCGCGGTGCGTGAGCGCGCGCGCGGTGAACTGGTACGTGGTGTTGGGCTGCAGCGCGGCCACGTTCCCCTCGAAGCCGCGGCACACGCGCCCCCTGCCACAGTTGACAGCCTTACCTCAGTGGGCGGGGAGATGGCGCGGTGCGTGAGCGCGCGCGCGGTGAACTGGTACGTGGTGTTGGGCTGCAGCGCGGCCACGTTCCCCTCGAAGCCGCGGCACACGCGCCCCCTGCCACAGTTGACAGCCTTACCTCAGTGGGCGGGGAGATGGCGCGGTGCGTGAGCGCGCGCGCGGTGAACTGGTACGTGGTGTTGGGCTGCAGCGCGGCCACGTTCCCCTCGAAGCCGCGGCACACGCGCCCCCTGCCACAGTTGACAGCCTTACCTCAGTGGGCGGGGAGATGGCGCGGTGCGTGAGCGCGCGCGCGGTGAACTGGTACGTGGTGTTGGGCTGCAGCGCGGCCACGTTCCCCTCGAAGCCGCGGCACACGCGCCCCCTGCCACAGTTGACAGCCTTACCTCAGTGGGCGGGGAGATGGCGCGGTGCGTGAGCGCGCGCGCGGTGAACTGGTACGTGGTGTTGGGCTGCAGCGCGGCCACGTTCCCCTCGAAGCCGCGGCACACGCGCCCCCTGCCACAGTTGACAGCCTTACCTCAGTGGGCGGGGAGATGGCGCGGTGCGTGAGCGCGCGCGCGGTGAACTGGTACGTGGTGTTGGGCTGCAGCGCGGCCACGTTCATCTCGAACCGCGTCGCGCTGCCGCGGGACACGCGCTCCCTGCCACAACCATATCATTCTAACTTTGTCCCTGTATCGTTTAAAAGAGTACATTTCTGCAGACGCCGGGAAAGAAAGGCTTGCCGGTTGAGTAGGTATAGACCGGATAGTGATACGAAGCCGGCAAGCCCTTTTCACGGCTAAGGTAAAGCCTGACCAGAAATATATGAGGATTGTCAATAGACGCTATTTATAAGATTTATACGGCAACAATTTTCCAACCAATCGCGACCCACTAATGACATTAGTTTTAAAAACCTGTCAGTTCCACTATGATAAACTCGTAATATTATTTAATGGAATGCACTCTTTTCCTAACTGTTTTTCGCTTAGTAAACACATGTACACTTTATTTATCATCTTATGTTCAGGACTGTGACTGGTTTTCGGCATTTTCTTTGGATAATTTTAAATATTTGTCTTTTAAAGAAATCGCCACGAAGGACATTGACATTGTTGACAAATCATCATAAAATCATTGCCAGTGTAAGAAATTAGTTCCAGTGAAATTCCGCAATATGGCGCATCCTCATATATTTCTGGTCAGGCTTTATATATAGTGCTTTTCTCAAACATATGCAATGAAATAGAATCAGGCTGGACTAAGAAATTATGGAAATACAGCAAAAGACAGCTCCGAATCATAACGGGGGTGTTTACTGGTCACTTTGGGGTCAAAGGACTATTAGCCAAGTTGGGACTGTCTGACAATACAGATTGTAGAATGTGTGGCGAGGAGGCAGAGACAATGAAGCACATACTGTGTGGATGTCATGGCCTAGCCAGACTTAGAATAAAGGAATTCGGTATTGGTTACCCAGAACCGAAGGAATTCCAGGCACCACCAACTGGCTCCATCATCCGATATATGGAGGTGGTGGAACAATTGCTTGAGTAGGTGCAACAAGGGGTAACTACACAAAAGATCCCATTGGGTCGAAGTGTATCCGTCCCCAGGGTCCCCATAATAAGATAAGATAAGATACACAGTGATCTATATACAAGATAAATTTGGTTAATGAGTAATGAGAAATCCTTGACAAATCGCTAGTGACGTTTACTAATAGCAATATGTATATGACGTATGCACATTATTGCCATATGAAAGTTGTTTATAGCGCCACTGTCCCTGGGCCGGACCTACAGGCTATAACACGTTAACTGCGAGAAAAGTATGTTTTTCTATTAGAACCATGGGGGGCAGTGTTGGGCGACACTGAATTTATCCGTACCAGCCATGAAAAATAACGTTGACCGCGCAGCAGGCCTGTTTTCAATGCTCGCTGTTGAGGCGACGGTCAACGTGACGTGAATAATACACTTATTTATTTATTTATTTATACATGGAGAACCAACAGCTAAACTTACGCTAATAGTGACATAACTAGTAATACAGAGCCAATTATAGGATAAGCAGACCCCCCTACTTTGTCCAGACAAGCTAGGTTCTTGCGTCACTACTAGACTTAGAAAAATAAAATATTTGAATTGGATCATACTCCGTCTATTCGTACTATTCGTAGTCATTTCTTTAAGTTTGTCTTGATTCCTCTTTAGAAGCCTTATTCGTTTTTTTTTTTCATATTATAACAAATTTATTGTTTCAAACAACTTTTCGAAGTGAATAATACTTTTCCGAGTTCTAAAAAGTAACAGATATTTCATGCTTCCATTGCGTGCAGTGTTTTCTACGTAAATATTGTCACTTCCGAGTAGCTTTTGAAAATTGTCTAAACTGTGGGATTGAAATATATACCAATAATTTGCAATAGCCATATTCAAGGTATAATAACATGTTCAGAAACATGTTTGATCATAGAGAAAAATGTCTAAAGCAATCACCATTTTTGAACGGATGAGGAACCTTAATTATGCTGGCAAAGAAACGAAATAATGTAGGTATTCAGTACAGTAAGTAGGCCACAAGGGCACTTTTACAAGTCGGAGGAGACCGCTGACGGAAGAAACTCAACAGGAAGTAATTTTATCGTAAATAATACTTAAAACAATCACATTACATTTATGTATGCAAGATAATGAAGTGTCGGACACCATTGACCGCGTTGGCGTTCAAAGAGTTAACTGAAACAGAGCACTCACCTCTCGCTCCCCTTGACCCGGTACACGACGACGTATCCCACGACCTCCTCGGTTTTCTTGGCGGGCTCCTGCCAGCTCAGCGTCACGAACCGGTGCTTCACGATCACTGCCCGCAGCTCCCGAGGGGCGGATACGATACTCCCGTTCTCCCGTCCGACGTCAAGACCTGTTTAAAAAGACATATTTTTCTATTACATTTATGTATTTTCATTGTACTACATCGCTATTGGCACCACCACCGCTAAGAGCGTTAAAACATAAACATTTTTTTTAAGCGCTTCTTGACTTATGTTCTCATGAACAAATAACATACTTTTTGAAAAAAAAAAGCATTAATTGGTGAGCTCATAACAGAGCGCTTGCTAAGAATGCCCGGGGTGATTATCTCAGTTCCTGGCTAGACGTAAAACTTTAGACAAACCACGGGCGGTAATTCGTAAAGCCCAAGATCGCATATTTATGGCAGGTTGCACAAACACCTATCTCGGACATTTACTAATTCACCGCCCTAGGTATGTACCGCACTATTAATAAATAGTGTTGGAGTATTATTGACGTATATCCATGCGGCCTAGGATAGAGTAAGCTAGCGCAAGATAGTCCACGAAAAAGAGGATATCGACTAAAGGAGAAGGATCCTGACATGGCGCAGTCGGTAGGATATGCTCCAACTAACTAAGCATTTTGGCTCACTGACGCAAACTGGATCTTAGCTTCCGAAATGAGAGTACGCCACTTGTCCCGATCCTGCAGTTTCTCGCCAGTGTCACATCCACCACGTCCCCCCAGCGGTACCTGGGACGACCGACAGGGAATCTAATTTCCAATGAGAGGGGCGAATAAAACCATAACCTACCTTCGGTCAGCGTGTAATCATAGTAATCAGGCGGGTGCGTGAAAGCCGAAGAGGTCTCGCCGAGGAAATCTTCGTACAGGTCCAAGTTGTCGTCCGAGACTAGACTGTTGAATATGTCGGTCGTGTTTGGGAGTGGGGGTTCTGAAGGGGGAGGAGAAATAAAACAAAAAGTAAATAAAAAAATAAAGAAATTAAAAAATACTCAACTATGAAAACAATTGGCAAATCATAATTTAATAACTAAATTATAATCCCCAACAAGGAGTATGTTTTAAATAAATAATAAAACTGAAATAAATGTCCAAACGTCATCAATATTGTCAGAATGTTCTTCGTTGATCGGTCCTTAAGAGATTACTAGAACTACAATTTCGCGGTCAAAACACATTGGAGATTATACAAAAAAACTTCCGTGACCCTCAAATATATTAAAGCACATACGAACGGTTTTACTCACGTCGTAAAAGTCGTCATCGCTCGACATGTTTCGAATCGGAACGCGATTAAATCAGAAGAGAGCGCTAGCGCGCTGTTTTCGATTGGCCACCGCCGCGACTAATAGTCGATCGATATTCCACTTCTAAGACTTGAGTAAACCCGTTCCGCATATATTTTAATACACTGGAGATTCGTGTGGTCAGTATTAAACCGGAAGTTTCTCGTTGATCGTTTTAGTGTTAGGCCTCACCGTCGTCGGGTGGTAGCACTATTAATCTTAATGCGGCGACGGCGCTGCCGGCGGGCGAGGAGGCCGCGCACTGGAACATGCCGGCGTCCACGCGCAGCACTCCTTGGATGCGTAGCGACGTCCTATACAACATACTGGTTAATAATAATAACATTCATAGTAAATTTTCAGAAAAGTATTAATTGTTAGCAATGAAGGCCTGTTTGCAATTGTGTCTGTCTGTGGCATCGTAGCTCCGAAACGGACAGACCAATTGGAGTGTGAGTTTTTTAATCGAAATACTTGTCCGTCGAGATGGTTCTTATTATTTTTTTTTATTTAACGGAGATCAAACAGAAACAAGTACAAGGTAGGCTTACAATCTATATACAATTAAAGAGCACCCATGCACTTATTTCCCAGACAATTCTCACTAAGACACATATTACTTTCTTAGCTATGTTTGGTGGAAATAGGACCAGTGATTTCCAAGATATTCAGCTTTAATTGGGACAAGTGACAAGATCTCAGCTCAGCTAGTTATGTTCAAATTTAGTAGCATTTTATTCATCACTCCTTAAAAGTGGGTCTCACGATGACCAGCTTCTTGTGTCGGGGGTGTGTTTTAAATGTCAATGTACAACACTCACCCATCGACGAGCGCGATGTCGTGCTGGTTGGGCGTGAGCGGCTCGCCGTCCTTGAGCCAGCTGACGGTGGCGCCGCGCCCGCGCACGTCGCAGCGCAGCGTCACGTCCCCGCGCGTGCGCGCGCGCGCCACCGCGCCCGCCGGCAACACAACGCGCGGCGCCGTCTGCAACAACATGACGCATTAGGCCATCTTCAGATGACAAGCGCTCAACGCGCGTTTTATTAACTCCACAAAAAAGCGCGTTGGCATCTGTACGGCCAGAACAAAATGTATGTAGTTGCAAACGCGCGTTATCAAAAGGTGCGTTGAGCGTTTGTCTTCTTAACATGGCCTTATGCTCTCTTGCTATGCAGTCTTAATAATACATAGTTCTTTATTGCATTATCATGTTGTACAATAAGATGTTACATTAATACGATTAAGTCCATAACATGAACCCTATATATTATCACACGTGCGGGCCTTAACTTTATAAGATCTAGTCAAATTTTCTTAACGCCAGACTAAAAAACACGTTGAGCCCAACGGGCCGCTGCGGACACCTTGTGACCGACCAAATGTCGAGTCCATGGGGCTGCGACGGACACAGAGTGTCCGCATGCTCGCGATCACTTCAGAAGCCTATAGGCGGCCGACAGACAGCATTGCGACTGTTTTTACTAAAGTTAGTGACCCACGAGGCCCCACAGAACAATCCGGCCGCTAAGCACAAAAAAAACAATAGATCGTAGGATTTCTGGATATTTTTACTCCAAAAGTGTTTGAAGTAGGTGTAAAAACTGAGCATTTTATATCAGATAGATTGTTTTAGTTTTATAAAGTGTTAGAAATTCGTTACAGTTAAAATTGCTTTTACTCTAGTCAGTATGACATGAGAATTGGGTTCAGTACCTATTTAATACTTTACGTTTACGTTAGAAGAGACATTTTTTGAATAATATTTTCGGCTTGCTTAAATGTCGATATTTTAAAAAGTTCATAAGAACCGTTAAATTTAAAATTTTAATAAATAAATGTATATAATACATGTATATAACTAAATGTATAGACCGACAGCGTGACCTGCGCGGCGCCTACGCAGGAAAATACAGTTGAATATTTGCGCAGTTCGCGACGGACACTGGTGTCCTCCACTTTCAACCACAACAGCAAAAAAACAAACCTTCGACGACGATTTTGAGACGATTGTCGATTATATGGTCCAGTCACAAAATACACTGTCGGACACATGGTATTCGACATGGCGTTCAACGTGTTAACCCATCCAGGGCCAGTGACTCAGCGTATGGGTCATGCTCAAACAGTCGCGCAGGGCCAGTGACTCGCATGTGAGTCACGACAAAATCCAAATTAAAAAAAAAGGAATCTTACTATGACTTAATAGTATTAGTATAATGGCTTCAGAAGCGGCGGTCTATTTAGTGTTCGCGCCGGGGTCATGACATGACCAATACGTTGAGTCACTTGTTTTAGCAAAAAAATGGTTGTATGGTGGCCTGGCGTATAGTGTACGGTTGACGACGCTTGGCCGTGAATGGGTTAAGCTATTAAAGGGATATCTACAACGATAATCTTCTAAAACGGCTTTTTTTACTCACCAACACCTGCAGCGTAGTGCCCGTGTCGGCGGAGTCTAGCCGGGAGTGCGCGCGGCACGTGTAGTGTCCGGCGTCCAGCGCGCGCGCACCCTGCACGCGCAGCGACCCGGACCCGACCAGGTAGAACCGGGAATCTAGGTCACTGGTCACAATATCATTACATTAAAACAAACAATAGGAAAGTCAGTGAGTTTAAGACATATTAAAATACATAAACCGAGGTTGGCCGCCGCCGCAACTGATCGTCTCTCCTGTGATGAGTCACGTACCGATTCGAAACATGTCGGGCGATATTCGTGTCGAGTGAGGAAAATCATCTTTCACTGTGTTTTGTTAGCACAGTAATAAACGATGTAATAATAGACAGAGATTTGCTCAACAATTTACTAGAATATCAATATTAGATCCTATAGTTGGCTCCGTATTGATAGTTATGTCACTATTATACTAATCTTCATCTATATATAAATGCAAGTGTCCTGACTGACTGACTCATCAACGTAGAGCCGAAACTACAAATGCTAGAGTTGAAATTTACACACTAGGTTAAATTTATAAAGTGTACGAGAGATAAGAATCGATTTTGAAAAATTCAACCCCTAAGGGGGTTAAAAAAAATGAAAGGTTATATGGGGTACAAGATTTTTTTTAAGATAGGAGTTTGAAAATTTGTAAAAAAGTATTTTATTATAGAAAGAAAACTAATTTCAGTGTTTCTGAAAATTCATCCCCTAAGCCGGTGGAAAAGGGGTAAAAGTTTGTATGGAGATCAAATATTTTTTTGAGTGCGAGATTTGAATCTTTGTGCAATTAGAATAAAAGAAAAGTAATATCAGCGTTTTAAAAATTGTATCCCCTAAAAGGGTTTAAAAGGGGTTGAAAGTTTGAACTCATTACAAATTCTTTGAAGCTTCTTATAAAATAATAACAAAATGACCTTAATTGAACGTTAAAAAACTTCAACCTCTAAGGGGGTTAAAAGGGGATGAAAGTTTGTCCTGGGGTTCAAATTTAATCTTAAGCTAGGAACTTGAATCTTCGTAAAAGGTATTCAAATAAAATTGAAGGAAACTAATTTCAGCGTTTTTTTTATTCATCCCCTAAGGTGGTAAAAAAGGGGATGAAAGTTTGTATGATCAAACCTTTTTTTGAGTGCGGGACTTGAAACTTTGTATAAGGATAAGGACATATTATTAGAATAATCACCGTTCTTGAGATACAGCCTGGTGACAGGCGGACGGACGGACGGACGGACAGCGAAGTCTCAGTAATAGGGTCCCGTTTTTACCCTTTGGGTACGGAACCCTTAAAATGGCAATAAAATCACGTTTTTTGTATGGGAGCCGTGTCAAAAAAAAAGATAAGTAATTTCAACATTGCTTCGATCTGATAATAATAAAGATGTAAAATGTTCAAACGTAAGATTCCACGCGGACGAATTCGCGGGCAACACAGCTAGTAAATAAATAAAATAAAATGAATCGATAAATAGAGCTATAGCATGTTAAGCACATAATTTCAGGGTCTTTCCCCTAATTTGGGAATCGTTGGAATATTGTAGTTATTATATGAATCTTGACATAACGAGGCCGGACCAAGATGGCTCCTTGTAAATAGATAAGTAGGTTGCGACTCACTTGAGGTCGATGGCGACGCCGTTGTTGAGCCACGTCATCTCCGGCTTGGGGCTGCCCACCGCCGCGCAGTCGAACGTCACCGACGCGCCTGCAACAACACTCCGTCACATGAACACAAAACAGATTGCTACAGAAATCAATCTACACACAAGCGCGCTCGAGAAAATGCACACATATACATTGCTCACGGACACGTCAAGCGGATGGCACTCGCGCTGGTCCGAACTGGTCCGAGATATCGTGTCTGTCGATATTGATTTCTGTACCTATCTGTTTTGTGACATGAAGCATTCATTATACTAAACCACGAAGCTTTGTGGGTGCGACATGTATCACCTCAGTACATTTTAATCGAATTTAGGTTATAAAATGTACAGTACCTCTAGCGCAACTGTGACACGCAACTCTTACTCGCGCGAGAAATATTACCTATCTCTTTCTTCGCTGTACTGTGAGAGAGTGACGGGCGATGCTAAGTCGTGCGACAAGAGTCGCGAAGCCTAGTTGTGTTAGACGGGCTGTGATAACAGATGTCACACGCAGAAAATTATATGAGATAGATTTTAAAGAGGACAAAGATTCAGGAACTTTACCCAAACTATTGCATATGTAAGGATATAATTTGATTTAGGCATTTAGCTCGCAATCAGAAGTTTACTTACACTTGAGTTTAAATAAAACAATTTAAACGGATTATATCGCGTATATTATTTATTTGAGCTATAATCCGTTTTTTATTTTATTTAAATGTGTGATCGCGGAAACCGATGAAAATATTACACTTGAGTTGTTTACGATCCTACCGGCTGCGTCAAATAATGCATGTGTAATGCTAACACAAGATAATAGTTATTTTATTATTAGGTACATTTTTATTTTGACGATCATGATGTGAATACTTATATTTTTGAATACTTAATGCAAATGTACACAGTTATTTTCACATGAAATAAATGAATCTGAATCTATAACCGAAAATTCATTCATTGACTTGCGTAACTTGCGTTACCAATTCTGCATGCAGGAATAAACTATTCACGGCATCATGTGTGGAAAATAATTAACCTTGAGATATACCAGTTAACAAGAAAGGGCTTAATATTATTAGACATTTTTAATAATTATATAAAACGGTTTAAACTCGCAGTCGACTGTTAGTCGCGTAGTAACACGGATAGCTGTCCCTGATGAAGAACTTCATATGAGTTCGAAACATGTCGGGCCAGTTCTGTCAATTTTTACGTGAGATTTAACTGTTCTTATAATTATTAATTAAACAAAGAGCTTACTGGCCTTTTCCCTGAGTAAAAATAGGCGGCATTCAATAAGGCCATAAGGCAGTTTTTCAAGTCAGATTGTGAATCAAACGGCATATGCGTAGCAAAACTAGGCTGCGCGACTTTTGTCGTGCGACATAGCATCGCCCGTCACTCTCTCACAGTACTGCGAAGGAAGAGATAGGTAATATTTGTCGCGCGAGAGAGTCGCGAGTCACAGTTATGCTAAAGGACTGCCATGCTACGGTTAAAGGACGTATCTTACTATGACATTCGTATAGTACAAATTTTCTAAACTAAGCTCATCCACTTAAGAACTCAATACCATTGAGTGGTTAACTACAAATTAAGATGAGCTCGTAGTAAAAGCAGATTGTAACCACCTTGGAAGGTTAATATAGATTATCGACTTTATTTCCTTGGACATGACTACAAAATACACTAACAGAATAATGGTGATCATAACTTTTTTAGAATTTTAGAACCGTCCGACTCTCAACAAGAACGTACTATCTAGAAAAAGGACTATGAACTCATCATCAACCATTTTAAACCTATTCAACCAGGAATAAGGTTGAAAATTGAATATCCACGCAATGTACTTCTAACCTTTTTTTTGTAATGGTTGGCGGTTACGGGAACAAAAACAGATAGGATTGTATTAGACACAATGCCATTGTGAATGCAGGTAAGTAAGATACGACCTTTTACCGTAACACGCACAGGAGCTGGACTGACCTTCGATGACGGTGAGCGGCTGCGGCGTGGCCACGAACCGCGGCGGCTCCTCGCCCGCCGGCTCGGGGCTCACGCGCAGCTCGATCTCCTCCCCGGTCCTGTCACAACAAACAAGGATGTCTATGTACACTTCGAGTTGACGTTTTGCACCACTCAATTTTGAAGTTCATTTAACCACACCACACTTTGTATCTGACACTTATTTTCACAATCAATAATTAAATTAACAATCACCTGGTTTCATAGGGAATCACGCCAATAGTTAACCGCACATTAGCATCTAACATGTTGCTGGTGTACCTGTGTGTGTGCGGTGACAGCGACACCTGGCACCTGTAGCCGGCGGCGTCGTGCGCCCGCACAGGATCCAGCTCCAGCGCTCCGCTCGGGGTTATGGCCACCCGCGCCGCTTCTAACATGTTGCTGGTGTACCTGTGTGTGTGCGGTGACAGCGACACCTGGCACCTGTAGCCGGCGGCGTCGTGCGCCCGCACAGGATCCAGCTCCAGCGCTCCGCTCGGGGTTATGGCCACCCGCGCCGCTTCTAACCGCACTGGAGAACCATTTTTAAGCCACGTCACCTAAAAATCAATAGATATATTACTTAGTGAACTAGTTGAAGAGAGTGACATTAAACATACATTAATAACTAGGGATCGGACGATCGAATGCAAATGTCATAAGGAAGGGTAAAAAAAATTACACTCATTTCTACCCCATTAGTCCTGCACGTCTAGCATAACTTTGACACACGACTCTTTCTCGCGCGAGATATACTACTGTCTCTATCTGTACAGTACTATGAGATAGTGACGGATGACGCTATCTCGCGCGACATTAGTCGCGTGTCAAAGTTATCCTAGACGTGCAGTTCCTTATGTATCTCGCGCGAGAAAGAGTCGCGATACTTGGTAAATGAGCTCTAAGCAGGGGAGGTGGCAAACTTTTCAGAAAAAAATGGTCTCACTGTTTTGGCATTGCTCCGCTGCTATATCGACGACCTAGTTAGAATCGCGGGTAGAAATTCGATGAGATCAGTCGTTGTGGAGAACTTTGGGAGTGGTATTTGTCCAGTGGACGTCTATCGATGATTTGATTGATCCAGTGTGCAATTAGGAAGAGAACAGTCAAACCCTCTCGCTTAAGTTACAAGACTCACATTGAGCTTGAGCACCGGCGGCGGGCTGTGCAGCCTGCCTGCGGAGTAGACCTTCCTCTCGGGCAGCGCGGCGGGCCCCTGCAGCCGCACGGCGAGCCGCGCCGGCGCCGCCACGCCGCACGGCAGCAGCGCCGGCATCCCGGCCGTGCCGAGCACGCTGCGCGGCCCCGGGAGGAGGGGAGGCACCTCTGAAATACGGAGATAACCTCGTGAGGCTCAATGTACCTCTTAACTCTTTCGCAACCGAGGATTTTGTAGCGCTAAGCGCGTAGCCGATAACTTGGGGAAATGCGTATGTAGCGGAAACTCACTACGAGGAGCAGCCCACGGAGCAGTGGTTCGGTGTTCAAAGTGTTAATGCACAAAGTAACATATGTAACACGGTTACAGTTTATGCTACACGAGTGCGTAAACGCCAACTGTGCATTACGATGTACAAGATTCTTTCGGTGCATTCTATTCGACTTGACCATAGCCTCCTGACGACCAGCATTCATAATTTGTCAATTTAATTTTAGCCTTATGACACATAGTTGACAGTTAACTATTCATTGTAGTTTATGTACTATGTGTAAGACGCGGGAAGTCAGGAGGTTAAAGCATCTTGAAACAAATAAAAAAATAAATAGAAAATAAATAAAAAAAAACCTAGTTACTTTAGGGTTTACGACCTTTTTATAGAGCCAGTTGCTTCAACATGCCTTAGGTGGCATCGTAGCGCCATCTACCGTAAAGATTTAGACTTTATAGTCGGCACCATCGTCTCTGTTGAGAATCGATAGTTACGATAAGATAAGATAAGATATTTATTTGCAAAGAATAAGTCATTACATAGTTGTCTTAGTGTGGTATATGACATTTGGTATCTTATTCTGCTATTTATACTTATATATACTAGCATGCAAATATTTTAGGTACCACGTTAATACACATGTGCTACATCTTTCTCGTAATTTAAACTTTGGGCTTAAAACCGCTGTTTTAAGCCCGTCTATTGTGAAGGATGGGCAACAACGGAACCCTACACTGAGCGTGGCCCGACATGCTCTTGGCCGGTTTTATAGTCTTACATAGCTAAGTATGCGTTTCTGTGTGGTCCCTCCACCGTAAACATTAAATAACTTCGGACGGATATGGACTGAGATGTTTCAGGTGTTTTAGTGTAGACACAGCATTATCAGTTAAAGTTAGCTCATCACCTGCTAGGTACAGAAGGGCCACTCGCGACACGACGCTGCCCGCGCTGCCCGTGGCCACGCACTGGTAGTGGCCCGCCAACGCCGCTGACATGCTCTCGATCAGTAGAGAACCATTGGTCAGCTGCTTCCTGGAATAATAAAGAAGACCATTAATACAAAGATCAAAGCTTAAAGAAAAATTTAAAAAGGAGCTACCTGGTAGAAGAGACCGGGAATCGAACCCGGTACCTCTGGATTACCGGTCCAGCGCGTTAACCATTTCGCAACCCTAGCTCCAGGTAGACCTGACAAATTTTTCGTTTGCTTTGTGTGTCGATCTTTGCATTGTTTATTTGAAAGGTATTTACACCTTAGGTTTTTCCTTTTTCTATATTTCTTTAAGCTTTGAACTTTGTATTAATGCCTTAATGGTTTAAATTAAGATTGTGGTGTCCCCACATTAAAAAAATGAGTCATTCCGTGGTCATTACATATATTTCATAAATCTAGTAAAGAAGACTGTTTGTAAATGAAGTTACCACAAGCAGGTCAATGCTGTTAATCTTATAATTACAGACTATCTTTAGACCTTTAGGATGAGAGCACCTAACGTCGGGTGAGTGTGGAGGGGATATTCTTGGATGGGGGTTACCCTCATCTGGCAGAAAAATATTGGTCAGAAATACACTTCGCATAACACATTTCGCAGAAACACTTTCGGTCGAATGGTAAGATGGCATAAAGGTATAGTTGGCATTACTACTACCTCGCATACGACACATTTAGCAGCACATTGTTTTGTAGAATATCTCTTTGGCCGACTTTGGTTTAGCATAATTTTATGTACCATAATAATCCTATAGCATACGATTACAATAGCATAATGATCATGCCATCTTGCTCGCAAAACTTCAAGCACTTGGAATCCATGGTGATTTACTACGGTGGATCAAATCCTATCTCTCTAATCGTTCTCAAGCTGTAGTTCTTGGTGGCTTCAGGTCCGATTATATCAACATCCCATCTGGCGTACCCCAGGGATCGCACCTCGGACCGTTATTTTATAACGCATACATATATGATATTGACAAGTGTTTCGTTAACGCCCGTCATCTGTTATACGCAGATGACAAGAAAGTTTTTATGCATGTTAAATCCATAGCCGACTGTAAGCTCCTGCAAAGTGATCTTAATAATCTACTTGAATATTATTCAAATAACAAGATAACATTAAGCATCAGCAAGTGTCGGTGTATTAGTTTTACTCGGAGAACTGAGCCGCTAACATTTTCATATAATCTTGATGGCGTTGCAGTGCAGCGGGTCAATGTGGTGCGCGACCTGGGCGTAATGCTAGACGACAAGATGACTATGAGGAATCATGTCGACCTAATAGTGAATAAGTCTTTTCGTAATCTTGGCTTTGTGATGAGGACCTGCAAACCCTTTCAGAACATATTAAGTTTGAAAATAGTATACAACGCTTTTGTAAGGTGTATTCTGGACTATGCTTCACCGGTGTGGTCAGTCTGCTATGCCACTCACAAAGATCGAATCGAAAGAATCCAAAAAAAATTCGTATCGCATTTGAATTACAAGTTTCATAAATCTTTCTCTACGTATATCGACAGCTGCAATGAATATAATCTTTTAACACTTGAAAACAGACGTAAACTGGCTGATATGAGCCTGCTTTTCGACATAATTAGGAATCGTATTGACTGCCCTGAGTTACTATCGGGTTTATTGTTCCGAGTCCCGAAACGTCGTACTAGGCATACCACTCTGTTCCAAGTTCCCTTACACACGACTAACTACGGTGCCAATGCTGTATTATCTCGCATTCCTCATCTGTACAACAGAGAGTTTAACATGATTGATCCATTCATCGGGTCCAAAAATAAATTTAAAAATGAAGTTTGCAGGATACTATCGAAGGGGAAACTATGATACTAGGCAATAATTTAGTATAAAATCTAATTTCTCTCATGTTAATAAATATTTCGCGTACACCAACGGATTTGCTAAGTTTCTTAACTTGCCTAAATTGTAATGTAAAAAGCAGTATTTACATATTCAAATTACTACGTTGTTGTAGTTATTAGAGTGAACTCCAAAAAAAAAGGCAAGTGACAATAAGGTATTTATTTGCAAATGTAACATTTATATTATTATTATTTTTTGCTTTTTGGCATACATATTATTAAAAATCACATGTAACTATTTGTATAGGGACTATTAAATAGCTGTATAATAGGTATTCGAAAAAAAAAAAAAAAAAAATCTGCGCTGTAGGTGTAGAAAACATTTTCACGTCTGTGGGTACTTTTACCTTTTCAACAACAAGGCAATTATATGTCTTCAATGTTCTTCAATCATGCCTTCTGTCTCACTATTTAAAGTTTAAACATTTTTTCATTGCACACTTGCATCACCTTATCTCAATTTGTTATAATGTTATAACCTAGACTTCTCAGTACTTCTATGTTTTTGTAATTAATGGATGACTGTTATTGGCCTTCTAATATGTAATCCATTTAATGTAAATATTATAATTACGGCTGTTGTTATCCTGAATATCAATAAATAAAATAAATAAATAAATAAAAAAAAATATTTTCTATTACCAGAAAAGTACGTTAAGTAAACTTTACGTAGTAGAATGTAAGCACCGTTAGGTACGACGACGAGCGGTTCGAGGAGCAGTGTTTGGTATCTTGCCGCCGCGGGGCAACTGCCAATAAATTTTTAATCACAACAATTGTAATGCATAAATTAGGTCCTGATTCCACCTTAAAGCAGGTCCGACTTGGATTAGGTTAGGTACGACGACGAGCGAAGTGAGGATGAGTGTTAGGTTGAACTGAGACCCTAAACGAGCGAGTGAGCCGCGCGGCATCGGCCGGCTACCATACTACTCCATGGACAAAATGTGTAATCACAACAATTTGTAATGCATAAATTAGGTACTGATTGCACCTTAGGGCAGGTTCGACTTGGATTAGGTTAGGTACGACGACGAGCGAAGCGAGGAGGAGTGTTAGGTTGAACTGAGACCCTAAACGAGCGAGCGAGCCGCGCGGCAGCGGCCGGCTACCATACCACTCCATGGACAAAATGTGTAATCACAACAATTTGTAATGCATAAATTAGGTACTGATTGCACCTTAGGGCAGGTCCGACTTGGATTAGGTTAGGTACGACGACGAGCGAAGCGAGGAGGAGTGTTAGGTTGAACTGAGGCCCTAAACGAGCGAGCGAGCCGCGTGGCAGCGGCCGGCTACCATACCACTCCATGGAGAAAATGTGTAATCACAACTATTTGTAATGCATAAATTAGGTACTGATTGCACCTTAGGGCAGGTCCGACTTGGATTAGGTTAGGTATTCCGCATTTGTCCTGTACAACAAGATAAGACAATGAAGTCTATCTTGGAATCAAATGGTATTCGGCTTGACAACTTTATGCCGCCTAAATATTATGCAAAAAAAATATCTGCGAAAGTACTATTCGTTTAGAAGACTGTTATGCTCATCAAAATTATACCAATATAAAATTCGGTGTTATAAAAATCTGCGAAATGATTTATGCCAAGGCATACTCTGCGTAAGATGTTTCTGCCAAACGTTACTTCTGCCAAGTATCGTTATGCAAAACAAATATATGTCAAAAAAGTTTCTACAAGATAATAGTGAACCTCTTGGATGGTTTCGTTCAGTGATGAGTGATAAGTCTTTTGAAACACTGACCTCTTCTCTAAGCCTTGGGTCATTGGAATCCGACATGAAGGCAATTGAAAATTGGAATATCATGTAACAATATGAAACGCGCCAAGATGATACAAAAGAGCAACGCACTATTTTTCCTATGAATCTTCCGGCATTGAGTCAAGATTTTAGGATTAAACAAAACTCAGTTTCACCTATACTTGTCCTCGCCAGATATCGCGTCGTCCCTGGTGGGCGGGGCATCGCTACGGTGTCTCCAGTGTATCCGCGACCCTCGGTTCGCTGCGCAGGAGAGCAGGGCTCCCTCCCCTTCCTCCAGTACTGCATCGTGAGGTTCTGCCGTCAACCGGACACCCTCATCGGGTATTAGCTCGTCCACACCTGGAAATAATAGAGGTAATATGTTAACACCAATGATTTAGGTCTATCACATTGAAAAACTTAAATTTTTGGAACTTAAGCTTAATTCAAAGATAATTTCTGAATGATTCCAGCAGTCTCTTCAGCGTTATGTCTTTTTTATGTCTTAGGGAGCAAACGAGCAAACGGATCGCCTGATGAACCACCCATAGACACCTGCAAAACCAGAGGAGTCACAAGTGCGTTGCTGATCTTTCCGGTGGGAGCTCTATTCTTGAAGGTTTGAAGGTCGTGTCGGTCCGGAAATGCCGAAAGCGACAATTCATTCCACAATGCAGTCGTGCGAGGCAGGAAATAACTAGAATAACGCACAGTTGTGGACTGCCAACTATCTAAGTGGTGAGGATGGAAGGATTGTCGCGTGTTATGTGTCAGTGCAGTGTACGTGCGTATAGATATATGTGAAGTGTATACGCAGACCCCATGGTCTGCTGCCACGTGCGATTTAGAGCTAAGCTTAACTTCAGCTAGACTCCACGTACCCATTGTCGGGAATAAATTTGTATTTTCTTTATATTATAAGTATTAAAATTCAAGTAATTGTTTCAACTTGACATCCAGTACAACTACCCCATAATAATTCGCGTCTAGAAATATGTACCTCTTTGACTTGAATAAAACCCGATCCACGGTATCCGCATCGCGCAAAGTTAATTTTGTAACAAAGTAAAAGAAGAAAGATGTTGGAGGTCATAAAATAATGAATTGTCTTTATTGTCTCGCATTTGACATTTACGTAGAATCCTAAATTAAGCGTAACCTTTTCTAAGCCTACGCACTAGATTCTGCGAAATAATAACGGTTTAATTTGGAAAAAGTTATTCCTTTAATTATGTTTTACTTAAGTAAGATTTACGTATACTAACTAAAGCTCGCGAAATGGTTTGTACAGTTAACATTTTTTTTATGGCATAGTCATACAGGCAAGCGAGCAAACGCTTATTACCCTTTGGGTACGGAACCCTAAAAAATAGTTTAAAAAATCCCAATCTAGAATAATCAACATTAAATACCTCCTTCAAGAGCCGTATAAACAAAGTTTAAAAAAAGGTCGAAATCAAAGTATTATGGTTCCTCAAGAGCGCTCCGAGCTCGAACCCACTACAATGAGTCCTAATCACACAAACATCCTTTATTACGCTGTCGAGTGCCATCCATGAATCACCACCGACCACATTATTACCGTCACAAATATAGTTATGACTCTTAATACAACGTATTGCAGTTCAAGTTAAACAAGTATTGGTAAAAATACCGGCAAAATTAAAATTGTACATGCGCTTAAAGCAAAAATAACAAGTTCTATTCTTAAATCTTTACCTGTCTCTGTCAGTTATAATAAGGTTGAGTTTAGCTTTTGTTTCCTTTGGAGAACTGCAGATGTTATCGTGGTTATGGGTAGGGTTTTCAACAATGCAATCAAAGAATCCTTGAAAAAACTCTTGATCAGATTAATTCTAAAGGTTCTTTAAGAGGAGGTTTTTCGGGCGAGGCTTTTATGAAGGTTTGTTCATCCAGATTGAGGGGCTTTTTACGCGGCCTACATATAAATACCTACTGTTGTTTTTTTAAACCCTATCCTAATGGATTTACGTAGCGAAGATTTGAAAAGAAAAAATACCTAAAGTAGTAGTAATTAGTTAAATTTTGTAGTTTTAAAGAATTCGATAGAGTAGGTCATTGTCCAAGGTTATTAAGATTGGTCAGACGTTTTTTTTATTAAATAAATAAATAAAGGGACAATCTTACACTAATCGACCTAGTCCCAAACTAAGCAATGCTTGTACTATGGGGACTATATATTAGACGATGATATACATAAACATAATATATAAAATACCTATACATATGGAGAATATGCATGACCCAAGAACTAATATTCGAACCTAGGACCGCCGGCTCAGTAGGCATCTGCACTACAAACCGAGCCAACCACGAGGAGCCGAACGATTATTACGTAACAGCGACAAAGTTCCAAAATAACCAACCACTTTAACCGATAACGTCTCTATACATCAATAAGAGTAGGTATAGTATTTATGACTTCCTATTTCCGTGCGATGATTCTTCTCAGCTGTAAACCCTTCCGAGTGCAGTAACATATGTTCTATTTAATATTTTCTTCGGTTTCCGCCACTGTCACACACTTAAATAAAACTAGGTTGACTATCTTTGGCAATGGTAGCTGGAAAGGTACCGAAACGTCAGGGAATCATTAATATACGCGACCCGCCCCGGCTTTGTATACCTACGGGTGCAATGCTGATAAATTATGCATGTATTATACATAAAACTTCCTCTTGAATCACTCTATCTATTAAAAAAAAACGCATCAAAATGGGTTGCGTAGTTTTAAAGATCTAAGCAAACATAGGGACAGCCAGACAGAAAGCGACTTTGTTTTACACTAGGTAGTGATATGTTCCATTTGCTAAACGTATTACGCCTGTTACAGAAAGGTACATTATGTTTAATGAATAATGACGTCTGAAACCATCACTTAATCCTGTTAAAAAAGGGACTGGTCCCTTCGAGACCATGTCACGTTCGAAACGTCGAGGTCATTAATTCAACACTTTGAACACGATAAAGTGCCTCGCCTTCTTTTTACTCACTACCGTGCCCCCTGATTAAAGTAAGTCTATTAACAAACATCACACTAATATCAAAAAGTTTGTGTGTTTGGTGAATGTTTTTTACTTCTTCACGCTCAATTTTTGATAAATTTTGGTATGAACGTAGCTGACACTCTGGATTAACATATAGGCTACTTTTTACCCCGAAGTGTTCCTATGGGATAAGCAGGTAACACCGCTCGACGCACCTATTAGTGTACAAAACACATGAGGTAAGTACCTACTCGTCAGCTTCCGTCACCCATCCTGAACTAACAATCAGCCGTTACGTGCATCTAAAATTGAATTGCTCATTCAACTTCCATAACAAACGAGCTCGTGGTCAAGCGATAGCAAAGTCAATTGGAAATCAAATGTCCGGCAATTAAACCGCAATAAATCTCCGGCCGTCCGCCCGCATGCGCGCGCGCAGCTGACTGACACAAACAAGACGGGGCAGCTACTGTGATGCACATTGCACACACATAAATGGTAACCTACTATTCCTATTTGGATTTAACAAGAATGGAAGATTATTTTTAATTTATGAGTTTTTTAGCTATGCTGCCAGTCCACAACTCTTACACATTTAAATAAAACAATTCAAATAGATTAATCATATCGCGTATATTCATTATTTGATCATCCCTGACGTATTAGAGTTGTTGGGTTGGTGAAGCTGAAAAGTTGCCGAAACGTCAGGAAGGCTAATTTTTTTTACAAATCGGCCGTTTCCTAAACTAAGCAAAGCTTGTACTATGGGTACCTACTAGACGACGGTATACATAATATGACCCAGAAACAAATATTCGAGTTCATCACACAAATATTTGCCGTGGCCGGGATTCGAACCCATTACCGCCGGCTCAGTAGGTAGGTAGCTGCACTACAAACTGCGCCAACCGCGTTGTCAATTAATATACGCGATATAATTTTCGCCGTTTAAATCGTTTTATGTAAATACGTTCTACTCGTAATAATTTCTTCGGTTTCCGTGATTCGTTATTATTAATTTACAAACGGATTATTAACTATATTACGGTTATTTCAGGTCTCGTCGTTTCGGAGCTATAAAGAGTTAAATAACATGACTGTTCTCTGTAAACATTTAATTAAGTGCAAACAAAAACGTTTTCGTTTTATTTTTAATTTTGATTACCTATACCCTTTTTGATGATTTGATTTATTTTAATAAAGGCTAATGTCATTCCTTAAGGTTCCACATTATGAACTTATAAGTTACATCAAAAATAAAATAAAAATAAATAAATAAATCAATTTACGTCACTTGAAATGAAAATAACATGCCCCCGAAATGATTTGTGCCCCATTCCCCTTTAAACCACAATTGATGTCTATTTGCGAGCTGTGAGCGAAGAGCAAGACAAACAGGGGGACGGCAGATGTTCAAATGAACAGAGGGACAAACAAGCGCGCAGCAAAAGCGACATTAAGTGATTCATTGATTCAGGTGCTGTTTTGAAGAATTCTGTATAAGGTTCATCATATTAGCCGATACACATCCACTGCTGGACAAATAAGGTCTCTCCCAAAGTTCTCCACAACGATCGGTCTTGCGCCGCCGGCGCATCCAATTTCCGCGATCCTAACCAGTTCGTCGGTCCCCCTGTTTGGTGGTCTTTCCACGCTGCGTCATCCGGTCCGCCGTCGCCACTCAAGAACCTTTCTTCCCCAACGGCCATCGGTACGAGCAATGTGCCCCGCCCACTGCTACTTAAGTTTGGTGACTAAGTATAAGGTTAAGAGATAATTATTGATTTCGTGGAATATCAATAAAAGTTTAATCTGCAAAAAACTCTCTAGGGTACATGATTATATCAACCAGCGATTCGGAAAATACGAAACGAGAGAAAGAACATTTCATTAGGCATGAACCACTTTCGGAATTTTAAGTTACAAGGCCCCCCTTGTAGTAAAAACAAAAGTTTGAGCGTAACTTAAATTGTTATTTATTTATTTAAATTAGTTACACAGCATAACAGTAAATAAACCAAGGTACTGTGAACTACAAAATTACATTATAAAAAAAAACTGAAATCTAATTTGATTTAGGCGACGTAACAACGTCGCTCCGTTGCGTCGTCTGATCTGGTGCAGGATTCGGCAGATTGCCCCGGAACTGCCGAAACACAACACCCTTCGGCCAGAAGTCTGCACTTGCGATGGTGTCCTGCAGCGGCCGCAGCACGCGCACCACAAACGAGCTGAAGTGCACGTAGTGGCGGGACTGCAGCTGGTGCACCCTCAGCGAGAAGCCAGTCTTCCGGCGGACGTACTCCACCACATCGTCAGCCACGGCGGAGTGATGCAAGCGCGACACATAGTTATAAAATAGTGAAGAGTGAATAGTACATAGATATACATAATACCTACTTTAAGTAGCCAGGATTCTATCACAAGAACTTATCGGAATATCTGGTAATATCAGAGCGAGCTTTTTTGTCACCCAAAGACTGAGCCTCGCGATTCAAAGGGGGAACGCGGCGAGCGTGCTGGGGACGATACCTCAGACGGCCTCAGTACTGGGGGGCTCCATTTAACTGTAGGTTTCAAATATTATACCAATCAATCGCAAAGGCGCTGTTCTAAGTAGTAACATTGATAAAATGGTTAGAAACATGTTTGATCATAGAGAGAAATATCTAACCAATCAGCATTTTGGAACCGATATGGAGCCTTATCACATTCCAGATAGAATTACGTCAATTACGTAAATATACGACATAACCAGCTGTCTCACCGAGGGTCCTTTTTGCTTGGAAGTGTTTGTGTACTGTCATTGTTGTGCCCGGGTTTGTTGATGGACATGTCACGGGCGATTAATTGTATTTGCAATGTATTGTATTGTACACAATTATGGACGTGCAGTTTAGTAAATACGTAAACTTTGCGCGGTTGAAAGGATCACAAAAGAGTATTGTGCGCGTTTTTACAAGATCGCCCGCTTGGTTTCGTGACGAAATGCATTTAAGCGTGTTAATTTAATCAGTGTGTGTTTATTGTAGTTTATGCGACAGTAACATAATGATAGGTCTTAAAAGACGGATGTGGTGAGTCTCAGTACTGGCAGTAACTCCCGCGGAGAACAGAACGAGGCGGAGGCGCGCGCGCAAGGTCGTCATATCATAATCATAATAATGGTATTGGTAGGTTTACTATCATTTACAAACAATCATTTAACAAATGGTCATTTGACAAATATACATTTAACTGAACCGAATCATTTCACAAACACTTCATATCACAAATGGTAATTTGACAAATATACATTTCACAACTGCATCATTTCACAAATTCTTCATATCACAAATGGTAATTTGATAAATATACATTTCACAACTGCATCATTTCACAAATTATTCATATCACAAATGGTAATTTGATAAATATACATTTCACAACTGCATCATTTCACAAATTCTTCATATCACAAATGGTCATTTGATAAATATACATTTCACAACTGCATCATTTCACAAATTCTTCATATCACAAATGGTCATTTGATAAATATACATTTCACAACTGCATCATTTCACAAATTCTTCATATCACAAATAGTCATTTGATAAATATATAATTCACAAACGCATTTGATCATTTGTGATATGATGATTTGTCAAATGAATACTTTGTGTAATAAACAGTTTGTGAAACAATGTTTTTAGAAAACGAATAATATGTGAATGGTGGAGGAGTTGACAAACGTTTGTGAAATGTATATTTGTGAAACGTTTTTTGGGAAATGATTGGCCACCATATTGGTAATGTTATGGATTAAATCACCGATTTTCCTTCATGGATCCATCCATCCATTATCATTAATTTTAGAAGTTTTAACTAAACAACAATAGCGATATGTTACACACTAAATAATATCTACTATACCATTTATATTTTATAGCATGTACCTATCAATCCCGAGTGTAGTTATCGAATTATGCCGTGAACCAACGTGCGGTGAGCTTCGTTAGCACGAAAGAGCAATGTGCACTGTCGGCCGGGGCGGGGGCATGTGCGGTATTAACTTAGGCCGGAGCAGAGACAGGCTTTTAGATTAGCGAGCCGTGTATAGCCACGCCACAGAATAAAATACAACAGAAGGCTCTCCTTTTTGATCTTCGCATACGCCACTGTGAACTGAATTTTATAGGTTGTTTGAGTAAAATGCGATGCGATTGGTTGTGGGGCGTGTCGCTTCGCCCAACTGAGGTGTGCCGCTCAGGCTGGCTGCGAACGCACGGCGTAGTTGCCCGGAAAAAGTTGAAGAGCGGAACCAGGCACCAAGGTGCATGCAGCAATGTGCACGCATTCCTGAGGTCATAAGGTATAATAAATGTTACATGAACCTAGGCCAATTTACGCTTTTTTATTACCCTTCGAATTTTTCCTTATGCTTTGTGTGTCGATCTTTGCATTTTTTATTTGAAAGGCTTTACACCAACATTCAATTTCAGTTTTCCAAATTATACGAAGCACCGAGTTTTTTTTTTTTTTTTCCTTAACATGGGAAGCCGGAAGCCTGGTATGGCTGCATCCGAATATCAATTGTTAGCAGGGGGCGGGGCTAGCCGGCCGCACCTGCCTGGAAGCACCGAGTCAATCGAACCGACCATAAACCTCTAATGGCGTGTGATATTCCCCTCAAGGTATCAGGAGGGTCGCGGTCCAGGGACCAAGGCCCTTTTAATGGTAATCCTGACAGACGGTGCCGCTCCACGGTTCGGTACTCCTAAGCCTATTTGGACCTCTGGGAGCATTTGTGACGTCACTCGATGTTTATTGTGATCTAAGTGGTTGGCGGCTCGGATACGAGAAACAGACATAAGTTCATATTTTTAAGACTACAATTTTATTAATGTTCTGTATTCCGCTTAGAAAGAGGACGTAATCACTGTTTTCTATTATTTATTAAAAAATATTCTAAAATGTAGTAATTCCAAAACTATGACTCAATGGAAACGTTAGGTACTTTAGTAAAGAATGGCGTTGAGCTTGACATTACCAGCTAATGTTTTTTTGCGGATAGGTCGAAGACTACAACAAAGCAGGCATAGTTGTCGTAGATTTTCTTATATTTAATTATTATACAGAAAAATAAATCGAATATTTTTTTAGAGTGTACGCGACGCAAAGCTCTCTCGATGTCTATATGAATTTTCACCTGTTAGAAGTATGAAAAGTTGTAGCTAAAGAAATTGCGTACACAGAGTACAGAAAGCTGCATAGCCCGCGTGTCGAGTGTCGCCCTCATCAGCAATTAGGTCAACAGCTAATCCATACGGATCTGGGACCGGCAGATGACATGTGCATGCACACTTTAAAGGAATCCCTGTGCGACACTTTAAATAAATATCAGGTCACAGCAATGGGTACCTACTAGATGACGATATGTTATAATTAGATACAAATGCAAATACTCTTTATTGCACACCTCAAACATCAAAGAATACACAACACAACATGAGATACATTAAAATAACAGGCAGAGGTAAACAGCGATCTCTTCCAGACAAGATAAAAATAGATAAAAATGTATTTATTGCACAAACAACTTACAAACAAATAGGTACAATAAAATTTAAATCATAGTTATGTTACATAATACTCAAATACGTAGAAAACATCATGATCCGGAAACATTTTTAAAATAGAAAGCTTCAGGCTTTCAGGTAGAACGCAATATGGTAAATCTTATTAAAATACAAAACGGGTTTACTCACGTCGTAGAAGTCGAATTAAATATCGCTCGACTTGTTGTACCCTTACCATGAGTTTACACTGACAATACTCGCCAGCGACTGCGTAAAGGATTTGTATGGAGAATGTGGTTCTACAAAATAACCGGTAGGGGCACTGTACTATTCTCCATACAAATTGTTGACGCAGTCGCTGGCGAGTACGCTCACGTAAACTCATGGTAAGGGTATTCATGAATCGCGTCTAGGGCTGCCCTCCGTCCGGGTTTCCCCGGGTCTGTCCTAGTTTGGAGGCCGCCGGGGGCCGACCGGAGGTTTTCAGAAAGTGTCAGGGAAAAACCCGGACAATTTCTATGTGAATGAAAAATAAAGCGATTGCTTTTTTAATAATAAGAAGCGGTGGTAGCCTAGTGGTTAGGGCATGCGACTTTCAATCCGGAGGTCGCGGGTTCGAACTCGGCCCATACCAATGAGTTTTTCGGAACTTATGTACGGAATGTAATTTGATATTTACCACTCGCTTTTCGGTGAAGGAAAATATCGTGAGGAAACCACCTAAGCCCAATAAGGCCTAGTTTCCCCTCTGGGTTGGAAGGTCAGATGGCAGTCGCTTGCGTAAAAACTAGTGCCTGCCACATCTTGGGATTTAGGTAGCCGACCCCGACTGAGAATTCATTTTCTACAATATGGGACAAAGGCTAGGAGGATGATGATGCTTTTTTCCGGGGAAAAAAAGCGATTTACTCCAAATGTCCGGGTTCTTTAAGTTTTTGTCCAGGTTCGGCGAATTCAGAGATGGCAGCCCTAATCGCATCCCGATTCGCAACATGTTGAGCGACATTCGTCTTTTAATTTCGCATTTGAATACGTGTGAAGCTTACGGTAGTTCTATGTGAAATTGCAAACCTTGTGATCGTTGAGTTAATAACTGCTTAAGAACAATTCTAGTCCTCCCAATTGAAAGTTTTTAGCAGTTTCAACTAAATTGAAAATGGTCGAGTAATGCGAAGTGCGCGAGTCGTCGGCAAAGTTGGAGCAAGTTCGCAAGTTCGCTGGATCTATGGGATGACGCGTGCAGGTGCACTTTATACAGGGGTGAATTCGGAGCTTCTATTGATATAATATAATATATCCGAAATATCACCATTGTAAGGGTATTTTAGCTATACTTCATTCGAAAAAAAAAAAACATGAATATTAACACTAGAAGGTATGAGCGGTGGTAGCCTAGTGGTTAGGGCATGCGACTTTCAATCCGGAGGTCGCGGGTTCGAACCGGGCCCGTACCAATGAGTTTTTCGGAACTTATGTACGGAATGTCATTTGATATTTACCACTCGCTTTTCGGTGAAGGAAAACATCGTGAGGAAACCACCTAAGCCCAAATAAGGCCTAATTTCCCCTCTGGGTTGGAAGGTCAGATGGCAGTCGCTTGCGTAAAAACTAGTGCCTACGCCACATCTTGGGATTTAGGTAGCCGACCCCGATTGAGAATTAATTCTCAGAAAATGGGACAAAGGCTAGGAGGATGATGATGATTAACACTAGAAGGTAACAGAAAACTATCTACGCGTATTTTTTTTGTACCATAGTCGAGTAAAAAGTATCCTATAAATATCTTTGGATGTCCCTGTACCAATATTCGTTAGAATCCGTCCAGCCCTTTCAGCGTGATGAGAGGACGGCGCCGCAGATGGCGCCAGGCTGGCACGGCCCACACAAAACAACTGACGATCCTGCATCACGCTATTAAGATTTGTAAATCTCCATAGAAAACCCGAACAAGAGATGACTTTAAGACAAGGGCACATGAAATACAGCGACACATATACATAATGTATGTAGCCACGTGTCGTTACGGGGTGAAATATGGCGACGGGCCGGGTTTAGTGTTTCTTTTTCGCAATTTTCGTGTATTGTGCTGTTTCCATATGCCGCCATTGTAGATCATCACATGGGTATCCTATCACAACTCCGGAAACATGTTTCCCATCCATAACGTTTCGTCAAATTTTCATCTGTCCGAAAGCAACATTTTCCTGAAACTCATTATATTTTGCAGGGTTTTATAACATCGTTTTAAAGAACCCATTAGGCTAGGTTTGTTTTATAATCATTCTGAAATATGAACAGTTTTGGAATAAAATGGCTTTCATATGTCATATCATCACCCGTACCGATTGTAGTACGATTACGGCACACAGCTTTTTCGACTGCATTTAAAAAGCCAAAGCTTTACCAACTAGAGCGGAAAACAAGCGCATTCATATCATGAACCAGCTGAAGATGCGCACTGAGCCGGAAAACGAATACACCACGAGTGTAGGAAGCATGCACCGCTCGAAAAGATTACTCATCTCAACCTGAGCTGTTCAGCAACAAGGTTTAGATTGAAGTGGCTAAGTGACGTTTTTGTAGTCCACATGTCATCTCGAGAGTGGACGGCTGTATGGATTAGCTATTGACCTAATTGCTGGGCTTGTGCTTGGGGACAGGGGTACAACTGTCAGTGTTATGATCGCTTCCACTGTACAAGTGCGTATAACATTCAAGGAGTTTTAATTCTGTAAAGTATGCAAAAAGAAGGAAATACGGAACCCAAACATTCAAATATTATATTGTAATTCAAATTGAAATTTGGAATAAAAAATACCAAAGAGGCCATTTAAAACTTACTAAACTTAAAAATGATATACAATGCAATACAATTACTCTTTACTGCACACTTCACAAAACATACAGGAGAAATACAACGCAAGACATTAGAATTAGAGGTAAACAACTATATATTTTAACTTTTCAATTTAGAACTACATATACAATATATATTTAGTTTGTTGTTGTTTTTAAGAGTTTGGGGGGTGTGGAATCCAAAAAAATCTCTAAAAGCCGAACTTTTAAGATGGTGGAAGTTCTAAATTGTCATGGATACCGTTGTCTAGGTATTTTAAGGTGCAAAATCACTACCTTAAACCTTTTTTGCTTTGTTATAGAACAACCAACAACCTAACACACCCAACTAACACTTTCCTATTTATAATTCGTGTAAGGAAAGGAAAGGACTATTACGAAACTCAACAAAGGATCAAACCACATATTACTTCCTTGCTTCAATTAATTACAAGAATGAATCTTAACACACACAAACAGGCTTCAATTTACATCCATAAACCTACAATAAACTTTAATTCGTTGCAGTAAAGTCCTCGCCGATGGCTCTAACTTTTAAGGGAGCGCTGAAGTTTAAATGCGATGCGGTAGTTTCTTAATGCCCGGCTTAAATAAAGGACATGCAAAGCCGTTGGAGGTTACAGGGTTACAACATTTATCAGGCTCTCAACTGGGATTACCTGCGCTGGGACTCGTATGTTGTGTAATTTGGGGTCGACACCACTAACTACAACCGGGGCAAGGGAAGTGGAGTCCTTGACTTGATTGCCGGAATATAAACTACTTGGTACACTGTAACAAAACATATTATTTATACCCAAACAGGGTGTTTTTCAACCCACATCATATTGCGGATTTTGAGTGGTACTAATTTATTTTACTGCTGACGTTGAGCGTTGAAAATCAGTGAATGTCACTGATGTAAACAAAGAGGAAACAGGACTAAACATTCCGCAAAATGCAAATATTTTTTGTATAACAAAGCCAATCTATCCACAGTGATGAGAGTCAAGTTTTTTTAATAGGATCCAGTATTTATTTTATTTCGTAAGAAGAACGAAGGAATGACCAGCAGTCCGGTAAACAATGGTTTGAATCTGGTTAGTGCCAAATCGCTACTGACTACACTACACTACCCCTGGGCCAGAGCGTCACTTGTTAGGCTATATGTTGTTTACGCCTCGTAAAACAATAAGAATCGTGAAACTGCAGTACACACGGGTTTTTCCCGCTTATTTTGTGTTTCGGGAACTAAGCATTTCCCGGGACAGAAGATTGCTCACAGCAGTCCCACGATTTGCAGATTTCCTAGTGTATATAAATCCTTGGTCAGGCTTGAAAGTCTCAGTCAGAGAGTTGAAAATAATAGCAACGGACAGCATTATAAAAACTATTTATATAGTTTATCTAAAAAAGACATTAAGTTACAAATAATTAACGCAACAAGTTTGATTGTATTGTGTTGTTTAATAAACTTGCACTGATCCATCAACCTTCTACTTAAAACTCTTACAAGGTACTCGGCTCCGGCTTTACCTCCGGCTGCGGCTTGAGATCCGCATCCGTTAAAAAAAGTTAAATTTGGATCCGGCTCCGGTCTGGTAAAGCCGCCGCGTACACGCTGACTAAAACTGAGTAAAAGTCGCTTAAAATAATTTAAAAAGTAAAGATCTCCTAAGGTCATGTTTACGAGGCATCCAGGGTTCTAGTAATTTCCTTTATCCAATAATGAAACTTTTCACTTTCGTCGGTCGCAGCTTGTAATAATTATTCACTAACACAGCCTTTATAAAACCATCGGCATCGCAAAAAAACCCCAAAGGATTGCAATCAACAAAACCTAGATTATCAAAGCCTTCTGGTCAAAGCGTCCTAGAGACTGCAATCAGACTTTAAGCGCTGATTGCGATTGAAAAAAACAGCTTGGAAAAATAGGAGCCACCTGAATTTCGACGGGATATAGGCTGTTTTTAATAAGTAGAGCAGCTGTAAATGTAGGCCGGCTTTGAGCGTTTTGTTTTTGCGAAACTGGAGCGTGGGATGTTTCGATTGTGGCTGGATTAATGGGCCCGGGAGATTGCTAGTAAATGACGATAAAACAGTGTTTTCAGGAATAACAATCATCTCTTTGTTGACTTTACAGATTATAATAATGCCTGGAGTTTATTCACGATATTAAATCAGAGATAAAGGGATCAGTAGAAGAACCACAGTAACCGACAGAGTATAAGGGCTTGTAAAACTGCCACTTGGGAAATGGGCCGGCAAGACACATAGCTTTTAGAACAAAAGATTTTTTTTAAAGTAGCGACAACGCATAAGATGCAGCGTGAGCATGTCTCCCAAAAGGTGGATTGATATCCTGATGAAGATCATTGAAATCCGCCGTCATGATGTCGTTCTTTGGGGGCGGCTTATGTCCAGCAGTTGACATCTTTTGGCGATTGATGGTGATAATGAACTCAAAGGCATTTTTGGAACTAAGTGAATTAACTATTAATTATGGAACTTCTATCATACTCAAGAGCTCATGTCTTAATTTTATTCGTCTACAATATTCATGTACGAGGAATTTCTGCTTGGATAATTACTACTCAGCACGAAATGAGCCCGTCGTGCAATCTCAGCGTACGAAACTTTTGATTGATTGACTTCTGAATCTGATCACGAAGACAATACGGAAGGAAACTTGTGCGCTATTTGATGACGGGGTCTTGGTTTCAATAGGACTAGGTAAGTTGTATTTGATTTGATTGATTTCAACACGTCGAACCGTTGAGTGCAAGTCAACGCGTGTTCCTCAGAGTTTTTATAGTTCGCCCTTGAAGACCTATTTACTTCCTACCTTCCAGAGTGTGTGGATGAACACCCTGCCGATGGCACACACCGAACACGTACCGAAAGACGCAGTTGGGTAGCCCACATCACAAGGTGGATCAATGATGAATTTCCCTGGAGTGCCCTGGATGCCAGGAGCGCAGGATCGATCATCCTGGCGTTCTTCGAGAAAAGCCCATCCAACGTCTATTTGCTGATGGTTGATGATGATAATGAACTTGGACAGTTTTTGAACTAGTTATCAGTAATGGAAGCTTATCATTTTAAAGAAGGCTCAGATTTCAGCTGGAGTGCTTTCCCACCTTGCTCATCCACATATAATATGCATATATGAGTAGTTCCTGTCTGCATAATTACTACTCGGCACGGAACAGAAGCCACGCCATGCAATCACATCTCATCTGAACGTACGAAACTTTTGATTGATCAACTTCTGATCACGAAGACAATGCGGGAGGAAACTTGCACGCTGTTTGATGACGTACTGCCAGGAGGTAAGAGTAAGTACGTACTACGTAGTACATGATTGATACAGCGAACACAGTCAAATAGTTTTCGACCTGCCTGGACTTGGAGGTCTGTCTTTACGGATCCAACTGCATCTTTAAGTAAGAGTCAAAAATCAGTAATGTGGTGTTCATAGAAGCCGTTTCCCACCAGCTTGCGTATTTTACGGCATTTAAGTATCTTACCCTGATTATTCTATCAGAGAGAATAAGCCAAACTTAAATTAGACTAAGCTTTATTTTTTATTCACAAACTGACCGGCGATTGACATCAGTATCACCTGGTGGTAAAGTGAGTACGAGGATGTAGTTCGCAGGTTCAGTATTCACTCTTACCTTGAAGAGACATTTTAATTTAACTTTTGCACACTTCCAACTATGACTCACAAAACGACCAGACCCCAAAAACCCCATATTGGCAGGGTCTAAATTCCCATACAAACTACACAGAAATTACAACGCAATTTATCATAATTACCTTATACAACAATTTTAATTAGGCGCGTCCAACCCTTCCCGTTCCTGCATCAATCAATTTTCCGACTTCACAACTCTAATTAAAGCACAAATTCAACTAACGTATGACTACTATTGGCGAAACCTCAGATCAGAAAAGACCGCTACTGTCTACGGCATTGAGTCTCAACTCGTCTGAGACTTTTAGATCAAAACTAGGATATCCTTGGACAACGGTTTTCAAACTTATGGTAATGAACAATATTTGAAACACCTTATTTATGTTTTACTAGCTGCGCCGCGGTGATACCCGCTCTTCCCACGGGAACACTACATTTTTCCGGATTAAAAGTAGCCTATATGTTAATCTAGGGTGTCACCAACCTTACATACCAAAATTTATCAAAATTAGTCCAGCCGTTTGAGTGTGAAGAAGTAACAAACATACAAATAAACACACTCACAAACTTTCGACTTTATAATATTAGTGTGATTACGCTCTATTAACTAGTAACGACGAAACAGCAATAAATATCTATTTTTATACTTTGACAACCAACCCTACATCACTACATAGTATAAAACAAAGTCGCTCCCTTCAGTCTGTCTCTATGTACCTATGCTTAGATCTCTAAAACTACGCAACGAATTTTGATGCGGTTTTTTAATAGATAGAGTGATTCAAGAGGAAGGTTTATATGTATAATAAATGCATAATTTATCAGCATTGCATCCGTGCGAACCTGGGGCGGGTCGCTAGTATACTATAACGACCGTCTCCAAGGAGCACAGTTTGAGAATATCTGTCGCAGGCTATAGTTGAAAAGGGTGTCTCTCCAATTTCCTGATGCAATAAAGTGGCGATCCAAGATGGCGCCGATATTACGATCCTTCGGCCAAATTCGATCAGGCCTTGCGCTTTCCCATTTAGGAATATTTCGGTTTTATCGCAGCATGATGTAAATAATATGATGACACATATTTGCGTGATACATTAAATTTTGTCCATAAGTAGACTGTTTAAAGGAGGTCTTTTATTTATTTACACATTGAAATCCGGAGATTAACTGCCGAAACACGACACCCTTCGGCAAGAAGTCAGCACTTGCGAATTCCGGCTTAGTAGCCATATAGTTGTGAGATCTCGGACACGTATCAAAAGAAATGTCGAATTTAGACCCTCTTCGACCTCGTCTATGAACGCGAATTTGAGGGTCGATAGGTTTGAATGGAATTTTGATGGTCATATGTTGAAGGGAGGATTTCGAGAGTCAGGACGACGCTGTTGGTAGTTGGTAGTGGCAATGCAGCCGCCTATTGAGCCGGCGGTCCTGGGTTCGAATACCGGCAAGGGCAAATAACTGTGTGATGAACTTGAATACTTGTTTCTGGGTCATCGATGATCCTAATAATATTATAAACGTGAAAGTTTGGATGGATGGATGGATGTACGTTCCACTTAATCTCAAAAACTACTGAATAAATTATGATGAAACTTTCCAGGTATGTACCTTATATATCAGAATAGGACATAGGCTATCATTTATATCAAGTTTTATCCCTTTTAGGGACGAAAAACGGGATTAAACTTTGTATGGAGAGCAAATCATTGTAGTTGCAACAACTACCTACATGTCATCGTTTTGACGTAAACTAATCAATGATTTCGTCTGGGCCTACGATATACCTTCACGAAACGCATACCAAACTATTCTTTGTAAAAAAACAATAAAATCTGATATGGGAACACGTATCCGCAAAATTCGATTAAGCGCGTAATTTCAAGAATCAAATACATAAAATTTTACAAATTTGAAACAATCACATTTGATTTGACAAACGTCACACACCCATCTGGCAAGACATGTCAAACCAGAGATGCCAGCAGGGCTACTCCGATGTTCAAAATTCGACTGTCGAATAGTGCCATCCTTCTCTATCTACTGTCAAAGTATATTTGAGAGTGAATGGAATATCACTATACGACGGTAAAATTTCGAACATCGCAGTAGTTCAGGTAGGTAGCACGTTCCGTTACGCACATCATCTGAAAATAGTACGTACTTACTTTGATTACCTATGTACTCCCGCTTGGTACATTCCGACCAAAAAGAGTAAAAATTAAAAAGTGGCAATACTATAGTGTCGTCCCCGTTTTCTTATATTTATTAGAAAGGGAGGACACTATAGTATTGCCACTTTTTGATTTCTACTCTTTTAAGTCGGACTGTAGCTAAATATAAATAAAGTAGTAAATAACTGAGTATGCAAATACAGGATAATCAACATATATAAATACCCAACTAGCAAAACTGAACCAAATTTAGCTGTAAATCAGTGACAGACGCAGTTTTATATCCGTGATAGAAACATCTCTATCACTGGGAAGTGGCCCCAGTTTTACAGCTATTTGATGATATATCATGTGTATTTTGGCACCGCACGTCACTACTTTGATGTATATCCATGCTACTACAATGTTTTATGAATCTCTTTAGCGTTACACCAATGGTGCCTGAATCACTATATCACTAAATTATGATAAGAAAGTAACAGCAATGCTGATATAGAGCTGTTTGTTGTTATATTGTTATTAGGGATTCTTTTATATCGCATATCGTTAGTGCTAAATACTGAGTGTCATGTGTAAATAAAGTTGTATGAAAAAAAATGACCTTACAATTAACAGTTTTGTAAGTATAATAAAATAACAAACTATTTTTGTGTTGGTAAGTAGTGTCAAGTTGCTTTTAGGTACGTGCATAACGGGTAATTTATCATGCGCTCAAAATTTTATTGATGAAATAATAGCATATTATTTGTGTTTTTTTCATGCCTCTATTAAATATCGAATATTTAATTAAATAAAAAATATTTAAAAAAGCAAATTATTTACAGTCACCAATATGTATCTAAAATGTGTTCTGGTTACCGATATATCACAAATTTACAGTTTCCCACCGCCATTACCAAACACTTTCGGGTTCCTTAATAAAACTAGTAAAACCTCCTACTGTACCTACCTTTAGGTAATAAATAAAGTATCTTCAATATTGTTCAACTCATTTGCGTGAAATGAAAGTGGTTATATTTTTTGTCAATTACTGTTTTTCAAGCAGAAGTAATTTCATAAAACTCAACAGATTTGAATGGCTGTGGAAGAATGTTTTCATCTTCTCCATTGTCATCAAAATTGTCAGTCGCAAACAAGTCATCTTGGTATCCTGAACAAGGTTCTGTTAAGATTTCATTTTTTGTATCTACGGAACCAACTTCCGAATTCTCGACGCTGGTTTGACTATCATAAAGATCCTATAAATGAGGTTACAACAGCTGATATACATTTATTTAGCATTATATTAGTAACAATAATGTTTATATGTCACTGATGATATAAAAGGTCTTAAAAAGTGTATTTGCAACTGTTTAGTGTTAATGTAGATCTTTAAACAACTTTATGCTGCTGGTGTTAAGGAAACGCCATTATATGATACTTTAGACGCATATCAGCTGCGTTATGTTCTTATATATCTCGAGTTAGCTCCATTAGTGCACTGATATATCACCAGCGATATTGCAGCGCATTAAAAGCCAGAATAGAGTTACTTAGCTGTATACAGGCACAGTATATATCTGATATGCAACGAAATTGCTCTAAATCACAGTTAGGGATACTGTTGTGCAGCTGTGTTATATGTGCCGTATTAAGAAGTCCAGTAAACGTTTATGTCATCAATTCTTATCACGATATAGCTGTATAAGATTATACAGCTAGATGATGATATAAGTCGCCAATATACAACATAGCAGCTCCGAGTTGCTATTTTATGACTTTTATATCATTATTTAGTGTTAAAACATTTTATTTTATCACTACTTTGCTAGTTGGGTAATCTTAATAATATTATAAACGTAAAAGTATTAACGTTTGTTCCTCTTAATTTTAAACGATGTTTGATGGACGGTCGCCAGTGTTCGGAAATCGTCGTAAACAGCCAATTGTTGAATTGTGTCTTTCTAAAGACCGATGTGCATTATTTTATTCATCGCTGAGTACAGTATTAGTGCATAAGTTTTCGTATTACTCGGATCTTAGATTCGGATACTCGACAATACCCGAATTGTCAATCAACTACATATATATGCTACTTACTACATAATCGACGTGCTTAAGTCAAGGGCCTGACACCTTTTGATAGAGAAGGATAGCCTAATTGCGATACTTATAAGAGGAAATAGAAAAGAGTGCCATTTTTTGGCTCTATCACCGACCGAGCATTGTTTCATGGTCGGTTTATAGGCACATTTATATTCATGACGAAAACTGGCTGTGTGAAAGCACGAAAAATGATATTGTTTTGAAAATCAACAGTACCAGCACCTCTAGCACAACTGTGACACGCGACTCTTTCTCGCGCGAGAAATGTTACCCATCTCTTTCTTCGCTATACTGTGAGATAGTGACGGGTGATGCTATGTGACGTGACAAGAGTCGCGAAGCGTACTTATGTCAGGCGGGCTGTTTTGTTATTGCGCAACTTAGACGCACACAAATCTTGCAAGGCCGCTTGATTGAGAATTACCTTATTAGGGATGTACATTTTGAGGGGCACGATTTTAACGGGAGAAGCCAAGGAACAAAGTGTACTTATATCACGTATTCCAATTATACCGAATAATTTACCATTTAATTTTAAACGTCTACAGTTTCCATTAAAAGTGTTTAGCATTTTCTATGACTATTAATAAATCGTTACACAAACGGCAAACGTTAAAAGTAGCAGGAATACAAACATTTGTCACGCCATGTTTTTCTCATGAACAGTATGTAGCATGCTCACATCACATGTATCCAAATAAAAAAAATAAACATGTTTTACTGACCGAAATAAATCATTTAAGATAACTTATTGAAGTACTAAGTTGTAAAAACCAAGTTAGAAAAAATATTAGTACCTACCTACCTAATAATTATTTCGGCCCAATTTCATAATGTCACAATATTCTTTTGTGAATACCATACCTACCTTCTTCGTCAGTTGATTAAGGACCGTCACCATCTCGAGCCATTTCTGAGCGAGCTACTTGAATCGAATGTGACTTAGCCTAGCAACTCCAAAGAGATTCAAAAAGGATGTTTTGCATTTTGTCCATCACTTTCACCAATAGCCCAGAACTAAACTAATAACTAGATTCCATTCGAGTATTGAATAATTACCTGAAAGTCTAATTGTTTTTTATTATTATTGTCAATATCAATTAACGAGTTCTACGCGTACGAAGTCGCGGGCAAAAGCTAGTATTTATATATTTTATCATATTTTCAAAAAAGAAAACCTTATTAATGAGGAGCAAAGTTAACGCAACCGATCACGTTTGTTGTATGGGAGCCCAATTAAATATTTATTTTATTCTGTTTTCAGTATTTGTTGTTATAGCGGCAACAGAGATCCATCATCTTTGAAAATTTCAACTGTCTAGCTAGTACGGTTCATGAGATACAGCCTAGTGACAGACGAACAGCGGAGGCTTAGTAATAGGGTCCCGTATTTACCTATTGGGTACGGAACCCTAAAAAACAGTGACGAAACGGTTACTATACTTGATCGGTTATTACATTTCCTATTCACAAGCTGTAAGACCACTTGACTTGTCTTTCTTCACACTTCACTTGCTGAATACACCGCCGTGACACTCGTCACTCACCGGTGCCCGACAAATGTCAACCATTCACCTATTGAGGGCCTTATTGGGGCTGGGTCATTGTGCTATTGCCCAATGAAGTCTTAACATTCTCTTATCTGTTAAAGTTTTTTTCGTTATATTTTATCATAAATCTACTTGCTTTTGTATAGGATTGAGAAATCTTTTCATAATGATAACAGTCTTTTAAATCGTTCAGTTTAAATCGACCAGTCTCTTTTGATATGTTTACTACGCGATGTAGGTGAATCCAACAGGTATTATAAATTATTAATTGACTATACATTTGTAAATGGATATAAACCTTAGGATAATATTACAGGTTCCGAAAATAAATGCACCTCTAGCGACATGTGGCCAATTATAGTAATAATCAAATAACCGAAAACTAAAAACAGAATATACCGAAAAAAAAAATCCAGATTGAATTTTTCGAACCGAATAACTTAACTTCCCAAGAAAATACTAAACTTCCGAAAAATATACTTAACTTCCGAAATAAATACTATGGCTTCTAAAACCGTGTTCTGCTTAACTAAGTTTTCTTACATTCTGTAAAAAACAGCGTAATTTATAATATTTATATTATTGTTTATATATCTAACTATATACCTTTTATTAGGGTGACCCAGGCCGTAAGTTATATGGAAATTTCTCTCGAGGAGAAATCTCACTTTCCGGCCTAGCAAGGCAAGAAGTAAAACCTTGGACAAACCGCCAGCGGTAATTCGTTAAGCCTCAAATGGCTTTAAAAAGAACCTTAATCCGTAAAAATTAAATACTAGACGCATTTTTTTTAAACGCACTCTGATTGGCTATTCTAATGCCACACGCACGTATCCTGAATGGTAATTGAAATACGCAGAAAAAAAATAGTGCGTGGAGCCCCTCCGCGCGGAAGAAGTGAAACTTCGTAATGTGGAAATGAAAATAGGAAGGAGTAGAAATTGATTTTTAGTGAACTCATATTGTTTCTTTAAGACAAACTTCTTCACTCTCACTCTGTCTCTTTCTATTCCCCCTCCTCAGGAGCGTTGAACGTTTAACGCAATAGTGCTTTCCTACCCCCTCCACGGTCGGTTGTTGGAAGTCGCATTAGAAGTTTCACTTCAAAAACATCAACCACATTTCTTTCCTTATATTCGAAATAAAAGTTATAGGTGCCTTTCATACCTTGTTTACCAATCTACTATTACGCGGATAAACTTGCGCACCTCTTGTAACATAATATTACACACGTTATCAACGCAGAGCTCTACACACGCCTACTTAATAGTCTCGAAAAACCGGTTGTTATGCAATAGCAAAGAAAATTCGCTAACGGTTAACCCCCATGTGTCGTCCGGCGGAAATTGCCGGACAAGCCCGCAGGGCTCATTTCCTACACCGCGCCACCCTACAACAGGCTGCATAACAACTAGGGTTGCCATTCTTCCGGGTTTTCCGGACTTTCCTAGTATAGAGGGCGTCCGGGGAGCGTCCGGGCGGGGTTTTATTTGTAGTCCGGGTTTGACATATGTATTCACACCACGTTTGTGGACGGCGACTTTTATCTTCATGAAACTACCAATCGGTCTACAGCTGAACAAGATTTTAAGGGTGGATCAACTTTTTCTTGTTGTTATTCTGTCGTGTCACCCAGGAACCATGGGGATTAAACTTCTTAGAAAAGTGTTGATAATTTATAATATTGGCATTTTCAAGAGATATTCTAAATAAGAAAGGGCTTATAACTGCTGCAATTACAAAGTTTTTGTTGAATATCGCCGCCGAAAATCGTAGTTTTAAATAGTAAACCAGGGAACATCACCATGGCAACAAGCAACACAATAAAAGTTGATTGACCCTAAGATGATGAAAGGCTTTCCTTCCTTCCTTCTTTATATGAAGATTGATTTTTAATTCTACTCAGTAAGTACAAAAATTATGAACATGGTCCGCCCGTCCGGGTTCTGAGCTGCAAAATCCGGGGTTTTCACGTTTCTTGTCCTGGTAGCCAGGTTTTCGAAATGGCAACCCTATGCAACCCAGTTACTACACTATGTATTTACCTACATAGATGGCAGCACCGTCAAAGGACAGTAGACTCTAGTTAACAAGGATAAGGTGTGACGAATTAATAAAGAAATAAATAATAATAATCCAAAGCCGGTTATTTCCGGATTTAATTGGGTGAATCTGACCGGGTTTGGGCAAAGTGGCCGTTTGGTGAATTGCGTTTGTGAAGTGTAATATCTTGTCACACATTCTCGTACCCATGTATACCTAAATAAATACTTTGGAGTAGCCCTTATTTTTAGTTTATCCCAACTGCATTTTACAAAAGCAGAGCGGAGAAACAAAAATTTACCAATCACGTCTCTGTGAAGCTAAAAATAAGTGCATTTAAATCTCACTAATGTGATTAGTCCATTTCACGGAGAGGCTACGACTATGCGCGACCAGCGGCCCAGCGAGCGGTTGAGCGAGAGATCCGAGCGCGGCGGCCATACGAGTGAGAGAGATACACGTACCGCGTGCCGTGTCGCTCGCCGCTATGACCGAGTTCGTGGCATCTCCCTTACGCGTACATATTCTGTCTTGTTAGCCTACATACTACTAAAATATTCTACAGTCAAAGGTTATACCTAAGTGTTGCCAAACAATTAGATATCAATGGCGTAAACAATGGTAGTAAGCTAATAAGCAGAGCAGCTAGGTATTTAAGTGTTGCCATAAAATATAAAGAGATAAATTGCCCTATAGGATCCAATGTAATAACTATTTATTGCACAACTCATTCAAACAAAACGAGCAAAGATAAAAGAGTTGTAAATAAAATAACATACAAAGTTATATCTAAACAACAATCTCTTTCACATAACTTAGTACCATAATTGAAACTATATTTGCTTCAGAATGACAACGAAAACTTGCACCTATCTCAAACTATTTAACATTGATTTGAGATTGAGGAAGGAACCCGCTATTGTATAATTGCCAGTTCGCAACGAGGCCAGTGTGAAACCCGCCTAACATTGAATTGAAGAAGGCTCCAGGATTGTATAAGTAACGGTAGGTTAGGTGTAGAGTAATTTGCGAGCTAGCAAGCGAGGACGCCCGCAGTCTAGACGACCTAATTGCTTGTCCCTAAACCTGGCTGACAACTGGCGGTTTGTAGGTTTTATTTGGATGTCTTCAAGGGAGGCTGCCACTTGAAGTTGCTCGGTAAGGCTATTCTCATTAGCAAAATTGCATTTTATTTTGCGTACTTTTTGTACCAATTATGACAACGCCGATTTGAATGGTTGCTTTTGTCAAAAAATAAATCAACTTTAAATATTTGTATAGATAACTAATATTATAAAAAACTTTAAATATTGTTTATTATTGTGTCCTCACGCCAGATCTGTGTGCGACCAGATCAAATCAGGTGTGGGTAGACCTTTGCATGAGTGCACCAGAATGTCTGTGAATCGCGAGAAATGGCGTAATAAATGGCGTAATGTATGGCATCGAAAAATATCTGCCTCCTATTGTACTAGCAGTTGATCAGGACCGCTCTGTAAAGAGTGAAACGACTAGGAAGAAGAATTATTGTGTCCTATGGCTGGGCAAAGACCTTCCTCTAATTTTTCCACGTGTCCTGGTCTTGGGCTATCTCCTACCAGTTGTTATGGAAGATATCAAGATCGTCTCGCCATCTCCGTCTTGGTAGGTTGGTTCGTTGTTATCACCCACAAGCCCTACGCTACGGCATGCGACAGAGGTGTCCAGTCCAGCCCAGTCCCATTTCAGCTTTGCATAGCAACATAACCTGGATTCATACAAGCTGTTAACTTTTGACCAGCGGAGGGACAACTTATGTTTTTCGAACTGACTATGACCCAACTGTCTCCGTGGCGTGCCGGTGAGGGTTAAGGATTTATAACATTTTTCATTGCTTAGATCGGAGGAGTAGGTTCGGTTCTGGTAGACAGTAGAGCAGGATATACACATTCCGTTAAACGAGGTAAGCCGGTAGGACTCAAGTTCTATGAGATTTTGTCACTAATAAAGGCAGCCAAGAAAAAGGTTTACCACTTTGAGACCTTTTTGTGAAATACAATCGAAAAGACGTAGAAAATTGGCTTGCTCTACCTCTAAACTTGTGCGGTCTTTTATTATATGTAACATGTTTTTACTACACTTCAAAAGTTTCTGAACTTAATATTCGGTCGTCATTCGAGTGTGCTATTGGACTTCGAGAGGTTTCGGAGACTCGGGATGTAAACTTGTGGAGATAGACTATTATGTGCCGTAAAGCCGATTTTAAGTGTATGAAATAAATAAATATCGGACAACTTCACACAAATCGATCTAGTCCCTCAATAAAAAGCTCTACTAGATTTGTGTTATGGGGCCCTAGACGACGATGGGATAAGTTCGCCTTTGTACATGCTTATTCTTTTGTAATGTGTTTACATACGACGATATATATAGAAATAGGCGTGAAACCAATATTGAATAATTGAATTTAAACCGTTTTCATAATTATGCCACTATTACTGCTGATACAATAGTGAAACCCGAGTTTCCCCTTTTTTTTATGGCATGTATTTAACGCGGCGACAAATTAATCAGATTTAGGGATTTATAAAAAATTAAAGGGGATAGCAAAAATAATAAGTTGGCGACTAATTGCGGAGACTATTAAAGTAAAAAGTAGCAGCTAAGTAATCAATTTTCGGCTTTGTTTCAATATAAACTAGCATCGAGTTATTGTTTTGGCGACTGAATTAACTAATTAAGCGGAAACATGACAGCGGATAAAAAGTTGAAAATGGCCTACTCTAATTGTTCAATGGAGATTACATATAAAATAAATCAAGGTCATAAAAAAAATACTTTGTGCGACAATTTAAGAGCTTTAATCAAAGTTGAAAATTGCATGTATAAATAATTATTTTGGTCTATAGTTTTATTTAGTGGCTCTGATTTTGGTCAATTTTTCGTCAGGTGTGATGTCATATTGACACCTATTTTTATGATTCTATCGTATAGAATACGTTAAAATAAACGTGTTTTGTATGGACAACTTTTTTCTAAACTTAATAATTACCGAGATATGGACTCCTAAAACCGACAATATTTTTTTGGATATTGTGTCAGAGGGCTGCTCTCCCTCCGCGCCTCCGGCTTTTTATATACACTCTAGGGGTAGGGCAGACAAGACCACGTGGAATCGGGGTTGACAGCTTCGGTTCTGAGGCAAGTCTTATGATAATGCAATGCTTATTTTACCGTAGCGTGTTTTAGCTAGATTCGGACTAAAATAAGCGTGTTTTGTATGGGCAAAACATTTTTACCTAAAAAACGCTTATCGCCGTTTTCATTAAATTATTTATTTATTTATTTATTTAAACTTTATTGCACAAAATACATAAGTAAAAGTACAAATGGCGGACTTAATGCCTTTAGGCATTCTCTACCAGTCAACCACTGGGTTAAACAGAAATATGTTGTCGGTGCAGGATCAAAGATTACAGACAAACAGTAATAACAACACGAATCAATTACCTAAAGATATATATAAGAATGTATATATAATTAATTAATTACCATAAACTTAAACGAATACTTTATATAATATACTTACATATATTATGTACCAAAAGTAAAATATTTCGAAGAGAGTTAGGAAGAGAGACTGTCCAAAAGATGCTTGCGCAACATGCGCTTGAAGGAGACCTTACTCTGAGCTTGCCTGATGTTGAGTGGGAGAGCGTTCCAGAGATGTATTGCCTGAACCGTGAAAGAATTGGACATGAAACCGGAGCGGTGAACGGGGACTACTAGCTTAAGTCTACGAGAAGTACGGAGAGTGCATCCAGGGCGAGCAGTTACAAATTGAAACTTGGATTTGAGATAATCGGGAGTGGTTGGATCAAATAAGATCGAAAAGAGAGTGCAGAGAATTCTTTGAGATCTACGTTCACGTACAGGAAGCCAGTTTAATTGACGGCGAAACTCCGAGATGTGGTCATACTTACGAAGGCCAAAGACAAACCTGATACAATTGTTTAGCATGCGTTCCAGCTTATTCAGGGAGGCCTGGGTGAGATTAGAGCAACACACATCAGCATAGTCGATGACGGGGAGGACAAGAGCTTGGACGAGAAGAGTCTTAGTGCTCACCGGGAGAACATTCTTGAACCTGTAAAGCGATCTTAACGTGTATGTCACCCTGCGACAAACGTCAGACACCTGAGGGTCCCACATAAGGTGACTGTCAATAATCAGACCCAGATTCTTCACTTGTGACTCGATCGGTATGACCACGTCCTCGTACAGTATCGGCTTCAAGTGTTCTACATCAATTGTTGCACGCAGACGACTGCTCCCGAGCAATATGGCCTGACACTTAGATGGATTGACAGCAATCCCAAAGCGACGCGACCAAACGGAAATACGAAACAGATCATAATTGATAGTCTCGATTGCAGCATCAATGTCATTAGGACTACTATGAGTGTAGAGTTGTAGGTCGTCAGCGTAAAGATGGTAAGAGCATTTGATGTTGGAGGTTAGAAGATTAATAAATACGGAAAAAAGGAGAGGAGAAAGAATGCTACCCTGTGGAACCCCAGAAGTAAGATCGCACCAGTCAGAGAAGGACCCATCCGCTCGAACAGATTGACGTCGACCTTGAAGATAGGAAGAGAACCACGCAACTGCTGATGATGATATGTTCAAGTGACTGAGGGATGATAGAAGAAGGTCGTGATTGACAGCGTTGAAGGCGTTTGAAAAGTCAATCAAAACCAGAACAGTAAGTTGACGAGATTCCATGCCATGTCTCACATCTTCAACAACCTTAAGTAAGGCAGTAGACGTACTGTGACCAGGGCGAAAACCAGACTGGAATGGCGAGAGAAGATGGTTGGAGTAAATGTGTGCAGACAGCTGTTTATGTACAATGGCTTCGAGAACTTTTGACAGAAATGGGAGAATGGATATTGGGCGGAAGTCTTTGAGTAAACTGGGGTTATTAACTTTAGGCAATGGGATGACATGGGCATTACGCCAGAATGAAGGAAAAACCCCAGTAGCTAATGATAAGTTAATAACATGCGTTATAACGGGGAGAATGCATTCCAAAATGCAGACAACCATGGTCCTGCTCAATTGATCAGGACCAATAGCGTTCGATTTGACTGAAGCAATAACTTTACGAACATCATCATCAGTAGCTGGTGTAAATGAAAAAGTTTCTGTAGAATGACGGGGTAGGGCTGAGATATGTGAGATAGTTAGAGATAAAGTGGCGGGATCTAACGATGAAGATTTTGCGAAGTGTGAATTTAAATCATTCAACGAAAAGGAGGACGAGCACGTAACAGCATTACGAGATTTTACCACGCCAATCGTTTTTAAGAACTTCCATGTTTCGGCTGGGGACGAAGAAACAATATTCTCATGTATATATTTGCGTTTGGCTGCTCTTACCATCTGATTGCATCGATTCCTGGCAGTCTTAAAAGCATCCCAATTTTCCACGCAACGGTCCCGCTTAAACTTACGGAATGCTCGATCACGTCTGGTCATAGCCATCCGGACAGCTCTTGTAATCCACGGTGCAGGAGGACGCTTTAGCTTGACAGTTCGGACGGGCGCATGAATGTCGAACACTCGCAAAACCGTCGAGTTTAAAGATGAAACCGCTTCGTCGACTGTCGAAGCTGATATCGTAGGAGACCAATCCTCATTACACGCGTCACGTTTCAGCGCATCCATATCCAATCTGGCGAAGCTACGCAGTTGGATACAAACAGGCTGCGGTTTGGAACAACGCACACGGTAGCTCAAGAAGATTAAGTCATGATGCGAAAAACAAGGAGCCGAAAGCTGACCCACCGAGTCCACAAGTTCGACAGAAGAAGTGAGTATGAGGTCCAGCCAGGTGTCTGGCGTGCCAACATTGTGATGCGTTGGTTTAAGCGGGAGAATAGTGAGATCACTAGACTCAGCAGTCGCGTTCAATTTTCTTGTCCTGAGATCATCCTTGATAAGGTCGGTATTAAAGTCACCCATGATTATGTGATGTGTGTACTCACTACTAAAGGATGTCAGAATAGACTCCAGGGTATCAAAGTAGTCAATGGTAGGAGGACAGTAAACAACTCCAAGAGCTGCCTTTGTCCCACCAACACTCACCTCAATGAACAAATGTTCCATAGACCCAGAGTAATCAGGCGGAGAGGAGGAAATAATATTGTAAGGAATATTACTGCGGATATAGATGGCAACACCGCCGCCACCTTTCCCTAAGCGGTCGTTCCGCAGTAACACATAGCCAGGCAGAGCGAAAGAAGTGGACTCGAGATTTGGCTTAAGCCAGGTTTCAGAAATAAAAATGACGTGAACGTTGCAGGAAGAGAAAGTCTCTAAAAAGTCAGTTAAGTGGCTGGGAATACTCTGTGCGTTAATATGGCACAAATTGAAATTTTTGGGAAAATTTTGGAAAGTACGGGTCAGGCAGTTGCCAAGTGTATCAGGTTCAGACTCCGAGCTGCTAAGTGAATGAAACGATGAAGAAAAGTTACAAGCAGAGTGAAATGATTCATCTTCAGACATAATATTTTACCAAGGTACATAAATATAAAAAAAAATATCAATAAATATATAATATAGCTTAAATAAATTATGGTTTCGAAAACTAAAAAAAAAACTCCCCATTACTTTTATATAGTACCCATTTTAATATTTAAGCTGCCAGCAAATCAAAGCCCAAAATGCTTTTTTAGATGGAGACCTGTAGTTGCCACTAATATAAAGTTTGTTATCCTTCTGCTAATATTAGTCGCCAAGTCATTATTTATAGTACCTCACCTATGATTTCAGTAATCTTGTTTATTATTTCTGCTACCTTAAAGTAGCTGATTTCTGGCCGAAAGGTGTCGTGTTTCATCGGTTCCGGGGCAACCTACCAAATCCAACACCCGAGATGTCGGAACAACGGGGCCACGCCGTTTCGCCGTCAAAATAAACATTGTTCGGTTCATGACGCATTGGTGTAAACTGTAATGTTATGTAACCTGTTTTTTCAATAAATAAATAATTATTTGAATTTTAAAATATCCTTAGTTTAAAGCTCATTTAATATAAATGATTGCCAAAATATTTAATCGCTGACAAGTTATTATTTTAGTTGCAAATAGTTTGCTGCTCTTTAATTTTTCTGTCGCCGCGAAAATAATAAGCCTTTTTTTATTGTTGGTTTCATTTCATCGAAAGCAATCATTTCATGGAAACCGCAATTCCCATTAATACTGACCAGTTAGCGTGAGTGGACTCAAAAACAATCCCATTAAGTAAAAACAAACACTTCCGAAGGTGTGACCGAATATTTGGAACAAACATTCACTAATCCTGCCTATGAGCGTTAATTTGTTCTCATTCAATATTCCGCCCGATAAATTGTTCTAAAATATAACCTGTCCGCGCCAAGCCTAATGCTCGGGATACACGAAGCTTGTTTTTCAACAATTTAATAATACTCATAATGTATTTAACTACACTCATGAGGAACTTCAAGAGCCAGAAAAAGACGGAAATACACCTGATGGCTAAGTGAAAGAAAATGGAAGAAGATCGTAAAGGCAAAATAGTCGACTTACGACATTCTACTCAGCAAGGAATCGCTGGGTCCGCGAATTCCAGGTATATTATTAGTGCCAGCTTCAACCCAAATAGCATTTATATGTACACCTTTATTTAGAGTTATATAAGATTAAAGGTTGTCTGGAAGAGATCGCTCTTTAGCGACAAGACCGCCTAATATTGTCTACCATTGTTTAATTTAAGATTTCTCATGTAATATTTTTCTTGTTGGTGTGGAATAAAGTATTGTTGTATTGTATTGTTATTGTTATATTGGCTGTATAAGCTCTTAGGGCCAAAACACTCTTACAAGACACGACACCGCATCGTCGTACGATGCGATGTCATGCCACGATCCGACGTCGTGTCGCGGAAATGCATAAATCCCAAATGAACTTTATCTTCATGTGACAAGATGCAAAATTAAAATTCGTTTTACAAGCTCACGACGTCGCACTTATACACACACTTATACAGCCTGTTTGCTACCTGGAAAGGAACTAACTGAACTGGGAAGGAGGGCGTACTTCGGTGACCGAGGCCAAGATCCACTTGGAAAAGCTAACCTCGTGTATCCCCGCCATTACACCCTCCCCTCCCTCATTATTGTTGCAAATGACGCGTCAGCACAGGCCAATGCCAATATTTACACTGAAACCATTAGCAGAAGGCCGCAAATCGGTCGCCGTCATACGCACAATGCAAGTTCATCAATAACTGGTTAAAAAAACAGGGTATATTTTATGGGGAAGGCATAGGGCGGTATTTTGGACGTAATTGGATGGGGTGATTGATTTTGATGTTTTTGTAAAGTTTTCTTAGGGTTGTTTGCAACTGGAACCACTTCGGTGTGAACTTGAGAGTTTAATGGTTTGAATACTCCATTGTGATGGGGGGGGGAAATATAATAATTAGGTAAGTAATTAAATTATATACTTATTTATGACTTTTTTTATTATAATATAGGTTGAAAACGTTAAGGGTTCATACGTATCTTATCACATAACTAATTTGAATGCTTCATAAATAATCATATTTAATTCCAATAATACAATAAACCATTTGAAGGCAAATAAATACTTTCAATGTATGGATCTACTAATTGTTATTTAATGTATGTGCAATTATTTCAATTAACGAATATTCTATTCCTACACATTAAATTATATAGAAGTATTAGAAGTTAATTGGCTAGTATTCCTGTTCGACCGAGTACTTTATAAAAATACATAGTTATACTGAAGTGAATAGGTAATTACAAAAATTAAATTAAATAGTCCACCTCCATACAACTGATCAATGATCGACGCCGAAGTGTATGCATAAAAGAATCCGAATATCCGATCCCTCGTTATTTGTCACGAATGTCGCGACTGGCGCTTGGCACAGATTAATCGCTGACTTGATTCGTCGGTTCGGTAATTAATTGATGATGCCGTATTTTCCTTGTAGCCGCGGGTTGGAGGCAAATTGACTTAACGTATCAGAGGTAGAAAATAAATACAAAAGTCTACGCTACGCACTACGATGCAGGTGTAGTGGATCCCGTAAAATTATGTATTTATATTTGACATCTACAGTATCGAACTCTGCTTACCCGGCGTAGTGCTCTAACCTACCGCAACAATACGCGCATCGCGTGAAATTTATTAATTAACTAAATAAATTATTTTCCAAATCATTCCTCTAACCGTAATCGTAAAAGTAGTTTAATCAACTTTTGCATTATGAGAGATCCTTAACACGCGTGTGGTTTTTTAAAAGAGCCGATGGCGAGTTTCGTAAAAAGATCACACGAGTGTTTTAAGGTCTAATTACCTCTATGTACAGCTGCATACACTACCTTACCTATACCATTCATCATCATAATTATCACGGAATTTATTTTTTATGTAGATATAAAGTAATCAGTTCTACCTTACTCCCGCGGATTTTGTTTTCAGATAAAAGAAGAGCTTTTGATGAAATTTTATACCGTATACTATGACGAACACTCGAGAAGACATTTGTCGATAAATAATGAAATAAATAACTTAATTTTTCTGTACGTAAGCCATAAGGGTACTTCTACAAGTCCGAGTCTACCGGCATTTCACAAGAGTAGACCACTTGAGAAGGAACGCAACAAGCGTGAAGCCTCTTCCACACGAGTCAGTTGTGTTATCATTATCAGAACAAACTCCTGGGTGCTGGAGACGTTTTCAGGTTTGATGATTACCTGGAACAAAGAGGAAAACAAGTTAGTCCATGAATAATTCATATAATTGACTATAAAACACGATATCTACATGTTTAAGTAGATGCCCGTAACTTCGTCCCCGTAATACCGTCTTTTCCGTAGTCGAGTAAAAATTATCCTATAAGTAACCATATTTGGTGACCAGCTATCCTGGTACTAAAAATGGTTACAATACATCCAGCCGCTACGGAGTGACAAGAATACAAAGAAAATTTCACCAACGGATGGCGCTGTACAGTCGAATTCATTTACATCTACACACTTACGAGAACAAAAATATCTGAACACGACTTTATACTCCTGACAATAGGGTCGTGTTCAGATATTTTTGTTCTCGTAAGTGTGTAGATGTAAATGAACTCGACTGTACAGTGTACGGCTGGAGCCAAACTGCTGGATCGCACTGTTAACATTCTCCTGAAATAATGACCTCTCCGTGGAAAACTGACTTTTACCAAGTGCGGTACAGGGATAGTTGGATGTCCAAAGACGCTTTTTACCTGTCTACCGTAAAGAAAAAAGCTTTAGGCGGACAAAGTTTAAGAGTACGAAGTAGAAGAGCTGTCACTGGTTGTCATACGTCATTTCAATAAATTTGCTCACATTTTACGATCCCTGCTAACTAGCAGTAACTACATAACATGACATCACTAGTATCTTAGACGCTCTCAGAACAAACCTATTTCTACTCTACACCCACACAAGTATCCCTGTTTGGCCCTATGGTTGACTGGTAGATTCTAAGTAAATAAAGTTGCAGGTACCTTCTCGTCTCAAATATTACTCTACACCTCTTTTGACTTGGTTGTCTATGACAAAATGGCGGAAAAATGACTGTCAAACAATTAAAAAAAAAGAAGGGATCGCTGGCGGGTTGAAACAAGCCAGTGGGAGCAAGGAGAGAGAGAAGTTGAGAAAACTGTAAATAATAACTTTAAGTAGAGCTGCGAGGATTAAACAAGTTGATTAACGTTGAACCTGAGTAATAATTTATATATTTCACCGATACTACCCAGTCCAGAGGTGCAGTACGAGTTATTGACTTTAAAAAGAAAACAAATATTGTATTGTGGCAACAGTTTGGTGTTCTGTCAAATTCATATCGAAAACGTGTCGATTCATTCTCTTTACCGTTAGATTCGGGCGGAAAGGTTGCGAATTTGTTGGCTGCAATTAATTGTCGAATTTTCGAACTTAAAAATACTTTTAAGTAGTGAAAACCCGTGTAGTGCCTCGAGATCTATCAGAAGGAGCACCAGAGCTGGTTAATCAGGTGCAAGGTAACCGTTGGATTGCTGGTAAGTGAGTTGCGCGTGGCCACGAGCTGGTTTCCTCGGCCCTGGACACCTGAGGAAGGAGCAGTACCCTCTGGAGCTAAGGTTAGTCCTTTTGAAAGAGAACTCAAGGCCCTCTTAATTTCGTTTGTAATAATATCGTTCTTGTTTTTTATCACCAGCCGGCAACTTTCATTTCCTAATTCTAAATTTAAACACAATTAAAAAGCTACAGTCCATTATTTGTATCCAAAACATTGGTCCATTCGAGCCGAATCTTGATAAGCGAGCCTGTGGATATATTATTTTATCGTTTCGAGGCAAATCTGATAATTTTGGTATAAAATTTGCATAATACTTTTCGTTCACCAAAATAGAGGGTAAGCTTATATATTTTTTTCGTTTGTTGAAAATCCACAGTACATTTTGCACATTTACGTGAATCGGAACGCACCATAGACTATTCAACTCAACTGTCAAGTGACAGCGACGTTTTAGTGTCAAACTTTCATAACCTTACATTGAAATAATTTGTTTTGTTTTCGGAATTGTTGTGTTGTTTGCAAAAAGAATAAATAAATTATGAGTGATGAGGAGAATAGATCCGGGAGTGAAGATGTTAACATGTGGCGTGTCGCCAGGGATTATGCTTTCATGCGCCTCGAGCATATAGCCGAGTCCAATTTGTTAGGATACACGGAGAGCGACTTAACAGAGTTAAGCAAACAGTTTCACGATGCTCAACTAAAGGTGTTGTTAGGTTTAAGCCCCCCGGAACGACAGGAAGTATATCCGGTAAGTAGGGAATTTGAAAGGAAACTTATGGCTGTGCAGGCCAGGTTACGTTTAGAACTGAAAACAGAAATAAAACCTTGCGAGCCACACGTCCCGTTGAATGTTGCTCATCTACCTAAAATCACAATCAAAACTTTTGATGGTAATTTGGAGAATTGGGTGGGATTTCGGGAACTTTTCGACTCATTAATTCATCAACGAAATATTCCAAATGTGGAGAAGCTGCATTATTTGCTTTCGAGTTGTCAGGGTTTAGCATATGATTTAATAAAAGGTTTTCCTTTATCCGAGGATAATTACACAAATGCTTACCAAACATTGTGCAAATATTATGACAAAAAACGTCAAATAGCATTAGTATATTATGAAAAACTGCTACATTGTGAACCTGTAAAAAATAGGCACGATTTAGATAGGATATTTAGAACATTTCATGAAAATTTAAACATATTGTCGAAGTTTCAGTTACCTGATAAAAATTTTATGCTTTATTATCTATTATGGTCAAAGTTAGATAGTAGTACGCGCGAAGCGTTTGAATTGCAGTTAGAAAGTAATGTCGATATCCCAAATTTTGAAGACCTGCAATTGTTTATCGAAAAAAGGAGCCAGGCACTAGAAAATTCGAATGTCAAAATAAAGCTGTCTTCCACAAATAATAAACCCATGCATAAAGGTAAGGCTTCACTGGTCGTTCCTGCAGTACCTATGCCGAACTGTCCGATTTGTGCTGTTGTTGGGCATGACATTGGAAAATGCCCTAGTTTTCTTAATTTAAAGCCAATTGATAGATTTTCAAAAGTTAAAGAAAACAAACTTTGCATTTTGTGTCTGAAACCATCTCATACTATGAAACAATGTAAATCAAATGCGCGCTGTGACAAATGTAATTATCGGCATCACTCATTGCTTCATTTCGATAAGAGTCGGGAAGATGCTGAGGAGTCAACGTCGGGCTCTCAGCTGACAACATTGTCTGTACCTACCTATAATTCTCAGGTATTGTTTTCCACTGCTGTCGTCAAGATTGGTGATAGTAAAGGACGGTTGGTCCCAATTAGGGTTCTTGTTGACTCGGCTAGTGCTTGCAATTTTATTACAAAGTCTGCAGCAGTCCGACTAGGCTTGCCTGTTCATAACCGTCATCAGTCTGTAAATGGTATAGGTCAATCATCAACAGAAACACTCGGGTCTGTAACATGTGAAATTTTCCCGTCAAATGGGAATAATTTAAATAAGTTTTCATTTGAAGCTTTCGTTTTACCAAAAATTTGCTCAGATATGCCAGCGGGTCAACTGAATATCGCAAGTTGGAATCATTTAAAGGGTCTGTCTCTTGCTGATCCTCATTTCTATAAGCCGGGACCCATTGATATGTTGATCAATGTCAGTATTCTGTCTTCAGCTCTTCTACCCGGTCTTGTGAAGGGTGAAAAGGGTGAACCCATTGCGGTAAATTCAATCTTCGGATGGTTGGTCATGGGCGAGTGTGCTGTTGATATTGATGCCTCTCGTAGTCATTCTCGAGACAGTCACTTTGTTGCAAAAAGGGACTGTCAGTTTGTTTCGTTGTCATCTGCGGATGATTATAATAAACAGTGTCTAGATTTGAAAAGTGAAGTATCTCCTTCCACAGCTGATTTGAAAAAAAATGTGTCGCATCGGTTTCGTGATAATTGTTGTGAAAGTAACAAAGATTGTTTTCTCGTTTCGTCGTTGTCCTTGGACAACACTATTCAGAGATTTTGGGAGATAGAAAGTGTCGCCACCCCGAAGTCAGCTGTTCTGTCGAAAAATGAATTGTCGTGTGAAAACCTGATGGATGCGAAATATTGTCGAAATCCTGAGGGGAGGATGGTCGTGCCATTAACTTTCGGTGACCCTCAGGAGCGCCCACGGTTTTCAAATTCTCGTGAAATCGCCTTAAAGCGATTTATAAACTTGGAAAAAAAGTTTAGCATAAATCCTGAATTTCGGACAGCATATGTCAACTTTATGAAGGACTACCTTGAGAGCGGTCATATGGAAGCAGTCGAGGCTCCTGCGTCGAACGAAGGCGTCTTCTATTATATTCCTCACCATGGAATATTGCGTCCTGATTCTATCTCGACCCCGCTGCGGACCGTTTTTGATGCCAGTGCCAAGGATGTTCAAGGAAGATCCTTGAATGACTCGCTCCTGCCAGGGCCCAAATTGCAGAAAAATATTTTTGATCTGTTAATTCGATTCCGGTGGCATGCGGTGGTGTTTACTGGGGATATAAAACAGATGTACCGCCAATTTCTCGTCGATGCTAAAGATTGCGACTATCAACGCATCTTGTGGCGGCCATCCTCAAAGGAGCCTGTTCAGGACTTTCGTCTTCTGACGGTGACGTATGGAGTTTCCTGCGCGCCCTATCAAGCTTTGTGGTGCATTTCAAAATTGTCGCAGGAATTTATCGGCACTGCTCCACTTGGAGCTGCAGTTCTTGATAGGGATAGTTATGTCGATGACATCGTCTCAGGTGCGGACTCCGTGGAGACTGCAGTTCGCATCCGTAACGATCTCATAAAGATTTTGTCGTCAGCACACCTACACTTGCGTAAGTGGACTTCTAACAATCCGGATTTCTTTGAAGGATTGCCAGATTCTGATTTATACTCGGAACAGTTTCGTAATTTTGAGGATGTCCATGATGTTTCGCTGAAAATTTTGGGCCTGTTATGGTTGCCCAAATCTGACTCGTTCTCGTTCAAAACCATAAGCTTAGACTGTCGTTGTACTAAGCGCTCAATCCTGTCGGAAATCGCTCGGATTTTTGACCCATTGGGGTTTCTTTCGCCCGTGGTGTTTTTCGCGAAATATTTGATGCAGCTTCTGTGGTCTTCTGGACTGCATTGGGATGACGATGTTCCAGACCCTATTGCTGAACAGTGGCTCAAATTAAAATCACAACTGTCGTGTTTGCGCTCTATCGCCATACCGCGTCGAATGATCCATTCGGGTCGTGAAATTCAAATTCATGGCTTCTGCGACGCCTCGGAACGAGGTTATTGTGCCGTGGCGTTTTGTCGTATGGTCAATAATGATCAAGAAATTGTCGTGCGTCTCTGTTGCGCCAAATCAAAAGTCGCACCACTCCGTCGTTTGTCGATTCCTCGATTGGAATTGCAAGCAGCAGTTTTGTTGTCTGATTTAGTAACGGCGATGTGCAACGCATTAAGAGATTTCCACTTAGATGCTCAAATTCACGCCTGGTCAGACTCAACTGTGGCATTGACATGGATTCGTTCCTGTCCGTCGCGGTGGAAAACCTTTGTCGCTAACCGGACTGCTGCTATTCAAGCCCAAATTGCTCCCGACTGTTGGCACCATGTTCCCACTGGAGACAATCCAGCCGACCACGGTTCCCGTGGTTTACTTCCGGCTGATTTAGTGCAATGTGAATCATGGTGGGCGGGGCCTACATGGCTGTCGCGTCCTGAAGAAGATTGGCCAAGACACATTGCCCACGCTGACGGAGCTGCGCTCGAAGAAGAAAAGGTTCTGACTCTGTTCAGTACAAAAAACTCCGACTTCATTGATCAAATTTTGCATCGGTTTTCGTCATTTCGTCGCATCGTTAATATCCTGTCGTATTGCTTTCGCTATCTTCATAATCTGAAGAACCCCGAACAGAAAATTTCGGAACAGGCCCTGTCGTCTCGTGAAACTAGTTCAGTGATTCGATTTCTCGTTAGGCATGTCCAAGAGCATGTCTTCTCGACTGAAATTCGAATCATAAAAAAGGGTTCCACCAACTCGCTTCACAAGCCTCTTCGTAAATTGTGTCCGTTTGTCGATGAAGAGGGTTTGTTGAGGGTGGGCGGTCGGCTATCCCACAGTAACACGCTCGACTATGACAGGAAGCACCCATTGTTGTTACCCCGTGACCACCGGCTCACGGCGTTGGTGATAGAAGAATACCACCGCAGGTTTTCACATCCGGGATTACAAACCCTACAAAACCTCATAGCTCAGGATTTCTGGATCTTATCGCCCAAGCGCGCGATTCATGCCGTCGTCTCGTCGTGTCTTAAATGCTATCGGGTGTGTCCGCGGGTAACTCCTCCCCCAATCATGGGAAACTTACCGTCGTTTCGCATTAGTCAATTAAAACCTTTCTCGTCAGCTGCTGTAGACTATGCTGGTCCTTTCAATATCTCATTGGGTCGAGCACGAGGCAGCAAGTCATACAAAGCCTACATATGTGTTTTCGTGTGCACTGCCACTAAAGCAGTCCACTTAGAGCTCGTGTCGGAGCTCACGTCTGAAGCTTACCTAGCCGCGCTTAGGCGGTTTTTCGCTCGTCGAGGTCGCTGTTCTCGTTTAGTGTCAGACCAGGGCAGGAATTTTGTAGGTGCAAGCAATATCCTGCAACAGCTGATGTCCGAGGCTTCTCATAAGGAACAAGTAAAATTTGTGTTTAACCCTCCTGGGACTCCGCACTTCTCCGGCTTGGTCGAAGCAGGAGTAAAGTCCGTGAAAACGCATTTATCACGAGTAATAGGCCTCCAACGTCTAACTTTCGAGGAGTTCTACACATTGCTAACTCAAATTGAGGCTCTCCTCAATTCGCGCCCTTTGTCACCTCTGAGTTCTGACCCAAACGACCTCTCCGTACTGACCCCGGGTCATTTTTTGACTTTAGAACCATTGACTATTCTCCCTGAGCCTGTGTTGACTGACATAAAGATAAGTCCCCTTCGACGTTGGCAACTGTTACAACAGATGCACCAAGCCTTTTGGCGTAAATGGCACTTGGAATATCTCCACACCCTTCAGCAGAGGAACAAATGGTCTGAAAAGGGAGATAACCTCCGAGTAGGATCAATGATCCTAGTAGTAAATGAACAGTGTAGCCCATTAAAATGGAACATGGGTCGAATAGTCAAACTTCATCCAGGTAGTGATGGCATTTGTCGGGTCGTGACCATCCGCACAGCTACTGGTGAATACAAACGACCAGTTGTAAAGCTGTGCCCGCTACCTCTTTCTAATTAACTTAGTAACATTCATGTGGTTGCCCAGCTTGAGCATCAACTTCCTAACCGTATACCAAGCTTACGCAACCCATTTTAGCATAAGTTCTTAACATAATCGTCTCTTCCATCACTCACAATTTTGTCTCTCTCTTTTCTTTGGAAAAAATACCTTGTATTTTGGTGGGCGGAATGTTGACTTTAAAAAGAAAACAAATATTGTATTGTGGCAACAGTTTGGTGTTCTGTCAAATTCATATCGAAAACGTGTCGATTCATTCTCTTTACCGTTAGATTCGGGCGGAAAGGTTGCGAATTTGTTGGCTGCAATTAATTGTCGAATTTTCGAACTTAAAAATACTTTTAAGTAGTGAAAACCCGTGTAGTGCCTCGAGATCTATCAGAAGGAGCACCAGAGCTGGTTAATCAGGTGCAAGGTAACCGTTGGATTGCTGGTAAGTGAGTTGCGCGTGGCCACGAGCTGGTTTCCTCGGCCCTGGACACCTGAGGAAGGAGCAGTACCCTCTGGAGCTAAGGTTAGTCCTTTTGAAAGAGAACTCAAGGCCCTCTTAATTTCGTTTGTAATAATATCGTTCTTGTTTTTTATCACCAGCCGGCAACTTTCATTTCCTAATTCTAAATTTAAACACAATTAAAAAGCTACAGTCCATTATTTGTATCCAAAACAGAGTTTATATTACTAGGGATGAACGCAGCCACCACTGTATGTGTATCTGATAATGCATTATACAGCGCACGACAAGTATTTGTGCCAAACAGGTCCCCTCAATGCCGTCTAATAAAGCATTTTAATAACAAGTGGGTCCGCCACGTGTCCCGAGGGGTCCGTAGGTGCTGGGGTTCCGTAAACATGGGGTTCCGAAACTGAGTACGGTGTTGTGGTAGGTTAGGACCGTAGTGATAACGATAAAAGTATTGTTTAAGTTTTACAAAGATTACATATATGTACATAGGCAGACACAATGTAACTACATGTAGGTCGTCATCCATATGACTCAAAGAAAAAACTATTCACGAGAGTGTTACGCCTTTCTGGAAGAACGTAGGTGGACATATTGAAAAAGCTTGCGTAATACTTTGCAATAGATATGTACTCGTACCAGTTAATATATGTTGTGTAGCTAGTTTTTTTACTCACATTGTCATATATTTTTGTTATTAATTCCCACCCTCATAAGATAAACCTCCTGCAATAATAAAAGTTGAGAATTAGAACTAAAAACATATCATTGAAATAGCCATAGAGTTTTCGGATTAAATGTTAGTTTTTGTTCATAAATAGAATAGAATAGAATAATTTATTTGTAATAAACTTACATTGTCAAACATTCACATAATTACATGTTCAGTCTTAAAAAATAAAAAGTTAATAATACTAAAGTGTCGAAAGAAATAAAACAGATTTGAAATTGTACAAATAACAAAATATATTTTGAAATTCAATTCAGTTTTCAGCTTTTCTAATGTGTTTTTAACATCATTTTATTACGTCATACGGTTGTGTAAAGTAAAAAGTGTCGGTGTTAACTGTCAACTGATCAGTGCATTCTGCCCATTTGTTTTACGCAGTCTATACTCGGAAATCTAATTCAAGACCAAAAAAACTACGACAGATACGTCACTGTCAAAATTGTCAAAGTCACTTATGTCACTGTCAAGTTCATTCTTCAGGTTTCGCCAACCTTTTAATAATATGTTGCCTCTATAATAACAAACTAAATATGTAATTCCATTTGTTTCTCTCGAACCAATGCTTTGTGTTGGACATAACAAACCATCATAGTAACCACACAGGTAAGGAATACGGAAAGGTTAAAATAAAATCATATTTTGTAAATATATTTTTTATTCATCTTCACTATTATCGCCTTCACTGATATCCGAACAACTATGGTCGGAGTCCGACTCTGATACATTTATGATAAATGTTTGGACGATTCCTGAAATTAATCCGTCTAATTGACACATTTTATCCTCAATTTTTGTAACATGATCTATACATGATTGCCACCGCTGTGGCGTCACCTTCCGCAAGCCTTCATGAAATAATTCTCTGACCTCCGCCATTTTGAAGGTTTTATTGTTTTTGGCTACATGCCCCTTCACCTGAGCCCATACCAGCTCTATGGGGTTCAATTCACAGTGGTAAGGCGGCAATCTTAGTATTTTTACATGATGTTCAGCCGCTAACTCATCCACTGCGTATTTTTGGTAAACAGCCTTCTCCTTCATCACAATACCCATCAATTTTTCCTTGGTCATTTTAGATTCATACCTTATATTTTTTTCTTTTAGCCAATCAATGATTTGGGCTTTCCTCCATTTATTTGTAGGACCTGATTCCAATTTGCGGGAGTGGTAAGGAGCGTTGTCTATGACAAGTACCGCATTAGGTTTTAATTTAGGCAGTATGCCAGTAAGCCATTCTTCAAAATGCTGTGCATTCATTTCCTGGTGATAGTCGTCTGAATTTTTTTTTGATTCAAATAGCAGGAGTCCTCCTTCCAAAAAGCCTTCCTTGCTGCCAATGTGACTAATTATTAGTCGTCTTCCCCTTCCGGTTGGTGCCCGTAGCCCTGTTGATAGTCCGTCCAGGAACGCTTGTCGCGAAGTTTGAACTTGTGTATCTTGCCAGACCTTAGCATGTGTGTGACCTGAAACAATAATAATGTGATATAGTCTGGCTAATGAAATAATACTCAGTTTTTGCGGGAAATTTAAATAAATTGCGACTGGTCACACTTTGTTTAGTAGGAATTATAGTTTTAATACTAGAAAATATTTATGATTTTCTATGCACAGGTAAGGTACCTAAGGAAATAAGTTAAGTACAATTATATTTCTGCCACTGTGTACAGTACAGTCAACGACAAACATATTATGTTTACACTTTCTAACCCTATACGAGGAGAAAAATTCAATTTAGTGTAAATAAGACCTAACTCAACTGTACCATATTAATCCATCCGTATAAAAAGTTACATAAGTGCTAAATTTCAACGGCTTTTTAGTCTTACGCTGCCGAACAGACTAAACATAAAGTATCAAAATGATTTATAGAGGACCCACCTACTAAATTGTTTAAATCATAGACAAAGAGTGATACCACAAGGAAATATCTGTCAACATTATTTGTCTAGCCAGACTATAGGAAATAGAATATTTTCCCAACAACTATCCATACCCACATACATAAGTACAAGAATGTTATATTATCACACATCATCAGCTAAAAAAAATATGAAAGCTTAAGGAAACGGTCAAAATAATGCATTAATTTCAAAATTCTGTGGAAAAAGTTTGAGTACCAACCCTGGGCCGATCAAAACGTAGAAGTTAATAGGATATTTATTCTTCTGGTGTATTTAAATTATGTATTAAGGGTGTCATAAAGAAAATGATCATAGTTTATATAAAACAAGCCATGTACAAAGGCAGTTAATCATGTTTTTATGCTAAAATAAAAGCCAATGAACAAATCAATAAAACCGTTTACTAGAGAATGGTCCACAACTAAAATACATTGAGACATTTTTTTTTTGGTTGGCCTTATAGTTAACTGGTAATTATGATATTAAGCCCGCCTTTTGTAAAATAAGTGTTTGAATAAATAAGACACCCATAGTAAAAAAAAAACAATTATTGCTATAAATAAAATATTTAAACATGCAGGGATTCGAACATGGATCCTCTAGTCTCAGTACCACTGGCTGATTAGATAGAGCCTTATAATACAACAGACATGATATAACATAGCCGCTTTAGAGCCTCATTTTACTTACCCTCATTCACCCAGGTCTCATCTTGATAATATATAGTTCTTCCTTCCCGGCGATATTGCTTTATCTTCAGCAAGTATTTTTTTCGCCATGCTATTATATCAGCCCGGTCAATTAAACAGCTGCGACGTTTGCGGCTCGCGTACTTGAAATTTAAATGTTTAAGTATCAATCGCAAGGTGCCTGCAGATAAGTTTGGCAAGTCAGGACTGTCGTTGACAACTTGAAGAATCTGAAAACAAAATTTTTATTTAATAACTATTATTATTCACTTCTTTGATAACAGAATCAATCACAATACGGTTATTAAATCATGTTTGATAATGATTAACTCACTTTTTGAACTGTCGGAGCCTCATTGCGATGGAAGAATTGATGCACAAGACGTCTTATAGCAGCCAAGTCAAACTCATCAATTTTGTCCAAAACTGTCATTTTTGGGCCTGTTTTCTTGGGAGAAGTAAATGTTTTGCTTCTTTTGTGTTCACTCACAACTCTTCTCACTGTTGTGCCAGAAATTCCCAACATCTCCGCAACTTTGTTAGAACAATCTATTAATGTGCAGTACTGATTTTCTGGCCAATTATTATACACATATTTGTAACAATTCATAACCATTGTTTTTTCAGAAACAATCATAGCTGTTTTAGGTCGTTTCCTTCTTGGTGAAAGAAATTCCTTCTGGGCCTGAGAGGGGCCTGGTTGAGGTTCCATCGTACGAGCGCACACGCAAAGCCCCCGTATGACACACAAACTTTAAAACTTAACAACGGATAAAAAATAACAAAAACTTAACGGAAAACGAAAACTAAACAGAATACAAAAACTCAACAAGGCAGTAATCACTACGGAGCAATAAGAAAATTCAAACACTCGGAACAGACGTTAGATGTCGAATGAGAATGTAAAACTATGTTTTATCAAAATAAATGAATGAATGAATGAATGACAATGACAACGACAAACCATGGTTTCATAGCTAATAACAACCATAAAACCAGCTATACACTATTTTCTGCAATTTTGTCGATTTTGGCGATTTTGTCGACGTTAAGTATTTAGATTTAAATGCTTGCTTGTAAATTATTGCACCAAATGTTTTGAATACCTGAAGTGTTACAAGTACTATACAAGATTTTGTACCAAAAATCTCCGATGTAATTTTTTTTAATATCCCCTCTCGTATTTATGTAATAATAAATATATCATATTATTTTGTTAAAATATAGAGTTAAAATTACCAATAAATAAATTATCTTAGTGTGTATAAAAAAGAAAAAGGATCTTACTATTGTAAAAATATTTTATTACAGTGGCAACCTTGTGGTAGTTTTTTTGGTCTTGAATTAGATTTCCGAGTATAATGACCATAGATCAATACGGCCTCCACTGGGTCCAGCCATTTTGACAAATTACGCGCGAATATTTGAAAAATTAAATTTAAAAGTCTGTTCGTTTATCGATATCGATTGAATAAACGTTTTGTGTTTTTTAGTGACATAAGTTACCCATTAGGATCTCATTCGGATACTTCAAAAGTATTTCGATATAAAAATATATGGATAATATCGATATCAATACTATTTCGAAGAAAACCAGTCACACCACAATTTGATTTCTAGAACGCTTTATCAACTTAATTTGTAGAATGTTCCACTAAAGGAAATAAATAACCATTAATTTCCGTAAATATTTCCCCGATGAGGAGCCTTTTCAATTCAATTCAATTTTTCATTGATAACAACAGTTACAAGTCAAATTATTTACATTTCACGGTATTTTAGCTTTCTCATTTCTGGGTCTGAATCTAGACTCTTCAAACAAATTATCCTCTTTTCGGAGCGGAAATGGATCATTTGCAGCAAGATTCGGGTTCAAATAAATAAACAAACTGTGCCGAGTTTGTTTATATTTGTTTTGCCGGCTTTTGAACTTGTTTATTCGAATCCAGGAGGTTTTCAAATTAAAAATATACAAGTTAATCAATCCAAATGGGTCAGTAGCGAGAAGTCAGAAGTATAAAGAGATAGGGAAATCTGTTCTTAGGAACAATGACTTAATAGAAAATATAACTAGTCTGTCGAAATGGTTCTTATAGCTTTGTTTGGTGGAAAAATTACCAGTAGTTTCCAAGATATTCGGCTAGGAACAAATTTTGTAGTTAGGTATGTTTAGTTTTAGTAGCATTTTCTATATAACTCAATGAATGACCCCTCATTGATAGCCAGCTACTAGTGTTGGGAGTGTTTTAAAATTTAAATAAAGGTTATTTTTATCACAGCAGTTTTTATTTCCAACCTCCTTGAAAATTGGTGTTGTTTTCTATTTTAGTAGCAGTAGAATCTTTTTCCCTGTCGTCACTCTTGTCAATTCCCATGGTCATCACATCAGGGGTAGTGGCGAGGTTTACAATCTTCCATTCAAGTACTGTAGCTCTACGTATGCATTCGCGGGGTGGACCATTGAGTGCAATCTTGAATTGGTCACTCCATGGCATCGGTTGCCTAAGCCTTGTAATATCCTAGCCTTGCTCTAGGGATTACCTTCCAAGAATGCAACGCTACTGGCTTCTTTCCTAATTGCGGAACCCAGTAGAGACCTCGTGTTTGCACTTGTCTGTGGGGTAAGTGTGCCAATGTGTTATTGGGTCCAGAGGGTGCGTTATCGATCCGCGTCTCACAAGGGGATGCGTTGGGGTCGCACCGATGTTATTGACTTACTAATACAACGGAGGCTGTTATAAACAATATTACTTTTGATATTTGGAGTTAACTTCGATTGAAAGGGGGACACAAAGCAGCTAATTACATATGAAGGTCGGTTACGGATCATATTACTTTTATACACAAATTTTGTCATAGGATTTTCTGTTTACTCGTAGAACCATCTAGATTTGTGGCGGGGAACAATTAACAATTAACATTAGAGCCAAAAAGTAGAATTGACAATAAAAGCTTGAATAATATGAGGCAGTTACTACAGTCTCCTAAAGGGTCTATGAAATGTCTTAAGGTGTGAAATGCCATAAGAGAAACGGGTTGTAATGGTTCTGCGAGGTTGTCCCAGCGTATACACAGTGTGAGGACGATAGACACCAAAAATTCCGCAGTTGCGGAGCATATCGTCGAGGCCAAGGCGTCATATTTCGTCCGTTTCGATAAAGCTAGACTGTTGGGACATGAAAACCCTTCTATACAAGGGAAAGTTCGTGAACCCATCGAAATTGGACGCCGTCCCAATAATAACCGCGACGCCGGTTAGGGGACTACCTCCGGTATGGAAACCTGTGCTTCCGCTTAGAAGGATTTAGTGCTATTGGAGATGCCAGTCGTGGCTGCGTAATGTGGTTAGACAATAGAAGTGATGATGAAGTAACAGACAGTGTGCAAGTCGCCGCTAATGAAAACGTGTTAAAAATAACAAACATCCTATCAAACTAAGCAGCTTCTTGAAATCCATTAAAGGAGCTTGTTATTGTTACTTCGAAAACAAAAAAGCCACGCCAATGAAAGCGTTTTAAAGTTAATAGAAAAATCACCATCCAATCCGGCGGCAATGAATATTTTACCGCCCGGGATGCCCCGCTATTAGCATCGATTTTGCATCAAAACGTGCACTAATTACATACGGTGGCGCCGCTCGACGCTCGTTACGCTTTTGGATGTTCACGGGTGAACTTACTGTGACGTGTCACAGTAGGATGACCCACAGTAATGTCTAACATTGCGCGTTAATTTATACGTTGCTTTAATGCTTTTGGGAGCTTGCCGAGAAGCCAAAAGTTTTTAAGAACGAATGTAACAGTGCCTGATAATTAAATAAGGTATAGGTATGAACCTGTAAAAGATCCTTGAGGGACAGCCATGTTTAATACAGTTTCAAAAGAAATTATTGCACTAACCGCTGCCTTTTCTGCAAAATGTATAAGATCTAATTCGAATCTATCGATACAACGAATATGAAGTTTATGAATTAAAAATTCTTGATACACACAATCGGAAGCTTTACAGAAGTCCTAGATTTTCACAGAGTGGCTATAAATATCGGTCGATAGTATCAAAAGATTATCAAAGAGCGAGCTTTATAGCGGAAATACTGTCTTCTGGTGCAACCTTGTAAAAAAATTGTTAACACTGTGTAATTCCTGTTGTATACGTATACAATAAAGAATACACTGTTTTAATGAAATAATGAACTCTATTCTGTAAGTATACACAAGGGTACTTTGCATGTCTGAGTCCAATGGCTTTTCACAAGAGGAAACCACTGTTAAGAAACGCTGAAAGAAACTCAACAGTCAGTTTTTTCATAAAGGATACTTAACTATACTACTCTTATATTACTCCCGGGATATCCCACTATTAGCATCGATTTTGCATCAAATCGTGCACTAATTGCAAACCGCGGCGCCACTCGACGCTCGTTAGGGCCCTCGGATAGTCATTGTCACTAGTTATCATATTAACTACTGTAGTTAATTGTGTCAGAACACTGCGCACCGCTGCGTGGCGTAATGCTTTTGGGATGAGTGCTGGGTTAGATAATTGTGTCCTATTATTTCGCAAAATTTCAAATTTACTTGAAAGTAATAGTAATCACCCAACAGTGGCTTGACGTCATACAAATTCATGGGATGCATGAGCAGATTTCTTCTCAGGTGCTTTAAAATACACAATGAAACATCGCGATCGATCGGCGCTCCTAAGGATAAATCACGAACCGATTCGAAACATGTCGAGCGATGTTTGGCTTCTACGACGTGAGTAAATCCATTTCATTATGTATTTTAATAAGACCGATACTCACGGAAGTTTTCCTTGTAGAATGCTTCAAAATAGTCGGTGTTAAATCGGTTCTACCGACATCTGGCAACTGCGAATTGTACAAAAGGTCTGTCAGGTTGTCCTGTTGTCTTAAGTGACCAGTTTTCGCTACACCTTCTCAAATCCATTGCTTATTATTCGGGAATTGTCCATGTTTCTTAAAATATGTCCATGATACTTCGACTTTTTATACTTTTATGCCATAAATATTTATTTTCTCTCCTTTTTTACTTGACAGGAAAAGCCAAGAAACTGAAAAAAACCTATATTCCATAGGCATGAATGTATTAATTAACAAGTATCCTTTTGGAGAAAATACAAGAACATTGCGAAAGATCAAGCAATTATCGAAACAAGCGCAAACTCAAACAAGTCCTTACAAGCATCATTTGTTAATCTTTGCGACAATACCGATTTGCATTTAAAGTGGAACCTGACACCTCAATTGGAACCTAATCGCTCCAAACTCCGAACAGTCGTTGCGACTTTGCTCAGGAATACTCGCCTACGCTCCAAAGTTGTTTAAAAAGACTTAAAAAGCTTTAAAATGCAAGAGTCTTGTGAACTGAAAGCAATCTCAGGTGCGCCAGAGAGCACAGTTCATGTACTACTTTCAAATTTAATATTTTATTAAAGCAAAGACCACAGAATAAGTTTACTTTATATATCATACTGCTAAGGCACTTTAAGCTCTAAGCGCTTAATATTTACAAGAGGGACGTAAAAAGCAACTTATGTACGAGAGAAGTCTATCTGCATTGTTATACAGATATTATGCAAAACTAGAGGAGCTTTCTATTGTACATCGTTGACCTTTAAATGCTCCTTTCATAATCAACAAAAATATTACCGTAACATGTGCATATTCAAATTCGAATCTTTTATTTCAGACCAGTCCATAGATTGTTAGTAATACAAAAGATCTTATTGTCTAGGGATTAGTAACACAAACATCAAAAATCTAAATTATAACATAGTAAAATTCAAAAACATAGTTAAAAAATTTCAATAAAATAATAATAAGAATAATTTAAAATTGTATAATCATTAAAAATAAAAAATAAAAATAATAATAATTTCAGTGACAACAAAAAAAATACATATAATAAAGTCCTATAGAAATTTATTTGACTAGGCTTTTTGGCTACTTAACATCAAACATTACTGGTCTGTCACCCAAGTGCACAAAGTTCCAGTGCCGCACCACTGAGCAATCAAACTTATCCAGCACAGAACTCAGGAGGCCGTTGGTACTGTCTCGCACTCTGCTCATCAGGGATGCCACACGTTTTCGGACTATTGTCTTAAAACCATCCGTGTTGGCCTCTAGAAACATTCCTGACGCACTAAAATAAATAACAGCATTAAAAGTACTTTTAAAGGCTATAGTGTTGTATTTAGGTTACAAAATTATAGATGTATCATTAGTAGATACATTACTACAAGCCAACCTAACAATATCACCATCAACATCAGCAGCTCAAAAAGCGGCAGTTTCATTGTTTAAAACAGGCTCTCCGCCGTAACTGTTCACGAAAACAAATTTCGCATAATAACGATGTAATTTCGTGATAATCGTGTTGTTTTTCGTTCGCTTCGACAGCACGGCACACAAGTTATGCCGCGAGCGCGACAGGCGAGTATGAACTTTAGCGAATGCCGTTTGGGCTTAAGCGCTCTCTCGTGGTGTCACAGTACCCTCCGTTATGGCGGGCGTCGTTAGCGATAAACGAAAATCTGCGCGGAACTGCTAAACACGGTAGATACGGTTTACGAGGAGTATTATACACATTTCAGCACCTAAGATGCTTGAAGAACTAAGATTAAGTCAGAGCGTCAGCAGAAATTATCTTACCGCACGGGTTCTATACTTTCAATCTTTTTTGGTGTATAAATCTGCGCTCCGCGGTGTTACCCGCTCATTCTATGGGAACAGTCGTACTTATTTTTTTCGAGATAATCCAGTGTGTCAGCCTCCTTAATACCAAAATTTATCAAAATTGGTCCAGCCGTTTGAATTACTTCTTTTATATGTTGGTTTGTTACAAACACATACAAGAAGTAATAAACACACACAAACTTTCGCCTTTATAATATTAGTGTGATAATCAATTAATCACCCCACATGCATGACGAGACGTGATATAAATAAACATTTAGATTAAGATAAAAAATTGCTCTGTATCTGAAATGAAAAGTAATTCAACTATAAGGGATCAAAGTGATTTCGTTTGAAGATTAATCCTATTATAACCATTCTAAGTGAACGATGAACTAACTACTTTACTCCTCTAAATATTTACGAAACTTCTAACCTTTATAACGAGATTGGATCAAACGAAATTTACTCACGATCAAATTAACAGCTTGAGCGCTAAATCCGAAACTTTTACTTATTAGTGATTCTGTGACGCGACCTATATCGCCACCACTTGGAAATTTGATTACACAAAAAAAAACTATATTTAAAGAACCTAAAGAGAAATGCGACGTTTAGGCGAGAACAGCCGAAAATCCGGACATGTAAGATTATTAGACCAACCTGAAACGGGAATGCTTCGCTCGCTCGATCCAAGTGAAAATTCATACTTGTTTTCATTTTACCTATTTGATCTAATCAGACGGAGTGGGTGTAAATGAATGGGCAAAACTAATCAGAACAGTAGGTGAGATGAGTTTTTGTGAGGGCATCGCTCTCGTGTTAAATAAACATTCGTATGCTTATATTTTCCGAGTACCTATGAATAAATGCCAAGCTGGAGCTTTGATTTGAAACCGAGAAACATTTCGTATAAAAAAATGGGCGTCATTATGCTAGCTTTTAAAGCCGCATTTTACACGAACAATCAATAAAATAAAGTTCTTAATCGAGATTTATTTACAAAATTAAAAATATCGATATTGTAGGTATTTTAATTCGTACAGTCGCCATCAGATATATCGCAACATATAAGGCGTTTGGCAAGTAAGGCAAATGTGTTGCCGGGACATCCAAACATAAGAAATAAATTTTGGAAAAGCTGAAACGCAGACGCCTCGCTCGCTCGATGAATAAAATGTTAAGTGTTACGTGCCCGCGGAACTCTAATGACCAGCCCCACGTTGGGCGCCAATTATTTTCTCCACCGTGTCTCGGAATTCCTCGTGTTTGTCTACTGTAATTACTTTCGTTTATTGCGTCTGTGTACTCGGCTTGTGAAAACAATTTCGTTTAGATTGCCTCTAATCATGAACGAACATATTAATGGAGATATCAACACGTTTTTATCGTAGTAAGTAACAAACGATTATATATGAACACACGCACACTAAGATCTGCCTATATATCGTATCTATAGTACTATGTTTTTCGTGTTATTAATTTTGTAACCAATTTTTTAAAGAGCCGCGTGCTTGCTACTTACCTAACTGCATCATAACATGCGTTATCCGTTTTAAATATTTTCCAATTACTCATATTACTATTATATACTTACACAGCAGCATTGGTAAATTAAGTGAGTATGTGACACAAAATATTGTATTAAGTTTAAACAATTTACAAGAAAATGTTACTCGTTTCACTGAGAGATCGCTTAAAAGAATTCGCTTTGTCCTTTGGCCATTAAAAAAGGTACACAAAATTTGTTAAATTCAAAACCGCAAACTTATGTAATGAAAATTGTAGCTTGGTATAGATTCTATCAGGGCTTTCATAATGGCTCGAGAAATCAATCCACAGGCGTTTTTCTTTTCCAAAACAAAGAGTCAAGTCCAGGAAAAACAATATAAAACATATAATTATATTCTAAAAAAATGTATTTCAAATGCAAGGAAAAATAAAAATGCGAGGCACATACAGAACAGTAAAAATAAATGCCTTGCCACATGGAATGTTATTTCTACCACTTTGTCAGATAGTATGCACGGGAAAGACATATGCTCAATAGAGTCAAATAGCAAATTATTCTCAAATCCTGAAGAGATCTGTAACATTTTAAATAATTATTTTATAGATTCTACTAATCCTAATAATCCACCGTTAAACGCAACCTATAGGTCTTCTGCTGTATCCAGAAAGGAAAATTTAGTGAATTGTGCAACAATGTTTTTGAACCCTGTCACCGGCAAAGAAGTTAATGAAATTATAATGTCCTTAAATAATAGCAAGGCAAGTGGTTATGACGAAATAACTACACAAATACTTAAACTATGTAGTTTACATATATGTCTTCCGCTTGCTCACGCTATAAACATGTCATTTGTGGAAGGAATATTTCCGGAGGAACTTAAGCTATCTGTTATTAAACCTTTATTTAAAAAAGGAAATGCGGAGGACCCAGGTAATTACAGACCCATTGCGCTAATTCCTATAATGTCAAAAATTCTCGAAAAGGCATTCCACACTCGACTAAGTAGCTTCTTGACGAGATTTAACGTACTTTGTGCAGAACAGTTTGGCTTCCGTGAAAGGAAGTCAACTGCACATGCTGGTTTTGAATTTGTAAAGTACATGACTGAAAGCATCAATAATGGTATTCCAGTTGCTTCGCTTTTCCTTGACATGACCAAAGCTTTCGACTACGTTAATCACTCGAAACTTTTAAATAAGCTTGAAAGATACGGCATCAGAGGCAGAGCTCTCGACTGGATCAAAAGCTATTTAACAAACAGAATGCAATGCACAGAGATCACTAGATTTACTAAAGCTAATAAGACAACGCTGAAACAAGTTTTTAGATCTCAATACAGAGTAAATCACACCGGTGTTCCACAGGGTAGCATTTTGGGCCCATTGCTTTTTATTGTCTTATAATAATAATAATAATAATAATAAATTTATTTCAATACAACAACGTTTTTTTACAATAGCATCTTTTACAGAGGGTCCTTAAAATTAGAGACTACTTCCTAAATAGGTGAGACCTGAGCTTTAGGTTAAGCAGTGCTCCTTGCCATATAACCGCACTGATGTTAAAAACATTTAAACCAAAATTAACTTATGATTTACACGAATTTGTAGCTTACTTATGTTATATATATATATCTGTGGAATAATAATATACTTAAAATTAGCGTTATTTATGAGAGTGAGTGAGTGTATGTATATATAAGTGAGAGCAAATAGAAAATATTATCATCAATTAGACTAATATAGAGAGAAGTTGTCTACATTAATGATTTACCAAATGCGACAGATAATAAAGTTATAATGTTTGCAGATGATACGACTATAATGGTGAAATGCAATGATAAGTTGACTTTTAATCGAGACATAAGTAATTCTTTGAATGACGTTATAAACTGGATGGACATGAATGATTTAAAAATTAATATAAATAAAACCAAGCTTATGCAAATCAGTTCTTACAATTCAAATATGATTCCAGTTACAATTAATTACAATGGCGAAAATAAGGCTGAAGTAGAGTCTGTAAAGTTTCTTGGTTTCGTCTTAGATAAGCACTTGCATTGGAAAACCCACATTGAGCACATCTGTAGTAAGCTTAGGGGGCGTTCAAGTATTACGTAACGCAATTTTTGAAGATTTTTGACCCTCCCTCCCCCCCTTGTAACGCGCCGTAACGTTTTTCTGTACCCCCCCCTCCCGCTCTCTAAACGTTACGTATATAACACCATAAGTGACACAAAAAGTGACAATTTTTACCCAAAAGTCACAAAAGATATGTTAAAATGATTAAAATGACGACCAGACCGTGAAATAAACGACAAGGGTTGCCAACTTGGGCGTTTTAAATCCTATTTTTTTTTTATAAAAATGAGAAACAATGTTACGTAACGTGTTGTAAGAGCGACCCCCTCCCGCCCCTGTTACGCATCGTAACGTTTTACGTGACCCCCCTCCCCCCTCAATTGCGTTACGTAATACTTGAACGCCCCCTTAATAGATTTGTATTTGCTCTCCGTAGACTCAGAGACACTGTGTCTGTGGAAGCAGCGCTGAAGTCTTACCATGGATACGTATCTTCAGTACTTCGCTACGGCCTAATAATGTGGGGTAACTCTGTTGATGTCGAAAGAGTCTTTAAAATTCAAAAAAAGTGTATCCGTATCCTATGTAACGCAAAGTTCGATGATTCCTGTGTTCCCTTATTTAAAAAAATGCACATACTCCCTTTACCATGTTTATACGTAAGAGAAATATGCATGTTTGTTAAGTGTCATCAATATTTATTTAAAATACGAGGTGATATAATGAACAGACCGACACGGCAGAATATTATGAATTTACTGTACAAACCACGTGTAAATAAGATGATGTATGGGAAGAATGTGTATAACATGTCAAAGTCAAAGTCAAAGTGTTTTATTTTGTAAAACATAGGTGAATATAGGCGGAATAAAAATATAACGTAACAGTAACACTATGTTTTGCCAGTTGGCGTACAAAAACATCCATTTAGCAGCTAACTATACCATGCAATTAATAACAAATTATACTTTCGATACAAACTAAAAGGAAAAGAACTTAAATTAAGAAACATTATTAGGATTAACGAATTGTATACAAAAAAAAAAAGAAAAAATGTAATGTCAACATTGTACCTATAGGAAAATTAAAAAAAATATAAAAGAAATCAGTAATTATTTTTCGGGTAGGTGAATAAAAAGTAAACACATCTTGTTCCCAAAATTTAATATTTTAAAATCATATTTGGCATTTTTTGGACACAAAATTCAGTTTAAGTTTATGGTTAACTAGCCTATTTCACCTACCAGCGTTTTCTTGACATTATTCCTGAAAGTTAAATTGTACATCACTCACTACACTTTTTCAACATGTCACAAGTTGACTCTTTTAAATCTTCACTTGCGGAGCTGGCTGAGTTATTCAACTCACGAATGTCTGAGCTGGAGAAGGACCTCGAGAAAGCAGGACCCAGCAATCCTTCAGTGGCATCGGTAGCTATGGACTTCAGCATCTTCAAATCGTTCATTGCGAAGGCTCTCGAGACCCTGCAAAGGCAAGTCCAGCTCATTACCCGCCAGGTGGACGATATGGAGATGCGTTCCCGTCGGAAGATGCTGCTGGTGCATGGAGTTGCTGAATCCGAGGGGGAAGACACAGCCAATATTGTGGTTGCCAAATTGAAAGCGGCTCGAAGTTCACTCACAACTGCAGATATTGGGCGTAGCCATCGTGTAGGCCGCCGCAGTGGTCAACGTGGCAAGAATCCCAGGGCCATACTCGTTAAGTTTCGGGATATATCTGTTCGCGACGATGTGTGGTTTAAAAAGGTGGCGTTGAAGGGTTCGGGCGTGACGCTCGGCGAGTTTCTAACCAAACCTCGTCACGATGCGTTTCTGGAGGCACGTGAACGCTTCGGAGTCCGAAATTGCTGGACTTTGAACGGTGTTATACACGTCCTCGGTAGCGATGGCCAGCGCCGCCGTGTAGTCAGCGCCGCCGAGGTGAAAGCCCTTCCGGATGTGCCGGTGCTACAGCCGACTGACGAGGCCCCGCCGGCTGCTTTGTCCTCGTCTGAGGCCCCTAAGGCAGCCTCTCAGGCTGATCAGCAACCGTCTAGGAGAGCTAAGCGTGGAGCAGTCCCCAAATCTGTTTCATAATGTAAGCTTGTGTGTTGGAGATTCTATGTTCTTTCCTTTTGTCTGTATTATAGTTCCATCTGTATTTTGCCGTGTAACACTGTTTATCCTTCTACCCTTTTGTTTGCGTATTACTGTCATTAGCTTATCATTTACTTTTTAATAATAAGATATCGCATTTGCATTTGACAATTGACAGATTGCTGCCTGTCACTGTCACTGCCAGTGCCTCTATGTTTCAGTGTTGCCGGCGCATAAATTTTGCGTTTTGTTTCATACATTTTTATTACTGTGATTTAACTTTCAATGTTTTAATTTTGTAATTTTATAAATTCTGGCGGGTAGCGTGTTGTGTCTATCGCGCTAATTATTTTATAGTAGTTAAATATTTTTAGTATTATTGATATTTTTAGTATTATAGATTAGATTTATATATATTTATTTATATTTATGATATCACTCAACCACAGTTGCGAAAGTGACGATGTTTTTCTATCTACTTCTGATCAGGAAAGTGGGTCTGACGATAGTTTCAAAAGTCTACCCCTTACACTCCACGATTTTCTTGATATAACTTTCTCTAATGTCACCAAAAATTTCAACATAGTTCATATTAATGCGCAGAGTATCCCGGCTCATTTTACGGATTTTAATACAACTTTTGACTTAAGTAATATCCATGCGATCCTAATCTCGGAATCTTGGCTTAAGCCGTGTCTACCTTCTTTGTTGTATTCATTGCCTGGTTTCCACCTAATTCGTCATGACCGCTCTGAAAGAGGTGGCGGTGGAGTTGCCATCTATCTTCGCTCGTATATTCCATATTCTATTGCCTGTATATCACCTAATTCTCCTGTTTCTGACGTTCCAGAATATTTATTTCTGGACATCTCTCTTTCTCATACGAAACTTCTACTCGGAGTTTTCTATTCTCCTTCACTTACTGTTGATTACTTCACTTCTTTCGAGAAAACTCTGGAGAATCTCATGCCATCATTTAACCATCACATTATATTGGGTGATTTCAATACATGCTTACTTAAGGATGACCACCGTTCTAAATCTTTATTATCCCTGGCAGAGGCTTGCAACCTAGGAATTCTCCCTTCTGGCGCAACGCATAACTTCCCCAATTGTACTCCATCTTTATTAGATCTTACCCTCACTTCATCTATTCCTCATGTTGCTAAGCACGGTCAGCACTCTGCAGATGCCTTTTCTTATCACGACCTGTTGTATTTGTCTTATGAAATTAGACTCCCTAAGCCCAACGTTAAAACTCTCCTTCAGCGCAATTTTGCTCGAATGGACGTTGATAAACTTCGTGAGGATGCTGCTGACATTGATTGGGGTGTCATCTGTAGAGCTGTTAGTGTGGACGAACAGGTGTCTCTTTTTAATTCCCTCCTTGTGCAGCTCTACGATATTCACGCCCCAGTCCGTTCTGTACGGGTAAGACATCTTCCTGCTCCTTGGCTCACCCAAGAAATTAAGGAGGTGATTGAAAAGAAGAATGCAGCCAAGTCAAAGTATAAAACTAATTGCACAGAAAGTAATAAAGCACGCTATCTAGCCTTGCGTAATCGATGCAACAGGATTTGTCGTGATGCTCAGAGACGTCATATCCATCAGTCTGTGGAGAATGGTGACCCTGCAAAAGTCTGGAAATTTCTTAAGTCACTTGGAGTTGGAAAGTCACAGCAGAACCCCTATACTAGTGATATACATTTCGATCAGCTTAATCAGCATTTTTCCACTTCTGCCACTTTCAGTGGCTCAACTAAAGTTAAGACTCTTGATCATCTTTCGTCGCTTCCAACTCCTGACTTTTCTCCTTTTTCTCTTGCACAATTTACCGACAGTGATGTTAAGAAGAACATATTAGCGATTACCTCAAATGCCGTTGGCGTGGATTGCATTAGCCGTAATATGATCCTCCCCCTCCTTGATCTCCTTGTACCCATTATTACCTTTATCCTCAATAATTCTATATCCACTAGTACTTTCCCTACGCTCTGGAAGGATGCCAATATTATCCCGATACCCAAGAAGCCCAACCTTTCCGTGTTTTCGGACTATCGACCTATCTCCATTCTCTCCTTCCTATCTAAAGTGCTTGAGCGTCTTGTACATAAGCAGCTGGCATCTTTTCTTAACCGCAATGATCTGCACAATGTATTCCAGTCTGGGTTTCGTCCTGGTCATAGTACGGCTACTGCTCTAATCAAAATTACTGATGATATTCGAGAAGGTATGGATAAGCGGAAATTAACGGTGTTAACGCTTCTTGATTTCAGCAATGCGTTCAATACTGCTGATTTTGATATTTTATTAGGTACTCTACGTTCTCTTAACATATCTCCTGCGGTTATTGATTGGTTTCGTAGTTATCTAGGTGGTCGTCGGCAGAGAATAAAGGTGGATAATTCCCGATCTTCGTGGTGCAACACTTTGGCCGGTGTTCCGCAGGGTGGAGTGCTATCACCCTTGTTGTTTTCTATTTTCATTAATTCCATTACACGTAACCTTTCTTCGCGCTATCACCTTTATGCCGACGATCTTCAAATTTATTTGCAGGGTGAAGTTGGAGAACTTCCGTCTGTTATTAAGTCTGTAAATGATGACTTGGCTCACATTTTGAACTGGAGCTTTAGCTTTGGTCTCAGGGTAAACCCAGTAAAGACTCAAGCTATTATAGTTGGTAGTGCTAAACTTATAGCTAGGGTTGATGTTGATAAGCTGCCATCAATTTATTTTGATGGTGTCTTAATTCCTTTTTCACAACAAGTCAAAGACCTGGGTATTATTTTGGACCAGACCTTATCTTGGGTGCCTCAGGTGAATGAAGTCAGCAGGAAGATGTTTGCAGCGGTGAGCTCTCTTAGAAGACTCCGTAATTTTCTTCCAATCGCCACCAAAATTGCGCTTTGCCAAACCTTACTTCTTCCAATCTTAGATTATGCTGATATCTCCTACCCTGATCTCACAGAAGAACAGCTTAATAAACTTGAGCGTATTCAGAATATTTGCATCAGGTTCATATTTGGGCTTCGTAAATATGACCATGTTTCCAGTTTCCGTTCGCAGCTCAAGTGGCTTCCTATCCGCTTTCGTCGTAATTCTCACATTCTCTCTCTTCTTTACAATATTCTTTTTCACCCTGCAACTCCCTGCTACCTCAAGGAGCGTTTCAGTTACCTTCGTTCTATTAGGTCCTCTCAAAATTTGCTTCTGGCTGTCCCTTCTTCTTCTTCCAAATTCTATAACAGCTCATTTACCTTTCAGGCTACTCTATTGTGGAACTCTCTCCCTGTTGAATTGAAACGTAGTCAATCCGTTGCTACTTTCAAAACACACCTCAAAGAACATTACTTGTCTCTCCTTTAATACTCTGTCTCGGTGACTGACATAATCTGTGGTTCGTTTCACAAAATATTATTTTAAATATAAGGTTTAAGTAAGTTTATATATGAGTATATATTTAGTCTTATGTTCATTTATGTATATTTTTATGTATGTTTATGTATCAATATATATTATTATAGGTTTTTAGTAGATTTTAATAGTTTTACAGTAGTTTTCTTGATTACTTTTTGCATCGCCTACTCATCTCATTTCATTTATATTAATCCGCTACCCAAAGGTTGTCTGGAAGAGATCGCTTTTTAGCGATAAGATCGCCTATTGTTTGCCTCTATTGTAATGTTAAGTGTCATTTGTATTTGTATTTCTTTCTTCTTGAGGTGTGCAATAAAGAGTATTCTATTCTATTCTATTCTATTCTATTCTAATTATAAATTGAAAATTAAAATTCACATGTCAAATAGTCCGATAGTGTATAGAAGCATTTACTCAACAACAACTTTAATAACTTCTTTTTAAATTCATGTATCGACAGTTCCTTCAAATTTGTGGGTATCTTATTATAAATTTTACTTGCTACGCAGAGTATACTTTTGCGCATCATTGCGGTATTGGCAGGTTCAGTATAGATATTCTGGCCGTATCTGGTACTCCTGGGAAAAACCTCTAATACGGTTCTAAATAAAGTTGGATTCATTTTGACAAACACCGCTGTTTCAAAAATGTAGAGGCAGGGCAAGGTCAATATTTTTAAATCTTTAAAGTGAGGGACACAGCTATCGGTTTGTCCGAGTCCTCTGATAGCTCGTATACACCTTTTCTGAGCCTTGAATACTACTTCTCTGTTAGTGGAATTACCCCAGTATATGATGCCATAACGTAACGTTGAAGCCACAAAACCATGATAAGCAGACATTACGGCTTCCGTGGTTACTTCCTTCGCGAGCTTGTGCAGAACGTAAGCATACTGGTTTAATTTTTTACATATTGCATCGATGTGAGGTTTCCACGACAGGTTCTCGTCTATAAAAACGCCTAAAAACTTGGTGATATTAGTTGTTTCAATTAAAGATCCCTCATAATGGCAATTAATGAAATTCGGTATTTTTCTTTGGTAAAATTGCATTATCTTAGTCTTATTTAGATTAATTAATAAATTATTACTTTCTAACCATTCAATTATATTATGTATAGTGTCATTAATTTCATATTCATAATTATTACTATCATTACATTCAATAACTACTGTGCTGTCATCAGCAAAAAGAACCATAGGATATTTAATATGTCGTGGAAGATCGTTGATATAAAGGAGAAATAAAAGCGGACCCAAGACACTTCCCTGTGGTACACGTCATGTGTATTGCAATATATAATAGATTACCTGCTGACATAAAATTGCTTAATGGAACTAGTTTTAAGAATAATTTGACTGCATGGCTCTTAGAAAAATGCTTTTATAAGGTTAAGGATTACTTGGATCACTCATGTGACTGACATTGATTATTTGGTTATTATTATTATATAGTATGTTATTTTCCTGTTTTAATTATCATGACTGTTTTTTTTTCTGACATTTTCTAATCTTTATTATGCTCTTTCTGACATTTTCTAAATTAGTTAATAATAATTTTAAATAATTTCGTCGCCCCTCTCAACTATTTGCATGCCTATTTCATGGTTGAACGCACTGAACTTTTATGTATAATATGTATATCACATTTTACTGTGTTCGAAGCAAATAAAAATCTTTGAATCTTTGAATCTTTTATCATTAAAGGGTCTATTTCATGTGATCTGAGTTATGTTGCCACATTTTATAGCATTTGGTCAATTGGAATGACACATTTAGATAACAATTGAAATTAAATCGTATCAGTTTATAAGGAGTAATAGTATTCAATCAACATTATATTAACTAACAGCATTCTCACTTTAGTATTCAATCAACATTATATTAACTAACAGCATTCTCACTTCTCACTTAATAATATACTGTATTAAACCTTGACTGCTTTCAAAAATGTACCCAGCGATAATAACATTCACAACAAGGGTAGACTCGACCGTACGTTACAACTGTTACACGAAAATATGTAAAACAAAAAACAAAACTCCTAACATTTATTCAGCAAAAACTCGCATTATCTTGTGGAACATGCTGCAAAAGCGGACGATTTCCTCGGAGATTCGAGGGTCGTCGCACTCACAACAATGGAGATAACTAGATAAGGAAATTCAGGAACTTAGACAGGGATTCGGCAGGCTGTTGTCCAAGTTTCACCTGAACACGAATATGAAAAGACACTTCATTAAGAAGTTTCGTTCTGATTTCTTGGTAGTTTTATTGGAAGTGCCAGCTTCGTAGCAAAAATCGGTAAGAAAACAGCGTTGAGAATGCTTAATTTTGTCTCAGTTGTTGAACTTTTAATAACATTTTAATTGAACTTAATTTGTGAGTGTTTAAATGTTCTCTTTAATTTACATAGTACTTATGTAGTATTTTATTTTACGTTTTAGTTGTTTTTTTTATTAATATAGCTCAATTTATAATTCAAATTCTATCTGTACTTTTAGCGACAGATTAAGATTAAGTATGATGAAGTACACTTTATAGGCCAAAGATGATAATCATAATTAAGCATGCTGATAGGCGGGAGCCAAACGTACAAAAGTACCTTAGCGGCAGCTATACAGAGATACAGAAGCAGATTCGTATTCAGAATTCCCAGTTTTCCTAAAGCAGATTTACTATCTTAGATTCAGCAGAAAGTTTCGATACAAACTTGAACCGACATCGACACAGGAGCGGGTCGTTAACTGGCGCCCAACGTGAGGCCTGAGTGACGCGTTACGACCCCCGTGGGAGAGACGTGTGTAGAGGGGAACAGTGCTGACCGAGACGAGGGTACATTTAATGTTTCAGAAATTACGTAATTGTCATTACGGTCATTCTCTGTTGTGGTATTATTTTTTGAGACGTAAACTAACTTGTAACTCGTACTCGTATTTATAATGTGGATATAAAAACCAAACTATTAACTGTCAATAAAAATCATCGGGCGCATAAATAATTGCCTTGTTACTACAGTAGATACTGCAGCTCTTACGCCAAGAAAAGAAAGCTTTCTACATCATAAACAAAATCGGAGATTCGAAGCGGCCCCCGGAGCCGGAGCCGCATGTGAAACTCGTTGCAATTCACACGAGAGTTACTAGCACGAAACTCGGGTCATTACGGCTGGCGCCCACCGTGGGGCCATATGCGACACGCTACGAGTCCCATAGGACAGTAGGAGGCGAGTAACTAAGACGTGAGGAAACTTCTGCGCTGGCCGGCAATCGCATGTTTCCTAATCCAACTGGATCGGGGTAAGTAATGTGCTCTCATTGTATAAGCTGAGATCATTTTTAGATCGCTGCGTCAACGTTGTTAGTCCGTTATAGTCACATGCCTCAACTGCCTCTATCGTGGAAGACAATAAGTTCACATGCTTTTTAAATAATCCTTTTGTCCTTACTAGTATTCACTTTGATGATTTCTGATTTCATTTCAAAACAGTAATAAAAAGCGATAAACATACTTAAATAGCAAAATAGTGTCAGCCACAAAGTAAAAGGTTACATAGTCTAGTAAAAAAAACCTGCTACTCTATATTGTAATAATAATATGACAAAAAAAATTGTCTGAAACAAACATGAAATGACCAAAAAGTATAAGCTTCAGTTTGACTAGGTATTGTAACAATTTCGTTTGACATCTTTTAGTACCAAACTTAAGGTAATCTATTCATCAATATTAATCAATATATTATCTAACATCCCAACTTTCTAAACAAGTTCAGCAACTTAGCGTGTGTCAAACGACATCAACTTAGCCCCCAAAGAGGCCAAACTTTTTATAATCAAATCAAGACCCAACCCGAACTCACCCAGATCTGTCCCAGCGGGCCAGACAAGCCTCTCAACACGTACACTAAAAGCTGAACCATTCACAACCGTACTCACTAAACGGCAGAGCATATAATAGAACGACTAGTAACGCCAGCCAATTTTATCGTCATCACATTTTCAGCTTTAATATGGTTATATCAGGGGACAAATTTGTCTGCACATTCCGTTAGTAGCTTAAAAGCTTTAGAGTCTTTAGTGCACTTAGCTACGCGAGTTGACGTGCCTGGCGCCATTCCGGGCTCTCTGGCTTTGACGTATAGTTGTGCTACGAAACGTGACACTGTTATAACATCGTATAAAGGTCCTTAGGTTAACGGGATAGGATTCAAGGGAGTCGTTCCGTCAGTCCTCGTGTTTATTATGCCATGAGAGCGACGTGTTTATCGGATGATAGTGCTGAAAATGGTAGAAAATGTAGGTGAGGAATTTTTTGGAGACATATGGTGTGAGTGCATGAGACGTGGTAAGAAAACATTAAGCTTCTGTTAAGGAAAACCAAGCTGAAAATAGGATTTTATTACATAACATAAATCAAAGTCCCTCTCGAGTGCCATTTTACTACTGGCATATGTCAAATTGTATACTAAAATTGTCAGATACTTTGATGTTAACTGTGCACAATTATACATGCTTTTTGTTTGAGAATAAAGAGGTATAATTGTAGATTTAAAAGTCTTTCATCTACCAATCAATCAACTATAGAAAATTCCGATTCCTACAGTTTTTTACGCAGATGTCCTTCAACAATCTCTCTCTATATTGTCCTAGTAAATATCGCACATGGCGGTGGAGCTACGTTATTAAAAACGTATTTAAAGGTTAAATGTTAAGCAATATCTATGAATGGGTCAGAAGGGATTCTGAATATCAAATGTCGCAATTTATTTTTACAGCACAATAAAGGATGTTCACTACATGTACCTAATTCATTCACAGTTCCACGCGCAACCCACGGGAGCCTAACGGCCCCATGTTGGGCGCCATTTAACGCGCCTGTTTACGCACGCAGCATGCGACGCGGCAGAGCGAGTCCGTTGTATCTTCTGGGAATAGATTGTGCAGAATGTACATAAAAAAAGTATGTACGTTTCCAACTCACTGGATCGTGACAGCGTTTACATTTACGGGTGGAAAGAGCATTTTCATGATAATTACTGCGGGATTCACGTTGCGACTGTTTCCCAGGGGAAACGATGGTTGCTTTTTACATGTGCGGTATAGCAGCACTATCCCGAGCCATATTTATGTCGACTATGTTGTAACTACGTGTCTAAAGCCCGACCAGAAATATATGACGATTGTCAAGAGGGCTATTTATAAGATTTATATGGCAACAATTTTGCAACCTATCGCAACCGCACTATAATGACATTAGTTTAAATACCTGTCAGTTCGTACGTTAACCTCGTATTATCATTTAAAGAAACCACCAAGAACGACATTGAAATTGTTGACACACCATCATAAAATCATTGCCATTGTAAGAAATTAGTTCCAGTGAAATTCCGCAATATGGCGCATCCTCATATATTTCTGGTCAGGCTTTATGTTATAATTTGTGGTATATGATTTTTATATGTCTATACTCTGTCTTCTCTGCGACAATCTAACAATAGGAATGCATATTTCTGCGGATGACTTTGATCGATGTAACACACTGGTCACACTACGATGTATTTCTAATATCGCCTCCATTGGCGCCACGCCGAGTTCCAAAAGCTTTTCCAACTCCCAGGGCGCAAGCCGCTGGGTACAAAGCTGGATCGAATACTGTTTTGATCGAAGTGTACAGTAAAAGCCATGAAAACATCAGGGAGCCTGTAATTATAAAAAGACGTCGTGACACTCAGACATTATTACAATATAATGTTATAAAATTGAAAAAAAAAAACTATATCCTTTCATCACGTCTAAACGGACTGATTTCTAACATTTTTGGTGTACTCATACGGTTAGCTGCCTATCCCCAGATGGTTATAGGATACTTTTTACCCGACTACGGAGAAACAAAAAGAGGGTTATGACTTTTTCTTTCACGCGGACGAACAAAATTACTGTAATAAACATTTGAATACATATTCACATTATTGCGCGCATTGACGCTCATTCGTCCGATCTAGCTGCTTATGAATAAGGACTCGATGCGAGTCCAAGCCATGTCGAGCGATATTTGACATTATTGGTGTGAGTACCTATTGTAAAAGTTTTTGAGGCTGTTGTGAGACATTAAGCTAATCTTAGTTTATCTCGTTCGCTATGTTTAGCTTCTTTAAATATACTTCAAACCTCAACCAATGAGATCGTTAAAGAAGAAATTTTTAAGTTTTGTTATATCATGTATGTGCGGAAAAATCTCCATGAATTCAAGCTCAACAGTGACATTCACCACTACAATACGAGAAGTAAGGACAAGCTCGCAATACCTGCCCACCGTCTCCGTAAGGTTAGCTCGTCGTTCGTGGGGAACTGTGTACGCTTCTACAATAAAATACCTATTGATGTAGTAAAATTGCCGTGTAGCAAATTTAAAGCGCAAATAAAACGTCACTTATCTTATTACTTAAGCTTATTATACTGTTAATGACTTTCTAAACGACGGTGATGCCTTTAAGCCAGTAGTTTAGTGTTTTGTGTCAATAGTAAATTTTTAAATAAGCATTATTTTGGTGGGAAATTTTTAATGTAACATGAGAGCACAATTTGTTGTTTCTCACCGGTCAAATAGTATTAGTCAAGTATGCCCGGCAGCTTGAGCATGTCATGCTCGCTTAAAGGTCTTTGCTTACGGTGGCGTCGTTGATCGGGTCGCAGCCTTCCCTATAATATGGTTGAGGGAGGCGATGGCTGAGATATGCGTCATACTCGTGAACGGGTGCCGTTTGTGGGGTCCGGTCTGTTCATGCTAGCAAGGGCCAAATTAAATATGTAGCAACCGCATACTAGTGTTAAATTAAGCAAATGTGAGAAACTTCATCCTGTACTCGATTGAAGTTATTCAATGTTGATTTTAACTTTTTGAACTCTTAGAGACTGTATACATCTCTAAGAAACAGCTTAGTGTAGTATGACACTCAGAGACTTTATACATCTCTGAGGAAATTAAATAATTTTAAAATATTTTATTGCATGTTATGACGCCTAGAGACCATATACATCTCTAAGAAATTTAGGTTTAATAATTATTTTCTAAATTATTCACGTTGACGCCTAGAGACCTTATACATCTCTATGGAATTAAATTAATTAAGTAATTATATTTTATTGCATGTTGTGACACCCAGAGACTTTATACATCTCTGGGTATATTTAATATTTTCAATTTATTAAAATTTATTTTAATGTTCCTACTTAACATTGATTTGGAGTATCTAACATCTCCATTACGTGTACCAGTGTAATTAGTTATAACACAAATGTATCATGTAATCGTTTAAGTATTATTTACGAAAAAATGACTTACTGTTGAGTTTCTTTCGGCTTTCTTCTCAACAGCGGTCTCCTCTTGCGAAATGCCGGTAGATTCACAATCTGACTTGTAAAAGTGCCCCTGTGGCCTACTTACTGAATAAATTATTTCATTTCATTTCATTTCATTTCATGAATATGCCAATTTTCTTACAATGGGATTTCTTTTTGTCAAAATCAGTTTTTTTTAATTGGCAATGTATGTTTTGGCCATAGTTTTATTAGTTATTTTCCAACTATTATTATTAGTTTGCTTTATCCAATCCATCCCTCTGTTACGTTACCGCTGTAATAGGTTATCTTGAAATGGTAACGGAATGGAACGAAAACACATTGGGACACTTTTTTCTTCTAATTAGATCGAAAGAGCTCGCGATTCTGTAGAAAATACCCAAAATATCGAAAATAAAAAACCCTATTATATTATTCATCATTTAAGCAGATATGAATGATTCGGAATATTCGCATGCATGATCCTCTGGGTCAAGCGATAGGAAAACTTATAAGAACATTGACGGAGACGTATAAAGCCCGGTCACCATCAAATCTGGAAGCCAGACCCAGATAAATTTCAATGATAAGGGATCGTGCACATGACGGCGGCATCAGATGGTCACGTGTAACGCCGAAGTAGGACAGTGTTCTTACCCTTATTAGAAATGTGAAAACTGATTTGTCATTCATTCTAATAACAGTGAAATGTAACAGGACATTCAATTTAGAAATAAGTGTCGACTTTATCACGGTAATAGAAATATAAGAAACTTATCTATAAAATTAAATATAGTCACGAATCTCAAATAAATGTCATGGCGAACGTCCACTTTATATATTGTAGCTGTATTGCATAGAGTGATAATGGTACCATTTTCAGCAGAGAAATTAAGTTATAATTATATTGGCATGTATTTAACGCGGCGACAAATTAATCAAATTTAGGGATTTATAAAAAATTAAAGGGGGTAGCAAAAATAATAAGTTGGCGACTAATTGCGGAGACTAATAAAGTAAAAAGTAGCAGCTAAGTAATCAATTTTCGGCTTTGTTTCAATATAAACTAGCATCGAGTTTTGGCGACTGAATTAACTAATAAGCGGAAACATGACAGCGGATAAAAAGTTGAAAATGGCCTACTCTAATTGTTCAATGGAGATTGCAAATAAAATAAATCAAGGTCATAAAAAAAATAAAAGGAGCGCTTTTAGGGATATAAAAAAAAAAAAAACAACCTAACCTAATCCGGCCGAGTCGGATTTTCTGCTAATATTAGTCGCCAAGTCATTACCTCGCCTATGATTTCAGTAATCTTGTTTATTATTTCTGCTACCTTAAAGTAGCTGCCATTATTTGAATTTTAAAATATCCTTAGTTTAAAGCTCATTTAATATAAATGATTGCCAAAATATTTAATCGCTGACAAGTTATTATTTTAGTTGCAAATAGTTTGCTGCTCTTTAATTTTTCTATCGCCGCGAAAATAATAAGCCAATTATATTCATACGAAGAAAAAAAGATTCTCTTTTGTCCCAACTGTGTCCTAAGCTTATAGGTCCTACACTAAAAAAAAAATTGTTTAGTCTATCTGAAATAAGGAGCTTTCGATTTCATCTTTTGGACAGATTTCCTTTCACCAGGTTCTGAGCAAAAAAAAGCAGTCGACTTGTGAATCTTTTTTTTCGAAGTCGATCGAATTACGTCGGCGGATATCGTTCTCATATGCGCACCCCTTAACCAGACCCCAGATAAAGTTAAGTAAAATAAGACGCCATCAGCCGTCAATCCGACGATTCGGGCGCGTCGGCGATACTCGCCCCATCCTATACCGAATATCCGGGCGGTGATATGTTCAAATCAAAACTGACGGGTTTACGGCTGTGGTCTGAAATTTGATATTTTTCGTGGATCATTCGAACCTTTGCTTCAACGCCGGTGAGCCTACACAACGTCGAGCCTTAATGAATGAAAATAATTAAATAAATAAATAAATATTATGGGACAATCATACACAAATCGACCCAGTCCCAAACTAAGCAAAACTTGTACTATGGGTACTATAGACGACGATATACATAATATATAGATAACATCCATGACACAAGAACAAATATTTGAGTTCATCACACAAATATTTACTCTGTAACCCGGGATTTGAACCCGGGACCGCCGGCTCAGAAGGCAGGTGTCTGCAAACTGCGCCAACCGCGTCGTCAAAATATTTCTAGTCATCACATAAAATAAGAAAATACCATTAATAAACTTTACATTACTAATTGACCGAGCGAGCAAAGCGTCTCCGTTTTAGTTTGGTCTAAAATTCTTTCATATTTAACTATTGTATTGAGCGGTTTACACTCACGTGAAATTGTCAGGAACGGCCCGACATGTTTTGAACTCGTATGGAGCTCTTCATCGGGGACTGCCACCCGTACAGGGGCGCGGTAACTTTGTCACTCAGTGCCTCGAAACTTTTAATAAGATTATTCTTTCGTATATTCGGAAATCCGTTTGTCGTCTCAAATACATATATCGCCTGTATTAGCCCTGTAGTGATCCGCTATTTTTTTAAATAAATAAATAAATATTAAGGGACAATCATACACAAATCAACCTAGTCCCAAACTAAGCAAAGCTTGTACTATGGGTACTAGACGACGATATACATCCATACTAATATTATAAATGCGAAAGTGTGTCTGTCTGTCTGTCTGTCTGTCTGTTACCTCTTCACGCTTAAACCGCTAAACCGATTTAGATGAAATTTGGTATATACTCGTAGATAGTTTCAGTCCTGGGGAAGGACATAGGATAGTTTTCATCCTGGAAATTATCCCTAAAAAGATTGAAAAGTGAGTAAGTAATTCATTATGACATTGATGACCCTGTAGAAAATGTAATGATAAACCCAAAAACACAATTGCTATTACATTTGCTTAGGCGCTCTTTTATTAATTAAGGTGATTAGGTGGATACCCAAGTAGCACAATTGGGTCTAAATAGCTCGTATATCATATCTAATTAGATGCTTAAGTGAAATTTACCACCATGACTAAGTGCTATATAGGTGGCAAGAACCCTTATGCCACCAGTATAGAACCAAAAGGAGAAAAATTGCAGCCTATTTTTGGTGCTAAATAGAATCCATAAGAGATCTCACAATAACCTTAAGTGCAAATTAGAACTATGGGTGAAAGTTATGCGTCCATAAGAGATCTCACAATAACCTTAAGTGCAAATTAGAACTAAGGGTAAAAGTTATGCGCAGTGAACGAATGAAAACATTTCAGTTCGGTCAATGAGTGATAAATGAGTCGCCAAAATTATCTTTGAGTGGCGAGGCAACTGTCAAATTGAAGTAATACGTGATCTGCCATATTCATTTTGGATTTATATGTCTGTTTGATGAGTGATTAAAACTTTACGTTATACAAGCATCGAAATAAGCACTAAATTCTTGCGAATTTTTTTTTACTGTGAAACTATAGTATGTTTTCTTTGTAAATTTCGACGCGCCCTTCATGTGATCAGGAATATTAAAAAAACCGGCCAAGTGCGAGTCGGACTCGCGCACCGAGGGTTCCGTTCAAACACTTTCCATCCCTAAGTGTTTAAGTTAAGTTTGCACCTGGTATGTATAGCGCCCCATATAAATTAGGTGCAAACTTGCAAAGTTAGGTATTAAAAAAAAACTACTTACTAGATCTCGTTCAAAACAATTTTCGTTGGTAGTTTTTATAGTAATGTACATAATATGTTTTTTTTAGATTTTTCATTTTCTTATTTTAGAAGTTAGAGGGGGGGGGACCAACTTTTTTCTACTTTGGAAGCGTCTGTCACGCAAACTATTCGGTTTAGAAAAAAAATGTTTTAGAAACCTCGATATCATTTTTGAAGACCTATCCATAGATACCCCACACGTATGTGTTTGATGAAAAAAAAAATTTTGAGTTTCAGTTCTAAGTATGGGGAGCCCCCAATATTTATTATTATTTTTTTATTTTTGCATCAAAATCTTAATACGGTTCACAGAATACATCTACCTACCAAGTTTCAACAGTATAGCTCTTATAGTTTCGGAAAAAAATGGCTGTGACATACGGACGGACAGACGGACAGACAGACAGACAGACAGACAGACATGACGAATCTATAAGGGTTCCGTTTTTTGCCATTTGGCTACGGAACCCTAAAAAGAGAGTGCTAAATTAAATAAGGAATAGATACTGATAAGAAATAAAACTGTTAAAAACCTGACCTAATGATTGTAGGTTACGTACAATGTTAAAGTAACATCGTCACAACTATCAAAAGTCTGTGATTATGCGTCAGTGTGATAAAATTCTGGTTAAAATAATAAATTTTCATAGGCTTCCATTTGTAAACATGGCGAAACAAAAACCGTCCAAGAGCATGTCGGGCCACGCTCAGTGTAGGGTTCCGTAGTTGGCCATCCTTCACAATAGACAATAAAATCGAATTTAAATTACGAGAAAGATTTCAAGCTCTATAAAAGGTCGTAAACGCCAAAGTAACTGTAATTACTTATTACCTTCTAGAAGTTATCGATTATACGCACCAGATTGAGCGAAATGTTTTAATGCAGTATGGCACTTAACTAATATGTGTAACGTTCGAAGTATAAGAACACCGCGGGGCACTTACGTCATTTAAAAGAAAATTATGAATTTTTGCGATAACTCAAAAACGGCTCGACCGATTTTATTCAATATAGTTTTCATTGAAAGTACTAATAGGGCCTTATTTTCATGAATTTTTCCATAATTTTTTGACCCGTGGTTGAGAAGTTAGAGGGGGGGGACACTATTTTTTGGATTTACCGAGCGAATATTTACAAAACTGCTGACTTTATCAAAAAATGATCTTTGAAGGCCCCTATTATTTTTAAAAGACCTATTCAACGACACCCCACACGCTAGTGTTAGAACGAAAAAAAAAATCACCCCCACTTTAGGTGTATGGGAGGTACCCGAAAAAAAGTTATTTTTTTAGTTTTTATTTTACCGTTATGTCGGCGTGATACATACACATACCAAACTTCAGCTTTCTAGCACTTATGATCACGGAGCTAAGCCGCGGACGGACAGACGGACAGACGGACATGGCGAAACTATAAGGGTTCCTAGTTGACTACGGAACCCTAAAAAAGATCCTACAGTGTTTATTTTCACTTATTTGTTCCTTATTTGGAACTATCAAGTCTAATAATCACTTATTTGTATCTTGCGAGTGGCAAAGCAGTGAATGATATTACCAATAGTAATTATTTGCTCTTTTGTAGACTATTAAACAAGCAAGACTATTAAATATATTTTGACAAGGCGCGAATAGGAACAATAATAGAACTTTTAGTTCGTTAGTGGTTCGAAATAAGTGAAAATAACTGCTTTTGGTTCCAAGAACCTCCTACTGACACCTATTTATGCGTTGGAGTGGCAATAAGGTACTTCTTAGGCCTTAAAGTTGCAATATTTTTTGGTTCCAAAAGAGCCGCAAAATTATCTCTTTAGCCACTATTGGTGATATAATTCGCTATTGTACTAGTCATTTGGAACTTTTAGTTCCAAATAAGGGTATGTTCCCACTTATATGTAAAAGTTGCTTATAAGTGATTTTAAGGCCTTATATAGCACTATTGCTTCTTATTGAGTGACAATTTGAACCTGCATGCAACTTTAAGTAGCAAAATCGACTTTATCCCACCATAAGTAATAAAGTAGAAACAAAAAACGTTCCTATGCAACTACAAGTGATAGGATGAACTCATATACAGTTTTGAGTGGTGTTTAAAGCTATAAGTTGTATCAAACACTGTTAAACCACTCATTTAGAACTTAAAGCTATAAGATAAGCTGCAAAATTCACTAATGTGCTGCTTGGGTATCTACCGTGTTGTACGAGGTTGCTTCCATACTTCCAAGTTCCACGCGGACGTAGTCGCGGGCAAAAGCTAGTAATATATAAATATATATATAGATAACATCCATGACCCAAGAACAAATATTTGCAAAAATATTTTGAAATGGGAACTTTTAACGATTGACCGAACAGCACGGCCATGTCCACAATCGAGTCGAGGATATTTGTCGAATATTCTGTAATTCGCGTACAACAGAAAATAATACTAACCAAGTTGCATGTTGTCGATGCTGGTGTAACTTTGTTATCAGTACCACACAAATGAATGCGCTTTATAAGCGCGAGGCGACACTATCAGAAGATAAGCGGTGTCTAGACCCCGCACATTAGAGGGTTAAGCGACTGAATACACAAAGACGTATTTTTGAAACTCCGGTTACACAAGGACATTCCTTGACGTTCCCATCAAATATATATGTGAGTGAGTTTAGTAAAACGTCCCACTTTGTCGATTCTAGTTACGGAGTTACGGGAAGTTTAGTGAAATATGGCAAAACCTACCTCGGCAAATCGGCTTTCAATAAAAACTGATGGAACATACTGTGATAATTAACAGAAATTATAACGGGTCTATCGCGATATTTCTTATTTAACCTTCATAATCTTACGTTTCGGCGGGGTTGCACACGCCGTGGTCTCAGATGTAAGTACATAAGATGTACTATGAGCTGCAGAAACGCATGGCCCATTTATGAATGAACTAGCTTTTGCCCGCGACTACGTCCGCGTGGAACTTGGAAGTATGGAAGCAACCTCGTACAACACGATAGATATCCACCTAATCACCATAATTAATAAAAGGGATTATTAAAAGCGCCTAAGCAAATGTAAGAGCAATTGTGCTTTTGCACGGAAAGAAATTATTATAACAATACTACCAGAACATATTGTAAATGTCATTCTAGTATAAAGAAACAGAATTAAGTTAAATATACCGTATTGACTTTTAACAACAAATAGTCGTATTTTAATAAATGACAGAATATTCTAGTAAAAACATTTTAGTAAACAATACTCAAAGCTATTTATAAGTACATATTATTATTGTAGAGATAAAATTTCGATAATTGTAAAGTATACCATCATAATTCGTTTGTTGTTGCTAGCTGTCAATTAAACAATACAATATTAGGTTGTCTCTAAAATAACGCAAGTAACAAAAAATATTTAAGATATTTAAATAAGCTAGATTCATATAGTACTGTTTACCCCATAATTCGTTTGTTATTGCTAGCTGTCCATTAAACAATACAATATTTAGGTTGTCTCCAAAATAACGCAAGTAACAAAAATTGTTTTAGATATTTAAATAAGCTAGATTCATATAGTACTGTTTACCCCATAATTAGTTTTTTATTGCTAGCTGTCCATTAAAAAATACAATATTTAGGTTGTCTCTAAAATAACGCGAGTAACACAAATTGTTTTAGATATTTAAATAAGCTAGATTCATATAGTACTGTTTACCCCATAATTCGTTTTTTATTCCTAGCTGTCCATTAAACAATACAATATTTAAGGTTGTCTCTAAAATAACGCAAGTAACACAAATTGTTTTAGATATTTAAATAAGCTAGATTCATATAGTACTGTCTACCCCATTATTCGTTTGTTATTGGTAGCTGTCAATTAAACAATACAATATTTAGGTTGTCTCTAAAATAACGCAAGTAACAAAAATTGTTTTAGATATTTAAATAAGCTAGATTCATATAGTACTGTCTACCCCATAATTCGTATGTTATAGCTAGCTGTCCATTAAATAATACAATATTTATTGTATGGATTGCCTGAACTTTGGTTGGCAACACCGCCTGGCTGCCATTGTTTTGTTTATCATTTCATCTTTCGGAGCGATCAGTGCGTGCGCGCGTGCAGAGACGTTGACTGTGACAAATAGTTAGTGTGATTCGTTTAAATAGATATTATAGAAGTGAAGTGTTCCAAATCAGGAAATGGACAAAGACATTGAAAAATTATTGGAATCCTGGCAGTATATCGTTCAGATTCATAATGTTCCTTCCCAAATTGTTTCCCAATATGTCCCCTGCCTAGATTTCTTACAGATTACCTACTGACATGAGTAGAAGTCCGACTGCTCTTAAAAGGTGTCATGTTCATATTTATACTAAAAACCCTATTAAACAGGTAATGAAGCATCACAATTTTAAGATCGGTCGAACTTTTACTCATTTTTCTGTCTGTTTGTTTGGAGCGCTTTAACGTATAAGAAATCTAGACAGGGAACATATTCCCAATATATATAAGGGACATTTTAACATGTAAGACCTCCATGTTGATTTTTAGATAACATAATAAACTTACAAACGTTTAATGTTTTGTTTTATTTAAAACTGTTGTTGACCATGTCTTCATTATACTTATTTTTTATTTTCAGAAGGTTGCAGGTTTAGCAGGCCCGAAGAGTAAAGTCCCTTCTACGTCATGCTATCACTATGTTTAGGTACTGTTTCTGATACAAAAAGTTTGAGTAATAAGCATTTATTCTATAAATACAAAATAAAGATAGCTTGGCGCAGAAGGTCTTTACTTTAGTACGGCTTGTATTACAAGCTTGCTGCAAATGAGTCTTTAAAAAAAGTTTACATAGTTACCGTATTGTTAGTTAAGAATAAGTTAAAATCTGGCAGTTAAGTCACGAAATTATACTTATATGAAAATTTCGTGACGAAACAGACAGATTTCAACTTTTTTTAACAACGGTACGGTAAGTATGTACCTACATATTTTTTTAAAGACCCATTCGCCTTCTAAATATTGTGGAGCAAAAAATACAACATTGCTGTAATTACCAAAAAAATATAGTAAACTGAACAATATTCATTTCTTATTTTAGTAAACTCAATCATTTGATGTGATAATGGCTAACCACAATGTTGGTAGTAAACACTAAATAAGTAGTAAAGTGTAAAAAATATATAGTTTGGTAAAATCTCAACTTGGTAATATTTGCATTAAATTTGTTAATAGTCACTATAATAATCTAGTAGTCGTTACTAAAAACCTGGCTATCTCCAAAATAAAGCATGGTGTTACGAACGATACCAATTCCGTTACACTTAACAAAACCTGTTTGTAATGGATACAGAAAAGTTTTTGTGCACTATACACACATTTTAATTATGTGTACCAGCATTATGTTTAACTGTGGTAGATATTCCTGTAAGCTATTACCAGATTTTTGTAGTAAACTCGACAAAATAGATAGGTGTCGTATATATTACACGACAATCTGGTTACATTAACTTTATTCTGGTTACCTAAACTAGAATTTTCTCTCCGTGTGGTCTAATCATTACATTTCCTACAGGGTCATCAATGTCATCATGAATTACTTACTCACTTTTCAATCTTTTTAGGGATAATTTCCAGGATGAAAACTATCCCATGTCCTTCCTCGGATCTTAAACTATCTCCATGCCAAATTTCATCAGAATCGATACAGCGGTTTAAGCGTGAAGAGGTAACAGACATACAGACACACTTTCGCATTTAGAATATTAGTGTGGATTCATTGATAAACGGGCCATGCAATTCGGCAGCTCATTGTACATCAGATTTTATTGCACTTCATAAAGATCTCTTTTGGTCTTCACAAAGACGCAGCCTGATTGTTGATTCTCCGCTTCACTTCTGTGAACAGTGAGCCTTATGAACCATAATCCATTCGGTGACATGATCTGATAAAATCTAAGGTTGTCTTGCACATTTGCCTGCTACAACCTATTTCTGTCACTGCTTTTCAAAGCCTCGTATCGAGTAAGTAGATTGACGATGAGATACGAGCTTGTTACTTTGTGAGTTTTGGTTGTCAACAGACGATTTAATCTTTATCTAAAATATCTGGGTGACCTCAGCTCACTTGAACATTCGGCTTTTGTGATATATTTTCTTTTTAGGTTATCTTTTGATTAACGCTTAGCAAAAACGTCTAGTCTGGGATTATAAAAATAAGCTCGGCTATAAAAAAATAAATTTAATCTATGCAAATGAAGTTTTCTGACCGACGAAAATTCATTAATAAATTAATGTTTAAATTTTTAGTACTTTTAGCGATTTTATGAGCGACTTTGTCGATGTGCTAATCAGAAACTACAATTGTATTGAAAACCAAGTTAGTAGGTAGAGAGGAACTAGCGTTTAGCATTTAAAGTAGTAGACAAATGTACTACTACTCAGCATACTATGTTAAATTGCACTCCAAAATTGTCAGCTACTTTTGATGCTAAGTGTACGTAATTTACCAGTATTTTAACCCTACAAATATGTTCCTTAAAATCTTTCTTACTAATGAGCTAACTAATGAGGCAATTTATATATAGATATAATGCGATCTTCGTGAATACTCGTTTAATAAGGGTAAATATCTCATAACAACAATATGAAGGCAAAATACGTCTCAGCATTCCCACATAAAACAGGTTCAACGAACCCAAATCCAGCCCGGCCAAACAATAACATCTATCTAACAAAACAGTCGAATTAAACACACAAACAAAACCAAATTACCGCCATAAATAAACACATAAAGATGCAACCTTGTCGTATCAACGCCACACACGCGCCGCCAGCTGAAGGTACACAACACGTACAGTGCAAAGGTCCTATGTCCACCATTTGTCTGCACTGAAAGGGCATAGGACAGCCCTTAATATAATTGTCAAACAAATGTGCCCTCCGTCTGAACTTACCAAGGCAATTTCAACTTCAAATACATCGACTCTGGAATGAAACTCCAAGTTATACTAAAATGCAATGCAAGTAATGACCTTTTTACACGGTCCAGTACGATTGAGTCATCGAAGGATATTAGCTCTAAGTCTGTACGGTTACAGTAGAAGTTAGGTCGTGTGGCGAGGCTCTCAGGGGAAATAGGGGAGGAATGGTCAGCAAATATTTTGTCCCGGAGTCCGTCTGGAGCCAATTATGTTTACCTTGTACTTCTGACGGGAAATATTTGGTTTGTTAGTTTTGATGATGGATTAATGGACGATGAAAGAGGTCATAACAGATGCGATTTAATACAGACAGTACTGTTGGTTATTTGTCGATTTCTTTAAAGGTTCTTTCAGTGGACTGTGTTCACGAATCCTTAAAATTTGTGTAAAATGCGGCGTTTGATGATCGAGAGTTCTCCTTTGGTAGCTAAGAAGATGGAAGCGCCGGCGCCGGAGAGGTCATCTCTTTCATTCTTTCGCTCCGCGGAATTCACTGCTAGTTCTGAGTGCCATAAGTAGATAATTTAGTGTGTTGAGGTTCTTTCGGCGTTTCTTCTCAACAATGGTCTCATGTGCAATGCCGGTAAACTCAGACATGTAAAAGTAACCTTTGTAGCCTACTTACAGAATAAAGTTCATTATTTCATTAAAGGTGAAATTTAATAATCTTATTAAAACTTTCGTGAGGTGTTCAGGATACTGATGGAGAGCTACCATACGAGTTCGAAACATGTCGGGCCGTTCCTGACAATTTCACGTGAGTGTAAACCGCTTAATACAATAATTGAAGATGAAATTTCACAACGAAGTTAAAAGTTGTGGACAGACTTGTGTCGGTCAAAAACATTCGCCCTACCTTTACCTGACATGCGCACGAGTTCTTCCGTGCATTAAGTACCTAAACAAACAAGCATTGAATGTAACTCAAACGCAATCAAACAGAGATAGTATAGCATGGCCGCTCGCCAAGACGAAGTTGCGCTTTGGTGAGCGACTACTAAATACGGGATATAGAGTCAGCTGATACAAACTGAATGAACAATTTTTTTTTTATCAATTAATTAAATAAAAAATTACATGCAAGGCATGCAGAAGTAACTGGTTGAAAAATTCAATGGCTCTCGCATCAGGTTCAGTGGTCCAATAGGTGTTGGCCCGGAAAGCTGTTGGAGACGTAGGGTCGAACCCTGCCTAAACCATTTTGTTTTTTTAATTTTTCGCTTCATTGTAAACATTTCAAAATAACAGGTTAAATGTAAATATAAAAATTTACCCACGACCTCTACATTTCCGGAGTAGTGCTCTGACCCCCGAGCTACGCGACGTTACGCACATTGCGTGAAATTCAACATTACATTCCGCCAAAGCGTCGTTTGTTTTCTCTCTACCCGATAAACCGAACTCTAACCGATGACCGTTGGGGCAGAAAGGTTTTGGAGAATAGCGACTGCGAACCGGAAGACGCAACGTGGGAAAGGTCCCCAACTAGGTGGACCGACGACTGGTTTAGGATCGCGGGCAGAAATCGGATGAAGGCGCAAGACCGATCTTTGTGGAGAACTTTGGATGAGACTTTTCCAGCAGTCTATCGGCTGATATGATGATGATGTTGATGATGAATCGGATTCACCCTACTTCTAGGACGTGTGTTTAGACAATATCCCCTGCCTTAAGTGCCTTATTGCTTTTCCAGCGAGTGTTAGGACAGCGAGAGAGATGGCGTTATTGTCAATGTTTGATAGAATTTGCTTATGCAAAATTTTACGTCCATGGTAAACCGGCACAGGCATAGGCAGGCGAATACTTATAATAAGTGATTGTAGCTGTAATATCTTGATATAAATAAAAGATGATGATTGTTGAGGAGACACGCATTTATTTTAATTTTCTTACATTAATTTTATACAGCACTTCTTACTTCGAGCTAGGCCGGAAAAAGAGGGTGACATTTCAATTTATTTTTTAATAACTCGTGATCCGTTCGGAAACGCCTACTACAAAGTATCAATGTTCGGATACACACTACATCTATCCCTTTTTAAAAAAAAAATTAAAAAAACAATTTTACATTTTGCTGAGCTAAGACATAAACAATGAAAAGTACCTACTCGTGAAAGAGAAAGGTATTTACATCCTTTTCTAAAAGAAACAAAAAAAAAACATTTATAGGTAACACAAGAACTTTTACACATACTTAAAAATGTGTGAAGAAAGTTTTTAGTCTCTATTACACAATAATTACTTAATAACTAAATAAAATAACACATAACTACGCACTCATCTAGTGGTTGATCGCAGTAGAATCGCCAAGTCACCAGGGTCGAATATGATAAGAGGTCCTAGTGTACCTAACGTTATTATTATCTATTACATCATAGGATCTGAAACCATTTATTTTTACAATTTTACCTTGTAACCATTTGTTAACATTGGTATCTTTCTTAAACCAAATACTTTGGCCAATATTAAATTCTCTCTTATATCTAGCATTATAGTTATAATTTCTAATGTTCCTAGATCTAGCCTTAGACAATTCAGTCTTTACATTATTGTTAAGTTTTGGTTTTAAGTAATTATACATCACAGGTAATTTAGTCTTTAATTTTCTATTCATCAACAATTCAGCTGGGGAGAAATTAGTTCCACATACGGGGGAAGAATTATACTGTAATAAAGCTACTCTGCAGTCAGATTTATCTTCATTGCATTTAATTAATATTTTTTTAGCTATTTGTACGGCACGCTCAGCCATACCATTCGATTTTGCATATCTAGGGCTACTGTAGGTAAATTTAAAATCCCAATTAGTGGCAAATTCCTTACATTCTCGAGAATCAAATGGTATGTGATCTGATACAATTTCTTTAGGAATTCCGAATATACAGAATAAATCTATTAGAGTATTAATTATACTTTTGGAACTTTTATTACTTATCAATTTAAAATCAAGCCATTTAGAGAAATAATCATACACAACAAGGTAACTTTTGTTTTTGAAGTCCATTATGTCTATACCCAGTTTTGAAAAGGGCAAGTCTGGTACAGAATGTGGTAATAGAGGTTCCTTAGTATTGTTATTTTGATATGTTTGACATACAATACATTGTCTTACGAATTTCTCTATATGGTCATCTATTTTTGGCCAGTAGTACATGTCTCTAGCCTTTTGCTTCATTTTTGTCATGATTAGATGCCCTTCATGTAATTTTTTGATTATGTCTAATCTTAGTATTTTAGGTATAATGAGTCTGTGGTTTAAAAATAACAAGTTATCATCAATATAGATATCTGCTCTAAGTTTATAGTAATACTGTACACTATCACATATTTGTTTTGTATTTTCTGGCCACCCATTTTTAGTGTAGTCTATTAATTGTGAGAGTTCCTGATCTTTATTAGTTTCTGATATGAGTATTTGTTTTTGTTCATAAGTGCATTGAATGTAGTTGGCAAGGCCAACACAATGTATAACATCATGCATATAAGACTCGTCAACATCACTAGATTTTAGATATGCTCGGGATAATAAATCTGCTATGTACATTAATTTTCCTTTTAGATATTTAAATTCTATATCATATCTCAGCAATTTTAGTTTTAATCTTTGTAGTCTAGGAGATGGTACGTCGTGTACGTGTTTTTTGAGTAATGTTTCAAGTGGTTTATGGTCATTTAATATGGTACATTTTTGACCATAAATATAATAGTGGAACTTTCGGGTGGACCAGACCACACTCAAGAGCTCTTTCTCGATTTGAGAAAAGTTTTGTTCTGATGGAGTTAAGCTACGAGAGGCAAAGCTTACAGGTTTACCATTCTGCAATAAACAACAACCTAGGCCATCTTTGCTTGCGTCACACTGAATGACTACTGGATCATTTACATTAAAGTTTTGTAGTACAGGTGCCTTAGTTATAACCTGTTTTATTTTATTAAATGACTCTTCATGTACTACTGTCCATAGCCAGTCAACGTTTTTCTTTAAGAGTAACTGTAGCGGTGATGCAATTTCAGCTAGGTTGGGAATGAATTTACGTAGGTAATTTACCATACCCAAGAATATTTGCAGTTGTTTTTTGTTACAAGGGCTTTTAATATTATTGATTGCAATCACTCTTTCAGGGTCAATTTTCATTCCCTTATTAGAAAAGATGTGACCAAAATATTTTACTTCATTAAGTTTGTATTGAAATTTATTTTTATTAAAGCGAACATTATGTTGCTTTGCTCGTTCAAAAACTTTAGTTAAAATTGCATCATGCTCAATTTCAGTATCAGCACAAATTAGCAAATCATCACAATATATTATTACACCAGGAATATCTCCGAAGGCTCTTTCATTATATTTTTGGAAAATTTCTGATGCAACCGAGACTCCGAAGGGAAGGCGATTAAATTTGTAGCAACCAAAGGGACTATTAAAAGTACACAGTTCACTGGATTTTTCATCTAATGGTATATTGTAAAAGCCTTCTGCCAGATCTAGTACAGAAAAGAAGTTCTTATTAGATAGTTTTGGAACAATCTCTTCTAGCATTGGTATAATGTGATGTTCTCTTATTAGTACATTGTTGAGATCCTTGGGATCAAGACATATTCTTAAGGACTTGTCTTTTTTCTCTATTATAACTAGGTTACTCACAAAGCTCTTAGGATGTTCGACCCTGGTGATAATTTGACGTTCTTCCAACGACTTCAACTTTTCAGCCAACCGCTCCTTGAGTGCATTAGGTACTCTGCGCGGCGGCCTCACCACCGGTACAACCCCTGGATGAGTGCGTAGCTCCAAAGGCTTTTCAAACCTGCCTACACCCTGAAACAGTTCATGATATCTTTTAATGATATTGTTTTTATTATTGTTATTACACTTAATGTCATTTACTGTATTTAAGAGTTTTAATTGTATTAGTGAGCTTAAGCCCAGAATAGCTTTGAGATCTTGTTTTATTATTATAAACTCTGTATCATAAGTCTCATCATTATGAGAAATTTTCAGGTTGATTTTTCCTTCAGGAATAATGCGTGTACCCCCAAAAACTTCTAAAACTATTGTTGTCTCAGACAGTTTATTATTATTCTCATCATCGACAACTCTTTTAAGGTCTTTCAGTGATAGGACATTTACTTGAGCGCCTGTATCACATTTAAAATTTATATTAGTTATATTATTAACCAGAAGTTTTTCTGTCCATTCTCGGGTGCACTCATTTATTGAGTGACACTGCTTCACTAGTCATATCATTTCATTTTCCTCACTACTATCAGCAGTATTGACACATTCAATTTGATTAACAAATTTGCACCCCACTTTAAAGTGATTAAACAATTTACAATGTTCACATTGTTTGCCATAGGCAGGACACTGCCGAGGCCCATGTTCGGTGTTACATTTTTTACATAAGTATTTTCTAGATGTAGGCATAGATGTGTTGTTATTATTATAATACTTAGCTTTATGTGAAGACTGCTGTGAAGACTGCTGCAACGGCTTCTTGAATTGTGGGTGCGCCCTTCCTTGTGCTTGTATAGCATCTACGACTGGATCCGACGATTTAGTCAGCAATCTTGCATGTTCCCGCGACAGCTCTGCGGCTCTGCAGACTTCAACCGCTCGCTGTAGGGTCAGGTCCTTGTTTTCTAATAGTTTTTGTTGCACCCGCTGATCCCTGATGCCAACAACTATTCTGTCTCGCAGCATTCTGTCTTGATCTGTGAAGTTGCAGTTCTTTGCAATTTTTATTAATTCAGTGTAGTACGTGTCAAACCCTTCGCCATTTTCTTGTACTCGTTTGTTGAATTGCCACGTACTTATAACCTCGTTGCACTTAGGCTTGAAATAGTCTTCAAAGGATTTAATTACTTGTTCAAGCTTAGGCTCGCCGCCGCCATCTTCTTTGTTGCTGTCCTTTTGCAGTGTATTAAAATATAGCTCTTGTGCAGGCTGTCCTATGCAATTTAAAAGTATGGAAGCTTTTCTAGCTTCAGTTATGTTGCCAAGGCCGGCCGCTGACAAAAATATTGAAAATGATTGTTTAAACCTTAGCCACGCCGGATAGAGATCCTCCAAGGTCTCCATATTAAGCGGCGCCGGCATGCGGTATTCTACGCCCGCCATTATGACGATTCTTTTTCTGTGTTATTTTCTTACTCAGTTATTTTGGAGCGACAAACAGTTGGTTCTTCTTCAGCTGCGCCATGTAATATCTTGATATAAATAAAAGATGATGATTGTTGAGGAGACACGCATTTATTTTAATTTTCTTACATTAATTTTATACAGCACTTCTTACTTCGAGCTAGGCCGGAAAAAGAGGGTGACATTTCAATTTATTTTTTAATAACTCGTGATGCGTTCGGAAACGCCTACTACAAAGTATCAATGTTCGGATACACACTACAGTAGCATTCTTTGATATAACCCGAAAGATCCTACTACCAATTTGTAGGATCCCGATACCCTAGAAGACACGATCCGACACGACAAACACTAAATCCCCTGTCCCATCGTCCCTTATCAACGTTATCAATGCAAACCCATCCGTGAACCCCGTAAATCACCGTCAGCGAGATTACCCCCCCGTTACCCCCCGGGGTAGTGTTGCCAGCAGGGCTTGTGCCCGTTAACCTTTTGATCGCCAAGCGATGAAGCTATTCACCGTGCCCCAGACGCCACAACAACACATAAAGAAGAGCACCAACATTGACAGGGATAAAAAAACTTGTAACTGTTGAATTTACGAAGTTTTAGATTATTGAAATTTGGACTTCTTTTGCCTACGTTGGCGACAGCCAAAAATTTCCCGATTACGTGATATGAGGACAGTGCCGTTGAGAAGATTAATAGTTATCCATACTTTACCGGTTAAAGATTCCGGTTACTCATTGTTAACATCGATTTATTGTGCTTTAAGTCTTTTATTTCGTAAATCTGACTAGACTAGACTTAATAATAATAAAAACTGTTTAAACTCCCGTAAAAATTGTCAGGAACGGCCCGACATGTTTCGAACTTATATGAAGCTCTTTTTCAGGGGTAGCTATCCGTGCTGCTACGCGACTCTCGGCCCACTGCCGCGCCTTTATAATTATTAAAGATGTCTCACTCTGTTTCACTGTCTCATAGTTTTAATAAAATTACTAGACTTTTGTCAACAGGGTCTCGATTTTCCGTAAATACCTGACAACCCTAAATCCGAGCCCTAAGCCCCTCCGAACAGCCCCATGATATATAACGGGGGAGATAACACCGATGCTGACGACTCATATCATGATTTAGCTCCCTGATGATAATAAATTGAGTGAAAATTGGTTTATTTGAATATTGTTCGGTTGTTCTGTCTGGTTGGGTTTTATTCGTTGATTTGTTTAGTCGCAATTATGTTACACAATTTATTATGCGGTTAATGTTGGTTTTAGACTGTCTGTCCACAGAAGCGGAGATGTGTATAATAGACCAATCACATTCCTCAGATTAAAATGGTCTTCTTTTGGAAAGGCTCTTAAGGCCCTTATACAGGACATTAACCTTAAAGATGTCCTTTCTTTCTGCAGGAGAATAAGAAGATTTGAGGAAGAAGGCTGTGTGGGAGCGCCGCCGGAACAGTAACCGTTGGCTCCTATTGGGAACTGGGCTGAATGAACGCAGTCAGGCGATCGACAGCCCGACTGTCTCCGGCCAGGCGCCCCTACTCCAAATCATCATCATCGAGGCCCTTATACCGTAGTATGTTGCTTTGCATCGCATCCCGTGTAATGACAAGCACCAATAATCTTTGCTTGCCGTAAATTTTCACTTAACGACCAAGCAACGTATCGTCACGGTAACGTACTCTTATTGTGAGTTAGCACGGCCGTACTCGTTAGCGACTGCGTAAACAATTTAAATGGAGAAAAGTAGCAGTTATTTGTAGAACTACAACTCTAGCGAGTCCGGTCACTGTAAACTCATGGTAACTCGACTGCAAGAGGCTTTTGTTCGATTGTGCAGTAGCTAATAAAAATCATAGGCCGCCACGGCTGATTGGCGCTCCTGATGATGAATCGCGTATCGAGCTATATTCGACTAATATGACGTGAGTAAACTCGATTCATATTATACATTCGTCTTTTTGGAGTTTACTCCTTAAGAATCGATTTTCATATATAAGCCCGGGGTATGAAAAATATGGGGTGTAAAATCGAACGTATGTGCCGTGCTAATTTAAAAAGTCGTATCTCAGTATACAATCGGGGTAAAAATACGACTTCGTAATTTAGCAGGTTATGCGTTAAGCATTATAGACTAAGATCCCAATATAAAACAACCTTCACCGAGATGTTTATTTGATGAAATGTATTTTATATTTAATTGAATATGTCAATAATTATATTGCATATGGGTTGCCTAACAAATTTTAGTCCAGGGTATGTTTAATTAATAATAAAAAAAAATTGTTTTAAACATTTCACCGGTTTGATTAATATTAGTTAAATTCTATACCAATCGAAAGTATGAAGCCCATAGAATATGCAAACGTTAGGTTGCCTATTCTTTTCCCGTCACAACTATTGGGTAGCCAGGTATAAACAGGTAAATCTATACCTACTAGCATTTTGCAAAGGTCTGATTGTTGAATAGAAATTGAATAAAATTAAAGATTATTTAATTATGAATTTATCTAATAATCAAATCGGTGAAATGTAAAAAAAAAAAAATTAATTTTAAACTAAACATACCCTGGACTATGTTAGGCAACCCATATGCAATATATTTTTTGACATTTTAAACTAAATATAAAATACATTTCATCAAATAAACATCTCTGTGAAGGTCATTTTATATCGGGAGCTTAGTCTATAACGCTTAACGCATAACCTGCTAAATTAAGAAGTCGTATTTTTACCCCGATCGTATACTGAGATACGACTTTTTAAATTAGCACGGCAGATACGTTCCCAAAATATAAGTATTGCGAGGATTGACGTTTGGTTGTCAAAGGCGACGGTTGAAAATTTTATCAAATTTTATTTTATTTATAAGTTAATTCAGTTTTAGAGTCCTTTTCGCTGTTTTTGCGATGAGTGAGTCAAGTCGAGGTGTCGTGAGTGATACGTCACTTTTAGAATGTGGGCAGCGGGCAGCTCCGTCGTGGCTATCTGAAGTGGAGTTTGATAATAAGGCAGGGCCGAGTCAATCGGATATTGTATCGGACGCTGAGTCCATGTCGGATGTGCGGCATATAGCGGTGAAGCGTACTTGTGGTCTGAGCGACGAAAGCTGTGGTTGTAGTGATAGTTTTATCACAATAGGCAGGAAACCTAAACGCTTGCGGGTTTTAGCAACGCCAAAACGCAGCTGGAGCCGGACGGTGTGCCTGACAAGCTATTTGAAGTTTATATAGTGTCAAAAGAAGATTTACCGAAACAGATTGGTTTGGCAAAGTTGCTGCAATTTAAGGGTATAAAAGGAATTTTATCCGTCAAGTTTATGGGTCCACGTAAAGTTCGCATACAGTTTAACTCTAAGGATGATGCGGAGAAGCTTCTGGCTTCTCAGAAGTTTAACAATGAGACAAGACGTTCTTATTGGTCTAATATGGCATGCTGCATTTATGGAATTATAAGGCAGGTTGAGTTGGAGGTTGAGAAAGACGAATTTTTAAAGAATATTGAAGGGTCTGAAGACATTTTGTCAATATGTAGACTGAACCGTTTGGATCATGATGGGCGTTGGGTTAAGGCTGAAGCTATTCGTCTGTGTTTTAAGGGAACTTCTTTACCGCCATATGTTTATGCCTACGGTTGCCGATTTAAGGTAAATCAGTACACTTTCCCGGTTACCCAATGTTCAATATTTGATTGGATTCGTATTGGAGATCGGACGTGTCGTTTATTAAAATATAATATTCATCGGTAACATACCTACCTAGTGACCTAGTGCACTACTCACGCGGAATCGTTCGGTGTCTTTGCTAAGTGAACACTTTTTATAATGAAAATTAGTTTAACGAAAGGCGCATAAAAATGACAGACAATAGTGCTTTTAACAGAAGTGGCCTAACGCAACGTAGCCCGCCCTCGACTCCCGTGGCGTCGGACCCTGCCCGATCCGCGCCCGCCCAGCATGTTATAGATCCCCCAAAACTTGTGTCCACAGTTGAAATCCAACAATGGATGGACTCGATCCAGGAGTGCCTAAACGATGTATGCTCAATCTCATCTGAGGGCAAACTCAACACCGACCAAAAGCTCAAGATAAGTACCTTATGCCGCAACGTCTCTCATGCTACATCTCAACTAGCCGTGGAATACCAATCCCTGAAGCAAAAGGCCATTCAGAACTACAATTATCTCCGGGATGTCGAGAAGAGAAATGACCTCTCTCTGTGCATCCAAGAACTAAAACAGTGCATGAAAGAGTCCACAAAGCCTTCTTCGAGCCCCCCTACCTTTGCCGAAATGATTAAGAAAAATTCAACGCAATTCATCCAGCCCTCTACCACAAGCTCGGTTGCTATATATCCGGCCGACAAATTAAAGACGAGTGAAGAGACGAAGTCACTCGTTCAACAAATTATTAGGCCTGAGGAGCTGGGGCTCCACGTTCGTGGACTACGGAAGATACGAAACGGCGGCGTCGTCATCAGCACAGAATCGAAAGAAGATGTCCTGAAGCTAAAGCAATCGAAGCAGTTAACGACTTCTGGCCTTACAGTAGATGATGCGCGAAAACGGCGACCGAGAATAGTTGTGATTGGCGTGCCCTCGTCCATGCAGGATGCGGATGTTTTTTAATGCATCTACCAGCAAAATATAGCCGACAAAATAAAAGATCTGTCCTTGGCGCAATTTTTAGATTCCATCAAATTAAGCCACAAGTCGGGAAAAAAAGACGCGGAGACCTGTAACTACGTGATAGAAGTTAGCGCCCTTATTCGGAAGGCTCTAATAACTAGTGACAGAGTATTTGTTAACTGGTCCTCGTGTCATGTGAGGGACTTCACACTGGTAACCCGATGCTACAAATGCCAGCAATACGGGCATGCTGCGAAGTCGTGCAAGATGGAGGTCGAGACCTGTGGGCATTGTGGGACTGAAGGTCACACAAAAAAAGGATTGCAGCAAGAAGACGGAGCAGCCAAAATGCGCTACCTGCCAGCGTTTCAAGAAACCCTGTGACCATGAAACAGGTGATGCCGCTTGCCCCGCCAAGCAACTAGCCGAAAAGAGGTACATCGACTCTATAGACTATGAAGGCGCCTAAGAGCGTCGCAGTTTAACTTTATCCTCCTAGTACTTATCTTCTCACTTTAGTTACGTATGAATAATGATTTAATTGCTGACATTGACAATTTCTCTGTATCTGAGTCTAATGCTTGTGATGTTGAAAGTTGCAAACAGTACATTTACACTGGCCGTAATCCATCACTGACTATACTAACACAGAATATCCGCAGTATTCACAAAAATTATGATAATTTTCTAGTTTTTCAGCAAAGACTTGCTATAAGTTGCGACGTCATTGTATTAACGGAGTGTTGGTTAAGTAAATATAGTAAATTTCCCCACCTTCCAGGTTATAAAGTACACAGCAATAAGGTTAATTATAATCAGAACGACGGTGTGGTGGTTTTCATAAAAAATAACTTGACTGTTACCATTGAGGAACCAGATATAAAGGAGTGTAATCGACTTTTGATCAAGATTAATCCAGATTATGCTATAATAGCTATATATAGACCACCTTCTTTCAGAAATGGTGATATCTTTAGCGAGTCATTAGGGGAGACCCTACGTGGCCTCGCCTCTTATAAGAATATAATAGTTATTGGTGATATAAATATAAACATCCTTCCTGAAAGTAGCGACTCTGCGGCCCAGGGCTATCTAGACATATGCTCATTCCACGGATTACTCCCTGCACACACGCTTCCTACCCATCAAAGTGGGTCCTGTTTAGACCACATTATGCTCAAGTCAATGTGCCCAGCACAAGCACTAGTCACCAACTCTTCGGTTACCGACCACCATGCTGCCCTACTAACCTTATTTCATAATCATCCTAATACTTATCGCACAACAATAACCTCGAAAATAAATAATAACAAACTTGAAGAAGATTTAGGTAACATCGATCTTGACACAGTTTATAGTATTTCTGCTGACGCTGACTCTAGCATGTCATACATGATTAAAAGTGTCCAACAAGCAATATTAAATAATACAACATACGTACGTGTCAGCTGTAAATTCCGCAATATTAAACCTTGGATCACACCGGGGCTCGTACGATGTATGAGACACAGAGATAGATTGCATTTTAAAGCCAAAAAGAATCCGAACAATTTGTTATTGCAAGTGACCTACAAAAGATATCGTAATTTCTGTAACAACCTGCTTAAAAAAATTAAAAACAACTACGACAAAAAACAATTGGAAATGGCTGGAAAAAACAGTAAATTGATCTGGAAGTGTGTTAAAAATGTAACTTATACGGCAAACCAACGAGAAACATCTTGTGAATTGTTACAAGCTCACCCCTCGAAGTCATCATCCGTTGAGAGTGCAAATGATTTCTTCGTAAATGTTGGAAAAGACCTAGCTGATAAAATTCAAAAAAACAAGCCGCTTCTCTCTCCCCGCGATCATTCATCTAAAAATATGCTGAAATCATTTGTGCTTTTAAATACAGACGAACAAGAGGTGGAAAGGATTATTAATAATTTAAAAGATAGCTTTGCGGTCGGCTGGGACGGCATTTCAAACAAAATGCTTAAACAATACAAACTCATCCTGATTCCACCTCTCACGCACATTTTCCAAAAATGCCTATCGGAAGGAATTTTTCCGAAATGCCTAAAAAAAGCGGTAGTTGTTCCTGTATACAAATCCGGCAGTAAGGACCAGGTAGCAAACTACAGACCCATCTCACTCTTACCTGCCATATCAAAAATATTAGAAAAAATCATTAATTCTAGACTAATTAAATATCTTGAAGAACAAAGTCTTCTATCAAGAAATCAGTTTGGTTTTAGGGCCGGGCTATCAACTGCTGACGCTGTTCATGAACTAACTAATTACCTAGTCCAAGAACTTGATAAAGGAAATCAGACAATAGGAATCTTTATGGACCTCGCAAAAGCTTTTGACACCGTCCCCATTGCCATTCTTCTCCAAAAGCTAGAAGCATTTGGTATTAGAGGTACCCAACTCAAATTACTAGCAAATTATCTAGATGAACGCACCCAATGCGTGAAGATAGACAATAATATCAGCTCCGACTTAAAAAACACCGCTTACGGAATTCCACAAGGAAGCGTGCTCGCTTCCACCCTATTCTTGATCTATATTAACGACCTTTGTGATCTAAAAATAGGAAATGGTAAAATAATCTCGTACGCTGATGACACTGTACTGCTTTTTTCCGCTAAATCAGCAGATGACGCACATGAATATGCACAGCGAGGCTTTAATAGCGTCAGCACCTGGTTACGGCATCACCTACTAACACTTAACCCAGATAAAACTCAGTATGTAAGATTTTCCATGCGTAAACCTAGCGTAGACATAACCTACCGCAAGCTCTATGCCCACATATGTAATAACATTTCAACTGTCAAATGCAGCTGCCCGGACATAACGCGTACCGACAAAATTAAATATCTCGGAGTTTTAATCGACGAAACCCTCTCGTTTAAATTCCATGTGGAAGCGCTGTGTAATAGAATCCGTAAGTTAATATTTGTTTTCAAAAAACTGCGGTCAATTGCGGATGAGCAGCTCCTCAAGACGGTTTATTTTGCTCTTTGCCAATCAATAATAACGTATTGCATAACGTCATGGGGAGGTTTGGCTAAAACCACAATTCTAAAATTAGAAAGAGCCCAAAGAGCAATCCTAAAGGTCCATACCTATCGTCCTTACCTCTACCCTACTAACCTTATATACAGTGAATGTAGAGTACTAACAGTTCGTCAGTTATTTATCCACGGCACAGTATTAAGGCAGCACTGCATAACTCCTTACAGCACCGAATATAAAAACAAGAGGCGTAAAGATATTGTTTGCTCCTATAACATGCAAGCAAAACACGCTTTTTCTACAAGATTTTTCATATTTCTGGGTCCATTTCTTTACAATAGATTAAATGCGAAATTGGACCTATATCCACTAAGCTTCGCTCAATGTAAGAAAGCGCTTCGTGAGTCACTACAAACTATGACGTACGAAGATACAGAGAACTTACTGGCTGTCATGAAATAAATATTTGTTTAGTTGAATTTAGTTCTTTAGTGTAAATTTTAGTCGTTAAGCTACAATAAGATTACTGTAAGATAGATGAATATGTACTTAAATTAAATAATGTAAAGGCTTTCCCATTGCCTGAAACACAGGGGCAACCCTAGTTCAGGTTATGTAAATTGTGAATTTATTTGTTTTTTAAGTATAGAATTTAACCGTCACCTCTGTACATTATGTTTTATCAATAAATTATTATTATTATTATTATTATTATTATTAATATGTTGGAAGTTCGGTCATCTGAGCAGGTTTTGTCCTGCTACTAAAGTTACTTGTCCGAAATGCGGCGGGGAGCATGCCAATTGCAAAACGACTATTTTTAGATGCATTAATTGTAAAGGCAGCCATATGGCCTTAGATAAGTCGTGCCCGGTTTTTGTGAAGGAGTAAGAAATTCGCAGGATTATGTCTGCTGAGGGATGTATATATAAACGGGCTTTTTGGTTGTATATGCAAAATAAGGAAAAAAAGGATACGGATGTTTGTAGTCAGGATGCGCCATCTGTTTTCGAGAATGACTTAAGTTTTGGAAAGTCATATAGAGATGCTGTTTTGTCGAAGCCGTTACAACCTAAAGAGTCTGAAGATTCTGTCTGTCAGGCTGAGGGCCAGTGATCAGTAAGTCAGTACAGATTAGAGAGCGAGCCACAACAAGAGGTTCGTAAGCCACGGAAGTCAAAAAGAGTAACAGATGTGAAGAGGTCCGAGTGTCTATTGGTCAATCAGCCTACTATTGAGCGGGCTGATATGGAAGATCAAAGACAAAATAAGGACAAGAAGAAGAGACGTATTACTTTTGAAAGGCTGGTTGAGAAGACGAAGGATATTTTGTTTCTACCGAAAGTTGGGAGGAGAAGTTCAAAACGCTGTTTGGAGTTGTTGTTAAGGAGATTTTGGATTTATTTAAGGATTTTAATACCAATACCAGATCTTTCTTGAATGTAATGTTCAATTCAATATTGGCGGAACCCTTATCGGAATCGGCTAAATTTGTATACAGTTTTTTTTATGTAAATAGTGTATACAAATTTAGTTGTTTTCGTGTAACAAACGAAGGCTGCCGCCGGAGGTTGCAAAAAAAACCAAACTTATTTTATTAAATTTAATTAAAATAGAAAAATTACAATTAATTTGAAACGAATGATTAGTGACCGAAGTTAGATCAAGAATGAATTCCGAAGTGCGGGGCCGTCGCCGTCCTCTTTGCTGACACGGCGCCTCGTGTGCGGGGGCCACCCACGTTCCGCTGACGATGTTTCTCACGGCTTGCCGGAACGGCGGGAACTCGGCGGTTTGCATGGATTAGCTTTGCGTAACACCTCCACCCGTAGAACAGCGACTATTGAAGACCTTGGTCGTAAATTGAGCTGGTAGATGGTTGGGGTCCGTCCTCGCAGGGTTTGGCATGGCGTAAAGAGCGTGTAGTTCTGGTGAGCCTTCATCATCAGGGTTTTGTGGTGAGGGTTCTGTTTTCTTCGCGTAACGATTGCGATAGTATAGGCCAGCACCCAGCGAACATAAAGTTATTATAACCATGTACATGGGTACAGTAGTGTGATAGAGGGCGTAGTCTGCGTCTCCTTTCAGTTTGATGGGTAGTTGCTGGGAGATCTTAGTGTTAATCCGATGGAGGTTATCCAGATTGACAGAGTTCAGTTTCAGTGTTGGGATGCCGGGGGATGTGAGGTGAGCAGTATTGTTGGGCAGGTCCAGTATCTTGAATGCTTGTCCTCTTAGGCGATCATTGGTATTAGATATTGTAAAATGTGACGTCTCCATGCGACAATGCCGAGGCAATATGGCGAGATAACTGCCTTGCAGGGTTTCATACAGATGTTGGCCACAGGAGAGATGAACTTTCGTTGGGACTGGAAAGCTGATAGTATAGTGTTTTTCATCCAATTCTTCATACGCTGGCTGGTCCAGGGCTATGGAGGTAGGATGGCAGATGGTGCCTCGTTGTTGAGTTGTAATAAGTTGCTGGATGCAGTCTTCGGAAGTTCGGCTCTGCGGGCTACGTCTCTCTTCGCATAAGTACCATTTACTGGTCCTCGGGCATTCAGCCTCTATGTACCTGAATTCTTTCTCATGGAGGGCTAGGAACGGAGATGGAGGGGTAAGGATTTCATGGTTTTTGTTGGGGACGATAGCTAGTTTGTATATATCATAGATGGGTGATATGACAATGGGAAACTTATAGACTACAATTATATCGTTACCTATATAATAAGATCCTAGCCTAATTATATCGAAATATTCTCTTATGTCTAGATCTACTATCCTGTCTCTATCGTATAATGTACTCAGCTTAGCCACTATGCTACGTAGTGCATGTAGATTTAATACCGAATGATTCATCGTGGATGTTCTTATGAATGCTAAATTATTTTGCAGCTTAATTAGTTCCTGCGAAATTGAATCTACATTATCACTCAGAATCATAAGGATCTGGGCAATGTGTGCGAACTTAATAATGTCTTGTTCTCCGGTTGCTACGTTCCTACTAACTTGGTCTAGTAAAGTACTCATTCTATTCTGATTATTTACTATGTTATCTATTACTTTAGAATATTCAGTAGTCAGATTTTTGGAAAGGCTAACATGACTGTTAAATTCGGCTACTAAGTTGTTCTGATTATCTTGTAAAGTTTTAAGAACTTGGTTATAGTGCATCGCATCGGTATAGTCGAGGTTTCCAGTGACACTTTTTATCACGGACCCGAGACCATCCACGAGTCCCCTTTTAACGCGATTAGACTCGAATGATGTAATCAACTCAAGTACACTGTCAAGCTTATTTCTGAGGTAGGATATGTGGGGCTCGAATAAGGAGTTAGTTTTATTATGCAATTCTGGGCTGATGTAATCTAATTCGCTGTTAAAAGAATTTACTCTTTCTTTCAATTCTTTGAGACTAATATGCTGCAGGAAGGAATGGTAGTGAGAAATGATCTTAGCTGTCCCTAGTTTGAAGGGCAGGATACCAGGGCCGTCGTCAAGACTTTCAAGTCTTATTTCTTGTGTTAGGCCTGTTCGTAGAAGGAGATGAAGAATCAGGAACTTCCTGCAACAATTGATTTGATTTAGGGACTCTTTTTAGCCTAGTTTTTGCAATCGGTCCCCGTTTTTTCTTAGTATAAATGTGGATGGGAAGGTCGGCCATTACTACGTCATGGGTGTATCGAGGTGCTAGTTTTTGACGGGATGCTAAAGGGTTTTTTACGAAAATCTGCTGCTCTGGAGAGTAGTCAGTTTCAGGCTCTCGGTCTTTATTACGGTTATCTATAAGTCTTTCCCGAGATGACAGGGAAAGTTCATGTATAGCGTTGTACGCTAAGGCCATTTTTTCTTTGTGGTTAGCCATGTATTGCTGCAATAATTGAGATGAAATATCAAGATCAAATGGATCGCGTGGGTCGAAGTGCCCGGTGACTACATCAAGTGGTTTACATCTAGTAAGACTGTGGATGCTGCTATTGTAAGCCAGAAGGGCATATGGCATTAAATTAATTACTGATTCAGATTTTTGTCCGATTTTTAAGATACGCAGGTGTTCCAGTATAGTGGAATGAAGTCTTTCAACCATTCCATTTTCATTGGGTGTGTGAGCGGCGACTCTATGGTGATGAATCTTATGAATCTTAACAAATTCAGCCACAAGCTGATTGGTGAATTCGGTCCCATTATCAGTCACTATAGTGATTGGTACTCCATGATGTGTAAAGAATTTAAGTAACGCCTGTACTACACTCACGGCTGTTCCATCTCGCAAATAATAGGCTTGTGCATACTTGGAGAAAGCATCAATTATAGTAATATATTTCTCGTTCTGAATGGTAAGTAAATCCAGATGAATTATTTCAAAGGGTCTACCAGGTGGTGGAACAATTTTAAGCTGCTGTTTTACAGGGTTACGGTCATATTTTGCTTGCCCGCATGTCGTGCATTCGTTTATAAATTTAGTTATACTATCTCTCATCTTTGGCCAAAAGTATCTGTGGGACAGAGCTAGAAAAGTTTCGGTTATGCCCCTATGGTTAGTTTTTCCCTCGTGATATTTATTAATTATTTCCTGTTGTCTAAGATACTCTCGCACATTTTCAACTTCACGTTTTGTTAGTATGAGGTTAAGGGATGAATTTTTAAATGTCCTTTGTATAATAGGTATTATATTATACATAGATAGGTAGGGGTTGATGAGTAAACCAGTTTTTACTTTAGGGTTCGCATATTCCTTGATTGCGTTAACTACGTCTTCCTCCAGGTTGGATTCAGATACTTGAACGGAGATTCTTGTGAACGTGTCAAATGGCTTTGTTACTACTGGTTTACCCTTAATGTCTCCAACTACATTAAAAATTAGTTGTTTAGTAAATTTGTTAAGTGGAGCATCCGAAATCGGAACTTCCAAGATGGGACTCTCATTATCCGTGTGCACAGTGGCCGTTCTTGAGGTGCCCTCAGCTTCAACTGTTATGGTCCTGGAGTCATCTAAGTTGGGTGCCCTTTCGGAAGGATTGGGCAGTATGGATACTAGCTCATCTATTATACTATCAAGTTCTTCGTTATTAATTTGGACTCGGGAAAGAGCATCCGCATTTGTATTATTCTTTCCCTGCTTATAAACTACTGTGAAATCATATTCACTGAGCTTCAGTCTCCATCTTGTAAGTCGCGAGTTTGGTTCTTTGAGATTCATAACCCATTGCAGTGGTTTATGGTCTGTAATAATTTTGAACTTGCGTCCGAAAAGGTATGGCCTAAAATACTTGGTGGCCCAAACTATAGCTAGCAATTCCTTTTCAATCGTACTGTAGTTACCCTCACTCGAGTTTAATGTTCTAGAAGCGTAGGCAATCGGTTTGTCTGAGCCTACAGGTCCCTGAGATAATATTGCGCCAATTGCTACGTTTGATGCGTCTGTTGTGAGAATAAAGTCTTTTGTGAAATCCGGATATTGTAGAATAGGGTCGTTTGTTAAAAGAGTCTTGCAAAGTTCGAAACATTCAGTGTATTTTTGATCCAGTGTTATTTTTAGAGCCCTTTTTAAGACATTGTGTTAGTGGTTTAGTAACGCGTGCAAAATCTGGTATAAATTTCCTATAATAGCCAAGTAGTCCGAGAAAACGTTTGATTTCAGTTTGAGTTTTCGGTATGGGGTAATTTTGGATGGCTTGGATTTTATTGGGATTTGGCTTCACACCTTCGTTGCAAATAACGTGTCCTAAGAACTCAGTCTCTAATTTCAAGAACTCAGATTTATCCATCTGGATTTTGAAATTAGATTCGCGCAGTTTCTGGAAAACTTTCTCCAGATTTATAATGTGCTCCTGAAGGGAGGTGCTAAAAACAATTATATCATCGAGATAGACGAGACATACCTCGTTCTGTAGGTCCTTAAGGACATTGTCCATAACTCGTTGGAAAGTTGATGGGGAGTTTTTGAGCCCCATGGGCATCCTCAAAAATTCATAATGACCATTTTCCACATTAAAAGCCGTCTTGTGAATATCCTCAGGGTCCATCTCTACCTGATAGAATCCACTAGCCAAGTCTAGAGTTGTAAAGTACTGACATTTACCTATCTTGTCCAGTACGTCCGTAATGTTGGGAATGGGGTACTTGTCATCAATCGTTTTCTCATTGACCTTCCTAAAGTCCACGACAAGACGCCATTTGATTTTGCCTGAGGCATCTGCCTTTTTCGGAACGACCCAAATTGGTGAACTCCATGCTGAGTCCGAAGGTCTTATTATATTCTGGTCAAGCATCTTTTTTATTTGATCCCTGACTTCCTGCCGGTGGACATAAGGGTACCTGTAAGTTTTGGTATGCACTGGAATTTCATCTGTAGTTCTTATTTTATGTTTTATCTTGTTGGTGAATGTTAACGGTTCTCCCTCAAGGTAAAACACATCAGCATAGTTGGCACAAAGTCGTTCTAAATTAACCCGTTCTTCTGGATTTAAATGCTGAGTACGAAGGCGCGATAAAACGTCCTTGGCACGTTTTGACGAAATTTCAGTACATTCAGACTCTACATTAAACAATTCCGCCTCTACCGGTCTATCCATAGAGAAAATAATGTCGTTAGATGATGGATTAGTGATTTCTACCCAGCCTCGGTTATTAATAACCCTCGTTAAACAATTCGAAATAAGACAGTTGCATATCGCTTGGTCTTGCACAAGCGCGTCTCCATCTAACGTATTTATCGGCAACCTAACTAACTTTGATGTACCAGCGGGGATGATTTCCTCATAAAGGTTTGCATTACGTGAGTCATACATCTGTAGAGGGATGCGTGCATTTCTTGTTACCAACACCTTATTTCTCAAATCGATGTTGGAACCCCAAACATCTAATAGATCAAAGCCAATCAACCCATCGAAGTAATCATGGAACTTGTACACGAACAACGTGACATCATCTGATTCACGGAACTCAGGAAAACAAGGTAGAGTGATAGAATGGTTACATTTACTTGTTGCGTGAATATTCGTCACCTCAAAAGGTTCGAAATTCAATGGAATATGATTAAAGTATTTTTTGACTGCATCGGGGCTAATAAAAGACTGATTTGCACCGGTATCCACGAGTAGTTTCAATGGAGGGTTGGTAATTTGTACGTAACCTAGTTGCCGTTGTATGTGAAAATTTACTTCTATTTTTGTTTTTCGGACTTCGACTCCTTCTGAAAATTTTGCTCCTCCGTGGAGGCAGGAAGGTCCCCGACTTCTTCTATTACGGCAGGTTCGGGATAAGTAAATTGTTCCTCGTAATAGGGGTAATCAGAGTATTCATAAGGGTAGCAGGTTTGGTCATAATTATAGTCGTACTCATAATTGTCGCAATCACTGTAGTCATAACCGAATTCGTTGAAATTTACCTCTCGAGTTTTAAAATAGTTACTTGGGGGTGGATTTTGGAACCTACCCCAATCTTGCCTACCTAAGGTATGAGGTAACGTTTTTGGAACAAAATGGCTAACACCGCTCATTGGACGGGGCTGGCTTTGTGCCTGAGATTGGGGAAACCTGTTGGGCATTCTAAATACATTGCTCTGTGGATTATAATTTTGAGGAGGGGTGCGCATTATTTGCTGAGTGCGGGTAGGCCCACGTGGAGGCTGCATCTGGGGTGTGAAGTTGGGTCTCCAGCCTTGGAAAGGTTGGGACTGCATCGGATATGGCCTTGACGGACCAGGCATATTAAAGATGGGTTGTGTGACCGGTACGCTAAAAGGGGTCGGTTTAGGTGCTGCCGCTAAATTATTAAGGGGTGGATTCATACGAGCTTGTAGGGGATGTCGCTGCCATTCCTTCCTACCACCTTCGTTCAGCTGTTGCATATACATGGTATTAAGCTCCTCCTGAACGAACTGAAGGGCTTTTTCCATTGAGCTAGGCCGCATGCAACGTATCTTAGATCCCAGGGGATCCTTCAAGCCTCGCAAATATGCTTGTAGTGTTAATTTTTGATAAAGGTCGCGCTTTGCGTTCACGGTTGTGCTTACGGTCTCGTGCAAGGTCACATATGTCATAATCGTACTAAATATGCCCTGGCATTTCTCGTAAAACTCCTGAGGTGTGCTAGACCCTTGGGTCAGCAACGCAAGTTCACTATATAAAGCGGTCTCGTCCCGCTGATCCGCGAAATTATTCACGAGTACACTCTTAATACCCTGCCAATCTTCGGGTATACCATTAGAATTTATAAGCCTAGCTGCAGGCCCTGTTACTCGGTTTAAAATTCCATTTATTAAAGCTTGATTTTGCAATGCGTATGCCGGTCCAGTTTTGAAATGAGTTAAAACTAACTGATCGCATAGGTTAATAAAACGCGTTAAAACGTGGGGATTGCCATCAAACTCAGGTAGTAACCTAAGAGACTTGTAAATCGTATCAATATCCTCCTGCGACATTTCTTCCGATTCGTCTATACGTTCTAAATTTCTCCTCTCGTCAATAACTCTAACTCTACTGCTACTACCGCTACTTAGCCTAGGGGTCCGGGACTCTCTCGGATGAAAAATCTTGGACACTAACTAATGCAAGGTTATAATAAAATAAGATAGAATATTCAATTAATCGCCTAACTCGAAACAGTAGACTTTAAAGACAACTATAAGTAGGATAAGACAAGGATGGAAAGGACCAAGAAAGATTCAAGGTACTTACAACATGGTTCTTCTTGCCGAATCGATATCTGGATTCCCTCTGGATCTGCAGCTCTCGTAGATTCTTCTCTTGATGCCCGCGATCGCACGCGCACGGTTGCGATTTTAGTTTCGGCGGTCGCGAAAAGCCTCAAGTTATCCGTACGACTGCGCCACAAACGAAGGCTGCCGCCGGAGGTTGCAAAAAAAACCAAACTTATTTTATTAAATTTAATTAAAATAGAAAAATTACAATTAATTTGAAACGAATGATTAGTGACCGAAGTTAGATCAAGAATGAATTCCGAAGTGCGGGGCCGTCGCCGTCCTCTTTGCTGACACGGCGCCTCGTGTGCGGGGGCCACCCACGTTCCGCTGACGATGTTTCTCACGGCTTGCCGGAACGGCGGGAACTCGGCGGTTTGCATGGATTAGCTTTGCGTAACATGTACATGTTATTTTTAAGTTTATACGGTTTATGTTTTTATTTATCTATGTCTTTTAGATGAATGATGCTGGAGCTGGCATGTTCATAAAAATGATCAAAGCTCCTTAATTAATACATTAAAAAAAAAAGTATTGCGATACTACAGTAGAAAGGTCATATCTTTGTATGGATTTCATAGTAAGATACGGTTTTTTTTCCGTAGCACTGCAGACTGTAGTAACTAAACTAGCCGCTCGTGGGCGCTTTACATCACGCTTCCTTATTTAGTTACTACTCATGATCTCTCCAATTTGTTAAAAATGAATCGGAAGTAAATTTTCCTTGTCATCATCATCATCATCATCTCAGCCATAGGACGTCCACTGCTGAACATAGGCCTCCCCTATGGACTTCCATATATACCGGTTGGAAGCGACCTGCATCCAGCGCCTTCCGGCGACCTTTATAAGGTCATCTGTCCATCTTGTAGGTGGACGACCTACGCTGCGCTTGCTGGTCCGAGGTCTCCACTCGAGCACTTTTCGGGCATATTTTCCTTGTAAAATATTGTAATTTTGCTGTATATTATACTCGTATATTAATATTATGTAAGTGCCTACCTTCTCGTTCTTGTTTGCAGCACCCAACAGGGTACATAATGTGATACTTAAACTATTTACTAATCATTATGTGCAATAAACGTATTGAGTATTGAGTATATATTTTATAATCGTTCTTAAGGCCAGGCGCGCACCACGATTTTAGTCGCGCGATAATTTTGTCGCATAAATGCAAGATATGGGTTTATATGCGCTAAATTGCGCAAGCAGCGAGGAATGCAATGAACGCCTACCGGAAATAGCCCAAAACATAACAGAGTGGCTTGAAGAACACAACTTGGAAATTAACCTTCAAAAAACAAAAATTATTCAATTCAAACCTATTCAAAAAAAGCCGTTGCATATATCATTACAAATAAATAACAAATTAATAGAGGAAGTTAATGAATTCAAACTATTAGGTATAAAAATTGATACAAGTTTAAATTGGAAATCACATATCCAACACATAAAATCTAAATTATCAAGCTTTATATACGCTTTATGTGTATTAAAATCCAACACAAACATGCACACTGCGTTATCTGCTTATTTTGCTTTTGCGCAAGCATGGCTACAGTACGGTGTGATTCTCTGGGGGGGCAGCGCCGAGGTCCACCAACTACTAGTCATGCAAAAGAAATGTATCCGAATACTTACCAACACGCAGGTACCAGACAGCTGCCGTCCGCACTTTGTTAAGCTACAAATCCTGACACTACCTTCAATTTACATTATGGAAGCGGCACTTTTTGTTAGGAAGCACTCGAATTTGTTTACCAAGCAAGTGTTCAAATCACAAAGACGAAACAATACAACTAAATTAGAATTACCAGCTACAAAACTAGAGATGTACAGGAAAGGCCCTTATTACCGATGCATACAAATAGTAAACAAATTGCCAGCGATACTAAGAGACGAACCGAAAGACACAGTATTTAAGAGGGAATTAAAAAAGTTGTTAATTAACAAATGTTATTATTCCATTGATGAATATTTAAATGATCAACTCTTGCCAAAGTAAAATTATAATTAATTTATTTTATTTTATGTCAATAGGTTAAATGATTAATATTATCTATTTATTTAATAGATTAAATTGCAAATATGTATATAAAAATTTAAAAAGTAAAATTATAGTTTATGTTAAAATAATTATTATGAAATGTTGTGAAAAATATTTAATGAAATTCCAATATTAATTATGTAATGTTACCAATTGTATTTAAACCTCTTCCGCTGTACCTAATTAAGCACCTGCTAACACCCACTACTAACTGCATTGCAGTGCCCTAACAGGGTTCATGTTATGGACTTAACCTTTTAATGTCACATCTTATGTATACTACATGATAATGCAATAAAGAATTATGAATTATGAATTATGAGAGTGCGCGCACCACGATTTTCATAAACCCAGAAGTACGCTTATTTCTGCGACAAAATTATCGCGCGACTAAAAAAAAATCGTGGTGCGCGCCTGGCCTGAAGAGTAAACTCCAGTCGTGCGTCGGAGCTGACACACACACTTTTTTTTGTTTACGTTTATGCGATAAGTTCATTGCATACATTATTTATAACCGTTTAACGCTAACTCTATAAAAAAAGCAAGTTTATGCTTTTAGAGAATTCATTGCATTTTAGTTTGTGTCATAAATAAAGCGAATAGATTGAATTAAATAAGTACCAATAGAATTAGTCTACATGTTCATTTTTACGTACAGAACTGTATAAAATGCTAAGCATCAGTCCAATTCAGTAAAAGCTATGGTAATGAAGGACGTTGTATAATGCAGACCAGGCTGGCTCGCGGCCAAACCGAGAAGGATCTCGAAGGATCTGTAGTCATCCTCACGGCCATTTTTAATAGCTACCACACCGCTTCTCGAAATACGTTGACGCACGTACTCGTAAAAGCGGTAAAAAAAGAGCGCAGTGTCGATCAAAGAGTGAGTGACAAAGTTGCCGCGACGGTGTACGGGTAGCAATCCCTGATGAAGAGCCCCATACGAGTTCGAAAACAAAGAGTTATCGCCGCCAGCATACTGGGGACCATGCCGCAGGCGGATCTTTTAGATGGGGTACCTATTCATTCTTTTTATGACCCTTTTCTTTATTGTATTTAGAGTAAGGTTTTATACATAGATATTTTTCTTCTACGTAATTAATTAATATTGTTTATTGAATAAATTTATACATTAAAGGAGAAGGAGAAAATTAAAGATGCCGCCCATGTAGGGCGATAGCAAAATTCAGAATTTTATGGAAATTCTTCCGTCCGATCTTCTGACTGATATATATAGTGCATATTTTTCCGTTTTTTTTCGGAAAACTTAGTCTTACCATACTTTCTCTACCGATTTAGGTAAAAAAGTTGAGATGGAAGTGTAAAAAAAGTTTGGACTATGCCTGTAACAGTATATATGTCTATGTCTACAGGCTGACGCACTGACGCATGTTATTTTTAATATGATTTCATTTTCAAAGTGATTATTTCAAGAAATTTCTGTTCTATACCGAATCATAAGCCGTGTCCCGTTTTGGCGGTTGCAGAATAACTGACTTTGCAGCCTTAGGAGTATAATAATGCATAACCCCCAGTTGGAGGTCGGCCAAGCCACGGCAACTATGTGGTTTGTTTTGATTCTGTTTGAGTTACGAGTACCGACTGTGTATTCGGTGTGACAACGAGTCATATTCTAGGGTTAGGCCATTCGGAACCTACCTTACAAAAGAACAGCTTCGTATGGCAAAGATACTTCTTGTATGAGTCTTAATACTATTTTATGCAATCGTTGCACAATTGTATGACAACCATGAACTTAAACACACCTTTTCACGGTAAAAATGGCAAATTACTTATTGCCTCCATACAAATATTGGTACCCAAGCCACAAATGACGTCATATGGAGGTGAGTGTGGGCATTTTGTAAGGAGCGTGTAGCGTTTCTAGCGCTTCACTACTGACTTTTACAGCAGTCAAGTGTAGTTAGTCTCATATAAACATATGATCCCAATAAAAAATAGATCCATTGACATCCTTTAAAAAATATTGTCTACACGCTGATTGCATACCTGCTACAAACATTAGCAAGTTTTGACGATATTTGTACAATATTTATCGCCAGGTAAGTACTGTACCACATTTAGGCGGATGCGGTTCTGTCACCAAATACCTGCATAATGCGGTCAGCGACCCTATCCTCATACTGCAGTAATGCACAAACGAACCGCTAATTAAAGACGTACAAATCTCCCGACGCCGCCGTAAACAGTCCAAGTTACGGGCAAGAGCTAATTGGGGTGTAATTATAAAATCGGAAATTAAATATTTATATTGATACGAAAAAAATATTTGACGACTCGCAGGATTCGAGCTCGCGTCTCTAACGGTTCTCCAAGCCAACACGGGCGCTTTGTGAACTGAGCTACCAAGACGTATGTAGGTATGCAATAACCATTGCATGTTTCAACCAGTTGCTTCATTTCTTATATACCTTAGGGTGGCATCGCTGTTTCGGCAGATGACAGGACGAAGGAAAATTTATGACAACAAATGGCGCCAGCACAAAACAAAGACGATCCTGCATCACGCTATTAAGATTTTCCCTGAAACCATGACCCCTCTCCATTGAAAGCTGATTTTCAATATAAATATAGAATTTTATAATGGTAATATAGATGTATAATTATCGTCGTCTAGTACCCATATTCTACAAGCTTTGCTTAGTTTGGGACTAGGTTGATTTGTGTAAGATTGTAGTAATTATTTATATAAAAAATCGTGTAAGTTGAAATTAATATCACACTTCGTGACTCAGTTATTCAAAGGTCAAAGTCAGCTGCAGCAAAGCAGACAATTCAGAATTCAGATGACTGTTCGCGTATTATTGCCCTCCATAACAAGACACAATAGGCTGCAGACGGACGGACAATGTTTGTAACACCTGGCCTGCGCGTGAGTGGACTTATTGTGTACATTTATAATTGAATTATTATTGGGTCCATTGATCTATAATATTTTTTTTTTTCAAAGTGAAATAAGAGTTCGTTTCGTGACGACGAAGCCTTCGACTAATATTTAACAGTATAATAAAAGTTTGAATGTCCGGCTATCCCTGTACCAAATAGTAGTTTATGTGACTGTACATAATGAAGGGCATTAATCACGAGTGTGGGTTTATGACACGAGCCGAAGGCGAGTGTCATAATAACATCACACGAGTGTTTAATGCCTAATTATGTATAGTTACATACACTACTTTATCTACTCACATATCATAAGCCTCCATGATGCATTCAGGAGCCGCATATTAGGACCACCATACCTACTGTTTCTTTGACTTAGCTGGTAATAAGTAATTAATGACGTTAGGTGCTTTGTTACGGATATCAGGAGGCGTCGCCGAAAAATCTATTCAACAATCGTTTATATTCAACAAATCGATCAATTTTATGCATTAAAACAAATTCTAACCGGTAATGGCGGCAATGAAAACTTTTTTTTTTCTTTTCTGGCAGCTGTCATAGTTTTTTTTTAATTCAGAGACAAACTAGAGTGGGCCCGAACTACCATATCGTTCGATATCTTACTTGCGTGCGACATTTTGTCAATTTGTCTGCAAATTGACAATTCATTTCGAACTAAACGTCATCTCGACTGATATTAGAATAGAGGTCAAACCAAATTTCTTTGGTTTTCAGAGATGTTCGAAATTTGAATGATATAATATTATCGAAATCGATGTTATTAATTAGCAATAATAACATTTTCACAAATAAGAAATTTGTTCTAACAAAACAGTTTATTTTTATGTTGGTCATAATGTGCGGTTTTTGAACGCATCATGGAGGGTTTATGATATTTGGGTAGATAAAATTATTAAATCTGTCCAGCCATCGGCGTGATGAGAGGACAGACATTTGTACCAACAGATGGCGCCACGCGCCCATACTAATCCTACAAATGCTATTCGCGCTCTTAAGAATCTTCTGAAATAATGACCTCTCTCCAGTTATGTCAGATTTTCAATACAAGTATTTTATATTATAATAGTATAGATAGGTATAAAAAGTTTGCGCTAAAATCAGTATAGAAGTCTAATCGAAAGAGATCCACCCAGTTTTTTACTAATAAGTAGCTTGCATGTAAATTCCCGGAGGTTTGCCAAAGACAAAGTCATTTTAATTCGGTTGTAGCGTGGTATTCAGGACGCGATTCGTCCTTTTAACACGCATCTGCCTGTTGGTATACTTCCAATTTGCGTTAAATTCAGCCGCAAGACAGAATCAATTTAGAATGTTTTCGATTAATTCCGAATTTTATTATAATAATGTCGTTTTTCTTTTTATTTCAATTTCGACAGCGGTGTGGAATCCATCAATCCGTCGGATAGTGGAACAGCGATGCCGGTCAACTGTGACCGCAGTTGATTGATCTGTCACAGTGTAGATATCAGACAGTAGCTTCACAGCCGAGGGGCCTAAGCAGTAAGCTTACGTCATGTTCAGCAGACGACGCAACGGAGACACGCAATTACGTCACCTAAATCAAACCAGTTTTAAATTTCTGTATTGGTGTTCATAGTACAGTGAATGGTATATAAATAAATTGCATTATGTCCGAGGGGCTACATTTTTACAAGATTGATATACCTACTGAAAAAAAATTCGTAGGTGTATACTATGTTAATTCAAAAACTATTGACGAGCCTTACTCGGAGCGACTCATAACCAGTTAAATCATAATCATTCCTCCGAAAACCTCGGGTTATGCTCATAACTGAGCTCTATATACCCTTTGACAGAATTACTAACCTGAAGGTTTCATGGTTCATAGAAGTCATTTAAGAATTAAATATGAGAAAGAAAATATATTTATTCAACGTAATATCATACACACATAAAACGAAATATAACATAAACAATTAACGTTGAATAGGATCCCACTCAGCATGATGCCACGGCAAGCCTCAGCGTTGGGTTTCAGTAAAATGTCCTTATTTTTATCATGAACACATGATGAGACTGAGAATTGACAATATGAACATCTGTCAATGGATCAACTGTATGTTTTATCCGTTGCCATTACTACTGCATACTAACGCAACTTAAAATATAGTTATAATTCTGGTAATGATACGCGCCACGTCGTGATTGATGTAGCCTCGCGTCGCGTGATTAATGCGACGTGTCGCGTCCGCGCGCACCTGGCGCGGGACACGATGGTTTAATAGCATTTAAATGAGTCATTATACTGTCAGTCTTCGTTATGTGTTGCACTGACGGTAGTTTTTGTTAGCAATATGATTTTTTATTGTTTTATTTTAATTTCCCAATTCACGGCGCCTTTGCTCAAAATTTATGTTAAGTATAAGATTGATTGAAGCTGACTACAATGACATTTAACAATTTGCTTTCTCCGTTGACAGATTTTGATATGAATTGCATGCAAGCGTCGCCCCGCGGTGTTACTCGCTCTTCCCACGGGACGGGAATACATGTTTTTAGGATAAAAAGTAGCTTATGTTATGTGTAAATGCAGAGTATTAGCTACCTCCATACAATGTTTTTATCAAAATTTTATTGGTCCAGTCGAAACATACAAACACCACCCTCAATTTTTTGCCTTTATAATATTAGTCTGATTATAATTATTAGAAACGCTGTATTTTTGACACCTTTTATAAAGCTTGTAAAAGTCTGAAATGCCATTAAAAGTTCTGTTACAAAGAAAGGATGATCACAGTCACGGTAACTTTCTTCTTTGAGTCTCAGGACCCAAACTGATCAAAAACATACTCTGTTTGAAATACGTTCCTTCCTTTATCAGACAATATTTTGTATCAACGCTATCGCTATATTTCCCTTGAGTGTTTATTCGCCGCTTGCTTTACATCCGAGTCTTTCGACTCATAGAAAAGCGTAACCTTCTTCAATGCTGCGAACTTGCTCCAAATAACAAGTTAAAGATGGCACCGATATCCTAAATGTTTGCTTTACACTTCGCTCTGTCACGGGTCATAGATATGGTCCTTTTTAATAATGTTGAGCCATCGAAGCTTAGGTCTCCCTGTTTCCCCGTATTCAGGTGTCCTTCTCTTGAGATGTCTAATTGGAGTCGACTTTCTTGGAGCTTTTTGAACAATATATATAGGTATATCGTTCAAAAAGCTCCAAGAAAGTCGAAAATTAATACACCGGGAAATCAGGATTTCGAGGCTCTACGGGTGTATTAATTTATGATCCCGTCAACCCTGAACTGGACTCCAGACATTTACCTCAGCATCATCATTTCCGGGACTAGAATCGCTTGTACATGTCGCTGGGTCAACGCACATGTTTCATTACTATAAGTGAAGACTAGTATTATCATCATCTCATAAACGAGTCCATGGTTCTCTATCGTTTGCCCGAATTTCATATGCCATAATCTATCACTTGCCATAATATTCATTTGCCATAAATCTATTTTTCTCTGTAAGCTGAAACTTTTCGGGATTTTCATAAAACAAACCTAACCTAACCTATTGGTTTTCCAATAGTATTAAAGAAATCCCGAAGAGTTTATGATTTATGAAATAAACAGTTTATGGCAAATGAAAATTATGGCAAGTGATACATTTATGACAAATTAAATTCGGGGAAGTGAAATGCTCCCCGGGGCCATAGTAACTTTGATAACCCACGAAAATATCACTCTATACAAGTTGTTTGTGTTTCGTAAAAGTGAAGTTACAAGTTTGAAAATAATCTTCCGAAAGAATCAATATGAAATCCAGAAAACACTTCAAAAAGCGTCTACCCCATGTATGCGGTATCTCACGTCTAGACAAGTAAAATATTTGAACAAACCGTCGCCTGCACAGATAACGTGTGTTTGTCTGTCTGTCACGGTGCCGTAGGTCGGGACTGGCGCCAGAAGATGTTATCAAGCATATTCAACCTTTGTATTACACTAAAAGGAGCAAGCAACTATGTTTCCGCAAGGAAGATGAAACTGGTCAAACAAGAGCCGGACTTGTGCACGAAGGGTTCCGTGTCATCAAATGTATTGAATTTTTACTTCTTTTGTTTTTAGTATTTATTAATATAGCGACATACGAGTACTTACTTATTTAGCATTCAACCATTACAGATTTAGTCTTTTATTTTTAATCTTATTAAAACTTACGACTATGAAGCATATCGGGCTGTTTCTGACAACTTCACATGAATGCAAACCGCTTTTTTAGTATCTATTGTTATAGCTCGTTATTAAATAAGCGTCTACAGTAATAAACATTAAGAAAAGATGTCAAGTCTCTACCCATTTACCCCTAAAACTAAAAAGTAGAAAAGGCTCATTTATATGTTTGTACGGGGACCTCCTTCGGGTAAGGAACCCTAAAAAGTACTTAAGTACCGTTCTTACTGGAAAAACGGCAAATCCATTATTCTGAGATTGAAGGAATTGGTTAAATCGCCCAGAGATGATTCATCCTTAGCATCCTTTTAGTTTGATTAGAACCTCACAATTTTGTATGCGCATTCAATTATGACAATCACACAATGTTTGTCGACTTCATAAAGCTAAACAATTCTTTCAAAGAAATAGCAAGCTGTATGTCTTATATCTCTATAGAGATAATATAGCTTAATACCTTTTAAAAACTCACCATATGTTCGTTGTATGGTCCGTGATATGCAATTGGAGATACCGCAAGTCTCTTCGAATTTGGGCCCTAACTTCATAAAAAGTGGTATTAAACGAAAGTTGACCCAATTCAGATACGCGTCGCGAGCAGCTATTAATTAGGGGATGACTCGGCAGCTCCGGCGCAGGCCTTATAGACGCCCTCATTAATTATTGTATAACCCCCCTCCCTTCTAACTAGTTAATTTAATATGTCATTTAAATTAAACACATTTTTGGGACAACTCGCAAGGTTCCTTTCCTCATAATGTAATAGAAAATACTCACACCGTTATAAAAATAGGAATTAGAGTAGTTTTCCAAATAACTGAAATGCATTTTATGTTTTTTTTTTATTAACCCTTTGAGCGCCGAGCGGCAAAGCAATTCACCGTGCCACTGACGCCAAACCAAAAAAAAAAAAAAAGTGGTCCAAAATCAACACAGGTTGATAGGATAGTGGTTTGAATTAGCATGTTTTTGACCACTGAAATTTTTGACGTCAATAGACGTCGTTGGCGTCAGTGGCACGAATTCCCGATGACGTGATTTGCCGTCTTTGGCGATCAAAGGGTTAACTGGTATTGTTTTCGACTACAATTATGCCTCTAATGCAGCTTACGATAATCCGAGAGCACCCAGAAGATGACTAATTGCCCATGTAAGTTCTTTAGTAGTGGAGGCTGGAAATCCACGTTTTGGCCGTTGGCAAAACGTCTATAACGTCAACGTAACGTCAAATGTCGATTGAAGCTTACGACAAAATAGTAATTTTGCAATCGAAATAAACTAACTGCTACAATTTCTCTCAATAACGGGTGTAAAAGGATAAAACTACGCTTTAATACAAGAGGCGCCACCTACGCGTCAATATACAAAACGTTCAATACAAACAATCTGCACCCACGCCCAAACGTATTGACTTTAAAATTTAACACTGTTCAAACTTGACTCGATACAGCATATTCAATTTCCAACCTTACGTCGAAGGAGCGTGGCGCAATCCGAATAGCATCACCGTGAACTCAAAATGGTCCTTTATAACGGAATATGGACTGTAAAGGTTTATGATCAAGTTGAGTTTCGTCTGGGTCGGTTGTGAGCCATTTTAGAGCTTGCGGTTTTGCAGGAGTCGGTTGCAAAGTAAACGTTTCTTGTTGTTTGTTTTGTATATTTTTCTTTGTGAGTCGCTGACTGATGCTGCGTGAGTTTGAGAGAAGGAATATCAATAATGTGTCGAACATCACGTACTACTGTCGACAGCTAAATGGCGTAAAAGGTTTTTGTTTTATTTTCCAATGGATACGGTAACCGCAAATGGAATTGGAAATAGCGTATACTTAAATAAATTGCAGATAATTTCTTTTCCGAACTGTTGCTACTTGAGGTCAAATAGTCAAATAGCCACTCAATTGCTTCGAATTTTTAGTTGGACTCTATTTATATAATAAAATAAGAGCGGTGACAGGTAGCCGTAGTTACCAAAAGCAATCTAGTGAATAGTAAAAAGAGAACATGTCGCACCTTTAGAATTATAGTGACCTAAATCTAATTCAAAATCGTCGACACTTCCATTTTAAATTATATATTTAGAATTAAAGAGACCTAATTCTAAAACTCCAAGATTTTGAATTAGGTCACTGTAGTTCTAAAGGTGCGATGTATTAAAAGGCCTTGTAGTAAGTAGTGAACTTGGATATGGGGTCAAAAGCTCTGCATTTATGTGCCCTAGTTTAAATTATTCAATAACAGACTCAGAACTGACGCCATTAAAAAGTTATTACAAAAACTCGGCTTATAAAATGTTACCCGTTTTAGTGATCTAAGTCCAAACACTGCATCACCGCGTCGCCGTCGCGTCAGAATGACTTGCGCTGTCAATCAGTAATTACGAGTAATTACGCCGCGCCTGCAACGCGACCATTTTATAATTAAACGCCTAAGCGCTCCCTAGGTGCGGTGAGCGCGTCTGCTTTTTTGATGTTTCAAAGTTTCCGATGACAAAAAAAGGACACACCTGCTTTTTCTTAAGTTTTCGTTCATAATTATCAGCTGTCAATTTATTTGAGGGGTTACTCTGAAGTTCGGAATTCGAAGTTCGTTTCTCCTTCTAATTCACTCATATGTTGGTATAACTATTAGTCATCAAGGTTAGGACGGACGAAATTGATAGCATATACTTACTTTGAAGAGTCGTGGGACAAATAATTGCAGAAGAACTTACCTGTAAACACAAAACAAGTTATTTATTAAAAGTTATCGAGCATAGTTTTTTTTTAATGTATAATTTTGTAGTTCAGTCGAGTCCATTTACATCTACACACTTACGAGAACAAAAATATCTGAACACGACCCTATTGTCAGGAGCATAAAATCGTGTTCAGATATTTTTATTCTCGTAAGTGTGTAGATGTTCACAGTGCCTTAGTTTAGTTACTGTAATGCTGTGTTACCAATTTGAATAAATAAATAAATAGGGACGGTGTGATAAATATTAATTAAAAGACTCCGAACCCAATTATAAACCATATTGAAATAATAATTCAAAGATTTGACATTTATTTAAAGAATAAAAATTATTTTATATTATTACGTCGACCATCGATTGCTCTTTAGCAATAAGACCGCCTGTTGTCTACTACTACCTGTTAACGTTGCAGTGCCCTATACAGGGTTTCATAGCGAATAATTGTAATATGTACCATCTTGTAATATACCTATGAAGGCAATAAATAAACTGATAACTGACTTCAAAACATTGTACCGTTAATAGTTAAGCATGATTTCTGAAAAAATGGGACAAGTGCGAGTCCGACTCGCGCATGAAGGGTTCCGTACCATAATCTATAACAAGTTTGTTGTATGGGAGCCCCCCTTAAATATTCATTTTATTTTATTTTTAGTCTTTGATGTTATAGCGGCAATAGAAATACATCATCTGTGAAAATTACAACTGTCTAGCTTTGGGTATGGAACCCTAAAAAATACTGACCATCGGATTATTTTCGGCGTTTTTCTCAACATTGGTCTCTTCTTGCGAAATGCATATCTCAATCATGTAAACGTGCTTTTGTCTCTACCTGGAGAATAAAAACATTATTTCATAATAATTATTATTGCGGCGACGTTAAGGCAGACCGAGACGGAGATGGAAGGACGATCTAGACGCATTTGTGGTCGACTGGTCGGCAAGACGTTGCTTCCGACCAGTCGACCAGAAGTGCGTCTGTTCACAACTCCCTGTTAGACGTAACACGGAGTTGTGGAAATCAAATAGAGAGGCCTTTGCCCAGCAGTGGGACACTATCAGGCTAATAATAAAAAAAAATCATTATTGGGTCATTGTCAGATTTAGGTGCGTGTCTTTCCGGTGGACATTTGCTAAATTAAGGATTCCAGGGCCTAATTTTCTGATTAAATGCCTGTGCGAAAAAAGAACGTTCCCTCTTCTATAATCCGATGTAATAGCAACATGACCTAGATTCATAATATAATATTTCAGTAATATAATATTTTGTATTTACTTGTACTCTAGATCCTCTGTACCACCAGATTTCTAATTTACACCCACTTCTAGTATCTCTGTTTGGCCCTATGGTTGACTGGTAGAGAATGCCATTTGGCATTAAGTCCGCCATTTGTACTGACTTGTTTTTTGCAATAAAGTTTAAATAAATAAAATAAATAAATAAATTCATACAAACTCTTAACTTTTGACCACCGGAGGGACAAATTTTGTTTTTTGAACTGACAATGACCCTATTACACCCTTATATCGTCATTGTCAACGTCGACACAAGCCTTCGTTAAACTTCATTATTCGTAATTGATAATTTCGTATTGATTGCCATAACGGCCGCTGCACAATAGGGATGATCCAAAAATAACATCCTGATTTTTTGTATCGTAGATTAATTTAAGATACCAATTTAATCAATTACCAATTTGGTTGACTTCTTTTCTCTCGAATAAATATTTCAGGATAATGATACTCGCTTTTTCGTTTGAATTACAACTCGACGACGCGGTTGGCGCAGTTTGTAGACAACTGCCTACCGAGCCAGCGGTTCCGAGTTCGAGTCCCGGCCAGCGCATATTGCTATCCGGGCTATTAAGCCCTTGTTTGTTACCGCTTGTTGACCAAACGAGCGAAGCGTCTCCGCTTCAGGTTGTCCAAAAATACTTTCATATGCCCGAATTCCGGATGGTTAGTTGTCCAAATTTCTGGCTTTTCTCGCGTGCAGATAGCATTTCAACCGATTCTCGTGAAATTTTGTGAACCGGTTCGTAATTACCGGGTCTTTGCTGTGTCACTTTTTCATAAATTGTTTCGAAATGGTGGGGATGAAATAAAAACCTCAGCCATTTCGAAAAGTTATCACGAGATCCACCGCTCACAGGAGCCCAAACCAGAAGCTCGAAATCGTAATTTGTCTGTATGAGAAAAATCCTATGTTCTCTCAACACTCACACCAGCTATATTCGTTTAATAAAGAGAAATACTGTTGCTATCTTTGTTCAATATTGAGACACTGGCTTGCAAGTAATTTGTCAGTGTTAGGCAAAAACTCTTAGAGCACTTGTCTTGAATATATTTATTCAATAAATTAAAATGTTCTTTCTGTATACCTACTAATTATGAGGTTGTTCCACTTCAAATCCGAAGGGACAAACTGCCAGGGATTGACTGAATCCTCCGGCTTATGCTAATATTGGTAATAAGATAAACACAGGATAGACTGATAGAGATACAGCAAACGTTTTTGTGTCAAATCCACGATGTTCATTTCGTAGAATAATTTTTGTTGAATGTTTCATTGTCGACGACGCGGTTGGCTCAGTTTGTAAGCACTTGCCTACTGAGCCGGTGGTTCTGGGTTCGAATCCCGGCCAGGGCAAATATTTGTGTGATGAACTCGAATATTTGTGCTTGGGTCATGGTTCTTCTATGTATTTATCTATAAGTACGGTGTATATCGTCGTCTAGTACCCATAACACAAGCCTTCTTGAGCTTAATTTGGGACTAGTTAGATCGATTTGTGTGAGGTTGTCCGATATTAATTATTGTGCCGAACTTTCACTTTGCAGAATTTTCATTCCTCTCAATCCCAAATAATTATTCCATTTCATAGAAAATAATCTTTCTACGAAACGACACTTCTGCGAAATGAAACATTCGACAAGAAACAATTCGACAAGGCATAATAATAGGCAAGGTCCAAATCCACCTACGAGTAGTATTTATCCAAATTGCAGCACAATAGCTATCAGCGTTAACCGGGTTAGCTTGTAGTGCGTTAATGTTGAATCATTCCCGGTGTTGTCAGTAACAACGACACAAGCCTTCGTTAAGCTTCATCATGAGTGATTGATAATTTCGTACCATTTGCCGCTGTACAGTTGTTCCCACTTATTTCCTACTAAAAGGTGCTCGGCTGCGTAAGAGTTTTTCATTAAGGTAGTGGGGTAAAAAGTATACTATAACCATTTTTGGATGTCGATCTCTGTGAAAACTGTTTAAAATACTTAAAATTCGGTTCCTTCTCGGTGTGATGAGAGAAAATATATATATATGTTTTTACCGACATATGACGCTGTACGGCTGGTGTTGTTCGTCTGTACAGGCTCTACCTTAGAATTGTAAAGATACAGCCTTGTGACCCATGGACGGACAGACAAACGAGACTTAGTTTAAACTGATTTATTTTTATTTTTAGGTTTCTAGGGTTACCGCACCCTTTGGGTACAGAACCCTAGAAACGTAGAAATAAAAAGACAGTTTGCGCCAGCCCTAACTCGTGACTGATAACAGTGTAGGTGAACGGTCTTTGAAGTGCCTTGCGATAAAACCTGTTGCGCGTTCGGTTATGTAACGCACATGTTATCTTCCGATTTGTTTGATCAAACTAAAAGAGACGCGCTATTTTACTTAGAAAACCTTCCATCTATACCAAACCATTTGTTAGTCCTTTACCTCGAAAGCGTAAGTTCCTTATATAGCGATTCACCGAATCGCATTTCACCTCGATCGTATATTTAATTATCGCGTTGTGTCTCAATCGTGACTTTTTTAAGTCGCTATTAGTTTTGTTCACCCAAACGGCTGAACGGATTTTAACAAATTTTAATACAGGTATGTTAACGATAAAAATACGCGGGCTAAGTTTATATTGTGGTGTAGCACCTTTTATTGGATACTAGCTAGCGGTGTAACCCGCTCATCCCACGGGAACACTACATTTTCGGGGCAAAAAGTAGCCTATGTGATCATTTAGAGTGTCAGGTACATTCATAACAAAATTTATCAAAATCGGTCAAGCCGTTTGAGCGTAAAGAAGTAGAGAACTTAAACATAAACACACTCACAAACTTTCGCCTTTATAATATAAGTGTGATTATGTTATTGGTGTACCTAGTTATAACAACCTAAGGCGGTGGTCTGCAACAAACGCCGTAGGTCGCGTCCGGCGTTTGCTGAACGCAGACGCTGGACGCGGCCTACGCAGCGCACATCGCGCATGGTCACTCAAGGACGCCGCTTCCAACGCAAACTTCGATCAGTTTTTCGGACGTGAAGTGATCAAAATATGGATGAACAGACAATTTTAAGTCCTTCTTGAAAAGGACGAGGAGGATGATAGATCGCATTAAAGTTTTCGTTCATAATTTACCTTTGTGTCAATAATTACTTTCAATAGATTGTTTCTATAAACTTTATCACTAGCGTCAAGTAAAATTCTGTTTAATTAAACAGATTCAATTAATAACTCGTCCTGTTCATTTGAAAATTTCATCATCTTCGTACAAAAACGCGGCGTCCGTGACGCCAGAATGCTCCGAAATGACTGCGTAGGCGGCGTACGACCTACGGACGTCGCGCACGGCGTTCGTGCGCCGCGTCTGGCGTCTGAGAGAGACCACTATAGTGCATTTCCATAGTAAGCATTCATACGTCGCGTACAGCGTCACGCCGGACGCGACCTACGGCGTTTGTTGCAGACCACCGCCTAACAACAAATTCTCCGACACCGCTACGCCGTAGCGCTACGGCGTAGTGGGTCGACGACCTCGCGGAGATACGCGGATAAAACATTACGATGCGGTATTCTGTATGGAAATGAGGCGAAGCGAAAACTACTCCGAATTTACTGTTATGTACCTACTAGCTTTTAGACTTTGACAAAGGTACGTTACCTGATGTTGTAGGCAACTAGTTAAATTTACCATTTAATTAAATGGCTAGGAAATGAAATGAAATTAAATAATTTATTCAATAAGTAGGCCACAAGGGCAATTCGTTGAGAAGAAAGCCGAAATAAACTCATTTTTAGTTACTACCTATTTAATTGGCCCTTTCTAGCATGAACAGACCGAACCCCACAAACAGCACCCGCTCACGAGCATGGCGTATCAGCCATCGCCTCCCTCAACCATATTTTAGATAAGGTTGCAACCGGATCAACGACCCAGTAGGCCGTTGACTAACTGAAGGCATTCAATTAAATGCTTTTGCTTAGGCATAACGTAAAGTATTGGTATTTTGGCTTCCAATTCCAGAGCCAGTCGACTAAGACCAGCTTCGCAGAGATTCTACTTTATTTATTGATTTAATAAAAAGAAAACTTATCGTCCAAAAGGCGGACTTAATGCCATGAGGCATTCTCTACCAGTCAACCTTAGGGCAAAGCGGAAAAATTGTAGGCGGTGCAACTAACTTACACATAAGTAACAAAACATAATTATAATACTTATTATTTTCGCTCTCAGGAACGCGAGGTTTTAAATGACTTTTAGAATTTACTTGCTGTTAATATTTGCTTTTCTTTCTTGCTGAGGTGTCTTTTTATCTTTCTCTCTGACTATGATTGCGAATAATGATACGTGTCTAGGGGTCATGCAGAAATTCTTGGGGAAAGGTCGTTGACCAGGTGGTAGTCATTGGACGTTTTAGGTTGAGGCCACTACCGTCATTTTAATGTTAATCCTCCGCATTGTCTGTCCGTTTAGTATTTTTCTTATTGCCTCTACATAAGTAGATAGTATCTTCCAGAACCCGGCTGGCGCGTCGCCAGCGGATTTAAGGAGCAGCGTAATTAGCGAGCATCACTGGCACCGTACGCCATGATGGGCGTTAGTGCATAGATAAAAGGTTAAACCAACAAATTATGGAACCTTTGCTTTATTATTATTGCTTTACCACGACGTTTCTTCCTTGCAAACTTATTTCGGGGCCGCGTATTTCGAAATAATTGTGTATTGCCGTAATAAAGAAAGACAATCTTCCAAAAGGGCTTTCGAATTTTTAGTTCCTTTTGAGAGTTCTAACGCGCAAAATAAGCTTCTTCGTATTTTTGGAAAAATGTTTACGTCGAAATGGCAACGACTTAGAAACGGCTGCGGTTATTTTCTCCAATTATAGCTAAGAACTACATCGACAGACTTGGTCTTTTTCTTTGGAGGTTAAAAATGTATCAGACATTAAATGTTTTAAATTTAGGTTATTATTCAGTAGAATATGGCACATTTCATATTTATTCAACCTTAATTTTACTTGCTAGGAATAAATTGTAAGTGTAAATCAATATATGCTAGGAAAAAAACATGCGCACGAAAAAGTTAATCTTTGTGATGTGATAAACAATAAATAATTCATATTGAATATTAAATGAGTATTAAGTAGGATTTAGGATAGCCTGCTGTCTCAGCAGCAAACTAAGTACCCCAAATAGATATGCTGCATATTCAGCACTGTTACAGTTGGCGCCCAACGTGGGGCCAAACGGAACCGGAAAAGAGCATGTGTACAAGATAGTTATAGTAAAATCTTCATTATTTTCGAGTAATAGGATAGGTTTATCTCGACATAGCTACAACTACCCAATACATTTAAATATATCGTGATTTCAACTACAAATGGCGCCCAACACGGGGCCAAATATAACCGGGGAGTTATTCTGATACATACACATTTGCGAGAAATAGGATTGCCTGCCGACTCAGCGTTCCAAGCACCCAATATAGATAGAAATGTAGTTAGATATGCCGCGTATTCAGCGTCGCGAGTTCGCGACACATGTCATAACAAGTTATTGCGATCGTCACAATATGTTCTGTTATTGAGCGTGGGACACGGTCGTTATGATAGTCCGACTACTAGCCGCATTGAATACGCCTATTACGTTTGAATGAACTTCGATTTACACCAGATACTTATTGAGAATACCTGCCAATTTAGTTCACTTATGGGCGCTTATTCGTATGGCTAAATATAGGAACACGGCTTTTTCATTTGTTGTCCCTATATCAAAGCTATATTAACAGATCTGCAACGACGGACTGTATTTTATTATCTTGTCGATCGGTCTTAGAACTCTTGGATAGTTCGATCGTTATGATCGGTACATGAATAGTTTTTCTTGTATATATAGATGCCCACTCCCATAAAATTTGGTAAGGACCCGAGTTAAAAATAATTAAATGTAAAGCAATAAATATTGCCTCAATGTTATTCCCGGTAAGCGAATGGTGATCTTCCCTCGGACATTCTTTAGACACTTCAAAAACTCGTCATGTAATGGCGTCAATGTCACAGCAGCAGTTTATACACTTAACACATTTTTACGTATAAAAACTTCGTATTCAAGCAATATTATTAGAAATCGACCACATCTTGTAATGTCCCAAGGATTAACATTCGCCAGCCGGGGTAATACCTTTTGTAATATTTGGCAACAAGGCAGGTGACGCAGAGTCGTGCGACAGGCGAAGTTGCATCAAGATACGCTAGCCCCCCAGGTACTATAGACAGAATTGCAGTATTGTCGCGTCGACCGTGTGTCGCAAACCTGCGACTTCTATTTATGTAGCCGATATCAATTTCGCTGAAATAGCGGGAGCGAAGAATGCCGCCCAAGGTATCCGAGCTGGTAATATGACATATCTTGGAATATTCTTGTTATAACGAACATGATATGGAACCTGTGAGATAATACGGAATATTTTCGCTTGTTTTCCGTGAACCTCGCTCATTTCGCTTTGATGTATTCAAGACTTCCTAGGAATTATACGTTGTTATTCAGCTAGCCGCCTACGAGGCTTATGACCCTTGGTTCCCAACAGAAGGGGATATTCTTGCGAAGTACTGAAATATGTTTGGTTGCTAGGATTCGGAAAAAGAAAAACGGTAAACCCCAAAAGTTCTATCAACTGTCTTATTCTCGGTTATACCTGTTCCAGCCTAACCTCATGGTATGAGAAAATAAGGAATGGCACTCCGGCTAGACTTTCTAAGTCACTCATTAGTTGCCGACTCATGGCAAACACAATAATCATAAGGAAGAACATGTTTGCCGCCAGTCGTACAAAAAGTAATAATTATGCATGTATGCAATATGGCTGTCATGTTCTTTGATTAAGCTTTATTTTGTCGTAATAATTGATTTAATTCTTATGTGTGTTGAAAAGAGCTAGCTTATTCTCGTTCTAAAAAAAATAGAAAAAGATGTTCAAAGTGTTTGTACATCCTGGCTGAAGTTAAAGGTTAAAACACTCACGATTTTATGAGATTCATACAGGTAACGAGAGATCGAGGAGTATTATGATTATGATACACCACTGGCAACACAGGAACGGATTAACAAAACCAACCAAACATAGCGTGATGACGTCAAAAGTCTCGGCTGTCATTCCGGAGTGCCTTACCTTATTCTCTTATACTATGCCTCACCTATTAATTTTGAACACACTCACTTTAGACAAGTTTTAACATGTTGCTCTAGTGCAACTCATCTTTCGTGTACATAATTGGATGAAGTTTATGAACCTATTTTAATCAATTTAAAAGCCCTCTTTACAGCTTAATAGAGTTACTGCTCCGATACAATCTCCCGTCGCATATGGTACGTGCTTGTTAGTACAAACTTATTTGTTCTGGTCTGGTGAAGAGACGGAGGACTACTTAAATAAAACATACTAATATTAATACAAAGTGTTTACAATGAAGCGAAAAATTTAATGTTTAATAGTGAATGGCAGGGTTCAATCTGCGTCTCCAACGGCTTTCCAGTAAAACACGGGCGTCCTACCTATTGGACCATCGAACCTGATGCGAGAGCCGTTGAAAGAAAAAATAAATACGAAGGTTAATGACACTAATATTATAAAGGCGAAAGTTTGTGAGTGTTTGCGTGTATATTAGAACGACTGGACCAATTTTGAAAAAAAATGGTATGAAGGTAGCTGACATCCAGGACTAACACATAGGTAGGCCACTTTTTATCCCGAAATAAATGTGTGTTCCCGTGGGATGAGCGGGTAACACCGCGCGGCGCAATTAGTATATAATATATATTATGACGGCAAAAATTATAAACTAACACAAGTGCCAAACGTCCTCAATATTATAATAATTTGCTCTTAGTGTTTCTGACGAACTATACACACGTTATAGTCGGGCCAAAATGAACGTGCATGGAGACATAAACGTCAGGTCTGACATCTCACTCGCTCTAAAGGAGAAGCAACGAGAGTGAGAGAGAGGACCGGTTGAATGATTTAGGACACTATCAGAGCATATTAAATACACTATTAGCGCGTTGATCAGTCTGTCTGTTCGTCTATCACCAGGCTGTATCTCATGAACCGTGATAATTAGACAGTTTAAATTTTCACCGATGATGTATTTCTGTTGCGGCAATCTATAACAACAAATACCAAAAAACAGAATAAAATAAGGTGGCTCCCATTTGCTCGATCCCACGTCGCTACTGTGAACGCCGCTGACTGAAAACATAAGTTGGCGCTACGCTCAGCCCAAAGTCTATAACACCCATAAAAACTACAATATTTACAAACGGCTCCAGATGACCCCATAAAACACCCATAAACAAACCACGCCGAAATCCCTCTTTATTTTCAATGTCATAAGACTCAAGTTGCACCGGAGACGTCACAAACCAATTATAAGTCGTTATTAATTTGTTAGGTCGTTAAAACGGTCTTTAAAAACAGAGGGTGCGACGTGCCATTGGAATTTAAACGCTATTTATATTAAGACATATTTGTAAGTCGTGTTAAGAGTAGTGTGGGGGGTTGGAAATTGTTTAGGTCTCAGAGAGGCTCTCGAGACTTCAAAGTCTTCAATGAGGATGTTTCAACGTTGAAATACGACTTATTTGGATGTTTATTTTTTATTATTTGCGATACGTAAGAGGACATCTTAAGGAGCCTTTAAACGGTGAGCTTAATGGGCCCTCCCGTTGTAATTTGTTACCAATATTTGCCCTTGCAATGGCAATGAAGGACTTCGCTTGCAAGGAGAGCGGGAAATATGTCATAACACGAATAATGTGTGATAATAAAATTACGAAAACTAAAACTTAGGTATAGTTCGTGAGCACTCAGCGGGCCTATAATAAATATCAGACAACCTCACACAAATCGATCTAGTCCCAAATTAAGCTCAAGAAGGCTTGTGTTATGGGTACCAGACATATACATACTTATATAGATAAATATATACTTAAATACATAGAACAACCATGACCCAAGCACAAATATTCGAGTTCATCACACAAATATTTGCCCTGGCCGGGATTCGAACCCGGGACCGCCGGCTCAGTAGGCAAGTGCTTACAAACTGCGCCAAACGTGTCGTCATATGGCCTATGATGGTTGCTTTTATCACGCGATATAAATAAGTGACAAAGCATCCGTCATATTTTCAGAAAATGCTAGTGTGAGCCAAATCGTAGAGGTTGTTATCTCAACCGTATAAGAGCGAGGGAGACACGTCTTAAATTCAAATCACATTCTGTCAGCATAGAATAACCCGTTCAAGTACAGATTACATTTGACTCACCCTTTGAAATCGATCCCAAACCACTCAGTTATTATATTTATATATTAAAGTTTACGTGAGGTTTGGCACCGACTTCAAAGGGTGAGTCAAATGTAATCTGTACTTGAACGGGTTATTTTCGGCTTTTTAGTTTAACTGAAGTCGGTTCTTTTTTTTTGTTAAAAATTTTTTTTTTCGCTTTTTAGTGATTCGTATAAAATACTTATGGCGGGGTGATCAGGGAGGTCTTGAAGGCATGCATCTCGTTTGAATTATCTCCTAACTCCTAACCGTTAAGGAGTTGTACCTTCCATCATCAGTTCAGCATTGGAAGATGATGACTACTGTAGAGGGCAACCGCGTCCGTCGGCTATCCGCTACAAGGGCACTCCGAAACTCAGGGATGAGTTATGGAGCGAAGTGGACTGTAGGCTAAGGTAAACGAAACGGACGAAACGAAAACGCAAAAGTAAAATCAACGAAATATATTACACGAATTAACAAACAAAACAACAAGGATCGGAAACACTTAAATTAACACTTAACTAATATAGTCTCTGTCTACTGAATTTAAATACTAATCGCGGACCGATGGTACTACGCTTTAAAAACACTGATAAACTAAATTCGCGGACCGATGGTACTACGCTACTGAAACTAAGATGGTTATCACTCGGAAGCAAAGTGGAGAAGTACGAGTGAACAAGAAGTCGCGGATCGATGATCAACGCGTGGTCTACGGAGTGGTACTCTACGTAGACTAAAGTTGCACTGTGAGGCGGATCGATGATCAACGCGCGGACTACGGAGTGATACTCTACGTAGGACTGAGGAATGACTGTGTTTACATACAAAAATGGCCGTCCTTTTATACAAATCGGCTAGAGGCCAGGGGGACGTCTGCCCTGTATTTCTACATCAAATTACTATAGTTACATATGATTCAGCTTAAAAATAACTTATGTTATGGATTGACGCTGTTTAGATACACAAAATTTAATAAATGTTTACGTTGTGGGAGCTCCCGTCAGACTGTGAGATGCAAAAATACCTATCGTTTCTTTGTCCCCGGCCAGAGGCCGTCTCGCTCGCACCGTCCGAGATATACACCTGCCTTATCTCTCTTATGGCGCTGCGCGCTGCGCGTCCGCTTATTTTCGGCGTTGTGGTGCTCTCAGACGGTTGTGGCCGGGGCAAAATAAATGAATTTACTTCATTTAAACATAATAAATGATTCTACAAAGGTTTTAAATTATTCTCAAATTTTTCCCTAAATTTTGCATCCAACGTAAACAAACATGACTCCTTTGTCTCGCGCTGCGAGTGGAAATTACCACGATGAGTCATCTTTGTTTTGCCGTGGTCTTTTTACTAAGACATGACGGGAGCTCGGTATAATAAGTGATTTTACACATATTTCAATAAGTTTGCCACTTCTACGGGCGAAAATCTTATATCTAATATAATCACATTATTTATTTATTATTTTTACTTAAAACTAAATGCTTCGCAAAGCTGTCCGCAACAGACTCCCCCCGTCGAGCTGCCGCGTAGACTCGGGTTGCATGGGGAGGACAGCTTCCGTACGGGCGTCGAAATACGCCGCCCTTGGTGTGCACGTTCGTGCTCTGCACCTCGCCGTCGGGACCAGGATGCGTTGACTCGTCCCTCAGATTGAAAGGGACGTGTGTGAGTGGCCGGGCGTTGACGTCGCCTCGGCGTCAGCGAGCAGCGTCGACGGCTCCTCTTCTTGGCGCCTCGGTTGGGTGCGCCGTCCCGGCGCGTGATGGTGTCTGGGCGCGCGCTGTGGCAGCGCGCCGCGACGTTGGCGTCAGGTGGCGCGCTATATTTGCGCGCGGCGTCGTAGCGTGTGACGCGACGCTCTTCTCCCCCCGTTGTGTGACAGCGTTGAAGCGGGGGCAACGCCTGGCAGGCGACGCGTGAGGCGTCGCGGTGGTTGTGGCGGCAGGCGACGCGGGTGGCGTCGCAGCCGGAGTAGCGGCGGCAGTGGCGGCGGTCGACACGGGTGGCGTCGCGGCCGGAGTAGCTGCGGCAGTGGCGGCTGGCGTCGTGGCCGGAGTAGTGGCAGGCGCCGCGGCGGGAGTGGCGGCTGGCGACGCGGGTGGCGTCGCGGCTGGAGTGGCGGTGGGCGACGCGTGTGGCGTCGCGACGCCTATGTCCAGGCGACGCGTACTGTCTGCCCTCGTAGCGTCGTCGGCGGGATTTTTCCTTGTAGGCACCCATCTCCATTGCTCCTGGTCGTAGTTGTGTTCGGGGTGACGCCGTCGGCCTAGTCTGCTTGGCCGCTTCCTCTTCTTTGCGCGTTGACGTGGTGTCTGCGCGCGTGGCGTCGTCGTGCGCGTTACGACGCCTTCCTCCCCCCGTCGACTAGTAGCGTCGGAACGGGGGCAACGCCGACGGCGTTGTTTGCGCGGCGTCGCGGCGGGCGATGCCACTGATGTAGTGCGTGATCGGGGTGACGCCGCTGGCGTCTCTTGCAGTCTTCGTTGCGAGTTCACTGCTCGTGTTGTTACACCGCGTCGGTGTGTGGCTTGGCCGTCGTCTCGGCGTAGGCGGCGGGCGTCGTCGTCTCCCCCCGTCGGCACGTACTGTGTTGCTCGGGGTGACGCCGCCGGAGTAGATTGGGTGCAGGGATCGACTTCCTCTGCTGTAGGCTGCCATCGCTCGTCTTCCTTGGACGGCGCGTTCCGTAGTGACATGAGTGACGCCGTCACGGGCTGGGGCTCACGTAGAGGCGTCGGGTCGTCTACGGCGTGGCAGTGCAGCACGGCATGTGGTCTGCTCGGGTGCTGCTGTGGCGCCGTCCCAAAGATTACCCAACCCAAGGGAGATAGTTGGGCGGCGGGCTCGTTCTGTTTGCCCACGCGGAGTGCGTAAGGCAGCATCAGGTGCCAATGGTCGGCACCGATGAGGATGCGTGGGCGGGCTTGGCTGTAGCAGGCTGCGCCCATGTCGGTGAGATGCGGGAACTGCGTGACATCGCTTCTCTCGGCCCGTTGTGCGCGTAGGCCCAGGTCATCGACGGTGCGTAGCTCGATTGGATGCGCAGGGCCGCCTGTCTGGCTGCGCACGTGAGCGTGTACTCGCCGACTCTTCTCACTGGCGGCCATGGATCCCACGCCTTGTATGTGTAGGCGTGTGGTGGCGCCGTCGGCGCCGATCTCGTTCGCGAGGCTCTCTTCAACGAGCGAGATTGTGGAGCCCTGGTCCATCAGAGCGTAGGCTTGCGTCTCGCCGCGTGGTCCGCCAATGATGATTGGGATGATTTTCAGGAGCACTGAAGTGGTGCGTCCGAACTCCGCCGTGTTGGAGGTAAACTCGGAAATGCACGCCGTCGTCTCGGGTGCATCTTCTGTTGTGCGCGTAGCAGGGCGCCGTCGCGGCGCTGCTCTGTGTTGCGCAGTGATTGGTTGTGGCAGAGCGGCTGGCGTAGCACTCGGCGTCGCGACGACTTGCTCAGTCGCGATGGGGGCCGGCGCGTACGGATAGGGCACGTACGGGGCGGCTTGTTGCATCGGTGTATACGGCGCTGGGGCGTTCAACGTATACTGCGGTGCGTTCGGTGTTGCAGCGAATTGCTCAGCCGCGTGGGGTGCCGGCACGTACTGGCGGTAGGCGAACGGCTCGGTGGTACACGGCGCTGTGGCGATCATCGTGTACGGCGCGTTCGGCGTCCAAGTACGTGGCGGTGCTGGTTGCGCCCTGTCTGGCGCGTTGCTCGGCGTTGGGCTTGCATCGGCGTGTAGCAAGCGGTGATGCGGGTAAGTGCACCCGGGGACATCACAGCCGCGGGCGCGGCACTGGTCGCGGCGATGCCGGCGGTCCAGGCACGTGACGCAGAGCTTGTTGTTGCGAACCCAATCCCATCGGGCTCCGATTGTGATCTCGCGTAGCTTGCGGCAGTTTGTAGTGGAGTGAGTGTCGCCGCAGAATAAGCAGCCGTCGGCGTGCTTTGTCGCGTATATGTGCGTACGATCTTCATGAGGGCGTCGTACGTCTCCTCTCTCGGCGCCGCCGCTTGTTGCTCGGTTGTCTGGGACGCGCTGCGATCCCCGTAGCTCGGCGGCGGGCGTCGGTCTTCGTGGCGGCGCCTTGGCGTGGGAAAATTCCATTTCCGCATCGCTCTCCTCCAGCAGGAATTCCGCCATGAGCATGAGTTCGCTCTCGGCGGAATGTAGGCGCTCCTTGGCGTAGGAGCACCATCGGCTGCGTAAGTGCGGGCTTAGGCGCTCCGTCACTTCTCTGATTAGCAGCGGGTTGGCGCCGTAGCTACGGCGATCGAGGTCCACCAGCGTCGAGACAATGTTCATGACCTTGATGGCAAAGTTGTTGAGATCGATGGCGCTCGGTCCCAACGGCGGCATCCTCTTCAGCTCTTCTATGGCTCGGTCGATGAGAAGGTCAGTCCGCCCGAAGTTTTTCTTCAGTACTCGTATGATGAGCTCGGGGCGGGTCGACGAGGCAAGCATGTGTTGTACGCATTGCCTCGCTTCTCCCTTCAGGCTGTGGCGCAGGCGCGCGACGTTCTCAAATGGCGAGAATTTGTAGCGCGCAGTGCTCTCGGTGTAGCCGTTGTAAAATGTGAGCCACTCGCTCGGCTCCCCGGAGAATGGCGGCAACTCGTAGACTTGGCGTGGAGGTGGCCGCATCATTGTTTCGATTGTGTCCGTCAGGCGGTCGATAGCTCGTCCTCTGCTCGTCGATCGCTCCCGCTGGCTATGTGGCGTCTGTGGCTCGTGCTGTGGCCGCCCGCGTGTCTCGCGTTGCGGCGTCCGTGCTCGAGCATGCTTCGCATTGTCCGCGTCAGCATCTTGTACGCCTGTCAGCCAGTCGTCGACTCGACGATGAGAGTCAGCTTGAGAACCGCCGGCTCGGGATTGTTCATCGATGCGCTCCATTTCGACGGCGAGCCTCTTCTCGACGAGCTCGCGTTCAAGGCGAATTTCTTCGAAGCGAAGTTGCTTGAGCCGCTCCATAGCGGCGAGCTCCGCCTCGCGGCGGAGCACGTCCGACGCGTGCGATGCGCGTGAGTGAAGTGATGCAGGTTTGCGCGGCGCGTGGGCTTTATCAGTAAAAGTCACGTTGAAGTCGCGCCGCTGCGCGCGGGCCTCTGATTGGTCGGCCGGCGCGGAGTGCTGTGATTGGCCGGCCGGCGCGGCCGGCACGGCGTGCTGTGATTGGTCGAAGCGCTCGGCGTTCTTCGACAGCCGTTTCTCCAGTTCGCTGCGCCAAGCCATAGTGTCGGTTGGCGGCGAAATTGGAGCTTCCTCGGCGGGAGACTCTGGCGAGTCGGTTTGAAACTGCAGTCCCGAATGGCCCGGCCTGGCCTGGGCAGCGGGCGGTGAGTGCGTGACTGCAACGTTCGTCACCGCGAACCGTTGAAGGTCGACTGCAGCTTGATTGCGCTCACGCTGCGAGCGCGTACTCTCCTCACTCTTATTCCCTCGCGTAATAACCATCTTAAACGTTTGGAAAACCGCACTTTTCCAACTACACAAACGAACCTAAACTAATTCCGATCCGGCTAATCGAAGGACCAAACAATGTAGAGGGCAACCGCGTCCGTCGGCTATCCGCTACAAGGGCACTCCGAAACTCAGGGATGAGTTATGGAGCGAAGTGGACTGTAGGCTAAGGTAAACGAAACGGACGAAACGAAAACGCAAAAGTAAAATCAACGAAATATATTACACGAATTAACAAACAAAACAACAAGGATCGGAAACACTTAAATTAACACTTAACTAATATAGTCTCTGTCTACTGAATTTAAATACTAATCGCGGACCGATGGTACTACGCTTTAAAAACACTGATAAACTAAATTCGCGGACCGATGGTACTACGCTACTGAAACTAAGATGGTTATCACTCGGAAGCAAAGTGGAGAAGTACGAGTGAACAAGAAGTCGCGGATCGATGATCAACGCGTGGTCTACGGAGTGGTACTCTACGTAGACTAAAGTTGCACTGTGAGGCGGATCGATGATCAACGCGCGGACTACGGAGTGATACTCTACGTAGGACTGAGGAATGACTGTGTTTACATACAAAAATGGCCGTCCTTTTATACAAATCGGCTAGAGGCCAGGGGGACGTCTGCCCTGTATTTCTACATCAAATTACTATAGTTACATATGATTCAGCTTAAAAATAACTTATGTTATGGATTGACGCTGTTTAGATACACAAAATTTAATAAATGTTTACGTTGTGGGAGCTCCCGTCAGACTGTGAGATGCAAAAATACCTATCGTTTCTTTGTCCCCGGCCAGAGGCCGTCTCGCTCGCACCGTCCGAGATATACACCTGCCTTATCTCTCTTATGGCGCTGCGCGCTGCGCGTCCGCTTATTTTCGGCGTTGTGGTGCTCTCAGACGGTTGTGGCCGGGGCAAAATAAATGAATTTACTTCATTTAAACATAATAAATGATTCTACAAAGGTTTTAAATTATTCTCAAATTTTTCCCTAAATTTTGCATCCAACGTAAACAAACATGACTCCTTTGTCTCGCGCTGCGAGTGGAAATTACCACGATGAGTCATCTTTGTTTTGCCGTGGTCTTTTTACTAAGACATGACGGGAGCTCGGTATAATAAGTGATTTTACACATATTTCAATAAGTTTGCCACTTCTACGGGCGAAAATCTTATATCTAATATAATCACATTATTTATTTATTATTTTTACTTAAAACTAAATGCTTCGCAAAGCTGTCCGCAACAACTACCGTATGCAAATACTTATATAGTTTTAGAAAATATATGAAAAATATTATGAGTGCCTATAAAATTTCAGGAATTTCTTCGATTCCTCATGGATCTCGTCATCCGATCTTTACCAAAATTTTATGGGACCAACCTTGAGATGTCTATTCATAAACCTAAAAAGAATTTTCCAAATCGACTCATAAATGACGGAGTTATGAGGTAACAAACATAAAAAAAAAAAAAAAAAAAAAAAAAAACACACACAACCGAACTGAGAACCCCCTCCTTTTTTTGAAGTCGGTTAAAAATTATCAATGAATCATTCTAATTGTAGGTTTCAAATATAAATCTCAATAGCCCTGTTCTAAGTAGGTAGTAACATTGATAATACGTATGTTAAGAAACATGTTTGATCATAGAGAAAAATGTCTAAAACAATCGGCATTTTTGAACGGAATAATATAAATGATGCATAGCATACCTGTGCGAAGCAAAGTTATATTATTCTTTGTTTTGTAGATTCAGTTATTTCGTCTTTTTTCTCGTTAGGGCGGAGACAATATGTGGGTTGAAAACGTAAAAATATATATAATTTTGAAACCAGCCCGCGAGTTGTACTGCTCACAGAGCGACACACTATATTAGGTCCATCATTCCTCGTAATTTGTATTACAATATCTTAGAAACATTACCATAGGTATGCAGACTAAAAACCAAGTAACTGACATCCATTCAACTCAAACATCACACGCAAAAACTTGCTTAAGTCGGGTCCCACGAGTCGGTCCAGTGAAACAAACCATACCACTTGTGAACAGGTGTTCGTCGAATAATTGTACAATAACTAATATAAATTAAAAAAATTGAACTGCCACATATGTCTCATTTCATTTATATTAATCCGCTACCCAAAGGTTGTCTGGAAGAGATCGCTTTTTAGCGATAAGATCGCCTATTGTTTGCCTCTATTGTAATGTTAAGTGTCATTTGTATTTGTATTTCTTTCTTCTTGAGGTGTGCAATAAAGAGTATTCTATTCTATTCTATGTAGCTGGTCATCATGAGACCCTCATTCAATGCATACCAACAAAATTCGGAATTCTTAGCTTCAATATTGACCGAGATCTTGTCACTTGTTCCAATTAAAGCTGAATTTTGGAAAGTACTGGTCCTATTTCCACCAAACGTACTCGACGGACAAAGCATCGATAAAAAAAACACACACTTTTGGTACAGCCATATCTGGACAACCGAAGATGGTTATTAGAGACATTTAACCGACTACAGTCAAGAAAGAAGTTTTACGAGCACCTTCGACACATAAAATTGTAAAGAAGAAATGTCTGTACATTGAAAAATATGTCACTGACACATAATTGTCATAAGCTCAAAAAACTTTATGATTCAGATCTCACGAGCGAGCACAAACAATAAGAGTTGTCCAACTGAACAACTACAGAACAGGACAGGTGTTCGACAAATAGAGTTCCACAACAAGAAAAGTTCTCGCGGTCGACGCCACGGTCGTGGTAAAAACCAGTATATCAACTTCGGAAGAAATACTGATAACAAAATATACGGGGCACGTTATTATTGGTGCCGATTGAAATCGCCATAAAACACCGTCATGAAGTAACAGTTGAGACACTCGTAGTGATAATTGTTTTTATATTTCATTTTAATGGTAATTTTGACTTCTTATTTAGCATATTGTTCTCGTAAAAATAAAATTAATGATCATTATCCTGAATGGTCACGTCTCAATTTAGATACTAATTCACTTTTTATCTAAACTTTGTAACTAACCTACTCTTACCTGCGGCCCTGATAATAGGTAATGTATAACCTTTCAATCATAACGAATAACTTGCTTCCTATTTAAACACTAATTTATTAAAAAAAAAATAGCGCACTTCGTTCTGTCACGAGTGACTGAAGTTAAAGTACTGAATATGCGTTGACTGTGTGCATGGATAATTATAGTGCGCGCGCGCTGGCGGATATGGACGTTAGATCGTTTGTTTTGCTCCGGCTTTGTTTACGATGGCATTATTTACCATCTGTAAATCCTAACCATCTATCGGTATTCGTTCACCCCGAGCATTTTGCTGTTCACATATTTTACCTAAATTGATTGTGAACTAACAAAATAATACAATTAAACGCTTATTACTCTAGGCTTTGACGTGAAAGAGCGCTTTAAAAAAAGCTATTTCATTAAACTATCTAACTTATTGAGCTCTATATGAGTTCGAAACATGACAGGCCGTTGCTGACAATTTTTACGTGAGTTTAAACCGTTTTTAGGGTTCCGTAGCCAAATGGCAAAAAACGGAACCCTTATAGATTCGTCATGTCTGTCTGTCTGTCCGTCTGTCCGTCCGTATGTCACAGCCATTTTTTTCCGAAACTATAAGAGCTATACTGTTGAAACTTGTTAGGTAGATGTATTCTGTGAACCGTATTAAGATTTTGATGCAAAAATAAAAAAATAATAATAAATATTGGGGGCTCCCCATACTTAGAACAGAAACTCAAAAAATGTTTTTTCATCAAACACCTACGTGTGGGGTATCTATGGATAGGTCTTCAAAAATGATATCCAGGTTTCTAAGACATTTTTTTTCTAAACCGAATAGTTTGCGTGACAGACGCTTCCAAAGTGGAAAAAAGTTGGTCCCCCCCCCCCCCTCTAACTTCTAAAATAAGAAAATGAAAAATCTAAAAAAAACATATGATGTACATTACTATAAAAACTACCAACGAAAATTGTTTTGAACGAGATCTAGTAAGTAGTTTTTTTTTAATACCTATTAATACCTAACTTTGCACCTAATTTATATGGGGCGCTATACATACCAGGTGCAAACTTAACTTAACCACCTAGGGATGGAAAGTGTTTGTACGGAACCCTCGGTGCGCGAGTCCGACTCGCACTTGGCCGGTTTTTATAATTATTGATTCAAGACACCTACCTCATATGCATTCAAGTTAAGCTTAGCACCTAGGCGAAAGACATTATATTTTATTTCCATGAAACAGCAATGTAACACCACCTACTCATCCAGTACTGCCAGGAGAAAGTTGGATCACGGCTAGCCACTAAAATCCGACGAAGTAGCTGGCGTTTGAGATTAAATGATTTATTATTAAACCACAATGTTTACAACTGTTGTTGATGAATATTTAATGTAATAACAAGTTTTTTTTCTGTTAGCGCATAACTTCAGTTATGCTAATTGAATTTTGAAAACATGAAAAAAACATCTTTGGCCTTATAATTATTTGAGAAAAAACTACATTTTCAAGAACTAGTAACTGTGTTCTGTGGACCTCGTGAATTTGTTTCGCCCATATCTCATATTTCGAAAGACTAAATGACAAAAAAAATAAAAAATTGAACCCATGAGAATCGTTGGTTCTGAATTGAATTTTAATTGGCGCGAAAGCGGTGTTTTTTTTTCAGCTTGACCCAAAATGATTACGTATTTCCTGTCGTTTGGATATCTAGACGCTTTCCGTCTGTTCTCGCCTAGAGGTCGCATTTCTTAACCGATTCTCATGAAATATTGTGAACAGGTTCTATAAGTATATAGATTATTTTGTCGTTTAAGCTTTAAAATTTATTGTCATATTTTATTTTTTTTATGACATGTGGGCTAGCTTGGAAAACGTAAGAAATGACCAGCAATATCGAAACAACCTCACGAGGTATAACATCTCAAGGAGCCACTAATATAGCGTGGTGTGGCATTAGTTCTGTCAGGAGTTACTTCTCTGTAGAAAGCCCAGAATAAATAGCCATAGTTAAACAGATATAGTAAGTTTGAGTCACACCAGATGTCACATAACTCATAGGGACAAGAGTAATCGAACCAGATGCGCCGAATCACGACCAACATTCGTCACTCGTAGCCAGATTATGGGTGAAAGATGAGGTGTGAAAGATACTTCGTCAAGATTAGTATCACGCGAGTGCTAGCGAGTAGCGGATCACTGCCGGTCCAGAGAAGCGGAGCGGAGAAATTGAAATGAACCAATCAGAGGACAGACAGCCTTATGGGGAATATTTTTATTATAGATAGGAATAACCACCCCCTGCATTCCTATAACAAAGTTATAATTTGTTCTGTACTTTGCTTAAGTTTTCAACATGCATTTGAGGTGCGAGGAATGTCGCTAGTTAAGCTAGTTAAAATATACAATTATGAAATTCTAAAATTCTATTGAATATCAATTCTATGGAGAGGGATTTCAGGAAAAGTCTTAACAGCGATGCTACAGCCGAATGATCTGTTGACGAAATTTTCAATGTCCTCTCATCACGCCGAAACAGCTTCACGGATTAATTAAACACATGTGGTTATAGGATACTTATTACCCAAACGCTATGATAATGGAAAAAAAACACGCGGACTAAGTTGCAGGCCCTTTTTTTTATTCAAAATAGCCATGCGTTTAACCTCGATTGCACCTGATGTTAAGTGACAATAAGGCCTAAGATGGAGCATGCTTGGCTAGAAGATGCCTATTCACTCTCGACTCTAAATAACCTAAAATACAATATTAGAAAAAAAGGGGTCATAAAAGGAATACCCCATCCTCTCGACTTGAAGAGATCCAAGTTATATTTTTCACCCTTTTTTTGCCCTTTCTTGTTTAATAATATTAGTCGTAAAAACGCTATCAGTGTGACCGAACCCGTAGCCCAATGAGTCGCTACGAAACGCGGGATATGTTTAGACTCGTCTGAATTAAGATACCACTGAACGACCACCGCTAATGGTTTAATACTCAACCATGCGCGCAGTTTTAGCTTTCGTTACAGTTAATGTGTTCATTGGTGGCCGAAACCCTATTAAGTTTTAACAAAGAAACAAATATCAAGTAAAAATCGGACAACTTCGTGTCATAAAATATTATATAGGTAAAGCCATAATAAAACTGTATATACTTTATGCAACGTCTTATTCGTGGCATCTTTATTTAGGATGTTCGCAATGCTAACATTTGATATGCTAGGTTCACACACATCAACTGTTCCATGAAATTCTAATTTAAGATATTTCTATAAAAGCCAAAATGCCCAGGTGCCGGTTTGCGATGTCATCGCTTCACCGTGGAAAATATTCCTACACGTACCAAGAAGTTTGGCAATTCCTTCATCTGCCAAACTATTAAAAAATTGAACTCTACCGGCTCATGTGTTTCCTCCTTTTGTCAACATGGGACCCTTCAAACGAAGCGTGAAGAAGCATCTCTCGGGCCAGCATGGCAGTGGCAACTGACAAGGCACCGCTAGTTTCTTGTCAGTTGCCATTGCGACTAGGGCTCCCCTTTTTGCTTACCATCAAGCGAAGTGGAGCCATGTTGTGCCGTTATAAAAAAAATATTTTAAGTTCGTCCTATAGACTTAGTGCCATTAACGATTTGCCTCCGTAACTGCCAAATGTAGCATTATATATATAACAGTTACACACGTTTACAGTCCATCCATCCGCAACATCTGTCCGTCCTCCATTAGTGGAGATTGACGGAAACGACTTCAAACAGACAAACCTATTATTGGGTACGTTTTAATTTTACGCGCAATAAAAGCTTGGTTTTAAGTAACAAAATGAGATTTCTTTGGTGCCGGATACATCCGTTTGCCTCAGCAGGGTTCTAGCATCTTGCTGCGACTTTGCTTGTCGCGCGACTCAGTAGTATATCAGTAATCAAGTGTACTACATAGAATTTCAGGTACCCAGTATACGCTAACTGTACAAACCTTAACCCTTAGATGCATACAGGTATACTAATTCTATTTCTGAAATGACGTAATTAGCAATGAAATCCACGTCAGTTTGAGATTCAGGGACAATCTTGACAAAGTCTCTATTGCCAATATTCAGATTCGTGTAAATGTACATCATCGGAGACGACGGAAGAGATCGCTCTTTAGCGAAAGACCGCCTATTGTCTACCATTGTTTAATTTAAGATTTCTCATGTAATATTTTTCTTGTTGGTGTGCAATAAAGTATTGTATTGTATCATCATACATTTAAGGGTTAAGACGGAAATGATGTGCCGTGTCCGGAATCTTTCCTCATTTTATACAGGAAATGGTCCAAGTAGTTCTCTCCCCGTACAAATCGGGAAAAGTTCTCGAGAACAGCACATCTCTAGACGGAAAACGATATGACTAACCAAGTTTTGTCACTTGACATTCAGACGACAAAACCACGCCCTAATTCTTTCCCTAACCACACCACAGAACTCTTGATTTTGAATACAATGAACAGGGAATTAGCCGCAGGAAACCATCTTACTTAAACTTCCGACAATAGACAATCCCAAACCGCGCGTGATAAAAAAACACAATAATACAGAATAAAATGCCATAGACGGTTCTCTTCTTCTTCGCAAACGCTTTATTCGTTCCGTAAGCTGTAGAACTAGCGAGTTTGTATAAAAATTGTTGAAATTTGTATATTTTTACGGTTTCAACCCCCATATCCAAAGCTATTAAGAAAAATTTCGAATAACTGACAACTAAATAGCCAGACATACGAAATACAAGTGGGCTAAGCTGAAACGGAGACGCTTCACTCCGTAAAACAGAACGAAGTTCGAATTCCAAAAGGTGTTTATATACATCGGCGTTTCAGACGTGATGTTACGTCCCTGGTCTCGAAGGGACTGAACACACACACTAAACTTAATCGATTTTCACACTTTATTAACGTCGAGGTAATTAAATAAACACTCTTCGATTGCGCTTAAGTCCCGTTTTGTTATTATATGAATACTTTGGAAAGGCGGCCTGAGAACTCTTATATACAGACTTCAAAAAGAGGGAGATACAATGTTCGACTGCGATCAACTATCGACGAATGCGCGCCGCAATACATGGATAAAAACAGAAAGCGGAGCTGTTCACCGTGGTCTTGGTACGCCGGCTTTAAGTAACAGAGGCTCACTTCACACCTCATACTATGCTAAGGAGAGAACGTCTTATCCATTTCAAAGGAAATATCTAAAGAGAAATCAGTCTGTCTAGTATTTTATTCTGTGCATAAACCTCCAACAATAGACAATCCCGCACGCATGCTTAAAACTTAAAGAAAACGAACAAAACAAAACGTACAAACAAGAATTGAATTATAGTCGGAAACGACGGGGTTAGATTATGCGATAGCTTTGAAGATAACATCGGAGATACCAAGGTATTATAAACCCTGGGGAAATGAGTTTAGAGCATATTAATAAAGGATTTGTTTTGATCTGAAATGTGAGTAAAAGGTTATATTTAAAGGTGGTCTGGGCCCAAGTTAGTCGCATTGGCGGTGAGGTAAGTTTTGATGCTCAATTTACAGTGTTTTAAGTGAAGTTGTAAAAAGTTGTTAAACAATGTGTCAAGTTCTTAAAAGTGAAATGGTGCCAAACTGGTGTTGGGTGACAGTCGAGTTATAACCGTTACCGTTTTATATGTCATTGGCGACTCTACCCAGACTAACCGACATAGATTCAAGAATTGCAAAACTAAAGCAACGGCCAGGCCAGGACACATGCTCAGACCTTGCTTGAATGACAAACACACTCTGAAAGACGTAGCGTAAACGTCCATGACCAGCTGAAGGTCCTTGTCTGCTGGATTCGGGCCGCGCAGAGACTGTCATTAGTGACGTTTTGGGACAGGGCTAAGTCCAATAGATCTTTTGGCTGATGATGAATAGTAAAATCTCGCTCCCGAATCTTGAGACTCGCTATCTCGGCATCGCATGGTCGTCGGATTTATCGCGTGTTGTAGTGCCACAACCACGCACCGGAAGACGTAGCGTAAAACCTGATGGATCTTCCTTGAGGCAGGTCTATATGTCCAGTAATGAATGTCTTTTTGCTGATGATGATGAATTGCAAAGACTCGCTCCCGCTTATATCTTGAGCCTCACTATCTCCGCATCGCATTGTCGTCGGATTTATCGCGTCTAGGGCAGGGGCGGGCGATCCCAGTCGTGACAGCTCATAACTGTTACGGTTTTAGCTCAATGGCTACGGCGACTCGGTTTCCGGACAAATGTTATTGCGATGTGATTGAGGATTAGCTTTTGATCCGGTTTTTATTAGGGGTTTTGGTGCACCGAAGTCAAGGCTAGCCCGGGTCATGATGTCACAGGTTTGTCAAAATGTCTTAATTTCCCACGAAGTCAGACCCTTCTCTGCATTCTGTTCACAATCACGTGGTACTATTGGTGACACCATGCCCAAAATGTAGATTTTTTTGTTTAATTCCCGTTCATATTTGACACCCGTAAACAAGTTGCCCAAATATCGAATAGCTTGAGCAAACGGAAGCTGGTGGATGTTTATTAGCGTCGTTAGCGCGTCGTGTGCGGCGACGAGGCTAATGCGCCTGGGAAACTTTGGACAAAATCCGATCCCCATTCTTATCTTTCCCAAGTCCTACCTAAGTTTCTTTTCTGCGTGGGACCTTCAAGTTAAGACTTAGAACTTTAAGAATCTAAATTCGGTATAGATGTATTTATCTATATAAGTACGAGTATGTATATCGTCGCCTAGTACCCATAACACAAGCCTTCTTGAGCTTAATTTGGGACTAGGTTGATTTGTGTGAGGTTGTCTGATATTTATTTATTATTTATTATGTATTCTTTGTATGTATGTCTCTCGGGCCAGCATAGCAGTGTCAATACAAGGCACCGTTGGTTTCTTGTCAGTTGCCATTGCGACTTTGGCTCCCCTTTTTGCTTACCATCAGAGAAGTGGAGCCACTATGTTGTGCCGTTATAAAAAGAAAAGGTAAGCGGCATCATCATTCATCACATTCGGGAGAATTGGGAAATGACACTTGGGGAAAAATTGTTATGCCAATTAGAATGTACGCTACGTTTTGCACTGTAAATCTTTTACTTTTGTAAAAATCACACGGCTTTATAAAAAGCTGTAAAGCCATACCCCTCACCCACATAACTTTCATAATCTGGCTGAGCTAATTAGGCCCCAAAAAAAGATTTAACAAGCTACCGAAACTCTTTTGTTGGACTCGAACCAGCGGCGTCTAAGTAGTGATGTGGCAAACTGGGAATCGAACCTGTACAAGGAAACTCGAGACGACATTTCTCTAAACTTAATAAGGAAGTGCGAAACGTACGTTAGGCTTGTTAATTCGGGCAATTATTATTTTGTTTTCTTTATTAATGCTGGGGCACCAATTTTTGGATTGATTATTAAATTATCGTATTGGCTTGGCAACGAGCATTGTTTATTTTTTATATTCACTATGAATTCGAATGCATTATAATGTTATTTTATTCAGACACAGCGGAATTCAACGTAAAAAAACATGGTTAAAATACTGTCTGTAACTATATTACACTCAATCGAATATAAATTTATTATTTTTTCGGTCAAGATCGTGGGATTATAATTATGTCCATTTTAAAATCACTACAGTAAACCCGCCGTGTTGCACCATCCGTGCCGACCACTGTTTATAAAGGTATCTGGTATATAATTGCCACAGGTCATACGTAAGAGAAATTCTAGTTCTCACCTGAGCGTATAAATCACTTGAGCTAGATTAGAGTGTAGGAAATCTCACAGATACACCATTTCTAAGGCAGGATTTTCTTTGAAATCTGTCAAAAACTTGCTAGTGTAGCGTATCGTTATATTATAGTGTCCCTGCCACCTGCCGCCATTACTATCACAGACGTCAACGGGGGCGAGTCGTGGTTCACAGTAAGCCCATTTACGTGTTTTATTGAATCTATTCCCGCCCTAAACCCCTGGACGGCACAGCTGGTTAGCAGGAAATCTGAATAGGTTAAGGCTATCTGTCCAATAAAGCAAATGAACTAATGAAGAAGAAAACTAACCAATCAGGCTCCTGTCAAGCCCGAAAGAAGTGCATTTAAATCTGAAAAATATGATTGGTCATTATAAAAGTTTAAGATTTATTGGTCCATTCATATATCTCCGCTGCACAACCAAAATCGTTGAGTTTTCCCATCACTGGCCGGGGTTCGAATCCGCACCCTTTTTAATTAAGCACATCAAATGCCTGGACCCCGACCTTTCCGACGATAGAGCCATGTAGATTTCGTTTTTTTTTTTTCATTAATACCGGATTACGATTCGCAGATTTGAATTTGAATTTCTTTATTTCGTCACATATAAGCTTACAGTAACAATACCAAGACGCTTACACGGTAGACAGTAGACACAAGAGAACACAATAATATCATAATAATCACTAAGTACAGTCAAACACAAGAGAATAATAATAATAATAATAATAATAATAGCATTAAAATTGTCATAATAATTAATAATATACCTAAGTTATCTAATTTGAGGCAGAATTCAGAAAAGATACAGTGGCAGATGAAGTCATTAGTTAACCCAAGCCGGTAGGAGTGGGTCACCGTATCTGTCAGCTTATCACCGTGTTTTCCGGAGCTCTTCCGTCCTGATGCCGCTTTTTAGGGTTCCGTAGCCAAATGGCAAAAAACGGAACCCTTATAGATTCGTCATGTCTGTCTGTCTGTCTGTCTGTCTGTCCGTCTGTCCGTCCGTATGTCACAGCCATTTTTTTCCGAAACTATAAGAGCTATACTGTTGAAACTTGGTAGGTAGATGTATTCTGTGAACCGCATTAAGATTTTGATGCAAAAATAAAAAAATAATAATAAATATTGGGGGCTCCCCATACTTAGAACTGAAACTCAAAATTTTTTTTTTCATCAAACACATACGTGTGGGGTATCTATGGATAGGTCTTCAAAAATGATATCGAGGTTTCTAAAACATTTTTTTTCTAAACCGAATAGTTTGCGTGACAGACGCTTCCAAAGTGGAAAAAAGTTGGTCCCCCCCCCTCTAACTTCTAAAATAAGAAAATGAAAAATCTAAAAAAAACATATGATGTACATTACTATAAAAACTACCAACGAAAATTGTTTTGAACGAGATCTAGTTAGTAGTTTTTTTTTAATACCTAACTTTGCAAGTTTGCACCTAATTTATATGGGGCGCTATACATACCAGGTGCAAACTTAACTTAAACACTTAGGGATGGAAAGTGTTTGTACGGAACCCTCGGTGCGCGAGTCCGACTTGCACTTGGCCGGTTTTTAATGCCTCATTTGCACACTGTTAAACGCTAATCGATCTAACCGAGGCCGTCTGTTTTGGTGATTACAACAGCTATTAAAATAAATCAAGTCTAATTGTCAGTTATCCTAAATATGTTACTTTATATTCATAACCAAATTAATTCATTAATTATCTTTTTATTCAAAAATGTAATTAAACAACATAAATGATATTGCTAAATTCTTGTTTTCATGGAAACCATTAAGGAAAATCCTTGAGCATTGTCCAAATGAAATGGACATCTTGAAAGCTTTTTTATTACTTTCCAAACGCAAATGCTGACGTAAATCTTTACCATTTCAGCGTGAGTATATCATACTCTACAAGGAAAAAAATCCCTTATTTTTCGCAGACAATGAAAAAAGGCACAGTCGGAGAATTCATAAATATCATATTATTTGGTACCAAATTTAACGTGGTACAGTCTAAACTAACAGTCTACCTAACTAGTAAAATATTATTATGAGCAGTGCTGTTTTCAATTTCATCGTGTCCGCTTTAAACTTATTTTCTTGCCCAGATGCATCTTTTATATCTATTTATAAAAAAAATCTTGTTTAATATCATCCCGCATGCAATTTCTCTTCAAATTGCGCAAGTAATGAAATTAGCACCAGATTTAACCTCGTAACTTGTTGTCACGCTCGAGGCGCAAACAAATTAGGAAAAAAAATTGTAAAGAAACCTTTGTCAAAGTTATGAGCAAACATCGTGTACCCAGCACTCTGCCCTGCGGCACTCCGGAGCTCCGGCGCCGTCCTGAACGCGACCCGGCGCCCTCTGGCGGCACATGCACTTTTAATGAACCTTCTTTGTCGAGGATGAAAGGGCGAGCCTAAGAACGGGGCTGTAGTTGGTGATTGGAGGATATTTATGATTTCGTACGTTGAGAACGCTTTTGTAGGGTCGATAAAGTTCTTGTTAGATAATAAAATTCAATATTTGTGTTTTGGCTTTAGGCGCTTTCTACTCGACTACATATAAGGTTAATGCGCTACAGGTTATTATAGTAATGTTAATTGTACCAACTGTAACACAATGTTCATGCACATAACTAAAGGTGGAACCATTTTTGACTATTACCAAGCAAGTAAAGAGTTTATGCTATCCGTTAAAGTGTTCCGATCATAATTGTTTTACCACTTGTAACTCTGGTGTTGCGGGTGTCCATGGGCGAAGGTAATAGGCATAGCTTAACATCAGGTGATCCATAAGCTTGTTTGCCCATTATATCATTAAAAAAAAAAACTATCTCGCCGCCAATTCTCATATGTACGGGCACTTCAATGTACTTGCTCCTTTCACCATTGAATTCGTATTTGTACGTAATCTCCAAAGGCTGAAGCGATGCATATTTCGTTATCCCCGGTCTCAGGTGGCGCCACTGATTAATTGCAACGAATTTAATATTCACGACTCGCGACTCAAGCGCTCGAATCTTTCGGGGTGCCCGCAGCTCACAGAGCAACAGATAGTGCACTAATAATTCAAGACAGCCAGTGCGTACTCAAAGCCGCGTTTCATCGACTTTGTTTTCGATGCGACCACATACTGCTATATCTAGGTCTCTTTCCGATATATTCAACTAATCGCTACTCGTCGTTAGTTAAATCCACCCACTGTAAACTTATTCTTATTTAAAGGGGTAACCTAGAGAGGAGTTAATTGGGATATACTATACCGACAAAATAAACACCCCCTTTTTTGTTAAACGACGCGACTTGGTACTTGTTTTGTGCGCACGGAATCATCAATAGAAAGGAAAGTGGCAGGTAGTATTTCTCGCGCGACAAACAGTCGCGTGTCGCAATTGCTACAGGTACAGATAGACATCAATACAACTGACAAATTAATAAGACCTAACCTAAACCATTAATACAAAAATCAAAGCACAAAGAAAGGCGGTAAAGACCGGGAATCGAACCCGGTTATCCGGATTACCGGTCCAGGGTATTAACCTCTCAATCACCCTAACGCTAAATAACCTTTCCTTCAGCTTTGTGTGTCGACCTTTGCATTGAGTATTTAAAAGGCTTTACACCTCAGAAAATTCGATTTTCGGTCTCTTCCGCAAGCTCACGCATTTAAAATTTCTTTGTGTTGTGATATTTGTATCAATGCGTACCCAAATTAAAAAAAATAATGAAACGCCGCGTTTGGCGCAGTTTGTAGACATGCCTACTGAGCCGGCGGTCCCGGGTTCGAATCCCGGCCGGGGCAAATATTTGTGTGATGAACTCGAATATTTGTGCTTTGGTCATGGTGGTTCTATATAAGTATGTACAGTCGCCATCAGATATATTGCAGCATATAAGGCGTTCATAAATATGTGAACATGTACTGTAACGCCCAGTCAATAAGAGTCGTGTTCAGATATTTATGAATACCTTACATGCTACTATATGTCTGATGGCGACTGTACATCGTCGTCTAGTACCTACCCATAACACAAGCCTTCTTGAGCTTAATTTGGGACTAGATTAATCTGTGTGAGGTTGTCGGATATTTATGTTTAATAAGTATGTTTTATAAGTCCTCTCGCTGTAAAGCTAGTCTGCGGCTCTTCAAAGGGGTAACCAGAGAGGAGTTAATTGAAAGTAAGGGGATTACGTAACGCGACGCTCCCGCGGGCCGGGATTACTGCTAATTGATGCAGAAAGGATTAGATTATCGAAAGAGGTAGGGGATCAAAAAAGAATCTCTTAATATTAATATTATGAGGCCGTATTCCTTTAAAAATATAGATATTATGACAAATATATTGATATATTTAACCAACTTTTTGAAGTGAATACTTTCCCTATAATAATTAGCGACACGCTTTGTCAATTACACATCCAAAATCGAACTCCCGTCTGACGAATACCTGGCGGCAATGTTCCGAAAATGCTAGCAGCTTTTCTCTGAGTTCTAGATAGTAAAGTAACATAGCTTTTTCATGCTTTCATTGCATGCAGTCGAAAATAAGTTGAAAAAAAAAATATAATTTTTTCTGCCTGTATTTTGTCAATTTCGAGTAGTTTTTGAAACAAAAATTATCAATGAATATTTCAAACTGTAGGTTTTCAATATAAACCGATACATCGCAATAGCCCTGTTTTAATTCTAAGCAGTAACATTGATAATATGTTAAGAAACGTGTATGATCATATAGAAAAATGTATAAAACAGTCAGCATTTCTGACCGGATACGGAGTTTTAAGAGATGTTTTTTAGCCAGAGTACACCAGTGTTTTAAGGACCAATAATTCCAGAGGACCAATAATAGGGTAAAGAGTCGAAACATGACGGGCCGTTCCTGGCAATTTCACGGGAGTGTAAACCGCTCCATACAATAAACAATTATTATTATCAATACACACCCTTAGCATCCATAAATTAAACAAATTAAACGGATTACTTCACGTAAATCTCGTTTCAAGTCCCGGCTCACGAAAGCTGGTAATTAGAATGATATAATCATTATTAATTGTTTTATTTAAATGACTGAAGACAAAACTCTTCGCTGCTGGAAATGTCTGGATTTGATGATTACCTGAAACAAGATAAGAGCATGTTAGTTTTCAGAACGACGCGGGTGGCACAGTTTGTAGTGTACGTGCCTACTGAGCCGACGGTCCTGGGTTCGAATCCCGGCAAGGATAAATATTTGTGTGTCGTACACCAGCCATAAAAAAAAAATTATAGAATCAACTCATACATTAGAGGAAGCAATTTAATCCTTAAACTGTTATATCTTCTAAATAACGTTTGAAAGATCTTTATGTTTGCAACTTTTGTCCACATCGATAAAGAATACCCATTTCGACTGCTGCCCACGACAAATCAAAGGTCGTAAAAATTCAGCTCAGCCCCGACGAAATATAAAACGTAATATCGAATGACGTAGTTTTGACCCGCGAGAGCATTAAAAACGGTCAAGCGCGAGCCGGCAATCACTAAGGGTTCCGTAGACAACAACGACAACAAATCCACTTTATTGCACACCTCAAATACACAGGGATACAAAACATGAGAGATATACAGTAAAAAATTGATTACATAAATCGACATTCTGTACTTATGATCATTAGGTACCATAAATAAAGCACAGGACGCTATCAAACTAGAATAAGATGCCAGTTTGTTGTCGCGGTTGGTGCAGTTTGTAGTTCATCTGCCTACTGAGCCGGCAGTCCTGGGTTCGAATCCCGGCCTGACCAAATACAGAATATGTTCTCTAAATATGTATTTATCTTCTTGGCGATATTATGCTTATCGTCGTCCAGTACCCATAGTACAAGCTTCACTTAGTTTGGGACTAGGTCGATTTGTGTAAAATTGTCCTTTAATATTTATTTATTTAGTCTCTCGGATTCATAAGGCAATCTTAACATTAACATGACTGTTACCCGCCATTATCCGACCCAATATTTATTGAGTTAATTCCAAAAAAGACACCGTAAAACGCTGAAGATTCGACCACCCACAAAGAGAGCGTCATGGATTCTTATTATACCTAACATTTTTACTATCGCGTAAACAATAAAACAAAAAGAAAATTATATCACCAAGTTTTCGTAACTGTAAATAATAATATATACCTATTACATCCGATTGCGGACTACAATAAAATAAATAAACACGCAACCGCTGCAAAATATAAAACAATACCATATTTGTCCTAGGCTTTCATAATAAAATCCAAAATTATTCCACATAAAATGCCCACAAAATCGGTTCATAAAATAGCCAGAACCTTTGCAAGGAACCCGTGAAACCGTTTTTACAAAAGGGCATAACTGACATATTATTCCTATTGAAATACTTCCTTTTGTGTTCGAGCGAGGAAATACAATTTTCTATCGCACGTGATCACTTTGACGCAGGGTAGGAACGTAGTAAGTAGCTAGGAAGCTGGTATACAGGGTGAGTCGCCAAAACGGGTTAATGTATAAAGGAAGGTACTTACCAATTTTATGTTCAACTCTAGCTTTCGCGGAAGCAACTTCGTTCAAGCGAATACGAAAATAGCAATTTTATCACTTGCTTTTCTTAGTTGGGTAAAAATTATCCTATAACCATGTGTAAATAGTCAGCTATATCCATAACAAAAACAAACGGGTCCAACTGATACAGCTAGTTTTCACACATGGTTATAGGATATTTTTTTACCCAACTAAGAAAAACAAGTGATTAGATTGCTATTTTCTAAGTAAAGTCTAACATCAGGCAACTTCTCAAAACGAAAGTAGCCGTTTTAGTTTTGGACAAGTTTTTTGGGGATAACTACCGAAATACAAATTGGCGTTACGTTACGTAACAGTGAGTTAATTAATACTAGTGGCTCTGTCAGCTGCAGTCCTCGCGATCATTTTGCGAAATGACTGAAATATGCCTTTATTTTTTTTGTCCCCGCCATTTTTAAAAATGACGATAAACTGAGTCGACAAAAGAAAAATTAGGATTTAAGGCGAGAATAACCGGAAATCCAAACATACGAAAGATTTTTTTTTCTAAGCTGAACCGGGGATGCTTCGCTCGCTCGGTCAATTAAAGATGCTTTCCTAGTGCCGAGGCATATTTGCATTTAATTAAAATAAATAAAAATTAAATTTTAGCATTTACTGAAAATAATCTGATTTACAAAATATAAGAAAAATCTCAGAATGAGCGCTGGTTGGCATACTATGTCGCCATGCTCACCCTGTATACTCGGACGTGTCATAGAAATAGGTTCGTCGATAAAAAAGGCATAGACGCCTGTCAGTATTAATTTGGAGGGCAGCGGGCGAGGATAATTCCTTTACGGATGACGGGGGTACGAATCTGTTTTGTACGAGTTCAGGAAGATGTCTATTAGGAGGAATATAGAAATTCGACAGGAACGTTCAAAATACTTTTTTTATTGATACTGAGTTGAACTGAAGTTATGGAGTTAGAATGAAAATCTATTAATGATATGTTTATTCCGCATTGAAAGACATTAATTATATTAAGAATAAATAAATAAATAAATAAATATTAAGGGACAATTATACACAAATCGACCTAGTCCCAAACTAAGCAAAGCTTGTACTATGGGTACTAGACGACGATATACATAATATATAAATACATATATAGATAACATCCATGACCCAAGCACAAATATTTTGCACAAATATTTGCCCCGGCCGGGATTCGAACCCGGGACCGCCGACTCAGTAGGCAGGTGTCTACAAACCGAGCCAAACGCGTCGTCAAGAGACATATGAGTATAAACATCACATATTTTATTAATGAAATAATGAACTTTATTCTGCAAGTAGGCCACAAGGGCACTTTTACATGTCTGAGTCTACCGGCATTTCACAAGAGGAGACCACTGTTGAGAAGAAACGCCGAAAGAAACTCAACAGTCAGTCATTTTTTCATAAAGGATAAGTACTTATCTATTACATTAATATGAACTTAACTATACGTAGTTCTCGAAGAAAACATATTAAAAGTGTATTCTAAGATATAAATGAGGACTAGTGTAAGAATAAAATATAGAAACTACTAGAAAGTATGACGGTTTAACACAATTTATGTACGTTTGATATGCTTTCTTATTAGAACTGTGTCCCTTAAACTAGTCAGGTACAATCTAAGGATTCTGTTACTCGGTTTCTGGTTCAGGCCATGCATTTTTGTCTGTCAGATAGTCCTCTACTGTATAATATGCTTTTGACATTAGAGATTTTATCAAATAATTTTTGAGAGTTGGAAAGGCTAATTTTAAAATATGATCAGGTAGGTAACTTGTTATAAAATGAATACATTGGCCTAAAAATGATTTATATACTTTACGAACACGAAACTTTCTAATAGCAATTTTATTTTTATTTCTAGTGTTAAAATTGTGGTCATCGGATTTTTTTGTAAATGAATCTATGTTCTTAATAACGTACATAATACTCTCATAAATATATTGGGACGCTACAGTTAAGATGTTTATATCTTTGAAAATGTCTCTTAAGGGGTCACGAGAATTCAGGTTATATATAGAACGAATCGCTCTTTTTTGTAGCACAAATATAGTCTGAATGTCAGCTGCTTTGCCCCAAACCAGAATACCATATGACATGACACTATGAAAATAACTATGATAAACTAAGCGAGCTGTATCAACATCACTCAATTGTCTAATTTTCCTAACAGCGTACGCCGCTGAACTTAATTTACCTGCAAGCAGCTATAGAACTGCTATATGTGGACTCCATTGCAAATGACTGTCCAATGTTATACCTAAGAATAATGCATTATCTACTATAGATGGTAAGTCATTTATATAAACCAAAAATAGAAATGGACCTAAAATAGAGCCCTGTGGCACTCCTAGCTTAACTATAGCTCCATTGGACTGGGTTCCATTTACATCCACTATTTGCATTCTATCACTGAGATATGAAGACATACAATGTTATCTAATTCCCGCGTGCCGGTAACACACTGTATACGTATACATAGTGGTACATTAAATATTTGAAATTATACACGAAGGAGGATTATTTTATTATTTTCGAAAACAATAAACACTGTAAATTTATGAAACATGTAATGTCTCATTTTTTTTTTTTTAATGTGGGTTCGATTCCCGGTCCCTTCTACCAGGTAGCTCCTTTTTCAATGTTTCTTTAAGCTTTGATCTTTGTATTCATAGTTTAAATAAACACTGTGTTCATGGATTTTTGGGAAATCTGAGTATCGAAACGAAAAAGCCAATTTTCCGGGCTTCCTAAAATTTTCACAAACCTAAAAACGGTATATTTGAATGAAACCTTCCTTTATTTAGATGAATAAAATAAAAATAACGCAAGTTTATTTCAAACAATAAAAATACCTTCCTTACCATTAAATATGCAATATGCGCCAGCATTAAATATACTGCTTAAAAGTTTTAATCAGTCGGCCAGCTTAAATCTAGGTTCTCTGGGGAATGAATACATTATGCACTAATGTCAGAGTTCGCGTGGTAGAGTTTATTTTGAACCTAAATTCTTCCCAGGTGTGGAAGGTGTATAATTTTTAGAGTTCCGTACCCAAAGGGTAACAATAACAACGGGACCCTATTACTAAGACCCGATTACTGGTATTAACATAAATACAATTTTCTCAAACATGCAATGAAATATCGAATCGCCTTCGAAGTGTCACGTTTCGGGCGTAGCAACTCGAGAGAACTGTAAAGGAATTTCATACAAAATTGAAGGCCTAAGCCGGGAAGTAATTTTATTTTTAAACATGGCGTGTGTTCATGAATGGGCTAAACAGCTAAATTATGTTTTTTACAGTGATGTGTTTTTTTATTTCATTACATATGTTTGAGAAAAGCACTATACATGCCTAGCCGTGAAAAGGACTTGCAGGCTTTGTATCACCATCCGGCCTCCCTACGGTCGGCAGTCTATACCTACTCACCCGGCGTCTGCAGTAATGTACTATTCCAACTGTATGTCTATCACCTATTCCGAATTAAGGCTGCCAGTATACAGAAAAGAGCGAGAAAAATTAACCAATCAGGCTGCGACTTTATGAAGCCCGAAAGAAGTGCATTTAAATGTGAGAAGTGTGATCGGTCTACTTTAGGACACTAGAAACTTAAAGATGATCATACTATTGGAATTTCGTGATGCTGTTTTTAGAAGAAAACTTTAGCATTTCCCTTTGAGCGCCAAGCGGCAAAGCAATTTACAGTGCCACTGTCGCCAGACCAAAAAAATAAAAAGTGCTCCAAAATCAACAGAGATAGTGGTTTGAATTAGCATGTTTTTGACCATTGAAATGTTTGACGTCAATAGGCGTCGTTGGCGTCAGTGGCACGAATTCCCGATGACGTGATTTGCCGTCTTTGGCGGTCAAAGGTTTAAAAGATACACTTTTGAGTCATCCTTTGTATACTTGCATTAAAATAAAATACGATTTTCAACTTGATGCCTATCACCTATCCCGGAATTAAGTGGCCCTTCCGAGCTGTGACGTGATCCCCATTTACGAGCTGAAAGCTCATAAAACACGTGATGGATGGTCTCGTGCTCCGGTACCGCTTAACCTAAGTGGCTGTTATAGGTACTTTAGTGCGTAGACAATTATCTCCTTTTAATGGCGCGGTTGGTTAAGTTTGGTAGCAGAGGCATATATGTCAATTAAAAAGAATATAAAAATAAGTAGTGAATAATGTTTTCAACTTCATTGAAAGAGTTGATATAGATATATAAATACCTACGAACCCCCACGAAATACGATGGTAAGGTTTATTCAAAAGATCTGTAACTAAATACAACTTAGACGAGTAAAAAAAGCATTATATTTTTTGAATATGAACACCTCTCAAGAATCGTCATTCATTTGAGACTACATCTTTTGTGAGTACGTCACAAAACGTTACTTAAATACTTTTAAGAAATTTATTATCAGCGACGATCAAGATACAAAAACTTTATTTTAAAAAGCCTCTAAATATAAGATTATTTTAAAAGTTTCCCTTATCAGAAGTCGATTAATTGATTTATCTACAAATTGAGAAGCTTTGAATGTTGTAAGAATAAAGAAGTTTAAAAGTTAGGAAAAAGGAAAGTTAACTTTGTTGATCCTTTTAAAAAATAACGCAAGATAAGAGGGGCCGAATGAAAATTAAATTTTCCTGGACTGTAAAACTTCCTGTAGGTAACAGCTTCATGTAATTAGAAACTAGTACCACTTCGGTGGCACTTTAGTTTTGGGCAAATTGGGGACAACTACAAAACGAACATTTTTTTAATAGTGATTTAATATGTGCGTTCCTAGCATTATACAATTACTGTAAATATAAATCTCATCTAGAAGATTATGACGCAAAGGGACAGGGAGGTACATACTCGGAAGCCTTCGAAATGAGTAGTTAGTTAGACCAAAGTAAATATATATGTATACTTAAATACATATAAGGACCATGACCTATAAATATTTGCCCTGGGCGGGATTCGAACCCGGGACCGCCGGCTTAGAAGGTAGGTATTAGGAATGCATATTTAGTGGTTTCAATGACATAATTAATTGCCACAATAGTCAAATGCCGTATCGTTGTTATTTGCATAGCACTTGGAGGTTGGAGGCTCCCTTAACGAGGGCCGTGAAATATCGGCCCATTTACACGGGACACCTGCAACGTTAAGCGCGCCACACACTATCCGTATTTACCCGATTACGGGTTACATATGTTTCTGCCAAAAATTTCTTTTTTGTGACAAGCTTTTATAGCTGACTGTACTTCTCCTTGAACATCCATCAATTGATTTCTGATACGATTCTAAAAGGCCCAAACTCGGTAGATTTGCACTATTACAGGCTTCCGTTCCTAGGGCCACCTTCCGGCTCCATCATCAGACCCTGGACTATCTGAAGACAGAGTACTGTACGACTACGGGGATTTCAGTCAGATGGGGCTGATTAATAGAGCAGAGGTACTATCAATATCTTTATTGCCCAGAGGCCAGTTGAAGACTAACTAAATATTTTATCTTTATGACGGATGTCACTCGCTGATTCAAATACATAAAAATTACTTTATTTTTATGTCGGTGGCCAATACCACCGAGAGTGAAGTACAACCTTCACAGTACTCAAACGACCCAAACTCGATGGGGTTATGTGGTTTTATTGTGGAGTTCCTATGGCCACCTTCTAGCTCCATCATCAGATCAGCTCCACTTCATCATAATATTGCATTGTCCCGCGATTTGCATATTTGTGCAAAATTTCAGCTCAATCGGAACCCGGAAAGGGGGTCAAATTTAACTTGCAAAATTCCATTACAGGCACCTGGACAGCTGAAGGTATTCAATAAAAGCTTGTAAAAAGGGTTATGAGTTTGGATGTTTTAGGCTGCCTGTTCACCGGAGCGGAGATGTGTCAAATGAACCTATCACATTCCTCAGATTTAGCTTCGCAAATCTGTAACCTGATTGGTAAATTTTCTGCACTTCGCTTCAGTGAGCAGGCGGCCTTACGGAGATGCCACAACAATGCAGTGGATTAGGTACGTGTGTCTCGCTCACTCGTTATGCCGCCGCACTCGGATTTGTCGCTTTTACGATGTAAAATTAGTTTTACGATTAGGAATCGAGTATTTTTCATGTGATGTATACGTACCTCTGTCAATGTATCATTGTCACAGTTTCTTTATAACAGTTTTTAGTTCTAGTAAAAGACGGTTTTCCCGTTTGTCTATAAAAAACGATTACTCAAAACGGTTACAAGAAAAAACGCCCAGCCCTCAAAGCATTGTACATTTGGTGTGTAGAATCACTACATAATATAAAACAAAGTCGCTGCCTGCTGTCTGTCTGATCCTATGTATACTAAGATCTTTAAAACTACGCAACTGATTTTGATACGATTTCTTTTAATTGATAGAGTGCTTCAAGAAGGAATAAGGAAGGCTTATATGTATAATACATGCATAATTTATCAGCATTGCACCCGTGCGAAGCCGGGGCGGTTCGCTAGTAATAAATAAATGAAATAAATATTAGTGTGTGTGTGACTCGCTTTAGAGACGGGTCGCTTTGGACGTGAAATTACACGTAGACTGATAGTCAGCGGGGTGCTTTAGGCTCCAGGTGGCACAGCGAGACAATGTTGTGAGTCTAGTTCAGTTTAATTAAAGTGACCTGTGAGCAGAGTGCGGTTTGTCCTGTTTTGTAAAGTTGTCTAGGAAAGTTTGAGTGGCGGGAAATTGTCGCTTCCTCAATTAACTAACTTTAGGACAATTCGTAGCAACACAATACGGCCCGACGTGTTTCGAACTCGTAAGGAGCTCTTCATCAGGGACTGCTACCCGTACAGCGGCGCGGCAACTTTGTCACTGTCAACTTTGTGGGCCGTTTCAATTTCACGTGAGTGTAAACCGCTTAATACAATAATTATAAAATGTCTATTTCACCCATCATTTCAACTCACACTTGACCATCTCCTTGCCCTAAATATTCTATTTAGTATGTAGGCCAGCGCGCCAGTGAGAAAATATACCCTCTAACGGTAGATCGGCCTTGACTCCTCCAGAATATTACATGGAATTTTAAATCGACCCACTTTACTTTAAACCTGAGGGAGCGGGACAATTCTACAGTTGCACAGCGATCTTAGGGGACGATAGCCTTCAGTTCAGGGAAAAGGTTCATTCTCACAAGAGTAAAACGAAGAAGACTATTCCATAGTTGCACAGCAATCTTATCTTAGAGATTATTCTTCGACGACCAAAAGTACGACGCTCAAAAAAATTGCTACGGTAACCCTGAACTTTGTTGAACATGATTGAAAATAGGAGAGAGAAGGTGTTAGGTCATGTCATATTTTACGATAACTATAACAAGGTGACAATAGGAGGCATTGTGTGGCATAGCATAACTATATCAAGGTGATACTGATAATAAAAGAAAAAGTAAAAGGGATAAGGAAAAGAGGAAGGCCAAGACGGACCTTCACCTTCGCCAACAAATGGCAGAAAAACCATCGTCCTTTCTGATCAAATAGGTATAGGAATTGGGCCAATGTTAAACGTGCTCCTTCGGCAAAACACGATTAACATGTGTTATCCGGGGCTTACATTTGATAAAATCATTCATAAAATAAAAACGGCAAACTGTGATGAACTTACCACGGTCGTTATAATGGTTGGAATTCATACGAATGTATCAAAGAAATCGTTGGACAGTAGCATACAAGAACTATTACAGATACAGAATGAATGTAAATGCAAAATTATATTGTGTACTTTCCCGTATTGTTCGAATATGAGCGAGAAACACAATAAATGTATTTATAACATGAATTTATTTATATACAATGCAACGTATTTATATCGAGATATTATTTTATTATTTGACATTAACAAATTTATCAAAAAATTTGCTTTCACTCAATATTCTATGTACATGCCGAAAATGGAAAAACGATGTGTAGCTAGTTTGATTGCATATAACGTGTCTGACCCGTGTATGGTGTATTTGAATCGTAATTGTAGTAATACTTTTTTACATTAGGGGCATTGACAAAGGAAAAGGCTGCGATGAAAATTGGCAAGGTTTCTATTGATACACCTAGGCACCGAAAGACCTTTTCCAGCGTAAGTAGTGTTAGGGATCGTACTGTGAGACAGGGGAAACCAACTTATAAATTAATTCATCAAAATATTCAAGGGTTTGCCTCTAAGATTCTAGAAATACAGTTATGTCTTGACAAATTTCAATATGATATTGTTTGTTTAACAGAACACTGGCAAAAAGATTATGAGATAAGCACACATAACTTTGAAAACTACTGTGCGGCCAGTTCGTTTTGCCGACAAACCGCTATTCATGGTGGCTCACTGATTTTAATACGTAATAACATTAAATTTAAACAGCGTAGTGATATAACCGGAATGTCGGTGGAACGAATAATTGAATTGGCTTGTGTAGAGCTTGAAAGTCATATAATAGTTAGTGTGTACAGGCCCCCCAATAGACAATATTTTTGTAAATTTGAATCAGTCATGGAAGACGTGCTTAGAGTAATTTTTAGAACAAATAAATTAATTTTAATTTGCGGAGACTTTAATGTAGATATTATGGACGATACGAATTTGTTGCGTGATAAACTATTAAACCTGTTCCAGTCATTTCACTTAAAACATGTATTTTATGAACCTACCAGAGTGACATCTACCACGTCTTAATGTTTAGACAACATTTTTGTGAATTGTGAATTTTCGGGACAAAAGATAGTCAATGTTATGCGGTCTGACCATTATGGACAAGAAATCATACTAGCGCTTAAGTCGAATGCTAATAATCTAAATGCTGAAGTAGAGATTAAAACGCGTCCAATAACTCAATCTCGTTTACAGAAATTTAATGACAAACTACAACATCAACTACCACATCGGGATGCAATAGGCGTGAATTGGACGTGTAATAATCTCTACAATGACATTTTCTCGAAATTAAAAATAGAGTTTGAACTTAATTTTCCAGTGAAGGTAATGAAAGCTAAACATAGATTTAAGTTCTGTGATTGGGCTACTCCAGGCATTCTTAAAAGCAGAGAGAAAATGTTTGAACTGTATGAATTGAAAAATTTAATTAAAACTGAGAATTTTGCAGGTTATGTTAGGAATTATTCTAAAGTATTTAAAAAAGTATGTTTGGCCGCAAAAGCAAGTTTTATTAGTAATAAGATTAAAGGAGCTGATGATAAAATCAAAACGATTTGGAATATCATAAAAAAGGAAACGGGGAAATCTAGAACTTCAAATAACGAATTTACTTTGTGTACTCCCAATGGACTAATAAATACTGATTGTGAAGTAGCTCAAGAATTCGAAACGTTTTTTACGAATATTCCAATCCGAACCACTGAAGCACTAAATTAATCTCCAACTAAAGCCAAAACTTTGCTTAACGAGTATGTTAATCGATGCAAAGTAGACTTTGTATTTGAACATATTAATGCCGGAATAGTTGTAAAAATGTTTGAAAAATTAAAAGTCAAGTGTACAGAAGATTTATGGGGATTGTCAGTAAAAGTCTGTGCTGCAGCAATAGTCACATTAGCACCTTACCTTGCATTAATATTTAATAAATCTGTAGACGACGGCATATTTCCTGACCTTATGAAGGAAAGCAAAGTAATACCCTTGTTTAAAGCCGGCGACACCAAGGATCCTGGCAATTATAGGCCTGTTTCTGTCTTGCCAGTACTGAGTAAAATTTTTGAGAAAATCATTATGACACAACTACTCAAGCATTTTAATAACAATTATTTATTTCATCCACAACAATTTGGTTTCACACAAGGCCGTTCTACTACAGACGCGGGAATAAACTTGATCAAATATATCTTCGAAGCTTGGGAGGAAAAAAAAGATACGATAGCCATATTTTGTGATTTATCAAAGGCGTTTGATTGTGTTGACCATCAGACTCTGCTAACCAAACTAAATCACTATGGTATTAAAGGGAAGTCTCTGGACTTATTGAAATCGTATTTGTCAGATAGAGTTCAGAGTGTACTAGTAAATGGAACTAGATCAGCAGGGTCTCTTGTTAGAATAGGTGTTCCCCAAGGATCAATTCTAGGTCCTATCCTCTTTCTAATTTATATTAATGATCTACCATTCATGGCGGAACACCTATCTAAAATAATACTCTTTGCAGATGACACGTCATTAATTTTTAAAGTCAAAAGAGGATCTCAGGATGTACGCATTATAAATGATGCTCTTCAACGGGCCCATGAGTGGTTTACGGCAAATAACTTAGTACTAAATTCTAAAAAAACTAAATGTCTACACTTTAAGCTTCCCAATATTAAACATTGTGTACAAGGCTTGAAAATTAATGGGGAGGATTTGCAAATTGTGGAAAACACGGTTTTCCTGGGTATAACTGTAGATTCTAAACTGCAATGGGGCCCTCACATTGCAATACTCGCAAAAAAATTGAGTTCGACTGTATATGCTGTGAAAAAGATAAGAGCATTAACCGATGAGGATACTGCAAGACTCGTCTATTTTGCTTACTTTCACAGTGTCATGTGCTATGGATTGTTCTTGTGGGGCAGAGCTGCAGATGTGGACGCAATATTCATATTACAGAAACGAGCGATTCGTGCAATATATGGAATGAGAACCCGTGACTCCCTAAGAGAATTATTTAAAACAATTAATATAATGACTGTACCTAGCCAATATATCTATGAAAACATTATGCATGTAAGAAAAAACTTGACTTTATTTCGAAGGAGATGTGACATTCATAACAGGAATACTAGAAATAAGGATAAACTGTTAGGAATAAGAACTAGACTAAGTAAGATCCAAAAGTCATTTGTGGGACTCTGTACACGCTGATATAATAAAATACCTGATCATATTCTAAATATGAATGAGAATAGATTCAAGACTACGGTAAAGCAAACCTTGAAGAAGAAAGCTTATTATAAAGTAGACGATTATTTTTCAGACGAAAACATATGGTTGGAGAATTAATGTTAATAATAATTGTGTTAGTGTTAATTATTTAAGCTTGTTTACTCGTATTTAAACAATTTTTGATTGTAAATCTCATAAAGTAATATGACTTAGTATTTTAGGGTATTTATGACTTAGTTGTAAGATGATTTGAATTGTAAATGTATAGCAATGACCTTCAAAAAGCATTCTACATGGATCTATTTTGAATAAAATGATTTTGATTTTGATTTTGGACATATATGGAGCAAATAAAAGAAAAAATTAATGCTTCATCATATATTTAAAGAAGTAAAAGAAAAAGCAGAATGATAGAATGAGCTGGAAATTACTCCGCCGACGAGAGCCTAGCTCTTAAATATATGATGATCATCTCCCGTTTGCATCTTAGAGATGTGCCGTCTTCGAGAACGTTTCCCGATTTGTATGGAGTAAGACGAGAACGTTCTCGAGAAGGGTTCCCATTCGCAACGTTTTCTATTTCCCGAAATTCCCGGAAACGACTACTTCCGATACTTTGTGGCGTTTCTTTAATTCTGGGTTTTATGTTTATCGCCTGCCACCAGTGTAGCTGCGCCGGGCGACGTTACCCGCTCAACCCACGGGAACACTATACATCTTTCGGGATAAAAAGAAGCCTATGTGTAAATCCAGGTTGTCAGATACCTTCATATCAAAATTTTTCGAAATTCGTCCAGACGTTGAGCGTGAAGAAGTAACAAACATACACATAAACACACACACAAACTTTCCGTTATAATATTGATGTGATTTGCTTGTTGAAGTTTCAGATAATCTGGTGGTGACATGTTCACGTTCAGAAAAGCTAGCATGCAGTTGTAGGCTGATTTAGACGTATCCACTGATCTGATAGAAGTGGCTCTGTCAATAACTATTTTACCGTGGTAGTTTGTCAGACGCGCAAGGAACTGATGAAGATTTAACACTTAATTTTTTACATAAACATTTACAAACACAGAACACAAGTGAATAGTGATATGCACGCATCAGCTATAAGCTGTCTGTGCATTAAATAAATAAATGTTCTGTTATGTCTCTCTTTTTCGCTTTTCGTTTGGAGCCACTATAAATATCAGCTTTATATTTACAGAGTTAAGTTTAGTAATTTACGCTCAAGTCTCTATGGCGGCAGTAAAACAAGTCGCAACTTGCCATCGGACGCATCTGTCAGCGCACGGACTAATAATAACGTAATCTATGCATCTGTATAGCTGTCCGCAGATACCGCTGGCTAGATAATCTGGTGGTGACATGTCCAGACAGGCTAGCATTACGGCGGAAATAGACCAGGCCTTTCGTTTCAAAAAAGAAGGAGCATGTCGCATGTAAATAAGTTGGTTTCTAGAGTTCCGTACCCAACGGGTACAAAACGGGACCCTATTACTAAGACTCCGTTGTCCATCTGTCGCCAGTCTATATTTTTTAAACCGTGATATTCACACCAGGTGCAAACTTAACTTAACCCGGCCAGTTAAGATGGGAAGTGTTTGTACGGAGCCCTCGGTGTGCGAGTCCGACTCGCACCTGGCCGGTTTATTTTATATATTCTATTGCACTCGCTAAACAGTGTTTTAATATATTTTACATGACCCTAGGGCGTAAGTGGGATTTTCGCCCGCTACGGGAGAAAATCTCACTTCCTGCCCAACTAGCTCACAAGCGCTATAAGAAGCCGTATAGTAGCCGGATAAAGGATTTTGATAACTCTTTAGGCTCCTAAATAAGTGCTATAGTGGTTCTATATCCAGATATAGATCTCTTGTAGCGCCAATTAGGCCCCAAATTATACAGCTTATAGTTCTACAATAGCTCTACAGTGGTCGGATATGTATGTTATAACGGCTCTACAGAAGTGGTTTAAAAGGGATGATCAGCGCTATGAGATTTTGAAAAAGTGCTTGTAGCGCCGTAACGCCACCTTTACCTAAATTTGTACCACTAATACCGCTATATTAAATCTCTGGGTTCTAAGTTAGTAATTTAGTAGGTCTACTGTGGGCAACACTAAATATATTTTCATAAAATCAAAGAAAGTGAAGTGCAGTGACAATTGAAGTGAAAGGAACAATACGAATGGGATCTGTGGATGATACAATAACAAAGTTTAGCATTGTTTTACTTCGACGTGCCGTTAAATATCCGTGCGAGTGCCAGTTTACTGTCAATGTATACGTATATTCTAGTCATAATTTTCATGCGCCCTCGTAATATTCTAGCCTAGCCACTCATCTACGTGTCTAGATCACGTCTACAGTAGCCGTCCATCCGCAGTAACGAGCGTGTCTCCTGTGACCACAAACATAGGAGACCATCTCGCGGTGCGATGTGAAGTGCTACGCACGAGCCGCGCGCCGCCTGCGCCGACTCGCCTCTCTCGCAGCTTCACACATGCTAACAGGCATAGTTTCGTCGAAGCTGTGTACAGTATAGACTGGGACGAGGTTTGGAATCGTCGCGGCCGCAGCGCGGCGCAGATGGCCACGGCCATAATAAATATCATTATTAATAAGTTCGCCATTTGTTTCCCGATAAAACATATAAGTAATCCAAAAAGTAGGACCTGGTTATCAGACGAAATACTTAATTGTAAATTATTATTGTTTGACATTATTAAATTAGGTTATAAATTTCCAAATAATGACAATTTAAAAAATATCATTGACATCACACACAAAAAATATAGCGAGTTAATTAGATTAAGTAAATTTGATCACTATGTAAACGTTATGGAAAACAGCAAAAACGTTTCCAAAACTATGTGGCTAATTGTAAACAAGGAGAGAGGTCAAACTTCACGTCCTGTTTTGGATTTCACAGAAATCGTCGTCAACTCGGACGGGACTAAGTTCGAATCCAAACAGGATGCAGCAAACGCTATGAACGATCGGTTCGGTCACGCGGCGGAGGCGTGCGGCGCGCCGCGCGCCGACACGGTGCGCGTGCGCGCCGCGCTCGACGGCGCCCGCGCGCCGCCCGACCGTAGTCTGCTTCTGCGACCGTTCACCGCTGCAGAGGTACTCTCCATAGTAAATAACATCCCCCACAAACCGACAAAAGACATCTATGGCGTGTCTATGGAGATCCTGCACCTCGCCGCAGCTCCGTTGTCACCGGTACTGACGGATTTGTTCAATCAATGTATCTCCGAAGGAGAATACCCCCCTCCTCTGAAAGTCAGCAGAATTTCACCTCTGTTTAAAGGTAAGGGCAAAAGGGAAGACATTGATGGTTACAGACCCGTGTCCATCATACCGGCACTAGCGAAGGTGTTGGAGAATGGTCTCAGTTCACGCCTTACCGAATTTTTGTCCGCCACCGGAGTCCTGTCTGAGCGCCAATATGCGTATCGAGCGGGCCGCTCGACGACCACAATGACGCGCGAGCTGGTGCGCCGCGTGGTAGACGCCCGCGAGCGGAGGCAGCAGGTTGCGGTGTTGTGCTGCGATCTGTCGAAGGCCTTTGATGTCGCCGATCACAGCGTGCTCGCAATAAAACTACGACATTATGGTATCGACGGGAAAGCACACAAACTAATTACAGATAGTCTGCACGGAAGATCACAGGTGGTGGTGAGTGACGGAGGGAGAGTGAGGTCGGATCCACTGTCTACTGTAATGGGAGTTGCGCAAGGATCGTCGTTATCCAATATTTTATTCTCGTTGCTTCTCAATGACCTCCCTGAGGCAGTACCAGCAGCAGATATATTTATGTATGCCGATGACGTTGCCGCAGTGGTGTGCGCACGAGACACCATCGAGCTTGAGCAACGTCTCAACGATGTATCAGAGCAAGTCTCACACTATTTTCAGGTCAACGGTCTAGTACTGAACCTCAAAAAAACTCATTTCCTCCATTTTCATCTCGGGGGCAGTGCCCCAAAAAGTCTTGCGGTCTTTGTAGGCGGCACTAAATTAGAGCAACTGCAGAGTACCACATTTTTGGGCATCGAGCTAGACAGGGGTCTCCAATGGGGATCCCATGTAACTAAATTATGCAATAAGCTTGGGGGCGCCTGCTTCGCGTTGCAACGTCTTGGCAGAGTTATGCCCAGAAATGTGGTGCGCTCATGCTATTTTGCCACCGTGCACTCGCTTATTCAGTATGGCGCAGAGCTGTGGGGGCGTGCCGCAGACTGGGAGCGCGTTTTCCGCATGCAAAAGAGAGCTGTCCGAGCGATTGCACAGGTGAGTCAAAGTGTCTCTGCAAAACCACATTTTAAAGCCCTGCGGATACTCACACTACCTGCCGTGGTGATACTCCAAGTGGCAACGTACGTGCGATGTCACCTAGATGAGTATGTGAGAGGGTCAGACGTACACGGACGTAACCTGCGAAATGCCCACAGACTCGTGGGAGTCAGCCACCGACTGGTGAAGTCTAGCAAACTCACCCACGTGATGGGGCCTACGGTTTACAACCGCCTGCCTGCCCACATCACGGCGCGTCGCTGAGCAGCTTTAAGTCGCGCCTTAAAAGCTGGCTTATCGAACACACTTTCTATAGCTTTAACGAATTTTACTTACTGAGTACCAAATAGGTAATCAAACTATTATTATTATGGTATATTATTATAATTTACGGAGTACCAAATAGGTACTTTACATTATTAATTGTATTATATTAACTTGCAACACGATCGTTGTTCATTGTATAAATATTGCTCATTTTAATTTTAAATTTTCATTGTTTAAATGTAATTTAATCTTTTATTTTAGGTATATAAAATTTAATGAGATAAATGGTAACTGATGAAATAATTGTGATAGCATAATGACATGTAATATAATGATTATGAATATATGAAATATGAAATAAATATAATATATTCAGTTTTTAATGCATAAAATATATTTCTGCGTTGTTTACAAAATTGTGTTTTAGCAAAAAGAAGACTTTAAAGGTTACAAACAGTTTTGTACGGTTTGATGTGTGAAAAGTACTGACTTTAATTACATTAATAGTTACAAATTACGCATATATACGATGTCCAAAACTTCATCATAACCTTAAAAAAACACATTTACTAAACAAATTAATGTCGTCTCAATCATGCAGCTTTCAGTGTTGGCTATATCTATTATGCAGGTTTGAGTCGTACAACGGCTGTAGTGCTTGCTGTTGTAGACTTATAGGTTTAACAGTAGTGTTATAGTTGTGCTATTCAACTATTTAGGTGGCACAGCAGGTTTTTGCGATTAATATTAAGAACTTAAAGTTGTATAATGGTGTTCAAGGTATCCTTTTATAAAACTATTTTAGGGGTCCAAAAAGTTTGAAAGTCAATTCAAGTAAGAATTCAATGTTAAAATTACCTGTTGACCGAGTGAGTCACCGCTCCAAATTGGCTCACTCACTAAATTTTAAGACAAAACTGAGACTATAGTAAGACTGAACTGAGAGATCAGTTATTGGCAGTATAATGACTCTACTATACGTCTGTAAACGACATAAAAGCGCCAGTAAGGTTCATTCCTCCGCCTTGGGCTGCATAAAGCAACATATACCTAACGTTTTACAGCATTACGTCACAATTCCGTGCTATAAATCTCTAATATAGCGCTTCGAGCTCTAATATGAAGCTATGTTCCTCCGTTGTAGATACGTAGTTACAAGAGCGCTAATGGATTTTATTAAAACACTTAAGGTGCCATAAGACTATTCTGTAACTCCCACGCCTGTATAAAATACTTCGTATGGTTCTTTATACAACTACAACCCGTACAGTAGCCATATAATTCTCACAAATAGCGCTTAAGGCGCTATTCTAGCGCTACTTAACTCTGTTATAAATAAGTGTTACAACAGCCGAACACAACTCCGTTCAAGAACCTCTGGCTTTGTAAAATGTCTCTGTACGCTCTTAAGCGCCATTAAAGCGACTCATAACTCTTTTTAAACTCTTTTGCCTACTAAAGCACTCCTTTACGTCTTATGGTGGCACAATGGTTTACATGAACTCCATAATACTTCTCATGGCTGTATTGCTGCGGTACTGAATGCTCTTATACCACCATAAGCTATTCCATTGCTATTAATCGGCTACAGTACCACCTACTGTTAAAGGGTTTTCCAAAATGCTACTGTACGTCTTAAGGAATATTGTACAGCACTTGAACGACTCCTATACAACTACCAGGCTGCACAATGGCTGTATAATTCGCTTGTGTGCTAGTTGGGTGACCAAGGCAACACGTAACTTTAGACAAACCACGGGCGGTAATTCGCTGGCCACAAACATCTGCGATCTGGGACATTCACGAATTTACCGGCCTAGGTATGTAATGTACCTACTACAAACTTGAAAAGTATCTGTAATTTTTATCTAGGAATGGGGGAGGGGAGGTATTCCTGCCTATAAAAAATATTCAAGTTTTTTGTAAGTTCTCACCCATTTCCCTCACCCATTAAGCCTAAGTGTAACGTGCTAGTCCTTCTGGCATTAACACGTGCAATGCTATGTTAGTCTATATCCAGATATTTCCACACTTGCGTGCAGCGGACAGCAATTAAATGAAGATCGTTATTTCAACTCAGATTGGAACTGGATATAATTAAATACAGTTTCACACAACGGAGTAACTAACAAGAGCTAAAATAAGTCTATCGGCATTTCACAGAGCTGACCACTGTTGAGAAGAAACGACGAAAGAAACTCAACACCAACCAAATTTAACTGAACATCTACAGATTTCACACTACGCGCTTACTATCAAAGTTATGGAGAATGTAATTGAGAAATAAAGCACATGTTTTACAAATCTGTTTTCTGACCTCCCGCTACCACCTACATTTTTTTGTCCGCCCGCCTCCTGAAATGGCTCAAGCTGTAGCTTAATTTAATCCCGAGTTTCAATTTTGGCTGTTTTTTAAATAGCGAGCTCCGAAAATAAAATATTGGGAAAATCTCGATCAAGGTCAAAAAGTTTCCAACCGATTTTGGGAATTCATATTTCACTTTGAAGCCTTCCGGTAGACGCACACTTTGACATATGACCTATCCGCGTAACTCTCGTATCTGCAAAACAGCCGTCACAATTTCATAAATCGGGGCACTATACTACTTGTAGTGTTTGTGGATCTGCATATAATACCTATTATGTGGGTAGGTATGACGTTGTCTCGAGAGTACGGGTGGGAAGACAGTCACGGGAGAGCCACCGGCTGTGACGGACGTCTGACCTGCTGGTGCCATACCGAGCCAATGAGTGCAGTTCTCCTATGGGTGGTCATGGGTCCACTACATAATGGCGACGAGGACAAAACATCGTGAGTAAAATAATAAGAAAAGAGAAAGGGATATCGGGTAAATTACGATAGTGACATATTAACTAATCAGTTCAATAGTTACCGGTGTTTCTTATTGAAAGAAAAATAGTCAATCTATTAATAATTGAGTAGATTAGTCTGATGTTTTAAGACAGTAAAAGTCGAAAATGAGATACTTGTTTGGCATTATATGCAACAACAATATCAACATGCAAACGGATAATCGAATGAAAATAATGAGTACAATATTTTAGGCATTCGTAAAAAATCTGTTAACTTTAGCTATTTGACAATATAAAGAAAAAGAACGTTATACAATTAGAGAATCGTTGGGCAACGCCATCTAGCGACGTAATGTAATAACACGACGACTAAACTCATACAATTGAGGCAACATTAATGTTTGTAGCGCGGGTAGTTGCGATTGATAATACATACTTGGGATTACGGTATACCATCATAAAGTACGAGTAGTAATTGTTAGTTACTTCCTTTTACGTGTTACTAAGAATGCGAGGAAAATATTTTTGTTAACTTAGCAATAACAGTGTTATAATATACGAAATGAAGTGTGGAAAAATAGTGACGGGAATCAGCGTGGTCTTGTTAGCAAAGGTTTTCTCAAAGTTTACAAATACAAATACTCTTTATGGCACACCCCAATCATCATTGTGGAAGTGACACAGCATGAGATATTGGATAAGCGGGCAGAGGTAAACAACATGCTGTCAGGTTAGTAGTTCTTCGGAATTTATTTACGGTTTGTGTCTTCTGACACTTACCTATATTATTTACTTAAATGCATCTTAAATGTCGACTTTTGTCTAAAAATGTGTGCTTTACAAGTTAAGACGTGTCGTGTATCGTGCAATTAACTAAAAATAATTAGTAATGGCAACAGATCTAATATAAAAAATATGTCAACCCAGCTTCATTCATTCATATTTCTATTTATGCTATGTTCATTTTCTTCCTACAATATACCATCCTTGAGAGATTGCGGCTGTGTAGCGGTAGTAGGTATTTACTTTATTTCGCACGCTGCAATATTACAAATAACACAAATTTAATGTGATACATAAATCAGGTATACGGAAGATCATGAGATAGGGTTATATCCTGAGAGTGATTAATAAATAATTATTGATGTCGATGGTTTCCATTTAATTTCTCGGAATGACAAAATAATGGAACACCATCATCAATTGCCACTGTTTCCTCTGCGAATGATTGTTGCAACGCTGTATAATGTTTAGTTGTTCCGGTTGATACAGTTCGCTTATGGCTATATAAGCCAATGTGTTGAAAAAAACTGTGGCAATGTTTTCTTAATATTTTTGTGTAAGTTATCCAGCCACTTTTCAGCGTATTTCTTAATGCCACTACACAATCGGACAAGCGTTATAATAATATTACACTTATTAATATAATCTACAGTTTCCGTGTAAGATTATACATCAGTACGAGTATAACATCAGTAGTTACTTCGCTTTGCTATGGGGACATTACAATGTCGTAGATTATACATACGTGCGTGCGCGTACGTTAATCCTTTTTTTTGAGCGCAATGCACAGGCGATACTTAGCAATATATTTATTACATTTCTACTTTTCTTATGTCTACTTCAATAATAAGCACATCCAGTACTTATAGAAAAAAAAACATAATTCTATGATGTCAACTTGTTAAATGACGATTACATAAAACAAGAAATACATAATTTTATCAGATCTTAAGTATAGGTAATCTCAAATGCAGTTAGATAAAAGATTGAGATCGCGACGGTTGATAGTGGATCTACGAGCGTTCTTTCGAGTAGAAAAAAGGAAAGGGGAAATCCAGGACAAAAAAGAAGGAAAATATATGAAGGAAATAAAATAAGCTAATGCTTTGCTATTTTATTATAAAGAAACAAAAATCGGAATGTAGATTAAGTTGAAAGTTACTGCACAGACAAGACCCTAGCTCTTAAATATATGATGATGTAAATGAGTATAATCTGTGTGGTCTTTTAACTTCCTACATTTATGTTTCAGTTCGACCCATTGGTTGACTGGTGGAGAATGCCTTGAGGCATTGAGTCTAACATTTTTGGATCATTTTGTTTTGTGGCGAGGGTTTGTGAGTGTGTTTGTGTGTGTGTTAGTTGCTTCCTCGCGCTCGGACGGCTGGACCAGTTTTTATGGATTATGGTGCGGGGCGGCACCCTGGATTGACACATGGGCTGCTTTTTGTCCCGAGAATGTGTGGTGTTCCCGTGGGACGGGCGGGTGACGCCGCGCGGCGCTGCTAGTATTGATATGTCCGATTAAAAAACGCTATATTTGACATCGGTAGTATTACTGCGGAAGATTATAAATATGATTTATCTATAATTATCTTCGTCTAGTGCCCATGGTACGGGCCTGCCGCGGCTTGCTGTGGGGTTGGTTCGATTTGTGTAGGGTATTTCGTTATTTATTTGTTCATTCTAACATTCATCCTAAATAGAGCATGACCGCGGGCTTCGTTCGCACAGAGGAGGAAATGGGTTGTGACTTTTCTTCTCCGTGGTGGCCGGTAACCGTGTGTGGATGTCCGGCTGCATGTGTGCTGAAGGTGATTAAAATCGGACTGGTCGTGGGGGCGCGATTAGCGCGCAAAGACATATGGGTACACAATTATCTAAAAACGAATATGTTCCAATTCAGTGATCTCTGAGTGGCCTATTTCACTTGTTTCTGTGAAGAGTATCTTCGGTGTACAGAAGGTTTTAATTTTGGAATTTTATAATGACATATTTAGAAGTAAAAGGGCTGACTGCATTTCATGGGCAGCTACTACTTGTTGCAGTACCTACTTATACGAATTTAAATATAAAGTATAAATTTGGATGTGACAAATAAATCACTAAACATGGGGCGATTTGGTCTCATAGTATAAGTCATTTTATATCTCTGCCCCCCTTCTTTTATCATTAATTGACATTTCCTAAATTAAACTGAATAAACGATATGCAACTATCTTTGACTAATGCCGTAGTCTGACGGACTGTAGCATTCTGTAACGAAGTTCTTATTTCATGCACGCAGCAACGCTTGCAAGAATGACTGCTAAAATTGAAAATAAAACAGTCATTCACAGTTCATTGTACGACTTTATTTGATTATTTCATCTCTAACTTCAGCTTGTTAAAGATTAACGTCTTTTACCTATGCGGATACCAAGAAGTTACATTTCAGACATATGTCCTTTTATTAAAGTCCCCTCGACCAGCATTAGATACGATATCAGTTACGGCTGTATGGGCCTACATGAAATTGTAAACCAGGCGTGAATGTGTAACGGCTGTATGGGCCTACATTAAATTGTAAACCATGCGTGAATATGTTACGGCTGTATGGGCCTACATGAAATTGTAAACCATGCGTGAATGTGTTACGGCTGTATGGGCCTACATGAAATTGTAAACCATGCGTGAATATGTTACGGCTGTATGGGCCTACATGAAATTGTAAACCATGCGTGAATATGTTACAATTGTATGGGCCTACATGAAATTGTAAACCATGCGTGAATGTGTTACGGTTGTATGGGCCTACATGAAATTGTAAACCATGCGTGAATGTGTAACGGCTGTATGGGCCTACATGAAATTGTAAACCATGCGTGAATGTGTTACGGCTGTATGGGCCTACATGAAATTGTAAACCATGCGTGAATGTGTTACGGCTGTATGGGCCTACATGAAATTGTAAACCATGCGTGAATGTATAACGGCTGTATGGGCCTACACAAAATTGTAAACCATGCGTGAATATGTTACGGCGGTATGGGCCTACATGAAATTTTAAACCATGCGTGTTTAGTTAATGTTTATTAAGTAGAAACACGGGAAATAAGTCAAACCGTTTTAATGGTAGTTTTAATATGAGAAATCAACTTGATTTACAAATAAAATATAATAAACTTTACTTGCGTGCGGACGCGCCAAGTTAATGGTAATTTTAATATGAGAAATCAAGTTGATTTACAAATAAAATATAATAAACTTTACTTGCGTGCGGACGCGCCAAGTTAATGTTAGTTTTAATATGAGAAATCAACTTGATTTACATATAAAATATAATAAACTTTACTTGCGTGCGGACGCGCCAAGCATGACTGTCAAAGAAATAGAGATATGAGAAGACTCCATCATGTTTTGGCTTGTTTGCTTGGTCATGTTATGACGACGAGCTATTGAATGTTGTCCAGTAATTTATTTTGGTAAAAAGTTATTACCTTGATTATAGTTTATTGTTCTAAACGATTCGTTCTACTTGGCCCTCTTTCTTGTGTAATATATAATATTAATCCTGTAAGCCAATGTGGGAACAGGTTAAAAATATACCGAATCGTATTGAATTAGTATCACGTAGTTGGATTCTATGTCAGATAAATAATATCATACTGAATTCGGAGCTTTACAGACGAACTTTTGATTAAACCGTTTGACAACAACCCTTGAATTACACGTCTGATAAAAATAACTGTGATCTAATAATATTCAGTTGTGCGATCCTGGGGGGGTATTCTACCAATTTTAGAGAGATAATGGAGATCTCTCCATTTCATCGCCATCCGTCACTTTTGACGTGTGCCTACTTGACAAGTGGCGATCTCCTTAGAACATCGCAACTTCGTCAATTTGGACGCGCTAAATTTGCGTTTCCTTTGTATGTGACGGCATAAATAACAGGCGCATACTTTTATTTGACCGCGTAGTGCGTGAAATTAGTCAGTTACGTTTCGTTCAAAACAGAAATTCATATGCATGAATAATATTTTTTTGACATACCTACATTATCGGCTTCGGATTTCCAAAAATTGAGATGAGATATGTCACTTGAAGCTCATCGCATTTTAATGACAGTTCAATGGCGATATCACTGTTATCTAATAGAGATTCGACGTTTGGCGATCACTCAAACGGCATTCTCGAATTGGGTCCCTGGGTCTCTCGATCATTAGATAATACAGATGTAGAACTAGTCACTGAATGGTAATTTTTAAAACAAAGAGCTAGCTGGGAATTACATTTATTGCTGTCAAAATGTCGATTAAATCAAAAAAAAAAAAAAAACCTGGTAGAAAAAAAAAGACTACCTTCGATACGACTGAGACTCAATTTTGAAAGAGAAAGGAAGAGAGGAAATGGATAAAGATGTGCAGTAATTTGAAGCGTAATAAATTGACCTTATACCTGTACGAAATGATTATCTCTTCATAATATAGTCAGTCAAAGTAAACTAAAAAAATTACAATAAGAAGACTTGCAAGTGACGATAAATCAATTGAATCTCTCTGGAAAGAGAGTCTTAAACTACACCCATTTATTCGATTAGATAGATAGATTTTTTATTTGTAATAATCATACATTGTCAATCTAAGCTATAACAATCATAGCTATTATTATTATTACATATAGAATAAATTAAATTCAGATTATAAAAACATATAAAAATAAGGAAGGGATGTAGTGTTTGTGGATCTGCATATAATACCTATTATGTGGGTAGGTATGACGTTGTCTCGAGAGTACGGGTGGGAAGACAGTCACGGGAGAGCCACCGGCTGTGACGGACGTCTGACCTGCTGGTGCCATACCGAGCCAATGAGTGCAGTTCTCCTATGGGTGGTCATGGGTCCACTACACTACTCGATCAGGAAAACATAAACAAATTCTATGTTAAAACAATAGTTTATCTACAGCCGTATTGTTAAATTACTATAACAAGATCGGCGACCAAAATCAGAGATATTATTTCATAACATTACCATATCCCCCGCGTGGTCACCTTACGATACGAGTAACAGTATCAAATATGATACCAAACTCGTGTTTTAAGACCTCTCAATACGTAACAGTTGCAAAAACTACTATTATATTATAAAAAACTAGCGACCCGCCTCCACTTCGCACGGGAGCAATGCTGATAAATTATACATGTAATCATGTATTATACATATAAACCTTCCTCTTGAATCATTCTATCTATTTAAAAAACCGCATCAAAATCCGTTGCGTAGTTTTAAAGATCTAAGCATACACAGGAACAGACAGCAGGAAACTTTGTTTTATACTATGTACTCGTAGTGATAAGAAATATATCAATTCCCAATCCATTTCCCATGTGCCTCTTCGTCCTTAGCTGTATCGGCGTTTCACGACCCGTCGTGGACGCGGCCCCCATACGATATGCCCCTGGCGCGCGGCATTTCTCAATCTACCCGCAAGTGCGTAAACAATTTATTCCCAGTTATTATCCGGGCGCGTGACCGGGGTAGCAAGGAGTTGGAGCTAGGGTACTGAAGTGGGAAAAAATAGTTTCCAATAGTGTCCTAAGTAAAGAAAGATAAAGTGTGGTGGAATTCGTATAGATATTTACTTACAATTGAAAAAAACTATTGCTATCTCACTCAAACCTACACCAGCAGGGTTAGCAGATCTTGCCGCGACTTCGTTTGTCGGGCGACTTACCGACACTTGTCTTGCTCGCACGGTATTGAAAAGAAAGAGACAGGTAGTATTTGTCGCGCGACAAAGAGTCGCGTGTCACAGTAATGCTAGACGTACGGAATAACAAAGCCACCGCCAAATTTTAGGTAAATACGTCCGAATTTCTGATCTCTTGCTGGTGACCCTAAATTCTTCACGTTATTATGAAAGTTATCCAGTTAGTACCATGACAACGAAGTTGACTATTTCCGCCCTATGCATTTCGAATTATTAAAACTGTAGGTACTTAGCGGCAGGTGTACAGCGTGTCAGCATTCTACCAATCGTCTCGACTTGACGCGGCTTGAGTACGATTATACCACCGGCGTGCGGCACCATTTATCAATCAACCTACAAGTGCGTAAACAATTTTATTTCCAGTTATTATGGGGTGTAGCACGTGACCGTGGTGGCTGGCAGGGGTACTGCAGTTGAAAAAAAAATGTTTCTTGATGAAATTTACATTATGCCATGACAATAATAGTTGGGTATGAGCTATTTAAACTTTTACGTGACAGATGTGCGACGGTGACAGCCCTATACAATTTGAACTCAAGGCTGTACTTAAGCGGTAGGTGCACAACGGGCGACCGTGAGTGAGTGACGAGGCACTGGTTACGCTACTTATCCACTCCATTATGATGTATTACTCAATCTAGCAGCGAATACGTAAACAATTTATTCGCAAGCTATTAGGGAGAGCACGTGATACGCGTAAGAAGTGGGGCCGTGCTATGAGGGAAAGTGCTGGTAGGAGGTTGAAATAAATTTCAATTAAGAGGTTTATAAAAATGTACCTTTATGCCTGACGACTTCCTGGTACGCATCGTAGTACGACATGACATCGTTCCACGCCACGATGCGGCGTCGTCGTGAGATTGAGTACTGTATTTTGAATTTGAATATATTTACATGAAGATGTAGTTGATTTTGGATTTATGTATTTCCACGACACTACTGGTACGTCCTGTCGTACCACGATTCGATGTCATGACTTATAATTATTTTTTGGCGCTAATTATACAAGGCGTTCTGTAAATTCCTTCCAGACTTAACCTGCCGAGCCTTACCGGAGCTGTAAAATGGACCAATCACATTCCTCAGATTTGAATGCACTTCTTTCAGTCTTCACAAAGACGCAGCCTGATTGGTTAATATTCTCCGCAGGCAAGGCACTCTTAAAGTTAAATTTCTACCGCTTTCTGACTGTACGTATATCGTGAGCGTATACACTCGATCCTTTGTCGCTGGTCCATTTTTCACGGCCCCCATTTCAATGAGGAATGCTGGAGCATTGCTTTGTGTGCGTATATAGGAAGGTTCCGTAATTCATAGCTATTCTACGCTTTCGTATGGAATTCACTATTTCTAAAGGCAACGCATGAGTATAAGCGAGATTTACGGTGGAAATTAAGTTATTTTATGTTAACACTCTATGTTAATTAATTTTACAAACACACACAACCCTTTCATAATTCGTATTTTATTCAAATGGTCCTATTACCTATCTGTTGGCTGAATGTATGTATGTATTTATTTTATTTATGTATTTATTTGTTTTTATGTATATATAATTATTATTATTATCCGATTTTTGCACCGCCTTATAACAAAATCTTATTTTTGTCAAGTTCTTCACTACCCAAAGGTGGTCTGGAAGAGATCGCTCTTTAGCGACAAGACCGCCTGTTGTATGTATGTATGTATGTAATCACTTTATTGTACACAAAAACAATTCACAAAACTTCAAAAAAATAAAAATAAAAACATGTACAAAGGCGAACTTATCCCTACAAGGGATCTCTTCCAGTTAACCTTGTTGTTTACCTCTAATTGTAATTCCTTGCATTGTATTTCTCCTGTATGTTTTATGAGGTATGCAATAAAGAGTACTTGTATTGTATTGTATTTTACATGTAGTTTACCATATCTAACATAAGGATTTTTCAATCGAAAACAGCAAATTATTAAAATACATACGAACGGGCGTACTCAAGTAGGTAGTAGAAGACAAAAATAGCTCGACATGTTTCGAATCGGTGCACAGTTCATCATCAGGAGAGCCAATCAGTCGCGGCTTCCAATCGAACACTTTTCATACGTATTATACTGTAACTATTCACTTTACGATTTACGATAACTTCTCGCCACGCGACGATACTACTCCCGTAGTATAAAATGGCGTGTTTCAGTCTAAATAAGGGTTAGTTATGACCTTTTGAGCGAGCAGGGCGTTTATGACCATCGGAAGTGGAGTTATTTTAATTCCTATACTAAAAGGGGCATAAATGGTGGCACAGCTGATCTGGGATCAGTAGCTTGACTTGTGTAGTTGTGTACTTACTTGATTAGGTCGATGAAGTTGTTTTCTATATGTTTTTTATATCAACATTACAGTCATAAAGTTATCATGACAGTTTCCTAATGCGACAGAGAAGCAACATTTTTTTATTACTTCTTCATGAAACAATTTTGATAAATTTTGGTATGAACGTGAGGTTAAGAAGAGGTTAAGCTGACACCCTGAATTAACACATAGGCTACTTTTCATCCCAAAACTTGTAATGTTCCCATGGGATGAGCGGGTCAGAACCCTCGTCGTAGCTAAAATCATAAAATTACTACTCAGAATTTACAATAGTGTGATACTAACTGAGGATATTTGCAACCATGGAAAGCTCTTATATCGGGTGATACTCTAAATAGTACTTTATTATATTCGCCGTGCTATCTTGATTTGATTACTCTAAAAATCGCTTTTTGATTCTGAGAAAGTATTTTCAAGTATTTTTACGCTTTTTATCAAAGAACGAAAAACAATAGGCATGTAGCCCTTTTTTAAGATTTGTGAATGTTTATACGGTTTTAAATACATTTACTTAGAGTGCTCTAAGAGATAGTACCAACTCGTATTACCGAGTCTAGCTACTGTCGAGCTAAACCAACGTCCACTGTGTCGGTCGGGTGTTCCTTGGGTCATTACCGCCGCCATCTTTTATTACAAATTACCCAGTTTTGAGCGCCATTTGCATTCGTACGATGAATATTCATTAGACGGCTTTATGTGCTTTCTCTGTCGGGTCTGTTCGATGTTGACTGACAGTTTTGATGATTGGATTTAGAGTATTCATACAATTTTCGATTTTAGGATGTTTCTAAACCGAGAATTCAGCAGTAATGTATCAAAAAAACCGGCCAAGTGCGAGACAGACTCGCGCCTCGAGGGTTCCGTACAAACACTTATCCCATCTAAACTGGCTGGGTTAAGTTAAGTTTGCACCTGGTATGTATGACGCCGGATACAAATGAGGAGCAAAGTTAAAGGAACGGATCAGTTTTTATTATTTGATGTTATATCGGCAAAAGAAATACATCATCTGTGAAAATTTCAACTGTGTATTAGCTGTCACGGTTCATGAGATAGGTATAGCCTGGTAACAGACGAACAGCGGAGCCTTAGTAATAACAATAAGGTCCTGTTTTTTTTTAAATATATAAAAATCGAATTTATCATAGGATGCTTTTTACCCAATCACGCGGATGATTTTGCGAGCAACTTGTACATAATATACAACGTGTCCCAAAATTCAACGATAAGCGGGCACCAGAGGATGGATCTGGTCATAATACCTCGAGAAAAACAAAGAAAAAAAATTAAGCTCAATCCCTTTAGAAATTATTTAAAAAAAATGAAATTCTTAAAATATCGACACCCCTAATGGTATTTTTAACGACCATGTCTACAATTTTTGGAATATTTCAGATATTTTTTTTGTATCGGCAACCTAAGTAGCACTGCTATCCACCACAGCCCTTAAAAATATCAGAATACATGTAGTTTTAACACAAAAAATAATCAAAATTATTTTTATCCCAAAATGTTTGAATGATTTTTTCTTTTAGTCCACTTTCACTCATCATGGTACATAAAAAAAGTATGGACACTACTATGGCAAGTGTTTTAAAAAGTTGACGCAACTAACCAAGATTCTAAAATGGTAGGATACTCTAGGAAAACTAGCGCCGAAAAAAGAACAGCTATTTTTAAACAAGAACCGACATTTTTTTAATGTTGATAGTACTTACTTTTACGTGCTACCACTAACCCGTCCCGAACTCAGACTTGAACTATGCTGCTGCAGAGACACGCTGAGGCGCCCTCTGGGTGGAAAGGCTAGCCTCCTGGAGCGGGTCACCGGCCCTCTGCCTATCCGCAACCCATCATCGGCCACTCCAAAAGTGGACTAAAAGAAAGACTAGCAAAGCAGGCTAACCTATGCCCACCCAAAGTACTGTGGCAGTGGGCGCCTTGGCGGGCACCACGCCCTGCGAGCTGGATGCCCAGGGGCTCGCGGAGGCGCATAGGGAGCGGGTGAGAGCAGAGCCCTTAATGAGTTCCCCGCTTCCGAAGAGCTGCGTGAGGAGCGCCGACGGGCGCAGCGCCGCCGGATGAGGGACCGGTGGAGGAACGACCTGGAGGACTCCCCCTATGAAGCCCGCACCATAGGGGCACTCCTCCCATCGTTCGACCACTGGTTGGAGAGGGTTCATGCGAGCATTGGCTTCCGACTGGCGCAGGTAATGACCGGACACGTGTGTTTCGATCATTACCTGCATCAAATCGGCAGGGAAACCAGCCCGGTGTACCGCGAGCGGCGACCCGGATGACACCGCCCAGCACACCCTAAAGGTGTGCATTCACTGGGTTGGTGAACGCCGTACTATGGTGGGCGCCCTTGGAGTGGGGGATCTCTCGCTCGACAGCGTCGTAGCGGCCATACTGAGGAGCGAGAGATCGTGGGAGGTGGTGGCCTCCTTCTGTGAGTCTGTTATCGCACAGAAGGAGGCCTTGGTACGGGAGCGCAAAGACAGGGCAGATGCTGTCATTGTCTTGGTGTGCACTATTAGGTACCCATCTCGCCTAGATCAGACTTTGCAAGTTATGGGCAGCACTTGGGGTGGGCATAGGTTAGATTGCTTTGCTAGTCTTTGTCTTAGTTCACTTCGGAAGTGGCCGATGATGGGTTGCGGATAGGCAGAGGGCCGGTGACCCGCTCCTGGAGGCAAGCCTTTCCACCCAGAGGGTGCCTCAGCGTGTCTCTGCAGCAGCATAGTTCAAGTCTGAGTTCGGGACGGGTTAGTGGTAGCACGTAAAAGTAAGTACTATCAACATTAAAAAAATGTCGGTTCTTGTTTAAAAATAGCTGTTCTTTTTTCGGCGCTAGTTTTCCTAGAGTATCCTACCATTTTAGAATCTTGGTTAGTTGCGTCAACTTTTTAAAACACTTGCCATAGTAGTGTCCATACTTTTTTTATGTACCATGATGAGTGAAAGTGGACTAAAAGAAAAAATCATTCAAACATTTTGGGATAAAAATAATTTTGATTATTTTTTGTGTTAAAACTACATGTATTCTGATATTTTTAAGGGCTGTGGTGGATAGCAGTGCTACTTAGGTTGCCGATACAAAAAAAATATCTGAAATATTCCAAAAATTGTAGACATGGTCGTTAAAAATACCATTAGGGGTGTCGATATTTTAAGAATTTCATTTTTTTTAAATAATTTCTAAAGGGATTGAGCTTAATTTTTTTTTCTTTGTTTTTCTCGAGGTATTATGACCAGATCCATCCTCTGGTGCCCGCTTATCGTTGAATTTTGGGACACGTTGTATAGATAATTAGTTCCTTAAAGAGAAATGAGGAAGAGTCAATGTCGTAACGGGGTCTTTACCATCATGTGATGTTACCATTCTTTAGTCCCATCCCACATTACGCGTATGAATATATTCATGAATTCAGTACCTAGCGATATTCACGTCAGTTACCGACGGGACCGCATAAAAGGCTATGGGATGGGAAGTGTTGAGAACGCCAGCAACCACGCCGACAGCGAACCCAATGTAACGTCGTGACGTCGCTTATGTATTAGGTTAAGTTAGAATAAGACTGATTAGTATATTTTAAATGATCTCATAGTTATAAGTTAGACACATAAAAGCTGTCATAAGAACCTCTAGTACATAAGTAAGGTACATAAAAGATACCAACATGATCCTTATATACTTAATGACCCTTATATAAAGCACATAAAAGATGCTATAAGAACCCCAAGGTAAATCATCCAATCCTACCGGTAAATCAGTCACACCCACGGTCCATAAGGTACTGGTTAAATAAGGCGTGACGAAACCCTTATTAAACCACAGGTAAATGGGCCGGGGACGTAGCACCCCGTCGTGAAACACCCGGGGCGGTAAAAGAGCTTATGTAACTCGACCACGTGAACCGTATCAGAGCTTAACGTAAAACGTAAAAGTTTTACAATCCGGTTACATAAGGCCACCTACCGCCTCAAATACATAAGGGACAATCGAACCCTTGGTACATAAGAGTAGACCCGAACCCCCTGTAACGAAAGTACATAATATGAACCCCTACCGTAAGCAAATGTAAGTAGGAATCGACAGGAACAATCCTGCAAGATTCCTATTCACAAAAGTTGCCCACTATACACGACGTATAGTTGAACCCTGTTACCTGAACCCTAAGGTTCAGATAGAACCTAAGAGCCCTTACTGAGCCCCGTCGAACGGGATATGTGTAATGTTAATCGGACTATAATTAGCCGAGATATGTTAATTAATAAGCAATTTTGATAAGCCAAAAAACGGCCGTTATTGTCCAGAGCCTGAAACTGAAGAACCAATCAGAGCGAGGAGCAGGTTTTGGAACATTCAGAATTAAAAATGAACACTCTTGACCGAAAGGGGCGTTCCCGAGGGGAAATGAACGCTCCCTCGACTCTGATTGGTTCCCAATAAGATTATTCCGCTTACGGGAGTTATGTCTGGCGAACTGAGCCTCGAATTTTATATAATAAGTGAACAAGAAATAAATGTATGCACTACCGAAGAACCAGTTTTATTACTCTCTACTCTACAAGATCCTGCCTACAGTTTCAAGAGCTCCAGCCTGCACGTCGGTCCAAGTTATTCGTCGAGGTCCTGTCCGTCAGTTGAGCTCCGAATACTTGGACGCGTCCATCGCTACGCCGTACCACATTCACGTCGCGTTTACGTCGGTCTACGTTGCGCCTACGACGAATCTACGGCGGATCTACGTTGTGGTCTACGTCGCGCCCCGTGCATCACGCGTCCGTACCCCGCGTCCGAACCTCGTCGCGTTTACGTATACACTACGTCGCTTACGTGTGTACTACGTCGCGGCCCGATCTACGTCGCGTCTACGTGTCCTTTCGTTTGGACTACGTCGCGGCCCGTTTTCAGCGAAAACAGAACCGAACCGAACCTGAACCTTCAAGCTGATCCAGAACTGAACAGAACCGATCAGAACCGAACCGAACCCGAACCGAACAAGCTGTTACAGGAAGATCCACGAACGATCAAAGTATACAGTCCACTGCGAGCTGAGCCGAAGAAGCCGCCCTGTTGAGACCTGTACTCAACAGCGTTGGTCATTCGAGAGCCGGATTTTCGAGCCAGAACATCCGAACCACCATGGTGCAGACCAGGAAGCAGACGAGTGAAGCAACTTCGCACGACGACCCGCCGACCGAACCGACCCGAACCTCCGGCGAGACGTCTGCAGAGCTGCTGGGAGCACGTCCGCGAACGAGCGAGACACGCGCCCCGGGCATGCAGCCCGAGAAGAGGACATCGCCAGAGTCACCGCCACAGATGGACGACACGCTCCAATGGCGGGCAAAGCTGGACGAACACCTGCGCAGAACCAGTCTGAACCAAAAAGAACCCGAAGAACCCACAGCCGTCGGATACTCGACACCGACCGGCGAACATTTAGCGTCCCGTCTGACGCACGCGCCGCGTACCGCCGATACACGCGAGCCCCGCGCGGCTATGACGTCACTCGCGTACGCGGCCTTTGACCCCACGATCCGCGCACCGATCCCGCGACCCGCGACACCCGTACCGCGCGAACCCCGCACGTTCGATAGAGACCGAGCTCTCGAACAAGTGCGATTCCAAATCGACGAACGCCGCGCGCCGTCGATTACATCGAGAACCAGCAGCACTACGGAGGCGCGGAAAAAAGAAGCGGAACTACAGGCAGCAGAGCGGCTTGCTGAAATCAAGCGGCAACAACTGCGACTGGAAGAAGAGCTTGTCAAGAAGAGGCTGGACACCGAACTGCATCGCATCGAAGCGGAGGGCTCACAGGCCGGCGGCTCGCAGTCCGGACGTCCGGCGGCAGAGACAGCGGAGGAATCGAAGCGGAGGATAAATGCGTGGCTTACACACCACGAGGTAAGTAACGCTGCTTACCGCGATGACCCGACGCCAGGGAGGCGTCGCACCGTCACGCCCGAGCGAGCCGAACGCGAGACCCGCACCTCCCGAGAACGATCCTCCAGCCGATCTCAGGCGATAGATCGGTTAGCCGACCATCTACAGACGATGGCCCGCCCTCCGCCGAGACAAGTGTACGAGTTGCCTGCGTACTCCGGACACCCCGCTGAGTGGTTGACCTTTTACCACAGTTTTGCAGAGTCAACAAAAAGGTACAAGTTCACGGAGTACGAGAACGTCGCCCGTCTACGAGCTGCGCTGAAAGGCGAGGCGCGAGAGTGCGTGCAGCACATGCTCGCGTCGACGTCGAACCCCGATCTAATAATTAGAGTCCTGAAAAAGAATTTCGGCAGAACCGACCTGCTAGTCGACCGAGCTCTAGAGGAGCTTAAACGCCTGCCGTCACTCGGACCGAGCGCCACCGACCTGAACACCTTCGCAATAAAGGTAATGAACATTGTATCGACATTGGTCGATCTAGACCGTCGAAACTACGGCGGCAACCCGTTACTGATACGGGAGATAACCGACAGGTTAAGCCCGCATCTACGGTCGAGGTGGTGCTCCTTCGCAAAAGACAACGTGAAAAGCGGTGAGTGCGAAATAATATTATTGGCCGAGTTCTTAATGGACGAGAGTGACGCGGAGTTATTATACTCGCACGCGAGAGCGCCGTCACGCAGACCCGCGCATAACGCGCCCACGCAACCGCAACCTCCCCGACGAACGACATACCCGAACCGGGGAACGAGCGGCGCGATACAGCGAGCACAACCGACACGAGCCCAGACATTCGCCACGGAACGAGTGGAAGCGTGCTATTGCTGCGGCAATAGTCACCGAACGAACGAGTGCCGCAAACTGTTAAGTATGCCCATACGAGCGAGATGGGAATGGGCACGGGTAAATCACGTTTGTTTTAAGTGTATGAACCAAAAACATCGTCGTGATACGTGCACTGCAAAAGGCTGCAGTGTACCTGGCTGTCCACACTCACATCATGCAATACTACACGAACCGAACCGAACTGCGTCAAATGTGAGTACAAACAGCGCCGACAATAACGCCCGCCCGCCGCAGTCGCGCGCGCCCGCCCCCGCGAGCGCGCCCTACACTGCGCCGCCCAGCGAACCGAACACAGCGCCGGCACGCCGCCGCGCAGAGCCCATACAAGAGCGAGAGACGATCGCTATGACGTCACACAATGAATCAAACAAGGTGATGTTGAAAATCATGCCCGTAATACTGCGCGGTCCCAAGAAGGAGGTACTGTGTTACGGGATGGTCGACGAGGGATCGACAATCTCTATCGTCGATCAGGAGCTAGCGAGCGAAGTGGGTCTAGAGGGACCTCAAGCGCCGCTACTAATACAAGGCGTAGGAGCGCTATGCCTGAACCAGCCGAGCCAACGAGTCGAAGCAACTGTACGAGGCGCCGACGGAGGCCCGTCGTACAGTATGCAGCTCAGAACCGTGCCGCGCTTAGGCATTAGGGAGCAGACAATGCCGCGCGACAGTATAGTGCGCCTGCCACACTTGGCCGATCTAGCCGAAGCGTGCTATACTAATGTGATACCTAAAATTTTAATAGGAGCAGATCATTGGCATCTAACACTGCCGTTAGAGGCCCGAACGGGGAAGACGAGTGAGCCGCTAGCCGTACGCAGCCGTCTAGGATGGTGCATTTACGGCTCAGCACCGAGAACGGTAAGGGCCGGTGAAGTAGTCATGCACATGACGGAGCCGGACAAGGAGCTGAACGCGATGATGAGGCGATATTTCGACATCGACGCGTTAGGGGTGAAACTGATAGATAAAGCGAGCCCCCTAGACGAACGAGCAACAAAGCTGTTTAACGAAACGGTAAGACGCATCGAAGGACCCCGGTACGAAGTAGGACAGCTGTGGAGGACCGACGAACCGAACCTGCCTCCCAGCTACAACATGGCGTACAAAAGGTTACGCAACTTGGAGCAGCGTATGGACCGGGATCCCGACTTCGCGCACGAATATACAGCACAGGTAAATAACCTAATCGAAAAGGGTTATGCAGAGCCGCACTTAGGTGACCTAACGAGCCCTAAGGCATGGTTTTTGCCGCACTTTGCGGTAAGAAACCCGAACAAGCCCGATCGCGTCCGTCTAGTATTCGACGCGCACGCGACATCGATGGGAACCAGCTTGAACGACGAGCTGCTAGAAGGACCCGACTTACTACAGTCATTGACGGGAATACTGCTGCGTTTTCGTGAGGGTACGTACGCCGCTACGGCGGATATACAGGAGATGTTCCTGCGAATAAAGCTGAGACCTGAGGACCAAGTATCGCAGTTATTCCTGTGGCGGGGATCGGACCGCCAACAGCCGCCGAAGGTATATAAAACAACGAGCGTGTTGTTTGGAACGAAATCTTCGCCATTTCTAGCACATAGTGTCCGTAACCGGAACGCGGAGGACAACGCGGACACCTACCCAGCAGCCGTGTACGATATTACACATAATACATACATGGATGACCTCGTGACCTCTTACGACGATGAAGACGCGGCGGCCGAGACCGCGGTGCAAATCATCGCGTCGCACGCCCACGCCGGCTTCAACTTGCGCGGCTGGACGTCGAACTCTAAAAAGATATTAGAGCGGATACCTATAGCGCAGAGATCCGACGAACCAAAGAACCTGGGATCTAAAGAGCAGAAAGTATTAGGTATGTTTTGGAACGCCGAAACCGACGAGTTAGGTTTCAACACGGCAATGGTACGAGTCCCGGCCGACGTGCGGAACCTGAACCGAGGGCCAACAAAAAGGGAGGCCTTGAGCGCGGTAATGTCCGTCTTCGACCCATTGGGGCAAATAGCGCAATACACTGTTACCACAAAAATACAAATGCAGCGAATTTGTATTTTAAAATTAGGTTGGGACGAGCCATTGCCGGACGACGAGAAGGAGCTATTTTTACAGTGGCTCAGTAACATAGAATATGTTACGGCGCTGCGGCTACCACGGCGGTGCTTGTACACGGGGGGAGGTAAGAGACACCAATTACATATATTTGTAGATGCCTCCGAGCAAGCATACGCAGCCGCAGCCTACTGGAGAACCGAGGGAGGACCTCACGAGCCGGTACGTGTGCAGTTGATCACGGCGAGGGCAAAGGTCACGCCCATTCGCCCGATATCGATACCGAGAGCCGAACTACAAGCTGCGCTTATAGGTGCGCGACTGGCGCAAACACTGCGCGAAGCGCATCGAGTAGCTGCCGAACAGATTGTGCTGTGGACAGACAGTCGAACGGTACTGCAATGGGTGCGAGACAATGCACGCCGGTACAGTACATTTGTATCACACCGACTCGGCGAGATCGCCGAGTTAACAGAGATCGAGCAATGGAGGTGGGTCCCGACCCGCCTCAACCCGTCCGACGACGCGACACGCGCGGACCCGCAGCGTATCGTAAGAAACACCGACCGCTGGTACACAGGTCCGGATTTCTTACGACTGCCGGAGGCGCAATGGCCGCAAGAGCAGCGAGATACGACGGAGATACCGCACGAAATAATCGAGGTATGTAATGTGGCACAGGTCGTCGACCCGCCACTACCGAAAATAGAGCGATTTTCGAACTTCGACCGACTGATTGGAGCTACAGCGCGAACTCTGCAGTTCATCGAACGACTAAAAAGAAAGGTGAGAGTCCCAGTAGAGGTACGACACCTCAATTCAGCGGAGCACCTGTGGATGCAATGGGCGCAGAGGAGGGACTTCGCTGACGAACTACGGGCTCTCTCACGAGGGGAGCCGCTAGCCCGCAGTAGCAGGCTATACGAACTCGATCCGCAACTGCACGACGACGGATTAATGCGCATGCGGACGCGCATAAACGCAGCGCCGCCATCCGTCAACAAGCAGCCCGTCATACTAGACGGCCGCAACCCGTACGTGAGACTACTGATACTGCGCGCTCATAAGCGAGCGCACCATGCATTTAACGAAACTGTTGTTAATGATCTCAGGCAGCAATTTTGGATCTTGCACTTGCGACCATCGGTGCGGAGCGTGGCCCGGACATGCATGTATTGCGTGTTGCGGCGCGCGCGCCCGCGCGACCCGCCGCTGGGCGACTTGCCCGCGGCCCGCCTACAGCCGTTCACCCGCGCATTCCACTATTGCGCGGTGGACCTATTCGGCCCGCTAGCCGTCACTATCGGCAGGCGGACCGAGAAGCGATGGGTGGCACTGTTTACGTGCCTCACTACCCGCGCCGTGCACCTCGAGGTGGTGCATACGCTGTCAACCGACAGCGCCGTGATGGCGCTGCGCCGGCTGGGAGCCAGGCGCGGATGGCCCGCTGTCATGTACTCAGACAACGGGACGAACCTGAGAGGCTGCGACTCCGAGCTGCGAGCCGCCTACGTCGAATGGCTGCCCGCCCTGCAGGAGCACGGGCAGCTACACCGCATGGACTGGAGGTTCATCGCGCCGGGAGCGCCGCGCCAAGGCGGCGCCTGGGAGCGGATGGTGCGGACCGTCAAAACCGCGCTGTCCGCCACACTGAACACAAGATCGCCCAAGGAGGAGATATTCAAGACGCTGCTCGCCGAGGTCGAGCACTGCGTGAACTCTCGACCTCTCACCCACGTGAGCGTCGAACCCGATGACCCCGAGGCGCTCACACCGAACCACTTCATACTGGGAGGACCGTCGGGGGTCCCTACCACTGGCCCCTGCGAAGAAAATGAAAGAAAAGCTTGGCGCGCCAGCCAAGCACTCGCCGACTCTTTCTGGCGAAGATGGCTACGCGAGTACATCCCATTGCTCGCACCCCGGGGCTCCTCAAACCCCCGGGAGACCGCCATAGCGGTCGGCGACTATGTCTTGATCGCCGACCCGAACCTGCCAAGAAACACATGGCCAAGAGGCATCGTCGAAGCAGTCTACCCGGGACCCGATGGCATCACACGCAACGTGGACGTCCGAACGAGAGGAGGCGTGTTCCGGAGGCCGACGACGAAGCTGGCTGTTCTACCCGTCTACAGGAGGTCGCCGCCATGCAGCGACCGAGGGGAGGATGTTGAGAACGCCAGCAACCACGCCGACAGCGAACCCAATGTAACGTCGTGACGTCGCTTATGTATTAGGTTAAGTTAGAATAAGACTGATTAGTATATTTTAAATGATCTCATAGTTATAAGTTAGACACATAAAAGCTGTCATAAGAACCTCTAGTACATAAGTAAGGTACATAAAAGATACCAACATGATCCTTATATACTTAATGACCCTTATATAAAGCACATAAAAGATGCTATAAGAACCCCAAGGTAAATCATCCAATCCTACCGGTAAATCAGTCACACCCACGGTCCATAAGGTACTGGTTAAATAAGGCGTGACGAAACCCTTATTAAACCACAGGTAAATGGGCCGGGGACGTAGCACCCCGTCGTGAAACACCCGGGGCGGTAAAAGAGCTTATGTAACTCGACCACGTGAACCGTATCAGAGCTTAACGTAAAACGTAAAAGTTTTACAATCCGGTTACATAAGGCCACCTACCGCCTCAAATACATAAGGGACAATCGAACCCTTGGTACATAAGAGTAGACCCGAACCCCCTGTAACGAAAGTACATAATATGAACCCCTACCGTAAGCAAATGTAAGTAGGAATCGACAGGAACAATCCTGCAAGATTCCTATTCACAAAAGTTGCCCACTATACACGACGTATAGTTGAACCCTGTTACCTGAACCCTAAGGTTCAGATAGAACCTAAGAGCCCTTACTGAGCCCCGTCGAACGGGATATGTGTAATGTTAATCGGACTATAATTAGCCGAGATATGTTAATTAATAAGCAATTTTGATAAGCCAAAAAACGGCCGTTATTGTCCAGAGCCTGAAACTGAAGAACCAATCAGAGCGAGGAGCAGGTTTTGGAACATTCAGAATTAAAAATGAACACTCTTGACCGAAAGGGGCGTTCCCGAGGGGAAATGAACGCTCCCTCGACTCTGATTGGTTCCCAATAAGATTATTCCGCTTACGGGAGTTATGTCTGGCGAACTGAGCCTCGAATTTTATATAATAAGTGAACAAGAAATAAATGTATGCACTACCGAAGAACCAGTTTTATTACTCTCTACTCTACAAGATCCTGCCTACAGTTTCAAGAGCTCCAGCCTGCACGTCGGTCCAAGTTATTCGTCGAGGTCCTGTCCGTCAGTTGAGCTCCGAATACTTGGACGCGTCCATCGCTACGCCGTACCACATTCACGTCGCGTTTACGTCGGTCTACGTTGCGCCTACGACGAATCTACGGCGGATCTACGTTGTGGTCTACGTCGCGCCCCGTGCATCACGCGTCCGTACCCCGCGTCCGAACCTCGTCGCGTTTACGTATACACTACGTCGCTTACGTGTGTACTACGTCGCGGCCCGATCTACGTCGCGTCTACGTGTCCTTTCGTTTGGACTACGTCGCGGCCCGTTTTCAGCGAAAACAGAACCGAACCGAACCTGAACCTTCAAGCTGATCCAGAACTGAACAGAACCGATCAGAACCGAACCGAACCCGAACCGAACAAGCTGTTACAGGAAGATCCACGAACGATCAAAGTATACAGTCCACTGCGAGCTGAGCCGAAGAAGCCGCCCTGTTGAGACCTGTACTCAACAGGAAGGAATAATCTCGACGGTCAGAAGCCAGGCGTTTGGCCGTCTGCCACTGTACAAACGTGACTGTGGAAAAGTGGTAGAAAATGAAAAATTCACTGACATCACTACATAGTATAAAACAAAGTCGCTTCCTGTCTGTCTGTACAGTCAACCAATTTGATTTCTAGGCCACTATAGAACCTTGTCACAATGACATTGACATGAGATTTCAAGCGGCTTTCATATTGGCGTTCACTGTGACAAGGTTCAAATTGGTTGACTGTACCTATGTACGGTTAGATCTTTAAAACTACGCCTTTTAATAGATAGAGTGATTCAAGAGGAACGTTTATATGTATAATACATGCATAATTTGTCAGCGTTGCACCCGTGCGAAGCCGGGGCGGGTCGCTAGTATTCTCTACGGAGATGCCACAATTTTGCACGTCAGCGGCAGCAGTGTTGGTAAGTGTCTCGCTCACTCGTTATGCCGCCACGCTCGGATGTCTCGCTCAACCGCTTGCCGCACCGCTGGCATCTCCGTTAGGCCTAAAGTCACTCGCTCCACAGGAGAATCAACGAGCGCGAGCGAGAGGACCGGCTGTAGTAGAATCAATGAAAGAGTTATCTTATATCCCCTTTCACCAGATAGGGTAACTACGGAACAGCGCTCCACCACCAAGGTTGGCTCCGGCTTCCACCTTCGCACCTTCGTTCAGGTAAAATTGGGGCACATTTGTAGCCAGTCGTAGTCGTGTTGCCACGCTACGAGTCGTGGCGAGGCCCACGAGTCCGAACGAGGGAGAAGCATCCAAAAAACTGGAAGTTCCTACGAAGATTAAAACCGGCCAAGTGCGAGTCGGACTCGCGCACCGAGGATTCCGTACAAACCCAGATACAAATGAGGTGCAAAGTTAACGTAACCGGTCACGTTTGTTGAAGGCCGCCATTCAACCCATTTTCCTTAAATATTTATTTTATTCTGTTTTTTAGTATATGTTGTTATTGCGGCAACAGAAATACATCATCTGTGAAAATTTCAACTGTCTAACTATTACGGTTCATGGGATATAGCCTGGTGACAGGCGGACAGATAGACAGACATCAGACAGAAAGACGGACGGACAACGGAGTCTTAGTAATAGGGTCCCGTTTTTTACCCTTTGGGTAAGGAACCCTAAAAAGAAGAATCTTCCATACCCTTTGACTCTCTGATATTATTCTTGATAGCTCATCCCATAATACGCATACGGATACATCCTCGAGTAACACAGTCAACCGACTCAACAGTAATCGACCGGACCACACAATAGGCTGTGGGAAGGCATAATCTCTGGCTACAGACGATTTGGCCGCTTGCCACCAGTCGATCAGAGCAGACTGGACAGAGACGTGACAGTGGGAAAATTTAAAATTCGCTCACAGTATGCTTTGGATCCATGAAGAGTCAAGTCATCAAAAAATACTAAGGGGAAATAGTACATTATTGTCGAAGCGAGGGAAGTAGGCAATTGCTGGCTGATTAATCATTTTAAACGCCATGATAAGCTATTTGAGGCAACTAAGAAGTTGCGACAAGTCGTTACTACTGAACTTCCGTTTTAGCTGTGTAGGATCTATATCCTTAACAGCCAAAACGGAACGGAGTTAAAACGGCCACATAAAAAGGCATAGGCCTTTTTAATGTGGTGTGTGTGTGTAGGTACCTAAGGTTTTAAAAAGTTTGTACCCCGACAAATCAAGGTATTTCAAACAACATTATCGTTGAGTAAAACGAGCTGGCAAGGGTTTTCTTTGACTGACCTTAAACTATGCACTTCGGTTCCTGATTTTTTACCAATGAAGTCAACATTCCCGACCGTATTTTAACGTATCTAATTGGCAAAAGCATGAAGTTATTATCTTAATCTGGCCTATATTTTACGATTAAAAAACGTGGTCTATATTTTTTTAGGTATATCCCAATTATGCTTTACGGTAGAATCCTTTGGTAGGTACAGGAATAGCTGGAAATCCCAATAGGCCACTTTTACCTCTTGCTGCGCGACTCAGCGTTACCTGTCTTGCTCACACGGTATTGAAAGGAGGGTGACAGGTAATATATCTCGCGCGACAGTCGCGTGTCATAGTTATGCTAGACAGACTGAGTTGAAATCTGAATCTCAGCTCCGTTAGTCACTTTTCTGATAGATCGATTCCGCGCATCTCCACTCCGTTTCAGTGTAGACGCGCCCTTGCGGCCAAAACACAATTACAAGACACGACATCGCATTGTCGTACGACGCGACGTCGTGCCACGATGCGACGTCGTGTCGTGGAAATGCATAAATCCAAAATAAACTTTGTTTTCGTGTGACAAGATAGAAAATTAAAATTCAGTTTATCTAGATTCTAGTTCCAAAGTCTCATATTGGCCGGTCGGTGTATCATCCCTTATAATCTGCGACCGAACATCAGAGTCGTTCCTCTTCGTTCAAACCGGGCTTAAGGTCGGGAAGTTTGTTCAAGTTGTCGCGATATCCGTTAGTTTAGGTCGGAACTTCGGATGAACTTGTTTGCTCGGGTTACTTAGGAACTGATCTGGAACTAGATTGGGTAGTAATCATGAATTCACTCTTCTTTCCAAATAGAGTATACATAGTTAATACATCTCAATGAAAGAGAATGTAAAACAAATTACAAAAATAAGGGTTATATAAGTATGATAAGTCGTATTTTGTACTGTAATACTTAAACTTAGCAAAATATTAGGGTTACTATTAAGTGGTCTACGGCATCAACTCACTTAAAACTCATTTAGATAATTGAAATCATTGGTAAATTTGCAGATACATAACATAGTCGAATACGTGATCGGTCTATGCTATATTTTATCGGCCTTATTTATATATTGATAATTTCAACCAGCTTTTTGAAGTGAATTACTTTTCCCTGATTTCTAGATAGTAACATATATAGCTATTTCATGCTTTCATTGCGTGCAGTCGAAAATAAGTTAAAAACCAGTTTTCTGCGTGAATTATGACAATTTCGAGTAGTATTTTTCGAAACAAAAACTATCAATAAATAATTCAAACTGTAGGTTTTAAAAACATAGAGTTTTTGAACGGATAAGGATCCTTAAATCCTCATGAGGATTATGATCTTTTTACAGAAAAAGTTGCGAGTAAAGTATTTTATGAATTTAGGAAATTGTGTTCTAAAAAATCCAAGTTTCATCCACATTCACAGGCCATACGAAGGCTATCCCGTGATACATTTTTACTACCAGCGTTAAACTCAGGCGACAGTAGATTGCTTGTGAATAATAGACTACCGCCACAATGAGCTCGGCACAGTTCCTCCAACGCTTCAGTCTAGATCTAGGTTACAGCTAAACCTATTGTCCTGGTTCGCAATACTGAAACTTAACATTTCCATCTCCCACATTTTGAGTAAAGCTTAAGCAAAGCTTGTCCATTTCAGCTTGGGCAGCTGTCCAGATTACCGGTTTTTTTCATCTAGAGGTCGCATTTGTCAATTAAAACGTATACGTTTGTTCGATAATTCTGAGGCGTACATCATCCAACTACAGACGAAATAGTTTCCTTAACCGCGCTAGTCGGCAACTGAACAGCTCGACGAGGGAGCTTGATATTGATGTATTTAATTGTGTAGTTCCTTCTGTGAGGCGTAGTTTAGCAGAGGCGTTTTTCAAATGAGCGTTATAGAATCTCGTGTTAGTGCAGTTTAGTATTTAGTATTTGTGTTGTTGGCCTAGGAAGGCTTCATGAATAAACTGTAAGTGTATACGTATTTCTGCTGTGTGTGCGCGCCGTATTAATAAATGCGCGTTGTTACTTATATGTTTCATATACGGTGTCTATCTGTGAGTTCCTGTAATTGGCTCTGTAATTCTATTTAAGTTTCCTTTTATATGTCATAATTAGCTGTTGGTTCTCCTTGAATAAATAAATAAATAAATAATTATACCGTTTTCTTTTTTGTCGCCTAAATTGAACTAAGGTGTAAAATCTTTCAAATAAACAATGCAAAGATCGACACACAAAGCATAAGGAGCAATTCGACGGGTTGCTTGGAGTTGGGGTAGCGAAGTGGTTAACGCGCTGGACGGCAATCCAGAGGTACCGGGTTCATTCCCGGTCTCTTCCACCAGGTAACTCCTTTTTCAATTTTTCTTTAAGCTTTGATCTTTGTATCGATGGTTTAAATTGAAGTAGTTTTAAGTTTTATCTTTGAAATTCTTGTTTTCCTGTTCAAGTATAGTGTAGTAATGAAATTGTGTCATTTGCTCGTAGTTTCGCGGATATGGGAGGTACGCGGATGGGCCATATGCCGGAGGGCTTCAAAGTGCAATTTGAATTCCCAAAATCGGTCCGTAACTTTTTGAGATTTCCAAAAATAATGCCTTTCTTCGAAAATTTCTTAATACCTTTTTTTAGCTCGCTGTTCAAGAAACGAAAAAGAATTATCACGGGATTGAATTAAACTACCTACAGTTAGAGCCATTTTAGGAGGCTCACAGAGCCACTAGACTAGAAAATAGGTTCAAATATAGTATCTAGCCATAGCCAAACTATCTAGATCTTTCCATTACATTTTTTTTTATAACGGCACAACATAGTGGCTCCACTTCGCCTGATGGTAAGCAAAAAGGGGAGCCCAAGTCACAATGGCAACTGACGAGAAACCAACGGTGTCATGTCAGTTGACACTGCCATGCTGGCCCGCGAGATGCTTCTTCACGCTTCCTTTGAAGGGTCCCAAGTTATAAGAAGGAGGACACACATGAGTCGGCAAAGAGTTGTGTGATGTCTTTTGATTAAAAACATTATTGAGTATGATATGCGTAAGCCACACCTGTCTCTATCTATCTATTCAGGAAGTGTGGGAACGCGGCGACACAATACATTGTTTAGAAACGATACGCATTGTCTTTGGTGACATTCCTGGCTTTAGAACTATCGCCTAGGTATTAGTCGAGGAGCTAGTTTGATATTGATAACTTAGATAGCTGTTCTATACATTACATACATACCCAGCGACACGTACGTACTATACGTGTCACGTGGCCTTCAAACTAATACAAGTTTGTAGGTATATCTGTAGGCCACAGTTGCCTGGAAATAAATGTTTTCATTGATTTATAATATAACAGACCACTGCATGTTCATGTCACTAATTTCTTATTTTAATCATGTCCGAAGTAAATATTTGTATTTAATTTGCATTAACTCATCATCAGAAGTCAACTAAAAACAATAAGTGAAAAACAAAAGTTACCGCGCCGCTGCAAGGGCAGCAGCCCCCGATGAAGAGCTCCACACGAGTTCGAAACATGTCCCGCCGTTCCCGACAATTTCACGTGAGTGTAAACCGCTTCACTACATAGTATAAAACAAAGTCACTTCTGTCTGTCTGTCCCTATGTATGCTTAGATTTTTGAAATTACTCGACGGATTTTGATGCGGTTTTTTAAATAGATAATAGTGATTCAAGAGGAAGGTTTATATGTATAATATATGCATAATTTATCAGCATTGCACTCGTGCTAAGCCGTGGCGGGTCGCGAGTAATAAACTAAGTGAATGACTTCCAAATTGTTCAGAAAAAGGGAAGCCAATTTTAAGCACTGCATGTGACTGGAATGCCGGTGCCCAGGCGCCATTAATTTAGTTTAAGTTAGCATAATTATACAAATACTAACCATAGCTTTAAATTTTTAACCACAAATTATTTGTATTTGTAAGCAATAGCTACCTAAAAGTCTAATCTGACTAAAAGTCTAGATTAGTTTATATCTAGTTTCGTGATACACAGGACAGGCCTATTGATAATTAAGCTACACAAACTTCAATTAGTTTAGTTTTGGAGGTTAGACCGCCTGAAGGACGAGCGGTCACTGTTTGTCCCAGAGGGACGATGTTTAAGTGGATTTTAGAAATGGAATTATTAATTTTAACTAACCTATAAAACGATGCTTGATTTCAACTGACTAGAAAGTAGATTTAGAAAAGACTTAAGTATACATACATTAAACCATTGATACAAAGATTAAAGCTCAAAGAAAAATTTAACCGCGTAACCAGGTGAAAGAAACCGGGAATCGAACCCGGTACCTCTGGATTACCGGTCCAGCGTGTTCATGAAGATAAAAGTCGCCTTCCAAAAACGTGGTCAGTGTCACGAATTCACGAGCGACGTCATACGTAAGGTGCGTGAAAATGCCAAACCCGGACTGCAAAAAAACCCTCCGGACGCACCCCGGACGCCCTCAAAACTATGACAAATCCGGGGAGACCCGGACGGATGGCAACCAACAAATGAGACTCGTACGATTGTTTACGTCGCGTTGTGCCGGGAACCTTGGGTGTCGAAAGTGCACTACCATGCACTACCGTCATTACGAACCGGTTCGAGCCGCCTCGAGCCGGTTCTGCATCGCATGCTTGAGGGCTTAGCTAATCTAAATGCTGCCGATTTTGTCAGACAATACTGAGGGGACAGTTTCTTGCTGAGTCTCGCACAAACGTCATAGGGACTTTTTACCACTTTTACCGGAGCGTCAACTTTGTTGGATACACGAGGAGGTCAGCTATGAACTTTAATGAACCTAAATTTAAAAATTCAAATTAAACAGTAGCTGGTCATCATGATCATGAGACACTCTTTTTAGGGTTCCGTACCTAAAGGGTAAAAAACGGGACCCTATTACAAAGACTCCGCTGTCCGTCTGTCACCGAGCTGTATCTCATGAACCGTGATAGTTACACAGTGAAAATTTTCACAGATGATGTATTTTTATTGCCGCTATTAGCAACAAATACTATTCATGGTAAAATAATCATAATTAAAATAGAATATAATTCATTTATTTGTAAATTGTTAAAGTTCTCATACAAAAATAGGGGTTTGCCATGATGTTTCGTTTGACGGGCATTTTCTCATCAACTGTAAATAGGTATAGACAGTTGAAATTTTCACAGAATGTATAGTATTTTTGTTACCGCTATAACAACAAATATAAAAATAAAATAAAGTAAAAAAAATTAAAGGGCCCCCTTTAATAAATAAAAGGAACATAAGGCCGACTCGCACTTGGCCAGTTTTAACTTTCTACGGCTTAGTTTTAATACTTTTCACATCGACCGGTACAAATATAACAAAATAATCTTTTCGATTTTCCGAAAAATAACAATGTTCCAAAGGTTCCATCCAGTTTCAAGTTCAAATACCGACCACCGCGACAGTAAAACAATAAACCGTTAGCCATAAATCACATTTTAAAGGCAAATCGACGTGTGCGCACAATTCTGGGACTTTTTCATCGATGACCGCTACTAGACTTTAAAAGGACTATGTATTATAAGTCGTTGAATACTAAGGTGGTTATTTTAAGGTTTAAGTACCCAATTATCATTATTTATTATATTATGAAATAGAGGCATAATGAATTAACGAAACTTGATCAACAATTAGTATCTCAACTTGGCCACTAAAACAACAAACAATAAAAATATAGAGCCATAAGTTAAGGGATATTACTTGTATGGGGAAGTGTACAAGAAAAGTATCTTTCTCGGCGTTTTACGCTTTATAACGGTACAGTCAACGAAAGTGTAAATAAAATAAACATGTATCTTTTTTTTACAGTTTCAGAAGAAAAAAAGGAAAACCTGGGCGTTTTTTCGAAATATGTACAGGACTCTGGAATGACAGCATCCTTAAGTTTTTTAATTCTCTTCCGTTCCCTTCGAAAAACTCAAAAGGCCCTTATTGCAATTCAGATCAAAGTGCATAACGACTCTTTCAAAAGATTCTTAGTATTCGGTGGTCGGTGCGTCGCTCGAGGCACGATTCGATCGTAAATCGTTCTAATATCGATTGCCGACTCCTGCGCACGTAGCTAATAGCGAGTAAAATTGAACATGAATGGCACTTTTTATTTACTTGTATGACTTATGAAGTAGTCATTTTCTCGTATAAAGCTGGAAGTAGGCCCATTAAATAGGTTGATTAGCTGGTCTAAGGTTATTGACTGAGCGAGTAAACCGTCTTCGTTTCAGCTTGGGCAAAAATTCATCCACTCTGTCCGTCCGATTCGTTCATCCGTCAGATTTCCGTTTCTCCTTTGTGAACAGATTCGATATATCAGGGCAAATATTTCTGTGATGAACTCGAATATTTGTGCTTGGGTCATTGTTTTATGTATTTAAGTATATATTTATCTATATAAGTACGTATATTATCGTCGTCTAGTACCCATAACACAAGCCTTCTTGAGCTTAATTTGGGACTACATCGATTTGTGTGAGGTTGTCCGATATTTATTTATTATTATTTATATTTTTCGATATTTTTCAGTAGATGGCGCCAGCCTGGCACGGCGCCGCGCGCGCCCATACAAAACAAAAGACGCTCCTGCATCACGCTATTAAGATTTTTCCTGAAATCACGACCCCTCCGTAGAAAACCGATTTACATCACATATCTAGAATTTTATAATAGTATAGATATATATTTTGTTTTATATAAAACGAGAAGTTCAACCCTAGCTTTACACTACTCGCGTAGTTGACCGAGGTTAGGTGAATATGATAGTATAGAGATTAGAGAGACACTTCACTGCGAAAAATCATACTTTGTACTTCGGCTAACTCCGGCATAGTGTGGAGCCGGGGCAACACTTTTAGTGCAACCTAATCGTTGCAGTGCAAACAGGCTGTCAATCAGAATCGGATTGAATCACGACTGTCCAATCCACAGATAAGATAAGATAGCCTCGAGAGGCCGATAGCGGGAAAAGTTGAGTTAAGTGTACTTTGGATCTGTTATAGGTACCCTACACAACTATCGTGATTTAAAATCTACTTTCAAGTTGCCGCAACCTGGAACCGTCGTCGAAGCATAACATAACCCTCTTTTTTTGTTTACTATAGTCGGGTGAAAAGTATTTTTCCCGCTATCTGTGTAACGAAAGTATGTAGTTGAAATTCGACCAACCCTACTGGCGTAAACAATAGCCCAAAGGGTAAGGGGACTCTATGAAGGCCCATAACCATTTAACGTACAATAAACAAGTTTAACGTGAGCTCAACCTCTTCACTCTCTCAACGCACTCAACCACATCAAGCAAGTGTATGGGCTAACTGGCCCCTACAAACGTGAAGTTCATGGCTGTCATACAGTTATTGTTTTGTTAAATTATGAGGATTCGGAAAACAATTCCAAAATATCTTTTGGATTAAAATAAAACTCTGATATTTCAATAAATATCTTTTTAGGGTTCCGTACCCAAAGGGTAAAAACGGGACCCTATTACTGAGACTTCGCTGTCCGTCCGTCCGTACGTCCGTCCGTCCGTCCGTCCGTCCGTCTGTCACCAGGCTGTATCTCACGAACGGTGATAGCTAGACAGTTGAAACTTTCACAGATGATGTATTTCGATTGCCATTATAACAACAAATACAAAAATAAATAAAATAAATATTTAAGGGGGGCTCCCATACAAACAGACTTGTTATAGATTATGGTACGGAACCCTTCATGCGCGAGTCGGACTTGCACTTGCCCAATTTTCTTTTGTTTCATGACATATTGAGCTAATTTGAATCATGTAGTAGTAGGTATGTTGTATAATTCAACATCAATCTACACCTCTATTGCATTACCGCTTGGCCTACCACTATTTAGGTATATCAGCAATATTGATAGACAACAATGGTCGCACAATGGGCGGTATCCGACCGGCTTTCTAACCCAGACGGGTTAGTCCCACACCTCGCCCGATGACTAGATACTACACGATCGCGTCACGTGGGAAGTTTAATATAAACTGTAATAATAGCATAGACACAGTGCCTTTTTCATATATTTCCGGAAAATTTCCATGAGGAAACATTTCGGAAATTTACGGAAATGGCACTTCTCTAAATCAGCACGTATAACTGTGAAACGCTACTCTGTCGCGCGACATTTGAAAGTCGTCCGATCAAGGCAGGTGATGCTGAGTCGCGCGTCAAGCAAAGTCACGGCAAAATATGCTAGCCATGCTGGGAGCCTATTAACTTAACAATATTTATTAATTTTACAATTTGGCGACGCGGTTGGCGCAGTCTGTAGTGCACCTGCCTACTGAGATCCCGGCCAGGGCAAATATTTTTGTGAACTAGATACAATATTTTTGTGAACTAGATACAGTACCCGACTCACAGTTGGTTCTATATGTATTTATATATTATGTTTTATGTATATCGTCGTCTAGTACCCATATTACAAGCTTTGACTAGGTCGATTTGTGTAAGGTTGTCCATTAAATAATGGCAAAAATCAAAGCGCACCGACTGCTGCCCCGTGATATGGATAGTGGGATGATCGAAGTGTTAAGAGACCATATCTATTATCTGGGTCCAATGACCGGACGACGATCCATTGGACGTACCAGCGTCTAGCACAACTATGCCTCTTGTCGCGTGACCTAGCGTCACCCGTCACTTTCTCACAGTACTGTACAGAAAGAGATAGGTAATTATATCTCGCGCGAGAAAGACTCGCGGGTCACAGTTGTACTAGAGGTGCATTGCTGGAGAGAAAGTGGATGAGTTGAACGCCGAAAACTGGCTGAAAATGAGCTAGATCGCCAGTAATGGCGGATATCGGAGAATATGACTCATTTTGGGTCGCTGAGTCATCGGAGTAAGTAAAAATTATTAAATTCCCTTCTTTATTAATTAATCTAGGGAGCTAGGGTAGCGAAATGGTTAACGCGCTGGACCGGCAATCCAGAGGTTTCCCGGTCTCTCCCCCAGGTAGCTCCTTTTTCATTTTTTCTTTAAGCTTTGATCTTTGGATTAAAGGCTTAATTAATTTCTGTTCACGGAGTAGCCGGAAGCTTTATGAGAGAAAATCGCTGAAACCGAACAAAAGATGAAGACCTAAAGAACTATACTTTTCCTTTTGATATAGTTAATTAGTAAACAAACCAAAGTGGATACCTATATTCATAGGTATCCATTAATGTATGTATGTCATCATCCTCCTAGCCTTTGTCCCATTTTTGAGAATGAATTCTCAATCGGGGTCGGCTACCTAAATCCCAAGATGTGGCGTAGGCACTAGTTTTTACGCAAGCGACTGCCATCTGACCTTCCAACCCAGAGGGGAAACTAGGCCTTATTGGGCTTAGGTGGTTTCCTCACGATGTTTTCCTTCACCGAAAAGCGAGTGGTAAATATCAAATGACATTCCGTACATAAGTTCCGAAAAACTCATTGGTACGGGCCGGGTTTGAACCCGCGACCTCCGGATTGAAAGTCGCATGCACTAACCACTAGGCTACCACCGCTAATGTATGTATGTATATACATTTTATTATACACAAAACGCGAAATACATTTTAAAGGAAAAAGTATGTAGCATTTCAATCCTCCTCCGTGCATCGTACTCCTCATTGCTGACATCCGTGGTCGTGACATCCACCATGGATCAGTTTCCTCCGGATGATGTTGCGCCACCTTCCACGGTCCCGGCCTCCTTGCGCGTCGTGGAAGTTGGAGTCAAGTGCAGTGCGGATTTGGTCGGACCAACGCATCGGGCTGCGGCCCCGAGGCCTCTTCCCCTAGATCTTTCCAGAGACCAATAGTATTTCCAGATTATCGTCTTCTCTTCTGGAAATGTGTTAAAAGTATTCCAGCACTCTTTGTAAGACGTTGGTTGACATTAATATTTCAACAGCCACCCACAATTTATCTGCTTAGCCCAACGGTCGACTTGTAGAGAATGCCCAAAGACATTAAGTCTGCCTTTTGTACGATAAGTTCTTTCTTTTGTGCAATAAAGATTAAAAAAATAGATGATAATATAAAAGCGAAAGTTTGTGAGTCTGTTTGTTACTCCTTCACGCTCAAACGGCTAGACCAATTTTGATCAATTTTGGTGTGAAGGTAGCTGGACATCCTGGATTAACACATAGGCTACTTTTTATCCCGAACAAATGTAGGGTTCCCGCGGAAAACACCGCACGGCGAAGCTAGTATGAGTATAAATACGCAATAAGGTAATACATGTTTAAGTATAAAATTACTTTTAATAGACCCATTTCTGTAACCCGCGGAATAAATCTCGCATACCTCTGTATAATCTCGTTGAAATATGTAGAGCAAATGTTTCCAACTCATTAGTTGTGCTTTATTATCGAATTTATCCCGAATTTGAGCAAAAAGCGTAGATAAATTTTACTGTTAGTTATCTTTGCTGGCAAATGTGTGAATTGGGTATTACGTACCTACCTCTTTCTACTATGAGTAGTTGTTCTGTGAGCCATAGACCACGTGAGTCTATTTCGATACGGCCGAAATACGATATATTTACAATTTCGATGCCCATATTTTCACGAGTATGAAAAATTCCGAATCTTTTTTTTTTCCATCAACTATTTATTTATCAACCTGCAACTACAGCGCAGACGATTCGCTAACTCGGTTAAAACTAGGGAGTCCAAAACCGTTTTTTTGTCATAGTACCGGCTTAATTCCGTTTTTACTATGACAAAAAAAATGTTTTGATTCCCGAAGTAGGACCGGGCAACATTTTGCATTATTTTTGACGGCATCTGAAACCTGAAAATTCTGTACTTTTCGTTCAAAGATGAAGGAAGGGAAAATAAAGGGCGAATTTTATTTAATCAATTAGGTACAGTAAGCAGCACAAGTTCATACGCACGCGAGGTGCTCAAAATGCTGACGGACTAAATTGTCTAGAGAATAAGGGCCGTACATAGGGCTGCCACCCGTCTTCCCCGGTTTGTCTTGCAGCAGTCCAGGGGGATTTTTATGTGAATGAAAAATAAAGAGATTGTTTTTTAAATTATATTATTTTCATCACACTTCCTCGTAAACAAGGGTTTACATGCTAGAAAAGCGGGCGGTAAGTCGTAAATTACGCCCTAGGGCGGTAAGTAATTTTTATCACACTAAGGGTTTACATGCTAGAAAACCGGGCGGTAAATAGTATATTACGCCCTAGGGCGGTAAGTAGTTTTGGTATTGACTATGACTACTACCACTTTTGTTTTATTTCCTCGAAAGTGTGATGAAAAACGTCGTACGTGACTCTGGTGACTCTCTCGCCTTCGGCTTCGGGCTTCTAATAGACACTCGTTTGTAAGTCCTCGTTTACCACCCTTGTTACGTAATGTAACTATTTCGGACATGTCCGGGGAAATAATGCGATTTACGCCAATTGTCCGGGTTTTTATAGTCTTTGTCGGGGTTCGGCGAATTTAGAGATGCCCTAGTACAGACCATTATGAGCGTTATTATACTTAGCTACTTTTGCTGCTGGCTGTACTAATTTTTTTTAGGGTCCGTGTGCCAACGGGACCCAGATAGTACGCCTCCGCTGTCTGTACGTCTGTTACAGGGCTGTATCTTTAGAACCGTAAAAGGAAGAGTTGACATTTCCGCATATATTTGGTTCGGCAGGATTGTCGTATTCAAATTTTGAAGTAACTTTTGGCGATTTAGTTTTCATTTTTATTTGATTTCAAATTTCATTCAAATTATTGTATTAAGCGGTTTACACTCACGTGAAATTGTCAGGAACGGCCCGACATGTTTCGAACTCGTATGGAGCTCTTCATCAGGGGCAGGGATTTTAATTAACCAAGTGCTACTGATTAGGTATTGAGGTATAGAGCTTTCAAAGCTTAACATTTCATGCTATTGCGTAAGTAATCATTTCGTTACATATTCCATAGGTATCTATCTGTTCTAGGTATTGTATTTTAATTTTGAGCGAAACTTTTTACGTAAATTTAAAACTGAGATCTACCGCATTACGTATCTTTCGGCGTGTCTTCTCAACAGTGGTGTCTTATGAAATGCCTGTGGATTTAGACATTTAAAACAGTCCTTGTGGCAAACGTACAGTATAAAATTCATTATTTCATTAATACTTGAATGGGCAAGTCAGCTAAATTATTATAAACTTACTTTACTTGCCGTTTATAACCGCATTTTCAACGTAGGCGAAGGTAAGGAGATGTAAATCAAGTAATTTCGTAAAATTAGGAATAGGTAGTATGAAAGAGGCCGTGTGACGAACAGACATCGGTACGATTTCAAACAAAGTTGCATGCCGCTCATTAAAATGCCTAAGTAATAAATAAAAGCAATAAAATTGAAATCGAATGTGGACTTGACAGTACACCTAAAGCGCGCGGCAAAAAAATTAAAAAGTTAATCGCATTCCAGTTACGAGATTACTTTAATGAACCAAACAGTTAATTAACAACCGAAGCAGGGCATTACGCGCGTCAGCGGGGCACGAATATCAATAAATACACCCCGACGTTTATGCCGTAGCAATCAACTACACCTATAAACCATTACTTAAACGTAAATAAACCACTAACGCGTCTTAGAACCATAAATAACAGCCCTTGTCTTATAAAACGGAAAGAGAAATCGTACCGCTATATGTACGAGAAATCTTTCGTAAAATATTATTTTACACTTAAATCTAATTAGTTTAAATGTTTTTTGAAGTCTTTTTAGATAAGAATGTCTTAAAGCAGCTTTTAAAAGCACCGATCGATAATAAAAGGCAATATTTATCAGAAAGGAACTCACCTTGGACGTATGTAAACAAATGTGCCGAAGCGATCAAAAAAATCCAGTTCCCAATTCCAAAGCGGCACATCCCGGTCCGGCACATATTTAAACACACTCAAATAACACAACACCACTAGTTTTAATTCATGATTATCACATTTTAATACAGTTTTTGTAAAATTTGTGTAATATTGTCAATACGCGTTACACTAAGGCGACATCCGTGCCGCCATGTTCTTTTTAGAAGCAGGCGGGGACTGGCTGCGTTCAGAAACTCAATAACGAAAGGGCATTGCCCGGGACAATCATCTTGCATTGCGCTGAAGTTGGCCGCTGTGCAGAGGTACTGCGGCCCGAAGATAGTTGCAGAAGTAGTGATGCGCTCATACTGTCAAAGGTTAATCGAGATAATCGATTATGTTGAATTGCGTTATGTTTTGTTTGATTGTGTTTTGCAATAATAGTACAATCCTCAATATAAAGAAAAATCCAAATATTTATGACGAAATATTGCTATTTTCAATACATTTATCATTTGAATTTCTATTTAGTACAATACATTAATAATATATTTGTGAAAGAAAATGGAAAGAAACAAGTTTAATGAGTTAAAATTAACTGAACTAAACGTAAATGACATATGATTTGACATTAGTCAGAGTCACATTAGTGATTGTGATTGTTTGAGAGACCAAACCGTGGCCAAATCAACACACCCGAATGTATTTATTTCCTAATGAATTGAATTTTGAAAAGCTTTTATAACTCGTAAGACACTACTTAAATACCTAAACATGGAGTTAATTTACTCCATGCGTCGGAAACCATTGAAATGCGAACCACCTCACTTTGAAACGTACGTAAACATATTACGGCTTTTACACTTTATTACATTGTGTTATTACTGCATAAGTCAATAATAACTATTTAAAATGCTTTATAAACTTTCTAAATTCATAATCAATGTCTTCTTGGTCGTTAAAAGTGACGAAAACCATACGTTTTTCAGGTCATCAGATCCAGAGGTCGTCCGTCCCATTTGCACGATATCTGCATGCAACATCATTGCATTCTCGTCACCTACGGAGCTCTCTGACTCGGATGGCGGCACCTGGGGCGGGCATGTGTATGTTTGTGACCTGGACACGCCCTGGGATAGTCATAAAGTCACAAGCACGTATAATCCTGTAAGTTTATTATTGATACAGTCTTTGAGCATGTTATGAATGTTTCAAACTCCAATTTTTACTGGTTCAACTTTCAGCATATACTTATTGGCATTGCCTTTTTACTCTGGATACTTTTTCTGGAAAAACAAATTGCTCTTGATTGATACAGTTTGTGAGGATGTTATGAATGTTTCAAACTCATATTTTTACTGGTTCCACTTTCAGCATATGTTGGCATTGCCTTTTTACTCTGGATACTTTTTCTGGAAAAACAAATTGCTCTTGAGAGTCATGTTTGTGCATAGTTGTAGATTGACGCTAGCTGATATAGGCAGATAGTATAGAATATATTTTTTTTTTAGACAGTCTATACTTTATCTATTAATTGTTAACCCTTAAATGCATACAATTACACTAATTTTATTTCTGAAATGACGTAATTACCAATGAAATCCACGTCAGTTCGAGACTTAGGGACAATCTTGACAAAGTTTATATTGACTATATACAGGTTTTGACATGTGTCATTTCAGTAACGTGTGTATATATACATCATCATGCATTTAAGGGTTAAGCAACTTCTTTCATAATGATAATGATGTAATCATGACCTGTGACCCTACGTTTCTGGTTAAGTGTTCTCCGATCTGATATCACATTGTTACATCAGAGAGCTTTGGTGCAACTGATAACAGCCTCAAATGGTCGCGACCCTCAGTGATGAGGAAGCGACGAAAAAGAAGAATTGTTCCGTCAATCACATTATTGTAATTGTACAGGTTTCTGCTCTGGAATGGGACAGCGAAGGCAAACAGCTGCTGGTTGCAACAACAGTGGGAGAGGTGTCGGTGTACGGCATGAAGGAGTTCCTGCTTAATGAGTGGAGCTGTCTCTACAGCGCCTCCTTCCCTGGTTTGTTTATTTAATACCTTTCATTATTAACATTGATACAAAGATCAAAGCTCAAAGAAAAATTTAAATGCGTAAAATGTATTATCCGTCCAGCACCTTCCTGCAGCAATCCAGAGGTACCGGGTTCGATAACCGGTCTCTTCCACGGTTTTAGTTTCGGCAATTTGACTATTATGATAATGATTATGATGTAAACTTCGTTGGCAACTAAGTTCGTTAGTTTGCAAAAAGATCTGATCAAATCTTGGAATTCAATTATAACATACATCTTATTGTTTAATTGAAGTGATACTTTGCAAGTATTATGTTAGTTTACGTGATAATACAATAATTTGGTATCTTTGAGTTGATCAGATGATATAGACGGTGGCCATAGGAACTCCTAAACAGCACAAGATAAACCCATTATGCTTAGACTTATTTATTTGTATTGATGAGCAATTATCATAATTAACACAAATTATAACGGGTCTAACGCGATATTTCTTATTTACCTTCATAATCTAACGTTTCGGCGGGGTTGCACACGCCGTGGTCTCAGATGTACTGGTGAAATTATCATTTCTGTATTGGATGACGTGGTTGGCGCAATTTGTAGTGTACTTGGTTGTTCTCTGTATTTAAGTATATATTTATCTATATAAGTATGTATATCATCGTCTAGTACCCATAACACAAGTCTTCTTGAGCTTAATTTGTGACCAGGTCGATTTTTATGAGGTAGTCCGATATTTACACATATTCTTATGTATGTTGTAGGTGAGCACATAATCAAAGCGGTGTTCTTTCACAACGGACGACGGATAGTTGCCACGGAGAAGAAGCCAGATGCACCGGTTGTGGAACGGCTGCAGATGCACAGACCGACTCCTACCCTGAAAGGCTTTGGGTATGTTTATATATATGTCATTTTATCTGAAAATTTTGAATATGGTTATTGTTATGTGGAGGATTTTTCATTATTATGGGTCATCAATAAAACAATAAAGCCATGGCATCCATATAACTCGATTCCCTCTGCATTCCTTGTTTTAGAGCTTTTATATACTTTTCTTTATCTATTTTTCATAAAGCCATGACCAATATTACCAGTACATCTAACCATATTTTAGGTGGGTATATAATTTGGGGTTTAGATACCTGATTGACAGTTTGTTTCAAGTCAACAACATTAAGTAGATACTAATATCAGTATTGCCGCAGTAGATATCACTATTGCCGCAGCTGATTCAGTATTGCCGCAGCAAGTACCAATATTGCCGTAGCAAATATCATTATTGCCGCAGCTGATATTTGTATTGCAATGAGAGACTTTAACAAACACTCCTGTTGTACTTTTTTGTACTGTTTTCGCGACCGTGATAAAACTATTTCCATGGATGTCTGTTTTCAGTGGGATAGCGTGTGAAGGTGCCTGCATTATAACAGCGACGGGGCTCATCGGAGCCCTGACTCCAGGGGAAGAGGGCGCGGCGCTGAATGCGGCCGAGTGCCTCCGCCCCGCGCGCGACCGGGTCTCTGCGGCTAGCGTCGCGCACAAGAGTAAGAGAACAATATATAAAAAAACGGCCAAGTGCGAGTCGGACTCGCGCACGAAGGGTTCCATACCAATATTGAACAAAAACACGTTCTTTGTATGGGGTCCTTTAATTTTTACTTACTTTTTATTTTTATTATTTCTTGTTATAGCGGTAACAAAAATATAATATATTCTGTGAACAACTGTCTACCTATAACGGTTCATGATCATGAGAAAATGCCCGTTGAACGAAATATCATGCAAAAAGCCCTATTTTTGTATGGGAGCCCCCTTTAATTATTATTGTTTTATCATGAATAGTATTTGTTGCTATAGCGGCAACAGAAATACATCATCTGTGAAAATTTCAACTGTCTAGCTATCACTGTTCTTGAGATACAGCCTGGTGACAGACGGACGGACGGATAGCGAAGTCTCAGTAATAGGGTCCCGTTTTTACCCTTTGGGTACGGAACCCTAAAAACAAAGTATAACAATATATTGAAGAGAGGCAGTGCCATACCAATTTTTATCGGATTTTAGCACCGTTGTAGTTTATTTAAAATGTGCAATGTGAATGACATGTCAAATTTTGCTTAACGGTCACTCTTACTACTTATTTAGGTAGTTCTCTCAATACAATATAAGTACTCTTCATTGCACACTTCATTGAGGAGAAGAGAGAGAAATTACAATCAATTACTTAGAGGTAAACAGCATGCGGTCTTATGGCTAAAGAGCGATCCCAGACATCCTTTGGGTAGTGGAGAACTGATTCTTCTATATCTATAGCGAATTAGTGACTTGTAATTAACCTACTCAATTACCAATAAATGATGTCTATGTCTATGTCTAAAATTAAATTTTTCAGCACACTTGCTCGTAAACAAGGGTTTATATGCTAGATAAGCGGGCGGTAAGTCGTAAATTACGCCCTAGGGTGGTAAGTAATTTTTATCACACTTTAAGGGTTTACATGCTAGAAAACCGGGCAGTAAGTCGTATATATTACGCCCTAGGGCGGTAAGTAACTTTGCTGTTGACTATACTAGATAGTAATACTTTTGTTTTATCTCCTCCAAAGTGTGATAAAAAACGTCGTACGTGACTCTCGTGGTAAAGAAATTCCAAACTGGTGTCATTAAAGCCCTCGCCTTCGGCCTCGGGCTTCTAATAGCCACTCGTTTGTAATTCCTCGTTTACCACCCTTGTTACGTAATCTATCTATTTATATATATAAAAGTTTTTTTTTTTTTTTTACATTTTTCATTTTTTTTTTAAAGAAAGTCATGTTAGTTACACTATTTATAACTCAAAACCGGCTGAACTGATTTGGCTGAAAATTGTTGGAGAGGTAGCTTAGAACCAGGAGAAGGACATAAGATACTTTTTTCTTTTTTTTTCTCTACATTTATCGACTCTCAGGCGGTACAAAGTTCGCCGGGTCAGCTAGTGTACTATAACAACATGTGTTGTCCCAGATGATGGAAGGTTTCGGGATCACCAGATAATAAATAAATAAATAAATAATAAATATCAGACAACCTCACACAAATCGATCTAGTCCCAAATTAAGCTCAAGAAGGCTTGTGTTATGGGTACTAGACGACGATATATATACTTATATAGATAAATATATACTTAAATACATAGGAACAACCATGACCCAAGCACAAATATTCGAGTTCATCACACAAATATTTGCCCTGGCCGGGATTCGAACCCGGGACCGCTGCTCAGTAGGCAAGTGCTTGCAAACTGAGCCAACCGCGTCGTCAAAAAAATATCGATATATAATCGATAAAAAGCATATGCTCTGTTCAAGTAATTTAATGTGACTAAATATGGGCCGACATAAGAAACATAAAAACAAACTGTCATAGAAAACCTTATTCATACTAATATTATAAATGCGAAAGTGTGTCTGTCTGTCTGTCTGTTACCTCTTCACGCTTAAACCGCTGAACCGATTTAGATGAAATTTGGTATATAGATAGTTGTAGTCCCGGAGAAGGACATAGGATACTTTTCATCCCGAATAAATTTAGTGTTCCCGTGGGATGAGCGGGTAACACCGCGGGGCACAGCTAGTTCTATATAATAAAAATTGGGCAAGTGCGAGCCCGACTCGCGCATGAAGGGTTCCGTACCTATACATATATATTATATAATCTATAACAAGTTTGTTGTATGGGAGCCCCCCTTAAATATTTATTTTATTTTATTTCTAGTATTTGTTGTTACAGCGGCAATAGAAATACATCATCTGTGAACATTTCAACTGTCTAGCTATCACCGTTGTTGAGATACAGCCTGGTGACAGACGGACGGACGGACGGACGGCGAAGTCTCAGTAATAGGGTCCCGTTTTTACCCTTTGGGTACGGAACCCTAAAAATGAGCCCTAATAAACCCTATGCTCCAACACCAGACGGTAACCTGGTGGTGGCGGCGGGCGGTCACCGCTGCGTGCGCTGCGCGGTGTGCTCGGTCACGCTGTCGCGCGCGCCGCATCAGGCGCCCGCGTTACACGTCCAACCGCTACCCAGTGTATATCTAGATCACACCCCAGGTTAGTTACTATCTAATGAAAACCATTTATTTTAAGAATCAAAAACCCATGTTACATATATATTATTAAAACAAGGTCATTTCTGGTACAAAGCGTGGAAATTCTGCGAGCTTTATCGGCACCTTTTGACCAGAAACGACAGGAAGCGGAGTTTTTTGAACCTTATTCTTTTTAAAATCACTATATAGTAAAAAACAGTCGCTTCTGTATGTCCCTATGTATGCTTAGATCTTTAAAACTACACAACGGATTTCGATGCGGTTTTTTTAATAGATAGAGTGATTCAAGAGGAAGGTTTATATGTATTATTGTATATACATGCATAATTTATCAGCATTATACCCGTGCGAAGCCGGGGTGGGTCGCTAGTTTAGTTATAATTATTTAGTATTAATTTATGGTACATCTATCTGATTGATATTTTAAATAAAACAATTTAATTTTTTTTTTTTAACAAAACAATAAATAAAATAAAAAGCAGGTATTTTTAATATCGCATTATCTTGAGATTCACAAAGTGACTAAAATACGTTAACTAGCAGATTAAGCCCTGCTTCGCGCGGCTTCTCTTATACAACCAATTTAGTCTAGATATATTATTTTTATAGGGATCAACTGAGTTTTTCTATCTTGCACCTCGTTATTTCAGCAAGTTATCATGTCCTGTAAATTCTAATGAAATATATAGTTTTCCGAATAAACAGGCAAACATGCTGACGATAGCAACCCCATTGGTTAACAATGCTTGTAATATTACAGTTTCGCTAACATGGTGTCTTCGCGAAGACACAGACTCGCTCCTGATCGCCGGAACCACACTGTCAGTATGGAAACTGACTGAGCGCTCGCATCCAGTACACAAACTGCTTTCTAAAGGTAACTTTAATCAATTAGAATCAGACAAATGGTCGTCATTTTACACGGTGTCCTGAATTTAATGGACAACCTTCTAACCAACCGTTTTTTTTAAACCACAGGTCCAATTTTCTGGGCTCAGGTGCTCTGTATGACATTAGAAGGTTGTCCAATAAATACAGGGCACCGCGTACATCCGTAGAATCTCTGTTTATATTTATAGGTTGGCCCTAAGGTCGCAGTATGAGTAACCTAACGCACCAAAATAATAATGATAAGATAAAAGAGTACTATTACTATGCGATAGTTTTTGTGATGTAATTCATCCCTAATATTGCTAGTGTGACAAACATATCCCAGGGGTTTCCGGAATTCAACAATATGCCTTACAGTATAATATAAAAATATATAAATATTCAGGGACAATCACAAATCGACCTAGTCCCAAACTAAGCAAAGCTTGTACCAAGGGTACTAGACGACGATATACATAATTAGGGATCGGAAATTCAGGTGGATATTTGGGTGAATCAACTTTTAAGTGCACCTTGTTGCTATGGTTACGCAAAAATTGTCTCTTGGCCAACGGGGACAGAGGGTAAACAACACAAAAAAGTTGATTCACCCATTTACCTAAAGTTGACAAAATCCTATTGCTATCTCACTCTTACCTCAAACAAAGCCGCCGCCAAACTTTAGGTATAAAAGCATCCGATTTTCCGATGCCTATACATAATATATAGATAACATCCATGACCCAAGAACAAATATTCGAGTTCATCACGACGCTTTTGACGAGTTTGACGACGCGTTTGGCTCGGTTTGTAGACACCTGCCTACTGAGCCGGCGGTCCGGGGTTCGAATCCCGGCCAGGGCAAATATTTGTGTGATGAACTCGAATATTTGTGCTTGGGTCATGGTTGTTCTATGTATTTAAGTATATATTTATCTACATAAGTACGTATATCGTCGTCTAGTACCCATAACACAAGCCTTCTTGAGCTTAATTTGGGACTAGATCGATTTGTGTGAGGTTGTCCGATATTTATTTATTTATTTATCACACAAATATAGTTAGGCATTACAGTTGGTTGGAAAACTCCTGGATATGGTGACAAATCCTTGATTCCCATGTACTTGTTTGCCACCAGGGCCTATGCAGGGAAGCACCACTCCCGGTGGAGGTCAGAAACCAGGCTCAGACTGTTTCAACACAATGGTAAGGATACAGAATGCTTGTTTAACCGAACTCAAGAAAAAAACGGTCAAGTGCGAGTCGGACTCGCGCTCCGAGGGTTCCGTACAAACATTTTCCATCCTTAAGTGGTTAAGTTAAGTTTGCACCTGGTATGTATAGCGCTCCATACAAATGAGGTGCAAAGTTAACGCAACCAATCCCGTTTGTTGTATGGGAGCCCACCTTAAATATTTACTAGCATTAACCCGCGGCTTCGCTCGCGTGCCTATGTAATAAACATCATCCTACGGGAACAATGCTCTTTTTTTCAGGATTAAAAGTAGGCTATTTGTTAAGTTAGGGTAAAATCTGCAATCTGCATTTCCCTCATACATATCCGTCCAGCCGTTTTAGCGTGAAGAAGTAACAAACATACTCAGACTTTCGCTTTTCTAATATTACTGGGAAATACTTTTTATGTTATCACAACTCCACTTTAACAAATAAAACCGAAAACTCAAGCACTCAAATCAAGCGATCTCAGCTTTTACTGTATCTAAATAAAGTTCACTTCAAAATTCATAACTCGAAGTGAAGCTAAGACACCGGGATATGTGTGCATTTTATTTGTATAAAGCTTTTATAATGTCCCGAGCCTCTGCTTATCGACTTGGGATATTCGAGATTGGTTTAATGATTCTAAGCCATGTTCTAAGTTACGTCATGTTCTATTGTAAGATATTGAGGTTCTCTTTGTTGATAAATGAAAAATGTATTATTCTGAGCCAGATAAACGTAATTCAGAATTCTGAAATGACTTAACATAATTATTGAAAAGCTTGAATGTATTTATTAAGAATGCAGGAAGTTTGCCGATCATTACTCCTCCCGTCCCAACGCGCTGCCCGCCTAGGTACATTGACGACGATCGAGATGCCACCAAATACTATTTTTTTAATCTATTAGGATAACGCGGGTCTCTATCTATACCTCAAAAGCAAAAATAGAACCCCCTTATAGGATCACGTGTAGCTGCCTGTCAGTCCGTCTGTTACAACCGATGTGCTGCAAAACTACTGGACCGATTAAATTGCAATTTGGCGCAAATGCTTTCAAGAATTTTCATGATTTTCGTAATTAACGTCCCAAGAAACCATACAAATTACACCCATACTCATATTTAGTCAACCCCATCGCACCCCAACAGGCGAGACGGTATTTCACGTCCACCACATTTGTTTTTAAAATCGTTGTTGTTTTGGTAATCAGCGACCCGATAAACCATAGAAACATTACCCTTGTTGACTTTGTCACCATATTCTCCTCCTTTAGGGGTTGAATTCTCAAAAAACATGAAACACGTGCTTACTCATTTATCGTTAGAAATACTCCTTGGAAGTTTTCAATAAAATAGTCTAACTAATCTTTTTTCCCCATACAAACTTACGACCCCCATTTCACCCCTTTGGGGGATGAATTTTGAAAAATTCTCTCTTAGTGCACCCCTACACCTTATAAGGAACCTACGTGCCAAATTGGACTCTCTAGAACCAGCGGTTTAGCATTTAGACATTTCAAGCCCAACAGGGGAGATTTTAATTCACATCCTCCACGTTGGATTTTAAAATCGTTGCGGTTTTCGTAATCAGCGAACCGATAAACCATAAAAACAATACCCATGTTGGTTTTCAGACTTTGTCACCACATTTCTCCCTTTTAGGGGTTGAATTTTCGAAAAACCTGAAACACATGTTTACTCATTTATCGTTAGAAATACTCCTGTGAAGTTTTGAATAAAATAGTCTAACTAATCTTGTTTCCCTATACAAACTTTGGAACCCCATTTCACCCCTTTAGGGGGTGAGTTTTGAAAAATACTTTCTTAGTGCACCCCTACACCTTATAAGGAACCTACATGCCAAATTTGAACTCTCTAAAACCAGCGGTTTAGTATTTAGACATCTCAACCCCATTTTACCCCAACAGGGGAGATCGTTACTCACATCCGCCACGTTGGATTTTAAAATCGTTGCGGTTTTCGAAATCAGCGACCCGATAAACCATAAAAACAATAACCATGCTGAAACCTGCAACACGTGTTTACTAATTTATCGTTAGAAATACTCCTGTGAAGTTTCGAATAAAATAGTCTAACTAATCTTGTTTCCCCATACAAACTTTGGAACCCCATTTCACCCCTTTGGGGGATGAATTTTGAAAAATTCTCTCTTAGTGCACCCCTACACCTTATAAGGAACCTACGTGCGAAATTGGACTCTCTAGAACCAGCGGTTTAGCATTTAGACATTTCAACCCCAACAGGGGAGATTTTAATTCACATCCGCCACGTTGGATTTTAAAATCTTTGCGGTTTTCGTAATCAGCGAACCGATAAACCATAAAAACAATACCCATGTTGGTTTTCAGACTTTGTCACCACATTTCTCCCTTGTAGGGGTTGAATTTTCGAAAAACCTGAAACACATGTTTACTCATTTATCGTTAGAAATACTCCTGTGAAGTTTTGAATAAAATAGTCTAACTAATCTTGTTTTCCTATTCAAACTTTGGAACCCCATTTCACCCCTTTAGGGGGTGAGTTTTGAAAAATCCTTTCTTAGTGCACCCCTACACCTTATAAGGAACCTACATGCCAAATTTGAAATCTCTAGAACCAGCGGTTTGGGCTGTGCGTTGATATGTCAGTCAGTCAGTCAGTTTCTTCTTTTATATATTTAGATTTTATTTTATTTTTAGTATTTGTTGTTATAGCGGCAATAGACATACTCGTACATGATCTGTGAAAATTTAAACTGTCTAGTTATCACCGTTCTTGAGATACAGCCTGGTGACGGACTGACGGACGGACGGACGGACAGCGAAATCTCAGTAATAGGGTCCCGTTTTTACCCTTTGGGTACGGAACCCTAAAAAACAGCTGACACTGTTATTATCAGTGTTCGGATTAGGGTGTGCAATTTTCCGGGATTTTGTAACGTAATATTAATGGATATGACTGAACCCCAGGATTATAATCGTAAAGCTAAAATAAAATATGTGTTTCGTTTCAAAATATAACTCGGTTATAAAAAGGTGGGGACTTATATTAATACAGGCGTCAATAATATTATTTTTCTACTTCTGTACTTTTATCTGTCATTTATATAGTCACTAACTTAAATAAAGATATACTTTACAAAAACCTTCTAAAAGTCTATAGTCTATTGCCCAAAAACGCACTGCTAAACGATGTTATTTAACGCCACAAAAAAAGGGGTTTTCCGTGATCCGGGCTTATCCATATTATTAAGCATAGCATTTAAGGTCATTCACCCCAAATTGCACACCCAATTCAAACACTGTTTATCATTTAATTATAGTATTTATTTGTGATTGATCTAAAAGTCGATTTAGTCTATTTAGTATTATACATTCAATGTGGTTCCATTGCAATTTACAAGGAATTAACCCCTCGTATGCGGCAACCAATTCAGAATTTGACACACCGTTGCGGCCGCGTTACGTCATTGTCTGCTGCCCGCTTCAAACTTTAGAACGTATCCGTGCTTAGGCAGTTCATGAACTGGCACGGATACGTGTCTAAGCATACGAGGGGTTAATACTCAGATAGACAATGGTCATAAACACACGAATAATTTTGCTGTGAATAGTCTTGAATGATTGAACAGAACTAGGTAAGACTCTAATTATTATTTCAATAACGTTAGTTGTATCGTTAGGTCTGGCAGCAAATATCAGTATTGCCGGTAGAAGGAGCTTGCGCACACGCATGCTCACGTCGCCTGCACGTCGCAGCACCATTGCATATTTTAGCAGCTACTGGACCGAATCGCTTACTACTACACCGAGATACTCATCGGGTAAGTTTCTTCACAATACCGTTAAACTACCCAAATATAGTCCGTTCTACACAACTATGGTCCAATTTAATCCGAAAATTACTCGTTAATGTATGACAATTATAATTAATAAACTCTAAAGTGAACAACAAAATTAAACAAACTTAAATAAAAACGTATAAAATCACAGATGGAATATGGATTTTGATAATAATAAACGACCGCTTTATACAATAATTAAATATGTCTCACGAAAGTTTTAATAAAATTAATAATAAACGAGTTTCGCTTTGGATCATAGTTGGATGATTGGACTATAGTTGGGTAGTGTTACGGTACGTATTTTTTGCCTACTAGATAAGATTATTGCCGCAGAATTTATCAGTATTGCCGCAACAGAATAACTGTTACTGCAACAGATATCAGTATACCACAAAAAGTATCAGTATTGCCGCAACATAATAATAATAATAATAATAATAAATTTATTTCAATACAACAACGTTTTTTTACAATAGCATCTTTTACAGAGGGTCCTTAAAATTAGAGACTACTTCCTAAATAGGTGAGACCTGAGCTTTAGGTTAAGCAGTGCTCCTTGCCATATAACCGCACTGATGTTAAAAACATTTAAACCAAAATTAACTTATGATTTACACGAATTTGTAGCTTACTTATGTTATATATATATATCTGTGGAATAATAATATACTTAAAATTAGCGTTATTTATGAGAGTGAGTGAGTGTATGTATATATAAGTGAGAGCAAATAGAAAATATTATCATCAATTAGACTAATATAGAGAGAAGATTTTCCGTATCCTGGTAGTTTTTAGATAATAACCAGGTTGTGACTGTTTGCTTACAATCTCTTTTATTCATTGGATAAATATTTAATAGTTTATTAATTTGATTATAAATACGAGGACCGTTAAAAGCGAAAAATTTTTTTATGAAACTAGTGTGAAATTGCCGTTCCGGTTTTCCTACGTTATGTGCTCTACGAGAGGTGTCAATTTTATTCTTGTTATAATATAGTGTTGAGTGGAATTTAAGGATTGTGGATAAAACAAAAAGTTGCCTAACTGTTAAGACTTTAGCAGTAACGTAGAGCATTTGTGTGGGATGCATGAAAGGAAGGAAGAGCATCACTTTCAGAACTGCACGTTGAGCAATTTCGAGCGCGATCAAAGAAGTTTTAGGAGCTCCCCCCCAGATAGACACACAGTAAGTCAGTAGTGATTGACATAATGCCAGGTATACACGTTTTAGGAGCGGTTCGTCAGCCACATGTCGTAGATTTTTAAAGACGTAAATAAGTTTGCGGACTCTACCACAGAGTAATTCAATATGTGCTCCAAAGTTGAGGCAAGAGTCCACTATAATGCCTAGGTACTTAATGTTTTCAGTTTTTGCTAAAGGATGACAAGAGCAAGGACCACCTTGTTGTGGGACACAAGAGACATGAACTTTAAGGGACAGGTGAAGCGGTGGTTGGCCAGAAGTCCTTATAGAGTGTGTTATAAATTTTGTCTTATCCACGTTTAGAGTTAAAAGGTTCGAATCAAGCCATCTGGTGACCAAATTTAGACCATTTTGAGCATTTACAAAAACTTCTTCCCAAGTATCTTCGGAGAACAGAAGAACAGTGTCATCCGCGTATGCAATTAATCTACCATTTGGAAGGTCTATTTGACAAAGGTCATTAATGTATACCAGAAAGAGAGTAGGTCCTAGTATGCTACCCTGAGGGACTCCATAAGTTACGCTTTGATCACCACTCCTTATTTCATCCATTGAGACGCATTGCTGTCTATTACATAAGTAATCCTGGAAGATTTTAAGTGGTTTGCCTCTGATACCAATGTATTCTAACTTTTCTACGAGGATGGGAACAGACACAGTATCAAAGGCCTTTGCTAGATCGATATATATCGATATGCATTTCTTGCCATCATCCAGGTGGTTACTTACATATTGCGTGAGCTCATGAACAGCATCATTTGTAGATTTTCCACAACGAAAACCGAACTGATTTTGTGAGAGTAAGTTATATTTTTCAAGGTACGATATCAGTCTTACATTTAAAATTCGTTCAAGGATCTTAGATATGGATGGTAGTATTGATATTGGACGATAGTTACATGGTTGAGATTTGTTTCCACTTTTAAATATTGGCAAAACTAAAGATTTTTTGAGAGCCTCAGGAAAAATCCCTTTGACCAAGCAGTTATTAAATATGTGAGTAAGGATTGGCGTGAGTGTTTTTTTGTGTATTTTTAGTACAGCGTTCGGTATACCATCCCACCCTACCGAGCAAGAGCTATTTAGTCCCATTATTAGTTTTTCAACTTCCTTCTCATTTGTGGACATCAGTCCCATAGAGTTAGTACACCTGCCCAGTCTGGTGTAAGTCTTAAAGTTTGTGATATTCATTACTGTTGCTTTCGAGATTATATTTTCAGCCAAATTCTTTCCTACATTAATAAAATAATTGTTAACTTGGTCTACTGACGCCTGGGGCGAGGAGGTAATATTTAAAAGGTCGTCGTTAGGGGTCCTTATTTTACTTGTACCAGTGATATCTTTAATAGATGACCATAAACGTTTATTATTGTTGCCTGCTCTTTTTATTTGATCTTTTTCATATTCTATTTTGACTTTTCTAAGGATATTGCCGCAAAAATTCCGATATCTACGGTAGGTAATTTTAAGTATCTCATTAGTAGGTTCTTTTCTTACTTTATTATGGAGTCTATCTCTATTACGGATGCATTTCAAAAGCCCCGGTGTGATCCACGGCTTTATAATGAATTTACTCCTAGATTTTTTAATGGTAATCGTATTTTTTGATATTAAATTCTGTAAGCGCTCTATTAAAACATTCAAAGATATATTGGGATCCATTATTTTTAAAATTTCTCTAAAATCGGTGGATTCTAAATCTTTAGCCAATGATTCATAACACAATTTTGTACGAGTTGTTATTTTGTTTTCCTTAGGTTTGGTAGATTGCCAGCATAAAAGAACAGTATTATGGTCTGTTAATGTTGATTGTATGACTATAATTTGAGCGGCAGACTTCGTTCTAAGCATAACATGGTCTAAGCAAGTCTTGCTTTCCTCACGTGTTATATGATTGTGACCGGGAAGAAGACCATAAGACGCCAAGAAAGTTAGGTAGGTATTTGAGCGTGAGTCCAGTAAATCTCCGCAAATATTGATGTTTATATCGCCCATGAGGGCAACATTTTGATGGTTCGAAAGGTTAATCAGGGTTGTGTTCAATGTTTCTAGGAAGCCTTGTATATTTATCTGAGAAGGCGATCTGTAAATTGCAACAACAGCATAATTCGAGTTAATTTTCAAGACTAAACAATTGGCATCTGTAAGATTGGGTTCTTCAACTTGGATGTTAAGACAGGTTTTACAATATATAACAATTCCATCATTTTGATTCTGATAGTTAGTACTTGCAAAGTGGTTGTATCCTTCCAACGTAGGGATTACATCTACACAAGACAACCAGCATTCTGTAAGTATTATAATATCCGTATTAATTTTAAGACGATACAGTAAGATACATAATTCATTAAAATTCTTGTTAATGCTGCGGATATTTTGTGTTAAAATTTTTAGAGTTTCTGCAATAATTAGTGTTTTACAATCCTCTACATTTGATATAGCAGATTCAGCGACTATTAGTTTATCAAGATCTTCATTTATAATATCATTTCTGTTCGCCATTTTAAATTCAATAAGAACCAAATAAAACCAAAGCATTTAGTATTAAAGAATTAAAATAAATTCTCTACGCTGCTCTAAGAGCCGACAGAATGTCCATACTTTTCACCCAGATAGTGTCCGCCTCATCTCCTTTTTTTAGCAAAATCCGACCATGGCGTGTCCATAGGTGCTTGTACCCTTTTTCTCTTTTGAGAGCACGAGCCTCAGCTAACAGCGCCCTATTTTTTGGCGACAGGTGTTCCATGACGTAGATCGGTTGTTTACTTTCACTAGCGATTCCAAGGTGCGAGGAATTTAACTTGTTAGTTGGATTTGCTTTGTTAAATGCGAGACATGCCGATAAAAAACGATCTCGTGCGCGTGGGGATGGCAACTTTACAATTACAGAACGAGGTCTTGATGAAGTTGCGTTACGGGTAGACTTAGCCACACGGGTGCACAAGAGAATGTCATTCTCCGTTATCGGACACGACACTGTAGCACCGAGTTGGATCACTGTTGTAATCAAGTTTTCATTAGCATGTTCAGGGATGCACTGGATCTCAACGTTGTTTTCCCGGGCCTGCTGCTCGATTTGATCAACTCTCAGATTGAGGTCTTGAACGTTTTCTCTTAAGGAATTGTTATCCGCGCGTAACTCCGATACCTCCGTACGCAAGCGACTCACTTCTCCCTGCAATTCCTCATACTTTTCGGAAATAAATTCAACGCTCCTGACCAAGTCCGGTATTAGGTCGACATTCCTCCGGATACCTTCGAAGCCTTGCTTGATTTGCGACTCAATGGACGCCCGTATAGTTGATTCAAATTGGGCCATACGTTTAGATATGGCGTCAAAAGATACGGTGCTTGGGCCTGGGTCATTATTTTCGCTCCCTTTCACTGGCGTCTCGCTATTGTCTCCGCCTTTCCGAGGTCCTTTGCATTCCGGACATTTCCATGCAGACTTGGCTTTCGCCGAAAGCTTGGTAAAATTTTCCTTTGTGATATTCACACAAGAGTAGTGATAATTGCTCGCGCATGATGACGATGAGCAAGTAATTTTTTCTGTAATGCTAATTAATTGCCGGCATGCACTGCAGTTACTCATTCTAAACGAATACAGGGCTTAATCGTTCCGTAAATGAATATAAATCAACTATCTACGCAACAAGACAGCGTTATCTAAACACAAGTACGCAGTCCCGGCAAGAAGAGCGCAAGCGCCATGCAGATTGCGGCGGTTACGTCTTTATGTCATGCACTTCCCGGAACGAAGTAATGTTTGTTTTCTGCACGGTAGATTAAAGTTAGAATTTTTCACTTGCACGTGTATAATGATTAATTTTCGACACTGAGTAATGTTGTTTATCACTTAACATATAAGTTTGGTCACACTTAACAGATTCTTCATAATTTCATAACTAGAAAAACGATATAGTCACTACAAATCAATATAAATTTAGGAGCAATCCGACACCGTGCGTGCCGCGCATAATGTACCCCAAACCCAACATATATTTGTATTGCCGCAGCAATATCAATATTGCCGCATCAAATATCAACATTGCCGCAAAGGGTATCAGTATTGCCGATACCCGTTTACCCTTCCCTTGACCAGAAGGTTGGATCCGCTATTACTTAGTAACGAATAGATGTAATGGTGTACAGATCTGCTCGACGGGGGTGGTGGTGTCGGGCGCGCCGGGTCAGGAGCTGGCGGTGAGCGGCACGCCGCCCAAGAAGCCCAAGTACGGGGGAGCCCTGCCTGTAAGTACACACAACGTTTAAGTAAGCAACCTGTGTCAACTCCATCATTACTAGACCCCGGACATTTGTCGCCACAGAAATATATCAAGATAGAAGGAAAGAGTTCAGCAATTTGTAGGGAGACCGAACGTGTAACATTTTGCGTAGGTTAATTATTGCGCAACAAACCATTTTTACAAGCTTTTATTTAGCTTGCATGGTATGTTTAAAGTATGTTTGTTCGGGTGAAACCTTGCAACTCAATTTTGAAGCAGATATCGTCAACCGACTGAGCTGAAATTTTGCATACTTACTTAACTTTGATGACAATACAATAATATGGTACCATAGGGCTGATCTGATGATGGAGCCGGAAGGTGGCCATAGGAACTCTATAATAGAAAAAGCAATCCTACCGAGCTTGGGCTCTTTAGAATCGCCTCAGTGAGCATTTGATGGATATCCAAAGAAAAGTACAGTCGGCTATAAAAGCTTGCCACTAAAATGTAATTTTTGACAGAAACTTATGTGTTTAAGACCTGACGTCGCACGCAGGCCGCGGTCGGGAACAGACTGATGTTCGCGGCGAGCAATGTTGACATCGTGTCAACATTTCGCCACGCGATGTACATACACTCTTTCCTTCTATTTTGATATATTTCTGTGTTTGTCGCGGTGACGTCACAATAGGCTAGTTTGGGGAGTAAGCGGACCGGTGTTAATTAATACAATAAATGACATAAATAAATGAATATTCTTTCTTTTAGTCAATTGATTTATTTATCGTCGTAGTTATTTCGTTAACTGGCTCTCCGTAACAAATCAAATGTTTAGTTTGCATTAATATGCCAAAAAATAACATTAATCAATTAATTCAATTAATTATGTAATTTTTGTAGTATATTATTTAAACTTATAAACATATACGAAGACAAAAGCATCTAAAATATTACCTATAGATTTTTAATTTTTATTGTTTATAATTTAATAACAAGTGGAGTGTATTACTCAATAAAAAATACGAAAAAAATGTGATTATAATAAATAAAAAAAAATGGGTTAAAAACTGTTACTTTTTCCTTATTTATTAACCCCTCGTATGGTTAGACACGGATCCGTGCGGGACATTTGAACCTTATGTTAAATGTCAGTTAATTTCAATTTGATTAGCAAATTTTTGACGCCGCATACGAGGGGTTAATACAGGTCCATTTACTCCCCAAACTACCCTATTGTCACGTGACTGCGACGAAAATCCGGGGTCTAATCATTACTCGCCAAAAGAACATTAGAAACCAGTAGTTGCCTAATGCCTTGATGTTGTATGTCGTGCTTAGTCGGGAGCTGTGTGCGCGCTCGTGTCGTGCGCCGACCTGTCGTGGCTGGGCGGCGTGTGCGTCGCCCTCGACACGCACGCGCAGCTGCACGTGTACAAGCTGCCGCAGCCGGATATCCGTGAGTTACTATCTATACTGTTGTATGTGGTGCGCAGTCGGGAGCTGTGTGCGCGCTCGTGTCGTGCGCCGACCTGTCGTGGCTGGGCGGCGTGTGCGTCGCCCTCGACACGCACGCGCAGCTGCACGTGTACAAGCTGCCGCAGCCGGATATCCGTGAGTTACTATCTATACTGTTGTATGTGGTGCGCAGTCGGGAGCTGTGTGCGCGCTCGTGTCGTGCGCCGACCTGTCGTGGCTGGGCGGCGTGTGCGTCGCCCTCGACACGCACGCGCAGCTGCACGTGTACAAGCTGCCGCAGCCGGATATCCGTGAGTTACTATCTATACTGTTGTATGTGGTGCGCAGTCGGGAGCTGTGTGCGCGCTCGTGTCGTGCGCCGACCTGTCGTGGCTGGGCGGCGTGTGCGTCGCCCTCGACACGCACGCGCAGCTGCACGTGTACAAGCTGCCGCAGCCGGATATCCGTGAGTTACTATCTATACTGTTGTATGTGGTGCGCAGTCGGGAGCTGTGTGCGCGCTCGTGTCGTGCGCCGACCTGTCGTGGCTGGGCGGCGTGTGCGTCGCCCTCGACACGCACGCGCAGCTGCACGTGTACAAGCTGCCGCAGCCGGATATCCGTGAGTTACTATCTATACTGTTGTATGTGGTGCGCAGTCGGGAGCTGTGTGCGCGCTCGTGTCGTGCGCCGACCTGTCGTGGCTGGGCGGCGTGTGCGTCGCCCTCGACACGCACGCGCAGCTGCACGTGTACAAGCTGCCGCAGCCGGATATCCGTGAGTTATTATTATCCTTTTAGTAGGACATCCGAACCTACATCGACCTTCACCGAGCTGATAATAGAATGAAACATATTTTATAATGAATTTAGGTTATTAGAAAATATATTAAAAATGGGTTTGCTAAAAATATCCTGGACAGGCTTTCTTTATGGAATTAAAAATTTGCTGTGATTGACGTAACGATCTAATAGCTCAGTTGGTACGCCGGAAACGTAGGGTCGCGGGTTTGAGTCCTGCTCCTGCTTACATTGCAGTAGTTCACATTACATTTTCCTGTCATAATTTATCTTTGTATCAATATTTACGTATAATTATCCCTTTGAAAAACGCGCAGATTACTACCAGGGACCGGAACCGGTTACCCTAACAAGGGTTTTTGATGAGGTTATTTTAGAAGTTGTTTTTAAAAACCCTTACATATTGTTAACCCTATGATGTGGTTGTTTCAATGATACGGTTACTGTTTTGTTGCAGTTAACGCGGTTACCGGTTACCTTAACTAACCTACCCCGTCCCACTAACCGAGTCTTTAGGGTATTGAACCGAGTTCAAACGAATGTGATCCTTAAGTAATGTGTTATTAGTTCAGTTTTTGAATAGCAGTTATAATAACTACTAACCCTAACTTAATAACCTTAACGTAAGGGTTTTTGAACGAGTTCTAACGAATATGATCCCTAAATTATGTCTTATTAGGTCAGTTTTTGAATAACAGTAACTCAGTAAATTTCTTATCTCTTGCAAGTCATAAACGTGTTTGGTTTGCGAGGTTTGTAACAATATGCTATAAAGCGACAATTCAGACAATATTCAACTTTAAGTCTTTGGTGTAGAAACTTCTTATGTTACCATGGTAGCGTTGCTTAGCTCGAGCGGCGAAAACAATGTGTTGTTTGTTTTTTTTCATATTTCATCTTTGCCTTTGCGGCTTGACAAATAACTGTAAGACGGAAAAAATAAAAGTTATTCGTTTATTTTTGCCGTAACCATTGTTATCACATATTGGTTTATCGCAAAAACAATTAACTATCATTTCCTTCAAACCCCGTAATACAGATTAGTATTGTTTCGATAAAAAAAATATAACAATTAATGCGGCATTCAGTTAAGGCACAACTGCATTTTGATTATTCTTAAAACAATAATAAATACCGCGTCTCAGTGTGCAGTAAATGCCAATACCCCGATAACAATAAACTAAAAATAATTCTTAGCATTTCACTCATCCCTTTTCATCTAAGTATAATTATATTTAGGTTGATGTATGTGTCAATTAGGAACTTCAAATTATTTTAATCAAATTACACCCTTAAATTGTAAAGATAAGCAATATTATTGATGGTTCTGTGGATATTCTTATTATTCAAATTGATTTGAACAAGAATATTTCTTGTACTCTGTCTTGATTAAATCATGATCCTTTTTTTTATTAATAGTTAAAAACGTAATAATTATAAAAATATTTAAACACTAAAAAAGTTTTAAGTAATTAATTAAAATGTTATTTGAAATAAAGTTAATTTTGTTATATTATGTATTCTATAACTTTTTTTTTAACTATAGAAAGAAAATTCTTTACACACAGACAGATGTCCTTTTGTCCGGATTTCCGGCTGGTCTCGCTTAGGGGTCACATTTCTCAACCGATTTATGAAGTTTTGTGAGGTCTAGGTTAGTTAATTATATGAAATATTTGTGTCGATAAAATTATTCGAAACTTGGTTCGAATAATTTTATCGACTTCGATTTGTAAACTAAGAAAAATAAAAAAAAACATCCATTTGGAAGAATAAAATTAAACTATTATAATCAATGGCATTTATTTGTATATATCAAAAATCCAGTTTACTGTTCTATCAACACACAACCAATTTAAAAATTATCTTTACATTAAAAGTTGTTACAGCAGTAATCAGAAAGTAAATTAACATATTATCATAAAATAAGTTGGCTCACTGAGTAGTCAAAATAAAAAACAAAAGAAAACTTGAAATCAAGCTAGCTTACGCACACAAACCATACATATTGTATTATAAGATATATATATGATTTCTATATATATATAACACATATAATATTATAAATAAATATGAAATATTAAAATATATACCTAGGTACCTTATTAAAATTTCAACAAGGGTCAATATGTTCTGCCAGCATCAACGCGATTTCTATAATAATACCTTTAAAAGTATTTACCATATTATAATCATGCTATGTTCATAAAATAAACTAAAATTTGGGTGTGTAAATAATTTACTAGAATAGTTATTTTTTTATCAGATAACAAAAATAGTAAGTTTAATTATACTACTAAAACCTTAAAAATATCATCATCACAGTTTAACATGCATAATCAGTCTTAATAACTACCTATTCTTAACAATTAATACTTATAACACCTATACATTAAAAACACCATAATAAAAAAAACAATGACATAAATCAGCAATCAAAAAATCAAATCACTTTAAAATTAGACCTTATCAAATATATTACTAAATTATGGATTACTTATTATTTACGTAATTTTGGAAAGCCGTATGATACAATTCTGTCATAAATTTTACACGTGCCCACATGTCCTTCAATTTATCGTCCGGTACATCTTCTAACAATTCCTTGAATTCCGCTAAAATTTCTGTACGTTTTTCATAACCTTCCTTCCTCTCTTGATTTAACTTTGAGTCTGAAATAAAAGAATATATACTTAATTTGGCATTTCATTTTAAGTTTAGTAAGTAATACGTCACTAATATTACATTTATATATTAGAAATGTAAGCGCCGTCCAATAAAGTACAACGTTAAATGCCTATTTTTTGTTAGGAATGCTAAACTGGCAGCTCTAAGGATACCCGAACATTAAAAGTAAATTGGAATAATGCAATATACATATATATATATATATATATATATACAACGTGTCCCAAAATTCAACGATAAGCGGGCACCAGAGGATGGATCTGGTCATGATACCTCGAGAAAAAAAAAGAAAAAAAATATATCTCAATCCCTTTAGAAATTATTAAAAAAAAATGAAATTCTTAAAATATCGACACCCCTAATGGTATTTTTAACGACCATGTCTAGAATTTTTGGAATATTTCAGATTTTTTTTTGTATCGGCAACCTAAGTAGCACTGCTAGCCACCACAGCCCTTAAAAATATCAGAATACATGTAGTTTTAACACAAAAAATAATCAAAATTATTTTTACCCCAAAAATTTTGAATGAATTTTTCTTTTAGTCCACTTTGACTCATCATGGTACATAAAAAAAGTATTGACATTACTATGGCAAGTGTTTTAAAAAGTTTACGCAACTAACCAAGATTCCAAAATGGTAGGATACTCTAGGAAAACTAGCGCCGAAAAAGAAAACAGCAATTTTTAAACAAGAACCGACATTTCTTAATGTTGATAGTAATCACTTTTACGTGCTACCACTAACCCGTCCCGAACTCAGACTTCAACTCTGCTGCTGCAGAGACACGCTGAGGCACCCTTTGGGTGGAAAGGCTAGCCTCCAAATGCCGTTCACCGGCCCTCTGCCTATCCGCATCCCATCATCGGCCACAAAAGTGGACTAAAACAAAGACTAGCAAAGCAGGCTAACCTATGCCCACCCAAAGTGCTGTGGCAGCGGGCGCCTTGGCGGGCACCACGCCCTGCGAGCTGGATGCCCAGGGGCTCGTGGAGGCGCACAGGGAGCGGGTGAGAGCAGAGCCCTTAATGAGTTCCCCGCTTCCGAAGAGCTGCGTAAGGAGCGCCGACAGGTGCAGCGCTGGGTGAGGGACCGGTGGAGGAATGACCTGGAGGACTCCCCCTATGAAGCCCGCACCATAGGGGCACTCATCCCATCGTTCGACCACTGGTTGGAGAGGGTTCATGGGAGCATTGGCTTCCGACTGGCGCAGGTAATGACCGGACACGGGTGTATCGATCATTACCTGCATCGAATCGGCAGGGAAACCAGCCCGGTGTACCGCGAGCGGCGACCCGTATGACACCGCCCAGCACACCCTAAAGGAGTGCATTCACTGGGTTGGTGAACGCCGTACTATGGTGGGCGCCCTTGGAGTGGGGGATCTCTCGCTCGACAGCGTCGTAGTGGCCATACTGAGGAGCGAGAGGACTCGGTACGGGAGCGCGAAGATAGGGCAGATGCGGTCATTGTCATGGTGTGCACTTAGACTTTGCAAGTTATGGGAAGCACTTGGGGTGAGCATAGGTTAGATTGCTTTGCTAGTCTTTGTCTTAGTTCACTTCGGAAGTGGCCGATGATGGGATGCGGATAAGCAGAGGGCCGGTGACCCGCTCCTGGAGGCTAGCCTTTCCACCCAGAGGGTGCCTCAGCGTGTCTCTGCAGCAGCATAGTTCAAGTTTGAGTTCGGGACGGGTTAGTGGTAGCACGTAAAAGTGATTACTATCAACATTAAAAAAATTCGGTTCTTGTTTAAAAATAGCTGTTTTTTTTTTTCGGGGCTAGTTTTCCAAGAGTATCCTACCATTTTGGAATCTTAGTTAGTTGCGTCAACTTTTTAAAACTCTTGCCATAGTAGTGTCAATACTTTTTTTATGCACCATGATGATTGAAAGTGGACTGCAAGAAAAAAACATTTAAAAGAATTGAGGTAAAAATAATCTTGATTATTTTTTGTGTTAAAACTACATGTATTCTGATATTTTTAAAGGCTGCGGTGGGTAGCAGTGCTACTTAGGTTGCCGATACAAAAAAAATATCTGAAATATTCCAAAAATTAAAGACATGGTCGTTAAAAATACCATTAGGGGTGTCGATATTTTAAGAATTTCATTTTTTTTTAATAATTTCTAAAGGGATTGAGATATATTTTTTTTCTTTTTTTTTCTCGAGGTATCATGACCAGATCCATCCTCTGGTGCCCGCTTATCGTTGAATTTTGGGACACGTTGTATATATATATATATATACTTATGATTTTTAGCTAAATGTGCCAACATATTCTGAATAAAATGTATAATAAATGAAAATGCACAAACACACATTTACGAAATGTCATTGTAGTAGATATTCCGAATTTGTATAGTAATTAAATATTATATATTTACATATACATTCATTTAAACAAGTTGTCTGAACGCCTCATTTCATGGCAAAAGGCCGCCATTTATATCTACGTTTTTGTGGAATGCAATGTGCAATTAACTTTAAATAAATAAATATATGTACGTATAGGTATATATATAATTAGAATATGGTTGAAAATAAACAAACATATTGCAGATACTATTAAGGAAAAAATATCAGTTCGAGTACCTTTAAGGTCGATAGTATTTACAGACTTAATGGTAAACAAAATTGAAATATCATCATAATAAGAATGCATAACTTACCAGTTTCTGCTGTCTTTTGCCTGTTAAGTTTATTTACAAAGTCACTATATTCCTCGGGAAAGTTGCATGGCAGTGGCAGCAAGCGCTTTTTGTTGTCCATTTTAAAGTTTTTTTTTAATATTCGTTATTTTATGGCACCCGTTTTTAACTGACCAGTTGGACGATTTGGAGGATTTATTTTTATTTTTTTTATTTATTTATTCAAGTCAAAAATAAGCTCACAGTATACACCAAATCGCTTACTTGTAATTAAAATTTAACATTATACAAATCAAAAATTATAATAATTGAAACAACAACACATAAAAATACAACAAAAGAACACAGGCAAAACATTGATCATACCTTTATGTTCCTCTTAGAAATAAATAAACGGTTGCCAATTCATAAAAAAAATCATATTAAAAGAATTAGGTAAATAAATTCACTAAAAAATTAAAAAAAATACAAACTCAAATAAATAATACATTGATAAAAAATTAAAAAGTCCTTTAATAATCCAATAATAATAATATAAAAAGTCAAATGTCAAATTTCAAAATAAAAATAAAACTATACATTTACATTTAGAACAACATTTAAAAAGGATACTGAGTAACTAACGCTTAGCATCCATGATGCTTCAAAACAATACTAATCCCATCTCTTTCTTACATTTTTTATCTTATCCGTCATTTTTAAACAGCACGTTGCATACTTAAAAATACCATGCTGCAAGTCAAACTCTCTTTTGTTCTTATACGATGGTTTTTACTGTTATCAGGTATAATGCTGGTAACGCAGCAGTTGCCGATCGTTCTTCGATAAGAAAAAACTTTAGTATGAAAATTATAGTTATTTATTATTAGATGTTATTACTTTTTTATTAGCAGAACAATCACATCAAATTATCAACTAATTAACAACATCAGTGTAGGAGAAACATACAGTGGCGGATTATCCCTAAGGCAAAGTAGGCACGTGCCTAGGGGCGCAACGCCGCAAAGGGGCGCAAAGGGCCGCAAAGGGGCGCAAAGGGCCGTAAAGGGGCGTAAAGGGCCGCAAAGGAGCGCAAAGTGGCGCCGATCAGGTTTTTGCCTAGGGCGCTCTCGACCCTTAATCCGCCACTGGAAACATATAAAAAGCGAAGATAAAGTACTTATTATCTAATAACAACAACAAAAAACAAAAAGTCAAAACAAACTAGTGTAAAAAAAACACGGCAAAACGTGAACATTCTGCCAACTCCGCTCATCTATAACGATCCTTCAAGGTTCAGTTCCAAACCCTAACGCGTAGGGGTTTAGAGTTAACTGCTATAAAAAACCCTTACGCGTTAGGGTTTCAACCGTAACTGTGTAACTGTGTTAAGGTTGTAGTTAACTGTTATGATATGGTAACCTTAACATAGGGTTACCAAATGAAAAGGTTACCTTATGTTATGGTTACCAAATTGTTGGGGTTACCTTATCAATAGGCTTAACTTTAAAGAGGGGTTTTCCGGTCCCTGATTACTACTCGCCTACTGCGAGATCCAAATAGGTCCCTTTTAATTCTTGATGATGCAATGCAAGATTTTTATTTTTATTAAAAAATGAGATATTTGGTTGTTAAAAAAAGAATCTTCATAAATTTGTTAAAAATAACATTCCATTATGAAATCGCTCTCAAAAATATATCTACTTATATATAAACCTTTAATTCATTATTACGTCAAAAAATTACACTAGTCATTTAAGGGTTAAACACCGATTTGTAAAAAAAACCGTTTAGGTTCACGTTCGTTCGTCCATATTCCCATTTTGACAACATTCCTATTTCGACGTCTATATTTAATTCCCGATTCCACTTCCTATCTCGTCCGAATTCCTAACTCGTCCACATTCCCACCTCGTCCACATTCCCACCTCGTCCACATTTCCATGTCTTCCACATCCCCATGTCGTCCACATTCCCAATTCATCTATATTCCCAACTCGTCCGTTAACATCGGTATTTTTTTAAGTTTTTTTTTTGTTCACAGCCACGCAACTGTCAGTGCAACACACGACGTGTCTCCTGGAGTACGCCATGGTGTCCGGCTTGGACTATCGTGACGTCATCATGACGCTCAAGCCGAATGCTCTTGAGGCTGTGTACGAGAGGTATGTACTGTAGCGGGGGCGCAACTCAGTGGTGGTTAAATAAAGGCATGTATTTAAATCGATATCTGTATATTCCCTTTTTTCGATCAAAATATTTGAAAGTTTCACCGAAAATACTGACTTGCACACTAATTATGCACACTAAATAATGCGAATTCAATATACTATATAAAGGTATTTGCAAAACTGTTTTACTGGATATAAAAAAAAAAACTAACCTAACCTAACCCGGCCAAGTCGGATCTTAGTGTGCAGTGCGAGGATAATTAGTGTGCAAGTCAGTATTTTTGGTGAAACTTTCAAATATATCTGATGTACGAACCATATTTTTGGTGTGAATTCGGTTAAAAAGGTCATCTCGTTTTATATGATGTTTAAGTTTTTTTTGTAGGACATGTTCAGTTAATCAATTGTGTTTTTTTGCACAGCATTTGTTTTTCTGGTATGCATTCAGTTAATTAGTGGAGTTACCTAGTGTACTGAAAAATTATACAGATGTGCATTTAAATATATCCCTTAAATAAAGACCAGGACTTCTTTCTATATTTTTTCTACTCCAGTACTTTTTCTGTCATTTATTTATCTTTTTTGCACAAAAGAAAAACTTATCGTACAGGCGGAGTGCCACGAGGCATTCTATACCAGTCAACTTTCAAGCTCGAGACCAGATAAATTGATGATACACATGTTTGTTTTCTTTGTAATGTGGAAACACCACATTTTATTGAGCTAAATTAATACGAAGATGGAAGCACAAATAAAATATTAAATGCGGAACCTGGCGGAAAGGACTGGGAGTCGAACCCGCTACTTCTGGGTTACCGGAATTGTACTCATCTTAACATATACAAGTACCTATCTATTTAGTTACTGAAACCAAAGATGAATATTTAAAGTTATATAACCCTTAAATGCATGGTGTAAGATTTATTATTTATTTATTTATTGAAAAACAGGTTACATAACATTACAGTTTACACCAATGCGTCATGAACCGAACAATCTTTATTTTGACGGCGGAACGGCGTGGAAGATGCAGCTTACATAAACAAAAATGAATTACTGGTTGAAAACTAGAAACATTTATTTGAAATAACATAATATTTTATAATATTGTGTTTTTTTTATTCATGCATTTAAGGGATAATGACTAATGAACAGAGGTCGGCGTGGGTGAGCTGTTTTCAGCTGTTTGCATAACATGGACATACCTTGTCATGCCCTTGCCTTGCCCCACGTGCCCCATAAACGTATGAAATTATTTTATTTAGGCTGCCATTCTGCTTTGAGCTTTACGTCGCAATAAAAAAATATATTAGAACCTACGGAACGATTGATTAATCTATTTTTTACAGCTTTCCGCTTAAGTGGGAAAATAATTTTAACGAGTATTAAAGCAAACATCCTTCGATAATATATTATCCATATGATACTATGAAGGTTAATCTAGTGAATATCAAACCTCTTAAGATAGGCAATAAATCTGTTATAAACTGGTCTTCACCTGCTTCTGTCAGGCAGAATTTAGAAGACGTCATCTCTAGAAACCCAGACTTAGATGTTTTTAGAGAGTATGTCAAAAAACTTTCGGAAGCTTCAGACGTGGACAGCATTCTAATGTACAATTTATCTCCACTCACTTCATTCAGTGGATGTAGAAAGATCTTTTTCTTTTTATAAATGAATATGCGAAAATGCGCCAATGCGAAACTCGTTAAAAATTTAAAATATAGAAAAACTAATAGTCATTTATTACAAAAGCACAGAAAATTTACAATAAATAAAGAGCTTAATATTCGTTTTGTAATGGTTTTTTCATTTTAGTTTAATCATTTCAGTGTTGTCTTTTTATATTTTTTTTTATGGGTACACCTTATCCATATTAATATCTACAAGACACAACTATATGACATTAATGACGTAAAAATAGCTCACCCACGCCGACCTCTGATAATGAATCTATTAATCGAATAGTTACAGAATAAAATTATTAACAGTAAAAGTATTATTGTAAAAAATACTAATAAAAAGGTTAAACAATTTATTTTATATTTTACTAGCGACCCGCCCCGGCTTCCCACGGGTGCAATGCTGATAAATTATGCATGTATCATACATATAAACCTACCTCTTGAATCACTATCTACTAAAAAACCGCATCAAAATCCGTTGCGTAGTTTTAAAGACCTAAGCATATAAGGACTGACAGCAGGATGCGACTCAGTATAAATCAGACTCTGATGTATACTATGTAGTAATGGTTAGTGTATTTATTTGTAATTTATTAGTGTGTTAGTGTGTAATTTTAGTGTGGTGGATGTTTGAGAAGCATCAGAGTTTTCTATGTAAAATAGCCGTCTCTTTTGGTTTCATCCAACAAATGTAGATGTAGTGATGTATTTTATTTGGAAATGTACACATTGTGGCTTGTTCCAGATTCACGGAGACATTCCAGCGTCAGCCCCCGTCTTACCAGCAGTACTATTATCAGAACTGGCTGAAGCTACGCATCGCTTTGTGCAGGTACGTTATACAAGATAATAAATAAATATCAGACAACCTCACACAAATCGATCTAGTCCCAAATTAAGCTCAAGAAGGCTTGTGTTATGGGTACTAGACGACGATATATATACTTATATAGATAAATATATGCTTAAATACATAGGAACAACCATGACCCAAGCACAAATATTCGAGTTCATCACACAAATATTTGCCCTGGCCGGGATTCGAACCCGGGACCGCTGCTCAGTAGGCAAGTGCTTGCAAACGATGGTACTTTTCTCCAATATACAATGAAATGTGATCATAACGTGCGTTAAAGCAGGCTTCGAAGTATCACGTTTCGGGCGGAACGACTCGAGAGAACTGTAAAGGAATTTCATACAAAATTGAAGGCCTAGGCCGGGTTTTTTTTTTAAACATGGCGCCTGTGTCATGAACTGGCTAAATAACTGAATTATATTTTTTTAGTGTTGTATTTTTTTTTTCGTTGCATATGTTTGAGAAAGCCACTATACATGCCTTAGCCGTGAAACGGCTTGCCGGCTTCGTATCACTATCCGTCTATATCTACTCGTCCGGCAAGTATTTCTTTCCGGCGTCTGCAGTAATGTACTATATTTCAACAATCACACTAATATATATTATAAAGGCGAAAGTTTGTGAGTGAATTACGAAGGCTACGGCCGGAGGAGTTAAAATAAAACCGAAATTATTTCAAAGTAATTTAATTTAAATCAAAAATTACAATATAATTTTATAACTAAATGGAAGTGTCAATCGGTCGATGTAAGAACCAAAAGTGCCTGTTTCACACGGTGGTGCGATGCAAGCCAAGCGCAGCTGCGCGGTTCCCGTTCTGCTGCGTCGGCGCCTTGCGAAATCTATTATTATTTATTATTATTATCAACTAGCTGTGCCCCGCCGTGTTACCCGCTCATCCCACGGGAACACTACATTTATTCGGGATGAAAAGTATCCTATGTCCTTCCCCGGGACTGAAACTATCTATATACCAAATTTCATCTAAATCGGTTCAGCGGCTTAAGCGTGAATTGGTAACAGACAGACAGACAGACACACTTTCGCATTTATAATATTAGTATGGATTGGGCCTTTTGTGTGCCGCATCGACCATAGTTGATCTATTGTGGCAGCCCTGTCTTAAAGCTCACTGCTGAGGCCCGTTGAGTCCAGGAATTCCCAGATTCTTTGGGCAGTGAGATGTTGTATCTCCTCTGGGGACACAAAGTGTTGCCCTAAGTGGATACTTCTTTTGTGCATAAGTGGTCCACAGGAGCAGAGGATATGCATAGCTGTCTCCTCTGACTCTTGGCAGAACCAGAAATCTAATCGTATGTCTTCACGTGTGGCCCGGTTCGGGTGCTTACTCCGGGCTTTACATGGAAACGACGTATGTTACACCTCCCCTCTGAGATTGGCAATTATTTGGTGAGGGTTCAAATGTTGCCGGAATGTTGGCAGGGTCAATCTTTACATCTCGTTTCGATGGTGTTACGGGCTCTATTTCCACATAGCTTTCTTCTAGGGTTCCCTCTTCCAACTTTGGAGACTGGATACGAGAGCGTTATTGGCGGTGGATAGTTGCAGAAGTTATTGCCGCTATACTCAGTATTATAATTATGTACAATATATGATAAGATTATCTATTACAAAAAGATCGCATCATGTCATACAAAATAGTTTATTCCGAAAATTCTGATTGATTCCGATTCTGCTTTTTTATAATCACTATAGGGTACTGACTACTGATTAATACCTAACACCTTGCATAATGGATGTAGGTAACATATGGTGTTAGGTAAAAAGTTGTCATACCTACCTACCTTCTTACGTTACCTGCTATGGCGACTCCTTTTAAGATTAGATATGAATAGGATTAGGGTTGCACTGCAGCTGTACTTGCAGATACGTAACGACAATACCCATTGTTTATCGTCATAAATTAATCGCGCCAATTTTACTGATAATACGTACAAGTTGTTTTGACATTAGGCTTTTACCTGGAAGACCTTTTATTCGTTAAAGTTGAAGGAGAGGCCGCTTTCATTTAATAAAATTAAGCAAAATACTTTTTAACCCTTTTGGAGGGGGCAGCTTTGAAATTATAATATGTGTACTCGCTAGTCATTGAGATTACCTGTAGTTAACCACATTGCCGGTCAACACTTTAGTTTAGTTTAGTTTATTTGTCTCGACAATATAATGTTCTTGAAAAAAAATGTCAGTTTACATTACTTATCATATAGTGATCGTCAATTTACATTATAATACAAATACAAAAAAATGTAAAAAATCTTAACAACTAACTTGGAAGTACACAATAGTATACATACCTAATCAAAATAAATAAATAAATTATAGTACCAATACCAAGGTACCAATCAAAAATTACATTGAGAATCTTACGTTTTTTGTTCAAGTTTAAAGTTATTATTGTTGGTGTTTTGTTTTTACTTGTTACTATTACGTTTGGTTATTTTTTGTTATACTGTTTAAAATGAAAAGAAGTTGGGTGTGGAGTTACGCTACCAGACACGGTGATACAGCTTACTGTACCTTATGCAGCGATCGGACAAATAATCAGTTTTCGTGTTGTGGTGGTTCGACAGGAGCTATAGGGAAGCATTTAAAATTTGTTCATCTAAAATCTCCAGTATCGACATCTAACGAGTGAGAACCTATATTTTCTTTTTTTAATCTGATGATGTGTGGAAAACATATTAATTTACAATTAAGCCCTATAGTATTGCTAACTTGTTAAAATTTTCGAAGGTGATAATAAGGACTCCTGTTTTTGTGATTATTAAGTATCAGAAGTTATAAATAAATATTACATACATACTTCTGTTAAACAAGGCAATCAAATATTCATTTTTTTTTATAAAATAGTGATTTTTACCATTCCTTTATTCAGTTGCTAATGTTGCTACTCAACCAAATTTCCAACGACTCGTTGTACTTTAATGTGTATTATCATATACAAGGTGGCCAACAATTAATTTCGTTTGGTATAGGCAGTTGGCCACCTCTCTACACAAAAGGAAAAAAAAACAATCAGTATGAGTGATACGAATATGTCTTGCATTTATGTTATTTGTCATTTCGTCAACTGCAATGAGCATTAATAGTTTTTAAAATGTAAAAAACACTAAATGAATGAAGTTTTTGGTTAAGGTAACATTTAATTAATGTAGCATTTTATTAGGTGTTTGAAAGTTCGTCAGTTGTCAAACCTCTCCATTAAAAATAGGTACAACTTTATTTAGTACCTCAGTAACAGTGATGGGCACTTTTTATTAGTTTTTATTCGAAAGACCGTGACAAATAAATACAATCATTCGCGAATAACGCATAAATTTTACAAATATTTTGTTATATCCGTCGTATATTTTGTTCAGGAATTAAATTTGATTGATTGGCTTATGTATTGATTCATAATATTATTTGGAGATCCAACAACTGTTTCTATAATTTATACACATAAATGAACAAAAAGCAAAACAACAAAACAAAAGAACAAAAAATGTGTATCAACAAAATAACGATTACATTTAAATGACAATTTATCCAAATAATAACCAACTTTGCGCAATATTTTTGTATGATAATAGTTTTAATATTATATTTTATTTAACTTAGTATTATACTCCGCACAAAATTGATTTAAATAACTAATGTGGGCGATCGTGATGATGATTACCTTCAATTAAAAAAAAATGTCTATATTTGAACCATTCTTCATTGCAGTAATCCTTCAGTCGTTGAAGGAAGACCGCCAAGCGATCTGCCGACTCCTGGTACTAGCAGTGATTCAACTGTAGGCGAAGTGACATCGAGTTTTCGTAAGAGTCAGGCTTACGACCGTTCATCGTGTAGCATAGACCGGACTGAAAAAATCCACGAGGCACTGGCAAAACTAATTGCTGTAAATCAGTTACCACTTTCATTTACAGCGAGTGAAGGCTTTCGTCAATTTATGGCAGTTGTTGAACCTGGCTATAAAATCATTAAAGAAGAAGAAGCATTAAAACGTAGGCTTAATCTTCTGGCAGATGATGTAACTGGCAAAATACGCGAAAAGTTGTCGAAAGCGAAGAGCATTGCATGCACCGCAGACCTTTGGTCATCTCGCGCCCAAGAATCTTACCTGACATTTACCGCTAACACTATAGACGATGAATGGAATTGCGAAACACTGACACTAAGTACACAAGACATTGAAGAAAGACATACTTCTATTAACATCGCCAAAGAAATTAAAGACGTTGCTGACAAGTGGGGAATATCATCGAACCTCACAGCTATTGTGACAGACAACGCCACAAACATAGAAAATGCAGTTTCTTCAAGCAGTGTACTGGAAAAAAACAATCTGACCTGCGCTGCTCACAGCCTTCAACTTGCTGTGAATAAATCACTTATTTTGGAAGACGTCGCAAGTGTATGCAGCAAGGCAAGCAAAGTTGTTGGACACTTTCGTCACTCGAAAGTAGCAGCCCGTGCTTTAGAAGAGATGCAGGAACAACTAGAGCTTAAACAGCTTAATCTAGTTCAAAGCTGTAAAACCAGATGGAACTCTACATACGAGATGTTGGAGCGGCTCCTGATAAATAGAATTCCTGTAATAAACGTATTAAACGACCGCACAAAAACACCAACAGATATTGCGCATCGTTTGGAAATAACTGAAGTAGAATGGATTTTAATAGAGGAATTGGTTAAAATTTTAAAACCTCTCCAAATTCTTACAAATTTAATTTGCTCAGAGGCACACTCACCGGTTTCAATGGTGAGACCGCTGTTTCAAACGTTAATTAAAAACCACTTACGTAACGATGACGATGAATCCGAAATAGCACAACGTGTCAAATCCATAATCAGGACAGAATTAGACGATAGATTTCAATTGACCTGGAATCATGACAGTGAAGTAAATGTTTGGCAAATTGCGTCTTTGCTTGATCCTCGGTACAAGGATTTATGTGACGAAAATGTGGACGCTAGACAGCTTATAAGGGATAAGGTTATATCCAAAATACAAAACAGCGTGCTTATCGATGAAAGTGAGCCTTCTGCAGAAACTGATAAAAGCTCTAATAAAAGTGCACTTGAATTTATATACAAAACAAACAGTTATTCTAATATGCATCCTTTAGAGCAATTCCGCACGTATTTAGCAGAGCCACAGATTCGCTTTGATATGGATCCATTTCAATGGTGGAAACTGCGAGCAATCAGGTACCCCGCTGTTGCAGACATTGCAAAAAAGTATCTGTGTATACCAGCCACTTCAGCAAGTTCAGAAAGAACTTTTTCAAATGCGGGTAACATCGTTACAGCGAAACGTAGCTGCCTCCTACCGGAGAATGTTCCATTGTTGGTCTTCTTATTTCAAAATATAAAAATGTTAAATTGACAATAGAGAACAAGCTTACTACGAATATTATGTAAAAGTTTGTAACATTCCTAACCAATGTTTAAAAGGGATATTATTAAATGCACATCTGTATAATTTTTCAGCACACTAGGTAACTCCACTAATTAATTGAATGCATACCAGAAAAACGAATGCTGTGCAATAAAAACAATTGATTAACTGAACATGTCTTACAAAAAAAAACTTAAACATCATACAAAACGAGATGACCTTTTTAACCGAATTCACACCAAAATATATTCGTACATCTGATATATTTGAAAGTTTCACCAAAAATACTGACTTGCACACTAATTATCCTCGCACTGCACACTAAGATCCGACTCGGCCGGGTTAGGTTAGTTTAGTTTTTTTTTTATATCTAGTAAAACAGTTTTGCAAATACCTTTAAATAGTATATTGAATTCGCATTATTTAGTGTGCATAATTAATGTGCAAGTCAGTATTTTTGGTGAAACTTTCAAATATATCCGATGTACGAATATATTTTGGTGTGAATTCGGTTAAAAAGGTCATCTCGTTTTGTATGATGTTTAAGTTTTTTTTTGTAAGACATGTTCAGTTAATCAATTGTTTTTATTGCACAGCATTCGTTTTTCTGGTATGCATTCAGTTAATTTTGATCGAAAAAAGGGAATATACAAATATCGATTTAACTACATGCCTTTTTAAAACTAATCTCTAAAACTGATCTCTGATTTTTTTATTTTTCTTATTTGTATATTTTTTTGATTTTTGTTAATTGATTTATATTACATCGTTCTTTTATTTCTTGTGTGATATTCATTTTCCAAGTGCTGTACTGCATATATTTCTTGATTCCTCTAAATGTTTGTGTGTTAATATTATATAAATGTTTGATTTTTATATTACGACTATTTGACCCAACCATTTCATGATTTTTCTTTATTTTTTTGGTTCTTTACAATATATTTTTGTCTAACCTGAAAATATAAGTTACAATTTAATTTCTCTTTTGCCATTACAACTTTTACAAGTCTGATTAAATACATAGTAGTTTAGTTATATTTTTATATTTAAAGTTCAGTTTTATTTCAATAGTATTTTTTATAAGATAGCCTTACAAGAAATGCCATGTTGATTAATGATTACTTAATAAAAAAGTTATTTTCACCTGTCTATTTTTGTACATTTTAGAGATTTTTCAAATATAGTTTTACAGCTTAATTAGTTTCTTTTCTTTTAACCTATCATCGACAAATAATAATATACCTACTTCAGTTTTTTCATTTCAATATATTTTATGCACCATTCACTAAATAGTTTTCACTATTTAGCATAAAACAATTTAGACGGATTATATTCATTATTTGAGTCTAAAGGCAGACTCAAATAATGAATATACGCGATATAATCCGTTTAATTGTTTTATTTAAATGTGTGACAGTCGCGGAAACCGATTAAAATGTTATTTAGCATAAGTTTAAATGCAGAAATAAAAAACACACCAAGACGTATTGTAATCAGTGATCGTACTTTTTCTAGCATTTTTGGTGCAGTGCTAGTGTTGTCAAAAGTGACCAATATTGGATTGTATGAACCAAGATAAAATTAAAGCAAAAATAAAAATTAAATAGCGTATTAACACTTTCGCTACCAGGAACCCGCCTGGTAGGCACTCGTAATCATTGCTCAGATGCCGGTCACGTATTTTTGCTTAAAGAGCTACCCACCTAGCGGGCTCTCGGTTTCTGGGGAAGGGTTAAATTTTATATCTGGTTGCGAAAGTGTTAAACAAATCGCAAATACAGAAAATATTCTCAGAACATGTTAAGCCCAACCCAATATGCATAATGCAATGAAGGGTTAATGTACTATATGAGGAAATATCTAACACAGTTGCAATAAATCCTTATATCAGATTATAGTTCATATTTATACCCTCCGAAAAATTTGAGGAATTTACACAATTTTAATATCTGATTAAGTAAAAAATATCGTTTCATTTTTAACGACAACGTAATATTACATAAATTTAAATGGCAATTATATTGTACACGTCGACAAACTAAAGTCGCTGTCGTGTCATTTGACGTAATCGCACCAAAAATGCTAGAAAAATTACTATCACTGATTATTATACTCCATTTCTCACTCCATAGCTCTTAAAAGACTAACCGTTAGATGGCCACAACACGTCGACGGCGGGTCAGACCGGCGTGTGATTGAAACCGTGTACACGGGTACACGGATCATAATTACACGGGTCTTAATTACACGTTCCAAACGGGCCAGAAACCCGTTCCCGTGTAACAGCGAAACGGGTACACGGAAACGGGTACACGAAACCCGGACACGACCGAGAGCCCTAATAAATACTTGCTGATCAGGAACGTACTAATTTTCTGGTTCCCTATCTTTATTCCTATTTTCGGTAAGTTCCGTTCTATGATGTAAAGCGGACTCGTTTATCATTTCGAACACTAAGGACATTTTTCCTTTGTGATCCTGTAGATATTGTTGAAGTAGATGTTCTGTATGTTAATATCGAGAGGGTCGCGGGGATCAAAGTGGCCTGTAATTAATTCTATAGGGCGACATTTGGTGAAACTATGTATAGAACTGTTGTATCCTAAAATTGCATACGGCATTAGGTTAATTGCGGGTTCGTTTTTTCTTTCCAGTTTCAAAATTCTTAAATGCTCTAATATGGTAGAGTGGAACCGTTCTACGATGCCGTTGTCGTTTGGGGAATGCGCAAAAACTTTATGGTGATCTATTCGGTGGAATTTGGTAAATTCTGAAAAGATTTGATTTGTAAATTCGGGACCCTGGTCTGTCACAAGTCGCAGTGGGACTCCGTGGTGTGTAAAATATATCATGAGGGCTTGGACTACGCTTGTAACCGTGGCGTCCCTCAAAAGGTATGCTTGGCCGCATCTACTACTGTTAGGTATTTTTCGGCCTGTACAGTAAAGAGGTCAGCGTGGACAACTTCTAAGGATTTTGAAGGAGGTGGCACGATATGAAACTTTTGTTTTATCGGGTTGCGATCGTACTTAGCTTGTCCGCATATGTTACAGGTTTGGTCACGACTGGGCGGCGTTTGATATCACCGACGATGGTGAATACTATCTGACGGCTAAATTTATTAAGGGGTTCATCAGTTATTGGACCTTCGAGGATGGGGTTCTCGTCTCGTCACTTGTATGCACAGTTATCGTGGTCGAACCTGAGCAAGATGGGGCTTTTTCCGACACGTTGGCAATCATAGAGCTCACCTCTTCGTTATGAATCTCTACACGGGACATCGCGTCTGCGTTAAGATTCCGCTTTGCCTGCTTGTATGTTACATCAAAATTATATTCACTTAGTTTTAATTTCCATCGTGTTACACGAGAGTTGGGCTCTTTCAGATTCATTACCCATTGCAAGGGTTTATGGTCGGTAATTATTTTGATTTTTCGTCCGAAAAGGTACGGACGAAAGTATTTGGTTGCCCATACAATAGCGAGAAGCTCTTTTTCGATTGTACTATAGTTAATTTCACTGGAGTTTAGGGTCCTAGAAGCGAATGCGATCGGCTTATCTGAGCCGATAGGTCCCTGGGACAGTACTGCCCCTAGCGCAAGGTTAGAAGCATCAGTGGTGAGAACAAATTCTTTAGAAAAATCAGGGTATTGAAGCAAGGGATCGATCGTTTGCAAGAAGGGTCTTACATTTTTCAAAGCATCTTACATTATTCGCTAGATCGTTATAAAGGGAGATCTCATCTCTCTGATCCGCGAAGTTATTAATTAAAGCATTCAGAATACCTGCCCAGGTTTCAGGAATTCCGTTGGAGTTTATCAAACGGGCGGCTGGCCCCGAGATTTTATTGAGGATCCCGTTTATGAGGATTAGGTTATTGAATTCGTGTTCTGGTCCGGGTTTAAGATAAGATAAGATAAGAAATCATTTAATCAAGTAGGATTCGTTGAATCACCTTTGCATCGTCATAATCTACAATATGAATATATTGGTCTACCAGGTGATCACATAACTTTACGAAACGTGTCAGCACGTTCGGGTTCCCATCAAATTCGGGAAGCATCCGCAGAGCTTTACTCACATCATCTAGGTTTTGCATGGTTACACAAGTATTAGCGGTCTCGTCAATATCTAAATCGTTTTCTACTTGCAAGTTATTTTTTAATTCTAAACTATTTCTCTATTCGCGTCTTGTGCGTTATGCCTAGAATTATCCTCTAACCTAGGGGTGACAAGAATTCTCGTGGATGAAAAATCTTGGAAGTTATAGGAAACACTTAAAGGAAAAGGAAAGCAACTTCAGAACAGTTCTAAAGTACTCACATAAAATGCATGGTCCTTTCTGCGTATCGATGGCTGGATACTCTCGTCCCGGCAGCAGCTCTTCAGGTTCAGGATACTCAGCAACGGTGCCGAAAAGTCACCCGGGCGACTCGCGAGCGCGATCTTCGATTTCCGGAAGTTACGATGCCCACGAACGTCCGTGAGTATCCTACCGACTGCGCCAATTACGAAGGCTACGGCCGGAGGAGTTAAAAAAAACCGAAATTATTTCAAAGTAATTTAATTTAAATCAAAAATTACAATATAATTTTATAACTAAATGGAAGTGTCAATCGGTCGATGTAAGAACCAAAAGTGCCGGTTTCACACGGTGGTGCGATGCAAGCCAAGCGCGTCACGTTGCAGCTGCGCTTCCCGTTCTGCTGCGTCGGCGCCTTGCGAAATCCATGTCTTCACGTGTGGCCCGGTTCGGGTGCTTACTCCGGGCTTTACATGGAAACGACGTATGTAACAAGTGTGTTTATGTGTGTGTTTGTTACTTCTTCACGCTCAAACGGCTGGACCAATTTTGATAAATTTTGCTATGAAGGTGGCTGACTCCCTGGATTAACACGTAGGCTACTTTTTATCCCGAAAAAATGTAGTGTTCCCGTGGGATGAGCGGGTAACACAAAAAACGCAATGCGGCAACGCGCGTGTGAGGCTCCTGGCATTGTAAGCGTCCATAGGCGGCGGTGACCGCTTAACATCTGGGGGGCCGCACGCTTGTTTGCCACCGTCGTAGTATAAAAAAAAACTCTACTTTTATAACCGATTTCAAAAAAGGAGGAGGGCTCTCAATTCGACTGTATGTTTTTTTATGTTTGTTACCTCAGAACTTTCGACTGGGTGAACCGATTTTGATGATTCTTTTTTTATTTGAAAGCCGGTGCTTTCCGTGTGGTCCCATTGAATAGAATTTGGTCCAGTTCTGACAAAGACATCCATGTGAAAATCATATAAGTGTTATTGTATGTTCCATTTCGCTCATTGAAGTCGGTTATTTTTTTGTGAGAAAGTGATTATTTTTATCTACACCCATCTTATCAAATTACTATAACAAGTTCAGATATTATAGGTAAGGACCTACATTACTTGGCAGCGACCAAAATCAGAGATGTAATTTCATAACAGCACCTTAGCCACCGCGAGGTCACCATTACAGTGTCAAAATTGGTACTGTAATGGTGACCTCCCCGCCGCGCGAGAGACCTCATGTGTTCCTCTACTCTGCGGAGTGACTGGCAGGACTGAGTGTTTCATATTTAAATCTTGGAAGTTATAGGAAACACTTAAAGGAAAAGGAAAGCAACTTCAGAACAGTTCTAAAGTACTCACATAAAATGCATGGTCCTTTCTGCGTATCGATGGCTGGATACTCTCGTCCCGATTATTTTTATCTACACCCATCTTATCAAATTACTATAACAAGTTCAGATATTATAGGTAAGGACCTACATTACTTGGCAGCGACCAAAATCAGAGATGTAATTTCATAACAGCACCTTAGCCACCGCGAGGTCACCATTACAGTGTCAAAATTGGTACTGTAATGGTGACCTCCCCGCCGCGCGAGAGACCTCATGTGTTCCTCTACTCTGCGGAGTGACTGGCAGGACTGAGTGTTTCATATTTACATAAAAGAAAGTCTATGATGAAGAAAATGTGTGCAACTGGACATAATTAATAAATAAATAATAAGACCTCTCATTATGTAGCAGTTGCATAATAGTACATAACGTAATAAGGTTGGTAAAGGAGGAATTACAAACGAGTGGCTATTAGAAGCCCGAAGCCGAAGGCGAGGGCTTTCATGACACGAGTTTGGAATTCATTTACCACCAGAGTCACGTACGACGTTTTTCATCACACTGGAGAAAATAAAATAATTAGTAGGTTTTCTAGCATGTAAACCCTTAAAGTGCGATAAAATTGCTTACTGCCCTAGGGCGTAATTTCCGTCTTACCGCCCGCGTATCTAGCATGTATTGTTTACGAGCAAGTGTGATGAAAACTACTATTAATTATACTGCAGGCTGATCCCAGCGGCCCAGGGCGCGGTGTCGTCGCTGACGTGCCTGAGCACGCTGGCGTGCGCGTGGGCCGCGCTGGGCGTGGCGCTGCGCGAGCGAGACGACACGAGGCGGCACGACGACGCGCCGCGCCTCGACGCGCTGCTCGACCACGACCACGACAAGGTGCGTGCTGTATCTCAGGCTGACCCACAGATAACCCCCACTAGACGGAGCATGTAAGGCGACCCGTGGGCGACCCGCGCGCACTAACGATATGGTACGGCAGAACATTAAAGTATCAACACGGCGGCCACCGTTTAGTTGCGTCCATGTTTATGAGGTCTCTCTACACCACTTAACACTACAATTTACCATGTTATTTATTTAATTTCTTTTTTCGTTGACTTACGCATGGATCATAAACATGGACGCAACTAAACGGTGGCCGCCGTGTTGATACTTTAATGTTCTGCCGTACCACATCGTTGGTGCGCGCGGGTCGCCTTACATGCTCCGTCTAGTGGGGGTTGTCTGTGGGCTGACCCCAGCCGCCCAGGGTGTTGCAGGTGTCTATGTGCGACGGTAATCGCTTCCCACCAGGCGATTCGTTTGCCTGTTTGTCGTAGGTAAAAATGTATTTATTAAAATTAAAATTACGCAATACAGTTTTTCAACGGTTAAGTCTGTCGCTCAGTATAGTGTATCATGTCATGCAGTGTTTTCATTTATAATTTCGTATGGAACCTTCGGCGCGCGATAGTCCGTTGTTTTTTTTTTGTTTCCAATTTTTTTCTGCAATCATCACTACATAGTATAAAACAAAGTCGCTTTCCCTGTCCCTTTGTTTTTTTTTTTTTTTTTTTTTTTTTTTATGTATTATATGTATAATACATGCATAATTTATCAGCATTTCACCCGTGCGAAGCCGGGGCGGGTCGCTAGTTTAAACTATAAGCAGATTGGTGTGAAGCTTGATATTTCAAGTGTGTCCACCAATGAGGGCATCTACTCATTTAAATTCCATTTTCTAGGAGCCGGTTTCAATTTGGGAGAATATCTTTCCTTTTCAATCTTTTCGCATAGTTTCTAGCTGTTAACTTCACTGCTAGTTCATTAGGATGTTATTTCAGTCTTTCGTGATTCTTGACTTGACCACAGGGTGATAGTGGTGGTGGTGGTGATGAATGATGATGATGAAGGTGATGAATGATGATGATGATTACGATGTCCGTTCTGTATGTAGTCCTATTAAGTATTCTTGACTCGACTCACACTCGACCGGCTTTTATTGCAGGCACTGGTAGCGTTGGAGGCGAAGGCGGACTTATCGCACGACGCGGCGGCGCTGACGCCGCTGCGGCGCGTGCTGCAGCTGTGCGTGGACATCGCCGGCACGCATCTGCAGCACGCCGCCTTGCATCACACACACCCGTGAGATTCTGTCATCTACACCTTTTTTTATACATCATCATATCATATACATGGCAGTCATGGGTGCACGTATATTCAACAAAATACCTGAAATAATAAGATCTTCACCTATACAGAACGTATTTTCATCACGAAACTTAAAACTTTTTGTATTAAAAAGGCGTATTACTCTGTCAAGGAGTTCCTTGATGGGTGAGTGTGTCGAGTCCTTTTGGTGTACATATATTATAAATAAATAAATAAATAAATAATAAATATCAGACAACCTCACACAAATCGATCTAGTCCCAAATTAAGCTCAAGAAGGCTTGTGTTATGGGTACTAGACGACGATATATTTACTTATATAGATAAATATATACTTAAATACATAGGAACAACCATGACCCAAGCACAAATATTCGAGTTCATCACACAAATATTTGCCCTGGCCGGGATTCGAACCCGGGACCGCTGCTCAGTAGGCAAGTGCTTGCAAACTGAGCCAACCGCGTCGCGTATTATATAATTGACATGTTAATTTTAACTTTAATTTGTTAACTGTTGCATTGGTTTCCTTGTGTACAATTTCAAATCTATTTTATTTCTTTCGACACTTTAGTATTATTAACTTTTTATTTTATTTTTTAAGACTGAACATGTAATAATTGAATGTTTGACAATGTAAGTTTATTACAAATAAATTATTCTATTCTATTCTATATCTGATTTATTTATTTATCGTATGGCATTTATAGTTCTCTACCATTGACGTAATAATTACATGGACACACAATCAGACGGAAAAAATGGCACCCTCCCAACTAATGCAAAATCACAAATCGCATTAGTTGGGCGATCAGTCTCGTTTAGACCATGACACGTGACGGGTCTCAAAAGTGACTTAATTTTCAGTGAAAAATTACAGAAATAACAACTATAAAATAAAGGAACAGGACGGAATATTCTTTTTTACTTAAGTTCTATTGATTAATTAACGAATCCTATGTAAAATCATAGCAATTTTTGTATTAGAATCATTAACTTTGTCCCTACAAAATGCACCTCATCACAGAACAAAAATCTATGGAGTCGCTATAGTTTTATATTTTATTAATAAATAAAGGAATGCAATAAATAACTAGGTCGATGCAGAGTCAGCCACCGGCTAAGTTTGCACCATAAATTGGAGCGGAGCTTTTTTTTTTTCGAAATTTTCTCTTCGTCACGACCTAGCGAAATTTAATATTTGCATTTTAAAACAATAATTTCTAAAATCGGTTGAGAACTCGCTGAGATCTGCGCATTGTTACAAAGTCCATTCGAGTCGATCCATGGGAGCTTCGCTCGCTCCGCTCCAATTATCCTATTTTTTTATTCAAGATTCCCATGCGATACTCAACAACGTAAAAATGGAGATCACATTTAGCAAGAGACAAACGCGAAGAATAATTGAAGCCAAATAATTCGTCTCTCGTGTGTTCGGCATAATCATGTTTTTTTTTTTATGTTAATCAACAGAAGCGTAAAATGGTGACATTCATAAATTGCTCTGTTGTTATTGTTTTATTTTGTCACAGAGTCTAGACACTGTCAGTTTAAACCTTTGAACGCCAAGAACACATAAAGGCGACGGCGACGTGTGCTGCCTTGCATACACCGCCACCGACAAATAAGATCAAACTTTAAAGGGTTAATAATGTCAAGTCAATATTTTGCACTTGTCTTACTCTCATTTCACATACTGGAACAAGGAGAAATAATGTCATTATTACTGATCCCTTCTATCGGAAACTTTTTATGCAGTTGTTAAATAAAAACGTAACTAAATTTGTTATTAACAATTTACGAGTTTATTTAGTTCAAACCAAAAATTTATTTTAATACCTAAATAAAATAATAGTGAAAATATTTTTAGTACGTAAAAATATTAAAATCTGATCCATTCGTGCCATGTTCCAAGTTTGACAAGAGACTTCAGTCAGAATACGCTATAAATGTTAATTTACACGTAAAATATTTGTGGTAATAAGTAATTAAGTCAATTTGACACTTAAACGTTTAAGCAAAGAGTTCTTTTGTACGAAGTAAATATGTTGTTGCAAATTATAAATAAGCGTTATTGGCATCTACTTGAACATGACAACGGTGCCACTTTATTTGACACTTTTGTTCGGGTCTGTGGCTCTATAATAAATAATACCTCAATGTTCTCTACTTACATTTTTGAAGGGTTAGATTTGAGGTAAGCAACTGCATCCGTCGAGAGTTTCTTGATATCCGCCATTGTTCCGCTAAACTTAGTGATTGGGCATTCAAAGATAATGTGGTGTACTGTCTGGTCTGGGTAACCACACTGGCATGCCGCTGACTTACACCAATCCCATTTGTATGATGGAACTGCTGGACAAAGACCTCCCCAAAGTTCTCCACAACGATTAGTAGTGCGACGCCCTCATCTAATTTCTGCCCTCTACGATAACCAGGTCGTCGGTCCACTGTAGCCTTCCCACGCTGTCCGGAATAAAGATTGGATCACACTAATATTATAAAGGCGAAAGTTTGTGAGTGTATTTATATGTATGTATGTTTAGCACGCTCAACCGCTGGACCTATTTTGATAAATTTTGGTAAGAAGGTAGCTGACACTCTGGATTAACACATAGGCTACTTTTTATTCCGAAATAATTTAGTGTTCCCGTGGGATGAGCGGGTAACAGCGCAACTAATAATTAAATAAATTTGTTGTCAGATACGAGACGTGGACGGACAGCACAGCCCTGACCCTGCTCCGGAAGCTTCTGTTGGTAGTGCGCGCCACCGGGCGCGGTGGAGAAGCCCTGTCCCGCGCCCTGGCGAGGCTGCAGCAACAGAACTCCAAGGAAGTCAGAGGTACACCTTCAGCACTATGTTATAGTACAAATTTTCTAAACTAAGCTTATCCACTTTAGAATTCAATACCATTGAGTGGTTAACCACAAATTAAGATAATGAGTTCGTAGTAAAAGCAGATTGTAACCACCGTGGAAGGTTAATATAGATTATCGATCCATTTCCTTGGACTTTAGACTACAAAATACACTATCAGAATAATGGTGATCATAACTTTTTGGAATTTTACAACCGCCAGACTCTCAACACGAACGAACTGTCTAATAAAAGATAATTTCTACTATACAGCACATTACTCAATGCTGACAAGCCTCGCCATCGGCTCGTGCGTTAAATGCGCGTTTGGAACGGTTCCCCTCCGTTAGCCCGAAAAACTTTCATCCTAATTTCATTGGCCCTAATTTTGGTAACCCTAAAATCATTAACCCGAATTTTCATTCATCCTAATTAATGAATAGCCCTAATTTCAGGATTCCGAATTTTCATAATACCTAATTACGTCATACCGAATTCTCTCTAGCCCTAATTTGCACTTAGCCGATTTTTTTAGACTACTAATATTATAATACCTAATAATGCTAAAACCTAAATTTTATTAAACCTACTTATCTATAAACCTAAGGCAAGTGCTGCTCTCCCTCCGCGCCTCCAGTTTTGGAATAACACAAGGGTAGGACAGGCAAGACCACGTGGAGTCGGAATTGCCAACTCAGGATGTACATGGGAATCTTTTGACGCTCCGCTCGCTTCGCTCGCTCCGCTATACATTGTCACAATAGAAACCTAACCTAACCTACAGTTTTCGGGGTTCAGCCAATTCGATATTTCTCCAAATCCGTACTTTCTGTTTTAACGTAAAAATAGGTTTAATAATCTTTATTACTCTTGACATTTAGTGTCGGTAATGATTAGGTCTAATAATCATTAGGTGTGGTAATTATTAGGTTATTTCATATTAGTATTGTTGACAATTAGTACAAATCATTATTAGAGTATTGGATTATTAGGTCTAACAACTAATTAGGGTATAAAAATTAGGTGAAATGACATTAGGGCTAATGAAAATTAGAGCTAACGTTGATAGGTGTAATAATATTAGCACTTGCGTTATTAGGTCAAGTAGGGGAGTACCGTTAGGAACTTTGAAAAATTTGCTATTATTTTTAATATACGCTTCAAATGCGTTAAGGTTTAATTCGTACATATTCCCATTTTGTCAACATTCCTATATCGTCCACGTACCCAACTCGTCCACGTACCCAACTCGTCCACGTTCCCATCTCGTCCACATTCCCAACTCGTCCAAGTTCCTATGTCGTCCGAATTCCCAAATCGTCCACATCCGTACTCTTTCGCTGGAGGAATGTACAGTTTGGGTTCAGGGTACTTTGTGTTCATAATTTAGTTTATTAAGTGTCGGAGGGTATTTAACGTTACAAATAGCAAATATTGTAAGTTTTTTTATGTATGACTTCCACGGGAATGTAAACAAGTTCGGAATGTGGACGACATGGGAATTTAGACGAGATAGGAAGTGTCCGATTTGGGAATTGAATGTTGACAAAATAGGAATGTTGACAATATGGGAATATGGACGAAGTGAACCTAAACGTTTCAAATGTCCCGCACAGATCTGTGCCTAGGCATACGAGGGGTTAGGTACCATTTTGCTATAGTAATCAACAAGGTGAAACATAGTAAGCCATAAATAAAGGAATGTGATGTCTGTCCACAGAGGAGTGCGCCTCGCTGTGTCTGCAGCTGTCGTCCCCGCGCGTGTGGGAGTCGCTCCCGCGCTGCACCGTGTCCGCGCCGCACGGCAGGCCCGCCCCGCACTATGTAAGTGTCCACAGAGGAGTGCGCCTCGCTGTGTCTGCAGCTGTCGTCCCCGCGCGTGTGGGAGTCGCTCCCGCGCTGCACCGTGTCCGCGCCGCACGGCAGGCCCGCCCCGCACTATGTAAGTGTCCACAGAGGAGTGCGCCTCGCTGTGTCTGCAGCTGTCGTCCCCGCGCGTGTGGGAGTCGCTCCCGCGCTGCACCGTGTCCGCGCCGCACGGCAGGCCCGCCCCGCACTATGTAAGTGTCCACAGAGGAGTGCGCCTCGCTGTGTCTGCAGCTGTCGTCCCCGCGCGTGTGGGAGTCGCTCCCGCGCTGCACCGTGTCCGCGCCGCACGGCAGGCCCGCCCCGCACTATGTAAGTGTCCACAGAGGAGTGCGCCTCGCTGTGTCTGCAGCTGTCGTCCCCGCGCGTGTGGGAGTCGCTCCCGCGCTGCACCGTGTCCGCGCCGCACGGCAGGCCCGCCCCGCACTATGTAAGTGTCCACAGAGGAGTGCGCCTCGCTGTGTCTGCAGCTGTCGTCCCCGCGCGTGTGGGAGTCGCTCCCGCGCTGCACCGTGTCCGCGCCGCACGGCAGGCCCGCCCCGCACTATGTAACTTATTCTAATTACCATAGCCTGGGATTTTCCAACCCATACCTGCGCTGAACACTGGGGTATGGTCATGATTCAATTGCTGGACAAAACACACATACCTACACACACACACACACACACACACACACACACACACACGTACGCACGCCCGCACGCACGCAGACGCACTCACTCACTCACGCACGTCACGCACGCACGCACTCACTGACTAACTTACTGACGCACTCACGTACGCACGCACGCACGCACGCATGCACACACACCCATACAGTTTGGGTATAAATCGCCAAATAAACGGAAACTATAAGTTGATACGAAATCTTTAAATTTTATCAGGAGGGCGCGGACTTACGAGCTACCTATATGCTTAATTTTCACTATTTACAAACACTTGAAATAATAAAATGCTTCTTTTTTTTTAGACATATGGACACTACTTGCGTTGCGTATCATGTTGTAACTTATTTCCATTTCCCGCATTATCATTTATCAACAAGGGTCTGACACGCTTTGATAGATAAAGATAGCCTTATTGCGATTCCTAAAAGAAGAAATAGAAAAGAGTGCCATGTTTTGTCTTTATCAGCGACCGAGCATTTTTTCATGGTCGGGTTATTGGCACACTTCAAAATCGAAGCAAAACAATCAGGTAGTATCAAAAGCGGTATAGAAATAGAAGATTTTGTGTATTAAATAATTGTTATTACCAGATAATTGACATATTAACGGATGTGGATTGTTTGTGTGTAGCCTCAAAAATGGTGGGGTGTTCAGTGCTTGGTTAGAAAAGCAACAGTTAACGAAAATAAGCGGATTTTACATTTCATTCGTAAGTACAAGTTTCTTTGTGTTTTGATCACCTATTTCTTTCTCAAATCTCACAAGAATCAAGTTACAAAGTTAAACTAAAGTTATATCATGAAAAAACTTGATAAAATAGGAAAAATCTGTAAATTATTTTCAAAATAACTCGGAGCATTTTGACTTGTCAATATTGCAAATCGGTCAAATTGCGTAGCATAAATCTACGATAGAGGCCAGCTGACATAGACGTCTAAATAAATCAGTCGGTTTATAATCCAATTTGGGGATGCCTAGATATAAAATAAAAATTACCCCCATATTTGGGGAATCTATAGCAAATTGATATTTTCAGTTCTCCGATTCCGACAGAGAAAGAACCGTGTAAAAAATGAATAGGCCTGAGAAAAATTAGATTTTTTAGCAACTAGTATTGGTGATATCCTATCTACTTATGTCGTTTACAATTTTACTATTTAATTTTGCTTTGTTACAGAATGTCCCAATAAGGCGGTGCGTCCATGAACGTGGACTGTCACGATGGATTAAAAGTATCCTGAGTAGAATAGACGAAAAATAAGAAAGAAGAAGTTTCATCCTATTTTTTTAGTACTGGCCATAAAAATTCTACAGTATTCAAGAGCAAATCAAAAAAATTGTTTAGAAACAATTGTTGTAAATACATATTATTTAAAGTTTAAACTAATTTCATTACTTTTATTATCAGAGAACCCAAGTATATTATTTTTATTTGATTATACGGACTAGTTTTGAAAATACTAAATATAAATGTGAAAGTAGCGTCGTCTAAGACTCAAATCAATCAGCACTCAAATGACGACACCTTGTGGAAAATTGACAGTCGTAGCCTATAAAAGAACAGCGCTACAATTTTTATACTAAATCCGCCTTAGTAATTGTCCGACTTATGATTTACTGCGCTGTGACCAAATTACCTTTCGCCTATGGTCTTTTAAAATGGGGAACAAATAGATTTTTAATCGTTAATTGGAATATTTTCAAAAATATAAAAAGGGAATACATAATTCTTTTATCCTTTATTTGATGTTATTGGAAAATGAGTAAAAAAAAATAAATGTTGTGAATTCGAGTACTTGGAACGTTTCTCTCTAACCACTTTTTATGGGATTTTTTTTTTGCGACCATGGCAACCCGACATTTTGACGTCATTATATGTCTTTCTCTTACGCCTGGTCGCTCTGTGGCAAATCTATAACTACTATACTATATCTATGTTTATCAATAAAAAAAATCTACTAAATCAATCATCTGTCAATGGTATGTCAGGTGAGTCAGGTCATGTCAAAATAGTTTTTTTGTCCACAACTAGGGTTGTTCCGTCATTCAATTTGAATCGATGGATTGTATCGATTTAGAATCGAAATTGTTATAGGGATTACGATTGGTAATTAAATTAATGATATTCTCATTAAAATTTGAGAGGATTGTGTTGAATTGAATTTTATAATTGAATAGTGAATAAATATATATAGCGTTGACAGCTAAGCAGATCGACTACGAGACTTCTTTTCTGCGAGCAAAGACGCTGCTGACGAACTTATTGAACGCTAACTTACTCGGCGCTTGTTTAATTGAGAGAGGAAGTGCGTTGCAGAGGCGAGCCACTTGAATAAAGAAAGATTTGACATGTATATACTGTTAACCGACTTCAAACAAGGGGAGGTTCTCTGTTCGACGGGATTTTTATAACGTATGTTTCCCAATAAAGATGGCTAGACGTATTAGGAAAATTATTTTACTCTATAATTGGGATTACTTTGGAGCTGGTTTGATTATCATCAAGTCTGGATCTGATGACAGAATCCTGAAATAATTTAAGGAACTGTTCAAATATATATTGATTTGGCGATTTTATTTTTTAACTCGTTCAGTTGCTGTCTATTGGTTTTCGCTAAAGTTCGTATTTTTATTTAAACCATTGATACAAAGATCAAAGCTTAAAGAAAAATTTAAAATGGAGCTACCTGGTGGAAGAGACCGCGTTAACCACTTCGCTACCCTAGCTCCAAGTAGCCTGACGAATTTTTCCTTATGCTGTGTGTCGATCTTTGCATTGCTTATTTGAAAGGTTTTTACACCTTCGTATTTCTTGTACCTTTCGTATTTTTATTTAAATTTATTTATTTATTCCAGTTTGAATATGGAGTTGAGCCCGAAGCATTGAGATACGCGCCCGAACCGCCCAACTACGGGATGCTGTGCGACATAGTGCCTTCACAAGGGATGGACTGCATACGGTATGGTTTCAATAATAACTATCGCTGAATTCATGGTTATGATTGCTTTTTCGTAATCCTGTTATATGTTAAGCAGTTAGGTCATAAAATAAATGAGCATACAGGTTTATTATGTTTAAATTGGTGTTTTTAATTTTCTTTAGTTATGTTTGACGTACACTCGCAGTTTAATTCTAAATTATTGTCAATTTTACTCTCACTTATTTTTTCTTTTTACTTTCGTCCTTAAAGTTATAATGATAAAGAAGAGAAACGTTTTTCACGGGGATTCGGGGACTTCCTTTGTACACTAAAAGTAACAGTTCTTGAAATAAAAGTAGGCTAATTTAAACGATTCTTTATTAAGCTTATCAAAACGTTTGAGAAAAATGGCCTCACAACTACGTAAAACGCCGTTACGCAAATAACGACCTAAGCCCTACGCGTACACGTAGAATTCCACCGGCCAACTCTACTGCCACACGTGCAAAAGAGTTTGAAACTAAATTTGGCTCAGCTAGCCACGTCAGAGCCCACGATAGACGAAGTCCACAGTTCTCGCATAGGATCGCCGTTGTCGAAATCGATGAGGACTATATATTATTTCTTTCTTTCTAGTCGTCTCACTCTTGTCAGAGTGGTCGTGGTCTCGATGATGATGTATTTGTACACGGGTGATCTTCGTCCGCGGTCCTCTCGGGTCGTGTGGCGGCATTCGCAATTTGTCTCCACTTTGCTCTATTAGCAGCATTTCGAGAGCACTCTGAAATGCTGGCGTCTGTCGCTGTCTTTATCAGATCCGTCCATCGGGTTGGGGACCGCCCTCTAGACCTTTTGACTTCAATCTGCCCTTGCACCACCAAATTTTATTTGCTTTGCGCGTTGCTCGAGTGAGGTGAAAATAACCTTATTTAAGGCCTTCTGTCAATGTTTTTACACATGTCAGTTGTGGGTTAAATACACCAAACGCTCGTTTAACGCGCTAAGAGCTCAGTACAATAACGCCTTTCGTATCTTGCTGAAACTACCACCCTTCAGCAGTGCGAAGGGTATGTTTGCTGACGCGAGGGTACCTGACTTCTTTGCCATATTAAGAGCCCGGTCTGCGGCATTTCAGACAAGACTGAGAACCTCAGGCAACGAAATTCTGTCACTGATAGCCAACGACTACAGTGACGAGTTTCATAAACACTGGTTTAGCCTGCAGCGCTCTGAGAACGCACATTTATAATTGTAGTTTTATATTTTTATATTTGTGGCCATTTTATTTCTATGTTTTAGAGTGTAAGTTTTATTTTTACATTGTATTTTAATTTTAGTATTATTGTAATATGGGTTTCTTGCGTGCTAATAAACGAATTATTATATTATTATTATTATTAAATGCTACTATATATTATTAAGCTTGAAAAAATGTGGCAGACTTGTGATACCCGATTGGAACAAAAATAGTCAACCGTGTTTTATGATAGTAAAGTAATGACATCCTGGCACCCTCACCCTCAGGTACATGCATCTGGGCGGCGGACGGCGCGCGGCGGCGTGGCGGGGCTGCGCGCGCTGCGGCGCCCGCGCGCTGCCCGCCGCGCGCCCCGCCCGACACCCCACGCAGAAGGCCTACGACGGCAGATTCCTGGCCGCTTGCAGGTAACTTCCCGGCTTACATTTTGTGTTACGTGCGCTATTTGTTCCTTTTTTGGAACACAGCGCGTTGCAGGACGTGGCTCTATTGGATCTTTTAGGACCTGGAAGGAATGGGATCATTCATATATCATACTAGCTTTTGCCCGCGACTACGTACGCGTGGAACTTGATAAAATGGATTATCAAAAGCGCCTAAGCAAATGTAAGAGCAATTGTGCTTTTGGTCTAATAATTACATTTCCTACAGGGTCACCGCACCCCAACAGAAATGTTGTCTAATTTTTTAATCTTTTTAGGTATAATTTCCAGGATGAAAACTATCCTATGTCCTTCCTCGGATCTTAAACTATCTCTATGCCAAATGTCATCAAAATCGATTCAGCAGTTTAAGCGTGAAGAGGTAACAGACAGACACACTTTCGCATTTATAATATTAGTATGGATTAGTATGGATGTCGGATCCACCTTTGAATGGGTCATGTGTTCTAAAGGGAATAGCTCTCTGAGGCAATAAAGGGTGCATACGTTGGTCATACAGCGAGCTACGCTGTCGCTTTACCACTCTGCGATTGGGTCGAGTCTAAACCGAAATGACTAAGTAACCGAAATAGTTTATGAATATTTGTAATTCTTGGAGCTTTTTATTAATGTAAAACTAGGACTTCTTTAAGTTGTCCCCAAACGATTCCTGTGGGATATCCGTTTCTGTGTTCTTATTTTGTGATTTTCTTCCAAATTAACCGATTTTTTAAAGTAATCTAAACTGACGTATTATTGTTTGTTGCAGATGCGGCGGCAAATGGACTTTAGTCTCAAATTACTAAATGATCTGCGGGAGTATGAGATTAACTATTGTTAAGTTCGTTTATGTATTTTTCTATATATGTAAATAAGAAAGTAATGAATTTTCCAAATAAATGAAGTTTTGACATCTAAATAAAACATGTATTTATTCCTCTCGTTATCTTTTGTCTGATAGTTTTTCCTGGTCCTGGTGATATTTAAATTTCAGCCGAACCAAATGCGCTACATCGAAGTTCGTAGGTAATCGAACCCTACCCACCCTCTTACTCCCCTGTTAAACAATCTGGGAGTGCCCCTGCTCAACGCCAATTTCAAAATTCAGAGGAACCCTCCACGCCAATTCCGACGGCGCTGACATCACATAACGGAATGGAAAGAGGTAGGTATTATTCGTGGCGTGAGAGTCGTGAGGCGAATCTATTCCTCTGTCAAACATTAAAGCTGTTTAAAAGGCGAGCCTGGTTCTTAACATTGTTAAGTCACATACAGTTGCCGGCAAGTTTCATGAGCATAACCCTCACTGCGCATTACCCTATTTACGTAGAAATGTACATGCGCAGATCCGGAATTTTTGTTCAAGAAGTTTGCCGGCAATATACCATCAGACCATCAGTAAACAGGCGGCTACAAGATCAGAGACATGGTGAAATCAGTAAACTCACAGGTTTACTGTATATTTGGGAGCCAGCTTATAGAACACTACCCAATCGCGTTAAATTCGCGCCTCATTTGTATACATCGCCATTACATTTCGTTGTAGGAAACTATAGAACGTTGTTGTCCAGTTTGTAAAAATATGTATCTTGTTGTTTTGGTTAGTATTTAACGTTGCTACTTAACAGGCTTTGTTGGTTTGCACAAAATTTGTAAAAAAAATTGGGCAAGTGCGAGTCGGACTCGCGCACCGAGGGTTCCGTACAAACACTTTTCATCCTTAAGTGGTTAAGTTAAGTTTGCACCTGGTATGTATAGCGCCCCATACAAATGAGGTGCAAAGTTAACGCAACCAACCCGTTTGTTGTATGGGAGCCCCCCTTAAATATTTATTTTATTTTATTTTTAGTATTTGTTGTTATAGCGGCAATAGAAATACATCATCTGTGAAAATTTCAACTGTCTAGCTATCACCGTTCTTGAGATACAGCCTGGTGACAGACGGACGGACGGACGGACGGACAGCGAAGTCTCAGTAATAGCGTCCCGTTTTTACCCTTTGGGTACGGAACCCTAAAAAGAAGTGTGTTCTCGTTTGCCCAGTAGGTACTTACCGTAAGGTCCAAGGCCCATCCATTCAAAACCAATTTTATTTTATTCGATTATAATATTCCAAACTACATCATGATAACGAAACTTGTTAAAAACAAAAAGCTCGTCGACAACAGCTAAATATCTATCATACTCTTTAGAACAATAACTTTTTATCTGAGGTATTCAAAATAAAGTATAAAAAAAAAAATCAGATTCATACTTACTTAAAACAAGTATGCCTCTATTGGTGTCGGGCAGGGCAGCTTTGATTATGCAGTCCATGTTCTAATTCTGTATCTATATATATATTACGCGAGGCCGATTTTTGTACATCCCATCAGATCTACAGTTATGGTCCGATTTTGATAAATGATATGTCATTAGATTCGTCTCATGCTGGAGAGGTGCATAAAACTCTTGGAATTTTAATTTTTTCCTGAAAAGGTACTGAAAAATGGATTTGAAAAAACTACTGTGCGCTAACCACGTGACTTTGACCACGTGACCTGTGATCCCTATTTTGACATAAGATGACCAAATAATAATAAGCATGATTTGCTCACAAACCTGTAGTAAGTTGTTCAGCATGATGAAATATTATTTTTGAGTCGGCAACATAATATCCGCAACACTTAAAACATGTACAAATATGCAAAAATAATTTTACAGTTTGTTGACAATGAATGACAGTAGCCATATTCTGACAACTTTTAATGTCTTTTTTATTGGGGGCTATTATGTCAATGCTCTAAATTGCCAGGTTGTTTTTTTTTTTTAAATGTTGATATGGAAACTTATTTCGCATACCTGTTAAAAATGTGGAGAAAAAAGCCGGTCAAGTGTGAGTTGGACTGGTGCTCGAAAGACTAGAAAAACTGACCGTCATTCAAGAATAGATTATTTCTATAGGCGAGTTTTACTAAATCTAAATCAAAGCAGAAAAAAAATAGTAAAACTAATTTAAACGTCATTCAAATATGTACATTTATGGTAGATTATTATAAATATGAATATATAAGTCCATCAAAAAAATAATTCCAAGGAAAATGGCATGAGTTATGGTAAATTAAATGGTATTTTACAAGAAGAAACTTAGTCCTTCCGCTTGCATGTCGACGGGATGGGAAATGTGGCCGAGTTGAGAATATGGACGACTTGACAATGTAGATAAGTTGGGAATGTATCTTCATTGGTAATATGGATGAGTTGGTAAAATGGACGAGTTGGAAATGTGGACGAGTTGGGAATATGGACGAGTTGGGAATATGGACGAGTTGGGAATGTGGATGAGTGGGCAAAGTAAACAAGTTGGGAATACGGACGAGTGGGCAATGTGGACGAGTTGGAAATGTGGATGAGTTGGCAAAATAAACAAGTTGGGAACACGGACGAGTGGGCAATGTGGACGAGTTGAGAATATGGACGAGTTGGCAATGAAGACGACTTGGTAATACGGACGAGTTGTAGATATGGAAGATTTCGCAATAAAGACGAGCTGATAAAAAGGACAAGTTGGTATTGTAGACGAGTTGGGTGTATCGTCGAGTTGGGAATATGGACGAGTTGGAAATGGGGATGAATTGGCAATGTGGATGAGTTGGTAAAATTGACAAGTTGGGAAAATGGACAAGTGGGCACTATGGACGAGTTCGCATTATGGACGAGTTGGCAGTGAAGACGAGTTGGTAATACGGATAAGTTGGCAATGAAGACGACTTGGTAATACGGACGAGTTGGTGATATGGAAGATTTGGCAATAAAGACGAGCTGATAATAAGGACAAGTTGGTATTGTAGACAAGTTGGGTGTATCGTCGAGTTGGGAATATGGACGAGTTGGAAATGTGGATGAGTTGGCAATATGAATGAGTTGGTAAAATTGACAAGTTGAGAACATGGACAAGGGGGCAATGTGGACGAGTTCGTATTATGGACGAGTTGGCAATGAAGACGAGTTGGTAATACGGACAAGTTGGTATTATGGACGAGTTGTGAATATGGACGAGTTGGGAATGTGGATGAGTTGGCATGAACAAGTTGGGAACACGGACGAGTGGGCAATGAAGACGACTTGGTAATACGGACGAGTTGTCAACGTGGACAAGTTAAGAATATGGACGAGTTGGAAATGTGGATGAGTTGGCAAAATGAACAAGTTGGGAATATGGACGAGTTGGCAATAAAGACGAGCTGATAATAAGGACGAGTTTGTATTGTAGACGAGTTGGGTGTATCATCGAGTTGGGAATATGGACGAGTTAGAAATGTGGATGAGTTGGCAATGTGGACGACTTGGAATTGTGGACGAGGTGGGAATATGGACGAGTTGGAAATGTGGACGAGTTGTATTTGTGGACGAGTTGGCATTGTGGACGAGCAAGTAATATGGACGCGTTGGCATTGTGGATGAGTTGGGAATATAAACGAGTTGGCAATGAAGACGAGTTGCTAATACGGACGAGTTAATAATATGGACGAGATTGGCAATAAAGATGAGTTAATAATAAGGACGAGTTGGTATTGTAGACGAGTTGGGTGTATGGACGAGTTGGAAATGTGGACGAGTTAGCAATATGGATGAGTTGGCATTGTGGACGAGTTGGGAATATAGATGAGTTGGCAATAAAGACGAGTTGGTAATATGAACGAGTTGGCAATGTAGATGAGTTGGGTGTATGGGCGAGTGGGCAATATGAACGATTTGGCATTGTGTACGAGTTGAGAATGTGGACGAGTTGTATTTGTGGACGAGTTGGCATTGTGGACGAGTAAGCAATATGGACGCGTTGGAATTGTGGACGAGTTGGTAATATGGACGAGGTGGCATTATGGACGAATTGGGAATATGGACGAGTTGCCAATGGAGACGAATTGGTAATATAGACGAGTTTGCAATGCAGATGACTTGGGTGTATGAACGAGTTGGCAATGTAGACGTGTTGGGTGTATGGACAAGTTGGCATTGTGACCCAGATGGGAATATAGACGAGCTGACATTGTGGACGAGTTGGCAATGTGGAATAATTAACATGTTACGCTAACATGCGAAACTTGATGGAGAAATAACCTACATATGATGCAAATTTCAAAAAATCGACGCGCTCAAGAATAAATCATATTTGAATTAATGACGTCTGGCTGATCATTCTTATTCTCATTCAAAATAAAAATTGACAAATTCTGCGGTCAACAAAACAAATTGATTTTATAAGGTTTCCGTTTTTACCGAATATGGTAAGGAACCCTAAAATTAGGTTTATATTATAGGCTTGAGAGTCTTTAGCATCTCCCTCACTCTTCTGTCAGACACAATTTCAATGAGAGGAAAGACACGAAAGTTTGAATTATTCTTTTTTCAAACATGTTTAGCTGTTTTATATATTGTTTTTTCTTATTACACATATTTGACACATTCTTTTTTTTATGGTGGAGTATTGTTGGTCAGTAATTTATTTAGATTAGTAAGTAGGGTTTGATTAAGTATAACTAGCGTAAGAATTTCAAACACAATGTGTAATTGTTATTGAATAAATGATTGATGATGATGACATGGCAGCACCCATATTAAGAAAACTTGCACGATCTAATGAATTTCATAAAAAAAAACAAGCATTGATAATAGTGGTTTTTCGTGTATCTATAAACGTTTTTTACTCTCTATTTCATACAATTGAGTTTTTGTAACATTTTTTATTATTAATATTGTGAAATATTTACGATTATAAATGAATACATAAACAGTTACGCACTCCATGATTTCCTGTTTCCTCAAATCTGTCGTTTCGATTCATGTGCTATTTCTGGAAATTGATAGAAATCGATCAAATCGATAAATTTATGTCCTGAAGAAAGAACAACAAATTAAAATTCTACCAATCTTATGTTCGGTCCTATGAAAATATGTCAATTATATTTTTAAGATATGGGACTATTGTCATGAATATATTTTTCCATAAATCGAATAATATGCATTTTATTTGTGAAACAGATCAGCAGATCACATGTCATGCACAAGTTATTTTTACAAAAGAGTTGAATAAATTGTCACGATGAAGCTGGCAGTTGGCTATCAGGCCTGCCTCTAGCCTGGCATGTTTTAACGTTTTTAAAACATAATTTTAATGTGTTTTTTTACAGTATTAATTTATTCTTCATTCCCCAAAAACTTCTTATCGATAAAGTAGTTATTTTCTGTAACACTACCGGATTTCCATATTCTAGCGGCGGTTCGACGCCGCAACGGGTCTCTAGTTATTTCTAATACTAAAATTATTTTTAATTTATTGTATATGTCAGATTTGCTTATTTACAAAAATAATATCATAATATTAAGTACACATCTATACTGAAGAATATTCTCAATACATGCAATATCATATGCCTGGACAACCTACTTCAGTTAGCTTAGCCAAAATGCAAGATTATTTAAAATATTGAACATAATAATTTTTCTATATATTTGACATTTAAAATTGAGTATTTTTTTATAAAAAATAGCGTGTTTTTAATCGAACTACAATCGAATTAATAGTTTATGCTTGCCACCCAACGAAACGTCATGCTTTTGACAACCCTTTAGTCGATCGATTACAGGCGTCAAAGTGCACATCACTAGCGCCTGCGCCTCAGAACCGCTGCGAAAAATAATCATTGAAGCGTACCGTTCGCGACTGCGTTAAAGATTAATCGCAATTTCCCGACAATTACTATAGTTCTACTGTTATTTCTTAATTGTAACGAATACGCAATCGTTAGTTAAATAAATGGCAGACAAAAAAGGTATTTATGCACTTTTTTCACTACGAATCTTTTGTTATTTTACTTTGCGTTGGCATATGTAACGCCATTGAGGCCTTGATTGAAATTTATACTTCCTGCGTCTCGTAATCTATTGAAAACATTAATTTGGTGATCACAATAAAGTACCAATCGCTTTATTGCGAAGTATTCGCACTTTAGCTGCGGTAGATCGATATTTCTGAAAATCCAAGATGGTTGACTGTTCATTCAGATTTTCTTTTATGTAGGCTCGAAGTATGTTCTAAATTTAGTTAAATACTATCCTTAATCGGCTTGAATTGACTATAACTTCCGTTTGAACATATACTGCAATGGTAAAATTACTCAATTTCGATAAATTTCGTCGATTTCTGATGAGGGCGTAACAAGTCGTATTACTACAATATACTTGCAATTTTAAAATAATTTGTATAGGATAAAAACTTGATTATAACATAGATTCATTATTGCACTAGTCAAGAACGCAGGTCCCAATCTAGTATACACAGATTTCTAAGTGTGAGCATTTCTTTTAGATTTTATGTTGCATTGTTCTCTAAACTTCTTTTTAATAACCAATTCTTGGATGTGATTTGAATATCTCATTATTTATGCGGCCTTGGTGGTATTACAAATGCTACACTATGATCTTAAGCTTTTAGTTAACATAAGTGGTTGAAATTTGGTTTGAAAAGACCTTGTTTCTTCATATGATATTTTTTTCATTTTCTAAGGCAAAGGTATGTTCAGCCGGGCTCGGTAAGCGGCTATCAGCCACCAATGCCTGAAGATTTTAGGGGGTCACAATGGTTTAAAAATTCTCTAAAATTAATATTAATATACTGTCATCTACTTTATAAAATTTTCCTAAATCAGTTTATGACAAACCTTTCCGATTAGAATTAATAAAATACAGTCTGTCTACATTATCGGTCCCATGAACTAGTTTTTCCATTACCTTTACATATTTACAGGTATTCAAGTTAATTTGACATAGAAGTTTCAAAACATCACCAATAAATTAACTAGAATAGTATACTAATTTGAACACTACAATTTCTATACAATTCCTTTCCACTATATGCTTTCAACTTGTCTTGACTAGACTACATACTGTGCCCAAATCCTTGCACTTAGAAACATGAATTTTTGCATAGAGATTCCTACAATAACTACATTCAATAAAATAATAAATAATTCTCGGAGTATTTCATGGGCAGGTAAACTTGCTAAAAACTAATCTTAGATGATACTGTATTACAGGGTACATAAATCAATAATTATTAGCAAACCTTACATAGGTATAATAGGTATGGTCCATTAAGTTACTCAAAGTAGAATGTTAGCTATAGTCTATCCGAAACTCTATGATCAAATCCTGCCACTATGCGCAAGTTACAAACAACTGCATACTTTTAAATTAAGGTAGTTTTACGCTTGTGCCAGTTTGTCATAATTTGATTTTAGAGTTCAGGATAGACTATACCTTAAATTATGAACCTGTTATTTGTGACACATTTGGCCCGATCATTGCACCATTGTGACCTTCCATTTTGACCCATGTTGATAATGAACCATCCCGCCCAGCGCTGCAGGAGCCGACGGCGCAGGCGCGGCGGCCGGACTAGTACGACCATGTAATGATTCACTATAGACATTTTCTTTCTTTTTCTTTGAAACATACATAGAAGAGACAGATATATGATGTGCGTAACGGAGTGTGGAGGATCGTATGTGTTGATTGTAACCGGGGTGGTGGGTTGATTGCTGCTGTAATTACGAAAACAAAATCTATTTTAAATATTAAAAAATAAACGGAAAAAATAAAAATAGAAGAAATTAAAAAGTTGTTCAAATGTTGTCAAAGCTTGATCCAAAAAGAAGATAGTAGCATGCTATTTTGGCATAGAATAGCAGAATTGCACTGGCAATAGGGTTAAGCAAACCGGTGGGCAACTAAAAAAATTAAGTACATATGATACATGCTATACTTATTTCAAGTATTTTAACTAGTGAGTTACAACAAACTGAAGATGTCAAACCGATGATTTCTGATGATAGAAAAGAAGCTTTTATTTTTGTTTATTTATCATTGTTTTTCTGTTATACTTAAGTAACAGCAAAACAACTTAACTTCGAAACTTTACAATATATGTTTCTGAAATTTATAATAATAAATTGGCACTTTACAAAAAGCTACAATACTAAATACATGCCGCATTACCCGCAATTTTTTGACATCATCTACTATAACGAACAACACTACACAATAATAATTAATCTATTGAATGTTTCATTATGCTTGGCTACGGCCCGCATAATGAACAAAAACCCTTGAAAGAGGAGAAAAAAGAAACACAAATAATAATAATAATAAAGCCCTTTATTCTGAAATTAGTACATTTACAATAAGTTGTAAAAATTACGATTAAACTACAATATATCCCTAATTTCAGTGTGCCTTTTGGCATAGGCCTCCTCCAAGGACTTCCATTGGCTTCTGTCATTTGCAACTCTTCTCCATTTTAATCCCACAGTCAATTTCAAATCATCCTCCCATTTAATTTTTTGTCTTCCTCGCTTTCTTTTTCCATCTCTCGGGAACCACTCTGTTATTTTCCTGCTCCATTTTTCCTTTTTATCCCGCATCATGTGGCCGACCCATCTCCACTTTTGCTGGTCTATTTTTGTTAGGATATCAGTCACTTTCGTTCTTGATCTAAGCGTGGTGTTCCTAATCCGTTCTTGTCTTCATGTACCTGTCATACTTCGCTCCATTGCTCTCTGGCAGATGGCTAGCTTTGCTCTAAGTGCTTTTGTCAATGCCCAAGTTTCGCAACCGTAGGTTAGACATGGTAGTATGCAGGTATTGAAAGTTTTTCTTTTTATTGCCATTCCTAGGTCTTTAGACTTCATTATTTCCTTAAGAGCCCAGTACTTTTTCCATCCCATGGCTATCCTCAAATTTATCTCCTTTCTATTTTGGTCCTCAGTAGAAATAGTCTGTCCTAGATATACGTAGTCATTGACATAGGCGAGGTTTTCATTACCGATTTTGACGTCCCTCTGTATGAAATTCTGAAATTTAAGTTGTCCAAAATTAGACAAATTTCTCATAATTTGAAGACATTTTATTTACTTGCTGAACTCAAGAGTCATGTGCTAAATTCAGTGGGCAGATCTGGAATTCGGAGTATGATGATTGATTAATTTTGCAAGTGGGTGTTGGCCTTGGACTGTATCATAATCATAACAGCATAATCATGCAAAAGACAATAGCTATCATTTCATTCGACGTTTATAGTAAACGGGGCTATTTTAATATTTTCTTTAGTTTCCGCAACTTAACATATTTAAATAAAAGAATTTAAACGTATAATATCGCGTATATTAATTATTTAAGCCTCCCTGACGATTCAGTAGCTTTACAGATACCGTTGTCAAAGGTTGACTCCGGCTTTATTTAAATGGACTATTTTATTTTAATAATTCTTTGTGTTACAATCTAAAAAGTATTTCCAATTAATATTTTTTACGGATTATTTTAAAAATAAATTCTGCTTTTATTGCAAGGATGAATTATAACTTTAATAAAACCAACTTCAAGGAGACGAAATTGCATTTCCGAGGACAACAAAGAATGAGTTGCTATAAAAATCATCGAAATCTTCTATTCCTCTCGGGTCTCATCATCAGATCTTTACCACAATTTTATGGGACCAATATGGAGTTGTCTAGTCTCAAACAAAAAATATTTTTCGAGATTCATTTCGACAAAAGATACACCACCAAATTGAGTAACTCCTTTTTTTGGCAGTGTTTTTTCTAATAATGCAACCTTATCAAAAACAGATTTCTCAATAGAGATGAAACAGAATGTCGACTTTTTACATTGTGGTTTGTTGTTAATTTATGTCACAAGTTTTAGATGACAAAAAGAGCAGCAATCAACTTATCATTAGTTTTTCTTTAAAACCTTCTCAATTGTTTATGTATAACTGACAATATAGTTAACAATAATGAACAAATGTATATATTCTATTTGTTTTCTCTGGAAGGACCCAGCTCTTGGAGGCTACTTGTTTGGCTGTACAGTAGATGTTTTTGGCTTGAAATTTGTATGGTGTAACGAAAGGTCTTTCCAGATCCATACATACATACACACTTGAGGAGGCTCTAGTTAACACTATAACTAAAAAAATAAGTTGTGTATGGGAGTGTTGTCCATTAATTTGACTAAATGACCATGATGGATATATCTCAACGTAATTTGTTAATCAATTCTAAGTGTTTTTGCTATTATTTAATTTTTTTCTCGATACACATTTAGTTTCACAGCTTATTTTTTTTATTCATTGATTTTTACACTTTTTTAATGATGATTGGCCATTTTTATAAATAGTATAATTAGTTTGCAAATGGCCAATGATCGTTCGGTTCTGTTGCTAGTATTTTTTGCACCACTAATAGACATTAAGACAACACAAAGTTTATTTTTATCTTATATTTTTTATACAAACGTTTCTTATTCTTGTCTTTTTGTCTACACGATGTCTTATTATATTTCATAATATATTATAATGGGTCATCATTTACAAGTTTTGTTTTTTACTTAGTACTCTTAAGCTAGTAATAGGTGACAATTCAGGACAAATAACGTAATGACGTCTCTATTTTTTGCTGGGATCACTTGAAGTTGACGCATTACACAGGATTTGTTTTGATTGGATGGAATCTTAAAGAAACTATAGCTTAAATTGAAGTTTAGACTGGCCAGTTCTGTATCTAGATTTATTTTTGTGGGTGTGCCATAATTTGTATGCTAATATTGATAAAAATGCACGTAACTAGTGTATATTTGACGATGCTTAATGTATTGACATTTTATATGGTATTTTTGCCTTGTATTTGATAAATAAGAAACAAATAAATTCATAAAGAATTCATAGAAATGATCGGGTTTTGTGAGTCTTGCGAGAAAATCGTTTGAGCTATTAATCGAATGTTTCAGTTTTTTTAAGATTCCGAAGCTAAACACAAAGTTGTATTTTGTAATTTTGTGTTTATGCAAGATTTGAATTTCACATTATTTAAAATAATGTGAGCTTCATGTCGCTCTAGTATAAGATTGTGTGTTTATACTAACCGCTCATAAACAAAACGGTTTAGAAATATAGAAAAAAAAACTGAGTTGTTTATGTCCACATTTGTGACTATTTTAAAGTAAGGTGATGGTAAAACTGATACAAAGGTTATCTTTTATCCCTTTTTGTACCAGTTTATAGTATATGTCTGACAAATTGTAACAAATGATTGGGGACTTTATGTTACTACGAAGTAATGTGCAGTCTTTACTATGGCCGCTCCTCTATATCAACTCATATTTTCTAACAATAATTACCACCCATTATTATTTAGGATTTATTTACTATGTTACAACAAAAATGTGTTCATCACTACATGTTCCTGTTTAACCTGTCCACTACTTTGCTACAATATAATTAAAAAAGGATTCTGTTAGTTAGAATACTAAACTAAAACGGGGCAACTTTAATGAGTTCGTGACTTGCGAAATTAAAATATATAGGCACTTTAATCAGTGAATCGGATAAACGATACTTAGTACTTCTTTTTGATTACCCCCAATTTAGTCCTTTATTCAGAGCAATGATGGCTCGCGGTAATTCGAGTTCCCAAAGTGTTGTGGTTTCGCTCTGTGCTACCCGAACGGAGCTACCTTGAGATGGGGCGGAAACCGCTGAAATAGTGAAAAACAAAATTGCCACGAGGCAGCCGATGGAAACAGCGGTTTCGTCGAAGTTGGAAACCGGAAAAAATTTGAATTCCATCATAGATAGACTGCGTCATTGCTATAAATACTTGGTCCGTGAGGTATTCCATGGAATTTATTTGTATAGAAAGTTCGTGTCTTTTATTCTACCACAAACATTTTGGATTGCGAAATAATAAAACAATCGTGTAAACAACGAATGCATTCGCATGTAAAAGTAATGGTGTGAATTTAAAATGCGCCCAGCTCAAATCGCGAAGCATCGCTCGTTATGATCCCACGCAAACGCAAGACAGCGGGCCATAATAAGACATTTACATGCGTCTACGCATATAACAAAGCTCGAAACATAAACACTATAAAAACAGATATTTGCATCACCGGGGTTGCATTCCAAGAATACAAAGTTCGTCATTTATGTTTGACATCATAAGATTTCGTAATTCTGTCTAGACGGGCACTACTTATCTAAAAGTAAATAAATGCATAGCTCAAAAGGTCTAATTCATACGTACATTCGTGATCATCACTATTATTCAACCCCAAAATCGCCTGCTGCAATAGCCCGGTTACCAATTTGGTGATAAAGTTCTTAACAATAATTACATTGCAAGTTAAATAAAAGCTTGTGATATTATTTATTTATTTAATCATTATTTCACAAATGAAAATAAATCGTACAAAAGACAGGCTTGTCGAAGTTGTTGAACGGACTTGTTGAACCCATCTCTAATTTGAAACGAGTTGATAGCTGTATCGGTCATAGTTGATTATCATATCAGGAATGTCACAGTGTTAGTGTGTGTGAATAGGATACGGGGATGCATGCAGATTATAAATAAACGTACGTGGTCTGAATATTTTATCCGGCGAATGCTCAGTAGGGATTTTTAAAGATTGAAGGCGGTTTTCCATACATTCCTTGCATTACCTTACCACTTGAATATTAGAAAATTAATATTAGTAGAAATATTTCGCCTATAATGAGACTGTATTCGCTTTACGAAACATCAAACGTGATGGATGAATTGGTTGTGATTTGATGAACCAGAATATAACTGACTTAGTAAAATAAACTTTACCACGAGTACAACCATACAAAGTATGGACATTCACTGTACTAGAAAGCGTATAAAATGTAAAGTTGATCCACAACCTATTCGATACACTGTTTACAAGGTTTGGTATTCAAATTGTTGGTCCTCACAAGCCCGGATGACTCACAAGCGTCGTATAGCTATATCTGCCCTACGTCGAATGCTCTTCACTACAATTTGCATAAATATGAAGAGAGCTCCGGCCTTGCATGACAAGCGATGATGCTATACAAATACTCTTCCTTTCAAGTACTTGTCAAAGTCCGATGTCGACAGAATTGTTTTTCTGAGCCCTTTCTGTAGTTTCAAGTGAAATGTTGACAAGAGTTAACAAGACAAAGGACCTTACCCGCGTTATCGAACTTGTGATAACGATGGAAATACCATAGTCTACAGAAGGAAATGTTATTGGAAGAGTGCCTTCAAACTAATTTTCCCTTTTGCTACGGGGTTGTTTATGATCTACATGCATTTGTCTATGGCAATATAACTGCCGCAGACTGCATGCTAACTAAGCTTTAGAAGGACGGAAGTATGCCAGAGACCCCACTTTTATCCCACCTCTAACATGACTTTTACACCTTTCTTTAGGATTCACTTTCGACATTTTTTTAGTCATAACATTGTCTTTTACAGGGTACCGGATGTAGGGTTTTAGTCCTTTGATTCGTGTTTTCTCCCTAAAGGATATAATGTTAAATTAGTTTTGCCATGATATTTCGACTCGTTACCTCGTATTTAGATCTAACGCTGGTTATACGTGTCGCGCCTTTCATGGGGAATCAGTCAATCTAACAGGATATCCTTGCTTGATGCAGTATTATAAAGTTAAGCTTAAAGTTTACTTAAGATGGATTCGATCAACGTTTCATTACAGCTGTTACTCTAAGAATAAAATGTCAAAACGTCCTAGTATATCGCCATTTTGATCTTAGAGTAAACGTAAAACTTGAAATGAATCGTGTTTGAATGCAAGCTTAATGTTCTAAGTACACCATAGAAAAAACGGCAGTGTATATGGAAAGTGGTATTGGCTGTAGAAGTACTTTTATCAATATTGCCACAGAAATATTGTAAAAGTATGCTTCTGCCATGAGCAAAAGAAAAAGTTAAGATATTCCGACGAAGATGTAAAATAGTATTGAACATTGAAATCTTCGATGGAGATTTACTTCGTTGATTATTTACGTATGCTCTAAGAAGTCGAGGTATTTTTCATGCGATTTGTCGTAAGTATGGAATACTTGGAAGTAGTGGTTTAAGTTAGATTTATGTTCCGATGGGCATTACCAGGATTTTTGTGATCGTAAATCATAACAATTAATTGGTACAATGATTTTGCTGTTTAGTAGCAGTTTTAGGCATGTTGAAATATTTTGCAGTGTATAGTTGTTGTGTTGAGTTTTTTTATTTAGTTCGATAGTTTAGTCTTAGTTAGAAGCATGTTTTTTTGTTAAGTATTCGTTCCGTTTGTTCTAGCATGTCTCTGTCCTTCAGCGCACCCATCATAAGTTTTCGCTTTTTTCGCATCGCTTTTTAATTAGTTCGAACAGCAAAATGTATGAGTAAATTTGATTGAAAATTGAACAACAAATCTTGGTACTATGTTTCGATACTTAGCTATTTGGTTAGATATAAATATGTTTTTCAAGGAATGTTCACAACATGTATTCACGTTCGGCCGCCATTTTGACGGCCTTTTTTGCTCTGAATTTCAGATAAAACATTACAATCACTTTTATCCAAAGTTCAGAGTTGAAAATATTCAATAGAAATAATAAAATAATGTCTTTTCTTAAAGGTTCTTTATTGTGTGATTGTTTTTGTAATTTCAGACCTTTTTTACTACTAAAATGATCACACTCGTTATCACTGCACATGGCTTGACTTAACCTTCCGATTGTACACAAGTACAGTCGGTTAAAGGTGCGCTGTTTAAGCGAGTCTTTTTCTGAGGTAATTTAAGGGTTGGAGGACAATAGTAAACAATCCCAATACCAACGTATCACTTTTGATGAACATGTTATTAGAATCTCCTTCAATCCAATTAATTTGGTTGCCTCAGGAACCGTCTCACTGAATGGTACGCCTATAGCCAGTGTGATCATTAAAGGAATGCATTGTAAATAACTTATGGTAGGTATCAGCACCCACAGTGTTGAGTTCAACCTGCCATTGACTTCGGGGCAGTTTCAAATAAATTGCACCGAAGTGTCACCCCCGACGACTTTTTTCAAACAAAATTAGACTTGGTTTGAAGAAAATCTGTTATATATATTATGTATTGCGTTGTATGGGCATCGCTTGTCGTTAACAATGACGTCAGTGACGCGCAAAATGGACGGAAATGACAAAAAAACACTTTAATACGACTGGGAATATAGCATACCTAGTCAGAATGTAAAAAATTTTGTTCTTCATAGAATTACAGGTTATGAAGTCAATTTACGTCCACTTAACGGCTATACTAAAAATTATAAATCAGGACCATTTATTTCATTCGCAAACGTTTTAAAGCAGTTTGAGAAATATTATTTCGACCATTCGGCCATAACATATCCTCCAAATTTTGTACGCATGTTTTTAGTATTGCCACACCGCGACGTCAAGCGTGAATGCTCGGGCTTGGGTTGAGGCGCGTTTTGGCGCGAAAACTACCCGAAATCGCGACCGACACGCCAGACGAGGATCTTCTTTCTAGAGATTCGTACATGAGCCGATCAAAGTCCATCAGTATCATGAACAACTCTCGCTGAATTGAAATATTTTGCTACTATTATCAGGATATAAAAATGATGCGTTTGTGTCTGGTGGAAGCCTCAAGGCTTTAAATGTACTGCATCACATTAATGCCTGATAACACGCGATCAAATCTTGCTTCGCAAAGACTGAGTAGTTATATGGTTAAAATAATACAAACATTTTATCTGTATGGTTTATTTCCAGAAATCACTAACATTTGGCCTATTATTAGCAAAATTCTGTTTCACAATGTGGTTTCTTTAACTAAGCCAGTATATTAAGCAAGGTTTAATCGCGATCTCTAGTAAGAATTATCCTCATCCTTTCCGCCTTTCAGTCAATAGTGTTTATTTTATCATCGGTGCATTCCTTCAGAGCGCACAGGCGGTTTGACTGGCGTGGGTAGGCTTTGCACCCTCATTGGACGTATTGATGTGACGCATTTTTTCCCACCAAAAATAAAAATTAGGTTACTTGAATCGTATGCCTTTTGGGTTGATAACTGCGCCGGCTACTTTTCAATTTCTTCTGGGTTAGAAATGCGTTACGTTTTCTGAGGCGGGTGCAAGTCGTGTCGCGGTCGGGTGGTCGTGACGGTCGCGTGACGGAACCGTTGTTGCAGTGACACCGCCGCTGGGCGCGTATCCTCAGCCGCAGCCGCCACAGGGGCCCTTCCTGCCCGCGCCACCACAACATGCGCCGCAGTATGGAGGTTAGTCAACGCATGCTGTGGAGAAATGCTTTCGTTAGAAAGTTGGTGTCGGTACGCAAAAAATTTAAAGAAAAAATAAAAAGTTGATTTCATTAAGTAACAGTTTAAATTCACACCGAGTTCAGTTTGTTGAATCCTCAAATTTCTATTCTAACAAGTATTCGCCGTGGACTACCTTTCCACCTTGATGTTGTCGATATCTCACAAAACACGATCTTTTTAAATAGGTTGGGGTATTTTATCCTTGAAAACTATTTAAATTTCTTTATATTCGACAGTGAACAATTCTATTCGTATGATCGTTAAGCACTACGATGCCATTAAAATCGTCACATCAGCCGAAAGAGGTCTACTGCTGGACAAATACCTCCCTCAACAATCTCCATAACTCTCCTCTTCTTGGATACTTCACCCTAGTAAATACTTGTTGTTCCTGTATCCAGTGGCAGGAGGCTCTCCGTACGGCATGACATTCGGGGGAGCCGGCGCTGGTGCCGGGGGCGCCGTGTACGCGCCGCCGCCGTATGATCAGTTGCAGCATCATCAGAGCATCCCCGGGCTGAGCCAGCAGCTCCCGGTAACTATTACTAAACCAGTCTACAACAACAGGGCTAATAGCATATCTTGCCGCGACTTCGCTTGACGTGCGACTTGGCATCACCTGTCTTGCTCGCACTGTAATGTAAGGAAAGTGACAGGTAGTATTTGTCGCGTGACAGTCAGTCATTATAGACGTTACAAATCCCATATTCTGATGTTCATAATACAAAGGGTATGCAAATTTTCAGCAAGTTACTGATCAGTTAAATTAAACAATTAGTCGTATTATATCGCGTATGTTAATTATTTGAGCCTCCCTGACGTTTCGGCAGCTTTACAGTTACCGTTGTCAATAGAGAAGACGGTTTGCCATTATCCTCGACTGGATCTTGTCGTACATATTATGAAGGATAGATCTGTAGTATTTATTGTAAAGAATTGAAATTCTTATATATCTTAGTATCCGTACAATATTAATATATGTATAAATAAAAAAAAAACAAATTCAAAGTCAATTTATTTCACGAACACATTAAATTATTACATATTCATTTTTGTGGCTCACACTAGGCGGGGCCTGTCCTGTGACACCACACAATCGCTTACACAACGTTGGCATTAAAAAAACACATTTAAAAACATATATCTACTGAACAGAAAGACGCCAACCCGCAGTTTGCGAGACCATAAAAACATGATGGTTTTCTAATTTCCGCCTTCTCGTTAATAAACAACTGTAACTTTTTTAATATACAACCGTCGACGTATGACGAAGTAATATTAAAATTGATTAAATCTGCCAATTAAATCACTCTCAACAACGTATGAATATGCCTACTTTTTGTTCTTTTTTGGCCCGATAGCTGACTTGGGTGTTGGGCGTATCTATAGATGCGAAGCTGGTTGCTAACATTTCTAGCCAAGCGGCTAGAAACGGCTTATTTGGCTTATTATCATTTCTAGCGATAACAAGCGGCTGGAAACGGCTGCTTACATTTCATTGACATATTCACATGATTCAATGTTTGTTTTTGTTATTTTTCTTTTCATTTATTTACTATAGGATCTATTTAACATAAATATATATAAACAATGACATTTGCATCTGTATTAAGTGTTAAAAACTCAAAATTCTCTTACAAAATGTGAAAGAGCAGTGGAATAGGACTATTTTAATAATTTATTTGTGAGAGATGAATTGGAAATAGGTATTTATCAGTCACCTAGTAATAGTAAGCATTTAGTTGTATTTCTATAATGCACCAACGCAACGAGCCTCGCGCACTCATCCCCGCATGCCCCGCGCACCCCTCAGCCCCCCACACGCATTTATCCTGCCGCGCGAGATTCCCGCGTTTGGTTTACAATGATGATTAGACTGGTAGATAAATCCAAATATCGGCTTCCTTTACCGTTCTAACGGCATTTTGTGAGCCATTTTGGCAACATGACTTTTCCGATGTAAAAAAGCCTGCTGAATTCGATTCTGGATGTTGCCAAGCCGAATTTTGCCCCCCTCCCCCCATTTCCCCCCTTTTTACCTCAAAATATGTCCCTAATCACGGTTTTTACGGTTTTATACAAAAAGTATTACAGCTAGAAAAAAAGTGTCAAAGACAAGAATGATCTCTATAAAATTTCCTATAAGATGATATATAAACTTTTTTAGTTGGCCTTATGGTTTGTGAGCAATATCTTCCTGAACTTCATAGACTGGTAGAAAATTCAAAATGTCGGCTTCCTTTACCGTCCTAACGGCATTTTGAGATCCATTTTGGCAACATGACTTTTCCGGTGTAAAAAAGCCTGCTGAATTCAGTTCTGAATGTTGCCAAGCCGAATTTTGCCCCCCTCCCCCCATTTCCCCCTTTTTGACCTCAAAATATGTCCCTAATCACGATTTTTACGGGTTTATACAAAAAGTATTACAGCTAGAACAAAAGTGTCAAAGGAAAGAATGATCTCTATAAAATTTACTATAAGATGGTGTTTAATTTTTTTTAGTAAGCCTTTTGGTTTGTGAGCAATATCTTCCCGAACTTCATTATTTAAAAAAAAAATTGATAAACATGGTCGAGGCAGTGAAATACACTTATTTTGGGATTATTGGTATCGCACAGGATCCAGCCGCTCTGCAGCGCTTGACGCTGACATCCAGATGGCGTGCTACTTATTATCTGTCAAGACTCACGAGGCTTTCAGTCATAAGCAGTCGTCAGATTTACACGCAGAACTGTATCCAAGTCGGGCTAAAAGGGACGTAGAAAATAAAAATGCTTTGCTTCTGACCATGAAGTCATTCAAACTGCTCAGTTCTACGACAGATTCTCCAGAAATGTGCCTTACCCAGAAATGTGCCTTAGAAATGCAGTTACCCAGGATCTTGCAACAGAAAAAAAGCTAAGCAGCTTGGCTGACTCTAAGTAACGATGTTTGTTTCCGAAAGGCTCACCAACAGCAGGTCAGCAACTGCACTAAGGTCATAATTAACAAAGGCCCGACCTTCAAATCATCAGAAGGACCATTCATCAGAAACGGCGTGGCGTATAACTGAGCATTTAGAATGACTTCATGGTTAGAAGTAAAGCATTTTTATCTTCTCCGTCGCTGTTAGACCGACTTGGATACAGTTCTGCGTGTAAATCTGACGACTCCTTATGACTGAAAGCCTCGTAAGTCTTGATATATAATAAGCAGCTAGCCAACTGGATGTCAGCGTGAAGAGCTGCAGAGCGGCTGGATCCTGTGCGATACCAATAATCCCAAAATAAGTGTATTTCACTGCCTCGACCATGTTTATCAATTTTTTTTGAAAATAATGAAGTTCTGAAAGATATTGCTCACAAACCATAAGGCCTACTAAAAAGTTTTATACACCATGTTATAGTAAATTTTATAGAGATCATTATTTTCTTTGACACTTTTGTACTAGCTGTAATACTTTTTGTATAAACCCGTAAAAATCGTGATTAGGGACATATTTTGAGGTCAAAAAGGGGGGAAATGGGGGGAGGGGGGCAAAATTCGGCTTGGCAACATTCAGAACCGAATTCAGCAGGCTTTTTTACATCGGAAAAGTCATGTTGCCAAAATGGATCTCAAAATGCCGTTAGGACGGTAAAGGAAGCCTATATTTAGAATTTTCTACCAGTCTATGAAGTTCGGGAAGATATTGCTCACAAACCATAAGGCCTACTAAAAAAGTTTATATATCATGTTATAGGAAATTTTATAGAGATCATTCTTGTCTTTGACACTTTTTTCTAGCTGTAATACTTTTTGTATAAAACCGTAAAAACCGTGATTAGGGACATATTTTGAGGTAAAAAGGGGGGAAATAGGGGGAGGGGGGCAAAATTCGGCTTGGCAACATCCAGAATCGAATTCAGCAGGCTATTTTACTCCGAAAAAGTCATGTTGCCAAAATGGCTCACAAAATGCCGTTAGACTTGAATTTTTTTATTTGAACTACCAGTCTATGATTAGATCCAAAATAAACTGATTTAGCTACCTTTGTTCTTATAATTTTCATACACCGCCACCTGAACACAAACGATGTTTCATAGTTTACTTTTCGTATCTGAATTAAGTAAATTAGTAGGTACAAATGGTGTATTCGGGGTCTATTTTTTTAAAAAGAACATAATAATTGCTACTGTATAACAAAAATAAGAGTTTAACAAAAAAAAATGTAATAAAAATAATTTCTTTATTTGATGCTCAAGTCGGGTATCTACCCGGTATCAAGCGGCTGGTTATTCGTTTCTAGCCGCTGCTTTCGGTTACTACCGGCTTACAAGCCGCTGGTTTACAACTATAGGCGTATCACATAAACCTACTTTCTACGATATTAGGAATTAGTTACAGTTAGTAATGGCGGAATTGTCTGCTCCCGCAACAAGTTACGTAAATTGTTACGGAGAAACGATTGGCCAAACGCGATGGTTATCCATTTGATAGGCGTGAAGTACGAAAATAGTGTAATTAAGGAGAAAACTTAAGGAAGATAATTTAGAATATAAATATTCCGTAGATTTTTCAAATATTCTAAATAGTGGTTACTATTAAATCAATCAATCTCTGTCAGAAACACATCAAAAACGTTTATTTGTCACACACATTTAACATTTGTTTTCACATATATGCCAAATTAGATATAGCGCGCTTCGTCTTTTATATATTATTATTTTATGTAATATATAATCACACTAAAATTATAAAGGCGAAAGTGTGAGTGTGTATGTTCGTTGCTATTTCACGCTCAAACGACTGGACCAATTTTGATACATTTTAGTATGAAGGTAGTTGACACCCTGGATTCGTTTAGTTTCACTTCGTCCATATTCCCATTTCGTTCACATTCCTACTTCGTCCAAAATCCCACTTAGTCAACATTGCCATTTCGTCCATATTCCCACTTCGTCCTCTTCAATATGGGAAGTGGACGATATGGGAATGCTGACAAAATGGGAAGTGGACGAATTGGGATTTTGGACGAAGTAGGAAGGTGACGAAGTAGGAATGTGAACGAAATGGGAATGCGGACGAAGTGAACCTAAACGCCTGGATTAACAAATAGGCTTTATATTAACACATAAAAAATGTAGTGTTATCGTTGGGATAAGCGGGTAACACCGCTAGTAATATATAAACAGCGAATCAAGTTTAAAATGTCTACGTTAACAATTTAAGTCAGATTTTACACTTTCGGCTCATTAATTTATATTAGTTTTCGCAGCAAATGTACAGCCCCGCGGCGGCCATGTACGCGGCGGCGGCCGGCTACCCGGGCTACATCGGCTACCCGGTGCAGTACTACCCGTACTACCCGATGCAGCCCTCCATCCAGCCTCTGCGGCCCACCATCATGATCCCGGTAAACTATTTATTACATCCCTTTTGACCCCCCATGAAAAGAGGGGTTTTTTTGCGTGTAAAGTGATTATATTATGATCTGTTTGTTGCAGCAGAACGGTTTCGAGGCGGGCGGTCGGTTCGAGGGGCTCGCGCAGACGCTGCTCCCCCCCGCGCCCCCCAACGTGCCCCCCTCCCCCGCGCACCTCGCCGCCCTGCAGCCGCACCAAGTGCTGTGAGTACACACCACACGTGCCGTCTCTCTCTAGCGTGTCACACTGTCGACACACCGCGCGCCCCCCTCCCCCGCGCACCTCGCCGCCCTGCAGCCGCACCAAGTGCTGTGAGTACACACCACACGTGCCGTCTCTCTCTAGCGTGTCACACTGTCGACACACCGCGCGCCCCCCTCCCCCGCGCACCTCGCCGCCCTGCAGCCGCACCAAGTGCTGTGAGTACACACCACACGTGCCGTCTCTCTCTAGCGTGTCACACTGTCGACACACCGCGCGCCCCCCTCCCCCGCCCACCTCGCCGCCCTGCAGCCGCACCAAGTGCTGTGAGTACACACCACACGTGCCGTCTCTCTCTAGCGTGTCACACTGTCGACACACCGCGCGCCCCCCTCCCCCGCGCACCTCGCCGCCCTGCAGCCGCACCAAGTGCTGTGAGTACACACCACACGTGCCGTCTCTCTCTAGCGTGTCACACTGTCGACACACCGCGCGCCCCCCTCCCCCGCCCACCTCGCCGCCCTGCAGCCGCACCAAGTGCTGTGAGTACACACCACACGTGCCGTCTCTCTCTAGCGTGTCACACTGTCGACACACCGCGCGCCCCCCTCCCCCGCCCACCTCGCCGCCCTGCAGCCGCACCAAGTGCTGTGAGTACACACCACACGTGCCGTCTCTCTCTAGCGTGTCACACTGTCGACACACCGCGCGCCCCCCTCCCCCGCCCACCTCGCCGCCCTGCAGCCGCACCAAGTGCTGTGAGTACACACCACACGTGCCGTCTCTCTCTAGCGTGTCACACTGTCGACACACCGCGCGCCCCCCTCCCCCGCCCACCTCGCCGCCCTGCAGCCGCACCAAGTGCTGTGAGTACACACCACACGTGCCGTCTCTCTCTAGCGTGTCACACTGTCGACACACCGCGCGCCCCCCTCCCCCGCGCACCTCGCCGCCCTGCAGCCGCACCAAGTGCTGTGAGTACACACCACACGTGCCGTCTCTCTCTAGCGTGTCACACTGTCGACACACCGCGCGCCCCCCTCCCCCGCGCACCTCGCCGCCCTGCAGCCGCACCAAGTGCTGTGAGTACACACCACACGTGCCGTCTCTCTCTAGCGTGTCACACTGTCGACACACCGCGCGCCCCCCTCCCCCGCCCACCTCGCCGCCCTGCAGCCGCACCAAGTGCTGTGAGTACACACCACACGTGCCGTCTCTCTCTAGCGTGTCACACTGTCGACACACCGCGCGCCCCCCTCCCCCGCCCACCTCGCCGCCCTGCAGCCGCACCAAGTGCTGTGAGTACACACCACACGTGCCGTCTCTCTCTAGCGTGTCACACTGTCGACACACCGCGCGCCCCCCTCCCCCGCGCACCTCGCCGCCCTGCAGCCGCACCAAGTGCTGTGAGTACACACCACACGTGCCGTCTCTCTCTAGCGTGTCACACTGTCGACACACCGCGCGCCCCCCTCCCCCGCGCACCTCGCCGCCCTGCAGCCGCACCAAGTGCTGTGAGTACACACCACACGTGCCGTCTCTCTCTAGCGTGTCACACTGTCGACACACCGCGCGCCCCCCTCCCCCGCGCACCTCGCCGCCCTGCAGCCGCACCAAGTGCTGTGAGTACACACCACACGTGCCGTCTCTCTCTAGCGTGTCACACTGTCGACACACCGCGCGCCCCCCTCCCCCGCCCACCTCGCCGCCCTGCAGCCGCACCAAGTGCTGTGAGTACACACCACACGTGCCGTCTCTCTCTAGCGTGTCACACTGTCGACACACCGCGCGCCCCCCTCCCCCGCCCACCTCGCCGCCCTGCAGCCGCACCAAGTGCTGTGAGTACACACCACACGTGCCGTCTCTCTCTAGCGTGTCACACTGTCGACACACCGCGCGCCCCCCTCCCCCGCCCACCTCGCCGCCCTGCAGCCGCACCAAGTGCTGTGAGTACACTCCACACGTGCCGTCTCTCTCTAGCGTGTCACACTGTCGACACACCGCGCGCCCCCCTCCCCCGCCCACCTCGCCGCCCTGCAGCCGCACCAAGTGCTGTGAGTACACACCACACGTGCCGTCTCTCTCTAGCGTGTCACACTGTCGACACACCGCGCGCCCCCCTCCCCCGCCCACCTCGCCGCCCTGCAGCCGCACCAAGTGCTGTGAGTACACACCACACGTGCCGTCTCTCTCTAGCGTGTCACACTGTCGACACACCGCGCGCCCCCCTCCCCCGCCCACCTCGCCGCCCTGCAGCCGCACCAAGTGCTGTGAGTACACACCACACGTGCCGTCTCTCTCTAGCGTGTCACACTGTCGACACACCGCGCGCCCCCCTCCCCCGCCCACCTCGCCGCCCTGCAGCCGCACCAAGTGCTGTGAGTACACTCCACACGTGCCGTCTCTCTCTAACATACACGGCACCTACACTTCTCGCTCTCATGAACCTGCAACCTCATAACAGTGCGCAGTCTCCTGACAAAAGATACTCATAACGCCGTCCATGCGCCCGGTGCGCCCGCGTCACCCTCCTCAAAACATTCCCGTTCGAGAGTTTGTACTCCCAGACAAAGTCCGATTCGCTGGTAGTGACAGCTAACCAGCCCTGATTGTTCTTGTTATAATAAAAAAAAATTGGGCAAGTGCGAGTCCGACTCGCGCATGAAGGGTTCCGTTCCGTACCATAATCTATAACAAGTTTTTTGTATGGGAAATATTAATAACTAAATATTTATTTTATTTTTAACCGACTTCAAAAAAGGAGGAGGATCTCAATTCGAACATTTTTTTTTGTATGTATGTTACTCGATATCTCCGAGAACCGTAAACCGATTTTCAATTTTTTTTTAATCGAAAGGGTATAACTCGAGTTGGTCCCGTTGGCACTAAGTCGGGATCTGATGATGGAATCTTGGAGAAATCGAGGGAACTCTTCACATGTTATAGGGACATGTACTGCGCTTTCGGTAATTTATTGACAAAATTTTTAACAAAAAAAAGAACCGACTTCAGTAAAACTAAAAAGCCAACAATAACCCGTTCAAGTACAGATTACATTTGACTCACCCTTCAAAGTCGGTGCCAAACCTCGCGTAAAGTATAATATATAAATATAAGAACTGAGTGGTTTGGGATCGACTTCGATCCCAAAGCTTTTTAGTTTTACTGAAGTTGGTTCTTTTTTTGTTAATTTTTTTTTATTTTTAGTATTTGTTGTTATAGCGGCATTAGCTTATCCAAGCTAATAGCTTTCCAAGCTAACACGGGCGTCATTAGACCACAGGACCGATGCAAGAGCCTGCTTTAATAAAAATGAAATAAAATTTAAAATGTTTATATTCCAGGTGGCGTTAGTCCAGTCTTGAGGGAGTAGGTGCTGACGACCGGTAACAAGCAACTATATCAATACTGTAACTAGCTCCGTCGCACTTGTGTACGCACTATACACACTATACTTGTTATTCATGCGGTTCTGGGTTACTAAACATTCGTATATTTCCATACCTAGGAACACACTAAAACACTGAAACTGCTATCCTATTAAATGAACTTACAGTAAATATTGACACAAAGGTAAATTATGAAAGAAAAACGTAAAGATCTACTACAATGTAAGCAGGACTCGAACCTGCGACCCTACGTTTTCGGCGTAGTGCCTCAACTGGGCTATTAGATCGTTACGGCAATCACACCAAGTCTTTGATTCCATAATTCTACGCTACCAGAGCGCCCTCTGCGTCATATGTTCTTTAAAATGCTTAAGCGCATTAGCCATTACCCTAAAATGTGCGTTTTACACGCACACTGAGCTAAGTGTTGTCTCTGGTACTCTTCTAGTCAGAAACCACATCAAAACTACCACTGTCCAACCCATCTAGCGCGACTTGGCTTCGCGACTTGTCGCGTGACATAGCATTGCTTTTTTTTATATTTACTTTGCTCGCGGGCCCGAAGGAGCCCTTTGCACTGCTGTGTTCAGGCGCGGCCCGTCCTTTTGGACGAGCCGCCGAAAGAAACTTAACCTAATTAAACTAACTTAAACTACTAACCTGATCCATTGGGATCGTGGATTGGGGTTGTGGTTGATGGCGTGCATGCGCATGCCCTTGTCGTGCAGCAGAGACATAGCATCGCCCGTCACTCCTTACAGTATTGTGAAGAAAGAGACAGGAAATATTCCTCGCGCGAGAGTCTTGTGTCACAGTTGCACTAGAGTGCAGGTAGACTTGCTAAGTATTAGACACAGGCACAGAGGGCGCTTTGGCGGAATATAGTGATTAATTTCAAGCGATGTGCGTAACGTCGCGGTAGCTCAGGGGTTTAGAGCACTACTCCGGATAGAGGTGGGTTCGATCCACCTGCAATGTAGATCGTGTTAATTTTTATACTCATATTTGTATTTGCTGAAGTTTTAACTTCTTTTAGTAAAAATAGTGCTAGTTTTAATTTAGTCCCTCAAAATCTTAAAAAAAAGTTGATATAGTGACGTATGCGAGTGATATACGACGGCACAATGAAATGAGATATTTTCTTAAGTGAAGACCTATTCGAAGATATCAATAAGTATAATTGAAATGTACAGTTAGCTGCTGGAAACAAAAAAAGGAGTGAAATTGCTAGAACTAAAAAGTTGAAGGTTGGCTACAAACTTTTTGAAATATCAGACATCCTTTCATGAGGATATATAATTTGATAAAATGGTCTGAATCGTAGGTCAAATAAAGTCAACTTTTTAACTGGTATGATTTGTGTAAATGAATTTTATTCTTAGTTCTGACATCTGAATATTTCTAGCGATAAAACGAAGTTGATAAAAATGACATGATTATACTTTTTCCAATCTTTATGAAAATATACGCTTTTGAAGCTACAAAAATGTATAAAGTGCAAAATTTTACTGGAAATCGTGTACTTCATCAAAAAATAAGTTTTCTGCGGCTGACTGTACAGCCCTGGTGGCTATCCATAACAATATTTAAAGATATATTTATATATATGGAAATGTCGGTCGGTCGGTGTTCAGTTAATTGCGACTTTGACATTTTTACCTACGGCCAATTTAACAGTGATAAAAAAACTAGCGCCATATCGAAAGACGTGCTAGTTTAATTGGGATATACCAAAAAATACCCCATTTCTTTATTAAAATCGTAAAATATAGGTCAATTTAATGTACTAATTTCTTCGGTTTTCCGATAATGACTTTTACTGTAAAACGATATGAATAACTTTTCACGGGAGTCATATTGTCACAATTTAATTGTTTACTGTGATTTAACAATCTTATTCTCAGAAATGGTTAATTTACATACATAGATTGTTAAAATTTGGTATATATCAATTACAATTTTCAAAAATCGAGTGTATATGAAAATGAAATGGTCGTTTTGAGTAAGTCGATACGTTTGGTCGCCGGTAAAATAGTCGACTGTTGCAGTCCGGTTATATGTTTGACTGTGATGTCCGTTGCTATGTCATAGTGTTTGCCTGTGCCAAGAAAAATCTTCTTATATATACATTTGACAGTTTTATTGTCAAGAAGTTAGTTAAAGTTAATGAATATTTTGAGAAGTTTGAGGTGTGCAGATTGTAATCCAAATTACATACTCGGAAATTGGAAGTGTCCACAATCCGAAAATAAAATCTTTTAAATTTTATCATAATATACAAATATTTCCAAAATGTATCGCTGAATGTTTTTTAGGAATGTACAATTTGAAAAGGGGTAATAAAAAAAGTACTGAAAATAGATGGTAAACTATTGATTAATACTAATAGATGTGACCTACCTCTGGGACATGATATCAAGAATCCCGAAGCGATAAAATATAGGTATGTACTAAAAGATGAATCAGGTGAGAATGTTCTAGATGTAGAAGGTGTTCTAGAAGCTGGCAAACACTACGTCACAGCTCGCCGCGGGCCGCGTCGGCGGCGTCTCTAGTATTATTACGACTGTTTAGTCAAGCGCTGTCCGTGTCAACACTCATCCACAAAAATACACAAGAGCTTAATCATAGGTTGAGAACTTAGGAGTACTGCTCTTGCAGGGTAATGTAGCCAAATAGACGATCCATATTTATAAATTCACATTTTAATTCCCACATTGAATTAAATTTACTATACAGATGAAACATTTCACTATTTTCTAGCTCAAAATAATGGTGTGAAGCTATGATTTCAGTTTCCGGCACTCGTTTACACCCTGTATATAAAAGTGGAATTCCTTGTTTTTACCGTTTTAATAACTGTTTTTCTGATTATGTGGTGTTAACTGTTAATAACTATAACCTAACATTGAGGAGTCTTCTTTGATCTTCTTGGTTCATATAAATCGTAATTGGTTCATATTTGGATATAATAAAAATCTCTATTATAATTTTTACAAAAACAGGGAAGGCTGTTTAGAGTCATAATAAATACTACTAAATGTATTTATTTTCTTGCCATTGTAGAACCAAAATTATTATTAGATTAAGTTAAGTCAAAATGTCCGGTTAAAAAAAAAATCGATAACATATAGTCCAGTCAAAACAATGTTAAGGTAATAAAAACAAAAAAAAAAGATCTGGTCACAGAAACAAAGTATACCTTAATATTTATTTCCATAATGACAGCTGTAAAACGAGTTGACACCGGCAGCGCATTTAGATATGTAATTGAAAGTAAAATAATACGGTTGTGCGTGACAATGAGTGAAAGAGAGAGAGAATGGTAATTTGTTCTGGTTTGTAATGACATTTGACAGCTGTCATGAGTGACGGAGTCTCCTATGAAATTGATTCTTGTTATAGTGCGGTTTCAAACAATCTGAGTTGATTAAAAAACTTGCCTCTATAAGTCCAAACAGTTGAGTGTATTAACTAGTAATATTATCAACTAATAATTTAAGAATAACGTCTACGCCTATTCAATCCTGTTGCTACGACCTATTGTTAAAGGCGCCAATTTAGTGAGGTATCTCTCCCATACTTTCGTATGGCACTTAGACCTTTTCTAACACACTAGCGCCATCTACAGTGGCATCGTTGAACATTACTTTGTATAGGTACTAGGTAGTGGTAGTTTTGACTTCTCCACGTTTTCGAGTCCTTAATTTTTACCGCCTACGTTTCACGCCTATTAGGACTATCTTATGACAGTTGTCAAATACAAATATGTGCGGATATGAAATGGTTGTTCGGACAATTGGATAAAATCGTGTCCAACTGTACCGGGGGATCTTGAAAGCAATTTAAACGTTTTTATTGTTGAAATTAGTTGTTTTGCGTTCTCACTATGTTACTCCAATCATATGCATGATACTTTAATTTCAACTATGATATTACAAAAATACACTCTGAATTGAAACTATCAAGATAATTATCATCATATCAGTGGATTGACGTCCCCTGTTAAACAAAGGTCTCTCTCTAGTATCTCCATGATAACAAGTCATACAATAAAATTATAATAATTATACTGCTCAACGGTGGCGTGGTTTAAAAAAAAGTATTCCCACAAGTTGGTGTATTTACAGTTTTTGAGTAGGTACATTTGTTGCTCATACAGAAAAACTAAGTCAAACTTTTCTGAGATGAATTTTGATTGCGTATATGTATATTCTATAGGTACGTTGTCTGTTGGAGCAAATTGATAACCGCAGTTGTTTTGAAGTTATAGTTGTCACGGGTGGAATTATTGTCGAATCCAAGCACCTTAATGATTGGAGTATATAGACTACGCGATTGTGATTGAATCTCAGTTACAAGGGGCCTTTATATTTACTTATAAGTTTGTAAACGGGTTCCATTCTGACATAATAACTTAATATCTAATGCATTACTATGAAGTTGAAATAGTCTATTGAAATAAGGTCAAAAGGAATTAAATTGTTCTTGAATGCAATTCTAGTAAAAAAAACACCATACCGGTACTAAGGAGTTGTAAACGAAAATGGAGAAGATTTATTTCATACAGACTTATTTTCATTAGGGTGATTCCTGACAAAATGTAGCAAAAAAGAATATTTTAGTTTTTTGTTACATTACAGTCGAATGCTCTTGGTGAGAAGCACCCTTAGACTAGTTCAGACTAAAATAATTTTACATTTCACGATTGACTCGATCTGGCATTTCAAAGGTTGCAGGATCGACTTCAGATAAGAATCTTTTGGCAATACTATACACTCTCATCTCACGTAAAAAGAGCGGCGTCACTCATTGCGTGGTACAACCCGCTGGTGAACTTGTCCCGACTTCACTACATATACTATGTAAACAAAGTCTCTTCCTGCTGTATGTCTGTCCCTATGTATGCTTAGATCTTTAAAACTATGCAACGGATTTTGATGCGAGTTTTTTTAATAGATAAAGTGATTCAAGAGGAAGCTTTATATGTATAATACATGCATAATTTATCAGCATTGCACCCGTGCGAAGGCGGGGTGGGTCGCTAGTCTTATATAAAGTATTGCCAAGGTTTTAAATTATTCATATTTTGTGCCAATTCGCCATCACCCGTGAAACATTGAAACCACATGAAATGGTAGATTGTAGTTTTGAATAATTACTTTTACATTATTTCTGTGTTGGTGTTAGCTCAAATGGTGTCATATCGGATCAGAAATGACTAAACTCCTCCTCTAGCGCAACTGTCACACGCTACTCTTTCGCGTGAGATATACCTATCCCTTTCTATGCAATAATGCGAGAGAGTGACGGGTGACGCTATATCGTGCGTCAAGAGTCGAGAACTAGAGAAGCATAGTTGTGCAGATATTAAAAATATAATAAGACGCTGTGGCCTAAATTCGACTTTTTGATTGACATATCTCCTATATATCGCTATTATGTCTACTTTAGCGTTATGCTCTATTTACCTTTATCAACTACTCTACTCTGAATGCAACTTTAAAAGCAAAAATCAGACCTCTCATTATGTAACAGTTGCATAAACTACTAATATACACACACAACTTATAAAATGCTATTTTGTTGGGGGTTAAGAATCAAATCCTATAAAGATGAAATCTTGCCTTAAAATTTCTGATCCTATATAACATCCGTTTGAGTCTCCCCTCAAATATATATGTAAACATTTTGTACCAGTTTATTTTTACTAATATATTGCATTTTATTTGTTAGAATCATGTTGGCATTTCGGACGATAGCCGGGCGGGCGTTTTGGCCCGAGATCGATTATACCTGTGTTATGTGTTAAGTCTCGAATGGTGATGTTCGGACACATTGTTCTTCACAAATATAAGGCTACATTTATTATATTAATACATTGATACAAAGATCAATAACAAAAAAACAATGAAATGCGTAACCTAGCGGAAGAGACCGGGAGATCGAACCGGGTACCTCTGGATTACCGGTCTCACGTGTTGACCTCTCCACCACCCTAACGCCAGATAACCTTTCGAATTTTTCATACAGATAACAACGTTATCATACATTTTTGCAGTTACCGTTTCAGGTTAATGTCTTTTTTAATCAAACTCGCCTGCAAGTAAAGACATTATTATTGATGGAAGCCTTTATTTGTGAAGAATAATATTTCTGTGCGAACATTTTTTAAATAGAATCCCAAAAGGTAAAGGGACCATAGAGTAAACGATTTATTTTCTGAACCCAAACGTTTGACTGCCGAGTAGAAATTGCAAAACCGGTTATTTTGCTAAAGTAATAATCGGTTCGACTATGTCAGAAAAACCGGTTGCACCCTGTTAACTGTGTCAAAATAATTGGTTGTACCCGGTTAACTGTCAGAATAACTGGTTATACCCGGTACACTGTGTCAGTATAACCGGTTATACCCGGTTAAGTGTGTCAGAATAACAGGTTTTACTTTGTCAAAATAACCGGCATTGCAGTATTTGTTCTCATGATGTTTGATGCTCGAATCTTATCATAATCTGATCTGTTAAAATAGAATCTCTTACATTTAAAACTGTAATACACAGACAGAAAATAATGCTCGTAGATGGTCATGTTTTTGAGTTTAACAGAAAAGTTATTTGCAAAATGTTATGACTACAGCATTATAAGTCTTTGTTGTCGCCATATGACTAGCAAGAAAAGTTAAACTAAGAATGATGTGTACTACTATCATCAGGTAGAATGCTCTACCTTTTCACCGAATTATTTTTCGCCAAATGTTAATTTCGTTGAAAACATTTTAATCTGTATCCGTAAATTGGGATTGTTATAAAAAAAACCTAACCTAATATTTGAAATATTTGAAATTATTACGAAAAAATTAAGACTAAAGAGGAATAGAAATTCTGCGGAGTGAAAATTCGGCGAAAAGACAGAACGTCATCTAGTATTCTCAGTTCCTAGTTTATAATTGAAAAAGTTACATATAGTCTTCTGAAATAAGTCCGCTCTTTGCAATTCTGTCAGTATGTATATGTAACAATTATTAACACGACTTATTTAGAAGGCTGTACGTAAGTTTTAATACAGTAATTTTTGGGATTAAACTTCTTAATTTCCGATAGTTCCATTTCCCAAAAATCACACTTAAATATGCGACCATTTATTGTGAATTTCAACGTTTTTGTAATGGTTAACATCATTGAATTACTTTCCGTTGGTTTTTTGTGGACATTTTGTATGCAAATTTGCTTTTTGGGAATGGCTTGACTTGGAAGAAATTCCTATAGTTAAGACCTCCTTGTAAAACTGGCAATCCCGGTAGCATTTATCAACCAATGTATTCTAGAATGTTTGAGCGAATCTTCGAGTGTTTCAAGCGTTCTGAAGTTTATTCTTTATTACTGTTATATTTACTAAATATGATTCTAACCTGAAAATTTACTATTATGCCAAAACCCGTTGTTATCTCGACAGTAAATCACTTTTATTTAATAAATTGGCGATCCAAAATAGTGACTCAGGTTACTTTTTATTAGAATGACAAAAAGTTATCGTTTGAGGTTAGAAGCTTATTTACTAAACTAAACTAGTAAGAAGTCATTCTCACAATAAGTTTTACAAACTGGGTTCCGATACTTCCGATTCAGGAGTGCCCTTCAATTTCATCATGATCTTTAACTATCAACAGTATCAACTATTTAAGAATATTTGTTGAGATGACCATCCACGTGGTTCTTGGTGCAAGAATGATTTGACACTAATCCGCCAATTGGCGTCAATCGTGCCCCGAAAACCCCCGCGGTATTGAGATGACAAATTGACGAAAAAACGCTGTACAAACGCCGATTATTCGCCCAAGCAATGTTTTTCAAAATGTGTTGCCATTAACAAATGAAAATCAGTGTAATATCAGCATGTAAATAATGTCGTGGTCGACGGTTTGGGCGTAGTAAGCGAAAGTGAGCGTGGATCAGACGAGAGTCGCGTGCAATATATAGCATAATTATTATTTTGTTTCCAATAAAATATTAAAATCGAGGCTGTTGTTTCTTTATTAACCCTTAAATTGACAGAAAAAATGGTTCGATGGTTCAGACCGCTATGGTTGGAAAGCAAACTATTCTGGTTTGAGTAAACGAAAAAAATAAACTAATATTACCAAGTTAACGGTTGGTATGTCGAAGCACTGATCAGTGCAAAGTATTTAAAGCCTATGTAAACATATCATTGAGCTTTAATTCAATTGTCGTTTTTTTTTACATGACCGGGTTAACCGCAAAACGACATATATAATCCAAAACCACAGACGAAAAGGGAGGACTGCCATCAATAGATGGTGGTGGTACATGCAAATTTGAATCAGCGAAGTCTGAACATGTTTCTAGATTGTAGGTGCTAATAGATAGCGCTAGTCCATGTAACACTATTTAGCATGGATGTACTTACAAACACGAATAATTGTAATATTACTGACCATTATTCTAGGTGGATCAATTGTACTGGTTCATACAGATTGTAATCGGTGTAATATAAATAAATTAATCATTAATTAATTAAATTTCGATGGCAAAGATCCCTTCAGCCACAATTATTGAGAACTGTCAAATTATCCATTTTTTTTTTTCGGAAAAACCATGGTAAAGAGCAATTAATGGGCTGAAGTTCGTAGATACAGCAAGGACTATCGAAACAAAATATAATTTACAGTCCGACCAAAAAGAGTATAAATTAAAAAGTGGCATTACTGTAGTGTCGTCCCCGTTTCCTTATATTGATTAGAAAGGGAGGACACTACAGTATTGCCACTTTTTAATTTATACTCTTTTTGGTCGGACTGTAATAGTCTTTCCAAAATTGTACCAATCCTATATTGAATTACATATTTAGATTCAAAAACTGAATAAGTTCACTATAGTTCTAAGGGTGCGATGTCGTTCACGTGACCATACAATAACTTGGTATACTGTAGTTGTGTTGATGAAGGAGACGGGAAGGTGGCAGTGGGATCTCCTAGACAACACATGGGAAACTCATCGTGTTTGCGCTCATCTGATTGGTTCACGATTGGGTACAGTCTGCAATAAAAACGTGTTCCAAAAAAACTTAGGCTTCTTAGGTTAAGATGAAGATACCACTGATAAATGAAACAGAGACAAACTAACAACAATACCATTTATTGGTTATACAGGTTCTTACATATAGCAACAATCAGGATAATTCAATTTTGGCTAACTCCGACACATTATAAGTGATCAAAAAGTGAACGGTAAGTATATTGCTTCTAAACACTAAACATGTCGAAACACTAACGTACATCTAGACTAAGTATTCGATGAACATAAAATATCACAATAATTAATAAATATAGACCGTTAAAAATTTGTGCTTGAAATGTTAAGAGTGCCGCCATCTATTGGCAAGTAGCTGTACTATTTAGAAATTTACTTTTTATGGCACAGAACGGTCGCTTATTCTAAATTTAAACGGAAGACGTCATTGGAAGACTTTTGTGTTTTGTTGTTCCGTTCATTGAATATTTGACATTGAAAATATATTTTCTTTACGAGAACATTCTCACTAGTTGCATACATCCCTTGACATAAAGCAAAGAACGTTCACATGCTAAAATTATTCAATCAATTTTTGTAATACAAGTGCTAATGTATTATTTATTTATATTGAGAGAGCAAAAGCAGAAAACTGGAACTTTAAATCCTTAATTAATTTGCACTAAAAAGTTGCTCCGTACAATTCAGTTTTTGGAAGAACAGAACTAAACCTAGTGCAAGCTTTACTTTACTGCCCTCTGTTCTCAGGTGGTAGAACTATTTTCGTTAGATGTTCAATAAAGTTTTCCTAATACTTTCCAATAAACGCTCACGAAAGATTGATAATCATATTTATCTAGCAGTAACTTATTTAAATACAACGTTCACAAAAATAAATTCCATCTAGCATTCTAACTCCCTCACTCTCCGCAGGCACACTACCTATTTACATTTAATTTATTTATAATTTGACAGACAGTTTCATCGTAACAATCGAAAATAACCGACTTTTAGTCGTAATCATTGTTTATCTAAAACACTTAGTTCAAAGAAATTATTAAATTAATCGCTTAGTTTCACTACTGGCCGCTAGATGCCACTATCGGTCGGAAAAATCTATGAAGCTGATTTGAAGACGTGTTCCGTGGTAGACGTGGTAAAAATACCACCTTCGACGAAAAAATTACGTAGTTGTAAACAGACAAACTGCTTCAAGAGAAATATAAAAAGACAACATACATAGTTACATTTACTTATATTTACCCCCTCCCAATATCTATTCTACTGATGCTATTGTCATCGTCACATTTCGTATTTTCTTATATTTACAGATCTTATTATATAAATGAAGTAAAATAACATAAAATAGACAAAAAAATCACACAGAAGGCTGACACAAATGAAAAGGAATTAAAAAAGTGTTAATCATAGGAAGAGATAATTATAATAGTAATATAATAATAGAAGAAGGTAATCAGAGGAAAGATTCATTAATTACTTTATTTTAGACAGTTACAAAGTTGAGATAAAGAAACAAAACCAATAACAGTATACCGGGTGTGCTGTGTAACACGAGCAATAAATTAAAACATAAAACTCTTATACTGAACAACATTTGTTCAGCAACTTTTAAAAATAAAAAAGTAATCATAGAATATGGAAGACAACGATTATTCAAAACCTATACTATATTTAAATTTAAATATACTTATATATTTTTCTATAATATACTGGCGAATGATTGCATTATTAATTATTATTATTTATTGCGTTGTTACACAATAATATTATTTATTACATTTCATCTAACATTGTCAAACAATATAAGTAGCTTTCCAACTTGCGACTTAACATTTAAAGACTCCATTACTTACAGTCAATTCAACAGACCCAAAATAATTCGAAAGGTTTTAATGGAAATTGCATTCAAACTAGTAGTTATTATTGAGTTCACTTAATAAACGTTTTGACATCTCCAAACTACGACAACATATAAAATATACTTTTAATTGGCAAAATGGGAGATATGTCTCATATATGACTGATTTATCATTTAGAGGACATTAATTAATTACATAAGGATCATTTTGGGCCTTTTCTACCACCCTATGTAAGAACATTCTCACTGTCATGAATCGCCATATATGTGGCACTTATGTAGAGTTTTAACGGCCCCATAGTAACCCTCACGTAATTAACGAATGGCCTCTTATTACTTTATACACCTAAACGTACGATCTAGACTACGCTATGCGCAAAATTTGCCAACATTTGACCGACAATAACGCAAAATAATTTGCTTTCAGCTAGCGTACTGACATCAATTTATATATATCTGCAAATGAATAATAATTTAGGCCTTATATTGGAAATACCTTACTACATTTAATATATTTTATTTAATATCTTAACTATTGAAAATATATTTCCATTGTCAATAATATCTATTAATTTAGACACAGTATGGGAAGACATTTAAAACATTCAACATTCATTATAATATAATATGATATATGCATATTATGACGATTTAATCTAATTTATATATTTGTCAGTTTAGACGGTTCATAAAAAATGTAGCCAAATCGAATCCACTACATTTTTAGACATTTAAGTTAATGCAAGTTTCGGAAGTCTTTATATTATTATTTCTATAATAAACAGCAGACAGTATATGCTGAGCATAAAAAAGTAGATACATTTTTGGGTATATTTACTACGTTTTAAAAAGAAATAAATTAGGTAAGTAATTACTGAGTGGACCTCTAGTTAATTCAAAGTACTAATCGTTGCAATTCCTTTAACTCTGTACAAATCCAATATCCATTTGAGCATTTTCTACCCAGCCTACCTTACGTCAAGCATTACCAATCATGCACATTTTCAGACATAATACTTATAATAATAACTCCAAAATAATAATTCTTATTAAGAAGTTAGCTTCCCAAATCTATCGACTCAAAAAAGCCGGGAAAAAAGTTTTCAAGTTCAAATAAAATATTAATTTAGATTAACCAACATTACAAATAGTTTATAGTTAGGTGTATAGATAATAGTAGGGTTAAATAGAAGTAATTCTATATAAATTGAACGTTAAATAAATATAATGACAGTTGAATAACAATTATTAACGATCTACCTATCATATAATGAACCTAATTTGCCTGAAAATGGCGTTACCGTTCCCTTTCCAACCATATACTTTTGAAACGAAGGTTATATCGACATTATATAAATAGGTATGTACTACTATATACTTGGTCTCAAGCTGCAGACCTCTACTCAAGACAATTCGACCAACCCCCCAGGAAACCCGCAGTAAATCCATTGATATCTAAATACGTATCTCAATACCATTTCGAAGAAGCAGAAATTATATTTCAAATTTTTTATTTTCTATCTTCAAAAGTGTTCTTATTCCACCAAGTATTATAATCGTAATATATCGCCTCTTGTGAAATGCCAGTAGATTCAAATTCAGACATCTGAAAGAGCCTTCAGAATAAACGTTTTTATTTTAATTTTGATATATATACTCACTAACAATAATATATGCTTTGCGCAATAAATAGATAATATACCTACATTTGTTATTTATTATTGAATAACAAATACTGTCTCAAATGAGTTCACACAAACATACAGGTAAAGATCTTTCACCCAGAAATTCTGGTCCCAATCTGGGCATTGGTCGACATTGCTAAATGAAGAAACTAACGTTTGTAAATTACAAGTCATACGCTACTTATTCATTGGAATGGAAACCATACTGACTCTATAGCGTTCTAGTTCATCTTTCACGGATTAGGAAAGTCATTGACAAAAAGGTGATCAGATAAACACGTTTGAAGATCAGTATACAACAGCCCATCACATAGTATACAACATTCCATATATGTACTTTAAAAAAGAACTCGTGGTTATCGTTAAAGAGCAATTTTCTGATAAGCTACGAATTTTAGGGGACTCCCTTGTTTTATAGAAAAACACTTCACCTAATGGTTCATTTCATAGAATTTTCATTTCATAGACAAATTTTACCTCCGAACTCTATTTTACAGAAATCTTGAAAATGTCAACGTATAGATTAGGTAAGGTTACAGTCTGACCAAAAAGAGTAGAAATTAAAAAGTGGAAATACCTACTGTAGTGTCGTCCCCGTTTTCTTCGATTGATTAGAAAGGGTCACTACAGTATTGCCACTTTTTAATTTCTACTCTTTTTGATCAGACTGTAGTTTTGTGTTATAACTTTCCAACATTTTATAGTTTCAGAAAAAAATGCTTTCGACGAAATTAAATTTCTATGAGATGAAAATGCGATGAAACATTTGTCTTTAAAACAAGGGTAAACCGAATTTTAGCAGTTCCTTCACAGAGTTAATGTGTATTAACTTACCGTATTTACCACAACGCAATAAAGATATGAACAGGAATTAAACGTTAGATAAGAAAATCCCTCGAATCCGTAGAAAGACAAACCTTCCCTTCCAGCTTACTCGACGATGATATCGTGTCCCAGCCGATCCATCTCTGCCAGGAGGAAGTCCACGTCCTTCTCGGTGACGGCGGCGGAGCTGATGATGTTGCGGAAGAAGTTGGGGCGGCGGTCGTCGGGCTGGTAGCCCACCATGATCGTGCCGGCTTGCATCATGCGCCCTTTCAGCTTGGCGCACACCTGGGGGAAGATAGATGGGGGAATGTTATGTCATTGCGGTATACAGCTGTCCTACGGCTATGCTGCGTGGAGGGGAAGTACCTTTTTGCTCGATTGAGACGTTCTTTTATTTTTAAAATTGGGTAATACTACACTCACAGATTTGACAAAAATTGCTTGTCTCACCTGGAAATCGAACCGACCGAAAGTGAAAAAAAAAACACATCCTGTAGTTTTATGATGCCAATCGACAGAGTAAATCGGTCATTGTCAGTTCAAAAAACAAAATTAGTCCCTTCGGTGGTCAAAAGTTAAGAGTTTGTATGAATCTAGGTTATGTTCTTATTACATCGGATTATAGAAGAGGGAACGTTCTTTATTCTCACAGGTATTTAATCAGATAATTAGGCCCTGGAATCCTTAATTTTGCAAATGTCCACCGGAAAGACGCGCACCTAAATCTGACAATGACGCAAATGGCAAAGAATAAAGAACATAATATGTTTGAATAAAGGAACACCGAAATTTTTAACATTAAAATTATTATATTAGGTCTCGCTGAAAATGTTTATACAAAGTTTCCATATTTTTTTAAACTATAAATGCAGTATTACCTAATTATTAAAATAAAAGATTGTTTCCTTTGAGCAAAATATCCTGTCTAAAATATTTTATGTACTCCATGTGGCTTAACCGTGGGACACCCTGTATAGGTAGATAATGCTGCCTTGGTTGTAGGTAGATCTTGGTTGCCAATGAGCTATTTGGCACGCTTGTTTCAATCCATATATCCGGGCCTATGATGATTGCTTTTATTACGCGATAAGTGACAAAGCATCCGTCAAGCGAGCGTGGGTGAAAATTACTTTGTCGCTTCTTTATCCCGTAATAAACGCAACCATCATATGCCCGTTTTGGATACAAACAAGCATGCCAAGTAGCTCATTGGCAACCAAGATCTAGTAAAGGCAAACAAACAACAGGCAACAAAATCGTAGAAAATTTGCCAGCTTATATCGGTCTACACATTGATTTAACACTTTTGAAATGCCCACAGGATACATTACGGCGAGGCAGAGATTCTATGAGCTGATTCATTGAGGATATTGATTTATTGACGACGCGTTTGGCTCGGTTGGTAGACACCTGCCTACTGAGTCGGCGGTCCTGGGTTCGAATCCCGGCCGGGGCAAATATTTGTGCAAAATATTTGTTCTTGGGCCATGGATGTTATCTATATATGTATTTATATATTATGTATATCGTCGTCTAGTACACATAGTACAAGCTTTGCTTAGTTTGGGACTAGGTCGACTTGTGTATGACTGTCCCTTAATATTTATTTGGAGTTTACTCCTTAAGAATCGATTTTCATATATAAGCCCGGGGTATGAAAAATATGGGGTGTAAAATCGAACGTATCTGTCGTGCTAATTTAAAAAGTCGTATCTCAGTATACGACCGGGGTAAAAATACGACTTCGTAATTTAGCAGGTTATGCGTTAAGCGTTATAGACTAAGATCCCGATATAAAATAACCTTCACCGAGATGTTTATTTGATGAAATGTATTTTATATTTAATTTAATATGTCAATAATTATATTGCATATGGGTTGCCTAACAAATTTTAGTCCAGGGTAGGTTTAATTAATAATAAAAAAAATGTTTTAAACATTTCACCGGATTGATTAATATTAGATAAATTCTATACCAATCGAAAATATGAAGCCCATAGAATATGCAAACGTTAGGTTGCCTATTCTTTTCCCGTCACAACTATTGGGTAGCCAGGTATAAACAGGTAAATCTATACGAGTACCTACTAGCATTTTGCAAAGGTCTGATTGTTGAATTGAAATTAAATAAAATTAAAGATTATTTAATTATGAATTTATCTAATAATCAAATCGGTGAAATGTAAAAAAAAAAAAAAAAAATTTTAAACCAAACATACCCTGGACTAAAATTTGTTAGGCAACCCATATGCATTATATTTATTGACATTTTAAACTAAATATAAAATACATTTCACCAAATAAACATCTCTGTGAAGGTCATTTTATATCGGGAGCTTAGTCTATAACGCTTAACGCATAACCTGCTAAATTAAGAAGTCGTATTTTTACCCCGATCGTATACTGAGATACGACTTTTTAAATTAGCACGGCAGATACGTTCCAAAAATATAAGTATTGCGAGGATTGACGTTTGGTTGTCAAAGGCGACGGTTGAAAATTTTATCAAATTTTATTTTATTTATAAGTTAATTCAGTTTTAGAGTCCTTTTCGCTGTTTTTGCGATGAGTGAGTCAAGTCGAGGTGTCGTGAGTGATACGTCACTTTTAGAATGTGGGCAGCGGGCAGCTCCGTCGTGGCTATCTGAAGTGGAGTTTGATAATAAGGCAGGGCCGAGTCAATTGGATATTGTATCGGACGCTGAGTCCATGTCGGATGTGCGGCATATAGCGGTGAAGCGTGCTTGTGGTCTGAGCGACGAAAGCTGTGGTTGTAGCGATAGTTTTATCACAATAGGCAGGAAACCTAAACACTTGCGGGTTTTAGCAACCGCCAAAATGCAGCTGGAGCCGGACGGTGTGCCTGACAAGCTATTTGAAGTTTATATAGTGTCAAAAGAAGATTTACCGAAACAGATTGGTTTGGCAAAGTTGCTGCAATTTAAGGGTATAAAAGGAATTTTATCCGTCTAGTTTGGGTCCACGTAAAGTTCGCATACAGTTTAACTCTAAGGATGATGCGGAGAAGCTTCTGGCTTCTCAGGAGTTTAACAATGAGACGAGACGTTCTTATTGGTCTAATATGGCATGCTGCACTTATGGAATTATAAGGCAGGTTGAGTTGGAGGTTGAGGAAGACGAATTTTTAAAGAATATTGAAGGGTCTGAAGACATTTTGGCAATATGTAGACTGAACCGTTTGGATCATGATGGGCGTTGGGTTAAGGCTGAAGCTATTCGTCTGTGTTTGAAGGGAACTTCTTTACCGCCATATGTTTATGCCTACGGTTGCCGATTTAAGGTAAATCAGTACACTTTCCCGGTTACCCAATGTTCAATATGTTGGAAGTTCGGTCATCTGAGCAGGTTTTGTCCTACTACTAAAGTTACTTGTCCGAAATGCGGCGGGGAGCATGCCAATTGCGAAACGACTATTTTTAGATGCATTAATTGTAAAGGCAGCCATATGGCCTTAGATAAGTCGTGCCCGGTTTTTGTGAAGGAGTAAGAAATTCGCAGGATTATGTCTGCTGAGGGATGTATATATAAACGGGCTTTTTGGTTGTATATGCAAAATAAGGAAAAAAAGGATACGGATGTTTGTAGTCAGGATGTGCGATCTGTTTTTGAGAATGACTTAAGTTTTGGAAAGTCATATAGAGATGCTGTTTTGTCGAAGCCGTTACAATCTAAAGAGTCTGAAGATTCTGCCTGTCAGGCTGAGGGCCAGCGATCAGTAAGTCAGTACAGATTAGAGAGCGAGCCACAAAACAAGAGGTTCGTAAGCCGCGGAAGTCAAAAAGAGTAACAGATGTGAAGAGGTCCGAGTGTCTATTGGTCAATCAGCCTACTATTGAGCGGGCTGATATGGAAAATCAAAGAAAATAAGGACAAGAAGAAGAGACGTATTACTTTTGAAAGGCTGGTTGAGAAGACGAAGGATATTTGGTTTTCTACCGAAAGTTGGGAGGAGAAGTTCAAAACGCTGTTTGGAGTTGTTGTTAAGGAGATTTTGGATTTATTTAAGGATTTTTTTAAGGAAGGTGATTTTGTACGTTTGTTTTTGTCTAATGTAAATGGCTAGGTCTAATACCAGATCTTTCTTGAATGTAATGTTCAATTCAATATTGGCGGAACCCTTATCTAAATTACAAAGGGCTAAATTTGTATACAGTTTTTTTTATGTAAATAGTGTATACAAATTTAGTTGTTTTCGTGTACATGTTATTTTTAAGTTTATACGGTTTATGTTTTTATTTATCTATGTCTTTTAGATGAATGATGTTGTGTATTAGGCCTGCTGGAGCTGGCATGTTCATAAAAATGATCAAAGCTCCTTAATTAATAGATTAAAAAAAAAGTATTGCGATATTACGGTAGAAAGGTCGTATCTTTGTATGGATTTCATAGTAAGATACGGTTTTTTTTCCGTAGCACTGCAGACTGTAGTAACTTAACTAGCCGCTCGAGGGCGCTTTACATCACGCTTCCTTATTTAGTTACTTTACTACTCATGATCTCTCCAATTTGTTAATAATGAATCGGAAGTAAATTTTCCTTGTAAAATATTGTAATTTTGCTGTATATTATACTCGTATATTAATATTATGTAAGTGCCTACCTTCTCGTTTTTGTTTGCAGCACCCAACAGGGTACATAATGTGATACTTAAACTATTTACTAATCATTATGTGCAATAAACGTATTGAGTATTGAGTATATATTTTATAATCGTTCTTAAGGCCAGGCGCGCACCACGATTTTAGTTGCGCGATAATTTTGTCGCATAAATGCAAGATATGGGTTTATATGAGAGTGCGCGCACCACGATTTTCATAAACCCAGAAGTACGCTTATTTCTGCGACAAAATTATCGCGCGACTAAAAAAAAAGCGTGGTGCGCGCCTGGCCTGAAGAGTAAACTCCAGTCGTGCGTCGGAGCTGACACACACACTTTTTTTATTTATTTATTTATTCTAACCATCAGACAAAGTCACTAAGTTGTGTCAGCCAATATTAAAGAAAGAACTAGATTCAGGTATCACGGGACTCATTGTGATTTGGAGTTCCATTGTACCGTTGATAGATCACTGATTTATGACTCTAACGACCCGTCCCGGCTTCCCGTGGATGCAATGCTATATTATACATGTGTTATACACATAAACCTTCCTCTTGAATCACTCTACCTAGTAAAAAAACCGCATCAAAATCCGTTGCATAGTTTCAAAGATCTACATATATATACATAGCATACATAGGGTCAGACAGAAGGAACCGGCTTTCTTTTATACTATGCAGTGATGCTGTGTGGTGGAATCTGGTAAGGGTGCCTCACCTTCCCCAGAAGGACCTCCTTCCTCTGATCATGCGGCATGCCTCGCAGCTGCTTCGGAAGATACCAGAAGCTGACGTTCACCATCTCCGGCTCGAGGATCAGGTGGAAGCGGTCGCTCTGCTCGCGGATGCGGCGCACCATGTACTCCGAGAGCTCCATCAGACGGTCCATGAGGCGCTCGAAGCCGGAGGTGCCCTGAAGACAAAAATCGATGTTATAGTGACGTCATAGACTTAGACGATTCTACTGCAGTTTATAATTGTATGATCATGACACGATTTCCACTCCACTACGGCCACGGATTGAGGATATCGTTGTGGTTACCTTGCTGGTAGGATGGCCTTGTCACCAGCGCAGCGCGGGTCATAGTATGTGTGTCAAACCAGAAACTAACAACCAACAGAAACCACAGGATTCAGTCAGATTGTTTTTGAGACTGCACATTTTCATCCTAGTGACTGTGCCATGTTGTGTGCTTTTCAGTGACCAGAGGAGTCAAAATCAGATTCATTCTGAGAGCGTATATTCTCATCCTACCGACTGTGCCATAGTCAAAGTCAAAGTCAAAGTGATTTATTGCATTCATGGTACAAGTAGATGTTATAGAAGGTTTACAGTAGCGGTCATGGACCCTGCAAGGGCACAGCAATATCTTAAAACTAAATAACCTAAAGCTAGTTTACAATATCTTGATGACCATTCTGTATCATTTCATTATACATATTCATTAAATTTATGTCATATACTGTCATACATATCTATTCATTACATGCAGTTAAATAACCATTTACTGAATAAACACATTTTTGAAGTAGATATTTTTTTAATAAACTTTTAAAACGTGATAAGTTGCTTTCTTCTCTAATGACTGTAATGGTAATTTGTTATAAATTTTCACACACATAGCAAAAGGACCTGAGTCGAACATTTTTAACTTTGAGAGCGGCCGGGCTAATGCATTATGGGGGCGCAAAGTAGGTGGACGAGAGTACTGTGGGAAAAGGTTGTAGTTTTTCTTTACGAAAGTACCTACTTCTAAGATGTAAATGGAAGGTAGCGTAAGAATCTTATGCTGGCTGAAATGCTCTTTACAACTTTCTGTTCATGTTACCTTTCCACGCCACTGCAGCCACAGCTTGAAGATGTCGTTGTGGCGGCCGCACTGGATGACCTTGTCGCCGGTGTCGAAGCGAGGGTCGTAGATCTTGTCCGTCATGAACAGGTACTCCGCGGACATGGCGTTGCAGCTCAGCAGGATGCCCTGGGGACGGAATTATTAGTTTAGGTCAGACAAGGATTCACTAGCATCGAGGTTCATCGTGGTAGTGGTAAAATGGTCGCGATCCACAACGCTCGTCTTATGACTAAATGCTCAATGCTCTCCTGGCACCTGAGTGTGATTGGTTTGCATGGAGATGGGCAGCTGTATGTCGGGAATGACTGCGTTTCTGCGAGATTAGCTTTTTAATATGTTTTTAAACATATTTTTTTAAATAAGTGAGTTTCTCGGTGCATTGGTTTATACCTGTAATGCCGTGTAAACTGTATTACAATTAAATAAATGACAATGAGGGGAATAACAACTTGGATCTCTTCAAGTTCGGAGTGGATTGGACACGTGCTAACTAGAACAGACGAGATTGAAGCTTTCCTATCGTTAATAAGAAAGCATGAGTATATTAGTCGTGGTAAGATCACGTTTGGGTGGTCCCATATATCCTCCCGCATTTTACTAAAGGTACCACGTACAGCGCGTGAGCTGTTATGCGTTGGACTCTTGCATACCCATGACAGCTACACAGGACTCATACACAAATGTCATCGAGCATTGTCAGGGGTACATACCCCTGACAATGCTATTATTGTTACATAACCATAATAGCATAACCCTACAGTGGATCAAAGGACATAGCAACTCGCGCGGGAACGACGCAGCTGACGATCTGGCGAGAGGAGGTTCGAAGATGGAAGCAGAGGGACCCGAACCAATCATTCCTCTACCATTTGCCTGGCTGCGCAACACAGTGCGTAAGAACACGAAAGTAGAACAGCAATTATACTGATCTAACTTAGGTACCTGCAGGCAGCGCAAAGAGGCCCTTCCGACAATCGACCTCGGGTTGTCACGCAACCTAAGGCAGCTGAAGAGGCCGCAGCTCCGGCTCATAACTGGAGCGATATAGATGGACATGCTCTACTAAACACTTTAGGTGCGGAGGCCGAAGAGACAGCCGCCCACGTCATTCTCGAATGTCCTGGTGTGGCCAAATACCGGGCACAACACCTCGGGTCTCCGAGGTCACTCCCAGAAGTCATCGGCAACATCAAGGGACTGCTAGGTTTTCTGGTAGAGTTGGGTTGGCAAGAGTAGTGCCAGCAACCCTTCACACAAAATAGGCGCATTGTAAGGCGTCGAGTTGCGGAAAACTAGCCCGCTATATACCTATGACATCTGAATAACTACACAATTTTAACGATAAAAAAATCTATTTATCTACAATTTTCTAAGCCATTCGGTAATGCCATTTAAATTGACTCCAACTATCTGTCATCGCCTCACAAAGAGGGAAGCATGCAAATCTCTCCCCGCTTCGTAAACATCTGCTCGCGACAGATAGCTGTATAATCCGTCTGTCTGCCCATGCGCCCGCATACATTACCTACACCACAAGTACCACAACACACTTTCCAGGCGTACTAATATTATGCGAAAGTTTGTGAGGATATATTTAATTGATCGAGCGAGGCGAGCAAGCGAAGCTAGCCGAAATATTTACGAATATATACGTATATACGAATATATAAGTTTATACGAATTTCAGACGTTCAGTTGTACAGATTTTCATCTGTTCTCGCCTACAGGTCGCATTTCTCATGATTCTCGTGATTTATAAGAAGGCTCGAAAAATTATACAGAAATGCAAGATTAGGTACGTAATACGTTTTAATTTAAAGCTTGGGAATTACAAAACAGAAAAAAGTGATCCACAATTACATACTCCTACCATGTTTGACGTGTCAAAGACACAAATTACTTCAAGTATGAAATACGTTAAAATCTGAGTTACTTAATTGTTCTCATTGTAATATCACATATTTTTTAATAAGTAAACATTATGTATACCTAGTCTACATGTTAACAAAAACTTTTATCTCATAAAACCAGCCCTCATTTTTCATAGACAGTAATTGAAAACAAACCAACAGTTTGAAGCATCCCTACATTGAAAACAACTTTCCCGATATCCACTTAAAATTCCTCCTAAACATTCTATGAGACAAAATTCCTTTACACACATTGACAGTCAAAACCCGACCCAATACCTATTAACACACGTCTCAAAACACAGGACGAAAAAATCCAACCAACGTTTTAATGAAATTTCAACCGTATACCGTAGCACAAAGGTGGAATTTAACCTACTTGGAAAGAGGCTCTTGTAAACGTCAGAACAGTATGCCAAATAATAAATTCTTGCCAACTCCGCCCCCTCAAGTTATGGAGCTAGGGAGGGGCGGTATTTTTGCTTTTGGACCATTTTTTGACGATAAAAATATTAATCGAGGAGTTCTTGACTGTGGGGAGCAAAACCGTGGTATTTTTATTTTATTAAAAGGATTCATTGCAATTTTTAGACGGATAACATTATGTCCATGTACTGGGTACATACTTTTAATATACAGATAGAATAATAGAAGATGTATATTTGACAATTTCAATACAATTCCTAATAAAATTTTCTCGATCTATTGGAACATTTATCCACGTGGCTGACTGGTAGCGAATGCCTTAAGCCATTAAATCCGCCATTTGTACTTTTCCTATTGTGCAATAAAGTTTAAACAAATAAATAATACCTTAGGCTATACGAATTTTCTAAGTTTCCCGAGCCATACACACACACACACATGTGTAGAGTCAGAAATCCAGAAGTCCAAGCAAATTAACTGTCAAACCATACATACTGACTGTTTTGACAGTTCATTTGCTTGGAAGAGTTAGCGTGGTCTGACTATATATTTTGATTAAAAAAATAATTGTCATTAAACCACAACAATATTCTTGAAAATAACAGACTATTAGACTTCTCTCTAATTTAGAACCTATTGTTATTTTATTGGAGGATCTCAGTTCGACGGAATGTTTGTTTTCTTTTATGCATGTTTCCCGATTACTCAAATACGACTGGACCGATTAGTACCTACTTATTTTTTTGTGTCATGTCGCTATTTGCCTGCCATTTACTACATAGCTACGTATGTCGTGTTACCAGTTTCTAACTCGAATGATATGGTTCTGTGAGCTGTAGACCGTAGATTTCTTTTAATGACTTTAATATGACGTTTATTACATTTTCAACTTCCCCATATCTGAAAAAAACTGAATAACTTTTTTTTTAGTTAGCCTGTTTGAGTGTCCCACTGCTGGGCAAAGGCCTCTCTGTTAGATCTCCACAACTCCCTATTGGCTGCTGCTTCCGGCCAGTTGCCTAGGAATGCATCTAAATCGTCCCGCCATCTCCGTCTCGGTCTGCCTTGCCCTCGCCGCCCATCTTGCGGCACCCACTTGGTGACTATGTAAGCCCACCTGTCCGGGTGCATGCGGCTAACATGGCCAGCCCAGTCCCACTTGAGTTTGGCGGTTTTTGCTCCAACATCAGCTATGCGTGTTTTGGAGCGCAGCGTAGTGTTCCGGACGCGATCTCTCCTTTTAACATCTAGGTTGCTGCGCTTCATTGCGCGTTGACAATCCTTCAACTTGGACGTCTGACTCTCCGTGAGTGACCACATCTGAGCACCGTAGGTTAGGATAGGCAGAATGCACATGTCGACGAGATTGCGCTTAAGTGTTAATGGAAGGTTTCCCTTCATCATCGCTTTCATGGACCAGTAGCTCTTCCAAGCGTTTGAGACCCGTCTTTCGACTTCCTTATCTTGTCTGTTGCTGAAAGAAACTATCTGGCCCAAGTAAATATACCCGTCGACGTATGCATAGTTTGCCCATCTACCTCGACCCTACGTTTTGTGCCGTTGGTCATAATTTGAACTGATTCGACAAAAAAACTATATTACTATCATGGTCACAAAATGTTATATTACTATACCCACTATACTATATTTCGTATTAATTTAAGTAACGTTAAAAATTACGCATTTATCCCCAGGTACGCACTGGTCACACTATACAAGATGGCGGGTATGGCATCAAGAATAACATAAACATTTAACGTCAGCATAGATAAACATTTTATCGACACTTCACCCCTACAACGGCTACATTTAATGAAATTCCGTCGACACTCACTGACATATGTTACCAATCCACCCCTCTCTCCCGCTACAACACAAACCCAACCTTATCTGTCACAATTAGAACTCATTTCCCTTTTAAATACTTGACATTTACGTCGTAATGACTCCGAATGTCTGAGTTTAGCCTTTTCATTTAGAAATCCATTTGTTTGAATAAACGTGACGGTTTTACGTAACTTATGGTAGAGAAATAAGGTTGAGTTTGGAGAGCTTTTGTAAATGACAGGAGACATTATGTGCAGGTTTCTGCGTTGGAATGGAAGTGGAGTAATTCGCGTTTAATGTGAAGAAGCTAATTTTCGGATTTATTCGGTTATTGTTAATAATTGCGAGGTGAAGCTGGCATATTTATTATCGCCCAACAGGGTTTTTCAGCCCACACCATTGCGGATTTTAGTGGTACTAATTTATTTTACTGGCAACGACAAATTTTTGGTAACTGACGATGAAAGTCAGTGAATGCCACTGATGTAAACAAAGAGGTAACAGGACTAAATATTCCGCAAATTTTAAGTGCTTGCAAAATAAAGCCAAAACTATCCACAGTGATGAAAATCTAATGGGATTCAATATATTTATTTCGGCACAACAACGAAGGATTGAGCATCATTCCGGTGAACAATGTTTTGAATTTGGTTGATGACAAATCCTCGACAAATCACTACTGACTTTTAATATTGCAAATATATAACGTAGACAAATTATAGCCATATGAAAGCGGTTTGTAGCGCCACTGTCCCGGGGCAGGAACCACACGTGTTAGGCTCTATATTAAGTACGTTCTTTTATAGTAAAGAAAGAAAGAAAGAAAGAAATAATGTTTATTTTGAAATCACACAAAGAACTTTTAGTTAGTCACAAACAAATAATAGGTATTAATGATCTTTCGGCTCGGTTCATAAAACCAAACTCGTGTTTTTAATCCCCTCATTATGCAACAGTTTCATAAATGACTATAATAACTCACGGGAATTTTGAAGTGGACCGTGGAACACTGCAGCAGGGTGCCCATCAGCTTGTGAGGGTTCCATGTCACCGAATCAGCCCTGTGAACAAAGAAACAGTATTTTTTCGGTATAAACAATGAAAGAAACTGATAAATCCTGATAGTGAAATAAAGTACAGTTTATAACATTATGTTTATGTCATCATCATTCTCTTGCCTGGGCTCGCCGTGCTTTTTTCTTCCATTCTTTCCTATCATTCCTCATTTCGTCAATTAATTTCTTCTTCTCCATAACATCTCTCACACAATTCATTCAACTTTTCTTTTGTCTTCCTCTACTCCTATTTCCCTCCAAATTCGGTGTAAACGCTGTTGAACTTCTTAAATAAATAAATTCACCGATAACGCTAGTAACGTATGTTTTTGTAAAACTACTTATAAAGAAAAAACTAAGGCGATGTACCTAGTAGCGAGTTCAGTTTTAGAATATATTTATTGAAGTGAGTTGTTTTGTCCTGTGCACCCAGGAACCAGGGAAAGATTCTCCGAAACATAAAAATACCTTTTTTTACGGAACCCTAATAAATAAGAAATGTGGTATCACCACAACAATAGGATCAACATTGATTCTGTTAAATAAACGTCAAATATGCCAGAATTCCTTGCACTTACGTCCCAAACTAGGTAACTCTAATGCGAGAGTAATCCGAATCAGCGCAATCAATTGTCACCACGGGGTCCCCGGGTGCATACCAATGAAGGGTGCCAATTGATTGCTGATGTGTTTGGCCAAGATCGGATTATGGAAATACTCTGTTTTCTAGGGTTCCGTACCCCAAGGGTAAAAACGGGGCCCTAAGCCTCCGCTGTCCGTCTGTCTGTCTGTTGCCAGGCTGTATCTCATGAACTGTGATAGCTAGACAGTTGAAATTTTCACAGATGATGTATTTCTGTTGCCGCTTTAACAACAACTACTATAAAAAAATATTTAAGAGGGCACCCATATAACAAACGTAATCGGTTGCGTTTGCTCGCACCTCGTTTGTATCCGGTGCCATACATACCTACCTACCAGGTGCAAACTTAACTTAACCCGCCAGTCAAGATATTTGTACGGAACACGGAACCCTCGAGTCAGACTCGCACTTGGCTGTTATTTTTAATACTACTCTGGAAAGCGAGGCAGGGGAAGACCAAGAATAAGCTACCTAAAACAAATAAAAGAGAAGGTAAACTTCATGTCGGATCAAGGAGTTGATGGCTATGGATAGAGATAGATGGAGACAGACATACTACACCAGCTACACCGACAAGTTAGACTCTTAAATCTATGATGATGATTCTGTTTTCTACGGTGTTCTGCGCTTTGATTGGTAAACCACAGCTTCGCTGAAGTTTAGGACGATGAACTGATAAACCGCCGAATCCCAATATTTAGCACTTTATTACCTACCCATAAAACAATATTATTTTAGAAACGAAATGTAATAAATATTATTATATTCTATTATCAATTTATCACATTTCTATATTGAGCAAAACTATTCATATAACCTATATGTTATTTATTTATCGAAAATGATACATTTGTAACCTACAATTTTACATAAATTTAAAGAAATAAATAAATATTAAGGGACAATCTTACTTGAATAAATAATATTTTAAACTTAATTATTGGAATTATTAAAGTTATATAACCATTGTCTGGTTTCGTTTAAATAGTGAATACATAATAATACCGCTTGTATGATGCCATATCCAGTTGCGCTCGATCTGCGTACTCGCAAGTTGTATTTAAAGAAGTTATTTAGTCGCGCTCAGATCGGCCGAGTGTGGCCGAACATAAATCTACCTTTCAATTATGTTAATTAATTATCAAATGTTTATATTTACGCTAAAAAAATGCCTTTAATTCTTGTTTGCATATGTTAATAACTAATTGTGATAATTATTTTTCTCATGTAAGTGAATGTTGTTATTCTTATGAGAAATAAAATTCTTGAACCTGAACCTGATTTACAAAAATAAGAGAATTAAATGGAATTCAGTAAGCGAGATCACAAAAGCAACGTCTAGTGTTCAATCTGTCATTCGTCCATCTCCCAGTCCTTCCAGTCCTCCCAGACTAATCCGCACGTCTCCGCTCCGCTCCGCTCCGCTCCGCTCCGCTCCGCTCCGCTCCGCTCTGCTCCGCTCCACTGGAGATGCACCCTTAAAGCGGCCTTTTACGGGGTACCTACTTTTTACCTACATACTACTACGATGAAGCAAAAAGATGGTTATGACTTTATCGCGGACCGCGCTCTCTAGTCCATGTTCTGTTATTTATTGTAAATCAATTACCCCACAGCCGGCGCGGGGTGCATTTCAATGGCAGAAGGGTGGCGATTGACTCGATTGTTGCGCCAAAATCGGATTATGGTGATACTGCGGTGAGTTAGCTTACTGAGAGAGATCACATCTTTTATTGTATACCTGCAGTAAACACAGCGTATTTGTGCGTTTAAAAAATGCCCGAGTCCCTGTTTCATCCAGAACTTGACGTTTTTGGGTTCATCTTATTCAGAATCGATAGCATTTCCAATGTGAAGAATAATATAAACTGTCCTAAATTTGTCCGTTCCATTATGTCACGTTTGAATTTGAATATACTCTTTTGTTATTCTTCACATTGAAAATGCTATCGATTCTGAGTAAGATGAAACCAGAAACGTCAAGTTCTGAAAGAAACAGGGAAGGATTTTTTTTGGTAAACGCTATTTTTTTAGAGAATATTTATTGATCTTCATACCTATTTAAGTCACGTTAAACGCTACGCTCGAAGCGTCATGAAAGATCTTCTGTTTGCCTTGCATACGGGCTGTAGACGGATTGTGACACGTCTGCAGTTAGGGCACAGTATTATCTGTGTTTGCTCAGGGCGCGCGAGGATTAACCCTACCCAAGGGGTTCAGAGCCCCCATCACACCGAAGTCAAACACAAAATATTCAGTGAAAAGGATACCGTTTCACTGAATATTTTGTGTTTGACTTAGGCGTGGATAAGCATGGTGTCACACTGCCCTTAGCGAAAAAAATATTTTGCTTTTACCTGGTTAGATTATTAACCTTTATATATGTATGTGCTTTCACATACATATACACAAGTTTGGGTAACTGTGGCCATCACACCAGTGTAAAAAAATGAATACATTGAAGTCAATTATAATATAGTAGTAAGACATGCGATTTCCTCATCATATATATACATATCATATATATCATCATCCTCCTAGCCTTTGTCCCATTTTTTGAGAATATGTACATATATATATTTTGATATTGGCAATTTAGCTATATAATTATTAATTTATAATAATTTAGATTATCTAAATCTGGCTACAATCCTGAGAGTAGATATTCCTGAATTCTCAGGACGAATCCTGAGATATAACCCTATTTAGTCACGCGTCGGTGTGATTGCGGCGTGATTGATGAAAACTGCTCTTTGTTTTTTAGAAGCATTTTAATGAATAGCACTCTAATGGCACTCCGGGGGCTTTACTTTCGTTTTAAGCATGTGTTGTATGTCAACAAGTACTTGTGTGAATAAAACTGTTGATTTATCTTTAAATTGAAAGTAATTCTGAATAAAATACGGTTTAAGTTTACGGTGTTTCAAATTAGCCATACATGCGGTACAAAAATCCCTGAACTTAATATAAACAAAAAACTGTGTCCGTCTGTTTTTTGGCAATAAGTACTTACAATTGTGTTTGTATATAATATAAGTGTCCATACAATTGTGTTTGTATATAATATAAAATAGAATTGATGACTACGATTTTTTATTTTTCTAGAAGTGTTCGAACCTTTTCTAGAATTGGTTGGGTAAAGCTTTTTTAACCGACTTCAAAATAGAGATTATTAATTCGGTTGTTTGTTACCACAGAACTCCGTCATTTAAATTATGAACCGATTTGAAAAACTGTTAAAGTAGACATCTCCTAACTGGTCTCATAATATTTTGGTAAAGATCCGATTAAATCCATGAGGAATCAAAGGAACCCTAGGTCCAAGGGGTCCTAGTGCCCGCAAGCTTTACAAAGAATTGTCCAAAAGGCTTGCAGAGACCACTGGGGACCGAAGAGCTGGCAGCTTCCTCGCTCAACGTATCCGCATAGCTGTTCAGCGAGGAAATGCTGCCAGCATTTTCGGTACCATGCCGCAGGGGAGTAATTTTTTGAATTTGTTTTAATTATAGGTTTTTTTGTACATAGCTGTTAGTAGTATTTAAGCTTTTTATTTACTGTTTCTTTGTTTTTCCTTTTTTGAAATAAATATTACATTATAACTTTCAAATATATCTGATGTACAAACTTTAAAAAAAAAAAAACAAAGGAACTCCCCGAACATTACATTATAGACACATTTAAAGGAATGGAGATATCAGTATTTTATAAGTATAATGTAACTCGTTCAGTTGTTTTCGGAAATAAACTTATTTATGTGAAATAGTAGTTATTTTATGAAATTGTAGTTATTTTTGTGAAAAAGTGTTTAGGTCCATCATCATCATCATATCAGCCAATAGACGTACACTGCTGGACAAAGGCTTTCCCCAAAGTTCTCCACAACGATCTGTCTTGCGCCGTCTTCAGCCAATTTCTGCCCGCGATCCTAACCAGGTCGTCGGTCCACTTTGTTGGGGCTTTCCTACGCTGTGTCTTCTGGTCTGCGGTCACCACTCAAGATCCTTTCTGGCCCAACGGCCATCGATTCTACGAGCAATGTGCCCCGCCCACTGCCACTTAAGTTTGGCGACTGTCTGAGATAGGTATATCTACCTACAACCTTGGTTCGAATTCGATCCCGCAAAGAAACTCCGAGCATAGCTCGCTCCATTACCTTTTGAGTAACTTTGAGCCTTCTTATGAGGCCCATTGTGTAAGGTTTAACTGTTAGTGCTAATTATTGTAATAAATAAATAAAAATAAATAAATAAATTGTGAGCGACCACGTTTAGTGCCGTATGTCATGACTGCAAACACACATTGGTTAAAAACTTTCGTCTTCAGAGGCCTTTTATACATATTTTTTTTCATATTATGACAAATATATTGATAATTACCAACTTTTTGAAGTGAATAATACTTTTCCCTGAGTTCTAGATAGTAACATAGCTATTTCTTACTTTTATTGCGTGCAGTCGAAAATAAGTTGAAATAACCAGTTTTCTGCGTGAAGTTTGTCGATTTGGAGTAGGTAGTTATAAATGAAAAAAACGTCCTTCAATAATATTAGTGTGATTATTGACAGACGCATTGGGTACTTGTAACTCTGTCATAAACTCCTCGGGATCAGAGCCGAGGCGTGACAGATTGACAGTTCCCATCGCGCGCGGAGCCGACATGGAATCCCCATTCCGGGATTGACGGGTGACGTGTGAACGCGCGCCTGCAGCGCTGCGGCGCCTAATCCGGACGTAGGGTTGTCAATTGTTTTCTATTTGACCGAACGAGCGAAGCTGGCGAAGCGCTTCTGTGTAAAGTTTAGCCTAAAATTATGTCTTATCACAACCGACTCTCATGAAATAGGTTGTCATGGGTTGAAAACGTAAATAATTAAAAATTTCTACAATTTCGAAAGAAGCTCATATTTTATTGGGTACACTACTATATCGTTCTGAAAATTTCATGTGTCTGTAACAGACGGGCTGACCGCTTAATCCTGGCCACCTACGGTTGTCAATGGGTGATCCTCATCCACTGTTCGCGCGTTTCGGGCCCGCGTTCAGCCACTGTCACCATCACCCACGACTATTTAAGCGCGTCGCCGTTTACACAATCAGCCAATAAAATATAATTTTAAGATGGCTTTTGCAAAGATCATAAGGGAGAACATTCTATGTTGTTACAATGTGTGTAATCGCTACTTAAATTGTTTTTTTTTTCTTAAAATTTGAACACTGGGCACCCTGTTCTGTGTGCGCTATGCAAGTGGCAAGTTCGCTAAATTCTATATTTTTCCTTGTTATTGGCTAAGAGCGTAGCCGTAAAAAATCGTTTGCTGAGAAAGAGTTATTAATGAACTGTTGACAATAATGATGTCAAATGTTTTATCAGAAATCATACCACTTTGAAGAGCGGTGCCTCGTAATACAGGTAATGTATACTTAAAAAGAGGTACAAACACTGTTAGTACTCTGTTTTTTTGTTATCTGAATAACATTTTTATTGTTTTGTTTTTATTTATTTTTTATGACGCGTTGGCAACCCCAGTGGGTTGTCGCACGGTTCAGCGGGCGCGGCGTTTAGCGCGTGATCGATGCGAGTGTTGGAGGCCTGCAATTAATGGTCGCTCTGCATTCAACGAGAGAGCTCTTTGATAAGGGACGATGAAAGTGAAAACTCGCGGATTTTGACCGGAAAAGGCCATTAGCAGCTTAGTTATATATATTCAATTTGTACTTAGTTAGGGGTGACCTAAATTAAATATTTCAGACGCCCCTGACACAAGCAGCCGTCAATGGTCATCATGAGAATCTCGTTCAATGAGTGATATAGAAACTGCTACTAAAACTGAATGTAACTAAATACAAAATTTGTAATTCTTAGCTTCAATCTTGTCACTTGTTCCAATTAAAGCTGAATAAGAAATAAAGACTAATGATGAGAATAAAAAAATAAAGCTTAGTAGAATAGGTTTAAGTTAGGTACAATACAACAATACTTTATTACACACCAATAAAAGTTTACAAAAGGACGACAAATACAATTAGGTACCTACTCGTACTATGAGCTGCACAAAACAAATGCCATGCATTTCTGCAGCTCATTGTATGTATGCGATAGGTATTTGAGGAGCATATCTTTTCAAAAGGGCCGATTTCTCTAAGAAGCTTATACAAAAATAAGCCCTTTTGAAAAGACACTCCTCATTTTTTTTGCGCTGACGCTTGCCCCGCTCTCACACACTGGTATGACAATAAAAGAAATGTTAGTATACGAATATCTGTTTTAATAAAAGCGATGAACTCACCTCTCGATACCGGTGAGGCGAGGATGGCGGTACTTCTTAGAGAACAGCAGACCACCTCCCCACGCAGCCTGCAATAAATAAGCTGATGAGTATTTGATATAAGATAACCATACTGTAAATAAATATCGGACAAGATCACACAAATCTTACTAGTCCCACAGTAAGAACCTTATCAATAAATAAATATAAATAAATATCAGACAACCTCACACAAATCGATCTAGTCCCAAATTAAGCTCAAGAAGGCTTGTGTTATGGGTACTAGACGACGATATACGTACGTAAATAGATACATATATACTTAAATACATAGAACAACCATGACCCAAGCACAAATATTCGAGTTCATCACACAAATATTTGGCCTGGCCGGGATTCGAACCCGAGACCGCCGGCTCAGTAGGCAGGTGCTTACAAACTGAGCTAACCGCGTCGTCAAGCTTATAACACTTGCCATTTGCAAGCAAGTATTCTATACAAATAACGAGGCGAACTCGCTGCGTGATCGCCTTCATACAAAATTCACCCGAAAATCGCTAGTGTGATAACGCCCTAAGCTCTAGCAGGCGTGTGATGTGGGCACTAGACGACAACATAATCATATAGACAAATACACACTTAAATACATGGAATACCTCTGCGACCCACAAATAAATGTTCCAGTTCATCATACAAATATTTTCCCTTGCCGGGATTCGAACCCATAAACATCGGCTCAGTAGGCAGCTGCATTGCCACTGCGCCAACCGCGTTGTCAAAGTCAACAACAAGAACACTGGCATAAAAATAAGATGGCAAAATGCAAATGCCATGTGCTTCTACTGGACTTAGATTACTGAATGGTTACGCTTGTCGTCAACGACACATCATTAGGCTGGCTGTTTGCTGGAGCGAAGCGGTGCGGAGTTGTGTAAAATCAACCAATCATCATAAAATCAAACAACATTCTAATATAATCTTATCCCTTATAGAAATAAGTTCGCCCTTTTACACAGTCATGTATTGCTTTTGAGTTTAGTTTTTCAATATTGTTTTTATGTGCAATAAAGTATTTATATTAGGAACTAAGACACAGCGTGATTAGTTCATATTATCCAGTCCGCTTCAGTGGCTTCCACCTTATTATGAGATTGATCAGGACATTGAACAGGACCTAGTGATGGAGACAGTATACTCACGTCGACGTGCATCCACATGTTGTACTTCTGGCAGATGTCGGCGATCTCCATGAGAGGATCGAAGGCGCCCAGCACAGTCGTTCCTGATGTAGCATTCACGAAGAACGGGACCTGATGATAAATACACAGTGACATCATACTGATCATCAACGAAAATAAACTTCCTGTGTCAAACATAGATCCTGTTTAACCCTTGAAGGACGCCATCATCGTGGTACCGCTAGGCGCTAGCTAATTACCTACTTTGGATGCCCTTGCAACACAAAAAACACACAGCCACTGACCTAAATAACAAGAAGCTGGTCATCGTGAGTCCCTCATCCAATGAGTGATATAAAAAATGCTACTGAAACTAAACATAAATTCAAAATTTGGAATTCTTAGCTTCAATATTGGCTGAGATCGTGTCACTTGTTACAATAAAAGCTGGATATCTTGAAAACTACTGCTCCTATTTCCACCAAACATAGCTAAGAAACTCGTCTTCAGACTAGTCTTTCCTTAAAAAAAGTCGCATTGAAATGAATAAAGCTCTTATTTTATGAACCATTTGTTTGGTAGTTGTAATGCCACAGACAGACCCGGTTTGTCGGGGGGATTCAATGTATGCTCACGTTGCCGCGGTCCTTATGTTCGCGCACGCGGCGCTCCAGCTCGGCGGGGATCATGCGCCCGCGCTCGTCCGACGGCACAGCGATGCAGTAGTCCGTCCCCAGGCCGCCGACGGATGCGCAGGACTTCACGGAATAGTGGCACTGTGGGGAAACTATATATTACTAGCTGCACCGCGCCGTGTTACACGCCCATCCCACGGCAACACAGTTTCCGGGATAAACAGCATAATGCATTTCCCAGTGAAAGTAAAAAAGGTTAGGTTGGGTTAGAAACAGTAATAGTTTCAAAAATGGTTTTATATCAGAAATTACATTAGGTCAATTGTTACATTATTATGAAAACTTATTATATAAAAGACTAGCTCTCTGCGCTGCGCGATGTTATAGGGAATGCAATACCCGGCCTTTTTTGTTACCCGGGTATTACCCGACCTTTATTTTCAAAACCCGGGTACCCGGGTAATACCCGGACTTGAACAAAAAGTATTAAATATTGAGTTTTATGGTTATTGCGGGTATATTTAAGAATGAAAAACACGTTTGATTACGATTCCAGACTTTGAATCTTATGGCGCTACTTAGGAAGGAGGTGCAAACTTTTTTCAAACATGTGTTACGATTGTCGAGTACCCGGATAAACTAACAGAGAGCGCTGAAATTTATACGTCGTGACATGAATAAGCCACTGAGGAAGGATTTTGCCAAATTCACTCTAAGTTTAGAAGGTACGGATATCAACAAATTTATAATTGACTAATCGCTACTACATTACTGCCTGGTGGCAAGACGGCTCACACAACTTTCAGGAGCCCAATAGATTTGGACAGCGCGGAAACTGCTGTCTGCAACTCAAGTCTAGGATATCAAGAAACTGTGATAAAACCAGAGTTCTACAGGAATGCAGTTTAATCGTCTGGGACAAGTGTACTATGGCGCATAAAAAGGCCATAGAAGCCGTAGGATACTCCAAGACTTCAGAAGGACGGCGCGCGCAATGGGTAGCTTTACAATGTCGTTTTGCGGTAACGCATAGTACTCGAGCCGACCCGACGAGGTAAAATGCCTGCCTGAAGAGGTCGGTGTTGTGGCCGAGCGTGCAGAAGCTTCGCCTGGCTGAAAATATACGTGTCCAACAAGGGGGAGGCTCACATGTCCAAGAATTTGCCCGGGTACGGCTTCAGGTTGGGAAAAGACTTCTGGAGAATCTGGAGGAAACCAACGGCCTGCTTCGATTACCAGAAACGTTATGCAGGATCTTTCCGTCCGTTGAAGACCTTATATTCGGAGCGTATACGGAGTCATGAGCCAGGTGATGGGACGTGTGAACTCTTCGTTTTGTGAGAGAGCTATAATTACGCCGAAAAATGTACAGGCAGCGGCATTTAATGCGTGGAAATTGGCGGAAATCAAAGTTGAACAAGCAGCATATAAATCCATCAAAACTGTCTTGGATGAAGGTAACGTCACAACATCACTCGGGGGAGTTCCTAAACTCATTGAGCGCTTCAGGACTCCCAGCACATACATTAACCCTGGAAGTTGGAGTTCCGATCATGCCTCTACGAAATTTGTCATCTCCGAAGTTTGCAACGGAACCCGGTTACAAGTGCAGATGCAGCAAAACCTCATCGAGGCGCAGATTCTGACAGGGTCGGCGCCGTGCGGATCTGGACAGGACTACTGTCGACTATCATATCCATCTGTTAACTTTAATTTAAACTTCTGCCTCCGGGGGATAGGGAGAGAAATTAGGGGTGAATTAGCCGCTTAGTGACACAGACCAATTTCCACGCGGGTGGAGCCGCGGGCAAAGCTAGTAAATTACAACGCAGTAAGTTAGGGTTACAGGGTTACAGCCGTAATATAACATTTTGTTATAAGTTATTTATGATTACACTCATTTTTCTTAACATTTCTTATTTCGGGTAAAACCCGGGTTGTGAGTTGAAAACCCGGGTTTTACCCGACTCCAAATGTAGTCGGGTACCCGGGTACCCGGGTTTTCGGGTACCCGGGTTGCATTCCCTAGATGTTACCCGGTCATCCCACGAGAACACTTCACATTTTCGGGTTAAAAATTGGCCGTTATGTTAATCCAGGATGTCAGCTACCTTCATAACAAATTGGTCCAGCGGTTTGAGTGCGAAGAAGTAACAAACAAACACACTCACAAACTTTTGCCTTTATAAAATTTGTGTGATAAATGGTAACGATGGGAAAATGGTAGAAACGTTGAGAAATGCGCCATCTCTCTCGCGGTCCTTGCACTTGCTGTAAAGCAATGGGGACAGGGGATCGTGCGTGTAACGTGATCTGTTTGGGCCAGAGGGCCAGAGCCCCTAGGCACTTGGCATTAGGGGCCCTCTCCCCTATAAGGAGAACATTATTATGGTGCAAGTTCTGCGTCTGGGACTGTGCCACTAGACTGGCTGGGCCCCTAGGTCCGGGCCTTGTGGGCCTAGGGGTAAATACGGCACTGGTTGGCAGAACAGCCAATCATCCGGACATACGAAATAATTTTGGGCCAAGTTGAAACGGCTCACTCGGTCAGCTAACACGAGACACGCCACGCATCTAGTATTGCGTCAGTGAAGTCGTAGGCCTGATTGACGATTACTCACCTGGTCAGAAGTGAACATGACGAGGTGTCCAGGGATGCTGGTGAGGCCCTTCTCCTTGTACTGGGGGAACATCTGGTGCCGAGCAGCCAGGAACGCGTACAGATTGGACACGGAGCCGCCTGTGGACGATAAAAAAATATATAAAAAAGCTTTTTTTCAAACATACAATGAAATGTCGTCATAACGTGCGTAGGCTTCGATATCGCCAGTCTCGTCTCGAATTTTATAGGTCTTCCAATAATTATAATAAAATAGATTAGGTCATAAGAGTATTAGGTCATTATGTATAATGAATTTTTACTTTAGGACTTAGGACAGAAGAGCGTTCAGGGCACAAGAGCATTATGGCAAATGAACGTTAGGTCAAAAGTGTTTGGGACAAACATGTTAGGGCAAATGATTTTAGGACAAACGTTGTTAGGGATTTCGAGGGAGAGCCGTCAGTAGTATAACATCTGTACTTTTAGGTATTTCGATATGATGGGTGCGCTAGTCTTCTACTTTTTTTTTGTTGGTTGGTTCAGTTGGTTTTGGTCGGATTGAAAGACGCGTCGTGACCTTACCAGGCGCGAGGATCGAGTCGCCCTCGCTCCACCCGATCATGGCCCTCATCTTCTCGAGCACCACATTCTCCATCAGGATGAAGACGGGGGCTATCTCGTAGGTAAACATGTTGGTGTTGGCGGCGGCCGTCAGCCACTCGCCGGCCAGCGAGATGATGTCCAGGCCGCAGGAGAGCTGGTTGAAGAAGTGGGGGTGGCCTGAGGACAAAGCAGAAATATAATTTATTAATAATTGTGTAATTGTTAGGATCTTTCTTCCGATAAATCGGATCGGATCGGAAGACCTGGACCGGGTTTTAAATTACGACAAAGATTTAAAGCTCTATAAAAAGGTCGTAAACGCCAAAGTAACTGTAATTACTTATTACCTTCTGGAAGTTATCGATGATACGCGCCAGATTGAGCGGAATGGTTTAATGCAGTATGGAACTTAACTAATATGTGTAACGTTCGAAGTATAAGGACACCGCGCGGCACTTACGTCATTTTAAAGAGAATTATGAAATTTTGCAATACCTCAAAAACGGTTCGACCGATTTTGTTCAATATAATTTTCATTGAAAGTACTTATAAAGCCTCATTTTCATGAATTTTTCCATTATTTTTTGACCCGTGGTTGAAAAGTTAGAGGGGGGGGACGTTATTTTTTTTATTTTCGGAGCGTATATTTACAAAACTGCTGACTTTATCAAAAAATAATAATGTAAGACCCCTATTATTTTTAAAAGACCTATTCAACGACACCCCACACACTAGTGTTGGAACAAAAAAAAATATCACCCCCACTTTAGGTGTACGGAAGGTACCCGAAAAAAAGTTTTTTTTTTAGTTTTTATTTTACCGTTATGTCGGCGTGATACATACACATACTCATACCGAATTTCAGTTTTCTAGGACTAATGATGACGGAGCTAAGCCGCGTACGGACAGACGGACATGGCGAAACTATAAGGGTTCCTAGTTGACTACGGAACCCTAAAAAGCCGCACCAATCCGTTGCGTAGTATATTGCACAACATCATCGTAACTACCTGTGATTACAAACTAATACTAATACTAAAACTAACTTAAGCAATGTACAAAACAGCTGTTTCGATTAAAGCACGCTTACTTAAAGAATTTCGTTCGTCATCTTACGCGTTACGGCTGGGATATTACTATTGAAGATGTTGATATCCATCCAGCTCTTTCACTAATTGATTAAGACTTTTACCAACACGGCTTATTATAGGCCATAATATCTCCGAGGTCAGTCCCAGAAGTCGTCGGCAACAGGACTGCTAGGCTTTCTGGTAATAAAAATTGCTTCAAATCCGTTCAGCCGTTATGGCTTGACAAGAGGATTAAGAGATCCCACCAAAAACATTTTCATGTATTTAACACTCAGTCAACACTCACATGCTCATAAGGCTTTTCAGTATATTACTATTTATTGCTCGCTGTAAAAAAGTTATCAGATCCCAGGAAAAGCCAAGCCCCTAAGCCCTGACTTAACTAACCCTACACCTTGGTTTCAAAAGTATGGCCTGTCCGTTTGCATAGAATTGAGGTTAATAGTTTAAATTTGTGTATTTTTCTTACAAGGCTGTCGATATTTTCGCCTACTTTGAATCGATTCTAATAAATATCACAATATTTAGATATTAACTGATCTATGAAGTAGTCAAAATTCTGATCAACAGAGGGCTAGCCTCGCGACCCCATACAAAACATAAGCCATGCTGTTTCGCCTTATTAAGCTTTTTCCAAAGCATGAGCCTATAGAAAACTTCATTACAAATCTAGAACTTTATAATAGCATAGATGTATTGATTGATTGTTTCTTGTGATTGTTCTCAATGGGAAACCTTGACATAGAAAATCGACAATAGTTTACAAAAACCTGTCCAAACTAAAGAATCACTCCAAACACTACGAACCGCGACACCCCTCCCCCAACCGGACGTAATCCCGCGCACCATTACACCGGACGATCGCGTCCGGACGCCGGACGTAGTTTTGTTTCACTCGACGATTTCTTTTGAGGGATGTTATGCGGTTATGATCCGAATAATATCCCTCATCTATGGTATCTGTACCTTACATGTGTCCCATTCGCCTTTTGCATCACCTTCTCAATAAATGATTTTTAGCATCAACTCCGCTACCCAAAGGTTGTCTGGAAGAGATCGGTCTTTAGCGATAAAACCGCCTGTTGTCTACCGTTTTTAGTTTTTTGTATTTGATTTCATGTGTAAATATTGTTTGGTGTGCAATAAAGCGTACTTGTATTGTATGGGACTGTATTGTAATAACAACGACAGACTGATCGATTTCAAAAATAGTTTCAATTTGTGTATTTATTTATTTATTTAGAAAAGGCATAGTTACAAGTCAAAAACTCAAGAACATAATTAAGGCTTTTTTTCGTACAAGTCTGTCGATATATTCGCCTTCTTTGAATCTAACTTTATGCGTGACAGAAATTCGTGTTGAAAAATTACTGTACGTGCCCACACATTTACAAAATTAAGTAGGTATGTGGCTAAAATCTAATGATGGAAGACATGAAGAATCTGCGAAACCTTAACTTTTATACATGTACGTGCTCATGGCGTCTTGTGTTTTTATCTAAGTTAACATTTACTTAATTTTCTTAGAAAACCTTAATAATCATAATATTAAATTCTAACTAGTGTCGTGCCCAGGGATAGCGGCGCTACAAACAGCTTCATATGGCAATAATGTGTATAGCATACGTCATAAATATTTGCATTATTTAACGTCAGTAGCGATTTGTCAAGGATTGCAAGAAGGCTGCTCAATCCTTTGTTCTTCTTGCAAAATAAATACTGAAATAAAACTTGACTATGACCTTGGATAGTTTTGGCTTTTGTTTTCTATGATTACTTGAAAAGTAAAATACATTAATACCACTAAAAATCTATATTAGTTATATCTATGTTAGTTGCACCGCCCACAACTTATCTGCTTTGCCCGATGGTTGACTGGTAGAGAATGCCCAATGGCATTAAGTCCGCCTTTTGTACGATCTGTTTTTCATTTGTGCAATAAATATTAAATAAATAAATAAAAATCCGCAATATGACGGGTTGAAAAATACCCTGTTGTACTATAACTATAACATATTTTTTATTAAAGATGATAACCAGACGTTATCCACTTATCTCTATTTTTAAGCTAAATCCTCTCCAAAACCGTCATTAGCTGATCGCCATGTTGGGCGCCATCTTGCCAGTTTTGGCGGGAGCGCCATTACGGGTACTTTATCATGCAACGTCTGCCGCGGACGGCCATTTCATGGGGTAAATCAATTTTTATGACCTGATTTTTACGATAAAAAGGTACTTGTGATGATAATCTTTTTATAGCTGAGCTTTAAGGCCTTTCATGAAGAGTAATTCGCGGAATAGGTATAACACTTAAGGTATTTCTTATCTTCTTTAGCTTTACTATAATAAAGTCGCAATAATAAAAAGAACCTGACAGACCTAGTAAAATATGGCCTTTTTTTATATAGGGGGCAAACGAGCAAACGGAATCTTTACACTTTTGGTCACTGAATTAAAAAAAAAAAAACCGATCATGTGCAAGTCGCACTCGCCCACCGAGGGGTCCGAGAGTTCCGTACAAATATGTACCGTTGCTTAACTTTAAATAAAGACTATGATTTTATTACAAATATACTTTTATTTGATTCCCTTGAGAGTGGCTGAGATACGCGTCATGCTCGTGAACGGGTGCCGTTTGTGGGGTCCGGTCTGTTCATGCTAGCAAGGGCCAATTAAATATGTAGATTGATTGATTGATTGAAACCGCTAGTATGCTGTTAAATGAAGTAAATGTGAGAAACTTCATCCTGTACTCGATTGAAGTAATTCAATGTTGATTTTATCTTTGAACTCTTAGAGACTGTATGTATACATCTCTAAGAAACAGCTTATAATGACACTTAGAGACTTTGTACATCTCTGAGGAATTTAATTCATTAATTTTATTTATTGCATGTTGTGACGCCTAGAGACCATATACATCTCTAAGAAATTAATATGTAATCATTATTTTGTTGTAATTCATATTTTTTTTCATTTTATTGCATGTTGTGATTGTGACGCCTAGAGACCATATACATCTCTAAGAAATTTTGATTCATTAATTATTTTGTAAGTATTGTTCCCTATTCACGTTGACGCCTAGAAGAGACTTTATACATCTCTGTGGAATTAACTTCACTAATCGTATCATATTGCATGTCAAGACGCCTAGAGACTTAATATACATCTCTGGAGAAATCATTAGTTTGAATTGAATAAATTTTGTATAAATGTAGTTACTTCGTTAACATTGATTTGGAGAATCTATACATCTCCTTTACGTATACCAATGTATTTAGTTATACCATAAATATAAATTATTGTTTTAAGCATGATTTACGAAAAAATGACTTACTGTTGAGTTTCTTTCGGCTTTCTTCTCAACAGCGGTCTCCTCTTGGGAAACGCCGGTAGATTCACAATCTGACTTGTAAAAATGCCCTTGTGACCTACTTACTGAATAAATTATTTCATTTCATTTCAGTGTCGAAATATAATAGACGCATCTTTTGTTACGTTAAATAAGAAGTTTGATTTTTTTCACAGATTCAAGGGACTGTAGACCTGAGTAAATGGTTTTAATTTCATTTCGATACCTCCACGCGTTCCCGAAATAAAGGGGTTTGATTTGAAGGACAGACGGACGGACGGACAACAGCGTGAACCTATAAAGGATTCCGGTTTTCCTTTTGAGGTACGGAACGCTAAAAATAGTATTTTATTTAACCTTGCCGAAATGTAATATAAAAAAGTAAAATATGGAAAGCATGTATGTTAACAAAAAATCAAGGAATTATTTTAATCCCTCCTGTACGCTATTCAAACTATTTAAATTGAAAATGTCGAGGCATTTTTTAATCAAGCAACCCCGAATTCCAACATACGGGCCCTCCGGCCTTCAAAGCTTAGGGTTGCCACCAAATTCTACAAATATTAGAAAGAAATAAAATATTTATTTAGCATACAAATTAACTAAGAACAGACCTAGAATAATCGAATCTAGATTTAAAGCAGTAATTGAGAATCTCATCATTCAGTATATTATCATATAGTTAATCATATAGCAACATGATGGAACCTATAGTTGAGACTATTAACCAGTAAGTAGTCGTCCAAGTGTCGAAATTCAGGGTAATTGAAGTGAACACATTATAACGATTATGAATTATTTTCTCCTGAGGTACTACACGGGCACACGGACAATTAATACGGGTCGTTAACCCTATGTTCCTCGATTAGTCGAAGACGGATTTGTTTTTTTTTTTGTTTAAAAAGTATACTTTCTAGTTGGGCCCTGACTGACTCGAATGATTCGCCATTCAGACAAAATGGTGGTGATGTACGCTCAGCTCTGCCGTCACCATTATTCGGACTAATCAGCGCGCGTCCGTAGCGAGTCTAACTGGCACACATGTGTTGCCCAATAAATACGCTTTCAAGAAATCCAAAATCCAAAATTTTGCTAGATTATCAGACACACTTCACAAAAATAATTAAATTAATATTTATAGTTCTTCCTATTTTTAACCACTTTCTTAAATGTGGCAACCCTACTGCAGCCGGGATTACGCGGGAGCTGGCAACACCTGACTCGAATTAATTCCGGCGCAGATGCTGCCATTATTCGCCGTTCAGACAAAATGGGGCAGTTATTAGCTTTTCGTTTACACTGGATTATTGTTATATTTTGACGAGGATAAGAATGGAGATGTTGGTTTGTGCAATTAATTTTAGCTGCCACTGAAATAAATGAGAAAACTGAAGGAATTAAAAATTTAAAGCACCCTCGACACAAGTAAGTAGCTGGTCATCATGAGACCTTCATTCAATGAGTTATGTAGAAAATGCTACTAAAACTGAACATAACTACAAAATTTGGACCTGTTAGCTTCAATATTGGCTGAGATCTTGTCGCTTGTTGCAATTAAAGCTGAATATCTTAGAAACTACTTGTCCTATTTTATTCTACCAAACAAAACTCAACCATCTCGACAGACATGTCTTTCGATTAAAAAGAACCGCACTCAAATCGGTCATCCCGTATGTGCGCTACGATGCCACAGACAGACGCACAAATACACAGATGACACATGTTAATTTTATAACACTCCTCTTTGTTGTCGGTGCTAAACCCAAAAATCTAATCTCTTTACTACTTTATAAAAATCCAAAATTAGAATCTCTACTACAAACAGAACTCCATGAACTTAAATAGTCAGATTGTCACAGAGCACCATATGTTAATCAAACTCAAACCGCCACAAAATATGCTTTTAATTCAAATCCCCCGGGTAAAAAAGTGTCAAATGATGGAGTGAAGAGATCCCCGACGGACTTGTCCCGGGGGGTGGTTTATCGCACCGCACATGCGTCGCAAACAGAATTAAATCGAGGTTGGTTTGGAATTCAAATTAGTTGGGGGAAGTGCGAATAAGCTTGTTTAAACATTTTAGTTCGTTGTCTTTGAATATATTTAATAGGAGATTTTAAAAATGAATGCGTTTTGGCAGTAACTGACAGTGCTAACCATCAACAATATATATATTTTTAATTTTAACAAGCATAGTAGGGAAAAATTTATATCCTGCACTTGGTAGATTCACACCGCAAGGACTATCGAAATAAAACATAATTTAAATGTCTTCCAAAAATTTTAGCATTTTAATACTGTCAAGACATTCCACTCTATTAATAAACCTACGTTATGTGGTTGACACTAATTTAACTGCTCGCTAACTATAGCCGGTAAGTTACAAAATCTAAGAGACCTCAGAAACATACACATTATTTTGAGATAAAAAAAAGTAACAACATCCCCCATAAAACTGCCAGCAACACCTTATCAAACAGAAAAGACATACGTCCCGTATCAGTGTGGACAACATAAAGCTATAAAAAACAAGTCAAAATTGATCCAAAGTTCCTTACTCTAAGGTTTATAATTCTGGGAAATTCTTCCTTAACACAACCACAGACAACTGAGAGTGAAAGATAAATAATAAAAAGGTCTTCCCTTGGGAGTGCTCAGGAGTGATGGCTTTGAAGATATTTGTGATTTACTCAAAATTGATGCTAGAAATAATCGTTTATTGTGTCGTTATGGGTATTATGACACGGGCAAACATAAGCCTGCTAAATTAGTATAAACTAGGTCGATGCAGAGTCAGCCACCGGCTAAGCTTGCACCATAAATTGGAGCGGTTTTTTTTTTTTCGAAATTTTCTCTTCGTCACGACCTAGCGAAATTTAATTTTTGCATTTTAAAACAAAAATTTCTAAAATCGGTTTAGAACTCGCTGAGATCTGCGCATTGTTACAAAGTCCATTCGAGTCGATCCATGGGAGCTTCGCTCGCTTCGCTCGCTCCGCTCCAATTAGGTACCTAACTATTCCGTAGAGTTTCATCCGATTTTTATTCCGTAGAGTATTTAAATTAAATGAATCAGTGAAAATTGTATTTGATGCATTATTATTGCACATAAATTCGGACCCGAGGTATGTTATATATTTTTTATTTTGCGAAAATAAATGGGAAATCATTTCTCCAACAGAACTTGTCACATGTCGACATGACAGTCGGCCGCGAGTCGCGTAGCAGCACGGATAGCTGTCCCTGATAAAGAGCTCCATATGAGTTCAAAACATGTCAGACCGTTCCTGACAATTTTTACGTGAGTTTAAACCGTTTTTATAGTTATCAATGATATCTCACGATAGTTTTAATAATATTATTTTTTGGGAATGGTCAAAAAAAAAACAGCGTGGAGTTTACTTAGAGAAAAAAAATCCCATGATTTCCTCTAGATATTTCGATGGAATCTGTTGGATAAACAAGGGTAAACCAGATTGCAGAGAAGAAAGTCTGCCAAAAATCAATCATAGACATGTATTATCCATCCCTGGTCCATTGTGGGCTCATCCAACTATCGCATCGGAAATTACGCCACTTTTTACCGCCAGATACCGTCGGGGGCACACCCCTCAATCAAACCCATACGCTGGCTATTTGCTGCATTGCATTAGGGTATACAGAAGGACCGTGTTGTGAAAGAATAAATGAAATAAAATATTGGACCAAATTCAATGACCTTTCAGTACCTATTATACAGACTATACAAACAGTATCATTTAGGAAATCAACATTTTCATGGCTATGCAAGCCAATAAGAGAACGACACATGCGACCATAGGCTTGGCAGATGTAAGAATGGGCCTACGCGCGGTGAGCGAGAGCCAAGCTGGTATTTTTTTTCGTTAATATTGGACAACCTCACACAAATACAAATCAACTTGTTCAACATCGTACTCGTCCTCGGCATGCTCTCTACAACAGCGGCTAATAAGTAAAACACACTATTGGGTTGCGAATGACAAAAATATATTTGTAAGCCTAAATACCAAGCCAAGATCCACTTTGGGTCGTTGAGTCAGCGCAGGAAGTAAGTAAGTAAGCCTAAATACATTTACCGGGAAACAAACGATACGATGAAGGTTTGCCCTTAAAGTTACACCGCCATCTAATATCCATCTCAGTAATAGTTTCAGAAAAGGTGTTATATCAAAAATTAAATTAAGTCAACTAGGCTAGGTTGCTAGGCTGGGCCTCGTGATGACGAGTCTGCAGGGTTATCATTTTGGGGATGGTGAACTGGAGTGATCCTACTGTCTCCTTTGTTCTGTGTGCCGTCACCCTTCCCTGGGGTATCGGGAAATATTTACAGATAACCGAAGTGGCATAGCTTTAGAGTCGGTCCCCACGCGCAACACGCGCTCTTTTGTGACACAAGTTTCCATATTTTCTCTTATCTTTCATATGCTATCAAACATCTGAGAGAGAGTTTTTTTGTCGTGTGATGTGGTGCAAATATTTTACGGCATTTTTAGGAGTAGCTAGTTAGCAGTAGTAGTAGGATGCGTTACTGGTGTTTTACCTATTAAAAAAGCAAAGGATAGCAATCACAATAATGACATAGATATTTGGGATGTGACCCAAAACTTAGTGAACCTAAACAAAAAATAATAGTTATTTTCGTACATGACATTCATACATTGTATTAATGCTGCCTAAGTTTATCAACAACCAAATAAACTACTTGATATGCATTTGTTCCGATCCCCGCCATTGTGCGTTTAAACCAATTCCGGGCGTTAATGATGTTTTGAGGTTATGATCGCTCCCGCCAAACGCCACGTGGCGCAATCAGCTGCCATTGTAGTACGATACCAACTTTATTTGCTTAATAATACATTGGGCTTGGTTCTGGGTTTATTTTAAGATACAGTTCATTTTGGTGCCAATGATAATATTTATTAATCTATATTCTTTTTTTAAGTCTAGTGAATAAATTTCCGGAAAATGCGACTTTTTCCATTCCGTAACTATTATATCCTAAAAACAAAATTAAAATAATGTGAATTATAGGAAATTGAATTTTCTAAAACATTACCTAAGCTCTTTTCTAGCTAAAATAAACAAAGATATAAGCAAAAATCTGAAGAAATTGTCGCTTGTGTCAATATTAATTAGTGCATTTTGCATTTTTAAACACGCACTAACCATCTTAAAAGAGAACATATCAAAAATTCAAAACTACCGGTCAGTAAGTCGTGTAGTCCCTATTCACCAAACTAGAAGAGGTGTATAAAAAAACACTATTGTGCATTTTTATGGACATCGAAATTTAAAAGAAAGGGATAAAAAAATTACCAGCTTAATGGTAATGGTATAGTATGTCATCTTGGCTTAGCCTTAAAAACTGCATATTTACAAAGAATCTCTTAAAATCCCTCCATCATTTTATAGCATCATTACCCAAATTAAAGCCATCTCGAGGGCAATGACTGTCGGTCCGGAGTTTAAAACAATAAATAAGAGTAAGCCCCTAACCCTCAGGGTGCGAGAGCTCGCCAAATCATGGGCTTACCGGAGCCTATTGAATAGGGTGGCTGGGAATTATGTGTTCTGCTAGGACAGTCCTCTACCGCACCTCTAGCACGACTTTTTTTTAATACTACGACGGTGGCAAACCGCTGCCTTTGGACGCTTGCGACGCCAGGAGCATCAAACGCGCGTGACGCGCGATGCCGACCCTTTAAGAACTCTCCTCTTGAAGAACCGCATACTGTAGCCCCCGGGGAAAACGTCGGCAGGGAGTCTTTGCACTAAGGAGCGACAACAGTGACACGCGACTCTTTCTCTTGCGAGAAAAATTACCTAGCTCTTTCTTCGCAGTACTGTGAGAGAGTGACAGGCGATGCTATGTCGCGCGACAACAGTTACGAAGCCTAGTTATGCGAGTTTAGGTTATAGGGCTCTGCATGTAGTTAACGCTATGACGCGTAGTTGCATTGCAGTATCCAAGAGGTAGCGGGATGGCTCAGTATTTGAGCTCCCAAAGTTTTATCCAATCCGAACTGAGCCAACTTGTTAGGGGCGGAAAAATAACGTATGTGAAAAAAATTGTCGCGAGGCAGCCGATCAAAACAGCGGCTACTTGAAAGTGTGTAGGTACGCTGATTGTACAAAGAAATTAAAGTTAAACAAAAAACGTAACATCAACGTACACAAATCCAAATTGCTATATGAATGAAGTCCATCGATATCTCATGAACTGAGATACACCGCGAGTCGAGACCCACAAGAATACCAACTAAGTAGGTATTATACGATCAGAATAAGTTTTAAATTTTATCCCGTTGGAACCCCGCTCGTGGTGTCCCTATCCCATCCCAGGCGGGATTACGGTGATGGATCATCGCCCGCCGCGGATTGATTCTATGGAGTGGTTCGACACTATTATACTACCCTTATCTGTGGGAGATATTGGCCTCTTATTTTCAATATTTTGGTAGTCTATTGAAGAATAAGACATCACATCATACATTATTTTCGGGTCCAATCAGACGGACTATTTAGCGTTAACACCGCTTGTTGTTCACTTGTGTATATTATTTTACTGTATATTTCTCATGTTTTTATGTCCATGTGTGCCTATTTGAGATATGTAATAAAGAGGATTTGTATTTTATTATAAACTGCGTTATTACAATATTTAATATACATCTGATTAGAAATTGGATTCCCGTTAGGTATATGAGATGCTCGCTGTATAATTAGGTTTCTGATTTATCTCCGTTTGGGTCTTGGCTGGTAGAGAATGCAATTTGCCATTAACTCCTCCTTTTATACTGACTCTTGTGCGATAAAGCTTCACTAAATAAATAAATATGTAAATATGTAGGTATATCCCTACCGACTGCTACGGTTATCGCATCAGGATATACCCAAGTCTAACAGCTGTTTAAGAAATATATATCTACGTATAATATTATAGATATATATACTAGGTCGTATTGAGTTAGCAGAGTTATCTGTAATTGCCGCTATTGTGTGCAATCATGTCCTCAAACGGCGCGGAAGGACCCTCCGATGCCGGAATTAATACTTATTTGTAGCGCAGGAATGTAACTTTGTACGGGTTTCACGTTGTTTGTGTCGAAGTTTTCATTCTATGGGGCATCATTCAATTATTTTCACAAAATAGTGCGTGTAAAACGCGCATCCTAGAGGGTAATGGCTAATGCGCTCAAGAGGCCTTGTAGGTACATTTTAAAATGCGTTTTTTTCATTGGCTAATATATTGATAATTAATAATAATAAGTAAATAAAATAATAAATAAATATCAGGACAACCTCACACAAATCGATCTAGTCCCAAATTAAGCTCAAGAAGGCTTGTGTTAGTGGTACTAGACGACGATATACATATTTATATTATATAGATAAATATATACTTAAATACATAGAACAACCATGACCCAAGCACAAATATTCGAGTTCATCATACAAATATTTGCCTTGGCGGGGATTCGAACCCGGGACCGCCGACTCAGTAGGCAAGTGCTTACAAACTGCGCCAAACGTGTCGTCAAACCAATTTAAACCAACTTTTTGAAGTGAATAATGCTTTCCCCTAGTTCTAGATAGTAACATAACTATTTCATACTTTCATTGCGTGCAGTCGTAAATAAGTGAATTTGCTGCGTGAATTTTGACAATCTCGAATAGTTTTTGAAACAAAAAAAAAAACCGGCCAAGTGCGAGTCGGACTCGCGCACCGAGGGTTCCGTACAAACACTTTCCATCCCTAAGTGGTTAAGTTAAGTTTGCACCTGGTATGTATAGCGCCCCATATAAATTAGGTGCAAAGTTAGGTATAAAAAAAAAAATTATGGTTTTCGTAATTATTCCTTTATCTATGCTATAAGACGTTGCTTCGTACCAAATTTCAAGATTCTGAGTTCACGGGAAGCACCCTGTAGGTTTTGATTCCCTTGCAAGTGTCGAAAATTTGCAAATTAGGTGCAAAGTTAGGTATTAAAAAAAAAAATATGGTTTTCGTAATTATTCCTTTATCTATGCTATAAGACGTTGCTTCGTACCAAATTTCAAGATTCTGAGTTCACGGGAAGCACCCTGTAGGTTTTGATTCCCTTGCAAGTGTCGAAAATTTGCGGCATAAACGGCTGTATCTTTTGATTGCGTTGGCTTAGAAGTTTGATTTTTTCACAGCTTCAAGGGACAGTAGACCTGAGTAATTGATATAAATTTCAGCTTCATACGTCCACGCGTTCCTGAGAAAAAGGGTCTTGACAGACGGACGGACAGACGGACAACAAAGTGATCCTATAAGGGTTCCGTTTTTTCCTTTTGAGGTACGGAACCCTAATTATCAATGAAAAAATTAAACTGTAAGTTACAAATAAGTATAATACAATAAATAGCCCTGTTCTAAGTAGTAACATGATAATATGTTAAGAAACATGTTTGATCATAGAGAAAAATGTCTAAAACAATCAGCATTTTTGAACGGATAAGAAGCCTTAAGCATTTAAAACAGTATGTGACGCAGAGGGCGCTCGAGTAGCGTAGAATTATGGGATCAAAGATTTGGTGAGATTGACGTAACGATGTGATAGCTCAGTTGTGAGAGCACTACGCCGGAAACGTAGAGTCACAGGTCCTGCTTACTCGTACATTGCAGTGGATCGCATTACATTTTTATTTCAATATTTATTAATATAAAAATGTGTTATTTCCGCATAAAAGTCAGAGTAGTTGTTGCTGTTTGGATGCTGTTGATGGTTGATCTTTGCTCCCATTTCCAATTTTGTCTTCGTTTGAAGACTTACTTTATTTTTTGGTTCTCCACTGTCTACTATTATCATTATATTCCCCACCAGTCATAAAAACGAAACACCATAATCCCAAGCTCCCCAACCGACGAGCCCGGTCAAGCGCGAGACGCGCGCATCGCGTCGGAAAATTGGGCATGCGGGCTGAGGGCGGTTTGAGAGCGTCAGGTTACAAGTACAGTTGGCGTTATAAGTAGGTACAGTCGAGTTCGGAATGAGCAAAAATATGTGAACTCACCCCAATTGTTATACATAGATGCATAATTATTGCATTAATCGGTTTACACTCACGTGAAATTGCTAGGACAGGCCCGATGTTTCGAACCACGGTATGGAGCTCAGCTCAGTACAGCGCGCAGCGGCGCGGTAACTTCGTCTCTGATTTTTTGATCGACGCTCTGTGCATCGGCATAGATGCGCATATTTTTGATCACATCTAATGCTCGTAAATTTCAAAACTCGACTGTACCGTCAGCAGTCCGAACACTCAACAACAATGCCAGTTGTTGTTTTTCGGACATTTTGACTGTCTCGACAGAACGACTCGACCGAGACGACCATAATATTTATATAAATGAAAATCTCGTAGAACCGACGGACTTCGACAGCACTTTGGGCAAGTGCCCAGGGTCCCAGTCTCACGAGAGCCCCCATTCTCACGTTTCTTGAGGCCCTTAGATATGGAGTGCCCAAGGCTACTCCGAAGTTTGATATACGCGAAGTTTATCGGTCATCCCTCTCGATCTCGTGTCAAACATTTGTATGAACGATACGAATATCGAATCTCGAACGTCAGAGTAACCCAGAGCCAAAGGCAGTGGCAAATAATAATCTTATACTGACATTTTATCCACTGTATATGAGTCTATGTTGCTCGAAATAAATGTTTTTTTTTCTTTTTAATGGCCTTGGCAGGCGCCCGGGGATAATTGACAACATTTCATAATTTTAAGACTATCATTTTATTACTTTTCTGAATTCTGCTTAAAAAGATGAAGTAATCTCTGTTTTTATTTATTTTCTGAGATGATTATTTATTTTATTATTAATTTATAAAAACATACTCATTTTAAAATGTGGCAACACCAAAACCAGAACTTAATGGAACGGTTACTTTAGTCGGTTTTCTTATTAAAAAAAAACTTAATAAATCTCGGTATGCATCTGTCATCTGCTGTCAACGTCAAATAAAAAAAAATCTATGTTTTCGCTCTTTGGTTTAGACAACAACCCTATTCAGCCCGTATTGTCTTAGATTGCAGTTATTTGATGTATTTTCTTATATTTCCTTAAATACAGAAGAATAAATTCCAATATTTTTTTTTAAGGTACACGACATAAAGCCCTGTCGATCTCTTTATTAATTTCCACCTGTTATAAATATGAAATGTTGTCAATTGTTTTTAACGAGTTTCATTTCTCTCCGTGGATAAAGTCCGGTGAGTAACATTAAATAACGTTATAAAGTGGCGCCCAACGTGGGGCCTTAAGTTACTGGATATTAGTGAATGAAATAACCTTTGTTAGAACAGTTTAACGTGTTAAAACCCATTTAAGATACACATTTGTAGAAAGATAACCTATATTTTTTATGTAGGTAGATTTAAGTTAACTTGAGAACAAAGAACTAAACAAACTTGATTAGTATTTCTGCTATTCTATGTAGATATTTGTAATTACAACCAGTTTAGTATATATATACTCATCATCATCATCATCATCAGCCAAAAGACGTCCACTGCTGGACATAGGCCTCCCCCAGAGAACGCCACCATGACCGGTCCTGCGCCTCCCGCATCCAGCGGACTCCAGCGACCTTCACCAGGTCATCAGTCCACCTTGTGGGGGGCCTACCCACGCTGCGTCGTCCGGTGCGTGGTCGCCACTCAAGAACTCGATGGCCCCAGCGGCCGTCGGTTTTACGAGCAATGTGCCCTGCCCATTGCCACTTAAGTTTTGCTATCCTTCGGGCTATGTCGGTTACTCTGGTTCTTCTACGGATCTCTTCATTTCTGATTCGATCTCGCAAAGAAACTCCGAGCATAGCCCTCTCCATTGCTCTCTGAGTGACTTTGAGCCTTCTTATAAGGCTCATCGTGAGCGACCACGTTTCAGTTCCGTATGTCATCACTGGCAACACACATTGTTCAAAGACTTTTGTCTGGAGACACTGCGGCTACTGTAAGCATAATTTTAACAAAATGTGGCTAGGACAGAAAGTACCACTTACCAGTCTTGACCTGGTGCTTGAGCGTGATCTTGCAGTCCTCGAGCAGCTGCTTCAGAGGCAGCGGCTCGTCGCGCAGCTCCAGGTCGAGCAGTCTCTGCATCTCTTCCGGCATCTTGAATTCCACGACCTAGAACAACAACATGGTTAATTTTATGAAACGCGCCCCACAATTTCGTTAGTGTATTTTTAGGGTTCCGTAGCCAAATGGCAAAAAACGGAACCCTTATAGATTCGTCATGTCTGTCTGTCCGTCTGTCCGTCTGTCTGTCCGTCTGTCCGTCCGTATGTCACAGCCATTTTTTTCCGAAACTATAAGAGCTATACTGTTGAAACTTGGTAAGTAGATGTATTCTGTGAACCGCATTAAGATTTTGATGCAAAAATAAAAAAATAATAATAAATATTGGGGGCTCCCCATACTTAGAACTGAAACTCAAAAAATTTTTTTTCATCAAACACCGTGTGGGGTATCTATGAATAGGTCTTCAAAAATGATATCGAGGTTTTCAATATTTTTTTTTTCTAAACCGAATAGTTTGCGTGACAGACGCTTCCAAAGTGGAAAAAACTTGGTACCCCCCCCCCCCCCCTCTAACTTCTAAAATAAGAACATGAAAATCTAAAAAAAACATATGATGTACCTACATTACTATAAAAACTACCAACGAAAATTGTTTTGAACGAGATCTAGTAAGTAGTTTTTATTTAATACCTAACTTTGCACCTAATTTATATGGGGCGCTATACATACCAGGTGCAAACTTAACTTAACCACTTTGGGATGGAAAGTGTTTGTACGGAACCCTCGGTGCGCGAGTCCAACTTGCACTTGGCCGGTTTTTTTCTTTACCGTAGACGGGTTAAGTATCCTATAACCATCTTTGGATGTCCAGCTATCCCTGTACCAAAATTGATTAAAATTCGTCCAGCCGTTTCGGAGTGATGAGAGGACAATGGAAATTATGCCAATAAACGTATGTTTGGCGGAAGTAAGATCGCCAATAAACGTACGTTTGGCGGAAGTAAGATCGCCAATAAACGTACGTTTGGCGGAAGTAAGATAAATGTACCAAATATAAGCAATGGACGATAATTTATTTATTTATTAACAGCAATGTATTGAGATAAAATAAATTAAAGAAAGAAAAATGACCAACAGATGGCATCAAAACAAATGACGATCCTGCATCACGCTATTAAGATTTTTCTTAAAATCATAACCCTCCTCATAGAATACCGATGTGATTTTCAATACAAATCTAGAATTTTATAATAGTATAGAGTAATGTCTCATTTTTTGATGTGGGTACACACCACAATTTTTAGGGTTCCGTACCCAAAGGGTAAAAACGGGACCCTATTACTGAGACTTCGCTGACCGTCCGTCCGTCTGTCACCAGGCTGTATCTCAAGAACGGTGATAGCTAGACATTTGAAATTTTTACAGATGATGTATTTCTATTGCCGCTATAACAACAAATAATAAAAATAAATATTTAAGGGGGGCTCCCATACAATAAACTTACAGATAATGGTAAGGAACCCTTCATGCGCGAGTCCCACTCGCACTTGGCCGATATTTTTATATTAAACCATTGATACAAAGATCAAAGCTCAAAGAAAAATTGATATACGTAACCCGGTGGAAGAGACCGGGAGTCAAACGCGGTACCTCGGGATTGCCAGTCCAGCGCGTTAACCTTTCCGCCACCCTAACGACCAGGTTACGCATTTCAATTTTTCTTTGAGCTTTGATCTTTGTATCAATGGCTTGACGATTAGGTTAGCTGGGATTTTGTCCAGATGCGGAAACGAGATGCAAGTCTTTAAAAGTTGGTAGACGGATTAGGAAACAAAGGGACCCAAGGTCGTTCAACAGCCAAATGTTCTTAGTCCTGGAAGATCCTCAAGCACATTCCACGACAGTAAGGCTAATAAGGATGAAGAGACCTATGGAGATTGAGGTAGATCAAAGAAGCCGGAGAATCGGCCAGTAAATAGAGAATGATTGAAGAAAGACTTGTTCGTTGCAAAAATGTTGTGATGCAATAAAATAGTTCATATAGTACCTATTCATGAATTATCTATGAGTATTTTATGAGTTTATCAGTTTATTCATTACTTTCATAGGTACATTTACAGATGGTATCTACATTATGCATTGTCTCTTGTCTTTGGGGCTTATAAATGTAGTTGTCAACTGTTCGATTGTTCTTGAACTAGTGTAAAAATATGGTGTCGTTGCAAATGTGACAATCTTTCGGACGGAATTATTATGCTTCCAAGAATATTTCTCCTCATCGAACCCTATCAAAAAGAACTTTAGCGCATCAAAAGCTCTCGCCAGGTCCTGATGTCAAGATCATACATATCGGGGCTCCAGAATTAGAGCAGGGAATGATGGAGACGAAGGCTTACCTTCTCGTTGCGGTCATTGACCTGCTGCACGAAGTCGAGAAGCACGTCCACGACGCGAGCCAGGAACTCGCGCGTCTGCGGTTGCGCATCCTCACGGTACGGCAGGATGGCTGGAACAAACAGACAGTTTAGCTTTAAGCTTGGCTTTAGCTATAACCTAAATTAAATATGCAAAGCATCCGACACAAGTAGTTGGTCATCATGAGACCCTAAATCAATGAGTAATATAAAATGTACCATTCTTGTATTATTTTAGCATAATAAAAAAAAAATGTATAAAAAACCGGCCAAGTGCGAGTCGGACTCGCGCACCGAGGCGAGGGTACCGTTCCGTACAAATACTTCTCATCTGAACTGGCCAGGTTAAGTTAAGTTTGCACCTGGTATGTATGGCGCCGCATACATATCTACGAGGCAAAGTTAACGCAACGTTTGTTGTATGGGAGCCCCACTTAAATAAATATTTATTTTCAAATTCATGAAAATGAGGCCTTGTAATTACTTTCAATGAAAACTATATTGAATAAAATCGGTCAAGCCGTTTTGAAGTTATCGCAAAATTTCATAATTTTCTATTATAAAACAAAATCTAAACCTAAACTATATCTAAAAATGGACTCCGTGGCATTACCCGTAGTTTTTCTGGGTTGACCCCATCGTTGTTATTTTATATTGCATTTTTTCTAATAAGAACATTCCTGGCATCATATTGCACTGACTTCCGTCCACAGATGTTCGTGATTTGTGCCCCAAATTACAACCAACCCTCAATACACCCTCAAAAACCTAACCCAACTCAATTTCACCCTTATATCTCCAATGAAAAAGGTCGTGTTGAAAAAAAACTACTGTAATGTAAGAATGTTTTTATTTCATCGTTATACGGTATTACAAAAACCGATGGAGAACGAAAATAGTCCCAAACGAGATGAGAATAAGGTTTTTGCTTAAACAATGTAATAGCAAATATAAAATGGTCCTATATTATGAAGGTCTCATAACAATACACATTTTGATTTTCAATATAAGCGGACAAAGATAGCTATACAACTGTTTAACCTTTTGCCAAATGAAAATAAACTCAAAAGACATTGAAATAAAATCGTAGATATCCTGGTCAAGTGTCGTATAAAATTGTAAAATCCACACTAAGGCGCAGTAAGTGTCATTGTAATTTCAACTCAAAGCATTTCTTTTTAAAGGTTTTTATGCAGATTTTAAATTCATCAGCCAAGTCCAGAATAATCGTGATTTTTGGTCTTATTTTAAGTACACTCGGTTGAAATTCGTTTGTAAAAGTTGCACAATTGTTGTGTATTGTAAAGAGACAGTCAAAGTTCTGCAGTTTGCCCTTTTGACGGATTAAAGCAAAGGGATGTGCTTGATTAAGATTTTTGTGTTTTGTGTTTGTTCGACGTCACGGAAAATGTGTCTGTGCGTTCTGAAGGATTGGAAGTCAGTCTGATGTTTGCGTTATTTTTAGGACAATAGAGGAATGTTTTGCATTCTCGTAATGCTCATTTTTTTAGGGTTCCGTAGTCAACTAGGAACCCTTACAGTTTCGCCATGTCCGTCTGTCCGTCTGTCCGTCCGTCCGTCCGTCCGTTCGTCCGCGGCTTAGCTCCGTGATCATTATTACTAGAAAGCTGAAATTTGGTATGAGTATGTGTATGTATCACGCCGACAGAACGGTAAAATAAAAACTATTTTTTTTAAAACCTAATATAAAAGAAAATATAAAATCAAAGGAAATAAAAAATTTAAAATAATTCCAACCGTGCGGACATTGAAACAAAATGACTGCACACACAGTTCAAATACATGATATTAAGGGCTCTTACGTTAAGAGCCCTCACTTAGCGCCACAGCAATCCCTTAACCCGCTTAACGCCCATGAGGGGGGGGGGGGGCGGGCTGTCAAATGCATGGACGGACAAGGGGATGATGGGACGATGGATAAAGCTTAGCTATAAAACAAATACGCCTAGGACTACTGAAATATCTAGGAGATAATGCAATTGATAAAAAAAGTAAAATCTTAACAGAGTGCTGCAGGATTTGTAAAGGCGTGCGGCCGTACCGAAGTCTGTTAGTAAAAAGATAATTGTCCTCTTAACACGCAAAAACGGCTGAACGGATGTTAACCAATTTTCGTATATACATGGATAGGATAGAATAGAATACTCTTTATTGCACACCTCAAGAAGAAAGAAATACAAATACAGATATAGGATGTCGTGAAGTAAAAATAAAGTTTTCTCAGCCAAATTTTGTAGCATTTTGTCCATCACTGAGAGAGAGTTTTATGATGACCACCCAAGTAGCACAACTGGGTCTAAATAGCTCGTATATCATATCTAATTAGATGCTTAAGTGAAATTTACCACCATGACTAAGTGCTATATAGGTGGCAAGAACCCTTATGCCACCAGTATAGAACCAAAAGGAGAAAAATTGCCACCTATTTTTGGTGCTAAATAGAATCCATAAGAGATCTCACAAATTCACAATTACCTTAAGTGGTAATTAGAACTATGGGTGAAAGTTATGCGCAGTGAACGAATGAAAACATTTCAGTTCGGTCAATGAGTGATAAATGAGTCGCCAAAATTATCTTTGAGTGGCGAGGCAACTGTCAAATTGTGTTTTATTAAAAGTAATACGTGATCTGCCATATTCATTTTGGATTTATATGTCTGTTTGATTGTGATTAAAACTTTACGTTATACAAGCATTGAAATAAGCACGAAATTCTTGCGAATTTTTTTTTACTGTGAAACTATAGTATGTTTTCTTTGTAAATTTCGACGCGCCCTTCATTTGATCAGGAATATTAAAAAAGATAGTGCTAAATTAAATAAGGAATAGATACTGATAAGAAATAAAACTGTTAAAAACCTGACCTAATGATTGTAGGTTACGTAAAATGTTAAAGTAACATCGTCACAACTATCAAAAGTCTGTGATTATGCGTGAGTGTGATAAAATTCTGGTTAAAATAATCAATTTTCATAGGCTTCCATTTGTAAACATGGCGAACCAAAAAAGACCCTACAGTGTTTATTTTCACTTATTTGTTCCTTATTTGGAACTATCAAGTCTAATAATCACTTATTTGTATCTTGCGAGTGGCAAAGCAGTGAATGATATTACCAATAGTAATTATTTGCTCTTTTGTAGACTATTAAACAAGCAAGACTATTAAATATATTTTGACAAGGCGCAAATAAGAACTATAATAGAACTTTTAGTTCGTTAGTGGTTTGAAATAAGTGAAAATAACTGCTTTTGGTTCCAAGAACCTCCTACTGAGACCTATTTATGCGTTGGAGTGGCAATAAGGTACTTCAGAGGCCTTAAAGTTGCAATATTTTTTGGTTCCAAAAGAGCCGTAAAATTATCCCTTTAGCCACTATTGGTGATATAATTCGCTATTGTACTAGTCATTTGGAACTTTTAGTTCCAAATAAGGGTATGTTCCCACTTATATGTAAAAGTTGCTTATAAGTGATTTTAAGGCCTTATATAGCACTATTGCTTCTTATTGAGTGACAATTTGAACCTGCATGCAACTTTAAGTAGCAAAATCGACTTTATCCCACCATAAGTAATAAAGTAGAAACAAAAAACGCTCCTATGCAACTACAAGTGATAGGATGAACTCATATACAGTTTTGAGTTGTGTTTAAAGCTATAAGTTGTATCAAACACTGTTAAACCACTTATTTAGAACTTAAAGCTATAAGATAAGCTGCAAAATTCACTAATGTGCTGCTTGGGCAGCTATTTGTATCCGAAGTTTTCAATTTTTTTAATTTAGGATATTATTATTAATTGGTCATTCTCACATAAATCGACCTAATCCCAAAATAAGCTCAAGTAGGTAGGCATTGCAACTATATACATACTTATTTATATAGATACTTGAATACATAGAAAACATGCCACTTAAACGGCCATAAGAAGATTCTTCTTCCAGTGTCTGTCTGTCTATCACTCAATCGTCTCACGAACCTACTCAGGGTATTAATCTACCGAGGTCGAACCGGGGTGCTTCGAGATACGTCTCTAAAACTAAAACTTCACTAATGCACAAGTAATGCCAAATCCAACAAGTTAAACACAGATTATCTAAAAAAACACATTTCTAAACCCTATACCATCAACAATAAAGTCTAAATCCCTTTCAACGCGAAGTAACAAATAGTAAGCACTTTAACAGTATTTGTCAAGCATTACATCACATTCCTGATGTTAAAATACACCAAAATAACTTAATATCTGACATTTTTAAAACCAAACTTAGATACATGTATATAAAAGTCACAATCAATGCAAAGCTAAATTTGTCGCACCCGTATTCACTCAAAGATAACCCTATTGAAATTGTAGCTTTATGTCATTCATATTACGGTTTAATTTCGTTTGTGTAAATACTCTATGAGTTGAAGTGACCTTGTATTTAGGGCTGTCTCTTTTCGAGTTAGGGTTGTGATTTCAATAAAAGTGTTTTGGTGTAAGCTGATTGCACTTTTGGGGGATAATTGCTGCAAATATGTTGTGAAAACTTACAATACGATACAAAAAATCATTTTTGCACACCAACAAACAAATTATAGAGACGAAATCTTTAATTAAAATTGGAGATAGGCGGTATTATCGCTAAATAGAGTTAATGTTTATTAGAGTGTGATAGCGATATGTTCAAATATACAGATAAATTGTATTATTTATTTGTAACATCAAATCATCAATAAGCATTACAGAAAATATATAACAATGCCTATAGCTAGCACATAAAGCCAATAACACAGATACTCAGTTAATGGAGCCATAAAAAGTTAATGATATCATATCAGATATTAATTGGTATTTATTCATTTGACTAAATATTGACAAATTGTTAGATATAGAAAATCATTGAGCAAATTAATGAGTATTTTATTTAAACGATGGTACGCCCTGCTTAAAGCTTCCACCTACCTAAATATTAAGTCTTGTTGTGTTACTAACTTAGGATAAGCGGTGGTAGCCTAGTGGTTAGGGCATGCGACTTTCAATCCGGAGGTCGCGGGTTCGAGCCCGCCCCGTACCAATGAGTTTTTCGGAACTTATGTACGGAATGTCATTTGATATTTACCACTCGCTTTTCGGTGAAGGAAAACATCGTGAGGAAACCACCTAAGCCCAATAAGGCCTAGTTTCCCCTCTGGGTTGGAAGGTCAGATGGCAGTCGCTTGCGTAAAAACTAGTGCCTACGCCACATCTTGGGATTTAGGTAGCCGACCCCGATTGAGAATTCATTCTCAAAAATGGGACAAAGGCTAGGAGGATGATGATGGTGTTACTAACTTAGGATGGATCGTTCAGATCTGAAATAAACGTTTTCTTTATTTTTTTATTTAAATAGTGACCGAATTAAAAAAATGGTACACAAGGATTACCCGATTCAATTAGTATGACTAAGATTCTGCATATGTCTAAGGCTGTCCGCTGGTATTGATCTGATTAGTTTATTTATATACTTCTAGAATTTGTAACGATGAAACCTTTATCCAGTAAAGAAACACACGTAGTTAAAAAATCCTACGCTAACCGTTAATTCTCTACAAGCTAAGTTGATGCTAAGTTTGCATCACTCTCAACCCAAACTTTTGAAAACCAATAATCACCCAACGTTCAATAAACATTAAATCAAATTGATTTGCATACAAATTCCGCAAACATTCCGACGAGGGCCGGCAACCCTGCCGCTGCTGTTGTTTTAATTACAGCCAACCCTCCGCCGCCCGCCCGATTAGTTACACTTCGGTGGACACAGCAGTGCAACGGTTAGTACAGTACACTTTTGACATAAAAGACACTTAAGTTTTTAAAACTAAAGTTTAAAGTTTTTTTAATCTGAATAATGCGTCGTCAAGTGAATCGATGATTGTCAAGGTTTTTTTACAATAATGTCATTTAATTTATTTTAGAGTAATATATTTAAATATGGGTCATTTCGAATCAATGAAGGCTGTCGTGTTTTTGCGGGCTAAGAAAAAGAGGATAATTAATAAAAACTAATGGCTTTTGGATGAAATGAGGTGCAAAGTTAATGCAACCGATCATGTTAGTTGTATGGGAGCCACCCTTAAATATTTATTTTATTCTGTTTTTAGTATTTGTTATTATAGTGGCAACAGAAATAGATTATCTGTGAAAATTTCAGCTGTCTAGCTATCACGGTTCATGAGATACAGCCTGGTGACAGACGGACAAACAGATAGACATACCGACAGACGGATAGCGGAGTCATAGTAATAGGGTCCCATTTTTAACCTTTGGGTACGGAACCCTTAAACACGTACACACTGAAATGGTCACTAGGCCACTATATGTCACAATGACAATGATATGAGAACTCAAGCGGCTTTCATATTGGCGTTTACTGTGACAAGGTACGAAATAGCCTAGGAATCAAATTGGTTGACTAGGTAGAATTCCCTTGTTGCTTGAAAACGTCATAATATGAAATACTTAGCGTTTGAAATACCGGGTAAACTTATAACAATTAGACATGAATACATATTTTTATTTTTTTATAACGACACAACATAGTGACTCCATTTCGCCTGATGGTAAGCAAAAAGAGTAGCCCAAGTCTCAATGGCAACTGACAAGAAACGAACGAACGTTGCCATATCTTGGCCCGAGAGATGCTTCTTCACGCTTCGTTTGAAGGGTCCAATGTTAGAAGAAGGAGGAAACACATGAGCGCGCAAAGTGTTCAATTTTCTAATAGTTCTGCAGATGAAGGAATTAATAGTGCACTGTGAGTGATAGTCTGCGTCCTGTCTCGCGCAATGCTCTTGATATATCACGTCGCAGCTGCAGCGGGGATCTGATATTAATTCCGCCGACATTGACTCGGTCAAAGTAAAATTGTCGGGAAGCCATTGAAAGCAGTCTCTGCGATAATAAATCACTACAAACTTTGCGCAACCTGTTTTCAACCGACTTAAAAAGAAGCTAAGGTTTCGGAAACAAAATTGTCTGAGAGAAGGTATTTGTAAATTGGTTCCATTCGTTTTGGAAAAGATCTGAACTCCAAATCCAGGAATCGAAGGATCCTCTCAAATACTTAAGCTCGTTAACAAAAAAATAACTCAGTAGGTTGTTCTCGGAAATGCGATTTTTTCCCGATATTTACTGGTGATGGTTGACTGGTAGAGAATGCTTTACGGAATTATAAGCCCACTATTTGTACACTTTTTTTGTGAATTAATGTTTAAATAAATAAAAAACTGTTATTTTTTGTACATAAGTGATTATATAATAAATATTATAATAGTAAATATTTTATAATCACTTGTACAAAAAATAACAGAGTTATTTATTTTTAAATGTTTTTGTTTTTATTGTTATCTATTGTGTTAATTATGTATTATGGTCACGCCGTGAATAAATGTATTTCTTTCTTTCTTTCTTTCTTTCTTTTTATTTACAACAGTTGTGTACAACCACATGTGCCGTATACAAACATAAAATATAGGTTAAAAATTGACGGCCAGACGAGGTTTATTTCTTTCCTTTTGTGGTGTTATATAAGTACATCGGAGATGTAGAAAAAAGTCACCAAAAACAATCAGAAAATAGACAGACACGAAAACAAAATAATCGCCTTAAATCGCTATTTTGAAGCAATCTCGAGTAACTTTTTCTAACTGCGCGTCTCTCGATGGAATCCCGGTCATTATTTTGCGGCATTAAGCGCCTCGCCTCGCGCTCGGCCTCCAAGGCGCAGCTCATGTGGGCTTACGGGCTGTTTAGATAGGGCGGAGATGGACCGGCGGAAATGTTAATGGAGTACAGATGAATGCGCTAATTGTTTTTATTTATATTTCTAAAAAAATATTTATATTGACCAGTGTTTTTCCGATATAATCATTAAGGATAAAAAAAATAATATAACCACATTTTTACTTTTTCGAAAATATTACAATTAATTTTCAATTGATTCTGACGTGACGACGGTTGACGCAGTTTTTAGTGAGTCTGCCTACCGAGCCGGCAATGTTCGTTTCGAATCCCGGCCAGAGCAAATATTTGGGTAATGAACTCGAATATTTGTTCTTAAGTCATGGATGTTATTTATATACGTATCTATTTATTATATATTAATGTATATCATTCTAGTAGCCATAGTACAACCTTTACTTAGTTTGAGACCAGGTCGATTTCTGGACTTTTTCTTCAGAACGTCAAAATCGCGGGTACGTTCTTGACAATTAAAGTGCGCTCCATAGCAGCAACCCGGATGAGCCCACAAATAAGGGCTCAACGTAAACCCGGTCATTACCCGGCTTTCCCGACTTGCCCCGCACTTTGCCCCGCAGTTGCAATTGATAAACGATGGATAGCTATGAACAGCTTTGATAGACAGATGGGGGAGTCTTTATCCTTAAAGATGTGATGGGAAAGAATGTGGATAAAATATTGTTTTATTAGCTGGCAGGCGGATTTGGAAATGGGCTTAGATGTAAAAATGTAATTATGCTTAGTACTCTGCTCTATGTTGATAATGTTCGATTTTAACCTACATTTTCATAATTATTAAAAAAACCCGGCGATGTGCCTGTCTGACTCGCGCACTGAGGGTTCCGTACAAATACTTATCCCATCTTATCTGGCCGGGTTAAGAAGTTTGCACCTGGTATGTATGGCGCTGCATACAAATGAGTGCCAAGGTAACGCTACCGATCACGTTTATTGTATGGGAGCCCCGCTTAAAGATTTATTTTATTCTGTTTTTCGTAGTTGTTATTATAGCGGCAACAGAAATACATCATCTGTGAAAATTTTAACTGCAACTATCACGGTTCATAAGATACAGCCTGGTGACAGACGGACAAACACACAGACAGACGGACGGACAACGGAGTCTTAGGGCCCTGTTTTTTACCCCTTGGGTACGGAACTCTATAAAAGAAGGCTATCCTTTTTTTTTTTTTTTTATGCTGATTCGAAAAGCCCTTAGGCTGTAATCGTAAGACGCTGTGTTGTGGTGGTAGGTTAGCCGCAGCATAAACCTCGGCACCACGTCTCAATCTTGTTTTTACTTTTTTACAATCCAGTCTAGATGGCAGCACTTAATCCTGCAATTACCCCGGTAAAGAATGACGCGCGAGGGTCCCGTGGCCCTAATTGATAAGTTTTTTAGGGGTCGGGATTAGGGGTTTAAACTTTAGTGATTAATTGATGAATTCTTGGGGCTTGGGAATTAATGCGAAATTTAGGAGTGGAGTGTGAACATTTTTAAAATGTTGTGTAAAAGATTTGCAAATTCAAAGCATTTTTTATTGGTTCCCAAAAAATATCAAATAACTAGGTGACCACGCCGAAAGGTTTTTTTAAGTCTTTTATAATATAAAATTTACCCCGTTATAGTATTATAATTTCTGTATTGTTGTTATTGTTGATTATTAAGGTCTGATTTTCTAACAATGAAATCAGTTAGAAAAGTTATTACAGGTCTACAATTTATAGAGCCATTTTACTTAGCACTTTAATAATTAGTAAGTCCTAATCACGTACTAACCTAACCTAAAACGTAACTATGTCTTGAATAAATGAAAACTTCATAGGCGATTACTGAAAAATTACAACCTTGTATCAATGAAGCAAAAAATTAAAAAAAATGATTTAGGCGGGGTTCGAACCCGCATCTCCAACGACTTTCCGAGCTAACACGGGCGTCCTACCTATTGGACCACTGAACCTGATACGAGAGCCATTGATTTTTTCAACTAGTTCCTTCTTGCTTGCCTTAGGTAAGCCATGTATGCTTATGATCAACCCCTCTGCCAGCAACCCTCGACGCGGGCACGTTTCCGTTTCCGCGCCATCTACCGGATGCAGATAACACGCCTCTCAAGTTACCAGATAACGCAGAGTTATGGCTTTTGACAAACATAAGGGGGCGGTAGTTTGTAATTTAATCAAACAGTCATATATATACGCGTATCAACACTTTTTTAATATTTGTGTGGAAAAGGATATTAAGTAGGTATATCGCCATTTTCTATTCACTACTTATACTAGCATTTGGTGTTCAAATCTTATGACAAAACTCGCCTAAAGGCTCGTCTCATAAAATCACTCGTATTTTTATGTTACAGTTACGTATAGAATTACGAGTATGAATATGATTCCTTCTCAATAACAGGCTGTCAGCTGGCAGTGAAAGTACTCATTCTACCCTATAATACAATCTTTATATTATGTGAGTAAAAATAACTTTTTTTTTGCAAATTTTACAGATTTTTTTAGGCAATTATAAATTTTCTCGACATTTTGACACGATGAAATCGTATTGTACCTACCTAATGCGTAAAGCCTAAAACTAAAACGCCTACTTTAAGCCATTAAAATAACCTAATCAAAATACAATCGCATCTCCCTAGTCTATGGCGCGTGATATATTCGAGGCTTACCTCACCATAGACACAGATTGTTTTTTTACGAGTCTGTTTGTTCGGAGCATTACGGGCGAGGATTTAGGTTTGTTAGTATTATTCATTTTGAATGGGTTTGGGGTTTATGAATGGGGGAAGTTGAGTAATATGGTTTTAGAGTAACAGTGACTTATTATAAGTCTAAAAGTATTCCGCCTTTTTCAAAGAAAGTGTAATAGCTTTGCGCTTTGCGTCTACTTTTCATATTAGGATAGCATCGGAGTGGAATTCTCTTCCTACGCACATTTTTGCTTGAAAATATAAGTTGTATATCTGTTCAAGACGATGCGGTTGGCGCGGTTTGTACAGCGCCTGCCTACTGAGCCGGCGGTCCTGGGTTCGAATCCCGGCCAGGACAAATATTTGTGTGATGAACTCGAATATTTGTTCTTGGGCCATGATGTCTATTATATATTATGTATTTATATATTATGTATATCGTTCGTCTAATACCCATAGCGCAAGCTTTGCTGAGTTTGGGACTAGGTTAAAATAAATCGGGAGTGAATAGGCATTTTCTAGGCAAGCACGCTCCATCTTATTTCCACCTTATTGTCACTTAATAATCAGGTGTAATCGAAGCCAAATGCTTGACTATCGTAAGTTAGAAAAAAAATCACACTAATATCATAAAGGCGCAAGTTTGTGACTGTGTTCATGTGTATGTTTGTTACGTCTTAAGGCTCAAATGGCTGGATCAATTTTAAAGCTGACACCCTGTATTAACACACAGGCTATTTTTTATCCCGAAAAAATGTTCCCGTGGAATGAGTGGGTAACGCCGCACGGTGCAGCTAGTTGAAAAATATAACTAAGAATAATATACATATACATTATTTTCCATATCCAAGTTGTATTTTTTTGCTATAAGTAGTCCGAGTTACGATCACATTGTAGATATAGCTTAGACAGTCGCCAAACTTAAGTGGCAGTGGGCGGGGCACATTGCTCGTAGAATCGATGGCCGTTGGTGCAGAAAGGTTATGGAGTGGCGACCGCGGACCGGAAGACGCAGCGTGAGAACTCAACAAGATGGACCAATGACCTGGTTAGGATCGCGGGCATAAATTGGGGGCGGCGCAAGACCGATCGTTGTGGAGCCAAAGTTCGGTTGGCCTTTGTCCGGCAGTGGACGTCTATCGGCTAATAAGATGATGATGTGTCCGAGTTATGATGATGATGGTGATAGACTAGGTACTCACAGTCGTAGTAGAGGTTCCCCACGGAGGAGGTGAGCTTGGGGGTGCCCTGTCCTGATAGCGCCGCCATTCTCTCGCCCTGCACAAACAGACACACCAATTAAAACGCGCTTAACTAAGTATAAGCTACGTTGGGACTATGAAGCAGAAGGGCGGAGATTTATTTATTTACTGGCGACCTGCCCGGTTTCGCACAGGTGCAATGCTGATAAAATATGCATGTATTATACATATAAATCTTCCTCTTGAAACACTCTATTTAAAAAAAAACAGTAGTTTTAGATCTAAGTATACATAGGGACAGATAGGCAGGAAGCGACTTTGTTTTATACTATGTAGTTATTGCACAGATTAAACTAGCCTAGCACAAATGGTGGACTTAATGCCACGAGGTATTTTCCAATGAACCGTTTGTTATTGCGTTAACTTGCTGCGAAGCTTCTCACAAGAACATGAATTGGGATATACTAAAAAATAAAAAATAACATTTTCTTACAAATTGTAAAATATAGGCCAATTTCATGTAATAAAATAATCCGTTTGCCTTATGTGGAATTGTGGATTCCTATGTTTAATTTTTTTCTCCTTATAAGTATTTTTAGTCATGATACTATTTACTTAATTTGTACTGGCAACCACAAATGAAATCGAAATCGATTCGATAGATTAAATATGAATAATTATTCACAGGCGTCATATTGTCACCATCTAATTATTTATTGCCCTATTCCCGATAATTGACATAGAACGTAAAAGTAGTATATGCCAATTCGTGTAATGATCATGAAGATTATGTTTATGTGAATGTTTTTTTTTTCTACATATTTTTATGTTTATACCCAATATCCATTCATAGTACAAGCTTTGTAGTTTAAGCTAATCCTCGTAAAAGCTAGTATTTTATTGGTTATTTGATGGTTATTTGTATAAAATGCAACGGGATTGGCGTAGACACGTAGCATACGAACATTTTCTATTCATCCTTGCTTTCTCAATGTAACTGTGCGTGAGAAATCTCAAATTTATCTCACAGAGTAGGTTATAGATACTACATATTACAAGGGTCTTCAAAAAATAAGTTTTTATACATAAACCTACATACTTGCTTTACATTTTAGATGATGATTTGGAAGACGTGATCAGAGAAAGGTATAAAATTATCGAATAGGTTTGGTACAATATTTCGAAGAAAAAAAAACTATATAGGTAGTCGATGGTTGACACTTGTCAATGTCGAAATTTCAACGGTTTCAATAAATTTCAAGGGCAAAGGTCCCTTCAGCCCATAGATATAGTATAGCTTCAGCCACTTTATAACTGTCATTTAAAAAACATTTCGGAAAAAACATGGTAATTAATAATGAATGACTTGCACCATGTAGATCCTTATAGACAGTAAAAAAAAGGTCTACGAATTTTTTCACCAATGTCTCCTGAATGTTTCTGTATATTTAGCTAGTATTTTATTATAGTACTACTTTAACCGCGGTTTTATGACACTCGCCTTAAATCACACTCATGTTTAAGGCCTTATTTTTATACAGAAATTTAAATAGAATTATAAATTTATTTATGATCGTTGCATACACTAATTTATCTACACGCATAATCATCATAATTATATTTTTTTTATGTAGGTACCTAAATATACTATCAAATATAACCGCCATCGCTGTTAAGTAATGTAGGTATTTACCTGTTATCTGAACTTTTTAAATAGAGGTGTAGACAAAATCAATTATTATATTTTGTATATACTACACATACATCAAAACAAAAAAAAAACACCAATATTACACTAATATGTACATTTAAAACCCAATAAATCACAACCGTGCAATGAAACACGAAAATGTCAAAAGTCATGCGAAGCGTCAAATCAAAATGGCGGCCTATACAAGATGGCGGATAAAAAATGGACGAACCAGTTGGATATGCTCAGCTATTGACTTGCAGTAGGAAAAAAAGCCATCCAGAGTTAGTTTTGACATTTTTATCTAGTCTGTAAAAAGAAAAATATGTGTTAATGAATGCATTTTAAAACGGCCTTGAATTTAAAGTAATTTAAGTTTAATTCTTGAGTTAATGTATCAATTCAAACATATCCAGATTTAAAAATTTAAGAAGCAATTAAATTTAAATATTATTGAATTCAATTTAAAGTCTGTACATGATTGCATGGGACATTAATAATTTCATGGAAACTACAACTTTATATGAAATATAATAATTTAATGTTAATATATGCTAGTTTTAGAAATGTATAGCTATCTAATAGGTATATAGCACAGGTCGTTCTGCGCATGCCCAAGAAAATCTATACTTAAAGGTCAAATGGTCTTTGTCATTTATCATACGTTTGTATAGTAAAATTATGTATTTTTTACTACGTATATAGAAATGAAAAAATAGAAAACATCTATAGCTACTAGGTACTATGACAAGATCTAAAACATGAAATAAAATCTAAGAATTATACGAACCTTACTCGAAGTGCCGCTTAAAATTTAATTTAAATTCAATATTACTTTAATTTAAATTTAAAATACCTACTAATTTAAACCAAGCACTACTTGTACGAGATATTTTTAGTTGAGAAACAGATAACTATGTGACAGATAGGGTCGTTCATATAATTATAAATATATAGAGTATTTTCGCGCAATTTTGATTTTTTATATATGTTTTTCATATATGTTTAATTTTTATAGATTTGTTCTCAGAAATCTGCTGGTGGATCCAGACTTGAAGAGGGCTGGGTTCGGACTGGGGGTAGACCGAAGGTTTTCAGGGGTTAGTGGTTGGCGCCTGCGCGTAAAGGGGGGTTGGTGGGAGTGGTAGGGGGGGTGAGTAGGGGGCAGTTGTATACAGGTCACACTGGGATCCAATCGATACGGGAGAGAGGTTTGAATATGATATGAAGATGGTTGATAGTGTTATGTGAAATTATTATATACAGATAAGTATCTCATAACATTTAAGATAGTATTAAGCTATAGTGTTCATGACACTATGTATAATATGTATGTACATAAATGGTATCTCTACTTTTTTGACGAAGCGGTTGGCGCAGTTTTGCACCTGCCTGCAGAGCCGGCGGTTCAGGGATCGAATCCCGGCCAGGACAAATACTTGTGTGATCTGGAATATTTTGTTCCTGGGTCAGGGATATTATCTATATATGTCTTTATATACTATATGTATATATCGTCGTCTAGTGCCCATAGTACAAGCTTTGCTTAAAACCTTAGTTTAAAACCTCGCTCGCTCAGTCTACAACCAATTCTAATTATTATATTGTATGAAATAAGTCGTGTGAAAAAGTCTATTATCAAAGCTTGGTTTTGATGGAATTGGGTCGGATCATAAATTCATAATATTTCCCAATAAATTTCCAGGTGTTGGAAAATAGTTTTCATTTAGTATCCATCATATCCATAATAGTTAATGAAGAACATTTCAATGATCGAACATAACCATACCCCGGGGATATCGCTGTACGAATGATTTGACTACTGTCGGTCTAGTCTTACGAATCTTTCGTGCATCGAAAATCCCGGGGTAGATAGATAAATAGATTTTTTATTTGTAATAATCAACATAATCTATAACATAGCCAGAGCCAATAAGCTAGTTATTACATGAACATAAAAACCACTAAAACATACAATTTCAAGTAGTCTCTTTCTTCAAACCCGCTCAGTTGTAAAAACGTGCTGCTCTTTATGACACGTTAAAAAATCTCATTTCGTTTCTAAGAGTCAAGGCAGAGGTGCCTGATTAGGTAATTACCTACAGCTGTAAAGGTCCCTTCTCACCGAACCGAATACTAATGTCTCAGTGAGCTATGGACCTCGCGAGTTTATTTCGGAATTGCAGTTTTTTTTAGGGTTCCGTACCTTAAAAAGAAAAACGGAACCCTTAACTATAAGATCACTTTGTAACCCGTCCGTCTGTTAAGACCCTTTGTCTCAGGAACGCATGGAGGTATCAAGTTGAAATTAAAACCATACACTCAAATTTATAGTCCCTTAAATCTGTGAGAGTAATAAAAAATACGGCCGTTTATGCCACAAAAAAACGTATATTTCCACACTCTCAAAGTAATCAAAAATTACAGGGTATTTTCCGTTGACCTAGAACTATGAAATTTGGCAAGTAACACCGTCTTATTGGTACCTACTACAAGTTTAGGTAAAAACCTGAAAAACTATCACATATGGGAAACAACCTTTTCTGACCAAAAATAGTTGTATAATTCGTTCAGAGTGATGTTAATTTGTCAAGTAGTTGTTTATTGAATATTGAATAAAGTTATTTTATTATTATTATTATATTTAGAGTGATAGCTGTATCTTTGATTTATCGGAGAACATACATAAAAGAAAAACCTGACGAACTGATATCGTCCTGCTTTTTGAAGTCGTAAATAGTAATATTCCAAAATTTTAAATTAGCATCTCATTTATCTCTGTGTAGTGGAGAGCGGTCCGATTCAGAATATGGCCTCAAACAAAGAGGCCAGTGGAAAGGTCACGAAATGTCACCCGCCCACACCCGAGCCTGCGAGAGAGTGCTCAGATTAGACCGGCAAGTTGCTTTTTGCCCCTCGCCATTTTGTGGTGCTAATTTATTTTACTCACAAACAGCTCACAAAGGTGTACTCGGGTTCCTTACACAAAGAGTAAATAACCCTATTACTAAGACTCCGCTTGCCGTCCGTCTGGCACCAGGCTGTATGACTGTGCCAGAAGATTTATTCCTGTTTCACAAACAAATACTAAAATCAGAATATAATAAATATTTAAGGGGGCTCCCATACAACAAACGTGATCGGTTGCGATAACTTTGCATCTCATTTGTATCCGACACCATACCAGGTGCAAACTTGACCCGGCCAGTTAAGATGGGATAAGTATTGTACGGAATTCTCGCTGCACTAGTCAGACTCGCACTAGGCCGGTTTTTTTTTTAATATTTCCTATGAAATATGCTAAGACTCCTTCCCTTCTACACCACAACTATGAGAGCCTAAATCAGAACAATATGACGTCAGCTGGAAGCGTGGGAAAAGGTCACCCTGCCGCGGAAATGTCACCGCCTACGCCCCGTCACCCCGTGCCTACTGTGCATAACTATTGAGAAAGTTAGCTATAGCTCAAAGTTCCAACCCACACTATATTGCGGATTAGTGACACTTGTTTATATTAATGGCAACGACAAATTTTTGGTATTATAACTGACGTTGAAAGTCGGTGAATGTCACTGATGTAAACAAAGAGGTAGTAGGACTAATATTCCGTAAATGTCAGGTAATGAACATAATTGTAGCTGAATACAGTAATTACCGCAGGTGGTCGGGCTTTCCGCTCATCCCTTCTGAAGCACGTCGATTAGGTCTCAAACGTTCAGGATTTGTTTTTACAAAAGATCTCCGAGTAGATCATCTTCAGTGACACATTTATGAATAGTGTCTTAGTTGAAACTAATTTAATAATTTTATTATAACATAACCCAAATACCTATTTTATTTTTATTTGATTATAAAGATTAGTTTTGAAAATATTAAAAAAAGGAAGAGACAGTTTTTCTTTCTTCTATAAAATAAAGTAAGTACTAGCTTTTGCCCGCGACTTCGTCTGCGTGGAAATATGAAAAGTATCTTATGCCCTTCCCCGGGACTCAAACTATCTCCATGACAAATTTTTACCAAATCGGTTCACTGGTTTAAGCATGATAAGGTAACAGACAGACACACTTTCGCATTATAATATTAGTATGAATTCTAAAGGGTAAAGCAAACGCTAAAATGAATTGTGTAAGCTTCCAAATCAGGGCAAAGTCGTCAGCGGAAAGCGGGAAAGGTCAAACTGCCAAACGCCCACGTCTCTGCGTTGCATTCACCCACCTACAGTACCTATAGGTACACCCCCTACTATAGGTTCGCTTAGGTTCGCTTAAGAGGCCTAAGGGCGTGGCCACATGTCCACGACACGGCGTCGTAAACGTAAAACGACACGGTGTCGCGTCGGAGCGCGACACATTATCCGCCGTGCGAATATACGTTGCCGCGTCGTGAAAACACACGACACGGCGTCGTAAACGTAAAACGACACGGTGTCACGTCGGAGCACGACACATTATCCGCCGTGCGAATATACGTCGCCGCGTCGTGAAAACACACGACACGGCGTCGTAAACGTAAAACGACACGGTGTCGCGTCGGAGCGCGACACATTATCAATCCATATCTTTCTATTATGAACCATGATGGCAGTCATTTCAATAGGAAGTACGAGGCTTTAAAAATAAGTGATCACAAGCTTTATGATTATTTTAGAATGTCTGTGTCAAGTTTTGAAGAACTATTATGGAAAATATCGCCTCGTTTAAAAAGGCAAAATGTATTTAGGAAACCAGTTTGACCTCTGGAGATGTTGGGATTGTCGTGTGTTTTCACGACGCGGCAACGTATATTCGCACGGTGGATAATGTGTCGCGCTCCGACGCGACACAGCGTCGTTTTACGTTTACGACGCCGTGTCGTGTGTTTTCACGACGCGGCAACGTATATTCGCACGGTGGATAATGTGTCGCGCTCCGACGCGACACCGTGTCGTTTTACGTTTACGACGCCGTGTCGTGGACATGTGGCCACGCCCTTATTCCTTATAAATTTTGTTTTTTCATATACTTATTGATAATATCAACCAACTTTTTGTAGTGAATAATACTTTCCTCTGAGTTCTAGAAAGTAACATAGCTTTTTCATGCTTTTATTGCGTGCAGTCGAAAATAAGTAAAAAAAAAAAATCTGTCGATTCGAGTATTTTTAGAAATAAGTTTTAGGAGATTAGGTAAGAGTGTGACAGAGTGTATTGATAGGAGTGTGGAATTTTTTTTTGAAGATGGCAATCGATTCTATTTTTTATTTGGATCGACGTCATTCCGTGGGTTGGGTACCAATATTTGTATGGAGACTATAAGTAATTTGCCATTTTCACCTTGAAAAAGTGAGTTTAAGTTCATGGCTGTCATACAATTAAGTACTTATTATAGAAAACAATTTCAAAATTTCTTTTGGGTTAAAATAAGGGTATCTACGTCACATATTTTAAGAATAAATATTTTATTTATTTTTTTGTTTCAAAATAACTACAGTATGTTGTATATAAATAATGACACAAAGGTAAATTAAGAAAGAAAAATTGAATGCGATCTACTACAATCCAAGCGGGATTTGAACCCGCGACCTCTGAGCTATCCGATATCACTACGTCAATCACACCAAATCTTTCATCCCTTAATTCTTTACGCTACTAGAGTGCCCTCTGCGTCATATATGTTTTTGAAATGATTATGCGCATTATAGCCATACCCTAGGATGCGCGTTTTACACGCACGATCCATTGGGGATCGTGCGTGTAAAACGCGCATCCTAGTGCTTTACAGCAAGTGTGAAGACTGCGAGAGAGATGGAGAGATGTTGTATACTTCAACATTAGTCAAAAGTATTGCATTTTCCAACTCTACTGAGCAAGTAAGTTCTACTCCAAAATCTTTCGATGTGTAAAACCCAATAAGTTTCACAAGTTTATTTTGTTAAAAAAGTGTTTTAATGTACAAGGTCATTGAGCACAAATTTGTATGTTGTATCTATACAGGGTGTAACCGACAGCGTACCGAAAACGAAAACTGTAGTTTTAGACCATAATCACGAACTGAAAACGAGTGTTCATTTTCTCGGAAAACTCAAGGATAAGATTTTCCAAAATATATTATAAAACTCGACGCGCAATGTATTGCGTCCAATTCTCTCGGGTGCAGACGCGCGGGGAGGGGAGCACGCGGCAAGCATCGACCGGTCCACGCGCTCCCCACTCCACTCACGCGTCAGCGCAAAACATACCGTTACGTCAATGCTCATCGAATGACATGAATAAATGCACTCACAAAAACAACGCAACCACAGATCACAACTAGTGTACTACCTAACACCGATAACAACTGACCGATGAATTAAAACAGTCTAAAAAGATTATTTTCATTCAAGCAAGTAAAGCAAATAAAATGTGCGGGTAGGTAAACATTAATGCGGGTAGGTAATTAAAACAGTGCGAGCGCACTGGCCTGGTGTACCGTTATCTTTCCCACTCCACGCACCTGTGTTGTACCGTAAAGCTTACATACAGTAGCCGGCAAACAACTTGAACCAAAATGGCGGATCTGCGCATGTAAATTTGTACGTAAATCGGCTACTGCGCAGTCAAGGTCACGCTCAAGTTGTTTGCCGGCTACTGTAATACTGTTTGTGATACATTGCGTGTTTTGCGGAAAATGCTATTTTCATGCGATTTTTCATGAAAAGTGGTTACCGGTAGAGTTCGATTAACGGAAAAATAAAGAAAAAATGAAAACTCGCGAGGAAAATTTGAGAATTTTCTCAAAGAAATTTCCACGATTTTCCAGCCCAGAATAATGGTCTGAAGCCATGGTTTCAGTTTTCGGTACACCGTCGGTTACACCCTGTATATATTCCCTGATCATGTGATCAGGAGTATAGATACCACATGCTAATCTATGGTAGGTACTTTAGGTATATTCCTAAAAGTAGGTACAAAAGTAAAGTCTACTTAGGTAAGTAAGATTTCACTGAATAAAAACATTTATTAAAACTTCACTAACTGTTCTTTGTACGTCCTTCTACTGAACCATTGCAATAATAGTACCATTGAAGAAATTACAGTTTCGAATAAAAATCTTTTCACTTAACCAAAACTCCCTCCAAAGATCTATCTCTAAAACTTCAAACTTTTCACGAACCCTTTACAAAACTAAGCTGAAATCTCGGCCATCCCTAAGCCGAGCCTTACAAATATGGCCGCCGTGACGTCATTGAGCCAGGCCACGCCCACCTGGTCGATACAGCCTTGTGCTAGACTGAAATGGGAAATGAAGGTAGTGTAATATAATGAGCGTTGTTGAAAGAGGTTGTAATCGTATAATTACGTACCTTAACCTTTAATGATAATCCTTTCGTTGGTTATAGTTAACATCATTTTTTAATAGGGAAGTATGTAGATAAAATAATATAATAGATAAAATAATTGACAAAGGTTGGCACGTTTACGTTTACGTTTAAAAAGTTAAAAAAAAAATATCTAATTCAAAAATGTTTTTATTCAGTAAATGATTATTTAACTGCATGTAATGAATAGATATGTGTAATACAGTATATGACATAAATTTAATGAATATGTATAATGAAATGATACAGAATGGTCATAAAGATATTGTAAACTAGCTTTAGGTTATTTAGTTTTAAGATATTGCTGTGCCCTTGCAGGGTTTATGACCGCTACTGTAAACCTTCTATAACATCTACTTGTACCATGAATGCAATAAATCACTTTGACTTTGACTTTGAAAATTATATGGTATACAACGGTAAACTGGAAAGCTACCAAAACGTCAGGGACGCTCAAATCGCTGTAATATTATAAAGGCGAAAGTTTGTGAGTGTGTTTGTGTCACGCTCAAACGGCTGGACCAATTTTGATAAATTTTATTATGAAGGTAGCTGACACCTTGGATTAACACATGGCTACTCTTTATCCCGAAAAAATGTGTTTCCGATGGATGAGCGGGTAACGCAGCGCGGCACAGCTAGTCAATAATATCACTACATAGTATAAAACAAGTCGCTTCCTGTCTGTCTGTCTGTCTGTGCTTAGATCTTTAAAACTACGCAACGGATTTTGATACGGTTTTTTTATAGATTGAGTGACTCAATAGGAATGTTTACATGTATAATACATGCATACATTATCAGCATTGCACCCGTGCGAAGCCGGGGCGGGTCGGTAGTACACGATACAATCTGTTTAAGAGCCCACCCATGCAAAATTCGTCAGGTGAATGATCCTAGATCTCAACATCGATAGTGATTAAAAATCTGTCCCTTGGAAATAAGAAACTTAAACAGTTTTTCTTCAATCTTGTCAACGTGAAAACACGATTGGTAATAATTTTCTCGATACTTTTATCTCTCAAACCCTTTATAACCATAACATAACCCTTTTTCTTAATAGATGCACAATTATAATTTCTCAAAAACTGTAAAACTATAGTCAAAGTCAAAGTCAAAAGTATTTTATTCAAAGTAAATTCCAAGCGAATATTTTTTGAAGGTCAATTTTTACATTAAATAACTTAACTATAGACAATATATTAACTTAACATCTTAACTTAACTTTACAAAATGGAAATGCCTTGTTATGCTGCAGTTGAGGCGTCCGACCATACGTCTTTGTCTGCTACGTATTCCTCTGGTGTATAATAAGCTTTTCTTTGCAAAGTTTGCTTTATCACTAATTTAAATTTATTTTCCGACAGACAAATAATATGGTCGGGCAACTTATTGTAGTAGCGTGTACAGAGCCCCACAAATGACTTTTGAACCTTACTTAACCTAGTGCCTACTGATAACAATTTATCCTTATTTCGTGTGTTAAAATCGTGTATGTCACATCTTTTGCGGAATAGTCTAAGGTTTTTCCTAACATAAATAATATTTTCATAAATGTACTGACTAGGTACGGTCATAATACCGATTGTCTTGAACAATTCTCTTAGGGAATCACGGGTCTGTAGTCCGTATATCGCACGGATGGCTCGTTTTTGTAAAACGAATATTGCACTCACATCTGCAGCACTTCCCCACAGCAACAGCCCGTAGGACATGACACTGTGAAAGTAACTAAAGTAAACAAGCCTTGCCGTAGCTACATCAGTTAAAAGTCTTATTCTTTTCACAGCGTAAGCCGCCGAACTTAGCCTTTTAGCAAGTGCTGCAATGTGCGTACCCCATTGTAGTCTGGAATCTACCGTTATCCCCAAAAAAACCGTGTTATCTACTGTCTCTAATTCCTCGTTATTAATCATTAATCCTTGTATGCAATGTTTAACATTGGGAAGCTTAAAGTGTACGCACTTGGTTTTTTTTGCGTTTAGTACAAGGTTGTTAGCTGTAAACCATTCATGAGTTTTCTGTAGAGCATCATTTATATTTGTTATATCCGGAGATGCTCTTTCGACTTTAAAAATGAGAGAAGTGTCATCCGCAAAAAGGACTATTTTAGAAAGGTGTTCCGCCATAAATGGTAAATCATTGATGTAGATGAGGAATAGGATAGGACCTATCACTGATCCTTGGGGAACACCCATTTTGACCTGTGACCCTGACGACTTAGTTCCGTTCACAACTACCTTTTGTGTTCTGCCGGATAAGTAAGACTGTAACAGATTCAATGATTTCCCTGTAATACCGTAGTGATTTAATTTCTCTAATAATGTCTGATGGTCTACGCAATCGAACGCCTTGGATAAGTCACAAAAAATTGCGACTGCATCTTTTTTTTCCTCCCAGGCATCAAAAATATGCTTGACCAAATTAATTCCCGCATCCGTAGTTGATCTACCTCTAGTAAAGCCGAATTGCTGCGAATGAAACAAGTTATTTTGATTAAAATGTTTGAGAAGTTGTGCAACTACTATTTTCTCAAATATTTTGCTAAGTACAGGCAATACTGAAACAGGTCTATAGTTACCAGGGTCCTTGGGATCACCGGCTTTAAACAGGGGAATGACTTTACTTATTTTCATTAGGTCAGGAAATGTGCCTTCGTCAATACATTTATTAAATAATAGAGCCAAATAAGGTGCCAGTGTGACTATGATGGCAGTACATACTTTCACAGACATCCCCCACAAATCTTCTGTAGATTTGACTTTAAGTTGTTTAAAAGTTTTCACAACGAGTTCGGAGTGTACATGTTCAAATTGAAATTTAGTTTCGCAGTGCTGTACATGCTGACTCAGTAAATCTTTAGCCTTGTCAGTAGATGCATCAAGCGCTTCAGTAGTTGTCACTGGAATGTTAGTAAAATACTTTTCGAATTCCTGAGCTACTTCAGGCTCAGAATTAATCAAGCCGTTGGATACTTGTAGTGTGAATTCAACATTTAAAGGTCTAATTTTTCCTGTTTCCTTCTTAATGATTTTCCAAATTGTTTTAATTTTATCGTCAGAACATTTAATCTTATTTCTAATAAAATTTGATTTTGCTGCCGAACAGACTTTTTTAAATGTTTTTGAGTATTGTCTGACATATTCTGTAAACTTTTCTGACTGAATTTGGTTTTTTAGTTCGTAGAGTTCGAACATTTTCTCTCTACTCTTACGAATACCTGTAGTTGCCCACTCACTGAACTGAAATTTTTGATTGATTTTTTTTACTTTGACTGGGAAACATTTTTCAAATTCCGTTATTAATTTTGAGAACATATTCGTGTAGAGACGATTACACGAATCATTAGACCCTGTGACCTCCTGTTGCGACAGTTCATGTTGAACTCTATCATTGAACTGTTGCAAACGGCGCTGTGTTATAGGTCGCGTTGTAATGTCCATTTCGATTCTTTCGTTGTTATTATATGGCAATATGATTTCTTGTCCAGAGTGGTCAGACTGCATGATATTTACAATTGTTTGACCCTTAATCTCACTGTCTATATATATGTTATCTAAACATGAAGCTGTGGAGGATGTCACCCTAGTAGGCTCACAAAATACATTTTTCAGTCCATAAGAGCGAAACAGATTTAATAATTTACTACACAATATATTATTACTATCCAAAATATTAACGTTAAAATCTCCACATATTATAATTATTTTATTTATTCTACAAATTATTGTAAGTACATCTTCCATTGTTGATTCAAAGCTACTAAAATTTTGAACATTTGGAGGTCTGTACACACTGACTATCACGTGTTTTTCTAACTCCACACAAGCTAACTCTATCGTTTGCTCAATCGATTTTCCTTCTATATCTCCTCGATGCTTCAATTTAATGTTCTTACGTACTAATATGAGAGAACCACCATGAATAGCGGAACTTCGACAAAATGAACTAGCCAAACAGTAATTAGTATATTCAGTATATTTAGTATATTCAATGTAAAATGCATACGTTTATGACACAACTAGGGAATGCAATCCCGATCCCGCGGGATCCCGATCTCGCGAGATCCCGTGTAATTTTTCGGGATCAATCCCGACGCATAATATGACGGGATCCCGTTCGGGATTGACGGGATTGGGCGTAAACTAATATGTTACTTAAAGAGGAATTAGAACAAACTCTGCGAGCATCTAAGTCCCTTTATACGTGTATCCACGAGCTTAGACAGGTAGAGTCTGTCATAAAAAAGGAAATGGATTTATTTGAGTGTGGAGGAACAAGGGAGGGATTTTTGCAGTTTGCATATAATTGCTTCGCCACGCTGTTGCCAACCAGTGTTGAGTTGAGTCGGAGAAGGCATTCTCAGCAGCTGGGTACATTGCAACGGATGTAAGATACCGTTTAGCAGATAACACTCTTAATACCCTTTGTTTTTTAAGAAGTCACTTTCAAAATCACCTGTAACCTGTAATACTCTCTAATTCCTTATTGTTTTGATTCTTATTACAGTTATGCTTATTGTTTTGATTACCTTTGTTAATTTCCAAGGAAAACTGATGATGATTTAGTTAATAATATTAATGAATAAAGGTTTTTGTTTTCTGTCTATTAATATGTTATTTTAATTAACGTCATCATCACAAACATCCGGTTATTATCATTTAAATTCAATCAAATTTTACTTTTTTTTTATCTAGTCGGGATCCCGAAAATTCCGGGATCCCGCGGGATTGATATTTCTAATCCCGCGGGATCTCGAATTTGCAATCCCGACTCGGGATTGCATTCACTAGACACAACTCAAAAAACATGATTTTCGCGCTTCCGAGCACGCACTTCCATCTCGCTCACGCTTACGCCAAGTGAGAGAGAGAGCTAGCCAACGTGATGGCGCCCTCTTAAATAGTTATATTTAAATGTTTAATTGACAGTCGCGGAAACCGACGAAAACGTTATGCATAAGCTAATTAACTAACTAAATGTTAGATACATTACTTATAATTATAATTTAAACCGTGTTCTATACGACGACAGTATGTGCTCTTCCTTCTTGGCAAGCTGCCTAATTGATGCAAGCCGACTGTCAACACTGTAGCATAAAACTATGTAATTGAAAACTTAATAGTAATAAGGCCATCTGGGAGTTTTCTTTCGGTGGTTCTTTCTCCTCAGTAAGCCGAACAGCGAAAATGGATAGTTAGCACAAATGTAACTTTGACAGAGAAAAATTGTGTTTTTCTCAGTCAACTTTGGACAACGGTAACTGTAAACCTACCGAAACGTCAGGGAAAATAATTAAATACGTGATATAATCCGTTTAAATATTTTCATTTAAAAAATACATATCGGTCCATTTTTGAGTAATAACTAATCAGGGAAAATAGGGTGAGTGACCCGGAATATTTGCCCTCGAGTGCGACAGCATCTGCTCTTCCTTCCTGGCAAACTGCCAAATCGATGCAAAGCCTACTTAGGTACTATACTGTCTACAGCTCACCAAATATAGTACCCCTACCATGAATTTACAGGGTCACCTATCTGAAACACTAATTTTTTGTTTCCCATCTGTAACATTTCGCCCAATTTTCAGTTATCCGAAAGCCATTTTTTTCTTAAACTGTCAATTTTTCGGAATAATTATAATATATATATTATTTTTAATATTAAAGTGTTTATTTAAAAATATATGTAAACATATATACTCTCTTAAACAAAAAAAAGAATATTCCTAATCGAAAAAAATATCGGAATTTTTTAATTTTTCTTTTTTTTCACTATGTAAAACAAGGCTGACGTATCTGAGTATCAATTTACAAACAAGATACAAGGTTTTGGAAAGCAGTGACAAAAAAATATGGAGTTTCGGTTGTGACCAGGCCTAATTCGCCTTTAAGATATTTGTGGAGTTCCTTTGTCTCCTCATGGATCTCGTCATCAGATCTTCACAAAATTTTATGGGACATGGGACCAATTTGGAGTTGTACTACTCTCGGAGAAAATAAAAATCCAAATTGATCTAAAATTACGCAGCTCCAAGGTAAAAAACAACCGAAAAAAATACGTTATTTGGTGATTCAGAGACTTACTAATAAACTATTTCACTCATATCTTAACTAAATATTATAAAATTATAGATGTGTATTGAAAATCGGTTTTCTAGGGAGAGGGGTAATGCTTCAGGAAAAATCTTAATAGTGTGATTCAGTATCGTCTCTTTATTTGAATGGTCACGCGGCGCCATGCCAGCCTGGCGCCATCTGTTGTTCATAATTTCCTTTGTTCTCGCATTAGGTACTGGCTGAAAATCAGCCTGAGCCCTTTTTGCTTGCACACGGCTCTTGTTTGTACTACTACTGTGTTCGTGTGTTTGCACATAAATATTTCATTCTTTCTTTCTTTCATTACACTAGAACGGCTGGACGAATTTTAACCAATTGTGGTACGGAAATAATATTATTAAATAATATTTTTATTTTATTTATTTTATTTAATACGTAGCTGGACATCCAAAGATGGTTATATACTCTTTAGATGGATAGGATGCTCTTTAGCCGACTACGGTTAAGAAAAACACGCGTACGAAGTTAGTAACTAAATAGAATTGTACAGACATTTAACTTTTAGAATGGTATACTAGTAAGTGATGCGCTTTTTTGTTATCTAAGGTATGAATATAAAATAATAAATCATCATCCCCCGAGATGTCGGAACAACGGGGCCACAACGTTTCGCCGTCAAAATAAACATTGTTCGGTTCATGACGCATTGGTGTAAACTGTAATGTTATGTAACCTGTTTTTTAATAAATAAATAAATAAATGATAATAAATGATCATTATCATCATCATTATCAGCCAAAAGACGTCCACTGCTGGACATAGGCCTCCCCCAGAGAACGCCACCATGACCGGTCCTGCGCCTCCCGCATCCAGCGGACTCCAGCGACCTTCACCAGGTCATCAGCCCACCTTGTGGGGGGCCTACCCACGCTGCGACGTCCGATGCGTGGTCGCCACTCAAGAATTCGATGGCCCCAGCGGCCGTCGGTAATAAATAATAAAAATAAAATAAAATAAAATATTGTTAGTCCTATTGTTGTGTCGCATAACGTCTTTTGTCCGAATAACGTAATGTCATAAACTTTGTTCGGCATATTTTTGATTTGCCGAAATTGTTCCTCCTATTATCGTTAGTCCTAAATATTATTTATCCTATCGTTTGTTGTGCCTAACATTCAACTGTCGAATGATTAATGTGTATACCTTTTTAGATTTATATATATAGTTACACCAAGTGGAAGAGCGGTGTTTCTTAACACAAGCATAATTAATGCTTAAAAAGAAGCACCAACTCATATACTCTGTAATAGTTGTAAGTTAATGAATAAATATTTTTGAATTTTTGAATTAAAAAAAAAAAAAAAATATTTATTTCAGACAAAGTCCATATTAAAAGTCCATATAGGATACAAATAAGTTAAAATATGCGGCACTTGTTTATGTATCGGTTATTGATTTCTTTATTAACTACCGCGTGATATGGAGTGGCTATCTCATGATAAACCGGGCAAAAACTTTGCCGATAACGCATTTGAGTGGACAGTTTAGGAAACCAGAGTAACAAAGAGACAGAGCTTTTAACCCGATGTGGCATCGTAGCTCCCACGGATGGTCCGATTTGAATGCGTTTTTTTATCGTAAGCCTTGGCTGGCTATGTCACTATTTATACGACATGATGCTTTTATAAATAACATCATAGAAGGAAATATTGAGGGGAAGTGAGGAAAAAGAATAATGAAATAATGAACTTTATTCTGCAAGTAGGCCACAAGGGCCATTTTACATGTCTGAGTCTACCGGCATTTCACAAGAGGAGACCACTGTTGAGACGAAATGCCGAAAGAAACTCAACAGGCAGTCATATTTTCAGAAACGATAAGTACTGAACTATTTATTACAGTAAGCGCCGGCCGATGTTTCAGACATGCGGCGCTCAAAGACATCGTCCGCAGGGCCATCGGTACTGTATCCGTCCCGGCCACCTTAGAGCCAGTCGGCTTGTCTGCCGCGGACGGGAAGAGACCCGACGGCTGCACCCTGGTACCGTGGTCCCGAGGACTTCCCTTAGCATGGGATGCCACTTGCGTGGATACGCTGGCTCCGTCGCACGTCCGCCGCTCCGCACGAATGCCAGGGTTTGCCGCTGACGACGCCCAAACCGTAAAATGCCGCAAATACGCATTTCTAAAAAATAATTACGTCTTTGCCGCTCTTGCGGTCGAAACCTTCGGGCCGTGGTCGTCCGACACTAAATTTTTTTGTAAAGGAAGTGTCGGACGAGCTCATCGGCGCCTCTGGCGACCCGCGAGCGGGGTCTTACTTTGCGCAGCGGCTGTGGGGTTGGCGATTCAAAGAGGAAAAGCGGCCAGCGTTATGGGGACAATGCCTCACTGCGGGCGGCTCCACTAGTTGAGGGTATCCAATTTAGAGACAGCCGCCCACGTCATTCTCGAATGTCCTGGTGTGGCCAAATACCGGGCACAACACCTCGGGTCTCCGAGGTCACTCCCAGAAGTCGTCGGCAACATCATCGTCATCATCATCGTCGGCTGCTAGGCTTTCTGGTAGAGTTGGGTTGGCAAGAGTAGTGCCAGCAACCCTTCACGCAAAATAGGCGCATTGAAAGACGTCGAGTAGCGGAAAACTAGCCCGCGATAACCTATAACCTATGACTCTTATTCGCGCAACAAATACCTAAGTACTAGGTAGTAGTCACTTTGCCTTCAGCACAGGTGACGCTGAGTCGCGTTACAAGCGAAGTCACGGCAACATATTCTAGGCTTCCAGATGGTTCTTATTTATTTGTGGTGAAAATAACCGCAGCCGTTGCCAAAATATGTAATTATAGCCTTCGGGAAATACCTCACATTGTCGAGTTTGTGGTTATGTTCAGGATTGTAGCTTCTTTATGCTATATTTCTCTACCAATGCTCGTGAAATTTTGTGAGCAGGTTTAATAATATTTTTCAAAATGTTTAGAAATGGCAGTGATATGTTGGATGGGGGATGAAGACGTAAAAATGCCATATTGAAGCCATTTCGGAAAATAATCGCGATTTCTATAGCTCACCATGATGTTTATTAATTTTAGTAAAAAAAAATATTTATTTAAACTTTATTGCGCAACACAAATGGCGAGCTTAATGCCAAATGGCTCCACCAGCCAGTCAACCAAAGGGTCAAACAGAGATGCTTCAAGTGGGTCTAGAGTAGAATGTGTGAAAGCTCTTTACGGTACCTAATCTGTAAAAAGTGTATTACGTATCTCAAGTGCGGTGTATTGGTTCTGAAACCTTTTAGTGTCACCATGACAGCCTCGACAGACGCCCATGAGGTGAGTACAATATCATTTTATTTTTAACTAGAAGTCCGTCGTCCGCGTGGGAGAAAAATACATAACCCTCTTTTTGCTTCTCCGTAGTCGGGTAAAAGGTATCCTATAACCATCTGGGGATGCACAGCTACCGGTGTACCAAAAATGGTTGTAATAGATGCAGTGGAGGACAAACATATTATTTTCAAAATTTTATAATACTGGCTGCGACGCGTGATGTTACCAGCTCATCCTACAGGGTGTAATTGCTATTATTTCGGGATAAAAAAAAGCCTATGTGCTAATCCAGGGTGTCAGCTACCTCCATACCGAATTTTATCAAAATTGGCAATATTTACACATATTAGTAAATGTCATACTGCATTAAAACATTCAGCTCAATCTGGCGCGTATAATCGATAACTTCCAGAAGGTAAAAAGTAATTACAGTAATAACTAGAGTACAGTACAGGGGTAAGTTCGCCTTTGTGTAGGTACATGTTTCATTTGTTATCAATGTATTTATTTCTAGTTGTTGTTTACAATAAAGCGTTTACATAGGTACCTACATACTTTGGCGTTTACGACCTTTTTATAGAGCCCGACATGCTCTTCGCCGGTTTTTTTTTATGTTTCGTGTTCTTGATGTGTGCTGTTGTAATTAGTAATTACATAATTGCACGGTGCTTCTTGAACCAAACAGCACAGAACTCGACACAGCCCGTGATGGACCGAGCAGTTGCGGACTTATGGCTATGTACTGGAAACTCTCATGTACATAGTTGCCGTCGACACCGCGCCCGGGTGGTTCTACCAACTAGAGCTGTTTTAAACCTAATTATGTCAAACGGGAAAAAGAGAAAAACTACCTTAAATCGCCATGTATACGGTTGTTTGTACCTTGTGCCAAAGAGACTTCATTTGATCTTAAGAGATCGGACAGGCAATAGAAAGATCAAAGTTTAAAGAAAAATTGAAATGAGTTTAAATAAAACAATTTAAACGATTATATCGCGTATTAAATGGGTGTGTAATGTTTTGCATAACAACAATTTGCGAATTTTCATTTCGCATAAAACGAATTGCATAATTTCAACCTGCATAAGTGATCATATAGCATAAAAACAAAATGCATACAAACCACATACAAACGAATTGCATAATTTCGAAAATTATAATAGCTTAATTGCATAATAATGTATTTGCATAATAGACAAATAGCATAGTAGTCACTTTGTATACTATACCATTGTCATATCATACTTTTTTCATAATAACTTAAAGCATAAATGTTGTCCAAATAAATATATCCAAAAATATAATATTTTTTTCTTATTCATTTTTCCCCATTGCCGAGCCAAATTAGGAGCAGTTACCTTTTAAGGGTCATAAAAAAAACCCTAACCTACCTATCTCTGGGAGCAGTTTCGTTTTTAGGGTCATAAAAAAAAAACCCTAACCTACCTATCTCTTGGAGCAGTTTCGTTTCAAGGGTCATAAAAAAATAACCCTAACCTACCTTTCTCTCGGAGTAGTTTTGTTTTTAGGGTAAAAAAAACCCTAACCTACTTATCTCTGGGAGCAGTTTCGTTTTTAGGCTCATAAAAAAAATAACCCTAACCTACCTATCTCTTGGAGCAGTTTCGTTTTTAAGGTCATACAAAAAATAACCCTAACCTACCTATCTCTTGGAGCAGTTTCGTTTTTAGGGTAAAAAAAACCTTAACAATATTTCAGTAGGTACTCAACAACTTTTTATTCGGGACTTATTTGATAAGATATTTATGAAACTTGATAATTATTTTAAGTGTTTTTATGAGTTTTAATAAATATTCTGAACGTATGTGGCATTATGACTTATGAACATTATAACGAATGTTATTATGATTATTAATGGTTATGATGTTTAAATATTATGCTTGACAAAATTATGAATTTTGTTTTTATGCACTGTGTTTATTATTCATTTTGAAAGTAGTTAAATGAAAATATGCTAAATGTTGTTATGCAACTTGAACCGCACCCATATTAAATATTTGAGCCTCCCGAGTTTCGGTAGCTTTATTTCTTTTTGCAGAGTCAAACTTAGACAACGGTAAATGAAAATGAAAATGAAAATGAAAAATTTATTCATAACATCGTTACATGTCTGTTTGTTTGTTTATGTTTCATTATTATTTACTAATTATATTAATTATATTATCAATATACACTCCATTGTTATACGCACGCCATATACATAGTTATATTTATATTTATTTTTTAATTATTTCAGATATGTTGTAAAATTGTGCTTCAAGCAGCCATTTTTTCAATCTATTTTTGAAGGTTTGTAAGGAAGGTGCATCTCTGATACTGTCCGGTTGCTGGTTGTATATCAAAGGACCGAGAAAGTAAGCGGACCGTTCTGTTTTGGCCTGTCTATATTTGGTATGTCTAGCCTGTGGGGCACGGGGGCGCAGCTGCCCGCGTTCTTATTGCTACGCAGGCAGTATTTTCTGTTTGCCTGCTTTGTCGCAAACTCCTCACTGTTTGCGTATGTGAAAATGGCCACCTGTTGGATCAGTACACAAGGTAGTGTTAGTATGCTGTACTGTCTAAAATATTCGCGAGCAGAAACGTCGTCAGGAACCCCTGCTATCGCTCGAACGGCCCGTTTTTGCATTACAAAAACCCTATGCCAATCCGCCGCTCCGGCCCAGAGTTCCGTGCCATACGAGATAAGAGCGTGCACTGTCGCGAAGTAACAGCTCCTGACGACGTCTCTGGTCGCAGTACTAGCGAGACGTCTCAGCGCGTAGCACGCGCTGCCCAGCTTGGCGCACAGCTGGTCAATGTGCGTATCCCACCGCAGCCCACTGTCTATTGAGAAGCCTAGGAGCTTTGTTTCAGGTACTTGCGTTACTGTTTCGTCACCGGCGCATGTCCTCAACGGCTGGGTCACGTGACCATTCAGGCTGAACTTCATACAGAGAGTCTTACTCCTGTTAAGGGCTAAACCGTTAGCATCGAACCACTGGGTTAGTTGGTTAAGTGTGTTGTTCACGTTCGCTTCCAGCTGTTGATGAGAGGCGCCCGTGACAACAGCTGTTACGTCATCCGCGTACATGTATATATTGCAACCCTTAACGGCCATTGGAAGGTCGTTCAGAAGTATACTAAAAAGTGTGTTCGAGAGGCATGATCCTTGAGGTACCCCAAGCAAGCATTTCATCTCCTCAGACTTGACACGGCCACCGTCACCTACGACCACTTGGCATCTGTCTGACATAAAAGACATTAGTAGTTCCAGAGCTGGGCCACGAACTCCATAATGTCTTAATTTGTGCGCGATAAGGCGGTGATTAGCGGTATCGAAAGCGCGCGAGAGGTCGCAGCACACCATTGCTACCTGTAGCCCGGCCTCGCGCGCGCTCAGCACCTGCCATACCACTTCACGCACTAGATCGGTTGTCGATCGCCCGTGGCGGTATGCGAATTGCCTATCCGAAAGGGTAGATTGTGGTATCCAGAAAGACAGCAGTCGATTGTTCAGTCCGACTTCTAACAATTTGCTGATAGCAGGTACTAGAGATATGGGCCGATACGAATTTAGGGCGGTTTTGGAACCTTTGCCTTTATATAAAGGAGTAACTTTCACTTTTTTAAGGCTTTCCGGTACTACAGATTGGCGCATGCACGAATTATATAGTTCAGAAAGTACCTACATAAGACAGTTCGGGACCCACGTACCGAAGTATGCTGGCGGATATGTCGTAAATATCAGTGCTATTTTTGGGAGCAATATGTATGCGAAGTATGGACTCCACTTCTTCGGGTGAGAAAGGTTTAAATCGTAAGGAGCGATCGCATTCGATAATATTAGTCGATATCGCAAACAACGAGCGGACGGTGTCGGGGACGGGCGCGCCGCACTTCGTAGCCGCTGTTATAAACTCGACGTTTATCGCGTCGACCGCCAGCTGCTTGGAGGCAAACTGTAGGCCGCGATCATCCCTTACGATCTCTGTGTAGTCTACACGCTCTCTGATTTTGCGACCCAGCTCCTTATTAATAACCCCCCACATAGATTTACATTTATTTGGGGCATCCTTAACAAGTGCACTATAGTATTCAGTACGTTTACGCTTTATTAAGTTATATTTAGAAGTTAATTTACACAGCCAATCGGTGATATAGGTATCTAGAGGGAATTTCTCCTTTAGGTCAGAGATATCGTGAATGAGAAATTTAAGGTTTAATATTTCTGAATCAACCCACGGACATTTGTTTACATCGTGCTTCGGAATTATTTTAGGGAAACATATTTCAAAATGATAAACTAATAAGTTCAATAATCTATTGGATAAGGATATACAGTCGCCGCTGCTGTTTTTCACTACTTCTAACCAATCAATCGATAGTACGGCAGATAGGAAACATCTTTTGTTATTGGAGTTCATAGTGCGCCTCGGTACCGACGACGCACAGAGCGCGGGCGACTTGTTTACATCTAATGTTATTTTTTGCGCCGAGTGGTCGCTCAGGTGAGTGGTTACGCAACAGCTGTATACGTGGTCATTGCAAAAATTTGAATACGCGTGATCTAGTAAGGTTGAACTGCCATTCTCAGATCGTGTCGGGAAGTTAATATATTGACTAAAGTTTTGGCTGGACAAAATGTCCAAAAGACGTTTTTTATTTTGCGAATTTGTTAAAAAATCTATGTTAATATCGCCCACTATAATAGCATTTAACTCTTCTGAATTAATTTTCGATAATATATCGTTAAACAGCTTTAAATATAAATAGTCGTCGGTGCAGTTTGAATGATAAATACCTACTACCGAAATATCATGATCCAACAAGTGGATTGCGCATACGTCGCGTACTTGCTGCACAGACATACCAGAGATATCCGGCCTATTAACGGTTTTTAGCCCGGACCGCACATAGATGCAACTTCCTCCGTGTAATATGGTCGGCAATAGTACGATATAAGGTCAAAGTTATTTAATGTCACGCATTTTATTTCACTTTCACGAAGCCAATGTTCGGTAAGTACTAGTACGTCGCATTTTAGTTCTCTTGCTAGGAGGACTTCTAACTTTGTCGTCTTGTTGTTTAGGCACCTAATATTCTGATGACATAGTGTAAGTACTCCGTTCGTTGATGCTGCTGATGTCGTTGCTGCCTGGCGCGACGCGGCCGCTGCCGGAGCCCCGGGCACCAGCGGGCGCGCGGTCGCGCCCGGCGCCTCCGCGAAACCACTCACTGACCTTAGTGCCCTGAGGCCAGTTCTCGGGACGCATGTAGAAATCGAAGCTATTAGCTGGCACTGTGATAGCAAACGAAGCGTAGTATTGGTGTTTTAATTGTAATTTCTGAACGTCATACATGTTGCAATCGTTTTTTCTCAGCATATACGTCTTTATTGCGTCGACTGTGGTGTTAGTTTTAAAGAAGCATGCGTGAATTTTTCTTGGACGGTCGATAGTCTGCAATTCATCATCCGCCGGACCGGTGCCTGTAATAACTCGATCTTGTTTCCGTTCCTGCCGGTTCTGTTTTTTATATGTGACTCTGGTGAATGGTATCTCGCTACTATTGACATCAGTGGTCTCGGGCTCGTCTGAGATCCGATGATCAACGGGGGTCAAGTTTTGGCTTGGACTGACATCGGTTGACCCTGCGGTCTTAACCGTATGGTTACCTACGTCTGTAGTCGACTTTTTTGAATCATTCGCCGTTGATTGAGAAGGTGTAGAGTTTCTGAAGGAGGATCCTTGTGATAATCTTGGTGTTTTTTTGCCGGCTTGCGGGTGAGTTTTGGCAGTCGCCCGTAGATTATCAGTTGCTAGTGACACGGGATTGTTTACCGCTGCGCGGGCGTCGAGCGATCCGTTCGGGTTAGTTTTGCGTGGCACATCACGGACACAGTTATCACTGCACTTGGTACACGTTTTCGTATGTTCTAAATTAGTAATTTTCGCTTCTATCTTCTTAATTTCGTTAATTACACTTGATATTTTTGATTCAATAGGTTCTAGATACTTTTTTAACACTTTTTCCAAGCTCTCTATGGTTGATTTAGCCATAGTTTTGGTATAGTTAATAAATTTTTACGACAAGCTGCGCGGCGACGTTTACGCAGCTCGTTTGAATGTCTCTGAATGAATGTATCTGTAAAGCTACCGAAGCGTCGGGAGGCTCGAATAATTAATATTACACGATATAATCCGCTTAAATTGTTTTATTTAAATGTGTGACAGTCGCGGAAATCGTTGAAATGAGTTATCTGGTGGAAGAGACCGGGAATAACCCAGTACCTCAAGGTTACCGGTCCAGCGCGTTAACCTTTCCGCTACCCGAACTCCCAAGCAACCTATCGAGTGTTTCTTATGCTTTGTGTGTCGATCTTTGCATTGTTTAAAGGCTTTACACCTAAGCGCTTAACTTTAATTTCAATTTTTCTTTAAGCTTTGATCTTCGTATGATTCGGACAAAGGCGGACATACAAAATCAAAGGCGAAGGTGAAACAGAAACTCTTCGCTCGCTCAAAATAATAATATGAAATGAAATTAAATGAATTAATTTAATCTTCGCTTTTACAAGTCAAATTGTGAATCTACCGGCATTTCCCAATAGGAGACTGCTGTTGAAAAGAAAGCCGAAAGAAACCCAACAGTAAGTCATTTTTTCGTAAATCATACTTAAAACAATCAATGACATTAATTGTATAACTAAATACATTTAAAGTTACAAATCTTTTCCGGTAAATCACCCAACCCAGCCCACAATACATGGTATATAGCGGCACATGGCTCAGATCGATACGGTCTCGCTGTCCCGCTCTGGCCCTCTCTGTCTGGCGGAGGCTTTGACGCAATTAGAGCTGTGTTCTGGTATAGATGGAATTATGTGGATAGACTGTAATTGAATTACAGTGGTGTTAGTGTAGTTAGTTAGGTTTTAGTTAGTTAATTTGGGTAAATTAACTAACTAAAAAAAACGAACTGCTCTGAGTCTTGGCCTCCGACACAAGAGCTCGCCACTTTACCCGATCCAAAATTTGAAATTAGAGATGCTATATTTTAAATTTGAGACTATATTTCTTTTTTAGGGTTTTTCTTTCCTTTTTCGTTTTATTGCTGATACCGTAAACTTTTGAAATGGCCATTCATATCACTACATAGTGTAAAACAAAGTCGCTTCCTGTCTGTCCCTATGTATGCTTAGATCTTTAAAACTACGCAACGGATTTTAAATTTTGATGCGGTTTTTTAATAGAGTGATTCAAGATGTGTAATACCTAAATGCATAATTCAGCATTGCACCCGTGCGAAGCCGGGGCGGGTCGCTAGTCGGTAATAAAGCACAAATTTATATCTCCTATTTCTCTTTCTGGTGGTCCCCTTTGTATATTAAATCCAAGAAACACCTATGTTGAAAAATAAAACACTTTGACTTTGACTTTGAAACAAACATTTATTTAAAAAAAAAATACATTTAAGAACATTTCTTTACTTATAATCTTTATTGTGGAGAAATAGTGTGTTTCCAAACGTGTCAGTGATTTAATGTGATAACACGCGTGTGTGTGCAATTTTTAAAGTAATTATGAATGATCGGCCTATAATTATAATGAGTGTGTACATGCCGACAAATGCGAATGTTAATCTGCCGGAATTCACAGACTGCCTGGGTAAGGTAAGTGCCATTATAGATGAATATGGCATAGAATCTGTTTACATACTGGGGGATTTTAATGCTAACCCTGGGGGTCTATTTTATACCGAACTAATGTCTTTCTGTAGTGAACAGAACTGGTCATGTATTGACACAGATAAATTAGGTCTAACTTCTAACACCTATACGTACATTAGTGAAGTATACGGGACCTCCAGCTGGTTGGACCACGGTATCCTGACCCGGGCTGCTGTGGAGTCCGTGCGCAATGTTTTTGTGAAATATGATGTGTTTTGGTCTGATCATTTTCCCCTTATCATTGAGTGTGATTTGGAGCTCCTAACACCCATACTGCAGAGTACAGTTACCGAAAATAAAAGAGTAGTATGGGGGGAGAGAACTGAGCAGCAAATTGCACTCTATGGTAGGGAGGCTCACGTCAGATTGAGAAACATAGACTTTGACATGACGTTCGTTAACTGTGCCGATTCCTATTGTAATAACCCAGTTCATAGGCGTGCTCTTGACATTATGTATAATAGTATTGTTACCGCATTATGCGAAGCATCGGAATGTGGCAAAAATTTAGGTGGGGGAGGTAGGGGGCAGCGTGTTATGGGCTGGAATGAACATGTGCTGGATGCTCATCGGATGGCCAGGTCGAAGTTTAGGGAGTGGATATTGTGCGGGAGGCCTAAGTCTGGGATAATTTATGATGAGATGTGTGATAGTCGTAGGGTATTTAAGTCGCGATTGAAGTGGTGTCAAAACCATGAAGAACAGCTAAAAATGGATGCTCTCGCTGAACAACACTCTAAGGGTGACTTCCGGGGTTTCTGGCGTAGTACGAGGAAGGGGAACGCTCGGCCTGGCCTTCCGGCGAGCGTCAATGGTATCAGTGACCCTAAAGGCATAGCTGGCATTTTTAAAGACCATTTTCGGGTACAGTCGCCGTTGGGCCCGACGAGTCAGATGATGCTTGATGCGCAAAACGAGAACGAGGTAGTGGAGACAAGATTTTTAGCTAAGGACGTTGCAGTTACTATAAAGTCAATCTCGAAAGGCAAGTCTCCAGGCCATGACGGTTTGAGCATCGAGCATCTCCAACACGCTGGACCACACATATCTAGAGTGTTGGCTATGTTTTATAACTTATGTACTAGTCACACATACTTGCCTACAGACATGCTAAGAACTATTGTGATCCCTGTAGTGAAAAATAAAACCGGAGATCTAACTGACACATGTAACTATCGGCCGATCTCGCTAGCCACGGTCGTTGCGAAAGTACTTGACGCTATGCTTAACACACAGTTGGACAAATACCTAAAACTGCATGACAATCAGTTTGGTTTTAGACCACTTCTGTCGACTGAAAGTGCCATACTGTGTCTTAAGCATACAGTTAGGTATTATACTGATCGTGAAACCCCGGTTTACGCCTGCTTCCTCGACCTCTCCAAGGCTTTTGATCTGGTGTCCTACGAAGTCCTGTGGAAAAAACTTGAATCTATTAACATACCCAAAGAACTACTAGGCATCCTCAGGTACTGGTATGGACATCAGGTCAACAATGTCAAGTGGGCGGGAGAGACGTCCGAAGATTATAGGCTGGAGTGTGGGGTAAGACAGGGGGGCTTGACTTCCCCTGCACTCTTTAACCTATACATGAACGCGCTGATCGTCGCGCTCAGCAATCAGCATGTCGGTTGTCATATTGACGGTGTGTGTGTAAACAACCTCAGCTACGCGGACGACATGGTGTTGCTGAGCGCGTCGGTCTGTGGTCTAAGGCGGCTTTTAAGTATATGTGAGGAGTACGCCTTGAGTCACGGTCTAAAATATAATGTGACGAAAAGTCAATATATGGTTTTTGAGGCCGGCAGCAATCGACCATTCAATGTACCGCCTGTATGGTTAAACCAGGTCCCTTTGGAAAGAGTCTACGAGTTTAAGTACCTAGGTCACATTGTAACTGCCGACCTCAAGGACGATGCTGACATCGAAAGGGAGCGAAGGGCGTTGTGCGTCAGGGCAAATATGTTGGCCCGTAGGTTTGCTCGATGTTCAAGCGGCGTGAAGATAACACTTTTCAAAGCGTACTGCACGTCCTTGTACACGTGCAGTTTGTGGTCGAACTATACGAAGAAGGCGTATAACGCCCTTCGAGTCCAATACAACAACGCGTTCAGGGCGGTGATGGGGCTAAGTCGATACTGCAGTGCCTCGGGCATGTTCGCGGAGGCCCGCACGGCTTGTTTCCACAGCACTATGCGGGGGCGCGCGGCAGCCCTGGTGCGGCGAGTGCGAGCTAGCCCCAACGCTGTCTTGGCGATGATCGCGGACAGGTTGGACTGTCCTTACATCATGCACTGCTGCGACAGGCATGTAAAGACTGGCGTGGGGTAGGCTAGTTTTAGTTTTGTTACATATAAGATATTTAGATTTATATTGAATTTTTAATATCCTAGACATTTTGTTTAATAATGAATTAATTGTATGATAATATCTATTAGGTATTTTGTAATGCTGGTATTTTTTAATTTTTAATTTTAATTTTAATTTTTACTTTTTTAATTCTGATCAAAATTGTAATTCTCAATAATCTTATACTGACATTTTATCCTTACTGTACTTATATGAGTCTATGTTGCTCGAAATAAATGAATTTTATTTTTTATTTATTTTTATTTTATAATAAAATAAAAACATGTTATGTAACTTACCTGCTAATAATCGAATAATATGAAGGTTTATTATGAGTAGTCAATACATTTATAGTTACTGGATTTGTCGTATCGTAGCATACTCGTAGCACGTCTACGCCGTAGCAGGCAGCAGGCTACGCCACGGCGTATCAAACTAATAATAACGGTGTATAATACTGCTACATAATAAGATACTCCAAAAACACGAGTGCCGATGCGAAAGAGTAAAAACAAAAAAAAATTGTGAACCCATTGAAGAAAATCTATAATGTCCTGCATTAAGAAACATTGTATTAAATGACATTTCATTTTTCATTTCACAACACCTATTTCAGTGCTGTAATGAATGATTCTTGGTCACAGCCGTTTCGGAGCCTCCAGAGAAAATTATAGATACCATGTTTGCTTTGCAATTGTTTACCTACTATTCCTAAATAAGTATTTTTTTATAAGACATTCTTTTTAGTACTTTCCAACTAAATACCAAATTATAGTGGTGGTATATGAAGCGAATTTTGATCCCGCTAAGGCAAGGTACTTAAAAAGCACGAGCAGTTTTCAAAGAGTGTACTTCACATGGTTTTTATATAGGTATATTTTTTATTAAACCATTGTTACAAAGATAAAAGCCTAAAGAAAAATTGAAAATGAGTTACCTGGTGGACGAGACCGGGAATCGAACCCGGTACCTCTGGATTACCGGTCCAGCGCGTTAACCTTTCCGCCACCCTAACTCCCAAGCAACCTTACGTTACGTTTTTGATGTCTTTCTATTTCTCATGTAAATTTGGTGATAGGACAGTCGAATACGATGTGCTTGTATGTAAATTAAAAAATTGTGGTGTGTACCCACATAAAAAAAATACATTACATGTTACATAGATTTATATTTTTATTGTTTCTTATTTTAGCTCGTCGTACTCTGAATATTAGGCCCCAAAATTCCATTCCTGATGTAACGTTTTTGTATGCATGTTCTTTATTTCTATGAACGTTCTATGTATATTTTAAATATGTTTTCATACAACATTTTGGTACCCTTTTTATCTTGGGTGATGTCCGATTGTACAAACGATTATAATAGCCTAAAATACAATTTAAAAAAATGTTCTAGTACTATTTTTTTTTATAAACGTACTCGATTATCCGTTAGTAAGTCATCACCAGCTACAGCGGCATGGCCCGAAGAGTTAAACTTGTGAAATATATTTTGGGAGATGACGGGGCCAAATTGGAAAAGTTCCATCTTTGCCTTGGGTTTGTGAATTACCTACGGAGAGATAAGGCTCAAAATGATCTTATCGGCCATCTTTGGTTAAATCTTGGCAAGTAAACTGGCTAAAATGGGCCAATTTTTATTTGTCGTCGATTTCTTTTTTCTCTCAGATTTCAATAAACTTTTGGTGAGATGGTACAGTTGCTTCTTCTGGCCATGGTGAGCCCAATTTCACGATATGTCCTACAAATTTTTCTCTATTGAGTTAAAAGCTAGTGAGTGTTATAAAAGTCCTACTTATTTACATTTACATATCTTACAAGTGCCACTTGCCTTAAAATCCAAATAACTTATCTTGCAAGCTAATATTTTCTTAGCAATCTCTTAGAAATATGAAAACGTCTTAACACGTTCACTGCGGGACAAATCTTGAGGAACTTTCAACTGGTGCGGTTGAGGTCGAATCAGCCCAAACCTAAGCTCTTTTTCAGTGCGGGTGAGGCCTAATCGACCTCGAATTTCAGTAGGTGTTTAAATCCTCCATAACTTTGCCTATACTCGGACTAGGCATTTTTTTTCATGTGCTCTACATTCGTCAGTAAATGCTTAAAATACCCTTAGCGTCGCCCTTGGTTCTGACTTTTGGTTAAAGAAAAAAAACCTTCAGAATCTTTGAGGCCTTTCAGGTCTCAAAACGCACTAGATTTTATCTAAACCTAGTGAAGAGAATGGCAAATATCGCTAAATTATCGATAAGTTTATTATTTGATTCCTTGTAACTAGAGTACCTACCTACATGCTGTACTTGGTTAAAAGGTTTGTTTTAATACTCTAAAAGGAAGTAATAAATCTTCCGATTATTTAGAACAAACCCGTTGATTTATGACATTCTGTAAACAATATAGTCACATGTACGATAAAAAACACTTGTCTTCATATTTACAGTGGAAACTGGATAAGTGGAATCGCAAGGGACCGGCTGTTTAGTTCCGCTTATCCAGGTTTTCCATTTATCCAGTTTTCCACTTAACCAGGTTCAAATAAAACGTTTTCTCACTTACAGAGGCTCTCGCTAACAGAGGTTGTCGATGCTAGTAATGTCGCTTATAGAGGTCGCGTATAAATATATGGGAAATAAAAGATCAAGACTTAAATAATCCTTAAATGTAGAGGTGTTGGTGTCCACTGCACTACTCTTTCTGCACATTTTTTTTAAAAACCAAATCTACACGTTATTGAAATCCTTCTAACCATCCATTACTCTTAGAAAAATTATGAATATTAGCTTTTTTGCAAATTCTTCAGCTTTTTCTTTTATCATTGGTCCATTAACTGGTACATACTTGGGTAAAGAATATATGGTTCTTTATATAAGTTAATTTCACGATAAGAAATTTTTATAAGTATCAGTATATTTAAGGAAAGTTAAAAGAATGCTTATAGATTTATTAATTTATTCAATAATAAATCAATAGTAGTAGAATCAGACTTAAACAAAACATTATCATACATTTAAAACATCTGTAGAAACAATGATTTTTAAAAATATAATTAATCAGGCTATGTTGAGCAAAGTGATTATCGTGAAACACACGTGGTTCTGCATCGATAACTGTGGCCGCACTAACGTGAAGCGATCGACTCCCACGCCGCCCGCGTCCCGCTCAGTGCGGCTTTGAGGTCGCTTTTTTGAGACATTAATAAACCTCAATCCGCACTGAGTGAAAACAAAGTATACCCAGTGCGTTTGAGGCTTATTAAGACCTCAAACGTTTTTCTTGTACCAACGAGTCCGGCTTTGGAAAACATAAATATATGTATATTTGACTCTGTCGTACGCCTTATAAGTAAACGGCAGCAGCTCCCGCACAAGAGAGATAACACGAACTTTTAGCCCCGCACCAAGGTAAAGTCGCGATTGAGGCCGATTTGACTCAACCCGCAGTGAACGTGTTAAATTAAACCAACCGCAAAAGATCTTAAGCCAAATTGCAAAGTGCTCTCGGATAAGGTAAGATAAGATAAAAGGAATTAATCTTCAGAATTGGGGCGCGGCTTAATCGCGCCTTTGTGGTGGAGGCAAGATGGCTGGAAGCCTGCTTTGTGGGAAATGAATGTTATTCTTAGACCGGGCTTTTGATGAAGGCTAACCTACCTACATTTTTAACCGCTTGAAAAAAGAGGTTCACAGTTCATTGAAATTTTTGTTATGTTTTTCGGAGAAAATATTTTGCTATTCTTATCAACAAAATGGCCTACTAGGAAAATAGGTCTCATATGATATTTAGCTGATTGGCCGCCATTTGCAATCAGAGTAACTTTGAGTCAAAATATTTTTTCCCGACTCCCAAAAAAGGAGGAGGTTCTAATGTTTCACTGTAGGTTTAGGCTGTAGACCTCGCGAATTAGATTCTTTTGTAATTTTTTTACAATTTCATCTCCCATATCACCGCCATTTTGAAAAAAACCTTAAAACTGAATCCAAAAAAAAACTATATATTATACTTATCGAACCTACTCACAAAATTTCATGAGAATCGGTTGAGGAATGTGGCCTGTAGGCGAGAACAGCCGGATATCCGAACATACTCACGAAAAATATATGGTAAAAAAAATGAGCTGAAACAGAGCCGCTAAGCTCGCTCTGTGAATTATGTTATATATAATATTATTATAAAATATTTTTTTCATAGAAAATAATTACAAGAATAAAAAAAAGGATTCGTGTATTTTTTACATAATAATTAGACGAAACTTTAACGTATTACGTGATTTTGACTCTTAAATATCTCATGTGTATTGAGTACTTAAAATAAAAAAGAACACTTTAATGTGATTTAAAAACTCTCTTCACCGCAAACCAAACACCAACCAACGTATTCAAACCACGTTTTTCCAAATTAAATCATCCATGAAAACGAACCACAAAACACGAAACTTACAAAACTCTTTTTCAGAAAATGAGGATTCTCACCACCCTCATGTTGGGCGTGTTGCTACCCCTAGCGAGCGCCGACCAATCAGAGCTCGACGTTCCAAACAACCAACCAATCGAACAACAGCTGTTCGGGGATGGAAAGAGACAGATTGAGACTCCCGAAGTGGTTTTGCAGTTGAAATATGACGGAGGGGAACTGAATAGGATATATTTGGCGCAGTTTCGGAAGAACAAGGAGTCTTGGAGTCCGTCAGTGCCGGTCACGGATACGCTGTGTGCGGACCTCTGTCATTCAGGTTCTTTTTTTTTGTTTGTGTTTTTGTGATGTGTTGTGGGTTTGGTGATGGAGTCGGAATCGTAAGTTTTTGTGTATTGTGTTAGTTTTACTTTCCCTTTAACCCTTAACTTGGAAATGTGCATTATAATGGACATATTCTTTGACCATTTATTTTTTATTTTTCCTCAAATAGTATTGTAAGGTTTGAAGTTCAAACCGTACTACTATTTGAGGAAAAAAGAAAGGTCTATGGTTCAAACTTTGAACCATCGACCTTTCTTTTTTTTCTGACAATTTAAGGTTCAATTTACCAATAGAACACAGCTCATATTTTCTCAAATTTTCTCAAAAATAAATCATTAATATCTCCATAAAAAAAAATATAAATTTAGGTTTTCGGTTATTTTCTTTGCGCGGGTCGCCGGTTTTATGAGGTCTTTTTTATTGACATCTATTAAATTACTTACGTAAGAATACAGATTATTAAAAAAATATATGCCAGTACAGAAAACTTCGAAAATGCCGCATAAAATATAAAAGAGCCAATGAATTACGAGTAGTAGGTACTCGTGTGATTATCAAATTGATTTTGAAAAATAAACATTGGTCCTGACTTGGGAAATATGACTAAAAACCAAAAGAGTTAATGTAGTGTTAAAAAATGTGGTTTTTGGGTTGATATTTTTTATCGGCGTTATCTATTTGGAAGTGTTTTAGAAGAAAGAAAGACCTCGATCAATCAGGTTTTATGTCAAATTGCGATATCGATTTTGTGCTATTTGTTAAATTGATTAAAAAAATATCTAATTCAAGTTGTTGTCGGGAAATTGTAGTTAAATCACAAAATCCAGGAGAACAAATGTGCGTAGTTACTTTCATTGTATTTTAAACATGAAATTGTTTATTTTTCCACTGTGATTTTGATTTAATGAAATTTAACAAAAATATTTCTGTTAGTAGGTACCTACTAAAGTAAGGTAAGGTTTCCTATAAAATAAAAATAAATACTAATGTGTGAAATTATGAACGTTATGATTTTTTATTATTGATTTCACTTAATAAACTGCATAATTTGCTACTTTGTCCTTTCCTATAGGTAGGTATCAATTGAGATTGATGTTTGAATAAATGAACGATATATAAAGCCAATTTTTGACATCTGTTATATTATAATTAATTCTATTTTATATTACTTATATTATATAATAGGTTAATTTAAATTCAATCACTCCGATTATTTTTATAAGTACTTACTTATCATGAAAATTAGGCCACTGAAGTTCAATAAATGTACCTTTTAAAAAAATAACGACACTGCTTATTTAGAAAAGTATATATCTTAATTTTACAATTTTCTTTATTTTGTTTTTTTATTTCTTTTTGCTTTTTTCGTTTCTACGTTCAGTTTGGAACGAGTGTTAATTTAAACTTAAGTCCATTGTCTATAGAAATTGTGACTATTTTTTACAAAAATGTGCTTGTAATATTATGTACTTATATACAATATTTAAATTAGAGTTAGAATAGGTAGCACCCAGGTTGATGCAATTTGGTGCGAGTGCAATTAGAATTAGACAGAGAAAGCTGCATTTGCTACAATTATTTGCCTACTTTTAAGAATATTATGATATACTCTGTTTTTGTTTTATTATAAAAGTACAGTAAAATAATTATAATTATGCCATAAATATCGTCTTCTTTCATTACCGACGGTTTTATAATTTTAAATAGGTATACTTAAACCCCATTTCGCGTTCACTGAATGTATGGTATAATTTTTACGTAGTTCTTCTGATTTTTTTCTTTTAATTTCAAAGCATAAAAAAATCTGTTAAATTGTACTAAAAGAACCTTATTGATAAAACGTCATAGCATTAAATAAATAAATTTAATGGATCCTTGCGTAGAAAATAATAACTAAAACCCTTATATTACTAACGCTTGTTTTTTAGTCGACTAAATAAATATGAATAACTTGACTTGAAAATGACCCTAACGTACCCTAACCTTCGATCTAGTCAATTCGGATATTCCATTTTTTTACGATATATGTGAATTCAAGAATCATTTTTAGAAATATAGTGCAATAAACAATTTAGATTGTCACAATATGACACACACCTGTGAAAAAGATATTCATATTTATTTTTTCCTGTTCAAGTTAGTCAAGGCAATAGTGACGTCGCCACAAAAAAAAATGGTATAACCTACTTCCTGACGGTTGGGCTCTTTCGTTTTATACTTCCGTATCTTGCGTTACAATGCAGTAATGTATCATGCTACGTTGCAATGTACCATAGAGCTGTTCTGACGACAGAGTCGGAAGCTGGCCGAAGAAATTCCTTGACTAAATAAAACCAACCTGTTTTGTGGTTGATTAATCATCTCGATAAACATTTGAAGCAAAATTGGTAATTTGTTGCTACTCACTGGTCTCCAAAATATTTTTTTTGATACAAAGTTTTTTTCTTGTTTCTTTTCTCTTGTAATAAACTAAACGTATTTGAACCGCTGTCACTCACTCGTCTGTAATCAGTATCAGTAGCAATCAGTGACGTGTTGTCCAAAGAATCGATTCCCACCTATTCTCTAATATAGATCAGCAGATCTGGTTACAGTCCTTGAATAAAAACAAAAGCGAGTCCACCGCAATTTGCCTGAACATATTTCTAACGCCATCCTTAAAGCTTCTAACTTAAATATATAAGATATATATTTATTGAATACTTACGAATTACTTATGACTTACTTATGAGTTACTTATTTTATAATAATAATAAAGTCTATGGACTAAGACATTCTCTTGACAAAATATCACGCGACATGACACGACATTTAAATAGATTGTCTTAATTTTATCTTTCCCACAGGACTCGGTGGCACGCCCTGCGGCCAGACATGCGCAGACATGATCCCCGTGGGACTGAAGTCCCTCCTCACGGAGTCTAACTCCACCGACGGCGAATACGGCGAGCCCCGCGTTGCCGTGTGCCCTAGGCTGTGCCAATATGGACTAGGTAAGACAGCATCCTCGCCTACTACGACGGTGACAAACAAGCATGCGGCCGACCCAAGGTCCCGCCCGGTAAGCAGTTATTGCCGCCTATGGACGTTTGCGACGCCAGGAGCATCACACGCACGTTGCCGATCCTTTACGAACCTATTTACTCCCCTCTTGAAGAACCGCATACTGTACGAGTAGCCCCCAGGTAACCTCATTCTCAACGTCATTGTAACCTATTGTAGCCTGGTGGCCCTGAAGTTCCTCCTCATAGGCTCTAACAGCACCAACGAGAATATGATGACCTTAGTGTTACCGTGTGCCCCGGGTTGTGATATTTTGGACTAAGCAAAACAGCATTCTCGCTCATATTGATCCCACCGACTGCTCAAGGATCTGCTCCTCGACATCATTGTAACCTACAGTAGCGTGGTGAGCCTGAAGCTCCTCCTCAAGGGTTCTAACAGCACCAACGGAGAATATGATGAGCTTGGTGTGACCAGTTTGTGCCATTATGGACTAGGTAAGACAGCAACCTCACTCATATTGATCCTACCGACTGCGCAAGCTACTCCTGGACGTCATTGTAACCTGGTGGGCCTAAGGACCCTCCTCACGGAGTCTCTAACTCCACCGACGACGAATACGGTGAGCCCCGCGTCGCCGTGTGCCCCAGGCTGTGCCAACATGGACTAGATAAGACAACATCCTCACCCATAATCATCCTACCGACTGCGCAAAGATCTTTCCTCGACGTTTTTTTACCAACCCTTTAAGAAGCTATTTACCACTCTTGAAGAACTGCATACGGTAGCCCCTGGGGAAAACCTCATTCTCGACGTCATTGTAACCTATTGTAGTCTGGTGGGTCTGAAGTTACTCCTCATGGGCTCTAACAGCATCAACTGTGTGTCGCGTGCCCCAGTTTGTGTCGATATGGATTAGGTAAGATAGCATCCTCGCCTCTATTGATCCTATCAACTGCGCCAGGAACTCATCTTCGTAATCATAGTATGTATTGCATTAACTCATCACTACAAACAACAAAAACCAAATGTTGACATACGATACGAACAATTTAGAACTTCATCTTCTATTCAAATATGAGCATTTGTTCTACACGTTAACCACGCCGTTTGAAACTTGTCGATCATCGTGGGTAGTAGAGTCAAGTGAATGATGGCTAAATATTAATCATACAGGTTCGCCGCTGTGCGCATGCGCAGCGTCAGACCCGCTGCCAGTGGCGTGGGACGACGTGTGCGCAGCCTTCTGCTCCGCCGACAACTACAAGCTCAGAGGTACGTTCCCACATAACTAATCCTAATCCTCACCTTGAAAGTTAAGGTCCACCAGGTCATCAATCATCATCCTACACTTTTTCTCATGTCATTTGGGGTCGGCTCTCCGTATTATTTTGCGCCATTCATATCATGACAAAGACGCTTTTTAAGGCGTTTTGTCAGTCCTTTTATACCTGCAGCCTGTGGACCAGCTATACTCAGCGAGCATATAACGCTCTACGGATACAGTACAACAACGTTTTCAGGATGCTAATGGGACTGCCACGTCACTGTAGTGCGTCCGGGATGTTTGCGGAGGCGCACACGGACGATTTTTACGCGATTATACGAAACAGATCGGCGTCGCTCATGCGGAGAATGACTGACAGTGGCAATGGCATCCTGAGAACGTTGGCTGGTAAGCTAGATGCACCATTGCTAAAGCATTGGAACAGCCTACATGTGGCAGCAACAGATGTCGAGAAATGGTGCATATAGTTCATTATTTATTATGTCAATATTTCATTGTGTGTGTACTAACCTTATGTTAAGCTGTATTTACTAAAAATGTATGGATCTTTTTCCGAAATAAATAATTTGAATTGAATTGAATTGAATATCTATTTTGCGTCATATCAGGGCTAACGCCTGTCGTCTTCATATTCTTCACAAGCCTTCTTGGGCTTAATTTGGGACTAGATCGATTTGTGTGAGGTTGTCCGATATTTATTTATAATCGTGCTTGTCCAAGCCGTGGCTCGACCTCTCTTTCCGTCCTCAATGTTTAGCGCCATGACCATACCGTCTCAGTCAACTCTCGCGCATCTTTTCCGGCCATGTCCGGCCATATTTATGGCCATTCCCATTTATTTTTTATTAATTTAATCATCTAGTACGATATCTACAGCGTGTTACAGCACAGGTTCCCTTTAATTCATTTATTTGCATATACAGGCTGCCCCGCCTGCTCTACCGACGTCACCACCCCGACAACCGTCATGATGGCGAACCGAGTGTTGGTGACTCCTCGGGTGCTGTCCACTACCGACGGTTGGGCGGCTTGGTGCAACGTGCAGTGCCGACAGGGCCAAGGAGGAGCTGCTTGCAACTGCGACCGTACGCCGTTCTAGTAACCAGTAACTTAGCTTCATCAACCACTATAAGCCCACCGGATAACTCTGTAGTCATAACTATAGTCATGCAGCAAGTACGAGTACAAGACAGTCGACCGAAACCTGGACGGTGTGGTGGAATGTAATATCAAATGCCGGCAGGGTCACGGACTCCTTGTGTATCTGTAACCCAACTTCAGTAACTAGTAACCTAGCTTCGGCAACCTGTTACTTAGCTTCAGTAACCACCATAAGATCACCGTAAAACAAACTACTGTCATTCAGTAAGCACATGTGACGGCTACGAAGGACAGCTTGTAAATGCAATTGTACACTATACAACCGTACAACTGCAGTAACAAAACAAGCTATAGTTCTATTCTTCCTAGTAATGCTTTACATAGGTAGTGAGCAGGGTAAACGGTGGCTGCTAGTTACAGTAAACACCAATGTGACTACATCTAGTATAGCTAAATTCACCAAATCGTTTCGGTAACCGTGACATATCCACCAATTTTGTTATGAAAAATTTAAATTAGGCAGTGCGAAACCCAATGCACGCCGTCAGTCTGACTGCCACTGTTAACCAGCCACTGTAACCGCAATAACACCGCAAGCTAGGGTAACCAATAACCATCGTAAACACCTCAAACACAAAATGTATTTAATTTTCACTTATTTTTACTTTCAAATTATGATATGAATCCCGCAATCACATATTTGTTTTTTTGCGTCAAGAAAGATTATTTTTTAATTTTACGATATATTTATGGTCTAAGAATTTTATTTATCTAAAAGATTATCTTCAGATATCAATAAAAATTGCAAGTTTTTTGGTGCTTAATGAAATAATGTGCAATATTTTTTTTTTACTAATTGTTTTATTTAGAACCGTCTACAGCGGTAAAACTGTAATTTTTTGTTTTATTTTGTATTTTTATTATTCGTGACACAAAAACGTGGTGCAAAGAAACTAGGAGGTTTGAAATTATTTCTGTAGTAAATGTTTTTTTTTTATAAAATTATGTTAGGCTGGCGAGATGGATCCATTTTATTTTAGTAACGTCGTTTTTATATACTTTATATTTAATGTAAAATAGCTATAAATAAATACTAACGCTAATAATTACATTTTTCATGATCAGAGTTCGTTGACATATGAAAATATATATTTTTAATCATATCTAACATAGTTTTAAACATATAATTGTAAAAACAAACAATATAATCACTATTTTAAGAATAGCAAGTAAGTAACATTTTATCAATTAATTGTATAATAATATTGATCAAAAATACTGTGTGAAAGACAATATAAATGAATAATTATAATGAATATAACGTATATTCATAATGTAACTTAGATGTTGTGTTCTTGTTATTTTATTAAAAATTGCTTTCATTTTTGTTTTTTATTTTGTTATTTTTTTAATCCTACCAGTCAATTAAAAACGTTGTGTTGGCTCCCTAAATTCTTCAATTTTAATAATTCGTAAATAATGGAGAATGCATAAGTAGATGTCGTTGTGTGTGTAGTCAGTGTTACGAGAAAAAAAAAAGTTGTTTTATTTACTTAATAAAAAACCTTTTTTCTTCTGTTTTACTTGGCTCGTTACAAAAAAGAACTAGTGTAGTCGTTCTTAAAAATTAGTAACATCTAATTATTAAACAAAAAAGAAAACAAGATAAAAATATGTTCTACCTCTCATTATTTTATTTTTGGTTTTTTAAGTTATTTTTTAAACTAGAAAATAATTAAGGCCTAAATTAATCAATCGTGTACTATAGTCTTAGTGTTATAAATAAATACCTATTATAGATCATCTTTAATACATATATGTATATCTAATTGAATAGTCTAGAAATATTATTTTTAAAAATGTATCTTGTAACTTCTAAATCCTGACCAGAAATATGATGATGCGCCATATTCCGGAATTTCACTGGACCTAATTTCTAACACTGACCATGATTTTATGATGGTTTATCAACAATGTCAATGTCATTCGTGGGGGTTTCTTTAAAGGACAAATATTTAAAAAATATCCAAAGAAAATGCCGAAAATCATTCACAGTCGTGAACGTAATATTATAAATAAAGTGTACACGTGTTTACTAGACGAAAAACAGTCAGAAAAATAGGGCATTCCATTAAATAATACTACGAGGTTACCATAGGAACTGACAGGTATTTAAACTAATGACATTATAGTGCAGTTGCGATTGGTTGCAAAATTGCTGCCATATAAATCTTATAAATAGCGCCCTCTTGACAATCCTCATATATTTCTGGTCAGGCTATAAATGATTTTTTATCTGCAAATACAATAGAGGAATGTCAAAAACTACACAAATCGTTAATATGGAAAATATACTCACATGCAATTTCCTCGGTATATAATTCACGCACTGACAAACACACCAAGTTTATCGAAGTAAAATCATGTTTCTCAATATAAAAAAATATCGGCCAAGTGCGAGTGGGACTCGCGCACGAAAGGTTCCGTACCATTATCTGTAAATGTTGTATGGGAGCCCCCTTAAATATTTATTTTATTTTATTTTTAGTATTTGTTGTTATAGCGGCAATAGAAATACATCATCTGTGAAAATTTCAACTGTCTAGCTATCACCGTTCTTGAGATACAGCCTGGTGACAGACGGACGAACGGACAGCGAAGTCTCAGTAATAGGGTCCCGTTTTTACCCTTTGGGTACGGAACCCTAAAAAACAGTTTAATGTTAATTATAATCAGACCCCGTTATCAAGCGGGCAGTTTGGTGGCTAGTGACATTAGTGATGTAGCCACAATGTCAATAAAAAACTTAATTATTTAATTAAATTTTCAGATATATAATTCAGATTAAGCAGTTTGCTTTTCCTCATGACGTCTAGAAATTAGGTGCTTTTTGACGTTAAGTATACATTTTAAATACAATAGAAACATCGTAAAGTGTAGTGTACAGTGAACTTGGTCATTTTGCACGTTCAGTTCGGGGTTTTCCATAATTTTGATATCCACCGGAAATATACATTTCATTAATTTTTAGCATCAAATATCTTATAGTTTTTACAGGTTGACGTTTCTTGACACTGTCACTAAAATAGAATCACTTCGATGGCACTTATTGCAATAAGACTAAACAAACTCTTTACAAGCAGTTTATGCAGGTTTAGAGAATCCATATCTAACATTTTGATTACTCATTCCCCTCCTTACATCTTTTCCTCATACTGATAGGATTAACACGGATAATGAGCGTGCACCGTGTTACTTTATAAAGGGATATATTTAAATGCACATCTGTATAATTTTTCAGTAGGTACACTAGGTAACTCCACTAATTAACTGAATGCATACCAGAAAAACGAATGCTGTGCATAAAAACAATTGATTAACTGAACATGTCCTACAAAAAAAACTTAAACATCATACAAAACGAGATGACCTTTTTAACCGAATTCACACCAAAAATATGGTTCGTACATCAGATATATTTGAAAGTTTCACCAAAAATATACGGACTTGCACACTAATTATCCTCGCACTGCACACTAAGATCCGACTCGGCCGGGTTAGGTTAGGTTAGTTTTTTTTTAATATCTAGTAAAACAGTTTTACAAATACCTTTAAATAGTATATTGAATTCGCATTATTTAGTGTGCATAATTAGTGTGCAAGTCAGTACCTATTTTAGGTGAAACTTTCAAATATTTTGATCGAAAAAAGGGAATATACAGATGTAAATTTAAGTACATGCCCTTTATAAATTCGATTACTCTCTCTGAGCAGACCCAGAACAGCTTTTTGGATATACTCATTAAACAAAACTTGTTATAAAAGTCCACACACAGTGCAATGGCGCATCAATAGCCACCAAACTGCCCGCTTGATAACGAGGTCTGATTATAATGTCTTCGCAATATTTTCTACCTGCTACGCTGGGAGAAAATCTCACTTCCTGACCAAGACAACACGTAAAACTTTAGACAAACTACGGGTGGTAAGTCATAAAGCCTCAAATCGCATATTTATGACCCTCACCTTCGGTTCCCACAAACACCTGTGATCTGGTACGAATTCGCCGCCCTAGGTATGTAATGTACTATTTTCATTTGGTACTAACGGCAATGAAATAATTCATAGCATTATTTAAGGGCTTATGTTCTATTACACTCACGTTGCTCACATTCCAGCGAACTTGTTCGTATTATAATATAAATGACTATTTCAATAGAGACCCAGAATAATACTGAAATCTTCTTGGAACTGAGGCCTAGATATTAACGATTCTGTGTGTAGAGTTAGGAAGTGTATGATATTTAAATAATACTAAATTATGTATTTTAATTAATCATAAAACGAACGCATATCGTTTAGGCAACAGTTTTTTGCTATATATTATTTTTAAAGAAAAATATAATCTTATTTTGGATAAATAAATTCGGCAAAAAAAAGTGAAAAGAAATTATAATATAATAATTATGTTGTTATAACAAAGTTGATTACCTACTTAATATACTTGATTAAGTTTGATTTTAATATACTTATCCGCGTTTTTTTATGATTACATAGATACATATTTATTCGTCACGTAACGTAGATACATATTGTTTTGTCTAGGTAACGATTAGGATTAGAGTTCGATAATTCCTAGAAAATAATTTATGTAACTATTGTCTAATCTAATGTAAGAAACCTATTATAAAAATTGATTAGTCTTCCATCAAGACGTAAGTATTATATATAATAAGGGTTGAATGGTGAAGAAAGAATGGTATTTTGTACTTTATTTTAGTACAATTGTATATTATTTGTATTGTCTACGGTTCTCTACCTTTCGCCGAATTATTTTTCGTCGAAAGTTTATTTTTTTTCGCCGAAGTATCATTTCGTAGAAAGCATTCTCTCAAACCGTAGACTATTTGGTATTGTTATAAAACAAACCTAAACTTATCAATAGAATTATATATACAAGAACTTTCAAAAATTTATGACTTCAATGAAAAAAAAACGGCGAGGTGAAACATTCATTCAACGAAATATAATTCGGCGAAAGGGCAAAACACCAACAACAACATCTTCTACATTTTATGTATTGTGAAGTGTAAACTACAAAATCTGAAATAAAAAATCGATTTTTTCTCCCTTTTATAAGATTACAAAAGGATCCTGTTTCAAAAAAGGTGTTAAAAAATCTTAGAATAAAGATAAAAGAAAATTGTCTTGCTTAACTGTGATAAAGTTTTTTTTTTGGTTAGTTGACGTGTCATTATAATAACGTTCCACGTTACGATGACGTAACTTGTCTCCTGTGTACACGTCTACACGTTCTTAATGCTTCTCAATCCAGATAAATGAGTTAATGATCTTGTTACTACCACAATTAAAGAGTGCGCGGCAATTCTACTGCAAATAGACCGATGTGTCATCCTTCAATGATTAGTGCCGGAGCCGGCCCTGTTCCCTGATTTAAAAAAAAAAGTTCATGGAATAGGTACTGCTTTTTTTTTTCCTTTTTAAGACGCATCTCGTAGGTCGCTGTGCATAGGTCTTTTATTTCAGAACCCCAAGTTAGCAATATCTATACATAGTATGAATTTTAATTATGTTGTCGATTTCTTTGTAATTAGGTAAATGTATGTAATGGTTCAGATCTCGTAATTCATGGAAATTTAAGGGAATTTGAGGAAATGAAAAAAATCAACAACTAAATTAAAATTGCATCGAGCTGATCTGGTCTGAAAGTTAGTTAGTATGTGTGTTACTACTTTACGCTCAAACGGCTGGATCAATTTGGATAAAATCGGTACGGAGGAAGCTGACACCTTGTATTGTCACATAGGCTTTTTGACGGATAAACCGCGGATAACACAGCTGGTATCAATATTATAACAAAATATGGTATATGGCTTATGAAGTATAATAAATATAATTTTTATTAAAACTTTCGTGAGACATCTTTAATTATTGTATTAAGCAGTTTACACTCACGTGAAATTGTCAGGAACGGCCCGACATGTTTCGGACTCGTATGGAGCTCTTCATCAGAGACGGCTGCCCGTATTAGAGCAGCAGTAGAGCTTAATACAATAATTATAATAACTATTTTATATGAAAAATGACCTTTCTGCTTTTTAGTCAGTATCTAATTTAGAGGTTAAGCTATTCCTTTAAATTTAATTAATTTGAGTATGTCTGAACGTGTGTATGTTAGATTTAGGTCAACCAAGAATAATCACAACAAACAATATCACAAAAGTCTTCCAATGAATAAGCATAGAATAAGTAGTGGGTAATTATTAATAGATTAGATATAAGGTAATTAAAAAACATAAATACTATCATATCATAACTAAAATAAGTGTTGACTAGTATGTACATTTTATTATAATTTAATTATCTTTTAGTTAATAAATTATGAACAAGACACAAACAATCATGTTGGTACATATACGTATGTATATTTTTAATTTTTACTTGGACCTTACAGTAATTAATTAATTGTTTATTGTTCGGAATGTATTATAGAGATTATAAAACTCTAAATATTAATTATAAATAAAGCGCGCATCAAGTACGTATAAAATAAAACGCACAATGCCTTCTAAATTGTACTAGAAGCTTGTCATTAATTAATTAAACCTTAGAATTTTTAACTTTGGAAATTAATCTAAGCGCCATCTATGGTGAAGTAGTGGTACTTTATTTCTAATATTAGTACTACGAAAGTTGATAAAAAAATACGTTTGTTTATTTTTTCTTTTCAATGTATAGTAGAAAATATTTAAGCTTGTATAGTCTTGATAATTTAAAGTGCGTATCATGGCCGCAATAATAAAAGATGTGTAAATAATAAATACGTGTTTTTAATCATATTACATACAAATCTTGTAGGTGAAAACTTCAAAATATCACTTTAATTTTACTTTACATTGCCTAATACTATGTAAGTACAACAATTACATTTTTAACAAACAAGTCACGATTGCCTAGAATTTGATTTTAGCGCCATCTAGCGATGAGTAGTAAAAAATATTTCAACAAATTCTTTATATGATTTTTTTACAGTAGAACATTGTTATATTAAACATAGTGCTAGCGTCTTTTAATAAAATGTATAGTGTCAAATAAATAATTATGGTATCACTAACTATGCAACACTACTTCGCTATAATGAAATTTAATGTAAAGTTGTCTCACACAACCTAAATGTAATGTGTTAAATTAATAATTATGTATGATTTCAATAGTAACTATGTTGTTTGCAAATTGAGCTAATATAAATGTTGTATAGTTATTCGTCTTCACGCCAAATTACATATTCATCAAAATATGGATCAGTGAAAAAACTTTAAACGCGTTAAATAGTGCGAAGGTACTTGTATTTTCTTGAACATGCACTCACAAATATGTAGCAAGGAAACAATTAAGAAACAAACGATCTGTTACAACCGATATGCAATTTTTATTTTTTAAGTACTTAGATATAGATGCAATCTTCTTTTGACTATAGAAAATTATTATTTGAGTCCTCACCGCAATTATACCTAGGTATATAGCATTTTCATACCAATATTTATCTAAGGTCGTAAATAAATATGGTTGTATAGTTGATTTACTTTAATATTTATGATGTCTGTGATATTATTTTATGTGTGTGTTAGGATTTATTTTACCAGTTACATAATCTAGTGAATGTGAAATATTTAAAGTATAAATAATTGCTGTTGTTTAGTCTAATCGTAATTATGTGTTTAGAGAATTTAGACTAGTAGACTCTAAAATTATTAGCAATTTATATTCAAATAAGTAGACAATAAGTAACAACTCAATCAGATTATTTTTGGCTTCCGAAAGATATTTAGATTATGGTATTCTATTTTCTAATTTAATTATAATTACTACGTTAGTGCCATCTACCAAAAAGTAGCGTGAAACTTGTAAAGAAATGTAAAATTTTGAATGAAGTGTTTAATTTAATTTCAATCAGTTTTAGGATAGGATGTAGGTACAGGAATGGTTTTATTTCAAAAGTAACACCGCATTGGCAGCTTTTGAGTATTCATAGAACTGTCTATTAAACTATATTGTCTTCTTTCATGGTGTTTTAATCGAAAATAATTTTAGTACTCCTTAATTTTATATATACAGCGTGGGTATTTTAATACGGGCATATAATGCATTCAGTTATACATAGTATCTGATCATAGGAATCGTACGGCATAATTATTTTGTTAAATAGTGTTTTCAATTAGGTCATCATTTCATAAATCAATCATATTCAGGTCAATCATTTTTTAGGGTTCCGTACACAAAGGGTAAAAACGGGACCCTATTACTGAGACTTCGCTGTCCGTCCGTCCGTCCGTCCGTCTGTCACCAGGCTGTATCTCAAGAACGGTGATAGCTTAGACAGTTGAAATTTTCACAGATGATGTATTTCTATTGCCGCTATAACAACAAATACTAAAAATAAAATAGAATAAATATTTAAGGGGGGCTCCCATACAACAAACGGGTTGGTTGCGTTAACTTTGCACCTCATTTGTATGGGGCGCTATACATACCAGGTGTAAACTTAACTTAACCACTTAAGGATGAAAAGTGTTTGTACGGAACCCTCGGTGCAAGAGTCCGACTCGCACTTGACCGCTTTTTAAAGTCCAATCAAGCAGCAATGTACGTAGTTCAACAAATGAACGCTTACATGGTATGTCATGACGTTTAGATACGTTAATTAATGTGGATGCAAATACATTGCGAGTTCAATTATTTCGTATGAAAATATATATATTCAAATTTTCTAAAGAAATCAATGTGAATAGGATCCCTGGGTCCGATACTGATCTTTTTTTTTCAATACTTTGGGAAGCCGGAAGCCTAATATGGCTGCATCCGAGTGTCTTTAAATAGCAGGGGGCGGGGCTAGCCAGCCGCACCTGCCCGGATATATGCCCGTATTAAATACCCACGCACAACCAAAGTGCTGCCAGCTGGTGCCACCAATCCAAATCTTTTAAGTTGATATTGACGTTGATAGTGCTGCCATCTACAGATGTACAAGAGAACGCACACAACGAAGGACTGTGCCACTGGTTTTGTGGTAAATTGTTCTAGCAGAAAAAAAAAACAATAAACTCCTAATAAATTAATAAATAATAATAGGTCTGTGATTTTATACGGTTCCAAGCTTGTAGAAGAATGTACCGAAAAAAAACTAAATGGACGTTCAGAAACGGCTAAGTATAGGTACTCCATGAAACATGATTCATTACCTATCTAGGTGATTATATTGAATCGAAAACGCCCGTTTTAATTGGAATAATATGAACCTCACGTTGCCCTGATGTTATTTCATTTCTCTTAATATCCGTCAGTGAGCTAAATTTTCGACATGGTATTTTGTTTCTAATCTGTGCCTGACGTATAAAAAAAAAGTTGTTGTTGTCATAACACGCTAAGCACAGTATTGATTAAAACTTTTATTTTAATTTAAAAACGAAGGTGTTTGAAATAATGCCTCCAACAGTTAATTTAAATTCCGTGGCATTCCACAGCTGATAGATACACTATATGTACTAGCAATAAAGTCTGTCACAGCCGTGCAAAATAGATAAATACAGAAATGGAAGGACAGGAGAAATGGCCGGAATTTCTGCAGTGGTTCCCGTGTCTCTGGGACCCTCGACACCCAGACTTCTCGAACGAGGCGGTAAAGGAGGCTCGCCGGGTACATCTCCTGGAAATCTGCAACATACAGTCTAGCGTGCCAGTCGATATGGAGACGCTAAAACAGTGGTTGAATAGCAATGTTGCTAAACCAGTTCAGGTATTTAATCGTTTCAAGAGTATCAGTAACACTTGAAACACCCTTAAAGTGGAGTTTTGAACTCAATATATACTAGCAAATATATATTATAAAATACTGCTCCCTAGAAATTGTTATAGGAATAGGAAAATACTAAATTTGGGAAGAATAACTAAGGAATACATCTGGTTTAAATTGAACTCTGTGACCTATGAACAACTATTAAGTGACAAATTCATTACGCTCTGATAGATCCATAGGTGAGGTTTTTCAATGATCCTAAAAAGTAACTTGATTTAAGGAAAATCAGGAGCGTTTCAACTGCTCTGCTTTCGTTACGATTACCATCCAAATTCCAATTACCGCCAAACGAAACTAGGTAGCAGTTGAAATACTTCTGATATTCACCCTTTAGAGCGTGTGAATGATTATTTACCCTAGGCTGTAAGTGAGACTTTTTAATTAAAATCTCACTTCTTGGCCGAGGCAAAATGTGAAACTTGTGACATACCACGGGCGATAATTTTTAAAGCCCCAGATCGCATATTTGTAACCTGCGATCTGGCACATTCACGAATTCACCACAGATATGTAATGTACCAGCTTTTGCTTCGTCTCCACTCTCATTGAAACATCTAGTGTGGTGGTGTACATTCTAATCAGTCCTATATATATGGTTATGGTTATGGGCTCCGCTTTCCGCACTTAGCCCATGTATGTTCGGGCCATTGTGCGTACAGATTTGCCGGCTAATAGTCTAGCCAGCCTAACTCCGTCCAGAAGCGCAGGATTCTCTGGTGTCTCCACAGGCTTCACGAAGTGACCTCGGTGCTTTGAGGATTTTAGCTCGTTGCTTAGCTACGGCAGCGCATTCCAGGATCACATGGGTAGCTGTTTCTTTGGCTGACAGGCATCCCCTACACACGGGGCTATCGGTCATTCCTAGAACATATAAATGCTTGTTAAGTGTGCAGTGTCCAGTGATAGTGCCTACTACTACTGGTTTCTGCCCATTGATCGGCGTGTTGTGATCGTGTACTGTGACGAAGCCATGTACGCAGCTGATTAAACACCAAGGGGAGCATAGGATCTGGGCCAATGGCCAAGTCATCGGATCCTCTCCTAGCCAGCTGGTCGGCTGCATCGTTACCTAGAGAGCCACTGTGCCCTTTAATCCATTGCAACGTGATCCGATTATTCATGCCGATCGTTTGCAATGCTGAGTGACACTCTAGTATGAGCCCGGATTTGATTGTTTTATTCTCCAGAGCTCGTAAAACTGCAGCGCTGTCGGAAACAATACGTATCTTTTGGTCTTGGATACCTCGCGTAGCAACTGCCTTGGCAGCCTGTGTGATGGCAAGACATTCACATTGGAAGATGGAGCTATATTTTCCTAAGGCTATTGATATGTTTACGTTTATTTCAGGTGAGTATATTCCAGCTCCTGTACCTGTTTGTGTCTTTGACCCATCCGTATATATGCGTATTTCATTTATATCGGATCGATCGTAAGGTTCTTCAATTAGCTCTATTTCGTAGCTCTTATTGAAGTAATGCTGTTTGGGTATCTTGTCGTTGGGAGCAGCTATCATTGGCTCGTGTCTGATAGCCTCCTCAAGTATTTCGGCATGACCCCCGTGTGTTACACCCCAGAGGTTAAGTGACTTCAGTCTGATAGCTGCTGACGCCGCCTCTTGCTGAATGAACAGTTCAAGGGGCGGCAGTCCTAGCAGTATCTCCATTGCCGCTGTGGGTGTTGTTCTCATGCAGCCCGTCGTTGCTAATCAGTCCTAAAGGAGATATGCTTTTTTTTTTCAGGTTAAAAAGTAGCCTGTATGTTCTGTCTGTTCTCGATTTCATTTGTTCAGCCATTTTGGTGAAGAAACAATTTACATACACACACAAAATTTGGTTTTTTATTACTAGTGGGATTATTCATGACTGGTTGTATGTATTTTTAATTTGTTTATTTATTTCTTGACTTATTGATTTCAGAGTGAAGCAGAAAAAGCCCTCCAGCCATCACTCCATCAAAGTACATTCCAGGGAGCTGGTGATATCCAGCCACAAATTATAGTAAGCTTTAGGTTATTAGCTAAAAATCATTAAAAAAGAAATAATTAAATATTATAGGACGATCTTACACAAATCAACCTAGTCCCAAACTAAACAAAGCTTGTACTATACGACATAAGTACATAATATATAAATACATATACATATTAATAACATCCATGACCCAGGAATATATATTCAAGTTCATTACACAAATATTTGTCCTTGCCGGGATTCAAACCCAGGACAGTCAGCTCAGTCAGACAGTGGCTGCACTATAAACTGTGCCAACCACGTCATCCGAAATAAAAGTGTATTTGGCAAATGGGCGGCCAAACAGGGGTAGGTTTGAATCCCAGTAACGGCAAATATTTATGTACTGAACTCGAATATTTGTTCCTTAGCTCATGGATATTAATCTATGTAAATATGGACTTATCGCTAATTTATTGTGTCCCTTATGTGTTGTTTCCCTGCGTATTTTTGTGTGTGATTTGTATGAAAATGAAAATGAAATGAAAATGTTTATTGGTTTACATAAATTTACGTATATTACAGGTTTGGGATCTCCTATTTAGTATTTGTAAATACTTGTGTCAGGAGGCCCGCCATTCCATATTTATACATGTGTATAACCAAATCACATTTATTTACTTAAACGGTAAATTACTATGTAATTCTAATAACACTATTTATACACTACAACTATTTGTTATTATTACAATATAATTAACGTAATTTGGATGTACATTTGTATATGGTGATGGTTATAGGCTCCGTTTTCAGCACTTAGCCCGGTACATTTGTATAACCAAATTACATTACTTATTTAATTTTAATATTAATAACACTATTTATTTCTTTATTTTTATAAATAATGACACAAAGGTAAATTAAGAAAGAAAAATTGAATGCGATCTACTACAATCGAAGCGGGGTTTGAACCCGCGACCTCTGCGTTACCGGCGCATTGCTCTCCCAACTGAGCTATCCGACCGCTACGTCAGTCACACCAAATCTTTCATCCCTTAATCCTTTACGCTACTGGAGCGCCCTCTGCGTCATATATGTTTTTTGAAATGCTTATTGCGCATTGCTATTTATTTTGCACTATTTATTTCGTTACGACTATTTCTTATTATCTCCTTTATTCATTTAAAGTCTTAAGTTAGGTTTTTTACAATAAAGTTATATCAAAAGTAAAAAACAATAAAGAGATTACAAAATATATAAACACATTATAAAAAAAACCTAACCTAGGGTGCCGCCGGCAGCGGGGCAGGGCCCAGGCTACCGGTGGTTAGGGCTGCAGAGGGAGGAACCTCCTGACAATGCGCGCCGTGTCCAGGAGTACTATTTCTTATTATTATTGTTATGTGTGTGGGTGTATATCGTCAATACCCATAACACAAGCTTACTTTGGGACTACAGCGATTTGTGTGTTGCAGTTGCAACCCTATATTTATTATTTTTAAACAATTGATACAAAGATCAAAGCACAAAGGATAATTGCTGGACCAGTAATCCAGAGGTACTGGGTTCGGTTCCCAGTCATCTGGTTCTTTATAAAAAAAATGTGATGTATCCTCAAAATGAGACATAACAAGTTTCACAAATTTATTATTTCTTTTCTGGTTTCAGCCAAATCTAATGGATCTAGCCATAGAGTTCCCCTGTCTCTGGGACCCGAAGGATCCGAACTACCAGAGGTACAGCATGAGGGAGAGATGCAAGCGACAGTTGCTAGCCAAATGCAACAGCCAATCTCCTACAGTCATAACTATGTCCACGTTGAGGAGACAGCTGGCTGCGCTCTGTAGCCAAATGAGGAGGCGACCTAAGGTAACTTATTTTTATTAACACACTTTGACGACGCGGTTGGCTCAGTTTGTAAGCACTTGCCTACTGAGCCGGCGGTCCCGGGTTCGAATCGTGGCCGGGGCAATTATTTGTGTGATGAACTCAAATATTTGTGCTTGGGTCATGGTTGATCTATGTTGTCTAGTACACATAACACAAGCCCTCTTGAGCTTAATTTGGGACTAGATCGATCTGTGTGAGGTTGTCTTATATTTATTATTATTATTTACACTAGCTGTGCCGCGCGGTATTGCGGGAACACTACATTTTTCCGGATAAAAAGTAGCCTTTGTGTTAATCCAGAGTGTCAGCTACCTTCACACCAAAAATTATTAAAATTATTCCACTGTATGTACGCTTTCAATTTCTCCATTCCTTTGTTCTGTACCTATATTTCATTTTTGAAAGGTATTTAAACTTAGAGCCATCTATAAGGGGTTCGAGTCCGGGTGTGGGCCAAGTATGAGCGCAATTATTTTTTTCTTTGCGTGTTAATCTTTGTATCTGTATAGCAGTTAAAAAATGTGTATTATACAGACGCGAAAATTTAGAAAATCAAGACATGGTCGAATTCCGATATTTTTTAATAAATAAATAAATAATAAATAAATATTAAGGGACAATCATACACAAATCGACCTAGTCCCAAACTAAGCAAAGCTTGTACTATGGGTACTAGACGACGATATACATAATATATAAATACATATCCATGACCCAAGAACAAATATTTTGCACAAATATTTGTCCCGGCCGGGATTTGAACCCGGGACCGACTCAGTAGGCAGGTGTCTACAAACCGAGGAAACGCGTCGTCGAATGTATGTTTGAAATTTAATGTATGTTTGAATTTATATTAACACAAGTTTTGGTACTAAAGTCCGTTCCACGTCCTAAGGGTGACCTTTTAACAGATCTAGTGCTGTAAACATTAAAAAAAATACCTCTCAATTTCAGTTATTTAAAAAGGCAAAAAAGAAATATGCACTGCTATCACAAAATGTACAAATTGCTCCGGTGGCTGCCCCTGCGCCGCCCGCTTCCACGGAACCGCAGCAGATCATCAGTCCACCTGGGAAACCTACCTCGCCTCGTGTTCCGGTACGTGGTCATTCTAAAACTCCCCGAACCCATGGATTTATGTTCTTTGATAATGTTTTAAGAGTATTAATACAGAGGTTAAACATACAACATTTTAATTTTATTTCACTATACTAGTATGTGTACTGTTTTTTTACTATAGCAGCACTAGTGATGCACCGTTCTCGAGAATTTCCGGGAACGTTCTCGATTTTGTATGGGAATGTTCTCCAGAATGTGTCTCAATTTTTATGAAACGAGAATGTTTTAGTAACAAAAAGCTGCTATAGTAAAAGAAAAGTCATAAACACATTACTAACCAGCACTGTAATCACTACATGTAATCATACAAGCTTGCTTCGATTTTTAAAACTTCGGAACAAATTTTGATGCGTTTTTTAACAGATAGAATGTTTCAAGAGGAAGGTTATATGTATAACACATGCATAACTTATCAGCATTGTTCCCGTGCGAAGCCGGGGCGGGTGGCTAGTTTAAGTTTAATAATGCTTTTTGTCTCATGCTTCTACTTGATTTCAGAGTGTAGAAGAATGCGTACTAATAACGTCACAATATGATACACCGGTAATTAGTGATGTCCAGCAACAAATTGTGGTAAGCTTTCAGTATATTCAATCGTCTGTTGACAACCAAAACTCACTAAGTAACAAATACCTACTTAAAACAAAGCTCGTATCTCAGTGTCAATGTATTTACTAGATACGAGGTTTTGAAGAGCATTGACTGAAATTTTAATGAGTTTTGGCTGTCACCAGGCGTTTTATTCTTTGATAGGTTTTTTTTAAGAATATTGCTACCTACATTGATACAGAGGACCATGTACCACATTTTACACGATTCACTACGCTAGTAAGACAATGGCACTGTGGGGGTCGTGCTTAATTTTTTTTACTATAGCAGCACTAGTAATGTACCGTTCTCAAGAATTTCCGGGAACGTTCTCGATTTTGTATGGAAAATGTTCTCAAGAACTTTCTCGCTCCATACAATGGAGACACGTTCTCGAGAATAGCACATCACTAAGCAGCCCTCTAATTTAAGTTTAGCAATGCTTTTTTAAATGAAAACCTTGAAAGCGACACAGTGTTTCATGCATCTAATTGATTTCAGAATGTAGAGTCACAATCTAATACACCGGTGATAAGTGATTTCGAGCAACAAGTTGAGGTAAGCTTTCAGTATACTCATACGTCTGTTGACAATCAAAACTAACAAATACTTACCTATTATAAAGTAAATTACGAAAGTCAATATTTATAACTGTATGTAACCTTAGCGGCATCTCTACAGGATGTGAGTCCCGGTGTGGACCACGTATGAGCGCAGTTTAATTATTATATTGCACTTAAAACTTGTATATGAAAAAAAAAACGTGTTCGAATCCCGACTTTTTAAAATATTTGTTTGAATATAAGACAACACGTTTTTGTACTAATTTGGCAATAATTGGCCCATTCCAAGTCCTAATGGTCACCTTTTACCAGATCTAGTGGTGCCGTAATCATAAAAAAAATACCTCTCAATTTCAGCTATTTAAAAAAGCAAAAAAGAAATATTCACAACTGTCGCAAAATGAACAAATTGCTCCGGTGGCTGCCCCTGCGCCGCTCGCTTCCATGGAACCGCAGCAGATCATCAGTCCACCTGCGAAACCTACCACGCCTTGTGTTCCGGTACGTGGTCATTCTAAAACTCCCCGAACCCACGGCTAATTCTAATAATTTTTAAAAAATATTAATACAGAGGTTAAACATACAACATTTTAATTTTATTTCACTATACTAGTATACACGAGTACGTATGTACAAAGTTTTTTTTTTACTATAGCAGCACTAGTGATTAGGGTGGAGCGTAGATGTATGGAGAAAAAAAAAGTTGTCTGATCGACCTGGAACATTTGTAATATGTTGCCTTTAGATAAGATATTAATGAATATATATATATATATATATATGTAATTGATTTTGAATATGTTTCAGCCCTCTACTTGAGCTAGGATTTTTTTTTACGTAATTAGTATTAGATTTATAAGGAAGGGTTTCAACTTCAAATGTTTTGAGCTTATTTCATACTTACGGCAACTACTACGTGAACCTGTGACCCAAATTAAAATTCAGTATTTTAACAAAAAATATATTTTTATTATTGTTATATTTTTATGCAATAAATATCTTTTATTTCGAGTATTATGTGCTTCGAAAAAAATCACGACTCATAAAAAAAAAAACAAGATCTGATTTTTTTTTGGTTTTCAATATGGGCTTGATCATTGTTAGATAGTTATTTTGCATTAAGACTCCTTGTTATTATTGTTTAAAACATATGTTTAGGCAGATGTCAAGTTTAGTTTGAGATCCTGTCAATCTTAGAATTACCAGTTACGTTTTATATAATAAATTACGTTTATTACACAGAATTCTTGCATTTCTATTAATATTTCTGCTGAGACTTTAACAGGTTATGGACCCAGCATATTAATAGCGATGTAAAGAGCAAAACTCGGTATAAAAGTGAAAAAGTGAGTTGAAAATTTTGATTGTAAAGTTTAATAGTATGGACGGTTTGAAAATGAACGTCGAACGTTTTAGCGGCAATAATTTCCGTCAGTGGAAATTTCAAATAAAATGTGCGCTGAAGGCAAAGGGTATTGATTTATCTATACCAAAACCCAAGTTGACACCAGAAAATGAGTCTGCGACGGCAACATGGCTCCGGAACGATGGGACGGCTATGTTCATCATCACGTCGGCGATGGACTACCGAGAAATTGCTCTCATTGAGAATTGCGACAGTGCTGCTAAAATCATGGAAAAGCTGGACTCTATATATGAGCAAAAATCGGAATTCAATAAGATGTTAGTCCATGAGCGATTTTACCAGTATACTCGTAAAATGAACTCGTCCGACAGTATGGCGCAGCATATTTCAAAAGTCGAGAGTTTGGCGCAGCAGTTAAAAGAAAGCGGAGAAAACATCAGTGACACAGCTATTATGACTAAAATCATAAGTACTCCACCATCTAAGTATCGCTCATTCCGTCAAGCTTGGTTATCACTTGATTCAAAGCTGCAAACCATCCCGAACCTCACTGCTCGACTTATGGACGAAGAAGCCAGTCTGACGACAGAAGAAGAGAATGAGGTGGCACTCTTGGCTTCTCAAGAGAAGCGACAGCCTGGGACGAGTGCTGGTAACAGCATCACGGACAATAATCAGCACCGCTTCGTTTGCTATAACTGCAACAAACGCGGACACTTTGCAAGAGACTGCCGTGCGAAGAAACGCTCCCAGGACAAGCCAATTTACAACAACACGTTGGCATTTCACGCAGAAGAAAGTGCGAATTTTGTTGATGAGGCGTATAGTGACGTGTGGCTTTTAGACAGTGGCACATCCGTACATATGACTTTTAGAAAAGATTTTTTCTTGGATTTGGAACTGTTTACTGAAAATACCAATAGGTTAGTGAAATTAGGTAATCAACAAGAATTAAAAGTGCGTGGAATAGGAAATGTACTGATAAAAAAATGCCTGAATGGACAGTGGGAAGAAAATATGATAAGAGAAGTGCTCTACGTGCCGGAATTGTGCAGGAACTTGTTCTCTGAAGGTGTCATTATGCGTTTAAACTATGTCATAGTAAAAAGAAATACTAGCGCGTTAATTTACAAAGACAATGATGTGGTTTTACATAGAAAACTATCGTGAGTCTCAGACATATTAAAATACTTAAACGGGTTTACTCACGTCGTAGAAGTCGAATAACGCTCGACATGTTTCGAATCGGTACGCGATTCATCATCATTTTTCCGCCCTCATATACAGCTCAGGCAGTTGATGCGTTCCCCCAAAGATAAGGAACCTCTAAGTAATCCTGGACTTTATATGATTCCGTGCTCCTGTGGGAAGAATTATATAGGAGAGACTGGCCGGAACATTTCTACAAGAGTGACTGAACACATACGTAGTATGAAAAATCAAGATACCCGGGGTTCTGCGGTGACGGAACATTCACTGAATTCGGATACGTCTCACTATATTCGGTTCGATAAGGTAACTGTGCTGGCGAGAGAAAAGTTTTGCATTCCGCGGAAAGTACGGGAGGCTATCGAAATTAGTCGTCATCCGAATTTTAATCGAGATTGTGGATGGTCAGTGCCCCCTAGTTGGAGGACGGTTTTGGATACTACATCGGTGGTTAGTGTGGACGAGACCTTAGTAAATGACGTAGTGAGTGTTGTGTGCAACCCGACAATTGACATTGTGCGTGATGATGAGGGTAGTTTTGCGCCATCGCCGGTGACACCCGCGTCGAGCGGCCGCGCGGACAGGGCGCGTGCCCGCAGTGTTCGTTTGGCCGCCGCCGCGGCTGATCGTCTCTCCTGATGATGAATCGCGTACCGATTCGAAACATGTCGAGCGTTATTCGACTTCTACGACGTGAGTAAACCCGTTTAAGTATTTTAATACAATGATGTGGTGTTAAGTGCAAGGCAAAACGCGAACAATCTGTATGTGATGAACTTTAATACTGTCGTGAGTGCAAGTTGTCACAATATGCAACTATCTCAAAATACATTTCGACTGTGGCACGAGAGACTTGGGCACTTGAACGTTAAAGAGATTAAACGTTTAATAAAGAATGGACTTATTCAATGTAAAGACAGTGGCGATGAAAAGTTTTTGTGTGAGGGATGCATGCATATCAAGCAAAGTCGGCTGCCTTTCCATGCTTCTCGTCGGGCAGAGCAGTGTCCAGGAGGGCTGGTCTATAGTGACGTATGTGGACTTATGAGTGAGCCGTCGATACAAGGATATGAAAATCAGAATTACAGAATGTATGACCCGAAAACGAATAAGATTGAGATATCACGAGATGTAGTGTTTGACGAGACTAGCCTGAATACTGTCAACCAGGTTTTTGTTGATATCGGAGATACATGGCACGACTGTGAACAAACCCCAGTGGCCAATGATACTAACCCGAATGTTGTAAGTCAAAACCTCGTTGTGGTTGCAGGTATACAGGAGAGAATTGACCAAGTCTCTGTATCAACGATGACGGACACTCAAGCCCACCTCAGCCCAGGCAGAAGAAAGTAGTGATGATAGCTTGATGAGCTGTGATGACGGTGAAACTTACCAACTCGGTGTGACGTTTGAACCCACAGAACTGATATCAGATCGTATTTTAAGAAGTAGACGGAATGAAAATTATGAGATTAACTTAACTGAATACATTGAGTCTGCGAAATGGAAAGTAACCGTACAAGATGAGCCTAACGCTTATGAAGAGAACCAGACCTGGATTATAACAGACAATAATACTAAAAAGAAACCTGTAACCTGGAAATGGGTATTTAAAATTAAAAAAAAAAGATTTGATTTGTTAGCCGATGAGATCTAAGCGTATCGATATTAAAGTGGGTACGAGTTTATACGCAAGAAGGTAGAGCAAGGTATCGTTAGGGTCAAGTATATACCGAATGTAAATCAATCAGCCGATTTCTAGTCAAATTCCTTGCCTCATCTTATTAGGCCAATTATATTTTAATTTTGTTTTGAAAAACGTCTGTTTAGCTTCGGAGTAAAGAGCTATAATGTTGAGCAGGTAACTGCGGTGTTTTGTTTAGGTTAGGCTGTTTAATGCTTTGGGTTAATGCAAAATTAGGGGGAGTGTTAGATAGTTATTTTGCATCAAGACTCCTTGTTATTATTGTTTAAAACATATGTTTAGGCAGATGTCAAGTTTAGTTTGAGATCCTGTCAATCTTAGAATTACCAGTTACGTTTTATATAATAAATTACGTTTATTACACAGAATTCTTGCATTTCTATTAATATTTCTGCTGAGACTTTAACAATCATAATAATGATGACAGTAGAGGGCTAAAAATAGTATTGAATATTTTTATTATTATTTTTCTCGTACATCTGGCAGCCTAATGCAACGTTTTAGAGACGTTCTGAGTTCAATTCCCAAAACAATAAAAAATCGCTCCACCCTACTAGTGATGCACCGTTCTCGAGAATTTCCGGGAACGTTCTCGATTTTGTATGGGAATGTTCTCCAGAACGTGTCTTAATTTTTATGAAACGAGAATGTTTTCGTAACAAAAAGCTGCTATTGTAAAAGAAAAGTTGTAAGCACATTACTAACCAGCACTGTAATCACTACATGTAATCATACAAGCTTGCTTCGATTTTTAAAACTACGGAACAAATTTTGATGCGTTTTTTAACAGATAGAATGTTTCAAGAGGAAGGTTATATGTATAACACATGCATAACTTATCAGCATTGTTCCCGTGCGAAGCCGGGGCGGGTGGCTAGTTTAAGTTTAATAATGCTTTTTGTCTCATGCTTCTACTTGATTTCAGAGCGTAGAAGAATGCGTACTAATAACGTCACAATATGATACACCGGTAATTAGTGATCTCCAGCAACAAGCTGTGGTAAGCTTTCAGTATATTCAATCGTCTGTTGACAACCAAAACTCACTAAGTAACAAATACCTACTTAAAACAAAGCTCGTATCTCAGTGTCAATGTATTTACTAGATACGAGGTTTTGAAGAGCATTGACTGAAATTTTAATGAGTTTTGGCTGTCACCAGGCGTTTTATTCTTTGATAGGTTTTTTTTTAAGAATATTGCTACCTACTTATTTTAATTAAAGCAGTAACGTCTGCTAACGTAAACTAAATGTTTACAAATGAAGCGAAAATTGAAAAATTTAATGATTCGGACAGGATTCGAACCTGCGTTTCCAACGGCTTTCCGGGCCAACACGGGCGTCCTCCCAATTGGATCACCGAATCAGATGTCAGAGCCATTGAATTTTTCAACCAGTTGCTTCGACATGCCTTAGGGTGGCATCGTAGCGCCATCTACCGTAAAGATTTAGACTTTATCGTCGGCACCATCGTCTCAAATTTGTTGAGAATCGATAGTAACGAGGTGCTACACCCGAATTACTTATTTTAATTAAAGCAGTAACGTCTGCTAACGTCAACTAAATGTTTACAAATGAAGCGAAAATTGAAAAATTTAATGATTCGGACAGGATTCGAACCTGCGTTTCCAACGGCTTTCCGGGCCAACACGGGCGTCCTCCCAATTGGACCACCGAATTTGGGTGTAGCACCTCGTTACTATCGATTCTCAACAAATTTGAGACGATGGTGCCGACGATAAAGTCTAAATCTTTACGGTAGATGGCGCTACGATGCCACCCTAAGGCATGTCGAAGCAACTGGTTGAAAAATTTCAATGGCTCTGATATATATCGATTTTACATTTATTTATTTATTTAATCTTTATTGCACAAAAGAAAACTTATCGTACTAAAGGCGGACTTAATGCCATGAGGCATTCTCTACCAGTCAACCTTAGGGCAAAGCGGAAAAATTGATATTGATACAGAGGAACATATACCACATTTAACACGATTCACTATTATGCTAGTGAGACAATGGCACTGTGGGGGTCGTACTTAATTTTTTTTACTATAGCAGCACTAGTGATGTACCGTTCTCGAGAATTTCCAGGAACGTTCTCGATTTTGTATGGGAAATTTTCTCGAGAACTTTCTCGCTCCACACAATAGAGACATGTTCCCGAGAACAGCACATCACTAAGCAGCACTCTAATTTAAGTTTAGCAATGCTTTTTTAAATGAAAACCTTGAAACCGACACAGTGCTTCATGCATCTAATTGATTTCAGAATGTAGAGTCACAATCTAATACACCGGTGATAAGTGATTTCGAGCAACAAGTTGAGGTAAGCTTTCAGTATATTCAAACGTCTGTTGACAATCAGAACTAACAAATACCTATTATAAGGTAAATTACGAAAGTCAATATTTATAACTGTATTTAACCTTAGTGGCATCTCTACAGGTCCCGGTGTGGACCACTTATGAGCGCAATTTAATTATTATATTGCACTTAAAACTTGTATATGAAAAACAAAACACGTGTTCGAATCCCGACTTTTTAAAATATTTGTTTGAATATAAGACATAACACACGTTTTCGTACTAATTTGGCAATAATTGGTCCATTCCAAGTCCTAATGGTCACCTTGTACCAGATCTAGTGGTGCCGTAAAGATAAAAAAAATACCTCTCAATTTCAGCTATTTAAAAAGGCAAAAAAGAAATATTTACAACTATTACAAAATAAACAAATTACTCTGGTTGCTGCACCTGCGCCGCTCACGTCTACGGAACCGCAACAGATCATCAGTCCACCTGGGAAACCTACCACGCCGCGTGTTCCGGTACGTGGTCATTCAAAAATTCCCTGAACCCATGGATTTATTATAAAGCATTGTAGTTGTCATGCTTACAAGTTTTGTTTTACTATAGCAGCCCTAATGTTGCACCGTTCTCAAGAATTTCCGGGAACGTTCTCGATTTTGTATGAGAAATGTTCTCGCTCCATACAAGTAATTTAAGTTCAGCAATACTTTGTTAAATGAAACCATTGGAAACGATACAGTGTTTCATGCATCTAAACCGGTTTCCGGGCCAGCATTTATGCTGAGGTATGACCTTTTCGTGGCATACGCAGCAACGATTTTATTTTATTTTATTTTATTTCTAATATTTGTTGTCCACTTTGTGTATGTTAACGAATAAATTTTCATTCTATCCTATTTATATTCTAATTAATTTCAGAGTGTAGACCAAAGCGTACTAATAACGTCACAATCTGATACACCGGTAATAAGTGATGTCCAGCAAGAAGATGCGGTAAGCTTTCAGTATATTCAATCGTCTGTTGGCAACCAAAATTCAAGTAACAAATAACTACTTAACACAAGCTCGTATCTCAGTGTGAATCTATTTACTAGATACGAGGTTTTGAAAAGCAGTGGCAGAAATTTTAGAGAGATTTGGTTGACAGGCGATACGTTCTTAGCGAGCATCTTAAGAATATCCATACACAGGTTAAACATATACAACATTTTACACGCTAGTAAGACAATGGCATTGTTGGGGTCGTGTTTATAAGTTTTTTTTTACTAGATGTAATTGACAACAATTCATATTTTTAAGACTGCAATTTTATTACTTTTCCGTATTACGCTTAGAAAGAGGTAATGTAATCACTGTTTTTATAGGTATTTTTGCTGAGATTACGAATTATTTTATTACTCGTTCTAAAATGTAGTAACTCCAAAACTATGGCATTTTGCAAATGCGAAAGGTTACTTTAGTCTGGCGTCTATTTAAAAAAATACTAATGACGTTTTGGTTGACATTGTCGACAGCTTATTTTTTTTCGTGCATTGGGCGAAAACGTAAACTCTATCCAGGAAAAGTTGTCAGTTTTAGGCTATTTTATGTATTTTCTTATATTTGTTTACATACCGAAAAATTCGGTATGTCTCTGTTCGGTGCAATATGCACCTAACACGTGACGCGCCCATGCGTACGTATGCTTTTTAGCTACATTGAGGTCAACACTAATTTCAATTTATTAATTTAATGCAATTACGGATACCGTCGCGACCGGGTGCATTCGAACACAGTTTTATAACATTTTAACATTTAGAAACATTTAAACTAACTTAGCTTTTAGTAACAGTGTTTAGCAGTAGTTTTTTAGACATTAAACATTTTCTTCTCTTCTCCGGACTTTTAACATTTACTCACAACCCTCGCCCACCACATTGGTCCTTCGAACCGGATCTCTCGCGTCGTAAGCTTTGTGGTTGACTGGCGTGTGAGGTGAAAGAACGGGTGAACATCATCAGGCGTGGGGGTTGGAGCGATTGAAGGAGTAGAGGCAGCAACAGTAGCGGTGGTATTGGCAGTAAACAGTAACAGCACTAAGGAGATATTCAAGTAAGATCTTTCCTTATTTTACTAACACTAAACCAGTCAAGATGGCATACATTCAACGTCAAGGAGAAATTCAGCGTAACATTGAATATGCTTTAGCTAATTTCAAGAAGGATGGGGCGGACAGAAAGTCGAAGATTGAATACTTTAAAAGTCGTTTGGACACTTTAAACGCTTTTTGGACTGAATTTCAGTTCAACCATGAACAAATTTGTATGGTAGCAACCGAAAATGATCCTTATTTTACTAATCGTATCTTTGAAAGCACGAAGGCAGTTTATTTAACATTTAACTCCAAGCTGGTTGAGGGCTTTAAGAAGCTAAGTGAGGAACCCTATGATCCGAAAATTGAACCAGGGACTTCAGGGTTGGGGCAGATGGAGACACAAGATAGTGAAACAGAGGAACGGACGGACAATGCAGCACTTCCTCCGCTTCCTCCGCCACCTAGGCAAACAGATTACAATCAACAGAGGCAGAAGGATAAGGGATTAGAGAGCAAGATGGATGAAACGTTACGGAAGCAGGCAGCTAATATGAAAGCTTTTGTGCGAACGGTCAACAGTATCGATATTGAGTTATTAACAGATAAGTGGGAGCTGGAGGACGCTCTTAAATCGTTAGGAACTCGTTGGTCAGTTGTAGATTCTCTGCATTGGGAGATCGAAAGTGAGGGTACTCAGATGAACTCAACTTATGAGGGGACATTCAATCAACATGAGAAAACATATAACATGCTAAAGAAAAACATTAATAAAAAGATTTGGTCAGTGGCTCACCGGGAGAAGTCAACCCCGGTTTTGGACATACCTACTTTTCATGGCAATTATAATTCGTGGGTTTCCTTTAAGGACTTGTTTAACGAGGCAATTCATAATAACACTGCGCTATCGAGCGCTCAGAAAATGCAGTTCTTGAAGGCAAAAATAAAGGGAGAAGCTGAGAGGCTGATTCAACATTTGTCAATTAGCTCTGACAATTATTTAGTTTGCTGGGAGATTCTCAATAACCGTTACAATAACACTAAGCTTATATTTACATCTCACATGAACATCTTATTTGGGCTGCCAACCATGCAACAACAATCAATAGCTCAAATAAAGAAAATGCATGACACAGCGACTGAATGCTTACATGCCATTAAGAATCTCGGAGTAGATATCAACACCTGGGACCCAATAATAGTCCATATTCTAACTCAAAAGCTGGACTCTGAAACACACAAGGACTACATAGAATCCTTAAAAAATTCTCGGGAACTACCCATACTACAGGAGTTCTTTGATTTCTTGGAGGGAAAATTCACAAGCTTGGAATCATCCCGCCGTAAACAGGAGCCCGTGTATTCTAGAACTCAAACATCGAACACTAACTACGTAAAGAAACCAGGTCAAACATTCAACAATCGCCCTTATTACAATAACAATCAGAACATTAACGGAACAAGCCGAAATAATGGAAATATAACTATTGCGAAAACAATGCACGTAGCCGGTATCAAATGTCCGTTGTGCAAGAATCCGCACGGCATTTACAGCTGTCGTCAATTTCTGCAAATGCCTATGGAAAAAAGGCATTATACGGTCAATAAACTTGCATTATGCATAAATTGCTTGTTTAGTCATAATGGCAATGCATGCAATTCGAATAAAACATGTCAGAAGTGCTCAGGTCAACATAACACTTTATTACACGAGGCATGTGTAAAATCTGCTGCACCAGCACAGTCGTCGACCTCAACACACACGTCGAATGCAGCTATTACGAAAAAACATTCAGAACACGTGACTAACACTTCACAGATATTGCATTCTGAAATCTTATTGGCTACAGCACAACTGAAAGTCAAAGCAGCAGATGGCACTTATCATTTCCTTAGGGCCTTGATAGACCAAGGAAGTCAAATTTCGCTAATTACCGAACAAGCAGCTCAACTACTCAATTTGAAAAGAGAAAAATGTAAAGGAGTTATTTATGGTGTGGGTCAAAAAGAAAATAACTGCAAGGGTAAATTAAACATAGCTTGCTCTTCTATTTATAATGATTTTGCGTTTAACGCGGAAGTTATTATCATGAACAATCTTATAAAAAGCCTGCCAAACAGAACATTCGCGAAACCCTCCTGGGCCATGATTCAAAACATTAACCTTGCTGACCCCGACTTTAACATCAGTCGCCCGGTAGATTTACTTCTGGGGGCAGACATTTATTCCCTTATACTCCTGAGCGGAATGATAAAAGGAGATGACTCTTCACAACCGATGGCGCAACAAACTCACCTGGGATGGCTGTTATGTGGCAATGCGCAAACATATCACTGCAACGTCGTGATCAACAATTTGGAAGAAATACAACAGTTCTGGGAGGTAGAAGATATATCAGAAGATGGAGATCTATCTCGAGATGATATTGAGTGCATACAGCATTTCGAGGCAAACACTAAACGCAACATTGACGGCAGATACGAGGTGCGCCTTCCCATGAAGCCTAACTTTGAACAGAAATTGGGTGAATCTAAAACAAAAGCCATAGCTCAGTTCAGAAACATGGAGAAAAAGTTCGAGCGACAACAGAAACTAGCGGAAGCTTATAAAGATTTTATGAAGGAATACAGTGACCTCGGGCACATGAAACCGGCAAGAGATAGTCATGAAATCGAACGTTACTTACCACATCATGGGGTGGTACGTGAAGAGTCCACATCCACCAAATACAGGGTAGTCTTCAACGCATCCTCCAAGACCTCAACAGGCTATTCATTAAACGATCTTATGTACACGGGGCCTAACTTACAAAATGATTTACAAACATTGCTGTTAAAATGGAGGCAATACGAATTCGCATTTTCCGCGGACATTGAGAAAATGTACCGTCAGATACTTATCCATGAGGAAGATCAAGCATTACAGAAGATCATTTGGAGGGAAGACAATGGACCAGTACAGTCATTTTTGCTAACAACCGTCTCATTCGGTACAAAGCCTGCCCCTTTCTTGGCTATGATGACGCTAAGAAAACTAGCATCGGACGAAAGAGACAGGTACCCTGAAGCGGCCAAAGTATTGGAAGAATCCTTTTACATGGACGACTTAGTACATGGAGCGCATTCCGTGGAGCAGGCCAAAACATTAATCGCGGATCTAATCGCTATTCTAAAATCAGCAGGATTTAACTTGCGTAAATGGTCTACAAACAGAGAAGAGGTATTGGAAAACATTCAAGACAAATCTAACAACGAAAACCTACTCGTCAACTTCAAACAGAATAACATTTCAAAAACACTCGGACTGTGCTGGAACCCAGAAGAAGATAACTTCATTTTTCAATGCAAAATAACAAAACAAATAGGCATACCAACAAAAAGAACACTGCTGTCAGAGATCTCCAAGCTTTTTGATCCCTTGGGCTGGCTAGCCCCTCTGAGCACGAAGCTTAAAATTCTATTCCAAAAAGTTTGGGAACAAAACATTAATTGGGACGAACAAATAACACAAGAAATATACACAGAGTGGTCCCAAATACAGGATGACATACACGTCATCAATGAATGCAAAATAAGGCGCTGGCTGTCATGTAAGGAAAATGACGTCATTCAACTACATGGCTTCTGTGACGCGTCCTTAGCGGCCTACGCTTGTGCTATATACGCGCGAATCAACAATCAAGCAGAACCTATACTGGTCGCCGCTAAAACAAAACTCGTACCACACAAAAAACAATTGACTCTGCCAAAACTAGAATTGTGTGGCGCACATCTTCTTTCCAAATTAATGGCAAAAGTCAAAGCATCCTTACCGTTACGTAAAACAGAAACATTCTGCTGGACTGATTCGAAGATCGTACTAGGCTGGTTGCAAGGCGAACCAAGCCGATGGAAACCGTTTGTGGCGAACCGCGTCGGACAAATAACTACAGTGATACCAGAAGAACAATGGCGCTACGTAAAATCAGCGGAAAATCCATCAGATGCTGCCAGCCGAGGTCAAACTGCATCTCAACTAAAAGAAAATACGTTATGGTGAACAGGCCCGACTTGGCTAACAACTTTTCAGCCAGGCCTAGAAAAATCAGGGAAACTGAAATTTATAACAAGCGAAGAACAGAAAAGATCGTATAAATCAAATGCGATTCAAAACAATAACAACCAAGATGCTATAAATAGATTATTAGAAAAACATAGTTCTATAACGAAAGTAATACGAATCGTTGCATACATTCTACGGGCATTGACACCGAAGCGCAGCGCTTTACCTACATATCTCACATTACCCGAGCTACAAAGAGCAAAATTAATTATAATTAAACATGTACAAAACAGCGAATTGGGCACGGACATAGAATATTTACGCAGACAGAACAAAGTTGATTCAAGTAGTTCACTTTTCAAGTTGAGACCCTTTATTGACAGTGACGACATACTGCGCATTGGGGGTCGACTCGAGGAAGCACATTTGTCGTACGACATGAAACATCCGAAAATTATTCCGAAAGATTCCCGGCTAACTACGCTACTTATCGACCAAGCTCACCAGTTAACACTTCACGGGGGTGCCAAACTGACCCTGAACAAGTTACGAGAAGAATATTGGATTATTGGTGGAAATAACAGAGTTAAAAAACAAGTTGGAAATTGCGTGAAATGTTTGAAAATCGACGGGAAAACACAACAACAGCTTATGGGAGATCTTCCAGCCGCCCGGGTAAACGAAGCAAAGCCGTTTTATCATACGGGAGTGGACTATACTGGATTTGTAACCTTAAGGGCAAGCAAAGGTCGAGGAAGCAGAACATTGAAGGGCTATGTAGTCATATTTGTCTGTATGGTTACAAAAGCGGTGCATTTGGATCTCGTAACAGATCTAACGAGTTCAGCATTCCTAGCTGCTTTGAGGCGAATGGCAGCCAGGAAGGGAGCCCCACATCATATTTACAGTGATAATGGTACGAATTTCCGGGGCTCAGACAACAGATTGCAAGGACAATGGCAGGAACTTCAAAACATTTTCACTGACAGCTTTATGACGGAAGTAGCTGAGATGAAGATCCAATGGCACTTCACAGCACCATCCTGGCCCAGCTCAGGAGGATTATGGGAAAGGAGAGTCAGAAGTTTAAAGGGGCACTTAAAACGAGTGGTGGGGGACCAAAAACTCACTTACGAAGAATATAGCACCGTCCTAGCCCAGATAGAGGCGTGTCTAAACTCGCGCCCACTTTGCCCGTTAAAGGAAAGCATTGATGATTTAGACGCTCTCACCCCAGCACACTTCTTCCCCGGAAGGGCTGGTGTGACAGTTATAGAAATAGAAGAAGATGCGCGGACAAGGTGGCACTTGACTCAAAAAATATTCAGTGATATCTGGAAGAGATGGAAGGCTGAGTATTTAACCCAAATGACTGCGAGACAAAAATGGAACAAACCTCAGAAAAACATTGAAATTGGAGATCTTGTGGTCATACATGAAGATAACCTACCAGCAGGGAAGTGGGCAATGGGACGAGTCCTAGAAGTACATCCCGGGAAAGATGGACTAGTAAGAGTAGTGACACTCAAAACAAAAAATGGTGTGATGAAAAGGCCAGTAGTGAAACTCTCGGTCCTACCCTTAGCAAAACAAAAAACATTAGAAGAAACAAAACAAACAAAAACACAAACACCAAAACAGAAAAGAAGAGGATGTTTTACAACAATCATCGCAATATTGTTGTATTTTCTTACATTGTCAACCGCCGGTAGTTGCGTAAAAATGACCCCTATAAACGACAGGCAAGGATTGTATTTTGATAAACTAGGAAACATGGAATTAGTAAGGGACGATTGGAAACAAGTAGCATACTACGACATGAGCCCCTACTGGGAAGGCGTATCTGCGTATAAAAAGTATAATGATCAATTAGAAACCATTTGTAAACAAATAACAACCTTATCCCATTGTGACGTCGTCATGCTACAACTACGTCACACGTACGAGGAACTGCAACACTATAATAACATTTTATTACGTAATCAGCTGCCGCGGCAGACTCGCAGGCGACGGGGACTAATTAACGGCGTTGGAAACCTTGCGAACACGTTATTCGGAGTCCTGGATGACCGCTTCGCTGAACAATACCAGAAAGACATAGGCCTTCTTCGAGTTAATGAAAAACACCTCGTGACAATGTGGAAAAATCAGACGTCTATTGTTGAAGCCGAATACAACATGGTATTGAGAACCCGAGAAACAATTCAAAAACAACATAAACTAATACATCAACATTTACTTAACTTGGAAAAGGACACAGGCGTAATGGCAAAGGAAATTACCGCCGCAGAATGCCTTTCTCAATTTACAATAATCAGCATGGCTGCAAACAATTTATTAAATCACCTCAAGACAATACAAGATACCTTAATTGATACCATAACTAACATTTATAATGAAAAAATGAACATACATATTATGAGTCCTCAGCAACTACAACGAGAACTAAGCGTTATTTCCAGTCAGCTTACTAATGATCTGACTCTCCCCATCGAAAACATACAAACAAATCTACACAGTATTTACCAGGTGTTAAAAGTGAAAGCAAGAATCACTGACCTATATATGATATTTGAGATTCGCATTCCCTTAATAACTCGTGATCGTTACGATCTTTACACAATTATTCCAGTTCCGCAAAGCTCAGCAAAGAACATGATATCCGTCCTTCCTATAGCAAAACATATAGCCATGAACTTACAAAAGGATGCATTTATGCCTTTACGAGAACAGGACCTAGAAAATTGCCTTCTGCGAGATTCGTTTTCCTACTTATGCTATCTCAAGGTTCCGATTTATAAAATGAACAATGATAAGGATTTATGCATTAAAGACGAGAACGAAAATCATAAATGTAAAACAAGTATCGCCGCGTGCCAGAACATGTGGATAAGCTTATCAAAGCCAAACCATTACTTATATTTTTGTTGTGATCACTGTCCGCTGAGAACAATATGCACGGATCGAGTTACCGCTCAATCGGTAACCCGAACTAACATTATTTATATTGAAGAAAACTGCATCGTAAAAACGGATAACTTTGCAGTTCACACGCATATGAATATGCAAAGTAAATTGAATTTAAAATATGAGATTCTAACTCCAGAAATAGACCCAATAAACCATATAATTAACATAATAATGCATGAAAATGAAAACAATAATTTGACCTTGACAAACGAAGACAAAGAACAGAAGAATATTGAACAGAAGTTAAAGATTTTAAAAGAGACTCAATCTCCAATAGATCAGTACTCGGCACATGACGTGCACCATTACGCTGCCATATACTGCCTCTGGGCTGCGATGATCATCGTAGTCTCAGTGCTCGTATGTCGCAGAACACGCTGTCAGTGGCGACTGAACAAGTTATCTGCTCCCACCCTAACAACTCCAGAGGATACGGGTTCAACATCAGCGCACGGAGTGCCAGCAAGCCGCCGAGTGGAGCGACCGGCCCCAGCGCCGGTGCGGGCGACGCCCGCCCCGCGGGCTGCCCGATGCATCAGCCTGCATGATATTGGTGATAGTGATCAGTGTAATCTTAGTGCGCGAAGCATAGTGAGAAGTGCAAGTGAAAACCAAATTAACAGTGCGCGAGTGGAAGCCGTAGAGCTTCAAGAAATAAGTAGATCGCAAAAGATGGACAGGGGAAGCTCCCCAATTTTAAGAAAAATATCTTTTAATTAATATGTAGTTAATATCATGTTTATTACATTGTTCTATCACCTTGTATCATCCTTTCAACTTTATCTCATCTCACCGTTTGCCCCCGGCAAGATGTTCGGTGCAATATGCACCTAACACGTGACGCGCCCATGCGTACGTATGCTTTTTAGCTACATTGAGGTCAACACTAATTTCAATTTATTAATTTAATGCAATTACGGATACCGTCGCGACCGGGTGCATTCGAACACAGTTTTATAACATTTTAACATTTAGAAACATTTAAACTAACTTAGCTTTTAGTAACAGTGTTTAGCAGTAGTTTTTTAGACATTAAACATTTTCTTCTCTTCTCCGGACTTTTAACATTTACTCACAACCCTCGCCCACCACAGTCTCTATCGATCTCTATATTAATTTTCATATATTACAAATATGAAATGTTGTCAGTTTAAGTTTAGCAATACTTTGTGAAATGAAAATCTTGAAAACGACACAGTGTCTGATGCTTCTAATTGATTTCAGAGTGCAGAAGAAATCGTAGTAATAACGTCACAATACGATAAGCCGGAAATAAATGATGTTCTGCATCAAGTTCCGGTAAGCTTTCAGTATATTAAATCTTCTATTGACAACCAATACTTAAGTAACAAATACCTACTTAAAACAAAGCTCGTATCTCAGTGTCAATTTATTTACTAGATACGAGGTTTTGAAGAGCAGTGACTGAAATAATTTGAATTTTGAATTTGAAATTTTAGTGATTTTTGGTTGTCACCGGGAGATATGTTCTTTGAGAGTTTTTTTTAACAATATTGATACAGAGGAACAAAATACAGCATTTTACATGATTCACTACGCTAGTAAGACAATTGCATTGCAATTGTCATATTTACAAGTTGTTTTTACCATAGCAGCACTAGCGATGTACCGTTCTCGAGAATTTCCGGGAACATTCTCGATTTTGTATGTTCTTGCTCCAAGCAGCACTGTAATTTGAGTTTAACAATGCTTTGTTAAATAAAAACCTTGAAAACGACACCCAGTGTCTCATGCTTATAACTGATTTCAGAGTGTAGACGAAAGCATACTAATAACTTCACAATATGATACACCGATAATTAGTGATGTCGTACGAGATGCGGTAAGCTTACAACTATGTATGCTGTATATTTCATTGCTTTCATGCATGCATCCAAACTCACTCGTCGAATCCAACTCAGATTGGCAGCGTTCTGGACGCTGCGAAATATCCTCGTCCCAAATACCGCAGTGTCTTAAGACGAAGGTTTTTAACCAAATAAAATACCACTAACTTTTAGACTATTTACCTACTATTTTTAATTGGCCAAAAGCTAAAACAAGACGTGTTTTGACTACTGATTTTTGTGACGTCACAAGCCAGTATCTCCATAAAAAATCATACTAAGAAATCGTTTTAGACATTTCATAAAGAGAAGCTGGTTTGAGCTGTCATCAAATACCGTATTGTGATCTGAAGAAACTCAACTTGATAAGTAAAAGTGTTTATTGTGTCCTTACGCAAAATCCTTATTTCAGACCGCTGGTACACCTCCCGTCACACCTGAAACTGCCATCTCTGAAAATGATCAAAATTTACTAAAGGAATTGAAAAAATGTAAGAGAAAAAGTCGCAGGTTACAGAAATTAGAAGAAATGAAGACACAAAAAGTATGTGTATTCCTATACTATTTATTTATGTGTATTAACCTTTTGAGCGCCAAAGACGGCAAATCACGTCGACGTCGTCGTTCGTCGAAAGGTTAAGTAGTTTACACTCACGTGAAATTGTTGTAAGAGCGGGGTGTTGATCAAAGAATTAGTGACGAAGTTACCGCGCCGCTGTACGCGTAGCAAACCCTGATGGAGTTTAACCCGCTTAATACAATAATTAAATATGCCTTACGAAAGTTTTAATAAATGTTTACAAATAAAGCGAAAATTGAAAAATTTAATGATTCGGACAGGATTCGAACCTGCGTTTCCAACGGCTTTCCGGGCCAACACTGGCGTCCTCCCAATTGGACCACCGAATCAGATGTCAGAGTCATTGAATTTTTCAACCAGTTGCTTCGACACTACTGCTTTAATAAAAAAATAAAGTTTTAATAACTTTATTTATATTTATGTTCTTTCTTATTTGTATTTGATTTATGTCAGTGATATCGTGTTATCTCATCCATTTTCCTGAATCCTAAAGTGGGAGCATAAGCTTTTTAACGCTAAGACCGCTTATTGTTATTAAATTAAAACTTAATTAAGATTTCACAAGTAATACCTTTCTTGTTGGCGTGCAATAAGAAAAAAAATGTATTGTAACAAGCACGATTTCAATACAGGGTATTTTTGGATTCCGTACCCAAAGGGTTCTTACAGGACCCTACTACTAAGCTTGCGCTCTTTGTCCGTCCGTCACAGAGCTGTATCTTTCCAACCGTAATCGGTAGAGACTAGAGACTTCAAATTTTAGTATTATGTTTTGGTACGGAACCCTTCGTGGACTAGTCTGACTCGCACTTGGCCGTTTTCTTTTTTACTTATTGTTTGAAAATCTATTTCAGACCGCCAGTGAAACACCTCCACCTGAAACTGCCGTGTCTGAAAATGATCAAAATTTACTGAAGGAAATGGAAAATAAGAAGACAAAACGGAAGATAAATGAAAAGATGACCCCACAAGTAAGCAAATATTAACAGTGTGAAAAGTACTTTATATACACGATGATTTTTAATCGGTGATCAGGAGTAGAAAAATATTAATATCCAGCTAAAATCAAAACTGAAGGCCAGCATATCTCTATGAGAAACTGACATGGCTTAAAAACAAAACCATGTATCAAACTAGGGGCGCCCTGTTTCGCCTCTCGATGGCTGCCCACAAAACTGCTGCTTTTCGGGGCAGTTTTAGATACGCTGCTACCAAGTGCTGGAACAATTTGCCTCCACCTATCAGAAACTCTGTATCTGTTGATAGTTTTAGACGTAATTATAAAGTATATCTGATATCTTTACAGAAATCTCAGTGCACCTGAGCGGCGTGTCTACTATTTTCTTATTTTCTTAACAATCAAAGATAAACATTGTATTTGTTTCTGTACGTGTGCCTCATATTAAAGTAATTTAATTTAATTTGTACTAATAATATTACATATACATTACTAGGTAAGATGAATTGTAAGTTTTAGTTTTAGTAGTATTTAAACTGTCTTAGCCCAATGTTCTCTGTGTGCGGTCGTTTTGTCACCAACAAGGTAGGTACTGGCTGAAAATCAGCGTTGCGGCCTGCGGGCTGCAGCACATGCTGAGCCTGGCCCTTTTTGCTTGCACACGGCTCAAATCTCTGAATGTTTTTGTTTTTGTTTGTAATACTACTGTGTTCGTGTGTTTGCAAATAAATATTTCTTATTTCTTTCTTTCTAAAATTAAACCTAATAGGCGAGGTCTCATGCAATTACCTCACTGTTTATTTAATTAAAAGTTGAAACATAATTAAACCTAACAACGACTAGATACACGGTCATCCTACATAAATTTATTAAAAGTACGATACCTACGTCAAGTGTCATCGCTTTGGCGGGAAATATTACGAAATTTCCTACGACTTTGTATAGGTAATGACAATGACAATGACAAGTTATTACTCATAAATTGTCATTGCCATTAAATTATTAAAAAGGTTGTAAGCTTACAGATACAGATTAGTAGGGTGACAAGGAATTTAAGACAAAATTGGTATTTGAAATAAAAATTATCAAAGAAAAATAAAAGTTTGTTTTCATGTAATTTCGACTTCAACGTGACCGCCATCATTTACTGAGTTAGAAAAGTTGGAACCTGATCACCGATTAAAAATCATCGTGTATATTTCATGCTTTGATTGCGTGGTCGTTAAAAGAAAGTTAAAAATTTCGAGTAGTATTTGAAACATAAGTTAGTGAAAAAATCAAACTGTAGGTTTCAAATATATACCAATAAATCGCAATGGCCCTGTTCGAAGTAGTAACATTGACAATATGATTAAGACATATTTAATCATAGAGAATATTGAAAAAATCAAACTGTAGGTTTCAAATATATACCAATAAATCGCAATGGCCCTGTTCGAAGTAGTAACATTGACAATATGATTAAGACATATTTAATCATAGAGAAACATATCTAAAACAATCAGTATTTTTGAACGGATAAGGAGCCTTATTGTAATATAATAATAATAATTTCTTTATTTCAGGCATCAAAGGCCCATAGATAAATACCTTACAATCTAACATACATATAAAATATTAAAATAATAAAAACATAAGTAACTAAACTAGGTCACATTTTTCAACAGCGACGTGTTACGCGTGTTCGATGTGTCAGGTAGCCGTCCACGGAAACGCCGGAACATGACACCCTTCGGCCAGTACTCTTCCTTTGTGAAGGTCGCTAGTTGGTCCGTCGGAACTCTCAGCACGAAGGAATTAAAACTCACATCGTGGCGAGACTCCAATTTTACGACCCTCAGGATGACACCGGACTTCACCCTTACATATTCTGCAATATCTTCAGCCTTCGTACTGTAATGTAGCCGGGACACATAAAGCAGCGTCGTAGGTAGAGCGGGACGCAGCAAATGTTTCGGTCCAGTCGGTGCGGTACCGCACTGATTTCGACAGGCTGGCTTCTTCTTCTTCTTTTCGACCTTCATGAAGCCATCCTCGTCGCATCGGGACTCACTTAGAGCCGGCATTGGCAGGTCCTTTTTTACGGGTTCCTGCAACCCCTGAGATGACGGCTGCCTGGATTTTGGAGCAGCTGGGCGCTTTGCAATTTCGGCGTAAACACGTCTCGGGGTCGACGTACTCACACGTGACGTGCTCGACCTCTCCGCTGGAGCAGGCGAGCGAGTGGCGGGGCGCGGGCTTGGAGGCGCTTGGTCAGCAACCAGCGACGCATCCGATTCCACGGCGTCAGCGTTAACACCGCCGATCACATTTTGCGCACCGTGACACGCGACTATTTTAGAGGTGTCACTTGACCTACATTCAGATATAGCGTTACGTAATAACGCTACTTCGGAACGCAACTCAATTACGGTATTATTGGATACCTCTAACTTAGTCTGAACTTCGGTCAGACTCTTCTTCAGGATCATAACACCCTTCAGCAGCCTGGTGACATCTATGTGGTCGAACGTATCGGGTGGCAGCCGGTGCAGCTGCTTCGCCACGAACGAAGGCACGTCGCTCGAACGGGTCGCCTGGAATAGCGTGATGATGTCCCGAAGACTCTTCACGCCTCCATCCCTTCGGCGGGATGGCATCTCGGCGGTCTTGCCGAGCGTCTCGTAGAGCAGCGCCTTGCCACTGTAATAATCTGGGTTCTGAAATTTGGGTGGATATTGACCTAAACTTTGGCGGCGGCTTTGTTTAGTTGTAGGTACTGAACTTAAGGATTTCTTTGAGGTATGAATGAAATAGCATAGGATTTTGTAAACTTAAGGTAAATATCCACCCGAATTTCCGATCCCTGGTAATAATACGGGGTTTTTTGTAATGTGACGCCTTTTGTTTTAGCCAAAGCTGCCAACTCTCGCCAACGAATTCCCCTGCCTGTGGGACCGCGACCACCCGCACTACGGGTTCCACGCTGTTAAAGACCTGAGCCTTCAACTACTCCTAGTAAAATACAACGATGTCTTCCCTGAGAAAATCACAATGGCGCAACTGAAGAAGAAAATGAAAAGTCTAGAGAGGAGAGTTTTGAATGACAAAACTAAGGTATGTGCCTCAGAGAATCTTGGGCTCAGATGCAAGAAACATCATTCTTCTCCGTCCCGTCAATTGGTGACTGCCCTGCCCCTAAAGTGTTTGGTATAAGAAAGGTATGCTTAGTGATGTGCCGTTCTCGAAAGCGAGTCTCAATTTGTATGGAGCGAGAACGTTCGGGAACGTTCCCGGAAATTCTCGAGAACGGTACACCACTATATGTTACTCTGGAATGACAGGTGGACTTTTGAAGTCATCACGCTATGATTGGTTGGTTGCTTCTGTCAATCCGTTTGTGTGTTGCCAGTGGTGTATCATAATACTCCCCGATTCCCTTGTTACCTGTATGAATCTCATAACATCGTGAGTGTTCTAAATAAATTATTACGACAAATAAAATTGAGTCAAAGAACATGACTACATTTTTTTTTTGTTCGACCGGTGGCAATTTTTTTTTTCCTTATAATTATTTTGTTACCATAATCAAAAGGGTTGTAACTGGCTGATTACAAGTAAAATGTAGATCGGTTATTTGCATTATAGGAAGACGGGGTTTGTTAATAAAAATATTGGGAAGAGCATCAAATAACAAGAATAAATTTGTATCAAGATATTCAAACAAATTATTCCCTTATAAAAATACAAAACTACAAACTGACCAGATCTACATACCTTTTGCTTAAAAAGGTCGAATATGATGATAATTGTGGAATTTGGCTAAAATAATGGTAACAATATTCTATCTGTTCTCATTTCCCAGTAAGTAATAAAGTGCCGACTATTCGGCATAATTTGCCGACTAGGAATGATGCCGACTAGTCGGCCCGACTCTAGTGAAAACCATTTGATTCTTAGTTTCAGATGACCTGTTCATTTAAATACCTCTACCAGACGTTTTTCTTTGTTTACAGAATCAAGCTCCGACGGACCAGCAAAGAATCCAGAGTATAATAGAGAAAGCCTCCCATTCTCTGCCCAATGATTTGTCGCTCCTTGAGATCGGCTCATGTTCGGGTAAGTCTATAATGTACTTGTTATAAATAAAATTAAGATTACTTTATCTATCCAAATATCATAAACCCACCATGATGCGTTCAAGAACCACACATTATGACCACCATAAAAATAGTATGTTTTGTTACGGCACATTTCTTATCTGTAAAAATGTTATTATTGCTAAATAATAACATCGATTTCGATAATATTATAAATTTCGAACATCTCTGAAAAACAAAGAAATTTATTTGACCTCTATTCTAATATCAGTCGAGATGACATTTAGTTCGAAATGAATTGTCAATTTGCAATCAAATTTGACAAATGTCGCACGTAAGTAAGATATCGAACGATATGATAGTTGGGGCCGACTCTAGTTTGTCTATGAATAAAAAAATACTATTACAGCTGCCAGAAAACTTCATTACCACCATTACCGGGTAATATTTGTCATTATGTGCGACTCCTGAATGCATCATGGAGGCTTATGATATGTGGCTAGATAAAGTTGTGTATGTAACTGTACATAATTAGGCATTAAAACACTCGTGTGATGTTACTATTAAACTTGCCTTCGGCTCTTTTCATAAATCCACAGTCGTGTTTAATACCCTTCATTATGTACAGTCACATAAACTACTATTATGCAATTGCTAGCAAGTCCATGGTCAGTATAATCTGACCATGGACTTGCACATATGGTGCATAGGTTGGCTGACGTTGTTTAGCTTGTTATTGAAGTGAAACTTCTAATGCGACTTCCAACAAGGTTGCGTTAAACGTTTAACGCTACCGTGGAGGGGGTAGGAAAGCACTGTTGCGTTAAACGTTCAACGCTCCTGGGGAGGGGTAATAGAAAGAGACAGAGCGAGAGTGAAGAAGTTTGTCTTAAAGAAACAGTATGAGTTTACTAAAAATCAATTTCTACCCCTTCCTATTTTCATTTCCACATTACGAAGTTTCACTTCTTCCGCGCGGAGGGACTCCATCCACAATTTTTTTAGTAGATTAGGTAGTAGATAGGTAGTTTCCAATTAAGTTTGTTTAATTAGTCAATATATATATTTTCTGACGAGGTACTTGTATCTGTTCTTATAGAACCGATGTGTACTTATGTTTAAGGTTCTTTTCATCAATAAATGAAAAAAAAAGATTATGTAAATAAAATTAAGATTTAATTAATAACTGTCTTTTGAGATGTTTTCAAATGTATTTATTTTTCATATTATAACAAATGTTTGTTGGCAATTTCGTTAGTTTTGGAAACAAAAATAACAATGAAAAATTCAAATGCCACCAGTAAATCGCAATAATCATATCAATTGCATAATCGTTCTTGCTAGTACCATTGATAATACCTACGTTAAGAAACCTGTTTGATTATAGAGAAGAATGACAAAAAAAATCTTCATTATCCGTTCCTCGAAATCGAAAAATCTGCATTTTTAAACGACCTTAACACTCTTTTATATTTCTAGATTCAGATGATGACCACCGAGAACCTCAGGATCAAGTTATCACAGAAATTTCGGCACCTAGCACGGAAATCACAGTTCCAAACACAGAGATCACGATTCCTGCCACCGAAATCACGGTGAATTAAACTATTACAAAATATGATAGTTTATAACTCAAATGGTTTATTTGGAGGTTTCCTTATATAATATACAGGGTGTAATCGTTAAGTGTAGCCAGGCGATAATTCCGTAAATATAGTAGACATCAGAAAACATCCAATTTATATCGAAAGTGAGTTATTTAATGAGTAAAATTACATTAATAACTTTTTTTAATTTATGGGGGGAGGTTTGAAATTAATATTTAGGATATTCTGCTTTTATAAAAAAAAGGTATTAATGTAATTTTACTCATTGGGTAACTCACTTTCGATATCAATTTGATGTTTTCTGATATCTGCTATATTTACGGAGTTATCGCCTGGATACACTTAACGATTACACCCTGTAGATAGGGCCTCCTTCTGCACACTGCCTTTCTCTCACTTTTACGAAAGTCCAGTTTGGATGCTATTTTGGAGTCGGCGTCGGCGCCGCCGTTGCTTGCTTGAGTTGTATGGAGACGGACTCTATAAAACTTAATTAATCCTGAGATGGCTAACTAGGCCAATATTTATAGTATGTTCCCCGATTACGTACTCGAAAAAAACTGGACCGATTTGTTAAGTATTTTGTTTTAAGGATAAATAAATAAAAAATATATTAAGAGACAATTAAAAATTAAAGGGATAAGTTCGCCTTTGCACATATATTTCTTTTGTTTTAATGTATTTCTGTTTTTGTGTACAATAAAGTGTTTACATACAAACATACAATGTTCACAAATCGACCTAGTCCCAAGCTAAGCAAAGCTTGTACTATGGATACTAGACGACCCAGGAACAAATATATATTCATCACACAAATATTTGCCCTGGCCGGGATTCGAACCCAGGACCGCCGGCTCAGTAGGCGATATTACACTTCCTAGTCGGTCCCATTGTCAGGAGGTTAGATCTGATGGAGGGAACTCTTCAAAAATTACAGGCTCACTTACCGTGATTAAGGCATTTCTTTTAGTAACTCGAACAGTTAATTTGGGAAGCATCATCTCACTTCATTGACTTCGGTTATTTTTATTAAAAAGTGATTATTTAAATACAAAGTAGCGTTTAGAGCGATGGTATTAAATAACATCTATATTACAGATTCCTCCTGAAACTCCTCTACTCGTACCGGAATCTGCAGATCCTGAAAACGATCAAAATTCACTGAAAGAAAATGAAGAAGATAATACAAAAGACCAACAAAGTGAAGGTGCACCGGAAAAGGGGGAAAAGATGACGCAACAAGTAAGTTCTTAACCTTTGTCAAAAAAGAAGGGTGTTGTGAAGTTCAACATGTGTATCTTTCTGTCTGTGGCATCGTTGCTCCCAAATGGACAGCTCGTTTTAATTCGTTTTTTCGAAATCCTTATTGACGTGATGGTTTTTAGCTATGTTTGGTTGGGTCTGGGTGGTTTTTAAATTTTGATTTTATTAATATTTATGTTGGAAAGATCCTAAACAGCACAAGATAACTCAAACACGTCGTGTTTGGGGTCATTTGATTTGTTTTGAACGTTTGTTGTATGTTTGAATTAACCTTTTTAACGCCCCAGTCGTCATATGACGACATCGGAAAATGCCAATGACTCCAACGTCGTCTAGTGACGGCAAAGTTTCAGTGATCAAAAACTTTGTAATTCGAACAGCGACAAGTCAACCGCTGATGATTTTGGAGCGCTTTATTTTTTTGCTGTGGCGTCAAGAACACGGTAAATTGGTTCACTTGCCCTTCATAGGGTTAACATTTGTGTAAGACAGTCTGAAATATTTTTTTATTAATAATGAACTAAGGCAATCGTTTTTGATAATATGTTGTGTTAATTCTAGTGCAGGCTGACCACTCTCGTGGAAGAATTCCCCTGTCTGTGGGACGCCGAGCACCCGCACTACGGGTTCGGCGCAGTGCGGTCCCTGGCCCTGCAGCTGCTACTAGTCAAATACAATGATGTGTTGAAAAAAATGAAAAAGAAGAATACCACACTCTCGGAACTTAGAAGGAAAGTGCGTTATACCATAGCCAAGAGTAAACGCGCTAGGAAAGCTCGGAATGGCGTCATTCAACAATCTAAGGTAAGGTATTTAACTCACTCAGTGACGACGCGGTTGCGCAGTAAGAAACTGCCTACTGAGCCGACGGTCCTGGGTTCGAATCCCGGCAAGGGCAAATATTTGTGTGATGAACTCGAATATTAGTGCCTGGGTCATGGATGTTATTAGTATTTAAGTATGTATTTATCTATATAAGTATGTTTATCGTCGTCTAGTGTCCATAACACAAGCCTACTAGAGCTTACTGTGGGGCTAGATTGATTTGGGTGAGCTTGTCCGATATTTATTAAAAAAAAAAGTGACTCAAACATGGCCCCTGACACAAGAAAACGATTTCTTCTCTCTTTTCCGTCACTTCCCGGTATTATCAAAATCAAAAAGGTTTAATTACGACTATAGAGGACCCCGACTCCACATAATGTTGTCTGCCTTAGTGGATCAACTTTTTCAGAATCAGACATTTATTTGTAACCATAGGTACATAAATAAAAACAGTTTTCTTTTTGTTATTCTGTCCCAGGAGACAATGGTGATTAAACTTCTTAGAAAGGTGTTGATAATTCATAATACCTCTTGGTATTTTTAAGAGATATTCTAAATAAAAATGGGCTTATATCTGGTGCAATTACAACATTTTTGTTGAATATTGCCTCCGAAAGCGGAGTCTTTGTAATTGATCCCATTTTTTACCTTTGAATACGGAACCCTAAAAAGGCATGTGACGCTCATATACATTTTTGTTACATTACAGACTAATGCTCGCCATGAAGAAGAAGGGTTTCAGAAGCTAGATTTTCCGAAGGACGAGCAAAGAAAAAAAGAAAAAGAAAAGAAGATACTCCAGAACACAACAGTGGAAACCTTCCAGCCTCTGCCCGATAAATTAACACTATTTGAGATCAGCTCAGGTAAGCGAATAACTTCTAAACGTTACCACTTAATGCTAAGTACCCTTACCATGAGTTTACAGTGATCGTACACGCTAGCGACTACGTTAAACGGTTTGTGTGGAGAACAGTAGTTCTACAAAGTTACACGTTAACTCACGGCACGTCAAGGCGCTCTTTTCCCAGTAGACGCCGAACTCACTCATTTTGGAATGACTCGTAAACATATTAAGCAGTGTTTGAAGATTATGAAAAACATATATATCATACTTAAGGATCTTGCGATTATAAAATCGTTTTCACCAACATGATTGGATAAATTTGGCTCGATAGAAAAGAATTCCAAAGTTACCTCTATTTGTAATATTTTTTCAGTGGCAAGGCTAAAATACGAAGTTTTTTTACCCGTTTTTTGCTTAAATGTATGGATACTAACATTATCTAGGTAAATTCGCTAGGATTGTCTCGATACAATAATTTATTTAATCACTAGAACTAAAAAGCTGCTAAAAATCGTCGCGCGTTAGCGCTTGAAGAGCGTCAATTAGTTCCGCGCGACCACGGCCGGACAATATCGCCTTAAACAGTTCCGAGCGAGTAATCTTTTAAAAGGGTGGATCACCTTTAGTCATTATTCCGTCCCGCTACACAGGGGCGATAGTGATTATATATCTAAGAAAAATTACGATAATTTATATTACTAGTTTTGTCAAGACAGCTCCGCGTCAGTAAAAACGTATCTTAAACAAAATTAAGATTTAATTAAGTCTTATAACATGAGCACTTTTCTATTTCTAGATTCAGATGAGCCATTGAGCAATTACAAGCACCAAGGGCCCCAGAACCGAAAAACTACCGAAATCACGGTTTCTGACACGGAAACCATTGTTCCAAACACAGGAATTGCAGCTCCTGCCACTAAAATCACTGTTCCTAACACAGGAATAATAGTTCCTGACACTAACACTGTTCCTAGCACAGAAAACACGATTCCTACCACCGGAATCACGGTCCCTAACACGGAAATCATTGTTCCAAACACAGGAATCACGGTTCGTATCAGTGCAATCACTACTCCAAACATAGGTATCACTGTTCCTGTCACGGAAATCACGAAACCTAACACCGAAATCAAGGTCCCGGTCGGTACACATACAGGAATCACCATCCCAAACGCAGTGATTTCTTACAACTGGTGTCGATTCTGCGGGGACCTTAAGAATGATTGCACTGACGCCTTCGATAAAAAAAGACCTTATTTCACTAAAACCGATTTCGCATTAGTCTTAAACGATCTTTGGCTAAACCTCGACTTTAATAATAAAGCATTTCCAAAGACTATATGTGGAGATTGTGACAGAAAACTATTAGAGATATATGCTTTTGTTAAACATGTTCAAGATATTCAAGCTACGTTTAATATTCTTGACCGAAAACGAAAAAGTGGAAGTGTAGTAGATGTTACGGAATCTGAAAATGTATCAGAGGGGAAGAAATTTAAAATAACAATAGACTTAAATTCAGATAAGCCTCCTTCGTTGCCTGGTGATGAAAATGATTGCGTTGAAATTGATGGTAGTGATGAAATAGGAGCAGTGGATGATACGGAACCTTGTGAAGTTGCTAGAGTAAACAATGAAGTTATTGACTTAAGCGATGATGATGATATTGAAATGAAAGACAAAATAGAAATAAGCCCGCTTTTATTGACCGATATGGAATCGACAAATGAAGAATCTGAAAGGAGTAAAGGAGTTTCAGTTGACACAATATCTCAATCACCACGCTTGCTCCAACACGGTGAAGCAAGTCCTGCATCAGTCACTGATACAGAGTTAATAAATGATGTAGATAATCCAGATAATAAATGTATAGTTCCTGTTAATATAGTTTCTCAATCGCCATCTATTAATGGAAATAGATGGGTTGAAGTAGGTCCTATTTCAGTTAATTATCCAAATGTAAAAGATGAAGAATGTGAACAAAGTGAAATTGGTGACGTTAATTCTCCATCTCCGTGTGTTGATGATAATAGTGATATTGATACAGATATTGTAGATGAAAATCAAATGAATGAAAGTAAAGTGTCTGTAGATATTATTAATAATGGTGTGTCTTCGTACAAGGTTAATGGAGAAGATTTCATTGGTATATGTACAGATACAGGTCGATGTTCATCTGCTGCATTAGTGAATAACGTTCCTGAGCCAGCTGACTTAAATTCAAACCCGTTATCAGATGTTAATGGGGCTGTTAGTAAATATAGACATTTATTATTAAATTCCCTTTCACTGGATTCTGGGAAAAATAATCGTGTAGTTTCTGATGTAATATCTCATTTGTCACCGTCATGCGAAAATGATTATAGGAATGATTATGTTGAACGTAAATTAAGACATTTATTACAGTCACATTTGTTAAATAGCAAATCCATGAAAGTAACTGAACCAAATATTGAAAGTGAAGATACTGTGGATGTGAAACCTAAGTTGCTACCGTCAAATGACTGTGATGGAAATGGAAATAATGATGTTGAAAGTAAATATAGAAATTTATTGTTAGACTCGCTTTCAATGTCTTCAGAATCTACAAAAGTAACTGAAGAAAAAGATAATCGTGTATCGCCTATTGATGTTAAATCACACTTGTCACTACCATGTGATAATGATGGAGATAATGGAATAGAAAGGAAAGATAGTTTATTATCAGATTCTCTTTCAATAGACGCTGATTGCGCAAAATTGAGTGAACAAAATAATGTTTCTATTGATGTAAAGTCTCACTTGTCATCAAATAAGGATGGTGAAAATAATTGTGTTAAAAGTGATGAAACAGATTCAAACGATACAGAAAGTTACGAAAAATTCATAAAAGAAGTTTTGCTTCAAGCAATCAATAGTGCAGGTATGTCGATTAGAGATTCCGGAGAATCTATTAAAGATACAAAACGTGTAGAAAATGAAACTGATGTTAATGTGAAGAAGGAAATTGATGATGATATTAATATGACGGACGAAGGAGTTTAATGTACAGTAAACGAAATTAAAACACGCACTTTTTTAACCCTTATTGGCATTGAGAAAAGAGCGAAAAATGTACCCGATTCAATTTCCTTGACTGTACTTTGCTTACTTATTTTACATGTTACCAAAGTGCTTGGACAACCAACATAAGTTTATACCTCACGGTGAATGCTGATAATTAAGTATTTTAGACAATAAGTTATCATTAAGTGAAATAAATAAATTATTATGAGAAAATAAAGTTCATTAATGCTAAATTCTGATCAGTGAATCATAACACAAAAACGGCAAATTTGTTAAATAAGTGTCACGGTGTTAAATGCGTTTCTTAATAGAATATTTTTATCGATTCTGTTTGAATGTGGAAATACCACATTTTTATGTTTATAATATTGTTTTTATTAAAGCAGTAACGTCTGCTAACGTAAACCAAATGTTTACAATGAAGCGGAAAATTGAAAAATTTAATGGTTCAGACAGGATTCGAACCTGCGTTTCCAACGGCTTTCCGGGCCAAGACAGGCGTCCTACCAACTGGACCATCAAACCAGATGTCAGAGCCATTGAATCTTTCAACCAGTTGCTTCGAAATGCCTTAGGGTGGCATCGTAGCGCGCAGGTTCGAATCCTGTCTGAACCATTAAATTTTTCAATTCTTCGCTTCATTGTAAACATTTTATAATATTGACATAAAGGTAAATTATGAAAGAAAAATGTAATAATCCAGGAGTAAGCAGGACTCGAACCTGCGACCCTACGTAAAATATATATGGTGTTGTAGGTAAAGAATTTCTTCACAACAGGCTGGTCGAACTAACAATATTGTAAATATATGAACAATAAATGAATACATATGAATAATATAATGTATGCAACTGTACATAATTTGATTTTAAAATACTCGTATGACCTATGAGCACACTCATGTTTTAAGACACCTCATTATGTAACACTTGCATGAACTACTATTAAATAATAACAATTATAAAACTTGAATGCAGAAATTGCAGGATTAAAATATACAATAGGCTTTAATAAATATCGCTTTAGTTAAAATGCAGCTATTAAGAAATATTAGTGAAAATACTGATGTATGAAAAAGTTTAGTGATAATTTTTTTTTAAATAACACTTCTGCTAGCGTAAATGTATATATAGAAGCGAAAAATTGAAAAGAAAAATGTTTTGAGTGGGATTTGAACCTACGTCCCCAAGGCTTCTGGGCCAGACGGGTGCATTACCAATTATACTATATCAAAGCCACTAGAGAAAGCATCGAGTTTTTCTACCAGTTGCTCCATTTCTACATGCCTTAGTCCGGCATCGTGGCGCCATCTATTGTAAAGCAACCTTCTTATTTATATAAATGTGAGTCTAGGCATGTTAGTATTGTAATTTTTTCGTGTTTATTATAAATAAACTTAGACGATATGTTTGTTATATTATAAAGTAGGTACTGTCACTATAGTTCAATACATATACCAAGGCCCGATTGCACTTAAACGTCGTTAGGCGGTAACAATGGAACAAAAGATAATGATAAGAACTTAATTGTTTGTCAATAAAACATGCCAATTTGAAAAGTTAAGATTATAATGCAATTAGTCAACAAAAGATCATGGTTCGCATTGTGTTTAGTATCAAATGGAATCGGGTCTAGGTATATGAAATGAACAATATTATCCAAAACATGAAACCAATTGCTGTTGGTGATCACTACGCGAAGACGTGCCGACCTATTCACTTTTAACGATTGCCCCACTCGACATAACATATAAGAGAAGTGCGTCTTGGTGGAGTGAGTACCACACAGAGTTCACATCAGATAACCAGGCTCACTTTTTGTACTTGTTTTTCTCCTTTCAGTAAAGCAACTTTAATAATATTCTAATCCTTAAGTTTGTACAACTGTTCCACTTTTGAGAACCTAACCTATTTAAAAGTAACCCGTGGATAATGCTGTTGGCTATGCATATTGTAATACTTACTGAATGTAACTCTGATTGTAATACATATTGTATGGTTGTTTGTTATCCCTAAAATAAATAAAATAAAATAAAATAAAAATAAAATAAAATTAAACTCGTATACTCTCATTCGTTCCTTGCATAGAATGTATAGTTAAGTAGGTACTGAATAAAAAATAATATTTAGTACCTAAATTTAATGTTTGCGTGTGTGATTGTGAAGTTATAAGTAAAACAGTGAAATGCCTTCGATTTAAGGCTTAAAGCAATAAATGTGCCTGTAGGTATACAATAATATTGTAATGAAATGAAAAATACAGCATTTCCTTCTACAGTCTGATAGAAAAGAGTAGAAATTAAAAAGTGGCAATACTGTAGTGTTGCCTTTCTAATCAATCTAAGAAAACGGGGACGACACTACACTACACTTTTTAATTTCTACTCCTTTTTGTCAGACTATAGACATACTGGCTCTACGTCCGTAATAGGCTAATTTACTCATGCTTTCATGTATTAAAGTAATGTTTATTTCGTATAGTATATTTGACACCTAAATATATCTTTATCAGTTCATAAAAGAAGATAGCTGAACAAATTGAAATTGAAAATATGATTTTTATTATGTATTTTGACATGGTTAAACCGCTGTCCGCCATTATCACCCTTGATAGAGACGTCACCAATTCAGTAAAAAAAAAAAAAACTTCATTCGCATCATAGATGAGAGTGTATTACTGGTCTTTATTTACGGGATTGCCTACGTCACGGCACAAATAACCTGAATACAAAAATGGCGGACGGCGTTTTTGTCTGTTCATGAAATTTTGGACACTTTCTGAATAGAAAATACCTAATATATCCAAAATCTATTATTGGAGAACAGTAGACAGTTAAATTAAACTTAAACCATTCGTAACAGATAATGATAAGTTCGCCTTTGTACATGCTTATTCTTTTGTAATGTGTTTTTCTTGTTTTTATGTACAATAAAGTGTTTACATACATACATACATAATAGATATTATAGATTTCTGATACATTCCATTTATAAAAGTGACATGACTATTTATATATTATATAACGCCCGGGACTCCGAATGATCGAATATTATGGATAATTGTATAAACATCAACCATGTCAATAATGTTAATTTAACCTTTTTATTCACCAATAGGATAGAACGCTCAAAATACCTCTCATTAGTAACTTAGACCAAATAAATGTGTTTTCTCTTGAAATGTCGTCATAACGTGCGTTGTAACAGGTTTCGAAGTGTCATGTTTCGGGTGGAACAACTCTGGAGAACTGTATGTTTAAGTAATAGACATGTTGACTAATTTTTTTGAGGATGTCAATCGATTCTATTTTTTATTGTGATCAAACACTTAAACTGCTCTAAAAGTCAGAAATGACCGTCAAAGTTCAACATTCCTACGTAGCGCTAAAAACGCTCCATACAATTGGCGTCCAGGCTAGTGACGTCACAAACCGGTATAGGTACCAATAATTGAATGGAGAAATTAAGAAATTTGCCATTTTCACCGTGAAAAAGTGCGTTTAAGTTCATAGTTGTAATACATTGTTTTGTAAAATTATGAGGATTCTGAAAACATTTTCAAAATTTCTTTTGGATTTAAAAAAAATATCATAAAATTTGCGTTACATCTTTGAAGTCACATATTTCCAAAATTATTTATTTTTCTAGATTTTTTTTCTTTGGTTCGTGATATATTTAGCTAATTTTATTCATATAACTACAATACGCTGTAGAATTCAACATCAGTCAACATGTCTATTTTATATTTAATATTTTTTTTAGAACATGGCATTTCATTGAACAACTCGAGGCGGAACAACTCGAGAGAACTGTAAAGGAAATTGAAGCCCTAGTCCGGGAAGTATTTTTTTTAAACATAGCGTCTGTGTTCATGAATGGGCTAAACAGCAGAATTATGTTTTTTTGAGTGGTGTATTTTTTTTAGCATGTATTTAAATCGATATCTGTATATTCCCTTTTTTTGATCAAAATATTTGAAAGTTTCACCAAAAATACTGACTTGCACACTAATTATGCACACTAAATAATGCGAATTCAATATACTATTTAAAGGTATTTGCAAAACTGTTTTACTGGATATTAAAAAAACCTAACCTAACCTAACCCGGCCGAGTCGGATCTTAGTGTGCAGTGCGAGGATAATTAGTGTGCAAGTCATTATTTTTGGTGAAACTTTCAAATATATCCGATGTACGAACCATATTTTTGGTGTGAATTCGGTTAAAAAGGTCATCTCGTTTTGTATGATGTTTATTATTATTATGTTTTGTTTTTATTCGTTTTTCTGGTATGCATTCCGTTAATTAGTGGAGTTTCCTAGTGTGCTGAAAAATTATACAGATGTTTAAGAAAAGCACACATGCCTTGCCGTGAAAAGAGCTTGCCGGCTTCGTAGGTATCAATATCCGGCTTCCCTACGGTCGGCCGTCTATACCTACTCGCCCGGCAAGCCCTTCTTTCCCGGCGTCTGCAGTAATGATCACTGTGTAAGAGTGTATACCTGTTATAGATTATGGTCGAATATATTTTTCATACTTGATGTTGAGAACTAGCGCGTTGTACTCTTGTACTATTACGTCTATTACGTTTGGCTGTTTATAGGTTAAGTTGTCTTTTATTTAGATAATAGTAGAGATGAACAATATGAAAATATTGGAAATTAACGCGTCTCCGATTTGTACGAACATACATCAAGAATAATTACGTATTACTAAATATTCTTTTTTATTATAATAGCAAAATCACACATTGGAGACGCGTTCATTTAAGTTAGTTCGTCTCTACGAGTATTAATACTGTCCATCTATCTAGTCATAAATAAAACAAGGTTTCTTAAAAAATATTTTTTGTTTACTTGCCAATCTTACCATAATAATTAAGTAAATAGCCCTGTTCTGACTAGTAACAAATAATGTTAAGAAACATGATCATTCATCGTCATCACATTGAACATAGACAAAAATGTCTAAAACAATCAGTCAGTCAGTATTTTTGAACGGATAAGGATCCTTAAGTAATCCGCAATAGAAAGGTTTCGAGTTACAATAATGAAATACTTTCAGTCATTTTTTTTATTGTTGCTTATACAAAAAAAAGAATCAATGTTTTTGGTGTACAAAATCAACGTAAGAATCATGAATCATCAATCAATTGCGACATAAAACAAAATTAACACTTCCTTCACAATTTCACAAAATCAACACTTAATTTAACCGTAGATCTACGGATCACCCAATTATGTACACTTACATAATGAAACAGTAATTTAGTAGGTACTGTTTAACTAAAATAAACAAGCATAGAAGCATGTTTTTTTTTCCTTTACAACTTTTAGAATAGGGGTGTAGAGTGTTATGTAATTCAACATACTATTATTATTAATGATACAAATAATAAAAAAGGCTTAATATAATATGTCAGGAAATAAAAAATATGTCACTTCAAAGATAAGCAACGTCATATGATTTTTTTAAATCCAAAAGTAAAACTGGTACACAAATCTTCATAATTCAACGAAACATTAAATGTATGACTACCATGTAATTAACGCATGTTTTCACGGTCAAAATAGAAACTTAATTATTCTTCCATACATTTCCGTGGTGATGACGTCATGGCCTCTCGTCATTTGCATGGAGTTTCCAGCGCTCCGTAGGAATGTTGAACATAAACAATTACTTCTGACTCATAGAGCACTCTAAATGTATTTACTTGTCCCTATAAAAAAATATGTATATTGTCTACACGCCTATTGAATCCATCAACTTTTTCTTCAGGTGTCTTTCTGACCTAAAGTTTTCAGGTTCATAGATTAATCACAACTTTTCGACATTTCATAAACTAAAGCATTCGACGCCAGTTCCGCTTCGTCAGGTTTAAAATCGGCTCCGCCAAATTCCAGTCTTTCTTTGTGTGACTCTTCAGTTTCTGTAGTTTCTTTTTTTATATCCATTATCAATTCAGTATCTTCACAACTTACATTACTATCATGTTTTTCCTGTATTGTAGTATTATCTGTTTCAATATTTTGTCGGCTGAATTCGGAATTTTCTCCTTGATCGTGCCTATTGTATTGCCTTTGTAAAGGTATCTCTATTCTAAAAATTCTACTTTTTTGAGCGGGTACAGAATTACTAGTCCCGTCACTTTTCTTTTTATGAGTATATGTACTATTTTCACTGTCTAAGTTACTAACACTATGTTTCTCCTGTGTAGTATTAACTTGTTCCATCGATTCAGAATTGTCACTTCGGTTTTTAGTTTTGCGCTTCTTCTGTTTAGGTCCAGGTTTATCACTTTTCCTTTTATGAGTAAACACTTGACTCACTTCCAATGCGTCGTTTAACCCTTCATCCTCTTCCGTTTGTACGTCTTCTGTTTCTGCGTCTTCAACTTTAACAGCTAAAGTTTCCATATCATCAGCTACATCGATTAACGAACTTTGTGCAGCTATAACTTTTTTAACAAAATCTGTCATCTCTTCTAATTTCCTATCGCAGTTAGAGCACACAGTTTTCGGTAATGTATCGTCATTGAAGTCTAGTTCTATGGTTAGGCCGTTGACTGTTAGTGAAGTTTTGTGTTTCTCTAAATAAGGTTTGTGGTCTGTGGCGAGATCGATGCAGTCTTTCCCGAATTCGCCGCAGAAGCGACACTGCTCTAAGGTTCCTTTCTTTAGTGGATCTTGTGCTAGGTCTGGAGTAGACAAGTTGGAATCTGGAAAGGAAAAACAACATTTTTAAGAAGCCTTTGATGTGAATAATTCATTTTCTTTAGTCCTAGATAGTAGTTAATTTCATGCGTTCATTGCGTGCAGTCGAAAACAAGTCGAAAAAAGAAACAGATTTCTGCGTGATTATTGACAATTCTGAGTAGTTTTGACACAAAAATTATCAATAAACAATTCAAACAGTAGGTTTTTAATATATATCAATAAATCGCAAATGGTCCCTGTTCTAAATAGTAATGTTACGAAACATGTTTTACCATAAGAAAAATGTCTAAAACAATCAGCATTTTTGAACGGATAAGGATATGATGGATTGTATATGGGCTTTTGCTTTTTGTCTACGTATAATTACTACGTCCCCATACAAACTTCCGACACCCTTTTCCAGATTAAAACTATCCTATCGCGTGGGACGGCATAGCTATGCCGTCCCACGCGAGCAAATGCGAATTTTTATCTATATCGGTTCTACAGTCAGATCAGACAGAGCTGCTAAGTAGACCGAAGTTTCGGTTTCAGCCGGTTTCGGCCAAATAAGGTTCGGTTTCGGTCGGAAGTCGGCCCTTTTTTTTGTTTTTATTAAATAAAGCGGCAACTCAGTGTACCTACGTCAGTGGCGCCAGTAAGAGCCAGTAGCCCAAGCGTCAACTTAGTTTTTCGGATCATCAGTTGTGCTAGAAATAAAATAGTATGGCGAGCTTACCTGAGCTGTCCTGGTTGTTCCGGCACATGGTCTCCGAGCTCGTACCAGCAGACGGGCCAGGGATCGGCGGACCAGGGTCGTGAGACTGTTAACAAAGAGAAACTGTCGTCAGTACGTCTGGCATAACTGTGACATGCGACTGACGCGCGACAAATAGCCTGTGTCACTTTTCATTCAATACCGTTCGGGAATATGGGTTATTAGGACCAAAAAGTTGGATGAAATTAAGGCGTAGTTAGCCATACGAAACGAGGAAATAAAAGCGATTGGAATAAGTTCCGCTGTGCGACAAAAATTAACGATACAATATCATTATAATCGGTTCACCCAGTGAGCTTTTGACTGGGTGAACCGATTATGGTGATTCTATTGAGAACCTACAGTCGAATTAAGAACCCGCCTCCTTTTTTGAAGTAGGTTAAAAAACGCTTCGAACGCATGTTTGAGCCCAGCCTAAATTTGGCATCTTTAGCATTTAAAAGTTTCACTTTTACGCCTTTGTCGCGCGACAAAAAGTCGAGTCTCAGTTTTGCTAGTTGTCCCAAGGATTATCATTATCATTCGCTGACCGGGTGTTTAGGGTTCCGTAGTCAACTAGGAACCCTTATAGTTTCGCCATGTCCGTCCGTCCGCGGCTTAGCTCCGTGATCATCATTAGTACTAGAAAGCTGAAATTTGGTATGAGTATGTATATGTATCACGCCGAAAAAACGGTAAACGGTGCCGTTGAATAGGTCTTTTAAAAATAATAGGGGTCTTCAAACATTATTTTTTGATAAAGTCAGCAGTTTTGTAAATATTCGCTTCGAAAACCACGGTTTAAAAATATATGGAAAAAATCATGAAAATGAGGCCTTATAGGTAAGTAAGTACTTTCAATGAAAACTATATTGAACAAAATCGGTCGAGCCGTTTTTGAGTTATCACAAAATTTCACAATTTTCTTTAAAAGGACGTACTTAATTTGACTACTAAGGTAATAAGTACGAGTAATTAAAGTTACTTTGACGCTTACGAGCTTTTTATAGAGCTTGAAATCTTTCTTGTAACTTAAAACCAGTTTTAAGCCCTATTGTGAAGGATGAGCTACTACGGAACCCTACACTGAGCGTGGCCCGACATGCTGCCGATGCCGGTTTTTTTTTTTGTTATAGGAAACGAAACCCGTCGCCCATAGACACCTGCAACACCCGAGGAGTCTATGGAATTAAATTAATTAAGTAATTATTATTTTATTGCATGTTGTGACACCCAGAGACTTTATACATCTCTGGGTATATTTAATATTTTAAATTTATTAAATTTTTATTTTATTTGGAGTATCTATACATCTCCTTTACGTGTACCCAGTGTAATTAGTTATAACACAACTGTATCATGTAATTGTTTTAAGTATTATTTACGAAAAAATGACTTACTGTTGAGTTTCTTTCGGCTTTCTTCTCAACAGCGGTCTCCTCTTGCGAAATGCCGGTAGATTCACAATCTGACTTGTAAAAGTGCCCCTGTGGCCTACTTACTGAATAAATTATTTCATTTCATTTCATTTTAAATTATTTCATTTCATTTCATTTCATTTCAGTCACAAGTGCGTCGCCGGTAATTATAGTGAGATGTACAGATATTTATCTACTCGAAATTTGAACTGCCGACACTTAAATAATATCACGGGACAATCATACACAAATCGACCTAGTCATATAATACGTTATATAAATACATATATAGATAACATCCATGACCCAGAAACAAATATTAGAAAAAATTAAACAAGATTGTAAATTATGAACACTTTGCTTTATTGTGTTATGCTAGTTAAAAGAAAAATAATTGAAATGAGTTACCTGGTGGAAGGTGGATTGCCGGTCCCAACTCCCAAGTAACCTTTCGAATTTTTCGAATGCTTTGTGTGTCTACTTTGCATTGTTTATTTTATTTGAAAGGCTTTACACCTTAGCTACCTCTATGTGAATACTTTAATATTCACATCTTACCGCACTACTTTACAGTGAACGAGCAAGCGAGAGGTTTCCTGGGAGTTAGGGTGGCAGAAAGGTTAACGCGCTGGACCGGCAGCCCAGAGATACCGGCTTCGATTCTCGGTCTCTTCCACCAGGTGCACCACAAACTGCGCCAACCGCGTCGTCGCATAGGTGCGGATAAATGTAATAAAACAACATGCTTACCAACATTGGTAAAAATATTGTTGGCACAGCAGAATCTATTAAACGTCTCCGATTGTGCGTAGTGTTAAAACAGTCAACAGTGAAGTGCCTCGAGCAAATCACGCTGCAATTGGATGGGAACCACAAGTCCCCCCGGTTCGCCGCGTCGATCCATTTCTGTTTAATCTCCGGGGATTTCGGAAATCTGAAAGATCAACCTTATTTTTATTTATGTATTATTTCAGTAGTTGTTCTACAGATTCCGTGATTACTTTTAATTGCATCGCCTACTTAGGGCTTCTGCACAAATCACGCGAGGTTTGGTAGGGGGGAGGGGTCAAGAAAAAATCACGACAGATCACGTTGAGGGAGGGAGGGGTATAAATAGACCTCACGTGTTTTTTTTCAAAGAAAAATATATACCATATGAGTAGATTTCTTTCGTTAAAATTAAATCTTCATTTGATAAATACTTCAAAATAACGAGTGATTTTTTCGAAATTCTGGCTAAACAAAAAATAGGTACACGTGAGGTTGTGAGGGGGATGGGGGGGTGGTAGCAAAGATATTCTATTCTATTGTATAGGTACTTATTTTATCCGTCGTACTTTCTCCAAGTTAAGTTGTTATAACTAGTATAAGTTTTTAGTAAGTAGTTACAGTCGAGTTCATTTATTGTCAGGAGCATAAAATCGTGTTCAGATATTTATGTTCTCGTATGTGTGTAGATGTAAATGAACTCGACTGTACTATGGTAGTGTTAAGAAAATGTTAACTTTTTGATACACCCTGACAACCCTCCTTCCACCTAGTTTTATAAGAACATAAAGGAACGGAAGTGCCTAGGTAGGCGCCATATTTTAATAAACAAATCAAATCATAATATTTACTCAAACTAAAAACATTTACAAACTAATTAAAAGTACCAAATTACTGCTCGGAAACTACTATTTTGTGCAAAAATAAAAATAAATATTCATTTGTTATACATAGGTATTAATAAAATTCGGCACAGCCAAAAGTCGATTTGGTACATCACTAATGATGATACACTTTCGTAAAAATCTGTAGAATTGCTTTCTTCTTTTGATCAATAGGAGCAGACACACTTCACTACTTCCAAGCGACCAGTGTAACGAGAGCTCCGCGGCTAGGAACAAAAACTCCGTTTTATACAGAAATTTACTCACCTATGGAACGTTATACCATCTTTTTCATAACTGGACGTCCTAGACGTCTTCCCACACCACTTAACACTGCAATTCACCATGTTTTGGCACGTAATTTAGTTAATTTGCCTTTTTTCGTTGACGTACACACAGGTTATATACATGGACGCAACTAAACACGCGGCCGCCCGCATGATACTTTATATGATTGCAGTACCATAAGCCTCGCGCTATGATTGGTTAGTTAGTTCTGTCAATCCGTTTGTGTTGCCAGTGGTGTATAATATTCCCCGATTCCCTTGTTACCTCAGGTAACTTACCTGTATGAACCTAACAAAATCTTGGGTGCGTAAAACAATTATTACAAAATAAAATTTAGTCAAAGAACATGACAATTGTATTTTTTATTTTATTTTTGTACGACTGGCGAAAAAAAATGTTTGTCCTGTAATTATTTTGTTACCATAAAGCGGCATCAGTGATGTCAAAGTCTCACTAGCCGGAATGTCGTACCTTGTTTTCTTTTCTTATACCATGCCATGGTAGCAACTCGTCCGGAATTTCCCAAGTTTGGAGGACGTCCGCGGGTTTGCAAAAAGTGTCCGGGGAAGACATGGACACATTTTATGTGAATTAAAAATAGTGCGATTGTGTTTTTAATAACATAATTTTCGGACACGTCCGGGAAAGACATGCGATTTACGCCAAATGTCTCCAGGTTTTTTACGTCTTTGTCCGGGTTCGGCGAATTTAGAGATGGCAGTGGCAGCCCTACATGCCGGCCATGTTTAATATTGGCCCGCGCGACTCGCGCATGTCGCCTTCCATGCGCCGTCTAAAGTAAAATCCACAGACCTACGGACCAAATTGACAAGTAAGTATGAACAAATGTTGCCACAGTTCGGCCAGTGTCGTTCTCATCGATATTAAAATTATAATTACATCGTAGGTTTAAGGTCAACCCAGACGGGACAATCAAATTGGCAATTTGATCGGCTAATCTATATACCAACTTTTTCCAGTGATTTAGACAGATCAAAATGTGTAGACCCCTAATTAGAGATAAAAATTTAATGTCAAACCAGCAATAATGTACATGAAAATTATATATTTATGATAATTGATAGTTTATTGAATACATACATTTAATTAAATTAATAAATACAATTATTGTTCTTTATTTTCAAATTCCCAACAATGTGGTCCATCTTTTTAACTTTTTGACCGCTGTTTACAAACTACTTTTATGTATCTAACGATATACGTTATCATTACTATTATATACGAGTTTTTATTGAAATGGTTCCGTGTTATTATGGATTCGCAAGATTCGGGACCAGAACCATGTTCATCAAAATGTTCGCCTCCGACAAAAAATTGAAAAAAAATCTATTGGTGAAACTGAAAAAGAGACGATTCATCGAGTTTACGTTTATATTTATAATGAGATGGTAGACAGATTGCAGGACGAACAAGATATCCCAGAGGACATTCATGTCAATAAAAACTGGCCAAGTGCGAGTCGGACTCGCGCACCGAGGGCTCCGTACAAACACTTTCCATCCCTAAGTGGTTAAGTTAAGTTTGCACCTGGTATGTATAGCACCCCATATAAATTAGGTGCAAAGTTAGGTATTAAAAAAAACTACTTACTAGATCTCGTTCAAAACAATTTTCGTTGGTAGTTTTTATAGTAATGTACATCATATGTTTTTTTTAGATTTTTCATTTTCTTATTTTAGAAGTTAGAGGGGGGGGGGGACCAACTTTTTTCCACTTTGGAAGCGTCTGTCACGCAAACTATTCGGTTTAGAAAAAAAATATTTTAGAAACCTCGATATCATTTTTGAAGACCTATCCATAGATACCCCACACGTATGTGTTTGATGAAAAAAACATTTTTGAGTTTCAGTTCTAAGTATGGGGAGACCCCAATATTTTTTTATTTTTTTATTTTTGCATCAAAATCTTAATGCGGTTCACAGAATACATCTACCTACCAAGTTTCAACAGTATAGCTCTTATAGTTTCGGAAAAAAATGGCTGTGACATACGGACGGACAGACGGACAGACAGACAGACATGACGAATCTATAAGGGTTCCGTTTTTTGCCATTTGGCTACGGAACCCTAAAAATGAGTCTGTCATGAAAACATCCGAAATTCTTGGTATTTCGAGAAGTTCCGTTTTTAAAGTTTTGAAGGAATACAAAGAACAAGAGAAGTTTACTTCGCCTCTGAAATCCGGTCCAAAATTAACGTTCAAAATAAGGTGGATGAATTTACTTTTGCGGCAATACGTCAAAAAGTGCATATGTTTTTTGAAAAAAACGAGACCCCGACTGTTGCAAAGGTAAATTGTATTGCGATTTTCAATTATTTCCGTTAAGTTTGTTGTAAACGTAATATAGTCTTACAACCCAAATCCGACAATAGAATATTTATATATTTAAGCTCGAAAACCTTTTTATGCTTTAAAACTAGTGGGTAAAAACGCATTTTATCCATCCACTACCTCGAAAACCAAACAAATACAAAATTTGTACCTCTTATTTGAAACTAATATACTTATTTTTGATTTAAACAACTAGTCTGTTATTTGTACTTTACAACTTGTCGATATATTGTTATCGACATATACCCTTCACTATTTGTATTTTGCTGTTCCTGGTATCATTTTACCTGTCAGTCATTTGTGAATTTAGTCCGTAGGTCTGTGGATTTTTTTAGTTTAGTGGGAGTTGTCTGTGGCGCGTAAATACGGTCAGCAAGCTAATCAGATTGATTTATCGATTTATTTATTTATTTAATAACAATATAATTATGTTTTGTTACTTATGTGTAAGTTAGTTGCACCGCCTACCATTTTTCCGCTTTGCCCTAAGATTGACTGGTAGAGAATGCCTCATGGCATTAAGTCCGCCTTTTGTACGATAAGTTTTCTTTTGTCCAATAAAGATTAAATAAATAAATAAAATATACATTGTATTTGAAATTATACTTATAAATACACCACTGGCAACACAGACACGGATTGACAGCACCAACCAACCAACCAACCAATCAGCGTGATGACCTGAAAGTCTCGCCTGTCATTCCAGAGTGCCATACCCTATTTTCTTATAACATGGGGTATTCTTTATACATGGCCTCGTATTACAATATCGCGTATCAAGTCCGCTGACGCTACCGAACTGTTCGCGTTTGGTTACGTCCAGCACTAGATGATCCCTGTGTGAACCGCTCTCCGCCTCTCCGGCTCAATCGGGTGTCTAAATCTATTGGCCACAACGACGCCACGGAGCGGTACCGAGTAAATATTGCCATCTCTTTCTGTCTACAGTAATTGCTAATATTCCTTTCTCTGTCATGTAATGTTTGTTTTGATTGTTCGTGAAAATGTTCATTACTTGTAACAAATGAACGTGATTGGTCAATTTGACAACGGCTTCCTGTGATTCGTCCTAACACGTGACATTTGTCAATGGTATTGAGACGGTGACAGTGAAAACTCACAGTTGGACAGATCGTTTAATGCAATAAAGAGCCAGCTTTGTTTACTTTATTAATGTATGGGTACTATTTAAACAAGCTTCTTTTTGGAGTTTACTCCTTAAGAATCGATTTTCATATATAAGCCCGGGGTATGAAAAATATGGGGTGTAAAATCGAACGTATCTGCCGTGCTAATTTAAAAAGTCGTATCTCAGTATACGATCGGGGTAAAAATACGACTTCGTAATTTAGCAGGTTATGCGTTAAGCGTTATAGACTAAGATCCCGATATAAAATAACCTTCACCGAGATGTTTATTTGATGAAATGTATTTTATATTTAATTTAATATGTCAATAATTATATTGCATATGGGTTGCCTAACAAATTTTAGTCCAGGGTATGTTTAATTAATAATAAAAAAAAAATGTTTTAAACATTTCACCGGTTTGATTAATATTAGATAAATTCTATACCAATCGAAAGTATGAAGCCCATAGAATATGCAAACGTTAGGTTGCCTATTCTTTTCCCGTCACAACTATTGGGTAGCCAGGTATAAACAGGTAAATCTATACCTACTAGGATTTTGCAAAGGTCTGATTGTTGAATTGAAATAAAATAAAATTAAAGATTATTTAATTATGAATTTATCTCATAATCAAATCGGAGAAATGTAAAAAAAATTTTTTTAATTTTAAACTAAACACCCTGGACTAAAATTTGTTAGGCAACCCATATGCAATATATTTATTGACATTTTAAACTAAATATAAAATACATTTCATCAAATAAACATCTCTGTGAAGGTCATTTTATATCGGGAGCTTAGTCTATAACGCTTAACGCATAACTTGCTAAATTAAGAAGTCGTATTTTTACCCCGATCGTATACTGAGATACGACTTTTTAAATTAGCACGGCAGATACGTTCCAAAAATATAAGTATTGCGAGGATTGACGTTTGGTTGTCAAAGGCGACGGTTGAAAATTTTATCAAATTTTATTTTATTTATAAGTTAATTCAGTTTTAGAGTCCTTTTCGCTGTTTTTGCGATGAGTGAGTCAAGTCGAGGTGTCGTGAGTGATACGTCACTTTTAGAATATGGGCAGCGGGCAGCTCCGTCGTGGCTATCTGAAGTGGAGTTTGATAATAAGGCAGGGCCGAGTCAATCGGATATTGTATCGGACGCTGAGTCCATGTCGGATGTGCGGCATATAGCGGTGAAGCGTGCTTGTGGTCTGAGCGACGAAAGCTGTGGTTGTAGTGATAGTTTTATCACAATAGGCAGGAAACCTAAACGCTTGCGGGTTTTAGCAACCGCCAAAACGCAGCTGGAGCCGGACGGTGTGCCTGACAAGCTATTTGAAGTTTATATAGTGTCAAAAGAAGATTTACCGAAACAGATTGGTTTGGCAAAGTTGCTGCAATTTAAGGGTATAAAAGGAATTTTATCCGTCAAGTTTATGGGTCCACGTAAAGTTCGCATACAGTTTAACTCTACGGATGATGCGGAGAAGCTTCTGGCTTCTCAGGAGTTTAACAATGAGACGAGACGTTCTTATTGGTCTAATATGGCATGCTGCACTTATGGAATTATAAGGCAGGTTGAGTTGGAGGTTGAGGAAGACGAATTTTTAAAGAATATTGAAGGGTCTGAAGACATCTTGTCAATATGTAGACTGAACCGTTTGGATCATGATGGGCGTTGGGTTAAGGCTGAAGCTATTCGTCTGTGTTTTAAGGGAACTTCTTTACCGCCATATGTTTATGCCTACGGTTGCCGATTTAAGGTAAATCAGTACACTTTCCCGGTTACCCAATGTTCAATATGTTGGAAGTTCGGTCATCTGAGCAGGTTTTGTCCTACTACTAAAGTTACTTGTCCGAAATGCGGCGGGGAGCATGCCAATTGCGAAACGACAATTTTTAGATGCATTAATTGTAAAGGCAGCCATATGGCCTTAGATAAGTCGTGCCCGGTTTTTGTGAAGGAGTAAGAAATTCGCAGGATTATGTCTGCTGAGGGATGTATATATAAACGGGCTTTTTGGTTGTACTCGTATATGCAAAATAAGGAAAAAAAGGATACGGATGTTTGTAGTCAGGATGCGCCATCTGTTTTTGAGAATGACTTAAGTTTTGGAAAGTCATATAGAGATGCTGTTTTGTCGAAGCCGTTACAATCTAAAGAGTCTGAAGATTCTGTCTGTCAGGCTGAGGGCCAGCGATCAGTAAGTCAGTACAGATTAGAGAGCGACCCACAACAAGAGGTTCGTAAGCCGCGGAAATCAAAAAGAGTAACAGATGTGAAGAGGTCCGAGTGTCTATTGGTCAATCAGCCTACTATTGAGCGGGCTGATATAGAAGATCAAAGACAAAATAAGGACAAGAAGAAGAGACGTATTACTTTTGAAAGGCTGGTTGAGAAGACGAAGGATATTTTGTTTTCTACCGAAAGTTGGGAGGAGAAGTTCAAAACGCTGTTTTGGAGTTGTTGTTAAGGAGATTTTGGATTTATTCAAGGATTTTTTTAAGGAAGGTGATTTTGTACGTTTGTTTTTGTCTAATGTAAATGGCTAGGTCTAATACCAGATCTTTCTTGAATGTAATGTTCAATTCAATATTGGCGGAACCCTTATCGGAATCGGCTAAATTTGTATACAGTTTTTTTTATGTAAATAGTGTATACAAATTTAGTTGTTTTCGTGTACATGTTATTTTTAAGTTTATACGGTTTATGTTTTTATTTATCTATGTCTTTTAGATGAATGATGTTGTGTATTAGGCCTGCTGGAGCTGGCATGTTCATAAAAATGATCAAAGCTCCTTAATTAATAGATAAAAAAAAAAAAAAGTATTGCGTTACTACGGTAGAAAGGTCGTATCTTTGTATGGATTTCATAGTAAGATACGGTTTTTTTCCGTAGCACTGCAGACTGTAGTAACTAAACTAGCCGCTCGAGGGCGCTTTACATCACGCTTCCTTATTTAGTTACTACTCATGATCTCTCCAATTTGTTAAAAATGAATCGGAAGTAAATTTTCCTTGTAAAATATTGTAATTTTGCTGTATATTATACTCGTATATTAATATTATGTAAGTGCCTACCTTCTCGTTCTTGTTTGCAGCACCCAACAGGGTACATAATGTGATACTTAAACTATTTACTAATCATTATGTGCAATAAACGTATTGAGTATATATTTTATAATCGTTCTTAAGGCCAGGCGCGCACCACGATTTTAGTCGCGCGATAATTTTGTCGCATAAATGCAAGATATGGGTTTATATGAAGGTGCGCGCACCACGATTTTCATAAACCCAGAAATACGCTTATTTCTGCGACAAAATTATACTAAAAAAAAAAACGTGGTGCGCGCCTGGCCTGAACAGTAAACTCCAGTCGTGCGTCGGAGCTGACACACACACTTTTTTAATAGCATTATTTGCCTCCAACCAAAAGAAAAAAGTAGCGGCAGTCTTACTGGATCTGAGTTCGGCTTTTGACACTGTGAACCACAATATCTTGTTAGCAAAATTAGAGCACTACGGGGTTAGAGGAAAATCATTAAATCTAATTCGCTCATACTTAACGAATAGAAAGCAATTTGTAGAAATTAAATGGAAACAAGACAACCTTGAAAAAATTTACAAGTCGAAGATAATAAGCGTGAAGAAAGGAGTCCCACAGGGATCCATATTAGGTCCAATTTTCTTCATTCTATTCACCAATGACATATTCAATTTTGTTCATAATCAGGTACCTAATGCAAAATTAGTTGCTTTTGCAGATGACACCAATGCTGTGATATCGGAGGGTACCATCTCGGAATTGAATGCCAAAGTAAATAATACTCTTGGAATCTTCTTGGAGTGGTTCAATACAAATAACCTGACGTTGAACCATAGTAAGACCAATGTCATTCTATTTAAAACCACGGCACATCATAAAGAAAAGCTGCAAGTTAATGTTGGAGGTTCTGCAATACAGCAGGTGGAGTCAGCTAAATTTCTAGGTGTATACATTGATGCAGCGTTGAATTGGAAACCAGAATTGTCTGCTTTAGTAAACTCGCTCAGCTCCGCATGTTATGCTCTCAGGAGTCTGCGGGACGAGTTGCAACTGAATCAATTAAAAATGGTTTATTATGCGTTGTTGGAATCCAAACTACGGTACAGTATAAAATTCTGGGGACAAAGTTACAAATACAATGTCCAGGCTGCATTCGTTGCGCAGAAAAGGGCTATTAGAATAATGGCTAAAGTACCTCAGCAGACGTCTTGTAGAGAGTACTTTACAAAGTTTCAGATTCTTACTGTTCCTAGCCTATACATTCTGGTAGTTCTAACGGATCTGATAAAGCATATGAACGACATAGAAACACCAGAACAGAGAGATAAACGGTTAGCTACAAGAAGAAAAGATCTGCTACAGCCAACCAACACCCGACTCAAAGTAGTAAAGCACGCTTCGGGTTATCAAGCAATAAGGTTATTCAATGAGTTGCCAGTGGAATTAAAATCAATAAACAACAGTTCTATTTTTGGAAATAAATTGAAAGCTTTCTTGTTAGAGAAGTGTTATTATTCGGTTGATGATTTTTACGCTCATACTTAATAATTATTTATTTTGGCAATTTGATAATTTTACTTATAATATTTGGTGAATGAACTTATAATTTTACTCTATTTATTGGTTGACATGATTGTACATAATTATAATGGTTTCTTCTGATATTGACATTTTACATTAATTATTAAAATTGTATCGTACCTATATTATAAATAATAATTTAGCATATAGTTGATAATTATTTTTTGTTATTTTAAATTATTGTATTTCAACACGACTGTATGTTGTTATGAATAAATTACTTACTTACTTACTTACTTACTTACCTCAGAAAATATGAGTTACTTCTAAATTACTACGTCAGCCAAAACCAACGCGCGTCTGAATAATAATATCTCAGCCACTAGTTATCTTCTTGGTAAGCCACTGTAATTGTAACTTGTAACTTAGCATGGTGGTTATTTTTAGCATTTAAATTTGAGGCATGCATTCAAATAGCAAACTTCTAAAATATTAATATATGGCACCAAAATAGTAACTCTATTAGATTCTAATTGTATTACTTAGTATGTTTCAAATGTAAGTCATCCTACATTAAGCGATCGTAAAATTTACCTAAAATTGTCATCAAATAGGATATTAAAGCCATTATTATTACATATGAACTATTGAGGAGAGAACAAAACAAAATACTTAAATCTCATTTTAGGTTAGGGTCGCAGTTCAACCTAACACTCCTCCTCGCTTGGCTCGTCGTCGTACCTAACCTAAGCCAAGTCGGACCTGCCTTAGAACTAGATTAGAGAGAACCTATTGCAATATGAACGACCGAATGACAATAAACAAACACGGGCGGGTCGGTCGGTACAAGAATCGAATGGCGCTCTCTGATTGGTGCAAATGGCCGGTGGCTGACATGTCGCGCACTCGCGCCAAATCGTACCTACAGTGGCTATTTTCAAGATAAAAGAATATGAAGTATTATTTTACATGTTAAGTTATTATATATGATGTTGTCTATTGAAGCTCAAATATAAAAATTTTGAGGAGCTTGTATTGAAGCTGTAAACCGAAAAATGATGATGAGTTGCAAATTCCGTGGCCGAGTTAGTAAATTAGTTGGCAATGTATAAATCAGAAGGACAAGTCATAATAATTGTTGATTTTGACTTGACGCTTTCTTTAACATTTTTAGATGGCGTTGTAAAGAAGATGAATTAGTTTATTAGAGGCTATCTCATTTTCCCGATGCTTAGTTATTAATTCTCTGTCTAGTGAATATCGGCTGGAGTGTGGTGTTAGGCAGGGTGGGCTAACGTCTCCCAAACTGTTCAACTTGTATGTGAACGAGCTAATAGTTGGCCTTAGCAGCATCCATGCGGGATGCTATATAGACGGCATGGCTGTCAATAACATAAGCTATGCCGACGACATGGTGCTGCTGGCGCCATCTGTTGGCGCGCTTACGAAACTGTTGAGCCTTTGTGAGACGTATGCCCGGTCCCATGGCCTACAGTATAATGCCAAGAAGAGTGAGGTGATGGTGTTTAGTGCTGGGAAAATTAAGCCTTACCACGTTCCACCTATTTCGCTGGATGGTGAGCCGTTGACGCGTGTAGAAAAATTTAAGTATCTAGGTCACATTATTACGAGTGACTTAAATGATGACCTAGATATTGAACGAGAACGAAGAGCGCTGTCGGTTCGTAGTAACATGCTGGCCCGGAGGTTTGCTCGTTGCTCTACGGAAGTGAAAGTCACTCTATTTAAGGCATACTGCCAATCCTTTTACTCGAGTAGCCTATGGACCAGGTACACGAAGCGAGCCTACAGCGCCCTCAGAGTTCAGTACAACAATGCATTCAGAATGTTGTTGGGCCTGCCACGCAGGTGTAGTGCGTCCGGCATGTTCTGCGAGATGCGCACTGACGGCTTCCAGGCCATCATGCGCAAGAAGATTGTGTCTCTCCTAGGACGGGTAAGGCAGAGCTCCAACAGTATTCTGAATGCAATTGCTGACAAATATGATTGCCCAATATTAATATACTGGATAGGGCAAGTCAAACCGGTGGCTCGCACTATCTATTGATTCTCAATTTAATTTAATTATACAATTTTAATTTTACAATCATCTGTTTATACAATTTTAATTTGACAATTTTATTTTATTTCCTTCATTTCATTTTAATTGATTTAAAATTAATTACTTATTTTGTTCTTATGTTTGTAATGTGACATTTTATTTTAATTGGAATTTTGAAGGAATTTTATTGAAAATTTGTTTTAATGTATTAACTTATTTTAATAATTCTCAATTTATTTAGTTATACAATTTTAATTTTACAATTTTAATCTTTTTATACAATTTTAGTTTGACAATTTTATATTAATTTCTTTATTTCATTTTATTAGGTTTTAAAATTTATTACTTATCTTGTCGTTGTTTTTTGTAATCTGACATTTTATTTTAATTGGGATTTGATGGAATTTTATTGGAAATTTGTTTTTAATGTATTAACGTATTTATTATTATTTTTAAACTAACATAGGTATAAGTATTTTACTAAAAAATAATGTATGGATCATAGTTATCTGAAAATAAAGACTTATTATTATTATTATTATTATGTCCTTTATTTATTTTAATTCTTAGGCTAGGCTTTTACAATATCTGTATATAAAAAGTAAAATACAATAAAGAAATTACAAAATATATAAACATATTATAAAAAAACCTAACCTAGGGTGCCGCCGGCAGCGGGGCAGGGCCCAGGCTACCGGTGGTTAGGGCTGCAGAGAGAGGAACCTCCTGACGATGCGCGCCGTGTCCAGGAGTACCGCCTTTTGTATCTGGCCCTTGATCCAGCCATCTAGCGAGAGTCTCTTAAGATGTTTGTCGAGACTCTTCGCTATAAGACCATTCGCCGAAACGACTATCGGGACAATGATCGTCGAGTCAACATCCCACATGGCGGTCACCTCGTGAGCCAAGTCAAGGTACTTGCTGAGTTTGTCCTTCTCGGCCTTCACGAGGTTCTCGTCATGGGGGATGGTGATGTCGACGAGCACTGCCTGGCGCTTGGATCGATCTACCAAAACGATGTCAGGCTTATTGGCTACAATAGTCCTGTCCGTGATGATAGATCGATCCCAATAGAGCGTGGCACGACCATTCTCAAGAACTGGCATCGGTGCGTACTTATAGTACGGCACCTCAGACCCCACAAGACCGTATTGAAGAGCAAGTTGCTGGTGAATGATCCTGGCTACTTGGTTATGTCTGTGCAAGTACTCGCCGTTAGCAAGATGAGAACAACCGGAGATTATATGCCTGAGTGACTCACCGGGACGGCGGCATGCCCGACAAATGTCGACCGTACCGTCCTTCAGGATATATCTCCGGTAATTGTTCGTCATCATTACTTCGTCCGCAATTGCACAGACAAAACCTTCGGTTTCTCCGAAGAGATCCCCGAAGCGTAGCCAGTTCACCGACGCGAGCAGATCTACATCGGGCCCCGTAAGGGCCTTGTAGAACCGCCCGTGTAGCTCCTTGCTCTTCCATACAGCCCTGCGGTCATCGATGCTAAGCACCTTTGGTCTGCGCCAGTTCCCGTTTGCTAAGGAGAGAGAGGTGAGGCCTTTGTCAACTGCTACTACATCGCGATGAATCCCACACTCGTTGTTTAGGAAATACTCCCTAAGACTGCACACCTCGCGGTTATGGAGGTCCTTGGCGTTTAAAAAGCCACGGCCCCCACACTTACGCGGGATGTACATTCTCATAACTGACGAGCGTGGGTGCCTCATGCGATGTGTAGTGAGCAGCTGACGGACCCTCGTATCCAGGGCGTCCAGCGCAGTCTGAGTCCACCTTAGTATGCCAAAGGAGTAAGTGAGCAGAGGCATCACCCAAGCGTTGAAGGCGCGTGCCTTATTGCCACCGGACAAAAGACTGTTAAGTACTATGGCTATTTGGTAATGGACGTAAGGAGCTTGTATAAAGTGGGCAAGCACGTGATGGGTCTATAGTTTTTCGCTTCCGTGGTACTACCGGACTTATGGAGCAGGAAGGTAACACCAGTAGTCATGAAAGATGGCAGGGAACCAAGCTCGAGGGCGTCTTGAAATTGTGTTGCCAGACGTTCGTGTGAGAATCGAAACCACGATCCAAAAGTTGTGCAACCCGTCCGGCCCAGGACTTTTCCAGTTCTGGGTCGTACGGGCCGCACACCTTACATCATCGGGGCTGATAGTCACAGCCCCCATGGCTTCGATCGGCTCACACTCACGTCTGACAACATTCATCCATTCGCCCTCTGTGTGCTCGACTGGCACCGACCAGATACTACGCCAGAAGTTAATCATGGCAGTAGGATCCGGCAGTTGCCCGTCTCTCACACATTGGTCGGTTCCCTCCCACTTTCGGTATACCTTCCTTTGGTCACTTTGAAAGAGACGATTCTGCTGGAATCGATCCACACGCTCTCTGTAGCGACGAATACGGCTTGCCCATGCACAAACTTTCTGTTTTAGGTAGTCGATGCGCTCCGTGACACATGCCATGTAATCGCAGGGCCTGGTGCCAGTCCCCGCGAAGGCTTGTGTCACGTAGCGCATCACACGGGGGCGGTTGTTGCCCCCCCTAAAACAGATTAGCTTGGCAATGAAAGTCCTAAACGAGCTGATACGCCGCTCGATCCGTACTTGCCAGGCAGGAACACCCCCGGCGGTCCGCGGTGCTCGGTCAGTGTCCGGGAATCTGACACGAGCAACGCGGCACGCCGTGATGGCCCCACAGTACATGATCGAGTGGGTATCAGCTAAATCTTCGCTAGCCCGAAGGTACGGGTCTAGCAAAGCGTCCAGGGCTCCCATCAGCGCTAGGTTACGTTTGTGCATTGGCAAGCGTGGTAATCGCGGCCTAGACTCAGATGTGGATCGATATTGCTCAATCGCCTCCTCCAAAGCCCTCCTCAGCTGCTCATTGGCCTGGGTACTTACGCTGCTCGCACCGTCTTCCCCATCGGCTTCGGGATCCGTCAGCGGCACCCCCGGCACCAGTTTGGGCGCTGGCGCCGGAACCGGTGACGTAGCAGGCGGATCCCGAGCCGGCACGGAAGCCGCGCGAGTGGCCAGTACTTCCAGGCGCAGTCGATCAAGTGTCGCGTCGTCCAGCAGCTTGCGCCGCTGAATGAAACGCACTTGATCGGATAGCCGCTGCGCAGATACGGCGATGGTCGGATCAAACGCCTGAAACAGAGGCAGCATCCTGTCCCGGTACGCGGACAGGTTGATTCCCCCCTCTGTAGCCCGATAGTAGGCGCGCATGCAGTTCTCGTTCATAACTCGAGTCCATCTCATGCGACGCACTACACCACCGGTAGCGGGAGCCGTGGTCGGAGCAGGTTGCCCCGTAGGCCCCAAGCGTGCCGGCAGCGGTGGCCGTCCTCGACGTGCTGGTGGTTGTGGCGGCGGGGGCGGCGGCCCGCGCTCGTCGCTCGACTCGCTGGTGTCCGCAGCAGTAGCGAATTCGTCGCCAGACGATGATGGCGAGGAGCTGGACGAGGCGGGCGGGGGTGGTGGTCGTGCGTTAGTTTGTTCCGCTTTTTTTCGCCTTGATCTTGTAATCATAATTCCTTCAGTGTTATTTTCATTACTTCGCCTTTACATACATTGACATATGTCCGCTGTCAGAATGTCTTCGTTTTCTGTTTTCTAATAAATTACATTTGCAGTATGTACACATTGCCGAAAACGGTAAATACGTTAAAAGGTTATAAATGGACGTATAAAATTATGGCGTACACGGAATGAAAACACTTTTACACAATTTAAAAGGAGCAAGATTACAAAAAGACGTGTGTCAACGTCAGCGGTTTTTTTTTTATTATTATTATTATTATTAAATGAGAAGTTCGACCAAGTGGCCAAAAAAAACTGCGGCCGGATTTATTATTTCTCTTAATGTATTACCTCTGCTTATAATAAAAGGAGCTACATTAAAAAACAATTACCAATGTAATTAGTTATAACATAAATATAATTGTTTACGATTGTTTTAAATATTATTTACGAAAAAATTACTTACTTAGTGTAAAGTTTCTTTCGAATTTCTTCTCAACAGTGGTCTCCTCAGAGTCCTCAGGGTAAATGCCGGTAGATCCACAATCTGACTTGTAAAAGTGCCATTGTGGCAGTTGTGGCCTACTTACTGAATAAATTATTTCATTTCATTTCAATTACTTTACAATCTACAAAGGAAATTGAAACACACCCTTTTTGCTCTTGTTACAATAAGGGTCCAAAAGGTACTTATGCGTTTTAGTTTCTATTACTTGTTCATGGTTTTTATCCTATACTGATACTAAACTTTCGGTATTTGCGACAACTAAATCAATAGTAGTTTATGTAATCGTTGCACAATGAAGGTTCTTAAAGTCGAGTATCGTGTTTAGGCCACGAGGCTTGCCGAGACCCAATTGTGTAACTATTGCATACAATACTTTTTATACGAGCAAAACACAGAAAAACATATTTTACTTTAACCGTCTTTCCCCACTATGAATTCTTTATTTTTGATGGAACCTTTCTCGTTCAACTAAAACTGACTCATTAAAAAAAACATGATCGCGATGGTCATGGCGGGTGCGGGTGCCTCGTGTTTGGTTGGGTTTTTTAACAAGTAATTTCAACCAATCAGTGAACAGTAGCGTGCTTTTTTTAATCAAATATACTGATGTTCTCTTTTGAAATTATTAGAGTTGAGTAGAGAGATGTCTTATGAATATTAAGGTTCTGTAGCGGGGACCATATAGTATAGAATTTTGGTACAGGATTAAAACGTGCGTTATTGTGATTTTGTCTGTGAAATTATAATTTATAGATTAAAGTACGCGAGTATGAAATTTTCATTTACCAGTCACCCTAGGACGTTGTGGAAATTACTGCTCCCTATGCGGGAAGAAAATCTCGGGCCCAGACAAGACGTAGAACTTCAGACAAGCCACCGGCGGTGATTACCTACTAATTTAGTAAATCTGCACTCAATTTTGGCTCGAACCGAAAGACATTCAGCCTACTGAGCCGGCGGTCCCGGGTTCGAATTTCGGCAAGGGCAAATATTTATGTGATGAAGTCAAATATTTGTGCTTGGATTTATGGTTGTTCTTTGTATTTGAGTATATATTTATCAATAAAATGTGTATATCGTCGTCTAGCACCCATCCCTTAGCATGAACCTTCTTAAGCTTCATTTGGACATCGTTATGCAAAACGATCCATCCCACACGTCACTTAAAATTGAATTTTGAACTTATTGACATATGGGCCGTAAGTTTTTATTACACGTTTTTGCATAACTACGTCCGTTTGGGACTAGATCGATTTGTGTGAGTGTGAGGGTGTCCGATATTTATTTATTTACTTATTTACCAGTATCTGGATTTGGTATACTGACGACGGTTTGTGGTCAGCGGGCAGGTCAAACTGAACTTATATAAGTATTTTGGTTCTGTTTGACCTGCCCGCTGACCGAAGACCGTCGTCATTGTGCCAGATCCTTAAAACTTTCGTCCGAAACTTCGCTGTCGGGCCGTTCCTGACAATTTCACGTGAGTGTAAACGGCTTAATACAATATCTTTAGTGTGACTTACCAACGGAATATCTTTATTATTTAAGTTATTTTCTTGCGTGAATTTCTCTTTCTTTGCTCCTTTACATGTCACAGTGTTAATGTAATCAATAATAGATTCGTGTTCGTTGATATAATTTGAAAACGCCATCTGAAAAATTCGAAGCTATTATCGATTTAATTCTATGATATTTACTAGTATTACAATACAATACAACAATTCTTTATTGCACACAACAACAAGAAAAATGTTACAAAAATGGCATATAGCGGTGAAGCGTGCTTGTGGTCTGAGCGACGAAAGCTGTGGTTGTAGTGATAGTTTTATCACAATAGGCAGGAAACCTAAACGCTTGCGGGTTTTAGCAACCGCCAAAACGCAGCTGGAGCCGGACGGTGTGCCTGACAAGCTATTTGAAGTTTATATAGTGTCAAAAGAAGATTTACCGAAACAGATTGGTTTGGCAAAGTTGCTGCAATTTAAGGGTATAAAAGGAATTTTATCCGTCAAGTTTATGGGTCCACGTAAAGTTCGCATACAGTTTAACTCTACGGATGATGCGGAGAAGCTTCTGGCTTCTCAGGAGTTTAACAATGAGACGAGACGTTCTTATTGGTCTAATATGGCATGCTGCACTTATGGAATTATAAGGCAGGTTGAGTTGGAGGTTGAGGAAGACGAATTTTTAAAGAATATTGAAGGGTCTGAAGACATCTTGTCAATATGTAGACTGAACCGTTTGGATCATGATGGGCGTTGGGTTAAGGCTGAAGCTATTCGTCTGTGTTTTAAGGGAACTTCTTTACCGCCATATGTTTATGCCTACGGTTGCCGATTTAAGGTAAATCAGTACACTTTCCCGGTTACCCAATGTTCAATATGTTGGAAGTTCGGTCATCTGAGCAGGTTTTGTCCTACTACTAAAGTTACTTGTCCGAAATGCGGCGGGGAGCATGCCAATTGCGAAACGACAATTTTTAGATGCATTAATTGTAAAGGCAGCCATATGGCCTTAGATAAGTCGTGCCCGGTTTTTGTGAAGGAGTAAGAAATTCGCAGGATTATGTCTGCTGAGGGATGTATATATAAACGGGCTTTTTGGTTGTACTCGTATATGCAAAATAAGGAAAAAAAGGATACGGATGTTTGTAGTCAGGATGCGCCATCTGTTTTTGAGAATGACTTAAGTTTTGGAAAGTCATATAGAGATGCTGTTTTGTCGAAGCCGTTACAATCTAAAGAGTCTGAAGATTCTGTCTGTCAGGCTGAGGGCCAGCGATCAGTAAGTCAGTACAGATTAGAGAGCGAGCCACAACAAGAGGTTCGTAAGCCGCGGAAATCAAAAAGAGTAACAGATGTGAAGAGGTCCGAGTGTCTATTGGTCAATCAGCCTACTATTGAGCGGGCTGATATAGAAGATCAAAGACAAAATAAGGACAAGAAGAAGAGACGTATTACTTTTGAAAGGCTGGTTGAGAAGACGAAGGATATTTTGTTTTCTACCGAAAGTTGGGAGGAGAAGTTCAAAACGCTGTTTTGGAGTTGTTGTTAAGGAGATTTTGGATTTATTCAAGGATTTTTTTAAGGAAGGTGATTTTGTACGTTTGTTTTTGTCTAATGTAAATGGCTAGGTCTAATACCAGATCTTTCTTGAATGTAATGTTCAATTCAATATTGGCGGAACCCTTATCGGAATCGGCTAAATTTGTATACAGTTTTTTTTATGTAAATAGTGTATACAAATTTAGTTGTTTTCGTGTACATGTTATTTTTAAGTTTATACGGTTTATGTTTTTATTTATCTATGTCTTTTAGATGAATGATGTTGTGTATTAGGCCTGCTGGAGCTGGCATGTTCATAAAAATGATCAAAGCTCCTTAATTAATAGATAAAAAAAAAAAAAAGTATTGCGTTACTACGGTAGAAAGGTCGTATCTTTGTATGGATTTCATAGTAAGATACGGTTTTTTTCCGTAGCACTGCAGACTGTAGTAACTAAACTAGCCGCTCGAGGGCGCTTTACATCACGCTTCCTTATTTAGTTACTACTCATGATCTCTCCAATTTGTTAAAAATGAATCGGAAGTAAATTTTCCTTGTAAAATATTGTAATTTTGCTGTATATTATACTCGTATATTAATATTATGTAAGTGCCTACCTTCTCGTTCTTGTTTGCAGCACCCAACAGGGTACATAATGTGATACTTAAACTATTTACTAATCATTATGTGCAATAAACGTATTGAGTATATATTTTATAATCGTTCTTAAGGCCAGGCGCGCACCACGATTTTAGTCGCGCGATAATTTTGTCGCATAAATGCAAGATATGGGTTTATATGAAGGTGCGCGCACCACGATTTTCATAAACCCAGAAATACGCTTATTTCTGCGACAAAATTATACTAAAAAAAAAAACGTGGTGCGCGCCTGGCCTGAACAGTAAACTCCAGTCGTGCGTCGGAGCTGACACACACACTTTTTTAATAGCATTATTTGCCTCCAACCAAAAGAAAAAAGTAGCGGCAGTCTTACTGGATCTGAGTTCGGCTTTTGACACTGTGAACCACAATATCTTGTTAGCAAAATTAGAGCACTACGGGGTTAGAGGAAAATCATTAAATCTAATTCGCTCATACTTAACGAATAGAAAGCAATTTGTAGAAATTAAATGGAAACAAGACAACCTTGAAAAAATTTACAAGTCGAAGATAATAAGCGTGAAGAAAGGAGTCCCACAGGGATCCATATTAGGTCCAATTTTCTTCATTCTATTCACCAATGACATATTCAATTTTGTTCATAATCAGGTACCTAATGCAAAATTAGTTGCTTTTGCAGATGACACCAATGCTGTGATATCGGAGGGTACCATCTCGGAATTGAATGCCAAAGTAAATAATACTCTTGGAATCTTCTTGGAGTGGTTCAATACAAATAACCTGACGTTGAACCATAGTAAGACCAATGTCATTCTATTTAAAACCACGGCACATCATAAAGAAAAGCTGCAAGTTAATGTTGGAGGTTCTGCAATACAGCAGGTGGAGTCAGCTAAATTTCTAGGTGTATACATTGATGCAGCGTTGAATTGGAAACCAGAATTGTCTGCTTTAGTAAACTCGCTCAGCTCCGCATGTTATGCTCTCAGGAGTCTGCGGGACGAGTTGCAACTGAATCAATTAAAAATGGTTTATTATGCGTTGTTGGAATCCAAACTACGGTACAGTATAAAATTCTGGGGACAAAGTTACAAATACAATGTCCAGGCTGCATTCGTTGCGCAGAAAAGGGCTATTAGAATAATGGCTAAAGTACCTCAGCAGACGTCTTGTAGAGAGTACTTTACAAAGTTTCAGATTCTTACTGTTCCTAGCCTATACATTCTGGTAGTTCTAACGGATCTGATAAAGCATATGAACGACATAGAAACACCAGAACAGAGAGATAAACGGTTAGCTACAAGAAGAAAAGATCTGCTACAGCCAACCAACACCCGACTCAAAGTAGTAAAGCACGCTTCGGGTTATCAAGCAATAAGGTTATTCAATGAGTTGCCAGTGGAATTAAAATCAATAAACAACAGTTCTATTTTTGGAAATAAATTGAAAGCTTTCTTGTTAGAGAAGTGTTATTATTCGGTTGATGATTTTTACGCTCATACTTAATAATTATTTATTTTGGCAATTTGATAATTTTACTTATAATATTTGGTGAATGAACTTATAATTTTACTCTATTTATTGGTTGACATGATTGTACATAATTATAATGGTTTCTTCTGATATTGACATTTTACATTAATTATTAAAATTGTATCGTACCTATATTATAAATAATAATTTAGCATATAGTTGATAATTATTTTTTGTTATTTTAAATTATTGTATTTCAACACGACTGTATGTTGTTATGAATAAATTACTTACTTACTTACTTACTTACTTACTTACCTCAGAAAATATGAGTTACTTCTAAATTACTACGTCAGCCAAAACCAACGCGCGTCTGAATAATAATATCTCAGCCACTAGTTATCTTCTTGGTAAGCCACTGTAATTGTAACTTGTAACTTAGCATGGTGGTTATTTTTAGCATTTAAATTTGAGGCATGCATTCAAATAGCAAACTTCTAAAATATTAATATATGGCACCAAAATAGTAACTCTATTAGATTCTAATTGTATTACTTAGTATGTTTCAAATGTAAGTCATCCTACATTAAGCGATCGTAAAATTTACCTAAAATTGTCATCAAATAGGATATTAAAGCCATTATTATTACATATGAACTATTGAGGAGAGAACAAAACAAAATACTTAAATCTCATTTTAGGTTAGGGTCGCAGTTCAACCTAACACTCCTCCTCGCTTGGCTCGTCGTCGTACCTAACCTAAGCCAAGTCGGACCTGCCTTAGAACTAGATTAGAGAGAACCTATTGCAATATGAACGACCGAATGACAATAAACAAACACGGGCGGGTCGGTCGGTACAAGAATCGAATGGCGCTCTCTGATTGGTGCAAATGGCCGGTGGCTGACATGTCGCGCACTCGCGCCAAATCGTACCTACAGTGGCTATTTTCAAGATAAAAGAATATGAAGTATTATTTTACATGTTAAGTTATTATATATGATGTTGTCTATTGAAGCTCAAATATAAAAATTTTGAGGAGCTTGTATTGAAGCTGTAAACCGAAAAATGATGATGAGTTGCAAATTCCGTGGCCGAGTTAGTAAATTAGTTGGCAATGTATAAATCAGAAGGACAAGTCATAATAATTGTTGATTTTGACTTGACGCTTTCTTTAACATTTTTAGATGGCGTTGTAAAGAAGATGAATTAGTTTATTAGAGGCTATCTCATTTTCCCGATGCTTAGTTATTAATTCTCTGTCTAGTGAATATCGGCTGGAGTGTGGTGTTAGGCAGGGTGGGCTAACGTCTCCCAAACTGTTCAACTTGTATGTGAACGAGCTAATAGTTGGCCTTAGCAGCATCCATGCGGGATGCTATATAGACGGCATGGCTGTCAATAACATAAGCTATGCCGACGACATGGTGCTGCTGGCGCCATCTGTTGGCGCGCTTACGAAACTGTTGAGCCTTTGTGAGACGTATGCCCGGTCCCATGGCCTACAGTATAATGCCAAGAAGAGTGAGGTGATGGTGTTTAGTGCTGGGAAAATTAAGCCTTACCACGTTCCACCTATTTCGCTGGATGGTGAGCCGTTGACGCGTGTAGAAAAATTTAAGTATCTAGGTCACATTATTACGAGTGACTTAAATGATGACCTAGATATTGAACGAGAACGAAGAGCGCTGTCGGTTCGTAGTAACATGCTGGCCCGGAGGTTTGCTCGTTGCTCTACGGAAGTGAAAGTCACTCTATTTAAGGCATACTGCCAATCCTTTTACTCGAGTAGCCTATGGACCAGGTACACGAAGCGAGCCTACAGCGCCCTCAGAGTTCAGTACAACAATGCATTCAGAATGTTGTTGGGCCTGCCACGCAGGTGTAGTGCGTCCGGCATGTTCTGCGAGATGCGCACTGACGGCTTCCAGGCCATCATGCGCAAGAAGATTGTGTCTCTCCTAGGACGGGTAAGGCAGAGCTCCAACAGTATTCTGAATGCAATTGCTGACAAATATGATTGCCCAATATTAATATACTGGATAGGGCAAGTCAAACCGGTGGCTCGCACTATCTATTGATTCTCAATTTAATTTAATTATACAATTTTAATTTTACAATCATCTGTTTATACAATTTTAATTTGACAATTTTATTTTATTTCCTTCATTTCATTTTAATTGATTTAAAATTAATTACTTATTTTGTTCTTATGTTTGTAATGTGACATTTTATTTTAATTGGAATTTTGAAGGAATTTTATTGAAAATTTGTTTTAATGTATTAACTTATTTTAATAATTCTCAATTTATTTAGTTATACAATTTTAATTTTACAATTTTAATCTTTTTATACAATTTTAGTTTGACAATTTTATATTAATTTCTTTATTTCATTTTATTAGGTTTTAAAATTTATTACTTATCTTGTCGTTGTTTTTTGTAATCTGACATTTTATTTTAATTGGGATTTGATGGAATTTTATTGGAAATTTGTTTTTAATGTATTAACGTATTTATTATTATTTTTAAACTAACATAGGTATAAGTATTTTACTAAAAAATAATGTATGGATCATAGTTATCTGAAAATAAAGACTTATTATTATTATTATTATTATGTCCTTTATTTATTTTAATTCTTAGGCTAGGCTTTTACAATATCTGTATATAAAAAGTAAAATACAATAAAGAAATTACAAAATATATAAACATATTATAAAAAAACCTAACCTAGGGTGCCGCCGGCAGCGGGGCAGGGCCCAGGCTACCGGTGGTTAGGGCTGCAGAGAGAGGAACCTCCTGACGATGCGCGCCGTGTCCAGGAGTACCGCCTTTTGTATCTGGCCCTTGATCCAGCCATCTAGCGAGAGTCTCTTAAGATGTTTGTCGAGACTCTTCGCTATAAGACCATTCGCCGAAACGACTATCGGGACAATGATCGTCGAGTCAACATCCCACATGGCGGTCACCTCGTGAGCCAAGTCAAGGTACTTGCTGAGTTTGTCCTTCTCGGCCTTCACGAGGTTCTCGTCATGGGGGATGGTGATGTCGACGAGCACTGCCTGGCGCTTGGATCGATCTACCAAAACGATGTCAGGCTTATTGGCTACAATAGTCCTGTCCGTGATGATAGATCGATCCCAATAGAGCGTGGCACGACCATTCTCAAGAACTGGCATCGGTGCGTACTTATAGTACGGCACCTCAGACCCCACAAGACCGTATTGAAGAGCAAGTTGCTGGTGAATGATCCTGGCTACTTGGTTATGTCTGTGCAAGTACTCGCCGTTAGCAAGATGAGAACAACCGGAGATTATATGCCTGAGTGACTCACCGGGACGGCGGCATGCCCGACAAATGTCGACCGTACCGTCCTTCAGGATATATCTCCGGTAATTGTTCGTCATCATTACTTCGTCCGCAATTGCACAGACAAAACCTTCGGTTTCTCCGAAGAGATCCCCGAAGCGTAGCCAGTTCACCGACGCGAGCAGATCTACATCGGGCCCCGTAAGGGCCTTGTAGAACCGCCCGTGTAGCTCCTTGCTCTTCCATACAGCCCTGCGGTCATCGATGCTAAGCACCTTTGGTCTGCGCCAGTTCCCGTTTGCTAAGGAGAGAGAGGTGAGGCCTTTGTCAACTGCTACTACATCGCGATGAATCCCACACTCGTTGTTTAGGAAATACTCCCTAAGACTGCACACCTCGCGGTTATGGAGGTCCTTGGCGTTTAAAAAGCCACGGCCCCCACACTTACGCGGGATGTACATTCTCATAACTGACGAGCGTGGGTGCCTCATGCGATGTGTAGTGAGCAGCTGACGGACCCTCGTATCCAGGGCGTCCAGCGCAGTCTGAGTCCACCTTAGTATGCCAAAGGAGTAAGTGAGCAGAGGCATCACCCAAGCGTTGAAGGCGCGTGCCTTATTGCCACCGGACAAAAGACTGTTAAGTACTATGGCTATTTGGTAATGGACGTAAGGAGCTTGTATAAAGTGGGCAAGCACGTGATGGGTCTATAGTTTTTCGCTTCCGTGGTACTACCGGACTTATGGAGCAGGAAGGTAACACCAGTAGTCATGAAAGATGGCAGGGAACCAAGCTCGAGGGCGTCTTGAAATTGTGTTGCCAGACGTTCGTGTGAGAATCGAAACCACGATCCAAAAGTTGTGCAACCCGTCCGGCCCAGGACTTTTCCAGTTCTGGGTCGTACGGGCCGCACACCTTACATCATCGGGGCTGATAGTCACAGCCCCCATGGCTTCGATCGGCTCACACTCACGTCTGACAACATTCATCCATTCGCCCTCTGTGTGCTCGACTGGCACCGACCAGATACTACGCCAGAAGTTAATCATGGCAGTAGGATCCGGCAGTTGCCCGTCTCTCACACATTGGTCGGTTCCCTCCCACTTTCGGTATACCTTCCTTTGGTCACTTTGAAAGAGACGATTCTGCTGGAATCGATCCACACGCTCTCTGTAGCGACGAATACGGCTTGCCCATGCACAAACTTTCTGTTTTAGGTAGTCGATGCGCTCCGTGACACATGCCATGTAATCGCAGGGCCTGGTGCCAGTCCCCGCGAAGGCTTGTGTCACGTAGCGCATCACACGGGGGCGGTTGTTGCCCCCCCTAAAACAGATTAGCTTGGCAATGAAAGTCCTAAACGAGCTGATACGCCGCTCGATCCGTACTTGCCAGGCAGGAACACCCCCGGCGGTCCGCGGTGCTCGGTCAGTGTCCGGGAATCTGACACGAGCAACGCGGCACGCCGTGATGGCCCCACAGTACATGATCGAGTGGGTATCAGCTAAATCTTCGCTAGCCCGAAGGTACGGGTCTAGCAAAGCGTCCAGGGCTCCCATCAGCGCTAGGTTACGTTTGTGCATTGGCAAGCGTGGTAATCGCGGCCTAGACTCAGATGTGGATCGATATTGCTCAATCGCCTCCTCCAAAGCCCTCCTCAGCTGCTCATTGGCCTGGGTACTTACGCTGCTCGCACCGTCTTCCCCATCGGCTTCGGGATCCGTCAGCGGCACCCCCGGCACCAGTTTGGGCGCTGGCGCCGGAACCGGTGACGTAGCAGGCGGATCCCGAGCCGGCACGGAAGCCGCGCGAGTGGCCAGTACTTCCAGGCGCAGTCGATCAAGTGTCGCGTCGTCCAGCAGCTTGCGCCGCTGAATGAAACGCACTTGATCGGATAGCCGCTGCGCAGATACGGCGATGGTCGGATCAAACGCCTGAAACAGAGGCAGCATCCTGTCCCGGTACGCGGACAGGTTGATTCCCCCCTCTGTAGCCCGATAGTAGGCGCGCATGCAGTTCTCGTTCATAACTCGAGTCCATCTCATGCGACGCACTACACCACCGGTAGCGGGAGCCGTGGTCGGAGCAGGTTGCCCCGTAGGCCCCAAGCGTGCCGGCAGCGGTGGCCGTCCTCGACGTGCTGGTGGTTGTGGCGGCGGGGGCGGCGGCCCGCGCTCGTCGCTCGACTCGCTGGTGTCCGCAGCAGTAGCGAATTCGTCGCCAGACGATGATGGCGAGGAGCTGGACGAGGCGGGCGGGGGTGGTGGTCGTGCGTTAGTTTGTTCCGCTTTTTTTCGCCTTGATCTTGTAATCATAATTCCTTCAGTGTTATTTTCATTACTTCGCCTTTACATACATTGACATATGTCCGCTGTCAGAATGTCTTCGTTTTCTGTTTTCTAATAAATTACATTTGCAGTATGTACACATTGCCGAAAACGGTAAATACGTTAAAAGGTTATAAATGGACGTATAAAATTATGGCGTACACGGAATGAAAACACTTTTACACAATTTAAAAGGAGCAAGATTACAAAAAGACGTGTGTCAACGTCAGCGGTTTTTTTTTTATTATTATTATTATTATTAAATGAGAAGTTCGACCAAGTGGCCAAAAAAAACTGCGGCCGGATTTATTATTTCTCTTAATGTATTACCTCTGCTTATAATAAAAGGAGCTACATTAAAAAACAATTACCAATGTAATTAGTTATAACATAAATATAATTGTTTACGATTGTTTTAAATATTATTTACGAAAAAATTACTTACTTAGTGTAAAGTTTCTTTCGAATTTCTTCTCAACAGTGGTCTCCTCAGAGTCCTCAGGGTAAATGCCGGTAGATCCACAATCTGACTTGTAAAAGTGCCATTGTGGCAGTTGTGGCCTACTTACTGAATAAATTATTTCATTTCATTTCAATTACTTTACAATCTACAAAGGAAATTGAAACACACCCTTTTTGCTCTTGTTACAATAAGGGTCCAAAAGGTACTTATGCGTTTTAGTTTCTATTACTTGTTCATGGTTTTTATCCTATACTGATACTAAACTTTCGGTATTTGCGACAACTAAATCAATAGTAGTTTATGTAATCGTTGCACAATGAAGGTTCTTAAAGTCGAGTATCGTGTTTAGGCCACGAGGCTTGCCGAGACCCAATTGTGTAACTATTGCATACAATACTTTTTATACGAGCAAAACACAGAAAAACATATTTTACTTTAACCGTCTTTCCCCACTATGAATTCTTTATTTTTGATGGAACCTTTCTCGTTCAACTAAAACTGACTCATTAAAAAAAACATGATCGCGATGGTCATGGCGGGTGCGGGTGCCTCGTGTTTGGTTGGGTTTTTTAACAAGTAATTTCAACCAATCAGTGAACAGTAGCGTGCTTTTTTTAATCAAATATACTGATGTTCTCTTTTGAAATTATTAGAGTTGAGTAGAGAGATGTCTTATGAATATTAAGGTTCTGTAGCGGGGACCATATAGTATAGAATTTTGGTACAGGATTAAAACGTGCGTTATTGTGATTTTGTCTGTGAAATTATAATTTATAGATTAAAGTACGCGAGTATGAAATTTTCATTTACCAGTCACCCTAGGACGTTGTGGAAATTACTGCTCCCTATGCGGGAAGAAAATCTCGGGCCCAGACAAGACGTAGAACTTCAGACAAGCCACCGGCGGTGATTACCTACTAATTTAGTAAATCTGCACTCAATTTTGGCTCGAACCGAAAGACATTCAGCCTACTGAGCCGGCGGTCCCGGGTTCGAATTTCGGCAAGGGCAAATATTTATGTGATGAAGTCAAATATTTGTGCTTGGATTTATGGTTGTTCTTTGTATTTGAGTATATATTTATCAATAAAATGTGTATATCGTCGTCTAGCACCCATCCCTTAGCATGAACCTTCTTAAGCTTCATTTGGACATCGTTATGCAAAACGATCCATCCCACACGTCACTTAAAATTGAATTTTGAACTTATTGACATATGGGCCGTAAGTTTTTATTACACGTTTTTGCATAACTACGTCCGTTTGGGACTAGATCGATTTGTGTGAGTGTGAGGGTGTCCGATATTTATTTATTTACTTATTTACCAGTATCTGGATTTGGTATACTGACGACGGTTTGTGGTCAGCGGGCAGGTCAAACTGAACTTATATAAGTATTTTGGTTCTGTTTGACCTGCCCGCTGACCGAAGACCGTCGTCATTGTGCCAGATCCTTAAAACTTTCGTCCGAAACTTCGCTGTCGGGCCGTTCCTGACAATTTCACGTGAGTGTAAACGGCTTAATACAATATCTTTAGTGTGACTTACCAACGGAATATCTTTATTATTTAAGTTATTTTCTTGCGTGAATTTCTCTTTCTTTGCTCCTTTACATGTCACAGTGTTAATGTAATCAATAATAGATTCGTGTTCGTTGATATAATTTGAAAACGCCATCTGAAAAATTCGAAGCTATTATCGATTTAATTCTATGATATTTACTAGTATTACAATACAATACAACAATTCTTTATTGCACACAACAACAAGAAAAATGTTACAATTGAAACTTTAATTTATATTAGTACCTACTGTATTTGAGTATCGTAATACTCAAATATGTTTTACTAACGACCCGCCTCGGTTTCACACGGGTGCAGTGCTAATAAATTATGCATGTTTTATACACATAAAACTTCCTGTTGAATCACTAATCGATTAATTTTCTACTCTGCACCCACTTCAAGCATCTCTGTTTGGCCCTATAGTTGACTGGTAGAGAATGCCATTAGGCATTAAGTTCGCCATTTGTACTGACTTTTGTTTTGTGCAATAAAGTTTAAATAAATAAAGCACTATCTATTAAAAAAACCGGATCAAAATCCGTTGAGGAATAACGACTTTGTTTTTTACTGTGTACTAGTGATGTAGACGTACCCCACAATTTGGGATTGCGCCTTTTTTTAAATGGGTGTATCCCTTGTTGGTTGAGTATAAGTCATCCTGCTTGAAATGCAAAGAACAAATTCTAGCGTCGTTGCCAGGCAACCATTCGGGATCATGGCGCTCTTTTCGAACGGCTTCTATCCAAATTTCTTTTTTGTCTGCTTTACCTGGAAAACTTAAAAAATATTTCCATATTTTTAGGTAAATCCCGACCAGAAATATATGAATATTGTCAAGAGGGCGCTATTTATAAGATTTATATGGCAACAATTTTGCAACCTAACGCACCCGACTATAGTGACATTAGTTCAAATACCTGTCAGTTCCTATGGTAAGCTCGTAATATCGTTTAATGGAATGCACTCTTTTCCTGACTGTTTTGCGTGTACACGTGTACACTTAATTATAATATTACGTTCACGATTGTGAATGATTTTCGGCATTTCTTTTGGATATATTTTTTAAATATTTGTCTGAAAGAAACCACCACGAATGTCGTTGACATTATTGACAAACCATCATAAAATTATTGCCAGTGTAAGAAATTGGTTCCAGTGAAATTCCGCAACATAGCGCATCCTCATATGTTTTTGGTCAGGCTTTGCTATACATTATTTTCTTCAGTTTCCGAGACTGTCACACATTTAAATAAAGCGATGTAATGTGACTGATAGAGAAAAGAAAAATCTGAGTCAACCTTTCAATAACTGGAACGTAACAAAGCTACCGAAACGTCAGGAAGGCTCAAATCATTAATATACGCAATATAATCCGTTTAATTTGTTTTATTTAAATACTATACACTCGCTTACAATGTTCGGAATAGGCATCGTAATCAAGTAAATAAAAATACCCGTCAAATACTTTCCTTAAAATTGATTCCGAATTTTGGAATAAGCCCAGTTAGTGAGCAGTTGCAAGATAGAATAAACATTAGTAACATTATTTTCCTAAACTATATAAAAATTATACATCCTGAAATAAAATTACCGTTTTCGAACACCATAATAATGTTAATTAAGCTATGTGACATAACACCATCCATGTACAAAATCGAATCTGCAAAATAAAATTAAATAAAAACGTTCATCGCTTTACTTACACATGAAACGTGATTCCATCTTCTTTTTTGTGTTTTCCAGAATGATTTATACACCATTTCACGGCACAGTAAGGCATTTTTTACTTTCAATTGACGAGTTTCGTTTCACGAAAATAGACTGTTTCGCTGCGTCGTCATGCGCAGACTAGACAGTTCGCTTGACACAGTTTGGACGCCGCGCAGGGTTGCCAGAGCTACGGAGAAATCCGTAGATCTACGGACTTTAGGCTTTGTGCCCAGAACTACGGAAATTATTGGAGAACCTACGGAATTTCAGACTACTATTAATTATCACCAAAACATCACACAAACGAAACGGGTGTACGTGGACGTGTACTTTTTCTGCGACAAATGAATTGTAATCCTGGCTGAAACACTTTCCCTCGGCTTCACTCAGTGGTTCGTTTTTTAAATTTCATTTCCTTACTAACTCAAAAAGATGAATAAACTAAAATAAGATTTATTTATTTATTTACCATAAAGTTTACACGGCATTACAGCTATAGACCAATGCACCGAGAAACTCAATTAACATAACAAATTAAAATATATATATAAATTTAAAAGCCTATATCATCCATCATCCCGCAGAAACGCAGACATTCCCGGCATACAGCTGCCCATCTCCATGCAAACAAATCACACTCAGGAGCTGATGCCAGGAGAGCATTGAGCATTACCAGCGCACGGAGCAGCGGGGAATTCCTGCGCGACACCGTCCTCGCCGCCGGCACACACAGCAGAGGGCGCACCCGCGGTCTGAGGTTTATCCTCGGAACGTCAGCAACAAAAAGCCTCACTACTCGCTGCACGAGTTCTGGACAGTCAGAATCACCTCGTAATATACGACATGCAGTGACCAGCAAAATGTTATTTTGCCTTACCTCTAGAGGATGAAACCCTATATAAACAGCCAAGTAGGAACTTAGTTGGATGTGATGAAATGTGGAAGATGTTCAAAATATTAGATTTTGCTTTTCCACCTACGTTTTTGCAAAAGTTACAAACTTTTAATAACATTTTAAGCTTTAGTCTAGTCAAATCCAGCATTGGAAAATAATCTGTAGAACTATGGAGGGTACAAAGGGAAGGTACAATTAAAAATACACTCAGGTAATTACTTACCACTGTTGGCAGGTGCAGCATAGGAACGGCATTTGTATACAAAATTCGTCTATTCCCTTTCGTTAATATTTTGTTTGTATGTACGCCTGAAAAGGTAGGGTTTCGTGATACGATGTATTAAGCAATGATGACTGCAAATGTTACCCGATTTCCCACATGCATTAAATAAATCATTTCATTTCATTTCATTTCATTTCATTTCATTAATTTTAAATATTCTGACTTAAAGTGCCGAGAACATACAACACTGCTTGGAGAAGGAAACCAATCATCTGATCGTTTTGTGGCATCAATCCATATTTCCTTCATGTTTGGGCATTTAGGAAACCTAAAAGAAATGATACACGTTTGAGCTATAACATGCTTTGAATGATTTTAAATCAAAACCGCTAGGTAAGTAGATACGTAATTCGTTATCACCCTTGAATATTATCTAGAATCTAGATGCTAGCAGTAACGTCGATATCACTTTTGTTCTAAAATAGTTTACTACATCACTTTAGTATTTATGCCCTGAGTTAGCAAACGTATGGTTATTAGGTAAGTACTATTACATTACGTGTTATTAGCATCTGAGTAAATAACTAGCGACTGCCCGTTACTTTTCATCCGCATAAACTGAAGGTTCTACCTACTTCAACAATACTAAACATAAAACCTGAATTCGTTTGAGAAGAAATATGTTTTATCCATTACCATCGATAGTAAACAAACACATCTATGGACATCACTAGTTCGGGCCAAGTAATTGTTAATGTATAGTAAGCCTTATAACAACTTCTGTTTGTATATGGCAAGCTGTCAAATCCTTCTTTATGAATAAAAAAGGATATGGCAACAAATAATGTCACAGAGATACTTCCTTATTCCATCTGTCATTCCTCTTCGATCTCCGTTCCGCTAACCTAATGTGTAATAATTGCAATCCTATGAGATCTATATTTATATCTAATGTTCTGTAAAGTTGTGCAGTATTTCCTGATTAGACAGTCAATGTTAACCGTCTGTTGTTTTTATTTATCGCCCGCTGCTCGCCCAAACGTACCTGACCTGAAAAGCTATTCCGCTGTGTGGCCTAAACATATCCACATCACATCAGTAATGCCACGAAATGATAGACAAGGAAGGAGCGATATACCGTGCAAGGTATTAGAGAGAGACTTTCTAAAAAGACATCAACGAGTGCCGAACCGGGACTATGACAACGTCATTTAATTACACGCTTAAAAGATTTTGCAATTTTATTGAAATCTGCTTACCTGTGAAACGAAATACCATCCTTTTGTACACCAGATGTTTTTGTGTTCTTTCCACATAATTTTACACAGCAATAATGCATTTTGCCTGTCTTCAATCATGTGAAAACTTCAATTGGATAACAATGTCACACGCGTGCCAGTCGTGCGAGCGCCCTCAGTAGACTGAAGTTAGCATCGGAGGCGTGGTCCTAACATAATGTGAATTCACCGTATGCGTGACAGAGGGGGTCGCCCGGGAATACTACGTCTTTAGGTTTACTGGTCTGTGTTTAATCTAGATTAACTTAATCGACAGTCTTCGATTAACGATTAACTAATCGTCATTTTAATCGATTAAATTTCACGATTAATTCTCGATTAAAAGTTGACACACGCTCATTTTGTTCTTTTTACAATAATACAATAGTCCAAGACCAGGAACTGAAAATGTACCTTTAGAAACTTTTTTGGCTCGGATTACCTTTGTATTCGACTGTTAAATAAAAATGGAAATACATAATTTTTTTATCCTTTATTTGATTATATCGGAAAATGAGAAAAAATAATTAAATGTTGTGAATTCGAGTACTTGGACCGTTTCTTTCTAACCACTTTTGGGTTTTTTTTTTTGCGACCACGACAACCCCTCATTTTGACGTCATTATATGTCTTTCTCTTACGCCTGGTCGCTCGATGGCAAATCTATAACTAGTATACTATATCTATGCACAAAATAGACGTTTAAATCTGATTGAATCTGACGTCGCGGTTGGCTGTTTGTTGTGCTGCCTACTGAGCCGGCGGTCCAGAAGGGCTACTCCGATGTTCAAAATTAGACTGTCGGATAGTCCCATCCTTTTCGAACTCCTGTCAAAGTATATTTGAATAGCACTATACGACCGTAAAATTTCGAAGATCGGAGTAGCCTAGCCCTCTGGTCCGTTCGAATCCCGGCCATTGCAAATATTTGTGTGATGATGATGAACTCAAATATTCGATCCTGGGCCATGGATGATATCTATATATATGTATTTAAATATTATGTATATCGTCGTCTAGTAGCTATAGTACAAGCTTTGCTTACAGTCTGACAAAAAAAGAGTAAAAATTAAAAACTGGCAATACTGTAGTGTCGTCTCTTTCTAATCAAACTAAGAAACCGGGGACAAAACTACAGATTGCCACTTTAAAATTTCTATTTTCTTTTGTCAGACTGTAGTTAGGAACTAGGTTGATTTGTGTAAGATTGTCCCGCAATATAAAAAAAACATGCAATGCAAATGTTTATACGTACATTAAAAAATGTCACAATTTTCTTCGTTGGAACGGCTGTTTTTATTAAGTTTCTATAACCTTTTGCGCTAATGACAAACTCGTTTTTGTGGAAATGTTCGGAGCATATCGTACTGGTTCTTAGTGGCATCCAATTTTGTCGTCCGGTCGCATCGATCCATTTTTCCTTCTGAAGAGCGTTATCAGGACCTCTAGGAAATCTAAAAAGGGAGTAAACATATATTTTCAAGAGTTCATGAAATTACAAATATAGCTAAACTAAAACAAACACTAAACGAAAATAGACACTTTTTTCAACTTGTAGTTTAGTCGGGGGTGGCGGCATAACGACGCCATGACCATGTTAGTTGCCGTTTTAGCCTTCAATGTTCTGTCCGAACTCCAAGATCAAATGAAGTCCTTTGGCACAACAAGGTACAAACAACCGTATAAACCGTACCGTACTAGATGTTGATCTGAAATTTAAATAATAGATTTCTAGAGAAAAAATCTACACTGGTAGTTTTCTGTATAACTATGCTCAAATATGGCAATAAGTTGTCATTTGATTAGGTATACATAATCTAAAAACACTGTATGTAGCTGGACGTCATTTGGCACCATAGTTTCGCTCCCTGATAAGATAAGACTATGCATTTTTTTTTTTCAACCTAACATACTAACAGATTGGCTGTTTCTGCAATTACGAGGCGTTGTTCAAAGGTATTGTCCACATCATTGCGCATAGAAGGTTCACTGAAACAGTACAATACGATTTTAGATTACACCCACATTAAGATAAGGAAAATAAAGATGAGTTAATGTTGGAAATGTTACATAGCTTGTGTACATACCAAGTGCCTGTTGTTGTTACAAGTCCCTCACGAGCTTTTTGTGTTTTCGCAAGAACGGCACGAAGCGATTGGCGTTTTCGAAATGCCTTTACTGATAGCCTACGTCGCTTTCGTTCACTTTTGTTCCCCATTTCCGCACTTAATTACTTATCCACAACACAGGCACGGTAAGTGTTACGAATTACGATTCAAAACACAGTTTCATATAATAGATAGCATGTTAACAGTCTACGTGGAGTTATACGTAACTGTTCAGCACACATGTTTGCCGATGATCTTTGTACCCTACGTGCCGGCACCAACATTACCGAGACATGTTACTTAGTTCAGCAAGATATAGATGCAATAGTAAAATGGTCTCACGATAATGGAATTATTTTAAATACCGAAAAAACTAAACTTCTAATTATACAATCACCTCACTTCCATAGAACAGACGAACCATTGCCCATGTACACCCACAGCTTTAGTTGCTTCCACAATAGCTTACAAAACTGTCAATGCAAACCCATTGAAAAAGTTGACTGTGTAACATATCTTGGAGTAAAAGTAGACACCACATTTTCATGGCACCATCACATTAATTATATCTGTGGCAAACTAAGAATACTTCTAGGAAAATTTTACCACCTAAGCTTTAAAGTGCCAAATAATATTTTAAAATGTCTATACTTTGCAATAGTAGATTCTATATTGGGATATGCTCTGGATTGCTACGGACTCACATTTAAATCCTTAATAGACAAATTAGAAGCACTACAAATAAGATTTCTAAAATTAATAGTGGACAAAAAAACTAAAAATAAATGTAATGGTAATTATTTCAAGCTATTTAAAATTTGTAATATACTCCCCGTTAGTTTAAAACATAAATATCTTTTAGCAGTAAACAACCATGGCAATCGAGAGCATAACCCAATACAAATAGAACATAAGCATGGAACAAGGTCGGTATCAGCGGGCAAATTTGAGGTGCCAAGGGTCAGGAACTATTATGGAGATAGAACATTGAGCAAAAGAATTCCCTACATACTCAATAGTTTGCCCGAAAATATCCGACATGAGCCGAATAAGTCAAAATTTAAAAAATGCTTAAAAATGCATCTGTTACAGACACTTGAGTGATAAAGATGTGTATTCAAAGTATCACTCAAGTGTTTAGCAATAAATAAAATTTGTTGAAATTATTATAGAGACTCACACCTGCAGTCAAACTGTACAAACAGTTTTGCAGGGAACTGTATATATTTAAGTTGTATACTTTAATTAATAAACAACAACAATGTAATGTAGAAAACTAGATATGACACTGACAGGAACCCGTTTTGTACAGCCATGTATTGTCCAGCCACGTTTTGTACAGCCACGTTTTCCGCGTCCATATGGACTCGGAAAACACGGCTGGGCAAAACGTGGCCGAGCAATGTTTGTTCGGAGAAGATTTCGAAGCCAGTTTTGTACAGGGTCGTATTGTCCGGCCCTGTTTTGTACGGCCGTGTTTTCCGAGTCCACATGGACTGAAACACGGCTGGCCGCGAACCAAACTGCTAGGTTAGGTTAGGTTAGATTTGCGACCACAACAGCGCGCGAGCCGAGCGAGCGAAGCGAGCGTACCGCAGCAGCGGTCGGCGAAGCGCTAGAACCGAACTAGTACCTGTAAAGAAGGTTAGATTGCATACCTTCTTGCATTTTCGGGACTCGGAAAACGCGGCCGTACAAAACGCGGCCGAACAAAGACGGGCCGAGCGTCATGGACTCGGAAAACGTGGCTGTACAAAACATGGCCGAGCAAAACTTGGAAGTGAAAAACAGGCCCGGACAACCGCGGTACAGGCACGTTTTTCGAAGCCATTTTTGCTCGGCCATGTTTTGTACAGCCACGTTTTCCGAATCCAAAAAAGTGGACGCGAAAAACGTGGCTGTACAAAACGTGGCCGTACAAAACCCCTACTCACACGATCTGATAGGTACTACAAAATTCAAATGGAAGCATGGAAACACTTGAAACAAACTTCAAATCAAAACAGCCTGACTGACACCAGACCAAGGAATAGATTCATTCATTCGCTCACAGAATTCGTGGGTTAAAAAATTTTCAAATTAATATTTTATGTATTTTAAATCCCATTCAAAAGTACTTTTTGTGTTTTCGGTTTTTTCTACTATCTTCCAATACTTCTTTATTTTTTATACTTCGTAGTTTTCAATTTCACAAAAATAATACATTTCTGTTTACGATCAATTGCCTGGTCAAAGTTGCGAGCAAATTCATTTATTGTTAAAACAGTAGGCGTTAAAGGTTAAATCTATAATAAACCAGCCTTTGGGATAAATAGAACTGGATAAAATAGGTAAAAGATATATAAGTACCCACTCCAAGTTTCGTTTAAAACGGTTTTGAATTTCCGGAGAAAAACGAGCCCAAACAAGATAAAATCTGTTACTTCAAAACGTATCTGAAGGTAAACCGTACAAAAAAGTAATGTTTTTCGAACTGGAAGAAAACCTCGAGGATATGCTTGTTACGATACGTATAAGTATCGAAACTCAACATGATGCGTTATAGCCACAATTCATGACCAAACGCAGCATGTTTTTGGGGTTTCACTATACCCTTCGCCTTAATAAGAGTGTTGATAATGTGGTTTAGTTAAGGCCCCTTATAGCGATTAGTTCTCTTTTTACATTAGAACTAAAATACCTCGTACGAATCTATTTCAAAACTCGCCTTCGGCTTGTTTCATAAAGCCACACTCTTGTTTTAGACCCCATCATGTAACACTGTGCATAAAATACACATAACTGCTCTTAAGTTAAGTATTGTTGAGGATGGTTCCATATTGGGTTGCATAAATTTTAAAGCCATAAAGTCGGTGTGCATAACCACTTTTGTCATAAAAATCTTTCCGCATAAGTGTGTTAGTCATTAATTGACCCGCATACATTTTATGATCATAATGTCTGTACGCATAAGTAAGGAATGCCATATACTTTTGGAGCATATGAACCTAAATCATAATCTTTTAACGCCATAATGTTTTTATGCATATCATATTTTGGCGCATAATACTGAACAACATACATACCAATCTCCTAATAGATATATTTTTTTAAACTATGGATCAACCTACATATCATGCACTTTTTTAACCTAACCTAACCTAACCTACTTTTCTGGCCGATGTTCGAATTTATAGGTTCACAGTTCTAAACCTTTTTTTTTTTTTTTTTCGCTGGGAAAATGCATTACGCATCCCGTCCGATCGGGGGTTCGGAACGGGAATGTGGGGCTCCCGGGCAGATCCGGTTTACCCACTAAAAACCCAGCGCGTTTTCCCTCCAAATCGCCTTAGGTGGGGTCCACAGGATCGCTTGCGCATGCTACTGTGGACCTCGCGATTTACCCGGTTGGGTTCGGCCGAGGAAGAGCACCCCGGATGAGAGAGGGGTGCTCCAGTCATGTGGGACTACTTGGTCGGCAAAGGGCCCCCACCCTCGCCGTCCCGCCCACTAGGGCGGGGCGAGCATATGCGCAAAACGCCGGCGTGCTCGACCCACCCTCCGTCTGCGAGTTGGGGCAGCCAGAGGATCGTCCTCTCTTCCCCGCTCCGCGTCCTCTTTCTGCTTCATAACCTCTGTGCAGAAAGAGGCCATCGCCTTCCAGCACCTCTCGCTGTCGAGCATTTTGGACACGATGGTCGACAGCGAGAGGTCTGCTCCTACTGCGGCGATGAGTTCCCGCCGTTGGCGATTCCATGCCATGCATGCCTCTAGTGTGTGAAGCTGTGAGTCCACTGGGGCATCGCACGCGTGGCATTTAGGCGTCTCCTCTCTGCCCGCTACGCGATGCAGGTACTCACCGAAGCAGCCGTGTCCTGTGAGGATCTGCACCAAATGAAAATCGGGCGCTCCCCATTTTCGGTCAATCCACCGCTCGAAGTTGGGCACGATAGCCTCTATCGTTACTCGGCCTGAACTGGCCACCTCCAGGTCCTCCCTCCACCTCGGGAGTAACGCCGCTTGACCCGCATTCCGCAGCTCCTCCACCTCTCTGTGGGTCGGGAACTCCCCTCGGGCCCTCAAGTCTGCACGGTATCTATATATTTCCGCAAGGATCTCCGCCTGAAGTTCCCAAGGGGGGTCACCAGCAAGGAGCGTAGCCGCCACCCAGGACACCGTCCGGTAACCTCTGCACGCCCTAACCGCAATGACCCTCTGAGGTCTGCGTAAGAGGGTCTTATTTGCGGCAGTTAGTGCGTCCACCCATACCGGCGCCCCGTACAAGGCCATGCTTCGGACGATGCCGGAGTAGAGACGTCTGCATGGAGCCTTGGGGAGGAGCCTACTCAGTGCCGCTGCGGCGCCAACTAATCTTGGGACGAGTTTGGTGAAATGGGCCTTAAATGTCCACCTGCCGTCCAGGATGAGACCAAGATATTTCATGTCAGTCCCAACCTGTACGGTCTCGCCCTGCAGTATGATGCTTGCCCCTCGTGGAGGACCTCTGCGAGGGCCATGAAAAAGTAATGCCTCTGTCTTTTCTACGGCGACTCGAAGACCCAGTAGACGGATTCTATCCACCACCAATGTTGCTGTCACTTCTCCAAGTTGCGCAGCTTCCGCGTATGTTCGGGCACGTGCTGTGACGAGTGTGTCATCTGCGTAGCATATCACGTTCGTGCCGCGAAGGAGTGGGACGCGAAGCAGCCAATCGAACCCGATATTCCACAGCCTCTTGGAGGTCTCCATCTTGGAGGTTGCTAAGAAGTCTGGCCACCTTCAGGGCCCGCTAGTGCGTAGGTTGAAGGAATCTACCAAGACGATAATGTCGGTCATAGACATCCTTACTTCACGCTCTGAGGAGGAGGAGACGAGGCGCCTCCGCCTCGATAATGAACGACTCCGCAGGGAGGTGGAGTTACTGAGGAGCGAGCTAAAAGTTCACCGCCGTGAGTTCTCCGAGATGAGAACAGAACTTGCGGCTACTCGGCCGCTGACACAGCAGCCTCCGGCCCCGGCTTTTGATGTGGAGGAGCTTAAGCGCTCCTTGGTTGATACTATGGGGACCATGTTGAATGCGCGCCTTGCGATCATAGAACGCCTGCCGCCAGCTCCTATCTGCCGCCCTCCTTTGGCAGCGGATAAAAGAAAGTCACCGGTACCTCTGCTGCAAGTGGTTTCTAAGCCAATGCAGGCGGCCCAGCCAACAGCTACGGCGACTTCGACAAAGAAGGCAAAGACGAAGGCCAAATCTAAAAAAGGCAACTCCCCATCCGGGCCTTTGGCTGATATCGCTATGCTACCTCCCCCGCAACGGGTAGTCGAACAGGTGCCGGGAACCTCAACGGCTTCCGTGCAGGATCCGGTAATGGCTTCATCTAACAAGGAGGAATGGGTTAAAGTGGTGAAGAAGGGCAAAAAGAAAGAGTCACCCACACCTGCGGCAGCAGCGGGTCATAAGCCGGCGCCCAAGCGGGCATCAAAATCTGGAGCTCTGCTTAAGCCGAAACTGCACCCTCCAAAGACAGCGGCGGTGTCAATTTCCCTTGACCCAGAGGCGGAGAAAAATGGCGCTACGTATGCCTCCGTTATCACCGCAGCGGAGACTAGAATAAACCTCGAAGCGATAGGCGTAACACCGGGCTCCCTCAAAATTCGCACGTCTGTGACTGGAGCCCGTGTAATCGAGGTCCGTGGAGAGGGGCACACCGCAGCCGCTGACAAACTTGCGGAGCACCTGGGTAGGACTTTAGACGGGTTGGCAAAAGTTTCTAGGCCCATACAACATGCGGATGTACGCATTACGGGGCTTGATGATGCGGCAACCCCAGGAAAGATCACCACGGCAGTTGCAAAGGCTGGTGGCTGTGGAGAGGACCAGGTGAAAGTCCTGAACATCCAGCGGGGACCAAGGGGTACAGGGTCTGTCGTAGCGCAGTGCCCCATTTCCGCAGCAGCGGTGCTTTCAAAGACTGGAAGAATAACGGTTGGTTGGAGCTCTGCCAGGGTTCAGGTTCTCGAAAAGCGACCCCTGCGCTGCTATAAATGCATGGGAGCGGGACACACACGAGCCATGTGTCCGTCCAATGTCAACCGAGACGAGCTTTGCTTCCGTTGCGGACATGAGGGGCACAGAGCGGCTAGATGTAATGGGGCCCTGCACTGCGCAGTATGCGCGGATGCGGGCAGACCCTCAAACCACTACATGGGAGGCAGAAAATGCCTGCCCCCGAATACGAAAGGCAAAGCGGTCATTAAGACCGTCACCATTGAGGACACTCGCACCGAGCGACAAGAGGAAGCCGAAATGACCATCGATGAACCAGACGAGACATAACAGCTTCTTACAGGCGAACCTCAACCACTGCGCTGGCGCTCAAGATCTCGCTTTCCAGTCCATCGCGCAGTGGCGGATTGATGTGGCGGTCATATGTGAACCATACTTTGTGCCTGCTCATCCTAACTGGATTGGAGACATCGATGGTCTGGTGGCGGTTGTGGCAGGCCCTAATGCAGGCCCACCTTTGTCACCTCTCGTACGAAGATCGGGGGTGGTCGCAGCCGAATGGGGCGAGTATGCTATAGTTGGAGCATATTTCTCCCCCAACAAGACACTGGCGGAGTTTGAGGCGTTCCTTGACTCCGCAAAGGCAATAGTGGAGCGACTAGCACCAAAACAGTTCTAAACCTAACCTAACCTACAACTAACCTAACCTAACCTAACCTACTTTTCTGGCCGATGTTCGTATTTATAGGTTCACAGTTCTAACCTAACCTAACCTACAACTAAGAGGTCAGTGTGAAGATGGATTTCTTAATGCCGAGGGCTTCGCCCCCCGTCTCCCCTTTTTGTTTTTCTGCTCATGTAAGTTTTGTATCATTATTTCAAATATTATATTTTTGGTACATGTGATATGACTTATACTATATAATGTCTATTGCCATTAATAATTATGAAAGCCATAATTTATGCGTTGCTCTTCTTCGTACTATCAATTATTATGACATTCAATAATATGATTTGATATTTTGTGCCATACTAAATTATGCTTATGAACAGCCTGCCGAACAACAATTATGACGTAAAAATTTTATGCAAATAACAATTTATGACAAATAACATGTATGAGGAAAGCCATTATGCGAAATGAGTTATGACAATCGAATTTATGACAAGAATTTTTATTCCACTAGAGGTGATCCCGTTGAGGATATATGGTTTAAAATTCGTTTGCAAGATTTGACCGTCACAAACATACATAATTAAAATAGCGCAATTTAAATACAATGTTATTATTATACTTATTACATTCGTTTTCATTTTAAAAACGATGTTTACGAAATTGAACCATGAGTAAACTCAAATAATACAGAAAACAAATATCGATAATTTTATCGACAACTTCTCTCACTAGTTCTTGTGGGGTCAATGGACGAGCGAGTAGCGAAAGTTCTGGAAGGTACGAGTTATAATACATTCAATATACTCTACTAGTACGAATTACACAGGATGAAAAACACGTTATTGTATTCCTATCAGGTTAATTTTTGTGCAAAATATTTCACTTTTTTTAATAACAAGATATTTATTAAAATCTAATTAAATACAACTTACCGATGATACGAAATGCCACCATGGATGATATTTTTGGTACGGCTCTGATTTTTGCACTCCAAAATGGAGCAATACGGCATATTTACAACTGTTTTCTTTTTTCGATGTGATCGGCACAACTGTCACTCTAAAGTCACTGCGCTTAACTGAACCAGGTTGTGATTGTGAGCAACGTTGCTTAACGGGTGGTATAATAAAACAAGGAATGGCTCCGGAATGACAGGCCAGACTTGTGACGTCATCCATCACGTTATGATTGGTTGGTTGGTTCTGTCAATCCGTTTCTGTGTTGCCAGTATATCATAATACTCCCCGATTCCCTTGGTATCGGTATGAATGTCTTAAAATCAATTATTACAAAAAAAAACGTTTATTCAAAGAACATGACAATTGTAATGCAAAAATATTTTTAATGTACGACTGGCGTTGAACATTTTTTCCATAAAATTATTTTGTTACCATAAAGCGGCAACTAAAACCTGTTCCAGACCTTCCGATCCGATCCGATTTATCGGAAGAATTGTCCTAACAATTGCACTTTATCCGATTTCTTCCGATAAATCGGACAATTGTACTACACACTATCCAATTGCTTCCGATAAATTGGATCGGATCGGAAGGCCTGGAACGGGTTTAATCAGTGACGTAGAAGCCAGCCTTGCTGGGATGCCATACCTTGTTATCTTATACCATAGTTCTGTTTCTGTGTTTAATACATTCAATATACTCTATTTCTCGGCTACTGGCAAAAGAGCCTCACCTCCATGGTGGGATAAGGAATGCACAAAAGCTGTTAACGACAGGAGAAAAGCTGAACGCAAGTATGCAGGGAACATGACTACTGAAAATTTTGAAGCCCTGACTAAAGTTATGTCCGAAACAAAATCCGTGCTTAATAAGAAGAAATTTGATGGATGGAAATCATTTTGTGCCTCTTTAAGTCCTTCTACTCCAGATACCGTTGTGTGGAATAACATCCGAAGATTTAGAAGATCATTAGATTGCCGTAGCTACCCTTACCCTCCCTCTTTAGAATGGGCCGAATCTTTCCTAGCCAAAATAGCACCCCCTCACGTACCATCCATTCTGGATTCTCCCATAGGCCTCCTCAACAACAAATCCTCCGACCCCCTGGATAAACCCTTCTCTTTGTTGGAGCTGAAGAATGTTCTTTCTTCCGTTAAAGACTCTTCTCCGGGCCCTGATGGAATTACTTACTCTTTTATCTCTAAAGCTGGAGATTTTTTCCTGAATTATTTCTTAGAACTAATTAATTGCATTTTACTCTCAGGCCATCCGCCAACTACCTGGAAATCGCAACTAGTTCTCCCAATTTTAAAACCTTCCAAAGATCCTAATGATCCTCAATCATATCGTCCAATTGCCCTATCATCGGTACTCACAAAAAATCTGGAACATCTGATTAAAAACAGACTCGAATGGTTCCTGGAAAGCCGAGGCCTACTTAGCAATTCCCAATTCGGATTCAGAAAGGGGAAAAGCACCATAGATAGTCTGAGTATTTTTACATCCGACATAAGGTTGGCCTTTTCGAAGGGTAAATACGTGGTAGCTGCGTTCCTAGATCTGCAAGCCGCCTACGACAATGTCCAGCTCCCAATTCTCAGAGAAAAACTTCGCAAGCTGAGAATCCCGGTGAAGCTGGCCTGCCTTGTGGGAAATCTCCTTTCAGAGCGATGGATTACTTTTCGGGGGAGGGATCCCCTAATCAACCCCTCAAGAATGGTGTGGAAAGGCCTTCCTCAGGGGTCTGTCCTAAGCCCTTTACTGTATAACATCTACACTCATGATTTAGAGGCCTCAGTCCAAGGGTGCCACATTTTACAATATGCCGATGACATACTAATTTATTCATTAAACAGTAATATTGAATATGCCTCTGAAACTATCTCAAACTCCCTAATTTCTTTAAACTCCTGGCTAAATAATAATGGTCTATCGCTTTCTCCTTCAAAAAGTTGTGTAGTGGTTTTCTCTCGTAAGAGAAATATACCCATCATTAGAGTCACCATTGGTGATTCGGAAATACCGGTGCAAACGTCGTATAAATTTCTTGGACTTATCTTGGACCCTCAACTAGACGGTGCTCTTCATTTTGATTATTTATTAAAAAAATGCGAAAGGGGTCTAAACACCCTTAGATGTTTATCTGGCGTATGGTGGGGGGCCCACCCCACCTCCTTACGACTAGTGTACAATGCCATCATTAGAAGTATACTGGATTATGGCTCGTTCCTTCTTGAACCAGGAAACAAATTAGGACTTAGAAAATTGGATCTCATTCAATTTAAAGCATTAAGAATCATTTCCGGCGCAATGAAGTCTAGTCCTACGTGAGTCCTACCAACGCTTTGCAGGTAGAATGCGGCGACCCCCTTTTCATCTTCGTCGTCAGTTTTTAGCTGACAGCTATCTTTTTCGCTCTCTTCAAATTTCCCATCATCCTATAATACATCGTTTATTTGATCTAAAAGATGTATCCTGCGGAAATAATAAGGGACCTCCTTGCCTTGTTAAAAGTCTCCTTAAATTTCAATCTCTTAAAGACCCAGTTTTTCATTCTTCCAAAATTCCTCTTTTTCAGTTTAATTACGAAACTATCATTCTGCGCCCTCGCGTCATTCTGAACTTCGATATTACCCATGATGATCCTCATGCTGATGAGTACCTTCGCCAGATTCTTTCCCGAGAATGGTATGACTGGAATACCATATATTGTGATGCGTCAAAGTTATCTCCAACCGGTTGTGTAGGTGTAGGAGTTTTCACTCGCAATATGATATTGTCCAAAAAGTGAAATGCCCTCCTGAAACTTCGGTATATACTGGGGAATGCATGGGAGTTCTGGAAAGCGTAAAATACGTCTTACTGTTTAAATTGAAAAAGAATATATTTTTTTCTGATTCGCGTAGCTGCTTGCAAGCTTTGATATCAAACCCTTTCTCAGTCAAACTCCATAATCCTATAATTTACCAAATTAAGGAGCACTTGTTGATTTGCGAAAAAGAAGGATATGAGGTTGCATTGGTGTGGGTTCCAGGCCACGCTGGAGTTCTCGGCAACGAAAAAGCAGATCAAGTCGCCAAGGAGGCAGTTGTGTGTGGTGACAAGGTCCCTTTCCGTAATTACTGTCATGATTTAGTCCCTTTAGCTCGTAATTATTTAATTCAGGCATGGTCCGCCTCTTGGAGGTCTTCTAGCAAAAAGAGAGGAAGGATTTATTCGTTAATCCAACCGTCAATACCGCGAAAGCCCTGGTTCACAAAGGTGTTCCTACAAAAGGAGTTCTGCACGACCATAATACGAATGAGACTAGGACATTGTTGCTCCCCTTGTCATTTAGCCAAAATTCACATCCGGGACTCCTCTCTGTGTGAGTGCGGGCTGGACGATGGGGACCTCAACCATATCTTTCTTTCTTGCCCTTTACTCAATCATTCTTATTTATATAATCAGCTTATAAGCAGAAATGTCCCATTCCCGACTCGTGTCTTAGATTTAATACAAAATTTTGATAAAGACATTCTCTTAGCCTTAGGAAAATTTTGTGAGATTAATAAGTTAAAATTATAATATACTAGCTTTTGCCCGCGACTTCGTACGCGTAGAACTCCTTAATTGATATTGACAATAAGAAAAAAGCAATTAGACTTTCAGGTATTCAATACTCGAATGGAATCTAGTTATTAGTTTAGTCCTGGGCTATTGGTGAAAGTGATGGACAAAATGCAAAACATCCTTTTTGAATCTCTTTGGAGTTGCTAGGCTAAGTCACATTCGATTCAAGTAGCTATGCTCAGAAATGGCTCGAGATGGTGACGGTCCTTAATCAACTGACGAAGAAGGTATGGTTCTATTCACCAAAGATTATTGTGACATTATGAAATTGGGACAAAATAATTATTAGGTAGGTAGGTACTATTATTTTTTCTAACTTGGTTTTTACAACTTAGTTTATTGAAGTAGTTCAATAAGTTATCTTAATTGATTTATTTCGGTCAATAAAAACATGTTTTTTTATTTTATTTGGAGACATGTGATGTGAGGAAGCTACATGCTGTTCATGAGAAAAACATGGCGTGCCCAAACGTTTGTATTCCTGCTACTTTTGACATTTGCCGTTTGTGTAACGATTTATTAATAGTCATAGAAAATGCTAAACACTTTTGGAAACTGTAGACGTTTAAAATTAAATGGTAAATTATTCGGTATAATTGGAATACGTGGTATAAGTACACTTTGTTCCTTGGCTTCTCCCGTTTAAAGCGTGCCCTTCACAATGTACTTCCCTAATTAGGTGATTCTCAATCAAGCGCCCTGGCAAGATCTGTGTGCGTCTAACTTGCGCATTAAGCTCGCCTAGCATAAGTACGCTTCGCGACTCTTGTCGCGTCACATAGCATCACCCGTCACTATCTCACAGTATAGCGAAGAAAGAGATGGGTAACATTTCTGGCGCGAGAAAGAGTCGCGTGTCACAGTTGTGCTAGAGGTGCTGGTACTGTTGATTTTCAAAACAATATCATTTTTCGTGCCAATATGGTTCTTTCACAGTCAGTTTTCGTCATGAATATGAATGTGCCCATAAACCGACCATGAAACAATGCTCGGTCGGTGATAGAGCCAAAAAATGGCACTTTTCTATTTCCTCTTATAAGTATCGCAATTAGGCTATCCTTCTCTATCAAAGCGTGTCAGGCCCTTGACGTAAGCACGTCGACTATGTAGTAAGTAGTATATGTAGTTGATTGACAATTCGGGTATTGTCGAGTATCCGAATCTAAGATCCGAGTAATACGAAAACTTTATGCACTAATACTGTACTCAGTGATAAATAAAATAATGCACTTTAGAAAGACAAAATTCAATAATTGGCTGTTTACGACGATTTCCGAACACTGGCGACCGTCCATCAATCATCGTTTAAAATTAAGAGGAACAAACGTTAATACTTTTACGTTTATAATATTATTAGGATTATTTATATATGTTGATTATCCTGTATTTGCATACTCAGTTATTTACTACTTTATTTATATTCAGTTACCAAGCGGGGGTAAATAATCAAAGCACGTACTATTTTCAGATGATGTGCGTAACGGAACGTGATACCTACCTGAAGGGCTACTGCGATGTTCGAAATTTTACCGTCGTATAGTGCTATTCCATTCACTCTCAAATATACTTTGACAGTAGATAGAGAAGGATGGCACTATTCGACAGTCGAATTTTGAACATCGGAGTAGCCCTGCTGGCATCACTGGTTTGACATGACCTGCCAGATGGGTGTGAGACGTTTGTCAAATCAAATGTGATTGTTTCATATTTGTAAAATTTTATGTATTTGATTCTTGAAATTACGCGATTAATCGAATTTTGCGGATACATGTTCCCATATCAGAATTTATTGTTTTTTTACAAAGATTAATTTGGTATGCGTTTCGTGAAGGTATATCGTAGGCCCAGACGAAATCATTGATTAGTTTACGTCAAAACGATGACATGTAGGGAGTTGTTACAACTGGTTCACTAATGTTTGACCAAAAAACGTTTGACCAAATGATCACTTGACCAAACAACGTTTCACCAAAATAACGTTTCGCCAAATGATCATTTGACCAAATGATCATTTCACCAAATAATCATTTGACCAAATGATCATTTCACCAAATAATCATTTGACCAAATGATCATTTAACCAAACGTTATTTCAAGATGAGGATGAGGAAGAGGAAGAGGATGAGGATGAGGATGAGGAAGAGGATGAGGATGAGGATGAGGATGAAGATGAGGATGAGGATGAGGATGAGGAAGAGGAAGAGGAAGAGGAAGAGGAAGAGGAAGAGGAAGAGGAAGAGGAAGAGGAAGAGGAAGAGGAAGAGGAAGAGGAAGAGGAAGAGGAAGAGGAAGAGGAAGAGGAAGAGGAAGAGGAAGAGGAAGAGGAAGAGGAAGAGGAAGAGGAAGAGGAAGAGGAAGAGGAAGAGGAAGAGGAAGAGGAAGAGGAAGAGGAAGAGGAAGAGGAAGAGGAAGAGGAAGAGGAAGAGGATGAGGATGAGGATGAGGATAAGAATGAGGATGAGGATGAGGATGAGGATAAGAATGAGGATGAGGATGAGGATGAAGATGAAAATAAATGTATCTATCTTATCTGTATCTTATCTTTATCCTATCTTTATCTTATCCTGTGTCTGTCCTGTCCTGTCCTGTCCTGTCCTGTCCTGTCCTGTCCTCTATGGATATAAAAAAAAAAACTAACCTAACCTAACCCGGCCGGGTCGGATCTGCTCTGAAAGGTGATTGATTCACCTCAAGTTTGGTCAAATGATTATTTGGTCAAATGATCATTTGGTCAAATGATTATTTGGTGAAATGAACCATTTGGTCAAATGATCATTTGGCGAAACGTTATTTTGGTGAAACGTTATTTTGGTGAAACGTTGTTTGGTCAAACGTTGTTTGGTCAAACGTTGTTTGGTCAAACGTTTTTTGGTCAAACGATAGGACACCGTTACAACTACAATGATTTGCCGTCCATACAAACTTTAATCCCGTTTTTCGTCCCTAAAATGGATAAAACTTGATCTAAATGATAGCCTATGTCCTATTCTGATATATAAGGTACATAACTGGAAAGTTTCATAAAAATTCGTCCAGTAGTTCTTGAGATTAAGTGGAACCTGTGGAACGTACATCCATCCATCCATCCAAACTTTCACGTTTATAATATTATTATTAGGATTCAACTATATTATTCTCAACAATGATTGGTGTATGTTCTAATTAATACTAATCCCGTAGTTGTGTTTTCGTTAATCTAATCTTACTAATTATACTAAGATTTTCTTTTCAAGAGTAGCAACTTGTTTTTTTTGGTAAGTTAGTCGCGTTCGAGTGCGTTTGTTTTTCCTCACTAAATCGACATGACACTGGCTTAATCTATCGACATAGCCAATAAAAAAAAAAATATATATATATATATATATATACTCTATGGGTACCTACGAGTTATTTACACAGAATGAAAACGATCTTATTGTATTCGCATTAACATACTTTACGCTTTGTGATTTAATAAATTCTTTACGCTTTTAAAATAACAAGAAACGTATTACAATGTAAATACTACTTACCGATGATACGAAATGCCACCATGGGTGATATTTTTGGTCCTGCTCTCGTTTTTGCACTGCAAAATGGAGTAATACGGCATGATTACCAATATTTTTTTGTGATATGATCGGCACAACTGTCACTCAAGAATCACTGCGCTTAACTGAACTAGGTTGCGCGTTACGCCGCTTAACATTGGCAGACGCACACGCGCGGCACGCGCCACTCTTGGCGTGGTCCCTGAACCACGTTCAGGAATCACTGCTCACTGCGCTTAAACTGAACCTGCCTAGTTAGTAGTAGTTCAGTTAAGCGCAGTGATTCTTGAGTGACAGTTGTGCCTTTCATATCACAAAAAAACATTGGTAATCATGCCGTATTGCACTGTGCGCCCCCATATATAAGATAACACTTCTGCTGTTTTTTCTGCTCTATGATGTCAAATGAATATTCGCAATTTATGAACCATAATTAACCTAACTTCATGGTGCAAAGGAATAGTTTTAGATTTTATATTACCTTATACGCCACAATTATTGGTAAACCTAAAAGACTCAACAGGACTCTGCTTTTTACAGAAATAGTAACTATTTAAAATTTTGGGGTTGCTGCAAATGCTCTATTAGCAACTCCAAATTCAGTTTATTGTACTCTCGGTCTATTGAGGTACAATTTATTTTAAGTAGGTATGTATCTACAGATTCGGTACATATTGTGTACATCAGCCTTACATCAGCATTATGTCTTAATAAATCACAGACAGAGGAGTTTCCAGCACGGCTAGCATAACTTTGACACGCGACTGTTTCTCGCGCGAGACTTACTACCTGTCTCTATCTGTACAGTACTATGAGATAGTGACGGATGATGCTATCTCGCGCGACATGAGCCGCGTGTCAAAGTTATGCTAGACGTGCTGGGAGCATGAAGTTGTGCTGTCTGGCGTCGCAATCGCAAGCGTCCATAGGCGGTGGTAACTGAACTGCTTAACATCAGGCGGGCCGCATGCTTGGCCACCGTCGTAGTATAAAAAGAAACCTTTTGAGAAGTCTGACTGAGTATTATGGTAAATAAAACAACGAATGATAAGAATAATAAATATATTTCAGGATTTAAGGTAGATTCTACCTGTGGTACGAGCCTCGTTCTTGTCTGGTTTTAAATTAAGATCAACAATATTTATAAGATTTTTGATTTGATTTATTTTGTATTTTATTTTTAGTTTTAGTTTAAGACTCTTGTGGCCGAAGAGCTCCGTCAAACCCCAATCGCGTTTAGAAAAAAAAAAAAGTCGATGGTGGATACTTGTCAATGTCAAACAGTTGAAGTTTGACTCCTGCTGATGATGAATCGACTTGGTGCCATAGATTACGTTTGCGGCGTTTGGAGGTTTGACAACTTTGACAACCGATTACTTGTAGCTCCCAACCTTGACGCTGGCAGAATTGTCCCGTTGGACAGTAGCCATTTATTTATAACAATTGACTTGATTACGTTTGGGACACTCGTCGTGTTCCCCCGTCTTTCTTTTCAAAACTTTAAAAATAACTTCGTGAACGTGGGTTGGATGAAGGTAATTTGAAACATATATTTGTTGAATGCAATAGACTATCTTTCTATGATCTTCTTCCATTCATCTCTCGCTCTGTAAATGTCAAGTGTCTTCTTCGTTTAGTTTTCACACCATAAATCTCCATTTTAAGTGACTTTATTTAGTTTTCCTTTTGTGACATTTAACTTTTATCATTACGATGTAGATACCAGCATTCTGGCCGTATATCGTAAAAATCTTGCTGTTTTCAAAACTTGACGTCCAGCGAAATCAAAACGCGGTTTCAGTCTGTTGTACTTCTGTTGCTTACAAAATAATTATTTTGTAATTGAGCTTTAATCCGGGCTGCATCGACAGCCGCTTCAATGTCTTCTTCCTTTATATCTATATCATCATATATATTATCATCAGTATTCATTTGTTCCTGTTTATCATTAACATCATCAGCAGTCTCGTGTTCTTTCTTTATATCAATGCTATTTACATCATCTTCACACACATCCTCGGTAGACTTGGTATGCATCATCATGTACGATAGTGGTCGGGAATCATATATTTTCTCGGAAAGTGATGATGTCTTTAAAAACTCTGTATAAGTCGTTATGAAGTTCGTCGGTGTGTCTGCTCGATGATGATAACTCATTGTACTATTCACGTGTTCTTTACATAATGATGACGAGGGAGGACTTTTATTAATAGAGACTCGACTTTTATCGATTTCTTCAGGTTCTGCATCAATTACTTTTTGTGAAGCATCGTCATCATCAGAATTCATTTCTATGTCATTAGTTTCGTCGTCATTACCAGATAAAGACGGCAACGTATCGGAATTAAAATCAATAGTGATTCTGCACTTTTTCCGCTGTCCATCTGCTTCGTTTTCAGACTCTGTATAATAATTTTCCTGTCTAATATCAAGAGTACCGTTATTCAAATTATTAAACTTAACTTGAGCATCTTTCACACGTTTAACGAAATCAAACATTTCTTGAAATTTCCTGTCGCAGTCCTTACATATATTTCTGACCATGTCGTCAGTAAACTGCAATTCAGCTCGAAGATCGTTTATAATAAGTGTACATTTGTTATTGGCTAAGTAAGGTTTGGGATCGTTTCTGGCATCAGTGCAATCTTTCAGTTCTCCACAAAATCGGCAATAATCGAAAATAACCTCAATGCCTCGCAGAACCAAAGCATCTTGATTGGCGGCATCTTGCGGTCTTTGATTGGACTCGGTGGAATCTAGAAATATGAAATTTAATTTATTTCTAATTTTCCATACAAATAGACACAATCATCATTTTAATTTCCAGCGCTTTCAACAATTTACGGCCTTCTTGGTCGAAAGATAATGAAATCTGTGGCAATCATAATGAGACGATACACGCGATTATAATTTCACGTTATATAATGTACAGAAAATGACCGCCTGAAAATAGATTACAATCCAATCGTTTTATTTATAGGTATTTTATTAACATACCCATGCTCGCCGTCGGATTCGTCTGTGAGTTATCGAACATAGCTCTGAAACTGGCCGCAGTTATATCTTGAGCCCCTCTTTCTTCTTCAGTAGTCTCCAAGTGCTCCTCAGTTATGCCCTGGATCGTTGTTTGCCTTTTAGCTGCCTTTAAGGGAAAAGGTAATGTATAAAAAATCTAATAAGGTAATAATCATAAAAAATTAGCTGTGGTGGGTTTGTTCTTACTTTTCTTACTTATTTACAAACATCGACTTTCATTTTCCATTCCGGCACAAGTTATAGTCATTAACAAGGTCCGGAATTCTTCATAGCAAAAATCAAACTGTCGATAAAACACTTTGGTCGAACCCTCTCAAAGTTTGACATTTGCTATGAAAAACTCCGGACCTTGGTCATAAATAAACCTTTATTTAAAGAGGATACAGAAAATGCTACCAAAATTTGCTATAAACACAAAATTTGGTAATCTTATCACACTTCAGCATTGACCAAACACGCTAATAACTATCGCACGCACCTCTTGTTTTTCCGTCAGGGATGTAGGCAATCGCCTTCCTTTGGATTCGTTATTATAACGTCGATTACGTAAAGCAGACAGTTTTCTGTTTAAGTCGGACATATTAATTTGGATGGCGGAGAGCCTGTTGAATTTCTCCAGCAATCGCTGTCGGTAGCGATTTCTCAGGTTGTTATCCGAATAGTTCAAATCATTAGTGTCCCAGAGACAAGGGAATTCCTTCATCAAATCTTGAAGTTTAGGCTGAAATAAAATTATCCGAACGAAATTGTTAGTAGAGCAATAGGACAATAACGAGTATAATAGCAGAAGATGCGATATAACAACGACATTCCCTCATCTCATATCATAATGTATTACGCGGTTTACGTTCACGTGTAATTGTGTGTTAACCTCGCGGTCAGGTCGTTCTTATAAGTTATTGAGATAATAATTTGCCTAATGACTTGAAATCCTTGGATTGCCAAGGTTTCAAACCCAAATTGTATAAGTGGTGCCTACAAAGAATGTACTACTCTGTTAATGAACATTTTATGACCACCAATACCTAATCAATATTTGTTTTATTTTATTATTATTAGTCTTTTTTTTACATTGATATTCAAAAATGATGTATTAAGTATTGTAATTTGCTGTTTACCACTTTTCTATATGCATGACATTAATTTATTATCTAAATACTTTTATTCTCCTCAAAACTTATTTTTAATCTGACATTATTAAATACATACTCTTCATAGGTTTTAGTGACATGCATATTTAAAGACAAAATATTGTGCGCCAAATTCTGGCTGATTGTGATGTACCAAACACTAACCCTACCACCATTTATAACCACTCACATTCAAACAATAAATAATTTTGTATTTTGTATTTTTTGTATTTTAAACTCAAGGTCCTGTGTCGACTAGACAAATGGCGGCAAAACTGCCTTTAAATTAAGATCTTAGGTTGCTGGTGACCTGAGGAGTGAGGACTTACTTTATCACAAAGTTCTCGGCCTTGCTGTGAAGTTGCTGGTTGTCTCCTTAACTCTCCTCGGTCCGAGGCATCCTGAGGTCTACAACTGGGCTCAGTGGAATCTAGAAATACAAATAATCACTATCATCATTTTTAATCTCGTTTCGAAGGTTTTACAGATTTCGTAGACGGTCGTGCAGTTTTACAGTATTTGTACACGATGAGTACGCATACCAAGTTCCTGGGTATGACCTTGGACGCGGCACTCAAATGGGATGCACACATCGAGACTGTCTGTGGAAAGTTATCGGGCGCTTGTTTTGCCCTGAGCAGACTGTCACGAGTACTACCAGATCAGCAACTTAGATCTAGCTACTTTTCGCTATTCCACTCGACGATGTGTTATGGGCTTGAATTCTGGGGCACAGCAGCAGATTGGCAGCGAGTATTTGTTCTCCAAAAACGAGCACTGAGAATAATATCTCATGCGGCACCAGGTACTCCCGCCCGGCAACTTTTTAAAGACAAAAACATAATGACACTCACATCACAATACATTTTTTACATAATTAAGTACGTTCGATGTAATATACATCTCTTTCCACTGGCTACATACAAAAGCACACGTATTGCACAGAAACACGTAAACATGATGTCCACAGCACGTTGTCGGCTAGCAAAGTCGGGTAAAACAATGTCCATAGTGGGGCCAAAAATCTACAATAAAGTACCGGTCAATATCAAAGATATAGAAAATGATATAACGTTCCTCAATGTTTTAAAGAAATGGCTAACAACCAATGCTTTTTACAGCATGGACGAATTTTACCAATTTAATAATTAAATAATATAATAATACCAATAATGTAACTACCTCATCCAATTTGTATTTAAGAATTAATATTTTTATAATAATTTGTATTTTAAATTTAATAGTAATAGAAATAATGTTTTTTTTATAATGTATTGACTTGTAAAATGTTGACATTTTATCAATAAATGAGTATGAGTATGAGTATGAAAATCTGGGAATCAAAATGGAATGATACATGCGATGGTCAGTTAAGATTGTTTAATTTTTAACAAAATGACCCCAGGGGAAACTCGGTTATTATGGACATACCTAAGCTCGTCTCCGAATCTATCTGTGGCGTACTATTGATCATAGCCCTGGTATCTGTCGTTATTTCATGAACCTCCCTTTCTCTCTCAGTCTGCAAGTCTGATATATCCTGGACCTTTTCTACGAGAAGTTCTCTTTCTTGAGCGCTCGCCACACCTTGTTTTTCAGTCGATAATGGAGCCAGTCCCATGTCCTTGGATCGGCGTTTCCGACGTAGTCTATGAAAACTAGCCAGTTTTCTTTTCAGGTCCGACATCGTAATTTGGATGGTAGAGAGACTGTTAAATTTCTCCAGCAATTGCTTTTTGTAGCGTGCTCTCATTTTATAATCAGAATAGTTCAAATCATTAGGGTCCCAGAGACAAGGGAACTCCTTCATCAGATCTTGAAGTTTAGGCTGAAATAAAATTGGTGCCATTATCCGAACGAAATGTTTGGTATAGGAATAGGACAATGATGTGTATAATAGCAGGAGGCAGGAGATACGATACAACAAAGATATGCCCTCTTCTCATATCACGTGAAACTTTGTGTGAGTGTACCTAAGCCGTGAGGAAAGGCCGTTCTCATAATTCAGTCCTCCAGTGTAGACTACAAATGGTGGCAAATACTGCCATTAAATTAAGATCTAAGGTTGTTGGGGACCTGAGGAGTGAGGACATACTTTATCACGAAGTTCTCGGCCTTGCTGTGAAGTTGCTGGTAGTCTCCTTAAGTCTCCTCGGTCCGGGGCATCCTGAGGTCTACAACTGGATTCAGAAGAATCTAGAAATACAAATAATCACTATCATAATTTTTAATCCCGTTTCGAAGGATTTATAGTATTCGTAGACGATGGGTAGGCATATGAAAATCTTGGAATAAAAATGAAATTATATACATGCCATGGTCAGTTAAGATTGTCTAATTGTCACAAAATTACCACATTGGAATTACGGGGCAAACTTTTTGTTTCTCAGTCATTATGGACATACCTAAGCTCGTCCCCGAATCTATATGTGCACTTGTTTCTGTCGTTATTTCATGAACCTCCCTTTCTCTCTCAGTCTGTAAGTCTGATATATCCTGGACCTTTAGTTCTCTCTCTTGAACGCTCGCCACACCTTGTTTTTCAGTCGATAATGGAGGCAGAGGCAGTCCCTTGTCTTTGGATTGGCGCCTTGTACATCCATGGTGTAAACTGGTCAGTTTCCTTTTTAGGTCGGACATCGTAATTTGTATGGAGGAGAGACTGTTGAATTTCTCCAACAATTGCTGTCGGTAGCGTGCTCTCATTCTGTTATCCGAATAGTTCAAATCGTTACGGTCCCACAGACAAGGGAATTCCTTCAACATATCTTGCAGTTTGGGCTGTAAGACCGGCTGAAATAAAATCGTTGAGATATCTCATTTTATTCGTGCTTGTGTACAAGTTGCCTCACGTAAACTACGATCTAGCGTAAGTCCCAGAAAAGAAACGACGCGAGACTCAGTTTGTGTAAAATCAATTAACAAAAGATAACTAATATTTCGGGAGCACTAAATTTGCAGTGTACTTTAAAAATAAAATACATACGTATCTCTCGATGCATTTTTTGTGTGATTTATAATTTATAATCCTGCGTTCGTTATGTTTGCTTCTGACTGTGTATGTGTTCCTTACGCATTGTGTACCGTTACATTTATGTAGGTTTATGTATATCTATTTATGTATGTGTATATATCTATGGTTACTTGCTTATTTGTTGGTATTTATTTTGTGTGGTTTATTCTGATCAACTCCACTACCAAATCGCTGTTACATTTTCAGAGTAATTAAAATTAGACTTCATGTCATTATGACAATGTTTAAATTTGAACTCGTCAAAAGTGGAACATAGAACCCTGTAATCTTGAGGAAGCGAAATGCCTGTCTGGAAAATGTATTGACTTGTAAAATGTTGACATTTTATTAATAAATGAGTATGAGTATGAAACGCGAATTGAGAAATTTGTTTTCGATTAAGCAGATTGATGCCAAGCTTCCCAGCAATTAATTCAGCATATATTATCGCTGTTATGACTGTGATAATTGTTAAGAAGAGGTTCTAATACTTGTTTAATTTGAATTTTATATAGAACTGTCATTCCTTTTAATCTTTTACTGTCAAATATATTTCGATACAAAACACACGGTTTTATATTATTTAACATGGTAGCAGAGCGTAAATACGATATTTAGTGTGCTGAAACTGGACTTTGTGGCTTATTTCTACAGTGTACATCTATCGATAAATTAGAAAAATGAGTTCTAATATAAGATATGAGATTGGGCGCTTAGAAGGCAGCGCAAACTGGCAGACGTGGAAGTTTAAGGTTTCCTTGCTGTTACGGAGCACGCCAGGTACGCTAGACATTATCCAGGGCAAAGTAAAAAAGCCAGAGCCACCAGCGGCGACGGCAGCGCCAGCAGATGTGTCGAAATATGAGACGCAATTGGAGAACTACCAAACTCATGACAGTCATGCCTTACTTATTCTTACCACGAACATGACCGAAGAAACCTTGCACAAGGTCATGCGGTGCAATACGTCAAGTGAGATGTGGACAGAGTTACATCGTCTTTACGATGGAGCAAAGGAGGATCGAAGCTACGAACTTTGCATGAGATTCTTTCGCTTCCAAAAGACTGAAGATCACGATATGGCTACTCACATTTCAACGCTCAAGAACATCTGGTACGAGTTGAATAAAGAAATTGAAGGAAATGATCTCCCAGAAATGCTTTTAATTTGCAAAATCTTGGATACACTTCCAGAACAATACTTTAATTTCAAATCAAGCTGGTTGTTAATGAATAAGAGTGACCGAAATATTGAAAACTTGACGACACAGTTGTGCGCTCATGAAAGGGCTTTAGCAAGTGGCACAAGGGAGGCCGTGGTTGAAGAAGCTCTAGTATTGAGATCGAAAGAGAAAAGTAAGAGTAAAGAGAAAAAATGGAAGTGCAATTATTGCAAACAATTAGGGCATAGAGTGAAAACCTGCCCGAAATGGATAGCTGATGGGAGACCACCCAAGCCCACGCCTAATAAACCAAGTACGTCAAACGTCAACATGCACTTAATGGCAATTGTAAACAATGTGGAAGACATCGACCATGACAACTGGTACGTGGACAATGGCGCTACCAGCCATGTTACAAATCGAGGAGATTTATTCAAAACATTCGAATACTTTTCTACGTCGCACACAGTTACAACTGCAAACGGTACAGCTATTCAGGCTATTGGAAAGGGAGTCCTGGACATTGAAGCTGACGTATACGGTACTAAGGTGATTATTACCCTGAACGACGTGTGGTATGTACCATCCATTAAGAAGAACCTGTTTTCGGTATTATCAGCTCAAGACAAATTAACAAATACAATTTTTGAATCCAGAACCCAAAAATGTGTAATGAAGTATGAGGGCGGACAAATTCTACTTATTGGAATGCGAGCTAAAAATGGAGGACTATACAAATTGAATGTCAAAAACATTAAAGGCTCTCAAGAAATAAATAACATCGAGATATCCGACCAAATGCAATTATATCATGAGAGGTTGGGACACCAAAATAAGTCGCATGTTAAGAAGGTTGTCGAGACAGAGCTTGGTATAAAACTGAAATTAGACAGAGAACTCTGCGAAGGATGTGTATTTGGCAAAACCCATCGACGCAAATTTGGCACCAGGGAACGAGCGTCACAGCCTGGAGAGCTGATACACACTGACGTGTGTGGTCCTTTCAAAAATTCATATTCCAAATTAAGATATTATGTTCTTTTTAAAGACGACTTTACAAAATATCGCCAAATCTATTTTATGAGAGAGAAGGGAGAAGTCCATGAAAAACTTGAACAAATGTTGGCAGAGACTAAAGCTACTGGACATATTGTTAAAGAAATTCTAAGCGACAATGGAGGCGAATTCGATAATGCAAAAGTTCGGGAAATTTTACACAAAAATGGAGTACGTCACAGATTGACTATGCCTTATTCACCGGAACAGAACGGGTGCTGTGAGAGAGACAACAGGATGATTGTAGAGTCGGCAAGAGCCATGATGCATGCGCATGAAGAAATGCCTCAAGGCCTATGGGCTGAACTTGTCAATACTGCTGCATACATCTTGAACCGTACAGGACCGACACAAGAAGGAAAGTCGCCTTATGAACTCTGGTTTAGTAAGAAACCCAACATTAAGCATTTGAGAATTATAGGAAGCACCTGCTACGCACACATCCCAAAATGCAATAGAAAGAAAATGGATAAGAAAGCTGTGAAGGGAGTCTTAATTGGATATGACAATGATGATGGATATAGAATCTGGTGCAAAGAAAACAGTACACTCATACGATCTCGAGATGTGACGTTTCAGGAGAAGACTTTTTCACCACGAAATGAAATATTTTTGCAACCTCCATACCTGGATCCAATCGCATCGACGTCAGCTGCAGAACATCCTACTGCTACTGAAAATGAAAAAGATGACGATGATGATCAGAGTTCGAGTGATGAAAACGATTTCGACAAATCTATTGAATCGGAAAGAGAGATAGAGATGGAACCTGAAAGTGACGAGTATTTATCTGCACAAGAGATAGAAACAGAACGACTCAAAACGCTCAGAAACCGATCTCATCTAAAACCTCCGTCTAGATACAATGATTTTGTTATGAACGTGAATAAAGATGATCAAGTTAACCCGGAGCCTAAAACATTTAAAGAAGCAATGAAAAGTACTGATAAAGACAAATGGTTAAAAGCTATGGATGAAGAGCTAAATTCACTGAAGGATAATGACACGTGGGAAATGGTTGACCTGCCGTCTAACCGCAAAGCCATTCCTTGCAAGTGGATTTACAAAATAAAGACGAATCCAGATGGCAGTATCGAAAGATACAAGGCTAGACTCGTCATAAAAGGCTTTTCACAGAAAAAAGGCCTTGACTACTACGACACTTTCAGCCCGGTCGCTAAGACAAGCACCATTAGAGCTCTCTTGAGTACTGCTGCAAAAGAGAAAATGACACTAGGTCAGTTCGACGTGTCTACAGCATTTCTGTATGGTACACTCAATGAAGAGATCTTTATGAAACCTCCTGAAGGATATGACAGTAGATCGAAGGTGTGTAAACTCAAGAAAAGTCTTTACGGACTGAAACAAGCACCTAGATGTTGGAACAAATGTATCACAGACTATATTATTCAGATTGGCTTTGAGCAAAGTTCTGCGGATCCATGCTTGTTCATCAGGAAAAGAGGCGATAAGAAAGTCGTAATTGCTCTATATGTTGATGATGGACTAGTGGCTGCAACTGATAAAAATGACGTCGAGAATCTTTACATAGAGTTAAGAAAAAGATTCAAGGTCACAACTAAGCCCGCGTCTTATTTTCTCGGCATAGAGATTAAAACCTCTAATGACGGATCTATCACAATAGACCAAAAGGCCTATGCAAGAAAAATACTGCAACGTTTTGGTATGACAAACTGCAAGCCGGCACCGACGCCAATTGTGAAGTATCCGCCGACAGGAAAAAGTACCGATAGCGAAGAACAATTCCCGTATCGCGAAGCAGTTGGTGCTCTGTCCTATTTAATGGTTGGCACACGACCAGACATAGCATTTGCTGTGAGTGTGGTGTCTAGAACTTTACAAAACCCGAGTAATGAAGACGTCATAAGAGTCAAAAGAATATTTCGGTATATCCAGGGGACTCTCGACTATGGCATCACATACACAGGCAAGCATAAAGATATAATTATGTACACAGATGCTGATCACGGAGGTGACCCTACCACAGGAAGATCAACATCTGGCATGATTTGCCTATACTCAGGTGGCGCTATCTCTTGGCGGAGCAATCGCCAGAAAACTGTGGCACTCTCTTCAACAGAAGCAGAAATCGTAGCGGCCAGCGAAGCTGCTAGAGAGGTGCTGTGGCTAAGGAGAATAATTGACGACATAGCTACTGATGTTGGAAAAGTGGAGTTGCTCATTGATAACGAGTCCGCGCTGAAACTTAGCAAGAACCCTATAGAGAACCATCATCAAACCAAGCACATGCACGTCAAAAGAAGACATTTCTTTTTGAGAGAATGTATCCTGGATAACAACTTAGTGGCAAGTAAAGTTACTTCTGTTGAGAACTTGGCGGATATGTTGACGAAGCCGCTATACAAACCGAGGCTGTTCTACCTCACAGAGCTGATGAGCCTCCAGTGAAGAAGGGAGGGAATGTTAAGAAGAGGTTCTAATACTTGTTTAATTTGAATTTTATATAGAACTGTCATTCCTTTTAATCTTTTACTGTCAAATATATTTCGATACAAAACACACGGTTTTATATTATTTAACAATAATTTACAGTTACGAGCGATCAGCAAATAATACTAATATACTATCCTATATTTTTAGTATAATACATATGGAAGGTCTTTTAAGTACACAAAAAAGAGAAATGGTCCCGAAACTGAGCCCTGCGGTACTCCGACTTTTACTGTGGGTCCACTCCGCCTAATTCACTGGACAACCACTTTCTATATTAGTTTGATCAGACATGCCATGACCAGTCGTGCTTCAGTCGCGAGGCTGCAGTGTATCAGGTTGTGAACAAGTGTAGGTACTATGTCACGTTCCACACAATCGGACGCTTTACAAACGTCGCAAATTATGGCACCTTGCGAACTTTTTTAACTATCATATTATTTTGTGTTTATAAATCACAAGATATTTATAGATCACGCCATATCGAGCGGGCTTCTGTTAAACCGGTGTATAATATACTAGGAACGAATATATCTATATAGTACGGCTCTTCCCAGGTGAATTTTTCGCTTCGAGCCCTAATCTTTCAAACAAAGGCCATATTGTCTCTAGTATCGCAAAGCCGCTAGCTACTGCGTTAGCACGTGCCACTAAACATTCATAAGAAAAACAAACGGTCTCGTCATACTATTAAGGTTCAAATTTATATGAATATTATAGTAGCACGTCCTAACTCGGTAGCTAGCGGCTTTGCGATAATAGAGACAATGGCCTTTATGATACTTTATGTACTAGTTTTAACATCTCGATTGAGTTGAATAATACTTATCTAATTGTTTGGTGATGGATTAATATATGATATCATCGAGCTAGGTCTTATTTACACTACCTTTATTTTTTCGCATTGTATACGGTAAGAAAGTGTAAATATATGTGTTCGTCGTTGACTGTACTGCACATAGTCGTAGAAATTATGTGAACTGACTGTAAGAGTACGTCAACATAATTGAAATTAATTAATTAGTGATTTTTACTTCTCAGAAAGTGTGATCTAGCTGTTATACATAATAACTATACAAATAAGGCATTTATTTGAATCGATATCTGTATATTCCCTTTTTTCGATCAAAATATTTGAAAGTTTCACCAAAAATACTGACTTGCACACTAATTATGCACACTTAATAATGCGAATTCAATATACTATTTAAAGGTATTTGCTAAACTGTTTTACTGGATGTAAAAAAACTAACCTAACCTAACCCGGCCGAGTCGGATCTTTAAGTTTTTTTTTATGATGTTTAAGTTTTCTTTGTAGGACATGTTCAGTTAATCAATTGTTTTTTTTTGCACAGCATTAGTTTTTCTGGTATGCATTCAGTTAATTAGTGGAGTTACCTAGTGTACTGAAAAATTATACAGATGTGCATTTAAATATATCCCTATAAATAAGTTACATTATGTCAAAATAATCGATTTAGCATTCCCTATCCCTACTGAGAACTTACCTTTTGCGGTGCGCGCAGAACCGACAGTTTCCTGTTTAGGTCCGCCATAGTAATTCGAACGGGAGAGAGCCTGTTGTATTTCTCCAACAACTGCTCTAGGCTGTGAACTTTGATGATCTCATCCAAAAAGTTGGGGTCATTAGGGTCCCAAAGACAGGGGAACTCCTTCAACATATCTTGCAGTTTGGACTGCAACAAGTTGATGTTATTCGAACGAAATTGGAATTTTGCACAGGACAGCAAATTTGAAAAATACCATGATAAGTATAAAGGACACAAATTATAACGGGTCTAAAACGATATTTTAGCGTGGTCTCACATCTGAGACCACGGCACGGCGTGTGCAACCCCGCCGAAACGTTAGATTATGAAGGTAAATAAGAAATATCGCGTTAGACCCGTTATAATTTGTGTTAATTATGTTTATCTACGCACATATCATTAGTGCTCTAAAATGCGTTCAGAAATCGTAGGAAATGACCAGCATTATTACAACCAATTTTACCATGAGATTTTTTTTGTCTGTGGTAGTAGGTAAAATCTGTACTGTAATGTTATTACAGTACCGATTTTTGTAAGGTTACGAGTTTAATTAGGAACAGCTGTCAAAACACAAGTTGGTCTCTATTCTAGTATCCATAGATATTAATATTGTTATCGATACGAAATGTCAATTCAGTATGTTTTTTTATAAAAATCGCACGACATTTGATCTCGAGTGACATGAGAGATACGAGTGATACATTCGTTTGTATATGATTTAGAAAAAAAAACATTCGTCTTGACGGAGGTTCGAATGGCCGCCATTATTGTTGTCATTTGTTTGTTGGTTCTTTGCTGTTACGAAAGTAGAATTGTGAAAAGTTTATTGTTATTCACATTTTAGTTGAAAATATTGTTTCAATGTAAATTACAACTATTACAATAAACTATTATTTTTTACTGCATTAGTATATGTGTTAGATATTTAACAGGTAGCACTAGTGGCTTCTGAACCCATCTTAGAGTACTTATGATATGTGTGTAGATAAAGTAGTGTATACAACTGTACATAATTAGGCCTTAAAACACTCATATGATCTTATTATGAAACTCGCTGACGCTCGTTTCATAAAACCACACTCGTATTTTAAGGCCTCTCATTATGTATCAGTTGCATAAACTACTATTACAAACCGCGAGATTATAAAGTGTCATAGTATAAAGGATTTAAAATGCCAACCAAAAATATCTACGAGTACATATTTATTTCCTTATCAGTAGGGTTAGGATATTTGGTAGCATAATAATAATACTCTTTATTGCGAACCACAAAACAACAAGGAGAAAACAAAGAAATCAATTACATGAAAGTCGGTAACAACAAGCGGTCTTATACAATAGCATGCCGTGGTTGCAAAATCCATGGGATCGCTAATTGTATTTTTCTTTTCAAAGTCAAAGTCGAAATCTGAAAACATATCGTGTTAATACATACCATGATTTATCCTATTACATCATTACTAATCTTATTTAAATACAAAAAATATATATTTAAGTCATCGTACAGGAATGACTTTTAGTTTTCTCCTTCTGTATATATTTTTTTTTGTAACACGGTTATGTAGTTACGGCAATGGTATGTTTATAGCTATTTGTTGAATAAGTCTAACTCTTAATGGTGGGTTAAATAACAAATTTTATACGAAGTACTAAATTAAATTACGCTCAATTAAAATTAGTTCAATAATGATAAAAAGCATAAATCGTGGTATTTATCGCCATATATTTTTAATATATAATTACAATTAGCGACTCCATGGATTTTAGAAGCACGGTATCGGGTATGCTACCAAATATCCTAACCCTACTTATTAGTACGCGCGACCGCGCGAGACAACTTACTTGATGGCGATAAATTTTTTTCCGTAAAGAGTCTAGTTTCCTTTTTAAGTCAGACATAGTTATTTTGGTGGTGGATATACTGTTAAATCTCTCCAGCAATTGCTGTCGGCTGCGTTCTCTCATCTTGTTATCAGAACGGTTCAAATCGTTAGGGTCCCAGAGACAGGGGAACTCCTTCACCAGATCTTGCAATCTGGGCTGCAACAAAATTGGTGCCATTATCTATGCCAAATTTCTTGCGTTTCGTTTCTCTTTTGAGCACCGCTTACGTGTAAATTTGCCGTTGACCTACCTTAGGAGTTATCTCGTCAGTGAGATCCTCTAACATATTCATTTTACTCTATTACAAGTTTGATTACCTGCATGAAGGGACCACAGTTAAGGAAAAAATCTAAATAAAATAATTAGCCAGGGATTTTTTCGTTCGATTGTAAGAAACTACTAACAAATGAACTTTACGTTTACTTTATCTTTTTTTGTAAATATTTTTATTCAATACTGTCAATAGTTAGTTCAATAGTGTTTTATTCAATATGTCTTTTTTTATTTATTTGTATTTGCTAGATTCCAATTCTAGTTTAAAAATTAATAATACACAAGTATCAAGACAAATCAGTGTTGTCATATACCGATTTACGTATAAAAAACTAAAATAGCAGCTAGACTATATTGAATGGTTCTGTAATATGAATACTTAGCTTACCATTTCACGTGGAGTGTCAGGTCTTAGATTTGGTTTTACACAATTGGATAAGGAAGTACCTGGCGAACTCCTCTCTATCACCTGAAAATTAAGAAGTAAATAACATCAGGACCATCACAGACCGCCTATTGTCTACCATTGTTTAAGATTTCTCATGTATTTTTTTTTTGTTGGTGTGCAATAAAATATTGTTTTATTGTATTATTTGTATTGTATCAGGGTCGGGAAGCTGTACGGATTATACCGCGTATAGTAATCAACGGATCATGTTGCGTAAATTAATTATTTGAGACGTTTCGGTAGCTTTACAGTTATCATAGGTTCACCGGAAAATATTTTTTTATGTCAGTTACATTTGTGCAAGCAACCCATTTTAAAATATGAATAAGTTCCACAGGCAAGGGAATCCCATAATAAGTTCGTCTAGATCGGGCTGTTATGAAACTCGAAAAGATTATCAGTGGGTATTTTCTGGGTTTTTAGGGATAAAAAGTAGCCTATGTGTTAATCAAGGGTGTCGGCTGGCACAGCTACACACAAAGCATAAGGAATAATTAGAAAGGTTATATTGGCGTTAGGGTGGTGGAAGGGTTAACAATCCGGAGGTACCGGGTTCGATTCCCGGTCTCTACCACTAGGTTACCTATTTCTATTTTTTTTTGAGCTTGGACCTTTTTTAATAGCCGTGTCCACACAGAGCGAGCGAGCGGGTAAAATAAAAGTTGTGGAGCGTTTGGAGCTTTTTTTTTTGTGGGTAGGTATACCCACAAAAAAAAAAGAGACATTACATGTTTCATAAATTCTTAGAACAGTGTCGATAATTTATATTACTGGTATCGTCAGGAAATAGTCTACATAAGAATGTGCAATGATATAACTGTTGCATTTAAAATCTTTCGGTAAATATAGTTGCTGAAACCGCAATTTTAAGCGTAGTTTTAAACAGTGGTCCAAGGGACATCACCGTAGCAACAAGCAAGAGAAAAAAGATGATTGAACATCATATACTTACTATTAAACCTTGTGTAATACTTTCATCCAATTTCGTTGGTACTTCTTGACATATTTGAGGTAAGGTGATTATAGGTGCTATTTGTGGCGCATTCTGGAACATACACACTGTATAAAGATTAAAGGCACAGATTTGATGAAATTTGCTTTGATTTCATTAATCTTCTATCATCTTTTTTTTATGAAGTAAATCATCCTTAAGAAACCGTCTTTCTAAATTTAGAAATCTCTGTAAAGCACAAGAGAATGAATCGCCTAATTCCAGTTTGGTCATTGGTTGTTTTAAAGGGAACGCAACTTCAAAGGCCGTTTCCGATTAAGGAAAGCAAAAATGCCCTTTAATATTATGACTTGGTTTTTTTTTCTACAGTCAGTTACGTCTAGTAGAGTAACTGTGTCAAATTTGGTTGCAAAATTCTTTGCGGTTCCGCAGAAAAAAAATAAAAACGGAAATAATGAAATATGGTTTTTCTCCAAAACTATTTAACTTTAATGTACTATTATTTTTTCATTCTGTAAAGCTTAGTCAAGTTCATGTTTTAAGTGAAAATGGTATCTCAATATCTAACGATTATGTAAAAAATAGGTAAGTCAAAATTTTAATATATATATTTTTTTACTTTTGTGAGAGATACCACTCTAATTGACATTTCTAAATAAGCCTTGGTTAACGTCCTGTAACACATATTAATTTGATGGATAAAATCGGAAAGCAACTGTGTCAAAATGAAATAAATAACTGGGTTGGATTTTATGACATTTTATTAGTAAGCTATTCTAACACTTCCAAATAACCAAGTATTATATTCCTTGAACCAAAGCATACCTACATCCTCTTTACAAATGAACAAGATTTGACAGTTAGTGACATTTGCCTTTTATTGCTATTGAAAATGTCATTATTTTTCTAATAACATAAAAACTATGCATATATTAATAATTTTTGCTATTTGGTATATAAGCTTTACTTAACATTATACCAGATTATCAATTTAAAGGTTCCGACACTAACTGTAAAATGGAAATTAAAAGACTTTTCGGGTATGACTTCATTATCTTGAAATTGTAATTACAAACTATTCTTTTTTCGCCACGCAATAATCCTCTTTCTACCGAAATTAAAATAAATACATATTATGACAGTAATAGAGATGAATTGTTTTTTAAATGTAACATGACATTTCAGGGACATTAGAAAGATAACTCGTCTTTACAAAATGAATTCTAAAGCGAATGCAATCAAAAAAATATTAAGAAAGAAACCTACATCATTATATCACCTCGCAATGATATAAGTAGCGATTTCGTATCTATCAGAAATACTTAATGAAGATGGTTCGTTGAATTTGGAATATGTGAAGGAAAATTCTAATATACTGAAACTGAAAGTCCAATCTCGCCATATTTCAAAAAATATTTACAGATGCTTTATCGAATATGTCCCAAACAGCATTGGTGTTGGATCCATAAGGCGGCATTATTGTGGATGTGCCAACGGAATGCGAACAGTAGGGTGTTGTTCACACACTGTTGCTATTGTTTATTATTTATCGTACGCAAGATATTAATATATAGATATTAATATTTGTCCAAAATCGTTCGGCCTGCTGAAACTTTAAGTGGACTTTTTTTGAATCACGGAATTCACGTTACTGTCAATGAAGATAGCGATGAGGATTAGAATAAGTGCATTTTTTTTCATTACGTAACTAAAAAGGTGACATTTTCTAGCAAATGTCACTGTAACTGTCAAATGTTGTTTATTTGTAAAGAGGATATTATGTTTTGGTTATTTAGCAGTGTTAGATTAGTTTACTAATTAAATAGTAATGAATTCCAGCCCAGTTATTTATTTCATTTTGACACAGTTGCTTTCCGATTTTATCCATCAAATTAATATGTGTTACAGGACGTTAACTAAGGCTTATTTAGAAATGTCAATTAGAGTGGTATCTCTCACAAAAGTAAAAATATATATATATTAAAATTTTGACTTACCTATTTTTTTACATAATCGTTAGATATAGAGATACCATTTTCACTTAAAACATGAACTTGACTAAGCTTTACAGAATGAAAAAATAATAGTACATTAAAGTTAAATAGTTTTGGAGAAAAACCATATTTCATTATTTCCGTTTTTATTTTTTTTCTGCGGAACCACAAAGAATTTTTCAACCAAACTTGACACAGTTACTCTACTAGACGTAACTGACTGTAGAAAAAAAAATCTGTCCATTATCACGAAAGGGCATATTTTCTTCCCTTAATCGGAAACGGCCTTTGCCATTACCTAAAGTAACGGACTGCTTAAAACTTGTTTCCGCAAGTTCCTGCTCTGTATTTGACTCCAGATAGACCTCTGGAACCTTTTCAGCTTCCCAGAATTTTTTAAGGCTTGCTTCAAGTTGCACCGTTTTAAATTGCATTGCTTGATGGTGCATCGGCTCATTTTTAGAGAAGAAATGAGGTTGACTGACCTTATTGGCAGCAAACAAACTTGTTTTTTGTACGACATCCTGTACCTTGGGCACCGCCCCCGCGACCACGTGAACAAACGGGGTGCTGACCAGGAAAAGACCACCTAAGCTAAGCGGCCGGACTTGGTGCAACAGCGTCTGAAAAATATATCGCATCCTAAAAGTATTGTTATAGGAGCTGCTTTGTCGAACTGCTGATCCGATAGTGTAATATAATTTGGAATGTTTAATGCGTGCTTTGGGATGCTAAACTGTGGCATATTTTCTGAAATTTTATCAACAATGCAGCACTTCGCCTTTATTTTAAAATTATTATTACATGAAAGTATGGGAATGTCTACCATTTCTTTACATTCACTCCTGCCATCCCCAATTCCCACAATAGTACTGCTTTCAGGGTATTTAACACATTTAAGTTTTTTAGCCAAACTTGACAGAACAAAACTAACCTGAGAGCCGCAATCTAGGAGCGCCCGTGTCCTAATGTAGGTACCATCCTTAGTCTCAACCTGTACCTCTACAGTTGGTAATATTACCTTTTTTTTATTACTGCATACTAACCCTACTTTGCTCGGTGTTGGTACACACTGCGCTCGCTCATGCTCACCAGAGTAAGCTAAATCAGATTCCTGATGCACGAGTGTATTATGAGGTGCCTTACATACAGTACATTTAAAATTAAAATGACACTTTTCATCATGCTCGTTTAAACAAATCTTGCAAAAACGCTTGTTTTTTTCAATAAATTCTAGCCTGTCACTAGCATTGGCTAGCTTAAATTTTGGGCAAACATAGAGCTGATGTATTTGCGAATGGCAGTACTTACATTTTATTTTCTTCTGTCTATCCTCAACACTTTATGGTGGTGATTTAGTGTTAAACAAGAATTACCTTTAAAATGTTAATAAAATAAACTAAAAGCCAAAAAACTGTAAAATAAGATATCTGGTTCAACAAGTAATGTACCGCCCACTGCGACTTAAGTGTGGCCACTGTCTTAGCTATACATATCTACAAACTTGGTTCTCTTGCGTATCTCAATAATTTCGGATACAATCCTGCAAGGAAACTCCGAGCATAGCTCGCTCCATTGTCCTTTGAGTAAATATGGAACTCCTTGCCGGCTCATGTGCTTCCTCCTTCTTATAACTTGGGACCCTTCAAACAAAGCGTGAAGAAACATCTCTCGGGCCAGCATGGCAGTGTCAACTGACATGGGACCGTTGGTTTCTCGTCAGTTGCCATTGTGACTTGGGCTCCTCTTTTTGCTTACCATCATGTGAAGTAGAGCCACTATGTTAATGTTAAATAAAAAAAAACCTTTGAGCCTTATGAGGCCTCTCCTATCCATACTAATATTATAAATGCGAAAATGTGTCTGTCTGTCTGTTACCTCTTCACGCTTAAACCACTGAATCGATTTTGATGAAATTTGGCATAGAGATAGTTTAAGATACGAGGAAGGACATAGGATAGTTTTCATCCTGGAAATTATACCTAAAAAGATTGAAAAGTGAGTGAACATTTCTGTTGGGGTGCGGTGACCTTGTAGAAAATGTAATTATTAGACCAAAATCACAATTGCTCTTACATTTGCTTAGGCGCTTTTAATAATCCCTTTTATCAAGATCCACGCGTACGTAGTCGCGGGCAAAAGCTAGTCTGTAATAATTGTAATACTTATACTATTTGGGAATACAAATAATAAAACCTTACCATAGTTTTCAGTGCCATACTCTCACCATCTCCCCCTGATTCACTTTGACCACCTTGAGGTAGTTTTTCTGTAGTAGTCTGAAACAAACAGTATAATTTTCTATTATATTTTATACCATTATAAAATTGTATACAAAATCTTAGTCTTATCTTTTTAAATCTGATAAATAAACAACTGATTAACAATGATTTTTAATCGAAAAAACCATAATGACTAGGGATTGCAATCCGGATTACTCGAAGTTCGAAAATCCGGATTTTACAGCCGTTCATGATCCGTCTTTTAAAGTATAATTGTTCTGATGAGCATACAGACGTCTTAGTGTTCAGGTTATTGAGGTTTTTTAGGTAACATGGCTCAAAAACCGAAAACTGTAGGTTAGGTTAGGTTTGTTTCATGACCATGTTTAGCGGAGCGACCGAAGGGAGCGGAGCGTCAAAATGCTTGCTTAAAAAATGGAACATCACTCAATCTGCGGCAAACATAGAAAAAATATTTGATAGATACAATCTGACCGAAATAAGTAGGTACTTGCCTGTTTAATATTTGGCCCAAGTGTTTCGAGTATTAAACTTCATACCGTCCTGCTTTTTGTTACATTGAGAGTTATTTTTAATGAAACAGTAGTTTATCAATTAACGTTTTGCAAAATAACTGATTTTTATAACGGATTATTTGTGAAGTGAACATTTTTTTAATGAAACTTTGTCTTTCAATATGTTTATAAAGCGTCAAAGTTACTAAATGTATATTTGTCGAGTAATTATTTGTAAAATGAGCATTTTAAGAAATGACAGGTTTGTGAAATGAATAGTTTGTGAATCGTTGTTTGTTAAGTGATTATTTGTAAAAAGTTGTTTAGCAAATGATGATAAACCTTTATTTACTTATACCATGATTTAAATATGTGACAGTTGCAGAAATCGAACTAAATATTAGCAACTTACTGGTGTACATCTATAGAGTTTACAAAAATCCTGCAATTCCTGCTCCAAGCATGCCATAGTAATTTCGAAGCTGGATAGTCTGTTGAATTTCCGCAATATCAGCTTTAAGCTGCGTTTCCTCTTGGTGAGGTCCCGGTAGTCCACGTCTTTAGGGTTCCACAGGCAAGGGAACCTCATAATAAGTTCGTCTAGATCGGGCTGTAATGAAACTCGAAATGATTATCAATGGGTATTCTCTGGGTTTTTAGGGATAAAAGGTAGCCTATATGTTAATCCAGGGTGTCGGCTGGCACAGCTACACACAAAGCATAAGGAATAATTAGAAAGGTTATCTTGGCGTTAGGGTGGTGGAAGGGTTAATAATCCGGAGGTACCGGGTTCGATTCCCGGTCTCTAGCACCAGGTTACGTATTTCCAATTTTCTTTGAGCTTGGACCTTTTTTAATAGCCGGTTCCACACAGAGCGAGCGGCCTCGCTCTGTTTGGTTAAAATAAAAATTGTGGTGCATACCCACATAAAAAAAATGCGACATTACATCTAAATATATAAAAGAAGAAACTGACTGACTGACTGACTGACTGACTGACATATCAACGCACAGCCCAAACCGCTGGTTCTAGAGAGTCCAAATTTGGCACGTAGGTTCCCTATAAGGTGTAGGGGTGCAATAAGAAAGGATTTTTCAAAATTCACCCCCTAAAGGGGTGAAATGGGGGTCCAAAGTTTGTATGGGAAAACAAGATTAGTTAGACTATTTTATTGGAAACTTTACAGGAGTATTTCTAACAATAAATGAGTAAACACGTGTTTCAGATTTTTTGAAAATTCAACCCCTAAAAGGGAGAAATGTGGTGACAAAGTCTGAAAATCAACATGGGTATTGTTTTTATGGTTTATCGGGCCGCTGATTACGAAAACCGCAACGATTTTAAAATCCAACGTGGCGGACGTGAATTACCATCTCCCCTGTTGGGGTTAAATGGGGTTAAAATGTCTAAATACTAAACCGCTGGTTCTAGAGAGTCCAAATTTGGCACGTAGGTTTCTTATAAGGTGTAAGGGTGCACTAAGAGAGATTTTTTTTAAATTCACCCCTTAAAGGGGAGAAATGTGGGTACAAAGTTTGTATGGGGAAACAAGATTAGTTTATTCGAAACTTCACAGGAGTATTTCTAACGATAAATGAGTAAACAAGTGTTTCAGATTTTTTGAAAATTAAACCCCTAAAATGGAGAAATGTGGTGACAAAGTCTGAAAATCAACATGGGTATTGTTTTTATGGTTTATCGGGCCGCTGATTACGAAAACCGCAACGATTTTAAAATCCAACGTGGCGGACGTGAATTACCATCTCCCCTGTTGGGGTGAAATGGGGTTGAAATGTCTAAATACTAAACCGCTGGTTCTAGAGAGTCCAAATTTGGCACGTAGGTTTTTTATAAGGTCGGGTGCACTAAGAGATAATTTTTCAAAATTCACCCCTTAAAGGGTAGAAATGTGGGTACCAAGTTTGTATGGGGAAACAAGATTAGTTAGACTATTTTATTCAAAACTTCACAGGAGTGTTTCTTACAATAAATGAGAAAACACGTGTTTCCGGTTTTTTGAGAATTCAACTCCTAAAAGGGAGAAATGTGGTGACAAAGTCTGAAAATCAACATGGGTATTGTTATTATGGTTTATCGGGTCGCTGTATCCCGGAAGAAAGAGGGAAGAGGGTAGAGGGTAGAGGGTAGAGGGTAGAGGGAAGAGGGAAGAGGGAAGAGGGAAGAGGGAAGAGGGAAGAGGGAGGAGGGAGGAGGGAAGAGGAAGAGGGAAGAGGGTAGAGGGAGGAGGGAGGAGGGAGGAGGGAGGAGGGAGGAGGGAGGAGGGAGGAGGGAGGAGGGAGGAGGGAGGAGGGAAGAGGGAATAATTGGTTTCTATGGATTATCGGGTCGCTGATTACTAAAAAAAGAATGATTTTAAAATTCAACGTGGCGGACGTGTAATACCATCTCTCATGTTAGGGCGCGGTGGGGTAGAAATGTCTAAATAATATCTAAAAATATGGGTGTCGTTTTTAAACGCACAGCCCAAAACCGCTGGTTTTAAAGAGTCCAAATTTGGAACGTAGGTTCCTTATAAGGTCTAGGGGCGCACTAATAACGATTTTTCTAAAGGAGGTGAAATAGAGAGATCCAAAGTTTGTATGGGAAAACAAGACTAGACTATTTATATTCGAAACTTCACAGGAGTATTTCTAACAATAAATGAGTAAACCTACAAGTACTCTGTATTGCACACCTCATAAAATATACAGGAGAAATACAATGCAAGACATTACAATTAGAGGTAAACAACAGGCGGTCTTATCGCTAAAGAGCGATCTCTTCCAGACAACCTTTGGGTAGTGGAGAACTTGAAAAAATAAGATTTTGTTATTAGGCGGTGCAAAAATCGGATATTATTAATAATAATATATACATAAAAAACAAATAAATACATAAATATAATAAAAAATAAATACATAAATACATACATACATTCAGCCAACAGATAATAGGACCATTTGAATAAAATACGAATTATGAAAGGGATAGATAGTGTTCTTTCAGTTGAGCTTTGAAAGAAACAAGAGATTTAGCGCGCCTTAAGCTATAGGCAAGGAGTTCCATAAACAGACAGCTTTAAAAGTAAACGAATTATTATAAAATTTTGAGACGGAAGTAGGTACGGCAAGGAGCAAATTTTGGGCAGATCGAGCAGAAGTGAGATAAGTGAAACGCTCTTTGAGATAGCGGGGAGTTGCAGGATGAAAAAGTATACTATAAAGAAGAGCAAGAATATGAGAGTTACGACCTAAACTTAAACCTAATAGATGTTTAAATTTGTATTTGGTGCCATCTCGATTGTCGTCAAGGCCAGTGCGGGCGGCGCGGCGGGACTGGAGGAGTAGTCATCGGGAAACTTCCTGCAGCCGTAATAAATGCATTCAAGCTTTTCAACAATAAAACGGCTAGACGGATATGCATGAGGGATAAGCAGATAATACCCTAACTTTAACAAATAGCCTAATTTTTAACCTGAAAAAGAGCATCGTTCCCGTAGGATAATGTATATTGTATAGGAACGCGGCCGAAGCCGCGGGTTAATGCTAGTCTAAATATATAAAAGAAGAAACTGACTGACTGACTGACATATCAACGCACAGCCCAAACCGCTGGTTCTAGAGAGTTTAAATTTGGCACGTAAGTTCAGTATAAAGTGTAAGGGTGCACTAAGAAATGATTTTACAAAACTCACCCCCTAAAGGGGTGAAATGGGGTTCCAAAGTTTGTATGGGGAAACAAGATTAGTTAGACTATTTTATTCGAAACTTCACAGGAGTATTTCTAACAATAAATAAGTAAACACGTGTTTCAGGTTTTTTGAAAATTCAACCCCTAAAAGGGAAAAATGTGGTGACAAAGTCTGAAAATCAGCATGGGTATTTCTTTATATGGTTTATCGGGTCGCTGATTACGAAAACTACAACGATTTTAAAATTTAACGTGGTGGACGTGAATTAACATCCCCCCTGTTGGGGTGAAATGGGGTTGAAATGTCTAAATACTAAACCGCTGGTTCTAGAGAGTTCAAATTTAGCACGTAGTTTCCTTATAAGGTGTAGGTGTGCACTAACAAAGTCTGAAAATCAACAAGGGTAATGTTTCTATGGTTTATCGGGTCGCTGATTTCTGCTGCTGGGAAACTTCCTGCATCCGTAATAAATACATTCAAGCTTTTCAATAATTATGTTAAGTCATTTCAGAATTCTTAAGTACGTTTATCTGGCTCAGAATAATACATTTTTCATTCATCAACAAAGAGAACCTCAATATCTTACAATAGAACATGACGTAACTTAGAATAGAACATGGCTTAGAATCATTAAACCAATCTCGAATATCCCAACTCGATAAGCGAAGGCTCGGGACATTAAAGCTCCCAACTAGCAAAGTAGTGATAAAATAAAATGTTTTAACACTAAATGATGATATAAAAGTCATAAAATAGCAACTCGGAGCTGCTATGTTGTATATTGGCGACTTATATCATCATCTAGCTGTATAATCTTATACAGCTATATCGTGATAAGAATTGATGACATAAACGTTTACTGGACTTCTTAATACGGCACATATAACACAGCTGCACAACAGTATCCCTAACTGTGATTTAGAGCAATTTCGTTGCATATCAGATATATACAGTGCCTGTATACAGCTAATAACTCTATTGTGGCTTTTAATGCGCTGCAATATCGCTGGTGATATATCAGTGCACTAATGGAGCTAACTCGAGATATATAAGAACATAACGCAGCTGATATGCGTCTAAAGTATCATATAATGGCGTTTCCTTAACACCAGCAGCATAAAGTTGTTTAAAGATCTACATTAACACTAAACAGTTGCAAATACACTTTTTAAGACCTTTTATATCATCAGTGACATATAAACATTATTGTTACTAATATAACGCTAAATAAATGTATATCAGCTGTTGTAACCTCATTTATAGGATATTTATGATAGTCAAACCAGCGTCGAGAATTCGGAAGTTGGTTCCGTAGATACAAAAAATGAAATCTTAACAGAACCTTGTTCAGGATACCAAGATTACTTGTTTGCGACTGACAATTTTGATGACAATGGAGAAGATGAAAACATATTCTTCCACAGCAATTCAAATCTGTTGAGTTTTATGAAATTACTTCTGCTTGAAAAACAGTAATTGACCAAAAATATAACCACTTTCATTTCACGCAAATGAGTTGAACAATATTGAAGATACTTTATTTATTACCTAAAGGTAGGTACAGTAGGGGGTTTTACTAGTTTTGTTAAGGAACCCGAAAGTGTTTGGTAATGGCCGTGGGAAACTGTAAATTTGTGATATATCGGTAACCAGAACACATTTTAGATACATATTGGTGACTTTAAATAATTTGCTTTTTTAAATATTTTTTGTTTAATTAAATATTCGATATTTAATAGGGGCATGAAAAAAACACAAATAATATGCTATTATTTCATCAATAAAGTTTTGAGCGCATGATAAATTACCCGCTATGCACGTACCTAAAAGCAACTTGACACTACTTACCAACACCAAAATAGTTTGCTATTTTATTATACTTACAAAACTGTTAATTGTAAGGTCATTTTCTTTTCATACAACTTTATTTACACATGACACTCAGTATTTAGCACTAACGATATGCGATATAAAAGAATTCCTAATAACAATATAACAGCAAACAGCTCTATATCAGCATTGCTGTTACTTTCTTATCGCAATTTAGTGATATAGTGATTCAGGCACCATTGGTGTAACGCTAAAGAGATTCATAAAACATTGTAGTATCATGGATAAACATCAAAGTAGTGACGTGCGGTGCCAAAATACACATGATATATCATCAAATAGCTGTAAAACTGGGGCCACTTCCCAGTGATAGAGATGTTTCTATCACGGATATAAAACTGCGTCTGTCACTGATTTACAGCTAAATTTGGTTCAATTTTGCTAGTTGGGCTTTATACAATTAAAATGCACACATATCCCGGTGTCTTAGCTTTACTTCGAGTTATGAATTTTGAAGTGATCTTTATTTGGATAGGTACAGTAAAAGCTGAGATCGCTTGATTTGAGTGCTCGAGTTTTCGGTTTGATTTGTTAAAGTGGAGTTGTTATAACATAAAAAGTATTTCCCATTAATATTAGAAAAGCGAAAGTCTGTGTATGTTTGTTACTTCTTCACGCTAAAACGGCTGGACGGATATGCACGAGGGAAATGTAGATTGCAGATTATACCCTAACCTAACTTAACAAAAAGCCTACTCTTAATCCTTAAAAAAAAGAGCATTGTTCCCGTAGGATGATGTATATTATATAGGCACGCGAGCGAAGCTGCGGGTTAATGCTAGTGTTTCATAAATTCTTAGAAAAGTGTCGATAATTTATATCACTGGTATCGTCAGGATATGGTCTACATAAGAATGTGCAATGATAACTGTTGCATTTAAAATCTTTCGGTAAATATAGTTGTTGAAACTGCAATTTTAAGCGTAGTTTAAAAGAGTGGTCCAAGGGACATCACCGTGGCAACAAGCAAGAGAAAAAAGATGATTAAACATCATATACTTACTACTAAACCTTGTGTAATACTTTCATCCAATTTCGTTGGTACTTCTTGACATATTTGAGGTAAGGTGATTATAGGTGCTATTTGTGGCGCATTCTGGAACATACACACTGTATAAAGGCACAGATTTGATGAAATTTGCTTTGATTTCATTAAACTAGACAATGTACATTATAAAAGGTGATTTTTATGGTGGTGATTTAGTGCTAAAAAAAAATCACCTTTAAAATGTTAATAAAATAAACTAAAAGCCAAAAAACTGTAAAATAAGATATCTGGTTCAACAAGTAATGTACCGCCCACTGCGACTTAAGTGTGGCCACTGTCTTAGCTATACATATCTACAAACTTGGTTCTCTTGTGTATCTCAATAATTTAGGATACAATCCTGCAAGGAAACTCCGAGCATAGCTCGCTCCATTGTCCTTTAAGTAAATATGGTACTCCTTGCCAGCTCATGTGTTTCCTCCTTCTTATAACTTGGGACCCTTCAAACAAAGTGTCAACTGACATGGGACTGTTGGTTTCTCGTCAGTTGCCATTGCAACTTGGGCTCCTCTTTGTGCTTACCATCATGCAAAGTTGAGCCACTATGTTGTGCCGTTATAAAAAATAAAAAAAAACCTTTGAGCCTTATGAGGCCTCTCCTATCTGTAATAATTGTAATATACTATTTGGGAATACAAATAATAAAACCTTACCATAGTTTTCAGTGCCAAACTCTCACCATCTCCCCCTGATTCACTTTGACCACCTTGAGGTAGTTTTTCTGTAGTAGTCTGAAACAAACAGTATAATTTTGATTCACTTTGACCACCTTGAGGTAGTTTTTCTGTAGTACTCTGAAACAAACAGTATAATTTTCTATTATATTTTATACCATTATAAAATCGTATAGAAAATCCTAGTCTTATCTTATAAGGCTGATTTAGACGATGCCAATTTTGAGACGCCTAAATTACGGCGCCTCGAAAAGGCACCGTATAAACACTTTCCGCGCCATTTTTTCGCCGCATGCCAGCGCTGGCGCGGAATAGAACACGAGCCTATTTTTTGGCGCCAGTGACCCCCCCTCCGCGTCTCTCGCTGCCACTAATGACTAGTACTGAAAAAAAGCACTGTGTAAACACGACTGGCGGCGAGATTTAGGCGGCTGAACATAGTCATGGTCTAAACGGTCGGAGATGTGCTGTGCGGTAGTCACTGGCGCCGTAATTTAGGCGTCTCAAAATTGGCATCGTCTAAATCAGCCTATAAATTTATGAAACATGTAATGTCTCATTTTTTTAATGTGGTTACACCACAATTTTTATTTAAACCATGAATACAAAGATCAAAGCTTAAAGAAAAATTGAAAAAGGAGCTACCTGGTGGAAGGGACCGGGAATCGAACCCGGTACCTCTGGATTACCAGTCCAGTAATCCTGACTGTAATCCTTTTTCAATTTTTCTTTAAGCTTTGATCTTTGTATTCATGGTTTCTAGTCTTATCTTTTTAAATCTGATAAATAAACAACTGATTAACAATGATTTTTAATCGAAAAAACCATAATGAATGACTATTAGAATATTTTAATTTAATTTTACATAAATAAATAGATAACTTTACAGCACTAAACAAAGGCCAACAATCAATTTTGTGCAACATATCAGTGAACCAAAACATTCAAATCAATACCTGAAGCTGTATCGATCGAGCAAGGTTGTCGGACAACCAATGTTTTAACGATTCCATGTCGATGGGCGCGCCAGACCGCTTGTTGTAGATCTCCAGAATCTGCTCCCGACATACCGCCTTCACCGTCTCATCAGAGAAATACGGGTCCTGAGGGTCCCAGAGACAGGGGAATGGCTGCGCGATCACCTTCAGTTCTGACCAGTCCGCCATCGCTGTATTTCCGAGTTTACCACGGACTTTGTGAACTTTATAGATTGTACATGTAATGCGTATTCGTTTTAAAATATCGTAGAGTATAAATTGGAATTTGGAAGTCCGTCTAGCACTAATAAAATAATAGTTTAGGTCAATTAAGCCATCGGTTGATATTGAGTGAGACCAAGTTACGTTACGTCAAAAACTTTTTTAAGTTCTGACATTAGCACAGATAACAAACATTAGGAAACTATAAAGAGTCGATTATACAGGGTGTCCCAGATGTACCACGTCACAGTGACACTGGAGGTAGATCAGCTCAAGAGGAACCCAACCACCCTAACATGACCTCAGTAAAAGTTGCACGGTTTTCGAGTTATTACCGAAATAAAAACTTTTGAGAATTTTCCCCTTTGTTTTACATTTTTAGTACCAGCATCGACACGGAAAGCTCTTAATGACAGTTTTTTGTGTGTATCAAATCATGAATAGCTAATTCAAAAGTGTAAAGTGTTATTTTGTCAGTAACTATTGTAAAATGCTGAAGAAAACTTGATTAATCTTGATTTAAATTGTCACAAAAACACGAATTTCAACTTTGCCCATCTGCCATGTTCTTTTTTTATTTGAAACGAAACAAACAAATAACGTCAATAAATTAGGCATGTTATGCAGATTCAAAAATGGTATAACACATGTATCTTACTGTGATAACATTGGGTATTTTTATCACTTAAGCGATGCCCTATCGAGCCAACTTAAAACTTGAACTTCGAAAGCAGTCACTGTTATGTGCTACAAAGATGCTGTGTACAGCGATGACTCTTCTGTTATCTGATCCGATTATTTTGCCAAATGCACGAGGGCTAATAACTAATGTTTTTCTCTCTTTTGGAGGCTAGCTTATTCTAAAGGACCGGATAAAATCATAAAATGTCAATGACAATTAAAGTAGATTAATGGCTTTGGTTAGATTAGAATTGCGACCCCAACAGCGCGCGAACCGAGCGAGCGAAGCGAGCGTGCCGCAGTAGCGGTCAGTGACGCACCAGGACCGGACTGCTACCAGTACTCGTAAAGTAGATTAATGGGCTAGGTTAGGTTAATAACTGAGACCACAACAGCGCGGGAGCCGAGCGAGCGAAGCGAAAAGAGAATCGGTAGCGTTTAGGTCAGCGTCATCATCCCTACCACATCCAACGCGTCTAATCACTTCTTCCAGCCGACTACGCACATCGTGTTTAATTTTGCCAAAAAATGATACAGATGTGGAGACAAAACCCGAATACCTTCAATGAAGTATTGGGGACTGACGAATCGGCTTGCAAAGGGGATAGATGTCTCAATTTACATAACGTCCATAGCTGGCAGACAGAAAACTCACATGAAGAACGAGAAAATCGGTCCCAACACCAATTCAAAATTAATTTGTGGAGTGAAATTCTTAATGGAATTGCGAGACCGGTCGAGCTGCCTCCAATTCTTGATGGTAGAAATTATTTTCAATTTCTGCAAAACGTGCCTGCCTGGTTTATTAGAAGATGTGGCGTTGGCACAGAGACGAAGGATGTGGTACCAACAAGATGGTTGCCCAGCCCACTACGCCCGGCTAGTCCGTGAGCAACTCAACGAAAAATTCCCCGAGAGATAGATTGGTCAAAAGGGAGAAAAACATTGGTTTTTAGCCCTCGTGCATTTGGCGAAATAATCGGATCAGATAACAGAAGAGTCATCGCTGTACCAGCATCTTTGTAGCACATAACAGTGACTGCTTTCGGAGTTCAAGTTTTAAGTTGGCTCGGTAGGGCATCGCTTAAGTGATAAGAATACCCAATGTTATCACAGTAAGATACATGTGTTATACCATTTTTGAATCTGCATAACATGTCTAATTTATTGACGTTATTTGTTTGTTTCGTTTCAAATAAAAAAAGAACATGGCAGATGGGCAAAGTTGAAATTCGTGTTTTTGTGACAAATTAAATCAAGATTAATCAAGTTTTCTTCAGCATTTTACAATAGTTACTGACAAAATAACACTTTACACTTTTGAATTAGCTATTCATGATTTGATACACACAAAAAACTGTCATTAAGAGCTTTCCGTGTCGATGCTGGTACTAAAAATGTAAAACAAAGGGGAAAATTCTCAAAAGTTTTTATTTCGGTAATAACTCGGAAACCGTGCAACTTTTACTGAGGTCATGTTAGGTTGGTTGGGTTCCTCTTGAGCTGATCTACCTCCAGTGTCACTGTGACGTGGTACATCTGGGACACCCTGTATACTTGATTAATGCCACTCGCATTAGGGACTTTTAAAAAACCGGCCAAGTGCGAGTTTCCCTTGCGCGCCGAGGGTTGCATATAAACACTCTTACCATCTTAACTGGCCAGATTACGTTAAGTTTGCACCTGGTACGTAAGGTGCCGCACTAAATGTATTAATCATAATGCCCTGGCATCCCTAACGGGACCAAGTGATAAATCGGGTCATTATTCATAATGCTCTGAATGCGCCGACCAATCAGACCACGGGACGATTACGACTATTACGAGGGAATCTTTACGAGGGTCTTGTCTTAGTGCATTCAGTTTTGCGTTCAAAGTGAATACAGATAGGTACGCGAAAGGTTACATTTTCGTGATACTTTGTCAAATTATAGTGAACGAGAAAATAAAAATCTGTTTATTACCCAAATGAACACAAGTATATAACAATAGTACTTAACAAAGTGAATCAGTTGGCATAAAACAAAACACTTTTAAAGATTGAGGTTAAGTTGACTTTTTTGGTACGTTGGTAAGACAATTTGTTATTGTGTGATTGGATCATTTGGCTCATTGGTTCGCCATGGATGAACCGTCAATTCAATGAAAGTTTAAAAGAATTAGTATCCCGAAAAGGACAAAATATACAGTTTTTTAATACCGAAACTTATGCAAAGATGATTGAAAAAGTGAAATATTCTAAATCAAAGGTGGCATTTAAGAAACCAGAAGACTATCAGCGTATTCGAAGATACGATATTATGACAATTGGGGAGGTAGACAAATTAATTGTTCCAGTGAAAGAAAACAAACAAGTTAGATATTACGTCAGTGACAACGAAATATTTCAGATTATACACAAAACTCACCTAAAAACTGGACATGCTGGAAGGTACCGAATGATGAAACAGTTAAATTTGCGCTATAAGAATATCACGAGAGAAATGGTTATAATTTATTTAAACTTATGTGATGTCTGCGGGAAACGGAACGTTCCGAAAAAAGGATTAGTCCAACCTATTAGCAGCGAAATTCATGCCAGTTGGATACAGCCGCAAGAACACTTGAAAGTGATGGACAGCAAATTCAAGGTTAATATTTAATTTTATTTGCCACCCAAATTGTCAGGATTCTTGTGGTTATCGAGAAAAAAATGCTACTTATAAAACTATCCCAATGGTGTCAATATTTTGACGCTTGACTGTTCGGCTTGCGTTCCGTTGCATTGCACGTGTTGAATTAGGTAGGTAATGGCGTGGTGATGAATTATAATGAAGCTTTTAAAATATAGGTGATAAGTAAACGTTATAAATAATAGGCGGAGGATTTGTTTATTTATATAGTTGTTATGCGACTACCCTTTCATACTCACTCATTTATTAATAAAATGTCAACATTTTACAAGTCAATACATAAAAGAAATTCCATTAAATTTCAAAATACAAATTATTATAAAAAAACATTAAATAATTATTAAATACAAATTGGAATAGGTAGTATAGGTAGGTATATTAGGCATTTTTCAAACGGCACGTTGTGGGGGGACATTATTTATTTAAAATCAATTATATTATAACAGACCGAAAATATTTTTCCTTGTAACACATTGGTTGTGCGACGACTTGGCGCAATTTTCTTCTTATTTTCTATGTTTCATTAGTTTTTTTTCGTTCGAGTGACCATTGATTTCTTATTGTTACCATAGTATCAACCACAGACTATTGTCATTTGTCAATGCATTGTACGCATGCGTTGTGCGCGTCGTTAAAAGATCTCGTGCGAGTCGTGAGTATTAAGTAAAAAAAATGTTTAGATGTTTATTCTAAAAGTATTTAAGCCTAAACTATAACAATCGAAATTTAGCCCTTAATGCCATGAAATATAGAACTTGATTACGTATTTTAGGTTATTCTGAAGACCATTTTCTATCCGGTGTGCGACGTGTGACACGGACTTGTGCGAATAGTAACACCGGAGGTTCCTGAAGGCAAGTACACATTTGGGATCATACATTTTTATACGTAATCCAATTTTTATTTTATTACAGACGGTAATTAGGTTTTAGCAATTTTTAAAGTTTTTTTTTTTATCATGTGTTTAAAGTCATAGTCAGTTTTTGTGCGTACATTAGGTAATGTTTTATCCAAAGCGGCTTTATCGGCTTTATCGATTTATGAACGAAAATGCTGTATGTTATCTTTTATTTAATGGTGAATGGTGATGGCTCTTAAGATGCCATATCGGTTCGTAAATGTACACAAAGCCCAATGGACGTTCAATCGTTAATCGTTAATTAACGTTAACTTGTTGCACTTCCGTTAAATTTTGTTGATAATTTTAACAGTGATTGTTATGATGGTGGTGATGATGATCAACGTGTATTTCTATTAAATAATCACAGCATTAACATTTTTTTATCGCCATCATCGTCACCGCCACGTATTCCATCTCGCTTGTTCAAAATCTGCATTAAAGATAAAGATAAAGATAATTTATTTGTCAAACATGAGTAAATATACACAATTTTGTTATTGCTAGAGATAAAATGTCCTCCATGTTTTTTCTTTCGGCGTACAAATTATAATTCACAAAAATAGAGATTATCAAAACAAAATTAATAAAACAACTAAATAAAATAACTAAGTAACTGCGCTGGTTCAGCAACCAAAAATAAGTCTTGGCCTTTGACACATGAGCTCGCCACATAAAATGTTAAAATTAAAATTATACCTAAATATACATTAATAATAATGTCTTACAGTCAATAATATTAAATCTTCATTGAATCATGTTACATAGAGTCCCTTAAATTAAAAGCTACTGTCATTTAAAAATTCGTTAAGGCTATTAGTATCCTTTATCTACTAACAATTTCATTAATTCACGCTTAAATTTTGCACTTGTGTTATCTCGTATCACTTTAGGTATCTTATTATATAGAAGCAATACCGAAAATACTTTTCCTCAGAAGAGCAGTGTTGGAAAGTTGATATAGTAGTTTAGTGCTGTCACGTTGTCTTAGATTAGTGTTTGCAACAGTTCCTCGCTGAAATAAATCGGGGTTACCGTGAATAAATACAGCTACTTCATAAATATAAATTGAAGGAAATGTCAAAATTCTGTATTTTACAAAGTATGGCTTACAGCTGTCTAACGGTTTCAGGCCAAACATAGCTCGTATACATCGACTTTGGCTTCCAAAAATACTATCCCGATCTGTACAATTTCCCCAAATTATCACCCCATATCTTAATAAAGACGCTACTAGTGCATGATATGCTGACAAAACAGTCTCTACGTTCACTATTTGCCTCAGTTTATGCAGAGCATAAGACGATTTAGCCAGCTTTGAGCACGTCACCTCAGCATGCTTTTTCCAGTTAAGAGCTTGATCAATATAAACCCCTAAGAACTTTATACTTTCTACTTCTTCTAGCTGACTACCTTGATAAGAAATACTAATATTTGGTATATTGGACTTGCGTTGACCATATTGCATCAGCTTAGTTTTCGATAAGTTTACTCTAAGGTTGTTATTTGTTAGCCAGGAAATAATGTCATTTATTGAATCGTTTATATTATCTTTATATGTCAATCTATCATTACACTCTACAATTACAGTACTGTCATCTGCAAACAAAGTCATTGGATAATCTACTACTTTTGGCAAGTCATTTATATAAATAATAAAAAGTAATGGACCAATCACAGAACCTTGTGGTACGCCATACTTTATAATTCTACTCTCAGATAAAAATAAACTCTCTTTTCTAGTCTTTGGATCTAATCTAGTTATTTCTACATATTGGCGTCTATGAACTAAATAAGATTCTAATAACTGAAGTACATTTCCTCTTACTCCATAAGCGTTCAGTTTCTTCAGGAGAATGTTGTGATCGACATAATCGAAGGCCTGGGTCATATCCATGAATACACTACAAACAGGCTTTCTTTTATCTACGTTTTTCGTGATAGTGCTAAGGAGATTAAATATAGCCATAGTTGTTGACCTATGTTTACGAAATCCTTGTTGTTCTGCTGACAGTAAATTCTTGTTTTCAAAATAATTGTACAATTGCTTATGAATAAACTTTTCAAATATTTTCGCGAATACTGACAAGAGTGCAACAGGTCTATAGGATTTCATATCTTCCTTGTCGTCTTTCTTATGCATTGGTTTTATGATACCTGTTTTCAGCATGTCAGGAAAAACACCTTCACTTATGCTAAGGTTAATCAGATAGCTTAGATGTGGTGCGAGATAGTCTGCAACATATTTAATAACTTTGGTTGATACTCCATCATGTCCTACACTTTTTTTATTTTTCAAATCTTTTATAATTCTGTATACATCCATAGGAGTACTTGGTGACATAAACATGGATGTTGCCCTGGTAATAATATGACAATTGTACGAATTGGTTAATTGTGATGTTTTATTAATAAAATAGTCATTAAAAGCATTAGCTATACTTTTCGGATCAGATATAACAGAGTTATTTACTTTAATTTTCTGTATATATTCTTTAGGACGATTAAGCTTTGTCTTATTAAACTTATTATAACTAGACACTGGACCTCTCTTTTTATTTTTACGTGTGCAGTGTTTGTCATAATTATTTTAAGATTATTTTTCAGATGCCATTAACATCCGCCGAAAGATGTCGGAAGTACCGAGAAAAATTAAAAATAGAGAATCCTGCAAAGTTCGAGGAAATTAAGAAAAAAAATGCAGAAAGAACTAAAGCTAAGAAAAAGAAAGTTTCAGAAATGACAATAGATGAGAGACAAGAAATGAGACAAAGATGGCGGGAAGTTAAAAGACAGAAATACTTACTAAACAAGAAACTAGTGGGAGTAAAAACAAATGAAGGGCATGTCGAAATTGCGCTTCAAGCTCAAATATCACCACACTTTACTATACCGCAAGTTGAAAAAACACGTTATTATCGTAGCCAAGTTGAAACGCAAGACCTGATATTAAAACAGAAAGTCAAACATGTGACTCAAGCAAATAACCGTTCAAGAAAAATGGTAAGACTCTCCTGACTAACTACTACTTAATGGCTCAGTGACCCAAAGCGAGTCCTGGCCTCCGAAATGAGTTTGCACTACTCAGATTTGACTTGGCATCTCAGTTTATAAGTTGGCATTGGTTCCCCAAGGTCAATGTCATTTAGCTGCCAAAATATTATTTTGTAGGTTAGGTCCGGTTACACTTTGATTATTTTTTACCTACCTGGTTAAATACATGCAAAAAAATAAAGTTATTATTAGTCACCTAAGTGAATAAGCTCAAATTATTTATACCCGTCAACGTTTGTATGGAACATTTCATGTTTTCGCGACTTTTTATGCTAATTAGACGTACTGATCGGCCTCTGCTCTGGTATGTCTGGGATCTAACCAGGCACACTTTGTATGTTCTAATAATTTGTAATATTAAAATTGATCTTGGTATTTAGTGGAGAGAAGTTTGATCTCGGTACAATTATTTGAAGAGCTAACGGGAAGCACTGGTCACATTTGAAAATTTGAACAGTACGTAAGATGGAAGTATTGCAATCTTTTTATGGCTTAAGTAACCATGTAGTTATAGTGATCCGGGCCCAGCTAGCATTACTTTTGTTTTAGATCTGTTTGAAAAGATGAACTTGGCCAGTTTTTTCCCTAACTCCTTCATATGTGTTCAAAAAGGGTAACCTCTATTACGTTTCTGTTGTGTTACTGATATCATAGCGAAAGTAAGTAGCAAAATATATCATAAGGCATTTGTTACCATAGTAATAAGAAGAGTTGCAATATAGATCTTCACTTTGTGTGATTGATCCGCTTCCACTATATGTGATATGGGTAAGGACCAATATATAAGTTGGACCAAACTTATAAAAAAAAACCATTGGAATAGTTTAATAGTGCGTTGTGTGACAAAAATTAACTCTATATTTTACGATGCTTAAGTGGTCGTCACATTACCGACATTTTCATACAAATTTTAACTGCGTTAGATGATGTAGCACGCTTTTCGGTCTTCCCCCATATATAGAAATAAAAAGAAATGATTTTTTGGCACCTACATCTTTAACATACCTACCTTTACAATGTAATATTGTTTTTGTTTTCCGGTGTGCGTCTATTATGCGCCGTTCCGAAAATGGTCCTCGCGTAACCCATTTGTAAAAAGCTTTTTTTGAAAATACTTGAATTTTTATTATTTCATAAAATTGCTTTTTTGGGTTGGTGTTCTTCATTGAAAAGTATCCAAACATTTTGTATGAATAGATATTTTTTCCAGTGTGTCACGTCAGAAATAAAAAAGTTTTTGTTGACGTTCTCATCTTTTTTTCTTCTGAGGTTCAACTGTACAGACGATTGAGTACCATGAACTTAAATAATCTATTTATTTACTAAACAATTCGGGATTTTCTTTTTATTACTCAAATTAAAATATATTTTTGTTTCCGAAGCCGCGGCAATGTCGACGGCCGCTGGCATCTACGGAAGACAAGAGAACTACTTCTCGGCAGAGCGATCAAGACAACTCTGCTAACTCTGGTAGGTCTACTTCTAAATAGAGATATTCCCCCTTTGACTATTTAGCCGATTCTTGATTTGTGCCTACTTCTTCTTTTTCGTTCTTTACGTTTTTAATGATCAGGGTCATTTCGTCACTGCACCAAATGCTAGTTTCTGTTTAGGGCGATGGTTGACTTTGAGAATGCATTATGACATTAGTTCCACCATTTATACCTGCTATTTTGTACTGTGCAATAATTTCTATGAATAATTAATATAATAAGTATACATAGAAAAGGCAAATTAAACACTGCATATTTTTACCTCTTTGGATCTTCGAAAAATTCGCCGCAGTACTATATTCTATTGGTTATTTGTCTAAAATGACGGAATTGGATGTGGGGCGTGGTGACGCGAGAGACGTCGTGCGTACTGCTACGAGGAGTGCGCGGATTTTGTTTTAAGTACGCGATCAGAGGGAAAAGGTGAGTGAAAAGTAGTCAAAAGATCTATTGCGTAAGCTGGGGTATCGGGGTAAGCTATTGGCGCGGGTCGCGTGCGTATGCGTAGTGATATATCCTTTATGAAGTTATTATATTAGTTCAGAAAGCTCGATCTGAAAGCTGCGGCACGACACGATTTTATCGTCACCACACAGCCGAGGACCTAAATATGCAAATCAAAAGCATCTTCTATATTTATAACCAGCATAACGACTTTAACCATATAACCATTGTTATTAACGATAGTTATTTCACGGGTTGTGTTTCGGCGCTCGGTACCCGAACGCAATTATGCTTTGTCTATGGGTAAAATGGCTGCGGCGGCACGCTGCTGATTGGTCTACGTTGACAAAGTTGACAGATTGTAATTGTACTCCGCCCCGCCCATTTGGCATCCGCCATTATATTACGTACAAACACAAACAAATTATATGTTGTTGGTTGAGACTGAGACTCGGTTTGCGGTCTAATTGATTTAATAATTGAATAGTATATCGTAAACAAATCTCGTGAAGTTGGTTACTGTTGTGTAGTAGAAAGTGCATTATTTTATGATCACTGCTTGTAACAAACGAAACAAGAAAATATGTCCTCTTCAGAAGACGAATTTCAATATAAATATGACCCTAAGTCGTCACTGCCGAACAAATCTAAAGAGCGATACATAGCAGTTTACGACAGTTTCATCACATGGAAAAACGAAAAGAACATAACTTCGTTTTCAGAAAAAGATCTTATTACTTACTTCGAGGAAATTTCTACCAAATATAAACCTTCATCGCTATGGGCGATATATTCAATGTTGAAAAACACATTGAAGTCGAAAGACAAAGTAAATATTGAAAGATACGTGAAATTGACGAGTTATTTGAAGAAACAATCGAATGGCTACGTTGGAAAAAAATCGAAGGTCCTCACGGTAGAAAATGTTGATACATTCATTGAGCAAGCCCCTGATGATAAATATTTAGTGACAAAGGTAACTCTAAAATGTATGTATACGTTATGATACATAATTAGTACACCTATATATCATTCAGGGTATGGAAAAACATGCAAATTGACTACAAAAGTTTAATATTAAAAGTGGAATTCTTTGCCGGCACATATGTTTCCTTGCTACAACATGGCACTCTTCAAACAAGTGGTGAAGAAGTATTGTTTCTTGTCAGTTGCCATTTGCAACTTGGGCTCCCCTTTTTGCTTACTATCAGGCGAAGTGGAGCCACTATTATATGCCAACCTAATAAAAATATTAGAAAAAATTACGGACACTTTATCAGACAAGTGTCCAAGATTTGCAAAAAAGGAAAACAGAACTGTGCTGCAGTCACTACAGCACTAAATAGAATATATTTCCTGCTGCATTAAATAGAGTACACACAACTTCTATTATAAACAAGATAGAATAGAATAGAACTAATGGAGAGGTATGGATCCGATATTAACATTAAAATACAATTCATACTCATTATGATAATGAGATAATTGGAAAAAATCTGATTTTATAAATCAAGTATTTATTAAAATAGAAATTACTCAAAGCTCAGTTATTGTCAAAAATTAATAATATGATGTATTTCGAATAGTAATTTCTATGAGGCAACAATTAGTCATGTTTGATAAATTTAGTCACCAAACAGGATTAATTGATGTCACGTTGAAGTCACAGGAAATTATTTTAATTTGATGATATGTCACGTTGAAGTCACAGGAAATTATTTTAATTTGATGATACCAAAAATTAACTGTCTTTAACACTTTCGCAACCAGATATAAAATTTAACCCTACCCCAGAAACCGAGAGCCCGCTAGGTGGGTAGCTTTTTAAGCAAAAATACGTGACCGGCATCTGAGCAAAGATTACGAGTGCCTACCAGGCGGGTTCCTGGTAGCGAGAGTGTTAAAAAATGTTGGATGGTCAATAATTAACGCAATCACACACTACTATAGTACATTTAATGCTTTTCGTTTGGTTTAGTTTTAGTGGACTTTTGATCAGAAAAAAGGATTCTTAAGTCAGAGATCATCAAGTTACCTATTTCATTACAGGTAGCCCTTATACTTGGAGTCACTGGTGGACTTAGGCGCCAGGAACTCTCCGACATAACTGTAGACCAAATAGAGAACCACGGTGAAATGTTTCTCGTGAAAATTCCAAACTCCGAAAACAAGCTCCCACGGACATTCGTAGTTCAAGGCAAATATTACAACATCATGAAGCGGTACCAAAACTTGAGATCCCCGAAAGCGTACAGCAATCGGTTCTTCCAACATTATCGCAATGGTAAATGCAGCGGTCAAGTAATTGGGAAAAACAGATTTGGTAATATGCCAAAGGAAATTGCCGAGTACCTTAATCTGCCGGATGCTCATTTGTATACGGGGCACACTTTTCGACGTACTTCCACATCGTTACTAGCTGAAGGAGGTGATATGGGTTCAAAGCGATTTGGGAAATATGGAAATTCGGAAACTGAAGAGAAAATGTATACTGGTGATGTAACGGAGCGAGCAGAGCTAGGTAAATGAATAGGAAATAAGTTAACATTTTTTTTATGTCATATGTCAAACCAGAAAAAGGATCGCCTGACGGTGCGCCATTACCGTGACCTATAGACACCTGCAACACCAGAGGAGCCAGTTCCGCGTTCTGAGTTTGTCAAGGCAAACTCGGCGCGCGTTTGTGGCCACTTTTTCATTTACTCAGAGTTCCAAAGTGACGGCATGCAGGTCTCGCCCTGTCTCGGCGAGTGTGTACAACTGGCATTAGAAACGCGATCGCCCCACATCCAATTTGCGCATTTAACATAGACAGTACCGATTAGACGCCTTTATTTATTATTTATTTATTTAAACTTTATTGCACAATATAAAAAAAGTACAAATGGCGGAATTGATACCTTTAGGCATTCACTATTAGTCATCCACTCCATTATTATTCTTCGCCTTTTTTATTAATCTGGATTGCCAAGCACCTCTTGACCTGGATTGCTTCTGATTTTATGTGATGAGGCCTCAGATGGAGTATGCTTGCCTAAAAGCTATTTACCACACTTTTTTAGAATTATTACAATACAAAACTAACCTAACCCTATGGGTTCTTTAAAACGATATTCATAAAGCCCTGTAAATATTTCGGGTTTCAGGAATAAAATACTTACGGACAAATGAAAATTTGGCAAAACATTACAGATGGGAAATAATATTTCTGAGTTAAGATAGGATCCCGTATAACTCATTAGGTTGTCTAGTACCCAAAGTACAAGCATTGCTTAGTTTTGGTCTAGATCAATTTGTGCAAGACAGTCTCTATAATATAACATCACTATAAAGTCGTCTAGTACCCATAGTACAAGCTTTGCTTAGTTTGGGACTAGGTCGATTTGTGTAAGATTGTCCCTTAATATTTATTTATTTATTTATTATTATTATTATAAAGTATATAAGGGTTCCTAATTGACTACGGAACCCTAAAAGTCGCTTCCTGCTGTTTTTCTGTCTGTCCCTAGATTGATTGAAAAGGAAGGTTTATTTTTTGACGTGACAACGTCTTAAATTAGGTTGCGCTCGGAGTCACTCAAGAAAAAGTGTAACGCCCCAAGGGCGTCGCCAGCCGAAGGTCCAGGGGGGGGCAAGTTGATATAAATGCAGGATGAGGAAAAAAAGGAAGGAAGGTACAGCCTTGCTTGAGGATATAAAGCTGCACCCAGCACATAAAAATAGAATTGGATTTCGATTTACAGTCATAATCATAGTTGTCATAATATACGGAGATGGAAACGCGAGCGTAGCGAGCGCGATTTTTTTTGGAAGGGGACCGTGAATAACATTTTTAGTCAGATAAAACGCAAAAGTAGCGAGCGAGCGCGAAATTTTTTGAAAGGGGACGTTTAATAATACTTGTAGACAGATAAAACGCGAGCGTAGCGAGCGCGACATTTTTTGGAAGGGGACGGTTAATAATACTTATTCAGATCAAACGCGAGCGTAGCGAGCGCGACATTTTTTGGAAGGGGACGATTAATAATACTTATAGACAGATAAAACGCGAGCGTAGCGAGCGCGACAATTTTTTGGAAGGGGACGGTTAATAATACTTATGGTCAGATCAAACGCGAGCGTAACGTGACATTTTTCGAGAGGAAGGATCAAAATAAATCTAGATGAAAATTAACGCGAGCGCAGCGAGCCCGAAAATTGTCGTTAGCAATAACGTAAATTGAAAGACATTCAATAAGTATTGATGCAAGTGCGGAAAATCACGAGTCATGGGACCGAAAGATCTTGCCACAAACCGAAGATCCACTGGACGCGACGCCACAGAGCCACTAGAGTCATCATCATCCTCCTAGCGTTGGTCCCGTCTTGCGACAGGGTCCGCTTTCCTACTTTTTCTCTTCCACTTCGCTCTATCCTGGACATCGTGTTCTTCCAAACCGCAGTCGTTCAGGTCTTTACGAACGACATCGAGCCACCGCAACTTGGGTCTACCTCTTCGCCGAGAACCCGGCAAGGCAAGACTGAGTGCTCTATTGCCGACGTACTCTACAGGTCTTCTTTTGACATGCCCAAACCAACGAAGCCGACTCTCCTGGAGCTTATCGGCGATGTCCCGTACTCCGAGGCTGCCACGAATATATTCATTTCGGATCTTGTCAATCCTCGAAACACCAGACATCCACCTCAGCATCTTCATTTCGGCTACGTGGACGGCTTGGAGATGTCTTTGGGTCATTGCCCACGTTTCGCTTCCATAGGTGAGGACAGGTCTTATCATAGTCCGGTACACGAGGCCTTTTAACTTAATAGGTATTCTACTATCACAGGTCACACCAGTCACTTCTCTCCATTTCAGCCAGGCTGCTGCGATCCTGTGTTGAACAGAGCCACTAGAGTAGTTCTATTATTTTATTTTAGTACCTATGGTATGTTTTATAGACCAGTTCTTCTTCGGTACTCTCTACAAAGTGTAACCTGTCAGTGTGAAACACGTCGCCAGTCGCCACTCGTTTCGTAGTGTCACTTTCCGTGAGCTTTACTGACGGTAGCCCAACGATCTTCCTTTAGCCCCTGACCTGGCCTGGTAGTGAATTCATTTGAGTTTCGATGTGCAAGAATGATCGATCAGACAAGTCAAGTGACTGGACATATTTTTGGATCTCTAGGGGGGGGCAGCTGCCCCCCCCCCCCCTGCCCCCCCTTGGCGACGCCCATGTAACGCCCGCTCACGTTACGATGTTTATGTCCCGCTAAAACTCTAGAACGGCTGAACCGATTTGGCTAATTTTAGTATTGAAATATTCGTGGAAGTCAAGGGAAGGTTTAAACGGTGAGAAAATATTGAATAAATGAGTGGAAAATAATAAAAACGATAATTTTATATTCCCATACAAATACAAACTGTTCGTACTTACCTGTCAAGGCTGTCAAACATATGATGTTTGTTCTGTCGGTTCAGTATTTTTAGAATAATTACATGTAGATCTAGACTAAATAAGGGTTTGGAATCGACAACATACATGCATAATAGTCTGAATATCGCATATTTAGATTTAAAACATGTAAAATAAAGACAATATAATGACATTAATGACACATGTGATGGGTGCGTTCAGAAAGTAACACTTAAAATGTTGTTAGGGAAATTGCGAATGGATATGATACAAAGATTATTTCTATTACATCACAATGATAATACAAAAGCCTGTAAATAAAAGATAAGGATTATTTTGATTAAAATCAAATGGTGCCGCGACTGCCGCGTAACCTTGAGTACACAATGTGACGACAGTCAATGTCATCCTGACAGTTGGCATCTTCTGCAGCAATTTTTCACTGGCAACAAAAATAACAGATTAGAAATGTTCATGGAAATCAAGGGAAGGTTTACAGTGATTACAATTTTATTTTCTCATACAAATACAAACTGTTATCACCTGTCAAATATATGATGTTAGTCCCAACTAATGAAGAGGCGGTAAAAATGGCTTTCAGGCAAGCATACTCCATCTGAGGCCTCATCACATAAAATCAGAAGCAATCCAGGTCAATAGGTGCTTGGCAATCCAGATTAATAAAAAAGGCGGCCTATGGTCTTAGCCTGTCCGGATCGAAATATAAAAAAAAAAGTTAGTCCCGTCGGTAACGGTTCAGATTTGACATTCTGTCACCATTAACATTATAGTTACTTGGTTACCATTATTAGTGAACAGAGAAAAAAATCTGATACTGTTAACAATGCCGAGGAGAAAACGACCTAACATAGGTCGTCGAAGTCGATCAAATGTGCGACGAGCTACCTCACGCGCTAACGATAATGATAGCAGTCGTATTGGTATGTCATCGAAGCTAAGATCATTAAATATAAATTACTAAATGTGTATACAAAATATATTTCTATAGTTAAAATTTGTGCAATTCTTATTTTCATTCAATTCCTTGTTCCTATTTGTGCAATTTAATAATATTCATATCAATAAATATTCTACCGAGAAAAAGACGTTGTCACGTAAAATCTTCCTTCGCCCGTATAACCGACTTTACAGGTAACCATTTTTTTTATTTTTTTTTTTATTTTCTTTATTGGGGAAAAAAACAGAAAAACAATTACATAATATGAATAGAAATCTTAAGTTAGGTATAGCCTACATCCTAACACAATTCCCACTGAGATTTTATTTAAGTAAATAAGGTGGCATTGCCATTAAAAGAACACTTGATTAACACTATACACACTAAAACTTAAATGAAAACGTATTATACAAACTTAAGGTAACGTAAAAGTAGAACGAGACAAAAACTAAGTTAATTAGTCACGAGAGTACATACTATTCCTGAGTAAATGGATAATTAGAAATTTAGAAAACATTTATGTGTATAATACATGTATAATTTATCAGCATTGCACCCTTGCGACGCCGGGGCGGGTCACTAGTATATTATAAAATATGGTCATACCTATCTTTCTCTTTCCAGATTCCAGCGAGCCTATTAGAACAAAACAACCACAAATCAAACCGTTGAAGCAATGTTGTTTCTGTGGAGAGTTCACCAAAAAGTATGTCAACATCGTCAACAGACCTTACATCGCTGAAAACAAAACCACACTAACCATCAACAACCTGAACGTAGAACTAGACTTTAATGAAGCACTACCGAAGACATCGTGTCTAATCTGTGATAAAAAAGTGCAAGAGATGCTATGTTTTGTCAAACGTGTCAAATATGCTCAGGATACGCTTATAAATATCGAAACGAGACCAATTGAGACTGTAATTGTGAAAAACGAATGTGAAACACATGATGAATGCGACGAGGATAATAAAGACGAAACAGATGATGAAACGAATTCATTGGCTGTGTGTGAAACGGTGTATGAAAAGCAAAGTGTCAATCGAAAGAGGAAAAATAGCGTTTCCAAAAGGAAACCTAAAGTTTCGAAAGAAAGTGATACAACTGAATTTATAATTGAAGTTAAAACGGAGCCTATGGAAAAAGATTCGGATGATATTAAACAAGAGGCTGTGGAAGATGAAGATTCTGTGAATTCCGACTTAGTTATTGATATAAAGGAAGAACCTGTATGTTATGGCGGTGTAGAAAACCCTGAAATTAGTGATACGGGAACAGAAATTAAATCTAGTGAATTGAAACTTGATACTGACGCTTTAGTTAATGCTATGGGAGATGAGAACAGTTAAATTACAGTCTTTGAGAAAAACAAGACAGAAGCTACAATTTAACATTAACATTTGACCGCCAAACCGTAAAAAAATCACCGTACTCCTGACGTCATAGCAGAATTCTTGAACGTACGAAGCGGCGCGATAATTTCATTTTATTGATTTATGAAACATGTAATGTCTCATTTTTTAATGTGGGTACACCACAATTTTTTATTTAAACCATTGATACGAAGATCAAAGCTTAAAGAAAAATTGAAAAAGGTACTTGATGGACCGGGAATCGAACCCGGTACCTCTAAACCAAAACAGGTAGCTGTAAAAACCTTTTCATCTCTCCTGTTCGGAGAGTGTCATTTTCATGAGTAGATAGCCGGGTGGAAAATAGCTTTTCCATCCCTAGGGTGGAAAGTAATTTTTTTTTAATTGCCACGGAGTCAAAGATAATTGCCTTCTAGATGCACGTCGTGACCAATTAAATTAGGTACAGTCTAGTCGGCCGTGGTAAGTGGCCATTGAAAGGTCTCCAAAGGTTAGATATAGGCAAGCTTAATTTATTTATATCTAATTCTTAAATTTAAATTTGCCTTATATTCATAATACATACATATAATTGCGTCCCACATTTATTGATAGATCGTACATTTATTTAAATCATAAAATTGAAACCATTGGATTGTTTTTTGTTTTAACTTTTTAAATGTTGGCGGTACGTAAATCTTAACTTCTTTTTAGGGTTCCGTACCTCAAAAGGAAAAAACGGAACCCTTATAGGATCACTTTGTTGTCCGTCTGTCCGTCCGTCTGTCAAGACCCTTTTTCTCAGGAACGCGTGGACGTATGAAGCTGAAATTTATATCAATTACTCAGGTCTACTGTCCCTTGAAGCTGTGAAAAAATCAAACTTCTAAGCCAACGCAATCAAAAGATACAGCCGTTTATGCCGCAAATTTTCGACACTTGCAAGGGAATCAAAACCTACAGGGTGCTTCCCGTGAACTCAGAATCTTGAAATTTGGTACGAAGCAACGTCTTATAGCATAGATAAAGGAATAATTACGAAAACCATAAATTTTTTTTTTAATACCTAACTTTGCACCTAATTTGCATATTTTCGACACTTGCAAGGGAATCAAAACCTACAGGGTGCTTCCCGTGAACTCAGAATCTTGAAATTTGGTACGAAGCAACGTCTTATAGCATAGATAAAGGAATAATTACGAAAACCATAAAAAAAATTTTTAATACCTAACTTTGCACCTAATTTATATGGGGCGCTATACATACCAGGTGCAAACTTAACTTAACCACTTAGGGATGGAAAGTGTTTGTACGGAACCCTCGGTGCGCGAGTCCGACTCGCACTTGGCCGGTTTTATCTATTAAAAATAAGAGGAATGAAAGTTTGCAGTAGAAAAAGCGGGAACACGAGATTAAATATAAATACCGTGTCTTTAATTGATTATTTGTTAAAAATTACATGGACATTAATAACTCACTCATGACATAATTATGTGCGTGTAGTATTTTATTTTCCTCGCAGTCGAAATGAAAAGTAGAGTGTTTAACTCGGGTGAATTACCCATTTCACCCTCGAACTATTGGCGCTCTCACTTCGTTCGAGCGCCAGAAATATCTCGGGTGCAATGGGTCACTTTCTACCCTCGGTTAACAATCTACTATTCAAATAAACAATGCAAAGATCGACACACAAAGCATAAGGAAAAATTCGTCACGTTACTTGGAGTTTGGGTAGCGAAGTGGTTAACGCGCTGGACCGGTAATCCAGAGGTACCAGGTTCGATTCCTGGTCTCTTCCAACTGGTCTCTGGTAATCATTGATAACTGACGTTGAAATACAATGAACGTCACTAATGTACAGTCAACCAATTTGATTTCTAGGCCACTATAGATATAGAACCTTGTCATAATGACAATGATATGAGATTTCAAGCGGCTTTCATATTGACATTCACTATGACAAGGTACGAAATGGCCTAGGAATCAAATTGGTTGACTGTACATGAAGAGAAAACAAAGCTAAGGCTCTCAATTTTATTTATTTTTTTAAGCTTTGTCTTTGTATCAATCGTTTAAATAATTTAGCTCCTTATCCGTTCAAGAATGCTGATTGTTAGACATTTTTCTCTATGATCTAACATGTTTCTTAACCTCTCATCTGTGGAGAATAAACATGGCCACTTTTGCGCATCTGTGAACCCGATTTTGGTTGTTCCACAGACAAGCATTCTAAAGAGTAATTTGATTCATTTTGCCACAAATGTAAGAGACCAAAATCGGGTCTCCCACAGACGCGGGTTGGAAAAAGTAAGGCCATTATCGGGTCGGTCGCCCACAGATGAGAGATTAACATAATATTATCATTGTTACTACTTAGATTGCGATTTATTTATTATAAACCTACAGTTTGAATTTTTCATTGATGATTTGTTTCAAAAACTACTTGAAATTGACACAAATTCGCGCAGAAAACTGTTTGTTTTTTAAACCTATTTTCGACTGCACGCAATGAAAGCTACGTTAGTATCTACAACTTAAGAAAAAGTATTATTTACTTTAGAAATTTGGTCAAAATGATCAATATATTTGTCATTTTAAATGTGTAAAGCCGCTTAAAGGTGAAAATTTTGGAACAAATGAAGACAGATTTGTTGGTCAAAAACTAGATTCTCCCACCCAATGGATAGAATAAGTGTAGATCAACTTTAAGGGTGCGTTTTCACTGGGGCGGTCGTGGTCAGACGTGCGGAATCAAACAATCACCTAATTCAAAATCTTGGAGTTTTAGAATTAGGTCTCTGTAATCCATACTAATATTATAAATGCGAAAGTGTGTCTGTCTGTCTGTTATCTCTTCACGCTTAAACCGCTGAACCGACTTAAATGAAATTTGGTATGGAGATAGTTTGAGACCCGGGAAAGGACATAGGATACTTTTCATCCCGAATAAGCCCGACCCATCCCGAAGCGGTGGTAGCCTAGTGGTTAGGGCATGCGACTTTCAATCCGGAGGTCGCGGGTTCGAACCCGGCCTGTACCAATAAGTTTTTCGGAACTTATGTACGGAATGTCATTTGATATTTACCACTCGCTTTTCGGTGAAGGAAAACATCGTCAGGAAACCACCTTAAGCCCAATTAGGCCTAGTTTCCCCTCTGGGTTGGAAGGTCAGATGGCAGTCGCTTGCGTAAAAACTAGTGCCTACGCCACATCTTGGGATTTAGGTAGCCGACCCCGATTGAGAATTTATTCTCAAAAAATGGGACAAAGGCTAGGAGGATGATGATGATGATGAACGATTTTGAATTGGGTCACTATAGTTCTAAAGGTGCGAAAAGTGAAGCGCAGCTGAGATACGGATTTCAACTGGGCAGGGCTAGGATATCTTTCTGTGACTTCGTTTGTCGCGCGACTCAGCACAGCTGTCTTGTTCGCACGGCATTAAAAGGAAAGTGACAGGTAATATTTGTCGCGCGACAAAGAGTCGCGTGTCATAGTTATGCTAGACGTACAGGTGATTGGTCTATTCCGGACGCCTCCGCTACGCCCCGCTTCATTGGAGACGTACCCTAAACAATCTGTCGATAAGTGATGAAGGTAAAGTGATAAAGTAAACCTTAAATATTTATTTCGCTGAATAGAGTCAGACTTCGCCAACTCTTCCAAGCAAATTAACTTTGTATGGTTTGGTTGGACAGTTGTTTATGGAAATACAGCAAAAGACAGCTCCGAATCATAACGTTTACTGGTCACATTGGGGTCAAAGGACTATTGGCCAAGTTGGGACTGTCTGACAATACAGATTGTAGAATGTGTGGTGAGAAGGCAGAGACAATGAAGCACATACTGTGTGGATGTCATGCCCTCGCCAGTCTTAGAATGAAGGAATTCGGTATTGGTTACCCAGAACCGAAGGAATTCCAGGCACTACCAACTGGTTCCATCATCCGATATATGGAGGTGGTGGGACAATCCCTTGAGTAGGTGCAACAAGGGGTAACTACACAAAAGATCCCATTGGGTCGAAGTGTATCCGTAACGACCCCCATAATAAGATAAGATGGTTTGACAGTTCATTTGCTTGGAAGAGCGTGGTCTGTTTGTAGTGATATGAAAGAAGTAATACGAAAATTGTATTTTTGTTTTTGTATTTCGCTAAATATTGATATGTACCTAAAGAAGTGCATTTTGTGTTTACTTTTTAGCAAATCTCATAGATAATTTATCTTAGGCTTAGATAATCGTAATATAATTAAATATTTTCAGCTTTAAAAGTTGTTTTATTAATAATAAATAGCATAATAAATCGTAGTTACGTCGTTTAACTAGTCAAGTTTTTTTTTCGAATAATGCAACTCAACGATAATTGTATGACAACCATGCACGCACCTTTTCACGGCCAAAGTGGTTACTTAATTAGAGTAAAAACTCAACTGTCCGTCCGTCTGTCGCCAGGCTTTATCTCATGAACCGTGATAGCAAGACAGTTAAAATTTTCACAGATATCGACGGTGAAGTACCATGATCTTGATCTCCTAACTTACATTTTGAGATTTTTATGTGGTTACGCTCGAAATTTAATTTGGCATCATTACTGAAGAGACTTTTGATTTAGCCTTTTAAAGTATCAAACCAGTCTCTTCAGTACTTCACCGTCGATATATTTCTGTTGCCGCTGCAGCTTTTTTGTATGCGGCGCCATACGTACCAGGTAGTCCATTGAATGAGTCCCTCCAAGGGGGGTCTAGAGTGCGTGAGTTAGTAACGTAAGATGTTTCTTCGGAAACATGTCAAGAGTCTCTAGGTAATAAACATACTAAAACCCCGGGACACTAGGAGGAGCCCCGGAGTGGGGGGAGGGGGGGAAAGGGTCCATTTTTTCATTTTTCGCTTAAATCTCAAAAACGGTACATGTTAGAGAAAAACTTTCAAGGAAAAGTTGAAAGGCCATAAAATTATCTACAAGTTGTACCTAAATATCGAGCTACATCCCATGAAAGGTAAAAAAATAAAAAGATCAAGTTCAGTAACTCAAACTACCCTAATATAATATTTTGACAATCGATTCCTCCTAAAGGCTTCCATGGAGGAATGTGTTTACTTTACCAATTATAGACCTAATTAAGAGCAATCTATCAGTACCGGTCACAAGTTGCACATTTGAGTTTTTTGGAAGAAAGAAATATTTTTTGATCGATTGATGTGATAAACATGGGTATGTAGTATGGGGAAATTGTTTGAGCCAAAATCATTTTTTACTGCGTGTAACTCAGAAACGGTAGGATATAGGAAAAAATTATTTAGGTACAACTTGTAGATAATTTTATGGCCTTTCAACTTTTCCTTGAAAGTTTTTCTCTAACATGTACCGTTTTTGAGATTTAAGCGAAAAATGAAAAAATGGACCCTTTCCCCCACTCCGGGGTTCCTCCTAGTGTCCCGGGGTTTTAGTATGTTTATTACCTAGGGACTCTTGACATGTTTCCGAAGAAACATCTTACGTTACTTACTCACGCACTCTAGAACTTTTTATTCAATGGACTAAGGTGCAAACTTAACGGCCACTGAAGATGGGATAAATGTTTGCACGGAAGAGGTTCGCACTTGGCCGGTTTTTTTTAAAGTCCCTGAGGGCCAAAACACACACACAAGACACGACATCGCATCGTCATACGACGCGCTTTGAGTATTTAATGCTCTAAGTACGATGCGACATCGTGCCACGATCGGTCCTAATTCGCGATAATCAAGTAATCGACTTTTTATAGTTTCCTAATGTTTGTTATCTGTGCTAATGTCAGAATTTAAGAAGTTTTTGACGTAACAACACACACTTATCTATGGACGTAACTCACTGTGTACTGTGTTGATATCAATATCAATGGCTTAAATTAAATTGACCAAAACTATTATTTTATTAGTGCTAGACGGACTTCCAAATTCCAATTTATACTCTACGATATTCAAAAACTAATACACAATACATGTACAATCTATAAAGCTTACAAAATCCGTGGTAAACTTGGAAATACAGCGATGACGGACTGGTCGGAACTAAAGGTGATCGTGCTGCCATTCCCCTGTCTCTGGGACCCTCAGGATCCGTATTTCTCTGATGAGACGGTGAAGGCGGCCTGCCGGGAGCAGGTTCTGGAGATATACAACCAGCGGTCTGACGCGCCCATCGACATGGAATCGTTAAAACATTGGTTGTCCGACAACCTTGCTCGATCGACACAGCTTCAGGTATTTATTCGATTATTTAAAATTTCGGTTCACTAAAGTTGAAAAGTGCGTTATTTGACTTTCGTTAATTTTATTAATTCTCCTTTATTTATATTTCGTCTTAGGCTAGGTTTTTAACAATTAATTCATATTAAAAGTAAAATACAATGAAGTAATTAAGATCACTATTTATCTCTACCGTAGCCTAATCCTTCAATTCTATGCTGTCGTTTTTCATTATAAGTCTAATGTTAGCTGTGATATTATTTTCATTCTTCCATTTTGTATGTATGTACGTTTATGTATGTTTATATATATAGATATTATTTGTGTACGTGTATGACCTATGTGCCTTTAATATTTTGTTTGTCGTTTAATTATTATTTCTCAAATTACTTAAAGTTCTTATCTCACCACCTATTATTTTCTGTTTAATTTTGTTTTCTCCGCCACCCAAAGGTTGTCTGGAAGAGATCGCTCTTTTGCGATAAGACCGCCTATTGTCTACCATTATTTAATTTATGATTTCTCATGTAATCTTTTTCTTGTTGGTGTATTGTATTGTAATTACAAAATATAATACTTTATAAAAAAACCTACCCTAGGGTGCCGCCGGCAGCGGGGCAGGGCCCATGCTACTTTTTATTATTTCTATTATTCATTTAATCTCTTAGGTTAAGTTTTTTTTTACAATAAATTATATAAAACGTAAAGTACAATATAGTAATTTATTATTATTTATAATCAGGCAGGCAGTTTAACAACTGATAATACCTAGATCACTGGATCTATGTCTTAAGATTGTTACTCATTGGTGTGCTTGTCTAATTTATTCTTAATATTATTGACATTAGGTGCTGAGATTACAGCCTCAGGGAGTTTGTTCCATGCACTCACAACTCTATTGCACAGAAAGTGTTTATGTGGGTTATTGTGCATTTTAGTATGTTGTTCTTGATAATATAAGTTTAGTGCCTAGCATGGCATTAAAATTTAGGCCCTAAAAAGGTGCTTAAATTTGACATTTATGCGTTGACATCAGAATCAGGTTTATTACAGTATGTTCCATCAGATTTGCCATATTTCACTACTGCCCGTAACTTCATAACTAGAATCGACAAAGTGGGACGTTCTACTAAACGCACTCACATATTATTTAAGGAATTGAGTGTTTATCAGGTCTAAAAACATGTTTTTCATTTTCAATACAATTATAATGGTATGGATTAAGATAGTTACTGTGGTGTTGAAAATTATACTGTTTGTTTCAGAGTACTACCTACAAACTACCTCAAGGTGGTCAAAGTGTGTCAGTTTTGAGTGTCATACTCTCACCAACTCCCCCTATCTTAGTAAGCTTTTATTTTAATATTTGTATTCCCAAACAGTATATTACGGATAGGGCAGGCCTCATAAGAAGACCGCCAATGCACCTGTGACTCCTCTGCTGTTGCAGGTGGGCGACAGGAATCGCTTTCCATCAGGCGATACGTTTGCTTGTTTGCACCCTATGACATAAAAAAAAGAAGACTTAAAGTTACTTACTTGAACGGCAATGGAATGAGCTATGCTCGGAGTTTCCTTGCAGGCAGGGACGTATTTACCCTAGGGCGATCCGGGCTATAGCCTGGGGCGCCAAACCGACAGGGGCGGCGTAGGCGCCCCTGGCCGATTGCATTTTGTTTTGGTATTGGCGCCTTTCAACCAACTATTAATTCTCACCATTTTTTGTCAATCCACAATTTAAAATGAACATGAAAAATAACAAGAACTAGTTAGTCTTGGTCGAAAACATGCTTGTAAGTTTGTCAATATCTTCGGGGCGCGTCTGTAAGTAAGAACATAATGCTTCAAATATAGGGCGCGGGCGCCGAGCGAGGTCGCGGGGCGGCAAGAGGGGCGGGCGGCAATAGGCCATATATATATCAGCGTTGCCAGATCGGATCTTTTTACACTATATCGGTCAATTTTGTTACTACGTACCCCCGCGCCGAAAAATTTCGCTCTCGCTGCGCTCGCGTTTTCATCTGATCGTGTTACTACGCACCCCCGGGCCAAAAATTTCGGGCTCGCTGCGCTCGCGTTAATATTTATTTCTGTTACAATATATACTATACTTACTACGTAGTCTACGTACGTTTTTTTCTGATTGTGTTACTACGTACCCCCGCGCCGAAAAATTTCGCCCCCGCTGCGCTCGCGTTTTCATCTGATCGTATTAGGTACTACGCACCCCCCCGCCGAAAAATTTGGCGCTCGCTGCGCTCGCTCTTTCATCTCATTGTGTTATGCTCAATAATGTTTTTTTTTCCTATGACCCATCCCTTATACTTGCTATATCTAAGTGCTTGATAGACACAACTACCATTATATAAAAAAAAACGTTAAATATTTCTTTGACTTCTGGGGCGGCGAAACTTATATGCCCGGGGCGCCAAATTTCAAAATACGTCTCTGCTTGCAGGATTGTATCCGAAATTATTGAGATACGCAAGAGAACCAAGGTTGTAGATATGTGTAGCTAAGACAGTGGCCACACATAAGTCGCAGTGGGCGGCACATTACTTGTTGAACCAGATATTTTATTTTACAGTTTTTTGGCTTTTACTTTATTTCATTAACATTTTAAACATGATTTTTTTTAACACTAAATCACCACCATAAAAGTCGCCTTTTATAATGTACATTGTCTAGTTTAATGAAATCAAAGCAAATTTCATCAAATCTGTGCCTTTATACAGTGTGTATGTTCCAGAATGCGCCACAAATAGCACCTATAATCACCTTACCTCAAATATGTCAAGAAGTACCAACGAAATTGGATGAAAGTATTACACAAGGTTTAGTAGTAAGTATATGATGTTTAATCATCTTTTTTCTCTTGCTTGTTGCCACGGTGATGTCCCTTGGACCATTCTCTAAAACTACGCTTAAAATTGCGGTTTCAGCGACTATATTTACCGAAAACATTTAAATTGTAACAGTAATCATTGGACATTCTTATGTAGACTATTTCCTGACAATACCAGTGAAATAAATTATCGACACTTTTCTAAGAATTTATGAAACATGTAATGTCTCATTTTTTTTATGTGGGTACGCACCACAATTTTTATTTTAACCACACAGAGCGAGGCCGCTCGCTCTGTGTGGACCCGGCTATAACCCTTTAACCGCCATAAATTTTTCATCAAACTTGCTCGTGTCGCCGCCGATATATATATATATATTTGTCTTATTTATCAGACTGTGCCAAAATGAGCTGGAAATATTATGTCTTATATATCAGACTACGGCGGTTAAAAGGTTAAAAAAGGTCCAAGCTCAAAGAAACATGGAAATACGTAAACTGGTGGTAGAGACCGGGAATCGAACCCGGTACCCCCGGATTACCGGTCCAGCGTGTTAACCTGTCCACCACCCTAACGCCAAGATAACCTTTCTAATTATTCCTTATACTTTGTGTGTAGCTGTGCCAGCTGACACCCTGGATTAACACATAGGCTACTTTCGAAAAGCAATGGAGTGAGCTATGCTCGGAGTTTCCTTGCACGATTGAATCCAAAATTATTGAGATATGCAAGAGAACCAAGGTTGTAAAATATATCTCGGACAGTCGCCACACTTAAGTTGCAGTGGGCGGCACATTACTTGTTGAACCGGAAGCCCTTAGGGCAGAAAGGCAGGCAAGAGGCTTGAGTGGTGACCAGGGACCAGAAGACGTAGCGTGAGAGGACCCTAAGCAAGGTGGACCGACAACCTAGTTTGAATCTATATCTATTGTAGAAATCGAATGAGGACGGTGTTATAGATCAATTATTGTGATGAACTTTGGGGAGCCTTGTCAAGCAGTGGCCGTCTATAGGCTGATATGATGACGATGAATGATGATGTGCCGACGACACGGTTGGCTCGGTTTGTAGAGACCTGCCTTCTGAGCCGGCGGTCCCAGGTTCGAATATTTGTGAGATGAACTCGAATATTTTGTGCTTGGGTCATGGTTGTTCTATGTATTTAAGTACATATTTATCTATATAAGTATGTATATCGTCGTCTAGTACCCATAACACCAACAAGAAAAATATTACATGAGAAATCTTAAATTAAACAATGGTAGAATAGGGGGTCTGTGATGGTCCTGATGTTGTTTACTTCCGAATTTTCAGGCGGCAGAGTGGCGGTCACCAAGATCTGTCACTCCACACGGAAAGGTAAGCTAAGTACCTATTCATATTTGACACCCATTCGATAGATTTTCAAAATATTCGATGAATTTCTCCAAATCTTATTCATCTCTGACTTAACGAAATTGTTAGTTACTTTTATTTGGAGAAACTATCCATATCCCTTACGCGATGCCGTGTAATTAATTATAGTTATAAAAGTAGTAATTTGAATTCTTAACATGCCTTTTGAGTGTTAGTTTCTTAAAATCTAACGAAAAAATCCCTGGCTAATTATATTCTTTTAATGTTTTCCCAACTGTGGTGGCTTCATGCAGGTAGTATCAAACTTTTAGTAGCGCCACATGGATGATCTTATTAATATTTTAAATGATATCACTGACGGGATAACGCTCAGCAAAGGCCATGCCAGGATAAGCTAAGTGAATCTGCCCCCAGCGAGTTTTGGCTTGTAATTCTTTCTATTGATTTATCTTTTTATTAGTGTCGTTTATGCCAAATTACAGCTCCCCAAACCTTACCGTTTTTCTTAAAAAAAAAAAAAAAGAAATCTGATCTTTCTTCGATATTTTTTTTCTAGCCGGCTGATTTTGACGTGAGTAACGTATATTGTGGTCTCAGCTCAAGTGGCTCTCAATCCGTTCTCGTCGTCACTACCATATTCTGTCTCTTCTTTATAATGTACTATTTATCCCCACAACTCCCCGCTACCTCAAAGAGCGCTTCAGTTATTTGCGTTCTGTTCGCTCTGCACAAAACTTAATTCTTACTGTTCCCCCTTCATCTAAATTTTATAATGGTTCTTTCACATTCCGGGCTACTTTACTGTGGAATTCGCTTCCTCTGGATATAAGGCGTGCCCAATCTCTTGCAACATTTAAAACCCTCGTCAAAAAACACTATTTGTCTCTCCCTTAGTACACTGCAATAATAATCGCTCCTTTAACTTTGTGGCTCATACTGTTTTTGTTTTATTTATTACTTTACAATATAGTAGAGTTGTTAGTCCGCTGTTTTCTAACATAATTGTGCGCATCGGGTTACAAGCATGAAATTTCTACCACAGATAGAGTGTTCCACGGTGATTATTTTCAGATGTGGAGGGAAGTCAGATTCGTCCCCTGTGAGGCGGGAGAGCGGAGTGAATACGGCCAAGTATCCCTCTTTTCTTTCTTTATTGCTGGTCAGTTAAGTCTACCAGGACGTGTTTGGTATCATTTCCGTGTAAAACAAATATCAGAAATTTATTTTTTATGTTATTTTCGTATAGAAAATTCTATATAAAAATATGGGTGTAATGGCCGAAAAGGTAAAAATCACAACAAGTTTTTTTATTCAGTGAGGTAAATTAGTTCAATTTCGTGAACATTTTCAAATTATTATTATTATTTCAAAAGTTCATTTAATCTGGTTTCTAAAAATATATTAATGTTGGGTACTTCTCATACAAACAGTAGCTGAAAATATATCTTTAGGTCGGCGTAACCAACGTAATTCTCCGAACGCATCCTATTTCGCTTCATTAAATACATTAAATAATGATTATTAACATGCTTTTACATATAATATTTACTATATACGTCCTAGAAAAACAAATTAATGTAATTAAAACAATTTTTTTTTGCTAATGTATCAGGAGCACGCGGGCTAATCTCAACATCAACAATTTATTTAAGTTACTGTTTGTATGAAGAGTGCCCAATATTTATATATTTTTAGAAACAAGATTAAATTTGCTATTTTGCAATATTTTTTTTAGTTGTAAATATTCAGGAAATATAACTAATTTATCTCCCTGAATAAAAAAAACTTGTGATTTTTACAATTTCGGAAATACAACCATATTTTTATATGGTACTATGAATAAATAACATGAAAAATGAATTCTTGATATCTGTTTTACACGAAAACGATACGACACAAGTCCTACTAGCGTTACCTGATCAGTAATATAAAAAGAAAAAGAGGACTCCTTTGTCCTATTCACCCCGCTTTCCCGCCGCACAGGGGACGAATCTGTCTTCCTTCTACATCTGAAAATAATCACAGCAGAATACTCTATCTGTGGTAGAAATTTAGTGGTTGTATCCCGATGTACACAATTTCGCGACTTAGCAAAATGTACTAGAACACGCAGGCTAGGCTTAACATCAACATTTTTTTCAAGGTACTTTTGTATCAGATGTGCCCAATATGTATACATTTTTAAAAACAACATTAAATTTGCTGTTTAGTTATATTTTTTTAAATTGTAAATATTCAGAATAGATAACTAATTTATCGTTCTGAATAAAAAAAACTTGTTGTGATTTTTACCTTTTCGGCAATAAACCCAATTTTTTATATGAAACTATTCTTAAATAACATGAAAAATTAATAGCTGATATCTATTTTACACGAAAACGATGTCGCACAAGCCCTAATAGCCTTAACTGATCAGTAATAAAAAAAAGAAAAAGCTCCTCTTCACCCCGCTCTCCCACCACAGGCACACAGGGGACGAATCTGACTTCCCTCCACATCTGAAAATAATCACCGTGGAACGTTCATGTGTGGTAGAAATTTCATGCTTGTAACCCGATGCGCACAATTTCGCGGCTTAGCAACTCTACTAATATATTTATTTATTATGTCTTAGTATTTATGTAAGTATATCTGTTTATTTTTATTTATGTATGTTTATTACTTTTGCCTTTTATGGAAGTCGTTCATTTAGTCCTATTATTATTATGCACCACCTACTAATTTCAAACATTTTTTTCAACTACTCCGCTACCTAAAGGTTGTCTGGAAGAGATCGCTATTTAGCGATAAGACCGCCTGTTGTTTACCTTTGCCTGTTATTTTGATGTATTTCATGTTGTGTTGTATATTCCTTGATGTTGGAGGTGTGCAATAAAGAGTATTTGTATTGTATTGTATTGTATTGTGCTTATAATAAAGACAATTATATGGTATTAATTTTAATACATATTGCCATACAAAAACGTGAAAAAAAAAATAGAATTTATTTTTAATATTTTTTTTGAATTATGTCGAAAGCGACACCTCCAGATTTTTCACCAAAACTAGCCTCTTTAATAAGCTACAAAATGAATGCATTATCTTTTTTTTATTTGTGGCATAACGGGTTGTTTTTTTTAATTGAATTCATCACCATACATTTTCTTTACCCACTCATTACGCCTGTTGTCTACCGTTATTTATAAATTGTATTTATCTTGTTTCCTTTTGTAAACTTTTTTTGGTGTGCAATAAAGTATTGTTGTATTGTATTGTATTATAATTAATCGATTAAAAACTGTTTAAAGAAACGTGTATGTTTATAATGAACACTGGCCACTTACAATTTTTTTTTAAAAAGTATTGATTCCTTCAGCGCCGGTTATTCACATAAACTTCAAATATTTATCGGAAAAACTGTTCCAAGTATGACAAATAATTGTTAAAAAAGTCTGTTTTCTCGTCAATAATTTTCATCGCAGACTCCATTGCTATATTGTATAGCTTTTTAACGTTTTTTTTAAAGCACTTCTTTATTATTTTCCTGCAATCCATTTTTAACTAAAAGTTTTTCCGATAAACATTTGAACTTAGAATAATAACGCCTAGAAGGATAGTTTCAACCGGCCGACGCGCCACACGTGAGGCATAAAATGGATTCATGTAGTTGTGAACAATTCGTATTTACACGCGCCGATACGCACACAAACACAGCAATAATGTTGCTAGCGCAATCACATTCTCCCGAAATTGGGGGTACACCTACTCTTGTCAGTGGCGATTGGTTAATTTTTTTTTAATCATAGAACTATTGTTGACTTCAAAAACTATTACACATTAAAAAAAGTTTTTTTTTTCTTAATATTATTAATCTGCAATGTTACTTATATAAATCTTGCAAGTCAAAAACCAACTTCTCAGAGTCCAGTCGAGTTGAAATTTTGTACACTTAATTAAGTCAGATAATAATGATATATTATGGTACCATCAAGCTGGTCTGATGATGGAAACGACACGTGACCATAGGCAATCCTATATAACAAAATGATAAACACGAAAGTGTTAGGTCTTGCCGAGTAGTTGATAAATATACAAGAAAAATACAGTCAGCAATAAAAGCTATCCCAAAAATATTTATTTTGACAGAAATTTATTTTTAATTTTATCTAACATACATACAAGGGTTCCTAAATGAAGAAGAACAAAAACATTTAAACATTCAATATATACATAGTTATATTTAACAGCCCTGAAATTGGAGCTGTTTTCTAAATAACTGCCGTTTTGAGAAGACGATTTTTAGGGTTCCGTAGCCAAATGGCAAAAAACGGAACCCTTATAGATTCGTCATGTCTGTCTGTCTGTCCGTCTGTCCGTCCGTATGTCACAGCCATTTTATTCCGAAACTATAAGAGCTATACTGTTGAAACTTGGTAGGTAGATGTATTCTGTGAACCGCAATAAGATTTTGATGCAAAAATAAAAAAATAATAATAAATATTGGGGGCTCCCCATACTTAGAACTGAAACTCAAAATTTTTTTTTTCATCAAACACATACGTGTGGGGTATCTATGGATAGGTCTTCAAAAATGATATCGAGGTTTCTAAAATATTTTTTTTCTAAACCGAATAGTTTGCGTGACAGACGCTTCCAAAGTGGAAAAAAGTTGGTCCCCCCCCCTCTAACTTCTAAAATAAGAAAATGAAAAATCTAAAAAAAACATATGATGTACAGTACTATAAAAACTACCAACGAAAATTGTTTTGAACGAGATCTAGTTAGTAGTTTTTTTTTTATAATTTAATACCTAACTTTGCACCTAATTTATATGGGGCGCTATACATACCAGGTGCAAACTTAACTTAACCACTTAGGCTTAGGGATGGAAAGTGTTTGTACGGAACCCTCGGTGCGCGAGTCCGACTCGCACTTGGCCGGTTTTGATATATTTGTTTTTTTAGCTTCGTAGAAAAAACGGATTCTTAAGTAACGCTGAATTAAAAGGGGCGCTAAATTTATTTCATGGTGTTGAGCATTTATATGCGCTTCTCTTGTTGGGAAGAGAGTTCGGCCAATCAATTTCTTCAAAACAAGGAGACATAATTCTTTCTCTGCATTGCTCCCTGGATTTTCCTTCAAATGATTTCGCAGACATGTTTCAGACACGCTACATATTTTATACACATCTTCCGATGCGTAAATCAAGCCGCCTTGGTCCCTCGCATGTACCAAACTATGGAACCATGGTGTTGGAGAGGTACCCGAAAAAAGTTTTTTTTTTACTTTTTATTTTACCGTTTTGTCGGCGTCGTACATACACATACTCATACCAAATTTCATCTTTCTAGTACTAATGGTCACGGAGCTAAGCCGCGGACGGACGGACGGACGGACAGACGGACATGGCGAAACTATAAGGGTTCCTAGTCGACTACGGAACCCTAAATGTAAACCCTGTATTTTAAATAATAGGCTGCCACTAAATAAGTCAGTATATTATCATGGCAGAATTATGGGTAAAAAAAATCTTTACGCTGGTAACACTACGTTGTCATGCCGCTTATAGGAAATAAGAAATTTTGATTACTGTTTTACGTAAAAATACGAGTTAAAGATGAATACTTACAAGTGAAATGCTATTTTAACATGTTTATCCTTTTTATCCGATGCATTGTGGCACCCTTTCACTGCACAAACCGTCATAATTATTAAAAATGTGGGAGCTCTTTACGGCTGTCACGCGTCCTTGTAACTGACAAGCCGATCGGCACTTTAAGCCATTTCTGGCTTACTTTTAGTGGCCTCACCGTTGCGCGTGAACTGGGTTTCTAGGCGTTATTATTCTAAGCATTTGAAGTTTATGTGAATAACCGGCGCCGAAGGAATCAATACTTTTTAATTTTTTTTTGTAAGTGGCCAGTGTTCATTATAAACATACACGTTTCTCTAAACAGTCTTTAATCGATTAATTTTAATAATGAGCGGGTAAAGAAAATGTATGGTGATAAATTCAATTAAAAAAAACAACCCGTTATACCACAAATAAAATTAAGTTAATACATTCATTTTGTAGCTTATTAAAGAGGCTAGTTTTGGTGAAAAATCTGGAGGTGTCGCTGTCGAGATAATGCAAGAAAAAAATTCAAAATAAATTCTATTATTTATTTATCAAGTTTTTGTATGGCAATCTGTATTAAAATTAATACCATATAATTGTCTTTATTATAAGCACAATATACGTGACCCGCGTCAAAATCGGCCGGCTAGAAAAAAAAATATCGAAGAAAGATCAGATTTCGTTTTTTTTTTTAAGAAAAGCGGTAAGGTTTGGGGAGCTGTAATTTGGCATAAACGATATTAATAAAAAGACAAATCAATAAAAAAAATTACAAGCCAAAACTCGCTGGGGGCAGATTCACTTAGCTTATCCTGGCATGGCCTTTGAAGCCTGACCAGAAATACTATATGAGAATGCGCCATGTTGCGGAATTTCACTGGAACTAATTTCTTGCACTGGCAATGATTTTATCAACAATGTCAAATGTCATTCGTGGTGGTTTGTTTACGTTTCCTTAAAAGACAAATATTTAAAAATATCCAGACATTATGATGAAAACCATTCACAGTCGTGAGCGTAAAATTATAAATAAAGTTTACACGTATTTATTATGTGAATAACAGTCTGGAATAGCTATTATCCCATATGGTGGTGGGGTCAGCTTACTTTGCTTCTCCACTTCGCCCTGTCCTCGACGTCGTCGTCGGATACTTGACACTCTATCATATCCTTTAGCACTACATCCTTCCACCTAGTTTTAGGTCTGCCTCTGGATCTTCGACCAGGGATGGAAAGTTGCAGTGCCAAGTTTCCTATGTAGTCAGAAGGTCGCCTTTTTACGTGACCATACCATCGCAGCCTACTCTCCTGGAGCTTATCGGCGATGTCGCGTACGCCCAGACTTCCTCGCACATACCACATACTCGTTGCGTATTTTATCCAGTCTGGTAACGCCACACATCCACCTCAGCATCTTCATTTCGGCAACTTGGATGGTATGCACGTGCCTCTGAGTTGTTGCCCACGTCTCGCTACCATACATAAGAACAGGTCTTATAATGCTCTTATATATGAGACCTTTGAGTTTGACCGGCATTCTCTTGTCGCAGGTGACCCCAGTTACTTTTCGCCATTTCAGCCATGCAGCTGCTATTCGGTGTTGAATGTTGCATTCTAAGTTCCCAGAGCTGTGCATCATACTGCCCAGATATCTGTATTGATCGCACATGGTGACTATTTGTCCATCGATGGTAATCGGGTTTTCGTCAGTTCCATCTGGCTCATTTAAGGACATAAATTGGGTCTTTGCAAGACACAACACTAGGCCACCGGCCTGCAACTGGTGTTTCCACGACAAAAGCGCCATTTCCAACTCTACGCGGCTCTCAGTACAAATAGCCACATCGTCAGCATATATAAACGTCCACGTAGCTGAATTTTGCGCGTCCTCAGTGAGTGAATCTAAAACCAAGCAAAATAGAAGGGGACTCAGTACTGAGCCTTGATGAACGCCTTCTGTGACCGCTATCGATTTTGTTTCGCCCACCACTGTGCGCACCATCGACCTTGCTCCTTTATACATGTCGGCATTGTCGGCAATGATGTTGACATCTTGTTCGGGGACATTCTTCTTACGAAGACTCCACCAGATAGTGTCCCTCGGAACCCGGTCAAATGCCTTTTCCATGTCCAGGAATGCAACGTATTGCACGTTGGGTGGTTTTTGGCGCGATACTCCTCAGCAATCGTGCTCAGAGCAAACATTGGATCGTTGGTCGATAAGCCAGGAACGAAGCCATAGTGGTTGTTAGATAATGAGCACTCTAATCTTAGTCTATTATCAATGATTCGCTCATATAGAAATAGAGAGCAACCTATTAAATGCAATTACGAAGGTAACATGGAAACTGAAAGATATTTAAACTAATGTCATTATTGTGTGGTAGATAAACTGGTTGTTATTGTAATAATGATACCAACTACCAACGCATATTATGTTTTAGCTATGTAAAAGATTTTTATGTATCCGTTTTTTTTCATCTGTTGCTCTTGCTATCAAATAATAGACCGAATAACAAACATGTCATGGAAAAAATGGTTCAGTTGCCAATGTTTTCGGACACTGAGAGTTGCGAAATTGTTTCCATGAAAATCATATATATAGCGCTCTCTTGACAATGCTCATTAGTGGTCAGGCTTTAAATGAAAGGTGTGCTCACGCTGAAAAGAGAAACGAAACGCATGGATACAAGACATTTCGTTTAGATAATGGCACCAATTTTGTTGCAGCCTAAACTGCAAGATCTGGTGAAGGAGTTCCCCTGTCTCTGGGACCCGAACGATTTGAACCGTTCTGATAACAACATAAGAGAACGCAGCCGACAGCAGTTACTAGAGAGGTTTAACAGTATATCTACCCTGCAAATTACTATGTCCGACTTAAAAAGGAAACTAGACTCTTTACATAAAAACTATTATCGCAAAAACGTAAGTTGTCTGGTCGCGCGTGCTAATAAGTATGATTAGGATATTTGGTAGCATACCCAATACCATGGTTCAGTAATGATAAAAAAGCATAAATCGTGGTATCTATTATAGCACTATAAATTTTTAGATTTCGACTTTTACTAAAAAAAAGTCATTAGCATTCTATGGATTTCACAAACACGGTATGCTACCAAATATCGTAACCCTATTGATAAGGATATAAATATGTGCTTCTAGATATTTTCGGTTGGTATTTGGAATCCTTTATACAAATCATGGTATTTTGCAAAGCTGTCTTGTACAAAAATGACAATTTCGTTCGAATAACATTAACGTTGTTGCAGCTCAAATTGCGAGATCTGATGAAGGATTTCCCTTGTCTCTGGGACCCCAATGATTTGAACTATTCTGATAACAACATGAGAGAACGCTGCCGACAGCAATTGCTGGAGAGATTTAACAGTGTCCCCGCCATCCAAATAACTATGTCCGAGTTAAAAAGGGAACTAGAGGCTATATGTAACGAAGATTATCGTAATGAAGTAAGTTATTTGGTCGAGCGTACTAATAAATAGAGTTAGGACATTTGGTCGCATACCCGATGCCGTGTATGCTACCTAAAATCCATGGAGTAGCTTTTTTGCACATGTTTATTTTTACTTTCATTTAAAACTTACCATTACTTTCTCTAGAAATTTAAACAGTGTAGGGTTTACTATATCGATGTGAAGGTTACAGGTAAAACTGTCATGCTTTGTAGCCCATTACTGGCAAATAAATGCTTTTTATTTTATGTTATTCTACATGGCGATAGATTAGATACTATGATTTATGTTTTTTTTTTACATTACTAAAATCATTTTAATTGAGCGTAGTTAATTTTAGTACTTGATTAAAAATATGTTAAAAAAAACACTTTCAAGAAATAGTTCTAAACATATCTTTGCTGCCCGTACCCGAGTTATAAAAAAATAAAATTAGATTAAAATATACAGAAGGAGAAAATTCAAACGTTAACTTTGCGATGACGTAAAAAAATAAATATTGAAATGAGTTTAGTAACGATAATAATAGCATAAATCATGGTGTCTAATATTGAATATATCTGCATATATTTTTAGATTTCTACTTTGACTGAAAAAAATACAATTAGTGATTTATTTCATGGATTTTACAACGTTATGGCATAAGACCGCCTGTTGTAACCAACATGTATTTTGTTATGTGGTGCGCAATAATAGGACATTACTGCAGAGGCCGGGAAAAGTCAGTTCGTGGATGAGTATGATTTTCATTAATACGAATCTGCGAACTGACATTCCCGCCGAGGATTGTATAGTGCTTTTCTCCAAATATGCTTGGAAATAATCACCAATCTACATTTTGAAATTAATATATCAGTGCCATGAAGTTCATTTGGTACTTATTTTTTTTTAGGAATAGGAATAAAACTTCGGGTCACAATCATATGTTTGATTTAAAACAAAATATATTAATGAGAATTAAAAATATAAAACACAATAAAAAATATGGGCAAAATTATTAATTTTGGTTAAATCAAAAACTTATAAACACCCGATTTTTTTTAGAACCATACCATATTTTATCATTCGGGGAAGATCGTAAGTTCAAATTACTTTTATATTGATTTGGACACAATCATTTCTGTTTTATTTTTTATTTGTTTACGTTTGGTAAACTTATTAATTTTCAATTCACTTATTAAATACCATCATATTATTTAAATCAAGACTGTCGTGGGAAATCTTTAATAAATAACTAAGAATCACAAAAATAAATTAAACGCATATAAAATTATTATTTAAATTGTTTGTCCGTTTTTCGAAATTTGTCGAGATTTAAAATACATTGACAGTAGCAGAGCCGAGAAATGTTCAGTACGAGAACAAAACGTAAACTAAAATCCGCAGACCTACGGACTAAATTGACAAATGACTGACAGGTAAAATGATACCAGGAACAGCAAAATAAAAATGGTGAAGGGTATATGTCTATAACAATATATCGACAAGTTGTAAAGTACAAATAACAGACTAGTTTAAATCAAAAATAAGTATGTTAGTTTCAAATAAGAGATACAAATTTTGGTTTTTTGATTTTCGAGGTAGTGCATGGATAAAATGCATTTTTACCCGCTAGTTTTAAAGCATAAAAAGGTTTCCGAGCCTGTAGGCAAAAAATTAAACACCTTGTCCGACGATAACTAGTCTTTATTATAAAATATTATTCATTTCCAGGCTCCGTTATTTCGTCATCTTCATGATCATATTGCGAACCCATAATAACACGTAACAATTTCAATAAACACTCGTAATAGCAATGATAACGTATATCATTAGATACATAAAGTAGTTTGTAAACAGCGGTCAACTATTTCTGAAGATACCCGCTTTTTTTTGTTAAAAAGTGAACCACATTGTTGGGAATTTGAAAATAAAGAACAATAATTTTATTAATTCATTTAATTAAATGTCTGTATTCAATAAACTATCAATTAACATAAATATATAATTTTCATGTACATTATTGCTGGTTTGACATTAAATTTTTATCTCTAATTAGGGGTCTACAGACGTTTTGATCTGTCAAAATCACTGGAAAAAGTTAGTATATGGATTAGCCGATCAAATTGCCAATTTGATTGTCCCGTCTGGGTGGACCTTAAACCTACGATGTAACAATAATTTTAATATCGTTGAAAACAACACTGGCCAAACTGTGGCGACATTTGTTCATACTTACTTGTCAATTTGGTCCGTAGGTCTGTGGATTTTACTTTAGTTGGCCGCAGCGATAAAAGCTATCGACTATAAAACTAGCTCAGCAGTACTCGCCGATGCCTGCTTGGCGATCAGACCGATCATTCTACCTTACGATGTGGATGCGAGTGCACGTATTTACAATGAATTTAAAACAATCATATGAACTATCTTTGTTGTCCAGTTCGGATGACGATGATGATGTATTTTATAAAAGCGTGTGTGTAGTGGCAGTGACAATTTTAAAGAGACTGAAGAAAAAAGGGATATTTTAAAAAGAATGATAATACTCAATTGTTAATGTATTTTTGATCTCGACTGTACATCGTATAGGTCATTGGCGAATAGGGCCCTCTTAAGTTTTTCACCTTATGCTGGGCCACCCGGCTGAGCTAGTGGAGCGAGTAATCGCCCGTCGCACGCAAACACTCGCTTATAGCTCAGCGTCTAAACTAGTACAACTATAATCGCCGCTCGCCCACTAGTTTGTAGTTTCACTCGTTTATAGTTTGTAGCCGGCGGTGGGACCAGTGCCTAAAGGATGAGTTTTCAAAAATCCTGAAATTAGTTTTCTTGTTTTTAGATCTAAAATCTGTATACAAACATTTATATCTCTAACTCAAAAATTACTCGATTTCCATACAAACTTTCAACCCCAATTTGACACCCTTAAGGGATGAATTTTGAAATATCCCTTATTAGTGCTCACTTGCATCGTATACTTGATCTGTACTTGACAGTGCGAAATTGTTGCCTTGTAAATCTGATAAATAGCGCCCTCTTGACAATTCTTACATATCAGAAGATAAATAAAACGCATGGATACAAGAAATTTCGTTTAGATAATGGCACCAACTTTGTTGCAGCCTAAACTGCAAGATCTGCTGAAGGAGTTCCCTTGTCTCTGGGACCCTAGCGATTTGAACTATTCTGATAAGAAAATGAGAGCACGTTGCCTACAGCAGTTGCTGGAGAGATTTAACAGTATATCCATCATGCAAATTACTATGTCCGACCTAAAAAGGAAGCTAGCCTCTTTACAGAAAAACCAATCCCGCCATCAAGTAAGTAAGCCAGCAATAAGTTGTCTGGTCGCGCGTACTGATAAGTAGGGTTACCCGATACCGTGGTCTAAAATCCGTGAAGTCGCTAATTATCATATTTTTTTTTCAACGTCAAAGTAGAAGTCTAGAAATATATGGCGATAGATTATTTTTTTACTTTATGTAAAATGTTATTAAACCCACCGACTTTTTCAACAAATGGCTCTAAATATATCTTTGCCGCGCGTACCCGTGTTAAAAAAAAATATTAAAATATACAGAATGAGAAAATTAAAAGTCCTTTACGATGACTTAAAAACATATTTTTTTGTATTTAAATGAGTTTAGTAATGATGTAATAGTATAAAGCATGCTATCTATTATAGCACCATATATTTTTAGAGTTCGACTTTAATTTAAAAAAAAAAACAATGAGTTCTAACTAAGAAACTAAGAGGAGTTATTGCTAGCAATGTGCCTAATGTATTTGTAATGTTTTGTATTTGTATAATGTGCGCCAAAATTGGAGCAATATGCTTTTTAAACTTTAGAGTCCAGAGATATTTAGTAATTTGTTTAAATTGTTTTATATAAATAGTGCTATTGTTGTCATTAGTATATTTTGAACTAAGTACACAATTTATTTTTCATCAATAATATTCTGAAAGTTGGTCATGGTTTATCTCATTAGCCGGTTGAATGTGGCTCATTCCGACCCTATGGTTGAAAAGTAATTTGATAAATGAATACTCAGCTTTACATAGCGAATCAAATGCGCTATAGCTCCCTGACCCTGATACAATACAATACGACAATACTTTATGCACACCAACTAGAAAAATATTACATGAGAGATCTTAAATTAAACAATGGTAGACAATAGTGGGTCTGCGATGGTCTTGATGTTGTTTACTTCTGAATTTTCAGGTGAACGCCTCTTCACCAAGATCTGTCACTCCACACGGAATGGTAAGCTAAGTATTCATATTTGAGACCCATTCGATGATGAAAACCATTCACATTCGTGAGTGGTTTTCAAAAATAAAATTATAAATAAACTGTACACGTATTTATTATACAAATAACAGCCAGGAAAAGAGAGCATCCTATTAAATGATATTACGACGGTAACATCGAAACTGAAAGGTATTTAAACAGTTTCATTATATTCTGGTTGGATAGATTGGTTGTTGTTGTAATAATGATACCAACTACCAACGCATATTATTAATTAATTAAGATAAAAAACATGTCATAGAAAAAAATGGTTCAGTTGCCAATGTTTGCGGACCATACTGACGGTTACGAAATTGTTGCCATGTAAATCTTATAAATAGCGCCCTCTTGACGATCCTCATATATTCATAAAATATAATAAATAAATAAATAAAATATTTTTATACTCAGGTATCATTACCAGGCAACGGAAATTCGGATAGATATTTACCTAAAGTTGCCAAAATCCTATTGCTATCCCACTCAGACCTCAATCAAAGCCGCCTATACCTACAACTGAACGACAAAGTCGCCGCCAAAGTTTAAGTAAATATCTATCTGAATTTCCGAACCCTGATTATTACCCTATTAAATTACCTACATTACTTTATCATTAATTAATTATTACCTAAAAAAAGAAGTAAGTAAATAAGAAATTTTGACATCGTAATGAAATAAGTATATTAAATGTAGATTTAGTATTAAATTTCAAAGGATTCTTTTAAATATCAAAGGATATTTTGAAAAATAAATAGTTAATATTAGTGGTCAGGCTTTAAATGTTAGGGCGTTCACGCTCGAAAGAGAAATAAAACGCATGGATACAATACATTTCGTTTAGATAATGGTACCAATTTTTTGCAGCGTAAACTGCAAGATCTGCGGAAGGAGTTCCCTTGTCTCTGGGACCCTAGCGATTTGAACTATTCTGATAAGAAAATGAGAGCACGTTGCCTACAGCAGTTGCTGGAGAGATTTAACAGTATATCCAACATGCAAATTACTATGTCCGACCTAAAAAGGAAGCTAGCCTCTTTACAGAAAAACCAATCCCGCCATCAAGTAAGTTATTGTCTGGTCGCGCGTACTGATAAGTAGGGTTACCCGATACCGTGGTCTAAAATCCGTGAAGTCGCTAATTATCTTTTTTTTTTTCAACGTCAAAGTAGAAGTCTAGAAATATATGGCGATAGATTATTTTTTTACTTTATGTAAAATGTTATTAAACCCACCGACTTTTTCAACAAATGGCTCTAAATATATCTTTACCGCGCGTACCCGTGTTAAAAAAAATATTAAAATATACAGAATGAGAAAATTAAAAGTCATACCTTTACGATGACTTAAAAACATATTTTTTTGTATTTAAATGAGTTTAGTAATGATGTAATAGTATAAATCATGTTATCTATTATAGCACCATATATTTTTAGAGTTCGACTTTATAATTTTGAAAAAAAAAAAAATTAGTGTTACTAACAGGAGTTATTGCTAGCAATGTGCCTAATGTATTTGTAATGTTTTGTATTTGTATTTGTATAATGTGCGCCAAAATTGGAGCAATATGCTTTTTAAACTTTAGAGTCCAGAGATATTTAGTAATTTGTTTAAATTGTTTTATATAAATAGTGCTATTGTTGTCATTAGTATATTTTGAACTAAGTACACAATTTATTTTTCATCAATAATATTCTGAATGTTGGTCATTGTTTATATCATTAGCCGGTTGAATGTGACTCATTCCGACCCTATGGTTGAAAAGTAACTTGATAAATGAATACTCAACTTTACATAGCGAATCAAATGCGCTATAGCTCCCTGACCCTGATACAATACGACAATACTTTATGCACACCAACTAGAAAAATATTAATTCAAATTCAAATTTAAATTAGCTTTATTGACACAACATTAAAACACAATATTAACAATATAAGTATAAATACATACATACAGAAGCGGAGAAAAAAAAGAAGAAAAAAAGTACTATAGGTCTATGCGTATACAATATTATCTACAAAAAACAATAATGTTGGCCAAGGGTACCAAGCTCAGCATATGCTGGCCGTTGGACGACCAGCGCTGATTTTCAGCTTGGCCCCTTTATGTTCAAGGTCGTAACACTGATATTGATATGTTTATTTATTTAATCAACAGAAGCACTATGCCTATTGAAAAAGTAAATAAATAAATAAAATATGTATATATATGTTAGCGCCTCTACAATATTGGTAAAATCTTTAGTATTACTTTGTAGGTAGACCAATAATGATTTGCATAACAATTATCATTATAAATAAAATTACTGTACGTTAAAATAAATTATATTACATTTGTTAATACATGAAATTAAACTACGATTAATTGCTTTAGAATCAATGAATTTAGCTATTAAGTAAAATAAAATGTTCAATTGGTCATTTGACTCGAGAGTGCAGGTGCATCTTGTTGACAGTGCCTTATAAAAGGCTGCAACATCATTAAGCCCGCATTCTTGGTCAGACACTCGAAGAAGAAGGTCGTTAAATACAGTTTGTCCATCACGTGATTGTCTTATTTAAAAACCAGTATGGATCCCCCGCCAACATCAGAAGCCGGTACACAACCCTACGCTCCACAATTTCGGGACGACAAGAACAACACACGTTCGTCCTCCATCTCATATTCTTCTGTTCTCGGCAACCACCGTAATAATGAGTGAAGAAAATAAATTAACCCTTCCACGTCGGCAAGTGAAATTGATTGCTTCAAGTGAGGAACAGTGGACACGTCGCCAGCCATTGTACCAGTAAAGGCAACGCAAGATCGGCGAACACCAAGGAACAACGCATGGCGTGTGCGCCTTGGCCCCGAACGACAGAGATTTTAAAACACAAAGGTCAGTCGTTCACTTTTCACTACGACTTTAGTACAGTGATTAAAAATAAAACTGTAGCTAGATTCTGGGGTATACGTGATAAAAACATACTCAGTTTAGAGGGTATTTGTCAATAATGTGTTACCAGTCAGTGCAAGTAAAAATTTACTATTGCGTTAGTAGAAATTATTAATACAATCGAAATTTTGGTGTACACTTAGCCTGACGTTTATTTCTGCGATGAGATAATATTTTGACAAGAAATTTTACAACAAAGGCTCATGATTAACATGACCGTTACGTAGTTTACTATTATTCTAAGTCAACAATGGAAACATTGCTGTACCCGTGTTAGGATCAAGGTAACGGCAACGGTAAAATCTACCCTCCATTTATAAGTTTGCAATCGTTGTTACTCACATTCCTCATGACCGAAGATCTTAATTTGTTGACGTTTTGGATAGTTACCTACTTAATGTAATTCATAAACTATACGCCAAAGACTCTCTTAATTATTGATGAGCTTGAGATTCCATGATTGTGACGGCTATATGTAGCTTGATTTTTTTTAACTAGAATCTACAATACGTAGTATTAATAAAATGTCAGAGCATTAGAGCTTAATTGATTTCATTTCATTTATTCAGTGAATATTAAATCAATTAATGCCTTATTAATTACAATAATATACCTTTCATTCGTATTAATAATACTTATAATTAACTGCAATAGATGATGATAATTAATATTGATAATTTAAACATAAAGTATAATTAAAACGTCATAAAGAGGTCTTATAAATTTAAAAATAGTTTTTCTCATATTATGACAAATATATCGATTATTTCAACCAAATTTTTTAAGTAAATAATACTTTTCCCTGTGTTCTAGATAGTAACAGTTAACAAAAAAATGCTTAAATTTTTTTGTACCAACCAACATTTGAAATAGCTTATTTCATAATACCCTTAATTTTTCGGTTCTTGTTCTTTTCATAAAATATTGGGCTCATTTTTAGGGTTCCGTAGCCAAATGGCAAAAAACGGAACCCTTATAGATTCGTCATGTCTGTCTGTCTGTCTGTCTGTCTGTCCGTCTGTCCGTCCGTATGTCACAGCCATTTTTTTCCGAAACTATAAGAGCTATACTGTTGAAACTTGGTAGGTAGATGTATTCTGTGAACCGTATTAAGATTTTGATGCAAAAATAAAAAAATAATAATAAATATTGGGGGCTCCCCATACTTAGAACTGAAACTCAAAATTTTTTTTTTCATCAAACACATACGTGTGGCGTATCTATGGATAGGTCTTCAAAAATGATATCGAGGTTTCTAAAACATTTTTTTTCTAAACCGAATAGTTTGCGTGACAGACGCTTCCAAAGTAGAAAAAAGTTGGTCCCCCCCCCTCTAACTTCTAAAATAAGAAAATGAAAAATCTAAAAAAAACATATTATGTACATTACTATAAAAACTACCAACGAAAATTGTTTTGAACGAGATCTAGTAAGTAGTTTTTTTTTTTTACCTAACTTTGCAAGTTTGCACCTAATTTATATGGGGCGCTATACATACCAGGTGCAAACTTAACTTAAACACTTAGGGATGGAAAGTGTTTGTACGGAACCCTCGGTGCGCGAGTCCGACTCGCACTTGGCCGGTTTTTTATAACTACAGTAAATTGTAGAATTCAACATCAGTCTTCTCTATTATTGTTTTGTTGTGAATTTGCTTTTATGAGATATGTTCAGTATTGAGTTTGTCTGTAAATCTCTGAGATCCGAAAAATAGTATCAGACTGTCTTCAATTTAAGAGTTTGATGTTTAGGTAAATTATTTAAGATTAGCTTATAGTTTTGACTGTTTCTTTTTTTATTTAATTTCAACTTTCGTTTAGAAGGTTACCTAAGGAATAAGGTTTCAAAACTTGCGACATTTAGATCGCGAAGTAATAATATTAATAATGAAGTTTGATGTTGGGGTTCTTTAGTAGAATCGTCTTAGTGTAATTGATGAGCGTACAAATAAATGTACTTACCTACGCTTGTCACAAAAACATTATTCGAAACCTACTGTTTTTCTTTTTAAATTTTTTCCTTCTGTTTAGAATATAATTAAGTAGAGCTCTAATATTCTAGAAAGTTGTAGATTAATCATTGAACCTATTTCATTTTGGAGAATTATAATGAAGGCATGCTTTTATTAGTTTTACTTGTACTAGGTCAGGAGTGACCGAGCTTTGTGATACTGTGCTTGGAGTTTTTGTTTCAGATGATCAACAGAACAAGTGCTCCATCGGAAGACTACAGGAGCGCCTCCTTGAACCAGTTTAGGCATGCTCGACAGAGTCTCGATTTATTCGAGCAACTGGGCAATAGTAAAAATATAATAAACAGGAGAATAATCCTCGATAATGATCGAATGCTCCGCGAGGCTAATGAAATCAAAAAATATCCAATTTTAATACCACCGGCTTGGGATCCTGTTGTACATCTTTTCAAGGATCAAGCAAGACACAAGACTAGAAACCTTGGGCCTCGAACGGTGTAAAACAAATTAGTGTTAAAAGTAGTATATTTGTAGAGTATTTGTTTAAAAGTTTATCATAGTTATAAAATAAGGCAATCTGGGAGTTTTCTTTCGGCGGTTCTTTCTCCTCAGTAAGCCTTATAGTGAACCGCTGGTAGATATTTTAAATCTGTCTTTACACATTAGGCCCATCTGGCATGTATGAAAACATTTATTTTTAATTAATATTTATAAAATGGGTAGTTTGCACAAATGTAACTATGACACAAGTTGTGTTTTTCTCAGTCAACCTTTGACAACGATACCTGTAAAGGTACCGAAACGTCGTATAGTTAATATACGCGATATAATCAGTTTCAATTGATTTATTTAAACATCAATGATAGGTATGAAATCAAAAATCTTCGGACAGGTTCAGGTTATACAAACATTGTTGTCCCTCATAAGCATCTAAGGCCAATTCCAACACCTAAACTATAATTGTGAATTTTCATGAACAGACCGTGTTAGCGACATTTAAAGTCAACGGCCTGAAGCGCGGCCGTACCAGTTACAAACTCGTAATTTTATTTTTGTTCAACAAGTGCCACAAAAGAGCACACAACATGTGCCACAAACAAAAGAGCACACACAAGTGCCACAAACAAAAAAAGCTCACACAGGTGCCACAAACATAAAAAGAGCACGCACTGGTGCCACAAACAAAAGAGCACATATTAAGTGCCACAAACAAATGAGCACATATTAAGTGCCAGAAATAAAAGAGCGCAATTTGTGTGCCATGTTATGTTTCCGATTTGCTTACACCACCACCAAAATTATTACTTTCCAGAATACGTAAATTAAACACGCTCTGAGCACGAGCTTATATCAGAATGGCCGTGTTAGCGCCTCTACAATATTGGTAAAATCTTTAGTATTACTTTGTAGGTAGACCAATAATGATTTGCATAACAATTATCATTATAAATAAAATTACTGTACGTTAAAATAAATTATATTACATTTGTTAATACATGAAATTAAACTACGATTAATTGCTTTAGAATCAATGAATTTAGCTATTAAGTAAAATAAAATGTTCAATTGGTCATTTGACTCGAGAGTGCAGGTGCATCTTGTTGACAGTGCCTTATAAAAGGCTGCAACATCATTAAGCCCGCATTCTTGGTCAGACACTCGAAGAAGAAGGTCGTTAAATACAGTTTGTCCATCACGTGATTGTCTTATTTAAAAACCAGTATGGATCCCCCGCCAACATATATATATATGAAGATGGAGAATTACGGATATTTAAGTGTAGTGCGCCATTTATATAACGATATAACAATATTTGCGTAGATTATTATGAGAAATCTTAAATTAAACAATGGTAGACAATAGAGGGTCTGCGATGGTCCATGGTCCTGATGTTGTTTACTTCTGAATTTTCAGGCGATAGAGAGGCGTTCACCAAGATCTGTCACTCCACACGGAATGGTAAGCTAAGTATTCATATTTGAGACCCATTCGATGATGAAAACCATTCACATTCGTGAGTGGTTTTCAAAAATAAAATTATAAATAAACTGTACACGTATTTATTATACAAATAACAACCAGGAAAAGAGAGCATCCTATTAAATGATATTTCGACGGTAACATCGAAACTGAAAGGTATTTAAACAGTTTCATTATATTGTGGTTGGATAGATTGGTTGTTGTTGTAATAATGATACCAACTACCAACGCATATTATTAATTAATTAAGATAAAAAACATGTCATAGAAAAAAATGGTTCAGTTGCCAATGTTTGCGGACCATACTGACGGTTACGAAATTGTTGCCATGTAAATCTTATAAATAGCGCCCTCTTGACGATCCTCATATATTCATAAAATAGAATAAAGAAATAAATAAAATATTTGTATACTCAGGTATCATTACCAGGCAACGGAAATTCGGATAGATATTTACCTCAAGTTGCCAAAACCCTATGGCTATCCCACTCAGACCTCAATCAAAGCCGCCTATACCTACAACTGAACGACAAAGTCGCCGCCAAAGTTTCGGTAAATATCTATCTGAATTTCCGAACCCTGATTATTACCCCATTACATTACCTACATTACTTTAACATTAATTAATTATTACCTAAAAAAAGAAGTAAATAAGAAATTTTGACATCGTAATGAAATAAGTATATTAAATGTAGATTTAGTATTAAATTTCAAAGGATTCTTTTAAATATCAAAGGATATTTTGAAAAATAAATAGTTAATATTAGTGGTCAGGCTTTAAATGTTAGGGCGTTCACGCTCGAAAGAGAAATAAAACGCATGGATACGATAAATTTCGTTTAGATAATGGTACCAATTTTTTGCAGCGTAAACTGCAAGATCTGCGGAAAGAGTTCCCTTGTCTCTGGGACCCTAGCGATTTGAACTATTCTGATAAGAAAATGAGAGCTCGTTGCCTACAGCAGTTGCTGGAGAGATTTAACAGTATATCCATCATGCAAATTACTATGTCCGACCTAAAAAGGAAGCTAGCCTCTTTACAGAAAAACCAATCCCGCCATCAAGTAAGTTGTCTGGACGCGCGTACTGATAAGTAGAGTTACCCGATACCGTGGTCTAAAATCCGTGAAGTAGCTAATTACCTTTTTTTTTTCAACGTCAAAGTAGAAGTCTAGAAATATATGGCGATAGATTATTTTTTTACTTTATGTAAAATGTTATTAAACCCACCGACTTTTTCAACAAATGGCTCTAAATATATCTTTACCGCGCGTACCCGGGTTAAAAAAAAAATTAAATATACAGAATGAGAAAATTAAAAGTCATACCTTTACGATGACTTAAAACATATTTTTTTGTATTTATATGAGTTTAGTAATGATGTAATAGTATAAAGCATGTTATCTATTATAGGACTATATATTTTTAGTTCGACTTTAATATTCATTAAAAAAAATGAGTTGGTTACTAACAGGAGTTATTGCTAGCAATAACTCCTGTTACTAAAAAAAAAATATATACAGAATGAGAAAATTAAGTCATACCTTTACGATGACTTAAAAACATATTTTTTTGTATTTAAATGAGTTTAGTAATGATGTAATAGTATAAATCATGTTATCTATTATAGCACCATATATTTTTAGTTCGACTTTAATTTTGAAAAAAAAAAAAAAAAATAGTTTGTTACTAACAGGAGTTATTGCTAGCAATGTGCCTAATGTATTTGTAATGTTTTGTATTTGTATAATGTGCGCCAAAATTGAAACAATATGCTTTTTAAACTTTAGAGTCCAGAGATATTTAGTAATTTGTTTAAATTGTTTTATATAAATAGTGCTATTGTTGTCATTAGAGTACACAATTTATTTCAATTTATTTTTCATCAATAATATTCTGAAAGTTGGTCATTCTTTATCTCATTAGCCGGTTGAATGTGACTCATTCCGACCCTATGGTTGAAAAGTAATTTGATAAATGAATACTCAACTTTACATAGCGAATCAAATGCGCTATAGCTCCCTGACCCTGATACAATACGACAATACTTTATGCACACCAACTAGAAAAATATTACATGAGAGATCTTAAATTAAACAATGGTAGACAATAGGGGGTCTGCGATGGTCCTGATGTTGTTTACTTCTGAATTTTCAGGCGATAGAGAGGCGTCCACCAAGATCTGTCACTCCACACGGAATGGTAAGCTAAGTATTCATATTTGAGACCCATTCGATGATGAAAACCATTCACATTCGTGAGTGGTTTTCAAAAATAAAATTATAAATAAACTGTACACGTATTTATTATACAAATAACAGCCAGGAAAAGAGAGCATCCTATTAAATGATATTACGACGATAACATCGAAACTGAAAGGTATTTAAACAGTTTCATTATATTGTGGTTGGATAGATTGGTTGTTGTTGTAATAATGATACCAACTACCAACGCATATTATTAATTAATTAAGATAAAAACATGTCATAGAAAAAAATGGTTCAGTTGCCAATGTTTGCGGACCATGCTGACAGTAACGAAATTGTTGCCATGTAAATCTTATAAATAGCGCCCTCTTGACGATCCTCATATATTCATAAAATATAATAAATAAATAGGTACATAAAATATTTGTATACTCAGGCATCATTACCAGGCAACGGAAATTCGGATAGATATTTACCTCAAGTTGCCAAAACCTATTGCTATCCCACTCAGACCTCAATCAAAGCCGCCTATACCTACAACTTACAACTGAACAACAAAGTCGCCGCCAAAGTTTAGGTAAATATCTATCTGAATTTCCGAACCCTGATTATTACCCCATTACATTACCTACATTACTTTAACATTAATTAATTAATACTTTAACATTAATTAATTATTACCTAAAAAAAAAGAAGTAAATAAGAAATTTTGACATCGTAATGAAATAAGTATATTAAATGTAGATTAAGTATTAAATTTCAAAGGATTCTTTTAAATATCAAAGGATATTTTGAAAAATAAATAGTTAATATTAGTGGTCAGGCTTTAAATGTTAGGGCGTTCACGCTCGAAAGAGAAATAAAACGCATGGATACAATGAATTTCGTTTAGATAATGGTACCAATTTTGTTGCAGCGTAAACTGCAAGATATGCTGAAGGAGTTCCCTTGTCTCGGGGACCCTAGCGATTTGAACTATTCTGATAAGAAAATGAGAGCACGTTGCCTACAGCAGTTGCTGGAGAGATTTAACAGTATATCCATCATGCAAATTACTATGTCCGACCTAAAAAGAAAGCTAGCATCTTTACAGAAAAACCAATCCCGCCATCAAGTAAGTTGTCTGGTCGCGCGTACTGATAAGTAGGGTTACCCGATACCGTGGTCTAAAATCCGTGAAGTGGCTAATTATCATTTTTTTTTCAACGTCAAGGTAGTAGTCTAGAAATATATGGCGATAGATTATTTTTTTACTTTATGTAAAATGTTATTAAACCCACCGACTTTTTCAACAAATGGCTCTAGATATATCTTTGGCGCGCGTACCCGTGTTAAAAAAAATTAAAATATACAGAATGAGAAAATTAAGTCATACCTTTACGATGACTTAAAAACATATTTTTTTGTATTTAAATGAGTTTAGTAATGATGTAATAGTATAAATCATGTTATCTATTATAGCACCATATATTTTTAGAGTTCGACTTTAATTTTGAAAAAAAAAAAATAGTGTTACTAACAGGAGTTATTGCTAGCAATGTGCCTAATGTATTTGTAATGTTTTGTATTTGTATAATGTGCGCCAAAATTGGAGCAATATGCTTTTTAAACTTTAGAGTCCAGAGATATTTAGTACTTTGTTTAAATTGTTTTTTATATAAATAGTGCTACTGTTGTCATTAGTATATTTTGAACTAAGTACACAATTTATTTTTCATCAATAATATTCTGAAAGTTGGTCATTGTTTATCTCATTAGCCGGTTGAATGTGACTCATTCCGACCCTATGGTTGAAAAGTAATTTGATAAATGAATACTCAACTTTACTTAGCGAATCAAATGCGCTATAGCTCCCTGACCCTGATACAATACAATACGACAATACTTTATGCACACCAACTAGAAAAATATTACATGAGAGATCTTAAATTAAACAATGGTAGACAATAGTGGGTCTGCGATGGTCTTGATGTTGTTTACTTCTGAATTTTCAGGTGAACGCCTCTTCACCAAGATCTGTCACTCCACACGGAATGGTAAGCTAAGTATTCATATTTGAGACCCATTCGATGATGAAAACCATTCACATTCGTGAGTGGTTTTCAAAAATAAAATTATAAATAAACTGTACACGTATTTATTATACAAATAACAACCAGGAAAAGAGAGCATCCTATTAAATGATATTTCGACGGTAACATCGAAACTGAAAGGTATTTAAACAGTTTCATTATATTGTGGTTGGATAGATTGGTTGTTGTTGTAATAATGATACCAACTACCAACGCATATTATTAATTAATTAAGATAAAAAACATGTCATAGAAAAAAATGGTTCAGTTGCCAATGTTTGCGGACCATACTGACGGTTACGAAATTGTTGCCATGTAAATCTTATAAATAGCGCCCTCTTGACGATCCTCATATATTCATAAAATAGAATAAAGAAATAAATAAAATATTTGTATACTCAGGTATCATTACCAGGCAACGGAAATTCGGATAGATATTTACCTCAAGTTGCCAAAACCCTATGGCTATCCCACTCAGACCTCAATCAAAGCCGCCTATACCTACAACTGAACGACAAAGTCGCCGCCAAAGTTTCGGTAAATATCTATCTGAATTTCCGAACCCTGATTATTACCCCATTACATTACCTACATTACTTTAACATTAATTAATTATTACCTAAAAAAAGAAGTAAATAAGAAATTTTGACATCGTAATGAAATAAGTAGGTATATTAAATGTAGATTTAGTATTACATTTCAAAGGATTCTTTTAAATATCAAAGGATATTTTGAAAAATAAATAGTTAATATTAGTGGTCATGCTTTAAATGTGAGGGCGTTCACGCTCGAAAGAGAAATAAAACGCATGGACACAATACATTTCGTTTAGATAATGGTACCAATTTTTTGCAGCGTAAACTGCAAGATCTGCTGAAGGAGTTCCCTTGTCTCTGGGACCCTAGCGATTTGAACTATTCTGATAAGAAAATGAGAGCACGTTGCCTACAGCAGTTGCTGGAGAGATTTAACATTATATCCAGCATGCAAATTACTATGTCCGACCTAAAAAGGAAGCTAGCCTCTTTACAGAAAAACCAATCCCGCCATCAAGTAAGTTGTCTGGTCGCGCATACTGATAAGTAGGGTTACCCGATACCGTGGTCTAAAATCCGTGAAGTCGCTAATTATCATTTTTTTTTTCAACGTCAAAGTAGAAGTCTAGAAATATATGGCGATAGATTATTTTTTTACTTTATGTAAAATGTTATTAAACCCACCGACTTTTCAACAAATGGCTCTAAATATATATTTGCCGCGCGTACCCGTGTTAAAAAAAAATATTAAAATATACAGAATGAGAAAATTAAAAGTCATACCTTTACGATGACTTAAAAACTTATTTTTTTGTATTTAAATGAGTTTAGTAATGATGTAATAGTATAAATCATGTTATCTATTATAGCACCATATATTTTTAGAGATCGACTTTAATTTTGAAAAAAAAAATAGTTTGTTACTAACGGGAGTTATTGCTCGCAATGTGCCTAATTTATTTGTAGTGTTTTGTATTTGTAATGTATAATGTGCGCCAAAATTGGAGCAATATGCCTTTTAAACTTTAGAGTCCAAGTGTATTTGGCAATGCTGAAGTGTGATAAGATTACCAAATTTTGTGTTTATAGCAAATTTTGGTAGCATTGCATGGTGACGAATAACTTTGCCGGAATGGAAAATGTTCCAATCTGTTTATTTTAGTACAATGTTTAATTACAGTCTTTCAATGTTTGTAAATAAGTAAGAAAAAAATAAAAAAACCACCGTCAATGCCACGGCTAACTTTTTATGATTATTTTGTGCCAGATAAGATTTTTTATACATTACATTTTCCCTTAAAGGCAGCTAAGAGGCAAACAACGATCCAGGGGATAACTAAGGGACATTTGGAGACTACCGAGGGAGAAAGGGGGGACGGAAATATCTTGCACAGTTATATAACTGCGGCCAGTTTCAGAGCTATGTTAGATAACTCACAGACGAATTCGACGGCGAGCATGGGTATGTTCATAAGATACGTATAAATAAAAAGTTTGGCTTGTTATCTTTTCTCAGGCGGTCATTTTCTGTAAATTATATAATGTAAACTTATATTATAATCGCGTGTATCGTCTCATTATGATTGCCACATTTTTCATCATCCTATCTTGCGCCCAAGAAAACTAAAATAAGAGTACTTGAAAGCGTTGGAAATTTAAATGATGATTGTGTTTATTTGTATTAAAATTTAATTTAATATTTATAGATTCCACCGAGTCCAATCAAAGACCGCAAGATGCCGCCAATCAAGATGCTTTGGTTCTGCGAGGCATTGAGGTTATTTTCGATTATTGCCGATTTTGTGGAGAACTGAAAGATTGCACTGATGCCAGAAACGATCCCAAACCTTACTTAGCAAATAACAAATGTACACTTATTATAAACGATCTTAGAGCTGAATTGAATTTTACTGACAACTTAGCCAGAAATATATGTAAGGATTGTGACGGAAAATTTCAAGAAATGCTTGATTTCGTCAAACGTGTGAAGGATGCTCAGGTTAAGTTTAATAATTTTAATAACGACACTCTTGATCTTAAACAGAAAAAATATTATAAAGAGTCTGAAAAGGAAGCAGATGGACAGCGGAAAAAGTGCAGAATCACTATTGATTTTAATTCCGATATATTGCCTTCTTTATCTGATAATGACGACGAAACTAATGATGTAGAAATGAATTCTGATGATGACGTAGCTTCACAAAAAGTAATTGATCCAGAATCTGAAATCGATAAAAGTCGAGTCTCTATTAATAAAAGTCCTCCCACGTCATCATTATGTACAGAACACGTGAATAGTACAATGAGTTATCATCATCGGGCAGACACACCGACGAACTTCATAACGACTTATACAGAGTTTTTAAAGACATCATCACTTTCCGAGAAAATATACAATTCCCGACCACTATCGTACATGATGATGCATCACAAGTCTGCCGAGGATGTGCGTGAAGATGATGTAAATAGCATTGATATAAAGAAAGAACACGAGACTGCTGATGATGTTAATAATAAACAGGAACAAATTAATACTGATGATAATATATATGATGATATAGATATAAAGGAAGAAGATATTAAAGCGGCTATTGATGATGCAGCTCGAAAGAAAGCTCAGTTAGAAAATAATTGTTTTGTAAGCAACAGATAAAAACAGACTGAAACCGTGTTTTAAAACTGCTCGATATCAAGTTTTGAAAACGGCCAAGAGGTAAACAAATCAGAATGCTGTTATATACAACGTAATGATATTAAAGGTTAAATGAGACAATAGGAAACATAAAGATGAAATACCGTTATTTTTCATAAAGTTACTTAAACTGAATGGTGTGAAAACTAAAGGAAGGATAGATTTGAAATTTACAGGGCGCGAGATGAATGGAGAAAGATCATAGAGAGACATTCACGAAAAGTTATTTTTAAAGTAAATTTTATAAGAATGACGGAGGAACACGGGTGTCCCAAATGTAATCTGTGGCACCAAGTCGATTCATTATCAGGAATCAAACTTCAACTGTTTGAAATTGACAAGTATCGACCATCGACAATTTTTTTTTTTTTCAAAACCCAAGGGTTTTGGCGGAGCTCTTCAGCCACAAGAATGTTAAACTGTCAATTTAAAAATTTCAACAATGAACTTGAGAAATCCTGATATCCATTGTGATGAAAATTAAAAAATTGAAATTTTTAATTCCTTACAGCAAGGATTATCGGAAAAAGCATATTTTGATAGTCTTCGAAAATCTTCCCTATTATTGGTCATAACTTTAAACCAAACAAGCGCAAGGCTACTTCCACATCAAAATCCTCAAATATATCTATTTATTATTCTCATAGGTCGTTGTTTTATTTACCACAATACTCAGCCAGACTTCACAAAAGGCACATGTAAAACATATTATATTATATCATATTACAATCACCTGTGCCACTATGGGTTAGCAATGCCCGCCGATTTTGACCGTACAAAGCTGGAAGACAACCAGCTTGTTGTGTCGGAAATGCTACTCGGCTGGTTGGTAGTCGGAAAGTCTTGAGGCGCGGCGACACGACTGCCTCGAACGGGGCAGTACAAAGTACAAATTAGAGAAGGCGGAACAGTGCACCAGGGTGCGCTGGTACGTCTGCTATTAAGAGGCCTTATTCCTTTTAAAATGCTGGTGGTTTTAGACGTTTATCTCTATGATCAAACATGATTCGATGTTATTGATGTTACTACCTAGAACAGGGCTATTGGGATCTATTGGTATGTATTACAAAACTACAGTTAGAATTTTCCATTGATAATTTTTGTTTCAAAAAGTACTCGAATATGACAAAATTCACGCGGTGAATTAGTTTTTTCAACTTATTTTCGACTGCACGCAATGAAAGCATGAAATAGCTATGTTACTATCTAGAACTCGGCGAAAAGTATTAATAATTTCATGAAGTTGGTTGAAATTGACAATATGTCATAATATAAAAAAAAAAAATAGGAAAAAGGCCTCTTAAGAGGCCACTGCCATTTTTATATACAAATCCAGGTATCGTTCTCGTATGTTTCCTCCAAACTTAACCAATCTTTACGAAATTTTAGGAACTAAATAAGGGAAATGTAAGATTGGTTCTGTTTTGAAGGCCCCTCCTTCGAAACTGACTCGATTTGATAACCCGGTTACGTTAAGTTTGGTCCTCATTTGTATCCGACGCCATAGTTATCAGGCGCGACCTTAACGTAAACTAATAGTATCGGTGACATCGATGCAATCCTTGTAGTATGTGAGAAACAGAAATATGCCATCTTAAGAGGCCTTATTCCTTTTAAAATGCTGATTGTTTTAGACATTTTTCTCTATGATCAAACATGTTTCTTAACATATTATTGATGTAACTACCTCGAACACGGCTATTAGAATTTAATCTATATATATAAAAGAAGAAGTCCTGACTGACTCATCAACGCACAGCCGAAACTACTAATGTTAGAGAGTTGATTTTTGCACAGTAGGTTACTTTTATAACGTGGGCTAGGGATAAGAAGGGATTTTTGGAAATACCTCCCCTAAGAGGGTTAAAAAGGGGATGAAAAGTTGTATGGGGTACAAGTTTTTTTTTATGCTAGGAACTTGAAACTTTGTAAAAAGGTATTAAAATAAAATGGAAGAAAACTAATTTCAGCGTTTTTGAAAATTCACCCCCTAAGGTGGTAAAAAATGGGTTAAAAGTTTGTATGGAGATTAAGTATTTTGTTGAGCGCGGGACTTGAATTTTTGTTTAAAGGTACACTATTAAAATACAAGAAAAATAATTTCAGCATTTTCAAAAATTCGTCCTTTAAAAGGGTTAAAAAGGGGTTAAAAGTTTGTATGGGGGGAACTTTTTTTTTCAGCTAAAGACTTGAAACTTTGTAGAAAGATTACTTATTAAAAAAACACAAAAAGTACTTTCAGCGTTTTAGAAAATTCCACCCCTTAAGGGGTTAAATAGGGGTGCAATGTTTATATGGGAGAAACTTTATTTATTGAACTAGAGAGTTGAAACTTTGTAGAACGCTTACTTAATCAAATACAGAAAAGTGATTTCAGCGTTTTGAAAAATTCTGCCCCTAAGGGGGTGAATTAACTAAGAATAAAATTCCTTACCTACCTATTTTAATATCTTTGTCATCATCAAAAATCTACGCGGACGAAGTCGCGGGCGGCCGCTAGTGGTATATATTTGAAACCTACAGTTTGAATTTTTCAATGATAATTTTTGTTTCAAAAACTACTCGAAATTGTCAAAATTGACGCAAAAAATTCGTTTTTTCAACTTATTTTTCAATTAAAGCATGAAATAGCTATGTTACTACCTAGAACTCGGGAAGAAGTATTATTCACTTCAAAAAGTTGGTTGAAATTATCAATATAAAAAAATGTTATAATATGAAAAAATAAATTTTAAAAGGAATAAGGCCTCTTAACGAAAGGCATGTCGCAAATTGAGCCTTTGTGTGGAGGTAACTTAGTTTATTTTGACGAGGTTGAACAATAAAAAGTCTACTTATTTGTAAATTTTTATTACTACTTTCAAAATAAACAATTTGACTTGAATATTGGAAATAGCAATGCTATGATGAATAAAGAATACAATCTTTAAACAATGACTCCAATTATAGATAAACACCAAAGGCAATCTTATGAGCGATTTCATTCAGATAAACTATTTGGAAATTTCAATAAAGATGCATAAGTAGGTAATTGCCATCAATCCCATCGCTCTCTTCAGAAAATGTTACTGGACTAACCCTCATGACCATCCTCGTACGTCACATTAAGTTACTTCATAGCTCCATTGTCAATTTCAAATTCAATATCTGTTTTAGTTTTATAATTATTTCTCATATTTAGTAATTCTAATTCACTAGGTTTAGTATCCGTTTCTGAATCACTGACTCTCGTTTCGTCTGCGGCATTAATTTCAGCAGTTTCTTTTTTTATATCAATTATCATGGCAACATTTTCATTTTCTGCGTCCTTAACTTTACGTTTCTTTTGGGTTTTAGGCGTATTAACGGGTTTTCTTTTATGTTTTATTACAGGTTTTATGAATACAGTTTCAGTCACTGTTGAATTTACTATGTCTTCTTTACTATCAATATCATCATTATGGTCAGGTTTAGGTGAATCACGTTCTGTCTTAACAATGATAGTCTCAAAATGTACTGTGTCATCTCTATCATTAAGCAGCAACTCCTGTACTTCTTTGACTTGTTTAACAAAATCAAACATCTTTTGTAGTTTTTTATCACAGGTCCCACACACAGTTTTCGGTAATGCGTCGTTGAAGTCCAGTTCGACACTCAGATCGTTTAGTGTCAGTGCAGTTTTGTTTCTGGTCAAATAAGGTCTGTGTTCTTCGGTGACATCGATGCAATCCTTGGTGAACTCTGCACAGACACGGCACTGGTCCCGAGCTCTTGGTGTTTTGGGTTCAGTTTTCGAGGCGTTCGAATCTGGGAAATAATGATAAAAAATCAGCGGTGGTTCGTGGTGATCTTAGAGAATTTAACTACAGAAGGCACCTTCGGCGTAGGTATTTTTAACCCCGAAAAAACAGGGGTGTTATAAGTTTAACGTGTGTATCCGTGTGTCTGTCTGTGGCATCGTAGCTCCTAAATGGATGGACCGATTTGAGTGAGATTTTTGAATCGAAAGACTTGTCCGTCTATGGCTATGTTTTATGTTTGGTGGAAATAGGACCCTTTTCCAAGATATTTAGCTTCAATTGGAACAAGTGACAAGATCTAAGCCAATATTGAAGCGAGGAATTCCAAATTTCGTAGTTACAACCCGGTTACAATATCTGTGGACCTGGCGTCGATGACGTCACGTGGCATAACAAGCATCACTAGGTTATTTTTGTAAACAATTATTGATGTAAATAAGTAAAGCTCCAACAATTATGAACTACATTTTATTTTCTTTTTTATTCTTTTATCTTTATTAAGATTGATTTAAAGACATTGTGATTTGATACATGATTTTATTTTTATTTTCATCAGGGATAGCAGGACATCAGATGCAAATAAAAAACTGGCCAAGTGCGTGTCGGGCCACGCGCAATCTAGGGTTTCGTAGTTGCCCATCACAAGAAGAGAGTTGTTTGGTACAACCTATTCTCCTCCCATGGCTTTAAATAATCAGAAGACAAAACTATTTGGGTTCCGTTCTTTTACAAACTTATAGTTACTACTGTCTTACAACGTCGTACCAGTAATTTGCTATGGGATTTTTGCTTCTTCGAGTACATTTTTTAAGTTGGTTGACTATTACTCGTAAACCTATGAAGCCTGCTTAACTGTGATAATTTTCCTTTTACGTTATTGTTACGCAACCATGTTTTGCATGTCGGACTTGAGAGATGCACTCGTGGGTGCCTTTATTAATTGCTTTGAGTGGTAAGGCGCATTGTCATGACGACTATACCGTTCGGCGGTAAGTTAGGTAGCAATTTTTCTTTGAGCCATTTTAAGAAATTATTTGTGTCCATCTCATGATGATAGTCGCCTGTTGTTTGTTTGCATTTATATAGCAATTCTGCACCTGGAATGACGCCGTTTTCTCCCCCGGCATGCACAAGAATCCATCTTTGGCCGGGGTAAAAAAAATCACACTGTGAACGGGCAGAAATTAAATCGTGTGTGAAAATTAACTACTGTTTGTAATAATGTGTAGAAGTAAAATGGGGAAAAACGCGAATGGAAATAAAAATATTGGGGAAAAATAATATTGGGTAGTTGATCTATACAGTCTTTTCTTTAGTGTTGGGATTTCATTTCTTACAGTTTAAAAACTGTTTATAATATTCCTTATAGCGCAGAAATCATAACCATCAATTTAATTTTTTTTTTGTATCGCTCTTTTTACCGGGTGTTGACAATTTTATCTGGTATTCCCTTGATTTGTCAATTTTTTTTTGTCTAATTTCGGTTTGTCTAACAACTTTTACCATAATGAACATTTTATATATCTAAAGTCAATATGTATAATATCATTTCTCATAATTATTATTTTGTCGAAATTCGTTTTGCCTAAATGATCATTTTCATAACTCTTGTTTTGTCTAATATTATTTTGTCTAAAACTCACTTTGTCGATTCTTATTTTGAAAATTGTAGGTTAGGTTAAAGACCGAATACTGTAGGTTAGGTTAGGTTTGTTTTATGACAATGAATAGCGGAGCGAGCGAAGCGAGCGGAGCGTCAGAATGCTTGCTAAATAAATAAATTAGGCAAAAAATTGTTAGGCAAAATATGTTTATACGAATTAAAAATTAGGCCAAATAAAATTAGACGAAATAAGATTATGTGAAATGATTATTATACAAAACTACTTTCACCCAAATGAAAATTAGGCAAAGTGAATAGTTATGCTAAATAATATTAGTCTAAATGAAATTAGGCAAACCGAAATTAGGCAAACAGTTGTTAGGCAAAACAAGGTAGATACAACCATTTTATCTCCCTGTTTGGATTGTTGTGAAAAACTTCATGTGTATCGTTGCTCGTACCTTGACTAGTACTCGGAGAAGCAGGCGGTGGTGATGCATGACGCAACTCTTTATTGGCCTCCTTTTTGATTTTCATCAAAAAAGATTTTGATATACCAGTTGCAGCACAGGTTCGTTTAACAACTTGGTCCACAGGTATGATGAATTGCTTGTTACCTTTTTCCGATTCAAAAAAATTTAGCACTTTTAGGATTAACGTCCTTGCTTCACTGTGAATAGTCTTTCCCATATTTGTGGATTAGAAGTGTACTTCAAAACAACGAAAAACAGTAACAAATTGGTCCAAACTTAACCATCAATGTTCAACGTTACAACAAAAACAATGTTTTAACGTAACAGCAATACCAAATTAACAATAAAAGTCCGAACGTAACAATGAAATGTTCAAAAATATAGCAGTAATGGCACGAAAATGAACGACGCGTATCGGCAACGAAAGTGCTAACCGTACTGACGCGACGACGTGGCGAGCGCGGGTAGGTACAAGGGGAAGGGGGAGGGGCTTCACATTCCAGCGAGGTCCACAGTTATTGTAACCGGGTGTGTATGTTCAGTTTTGGTAGCGTTTTCTCTCATTGAATGAGGATCTCATGGTAATCAGCTACTTGTGTAGAGGGTGTTTTAAATGTTTAAGTAGTCGCCTTTATAAATATTATCACAAGGTTCATTAACTATCGACAAAAAAAAGTTATGACTTTTAAAGCTTGGGTATGCCCTAGCTTCACTAAAAGTTGACCGAAGTTGGGCAAATATGATAGTTTGGAGGCACTTTGCTGCGGAAACTCATACTTTAGCCAACTTCGCGATGTAGGCAAGGGAAATGTCAAAAGTTATCTAAGCAATACATTTGCTGTCAACAAATTTATCTATATTTTACAAGCTTTTATTTAACAGGCAATGTATGTATGTTTGTTCGGGTGGAATCTTGCAACTTAATTTGGAATCAGATATTGTCAACCGATTGAACTGAAATATTGCATACTTACATAACTTTGATGACAATACAATAATATGGTACCATGGGGCTGATCTGATGATGGAGCCGGAAGGTGGCCATAGGAACTCTATAATAGAAAAAGAAATCCTACCGAGTTTGGGCTCTTTAGAATCGTCTCAGTAAGCATTTGGTGGATATCCAAAGAAAAGTACAGTCGGTTATAAAAGCTTGTCACTAAAATGAAATTTTTGACGGAAACTTATTTGTAAACAAGTATGATGTCATAATCCTTTAAGCAGAGGGGAAATAGTACATAAGGCGTCTTCAGTAGTTAAATGCTCTAAGAAGGTGGTATAACTAAAAGAAGGTGGTATAACTATAAAAAATGTACAACTATAAGAATCCATGGAAAAGATACCTAAGATATCTGAATCGCTGTCCGAACTGTTCGACGAACTGTCCTCGCGCCACGGGCCTTCTTCCTTTTTCGGTTGTTTTAACTGTAAATATAAATGAAAAACATTTTATCATTATAATAACTTAAAAATAAGAAATATTTTAAGTGATTATGGATAGGGAAAACTAAGAAAATTTTATAGTTTACAAGCTAACTAATAGTGCTATAGGACCCTTTTCATTTTGGGTAAGTGCCTTTGAACCGTATGAAACGTAATTAACCGCCAGTAAACAAGTATCGTTTTTTCAAAATGGCAGTCACATGGAAAAATTTAAATGCGTAACCTGGCGGAAGAGTCCGGGAATCGAACCCGGTGCCTCTCGATTACCGGTCCAGCGTGTTAACCTCTCCACCATCCTGACGCCAGATACTTAACCTTTTGATTTTTTCCTTATGCTTTGTGTCGATCTTTTTTTTTTTTATTCAAAATAGCCATGCATTTAACCTCGATTGCACCTGATGTTAAGGCCTAAGATGGAGCATGCTTGGCTAGAAGATGCCTATTCACTATATTTGCATTATTTATCCATTTTGCTCATTAAAGTCGGTTATTTTTTGGGAAAAATGTATTATTTATATTCACCCTATCAGGAATAGCGCCCCGTCGAATTCTGCACAAACCGCCTAAACTTAAATACTTTTGATTGTCACTGAAATGTACTGAGCATATTTTGGTCGACTTTGATGGCTTCCACCATCTTTCCCTTCGATTGAGCCTGATTTTTTCTATCCATCGAGCTGCTATGATCGGATTATTAGGGATTCTGAAACGAAAAAACAATTTAGTACATTACTGCAGACGCCGAGAAAGAACGGCTTGCCGGGTGAGTAGGGAAGTATAGACGACCGACCGTAAGGAGGCCGTATAGTAATACGAAGCTGGCAACCCCTTTTCACGGGTAAGGCATGTAAACTAAATAGTGCTTTTCCCAAACACATGCAACAAATTTAAAAAAAAATACACGACTAAAAGAATATATAATTCAGCTTGTTAGTATGTTCATTAACATCGACATGTTTAAAAATATTACTTCCCGGCTTAAGCCTTCAATATTGTATGAAATTCCTTTACAGTTCTCTCGAGTTGTTCTGCCCGAAACTTGATACTCGTATTTTGATGTTGGGACCACATTTCATTGCATGTTTGAGACTGGCCAAAACCCGTTCCAGACCTTCCGATCCGATCCGATTTATCGGAAGCAATCGGATCGGATCGGAAGGTCTGGAGCGGGTTACAAAATAAAACATTAACACGATCACATCTACATAACAGTGTATCTGCTATTGTATGACACCAACTCCATTAATTTTTCATTAGAACAAGTAGTTTTTTTTTCATTATTTAAAAAAATCTGTAAATGACGTCAATATTTCCTTGTTTGAGGAAAGTAAAAAATCGCTATTGAGCGCACTAACCTAACATTACTTGTCAGATGAAAGAACTGTCAGATGGATTGTGTTGTTTGTTTTGTTTGCAGTATGCAGTAGTATCTCATAGTTTGTGGTTGTTTGTTGTTCATGTTGTAATATTATTTATATCGGATATGGTTATAATTTAACTTGCTTTTTTTGTTCTGTGCTGTTTTTCGGTGAACCTGAACTCTTTGTACCAACATTGACCCTTGCCTTTTATCTGGACTGAATTTGCCAACACGATGGCCTTATCAAGATGTTTTGTGCCGAAATGCCCTAATACTAAAAGAAAAAACCCTGACAAAAAATTTTTCGTCGTTAATGATCGCTTGAAAAAGAAGTGGTGTCGTCAAATAAACATTCCTTATATCCCCAAAAGATTATATTTATGCTGCGAAGACCATTTGAATGTAAGTAGATGATATCAAATTTTCTGAAACAGCATAACGTTGCCATTTCCATTTATGATTATTTTTATTTTTCGATCTACATTTATATTTTTATTTTTTATATTATTATTTTTGGTATTGGCGATCAGTCAACAGATTGATTGATCAGATATTTTATTTCACAGCTGGAAGAAGCCTTGGAAAACTACCAATATTGGAAATTAATGAAAGGACGTCCAAAACTTAAATCATCTGCGAGTCTGAAATTAAATAAAAATGAACAGTTATGTGAATTGAAGGTATGTATAATATATGAATAGAATGTAAACACAATTGCAATTTTCAGTGATTGATAGACGGTGTACACAAGATTAAATTTAACTCTTAATTGAAGACGCTATAAGTCAATGTAAATAACTTTACACCGTCAGAAATAGCTGATCATCATGAGACCCTCATCCAATGACTGATATAGAAAATGCTACCAATACTGAATATAACTACAAAATTTGGAATTCACTCAGTTTTTCCCTTGGCCCTTCATGTGGCCTTTTATTCCTTTGTGTTACAGCCTACCAATGTTATTTAAATGATATTAACTCCTAAATATTGTTATCTGAATTAGCTGAACAAGACCTAACAAACTACCAAACTACTAAAAGTACAATAATATTCAGGAGAAATATTTTTTCTTACACTGGCAACACTATCTCAAAATGGCGTTCTATAACTTTATTTCGATTATTTACATTTTCGTAAAACTAACTGTGTAAACATAATACTTACGCGTGGTATGTAATGTTGTATTGTTTAGTTTTCCGTTCAGATGCATTGTGGCACCCTTTTATCACGCAAACCGTCATAATAAATTGAGACCTCACAAACGTTTTAAATGTGTCATCGACCTTGCGAGTGTCACTTTCGACTGGCCGTCTGTCAGCGGACGATAGCTAGCCTATATGGCCTACTTGTAAATACCATAGAATGTTATGTAATGGTAATAGGTATACTATTAGCTCTGTGAGCATTGAGGTATTATTACGTCAATGTCTGTGAGCTGTAGACCACGTGAGCTTGTTTCAAAATGGCAAACATTTTTAGGGTTCCGTACCCAAAGGGTAAAAACGGGACCCTATTACTGAGACTTCGCTGTCCGTCCGTCCGTCCCTCCGTCCGTCTGTCACCAGGCTGTATCTCAACAACGGTGATAGCTAGACACTTAAAATTTTCACAGATGATGTATTTCTATTGCCGCTATAACAACAAATACTAAAAATAAAATAAAATAAATATTTAAGGGGGGCTCCCATACAACAAACTTGTTATAGATTATATATATATGTATAGGTACGGAAGCCTTCATGCGCGAGTCGGGCTCGCACTTGTCCATTTTTTTTTTTGTTTTTTACAAATTATTTCTAAAATCGGCTGCGAAATGCGGCCTGTTGAACAGCCGGAAATCTAGACAACTGAACATCCGGACACAAAAGATATTTTGGCCAAGCTGAAAAGGAATCGCTTCCTTCGCTCGGGCAACAGGTGGGTCATCTAAATCGGTCAATATGGAATCCGAAACTGTAAGACACAAAGATCTGTTTTTTGTAACCATGTGATCCATTTTAGTAACTTGAAACAAATAAGCCTAGAACTAGACTTCATACAAATGCAAAAGATGAAGCCGGTTTTGGTTTTATGTGTGCGTGTTTACGTCACAATGAACACTAGCGGAATGACGTTTTCCCCAAATTGGGGGTAATGTTGCGCACGCGCAATAAATCAACAGTGACGTGCTAAAATTGTATTTGTAGTACGTATATCTTTTAGGGAACATGTGCTGAAATATATTAAACGTAACTGTATTATATTTCACTCAGGGATGAAGCATTTTCAATAATAGGAGCACTCAAAAATAATACCCATACTTTAATTTATTTTTGAGGGAGGAAAGAAATATTTTTAGGTGTTCGGAATCAGAAGCCCCTAAAGCCCCTGACACCCTTTGAGGCGTGTGCACTAATTTTAAAATGATCATCTTGAAAATTTGTAAAAAAAAAAATGTTTGTTTCCATATTTAATGTCTTAATATTTAAGAGTACTAGCAAATTTATTAATATTCAATTCAAATTATTTGTTAAAATTGAGATGATTGAAGTGTTTATTAAATATATTTAGCCAAAACAGCGCGATTTGAAAGAAACTTGGGGTAAATTGGGCAATACTGATGTAAGTGTCAATTTGGCGTCCGCTAAATCCGCTTGCGTTGCGATGCGACTGGCATCTGGCATCAAAGAGTATGTAATCACTACGTTTCTGGCATAGTCACGCCTCTAGGTAAATATTGCATTTTGCATTGTATTTACACTAGTCAGAAAATAAATAAAAACTAGAAAGTCTACATTACAAAAAGTTGAAATTAAGTGCTAAAAATGAATTCTAAAGTTTACAAATGGTGTGCGGTCTCTCTGTGCAAAAACACTTCTATAAAAACACCAAATAAATTGTTTGTTTATGTTTCCAATAAAAAAGTAATGAGAGATAAGTGGTTAATCCTCGCGGGGCGAGACCCAGCGGCTTTACGAACGAATTCGTCGCTGTATTTTTGTGAAGATCACTTTGATGTAAGTATTTTATGATTAATTGATGTGTGTCAATTTTTTTTTATTTAAAGTGCTTGATATTAAGGTTGCAAAATCCAAAAATAAGACCAATCCGGTCAAGACTAGCTTGTCAAACATTGATCATACTTTAAATTTGATATAATAATATACCTTTAATAAATAAAACTAGCACCTACGTGCCGAGGACCTCAACACCAAGATGTTGGAAAATATCGCAAGATTACAAATACCATATCTTGAAACCCCCGGCGACGCCTACATGGCGCACGGCGAATTCAACCCCCTTTTACAGAATAGGCGAAATATCGTACAACCCCAATAAAAAAGTAAATAGGCGATGGCCTATGGATAAAACGAAATCCCCGCGTCCCCTTAGAATAAGATAGTCTTTAAGTAAATAAATGATTAAAAGCAATTGCGAATCAGTGGAACACAGCCAACACAGATCCATTAGGACATAAGTTAGCTGACGCACCCCTACACGGCTCACCGGCCATAGGGACATTTATGTTATGTAACAACAAACCATGCAAATAAACGATATTCTGATTCTGATTCTGATAATAAATAAAACCTTATGAGGCCTTATTCCTTTGAAAATGCTGATTGTTTTAGGCATTTTTCTCTATGATCATTGATCAAACATGTTTCTTAACATATTATTGATGTTACTACCTAGAACAGGGGTTGGGATTATTTGGTATTATTTGAAATCTATAGTAAGTATGCATTTTTCATTGATTATTTTTGTTACCTAGAACTCGGGGAAAAGTATTTTTCACCTGAAAAAGTTGGTCGGAATGATCAGTATATTTGTCATAATCATCATTTTTTTTTAAAGGGATAAGGCCTCATAACAGCACAATTGTACTAAGTTTTCGGAAAAAATTGTTGCAATTAGGATGTCTGTGCATAACTGTCGCTGATAACTATGAATTAAAATTTCATAGGCAATATAATTGTAATTATTATGAGTGTGAACTACGGTATCGATAATAATATATTGATGATTTTGAGACACCAATTATTTTTAATACTTAATGGACTACCTATTTCAGCTGCCGAATGATATGGAAAATTATATGCAGTATCATCTGATGGGGCATGTGTCTCAAGTGCGCATGAAGCCGGGATGTATTCCTACAAAATTTTCATGCCTAGAAGACGGAAGAAAACCGCGTAAACTTGTACATAAAAAAAGAAATATGAAGGCAAAAGCAAACTGTGTTAAGCAATTAAAAGAATGTGATATGAATACAGTTACAGTAGAAATAAAAATTGAAGAAATTGATTCATCAAGATCAGGTACATAATTATGAAATTTCATGGTTTACCAGGATGTAATGCAATAAAAATAACGGCATTGTCGCAGTAGTAATGCAGGTGCCTACTGATTTGATGTTCCTGGGTTCAGAACCTGGCAAAGGCAAATATTTGAGTGACAAACTTATTAAATTTGGGTGGCATAGCGTAATTAACGCTGCCAGATGAATTGATAATAAATGTAATATTATTTTATCGCCGTATCTTTACCTTTGTTTGTTCAATCACAATTTAAAAGAGGCATATAATTTGATAAAACATTTCCTTTACAGTTAAGCACAATCTTAAAGAAGATCAACAAGTAACAACAAAAAGCAGGAAGAAAAATAAAGCACATATGACAAAAACACTCAGAAGTAAAGTTAACCGAAGAAAAGCCAGATTAGTAAATCAGTGGATATCACAATCAAATCCTGTCTCCACATCTCTATTCAAAGATAATCGCCGTGGTAAAAGTATTCTATCAAAATCTAATGTAAGTGTATAAAGAAAAACAATTTATCTATAATATGAACTATTCATAGATTTTGAATTAAATAACGTATATCGTTGGGAAAATAACTGGAAATCATAATCTACCGGGTTCCTGGCATAATCCCTCATAATTATATTTCATCATATTGATGATATCAAACATAGAAATTTAAATTGAAATATTTATTAGTTTGCGAAATATGGGTGGGTAACATAGGTATCACAATGTTTATTATAAGCGTTGTTCTCCATATGTTGTATTGTAGTTAATTTTCAGCTTCCTATCTTATAGACCAGTAATGTTGTAAGAGATAATTAAAAACCAATTCTGTAATGAAATAACTGAAGTTTTATTTACTAAAAAGTTTGGCAATCTTCTGGATTATTTATTTAGATAAAACGAAACCATAAAATATATCTTATGTTAAAAATATTATAACTAATCTGCCACAAACTATAACTAACTGTTAGTCTAGCCCACCGTACCTTACCAAATGGATGTCTGTCTGTCAATGCCTCATTGTGTGTATCTCCTTTCCAGTCGAAGGAGCAGGTCGCTCCGTACCCGCCTGGTGTCTCGAGCGAGGAGACTCAATTGACTGATGCGGATAACCTGGGTAAGTAAATATGTACTTGTGAAGTATGAAAATTCGAAATAAATAAGTGACACATCTAGTAAATAAAGTTCTGCCATGTACCGTTTCATAAAACATCAACTGCCAATAAACCGCCTTGTGGTTTGGCAGAGGATGAACATAAGCGAAAAGATTTTGTATTGAATAAACGTTATTATAAGTCGGTATAAATATCTCCATTTCTCAAAAAGAATGAAATGAATTCAATTAACTGAATCAGGCGTTACATTGCGGATCTCCATATTAATTAAAATAATAATATTGAGTACGTTTTGTTATTTTGGTGGTGGTTTGCATATTTATTTGCGTATTTTTTTTTTGATCCCGGTGGGAGGGTGGGACCATTAAATGCATGAAAGCTGGTCTTGGCCTCCGACACAAGTTTTCGCCATTTTCCTCGATCCTGCACTGTTTCCCCCAATTGCTGGCTAGGAGTTCACGCAAATCGGGATCATTATTTTAATTCAATTAATTCACTTATATGAGAGAAATAAAATATTATAATATAATGTACTAAAATAACTGGAGTAAGCTAACTGATACGGATATGTATACCGGGTGATCAATCCAAATGGGTCAGTAGGGAGAAGTCACAAACTATGAGAGATAGGGAAATCTGTTCTTAGGAACCATGTCGTCGATTTTAGATTTAATTAAAACTGCAATATTAATTTTTCATAAATCTCATACTTACATAATTTCATACATAACCCAGTCAAAACCGCTGTAAAGATTGTTACAGTATGACAATGCGATTACTTACAGAATTTTAACCAGGTTCAATTCCCGGTTATGTGTGAGATTTATAAAAAAATATTTAATACAGTTTCTATTAATTCTAAAATCGACGACATGGTTCTTAAGAACATATTTTCCTATCTCTTATAGTTTTCGTTTTCTCCCTACTGACCCATTTGGATTGATCACTCTGTATACTAGCTAGTGAGCAGCTATAACAAATAAGTGTGTAGTCGAAATTAAAAAGTTTATTCTGCAAATAGACACAACACAAGGGCATTTTTACAAATCTGAATCTAAATCTACAGGCTATTTCACAAGAGAGCGGTTTCTTGTAATAGATAATAGATATCTATATATTGGACATCCTCACAAAAATCGATCTGTAAGCTCTAGTAGGCTTGTGTTATGGACACTAGACGACGATAAACATACTTACATAGATAAATACATACTTAAATACAAATAACGTCCATGACCGAGGCACAAATATTCGAGTTCATCACATAAATATTTGCCCTTGCCGTGATTCGAACCCGGGACCGTCAGCTCAGTAGGCACCAGCTTGACCACTGCGCCAACCGCATCGCTCAGAGAGGTCTCTTGTGAAATTCAGAGCATGTAAAGTTCCTATACTTCCTGGTGTTGCACTCAGGAGTAACTTATACAAGTACACATTCTTACTTCTTAATGAAATGTTTATCTTTCTCAGACTCCAGCACCGGTCTCGAAGACCCGCTGGCCACGGAACCGCCACACAGAACCCCGCAGTGTCGGCTCTGCGCAGAATTCTCCGAGGATTGCGTCGACGTGACCGACGAAGATAGACCTTATTTGACCAGTAACAAAACTACAATGACACTAAATCATATGAGTGTAGAACTGGATTTCAACGACGCTTTACCGAAAACTGTGTGTCGAGTTTGTGATGAAAAACTACAAGGTATGTTTGACTTTCTTAAACAAGTCAAAGAAGCACAAGATTCGCTGAGCAATGTTACAGATGTGAGTGAAGATGTTTATGTTCTCGTTGTGAAAACAGAATGCGAATCACCTACACCTGACGATGATATGGATAGTAAAGTCGACGTAGATTCCTTAGCAGTGACTAAGAATATTGTGAAAACTATAAAACGTAAAAGAAAAAGCGCTGAAAGTGCACCAAGGACGCATAAGAAGCCTAAAGTTACTGAAGACGAAGACAGTTTAAATGTTGACTCGATTGTTGATATCAAAGAAGAACCTTCCGATATGGTTGATGCATATGAAGCAGGAAATTCGGAATTTAATGATACAGAGATAGATATTAAACCTAGTGAATTAGAACTTGAGAATCTATTGAAGCTTATGAACAAACCCCAGAAATTGATCCAACAAACTTGTGGCAGTCGTACATTAGGGTTAACATGAATGGGTTATCAACTTTTGGCAGATACAAATAAGTGTGTATGTCTGGTACCTATAACACAAGCTTACTAGAGCTTAGGTAGGATGTAGGTGGCGACCTAAATTACTTGGCAACGACGGCGGTGGGCATTACAATATACACCCCAGGCCAAAGTATGGAAAGTTTTTATTTTAGCATTTTAAGTTTCCAATAATTATTCATTGTGTAAATGTTAGTAACATTAGGCCACCCCCAAATTAAAATTTTATTAAAACATAATAACATTGTAAAAAAAATATACTTACCTAACACCGGGAAAAAGTTGTATATCGCCTCTTTTTATTACCTTTCTACAACATTTTTTATAAGCAGAACTTGGGTTATTGACTTTTAAAATATGTATTATAATTTTTATTGTGTAATTTTGTAATTTATTCCGCAAGGAAATCACAGATACTTTTGGCCTCAGGTGTATGATGATGTTATCTATGGTGAGTTACTGGTAGTACTGAGTACTTCATATATCTTCTACATAAAATCTATGGTATGATGATAAATATGTGTGTACATAAAGTATATGCAACATTATATAATTACACCTTAAAACAGACGTGTTTTAAGACCTCTCGTTATACAAAGTTCGCATAAGCTTGTGTACTTATCTTTATATTATATCCAGTGCCTGTAAATAATGCTATACGGTAAATAAACCACTGTTAAGTATTAACTGAGTCAAAGTTTGATATTTTTTTATTAAGGATTGTACCTATACTATGAAAAAATTCATATCAAGAATACGCCATCGGATTACAAAAACCACTGAACACTAGTGTAAGAAATACTTCCAGATATTTTATATTACTCGTACATAGGTTGTATTTATGAGTGAAGCTAAATTAATAAAAGTGACTGCGGAATTCTTGAACATACTGAAATTGTGACCATTTAAAATGTGATGGTGTTAAACAAGAAGTTTAAAAAGTGAGAGGAAGCATAACAAAAAAGTAGTAAAACTTATTTTACGTGTTAACTTAGTCAGTTATTTTCTTTTTTATTGGAATGTCATAAATACACCATTGGCTTACAAAAACGGCTGTGTACCAGGTACCAGTGTAAGAATTTCAGCAATATATTTTTGTATTGTATCTATTCTAATAGACTATACTACTACTACTTGTAGTTGCACTGCAAGATTGTGAACGTTAGATTATAATTCAACTCGCGAGAGATTGTGAACTGTCGATAAATTGTAAACTGCGCCATACTGCCTGCAATATGGTTCACAATATCCGATTTTATCAGTCGCCAAATCGTGACCTGTTGGACTGGTCGCTTTTGGCGGTAGATTATAAACTATATATACCATGTGGGTCCTGTAACAGGAGCAAATAATTAAGACATAGATTTTACTCATCAAACTGATCAACATCTGTTCAGAAACTTTAAAAAAAATACTGTTTTCATATGTCCATTATTTCAAACAAAGTAAAGCATTTTCAATGTACGCCGTTCAACATTGACATCGCCTTAGCATTGACATAGCTTTAGCTGTCAAGTTGAGGAGTAGAATTTATTGCTCCTGTTACAGGGCCCACCTGGTATACAAGCATACCTTGAAGTTCCGGATTTATTTAAGCAGCGTTTTAATGAAGAATTTGAATGTAAATTTGTGAAAAATGTAATGTTTCAATATTTTTAACGTGGAAACCAGACACAATATATTACATAGCCATTGATACAAAAATCAAAGCACAATGAAAAAGTTAAATGTATAACCTGGCGGCTGGCGGTTGTTGACACGTTGGACCGTCAATCCAGAGGTACCCGGTTCGATTCCCGGTCACTTCCGACAGGTTATGCATGTAAAGCTTCGCCAACTCTATCTAGTTCGCCATGTCAAAAATAAAATCCTAATAAATACATGCAAATTAATAAAGTAGTTTTATTTTTATAAGTTCCCTAAGGCTGTCTGTGCGTAGAAGTGGAGCGGAGAAAGTTAACACACAATGAACCAATCGTCTTTGTGAAGCCCGAAAGATATAGGTATAATAATAATAATTATGGTTTACAAGGACCAACTACTAAGATCTAGTCATGAAACTAGCAATTTCTATAACATGGATACCACAAGAAGTGGCTTAAAAGCCCCTGCAGCCAAGTCATAAAATCCCTAAAAAAAAAAGGTAAGATCGTCTAAAATCAGGATAAATATTTCCCGTGCACTGGCAACACTAGCTTAAAATGTCATTTCATTTGTGCCGACTGCCATGCGACTGCCGAACTTTTACTTGTCTTGTCGCATCGCATCGCAGTGTTGGTCGAGCAATGTCTTGTTTTGCTTTTCATTTAAATTAAAAGTATCGTGTATTGTGCAGTGAAGAAATAAGGAAGGTTACCAATCAAAAATAACTGCTTGGTTAGTGTTGGAATTGTTATTTATTAGGTTGGTAATTAAGATAAGTTAGTTAAAAACGTAATGGTCAGTAGACACAAGAAATTTTTTAACTGTGGATACAAATGGAAGTATTCTAAGTTGCTTCTAAAGGTGGCTTTCTGCCAGCACTAAAGGAAATATGTGTGCAAGTGGTGTAAAGATGCCTCCGGCAAGAGCCTAGATGTGGTGTAAAGATGCCGATTTAAATATTATAATATCTTTAGTGTTCGGTAAAAAATGTGTTTCTGTAAAGAAAAATTCATATTTTTCTGTAACTCAGTGGAAGTTTTCATACATATTTTCTAGAACAAATCAGTAACTTGTACTATCCTCGTTTAGGACTAGGTTGAACACATTAATATCCAGTCTAATCACAAGAAACAAAAAACTTCATTAATATATTATAAATTAGCTGCTATCTTATAATTTGATTTAAAACTCGAAAGCTTGAGTTAGAATGCCAAATAAAAAAAAGCACACTGAAAATTCATACATATTTTTGTTGTCCTGTTTTTTTTTGTGACTGCTCCAGCCTCTAAATATTATAGAAATTTTGTCTTTTACATCTTGCCCAGACAGAATTTTAGTTTTAATAAATGGCTTGAAGGTTTCTGCAAAATGCCTTGTAATGTAACCCTTTCGTCTACGGTGACACAACGGTGCTAACGGAATATACTCCTGTGCCAATGACACTCATTCAATTCAAGCGGGATAGCATAAGGAGACAAATATATTAACAAACGGTCTAAGGTGAAAGTTGGTAGCACTGGTCACGGAGAAGAAACTTCCTTGCTTAATTTTATATGTAACATACCAGGAACACTGACCAAAATGTACAGTTTTTAATATGTTTGTTTTAATGTAAACGTTAACACTACCAAACATGACTACTTTAATAAACTAGAATTATATCAGGTACTGTTAAGAGATCTTTGCCATATTTTCCAATTTTCATATTTATGGATATGCTTGCTGATTTAACATAGAGTAATGTGAGTTTCTATACCACTGTAGGACAATATTCATAGATCTAAAACTTGGTAGTAAGTTTTAGATCAGAAATAAATCAGGCGGGCCGCATGCTTGTTTGTCATCGTCATAGTATAAAAAAAAACATTGGTCCCTTAATAGACAAACGGTTCGGAACAATGATCATATAAGGGTTCTTTTTTTTTAACATAGAACCCTAAAAACCGAAGATCGGGCTTAAAACCGGTTACAAATTAACCGTTATTTATTTAGGTTAAACTGGTTAGGTCACTATTTTACCGTCGGTATTTTGAACCCTTCTCCAACCGGTAACTCAGTGTACGTGCACGGGTTCAATGACCGCTGTCGCGCCGGTGGCCTTGCCGCAGGCGTTACTCCGATGTTCGAACGTTTGTGCCGTCCCGCGCATTCAAATAATGTTCGACACGAGATCAAGAGAGATAGCATAGCAGCTTCTTTACACGTTCGCCGGCGGTACTACGGCGATGGCCGTACTGTCAAGACACAAGGTTCACAGTCCTACACCAGTACGGCTATAGCCGTATACCGCCGCAGAACGTGTTAAGATACGCGAGCGAGGCTCGCATTTGATTCACAAGTACTCTCTTGCGTCCGATGAGCGGGTTCGTACGACCGGGGTACAATCCGGGATGAGCGAACCATGAACAAATATTCGAGTTCATCACACAAATATTTGCCCCGGCCGGGATTCGAAACCAGGACCGCTGGCTCAGCAGGTGCACTACAAACTGCGTCAACCGCGTCGTCTTATCAATGACTAGCTGCGTCCCGCGGTGTTATCAGCTCAATCCATGGGAACACTAAATTTTTTGGGGATGAAAAGTAATCCAGGGTGTCGGTTACCTACGTACCGAATTATATCAAAATTCGTGTAGCTTATTTAAGTGTGATGTTTCACTATAGTTTTATTAAGATCTGTTGAACAGACAGAACAGATTCTGTTCATTCGTTAGTGTTCTAGTCTGACTTGCCACTTCAAAGCTTACTTTTACTTTGTTGACTTATTAATTTCTTCCGATTTTAGTAATAAATTGCTGTACAGTGCTCATTTTTCCGCGCAAAAAAACTATAAGTTCTCGTTGTGTTCCAAAAAATGAATATGAAGACTTCCACTGTGTTAAAAGTGTGTTAATAATAGAATGTTAGGTCTAAAACTGTATTTGCATGTAGGTACATGTACTTAAAGCAAATAAACGATTTGGATTTGGACTGCGTCAGATAAGAAAGATGGAACTTTTGTTATTCAATGGAAGTATTCAATGCATAGAAATTTTATAATTATATTATAAGATACTAGGAGGCGCCCTCAACGTCGTCCGCGTATTTTTTTTCTTTACAGGGCCTGATTTACCCACAGGCTAATAAGGCTAGAGCCTAGGGCGCAAGGACCAAGGGGGCGGCGGACGCGGCACTGAGCTGACTATAGCTGTAGCTGTGACTTAATCCTCGAATGACGAGACCACATCGTGATCTGCTGACATAGTCTGACCGTCTGACAACACAACTTAACAGTATCACTGGTCATTTCAAGTAAATTAACGTCAGTGTCCACAAATTATAAACATGTTTTTTACCTTTACATGGTTTTTTTAAAACATTTTCTATAGTACATTCAAATAAATGAAAATCAGTAGCTGATGGTCGGTAAACACATACATATAATTACATAAGTCTCTGATTCTACACAAGCAATTTCTATGACTCGTTCTATTGAAAAAATTTGCAATATCTTCTCGTTCTTTGGATTTTAAGAAACTTTTAACAATAATAAGAGAACCACCATGAATGGATTTTTTTTTCTAGTAAAACAGGTCACTAATTTAAAATGAACAAAATCAAAAATAACTGTTCTTGTCTCAGCCAATGCTCTGTAATACACATAACTTGAATATTATTATTATCTAAAAATAAACCTATTTCTAATTCCTTGCTGGAAAAACCCTGAATATTTTGGTGAACAATGTTAATATTTAGAGATGCATATGGTAGTCATCATCTTCCTATGCTGAGCTGATGATGGAAGGTACAACTTCTTAACGGTTAGGGTTAGGTTAGGGCTTAGGGGATAATTCAAACGAGATGCATGCCAGCAAGACCTCCCCGATCACCCCGCCATAAGTATTTTATTTGAATCCGAAAAAGCAAAAAAAAACTGTAACAAAAAAAACCGTCCTAAAAAAAAACTGAAAAGCCATAAATACCCGTTCACGTACAGATTATATTTTAATCATTTTTTGAAGTCGGTGCCGAACGAAAATACTCGTATACGAAATGGTAATAATTTATTTTTGAATAGTACCTAATAATTGAGTGGTTTGGCACTGACTCTTTATATCAGCAATCGTGGCAGGCACATCTTTTTAGGGTTCCGTAGTCAACTAGGAACCCGTATAGTTTCGCCATGTCCGTCTGTCCGTCCGTCCGCGGCTTAGCTCCGGCTCCGTGATCATTAGTACCTACTAGAAAGCTGAAATTTGGTATGAGTATGTGTATGTATCACGCCGACAAAACGGTAAAATAAAAACTAAAAAAAAAAAAAACCGGTACCTCTCGAACACCCAAAGTGGGGGTAATTTTTTTTTCGTTTCAACACTTGTGTGTGGGGTGTCGTTGAATAGGTCTTTTAAAAATAATAGGGGTCTCCAAACATTATTTTTTGATAAAGTCAGTAGTTTTGTAAATATTCGCTCCGAAAATAAAAAAAATAGTGTTCCCCCCCTCTAACTTTTCAACCACAGGTCAAACAAATATAGAAAAAATCATGGAAATGAGGCCTTATAAGTTCTTTCAATGAAAACTATATTGATCAAAATCGGTCCATCCGTTTTTGAGTTATCGCAAAATTTTATAATTTTCTTTAAAAGGACGTAAGTTGACTTCCAGAACGTAATAAGTAATTACAGTTACTTTGGCGTTCACGACCTTTTTATAGAATTTGAAATCTTTCTCGTAACTTAAACCTCGGGCTTAAAACCGCTTTTTTAAGCCCGTCTCTTGTGAAGGATGAGCAACTACGGAACCCTACACTGAGCGTGGCCCGACACGCTCTTGGCCGGTTTTTTTTTAATTTCTTCTTGTATATTTTTAGGATAAAATAAATAGATACTAAAAAAAGCATTGGAAATATTTGGTTCCTTTCGACTTTCGTTTACTTACCTACTTACTGACAGTTTGATTCAAAGATGTTAGGTTACGTAAGCCCTGTACTTGTAATTTAATTACATAGTTGCTTGCACCTGTAAGTCAATGAAAAGGAAGGACTGGACAGGCTGGATGGGGCGCATATTCATGGTTAGCCTAGGGCGGTCAGAACTCTAAATCAGGCTCTGTATTCTTTACAATATACGGGTAAAAAGTATCCTATAACCATCTTTCGATGTCCAGCTATCCCTGTATCAAAATTGGTTAAAATTTGTCCAGCCGTTTCGGCGTGATGAGAGGACAATGGAAATTATGATCAACAGATGGCGCATGTTGTTCAATATAAATCTAGACTTTTATAATAGTATAGATGATTATATAAAGACCTTTTATTTTAGGTTATCTGACTCGCTCGCTGGCCGCTGTTGTTGTATGAAGATTTAGTAGCCTACAGCTTAGTTGGTAGATAGATAACCACTTAAAATGGGAAGAAAGAAGAGAAGCTGCATTTACGAATATTATGAATACGATGAAGATGCGAAGACATCGAAATGCCTGATAGAAGGTTGTTTAGCAAACATAAAGGTAAGTATCTATCTAGGTAAACTCGTACCTTACTTAGACCACTCGGCACGCCTCGTGACCTAAACTCTGTACTCGACTTTAAGAACCTTCATTGTGCAACGATTGTATAAAATACTAATTCTAAATCTATTATCAAGACAAGAAATTTCACGATTCAGAGATCTCTATTAGCCTACTCCGGTAAATTTGATTAATGTAAATTTAGAGTCGCACATCATTATTACAACAACAAAATTGTAATATTACGTTCACTAACGAAGGTACCTATAATTATTTTTGATATTTGCAGGGAAAACACGGCGCAAATCTGCTTCGTCATTTCCAACACAAACATAAACAAGAACATGAAAGAATCCTGGAATGCAACAAAGAAAACTTCCCGACTCCCGAGCCTGAATCCTTCAGAAACACTAAGATTTTGACGAAATATCTAGTAGACCTGGTGACAGTCCATGGTCGGCCATTTTCTTTGCTGGAAGACGAAGCATTTCAAAACATCATTAGTTTGATTCCCATGGTGGATAAGAATGCCGTTACTGTCAATAGAATAAGAGAATTAGTGGAAGAAAGGGTAAGGTATAGTATAAGTACCTATGACCAACTGCAGACGCCATGAAAAAAAATTTCTAACAAAAAAAAGAACCGACTTCAGTAAAACTAAAAAACCAAAAATAACCCGTTCAAGTACAGATTACATTTGACTCACCCTTCGAAGTCGATCCCAAACCACTCAGTTCTTATATTTATAGTTATATTACAGTTTATGCGAGGTTTGGCACCGACTTCGAAGGGTGAGTCAAATGTAATCTGTACTTGAACGGGTTATTTTTGGTTTTTTAGTTTTACTGAAGTCGGTTCTTTTTTTTGTTAAAATTTTTTTTTTTTTTGCTTTTTAGTGATTCATATAAAAGTTCTAGTGGCCAAATCCTATTTACTGAATGTAAATTCTTGACTTTATCAATAAATTACCGAAAGCGCCGTACATGTCCCTATAACATTTGAAGAGTTCCCTCGATTTCTCCAAGATTCCATCACCAGATCCCGACTTAGTGCCAACGGGACCAACTCGGAGTTATACCCTTTCGATTAAAAAAAAATAATTGAAAATCGGGTCACGGTTCTCAGAGATATCGAGTAAGGGGTCATCCATAAATTACGTCACACGAATTTCATGATTTTTTGCCCCTCCCCCCGTCCTTGTCACAGCTGGTCACATTTGGGAGACTCCCCCCCTCCCTAGTGTGACGTCACATATTTTGCAAATTTACATTTAGAAATTATTGAAAGAAAACAGCGGTTCCGAAATCGGTTTTATTTCCATTTAAATAATTTTTTTATAAGATTAACATCAAATCAAACAATTAACAACACATAAAACGATGATAGTAGAGCGAGTGGTCGACAAAACAATTGGTATCTTATATTTACACAGATATAGTTGTATATGTTTTTGAGGTTTTCGTAAAGTAATAGTTTAAAGTTCGTGTTTTAACACTTATCATAGATTTTGAAATGTGACGTCACGAAATTTAGGACCCCTCCCACCCCCTTGTCACACAATGTCACACTTCGTCGACCCCCTCCCTCCCCCTTAACGTGTGACGTAATTTATGGATGGCCCCTAACATACACACAAAAAAAAAAATTAGTTCGAATTGAGAACCTCCTCCTTTTTTGAAGTCGGTTAAAAAGGGCTTGCCGGGTGAGTAGGTATATAATAAAGAATAAGATAGTGATACGAAGCCGGTAAGCCCTTTTCACGGCTAGGCGTGTGTAGTGCTTTTCTCATATCCATATCCATTTATTCAGTAGGTATTAGTCATAAATTGTCAACAAGTATAAATACAATCAGCAATTATATTATAGTAACTTAATTTTTATTAATTTATATTGGAGTTAGGGATTAGGTACATTATAATATGAAATACAAGTTACTGAGTAGGGTCAATTTCATCTAAAAATTCATTAACTGAATAATAGGCCTTTTGAAGTAGCATTCATTTTAATTTGGAGTTAAAACCCGTAGTGGTTTTTATACCTTTAATGTGACATGGGAGTTTATTAATTTTTTTTACTCCGATTACATGCATACAATTGCTAGTCCTCCTTAACCGATCAGAAACATATTCAATGAAATAAAGAAATAAATTGCAGATAAATATATATAATTCAGCTGTTTAACCAGTCCGTCTAGCATAACTTCGCTTCACGGCTCTTGTCGCGTGACATAGCATCGCCCGTCACTCTCTCACAGTACTGTGTAGAAAGAGTTAGGTAGTTTTTCTCGCACGAGAAAGGGTCGCGTGTCACAGTTGTGCTAGAGGTGGAATTCATGATCACAGTCGCAAAGTAAAAAAAAAACTTACTTCCCGGCCTAAGCCTCCAATTTTGTATGAAAATCCTTTACAGTCTAGTTGTTCCGCCCGAAGCTTGATACTTCGAAGCCTGTTATAATCAGACCACGTAACTCTTCCAAGCAAATGAACTGTCAAACCATACAAAGTTTGTATGGTTTGACAGTTCATTTGCTTGAAAGACTTAGGGTGTACAATACAATACAAAATGCTTTATTGCAGACAAAAACAATAATTTTAATAATTTAATTAAGAGCGATCTCTTCCGGACAGCCTTTTTTGGGTAGTAGAGTTGATCAGTATCAGTATAAATCACACAATGAGTAGGTAATGCAGAAGGGGAAGGCGACAGTTCATTGCATGTTTGATAATAGTACATTACTGCAGACGCCGGGAAATAAGGGCTTGCCCGCTGAGTAGGTATAGACGGCCGACCGTAAGGAGGCCGGATAGTGATACGAAGCCGGCAAGCCCATTTTACGGCTCAGGCAATCAGGCATGTATAGTGCTTTTCTTAAACATATGCAATGAAATAGAAAAATACACCACTCAAAAAACATAATTCAGCTGTTCAGCCAGTTCATGAACGCAGACGCCATGTTTAAAAACAAGTATTTTTAATTTTCCCTCCAATCCCTCCATACTTTTTTTCTTTCGGAAGTCGTCCACGTTCGAATATTAGGGCCATTATACACAACCTGATAATAAGAATCTTAATTTCTATTAAATAAAATAAAGGCAGAGTATTTTTAATATTGTCTATGATCTCTGGTGACTTACATAGTCATCAATTTTATTCGTGTGTAATAGGACTTAACGCTGATATTGTTGGTCCGATACCAATTCAGCCACTAGAAGAAAATTTTAAAAATATATTTCTGCTGTTTAGCCTGTTCATGAACACGACGCCATGTTTATATTAAAATTTAAAAAAAAATTACTTCCCGTCCTAGGCCTTCAATTTTGTATGAAATTCCTCTACAGTTCTCTCGAATTGTTCCGCCCGAAACTTGACACTTCGAAGCCTGTTTTAACGCACGTTATGACGATATTCCACTGTTTGTTTGAGAAAAATGTATTAATTTCCAGTTGAAGCAGCCGGAGACGCAGCGAGGGCCGTGGGTCGACAATTCCTGTGAGGACACTTCGCACAGCGATACAGACACCTCAGGTTCGTATGGAAGTTATCTATATATACCAGGTGGGCCCTGTAACAAGAGCAATAAATTAAAACATAGATTCGACCCCTCAAACTGAACAACATTTATTAAACAACTTTTAAAAATTACTCATTGGGCCATTTTTTCTAAAGTTGTACACCCCACCTTTTTTTTTTCGATATTTTGGGTATTTGCTACTCAGAATCACGAGGACTGTTTTTTATCCTAATTAGATCGAAAGAGGGCGTGATTCTGAGTAGAAAATACCCAAAATATCGAAAAAAAAAAGTGGGGTGTACAAGTTTAGAAAAAAATGGCCCATTTATAATGTAAACTTGTAAAATAAAGTTTATTCAAAGAAGCAATGTATTGCGAAACATTTGATATTTAGTAAAGTGACAGCTATGTCAATGCTAAGGCGATGTCAATATTGGACGGCGTACATTGAAAATGCTATTTACTTTGAAATAATGAACATAGGAAAACAGTATTTAAAAAAAAGTTTCTGTACAGATGTTGTTCAGTTTGACGAGTAAAATCTATGTATTAATTTTTTGCTCCTGTTACAGGACCCACATGTTTATTTCTACGTGCAACCATCGTACAAAACAAAGCATGGTTTGCTTCTCTTTCCCACATATAGCCACCTGAGCCACCGACGTGTAACTCTTCCCCCTTCGATAGGCGCAAGTCTTGACTTACTGACTTAATGTCCTATGTCCCCTGGATGGGGCAGAGGGCGTCCACAGTACGTCGCCATCCCGAACGGTCTTGGGCTTCAAGCTTCACTTCGCTCCAGGTCATTCCCATCGCCTTCCCTTCTGCAGTGATCGTCCGCCGCCAGGTCTGTTTAGGGCGACCACGTTTCCGCTTTCCTTGGGGATTCCAGTCTAGGGCTTGCCTTGGAATGTGATCAGGGTCCCTTCGGAGCGTGGCCGATCCAGTTCCACTTGCGGCGTTTGATTTGCTGGTCGATCGGAGTCTCACCACAGCGTTCCCACAGGTCTACGTTGGAGATTTTCTCGGGCCAGTATACACCGAGAATTCGGCGAAGACAGCGGTTGATGAAGACCTGGAACCGGTGCGTGATGTCTTTAGTGACCTTCCACGTCTCACATCCGTACAGCAACACGGTTTTATAGGCGCAAGTCGCAACATGTATTTGTAACTTCGTACCCGTAATTAGGGTTCCGTACCCAAAGGGTAAAAACGGGACCCTATTACTGAGACTTCGCTGTCCGTCCGTTCGTCCATCTGTCACCAGGCTGTATCTCAAGAACGGTGATAGCTAGACAGTTGAAATTTTCACAGATGATGTATTTCTATTGCCGCTATAACAACAAATACTAAAAATAAAATAGTTAAAATAAATATTTAAGGGGGCTCCCATACAACAAACTTGTTATAGATTATGCTACGGAACCCTTCATGCGCGAGTCGGACTCGCACTTGCCCAATTTTTTTTTGTACTGTAGGCGCGTAAAAATTATCCTACAACCATCTTTGTATGTCCAGCTATCCCTATACCGAAATTGGTTAAAATTTGTCCAGCCTTTTCGGCGCGATGCAAGGACAAAGGAAATTATGAAAATAGACGGCGCCAGGCAGGGCGCCGCGCGCCCTTACTAAACAAAAGACGATCCTGCATCACGCTATCAAGATTTTTCCTGAAATCATGACCCCTCTCCATAGAAATTATATTTTCAATATACAAATCTAAGATTTTATAATAGTATAGATTATCGTCGTCTAGTACCCATAGTACAAGCTTTGCTTAGTTTGTGTCAATATTTAAAAACATTTTAATTTGTTCCCATTTTCCTTTTTATGAATATAGCTTACTCACGGTTATATTTTCTCTTTTCCTCAGATACATCCAACGTTGTTATATGTAACTAGCTTTTGCCCGCGACTACGTACGCGTGGAAATTGATAAAAGGGATTATTAAAAGCGCCTAAGCAAATGTAAGAGCAATTGTGCTTTTGGTCTAATAATTACATTTCCTACAGGGTCACCGCACCCCAACAGAAATGTTCACTCACTTTTCAATCTTTTTAGGTATAATTTCCAGGATGAAAACTATCCTATGTCCTTCCTCGGATCTTAAACTATCTCTATGCCAAATTTCATCAAAATCGACTCAGCAGTTTAAGCGTGAAGAGGTAACAGACAGACAGACACACTTTCGCATTTATAATATTAGTATGGATGTATGACTACAGACAGACAGAGCAATAAAAATTCTGCGAAGTGAAAAAATATTATGCTATTCGTGTGATGAACTCGAATATTTGTTACTTATATACTAGTAGGTGCCCGCAACTTCTTTATTGTTTTCTTTCTTAGTATGTACCTACTTAAGTAATTAGTAATGTAACTAACGGACATGGTCCGTAAGTCCGTAGTAGTATCTGACAACCAAAAACCGAAATTGAATGATATTTCTCTTTTCAGATTCTAACGTCTCCGTAACTGTACCAGAGTACCCGGAAAGAAGAAAAGAAAAGAAAAAACGAAGGAAAGGACTTAAGTGTCGTGCCTGTGAAGAGTTCACTAAAGATTGCGTTGATTTGACCGAAGAAGATAGACCTTATTTGTCCAAAAACAAAACTTCACTAACAATGAATGGTCTCAGTGTAGAAGTGGATTTCAACGACGATTCACCGAAAACTGTATGTCGAATATGTGACAGTAAATTACAGATAATGTTTGATTTTATTAAACAAGTCAAAGAAGCCCAAGATTCGCGAAGCAGTGTTATAAATAATGAAAAAGAAGTTGATAAAAATGTGAAGACGGAATGTGAATCACCTACGCCTGACAAAGAACTTGATGATATTGATAGTAACGATGAAATGACAGATCGCTCAATAAGGACTGAAACTGCTTTCATAAAAACTATAATCCAACTTAAAAGAAAACCTGATGTTACACCCAAATCGCAAAAAAAGGCTAAAGTTACCGAGGATGTAGCTAGTGAAAATGTTGAATTGGTTGTTGGTATAGAAGAAGAATCTGCTGAAATAGCTGCATAGCAGAAAATGTGAAAGAATACGCTAGTTGACCCAGTTTTGAAATATATTTGAAATGGTTAATAATTATCTTACTAGCTCTAAAAAATTTCTTGTATTTTTGTAAAAGCTAGAAAGCTAAAATTTATTAATTGAAAATTAGAAATTTCATGAACTGCCAAAAACGCCGTCCGCCATTTTTGCCTTTTGCTAATCTGTGGCGTGACGTAGAATTACGCGTATATATTCGAAATTCGACCGTCGCATAGTGCCATTCCGCTCACTCCAATATACTTTGTGTGGTGTTGGAGTGGGACGGCACTATTCGAAGTCGTCAAAGTAGACTTCCAGTTTTCTTTACGGGACCGATGACGTCCCTATCATAAGCGAAAATGGCGGACACCGTTTTTAACATTTCAAAATACAGATTAAAAACCAAACCATATTTTCAAATTTAAGGTTTTCAGCCATCTTTCACTTTTATGAATTGAAAAATATATATTTAGGTTTCCTTTGTTTGCTAAATACTATACGGAATAAACATTAGTTTAATACAATTTGACATGAGTCAACTAGCCTATTATTCAGAAACGATGCTAAATCAAGTAAATTTGTACTTGCGAATTTTGCTATACCAATTAATGTGGTTTTAAGGAACCCGCATTCGCCTAATTTCATAAAACGATTACACTAAGTTTTAAACCCTTTACCAGGCCCCTAAGAACTAGCGTGTCTTCATACTATTGAACGCCTTGTAAAAAATGTATTCGGAGAGTCGAAGTTGTTCCTTTAAACCAGAAATAAAAATGTGCCCATCGCCTGTCTAAGTAATTAACTGTCATTCTCGATTTTGTCTTATTATACATATTCTTGATCAGGCGAAAGGATATATTCCTCCCACATCTTTAACGACACGAGTTTGGAATTCCTTCCACCAGAGTCACGTACGACATTTCTCATCACACTTTGGAGGAAATAAAACAAAAGTAATAAATAGTAGTCTATATACCAAAATTACTTACCGCCCGGTTTTATAACATGTAAACCCTAAGTGTGATAAAAATGTCTTACCGCTAGGGCGTAATTTACAACTTACCGCCCGCTTTTCTAACATGTAAACCCTTGTTTACGAGCAAGTGTGATGAAAATTGTAATTAAACGGCATTATTGGTTGAGCAAAACTCATCATTTTATTTACGACGATACACCCATTCACTCCAACGCATAGCCCTGCGCTTTTCTGCCAACAAATTGTACTTCTTTAGGGTCTATATTGACTCCAAGAATTATTTTTCGTTGAATATTTCATTCCGCCGAAAAATCCGAGTAATAAATCTGCGAATCGATTTTTCGGCGAACTGATACATTCGACGAAAAGTTTCTAGGCAACAAAGGGCTTCCATTTCTATATTGTGATTTATAATATAAGATTTTTTTGAAATGTCATGTAGAACTAAAGAGGTGAAGCTTAAAAATTGGGCATACTTCAGAAAATAAATTATCTAACTTTTTGTGGAAGTATAAACCCACCACAGGAGTGATTCGGGGAGTGACTACACTGAATATTCCCCTAATTTGTTTACATTCGAATGTTCAACAAAACTTGATGTTGCTATGTTTACCAAAGAACCGAACATTGAAGTCGCATTCAATGTTAAATTGTGAGCGTCAGGAATGTCGGGTGTACATCAACAAATGGAGCTGCGGTATACGTCAGGAGTTAGTGCTAGCAATGTGCCAAATGTGCGCCAAAATTCGAGCAATGTTCTCTTTAAACTCAAGAGATATTTAAGAAATTAATGACAGGTGCATTTCCAGTTCTAGCTAATAGCTACCTACTCAAGGGTGAAAGAACTGCCTAAGGTTAGTGCTCGCAATGATCTGTGTCTCAAGCAACTGCAGCCAAATTTATACTACTTTTAGATTATTAACCTCATCCAAATTGAGCTGCAATGCAAAAAAAATTTGGGTTGCTTGTTTATGTAAGCACAACATAGTGAACTGTTACTTTAGAAACTACCGCCAAAAGCGATCAATCAGGGAGAGTTCACAATTTGGCGAGTGATAAAATCGGGCAACGACAGTTCACAATCTCGCAAAACGAATTATAATGTAACGTTCACAATCTTGCGGTGACACATACAAGTAGTATAGTATATTAGAATAGATAAAAAAATATATCGCTTGTCGTTTTTGTTAGCTGATGGTGTATTTGTTCAATAAAATCAAATGCTTGATAAAAAAAATCCTAACTTTGACTAAGATAACACTTAAAATTAGTTTTATCACTTCTTTGTTATCCTTCCTCGCACTTTTTAAACTTATCTTATCTTGTTTAACACCAACACATTTTAAATGGTCACTAATTTCACCATGTTCAAGAATTCCGCAGTCACTTTTATTAATTTCGCTTCACTCATGAACACAACCTAACTCACACTCTTTATTAGTTATTTCATTAACCTCAACAAAGTCTCAAGTTCTAATTCACTAGGTTGAGTATCTATCTCTGTATCATCAAATTCCACATTTTCAACTTCATACGCATCAACCATTTCAACATTTTCTTCTTTTATATCAACAATGAAGTCAGCATTGTCACTTTTCACGTCTTCAGTTACTTTAGGTTTTTTATGCGTTTTTGGTGTAACTTCAACGAGTTTTCTTTTATGTTTGATTACAGGTTTTACAAATACAGTCTCTGTCTCTGTTATAGAATCTACTATGTAATCTTTACTGTCAATATCATCAGTATCATCACCAATATCACAATTGTCGTCAGGTATAGGTGATTCACATTCCGTTTTCACAATAAGATCATCTTCTTTCGCATAATCTCTAAAATTATTCAGCGAATCTTGCGCTTCTTTGACTTGTTTAAGAAAATCAAACATCCCTTGTAGTTTTTCATCACAGACTCGGCACACAGTTTTCGGTAATGCGTCGTTGAAATCCAGTTCTACACTCAGATGATTTAGTGTCATTGTAGTTTTGTTTCTGGTCAAATAAGGTCTGTCTTCGTCGGTCACGTCGACGCAATCCTCGGAGAATTCTGCGCAGAGCCGACACTGCGGGGTTCTGTGTGGCGGTTCCGTGGCCAGCGGGTCTTCGAGACCGGTGCTGGGGTCTGGGAAACAAATATAACTATATTAATAAAAAGTAACTACTTGTACAAACTTACAAAAAATATTCATTGTTTGATTGAGTAAATTTCAGAATTCAGCCACCAGTTGGCAATATATGGACTGTTGCCAGAACCCTCACGGACGGTGCAGCTGCTGCCAAAGGGTCTCTGTCGTAAGATTAAACGGTTGGCGCAATTTGTAGACTGTAGTGCACCTGCCTACTGATCCGGCGGTGCTGGCTTCGATTCTATATCTATATCCTTTCTACCGCTCAGCTCGTCAACGGAAAACTGTGTCCCTGACGCCAAGCTGACAGGAGATACCATTGTATAGCGGCAAATGGCGTCGTAGCGTCTGGGGCACAGCTTTCCGCCGGCGCGATTTGTCGTCTTTGGCGCTCAAAAGGATATGCACGCTTATTTCGAAATTTCATGCTTCAAAGTAACTTACCCAGGTTACCTGGATCCGTCAACGGAGTCTCCTCGCTCAAGCCGCCCGACGGGCCCGGGGCGTCCTGCTCCTTTGACTGGAAATTAAGAGATACAGACAATAAGGCATTGACAGACAGACATTCATTTGGTACTTATGAGGTTTTATTTTAAATGCTTAGTTTTAAAATTTTAACTCTTGGTTTGTTTTAAGGTTGTTTTACCCAAATTAATAATCCATTTTTTTTTTGATAAATAAAACTTCAAATTTAAAGATTTCGTTTTTAATTATCTCTTACAACGTGACTGGTCTCACGCACGCCTACTTGACAAACAAGCATGTGGCCCGCCTGATAGTACTAAGCAGTTAGTTACCGCCGCCTATTGACGCTGATAAACCAGTGCTGCACAGACGCCTGGCTGTCGCAGCACATGCTGAGTCCGCTCCTTTTGTCACACGGAATAATTTGGGTGGACAATGAAATGAAATAATTTATTCAGTAAGTAGGCCACAAGGGCACTTTTACAAGTCAGATTGTGAATCTACCGGCATTTCGCAAGAGGAGACCGCTGTTGAGAAGAAAGCCTAAAGAAACTCAACAGTAAGTCATTTTTTTCGTAAATAATACTTAGAACAACTTACATACGTATAGGAGATATATAGATACTTCAAATCAATGTTAGGTAGGAATATTAAAATAAAATTATAACGCTCAATTTAAAATGTACTGATACAATCTGTTCTTGCTTATTCCATGTACCTATTTTATTTTATGTGTGACAAGTGGCAACATTTTTTTCCTTTCTTTTTACTTATCCAAATTTTTCTTTTTGGTACCTCAATCGGAAAAAACGGAACCCTTAAAGGAACACTTTGTCGTCCGTCCGCCTGTCTGTCTGTCTGTCAAGACCCTTTATCTCAAGAACGCGTGGAGGTGTCGATGTCGCAAAAAACGTACATTTCGACACTCAAGGGAATCAAAATGATAGGGTACTACCCGATGACCTAGAAATATGAAATTTGGCAAGTAATATCGTCACATAATACTACAAATACTTTTGTAATAAAATCATAAAAAAACATCATATTTGGAGAACTCGGTTGCGTTAAGTTAGCACCTCGTTTGTATGCGGCGCCATAAATTTCAGGTGCAAACTTAAACAGGCCTAGATGACCCGGTGACACAGACAACCCCCACTAGACGGAGCATGCAAGGCACATGTAAGGCCACCCGCGCGCACCAACGATATGGTACGGCAAAACATTAAGGTATCAACACAGCGGCCACCGTTTAGTTGCGTCCATGTTTATGAGGTCTCTCTACACCACTTAACACTACAATTTACCATGTTATTTATTTGATTTCTTTTTTCGTTGACGTACGCATGGATCATAAACAAACAAGGACGCAACTAAACGGTGGCCGCCGTGTTTATACTTTAATGTTCTGCCGTACCATATCGTTGGTGCGTGCGGGTCGCCTTACATGCTCCGTCTAGTGGGGGTTGTCTGTGCTCGGTGAACTTCCGGTGAACAATTAAGCCTGGTTAAGTTTGCACCTGAAATTTATGGCGCCGCATACAAACGAGGTGCTAACATAATGCTTTCTGATAGACAATTTTTTTTTTTATACCGCGAACTTGCAACGATTTGCCTTGCGATTTATTTATGGTCGTTGCAAAAGCTAGACGCACGGGAAATTGCAACCCTTTAAAATCGAATGGCAAATCCGTTGGAATCATAGGTATACGCGGGATTAAGACATCCACTTCATTGTTATTTACCCTGTAACGTAAATCTGCCATACTTCTACGACTGTTATCATTATCAGCCTGTCGCTGGTCATCAGTGCGGTCAGAGCGTGAGATAGCTCGTCGCACATTTGAACGACTTCGACGACCTATGTCAGGTTGTTTTCTCCTCGGCATAATCAGATCTGATAATAATGTTTTTGTGCACTACGGTAACTATAATGACAAAACACAGACAGATTGATAAATCAAGTTTGCCATTGCCAACACTGACTGTATGAATTAGTGTTGCCAGATGGATTTTACGTTTCGCTACCTTGAGCCCTTCCAAATAGGAGGCAAATCCAAATTATTTAAGTACGCTTTGCAAAAAAAAATCTTCAATTGCACCCCTCCATTTTTCTAAAATGCGCAATGCGTACTATTGCGTACCCATCTGGTGACGCTGGTATGAATTACCAATTTTTGGGGCTTTAACTTAAATTGCGAACTCAATTTTTTAAACGTATATTGTATGTAAACGTAATGTATTTCTGAACGCACCCAGCCCAACACAACAACCAAAAAGTGTCATTTAAGATAGATAGATAGATAGATCTTTATTGCTTTCATATAGTGTACAGATGTCTTAATTCTAAAGAGTATCTATACCTAACATGACACCCTGTAAGGGCATTGCAATCTTCATGCAATGTTTTGCAGAATCAGCTTAATATCTAATAAAAACTATGCTACACAAAATCAAGATAACACACATGCATTTTTTTTAACTTAATACCTTAACTTTAATGAATTACAACGTGAAACTTTACCACTTCTTATAAACAATGTAGTAGTATTTACTTAACTAACAATAAAACTATATTTACATATTCATATTTACACGAAAGAAATACCAGGTATATTATTTATAATATTTATTTTCTTCCAGGTATTCCTGAACATTATAAAAGCTGTGTTCAATAAGATATTTCTTCAATTTTAGTGTAAATGTGTTATATTTAATTTCTCCTGCTATTTCTTTTGGTAAACTATTGTATATTCGAATTGTCATGGCATGGGGACTCTTATTGCTCATTTGAAGATTACTTGCAGGTATCGCTATTTTATTTTTGTGGCGTAGGTTTAATGTACAAGTGTAACGTTCGTCCGCTTTAGTGTATAAAGATGGGTGTCTTCGGATAAACTTACAGGCTTCTAATATGTACAGGGATGGCAAGGTTAATATGTTCAATTTTTTAAAATATTGTCTGCAACTATCATATTTTTTTATATTTGAGAGAATTCTGATGCATCTTTTTTGCAGTAACAATAGGTCTGACCAGTCTGTACTATTACCCCATAAAATGATCCCGTATTGAATCCAGGTTTGTGTAAAAGCGTAATAGGCACTTATTGCAGTTTTTAAATCTGTGGTCTTTCTGATGTTTCTAAGGGCATAAGCAAATCGAGATAGTTTTGTACAAATATTTTCAATAAATTAAATAATAAATATGTGATAATCTTCAATCTGTTCTTGCTTATTCCATGTACCTATTTTATTTCATGTGTGGCAAGTGGCAATACATTGTATCCTTTCTTTTTACTTATCCAAATTTTTCTTTTTGGTACCTCAATCGGAAAAAACGGAACCCTTATAGGAACACTTTGTTGTCCGTCCGTCTGTCAAGACCCTTTATCTCGAGAACGAGTGGAGGTATCGAGTTGAAATTTAAACCATATATTATACTTAAGTCTACGGTCCCTTGAAGCTGTGAAAAAACAAAACTTCTACCTTAACGATACGGCCGTTTATGTCGCAAAAAACGTACATTTCGACACTCAAGGGAGTCAAAACGATAGGATACTTCCCGATGACCTAGAAATATGAAATTTGGCAAGTAATATCGTCACATACTACCAGTGGCGGCCTTACCCATTGCGAGGCTCCGGGCGGCAGGACTTTGCGAGGCCCTTTGTCCTTCGTGAAAAGTAGGAGATGCGAAAGTAGGGCTGGTCTGGGTTGTTTGGTTTAGGCATTTGTCATGTTTGAGGAGAAATGCTAGTTAGGTACACAAATAAATAAAATTTGAGTTTTAAAATATTTTACATTGCAAGATTTACTAAATTAACTAATATAGAGATGATAAATTTTAAAATTGATGTCTGCGGCTTTTCCTAACACTAAATCTTTAATTAAAGCACAATAATCTAACGAATGAGCTACGTCGTTTTCGATTGAAAGAATAGCAAGGGCTGAAAGCCGATTTTGTGTCATCGAATTCCTCAAATATTCTTTAAGACGGCGCCGAGCGTTTACACCATAGAGCGCGGGAATGCGTATTTAAATAGGCGCGCGGCCGCCATAGTAAAAATGTATGGAGACTTAAAAGCACTTTTTGATAAATCTGGAACTTTAATACCAAACAATAATTGAAATATTTGATGCGGACCAATTGTAATGTAAACATTCATCTTTTTTTTAAATTTTAAATCAGAATAGATTTCAATTGTTAAAGTATAAAAAAAACACTTAACGCCTGCTTACGATTTTACAATTTTCGTCCAACTTTACTTAGTTTTCTAGGGTAAAATATGAATATTTATATAGTTTAGAAGTGGATTAAACAACTAGTGTTGACGTTGTCTATTTAACGGCAACTGCCTATTTTTCACATTTCGCTCGGTGCAGTCTTAATAATTTTACGAACCAAATGAAATACGGGTAATAGAAGAGCAGAACCGACCCGAGTGCTATACGATAAAAAAAACGATCTTCAAGTATTTCGAGGCGCGATATTCAAGTACCTAATACATTAATTATTTTTTCAAATATGATTTGAATTAATTAATTAGTTAGCTAACTTTATTTTAATTTACCGTTATAACCTTAATAAATTATTAAGGATCAAAATCAAAAGTTTAAATAAAAAAATCTAGTTAAACAAATCTTTTTTTTTTTTTGCTTGAGTCTTCGGTTGTTGCGCGAGGCCCCTGCAAGAGCGAGGCCCCGGGCGATTGCCCCGTTCGCCACCCCCTAAGGCCGCCACTGCATACTACAAATACTTTTGTAATAAAATCATAAAAATATAGTCGTTTTCAAAAATCATATTTGGAGAACTCGTTTGCGTTAAGTATGCACCTCGTTTGTATGCGGCGCCATACATTTCACGTGCAAACTTAACCAGGCCAATTAAGATGGGATAAGTGAAAGTTTGTACGGAACCCTCGGTGCGCGAGTCAGACTCTCACTTAGCCGGTTTTTTTTATTTAATTAATCTTCTTAATACACTTACACTAGATTTCGATAGATTATTATTAACATGATTCTTTTTAAATGGAGCCGTAGAGACAGAATGCTGGTGTTTCTTCGGTGATGTCACCTGATGTATCAATCTGATTTTAGTTCCGTTAGCTTTACTTCTTGATGTTTTTGTCATATGTGCTCGATTTGATTTCTCTGTTGTCTTTGATCTGTTGTTTGATAACACTTGTTGATATTTTTCTTTGGACGGAGCTGCAAAAAATGTGATCTAATAATATATTTCTTTACAAGGTGAAAGGATAATAATATAGATAAAGGAATATAGACAACCTGGTGTTATGTACCATGAAATCATGCAAAAATGTTCAAATGATTCCATTTTAAGTTAAAGATTATTTGTGACATTTTAAAATTCTTTATGGTATGAAGTTTCAGGCTTAACAGGACTTAATAATCAGAAATCTTAAATAAATTACCTGAATTTCCTGATGATGCTTCTTCAAAATCAATTTCTATGGTAACCATATGACTTTCTTTTGACATCTTTACATATTCTTCATTATATTTCACATTTGGTTTTTTATGTTTGAGTATATTTGGCCTCTTTCTATCTATCTTGCGAACTTGGCATGAAAATTTTGTAGGAATACATCCCGGCTTCATGCGCACTTGAGACACATGCCCCATTAAATGATACTTCATATAATTTTCCATATCATTTGGCAGCTGAAATAGGTATTCCATAAAGTATAGTTTTTTTTTTTTAATTCAGTGGAATAAAATAACAAAATAATCTGTGTTTGCCTATTCATTTAATACAATGGATATTCAATATTTTCAAAATAATACAGAAATACATCGATTTCAGAGGCCTTATTCCTTTTAAAATGCTGATTGTTTTAGATATACGTATATGCAGCGGGACCCCATGTAATTATGGTTTAAGTCCTATATAATCGAGTTGGTATATATTTCTACCTCTCGATTTATGTACTTTTAAATTTCTACCTTTGCAAATTAATGAAATAAAAAAATGATTCTGTGCCAGCGGGGCCCTTTGTTAAATGTAAGTTTACAGACTAAATGAATTACTATTCATGGAGCCTCTTATTTCTACCTTCCAAATAACTTTTCACTACACCCTACATATAAATAGTTTTTGAGAAATACGCGTTCGAAGATTTTGTCCTTCTAGCAGGGCCCTTTGGTATTTAGTATTTAGTGACTTACATGACCCCAGGTAATTTAAAAAAACAACCAGTTATTTCTACTTACTGAATCAATTATTACCAACTTGCTGGTGCGGGTTTAGTGATAATATAATACAATAATATTTTTTATAATTTTTTTTTCTTGAAAATCTGTCACTAGCAAGTTGGTCACAATTGATTCACTAGGTAGAAATAACCATCTGTTTTTTAAAATTATCTGGGGTCATGTAAGTCACTAAATACCAAAGGGCCCTGCTAGAAGGACATAATCTTCGAACGCATATTTCTCAAAAACTATTTATATGTAGGGTGTAGTGAAAAGTTATTTGGAAGGTAGAAATAAGAGTCTCCATGAATAGTAATTCATTTAGTCTGTGAACTTACAATTAACAAAGGGCCCCGCTGGCACAGAATCATTTTCGTTTTCATTAATTTGCAAAGGTAGAAATTTTAAAGTACATAAATCGACAGGTAGAAATATATATCAACTCGATTATTTAGGACCTAAACCATAATTACATGGGGTCCCGGTCCCGCTGCATATAGGGTAAATCGCCAATAATTGGCCACCGTTCAATAACTGGCCACCTCAAACTAAAAATGAACTCTGTTCACCTACAAACTGAATTCATTTTATTATATCGTGGCCAGTTATTGAAGGGCGGCCAGTAATTAACAGCTTGTACTAAAATGAATTATATTTATAGGTGAACAGAGTTCATTTTTAGTTTGAGGTGGCCAGTTATTGAACGGTGGCCAATTATTGGCGATTTACCCTACGTATATTTGTTTTAGACATTTTTCTCTATGATAAAACATGTTTCTTAACACGTTGTTGATGTTACTACCTAGAACAGTATATACTTGAAACCTACAGTTTGAATTTTCCATTCATAATTTTTGTTTCAAAAACTACTCGAAATTGACAAAATTCACGCGGAAAATTAGTTTTTTCAACTTATTTTCGACTGCACGCAATGAAAGCATGAAATAGCTATGTTACTACCTAGAACTCGGGGAAAAGTATTATTTACTTCAAAAAGTTGGTTGAAATTATTATTATAAATTGTCATAATATGAAAAAAAAACAATTTAAAAGGAATAATGCCTCTTAATGTGGTAGGTAATCAATGTTTGAAGACACCTGACTAGAGGTCCGATTGGTCTTACTTTTGGAACATTATTATCAACATCAAAGGTATTTAATCTTTACAAAAATCCAGTCTAAAGTAAAAAAAGTGATCTTCACAAAAGTAAAGTGGAGAATTAGTAACTAAACCTGCAGGGTCCCGGCTTGCGAGCTTTAGCCACTTGTCTCTCAATATTTTCTTTCTTGGAACGGGAGCAAACAGTTTGTTTGGTGTTTTAATTGATGTGTTCGTGCACAGAGGGACCGCACACCACTTGTAAACTTTGGAACTCATTTTATTTTTGTTTTTGATTTGACAGATCACACTGTTTTAGCGGCAGTACACTGCTCGCGAAGTTCCTCGGCGAAGTACTTGACAGCTGCCCGAGGTGCTACACTACATTACTCGCGAAGTGCCTTGTCAAAGTACTTGACAGATGTCCGAAGTGCGACACTACATTACTCGCGAAGTTACTCCGCGAAGTATTTGACAGCTGTCAGAAGAGCGACATTTTATCAGATTCACACAGAAAATACAATTACCGCAGTTTAATTAATTACCACAGCTTGTTTAAACATTGTGGATAAAGCATGCTTCAGCAAATTTATTATTTTCTTGGAAAATTGCGACCAACGCGAACCGAAGTCAGCCGAGTAGTGAAGAGGGGCACTTCGTGTGCGCACTTCGGGCAACTTCGGGTCCTTTGACTCGGGTACAAAGAGCGACAACAATCGGAAGTCGGCCGAGGCGAGGTAAAGTTGGCCGAAGTAAGACGAAGTGACCGTCTACACTGACGTATTCGCCCAACCTCGGCCAACTTCGCGAGCAGTGTACTGCCGCTATTGAATTTCTGCTGTGATGATCAAGATACAGATACAATACAAAGCAGCGTGTTTACGATACCGTGCTGTCACAGTCACAATCACAACCGGGCGCTATAACTCCATTGATACACGACTGCTGTCGTTTACCCAGCTTGAAGCAGCTTCTAGTTTTGAGCGCTTTTAAAAAAAAACCGGCCAAGAGCATGTCGGGCCACGCTCAGTGTAGGGTACCGTTGTTGCCCATCCTTCACAATAGACGGGACGGGCTTAAGTTTTTTTTTTATTGTACCGTTTTGTCGGCGGCGTGATACATACACATGCTCGTACCAAATTTTAGCTTTCTAGCAATTCTAGTAATAATGATCACGGAGCTAAGTCGCGGACGGACGTACAGACGGACATGGCGAAACTATAAGGGTTCCTAATCGACTACGGAACCCTAAAAAAAGGGTACACGTGACGAACCGGAGAACGATTTTTTAACACCAAATTTGCTTATTCAATTCCTCATGTTATAGGGTATTTGAGAAAAAGGCATTAAATATTAAAAAATCTAGAAACAATAACGATATTATAACTTCAGATCGTGGTGGAACCCGCGCCGGATAGTCACAAATATAAAATTCATTATAAATTGACTATAGTATTTTATGGACCAGTTTGTCCGAAAATTATAGAATTAAAAAACAAGCGCTTCATTTCTCATTCACATAAAAAGTGTCCGGGTTTTCCCGACACTTTTTGGAAACCGCCCCGGACAGCCTCAAAACTAGTACAAATCCGGGGAAACCCGGACGGATAACAGCCTAAGTTGTGGCTAGAGATCATTAAATCTAAACTCACAGTAAAATTCCTGATGGCTTCAACTCGCGCACTGTATTTAGAAAACACCTTTTTATACGCATGGTGCTGTTTTGTCGGAGATTCTTTAGGCGTCATAAGTTCATTAGAGATAGTAGATTTAGCTGCTCTTTTTTTTCTTATATGTTGCCGTTTTTTTTCTTCCCTCCATTTTTGTCTTTGATCATTTTTTTTTTCTTCAGTTAAATCAGCTATTCTTTTTCTATTTCTTTTAACCAAAATTAATTGTTTTCTTCTTTGTTCTTCATATTTTTCGGGTTGTTCTGATTTCAAACGTTCTCTATACCTCTTTGCTCTTTCGGCCGCAGTTAGCCCCATTCTATGTGCTCTAGAAATTACAGACATATGCATACAATGATATTGATAACATTCGTTGTTAAAATTATTTCTCACGTATTTTTATACTTATTTATTAATTCTGCTTTGCAACCATTTAATAATCCTAATCGGTAGTAACTTAGTTAAAATGACAATTACTTTTACAGCCAAATGCAAAAAAATAAATAAAATATATATACAAACATACGGGTCAAACTAAGAACATCATTTTTTTAAGTCGGTTAAAACCCCGATCACATTTCGATTGGGTACTAAGCTTTATGTCTCCAATTAGTCACAATATCGTTCCGGTAGTAAACACGTCAGCTTCACTAATCGGATGTGACGAATTCTACCTCAACAATTTAAAAATCTAGATAGTAAACTGAACCTATTCAGTGTTTTTCTTTCATTTCAGATATTATATTAGTTTGTTAAACGTCTAATTGTGTTTAAATGAGACGATAATATACTTACTGAAAAAACTGTGACTAAATTGGAATCCTCTTTTTGCGCACCGATACAGCGACCACCTTTCGTCACCGTTTAGAAGGAACTGAACTGAACTAATAATACATTAATACATTCAAATCATTCAATATACTCTATGAACTGAACTGAACTCATCTAATGAATGAAGTGACCGTATAATATTTGCAATGGCGGCCGATTCTTATAGCATTCTAATGTTGCCAGGATTTAAAAATGAACGCTTTTAGGGGAATATCGTATCGATTGAACAAGTCTGTCAAAATGGATTATGACTATCCGGAGGTTCCGGTCTGGCGATTTCTTTGGACAATGGAAAAAGTAGTTTTTGGCATTATAAACCGTATTATTTAATAAACAAAGCACACATCTAAAATCTACTCATTACTATATCAGTGTGAACACATCCACATTGAATAAACATTCAAATTTATTTCGAGTTTCTGCAAGGGTCTGAACATGACTGAGTCCACACACTTAAATATATCATAGATGAAGCAAATATCACGATTTGTATTCAACCAAGCGTATTATACCACCTACTGTGACGTCACAGCCGCAATTTAGTGATGGGAAATCCTAACCGATTCAAAGACACCGATGCCCCTCTGCCCCGCTACGATTCAATGAGCAAGACAGCTCATACTCATAGATTTTATATCGGCGGTCTCGCTCGCTCACGTCCCGCTCCCCCCCCCCCCCGCAATCCACTTTTCTTTTACGACTGGATCATGTGGGAAACTAAATATAAGAAAATATAAGTTTATTCGAAACACGGTAGTAATTTATAAACATACTAAACGTTTAAAACATACATATATTTGTATATGTTCAAATTACCCTCCTTTTTTAATAATAACGATTAAACTGTTTTTTTTTTTATTAATACAAGATAATATCATTAATCTGTTCGAAATCGAGTAATCTATTATAATCGATTATTGATATTGTAGAACGAACAATACTAGTCGCTAAATTTGACTGGCCTGTACCACGAAGTCGAAGCGATGCGCGACAGTATCGCTGTTCCGATATTCATCGACTCTTTAACACACAACGTCAGATCAAACGCTCAAAGCAAACGCGCAATGTAATGTAAATATAGTTTTGTAACGTTAATCTATAATTACTTAGGTATATTATTGGAAACACAACTTGGAATACTTAAAAAATGTTTTAAAATGAATTTACGCATAATATCATTTTAAAATTACTTACCTGTGATAGGAAATATGTCCTTGCCCTTGGGTGCTTGCAATTTTTGGGCTGTGGTGCTCCCACACAGACTGTTACAAGTGTTATATAACATTATAAAACATTTGTTATATAACATTGTATAACAAATGTTATATAACATTGTATAACAAATGTTATACATTGTTATCGTGTTATATAACATATAAAATGTTTTAGAACAAATTGCAACAAGTTAACAAGTTGCAGGTGCTCCCACACTAGTATAACATTGTGTCACTATAACTTGTTAGATGTTATATGTAATCTTCTGACAATGTATTCCACAGGGCATCTCTTGCTTGAAACATGTCAATAAGCTTGAAAACATCGTCGTTACTCAAATTAAGAGTTGTCATTTTGCTCATAATTAAACACCGTAATAAACTGCAGTTTCACATGCGAATGCACTCTCCCGATAATTATTGTAAATGTTGCATAACATTGTAACATTCATTACATTTGTTATAAAGTAATATAACATTGTTATAAAACATTTTTTTGTTTTATAACATTGTTTATAACTTATATAACATTTTTATATCAATGTGGGAGCGTTTACAACATCTAACAAGTTGTAACAAAAGTTATAAAGTGTTTAACAATGTTATCGTGTTTTATAATGTTATATAACACTTGTAACAGCCTGTGTGGGAGCACCATTGTCGGGGTTCGGATTCGGACACGCAAAGTAGATGCATTTGCGTCATCTATGGTAGGTAATGTGAAGGTTGGACTTCACTTTCAGTGGAGTTGGCCACTGATATAAAAATAAATACGTTTTATAAATTTGAATGGACGAGTGACATCCGTCATAAATAAAAAATGTATATTTAGTCTTCAACTAGCCTCCGGGCAATAAATATACTATCGTACCTCTGCTCTTATTAATAGCTCCTCTGAGTTTCATTCCCCACAGTATTATTTAAGTCTGTGACTGAGTCAACGTGGGACATATCTTTATTTTGTGATAAATTTTGTAATAAATATAATATAATCGTTTTATAAATATAACATGAATGCCTAACATCTAAAGAATAAAACTATACTCATATACAAAAAAAGCGGCCAAGTGCGAGTCTGACTCGCGCAACGAGGGTTTCGTAAAAATACTTATCCCATCTTAGATTCAGATTTAGATTCGTTTATTTGCATATTAACGGACCGGGCTAAGTTAATTTTGCACCTGGTATGCAGTGGCGTAGCGAGGGTATGGCAGCTAGGGCACGCGCCCTGGGCGCCATTCAGCGGGGGGCGCAAAAAATATAAATATACTAAATACCTATTGAAAAAATAATTGCAAAAATGGAAATATAATTTTTTTATTTTTAGTATTCACTTTTTTATTTAGTATACATTTCTGCGAGAACTGATACAGGCACCCTGGGTGAGTCTTTCATTGTGTGACACTCTAGCTAGGCGCCCTAAGAGTTGGTTAAAGAAATGCCCTGTAGGAGTCAGCAGCGCCCCGGACGCCCGCCCGCTTTGCCGCCCTTCCATTATCGTCCCACACAATTCTTAACGTTCCAAATATTAAAAACGTAATGTTTACACATGAAATTTTACCTTCATTACTTCTGGTAAACAAAACTTTATCAACTTTGTGTTAAAAAAATCTTCTCAAAAATCTGAAGTTGGTAATGTTAATTGGACTTAAACCTCTATCAAACCATTGAAATTAATTCGCGATTCCCGCGCTTTATGTTTCGGCGCATTCTCTAGACCCTAGAGTCTAGGGGGAATATCATGAGATGAGTGCCGCGCCGTGCCGAAAAAAAAAACAGTCTGTTCCTGTTTGAATCGTTTGGATCGCCCAACTCCACGAAAACGCTAAACGAAAAAGCTATAAGCATTGCTTTTTAGGGTTTCGTACCTCCGAATGAAAAACGGAACCCTTATGGGATCGCTCGGTTGTCTGTATGTCTGTTCGTCTGTCACAGCCATTTGCTTGGAATCTACTGGACCGATCAAGTTGTGGAACATACTTATATGCAGGTACTGTGACCCAAAGAGGGACATCCAAAGCAAAGTAATGAAATTTAAGTTGTTACGGTCACGTTGATTTTAGAAAACTCATGCGCACGCGCCGCCTGCCCCCCGCAACCGCTATGTCCCTGCATTTTATATCTAATATCTTTTAAAATATTCATTTTAATCCCATGCGGTAAAGCCATAGCGAGGCCATATTGATCTATATTAAATGCATAGTTTATTTAAGGTACTTAATTGGACAAGGCTTAATGCTGTGTTACTTAAAATGGCTTCGTAAATAAGCCATTATTTCTCGTAAGAAGTAAAGGATAAAAAATGGTTACAAAATAACCATCGCGGACTTTTTTTGTAATACTGTAGTACATTATTTTAAACTATCTCGTAGGGTTCAGTCAGCGTTTGTAATATAAACGCAAAAAAATGTGTTTATTTACGACATCACATTAGAAACCTCTAAAATTATCAGTGTTTCTTTACTATATTATGCATAGGCACAGACAGACAGACAGCAGAAAGCGACTTTGTTTTATACTATGTAGTGATAATTGATTTATGTACGTATTTTTACATCATAGAGTTATAACTACTCGTCTGATGACAAATGAGACAGCCGATTCTTTAATATAAAACAGAAAAAAATTTAAGCGACTCAAAAAAAAAACGATTTACAAATTTCGCACTTGCTACGTCGTGTTTTCATCTGATTGTATTATGACCCCCACACCCCCAAATTTTTTTCGCGCTCGCTACGCTCGCGACTTCCGTATGGCCAGGTTAGGTCCGATGATTAACAAGTCACTTAGAAAAAAGCTAACGCTTTACAAACTTATATTTTTCAAAAAAGTGTCTAACTAATCATTCTTTCAATAGGTAATATATGCTCCCATATAGGTAATATACTACTTATTAGGAACTACCTTCATCTAGCTCCTGATACACACCGTGGGTGCACTAGATAATAATTGTTGAGAGGTGGGTTTATCTGACATTCGAAGAATGTCAGTACTGCCTCTTTTACTCGCTCTTCCATTTCGCACGCAGTAGGTACACATATGCCTAGTACGGTCGCGTCAAATACCCACTCACTACTGTGGCGCGAGCGCATTCTCGTTAGTGGGTTTGTATTCCCATTGAAAGTACGTCTTACTGTGGTAGTTAGATCTAACCAGGTTTGATATAGTGCAAGTCATGTCTAAAGATAAAATAAAATTTAAATAAACTGTGTAGGGTTTGTTTTTAGGTAAAATAATTGACCGAGGGGCGCAGTTTGAACGTGTGCCCTGGGCGCCATTTTACCTCGCTACGCCCCTGCTGGTATGTATGGCGCCGGATACAAATGAGGTGCAATTAAAGTTAACGCAACCGAGTTCTCCAAATATGATGTTTGATCGGTTGATCAGGTTTCTTGTATGGGAGCTCTCATAAATATTTATAGTATTCCGTTTTTTAGTATTAGTTGTTATAGCGGCAACAGAAATACATCATCTATGAAAATTTCAACTGTCTGACTATCACGGTTCATGACTCATGAGATACAGCCTGGTGACAGACGGACATACAGACAGCGGAGGTTTAGTGATAGGGTCCCATTTTAACCCACTTACACACGAGCTTCCTATATCGTCGTTCAGAACTTCTGAGTGTTCTGACACTGCTGCACTACTCGTTGGAAGGATATTCTTTAAAAATGGAACTTCCGGCTTTAGTCTGGCTCGTGCACATCCATTTCTCCATCTGTTATAGTTTAGCAAATCATCTTCGACCTAAAATTACAAACGACTTATTGGAACATTCAACCTATCGTTTTGATGACGCGATTGGCGTAGTTTGTAGTGCACCTGCCTACTGAGCTGGCGATCCTGGGTTCGAATCCCGGCCAGGGCAAATATTTACATATAAATTGTAGTGATTCAATTACCATGCAGTACGGATGTGTAGGTACAGCGACAAAGTCGCCCTGTGTACACCGGCCTAGCCGGAGTTATTTTCTTATACCATGGGCCGGTGACATGGTATAAGTAAATAAAGTAGGGATATATTTAAATGCACATCTATATATTTTTTCAGTGCACTAGGTAACTCAACTAATTAACTGAATGCATACCAGAAAAACTTATGCTGTGCAAAAAAAACAATTGATTAACTGAACATGTCCTACAAAAAAAACTTAAACATCATACAAAACCAGATGACCTTTTTAACCGAATTCACACCAAAAATATGGTTTGTACATCAGATATATTTGAAAGTTTCACCAAAAATACTGACTTGCGCACTAATTATCCTTGCACTGCACACTAAGATCCGACTCGGCCAGGTTAGGTTAGGTTAGTTTTTTTTTTTATATCCAGTAAAACAGTTTTGCAAATACCTTTGAATAGTATATTGAATTCGCATTATTTAGTGTGCATAAGTAGTGTGCAAGTCAGTATTTTTGGTGAAACTTTCAAGTATTTTGATCGAAAAAAGGGAATATATACAGATATCGATTTAAATACATGCCAATAAAGTATGGCACTCCGGCTAGTGAGCCTTTCTACGTCACGTCACAGATTAGTTGCCGCTTTATGGTAACAAAATAATTGTAAGGAGAAAATTGTTTGCCGCCAGTATAATAATTAGGTATGCATTTATGCGTTACGATTGTCATGTTCTATGACTAAGTTTTATTTTGTCGTAATAATTGAATTAAATCACTCATGATTTTATGAAATTCATAGAGGTAACAAGAAAATCGGGGAGTATTATGATACACCACTGGCAACACAGATACGGATTGACATAACCAACCAATCAATCATAGCATGATGACGTCAAAAGTCTCGGCTGTCATTCCGGAGTGCCATACCTTCTTTTCATATACCATGCACCAGCCTTAACCCTTCGTATGCCGTGTCCCGTATCCGTCCTATACAGATATAGGTAAAAATACGGGGAGGCGGCATACGAAGGGTTAATAAGAATGGAGATTACATGTAAATCAACGTATTCTGACGCACTTACATTTATGTGATCTTCACATATGTACACTGAACCTTTTGGTACATTTGTCTTGTTGACAGCGGCACACCATTCTTTTCTAGTGTTTAATGGAATGAAGAAGAAATATTTGTCAGGTGACATCAGTGCCGTGACCTTGCAGCTCGGCACAAAACACGAAATCAACGGGTCTTGACGATACGTTTTCTTGCCTCTCATTTTTACTCAAAGACGACGAAGCAAAAAGATATATTAATCTTGTATCTTTTATTTAAAAAGTAATTGCAATGGACGAAAACTCATCTTATATCAAGATCATTTTTTTTGACACGTATCTTGTCACGAGCTGTCAGTATTTTTTACTTTTAAATTAGTATTCTGTAAAGACCTGAGACCAATGATCTATAGACTTGACGTCAGCGTACACCCGTAAGGGACAGACATAGAATACGTCATATATTCGGGGTGGCCATGTTGATTCAAATTTCCCCATAATTTTATATTACTGACATGCCATTTTTGCATCATGGTGGCTCCATATGATACATAGCTTTTGTTTTGGAACATCTTATCAATAAAAATGAGGATGGGGTTTAAGGTTAGATGAGAAATCAGAAATAAAAAACATTCAGATAATGTTACCGATATTTTAATTTTTATATACAAATAATACGTGTTTATAACCCTCGTAAATTACTGACCCTTGAACAAAATTAGTTTTGTGTAGAAATTTCTTACACTGTCTTTTTTGTCAGCCATGGACTTGGTATAGTAGTGAATTCTCACATTTAGATATTTCTTGCATATGGCTTTAATTAATAAAGCGTAATGCCCACATGTTATGTTGATTAACATTCAGATGTTGACAGCAACATCGATATATTTATTTGTCGATAAAATATTTTACTACATTACTTAAGTATCAGTGCCCCGAGTTAGCACAGGTATGCTTATAATCAGACCTCGGCGTGGGTGAGCTGTTTTCAGAATTTGCATAACATGGACATACCTTGTCATGCCCTTGCCTCACGTGCCCCATTAACAAATGAAATGAATTTATTTAGGCTGCCTTTCTGCTACAAGCTTTAGATCGCAGTCAAAACTAATTAATTTTATTAGAACCTACGGAACGTGATTATTTTGTGCAGCTTTCCGCTTAAGTGGGAAAACAATTTCAACGAGTATTGATGTAAACTTCCTTAGATAATACATATATATCCATATGATACTATGAAGGTTAATCAAGTGAATAGCATATGATATCAAACCTCTTTCGATAGGCAAACAATCTGTAATAAACTGGTTTTCATCTGCTTCTGTCAGTCAGAAATTAAAAGACGTCATCTCTAGAAACCACGACTTAGATTTAATAGAGAGTATTCCGAAAAACTTTCGGAAGCTATAGACGTGGACAGCATTCTAATGTACAATTTCACTCCAGTAACTTCAGTGGCTGTATACTGATCTTTTTCTATCTATAAATGGATATTAAACCCAAGGCGAAACTCGTTAAAAGTTTAAAATATAGAAAACTAATAGTCATTTGTTCTAATAGCACAGAAAATTTACAATAAATATAAAAGCTTAATACTTGTTTTGTAATGTAAATACTTATTTTAGTTTAATCATTTCAGTGTTGTTTTCTTTTAATATTGCTTTATGGATACACCTTATCCATATTAATATCTACAAGACACAACTACATGACGTAAAAATAGCTCACCCACGCCGAGGTCTGCTTATAATACATAAAATATTGAATTAACGAAAGCTCACCCAGCCTATGATTATTTTTCAGTTTGTCAGTGTAATTTTGTCGCGTTATGAATTCAGGCTAGTAACCCGGTTATTAATCACTAAATAGTATAAAACAAAGTCGCTTTCTCTGTCCCTATGTCCCTTTGTATGCTTAAATCTTAAAAACTACGCAACGGATTTTGATGCGGTTTTTTTTAAAAGATAGAGTGATTCAAGAGGAAGGTTTATATGTATAATACATGCATAATTTATTAGCATTGCACCCGTGCGAAGCCGGGGCGGGCTGCTAGTTAATCATAAAATTCTGCTAACTAGAGCGGTAAAAATTAGCACTTACTTGTACAAACAAGGTTGGTGTTGAGAATTTATCTACATAAACTTTTTGTTGAGTCCTGCGAAAGCAACGGTCTTCAAAATGCTTGGAGCATATACGGCTGTATTTAGTCGGCTGCCAATTTTGTCGCCCAGTAGCCACTAACCAAGTATTGCGTACAGACTCGTCTAGCGGAAACCTAGAAATACATTATTCCACACATAAATACATTTATTATTCAATTGTATGGCGTATCATCATCATCATCATCATCATCATCATCATCATCATCATCATCATCATCATCATCATGACGATGATATGGCGTATAGGAAAATGTTTTTACTTATTTCAAATTATCAATTGTGTCATCATTGATTTGACGACGTGGTTGGCGCAGTTTATAGCAAAGAGATTTAACATAATACTACTTATAGAGAGGACATTGCGAACCAAAGCGTAATCCACGACTTGTTACCTCGAGGTAACAAGTCGTTTAGTCTATAACGACACGTCACACTGACATGACGCATTCATATTGCAAAACTAAATTAGAAATAAAAATAATTTAACGGTAAATATGCCTAGTTGCGCCTTGAGATCCTGTAAGTCACGTTACGGCAAAAGCACTGGACGTGACTTCAGCTTATTTTCGTAAGTATTGTGTATATTTATTTTATAAATTTAATAAAAAATAATTGGCAATGGGCGATTCTAGAAAATGTCCCTATACTCATAGTACCTAATAACGCCCTCTGTTGTTCAGTAGCAGTACTACTTAATGTGTAGTGTAGTGTAATATTATGTCGATATGTTTTATCGATAATATTACTATGGGCTAAATAATAATTTAACTATAAAATTATACAAGTACAGAGTACAGACTAATAAGTAAGTAATAATAATGAATGCAAACATAATCATGCTATTTAAATATTTGTGTGTAACAATTATTGCAATTGTTTTGTTTCTGGTATTGTAGTTTTCCGACTGCCAATAAAATAGAACGGGAGAAATGGATAAAATTTGTACAAACAGAGCGTCGTGAAGAAAATTGGCTTCCAACTAATGCATCGAAATTATGTTCGAAGCATTTTAGTAGCCAAGACATGTACTGTGGAAAAACTGGTCGTACAGTATTAAAAAAAGGATCGTTACCATATATTGAAAGTAAAGTAAGTTGTATTTCGTTATTATTCTTACACATACAACTAAAAACATTTAACAGGCTGTATATAATTTGATAATTGGTAACTTAATGAGCTTTAGAGACCTTGGTTTTACCTATACTAATTCTACGATATCTGTCAATCATCCGTCTGTCAGTATCACGTACGAACTATTATATTTTATAGATTGTGTATTGAAATAAAAAAGATTGAGTCTAGTAAACTGATTTTATTAAACTTAGTATGGTATATTTAATGACGCAATATTCTCGGTGAAGGTCTTTAACTTGCTTTAATATTTTTTTATAGTTTCAGGTTGAAGGAATAATCGAAGGCGTTGAGACCAACAGAGTTACACCGGTCAACGTTGATGTGTCAGACTCAGAGTCAATCTTCGATACTCCAAGGAAAATTGCACTAAAAGCTCAAGTTCATAAGTTACAAAAACAAAAAATACACCATCAAGCTAAAATTAAAAAGTTACGTCAGGAAAATAGATATTTTAAACTCAAAGTACTTAACTTGAAAGATCTCGCTAACCATTTAGAAAAGAAGTTCGATATCCAAAAAAACGTAGCAAACTCTCTAAAAGCTACAGCAGAAACACAAGCCCTTTATGAGAGGCTCATTAAAAAATCGACGAAGACAGGTTTGTCTCGTCAAAAATTTGGTCCGGCTCTTCGTAAATTTGCATTAACTCTTCATTACTATTCGCCTGCTGCGTACAGATATGCTAGAAAATGTTTTAATAACGTTTTCCCACATGAAAGAACACTACGCCGATGGTATGTTAGTGTAAATGCGCAGCCTGGTTTTACTAGCGAGTCGTTTCGGGCTTTGAAGATAAAACGCTCTAAAATGGGAAAAGAATTAATTTGTTCGTTAGTTTTCGACGAGATGTCTATTAGACGTCAAAAACTAATGAACACTAAAATGAATGACGGTTTTGTTAACTTAGGTTTCGGTGACATAAGGGAAGAAATAGCCTCTCAAGCGCTTGTGTTCATGGTAGTATCACTGGACCAGAATTGGAAATTACCAGTAGGATATTTCTTTATACATAGTATGACGGCTGAGTTTAAAGCTAAATTAATTAAGCAATGTTTAAGCATGTGCCATGAAGTGGGCGTAAAAATTGTCAGTATGACTTTCGATGGTGCAAAAACTAATTTGAATACTGCAGAAATATTAGGTTGTAAATTGAGTGACCCAGATGATTTAAAAACTGATTTCCCTCACCCTGATAATCAAGAGAGTGTTGTGATAGTTCTTGACCCCAGTCATGTGATAAAATTAGTTAGGAACACATTCGAAAGCAAAAAGATATTTTATGATGCAAAAAATGAGAAGGTTAAGTGGTTTTTATTGGAGTCTTTAAATAAGCTTCAAACAAGTGAGCAATTAAATTTTGCCAATAAGTTGTCAAGTAAACATATACATTTCAGAAACCAGATCATGAAGGTACGATTAGCGACAGAATTATTAAGTAGAAGTGTTGCAAAGGCGTTGCTACTTTGCAATGAGTTACTTACAGGAAAAAAGTTTGAGAATGTATCTGCTACTGTACAATTTATTACTGTTTTAAATGATTTATTTGACATCATGAATTCAAATAAATATGGAAAGTATGGTTTCAAACAGCCGCTAAATCTTGAAAATGGGTCCACCGTTTTTGCTTTTCTCGACCAAGCAAAGAATTATATACTTTCTCTGAAACAGTACTTAAAATTTAGAAAAGAAATAAAGCGTCGCAATTTACCCACTAGAATAATTTTAAAATTAGTAAAACAGAGATTGGTAGACACTATTAATAAAACTGGATTTTTGGGATGTTTAATTAACATTCAAAGTTTGCAAAGTCTGTTTAAAACAGTCGTTAAGACAAATAAAATTAAATATTTGTCCACGTACGAGGGCGGTTTGATAAGTCAGTGACTTTTAGTAAAAAAAATAACTTTTTCAATTTTTTTTATTTTATTTTTCTACATAATCTCCTTCCAATTCGATACATTTCGTCCAACGATGCTCCAGCTTTTGTATCCCCTCGAAAAAATACTTTTTGTCAAACCCTGAAAAATAGGCTTCAGTTTCAGCGATGACTTCCTCATTCGATGAAAATCTTTTCCCGCCGAGCCATTTCTTCATGTTTGGGAATAAAAAGAAATCACACGGTGCCAAATCTGGAGAATAGGGTGGGTGCGGCAGTATTTCATAACGTAATTCTACTAATTTGGCTGTTGCGACTGCCGACGAGTGTGCAGGGGCGTTGTCGTGATGAAACAGTATATTCTTCTTTGACAGATGTGGCCGTTTTTTCACAACTTCTGCGTTAAATTTCTCCAACAAAGCAGCATAATAAACGCCAGTTATTGTTTGACCTTTCTGCAAGTAATCGATATAAATAATACCTTGGCTGTCCCAAAAGACAGTGGCCATTACCTTTCCAGCCGAATTAACGGTTTTCGCTTTCTTCGGGGCCCGTTCGCTAGCAGAAGTCCACTGTTTTGACTGATTTTTCGTCTCTGGCGTATAATGGTGAATCCATGTTTCGTCCGCCGTCACGAATCGACGAAAAAATTCATTAGGATTATGTTTCAATTTGGCTAAGCATTGCTCGGAAGTTCTTACGCGAATTCGTTTTTGGTCGGCTGTCAGCAAGCGCGGCACCCATCTTGCGGAAAGTTTTTTCATACTTAAAATATTATGTAAGATATGAAAAACTCGTTCAGATGAAATGTGTACAATCTCGGCTATCTCACGTATCTTCATTCGACGGTCATCCAAAACAATATCGTGGACTTTATTCACCATGTCATCAGTGGTCACTTCAATCGGCCTTCCAGACCGTACTGCGTCATTGGTGGTGATACGTCCACAACGAAATTCTGTAAACCACTTGTGTACCATTCCATGCGATGGAGCAGATTCCCCATAATATTTTTTTAACCGGTCTTCAGTCTCTTTGATAGTTTTGCCACGTAAAAAGTAATGCTTAATTAGCACACGAAATTCACTTTTCTCCATTTTCCGTCAATTTCCCGCTCTTATCTGACATATGCCTCGATTTCTTTTTTAATTTTCGCAATATAAGAGAAAAAATATGACAGCCAGTAACCAAAGAGTTAAGAATTAGAATAAAAAGGTTCGATTATGAAAAAGTTTTTTTTTTTACTTAAAGTCACTGACTTATCAAACCGCCCTCGTACAGGTTAAGTCAAGATCACCTCGAGTTATTTTTTGGATGCTTAAGAAGACACGGAGGTAATAACAACAATCCCAATGTGGTACAATTTAAAGCAGCATATAAAAAGATTTTAGCTAATTTAGAATTACGTGATTCTTTTTCGGGCAACTGTGCTCCAATGGACAACTTTACCATACTTAATTGCTCTTCCTTAGAGACAGTTAATAACACTTGTTTATTGGGGGATAATGAAGACATTAAGTTAAACGAGGCTTTAGAAAAAGAATTCGAAACGGATTTCATAGCAAATGAAACTTGCGAGCTCTTGAATGGGATATTAAATGATACAAGTATATCAGTAGGCGCCTGTCAAATTATTGGATATATATCTGGTTATGTCTCTCGTGTACTAAGCAGGAAAATCAAATGTGAAATTTGTGTAGCGAGCTTAGTTTCAAATAAGAAATTAGAGTTTCATAAATTAGTTACGATAAAAGATATGGGTGGATTATGTTACTCTAGCAAAAGTGTTTATGATGTGTGTAAAACCACAGAAATATTCATTAGAAAACTTATTAATGAAAATGATGGCAAAGGTGTATCAGCAAGGCATAATATTAATTTTATCAAGACCAAAGTATTAAAAGCATTCTTAAATTCAACCGTTTTTGAGGGCTTAATTATCCACTCATTTGAGAGCCCTGCGATGCTTAATCACAGGCTACATTTGATAACATCTGTAATAGAGACATATGCTTACATAAAACTTCGATTCATAGCAAAGTTTGACCCCGGTCTTCAGAAGAAATCTAAAAGACAAAAATTAACAAAACTGATTTTATTTCAAGGGACTTAAGATATTTAATATTTTTGTCAATAATTAATTCGTCCCTGGTACCCTTATTATAGTTGTTGTAAATATGTAATGTAAATAAATAACTAAGATATATTGGAACCACTTGAATTATTTGAATACCTCCCAAATTCATCACTCGTTTGTTAGAAATTATTCAAACATGAAATATTTTATCATGTACATTTATCCAAACGATCGATACTTTGATATCGACATGTCACCACCCCTATAACGCGAAAACTTACTAACGACACCTAGTGCCTAATAGCTAAATTGCGTTTTTAATGCGTTTAGTTAGTGGTTTCGCTATTCAATGCTACACGACGCCACTGACGCTCGGGATGAACGTTTTTGTATGAAAACCTGTCCAATGTCCTCTCTATAAGTAGTATTATGTTAAATCTCTTTGGTTTATAGTGCACGTGCCTACTGAGCGGGCGGTCCTGGGTTCAAATCCCGGCCAGGGCAAATATTTGTGCGACAAACTCGAATATATGTTCCTGGGTCGTCATGGATGCTATCGATATATGTGTTTATATATATTATGTATATCATCATATAGTAACCATAGTACAACCTTGATTTGTGTAACATAGTCCCTTAATGTTTATTTATTAATACATATTAGATTAAATAATTTCCGTTGGCGATTCTAAGCCGTGGAACCGACATCCTCATTTAATCTTCACAATATTTGTTTTTTTTTTTGTAATTAGAATAGAAGTACGATTTAATACCCCTAAATTTATGATATTTTCATCTGGTATCCCTAACATGATTGTTATGCAGCTAAATTAAGAACACATTTAAATATGGCTGACAGCTTATCATAAACAACCTACGTAATTTGGGCGGATCATTTTACAAATAATGTGTTGTATATCTACGTAAATAATTGAGTTATTTCTATTGTAATCGTGTAATTCTACAATGCTTTAAGTTTAACATAATGTTACTATGCTATTCTCACATATTGCGTTAATAGGATAGTGTAAAATACTGTACTTACGTGTGAAAAGTTATGTTCTCATATTTTTGCTCAGAGCGGCTTTTACAGCCGATTACAGAACAATTCACCATTATTTTTTACTAAAGTTTAAGCATTCAAAACGCTTACCATCACTATATTTCAACAAGATAAAGCAAAATTTTATACAAAACAACAATAATTAAACACGCATGACATGTCACGTACTTATTTGTTTGCCACAAACTCGATTGTGGCAGCGGTGGAAAAGTGAAACTATGAAAAAGACAAAAAATAATATACTTCTCTCTGTCACTCTTGTTATAATTTGTATATGACCATCTCCTTCTGTAGTGGTATTATTATTTGGTTGTCAAGTCTATAGATCATTGGTCTGAGGTAAAGACAGTCTTCATTCTTCTTCATTTGGCGTTTAAAACCTTTTAGGAATAAAATTGACAATAAAAGTGGTAAAACTAAACAAAAAAAAGTAAAATCTATTTTCTCAAACATGTAATGAAATGTCGTCATAACGTGCGTTATAACAGGCTTCGAAGTACCACGTTTCAAGCGGAACAACTCTAGAGAACTGTAAAGGAATTTCATACAAAATTGAAAACCTAGGCCGGGAAGTAATTTTTTTAAACATGGCGTCTGTGTTCGTGATCAGGCTAAATAGCTGAATTTTTGTTTTTCAGTGGTGTATTTTTTATGCAGTAATGTACTATTGATTAATCAATAAAAAGTAAAGTTTGGTGGTATAAAATGAAATGTTGGCCATGGTAGTGTGTAGTAAAAAATAAAAAAAATAATGAAAAATAATGAAAATAAGCACACTGTAACACATAAACCTTTAAATCTGCCAGCAGCAAAGCTGAATCTATTTAAAAGAAACTCCTACTATATGCTAAGTAAAATTTATAATACTATACCTAAATCCGCCTGTTGTTTACCTCTACTGAATGTTACTTGTAATCTGAATTTGTTTGTATTTATTTCCTGTTGAGGTGTGCAATAAAGAATATTCTATTCTATTCTATTCTATTCTAAATCTATAATAAGCTTGACTGGAAATGAATTTTATACAAAACTTAAGATATGGCTACTCAGCGAATGCTATTACTCTTTAAATGAGTTTTTTGAAAAAATACGCAATGCAATTAGTTCATAGAACAGCCAATTAGTATTATTATAATTTTTAGTGACATGTAATTTTCTTTAGTATAACATCGCTAACATTATTGAATTAAATAATTTAGATACTTAGATATAAGGATTGTAATTTGTACGCCAGAAATGGCTGAATGGTGATAAAACCAACTATTTATAAGATCAAAATGTAACCCGTTCAATGCAAATAAATGACTTTGACTTTGACTTAGTGACGTGAGTGAGTGTGAAGACATTAGTATACATAACATTCAATGTAATTGAACTCTATTTTACATAGGTAACTTCAGCGAGTCTCATCTCATACATATAAATCGAATATAGCTCCATAATTTTCAAATCAATTCGCGATTCATAATCATGAGCTGCATTCAATCTCTCTTTATGAAGTAAGTATGTTATAGAATGAGGGTAGAAGGTAGATCATGATTGTATGACCTGTACCGGTGTTTGTCTGTCTGTCACTGTGTGTGTGTGTGTGTATTCATTTAATTTAAATTAAATTTGAGCCACTTCCCGGGCAATGTTTGAGTTGAAATATTGAGTACACTTATGTGGCTGATGACAATACAATAATATGGTGCAAAGCAGCTGGTCTGATGTTGGAGCCAGATGGTGGACTCCATAATAAAATAACGAATACCACACTTGGGCTTTTTAGGATCATCATGGCGATTAATTGACAAATATTTAAGGAAAACAACTATAAAAGCAATACAATCTTGTCACAATAATCACAAGTAGGAAAACACACTTTAAAAAAAATGTTGCCCACATTTTTTTTAAAGTGTGTTTTCCTACAGCTGTTCTTGGATTTTTTTTGAGTTAAGTTTGATCGAAAGCTTTCCAGCCGTTCAAGAATCATGTGGAAATGGAAATAAAAGCAGTACTCTCCAAGATCTGCAACTAACTGTGAATGTAATAAAATCCCTGACACATATATACCTAGTTGCAGATCTTGGAGAGTACTGCTTTTATTTCCATTTCCAGCCGTTCAAGAATCATGTGGAAATGGAAATAAAAGCAGTACTCTCCAAGATATGCAATTAGGTATGTATGTGTCAGGGGTTTTATTACATTTACAATCAGTTAAAAATATTAAAACAACCCCACACACCAACAGTCTGCCCGGTGGGTGATTTCAGTCCGCCCAACGAGCTGGGTTCGCAGCTGAGTAAAAGTTACGGGTGCCCACCTGTACCCAGCCAGTCCTTACCATGAGTTAACAGTGACCGTTCTCTCTAGCAACTGCTTTGTATTGTAGTTCTACAAAGTAACCACTAGGGGCACTGCTGTCCCTATAAGTATGGTCACATTATCTCATGGTAAGGGCAAAGGCATTGTGAAAGTGTTAAATTGTATAGTTATCTTAAACGACATGTTTGATTTCTGGACTTACTTGCATTTCAAATTTTAATGCTATATTGGGACCTGCTTTATACAGTTTTCTATCAACCTGGCACTCAAATCTGGACGGCGCGCAATCGGGCTTCATTCGAATTTTTTTGATTGAGCCCATTATTTTGTATTCCATGTAATTTTCCATGTCTTTTTCTAACTGTAAGGTAAAATAACAAAGAGTTAAAGACATTAAGACTTATATAATGTAGATTGAAACTACCATTTTCACACATTATTATATTATAACAAAACGAAATCACGTCCGAAACGTCGAGATAAATAAGTAAACACCTTTTTGAGCGCTTCGTCAACATATTTTCTTTACAATCACCTTAAAACTTGTATATTTAAGTAGATTCTTACTTTTCTGTATAAACTAAACGTATAAATAAGTACAATACTTACATCAAAGTGATCTTCACAAAAATAAAGTTGAGTTTCGGTAGATAAGGACTCGGGATCTCTTTTAGCTAGCCGTAGCCAGTGGGACCTAATATTCCTGTCACTGGGAACTTTAATCCACATCTTTCCTGGGGTCTTAATGGATGTGTTTTTGCACTCCCGGATGATACAATAATGATAATTGCTATATCTTCTGTGATATTTGGTAGGAATCATTGTTCATAAACTTTGGTTGGAGGTTATTCGAATGTTTTTGTCAAACGCTTCTTTACTAATCGTATGACGCCATTAGTTTAGTAGATACAGATAATCTATAGATCAATATGGCGGAAATGGCGGACAGCGTTTTTGCCTGTTTATGAATGAATAATTTTTAAACGGAAATTTAACGATTTTGCAGGTCCCACTAAGAATGTTATTTTTTTTGAATGGGACAATTAACCATTAGATACCTACTAAAAAACCGCAATTGCGTGTTAGACTCACCGGTTGAGGGTTCCGTACACATTTATATCGTTGCAATTCCTTTGAGTGTCGAAATGTAAGTTTTTTGTTACATAAAAGAAACTTGAAAGTTTGATTTTTCCACAGATTTGAGACTAGAGCAAATATGATTTTAAGTTCAACTTGAACTTAAATCCACGGGTTACCGAGATAAAGGGTCTCGAGGCAGACGGGCGGAAGACGGAAACAAAGTGGTCCCTAAAAAACCGGCCAAGTGCGAGTCGGACTCGCGCACCGAGGGTTCCGTACAAACACTCCATCCCTAAGTGTTTAAGTTAAGTTTGCACCTGGTATGTATAGCGCCCCATATAAATTAGGTGCAAACTTGCAAAGTTAGGTATTAAAAAAAAACTACTTACTAGATCTCGTTCAAAACAATTTTCGTTGGTAGTTTTTATAGTAATGTACATCATATGTTTTTTTTAGATTTTTCATTTTCTTATTTTAGAAGTTAGAGGGGGGGAGACCAACTTTTTTCCACTTTGGAAGCGTCTGTCACGCAAACTATTCGGTTTAGAAAAAAAATATTTTAGAAACCTCGATATCATTTTTGAAGACCTATCCATAGATACCCCACACGTATGTGTTTGATGAAAAAAAAAATTTGAGTTTCAGTTCTAAGTATGGGGAGCCCCCAATATTTATTATTATTTTTTTATTTTTGCATCAAAATCTTAATGCGGTTCACAGAATACATCTATTTACCAAGTTTCAACAGTATAGCTCTTATAGTTTCGGAAAAAAATGGCTGTGACATACGGACGGACAGACGGACAGACGGACAGACAGACAGACAGACAGACATGACGAATCTATAAGGGTTCCGTTTTTTGCCATTTGGCTACGGAACCCTAAAAAGGGTGTCAACTTGCCTACATATAATACTTACTTTTACTTTATTTATGTTTGTTAATGATAAGTTTGCTGTGCTGTTTAATCGCAGTGCACCAGTTTTACTTTTGATACAATCGTTTTCGACCTAAAATTAAAAATATGAAATGTATGACACAAAAAATACCTATAGAAGACGGCACATAATTTTAGTAAAAATTGACAACTTTTCATATTTTGAAGACTAAAATTTTATTACTTGTCTTTGTTATGTTTAGAAAGGTGAATCACTGTTTTTTTGTATTTTTGCTAAGACAACAATTAATTTTATTACAATTTTATTCAAAATGACTAATTTAAAAATGTGGTAACACCAAACCTATGACATAATGGAAAGGATGACTTTAGTCCGAGTCCGATTTCTAATTTAAAAAAAAAACTGAATTATGTCGAGGTTGACATTGTCAAAATTTTCGGTTTGGTTTTAGATCAAGAACTTACATCAAAATGGTCTTCGCAGATAAATATTGGTCCCTTTGGCACAACCAATTTCCCCACTGTCCGACACCAATGTTCTTTATTCTTGTGTGGCACATAAAATAAATGTTTATCGGGCGTTTTCATAGAATTGTTTTTGCAGTTTGGTACAAAACAATACTTGGTGTATTTTGGAGGAGTATATACCTCATCCACCCATACGGGTGCGGGTCTATCCATTTTTGTAAATAATTAAATATCTATATTAATCCCAGCAGATACGTAATTAATAACGCGATTAATTTTAAATTAGAAATCTCTTACATAACCAAAATTCGGTATGCATCTGTCAATGTGAAATTAAAAAAAATATGTTTTTCGTGTATAGGTCTACTCTAAGCCTATCGTAACATGAAGGTTATTTTATGAATTTTTCTTATTTCCTACCCAACCAGCAAAATAGTCCATTAAGAAATCATTTTATCACTAAAGAGTCCTATTAAAGCGTTATTAAGGTTTTCGTTATGAGTTATGACCATGTGTTTTATAAAAGCAACTTATATCACTTTTCAGCTGTATAATATTATACAGCACTTTAGTACTGTTTAATATGTATTGATGTAAACGTTTACATTACAGTCCTAAATCATGCCTTTAACGCTGCACTATAAATGATTCCGTTATACCCCTAAAGAGCTTCCTTGTCCTATTAAAGGAACATATATTACCGTTTTAAGGCAAATATGTGTTTTTAATTCGTATAAACATATTTTGCCTAACAATTTTTTTGCCTAATTTATTTATTTAGTATGCATTCTTGTATCGGATTTGTGAAATAAAGATTTCCAAATAGCTACTATAGTACAGATACTATAGTTGCCCCGAGGACTCTGTTAAAACACTAAAAAGTCTTGAAATCATTGTTTTGGTAACTGTTACGTCTCATAGTCGAATCAAAGAGTTTGAAATACTTTTAATGGGCCTTTCTGATATATAAAAGTAGCATTTGACCACTTAAAATCAGCCAAAATGTCCAATAGTAGAAATTTAAAGTGTTTTTTAGAACAAGACAGACATTTTGGTGTATGGTACTATCCTCTTACCACGGTGTTCTTTAAAAGTAAAAAAATGGATTTAAAAGACTGGAAAAGGAACATGTACCACCAAATAATATCATAATGACATCAAAGGTTTCTTATACGGTTCAACAGGTGTCAAGGAACCCTATTTTTATCATGGCGGCAAATGACTGACCTGATAGATGTTATATAGTAAGCCTATAGTAAGCACGAAGACACTTTTATACCAGCGATCGAGAAATTTATATATTTTCGTGATTTTAATTTCATAAATATTAATAATTAAGGGGGCGCATGAAAATTGTGTTTATAATACTAGTATACTTTCTGGTATTCCCTTGATTTGTCTAATTTTTTTTGTCTAATTTCAGTTTGTCTAACAACTTTTACCATAATGAACATTTTATCTAAAGTCAATATGTATAATATCATTTCTCATAATTATTATTTTGTCGAAATTCGTTTTGCCTAAATGTTCATTTTCATAACTCTTGGTTTGTCGAATATTATTTTATCTAAAACTCACTTTGTCGATTCTTATTTTGAAAATTGTAGGTTAGGTTAAAGACCGAATACTGTAGGTTAGGTTAGGTTTGTTTTATGACAATGAATAGCGGAGCGAGCGAAGCGAGCGGAGCGTCAGAATGCATACTAAATAAATAAATTAGGCAAAAAAATTGTTAGGCAAAATATGTTTATACGAATTAAAAATTAGGGCAAATAAAATTAGACGAAATAATATTATGTGAAGAGAGTATTATACAAAACGACTTTCACTCAAATGAAAATTAGGCAATGTGAATAGTTATGCTAAATAATATTAGTTTAAATGAAATTAAGCAAACCGAAATTAGGCAAAAAGTTGTTAGGCAAAACAAGGTAGAAACGTTCTATGGACTTTTATAGTACTTACTTTTGCTAGTTGGGTAAAATACAGAAAAATAAATTCTAATGAATATTTTAGCCCGTACATGACGCAAAAGCCCTCTCGATTTCTACCTATATTCCTTTCCACAGCGTGCAGCGTGGGAATGCTGCCTACGTCATGGGCACCCTACCAAGAGGTCTTTTTTTTTTAAATAACGACCTCTGGGTACTTACTTAGTTTTATAAATATATTTTAATCTTAGTTTATTTTTTAGTTTTAATGCCATAAATTTGTTATTTCTTAAAGCAAAGTTGGTTCAATGAAAAATTTCCACCTGTTAGATATATGAAATGTTGTCAATTGTTGAATTTCAATCTGAGTATAATTACAGTAGTTAGAACTTAGTTCTTTACATCAATGTGGTCTTCACAGACGTATAAAGCTCTCTTCGGACAATTCCTTGCTACAGCTTGACACCATGTCTGTTTTAGACCATTTGGTATCGATATGAATGCCTTTGTTGGATTATCCCTTCTATAATTTCCGCAACAAGGTACAAAGCATCGCACTTCATCCCTGATATATGCTTTGTATGCGGCTAGTGCACTTCCTTCGTCAGTCATCGTATGTGATTTATAGCTTAGATTTACACCAATAATTTTATTTCTCTTCAACAAGCAGCACGGGGTCGGTTGTCGTAAAGCGCAGGTACCAGGTAATGTCATAATCAGGCTAAAATCTGAGAAAACTGCAGACACAAAAGACGAAGACTAGACGTAACTAACAAACAAAAACTGAACTGGTTTGGTAATTCGTTTGACAATGACAGGTGTCAATTTTTTTTTTTTAATTTTTGCGACCTCGAGACCTGAGAAAATGTATACAGCCGAATGACGCTTAAGAGCATTGATAAATACTCAAAGGAATGATGTGAAAAATGTCACTTTCAGTCAGAATATAAAAACATAAAAATGTGATGTGTTTTTAACATTGGTTTTTAATAAATGTCACGTTTCGGACGCGACGAGATAAACCAGCTTTTAAAAAAAATGGGTTTGTAAGTAGCCATTCAGCTATAAAACTCGAAAATTTTAAAAATGATTTTGTACAAACAAGTATGGTGAAAAAATCATTAAAAAAGTTTGAATACGCTACAATCTAATCTAACCTGTTTTTGTTTAGTCCTATGGTTGACTGGTAGAGAATGCCTATGGCATTAAGTCCGCCATTTGTACTTTTACTTGTGTATTTTGTGCAGTAAAGTTTAAATAAATAAATAACAACATCATGATGATGATGATGAACATCAGGTGCAATCGAGGTTAAATGCATGGCTATTTTGAATAAAAAAAATCTAACGTTCATACCTACTAAATATAACAATAAAAAAAAACACTTGAACTGATACTAATTATTATTATTTTATTAGCCTGTTTGAGTGTCCAACTGCTGGGCAAAGGCGTCTCCCCTTGATTTCCATGACTCCCGATCAGATGCTTCCTCCGACCAGCAGCCGTTTAGGAACGTGAATAATTATTTAATAAAAACCTATATTCTGAAAGTAACAATCTCTAAATCGTATGTTCAGCCTCTAAATCCGAGGCTGGATCAACAATGGCAGCCCTCCCTGAACAAGCTGTGTGACAGTGGAAGTGGGGTCCGTGACCGGGGTCCCAACGGTGCTGGGGCCGGGAGCCACGGAGCAGCGGTGAAGGAATGCCGCCAGACCAGCCAGCGACTGCATCAGACCCAATCGCTCCCCTGCGAATATTTACAGATGAGTTTATTTTTATAAAATTATCCATCCAGCGATTTAAGCTACCTGTGAAATCTGAGGAATGTGAGTGGTAAATTTTACACAGTTCCACTCACTGGACTCAGTGGACAGGCATAGGCAGCCTAATTCGAGTATATGATAAAATGTCCTTCTTTTCTTTGTCAGGCCTCACTTATCGTGATCAAAATTTGAAGCTTATTGTCTATCTATTAGAATTATGTTAGAATTTTCGTGTTTATAGACCAGTAAGAAAGTCAGTTGCAAAATTGAGCGACGTTAACTTGCAATCATTCTTGAGGGTGGCGTTTTGGTCACTGTGAGGAGCATAAAGTCAGGTTCTAGCTTTATCAACAACAAAGTTATGCGGAGTTTATATTGAAGTGAAAAATTGATTTGAAATTTGAACCCACATCTATAGTGGCTTACTGGAACAGAACTACCGATTGTCTATCTTAGTAAGTAGCTAAAGCTACGGGGGCTCGAAGAAAAGAAATATGGCAGTGCACCTTTGCTGGACTTGCCAAATAACAGATGTTGGGGAGTTGTGACCTAACTTACCTATACACGCTCTGGGGCCCTCTCCGAAGGGCAAGTATACGTGGTTTGGTTTTTTGCTCGCATTCTCTGGGCTGAATCTTTCTGGTCGGAATTCACTTGGCTCCTAAGACAACGTAAAATGTGTTATTTCGACAAAACAGAAAATAATCTGATGAAAATGTTTGTCTAGTAAGTAGTATGTTTTTGATTGAATTGAAATTCACTGTTTTTAGATATACCTGGAAGTATTTCTCATCGTTCTGCAGCGCATGGATGGGTATGACCACGCCCACGCCGTCGTCTATAGTGACCGTGGTCCCGGGAAACGTGTAGCGACCCACGCAGCGACGAATCAGGAATCCAAGAGATGGGTACATACGCATGGCTTCCCTGCAAAATTTCATTATCATCATCATATCAGCCGGGAGACATGTAATGCTGGACAAAGCCTCCCCCCAAAGTTTTCCCACAATGGTTTGTCGGGGCCACTCAAGGTGTCGCGACGACTCGCGATTATATTCATACTTCTTTGACAACGTCTTGGCTTTCCACGTTACTGACTCTTCTTAGATTGTCTATGGTGAGATATTTGAATTTCTTATTTTTACTATTCAATTATTTTCTTTGACAAGGCAATTTAGTTTGTTTTTGGACCCTTTGAGTGCACATGCATATTAACTAAAGTATTTTGTGATTGCTCCAGTTCGCCTGCTCTATCAGTTAAGTTTGTGGCCTTGTGTTACTTATTGCCAATATAATTACACATTATTTGCAGTTTTATACGCATCGCCCAGTCAGGCGGATGCTTTCCCGGGCATGTGATAGCATTCGTTTTGACCGGGGACGCATTGGGAACGGGTAACTTATGTGGAGAGATATTCTCCTTACTTATCTATTTGTACCTAGTTGTACCTATTTATTTGACCGGAAGATTGACGAATCTGATGGTCCTTATATGCTGGCTTAACATGCTCCTCGTATCCCCTCAACGCTCTGTCGCAGTCGCAGTCGAGTGATTGAAGTTCGTAATGGATGAGATCAGGTCCAATCCTCGTAAATGGTGTATTCCTTGAGGACTGTGGGGAACTGACTTCATACTGTATCATATGTTTTAATATATTAACTGCAAGACGTTACACAGAGATAAATAGTCTGGTAATGTCAATTTTATGCTAAGATACAAGGCGCAAACAATACATGACAATGGAAGTCATGTATATACCTTTTCCAGAAAGGAGACGACAATCTTGTGAGAGGAGATTCCTGTGAGATGAAGGAACACAAATAATGATACTACACGGATGTGAGGATAGCAGCAGAGTGGAGCGAGCTTGTAAATTAGCAGGTATGAACTATTGCATTACATCTGACGCATTCCTATTCAACAAATAGGGCTATTATTTCAGTAGCGAAGCGAGTTACAGGTTAGGTTAAATACTATGAACCCGGGCAATGTTAAATTAGTTTGTTGTCGCAGTAACCCCTCATGCTGTGGCGACACAAGGGGATACGTGGTTGCCACTCAAGAACGTTTCTACCCCAACGGCCATCGGTTTTAAGGCGCAATGTGCCCCGACCACTGCCACTTAAGTTTGGCAACGTCTGATCCTGGTTTTCTACTTCTACCTATATAACTCGTAGTTATAGTTAGGTATAGTATAGCTTAGGTCATTTTATTTGAGCGATTATTCAGTCTCTTTGTTGAAATTTTGAAATACACGAAGACTTCACTTCATACCTTTTTGGTAGGTTAACTAGCTCTGACCAAAAAGTGGCAATACTGTAGTGTCGTCCCTTTCTATTCAATCTAAGAAAACGGGGACGACACTACAGCATTGCCACATTTTAATTTCTACTCTTTTTGGTCAGACTGTAAATACTTCCTTAAAAAAAATGTACAGATATTTCGAGGTTCAACTATGGATGGAGGCATCGATATGCTCATAATTCTACAAAATGTGTCCACAAATGTCCTAGCAAACTGACTTTTATGAGCATGTTACATTGTAGTCTTTGTTTATGAGCTTTCTCTAACACACCAACAACCATTACTGTCACTATGCTAAAATTTGACGTTAAATATTGTGTGATCCCCGAAGAGATCATATCAGGGAATAGAAACTGAGAAAATCTTCTAAAATCCATTTCCTGTACTAATTGACTTATTTATCTAATAAACCGACAGGTAATAAACACGATAAACCTCAATGGCGTAGCTTGGTAATTCAGTGCCAGAGTCCAGTCTGTTCGAGGTTAACCCCAGGGCCCCAATGGCCTTGGACAGAAACCCCTTGGAGCCCCAGGGCACTGCTCCGGCCAGCCTTTGTGTAGCTACCTGAAACACATCTCCAAATACTTCATCTCCTTAACAGCCTCGTAGCACAGCCTGCCGTGTCTGCTCAATACCTCGTCGATCTCCTGCTGACACTTAGCTTGCGCATCAGCGTGGAACGCGAGCTGGTGCAGCGTGAAGCTGGTCGCTGACGAAGAGGTCTCGAAGCCAGCGGCGAAGAACACCAGCACTTGAGAAGCCATCAACACTTCATCCAACTCTAACTCCGCCTTTTCAGGAGTTCCATCAGCATCCCTCTTTTCTATAGACTCTCCTACTAATTTCCCTTTCTGTTTTAACTCTAGAAGCAAGTCTATAAAGTCATTACGCCCTGAAGGCATATAACTCCGCTGGCTGAAAATGCTCCTCACGAGCGACATCGTGTATTCTTCTATCTCAGGCACTAGAAAGTGGAGATTTTTAAATAGTGTTGGAGCGACGAATTTGAGCATAGATACGAAGCCATCTCGCTTCGCTCTGGTGAAGGACCGCTTTCCGAGTTGTCGGAACGTTGAGTTCTCATCGTTTAAACTGTCAGTGTCTATTCCAAAGCCGCAGGCTCCAATAAAATCTGTAGTATACCTCGCCATGAGGTCCCTAACGTCAACTTCGACTCCACTCTCAGTGGCCGCAACTGCTATCGTTTGTAGCTTCTCAGCTCTTTCAACAATCAGAGGAAACATGGCCTTCAGCTTACCAGAAGTGAATGCAGGAGTCAATCGCTGCCTCAACAGCTTCCACAAATCCCCATCGGCGAAGAAAAGATTCCTCAACATAGGCTCCAGAACGCTCTTCGATGGAAGCAAGCCGCGTGGATGGAAATGCTGGAAATCCGTCACCAGAACATGCTTTATCAGATCAGGGTCTCTCAATATCAGCCTGAGATCGTTAGCCAAGTATAGACCTACGAACTTTTCATCAGGAAATCTTCTGTAAGCCTCAGAATATAGGTCTGCGAGGCTGATTTTCTGCAGAAATTTCTGCAGCGCGTTACCGAAGATTGGCAACGGTGGATCATGTTTGACACCTCTCTCTGCCCAGTATTTAAAGTTTCTCGTCCCGTAAAGGTATAGAAGAGAGAATACAAGAAAACCGAGCACCACGAGATACATATTGAGACTGCAATACGTAAGTACGGGTCTGCATTGTTATTCTGTATAATCTCGTGCATGGATAAGTTATTGTACTATAAATATTTTTTATCGAAGAATTATGACGTCAGCAATTTCAAAGTGTCAACATTAATTCGATTAAATAACTTTGATGGCACCTTAAGATAGGGCACGGAAAGTTTTATGAAGACAATTACATACAAATAGTATTTTTCTGATCAGTGCTTGCTATCAAGCGTACAAATAAAATTCTATTTATTATGTATCACGGTTGAATAACTATATAATTTTCGACTTTTATGATACCTAAAGAGATATATTGGTAAACTTAGTGAAGCTCTTACCTATGGTCCCCCGGAAGATCAGCGCTGGCTCTCGAGCTATCATCATGCTGGGTGGGACTTTTCGTGGCACAACCATAATATTATAGTTGCCTCAAGACAGGCCACGCTAACACTTCCAAGAAAATGAAGTGTCGAACCATACAAACTGACTCACAGTTCATTTACATGGAAGTGTTAGCGTGGTCTGACTCTATTTTTACAAGCTTTTATTTAACTTGCATGGTATGTTTAATGTATGTTTGTTCGGGTGAAATCTTGCAACTCAATTTTGAAGCAGATATCGTCAACCGATTGAGCTGAAATGCATACTTACTTAACTTTGATGACAATACAATAATATGGTACCATGGGGCTGATCTGATGATGGAGCCGGAAGGTGGCGATAGGAACTCTATAATAGAAAAAGCAATCCTACCGAGCTTGGGCTCTTTAGAATCGTCTCAGTGAGCATTTGATGGATATCCAAAGAAAAGTACAGTCGGCTATAAAAGCTTTGCCACTAAAATGTCATTTTAGACAAAAACTTATTAATCTTATTTTATAATTTTTGTGACGGCCTTTATGTAATTATGTTTTATGGTCACGTCACTAAAAATCTATTTCTTTCTTAATCTTATTAAGAAAAATTAGAACTAATTAATTTGCTACGGCCCGACAGGGGTCCTGGTACCTAGACTTAAGTACATGCTGGAATGAAAGATCTTATCTTAAAAAAACTCGCTGCACGCTCGTGGCGAAGACGTTGCGTGCTCGCAGCGATATCGTTGCGTGCTGGCTTCGTTTTCAATTCGCTCGCAAATCCCCAGGGGGCTATAAAGGCTCTTTATCTGTGTCCGGTATAATACTTTAATATTGTTGTTTTTAATGCAATCTAATCTGCTGCTACATCGCTACCAACTCAAATTTAATGCATAACGTAATTCCCAGTTTATCTTATCCATTATACATATTCATATGAATCAATAACAACTTAACCTGACGATGACCTTGGATAAAGTGACCCCGATGTCCCCGGTGTACCAAAAGGAATCATTTTTACCGAGCGAATGAAGCGTATCCGTTTAAGCTTAGTCAAAAATGATTTCGTATGTTTGGATTTGCGGTCGTTCGCGTCTGCAGCTCGTAGGTTGAGAAAAACCAATTCTTATGAAATTTTGTGAGTATAGTTGCTACTTATAGCGTATAGACAAGTGTACCCAGTTCTTGCCCGCTGCCGCCATTACATGACAGACGTCAACGGGAGCGGGCAGGTCGTGGTCCACAAATCACAATAAACCCGTTCTCGTGTTTTATTGAATCTATTCCCGCCCTGAAACCCTGGAGGCACAGTCGCAATAAGTATATTTTTATTTAATTATTGAACCCGCACGATTTGTTTCCGGAAATAGACCTAGAGGCAGACCTAAGACTACCTGGACAAATGTTGCTGGCAGACATGAAGGAATGCAATGTTTCCGATGACGATGTCATGGATATGGCGAAGTGGAGGAAGAGGATATGAAAGGCTGACCACGCCACCATGTGGGATACATAGTCAGGAGAGAGAAAGAGAGAGATTTGTTAAACCTGCCTAATTCCGGAAAAATGTGAAAAGTTATCTCACACCTCCTCCAATTAGGGCCTGGTCACATCACCACGGCACGGCGCCGCGTCGTGGATTTTTACGGTGGCTTTGTATGCGCTGGCGCCGTAAAAATCCACGACGCGGCGCCGTGCCGTGGTGATGTGGCCAGGCCCTTATAGCGGGGGTGCAGCTCAGTGGTAGTTAAATAATGAACGGGACTTCTTATATATTTTATATTTGGACTTCAAATACAGCTCTTTCTTAGTTTATCGCTTTTTTCCGGTTCTTTTGGTGAGTGACAGAGACGGCCATAATTCGAATATTCAAATATATTGTAACATAAAATCTTATCTGCCAGCTCCGCTTTTACCGACCAATTAGTACCTTACAGTATCGGCTCCCGACTATCGTGAAGTTGACCGAGGCGAGGCGAAGTTGGCCGAAGTATGAGTTTCTGCAGCGAAGTGCCCTCTCTCTCTCTCTACATACAGTCCACACTATCATATTCAATCACTCCTGTTGCGCGGAGATAATCCCATTAGCGGGCTATACTCCCACACAGTCCGGCTCACTGGTAGTGAGGGTTAAACAGCCCTGATACAGTTCAAGTCTAACTAAAAAAAAAACTTTTATATTCGCCCAACCTCGGTCAACTTTGTGAGTGCCGGGGCACCGATTTTAGGAGTTGTGAGTGCAACTGCAGAACTCAAGTGGCTGTGTGAGCTATGGACCTGGCGAGTTTGTTTTGAAAATACTGAAATTTGTAATTTGTACAGATATGGGGAAGATAACTCCGCCATTTTGGAAAAGTTTATAAAAACTGAATCTACAAAAAACCTCTATATTATTATTATTCATATGGCATGTTATTTCAGATAACAAAGGAAACAATCCACGTAAAGCTAACTTTAATTACAAATCCAATATGATTCGAGTCTACTCACAAAAATGTCATGATGATTGATTGAGAGATGTGGCCTGTAGGCGAGAACAGCTGGAAATCCAAATATAACTTCCTGAAAATCGCTTTACGATGTAATATCTGAACGCACCCCAAATGTCAATAAAAACTGACATCTTGCTTGCTTTCATTATCTGTACAAAATCTCGTTTCTTGGTCAAGCGGATTCGCTTCTTTTGTTAATTTTATGGGGGAATAATGGCAAACTGTGATGGATAGGACTGAATTAACACATTGCCGCTTCTGCGCGGAGCCGAGGGACGCGGACAAACTCTTGAATCTAAAAATGGATCCCGAGAAATGCCAAGCTACGGTTACTAAGTTGATGTTCCTCAACGCTATGTATGTTGATATTTCGGACATCACACTGCCTAAAACAATATGTTTTATATGTTACGAGTCGTTGAACAACGCGTATCAGTTCCTAAGCAAGGTGAAACAGGCACAGAATGTAATATCAGATATTTATTCAGCGACTAAGAACACTTTTGATCTTGATGACGATAAGATTTCGTTCGATGACTTAATTATTGATGAAACTGAATCGAACATCAAACAAGAAAGATCCTCTGGAAGCAAAAGTCAAGCTATCTGTTCATTAAACCAACCAGATTCGAAGGTACACGTTAAAGTCGAACCGAAAGAGGAATTAGAGTGCTATGGCCCTACGGATGACACAAGCAGTATGGGTCGGAGCCCGAGCCCTTCCAACTACGACGACAGCCTCAACGTTCAAGATATCCTCGAAGCAGCCATGTCGGGAACACCGTTCACCTCCAATGTCGCAATTTATGCTAAAGAAATGTCCGATATCAGCAAAAAAGAAATAACTACATGGAAGGATTATCCTTGGCTGTGTGCGCACTGTAATATAGAGTTCCATGACATGGGTACGCTCCGGAAGCACTCAAAGTTGGTGCACCGAAAGTGCTCGGCTTTCACATGCATAGAGTGCAAGTCGTATCATCCGCTGAACTTTACTGCGTTTGTTAAACATGTTATAAGACATGAAAAGGATCTTCAGTAAGTATTTATCAAGCTGGTATTTTAACTATTACCACCCACAGTACATTTTTTTTGTCAGAAGTCATTTTTTTAAGGCCTTTCTTAACTCTTAACCATTCTGATGTATCTTTTAATAGATTAAATTTTTTACAGATATTGGGTGTACATCTGTTGTACTAAGGGTGTCACAATATTGATATTGTAGTCCCTAAAATATTAAGTTTATTATATGAATTAATTTAACAACACTATTTTTAAAGTTGTGCCTTAATTTAATTATGAAAGCTAGTTAGGTGGAAAACTAGTTTTTAATCCCACATTAAGATTTATGAAAGACATCCCAATGCATGAACTAAATAATCATTTTCAATATTGAAATATGTAAATTTGCCAGAATTCGTAATTCGAACCTGTAATTGACCAGTTATGCAGGAAGCGACCAAAGATTTCTTTTTCATAATGCAAAAAAAATCAACCAAACTCATTCATTGATTAAGACTTAAGTCACTTTAACAAAATAATTACACTGGTCGCTTTCGTCAATTGCGAGTTTTGTATGCCATTGTGCAATCAAATGATCCAAAAGTTTGACACTAAAATACTGTTCTATCAAACACGCCTCACATTTCATCTGTGCTAGACCTATTTAAATTTCATACAAAATTACAAACCCGGAAAGCAACCGTTTTGATTTGTGATTAGTACTCACAAGTAAAAGCTTTAAATTATTATTTCATTGCATATTTTAAAGAACAAATACTTCTAAAAGGGATTGCCAGTCTCCTATCCCTTTCTCACTTGCTCCAGTTATCCCTATTTGTCATCTAGTAATTTACTATTATTTCCTTTCCAGAAATCAATGCTACTACTGCGACACTGCCACCAACGATTTAACCCAGCATGTTTTCACACACTTCCCCAAAACCCACTGCCCATGCCCAGAATGTGGAGAGATCCTCAAGAACGAAGAAGCACTCCAAAAACATCTCCAAGACTACAACTCATCCAAGCCCAAGAGGAAACCGAGAAGAAAACGAGGAACACCCATCACTATAGCTGAATTAACCTGTAATATATGTGAAAAAGTGTACAAAAATCCTAACAGTCTCCGGGATCATATAAAGCTGCATCGGAGTGATCGGAAACGGGATTACACTTGTGACCGTTGCGGCAAAACTTTCTACAGCAAAGGTACCCTAACGTCCCATATAATGTCTCACGATAAAGTGCGTCCACACATATGCAGGATATGCAACAAATCGTTCTTATTTCCGAACATGCTACGGAGACATGTTGAAATGCATTCCGGTGTGAAACCGTTCAGTTGTGAGCAGTGCGGTCGCTGCTTCAGGCTACAGTATCAGCTGAACGCTCACAAAATCATTCACACCGATGCAATGCCTCATGTATGTCAGTATTGCAATAAGGCGTTTAGATTTAAGCAGATCTTGAAGAACCACGAACGACAGCACACCGGAGCAAAGCCCTACGCTTGCAACCAATGCGGTATGGAATTCACAAATTGGTCGAACTACAACAAGCATATGAAACGAAGGCACGGTACGGACACATCGAAGAAGAAAATAACTCCGGAAGGAGTGTTCCCCATTAACCCGGAGACGGGGCAGATCATGCAAGTCCAGGATGCGAGTATGGATGAATGGAAGAGTAAGATCATGATACCGGCCAAGAGAGGAAAGAAGAAGGTAATAAAGACTGAGGATGTTGACTGAAGTTACTTGAATTCTTAGGGTATGTTTCCACTGGTGTAGAGCTGGCGATTGGAGGGCCGTGTTTGGCCAATCAGTGTTCAAAATGCGTGTGGAAACTAGCGAGATACTCATGCAATAATCATGTTACACATTAAAATTTTTCGCTATGTCACATTAATCAAACTAATATTTTAACACTTTTAACACCGGGAACCTGCTCCGTGGGCGCTGTGCTCGTAGCGAGTTTTCGCTACATACGCATTTCCCCATGTTATCGGCTACACGCGTAGCGCTACGAAATCCTTGGTTGCCAGTGTTAAAAGCGAAATTTGTGAGTGTGTTTGTTACTTCTTCACGCTTAAAAGGCTGGACCATTCTTGTTAAAATTTGGTATGAAGGTAGCTGACACACTGGATTAAAACATAGGCTACTTTTCATCCCGAAAACAATTGTGTTTTGGGGGGAAAAAGCGGGTCATACCGCGGCGCGCAGCTAGTATATAGTAAAATAAACCATTGATACAAAGATCAAAGCTCAAAGACATTTTTTAATGCGTAACCTGCTGCAAGAGGCTGGGAATCGAACCCGGTACCTCTAGATTGCCGGTCCAGCGCGCTAACCTTTTTTATGCGTTCCGGAGTATCGCTAGTAGTCCCGGTATCGATATTGGATGCATCTTTAGTGGAAACAGTGTCATTGGTCAAATCACGAGCTCCGCGCAAGTGGAAACGCAGCCTTAGACTAAAATAAGAGTCAACGTTTAAATGCCTATGGCGTCTTTGTAGAGCATTAACTGCGGAAGCACAGAATAAACCACAGAAAGATGCGTATGCACGGCACGGTGTGGATATCGAGTATTTAAAATTTAAATACTTTAAATTTTAAATCAATACCTTCAAACTTCATACACACTTTTTTTTGCTATCCTGATGTCCATAAGGCAACGCAAAATGCACATGTAGTAGCCAAGTGGCTAAATTAGCCAACCAAATAAATGCATATCGTAAAGTATTGGTATTTGGCTTGCATTTCTAACAGCCAGTCTCTGGAGCCCCGCTTCGCGGGGGTTCTATGTCCGCTCTTACGCAAAGTGAAGTATCAAATAAACCTTATCAGGTCATCTTACATTCTGTTATACAGATATGTTTGAAAAGACAGAAAGATCGATGGGCTAGGCATTTAATTAACTAGTTGACTGCGATACACATACAAGTATTATTTGCAACCACTGTGCCTTATAAACTGCCATATTCTTATTACCCTGTATTTTATGTAATAGAAATGAAAAAAAAGAACTGTCACAAGCACAGTATTATAGTTATAGATAATAATCGAATAATTAAAAGTTCCAAAATAAATTTTATGTGTCAATGAAATTACAAGAGTAACTCTCGAATGTTTAATTTAATACAGGCAAGACCTTTCGAATGCTGGCACACAATAACGTGGTGTGTTGTTTAAAAAAATATATATATTTGAATGTTCATTATTGTATTTTATATTTTTTAAATACCAGATACAGTTTTGACCAAAAAGAAGTGCAGGTTGTTTACTAAATCAGAATTAAAGATGGCTAAATTTATTGGTAATTGTATTTAAAAAAATCTACAAATAATATGTTGAATACCAAGTGATTTGAATGCAATAACTTATCTACAGTGCGACCAAAAAGAGAAAAAATTAAAAAGTGGCAATACTGTAGTGTCGTCCCCGTTTTCTTATATTGATTAGAAAGGGAGGACACTACAGTATTGCCAATTTTTAATTTCTACTCTTTTTGGTCGGACTGTAATTTTAATTATGTAACAAAATATTTTTACAATAGTTGTGCCTGTAGGTACGTAGTAGGTATAATTGTATAGGTAATAGTATTAAAATTGTGTTGCGTCGTTACTTTAAATAGACAAATAATGCGAATTTTATACGTATCTGATAATTTATGATATAAATAGAAATCACTTAAGTTTATGATTATGAAGTACACCGAGTATTTAATATAATCTTCATTAGTAATAATTGTTTAATTTCCTCAGCTCCAAATAAGGGTGTCTTAAGAAATACCTACTAATGATTCGATTTTTGCACTTCACTACTACATAGTGTAAAACAAAGTCGCTTCCTGCTGCCTGTCTGTCCCTATGTATGCTTAGATCTTTAAAACTACGCCACGGATTTTGATGCGGTTTTTTTAACCAAAGACGGCAATTCACGTCTACGGAAAATTATGCCACTGACGCCAACGACGCCTATTGACGTCAAAATTTCAATGGTCAAAGATAAAGATAATTTATTTGTCAAACATGAGTAAATATATACAATGTTGTTATTGCTAGAGATAAAATATCCTCCATGTTTTGCCTTTCGGCGTACAAAAGCATGCCAATTCAAAGTTCAATCAAACCACTATCTGCGTTTTTGTCTATTGATTTTATTATTATTATTATTTATAATGAGGCAGGCAGTTTAACAACTGATAGTGCCTATATCCAGCAATCTGTGTCTTGAGATCGTTGCTCAGTGGTATGCTTGTCTAATTTATTCTTGAAATTATTGACGTTAGGTTTTGGAGCACTTTTTTTTGCGTTGACGTCAGCGGCACATGGATTGCTCTACCGCTTGGCGTTCATAAGGATAGACAGAATGATTCAAGAGGAAGGTGTGATTTATCAGTATTTCACCCGTGCGATGTCGGGGCGGGTCGCTACTTCGCTAGTTTATAAAATGTGTGAAGTAGGCGTCTGTTTTTGGCCAAAATCCCGCCGCAAATAGGCGCCTAGTACACAAATTCTATAGTAGTTTGTGCAAAAGAAAAAAACCGGCCAAGTGCGAGTCGGACTCGCGCACCGAGGGTTCCGTACAAACACTTTCCATCCCTAAGTGGTTAAGTTAAGTTTGCACCTGGTATGTATAGCGCCCCATATAAATTAGGTGCAAAGTTAGGTATTAAAAAAAAAATATGGTTTTCGTAATTATTCCTTTATCTATGCTATAAGACGTTGCTTCGTACCAAATTTCAAGATTCTGAGTTCACGGGAAGCACCCTGTAGGTTTTGATTCCCTTGCAAGTGTCGAAAATTTGCAAATTAGGTGCAAAGTTAGGTATTAAAAAAAAAATTTATGGTTTTCGTAATTATTCCTTTATCTTTGCTATAAGACGTTGCTTCGTACCAAATTTCAAGATTCTGAGTTCACGGGAAGCACCCTGTAGGTTTTGATTCCCTTGCAAGTGTCGAAAATTTGCGGCATAAACGGCTGTATCTTTTGATTGCGTTGGCTTAGAAGTTTGATTTTTTCACAGCTTCAAGGGACAGTAGACCTGAGTAATTGATATAAATTTCAGCTTCATACGTCCACGCGTTCCTGAGAAAAAGGGTCTTGACAGACGGACGGACAGACGGACAACAAAGTGATCCTATAAGGGTTCCGTTTTTTTCCTTTTGAGGTACGGAACCCTAAAAACAGTCCGACACAGAACTTTTCATTCCTATTCTGTTCCGCAAATTTCATAATAATTGGTTATGTTTGGCTTTGGAGGTGCAAATAGAAGAGACCGAAACCTCGATTTGTATAACTCGGCTACGTTAAGTTTGGAACTCTTTTGTATGCAACGCCATAGTTACGAGGTGTAAACTTAACGTAAAAAACTATAGGATCAGTGTGTGTGTGTGTGTGTGTGTGTTTGTGTGTGCTCTTAGGGTGGGTTTTCACTGATTATTCCCCGTTTCACCATAGGATAACCAGGCGAGGGGAGCGACTTCACCCTTATTTTGTCAGTTTACCACTTATTCTCACGAAGCGATATCCTTCATCACTTCTAACGCGAACCGCTAAGGAAAGGATCTTGTCCCATCGTGTTTCCTGAAAGTTATAACTTGGGTATCTTCAAGGCCAGAGTGAATAGGCCGTTGCTGAACCAGCGAACTACTTCCTCGGCCCCGTAAGTTTACGTACCATCAGGTAAGTATTCCCGGTTTGCGACGATATTTGATTTATAAAACGTGAGTAAACTCATTACATATTTTAATACAGTAACATCTGCTAGCGTAAACAAAATGTTTACCTTGAAGCGAAAAATTGAAAACTAAGTACTAAACCACGGTAAGGCATAATAGACATAAAGTAAGGTGTGGTATGGTTGAATTAAGACTAACAGTTAGTTATTTATTGGACTGTGGCAGTATTCTTCAGTCGAAAACTGGCGAGAAACTGCGCAGGATCGGGACAAAGTGGCACTCGTTTCGGAGGCTAAGAACCTGCTTGGGCTACTGAGCCAGTGACATCCTACCCTACCTTGCCTTAGAAATGAAACCATAGTTTGTTATGAAATACATTTATTGACAACAAATAAATTCAAATTGTGCCTCTAAGCTTACGTTATGATGAAACAACACTCACATCGAGAAAACCGGAGTAAACTGTCCCATCAGCGTAATGCAGGTACTTATTATATGCGCGCTTGGCGCCATGTTGGTAAACATTTCTTTGTTCCCTCTTCCCAAATTGGCTGAACGGGTAAAGCCATTTTTAGGGTTCTGTACCCAAAGGGTTTAAAACGGAAACGGGACCCCATTACTAAGCCTTCAGAATATTATGAGAAAACATAATTATTTTGTACCATATTTTTTAAATCGATATTATTCATTATTAATTTTTATTTCGTAAATTTTGACATTGCACTAAATTTGACATGAAACTTATTATTTGTCAACCATTTTGTGCAGGTATCTTATATTATTTTAGATTGTTTGTTTTATGTTTAATTTATATTTTTTGTATTTCGTCTCATGACATTTTGTTGAATATGTTAATCTAGTTCATAATTATAATATTTTTAGTTTGTGACATATTATTTTCTTGTTTTCATAGTTGGTTTTTGTTTATTTTGCTACACTGTGACTTTTGAATAAGTACCTACCAGATTATAAATTTTATATAATTGAACATACCTGATGATCTTTTTGTGAATCCATTCTATTTTATCTACGACATGTAAAATATTGTGTAATTTTCAAAGAGAAATAAATATCTAATCTAATCTAATCTTCGCTGTCCGTCTATCTCGGGTCAAGAAGTAGCCGAAAATACCTCACGTGATTTGTGCACAAGCCCTAGTGACTACCTAGCACGACACGACCGCAGCGACTGTGCTGAATTCGCGAAAGTATAAGGGTGCAATTTTTTTTAACTATGGTACAAAAGAGTACAATTTTTTTTATGAATTTGGACAATAATCCGCCGTGGTCGTGCCAGGAAGTATCACACTTTATACGGGCAAAGTTGCGGGCAGGGCTAGTAGCATTAAAAAAAAAACCGGCCAAGTGCGAGTCGGACTCGCGCACCGAGGGTTCCGTACAAACACTTTCCATCCCTAAGTGGTTAAGTTAAGTTTGCACCTGGTATGTATAGCGCCCCATATAAATTAGGTGCAAAGTTAGGTATTAAAAAAAAAAATTATGGTTTTCGTAATTATTCCTTTATCTATGCTATAAGACGTTGCTTCGTACCAAATTTCAAGATTCTGAGTTCACGGGAAGCACCCTGTAGGTTTTGATTCCCTTGCAAGTGTCGAAAATTTGCGGCATAAACGGCTGTATCTTTTGATTGCGTTGGCTTAGAAGTTTGATTTTTTCACAGCTTCAAGGGACAGTAGACCTGAGTAATTGATATAAATTTCAGCTTCATACCTCCACGCGTTCCTGAGAAAAAGGGTCTTGACAGACGGACGGACGGACAGACGGACAACAAAGTGATCCTATAAGGGTTCCGTTTTTTCCTTTTGAGGTACGGAACCCTAAAAATGTTTATTTCGATCCATATTGAATTATACCTACACTCGACTCGATTTTCTTGATGTAAGCTATGCATTTATGAAAGACAAATATGTTGACAAATCGAGAAAATTAATAACTAATAAAAATACGAAAATCGGAACACGTAATAGAATTTAAATAAATCAAGTTACAAAAATGTGACGAGCTGGAATGGAATAGGAGTAAGGATTCGAGTATCACTACGATGAGCCCCGAAAAATCTATTTACCAACTGCAAAAAATGTTCATGCACTGTGAGCGTTTTCAAAAAGTGCAGTGCGGGGCGGGGCTTTCCAAGCCCGTAAAATTCGTAATCTGAAGAAAACAAGGCATTTAGAAAGAGGGGACACCACATTAAGTTTTTGTCCCTGTTTTGAAAAATCATACACCATACATGATTATTATTATTAAGCCGTGAAGCTCAGGTTTTTGCTAGGTCCGTAGTAAAAAAGAAAAAACATACCTATTCGTTTTTTTTATAAACAAAGCGCGGGAATTAATAGTCTGGCCATCGGAACGTGATACTAAAAATGACCGCGAAATTTTAAAATTAATTTAAATAACATTTTGCTTAGTCCTAGTTTGTAAAGCTCTAGTATCGGTGTACAAACTAGGACTAAGCAAAATGTTTACAATGAAGCGAAAAATTTAATGGTTCAGACAGAATTCCAACCTGCGTTTCCAACGGCTTTCCGGGCCAACGCGGGCGTTCTACCAACCGGACCACCGAACCAGATGTCACGATGGTGCCGACTATAAAGTCTAAATCTTTACGGTAGATGGCGCTACGATGCCACCCTACCCTAAGGTATGTCGAAGCAACTGGTTGAAAGATTCAATGGCTCTGACATCTGATTCGGTGGTCCAGTTGGTAGGACGCCCGTGTTGGCCCGGAAAGCCGTTGGAAACGCAGGTTCGAATCCTGTCCGAATCATTAAATTTTTCAATTTTTCGCTTCATTGTAAACGTTTGGTTTACGTTAGCAGACGTTACTGCTTTAATAAAAATAATTAGGACTAAACAGTTTTGCTACTTTTGACATTATATTTTTCATCGCCAATGGCTAATATATCTGCACCATTGCATTGGTATCAGTCATAGCTCATTGGCTAGAATTTTTAAATTTGGCGGTAATTTTCAGTATCACGTTTCAATGGCCAGACTCTAGTCTCGAGTTGTCAAGTTATTTGGTCACAGATTATAAAATTTAACATGGCACTGAACAATAAACGATTAATAGTAGATAATAATAGTAATAATACATTATTATATTAAACGTCTTATTTAGTGTTGCTATTACTTTTATTTTATAAAAGTGTAAATCTACAGATCCCAAAAGGCTGAAAACATGATATAGTCTACTAGGTACTAGAGTCAAACCATGCAAACTTTTCCAAGCAAATGAACTGTCAAACTATAAAAAGTGAGTCAGTTGTATTTATTTATTTATTTGACAGTTCATTTGCTTGGAAGGGTTAGCGTAGTTTGACTCTACAGTATTATCTCTATCTATTAAATAAAATATTTGCATATTGACACCCATTTAAGGGTGTTTGAAATATCTGTTCCACATCAGTGTGTTGTGTGTTAGCTACCGTTATCAAAAATATTGTATGATTTGATGCCTAATAATAATAAGAGTAATGAGAAATCAGTATAACTATTTTAGTTTGTGCTTCTATTTAAGTAATAATACATTATATGTTTTCCTAACAAACAACCACAAAATACTTGAACATAGTATCAGATATATCCATAGTATTAAATTAAAACAAACATTAGTCAGAGACTTATGTTAATATTGTTAAAAATTAAATTAAATCTCATTATATTATAACTTCAACATCTTGAAATAATTTTTTGGTTGGTGAAACAAAATAAAAAGGGCAATCCCTTTCTTAACCCTTTGACCGCCAAAGACGGCAAATCATGTCATCGGGAATTCGTGCCACCATGTGCCACTGACGCCAACGACGCCTATTCACGTCAAAAATTTTAATGGTCAAAAACATGCTAATTCAAACCACTATCTGTGTTTTTCAATCTCTGTTGATTTTGGAGCACTTTTTTTTTTTGGTTTGGCGTCAGTGGCACGGTGAATTGCTTTGCCGCTTGGCGCTCAAAGGGTTAATTTGCCCTTGTTTCCTTTAAAAAATAACTGCAACATACGGACGTAGAAGATTGACTTAACGGAAAATTATATTTAAATTCAACAATTAGTTTTTCTACTTGGATATATCTGACACCAACAATTCTAAACAATTCTCTAATTAAAAATAACACTAAGTAATTTCTTCACCCAACTTCTCCCATACTGCTATTGATTGTGACTTTCAGCACTAACTTCACTCTTAAAATTCAACGGTTCCATTTCCATCTGTGGTTCCATTCCCACCGGCATTTCCATTCCCATGGACGTCTCCTGCTTAGGCCTCCCTGGCCTCCGCTGTTTCAACATTTCTTTCTTCCACTCTGCAGTTTCCATTGTTTCTGGCAGTATAACCACTTCGCCTGTTGCCGGATTGATAGGGAATAGACCTTCCGGAGTATGCTTTTTCTTTGCCATATCCATCCCGTGCCGTCGCTTCATGTGTTTGTTATAATTAGGCCAGTTAGTGAAGTCCCGGCTACAGTAACCGCAGGAATACGGTTTCAATCCTGTATGCTGACGGACGTGTTGGTTTAATATGGTCTTGAACCGGAAGCTTTTGCCGCAGTACGAGCAGATGTATGGCAGCTCGTCTGTGTGTATTATCATGTGGGACTTCAGCTGTTTCGGCAGACGGAAACATCTGCCGCACTGATCACAGGAGTGGGGTTTATGTCCATCGTGGACACCGACATGATTCTTTAGCAAGCCCATTGTTTTGAAGCCGAATTTGCATATTTTGCACTTGTAGGGTCTTTGATCGTCATGCAGCAGCATATGGCCCGCCAGGTTCTGCTTGTTATAAAAGCATTTGCCGCACTTATCGCAGGTGTGGTCCCGTTTTCTGTCCGTATGAGTTATTAGATGTGACGTCAGACTGCCTTTGCTTTTGAAGACTTTCTTACACAAGACACAAGTCAGATCATCCAAGTTGCCTAGTTCCGGTGGGATGCTTCTTGCCCTGCCTCTGTAGAATATATTTGTATGTTCATTCAGTTCTTCTAAACTCGAGAAGCAGGTGTTACAACCCTTGCAGATATATTCCGATGTTCTATGCTCGCCTTTATGGTGGGTCATTTGGCTCGGCTTTGTAAAATTCAAATGGCACTCATGGCAAGACAGTTTCAGGTTCCTTCTATGCCTTTTTATATGCACTAAGAAACTGTCAAGCTTTTGTTTTTTGATATGGCAATCCCCGCACTTGAATGCATTGCAGCAATGATGGTATTGCATAGAATGTGTCTTCAGCTCCTCGGCGGATTTAAACTGTGTCTCGCAGAAGGAACAGGTCCATGCGTAATCCTTCCAAGTTAACTTAAGCTCTGAAAGAGGTATTGAATCTAAGCTACGGCATTTTGTGCTTTTTACCTTCTTTTTCCGTTTTGGGACATCCTGTTGTGTGGAGAGAGTTTCTTCCTCGCATACTTCAAGCTTCACTTTAATGCTATTAACGATTTTTTCCGCTTGTTCTTCTAAAAATGCCTCACCTTGGTCGGAATCGTCTGACAACTCTTCCTTCTTAACTTGTCTGACTAATAAGTTGTTCAGCATCTCTTGAGCGTGTTCCACGTTGAGTATGAACTCGAAGGCTCGGTCTAACGAGCTAATGCACACGAAACAGACTGTTTTCGGTAGCACTTCGTCGGTAAACAACCCCAGTGTCCTTGCGTTAAGCCTTTTCAGTTTGCTGACGATTTCAAGCTGCCTGTCAGCCTCAGATTGCAAGTCAATGAGTTTATTAAGCGGTTTCAACTCTGCGCATAAGCGGCAATGCGCGTTTTCCATAGTTTTAATGCGGTTTGATACGTAAATTAAGCGAAATTAATAAATTATTTTTGTTTCTTGATCAACATTTGACGTTTGTTTTTTCTTTTGATCGTGACCCAGTAGTCAACCCGGCTTCTTGATATTTTTGTTAATCTGATTCGATTTAAATCGATGTTTTTTTTTTGTTTACGATTTTAGTTTCCTTATTGTAAGTATATTTTATGCCTTAAGATTAATTTATACATCTAATTAGGTAATTTACAATGTAAGCGTAATCTTCGTTATGTCGTAAATTAACATCTCTAGTATAAAAAGTTTATAAATATCGAGTTTTACTTTAAAATAATCGATTGCTGTCAAAGTGGCCAAAAGCCCTATTCTTATAAGAATAGAACTATTAAAAAAATGTTATCAAAAAATGAAAAACAAAACAAAGTCAACTAAATAAGCACTAATTATCATGGTAATTTAATAAATTAAGTGCAATTCACGTAAGTGGAGTCATTACTTGTCGTCTCGAATCAAAGTATATCAATATGGATACCTTAGAGGCTTTTCATTGCCGTCTTTGTGCCGAATTAAAGCCAATGGGCAAGCTTATCAGATTGGAATCAGACAAAATTAAACGCGGTGATATCGTGAAGAAATTAAGTCGTCTCAATACGAACGCTACTTATTTATTTGAAGGGGACATTCTGCCGAAAACTGTATGTTTAATTTGCGTAAGTTCTTTAGACAGAGCCTTCGAATTCGTTGAAAATATTAATCACGCTCAAGAAGTACTCAGTAATATTTATAATAAAGTGAAGAAGGAGGAATATTTATCTGATGATGATAATACGGACCTGCCACCTGATACTCCAGTAAAAGAAGAACCTGAAGACAATATAACCCTGAAAAAGTCTATTAAAAAGCGAACAAAAACAGCAAAACCCCAGCTCACTTGGAAAGATTATAAATGGACGTGTGCCAAGTGCGGTACTGAATTTTCAACTATAGAAGAGTTTAAATCTCACTCAATGACTTACCATGAATGTTGTAATGCTTTTAAATGCATGGATTGCGATAGCAAGATGCTGCGGCTAGACAAATTCCTGTTACATGTCAAACGGCATAGGAAATATTTAAAGCTATCATGCTATATATGCAATTCCAAGTTTTCGTCAGGACATAAAGTGAGTATACATAAAAAGGTTCATATGGGCTCTGAACATGTATGTTCCGGTTGCAACACAACGTTCCCGAGCACAGAGGCTTTGAGTCAACATATAAAACTGTACTACAAAAACCGTTCAGGCAGCTCTATTACCATTATGGATACATCAGACAGTCTGACATGCATGTTATGTAACAAGACATTCAAAAGCAAAGGCAGCTTAAACGGTCATTTACTTGTGCACACTCAAAGGAGTCCTAAGAAACGCGTCCACATATGTGACCGTTGCGGTAAAAGCTACTTCAATAAAGCTGACCTAGCTTCCCATGTTGCATCTCATGAAGACGCCCGTCCGTTCCAATGTGAAATCTGCAAGTCTGACTTCAAAACTATGATTCGTCTAAAAGCTCACATCAAAGTTCATAATGACTTTAAACCGCACTCCTGCCTGCAATGTGGTCGGCACTTCCGTCTTAGAAAGCAGCTCCGTTCCCATGAAATCATACACACCGATTCTCTACCATTTGTCTGTCCATACTGTAGCAAAGCATTTCGTTTTAAAAGTATCCTAGACTTGCATTTACGGCAGCATACCGGGGTGAAACCGTACTGTTGTGAGCTGTGTCAGAGGAACTTCACAAACTGGTCCAACTTTAACAAGCATATGAAACGCAGGCACGGCATGAGCATGGTCAAAAGAAAACCTATTGTAACAGTGGAAAATAACCCCATCAATGGAATTGTACAGGAATTTCCGCCAATTCCCGATAAAACATTACATTTTGTGTAACATATAAATCTAACACTATCCATTTCTTACTTCTTTTAACTGAGAATTTTTGATGAAATGATTAAGTAATTTTTTCACAAAATTTACAATACAAAATTATGTTCTTTGAGAATATTGGCTACTAAATAGGACTAGTTAGAATGGATACCGTATACATTGTTTTGTTAAGATTGTTTGATTAGGTATGTTGAAAATTAATTTGTCCTTTATGTGCTATTTATTTTTAAGTTTTCGGTTGTTTTTTGATTATAATAGTCAAAGTAAACAGCAAAGTAAAATGCCATGTTAAATATTAGTCTAGGTATTTATTCTAGCTTTTGGTTTTCATCTTATTTTTTACTAAAAGTGCTATTATTAATATTTGGTTAACAATACATAGCAGTGAGCTAAGTTGTGATGTGATAATATGAATAAATACATGTTAATAGTGAGCAGATTACCAGAATATAGTTTTAAGTTGTTAATTTGATTGGAATTATAGTTTTTAGGCAATACTCATGAAACTCGATAAATAAACTAAGGCTGCCTATTCACTGTAGTGGAGGGCGCAGTGTAAATTACTCAGTTTTAACACCATTAGATTGTACAGCAATAGAGGTGTATTCGTATCGTTAAATATAAGTTTTGTTTTGATTCCGCCTTACCGTTACTTAGAGTGCGTTTCCACTGTCGCGGAGTGGAATTTCCAGCACAGTGGATGTGAAGTCTGTATCAATTCCTTATAGCTCCGCCCAGTAATATACCCTAGTTATTCTAAAATCATGGAAATGGAATAGTTAATACTAATGCGACTTGAATCCTTTAACAATTTAGGGAAAGAGAAATTTTAGAACAGTTGAATTTACAGATTAAAATAATCTTAAGGCTGATTGTCCAATGATGCGGAGAGGAGAAATTGAACCAATCGGGCTGCGTCTTTGTGAAGCCCAAAAGAAGTGCATTTAAATCTGAGGAATCTGATTGGTCAATTTTAGACAGCTCTGCTCCAATGGACAGGCAGTCTAAATTGGTACAGCTGCCGGCAAACTTCTTGAGCATGACCTTGACTGCGCAGTAGCCGATTTACGTACATGCGCAGATCCGCCATTTTTGTTTAAAAAAGTTTGCCGGCAACTATATCCTTATTTGCACAACTAACAGTTTGTTATGTACTGTAGATAGTCAATATTGTATAAAGTCCAACATGCCATGAAGAGGTTAACTGTTATAAAAAATAACGTAAAGTAATTTAAAAAAGTACAAAATTGTTTATGTTTATAATAAATATTTATTTTCATCGTTTAGTAGCTAATAAAGCTAGAGACCTTGGAGATACTCTTTCATTGACAATCCTTTTAAACTTGCAATTATTTAGGCCATTTTCCTTTAAATAAACTATTCTATCGTATAAAATAAGATTTTCTATAATCGGCTGCAAGCGATTTTGGAGTAAAACAAATATGGCTGCTTTTTTTGTCACCATAGAACTTGAAATTTCGCGCCAAATCGATTTTAACTCGCCTGAATCGAATAGTGATTCTTCTGTGTTGGGGGAAATCCCTTCATTTATTGCAGATGTGTTTTCATCGTTCTGTATTAATTGAAATCCAGTGCGGGCATCATGTATGTAGGTTTCAAAATTTCTGTCCATCGCTTTGGTTCTAACGGCTTTTCTTTTGTTTCTTTTTAATTTACAGTTATCTGGAAGAATAAATATACATACGATGATAACAAAGAATATATTAGACGGCTTAGTCTTAACTAGTAATTAAGGATGTCATGGAAAATAATTAATTTGGCTTTTGGTCCTTCGACCCGGATTTTTATGCCAAGCTAGGCTACTGCAAAATAAACAAAGTTTGACGTTTTGGTATGTGTGGTGAAGAATTAAAGCATGTTCAATGGAATTCGGTAATACCACATTATTTTTTGGGTTCGAATTCTAAATGTTTACGGTATTAAAGATTGTGGCGCCATCTAGTTCTTGCGTTGCGGTTTCTGTCTGATTACATTAGAATTGAGCTTGTGCTACGAATTAGTATAATCAAGGAGGTAATAATTAAAAGCCTGCAAATGATATGAAGAAAGTTTCCAACTTACGTCTATTTGCATAAAGTTGTAAAACTGCTCTCGCCAACAGATTAAATACTGTATCTTCCAAATTTTCTTCGACTAAGCAGGGTGGCTGCGCTCCAAGCCTCAAAAATGGCACTGCCATAAACTCAAACCCAATTTCTATTTCAAAAACTCTCTTAAGACAATGACTCAAGGGGAAATTCGTAAATTTTCCCATGTTTTGTTCCATTTTATGGTAACAACACGGCATGATAACCATCGCCTTCGCCTTTTCCATTTTTAAAAACAAATTCAAGGCCACTACTGTCAAATCGGCACAAGCATGAAGGCCAGTTATACAAAAGTCGTTAAAATTTAAAAATTTATCGTGTAAATACTGTTCTATTTGGGTATGAGATTTTTCGTTTATAGTGTGCTTAATATATTTCACGTTTTCTGTTGAGTTTGGATGATATTTGCTTTGTCTTTTCTTCGCTCCAACATAGTGGGAAGTGTTGCATTCTAGTCCCAATACCTTTAGGTTAGTAGTTTCAAAGATTATCTGGTCTAAGTAACCCTGAAAGACAGAAATAAATCAATTATAGTAGGTAAACGTTTTTATTGACGGTATTAACAATCAATGATTATGTCTATGAACGGTATTATATTTTTGCATATCAATCTCCGTAAAGTAGTGAAGTAGGTAGCGATAGCGACCTTGCTTCTGCTTAAACATACTAGATGTCATCTAGCTAGGGAACTCTTCGCAAGTTAATATACTTATACCTACATATAAATATGTATTTAAATACATAGGAAACTTCCACGACACCGGAACAAATATTCGAGTTCATCACTCAAATATTTGCCCTTGCCTACGCGCCATACAAAATCATTGGGACTTTTGAGCCTCGCTAGTCCGTGGATTCCATCAACACCTATGCATAGAAGCCAAAGAGACATATGAATAGTTTAAGTACATAATGTTCTTACCAATCCTGATCCAAAATCCACTACAACATCGCACTCATTTTCCTCGCAGACATCTTTTACTTCCCTCGCCAGATATACTATCTCGTGCCGTTTCTTCGGACTCAAAGGAACTTTAACTGAATCTTCTAAATCACTAATCTCTTGGAATTCATTATGAAACACATTCAGCCTTTTCAATTTAATAAGGAAGTCATCTAGAAAGTTCTCTGAGGGTAGTTCGAACTTTTTGTCAAAAACGTCCCAATTTTCCAAATGTTCTATCTCGATTTCATCTAAAACATGTTGAACGAGTATATCTGTGTTGGGGAAATTGTACAGATATTTGTATTTCTTTAAAAATGCGATGCATTCTTCGAAGTAGTCACTATGTTTTTTAAAGGCTAGAGGTAACGCCATGGTTTCTCTGAAAAAAAAATACAAAATGTGAAATGTCGTCACATATAATAATCGCTTTGAAGATGTGAAATAGGAACTAAAATATAACAGTCGAAAATCTCGTCGTCCTATTTTTTGAAGTAGATTAACTCTTCCACACTCTTTTGATACTTCTTGCATCTAAGGGTGATAAAGTGTGTAACCTCAGAACTCCGCTATTTATGAACCGTAAGATGACCGTAATTCGTTCAGTTCTCGGAAACACGATTTATTCTCGAAGAATTATTCTTTTTTTAAAGTGATCATTACTCTTTTATTTTACTGGCAATTTTTGTACTCCCGAGCACCGATTGAGCTGCAATTTTGTATGGAGGGTAAAAGAGGAAATTCATACAGCGAAGTATCCGCTGAAAGGTGATAAATTGGTGGCGCGTTTTGTCCTCCGTTACTTATACCGATGTAACATCAATGGCAAATACAATAACATGGCACGATAAAGGTGGTCTGATGGAGCCGCATGGTCGTCATCGTCATACAGGAAGTCGGTACTAAAATAACAAAAGCCTATAGAGTTTAGGTCTTTAGAACCGTCTTGGTAAGTATAACTACTTGGGTAGTTGATTAGAATTCAAAGAAAATTACAGCTAGCCATAAGTAAAAGCTAGTCACCTCCTGGTAACAAAAATGAAAATTTTGATTGCAATTTACTCTGATGAACGAAATGAAACACGATGAATAAGAATAAAATATTTATTTAATTATATACAACAGTATTTAATTCCACAAATACTCTGCAATAAATAACGAACTACAAGAACGATGCATTTTGTTAAAACAATATAGTTTCTTCACAGGGACAATTAATAAATATAACATGTTTTATTTCAGCTAGTTTTACATTATAGGATCCCTTGGATGGCGCCTTGTCGGAAGACAAAATAAAATCAATCTCTTTGTGATAAATGAAAGATCGCCAGAATTAGACACACTTAAGCAGTCATTTGACTTTTAAACGGCCCAATATAGGGAACGCGCACAAAGAAGGTCCTACCACCTTGAATCTTTCCCCTTATCAATATTTAGAAACTGATATTTATAGTGCTTCCCCCTAAACTTCGTGCACGTTCCCTGTATTCACAATTCCACAAGATTCATTTCTATTACGACTTAATATCTCAGAATTTCCGCTATGCATGGCTTTAGTCGCCAGATAAACAACCTCTGACTTCTGTAAGCACCCATAACTCTACTCCTAACGAGACCAAAGTTTAAAAGTATTCCTCTATTTTATTGCTGAGGACCGCTAATCCTCTGCCAAGTTTCGTTATCTTTGTTCAACTTCTGGCCAGTCGCTTGCCCGATGACGCATTTACCAGCCCACTTGACACTAGTCAAGTACTTCTGGCATACTTCAATCAGGTCCTTAGCTGTCACCGCCAAGACTCGCTCTCGCTGGGTCTTCCAAATGTCGTACGATAATCCGAACAGAAACAGATCAATACCCTTCATGTATTCGGCAATGGGTTGGTCCATTTGCTGGAGAATAGATAGCTTCGATTCGAATAGGTTCTGGTCGTCAACTAAGGAGGAATTCTTAGACATCCAGCCGGCTGTATCGTCGAAAACGTCTAATGTGACTCTAGAGTTGGGGTCTCTGTAGGAGTAGTAGCTGAAACTACCGTCTAAAGTCAACGCCGCACCACCTCCGTATGCTCCATTTTGTTCCCTCACGATAGGATGAAGGTATTTGGATGTCAGGAATTTGGAGAGCACGCGTAGTTTGGGATAGTCAGGATGCGTGTAGCCCACAGTTGGGATGGCCTTTGAGCAGAAATTTACGGGAATATTCATCAGGATTTGTATTCCGCGTTGTTCGGTTGGCATTTTCTCAGCATCTACCCAGTTGATACGGTTCACATCCTTGGAATCTTTGCTCAGGTCAGCACAGAACTTTTCAACCGCGGGCATAACCTTTGTATTCGTGTTACAGTAATGGAAAGCGGCTCTGAGATTGTTTCCATTCAAGACTTTTGATCCAATATCGTTCATTATTCCTTCCACGTCTTCTATTTTATATTTCTTCTGTATCTCTTGCATGGTCATTACATGTTCAATTCCTTGGAGTTTTTCCTTGCATTGGTCTACAGAAGAGATCAAAGACCTGGCCACTTGCATGGCGTAAATATGTCCGCTGTCTATAATACCACTGGTCAGAGATGAACAGTAGTTAGTCAGCAGCATGCCCAATCTTTCCTTGTTCTGGAAATTCGGTTTTGCGAAGATTTCTCTCCAAATATCGAGCATTTTCGGTAAGTTCTCGTCAAGGCAGTGGCTTGTTATAAGCAAACCCTGTTCATATTGCTCTGGTTGATCAATGTGCTCTGTGATATGAGTGCCAAAAGTCAATCCTGATGTAGATTTGCTGACATGTTTATCAAAGTCCCTGTAATTGTGGGATTTTGTGTCAAATTTGTCTAGGATGTAGTTGAAGAATGGCAGCATTTTTAACTGTTTGCTGTCGAGACTTTCAGTTCCTAGAACTCCTTTGAAGTAAGTAACTCCATTTGTGTTGGCTTCTAATAACTGTAAAGGTACAGTTCCCGCCAAGGTGTGTTTGATGTTGGGAGCAGTTTTGTCAACTGTGATTTCTTCTAGCTTCAAGCATGGAAGCACATCCAAGTTCTGTTCCTTCTTCTGAGCTTTTGACAATTCAATGCCATCTTCATATATAATCTTCTTGTCGTTTTCTGTCAAGGCCTTTGTTTTAAACTTCAGCAGTTCTATTTCTGCTGCATTAAAAACATCATCGAATTTAGGATCTGGTTGCATGGTCATTATTAGTTTGTGATTATTTTTAATGAAATATTTTTCCAATGTGCTTTTAATAGAATCTGGATTTAACAAGTTCTCTTTAAGTTGTTTGAGTAATTTGTTCACTTTAAGTGCATCTAACACTGGTCCATTGTGGTTCCACATGGGCATTAGATTGAAGAGTAGGTTCAATCCAAATTTTGGAGATTGGTGTTTCACTGACAGTTCAAAACCATGAAGCACACTTTCAATATGATCCTTCTCAAAGCCCTTTTCGTATATTTCTTGAACAGTTTTATTGACTATATCTTCAATTTTACTAAATTTAGAGGCCTCAACATCTCTCAACCCTACTACAAAGAGAGTATCTCTGATCTGGCTATCGTAACCCGTCAGACCATTGTAGCCTCCAGAGATATTCTTCTCAATTAGACTTTTATAGAATGCAGAGTTCGGCCCAATTATCATTAGCTCCGCAAGGGCAGTGAGCATGAAAGTGTCATAAATGTTGGTTATATCAGACATGACCAAGCCTATTGCGATTTGGTTCTGCTTTTCAACAGCGCCACCGTATTGGTCTACTCGACAGCTTACATTAGCATGTTTTGGCTTATTCCACCTTTCCTGTGGAGGGACTATTGTGTTCAACGGATCTAAGTATGTGTAGTTGCTCAAATAAGTCTCATTTAAGACCTTTAAGTTAGATTCTAGGGGGAAGCTTCCATAGGAATATATCTTCGCATTACTTGGGTGGTAATGTGTAGCATGGAAGTTTTTCAAATGGTCATGGGTTAAGTTTGGAATGCATAAAGGATCACCACCAGAGACATAACCATATGTGCCTTGCGGAAGAATTGTGTTGATAAACTTCTGACCGAATAACGAATTGGTCTCTGAGAAAGCTCCCTTCATTTCATTGTACACAACACCTTTGAAGACCAATTTGGAGCTTTTATCTTCCAAATTTGAGTGCTCCAGTCTCCATCCCTCTTGCAAGAAATCCAACCGTAACAAATTCGGTTTGAATACTGCATCTAAATACACTTTCTGGAGATTTCTGTAATCCACCTCATTTTGTGACGAGAATGGATAAAATGTGTAATCCGGTCCTGTTAAAGCATTCATAAATGTTGCTAGGGACCGGTTTAACATTTTGAAAAATGGGTCTCTGACTGGATACTTCTCTGATCCGCACAGCACTGTGTGCTCTAGAATATGCGGGGTGCCCATAGAGTCTAAAGGTGTTGTTCGGAAACCAACTGAAAACACGTTATTGGTATCTTCTCTTTCTAAATGCAGATAATCTGTCTTAGTATTCTCATGTGTTAAGTAGTAAGCTGTCATGTTATATTCTGTAATAGGCTCCACATTTTTACATAAAAATCCATGGACCGTTTTTCCTGGTTCTATTTTATTACGGAAGTTTTCTTTCCTCTTCAAGATACTTGCACTGAAGTTCTTCGTTGAAGTTGATGAAAAGCGGTTCTGGAAGGTTTTCCGTCCACAAATGTGTAGTCTGGAGTACATTTTTGAGTTTTAAACGCTTCGGAGCTCACTTATCCTGCAAATACACACATCACTGACTGGTTTTAATGATTCCGGTTACGATAAATGGTCTTATATGTTATGAAAATCGAGTTATGCGATGGTTTAAGAATATCCGCAAGTGTACAAAATATACAGCGTAAATTAAGTTTAATGTATATATTTAGAAGTGAAGCCGGTAAAGCCATCGGCAGATATTAATATGTATTTGAGTCCGTTTAAAGTTATTAAACATAAAAAAAAATATTTCGGCAAAAACAAATGAAATATGATGCAATATTTTTATACTTACATGAAATTATCTAATACAACGGAAATCCCTCCTTTATTTAAAGTACACAGATTTGTTATTTGCTTTTATTAGTGTGCAGAATTTATATCATTTTAGATAATATTTAATCCGAATTCTTAACCTTTAGCATACAGCCTATCGGCTCGGGAAATAAATGACAGTAGAATCGAGGTTGCCTGATGATGAAATCTAAAACAAAAATCGAAGATAAATAATTATAAATAAACAATCGAATAATAAAAATTTAACCGTGCGTTAAAGGAAGAAATTTATTTTCTTATTTAAATTTCATTTTCTGATACTTATATAATCAGGAGAACCTAGACGATTTGAGCAAATAATTTTGTAATTCATTATCTCTGTAATTGTCGAAGGTACGGCAACACAGTTAATGTCTACGTTTGAATATTGCACTAAGTAAAATATCGCACAGTTTGACTGAATTCGAAATATCAATTATGCACTACTAACAAAGTTAAAAAAACACAGTGCTGATGATTTTAGTTGTAATACTATAGATTTTCCAACAGTGCCATTTTTTATTGCATATTATTAGTTATTGCTATTTGATCTAGTAACAAAACTATTGTCTGTAATCGAGACGCAATATTTTGACATTTCTTATTTCTTTCTTTTTAAACACGTGTTGTACGTGTGATGGACTCAGTCCGAGTCCACTTGATATTTACTAGAAAATAATAACACTACAAACACAAAATGAGTTTGTACAACTTTAAAAAGATCGCCGTAGTCCCTACGGCTAAGGTAAATTTTGGCAAAATATTTTTTTACTGTAATATTTACGTGTTATAATCTAACCTTAAAACGTGGTATTTTCGGTGTTTTTCAGGACTTCATAGATATAATCTTATCAAAAACACAAAGAAAGACTCCTACAGTGGTACATAAGCACTACAAAATATCTCGGATACGTGGTTTTTATATGAGAAAAGTGAAATATACGCAGCAGAACTTTCACGACAGATTATCCCGAATCATTCAGGTTTGTACCAGTATTTTCTTAAAAAGTTATTTAGCACTGATAGTACCTACAATATATTATTATAAATAATTTTATATCTTTACTAGCTGCGCCGCTACACTACATTTTTCGGGATAGAAAGTAGCCTATGTGTTTATTCAGGGTGTCAGCTACCTTTTGTACCAAAATTTATTAAAATTGGTTAGCCGTTTGATAGTGAAGAACTAAATACACACAAACACAGTCACAAGCTTTCACCATTTTTTTTATCAACCTCACAAATCAGTCTAGTCCCAAATTAAGCTCAAGAAAGCTTGTGTTATGGGTACTAGACGACGATATACACAGTTATAATTATAAAGGTAAATATACACGTAAATACATACAACAACCCCAATATTCTGCCCAAGCACTAATATTCAAGTTCATCACACAAATATTTGCCCTGGCCGGGATGCGAACCCGGGACTGGTAGCTCAGTAGGCAGGTCTGTACAGACTGAACCAACCGCATCGTCAAACCTTTATAATATTAGTGTGAAGTATAATCACAATTATGGGAAAATTGTACATTATCCAATGCTGTATATAGCACAATATTAATTGAATATACTACTTTAATAATAAATGTATATACTGTGGTCACTCAGCGACAAAGCTCTATCAATAAAATAAAAGTTAATAATGTACTGTACATGTCACAAAATATTGTAGCGAACAAAGTTACTCATAAAAGTCTTGAATCAGAAGTTTATTCATTCAGAAGTTTTCAATATGGGGGATAACATTTTTTATCTCTAGTATTTATACTATTTATTGATGAAGAAACATTTCTAGGGTTCCATACCCAATGGGACCCTATTACTAAGACTCCACTGTCCATCTGTCTGCCTGTCACCAGGCTGTATCTCATGAACCGTGATAGCTAGACAGTTGAAATTTTCTCAGGTGATGTATTTCTGTTGCAGCTATAATAATAAATACTAAAAACAGTATAAATATATTTTAAGTGGAGCTCCCATACAATAAACATTTTTTTTAACCCAAAGTGCAGGAGTCCGTCTCACACTTGTTTTTAGTGTTGAAAGTAGAATTACTGTGTTACAGGAGTTCCCGAAGCTAGACGATGTGCACCCGTTCTACGCAGACCTGATGAATGTGCTGTACGACAAGGACCACTACAAGCTAGGTCTCGGACAACTCAACACCGCCAGACATCTTATTGATAAGTAAGCCTGATTCCCTTTGATAAACAAAATTACAGTATATATTTATAAAGACATACTTATTTTTAAACAGTGATTGTTTATCTGTAGTTATAAATAAACTTCCAGAGTACAGAATAGATATATGTATTGACAATATGTGACTGAAAAAACAGAGTAAGATTTAAGCTTGTTGTTTCTTTTTTGAGTTATGCAATAAAGCATACCTGTGTTGTATTTCATCATCTATTGTAATTAGGGCTCCCGGTATCCGTGTTACACGCGGAAACGTGTACACGGATCCTTAACACCGGCGGTACTAACAACCCGATCTACACGAACCGGCTAGGAAACGTTTCCTTCGGAAACGGGTCGACACGGACCCGCTAGGAAACGTGTCCTCTAGGAAACGTTTCTAAGTTTGGATCCGGATCCGCGGTTCGCGCCTTCACTCGGGTATTGAATACACGTCTGAGCGACCCGCCCGGACCGAACCAGTTATTATTTGAGTTGAAGTTGAAATGAAACGGATAATTGGTTCATTATTGAATGATAAACTGATTTTATATTATTACGTACGGAGTAAAAAAGATCGAATAACGTCATATAAAATATTTTTTTCTGCTTTTTTATAATCACTATTAGGGTACTGATCAGAGATGGGCATTAATCGATTAATTTTTTAGTTAACTAATCAATCGATTAAAAATATCATTCGTAATTTTTTATCGCGATTAATTTAGTTGTGAGAATCTTCGACTAACAATTGAATTAGTTTTAATTTCACGATGAAATCAATATTAAAACTACGCAGTCGCTCGGTTTTGCATTTTTATTTAACTTGCAATATGTAACTACGAGTAGGTATATACATTGTAGGTACTCGTATGTTGTATCACTTGTATCTATGTTGGTTTGGGTAGAATCTTGCAACTTATTTTGAAGCAGATATCTTCAACCGATTGAGCTAAAATTATGTATATATTCAAGTTTAATTTGTAACGCTTGAATAACAATGCAATATTATGGGCCATATTAACAATATTATAAGGATAAATAACGAAAAACTGCAATGTTTACAAATCGCAAACAATATAGGTAGTAGTTGGTGCTCTATTAATATTTTGATACTTAAAGTACTAGTTCTAACGATTATTGTAAAGTCCTATACGATACTGAGTAAATTATAGACATAGATATTATCAATATTTTGCTGTCTGTGTCATTAGTACAACTCTGTTTAGTGTCACGCGGCGAGAAAACAATGGGATAATCCTACTTACCTGGAAGTTGTTTGTTGCATTTTGGTGCAAGTGCCGACGAATCTTCTAAAAATAACACGTTCTATTGAAATAAACATCTGCATGTTGTTTATTATCTATTTTGTTGCGGTCTATTTTGTTATCACCGTGTGGTCATTGACAATATTTAAACCTCTTTGTAAAGAAATCTCAGCATTAACTATTGTACATTTTCCTTGCGTCATTCTACATTTAAATATATCAACATGACATATTTTATTTATTAGCGCTATTGCCAATATATATATTGGAGCGGCAGCGAATTGATCGATCAGGCTATTCCATGTAAGGCTCATGCTTCATAAATTCATACTCATAGATGTTTTGAGGTATCTAGGTCATATTATATTATAATCTTGATTCTAGGTTCTGTCATTTTAGATTCTAGGTGATTATTACTTATTATATTACGATGCTCTTACGATTATTATAGCAAATATAGGAAATGGTTTAAGGGCACGGACCCTAGGTAAAAAATAAGAAAGAGAACGATGTACCTATGAAGGAGGAAAAAAATATACCTACTTTACTAATCCATTTTATAGCTTACATAGACATACCTACATTACATTACATTAAAATAGACATACCAAGTTTTTCGTTCAATTTGCTTCTAACATTAGTCGTGGAAAAATAGTCTAACTAATTAGTCGATCACAAAGTTTAGTTGTCCGAAATCAATCGGCAACTAAATTAGTTGCACTCTATACAACTAAGATTGATCAGTCGTCGTTAATCACAATTAATTCTGTTAATTTTAATCGTTAGTTGTTAGTCGATTACATTTTGCCCATCTCTGGTACTGATTAATACCTAACACCTTGCATAATGGATGTAACATTATGGTGTTAGGTGCAAAAAGTTGTCATACCTACCTACCTTCTTACGTTACCTGCTATGGAAACTTTTTTTAAGATTAGATATGAATAGGATTAGGGTTGCACTGCAGCTGCACTTGCAGATAACGACAATACCCATTGTTTATCGTCATAAATTAACCACGACAATTTTACTGATAATACTTACAAGTTGTTTTGACATTAGGCCTGGAAGACCTTTTATTCGTTAAAGTTGAAGGAGAGGCCGCTTTCATTTAATAAAATTAAGCAACAAAAAATAAATAAATTAGCGTATTAAACAAATCGCAAATACAGAAAATATTCTCAGAACATGTTAAGCCCAACCCAATATGCATAATGCAATGAAGGATTAATTTATTATACATATGAGGAAATATCTAACACAGTTGCAATAAATCCTTATATCAGATTATAGTTCATATTTATACCCTCCGAAAAACTTGAGGAATTTACACAATTTTAATAACTGATAAAGTAAAAAATATCGTTTTATTTTTAACGATAACGTCATATTACATAAATTTAAACGTCAATTCTATTATACACGTCGACAAACTAAAGTCGCTGTCGTGTCATTTGACGTTATTGCACCAAAAATGCTAGAAAAAGTACAATCCCTGATTATTATACTCCATTTCTCACTCCATAGCTTTTAAAAGAATAACCGTAAGATGGCCACAACACGTCGACGGCGGGTCGGACCCGCGTGTGATTGAGATCCGTGTACACGGGTACACGGGTACACGGGTCTTAATTACACGGGTCTTTATTACACGTTCCAAACGGGCCAGAAACCCGTTTCCGTGTAACAGAGAAACGGGTACACGGAAACGGGTACACGAAACCCGGACACGACCGAGAGCCCTAATTGTAATAGCCTGTGTACCTAATTAAATTAACTAAATAAATAAAATAAATATCAGGCAACCTCACACAAATTGATCCAGTCCCATAAATCAAGCTATAAATGATTTCTGATTCTGATTCTGAAGGTCAAGAAGGCTTGTGTTAAATAACAAATATTTTATTTTCAGTGTAGCAAAAGACTATGTGCGTCTCCTCAAGTACGGAGACTCACTGTACCGCTGCAAGCAGCTGAAGCGAGCTGCACTCGGTCGCATGGCCACCATTATGAAGCGCCAGCAGGCTAATCTAGCCTACCTGGAGCAGGTCAGTGGCTAGATATTTTAGAATGCTTTTTTTATACCAATATTTATACTGACAATAAGTATTCATAATTTTCTTTAAAATGACGTAAGTGCCGCGCGGTGTCTTTATACATCGAACGTTACACATAAAGTTAGACCACCTGTATATACCATGTTTAAGCAAATTAATGACTGATTACTGAAAGTTAAGTGCCATACTGCATTAAAACATCCCGCTCAATCTGGCACATATATGTAATCTATAACTTCCAGAAGGTAATAAGTAATGACAGTTATTCTGTCGTTTACGACCTTTTTATAGAGCTTGAAATCCTTCTCGTAATTTAAACCTCGGGCTTAAAACCGCTGTTTTAAGCCCGTCTATTGTGAAGGATGGGTAACGACAGAACCCTACACAGCGTGGCCCGACATGCTCTTGGTCGTTTTTTATGAGAAAACGAACACATCTGCCTCTGGGAACAGAGGATTGGGTACATTCCAGCGTTTGATAAGACTGTGTTCTGTCCAGGTGCGCCAACACTTGGCGCGTCTGCCGTCCATCGACCCGTACACGCGCACCATCATCATCTGCGGGTTCCCCAACGTCGGCAAGTCCAGCTTCATCAACAAGGTAACTATTCGTTTCGTGATTTATTTAATAATTACAGGCAAATTAACAGTAAATACGGCCAAAACATTACATGGTAACACACACAGAAACCAAAGCAAAAAACAGTAAGACTAAAGCAGAATTGAAAGTTAAAAAAAAACAGTACTAATAACAATAAAAAAACAAGATAAACTCTGTGCCTAAAAAAAAAACAACGATTTCCAACTATTTGTGTTCTCGCAATCTAAGTTAAATGTAAGGTTCAAAGGAGACTACTGACCAGGTTTCAGACTTTTGGTAGACACTTTATTTTTTCTTTCCTTTTGTATTGCAATAGTGCCATTTTCTAGTCATAAATGGATATTCGATCAATATAGAACCCAATGTACTCCAGAGGACATGGAAAATGTGGCAAATATTTACGTATTTTATGGTGGCGAAACAATAATGCCTTCACAAATCAAGTCTTTGTAGCTTCTTCTGACTTTGTCTTTGTTCTTTGACTATAAAATTAAAATTGCATATGAAATACACTTATGAGTATGAGTACGAGTATCAAATTTTAATATCGTTCCCATAGCTCTCTTAAGTCCTACCATGCTAACGAAAGTCCAATGCCTAGTTATGAACCACGGGGCGTTTGTTACCATTCTGAGGAGTTTCGACTGGAATCTTTGCAAGATTTCGATATTAGACTTTGAACCGGTTCCCCATAGTTGGATACCGTATCTTGTTTGAAGATACATTTGTACAATAGCACTTTAGGGTTCGGACTAATGGCAGAAACTTCATAATTGAATAAAATACTTATTTTAAATACCCATTAAGAGTAAGGATTAGGTTTATTATTAAAGTCGGCTCCATAACTCTGTAGCGTCTTCCGGTGTTTTCGGTGCACAAATGATGGACATTAAGAATTTAAACACTTGTTCTAATTATTTGTTGAGTAAACAATTTTTCCTGGCCCGATCGAAGCTGAGCCAAGCACTATGTTTGTCAGTCAGTCAAAACGCGGCCTATAGCGAATGTTTGATATATGGTCGCACGACGCATCTATATGCGGACGTGCATTACCCATATCAAATACATTTCATTATAGAATCCGTTAAAAATCGAATAACTAAGCTCAATATTTCGACATACATGTTAAAGTGAACTATAGGGTACTATCTAATAAATATAATAAACTTGTAATATTGCATGCCTTTCCTGGTAGAACATAAGTAACTGTATTTTATTATGATCATCTTATGTAACTATGTTTCTTGCAATAAATGATTTATTGATTGATTGATTGATTGTAGTTGTATATATACTGATGTAATAAATCAGAAACACTAATTGTCTAAGCATTTATTTCTAGAACTGTTTTTTTTGCGTGTTGATCTTTGAATACATAGCAAAATATCTTTGTAGTATTGAAAATATTAATTGGTGACCTATCTCAACTCTGAAATATTGTTTCCCATCAGTAACGTTTCGCCAAATTTTCTATTGTACGAAAGTATTTTTTCCTGAAACCCGTAATATATTCAGGATTTTATAAACATCGTTTTAAGAGGCCTTATTCCTTTAAAAATGCTGATTGTTTTAGTCATTTTTCTCTATTATCAAACATGTTTCTTAACATATTATTGATGTTACTACCTAGAACAGGGTTATTGGGGTTTATTCATATATATTTGAAACATATAGTTTGAATTTTTCATTGATAATTTTTGTTTCAAAAATACTCGAAATAGACAAAACTCACGCGAAAAATTAGTTTTTAACTTATTTTCGACTGCGCGCAATAAAAGCATGAAATAGCTACGTTACTACCTAGAACTCGGGGAAAACTATTATTTGAGTGGATCAACTTTTTCTTACTGTTATTCTGTCCGTGACCCAGGGGATAATAGTGATTAAATTTCTAAGAAAAGTGTTGATAATTGATATTACTGGTATTGTCAGGAGACGGAGAGGTATTGTCTACATAAGAAGGGGCTTATAACTGCTTAAATTACAAAGCTTTTGCTAAATATAACCACGGAAAATCTTAGTTTTAAAAAGTGACCCAGGGGCATCACCATGGCAACGAGTGGCAGAAAATAGTTGATATATTAAATATTTTTTTGACAAATGATTTGTCATAATATGAAAAAAATAAATTTAAAGGCATCTTAAAGAACCCATTAGGTTAGGTTGGTTGGTTTTATAATTATTCGGAAAAAAATAAGTTTTGGTAAAAAAATGGCTTTCGGAAAAATGAAAATTTGGCGCATCGTTGAAAATGGGAAACAAACATTTGTGTATCCGAACATAGGTAACCTTTGTTTATAATTATAATAAATCATTTATCTCAGACTATTGTCCATAAGATTGTAAGTGTCAGTACACTATTTTATGTACACTTGTTTATGCTACAGTAAGGTACAGTACTTTTATCTCACGAGCGCGGGTGAGCCATGTTTGTGTGAGTAATGTACATGCACATTGGCTCTGTGTGGGTGAGCTCGGGAGCGCTCAGTGCCGGCTCACCCACACAGTGGCAATGTGCATGTACACTACTCACACAAACATGGCTCACCCGCGGTCATGAGATAAAAGTAGTGTAAAGTTGGTAAATTTGTTTTATTTGTGCGCAGATCACCCGCGCAGACGTGGAGGTGCAGCCGTACGCGTTCACCACCAAGAGCCTGTACGTGGGCCACACCGACTACAAGTACTTGCGGTGGCAGGTCAGTTACACCTGGAGTTTACCAAGTCAAGGAGTAGGCTGCGTTAAATTAAAAAAAAAAAAAAAATTATACCAGTTGAGTTGGGAGAGCAATGCGCCGGAAACGCAGAGGTCGCGGGTTCAAACCCCGCTTCGATTGTAGTAGATCGCATTCAATGTTTCTTTCTTAATTTACCTTTGTGTCATTATTTATATTATACCATTCAATTATAATAATACTTGACTGTACATATCGTGAGACATCTAAGTTAATTATAAAAATTGGGCAAGTGCGAGTCTGACACGCGCACCGAGGGTTCCGTACAAACACTTTCCATCCTTAAGTGGTTAAGTTAAGTTTGCACCTGGTATGTATAGCGCCCCATACAAATGAGGTGCAAAGTTAACGCAACCAATCCCTTTGTTGTATGGGAGCCCCCCTTAAATATTTAGTGTATTTTATTTTTAATATGTGTTGTTATAGCGGCAATAGAAATACATCATCTGTGAAAATTTCAACTGTCTAGCTATCACCGTTCTTGAGATACAGCCTGGTGACAGACGGACGGACGGACGGACGGACGGCGAAGTCTCAGTAATAGGGTCCCGTTTTTACCCTTTGGGTACGGAACCCTAAAAACGGTTTAAGCTCAAGTAAAAATTGTCACGAACGGCCCGACGTGTTTCGAACTCATATGGGGTTCTACATTAGGGACAGCTACTAGTTGCGTGGGCCGCGTAGCAGCTGTTGAAGAGCTCCATATGAGTTCGAAACATGCCGGGCTGTTCCTGATAATTTGTACGTGAGTTTAAACCGTCTTTATGATTATTAAAGATGTCTTATGATAATTTGAATAATATTATATTACCATTCAATTATATGTTTTTTTACAGTCGTAAATGACAAAACACGTGTCCATTATATTTTCATGTTCTCCAACATATTGTGAAACCAGTAATTAATCATCAATTTGCTTGAACACATCTCTCTACAGTAGTTAGAGGGTTTGGTCAATTTTCAGTACTTTGAAGGACAATTTGTCCTAACAGGTTGAATTTTGGCAGCTTAAAAAAATATGTGTCTGCTATTTTAGACTACTCTATAACATGTCAAAATAAATCAAATCGGAGTCGGACAGTTAGGTACTCTTCCTTGTCAGTAACAAATAATCGAGTTCATCATACAAATTTTTACCCTTGCCGAGATTCGAACCCAGGACCGTCGGCTGCGGTACAAACTGCGCCAACCGCGTCGTCAACGATGATGATTAGGCTTGGGACTTTTCACTGCTCGCCGTGGTTGTCCAATCCATGGAGTCGTCATATGATAAAAAAATATATTCAGTCTAAAAATTAAATGTTTTATTAAATTTCATAATTTCTGTTGTTACATTTTTAATGGGCACGTTATAATAGTTTGCAATTCATTTTACAATAAATCTATCGGTAATTTCATATTATACCTAGTGGTCACAAATTATGCATCCTTTTTGATAGGTACTTACTTGTGTTGTGACAGACTACTCGTACTGACAACTTTTCGCAACTTAAAATTAAGAAACATTTTGAGTACTATTATAACGTGCCCATTAAAAATGTAACAACATAAATTATGACATTTAATAAAACATTTAATTTTTAGACTTTGACTTTGAATACATTTTTTTATCATATGACAACTCCATGGATTGGACAACCACGGCGAGCAGTGAAAAGTCCCAAGCCCAATGATGATAATATTTTTTTTAGGTGATCGACACGCCAGGTATCCTGGATCACCCTTTGGAAGAGCGCAACGTGATCGAGATGCAAGCCGTCACTGCGCTGGCGCATCTCCGCGCCGCCATACTCTACTTCATCGACCCTTCGGAGCAGTGCGGGCACAGCATCCAGGAACAGGTACTCACTGTGTTTAGTATTAACTGCTATAACTTGCTGGGAAACGAAAACAATATCCGCAAGAATATCTTTGCTGAGAATACTACGCTTATGTTCACACTCGGCCGTGATATGGAAATATAATGTGGGGTGGGGGTTTTATTGTGGACCATCTCCGTTTGTCGTCGTGCCATTTTATACGTCACTAGTGATTCGGAGCAGTGCGGGCACAGCATCGAGGAACAGGTACTTACTGTGTTTAGTATTAACTGCTATAACTTGCTGGGAAACGAAAACAATATCCGCAAAAATATCTTTGCTGAGAATACTACGCTTATGTTCACACTCGGCCGTGATATGGAAATATAATGTGGGGTGGGGGTTTTATTGTGGACCATCTCCGTTTGTCGTCGTGCCATTTTATACGTCACTAGTGATTCGGAGCAGTGCGGGCACAGCATCGAGGAACAGGTACTTACTGTGTTTAGTATTAACTGCTATAACTTGCTGGGAAACGAAAACAATATCCGCAAGAATATCTTTGCTGAGAATACTACGCTTATGTTCACACTCGGCCTTGATATGGAAATATAATGTGGGGTGGGGGTTTTATTGTGGACCATCTCCGTTTGTCGTCGTGCCATTTTATACGTCACTAGTGATTCGGAGCAGTGCGGGCACAGCATCGAGGAACAGGTACTTACTGTGTTTAGTATTAACTGCTATAACTTGCTGGGAAACGAAAACAATATCCGCAAAAATATCTTTGCTGAGAATACTACGCTTATGTTCACACTCGGCCGTGATATGGAAATATAATGAGGGGTGGGGGTTTTATTGTGGACCATCTCCGTTTGTCGTCGTGCCATTTTATACGTCACTGGTGATTCAGAACAGCATTGAGGAGCAGGTTACTGTCTTTGATATTAACCCTTTGACCGCCAAAGACGGCAAATCACGTCATCGGGAATTCGTGCCACTGACGCAAACGACGCCTATTGACGTCAAAAATGTCAGTGGTCAAAAACATGCTAATTCAAACCACTATCTGTGTTTTCAACCTCTGTTGATTTTGGAGCACTTTTTTTTTTTGGTTTGGCGTCAGTGGCACGGTGAATTGCTTTGCCGCTCGGCGCTCAAAGGGTTAACTGCATTAATCATACTAAAGACTAGTAGCGTAACAATGTGGGTAGCAAGATGGGAGGATGCCACAGGCCCTGAACTATAGGGGGCTCGGGAGTTATATTCATGGAGGAGGGCGATTCGATGATTTTACCACGGGCCTGAACGGTAGCAGTCATCACATTGCTTTAAGACCGAAAACATAAGTTACACGAAAAAAATTACACAATATCCGCAAGATAACCGACTAATACTGAGCTACTACGCTAACGTTCCTACGCAAATGTAAACTGGAATTATAATGTGGGGTAAAATGAGTACGCATTGTGAGCGTGTTACAATGGTTATCTATTCTGTTCTTGTTGCTTGTTATTTCGATATTGTGGCCCGATCGAAGCTGAGCTAAGCATCATGTTTGGAGTCAGTCAAAGCGCGGCCGACAGTATGTTTGACATTTGGTCGCATGACGTATTCACCATATACGGCCGTGCATTACCCATGTCAAAAACAAGTTAATTGTAATTACTTCATTATTTTACAAGCTTTTATTCAACTTGCATAGTATGTATGTATTTAAGTATGTTTGTTCGGGTGGAATCTTGCAACTAAATTTTGAAGCAGATATCGTCAACCGATTGAGCTGAAATTTTGCATACTTACTTAACTTTGATGACAATACAATAATATGGTACCATGGGGCTGATCTGATGATGGACCCGGAAGGTGGCCATCGGAACTCTATAATAGAAAAAGTAATCCTAGCAAGCTTGGGCTCTTTAGAATCGTCTCAGTGAGCATTTGATTGATATCTAAAGAAAAGTAGTCGGCTATAAAAGCTTGTCACTAAAATTAAATTTTTGACAGAAACTTATTTCAAATTATATTTTTTCGAAGTATATTTAATTTGTCTGAATGCATCATCATTCCAAATTTTCATAATTCCGAAAGCCATGTTCTGGTGAAATATTTCGACTTTTATTAGGATAACATAAAACCCTAACCTAACTAAATTTTGTCACATACCATCCACAGCAAATAGCATCATTTCGCGTGATAGCGCTTTCGGTATTATGATAATCCAGAATTATGATGTATTCGGATAAATAAAACTTCGGTATTTTTGGGTGTTCCGCTCGTATCACTATCCGACCTCGCAACGGTCCGCCGTCTACACCTACTTACCCGGCAAGCCCTTTGCCGGCGTCTGCAGTAAAGTACTAATCATCATTAAATTTTCCAGATATCCCTGTTCGAGAGCATAAAACCGCTATTCAGCAACAAGCCGCTGATCGTAGTCCTGAACAAGATAGATGTGGTGACTCCTGAGGACCTGGAGCCAGCTAAGAGGAAGCTCATCGAGGAGCTGGAGGCGCGCTGCGCCAAGAACCCCGTCAAGTGAGTAGCTCCACCACCCCACCACCGCAACCTGAACAAGGTGGACGTGGTGACTCCTGAGGAGCTGGAGCCAGGCAAGAGGAAGCTCATCGAGGAGCTGGAGGCGCGCTGCGCCAAGAACCCCGTCAAGTGAGTAGCTCCACCACCCCACCACCGCAACCTGAACAAGGTGGACGTGGTGACTCCTGAGGAGCTGGAGGCGCGCTGCGCCAAGAACCCCGTCAAGTGAGTAGCTCCACCACCCCACCACCGCAACCTGAACAAGGTGGACGTGGTGACTCCTGAGGAGCTGGAGGCGCGCTGCGCCAAGAACCCCGTCAAGTGAGTAGCTCCACCACCCCACCACCACAACCTGAACAAGGTGGACGTGGTGACTCCTGAGGAGCTGGAGCCAGGCAAGAGGAAACTCATCGAGGAGCTGGAGGCGCGCTGCGCCAAGAACCCCGTCAAGTGAGTAGCTCCACCACCCCACCATTACAACCTTCTTCACACAAGTCTGCGATTGCTAATAGAGCGTTTCTCAAAAAGATTGTACAGAATTAAGACTCAAAATGAAAGTTCAGTATAATTTTCCTATTTTGTTACCAATGGTTCCGTAGGCAAAGGGTAAAAAAAGCGACCCTATTACTAGGACTCCGCTGTCCGTCTGTCTATGTGTCTGTCTGTCATCAGGCTAAGAACCGTGATAGTTAAACGGTTGAAATTTTCACAAATGATTTATTTCTGTTGCCGCTGTAGCAAAAAATACTAAAAATAGAATAAAATAAATATTTCAGTGGGGCTCCCATGGAACAAATGTGATCGGTTGCATTAACTTTGCAACTCATTTGTATGCGGCGCTATTATTATTCGCCTTGGCTTGGCAGATTTTTTAACGTTGATTTAATGTCGTAATAGTGGATTTGAAGTTTTGTCGACCCGACAAACGTGACCAGAAATGTAGTTAATAGGATTTTAGTATTTAACTTATTTTTTCTGTATTTTAGTTTTAATCTTTAGTTATAATTAACTAGCGACCCGCCCCGGCTTCGCACGGGTGCAATGCTGATAAATTATGTATGTATTATACATATAAAAACCTTCCTTTTGAATCACTCTATCTATTAAAAAAACATGGGGACAGACATACAGCAGGAAGCGACTGTTTTATATTATGTAGTGATTATACATATTCTATTGTAATACATTGTAAAAAATGAATTAAATGTTCATATTTCGTTTCAGCGCGGACACGAACTCGGAGCTGTCGACGGTGCCGATCATGCGCATGTCCACCGTGACGGACGCGGGCGTGCAAGAGGTGAAGATTGAGGCGTGCGAGCGGCTGCTGGGCCACCGCGTCACCGAGAAGATGAGGACCAAAAAGGTCAGTACTGGAAATAACACTAACAAAGTTAGTGTACAAAGTATCCTACTTTTTTTAACTGAAAGAAAGATTATTGCGCATATGAAATTTTGGGTTCCCTATCTGAGACACTAATTTTTGTTTCCCATCTGTAACGTTGCGCCAAATTTTCATTTGTCCGAAAGCCATTCTTTTCCAAAACTTAATTTATCAGAATCATTATAAAACAAACCTAACCTAACCTAACCTAATGGTTTCTTCATAATGTTTCAGTAAAAAACACTGTTCGACAAAAAAAAGCCGTAACATTACGGATGGGAAACAATTTTTCGGAGTTAAGTTAGGGTGCCAAAATTATGATATATTTCGGGATAAAAAGTAGCCTATGTGTTAATCCAGGGTGTCAGCTACCTCCATACCAAAATTGATCAAATTTGATCCAGTCGTTTGAGCGTGAAGATTGATTGTTTGATTTTTCGTAGTTAAGATAGGACACCCGTAGCTATACTTATAGATTTCGGCCCGATAGAAGCTGAGCTTAATTTCACGTTTAGCGTCAGTCAAAACGTGGCCGGACAGTGTCTTTGACAAATGGTCGCTCGTCGTCGTATTCTCTATATGCGGTCCATTACCCATGTCAAATACAAGCATCAAATTGTTTTACGCCACCCTAAGCCGTAAGCGGGATTTTCTGCCCGCTACGCGAGTAGAAATCTCACTTTCATAATTTCCTTTGTCCTCGCATCACGCCGAAACGGCTGCACACATTTTAACCACTTTGGTACAGGGATAGCTGGATATTCAAAAATGGTTATAGGATACTTTTCATCCTTCTACGGTAAAGAAAAAAATACGGGGACGAAGTTCGCGGGCGCCTCCTAATAAAGATTATATTTGTACTCGCTCGCTTCGCTCTGGCGTCTAATTAATTATTTTGAGTTCTCTTGTTTTTTTTAGCTACTTGTTAAACAATCTACTATTATGCAATATAATAATATTGTAATAGGCATAATGATATGTGTAATCCTATAAAAGCTCTACTTTCGAGTTCGATTGCAGTGAATTGCAATCAATTTTATTTAGGTACCTTAGTAATTTAAACTCTTCTATAATTAAATTTCGCATGAAAATGTGAAAATTAAATTTATTTGGTAATATATTCCCAATCATGTCATGTATATTGAAAAAGTGGTTTGACGTTTTTGGCGGTTTCAATATGGTTTAGTTTTTTGGCAATTTCCTAATAAAACTTAAATTTACCGCTTACTTTTTAACCGACGTCGGTCTTTTTTAATGTATTGACGCTCTGGAAAACACATCACTTGTTAATTTATTATTCTAGTTAAGACCGACATACAATAAACATAGACGTTTGATTAGTCGCTTGTAGCTGGGGTGTTAGTGCACGACACCTTGCACTTTGTGACTATGCGCTGAAACTTGGCACAGTTGATCCTTAGGTGGTCTTGAGTGAATTCAGACCGGTAGACGTCGATAGACACCGCGCGTTTAGTGGGGGGGAGGGGGGGAAGTTCGACGCTGCCGCGCTTTAATTAATGCAACATTTCTCTAAAACTATACATAATATGGCATGTAATATATCATTTTCGGATAAATTAAGGATGAGGAATCTATTTTTTGGACAAAAATAATGCACTTTCTAACTAAAAAAATTGAAAAAGTAGAAAAAACTAAGAAATGTTTTATGTGTTTTTTTATATAGTTGCCAATTATTTTAAAACTATAACAGTAATCTCAAAACAAAAAATATAGTTGTAAAGTTAAACTTATGTAGTTTTTAAAAATGTATAGTTTATTATATATATCTGTTGATACATGGGAGATAATAAATAATATCAAGCGTAAGTCAGGGCGATCTCAATGCATGATCGTCCGTAAAGTAGGGTTTAGGTACTGTGTTAAGCAACATTTCTCTAAAACTATACATAACATGGCATGTGATTTATAATTTTCGGTTAAATGAAGGATGAGAAATCCATTTTTTTAACAAAAATAATGCACTTTTTTAACAAAAAAGGTATTAAAAAGTGGGCTAAACTGAAAAATTACATTTGTGTTTTTTACATAATTTCCAATCATTTTAAAAGTATAACAAAAATCTCAAAACAAAAAATGTAAACATAAAGCTAAACTTATGTAGTTTCTAAAAATATATAGTTTATTCTATATATCTGTTGATACATGGGAGATAATAAATAATATCAAGCGTAAGTCAGGGCCATCTCAATGCATGATCGTCCGTGAAGTAGGGTTTAGGTACTGTGTTAAGGGGCAGGGTAGGGCAAGTGACCTTGACGATCTCGATTTCTTTTGTTTGATTTCTGCGCCATCTATGTTTTTAGTCCAGAATTACAAACGATAGCGCATTACCGTTCGTCACACAATTGCGCACAGTTATCGGCGCCCACATCGTGATTCTTGTGTCAATTATATCAATACCTTTAGACTGAAAGGGTCGTAAACGCATTGAATTACTTGGCGTTTACGCCCTTTAAATCCAAGGGTGATAACGGGATCATTCTACGGTAATAATGTAATGAAACTCACCAGTTACAGTTTGTTTTCATTATTATTTTGCTATCCAAATGTGGAGAGGGTTTCATCACTTTCATCTCTAGATAAGTTTTTAGCTCTATATTTAAACTTTAAAAAAACACCGAATCAAATTGCCACTTACATTACCTCCTCTAAAACTGGGTATTATACCCAGTTTAACAACAAATAACAAAAAGGCGTATCTCAGACATAGCGCCTTTCGGCTTAGCAGGGCAGTATAGGTAGGTACGGTATTCTCGGTATTACTACACAGCAGTGTTGGGGAAAATCTATTTGAAATACAAATTACGAAATGTAATTTTATATTGATGTTCCAAAATGTATTTTATACAGTTACAAAATACTTTTAACGAAACATGATAAAAAGATGATGATGTTGTTGATGATGATGACGATGACGACGACGACGTATATAAAATAATACAAGTAACATATATTTTAAGTTTTATTTAATTAAATGTGACGGCGACGTTTAGGTGGCGGTGTGACTTCCAGATGTGCCTGATCTGTATTGTTAGGGTTCGGGAGGGTTTCGGTTCCGTCAATCGATTGTGTTTTTGCTGGGTCTGAGTTTTTTTTTTTTTTCATTTTGTTTTTTCTTGCTTCAATGCCTTCTACTAAATAAACAGGATCTCTAATGGGCATTTTACGAGTGTGTCTGGGGTCGATCAGTTCCGGCAGAAGGCAATCCAGGTAAAACTTTCGTAGCTTTTCCTCCATTTTTTTCTCCCAAAACAAATCATCTCTGATTATCGTTTCCGTTTTTAGCGGAAAATTTGCTCCAGACCATATGGCAAATAAGCATTTGTCCATTCTTGTGACATGGAGCTGGCCCTGCACCTGGTAAAACCAGTTGTGCTCCTTATTTATTATTGCATTTTTGCCTCGTTTATAAAAGGGTACTTTATTTTCTTCAATGGCCTTATTTATCTCCATTTCATGTATCGATTTTGGGCACTTCACTTCTACAATCATTTTTTGATTCTTTACAATCCCGTCAGGTGTAGCACCGAAATATGGCACATCGGGATCTATGTACAGCCCACATTTTTCAATCTCAACTCCTTCTTGTTCGGCCAATTGCTCTAGTGCATCCTTTTCACTATCCTTGCCGTGTTTTATGGATGCCACATGGTCAATGGATTTTTTATAAAGTAGGTCTTTTACCATATTATGGCAGCTAATGTCCAGTCGACGTTTTATAACGCGTCCAAAATTTGACGCTGTTAAAATATTCCGTCTTAACTCCATCCACTCGCTACTTCCACTCTGTAGAACTGTATCGATACAAATTTGTTTTCGATCATGTTCACTTCGTTGCAGATTTTTTAAAAAATCCTTCTTGGCACCTTCCATCATATCTGCAGCTATATCGGGCTTCGCGCAATTCTCACCGTAACTTCTTGTGTCAGCTTTTTCATACAATTTTCTTTTTTTTCGCAAATATTTTTGCATTAGCATGCGACTTCGTTCTTTCTTTCGTTCATTTCTTGCAATTTCGTTGCGGGGACTCTGTCCAATTAAAGATTTGTGCAACATTGACATCGGTTTTTTTGTATTAAAAGACAACGCTGCTACATTGCACCTCATTTGATACTGATAGCGTTGGGTGAAATTTACTCTTTTACCTCCTACAAATTTCGCCACAACACTGTGATAACCCTCAACAGTGTTGCTGTCGACATCTACAATCAAGCTTCTTGCATGAGCAGCAATTTGGCAGGCAATTAATTTTACCCTCTGCCAGATGCTGTTCGTAAACAATTCTTTCTCTACATCTTCATCCTCTTTGTTTTTTGTGCAGTAATAACTTTGACATTGTGCATGTCTGCCAAAAGCATGCTCAGGTGCATTTAAAATGTCTCGGTAGAGTCCCGTCACATCATTACTATTCTTATGTTTTTCGATGGATTTTATTATGACTTTTCTTGTTGATAAAATACGCTTCTTAGTCACATTCTTTCTAAATTTTAAGACATATTTTGTATCTGTAGTGATTGCTGCCAATTTGTTGCACATATTGCGCAGTAAATGATTGCGGCATTCTATTTTTTCCACAGTGTGGTTCGCATAAGGTCTTGTTTGTAAAATTTTACTGTATGTGTTGGCATCACCATCCGATATTAATCTGCCATAAATGAGATTGTGCATATCAATGCTTCTTTTGAAGCCTTCCACCAAAATTTCCGATTCCATTCCAGTGGAGGATCCTGAAAATAAATCAATATCAACTTACTTATAATCCAAGATACTTACTAAATCTAACATTACTAATCCAATAACCAAGTTGCATGAAAAACCTATGATACGAAATAGTGAATTATGGTAATGAAAGAAATACATTAAAATTAAAAAAAAAAACTTTACAAAACATAGGTTATTAAAACAGCTAAATCATACTTTGGAAATTGATATATCAAGTTAGTACCTACTAATATTTACCTGAATAATTTTTATAACAAGTATGTTCTTTTGGATCTACATTTTTACTCTGTGCTACAGAGCAAATAGAACAATACTTGTTCTTTATGGCCACATACAAAATTTTATTTGTTCGTTTGCCAATTATCGTTGCTGCACCTGACAGTGCAGAATAATTTTTTTTGTATGACCTTTTCGAGTAACATCCATCAGCTATTACATCTATAATGGCAACACCATCAGCATTGACTCTGCCTTCTTTCATGGCTAAGCTACGCTCTTCTTCAGCAGCCTCATTCATTGATTTTAGAAGTTCTTCCTCCCACTTTTTGTGCACAATCTTCATTTTTGAAGAAAATATTTTTTTCGAAATGGGAGCAATTCCAATAGCAGCTGATAAATCAGTAAGCTGTGTGTGGCCACACCCAATGTTAACTGTGCCTGCGACTGCGCTAATGTTGAGGTCCAATGTTTCAACAGCATTGTCATTGTGGACAAGAAAGCTCATTTTGCACATTTTACATTTCAGTGAGAACAAAGATATAAGGCCAGTTTTTGTCTCTGACACAATTTCAACGGATTTTAGTCCACAATTCAGAGGGCCATGAGCCGATATTTCTTGCAAGTGAGAAAAAAATTGGCTCACATTTACAATCCTTCGGCCAAAATTCGTTTTGTTTCCGCTGAAATAACAAAGGGTTTTTAATCAATTGCGTATAAGACTAGTTTTGAAGATACGGGTATTGCTTTTGGTATAAAGGCTCAAAAGACCGAGTTATTATCCAATTATGTATCTTGAGAATTTTTGAACTCTTTGGGTGCAGAACCCTAAAAATAACACAGTCTTATACCATACTTTGTTTCTTTGCTACTAATAATATTTACATATTTACTTACTTTTCAGAGCCAGTGGATACATTTCCTTGTGTAATAAAATCTTGACTCTCACTGTCGTCTTCAAAATGATCAGATAACCTGCAACAATAAAGTAATAAGCTCTAAATAGACATAATGTAGAAAAGTATATTTCGTAGCTATAAAATAATGTTGCATGTATTGTAATGTAATCAACATATGTGACGTTTTCATGGAAAAGGTACCACTTTGTCGCTTACCATAAGAACCAATTTTGCTTGCATCTTTATATTAGAAACCTATCTACGCGTTGTTATGGTAAGCGACAAAGTGGTACCTTTTCCATGAAAACGTCACATATGCAGATTAATTAAGGTTTGTCTATTGAAAAATACTTCACAATGACAAACATAAACGCCCCCCTGCCCCCCTATTTCTCTATGCCCTCAACTTACCCATGCAGAGTCCTTTTATAGGCTGTTATGAAAATGATCATCTCGTTTTTGCATGAAATGTATTATAGATATTTTTAGTATGTAGTGGCATCATGTCTCAAATACATTATATCAACAAATGTTATGCCATTTGAACGTTACATCAAATAAACGTTATACCATAAATTCATTGTGAATGTTATTCGATAAAATGATCAGTATATGAAACAATAATTATATCAAATGAGCGTTATAGCGACTGAAGTTATATCAAAAATTGTAATAGCCATTGTTACACACCCTAGCTGTATGCCATTGGTAGGGCTAACTAAGTGATAACTGATGAGTTCTGATATGATGATGGTCAAAAAACCTCGACATTTGGAGTAAATCACACATTGTACAAATAACTTACGGTTGTTCAATCGTTTTTTCATTAGCTGTATTGCAAATGGCACTGTCATTATCAACATGAGGAGTAGAGGGCCTGAAAGAAAACATACAAAGGTGTTAAAACATCATACTCATAAGTAAAATAAAAAAGCAATAAAAAACTATTTATCTGTCTAATCTCATTGACAGCATAAAGTTAGGTTAGGTTAGGAGGATTCCATATACAGAATTTACTTTGTATTCACATATTCATAGTATTACATGACCTACCGAAGGTTTGCAAGCTACGTTGATAAATTAAATTATTGTGGTATCTACATACCTAATTACCTACCTAAATATGAGACTGCCTCCAAGACTTGTTTATTACTTATGTAAACGGATGTTGTTGTACTTACTGAGCAGTGATTTTTCTTTTATCAGCCTGAGCCTGTTTTCCTAGTCGTTTCCGTTTTAACCTGACTGATATACGTGGTTTTCGTCCTTTCTTATTGCCCATTTTTTGGTAGTGACTACCAATGGCCAAATAAGTCGCTCCGGGTAACTAGCACCGCACAAAACACAAAGTTCAAATAGTTCAATAACAAAAACGATAACAGAAATAACAACAGTAACAAAAAAACACAACAAATCCACCAAATAAACAACGCTACATACAAGAACTGCAAATTCGTACGGAGTCGTAGAACGCAATGTCAATGTCACAATTTGTTGAATTTGTCAAATCAAACTGCGATGCAATGCAAACTGGCAACAGCGCATGAGCATGCGATGACGTGCCGCGGTGCCGCCGACGAGCGAGCACGCAACGTCGCTTTCCCTGCTGCAAACTAGCCAGTCTGACATTTATGTAAAAATTTGAATTCAAATCCCTGTACGAAAAAAATATAATATCATTTTCATATTTTTTTAAAACAATTTATGTATTTTATTTTGTTTTTACTTAAACATTCGTCAATCACGCTTCCAATATACACGCCTACAACTTTTTCCGAGCAATGCATCAGGCGTTGATTACATAGAAATACTGTAGGCGAAAATTTAGTTTGTAAGGTTTTGTGCCACAAATACGTATAACACTATTTAGAGGATCATCATTAAGATCAGTCGATAGGTAAAATTCCTAAAAGTAAATGTTCAAAATTTTATTGTGTAAAATTCTGCCCAGGTGGATTAAAATTTGCATAACATTTTCTTAAAACCGTCCTTTTTAGGGCGCTCAGTAGGCCTAATAATAACAAAAGGAAGTAACTGACTAAGATTAGCCAATATTTAAGGGTATCTGCGCTCTAAATAACAAATTTCCAGAGCTATACGTTATGTACTTTCATCAAAAAAATTGTACGAAAACGGCTCGATTTCACTATTTTGCCCATCCCTTCGCCTTAAGCAACATTTCTCTAAAACTATACATAATATGGCATGTGATTTATAATTTTCGGTTAAATGAAGGATGAGAAATCCATTTTTTTAACAAAAATAATGCACTTTTTTAACAAAAAAGGTATTAAAAAGTGGGCTAAACTGAAAAATTACATTTGTGTTTTTTACATAATTTCCAATCATTTTAAAAGTATAACAAAAATCTCAAAACAAAAAATGTAAACATAAAGCTAAACTTATGTAGTTTCTAAAAATATATAGTTTATTATATATATCTGTTGATACATGGGAGATAATAAATAATATCAAGCGTAAGTCAGGGCGATCTAAATGCATGATCGTCCGTGAAGTAGGGTTTAGGTACTATGTTAAGCAACATTTCTCTAACACTATACATAATAGGGATGTGATTTATAATTTTCGGTTAAATGAAGGATGATGAATCTATTTTTTTTAACAAAAATTATGCACTTTTTTAACAAAAAATATATTAAAAGTGGGCTATACGGCACTCATTCACTGACGTACGCGAAGCTGATCTGAAATAATAATTATGATATACAATATTCTGGTTTAAGTTTTGAGATTTTATTATATTATTTTCAAAAGCAGAAAAACTGACCTATCATATAATGTTACGACATATTTTTTGATAACAGCTATTACCTCCGCAATACGGCCCTCGATTGCTGACTCAAAACCTACAGTTAGGTCTGGAATATATGTATAAGATAGATAAGTTTTTTTTTATTGCATAATTAACAATAAACAAATTACATATTTGTACTATATGAAGGAATCGCAACAAACACGAAGACACAAAAAACCAGCTCGTTCGGGCACTTGTATTCCCCATATTCCTGTACGCCGCAGAAACGTCGACCCTGCAGGAAGTTGAGGAGAAGAAGGTAGACGCCCTGCAGATGTGGTGTTGGACGAGAATGCTTGGAGTATTATGGACTGAATTCCGTACTAACGATTCTATACTTCGAAAACTTGGCATCAAGCAGCGTTTATCGTCTTTAGTACAGTATCGTGCCACCTTCTTTGGCCACGTATGCCGCCGGGGGGCGGAGGCTATTGAGCGCTTCTGGTCCACGGAAAGGTTGAGGGTACCAGGCCACGAAGAAGATCACCTATATTATGGACAAACTAAATAAAAGCTGCAATAAATGCATCATCGTTACTACACGAATGCACGAAGAAGGCGCCTATCAGGTAAGAATGGCGGCGTGTTGTGAAGCCTATCACCAATATCTGAAATGATGACCACGACCACTCTGCCGAGAGTGAAACCAACGAAGAAGAAAGAGGTCATGGAGTAAAGGTTTCCCAAGCTTCAAAAGCACTTCTCTTTCCTTTACCATTGAACCAAGATACCGTATCACATCCTGTGAATGCGTGAAAGAGGGTATCTTAATACTCTTGCTCTCTGTGGCCCTGTAAATAAACAAATCTGTATAAAACACCTGTATTTTCTTAATTTACTAAAGAGATTTCGAAAGAGAAGTGCTTTTCAAGCATGGAAGCCTTTCCTGACCTACTGTAGGTTTCGAGTTATTGATCAAGCGATGCATTGAGGAGGTAATGGCTTCCATCGAAAAATAGGTCTTAACATCATAAGATAGGTCAGTTTTTCTGCTTTTAAAACTGATATAATAGAATAATAGGATCTCAAAACTTAAAAAAGAATATTGTATATCATACTTATTATTTCAGATCAGCTTCATGTACTTGAGCCCTTGACATGTGAATGAGCCCCATATACCTATATATTTTTACCAAGATAGACCAGCAGATAGAACACCTCCCACCGACCAAAGCCACTTTGTATCAGCATTTATCAAGAGGTGGGCGTTTGGGTGTCAGTTATCAGTATCACGCACTTGGGGTAACTACTTGGGGTTGGACGAAGGTCAACAACAACTGGGAGCCTACATGGACAGACTTGCAATAAATTATTAATTTCAATTGCGTAGTTTCATTTAAAATACTAAGACACATAAACAATACAATATATGCACTTTTTGTGTGTCTAAAACATTAACTAAACCCTACGTCACGGACGATCATGCATTGAGCTGACCTACGCTAAATATTATTTATTATATACATCTGTTGATACATGGGAGCATGTATCAACAGATGTATATAATAAACTATATATTTTTAGAAACTAAATAAGTAACTTTACGTTTATATTATTTGTTTTGAGATTTCTGTTATAATTTTAAAATAATTGGAAAGTATGTAAAAAACACAAATGTCATTTTTCAGTTTAGCCCACTTTTTAATACCTTTTTTGTTAAAAAAGTGCATTATTTTTGTTAAAAAAATAGATTTCTCATCCTTCATTTAACCGAAAATTATAAATCACATGCCATATTATGTATAGTTTTAGAGAAATGTTGCTTAACACAGTACCTAAACCCTACTTCACGGACGATCATGCATTTAGATCGCCCTGACTTACGCTTGATATTATTTATTATCTCTCATGTATCAACAGATATATATAATAAACTATATATTTTTAGAAACTACATAGGTTTAACTTTATGACTATATTTTTTGTTTTGAGATTACTGTTATAGTTTTAAAATAATTGGCAACTATATAAAAAAACACATATAACGTTTTTCAGTTTTTTCTACTTTTTAATTTTTTTTAGTTAGAAAGTGCATTATTTTTGTCCAAAAATAGATTCCTCATCCTTAATTTATCCGAAAATGATATATCACATGCCATATTATGTATAGTTTTAGAGAAATGTTGCATTAATTAAAGCGCGGCAGCGTCGAACTCCCCCCCCTCCCCCCCACTAAACGCGCGGTGTCTATCGACGTCTACCGGTCTGAATTCACTCAAGACCACCTAAGGATCAACTGTGCCAAGTTTCAGCGCATAGTCACAAAGTGCAAGGTTCCCATACAACAGCGTGCATTATCAACCCAGCAGAGGAATTACATAATATTGTATATTATATCGTTCACCTGACAGTGACAGGATCTTAATTTCGACCAAAATCGTAAATACTTCTTTATGACCGGCTTTCATTCTTACAGTATATTCTTCGAACCTCGAAAACGGCTGAACCGATTTTGAAAATTATTTTTTGTTACAACGAGCATATTATCTAGTTGACCGTGTCATATAACATAACTTTTCGTTTCGGTATCGTTGACCTCGGTTATGTTTTGTTAAAACGTAATAATATGTTATGAACTCGAATATTTGTGCTTGGGTCATGGTTGTTCTATGTATTTAAGTATATATTTATCTATATAAGTACGTATATCGTCGTCTAGTACCCATAACACAAGCCTTCTTGAGCTTAATTTGGGACTAGATCGATTTGTGTGAGGTTGTCCGATATTTATTTATTTATTATTTATTTATTTATTCTATTCGACGGTACGCAATGTAAGCAGGAAATAGCTATGTTACTTTTTAGAACTCAGTATTCACTTTAAAAAGTTGATTGAAAATATCAATTGACATAGCATTGAAAAAAAAAAACTTGAATGTTAAGGCCTCTTAACGACGGTAATTTTTTTATTGAAAAGTGTTTATATTTGAATGTGTTTATATGTTGTTAGGTGGACGGCATCCTGAACCGGCTGCACGTGGCGATGCCGACGCCGCGCGACGGCAAGCCGCGGCCGCCCGTCCTCCCGCCGGCTGTCCTCGCCAAGAGGCAGCAGCAGGCCGACAGGGAGGCCAGGAAGAGGAAGCTGGAGAGAGAGATAGAGGTGGAAGAGGGAGACGACTACGTGCTGGGTGAGTTTAAGTCAAATTAATGTCTCTATTTCAGGCTACATGGCGTATGTACGGGAGCATCTTTTATATGCAAATACTTTACCGAATTCATCATTTCACAGTAAACTAAACTAACTTTAATTCTTTATTGGTTCTTGGTAAACCAAGATTTGATAGATTTGTGAAACGTGTAATGTCTCATTTTCTAATATAGGTAACCTACACACCACAATTTGTATGTAAACCATGGATACAAAGATCAAAGAAAAATTGAAAGCTTCACCATCTTTGTATCAATAGTCCAAGATTTAATGTTTAGTTAAATATGAGCCTGTATCTCGTAATTTTCTTGCATTTAACTTTTTATTTGGGTCATTGTCAGATTTAGGTGCGCGTCATTCCGGTGGACATTTGCGAAATTAAGGATTCCGGGGCCTAATTTTCTGATAAAATGCATGTGAGAATAAAGAACGTTCCCTCTTATATAATCCGATGTAATAGCAACATAACCTAGATTCATACAAGCTCTGAACTTTTGACCACCGGTGGGAAAAATTTTGTTTTTTGAACTGACAATGACCCGAATGCATCATTTGATAGACATTTTTTCCCCAGAAGTCATACATTTTTCCGAAACTTGAAAATGTCAACCTATAGATTAGATAAGGTTTGTGTTATAATATAAACATTCCAAAATATATTATAAAAAAAAATGTTTTCAGAAGAAAAAACATATTTCTATGGAAAGGAGTCATGATTTCAGGAAAAATCTTACAAGCGTGATGCAGGATCATCATTTGTTTTTTATGTGCTCGCGGCGCCATGCCAACCTGGCGCCATCTGTTTTCATAATTTCCTTTTTCCTCGCATCACGCCGAAACGGCTGGACAAATTTTAACCAATTTTGGTACAGGGATAGCTGGACATCCAAAGATGGTTATAGAATACTTTTTATCCGTCTACGGTAAAGAAAAAAAATATGCTGTTAAAGTTGCGGGCGCCTCCTAGTCTATAGACACGTTTCACACTTTTATTCACTGCCAGCAACGCATATATGCGTTCACCTTCATACAAATTTGTTCCTAGGCCACGCCCCCTGGCAGTGAATGCGTTAATTAGATCATAATTTTGTTAAGGTTTAGTTATATGCTTTTTATGTTGTTAGGTATAAATAATGTTAGTTTTATTTTTTAAACGTCCAGGTTCAATTCCCGAGCTGAGTTAAGTTTTTTCAAATGTATGAATGCAGTTTTTCTTGTTATTAAAATCGATGACATGGTTCCTAAAAACAAAAGAAAGTGATACTCGTGATTCGATTTGAATAAATATTTCCCTTTTCTATAAAATTCGCTTTTATAATTTCCAGACCTAAAGAAGAACTACACGGATATCCCAGAAGAGGAACGCTACGACCCGATCCCCGAGTTCTGGGAGGGGCACAACATCGCCGACTACATCGACCCGGAGATCTTCGAGAAGTTGGCCGACTTGGAGAGAGAGGAGGCGCTCAGGGAGGAGGGAGGCATGTACGCCGCGCCCAAGATAGAGCTGGACGAGACTATGAAGGAGATAAGGCAGCTCGCCGTGCAGATCCGGTGAGTGGAGTTTTGCTTTACAGCATACGCCGGGAATGAAGGGCCCTAAAGTCTCCGAACTTGGACAAAGACTTAACTTTGACGACGCGGTTGGCTCAGTTTGTAGACACCTGCCTACTGAGCCGGCGGTCCCGGGTTCGAATCCCGGCCGGGGAAATTATTTGTGTGATGAACTTGAATATTTGTTCTTGGGTCATGGATGTTATCTATATATGTATTTATATGTTATGTATATCGTCGTCTAGTACCCATAGTACAAGCTTTGCTTAGTTTGGGACTAGGGCGATTTGTGTATGATTGTCCCATAATATTTATAAAAAAAATAATAGTATTAAAAAAATACAATCGATTTTTTTTCATTCACATCAAAGACTATATACCCCCTAGACCGATATTCTTCATACTACGCACCGTACTCCGTTTGTTACTATCGTTCTACATCGCTAGATGCCGCTAAGGGTATCAATTCATTCAAAAGTCGACATTTTTCAATTTCTACTGTACGGTACGCGCAAGCGTGAAGTAACACAGTCGTCAAGCGTTCAACGACATTCCAACTTCCAAGTGACAGTAAAAAGTGAATAGATGACGTTAGGTGCGATGTTTGTTTACTACGTTCCGTTTCGTCTCATTTCACTTTTCGTCTCATTTCACTATTTGTGTATGTTTTATTTAAACATAAAAATTACTTACATCCTAATCCTAATAATATTATAAACGTGAAAGTTTGGATGGATGTATGTATGTACGTTTCACTTAATCTCAAAAAACTACTGGACGTATTATGATGAAACTTTCGAGTTATGTACCTTACCTTACCTGCCTGAAGGTAGAATACGTAACGATTCTGACTTCACGCCTACCATAGTTTAGTTTAGGTGCTGTAATTTTAGCCAATTTGATAATAGGCAAAATAATTCTTAGGGCAATTCATGTTAGGAATATTATGCTTTAGGTAATTAGATTTTAGTTATCAATATTAGGACAAACTTGATTTAGGACTTTAAGAGAGTATGCGCAAAAATTATTAGGACAAACGAGTAGTATGCCATTCAACAGTATGCCAAACTTTCTCGGCCAAACATTTTTAGGACAAAAAACGTTATGCGATACGACAGGCACCCGAAATTTATCTATACAAAAACTAACAGAACTAACGACAGTGATAATTCAATAAAACCACAATTTTATAAACGTTTTTTTTATATTACTTTTAACAAAAACAAAACGAACGAATATATTTTCGCAGGCCGCCTGCATGTAGGCAATTTCTAATTGTTCTAGGGTAAATGTCAAACATTTCCGCAAATCGTCCCTTTGGCGTAAAGCCGTTTTGTCGTCGGCGTTGGTCTTAGGCCATGGCAAACGGACGATGCAATGGTTACTTTGCTTTGCAGTAGATCAATAAGGTTTCCTTCAACATTATATCGCCGTACCCAACGTCAAACTGTGTCCCTGCTAGCATTGAGCCGACGCGTGATCTCATAAATCCGTATTCCTTCCTGGTGTAACTCCACTCTTTGAGCTCTTCATTGTTTTCAGTCATTATCATTATCTTTTAATAGTTCACGGTTAGCGGCAAGCATTTTATTTTTCATATTAATAACGTTGCTGAAAATTATTTTACGATTTTCTCGATTGACACTGACATATGTTCCTAATTAGAAATTAAAAGCAAATGATAACCTTTCGCGAGGAGGTTTTTTGTAAAATGAAGTGACAAATAATAATATTGACATTTCAATACTATTATTGAAATATAATTTTCGACCTTAATGCATTGCGAATGTCTAACGACATTGTAACGAAATGGGTAGGAAATGAAATTCCTTGACTGTACAAAACTTATCTAACAAATATTACGTTACTGACTGTTTGTTAGTGGGAAATGTCGCATGACAATTCGGGCGTAACTTATTTTGTCCATTACATCAGTGCACCAACGCCATCTAGCTATTTTGTGTAGCAAAAATTGGCGAGCCCGCAAGCAACCTTGAGCTATCCAGAGGTAGTGCCATCTATTTTAATACGATCAAACCACGTTTTTGAAGAGTAAAAAATATAATCCTTAAAAATTGTGTATTTAAGTTATATTATCGTATTAAAATAAAGCAGTAATGCGTTTGATTTCCAAAAATCAAAAATCACTTAAAAATGTTGGTGAAAAATAACATTTTTGTCACTTCCAGGCTACGAAGCAGCGCCATCTAGTTTTTATACCGAATTTTGAGCTTTTTCAGAGTTACGTTTTTTTGTATGAGAACATATGTCTAGGGGGTATATAGTCTTTGATTCACATAAAAAGTGACACTTTTTGAAAACTCCCCCGGACGGCCTCCAAACTAGGATAGATCCGAGGAAACCAGGATGGGATGGCAGTCCTATTGCCGAATGAGTAGGTGTAGACATACGAAGTAGGTATAGAATACGGATAGTGACGCAAAGTCGACAAGCCCTTTTCACGGCTAAGGCATGTCTAGTGCTTTTCTCAAACATGCAATGAAATAAAAAAATACACCACTCAAAAAAATATAATTCAACTGTTCAGTCTGCTCATAAACACAGATGCCATGTTTAAAAAAAAATACTTCCCGGCCTAGGCTAATTTTGTATGAAATTCCCTTACATTTCGCTCGAGTTGTTCCGCCCAAAACGTGATATCTCGAAGCAAGTTATAACGCACATTTCATTCCATGTTTGAAGTAGATTTCTTCAACCGATTGAGATGAAATTTTGCATTACCTATTTAACTTTAATACAATAATATGGGGCCATGGGGCGCATCTGATGACGGAGCTGGAAGGTGGCCCTAGAAACTTTGTAATAGATTAAATCAATCGTACCGAGTTTGGGTTTTTTACAATCGTATCAGTGAGCAATTGGCGGATGTCTCAAGAAAACTACAGTGAACTATAAAAACTTGTCAAAAAAATAAATTTTTGACAGAAACTTAACACTTTTGCAACCAGACAAAAAGTAAGACATATCCCAGAAACCGGCCGAGCCGACTTTTATAGCATCAACCCCGGCTACCCGGTTGGCCGGCATTTGAACAAAATTTACGAGCGCCCGGCCTCCGGGTTTTTGGTGTCGAAAGTGTTAATTTAATAGCTCCTTAACTAAGACAATGTCTTATAATTCCCCAGCAACAAGAAGGCGGTCTTAAAGGACGAGTCTCGCATCAACAAGCAGAGCACGAAGCCGGTGATGCCGCGCAACACCCGGGCGAGGCAGCGAGACCGCTCCACCGCCAGGCTCAGGGACGAGATGGAGAAACTGGGTGCGTTATTTTTGATGCAAAAAATGTTGTAATACCATTGACGACACGTGTGCGTTCTTGCTCTTTGCACGCTAAGCTACGATTCTAGCAAATGTATAGACTATTTTTAAAAGCTTTTATCTAACTTGCAATGTATGTATGTATCTAAGTATGTTTGTTCGGGTGAAATCTTGCAACTCAATTTTGAAGCAGATATCGTCAACCGATTGAGCTAAAATTTTGCATACTTACTTATCTTTGATGACAATACAATAATATGGTACCATGGGGCTGATCTGATGATGGAGCCGGAAGGTGGCCATAGGAACTCTATAATAGAAAAAGCAATCCTACCGAGTTTGGGCTCTTTAGAATCGTCTCAGTGAGCATTTGATGGATATTCAAAGAAAAGTACAGTCGGCTATAAAAGCTTGTCACTAAAATGACATTTTGGACAGAAACTTATTTACTTATTCACCTAATAAACCTTTCAATAAGGTTGAATCTGACTTAAATAAATAGTTAAATTGTGGTCGGTACCTGTTTTGATAGCTGATATACTAGTCTTTTACAAGGTTTACCATTGTTTTATAGACAAACGTTTTATCGAATTTTAATTTCATAGAAATTTATTTATTTATCATCATCATCCTCCTAGCCTTTGTCCCATTTTTTGAGAATAAATTTTCAATCGGGGTCGGCTACCTAAATCCCAAGATGTGGCGTAGGCACTAGTTTTTACGCAAGCGACTGCCATCTGACCTTCCAACCCAGAGGGGAAACTAGGCCTTATTTGGGCTTAGGTGGTTTCCTCACGATGTTTAAGAAATTTATTTATTTAAAAATAAAAAACTTTCTAATTATGTGATAGTACAACTTAAAAACCAAGAACCTAAACTAACCTAACTCTAGCCAAGGTCGGTCATTGGCGGAAATGATTAGACGAAACGATCTAAGAAACTGTAGATTTCGATTAAAGGTGTAATAATGCGTTTTTCTCAAACGTGCTCCCTACGGTCGGCCGTGTACCTATTCACCCGCCAAGCTCTTCTTTCCTGACGTCTGAAGTAATGTAATTTTTTTTTTTTTTTTTCATATTTCGCTTTTTTTGTAAACATTTAATGTAATATTGTTTGTCCCCAGGCGTGGACATGTCGGAGACGAAAGAGGCGCACTTCACGCGCACGCGCTCTCGCTCGCGCTCGCTGTCGGCGCCGGCCGTCAAGCGCGCGCGCCTCGACGTGTCGCGCGCGCGCTCCGTCAGCCGGCCCGCGCGCGACCAACAGGGCGTCAAGGACACGCAGGTACGTAAACCATCTGACTGTACTATAGGCTGCACAAATACATGGCCAACTAATCAATACATTCACCGTGACCCATTCATAAAAGAATTCATTCATAAATTCAGTAAATTCCCCTACAGCCCCAGCGTCAAAGATTTAGGGATTGTCTTGGACGGTACTTTGAGTTGGAAGGCGCAGGTTGCCGAAGTTAGCAGGAAAGTTATGGGTTCCTTACATGCTCTTAACAAACTCAAAAACTTTTTTACCCATTAAAACTAAGATCTTATAGTTCAGACGTTAATTTTTCCCATAATTGAGTACGGTGATGTGTGTTATCCAGACTTAACCGTAGAGCTTATGAATAAATTGGAGAGACTTCTTAACAACTGCATTCGGTTCATCTTCTGTCTTCGTAAGTATGACCATGTGTCTTCTTACCGCTCTCAGCTTGGCTGGTTTCCTATTCGCGGTGAAATTCGAATGCTGTGCACTCTGTTTTCTATTCTCAAAACCCAATATCTCCCGAATATCTCAAAAACTTCTTTCACTATTATGGTGTAACTCGTGACCGTCAATTTCGCTCCACTGGCAATCTATCTCTGTCCATCCCTCGACACCGTACTGGTTTTATGTCTAAATCGTTCACCGTCCAAGTGTCCCGCCTCTGGGACCGCCTTTCCCTCAAGATCAAGCAAGCACCGAAGAAATGCGCTTTCAAAAAAGGTTTGCGTGATCTCTACGCTAGCAGAGTTGTGAATCCTTGTATCTTGTGTGTTGTTGTGTATCTGATTAGGATATTTCATCTGTATTTAATAATATATGTGTATATATTATATGAATATATGTATTTATCTAAGTATTTATTTATCAAAACTTGCTTGAGTTAGTTGGCACCCACAATATATCTGCTTTGCCCAAAAGTTGACTGGTAGAGAATGCCTCATGGCATTAAGCCCGCCTTTTGTACGATAAGTTTACTTTTGTGCAATAAAGATTAAATAAATAAAATAAATGAGCGATGCAATTCTGCAGTTCAGTGCACATGTGCCATTACCGAGGATTAACGGTAATCATTCCTCATTCTATTGATTGTTTTACGTAAATCTTTATTGCACAAAATAAAACGTATCGTACAAAAGGCGGACTTAATGCCTTGAGGGATTCTCTACGAGTGAACCTTCCGGGCAAAGCGGATAAATTGTGGGCGGTGCTACTAACTTAAGCAAGTTTTGATAAACAAATACTTTTTTCAAAATACTTTATTTCTGATTTTTATTATTTTTATAATGGAAAATAAATAAACTATACATACTATAACTTAATAAAAAAGAATCCCCCAGTACTGAGGCCGTGTGAGGCATCGTCCCCAGCACGCTCGCCGCGTTTCCCCTTTGAATAATGACTGAGCCTCAAAATTCTTTGAGCGAAAAAGGAGCCCGCTCTGATATTACCAGATATTCCTATTAGTTTTTGCGAAATTTCTTTAATTTATTTTTTTGCATTCCTTTTAAAATTCATTTTTTTTCATAATTATGACAAATATATTGATAATTTGAACCAACTTTTTGAAGTGAATAATACTTTTCCCCGAGTTCTAGGTAGTAACATAGCAATTTCATGCTTTTATCGCGTGCAGTCGAAAATAAGTTGAAATAACGAAATTCCCGCGTGAATTTTGTAATTTTCGAGTTGTTTTTGAAACAAAAATTATCAATGAAAAATTCGAACTGTAGGTTTCAAATACATGCAAATAAATCCCAATGTGCCCTGTTCTAGGTGGTAACATCAGTAATATGTTAAGAAACATGTTGGATCATAGAGAACAATGTCTAAAACAATCAGCATTTTGAAAGGAATAAGGCCTCTTAAGAAGACGTATTTGCGGCGCTTGACGATTTGGGCATCTTCTGCGGCCGTCCCCGGTTTTCTGGCGGAACGTTGGATATGGGACGGGGCTAGTGTCCACACATGTAACATCCCACGTCAAAGGCCGCCCGAGATGCCATGGCACCAATCTGCAGCCATCCGGTCTCTTCCCGTCTGCTGATAAATATATACATGCACATATATATAAATAAATACATTAAACATACTAGTCAGGCGCGCTAAATCTCTTGTTTCTTTCAAAACTCAACTGAAAGAACACTATCTATCCCTTTCATAATTCGTATTTTATTCAAATGGTTCTATTATCTGTTGGCTGAATGTATGTATGTATTTTATGTATTTATTGTCTATTATATTTATGTATTTATTTGTTTTTTATGTGTATATCATTATTATTATTTTCCGATTTTTGCACCGCCTAATAACAAAATCCTATTTTTTTCAAGTTGTCTGGAAGAGATCGCTCTTTAGCGATAAGACCGCCTGTTGTTTAACTCTAATTGTAATGTCTTACATTGTATTTCTCCTGTATATTTTATGAGGTGTGCAATAAAGAGTACTTGTATTTGTATTGTTGTAGTCAGATAAGCTAAGAATTCACGACTCTGCTAGCGTAGAGGTAACGCAAACATTTTTGAAAGGGCACTCGTTCGGAGCTTGCTTGACTTGTTTGCTTTTTACTATGAGTTTAAGAGGTCTTATTCCTTTCAAAATGCAGAATGTTTACACATTTTTCTCTATGATCAAACATGTTTCGTAACATATTATTGATGTTACTACCTAGAACAGGGCTATTGGGATTTATTGGTATATATTTGAAACCTACAGTTTGAATTTTTCATTGATAATTTTTGTTTCAAAAAGTACTCGAAATTGACAAAATTCACGCGTAAAATTAGTTTTTTCAACTTATTTTCGGCTACACGCAATGAAAGCATGAAATAGCTATGTTACTACCTGGAACTCTGGGAAAAGAATTGTTCACTCCAAAAAATTGAAATGAAATTGAAAAAAAATTGAAATTATCTATATATTTGTCATAATATGAAAAAAATAAATTTCAAAAGGAATAAGGCCTCTTAACTTACAATAACCTCCCGTTCTCCAGATGGCGAAGCGCGCGAAGAACATGGCGCACGTCGCGATCGCGAAGAAAACGAAGAAGATGGGTCTCAAGGGCGAGGCGGACCGCTTCATCGGCACCAAGATGCCGAAGCATCTGTTCTCCGGCAAGCGCGGCGCCGGCAAGACCGACAGGAGATAGTACTGTTTATTTTAGCTGTAGGGTTTCTTTCATGTATCAAACTGGCTGGAATCTACTGGAATGCCGATGACGACACGTGTGCGTTCGTATTGTGTGTCAAAATTGATAATGTATTTCTAATCGCGTAGAAAAAATTATCGTCTTTCTTCACGCATATCTGGACGTAGTTATGCAAAAACGATCCAACCCACACGTCACTTAAAATTGAATTTTGAACGTATTGACATATGAGCAGTAACTTTTTATTACATTTTTAGCGACTTGCGAGTTGGAACGTTTTTGCGTAACTACGTGAAAGACGATAATTTCGTCATTATTTTATATTATAAGTTAATGTCGCTCATATGAAGAGAGACGGAATAAAGTTCTAATTTTATTTGAAATACATGTTTAAAAATATCCGTCTACTTTGTGTTTCTTACTTTACGAGTATTCAAGAGAAAGTGGAAAATATTTATTCGTAAATAAAAGTTGTACAGATTAGTCCAGTGTATTATTTGAATTATTTTCTTGTACCCTCTTGTAGTGATTTTTTTCTTGACCCAAGGATCAAAGCTCAAGGAAACGTTGAAATGGTGGATTAGCTGGTGGAAGAGAGAAATTTATAAGATGTTTCCGTTTATATTGGTGTTGGCTTCGCGGAGACATTCCCTATAGTGGGTTTGTACTCTGACACAAAAGAGTCGCTGGTAATGAGGCCTAAACAGGCCTGACACGTGAAAATGGTTTCGAGTGAATATTAGTTCGTAATGACACTGCTATGATAAGTCGATGACACTTGCACTCGACCAAAAAGAGTAATAGATAATTATGTGTTGAAAATCTATTTTATGTAGAGGGGTCATTATTTCAAGGAATAAAAACAGTGCGATTTAAACAACGCGTTAACTGCCACCAACGCATATATGCGTTCACCGTCATACAATTTTGTTCCTAGGCCACGACCCCAGGAAGTGAATGCGTTAACCCTTTAGTGGTAAGCGGCAATATATTTGCCGTCATAATTTATTTAATTCACTGAATATACTATTTTGGAAATTTATTACATAATGCCAGAAAATATAAACATACGAATCCATTAAAAAAATCCACAGCTTGTAAAACTTGGTCATTCCATTGATTCTTCTTCGACAACATTTTGCAGAATATCTTAATTGATGTAACTGAAGAAATAAAATTCGTATAGTCTGATTTGGTTACTAGTCATAATATTAGGCTTGCGGAGATCATGGTGGTGGTGAAATATTTTGATTTCAAAATAAATTACATCATCGCTGCGCCCCCATAGATTCTGTATGTCTGAACTACGCCATTAACAAGAACTAATTGTCAGCCGCTTCACAGACAGCGGCAAATATATTGACGTGCTGCTCGTTAATCTCAAGGAAAATAAAAAGAGTCTCCGTTAAAAATCATTCAAAAAGTCAATTGACCCATACTGCCAGAATTTGAATTACCACCGTAGAAAAAAAATGGTTCAAGGGTTAACAAATATTACAACTTCTCACACAAGGTCCGCAGCTTTAAGGATCAGCTGCATCATCTGTATGTAAACGATTTATTTAGATTTGGTTATCAACGAAAATAAAACACAATATTAGCAAAATGAATGGCACATTTATATTTAATTATAATTATTCATTTTTATAATTAGACCTTTTGTTATATTTTAAACTATGCATTTGAGTGGAACAATTCAAATGCCTCATGATCTGTCGGAAACGTCTCCAGGACGCACTGGACCGGTGCCTGAGCGAACATTCATAATCATAGTCAAAAAGAAACTTAAACATAATCTAAATGGAAGATAAAGTCAACTAAACTAAACTAAAAGGGCGAACTAAGCTAAACTAAGTTATTTGAACTCGACAAGACGATGCAGTATCGCCGTATTCTGATTGTCTTCATATAACGCAGTCAAAATAAGACCTTACATCTATATAATACATTTTAGAACGAAATTATTCAATCAAACCCCTTCGGAATACCTAACGTATGGAACAACTATTAATTTTATACTTTACACATAATATCATTACTAATCCAGTACAAATTATAATTGTTCCAAACTCCTCGCTGGATATTGCGAAACGGCTCCCCTTATAAAGATCCGCTGTCATGTAACGGTACAAAATAATTCATAATTAATAATAATTTATTATTCTTAAATGAAAGAAAACCAGCCAATCGCGAATGTAAATAAAATATGGCCGATATTGAGCGATGTATATTTACATTATGCATTTTTTTATTTCATCTGGGATACCAAAATACTTTTGGGATTAGTAAAGAGAGTTACATATCGTACAGCAAAAAAATATAATCAATTTTCACGATACATACGCGTAAAATTCAATGTGACGACAATGTGTCGTCAGTGGCACTGAGATATGAATGAAACATCGATTAATTAATTATAATGCCATATACTCTCGTGAGATCAAGTATCATATTAAAATAACGTGATTATTTTATATTATGCATATCATTTAGTAAGTATATTGTTTACGATACGTCAGAGTTTACCGTGGTCACAAACCATTTTCAGTCTATCCACACTGATGCTTTGTGTTCATGATAAAAACTAACGTACCTATCGAACATGAATAGATTTTCTAGATAAAATTTTTGAGGACCCAACCAGTGGGTATATGAATTGTACCTATTAAAAACCGTATGATGTATAACCCTTTTTACCATAAAAAATGGGAACTTATAAACAAACTCGTTTAGTTGCCCTCCCAGCGCCATAGCTACCGAATAAAAACTATAAAACGTGTATAAAAAATAACTACGAAATCCGTAGAGCTCCGGTCTACATCACTGGAGTCCTCAACTAAGTACAATCTTAAGTTAGCGGCCAATGCAGCATGCTCGATCGCGCATGCTCAGAATCAACGTACGCGATTTACAATAAACAAATCGCGTAAAGAGCTCCGAGTACATTTTCGAGTGTTTTATTGTCAAGCGATTTTTGGTGAGAGCAGTGGCGAAAAAAAAGGGGAGGGGCCTAGAACACGCATCCAACACATAATAAATGAGTATTGTAGGCGTCTCAAAAATGGACTCGAAACTCCGCTTATACTACGCTTATGGCAGCGAAAAAGAACGTTAAAATCGTAATTAAAAATATCTTTTTTCCGTATATCCTATCAATTACACTATATATACCTATACATACGCTAGGCTAGTAATGTACAATTCTGTTGTCTTTGGGGTGAAGACATTTATTTAATCTCGTTTCCCTGCGCGATGCTTGTCTGCGGTTAAGAAAACTATCCTTTTTTACACTAGAGTCCGAGGTAAATGCCGCTACGCTCTTTGGGACATACGCATCATTTGGCCTTTTATACACCAATTATACATGAAGAGAATACCAAGTCACTGCACAAAAATAAAAATTAAAACCTAATACAGATGCATTTGTTGGGAAACAATACAAATAAAACATGCTATATTTTTCTCCAATATAATAAATACAAATCCATCTGTAGTATGTTTTAAACTAGCCATACACAAAAACAATTCATCAGAAAATCGTAAAGGTATACAAAAAAATTTAGGTACCGTAGACCTAATAAAACATTTCATCAAAGTAATTCAATCCAATTTTTAAGTACAGACGTTTTATAATGACTTGAGTAACTCGTCACTGGGTAAAAGTAGATTCCAATTTTTAAAATTACGAGGTAACTGTGTGTGCATCTTTATAAATTCCATTTCTTGAATATAAGGTGCTAACAAATTAATCACGGATATTTTTACCACTGATAGTACTCGGTTCTCGGAGTACATTTAAGTATGAAACATCATAAGTTTTGTTATGTTTTTATGGAGAAAATTAGGAAACAAATTTGCTATGTTAAAACACCCTGTTAATAAGATAATGAAATGAAACCTCTTTAGACATATTCTAGAACCTCTTTAAACTATCATCCCAGTGGCCACTTAAATTTGTTAAATAAAATACTTGAATGTCAATGTCATGCTATGTGTTTTTTGATTGTGTCGGTTGCAAAGAAATTTAATTCATTTCATTCCTACTTGTTCGCATGGGACAGATTTTTTGTTCCATGCGGGAAGAGCCGTGGGCAGACGCTAGAATTTAATAACCTACAGTTTTCCCGCCGAATCATAATGACATTTAAGAAAAACAACTTTTGACGTGACATGACAGACAGTGTTAAACATCTTGACGGGTACATAATAGGGGTGATTATTTTAAAAATTTATTATAATATCTTTTTTTGTTCGGTAAATGAAAACAAAAAAATGATATACAAAAGTTCCTTAATTACAGTTAAAAGTTAATTGTTTTAATGTCATGTATTATCTCTTAAAATATCCGTGACTAATTTGTTAGCACCTTATATAAACAAATGCCATTATGATAAAATAGCATAAATAATAAATTATGATCGCTGATGTAAAATTTGTATAAATACTTATGCCATTTTAACATTACAATTGATTCAAATCAACACTTCATAATTTATAAAAATAAACAAACAAATAAAATAAATAAAATTGATTCAAGTGTCAATAACATTGCTAATGATTTCAATACGCACTTTCAGATTTTAAATATTCAAGATTTTAAACATGTCAATATAAATCGAAAACAAACATCAACATAAAAAATATATCGCGACAGTCGCAGCGAAAATATGCAGACACGCTCTAAGCCCGCTTTTTGTGAAGTTTTTAATCAGTCAAAATATCGAAACCAGTAATTAATTTGCCAAATTTTGTACAATAAAATTCATAGAATCTCAAAATACTTGGTCGCTGGAATTTCTGCAGCCTCTAATGTACCCGATACATTTTGAATTTAAACCAGCAGTAATTAATTCAAACGACACGTATGCGTTCATGGCACTAAATACTGTTTTAGCGATTTCTCACTGATGAAGAATCTCAACATTCATGTCGACATATCGACCGCTTTGCCTCGATATACTCTACACATGAAACAAGTACACACACAGTTACCTACAGAGCAAGGACAAGCCTATACATTAGCACCCAAAATAACTGAATATCAAATCCCCAACGGCTAATAAAACAGGGTCTCGGCCCTCGTCTCTCACTTTCGCAAACGTCAAAATTTAACACCACCGTCAGTTTAAAGTGACATTGCCGATTCCCCGCGCCTTCAAGGCGTTTCTATAGAGCAATCGAGATAGGAATCAGCACGGACCCTATGCACCCTGAAATGTAGTAACATTATCCGAATACAATATGGGTAGTAGGTCCGCGGCTAACCTCTTCAGATCCAGACTGTGCTGCGTGTGAGTGTGTGTGTGTGTGTGCGGGCCGCGGCGTCAGTAGTGCGCGTGCGCGGGCGCGCGCGGGAGTCGCTATTGTGGCGGGGGACCCGACGGCGGCTGACCTGGGAGCTGGCCCATGCCCTGGAAAAAATAGACCAATCATTAATTAGAAAAAAAAATTGCATCTTTTCGGAATTTTCATTGTTACACTTTTAATATCATAAGCACTCTATGCCCAATATGCACATGTGCGTCAACCTATTAATAATTGCACATTGTAACCCCAACGACGAAAACCAACATCATTCTTACATACGTAATTATCGTGCTGGAAAACATGTTTTTTTACTGTCTATGATGGTGCTTAAAGACTTTTGACATCTTTGGAATAGTTATATAAGATTATTTTTCATGCAAACGTATGTTATATGTAGATAAGGTTCACATAAACGATTTTGATTATGATTTTTTGATTTTGAATTTAAGCTGAATAAAGGCTGGTGGCTGGTGTGCTAATTGGGATGTTGATAAGGGTGTGGCACTAACCGGCATGGGTTGGTAGTGGTGCAGCGGCGCGGCGAGCAGCTTGGGCGCCTCTTCCGCTTTCTCCTCTTCGCGCCGCTTCAGGCATGCCGCCTTCGGGTTCAGGTTGCGCTCTGTAATAACACAATCAACTATGTCAGACATTTTCAAAACAAAAAATGTAATCGCTTTTTGTCAAAATAAAGTGAGATGTAGTGTTAAATGACATCATACACGATGAAAGTTGGCTTCTAATATATTTTTATTTCATCAAAATGCACTATCCTCATTAGGAAAGGATGGGGTTTTGATTATTAAGACCGCTCAATCAAATTGATCACATGCAGCTTAAAGTGCTGTATAATCGGCAAAATGTGAGTGCATAGTAAAAGGCATTGTGGCTTACTTCTTTGTCTTAGGGATGTTTTTTTGCATCTTTAAAACAATAAGCTATCAACGCGTCCTAATAGTTCATGTTCAGTATACGGTGTTTGACTATATTGAATATAAATTGTGACATTTAGACCACTAAACACACATAAAAAAATACGCGGAACCTAATAAACTATCACTGACTTTTGGACATTATACTAATTTTAATTGTACAATAACTAAAAAGAAGACGTGTTGGTGACTACTGCTTTTTATGACGTCACATGCCTGTATCATCATAGAAGCTTCATACTAACAGATCGTTTTTGACATTTCATAAAGAGTAGCTGATTTGAGCTGTCATCAAATACTGTATTACAAATAGAGAATAAGAGAATATTTTTTTATCAAAGCAGTAACTTCCGCTAGCGTAAACTACATGTTCATGCGCTGGGGCATGTAGAAATGGGGCAACTGGTTAAAAAAAAATAGGACAAGTGCGAGTCCGACTCGCGCATGAAGGGTTCCGTACCATAAAACAAGTTTGTTGTATGGGAGCCCCCCTTAAATATTTATTTTATTTTATTTTTAGTATTTGTTGTTATAGCGGCAATAGAAATACATCATCTGTGAAAATTTCAACTGTCTAGCTATCACCGTTCTTGAGATACAGCTTGGTGACAGACGGACGGACGGACGGACAGCGAAGTCTCAGTAATAGGGTCCCGTTTTTACCCTTTGGGTACGGAACCCTAAAAACGATTATTTGGCTAGTGGCTTTGATAGTGTACTTGGTAATCCACTCGTCAGGCTCGGAAAGCCGTGGGGTCGTGGATTACAAACAGCTTTCATATGGCAAAAATGTGCATACGTCATATATTTGCACCATTAAACATCAATTGCGATTTGTCTAGGATTTGTCATCAACGAAATTCAAAACATTGTTTACCGGAATGCTGCTCAATCTTTCGTTCTTCTTGCGAAATAAATACTGAATCTTTTAAAAGAAAACTTGACTTTCATCACTGTGGATTGTTCTGGCTTTATTATGCAAAAATTACTTGAAATTTGCGGAATATCCTGTTTCCTCTTTGTTTACATTCACCGACTTTCAACGTCAATTACCAAAAAAATGTCGTTGGCAGTTAAATAAATTAGTACCACGAAAAACTCGCAATATGGTATGGGTTGTAAACCACTAGCGAAATGGCTGGAATTCGACGACGGTGCTGCCCTCACACACATCGACTGAATGTTCTTTTTAACATCAATTAATTGTATTGAATAAAATACACGTTGTAAAACCCGTTGTTGGGCTACTATATACTCTACTGACAACAATAGAAATAATACCAATACCGACCTCTGACTTGCTGCTCGAGCGTCATAATAACTTCGACGGCCATGTTGAGGATGCCGAGCTTGGTCTGCGGCTTGTCGCTCTTCAGGTGCGTCATGCACATGCGCCCCAGCTCCTTGAGCGCCTCGTTTATATCTCGTATCCTTATCCTGAACGATTTGTAATGGTTAGTAGTCTTATAGTGGTGTAGTACCAAGAACGCATACGGTGCGTTCACTATTGGAACTATGTTCGTAGGGTGGTGTAGTGCCAAGAACGCATACGGTGCGTACACTATTGGAACTAAGTTCGTAGGCCTTTGTAACCAATAAAAAAATGAAATTGCCAATATGTGAAGATATATTTAACATTATTTTTACTTATTTCAATAAAACAATTTAAAAAGATTATATCGCGTTTATGCAACCTTTTCAGTCAACCTTTGACAACGGTAACTGGAAAGCTACTGAATCGTCAGGGAGGCTCAAATGATTAATATAAGCGATATAATCCGATAAATTATTATATTTACTTGTTATGAAAATTTTATTAAAAAAAAAAACAATTTAAAAAAGAAAACACCTTTAGTATCATTAAATCAGTTATGAAAATTAAAAACTAGATACATTTAGGGAATAAGGCCGATTCATTCACACATTTGCAATTATCAGATTTTGTGACGTACAGGAATCGAACCTGTTAGAGCCAAATAAAATGTGTTAATGTAATATATAAACGTACATATAACAGCAGTTTGTCGCACGTCGCAGTATGTAAAATATTGACGCCATTCTTATAATATACATTTCCAATCTCTCATCTTTAGGTCTCATTTTATTCACGGTGATAAAAAAAGCAGTTTGACAAGTCCTATTATTAAACACTATGTGGTGAAGTGATTCCACTCGACAGTATTTAAATAAAATTTGAGTTTAGCCTAGCATTCCTCTTGCCATAAATCCAAGTATGACAGCATGGTACATGCATTTCACAGATCCTAGTTTAACCTTTTGAACACAATGCGATGAAGCAATTCACCGTGCCGCTAACGCCACAGTAAAAAAAAGGGATTGAAAAATAATTGTAGCGAAAGTTTTTGATATTTGGGCGTAATTTTTACGACGCTGGCGTCTTGCGCACGCGTCGACGTGATCAGCCGTCATTGGCTTCAAATAGTTGAAGGTATTTCTCTGCAGACGAACATCGTTTTGTATCTCCAGAATACTATTTTCTTCAAGACTAACAAGCCTCTAGTCTCCGGGCACACACCTTACAATAAATACGCCTAGACCGAGTCTCCATACAACAGATTTGCAAAATATGAAGCCTCATTTGGTTTTACGTGTACGTGTACGTATGAACACGGATCATAGACCATGCTTGTGACATTGACGTTACCAGAAACTGGCTTCACTTACAAGCGCTTACGAGGTTTCTAGTAAGGGCTCGCGGTCGTGGCCGTGTTTCGTGTAGCCGTGTAACACGGCAACGGAGTCCCGACCGGTCGGCACGTGTAATTAGGCTCCGTGTAATTAATATACGTAGCTCCGTGTTACACGGAGATGCGTTTCATAATTACACGCGGATCCTATCCGTCAGTGACGTCGTCGGTTGGAGAAGCTTCCATTCAATACCCGAGCGCAGCCGAGATCCGCCGATGCGTAGCCGAACGCGCAGACACGGCAACGTATTTATCTTTGACGTGTCCGTGTAGTACGGGATCTTAGGACCGCCGGTGCTAAGAACACGGAGCTACGGTTCCACGTGTAACACGGATATCAGAAGCCCTAGTTTCTAGGCGTATTTATTCTAAAGTACACACTTACCGCTCTCTCGCGTTATTCGCTTGCCGCCTCTCTTTCTCTCGCATCGCTTTCGCCTGCGGGTCTCCCTCGTCGTCGCCCTCGTCCGCCGACGAACAGCTACAAACGTCTTTATATAACGATTGTCGGTGCTCAGGTTGCTTAACGAGCCAGGTACGAACGTTCATTAGATATTTTACACTTTATAATATGAAAAATATTCAATTATGGAATTTTAAATCGGTTTTACAACATTGTGAATCCGGTTGTAACTCTCAAGTCTGTGGGGTATTGATCTGTACCATGCGTAACACACGCCAAAATAAATGAATTAGACATTAAATTACTTATGTTAAAGTCACGTTAAATAATATATGACATTGAAAATAGCACGCATTCAAAATTTATTTCGTATAATCTTATTAAAACGTTCGTGAGACATATTTCATTATTGTATTAAGCGGTTTACGCTCACGTGAAATTGTCAGGAACGGCCCGAACTCTTATGGAGCTCTTAATCAGGGACTGCTAGCCTTACGTTTATGTCGAAAATGTGCAACAAATACAATTATTTCTAATGAACGTTTGTGAGCCTGCGTAAAGATCGTCCTATCTTGGAAAGTTCCTTCTTAATTGACTAGTCTAAATACTGCGGTATGTTTCAGAAAATATTGCCAAACAGACGAGTAAATTTCAAATTAGATTTTTTGGTACCTTGATTCTATGTATTAAAAATATATTTTATAGTGGTTTATATATTTACTAATTCCTATACTAATAATATATATGACGAACTATCGGTCTTGCAACATCATTTTTCGACATTCCGCTTAAGTATTCTATGAAAATGTTTCACCGGTTCCCGAACAAAAATATTTACTGAAACTACTTCGTATGAAAGAACAAACTACCCTCAAAAACAAAACTTTTGTAGGGTAGTTTTAGTTCACGAACCGGTGAAACAAAACATGTTTCATTACCTCGATCGAAGGCGGCGCGAGAGAGAGACAGCCGATCGCCTGTTTCAACAAAATACCACAAGCCCAATGAACCCGATGCAAATGGAAATAAACCCTTTGTACAAACATTTTACAACTGTAGAGATTTGGCAACAGACTTCTGTAGAGATTTGACAGAAATGCTGCATAAAAATATTGCTTTGATTGGTTGATACAATACTCACTGTCTATACCGGGTAAGCAATCCAAATGGATCAGTAGGGACAAGTCACAAACTATAAGAGATAGAAAAATGTGTTCTTAAGAACCATGGCGTCGGTTTTAGATTTGATAAACTGTTTTTTATTTTTTTATAAAACTCATACATAACCCGGTCAAAACCGCTGTAAATAATGTTATATGCGATTACTTACAGAATTTTAACCGGTTATGTATGAGATTTATAAAAAAAAACAATGCAGTTTCTATTAAATCTAAAATCGACGCCATGGTTCCTAAGAACAAATTTCCCTATCTCTTAGTTTTCGTTTTCTCCCTACTGACCCATTTGGATTGATCACCCGGTATATTCAATAGATAGCTTGTGACGTAATCAGGTATAGATTAGTATTTAATATTTACACCCACGCCACTAGGAATAAAAATTGTATAGACGTGAACGCATATGTGCGTTGTCGGCAGTGAATGTTTTAAGATGAAACTGCGACAGAATTTGCCAGCTCTACAAATGTTTGTAAAATGTTTGTCTGACTGTCTGCTTATCTGATGATTGTTGTTAGTATTAGAAAAAAAAATAGAGATTACGTTCGCGTTCTCATTTAAATGAATTAGTAATTTACGTATTTCATATAGTTTTGGTGTTTTCTTTCGTTAACAACATGAGTCAGAGTTTAGTGTTTTTTGTGTGATTGTTTTCAATCTACCTATTGACTTGTATCTAGGTAAACAGATGTTAAAAAAGATGAAAGATTTAGTTTTAATCAACTCTCTTTATAAGCTTTTTTTGATCGAAATTGAGCTGGGTTTCCACCTGGGTGGTCTTGATCCCGATAAAGACGAATCGTTTAATTAAACCCAGCTGCAAATCCAATCCACCGTTCTAGGCAATGTGGGCCCACAACCTGCATTTAGGTTTAACGGCTGATATGTATGGTCTTTGTACCTCAACTGACACATGACCGTCTTTTTATGAATGACCACAACCTTCTTAAGAGTTGGATTTGCGCCTGGATACGTCCTTGATTTTTTTGAAACCCCATGTTAGTGACAAATGGAAATGATAAAAAACATGCAAATACCTTTTCGTAGTGACATAGCCAATGACCCAGCGTACCCAACGATCTAAAAGAAGTAGACATGCACTTACCTTCCTCCTACATACACAAAAACATTACAAGTTCAAAACGTGTTCACAGCACCTGACATGCCGCTACTTTTTTCTGTATGAAAAGATTTTTACTTCCCGATAACTTTATCACGTATCATAGATCAATATACATACACGTATCTGAAAGCAGATACTGTGTAATATTCATATTTATCACGATTTTGTAATGTATTTAATACCTTGTACCTTTTTATACACGCTGAAAACACTCTAAGTATAATTTGTTCAGTTTTATTACATGTTTCATTATTTTTTAATGTGGAAGCGCCACTTATTGAACGAATGATATAAATCTCAAAGCACAAAGACAAATTGAAATGCGTAACCTGAGGGAAGAGTCCGGGAATCGAACCCGGGACCTCTTGAACACCGGACACGATAAACCGGTAATCCAATACATAGAATGAGTTTACAGTGACCATACTTGGTAGCGACTGCAAAGATTTGTATGAAGAATTGTAGTTACAGGTAATTTAGGGTACAGAGGTAATTTTTCTTTGTGCTTTGGTCTTTGTATCAATGGTTCAATAAAACTCGTAAAATATATTTTCTTATGTTATAGTAAATTTAATGAGATTTTGCGCCCTAAAAGATACGTAAGAGAGTAAAAGGCGTAATATTTTACACACTGCGACCGCTTGTTAAAATGAAATGCTGGAAATATAATACATATATGTTAGTTTATGTACATAAGACACCTGTGAGCCGAATCCAAATTAGATAAACACATTACAATATACATATTAAAAACCAAACTGATTAAATATATTGATCTTTAGACTATTTTCATACATTATTATCATTAGAGTCCCTTTAAGACCACGAACGTAAAAATCACGTTTGATCGTCGAGGTAATTAAATAAATGCGATGTAGTCTCGTTTTGTATTAATAAACTGATTAAGTCACAATGGAATTGACATTACTCAACTATGGTTTTGAACAACACAAATGAATCACGTTATAATCTATTTAACATAGCTTTGTGTGCGCGACATATGTCACAGAGCATTTTAAATGAATTTAGTTTATAAAATGTACTGAGACGACAGATATCATATCACACGCACTAAGCAAACGAAATGACCTACTATAGTCTATAAGATATAACGGAAAACATTACCAATAATAATAATAAAAATTGACGAACTAGGAACAAATACTATTATAATATTAGATTCACGTAGATAAATTTGGATTCGGCTTGAAAAGCAAGGGATGAAAATATGTTGTATACAAGGGACAGAAATCACAAGTAAATGACCACTCCGGGATAAAACGGTTTTTATAGTACAAAAAAACAATATTTTGTCGCGTTTATTATTATTACAATTTTCATAATTCACTTCAAGTATCTTTAAGGTTAACACACCAATACCTGAATCGATTAAACTCAATATCGATATATTCGACATCTCCATTATATTTATTCACTTGTATCGTAGATGCTTTCCGAACGATTAATTTTCTACTCTGCACCCCATTTGAACCATCTCTGTTTGGTAGAGAATGCCATTAGGCATTAAGTTCGCCATTTTTCTAGACTTTTGTTTTGTGCAATAAAAAAATAATAAATAAATTGTATTGGTGTGTTAACTAACATGTAAAGTTACTCGAAACACGCGTTGTACATATAAGAACCGTGTGCCCCCTAGAGTGTAGTCGCCCCGCACCTCTCTCGCACGTTGTTGGCCTGGCGCCGCTCTCTCTCGCGCGCCGCCTTCGTGTCGGGGTCCACGTCGTCCTCGTCCGCCGACGAGCAGCTACAACGGCATTGTTAGTTCACATGTGTCCATGGTTCACTAGTGTGTATGGTTCACTAGTGTAGTGTAGGCACGCTAGTGTAGCATTGATTCACTACCTGCCTATGATGGTTGCGTTTATCAATTGATAAAAAAGTGTTACTCACACTCGCATTGTGTCAAAACGTGCTGTCACTTATTTAACGCATGAAAAAACAAGCATCATAGGCCCGTAGGTTTAACTTTGATACACTAGCGTATCCTTAGCTTATCAGTGTAGCAAAAAGACAAGTATATTCATTGAATTCATTCATTAACATCAAAATTACACTAGTTAACCATTTGTATTGATATATAGTGTATTATAGATTCACTAGTGCACCAATACACTGAGGTATCAAAGTACACCAATATAATTACTTAGTTCATTAGTGCATCGTGAACATTAGATGGGTTTACAGTTGTATCATAGAAGAATTAGCAACCACGATACACCAGTAAAAGGACCCATATATCCACAATTGTATTTTTTTTAATGATTTTGATAATTGTTTCCTGGGGATCTATCTACTACAATCGCCATATTGATGTTACTATACATGTCTATACATGAAACACAGTAACATCAATATGGCGATTGTGGTAGATAATTCCGCAGGAAACTATTGAAAAATACGAAACTGTTATCAAAATCATTAAAAAAAATACATTTAACTGGAAAACTGCAGTGAAACTCGAATATAAAGTAGATTACAGATATTTTTACACATTGTTAACGTTATGTACTTATTAGCTTGTCGGATTAGGTCGAGGCGAGTCAAGCGATTGGCGTCGTGTACGATCTCATTAAAGAAAACAGTACTATTGTGTGGTTTTGTACCGTATTATCGTTCGCCATAAAAGATAAGCGTGTTTCATAGATAAGGTCTGTTCCTGACGACCTCTAATAAAGGAATTTTAACTCTTAGAGAGCGGACGGTAATGAGGGACAAAGCTACACAATAGTACTGTTTTATTAAATGAAATCGTACACAGCGCCAACCGAAGGACTATACAATGCGGGAACTGACAATATAATTCGCGTTTTATACCTGTCTCGCTCGCTCTTACACGATCCAGATAAACCTCTCAGTTACACGGACTCAAATCACAGTCTAATAGCTCACGGACTGTAACCGATTTGTAATCAAAATATATCTGAAGCGATGTAGTTTTCTAGTTAACCTAATTACAATGTAACTTTGTATTAAAATACTAAACAGGTCAACTCTGTCGTAGAAGTCGACATGTTTCGAATCATGCACATGGCAGTGCTCGGTTGGCCGCCGCCGCGACTGATCGGCTCTCCTGATGATGAATCGCGTACCGATTCGAAACATGTCAAGCGATATGATTTCTACGATATGGGTGAACCCGTGTTAGTATTTTAATAAAAAGTTAAATTTTTGTTATTATGTTAACTAGAAAACTACAGCGAAGTTTCGGATATAGAGTGAAACCACGCTAACTCCAAGCAAATGAACTGTCATACCACACAAACTGACTCACTTTGGAAGACTTACGTGGTTAGACTCTCTAACCACGTAACTCCTCCACGCTGTCTTTAATACTTAGGCACGTAATATTGTAAATCGTAACGATGTGTTATCTCGAATAAAGCTTTTTCTATTCTATTCTATTCTTCCAAAGTGAGACAGTTCGTATTATGATTTTAATATATCCGAGACTCACGGTAGTTTTCCATGTAAAATGTAACTTTGAATGTAACATTTGTTCGCACGGTAAATATTAGTTAGTATAGATTGCAATGCGACTTACATTGCGTCAGCGCTGGGGCGACACCGGCCGAAGTCGGAGGCCGGTGCTTGCGGCACACTAGAACGAACACACACTCCCTATACAGTCCGAACCAAATACAATACCGACACAATACGCTGTTCGACTATAGTCAATATAAATTGTGGCATTGAAGCCACTAAACACACATTAAAAAGTACGCGGAACCAAATAAACTATCACTAACTTTTAGACATAATACTATTTTTAATTGTATTATAACGAAAGAAAACGTGTTGGCGACTACTGCTTTTTATGACGTCACATGCCTGTATCATCATAGAAGCTTCATACTAACAGAACGTTTTGACATTTCATAAAGAGTAGTTGATTTGAGCTGTCATCAAGACGTGTACTATATAGTTTTCATTATCATATTCTGAAAATTGGGCGTTGTTTATGTTAATAGGGGGTTGAATGTGACACATTTCGACTCTAGGGTTGAAAATAATTTTGTGAAAAGAATACTCAAATTAAATGCTAAGGTCAATGTGGGTAAGTCCGTCTATAAGGTAAGCCCGTCTACACGGCATATCTCTTGTATTTGTATTTGCGCGCCACTTAGAACTCGGTTGGTAAAGCAGGGTTTTGCCCTAGTTATTTTACTCTAGGATAGGTGTCGCTATGACGGAGACAACGGTCGCAACTCGACTCTCAAGTTCAGTTGTGTGTCGAAGTTAAAAAGTGAGTGCAACGTGCTTCCGTAAATAAATGAAAAAAAATATAAAAAGCCAAAATATTTGTTATTGAAGTAAGTAATAATGTTGTTTGATAATTGTTTTACATGTTTCATGGTTTTAATGTAGCCATAACGCATTAATTTTGTGGATTTTGGTACCGAATGTATATAACCTTAAAAAATATCTAGTTGGAAAGACCGTCTAAAATGTTCAAGGAAAGACCGTCATGTGCCGGTCTTGCCTTGAACCAGATGTTACCAACCTTTAGCAATGAAATTAATAATCTCGTTTCATATACCTACAACTACACTCTCCGTCGCGTGATAGTGCTATCTTTATCGCCCGCGAGACTCGCCGTCAACGTCTGTCGAGATAGCTATAGATTCGGGGGTGGAATTCTGGGTTTCGTTGACCCCTCATTGTACGCAAAGTGCAGCACAGAAAGCGATGATATTTTGCATTTAGGATAATCATTATTTTTTTCTATGCCGATGGTTTCTTCGAATTTTGCGAAAATGCTTTGTTACCTGGTCTGTATTTCCTGTGCAAAGTTGTCAATTTTTTTTCTCGACTTTTAATATCCTGTCAATTCTCACATTACAAATTTATACGAAAATCTGAAAAACCAGAGGCATAGATAATTACGTCCAGTTCATACTTACCAAATTTCATCTACGTCTGTCTAGTTTTGGTCGTTATCGGGGGTCAACGTTTGTATGGAAAAAAATGATCAAATAGACAACTCTTAAACAAAGTACTTAAAACCGTTTTAATACAGGATAGTCATAGATATACGATAGACATTTCTTTTTCAGATAGTTCACCGGATTTTTGAGATGCTTGGATTGCCTGCTGTATTGCTTTTTAACGAAAGACATATTTGAGCTTTTGAACGACCAGGAATGGCCATGGTTGACTACACATTTTTTACTCACTAAAAGATGTATTTGTGGTCAGTACACAATACTTACTACTTTAATTACTTATAACTATTTTTTGTGATCTTTTAAGTAATTGGTGTTCAATTAATAAGTAAATACTGTGAATATTTTAAGCTTATTTCGTTATAAAATAACGAATTGTCATTTTTATTAAATGTTTGCGCTTATTTTGCTGTTTTACTTTGAACTTTAAAAAAGGTTGACAATCTCTTTTTACACCCATATGCCGATCTTGCCTTAAAAACAGAAAAATATGGATAAAATGAAATTGCAACTCCTTTTCCCAGAACTTTAAACACATTTTGCAATGGCATAAAAAAAATGATCTCACAAGGTCATTTACATGCCTTTCCGCTTATAAATATGGCGGCAATGTGTAGTAGACGGTCTTACCTTATTTAACTAGGGAAGACCGTCTACTAGCCAAGTTTAAAAAAAAACCTCTTTTTGCACAAAAGTTTTGCTTTTTTGGCCAATTTGTTTTAACGGCAGTATAATATATTATATTTTTCATCATATAAAACTAAGCCGATTATCCTGAAAGAAATAATAACCCTATACAGACTGATCAAAATTTATTTTAAATGAGATATGCCGGTCTTGCCCACATTGACCTTACATGGCAAAAAAAATTACTTGTACAACCACGAAATAAACGAATACGGATATTGTGTGGATGATAAAAAAAACGTATGAAAAAAATAAAAAAGGTTTCTTTTTTTATAAACTTCAACCACAACAATCTACTAATTAGTGTATCATTAGTAGACCAGTGTATCAAAAGTGCGCAAATATTTACCAAAAATTGTTACCAATTTACTTCATTTTTACCAACTACAATGGATGTGAAACATTAAAAATTTGTAATTCTGTTTATGAGCCCTCGACAAAGAAATCTGTGTGTATGTCTGTGGCGTCGTATCTCCTAAACCAACTTTTTATTTTTATCGAAAGCCTGCCGAGATGGTCCTTAGCTATATGTAGTTGGGTCGGAGGTATTTTTAATTTAGGTTATTTATTCACATGAGGTAGGCTCTTGACTGAATATGAAAAAAACCGGTCAAGTGTGAGTCGGACTCGCGCACCGAGGGTTCCGTACAAACACTTTCCATCCTTAAGTGATTAAGTTAAGTTCGCACCTGGTATGTATAGCGCTCCATACAAATGAGGTGCAAAGTTAACGCAACCACCCGTTTGTTGTATGGGAGCCCCCCTTAAATATTTATTTTATTTTATTTTTAGTATTTGTTGTTATAGCGGCAATAGAAATACATCATCTGTGAAAATTTCCGTTCTTGAGATACAGCCTGGTGACAGACGGACGGACGGACGGACGGACAGCGATGTCTCAGTAATAGGGTCCCATTTTTACCCTTTGGGTACGGAACCCTAAAAATGCATATTAGTTATGAACGATGTTATATAGTTCGGACTGCGTGTAAATACAGTTTATCGAGCGTCGGCCGGCGTCGCGCGGTCACTCCGACCGACAGAGCGATATAACATAATCATAACAACACATATCACAATAGTTACAATCAATAACTACAGGGCAATATTATGCACCCTGGCAAAAATTTTACTTCACCCAAGACGAGACGAATAACTTTACACAAACCACGGGCGGTAATTCGTGAACACCAGATCGCATATTTATGGCCCTCACCTTAGGTTCGGCCCACAAACGCCGACCTAGGTATGTGTGTACTATTACGTCACTCTAGGCCGTAAGTGAAATTTTCTGAGGAGAAAAATCACACTTCTTGGCTAAAGCAAAAGCAAGACTTGGCTAATTCATGAACGTCCCACATCCTAGGTGTTTGTGGCCCAAACCGAAAGTGAGGGCCATAAATATGCGATCTCGGGTTTTCCGAATTACCGCCCGTGGATTGTCTAAAGTTTCACGTCTTGTCTTAGCCAAGAAGTGAGACTTTCTCCTCACGTGGCAGTCGGAAAATCACACTCACACTTACACAGCCTAGGTGACGTAAATATTAACACGTAAAAATTGTCAGAAACGGTCCGACATGTTTCGATTTCGTACGGACTCCCAGTGGGTGGAAAGAGATGCAATCGTAATTACTCAGTTTTAAATTTGTTCTCTGTTTCAGTTTTGAACAATATTAATCAATGACAGTGATCAAAAAATTAAGATAAGTAATTTGACAATCGATTGTAACTATTGTAATCATATTATAGTTATTATTTCATGTATCATGCATGTCCTTAGTGAAACAATTTTTGACTGATTCGTTATTTTTTCAGGATTGATAAGATTTTGGGAATTGCTTTCATAATAACTTTTATTTTAAACACAATTACCAATTGCCGGGAACCATGCACAATACATTTAATATAATGTAAAGGTCACTTTCTGTTACATTGCCGACCCCACCTAATGTGGCATAAGGACAAGACAAAGAAGAATTGGTAATAATTTAACTAGTTGTATGTTGACCATGGAGACTCTCTACATCTCCATTAATGTTAGTAATTAGCAAATTTTTAATTTATTTTAATCATAACCCTTTACATCTCTGAAATTATAGGTTAAGTTTATTGCAATTTAATGACCCAGAGACAATATACATCTCCCTGTAAATGCCCAGTGATTTGTCTGTCGCATTAATTGCCAAGTTCTAGTACGTAAGAAATTACCCTTCCGTTTTTCTATAAAAATATAAGAAATAATAAAAAAAAAAACAATTCAATAAAAAAAAGATGACAAGAAATATATCTGATTATTGTCGGGATTTTAATATTTTATTTGACAGTAACAGAAACGAACCTTCACATCGCTTTTCTATACTACACAAGGTGTGTGTGTGTGTGTGTGTGTGACTCACTATCTCCGGGAGCGCTTGGAGCCGGGCTTGGCGAGGTCGGCGGAGCCCGACGAGGACGGCTTCGAGTCCAGCCCGGAGTCCGGGGGCTCTTTGCGTTTCTCTGTGGACAGTAAATGATTTGAAATGAAATTAAATGATTAATTTGACGTAGATGTTGTTTTAACACTTTGGCGACCAAGGATTTCGTAGCGCTACGCGTGTAGCCCATAGCATGGGGAAATGCGTATGTAGTAACACTCGCTACGAGCACAGTGCCCACGGAGCGGGTTCCCGGTGTTCAAAGTGTTAATAAAATACTATAATTCGTTTCGTATTCGTTTTGTATAGTCTGTAAAAGAATGAAAGGGCTTTGATATGAATAACTATTGTGTTTAACTTCCTACCGGTCTAGTCCTTCGCCTCACGGCTACATCAAGTTCATAATCAACACGGTACTACAGTATGGCAGGATCGTACTAATTTATAAATAATCGCTTTGTTTCCTTTAAGTGTGTACACGTACACAACGCCAACCTTCGTATATTATTCATACTGTGACATTTAAATTATAATTATACTCTATTTATTTTGATTTAATCATACTGTGACATTGAGATTATTATAGCCTAGTGAATTATTATTATTATTATTGTTAATGTTACATGTTTTAATTTGTGAATCTGATTTGAATTTGCATGTCGACATCGTTCGATAGAATACCTATGTAATAATTACAATAAGATCTTGTACCTAAACTTAAGTATTCCTGCAAATAAACCATTCTATTCTATTCTATTCTATTCGGACTATACCGCGATGGTGAGGGCAGTACTCACTGGTGTTGGGCAGCACGTGCCGCTCCATCTTGACGGGGGGCTCGCCGTGCAGCTGCGGCAGCCCGGGGCCCAGCCGCGGCACTGCGACACGAATAACCACACCATATACTTCACATTTTTTAAAACGGCCGTACACACGACCCCATAAAGCCATTTGTTTTACTCCTGCATCTAACTAAGCTCAATTTGGGACAAATGGCAGCAGGTGATAAAAAATAATCTATCCCGATCTAGCACCATGTCCCGCCAGTTACCGGTCTGGAGTTGAGACCGACGTGGGCTTCCTTTTTTGTTTACTACCTACCAGGCGAAGAGGAGCCACTATTTTGCCGTAATAAAAAAAAACTTTCCACGTGGCCGAGTCAGCGAAGATTGTGGACTCTAGTTTCAATAATGAGCGGCTTTTTATTATTATTATTATTATTTCTCATTAGCTCCTCAATTTCTGAATCCTTACGGATGCGAACACTGCCGCCCTATCCGCACCGGTCCCAGGATCTTGCGGAGGACTTTTCTTTCAGCCACCAACAGCTCGTTTTCTTCTTTCAGTGGCAGCCCCCGTACAATAAAAGAAACAACTACGACGAATAGAAACAAGATAGCTTGTCTTTTGATTCTATAAAGTCAACTGAGGAAGACCGCCCGAAAGCCGTTCTCAATCTGTTTAGGGACTTAGGAATACAATTAAGAAAAGTATCTATACTACTACTAGTGTCTACTCACTCGTGGGGGGCGGTTGGTGGTGCACGTCCTGCGGGTAGAGGTCGGGCGCCTCCGCGTGGTTGCGCAGCACGTTGATGGCGTCGTCCAGCCTCTCCTCCATCCTCGCGCCCTGGCACGTCAACCAACATACACATTAGTGACGTCACACGACGGTATAAACCAGTTCCGTCGGTATCACAGGCGCGACAGCGTCAGACTCGGGCGTCGGTGACCTTGTAATGAATCCTTCGACGAGGTATTCACGTGAATGCCTTTCCCCACCTCGCGCGTCCCGCGCTCGCCCTGACGCACACATAGCAAGAGTTTTGTTACTGCACACAAGTGTCGCTGTCGTTTCTTTTTACGTTATTAGATATATTCTTTGATATTAGCAAATATCCCAAATGTAACACAGACACTTTTGATACGGGTTCTGGTATAGTATTTTTTCATCATTTTTAAGAGCTTCGCTTGTAAACGTGGCTCCACAATGACTTTGTCTTACTCGTGTAGAGAAGCTCACTTAGAGAATAACAAAAAAATGCAAACAAATATATTTTGTTAAATGTCCTTTTTTAAGTCACGAGGTTGAAATTTTGACCCTGAAGCTGCAACGGTCAAAATAGTTATCCTATTGCAATTTCATCCTTGTGACTGAGAAAAGATGATATACATTCTTTGCGTTTTTGTTGTTTACTTCCATTTATTTTAAAGTGAGCTTTACACGAGTTAGACAAAGGTATTATGGGTAAGTAAAGTAAAAAGTATTTTTTTTCTCTACCACAAAGCAGAAATTTCCCCCATATGTATGCTTTGTGGCGAGGAAAAAATACTTTTAGGGTTTACAGTATAAGATACTCTTTATGACCATAAGGATATTTTAGAAAATGTTAACCTTATTAATTATAAAACGCTTTTTTCTAGCTATACATCAAATGGGGTTATCGGAACGAAGCATAGAAATACTAAAATTAAATGCAGTTTCGACGCAAGTAACAAATAACAAATAGATAGATGTCAACGATACTGGGGTAGTACACAGAAAGAACACTATTACAGGAATTTAGTACCGCTATTGTTTAAATTTGCAAAATAAAATATAAGCTCAAAACCAAACCATGCCACGCAACTATCTTAGTGCGTGAGCTGACAGAATGCAATTCGAATTGTATACCTGTCTCGCTCGCTCATACGCGATCCAGATAAGAACCTCTCAGTTTTCACCTAAACCCGAATGGCAATCTGAGAGCTCATGGACTGTACAGGTTATTTAAATGAAAATGTAATTTTGTAAAAGGTGACATCACTTTTAAGACTTAGATAGTTTCAGATTATTTTCAATGATTTAAAATATCGCATTACACGAACACCGAGAAATCAAATGTTTTCGATTATGATCTAAATTGACTGACCTCTCTATTATATAGACAAATATATACTAATACATATAAAACATCCATGACCGAGGAAGGAGCAATTTTTCGCGTTTATTACACAAATATTTTCCCTTGACGGGATTCGAACCCAGGACCATCGGCACAGAAGGCAGTTGCGTTTACCACCGTATCGGAATGTTCTCAGTGCAGTAAATAAGTACTTATTTTGTTTCATTATTCTTATCTTACTCATTCATTATAAGTTTTGGACGGTACAATATACTCACAACGACATCGGAGTGTTCTCGCAGGAACACCATCGCCTCGTCCAGCTGCCGCTGCTCCGCCGGCGCGCCCTACGACACGTCAGTCACGGCTCAGCGACCCGGGAGCGACCATTGACAGACGGCTACGTTACCGTTTAGCACTATCCCACTTTTTAAGACTTCATGGTATTTTAGGACTTTTTGAATATATAACTACTACATTCGGGCGTCAGCACGCTTCTTATGTCTGCCAGCAATAACTTAACACTATCCTATTTTTTAAGTCTTCTTGATCTTTTAGGGCTTTTTGAATATTGGACTACTACATTCGGGCGTCAGCACGCTCCTTACGTCTTTCAGCAATTACTTAACTTTATCCCACTTTTTAAGATTTCATGGTCTTTTAGGACTTTTTGAATATATAACTACTACATTCGGGCGTCAGCACGCTTCTTATGTCTGCCAGCAATAACTCAACACTATCCTATTTTTTAAGTCTTCTTGATCTTATAGGACTTTTTGAATATTTAACTACTACATTCGGGCGTTAACACGCTCCTTATGTCTGCCAGCAATAACTCAACACTATCCTATGTTTTAAGTCTTCATGGTCTTTTAGGACTTTTTGAATATATAACTACTACATTCGGGCGTCAGCACGCTTCTTATGTCTGCCAGCAATAACTCAACACTATCCTATTTTTTAAGTCTTCTTGATCTTTTAGGACTTTTTGAATATTTAACTACTACATTCGGGCGTTAGCACGCTCCTTACGTCTTCCAGCAATAACTCAACACTATCCCACTTTTAAAGACTTCATGGTATTTTAGGACTTTTTGAATATATAACCACTACATTCGGGCGTCAGCACGCTCCTTATGTCTGCCAGCAATGACTCAACACTATCCTATTTTTTAAGTCTTCTTGATCTTTTAGGATTTTTGTATATTTAACTACTACATTCGGGCGTCAGCACGCTCCTTACGTCTTCCAGCAATTACTTAATTTTATCCCAGTTTTTAAGTCTTCATGGTCTTTTAGGACTTTTTGAATATATAACCACTACATTCGGGCGTCAGCACGCTCCTTATGTCTGCCAGCAATAACTCAACACTATCCTATTTTTTAAGTCTTCTTGATCTTTTAGGACTTTTTGAATATTTAACTACTACATTCGGGCGTTAGCACGCTCCTTACGTCTTCCAGCAATAACTCAACACTATCCCACTTTTAAAGACTTCATGGTATTTTAGGACTTTTTGAATATATAACCACTACATTCGGGCGTCAGCACGCTCCTTATGTCTGCCAGCAATGACTCAACACTATCCTATTTTTTAAGTCTTCTTGATCTTTTAGGATTTTTGTATATTTAACTACTACATTCGGGCGTCAGCACGCTCCTTACGTCTTCCAGCAATTACTTAATTTTATCCCAGTTTTTAAGTCTTCATGGTCTTTTAGGACTTTTTGAATATATAACCACTACATTCGGGCGTCAGCACGCTCCTTATGTCTGCCAGCAATAACTCAACACTATCCTATTTTTTAAGTCTTCTTGATCTTTTAGGACTTTTTGAATATTTAACTACTACATTCGGGCGTCAGCACGCTCCTTACGTCTTCCAGCAATTACTTAATTTTATCCCAGTTTTTAAGTCTTCATGGTCTTTTAGGACTTTTTGAATATATAACCACTACATTCGGGCGTCAGCACGCTCCTTATGTCTGCCAGCAATAACTCAACACTATCTTATTTTTTAAGTCTTCTTGATCTTTTAGGACTTTTTGAATATTTAACTACTACATTCGGGCGACAGCACGCTCCTTATGTCTTCCAGCAATAACTCAACACTATCCCACTTTTTAAAACTTCATGGTCTTTTAGGGCTTTTTTAATATTGAACTACTATATTCGGGCGTCAGCACGCTCTTTACGTCTTCCAGCAATAACTACTCGTTGTTAATACAAGATGAGCATGTCACAAGACAGACGGATACGTGACCGTTTTAACACTATCACTATCCCACTTTTTAACCAAAACCATCCACAGTCGAAGGTCAAGTTTTTTACAATAAGCTTCAGTATTTATTTTAGAAGACCCAAGGATTGAGCTGCATTCCGGTAAACAATGTTTTGAATCTGGTGACATACTGCATATAAATATAAATTACGTATGCACAATATTGCCATATGATAGATGTTTGTAGCGCCACTATCCCAGGGCTAAACTACAACTTGCTAGGCTACGTACTATTATTTTGAAGGTACATATATGTACATTATATCTACATTACCGTTTCCTTTAATGCACCGATTGTATACTAGGTATAAAACACGTACCTACTAACCTACCTATATATATTCAATAATTGCCACAACTGGAGCTGGACAAACTATGAAAGAAAACTTAAAGATAAATTAAATTCAGCGTTATTTTATTTTTAGAGCATTAGGAGTTTGACAGCGAAAATTAAAAAGTTTAATCTCTCACTTGATTAATTATCTTGTAATTATTATTTTTTATTAATTAAATTTATAATTAGTGTATTTCATACGCTTCTTTAGTGTAATTACATTTTAAATGGATCCAAAAATGTGTAAAGTTATAAACCAGTTCGAAAACCAGTTTGTTGTTTTAAAGAGATACGACGATTTTGGTATATGATATTTAGGGATGAATCGCAATGATGTATGTATGTTGTCCTGTTAGAACACGATAAGCTAGCTACTAAACCACACTATCTACTCAACATCTAGGGCAATGGTAACAAGCTCCACACTGGTCGCTGATATTAAAAAAAAGAAACACAAGAAAAAACACAAAAAGATTCCAAGAACCGCATATGACTTACAATACAATCAGGTATAGTTGCAATTTCTAAGCTGTCCGCTTCCATTTCGGAGCTTATCTTGTAAACATTACCATACAATGCCTTTGTCTTAATCATGTAGAGAAGCTCAGTTTAGAACAAATGAAAAAAAAAACCGGCCAAGTGCGAGTCGGACTCGCGCACCGAGGGTTCCGTACAAACACTTTCCATCCCTAAGTGTTTAAGTTAAGTTTGCACCTGGTATGTATAGCGCCCCATATAAATTAGGTGCAAAGTTAGGTATTAAAAAAACTACTTACCAGATCTCGTTCAAAATAATTTTCGTTGGTAGTTTTTATAGTAATGTACACCATATGTTTTTTTTAGATTTTTCATTTTCTTATTTTAGAAGTTAGAGGGGGGGGGACCAACTTTTTTCCACTTTGGAAGCGTCTGTCACGCAAACTATTCGGTTTAGAAAAAAAATATTTAAGAAACCTCAATATCATTTTTGAAGACCTATCCATAGATACCCAACACGTATGTGTTTGATGAAAAAAAAATTTTTGAGTTTCAGTTCTAAGTATGGGGAGCCCCCAATATTTATTATTATTTTTTTATTTTTGCATCAAAATCTTAATGCGGTTCACAGAATACATCTACCTACCAAGTTTCAACAGTATAGCTCTTACAGTTTCGGAATAAAATGGCTGTGACATACGGACGGACAGACGGACAGACAGACAGACAGACATGACGAATCTATAAGGGTTCCGTTTTTTGCCATTTGGCTACGGAACCCTAAAAAGTAACTAAAGTGGGAAACAACTTTACATCGTTTTTTTTTTCAGTCACAAGGTTGAAAAACTCATTGGAACATGATATTTCGACACTGAAGCCGCGTAACCGAAATTTAACCTGAGTTACGCTTCCCATGTTGAAGTATCATTTTTGAAAGAGCTATGCTATTGCAATTTCGTTCTTGTGACTTAGAAAAGGCGATATAATTTGTTCGCGTTATTTTTTGTTACTTATTTAATTTTTTTCTAAAGTGAGCTTGTCTTAACGATTAACACAAAGGCATAGTGCGACAAAGTGTATAAGATAAGCTCTTAAGTGGTAATGGATAGTTTTTTTTTTTAGTATAGACGAAACTTCAAAATCATCAAGAATCTAAATATATTTCATCGTTTTATATTTATTATATCTGTGTTCACCATTTAGTCTTACTCGATAATATTTATGATTGTGAAGTCATACTCAATTCTTTGGAAATGTAAACAAAACAAATTAAGTCCAAATACGTATTAATCAAAACGTTGGTTTGTTTCACTTCTTCCAGTCAGAGACTATTTCAGGTATTATTATACTCAAAGGATCGTTCATAATATGAATTTCACTATTTCCTTCAAAATGGCATAATGTTACATCTGCCACTGGAGTAAATATTTTATTTTTAAATTGTGCAAGTAATTAATACTTATAATAATGGTAAAAGGAAGTTGTGATACAAACCAATACTAGTATTGTAATAAATATACGACCCATAGCCAAAATATCACTGATGCTATAAATATTGAATAATTAGACAACGCAACGCCAACTATATTATGTTGTACAAACGAAGACATAGTTAACTATACACACATAGAAGTTAACACGTTATAGTAAGGTTTATATTAATTTACAAATGTACAGTTATCAGTGTCTTCGATAGTACAATCAATGAAATTTCGACTTGGATTGTGTAAAATCTAGGTATATTATTAGATTCGTTCATGCTGGGAGTCATGCTCAGAAGTTACAAGAATCGTAATGAGAACTAAATCGTATTATTATCTCAAAAGCGGGGGTATGTAAATGCAATGTTACAAAAACGTTTCTAATCACTAATTTACGAGTTACCTGTCATCAGAATGCGCATTTGGTCGCGTCTATAAGGTTTTTATTTATTTAATCGCCACTATAATGGTCGCCATAGTGAAAAGTTTGTTGTAGAACATTATAAACGAAGGTATCAAACTGTTTTCAATAAAGAACGTTTATCTACAACTATCTTGTTAAATTCTTATAACAAGTTCACATATTATAGGTAACGACCTACATTACTTGGCAGCGACCAAAATCACAGATGTAATTTCATAACAGTACCGTAGCCACCGCGAGGTCACTATTACAGTATAAATTTTGATCAAAATTGATATACTCAAAACTAAACACTCGTGTGATCCTATTATGAAACTACACTCGTATTTTAAAACCTCTCATTATGTAGCAGTTTTGCATAAACTACTATTTCTGTTGACAAGTCTCATAAAAGTTTACATTATTGACCCTCGCGACTTTGGAATGTCATTTTGATGGACAGATAACTCACGTAGCACACAGGGTTCTCTATCGTTTGCCTGAATTTCATATGCCATAATCTATCACTTGCCCTAAATCTATTTGTCTTTGTAAGCTGAAACTTTTCGGGATTTTTATAAAACAAACCTAACCTAACCTAATGATTTCTCCATGAATAGTATTAAAGAAATTCCGAACAGTTTATAATTTATTAAATAAAAAGTTTATGGCCAATGTAAATTATGGCAAGTGGTACAATTATGACTAATGAAATTCGGGGAAGTGAAATGCTCCCAGCACACAGGCTGCATAACAGCTTATGATCTTATAGCACACGTGCTACTTGGGAATAGTATGGCCTGGTGACTCACCATGACGTTGGGCGGGTACACGACGTGTTGGTGGTGTCCGTTGGCGAGCACGCTGACGGCGCCGGGCACGCCGGGCACGCCGGGCACGCCGGGCACGCCGGGCAGCGGGTGCGGCGTGGCGGCGGAGGGCGGGGACGACACGCCGCTGCCCACCCAGCTGGGCTGCTGCAAGAGGAGGGGGATGTGATGAACTGGTGATTGATGATCCACTTCAAAGTCCAAATCGAAAGTCATAATCGTTAGTTTGTTCTGCAAATAGTTTTCACGGGCGCTTGTACAATTCTGAAACTACGAGAGCTTCGGAAAATATGACATTAATTATTATCTTTGCTATAAAATCATCATCATTTTGGCGGTACACTATGCTGAACCATAATATAAAAAGTTATGTCAATGGTCTTTATGTGGGTGTTAAACGAAATCATCTTGAGCCTTTAACAGTTTCCTTAAGATAAGTCCAAACCACTGTAACTCCCGCCATTCAGGTCCGTGCTACAATCATAGGATGCCGCCCTGCTCTCTCAAACCAATCCCCCGTTCTATCAAGGACATTTGTCCGTGGGACTTGTCTCGTGGGAGCAGGAGCAGAACGGGCCACTGGTGAAAAGTGGCAGAGCATACTGCGGTGATGTGTCGCGCTTGCATTACTCCGCCGAGTCTAACGATATGGTTGAATACGTTCGCCGGAAGACTGGCTTCGCGCTGAGGGTGCACCAGCTGCAGTCCCGCCACTACGTGCACTTCAGCTCGTTTGTGGTGCGCGTGCCGCGGCCGCTGCAGTACACAAGTGTACACTTCTGGCCGAAGGGCGTCGTGTTTCGGCAGTTCCGGTGCAATCTGCCGTATTCTACACCAGATCAGACGACGCAACGGAGCCACACGGTTGTGTCGCCTAAATCTAACTAAACTATTAATACAAAGATCAAAGCTTAAAGAAAAATTTAAAAAGGAGCTACCTGGTGGAAGAGACCGGGAATCGAACCCGGTACCTCTGGATTAGGTCCGGTCCGGTCCAGCGCGTTAACTACTTCGCTACCCTAGTTCCAGGTAGACCTGACGAATTTTTCCTTACGCTTTGTGTGTCGATCTTTGCATTGTTTTATTTGAAAGGTTTTTACACCTTAGCGACATCTATGTCAATACGTTAATATTCACATCTTACTGCACCACTTTACAGCGGTGAACGAGCAAGCGAGAGGGCGCTGTTAGTGGTATACCCACATAAAAAAAAATGAGACATTATAAATGTAACTAGTTTTAAGTCTTCGTTTATATGTATTTTTGTAGTTCACAGTGCCTGGGTTTTTTACAGTAAAGGCTGATTTAGACGAAGACAATTTTGAGACGCCTAAATGACGGCGCCAGTGATTACCGCACAGCACACCTCCGACCGTTTAGACAATGACTATATTCAGCCGCCTAAATCTCGCCGCCAGTCGTGTTTACACAGTGCTTTTTTTCAGTACCAGTCATTAGTGGCAGCGAGAGACGCGGAGGGGGGGTTACTGGCGCCGAAAAATAGGCCCGTGTTCTATTCCGCGCCAGCGCTGGCATGCCGCGAAAAAATGGCGCGGAAAATGTTTATACGGTGCCTTTTCGAGGCGCCGTAATTTAAGCGTCTCAAAATTGTCTTCGTCTAAATCAGCCTTAATGCTGTGTACTTTACTGACCTGCTGTGTGTGCTGCATGTGGTGGTGGTGGGGGGAGTGCTTGAGCGGCGGGTAGAGGCGCGCGGGCAGCGGCGGCGGCGAGTGCACCGGCGTGGAGGGCGACGAGCCGTACGAGGACAGGCTGCCCGCCTCGCCGCCCGCTACCGTCCCTGTGCTCGCCGACGCGTACATCTGTGTGGTGGAGCGTCGTTAGCCTTTTGAACTGATGCCTTTGAAGGTTTCCCATCTCTCTCCAGCCGATAAATACGGGAGCGGGCAAGCACACAAGTAATACGCCGGGTAGCTGTCAGCGAACTAGTCTTATTCGGTGGGCGCAACCACCGCCTGTAACTTATATCTACCTATGCATACATACACGACAAACGCCAAGCGGCAAAGCAATTCACCGTGCCCATGACGCCATAGATTGAATTAGCATGTTTTTGACCATTGAAATTTTAACGTCAATAGGCGTCAGTGGCACGAATTTCCAATGACTTGATTTGCCGTCTTTGGCTGTCAAAAGGTTAATGCTGTGCTCATTTTTTGCTACAAAAACATACTCTTCTACGAATTCAATAGAAGAAGCATTTAACTGATAGGGCACCGTTGGTTTCTTGTCCGTTGCCATTGCAACTCGGACTGCCCTTTTTGTTTACCATTTACAATTGCGATTTTGCATTGTTTAGCACCTTTGCTTCGCGACTCTTATAACTTCACCTTGTCACTCTCTCGCCTGCACAAGAAGAGATAAATAAATAGCTCGCGCAAGAAATAGTCACGTATCACAGCCCCCATTAACAGCAGATGCGGGAAATGTCGGAGTGTTTTAGTGGGTATGCTCTTCTTCCTCTCGCCAGAAGAGAGATCGGGAAGTGGCAGTCCCACATAACCCCAAACGGTCTCCCTAAGCCGGGGTACGGTACGCGTATAGCATTAACACTCCAAAAAGAAAAGGAAAAGACAAGGGTGCTGGAAGAGATCGCTATTTAGCGATAAGACCGCATGTTGTTTACCTCTGCCTGTTATTTGAATGTATCTCATGTTGTGTTATATATTCCTTGATGTTGGAGGTGTGCAATAAAGAGTATTTGTATTTGTGCTGGTAGTGGGAAAACCGGAGACCTGGTAGGGGGAGCAGCACTTACAGGCTGTAGCGGCGGCTTGGCGACCAGCATGGGGTCGGTGGGCGAGTGGTGCGGCGCGGCGGCGCGGAACGACGACATGGGGGGCAGCGGCAGCTCGGCGCCGCCGCCCGCCGGCTCGCTCGGCGCTCCGGGGAGACCTGGAATTTGAGAACACATGGTCATTCTGGGCTGAGGATGTGGAGAGTATATGCACATGTATTTCACCTTACCTGTACGTCAGTGGAGAGTATATGCACATGTATTTCACCTTACCTGTACGTCACTTTATTTTCTGGGTGAGTTTTTTAACTTTCATAGGGGGCAAGGGCATACGAGCAAACGGATCGCTTGATGGAAAGCGATTGCCATCGCCCAAAGACACATGTTATAACAGAGGAGTCACAAGTGGATTTCCGGCCTTTCAGGTGGAAGTACGCTCTTCTCATGAAGGTTTGAAGGTCGTATCGGTCCGGAAATAACGCAAGCGACAATTCATTCCACAATGCAGTCGTGCGAGGCAGGAAATTTCTAGATAACCGCACAACTATCTAGGTGGTTATGGACTGCCAACTATCTAAGTGGTGAAGATGAAAGGATTGACGACGCGGTTGGCGCAGTGGTGGAACAGCTGCCTACTGAGCCAGCGGTCCTGAGTACGAATCCCAACAAGGTCAAATATAAGTGTGGTGAACTCGAATATTCTATGTACCTACTTAAGTATAAGTACGTATATTGTCATCTAGTACCCATAACACAAGCCTTCTTGAGCTTAATTTGGGACTAGATCGATTTGCGTGAGGTTGTCTGATATTTATTTATTATTGTCGCGTAGATGAAGCTTACCAGGTGAGGCGCCATAGGTGTCGTGTTGGTAGGGGGGCGGGGGCTGGTAGTAGCCGGCCGCCCACTCGCCGCCCGCGTAGTAGGGCTCCTGGTAGGCGCCGCCGCCCGCGCCCTTCGGGGATGCGTACCGGCTTGGTGAGTCGTGGCCGAATTCATAGGTGAAGCTTACCAGGTGAGGCGCCATAGGTGTCGTGTTGGTAGGGGGGCGGGGGCTGGTAGTAGCCGGCCGCCCACTCGCCGCCCGCGTAGTAGGGCTCCTGGTAGGCGCCGCCGCCCGCGCCCTTCGGGGACGCGTACCGGCTTGGTGAGTCGTGGCCGAATTCGTCGCTGCCGTACTGCGGAAGAAGAGATAGTGTTGGTTAGGCAAGGTATTCAGAATAATACGGAATTACACAAATAAGTTTGTACATTATCTTCAAAAGAACCTGATAAGGCAAGTTTTATTATTAAAACACACAACAATTTGCGAATTACCCTAATAAAGGATCAAACTATCTTCGTCCAATGGAAAGATGACTGTCACACAGTAGCAACAAAAAATCTATCATATACAAACATTTCAATTTTAGGATTGATAGGATCCAAGTGAAAATTGCCAATAGTGTAATAGGAAAATAATAAAAATAATAGCTTTATTTTTAGTAACAATCACTACATAGTATAAAACAAAGTCGCTTCCTGTCTGTCTGTCCCTATGTATGCTTAGATATTTAAAACTACGCAACGGCTTTTGATGCAACCGGCCCCGGCTTCGCACGGGTGCAACGCTGATAAATTATGCATGTATTATAATCACTCTATCCTCTTGAATCACTCTATCTATTAAAAAACCCGCATCAAAATCCGTTGCGTAGATTTAAAGTATATCGTCGTCTAGTACCCATAGTACAAGCTTTGCTTAGTTTGGGACTAGGTCGATTTGTGTATGATCGTCCCTTAATATTTATTTATTTATTTATTTAAAGATCTAAGCATACATAGGGGCAGACAGCAGGAAGCGACTTTGTTATATACTATGTAGTGATAATAATATAATTTAAAACCCTATATGTTCGTAATTATGCAACGGTCCCATTCGGGCGGGTCGTGACGCACCGTTCCTGGTCCAGCGCGGGCACCGGCCCAATTATGAAAGCTTTTGTGAGCTTTTTAAGGCGCTGGTGCGTTGCGCAAAGCCTTGCGCACTGTTAATGTACATAATGTACTGGTCATGTCTCATGTATCAGGGGTAAGTTACGTTATACAATAACAGTCGTTTAAAAAAAAAAGGTGCAAAACGGGAACTGCTATGGAAAAGCGTTCATTGGCGATTTACAGACAATTCCTGCTCATAATTTACACAACAAAAAAATTTAAAAGTCAGCACCTCTGCCAAGTCAATTTTATCTAGCCTATAGGACTGTCTGTCCCACTGCTGGGCAAAAGCCCTTTGATTTCCTCAGGTCCCTGTCGGACGCTGCCTCCGGCCAGTTGCTGAGGAATGCGTCTATGTCATCCCGCCATCTCCGTCTGGGCCGGCCACGTCTACGTCGCCCATTTTGGGGCACCCACTTGGCGGCTATGCTGGCCCATCTTTCCGGGTTCATACGGCAGACGTGGCCTGCCCAATCCCACTTGAGCTTGAGCTACATAATTTTTAAATAAGATTCAAGATTGCAAGCTTTGTGAGACAATCATCTCCCGGCAGAGCTTATTCGGAGATCAAGATAGGTACAAATGGCATAGAAACAGTCACCATAAATCATCATAAATTTAAGAATGATATTCTTGTTAGTGTAGCTGATCAAGTATGTAGTACAGTTGAGTTCATTTACATCTACACACTTACGAGAACGTAATTGTGTAGGTAAATGAACTCGACTGTACCATAGCCACTTCCTTTGACTACACTGAAAACAAAAAGGCTCAACTAGTTTAACTTCTTGAGAAAAAGCCAAATTGTTCCTATTAGTAACCAAAATTATGCTAATCTTACATAAGTAGCTTATTTTGGTTACTAGTAGCCCTGAATTTGTCAGTCCTCCGATTAATGTAACTAGCAGCTAACATTAGGGCTACTGTTAACAAATCTTTTTTTTTTTCAGTGTATGAACGATACGTGTTGGTCGAAACGTTTTAACAAATTAACTGAGCTGAATAAGGAAATCGACTTAAATGAAGTGTTTAAATAAATAAAACGCCGAAAAAGGCGTGTAAGAAGTTAAAGATACAGCTAAAGGGTAATTAAGCCTGGCGACGCTAATTGTCCTATTAAGGGTTCAGTACTCAGGGCTGTCACACAACAGAAAAATCTGCCCCATCGCTATCCGAACAAATAAATATTTTTTAACCTTATTCTTTACGTATGTTCGGTTAGCCACCGCCGCGACTGATCATCTCTCCTGATGAGTCGCGTACCGATTCGTAACATGTTTCGCGATATTCGACTTCTACGACGTGAGTAAACCCGTTTTGTACTTTAACCTTTTTTTTCGTTTTCTGTATTTGTTGTTATAGCGGCAACAGAAATACATTATCTGGATCTTGGACTCGGACATGCGCATACTCGGAGGATACGTTTGCGGCGTAGTGCTCTCCCAACGACGGGTCGCGGGGCAGTCTTGTTTACATTGCAGTGGACAATATTTATAGAAAATTAAATGTGGTATCTCCACATTAAAACAGAATCGATAAAAAGTTTCTATTGATACCTTAGTTCACACTCGTACTAATTACAATTATTTTGCCATTGAAATGTAAACCACATAGAGTTGTGCACTAACGTCCTAATTCTTCTTCTTCTTTGTCGGTTTCAGAAGAATGGCGGCGTGTTGTGAAGCTTGCCACCAACATCTGAAATGATGACCACGTCCACTCTGCCAAGAGTGATCCTAATAGCAATAACTTTTTCCGAAAAGTTTGTACGATTGTGCTGTAAGACATCGCTATTAAAAACGGTAAAATAAGTTAAGTTTGAAGTAAAATAACAATCTACAAAACCATCTGAACTCCTTAGAGCTTTTAAGTGGCAACCCTACCGCAGAAATCTGCGCGCGCGCTGTTGCGCCACGGCGAAAGCTCGCGGGCAATTGAGCTTATTGTGGCTTTACGCGCGCGGACAATATTACGGGGACACATTTATAAAATAATACGTTTCTATATAGCACCAGGTGACAACCAAAACAAAACCTCGTACGAGTACCTACTTTGGGATGTGCACAAATCACGCGAGGTTCGATGGGGGGGGGGTCACGTTAAAATCACGACAGATCACGTTGGGGGAGGGAGGGGTATCAGGAGACCTCACGTGTATTTTTCTACAGTGAAAACCTCGCGTGATTTGTGCACAAGCCCATTGAAACTGGTGATATACCAGAAATTTTATTTGTGTAATATAAGCACGAGAGTGCTGAAAAAATATGACTCATCATTTACAGAGACTCAGGGCCTTATCACACTTGCGATTTGCGAGCGAGTTGAAAGCGAGGCGAGCGCGCAAAGAGTTCGCCGCGTCTTGAGTAGGGACGCCATACTGTACATTCGTCAGTACGCAGCGAATTCGTTGCGCACTCGCAGCGAACTCGCTGCGCGCTCTCCTCGCTTTCAACTCGCTCCCAAATCGCAAGTGTGATAAGGCCCTTACACAGTAAGTTACACTTATCACTAAAATTTAAATATTTGAAGCTGACTTGAAGAATCTACATGACAATGACAATCCTACTTAATTGCTTTAACACTTCATAAAAAATCTAAATAGATGTCAGGCCACTCTGGCATATTGCACGACATTATTGTTTTAATGATCTCATTATCATAAATCTATGACCTACAAAAACTGGTTTTTAAAGGCATAAAGTTATACGTGAATTTCAAATTTGATAATAAAATTTGTATGTATTGTTAGATCACCGTTATAAATAGAATAAAACGGTGGCATCGTGGTTATTTCATTATTTATTACAATTATGCGAAAGCTTAGTCATAATAATGCATTTAAGAATAATGGTTTCGTTTGGTTTTGAGTTAAAATAGAGCACATGGTAATGGCATTGCAGACAGACGACATTATACAAAAAATTACGAGTTTTAGTATATATTTATCTGTGGGCCTATGATGGTTGCGTTTATCGCGCGATAAATAAGTGACAAAGCATCCGTCACGTTTTGACATAATGCAAGTGTGAGTGCTGTCACTCACACTTGCATTATTTATCGCGCGATAAAAGCAACCATCATTGGCCCGCTGATTAGGTGTATAGTCGTCTAGTATCTATAACTCAACGCTGGCTAAATATCACAGGGTTCTATGTTACATTTTCAGGGTAGTTAAAATTAGTCATTATGACTAAGGTTCAAATTCTGGTTAAAAGTCAAGTATAGAACCTTGTAATATTGAACAAGCGACAAGCCTTATAGGTTGCTTTGGAACTAGGTCGATTTGTGTGAGAGTTTCCGATATTTATTTATTTATTCAAGTGCAGAAAGCGGTACGATGCGATGCTTAAATTACGGTCCGTCCAAAAAGAATAGAAATTAAAAAGTGGTAATACAGTAGTGTCGTCCCCGTTTCCTTAGATTGATTAGAAAGGGACGACACTACAGTATTGGCACTTTTTAATTTCCACTCTATTTGGTCAGACTGTACATACCTTTTTAATTCTGACATGCATTTCAAACAATAAAATAAAAGGTGTACACGTGACGGTGTCCTCACGTGTACGCACATAAGGTGCTATCTCCGAGCATTGTCCGCGTGCACCTTAAATGTCCACAAGGAAACGACTTACTGGTCGTTATGGCGACCGCCGACTATAACAACGACGTATTAAGATCGCTTAGCAACGAAATCATAGCTAATTCAATATTATAAAAATATATGTTCTTTTTTAGGGTTCCGTACCCAAAGGGTAAAAACGAGATCCTATTACTGAGACTTCGCTGTCCGTCCGTCCGTCCGTCTGCCACCAGGCTGTATCTCAAGAACGGTGATAGCTAGACAGTTGAAGTTTTCACAGATGATGTATTTTTATTGCCGCTATAACAACAAATACTAAAAATAAAATAATATAAATATTTAAGGGGGCTCCCATACAACAAACTTGTTTTATGGTACGGAAGGGTTCCCTTCATGCGCGAGTCGGACTCGCACTTGCCCAATTTTTTTTTCTTTGTAGTTTGAAACCGCGGGTGCTCCGAGGGTGCTAACAACGAATCATATCGATGTTACTGTCCACATATAAATGTTAATCAACATAAAAAAAAAATTCTGTTAATTTTAAAATAAAAACAATAAACATATTAAAACGTGTATTCGTTTTATTATTAAATAGTTTTCATAGTAAGTATCAATATTTTTTCCACATTCGTCAGTATTAAAGATTTCCTTCTAGATTCAAATATCCTCTTTATAATCTTAAAAAATTAAGATTAGAGTCTAATCTGCAATGTAATGTCCGTTTATTCAAATAAACAGTTCAAATTTCATTTTTTCTTCAATCATACATGATATCGAACCTTTTTATATTAATCGAGAATTTTCAATAAGACGTGTATATTCTACTGACTTACAGCACAATCGTAAAAACTTTTCGGAAAAAGTCGTTGAAATTAGGACGTTAGTGCACAACTCTATGATTGGCAAAATAGTTGTAATTAGTACGAGTGTGAACTAAGGTATCGATATATCGAGACCTTTTTTATCGATATCAAATCCCTAGAGAGTGCCTCAAGTTAGTACAGGTATGCACGTGATGGCGTCCTCACGTGTACGTACATAAGGTGCTATCTCCGACCATTGTCCGCGTGCACCTTAAATGTGCACAAGGATATACCTCATACCTTAGTGGTGGCCGTTTGTGGTCGTTATGGCGACCGACAACGACGCATTAAGAACGTTTAGCGAGGAAACCATATCAGACAGAGATAATATGTGCATTATACAATTTTGAAACCTAGTGGTTCTTTGTACAATGAACAAAAATATTGTCAACACTGTCAAACCAGGCGGGACGTTTTCATTACTAAAAAAATAAATAAATAACATACAACCTCACACAAATCGATCTAGTCCCAAATTAAGCTCAAGAAGGCTTGTGTTATGGGTACTAGACGACGATATACATACTTATATAGATAAATATATACTTGAACATATAGAAAAACCATGACCCAAGCACAAATATTCGAATTCATCTCACAAATACTTGCCCTGTCCAGGATTCGAACCCGGGCCCGCCGGCTCAGTAGGCAAGTGCTTAACAAACTGAGCCAACCGCGTCGACAAGATAATACGAGTATATGCATTATACAATTTTGAAACCTAGTGGTTGTTTGTACATACACTCGGGTGCAAAGAAATCGGACCACCCCAGCATTTTTAGCATTTTTCCATTTTCTTTTAAAACTGTAAGCTCGACCGTAACAATTTAAATACCATGTGATAGATAATTTTCTGCCCTATCAAATGACACCAATATTCAAGGGCGGGAATGGATATTGTGCAAAATGTGGGCGTGCAAGTCACCCCCCTCCAACTGCCTCGTTAACGCATGCACTAATTGGCCACTTACCATTAGGCATAAAACCAGTAATTATCATTGTTTATGCATCATTCGTAATTGATACGTCTTCCTGAACACTGCTCTCATCGACTCGACCCTGAAAAACTGAAGAAACATGGATACTACCCCAAATGAAGCCGCCCAAGCAGTTGCACTGTTGCAGAGTGGGCTTAGTCAACGTGAAGTGGCTCGACAACTGAACCTATCGAAGTCATCAGTTCCACGTGTGTACCAGAGGTTCCGCGAAGATCAGACGTTCTCCAGAAGACCCGGAACAGGCAGAACTCGCAGTACTTTAGAGAGAGATGACCGTTTTATCGCTGTTTCCTCGCTACGAAATCGTCGATTGAATGCTGTTCAGCTTCAGCAGAAGCTCCGAGAGACCCGGAATGTGTCTATCAGCCGCTGGACTGTCAGAAGAAGACTGAAGGAGAAGGAATTGACAGCTCACAGGGCTGCCAATGGCCCAAAACTTACCTCAGGACACCGCGGTGCACGACGTGTCTTCGCTCGCGAACATGAAGATTGGACCCTTCAGCAATGGAGGTCCGTACTTTTCTCCGACGAGTGCAGGATAACTTTGTTCGGTAATGATGGACGAGCACGAGTTTACCGGAGGCCTGGGGAGTGGTTTTCTCAATGCTGCATCGAGGAACGTGTTGCCTATGGTGGCGGGTTAATCATGATCTGGGCTGGCATTTCTCTGGAAGCGAAGACGGACATTGTGTTCATCACAGGGCCAGGTACAAGGCGAAATGCGGGCGGTTAGACTGCTCCTCGATACGTAGAGGAAATCCTAGCTGATCATGTGGTTCCATTTAAGGGTTTTATCGGCGATGACTTCATCCTCATGCAAGATAACGCACGGCCGCATACAGCCCGGACCACTACGGACTACCTGGAGGAGGTGGGCATCAGCGTTATGGAGTGGCCCGCACGAAGTCCTGACCTGAACCCGATCGAGCACATTTGGGACGAGCTGAAAAGAAGAATCCGAGCCAGAAATCCCGCCCCTGAAACTTTATTGGAGCTTAGGTATGCGATCGAGGAAGAATGGGCGGGTATCACTCAAGATACCGTAAGAAAATTAATAAGGTCGATGAAAAACCGTATGACGGCCTGTCGTAGGGCTAGAGGAGGCAATACACGATATTAAATTGCTGAAAATTGTTTTAATTTTTCCTCGATTTCCTTAGCACCACAGTTTTCCCCTTAGGCAAAAGTTTTACTCCAGTACGCATTTTTAGGGCGGTAACGTTCTAAGCCCTGAAAATCTGAACGTATTGGCCGCACACCTTCGGAAATCAGATGAATTTATAGAGGAAAAACTTACCATTCATATGGTATATAATATGTTATGGTCACCCTTACAGTTTTTACAGAAATTGGAAAATTGATAAAAATGGTGGGGTGGTCCGATTTCTTTTCACCCGAGTGTAGAACAAAAATATTGTCAACACTGTTAAACCAGGCGGGATGTTGCAATGCTGATACAAAATGAAAAGTGTTACTCTACTATATAACATATAAACCCTTCCCTTGAATCACTCTATCTATTAAAAAAAACGAATCAGAATCCGTTGCGTAGTTTTAAAGACCTAAGCATATACATAGCGACATACAGACAGACAAACAGGAGGAAGCGACTTTGTTTTATACTCTGTACTTAGTAAATTACTCTTGATATGAGATACTTTATAAAATAATTGATCGATTCTTTGGAAGAGTCACACTCAATTGTTTTTTTTTTTTTATTAAAACTATGCGGAAAACGTAGTTATCATCCTACTAACGATACGACGTATCAACATAGCAACTTGTATGAAATCGGAGCGTTTCTTACGCGATCGCTGCGCGTACGCAGTTAATATTGCATGAATCATAACATTCATAACCCCGCATCCTGTTCCCAGCGATCCAGCCCGTTTCCTGCGTGACACGCCGCAAGTTATAAGCGCAAGCGACCAGCCCGTCTAGCACAACTACGCTTCGCAACTATTGTCGCGCGACTTAGCATCGCCCGTCACTCTCGCACAGTACAGCGAAGAAAGAGATGTGTAATATTTCGCGTGCAAGGAAGATTCGCGTGTCACGGTTATGCTAGAGGTGCAGCTGGTGTAGCGTAATCCGCCGCTGCATCATCCTCGTCGCTCTAAGGCCTGGGTCTCCTATTACACGCTATACGCAGCGTACAGCGTCTTTCCATACTAAGCATTGTGTTATTAGTATGGAAAAATGCTGCTCGCTGCGTACAGCGTCTAATAGGAGACCAAGGCCTAACTCGTCGCGCGGAACTGAGTCGCGTATCACACGTGCCAGAGATGCTGGCTATCCGAAAGATGCAGCTGTTTATAAAATAAATGTATATAGGATTATAGGGGGCACGTCCCATATGTGTGCCCCTAAAAATTGTGGACTTTTTATACTGATCATGTCCTGTCTATAGTCCCAACAACTCGGAGAGCTCTAGTTATAATAAAAGGAAGTATTTATATTTGTTTGGACCAGTATGGATTTATATATTTTACTTGTTAAATTAAGTAATTACTGGTGAATGTATTACACTTGTTCACAATGTATGACTAATCCATACTAATATTATGAATGCGAAAGTGTGTCTTTACCTCTTCAAGCTTAAACCGCTCAACCAACTTAGATGAAATTTGGTATGGAGATAGTTTGAGACCCGGGAAAGGACATAGGATACTTTTCATCCCGGATAAATTTAGTGTTCCCGTGGGATGAGCGGGTAACACCGCGGGGCACAGCTAGTGCCGAATAAAATGATATGGATAATTGAGAATTGCTCCAAACAAATAGGACCCACGTAATTTTTATACCGCTTTTAAACTTCTTAGATACAGCATGGCCTTAATTAAAAAAAATATGTAGGTTAATTACCTTCTGTTATTTAGAAGACTGTAAATAAAAATGACAAGTTTGTAAAGTGTGTAAACTTATATTTTAGGCAGTATATAAAATAATAAAAAACAAAATATATTGTAACATCTGCCTTTTTCGAAGCCAACCCGCTACCGCTTGTGGCTAGCTCCCTACTCCGCCACAACGGCACTTTCTTTTTGTCCAGGATTTACGACGCTTATGACTTCACATTAATACTAATTGTCATTGTTAAACCTTCCTCTAGTGTTTATGATATGAAACCACATACATTCTTTGTGCAGGTTTTACAGTGGAGAAGGAATGATAACAACAATAATAAAAACTCATAAATTGATTGCACTGCAAAAGGCATGATGACAAATAATGTCTTCCATCGTTCTTCATGTCTTGTTTGCAATATTTAACTGAGCGAACACAGCGGCAGTTAAATCTTTTATGGTTTTGTCCGCTGGTATAGCAACACATGCATTTTTTCGTTATATGTAAATAAATTAAAAAAAAACCCCAAAGAAGTTTTAGAGCGTGTTTGTGTGTTCGTATGTTTGTTATTTCTTCAAGCTCAAACGACTGGGCTGATTTTGATAATTTATGGTACCTATGAAGGTATATGTAGCTGAGACCCTGCATTAAAACATAAGCTACTTTTTGATGATGAGATATAATCCGTTTAAATCGTTATATTTAAATAAAGAAAACTAGCTTGTAATACGCGAGTTATATACACACGTATGCATAGAACCGATTCATTTTTAAAGTATTTAATGGCGTAGATATCGCGTGACGGATCCATTAGGGCAGCGTCGGGTTACAGACACTATGGAGCGGCTACAACCACTTCCAAATGTGGGGTATTCACGCCCCGTTATCTATAAATTTTGTCGACGAAAAATACGCGATTTAGACACAGAAAAAACCATCGCCGGTTTTGTTGACACAATAATGACTTGGACGCATTCCTCATCGTCATCATACAGTGAAAATCTAAGGGTGAGGCCTTTGCCCAGTGGAACACCCCCACAGGCTATTAAAAGAAATATTCGGTACGAACTTTTTATGAATGATAATGATAATGATAATGATAATTTATTCACTGAATATATGGTAAGTTACATAATAAGGTGGTATAATATAAACATTTGATCCTTAATATATTCGGCCTTTATGGCGTGTGAACATTTGCTCAGCTATTTTCTAGGTAAAAATAGCATGCATTCATAATGATTATTTATTTATATACACATAGCTTTAATGTTTTAGCATGTCATTTACAATATAGTCAGACTTAATAAGCACATTACAATTATTATATATTTATTGTATTTTAATTACATGCACATAATATTTATATTACTTATTTTAGTTTACATTAGTTTTATTTTCTCCTTAAAAAAATCTTCAAGACAGTAATAGGCTCTGTTAATGAGTTCCTCTTTTAATTTAACTTTAAATATGTGTATATCCATTTTTTTTAATTCATCAGGCAGATAATTAAATATTTTAGAAGCCGTTCCTAGCAAACTGTTTCGCAGTAATGCTGTTTTGCCAGGTACTGTTTTAATGTTAAATTTGTGACGCATGATTTTAGTTTCCATCGTCTTTTGTGGAAACATGTTGGGGTTTGATTTTACAAATACTGCAACTTCATAAATATAAAGACTGGTCAGTGTCAGAATATTTAGTTGTACGAAGTAAGGCTTACAACTGTCCGTTTGTCTGAGGTCACAGATGGCACGAATACATTTCTTTTGTGCACCAAAAACAAGGTTTTTGTTTGTGGTATTTCCCCAAAAAATAACACCGTAGCGAAGTATAGATTCAATATATCCGTGATATGCTAATAAGGCTGTGCTGGTATCTGATATTTTTGAGATTCGTCGAAGGGCAAATACAAAACTATTTATTCGTTTTGATAATGTTTCAGTGTGTGTTTTCCACTTCATGTTATCATCTATTTCGATTCCTAAAAATTTGGCTACATTTGTCTGTTTTATATATTCATCATTATATTTTATGTCAAGATTTGTACTGTTTGATTTAGAATTATAAAATTGCATTATTTGGGTTTTGTCAATGTTGATTTTTAGTCCATTAGTTTGTATCCAGTTAATAATAGTAGTGATTGTATTTGTTATTTCAGTCCTGTATGTGGTCATGTCATCAGATTTAATTATCACGGTGCTATCATCAGCAAATAGAATCATAGGGTGTCGTATGTGTTTGGGCATGTCATTAATGTAAATTATAAAAAGTAAAGGTCCCAGAATGCTTCCTTGCGGAACACCGCGCAACAAGGGTCTACATTTAGAATAGAAAGCAGTTTCTTCCTTTGTTTTAGTACATATTCGTCTTATTTCAGTACACTGTATTCTATTACTTAGGTACGATTTCATTAGGTCTAGTGCGTTTCCTCGAACGCCATAGCGTTCTAACTTTGCTAATAAGCGGTTATGGTCCACAACGTCGAAAGCTTTCGATAAATCCATAAATATTGCACAAATGGGGACTCTTTTATCTATACTAAGAGTAATGTTTTTAACTAACTCATAAATGGCTGTGGATGTAGACTTATTTTTACGAAACCCATTTTGTTCTTTAACGATTATGTGTTCTTGTTCCATGAAATTATACATTTGATCATAGATAATCCGTTCTGCTATTTTTGAGAGTATTGGTAGTAGAGCTATGGGCCTATAGTTTACTATTTTTTGTTTATTATTTTTCTTGTATAACGGCTTGACTACTGCCGCTTTCAATTTATCTGGGAAGATGCCTTTTTCGAGCATTAGATTAAGAATTAATGTTAAAGGGAAGGATATTACATCAGCGCAGTGTTTTACCACATCTGTTGTGATTTCATCAATCCCTGCGCTTTTGGTATTCTTTAACTTTTTTATATATTTCATTACATCGTAAGAGCTGAAGAGCGATATATGAAGACATATATGCATAGTAGAAATTCAAAGTCTACCTTGCGGCCAAAAGTTAACAGTTACTATGGATGTAAAGTTATGTTTCTATCATCACTACATAGTATAAAACAAAGTCGCTCTGCTGTCTGTCTGTCTGTCCTTGTGTATGCTTAGATCTTTAAAACTACGCAACGGATTTTGATGCAGTTACAATATTTCATTGAAACATTTTGTTTAAAAAACTACTTGAAATTGACCTAATTCACTCAAAAACCTGGTTTCTTCAGCTTATTTTCGACGATCGCAATGAAGGCATGAAATGGGTATGTTACTATATAGAGCGCAGGGAAAAGTATTAACTGTGCAGATCCACTTCAAAAAGTTGTTTGAAATTATCAATATATTTGTCATAATATGACAATTTTTTATAAGGAATAATGACTCAATCACCATTTTTGAACAGATTAGGGGCCTTAATACCCGTCGTATTTCACCCCGTCATATATTATAAATACCCGCTCTTAGCTAACATACATATTTTTAGGCGGCTATTTATGTGGACATATAATTGGCCGGCGGTTCCGTGCGTGGGTTCGCTCTAGATATGTAAATATGCGATATATGTTGTTTTGTAGGCAAACTTGACACGTGTATTTGGCAATAATAATAGGAAATTATTTAAATATGAAATAGGAAATTATTTATATCAGGGAGGCTCAAATAATTAATATACGCGATATAATCCGTTTAAATTGTTTTATTTAAATATTTAAATATGGTTATTTCTCGCCAGATGACAACCAAACCTCAATAAAATCTCTGTCACTGCCCTTCAATACCTCGTATCTAGTTTGTTGATTGATACTGAGATACGAGCTTTATTTTAAGTAGGTATTTGTTGCTTAGTAAGGTTTAGTTGTCCACAGACGTTATATTGTTTTCTAATAGCTCAAGCTTTGTCCAGACAGGTTTTGATCTTATGGTCAAATGCATAGTCAAGTAGAAGTATCTACTTATTTTTTTTTTATGATATCAAAATTACGGTATTTAATAACATATTACCTATATGATTAAAATTCAATAAAACTAAACCTAAAAATTAAACTAAACAAGAAAACACTAAAATTAAACTAAATCTAAAAATGGCCCCTGCGGCATAGTGCCGAAGATGCTGGCGGCATTTCCTCGCTGAATCGCCGAACTGATTCTTTGAGCGAGGAAACCGCCAGCTCTCCGGTCACCAGTAACATAAATAAGCCTCTTCGAGATATCTTTGAAGAGGCTTAAAGCGCTGGGGCCCCACGGACCCAGGGTCTCGACGTCAAAAGGTATGAAGTATTGGTATCTACTTATTTGAGGTTTGATTTTTAGAGGTTTATATATACGTTATTTATTGACACAATATCCTGTTTTTTACGTCTTTAATAAACACACTGACATAACGCACATTTTATACAACGCACTGATTTTTATTTTATTTAACAGAACGTTTACGATTTGTACATATAGTCTAATATACTAAATAGAAACGACCTGAATCCATGCCTTTAATGGATGAAAAAATGAGTTCTGTATTAATTGAATATAGTATATTAAAAAAATATCGAATGGGTTGCCTAAAAAAACCTGCCGGAAAGGTTAGATGAGAAACTTTTTTTTTTTCAATTAAGCAATGCACTCATGCATCGCGCGCATCTACTACATATTTTGATATAAAATACTTTCATTCATTTAATTGTCGTTCCTAATTCGTATACCCTAGTAATAGTAGGTACTTCACAGACAGGCAGACAGAAAAAAAAGGCTACAAATAGCATAAACTTTATTACGCAAGGAATTTATAGATTAATGTATTTTTTAACTTATGTGTGTTGGTGCAGTTGTATAGATTTTAAGTCGATTAAAATAATATCTAGGCAAGGAATAAGTACCTACGTCAATAACGCGGCCTTCAATTATAGACAATAAGTACAGGGTATCCAGCTTAAAAGGACAGCTTATAGAACTTTTGTTCAACCTGACAATATTTATTGATATACAGTACCTACGTCAGGTCTTAGGACCTTGTCACACTTGCGATTTGCGAGCGAGTTTTCTATAAATATTCGAGCGAGTTTTCAAATAAGCGCCGCGGCGAACTCTCTGCGTGATCGCCTGCATACAAAACTCGCTCATAAATCTCAAATGTGATAAAAAGGCCCCTCAGGGCCTTAGCACACTGGCGAGTTGCGGGCGAGTAGAAAGCGATACGAGCGCGCAGCGAATACGCCGCGAACGCGCAGCGATAACGCCGCGAGAACGCCATCTCCTTTTACTAGGGATGCCATATTGTACATTCAGCGAACTCGCGACGCGACGCAATCGTTGCGTGTGTCAAAATCGTTGCGCACGCACCTAAAGATCCCTTCGGATTCGGGCAAAATCGGACGAGCAGGACAGGTTATAAACCTTCACTTCTAGCCTGTCACATGCGACTATTTCTCGCGCAAGATAACTACCTGTCTCTTTCTGTGCAGTAATGTGAGAAGGTGACGGGTAGCGCTATCCCGCGCGGCAAGAGTCGTGAAGCCTAGTTATGCTAGACGGGCTGAAGATAAATGCCCTTGGCCTCTGATAGACTGCACTATCAGTACTATCACACTAATATTATAAAAGCTAAAGTTTGTGAGTGTGTTTATGTGTATGTTTGTTACTTCTTCACGCTCGAACGGCAGGGCCAATATTGATAAATTTTGGTATGAAGGTAGTTGACACCCTGGATTAATCTCCATTGTATCTCCTGTCACGTCATGCAATTCTTAGACAGACAAATTTCCACGAAGATGAACCATCTTTGGCAAACGCGTTAGGGTTTCCTGTTTTAATGACTCAATTGCATACTTTATAATTAGTGCTAAAAACTGCGTCTATAAATATACCAGGCAGTGTCGTCATGGTCGCGGAGCGGAGTACCTGAGCGGACTAATTGTATTACAAAAAAATAAGGGTCAATTATCATTGAAGTCTCTCAGTCAGTATGTAATTCCTGCTCACTTAATAAGTTTTTATTTTTAGTTTTAGTACCTATAATCAAAAAACCGATAGTAAAAAGGACTAAAAATATGAACTTTTATATAATACTGTTTAGTATATGGGTTCTTCAACCAATGTCTCTCGTCGCTTGCATGAAAGCGAATCTCTAAAATTGTAATGCGACTTATGTTGATGCCATAGATGCACAACATTTTACCGTACCCGTTACTGCCTAAAAAGAGAGCGGTAGTATAATGTGTTGCGTTTCTATTATATCATCAGAAGTCGCATTTGCCTCTATAGACGCAATAGTCCTAGGTGATCTTACTAAAAGACGCAGAAGACCGAAGAAAGAATCAAAAAATCGGATACCGGCCTCAAAAGCAACAACCGTGGACGCAACGTGGAGAATTCTTATAGATGAGGGTCTTTACTTCGATTGCCTGAAAGAGAACACATAAAACTCCAACTTACCCCACTCTCCTGGCTCGTAGTGGCCGGCGGGAGGCCATGCTCCTCGTTGAACCTCCGCCGCGCGCGATGCCTCAACAGCGCGGACGCATCAGGCTGCCCGAACTGAAATATCTGCTCCTTGCCGTTCAGGTACTTTTCCACTTCATATTCCCTCACTTTATCACTAAAGTCCGTGTTTATAAACTCCGACCTTACCCCGTCTAAGATCTCTGACGACAGCCGAAGCGTATCGGAGGTCTGTCGAAGATTAACGTCCGATTCTGGTCTATAGTTCTCACAGATTTGATTGAATGTGTTGAAGTATTCTGAGGCTAAGTCCGTTTTGGGTTGATAGTCCATTTCGGATATAGGCGGAGGATCGGCGGTTAGGAAATTTGATTCCATGTTAGAATCGTGGCGCAACATGGTCACTTGAATTTTACTTTTTTACACTTATTTGCACGCATCACCGGGGCATTTTTATTGCACTATACAGTTTTTATACCACTTTAGGGCACTTTTATAATAGAATATTGCACTTGGGTCACTGTAATTGAACACTTATTAGTTTACGTTCCGTTTCTGAAAAGTTTTTGGTTTGGTTTCCGTTACTTCCACATCTCTAAGGTTTCTTCTAAAAAAGGGAGGCAAAGTTTGACTGATAGAAAGTCGGTCACACACAATTTACATGTAATTTTAATATCAGGTGTACCTACAGGTGTACCTATTGGTATACGATACGTATACTGTCATCTACGAAATACACATAAATATGTGACACAATCGTCTCTATCAATGTCTGTCTTGATTTTTGCTGCCGATTGCAAACTCCTTAAATACAGCATAACCTTAAATAAGGAAAACAAGATTAATCTTAGGATTTGAAATACGTAATTTTAAGTCACTATTGTGATGACTGTTATTTAGAAGATTGTACACGATAATGACCAATTTGTACAATGTGTAAAATTGAAGTGGCTCTTTTTTTAAGCAGTATAGTTCAATTTATATATAACTACATTTGTACCTTCGTTTTACAAGTCGCGACTGCACAAAATAGTAAAATACAACTGTCCGATTAGGTTTTAAGAAACGTTATAATATATTTTTTCTACTCCAGTACTTTTTTTCTGTCATTTATATAGTTACTAACTCTAATATAAAGACATAAATTATGAAAGTCTGTAAAAGTCTATACTCTACTGCCCAAAAACACACTGCTAACCGATGGTATAATGTCGCCAAAAAAGCATCACTTAGTACCACAGATTACAAGATGAACAGCTGCATTCACACAATTTGCAAATTTCAAAAAAAACTTATTGTACTAAGGCATTGCTGCCAACTTAAAAAAAAAGTTTTATCTTCAGTGCATGGATGTTTAGTATAGTGAACGTAACCTTTATGTATAAGTTTAATTTTTTTGACAGATGTTTAGTATGGTGATCGTATACCTTTATGTATAAGTTAATATTTTTTTGACAGATGGATGTCAATAAAAAAAAGTTTATAAGAGACAATTTTTCTTTTTAATTTGGTTGATTCCGAGCGGGAACATGTAATTATTTTCTTTGTTGTTTATTTGCATTTTATTTATGAAATGTCGAGTCGTAGAAAAAGTATTGTATGCAACGTTGTATAAGTAGGTCAAAAAACGCTCGTGGCATCTTTCTTACGATGTTCGCTACGCTCACATCGTAACCCATGCCACTCGCGTTTTTTGGCCCCTCTTATACAACGGTTGCATAAAATACTATTTTGCGACTTACACAACTGACCACCCAAAGCAAGAAGACTGTAACCGCAAATCGCAAACAAATGACGGATTACTTTTTTCATGATCAAAGACACCTTGCGATGGGAACTTATTACCCGTGGGGTTTGGTCGGGATTCGAACCCGGGACAAAGAGAAAGCAGGTAAGCCGGGGGACGCGTTAAAATTGAACACCTATTGAAATTAACAAACCCGGGTTAGAGTAATGGCGGAACAATTTTTTTTAATGGCATATGTTATGTATTTATTAACCTAGTGATGAAAACTGCACTGTTTTATATAAATTCCAATGTGAACCCAATTTGATTGGTTTCGGTGTAGATGGCATTACGTTATTTTCTTTGGCTCTTTAAACGTGACATCGGTTGTAAATTTATCTGTAAACATAGGTTTGTGCATGTTACATTGAAATTATATGTAGGTGTATCATTATGTTCATGATGGACCATGCATTTTTACAAATTAAAAACACGTTTTGTAATTAAATTAATTTAATTGTAAATAAAGAAATTATGATTTTAAAATTGAAATAATGGAAAAAAAAAATTAAATTGAAATAATGAAATTTAAATTTAAAATACAAATTCACATTATGTCCAAAAAAGTGATTGAAAGGTTCAATTTGACATCCGACACGATTTTGATGGACTGATGGGAGATCTCTTTGTGCTATCGATCACACTTTAGGTGTAAGAGTAACGCGATATTGTTGGGAATCAATAGAAAAAAAAATGGATTATAAAAGAAACAGTGACGGGACTTGTTACTTTTAAGTGTACAAAGAATGACATGTGACACTTTTACATGAAATCAAGTTACGTGTATTGTTGTGATTGATACGGGTGAATGTCAGGTAATTATAATTATTTCAGGACTAGAAGCCGTCCCCGTTAAACTTTTTTTTATCTTAGTCGGGTAAAATGTATCCTATAACCGTCTTTGGATGTCCTATCTTTGTACCAAAATTGGTTTAAATCCCCCTCGCCATTTCTGTATTATGAGCTTGTGAAGTTGTTTTTTTTAAATAATCTCCATAGTTTTTTTTTTTAGATTTTTTATTGATGTTAAAAAATAAAAATGATTTTTAATGGCGTGTAAGAATAAGTAATTAAAGATCGAAAACAAAAAAATCAATGGTGAAACAACTTCTCGTATCTCTGTTTGGCCCTATGGTTGACTAGTAGATAATGCCATATGGCATTAAGTCCGCCATTTGGACTGACTTTTGTTTTGTGCAATAAAGTTTAAATAAACAACGGGATGATAGCCCGAAAATTAAATGAATGTCTCATTGTCCGTTTGGGCAAAGTTCCGAAAGGTAACACTATTTAAAATAATAAATTCGTATAGTTTAAAATAATCCGCAGCACTAGTCAATCGACTTAGTTCAACAAACGTTGTAAATCCTTAAATAAATCAATAGCATTTTGTGTTTTATTACAACGGAATACAACTTAAATCCCTGTTAACGAATATGGCTGAGATTGACATGCGCCCTAGCAATTGTCATCGAGTTTGAAAAGATTTCATACTTCACCAAGTTTGGCAGGTAAGAATTTATTTCCTTATAAAAACTCTCAAGCTGCCAAACCATTGAACCATCATAAAATTCAAAAATAATAACAGAATTTATACATTATTCAAAATTGCGATTTCTTAGTTATGTCCTTTCTTAAGGCTCATATAGAAACATCTGCTCGAGATGGCAAAAAGTCGACTTGTTACTTACTCGTTTTTATTAATTGATATATCCAACTAAATGATAACATAAGCACCTGTGTGTGTCATTGGAGTTGTTATTTAACCGACTTGAAAAAGAGGAGGTCCGCAGATTAGTTCTTTCTGCTAGTTACAGCTACATATGCTTGTAACAAGTTAGTCACTGTTGCGCGTTATACAAGGTTACTCAGCGTGCCTATGATGGCTGCTTTTATCTCGCGATAAATAAGTGACAAAGCATCCGTCACGTTTTGACAAAATGCGGGTATTAATCACAGATGCTTTGTCACTTATTTATCACGTGATAAACACGGATGGTAACCTCTAAGTTTATCAGAAATCAGAACACGACCAAGTTTGATTAGCGACATAACTTAGCTCTGCCTTTGGCCGAATTCTTTTTCTGTCTGCCATCAAAGTAACACTCAAAATAAACGTGCCAGTAATTTACGAAGGTATTCCTCGCACTCTGAATACAAATCGTGCGGACAATTACCAATTGAAAATCCAGGAAATTAACTCACAAATACCGCAAACGCCATGTGCGCCCGAAAACCCGTTTTTAAGGCATCACTAGATAAAATGAACTAAGCGACACTGAGTCTAAACAGAATTGACAAGATTTGATAATAAAATTTATAATATTCTTTATTCTGTTTAGGACAAGGACGATATCACTGTTTTTATATTTTTTCTAAGAACTAACTATTTTGATTTATTAAGTTTTACTAATTCTAAAATGTAGTAAAACTATAACACAATGTATATAGATCACTTTAGTCTGGTGTCTAATAAAAAAAAAAACCGGCCAAGTGCGAGTCAGACTCGCGCACCGAGGGTTCCGTACAAATGTGGTGTTTATGGGCGACGGTAATCGCTTTCCATCAGGCGATACGTTTGCTCGTTTGCCCCCTATGACATAAAAAAAAAAAAAAAAAAAAAAAAATACTTTCCATCCCTAAGTGGTTAAATTAAGTTTGCACCTGGTATGTATAGCGCCCCATATAAATTAGGTGCAAAGTTAGGTATTAAAAAAAACTACTTACTAGATCTCGTTCAAAACAATTTTCGTTGGTAGTTTTTATAGTAATGTACATCATATGTTTTTCTCAGATTTTTCATTTTCTTATTTTAGAAGTTGGAAGGGGGGGGACCAACTATTTTCCACTTTGGAAGCGTCTGTCACGCAAACTATTCGGTTTAGAAAAAAAATATTTTAGAAACCTCGATATCATTTTTGAAGACCTATCCATAGATACCCCACACGTATGTGTTTGATGAAAAAAAAATTTTTGAGTTTCAGTTCTAAGTATGGGGAGCCCCCAATATTTATTATTATTATTTTTATTTTTGCATCAAAATCTTAATGCGGTCCACAGAATACATCTACCTACCAAGTTTCAACAGTATAGCTCTTATAGTTTCGGAAAAAAATGGCTGTGACATACGGACGGACAGACGGACAGACAGACAGACAGACGTGACGAATCTATAAGGGTTCCGTTTTTTGCCATTTGGCTACGGAACCCTAAAAACGAATGACGTAGAGGTTGACATTACTGACTGTTTTTTTTTTGTGGGTAGATCAAAGACTACAACCCTATGCAGGCATAGTTGTCGTAGATTTCGATTATTTTATGTCTTTTTTTAATTTATTTACATACAGAAAAATAAATTCTCTATATTAATTTCCGTCTGTTCGAAATATGAAATGTTGTCAATTATTTACACCAAGCTCAGATTCTGTTTTTAAAATTTTCTGTACCTTGATTCGTAAGTAACGATACTTAAACATTTAAACTTATAACCCTTTGTGTCACCGTCGGCCAAGGCACGCTTTCGAAAGACAGGTGGCGAGTTCGGAAGACTTTGAAGTGTCGGTAACCTTCGTGGACAAAAAGTAATATGTGACGTAGATTGCGTGCTGAAATGTCTCTTTTTTTGTATAACAGAACCTGTAACCTAAATTCGACTACCAGCTGTTGAAGACTTCAGCTTGTATCACGATTAACACAGAAAATAAAGCTTGATCCAACAGAAATAGGGCTCAAAGTACAAGTCGTAATGCTGGTATAAGTGCGATCAGTTTTTACACTTTCTCGCTTAAAAAGTCGCTAAAATACGGCTTCTTAGTGTTGGGTTACTTTTTCCAAGTGATTGTGAATTAGTCATATATTCTAGGGATAGCGGGTTTAATGAGGTGTGCATTTGACAGTAAGTTTTTACCGTGGAAATGCAACAAGGCGCGTGCGTCTTCTTAAACGCATAGTACCCGCTAACGCGCTTATTCTCTTAAGCAACTACTTCCGTGCAAAACTTCAACCGGTATAATAACCGTCTTTAGGTGTCTAGCTATCACTGTACCAAATTTGGTTGAAATCCGTCCGACCGTTTCGACGTAATAGAAGACAATGAAATTTATACTAACAGTAACAGATGGCGCTATACTATTAGCGGCACGCACTCGAACATTGAAATATTCCCTCTCCATGAAACAGTCCATATCAAAATATTTTTTTAATTTTATAGTTTACTAGAAGGCGCCCACAACTTTGTCTCCGTATTTTTTAGGGTTCCGTACCCAAAGGGTAAAAACCGGCCAAGTGCGAGTCGGACTCGCGCACCGAGGGTTCCGTACAAACACTTTCCATCCCTAAGTGGTTAAGTTAAGTTTGCACCTGGTATGTATAGCGCCCCATATAAATTAGGTGCAAAGTTAGGTATTAAAAATTTTTTTTATGGTTTTCGTAATTATTCCTTTATCTATGCTATAAGACGTTGCTTCGTACCAAATTTCAAGATTCTGAGTTCACGGGAAGCACCCTGTAGGTTTTGATTCCCTTGCAAGTGTCGAAAATTTGCAAATTAGGTGCAAAGTTAGGTATTAAAAAAAAATTTATGGTTTTCGTAATTATTCCTTTATCTATGCTATAAGACGTTGCTTCGTACCAAATTTCAAGATTCTGAGTTCACGGGAAGCACCCTGTAGGTTTTGATTCCCTTGCAAGTGTCGAAAATTTGCGGCATAAACGGCTGTATCTTTTGATTGCGTTGGCTTAGAAGTTTGATTTTTTCACAGCTTCAAGGGACAGTAGACCTGAGTAATTGATATAAATTTCAGCTTCATACGTCCACGCGTTCCTGAGAAAAAGGGTCTTGACAGACGGACGGACAGACGGACAACAAAGTGATCCTATAAGGGTTCCGTTTTTTCCTTTTGAGGTACGGAACCCTAAAAACGGGACCCTATTACTGAGACTTCGCTGTCCGTCCGTCCGTCCGTCCGTCCGTCTGTCACCAGGCTGTATCTCAAGAACGGTGATAGGTAGACAGTTGAAATTTTCACAGGTGATGTATTTCTATTGCCGCTATAACAACAAATACTAAAACTAAATACTAAAAATAAAATAAAATAAATATTTAAGAAGGCTCCCATACAACAAACGGGTTGGTTGCGTTAACTTTGCACCTCATTTGTATCGGGCGCCATACATACCAGGTGCAAACTTAACTTAACCACTTAAGGATGAAAAGTGTTTGTACGGAACCCTCGGTGCGCGAGTCGGACTCGCACTTGACCAGTTTTTTTCTCTTCCGTAGACGGATAAAAAGTATCCTATAACCATCTTTGGATGTCCAGCTATCCCTGTGGCCAAATTGGTAAAATGTATTCAGCCGTTTCGGCGTGATACGAGGACAAAGGAAATTATACCCAACAGATTGCACCTGAGTGTCATGGCGCCACGCTCCCATACAAAACAAATGCCGATCCAGCATCACGCTATTAAGATTTTTCCTAAAGTCATGACCCCTCTCCATAGACAACAGATTTTCAGTTCAGGTGATTTGTCGATTCCGCACGTCGGTTCAGTGGAGGCGCACCCTTACTTCTGTCGTACTGAAGTGGAGCTGGGTAAAATTGACACTTGGACAGTCACATTTTTCATATTAAACCCCCCGTCATGAGCACTTCGCATTTTTAAGTCAAATTTCATAATTTATTTGACGGACGAACTCGTTCACGTTCGTGATTGAGCATTTTTTTTTTAAGTTTGTACAAAATTAGGACTCGAAATTAAGCTCAATATAATTTTCCTATTTTGTTAGGTATACCAATTATTTTAGTAATTTTATATAAACGTTATGGCTATGTTCGATAGTTAAAAGGTTCTGTCATGCTCATACTTTTTTAATTAAATATAATCTGAAACCATAAAGAAAATTGGTAACAAAATAAACGTGTTTTATACTAATTGAAATTATACCCAATGAATTTATGCTTATTTTGTTACTAGCTGCGCCACGCGGTGTTACCCGCTTATCCCACGGGAACACTATATTATTTCGGGATCAAAAGTAGTCTATGTGTTAATCCAGGGTGTCAGCTACCTTCACACCAAAATTTATCAAAAATTTGGTTTGAGCGTGAAGAAGTAACACACATACACATAAATACTCGCCTTTATAATATTAGTGATATATCTAGTGAAATAAATAAAACGTCGGTATACGAGTATCCATCATTCCAAAATTGTATCACAGAACATATTCCAGCGGGGAGACATCGTGTCAAAGAACCTTATAAGGTTATAATAATAATAATAATAATAAATTCTTTATTTCAGATATAGTATCCATAGAGTGTTAGTAACAACGAAAACTTAAAATACTTATAAATACATTAGTAATACAAACACTTACACAACACAAAAATTAAACACTATAACACAAATTCTGCGACACCTTTGACCTGCGTTATCCAAAATTTCTGGATGGGGCAGTCAAACCTAGCCGCAATGTCACTTAGGATGCTGTTGGAGCTCTGCCTAACCCGTGTCAACAGTGAGACAATCTTTTTTCTCATTATTGCTTGAAAACTGTCAACACGGGCCTCAGCAAACATACCTGATGCACTACACCACGTCGGTAGTCCCAACAGCATCCTAAATGCATTATTATATTGAACACGAAGGGCGTTATAGGCTCGTTTCGTATATCTAACCCACAGGCCGCTCGAGTAGAAGGATTGGCTATACGCCTTAAACAGCGTAACCTTCACATCAGTAGAGCATCGAGCAAACCTGCGGGCCAGCATATTACTGCGAACCGCCAACGCCCTTCGTTCTCTTTCTATATCCTGGTCATCATCTAGAGAATCCGTCAAGATATGACCAAGATACTTCACCTTATTCACAACATTCAGGGCAACATTATTTAATAAAATGGGAGGTACATGGTAGGGCTTAATTTTACCCGCTTTAAACACCATGATCTCGCTCTTTTTAGTGTTGTATTGAAGGCCATGAGACAGAGCGTATGATTCGCAAGTCGCAAGGAGTTGCTCAATCGCACTAACTGAGGGACCGAGCAGGACCATGTCATCGGCATAGCTGATGTTATTGACACAAGTACCGCCTATATAACATCCAGCATGCATCCCACTCAGCCTCTCAATCAGCTCGTTCACATAAAGATTGAACAACTTTGGGGAAGTAATTCCGCCCTGTCTCACGCCGCACTCCAATTTGTACTCGTCAGACAAGCCATAGGCCCATCTCACCTGGTTTACCTGATTTGAATACCAGTACCTGAAGACACTCACACATTCAGCTGGTATGCCTGTTTCACTAAGTTTTTGCCAGAGTATGTTGTAATCGACTCTATCGAACGCTTTAGAAAGGTCTAGGAAACAGGCATACACTGGCGTCTTTCTCTTCGTGTAATATGCTACCGTGTGTTTAAGACAATAGATGGCACTTTCGGTAGACAGCCCTGCCCTAAACCCGAACTGTGCATCGTGGATCTTCAGATGTCTGGTCAGAATGGAGTCCAGCAAACTATCAAGTATCTTCGCGGCTGTGGTTGCAAGTGAAATGGGCCTATTATAAGGTCAACCACCAAGGCGTGAGCATGCCCACCGGAAACTCCGATTCTGACACCGCTGAACATCCAACCCGGTGGAGTCCCACCGCCGGGTGGGCGACCACCGGCGTCGCCACCCGACACCGCGCGTCAGCTGATTCGCACGGTATCGTATGCACTAAGCAATGCAGTGTCAATACAGATTGTCAGCGAATTTGTGACTTCAATATTTAACACGTTAGCCTTTTATTGTATTAAGCGGTTTGCACTCACGTGATATTGTCAGGAACGGCCCGACATGTTTCGAAGTCGTATGGAGCTCTTTATCAGGGACTGCGGTCCCGGTCGTGCCGTTCGTGACAATTCCACGTGAGTGTAATCCGCTAATACAATAATTAAATATGTCTCACGAAACTGATCGCCAAAGACAGGCTGTGGTCGATTGCGGAAGATTGCTCGACTGACGCCAACGTGGCTCAGTCGTACAAAACTTCAATGATCAAAACCTTTATACAGTAGGGCCTCGATAATCCGAACCCAAGCTAATCCGAATGTCTCTATAATCCGAACTACCGCCTGCCCCGGCGCGTTTCTAAGTAACTCGCCGTCTATTTGACGACGCGGTTGGCGCAGTTTGCAAACACCTGTCTACTGAGCTGGCGGTCCCGGGTTCGAATCCCGGCCGGGGCAAATATTTGTGTGATGAACTCGAATATTTGTGCTTGGGTCATGTTGTTCCATATATTTAAGTATATATTTATCTATTTAAGTATGTATAATGTATATCGTCGTCTAGTACCCATAACACAAGCCTTCTTGAGCTTAATTTGGGACTAGATCGATTCGCGTGAGAGTCTGATATTTATTTATGTATTCTCGCTTTTGTCCCATTGACGATAACTTGAAAAATGTCTTTTTAGTTTATTTTCCTCATTACCGGGTCCGCGACGACCGCACCGGGCAGGTGTGCTGTCGGCGCGCCTTTTATTCAGGTTTATTACAACCAATTACACTTAGATAAATAAGTCACGGAAGAGAGGGATGCAGCAATACGAAGAAGTGAGATGGAGTTATCTCCATACGTGTCTCACATATCGCTGCATCCCTCTCGTCTCGTCAGTGACAAATTTGGGAATGTGTAATACCTGCATATGGCGTCTTGAACTAAAAGCTCCATATTCATTACTAGAAGGGCCTCCTGCGAACTTCGTTCGAGTGGAAGAAAAAGTCATAAGTCATAACCCTTCTCTGTTTCTCCGTAGTCGGTTAAAAAATATTCTATAATAATTTAATATTTGGGTGAATCAACTTTTAAGTGCACCTTGTTGCTATATGGTTACGCAAAATTTGTCCCTCGGACAACCTTAGCATTTTTCTATGAAACAGTATGAAGATGTCACTTGGACAACGGGGACAGAGTAAACAACACAAACAAGTTCATTCACCCATCTAGGTTATTAATTAGTTTATAATCATAATCGGCTGATATAATGATATTGACAGTTTGTATAGTTATGATTATGATAATATATTTCTTCAAGAATAGTAGAGTTACCCAAATGGTATAAAAAACAGGCAAATCGGGTTCCGGCGATGCTATTAAAGATGTCATTGTCTTATAACCGTCCGGTCGGCACATACCCGACACCGACGAGCCTTGGAACACGTACGGACAGGTGCGGGTTCGGTGCCCGGCGCATGACCACATTCAAAACATCACAAGTATATAACAAATCTGATGGCGCTTACGTCGTTTCGACCGTCTGTACGTCAGATACAAAATGTCATATTCAGTACCTATGCGATGTTCTGGTGGTTACGGCTTTTTGAATACGATGTATGTAAGGTATGTCAGGTAATCGTAAGTACATAGGAGTTTGATGATGTACAAGTATTTGTAGTGTTTGGGTAATTTGTTGTGTTCCATGTTATGTATTTACATGTAGGTATCAATTAAGATGTTACCTATTTAAAATATGTAGTTCCTTTTATTTGTATGGTTTCCTCAGTTGCATAGTACGGATACTCGTATATCTATTTTTAAAAGGTTGATATCATAGTAATTGGTTATCAAGAATGAAAATTAAAACGATAATGGGCTAGGCATATAATAAATAAATATTAAAGGACAAACTTGCACAAATCGATAGTTCCGCTTGTACAGTCGAGTTCATTTACATCTACACACGAGAGCAAAAATATCTGAACACGATTGTACGCTCCTGACAATAGGGTCATGTTCAGATATACACGTCGCATCAGTCGCAGTCGTCATCAGATATATCGCAGCATATAAGGCGTTCATAAATATCTGAAAATGTACTCTAACGCTCAGTCAATAAGAGTCGTGTTCAGATATTTATGAACGCCTCAATATATCTGATGGCGACTGTACTATGGGTACTACTTAGACGACGCTATACACGTTCAAATAAATGATGCGAAGATAGACAAACAAAGCATAAGGAAAATTTCGACGTGTTGCCTGGCGGTAAGGGTGGCGGAATGGTTAACGCGCTGCACCGGCAATCCAGAGGCACCGGGTTCGATTCCACCAGCACCTATAGCACATCTGTGATACGCAACTCTTTCTCGCGCGAGATATTTGTCTATCTCTTTCTGTGCAGTACTGTGAGAGAGTGCCAAGTGACGCTATGCCGCGCGACAAGAGTATCAATGCTTTAATTTCCACCTGTTAGAAATATGAAATGTCGTCAATTTACCGACTTGTATCGTCAGTATGTGGCTACATAACTCAAACGCCTCACAATCCGGGTCACGGCACCAAGCCCGGGGCGGGAGTCGAACCGGTGGCCGCGCGACGGCGGGCAGGTGCCGCGGACGGGTTACCGTACTTATAATTGAATACGTATACTAATGTGGAGCTTGATGGTTCAGTTATTTGTTATAATTTTAAATATATTTGTCGGCCGGAGGCATTGGTTACTTTATTATTACTAACAAATAACCTTAATTCATAAATAATCTTTTTACCGATTCTATTTTTATAAGTGGAAATACCACATTTTTATGGAATCAAAGATTTGGTGTGATTGACATAACGATCTACTCGGTTGGGAGAACACTACGCCGGAAACGTAGGGTCGCAGGTTCGAGTCCCGTTCACATTATAAATTTTTGTTCATAATTTACCTGGTGTCAATTTTTATCTAAATTCATAATTAAAGATATCCTCGATAGTATACAATTATTACCTATATGTTAATCAAGGGTGTCAGTTACCTTCACACCAAAATTTATCAAAATTGGTCCAGCCGTTAGAGCGTGAAGAAATCACAAACATACACACAAACACACAAACTTACTCCTTTATAATATTAGGGTGATAACACTTGAACTTTGTTTTCATTTTAATGAAAAGAAATGCTATAACTATAACACTGCCATGCACTCTTTTTTTAAGGTGGGTTTCAAATTTCAATCGTTCGAAAATAGCGTTAAATTGTTGAATGTATATGTATGAGACACGAACATTAGAAAATATACGATGTAAACCGTACAATATAGTTGCGTAGGCAAATCGGATTCCATCCATTGCGATTCAATTCAGATCCTTGAGCTCGTTAGACAGACACACATACATACACTGATTGCATGCACGCGGAACCCCGCCACCATACATAATGTATGTGTGTATGTAAACAATTAGTGGTGGAGGTGCGAGCATGCATCAAGAATGCGATAGTGCAGTAAGGTATTGTCACTCATTATCAGTATACCCCAGTACAGTCCGACCAAAAAGAGTAGAAATTCAAAAGTGGCAATACTGTAGTGTCCTCCGTTTCTAATCAATATAAGAAAACAGGGACGACACTACAGTATTTCTACTCTTTTTGGTCGGACTGTAACAGGGTGTTTTTCAGCCCACGGCATATTACCTACGGATTTTTAGTGGTACTATTTTTTTCAAGTAAAGAGATTTTACAATAGGTACGACTTTCAAAAAGATATTTTTTTTTTGAGGATGTCAATTGACTATTAATTGGGATTAAACGTCTATATGGGACAAACTACACTTAGGCTGTTCTATAAAAGTCAGAAATGACCGTCAACGTTCAACATTCCTAAGGAGCGCTAAAAACGCTATATACAAATGGCCACCTAATTGTGACGTCATTTTTTGTTATGGATACCAATATTTGTATAGAGACAATAAGTAATTTGTACCATTTTTACCGTACCTTTAAGTTCATTGTTGTCATACAATTATTGTTTTGTTAAATAATGAGGATTCAGGAAACAATTTCAAAATATTTTTACTTAAATAAAAAATAAAACATAACATTTGTGTAGGTACCTTTGAAGTTACATACTTCAAAAATATTATATATGATGGATGTTTTCTTTGTTGACCTAATTTTATTCATACAGTATGCTGTAGAATTAAACATTAGTAGTGACAGTAGTCATCCTTATTAAACCCTATCTGTGTGTGCTTTCCGCCTTTTTGTAGATGCTCCATAAGAAACACCAGTTATAATCAAGTCTAATGAGCAAGCAGGAATGCCGTGACGGCGACATGCCGTCTGTCCAGTTATCTATTTGTATGTTTGTGTGTCTATGTTAATGGCTGACACTGATACATAAACATTTACTTTGGTATGTTAAGAGGAAATACCTTTGTCCATCTTTCTTTATCGTCCGTTTACGTTACGTTTGCACCTGTTAACTACGGCGACGCATACAAATGAGACTCAAACTTTACGTAAGCGGTTGAAGAAATCGCGGTTTCGTTCTCAACCAATGGTAACGGAATTTTGAAAACGGAAGGAGAAGGACAGTTTCTGCGCTTATTATATTATACAATTCGTCTACTAGGTGTCTGGTTTTGTTCAAGATTTCTACATTAATAAGCGCAAAAATTATAATGGTCAGACACAGAAAACTTCGCTTTGTAATATTTATTTATTTTTATTTTTATTTAAAGTTGCAGCTGCTCAATGCTTAGCAGGTTGTTCCCTGGGTAAATCTTTATAACTCCGATTTTCGGCGGTTATATTTACCAAAAACTGTGTAATTGCAACAGTTATGAGCCCTTCCTCATCTTATCTTGTGATAATACACGTAATATAAATTATCAACATTTTCTAATAAGTTTAATCATTATTGTCCCCTGGGCCACGGGACGGAATAACAACAAGAAGTAGTTGCTCCGCCCATACGACAGAACATAGGAATGTTAGAAGCATGTGATACTTCCCTACATATAGATGACCTACGTACATATATGTTACAGATACATAATTATTTAGTTGGATTTGTATAAGCTGACGCATTCCAATACATCGTGTGGATCAACGCCGTTTACTATTATATATTGTTGGTGGCTATATATGTATAGGTGGGTCAATCAACAATTTTCTGCCACTCGTTGCCATGGTGATGCCCCTCGGTTACTTTTTAAAACTACGATTTTTAGCAAAAGCTTTGTAATTGAAGGAGTTATTAGACCATTCTTATTTAGACTATCTCCTGACAATACCAGTAATATCAATTATCAAAACTTTTCTTAGAAATTGAATCACTATTATCCCCTGGGCCCTGGGTCACGGACAAAATAACAACAAGAAAAAGTTGATCCACCCAGGTATTTATAAACATTCAAAAATTGTATTGACAATCAGTTTTCTATGAAGATGGGTACCTATATTGATTTAAAATTAAACTTTTACGATTTTCACACTTTATTATAACAAAACGGGACTTAATCGCCTTTAAAAATTGGTTATTTAATTACCTCGATGTTTCGAACGTAATGTTACGGAAGGGCCTAAGTCCCTTCGAGGCAATGCACCCTGTGCGACCAATGGCAAATTATTATTTTAACTACCAAGTTAGTTTATCACATTAGCTGCCCGTTAAAATAACTTTTTTTTTCATATAATTTTTAATCCTTATCTTTGAGTGTTTTACCTGAAACCTACATAACATACGTTTACGTATGCACGTGCCCCATTATTCCTGCTAACATATAATAAAGAAAATATACTTAAAAAGAGACCACTTTCCACATCCACAGAAGGCCACGTATGCCTGTTTAAATATTAACGCTGTTTCGCGCGAGTAGCGCCACGTCAGAGGGCAAACTTATCATTATACACACACTTTATTTATTTTCAATCACCTTTTTTTATGAAAATATGGCAGTTTAAGTTCCCCCTGAATCTGCTTGAGCCTCGACCAGGACGCCCTCTGAACCCAGGGAAATAAAACACTCTTTGGTTGCTACAAGTTATATCGCCTGGCCTAAATTTAGAACCTTTAGTGTATTTTACGTCCGCCAAACGATACCGCGATGCAGAAGTTGGCTTGTATTACAAAGTGCCATCTAGCGCCAAATTGGGTAATTAAAAAAAAGTATAAATTTACACAAACACCATCGTAACACCATTGACCGACCGAGCGAAGCGAAAAGGTTTTTATTAGCAGTCTCTCAGAGCAAATCACCATGACATTGACTCGCAAATAAAAGGTGTTAGTACACAAATTTAATAATTTGCGCAAAAATATATAATAATAGATATGTACATAAGTATATAATCGATTTCCAAAATGTTGTTACTATTGGTTGTTTTGGAGGAGGAAACTGTCGAGAACTAAACTTTGATTTGTTACGTCAAATTTGAACCTCATTTGTACCCAATGGCGTTGGATACAAATGAGGTGCAAACTTAACGTAAACTGATAGTATGGGACAACGAGCAGCGATATGCCATCTTAAGTAGTGCAGTTAACTTAACGTAAAACTTTTGAAACAATAAGCTATAGATTTTAAGATATGTTAATAAATACTACTTCAGCTCTTATTATGTTTGCTATAGATTTTAAGATATGTTAATATATACTAAATACTTCAGCTCTTATTATGTAGGTATACATTATTCACCAATAAGAGCAACGAAAATAAAACAAGTAAATATATTTCTTTTTTTTTTAAATTGGGTATTTTGGGGGCGTTAAAAGATAATGTGTCCAATTGGTATAATTTAGAGGGCGGTCCTGAATACGTGGCTTTACGTGGTCCAATGTTTCTCATGGATTTTGTCATTTTAATAGTAATATAAATACGCATGACGATTTTTTTTTTGAGGATGTCAATCGATTCTATTTATTATTGGGATACATATATTGATAATTTCAACCAACTTTTTTAAGGAAATACTTTTCCCTGAGTTCTAAAAAGTAACATAGCTATTTAATGCTCTCATTGCGTGCCGTCGTAATTAAGTTAAGTACAGTGTTCCGCGTAGATTTTGTCAAATTCGAGTAGTTATTGAAACAAAAATGATCAATAAAAAATTCAAACTGTGCTTTTCAAATATATACCTACCAATAAATCGCAATGGCCCTGTTCTAAGTAGTAACATTGATAATATGTTAAGAAACATATTTGATCATAGAGAAAAATGACAAAAACAATCAGCATTTCTGGACGGATCAGGACCCTTAAATTTAAGGATTCTGGATGGTTTGAAGATTGTATCCCCGGAAACATCACCAGCAACAGTTCATTCCACTGTTTAGCTATACCAGTAACCATTTCCTAATTTTGAGAGTCCTGTTCCTATCAGGCTGCCTGCAACACTTACGCCCTTCTCTAAACCTGGCCACATCACATTAGACCGTCAGTCGCCCGCGCAGACGGCTCGGCGCACGCGCGCTGAATATTTATATTATTTACATTGTGTTTGATTTATTTACACTGTATCGGGAACGGACGCGCGGCCTCTTGCTTGCTAAATGCTGTCTTAAATCGATGTTTGACACGGGCTTTAGCCAAACCCTTTGATGGCAAAGACAATTCGACAACTAGAGGTCTTCGCACATTATAACAACTCAACGGCGACTCGATTCTATGCCAAATATTGAAATTTAAGCCCTATGTCATATTTACTAGGTTTAATTTCGACGATGCACCGACGCGTCGTCCACTCGTCCTCGACTACTAATATCATTTTTGAAATTAAACCTCCCTATTATTTTTATTTGCTTGGCTCTGTCCTACTTTCGTGGGGTTGCCAATCCTAAGAGACTTAGCACACTAGTGATTTGCGGGCGAGTTGAAAGCACAAGCTAAAGCTATTTCTGGTTGTAACTTTTCCATGTCTTTTAACACTCACAAATAGTTTTAAAATCAATATCAAAATAAAGCTTCTTATCCGTTCAAAAATGCTGACGGTTTTAGACATTTTTCCCTATAATCAAACATGTTTCTTAAGATATTGTCAATGTTACTACTTAGAACAGGCCATTGAGATTTATTGTTAGATATTTGAATTTTACATTGATGATTATTTTTTCAAAACCTAATCGGAATAGACAAAATTTACGCAGTAATCTTATTTTCTACAGCACGCAATAAAAGCGATGTTACTATCTAGAACTCATGTCGTAATATGAAAAAAAAAAGGAATAAGGCCTCTTAAGTTGACATGACAAAAGCCGTGAAACACTATTGACATATATGACTATTAAAGCACGCCGAGTTCGTCTACCAAACGTTCGAAGTTCGGAAACCGTCTCTCAGCAAACAGCCGGTTCGCGAACCCGATGCGACACTTCCGTCGCTCGCATCCGGAGGGATTTCGCTTTTTGTACTCAAATGCTAAATTATGGTAATGATAATCTTTAAGGGTTGATCCTATTTAATGTCTTGAAAGGAGATCCCACTTCTGACTTCACTTTTTAACCCCGAAGTGAGAAATTCCTTTTGAAAATAGACCGACTTGAATTCGACCTAGTATTGACTAGTTAGAACTTTTGATAGCATACTCGTAGCATAGCATAGCAATTGCATACGTATCTTTGCCTCTCGTTCTTGTAGTATCGAGATAGGGAAAATAAAGTCTTACTCTGGAAGGTGATTTAATTTTATTTACTATCAAAACATTAAATAATGAAAGGTACTTAGGTGATGCTTATAGATAATATTTATACGTCGTAACGTAACAGACGGACTTAGGTTAAATTTATGAGCATGACTAACCCTTGATAGATTATTTTTATTGCAAATCAGTCAGCTGTAGGAAAATAGTCTAAAGTACGTGCCGTGTGGAGGAAAAAAATATAATAGGACGGATCAAAGGTCACCCGTCAAAATCACAGGTGACATTGATTTTTATTGGCAATATTTATACCAGTAACTTATAATAGGTATATTCATGACGGTAGGTATTTTTATAGAGAGTCTTAACAGCCAGGTCTATAGTTATTTTCTTTTTGGAATTCCTGGTATTATATTTCAATTCTGAAACATTGTTCCCATCTGTATCGTTTCGCCAAATTTTAGTTTTCCGAAACTAATTTCAAAACCCATAATATTTTCAGGATTTTATAAACATCGTTTTAAAGAACCCATTTAGGTTTGGTTTGTTTCATAATTACTCCAAAAAAATAACAGTTTTGGAAAAAAATGGCTTTCGGACGAATTAAAAAATTTGGCGAGACGTTACGGATGGGAAACAAAAATTTGTTTTTGAGATAGGTAACCGGACCTCCTACGTACAAAGAGAAAAATCGTAAGTTACAACACTACACGTTTCTTATTATAACAAATCGCGTTCAAAAAGTGTTTATTTAACTACCTCGTCGTTTTACGTAGGGCTGCCATCCGTCCAGGTTTCCCCGGATTTGTCCTAGCTTTGAGGCCGTCCGGGGGGGTTTTCAAATGTCCGGGAAAAACCCGGACACATTTTATGTGAATGAAAAATAAAGCGATTGTTTTTTAATAATATAGTTTACGGACACGTCCGGGGAGAAAATGCGATTTACGCCAAATGTCCGGGTTTTTTAAGTCTTTGTCCGGGTTCGGCAAATTAAGAGGTGGCAGCCCTACGTTTACGTGATATTAGCTTCATGGTCTCGGAGGGAAAGAAAGGAGCGTTTCCCCTATAATTTAGCTGAAAGAAATTACTGACGGTCACAAAGTCATCCACGTGTTAAAGCCGTCGGTTAGGTGACCGCTGTCGTACCGCCACGTCAGCCTACTCGTACAGTCGTCTGCATATTTAAACGAGTTGCGAATAAAAATCGATGCAATTTGCAGTCACCATAATTATATACTGTGGTAATGGCTGTCGGAGGAAAATATTGAGCTGCCCTGTCATTTTTATACATGGAAAAAGGAAAATAGGCGTATTTAGGCTCCTTATCCGTTCAAAAATGCTGATTGTTTTAGACATTTTTCTCTATGATAAAATATGATTTTTAACATATTATCAATGTTACTACATAGAATAGGGCCATTGTCATTTATTGGTACCTATTATATATATGTTGGAAACCTACAGTTTGAATTTTTACCAATGAGTATGTTCACTCATGGTTGTAGTATGGAGTTATAATGTGGAGAATATTCCCTGATTTACAGAGAGGCAGAAAAATGCGAATTCTATAAAATTATGGTAAAATATCACGATACCTCACATTTAAACTCAAAAACTATTCCTTTTTATTTCAATTTCAAAATAAATACAGAAAATATTCCCAAATGAATGTCCAAGATTTTTGAAATTACAACCAGCGCCAAACTTGTACTCATGTGATAAAACCGAATTTTAGATATTTATTGCATACTTTAGATCGCTCTTTAGCGATAAGACCGCCCGTTGTTTACCTCTAATTGTAATTTCTTGCGTTGTATTTCTCCTTATGTTTTATGAGGTGTGCAATAAAGAGTACTTGTATTGTATTAATCTCATGGTCATGATCAATACTTTAGTTAAATCGCCTCATATCACAAAGTCGCACAAAAACCTGATTTTACACTGACTAGATAACAAGAGGGGAGACAGACAGAAAAGGACATTTGACTCTCCCCATACGAGGGAGCAGGAGGGGAGATTTTATTTGAAACTAACCCCTTTTAAAGTTATTGTCTGTATGCATGTTTGACACGGGGGTAGGGACCACCATGTCAGGTTGGTGTTATACTTTAAATAATAAAACTTGGTGATGTGGATATTTTATATTGATAAAAGAGCCAATATTTATTTTTTTGTCGATTTTTTTCTCAGATAACAATCAAATTTGGTGAGTTGGTAAAGTTGCTTATTCTGACCATGGTAAGCCCAATTTCAAGCTTTGTCCTACAAAATTTTCCGTTGACTTACACAAAATGTATGGAGATCTCTTAACAAAACTTCATATTTTATACTAAAACTTAGTACAAAATGAGGAGCTCAAAATGAAAAATAAATAAATCGACAGCAAAACAAACAAAAATGTAACAATTTAATGCAACATGTGAAGTTGGGCTTACCATGGTCAGAAAAAGCAACTTTAACAACTCACCAAATTTGATTGAAATCTGTGTAAAAAAAGATATCCAAGAAAATAAAAAATGTCCCTGAAATCCCTGAATAGAAGCACTGTCCGAATGTCCTATTGACATTGTCGATTATTAAAGTTTAATGAAGTGCTACAATACGTAGGTATAACAATTTGATAAAGATAGCTCTGTTTTAGTAATAATTATTGAGATCGATACTTATTTAATAGTGGCTATGAGTTGTAAACCTCACGAGTTTGATTAAAAATTGCTGAAATTTGTCATTTTTTACGTCGGAAGGTAGAAGTGGAATCGCTTGAGAAGTTTCGCATCAGTTCGCGATTCATCACAGGAGAGCCGATCAGTCGCGGCGGCCAACCGCTTCGCTCGCTCGGTCAGTTATAGATTACTAGCTTTTGCCCGCGACTACGTCCGCGTGGAACTTGGAAGTATGGAAGCAACCTCGTACAACACGATAGATATCCACCTAATCACCTTAATTAATAAAAGAGCGCCTAAGCAAATGTAAGAGTAATTGTGCTTTTGGTTTAATCATTACATTTTCTACAGGGTCATCAATGTCATCATGAATTACTTACTCACTTTTCAATCTTTTTAGGGATAATTTCCAGGATGAAAACTATCCTATGTCCTTCCTCGGATCTTAAATTATCTCCATGCCAAATTTCATCAAAATCGATTCAGCGGTTTAAGCGTGAAGAGGTAACAGACAGACAGACAGACAGACACACTTTCGCATTTATAATATTAGTATGGATTGGGCTCCGTACCCTTGCCATGAGTTACAGTGACTATACTCGCGAGCGACTGCGTAAAGGATTTGTATGAAGAGTTGTAGTTCTACAAGTGACCGCTAGGAGGCGCTGCACTATTCTCCATACGAATCGTTGACGCTGTCGCTAGCGAATACGGTCACATTAACTCCACGGTACCTGATATACTCTTTTTCACGCGTGCCAGTATAGACTTTCATCTTCATGTAATATCTTCCGTACTATTATAAAATTCTAGATTTGTATTGAAACTATTTTTTACAAGCTTTTTATTAACTTGCATTGTATGTTTAATGTATATGTTTGTTCGGGTGAAATCTTGCAACTCAATTTTGAAGCAGATATCGTCAACCGATTGAGCTGAAATTTTGCATACTTACTGAACTTTGATGACAATACAATAATATGGTACCATGGGGCTGATCTGATGATGGAGCCGGAAGGTGGCCATAGGAACTCTATAATAGAAAACGCAATCCTACCGAGCTTGGGCTATTTAGAATCGTCTCAGTGAACATTTAATGGATATCCAAAGAAAAGTACAGTCGGCTATAAAAGCTTGCCACTAAAATGTCATTTTTGACAGAAACTTATTCTATGGAGGGGTCATGATTTCAGGGAAAATTTTAATAGCGTGATGCAGGATCGTCATTTGTTTTGTGTGGGCGCGCCGTGCATTTGTCTTCGCATCACGCCGACTGGAATTTTTTACCAATTTTGGTACAGGGATAGCTGACATCCAAAGGTGGTTATAGAATACTTTTTCATCGTCTATGCCGTACACTCTACGGTAAAGAAAAAAATTTTAACAAAAAAAAGAACCGACTTCAGTAAAACTAAAAAACCAAAAATAACCCGTTCAAGTACAGATTACATTTGACTCACCCTTCGAAGTCGATCCCAAACCACTCAGTTCTTATATTTATATGGCACCGACTTCGAAGGGTGAGTCAAATGTAATCTGTACTTGAACGGGTTATTTTTGGTTTTTTAGTTTTACTGAAGTCGGTTCTTTTTTTTGTTAAAATTTTTTTTTTTTTTGCTTTTTAGTGATTCATATAAAAGTTCTAGTGGCCAAATCCTATTTACTGAATGTAAATTCTTGACTTTATCAATAAATTACCGAAAGCGCCGTACATGTCCCTATAACATTTGAAGAGTTCCCTCGATTTCTCCAAGATTCCATCATCAGATCCCGACTTAGTGCCAACGGGACCAACTCGGAGTTATACCCTTTCGATTAAAAAAAAAAAAATTGAAAATCGGTTCACGATTCTCGGAGATATCGAGTAACAAACATAGAAAAAAAAAAAAAAAAAAAAAAAAAAAAATTAGTTCGAATTGAGAACCTCCTCCTTTTTTGAAGTCGGTTAAAAAAATACGCGGGCGAAGTTGCGGGCGCGTCCTTGTTATTTTATATATTTATATTGTTAACTGAATAACTGAAGGTATAAGGGCGTGGACTTGGCCGCTCTACCGTGCCTGTTAAAAGTTACAACTTGAATTGATTACTTGTAACTTACAAGTAATCAATTGGACATCGTTAGTGCATTAAATATTAGGTGAAGTGATTATTAAAGTTGATAATTGCAGGTTATACTGATCGCGTGATGGTATTTAGGCATCGTCCTTCGGCATTTATATCAATGAGTATTAATTAATTTTTATTAATAATTAATTAGTTCGCGACCCTAACCATGAAGCCACCCTATAAAAAATTAAGCAACTCGTTGAAAAGTCGTTGTTTTTTTAATACTAACGGTCAGTCTTGCATACATCAACCTAGTCCCAAACTAAGCAAAGCTTTTACTATGGGTATAAATACATATACAGATAACATCCATGCCCCAGGAACAAATATTGGAGTTCATCACATAAATATTTCCCCCGGCTGGGATTCGAACCCAGGACTGTCGGCTCAGTAGGCAGGTGCACTACAAACTGCGCCAAGCGCGTCGTGAAACTTTAGCTTTAGCTAGTGGCTTTGATAGAACAATTGGCAGGACACCCGACCCGTCTAGCCCGGAAAGCCGTGGATACCTGGGTTCAATACCCGCTCCAAACATACATTGCGTTTGTATGTTTGTTACTTCTTCACGCTCAAACGGCTGGACCAATTTTGATAAAATTTGGTATGATGGTAGCTGCAACCTGGATTGACATTGACACATAGGCATTTTTTATCCCGACAAAATGTTGTGTTCCCGTGGGATGACCGGGTAAAAAACCTAGTAGACAAAAAATATGATGTGCTCTTTGGTTTTTGGCAAGATTCATTGAGGTGGCGTGTAAAGATATGGCGCAGGCTTTTTAACAAATATCTTAGAGGTACGGAAATCTTAGCGCGATGCCGACTCCAACTTGACCGGTATAATGACGTTATTAAACACATTGCATAAGTTGTGGTCACGTGTACGTTATGTTATATTATTATAATGATAGTATAATAATATTATTGCAACCGAGATGTAATCTTGATTCAATGCCGATGACTAACTGTATAAACTGGGGTATTGGCTACCCTAATCAACGGAGAACTTTAAAGATTTGGGTTTGTTCGGGTTTTGGAGACTATTGACTGGAGTAGACGTAGCGTCGTGTCCTTTTCAAAACCAAGTAAAAGCAAAAACCTTTCATACTATATAAACTTTCATAATTTACCTTTGTATATAAACAAAAAGTAAAATTTTCACTTTAAATGGGTCTATAAAGGATTTTATATTTCTAACTAGAGTAAAAAAAAATCCGAACTCATGTCACTTTATTAAAACTTGATTTCAGCGATTTTGGGATTTGTTTTTATGTTATTATAATATAAAAAATATATAATTATTTTGGATACTTAAAAAAATGTGTAGTTTACACTAGTCACCTAAATAACCAAAAAAAACCGTAATTTTCTAGTGTTGTGAAAAAAATGTCTGATATATGTACCTATATTGTATTTTCATTCCGTACAGTCGCCATCAGATATATCGCAGCATATAAGGCGTTCATAAATATGTGAACACGACTCTTATTGACTGGGCGTTACAGTACATGTTCAGATATTTATGAACGCCTAATATGCTGCGATATATCTGATGGATGATATATGTACCTATATTGTATTTTCATTCCGTACAGTCGCCATCAGATATATCGCAGCATATAAGGCGTTCATAAATATGTGAACACGACTCTTATTGACTGGGCGTTACAGTACATGTTCAGATATTTATGAACGCCTAATATGCTGCGATATATCTGATGGCGACTGTACAACGCAAAGAAATACACATGTAAGACGTAAATATACATGTCTAAATAACCTAAGACATTATCTACCAGTCAACTATTTTTGAAAAATTAGTGAATACAGGAGAATAACTTAAAATATGTTTTAAGCACACATTTTGAAATTTAAAACATTTCTAAAAGCAAACTTGCCTCGCTTGGGATACTATTGACAAAGGAACGGCAAATTCTAAACGTTTTTCCTAAACACGCCAATGCATTGTTAGTGCGGCGTGCTGCACTTGCACACAAAGAAAATTCACTTTTTGCGTCCAAAACTAAACCAAAATATACGAAAAATTTCGATAATTAGACAGTTAACTCTTTTACTTAGGTACTTAATATACTTTTCATTTAAAAACAAAAGAGACGGTTTCCAGAAAAAAAAGTCTTATAAATTACCGCAAAAAAAAAATACTAACAAATTCGAAGATTCCAATTTCAAAAAGTATTTTTTATAATTCAAATCCTGACCTGTATCGTTCCAAAACTCGCACTCACTAAATTCGAATCCATTCAAATTAAGAACACAGTTTGAAAAAAACAAAACGCTGTCACTTTGCACACTTGTCACCTTACCAGAACAATCAGAAACGGAACGTAAACACTCGGGATGGGAAACAATGCGTTTCGATATCAACCGTGTTGATAACGTATTCAGTTAGTTACATCACTGAAACTTTGTACGTTTTCCGCGGGCGCGCGTGACAGGACCGAACGCTACGCGCCTCGGAGGCCAACTGCCGCTCACTTGACGGTGTTGCCACACGCTGTTCGAGTTACCCCTTAGATTGTATATTTATCGCATGCAATTTTTTTGGATTAGTACATTTGTGTACGCTTTGATTAGTACAATGCCTTCAACTGTTTTTACGTACAATCTAACGTACTAAGAGATGTAATTCCATTTAAAGTAAAGTAGCTGTAAGCTGTAGTCAATTAGGGCCTTATCACTCTTGCGATTTGCGAGCGAGTTTTCTAAACAAATAAGCGTCGTGGCAAACTCACTGGCGTGTTCGCCTTCATACGAAATTCGCTCGTAAATGGCAAGTGTGATAAGGCTCTTATGTCTAGTTTTAAATCACAGTACAATAAGGTACAGGTTTAAAACATACGTTAATGAAAACAATAGCTAAATTAAATTAAGCAATAAAACGTGTGATATCGTTGCTTGTGTATCACGCTCATGCCCCAGTTTCGAGCAAGTCCGATTTCACATTGTAGCGTCTTATCAAAAATTCATATTACCGTTTTATATAAGCAGCCCGAAATATTTCGATATAAAGTTAATCATAGAAAATTCCAAATTTTTTCCAAATGTTCTAAAAGTATAGGTATAAAAATGAAAAATTACGAAAGCGATATTTGACAATGTCACTTGATTTGATGCAATAGGTGTTGAAAAAATTTGGAATTTTCTATGATTATATACCATTTACGCGTAAATGGTATATAAATAAAATTGATTATGATGATTCGATAGTGTCACTTTTACCCTCAAGTGCTTTTGCAAATTACCCTAAACCAATAAAATTACCCCAAAATCGGGTAAATAAAAGCTCTCCTCGCACTAGCAACCCGACGGCGCGCGACGTTGCCGCTCCGACACGCTAAATGCGCGTTCAAGAACGCGAACGTTACTATAATGAGGTTAAAGTTTCTGAACGCAACTTTTTTTTTCTTAAATTTCAGTGGCTTAGGCGTTCATCCTTCGTCCGTATTTCATTCAGTTGTAGGTTTTGTTATGGAGTATGTTTAAGGTAGTCAGCCGTATGAAGAGAGTTATAATTATAAGAGTCAATACACCGCTTTCTTTTACATAATTTATTAATTGATGAACTTGACCGAGCTGACATAAGTACAGAAATATGCAAATGTGATATTGAGAGAGTTCCAATGGCATAATTTGTTTTACGTTTCTCAATTGATAAAATTTAGTGAAATGAAACATTATATCTAATAAGTATGTCATCGACTTCTGCTTCCCGTGGAATAATTAAAATAGAAAGACGGAAAACAATTATACTTTTGCGGTTATCGAATAGAAATAAGCTGAAATTAAAATGACAAATGTAAGGACATTGATAGAGACTTATACGTCACAATCTGTATGATCAGTCTAGACTTTAGACTGAATTATCGGGTATATATCAGATTTTATCGGGTTAAAATCTGTTTCATTCTGTTTATTTTAGTCATTTATTTAAATTTTATTGCACAACACAATAAATAAATTTAAATGGTGGACTCAATAACCCTTAACCCTTCGTTTGCGATGTCAAAAATATTGCTAATCAACTTGAAACCAACCGATATTCGTCAAGTTGAAATGTCCCGCACGCGAGTTTAGGCATACGAGTGGTTAAGGCATTCTCTACCAGTCAACCACTGGGTTCTGGGTCTGTTAGGGTGCTGTCTCACCTCGACATTCGCTAGTAATGTAATTCAAGGTGATATGAAAATCGAATCCAATTACATGCCAATGCTCGTGGTATGGAGCAACCTTATTATAGTAAAGTTCCTAATTTTATCGGTCCAGTCTGTATTGTCTTGCTACCTATTAGGCACACAAAAAGTAATCAGAATCTTAAATCTTGAAAACAAAATCCACTGTTGATAAGCTTAATCGGTTATATCTATTAACGTTATAATTATGACATCATCACGAAAGCATATCGCTTGTAGCTATGGAAAACAATCGCTTGTTTTAATCCATAAACAGCTCATGCCAATACTGATAAAGAAAATAGTATTAACACATTTAATAGTCAATCTTCAAGGCAAAAGTGAGACTGTTACTGAACCAGCCGGCAACATCTTAGACCGTGTAGTCAAAATAAATTGCCGGTGGATCGTACTCCTTACATTCTACTCATAATCCTGACATTTCAGGAGGATTCGTGTGTGGAGTTACGCCACAGACAGACACACAGATACATGTTAAAACTTATAACACCCCTCTTTTTCTTGGGGGTTAAAAAACAACACCTCAGTTCCAATTCCAACAGCCTTTTCTCCTGCCACCTGTGTGGAAAGCAGCGACTCCTGTCTTACCTCATAATAGTCATTTAAAAGGATCCTTTCAGACACCATTTCAATCTTCTGTTTCAGACTTTGGATAAATATGACTTGAACTCATCAGAATTCAGGACTTTTCAGCCCTCACCAGTCTCACTATCAGTCGGACTTGCTGTGGGAGTATAACCGAGCCACAGAAGTGATTCTGATTAACACTTTCTGGTAACTCCTACTCAGCTGCCGGCCCAGCCCGTCTAGCACAACTATGCTCCGCGCGACATAGCGTCATCCGTCACTCTCGCACAGTACTGTACACTCTGTACAGAGAGCGGCGGGCTCTGTCGGTGTTTGGGTTGGTTTGCACCCACCTAGCAGCCTCTATCGTGGAGATGCGCAGAATGTGTCACTAAAGTTAAAAGAGTGATATGTGTCTTTAGTTCACCGAGATATGTATCACTCATTTAGCTCAGTAGATCTTTAGACTATATCGTTCACGAGTGAATAGAGAACTAGAGACAATCTAGATTTTAAAGACGAAACAACGAGAAAAACGCGAGAGTGAGTGAGTAATACTGAGATGATAGATGAGATACTGAGCTACTTGAATCTTCAGTGAGCGAAAGAGCTAGTGAGCTAAACCAAAGCTCTTTTGAATCACTCACTCGCGCTCTACACATCTCTACTCTGGTTTCTGGGGTAGTTTTAATTTTTTCACCTGATCGTTAGTGCTAAGTACGTAACGTGAACGTGACGTAAGGCCGATTCATGATCATGCACTGAGAGAAAAAATATTGTTCGAATTAATAACCTGATGTATAAAAGACGTAAATATCAAATTTTATTAATTTTTACATTTTTTTTCCAGGCGTTACAAAATAATATAATTTTAAGGAAATTTTATTAATTTCATAGTATAGGAAATACAAAACGGTTTTACTTCATTGTGAAATTAATATTCTTTACTCCGAATTACAGAGTTGTACGATTTCTACAAAACTTTCCTTGGGTTTATAAATGGTTTACTAGCAACAGTACGTAAACATTACTAAATAATACACGGGAGTTTTATTAAAGTCTGTGGTTACTAATGAATATTAATATTTAAAAGTCAATTCTGATTTCTATAATTGGCAATCTTGTAATAACTAATCCTCTTTCTTGTTATTACGAGTTTTTTGTATTTCCGTAAATAGTAAACTAGTATTAATTATAACAAAGAAGGTTATTTGTATTTACAAGCGCTTCCCTAGATATTAGTAAAGTGTACTAATAACAAGATTCGTAAACACGCCGGCCGCACTCCCCTCCCCGAACGCGTACCCCGTTAAGCTTGTGAGCCGTGTCTCGTCCATTTTGTTCCTAACCGTATGGCGTGCCGGATCGGATACAACTGTACGTGGTGGTGTTTATGTGTTTATATTATAGTTAAACTTATGGACTTACTCACGGGGGACTTGCTAAAGTCCTGGGGTTTTCCGGAATATGTGGAAACATTTCGAGGTGAGTACCTAATGACTGTATTTAGGCATTTCTCTTCCCATTAAAATATCTGCGAAATTGAAATTAATACAATATAGTGGTACGACAACCATGTCCGTGGAAGCCAAGATAAACATGATAAACATGCCACTGATGTGCAATGTAGTCGCATACTGATATAATTGTTATTCTATCTATACTTATACCTACTTATGTGATAAAGATATAGCCTCCAAAATACTTGCAGTACGTCTTAATTGACTAGTGCGTGAGATGAATCATTCTCTTGTGTTTTCTTATATCTATATCATTGTCTTTTGTGTTGTCTTATTAGAAGGCAGAGTCGATTCGGGGGCGCTGCGGCTTCTAACAGACGACGAAATCCGGCAGCTGATTCCCATTCCGGGGGACCGAGCGCGGTTCAAAATTAATGTCTCGAATTGGAAACGGGAATTAGCTGATTTGGTAAGTACCTATAAGTGTCTCCACGCGTTATGAGCGCTGACCTTGAACGCGCGACGCCGCGTTTCTTGGCGGCCGGCCGTTCGGGGTGCCGCGCGCCTGCTCGCGTCGCCGCGGACGGCCGCGTGCTCCCCGCGCTGCTCGCCCTCGCCCCGACGCCGGTCTCATACATTTAGCGCGACGGTAATAACTTTTTAGGGTTCCGTAGCCAAAGACTTCGCCGTCCGTCCGTCTGTCACCAGGCTGTATCTCAAGAACGGTGATAGCTAGAGTCTAGCTTCGTGCGAGTCGGACTCGCGCACCGAGGGTTCCGAACAAACACTTTCCATCCTTAAGTGGTTAAGTTAAGTTTGCACCTGGTATGTATAGCGCCCCATACAAATGAGGTGCAAAGTTAACGCAACCAATCCCGTTTGTTGTATGGGAACCCCCCTTAAATATTTATTTTATTTTATTTTTAGTATTTGTTGTTATAGCGGCAATAGAAATACATCATCATTAAATTTCAACTATCTAGCTATCACCGTTCTTGAGATACAGCCTGGTGACAGACGGACGGACGGACAGCGAATTCTTAGTAATAGGCTCCCGTTTTTACCCTTTGGGTACGGAACCCTAAAAAGTATAGCTATACCTCATAGGTCTAGTCTAGCTGTACATACTTGTGAGAAAGTTGAGTCGGAGTGTACCAGGACCAGGAGGCGTGTTACCTAGTATATCGGACCCCATATACGCGAACCTTTTGTTTTCAGGATTCGTCATATCCTGTTGATGACGGCTTGGCGACTTTAATAAGGAATGCCATTGATGATGACAACATTTCCGAAAGAGAATTATTAAATATAGACAATTTTTCTATAACATCTACTAGTGGGCAAGCACAAGACACTTTGCAGCCAGGTACAAATAAAGGATCAGCAGATAATAACGACAGTGTACCAGTACAATGTGATGGTTATGTAAGTAGTTACCGGGATTTGTTTTTCTTTATTTGACAAGTTTTTATTTAACTTGCAATGTATGTATGTATGTAACTATGTATGTTCAGGTAGAATCTTGCAAGTTAAATTTGACCAACTTCCCGGGGTCTGTATGAGCTAAAATTTTGCACCTAACACCTATGTAAGTTAGGTATCATCATAATTATTATATTTATGATACCGTCGAGCTGATCTGATGATAGAGTCGGATGGTGGTCATAGGAACTCTGTAATAAAATAACGTAACGCCTACCGAATTTGGGCTCTTTAGAATCGTTGTGTATGTGTTATATGTTCATCATCATCATCATCATCATCATCATCAGCCTATTCTTGTCCACTGCTGGACAGAGGCCTTTCCAACTGCACGCCATTGTGAGCATTCCTCGGCTACTCTCATCCAGCTCTTGCCAGCCACCCTGCACAGATCATCGCTCCACCTAGTCTGAGTAGGTTATATGTTGTGTAAGTCCAATCAGTAATTTTAAGATTAAGCAGAATGTATCTACACTACATCCAAACATCGGCAAAAACTTTCATTTTTATAATATTGCTGATAATTTATAGATTTTATCATGTTCATTCAGCTTTCATGTTAACGCAGCATACATATGTAGTTTTAATTAGAATAGCAACTAAATCATGATTAGGTATACTGGAAGCAGAGTTCAGTCAAGCATCTATTAAGCATAGTCAAGGTGAGATTCGTTTATTGTTAACCTGACACCTGATTTATCTGTAAAATGTGTAATTGCCATCCTTTGTGTACTTTTCTATTGATGTTAAAGATTAACAAACTTCACCTTGGCTACGCATGCTCATGCCTAATAGATGTTTCTACTTGACTGGTAAAGTTTATTTACACCTGATTTATAGTGTAAATCCGTGCTAATGTTTCAGGTTCTGAAGACTTTGCAGAAGTCAATTGATGGTAAGGCCATTCTAAGTCAGAGAGAATCTGGAAAATTAAATGAATCTCAGCGTAACGTGCTAGTAAAGTTGTTAATACAACCTGTATTCGAAGACAACCCAAATGCAGTGATTACAAATAAAGATTTGTTACAATGGTCCTTAGAAATACAAGAAATTTTCAAAAAAGAGTCTGCCGCCTTATATTACACACCGTATGTGTCTGCTTTGGTCCAAAAGACAGCCCGCAATGCATCAGGAAAACTACTGCGATATGTATATAATAAACGCCAACAACTGCGTAGTCGCGGGATAATACAAAGAGCCCGTTCCCGCTCATCAACAAGAACATCATCGTCCTCGAGTTCTGATGTGGCTCCTCTCCAAAGATTGACAGCTGCCTCTGCAGGTAAGGTATCCCCAGTTCCTTAATAAGTGTCAATTAACTTTTCTCTGTACTACGTTGCCATGCTTATGTATCCTGATTCACTCCTTTAAACTATGATCTTGTGTCAATATAGGTCTATTTTTCAAAGGCGCATCTCGTCAGTATGTTAAGTCTAGATTATTTGCATTTTTCTAAGTAACTCTGTCACTATTGTCCCCTGAGTAACGGGACAGAGTAACAACAATAAAAAGATAGCAACCACAATGATCCACCTATAACACTGAAGGCCTCTCCACACACCGTTTATGTTTATTTATGTGGATAAATTTAATTTGACTGGACTCTGAATTGAACTCGGGGATTTAAACTTTCAATAAAAAAATGTTTGTAAGTAGATGTCTGTGTGTTGAAAGATACAACAAGGTTATTAAAAATCAATATTCTGTAAGCACATTTCTGTATAAATTGGTTACTATATTTAAATTAAATTAATTTTATAACTTTATTTACAGAATCTTCTGAGGAGTTGCAAGAGCAATTAATGTGGCTTCGAAATTCTTTGGAACCATGGCGTCTTGTTGAAGAAAAGTGGGCAGCCACTGCATCATATCGACTAAATAAGAACTACTTGGCCGGCACTAGTCTTCAGGAATATTTTGATGAATATCCTGTATTAAAGGATCCCTCGGGCCACCAGTTACTCCTTGCCGATTTTAAGGTGATGTACGATGATAAATTCGACGCTCTGTATTCGAGTATGGTAGTAATGCGGGAAAAAATAATAGAACTGGCGAAAACAAAAATTGTTAACACGAGAGACAATGATATCAAACAGGCAATGCAGGTTTACCTGAATGAAATTAGTGGTAAGTTAAAATGTTTATCTATCCAAATATCATAAACCCTCCATGATGCGTTCAAGAACCGCACATTATGACCACCATAAAAATAGACTGTTTTATTAGAACAAATTTCTTATGTGTGAAAATGTTATTATTGCTAAATAATAACATCGATTTCGATAATATTATTTATTCAAATTGCGAACATCTTTGAAAAACAAAGAAATTTGATTTGACCTCTATTCTAATATCAATCGATATGACGTTTAGTTCGAAATGAATTGTCAATTTGCATCAAATTTGACAAATGTCGCACGTAAGTAAGATATCGAACGATATGATAGTTGGGGCCAACTCTAGTTTGTCTCTGAATTAAAAAAAACTATGACAGCTGCCAGAAAACTTCATTACCGCCATTACCGGGTAATATTTGTCGTAATGTGCGACTCCTGAATGCACCATGGAGGCCTATGATATGTGGCTAGATAAAGTAGTGTATGTAACTGTACATAATTAGGCATTAAAACACTCGTGTGATGTTATTATGAAACTTGCCTTCGGCGCGTTTCATAAACCCACACTCGTGTTTAATACCCTTCATTATGTACAGTCACATAAACTACTATTATAGTATTTGTAGGTCAATCAACTTTTTTTCTCTTGCTTGTTGCCATGGTGATGCCCCCTGAGTTAATCCTTAAAACTACGATTTTCGGATGCAATATTTAACAAAAATGTTGTAAAATAATTTTATGAAACATGTAATGTCTCATTTTTTTTATGTGGGTACACCACAAGTCACTTTCAATTGCATACAGTTCGAAAGAGTACGGTAGTCTATCTGCACGTCTAGCATAACTTCCTGTCTCTTTCTGTGCAGTAATGCGAGGGAGTGACAGGTAGTGCTATCTCGCGCGACATGAGTCGCGTGGGTCAAAGTTATGCTAGACGTACTGGAGCGCGTCTATCTCAATCTAGGCATAAACATAGTGATGTGAGACCTAATTTGCGTCACAAACGTCCCTAAGTCTTCATCAGAAAGTAGCCTGTAAAACCATGGGAATTACAGATTATAATAATATCTCTTTATTTCCATAATCTTATTTTGTTAATTGTTTTTAGATGCTGATGGTCCAGACGTTAAAAATAACGTAGCTCTTCTGTTATTGCCCTACATAACATCAAGCGTACCACTGAAAGAGAAGAAAAAAGTCTTGTGGAGACCTTCAAAGTCTGAAGTCAGAGATGGGTTTATAACTCAAATTGGGGCAGACAGTGAACTTGAGACTACAATCGCCAGCAGAAAACTAAAACTGCAAAGGTACGGAAAGACTTTGCAACCTTTTGTGACTATCGTTGGGCCATCCATAGCAAATATATCACACTGTTATGTTGTTGCCGGGGCAACATACTATAAAATCAACAAGTTATTGAATGCAGTGGACACCTGTTTTAAAATCATTCATGCAACGGGAGCGCATTATCAAAGTGAAGCGTTCGTTGTATGGATGGTTATACAAAAAGGGTTTTATAATATTGTAACTCCATATGACAAAGATTTAATAACTGTCAAAAGTTTGCTTATAGATTTAGGTATTTAGGTTGTTTAGGTAACCTAAATTTCATTTTAAAGATATAGCAAGAAATAGTCCTATAAATGTATACATGTGCAGAGTGTAAACGTAGCTTTAATTCTATTAAAGCTCTTTCAGATCATCTGAGATCTCTTTGTTTTAAAGCGCAGATAGCATCATTTAGATGTGGACAAGAAGGTTGCCTTAGACATTTCAGTAGTTTGGCGTCTCTTAGAAAACATCTAAGTAGCATTCATTCAGATCAGTTTCCACCCCATCGTGCGCAAAATGATCAACATCATCTTGTAGAAATAGCAGCGTTAGATCGTGTCCAAAATGTTGTTGATGATGCAACTGTTAAAAATAAAAATGATTTTATCGCACCTACAGAAGAACTCTCTCGTCAAATTGCATCATTTATATCTAATTTATATGGCAACCCATTAATTCCGCGATCAAACGTGCAAGCAGTTTTGGCGTCTGTAGAACTTTTAACAACTTCCTTAACGAGCTCTTTACAATCTGAGATATCTACATTATTAAGCAAAACAAATCAACTTAATGTTGAACTTAAAACATCACTTGATAAATGCTTTGACAATGTAACTACAGGTTTCGAAAATTTTAAGTCTGAATATAAACGATTACACTATTTTGAGAAACTAGGCACATATATTCCTCCACTACAGGTTATTGTAGGTCAACAGATGGAACAGAAACGTACTAAAATGGGTCTTACTTACTTGCCTACTAATTGTACCATGCAAATTATTCCACTAAACAAAGTACTGACACTTTTTTTTTCTAACTCCGCTATTCTGAAAGACACATTATCTTACATAAACTCGTTAAACGACTCTAATTCTGAACCAATAATCAACTTTATACAGGGTTCTGTTTGGTCAGAAATAGCTAATCATTATGCCACAAATAACGTAAATGAATTATTGTTCCCTCTCCTTGTTTATTACGATGATTTTGAAACTGGAAACCCTTTAGGAAGCCATGCAGGTATCCACAAACTCGGAGGCGTTTATGTCACTTGTCCATGCCTTCCTCCAAAATACGCATCTCAGTTAAGTCAGATTTTTATAATAGCGCTATTTCACTCCACAGACAGATCATTGTTTGGAAATCGTAGAATATTTCAGCGGGTGATTCAGGAACTTAATCTTTTAAGTAGAGAAGGCATTACTATAAATAATGATTGCTTTAAGGGAGTAATTAAATTTCGCGTGGGGGCTATAACTGGTGACAATTTAGGGCTAAACGGTATGTTAGGTTTTGTTGAAAGTTTCAGTGCTAATCGCCCCTGTAGAATATGTCTTGCTGATCGGCATCAAATTCAAAGTATGACTGCGGAAGACAGTAATTTATTACGAAATGAAGCAAACTACCAACTTTCATTAGGAACTGGTCTATACGAAAGTGGCGTTAAGGAAAAATGTGTTTGGTACGACCTGGAAGGTTTTAATCTATTCGACCATGTTGCCGTCGATTTGTTACACGATATGCTTGAAGGGTGTTGTCGATACGTTATGTCTTTCGTTATAACACATTATGTAAAGAATTTGAAATTACTCCATTTAAATACTATTCAACATCGGATCGCAGCTTTCGATTTTGGTCCCGACTTAAATTCCAAACCAACTACTGCTCTGTGTTTCGAGGGAACTAAATTAAAAATAAAAATGTCAGCTTCCGAAATGTTAACGTTTGTTCGCTATTTCGGTCTTTTAGTAGGTTACAACATTCCAAGGGAAAACGAAGTTTGGTCTTTATATGTACTGTTACAGACAATATTAAGCAGATTATTGTCTCATAGAGTATACTCGGATACATGTGATCAACTCTCCGGTTTAATTTCTGAATTCAACGAGAAATATTGTGAGTTAAGCAAAGAACATTTGAAACCGAAATTTCATTTTCTTTTGCATTATCCTTCTATGTTGAAAAAATTTGGACCTGTTAGTAATATTTGGTCTATGCGATTCGAAGCCAAACACAGTATCGCAAAAAAAATATCTCGTTCATTTACCAGCAGAGTGAATCTATGTAAATCAATAGCAATTAAACATCAGTTGTTACTTAATGATATGTTCATGCGCAATCAAAATTATTCGGGTATAGAATTTAGGAAAAAGACCATTGTAGATCCTGAAATGCAAGCACAACTTAACGAGAAATTTATTCTATGCACTGAGAGACAGATAATTTTTTCCGTTACATGGGTAAAAATAAATGGTATTCTTTTCAATCGGTCTGCAAACGTTACTGTAGATTTGTCTGAGGCGACCTTCTTGCCAAGTTTTGCTTCAATTAATGTTATATTTCTAGATGACCAAAATCAGATATTATTTTCCTGTATGTCATTGGACACTGTTTATTTTGATGAACATTATTTAGCTTACAAAGTGGTAGTTACCAATAAACCTTTGTATATGTCATATAATAATTTACTTGCCCCGGTACCAAATAATATTAATGTCATGCCTGATTTATCTACTTATGTGACCACTCGTTGGCCTCTTGACTGAAACTTTAAAAAGCAAAGCACTGCTGTTATCAGGTAACTGTCAAAGATTTCATGTTATAACTTTATAAATGTTTAACTAAGTTGCATAGTGTGTAAATGTAGCAATTGAATAATGTGATGTTTAATTTTAGATGTTAAGTTTCAGTATTTTTTGCTAAGTAATTCTTTTGTTGGGTTAAATGATTAAATCCTAAATTAATTTAAAATATAATCAGCTGATCGGACAATTTTGATAAGTATTATGGAAGCTGTAAAGGTGTCATTCCGTTGCCGAACGCAGGCATCAACCGCACGTTTCGCCTCACTCCAATCTGATCCGCAACGGTATTCATAAAAGGCTCAATTTGAAGTGAGCCTTTTATGAATACCGTTGCGGTTCAGAATATGAATAAGGCGAAACGTGCGGCTGCTTACCTGCAGACGCAGCTGGCGATCTTAGCAGAGGAGCCACATCAGAACTTGAGGATGATCATGTTCTAGTTGAGGAGCGGGAACGGGCTCTTTCTATTATCCCGCGACTACGCAGTTGTTGGCGTTTATTATAAACATATCGTAGTAGTTTTCCAGATGCGTGGCGGACTGTCTTTTGGACCAAAGCAGACACATACGGTGTATAATATCCCACCAAAAACATAAATGTTAAATGAGAGCCAAGTTCAATATCGCATGCCACGTTGTCGACTTCGCCGACAAAAGAATTGAGATCTATATGGGTTTATGGGTGCCAAGTTCTTTGCTACTTCATAGTTAATATGTATGTTTTAATTAAAACAAACAATTATTTACTCAATGCATTTATTTTACTTGGAGCGTAATTGAATATCAAGACTTGACTTGGCTATTTTTCACATAAAAGTTTATATTATAATTATTTTTCTAATCATTAACCTATTTTCGTTAAAGTAAGTACGCAATTTAGTGTACGTCCTGTTACTTATACTGTTAGCTTGATAATAATACTGTCACTTTTATAAAATATAATATAAACTTATATGTGGAAACTAGCCAAGTCAAATCTTGATATTAAATTACACCAAGTAAAATAATGCATTGCGTAAATAATTTTTGTTTTAATTAAAACATATACATTAACTATGAAGTAGTAAAGAACTTGGCACCCATATAGATCTCAATTCTTTTGTCGGCGAAGTCGACAACGTGGCATGCGATATTGAACTTGGCTCTCATTTAACATTTATGTTTTTGGTGGGATATTATACACCGTATGTGTCTGCTTTGGTCCAAAAGACAGTCCGCCACGCATCTGGAAAACTATTGCGCTATTGAACGTGGCTTTCATTTAACATTTATGTTTTTGGTGGGATATCATTACTTTTTGTACAGAAATTATTATGATGTGTAAATTACTTAATTATTATTTGTAAATTACTTTATTTTCCTACGTTTAACGATAACGTGTCTAGATAAAGCTGCCGACTCTTTGCTGAAAATTTCTTGTATTTCTAAAGACCATTGTAATAAATCTTTATTTTTTATCACTGCATTTGGGTTGTCTTCGAATACAGGTTGTATTAACAACTTTACTAGCACGTTATAAGTCATAATAATAATTTACTTACCCCGGTACCAAATAATAATTATTAATGTCATATCTACTTATGTGACCACTCGTTGGCCTCTTGACTGAAACTTAAAAAAGCAAAGCACTGCTGTTATCAGGTAACTGTCAAAGATTTCATGTTGTGAATTTGTGACTATTTTATAACTTTATAAATGTTTAACTAAGTTGCATAGTGTGTAAATGTAGCAATTGAATAATTATGTTTAATTTTAGATGTTAAGTTTCAGTATTTTTTGCTAAGTAATTCTTTTGTTGGGTTAAATGATTAAATCCTAAATTAATTTAAAATATAATCAGCTGATCGGACAATATTGATAAGTATTATGGAAGCTGTAAAGGTGTCATTCCGTTGCCGAACGCAGGCATCAACCGCACGTTTCGCCTCACTCCAATCTGATCCGCAACGGTATTCATAAAAGGCTCAATTTGACAAAACCATTGTAATAAATCTTTATTTTTTATCACTGCATTTGGGTTGTCTTCGAATACAAGTTGTATTAACAACTTTACTAGCACGTTATAAGTCATAATAATAATTTACTTACCCCGGTACCAAATAATATTAATGTCATGCCTGATTTATCTACTTATGTGACCACTCGTTGGCCTCTTGACTGAAACTTTATAAAGCAAAGCACTGCTGTTATCAGGTAACAGGTGGGTAACAGGCAAAGATTTTATGTTGTGAATTTGTGATTTTAAGTACATTGAACTTTAAATAAAGTTACTTGTTTACTAAATATTTGTCATTTTATTTAAAATTTAATTTCCTGTATGTTTCCCTTCATACATTCGATACTTAGATTTAATTCAGCAGTTCCTATTATTTCCAGGGCCAGCTACTTCTAAGTTACAGATGCACCCGTACCTGATCCTGATCCAAGCGATTCAAGCGGGTAAGAGCGTGCCATACAAGATCACCTAAGCCACGATCAAGTAGTAAAAATATTATAACTTGATTGATCGTTCCTTACCGGGAATTAAATATGCCTGGTGTTTCGATAGCGCTTGGATCAGGCTCAGATGCGGACGCGTCTGTAAGTACATTATAATGGGGAATGGATGAAAATTATCAAAAATCTTGAAATTTGGTTTATAGGTAGTAATAAGCCTCCTTAGTTTCCGGAAAAAACTACAGAATTTTCTGTGGCTTAATAAAAATTAAAAAGATGAAAAGGTGTTGGTCGGCCTGTTTACTGTTCTGGTACGGACGGCTAGGGCGACATAGATATTGTTGGCTGAAATAACTATAAAAGTACTGTTATTCTTTGAGATTTCAAAGAATAAGTCATCTTGGAATACGAAAACTTGAAGAATAACAGTACTTTTATAGCTATTTCAGCCAACAATATCTATGTCGCCCTAGCCCTCCGTACCAGGACAGTATACAGGCCGACCAACACCTTTTCATCTTTTTAATTTTTATTAAGCCACAGAAAATTCTGTAGTTTTTTCCGGAAACTAAGGAGGCTTATTACTACCTATAAACCAAATTTCAAGATTTTTGATAATTTTCATCCATTCCCCATTATAATGTACTACACTTGAAATTAAATCGCAGCTTACTAAATACCATGAATAACATTTGTTATTCCAAGTAAAAATATTAATGATACCTATAAAAAAATACTGAAAATAAGAGTGCTGCTCTGTTGTTTCCAAGCAGACTATTGTGAATTCTAGTCATGGGATTAGTAGAACCAATAAACAAAACACTAGATAAAACTTCACGGTTTATTAAATTCCATGTATTTTTTTATAATTCCTAGTCACAGGTGTGGTAAAACCGAAAAAATCGGTACTAGAAATAAAAAACATATAGTCTTGAAATAACAATTTAATGTTAAAAGCAAGTATGCTACATTATTGAATTCAAATAAAAGTTTGCCTGCTTTTAGTAAACAGTATTGTTTTTCCAACAAGACAGTTTTAAAAGCAAGTATGTTACATTATTTGAATTCAAATAAAAGTTTACTTGTTTTTAGTAAACAGTATTGCTTTTCCAATAAGATACAGTTTTTTGCTGTTAGTAAATACAGTTAGTAAAACTGGTTTGTAACCGTTAGTATAATCTCCTTGTCCTGGTATTCACTAAAATTTTACTAATGATTAATATTTTTTACTTGTTTCTACTAAATTTTTCTCTCTGTGTGACAATAGAATAATAACTAAAATTTCCATTAACCTTAACCTTGTTGCCGTCAATAGTTTCAGAAAGTCACGTGTTTTCGCAGCATTAGAAGGGAAACAAATTATGTAAAACTATATAACAACCATTACGCACCCCTCTCGTTTCCCATCGGATCCGATATTGTTTCTATTATATAAGAGCTGTCAATGGCACGTATGCCGATGTGTTATGTAACATTCAAACGTCGACATCATGTCTCATGTATAAAGGACGTGGAATTTTCCAGGATACTTGTCTGTATTAGGATGACAACACTCTTGTACTCTTGTGGAATTTTTAACCCCCGACAATGAAGAGAGGTGTTAAGGTTATTGACGACGCTTTTTGCGCAGTTTCTAGAGCACCTGCCTACTGAGCCGGCGGTCCCGGGTTTGAATCTCGGCTAGGGCAAATATTTGTGTGATGAACTCGAATATTTGTGCTTGGGACATAGTTGTTCTATGGATTTAAGTATACTCGTATATCTATATAAGTATGTACAGTGCGACCAAAAAGAGAAGAAATTAAAAAGTGGCAATACTGTAGTGTCCTCCCTTTCTAATCAATATAAGAAAACAGGGACGACATTACAGTATTGCCACTTTTTAATTTCTACTCTTTTTGGTCGCACTGTATATCGTCGTCTAGTACACATAACACAAGCCTTCTTGAGCTTAATTTGGGACTAGCTCGATTTGACTGAGGTTCTCCGATATTTATTTTTTTATTTACAAGTTCAACATGTGTAAGTATCCGTGTGTATGTCTGTGGCATACTAGCTCCTGATCAGATTGTCAAATTATATGCGGTTTTTAAATCGAAAGCCTTGTCTGTCGATATGGTTCATAGCTATGGTGAAAATACCGCATCCGTTTCCAAAATATTCAGCTCTAATTATTGTGTTAGGCGGTTTACACTCACAAAGTTGCCGCGCCTGTGTACCTATAGGTATACATAAGGGACACCGGTAGGTATACCCGCCGGTGTCCCAGATGAAGAGCTCCATACGAGTTCGAAACATGTCGGGCCGTTTCTGACAATCTCACGTGAGTGTAAACCGCTTAATAAAATAATTGAATATGTCTCAAGAAAGTTTTCATATGATTATATTCAGCTCTGATTGATACGAGGGATGGGATCTCATTCAATATTGAAAGTACGACTATACCTGTGGTCATGTTCTGGACTCTGGTTTAGTAACGGGCTAAGATAGGTAATAAGAATACTTATATTGCGGCTTCACATTACTTGCGAAGTTGGCTGAGCTTTGGCGAATATAGTAGTGTGGAGGACTTCGCTGCGGAAGCTCATACAACTTCGGCCAACTTCGGTCAACTTTGCGAGTAGTATGGAGCTAGGGATACTTTTTACCCTACTACGCTGATGCAAAAAAGGGAATGTCGTTATCCCTCGTGAAGACCTTACATAACCTTACAGAAGAGTCTTACATTGAGTAGTAAGACACTCCAGCTCCCAGCGTGGGCGCATGATTCACGCCGCTTCCGACGAATCGCTTGTTTGACTTCCGCCATGATTTAGGTATTGTTGTGTTTACGCAACTTAGTGCGAATCGCTGGGGTCAGTGTTATTATAAACAACTATTAGAAGACCGACATTATTTCAAAGCTACTGTATGATAAAATATGTGAAACACTTTTAAAAAGCTATTAAAGCTGAAGGATAATTTTGATACAATTTTTGTAACTGTCTTAGGCTACATGACACAGGAAAATCCTTTCGTTGGGGTAGAGGGTGGGTAGAGGCGATCACATCCCGGAAAACGTCGATGGATGTGGACCAAGATTTTGCATCCCACTGCGTCTTTCAGCCCCCAATAAGATAAACCGACGATCATAAACGGTAGCTGGAAACGGTTGGATGAGGATATCACAATACCGGGTGTTGTGGAAATCCTTGAAGGAAATCTTTGTTCAGTAGACTACTTTTGATGATGAGGGTGATGATGATGATGAAATTCACATCAAAGCTTTAATACTACGACGTGACAAACAAGCATGCAGTTGGGTAGTTACCGCTGGCATTGGACGCTTGCGAGGCCAGATGTATGTATCACACGCGCGTAGCCGACCCTATCTATAGTGGGAAGTCTTGAAGAACCCCATACTGTAGCCTTGAGGAAAACCTCAGCAAGAAGCTCATTCCACATGCGGAGCGTTCGCGGTAGGATCCTCTGGAACCGCACAGTTCTCGACCATTTAGGCTCCAGTGTGTGTGGATGAACCTGCTGATGGCGAGGAGACCGATGGTAGAAAATCTCTAAGTCTAGACTATACTCTGATCTGACATTAATCTTAGAGACAACGTTATTCTTGGAATACTAGTTTGGTTAGATCCAGCCTAAGATGTCCAGTTGCTCCAGTGTGTGAGGATGAACACCCTGCCGATGGATGGCGAGCAGAGCGATGGTAGAAAGGAGTCGTGAGCTTCCCCTCAACAATATCTCTCGTGTTTATGTCGTGGCTCATGCATGCCAATAATAATACATGGCTGGTTTGACGCACTGTCTGATAATGACATTAATCGTGCGTATCAATTCACAACTACATCGGATATATCAGATTTCAGGCTAATCTTATCGCTATGACGTATGTGATGTACACAAATGGTTTCAATTATTTCAAAATGATTAGCATGTACCTTATACTGGGTAATCATGTCATCAATGTCAGGGGAAATACAGAATATGATTCGTGTACGTTTATGGTAAGTAGATATACATTCCTATTTATATCTTATATTATTGATTTGTGTTTTAATTATTTTGTATCTCTGTAACTTTGATCCTGCACCGACTACATATTTCTGTTTAATCCAGCGGTTGACTGGTAGAGAATGCCTAAAGGCATTAAGTCCGCTATTTGTACTTTTTTTGTATTGTGCAATAAAGTTTAAATAAATAAATATGATCAACTATGTTCTGCCTGCAGCTTTGTGGAAACTGTGGATTTATCTAAGCAGATAGCGCAGTGGTAGTGCCGCAACCTACTGCTTTGTATAAGATCGGTTCGCATCTTCATAAAATTATTGGCAACATCTCAATTTAAACACATATGTTAGTCAATATATAGGCTAACAAGTGTCGGTCCTGCCCTGGGACAGTGGCTTCAAACAGCAATGGGCATAATGTGCATACGTCATATATATGCCTTATAAAATGTTAGTAGCGATTTATCTAGGATTTGTCATCTTTCATTCTCTTTCTCGTTCTTCTTGCAAAATAAATAGTGAATCCTATTGAAAAAAAAGGCTTTCATCGCTATGGATATTTTTGGTTTTACTATGCGAAAGTTACTTGAAATTTGCGGAATATTTAGTCCTGTTTCCTCTTTGTTTACATCAGTGACAATCGCGGACTTTTAAGCCATTCAACGTCAGTTACCAACATTTTGTCGTTGCCAGTAAAACAAATTGGTACCACTAAAAATCAGCAAAATAGCGTTGGCTGTAAAAAAAACTACGCATCTCAGTTCTTAATGTAGTTATCTATAGTAAGTATTCTGTGGCACAATGAGTTTATAATGCCCGCAAGTGATGCGGCCGCGCCGGTCGTAAAAAACTATATTACGGTCACGTTAAATTATAGGAAACGGTCTGGAGAAAGAGTTAGCTTGGCTGGTGATTATGTGCGCGTACAGTAATACTATTATCTATATCTAGAGATAATTCGTCTCATACGTTCTACTTCATGAAATTGTGAATGACTAACTGACTGATAATGCTCAATTGAAGTCGACGCCGCTGCCATTTGGGCATCAAGTATTTGAGGAACCTGAGAAGAAGAATTGAAGTCTGAAAGTTAATTTAATCTATTATAAAATTATTGACTTCTATTGAAAACCAGTTTTCTAGTTTCGTTCGTAATTATAGGGAAAATCTTAATAGCGTGCTGCAGGATCGTCTTATGTTTTGTATGGGCATGGATGCCAGTCTGGCGCCATTTGTTAGTCATAATTCTTTGTTATCTCATCACGCCGAAACGGTTGGACGGATTTTAACCAATTTTGGTACAGGGATAACTGGACATCCAAAGATGGTTATAGAATATTATTTATCCGACTACGGTAAAAAGAAGTTTTACGTGGACGTACTTGCATCTTCTACTTTCTAGTACTTACGCTATAAAGCTTCAACTCGTGCCAGCTAAAGTTGATTCTACGAAATAGTACAATACGAAAATGAAATTATCTAGAACCATTTCTTATAAGTATTTCATGTCTGAACTGCCGAAAAAAATTGCCGAAAATCAAATCGCGCGCTATAATGGGTGAAACTTCAGTTAGCAAACAATAAGTACAATACAATACAAATGTACTTTATTGCATACAAAAATAAATACAAAGAATTTGATAAACGGTAGACCATAAGCGGACTTAACGCTAAACAGCGATAATACGGCGATGTAAAAATAATGTGTTAGGTAACGTAAAAGATAATATGATCATCATAGCGAACAGATAATCTAATAAACAAATCCTAAGGACACGTCCAATTACAAGCAGGAAAAACAAATCTAAATAGCTCTTGCTATTCAAGTATTTTAAATATAAAACCGAGCTCAAATTCCTGAAATCACTATCACAACTTCGATGAAATAACCCCGTCAAATTAAAAACAAAAAACGCGAAGACACTACGCAACTCGGCATCACTAACACAGTTCCAGATCCAATTCAACACAGACGTAACAGTTTAAATGATCCATTTATCCTTAAGCCGTTGTGGAATTGGAACCATCTACTTCGCATTAATGTGTCGGATAGTTTTAAAATGACTTATCTCATTAAATGATTCATTTAGGCTTACGTCTTTTTAGATAGAATTGGTCGGGAGGCGAGCAACGTTGCGAGCTCTCTCCCCCCCGTTTTGAAGAGAGAGACGGCGTGATGAGGGAGGGGGATAGATGTATGGGGTGTTTTCTGTTTTCCAACTACGAGGACGATAATGCGTGTGAGTGGAAATTGTAATTTGTTGTAATAATTGATCGATCTGATAGATTGAAGAGGGCTGAGAAGTTTGAACGATCAGCGATTTAATGTTGTTACAAGCTTTTCTTGTCCGAGCGAGAGCGATTCAACTTGGCCAATTTATTAGTACGTGCGCGTTTTCAAAAAAAATATGTGTAAGTATAATAAGGTTTCCACTACGTAACGCTGGTGCGAATAAAAAAGTTCATATTCGAACGTGACGCAGTGGAACGGACAAATTTAGGACACTTTTTATTCTTCACATTGAAAATGCTAATTAAGATGATTCCCAAAAACGTCAAGTTCTAGAAGGAACAGGGATTAGGGATTTCTTCTGGAAAACACCCACGTTATAGTCAAACCACGCCAACTCTTACAAGCAAGGTATGACACTCCGACTAGTGAGACTTTCTACGTCACTTATTTATTTATGGTAACAAAATATATATTTTTTTTTATCTAGCCTGTTTGTGTGTCCCACTGCTGGGCAAAGGCCTCCCCTCTTTCTCTCAAGTCGTCTCGCTGAAGAGCAAGTTGCTCCCAAACGTTCTCAAATGCGTACAGGTCATCCCGCCATCTCCGTTTCGATAGTTTGGCCCAACGTTCCGGATGCATTCGGCAGACGTGTCCTGCCCAGTCAACAAAATAATAAAAAATTAAAAATGTTTGCCGCCTATCGTACAACAAAAAACCTTTAAGCAGTTGTCATGTTCTTTGATTACATTTTATTTTGTTGTAATCATTGATTTTAAACATTCACACTTTTGGGTCATTTTCAGATTTAGGTTCGCGTCTTTTCGGTGGACACGTACAAAGTTAAGGACTTTATGCCTAGTTTTCCGATCAAAATTATATTAGCATAAACGACGTTTCCCTTTCTATGGGCTTGCGTGTTAAAACATAACTTCTATGCACATACGCTGTTAACTATTGGCCACCGAAGAGACAACTTTTGTTTTTTGAACTGACAATGACCCTTTATAAGATTCATGCAGGTAATAAGGGGATCGAAGAGTATTAAGCAACTTAGCGTAGTGTCAAAATTGCATGTTTATGCAAGCAAAGCTCTACGCAAGCACTAGTATAGAAAGCCCTAAACTTATCCACTACCTTGTACAAGTTTATGTCACTAATGAAACAACTTGTCTCGCCTCTCTCTCGCACATACCGCGCCGGAGCGAGACGGACAGAGTATATTAGAAAGGGAACTTGGTTGGGCGGTTTTGTTAGTTGTTTGTAGGTATTATTTATTTGTTTTGGGTTATGTTTTCCTGGTATATATACAATGCAGGTCGACCGTAAATTTGGTATATCTTACGACGTTATAAAAAGAGATTTTCAGAAGTCACAGTGACAACATAGACAATTCACTTAAGGTTCATAGCTCACAAAGTGTAGGTATTTTAATTATACGTAATAAAGTTAGTTGCACCGCCTAATTTTTGTTTGTTGACTGGTAGTGAGTGCCTAACTAATGGCATTAAAGCCCGCCTTCTGTATGTTAAGTTTTTCAAATTCAAAATTTAATTATTTGTTTCGGATCAATGATCCATAGACTGTTAGTAACTCACTTAAAACATTTAAAAATCGAAAACAGTACATACATACATTGCACATAATAATAATTTTCTATTGTGGAATAAAGATTAAAAAATAAATATTTTATATTTTTTTCTGTTGTTTCAAATAAATATAAGGGTATTATAAGAACAAAGAAAATATAACTAAAAAATGTTTCTTAGCAACAGTTTCATAATTTCATTTTATTACCTCAGGTCGTAACTTAGATGAAGCAATAAAAAAACTTAATTATGTGCACTTTAAACTCCAAAAGTTCAGGCCAAGTTCTGAAAGCTCTCGCCGACGGGGTACTAAATAATTACACACAAGTTTCGAACCACTTTCCAAACGACAGGTATCTGTTGCACGGTTCATGTGTGCATGAATGATGTATGTATGTAAGGCTCGTATTTCCTAGTATGTTATTCTCTTTTCAAATGTCAATACGTCGCAATACCAAAACTTACATGATTTTGAAACACTACCACAACACACTATATAGAAAAAAAAACTTTAATGAAGTTTATTGTACTCGTATATCAGCTGGCTCCTTATACGCACAAATATTAAGTCTCGCGATTCTAGTGATTTAATTTGATTAAAGGTGTATTAGAATTACCGAAGTGATCTGATTTCGAAAAAGTCGAAACTGGCGGTAGTTTCGCGGTGACACTCTCCTGAAACTGATTTATCACAGATTGCATCATCTCTATTCAATTCTGACAAGATTAATGGATATAGATCTTCCCCAAAGACTTCCACAAAGCTTTAAGTAATCGACGGCTAACCAAATACCTACCGAATAAAAAAAATATAATTTCAATTTCAATAAAGTTAACCAATGAAGTTTTGTCAAGACTATAAGGGTCTGCAAACTGCAGCTCTTACTATTCCTTGCAATCGTTTTCCCGAAATATAAACGATTGAAGTGTAAAGTGGAAAACATGTTTCAAACTTCTCTGAATTTCATTGCTTTCTCTATTATTTCTTCATATCTTCTTGCCCAAACATTCCTAGGTCCGCTTTAAGCTAATTAATAAAATATCATGCAGAAACGAAAGTGGGACGACAAGGCGACTTTAAACGGCGGAAAAAAGTTAAAAACTCAACCCCCAACAACACTTAGTGGAGGGATCGATGCTGAAAGAATCGGGGGCTTTTCGAGTTATTACGTATGCTGTTAGGTTTAGCCAATGCTCCCGCTGAATTCTAGTGTATCGTTGGCCATCGTGAAGCAAGCAATGCAAATAGTGTCACTCTAAAGTTTGTATCCAAGCATTGACAGTGTAAAACAATGTCCCAATTCCAGTTACATTAAACATATGTTATACTACTAGGTATGTACTAGCTGACTCGACAGACGTTGTTCTGTCAAAAGCTAAGTAGTTTGTATGGGTAAAATAAAAGGTTTGGAAAAAAGGTTCCAACTGTTAGGCAAAAATCTCCATTACATTAACACGATTAGATCGCTTCACTATCACTATCTGGGTCTATCCTGTTGTCGCGAACCATTCTTCAATACCAAATATGATTCTAACCCTACCAGATATGTGCCTGGGACTTACATTGCATTTCTAAAAAAGGGTCATCATCATCTTCTGTCTTCTCAAACTGTCCTTCTGTTTTCCACTTATTGTGCTATCAGTGACGACGAGCCTGGGCTAGCTGGCTATCATGGGATAGTGGAGAGCACAAAATAGCAGAATGGCGATAAAACTTTATAAAACGCTATCATAGCGATTTCGGTTACGTAGCGTTCAGTTCCGCGAGGAGGCGAAGTTTTAAACGCCCAAGTTGGACCGGAGGCTATGTAACTTCGGCCGTGCATGTTTTATGAACTTGGCCGCGTCGAGCCACGGGTTTAGACGTGGATACATGCCTTAGGCCTTAGAGATACATATGTGTTTCAAGAAGAGGTATTTTATTAATGTTTTGGTGATAAATAACAAACGGAGTCTGAAGTGATATTCGTAAGGTTAAGAGGAAGAAAGAATACCAATGTTTGATAAATAATATTTGTAAATCTGATTCAAAATCAACAATTCTGTTGTTTCGTCGTAACGTGGAAATCTTCGCCGAATCTGATAATTCACGGCAAGGCGTGATGTGGAAAGAAATCAACACAAAACCATCTTTATTTCCCGTTCATATGGGGATTCAGAATGTGTGATGGATGACATTTTCAAATAGCTTGAATTAAACAAAGTAAATACTTTTATGATTTGAACCAGTCATTAAGTAACAAAATATACCACCACCTAATTACATAAACGTATGTGTAAATCAAAGACATCAAACAATGGCGTTCGATCGAGTAATACAAACAAACCCGGTACGATAAATGATTCAAATAGCAATTACGTGGTGGAACTCTTTAATACCCGTGCAACGCTTTTGGCTATTAGGGTTGTCTCAGATCTGAAACTTCTGAACTAACTAAAAACTAACTGCGCTGGCTCAGCGACCCAAAATGAGTCTTGGCCTCCGACACAAGAGATCGCCACTAACTAAACTTCCGAATGTCATTTTTTTTTTAGATTAAGGCTGCGTTTCCAGCAGACATGTTTAGCGAGGGATGTGTTTTTGTTAACCAATGGAATAACTTCATGTAGTTATCCTCGCTCAACGCAGCTGATTTTATTGGTTAAGAAAAACACATCCCTCGCTACACATCACTGGTGGAAACGCAGCCTAAAAATGGCGAACGAGCAGCCGTAGGTATTATTTAGTGTTCTACTCTTCAATGACATTACCACCATAATGATTCTCATATGAGCGTTTCATCCGCTTTGGCGTCGGTGGACGTAATTGTACGAGCGCCTGCATCTCGTAAGTTTGTTTGGACTATCTTGTTTAATTGTTGTTTATTAATCACATACAAGAAATTGTAACATTACAGGATAAACCTAAGTCATTACAAGTTCCTTAACTACTATATCTTATAAACTATATTACATCATCATTACATACGAGTATTAACATTAACTATATTACCACAAATTTAATTATAAATTGAGTTACCTGTTACATTGTAGAACCTTAAATAATTATTAAATCATTTATGTATATTATTATTAGTGACAGATCATTGAATTAATTAGTTAATTATTAGTAAGACTCTCGCACAATTTTAAGCATTCTCTTTCAACTATCGTCCATCCATCCGCAAACAAATCGCAGGAGCATTCCACCACATCCAGCCTGTTAAGGGCGTGTAGAGCGCGGCACACGGGAGAGTTGCGACGCGAGACCGTGCGCGCGGCGGGCACGGCAAAGAGACGCAGGCGGTCCGCACGGAACTTCGTGCGCCCGTCCGGGACAAACAGGCGACACGCCTCTCCAACTAGGACAGGGCAATCGAGGCGGCCACGTAAAATGTGGAGGACGGTCATTATTTGACAAAACAGTCTACGCGTCGCGAGGGAGTTATAGCCAAGAGTGCCCTGCAGGTAGGCGGTGGGGTACAAAAATGGGTAATAGCCGCCTAATTTACTAAAAAGGAAGCGCAGGAAGCGTTTTTGAACTTTTTCCACCATTAACACATAGGTCGATTCATGTGGATTCCATACGCACGCACTAGCCTCTAGTTTTGATCGTACAAGAGCAGAGTAGAGTAATTTGATGGCTCCTATATGCGTGAAATCTTTGCAATTACGGATAACAAAACCCAAACGTTTAAACCCTTCTACTGCTAGTGCGCGCATGTGATCGTGGAACGTGAGGCTAGGATCGAACACCACCCCCAGATCCTTTATAGACTGAGTGCGGGAGAGAGCCTGTTTATCAATCTCATATTGCGCAAGTATGGGTCGCCTAGATCGCGTGAAACTCATAACGTAGCATTTAGAGGCATTAAGATAGAGACGATTTTCAATACTCCATCGGTGAATTTCGTCTAGATTGCACTGCATTCCAAGGCAATCCGATGGGTTCCTGATATCCACCACTAACTTGAGATCATCTGCATACATCAAGGGTTTTCCTACTTTAAGATAATCAGTCAAATCATTAACCATTATCGTGAATAGGAAAGGTCCAAGGAGCGATCCCTGACTTACACCAGATTTTGTGTGGTACATATCTGAGTCATAGCATCCAAGGCGAACGAACTGTCTGCGATCCCCCAAGTAACTGGCAAACAACCGTAGAAGTGATGGCGAAAAGCCTACAAGGGAGAGCTTTCGAAGTAGTATATCGTTATCGACTTGGTCAAAAGCTTTCATGAAATCTAGATACACTACATCGACCTGGTACCCGTCATCGAGTCTTTTCGCAATATGATCCACAAGTGAAAGGAGATTGGTATTTACAGAGCGGCCTCTTCTAAATCCGTGCTGCGCATCGTCTAGATAAGGCTCGACTTGTTTATAAATTTTTTCATGCAGCACACTCTCAAATACCTTTGCGAAAGAGCTTAAAACAGCTATAGGACGACGATGGTTTTCGGCTTTCGTTTTTTCCCCTGACTTCAAGATTGGTGTCACTCTTGAAATTTTCCAGGGATCAGGATAGGTACCGGTTGTTAAGGCAAGATTAAAAATGTGTGCCAAAGGAGACGAAAGCTCCGTTTTAAAGGCCTTAATTACGTAAGGGGGTACGTTATCGGGACCAATAGCGCTATTTGGTTTTAACTTGCCAATGCCAAGTTTAGCATCCTGATCAGTAAAGCCTGAGATGTTTATCAGGCGACTGTTGGCAACAGTATCCACCTCATCGATACTTAGCTGTGGCGTATGTGAGAGGAAAACACTACTGAAATAGTCTGCAAAAGCCCCCGCAGCCGCTCTTCCACTAAATTTTTCATCGCCGTACGTAACGTTGGGTTCGAAACCTCCCTTATTTCGCAGATTTGAAATATGGTTCCAGAAAGCCTTAGGATTCGTTTCAAGGTGTTGCTGGATCCTATTAATATAGTCGCCGTACGCTGACGCGACTCTACGTTTCAGATCAGCTCTGAGTTTACTATATGAGCAGTAAACGTCGCGGTTGCCGGTGACTTTCCACTCCTTATGCAAGGCACCCTTGAGTTTCAGGTCACTTATGATGTCCGCAGAATACCATATCGGATACCTTCTTACCGAATTCCGGCTACGGTTCTTTTTAGGAATACTTGAATCAAAGCAAGCGTAAAGCAAGTCGTACAGTCGTTCGACAGCCTTATTCACACAATGTTCAGCTAGCACAGGACTCCAGTCTACATTAGAAATGAGGTCATAAAGCAAAGAAAAATCAGCCTTACCAAAGTTCCAATCGGTGGCAGGAATTATATTACTAGGCTCGAGCGGCGCAACACTCTCGGGCTGGTTGAAAGTAATAGTGATGTCTAAGGGCGGGTGGTATACGTCCATGCACTCAACTAGGCCCTCGCATGCCTTGAAAACTTTTACTGCACTCACGCATTCAGGTATTAACACAACATCGAGTTTACTGCCTTCTTCATTTGTAATATCATTGTATTCAGATAATCCACAATACGTTAAGAAATAATTATAATAATTGTTTATATTCACACTTGCACTATTTAGGTTTAAATCGCCTAATATTAAGAAGGTATTGTTTTGAATAACATCAGAATTATTTTCAACTTTACAAAACCATGTCATATAGTCAGAATCAAAAGAACTAGGTTTAAGGTACACCACGCAAACATTGTACACAAGACCGTTTTGAGTAACCGAGGCCCAAAGGTCTTCACCACAAGCAGTCTCCAAATCATGGCGCCGATTGAGAATGATGCCCGGTCTCGCCGCTAGTAGCACTCCACCTCCTCTTGACCCCCGGTCACGTCTGAGAATGCTCCACCCATGCGGAAGAACTTCAGCATCGCTAAACGATGAGTCAAGGTTTGTTTCGGTGATTGCTATGAGGTCCACCTGCAATTGCGTCGCATTTTGCCGCCAGCTTTCTAGTTTTGTCCTCAAACCCCGTACGTTCTGGTAAACTACATGTAGCGTAAATAAAAAGTCTTTTTTATTGTGTTGTTTATTGTGTTGGGACGACGTCACCTTTGTGGTTCGTTCTCCGACCGGGGGCGTGGTGACGACGAGCCCGTTGTGCGCGCCCGGCGGTTCGCTGAAACCACTCACTGACTTGAGTACCAAGAGGCCAAGTTTCCGCAGACAGGAAAAGTTCGAAGTAGCTCTCTGGCACAGTAAGAATGGATGACGCATAGTTTTCGTGCCGCAACTTCAATTTTTCAACTTTGAAATTTGTCGCTTTGCTTATTTCTTCCATATAGTTCCTTAACAGTTCAGCCGTTGTTTCAGGTTTGAAAAAGCAGGCATGTATACGCCTAGTTGGTTCAATTGACTGTAGTATATGAATTTGTGCCGTTCCCCGAACCATTTGCCGTGGAGGTAGGGGAATTTGTTTAACTGTTCTATGCGGAGATACATTATACGTTGACGTTCGGATGTCGGTTGTGTCACTGCGCGGGTCGGTTTGAGAATGAGATGAAGAGGGCGCGGATGGGACGGACTCAAAAGTGGACTCCGTTTGTGTAGCGAAAGAGAGTGGTGCTGGCACACTGGTAGCTACAGGCTGATGCTCAGGGACTGGATTCCATACGTTTACCATTGTAGGTTGCAGGTTTTGAGTTTCAGCTTTATTTGTAGTTTGTCTCAATTTGTCAATACTGGACTCGAGCGCAAGAAGTTTCTTAGTCGTTGTCTCAATATTCGAACTCATTTTCGCGGTCTGTGATTGAAGGTGGTCGAGACGGCATTTGTTGTTTTCAGCCTCTGAGCGTAATAGGTCGCGTTCATCGCATACTATTTCCACGGTCGACGCAAGCCTGTCCAAGTCCTCGCGCATTGTAGTGTACCTGTTGTTCAAGTCAAGGAATGTTGTTTTAAGTTCCTCCATTGCTTGAGTGAACTTGTCCAGGCGTGAGTCATGTCTTTTGAACTGTCGTTGTATATCATTCCGTAAGGTTCTGAGTTCCGCCATAATTGCTTCATTCGTACAAGCAGCTGCTGCTCCCTGGGCAGGTCGTGAGTCTCCGATATTGCTAGGATGAGATTTAGGCAAGTTTCTTCGTAGTGTAACTTTCTCCGTGGACTGTGTTTTGCCCTCCATTTCTCTATATTCTGTTGCGGAGGTCTCTGACATAGAATCTAAAGATACTCGGATTGGTGTGTTAGAGTTGTCGTGCTTGGGAGTGTTACATTTACAGCCAGGACAATTCCAGGCGCTTTTTTGATCACCAGACATCGTATAGAAGATTATTTTTGCATTGGAGCACTCGAGGTCGTATATAAGGCCGCATGCCGAGCACGTTAAGAAGTCTTTGGTTTTTATAAATTGGTTGCATCCTGCACAAGTTGGCTTCATTGTGCTGCCCTCTGTTGACGAGTTGCACGCTTGGATGAATCGATCGAGAATCCAATAAAGACTCCGCTTGACTTCGCTTGTAAAGAGAGAGAGAGAGATGCATACAGGAGAAAATGTTATTGACATCGGTACTTCGGCAAAAATAGTAGTATGTAATCTACTATGGCTCTAACATTTTTAGAAGCTGTGAAGCTACTTTGACTCGCTAGTTCGGTGACAACCCTATTAAGTATAGTGGGGCTGATTATTATTGCACCATCTTATTTGGGTCGCGGGCGATGTGAAGGTTCTCCTGGAGCTACTGAACTTCCTCATTTAAACATACCTACATGGATTAAATTTGTCTAAACTGATCGAGGAGCTAACACTCATTTGCAAAATAATAATATAAAGGGTAAATCTTATTATATACAAGATGGGCAGCGCAGGCGGGGCATGCCTAGGCGGAAAAGCCGGGACGACCTGGACACGTTCCTCAACGGCTGGTCGGAGAAGGCATCTAATCGGGGGTCGTGGAAATCAAGGGAAGAGGCCTTTGCCTAGACCCAGGTCCAGTGGAACACTCAAACAGGCTAAAAAAAACTTATACAAATATATTTAGTCAGTGAAAATTTGAATCAGTATTGGACACATAATTTACACATTATTGTTATCTAGGATGGCTATCTGCTATTCTTTTGTTTTGTTTATTTCACTTAAAACCTTAATAACCTAAATCCAATATTTCAAAACTCCCGGCACAAGTTGCTGGCGCATCGTGAGACTCATTTAATCCCCTCTTTTTTTGTCGGGGGTTAAACCTTTGGCGAGTTAATTTCAGTTGCATGCAGTTATGTACGCCTTTCCTTAATAAAAAAAGCTGCAAGCCACCAGCTACCAGGGAAGATATATAAACATAAAGCCTGAGGTCTCCAGACTGTCTTTACGCACTGTTTCTCAGTATTTTATCACAGCACCGTTAGAAACTACACCCCCCAGACGTGCATGCATTGTTAGACAAGTTGATCTCCACGTTGTCGTCCGTCAGTAAATCGTCCCGACGACCGCGTCTGGGGAATATCGAGCGGCGTCTCAACCTCTCGACTCGCCGTGTTACTTGACGTGACGGAACGGTTGATCGTCGCAACGTGGATATCTACGTCATGCAATGTCAATATCACGACACGTGGAACTACAAGTAAAACTTCGACCTGAGTTTACTTTTTAATGGGGAATTGATGGAATTTTGCAAAGGCTTGATTTTTTTGGTAGGAGTACTCCCTCTTTCCTAAAAATCCTTTGCTGAAGCTTTAAAAAATTATAAAATATGAAATTCTCCCCGCCGTTAGTATGTTAAAAAAACTGTTTTCTGTACTATACTTGGACTTAAACAATTTACACACACTTTACACATATGTCTAATGATGAATAAAATCACTACAAAAGTCAGCGATTTTTTAAATTCTCAATTCCCTCAGCGTCGAGGGTTATAAAAAGCTTTTCACCGAAACCCACAAAAGCACTAGTCTATAAACACGTACAATGGAAAAAAATATTCGCTCTTCAAATCGTAACCCCGTTGTCTAAAAAAAACTTTCACCCGAAATCCCAGCACCTCCACCAAAGCCCTGCGCCGGAGTTGCCCGAAGACGGCCGAACGCGCGCATCTGTCGCGCGGACGCGTGCCGCGCAGGTGGGCCGAGTCGACGACCGAGGGTGCGGTGATAACGCGAGATATCATGGTGACCACTGGCTGTACCCTATTCCCTATTTCTTTAGGTATTCTAAAGGTAAACAAATAAAAAGCACGAAGGGTTCCATTTTTATGCGCACGTTGAAAACGCAGAAGGAAAGCCACGTGTTTTTGTTGTTTTCCTTTAGATGGTAAGCCGAAGTAGCTGGCTAGTTTAGCAATATCCTATGCTTTGCTTCCCTCCCTTGCCTTGAAGAGACCCAATTTATAAATACCAGGAAATACACGCTACGGCAACAAAAGCTATTTCTTAACTATTCTCATTAAAATAACACGTAGTGTTCTGTCAATGAATTTCATATTGACAACGTAGGGATGAAGTCGATTCCCAAGAAAAAACGTTGGAATTTTACTTCCGCACGGAGTAATTTGCAAGGACTTTCTTTCTATCAACTATCCGTTAAGTTAAATTATCAATGCTTCAGTAGCGGATAAACATATAACGCATTCACTGCCTGCACGGCGAACGCACATATGCGTTACTGGCAGTGAATGCGTTAAAAAAATCGTAAACGATTTAAGGGAAATACGTGTCAATTCACAAGTTTTATTCATATTGAATGTATCGCGCCATACTGTACATAATATACGTGTGATATACTCGTCAAGCGAGGAGATATAATATTACTCGCGACAAGCATACAAATGTCCCTATTAAAGCAAGAATTGCATACATTATCGACAGATATGGCCGATTCCATCAGGTTTCGGTTATTAAGTTTTGTGAGTTTACGAGCCTTTAATCGAAGTGAATGACGTTTGAGGGGCACCTGGAAAATCTCGGACTAAAGACAAATAAAAAACAATGAGTAAGCAATTGAAAGATGATACCAGGACACGCCTTTGTAAAGAAGGCTTCTAACGCACAGTTAAAAGTCTTATGAAAACAAATCATTTGACAATATTTCCCACAATGCTTGACGTTTTAGACTAGGTAGCTATACCTGGGGTTACTCCCATTTAACCCGTTCTTCGAACCGCTCTTTCAGTAGCAGAAAAGTGAGGTTCCTATGTTTCGGAAATAGTTTCCTATGTTTGGCATGAATCGTCTCCGGCATTGGCTTGGGAATCTTGGGATCTCGTAGTTCCACTTATAATATTGCCTGGTGACGACCAAAACTCACTAAAATAATAAAATTTCTGTCACTACTTTTTAAAACTTCGTATCTAGTTTGTAGATTGATAAAGATATACGAGCTTTGTTTTAAGTAGGTATTAGTATCTTCCTCTTCAATACACTACAAGACTAGATTGTACTGTTTTCGACAAGCAGTTTTAACTTGCAAACGCTCTTTAAGGTAAATGTTATTAGGAAGGAAATTCTGAAATTTGATTTCTTCTGATAATTAAGACTCGTCTTGGGGAAAAAGTGCGACTTATCCTTAGGCATTAAGTTTGCTACGTGTAAAACCTGTCACTTCTACGATCCAAGAACAAAATTAATTATTGAAACAAAACAAGTCTCTCTAAATTTATGAAACATGTGATGTCTCTTTTCATGTGGTACACCACAATTTTAATCTTAAACCATTAAGTGTGGTCTGACCACTACCCGGTTTGTGTTCAGTGTAACTTAGATGTAGTTAGTTCTGAAGTTATATGTGATATCAAACCTATGAGTAACAAGGTTATTTGGGGGGACAGAAAACCTGAGCAAATCAGTTTATATAGTAAAATTTGTCATGATGAACTTGGTAAAATTGATTTCCCTCGCGATTTTCGTTCCTGTTGTGATAATTGTTGTCATGACGTGAGCCACAAACTGCTTATTGACGATTTGTATAAAAATATAATATCTGTGTTAAGTAATGCCGCCTGTGACTGTTATTCCTTAAAACGACCTTTTAAGAAAAAACCTGTAATAGGTTGGAACAAGTTCGTTAGTGAGGCTCATAAGATCGCTAGGGAAAAATTCCATGTGTGGGTACTGTACGGGAAACCTAAATGCGGTCATTTCTATGATGATATGCAAAGAAGTCGTACAATTTTCAAATCACGTTTAAAATGGTGCCAGAACCACAGTGAACAGATTAAAATGGACATCTTGGCGTCTCATCATAGAAATAATGACTTTCGGAATTTTTGGAAAGGGACAAGAAAGCTAAATGGCAAACAAAACCTTCCAGCTAGTATCGATGGCATTAGCGATCATCAATGTATAGCCAGTACTTTTAAAAAACAGTTTACTGTAGAGTCACCTCTGGGGCCAGCACGCTCGATACCGGGTGATGAGCCGGGTGGGCAGGAGATTACTGCCAGATTCACTGCCAAAGATGTTGATAAAGTTATTAAATCTATGTCAAGGGGCAAATCTCCTGGTCACGACGGCCTAAGCATAGAACATCTAAAATACGCAGGCCCACATCTCCCTCGAGTACTCGCTCTGTTATATAATTTATGTATAAGTCACTCATATTTGCCGGATGCTTTAATGAAAACTGTTGTAGTACCCATAGTTAAGAACAAAAGTGGCGATATGAGTGATAAAAGTAACTATAGGCCAATCTCGTTGGCGACTGTGGGGGCCAAGGTACTTGACAGTCTGATTGGTTCGCAACTTGACAAGCACTTGAACATCCATCAGAACCAGTTCGGTTTCAGGCCGGGCCTGTCCACAGAAACAGCCATTTTGTGCCTTAAGCAGACTGTCAAGTACTACACCGACCGTCGAACTGCCGTCTATGCGTGCTTTCTTGACCTATCTAAAGCGTTCGACCTGGTTAACTACGACGTTCTATGGGAAAAGCTAAAAGCCACCAATATGCCCACGGAGCTTTACAAAATATTTAAATTTTGGTATAGTAACCAGGTGAATGTGGTAAGATGGGCAAACGCACACTCCGAGCCGTACAGGTTGCAGTGTGGGGTAAGGCAGGGGGGAATAACCTCGCCTAAGCTCTTCAACTTGTACGTCAATGCGCTGATAGAGGAGCTCAGCAATACCCATGTCGGCTGCCACATTGATGATGTATGTCTTAATAATATTAGCTATGCAGACGACATGGTGCTGTTGAGTGCCTCACCCTGTGGCCTAACGAAGCTGCTGGCAGTATGTGAGAGGTTTGCATTGAGTCATGGCTTGCAATATAATGTTAAGAAGAGTGAATGCATGGTCTTTCGAGTCAAAGGAAAAGATCTGCCGCCTGTACCTCCCATTCGTTTGTACGGCACGCCTCTAAAGAAGGTGGATTCTTTTAAATATTTAGGGCACGTGGTAACCTGTGATTTGAAGGACGATGCAGACATTGAGCGGGAGAGAAGAGCATTGTCTGTCAGAGCGAACATGGTGGCCCGCCGATTTGCTCGTTGTACAGCTGAGGTTAAAATAACGCTATTCAGAGCCTTCTGTACATCCCTTTACACGAGCAGTCTGTGGGTCTCTTACACGCAAAAACAATTCAATGCTCTACGCGTGCAGTACAACAATGCTTTCAGGGTGCTGATGGGGCTACCTCGTTTCTGTAGTGCGTCTGGGATGTTCGCAGAAGCAGGGGTTGATTGCTTTTATGCAACCATGAGAAAGCGGTGCACATCCCTGGCGCGCAGGGTGCGGGCTAGCGCTAACGGCATCCTGAGGGCATTTGCCGAAAGGTTCGATTGTCAATATTTGAACCACTGCCATATGGTTCATGTACTGACAATGAAGCCTTTCAAGCCCTTGTAAGTACTGAGCGAATTTATTAAATGCAAACTATATTATAATACACCTTAATAATAATGTTATACTAACCGTAGGATAAGAATTTCAGTCTGTTACTAACGTATTTTGTAAGCACTATGATCCCAGTTGGTCGAAATAAATGTTTTTTATTTTTATTTATTTATTTATTAATACCCGGTACCTCTGGATTCCAGTCCGGTCCAGCGTGTTAATACCGGTAACAGGTAATCTAGATGTACCGGGTTCGATTCCCGGTCTCGTCTACTAGGTTACGAATCAATTTTTCTTTGATATTTGTATCAATGGTTTAAGTTCTACTGCTGAGTCAGACTTTGTGTGAAAGCAAACCCGACAGACCAGACTGTCTCCGCGTCACATCACAGAAGTGCAATTCCGAAGGACCAAAGTAATGGCTCTCTTGTTTCCCAGACCTGGTGACCCCTGTAACCCTGACCGGAAACCCGACGGCACCTCACCCAATACAGCACAACGGTGACCAAATATAATTAACGCAGGAAACCCGCTTGTCGTCTGTCATCGTAAATAATAAACTAATAGACCAGTTCCTCACGTATGCAAATATATTGGCCAGGTGGTCGGTGACTTTGGGCCGACACGAGGCCCGTTTAGGTGGGGCTGATCTTAATGGTCCCGACGATGAGTAACACTGGTTTCCTTGTATTTTGTGTAGACGATTTTCTAGACAGTTTTTAGTGTTTCCTTTTTCGGCTCGCCGATTATCGATCGAAGACTGCTCTTTTTATAGACATAGCTTGAACTGTATCAGGGGCTAGTTAGCCCTCACTACCAGTAGTCGGACTTTGTGTGGGAGTATAACCCGTTAATGGTTTTATCCCCGCGCAGGAGTAATAGTCAGTTTCAAGGAGGTATCTAGGGGGGTGGCCGGGAGGGCCGTGCCTACCCCAATATGGTCTAGTGCCCACCCTAGGATTTTGGGTAGGATAGAAATTCATGGCGTCATCTCAAAGGCGATGGCCAGTCCCGCACCCAGGCCTCGTATGAATAATAATCTTAGATACGCCAATGGTAGGTAAGTGTAAGGCAACATGAGGATCATCATAAGGAGATGCTGAAGATGTTGACGTTCCGGTGTTTAGGCGGTCATTCCACAGGAGCGGAGCAAAGATGTGTGGAATGGACCAATGAAATTCCTCAGATTCAAATGCAATTCGGTTGGACTTCACAAAGATGCAACCTGATTGGTTAATTTATCTATGCTCCGCTTCTGTGGACAGGCAACTTCACTCCTTAGGTCATTTAATTCAATCTTTTTAAATTTACTCAAGATGTATAAAGATGTAAAGACGGCGATGGCAGACTTAATGCAATGAGGCATTCTCATTTTATATGCCATAAATGAAATGTATATGTATCATTTCCCATAGTTTAAAATCAACTTTTAATTTCACAAACTGTTAACTTAAGTATGTTATTTATGCAGAAATCATTAAGTTAGCTTAGATTTTTTTTATAACAATCCCGAAGAGAAAAATAGGAACAGAGAAAAACAGATTTATAGGAAATGAATATGATGGCAATTGATACCTTATGGTATGGTTGACGACGTGGTTGGCGCAGTATGTAGTGCACCTGCCTACTGAGCCGGCGGTCCTTGGCTCGAATATTTGTGTGAGTAACTCGAATATTTGTTCCTGGGTCATGGATGTTATGTCCCTTAGTATTTACTATTATTAATCATATAAAATTCGGGCAAACGATAAAGAACCGTGAAAGAAACATGGAGCCATCTTGCCACAATAAAGTGATCACACATACGTTACAGTTGGTAAACGACTAATAAATGATTGAGTACGTTATAAATGGCGGCGAGAAACTGGCCCCGCGCACCTGCGCGCGCGCCGGACGGGATTGAGCCGACTGAGAAGCGGGGGGTTGTGGCTGGGACATGACATAGCACTCGTATGCATGTTAATGGAGCCTTGAACATCGCTGCAGTTTTATATTTTGAAGAATATGCGATTAAGCTAATATACAATTTCATTGCGATTTTTTTCATTGTTTCTTGAAATATTGAGCTAATTTTATTCATATAGATAACCGAGACGTGTTACATTTTTGAGTGGTCATGAGGCAATTTGCACCGTAAACCATCGCAGTTTTTAACTCGCAAAAAGAGGAATGTTATATGTTTATGGTGTGTGTTTCTGTATCTGTGTCAGATAACCTATCTGTACATACCTGTGGCATAGTAGCTCCCAAATGGTTACTCAGTATTAAATACAGTTTTAGTCAGCAGCTCTATCTGTCAAGACAAATAGTTGAGAACGCAACAATCCATATATATCAAGGTCACTTCAACAACCACTTACCATTAGGGGTTTTAAAAAAAAATAAAAAATTTGAACTGTTTATTTCCATAAACGGACTTTACATGATTGCAGCTTAGACTCTAATCTTAATTTTTTAAGATTATATCGAAAGTCGGTAAAGTCCAAGTCATAGGTACTTACACAGGCTTTGGCTCCGTCCATCGTCAGACACTCACATTCACTATCACTTTGACTGACAATGTATGCATTTATGTGAATTGTGAATAAATAAATAAATAGGTAGATATGTACTGGAACAAGCTTAAACAGACCCAGACAGCTCCCTGATACACGATAAAAACCAGTCCATAGAATTAATATAAACCTAATTACAATAAAAACCCATTTTAGCTCTGTATTAAACAACTATAAGGACTTATTGCTGAGTCCTTAAGGACGGTTATGTCCCATTAATGTTCTTTTGAAAGGGCGGAGGGGCATAAAAGGGACTAGTGATCCCATTGGAAGGATAAGTTGAACGACCCGGGTTTTTGGCGGGGAAGTGGGATAACTTTATCCCTGAAGGGTTCTCTCGTAAAGTGCGTATCTAAGAGCATCTTGTAAATGTTTTTGACGTTTTTTTACTTTCAGCTTAACTATCAGAAATAGTGGAATATGTCATGGCAGTTCAGTTATTCGTGGGGACTTTCGTATTAGTTTTAGTCTATTTCTTAAATTATTTTTACTAGTTTGCCCTAAAAAGGTTTTCAGTATGTTTTATGCATGTCGACCCCCTTACACGTGGATGGCTCTATTTATTTGGAAATGTTTGAATTGGTATACTTTCTAGTCAGTCCAGTTGCCATTAGGTCACAGGACTTATCGATAGGATCCTGGAGAAATCGAGGAAGTTCTTGAAATAGGCACCGTTGTGTCGTGATTTGTTATTTCGTTAGTAATTCGTGTAGCTCTCGGTCAGCATCATTTGGTGATGATGGAGACGACGGAATGCCACCAGATATAGGAATTACAATACAATAAAAGTACTCTTCATTGTACACCTCACAGAAACATACAGAAGATTACACAATATCTACAGTGCAAGCAATTAATATCATTGTAAGGATTTTTTTGTGGCTGAAGACGGTTGTTTGTTAATAGTTAACAGTAACCTTTCAAACGAAGCGTGAAGAAGGCCAGCATGGCAGTGTCAACTGACCTGGCACCGTTGGTTTCTTGTCAGTTGCCATTGCGACTTGGGCTCCCCTTTTGCTTACCATCAGGCGAAGTGCCACCACGTTCTGCCGTTATAAAAAAAGTAGGAGTTCTATAATGATGTGCGGATCTCTGATTTTAGCGAAGGGGAGCATTTCCAAGACCGAAAGGCGTCCAGACAAAGGCCCCGCGGTAATTGCGCAGTCGGCATGCGCGTGCGCACGCGACGCTGAGATCCGCTACCCGCGTATAGAACGACGTAACCGACAGTTAGCTATGATGGTAAAATTTGAAAAACTTTCCTTTTTCAAGTTTTCCACATACTTCCAGAAAGAGGATGGAGTGTTGGAGGAGAGAGATCTATTCGGTTTTATCACAGAATTCCGTCATTTATAACACGATTCGAAAAATCCTTTTTTTGATAGATAGGAGGCATCTCCAAGTTGGTCCCATAATATTTTGGTGAATATCTAAGACGAGATCCTTGAGGAATCAAAAGAACTCCACAAACATTATAGGCACGTCTATGGCGATTTCGTTTTTTTAACCCTCAACGAAAAAGAGGGTTGTTATAAGTTTAACATGTGAATCTGTGTGTCTGTCTGTGGCATCGTAGCTCCCAAACGGATAGACCAATTTGAGTGTAGTTTTTCTTAATCTAAAGACATGTCCATCAAGATGGTTTTTAGCTTTTGGTGGAAATAGAACCAGTAGTTTCCAAGACATTCAGCTATAATTGGAACAAGTGACAGATCTCAGCTAATATTGAATCTTCTTAGCCAAATTTTGTAGTTATGTTTAGTTTTAGTAGCATTTTCAACATTACGTCGGGGGAGTTTTATTTTTTTTATTTAAATTATTATACTAACTCGTTTAGTCCACGGAAATACGATTTCCTCCCGAGGAAGTCGGTTTTTCATGTCGTCCTATAGTAGGTATCCATACCCATAGAGCATGCATTGTTTAGTTATCTTCACAAGTGGTTAAATTTGGGGCTAGAAAATCGATTTGTGTAAGATTGCCCCCTAATATTTTTTCTCAAACATGCAATGAAATATTGTCTTTGCGTTCCTTATAATAGGCTCGGAAGTATCGGTTTTTGGGCGCAACAACTCGAGAGGACTGTAAAGGGATTTCATACTGCTTTTCAGGCCTAGGCCTGCAAAGTAACTTTTTTTTTGTTTCAACAACAAGGTCATTCACACAGCTGGCTGGTTTGACAAAAAGCAGGTTTTGTTTTTAAAGGTTGGTTGTTAGACACTTGTGGAAAAAAAAATTCAAGATGGCGACTTTTTTTTTTCAAAATTTCAAATTGGTGCTAGGCGGCTAAAACTCGGTATCGGGGGGCTCTCGGGGCTCAAAAATATGAATCTGAAATCTTGTCCGAAAATTCGGTCAAATTCGGAAAATATCGAAAAAAAAAAAACGATTTGTATGGAGAAAATTTCAAATTGGTCCTAGGAGGCTGAAATTCGGTATCCGGGGGTTTTTGGGGCTCCTGAGTCAGAATCTGAAATCGGATTTTTAAAATTCGGTCAAATTCGGATTCGGGGGCTCTCGGGGCTCAAAAATATGAATCTGAAATCTTGTCCAAAAATTCGGTCAAATTCGGAAAATGTCGAAAAAAACGATTTGTATGGAGAAAATTTCAAATTGGTCCTAGGAGGCTGAAATTCGGTATCCGGGGGTTTTTGGGGCTCCTGAGTCAGAATCTGAAATCGGATTTTTTAAATTCGGTATCGGGGGGCTCTCGGGGCTCAAAAATATGAATCTGAAATCTTGTCCAAAAATTCGGTCAAATTCGGAAAATGTCGAAAAAAAACGATTTGTATGGAGAAAATTTCAAATTGGTCCTAGGAGGCTGAAATTCGGTATCCGGGGGTTTTGGGGCTCCTGAGTCAGAATCTGAAATCGGATTTTTTAAATTCGGTCAAATTCGGTATCGGGGGGCTCTCGGGGCTCAAAAATATGAATCTGAAATCTTGTCCGAAAATTCGGTCAAATTCGGAAAATATCGAAAAAAAAAACGATTTGTATGGAGAAAATTTCAAATTGGTCCTAGGAGGCTGAAATTTGGTATCTGGGGGTTTTTGGGGCTCCTGAGTCAGAATCTGAAATCTTTTTTTTTAAATTCGGTCAAATTCGGAAAATATCGGACAAACAATATTAAGTGTTATTCTTTGAAGTATATTTTTTTATTTCATTGTATGTTTGAGAAAAGCACTATACATGCCTCGTCGTGAAAACGGATTCCCGGCCTCGTATCACTATCCGGCCTCGCTCGCACGCTCGCTCGGCCGTATATACCTACTTGGCCGGAAATCCTCATTTTCCCGGCCTCTGATGTAATGTACTAATTTAGTTTAGCACAAGCTAGATTCGTATACGATTGTCCCAGGTATTTATTTAAACAAAACTCCTTTCAACATTAAAGTATACTATTGTAATCGAGGCAAAACCCGTAGCATTAGTACGTAACGCTGATGACAGGGCACACTTCGCTAAACCATACCTCAGACAAACGGACAGCCACTAATCAGCGGAATATTAGATGTTATACCGTCAGAATCGGTATCTATCTATCGAAGAAACTCGGGTAATGTTGGTGTTTTTCCTTGAGGGGGTTATGCAGTTCAATTTTTGCTTCGATTTGTCGAAGGTCGTATGTATAGAATCATAGAATAGAATAGAATATTCTTTATTGCATACCTCAACGGGCAATAAATACAAACAAATACAGATTTCAATGAATGATGTGAAGTTTGTAAGAGGTAAACAACAGGCGGTCTTATCGCTAGAGAGCGATCTCTTCCAGAGAACCTTTGCGAAGCGAAATTAAATAAAACGTCAGAAGAGATTAGGCGATTATCATACGATTTCATACGTTTGGAAGAATGGTTTTTATTCTTATAATTATAAAAATTAAGTTACTGAATTTTGGGTCATGAATGGACAGGATTTTAAAAGAATTTTAATTTTTTTTTATCCCAAGGCAAAGTTGCGCACAATCGTGCTAAGGAAATTAAATTATTCACAAATTAAGTGCACATGTTAAGTTCTTTACCTATGTATCTTATCATGTATTTATTTTATCCATACGTTTTCTTAATGGTGTTTTTCTCTCATGTGGCCACCACCATCAGACGAGTAATTTTTTCATGTTCTAAGCTTATAAGTAGGTAGTAGGTATAGGTACTGCCCCGCTTTCCGCATTTGTTCGAGTAAATTGCGCGCGTTCGTAACCGTAGTCGGTCAGTGGCGTCGCAACGCTCCACGGCCAATTGCGACGCACTCACGCTCAACCTATAAAATGCAGTCCTAATACTATGCGAAGATCAAAGAGAACCTCCTATAGTGTTCTATTATCTGGTAAAATGGTGGAAAGATGTTTTTTTTTTATACTACGACAGTGGCAAACAAGCATGTGGCACTCACTCCTAATGTTAAGGTATTACCGCCGCTTGCGACGCCATCAGGAGCATCACACGCACGCATTGCCGGCCCTTTAAGAACTTATTGGATAAAAGTTTAAATACAACATTTTAGCTAGTTCATATTACAATTATTACAACTGCATTAGGTGTGTAACTGAATATCAAATAAAATAACCCTTAAATAGTTCTCCGACCTCTATGAACTTAAAATATTTGCTCAGCTCAAAAAACCGATAAATACGTAAAGGTGTCTTTAATTTTTTCAATCGGGACACGTGCTATGGAATATTTGCCGAGATAAGCTTATCAACGTGTTGAAACTTGTTATAAATTACCTACAGTTTGCGTTCAGGTTAGGGTCAGAATCTAAGCTATACACAATAAGTGATCATTGTTTTGCCTGGGAATGGTGAAATACGATTGTGTGAAAGTCGAAATGCTTGTAAATTCGTTGTGTTTGTTCGAAAACATAACATATATTTGACCCTGTAATACCTACTCGCATTACAGGATGAATAAACTTCGTGTTTGGCGAAATTTGTTATAAAATGTGTACCATGCTTTTTTGAAATAAATAAATAAAAAAAAAACATATCAGCCGACAGACGTACACTACTGGTCAAAGACCTCCCCAAAGTTCTCCGCTCTCATCAAATTTCTGCCCGCGATTCTAACCAGGTCGGTCAGCCTGGGGGCCTTCCCACGCTGCGTCTACCGGTCCGCAGTCGCCACTCAAGAACCTTTCTGCCCCATCGGTTCTACGAGCAATGTGCCCGCCCACTGCCACTTAACATTGGCGACTGTCTGAGCTATATATCTACAACCTTGCTTCTCGTATTACGCTCTCGATAGTGAATAGTTGAATACGGTCACTGTAAACTCATGGTATGGGTACGGTAGTGAAACTTCGTGTCGCCGGTGCGGTGTGCCTGAACGGACCGTTCCGCAAATCCACATCCTTCGTGTATTTTTGCGGTTCTTGACCCGGCTATTTCCGAGTCGGGAGTCGGACCGGCGGGTTATCGCCGCCGGCGCCAAGTCACCAGCGTCGGCGGGCGCGGGAAACGGACACTTAATAATGCTGATTGTCAACATTTCCCTTTAAGTCGCGGAGCGGTTTGATACCTGATGAAGCAGTCACGCGAATCGTGACGACGTTGTTAAATTAAAACGGATTATTATTCATATTAAAGGAAATATAAAGTTTATTTGCTAAGTAGGTAATTTTTAAACCGACTTCAAAAAAGGAGAAGGTTCTCTATACATTGTATGTATGTCTTTGTCAATGAAGACAATAAGTAATGCTTACTTGCGTATCTTCATGCGTGCCAACCCCGTCGCTAACTAAAGGATGAGTCTAATATAAATAAATGGATTCACAGACAGGATATAATTATCCTGAATTGATATAGGTTGATGGCGATTTAATAATGACTGATAAAACTCTAATAAAGCGCTCACGCGACAGTAGAATTTTTCTAGCAATATATATTCAAATTTTTCCGCAGGCGTAAAGTTGAATCAGCAATTTTACAAGTTTCATACATGACAACGGTAACTGTAAATTTGGCGAAAGTCAGTGAAGCTCAAATAATCCGCTTAAATTGTTCTATTTAAATGTGTGACAGCCGCGGAAACCGAAGATAACATCAAATGTATTATACTTACCTCAACCGCTCAAGCTTGTCACTTGCGGTATCACGTTCCGGTTACCGCTGTAATGACCAAATTGGCACTTACCTGCAATGGGAAACAAAAATCAGTGGGTCATCCAAGTGCAGGCAAATTAATGGCTCGCGTACGCGCTCTAACGTCGACGCACATGTGCGTCAAGAGGTGGTTCATCCAAGTGCAGGCAAATTAATGGCGCGCGCACGCGCTCTAACGTCGACGCACATGTGCGTCAAGAGTTTGGTTTAAGAGTGCGTCTCCATTGAAGCGAGGCGGAGCAGAGACGGGCGGAATAGACCAATCACCTGAGCCCTTAGGGCTTGCGCACAAATCACGTGAGGTCGGATAGGGAGAGGGGGGGTCACGAAAAAATCACGATATATCACGTTGGGGGCGGGAGGGGTAGGTATAAGGTATAAGGAGACCTCACGTGTATTTTTGTACAGTGAACGAACTAAGAAAAAATCTAGATTTTTTCTCGGTTTCGTTAAAAACACATCTTCACTTGTTAAATAGGTACCTACTTCAAAATAGCGAGTCTATTTTACGAAAAACTGGCGGAAAAAAAACATGTGAGGTTGTGAGGGAGAGGGATAGCAAGGAACCTCACCAAAAATCACCAGGGGAGGGGGGTCATAAAAGTAGCCAAAAAATCCATGCGCAAGTACCTATATGTACTGTACAAATGCATGGCCCAGTTATGAATTCATTAATTCATAAATGGGCCATGCAATTCTGCAGCTCATTGTACTTACATATGGTTCAATAAATCATTGCCGAATTATTTTTCGATGAATGATTCATTTCGCAGAAGTTTTCGTAGAAAGCATTTTTCTCTGAAACCGTCAACTATTTGGGATTATTATAAAACGGACCTAACCTAACCTAATTAATAGGATGTTATTTGGAAGAATTATGAAAAAATGTTGACTACAGAGGAATAAAAGTTCTGCGCTACTGCTGTTCAGAGGAATAAAAATAAAACATTTGACTAAAAAAAAACTCTGCGAAAAGGCAGTATACCTATACATATTTAATTTAATTACTACTCTTGTAGGTACTTTACAGCGGACGATGGACTTAAGAATTAAAATATTTTACTCACACCGTTAGTCTAAAGTTTAAGTGCAACATCACGAAACCAAAACGAATAATCATAACCGTTCCCCAAGTATTCGCGTACCTGTATCTTACCATATGTCTTTAAAGCTCGAGTCCATTGTAAACCAGAAAAAAAAACAATCTTCCAAACATCTGGCGTTTTACACCCCCATAGCTAGAAGCTACACCCTCGCGCGAGACGGACATACGCGTGATACCTGCAACGGAGCGGGATGGGTATACGAAACAAAGCGCCCTAGAGAGAGCAAAAAATGGTAAAATTGGACGCGCGCACGCACCTATACAAGTCTTCAAAAGAGCGTAAATACCTTAGTATTGGGTTAAAATACGACGTTTTGTAGGATGCTTGTTCCGTTTCCGAATTTGAATCTCGGGATCGTTTTGATACGGTTTTTTTTGATGTTTGAGTTAATAAGTTCGTTGGAAGGAATCGGTGAAAGATCACGCGAATATATTCGTGGAATTATGGTAAGAGACGATATCCACTCTCTTGCAATTTCCATTTCATTAAGGGCTGTGCTCCTGACTCATTGGAACCAGTCTTTCCGCCAGGTATTTTTCTCTACTTGATTATAACAGCGTAAATCTAGTAAGGAATCATCTGAAGGCGAACATTGGAAAGAGAACAAAATAATAATTCCTCCTGTTTTCAAAAGATAAAACCGAAAAGGCCTCTTTAGCTTTGAAGTATATTGACATTCAATACTTAGTTTGTCCTGTTTGATCTCAGCTAAAGGCTCATTAAGTCTGGAGACCGAAGAGCTGGCAGCTTCCTCGCACAACGCATCAGCATTTCATGCTGCCAGCGTCTTCGGGACCATGCCGCGGTACAATTTTCTAGTTATTTTAGCTATATTTAATTTATTTTAGACTAGCGACCTGCCCGGCTTCGCACGTCTGCAATGCTGATAGCACGTATTATAGATATAATCGTTCCTTTTGAATTACTCTATCTAATAAAATAAACCGCATCAAAATCGGTTGCGACGTTTTCAAGATCCAAGCATACATAGGGACAGCAGGAAGCGACTTTGTTTTATACTATGTAGTGATGTTAGTTCTTTAGTTTTATCTTTTAAGGTTCAGTTTTAGTTTAATTCACTTTAATGTTTATTTAGAAATAGAGCACGTTTGTCATTAACTACGGAACAAGAAGGACGGAGATAGACAACTGTAGGACGCAGAACACATAACCCAATTTCCTTTCCAAATCGGTGATAAACAAAGCTCACGTCTCCGTTTTAAATGTGATAAATATCTAATTTAAACTGAGATAGTGCGTGGATTGAATTTAAATTTGAAATCGCATTTACATACGAAGAAGCTTGTTACGACTGAATTATAGACGCGCATATATGTTACATTGTAGAAAATGCTATAAAATACGTGATTATGTACGGATTATGCTAAAATTGACATTTATTTACTTTTGCATGCATAGAACATGTAAAACATAACATAAAAAATGTAGTCAGAGAAATAGCTATTTTAACTGTTGCACAAAGTCCTCGCGACAACTGTATATCTCTTTCCATTCAGTGCCTAGAGACAGAGATAGGTGCCACTGGTCGCGTGACTTACGTAGTTTGAGATAATAAATGCAAAACAAAAATACAAAATCGTTTATTAACAAAAATTGATTATAACATGTTAAGAATATCCGTCAAACTAGAATGAGTCTGTATCTTGGCCATCTGCAACTTACAAAAATTATACAATTTAAAAACAAACTTAAGGCTCCTTCTCCGTTCAAAAATGTATGTATGTATGTAAACACTTTATTGTACACAAAAACAGAAATACATTAAAACAAAAGAAATACATGTACAAAGGCGAACTTATCCCTTTAAGGGATCTCTTCCAGTTAACCTTGCTTTGCTTGCTCTTGCAGTTAATGCTGATTGTTTTAGACATTTTTCTCTATGATCACATATGTTTCATCATATTATCAATGTTACTAATTAGAACAGGGCTATTTCGATTTATTGGTACCTATATATATTTAAAACCTACAGTTTGAATTTTTCATTGAGAATTTCTGTTTCAAAAACTACTCTAAATTGACAGAAATTCACGCAGAAAACTGTTTTTCTATGCTATGCAATGAAAGCATGAAATAGCTATGTTACTTTCTAGACCTCAGGGAAAAGTAATATTCACTTCAAAAAGTTAGAAGAAGTTTAGAAAAAAATAAATTTTAAAAGGAATAAAGCCCCTCATAGTTAATGACTGAAAACATTCCTTTGATGTGGAAGTCAGTCTTGAGTCCGAGCAGTCCTTGCAGAATAAAAAAATAAAAAGATATCGGACAATCTCACACAGATCGATCTGGACTGGACCCACACCAAGCACTAGTTTCTAGTAGACCTGTATTATGGGCACTAGACGACGATAATAGATAGAAAACACCTATGACACATTAACAAATATTCGAGTTCATCACACAAATATCTGCCCTTGCCGGGATTTGAACCAAAGGACCGTCTGCTCAGTAGGCAGGTTCACTGGCCAACCGCGTCAACAATAAAAATAAACAATGGAATAACCTGTAATCACATTAAAATTTCGCCAGCTGTATCGCAATGCAACGGTGTCATCCTCAGACCATAGACAATTCCCACGGCCGCCAGGAAGCGACCATAGACCCTAAGCCTCCAATTAAAAAAAACTCACCCGCATACAAAACGCGCTGCGGAACATCTGTCCCACCCACACATACGCACCAACCCTCCCTTTCGAACCTGTTTCTATTTATATATCCGTCTTCCTCAGTCAGGTACTTTAGACCTGTGTGTTACCCTTGAAGAAGGGAGTAAGTCGATAGGGAAAGGTGGTGGTTATGACGTTTTATTTCGGGCTGGCAGTGCACCTAGTTATTTAAATTTGATGTGGAATTATTTATAATTTTAACGGTAGGGTTATGTCAGATAAGTGCTTTCGAGTTTTTAAAATTTTGGATCGGAACTAAGTATATAATAAGTCTATAGCATTTAGTATATTATATTTTAGCATTTCGCCAAAGAACAAGGAAATGATTTAACTATGAAACTGGCCTGAACTGTGAAAACACTGAACAACTAGTGAAAGCACTACATAACAGCCAGTAAAGGCACTATGACGACGCGCGCGTTTTCTCGACTTGGCCGGATACGGATACCGGGTGATCAATCCAAATGGACCAGTAGGGAGAAGTCAGAAACTATAATAGATAGGGAAATCTGTTCTTAGGAACCAACAGAATTTTAACAAGGTAGATGTGAGATTTATAAAAAAAATTAAAGCCTTTTTTATTAAATTTAAAATCGACGCCAATGTCCCTAAGAACAAATTTCCTTATCTCTTATAGTTTTCGTTTTCTCCTTACCTATATGTTGCGCGACAAGTCATAAAGCATAGTTTTGCTAGATGGGCAGGAACAGATAAGACCAAAAGAAAGATACGACAGGCGAATTAAAAGCAACAGCTTGTAAAAATCAGCGAGAGAAAACTGAAAAAAGAACTTTACCCCGAAAGGGATTACAATACCAAGGGGGTCAAAGACAGCAATTTCATAGAACAAAGCGTCAATGACCAAAACGGTTTATCATTTTACAACAGTTGTAAATATCCAGGCTGGTGGTAATTTCACACCTTTAGCCGTAACCTGTTGCTCAGGTGGCATATATCTCGTATTGTCTTTAATTATTGCTTTATTAGCCAATATAACTTGCAATGAAGCCCGTTATTTGTAATCTATGAAGGCAATCTCCATTGCAGTTCTAGCTTAAGGTAGTACAAATTGTCCATTGTTTGTGCCCTTTTATATTAGCAAAATAATTTTAATTGTAATTATAACAGATGCTTTGGCCAACGATGAAGAATTGAAGACTGAATAGGAAATTGAAAAAATCGTGGCCTGGCTAGCCAAATAATGTTGACATATATTTCATATTTACTTGTGGTATCACCAATTGTCTATGATTTAAACAATTTAATACGCAGGTCCTCTATAAATAATTTTGATACTTTATGTACTAGTTCTAACATTCCGATCGAGTTGAAATTTGGCATTATGTAATTTTTTGGTGACAGATTAATATGGTATTATCGAGCTACTCGTAGTTGTATATATGGTTATAAGGCGTAAACATAATATTATATATGTGTTTGTCGTTGACTGTAGGTACTGCACATATTGGTAGAAATTGTGTGAGCTGACTATGAGTGCACGTCAACATATACAATAACTTATTTCTTTAGGTACCTTACGAGTGCATAGAAAATCAACAATATGTTCTAGTATCAAAACTATATTATAATCCCTACTACACAGAGTGTGACCAGCCGTAGATTCATTAAATTCCTTGCCAAAACTTTGAGTAATATTTCATTAGCCAGACTAGTAGCAATGCTGGTCCCGTCACTCTGTCGTCAACTCGTCACTCGTCATCAGAGATATCTCCGCGATGTATATATGCGCGACATCGTTTATCGGGCGACTCAGGATCACTTGACATAGTCGCACGGTAGTAGGAAAGTGACAGGTATTATTAATCGCGCGACAAAGTGTCGCGTGTCACAAGTCTAGCTAGACCATGCTGCGTTGCGTCACGTTTTCACAAGATGCAAGTGTGAATGACAGATGCTTTAGTAACTTATTTTAACACGTTGTAAACGCAACCATCATAGGTCTTTCTTTAAGTGCTTCTTTCCTATTTTTTTACTAGCCTGTACTGGAGTTCCAGTGCTGAGCAAAGGTCTCTCCCCTCGATTTCCACATCTCCCTGCAAAATTCTGCGCTCCATATCCCTTTGGCAAATCTTTAGTTTTACTGTACTGTCGTTAATTCAAAAATCCAACAAATTTAAGCCGTATTTTATCATTTCATTGGACATCTTGCTTCGGCAACCCTTTGTCATCTGAAAGCAATGACATACCACCGATTCGTGTAGGAGGACAAGTACATTAACAGTTAGCCAATCATCGTTCAGGTAGTAAAGGTGCAAAACCTTCGGTTCCCACGGGACGCGCTTTCTTTACACGGCGAAAGGTGTTTGAAAATGTACTTTAAATAAATAAAAGGTAATATAATAGTCACGGTAAGTTTATATGACTGAATTGAGTTTTATTGCTAAATTGAATGTAATAACAATATAACGACTATTCATACAAGTACATATAACACTTTTGGTTTTCACACATAATTGTCACTAATTTTAACGATTCTATCTCGTTATTTTTCTCGATATTTTTATTTACCTTCTTTGTTTGACGTTTCGCACGCGGTTACTAGTTTATTAAATAATTGTAGTTATTTGATATCCAATTACTCAAGAACCGATTACTTACTCACATTTTTTTTTCAATTTTTTGTTCAAAAGGAGAGTTTTGTAGCCATAGCAGATAAAGTGACTGAGCAAACCTTTAATCGCTTAAAATATTACAACTTGTCTCGAAACTATACTAACTTTCCATATTCACCTCGCGATATCGCACCCCTCTGTTAAACCAACAACCGAATTCTGACCGTGTTCATACATACTTACGATTTAAATTAATTTAAACTTGTAACTACAAAAAACTATTATTCAAATTAATTGACATTACGCTCGAGTTGATCCCAAGTTATCAAGCTAAAGTAACTCTTGAAACTAGTTGAAGTGAGGTTGGAAAATAAACTCCTTTTATATAAGAAAAGTCGTTTAAAAAAAAAGCTTAAAACCGGATCTCATAAAGTTCATTATCTATAGACAGTAGCGTCAACAGGTTGCTATTTTATATAAACTTATTAGAAGAAAAAGTAAACCTTATTGTATTCTTTTTTTAATGTGTTTTGTTATTTACTTTTGCTACTGTACCTTTCCCTAAGATGAAAAGACACATATTTACCTACGTACATTGTACGTATTTTTTCTAATAAAGAAAATCTTTTAGAGGACTTTAAGGGGTCACGAAAATATCACGTTGGGGGAGGGAGGGGTATCAGGAGACCTCAGGTGTATTTTTCTACAGTGAACTAAGAATTACGAATAAAATTTTCATTCATTCATTCATTCATTTTTTGAAAAAGATTTCGTTAAAAATAAATCTTCACTTGTTAAATACTTCAAAATAGCGAGTCTATTTTACGAAATTCTGGCGGGAAAAAATACACGTGGGGTAGTGAGGGGGAGGGGGGGTTAGTAAAGAACCTCACCAAATATCACCAGGGGGAGGGGGGTCAAAAAGTAGCCGAAAAAACCTCGCGTGATTTGTGCACAAGCTTAAAATAGGAAAATTATATTGAACTTTAATTTTTGATCTTAATTTTGTACAAACGTTTTGAGAAATGCTCAAGTATCATAAAGTAGGTTTTTTGAATGCGCCTGCAACGATTAACAAAAGGGGTCGCCCGCGCACCCTACTTCAATGAAAGTGGGGTCGCGGTGAATTCAATATTGTTGGAATTTCGTAATTAAATCTAGGGATATTGAAAGAGTTGATTCAATGGATGGCGGTAAAAAATAATGAACATCGTACGGGCATGCGCTTTGTTTACGCTTTTTTTTGGTTGGCTTTGGATTATAATTTGAATTATATTGCAAAAGGGCCGTCCAAAATTAATAAACTGCAAGTGAACACAGAACACGACACAAAGGATTATTCTTCATTTGAATGTTTCTGAACAGAATATCACAATTTGTTTAAACATCGTTTCCTATGGAGAGGGGTCTATATTTCAGGAAAAATCCGAAAATCGGAATCCAGGATTTCTAAGTTGTACAGTCGAGTTCACTTACATCTACACATTAATGCTCCTGACAATAGGGTCGTGTCGTGTTTAGATATTTTTGTTCTCGTAAGTGTGTAGATGTAAATGAACTCGACTGTACAAGGCCATTTGTTGGTAGAAATGTCTTTGACCGCTTATCACACCGAAACGGCTGAACGGAGTTTAACCAATTCTGGTACAGGTATAGCTGGACATCGAAAGATGGTGATAGGATAATTTTTAACCGACTTCCACAAATAAAGCTTAAGCTTAACGAGGATGAATTTTCGGCCACCTTCTAGTAATTGACAACATTCCATATTTCTAACAGGTGGAAATTAATATAGAGATGGAAAGAGATTTGCGTCGTGTACACTCTAAAAAAACGTAGAAATTTATTTTTCGAAAAATTTATGAAATATAAGTAAATACAAAAAAATATTTATAGAAATCTACGACAACTATCTGCATAGAGTTGTAGTCTTCGAACTAACCGAACATTTTTTTTTTTTAATTAGACACCAAACTAAAATAACCTACCTATACATTGTGTCAAAGTTTTATTTAATAACTTTCATGCATGCATTCAAATAAATATTATTTATAGCCATAGCGCAGGATTCGTCATAAATAAAAACCGGCCATTGTGTCATATTGTTGTAGTTATAACTTTTTAGAATTAGTAAATTTTAATGAAATAATTTGCAACCGAAAATATAAAAACAGTTATATATTAAGTGGAATACAGAAAAGTAATAAAATAGCAGTATTAAAAATATGAAACCTAAATTTTATAAACATAAATTTCTTCGGTCTTGGTTCCATATACACGATATTCATAAGTTCATAACGCTCGTGCTGGTCGTTCTTGCGCGCGCGCACGCGATTGGCGCGCGACGCCAGGTGCGCGGGAGTGGGACCCCTGCGCGCGTAGGGACGTAGTCGGGAGCTCGGGAGCTAGCACTATCGATACTTACAATTCAATAATTAATAGATTAGGTAGATAATGCCTTATAGCATTAAGTCCGCCATTTGTACTTTTACTCTTGTTTTTGTGCAATCAAGTTTAAATAAGTAAAAAGGATCTAAACCAGTGCCCCCCATCTGTACCGTGGGAACCCAGAACGATACCTACACGTCGCCTGTCGTGGCCGACACGCTTAGCCAGTCGGTTGCCATTGCCACACGCGCTCACGGCCGGACGCCGCCGGTCGCGCTATAAAATCACCAAAAAAATGGCTTCGTCGCGAATGAGACCAACGCGCTGCAGTGTTGCGGGGTGTAAAAACATAAAAGCAACAGACATTTATCCTTTTTTTCTTTGCCGACAAACGATGAAATGTTACTAAAAATTCTTAGAACTTAATAAGCACCTACCTAGAAACGCATTGCATACACTGTTATAATACATACATGTAATGTTGAATAAATAAACCTACCTACTTAATATACTTAAATTCATAGAAAACATCCACTACTTAATACATATATCAACAAGTGACAATAATTTACTCACTAAGATTTACCAAATCAGTTTAGTGTGGCGGGAGAGTGCATTGCACGGCCTAAAAAGGGCGTAAACGTCGGCGTTGTTCTTGACACTTAAGACCTTTTGCAAGGAATGCATTCGCAAAGATGAAACGCGTGATCAGATTATTATAAAACAACTTTTACCTAGTGACTGTTTCGAAGCTTGTAATGCTAGTATTATACAATATGTAACACATTATATATAGGTACCTACCAAACTTTATTTAGTAAATACCTACTGTCATCGGGATATATTTAGGTTACTTAGGTACCTACACAGAGAGTTGTTTTTGTTTCAGGTTTCTGGTATGTTCAGATAGAATAGGTAGGTAAGATTCCGATATACGTACTCGGAAATTAAAACGATTTTGATGGTGTGCCGCAGCGCATGTGAATACCTATTTCTAGTAGGTACCTAATGATAATTAAATTTGACTAATAAATGTAAATAAATCGATCGTATTTTCATTTATCTTGACTTTTTATAAAATCATTTCTAAGCGGTGTCAACCCTGGCCTCGTTTTGCCGGCACGTGCGGCCAACGACCCGCGCGTTCAAGGTCGCTCCATTGTTAAATTGAGTAGGCATGAAAAGCAGTAGGTATTTGCCTTTTTATTCAGACATGGGTATCTGTTCGAAGAACTATTATATTAATCTGTGTCTAAACCGCCATCTTAAAGCAAAGGGCTGTATTTAAAACATTATTGAGATATATACCATCGTATAACTTTTAACGTTTCTCATCGGATTACATAAACAAATTAGCGGTAAATAAAAGTGGCAATTGGGCAGTTAAAGACCCATTTCAACTTTCATTAATCTCGCGCTGGAATTCCATTACATTTATTTAATATTTTGCTTTGTTATATCAGCTATATTTTTATCAAGTAGTCTTACGGTATAGATTTTTCTTATGAAATTCTGGACATCGATAAAAAACTATCCCATCACGTCATCACGAGAAAGCAAAATGATTCGAGAGCATTCTAATTATAAACCGCTTAAGGACCCGTTTACAAAGCAAACGTTCCATCACTTGGATGTATTTATTCAAAAAGGAACCAACATACATTTAACTTTTGCACATTATGTCACCTTACACTACACTACATTATGATGACCTAGACACATTCCGAAAAGATTGGTCTATTACTGCCTTGAACACTGGAAGAAAGAGAGCGAGGCCTTTGCCCAGCAGTGGGACAGCACAGGCTAAAAATAAATAATAATAATAACACTATATTAGATACACGGTTTATATGGGTTGATTCCCTTTTGCATAAAAACGTCCACTTAATATGTAGACCACACAGGGTCACGGAATCACCGCATTAACTTCTTATATGGTACAGTATTTATAATGCGATTACAATTCATTTTATTTCATATTAAATGCAAATTTTATGACTGATTTGTTTTTATGTCGGTAATTTACATTGCACATGGCGACGCGCTTGGCGCAGTTTGTAATGCCTTCTAAGCTGGCGGTAATGGGTTCGAATCCCGGCCAGGGCAATATCTGTGTGATGAACTTGAATATTAGTGCTTAGGTCTTGGTTGTTCTACATATTATGTATGCTTAAGTCCTCTTGACATCCAAATTACATTGTACGTTAAAAGTTTGTCGGAAGAGAGTACAACAGCACAGAACTTAACTCCGACACGCGATACTTTTACGCGCGAGAACTATACCTGTCTCTTTCTTCAGAGTTTCTGACAGTAGTTAGAGAGTGACGGACGTTTTATACGTCGCGTGGCAACTGGCAAGAGTCGCGAAGCCAATTGTGCTAGACGGGCTGAAAGTGATTTTCAACGAGAAATAATAAATCCAGCCGCAATTTTATTTTTTGGCCACTTGGTCGAACTTCTCTTTTAATAACTAAGCATCGGGAATATGAGATAGCCTCTAATAAACTAATTCATCTTCTTTACAACGCCAACTAAAAATGTTAAAGAAAGCATCAAGTCATAATCAACAATTATTATTACTTGTCCTCCTGATTTATACATTGCCATCTAATTTACTAACTCAGCCACGAAATTTGTAACTCATCATCATTTTTCGTTTTACAGCTTCAATCCAAGCTCCTCAAAAATTATATATTCGAGCTTCAATAGACAGCATCATATATTATAACTTAACATCTAAAATAATACTTCATATTCTTTTATCATGAAAATAGCCACTGTAGGAACGATTTGGCGCGAGTGCGCGCCATGACAGCCACGGCCATTTGCACCAATCAGAGAGCGCCATTCGATTCTTGTACCGAACGACCCGCCATGTTTGTTTATTGTCATTCGTTCGTTCATATTGCGATAGGTGCATGTGTAATTAATTAAAGTTTTCGAAAACTAATTATCCTCGCACTGCACACTAAGGTCCGACTCGGCCGGGTTAGGTTAGGTTAGTTTTTTTTTTATATTCAGTAAAACAGTTTTGCGAATACCTTTAAATAGTATATTGAATTCGCATTATTTAGTGTGCATAATTAGTGTGCAAGTCAGAATTTTTGGTGAAACTTTCAAATATTTGATCGAAAAAAGGGAATATACAGATATCGATTTAAATGCATGCCCCTTTTATCTCGAAAAATAAATAGTGTCCCCGTGTGATGAGCGGGTACGAGTAACACCGCGCGGCACCGCTAGTACCTACTTCAAAAAAAAAAAAAAAAAACAACGGTACGTAACCCACAACGATCTAGTTCTAAGGCAGGTCCGACTTGGCTTAGATTAGGTACGACGACGAGCGAAGCGAGGAGGAGTGTTAGGTTGAACTGCGACCCTAACCTAAAATGAAATTTAAGTATTTTGTTTTGTTCTCTCCTCAATAGTTCATATGTAATAATAGTGGCTTTAATATACTATTTGATGACAATTTTAGGTAAATTTTACGATCGATTAATGTAGGATGACTTACATTTTAAACATACTAAGTTATAAAATTAGAAGCTAATAGAGTTACAATTTTGGTGTCATATAATAATATTTTAGAAGTTTGCTATTTGAATGCATGCCTCAAATTTAGATGCTAAAAAATAATCACCATGCTAAGTTACAATTACAGTGGCTTACAAAGAAGATAACTAGTGGCTGAGATATTATTATTCAGACGCGCGTTGGTTGTGGCTGACTTAGTAATTTAGAAGGTAACTTATATTTTCTGAAGCGAATAATGCTATTAAAAAGAAGCTTGTTTAATTAGTACCCATTTTCAACTATCGATATAATTAGTATCGATACGGCACCGTCTCTAGCAAGTAGGGAATGCACAAAAAACCGGGAGCGTGCCCCGCACAGGTATAAATGACACGGCGACAGGAAAGGGGATTCCACGCGTATTCGCACAGGAGAACACTGACTTTAATTTTTTCATAAAATTTCGCTAGCCACAAGAACTAACTAACATTTCTGTTAATCTTCAAAACCTCGTATCTAGTTAGTGGATTGATACTGAGATACGAGCTTTGTTTTAAGTAGATATATGTTACTACTAAGAGTTTTGGTTGTTAACAGACGATTTATTGTTTCACCTAATAGACGAGATTTAACATAGTTTTTGCTGAAGCTGTTTAAGTTTCCAAAAAGACTATCATGTTATTTATCTTCATAGTGGTGTTCATCACACAAATGTTTGTCCTAGCCGGGATTCGAACCCAGGACCGCCGGCTCAGTAGGCAGGTGCACTACATACTGTGCCAACCGCGTCGTTAAATATCACGCTAGTGAAATATTTTTTGATATATAACTTCAACGTACGCAAGTCGCAAACTTTATATATAGTTTTTAATCCAAAAGAAATTTTGAAATTGTTTTTAGAATCCTCATTATTTTTACAAGACAATAACTGTATAACAAGCATGAACTTAAAAGCACTGTTAAGTGCTTTTAACTTCATTTAATTACTTATTGTCTCCATACAAATATTGGTATTGCTCCCCACCCACAAATGACGAGCGTTTTTAGCGCTCAGCAGGAATTTTGAATATTGGCGGTCATTTCTGACTTTTAGAGCAGTCCCATATAGACATTTGATCCCAATAAAAATAGAAATGATTGAAATCCTCAAATATTTTTTTTCGTCATGCCTATTGGGCCCCCGAGGTCGATCGATCTAGGACAAGAGACCACTGGGGACCGAAGAGCTGGCAGCTTCTTCGCACGTCTCAGCATAACTTTTTTCGGTACCATGCTGAATGGGAGCAATTTGTTAATTTGTTTTAGTTTATTTTAATTTTAGCTTTTTTGTACAGTCGAGTTCATTTACATCTACACACTTACAAGAACAAAAATATCTGAACACGACCATCTTGTCAGGAGCATAAAATCGTGTTCAGATATTTATGTTCTCGTAAGTGTGTAGATCACAGACAACCCACACTAGACGGAGCATGTAAGGCGACCCGCGCGCACCAACGATATGGTACGGCAGAACATTAAAGTATGAACACGGCGGCCACCGTTTAGTTGCGTCCTTGTTTATGATCCATGCGTACGTCAACGAAAAAAGAAATTAAATAAATAACATGGTAAATTGTAGTGTTAAGTGGTGTAGAGAGACCTCATAAACATGGATGCAACTAAACGGTGGCCGCCGTGTTGGTTCTTTAATGTTCTGCCGTACCATATCGTTGGTGCGCGCGGGTCGCCTTACATGTGCCTTACATGCTCCGTCTAGTGGGGGTGGTCTGTGGTGTAGATAGATGTAAATTAACTCGACTGTACATAGTTGCTTGTGGTGTTTAAGTTTTTTATTTACAGTTTCTTTGTTTTTTCTTTTTTCTTGTTTTAAAATAATTTATAATATATTATGACATTTGATGACAGCCAGCAATCGGAAGTGCCTCACAAGGGTAACTAGTAACTACGACAGCAAGGGTACGCCCACAATTCGACACGTATAATAACATGATCCGATGAAGGAAGTGTCTCCCGGTGTGTGGGTTCGGTCCCAGCTCGTGGGACATTTGATGCTATGAAAGAATTCGAACAATACAAAAACGAAATGCTCTAAAAATAAATATATGTTGTATAGGTATAGGTTAGGACAGTCAGTGTCAAAAAGCCAGAGACATTCGAAGAGCAGGCCTTATTCCTTTTAAAATGAAAATTGTTTTAGACATTTTTCTCTATGATCAAACATGTTTCTTTAGGTACATATTTTTGATGTTACTACTTAGAACAGGCTATTGCTATTTATTGGTATATATTTGAAACCTACAGTTTAAAGCTTTTATTGATCATTTTTATTTCAAAAACTACTCGAAATTGACAAAATTCACGAGAAAATTAGTTTTCCAACTTATTTTCGACTGCACGCAATAAAAAGTTGGTTGAAATATCAATATACGAGGGGCGTCTGAAAAGTTCTAAGCCTAAGGTATTTCGAGGTTATATATGCGTTTATGATACTGGCCACTAGAAAGGCCATTTAAAAACAAATTATTAAAAAATAACATGTCACGTTTTTATTATTCTGTTTCGAGATATTCAACGGAAAAGTACATCATGTGTGAATTACCAACGAATATTACGAAAATTGAGCACCGTGCTGTAATTAAATTCCTTACAAAAAGTGACAAATCACCGCAGTGTATTTTTGAGGAAATGGCTATTATTTACGGTGATTCTGGGCCTTCTTATGCCACAGTCAAAAAGTGGAGTCGCTTATTTAAACTCGGACGGGAATCGATCGAAGACGACCCCCGCTCAGGGCGGCCAATATCGGTAGAGTGACCGAAGAAAACGTAGCAAAAGTCAAAAAGCTGGTATTAGAAGATAGAAGAATTAAGGTTTGGCAAATAGCTGAGGTCTTAGGTATTAGTAAAGAAAGAGTCGGAGAAATTTTACATGAACATTTGTACATGAGTAAAGTCAGTGCTCGTTGGGTACCGAAAATGCTAACGGCCTTCGATAAAGTACGTCGTGTGGAAACTTCTCGGGCGTTTTTAGAATTGTGCGAAGATGATTTAGATGAAGTTTGTTCCCGAATAGTAACTGTTGATGAAACATGGATCAGACAGTATGATCCGGAGTGTAAGTCTGAGTCGATGCAGTGGATTGAAAGGGTGAAAGGCCGCCGAAGAAATTTAAAGTGCAAAAGTCGGCCTCTAAGTTAATGGCTACGGTATTTTGGGATTGTGATGGCATTCTTTTAATCGATTATTTAGAAAAAGGCTCTACGATAAACGGAACTTATTATGCAAATCTAATAAGACAGGTGCGACAAGCCATAGTTGAGAAAAGGCGGGGTAAACTAAGGAAAGGCATTTTGTTTTTGCAAGACAACGCACCCGTTCACACCGCTAATGTTGCGAGGCGTGCTCTGAAGGAAGTTGGTTTTGACGAAATTGACCACCCACCCTACAGCCCAGATCTAGCCCCAAGCGATTATTTTCTATTCAATAATTTGAAGAAAGAGTTGAGGGGAAAGCGATTTAGAAGTGACGAAGAGATGAAGGCGGCTGTACAGGAGCATTTTGAAGGGCAAAATGAAGATTATTTTTTTAATGGCCTAAAAGCACTGTATAAAAAATGTAAAAAATGCATTGATTTAGGAGGAGACTATATTGAAAAATAAACACGAGTTCATTTGTGTAAATTGTTTTTTTCTATCTTAGGCTTAGAACTTTTCAGACGCCCCTCGTATTTGACATAACTTGAAAAAAAAAAGGAAAAGGAATAAGGCCAATTAATACAAAAAGACATTATAATGTTTCATAGTTGTGGGGATCTGAAATGTCTTTGGAGTGATAGTAAGGATACTTAGATAATAAAAATTGGTTGTATGAATGGATAATGCCATCACCTGTCACGCCCACCCCCACGTGAGGCTGTCACGTGACAGATTGGCAACTGTCACACGCTATCAAAACCGTGACAGAAACGTTACCTATCACCGCTGAGCTATCGTCACGTGACTCAATATTACAATCGTTTCGTTGTGCGTTTCAAGAAAAGAAATACCGAATATTATGTCGAAAACAAAAAAAAACTGATTAAGCTCATCTTACAAGCATTCGAAATCGTTTAGGTTCACTTCGTCCACATTCCCATTTCGTTCACATTCCTACTTCGTCCAAAATCCCACTTCGTCCGCAATCAGTTCCCAACTCGTCAACTTCCCATTTTGTCAGCATTCCCATTTCGTCAACATTCCCATTTCATCCATATTCCTACTTCGTTCAAAATCCCATTTCCTCCACAACCAATTCCCAATTCGTCCACTTCCACACAATGGGAATGCGAACGAACTGGGAAAGTGGACGAAATGGGAATGTTGACGAGTAAGTGGGAAGAGGACGAAGTGGGAATGTGGACGAAGTGGGAAGATTACGAAGTGGGAATATGGACGAAACGGCAATGTTGAATAAGTCGGATTTTGGACGAAGTAGGAATGTGAACGAAATGGGAATGTGGACGAAGGGTTCACTTCGTAAACGAGTTAAATTAGGTGTATCCTTGTTTTATAGACAAACGTTTCATCGAATTTTCATTTCATCGAAAGCATTTTTTTCTGAATCCATAAATATTTTGTAATGTTATAAAACTCACCTAACCTAAACTACAGGTTGACATTTTCAAGATTTCTAAAAAAATGACTGGGCCGCTGAGCCGGCGGTCCCGGGTTCGAATCCCGGCCAGGGCAAATATTTGTGTGATGAACTCGAATATTTGTGCTTGGGTCATGGTTGTTTTTATGTATTTAAGTGTATATTTATCTATATAAGTATATATATATCTTCGTCTATTACCCATAACACAAGCCTACTAGATTTTACTGTGGGACTAGATTGATTTGAGTGAGGCTGTCCAATATTTATTTTATTCTATTAGCTTATAAATAAAGTAATTCCAATTAGAATCTCACTAAAACTGAGCAGGAAGCGTTATTGTTTATCAATAGTTACACTTAGTTGAATGAATCAATCGAACGTGCGCCCGCGCACGGCGTGTTGTAATTGTAATATCGCGAGTAAACGCCTCCGACGCGGATAAGGCACGTCCGATGTGACCTACAGACTTATAAACTGTGTCTATGTTTTATTATTATGATCTTTATTTATTTTTACTATGATGATTATACCTATATAATTAAATTAGTAAAATGCAATTCTGTATTATTTTGCCGTGCAATAACCTAGGATGAAATTAAATGTAGAAAATATGTACTTAGGCTTAAAGCTGAGACATTCCTTTTTCTCAGTTTAGTAGCTTTATTCGCATATTTGGAATGGGCGCAGACGTATAAGCAGAGCCTTTTTTCTCAGTTTTATAACTATTTACGTACATTTTGTATAGGCGTAGGCCTAGGCGTTAAGAAACTGAGACAATATTTTCCTCAGTTCTGTAACATTTAACGAGTTTTGTAACGCTGACAACTGTCATTACAAAGAAAAACATTCAGTAAAAAAACACATATTTTCTACGTCGTAGAAACGACGACACGATTGAAAACTATGCCTATTATATTGGCTTATGCATTAGTACTTACACATTTTGTGGGCTCTGAAAGACTAAATACAAAGCAACACGATACTGAGAAAATACAACAACAAAACAGAAATACTTCAAAAAAGCCACGCACAACTTACGTTTAATCTAATAATAAACATAAAAAACACTGCATAAGGACAACACAACAAATAAACAAAACGACATACTCTGCTGTATAGTTTTAAAAAACTTGCAATATACCTATTCTTGTTCTGACACTTTCTCATTAGTCGAGTTAAAAAGTGACAACACGTGATGACTGTAAAAAAACGTGAAACTGAACACCAGTCCAGTTATATATTATGCGTATATTCTTTCGGTGAAAAGTCATCAAAGCTAAATAAATAATCTCGAAGAGAACTTTCCAATTAACTGCCATATTTTAGTTTCCTCTTGAGGAAAATTCGAATTTAGCGGTAATTGGTTAACTATTCCTCCAACTAGGTTTTATCTGAAAAAAGTAATGTTTTTAAACAAATTCGGCATGTATATTGAGTCATCTTGTCAATGCAATCTTATGAACATGTTTAGAATAATTATAGTTTCAAAATTAGTGATCAATGTTACACCGTGGGTCAAACTAACCCCAATCGGAATTCAACCACAGTCTAAAACAATTTTCTACTCAATTCAAAAATATCAATGAATCGAGTGCCAGCTAAGACATTAAAGACCTACACAACTAAAAGCAAGTGCCAATAAAACAACAAAACAGTGCAACTCAAAACGGAACCAATCAATGGACCAACAAGACCGAGTGGGCCAAAGATCTACTCAATCAGAATGGCACTACTCCTCACCCATTGTGGGGGTACGTCCGCGTGCTGGTGGTGTGGGTGGTGGTGCCGTCGGTCCTGGTGGTGGCCGTTGGGCGCTGCGCACGTCGCAGCCACGCCGTACTACGTGCAAATACAGTTGGTGAGTGGATGATGTGATATTTTTGATGATGGTAAAAGGGGGTGATACTTGTCTAGATCATCAAACATGCTCGTCTAGCACTACTATGGTTCACTCCCGTCACTCTCTCACAGTACTGTACAGAAAGAGATACTACATCTCGCGTGATAAAGAGTCGCGTATCACAGTTGTGCTAGAGGTGTGGGCATCTAATTATGTCGTGACTTTAAATGATTTGACAAAATTGACGTCGGCCATTCACGCAATTGCGCGTTATTCCCGTGTATTAACTGCTTCACCCGCAAGGATAAATCCCAGAGTCAAAGTTTACGACCGTAGAAAAGGTGGTGGGCCTTGAGCCGTGTATCTTCTAAAATATAATTGTGTGATATAGCAACATTCGTTTAGTTACTCGCTAAGTGAGTAACCGAACGAGTGAGTCTTTATCCATTGAATAAATATTAGAAAAAGTACAGACGGCCCTCACTTTTCAGCAAAATAGCGAGCAATTTCTCAAATTAAAACATTGTGGTGATCCAAAAGTGAACTTTCGTTTATGAATTATGAATCACTTTTAGATCATCGTGCAAACTGAATCATAATCATGGTCATGATGCACGAATCAAGACACGTGTTAATGTATACCAAATGGCATAAGAGAGTATGAAGGTCGAATTTACAGCAATGAGGCCGTAGAGAAATACTTTCAACTTTCAACATAATAACAGCAAAGACATCGCAACATTCGCAACTATTAAAGCGATTCTATTTTATACATACATATTTGCTTTTCGTTAAGTTAATACTTACACTAAAACATCGTCACTACGTAGATTAGGAATATAAAAACTCACTGGCAAGATTTCATGTTATTGCGGGCAGAGAAAGAAAATCTATACAAAATCTTGCAAGGACATTGGCTTCAGAAGATTGCAGAATAATGTTATCCAATATACATTATAAATTTTTCGGAGACGAATTGGAAGCAGTTCTTAAAACAGGAAACCAAGCACTATCGCCAATATAAAGTTACGGGGTGTTTAAAAAACGCCCCTCCTTTATCACCAGTACCTATTGGGTCGTAAAACTGAGTCACAAAGCCATAAAACAGAGGGTTCGTTCCGTATTTCGCGTAGGCGAATTATCTGATACAATAAATAGATAGAGAAGAAAATCTCTTTAAAGTTAATGTATTGTTTCATTGTAGTTTATTTTCACGAAGAAAATTTAAACAAGTACCTTTTTCTATCTTGTCACAATGGCAATCAAGGAGGAAAAGGTAGGTAAATGTTGCAGTTTCTTTCACTTTACATAGGAAAAGATTTTAGTCAGTAGAGGGGGCTGCTGGGCTCGATTTAGTTTACAGACGTGCAGTCGTGCAGGTTGCAAAAAGTTGAGAAAATTTCCGGAATTTCCGGGAAAATTAATATATACTTAAGAATATTAAAGGTACCAAGATCACATCAGTAGTCTAGGTCAAGTACAATAGTAGGTACAGACGAGCGTAATTTGAGTTGCGCCATACACCATGTCACACTAAGTATGGCGCGACCGAAATTACGCGACTCAAATTACGTTCGTCTGGCTTCACCCTTGGAAAACGCCTTCAGGATGAAGTTAGACCGAATGCGAAACATTCACCGTGTAACCAAGGTACGTGGGACACTGCAGGCTTAACGCTAGTATGAAGTGGACCTTCTGTAGTTTGTCCACTGCGACTGTCCTTCCTTTCCGGATCACTTAAGTGAATGCCGACAGTAAAAACGGTCGTCGACCTTAGTTTTATGCCTCGGTTCGGGTTCGGGGGCGTAACAGAAGTGTTGTGAAAGACTACTTCAGGAATTCTATTTAGTAGACTCGCATCAGATGATAATATGAGAAAATTAATTTAATTTGATGAAGGAATGGCCGATCTGCCGAACTATTAAAAAGTGAAACCCATTGCCGGCACATGTGTTTCCTCCTTATAACATGGTACCCTACAAACGAAGCGTGAAGAAGCATCTCTCGGGCTAGCATGGCATTGTCAAGATAAGGCACCGTTGGTTTCTTGTCAGTTGCCATTGCGACTTGGGGTCCCCTTTTTGCTTACCATCAGGCGAAGTGGAGCCACCGTGATGTGCCAATATATAAAATACAAATATGAGACTCAGTGCCCTCCAAGACTGCTAAGGCCTGATCCTGAATCAAACGTTAGACATTTGATCTAAATTTCGAAGCCCAGATATAGAAGAATTACACTTTTAGCGTACGAGCAGGTCTTAATCTCTAATTGAAACCTATGCACTTCTTATGTTGATAGTAACTAAGTTTAAAAAATAGACTCGCTACACCAAACATCAGAAAGTAGTTCTAATGTAAAGCTTCCTTAGTTCGTAAACATCGTCATCGAGTCTCGTAGTTTGTGCGCCGGGAGCCGACTCATGTTCCAACTCGTGTTTTTACATCACTAGCGGACTATTCTAACCACCTCAGCTTATGGACACTGGATACTTATGTCTCCTTGATAAATCTCTTTATTTTCAACCTACGTTTGTCCTTATGGTACTGAGCTAGTATAAGCTCTCGTATCTTTCCCATTAAACTTACTTCATTTTTGACTGTCTAGTCTCTAAATTAAAGAATGAATAGATACTACAAAGCTAACCTCATCGTGAACGTGGGATTTTTACAGTTTTACAATAGTACGAGAAGGTGCCCACAATGTATTTATTTGCTTTGTCTGCTTATTTCTTTTTCTTTACCATAGCCGGGTAAATACTTTTTACTAAGTCTAGACTAGATACACAACCTTCTTGCTTCCTGCCATCCTACGACTACTTCCTATCTAAGTTCGGAACTAGAACTGCCCTCACTTAAATGTTGTTAAGGAGTGGGACATGACTTGAAGCCAAAGTTTAGCGGTAGCCCTAACTCCAGCGATGTGCTTTACGAGTTAAGAAGTTACCTGCTTCGATTTATTTATATCAATACTTTTGTAAAACTCTAAAATTGAATTGATAATCAGTTTTCTACGGAGAGGGGACATCCCAAGTACCAAAGATGTACCAGGATGTATAAGAAGCCTATACAGCCATTATAACTCTAATTTAAGCTGTATAAGGGCAGTGTAAGTGATTTTACAGACTGTGTGCTACTTGGGATTACTTCAGGAAAATACTTAGCAAGACGATGAAGCATCGTAGCACCAAACCAAATCTGGCTGGATAAATTATAGCCCATTTTGGTACAGGGATAGCTGGACATCCAAAGATGGGTTGAGGATACTTTTTACCCGACTCAAAGGCTAAAGTGAACGCGGACGGTTACAGACATAATCTAGTTTTTATAAAAAAATTATGTAGTATTTAAAAAAATAAGATGAACTGGGCTGGACATATCCAGAACGATGGGCTAGACTAATCACTGAATGGACACCGCAAGGTTACCGGAGCAGAGGCAGACCGAAAAGATGGCGGGATGACTAGGATTCCTTTAGTAACGAGTGGAGGGAGAATGCAGCCAATAGTGACGAGTGGCGCAAGAGAAGCCTTTGCCCAGCAGTGGGACACACGTATAGCACTAACACAATATGGATCTAGGTCTAAAATAAACATATTTTATTTATTATAATTTTTTTATAGGCTAGGCTAGGTAATAAATGTAGTATTACAAATATATCACACTAATAATATTATAAAGGCGAAAGTTTGTGAGTGTGTTTATGTGTATGTTTGTTACTTCTTCACGCACTAACGGCTGGACCAATTTTGATATATTTTGGTGTGAAAGTAGCTGTCTGGATTCACACATAGGCTACTTTTTATCCCCAAAAATTGTTTATTGCATACAATTAACACTGACAGTTCAACCTTACGTACTAATTGGTGTAACATTTCTTAATAGCTAACATGCATTATTATGTGACAGGTAAAGTGAAATTATTATTATAAGTACATTTGAAAATTAGAAGACATTATATTGGGACTAGAAGCTATTACTTACATAACAGAGATTGGAAAATAAGTAAGAAGACCGAGGAATTGTAAAATTAATTAAATGTCAAGAATATCAATATATGGCTAGTCATGTCAGTACAATTTCGGATGAAGTCGAAATACTCATTTAAAATTAATATATAAACAAATTATTAAAATTAGGTCAGTGGAACATAAATAATGTCAAATAAATAAGGCAAATCATCACACATCACTCATCACAATCAAAATGAAGTGTTCCGTGGGATGAGCGGGTAACACCGCGCAGCTAGTATATAAAATATACTTATATAATCCGTCGTAACAAAGCCCGGAGTCGTCTCACTAATAAGGCCGTCAGAAAGCAATAATGAAATAAGTACAGTAATCGCGCAGACAATACTCCTCGGGGGTGATGCCAGGGGGGCTTTTAATTCCCCTGCCTTCGTGGCCCTGGCCCGGTACCGGCGGGGGCAGAATGGCTAAAACTTATTGAAAAAGTGAGCGAAGCGTCTCTGTTTCACTTTCGTATGTCTGGATGTTCAGATTTTCGGCTATTCTCGCCTATAGGCCACATGTCTCAACCGATTCTTACGATTTTTTGTGATTAAGTCAACGTCAGTTTGATACGTATAGAGTATGTAATTTTTTGACTACGCGGATTGTAGTGCACCTGTGTACCTACTGAGCCGGCAGTCCTGGGTTCGAATCTCAGTTAGGGCCACACTTGCGATCTGCGACATTAACGAATTCACCGCCTTAGGGATGCAATCTAACTTTTATTTCATTGGGATATTTGCCTCATCATGCCTTAATATTGAACTGATTGATAGCTGGATCTAAACATAGTTATGCACTCTTAACCGACTACCTAAAGTTAAAAAATTAGGCAAGTGTAAGTCCGACTCGCGCATGAAGGGTTCCGTACCATAATCTATAACAAGTTTGTTGTATGGGAGCCCCCCTTAAATATTTATTTTATTTTATTTTTAGTATTTGCTGTTATAGCCACCCCGCCGAAGGGATGGAGGCGTGAAGAGTCTCAAGGACATCATCTCGCTATTCCAGGCGTTCTGTTCGAGCGAAGTGCCTTCGTTCGTGGCGAAGCAGCTGCACCGGCTGCCCCCCGTTACGTTCGACCACGTCGATGTCACCAGGCTGCTGAAGGATATTATGTTCCTGAAGAAGAGCCTGACCGAAGTCCAGACTAAGTTAGAGGTATCCAATAATACCATAAGTGATCTGCGTTCTGAGGTAGTATTACTACGTAACGCTATTTCAGAATGTAGGTCAAACGATGCCTCGATCATAGTCGCATGTCACGGCGCGCGGAATGCATCCGTCAGCGACATCGCTGTTGCTGATGTAGCGGATTTCGTCGCGTCGCCGGCTGACCCGGCGCCGCTCACCCCGCGCCCCGCCGATCACCCGCCTGCTATAGAAGTGAAGGCGAGTACGTCACGTGTAAGCACTGTGACCCCTCAACGTGCTTATGCTGATATCGCCGCAAAAAGTCCCGCTGTTTCAAGATCTAAGCAGCGGACATCAAAAGGGGTGCAGAACCGGTGTGAACCCGTTCACAAGGATCTGCCGAAACCGGCTCCTCGGGAGTCAAAATGTGACAAGGATGGCTTCATCAAGGTGGAAAGGAGGAAGAAGCCGGCTTGCCGAAATCAGTGCGGTACCGCACCGACTGGGCCCAAACACCTGCTGCGTCCCGCCCTGCCGACGACGCAATTGTATGTGTCCCGTCTACATTACTCTACGAAGGCCGAGGAGATCGTAGAGTATGTACGTGTGAAGACCGGAATTATCCTGAGGGTCGTGAAGTTGGAGTCTCGCCACAAAGTGAATTTTAATTCTTATGTGTTGGGGGTTCCAGCTGACCAACTAACGACCTTCATGAAGGAAGAATTTTGGCCGAAAGGTGTTTTATTCCGGCGTTTCCGCGGTCGGCTATCCAACACCATGGACAACAACACATCGTGATCTAGTTATTTTAATATTTAATATGTATGTTAGATTGTAAGGTATTTATCTATATGGGCCTTTGATGCCTGAAATAAACGAATTATTATTATTATTATTATTCACTCATTTAATCTTGTTTCTTAGGATAGGTATTTTTTACAATAAATTTATATAAAAAGTAAAATATAAAAAATACATTACAAATATAAACACATTATAAAAAAAACCTAACCTAGGGTGCCGCCGGCAACGGGGCAGGGCCCAGGCTACCGGCGGTTAGGGCTGCAGAGAGAGGAACCTCCTGACAATGCGCGCCGTGTCCAGGAGTACCGCCTTCTGTATCTGACCCTTGATCCAGCCATCTAGCGAGAGTCTCTTAAGATGTTTGTCGAGACTCTTCGCTATAAGACCGTTCGCCGAAACGACCATATCGGGACAATGATCGTCGAGTCAACATCCCACATGGCGGTCACCTCGTGAGCCAAGTCAAGGTACTTGCTGAGTTTGTCCTTCTCGGCTTTCACGAGGTTCTCGTCATGTGGGATGGTGATGTCGACGAGCACTGCCTGGCGCTTGGATCGATCTACCAACACGATATCAGGCTTATTGGCTACAATAGTCCTGTCCGTGATGATAGATCGATCCCAATAGAGCGTGGCACGACCATTCTCGAGAAATGGCATCGGTGCGTACTTATAGTACGGCACCTCAGACCCCACAAGACCGTATCGAAGAGCAAGTTGCTGGTGAATGATCCTGGCTACTAGGTTATGTCTATGCAAGTACTCGCCGTTAGCAAGATGAGAACAACCGGAGATTATATGCCTGAGTGACTCGCCGGGACGGCGGCATGCCCGACAAATGTCGACCGTACCGTCCTTCAGGATATATCTCCGGTAATTGTTCGTCATCATTACTTCGTCCGCAATTGCACAGACAAAACCTTCGGTTTCCCCGAAGAGATCCCCGAAGCGCAGCCAGTTCACGGACGCGAGCAGATCTACATCGGGCCCCGTAAGGGCCTTGTAGAACCGCCCGTGTAGCTTCTTGCTCTTCCATACAGCCCTGCGGTCATCAGTGCTAAGCACCTTTGGTCTGCGCCAGTTCTCGTTTGCTAAGGAGAGAGAGGTGAGGCCTTTGTCAACTGCTACTACATCGCGATGAATCCCACACTCGTTGTTTAGGAAATACTCCCTAAGACTGCACACCTCGCGGTTATGGAGGTCCTTGGCGTTTAAATAGCCACGGCCTCCACACTTACGCGGGATGTACAGTCTCATAACTGACGAGCGTGGGTGCCTCATGCGGTGTGTAGTGAGTAGCTGACGGACCCTCGTATCCAGGGCGTCCAGCTCAGTCTGAGTCCACTTTAGTATGCCAAAGGAGTAAGTGAGCAGAGGCATCACCCAAGCGTTGAAGGCGCGCGCCTTATTGCCACCGGACAAAAGACTGTTAAGTACTTTTGTCAAACGACAAAAGAAACGCTCCTTCAACGCCTGTCTAATGTCTCCGTCCGCAATACCCAATGACTGTGACATACCAAGGTACTTGTAGGTTTCAACTTCGGAGATAGACCTGAGGGACATTGTCTCAGAAAGCTGTAAGTTCGCGGAATTTACGACTTTCCCCCGCTGTACATGCATGACCGCACACTTGTCTACACCAAACTCCATTTTGATGGCGCTACTGAAGGCTTCAGTTACTTCCAGTAGTTCCACCAGATCCTGGCGTTTTGGTGCATACAGCTTAAGATCATCCATGTACAGCAGATGAGAAATGACCTCACCTCCTCTTCGAAGCCGGCAACCTAGTCCTGAATCCTTCAGCAGAGTGCTGAGCGGATTCAGGGCTAGGCAGAACCACAGAGGACTCAAACTGTCACCCTGGAAAATACCTCTCTCAATCCTTATTAAGTCCTGCGGGCCAGGAGGGCCATCCCCGCCACCTGGTTCACGAAGGACTGTGGTCCACTGCCTCATGCACGCGCCTAAGAGGGATCTCAGAGCTGTATCAATTTTATACAGCTCTAAGATCCTCTCCAGCCATGAATGAGGCACCGAATCATAGGCCTTCTTATAGTCAATCCAAGCGGTCGAGAGAGACCCCCTGTTCCGCCGGACTTGTTGACAAATGGTCGTGTCAATGAGGAGGAGCTCCTTAGTACCACGGGACCCAACCCTACACCCATTCTGAGAAAAGGCCAAAACATTGTTCGCAACAATGTGCGTGTTAATTTTAGTTCTCAGAATGGACGTAAGGAGCTTGTATAAAGTGGGCAAGCACGTGATGGGTCTATAGTTTTTGGCTTCCGTGGTACTACCGGACTTATGGAGCAGGAAGGTAACACCAGTAGTCATGAAAGATGGCAGGGAACCAAGCTCGAGGGCGTCTTGAAATTGTGTTGCCAGACGTTCGTGTGAGGATCGAAACCACTTGATCCAAAAGTTGTGCAACCCGTCCGGCCCAGGACTTTTCCAGTTCTGGGTCGTACGGGTCGCACAGCTTACATCATCGGGGCTGATAATCACAGCCCCCATGGCTTCGATCGGCTCACACTCACGTCTGACAACATTCATCCATTCGCCCTCGGTGTGCTCGACTGGAACCGACCAGATACTACGCCAGAAATTAATCATGGCAGTAGGATACATTACAAATATAAACACATTCTAAAAAAACCTAACCTAGGGTGCCGCCGGCAGCGGGGCGGGGCCCAGGCTACCGGTGGTTAGGGCTACAGAGAGAGGAACCTCCTGACGATGCGCGCCGTGTCCAGGAGTACCAAATAATAATAATACTTTATTATTATTATTATTATTATTATAGCGGCAATAGAAATACATCATCTGTGAAAATTTCGAATGTCTAGCTATCACCGTTCTTGAGATACAGCCTGGTGACAGACGGACGGACGGACAGCGAAGTCTCAGTAATAGGGTCCCGTTTTTAGGGTTCCGTAGTCAACTAGGAACCCTTATAGTTTCGCCATGTCCGTCTGTCCGTCCGTCCGTCCGTCCGTCCGTCCGCGGCTTAGCTCCGTGATCATTAGTACTAGAAAGCTAAAATTTGGTATGAGTATGTGTATGTATAACGCCGACAGAACGGTAAAATAAAATTAATAAAAACATTTTTTTTCGGGTACCTCTCGAACACCTAAAGTAGGGGTGATTTTTTTTTCTTTTCAACACTGGTGGTAAACTCCACTACCCAAAGGTTGTCTGGAAGAGATCGCTCTTTAGCGATAAGACCGCCTGTTGTCTACCGTTTTTAATTTGTTTATTTGTAATTTCTTGTGTAAATGTTTTTTGGTGTGCAATAAAGCGTACTTGTATTGTATTGTGTGTGGGGTGTCGTTGAATAGGTCTTGTAAAAATAACAGGGGTCTTCTAACATTATTTTTTGATAAAGTCAGCAGTTTTGTATATATTCGCTCCAAAAAAAAAAAAAATAGTGTCCCCCCCTCTAACTATTCAACCACGGGTCAAAAAAAATCTGATAAATTCATGTTAATGAGGCCTTATAAGTACTTTCAATGAAAACTATATTGAACAAAATCGGTTGAGCCGTTTTTGAGTTATCGCCAAATTTCATATTTTTTCTTTAAAAGGTCGTAAGTTGACTTCCAGAAGGTAATAAGTGATTATAGTTTCTAGGGCGTTTACGACCTTTTTATATAGATTAAAATCTTTCTTAACGTAAACCTCGGGCTTAAAACAGCAGTTTATTGTGAAGGATGAGCAACTACGGAACCCTACACTGAGCGTGGCCCGACATGCTCTTGGCCGGTTTTTAACCTTTGGGTACGGAACCCTAAAAAGACGATTATGTTTCTTCTTCCTCGCCTTTTTTATTTTTATTTATACATCCATCTATTAATTGAGCAAAGATACAGTCAACTGAACCCAATAAAGACCGACACAACTCTTGAGGGTGTCATTAAAAATGTATATTTCGTAACTCGTAGTCGGGCGGTCGTAAATCTGAGCGTGACTGTACAAAGAGTCTGGCGGCCATAAACCGGAGACGGAGCGGATAATGTGCGCGACTGTACTTTGTATGTAGTGTATGTGTATACGCTACCACGTGTAGAAAAGACGCGTTCTATTCATCGTAAGGTAGGACGCTACGATGGCGTGCAAAATAGGGTTGTACAATTTCGGGAACACCATTTTTTTATAGTGCTCTCTGGATAACCATTGTTTCTTGTTAGTCCTTTCTGGACGCCGTTTGCCGTCCGCCATTTTTGCCCTTTGCTTATCTGAGGCGTGACGTATAATACCGAGTAAATAAACAGAGGGGCTAATCCGATGTTCTAAATTCGACCGCCGTATAGTGCCGTCCTGCTCACTCAATTACGTGATCGAGAGGGACGGCACTATTCGGAGTCGTCGGAGTAGGCCGTCAGTTTTCTTTATTGGACCGGAGACGTCACTACCATGAGCGAAAATGGCAACAGTTAAAAGGCTCTTTCAAAATACAGAATAAAATAGTAGATTGTTAACCAAGGGTAGAAAGTGACCCATTGCACCCGAGATATTTCTGGCGCTCGAACGAAGTGAGAGCGCCAATAGTTCGAGGGTGAAATGGGTAATTTCACCCGAGTTAAACACTCTACTTTTCATTTCGACTGCGAGGAAAATAAAATACTACACGCACACATGTCATGAGTGTGTTAAATTAATTTCCATGTCATTTTTAACCAATAATTATATTATTAAACTCTGCCTCCAGCAATGGAGCCGGTCACAAGCCCGGGTAAAAGAGGAGTGCAACGGACACATTGACATATCAGACTTCAGCTTTGATATAGCAATGTGTCTAAAAACCCCCAGGGTCAGAGGTGGGAGGACGTGCCGAAGGCCCTCACAGCCGGCTGTGGGCAGCGGGGGGTAGGTGCGGATTGGGCTCGCAAGCGGACGAGGGGAGGGGGAGTAGGGCCTGAGATGTGAGATGTTGGCGTGGAAGGGAGATGGACAGATAGGTGAAACCGGGGCGCAATTAGAGGCGTCTCGGCGAGGAACCAGACTGGTGAATCGAACAGACGCGTCACACTAAAACATCTTAGGAGCTGCTGTCTCATGCTTGCGGGCTTACTCGGCACAATCGCTGTCGCGAACGACTGTGCGCAGAGGAGGTGGCGTTCACTGTGTACGTTAAATGTAGCTGGGGGGTAGTAAGGGAGCACTGCTGCCACTCTAATATTTTTCTTCCCATTACAGTAATTAATATGGAGAATTACCTAAGTAACATGTTACTGAATAAATCTGCGAAAGCAGCAAAGTGCGCCAGTGGCGACACGGAGTGCAGGGAGGACGGGAAGCCGGCAGGTGGACCACCGACTGCACCGTTAGCAGGCCCAGGACTGGGAGGGAACCCAGGCTCCTCGAACGCGAGGAAAGGAGGACCCCCGTCCGGAGCAGGAGGAGAGGAGGCAGGCACCCCAGATGTCCAGGAACGAATGGGGGGTCTGTCACTTTGTGAGGAGGAGAGACTACTTGAGTCGCCGTTGAAGGCTGGGACAGGCATAACAACGCAAGGGTTCCAGAAATACCATTCGAAGGCGGAGAAGAAGAAGGCGAGGAAGGAGAGGAGGAAACTCGCTAAGATCACGTTTGGTGGGGGGGAGGCTAGTGGATCAGGGGGAAACCCCCCCGCTGACCCGGCCCCCAACAAACGTGGTCTGAAACTCAAGCGGCAGAGCACGGATGAGGGGCAGTCGGCGCGTCCTCCAGCAAAGCGCCAGAATCAGGGCAAGGCAGCGGCAGAGGGACCACGGGGGGAGGCCAAAGCGCACCGAGATCTCGCTGTCGCTGTGTGCCGGGAGGACGGAGCTTTGGTGGACGAGGCTCTGGCGCTGCTCATCCGTGTGAGGATTACGGAGCTGATAGAGGTGGAAGTGGAGAAGCTTATAGCAGGGGAGACCGAGTTGGAAGCCCCTCAATTCGCGACGTCGGGATTGGTGGCAGAGGGGTTTTTCCTGGTGACGCCGGTCACGACGGAGTCGAGGGAGTGGCTTCTGACCCGGGACTTCGGGGTGGTAGGAGGCCACAAATTGGTGGCTAAGAAGCTGCAGAAGACGAGGGTGCAGGTCTGGGTCCCCGGGGACTTACACACGGACGCGAAGAAGTTCGTGTGGTTCCTGAGGCTCCAGAACCGGGACAAACCGGAACTGAGGATGGACGATTGGACCCTGGTATCGAGTGAGAGGCAACAGGCAGGGACCCGCGTCTGCCTGTCGGTGCCGCAGGAGGTGGAGGAAACCTGGGGGAATGAGGGGACCAGGATCCTCTACTATGCGTGCACAAAGATCCGGGCTAGAATAATAAGGGCCCAATCGTCCAGACTTAGCAGCAAAGACGGAATAACACCGCCAGAAGAGACGCCAACACCTGAGCAGGCGGTGGCAGGAACTGTCGACATCCAATCGGTAGAGGAGGGAATGGATGCCGACAGTGATGCATCCACTGAATAGGGGGTTGACCGAGTACACAGACACACAATAATAATGAACACTACACGAAACACACAAATTACACAAACAACAAAAACACAAACACAAATAAGCATATGCCAAGTAAACCTGCAACACTGCAAAGATGCAATGTCCGAGTTAGGACAATATGTTGTCAGGAATAAAGTTGAAATAGCCTTGCTGCAAGAACCTTATGTATGGAGAAACAAAGTGACAGGCCTGGGACATCTGGGGGGGGCTCTCCACTACGAAAGGAATGGTGAGCTGCCTCCAAGAGCATGCATTTTTGTGAGTAACAACGTAGAAAACATGGGTTGTGTTATGACCTTATGTTACAGAGACCTAGTAGTCGTGGAAGTGTGCCTCATCGCTCAGGGCGGGGAGAGGAGGAGAGTGGCGCTGGCGTCCTGCTACCTACCGGGCGAGGGCAGTGCACCGACAGAGGAGCTAGAAGATGCGGTACAGATGTATCAAGGTAAGAGAGTACCCCTAATTATAGGCTGCGATGCAAACGCGCACAACGAAGTGTGGGGAAGCACCGACACCAATGGCAGGGGAGAATCACTACTAGAGTTCATAGTAAGTAAAGACCTGGACATATTGAACGAGGGGGACACCGCCACGTTCGTAACAAGGGTAAGAAAAGAGGTATTGGATATAACGATAGCCACGGGAGGAATTACCGAAAGAATAAAAGGATGGAGAGTCGACAGGGAGGACAGCATGTCGGACCACAGGAGACTACTCTATAACTTAGACTACCACATGGAGAAGTTGAGGATAAGGAACCCACGAAAAACAGATTGGGCAAAATACGAAGAAGAACTAAAAACCAATGCGCCTAAACCAAGGAGATGTGAGGACATCAAGGAGTTGGAAGAGGCTGCATTAGGACTCGAGCGAAGCATCATAGAGGCGTTTCACACAGCATGCCCTGAGAAAACAGTTCAGACTGGCAGAGGACAACCATGGTGGAACAAAGAACTCCAAAAGCAAAGGAAGAAAACACGCAGGGCGATGAGACAAGCCGTAAAAAGGAATGATACTCAGAGCTGGGACATGTACAAAGTAACTCGGAACGCCTACAGCAGGCTGCGGGAGAAATGCAGCCGGGAAGGCTGGAGACATTATACAGAAGAGATAAATAACTACTCGGAGGGGGCAAGGGTGGTGAAACTATTAGCAGGCGATAAGGCGTGCCAACTGGGAAGCCTGAAGGCAGGCGATAGCTTGATCACGGACCCTGGAGAGATTTTGGAAGTGATGCTGAAGACGCACTTCCCAGACTGTGAAGCAGCCAGGACAGATGAAGAGGATTCGCCAGGATGCTCTGAACCGGACTGGAAGACAGCAGAGGAGGTAGTAGCGGAGGAGAGACTAGCCTGGGCAGTCAAATCCTTCGCTCCTTTTAAAGCAGCGGGGCCGGACGGCGTGATCCCGGGACTACTCCAAAAGGGCTACGACCTGATAAAAGAGAATCTGAAGGAAGTATTCAAAAGCAGTATTGCCCTAGGGCACATCCCGAAAGCATGGAGAGAAGTACGGGCAGTCTTTCTACCAAAGCCAGGGAAAAAGACATACCAGGATGCAAAGTCATTCAGAAGCATAAGCCTGTCATCATTTGTACTGAAAACACTGGAGAAAGTGATAGACGCATTCGTAAGAACACAAATAGGAGAGAGTGGAAAGCCACTACATGGAAACCAACACGCCTACATGGCGGGAAAATCCACGGAAACGGCTCTACACAATTTGACAATAAGGATCGAGAGATCACTGGAAGCAAAACACTACGCACTAGGATGTTTCTTCGACGTGGAAGGGGCCTTCGACAAGGCGACCTTCGAAGCGGTGGAAGAAAGTCTAAGGAGAGACGGGATAAATCCTGCTATTGGGTCCTGGATAAGCAAAATGCTCAGAGGAAGGGCGGTAACGGCGAAACTCGGAGGAGAAGTAAGACGGATAAGACCGAGAAGAGGCTTCCCACAAGGAGGATGTCTATCACCACTGATGTGGTGCGTACTTCTAGACTCCCTAATTGAGGAAACAAATAAAGGAGGCCTATACGTGCAAGCGTACTCCGATGACGGAGTCATACTTGTACGAGGAGTGGCCCTAAATGTAGTTAGAGATATAATGAGGAAAGGGGTGATGGATATATTAGCATGGTGTAGGGGCAGAGGACTGGACCTAAACCCCGATAAAACTAAACTAATATTGTTTACCAATAAGAGGAAAATAGAGAAAATGAAGCCTATCAACATTCATGGTAAAGAACTCGAAGCAGTCAAGGAGCTTAAATATCTGGGAATAACGCTAGACAGTTCTCTCAGATATAAAACACATATAAGAGAGCAATCGGCCAAGGCCATAAGAACGCTGTACCAGTGTAAAAGGGCCGTAGGAAGGAAATGGGGCCTGAAACCACACATGATACACTGGATCTATAAGGCAGTGATACTACCCAGGATACTATACGGAGCCCTGGTATGGTGGCATAAGGCCAACATAAAAGAATACCACAAAGAATTATCAAAAGTACAAAGACTGGCATGTCTTATGATCACGGGGGCAATGAGGACGACGCCCACGCAAGCAATGGAAATCATGCTCGGTCTCAAGTCACTCAAAATAGAAGCGGAGAAGAGGGCCATGGAACAATGGTATAGAATGAAAGCATGCAAGGAATGGAGAGGAAGCTGTGTGGATAAGGGACATGCACTCATTCAGAGAGAAGCATGTTCGAAGATGGGGATGCTTATCCAAAACAACGACCTTATAAAGAGACGAGAAATGTTCGATAAGAAATATAGGATACATATAGGAGACAGGGACAACTGGAAAATAGAGGTAGAGCACCCCGTGACTATCTGCTTTACAGATGGTTCTCGGCGGGAATCCACGAAACTAGCAGGAGCCGGCATAGTGATACCGAAGCTGGATAAGAAAGTACACATACCTCTGGGGAGATACGCTAGCGTATTTCAGGCAGAGGTATGCGGCATAATGAGATGTGCACAAATAATAGATGAATGCTCACAGGAAGTGGGATCAATCGTTATATACACAGACAGCCAGGCTGCACTAAAAGCGTTAGACAAACAGACGGTAAGCTCGTCCTTGGTAAAGGAATGCAGAGAAGCCCTGAACAAACTTGGAGGACACACAAAGATTACGGTAGCATGGGTACCTGGACATCAGGGTGTGACAGGGAATGAAAGGGCAGATGAGATGGCAAGGCTAGGAGCAGAGAGGGAACTCATAGGACCCGAACCTGCACTGCCAATATCGGCAGAAGTCACAAAAGGAGTTATAGCTAGGCTAATGGAGGAAGAGGCCAATAGACAATGGCGAGAGACAACGGAATGTCGACAATCGAAGATGATCCTAGGAGGCATGAACAGAAAAAGGACCAGGTATCTCCTGGAACTAGGTAAGAAAAATCTCAGATTATTAACAGGCATAATCACGGGACATAATAGCCTCAACAGGCACCTACACATTATAGGTGTGGTAAGTGATCCATACTGCCCGCACTGTGGCCAGGAGGAGACGAGTAAGCATGTTATAGCAGAGTGTGGCATGTATGCGATAGTACGCTATAGCATCTTCAACAAAGATAAACTAGAAGAGGAAGAGCTGAGGGACATTAACCTTAAAGATGTCCTTTCCTTCTGCAGGAGATTAAGAAGATTCGAGGAAGAAGGCTGTATGGGAGCGCCGCCGGGACAGTAACCATTGGCTCCAATCGGGAATTGGGCTGAATGAACGCAGCCAAGCGATCGACAGCCCGCCTGCTTCCGGCCGGGCGTCCCTACACCAAATCAAATCATCATAACCAATAATTAATAAAAGACACGGTATTTATATTTAATCCCGTGTTCCCGCTTTTTCTATTGCAAACTTTCATTATTATTATTTTTAATAAAAAAAAAACTATTTGACGAGGTAACCTTTTAACACCTATATCGGACCATCCCCGACATATACGTACCTACCGCCAACATTAAAAAAAAAACAAATCCAATGGTTTCTATTTTATTTTTTATCTAAATGTACGATTCTATCAATAAATCAGGGACATAATTATATATATGTATTATGAATATATATTTATATTTAATAATTAGATGTAAATAAATTAAGCTTGCATATATTGTATATAACTTTTGGAGACATTTTTTCAATGGCCACTTACCACGGCCGACTAGATTGTACCTAATTGAGTTGGTCACGACGTGCATCTAGATGGCACTTATCTTTGACTCCGTGGCAATTAAAAAAAAATTACTTTCCACCCTAGGGATGGAAAAGCTATTTTCCACCCGGCTATCTACTTATGAAAATTACACTTTCTGAACAGGAGAGATGAAAACTATATTTTTAAATTAAGTTTTTTCAGCCACCTACTGCTATTATGAACTGAAAAATATATATTTAGGTTTTCTATGCTAAATATTATACGAAATAAACATTAGTTTAATACATGAGGGTCAATTAACTATTTTCTGCCATTTGTTGCCACGGTGATGCCCCTGGGTCACTTTTTAAAACTACGATTTTCCGCGGTTAGCTTTGTAATTTAAGCAGTTATAAGCCCATTCTTATGTGAACTATCTCCTGACAATACCAGTAATATCAATTATCAACACTTTTCTTACTATTATCCCCTGGGTCACGGACAGAATAACAGCAAGAAAAAGTTGATCCACCCATGAACACTGTGAAACATACAACTTTTTAACCCTTAAAATGAATCGAAAGTAATTTCCGATATAAAGTCAATATTAACCGCTTAATTACAGAACTTGTAGAACAAGTAGCACGTCTGTCATTTGGCTTAATATAGTAAACCTGTCCGTACAATGCGGTCGGGCAGATGTTCAGTAATCCCTCCGTAATCTAGATAATACAATGGAGAGGCCGCAGTATGACAGAAGTCGATTTCCACCGGCTTGTTCTATTTTTGAAGAACGTAGGCCAAAGCAACTCCGGGTTTACTAACTATATTTAATTGATTAATTAAAGGCATATTTTCCCAAACAATTAACCGACTAAAACAGTACTATTATAAGTGAATGTGACCGCCATCTTGAAATTCAAAATGGATTGTATTTTTAGAATCAACACCCCGAAAACATAGAAAAGAACAACCAACACCATTGATAAGTTTTGGTTTAATTTAGTAAAAAAAGTCTAAGTTTTTGTATTTGCAGTTTGTTAGTTCAAAGTTTTTTGTTTTTATTACTGTAATGCTGTGTAGTTTATTTCTGTAAAAGGTCCTTACAAAGGAGGTCCTTACAGCAGGGACTATAGTTTTTTTTCCAAAAACTGTAAGGTGCACTCGGGTAATTCCGAATGCTTTTTGCACTAGTTGGTAAGGTGTAAGTGTCTCCATGAACCAGTCAGTATAGCAAGGTTTTAAGACGGAAATAGTGAATAACTTACTTACTAGATGATATAGCCTAACAAACGATTACAGAATTTTTCATAAGTAATGTAAGTTTTTTAAAATACAAGCATTTCAAATCTAGTTTTTTTTTTCGTTGCCAACGGGCAATTCCGAATTGGTTCGGGTAAATCCGAATACACTTGAAAATGAGTTTTATGCGCTTCTTGCATAAGGGACATATTCCTTTTTTGATTGGAATTACCCTCCCTGCTCTTTTTACTCGATTAGGCTTATAGAAGTACATATACGTGTGTTTGTCAAGCTTTTATTTCGGAATTACCCGATCAGGAATCTGTGGTACTCAAACTTTAACCCTTAAAGTCTGGATGTATAGCCCCCTGTTTACATATCTTGACCATCTTTTTGCATTTTATTGATTTTTTTATTATTTTTTCAGGGCACCTAGGTTTGAACCCTGTTATTTTTTTATTTTTCGTCTTTAAGGGTACCTAAAGACACCTGCAAAAAGGACAAAAAAAATCCGGCTTGCAACGCCATGAATCCAGGAAAACATTCCCATACAATATGTGTGAAAATAATGATAATGTACTTAATAAAAATCCACATACCGAAAAAACATTTTCCATACATGTGGAGCAGAATTTACTACGAGAGAAAAAAAATAGCGATTAAAAAATAATAGTTTTCATTTTCACACAAATATGTGAAAATTTTTCTTCGATTAGTGGCTTTTCTAGCCGGTTTTTTTTTTGGCCCATATAAGTTTTGGATTGGCATAAAAAATAGTACATTACTGCAGACGCCGGGAAAATAAGGGCTTGCCGGCGGTAAAAGTTTTTTCTCAAACATGCAATGAAATATTGTCTTTGCGTTCCTTATAATAGGCTCGGAAGTATCGGTTTTTGGGCGCAACAACTCGAGAGGACTGTAAAGGGATTTCATACTGCTTTTCAGGCCTAGGCCTGCAAAGTAACTTTTTTTTTGTTTCAACAACAAGGTCATTCACACAGCTGGCTGGTTTGACAAAAAGCAGGTTTTGTTTTTAAAGGTTGGTTGTTAGACACTTGTGGAAAAAAAAATTCAAGATGGCGACTTTTTTTTTCAAAATTTCAAATTGGTGCTAGGCGGCTAAAACTCGGTATCGGGGGGCTCTCGGGGCTCAAAAATATGAATCTGAAATCTTGTCCGAAAATTCGGTCAAATTCGGAAAATATCGAAAAAAAACGATTTGTATGGAGAAAATTTCAAATTGGTCCTAGGAGGCTGAAATTCGGTATCCGGGGGTTTTTGGGGCTCCTGAGTCAGAATCTGAAATCGGATTTTTTAAATTCAGTCAAATTCGGTATCGGGGGGCTCTCGGGGCTCAAAAATATGAATCTGAAATCTTGTCCGAAAATTCGGTCAAATTCGGAAAATATCGAAAAAAAAAAACGATTTGTATGGAGAAAATTTCAAATTGGTCCTAGGGGGCTGAAATTCGGTATCCAGGGGTTTTTGGGGCTCCTGAGTCAGAATCTGAAACCGGATTTTTAAAATTCGGTCTAATTCGGATTCGGGGGCTCTCGGGGCTCAAAAATATGAATCTGAAATCTTGTCCGAAAATTCGGTCAAATTCGGAAAAGGTCGAAAAAAAACGATTTGTATGGAGAAAATTTCAAATTGGTCCTAGGAGGCTGAAATTCGGTATCCGGGGGTTTTTGGGGCTCCTGAGTCAGAATCTGAAATCGGATTTTTTAAATTCGGTCAAATTCGGTATCGGGGGGCTCTCGGGGCTCAAAAATATGAATCTGAAATCTTGTCCGAAAATTCGGTCAAATTCGGAAAATATCGAAAAAAAAAACGATTTGTATGGAGAAAATTTCAAATTGGTCCTAGGAGGCTGAAATTCGGTATCCGAGGGTTTTTGGGGCTCCTGAGTCAGAATCTGAAATCGGATTTTTAAAATTCGGTCAAATTCGGAAAATATCGGACAAACAATATTAAGTGTTATTCTTTGAAGTATATTTTTTTATTTCATTGTATGTTTGAGAAAAGCACTATACATGCCTCGTCGTGAAAACGGATTCCCGGCCTCGTATCACTATCCGGCCTCGCTCGCACGCTCGCTCGGCCGTATATACCTACTTGGCCGGAAATCCTCATTTTCCCGGCCTCTGATGTAATGTACTATAGACGGCCGACCGTAGCGATACCTACGAAGCCTGCAAGCCCTTTTCACGGCTTTCAAGCCAAACGGAACGTTGGGGTTGTGTAATAACGGTGAAAATGAATTGGCTCACTTGTCGCATCGACGCTAGCGAGGGTTATCAACGATTAAATAAAATAATAATGTATTGACCATTTATTTGTTGCATTCAATATAGAGAGCAAATTATATTATTTATACATTATATACAGGATGATCAATCATAATGGGTCAGTAGGGAGAAAACGAAAACTATAAGAGATTGGGAAATCTGCTCTTAGGAACCATGATGGCGTCGATTTTAGATTTATTAAAAACTGCATTCAATTTTTTTTCGTATATCTCATGCATAACTGGGAATCGAACGCGGTTAAAATTGAAGAGGATAAAAAGAAAAAAAAAGATGTCAATCGATCCTATTTTTTATTAGCAACAAATATCTGTATAAGTGTACATACATTTAGAGTGCTCTAAGAGTCAGAAATTGCTGTTAAAGCTGAAAACGCTACATAAAAATATGCGTGCTGTCTAGGTATGGAAAAATAACTTTTTCCATTTTGACCATAATAATTCCCGTTTATGTTTATAGTTGTCATACAATAATTGTTTTGTTGAATTATGAGGATATTGGAAACAATTTCATATTTGCTTTTCGATAAAAAAAAAAGTCAAATGTTCGTACCTTATAGGAATGTCACTCTTTAACAGCAATTTCTGATTCTTAGAGCACTCTAAATGTATGTAAACCCCTACAGACATTTGTTCTCAATAAAAAATAGGATCGATTGACATCTTAATTATTATTATTTTCTCTACTCAATTTCGACCGGGTTCGATTCCGGGTTATGCATGAGATATACGAAAAAAAAATTGAATGCAGTTTTTGATAAATCTAAAATCGAAGCCATGGTTCCTAAGAACAGATTTCCCTATCTCTTATAGTTTTCGTTTTCTCCCTACTGACTCATTTGGATTGATCACCCGGTATATTATTTCACTATTTAACTGTAAAATGATACATTTCTAAATTTACACAAATTGAATACACCACCATGCCACATTTTATTGGCATTGCTGCGAACCACTGCAATACAAAATCTTTTTTTTTTTTTTAACAATACAATACGTATTTAAAAGAATGCAACGTTACAAATACAAAAATAGCGATAGTACGGCGTGGTGGAGCGATAGAGTAATAAAAATAAATACTGATTTCGTTTACAAAGGACGATAAGTAATAAATTAATAAGTTAATAACGCGCTATAATATAGTTATAAGTACATGACACATTACAAATGGTTAAAATTGGTGGCTGTTAAATATAATAGTGGTATATGGTAATTCGAGCAAATTCCTGCATCCCGCTACGATGCAAATGTTTTTAGCTATCTTTTTATTCATTTCACTACTAGTATAAAAAGACAAATGCGGCACGTTCACTTGCGACGTAAATCGGTAGAGCGTGGGCGCTAGTATCGTGTACGTGTACGTGCGTTCCGAGGCAGAGCGTGGCAGCCACTGAATATGCCACACTGGTCTGGGGACCGGCATGTACTTGTAGCGGGAAACGTTAATCGCGGAGTGCGCCCCGCCTGGTTATACTTACACATCGCGTCAATAACTTAATTTTGATTGTTTGAGAACCACTGGCTGTCACTTTGAAAAACAAGGTCGGATAATTCCGGCCACGGAATTCCCCACTTCGGGTAAATCTGAAAATTTAATAAAATACAAGCTACAATAGATTAACTCTATTTAAAATGGCTAAAAAACGAAAATCTCTTAAACACAAAAGCAGTCAATTCATTTACTCACCAAATTACAGAGTTAGCGATGGTCGTCTAATTCCGAATGTCAAAAAGGCGGGAATTTTTCACTCGCTCACTAATCTGATGCGCCACGCGCGTAGTTTTGTCGCTAGCGTCTCAAGCTAACTGACGCGGCAAGGGAGATACTTGAACTTCATAGGGAGTGTAGCCAGAGCAAATAATGTAGCCGCGTTTAGTAGATAATGGTCATTTTCGGAATAGCCCGATTTTCGGAATTAGCCGAGTGCACCTTACATACCCTATTTGTACCGTATCGTAATAGATCTAGTCTCGAATTAAGCTCAAGAAGGCTTGCGTTATCGTACTAGATGATAATACACGTACTTATATAGTTAAAAACAGAACCATGACCCAAGCACAAATATTCGAGTTCATCACACAAATATTTGTTGCGGGATGCGAACCCGGGACCGCCGGCTCAGCAGGCAGGTGGACTACAAACTGCGCCAACCGCGTCGTCGTATTCTGCCATAGTTAATGAAAGCCTGCCTGGAGTCTTCAGGGCAGTAGGTTCGAATCGAGTTAAAAAAGTAATTACTTCAGTACCGGAGCCAGTGTTAACTACATTATTGAAGACATCGTTCGATTATACAGGTTGTTTGATAAGATGGGGTGAAATAACTATATTTTTAGTAGAAAACGGCCACGACCTCGGTCACAACGGGAAGAAATATTACATTACATACCTAGGGCGGTACATTTGTAAATGTTCTAGGCTGCAGGTGGTTGTGGTCCGAACCAAAGGTGAGGTGTGGGATCTTCTCCCCGCGGGCATATGTATATTGTATAGAGATTTAGTTTTCATCTCTCCTGTTCGGAAAGTGTAATTTTCATGAGTAGATAGCCGGGTGGAAAATAGCTTTTCCATCCCTAGGGTGGAAAGTAATTTTTTTTTAATTGCCACGGAGTCAAAGGCAATTGCCATCTAGATGCACGTCGTGACCAACTCAATTAGGTACAATCTAGTCGGACGTTGTAAGTGGCCATTAAAAAAAAAATCTCCAAAGGTTAGATATAGGCAAGCTTAACTTATTTATATCCAATTATTAAATATTTAAATATGTATGTATTACTATATTTATAATACATACATATCATTCTGTCCCTCATTTTATTGATAGAATTGTACATTTATATAAAAAACAAAATTGAAACCATTGGATTTGTTTTTTTTTAATGTTAGCGGTACGTATATTTTAACTTTTTTTTTCTATTAAAAATAAATATAATGAAAGTTTGCAATAGAAAAAGCGGGAACACGAGATTAAATATAGATACCATGTCTTTTATTGATTATTGGTTAAAAATGACATGGACATTAATTTAACTCACTCATGATCATGACATGTGCGTGTAGTATTTTATTTTCCTCGCAGTCGAAATGAAAAGTAGAGTGTTTAACTCGAGTGAAATTACCCATTTCACCCTCGAACTATTGGCGCTCTCACTTCGTTCGAGCGCCAGAAATATCTCGGGTGCAATGGGTAACTTTCTACCCTTGGTTAACAATCTACTATTTAATGACTGTTGGCTGAATAGTCTCTTCTCTGACACTTAATTTTTTTGTTCTTGACATTTTTACAGCTCCAAAATGACTGCACCTTTTACATCTCCAAATTTAATTCGTTGAACACGGAGACTCTCTACATCGTCATTAAACTTAGTAATTTTTTTTAACCTTTGCCCTTGAGACCATTTACATCTCTGAAAGTAAGTTTAAGTTTATTGTTATTTAATAGCTCCGGAGACAATACACATCTCCCTGTAAAATATGCCCAGTGTCTGAGCAGTGAGTGTGTTTCTCTTTCATGATATTATTATTGTAAATTGTGAATGTTTTTAGTAAGTGTAACTTAGAATCTTACATGTAAAAGAGCTCTTGTAACCTACTTGCAGAATAAAATTTTGAATTTGAATTTGATATGAGTAACAAGGCGTGAACCATCCTGTACGTGAAACCCGTACGCCACGCCACCTGTCCGGACGCTAACTGGTCGGTAATTGCGCTAAAACATAGCCCTCGACAACCTCCATTCTACTGTCTTGGCCAAGAGCTCATCAACGTTGAAACTAGTAGTAGTAAAGTTATTTGAAGACACTTAATTATTATTTTAATGCAAGGATTATGTAAAAAAAAACATGTAGCTTTTATATTTTTTCTTAAAAAAAACCGTTTTTGCTATTTAGATTTGTATCTGTTTAGCAAAAAAAAACGGTTTATCAACAGATCGACACGCTATGAAAATTTAATCGCGCCGGGACTCGAATGTAGCTTTGGATCACTTGTCGAACGTCTTAATTTTTCTTCGCGTGTTGATTCTTGTATCTACATAGCAATTTAAAATGTGGCGTTAATTTGCCCACATTAAAAAAAAGAAAAAATCACATAAAAGTATTTTTTTTTATTTCACCATGACAGTTTGCTATTCTATTGGCTAAATGGTTCTCTGCCGTTAACTTCGGCACAGACTATAGCGGTGTTGGCCCGAAGTATGTATGACTTTCTACATCCAAGTGGCTCTCCACACTGGGTATCTGTTGGCCCAACCTCGGTCAACTTCGTAGTGAAGAACTAGGAAAAAAACCCAAAATCTGGATGATCTTTGACAGTTGCCAACGTTAAAATTTCAACGGTTTGACATTGACAAGTGCCGATCATTGACTATTTTTTTATTGGGGTTTTAAGGTGAGGGCCTGTTAGCTGATGCAGAGATGTTTCTATCAACAGATTGGTTAGTCCGACGCTTCTACGAGTCCTTCCACACACGGAAACATTAAACAATGAGGACATATAAATTTATGACACATGTAATGTCTCATTTTTTATGTGTTTTAATGTGGGTACTGTTTTTAAGACACACAAAGTATAAGGAAAAATTCGAAAGGTTGCTTAGGAGTTAGGGTGGCAGAAAGGTTAACGCGCTGGACCGGAAATCTAGAGGTATCGGGTTCGATTCCCGGTCTCTTCCACAAGGTTAATCAAATTTTCTTTGAACTTCGATCGATGTATCAATGGTTTAATAATACAACTTAAACAGTAGGCAATACTAGACAGAGGAAGTATACGAACGCTCAATATTCACGCGCGGCCCGTTTTTACGGAAACAGCGCTTATTTTGATTTATGCGCCCGCACAAGAAACCGCTGAGGATGCGCCCTTTTTCTATGTTTCCTTTTTATTTCATTTCTTTGGGGCAGTGTACGGTTTTTCTTGGATACGTGAAAGATAACATGGTGAAATAAAGATGCTAGTGTTTACAAGTTTGTGATAAACTTTGTGATTCGAGTTAAAGCCTGACCAGAAATATATGAGGATAGTCAAGAGGGCACTATTTATAAGATTTACATGGCAACAATTTTGCAACCAATCATAACCCACTATAATGACATTAGTTTAAGTATCTGTCAGGTCCACTATGTTAACCTCGTAATATCATTTAATGGAATGCACTTTTCCTAACTGTTTTTCATGTAGTAAACACGTGTACACTTTATTTATAATCTTACGTTCACGGCTATGAATGGTTTTCGGCATTTTCTTTGGATAATTTTAAATATTTGCATTTTAAAGAAACCACCCCGAATGACATTGACATCGTTGACAAACCATCATAAAATCATTGCCAGTGTAAGAAATTAGTTCCAGTGAAATTCCGCTATATGGCGCATCCTCATATATTTCTGGTCGGGCTTTAAAACAATTACATTGGTTTGCTAATCAGCGATACATACCTAGAGATGTGCCGTTATCAAGAACGTTTCCCGATTTGTATAGGGAAAGAGAGTCTCGACAACAATTCCCCGTACAAATCGGCAAAACGTTTAAGAGAATGGCACGTCTTTAGCGATACAATTACGTGCCAATCGTGCGTATGCTTACACTAAAAGTACGCAAGTATAGCGGGTTAGCGTTAATTTATTGGCACGTTACTGTATTCGCAAAGTAACGCCATCATCAATATATTTTAGACTTATGTCAAATTGCACACTAAAATTACACATAAACAAACCCATAATATATTCTTTGATATTCTCTCTCAAAAGTTTCATTGAAAGAAATCGTTTACAGGGCTAGGTCTCCCTTTGTACACAATAATAATATATGAGCTAACTTAATAACCAATTTTGAATAGTTTAGAATTAAAAATCAATCTTACTAGATTTTTGATGGTCGACAAAATATGAGGGTGAATCAACTTTTAAGTGCACATTAAAATACTTAAACGGGTTTACTCACGTCGTAGAAGTCGAATAACGCTCGACATGTTTCGAATCGGTACGCGATTCATCATCAGGAGAGCACCTTGCACCTTTTAAGTGCACCTTGTTGCCATGGTTACGCAAGATTTGTCCCTCGGACAACCTAAGCATTTTTTTATGAAACAGTATGAAAATGTCACTTGGACAACGGGGACAGAGTAAACAACACCAAAAAGTTGATTCACCCATAACTTATTACTAAGGAATGAATATGATGGGTGTTAAATACACAGTGACACATGCAAATGCGAAATAGGGAGTGACATCAGGGATTAAAAAATATAAAATAGATAAATCCTCACCATTCCATTGTCCATTCCTCCATAGGGTGACTGGTAACCTGCTTTTTCTGTGACTGTAAACAAAAAAATAAGATTAATATATTTATTTTTTAATTTAGTTAGTAAGTAGTTAGTTAATAACACGCACAACTATAAACATTCATACTGTGTTCTGCCTTCTCGGTGAATAGTTTTTCGCCGAATGTTTAATTTAATCTAATTTTATCTTCGCGGATTATTTTTTCTTCTGAAGTCATAAATTATTTAAATTATCACCCATTGACTAGGTTAGGTTTAATCCATTGATACAAAGATCAAAGCTCAAAGGAAAATTGAAATGCGTAACCGGTTAGGTTTGTTTTGTAATAATCAGGCATCGCATAATCGAATCAATATTTACCTAAAGTTGCCAAAATCCTATTGCTATCACTCAGACCCCAATCAAAGCCGCCTACAAAGCTACCTAGGTACAACTGAACGACAAAGCCGCCGCCAAAGTTTAGGTAAATATCGATCCGATTATCCGATGCCTGATAATAATCCCAAATAGTCAACGGTTTCAGAGAAAAATGCTTTCCCCGAAACACTTCGGCGAAATGAGACATTCGAGGAAAAATAATTCGGCAAAACACAAAGAACCCATTCAAACATCATCATCAATGATCACGATATTCATAATCAGTTCGATTTCTCGATCCAAGTCAAGTGAAGTGATGGACTTACCGTTTACGTGTTATGCCATTTCATATTGTCATAATTGTAATATAATCTATCTACTATAGCTTAGTCTATCTAAATAATGCTCTTATATGAAACGAAAGTTATTTTAACGTTGTTCATCAAATTTCAGATTCAATTTATGGTTAAATACGAATACGCACGAATACAGACGAATTGCCACTGTCCCTTAGGAAGTCTTCATCTGTAGCATCGCTCAAGACGAATCTTAAGAAGTTATGGCTTTCCAATGACTTGTGAATTGGATCTACAATGTATTTATATTTATGTGTATATTTATATTACATTATATATATGTATGTATGTATGTATATATTATATATGTATGTATGTATTAATAGTTTATATGTGTAATTATTAGTAGTCTTATTATTTTTAATACCTTTTTAGTACACGGTGTTAGTTTGTCTATCTTCTTCTCGTACTCACGCAACTGCTCAAAGGTTAACTGGAAGAGATCCCTTATTGGGATAAGTTCGCCTTTGTATCTATATGTTAATTGTAATAGATGTATTTTTTAACTGTTTTTGTGTACAATAAAGCGTTTACTTACTTACTTACTTAAATACCTAAGTTAGTCTGCAGTTTTTTGACCTAGCATAAACTAAAAGCTTAATAAGATTCTGTCAACAAATACGTTTTTGTGACAAGCTTTTATAGCCAACTGTACATTTCTTTGAACATCCATCAATTAATTTTATTAAAACTTTCGTGAGACATATTCAATCAATCAATCAATTGCCCACTGAGGCGAATATAACGACCCAAACTCGGTAGGATCGCTTTGTCTATTAAAGAGTTTCTAGTAGCACCTTCCGGCTCCATCATCAGACCAGCCCCATAGTACCATATTACACAGTAGTATTGTCGTCAAAGTTAAGTAGGTATGCAAAATATCAACTCAATCGGTTGAAAATATCTGCTTCAAAAATTGAGTTACAAGATTCCACCACCCGAACAAACAGTTACATGTAACATACATTGCAAGTTAAATGAAAATAAAAGCTTGTAAAATACGTACTGAATTCGCGTCTCAGTTGCTTTTTTAACTAACTCTCGGGGACATTAATTGTATCAGTACATTACATTCCTAGGGCGGTCAATTCGTGAATAGCCAAGATTGCAGGTGTTTGCCATAAATATGCGATCCGGGGCTTTACGAATTACTGCCCACGGTTTGTCTAAAGTTTTAAGTCTTGCCATGGCCAGGAATTTTCTCCCCAACCTTCAAGAAAAAAGCGTACTCCCACCTGAAAGGCTGGCGACGCACTTGTGACTCCTCTGGTATTGCAGGTGTTTATGGGCGACGGTAATCGCTTTCCATCTGGCGATCCGTTTCCTCGTTTTCCCCCCGTGTCATAAAAAAAACCAACCCCAGAAAATCGCACTTACAGCCTAGGGTAACGTAAAATAATAATAATAACCAGTCGGATTTGCTGATCGAGATAATAAAATACGGTCCATGTGGTTAACCATACACCAAAACTCAATTGTCCGTAAAGTATCCACTAGATATGTAAATTAAATCCCACAACAATAACAATATACCAAAGGGTTTATGCGCTTTACAATTACTCTTCATTTTACCCCCTTACCCTTTATTTTTTATTCTTTTTCGTGATGTTTCATTTTAAACTTTTACCGTAATTTTTTTCGAGAATCTGTTGTGCGTTGAAATTGTTTTGATTCATCGGAAGTAACTTAGGCACCTATTTATATTTTGGTACTTAATCTTTTTCTAGAAAGTGCCCAAGGCATAAGGTGGACGGAAAAAATATCAAATGAAGAGATCTTAAATAGGAAAATAGAAGAGGAAATATGATAGGACATCTGCTAAGACATTCCTCAAAAATATCACAGAAGGAAAAATCGAGGGAAAGCGAGGCAGAGGAAGGCCAAGACGAAACTACTTTAAGCAAATACATATAAGGTTAAAGTGTTGTCTTACCAAGAAGTGAAGGAGAAAGCCCAAGAAAGAAACGGCTGGCGAGAGCTACACCGACAAGAGCGCAGCTCTTAAATTGAAGAAGAAAGTGCCCGCTACTTCGTCCGCGTTATTTTTAACCGACTTCAAAAAAGAGGGGTTCTCAATTCGTTTGTATGTTTTTTTTTATAATTGTTACCTCAGAACTCCGTCATTTATGAGTCGATGTGGAAAATTCTTTTTAGGTTCATGAATAGACATCTCAATGTTGGTCCCATAAAACTTTGGTAAAGATCGGATGACGAGATCCATGAATCGAAGGAATTCCTGAAATTTTATAGGCACTCAAAATATTTTTCATATATTTTTGTAAAACTATTTCAGTATTTGCATATGGTCGTCATCATCTTCCAATGCTGAGCTGATGATGGAAGGCACAACTCCTTAACGGTTAGGAGTTAGGAGATAATTCAAACGAGATGCATGCCTTCTAGACCTCCCCGATCACCCCGCCATAAGTTTTTTAAATGAATCACTAAAAAGCAAAAAAAAAAAAAATTACCAAAAAAAAAAAGAACCGACTTCAATAAAACTAAAAAGCCAAAATTTTTTTTTGGTAAAAATATTTTTGTCATATACCGTAGTCGCGTAATAGTAACCTATAACCATCTTTGGATGTCCAGCTATCTTGGTTAAAATCCGTCCACACGTTTCGGTGTGATTTACGGACAAATATTTGTTTACCATCAGATGGCGCTAAACGGCTGGAACCGCATGCAGGCGCCCTAACGAATCTTGCATCGCGCTGTTAAGATATTTCCTGCATCGAATTTCGAACATCGGAGTAGCCCTTCTATAATGAATTGCTCCTAGAGGTGAAAGAATTGTGAATTGATTTCAGTAAAAAAGTCATCGATTTGTACAACTCCGACGTAAAGTCACACTTGCAACGGAACGTTTTTCGATAAGGGTTGTCAAAAGTATTGATGCATTAACAATAGAACTAATCCTTTGGGGAGGTCATGAAAGAGTGTATAATTTTTATTACAGCCCTACTGTATCATAACTTTGAAAAGGTCGTAAGCGACACGACTCTCTTTTGGAGTTATGCCGTTTTGAAAGCGATATTGATTGAGTTGTTTAAAGTTTGGTTGCATTCGAGTTCTAATAAGAGATTAAATCTCTCTTTTGTTGGCGGACTGGGATTTATGAAGAGTAGATAATTTATTTCGTTACAATAATTATAAAATGAATTGATTATGAGTTTAAGTAAATACCTACATATACACGATGATTTTTAATCGGTGATCAGGTACCAACTTTTCTAACTCGGTAATTGATGGCGGTCACGTTGAAGTCGTAATTAGCATTACATGAAAACAAACTTTTATTTTTCTATGATAATTTTTATTTTGAAACCATTTTTTAGGGTTCCGTAGCCAAAGGGTAAAAACGGGACCCTATTACTGAGACTTCGCTGTCCGTCCGTCCGTCCGTCTGTCACCAGGCTGTATCTCAAGAACGGTGATAGATAGAAATTTTCACAGATGATGTATTTCTGTTGCCGCTATAACAACAAATACTAAAAATAAAATAAAATAAATATTTAAGGGGGGCTCCCATACAACAAAGGGATTGGTTGCGTTAACTTTGCACCTCATTTGTGCGGAGCGCTATACATACCAGGTGCAAACTTAACTTAACCACTTAAGGATGGAAAGTGTTTGTACGGAACCCTCGGTGCGCGAGTCCGACTCGCACTTGACCGGTTTTGTTTTAAATTCCTCGTCACCCTACTAATCTGTATCTGTGAGCTTACAACATCTTTAATAATTTAATGGCAAAATGAGTAACAACTTGTCATTGTCATCATATAAACTAAGTCGTAGAAAATTTCGTAAAATTACCCGCCAAAGCGACGGCACTTGACGTAGGTATCATAGGTACTTCAATAATTTATGTAGGATGACCATCCCCGGCCTACGGGGAAAATAATCCATACTAATATTATAAATGCGAAAGTGTGTCTGTCTGTCTGTTACCTCTTCACGCTTAAACCGCTAAACAGACTTAGATTAAATTTGGTATGGTGATAGTTTAAGACCCGGGAAAGGACATAGGATACTTTTATCCCGAATAAATTTAGTGTTCCCGTGGGATGAGCGGGTAACACCGCGGGGCACAGCTAGTAATAATATACGCGGACAAAGTTGCGGGCTCCTAGTGTCAAATAAAACACTTAAGCCCACTCGAAATAGCGAGTCAGCAACCGCCAATCATCAGAACAGATAGCTTTCTTAATAACTCTTTACCACAACAAAAACCTACGCAGCCCCCAAACCCTTTGTTTACAACCCTCTTCACTCACGCAAGCTCTCATCAGAATCCCCGCCCCCTCTGAAAATCAGACGTAACATAAAGTCTTACGGTTTAAAGTAGTATAAGCTTGATTGGTGGAAGTATTATTGCGAAGTTGGGGTAGGAGCGTCTCACAATGGCCTATTAAGTGGTACAGATTACGAAGAATATTATCATAATCGCGTCGTTTCTACGTTGATGGACTAACTTGGGCTAATTCAGTTTGCTTAATTTGGGGGATTGGATAAATATTTGGACGGGTTATATTTCTTCGGCGATGATTATAGACCAACTATGCTTCGCGACTCTTGACACCCGTCACTCTCTCACAGTACTGTGAAGAAACAGCTAATATTTGAAGTGATAGAGGTAATATTTCTCGCGCGAGAAAGATTCGCGTGTCACAAGTCACAGTTGTACTAGCCACTAGATTGCTTTTGGTAACTACGGCTACCTGTCACCGCTCTTATTTTATTATATAAATAGAGTCCAACTCAAAATTCGAAGCAATTGAGTGGCTAGGGGAACGAAGCCGAGTTTCTTTTATACACACGCTTCGCGTAAATGTAGGACAAGATCAGACTTCAAAGAAAATTGTGACCACGTTAAGAACATATTTAGGTAAATGATGAAATAAAGAAAAGGAAAGAGAATTCGGAAATGATGGTTAATATAGTCGATTTCAACTGCTCTTTTTATTGCATTTTTGTGCAAAATTAAAGGGTCTTCAACAATTATTCCCGTTTGAAGATGAGGTTTTTTCTTTACCTTACTCTTTCACTTCTCCCCATCTAATGTTAATTGTCTAATAAATGTGTTACTCATTTATTATCAACGGTAGTTGCGTAAGTTACAAGTAATCCAACTGGAAACTGAGAGAAATCTGTAACCCTGGGGAATTGTCGTCCGTCGCTATATCCGGTGTAACTTATGCTCCACTGCGCCAGTCGAGGGCCCCGACGCCCCCTCGCCACGTCAGTTACACGGAGATTTACAGCAGATCAGCTGATCGAGGGGCATTCGCTAAAGTGGACTAGCCCAGTTGGATCACAGAATGAAACGCTACAGAAAGGATTTACGGCGCGGTTGGCGCTGTTTGTAAAGCACCTGCCTACTGAGCTGATGGTCCTGAGTTCGAATCCCAGCTAGAGCAAATATTTGTATGATGAACTCGAAGGAACGCGTTTCGAATTGTTTAATCAACTTACTATACCTACCAAATGAATAAAAAAGTAGCCACACACTAATTTCAGAAACCGACAATATTAACATATTTACAAACGAAACATCAAAGATTCAACATCCACTTCGGACAACGACTCAAAAAGACGTGTTAAGGACTTAGCACATTATAACAACTCAACTCAATTTCAAAACATGATAAGTGTACGACGCGTCGTCCACTCATCGTCCACTACTAATATCATTTTTTGAAATTAAACCTAGAAAATATGACATAGGGCTTAAATTTCAATATTTGGCATAGAATCGAGTCGCCGTTGAGTTGTTATAATGTGCGAAGACCTTTACAGTGTCAGGCAGGGTCGGCAGTCGGCACGGCCGGCACCGCCGGCACCCCTAGCCTCGTCCCCCGCAGTAATCCGAATTATACACAATTCAGATATGCTATTGTGAAAACGCTTGATTAATATTTAGCGAAATTTATTTCTTTACTCAGTACATTTTCAACAACTTCATACATAAAAAGAGATTATTTAATTCTGCTTGTTAAGCTAGTGGCGACACAGTTTGTAACTATGGATGAACCTAAAAGTAAAAGAAAAAAAAAGAATATAATAAACAAATTAAGAAATGTGTAAATGTCGACTTCTGTACTAACTATATTAAATATTTTGACTTCTTAATTCAGTGTTATTGAAGAAATTCATACACATACCCAATAACATTTTGACATGCAAATTTAAAAGGCTAGTATAAAGATATCCTGTTCTTCCTTAGAAGTCAAGGCATCTTCATTTTCATAGCAAATTTCATCATCGGTAACAGACAGACGGACGCACTTATAATATAAGTAGGGATTAGAAAACTAGCCTATTGAAGAAAAAGCAAAATTAATTCGCTTCCCTGTAAGTAAGCCATAAAAGGCTAGTAAAGCGGCAGTCATCCCACTTCTGACGTCGGTGAAAAAGGCAGCGACAGTTGAATGGGGCCCCACAGCCCTTCGAATTATATACGGTAGACGAGGGGAAGCCGACATTGATTACAGTTCATAGATTTGACATTTCTAGCTGTCGTGTTGCAAACTTGTTTTCAACGCGTCGGTCAATAAATTATTGTTCGTTTAATATCTTCAGAGGGAGGTGTATATCTATTTATTTTGCATGATCTGCAGCCTAGATGGCTTGATTGATGTTAACAGATAAGGTTCTCGTTAGATTTGTCTGTCTGAGTGTGTGTACTAGGCATTTATTATAATCGTTTATTTTTTAGATATCGCTGAGCAAATTAAATCAAAATCATTTATGCCCAGGCATCTACGGCTATTGATAAACCTTAAAACTAACATACATAATGATTGTATTAAGAACTTTACACTGACGTAAAGTTGTCAGGACCGGTCAAAATAAAAAAAAACAGTGATAAAATTGGTGCGCGACAGTACGGACAGCAGTCCATGATGAAGAGCTCCATACGAGTTCGAAACATGTCGGGCCGTTCCTGACAATTTCAAGTGAGTGTAAACCGCTTAATACGTACAATAATTAAATATGTCTCACGAAAGTTTTAATAAGATTACTAACATACATATCAATATCAAGAAAAAATAAAAATAACCAAGCTGATTTATACTAAACTTAAGTGAAGAGAATATTGGAAATGGTATAAAAATTAATTAGATTTGAGTTTAACATTTTGTATTATGCTTAGCGCCCTGAATTCAGAAATGTATCATATTTTCTGTATCAAGAATTATTGGAGAACAATATCTATATCGGTCATTTTATTGTCGACGACGCGTTTTGCGCAGTTTGTAGAACACCTGGCTACTGAGTCGGCGGTCCCGGGTTCGAAACCCGGCCAGGGCAAATAATTGTGTGACGAACTCGAATATTTGTGCTTGGGTCATGGTTGTTCTATGTATTTAAGTATATTATATTTCTCCATACAAGTGTGTATATTGTCGTCTAGTACCCATACCACAAGCGTTCCTGAGCTTAATTTGGGACTTGACATTTGGGAGACCTACTTGATTTGTGTGAGATTGTCGGATATTTATTTATTGTCTTTAATTTCAGTTTTTTTTATGTCATACATAGTTTGTAAGCTATATTGACGTTTTATCTACAACGTCGTTTCGCTCATGGACACCATGTATTTCTAATAATCTCTCTGCTTTATACAAAACATAACATAATCTGACCTTCAGAAATATCAAAACTTTTAGTTAAAAACTGAACAAGCAACTTAGCTTTACCAACTTTGAAATTCCACTAAAAGATTGAACTAAATGGTTTCCTAATTGCGATGAAACTTGGAAACTTTATTGAGCAACAAGACAAGACAACTAAAAACTTCCGAAATGGTACAAACTTTTTAGTACATTTAAAGTTGAAGTTGAAACCTACAGTATGGGTATAAACGATTTTCATTGAACTTAGAGCTAGTAATTGCGTTGTGAAGTTTTAATGAAATCTGTCTGGAATATGGTAATCATCTACTTTAGCCATGTGCTTCATAACACAGACTATTTTTATTTAGCCCACAATAAATCATGGTTCCCGTAGAATTGTGTATATACACGAGCGGAGCCGCATGACGAAACTAGTTTGAATGAAAGCTGTAACACAGCTAACGGGGTAAGGCGAATAATCAAATGACAGGTTGAATTACAGTTGAATTTCAGGCGAACGCGGGGCCGCCCACTGAAATTACAGATTGTCATTTACATAAAAGAGACAATTGGATAGTAAGTAACATTCCACTAGAGGCCAGGTCACAAGCGGGGAGCGACGGATTTTGAAGAAATGAAAAAGAAAACAAAGAAAAAAGAAAATCTGAAGTTACTGGCACTACTTGTGATTAAATTATCATCCTCATCATACACTTAAGAGTGATACTCATATTGTGTTAAGCGGTTTAAACTCACGTGAAATTGTCAGGAACGGCCCGACATGTGACGAAGTTACCGCGCCGCGGCGCGCTGTTCGGGTAACCGCCCCTGATGAAGAGCTCCATTCGAGTTCGAATCATGTCGGACCGTTCCAGACAATATCATGTGAGTGTAAACCGCTTAATACAGCAATTGAATGTTTCACGAAAGTATTAATAAGATTAGTGATACTCTTGACGGTGTAGCTGATGAAGTAGTCTCCATCTACCTCGGTCTATAGCTACTTTCTTGAGTTCCCTATACGACGTGTCGTTTCTTCTCTGTTATTTGTTTACTGTAACTTATTCTCGCCGCCGTGACAAAAACTTGCTAATCAAATTGAAATCAGCTGATATTTTACGTAACGTTCAAATGTCCCACACAGATCTGTGCCAAAGCATACTACGTAGAGGTTCAATGATAGAACTCGAATATTTCCTATCAGATGAGATCATTGAAATTCGTTCCCTTGATGATACGGTTCAGAATTTCAGTCATCTTTCCAATTCAGAGTGGTTATTCCGTACAGCCTATTAAAAAAACAACTGTCGTAGTACTTCGGACCACTCGGCTTCAGCTCATTCCTTGAGGATTAGCATGGACGGATTGGTAGCCCTGCCTTGGGATAGATTAAGAAACCTCAATAGATATTGTTTTATATGTACTTCTTTATCGTTTAATACAGTTCATGTTCTGAACTTCGATTTAAACTATGTCTTGCGATATCTATGTCTATCGCTCCATCCTCCTAGCCTTTGTCCCATTTTTTGAGAATGAATTCTCAATCGGGGTCGGCTACCTAAATCCCAAGATGTGGCGTAGGCACTAGTTTTTACGCAAGCGACTGCCCTCTGACCTTCCAACCCAGAGGGGAAACTAGGGGGAAGCTAGTTGCCTGCAGGTCGCACAACAACCCTCATAAACACTTTCTGGGCAATAGAGTTGTGAGTGCTTGGAACAAACTCCCCGAGGATGTAATTTCAGCACCTAACGTCAATAATTTCAAGAATAAATTAGACAAGCATACCACTGAGCAACGATCTCAAGACACAGATTGCTGGATATAGGCACTATCAGTTGTTAAACTGCCTGCCTCATTATAAATAATAATAATAATAATAAAACTAGGCCTTATTGGGCTTAGGCTTAGGTGGTTTCCTCACGATGTTTTCCTTCACCGAAAAGCGAGTGGTAAATATCAAATGACATTCCGTACATAAGTTCCGAAAAACTCATTGGTACGGGCCGGGTTCGAACCCGCGACCTCCGGATTGAAAGTCGCATGCCCTAACCACTAGGCTACCACCGCCCCGCGACTATATCTATGTCTATCGCTAGTAAACGATATTGTAAAATACAATTTGTAATGAGCGGGATAGGATACGTCACCTCTACTCATCAGGCGAATAATGGAATGAATTGAATAGCAGAATATAAGAAGAGTGTCATTTACATAAAAGAGATTGGAAGGATAAGTGACATTCTACGAGAAGCCAGCTCACGAAGGTCTTTTCAGAAATTCATCTGTTTAGATTAGAATATACTCCTGTGACTTGCGCCACGTCGCCTCAGTATCGATTAGAGCGATACTAAATAAGCGCATATCGATATCGATGACAAGCAATTTGCTGCTAACAGGACCAAGGTCTTCATAATGACTACAATACTTTAATAACAGACTGTTGGCATTGTGTAATAAGTTTATTGTCAAATTGCTTCCCTTCTACGTACTTACACAAATTACCCTTTTTTTATTCATAAAGATATCAAGTGGCACATAAACCGGTGGCGTGTGAAGACTCTTTTTCGCCCAAATTGTACATTACATTGACAAACCTCTTGACCAGACAATTTATGAAAATGTTACTTTGAATGTGACTCTCAGCCGTCACAGTATGGCCTATGGTCTTAGCCTGTCCATAAAAACAAAAGGGATAGCAATCACCCTCTCCAAAATGTTTTTTGGTGCCGCATCGGCTAAAATACCTATGTATGTCCATTTTGATAACTTCATTATTGCGAACTAAATGTAAAAAAAAAAACGTATTAAATGAAACATAATCGCTTTAAGTCTCTGACAATGTTATAATAAACCAAGCAGATCAAGATTGAAAACAGATAAAACAGCCCTAAAACGACAAGTACCCCAATTAATTCAATAGCAACAATTAAACCTTATCAATGATCTACTGCGCCCCTCTGAAACTCTAAAATCTCACTAACAGAACCATCAAAAGGATACCAAATACTACGGGCGAATTAGTAAAAAGAAAACCATAAAACAACTGAATTGCTGACAAAAAACGACTTATACGCTATTAGAAGGCGTATGCGTTACGTCCTTTCCTTTAGGAGGATGGCCGTGTCGGTTTAAAAAACAAATTTGGCGCGAACGCACGTGTCAGTCGCGCGCCATTTTGAGTTCACAATATGGCGGGGTTGCCAGAGCAGAGGGTCAGTCGGTAATTATTATGATAATAAATGAGCTTTATGATGACAATTGGTGGTAATTTATTAAGTAATATTATGTGTCGACTAAAATACTGAGTGAAAGTAAGTTGATACATATAAATAGTATCTATATTTGAAACATAACTGAAATTTAATCAAACCATAAAGATAAAAATATATGTATGTATATACCAATATCTTACGTAGAAATATTGTGAAGCGACTAAATTCGAATTTATTACTTTACTAAGTACCTATAAGCACGATATCTTGATTCTAGTGATACATAAATGAATCAATCAACTATTTTCTGCCACTCGTTGCCATGGTGATGCCCCTGGGTCAGTTTTTAAAACTACGATTTTCCGTTGTTATATTTAGCAAAAGTTTTGTAATTTAAGCAGTTATAAGCCCATAACTTTGTAGACTATCTCCTGACAATACCAGTAATATCAATTATCAACACTTTTCTTAGAAATTTAATCACTATTATCCCCTGGGTCACGGACAGAATAACAGCAAGAAAAAGTTGATCCACCCAAATACATAATTTTATTTAATATATAATTTTAAATGTTCACCGTACTCACTATATCTATGGATTATTGTTCCCAAATAAATTATTTGAATTTGATATCTGTTGTCTTCTTTCTCGGTGAGAAACAAACACACCCGCAAAATAGTTTTGCGGTTTTACGGCCAAATGCTATCAATAAAAACCAATAGAGGTCCTTGACAATATGGCTCCCGTTCCCACATCTCTAGCGCAATGAGACGAAAGGCGGCACGTGTCGTGCGCGCGCGCAGACCCACGGGTTAAACGTGCGCGAAACGCGAAAGCTAACCTTCTGTCAACTTTACCGGATTTATTTGCTTTTTTTAACCACCGATGTAAAAAAACGACACTCCTATGTGTTATTTAGGTTATGCATGATTTTGGTGATTCCAAGGGCGTTTCAGCTGATCAGTTGCTAGTCCTAAGGCGCAAGCTAATCATAAGAGACTTACGAAGATGCCTCGAACTCGGTCTTAGCGGCGAGTGGCGCGGCGCGCGATACGTGTCTCGCTCACTCGTATCGCCGGCGCGCTCGGATCTCTCACTCAACCGCTCGCCGTGCCGCTGGTCGCGCACAGTCGTGGCATCTCAAGTAGGACAAGGACATAGGCCCGAGAAGTTTCGATTTATGGGACTGTTAGTCCCTGATGAAGAGCTCCATATTACGCGAGTTTAAACCGCTTTTTAGGGTTCCGTACCCAAAGGGTAAAAACGGGACCCTATTACTGAGACTTCGCTGTCCGTCCGTCCGTCCGTCTGTCACCAGGCTGTATCTCAAGAACGGTGATAGCTAGACAGTTGAAATTTTCACAGATGATGTATTTCTATTGCCGCTATAGCAACAAATACTAAAAATAATATAAAATAAATATTTAAGGGGGGCTCCCATACAACAAACGGGATTGGTTGCGTTAACTTTGCACCTCATTTGTATGGGGCGCTATACATACCAGGTGCAAACTTAACTTAACCACTTAAGGATGGAAAGTGTCTGTACGGAACCCTCGGTGCGCGAGTCCGACTCGCACTTGCCCAATTTTTTATAATTATTAAAGCTTAACTGCGCGATGCAGGATTTGTATGACGCGCGGCGGCAGCCGTACAGGGCCATCTGTTGGTGAAAATTTCTTTACCCGTTCATTACGCCGAAACGGCTCGACGGATTTTATTTTAACCAATTTTCTTAAAGAGATCTAAAGAATACTTTTTACCCGACAACGGATTTTTTTACACTTATCAGGTTCCGGGCACTTTCCAGTCACATAATAAAATAGTGAACCGATTTTATTTGCTTCAAGCCATTTTACCTAATGCATACATAATTACATAAACTAATTCGCGTAGCTTCTGATAAACGAAATTAAGTTTAGAAAACTCTTGTAATACCTAATTTAAAATCGTAATTATCTAAAACTGAAGAAAAAATACCCTAATCTAATACAATCGCGTGCAAACTCCAGCAGATGCAATAAATAAAATCATATCTGCAATTTCGCGCGTCGCTGACCCACCTCTCGCTCTAACGCTACCAAGTGTATATTAGAGTGAAAGGGAGGGGCATATGTGTGTGGGCGACTTGAGGATTTGTCATTACACGTTAGTGATATTGTAGCGTGAAGTGATTATGGGGTAGAGATTAGTGAGGGGCGAATTTTGAATGATATGTATTTTTGTATGAACAGGGTGAGATGTTTATATTATACGCAGTTTACTTGTACATTTTATTCAAGAAATAAGCATTTTTCTCCCTGACTGAAAGGTTGTCTGGAAGAGTCGAGAGCTCTTTAGCTATAAGACCGTCTTTTGTCTACTTTTATTCACATTTTGTATTTGGGTGAATCAACTTTTTCTTATTGTTATTCTGTCCCGTGACCCAGGGGACAATAATGATTAAACTTCTAAGAAAAGTGCTGATAATTTATATTACTGGTATTGTCAGGAGAAAGTCTACATAAGAATGGGCTTTTGTTTAATATAACCATCACGGTAGTTTTAAAAAGTGACCCAGGGGACATCACCATGACAACGAGTGGCAGAAAATAGTTGAATGAACTTGCGTGTATCTGTTGTACATAAGCTGTTTTTGGTGTGAAATAAAGTATTATGTATTGTTTTCGAAATCAAAAGGCGAAACCGAAGAGAAAGATCCAATGGTGAATAGAAGTAGACGGTATACTCGTAATTTGAGTAAATGAAATAAATTCAAGACATGTTGCACAAATTCGATGATGCTATTTATTGACATACGATAAGAATGGTAATTAGCAATATTGAATGTTTAAATATACTAAAAGGTAAAAAAAATAAAAAATATCGGACAACTTCACACAAATCAATCTACTCCCACAGAAAGCTCTAGTAGGCTTGTGTTATAGACGATAATGAACATACTTACATAGAAAAACAAAATGTGTAAACTAAGATCATACGTAGATAACGACGATGACGACACGGATGCCGTAGAATAAAAATTATGCGAAATGAGCACATAACGTTCGTATGCAAAACATAACGTTCGGTAGAACAATTTTCTGCGAACCATTAGTAAGTGAACCGACTTCGCCATGTCCCGATTTCGGAAATACTTCTTGGGCACTTTGTACTAAATAGCAGGAGATGTGCTGTGCTGTTGTTGTAGAGCTGACGCTGATATTTTTTTCTTATGGCATAGGGGGCAAACGAGCAAACGGATCGCCAGATTGAAAGCGATTACCGTCGCCCATACACACCTGTAGCACCAGACCAGAGGAGTCACAAGTGCGTTGCCGGCGTTTCAGGTTGGAGTAAGCTCTTATCTTGAAGGTTTGAAGCTCGTATCGGTCCAGAAATACCGCAAGCAAAAATGCAGTCGCGCGCGGCGGGACATTTCTAGAAAAACGCACAGTTGTGGACTGTTGTATGTAGATAGGTTAATAATATCAATTTTTCATTTTCCAGATTCTCCTTGTCCCTATCCTCAGATAATACACAAGTTAGCAACCCCGTCCACGCCACTGGTCCCACATAATCGTCCCCCAGGGGCGGAACAGTCTATGATTAATGCGACGAATTTCATGCTCAGCGCTCGCTTGTATGGGACAGTTCCAAACTTCCAAACGTCGTAACTTTAGTAGCGCTTCATTGTCGCTTATGTCTATTTGTGAGTAACAAAGCAGAACAGAGCTGAATGGTCAAAAAGACGTAAGTCACGAAGTGTGTGTGGGGATATGACGCTTTTTAGACCTGGTAACGCAGTGTACTTGAGTGAGGGTTAGGGACTGTGGCGTGTGTAATGTGTGTGTAGTACTTTTATTACACATGACGATAAACATTGACTTATAGTCCGATTTTTTGGCTGTGTCGTGATTATGACAATTATTTGTTCAAGACTAGAAGTCGTCTGAACTGTGCAGCTTGGATTTTTCCTCGCACACAGCTTAGAGCTACTTGTGACAGTACATCTCTCTTTTTCTTACTTCGAGCGTGCAAAAGAGACATAATGTACAGTCAACCAATTTGATTCCTAGGCCATTTCGTACCTTGTCACCGTGAAGGCATGCATGAACGTCAATATGAAAGCCGCTTGAAATCTCATATATCATTGTTATTGTGACAAGGTTCTATAGTAGACTAGAAATCAAATTGGTTGACTGTACTGTCGCGCTCACAAGAAGCCGCAGTGTACGGAGCCAGATAGAGTTGAACCACTCCCTATCAGCAGGGCTAGCATATTTCCTCCCGAATTCGCTTCTCACGCGACTGAGCATCACCTGTCCTGCTCGCACGGTATTGAAAGGACAGTGACAGGTTGTATTTGTCAGTCGCGTGTCACAGCCCATCGTGACAGATGCCGTAGGAGACTTGGTTTATTTAGTCAATAGCAAAGAGTAGAAATAGCTAAGCCAGTAGGAATCGAGTACTATATTGGAAAATATCTAGAAATCAGTCATCAGCATCATATCAGTCGAAAGAACTCCATAGACAAACAAAGGCTTATCCAGAAGATCTCTAAAACAAGCGACATGTCCTACTTCCATTTCACTGACGACGCGGTTGGCGCAGTTTGTAGCGAACCTGCCTACTGAACCTGCGGTCCTGGGTTCGAATCCTAACGGTACGGTAAGTACGTAACCGCCTTGAAATTGCTAAGCCAGCGGGAATCGAGTACTATAAATATTGGTAAATATCTAGAAATCAATCATCAGCATTATATCATTAGATTTAATTTAACCTCTAACCAGTTTATACCCAATGAAGCCTTCCAACAGGAGCCCCTAAACCCTGTTTGCCCTGGTCACGGGAGTATTTGCGCTCCTAAACAAACGAAGGGCGCCAGTGTAAAAAGCATTTACTTCGATTAAGCTATAAAAACTAAGCCACATCGGTGCCACGGTCCATGGATAGATCCAGGTTTATAATTTAGACGACGCGGTTGGCTCAGTTTGAAAGCATCTGACTACTGAGCCGGCGGTCCCGGGTTCGAATCCCGGCCGGGGCAAATATTTGTGTGATGAACTCGAATATTGTGCTTGGGTCATGGTTGTTCTATATATCCATACTAATATCATAAATGCGAAAGTGTGCCTGTCTGTCTGTTACCTCTTCACGCTTAAACCGCTGAATTGATTTTGATGAAATTTGGCATGGAGATAGGAAGGACATAGGACAGTTTTCATCGCGGAAATCATCCCTAAAAAAATTGAAAAGTAAGTAAGTAATTCATGATGACATTGATGACCCTGTAGAAAATGTAATGATTAGACCAAAAGCACAATTGCTCTTACATTTGCTTAGGCGCTTTTAATAATCCCTTTTATCAATTAAGGTGATTAGGTGGATATCTATCGTGTTGTACGAGGTTGCTTCCATACTTCCAAGTTCCACGCGGACGTAGTCGCGGGCAAAAGCTAGTGTAAGTATATATTTATCTATTTAAGTATGTATATCGTCGTCTAGTATCATAACACAAGCCTTCTTGAGCTTAATTTGGGACTAGATCGATTTGTGTGAGGTTGTCTTATAATTATTTATTTATTTATAATCGGTATATATCCGCATTTGGATATACAGGGATACTAGTTTAGTTCACCGGTTTCACCAGAATTATCATGGTGGCAAGAGTGATGTCTTGACTCGTAATAAATTAAAATGTAATGTAGTTTTTTTAATATGGGCACATACCACAATTTTTACATTAGCCTTTCAAAGAAACAATGCAAAGATCGACATAACACAAAGCATAAGGAAAAGTTCGAAAGGTTATCTGGGCGTTAGGGTGGTGGAAAGGTAAATGCTGGACCGTTAATCCGAAGTACCGGGTTCGCCCGGTCTCTTCCACCAGATTACGCATTAATTTTTTAATAGATTTATTCTTACAATTAATGCGAAGCCTGGTGACAACAAAAACTCAATAAAATTTCTGTCACTGCTCTTCAATACCTCGTATCTAGTTAGTAGATTGACACTGACATACCGGCTTCGTTTTAAGTAGGTATTTGTTACTTACAAAGAAAATTCACTTAAACTCATATTTTATAAAAAAAATGTTTATTTTTGTTAATATAAAATATGAGTTTGAGGTGAAATGACAAAACACGTGTCCATTCTTTTTTCATGTTCTCCAACATATAATGAAACCAGTAACTAGTTATCAATTTGCTTGAATAAATCTCTCTGAAGAAGTTAGAGAGTTTAATGGTCAATTTTCAGTAATTTTGAAGGACAATTTGTCCTAACAGGTTGAATTTGGGCAGCTAAAAAAAAATACGTGTCTGCTATTTTAGACTACTAAAACATAATAAGTATATCAAAATGAATCAAATCGGAGTAGGACAGTTGGCTACCTTTGCTTGTTAGTGAGTTTTAGTTGTCAACATATGGCATTTTTGTCTTATTACAGTTTAATTGAATCCAGCCCAAAAATAACAATTAAACAAAAACACATTCGCATTACGGATGCAGCATTTAATGGGAACGTAATTAATTAACTTAATGTCTAGAATCTAATTCATCAAACAGTATGAAACCTAAAAAAACCTCTAGAACTGGTTAAGCCCCAAGTATCAATTACAGTACTGGGGCAAAAACCCTGCCAATTAAAATAGCTATTTACGTACAATGTTATTCGCACTTCGGAATAAGGTAAACTATGTGATGTACCGTTTTTGTGGGTCATTCATTAGATTTGCTTAAGCGATATTGTCGGATAATGGGTATGGAGCTTGGAGTATTAACTCTGGAAGAGATAGGGATACATTTTAACTGATACTTTTGTAAAATTTACAACATTTAATATTTCTAACAGGTGGAAATTAAGCTTTGTGTCGTCTACGCACAACCTAAAAAAAGGTTGAATTGATTTCTCTGTGTACATAAAATAACCGAAATCTACGACAACTATGCCTGTAGTCTTCGACCTATCTGCGGGAAGAAGAATAAACTATCAATAATGTTAAGCTCAACGTCATTTGTTTTTTAAATTAGACACTAGACTAAAGTAGCTTTTGCATTGTGTCACAGTTTTAGAGTTACTATACATTTTAGAATGAGTAATTAATAATAAAATAATTAGTAATTTAAGAAAAATATAAAAAATTAGGCAAGTGCAAGTCCGACTCGCGCATGGAGGGTTCCGTACCATAATCTATAACAAGTTTGTTGTATGGGAGCCCCCCTTAAATATTTATTTTATTTTTAGTATTTGTTGTTATAGCGGCAATAGAAATACCTACATCATCTGTGAAAATTTCAACTGTCTAGCTATCACCGTTCTTGAGATACAGCCTGGTGACAGATGGACGGACGGACAGCGAAGACTCAGTAATAGGGTCCCGTTTTTACCCTTTGGGTACGGAACCCTAAAAATGTATTGTAAATAAACCTATTTTAAGAAACATGAGTAAATGAGTGAAAAATAACTAGTAACCTTGGGAAAAATATAAAAACAGTGATTACAGGTAAGAGTGAATAGGCTATTACTGAACCGGTGAGCTTACATCCTCGACCCCGTACTCACTTTCCATCAGGTGATACTGCGGTCAGTCGCCGGTCAGTCTGTAAATAAAAAAAAATAAAACGTCGTCTTTCTAAGCGGAATACAGAAAAGTAATAAAATTGTAGTTTTAATGATTAAAAGAGCGTCAAATAATATAAATAGTAAATAATCGTATATTTATTGCAATAATAATATGAAAAGAGTGTCTTCACGCTCTCCTATACTCTGTGACATCGAAAAAACTTTCAACTCAACATTTTATTCCGCCGTAAATAGCGTAAAGTAATTTAAGTGCCTCTTTAATTGTGGATAGTAATAAAATAAACCGAATAAGGATCGCTCCATGTATGTTAAAATCTATTTAACAGCGGGTTACGTTACGGCACAATTACTACACAGTATAGCAAGACCTGAAATATATACTGTCAAAAAAGTTCTGGGTCATTCCATTGTGACGGGTGGGACATTTATACTCTTTTTTGCCTACACTTTGCTTTATTTCTGCCAAACGGCAACGATTTACGTATTGAATAAAACATTGTCACATACTTGAATAGTCATTGCATAGTGTACTATCGAAAAAAGTATGAAAATGTCATTATTATTATGAGAAATTGATGGTATAAGAAGTGTGACGGGTGGGACTTCAAAGTGCCTCTCCTCTCTGTGTTGACTTACATCATTCGCAATTGGTAAGAAACTATGAAACTTTTGTTAAACAACCTATTTTTTATAGTTCCTGATATTGTATAGATTATGTATTAGTATAATTTACGCAAATAACTCGTAAAACAAAAATAATGTTGCTTCTCAATGCTTGTGACGGGTGGGACAGTACTTTGTGACGGGTGGGACGAGTAACATTTGGGCATACAAATGTATGACAAATATACACACAAGTCTTTTGTGTTTACTTTAATTCAGCTCTTTAATGAATTGTTTAATGTTACAAGTAATCGTTTCAGTAGTTTTCTTAGAGCAATAAGCCAAAAAAATTTTTTTTTTCTCTTCAATGTTAACAGGTTCAAAAAAATTATAATACAGTCTATTACCACATACTTTTATCAGCGGTTCTGGTAGAATGTCTAAAATCTGACTAGTTTTAATGAGAGAGACATCTTCCTCATTCATTGGAATTCGTGTTCTAAAAAGGAATACCACCACCAAATTAAGCATATATTGCACATATAATTTGCTTTAGTATAACCCAGCTACCTTTAAATAAAGTTAAAACAACGATTTTATACTCACTAAGTCAGTTTTATCAGATAATCCATATTGTTCACCCGGCACTGTGACGGGTGGGACATATTTTGAAACGCGTTAAAAGCTAAAATTTTATTTACAAATGCAGCGCGTTTTTAGCTAAAATAATAGCCCTCACCCTAATTGTTACTTTCACAAAACAAGACAACAAGAGGTTAGATATTTTTAGTTTAAACAAGAAAAAACATTGTTTTACTGTGACGGGCGGGACATGAGTTAAGCATTTTGTAGATGCCCAATAAATCCTAACCATGAAACTTTATTTATAATTACTTACCACTAGTTTAAACTGCGTTAAATATATTTTCTTTTACACTTATCGCTTTCTCCGTAATGTTCAGAAAAGGCGCGAAATAGTGCTGCTAACTTAGAGTAGAAATAGGCTAACATAGACAACTGGCGCTAGGGGTACCTTCAGAAACGAATATAACAAAAAAAAGAACCGACTTCAGTAAAACTAAAAAGCCGAAAATAACCCGTTCAAGTACAGATTACATTTGAGTCACCCTTTGAAATCGATCCCAAACCACTCAGTTATTACATTTATATATTAAAGTTTACGTGAGGTTTGGCACCGACTTCAAAGGGTGACTCAAATGTAATCTGTACTTGAACGGGTTATTTTCGGCTTTTTAGTTTTACTGAAGTCGTTTCTTTTTTTTGTTAAAAATTTTTTTTTTTCGCTTTTTAGTGATTCATATAAAATACTTATGGCGGGGTGATCAGGGAGGTCTTGAAGGCATGCATCTCGTTTGAATTATCTCCTAACTCCTAACTGTTAAGGAGTTGTACTTTCCATCATCAGTTCAGCATGAGAAGATGATGACTACCATATGCAAATACTTAAATAATTTTAGAAAATACATGAAAAATATTATGAGTGCCTATAAAATTTCAGTAATTCCTTCGATTCCTTATGGATCTCGTCATCCGATCGATGTCTATTCATGAACCTAAAAAGAATTTTCCAAATCGACTCATAAATGACGGAGTTATGAGGTAACAAACATTTAAAAAAAAAAAAAAAAAAAAAAACATACAACCGAACTGAGAACCCCCTCCTTTTTTTGAAGTCGGTTAAAAATGCAAGAAAATGATATAAAAAGGAAAAAACTCATTGATTGATAAAACAAGGTATAATGTTCTATTCTCTAGATATGGATTTAAGTATAAATTAAGTTATTTATTTTTTATGCCTATGGTGTCGGTTTCGCTGGAATGACCCTTCTGTTTTTCATATATGTATCGTTTGTCGACTACCAAATCTCACTAAGTAAGAAATACCTACTTAAAACAAAACTCGTATCTCTATGTCAATCTACTTGCATCATACGAGGTTGTGAAGAGCAGTGACCAAAAATTTTTCTGTTTTGGTTGACCATTCGAAGTGACTCGACGGATAAGTCTTTGGATTAAAAACGCACTCAAATTGGTCCATCCCATTGGGACCTATGATGCCACAGATACGCATGTTAAACCTCTCTTTTTTCGTGGTTAGTTAGAAACGCAGTGGGAATCGGTCGCATCGCATGTCGCCCTAATTGAGTCCTAGAATATTTTTTCTTCGAATGTTCATTTTGCCAAAAACTATTTGAGATTATTATAAAGCAAAGCTAACCTAACCTGATGATACTTGCAAGAATTATGAAAAACTAGCTTTTGCCCGCGACTACGTCCGCGTGGAACTTGGAAGTATGGAAGCAACCTCGTACAACACGATAGATATCCACCTAATCACCTTAATTAATAAAAGGTATTATTAAAAGCGCCTAAGCAAATGTAAGAGCAATTGGGCTTTTGGTCTAATAATTACATTTCCTACAGGGTCATCAATGTCATCATGAATTACTTACTCACTTTTCAATCTTTTTAGGGATAATTTCCAGGATGAGAACTATCCTATGTCCTTCCTCGGATCTTAAACTATCTCCATGCCAAACTTCATCAAAATCTATTCAGCTGTTTAAGCGTGAAGAGGTAACAGACAGACAGACACACTTTCGCGTTTATAATATTAGTATGGATTATTATAAAGCAAAGCTAATCTAACCTAATGAATAGGATGATACTTGCAAGAATTGTGAAATATGTATGATATTACACAAATAAATGATCTCTCTCTCTCTCTCTCTCTCTATGACTACAGAGGAATAAAAATTCTGCGAAATGATTTTTCGACGAAATAAGTCTCTAGTAGTCAAAGTCGTTTTTAGGGTTCCGTACCCAAAGGGTAAAAACGGGACCCTATTACTGAGACTTCGCTGTCCGTCCGTCCGTCTGTCACCAGGCTGTATCTCAAGAACGGTGATAGCTAGACAGTTGAAATTTTCACAGATGATGTATTTATATTGCCGCTATAACAAATACTAAAAATAAAATAAAATAATTATTTAAGGGGGGCTCCCATACAACAAACGGGATTGATTGCGTTAACTTTGCACCTCATTTGTATGGAGCGCTATACATACCAGGTGCAAACTTAACTTTACCACTTAAGGATGGAAAATGTTTGTACGGAACCCTCGGTGCGCGAGTCCGACTCGCACTTGACCGGTTTTTTACGAGCCTGTCTCATTATCCTGTTACATTTTAAACACAAATTCCTATCATGTGATTGGCGGTGCGTTGACCAACCGGAGAGTTGACAGCTGGGTACACACTTGACGTATAATTACGTGTATTTAGTGTCGATATCTAAGGGTTAGAAATTGATTAGTCACCGCCAGTGACGTTAGTCAACCAAACCATACTAAGCAACTTCTGAAAATAACGTGTATCTTCACTACATCATCACTACATAGTATAAAACAACAGTCGCTTTCTCTGTCCATATGTCCCTTTGTATGCTTAAATCTTTAAAACTAAGCAACGGATTTTGGTGCGTTTTTTTAATAGGTAGAGTGATTCAAGAGGAAGGTTTATATGTATAATACATGCATAATTTATCAGCATTGCACCCGTGCGAAGCCGGGGCGGGTCGCTAGTTAAATGATAATTTGTAAAATAATGTTTAGACAAAAAAGCAATGTATTGCGAAATGTGCGATATAAGAGTGACAGCTATGTCAGTGTTCAAGGAATGTCAATCTTGGACGGCGTATATTGAAAATACTATTTAGTAAGTAAGTAAGTAATTTATTCATAACAACATACAGTCGAGTCGATTTAATTGGTTTGAAATAATATTTTTTTTTTCAATTCATTGCTCCTATTACAGGCAACACCCTGTATAGGAAGCAGTGGCGTGGCGACGCGGTTGGCGCAGTTTGCCGACACCTGCCTACTGAGCCGGCGGTCCCGGGTTCGAATCCCGGCCGGAGCAAATATTTGTGTGATGAACTCAAATATTTGGACCTGGGTCATGGATGTTATCTATATATATGTACTAGCTTTTGCCCGCGACTACGTCCGCGTGGAACTTGGAAGTATGGAAGCAACCTCGTACAACACGCTAGATATCCACCTAATCACCTTAATTAATAAAAGGGATTATTTAAAGCGCCTAAGCAAATGTAAGAGCAATTGTGCTTTTGGTCTAATCATTACATTTCCGACAGGGTCATCAATGTCATCATGAATTACTTACTCACTTTTCAATCTTTTTAGGGATAATTTCCAGGATGAAAACTATCCTATGTCCTTCCTCGGATCTTAAACTATCTTCATGCCAAATTTCATCAAAATCGATTCAGCGGTTTAAGCGTGAAGAGGTAACAGACAGACAGACAAACACACTTTCGCATTTATAAAATTAGTATGGATTTATATATTATGTCGTCGTCTAGTACTCATAGTACAAGCTTTGCTTACTTGACTAGGTCGATTTGTGTATGATTGTCCCATAATATTTATTTATCAAATAACTTGTAGACTACAAGTGACCAGTTTGTATGTAAGTCATCCTTCTCTCAAAAATCTGGAAAGACCTAAAGCTCTACAACTTTTTTTGGCTCATATTGACGATGCGGTTGGTGCAGTGGTAAAGCAGCTGCCTACTGAGCCGGCGGTCCTGGGTTCAAATCCCAAGGGTAAATATTAAACAACTCGAATATTTCTGCCTTGGTCATGGATGCTATTTGTATTTAAGTACGTTTATCGTCGTAGTGCCAATAACACAAGCCTACTAGAGCTTACTGTGGGACTGGGACTAGATCGATTTGTGAGGTTGTCCGATATTTATTTAATTAATGCTGATGAAGCGAAAGATGTATGTCAGGACCGTAGCAGTTGGAAAGATGTGGTCTCTGCCTACCCCGTTGGGGAAAAGGCGTGACTTTATGTATGTATGTATCGTTCCTTGTGAATATTATATCGCCTGAAGAAGATAAATGTATGCGTAAGTGTGAAATGAGCGCATGGACCATTCGATAAAGTAAACATATTAATAGTACATTAAATAATCTAGGAGTCAAACAGTCTCCCACCTTATCGCTTACAACTACTTACTTACTAGTAGCTCTGTGACTTATGATCCTCGCGAGTGTGTCGAAATAGCAAAAAAAAAAAAATAGTTACCTGAATTAAACTCAAATTCCCGCCAGTTTCAACTTCATAACCTGCTCACAAAATTTCACGAAATCGGTTAAGAAATGCTGCATGTAGGCGAGAACAGTGGGAAATTCAGATCAGACATATGACATAATTTTTGGCCAAGCTAAAACTAAGCATCGTTTCGAGACGACGCGGTCCGAGCAGTGTGTACCTGCGCACCTGTCCTGGGTTCGAATCCCGGCCAGGGCAAATATTTTTGTGATGAACTCTAATATTGTTATGTTCCTGGGTCATGGATGTTATCTATATATGTATTTATATATTATGTATATCGTCGTCTAGTACCTTAATTTGGGATTAGGTCGATTTGTGTAAGATTGTCCCTCGAGTGGCTCAACTTGCAACTGCAATACGACTGCCTTACGACCGTGCAGCCAGGTTGATAGGACTGCACGGCAACTGTAAGCGGACTGCACAGTCGTAAGGCGGTTTTTCTGCAGTTACACCAACTGCAGCAAAACTGCACTAGAACTGCCATTTTGCAGTTCAAATGCTGTTCGTCTGTAGCGGCCCCTAATATGAATTTATTATTTATTTAGTGTCTAGTGAGCAGCAAAACGTAATTCGCCCATTAACTTTAACGGTACATAATCGCTTGTAACCGATAACCCGGGGTTACTACGTCTGTCGGTCTCCCTGGTCAAATGTCAGCCGCCTTATCAACTACATGCTAATTAATTTGTGAGTTATGGGTTCTTTGTCTTTGCGGATAACGGGCAAACGTGTTCTTGCGTGTTGGACCGTTTGGTTTTCTGCGCTGATGGTTACGCAATGTGAGTTATGAGTTTGTGGGAATCTTCAAAGGAACTATCGACAGTAAATCATAAGAATTTAGTATGCTCATACGAGTAATATATAAAAAGACGAGTGACAGAGTACAAAAGAGAGCATCATTTATTATTATAATTTAACTCTTAAATGACGAATGAAATGAAGTTATTAGCAATGAAATCCACGTCTTTTTGAGATTTCGGGACAATCTTGACAGTCTCTATTGACAATATTCATTTCAGTAATGTGTTACATCACCATGCAGTTAAGTGTTCTACGTTCTACTCCTGTCGGTGCAGTTCTCTCCAGTCCAACAAAGTATGAGCCGCAACAAAGTCTTGGCCAGGAGCTAAGATTTTCTCCTGTAGCGGGCAGAAAATCCCTCTTACAGCCTAGGATGACGTAAAAATGTCATGCTGTCATGATAACGTTATCATGACAGTATTATCGCTCACTTAACACATGTACACTAATTGAGCAAGTTTGTGTTAAAAATGTCAAATGTCAAACGTAAACAAGCGATACGGCGGGTCGAGAGCCGCTAATCTATCAATTATACGCAAATTGACAATAACAATTAACTTATTTAGGTATGTGATAAAAAATGTTACATTGAAATCAGACCATTTAATCGGATTATATCGTTTACATTGACTTTCCAACATTCTGGCTATGTAAATTTGAATGGTAATGAAATCGGCTACCTGTAACTGCGGCTCCACACTATTCGCAAAATTGACCGAAGTATGGATTTCCACAGCGAAGTGCCTTTCCACACTGACGTATTCGCCCAACTTCGGTAAATTTCTCGAGTAGTGTAATACAAGAACATGGACCAATCACATGGCACATGGCACGGTATCTTTAATGGGATGTGTTCTGAGGAATTGTTTGACACGATGCCCACGGCTACTTTCTACCATCGCACTGCTCGCCATCGGCAGGGCGTTCATCCTCACACACTGGAGCCTGAATAGTCGAGAACTATGCGGTTCCAGAGGCATTCTACCGCGAACGCTCCAACGCATGTGGAATGAGCTCCCTGCCGAGGTTTTTCTCGGGGGCTACAGTATGCAGTTCTTCAAGAGGGGAATAAATAGGTTCTTAAAGGGTCGGTAACGCGCGTGTGATGCTCCTGGCTTCGCAAGCACCCATAGCCACTCACTTGCTTCAAAATCCGAGTTGAACTCTATTTATATAATAAAGAGCGTTGACAGGCAGCTGTAGTTACCAAAAGGCGGCGGGCCGCATGCTTGTTTGCCACCGTCGTAGTATATAAAAAATCTATCTACGCCTATACTATACAATGTATATTATAGTGTATAGTATACATAGGTACGTCATATCGGACTTATCTACTTTTCGGGAGCGCACTAACTCTGAGCGCAAGCCATGTCCTTCGACTGTACGCTATCAGCTAAAAGCTAGCTATCTCGAACGAGGTCGCCACGGAGCCTGCAAAGCTTCGGCCCAAACGACGTAACCGCCATCCATCCCATACAAACATACGCCCATTTACACACAATCGTTTATAAGCTGTTAGTTGGATAAGAGCGTAAGCGACGCAGTTTTCATAGTGTTTTAAGTCGTTTTGTGGTTTGTGGGAGTTTTATTGCTTGTTATTTAATTAGGTTATTGCCTAGTGCCTGTTTAATAGGTTTTAGAATGTACATTGTACGTTCAGAAACGCGTTACATGTTTTATTTTAGACCAGTCATCGGGTGTTTCAAATGACATTTTTATAAAAATAATTTTCAAATTCCGAAATCAAAACCAAGCTTATGTATAAAAGTACATTCATTGCCGCAATGCGTGTCTTCAATAATCTTCCAGTTGAATTAAAGTCACTTGGAGGTAAAACATTTTCAACCAGCTTAAAAAGCTGGCTCATCGATAATCTATAATATTAAGGTGGTTGCAGAGGAAACAAAACTAGACATTCCACGCTAGATGGCGCTGGGAAGCAAGATTTGTAGTTTTTGTGTATTATTTCGTATGTTACTTGAGTTTGAAGTAAAATTTGCGTATTGGCGAGTCCGCGTATTTGTCTTTTATTCATGTAGTATTAGTAGCACGTCATACATTGTATTATTCTCCCGTGTATTAGCAATTTGCGAAAAATCAGCAAGTACTCACACTAATAGACACTAATTGTGAGTGTGTGCGGGTGATTCATTCATTAAAGGGTCGCGTATCATCTGTCAGTTTGATAGTAAGCGCAGAATAAATTAAGCAGGCATGATAACTATTTGATTTTGATGATGAAGTAAAGATGCACCTCTAGCACAACTGTGACACGCAACTCTTTCTCGCGCGAGAAAAATTACCTATCTCTTTCTTTGCGGTACTGTAGGAGACTGACGGGCGTTGCTATGTCTCGCGACAAGAACCGTTGGATTGTCAAAATAAATAATACGAAGAAATTACAAATCTTTAGCAGTTCTATATTTTTAAAGTATGTGGTGAAATTAAATAAGTATTTTTGATGGGTTTCTTTTCTGATATATTGTGATTCTGATTTGTGATGTTATTGAGTTTATCCTAAGTGTTTCTGAATGATAGATTGGGGTATAGCAAAAAGGGCCCAATTTTAGGGCACATATTTTGCTGAAAAATATTTTTTCTCATTTTTGTTACTTTTTTGATTATTTATTTATTTATTTGTTACTTTTTTGATTACAACTAATAAGTATCTCTATTATAAATTACAATTGTTTGATTAACTTGCCCGTTTAAGAACTAGAGCGGTCCTAAGCTACGTAGCCTGGCACTACTTGTACTATCATCTATTCTGTGCTGGGACTTAGAAATTTACGATGAAAAAAAATCACAAGTATACCTCTGTTTTTTATTACTTAATGACAAGATCGGGCCCTTTTTGCTATACTCTGGCCTGATATACAAAAACCTGACATCAAGAATAGTAGGTACTGATTAGGGTTGGGATTTTCGTGGTTCTAGATCGTGGTTCAGTCGTGGAGTTCAGTCTAAAAATATATAACTACTAGAACTACTACTAACTGAGCGCAGCACCATATAAAAATATATAACAATATATTGTTATTATATATGGATTTTAGAACCACCAACCCCACTAAATAAAATAAAACAATTTTGTTACGTGTGAGTTTTATTATAATACTAATGATTGTGTGAGTCGTAGACGTCGCTTTAATTCGAAATGGTGGATAATTTTTCTTTTTTACCCCCAGATCTTCGCCATTTTCAATTTTTTCGTTAAAACTAGATCTATTACCTAGGCTTCTTTCTGTTTAGTGCTGTTTAGTGGATAGTACGGCTGCCTGAAAACGAAGGTTTATATTTACATATGTGGTTTGCAGGTATACGTTGTAATATTATTTTAGGCAACACGCATGGTTTGTAGAAAATTATAAGTTTCTGCAGCTTTTCTTAGATGAAGCCTTCATCTGTACGAACTTTAATTGTCATTATTGTTGTTGATAAATCAATGAAGGAAAGGATGAAGGTCTAAGCTGGCCTTGAATCTGTAAAGAAATTATTTATTACGTCACAAGAATGCCAGCAATGGAAACCGCTGTATGCAGTACCTATTATGTGATTATCTTATAGGGTGTTAGGGTAATTAGTGTTATTACAGTTAACCTTCAAGGAGGAAACTTAGTCACTGAACCGATAATTCCAAAACAATTTGGTTTCCCACACCTATTGAAAAACATGGGTATATAGGTCTTGGTATCAATTCAGTCAGAGAGAAGAAACTACCTATATGAACCTACTATGAACAGCTTTGTTTTTTTTTCATCACCCAAAGCGAGTGATTGCGTTCAGTTTTTGTGGTTGGTTACACGGTTGTCATCACGCCATGCTTGTCTTCGCCTAAAAAGAAAATAGCACGAGACACCTCTTTCACGGCAGGACGCTTCGATTTGTAATATTTACAAACACAATACTTTCCCCGCAATTTCTGACCCATGATATCGCAATATAATTTAGGGATCACTATGTCCTGAGTACACATGTTTATTATATGCACGTTTAATTATTCACACTACATAAAGTAAAAACTCACGAAACGAAAAAAATGCAAACCAAACATGATTCATTTTTATACGAATTTCCACAATTGACAGTATAGGATTGACACAATTCATTATTTCATTCACAAGATTTAGTGCGTTCGAAATCTATTCCACTTTATTGTTATGAGCAAATAAACACAATAGGTAGATCTTTAAAACCAAATGTTTCCAATTATTTGTTACATGTTTATTGAAAAATGTAATCATTAAAAAAAATAAACTGATATGCATTCATATCGAAACATCAATTAAAACGTATTATCCTAAATCATAAGTTAAGTAGTATTATATTTCAGAACGCACTGTTCATGAATAGCTTTACGTGCGCTTACGTTTGTATGTTGTGTAAAAGCAACGCACACATACATATATGGACAATATTTCAACGGGTTTTAAGGCTTTAATAACTTTGTAATTGTATGATTTATAGCAAAACTGATTTCATTGGCGAATATAAGATAGCTTAAAGATTTTTTTAAGAATGTTTAATAACCTTAAGCCATAACCGCCTAAGTGTGTAGTGATCAAACAATTTGTATGAAAGTGACATCTCTGCAACCACCTTAATGAGTTTTATAGTTATTAGTAAATCGTGCATTTACTAACGTGTAATATAAAATGTTAAATAATGTACGTCCGTGACCGATAAACTGTTCTAACTAAATAAATAAATATCGGACAACCTCACACAAATCGATCTAGTCCCAAAATAAGCTCAAGAAGGCTTGGGTTATGGGTACTAGACGACGATATACATACTTATATACAGGGATCGATACCGTTATTTTGCTCCATACAAAATAGCACAAAATAACGTTATTAAATTCCGGTTTTTCGCTCATTATAATAATAATAAACTTTATTTATTCAGACAACGAGATCCACATTTTGTTAGTATTTTACTTATAACTATGTTAGTATTCAAATTTAGCTAACGACATTGTATTTTTAATTAAGTGTTGCATTATTGAGCACTCACCTCTTACAGCAATGGTCTTCAGGAGGCTGTTTGAGCTGCCACGTATTCTGATCAAAAGAGATGCCATCTTTTTACGCAGTACAGCAGAAAAACTGTCCACTCGAGCTTCAGCAAACATGGCGGACGCGCTGCAGAATCGTGGCAGCCCCAACAGCGCCCTGAAGGCGTTATTATATTGGACGCGCAGAGAGCTGAGCGACCGTTGCGAACAGTTCACCCACAGAGCACCCGAGTACAGCGACGTGCAGTATGCTCTAAAAAGAGTTATTTTGACTGCAGCCGTACACCGAGCGAATCTGCGAGCCAGCATGTTCGCTCGAACCACCAGCGCCCTGCGTTCCCGCTCGACATCCACATCGTCCTTGAAGTTGTCAGACAAATAGTGGATATTTATACCTAGATATTTGAACTGGCTGACTCTGCTGACTGGAGCCCCGTTTAACAAGACCGGAAGTGATACATCCGGGGCTTCCATGCCCGGAGCCCTAAATACCATATACACTGTCTTCTTCGCATTGTACACGAGCCCGTGAGCGATAGCATATTTTTCGCAAATGCTAATTAATTCATTGAGTGCACCGACCGACGGCGCTAGCAGCGCCATGTCGTCGGCGTAACTAATGTTGTTGTGGCTAATCCCATCTATAAAACAACCTGCATGCGCGCCGCTTAGCTCCTCGATCAGTGCATTCATATATAAATTAAATAGCTTGGGCGATGTTAGCCCCCCTTGCCTTACTCCGCACTCGAGTACATACGGTGAGGACCCACTTCACAACATTGATCTGATTACCATACCAATGCTGAAAAAATAATAAAAGGTCTACTGGCAATCCGGTTGACTTCAGTTTGGCCCACAAGATGTCGTACGAGACTAAGTCGAATGCCTTTGAGAGGTCTAGGAAACAACCAAATACCGACGTCTTCCTCTCCGTGTAATACTTGACAGCATGCTTCAACACCACAATGGCACTTTCAGTGGACAACCCAGGTCGAAAGCCGAACTGAGCGTCGTGCAGTTGCACGTACTCGTCTAGACGTGTATTGAGCACGCTATCAAGCACCTTCGCTACGATAGTTGCAAGCGAAATGGGCCTATAATTCGACTTGTCTGATACATCACCTGTTTTATTTTTTACAATAGGCACCACTAAGGTACGCATGAGTGATGGCGGCAGGTAGGAATGGTTGAGACACAGGTTATATAGCAAAGCCAGCACTCTGGGCAAGTGCTCTCCCGCGTGTCGTAAGTGCTCGATACTGAGCCCATTATCACACATGTTTATATTTTAGTGGGCTAATTTCAAGGATCTATATCTGTAACGAAATTCTACATAACACAAGCCTTTCACATTCGAAAAAAAAACGCGAAATTAGAGCGTTTTCATGAATACCGGTATCGATCCCTGCTTATATAGATAAATATATACTTAAATACATACAACAGCCATGACCCAAGCACAAATATTCGAGTTCCTCACACAAACATTTGCCCTGGCCGGGATTCGAACCCGGGACCGCCAACTAAACCGCTAACTAAATACATTTTGTTACCATCTCTGTACAGGGTTATACAATAAAATATATTCTGTTCTATTCGTACAAAATGACAGTGAACATTATATTATGTGACGTTTTCAAGCAAAAGTTACCAATTTGTCGCTTACTATAGAGGCGCGTTGATAGATTATTGGTATAAATATACAAACGAATATCGTCCATATGGTAAGCGGAAGAGTGGACCCTTTTAGTTTAAAACGTCACATAGTTCAGTTTTTAAAGGCCATGCCAGGATAAGCTAAGTGAATCTGCCTCCAGCGAGTTTTGGCTTGTAATTTTTTTTTATGATACGGCTTTCGTAACACTGACCCTTCCTTACGTGAGTTTAAACCATTTTTAGGGTTCCGTACCCAAAGGGTAAAAACGGGACCCTATTACTGAGACTTCGCTGTCCGTCCGTCCGTCTGTCACCAGGCTGTATCTCAAGAACGGTGATAGCTAGACAGCTGAAATTTTCAGATGATGTATTTCTATTGCCGCTATAACAACAAATATTAAAAATAAAATAAATATTTAAGGGGGGCTCCCATACAACAAACTTGTTATAGATTATGGTACGGAACCCTTCATGCGCGAGTCGGACTCGCACTTGCCCAATTTTTATATTTTTTTAAAACAAAAAGAGACGTTATTTGATCTCCTTTCTCCAATATTTTTTTCTAGCTAGCTAATTATCACGTGCGTCGCGTATATTGTGCATATAGTAAAGACAATTATATGACATCTATTATAGGAAATATTGCTACAAAAAAAATACCAATATATTTTTTATATTTTCTAAAATGTACTTTCGCGTTAGCAACACCTCCACCTCCAGCTACAAAGTGAATGTATTAACTTCATTTTATCTGTGGTAGTACAAGGTATTTTTTTTTATATTTGAAGACTCTCGTTCTAGGTGTATTTATTCTAAGGCTTGTACATTCTAAAATTGGTTACTATAAAACTGGTACATCATTAACGTTTTCTGTACTCGTTATACATTTTATGTCATGGGTGTGGACAAACGCTAGCTCGTGACACTTTTTTGCTGAATGTTATAAAATTCCACCTAGTTCAAAGATTTATATGAGCGTAGTGCCAATTTAGACTTATGATTGACAAATTTATTGCTTTAAGAGCGAACGGATAAATTATAGTTCCTGTGTGTTTGCCGTCTCATTTATGGTCATGTTATAAGTGATTGGTGGGGCGGATGATAAGTATATTAAGTATACTAATTACATTCCTGTATATTTTATAAGGTGTGCAATAAAGAGTACTCGTATTTGAACATTTTAGCGCCCAGTGTACTGAAAAAAAAAAACAGTTCTTCAGACGCCATGAAAGTAATCATACGCACTGTGTAGTGGCAAATTAAGTCGAGGCTCTTGTCCTAAAAGATGTGGCGTCAATGGCACGAATTTCAAATAGCCGACTATGGCGGTCAAAAGGGTAAGTGTACTGTTTTCTACTTACAAGCTGAAAGGAGCGTACAAAATTCAAATTATTCTTATTGAAAATAGGGTTTCCAGGTCGCCAAACCTAATAGCCGGACAGACCAGCCAGTTTGGCCGGACATTAATGTCCGACTTTATCCGGACGCCAGGCAACGCAAATTGAAGAACAGAAGTAAACCCTTTCCGAGTTTACTTAACTTGTAATAACTTCATAAAGCTATACACAAATGAGTACAGGTCAGTAGAGTTGAGTGTACGCAATCAAGTACATAGTAGGTACGGCGAGTACGGCATGACAGACGCTATGATAGATGCGCGTCTCGTAACACTTTCCACGTCGTGACGAGCCTTCTACGGCGGCGGCTACAGGCTGCTCTAAAAGACCAGCCCGTCTAACATAACTGTGAGACAGAAACTCGTTGTCGCGCGACATATACTACCAGTAACTGTCCTTTCAATACCGTGCGAGCAAGACGGGTGACGCTGTCGCACGACAACTATGTCGGCAAGATATGCTAGCCCTTCAGCCCACAGCCATGCGTGGCGTCCTGTCGCGCGACATGACATCGACTTAGGGCTGTCCGGGTTTCCCCGGATTTGTCCTAGTTTGGAGGCCGTCCGGGGGCTGTCCGAGGGGGTTTACAAAAAGTGTCCACTTTTAACGAGAATGAAAAATAAAGCGATTGTTTTTTTTTTTTATATTAATAATTTCGGACACGTCCGGGGAAAAAATACGCTAAATATCCGGTTTTTTTTAAGTCTGTAGGGGTTCGACGAATTTACAGATGGCAGCCGTACGTCGACTGTCACTGTCTTACCCCGGCTACTCACTATCGCGAAGTTGCCCGAATCATGACTTTCTGCAGCGAAATGCCTATCCACACTATCATATTCGTCCAACCTCAACTTCAACTTCGCGAGTAGTGTACCGGGGTCACAGTACTGTAGGCTAGCGTAGCGTATCTTGCCGCGAGTTCGCTTGTCACTTGCGACTCTTCAAGGCTTAAAAAACCCGGTCATTTGGCGTAAATCGCATTTTTCCCCGGATGTGTCCAAAAATGATATTATTAAAAAAATAGTCGCTTTCTTTTTCTTTGATATAAAGTATGTTTTCCCCGGACACTTTTTGAAAACCTCCCCGGACGGCCTCTCTAGATCAAATCCGAGGAAACCCGGACGGATGGCAGCCCTATTCGCGACTCTTGTCGCGCGTCATAACGTCACCTATCACTCTATCACAGTACTGCATTGAGAGAGATAGATAAATAACTCGCGAGAGAGAGTCGCGTATCAGTTGTGTGGAGCGGATAAATAGGTAAATCTTGAACACCCTCTAGACATCTAAGTAATGCAGTAAATAAATTAATATTTACAGGTACAAAATATGTCCAAGGATTGTAAAACTTGTTATACGTCCACAAGCGACAGGCGGCAGCGATTGTTGACACAAATCATATCATACTACGAGGTTTTCGGCGCATTCTGTCAGCCTAATAGTGTTCAATCATTCGAGCATCGAAAACCCCCGGAAATGTGATATCTGATATATTACTTACAGAAAAGCATTCAGTATCCTCTCTTCTTAATCTATTTAGATTTAGATATCTTTATTTCATAATAAAATATCAATATAAATTACACAATATAGTAAATTTACATGAACTTATACTATGATCAGATTTGGATTCAGATTATTATTTTCCTTATAATTTTGATATAATTTTGGGAACTACGTATAAATAGGCAGTTAAAATCAGCGATTTTTTTCTGGTTCAAGCATGATCGGCATTACCGAATAGTCGGCCGACTAATCGGCAATGTTTTAACCGATAAGTCAGCAGATACATAGTCAATCCTCGCCCTACGTTTTTTCTGTGTGGCTTGCGTTGCGCTTTATGTAGCCGCGTGTCCTGTGTGAAACCCCTTTTAAACTCGCGCAACTTCTCGTGCCTCGCGCCATTTGCCATAACGGGGCAAGAACGAATAAGGCAAGATGCTCAATGGTAATGATTGTCACCGGTGACACAGTACAAGTTTAGGGTCCCGTGGATAACGGTCAATAATCATTACATTTATACCTAAAAATGTAAGAAAAATATTTTTATTCTCATAGGGGGCAAATTGAAGGAAGGAGAGGAAGAGGAAGGCCGAGGATTAGCTATTTGGACCAGATCAAGAAAAAAGCAGACGTCGGGTCGTATCGGGAAGTCAAAGAACTGGCGTTAAGTAGAACGGACTGGAGAGAAGGGCACCGACAAGAGTGAAACTCTTAAATAATAATAATAGGGGGCAAACGAGCAAACGTATCGCCTGATGGTGCGCGATTACCGTCGCCCATAGACACCTGCAACACCAGAGGAGTCACAAGTGCGTTGCCGGCCTTTCATGTGGGAGAACGCTCTTTTCTTGAAGGTGCATTAATGATGACCCTCCTGCAAGTTCATGCCAGGTCTAAAAAGGTCTTTGGTAGATTGAACTGCCAAATCGTTGTAACACTCGGTGCCTTCATTCATTGATTTTTGAGATATCAATCTTCAATCACAATAACATTGTCTTAATAACAATTAATGGATCGAATCCGGAATACCACTCTACGCTCCCAGACCCAAATTGTTGACGTAGCTCGGAAAGCGGCCAAGTTAAAGTGGGAATGGGCTGGTCACGTTTGCCGTATGCCGGATGAGTTGTGGGCCAAGACCACTACAGAGTGGAAGCCTAAAAACTCAAAACGGAAACGTGGCAGACCTCGCCGGCGGTGGCGGGACGACTTGGATTTCTTCTTGAAGGATTGGTCAGAAATTGCCTTAAGCCGAGATCACTGGAAGAAAAGGGGGGAGGCCTTTGCCCAGCAGTGGGATATTACAGGCTCAATATAATAATAATAATAATAAGCCCGCAGGGCAGCTTGTGGCGAGCTGTTGGGGAGTGACGACCCCACGGACCCGAGATCTCCAGAGAGTCGGTCAGGGTCCTCGTCTCCGGTGTGCCTTCATCGGCCGGAGTGGAAACCCAAGAGGACCCGTAGGACTCTCAGCTCTGGCTTGCCTTCATTGGCCGTCCAGAGAGGAGCGTTAGAGCTATATGCTCCAGGGGTGGAAGTGTTAAAGGGCATCACGCCGCGAGTAACTTCGGAGAAAGCGCAGCACACCTCTCGACACCCCTGAGCCCTCACGCTCGTGTTGCTTCCGGCCGTCTGCACGATGGCATTACGGGGCCCACCTAGTGAGGGGCGAGTCACCACCCGCCAGAGGTAACAGTCGTATAGATGGTTACGGCGGGTGACATTTTTCTACTGCAATAGCCAAAATAAATACTCCATCCAAACTTCTTTTTAATAGCCCGGTTTCTTTTCCATATCAATGCAATAGTTCAATCGCCTGCTGGGACCGGTTCATGGATGTATCATCTTATTGATATGATCAGGAACGGGTCCCAGCAGGGCAACAGCCACAGCAAATTTCTCCAAGGGGCCTCTACGTGTTGGATCCATATCCCCACGCAAGCCTTCCAAAAGACCGGGACGTATGAGCCCGAGACTCAAAAAATGAGAAACAAATAATAATAATAATAATATTTCTTTATTGTATTTTACTTTTTATATACAGATATTGTAAAAACCTAGCCTAAGAATTAAAATAAATAAAGGACATAATAATAATAACAATTATTAAAGTTAAACATTTAGTAAAAACATAATCTAGGTTCCCAAAACCATTTTTACAGCAACTAGTTATGAAAATACTCAAGAAAACGCGAATAAGCGTATCGCAACCATAATTTGAGGCCAGGGTTTTAGGACTTTTGGGTCTCTGGGCAACGTTGTCGAATAAGGTAATGCAATTCAGAATTGAAAGCATATTTTGAAAATATATGCGTTATGCTCCGCTATTTTGGACGCTGGAGCGGAGCGGAGCCGTGTAAAATGGTCCAATCACATTCCTCAGATTGAAATGCACTTCTTTCAGGCTTCACAAATACGCAGCCTGATTGGTTTACATTCTCCGCTCCGCTTGTGGTCAGGGAGCCTAAAGCGCGTCGATACTATCTTCAAACCTTCAAGAAAAGAGCGTACTCCCACCTGAAAGGTTGGCAACGCACTTGTGACTCCTCTGGTGTTGCAGGTGTCTATGTGAGTGTTTGTGTATGTGTGTGTCCATGGGCGACGGTAATCGCGCACCATCAGGCGATCAGTTTCCTCGATTGCCCCCTGACATAAAAAAAAATCTTCAATGAGTTATTTTGAAGTTATGTAGATGCCTTTACTGCTCTAGTTATAATAACATTATCAAGAGCCACTCCGTGTTAAACGGTGGCGTGTTTACATATTTGTCGTGTTTGCACAAGTGTGTGGGCAATTTGTTCCGACCAAAATACACACCATTTTGTCACGCCCTGCCGCTTCGGGAAGGCTCTAGTTGCAACATATCGCGGGTGAATGAAGTTTATGGGACAAATGAAAAATGACAAATTTTATGAAAAATTATAGTTCATTATAAATAAGTGTATTTTAGTTATACGCGTGCGTATATACTATTATAAGTGTGCGCTCCCGATTAAGATACCTAGTTGCATGTTAAGCCGAAAACTGTCGAGAACGTGAGCAGGATCGGGACAAGTGGCGTACTCTCGTTTCGGAGGCTAAGATCCTGTTTGGGTCACTGAGCCAAAATAGTTAAGTTGCATGTTAAGATTCTCATGCAAGTGAATATTAATGTATTTTTATGAGAAATAAAGATCTTTGAACCCAATAGTCAGTTTTTAAAGTACAACCGAGGTGGGGTCCACACATGTGGTGGCCTTCGACCGCAGTACATAAGATCTATTAACCGTGATTCATTACGCGCGCAATTAAACGCTTTCCCACGCCGATCGCTCGTGGCGGGCCTGGCGGACGCATTGGCGAATAGCTGTCGATATATCGATACACATTCGCCAACAGGAGTTTTAATCGACTTTCAGCATAGCGGTGACATGCGTCTCTTTCTTCAGCGAGATGTGTTAACTATCTGTCTGAGAAACTGACGGGTGATGCAGTCGCGAGACAAGTCGCAAGCATGCTTGCTTGTGCTAGACGGCGATACTATTGGCCACTGTAATGCTCATCCTTACCGCAATGGTAAAGGGCTACATTAAATTAGGTAGATTAGATTACATTTAAGTAAAGTGCTCACGGCTAATATTGACTAACTCAGGTCGTAGGATCTGGCCTTCCTTGGAGCAAGCGCGGAATCAGGTATTTAAAAAAAGGACGCCCCTGAATCCTCACCCGTCAATCGTTTGACACCTTCAAAATGAAACGACAACCGTTTGAGTTAACTAGCCAATTAAGACAACGGATTGGGGTGATTCTACAACAGGCGTTTCAACCGCCGTCGGTCCACTGTCATTTCAAGAAATCAACGGGCCATACAATGCGTTAAAATCGGAAGTACGGTTACAGTATATCATTGCATCAAAGTTTGCAGCTCGGTGAGGACTGACCCATCGACAAGCGTAGTTTGGGACGCTCCCAAACTAGGTAGAGCGAAGATCTACACATAGGGTGGCTATGAGCTGGATGATAGTGCATTCGTTTGTGCTAAATTACTTAAACTAGCCTAGGACTTAAATGGACTCAATAGAAAACAATACGTGTTTTAGTTTTATCGCGTTGGTAATCGTTCTTCGAGAAATACCTATTATTTAGGGTTCCGTAGCCAAATGGCAAAAAACGGAACCCTTATAGATTCGTCATGTCTGTCTGTCCGTCCGTATGTCACAGCCATTTTTTTCCGAAACTATAAGAGCTATACTGTTGAAACTTGGTAGGTAGATGTATTCTGTGAACTGCATTAAGATTTTGATGCAAAAATAAAAAAATAATAATAAATATTGGGGGCTCCCCATACTTAGAACTGAAACGCAAATTTTTTTTTTCATCAATCACATACGTGTGGGGTATCTATGGATAGGTTTTCAAAAATGATATCGAGGTTTCTAAAATATCTTTTTTCTAAACCGAATAGTTTGCGTGACAGACGCTTCCAAAGTGGAAAGAAGTTGCCCCCCCCCCCCCCCCCTCTAACTTCTAAAATAAGAAAATGAAAAATCTAAAAAAAACATATGATGTACATTACTATAAAAACTACCAACGAAAATTGTTTTGAACGAGATCTAGTAAGTAGTTTTTTTTTTTTATATAATCTAAATCGTAAACCGTTTCATTAAATCAACTCAAATATAAAAATAAACAAAAGGCCTTTAATTTCATAAATCAATGGTACGGAACCCTTTGTGCGTGAGTCCGACACGCACTTGCCCGGGTTTTCTTAAATCTTAATACAGGTACGCAATAAATGAAACTGAAACACGTACCTTTTTAACCCTTATTGTCCTTGAGACGAGCGAAAGTGGGTACGCGTTTAAATTTGTTTGACCGTGCATATTAGGGTAAGTTCATATTACTGTAACAGTTAACAATACCGTGTAAGTAACAAGTGTAGATAATCATAATCATAATCAATTTATTTGTAAAGCCAATTTACATGTCAGTTTTCATTGCATACACAGATTGAAGATTCATTCAGTGAGTATAAATAATCCTTATAACTTAAGCATATTCAATTAGTTATTACAATAATAAACAAAAAAACAATAGAAGTCCAATAAAAAATAAATCAAATAGCTGTCAAGTATATAAAATAATTAGTTGAATTTCAATCAAAGCATCCATGTGTTTTTTTTCTTTTTTAACATGATTCCTTGGTCATTATGAAGTCATCGTAACTGTAGAACGGGCGCTCAATAAGCCAACATTTTAGGCGATGCTTAAAGCTGTTAATACTAGGTGCCTCCGTTATATTATTAGGTAGGTGGTTATAAACCGTGGGGCCCATCACATGATCATGACATACGAATCAATATTCAAACAAATGCTAAGTATTTTATTGAAATGACAACTTTATCGACAGCTGTTATTTACGCGGTATTGCACTATGCCGACGATATGTTACGAAATTACTGCTTACATCATCCGGGAGAGTATGTTTCCCAGAAAATGACCACGACCCTCAGAATGAGACAACCGACGCAAGGAGGAGACGAAATTACTGACTGTTGAGTTTCTTTCGGCGTTTCGTCTCCCTTTGTGAACCGCCGGTAGATTCAAACATGTAAAAGTGCCCTTGTGGCCTACTTACACAATAAAGTCCATCATTTAATTATCGACAATGACTTTATCGACTCGATAGTCGCTCCCGCTAGCCCCCGACGCATCGCAAGCACCTATTATAGCTTTTAACAGCGTCGATAATTCACGGCGTAAACTAGATTAACGACGTCTACGAGACCGCGTCGCGGAATTAACTACGGGGAGACCTGGCTCAATGCCACAAAGATGCGTAATGCGTAAGGACGCTTACTAATATATCACTACATAGTATAAAACAAAGTCGCTTCAACAAAGTCTTTCCCTGTGTATGCTTAGAAGATCTTTAAAACTACGCAACGGATTTTGATGCGGTTTTTTTTAATAGATTGAGTGATTCAAGGTTTATAGGTCTAATACATGCATAATTTATCAGCATTGCACCTGTGCGAAGCCGGGCGGGTCTTTAGTATGGTATAAGAGTATGGACAAACTTGTTACCTCATACACTGAATTCCCCACTCATGTCATAAAAAACATCTATACTATTATAGAATTCTACATTTATATTGAAAATCAGTTTTCTACGGAGAGGGGTCATTTAAGGAAAAATCTTAATAGCGTGATGCAGGATCGTCATTTGTTTTGAATGGGCGCGCGGCGCCGTGCCAACCTGGCGCCATCTGTTTTCATAATTTCCTTTGTCCTCTCATCAGACCAAAACGCTGCACAAATTTTAACCAATTTTAGTACAGGGATAGCTGGACATTCAAAGATGGTTATAGGATACTTTTTACCCGACTACGGTAAAGAGAAAAAATACGCGGACGAAGTTGCGTGCGCCACCTAGTATACATATATTTCCATCTCAATAATAAGAACAAATATCTGAAAACAAATAAATATAAGGGACAATCTTACACAAATCAACCTAGTCCCAAACTAAGCAAGCCGGCAGCTTCCTTGCTCAACATATTAGTCATGCTATTAAGCGAGGAAATTTACTCCATTTTAGCATATATTTTAGTTAAGTTCTTAGTGTCTGTATTATATATATATATATATATATATATTTAGATAACATCCATGAGACCATGACCCAGGAACAAATATTCGAGTTCATTACACAAATACTAGCCCTGGCCGGGATTCGAACTCAGGACTGCCGGCTCAGTAGGCAGGTGCACTACAATCTGTACCAACCGTGTCATCAACACCATGTATGTTCCTAATATTCCAATAGTTTAAAAAGGGCTTCAAGGATTTTTTTGATTAGTACCTATGCCTTGGATTTAAAATAGTCACCTTTAGTTTTAAAATTAGTATAGTCGGTCCTATCTCTAAGATTAAATGAAATCACTAGGCACAAGGTACAAACAGCCATATACATGTAATTTTAAGGTTGTTTTTCATGTGTGCCAGATTGACATAATTTGATTTTAGAATTCCCTATAGACTATAATCACATAATTCAATGTAGCTCCCATCTAGGGAACGTACCACTTAATGTGCTAAAGTCAACTGTCATAATTTTTCCCCACTTTATGAATGAGTGAAATAATAAATACCCCATTATTATATTAAACTGTAACCCGAAGCAATAAGAGCTAATTTAGGTCATCGGCACATGATCTAATTGTCTGTATCATAGCTAAGCTATTGAAATCAATAAATAAACTCACAATCGGACAACTGTCCTTGTTCCACTTTTTACTGGACTATTAATATTAAAGCTTTACTATTTACTATAGTATATTAATGATAAAAACATTTAAACATAGAATGAAATCTATTGCAAAATTAAGAATATCTACTAAAGATTCAACCCCCATGACATCTTGGGTAACCAAAAAGTAAGAAATTTGATTCACCTATCTGCTTTTTAATGTGTTTTAAAATATAGAAAAGCAATCAGTAATAATAACAAAAATATTTAATCAGAAGTAGTTTTACTTAAACAACATCCTAAATATACCCACACAAAGAATAAAAAAAAATACTTAGGTACTTATTGTTGTTTGTAGATGTACAAATAGAATCAATATGAAAGTTTTAAGTATGGATACATTGTGAAAAATTTGTCTATAGATAGTAGCATATTTATTAGAAACTAAAGAAGCCATATTTTAAGTTATGTGTACTGATTTAAAAATGTTTGCAATATATTCCATCTGTTTGAAATAGAATCTATGGTTTAGTTTATCTGCAAAACTTTTAGTATCATCCCACGGAAAGGCAAAGGTTGTGAAACAAAACAGCCTATTCAAAAATAATGAGCTATAAAATTAATCTATTGTTTATTTCTGACCAGCCAGCAACAATAAATCAAACAAGTAGATAAGTATTCATAAATAAAGTTGCGATATTTTCGTTCAGCAATAGAATAATGAAACCGTTTGTATATTTTTTTAAAGTTTGTTTATGACTTCATGGTTCTTAGTACGTAACTAAGTCTATGTATGTATACTTGCGTCCAACGTTTGCGTCTCTAGTCCGAGCGTACGGTGAGTAAATAAACAAATTCGTACTGTAAACATGGGCATAAAGAGAACATAAAAACGGCAATTCGCCATCTATGTATCACTACAGCAAAGAAAAGACATCGTCTCAAGCGAAAATGCATTAAATGAATACACTTTTCTACGTAAGTTTTCGGCGTTTTTAACAATGCTGCGGGTCAATAAAGCCTAGTTTCCCTGGTTGGAGCGTCAGAGTATACGTCAAAGTAAATAAAACTCGCGAAACAATTCAGCATTGCTCTGAAAACCAACTGAGGCACAATGGGAAGGCACATTTTGACAATACACTCTGTGATCAAAACATAGCCTTTTCAGGCCTACAATCTCACGTTAAAACCTTTTTAACGATCATACCACCTTCCTTGACTATCTTGTGTACGAATTATATCCATTTGCAACACGTGAAGTCGAGCTTTTGGGCGTATTTTGAAAAAATGCTGTTGCGTTTCAACACTGAAAATGGCATAACACGCAAACACTTTGGTCCAATTTCACAATGAAACACTTCACTTGACCGCGACAGTTTGATCGAGAAACGCGAGACGGGCCACGGTATGCATTTTTTCACTCACCTTGTTGTTTATTTGCTATTTTATTGAAACAGTTTTGAAAAACTTCATATAAATGCATAGGCTCGTCATCGCTCGTCGCCATTTTGGATTTTACTGCCAAATATATCACAGACAATGTAGAGGTTTAATTACTTATTCATAAAAAAACTTTGTTTCATTTGTCTATGAATTTATAAAATTTTGTATAAAACAAATTAAATTTTTATTATTAATATTTGATTTAATAATTAAATTACATAAAAAAAAATATTTATTTTAAGAATTACTATTTAAATGCATACAATATGTATCCTATAGAGCGCAATTTTGAAGTCGATTAAAATTTTTAATGGCAGCCTCATAGCCATTTATGTAAATTAATAATTAATTTGTTTAAATGATATAAACAACATATTTTTAAATTTGTTTCCCTCTTCAATGTTTTTATTAAAAAAAACTTGACACTATCGAGCGAGTGGCAGCATATTCTTATCCAAGTCTGACCCATAGAGGTCATAGAAGAAATGTGTCTGTCTGTTCGCCATATTTTGCTACGAAAATTAAGTTTGACGTAAGAGCCTACAAAATTTTCGAGTGCACTCGCAAAACACAAATCCAGCTACATGTAACATGTTCTCACTGAATTCTATCAATACCCAAAATCAGGTAAAACCCGAAGAACGTCGAGAATCAATCGAAATCCGCTAAAATCGTGAATTTGTTTGTCATTAACATAACCTTTGTGTCGTTGCAGATTTTAGTTAGTTTTAGCCAGCTATCGGCCCGTTACTCCAGTGTTTTCAGACACAGAAAGCACAGCTATGGTAAAAACAAAGACGTCAAACAGAAAGAGAGTGCGGCGTTAACGTATGACACAATTTGCAAGGAAAGTTTCGAAGAGGCGCTCAGAAATTTGGACAAAGATGTTATGGTGGAAATGAGAAGAGTTGACATTCGTTCACTTGCGTCATCGCCGCGTTTCGCTCGAGATGCTGAGCGGTGTTTGTCCCCGAGAAAGATCTCTTACGTGTCAGCTGATTCCTTTGAGAAAAACAAAAATGGTTGGACTGCACTTCAGCCTCAAAGGAAAGGCTTCACCTGCTTCACAGAGCAGTTTGTGGGGCTGCTATCCGCCAGTATCCAGCAGAGGAGGCTCGGTATGCAAGTGCGGGGCTTCAAGACAGACAGAGGGATTGATGCGGACCTTAAACGGAACCCCAACCTGATAAATAGACTGCGTAAGTTTTTCGGTCAGTATAAATAAGATGACTTTGTAGGAATGTTGAGTGAAATTATACAGTATTATAATCCTGCGTGAGTATGTAGAAATTACTATCCTGATTTGTATGAGGCATGTATTTAAATAAAAGGGAGTTGACATAAAACATTATTACATTACTATGGAAGTAATCGTAAACAGTAAGAAACTCAAAACAGTAATTTGAAGTAAAACCGATTTTTGTTTCTCACCATCGTGCTGTCTTTGTTTTTTCATATTGATACTAAAGTATTTCAACAGTTAATATATTTCTAATTCGAACTGAAGGTATGTATGGTGAATGTAAACATCTTACTCTCAATGTGAAAGACCTCTAACTTCTTCCATTCATGTCATCCTCCCATCTCTTTTGTGGTCTCCCTCTCTCCCTCTGTCCTTCCCTTACCACTCCGTAACTTTGAACCTGAATGTATAAGGCTAAAAATAAAAAATAAATGAATATTAAAATTTCATCTCTGTCACCATAAGTTGCATCATGGTTATTGTAACTAAGCCTCATTTAGTATTATTCTCTTTCATAAGTAGCATAGTTTGCATGTAACTTCATTATACCTTTACCTACCTTTAAACATTATTGAATAAAAATAAATGTATATTAGACTTTTCCTTAATGAAATAGAGAAATATATTTTTTGTAGGTATCTTATCTACAAAATCATCAAAAGGTGAATGGCTTCTGTGTTTTATCTTATGATGTGAGGTCTTGATGCAAAACAACATCTTTGTTTTACAAGGTTTTATTTAGTTTCATCTGTCCTGCAATGATGGTTGCTTTTATCACTCGATAAATAATTGATAGTTCGTCACGTTCCGACAAAATGAGAGTGTGAGTGACAGATGCGATCTTATTTATTTATCACGTGATAAACGCAACCATGATACGCCCGCTGGATTGTGTCTTGTGTCTGTCGGCAGTCAAATCTTGGCTTCCACACTATCACGGTCAAATAAAAAAGAAATACTGATGATATTTTTCTTATTGCTGTGTATTTTTATGGCTTTTACCCAAAGGGTAAAACACGGGACCCTATTACTAAGACTCCGCGGACCGTCTGTCTGTCTGTCTGTCTGTCCATCTGTCACCAGGCTGTATCTCATGAACCATGATAGCTAGACAGTTGAAATGTTCACAGATAATGTATTTCTGTTGCTGCTATAACAACAAATACTAAAAATTTAATAAAATAAATATTTAAGTGGTCTCCCATACATCAAATGTGATCGGTTGCGTTAACTTTGCACCTCATTTGAATGCGGCGCCATACGCACCAGGTACAAGCTTAACTTATCCTGGCCAATTAAGATGGGAATTGTAAAAAACTGGTCAAGGTAGCAAAAATTTTTTTTCGTTGTGTTTAATCTTTGTATTCTACCTGTAACATTAGTGGATAAATCCGCTTTAAAATATATGACAATCATTCTAATCAAAAAAAAATATTTCAGGATTTGCAGCGGAGCCCCCCTCTGCTAAAGACAAACAGACCCTTGGACCCGATGTGGCTCCGAGACTGGAGAAGCTCCTCAGCGAAGATTCGGTGCTCAGTAGTCAGCAGAAAGATAAGATTAAGATCGCCTTCGCTGAGGGATATTTAGCTGGTGAGTTCAAAGTCATTTAAAAGCCTAGGTACTCCAAAATTAGGCAGCCTCAGTCGCTCCCATACGCACGGCTCCCGAGCTTTGTCACGGCGGGCGAGGGCTGCTCTCCCTCCGCGCCTCTGGCTTTATAAAAACACTCTAGGGTGCTCTGTGTCGGCACGCGTCCTAACCAGTGAGAGCCCTAGATTCGGATTCTTTCAGCTACTAACTAGGCTGCCATAATATGTAAGTGTATTAATATTATTTGGTGATTGAATTTAGGTGACAGATCTACTATTTTAAGTACAAATATTATTTATTACATCAATCAAAATATATTATGAGATACTTGATAATACAGGCAGATTTGATAAATGTGATACTAATATATTTCTTGGAGTTAGATATTATAATTTTGGGTATTGTGGATTAAGGACACATCTAAACTTACCCTGCCACTGAGCTGAAGCTGGGTGGAGAAAATAAACCATTAAATAAATAAATATTAAGGGATAATCTTACACAAATCGACCTAGTCCCAAACTAAGCAAAGCTTGTACTATGGGTACTAGACGACCCAGACCATCCATGACCCAGGAACAAATCAGTCAAATCCGTTATTCATCTTAACATGTTATCTTAAACTCTTATTTGTTCACAGGCTCGCACCCAGACAACGCGCGCGGCACCAAAGCCTCCAAGTACCTGAAGGTGGTCCAACAGCTGCTGACCATAGTGCTGTTCCTGGCCATCTTCGTCAGCCTCATGGCCTCCGTCAGCGGAAGCGTGTTCCGGTAACTATCCACCCCCACAGACCAGTTCCACCCAGTATACACCAAGCATACAGGGTGGTCCAACAGCTGCTGACCATAGTGCTGTTCCTGGCCATCTTCGTCAGCCTCATGGCCTCCGTCAGCGGCAGCGTGTTCCGGTAACTATCCACCCCCACAGACCAGTTCCACCCTGTATACACCAAGCATACAGGGTGGTCCAACAGCTGCTGACCATAGTGCTGTTCCTGGCCATCTTCGTCAGCCTCATGGCCTCCGTCAGCGGCAGCGTGTTCCGGTAACTATCCACCCCCACAGACCAGTTCCACCCTGTATACACCAAGCATACAGGGTGGTCCAACAGCTGCTCACCATCGTGCTGTTCCTGGCCATCTTCGTCAGCCTCATGGCCTCCGTCAGCGGCAGCGTGTTCCGGTAACTATCCACCCCCACAGACCAGTTCCACCCTGTATACACCAAGCATACAGGGTGGTCCAACAGCTTGATTTATTGATTGATTTATTTATTCAATAACAATATACATTGTGTTTGAAATTATACTTATACCTAACTTAATCTACACATTAAAATACACACTGATATCATAAATTAATAAAATTAAAAATAATCCGAATAATATTAAAATTACAGAAGATGTCAAAAAGTACAAGCAAAAGTAGATGTCAGAATTAATTAACAAGTTTAAAAGTAAAAAAAAAAAAAAAAACAGTAATAAAACAAGGTCCACTTGTACAATTGACATCAAAATGTTAATACAATAGCATACACAACAAAAAAATTAATTTAATTAAGCTGCTGACCATCGTGCTGTTCCTGGCCATCTTCGTCAGCCTCATGGCCTCCGTCAGCGGAAGCGTGTTCCGGTAACTATCCACCCCCACAGACCAGTTCCACCCTGGTACACACCACACCACCACCACACCAAGTACCTTCGTCCGCGTATTTTTTTCATCGTAAACGGGTAAAAAGATCCTATATCCATCTTTGGATGTCCAGTCTGCCAGCCAGGAATACCTTCGGACGAGAGGACCAAGGAATCTATGATTATGACCAATGTATAATGTTTCCGGAAATCCTTGAGAATGGCACAACACTAGCTAGGTGCTTCAAGTTGAACATTGGTTGATCTAAATTTGAAGTAGACACTTTTATACTACGATTTCTAATTCAAGACCAAAAAACTACTACAAGGTTGCCACTACAATAAAATATTTTTACATTAGTAAATTTCTTTTTATTTTTTAAACACGCTAAGATAATTTATTTATTGGTAACTTTAACTCTATGTTTTAACAAAATAACTAGAAATATTTATTATTACATAATTACGAGAGGAGATAATAAAAACTTAAACATCGGAGATTTTTGGTACAAAAACTGGTATTGTACTTGTAACATTGTCCATTTGGTGCAAGCCAAGAAACAAACTCGGATGTCATTTATATGTTGTCAATTTTGACAGTGACGTATCTGTCGTAGTTTTTTTTGGTCTTGAATTAGAAATCCGAGTTTAGTAAATAAGGGCTTGTGCACAAATCACGTGAGGTTCCATAGGGGGGAGGGGGGGTCACAAAAAAATGACGAAATATCACGTTGGGGGAGGGAGGGGTATAAGGAGACCTCACGTGTATTTTTTCTACAGTGAACGAACTAAGAAAAAGTCGATATTTTTTTCTCAGTTTTGTTAAAAATAAGTCTTGACTTGTTAAATACCTCAAAATAGCGAGTCTATTTTACGAAATTTTGGCGGAAAAAAAAATACACGTGAGGTAGTGAGGGGGAGGGGGGGTTAGCAAAGAACCTCACCAAATATCACCAGGGGGGGGTCAAAAAGTAGCCGAAAAAACCTCACGTGATTTGTGCACAAGCCCTAACCGTGAGCATGAATAATCAGTCTGCCATCGCCTCCGAGCAGGATCCAGCTGGGCAACCAGGTGGAGGTGGACCCGGAGGACATCTCCGTGACCTTCGACGACGTCAAGGGCGCCGACGAGGCCAAGCAGGAGCTCAAGGATGTGGTGAGTGCGAGTCAACGCTTCACACTTATGGCCGCCTGGTACTTTCGCCATGTAACACTGTTTTGTAATTAGACTTAACTAAACTAAATATGCAAGAAAAGATTGTAATAGTTTTATGGGGAAAAGGTCGGTAATTTAATGAAAATTACTTACGTAAAAAGTTAGGTTCTGGGCAACTTAACTCACAAGAAATAAGTTTCTGTCAGAAATTTCATTTTTGTGACAAGCTTTTCTTTGAACATCCATCAATTGCTTACAGAGACGTTTCTAAAGAGCTCGATATGATTGCTTTATTTCTTACGGAGTTCCTATGGCCACCTTCCAGCTCTATCATCAGATCAGCTCCACGTCATCATAATATTGTATTGTCACGAGATTTGCATACTCGTGCAAAACAGCTCAATCGGAAACCGGAAAGTGGGTTAAATTTAACTTGTAAAATTCCATTACAACGGGACAGGTGAAAGTAAATAAAAGCTTGTAAACTCGTAATGTGTAAACTATTAATGTGACAGGTCTGTAAAATTTCTCATAAAATAATCGACTTCAATGAGCACTATGGAAAATGGAGACTTGCAAAAAATTAATCATACAGTTGAATTGAGAACGTCCTCTTGGAAGAACAGTGACGTTCAAAAAAAGGACAGTCAAGTCCATGTACATCAAGTCGGGTCGTGCGCACATAAAACTGTCCTGCTCTCTGCACTACTCTCGCATTCACACGAGTCCAGCCATCTGACAGACGAGCGAAAAAAATGGTGGGGGAACATACGCCCCGAAAAATTAGACCGGTGAACTGTTCTGTCTTGGTTACTGTCAAGACTGTATTGTTCTGTGCGTTCAAACACTGTTCTGCCTCACTGTTTCGCCCTCGTGTGACATCGGCATAAAGCTGGTTACCTGCTCACCCCCCAAAGTGTCTTTGACAAAGAAGACCATGCCCACCTGTTCAATTGTTCATCCCCCAAAGAGATTGAGAAAGAAGACCATGCCGACCTGTTCAATTGTTCACCCCCCAAAGAGTCTTTGAGAAAGAAAACCATGCCGACCTGTTCAATTGTTCACCCCCCAAAGAGTCTTTGAGAAAGAAGACCATGCCGACCTGTTCAATTGTTCTTCCCCCAAAGAGTCTTCGAGAAAGAAGACGATTATGACCAGTGATCAACATACTAACAACAATGTGCTCTATCCTCAGGTGGAATTCCTGAAGTCTCCCGAGAAGTTCTCGTCGCTCGGCGGCAAGCTGCCCAAGGGCGTGCTGCTGGTGGGCCCCCCGGGCACCGGCAAGACGCTGCTGGCGCGCGCCGTGGCGGGCGAGGCGCGCGTGCCCTTCTTCCACGCCGCCGGGCCCGAGTTCGACGAGATCCTGGTGGGGCAGGGCGCGCGCCGCGTCAGGGATCTCTTCAGTGAGTCTGTCTCCCTGGTGCCGTGTGGTGTGTACAGGTGTCGTCCCTCGGCCAGCTGCCCAAGGGGGTGCTGCTGGTGCCTTCCAGACAACGGCTTACTATGATAATCAAGAGAGCCAAAAGAGAGAGAGCCGCTCTGGTACCACAGAATGTAATTTATAGGTTAAATCTCCGAAGTTCTGGTCTGGTCTTCAGTAGTAAGCTGTCCAACAGGATGCTTCTAGTGCGCGAAGGCCTGGGATCTCTTTATTAACTCTGGTATCTTCCATCAACATATGGCATCTTTAGTTGGATTTCTTAGAAGTTTTCCCTCCATATGCTGCTAGTAGGTCGTTCTGGCGGGACCCGAGATTGACGATACTCGTGGGGCATGGCGCCCGCCGCGTCTAGGATCTCTTCAGTGAGTCTGCCGCCCTGGTACCTTCCCTTTACTGCGTGATGCTTCCCTAGGGAATAATGAAGTTCCAGCTCCAGTGGAAAGTCCAGGTTATTTACTTATCAAAGATAATATTTTCAGTGAATCTGTTACCCTGGTATCTTACATAACCATTTTCAATAGTTAGCTGGAATTATGGAAATACTTGCATAACAGCGGCCTGCTTATGATAGATTATTGAAGATAGTGTGGGAGCTCTTCAGTGAGTCTGATGCCCTGGTACCTTCCTGTTGCAGCATATGCAATCTTTAAGCCAACTTCTGAAAATCCCTAGAGAAGAAGGAAAGACAGTGGTGGATTTACTTGTAGACTGAGTAGGCTTGAGCCTAGGCGGTAAATTTGGGGACCGATCTTTTTTGCTTCATCAAATAGACTTCATGACGGTTTTCTTGCCGATGACTTTTCCCTCTCACTTGTCATTGTAGCAAACAATCTACATTCGGTGTAGCTAACTTCCCCAACCAGCAACCGGCCTCCACCCACACCACAGACAACCCCCACTAGACGGAGCATGTAAGGCGACCCGCGCGCACCAACGATATGGTACGGCACGACATTAAAGTATCAACACGGCGGCCACCGTTTAGTTGCGTCCATGTTTATGTTATGAGATCTCTCTACACCACTTAACACTACAATTTACCTTGTTATTTATTTAATTTCTTTTTTCGTTGACGTACGCATGGATCATAAACAAGGATGCAACTAAACGGTGGCCGCCGTGTTGATATTTTAATGTCCTGCCGTACCATATCGTTGGTACGCGCGGGTCGCCTTACATGCTCTGTCTAGTGGGGGTTGTCTGTGACCCACACTTTTGTATATGTAGTATTTATTTAACTTTACAGAAGCGGCGAAGGAGAGAGCGCCGTGCGTGATATTCATTGACGAAATCGACTCTGTCGGCGCCAAGAGGACCAACAGCGTGCTGCACCCGTATGCTAACCAGGTGAGCACAAAACTCAGGGATTTTCTATCTTATCGTGAAGGACAAATCTTGTGAAAGATCTCAATAAAACCATTTTAGAAAACTTAGTTAAAATGCTTGGAGATAATTTTAAAAATTTAACAATATAGCCGGGTCGGTGAGACTGATACAGTTTATCCCTTATTTACTCTACGTTAAAACTTGAAAACTCTTATGTACTTATCTAAGTGAAAACTGGAAGCATTCAAGATATTTTTTAAAAATATGGTGTCTGTATTCTTGGACACATTAAACAGCACAGTTATATATTTTTTGAGTGGTGTATTTTTTGATTTCATTGCATATGTTTGAGAAAAGCACTATACATGCTTTAGCCCTAAAAAGGGCTTGCCGGCTTCGTATCACTATCCGTGTATATCTACTCATCCGGCAAGCCCTTCTCTCCTGGCGTTTGTAGTAATGTACAAAAAACGGCCTCGTCCAAAAGAGTCCATGAGAATAAAAGTTTTACTTAATTGTTTGCAGACGATAAATCAACTGCTATCAGAAATGGACGGATTCCACCAGAACGAGGGTGTGATAGTGCTGGGAGCGACCAACAGACGCGACGACCTGGACCAGGCCCTGCTCAGGCCGGGCCGGTTTGACGTGGAGGTATGTTCTGACAGCTGATGCTCGCCTGGTACACGAGGGTGTGATAGTGCTGGGAGCGACCAACAGACGCGACGACCTGGACCAGGCCCTGCTCAGACCGGGCCGGTTTGACGTGGAGGTATGTTCTGACAGCTGATGCTCGCCTGGTACACGAGGGTGTGATAGTGCTGGGAGCGACCAACAGACGCGACGACCTGGACCAGGCCCTGCTCAGGCCGGGCCGGTTTGACGTGGAGGTATGTTCTGACAGCTGATGCTCGCCTGGTACACGAGGGTGTGATAGTGCTGGGAGCGACCAACAGACGCGACGACCTGGACCAGGCCCTGCTCAGGCCGGGCCGGTTTGACGTGGAGGTATGTTCTGACAGCTGATGCTCGCCTGGTACACGAGGGTGTGATAGTGCTGGGAGCGACCAACAGACGCGACGACCTGGACCAGGCCCTGCTCAGACCGGGCCGGTTTGACGTGGAGGTATGTTCTGACAGCTGATGCTCGCCTGGTACACGAGGGTGTGATAGTGCTGGGAGCGACCAACAGACGCGACGACCTGGACCAGGCCCTGCTCAGGCCGGGCCGGTTTGACGTGGAGGTATGTTCTGACAGCTGATGCTCGCCTGGTACACGAGGGTGTGATAGTGCTCGGAGCGACCAACAGACGTGACGACCTGGACCAGGCCCTGCTCAGGCCGGGCCGGTTTGACGTGGAGGTATGTTCTGACAGCTGATGCTCGCCTGGTACACGAGGGTGTGATAGTGCTCGGAGCGACCAACAGACGCGACGACCTGGACCAGGCCCTGCTCAGGCCGGGCCGGTTTGACGTGGAGGTATGTTCTGACAGCTGATGCTCGCCTGGTACACGAGGGTGTGATAGTACTGGGAGCGACCAACAGACGCGACGACCTGGACCAGGCCCTGCTCAGGCCGGGCCGGTTTGACGTGGAGGTATGTTCTGACAGCTGATGCTCGCCTGGTACACGAGGGTGTGATAGTGCTGGGAGCGACCAACAGACGCGACGACCTGGACCAGGCCCTGCTCAGGCCGGGCCGGTTTGACGTGGAGGTATGTTCTGACAGCTGATGCTCGCCTGGTACACGAGGGTGTGATAGTGCTCGGAGCGACCAACAGACGCGACGACCTGGACCAGGCCCTGCTCAGGCCGGGCCGGTTTGACGTGGAGGTATGTTCTGACAGCTGATGCTCGCCTGGTACACGAGGGTGTGATAGTGCTCGGAGCGACCAACAGACGCGACGACCTGGACCAGGCCCTGCTCAGGCCGGGCCGGTTTGACGTGGAGGTATGTTCTGACAGCTGATGCTCGCCTGGTACACGAGGGTGTGATAGTGCTCGGAGCGACCAACAGACGCGACGACCTGGACCAGGCCCTGCTCAGGCCGGGCCGGTTTGACGTGGAGGTATGTTCTGACAGCTGATGCTCGCCTGGTACACGAGGGTTTGATAGTGCTCGGAGCGACCAACAGACGCGACGACCTGGACCAGGCCCTGCTCAGGCCGGGCCGGTTTGACGTGGAGGTATGTTCTGACAGCTGATGCTCGCCTGGTACACGAGGGTGTGATAGTGCTCGGAGCGACCAACAGACGCGACGACCTGGACCAGGCCTTGCTCAGGCTGGGGCGGTTTAACGAGAAGGTATATTAGCTCCAGTCGTTTCATGTTTGCCTGGTACTTGATTGATTAAATATTCCTCATATTTCTTGTTTTTCTAGTATTTTATGGCCTTGGGAACTACGTAATTTCCATATTATTCTTCAATTTCTTATAGTAGCCTGGATTAGAAAGACAGACTGGAGTGCCGACTATCGGGCGTGCGAAATAACTTGAAGGCAGGCTCTGATTTGGTGGTAATGAGCGTTGATACATGTTCTCCGTGAATCTCCTGTGATTTTATGAATGCCTGACTAAGATTGCCATTAAAACCTTTGTTCAAACATCTGTATGTTTCCAGGTGACCGTGCCAACTCCAGACTACGGCGGACGGCGGGAGATCCTGGAGCTGTACCTGGGGCGCGTGGCCGCCAACCCTGACGTGGACAGCGACGTGCTGGCGCGGGGCACCACGGGCTTCACCGGCGCCGACCTGGAGAACATGGTCAACCAGGCCGCCCTCAAGTGAGTGCTGCACCCCTGCTGCACTCCTGGTGCTGTACCTGCTGCTGCCAACCCTGACGTGGGCAGCGACGTGCTGGCGCGGGGCACCACGGGCTTCACCGGCGCCGACCTGGAGAACATGGTCAACCAGGCCGCCCTCAAGTGAGTGCTGCACCCCTGCTGCACTCCTGGTGCTGTACCTGCTGCTGCCAACCCTGACGTGGACAGCGACGTGCTGGCGCGGGGCACCACGGGCTTCACCGGCGCCGACCTGGAGAACATGGTCAACCAGGCCGCCCTCAAGTGAGTGCTGCACCCCTGCTGCACTCCTGGTGCTGTACCTGCTGCTGCCAACCCTGACGTGGACAGCGACGTGCTGGCGCGGGGCACCACGGGCTTCACCGGCGCCGACCTGGAGAACATGGTCAACCAGGCCGCCCTCAAGTGAGTGCTGCACCCCTGCTGCACTCCTGGTGCTGTACCTGCTGCTGCCAACCCTGACGTGGGCAGCGACGTGCTGGCGCGGGGCACCACGGGCTTCACCGGCGCCGACCTGGAGAACATGGTCAACCAGGCCGCCCTCAAGTGAGTGCTGCACCCCTGCTGCACTCCTGGCGCTGTACCTGCTGCTGCCAACCCTGACGTGGACAGTGATGTCTTTGAATGGGGAAGAACTGGTGTTACTGAAGATGATCTCGAGAGAATCCTATAACTCTTGTGCTGAAACAACGGTTGTGTAGTGTTAGATATAACAACATTCAATATAATTGTTTCATTTGATATAACAACAATAAGTATGAAAGAGATTTGATATAACGTTTATATTCGCAAGATAACTTAACACTCTTCGCTTCGCTCGTCGTCGAACCTGTCTAGACAGCTCTCATTGTTCTCTTCTTACAATTGCTACGCCGTAGTACTCCCAAATCATACTAAAATCCACAATCCGTAGACTTACCTCATCTTTTGATTCCAGGGCAGCGATAGACGGCGCCAAGACGGTAACAATGAAGTACCTGGAAGACGCGCGCGACAAGGTGCTGATGGGGCCGGAGCGGCGGTCGCGGCTGCCGGACGAGGAGGCCAACACCATCACCGCCTACCACGAGGGCGGACACGCGCTCGTCGCCTACTACACCAAGGTGAGTGTCTCCGCTACCGCCTGCTCGTGCTGGTCGCCTGGTATACCACCGCATACAACGGAAATAAAGGGGAGGAAACTAGTGGTAAAGGGTGCGATGGTTACATACCAAGGTAAGGGATATCTCCTAGATATTTATAAGCGTCTGGTACTTTCAACCTTGAACGCATTATGTGTGAGCAGTAAATTGACATAATCAGACTGCTATTGAGTTATGGGAGCCTAGTACTCGACACTCTTATCATCGACGTAGACAACACGCGCTCGTCGCCTACTACACCAAGGTGAGTGTGTCCGCCACCGCCTGCTCGTGCTGGACGCCTGGTACACCACCGCATACAACGCAGTATTTCACTAGTGGTACAGTCCGACCATAAAGTGTAGAAATTTATTAATCGTCTCTTTCTAATCAATCTAAGAAAACAGTACGACACTAGAATATTGCCACTTTTTAATTTCTACTGTTTTTGGTCGGACTGTAAAGGGTGCGATGGCTACATAGCAAGGTAAGGGATATCTCTTCGCTGTTTATAAGCGCCTGGTACCTTTAACTTTGAACGCATTATGGGTGAGAAGTAAATTGACATAATCAGACTGCTATTGAGTCATGGGAGCCTAGTACTCGACATTCTTATCATTGACGTATCCAATATGAAACCTTATGATTATGAATATGATCAATCAAGGTGATCCTTCCATTCCTTCCTTGACATTTATAGGCGCCTGGTTTATCAATCGTGATGAATAAAGAATATGGAGATTTTACTCTTAGGCGATGAGTTTATACGAGTCTAATAACTCGTTTTAACCCTGTTAATGTCTGTTCCAGGACTCGCACCCGCTGCACAAGGTCACAATCATCCCTCGCGGCCCGTCGCTCGGCCACACCGCCTACATCCCGGCCAAGGAGCGGTACCACGTGACCAAGCAGCAGCTGCTCGCCATGATGGACACCATGATGGGCGGCCGCGCCGCTGAGGAGCTGGTCTTCGGGCCCGACAAGATCACCTCGGGCAAGTAGCGCCACTAGACATGTGACACACACACACACACACACACACACAAGGAGCGGTACCACGTGACCAAGCAGCAACTCCTGGCCATGATGGACACCATGATGGGCGGCCGCGCCGCTGAGGAGCTGGTCTTCGGGCCCGACAAGATCACCTCGGGCAAGTAGCGCCACTAGACATGGTGACAGACTGACATACACACACAGAAACATACACACTCACACACACTTTGATTAGATTTTTGATATGGAAGACTGATAAATAGAGTCAGTGGGATACCTTTTGGAGCTTATGCTTTCCTAGTACTTCGACTCCCGAATACAACAAAGTGATGTTCTTAGCGCGATATCTCTAGAATTGACAGCATTTCAATTTTTCAAATAGTGGTAAATTTCAACTGATTTTATTTCCTTATCACAGAAAACACAAACCTATAATTTTTATTAGGTTATACGGACTAGTTTTGAAAATATTATAAAATAGGTGAAAGCAGCGTCGTCTAAAAATCAGCACTCAAATGACGTCACCTTGTGGAAAAATATGTGGTAATATTTAACATTTTATCCTTAGTTGATTATATTGGAAAATTGTTTGGTTAAAAAAATTAAATGTTGTCAATTTAAGGGCTACCTGACTGAGCTATGTACTAGGCCGAGTCTCCTGCTGAATTATGAGCGCCTAGTACCTTTCTGTAGATAAATCCTTATTGGCCGCATTTACGGAGAGAAGCCACGCCCCTGCCAGATCTTTGTGAAATTCAACAATCTTCTGAATGTGTATGTTTGCCTGGTACTTCAATGGATGAAGGATGAGTAAGAAAGTGATAGTGAAAAAAAGAAAGAGGTGTGCATCCTACAAGATAATGTAAGTTTTGTCTTTGGATAAGTTCTATTCTATTCTAGGGCTTCACTATTTTGCAGGGTTGTTTAGTTTTTTTCTCTTTAACATGTCTTGAACTGTATCAGGGCTGTTTAGCCCTCACTATTAGTAGTCAGACTTTGTAATGGAGTATAACCCGCTAATGGGATTATCTCCGCGCCACCGAAGTCATTTGTGCGCATAGACTGCGTCGTGAACAGACTGAATCTAATCAGTCTGACTTAGGGCGGGAGAGGGGAAAGAGAATCGGGTTGTCAGTAACTAACTATGTTTGTATTGTGCAGGCGCGTCGTCAGACTTGAAGCAAGCCACATCGATAGCCCAGCACATGGTGCGGGAGTGGGGCATGAGCGAGCGCGTCGGGCTCCGCAGCATGGAGCCCTCGCGCGGACAGCCCTCGCAGCCCGCGCTGGGCCCGCAGACCAACGAGCTGGTGAGTGTATACAGCACATGTGCGGGAGTGGGGCATGAGCGAGCGCGTCGGGCTCCGCAGCATGGAGCCCTCGCGCGGACAGCCCTCGCAGCCCGCGCTGGGCCCGCAGACCAACGAGCTGGTGAGTGTATACAGCACATGTGCGGGAGTGGGGCATGAGCGAGCGCGTCGGGCTCCGCAGCATGGAGCCCTCGCGCGGACAGCCCTCGCAGCCCGCGCTGGGCCCGCAGACCAACGAGCTGGTGAGTGTATACAGCACATGTGCGGGAGTGGGGCATGAGCGAGCGCGTCGGGCTCCGCAGCATGGAGCCCTCGCGCGGACAGCCCTCGCAGCCCGCGCTGGGCCCGCAGACCAACGAGCTGGTGAGTGTATACAGCACATGTGCGGGAGTGGGGCATGAGCGAGCGCGTCGGGCTCCGCAGCATGGAGCCCTCGCGCGGACAGCCCTCGCAGCCCGCGCTGGGCCCGCAGACCAACGAGCTGGTGAGTGTATACAGCACATGTGCGGGAGTGGGGCATGAGCGAGCGCGTCGGGCTCCGCAGCATGGAGCCCTCGCGCGGACAGCCCTCGCAGCCCGCGCTGGGCCCGCAGACCAACGAGCTGGTGAGTGTATACAGCACATGTGCGGGAGTGGGGCATGAGCGAGCGCGTCGGGCTCCGCAGCATGGAGCCCTCGCGCGGACAGCCCTCGCAGCCCGCGCTGGGCCCGCAGACCAACGAGCTGGTGAGTGTATACAGCACATGTGCGGGAGTGGGGCATGAGCGAGCGCGTCGGGCTCCGCAGCATGGAGCCCTCGCGCGGACAGCCCTCGCAGCCCGCGCTGGGCCCGCAGACCAACGAGCTGGTGAGTGTATACAGCACATGTGCGGGAGTGGGGCATGAGCGAGCGCGTCGGGCTCCGCAGCATGGAGCCCTCGCGCGGACAGCCCTCGCAGCCCGCGCTGGGCCCGCAGACCAACGAGCTGGTGAGTGTATACAGCACATGTGCGGGAGTGGGGCATGAGCGAGCGCGTCGGGCTCCGCAGCATGGAGCCCTCGCGCGGACAGCCCTCGCAGCCCGCGCTGGGCCCGCAGACCAACGAGCTGGTGAGTGTATACAGCACATGTGCGGGAGTGGGGCATGAGCGAGCGCGTCGGGCTCCGCAGCATGGAGCCCTCGCGCGGACAGCCCTCGCAGCCCGCGCTGGGCCCGCAGACCAACGAGCTGGTGAGTGTATACAGCACATGTGCGGGAGTGGGGCATGAGCGAGCGCGTCGGGCTCCGCAGCATGGAGCCCTCGCGCGGACAGCCCTCGCAGCCCGCGCTGGGCCCGCAGACCAACGAGCTGGTGAGTGTATACAGCACATGTGCGGGAGTGGGGCATGAGCGAGCGCGTCGGGCTCCGCAGCATGGAGCCCTCGCGCGGACAGCCCTCGCAGCCCGCGCTGGGCCCGCAGACCAACGAGCTGGTGAGTGTATACAGCACATGTGCGGGAGTGGGGCATGAGCGAGCGCGTCGGGCTCCGCAGCATGGAGCCCTCGCGCGGACAGCCCTCGCAGCCCGCGCTGGGCCCGCAGACCAACGAGCTGGTGAGTGTATACAGCACATGTGCGGGAGTGGGGCAAATAATATATCGAAATAAAGAAATTCAATTCAATTCAAAGCTCACGAAATTCATGTCTTTACATGCGTTGGTAAGTCTATAACTGATAGAAGAAAAAAGCTGAAGCAGATAAAATCATCATAATCATTTAGGGAATAAAAACTGATATAGTATTGTATGGTGATTACCGATAATTTCTTTAGAAAAAAATACCGGTTTTTGTACCGGTTGAGTTGCAAATCGGCAAACTTTTCTATGAAACTACCATTAAATTACCGGTAATTTCTATAGAAAAAAAAATCGGTTGTACCGGTTGAGTTGCAAACCGGTAAACTATTATATGAAAATTACCGGTAATTTATACAAAAAAAAATACCGGTTGTAGTACCAATTGAGTTGCAAACCGGCAAACGTTTGTCTGATAATTAACGATAAATAAACGGTAATTATTATAGAAAAAATATCGGTTGTTGTACCGGTTGAGTTTCAAACCGGTAAAGTATTATATGAAAATTAACGGTAATTTCTATAGAAAAAATTACCGGTTGTAGTACCGGTTGAGTTGCAAACCGGCAAACTTTTTTCTGAAAATTACCGGTAATTTGTATAGAATAAATGTTCCCGGTGTGCATTCCCCATGTTTATTGTCGGCAGGTGGACACGGAGATCAAGAAGCTGCTGTCGGAGAGCTACGAGCGCGCGAAGGCGATCCTGCGCACGCACGCCAAGGAGCACAAGGCGCTCGCCGAGGCGCTGCTCAAGTACGTGCACTAGGGTGTTTCTTATGTTAAAAACCCCCCTTGTTCTTTCCTTAGACTAGATTTTTTTAAATTCGGTTTTATGCAGGGATCGGATACCGGTATTCGGCTCCATACAAAATACCGGTATTCCATTTCGTTATTTCGCTTATAATACACACTAGCTTTTGCCCGCGACTACGTCCGCGTGGAACTTAGAAGTATGAAAGCTACCTCTTACAATACAACACGATAGATATCCACCTAATCACCTTAATTAATAAAAGGGATTATGAAAAGCGCCTAAGCAAATGTAAGAGCAATTGTGCTTTTGGTCTAATCATTACATTTCCTACAGGATCATCAATGTCATCATGAATTACTTACTCACTTTTCAATCTTTTTAGGGATAATTTCCAGGATGAAAACTATCCTATGTCCTTCCTCGGGTCTAGAACTATCTCCATGGCAAATTTCATCAAAATCGATTCAGCGGTTTAAGCGTGAAGAGGTAACAGACAGACAGACAGACACACACTTTCACATTTATAATATTAGTATGGATATCTATATTTTAGTGAGCTAATTTCAAAGTTCTATATCAATACTAAATTCTATTAGCGTTTGAAATAAAACCCGAAATTAGAACGATATTTCAATTTTAATGAATACCGGTAACGATCCCTGGTTTTAGGGGTCTTTAAAAATAAATCACAGACGTTTTTACACAATATGCTACATATATCCTCATATGGCATCTAAGAAATGAAATTAAAATTAAATAATCTGTGCAATATGATTAGTCCATTTATACAATTCAGCTCAGCTCTGCTGTTCAGTGCTACTTAACAGCTGAAAATCTTAGTTTTAATGAGGCGACATCGCCATGGCAATGAATATGTGACAATGTGTGACATATTCATTGATCACTAGTAACTTCTTGATCCGCTCGTGAAACGTGTTCGGATCAATATCGGGAGCACACTGATCCTCACACATTGCCACAAGCAAAAAATGTGATTGACCCTCAAACAATCCGTGGTAACTATACTCATCATACTGCTGGCCGAAAGTCCGTCTAATTCGTCTGTTTTGGCCTTATATGCGTTCTTAGTAACTTGTTATCGACATAACTGATGTCTCTACAGATACGAGACCCTCGACGCAGAGGACATCAAGGCCATAATGAACGGCGACAAGCCGGCGACCGAGAAGAGCAGGAGCACGCGCGACCCCGCGCCCGCCCCCGCCCCCGCCCCCGCCTCCGCGCCGCTGCTGCCGCCCGCGCCGCAGCCCGCGTAGCCGCTGCAGGTGACTAACTCCTTGCCACTCATGGCAGCCTGGTACTTGCTCGCGAACATCGGGAACTTGCTGCCGCCCGCGCCGCAGCCCGCGTAGCCGCTGCAGGTGACTAACTCCTTGCCACTCATGGCAGCCTGGTACTTGCTCGCGAACATCGGGAACTTGCTGCCGCCCGCGCCGCAGCCCGCGTAGCCGCTGCAGGTGACTAACTCCTTGCCACTCATGGCAGCCTGGTACTTGCTCGCGAACATCGGGAACTTGCTGCCGCCCGCGCCGCAGCCCGCGTAGCCGCTGCAGGTAACTAACTCCTTGCCACTCATGACAGCCTGGTACTTGCTCGCGAACATCGGGAACTTGCTGCCGCCCGCGCCGCAGCCCGCGTAGCCGCTGCAGGTAACTAACTCCTTGCCACTCATGACAGCCTGGTACTTGCTCGCGAACATCGGGAACTTGCTGCCGCCCGCGCCGCAGCCCGCGTAGCCGCTGCAGGTGACTAACTCCTTGCCACTCATGGCAGCCTGGTACTTGCTCGCGAACATCGGGAACTTGCTGCCGCCCGCGCCGCAGCCCGCGTAGCCGCTGCAGGTGACTAACTCCTTGCCACTCATGACAGCCTGGTACTTGCTCGCGAACATCGGGAACTTGCTGCCGCCCGCGCCGCAGCCCGCGTAGCCGCTGCAGGTAACTAACTCCTTGCCACTCATGACAGCCTGGTACTTGCTCGCGAACATCGGGAACTTGCTGCCGCCCGCGCCGCAGCCCGCGTAGCCGCTGCAGGTAACTAACTCCTTGCCACTCATGACAGCCTGGTACTTGCTCGCGAACATCGGGAACTTGCTGCCGCCCGCGCCGCAGCCCGCGTAGCCGCTGCAGGTAACTAACTCCTTGCCACTCATGGCAGCCTGGTACTTGCTCGCGAACATCGGGAACTTGCTGCCGCCCGCGCCGCAGCCCGCGTAGCCGCTGCAGGTGACTAACTCCTTGCCACTCATGACAGCCTGGTACTTGCTCGCGAACATCGGGAACTTGCTGCCGCCCGCGCCGCAGCCCGCGTAGCTGCAGGTGACTAACTCCTTGCCACTCATGACAGCCTGGTACTTGCTCGCGAACATCGGGAACTTGCTGCCGCCCGCGCCGCAGCCCGCGTAGCCGCTGCAGGTAACTAACTCCTTGCCACTCATGACAGCCTGGTACTTGCTCGCGAACATCGGGAACTTGCTGCCGCCCGCGCCGCAGCCCGCGTAGCCGCTGCAGGTGACTAACTCCTTGCCACTCATGACAGCCTGGTACTTGCTCGCGAACATCGGGAACTTGCTGCCGCCCGCGCCGCAGCCCGCGTAGCCGCTGCAGGTAACTAACTCCTTGCCACTCATGACAGCCTGGTACTTGCTCGCGAACATCGGGAACTTGCTGCCGCCCGCGCCGCAGCCCGCGTAGCCGCTGCAGGTAACTAACTCCTTGCCACTCATGGCAGCCTGGTACTTGCTCGCGAACATCGGGAACTTGCTGCCGCCCGCGCCGCAGCCCGCGTAGCTGCAGGTAACTAACTCCTTGCCACTCATGACAGCCTGGTACTTGCTCGCGAACATCGGGAACTTGCTGCCGCCCGCGCCGCAGCCCGCGTAGCTGCAGGTAACTAACTCCTTGCCACTCATGACAGCCTGGTACTTGCTCGCGAACATCGGGAACTTGCTGCCGCCCGCGCCGCAGCCCGCGTAGCCGCTGCAGGTAACTTCTTGTCACTCATGACAGCCTGGTACCTTCTTGTTCGGATCGGGAACTAATTTGACTACTCGCAAAATTGACCGAGGTTGAGTGAATATGAATGTGGAGTGGAGGCACTTCGCTGCGGAAACTCATACATCGCCCAATTTCGCCTCGGTTAATTACGGCATAGTAGAAAGGACATGGTTTACCACTGGACGGATGTAACGTCTAGTGATTTATGACATTCTGGTACTTCGCTCGCGTAGATACAGAACGATTTGGTTAGATTCAGCGGTAAGAACGAACCATTGACGATTTATGTGAGCCTCGTTTCACAAAAAATACAGGGTGTAACCGACAGCGTACCGAAAACGAAAACTGTAGTTTTAGACCATAATCACGAACTGAAAACGAGTGTTCATTTTCTCGGAAAACTCAAGGATAAGATTTTCCAAAATAAATTATAAAACTCGAAGCGCAATGTATTGCGTTCAATTCTCTCGGGTGCAGACGCGCGGGGAGGGGAGCACGCGGCAAGCATCGACCGGTCCACGCGCTCCCCACTCCACTCACGCGTCAGCGCAAAACATACCGTTACGCCAATGCTCATTGAATGACATGAACAAATGCACTAACAAAAACAACGCCACCACAGATCACAACTAGTGTACTACCTAACACCAATAACAACTGACCGATGAATTAAAACAGTCTAAAAAGATTATTTTCATTCAAGCAAGTAAAGCAAATAAAATGTGCGGGTAGGTAAACATTAATGCGGGTAGGTAATTAAAACAGTGCGAGCGCACTGGCCTGGCGGATCAATGACCAGCCAGTACCGTTATCTTTCCCACTCCACGCGCCTGTTTTGTACCGTAAAGCTTACATAATACTGTTTGTGATACATTGCGTGTTTCCCGGAAAATGCTATTTACATGCGATTTTTCATGAAAAATTGTTACCGGTAGAGTTCGATTAACGGAAAAATAAAGAAAAAATGAAAACTTGCGACGAAAATTTGTGAATTTTCTCAAAGAAATTTCCACGATTTTCCAGCCCCGAATAATGGTCTGAAGCCATGGTTTCAGTTTTCGGTACACCGTCGGTTACACCCTGTATAATAATTATTTAGTGGCACCGAACTTGGCCGGGTTTTTATGGAAACTCGTTCAGTTATCCTCGGGAATCCGATTCATTTTCGTTGAAGTCTGTATTTTTAAGTGTTTGCTAACTTTACCGGTTGTTTCAGGTGAACCGCCTACGCTGGACGGACGTTTGAAGTGTCTTTGAAAATTTTGCAGGCCACATAATGTAGCAAGCTATCCAAATCAATAAAAATAAGTAAAACTAAGAAAACCGAGCTCTTTCCTTGCAGAGTGTTAGTCAAAATATAGAAATAATATAATCTGAACTATTGTTTAAGGACTGATATTACATCTTCATATTTTATGTTTTGTTTTCTTTTGACCCTGTACATGGAAAGTATTAAGATTAAATATTTCGACCGTTTTTATTATTTTCTTTAGCAAGAATCCGGCAAATGGATTAAACAATTAATAAAGGCATAGCCAATAATATGGTACAAAAAATATCGTTATTTTTATGTTTTGTTCTCTAATGTTTGCCCGGATTTCATATGTATACATTTTACTAATATATTAATTTGTCATAAAAAAAAATTGTGTAAGCTGAAACTTTTCGGGATTGTTATAATTATGAAACAAACCTAACCTAATGTTTTAAGCATGAATAGTAGTTAAAAAAAAATCCCGAACGAATGGTTAATGAAAAAAAATAATATTACAAATTAAATTCGGGCAAGTGAACGTACCTATCTGTTATTGTTTTTTTTTTTCATCTTTTTTTCTGACTATATTTTTTGTGTATGTATTTTTATTAGTGTCTAATTATTATATAAGTATTATATTTAGAAATGTATAAACTATATAAATCATAGTTTCAACATATTTCTATAAATCTATACTTGACTTATAATAATATAATTATTGTTTTATTGCAGGCATAAAAATCCCATATATCTTACAGCTAGCTTAAATACTTATATTATATCTATAAATATATGTCGGTACGGTATGATATTGTAATATCGGCCTTTAAACTTAACTCTTTATGAGAGCATGCCTCAAAAAGTTTGTACAAAATTAAGACTTAAAATTAAAGTTCAATATATTTTTTCTATTGTTATTTTTATTAGAGAAAAAACAACATAAAATTAAAAGTATATAACTAAACCTTAACAAACTTAAAATATGATCTAATTAAACCTAACTTAAATTATTGGGACCTAAACTATATGTACATATATCCCCTATGTCGCTACCATTAGGTAGGGTGCCCATAAGGCTGGCCGCGTTACCTCGCTGGATGGCAATGCCAATGCGTTGGGCGAGGAACGAGCCAGCCCTACGATCACCGGAGGACCGGATAAGTAAGTAACTAAGCTTTTTGAAAAGCTTAGTTGCTTCCGGTCCCCACGGTCCTAAGGTCTCCACGGCAAACGCCGCAAATATGTAGCTATCACCGAGAGCTGCGTACTTGCGGCGCTTGGCTGTCTCTGCCGCAGCAGCCGCTCCACCTGCCCTCAACGACGTCGTGCCCAAATGGGACGGCGCTAGGGTATCCACACATGTGGAGTCCCATATTAATGGCCGTCCCTGTTGCCAGGGCACGAGGGTCATTCCGTCGGGCCTCTTGCCATCGTCACGCGACAGGCCATTTGGCTCTAAAGTGGCCGGCACGCTGACGCTGACCAGGGCCCGGCGAATGATGTCGTTGAGGCAGGAGTGGCGGGACTGTCTACCAGCACTCTTTGAACATGAGAGTCCGTGGTGGGCCAACCGAGTGACGAGTGTACCACAATGGCAGCGGTGCGGTTCTACGATATTCGCCCCGAGACGCAGGCCTACGACAGATCGGAAAGAGTTTGGATCCAGGAGGTTCCCGTAATTGGCCGAGGGGTACGCGTGTAGCCAATAACCCGATTCCCTCTCGGAGATTGCCAGAAAGCGGGCCAAAATGTGCTCATGCACCCGCCGGCAGATCGGTTGATCCCACATTTTTTGAAGGTTCGGACTACACGGGATGTCATTACCTGGGCAGGCCATTTTCCATGCGTCCCTGGCCTCGGACAAACCAGCCACCTCACAACCACTATCACATAGTGATGGATTTAGTATTTTTCCAGTGAGAGGTAGCGTGCTATGCACCGAGGACAGGAACGCCGGTAATGCGACGCTGGAAATTTGTCGTATTCCGAGACCACCGAACCTTACAGGCAGAGATGCGATCAAAAACATCCTGCTATCAATTTTGATGTTGATAATTTTTTCAATTTGATTCCAAATAATATTGTCGAGTTTTTCACAGTAATTTCTAAGTTTCCAAAAGGGGCTACACCGCATAGCATATGTGAATTTAGGGACAAAATGACAGTACCGAATAATAAATATAGCCATATGGGGATTAATTTTCAGAAGGCGGTCCGAAAATGTATGGAAATGATCTATTTTTTTGTCAATAAAATCTGGAAAGGCCTCGTCAAATATTGGCGCACCTAGGAGCTGGAGAGAGTGTTTGGATAGAATTTTGATACCCGGACAGATATTTTGAAAATTACGTACGGTGTCTGAACCTCGGATTGTGTCAACATATAATTCGCACTTGTTATAATTTAGTTCTAAACCAATGGATTCAAATTTAGATCTAATATTTATGAAATCGTTCAGGACAGAATCCGAGTCGCCTCCTAGGGTACCATCGTCCAAGTACCAGGTGTTGAATTTTGACGTAAGTTCAGTGATGCTCGGGTGAAATTGTTCTATTCTATTGTTATACCAATTATTTGAGTAAATTTATGGCTCTGTTCGATTTAAAGTTCTGTTATGCCTATACTATTTTAATTAAATACATATAATCTGAAATAAATGTATTGGAAATCACAAAGATTGGTAACAAAATAGGAAATATATGATTGAACATTAATTGACGTCTTAACATTGTACACACTTTTTGAGAAATGTTCATTAGAAAACGATACATATGAGTGGATGACTGGATGTATGAGCTCAGCTCAAAAAAAGATAAGGGCCTCTTAAAAATACACTACTATTTTGTCATTTTCTAATACAATCTTCTAAATGACAGTGAAAAATAACACCAAAACTTGTGGTTGAAATAGGGATCGTAAGTGATCACAGTAGGTAGTGGTGGTCTTGCGTGTAAACTAGAGAATACAAACCGGTTAAATTTTCTATGGAAATTACCGGTAATTTCTATAGAACATTTTACCTATTTGCATAGTAATGTGTAAACACACATCCTAGGGTATGACCAACGCAGAGGGCGCTCTATTAGCGTAGAATTATAGAATCAAAAATTTGGTGTGATTGACGTAACGATGTGATAGCTCAATTGGGAGAGCACTACGCCGGAAACGTGTCCGGAAACCTGGTCGCAGGTTAGAGTCCTGCTTACATTGCAGTGGATCACATTACATTTTTTTCTTGATTTTATATTTTTGTTATATTTATCACAATAGTGAGTTTAAAGTAACTACGTAATGTCAAATCCCACATTGTTTTATGTTTTCTTTTTTAAAGTCTGTATTTAAGAGTTTAAGAGGTTCAAATCGGCACTAAAAATTACACCTTTTATTTCTGTTCCTTTTCTTCATCGTGTTCTTTACCGCCCTAGGTCGTACACAGCGACAAATATACGTATTTTTTCCTTTTATTGATACGTTTCACTTTAAAAAAATAAGTCAGCTAAAGTAATACTTGTCTCTAGACACGAACGTGTTAATAGCCAAAATAAAGAGTAAAACTGTCAACATCAGAAAGACACGAGCCGCTATGCGCGGTTGCCGTTTATCAGCGATGCCACGATTTTGCGCGCGGCAGCGGTGCGCGGTACGAGTGCCTCGCTCACTCGTATGGCTGCCGCGCTTGGATCTCTCGCTCAACCGCTCGCTGTACCGCAGCGCTGGTCGCGCCTAGAACCGCTAAGACCGAAGATATGATAAGTGATAACTGTACATTTGTAAACTAATATAAACCTCAGTACGACATGATAAAAGGTATATGGGTTTATAGTTAACTATGTCTTCGTTTGTACTAGCTTCTAATATGATTAGTCGTAGTGCACTGCCAGTTAAAGTTAGTAAAAATAGAAATTTGTGAATAAAATGTGATTTATTAAAGCTATTATTAATTATACCTGACCTTATATTGCCCAGTTTCACAGAATTTGTGTATCTTAGCCTACTGTTCTAGAATTAAAAGGAAGCCAAGCATATTCCGGCTTTACCAACAATATATTTCACGCCACGCTACTGCTATTTAAATAACATGACTTTGTTTATTAGTTGATGCTCGCATGATAATCTATACAGGATGAAATCCAAGACATTTCATAAAAAAAATTGTTACATCCGTGTTTATATTACTTAGGTAAGGTGAGATGAGACTATCACTGGCAGAATACTGCCACAGTCCAATAACTAACTACCTTACTTCGTCAGACAATAAACTGTTATAAATGTTAATTTTACCTCACCTTACCTTATATTAGAATTTTTAAATGTTGTTTTCTCAAAAAGATTAAAAAATAAAAACAAAAAAACCATATCAAAATAACTATGTAGTAAAGCACCGCTATAATTAAAAATAAATAATAATACTTCATCTTAATTTGAAATCAGGGATCGGATACCGGTATTCGGCTCCATACAAAATACCGGTATTCGATTTCGGTATTTCGCTTATTATTACATATTTCTGTATTTAAAAAAAAAAATGAATACCGGTAACGATCCCTTCTTTGAATTCCCTATCAGGTGACAAATAAGTGACAAAACATCTGTCACTCACACTCGCAATTTTTCAAAACGTGATGGATGCTTTGTCACTTCTTTATCGCGTGATAAAAGCGACCATTATAGGCCCCCTGAATAATTGAACAACCCTTCTTATCTTATCTTATTAGGAAGGGGTCCTTGCGGATACACTTCGACCCAATGGGATCTTTTGTGTAGTTACCCCCATCGCGCCTACTCAAAGGATTGTTCCACCACCTTCATATATCGGATGATGGAACCAGTTGGTAGTGCCTGGAATTCCTTCGGTTCTGGGTAACCAATACCGAATTCCTTCATTCTGAGTCTGGCGAGGGCATGACATCCACACAGTATGTGCTTCATTGTCTCTGCCTCCTCGCCACACATTCTACAATCTGTATTGTCAGACAGTCCCAACTTGGCCAATAGTCCTTTGACCCCAAAGTGACCAGTAAACACCCCCGTTATGATTCGGAGCTGTCTTTTGCTGTATTCCCATAATTTCTTGGTCCAGCCTGATTCTATACATTCCATGAATAGCTTTGAGTGCCTCAAGCCTGTCATTTTCCTCCACTCTTGTTGGTGCTGGTTTTTGGCATAGTCCTTGATGGCTGTTGCTATGGTTCCCTGCGAGAGACCCACACATGGTTCAGGTCCTATGAAACTTGTCGCAGACCCTTTTCTAGCAAATTCATCTGCAATTTCATTACCGATGAAGCCTTCATGCCCTGGGATCCATACCAGTTGCACCTTATTGTGCCTTCCAAGCTTGTTCAAAGCTAGGACGCCATTATACACAAGTCTAGAATCCACTTTAGGCGCACCCAGCGCTTTAAGTGCCGCTTGACTGTCACTGAGTATGTAGATGTGCTTCCCTCTGGTAAGTCTATCTATGTTCTCCTGGGCACAGGCGATTATAGCGTATGTCTCCGCTTGGAAGACAGTCGCATAACCTCCCATACTTGTACTTGCATTGAAGTCTTTTGCATGAATGCCTGCTCCCGTACCTGATCCCATTTTTGATCCATCAGTGTACCAAATAATGTCCTCACCATCTGCTGTAGGTGGCTCGCGACCCTCGGCCCATTCCGCCCTCGTTGGAACTTGTACCTTGAAGTTCCTACTGAATACAAACTTAGGCTGCATTTTATCGCAGCTCATGGTTGTTATTCTGTCAAGAAAATTGTTGCTTTCCATGCTAGTGTGCTTAGTCTTCGGCGTGCAGTAACTCCACAGGTCCATTGTTTTTAACCTGTGCAGTGATTTGCGCGCTTCGGACTGTATCACTATATGTAGCGGTTGTAGATCTAACATTATTTCTAGCGCCGCGGTTGGCGTAGTTCTAAACGCCCCTGTTATAGCCATGCACGCCGTTCTTTGCACCTTCGACAAGGCGTCTCTGCATGTGCTCCTCAACGTCCTTGGCCACCATACGAGGCTACCATATAGGATGATTGGTCGTACCATCATGGTATAAATCCACTTTAGTACCTTTGGACTTAATCCCCACGTCTTACCATACGCTGATCTACACATCCCAAATACTCTGAGAGCCTTTGTTATGGTGTGATCAACATGCTTTTTCCAATTGAGTTCCTTATCTAGTATGACACCAAGATATTTCACCTCACTGGACATTTCGAGTACCTGTCCATACAGTTTTAGTTCCTGCATGTCCTTAAGAATTCTCTTTCTCGTGAATGGTATTACCACTGTTTTGCCTGGGTTAATGGATAATTGGTGATTGTTACACCATTTCTCCACTTTCCTCAGTGCTTCACTCATAATTGCTGATACCGTACTGGGAAATTTCCCATTTACGAGAATCACCAGATCATCTGCATATCCTACCGTATAGATAGGACCACTGTTGAGTTCCTCCATTAGGGAGTTTACCACCAGACTCCATAGAGTAGGTGAGAGTACTCCTCCCTGGGGACACCCTTTTGTAGCCGTAGCTAGTATTTCATCTCCCATCAGAGACGACTTTATTAGCCTGGCGTTTAACATGTTGCCTATCCATTTGCAGATGGTCGGTTCTATGCCATGTCTTGCAGCTGCTTCACTGATAGCTTGGTACGTGGTGCGATCAAACGCTCCTTCTACGTCTAGAAAAGCCGCCAGGCATAGTTCCTGATTTTCTATGGCCCGTTCGGCTCTGGTTGTTACCAGGTGCAACGCGGTATCGGTTGACTTTCCAGGTTGGTACGCACATTGTAGTTTGTGCAACGGACGTCTTTTTAATGGACCATCCCTTATATGTCTGTCCACCAATTTTTCCAATGTTTTTAGGAAAAATGAAGACAGACTTATAGGCCTGTACGATTTGGCTTCTCCGTAGTCTGCCTTGCCTGGTTTAGGCAGGTATATTACTTTTACCATTCTCCATACTCGTGGTATGTGTCCAAATGCTATAGACGCTCTGTACAGTCTACTCAGGTGAGGAATGAGTACGTTTGCGCCTTCTTGTAGTAGTACTGGGTAGATTCCATCTGGTCCCGGAGCCTTGAACGGCTGGAACGTTGAAATTGCCCATTTCAATTTGTTATGGTCTACTACCTTTTTCGACGTGTCCCAGTTGTGTCTGGTTGTGCTTGCGCTTTGTTCCACTACACTAATTGAAACATCATCTAATTCGCTCTCGTGTATCACTGAGCCTGGAAAGTGTGTGCTACACATAATTTTTAGGGTTTCTAGCCCTGTCTCCGTCATTTTCCCGTCACTGCCCTTAATGGTTGTAAGCGGGACTGACTTCGACGTAGCTAGTGCTTTTGTTAGTCTCATACCTTCTGGTATAGACCCTATTTGGTCGCAGTGACCCCTCCACGCGCTTCTTTTTGCCTTTCTCACAGCCTTATTATATTCTGTGAGCTTTCGTGCATAGCTCTCAAAGTTATTTGAGGCTTTTGCTTCATTGAAAATAGCCCTGGTTTCTTTCCTGAGTTTTGCTATCTCTGGGTTCCACCAGGGTATTCGTTTTGCCATAATTTTCTTTTCGGGGCAGTTGTCGGTCCAGGCTGTATATACCGCTTGTACTATTTTGTCAGCTTCAAACTCTATATCAATAATAGAGTTGAGCTTACCTTTAGGATCACCCAGTTCCACTTTTAGGTCGGCTTTGTATGCTTCCCAGTTAGTGTTCCTAGGGTTCCTTTTGAGTACAGTTTCTACTTCTATCTTCGTGTTGTACCTTGCGACGCCCGTAGAGGCGCGCAACGACCTGACCGGCAACTCGCACCGATGGGCGTCAACGGGCGCCGCGCGCGCGGGGTGCAGCCAGCCGCCGGAGCGCGTCATCACCGCCCGCGCACCGACGGAATAAAAGCCGCAGCTCACCAGACCGGCCAGCATTCGGAGGTTAGCGTCGGTGCCGTACGGAGCTCTAAAAGGTTTCCGAATAGCAAGACTCTGATCTCTGAATGTCCCTGAGGTAGGAGCGGTGCGCTGTCTCAGCATCTTGCACTCCTCAGGACTCCGGGCCACGTCTGAGTGCGGTACGAGCCTGTATCATAACAGCACCGGACGGGCACCTTAGGGCAAGTCTAGGCGCGGTGCGTTCAGCATCGCACTGACTTGAATCCAGGGCTCTAGTATCTCGGAAGCGGTACGACTCCGTATCGCGCCAGCTACTAAAGCTCACCCGCTACCGTTACCGCGAATCCGAAATCCTACGGGAACCGCCGTTAGTATATTTAAAAGGCCCGCGAGCCTATAGCCGGCCGCGAGTGATCATTAGGTTTAGGTTTTAATTGTAAATAAATAGTATTTATTAAGGTACTCCGTTTGTATTACTTACTCACCTCTAACTAAAGCCCTCTGTTTGAAAGTCCCACCCTGAAAGCTAGCTAGGAAACCCTCTGCGGTCTAGACTTGTCTAGGTTGTAGCGGGATATATGGTGTGGTCTAAACCATCACATCACATTTGGCGCCCAACGTAAATAGCTCACAGGAGTCTTTAACTCGGGATAAACAAGGGATAGAGGTTGAGTCCTAGAATCACCGCGAGTCAGAGCGTAATTATAGAACGCGTTTCACCGCATCCGTAAGAGTCCGACGCGACTACTTAAAGTAAGGTAAAGATATCAACCGACAGGAAATACAGATTTTGAAAGAGTAATCTAGATTTCAATTAGGCACCCTAGAATCCGTTTAGTCGTCTGTAGAGTCCTTATATCCGTATATAGTACGTTATTTCTACGTTACCGTCCTGTATAAAAAGCACCGTTTGTATCAAAACGTTTTGCTTATAAACTTAGCAACGCCGAAAGCGCACTCATGCCGACTTCGTGGATCTATCAACTAAAGAAGGAACAGCTGGTAGAGGAAGCCGCACGGAGAGAGATAGCGACAGAGGGTCAAACCGTCGAACAGATTAGAAAACTCGTTGCGGCAAGCGTAAAGGAAGCCGAGGAGTTTCAAACCCCGAATAAGAAAGAGGCGGCGACCATGGCCGACACCGAACAGGATAGGAGGTCCAGCAGGATCTCTAAATTAGTCAAGGAGTGGAACATCACTTTTCGAGTCACCGACAGCGCCGTGGAGTTCGTGGAAAGGATAAACGAGCTTATCGAGGCGAGTGACGCGTCATGGGACGAGATCCTACTTTTACTGCCGAGAATCCTGCAGGGCAAGGCATTATTGTGGTACCGAAATAATGTAAGTTCATGGGAATCCTGGGAAGACTTCTTAGAGCTCTTCAAACTCTATTATTTCCCATGCAACTACGAGAAGGATTTGATCGTGCAAATAGTTGCACGAAAGCAAAAGTGTCGAGAGAAGTTCTTCGAGTACGTCACGGATCTACAAACGCTGATGAGAAGATACGGCAAGCTGTCGGAAGCTGAAAAGTTACATCGCATACACGAGAATATGCTACGCGAATATAAGTTGTACATACAGAAACAGGATTACAAGAATTTGGACGGTTTGTTGAAATTGGCATCCGAATACGAGGGGATAGTAGCGCCGACGGCCACTCCGCAAAGCTGGAATGGGCAGCGTGGTGACGCCAGAGCTTACACAGATACTAGTAAAAGTTGGCAGCTGCGGCCTGGCGAGTATGAACAGCCGGGAACAAGCCGGGCGCACCCTACAGGAAAACAAGATCCTTTCCCAGGGCACGTCGAGAGTAAATCTCAACCGGGGAGAATACATCCGAAGTATGACTCCAAGACATGCTGCTGGTCTTGTGGGAAACCAGGGCATGACACAAGGGCGTGCCGAGGTGGCAAGAAGCTTTTTTGTAGTACATGCGGAAGACTAGGGGTACTTACCAGGAACTGCTGCAAGAAAGAAAGGTGGGGGAAACGGGAATCGCTCGGGTCGGCGAATGAACAGTGTAGGGAAGATAACCGAACGTTTATAGACGTATCCGTCATGGGAGAGAAGTACAGTTGTTTGGTCGACACGGGTTCCACGAATACCTACATCAGCGAGAGCGTGTACGCGAAATGCCTACAGAATGGGGCAGTGACCGCGGATAAACCAAGGAAAGTAACCTTAGCGGACGGTTCGACATCACAGATCGTGAAGGGCGCGCTAGTAGAGTTACAAGCAAAACAAGCCAGAATAAAACACTGGGTACGAGTGCTGCCGACCGCGTCTTGTATAATCCTAGGAATGGATGTGCTACGAAGAATAGGCATGAAGATCATCTGGAATGGCGAAGAACAGAGTTCAATATCAGAGCCTACCGAGGCGATAAAAAGCCAGGAGCTAACCGCAACGAACCAGGGCGTGATCGAGAGCTCCGACAGCCCGTATAGTTCACACATTTGCGCATCGAAAACACAAGATTGGTATGAAGAAACCGTACAGAGGGCGCAGTCGGACCGTTCGCAGCAAGACTTCTGCATAAAGGACGGCAAGCTTTATGAGAGGGCGAGCGCGTCAGCAGACCAGTCATACACAGATCCAGCGACAAACTGGAAGTTGTGCGTACCAGCTAATGAAAGAGAGAAACTCATAAGTGAAAATCACGATGTACCGAGCGCAGGTCACCTAGGGGTGGCGAAGACGTTTAAGAAAATATCTCAAAGGTATTACTGGCCGGGAATGCACGCAGAAGTAGCAGAATATATAAGGAAATGCGAGGCATGCCAAACCCATAAAACATCACAGCAGAAAAAACCCGGATTAATGCACATAAATAACGCACAATTCCCGTGGGAGACAGTGACGACCGATTTGATCGGCCCACTACCGAGATCATCAAGAGGCTATTTATGGATAATAGTATTTCACGACAAGTTCACTAAATGGACCGAGATAAAACCCTTACGGACCGCAACAGCAAATGCGGTCACAAGAGCCTTTGAAGAATGCATCGCGTTGCGACACGGCGCACCGCAGACGCTTACCTCGGACAACGGTAAGCAGTTTCGCAGTAAACTGTTCACAGAAACACTAGAAAGATACGGTACGAAACATCGGTTAACGGCACCGTATTCACCACAGTGCAATCCGACCGAACGAGTGAATAGAACCCTAGAAACAATGATATCAACATTTATTAAAGAAAACCATAAGAAATGGGATCAATATTTACCGGAATTCAATTTCGCAATAAATACGTCAGTGCAAGAATCAACTAAATACTCACCTGCATTCCTATTATATGGAAGGGAGTTACGACAACCCGGAGATAAAAACAGTTTCCCGACACCGCAGTTGAAAGAAATCAAGAAATTGGATGAAATATATAACTTGGTACGGAGGCAACAGAATAAAGCTTCACAGAACCAGAAGAGCCACTATGATAAACAGCGAAGACACTGGATGCCAGAAATAGGCGATCAGGTACTGGTAAAAAAACCATGTTTTGTCCGAAGCCAGCAAGAACTTCTGCGCAAAACTCGCACCTAAGTACAAAGGACCGTTCTATATAGTACAACAGAAATCGCCAGTGATATACCTACTACAAGCAACAACCGGAAATAAACCAATTATAACAGCGCACGTAAAAGATTTAAAACAATACAAACAATAACAAACACGCGCCGTATAAAGTATAGGCAGAAACCGGCACATTAAGCAGATAATACAAGGCGATAATCACCTCGCACCGTCAACAATGAAGCACGAGCGAGGGCCATAAACCATAACAATGAACCATAAGAAAAAACCCGACATGCAGACAGGTGCAGCTTATAAAAACAGCAGGTACAGAGATAACGCTAATGACCTCAACCGCCGTGCCTACAACAGGTGAACGCCATGCAACGAGTGCGACAAGGACGCATAGATGCACGCAGCGCGCCGGCGCTGAGAGATAGAAATACAGATAGGCATCCGTAGACGTAAATATCGTAAAATAGCAATGAATCAGTGTTGCATACCGAAAAAAATAAATAAAAAGTAAAACTGAGTAAAATAAAGCTGCGGGAGGGCAAACGTCGCATCACCGAGGAGGTAAACAGAGGCATACCTACACATTCATACGGACCGCAATACAGGTGCGCACCGGGCGGACGCCGGGCGCAGACTGAAGCGACGAGTCGAGACGAAGCGGCGACACACCGGTTTGTTTACATACGAAAGGTACGAGACGCATGCGCAATACGAAAGGTACGAGGCGCATGCGCGACCTAGCGGTAGACGATAAATTCGGATAGGAACCTACCGACAAAAATGTATCAAGAAAACAGAAAAGATAAAGTAAATAGAAGGCGAACAATATTAGCCGCGCGCATGCCAGCATAATAGTCATTATATCGAGAGTGTCCAGACACTCTCGCATTGTTAATCAAGTTTTCTCACAGTGATTTCTCCCCCAGGTCCAAATCTCCGCGCGTAGGAGGAGTATGCGACGCCCGTAGAGGCGCGCAACGACCTGACCGGCAACTCGCACCGATGGGCGTCAACGGGCGCCGCGCGCGCGGGGTGCAGCCAGCCGCCGGAGCGCGTCATCACCGCCCGCGCACCGACGGAATAAAAGCCGCAGCTCACCAGACCGGCCAGCATTCGGAGGTTAGCGTCGGTGCCGTACGGAGCTCTAAAAGGTTTCCGAATAGCAAGACTGATCTCTAAATGTCCCTGAGGTAGGAGCGGTGCGCTGTCTCAGCATCTTGCACTCCTCAGGACTCCGGGCCACGTCTGAGTGCGGTACGAGCCTGTATCATAACAGCACCGGACGGGCACCTTAGGGCAAGTCTAGGCGCGGTGCGTTCAGCATCGCACTGACTTGAATCCAGGGCTCTAGTATCTCGGAAGCGGTACGACTCCGTATCGCGCCAGCTACTAAAGCTCACCCGCTACCGTTACCGCGAATCCGAAATCCTACGGGAACCGCCGTTAGTATATTTAAAAGGCCCGCGAGCCTATAGCCAGCCGCGAGTGATCATTAGGTTTAGGTTTTAATTGTAAATAAATAGTATTTATTAAGGTACTCCGTTTGTATTACTTACTCACCTCTAACTAAAGCCCTCTGTTTGAAAGTCCCACCCTGAAAGCTAGCTAGGAAACCCTCTGCGGTCTAGACTTGTCTAGGTTGTAGCGGGATATATGGTGTGGTCTAAACCATCACATCACAACCTAAAGCATATGTATCTGTGATCTGATAAAGAAATTTCCCTAGAAACATGCCATGAGTTGATACTTTTACTAATGTTATTAGAAGCCAACGTTATATCAATTACCTGACCTCGCCTTGCGTTGACAAAGGTTGGTTCATTGCCTTTATTAATAATTTGTAAGGAAGAACTCACCAGAAAATCCAGTACCTTCTCCCCTCTCTTGTTGACATCCGAGCTGCCCCAGATGACGTTGTGAGCATTTGCGTCGCAACCGATGATCAGGTCGGTGTTCGCCTTGTTGCCTTCCGCGACAAGATCCCGTAGCTGCTGTGTGATCGGGTCCGTCGCCTCGTAAGGGAGGTAGGCTGACGAGAAGATAATAGCCTTCCCCTCCCCTTTGCTCTGGATCTTAACACTGGTAAGATCCCTGGAACAGAAAGCATGTAAGGGCATAGCATCAATGCCATTTCTGACGTAAATGCATGTCCTCATGTTATCATCGGAACAGTGGTACACTATGGTACCACCAGTTCCGCCCAAACCTCTAATTTCCCCTTTATAAATATACGGTTCTTGTATTAGAGCAATGTCGAATTTATCGCTAATTAACTGCCTCGCCAGAAGGGCTGTGGCTGCTTTATTGTGTTGTAAGTTTATTTGTACACACCTTACACCCGCCATTGCGCCATTATTGTTTTTTGGGGCCGCTGAGATCAGTGGCCGAGTTTTGTGGCGCCTCGCTGGACATGGGGGAGAGGTCGCCTCCTAGGTAGAGATCAGCCAGATCTCGCAAGGCCTCCGAGTCCACCGTTGACAACGGCGATGACTCCCGACCTATGCGTGACCCGGCACAATCCTCCCTCCACTCCCTCTCCACCATCGTCGCGTCCGGCTCCGTGCCCACCTCTGCCTCTACCGTCTCCGCCTCCGCACCGTCTGCCGACAGTGCCTCCTTGGCCTCGACGTTTACGGCGTCATCGGTTGGACCCTCCAGGTCTGCGCCACCCACTGGGTTCGCATCCCCACCTGCGGCCACATCGCCCACCGTGGCCGCCACACCCTCGGTTGCCCGATGGTCGATCTCTGCCCTCCCATGCATCCTCTCCTCCACATCCTCGAGGAGCTTGAAGGAGCTTAGATCGACCCCCGAGAAGAGTTGGTAGTTGGACGCCTTGATGACATCCGCCGACTCCCGATCCATCAGGATGATGCGTCGGGTGCTTGTGTCTGACATCAGGGTGTCCACTATCTTCCATTGCTCCGTATGCAGCATAGGATTAAGCCTCTGCATAACACGGAGCATTAGTTTTAGGTCCTGGGCGCCAACGATCCGCGTCTTCCAGGCCATTTTGACCGGTTTCGGCAGATCCTTGGCGTCCACGACCTTAAGGTGCAGTCCAGCAATCACCACTCCTCCGATTGCTGAGCTGAACCACGTGGAGGCCCCCCTCCCTTGGCAACTGACGTGGAGGGCGCCCCCCACAATGTTGCCGATCACGATTCTCGGCAGGGGATCAGGTGCACCGTCCAGGAGCGCTAGTACTGCGCCCTGGATAGCGGACAGATGCCCAGCCTGGATCTTGACGGCAGGATAGTCCACCGGGATAATGGCCATCCTCTCCGCCGCCACCGCCTCCGCATACGACCCTACCCTCGTCCTTTTGGAGGCACTAGCCAGCACAGAAGAATCGCCACTCAAACCTAGTGGCCTTTTGTTTTGCCCTGAAGGGGCCGCGGTTGCAGGTGCTTCCGGTGTCACACCTGCGCCCGTCTGTGAAGTCAGACGGGCTCTAGCACGCGCGTTATTACGCCGCTTCTGCCTCTTGCTGGGAATGTAGCTGCCCTCGGCTTGTGCGCCCTCACCCTGAGGTTTGGTCACACCAGCTTCATGGGGCGCACTCCCAGTTGGATTTGGAAGGGCTGTACGGCACGGTAGGCCGATCGGCTTCGGCATGCCTTTTCCGCTCACTTCTCCGGTCCCCGCAACAGTGGGTCCCCTTTCGGGTCCCTTCTGAGCGAGTCCGCTTTTCAACCCTTGGGGAAAAGATCGGACGGCACCTTTGAAGTGGACGGGTCCAGCGTGTCCTCTACCACCACGTCCACCTATGTTGCTGGGACCAGCTCCCGCATCTCTGCCAGAGGCAGTATTGCGGGCCGCACTAGTACCCAGTTTAGCGCACTGCGCATTAGCCTCATCCCTTGCAGGTACGGCTTGTCCTCCCTTTCTCGTCGTTTTTGGTAATGAAAAATCCATTTAACCTTCCACATATAACTTCGTCAGACTGGCTCCCCACCCTCCTTGGAGCCCTCCTACTGGGGATGCTTTGACGCATCAGGGATACCAGCCCGATATAGCGTCCCAGAATGAGTTATCCATGAGTCCGCACGGCACCAAAACCATCGTCACCTCCACAGGCGACTCAGGAATCGTGCGCCGCCGACTACGGACCCCATCACCCCAGGACACTCGCCCGCGGCCATCTGACTGGACGCAACAGCCGATTGATCACGTCTGGCTAGGACGTGACCGCCCGTGTGAGATGAATCCCGAGCCAAAGTGGCGTGTTGTCTTTCAAGGGTAACGACTCCGACCCCCGTCCGACTCAACCTACCAGGATCTCGTTCTCCATCCGTACGGGTCCCCGCGCACGGCACAAACACGCGGGTGGCATTCTACCGCTAACCATCCTTCTTAGTGGATGGAAAGCCCGCTGCGACATGCCACGTCATCGCTTGCAGCTGACTGTGTGGGATTTGGGGAGTAAGGAGGGTTTGGAATTCTAGAAGCTCAACTGGTTGTTTCCGTGCTACCTGTTTCCTCGGTAGAACCAGGCAGTTAACGGGCAGTAACCGCGGGAAGGAGCCCAACCAGTTTTGCCTCGAGGATCAAGGCAACTGTGAGCTCCCCCCGAGGCCCTTCACCAAGTTAACTACCGGGCAGGTAGCTACCATAGAGACAAACCCAGTACAAGAGAAGCGACCGGTCGCAAATTATGGCTTGTTCTGGACCCATCTCCGCCCGAACAACCCTTTAATAAGCTATATTTATAATGAATAAGAAAATATAGATTTACATGTGTTATTTCGTAGTTTCTTTTTATTTGATTAAAAATAGAGGAAAATAATGTAGTAGGAAAGCTTTATACGTCGAGAAAAGAACTTAAAAAAAAACGTTCTTTAAAATAACTCAACGCTTGGGATATGAATATGACCACTATGACTTTTTCTTCCAAAGTTTCTTCTTAGACTGTATATAATATATTATTTTAAAAAGAATATAGAACGCAATATTATAATTAAATATTATTTACTCCTTTTGTAATTGAAATATGATAACGAAACAGTCCATCTAGATCTAGCACAACTACGCTTAGACTATATTCGCGATATAGCATCACCCGTCACTTTCTCACAGTATATCGCTATACTGTGAGAAAGTGACGGGTGATGCTATATCGCGAATATATAAAGAGATAACTAATATTTCTCGCGCGAGTAAGTGTCGCAGGTCACAGTTGGGCTAGAAGTAGGTACTGCATCTTACTCATCTGAGTTGGGGCAAGGGCGACTACCATATCGAAATATCGAAAAGAACATGATGAGATTCGCAAGAGAACCAAGGTAGATATAGCTCGGACAGTTACCAAACTTAACTGGCAGTGGGCAGAGCATTGCTCGTAGAACCGATGACCGTTGGGGCAGAAAGGTTTTTGCGACCGCGGATCGGAAGATGCAGCGTCGGCTCTCAACAAGGTGGACCGCGACGTGGTTAGGATCGCGGGCAGAAATTGGATGCGGGCGGCGCAAGACCGATCGTTGTGGAGAACTTTGGGGGAGGCCTGTGAACATCAGTGAACTTCTTCTATCAGCTGATATGATGATGACGATGATGATACACTATTACCTGTATTATGATATTTCGGTATGTGCGTTTGTACATATTTGATGCGCAACACAACATTGGTAGAAACGCAATTTTTTTTGGAAATGACATCATTTATTTTTGTTGGACGGTGCAGATGAGAGCAGAGACTTGGATGATTAGGAGGGGGTTCAAAAATCGAACAGCTCCTAAGACACAATTTTTTTTGTCATTTTGAATATCATACTTCCCATTCCCATTCACAGCTAAACTACTTATTACATAATTGGTAATGTTCTGTCTGAGATTTGGGAGTAAATAATATTTCACATGTTATTTGACTGGTGAACATTGTTGGAATTAAAAGTATTGCCTAGCTATTAAGGGGCACGACGACTAACTTTACCCCATGGTGTCCAAAAGTTTGTTAAATAAGTTTAAGGTTACCTACATTTTTTGCCTTCACTATGTTCTTCTTTGGTAAATAGTTATTTAAAGTTACCAAATACAATTTATCGTGAGGTCGTATTATTTTGTCAGTGATTTCAACGAACCACTTCGCCAATCGACCGTTTTACAATTACAAATTCGATTCCGACAAGATTTTACTAATTATATTATGTACTAGCTTTTGCCCGCGGCTTCGCACGCGTTAAAAAAAATACGTTCACTTGGCATAACTTGGCATTTGGCATTGGCTTGGCACAACTCAAGCCCCCCATATTTTTTGTTTACTGTATCTTTGGAATATTTGAATGCTTTCACGGACATGATTCCTTGTTCATTTTAGATTCAATTTCTACTTTCTTGTTTTGTTTTCTCAATGCGAGGCCTCCGACATTTTTGTGCACTGTCTCAATTGGCTACTTAAATAAAGTCATGTTCTCTTCTTTCCGTTGTGGTATATTGTCTTGCTTACTGCCCCGCTTTTTTTGGTCATCATCTCCTTAGAATACTTAATCGTTTGTTCAGAATTGCTTTTCTGTTACCGTTTTTAGGTTTATGTATTCTCAATGTGAGCACTACTGCATTTTTGTTATCTATCTCGTCAGATAACTTGAAAGTTACACCAGTCTTGCTTTTTTCTTTCCGTTTGTTATATTGTTTTTTCTTCGCGCCTCCCGTCTGGTTTGGTCACCATCCCCATTTATGAATCCTTTAAAGTTTGATCAGACTTGCTTTCTTGAATCCGTTTTAAGGATTTGTGTTTTCTTAATGCGAGCACTATGCAATTTTAGTTCACTATCTTTTCAGGTTACTTAAAAGTTTGATCAGACTTGTTTTCTAGTTAGCATTTTAAGGTTTTGTCTTTTCTTTCTTTTCTTTCTTGATCACCATATCTACAGGTCATTTAGCCTTTCATCAGATTTACTTATAATTTTCAGTCTTGGTATATTGCATTTTTTAAGTGCGGGGGGCTCCGCCCCCCGAGCCCCCCGTCTTTTTCAATACCATCTCTTCGTGTTACTTAAAAGTTTCATCAGTCGTGCTTTGCTTTTTTCTTTTCGTTGTGCAATATTGTTTTTTCTTCGTGCCTCCCGTCTGGTTTGGTCACCACATCTTCTTCTTCTTCGAATTCTTTAAAGTTTGATCAGCCTTGCTTTGTTGATTCCGTTTTTAAGGATTTGTGTATTATAATGCGAGCACTAAGCCATTTTAGTTCAATATATTTTCAGGTTGCTTTTATGTTTGATCAGACTTGTTTTCTTGTCAGCGTTTTAAGGTTTTACGTTTTCTTCATCACCATATCTACAGGTCACTTAGCCTTTTATCAGATTTAATTGAATTTTTCAGTTTTAGCAAATGACATTTTCTGAGTGCTCTGCCCCCCGAGCCTCCTGTATTTTTAAATACCATCTCTTCGTGCTGCTTAAAAGTTTTATCAGTCTTGCTTTTTTCTTTCCGTGTTGCGGTATAATTAACTTAGTGCCTTCCGTCTCTGTTAGTCACCATCTCTTTAGAATACCTAAAAGTTTGGTCAAACCTGCTTTCTTGTTTCCGTTTCATTAATGCGAGTACTATGCCACTATCGTTCACTATCTTTTCGGGTTACTCAAAAGGTTGTGCAGACTTGCTTACTCGTTAGTGAAGGTTTTGTGTTTTCTTGATCACCATATCTACACGTAACTTCTTAGCCTATCATCAGATTTACTTTATTTTTCTGTTTTAGCATGTTATACATTTTTTTTTCAATAACATCTTTTCGTGTTATTTAAAAGTTTCATCAGGCGTGCTTTCTTCTTTCCGTTGTGCGATATTGTTTTTTCTTCGTGCTTCCCGTCTGGTTGGGTCGCCATCTCTTTAGAATCTTTTAAAGTTTGATCAGACTTGCGTTCTCGATTCCGTTTTAAGTTTTTGTGTTTTCTTAATGCGAGCACTATGCCATTTTAGTTCACTATCTTTTCAGGATACTTAAAAGTTTTATGAGACTTGCTTTCTTTTTAGCCTTTTAGGGTTTTGTTTTTTCTTGATCACCATATATCTACAGGTAACTTAGCCTTTCATCAAAGCTACTTGAATTTTTCAGTTTTAGCATGTAGCATTTTGTTAGAGCGGGGGGCTCCGCCCCCCGAGCCCCCCGTTTTTTTCGATACCATCTCTTCGTATTGCTTAAGTTTCATCAGCCTTGCTTTCTTTTTTCCGTTGTACGATATTGTTTTTTTTCTTATTGCCTCTTGTCTCTGTTAGTCACCATCTCTTTAAAAATACTTAAAAGTTTAATCAAACGTTGTTTGAGATTGTTTATATTTTGTCTAAACACATACTGACGCTGAACGGCCCTCGAGCTGTCAACTTAAACTTTGCATCAGCTGTATTAAAATTAAAGAAATTAATTGTACATAGTAATAACATTTAAATGTATCACTCATTAACTTCAAATTTGTGTAAGAGGTCGTAGTAGACGTAGTAATATAGTGAACGTATGTTTTAACGCGAGCGCAGTGGGTAAAACAATCTAGCTAGTAAAACAATACACAAATTACAGACCAATCCACTCACTTCGCCATTGCGAAAACTCTGCTGCGGACGGCACCTCAGGGAAAACTACTGTTTAAAGCTCACAGATGGCGCTACTGGTAGCACTTATGCGCGTATCATATTTCATTAACTTTCCGTAAATATTTATACGTCAAAGGATAAAATTGATTTTAAATAATTTTATTTTGATTATTGTCTCTCAAGAAAGTAAAAAACAACTTATTTATTCATTTCAAATTTTCTCCGCGTCTCAGTACGTTTATGAAAAGAGGGTCAATATTTATAAACTACTGAGTAAATACATGATTTTTATATGCAATAATAGAGTGGTAGTTCCCATTGTTGCATCGAGAAATTAATAATAACAAAATTGTGTTCAGTTTTGTTTCATAACATTATCATTTCGTGTACCACTAACGCCACCTACTGCCCCAGTGTCCGTAACTCGGCGACTCGTCCAACCTCAGAGCTATTGTCCCCCGGCGGGTAGCGCAGGCCGGCCCCCCGCGGGGTACGCTACGCGTGGTGCTAAATTCAAATTCACGACGCTAATGGATGACGCTATGAGATGCACACGACTTCATTCGCGTATTTTTTCTTTACCGTAGACGGAAAAAAAGTATCCTATAACCATCTTCGGATGTCCAGCTATCCCTGTACCAAAAATGGTTAAAATCCGTCCAGCCATTTCGGCGTGATTGGAGGACAAAGGATTTTATGAAAACAGATGGCGCCAGGTTGGCACGGCGACGCGTGTCCATACAAAACAACAATCAAGCTGCATCACGCTATCAATATTTTTCCTGAAGTAAGTTAGGCCAAACACAAACAATACAAAAATTTGCGCCTAATGTTCTAAATGTTGGTTGGTAAAACATATTTAAAAATGTATTTAATTAACTTAAATTCATTCGAAATACTTCTATTTCAATTACACTCGATAAAATGGCATTAAAAAATCTTTTTTATTCATTAACATTTATTATTGCGTCTCCGGGCTTTTTTATGGTTAATACTTACAAACTACAGAAGAATATAATTGCATATTCAATAAAAGAGCATTAATTAGTTCCTATGGTTGCAAATTGTGTTTTTAAAGAAATGCTTATTTTTTTTTCAATTTTCGCTTCATTTGTAAACATTTAAAGAAATGTATGTTTTTTTTTGAGCATGAGCCAATTTATAACGAACATTGGACTCATATTTTCGTCTGTGGTGTTGGTCGATAATTGGCGCCATCTTTTCTATCTAACTAAGACGGTTTCCGTAACTCAACGCCTCAAACAACCTTAACCTTATTGTTAATACCGGTGGGCCGCGCGGAGGTATTATGTCGAATTCATACTTTTTAGTTTTTGTACACGTAAGAGCCACGCGGGGGTCGCGTCGTTCTAAATTCAAAATCACAAACGCTGTCATTATAAGGTTTACACATTGTAAGGAAAATATTTCATGGAATTTATGTTTTCAAAGATAAATATTAATCATAATAAAAAGTATCCTATAACCATCTTTGGATGTTCAGCTATTCCTGTACCAAAATTAGTAGCTTTTTATCCAGCCGTTTCGGCGTGATGCGAGGACAATGGTTTTTTTTATAACAGATGGCGCCAGGTTGGCACGGCGACGCGTGTCCATACAAAACAACTATCAGGCTGCATCACGCTATCGAGATTTTTCCTGAAATCATGACCTCCCTCCATAGAAAATTTATTTTCAATACATATTTAGGATTTTATAATAGTATAGATTATATTTTTCTTGTTGGTGTGCAACAAAGTATTGTTCTATTGTACCTATTATGTAAATGATTTTCCAGAATTTATTTAGATTTCATATATTTTAAAATGGTGTCTCCCCTATATACACGTGTCAATACTAGATAATGCAAATCGGTAAAATTTTCTATAGAAATTACCGGTAATTTTCATGGAAAAAATTTACCGGTTTGCATTCCCTAGTCAGTACGAAATGCTGGTTAGTAATTGTTTAGTTCTTATGGTTTTGGAAATATTACCTACTGTTCACTGGTCGCATTAAGTATTAAAGCCGTTGACAGCAATGTTGTTTTTATTTCGTACAACCCATCCTTAACCCATCCATGAGACGCATTTGGCGCAGTTGTAAATCAGCTGCCTACAGAGCCGGCGGTCCTGGGTTCAAATCCCGGCAAGGGCAAATATTTGTGCCTGGGTAATGGATGTTATTTGTATTTAAGTATTTACTCGTAAGTATCTATTTATTTCTTTATTTATTTAAACTTTATTGCCTAGACCTAACTCGCGAGGGACCGTTTTTCGACGTTCGTGAAAGTGTTGAAAGGCTCCTTATCCGTTCAAAAAATGCTGATTGTTTCAGCCATTTTTGTCTATGATCAAACATGTTTAAAAAAAATCATGATTATTCATTTTTGACATCTTCTATCGTTAATTTTTTTATTTTAATATTATTCCGATTATTTAAAATTTTATTCAATTCATGATATCAGTACATTTTAATGTGTAGATTAAGTTAGATAGGTATAGTAAAATTCACAATGTATATTGTTACTGAATAAATAAAGGGTACTAATTAAACAAGCTTCTTTTTAATAGCATTATTCGCTTCAGAAAATATAAGTTACCTTCTAAATTACTAAGTCAGCCACAACCAACGCGCGTCTGAATAATAATATCTCAGCCACTAGTTATCTTCTTTGTAAGCCACTGTAATTGTAACTTAGCATGGTGATTATTTTTTAGCATCTAAATTTGAGGCATGCATTCAAATAGCAAACTTCTAAAATGTTATTATATGACACCAAAATAGTAACTCTATTAGCTTCTAATTTTATAACTTAGTATGTTTAAAATGTAAGTCATCCTACATTAATTGATCGTAAAATTTACCTAAAATTGTCATCAAATAGTATATTAAAGCCACTATTATTACATATGAACTATTGAGGAGAGAACAAAACAAAATACTTAAATCTAATTTTAGGTTAGGGTCGCAGTTCAACCTAACACTCCTCCTCGCTTCGCTCGTCGTCGTACCTAACTTAAGCCAAGTCGGACCTGCCTTAGAACTAGATTGTTGTGGGTTTTTTTTTTTTTTATGCACACTAAATAATGCGAATTCAATATGCTATTTAAAGGTATTTGCAAAACTGTTTTACTGAATATAAAAAAAAAACTAACCTAACCTAACCCGGCCGAGTCGGACCTTAGTGTGCAGTGCGAGGATAATTAGTTTTCGAAAACTTTAATTAATTACACATGCACCTATCGCAATATGAACGAACGAATGACAATAAACAAACATGGCGGGTCGTTCGGTACAAGAATCGAATGGCGCTCTCTGATTGGTGCAAATGGCCGTGGCTGTCATGGCGCGCACTCGCGCCAAATCGTTCCTACAGTGGCTATTTTCATGATAAAAGAATATGAAGTATTATTTTAGATGTTAAGTTATAATATATGATGCTGTCTATTGAAGCTCGAATATATAATTTTTGAGGAGCTTGTATTGAAGCTGTAAAACGAAAAATTATGATGAGTTACAAATTTCGTGGCTGAGTTAGTAAATTAGATGGCAATGTATAAATCAGGAGGACAAGTAATAATAATTGTTGATTATGACTTGATGCTTTCTTTAACATTTTTAGTTGGCGTTGTAAAGAAGATGAATTAGTTTATTAGAGGCTATCTCATATTCCCGATGCTTAGTTATTAAAAGAGAAGTTCGACCAAGTGGCCAAAAAATAAAATTGCGGCCGGATTTATTATTTCTCATAAATAAATATATCAATCAATATTCATTAACATGTGACAATCAAAAAAAACATGTGCGAAAATTGACATTCCGTGGGAGCGTCCGTTAGTCAGATTTGTTGAAATAAAAAATCATAACTGGAGATAGGGTTACCATACCATGAGTTTATGGGTTCCTAATATATTCGGTATTCGTTTACTTTTCATGTTGTTCTTATGAATATAAATTATATGCTAAATAATTTAAATAAAAACCATTTTTTGGAGCGTTCAAGGGTAACGAGTGATTTCGGTGTAATTTCTAAACCACGTCGGTACTGTCGTAAGAGAATACGCTAGGAACTTCGCAGCTCGCAAATAATTAGCTTCATTTGTATTCTAATTCTAACCGCCGGTGAGAGTAGACGTCGGCTCGTGGCTTACAGTAACCAATAGTTCCCAAATGTATCTGCACTATTTAGGTGCGTAGGACTATCCAGTGTAGCTATCATGGGGCGAAGTAACCGCGCCCGGACCTACCATTCGTGTTTAAGTTCTATATATACTTACTCTATATCTACTTGAACTAAATGTACAGTCCGTGACGTGAGCTCGCAGATTGCCATTCGGGTTTGAGTGGAAGCTGAGAGGTTCTTATATGCATCGGGTAAGAGCGATCGAGACAGGTATAAAAACGAATCACATTCTAACAGCTCACTATAGTTGTAGATAATAAAAACTAGAGCCTAAGATATAAATTAGCACTATGATATGATCGCAGTAAAAATGTTTTTTTCGTGTACAAAACGTTCGAAACGTCGAAGTAATAAAATAACCACATTTTTGAGAGTAAATAAGTCCTGTTTTATTACAACAACAATTTTAGGCCCGTGTCAATAAACGAACTCAAGTCTAATATAGAACTCGAATGTGCAATTAATAATGAATTTTTCGTGTACATAACGTCCGAAACGTCGAGGTAATAAAATAAACAAATTTTTGAAAGTAAATAAATCTTGTTTTATTACAACAACAAATTTAGGCCCGTTAGACTCAAAGAAGGGACAACAATAACATTATAATGTTAAATTTGTGTATGTTTATTTATTGTGCTCATTATATTATTGATATATAATATTAATAAGTTTCTCTTTTGGTATAATGTTGATAGTTAACAGGCCCTGCACCATAAAATGTGTCTGTTTAGCCCAATGGTTGACTGGTAGAGAATGCCTTATGGCATTAAGTCCGCCATTTGTACACTTTTTGTTTTGTGCAATAAAGTTTAAATAAATAAATAAATAAATTTGTTACAGGCCAGTGCAAATTTATGGGCTATAAAACACTAAAAACTAAATAAAAGTAAATAATTAATTTGTCGATGTAAAATTTCATTGATTCCGATGGGCGGTACGGGCGAGGGGCAGGACGGGAGGTACGGGGGGTACAGGCGGGACTGGTGGTACGGGTGGTACAGGGGGGACGCCCGCGCTGCGTGGGACGCGGGGGACGGGGGGGACCGGCGGGACCGGTGGTACGGGTGGGACCGGTGGGACTAGTGGTACGGGCGGGACTGGTAGAACGGGCGGGACTGACGGGACTGGTGGTACAGGTGGAACGGGTGGGACCGGCGGGACGGGGGGGACCGGTGGAACCGGCGGTACGGGAGGGACCGGCTGGACGCGCGCGCCCCGCGTGACGCGGGGAACGGGAGGGAGCGGTGGTACGGGTGGGACCGGTGGGACTAGTCGTACGGGCGGGACTGGTAGAACGGGCGGGACTGACGGGACTGGTGGTACAGGTGGAACGGGTGGGACCGGCGGGACGGGGGGGACCGGTGGAACTGGCGGTACGGGTGGGACCGGTGGGACTAGTGGTACGGGTGGGACTGGTAGAACGGGCGGGACCGACGGGACTGGTGGTATAGGTGGACCGGGTGGGACCGGCGGGACGGGGGGGACCGGTGGAACCGGCGGTACGGGAGGGACCGGCGGGACGCCCGCGCCCCGCGTGACGCGGGGAACGGGAGGGACCGGTGGTACGGGGGGGACCGGCGTTACGTACGGTGCGGTATGATTGACGGGCGGGACGGGAGGTATGGGTGGGACCGGCGGGATAGGGGGTATTGGCGGGATAGGGGGTATTGGCGGGATAGGGGGTATTGGCGTAGGGGGTATTGGCTGGATAGGGGGTATTGGCGGGATAGGGGGTATTGGCGGGATAGGAGGGTTTGGCGTAGGGGGTATTGGCGGGATAGGGGGTATTGGCGGGATAGGGGGTATCGGCGGGATAGGGGGTATTGGTTCCTGTTCAAGGGCGATGGGTGCGCGGGGGAGCCGCAGCTCGTGTTCTTCCTTGTACTCGCACTCCAACATGTCCGTGGTGCTGTACAGCCACACGTCCACTGGAGTTTCTGCACCTGAAATTTGAAAAATTACTATTCTTTTAACGACTAAACGGTCCCTCTCAGCGTTGTGGTGATTTTATTACGAGTTTGGTTTAACAGGTAGTGTTAAATAAAATACCGTATAGACTGGGGATAAATAACTATAAAAAAAACATACCTATCTGGAAGACATCGGTTACCGAATGCAAAGGATATAAAGAATAATATTCAAAATAACATAGAAAAAAATTTAGGGACGGGGAGGAAGGGAAAATCTTTGGTAAAAATTACCGCTAAAATCGAAGTTTTAAAGTGACTCATCCCAATGGCAACGAACAAAAGAAAAAGTTGATTGATTTATATATTGTATGATTGGAGCGGAGCGAGTGGAGCGAGCGAAGCTCCCATGGATCGACTCGAATGGACTTTGTAACAATGCGCAGATCTCAGCGAGTTCTCAACCGATTTTAGAAATTTTTGTTTTAAAATGCACAAATTAAATTTCGCTAGGTCGTGACGAAGAGAAAATTTCGAAAAAAAAAAAAAATCCGCTCCAAATTTATGGTGCAAGCTTAGCCGGTGGCTGACTCTGCATCGACCTAGTAATTTTGAATAGAATTCTGTCACTACTGGTTACCTACCGAGTGTTTGCAGGCCCGTTTGGTGTAGCTTGATGGTGTGCTCCACTGAGACCGGTCGATTCCACTCCGGTAACCTGAAGTGGAGCTCCACGTGCACCGGGAACTCACCCCGGCCGCGCCGCGTTATATGGTACGGTGGATTACTGAAAATTTTATTAGTTAAAAAGGTTTAAGTAAATTGATACAAAGGTTAATTATGAAGACAAAATTGTATACAGTCCAAGTGGTAACCACTAGTGTTGATATTCTAATCCTACACTACATGATGGACAATGATGCTATTAACCACTAGTGTAAAAGTTCAAAACTTAATATATACGTGCTACATGATATGGAGTGTAGGAATGATGTAGCGTAACCACCACGGCTCTTAGTAACCACGCTGCGTCGAGCCCAGTGGACTCGCCTACGCGCAGCAACCACTTATGTGTGGAGCTGTCCATAGCAGACGTACAATGTAAAATGTAACACTTATTTGCAAAACAAATATATCACTTTCTAAACACGTCCGTACGGTAACCAAACCACTAGTGTCCTAGTTCATAAGACACTACTTTGCAGCGAGAATCATGAAACACGCCGTTACCAATAGTGATGAAGTTCAAATTCGCGCGACATGTACAGTCAGCATCAAAAATAGCGGGCCATTTTCAAGGCCGTCTTAAAGCATGCCGGGGCCCTGGGCACTCCATAATTGGGGGGCTGAAAAAACGTCCTCTAGGTACGTTTTTTCGAGGTTGTTGGCACCCCACGTGAGATTGGGCGCCCTAGAGAGACTGGGGGCCCTGGGCAAGTGCCCAAAGTGCCCAGTGGGAAAGAGGGGTCTGGCCATTTTACTACTGTCTTATGTAATTGCGTACGTACTAGAATTGTTAGCTATTATTAGCTGTTAAAATAAAAGTGTCGTGTCTTAAACTTACTCTATGTGTACTATATGGTGCGGCGCATAGGAGTGAGGTAGCGTAACCACCATGGCTCGAATTAACCGCGCTGCATCATGGCCGGTGGACCCGTGAATGTACAGCAACCACTTGTGTGTGGAGCGGTCCGTGGCTGACGCCGCAGGCACGTATTTTGAGATGCTTCCTGAATGTAAACGTAAAGTAGTAACAAGGAAAGATTGAAAGGAGGAGAAAGAGAGGAAGACCAAGGAGAGCTTACATGGACCAAATGAAGGAGAAAGAACACGTCCTGTCGTACCAGCCTGTTAAGGAGAAGGCGCAAGAACGACATGCATGGAAAATGCTCCACTGACAAGAGCGTAGCTCTTAAATTTATGATGATAAGTAGTAACAATAAAAAATAATAGTGACGCGAGAAGTGACAGTAGTTGCGCGCGCGCATGATATAACGCGAACCGATTCGAAACATGTCGAGTGATATTCGACTTATACGTGAGTATACCCTTTTCGTATATTTTTATAACATGTCTGAGACTAACGGGAGGTTTCTACGTGAAATAGTGAGCAAATTAAAAAAAAAGTAGAGAATGACTACATTTTATAAATTTATGAAACATGTAATGTCTCGGGGAAAGGTTAACGCGCTGGACCGGCAATCCAGAGGTACCGGGTTCGATTCCCGGCCTCTTCCACCAGGTAACTCATTTCAATTTTTCTTTGAACTTTGATCTTTGTATCAATGGTTTAAAACTTCATCTTGTTCCTGGTTACTTTGTCTAAAGTTAGCACTTTCTCTGGCCTCGGCTCTATATTAAATGTCTGGGTGAGCTTAGGGGGCTCCCTCAAGGGAGATTTCGACTGGTTAAAAGAAAGACCCACCAATAACGATTCTGTAGCGATGCTTCATCCAGTTCATGGGAACTTCGTCTAAATTCAGCACTTTGTTCGGTCTGGGCTCTATATGCCTGGGAGTCTTGGGGGTCACTGGTTCGGGTTCGCCAGGCAGCAGGCTGCACCCTATTTGAATTATACTTATTGATTCCACGCCCTGAAATCGTTACAAAAGATTACGTGAAAAAGTTGATAGTCACAACGCACAGGGAGAACAGCTGTACAATGTCCATGATAAATCCGCCTTAGTAAATATAGATTCTATGCCGTGACCAGTTACTTGCCAAATACGCTCTTTTAAAATGAGAACCATCAATTTCAAAAATTAATATTTCAATCAGAAATTTTGACCACCGAAGTCAATAAAATGCCCCACTGCTATCAATTATTACTACGAAATTGGCAAACTAAAAAATAATTGACCACCGAAGTCAAGCTATATTGCTCGGCTCGGAGAATCTTGGGTGTTCCGCCATGTTGGACTCAAAATTTGTCATCCAAACTAAACTTGTACAAAATTTCTGCTCAATTGATATCTGCTTCAAAATTGAGTTGCAATGATTCCTCCCGAACAGACATAGTTAGATACACACCTATATTGCAAGTTAAATAAAGTTTTGTAAAACGTGCCCTAAGTTGAATATAACCCTGGCATATTTTTAATTAGTTATACATATTTTGGTACTTACAGGATAGTCTGTCCGCGTGTTCGCTGTGGCCAGGGGCCGGAAAGTCTCCTCCATATCTGCGGAGGTCTTTCCCAGGTGACGCACAGATGGATGAAGCCTTCGCTGGCTGCGTTCAATTGATGATGCCTGGAACATACACACCGCAATGACTAAACTGAAACAAAGGTAAATTCTGAAAGTAACATATTATGTGTTATTTTTATTAAAGCAGTCGTCTGCTAACGTAAACCTAATGTAGATGGCGCTACGATGCCACCCATAGGCATGTAAAAGCAACTGGTTGAAAATTCAACGGCTCTGGCATCAGGTTCGGTGGTCCAGTTGGTAGGACGCCCGTGTTGGCCCGGAAAGCCGTTGGAGGCGCAGGTTCGAATCCTGCCTGAACCGTTAAATTTTTCAACGATTCGCTTCATTGTAAACATATTTTGTGATCCACTGCTATGTAATATTTAGCAGAAACGATCCTGCGACCTTAAAATATTGTTACGTCACTCACAACAAATTTAAGATTCAACAATCTAGGCATCTAGCCCATGCATTTTTTTCTCATCTGCGTCACGTGATAATTTTTTGAAACAAAAATTATCAATGATAAACTCAAACTGCAGGTTTCAAATATATATCAATAAATCTCAATAGCCCTGTTCTACGTAGTAACATTGATAATAATGTTAAGAAACACGTTTGATCACAGTGACGAATGTCTACAACAATCAGCATTTTTAAAAAAGAATAAGGCCTCTTAAATTAAAAATTTACTATTGTCTTCCTGTAATTGGCTGTATTAGCTGTTGGTTCTCTTAATATAATTAATATAAAATATATATGTTTGTTGTCAAATTAATAAATAATTAATAAGTATAACATACCTCCTCATGTTGAGGCTGCTGGTGCCGCTTGTCGTTGTAGTAGTGATGGGCCGCGGGAATATTCCCAGGAATCTCCTGTGTTTCCGGGAATATTCCCCCAACCGGGGAACATACAACGTTGCTTAGTACTAGAAGGACTTGTAGCACCAGCAAGCTATAATTTGACATGGAAATACAAACATATAATTAGTAATTTTACATTGATCTGTGAGTGTCAGACATATGATCCATATGAAATGGAGAGAGCTATTGAAGCCTCTATGATTTGATGATACCTACAGGCATGTGACGTCTTAAAAAGCAGTAGTCAAAACACGTCTTCTTTTTGGTTATTGTACAATTGAGAATAGTATAATGTCCAAAGTTAGTGATAGTTTATTTGGTTCCGCGTATTTTTTTTATGTGTGTTTAGTGGTTTCATTTCAATGCCGTATTGTAAATTTTACACTAATATAAAACTAGAATTTCCCTCACGGGGGATAATTATTCCCTGTGAGGGAAATTCTAGTTTAATCCCGTGAACGTTTCCGGGGATATTCTCGCCTGGGGAATATATACTACCTGAGCAGCATTCTTCGCGCCGTGACGATGCTGCAACAACAAATTTTCATTTGAAGACACGTTTAGTTTAATTTATACTTACCTACACGATAGACTTCTATTTGTATTGATCTCTGGAAAAAAACTTTTAATTAGGGTGATTCAGAATCGTGTTTTGTTTTGTATTGAGCGCGCGCCGCGCGGCGTCATTCCAGTCTGGCCTCATTTGTTAGTCATAATATTTTTCTTTGTCCTCGCATCACGTAGAAACGGCTGGAATTTTTTTAACCCGTTTCGGTACAGGGATAGCTGGACATCCAAAGATGGTTCTAGGATACTATTTATCCGTCTACGGTAAAGAATTAAACTACGCGGACAATTGTGTCGATCAAGTCATTTTCTCTGTAGGGCTATTAACATTCTTAAGTCTGTGAATTAAAGACTACCTTCACTTGGAAGAGTATGACTTGATGAATCCACGACTGTTCACAGTGTACAAAATATTATAATATACTAGCTGTGCCCCGCGGTGTTCCCCGCTCATCCCACGGGAACGCTAAATCTATTCGGTATGAAAAGTATCCTATGTCCTTCCCCGGGACTGAAACTATCTATATAGGTACCAAATTTCATCTAAATCGGTTCAGCGGTTTAAGCGTGAAGAGGTAACAGACAGACAGACACACTTTCACATTTATTATATTAGTAGGTATGGATTTTCGGGGTCGAGACCTTAGGTCCGTGGGGTCCCAGCGCCCACAGGCACAAACTATATTATAAAGACCTCACAAAAAAATATAGAAAGTATTGGTGACCGAAGAGCTGGCAGCTTCCTAGCACAACGCATTATCATTGCGCCACAGTTTTTCACACCTTTTTAAATTTATTTTAGTTATGAAAATATTTGATTTTTAACTTAGTTTAAGCGTTTTTTTATTTTTAACATTGTGTTCTACATGTACCTACTCTAAGTCCCTTTTCAATAAATTTATTCACTTCAATACCTACTGTGTACGTTAAGCAAACAGCTAAGTCGTTATTCCGTAGTATTCTCGCATTTAAGTATTGAATCTTCATGTATGTTGCCCTTGGGTTTCCAAAATAGATTGTAAATTTGTTAGGTAGACATTAAATTCACCTGGGTATTAGTAGTAAGGTATACGTTCTATCCAAATACTTCTCCTTTAGTAGATCATGTAACATAAATCAATGAACGCGAAGTCATATTAACACTTTGTATAAAAAATCCGCACCAAAAACAAGTCAACTCAATCGTGGGTGCACGATAGAGTGTGTCATACTTTTAGACAATTGCGTTTATATACGCAGTTAAATATCTTACTTACTTACTTACTGCGTGGAGTGCGTATCGACTTATAAAAGCGATAGTTTGTACGTGTGTGTGTGTGTGAGAGAGAGAGAGAGAGAGAGAGACTTCATTACTGCTTCTACACCGAAACCGCGGAGGGGTTCGCATTAAAATTGCATTATGTTATTATAGCCTAAAGGATTTTTTTTATGACCAATTGTAAGTATGTAAACACTTTAAAACAAGAAATACATTTTAAAACAATAAACATGTACAAAGGCGAACTTATCCCTACAGTAGATAACTAGCGTAAGTACGGTAGACAATTTTTCACATTTTACTTGTCCCGTCTGTCAGTGGTATTTCGTCTTAAACACTATTTAGGTGCGAGTAAGTAAACATAATTGAGCGTTATCGGCTGCCGCCGCCACAACCGGTATGCGCGCGCGCACCACAGGATGCTCCATAATTAAATTAAATAGTCATGTAAGTACCGTAACTTATAATTTAATTTGTGGTATAAGAGAATATGGCACTCCGGCTAGTGGGACTTTCTACGTCACTGATTAGTTGACGCTTTTAATACCGTCTTCACCATAAGGGCACACCGGGCCCGTGCCCAGGGCCCCCATTTTCAGGGGGCCCCGAAGGACCGATAATTTCTCTCACACAATACATTGTCATACTTAGTAAAAAAATGTTATTATAATTCGCTTTTTTTACTTTTCAAAAGGGCCCCAAATTCTTGTGTGCCCAAGGGTCCAGCCTAGTTTAAGACGGCCCTGGCCGCTTTATGGTAACAAAATTATTGTAAGGAGAAAATTGTTTGCCGCCAGTCGTACAGAAAGTAATAATTCATTAATTTTATTATGCATTTATGCGTTACGATTGGCATGTTCTTTGACTAGGTTTTATTTTTTCGTAATAAATGATTTAAATCACTCACGATTTTATGTGATTCATACAGGGAACAAGTGAATCGAGGAGTGTATGTAACAGGGTATTTCTACCATTTCGTGTAAATCGGCAGATATGAGGAGAAATTTTTATTTTTTATTTTTTTCTATGCCAATGGGAAGAAATAGGAAAAAGAATAACTGTAATATAATCTATTTAGAATTATACCCAAAATTTACCGAGATATAAGTAATTTTGTTTTTTCAAATGGAATGGTAATGAACTACGGAATATGGTAATGACATAAAGTGGTATGGTAATGAAAATGTGGTGCTGGTAATGAAGGATTAAGCAAAAAGCCGATATTAGATATTTTTTTATTTCTTCCTATCCTTAGTAATTACTCTATTAAAGAGTGATTACGATATATTCACAAAAAAGGCAAAAAAAACAGTCATAAAAAGTAGTGCAGCAGCGCACATGTTTTTGATCTATCATACTTTACTAACAAAAATATAACTCTTCACGTAATATAAAAATCTTTTAAATTCTGATAGATATTGTATATTATACACATTAACATTTCAGAACAAAGTATTAGTTAAGTGTATGTTTTATACTCAAAACTAATTCGTAAACATTTAGTAGTTTTATGAATAGAAATCCACATCTAATTCTACAAACGCCTAAATAACCTAACAGTACAGAATTTCGAAATGAGTTAAATTTACAACGTACTGTGTAGTACAATTTAACCTAATAATGTTACTTTTTGCTTTCAATTTTACCTACTTCAAACCATATCAGTCTCATAAGTCTTTAGAATAAGTTTTTTATTATTCTTATTTTTATGTCAAACTGTATACCCATAAATAGTATCTCACAAATTGCTGCGCTCTACTTCAGGATACATGATGTGATCTCAAATTTGTAACTTTACCACCTGTTTTGTAAAACCATTATTTGCAATAAAGTATTGAGTATATATTTAACCATTTAACGTCTAATCATCAGTTGAAATTCACTTCTTAGAATACTTTACTTATTATATTGTGTAACCCGAATTAATATTACAATAACAAAGTTTTAGTTGTGAATTTGACTCAAACGAATTGGTTAATATTTAACAGTCTTGACAATAGAACGCAACATAGATAATGTGTACCACAATAAAACATTTCAATTAGACTTCAAACAACGTGCTGTAGGAACTTCTTCATAATTATAATGATTTAGGATAATATATATCAAAACTTAAAAAATGTTAAATTCATCGTCAGATGAAGAACTGTCGAAAAATTTGCTCACTTTTTTAGAAGTGTTTAGACGTGTTTAGAAGTTTAGAAGTACTTTCTTGTTTATAATTTGCTCTAACTTTCGTTCCTTTATCATTTTCCTCTGAAGAACCATTACTAATTGTGGACTTCAGTATTTTACAGCCCTTTCCAGTTTTAACAATACTTTTCTTTATTTTCTCTTGTGTCGGTTTCTTAACTCGCATACAAGAGAGGACGAGATCAACATCTGCATCCAGAACACCTTACGCTGCAGCGCGGCACTTCATAGGGTGTTGGTGTCCAAGCTCCTCAGCAGATCTACAAAACTACGGATATACAAAACCGTCATCAGACCCATATTAATGTATGGCTGTGAGGCTTGGACGCTGACCCTTAGGGAGGAGAAAAGTTTGTTAGTTGCAGAAAGAAAGGTGTTCAGAAAGATTCTGGGACCTATTCAAAAAGAGGATGGAAGCTGGAGGATCCGCAAAAACACGGAGATCGCCAAACTAGTGGCCGAACCTAAGATCATTGGCGAAACCAAGGCACAGCGTCTTCGCTGGATTGGCCACGTCGAGAGAATGGGAGACGATCGAAATGTCAAGAGAGCATACTTAGGCCGACCAATTGGATGACGTCCTATTGGTCGCCCCAAGTATCGCTGGAGAAACATGGTGGAGGCGGATCTGCGTGAGCTAGGAGTTAGCGACAGCTGGCACGAAGTGGCGCAGGCCAGGGTTGGAGGCCAAAACTCATTTTGGGTTGCTGCGCCAAAGTAGTTAGTTTAGTTTCTTTATTTTACTTTTCGTATATGACGTTCGGTTTTGATCACTTTTATTTTCTTTCTTAGAGTCAACAACAGTTCTTTTTCGGGTGACTGGAATCTGTTTTAATAAAAGATTCGTTAGTCCAATGTCGTTTTATATTCGAAAGCAAAGTGATAGTTTTGCTTTGAGTAGCTCCACTCGCCTTGACATGAGCAGCTCTGATATTATGTTGCAACTGTTGTGCTTGTTCTAAAGTGGTTAAGTTTTCTATAATTGGGGAAGGACAGGTTGACTCGTTTTCCACTTCTTTAAAAAAACTTTCGGTGGTACGTTGATGCATAAAGTCTTCAAGTTCCACAAAAGCATTGTCAGATGCAGGGATAATATCAATGAACCCTATAACGAAGATAAATAAAAAATCGCAAATATATATATATATATATATATATCGTTCTGCATACATATACCCACTGAAAACGTATTGTCACGTAAAAGAGGAACGGATAGAAGATAGGATTTTCACAATTTTAATACTTAAATTCATTACCAGTATTTTATATTCATTACCATTCGCCTAAAAGTGACTGGTAAATCATGGTAATGAAGAGGATGGTAATGAATTTTCTTTACCTTTTGCAGATTTACTCGTTATAAACAACTGCAATCGTAGGTATACTCATACACTAAGTTTTCGAACTTAATGTTGCTTATTTAAGTATCAACAGTACAATAAAACACTAAAGCATTAATATCAAAACAGCACGAATGGCAATGAAAAAAAATCGTACCAATTCCAAAATCTCGCCACGAATTATTTTTTTACAAAATTATGGCACGCGTCCACTCTCTTCACTATTCACTAAGTCGACTGCGGTGGGATCGTGAGTGGAAGGGACAAAGCATAAAATACTACTTTGTACATTTACAGGCCGATGTTGCCATTGCAAATTTAATTGATGGTAATGAAGTTTTTTGATGGACAAAAATATTTTGCTATACAATCAACGTAAATAAGAATTATACGACTGTTAGACTCTCAAAGTTATATCCCTTATTACATAGTTCAACCATATCAGAGATTAAATTTAATGTGATACATGTAAAATAGATTAGTTATTCGCTGTCAAATCTATACATTTGTGTTCTGAACGGTGATGGTAATGAATTTTTCGCAAGTAATTTTTTTTTATATTTATTTACATTGCAATAGTATAATATATTTTAGATGCAAAGTATACATATGTACCTGACACAATACATAAAAAATATTTGAAGTTAATTTGACACTTAATACATGTTTTTTTTTCTACGAACATGTGATTTGCACGAAATGGTAGAAATACCCAACACAGATACAGATTGACAGAACCAACCAACCAATCATAGCGTGATGACGTCAAAGGTCTCCCCTGTCATTCCGGAGTGCCATACCTTAAAATAAATAAATATTAAGGGACAATCTTACACAAATCGACCTAGTCCCAAACTAAGCAAAGCTTGTACTATGGGTACTAGACGACGATATACATAATATATAAATACATAGGTATATAGATAACATCCATGACCCAAGAACAAATATTTGCACAAATATTTGCCCCGGCCGGGATTCGAACCCGGGACCGCCGACTCAGTAGGCAGGTGTCTACAAACCGAGCCAAACGCGTCGTCAACTTTATCTTCTTATACCATGTTTTTTTTTTTATGTCATAGGGGGCAAACGAGCAAACGAATCGCCTGATGGAAAGCGATTACCGTCGCCCATAGACACCTGCAACACCAGAGGAGTCACAAGTGGGTCGCCGGCCTTTCAGGTGGGAATACGCTCTTTTCTTGAAGGTTTGAAGGTCGTATCGGTCCGGAAATACCGCAAGCGACAATTCATTCCACAATGCAGTCGTGCGAGGCAGGAAATTTCTAGAAAAGCGCTCAGTTGTGGACTGCCAACTATCTAAGTGGTGAGGATGAAAGGATTTTCGCGTAGAACGATGGCGGAAAGAAGCGGCAGGAATCAATCCGAACAACTCCTCGGAGCACTCCCCGTTATACAAGCGATAAAATTTGCAGAGAGAGGCTACATCTCTACGTAGCGCCAAGGAGTCAAGCCGATCTGAAGTTCGCTGGCAGTCGACGATACGAGTCGCTCTGCGTTGAATACGATCTAAAGGGAGAAGCTGGTACTTGAGCGCCCCAGCCCACAGATGAGAACAGTACTCCATATGTGGGCGAACCTGCGCCTTATAAAGCTGTAGGCGATGGGCCGGAGTGAAGTACTGTTTCGACCTGTTGAGCACGCCGAGCTTCTTGGAGGCTAATTTAGCCTTACCCTCTTGATATCCGCGGAATTGGACTTCACACGAGATGTCGACACCAAGGACTCCTATAGTGGCTGAGGCAGTAAGGGGAGTGCTTTCAAAAAGAGGTGACGCGACGAACGTAGATTTTTTGGTGGTGAACGCGCAAAGCTGTGTCTTTGCGGGGTTAAAGTGGACTAAATTAAGTCGACCCCATTTTGAGACTTCTTTTAAACAAGTCTCTCTTCAGACACAAGCTTTTTTCGGCTCTCGATGACAATTTCCCGAGAAATATTATTTCGGCCGGTATAGGAGGCATCACCCGTGCTATCATCTGCATAGCAATGAATGCCACAGATTTGCAGCATATCATTGATATGCAGAAGAAACAATGCGGGCGAAAGCACACAGCCTTGAGGGACACCAGCATTCACAGACATGGGTTCAGAGCATGCACCGTCAACTACGACCTTCATGCATCTGTCTGCCAGAAAGCTACTGACCCATTCGCATAACTTCTCGGGAAGCCCATAAGACGGAAGCTTCGAAAGAAGTGCTTTGTGCCAAACCCGATCAAAGGCCTTCGCTACATCCAAACTAACAGCCAATGCCTCACCCTTATTTTCAATTGCCTGTGCCCAACGATGTGTCAGGTAAACCGAAAGATCACCAGGTAAACCAGAAGATTTAATTAAAGCAAGTTATTTAGACGACGCGGTTGGCGCTGTGCGGATATTAGAATGCTTGGCCAAGACTCGTATACTTACTTACACTTTTATTGGTTATATATATATTGATGAAGTTTTCGACTGATCGTCTCTCCTGATGATGAATCGCGTACCGATTCGAAACATGTCGAGCGATATTCGACTTCTGCGACATGAATAAGCCCGTTTAGAATGCTTATTTTGTATATCGTTATTTCGTAGAAGCACAATTAATAGAAAACCATTTCTTATAACAATCATTTGATAGGTACTTTTCGTATAATATACTTTTCAAATGTTTACAATGACGCGAAAAATTGAAATATTTAATGGTTCAAAAAGGATTCGAACCTGCGTTTCCAACGGCTTTCCGGGCCAACACGGGCGTCCTACCAACTGGACCACCGAACCAGCCGAAACTGTCTGAACCGTTACATTTTTAAATTTTTCGCTTCATTTTAAACATTTGGTTTACGTTAGCAGACGTTACTGCTTTAATAAAAATAATATACTTCTCATATAATCTTAAACACAATAGAACTGAATTTAGTCTGCGAAAGTCCGAATCTAGGGCTCTCGCTGGTTAGGACTTGTGCCGACACAGAGCACCCTAGAGTGTTATGTTGTCACGAATGTTTATTAAATGAAAGGAATGTGCGTAATATTTTGATTGTATATAGGTACAATATAGTTCTAATTCTCAAAACTTCCGATGAAATTCTTACCGAAAATTGAGTTTTATTTTTAGTTTAGCATTGCGGAAATATCATGGATTAAAATTAGCTTTGTCACGGCGGGCGAGGGCTGTTCTCCCCGCAGCGCCGGAGTTTACGTGGTAGTATTTGGCGGAGTCGGCGGATATATAATTTTTATCCATTGCGATTATCAGTGTAGGTATAACCACAGACATTGTGACGGAGTGCGGTTGGGACAATATTAAATCTATATTTGTCATAAAAGATGTTTTCTGAACACCTTCCACTGTACATTGAACGAAACCTACACATACGATACTAGCGTGTAATAAATAATGTATAAAAAACCGGCTAAGTGCGAGTTTGACTCGTACACCGAGGGTTCCGCACAAAAATGTATCCCAGCTTAACTGGCCGGGTTAAGTTTGCACCTGGTATGTATGGCACCGGATAAAAATGAGGTGTAAAGTTAACGCAACCTAACACCTTTGTTGTTTGTTGGAGCGAAGCTCCCATGGATCGACTCGAATGGACTTTGTAACAATGCGCAGATCTCAGCGAGTTCTCAACCGATTTTAGAAATTTTTGTCTGAAAATGCAATAATTAAATTTCACTAGGTCGTGACGAAGACAAAATTTCGAATAATAAAAAAAAAAAAAAGCCGCTCCAATTTATGGTGCAAGCTTAGCCGGTGGCTGACTCTGCATCGACCTAGTTGGAGCGGAGCGAGCGAAGCGAGCGAAGCTCCCATGGATCGACTCGAATGGACTTTGTAACAATGCGCAGATCTCAGCGAGTTCTCAACCGATTTTAGAAATTATTGTTTTAAAATGCACGAATTAAATTTTGCTAGGTCGTGACGAAAGGAAAATTTCGAAAAAAAAAAAAAAAAACCGCTCCAATCTATGGTGCTAGCTTAGCCGGTGGCTGACTCTGCATCGACCTAGTTATTATTGGAGCGGAGCGAGCGAAGCTCCCATGGATCGACTCGAATGGACTTTGTAACAATGCGCAGATCTCAGCGAGTTCTCAACCGATCTTAGAAATTTTTGTTTTAAAATGCACAAATTAAATTTCGCTAGGTCGTGACGAAGAGAAAATTTAGAAAAAATAAAAAAAAACCTCTCCTTCTATGGTGCAAGCTTAGCCGGTGGCTGACTCTGCATCGACCTAGTTATTAGTTATATGGGAGTTCCACTTAATTACAATAAATAAAACACAGTATCCAGTATAGGCATTATATTGGGTGGTCTAATGTCTGCGCTCGCGCACCACATCTCCTGTCGGTCACGAGACTGAGTCGCGAGTTCGCCGCGGCCGCCGCCACCGCGCCCGGCCGGACCACCGTGCCCATAGACCAGCTGTAACAATAACAATACTAAGCATTAAACACAAAGATCAAAGCTTAAAGAAAAATTGAAAAAGGAGGAAAATAAACAATGCAAAGATCGACACACAAAGCATAAGGAAAAATTCGTCAGATCTTCCTGGAGCTAGGGTGGCGAAATGGTTAACGCGCTGGACCGGCAATCCAGAGGTACCGGGTTCGATTCCCGGTCTCTTCCCCCAGGTAGCTCCTTTTTCAATTTTTCTTTAAGCTTTGATCTTTGTATTAAAGGCTTAAATAAAAATTGTGGTGTACCTACCCACATAAAAAAAATGAGACATTATATGTTTCATAAATTTATAATAACAATACTATACTACACATTTTCTAGAAGTATACAGGACGAAGTACCTACGATCCCCAAGTACCGTACACGACGCCACAAGCAACATCAAAGCTTTGATAAGGTTTGTCGAGGAGTTGGGGTGGTTGGAGTAGCGCTACCCCCTTTTCACGCAAAATAGGCACGTTGGATGTCGACTTGCGGAAAATGCCCAGCGCAACTAACTAACCAACTAAAACACATTTTCTAAACTAAGCTCATCCACTTCAGAACTCAATACCATTGAGTGGTTAACCACAAATTAAGATGACGAGCTCGTAGTAAAATCAGATTGTAACCACCTTGAAAGGTTAATATAGATTATCGACTCAAAACCAGTGTTTTTCAAACTTTTTAGTGTCACGGCCCTTAATGACTCAAAATTCCTGCGCAACCCCCTAAACCCAGTTTGTACGATAAAATTAGAACCCAACTCTTATTTAACAGATTTGGAACGCAACCTACCCGTCTTTATCAGAAATTTAGAAGTTAGTTTACAGTTTTGTCTAAAATGACATAATACCATACCTATTATAATCGTAAAATAAATAATAAATGCTGTGTTATAAAATGTACAGTCGCCATCAGATATATCGCAGCATATATGGCGTTCATAAATATCTGAACATGTACTGTAACGCCCAGTCAGTAAGAGTCGTGTACAGATATTTATGAACGGCTTCGATCTGATGGCGACTGTACATGCTTGAGAAAATCTGCATTCCATTATAGTCACGAGATTTTCTCGATGCTGATCCTCGGGACCCCCCTGGATATACACCGCGACCCCTCTGGGGGTCGCGACCCACAGTTTGAAAAGCACTGTTCTAAACTAACCACAAACCACAAATTAAGATAACGAGCTCGTAGTAAAATGAGATTGTAACCACCTTGGAAGGTTAATATAGATTATCGACTCTATTTCCTTGGACATTAGACTATAAAATAGACTAACAGAATAATGGTGATCATAACTTTTTTGGTATTTTACAACCGCCCGACTCTCAACAAGAACGTACTCTCTAAAAAAAGGACTATGAACTCTCATCATCAACCATTTTAAACCTATTCAACAAGAAATAAGATTGAAAATTCAATATCCACGCAATGTAGTTCTAACCTTTTTTGTAAGTAACTGGTTGGCGGTTACGAGAACAAAAGCAGATAGGATTGTATGAGACACAACGCCATTGTGAATGCAGGTAAGTGGATGAGCTTAGTTTAGATAATTTCTACTATAGGTACATTACTACAGGGGCTAGGAAAAAGGGGATTACTTGCCTAGTAGATATAAGCTAGGGCCACAAGGCTGGCAAATCTTTTTCACGCTGAGGTATGTATAATATTTTTCTCTGATACGCAAATAATCAAATCACAACATGAAAATATTCGCCAACTAAATAGTTAATGTTTTTTTAATATTCTGTTTGAGCATGCGAATATATATTTTTAAAAGGCTTCCGGACCCCTATGTCCAATCTGATCAAAATTGACGGAAAATTTTTCAGATTACAAAAAAACTATAATTCAATTAAAAATGAATATTAAAAGTTATGTATGTGTATTTTCTTATAAATATTTATAAAAAAAAAAAACTCCAAACATCACTTTTATAGACGTATTGGCCGAATACCATATTCTTATGTTTTTTTTTTCAATGGCTAAACGCTATGATGTTGAATCAAAAATTTGATATCGAAACAAAAGGTTAGGTTTTGACAAGTGCCAACCATTGAGTTTAAAAAAAATAAAAAATAAAATAAATATTAAGGGACAATCATACACAAATCGACCTAGTCCCAAACTAAGCAAAGCTTGTACTATGGGTACTAGACGACGATATACATAATATATAAATACATATCCATGACCCAAGAACAAATATTTTGCACAAATATTTGCCCCGGCCGGGATTCGAACCCGGGACCGCCGACTCAGTAGGCAGGTGTCTACCAACCGAGCCAAGCGTTTTTTTCTTTAATTGTGTTTCGATGGCAAAGATCCTAGGTATGAGCATTTCTCAAAAAGTTTGTACACAATTAAGACAGAAAGTTAAAGTCAAATATAATTTTCCTATTTTGTTACGGTTTTTTATTGTGATTTCCAATACATTAATATCAGATTATGTATAATTAAAAAATTATAAGCCTAATAGAACCTTAATTACCAAACATAACCATAACCTTGATATAAAATTACTAAAATAATTGGTAACAAAATAGGAAAATTATATTTGACTTTAACTTTCTGTCTTAATTGTGTACAAACTTTTTGAGAAATGCTCGTATAAGAGTGTCATACCCGGTCCACACAGTAGGCGGCGCGTGCGCGTGCGTGTGCGCGCGCGCAGCCAGCAGCGCGTGCGCGTGCGCGCCGCGCACCAGCTCCTCCGCGAAGCTCTTCACCGCCGACAGCATCACCGCGTGCACCGCACTGGGACATAACAACATGATGATAAAGATAATTCTTAAAAGATAAAGATAAAACTAACAGCGCCCTCTCTCGCTTGCTCGTTCACCGCTGTAAAGTGGTGCAGTACGATGTGAATATTAACGTATTCACATAGAGGTCGCTAAGGTGTAAAAACCTTTCAAATAAACAATGCAAAGATCGACACACAAATCATAAGGAAAAATTCGTCAGGTCTACGTGGAGCGAGGGTAGCGAAGTGGCTAACGCGCTGGACCGGCAATCCAGAGGTACCGGGTTCGATTCCCGGTCCCTTCCACCAGGTAGCTCCTTTTTCAATTTTTCTTTAAGCTTTGATCTTTGTATTCATAGTTTAAGATAAAGATAAGATAAAGATAATTTTATTGACAAAAAGGGTACATCAATAAATAAAAGTCCCTGACTTCTGAGCTAGGTGGGAAACCTGTTACAGAGGTCAGTGTCCTCTCCCATGTAAGTATATAATTTCGTTACATTTTGTCTTATTAGATAGTAGGGCGATTCAAAAAATTCAAGTTTTTTTTTTACATGATACACACTGTATACCATTTATACCGAGAGGTCACTAATTCTATATAATACCTAATTAATCTCACGTAAAAAGAGCGGCGTACACGATTTAATCTCATATTTATGTGGAATTAGTACTGCTTGGGTATAAATAAATAAATATCAGACAATCTCACACAAATCGATCTAGTCCCAAATTAAGCTCAAGAAGACTTGTGTTATGGGTACTAGACGACGATATACATACTTATATAGATAAATATATACTTAAATACATAGAACAACCATGACCCAAGCACAAATATTCGAGTTCATCACACAAATATTTGCCCTGGCCGGGATTCGAGCCCGGGACCGCCGCTCCGTAGGCAGGTGCTTGCAAACTGAGCCAACCGCGTCGTCATAAAGAGCTGGCTGGTAGACTATTATTATTACTGACCAATATACCACACTCATATTATATTTCCTCGCATTAGCCCTGAAAAGCACTATGTTTAGTCTCTGCTGAAAGTGCAATAGCTGAACTCGTATTATCGAAGGAAATTTCCTCGTACATCCATTGCTTTCTTTCCAGTTTCTACAACAATTTAGTATATTTGCTTACTCCATCACAATAAAAATAGGATATTACTGCAGACGCCGGGAAAGAAGGGCTCGCGGGGAGAGTGAAGCCCTTGTCACGGCTAACGCTTGTATAGGACTTTTCTCAAACATATGCAATGAAATAAAAACATACGCCACTCAAAAAAATATAATTCAGCCTGTTCATAAACACAGACGCCATGTTTAAACAAAAATACTTCCCGGCGTAGGCCTTCTGTATGAAATTCCTTTACAGTTCTCTCGCGTTGTTCCGCCCGAAACGTGACACTTCGAAGCCTGTTGTAACGCACGTTGTGGCGACATTTCATTGCATGTTTGAGAAAAAACTTTTTTTGGTGTGGAGGAACCTCGTGCTGCACGGCTCCAGCTCACCTGTAGCAGCACCCGTCCCCCACACCCTCGTTCCTCAGCTCCAGCCCGATGTCGGCGCAGGCCCGCTCCAGGAACAGGAGCCGCAGCCGCTCCTCCTCGCTCCGCACCGGCAGCGGCGCCAGCCCCACGGCTCCAGCTCACCTGTAGCAGCACCCGTCCCCCACACCCTCGTTCCTCAGCTCCAGCCCGATGTCGGCGCAGGCCCGCTCCAGGAACAGGAGCCGCAGCCGCTCCTCCTCGCTCCGCACCGGCAGCGGCGCCAGCCCCACGGCTCCAGCTCACCTGTAGCAGCACCCGTCCCCCACACCCTCGTTCCTCAGCTCCAGCCCGATGTCGGCGCAGGCCCGCTCCAGGAACAGGAGCCGCAGCCGCTCCTCCTCGCTCCGCACCGGCAGCGGCGCCAGCCCCACGGCTCCAGCTCACCTGTAGCAGCACCCGTCCCCCACACCCTCGTTCCTCAGCTCCAGCCCGATGTCGGCGCAGGCCCGCTCCAGGAACAGGAGCCGCAGCCGCTCCTCCTCGCTCCGCACCGGCAGCGGCGCCAGCCCCACGGCTCCAGCTCACCTGTAGCAGCACCCGTCCCCCACACCCTCGTTCCTCAGCTCCAGCCCGATGTCGGCGCAGGCCCGCTCCAGGAACAGGAGCCGCAGCCGCTCCTCCTCGCTCCGCACCGGCAGCGGCGCCAGCCCCACGGCTCCAGCTCACCTGTAGCAGCACCCGTCCCCCACACCCTCGTTCCTCAGCTCCAGCCCGATGTCGGCGCAGGCCCGCTCCAGGAACAGGAGCCGCAGCCGCTCCTCCTCGCTCCGCACCGGCAGCGGCGCCAGCCCCACGGCTCCAGCTCACCTGTAGCAGCACCCGTCCCCCACACCCTCGTTCCTCAGCTCCAGCCCGATGTCGGCGCAGGCCCGCTCCAGGAACAGGAGCCGCAGCCGCTCCTCCTCGCTCCGCACCGGCAGCGGCGCCAGCCCCACGGCTCCAGCTCACCTGTAGCAGCACCCGTCCCCCACACCCTCGTTCCTCAGCTCCAGCCCGATGTCGGCGCAGGCCCGCTCCAGGAACAGGAGCCGCAGCCGCTCCTCCTCGCTCCGCACCGGCAGCGGCGCCAGCCCCACGGCTCCAGCTCACCTGTAGCAGCACCCGTCCCCCACACCCTCGTTCCTCAGCTCCAGCCCGATGTCGGCGCAGGCCCGCTCCAGGAACAGGAGCCGCAGCCGCTCCTCCTCGCTCCGCACCGGCAGCGGCGCCAGCCCCACGGCTCCAGCTCACCTGTAGCAGCACCCGTCCCCCACACCCTCGTTCCTCAGCTCCAGCCCGATGTCGGCGCAGGCCCGCTCCAGGAACAGGAAGCGCAGCCGCTCCTCCTCGCCCTGCACCGGCAGCGGCGTCAGCCCCTGGGGCTCCGGCCGCTTCGTCTCCGCGACTCTTGGGACTTCTCCGACCACCTGCAAGCAAAAAAAAAAGCCTCAACCCAACCGAATAAAATTTGATTAAAAAACCGGCCAAGTGCGAGTCTGACTCGCGCAGCGAGGGTTCCGTACAATGACTTATCCCGGCTAAACTGGCCGGGTTATGTTTGCACCTGGTATGAATGGTGCCGGATACAAACGAGGTGCAAAGTCAACGCTACCGATCACGTTTGTTGTATGGGAGCCCTTTTTAAATATTTATTTCATTCTATTTTTAGTATTCGTTGTTATAGCGGCAACAGAAATGGGTGGATCAACTTTTTCTTGCTATTATTCTGTTCCGTGAGCCAGGGGACACTAGTAATTAAACTTCTAAGAAAAGCGTTGATAATTTATGTTACTGGCATTGTCAGGATAGTCTACATAACAATGGGCTTATAATTTCTTATATTACAAAACTTGTGCTAAATATACCCACGGAAAATCGTAGTTTTAAAAGTGACCCAGGGCACATCACCATGGCAACGAGTGGCAGAAAATATTCGATTGACCCAAATACATAATCCGTAAAAAAAACACTGTCCAACCATCACGGCTCATGAGATACAGCCTGGTAAGCGTAAGTAAAGTATCCGAGCTAAAGCACGCACCTCAACTTCCTCGTCATCCGACACATCCACAGTATCCGTCAGCGACTGGTTGAACTCCTCCGGCCTGAACACACTGATGGTCTCCGGGTCTGTGATTGGCAGCTCGTCCCAGGACCAGTCGCTGCCATGTGGGCTCTCCCGGACGGGCTGGTAGCCGTGCAGCCGGGAGAAGATGAGGATCTGCTTCGTTCTCCAGATTGGTTCTGCGGTTCTGAAGTGCTCGGTGAGGATTGTGTTTATAAGCTTCGCTCGGGACCACTGGAAATTATAGTTTATTTATATATCTACACCCATTTTGTTAAATTCCTATAACAAGTTCAGATATTATAGGTAAGGTACATTACTTGGCAGCGACCGAAATCAGAGTAATTTCATAACAGTACCGAAGCCACCGCTAGGTCACCTCATGTGTTCCTCTGTTCCGCGGACTGACTGGCAGGACTGAGTGTTTTATATTTTCATAAAAGAAAATCTATGATAATGATTATGAATATGTGTGTAGATAAAGTAGTGTATGCGACTGTACATAATTAGGACTTAAAACACTCGTGTGATCCTATTATGAAACTCGCCTACAGCTCGTTTCATAAAACTACACTCGTATTTTAAGACCTCATTATGTAGCAGTTGCATAAACTACTATTATATACACGAGTAGAATCAAGAACTTTAACAATGCTAGTAGTGTCTGAAATGGTTATATATCACGAGTTAATAGCAGTTACGTTACGCAACTAAGGTTCGTTTTGTTCGAGCTCAGGTGTTAAGCGTTAACTTGGGAGTTTGAGACGCCGCGATAGCTAAGATCGATGCTTTCAAGATGCGGCGTTAGCGCAGGTTGCTACGTATACCTTGGACTGCGATGCGAATCGAGTTGACATTAAACGTACTCAACATCTCGACGCGACTCACCGCGATATACTGGAAAGCCCTACAGCTACACTTCTGACAAATGGACATTCACTGACAGACAGATCGACAGTGGTCTTAGTAATAGGTCCCGTTTTTTACCCTTTACATACGGAAAGAAAGTAGTGACAAATGTAAACTCACCTCTTTATTTCTCCGCTTAGCAAAATCCATCTTCCAAAATCGCTCATCGCTGTCCACAGCAAACGGGAAACACCTCTTAAACTCCGGGTCCCTCGCCAACTCAGTCACTATGGGCACTTTCCTCAATAAATAGTTCACCGCCACACGCACACAACTAAACCCACTCACAGCCGCACACAAACACTCGTACAAATTCTTCTCTTTTTTCACTGTAACCTCACTTTTCTCCGGCGCACTAAAACTAATATTCCTCGCCCAATTCGCTCCTAAATAGCAGTGATCGTTCTGTATATGCGTAAAGCTTTTCCTCTGCTTTTCTTTATTACTTAACAAGTTCTTCACTTCTGGTTTCAACAGTGAAACGCCTTTCTTCACTTTCTTGACTCCGTTGACCTGTTTCACTGGACTTAGTTTCGCTGTTTTCATGTTGCCTTTGGAATTGATGACTATCTCTTGCACTTTACTCAGATCTAGGTTCCTGTCCATTTCTAAGTAGTATATTTTGCCTGTTTTAGGGTCTAGATATTTCATGATCCGTTTCTTTGGTGAGGCGGGCAGGCTGAGTATCTCATTAGGTATGGTTTCCGAAGGGTTTGTTATACTTTTGTCTAGCATTGTCCAGTCAACTCTCTCGTCTTCCATTCTGATGCTTTTTTCCAGTTCAAATATGTCCGGTTTCACGTCTTGCGGCTCGTCTATGTGGTCTAATGTGTGGTCTATGTCCATGTGGTTTTCTGGAAGCAGATAAATCAATTGTTATCTCAATTTCCTTAGAGATCCTAGAAGATTTAATTTAAGAGGATGTATAAAAGATTAAGTAGCGTCTGAATTTAAATACAAATAGATACTAATTATTGTATTAAGCGGTTTACACTCACTTTAATTTTTTAGGAAGAACCGTTTAATACAATTATTAATACGTCTTACGAATGTTTTAATAAAATAGGTACTACTTTGTCAGTGGTATTTTACTGATGGCAGACTAATAAAACATGTATTTATTATTCCATCAAAATGCAAAACCCATATGAAAAAATTACAAAAGTTAAATCCTGAAAATGAAGTTGTTTCAAAACTCCTTAGATCACAGTTTCTGTTATGCATAACGTTCTTATATTGCTCAAAATTATTTGTTATGTTATTTGTTAATGGTTTTTTTAATGGCTCCACTTGATTGATCCCATATCATTTGAAAATCTTTTTTTTTTAATAAATCTTTAATAAATATAACTATTAAGGGACAATCTTACACAAATCGACCTAGTTCCAATCTAAGCAACGCGTGTACATGTCTAATATAGATAACATCTATGACCCAGGAACAAATATTCAAGTTACAACAGGAACAAATTCGACAAATATTTCCCCCGGCCGGAATTCGAACCCAGGACCGCTGGCTCAGTAGACAGGTGCACTACATACTGTGCCAACCGCGTCCGCGGTTGCATAATGCTTAGAATGGCATACTTCGGCCCCAGTTCACACTCGCTCACCTATATGATTGTCCCGTTTCTTCTCCGGCTTAATGATCATATCGTCCACATCCAGCTTCGTGTTGGTGGTGAAAAAGTCCAGCCAGCTGTCCTCCGCGGGCTGCGGCGCCGGCTCGGGCTCCGCCGGCTCCAGCTTGGCGGGCAGGGGGAGGGGGAGGGGGAGTGTGGGGGGCGAGGGGGGGAGCGCGGGGGGCGAGGGGGGGAGCGCGGGGGGCGAGGGGGGCTCCTGCTTGAGGGCGGGGGCGGGGGCGGGGGGGAGGGGAAGCTCGTGTTCCTCCTTGTATTCGCACTCCAGCATGTCGGGTGTGCTGTACAGCCACACGTCCACTAGAGTTTCTGCGCCTGGAACATATATATTAATAATTTATGGACATTATTTCACTCGATCACAAATTCAAAGTTAATTTCTTTTCTTTTTTTTATTGGACCTACAAACATGAGTACTATTTTACATTATTTTGTTTTAAGACTAAGACGACCCTCATTTGTTCAGAAGGCGCGGGCGCCGTCCGCTAACTCTCTAGTTCAGTCGGGGAGATTTCAGCCCAGGATTAAGTTTCACCGCTCAAGGTCACAACTACGTATCTTATTACTTACAGAAGGACACCACATGCAAGAAATATCCGCAATATTTAAAACTAACTTATAATTGAGGTATGTATAAATGTTACTTCACTTCTCACTTCCACTTCACTTCTCACTATCGGTTACGTACCGAGCGTCTGCAGGCCGGTGTAGTGTCGGTCCAGTTTAATAGTGTGCTCGACGGAGGCGGGCCGGTTCCGGTCCGGTAACCGGAAGTGCAGCTCCACGATATATCTCACTATCGGTTACGTACCGAGTGTCTGCAGGCCGGTGTAGTGTCGGTCCAGCTTGATGGTGTGCTCGACGGAGGCGGGCCGGTTCCGGTCCGGTAACCGGAAGTGCAGCTCCACGATATATCTCACTATCGGTTACGTACCGAGTGTCTGCAGGCCGGTGTAGTGTCGGTCCAGCTTGATGGTGTGCTCGACGGAGGCGGGCCGGTTCCGGTCCGGTAACCGGAAGTGCAGCTCCACGATATATCTCACTATCGGTTACGTACCGAGTGTCTGCAGGCCGGTGTAGTGTCGGTCCAGCTTGATGGTGTGCTCGACGGAGGCGGGCCGGTTTCGGTCCGGTAACCGGAAGTGCAGCTCCACGATATATCTCACTATCGGTTACGTACCGAGTGTCTGCAGGCCGGTGTAGTGTCGGTCCAGCTTGATGGTGTGCTCGACGGAGGCGGGCCGGTTCCGGTCCGGTAACCGGAAGTGCAACTCCACGCGCGCCGGGAACTCGCCCCAGCCGCGCCGCGATATGTGGTACGGGGGCTTGCTGAAATTGTAGTTCAAGAGGTTAAAGTAAATTGTACAAAGGTCCAAGGGTCCGAGTGGTAACCAGTAACCACTAGTGTTGGTATTCTAATCCTACGCTATGAGTTATACATGGTGAGAATGACACTTTTAACCAATAATGTTAAAGTAAACTCACTCTATGTGTACTATATGGTGTGGTGCATAGGAGTGATGCAGCGTGACCACCACAGCGCGCAGTAACCGCGCTGCGTCGTGACCAGTGGGGCCGCGCACGTACAGTAACCACTTGTGCGTGGAGCGGTCCATGGCCGACGCCGCTGGCGCGTACTTTGAGGTGTTTCCTAAAAATTATAAACATAATTTTAAGTAATAGGTTGATTCTCCGAACGTTCTAACCGCGCCGGTCTCCCTTCGGCCGCGTACGTAACCGGAGTTTCGTAACCAGTTGCGATAGAAAACTTTTTCGGTCTTGTTCGAAACCGGTTGCGAACTAAAACTATTTTGTTCTTATACGAAACCAGTTACGAACGAACACTTTTTGTTTTTGTACGAAACCTTTCGACCATTCATAGAACCAGCAAAGACTTTCATACTATAAAAGTTTTCTCTACTCTTCATATACTCGTTATACAGGGTTCTCACGAGGATTCCAAATCATTTTACCAGCGGATTCCTGAGGTCGTTAGGAGTAAAAAATGTTATATGAACCTATGTCGAAATATGATTTTTCGCTTTTTTATGTTTTCATTTTCATACATAATAAATAAACTACCCTTTCTTTACCGGTAAAACAATAAGGTGCTTTGGGGTAAAGTCGAAAATGGGGATAAGTCGAAAATCACACATTTCTACTAAACTGGGAACAAATTCTACGCTTGCAACGCTTGTCAAAACGCCATGTTTATCTCCTCCCCCGCTTCAGTTCACTTCGCATCGCTAGTCGTGAGGGCACTTGTGTTGCAGTCTATTAAATAAAAGCAGTGCGATTTTTGCCCTTCGGCCGCGTACGTAACCGGAGTTTCGCAACCAGTTGCGATAGAAAACTTTTTCGGTCTTGTTCGAAACCGGTTGCGAACTAAAACTATTTTATTCTTATACGAAACCAGTTACAAACGAACACTTTTTGTTTTTGTACGAAACCTTTCGACCATTCATAAAACCAGCAAAGACCTTCATACTATGAAAGTTTTCTATACTCTTCATATACTCGTTATACACTTCTATGGGCTGCACAAATTGACCATGCATTTGTGTAGCCCATGGAACATAGTTTTGACATTTTAACCATAAATGTAATTTTAACTTTGTTCCTTTCTCTCTCTAGGACCTTTTTGCTTGGAGATAAGGTCGCAAGCTCGTTCTAAAGTGGGGTAAATTCGACATATTTTTAGGCGAGTGTAGAGTATGTTAGGGTTTGGGCTCGTAAGTAAGAACCTAAGAAGTATTCCTTCCAAGTAATGAGATCTTTACGAAATTGGATATATTCATCAACACTTTGTGAAAACAGCGTTTCAATACGTTGCTTGAATTTGGAAACAAATTAGAATTAAAAAAAATATATTTTGAATACTATTTCTTAAGGAGTGGGTAATTTCGAAAGCAAGTGGGGTAATTTCGAAACTGGTTTTTATGCAATATGAGTTTAAGAATCATATTTCTTTTTAGTTCTAATTTACCCCCGCAAAGATGCAAAAATCGCACTGCTTTTATTTAATCGACTGCAACACAAGTGCCCTCACGACTAGCGATGCGAAGTGAACTGAAGCGGGGGAGGAGATAAACATGGCGTTTTGACAAGCGTAGCAAGCGTAGAATTTGTTCCCAGTTTAGTAGAAATGTGTGATTTTCGACTTATCCCCATTTTCGACTTTACCCCAAAGCACCTTATTGTTTTACCGGTAAAGAAAGGGTAATTTATTTATTATGTATGAAAATGAAAACATTAAAAAGCGAAAAATCATATTTCGACACAGGTTCATATAACATGTTTTACTCCTAACGACCTCAGGAATCCGCTGGTAAAATGATTTGGAATCCTCGTGAGAACCCTGTATAACGAGTATATGAAGAGTAGAGAAAACTTTTATAGTATGAAAGTCTTTGCTGGTTCTATGAATGGTCGAAAGGTTTCGTACAAAAACAAAAAGTGTTCGTTCGTAACTGGTTTCGTATAAGAACAAAATAGTTTTAGTTCGCAACCGGTTTCGAACAAGACCGAAAAAGTTTTCTATCGCAACTGGTTACGAAACTCCGGTTACGTACGCGGCCGAAGGGGATTTTTGGATCTGCGGGGGTAAATTAGAACTAAAAAGAAATATGATTCTTAAACTCATATTGCATAAAAACCAGTTTCGAAATTACCCCACTTGCTTTCGAAATTACCCACTCCTTAAGAAATAGTATTCAAAATATATTTTTTTTAATTCTAATTTGTTTCCAAATTCAAGCAACGTATTGAAACGCTGTTTTCACAAAGTGTTGATGAATATATCCAATTTCGTAAAGATCTCATTACTTGGAAGGAATACTTCTTAGGTTCTGACTTACGAGCCCAAACCCTAACATACTCTACACTCACCTAAAAATATGTCGAATTTACCCCACTTTAGAACGAGCTCGCGACCTTATCTCCAAGCAAAAAGGTCCTAGAGAGAGAAAGGAACAAAGTTAAAATTACATTTATGGTTAAAATGTCAAAACTATGTTCCATGGGCTACACAAATGCATGGTCAATTTGTGCAGCCCATAGAAGTGTATAACGAGTATATGAAGAGTATAGACAACTTTCATAGTATGAAGGTCTTTGCTGGTTTTATGAATGGTCGAAAGGTTTCGTACAAAAACAAAAAGTGTTCGTTCGTAACTGGTTTCGTATAAGAACAAAATAGTTTTAGTTCGCAACCGGTTTCGAACAACACCGAAAAAGTTTTCTATCGCAACTGGTTACGAAACTCCGGTTACGTACGCGGCCGAAGGGGCCGTTCTAGCGTCATTCTTTTTTCACGATTATTACCCAACGGAAAGTCACTTGTTTTAATTATGATCTAACTAGGATCACACTCGGGAGTGGCTTAGGGATACATAAAAAATCGACTTCCAACAATCATCTATTTGAACAATATTTGCAGAAATAAGAATGACGAAAAACCAACGCCTTACGAACGCTGACTATTCACCCAATTACAATAGATAACCTAAATTAATCATTTAAAACACCCCCGAGACAAGTAGCTAGTCATCATGAGACCCTCTCTTAATGAATGATATAGTCAATGCTAAAACTGATTATAAAAACAGAATTTGGAATATATCACCCCTCTTTATTCATTGGAGGTTAAAAATAATAGTGATATGAAATAATAAAATAATTTATTCAGTAAGTAGGCCACAAGGGCACCAAGAGGAGATCGCTGTTGAGAAGAAAGCCGAAAGAAACTCAACGGGAAGTATTTTTTTTGTAAATAACACTTTTTACTCTAACTTAGGTTAGAGGCCACATGGTTAGAGGAAAAGACAAATGGAGCAAAATAGTCACGCAATGGTACCCAAGAGATGGAAAAAGGAAGAGAGGTAGACCACTGAGACGGTGGGATGACGACATAAGACAGGTCGCGGGAATAACATGGGGTAGAGTGGCCATAGAAAGGCCAGAATGGAGAAGATTGGAGGAGGCCTTTGCCACTTGGCAAACGGACATACAAAAATAAAAAAAAGGGATATATACTAATAAAAAGAAAAATAATGAAACGTAAAAAAAAAAAAGTGGAAATATATTTATGTTTAAAAAATTGTCGATAGAAGGCTTAAATAATAATAATAATAACACTTTTTAAAACAATCAAATACATTTATGTTAATGAAACTTCGTCAAATTAAAAAGACAGAAACACTCACCAATAATAATCCTATACCGGTGCTTCATCTTGTTCCTAGTAACCTCATCTAAAGTCAACACCTTCTCAGGTCGGGGCTCCCTGTGTCGCGGGGTCTTGGAGGGCCGCGGTCTCCAATTACATTTATGTTAATGAAGCTTGGTCAAATGAAAAAGACAGAAACACCAATGATAATCCTATACCGGTGCTTCATCTTGTTCCTAGTAACCTCATCTAAAGTCAACACCTTCTCAGGCCGGGGGTCCCTGTGTCGCGGGGTCTTGGAGGGCCGCGGTCTCCAATTACATTTATGTTAATGAAGCTTGGTCAAATTGAAAATACAGAAACACTCACCAATGATAATCCTATACCGGTGCTTCATCTTGTTCCTAGTAACCTCATCTAAAGTCAGCACCTTCTCAGGCCGGGGGTCCCTGTGTCGGGGCGTCTTGGAGGGCCGCGGTCTCCAATTACATTTATGTTAATGAAGCTTGGTCAAATGAAAAAGACAGAAACACTCACCAATGATAATCCTATACCGATGCTTCATCTTGTTCCTAGTAACCTCGTCCAGCGTCAGCACCTTCTCAGGCCGGGGGTCTCTGTGTCGCGGGGTCTTGGAGGGCCGCGGGGGCTCCGGCGCAGGGCCGGGCTCCGGCGCCGGCTCCGGCTCGCCGGGCCGCAGGCTGCGCGTGCAGTCCGCCGCGATCGTGTAGTTGCGGGCTTGGATCATCGCCTACAAGTAACAGGAGTTTCCTACTGTAGGATAGGATATGCCTGTTTCATGCTTCCATCGCATGCAGTCGAAAGTAAGTTCAAAAGACTCCTGACTCCTGGAGGATTCCTGACCTTACTCTTTATACTATACTGTATACTCAAATGTAAGTAAGGTATAAATAAATAAATAAAATAAAATAAAAACCAGTTTTCTGCGTGAGTTTTGTCAATTTCGAGTAGTTTTTGAAACTAAAATTATCAATGTTATTTAATTTGTTAGCCGTGGTTACCTATAATTGGATAAGCATCCTGTTTGTCATTTGTTTATTTAATCTGATGTGTTATCTGTTGGTAATCCTTAAATAAATAAAATAAAATGTAAAATTCAAACTGTAGGTTGAAAATATATACTAATAAATCGCAATGGCCCTGTTCTAAGTAGTAACATTGATAATATGTTAAGAAACATGTTTGATTATAGAGAAAAATGTCTAAAACAATCAACATTTTTGAACAGATAAGGAGTTTTAACTAGGCATCTTTTTGGTACTTACAGAATAGTCTATCCTCTTGTTCCTGGTGGCCAGGGGCCGGAAGATCTCCTCCATGTCTGCGGTGGTCTTCCCGAGGAGCTTACGCACGGATGGATGGAGTCTCCGCTGCCCGCTGCGTAGAATTGATGAAGCCTGGACAAAAATAATAAATATTAAGGGACAATCTTACACAAATCAATCTAGTCCCAAACCAAGCAAAGCTTGTACTATGGGTACTAGAAGATAATAGACATAATATATAAATACACTTATAGATAACATCATGACCCAGGAACAAATATTTGAGTTCATCACACAAATATTCGCCCCAGCCGGGATGCGAACCCAGGACTCCGTGCTAAGAACACGGAGCTACGGTTCCGCGTATAACACGGATATCAGAAGCCCTCATAAATAAATATACAACCTCACACAAATCAATCTAGTCCAAAATTAAGCTCAAGAGGGCTCAGTGTTATGCTTGTCTAATAAATATTGACACAAAGGTAAATTATGAAAGTAAAATGTAATGTGATCCACTGCAATGTAAGCAGGAACGAACCTGTGACCCTACGTTTCCGGCAGTGCTCTCCCAACTAAGCTATCATATGATTCTTCAATCACAAGAATTTGTTGATTTCATAATTCTACGCTACTAGACCTGCTTTTTGTTTTCATCTTGCATATCTTTTTCATGTTTATATGCATTAGCCGTAACCTAGGAACTAACTTCCTGTTAATGATCTAGACACACAATAGTGTGTCTGCCAAGTTCCTGAAGCAAAACAGCGACACACCAGCTGTGGGTAAAGAACTGACCTCCTCGTGTTCAGGCTGCTGGAGCCGCTTGTCCCGGTAGTACTGGGAGACGAGCGCGCACCGCAGCCTGTGCAGCATTCTTCGTGCTGTGGCCATGCTGCAACAACAGATTTTGATGACATGTTTGTTATGAACGAAGGTGCAGAGGGTTTTCAGAAGCTCGCGCCACGCCTTTCTATCTTCAGCTACTCTTTTAGCTTTGTTCCAGCTCAGTTCGATAGCTCGCAGCTTGACATGTTAAGTTTAATTTAAACTAAACTTGTATGATTAACAGCCATTATTAAAAGAAAAAATGGTCTTAAACCGATTCATAGATGTAACTAATTCAATAAACACCTTTTAGAATGATTAAGTCCCATTTTGTTGTAATGTTTGTTTTGATTCTTTGAGAAGACATAAAAAGTATAAGTTGAAGTATAATCGTTATGAAACTGATTCTCGAATATCAAATTCTGATACCAACTTGCTGGAACACCTTTTCTCTCTACCTAATATGTTTTATAATATTATGAAATGTTTAAAACTTGCCTCAATAAATGCAAAAACAAGACTAGACAATTAATTAACACATGTCAATAAACATACATAAAGTGCATAGTGCATGTCAGATGTTATCAACATAAACATAAACAACCGCTAGTTACCAGGAAAACAGAACTTACCGCTGGTCTGCGAGCATGACTTCATTCCCACGAACGTCGATTTCATTCTTAAACTCTCTTTCAATTATTGTTTTAATACGTTCGATTTTTTCTTCCTCACTCAAACTAGGAGCTTCCTCCTTAACCCGCACTGGTGTCTCCGGATAGTCCGGGTCGTGGTATTCCTCTTTATTTTCCATTTATAACTTGTACTAAAGTAAAAAAATAATAAAACGCCCTAACGGCATCCGCGATATTCCTTAACAATAATTTATTAACTCTAATTTACATAACAGCACTTGATTCGTATTATTTATATCACAGTTGTTCACAGCTACGAGTGAGTCACTTATTAATCTTAATATTAGACATTTCTGTAGAAAAATGTATTTAATGTAAAAATTAACCAATTTCCGCTCCGCTTTTGACAGTTACGAAAGGTCAGCAGCCGATTCATTCAATCGGTTTTTTTTCACACACACAAACAGCCGACACGCTCCTTGGCACGTGTTTTATAAACGGTACTTACTATTCGATGTGTATTGGCGCTAGTGTAGCGTGCATTATTGGGTGTCAGAGAGAGAAAGAAGTTTTTTTCCTAATAAATCCGCTGTTTTGTAAGAAAATAGCACACGAGTAGTCCGTGAACTTGCGTTCCTTTATTGATTTTGATGATTCATAACTGTTTCTTCACTTTCTTATGAGTTATGACTAAGTCTATAATTTTACTAAAGTTATTATTGCTTCAATTGCGTACCCATAAAAACAATGGTTTAAATCAGGAAAAAAGTGTAAGTTATGTTATAAAGATGAAAGTTTATTTATTCCTGGCAATGTTAAGTGTTACTGTCAAACATTGGCGCCGCGGGCGCGTTTTATTTAAAAGATCTTCAAGACAAATGTTTATTTTTTTGCTTGTGAATCACCCAAACAATTGGTACTATTGAACCAGATCTGACCGTAAAGCGTAAAATGAACGGTATGGTAAGGTAAGCAATGCTTTACAATTACGGAGTGACCAAGAAGTGACATTTTCTTCCCGCGTAGCTGGCCAAGGCAAGACGTAAAACTAGACAAACCACGGGCGGTAATTCGTAAAGCCCCAGATCGGGGCCATTCATGAATTCACCGCCCTAGGTATGTAATGTACTATAACATCAGTTATCCTCTAGAATAGCACATCACAACATAATATAAAACAAAGTCGCTTCCTGCAGTCTGTCTGTCCCTATGTAGGCTTAGATCTTTTAAACTACGCAACGGATTCGTTGTTTTTTAATAGATAGTGATTCAGGAGAAAGGGTATGTGTATAGTACATGCATACTTCATCAGAATTGCACCCGTGCGAAGCAGACTGATTCACAAGATACAATTTGAACCACTTGTGTTATTAAACTTTATTCTTTGCTTATGCGTATAACGTCAAAAGTTAACTTGTAGGGAATGCCTCACGGCATCAAGTCCACCTATAAAGTTTTCTTTTGTGCAATAATAATTAAATAAAGGTTCTATTGTAACTTTTTACGTACCTACTGATTATGTTATGAGGAAAAGAAAAAAGATCTTGTACTGGATAACCATTTATTTTGAATATAAAAATATAAATCATCACTGAGAAACAAAAATATCACTTCTAACACTTTGTACATTATTATTATTACTTTCAAGTTTGCTAGTTATGCAACCTCATACACCGCTCGGCGAATGTCATCCCTGGGACAAATCATAAAATGTGATAAATACTGAACCGGCGAGCTACATCCTCGACCCCATCAGGTGATACTGAGGTCAATCACCGGTCAGTTTGTGAACAAAAAAAAGTGTATTATACGAAAAAAATATGTTATATATTTTTATCGTATAACAATGTCGATGCTCTTTATCGATAAGACCGGCTGTTGTTTACCTCTAATTGTAATTGCTTGCTTGTATTTCTCCTTATGTTTTATGTTATGAGGTGTGCAATAAAGAGTACTTGAGTATTGTTGATGTGCCGACGACTTTACAAGGTGTATTTTTGACAGGTCACAGGAAGTGTCCCAGGGGGTTTACACTTGTATTATATTTTCATTTCACAGAAATATAATTTCATCGAAAGCATTTCTTTCTGAAACCATAAAATATTTTGATATGATGATGAACACAAACTTAACCCAACCAAACCTACGATCCGACAAGTGTAGAAATTAAAAAGTGGCAATACTGTAGTGTCGTCCGATTTCTTAGACATATTAGAAAGGGACCACAGTTAAGTATTGCCACTTTTTAATTTCGACTCTTTTATGTCATACTGTAATCTTAAGGTTGACATTTTCAAGATTTCTAAAAAAATGTATGACTTCCGGGGAAAATTCGTCTGTGAAATGAAAATTAGATGTACAAATACAAATACTCTTTATTGCACACCTCCAACATCAAGGAATATACGACACAACATGAGATACATTCAAATAACAGGCACAGGTAAACAACAGGCGGTCTTAATGAAGCATTCTGTAGTGTTTGCCTATCCTATAATAGAAGAGAATCCTGTCCCAGGGTTCATTCGCTGGCGGAGTGAAGTTGTAGATTTTGATGGCAGGAATATTAAACAAAAAAATATAGGATTCAAGATGTAGCACAATCTTTGGGTCATTAAGAGTATTTTAAAAAGTACTAGGTATCTGATCTGACCTCACAAAAGATGAATGGTCAATCAGAGCTCGGAATATACGGGGCAAAATTTAATGGCAGCTGCTTATCAGCTAGAGACTCTAAACTAGGGATCACCTATATCGATAAACTCGATTATCGATGCTTTCTAAATACTAGTGATCTCTCTGAAAGCGCTGTCATTAAATTTTGCCCTTTGACAGTACGACACAAAAGAGTAGAAATTAAAAAGGAGCAATACTGCAGTGTCGTCCCTTTCTAATCAATCTAAGAAAAAAGGAACGACACTACAGTATTGCCACTTTTTAATTTCTACTCTTTTGGTATCGTACTGTATAATTCCGAGGTCTTATTGTCATAGTAGGCGTAACAACGCGACGCACCCAAAAATGCAAGTACGAAACTGTACCCCTGTAACCCCTGACACGTAGTGCGTTATGTCTCATACAATTTCATGCAAAGTATATTAGTTCACGCTGCTCCGCTGTTGAAGGGTGCGCGCACCGGCACCTCTAGCACAACTGTCATACGCGACTATTTCTCGCGCGAGATAATTACCCGTCTCTCTCTGTGCAGTAATGTGAGAGAGTGACGGGTGGCGCTAATATGTCGCGCGACAAGAGTCGCGAAGCATAGTTGTGCTAGACGGGCAGTTAGATAAATATATACAGGGTATTTCTTTTAAACAAACCAGTATAAGAAAATCCTAATAATAAGAATAATAATATTACAACCAGATTACTATAAGTTTGGAACTGGCAACTAAGGCGTATTACTAGGAAGTAAAAACCGGTAAAATTTTAAATTTAAATTACCGATAATTTACCGGTAATAGGGTAATATCTAAGATAAAATTACCGGTCTACAAATATAAGCACAAATGAGGTATAAATTGAACGTAAACGGATACAACCCCTTTACGTTCAATTTTTACCTCACTTAATTAACTGACAATTTTAGTAAGCGATTTGACATTAGCAAGTAGTAAAATTGACACCACTTTTGATGACGACCGTACTTACATTAGACATGTCTAAAAAAAACACATACATTAAAATGCAATATTTTATCTTCTCATTTTTTTGCAGAAAGGAAAATCAGGACAGTTAGTTCATGTACAATTCAATAATTGAAGATTTTCCATAAAATATATCAATTATTGTGAATTCTGCCGCCGACCAGTCTTTACTGTCAAGAAAATGAAATTAAATGATCAGATCACTAATTAAAAATACTCAGCCAATTTCCCTGTATTTAAGATTTCCCAACATCAGCTAAAAGAAGCATACTGTATTCCTAATATTGAGTGAAACCGGTATTGTGGCTCATCATTACCGGTTTCACTAAATGTATATAACATATGTCAAAAATATTACCGGTATTCAATATAATAATTATTACCGGTAGTCACATCTTTACCGTAAAACTATACTTACTGGTTATACTAATCATCATATTGTTTAGAATATGGTATCTATTTAATATCACAATCAACAGTCGTCTATAACCTAGTGTAGACTCTTTGTACACACTACTCTTTGGACAAATTGTAAAAGTTATTGTAATTTTTTTTAAAGCCACGCTTTTATTTCCCACTGTACTTTCTTACACAACTTACATCGAGACCAATGAAATGAGCCCAAACACGATGGGTTAATCTCGTGCTCAGGAGCTCCAGTTTCATTTCTATACGACTTTAAGAAATAGGTTAAAATTGACCTTCAAGATTTGATTACAAACTAACTAACAAACTTAGTTACCATTGAACCTAATTTTAGAAATCTCTACACCAAAGAAGAAATAGTCAATCTATAAATATTGACACATAGGTAAATTAATAATGAAGGAAATAAAATGTGTTATTTCCACATGAAAACAGAATCGTTGAAACATTATTTTATAAAAATAATGTCTAGATGTGAACCTAATAAAAGCGTGTTAAAATGAAATACCTTCATATTGAAGATATTTCTTAGAATATCTTCAATTATTAGTCTATCATTAACAGACATTTCAATAATACCATTACCAGTATTTAAAAAAATACCCACAGTAATGATATTATACGCTATAATATAATAAAAAAATCAACAAATACATAATCAACAGTTTTAAACATGTTCAAGCTTTGCTTTCATGATAAAAGTACAAATTAACCGCGTTACAGAAGAACGAACCAAGCAGCACCAAATTGATGTACAAAATGGGATTAAATTTAATCATAAATTTTAAATCTCATTTTCATCTCTTTTGTCTATTGATTCGATCTTTTATAACGCAATATAATAAGTAGACGCCAAAGAATAAAGGTAGTCTTTTTAATAATTTAACGTTAGACTTTAAAAATGTATCTAGTAATTCTTAGAATAAGCAGCATTGCAAGATTTTGCGTTTTTTCATAATGTTTCCTTTTAGGATATATCTTTTTAATATAATATCTAAAAACGAACTTAACTATTTTAGAAGTTATATTAACTTTAATTTATGGGAGAACCATTCATTCTATTTACTTATAGGCATTGAGGTAGACGAAAGACTTAAATTTCGAATATGTCTATATACGAAATTTAAAGAATAATACTGAATTCAGCTTTGTCAATACCACAGTAGAGCGAAAAATTCTCTTCCGTAATGTATTTCAAAGATTTCTCGTCGACTTCTACTATGAAGATATTAAACGTACGAGTCATAGTTTTAGAAACCATTTGTGTGGATATAACGTTCCAGGATTTCGTATCCAAGCCAACATTGTACATTTCAAGGAGCCTAAAAGTTTTCCTAACTTCCAAAATCCAGAAACTGTTGAATTTGATAGACATTACACGGCTGTTCTTTATCACACTCGAATCGTCTACAGACACTATAACCAATTTCAAGTTGGCAACACTGATAATGTTTTCAAGCCATTCAACGTCGTCGTTGTCATGGCAACTATACACTAGGCCGCCATTGTGAACCCCGTGACATTTTAAAAGCGGTAAAAATTTGTCACATTTATCTATTTCATCTGATATTGCACTTTGAACATCTCTTACAATAACACGATTTATTTTGTCATTTGGATCCTTTGGCGATATAATCACTACTATTTCGCTATCGTCGGTACTTATTTTAGATCTTTTAGGATCTAGTTCTTGTGAACAATTTAAATTAGTACGAGACCTCTTACTTCCTGTAGATGTGTCATGGTTTTCATTTACATTAAAGAATAACGCAGCATCAGGAATTACTATATCAAAATCACTCAAATTGTCAGTATCTTCTACCTTAACATCACAACCTGGCTCTGTATTCAAAGCTAATTCTAAATCACTCTTACAGTATGTTTCTTCTTTCTTAATATTAAATGCTAGATCAGCATTACAAATTGCCATTTCTAAATCCTGAATATCTTTATCTAGGTCAGATAAACCTGCACTGTCAAGTACTAAGACGTTATCTGTTTCTAGTTCTTGTTTAATATTCATTATCACATCCTGTTCTGCATCATAAGGCACTACGCTTACACTTTCAGGTTCGATTTTGACCAGCATTTCTTCCATAACATTATCATTCGGCTTACTAAAATTATCATTGTCAATTGCTTGGTTTCTTACATTAGGGTCACTATCTTCAACACTATTGGTCTTATGATTATCACTATTCACACTTTTTTCTGTCAGTATATTTTCATTACTTTTATTATCTTGACTTATGTTACGCGTTATGCTTTTAGCATTGTCAATAATAAGAACTTTATCGACAGCTGCGTCACTTATACTATTTCTTCCAATTTCTTTAGTCAAATTATTAATATCATTGTTGATTTCTTTGGCGTTTCCCCGTAAATCATCTTTGATTGCATGTACGACTTTGTTACGATTGTCTGTCATTTCATCATTGTTATTTTCGCTGACTTTAGGCCCAGCGAAACCATACACAGTGTCTTCTTTAAGTAAGGGCTTCTTTGTCAACGTGAAATGTCTGTAACAATACAGTATAATAACTCCAATGCACCCCACAAAACCAAGTACCTGCACAACTATATATAATGACAATTAAATCCACGTCAGTTTGAGAATTCGGGACAATCAAGAGTCTTTATTGACAATATTCAGATTTTGACTTGTGTAATTTCAGTAACGTGTAGATATACATCATCATGCATTTAAGGGTTAATTATGTTCAATTTCAAATCTATAAACACGACAAATACAACATAATCCGAAACATATTGGAAGGGAAAATCGAGGGTAAAAGGAGCAGAGGAAGGAGAAAGCTAACCTGGTTAGACAACATCAAGAGCTGGTCCAACATTAATGACACTGCCAGTCTTTGCAGACTGGCACAAGATAGGAACAAGTTCCGAAAGATGGTCGCCGACATCCGTTGAGGACATGGCACAATGAGAAGAACATGTTCAATTTTATCGCAAACGACCTATATATGCAATAGAATTCTTGGTGACGGTTTTACTTACGAGGTATCCTTGAAGTCTACCGCCAGCAGCCAGGGCCGCGCCTGTCTCCGCAGCTCCTCATAGAGCGGGTGCTCCACCCCGAACAGCTGGCTGGGGGACAGCCTGGCGCCGGCCAGGGAGCCGACGACGGCGCGGATGAAAGCTATTAACATTTTTTGCATTGTGCCTTTGAATCTGGAATAAAGTAAGGGTTTAAAGAAAGCTATATCAAATAAGAGGTACTTGCGACTACGTCACAAACGCGTCTTTTTATGGGTTCACTAAAGTCACTAAATAAATTATTGCAGAATTATTTTTCACAGAATATTTCAGAAGTCATTTCGTAGAATTTTTCTCTGAAACCGTCAACTCTTTGGGATTGTTCTAAAGCAAACGGTATTATGAAATAACGGTATTATTGCCTCATACCTGAATTCAATGCCTTCGCATTCATTTACGTATCGGAAAGATACCTACTGAGAGTTTCTCATGTATGAACAGGTATAAGAAAATGATGATGATGTATGATGATTAATGAATGAATCGATAAAAAAAACCCAATTACTTTAACCACTTTTTTTTGTCTTTACCTAAATAAGAAGCTTCCCATATATTAATTAGAAGTACGACAAAAATTACTTTATCCATATGTCAGTTTCAAGACTGTACGAGGGGCACACCGAAATGATCGGGAATAGAGTACTTTAAACTGAGTTACATTAAATCCTTTTTTGTCACATGCATACTGGCGACTTACAATCACGATGCCGTTTTTACAATTTAAAAAAAGAACGATATATTTTTTTAATTCCATTTTTAAATTGACAACTCGATGAACAAAATGGAGCTGACGCGTGAAAATTTTCGTGCAATTATTTACCATAACTTTCGTCGTGGCTTATCTCCAGATGAATGTCGCAATGAGCTTGTTACTATATACGACATTGAAGCACCTAGTCAGACGACAATATATCGGTGGTATGCTGAGTTTCGACGGGGTCGTGCCTCTCTTGGCACCGTACCTTCATCAGGTCGGCCGAAAACGGCGGTTTCGCCTGAAAACATCGCGGCTGTGGAAAAACTACTAAAAGAAGATAGACATGTGACATACGAGCAGATTCGGGCAACCATAGGCATTGGAATGACTGCAATTCACACTATTTTGCATGGTGAATTGGGTGTCAGAAAATTGATTTCCCGATGGGTACCCCATAATTTGTCTGAAGAGCAAAAGGCGGCTCGTGTTGATTGGTGCCGATCTATTCTGAAATGCTACAATGGAGGAAAGTCAAAAGCCGTTTATAATATGGTCTCGGGTGACGAATCCTGGATTTATTCTTATGAGCCTGAAAGAAAGCACCAGTCGGCAGTATGGGTCTTCGATGACGAGGTCAAACCAACGAAAGTTGTGCGTTCTCGAAGCGTGTCGAAGAAGATGGTGGCTTCGTTCGTCTCAAAAAAGGGGCATGTTGCCACAATTCCTCTAGAAGAACAAAGAACCGTTACCGCTGATTGGTATATCACAGTTTGTTTGCCGGAGGTGCTGGCCGAACTTCGCCAAGGGAACCCGAGACGCCGCGTCATCTTACACCACGACAATGCGAGCTCCCACACCGCCCACAAAACAACTAAATTTTTGAACGACGAAAACGTTGAGTTGATGTCCCTTCCTCCATACAGCCCTGACCTGAGTCCAAATGATTTTTTTACCTTCCCTAGAATTAAAGATTTATTGCGTGGTCAGCGGTTTGAGAACCCAGAAGCCGCTGTGGAAGCCTATAAATCGGCCATTTTGGCAATGCCTACTTCAAACTGGAATTATTGTTTTAATGACTGGTTTAAAAGAATGCAAAAGTGCATTGAATGTAACGGAGAATACTTCGAAAAACAATAAAATATAATTTATGTATATAGTGCACATAGTTTTTTAAATTCCCGATCATTTCGGTTTGCCCCTCGTAACATCTCGAGAATTTGCTAAGTTAACTTACATTTCACATCATTAAATAATTAAAAATATACTTCAATTTTTTTTTTGTTTTTGTTGTAAAAGCGATACTAAACAAAAATTATCATAAAAATAAAACGGAAATAAAATGAAAATAAAAACTTACTTAAACCTTATATCTTCCATCTCCCACTGCAGAACTTCTGTGATTGTCTTTAAATATAATATTCTAGCCGCTCTTTTTCTTATAACCTATAAAATGATGTTACGATGATGTTTAGTTAAACCTATAGAATGAAATGCAGCGTTAAAGAATTGGTATACCCTTCTTTTAGCCATAGACGCATTTGGATAAATAAAACTACGTTTTGTAGTGTACCTTAGTAAACAATTGATTGGTTAAGGGATGAAATGTGTAGCAGAAATGTTGTAAAAATAGCTTAAAGGATATTTTTGGAAAAACTGCCCTAGGACTGGTTCTCCAGATGTAAACTTGCTCCCGTGACTGTAATTTAAGGTTAACCTCATAACCTGTTAATATAATTAAAGGTAAAATATGTAGTGTTAGGTGCATATAGCTAAAAATAATGTATATGAGCGCGATCTCACCAACAAACTGTCATGAGAACTGAGTTAATTTCAGTTGCATGCAGTTATGTGGGTTAGGACCAAAAAGTTGGACGAAATTAAGGCGTACTTAGCTATACAAAACGAGGAAATAAAAGCGATCGGAATAAGTTCCGTTGTGCGACAAAAATTAACGATACAATAAGGAACCTTAAAATAGAATCTTAAGGTACGTTATTGGAAGGCTTACTGTCGTCGCACAACGGAGACTGATACAAATATTAATTGAGTGAGTTAAGGTGGTAAACTGTTTGGTCTTCACCAATGTACGTACACCTTTTTTTGAAAAATAAAAATAGGTAAGCAAGGAGCACCATACCTTTATACTATCAGGATTAACCAACGTCCTTCTGTCAACGCTTTCCATTTCCGTCTCTACATCATAACACGTGACCAGCACGTCCGTGTCTTCGTCCGTGATCAGTTGTACCGCATTCTTAGATATCTTCTTTTGCTTCTGTGGTTTGATTTGTTTCAACGTGGGTGCCGCTGTGGGCCCCCATGGCACAACGTTTTTAACTTTGATTAGCGTAACAGTTCTGGAAATATAAATGCAATTTATATAACGTCGGACAGCCTGAGCCAGCGGTCCCGGGTTCGAATCCCGGCAAGGGCAAATATTTGTGTGATGAACTCGAATATTTGTGCTTGGGTCATGGTTGTTCCTACGTATTTAAATATATATTTATCTATATAAGTATGTATATCGTCGTCTAGTACCCATAACACAAGCCTTCTTGAGCTTAATTTGGGACTAGATCGATTTGTGTGAGGTTGTCTGATATTTATTATTATTATTATTATGTTTGTTACTTCTTCATGCTCAAACGGCTATACCATATTTGATAAAATCAAATCAAATCAAATCAAATCAAAATATTTATTTCAGACAATGTCCATAGAGTGTTAGTTACAAAGGTCTTACAATCTATGTTAGTATGCAAATAAATAACAAAACAAAGAATAAAAATAAAATAACTTACAAATGAAGGTAGCTGACACTCTGAATAGGCTAACACATAGGCTACTTTTAATCCCGAAAAATGTAGTGTAGGGTCACACTGCGCGGAGCAGCTAGTAGTATACATAAAGCTTACTTGAAGTCTTGTGCGATGTCCGCCCTCAGATCTACATCAGGGCGTCGGGACAGTTCCTGGAGCACTAGGTGCTGTATGTCGGCTTCCTCGCCCCACAGGCCCGCAGCCCGGCGGCCGGTTATAGTATACATAAAGCTTACTTGAAGTCTTGATGCGAATGCAAACCGGTAATGTTTTGTATGGAAATTACCGTAGTATCGCAAAATTACCGTATGTCCGGTAAATTACCGTAAAACGGGTAAATTACCGTAAAACCAGGGACCGGAACCGGTTACCCTAACAAGGGTTTTTGATGAGGTTATTTTAGAAGTTGTTTTTAAAAACCCTTACATATTGTTAACCCTATGATGTGGTTGTTTCAATGATACGGTTACTGTTTTGTTGCAGTTAACGCGGTTACCGGTTACCTTAACTAACCTACCCCGTCCCACTAACCGAGTCTTTAGGGTATTGAACCGAGTTCAAACGAATGTGATCCTTAAGTAATGTGTTATTAGTTCAGTTTTTGAATAGGAGTTATAATAACTACTAACCCTAACTTAATAACCTTAACGTAAGGGTTTTTGAACGAGTTCTAACGAATATGATCCCTAAATTATGTCTTATTAGGTCAGTTTTTGAATAACAGTAACTCAGTAAATTTCTTATCTCTTGCAAGTCATAAACGTGTTTGGTTTGCGAGGTTTGTAACAATATGCTGTAAAGCGACAATTCAGTCAATATTCAACTTTAAGTCTTTGGTGTAGAAACTTCTTATGTTACCATGGTAGCGTTGCTTAGCTCGAGCAGCGAAAACAATGTGTTGTTTGTTTTTTTAATATTTCATCTTTGCCTTGGCGGCTTGACAAATAACTGTAAGACGGAAAAAATAAAAGTTATTCGTTTATTTTTGCCGTCACCATTGTTATCACATATTGGTTTATCGCAAAAACAATTAACTATCATTTCCTTCATACCCCGTAATACAAATGAGTATTGTTTCGATAAAAAAAATATAACAATTAATGCGGCATTCAGTTAAGGCACAACTGCATTTTGATTATTCTTAAAACAATAATAAATACCGCGTCTCAGTGTGCAGTAAATGCCAATACCCCGATAACAATAAACTAAAAATAATTCTTAGCATTTCACTCATCCCTTTTCATCTAAGTATAATTATATTAAGGTTGATATATGTGTCAATAACGAACTTCAAATTATTTTAATCAAATTACACCCTTAAATTGTAAAGATAAGCAATATTAATGATGGTTCTGTGGATATTCTTATTATTCAAATTGATTTGAACAAGAATATTTCTTGTACTCTGTCTTGATTAAATCATGATCCTTTTTTTTATTAATAGTTAAAAACGTAATAATTATTAAAACATTTAAACACTAAATAAGTTTTAAGTAATTAATTAAAATGTTATTTGAAATAAAGTTAATTTTGTTATATTATGTATTCTATAACTTTTTTTTTAACTATAGAAAGAAAATTCTTTACACACAGACAGATGTCCTTTTGTCCGGATTTCCGGTTGGTCTCGCTTAGGGGTCACATTTCTCAACCGATTTATGAAGTTTTGTGAGGTCTAGGTTAGTTAATTATATGAAATATTTGTGTCGATAAAATTATTCGAAACTTGGTTCGAATAATTTTATCGACTTCGATTTGTAAACTAAGAAAAATAAAAAAAACATCCATTTGGAAGAAAAAAATTAAACAATTTAAATTAATAATCAATGGCATTTATTTGTATATATCAAAAATCCAGGGGGGGTATTCGACCAATTTTAGAGATATAATGGAGATCTCTCCTTTTCATCGCCATCCGTCACTTTTGACGTGTGCCTACTTGACAAGTGGCGATATCCCTAGAACATCGCAACTTCGTCAATTTGGACGCGCAAAATTTTCGTTTCCTTTGTATGTGACGGCATAAATAACAGGCGCATACTTTAAATTGACCGCGTAGTACGTGAAATTAGTCCATTACGTTTCGTTCAAAACAGAAATTTAAATACATGAATAACATTTTTGACAATCATTATCGCCTTCGTATTTCCAAAATTGAGATGAGATATGTCACTTTTAAGCTCATCGCATTTAAATGACAGTTCAATGGCGATATAACTGTTATCTAATGGAGATTTGACGTTTGGCGATATCTCACACGGCATTCTCGAATTGGGCCCCAGTTTACTGTTCTATCAACACACAACCAATTTAAAAATTATCTTTACATTAAAAGTTGTTACAGCAGTAATCAGAAAGTAAATTAACATATTATCATAAAATAAGTTGGCTCACTGAGTGGTCAAAATAAAAAACAAAAGAAAACTTGAAATCAAGCTAGCTTACGCACACAAACCATACATATTGTATTATAAGATATATATATGATTTCTATATATATAACACATATAATATTATAAATAAATATGAAATATTAAAATATATACCTAGGTACCTTATTAAAATTTCAACAAGGGTCAATATGTTCTTCCAGCATCAACGCGATTTCTATAATAATACCTTTAAAAGTATTTACCATATTATAATCATGCTATGTTCATAAAATAAAAAAAAATTTGGGTGTGTAAATAATTTACTAGAATAGTCATTTTTTTATCAGAAAACAAAAATAGTAAGTTTAATTATACTACTAAAACCATAAAAATATCATCATCACAGTTTAACATGCATAATCAGTCTTAATAACTACCTATTCTTAACAATTAATACTTATAACACCTATACATTAAAAACACCATAATAAAAAAACAATGACATAAATCAGCAATCAAAAAATCAAATCACTTTAAAATTAGACCTTATCAAATATATTACTAAATTATGGATTACTTATTATTTACGTAATTTTGGAAAGCCGTATGATACAATTCTGTCATAAATTTTACACGTGCCCACATGTCCTTCAATTTATCGTCCGGTACATCTTCTAACAATTCCTTGAATTCCGCTAAAATTTCTGTACGTTTTTCATAACCTTCCTTCCTCTCTTGATTTAACTTTGAGTCTGAAATAAAAAAATATATACTTAATTTGGCATTTCATTTTAAGTTTAGTAAGTAATACGTCACTAATATTACATTTATATATTAGAAATGTAAGCGCCGTCCAATAAAGTACAACGTTAAATGCCTATTTTTTGTTAGGAATGCTAAACTGGCAGCTCTAAGGATACCCGAACATAAAAAGTAAATTGGAATAATGCAATATACATATATATATATACTTATGATTTTTAGCTAAATGTGCCAACATATTCTGAATAAAATGTATAATAAATGAAAATGCACAAACACACATTTACGAAATGTCATTGTAGTAGATATTCCGAATTTGTATAGTAATTGAATATTATATATTTACATATACATTCATTTAAACAAGTTGTCTGAACGCCTCATTTCATGGCAAAAGGCCGCCATTTATATCTACGTTTTTGTGGAATGCAATGTGCAATTAACTTTAAATAAATAAATATATGTACGTATAGGTATATATATAATTAGAATATGGTTGAAAATATACAAACATATTGCAGATACTATTAAGGAAAAAATATCAGTTCGAGTACCTTTAAGGTCGATAGTATTTACAAAGACTTAATGGTAAACAAAATTGAAATATCATCATAATAAGAATGCATAACTTACCAGTTTCTGCTGTCTTTTGCCTGTTAAGTTTATTTACAAAGTCACTATATTCCTCGGGAAAGTTGCATGGCAGTGGCAGCAAGCGCTTTTTGTTGTCCATTTTAAAGTTTTTTTTTAATATTCGTTATTTTATGGCACCCGTTTTTAACTGACCAGTTGGACGATTTGGAGGATACTGAGTAACTAACGCTTAGCATCCATGATGCTTCAAAACAATACTAATCCCATCTCTTTCTTACATTTTTTATCTTATCCGTCATTTTTAATCAGCACGTTGCATACTTAAAAATACCATGCTGCAAGTCAAACTCTCTTTTGTTCTTATACGATGGTTTTTACTGTTATCAGGTATAATGCTGGTAACGCAGCAAAGTTGCCGATCGTTCTTCGATAAGAAAAAACTTTAGTATGAAAATTATAGTTATTTATTATTAGATGTTATTACTTTTTTATTAGCAGAACAATCACATCAAATTATCAACTAATTAACAACATCAGTGTAGGAGAAACATATAAAAAGCGAAGATAAAGTACTTATTATCTAATAACAACAACAAAAAACAAAAAGTCAAAACAAGTGTAAAAAAAACACGGCAAAACGTGAACATTCTGCCAACTCCGCTCATCTATAACGATCCTTCAAGGTTCAGTTCCAAACCCTAACGCGTAGGGGTTTAGAGTTAACTGCTATAAAAAAACCCTTACGCGTTAGGGTTTCAACCGTAACTGTGTAACTGTGTTGAGGTTGTAGTTAACTGTTATGATATGGTAACCTTAACATAGGGTTACCAAATGAAAAGGTTACCTTATGTTATGGTTACCAAATTGTTGGGGTTACCTTATCAATAGGCTTAACTTTAAAGAGGGGTTTTCCGGTCCCTGCGTAAAACAGGTAAATTACCGTAGTACCAGTAAATTACCGGTATATTACAGTATTACCGGTAAATTACAAATTTATCGGTTAGTTACAGTAATATCGGTACTTTAACGTATTTATTACCGGATAATATCTATGTAAAAAAAAATACCGATTTGCATCCCACAAAGCCACAGCCCGGCAATTATAGTATACATAAAGCTTACTTGAAGTCTTGCGATATGTCTGCTCTCAGATCTACATCAGGGCGCCGGGTCAGTTCCTGGAGCACTAGGCGCTGTATATCAGCTTCCTCGCCCCACAGGCCCGCAGCCCGGCGGCCGTTGAAACACTGCACCGCTGCCGGAATGAACTTCTTCTCTTTCTTGGTCAAAGGTTCCTGGGTAATATTAGATTAGTGAAATAGCTTTCGTGAAACAGGGACTATCACTACATAGTATAAAATAAAGTCGCTTCCTGCTGTAGGTCTGCCTGTCCCTATGTACGCTTAATCGTGAGAGTCAGAATGGCGGGTGTATCACGGATTTGTAAAACTATTATACCAAAGAAATGTACTCAAAATGTACTATTTTGTACCTACTTAAAAAAAAAATGTACCTTTCCGTACAAAAAGCTATAACAATGTTTAGGTACACCCGCCATTCTCACTGTGAGGATGGCGGGAGTATCGCAGTGTACCATGATTATTGAGAAATGTTATTACTCTAAGCAAATTTACCAAAATTGTACTCTAACATACAGTTAAAATATTAGCAATCTGATGTGTATACACACATTAAATTTTGTTCGTAGTAAGTGAGGGGCCAAGGGGGAGAACTGGGTAAGTCACGTTCGCAAAATTTTACAATATAGAAGATTGAGATTCTCTAATCCTTTGATGGCTGTTTGGCTTAAATAATAATATAGCAAAAAAGCGGCCAAGCGCGACGACACCAGTCCGCTTACGACGTCTCTGCCAAACCTACCTTATACAGTATATCCTTCTTCATCTCATCATGAAGCAGTAGATCGTAGATGTTGTGCAGCAGCGTCATCCGGAACTCAACAGGTCGGCGCTGGTACACTTTAGGGGGCGGCACGTGACCCAGCCCTGCTTTGGGTGGCTGGAAACGTGTCAGTTATTAAAACATAGATCTTTGAAAAGAATCCTTAACTGTCCTAACAACTATTATATTAATCTGTGCTAACAAGTTGATGCACTTAGTATAGGTAAAGCAAACCGGTAAAAAAAAAACTGTTCGTACGATTTCGAATCTTCGCTGTTATTAAAGAAAATAATAAAATGTTTAAAGTAAGTCGCAAAAACAGAAAATATATTAAAGAAAGCAATTTATACCATATGTGAACGCTCTTATACTAAATATATTTTAAACCTTAAATAAATAAACATCTTTCATTAAGTAATTAATATTTCCTTGTGCCGCGGAACCTAAGCCGCCAACCCTACGCGTAGACGCGGCGTTACAAGGTCACCGACGCCCGAGTTACACCCACGGGCCGCTGTCGCGCCTGTGATATTGCGGAATTTCACTGGAACTAATCTCTTACACTAGCAATGATTTCATGATGGTTTGTCAACAATGTCAATGTCATTCCTGGTGGTTTCTATAAAAGACAAATATTTAAAAATATACAAAGTGAACGCCGGGACCATTCACAGTCGTGAACGTAATATTATAAATAAAGTGTACTCGTGTTTGCTACACGAAAAACAGTCAGGAAAAGAGTGCATTAAAATAATGATATTACGAGGTTATCATAGGAACTGACAGGTATTTAAACTAATGTCATTATAGTGCGGTTGCCATTGCTTGACAATCCTCATATATTTCTGGTCAGGCTTTACCTATGAAAGTAAATAAAGCGAATGAATCCAGTAATATACGTACCAGGTCGACGGCGGGGATGATCGGCTCGACGATGCCCTCCCCGCGCGAGCCCAGCGCGCCGCCGTCCCAGCCCATCAGCAACATCATCCTGACACACAGATCAGTTATTAAATCATCATCCTCCTAGCCTTTGTCCCATTTTTTGAGAATGAATTCTCAATCGGGGTCGGCTACCTAAATCCCAAGATGTGGCGTAGGCACTAGTTTTTACGAAAGCGACTGCCATCAGACCTTCCAACCCAGAGGGGAAACTAGGCCTTATTGGGCTTAGGTGGTTTCCTCACGATGTTTTTCCTTCACCGAAAAGCGAGTGGTAAATATCAAATGACATTCCGTACATAAGATCATTTATTAAATATAAAACAAAAAACTTTAATTTACCGGTATTTGGAAGAAAACCTTTTTTCTTGGTTTTTTCAATATGGCGGCGGGCGCGGAGTGGGGGGAATTGTGCATTTTGCGTTTTAAACACTCACTAACCATTCTTGACAACATATCAAAAATTCAAAACTACCGGACCGTTTGTAAGGTCACCCATAGTACTTGAGTCTCTATCCACCGAACGACTTACCTGATCCCCCTGTCGCTCTCGACAGGAGTGGACATGTCCTCCAACAGTTTCGCTGTGCGCTTGTTCAGGCGGCGCTCCGTGCTCCGTCCGCGCTCCGCTACATTATGTACTGGCGTATTCTCCTTGTCTTTGGTCGAGTCTGTCTTTGTGGAAATGGCCGTTTGGAATTGAATTCTGTAACATCACACTATATTATAAAGGCGAAAGTTTGTGTGTTTGTGTGTATGTTTGTTACTTCTTCACGCTCAAGCGGCTAGCCCATTTTTTTTTAATTTTGATTTTTATGAGAAGGTAGCTGACTGGCGTTAACACATAGGCTACTTTTTATCCCGAAAATGGTTATTATCCCCTGTTAAGTATTTTTCCCGGTTAAGGTAAGGACTTAAAAGTTGGATGAAATTAAGGCGTAGTTAGCGAGGAAATAAAAGTGATTTGAATAAGTTCCGTTGTGCAACGAAAATGAACGATACCATAAGGAACCTTAAAATAAAAACCCTTAAGGTACGTTATTGGAAGGTTAACTGTCGTCGCACAACGGACACTTTGATACAAATATTAATTGAGTTAGTTAAGGGCGAGTTAACGATGCAAACTTTTTGGTCTTCACCCGTTATTTTTTTAATAGCTTTTGAGGATCACTTACAATAGGTCCTTGCTCAGAGAACGGTCCCTGGTTTTTGTTGCCGCGAGGGATTTACTCCGAGTTCCAGCTGAAACGGGCCTGAAAATGAGACAGTTATTTTCAGGGATCGTTACCGGTATTCATTCAAATGCAAATATTTTTCAAATTTCAGGTTTTATTTCAAACGCTACTAAATTGAATTTAGGTATTGATGTAGAGCTTTGAAATTAGCTCACTAAAATACAGAAATATGTAATAAAAAGCGAAATACCGAAATTGAATACCGGTATTTTGTATGAAGCCGAATACCGGTATTCGATCCCTGGCTATTTTTCGAACTATTGATACATAACAGAACAAGGAAAAATTAAAATGCGTAACCTGAAGGTAGAATACCCTTTCTTATTATTTCTTAAATTGAGTTTCAAAAGCAAATATCCCTTCAGCCACTATTATGAGAAAAACCATTGTAAAGAAAAATGAATGACGTGCACCTTGTAGATCCTTACAAAAAGTACTATCGAAAAAAAAAATGTACCATTGACACCGAAATTTGTTTTGACAATAAATGCTTATCTTATCTTATCTTATCTGAAATCGATAATATGGATTTACCGGTATTTTCAATCAACGAACAAACAAAAAATAAAAATAATTATACTTACCTTTGCTTCGGTACAGAAACAGGGACAGTGAATAATGGAGTTTTCTTTAATGTTATGCCCCTGAAATCATAATATAATTAATATAGATATCGAGAGAGTTTTGCGTCATGTACGCGTTAAAAAAAACAATTGTTTAGTTTCTATGTTATGTATATATTTTTTATGTACAATAAAGAGTTTACAGACGTTACAATAAAAGAGTAGACGAGTATTTTACTTCCAACAATGCCATAAGCTAATTGAGGCAACTAAAAAGTCGCGATAAAAAATAGCTACTGATCTTCTTTAGCTGTTTGACGTCACATGTAGGTGGCCATTTGTATTGAGCGTTTTTAGCGCTCCGTAGGAATGTTGCACTTTGACTGTCATTTCTGGCTTTTAGAGCAATCCAAGTGTAGTTAGTCCCATTTAGACATTTGATCACAATAAAAGGGCCAATCAACTTTTTTCTGTTGCTTGTTGCCATGGGGATGTCCCCTGGGTTACTCTTTAAAACTACGATTTCGGCGGCAATATTCAACAAAAATGCTGTAATTGCAGCAGTTATAAGCCCATTCTTATTTGGAATATTTCTTTCTATACCAATATTATTAATTATCAACACTTTTCTAAGGAGTTTAATCTCGATTGTCCCCTGGGCGACGGGACTAAATATCAACAAGAAAAAGTTGATCCATCAAAAAATAATAGAATCGGGCATTCTTAAAAATAAATCGTAATATTGCTGGCTTACCGGTCCTTTTCGTTGACAGTGGAGGTTATTTTGCAAGTCTTCAGAGCGTGACTGACATTGGAGTCGAGCATTATCAGCAGGTCTCGGAAATACGATGTGAATTTGTTGCGCTCTTCAGGCGAAGCTGTTCAAGTGGATAAATAAATAAATAATATATTGAGGGACAATTGACACAGACCTAAGTTCAAAGAAAAATGTAAATGCGTAAGCTGGTGGATGAGATCGGGAATAGAACTTATTTTAAATTTCCTTGGAGCTTTGATCTTTGTATCAATAATGTAAGCGTGAGATGGAAGTGCGTGCTCGGAAGCGCGAATATCATGTTTTTTTAGTTGTGTCATAAACGTGGGCATTTTATATTAAAAGTAGTTTTACAGTTTTTGAGAACTTATAATTGTGCATCTAATAAGCTAAAAAACATTGTTAAAAACGGAAGGGGTTTGAAGATCCAACCGAAAATATCTAAAAAAAGGGTTATGTTTCAGAGATAAAAGTATCGAGAATATTATTGCCAATCGTGTTTTCACGTTGACAAGATTGAAGAAAAACTGTTCAAGTTTCTTATTTCCAAGGGACAGATTTTTAATCACTATCGACTTAGTCCTAAACTAACTTTTTACTATATTGTTAATTATTACAAATTGTATTGCTGTTGATGCCCCAAATAAAAAAAAATTAAAATAAAAAAAAAACAATGTAAGCCATAATTGATAATTGCGTTGCGTCCTTCATGAACTGAGAGCTAAGAAGGCGCTTGGATCGTGTCATTGGAAGGAGGAGGCAGATATAGACAAGAAGAGACTGATATCTCAGTACAGTATATAATTAGCACCACACAGGCCTTTAGAATGAGAGGGGGGGGAGAGAGAGAGAAAGATGAGGGGAGCGAGAGAAGGAGAGACAGAACGAGAGGGATACATAAGTTAACCGCATACCAGGGAGAGAGAGAGAGAGAGGTAGAGAGAGAGAGAGAGAGAGAGAGAGAGAGAGAGAGAGAGAGAGAGAGAGAGAGGAGAGAGAGATGTAAGTACTGACCTGCCCATCCTTTGACCCTTTTCACGAACCGCATCTCGTGTTCAGTCAGTCCATTAAACGAGATGCTCGCGCGGCTCGGTTCCGTGGCGAACTGAGCCAGATTGATAATAGTGTCCTTCATGAACTGGGAGCTCACAAGGCTCTTAGATTGTCCGTGGAAGAGAGAGGGGAAGAAAGATACTGCCTGTCAGTCAGCCAGAGATCGAGAGAGAGAGAGAGGGGGGAAAGGAGATAGAGTGAGAGATAGTGACGCAGGAGATAGAGTGAGAGAGGGAGATAGGGAAAGAGAGAGGGAGAGGGGGGAGAAAGAGAGAGAAACACATAGAGAGAGTGCCAGTCTATCGGCCTCATCCTTCCATGTACTGACCTGCCCATCCTTTGACCCTCTTCACGAACCGCATCTCGTGTTCAGTCAGTCCATTAAACGAGATACTCGCACGCTTCGGTTCCGTGGCGAACTGAGCCAGATTGATAATAGTGTCCTTCATGAACTCTGGGCTGACTTGGCCGAGTAACTGGAAGTTCGGGTCGTTGGCAAACGTGGAGCGGAGCGCTGTGGTGGTGCTAGTGTCCCTGGAAGAAGTAGGCTTTTAAAATACAATAAGTACAAATAATAATTCAATTGCTCAAAGGTTAACTGGAAGACATACCTAATAGGGATAAGTTCGCCTTTACATGTTTTATTTGTTATGAACGTATTATAATTATAACCAGTTGCGGTGAAAATATCTGAACACGACCCTATTGTCAGGAGCATAAAATCGTAGATATTTTTGTTCCCGTAAGTGTGTAGATGTTAATGAACTCGGCTGTACAACAAAGTGTTCACATACATACAAATACATACATAATAATTATTGCACACTAACAAGAAAAAATTGTATTCCTGAATTTCTATATATTCGGTAAAATTAAGCGATAACACATGTTATTTAAACGGAACGGACAGCAGTAGTGAGGTGAATTAAATAAATAAATACTAGGGGACAATCATACACAAATCGACCTAGTCCCAAACTAAGCAAAGCTTGTACTATGGGTACTAGACGACGATATACATAATACAGTCGAGTTCATTTACATCTACACACTTACGAGAACAAAAATATCTGAACACGACCCTATTGTCAGGAGCATAAAGTCGTGTTCAGATATTTTTGTTCTCGTAAGTGTGTAGATGTAAATGAACTCGACTGTACATAAATACATATACTATAGATAACATCCATGACCCAAGAACAAATATTCGAGTTCATCACACAAATATTTGCCCTGGCCGGGATTCGAACCCGGGACCGCCGGCTCAGTAGGCAGGTGTCTGCAAACTGCGCCAAACGTGTCGTCGAATTATTTTATAATTGAGAAAAAATTAACAGGAACCAAAAGTCATCTTGTAAACAACCCTTTTAATGGTTTGTTTACATTCTTTTAAATACCTGAAAGTACAGACTATAAATGGGCCATTTTTTCTAAAGTTGTACACCCCACTTTTTTTCTAATCTTCGCTATTTTGGGTATTTTCTACTCAGAATCACGAGCTCTTTCGATCTAATTAGGAGAGAAAAACTGTCCCAAAATATTCATACGTTTTTTGATTTTACATTCCGTTACCGCTGTAGTAGGTTATATGGAAATAGTAACGGAATGGAACGAAAAAACTTGGGACAGTTTTTTTCCCCTAATTAGATCGAAAGAGCTCGTGATTCTGAGTAGAAAAAACCCAAAACGTCAAAAATTAAAAAAAAAAAAATTGGTCAAGTGCGAGCCCGACTTGCGCATGAAGGGTTCCGTACCTATACATATATATAATCTAAGTTTGTTGCATGGGAGCTCCCCTTAAATATTTATTTTATTTTATTTTTAGTATTTGTTGTTATAGCGGCAATAGAAATACATCATCTGTGAAAATTTCAACTGTCTAGCTATCACCGTTATTGAGATACAGCCTGGTGACAGACGGACAGACGGACGGACGGACGGACAGCGAAGTCTCAATAATAGGGTCCCGTTTTTACCCTTTGGGTACGGAACCCTAAAAAGTGGGGTGTACAACTTTTGATAAAATGGCCCAAATGATACTCACAATGACTTGTCCACCTTTTGTGGATTATCTTGCTTCCGCCGAGTTCGAGTCTTTCTGGTAGCCTCTTCCTTATGGGCGTCAGTAGTTTGATTGTCATTAGTAATATGATGTTCTGTAGGTTTGAGTATCTCTTTCTCCTTTATTGGTTTTTCTACATTATTGTTCTTCCTAGGGATCTTTTCCAGCTTCAATGTTCTAAAATATGAAAACAAGGTTTTGACACAGAAATAATATAAATCTTAATTTATGAAACTTGAAATTAATTTACATATTAAATCATTGAAAAAGATCAAAAGCTCAAAGATAAATTTAAATGCGTAACCTGGTGGAAGAGGCCGGGAATCGAACCCGGCACCTCTGGATTACCGGTCCAGCGCGTTAACCTTTCCGCCACCCTAACGGCCAAGCAACCTTTCTAATTTTTCTTCATGGTTTGTGTGTCGATATTTGCATTGTTTATTTGAAAGGCTTTGCATTCATAAATATGTGATCTAGGTCTTTATGAATTACCGCTCGTGGATTATCTAAAGTTTTACGTCTTTCCTTGGTCAGGATGTGCGATTTTCTCCCCGGGCAGAAAATCCCACTTACTAATTATCCGTATTCGAAAATCAACTTGTCAGCCTATACAGTCTGATCAAAAAGAGTGGAAATTAAAAATTAAAAAGTGGCAATACTGTAGTGTCGTCCCTTTATAATCAATCTAAGAAAATGGAGACGACACTACAGTATTGCCACTTCTTAATTTCTACTCTTTTTGCTCAGACTGTACATACAAACATTGCAAGTAATATAAAAGCTTGTAAAAATAATAGAGAACATGCACGAACTAGGGGGCAGCACTATAGCTGCCATGCAAGTATCGATAAAATGAAATATATGATTGGCGGCAACACTTAGCAGTACCTTCATTGCACGTTCCCTAATATGTGATTTACGTCTTCTAGGTGCACAAATGATTTAACACTAGCCCCCGAAACCCCGGTGATTAACAAAGCACTCACGCAATGGCAGGCTCATCAGTAGCTTGAAGCGTCATCTTCAACACGAAATTCACACTCTGCCTATCCATAGCCTCCCGAAGCGGTGCATACAGCGACTTGAACCCAAAACCGACATCCCTATCAACATTCGGAGTCTCCATCAACGATTGGATGTACTCTGCATGGGCTAGCGGCATCTCGTTGTAGTACAGTGTCACTTCATCATCGTTCTTGATGAAGCGAAGTGTCTTGTTAAGGAAGCTGAGTTTGGAGACGGATGATAGAGTGGTATCGCTTTGGCTTTGGTTGTGAGCTTGCGGGGTTAATGATTGTGCCTGGATCAAGCGATGGGCCATGGAACTGGAAGTGAATTTTAAGTTATGGCTCGGACAAATAATTTAAGACTACCAATGGCTATAGCCGACCTGGAGTAGGATCGCCGCATCAAGATCAGCTTGGTAATCCATGCAAGAGGCATATGTCCAGCAGTGGACGCATATATGCTGAGAAGAAGAAGAAGAAGAATGGCTATACAACTTGTTTTAGGGTCGATCAACTTTTTTTTGTTGTTATTCTGTTCCGTCATTCAGGGGACAATGGTGATTATGATTAAACATCTTAGAAAAGTGATGATAATTTATAATATTCGTATTTTCATGAGATTGTCTAAATAAGAATGGGCTTTTAACTGCTGGAATTACAGTCTTTTTAAATATTGCCGCCGGAAATCGTAGTTTTACAAAGTGACTCTGGGGACATCACCATGGCAACAAGCAACAGAAAAATGTTGATTGACCCTTTAGTGGACATCTTAGCAAGGTCTCTGTCTCATACAAACATTTTCTATAGTGCATATAGTAGGAATTGTTTTCTGTGGCCGAATTCACTTACAAACTGCGGCCACAAATTGCACTTATTACATCTTTCATTTCAAAGTAAAAACTACATAGTTAGGCAACTTCCAATTGCCATACGAAATGGGGCAGAGACCTTTGTAAGGTGGCGCCATCTACAAAGGTTTGATGAAAAAACAACTTTAGCCTTTTGAACTTCATTTCACGACATTGGCATCGCTACGCTGTCACCAACGTCGTCAAAAGATGACCAAATTTTAATGTATGTAAATGTATGTAATTTTCACTGTTAGAAAGGTGTTTATTTAATAATAATTACTTACATTCATGGACTCTATGGGATTCAAGGACACTGAATCCCTTGAGACCATGAACAAAACATCACACTTGCCATGTCAAATTTTAATGATTAAAACTCCATTGATTTTTTGCATCAGGGGCATGGTGAATTGCTACATCACCTGGTGTCCAAAAGGTTAGACGTATAGGTTTTGTAATTGATCAATAGTTATGGTGCTAGTGGTGACAAAAATCATGCCATAATACTCTAATAAGACGTACCTTGGTTTTTTCTTCCTGTTCTTGATTTTATTTGTATATATTTTCTTGTACACCAATAAACTGTAATGCAAATAATATTTAATTAAAAAGTAAAAAATTACAGCATTCAGTAAAAACGAAGACAGAGTTAACTATGCACCCATAGACCTTAACACATTGTACTAAGGTTTATATTAGTTTACAAATATACAGTTATCAATGTCTTCGTTTGTAAGATATAATAATAATATTAAATTATTCAAGGAGTTTCTATAGGCCCACAGTAGGCGGCAAATCATTCCGCTGCCCCCTAGCACAAGTAGGCTTTGCACCCTTTGTCGTCGGACATAGCAGCGCCCATCACTCTCTCACAGTACAGCAAAGAAAGAGATAGGTAATATTTCTCGCGCGAGAAAGAGTCGCATGTCACAGTTGCGCTAGAGCTTCTGGTTTAGATTATATGGATTACCAAATTAGAAAACTTACTTTTTATTCATATTCCCGTTTTCATATGAATAAGCCCATCGAAACACATCCCGAGAGAGCTCAAGTATTTCTATAATTTCCTCGGCAAGCCTTCTGTCTTCGTCACTGAAGGATTTGCACCTCAAATTTCTGGTATCAGTCACCAAATTCACCAGAAATGCCTCAGTGTATTGTGAAATGTTCGGAAAACATAGTTCAGTGTTGTTTCGTTTCAAGAAATCCAAGGTTTTATGAAGATAATCGGTTGCTTGCATGGGATCCATATATTGCATGGCTTCTTCAAACTCCATAATAGTTTTTGACGAGCTCATGTTGACGGTATTTTATTTAAGCAAATTTACCATCACTTCTTCAATTAAACACTTTAAAACTTTGAACACATTTGTTAAAACTATATTTACAGGACACGCAGCAAGCTAAGAGAAATTAATACTATCCAAAGCACGAAAAGAAGGCGAAATACAATCATAAGCATCGTGATTGACGTTATAGTAGAAGAACGACTTTATAAACTTGAAGAGTACCCTCAAACTAACTAAGTAACCTGGGCTGACAAACCTTTAATTAGAGTGACTGAATGAGTGCAAAAGCTTTTTGTTACTAGTAATTACAATGTGGCGAAGAAAATGTTTATTTTGCAGCTTTCGCGCAACAGTGGTGCAGAAAAAGTGTCAAAGGCAAAATTTAAAATTTCCAGAAATCGCGTTTAGTTTCGTATACAATACAATTTACTGTGATTGCAAAATTGGAAAAAAATTAAACAAATCCGGCCTGTTACTCTGAAATACAACAACAAAAGATACTCTAGTTTTATTATTCAGATCGATGGAAATAAGTGTTTGTAAAGGGTAAAAAAAACGCTCTTAAAATATCATACAATTAAACACAATGCAGTAACGAAACGTTAAGATTGAATGTTTAAGACATATTTTTAACCGTTTAAAAGTAGTAAAATTAGGCAATTTTGGCACATGGCAACATATTACTATCTGTCAGTCAATGTATGTTGTATTTTATTTTATTTTACGCTTTCGCACTATTCACTCAAATACTCAATGGTATTTCGAAAATTCTCGCGAAATTCTAACATAACTCAATACAATTGAGTTAGCCATTCTTCAAAAATGTCTTTTGACGTCAATTGGGACGTCGAAAGTCACAGAGAAGACCACGAATGCGAAGAACATTGGCAGTTAAGAAAGGCGTTCATAGACCGATGGAAACATCAATATCCAGAAGAAAGGTTAATTTGCCTGGCTAGGGTGTTTGCTAACATGGAGTTCATGGGTTGCCGGTATCCCCCAGAAGTCATGCGTGAGGTTGGAGAGCTCTCACAGGAGGTAATCTCACTTTTCATTGTTGTTAGGCATTTCTACTTCTTCGTCGTTACCTCGCTGATGAGGATCGCGACCACATATTCGTTTATTTTTATGCTGCGTGTACCGCCCGCTGCCTTTCTTCAATGTAACAGACCATCAAGTAAATGTATGAAATTCCATGAAATTGTCACAAATGATAAAAGTAGTACATCTATAATTTGGTCTGCCTAGACCTAACGCCCTCATAAAAGAATTGACATTTATAATTTTACAGGTTGCACAAGCATATAGAAAATCAAAGAAAGGGAAACTCCAAAGAACCTTTGTTTCCGCGTCTGACGCAGCTGAAGACCGGGCGAGGGGTGTGAAGCGCGAAGGCGGCATCGTCAAAGATGGACCAGCACCAAAATCCTCTAAGATACAGTTTGTGAAATCTGGCCAGGTCACTGAAGATGTTAATGAAAATGATGAAAAAGAAACTAAGAATACAAATATTAATTTAAGGCAAGACTACTAATCTTTATTTTATATTGATCACTGACATGCGTCACCTGGCGGAAGGGGCCATTATTTATTTATTTATTAAAGTTCTCCAACACTCACCAGGTTACCATTTAAATTTTTCTTTGTGCTTTTATCTTTATATCAATGGTTCAATGTAAAAAAAATTTGGTGTACCCACATTTAAAATAATGAGACATTACATGTTTCATAAATTTATTAATTTTTGTTATATAATACTGTTCAAGATCAAAGACATACTGTCAAAGACAAATATTTAAACTTCTGAATGTCCCAGACGGCATCAAAAAAATAAAGAAGTGCAAGCAAATTTCCAATGACCCTATAGTGGAACTTTAAAACTGTTCAACTTTGCCCTTGCATTTTCATTAAATATTTGCATGTTAACCTTATTAATTATATGTAATTATCACATTAGTTTATTTAATAATGAATTGAAATTAATAGGCCCGTGGGCAAAGTAACCTTTAAGGTTAAAGTTGGACAAAGTCATGAAAATTTTAATTTTTATAGATAGATTCTTCATATAAAAATACTTTGCAATGTAAATACCACACAATTACATATTGTGAAGTGGTTTTTGTTGTATTTACTTGCATGTTTTACTGTGCAGAGGAACACTGCATGAAGATAATGCAAGCTTTTTCGCAAAATACCAAAGGTTAGGTAGGAGCAAACCACCACTGAAATTCACTTTAGAAGTCCAAATTGTTTCAAACTTCTTGCATACATTAATTTTATAGTTTAGTTTCACTACGCTAAGGTTGTCTGGAAGAGACCGCATTTTAGCGATAGGACCGTGTGTTGTGTACCGTTATTTTTAAATTGTATTGTTTTGTTTCCTTTTTGTAAACTTATATTGGTGTGCAATCACAGACAACCCCCACTAGACGGAGCATGTAAGGCGACCCGCGCGCACCAACGATATGGTACGGCAGAACATTAAAGTATCAACACGGCGGCCACCGTTTAGTTGCATCCTTGTTTATGATCCATGCGTACGTCTACGAAAAATTAAATAAATAACATGGTAAATTGTAGTGTTAAGTGGTGTAGAGAGACCTCATAAACATGGACGCAACTAAACGGTTGACGCCGTGTTGATACTTTAATGTTCTGCCGTACCATATCTTTGGTGCGCGCGGGTCGCCTTACATGTGCCTTACATGCTCCGTCTAGTGGGGGTTGTCTGTGTGTGCAATAAAGTATTGTATTGTATAAAGTTTGTTCAAGTTTCTCTCACTTTTCAGCACACCCAGTGAAGAAGTACGGAGGCCAGTGGGAGATCTCAATGAGTACCTGAAAGACCTGAGCAGTGTCAGATGCCTCGACATCCGAGCGTTTGATGAGGGCATGTTCTTCAGCAGTTTTGGACAGCTCGTGCTGCTGGTGCGGCCGTGGGCTGGCCGCTGGTGGAACATTCAGAGTAAGTGTGATCTTTGAATGTGCTGGGCATCTGTAGTTTACATGTGGGTCAATCAATTTTTCTCTGCTGCTTGTTGAAATGGTGATGTCCCCTGGGTCACTCTTTAAAACTACGATTTTCGGCGGCAATATTGAAATAAACTTTGTAATTACAGCAGTTCTAAGTCCATTCTTATTTAGACTATCTCTTGAAAATACCCATATTACAAATTATCAACACTTTTCTAAGAAGTTTAATCACCATTGTCCCCTGGGTGACGGGATAGAATAATAACAAGAAAAAGTTGATTCACCCATGTACTGCATCAAATAAAGTTGGATAGTTTACTTTATGTTTTCATCGAGAACTATGTATAAGTCTAACTTTTCAAGATAGGTTTATAGTAGGCTACGTTCATATTATTAGGTGTTTCTTCTCAACAGTGGTCTCCTCTTGTGAAATGTCGCTTGATTCAGACATCGTCTGTTGACAACCAAAATTCACTAAATAACAAATACCTACTTAGAACGTTAGAACAAAGCTCGTATCTCAGAATCAATCTACAAACTAGATACGAGGTTTTGAAGAGTACTGACAATAATTTTAGTGAGTTTTGGTTGTCACCAGGCGACATGTAAAAGTGCCTACTCACAGAATAATAAAAGTAACATAATATGTAATCCCAGGCAGCTGTCAAGCCTGCAACGTCCCAGCCACATCGACGTTCGAGAATGGGGCAGTATCCCTCTTTGTCAACGGAATGCTCATCGCGCGCGCCACGGGGGCTACTAAAGCGGACGCGAAGAGCGCCGCTGAGATCATTGCGTGGAACGTAAGTCTGTATTTGTATGGTTATGGTACACAAACAGACAGGGCCATCTCTCTGTTACTGGGCATTCTGGACGTATCCGCCTCACGAGCGCCCCCAATCTCACGTGGATGACTTGTTTTTACTGTCCAATGGGGCCCTAAATTATGGAATGCCTGGGGCCCCAGGCTGCAAACGGCGAAGCTAGCTGATAAAATCAGAAACTAGAGATAGACCTTGTAACCTAATTAAATAATAAACAAAATATAAGAAGGAATCTACCGTTCTATTATAGATCAATTACGATCAATTACGGTGTCAAATTATTACAACATTGACCATATATGACAACTTTGCCCACAAATCGCAATCGCAATAACAACGGTGCCAGATGACTGTACGTCACAAAAGTCCAAGGTTCGCTTTGGGGTAATTAAATAGTCAGGATCGTCATTTTTTGCATGGGCGCGCGGCGCCGTGCCAACCTGGCGCCATCTGTTTTCATAATATGTTTTGTCCTCGCATCACGCAGTAACGGCTAAAAAATTTAGCCAATTTTGATACAGGGATGATGATGGTTATAGGATACTTTTTATCCGTCTATAAGAAGTTGTGGGCACCTCATATTGTCTGACTAATGAAATATTACTCAAAGTTTTAGCGGGAAATTTAAAAAATCTGCGGCTGGTCACACTTTGTGTAGTAAGAATTATAGTTTTGATACTAGAAAATATTTTTGATTTTCTATGTACATATTGTGTAAGGTACCCAAGGAAATAAGTTAAATATATATGTGACTGTTTTAGGGAAAAGGTCCCACTTTGTCGATATGGAGATATGAGTAATTCCTAATACTACAGAACATAAGCTATCGTTAGGTGAAAGAATTATGTCCCTAGGTGCTTTGTTATTTAAAAAAAATCTTCAAATTTGCAAAAGTGAAAAAGCAACAACTGAGAAAACGTTGGTTAAAGTTTAGGACGGTAAAAAACACACTTGTACTTTGAAGTTATGGAGTGGTTAGTATAAAATTATTTGCCATACTATAATAATTTCAAATTAGTCAAAATCATAAATGCAACCTAAGCAGTTTGAATATAAATGTATTCATTAAAAATTACATAAGTAAAAATTCAGCCATATTTCAACTCAATCCGAATGTTAGAACTAGTACATAAAGTATCAACATCATTTATAGAGGACCCATCTACTAAATTGTTTAAATCATAGACAATTGGTGATACCGCAAGGAAATATCTGTCAACATTATTTGGCTAGCCGGACTCTAGTAGTGTAGTGTATGCCTCAGTTACAGTTTTACAGTAACTTAGTTGTTTACAGTAACTTAGTTGTTTACAGTAACTTAGTTGTTTACAACAACATAAACATATATTGCTTGAGTGGGCAAATCTTAATAATAAAAATCAATGTAACACTAATTTTAAGGTTCTTTACTTTACAACCTTTGATACAACAATATATCATAACCAACCTGAAATAATGGACTTTTCATGAAGAACCCTATCTCCAGCAATCATCATACTTCAGTAGTAATATATTTGTGTTCTTCCAGAGATTACGCGAGGAGGTGATATCGATAGTGGTGAAGGAACAGTTCATAGCGCACGACGGGTCCAGCATCAGCGTGGACGAGGTGGCGGGCAAGCGGCGGAGGGACGACGAGTTCGGCACTCCCGTCGAGAACAGCGTCGCCACCAAGTGAGTGCAGCGGGTTTTTAGACTTACTTTTAGGGTTACCTTTTCTTAAACTTATTTTTAGGGTTACCGTTTTTTAAACTTATTTTTAGAGTTACCTTTTTATTTATTTTAAACTTATTTTTAGGGTTACCTTTATATTTATTTTTTAAGTTATTTTTAGGGCTACCTTTTTATTTATTTTTTAACTTATTTTTAGGGTTACCTTTTTATTTATTTTTTAACTTATTTTTTAGGGTTACCTTTATATTTATTTTTTTACTTATTTTTAGGGTTACCTTTTTATTTATTTTTTTATTTATTTTTAGGGTTACCTTTTTTAAACTTATTTTTAAGGTTACCCTTTTAAGGTACCTATAGGGTAAAGGGACCCTAAATTTTTTTTTAATGAATGAAATGAAATGTGACCAGGATGATGAAGCTGATGGGCTGGCGCGGCGGCGGGCTGGGCGCGGCCGCGCAGGGCATCGAGGAACCCATCAAGCCGCACCTGCAGATGGTGAGCCCAACCATTCACTAGTTATTTATAAAAAGTGAAAAGGTACGTAAGTTTTTTTTATGTGCGATAGACAAACATTTGACCTCGAACGTATCTGATGTTAAGTCACGATGAGGCCTAAGATGAAGCATGCTTGTCTAGAAGAGATTCACTCTCGACTTGAAGAGATCTAAGTTATAAGTGTCAGGGAAAAGGTGCGCAGGAAGAGAGTTCCACTCCTTTGCTGTACTGATAAGAAAAGTAGACGCAAAGCGTTTTGTACGAATCAATGGAATATCAACAACATAACGGTGGAAGAATGACGTATGGATAGTGATAGAGATAAAGTCTGCCTAGCCAAATAATGTTGACAGATATTTTCTTATGTTATCACCAATTGTCTATGATTTAAACAATTAAGTAGGTGGGTCCTCCATAAATAATTTTGATACTTTATGTACTAGTTCTAACATTCCGATCGAGTTGAAATTTGTCATAGTACTTATGTGATTTTTTTGTTGCCATATTAATATGGTATTACCGAGCTAGGCCTTATTTACACTACATTTAATTTTTGCCTTGTATGTGGTTAAAAAGTGTATAAACATATGTGTTTGTTGTTGACTGTACTGTACATAGTGGTAGAAATGATGTGAGCTGACTATGAGTGCATGTCAACATATATTTAATATATATCTTTAGGTGCCTTAAAAAAATCAAAAATATATTCTAGTAATAATAATAATAATAAGCTGTCATCGATTGTCACGTTATTTGTCTTCTTGTATTTTTTCGTAAATTTTAATTTTTTTATAGTGTTTTGTAAGCTGAATTTACCACCATGTGTACAGAAAACCTTTGTAAAACCGCAAGCAAAGAGAAGAATGCAATAAAATTGCCAAGACACGACGAGAAAACACTTAAAATGGGATTGACACAATGTCAACAAAAATGTCAACTTAAATCGCTATGTAAATATTAATATAAATAATGAAAAGGTACAATACGAGAAGTCAAACAAGCACAGCAAACAGAAACGCACGCCCACCACCCCCGCCCGCCTCGTCCAGCTCCTCGTCGTCTTCGTCGGATGGCGACTTTGCTACTGCCGCCGACACCAGCGAGTCGAGCGACGACGAGCGCGGGCCGCCGCCGCCGCCGCGACCACCTGCGCGACGAGGGCGGCCGCCGCCGCCGGCACGCGCGCGGGCCGCGGGGGCAACCTGCCCCGACCACGGCTCCCGCTACCGGTGGTGTAGTGCGTCGCATGAGATGGTCTCGAGCCATGAACGAGAACGTCATGCGCGCCTATTACGGGGCTACAGAGGGAGGAACCAACCTGTCCGCGTACCGGGACAGGATGCTGCCTCTGTATCTTGCTTTTGATTCGACCATCGCCGTATCTGCGCAACGGCTATCCGATCAAGTGCGCTTCATTCAGCGGCGCAAGCTGCTGGACGACGCGACACTTGATCGACTGCGCCTGGAGGTACTGGCCGCTCGCATGTCTTCCACGCCGGCTCGGGATCCGCCTGCTACGTCACCGGATCCGGCGCCGGCGCCCAACCTGGTGCCGGGGGTGCCGCGGCCGGATCGCGATGCCGACGAGGAAGAATGCGCGAGTAGCGTAAGTACCCACGCCAATGAGCAACTGAGGAGGGCTTTGAAGGAGGCGATTAGGCGCTATCGATCTGCACCTGACTCTAGGCCGCGATTACCACGCTTACCGATGCATAAGCGTAACTTAGCGTTAATGGGAGCCCTGGACGCTTTGCTAGACCCGTACCTTCGGGCTAGCGAAGACTTAGCTGATACCCACTCGATCATGTACTGTGGGGCCATCGCGGCGTGCCGCGTTGCTCGTGTCAGATTCCCGGACACTGACCGAGCACCGCGGACCGCCGGGGGTGTTCCTGCCTGGCAAGTACGGATCGAGCGGCGTATCAGCTCGTTTAGGACTGTCATTGCCAAGCTAATCTGCTTTAGGGGGGGCAACAACCGCCCCCGTGTGATGCGCTACGTGACACAAGCCTTCGCGGGGACTGGCACCAGGCCCCGCGATTACATGGCATGTGTCACAGAGCGCATCGACTACCTAAAGCAGAAAGTTTATGCATGGGCAAGCCGTATTCGTCGCTACAGAGAGCGTGTAGATCGATACCAGCAAAATCGCCTCTTCCAAAATGACCAAAGGAAGGTATACCGAAGGTGGGAGGGAACCGATCAATGTGTGACCGACGGGCAACTGCCGGATCCTACTGCCATGATTGATTTCTGGCGTAGTATCTGGTCGGTTCCAGTCGAGCACAACGAGGGCGAATGGATGAATGTTGTCAGGCGTGAGTGTGAGCCGATCGAAGCCATGGGGGCTGTGACCATCAGCCCCGATGATGTGGGTTGTGCTGTCCGTACGACCCAGAACTGGAAAAGTCCTGGGCCGGACGGATTGCACAACTTTTGGATCAAGTGGTTTCGATCCTCACATGAACGCCTGGCAACACAATTTCAAGACGCCCTCGAGCTTGGTTCCCTGCCATCTTTCATGACTACTGGTGCTACCTTCCTGCTCTATAAGTCCGGTAGTACCACGGAAGCGAAAAACTATAGACCCATCACGTGCTTGCCCACTTTATACAAGCTCCTTACGTCCATTCTAAGAACAAAAATTAACACGCACATTGTTGCGAATAACGTTTTGGCCTTTTCTCAGAATGGATGTAGGGTTGGGTCCCGTGGTACTAAGGAGCTCCTCCTCATTGACACGACCATTTGCCAACAAGTTCGGCGGAACAGGGGGTCTCTCTCGGCCGCCTGGATTGACTATAAGAAGGCCTATGATTCGGTGCCTCATTCATGGCTGGAGAGGATCTTAGAGCTGTATAAAATTGATACAGCTCTGAGATCCCTCTTAGGCGCGTGCATGAGGCAGTGGACCACAGTCCTTCGTCAACCAGGTGGCGGGGATGGCCCCCCTGGCCCGCAGGACTTGATAAGGATTGAGAGAGGTATTTTCCAGGGTGACAGTTTGAGTCCTCTGTGGTTCTGCCTAGCCCTGAATCCGCTCAGCACTCTGCTGAAGGATTCAGGACTAGGTTGCCGGCTTCGAAGAGGAGGTGAGGTCATTTCTCATCTGCTGTACATGGATGATCTTAAGCTGTATGCACCAAAACGCCAGGATCTGGTGGAACTACTGGAAGTAACTGAAGCCTTCAGTAGCGCCATCAAAATGGAGTTTGGTGTAGACAAGTGTGCGGTCATGCATGTACAGCGGGGGAAAGTCGTAAATTCCGCGAACTTACAGCTTTCTGAGACAATGTCCCTCAGGTCTATCTCCGAAGTTGAAACCTACAAGTACCTTGGTATGTCACAGTCATTGGGTATTGCGGACGGAGACATTAGACAGGCGTTGAAGGAGCGTTTCTTTTGTCGTTTGACAAAAGTACTTAACAGTCTTTTGTCCGGTGGCAATAAGGCGCGCTTTCAACGCTTGGGTGATGCCTCTGCTCACTTACTCCTTTGGCATACTAAAGTGGACTCAGACTGAGCTGGACGCCCTGGATACGAGGGTCCGTCAGCTACTCACTACACACCGCATGAGGCACCCACGCTCGTCAGTTATGAGACTGTACATCCCGCGTAAGTGTGGAGGCCGTGGCTATTTAAACGCCAAGGACCTCCATAACCGCGAGGTGTGCAGTCTTAGGGAGTATTTCCTAAACAACGAGTGTGGGATTCATCGCGATGTAGTAGCAGTTGACAAAGGCCTCACCTCTCTCTCCTTAGCAAACGAGAACTGGCGCAGACCAAAGGTGCTTAGCACTGATGACCGCAGGGCTGTATGGAAGAGCAAGGAGCTACACGGGCGGTTCTACAAGGCCCTTACGGGGCCCGATGTAGATCTGCTCGCGTCGGTGAACTGGCTACGCTTCGGGGATCTCTTCGGGGAAACCGAAGGTTTTGTCTGTGCAATTGCGGACGAAGTAATGATGACGAACAATTACCGGAGATATATCCTGAAGGACGGTACGGTCGACATTTGTCGGGCATGCCGCCGTCCCGGCGAGTCACTCAGGCATATAATCTCCGGTTGTTCTCATCTTGCTAACGGCGAGTACTTGCATAGACATAACCAAGTAGCCAGGATCATTCATCAGCAACTTGCTCTTCGATACGGTCTTGTGGGGTCTGAGGTGCCGTACTATAAGTACGCACCGATGCCAGTTCTCGAGAATGGTCGTGCCACGCTCTATTGGGATCGATCTATCATCACGGACAGGACTATTGTAGCCAATAAGCCTGATATCGTGTTGGTAGATCGATCCAAGCGCCAGGCAGTGCTCGTCGACATCACCATCCCACATGACGAGAACCTCGTGAAAGCCGAGAAGGACAAACTCAGCAAGTACCTTGACTTGGCTCACGAGGTGACCGCCATGTGGGATGTTGACTCGACGATCATTGTCCCGATAGTCGTTTCGGCGAACGGTCTTATAGCGAAGAGTCTCGACAAACATCTTAAGAGACTCTCGCTAGATGGCTGGATCAAGGGCCAGATACAGAAGGCGGTACTCCTGGACACGGCGCGCATCGTCAGGAGGTTCCTCTCTCTGCAGCCCTAACCACCGGTAGCCTGGGCCCTGCCCCGCTGCCGGCGGCACCCTAGGTTAGGTTTTTTATAATATGTTTATATATTTTGTAATTTCTTTATTGTATTTTACTTTTTATATACAGATATTGTAAAAACCTAGCCTAAGAATTAAAATAAATAAAGGACATAATAATAATAAAGCTTTATTTCATTCCATACAGATTAAATTAAATTCGATTATCAACATACATTTACAATTATTTACATTATTCAAATAAAAATAAAATAAAAAAATATCCATATATGATTTACTTTAGTAAGAGTATTTCTTTATGGGCCCAAAATTTCCTCCACGCTAGTGCTATTCTTCTGTCCACTTCTTCAGCGTTTCTTTCTTTCCTAAAGGATATTTGTTTGCCTAGATAGACATACGTTTCAACATACTCGATCGGGATGTTATTTACCAGGATAGGCGTTTTGTCGCTATTACTCAAGATTTTTGTTTTTTCTAGGTTCATTTCTAACCCAATTTTTATGCTTGCCGTATGCAAGTCGTTAATCATACGGTGTAATTGTTGTGGGCTCTCCGAGAACAGGATTATGTCGTCGGCGAACCTGAGATGACTTAGATAGTTTCCGTTTATGTTGATCCCTAAATTAGACCATGGCAAGTTTTTCATTATATGTTGTAGGACGGCAATAAATAATTTTGGCGAGATTGGGTCGCCCTGTCTCACCCCTCTTTCTATGTCAATTGTCGGGCCTGTTTTGTCTAGTCTGATTCTACTTGTGCTGGTTGTGTAGATGTTTCTCAGGATGTTTATATACTTTTCATTTACATTTTGTGTCCTCAAGGCTTCCCAGATACTGTTGTGTGCTATAGAGTCGAATGCTTTTTTGTAATCAATCAAAGCCAAGTATAATGGTCTGCGGAACTCTGAGTATTTCTCTATCATCATATCGACTACTTGAATGTGATCTGCTGTATTAAATCCACTTCTAAAACCGGCCTGTTCGATGGGTTGGTGCGCGTCAATGTTAGGGCGTATTCTTTCGAGCAGACAGGATGCAAATAATTTATAGAGGCATGGCATGAGGCTAATCGGTCGATAGTTCCCTATATCAGCTGGGTCTCCTTTTTTATATAGCAATATTATTTCGGATTTTGTCCATGAGTGTGGCACAGTTTCGTCAATCAGTATTTTGTTCCATAGAGTCGTGATAGGTGACAATAGTAGGGATTTCGCAATCTTAATACATTCGTTTGTGATACCATCAGCTCCAGGACTTTTTTCAGACTTTAATTTTTTATTTGTTTCAGGATTTCAGGTTCAGTAAACATCTGGATTTCGGACGAGTCTCTACATTGGTTTACGACATGTATTAGAGGCGGTGATGGATCTGGCTGGCTGTATAGTTTCGTGTAAAAGTCTGTAGCTATGTTAATAATATTTGTTCGAGAACTTGTTTCGGTAGAGCCGAGCCGAAGTGACGGAATCCATTTTTTTGATCTGTTGAGTTCTTTATATGCCCTTTTTGTGGATCTTGATTTCTCCAGATGTTTTTGTATGGTGTTGATCCTGTGGGTTTCGTAACATCTTCTTATTTCTTTGTTAGTTACTTTGTAGAGTTCTTTCAGAATTTCTTTGTCTGCTTTGCTAAGTTTAGATTTGTTTTGTAGTTTAGTTCTTTCCTTCATAAGTTGTAGTGCTTTTTCGGATAGGATCTTGTGGCTTTTACTTCTTTTTGAACTCTTTAAGCTTTCTGATATAGCATGCATGATTTTTTGACAGTATTCATCGATGTTGCAATTTTTTTGGGTGTTTAAAAGCTCTGGTATGCGACTATTTAAGTTTTCAAAGTATATTTCTTGTTCCTGCGGCGTTGACTATCATATTCTAGTATCAACACTATAATTCCTACTACGCAAAGTGTGACCAGCCGCAGATTTTTTTAATTTCCCGCTAAAACTTTGAGTAATATTTCATTAGCCAGACTATAGTTTGAAGGTGAAATGAACCTCGTATCAGTGGTCAGGCTTTACTGCCTTAACACCTCAGTTCTCATCTTAGTATTCTGTCTAGGTGAACCGCCAAGGCCTAGGCAGCTCGTGTTCAGACGTGCAGAGCTTACGGCGTGCGGCGCAGGGGCTGATGCGGCGCTACATCGCCGCAGACACCCTGGACGTGGACCTGGTGTTCAGCCGGGACTTCTCCAAGGAGGAGCGCGCCGCCCTGCACCAGCTGGCGCAGAAGGCGGGGCTGGCGAGCCGGAGCTATGGCGCCGGGGACGAGAGGTACTGCTGTCCACAGCCGCAGACACCTGGACGTGGACCTGGTGTTCAGGGACTTCTGCAAGGAGGAGCGCGCCGCCCTGCACCAGCTGGCGCAGAAGGCGGGGCTGGCGAGCCGGAGCTATGGCGCCGGGGACGAGAGGTACTGCTGTCCACAGCCGCAGACACCTGGACGTGGACCTGGTGTTCAGGGACTTCTGCAAGGAGGAGCGCGCCGCCCTGCACCAGCTGGCGCAGAAGGCGGGGCTGGCGAGCCGGAGCTATGGCGCCGGGGACGAGAGGTACTGCTGTCCACAGCCGCAGACACCTGGACGTGGACCTGGTGTTCAGGGACTTCTCCAAGGAGGAGCGCGCCGCCCTGCACCAGCTGGCGCAGAAGGCGGGGCTGGCGAGCCGGAGCTATGGCGCCGGGGACGAGAGGTACTGCTGTCCACAGCCGCAGACACCTGGACGTGGACCTGGTGTTCAGGGACTTCTGCAAGGAGGAGCGCGCCGCCCTGCACCAGCTGGCGCAGAAGGCGGGGCTGGCGAGCCGGAGCTATGGCGCCGGGGACGAGAGGTACTGCTGTCCACAGCCGCAGACACCTGGACGTGGACCTGGTGTTCAGGGACTTCTCCAAGGAGGAGCGCGCCGCCCTGCACCAGCTGGCGCAGAAGGCGGGGCTGGCGAGCCGGAGCTATGGCGCCGGGGACGAGAGGTACTGCTGTCCACAGCCGCAGACACCTGGACGTGGACCTGGTGTTCAGGGACTTCTGCAAGGAGGAGCGCGCCGCCCTGCACCAGCTGGCGCAGAAGGCGGGGCTGGCGAGCCGGAGCTATGGCGCCGGGGACGAGAGGTACTGCTGTCCACAGCCGCAGACACCTGGACGTGGACCTGGTGTTCAGGGACTTCTCCAAGGAGGAGCGCGCCGCCCTGCACCAGCTGGCGCAGAAGGCGGGGCTGGCGAGCCGGAGCTATGGCGCCGGGGACGAGAGGTACTGCTGTCCACAGCCGCAGACACCTGGACGTGGACCTGGTGTTCAGGGACTTCTCCAAGGAGGAGCGCGCCGCCCTGCACCAGCTGGCGCAGAAGGCGGGGCTGGCGAGCCGGAGCTATGGCGCCGGGGACGAGAGGTACTGCTGTCCACTGCCGCAGACACCTGGACGTGGACCTGGTGTTCAGGGACTTCTGCAAGGAGGAGCGCGCCGCCCTGCACCAGCTGGCGCAGAAGGCGGGGCTGGCGAGCCGGAGCTATGGCGCCGGGGACGAGAGGTACTGCTGTCCACAGCCGCAGACACCTGGACGTGGACCTGGTGTTCAGGGACTTCTCCAAGGAGCCAGAAATCGTTTCAAGATACGTACTCCGCACATGAATACATGGGTGAAACAACTTTTTAGGAATCCGTAGCGGAAGGGTAAAAATGGGGCTCTATTACTAAACCTTCGCTGTCCGTTCGTCTGTGACCAGGCTGTCATGAATCTAGACAGTTGAAATTTTCACAAATAATGTGTTAATTATTGAAAGTGTATGGAAGCCTCGGTGCGCGAGTCCGTTCCGCACTTGGCCGATTTTTCTTGTTATTCTGACGACGTCGTTGGCGCAGTGGTTAAGCAACTGCCTACTTAGCAGTCCTGGGTTCGAATCCCGGCAAGGGTAAATATTTGTGTGATCAACTCGAATTTTTGTGCCTGGGTCATGATCCTAATAAATAGCCGTGCGTTTATTTACCACGATATACTTATGAATAGTAAGAATAGCCCCGTCTTTGTTTCAGGTTCTTAGTGGTGAAAAAGAAGTTGGATCCCTTCTCGCTCACTCGCGCGGTGGTAGACAAGGGCGGCAACACTCCCAAGTACCAGGTGTTCATCCCGTGCGGGGCCAGCCGGCAGGCGAGCGGCCGCCGGAACGGAAGATAGTGAAGGCAAAAACAATAGGTTTAATAATCAGGGTTCGGAAATTCGGATCGATATTTACCTAAACTTTGGCGGCGGCTGTTATTCGGTCGTAGGTATAGGCTTTGTTTGACGTATGAGTGAAATAGCAATAGGATTTTGTCAACTTTAGGTAAATATCGATCCGAATTTCCGAACCCTGTTAATAATTCAAAATCATTGATACGCCTCAACATAAATAATTGTATTGAGGCTGGGTTTTTTTTTTGGGATAACACACAATACTAACCTAACCTAATAGGCTAGTTGACCCAGTTTTAAAATATATTTGAAATGGTTAATATTGATCTTACTAGCTCTAAAAAAAATATCGTATATTTTTGTGAAATCTAGAAAGCTAAATTTTATCAATTGAAAATTCGAAATTTCATGAACAGTTAAAAACGCCGTGCGCCATGTTTGCTTTTTGCTAATCTGTGGCGTGACGTAGAATTACGTGTAAGTATTCGAAATGCGACCGTTGTATAGTGCCATTCCGCTCACTCCAATATACTTTGACAGGAGATCGAGAGGGACGGCACTATTCGAAGTCGTCAAAGTAGACTTCCAGTTTTCTTTATAGGACCGATGACGTCACTATCATAAGCGAAAATGGCGGACAGCGTTTTAAGCATTTCAAAATACAGATTAAAAACCATATTTTGAAATTCAATTTTTTCAGCCATCTTTCACTTTTATTAATTGAAAAATATATATTTAGGTTTCCTTTGCTAAATACTATACGAAATAAACATTAGTTTATGACAATTTGACATGAGTCAACTAGCCTAGTATAGTATGCAACATATGAAAGAATGATCGCTTCGCATTATTTCAATTTCGGAATTTTTAAAATTCGGATTATTGATGATTTCGATGATTAAACTTCGGAATATTTGAGATCCCATTAAGACTCCTTATTCGTTCAAAAATGCTGATTGTTTTAGACATGTTTCTCTATGATCAAACATGTTTCTTAACATATTATTGATGTTACTACCTAGAACAGGGCCATTGCGATTTATTGGCATATATTTGAAACCTACTGTTTGAATTTATCATTAATAATTTTTGTTTCAAAAACTACTCGAAGTTGACAAAATTCACGGAGAAAACTGTTTTTTTTTTTAACTTATTTTCGAGTGCACGCAATGAACGCATTAAATAGCTATGTTAATTTCTAGAACTCAGTGAAAAGTATGGTTTAAATTATCAATATATTTGTCATAATACGAAAACAAAAATAATAAAAGGAATAAGGATTTTTAAGGTTATAATAAAGAAGAGCAAAATAAAGAGAGTCCGCAATATTGATGTTTTCGGTTCAGAAAACGAATAATTAAACATAATTCATTGTTTGAACTATAGAAAAGTATATAAGGTACCGTAATAGGTATTAATTTCATTTTGTAAATTAACTACCGATTATTATAAGTAGAGTATTTATGAGTGATCTGGTATATTGATTGAATAAAGATGTATTTTATGATTCGGTCTTTGACTTAGCTCCAAAAATTGTTCTGGGTCCGCTTTTATAAAAGTAGCTAGACTGCGGTAAACTTTGCCCATGCGTTCCAACTTTGCCCACAGGAAATTGTGTCACCTTATCTCAACGCCCACTCATGGAGGCGACGATGCTAAATTGTATTGAGTTATGTTTGTAATTCAAGAGAAAATAAAGTAGATTTTTTTTTTGGTGATTTCTGTTACTTCGTCTTGTGGAAATCGGTAGCTAGTAATTTACTCACTCTTCATTTTGTATGTCCGATGATCGTTTTTACGGTTTCGTACCTCAAAAGGAAAAAAATTGAAACTTTATAAGGATCACTTTGTTGTACGTCCGTCCGTCTGTCTGTTCTTAACTCGGGAACTTGAATTTCAACACAATACCTCCATATTGTGTTGAAATTCAAACCATATACTCAGTTCTACTGTCCCTTGAAACTGTGAACAACAACTAAAGTTCTAATTTAACGTAAAAAGAAATGCGGCCGTTATGCCGCAAAAAACGTATATCTCGACACTCGCAAGGGAATCATAATTTATAGGGTATTTTCCGTCGACCTAGAACTATGTAATTTGGCAAGTACTACTGTCTTATACTACAAGTATAGGGAAAATTGTGAGAACTATACGTTTGTAATTAAATCATAAAAAACATATAGTATTTATTTAAAGTTCGTAATCAATCATCGAGGTTAAGCAACGGTATACATTTGTACGGAATCCTCGGTGGGCGAGTCCGACTCGCACTTATCCCATTTTTTTATATTATTCTGACGGGGCTACCCTAGCTACACCCACCAACATACTGGACTCATATTTGCTGGAGATACTACACAATGCAAGGTGTTTCCCCTTAATTAAACTGTCACACTCGAGTAAATCCACGAATCGCCCTCTTCGCCTCCCCGACTATAAGATACGTGATGTCTTACAATACATATAGCATGTCTGTAGCATCGCTCAAGACGACTCTAAAAAGTTATGGCTTCCCAATGACTTGTGAATTGGATCAACACTGTATTTATATTAATGTATATGTATGTATGTATGAAAAATGAAAATGAAAAATGATTTATTTCTTTCCTAAGTAGTACATTATTTTACATGTGCAGGTGTCCCCTTTTTAAGTAAGAATAATACCTGTGCTAAGGGGAACCGCTCTTCCATATGAAGGTAACAATTAGTACAGTTGTGTAGGAAAAAAGAGGTAAGACGAGGTTATAGGTTAAATTAAATTAAATTAAATTATGTAGTCTAAATCTAGAGTCTAGTTATCCGCATATAGGTATGTGTGCACATACATATATCTATACTATTATAAAATCCTAAATTTGTATTGAAAATAAATTTTCTATGGAGGGAGGTCATGATTTCAGGAAAAATCTCGATAGCGTGATGCAGCCGCATAGTTGTTTTGTATGGAAACGCTTCGCCGTGCCAACCTGGCGCCATCTGTTTTCAAAAAAACCTTTGTCCTCTAATACCGCCGAAACGGCTGGATAAAAAGTTACCAATTTTGGTACAGGAATAGCTGAACATCCAAAGATGGTTATAGGATACTTTTTATTATGATTAATATTTATCTCTGAAAACATAAATTCCATAAAATATTTTCCTTACAATGTGTAAACCTTATAATGACAGCGTTTGTGATTTTGAATTTAGAACGACGCGACCCCCGCGTGGCTCTTACGTGTACAAAAACTAAAAAGTATGAATTCGACATTTGTTTGAATTTTGAACAGAACTGGCATAATAGACCATCGCCTCCTCTCCGTAAAAAAAAGTTGTAGAAACGCGCGAACACAAAACTTTTATTACTACTCGAAAATTAAAAAGATGCACGAGTAAAGAAGTTTCTGATTAACATTGAACTGTGAAAGATTGTTAAGTTTTTATGTTTTATATTCGTTTTGACGTTACGTGCATTCGTGAATTGTGATTAAATAAAATCCATGTACTAGATTACTATCGTACAAGAAGTTTAGTTAGTGTTAACTTAAATTTCAAGCGATGTATTGCGTTGATGTTGCGTATTTTATTTAGCTGTTTAAAGTGATGTGTATAAGCAGTTTTTATAATCAAGAGTTAAAACATGCCTCTAAGGAAGAAAACCAATTTATCCAGGAATACTGCCGCATCACAAAGAAAAAGAAATGATAGGGCAAGTGAAAGTCAGGACGAAACTATGGACAGATTAGTTTCACAAAGAGTGCGGCAACGCATATCTGACGGTGACATACGTTCTAGATCAAGTGATAGCTCAATAAGCTCACAAGACCAGGACTACCAAGTACACATAAAAAGGCAGCGCAGTGCTTCAGCTACATGTCGCGAAGACTCCCGAGAACGCGTGTCCCGGCTGGAGGCACATAGATATCGCCGTGCGTCAATGATATTGGACGGGAGCTCCCAGCAGCCCGAGTCCCGCTCCCGAGTCTGCTCTCAAACATTGCGCCAAGCTGTCGCGCGGGAGCAGGGCCCCGACGACGACGACGACGCTCGATTACATCAAAGCCGTGAAGGTATTCAGCAGGTAATTATAATCATTTTAATGAATACGTGTTACATTGCACTGACATATTCGCGAGAATGATAAGGCAAATCACGTGCGCGCATATGTAAACAAAGGCACTCTCTGTTCGTGTGCCTCGCTGCATTTCTGTTCTGTTCTTCGTGAACTCGTGAACAATCCATACAGGTCTATTTCATTTCCGATCGCCAAGAACAGGCCGACGCGCGGATGGCGACGACGCGCAACCTCAACGACGGCGTCGTGATGGACTTGCAGGATCTCTTGCACCAACATAACGCGTACGTACGGGACTTCAAATCCGCTTTAGAATCGCTCCCCGCAGACGGCCAGGACCAGTATAAGCTGGTGATCAGCGCCGACAGGAGGCCGCCCGGCGCGCCCGCCGGCTGCTACGCCGCGCCCGCCTGCAGCGAGGTGGCGGTGCTGATGGTGGACGCGGAGTGCGGCTCGCGCGACATCGTCCTCCGCACACTCCTGCAGCGCATCTGCGAGACTCACCGCGCGTACGACAGCCTGCAGTACCCGCTGATGTTCTGCCGCGGCGAGGACGGCTACCACTTCCTGCTGCGCAACCGCGACCCGAACACCGCCCGGGAGACGGAAAAGAAGACCTCCGCGGTGCAATTTTATTCTTACCGCATTATGGTCAGGGACGGCGAACTAAATTACTTATTATTGTTCCGCCAACTGTTTAATCAGTTTTTAGTAGACATGTACGCAAAAATTGAAGCCGAACGTTTGCTGTATATCAGGACCCATCAGAGTCGACTCCGAGCGGAAAATTACATTCATTTAATGGACGCCCTGCGACAGGACGGCGCACCCCAGGACATCGGACAGCGCGTGATCCTCCCCACGTTCACCGGCAGTCCCCGCAGCATGCACAACCACGTGCAGGACGCGTTCGTGTACGTGCGCAAACATGGCCGCCCCGACCTGTTCGTCACCATGACCACGAATCCCAAGTGGCAAGAGATAATCCGTGAATTATCACCAGGTCAGGTTTCATACGATCGGCACGATATTATGTCTCGAGTTTTCAACCTAAAATTAAAGAAGCTCATGGATCTTTTCACCAAGAACCAGATATTCGGTGCCGTGAAATGCTTCATGTTCACCATAGAGTGGCAAAAGAGAGGCCTCCCGCACGCGCATATCCTCATTTGGCTAGAGGCCAAAGTAAGACCGAACCCAATGGATTCGATTATTTGTGCGGAGTTGCCAGACCCGACATCGGATCCAGCTCTATATGAAATAGTGAAATCTCACATGAGTCATGGGCCGTGCGGACCGTAAATCCACAGTCACCCTGCATGAAAAACGGCCAATGCTCTAAAAGGTTTCCTAAAAGTTTGCCCCCGACACGATCACGGGCGATGACGGCTACCCGACTTATCGGCGGAGAAGCCCAGAAGAAGGAGGATTTACAGCTTCTCTTCGCATTCGGGGTCAGAACATAGTCGTAGATAACAAATGGGTTGTGCCATTTTCGCCAGTTCTGTTGCGCGCAAAACTCATCTCAACGTAGAGTCTTGCGGCAGCATACAGGCCATCAAATACCTGTGCAAATATATTACCAAGGGTAGCGACTATCTCACATTCACCATAGAAAACGAAAATGACGAAGTTATGCGGTACCAAACTGGCAGGTACATCAGCACCTCAGAAGCGGTTTGGCGAATTTTGTCATATTCGATTCACGAGCGGTTCCCTCCAGTGCTACATTTGGACGTCCATCTTGAAAACGGACAACGCGTCTACTTCGACCCTGGCAATGTCCAGCAGCATGTCGACAATCCCAGAAATACGACTCTGACTGCATTTTTCGACCTGTGCAGTAATGATGCATTTGCTAAGACGCTAATGTACGAGGAAGTCCCGGCCTACTACACATTTAATAAGCAAACGGGAGTCTTCAATCGTAGACGTCGGGGTGTGTCTGTTGATGGTCATCCGGGTATTTTCAAAGAAAATACACTTGGACGTGTATTTACCGTTCACCCAAACAACAGCGAGTGTTTTCACTTGCGTTTGCTGCTTCACAATGTACGCGGGCCCACGTCTTTTGCAGATCTGAGAACAGTGGATGATGTGGAACATCACACATTCCAAGCAGCATGCGCAGCGCGCAATTTGCTGGAGGACGACCAACATTGGGACCATACCCTCGAAGAAGCCTGCGTGGGTCAAAACGCATCACAGCTCAGGTTACTATTTTCTATAATGTTGGTCTTTTGTCAAGTGTCGGATGCCCACCAGCTGTGGAATAAATACCGAGACAACTTGGCAGAAGATATCGTCCAAGACATACGACAGAGAGATCCTGAGTTTGAGCGTGATTTCTATCGTCACGCGATAGATAACAATTGTTTGCTCAGAATTCAAGCGACAGTTGTATCTATCGGTGGACACGAATTGTCGGAGTACGGACTTCCAGTACCAATGCCGCCGTCTGCAGCTGATGCAACTAGCAACCGCGAATACGCAGAGGAAACGCGGTATAATACAACAGAGTTGTCACGCCTCATTGCCAACGACGAACCACGGCTTACGCTCGCACAGAAACAGATTTATGAGGAAATTTTGGAAAGTGTCGCGAACAACGGCGGTAAAACGTTTTTCTTGGACGCACCCAGCGGCACTGGAAAAACTTTCCTCATAAATTTGATTCTGAATAAGGTGCGAAGCGAACGCAACATAGCATTGGCAGTGGCATCATCTGGGATTGTTGCAACGTTGTTACCGGGTGGTAGAACGGCGCACTCGTGCTTTAAAATCCCCCTGACCGCTGATATGAGTGACTATCCGGTTTGCGCCATATCAAAAAACACTGACAAAGCGGCCATTATCAGAGACTGCGTCTTGATAATTTGGGACGAGTGCACCATGTCACACAGGAAGTCTGTAGAGGCCGTAAATAGGACGCTACAGGACATTCGCGATGACACTAGGTTGATGGGGGGTGTCACGTTTATGTTCTGTGGCGACTATCGCCAAACTTTACCCGTTGTACCTAGGGGAACCCGTGCTGACGAGGTGAGTGCGTCCCTGAAGCGCTCACCTATATGGCCTCAAGTCCGACGTTTATCGCTGCGGCAAAATATGCGTGTACAGGAAGGAAGTAACGACAACTTTGCCAAGACACTCCTATCGATTGGTGATGGCACAATGGCGGAATCAAATGGCGAAATTAAACTCCCCCCTTCACTTTGCAGCAGCACAGCAGACGTAAACATGTTAATTAACTACGTTTATCCCGACATGACTAATTTAGGCAACAAAACGGACGCCTGGCTGTGCGAGCGTGCCATCCTGGCACCGAGAAATGAAGACGTAATAAAAGTCAATAATGATATATTAGACATGTACGATGCAACGTCCAGAACGTACTTATCTATTAATGCGGTTGTTGACCGAGATGAAGCCACAAACTATCCCACCGAGTTTTTAGAGTCATTGAAAGCATCCGGTCTTCCCGCACATGTCCTAAAAATAAAAGTAGGAGCCCCGATAATGCTCATGCGAAATCTGTCTCCACCAAAGCTCTGTAACGGGACCAGACTCCGTGTGACTCGGCTGCAGAATAACATTATCGAAGCCACCATCCTCACTGGTAGCGGGCGAGGAGAGAGCGTACTGATTCCCCGCATCCCATTAATACCATCGAATTTCCCGTTCCAGTTCAAACGCCTGCAGTTTCCAGTGGCAGTTTGCTTTGCGATGACCATTAACAAATCACAAGGTCAGACACTGGAAACCGTAGGCGTAGACCTTCGCTCAGCGTGCTTTTCGCATGGGCAATTATATGTAGCCTGCTCGAGAGCGCGCGCCAGCAGCCGCCTATGTGTCTGTGCCTCCACATTACGTGACGATTCCTTCTACACGACAAACGTGGTGTACAAGGAAGCTTTGGTATGAGTTTTAGTACATGCATTGAATATGAGAAATTGAACCCTTTATTTTAAGTAATAATAAATAATAGACACGTTACACTTAAGTCATCCGTTATTTAAGAATATTTTCGCGACCTTAAACATAATGACTTGAACTACGCTTTAATTGTAAATAAACGTTTGATATGTTTGATAGATATTGGTGTATTTTTTTTTTTTTACTTGATTAAGATTGCTCTTGATTACAGTCACTCTAATCCTAATAACATGTCTAAATCGTAATATGTATTGTAATTGTTAAATTAAAATATGAATGTTGTTATGTTGTTCTTTTATCTTACACTTGCTAAGGTTTTACATTTCACCAACCATTGAAATCGACAAAATGTGCAGTTTGTATATAAATTCGTCAGAAGCAGGTTTTACCTATTCACTGTAGCTCCTTCATCGGATCTTATGGGCATCATACCATACCATACATATAAGTATGTATTAGTTCAAGCTGACCGTGCAAGCCTTCTATTCCTCGAATGTTGAATGATTTAAGCGTTATCACTATGGGAAAGAGACCTATTTACATTATAGTAAACATTAGTTTGGGACTAGGTTACGGTACAAAATGATTTGCGTTTCATTGTGTTATTTGCTCTAAAATATTTAACTCTTAAATGCATGAATTAAAAAAATACAATATTCAAAATATTATTTTATTTCAAATAAATGTTTCTATTTTTCAACCAGTAATTCATTTTTGTTTATGTAAGCTGCATCTTACACTATGCATTTAAGGGTTAAAGATGGAAACAGTCTAATACGTACCCATAAATAAAGAATTATATTCCACGCGGACGAAGTCGCAGGCAAATTAGAATCAATTTTATCCTTTGACATATAAATATTTACGGAAAGGTGAAACATGATACGTGGGAATCACACATAAGTGCTACCAGTAGCGCCATCTGTGAGCTTTAAACAGTAGTTTTCCCCGAAGTGACGTCCGCAGCAGAGTTTTCGCAATGGCGAAGTGAGTGGTTTGGTCTGTAATTTGTGTATTGTTTTACTAGCTTTTACCCGCTTCGCTCGCGTTAAAAGATACGTTCACTATATTACTACGACTTCTTATACAAATTTTAAGTTAATTAGTGATACATTTAAATGTAATACTATGCGACTACAATTAATTTCTTTAATTTTAAAACAACTGATTCAAATTTGACGTTGACAGCTCTAGGGCCGCTCAGCGTCCGTATGTGTTAAACAAAATATAAACTAAACTATCTCAAACAATGATTGATTAAACTTTTAAATATTCTTAAGAGATGGTGACTAACAGAGACGGGAGGCAATAAGAAAAAACAATAACGCAACACGAAGAGACGGTATCGAAAAAAACGGGGGGCTCGGGGGGCGGAGCCCCCCGCACTCAGAAAAAAGTAATTAGCTAAAACTGAAAAATTTAAGTAAATCTGATAAAAGGCTTAGTGACCTGTAGATATGGTGATAAAGAAAACATAAAACCTTAAAACGCTAAAAAGAAAACAAGTCTGATCAAACTTTTAGGTAACCTAAAATGATAGTGAACTAATATGAACTAAAAACGAATCTAAAAACTACAACGAAAACACAAATCTTTAAAACGGAATCAAGAAAGCAAGTCTGACCAAATTTTTAAGCTAGGATTCTAAATGGGGATGGTGACCAAACCAAACGGGAGCCGCGAAGAAAAAACAATATCTTGGGGCTTGAGTTATCCCAAGCCAATGCCAGATGCCAAGTAAACGTATTTTTTTAACGCGTGCGAAGCCGCGGGCAAAAGCTAGTATATATATATATATATACATATATATATATATATATACACACACACGCATTCACGCTCGTATTCAATCATATGTGCGCTAGTGTGCGTGCATAAGTAAGATCACATTACAAAAAAAGTTAGTAGCTTAAGTCGATACAAGTATATAACTTAATTTAAATTAAGGAATCTGAGAATAGTTGGAAAGCTTGTGTGAGTGTGTGTGTGTGAGAGTGTGTGTGTGTGTGTGTGTGTGTGTTTGTGTGTGTGTTTGAAGGTATATGGATAATATGTAAGCAAGTTGTGTGTCGAAATGTTTTTATCAAATTCAATTATGCATTTACAAGTGCTTGTAGGTTTTTAGAATAGTACTTTCTATATCGTCGTATGTTTTTGTTTTCAGCCATGCCGTTACCCTGATTTTACATTCATGTGCCGTGATAGGGTAGATGTCAATTTCTTTATTTATCATATTATAAAGTTTGCCAGATAGTGTTGCTTGTTGCCTCCGCGCAAAGGCCGTTTTTACAATCGGAGTTGAGATGACATTTATCCTTTTCCTCCTTTTCAGCTTGTCTATTGGTTCGTATACAGTGGATTTATGTCTTCTCAGGACCGCATTTAGTATATATAGCTTGCGCACAGACAACAAGTCACAAAGTACATATAAGTCTGAGGTCGGGAATCTTCGTGGCTTCAGGTACATTACTTTAAGCAAAGCCCTCTGAGCTCTTTCCAATTGAATAAAGTTGGTTTTTGTAGCCCCACCCCATATTGGGATACAGTATACCAAAACAGATTGAGCAAGTGATGTGTAAATCTGGTTCAATAGTTTTTGAGGAGCAACATGTCTTAAGTTTTTAAAGATCCAGATCATTTTTCTAATTCTAGTCATGACCAGTTCAACATGTGTATGCCAGGTAAGTCGCTGATCCATCATCACCCCTAGATATTTCGTACAATTGACCTTTTCTATAGTTTCACAAGAGCAGTCATGCTGCGAGGGGGCTTGACACGTGTGGATCCTAATATTAAAATTCTCGTCTGGTTGAGTAGTTATGTTATTTGTGAAACAGATATAGTTAGTCTTACTGATATTTAATGTTAGCAGATTAGAATTTAACCAGTGAGCTATCTCTACTAGTGCCGCCTCAGCGTATGTACATATTAATAGTTTAAATGTGTAATACTCCTTTATTATTGTAGCTGCTTATAGTTTAATACCTTTTTGTACACGGTGTCCGTTTGTCTATCTTTTTTTTAAATGTTAACTGGAAGAGATCCCTTATAGGGTTAAGTTCGCCTTTGTACCTATGTTATTTGTAATAGATGTATTTTTAACTGTTTTTGTGTAAAATAAAGTGTTTACTTACTTACATATTTTTTTACAATATTATACGTATTTGTTGCAAATCATTAAAGAAAAGGTTATGCTGGAATAATAAACATTTTAAACACGTATTGTTTTATTAAAACATTAACAGATAGGTACATAATCTTAGATACAGTTTTGCTAATAAGTATACAGTTACCAAACAAATATAGTCACCAAGAAATCTTTCAACTTTGCTACGGCTTAATTTTGCCCAGGTTAAATACTGTATTTTTTATGATAACGAAAAAGTTTACTAAATGAAAACTTTGCTATAACCGTGGCACAGCTAAAATGATTACCTTGATTTTTGTCTGTTGTGTAAAAGTATTTTTCCAGGGCAAAGTTGTCATTTAATTTTATCACACAATAAAGTACAGACGAATATTATATGAATTTCGTTTGTAATTTATGATGTTTTTTCATAATACATATTGCACATAGAACTTATTTTTCTCTACTAATCTTTCTTTACTAATCTTTTCAGAACCAATTTACACATAGCGATCACTTTCTATTAGCGAACTTATTTAAACTTTTCGTGTTTGCTAAAGAAAGTGAACCTGGTTTTTGGCATTCCAATAACCGGTATATCGGCCTTTCATACAAAAACAAAATTGTATTGCATACACAGCTTGTTCATGTGTGAAAAACCAAGTAAATTTTAACCTTAAATGGTGGTTGAAGTTCGATTGCTTCGATTTTTTGCCCTTGCATGCTGAATAGCAAAGCAGAGTTTAGTTTAACATAAATTATGTTACATACATCCACTGTATAAATATTAGGAATTACTGTCTAGTCGTCATCAGATATACGGGCGGCCAACGGCAGACGGTGGCAGGAAGTCGATATTGATGGAGGAAAGAAAACGTTACGAAACAATTCTGATTACTTTAACCATAAAGCCATACAAATTTTATACATAAAAAACAAGTGCTTTGTTTTTCTTAATATATTGGATAGTCACATTCATTACAGATAAAACATCTCTTAGTTGGTCGCGCACGTGTTAGTGTAAATTGGGTTCTGATTATTTCAGGATAACTTTGTCAGACTATAGTTGGCTATATTTCTGTACCAGTAACATTATGAATATGTCCAATCATCGCTCTAAGTTTCGAGTGACTTTAGCTTTAAGGTGTAACATTGCCCACTCATTTAAATCTGCTTCATTCAATTGGAAAAATCTTACTTAGTAGTACTTAGTAAATTTTTGGTCAACTTAGTTAACTACAATAGCAAAAAATAGAATTTATTTGTAGTAAGAATTAACTTTTAAATTTGTAGGTTCCTGAGGCAGAAAATTCTGTAATGATTACTACTACACACCCATGAATATGTACACAATGCCATACAACAATCGTAAAACTGTACAAAAGCCGCATGCCCCTGTATATCTGACGATTTTAACACAATAATAAATACACGAATTTATACATTCTTACAAGTATTTTAATTTAACTTAAACTATAATTCGTTTAAACTGGACATTATAAAAGAGTTACAGGAATAATAGCTCTTTTCCATTCCAATATAACAGTTTTTAATTCCATCTTTACAAATGTTTTGTTATAATTTTAATAAGTTACTGAAGTAAAATTATCAATATAGAAGTAAAACTTATCTTATGCTAATGATCCTAGACAATATCACTGCATTTAAACAAAACGAAGACTCGGTGACAGTTTAATTGATTTACAAACATGTGAAAACGACTTCTGTAAAATGCCCACTAGAAATTGTGGATTAGACCTAGTTACATTAAATATTGAAGTGGTCAGTTTTGGTCTGAAGCAAACGCATTACACTGGTACAGTGTACAGGTAGCGACTAATTGTTAAGCCACAATCGTAACCGGTTAAGAAAAAAGAAATACTATTTATTATTGTTTCGTAACAATATTATTTAGACGTTGTCTTAGCGAGGCAGCTTTAGTAGATAAAATTATTAAAATTTACTAGCTGTAGTTGATTTTTCATTTGAATTTGTGGTTTGTTAAAAACTCAATCGTGTTAAATATAGCTAGTTACGAGTCCCGTAACTAGATATTTAACACAAGACATAGTAAATAATGTTTTGTCATCGTATTGTGTCGGAAAAGTTTTGTCATTTTTTTGTACCCTGTATAACAATAATAAATAAAAAGCTTGCTTTCTGAATTTACTTCAATGAAATAGTTGAGATGGAAATATGAATAAGGTCACCCGCGGCAATTGCGTCTATACAGCAAAATACTACCTTTTCCGATTAAAGAAACGCAAAACTTAATAACCGCCACCGCTGTTTTTTATATGAACATTGCCAAATTAAGTTGTAAGTGTATGGGTAGTCTTAAAACGTTGCGCTTCTGTATCATCAAGACGCATTTGCCTCTATAAACGCAATTACCTCAGGTAACCTTACGAGCTTTCCCGAAAATACGACGGCAAAACCTTATTTACAATATCTGTAACTGAGTATTGGAACTAACGTTGCTCGCACAAGCCCTGAGCGTAGTTACAATATCGTAGCAGCCTTGAGCTCACTAAGCGATCGCTCAGTGCCTGTGTTAGGCGGTTATCATACTGGCGCCAGTCATGCTGGAGCTACCATGCTTCACTAACAGGCATCGGCAAATCGGATTTTTTTATACCTAAACTTTGGAGGCGGCTTTGTTGTTCAGTTGTAGGTATAGGCGGCTTTGTTTGAGATATGACTGCAATAGGATTTTGTCAACTTAAGGTAAATATTCACCCGAATTTCCGATCCCTGTTCACTAATGATTAAAACTCCCTTGAAATTGGAAACTTGTGTGTTATCACTACCTACTCCAACAAAATGTAAGTTGCACTGTCAGAGTTGACTGGCATGAAAATGCATCGAAAATTGGCAGTCAAAAGATTAAAATACTGATATATATTAGGTGCGAATTGAACAAAATATAACATGGTTCGTTCTTGGGTAATTTCCTGGTTGCAATAAAATAAAAATAAATAAAAGTTTAACACTTTCGACACCAGCAACCCGGAGGCCGGGTGCTCGTAAACTTTGTTCAGATGCCGGCCAACCCGGTAGCCGGGTTGATGCTATAAAAGTCGGCTCGGCCGGTTTCTGGGATATGCCTTACTTTTTTGTCTGGGTGCGAAAGTTTTAATACCAAATTGCTAGTCTGGCTAAAGGAATTAGAACGAAATGATAGTTAATTTGATGCAACATAGTGCGTGAGCTGGCAGAATGTGATTCGACTTTTATACCCGTCTCGCTCGCTCTTAACCAATCCATATAAGAACCTCTCAGTTTCCTCCCAAATCTGGATCCCGTTCTAAGAGCTCACGGACTGTGTTTTTGTAGATCTCTTTGATCATTTAATCTCGGCATAAACCAAAAATTACTTAGTCAGTACAACCAGCTTCAAAATTATGAGTACGCGATTAGCCCGTTTAAAAAATATGTACAGTCCGCGACAAAACTGGCTGTCAATTTTAGTATGCAATCTAACATAATATGCCAGCAGAAAAATTATTAGCTTTGACGCTGATAATAATAATTCTGAGAGGACTAATAGAGTATATCTTTTTGATCACAAAACAATATTAAAATATTATTGCGCATATTTTTGAACGAACTAATCGTTTATACCTAGTAAAAGTATAGCTGAGAGACAGTAAGGTAACGTAGCTCTGACAATAAAAAATTACATGACAGATGGATTACTTTAACTTACAGCTTACTCTACATAGGTTACATTATCACTTTATAATGTCCTATTTATTTGAATTCTGCTCATATCTCCTATATTGTGCTCAAACGTGATTCTAATCAAGACGCGATCGATCAAAATCGCATTTTTTATAAGTAATCGACTTGCTTTTGTCTGCAATTAAACATGTAAAATATCCTCAATGTGTTTATATCCTCAACTAATACTTAAACCAGCTAAGATTAAACTTTCAACTTTGCCCATTTGCGCTAACTTTATCTAAGGCAAAGTTGTTACACACAGAAACTAAAAAGGATTTTATTACGGATTTTTTTTATTCTTTTATACTGATCTGATACTCGGGGTTTAAAAATGGAGCATCCGTGATTCGATTGTTTTACCTTCTGTTGCACATTTACGTGTAAACTTTGGAATGCAATAAATGTAAGGCAAAGTGAGTTCATAATTATTAAATCACGTTTGAGCTACAGAGATTCGAGCAATGTCCATTGTATCATAAATAAAGGGTGGGCCCTGTAACAGGAGCAATAAATTAAAACATAGATTCGTCCCTTGTAACTAAACAACATTTGTTAAGCAACTTCTGAAAATAACGTGTATTAAATGACATTTTGTACAATAAAGTTTAGACAAAGAAGCATTGTATTGCGAAATGTCCGATATTAGTAGAGTGACAGCTATGTCAATGCTCAGGGAATGTCAACGTTGGACGACATACATTGAAAAAACTATTTAATTTGTTTGAAATAATAAAATTTTTAAAACTGACTTTTTTTTAAAGTTGCTGAACAAATGTTGTTCAGTTTAACGAGTAAAATCTATGTGTCATTTTTTTGCTTATGTTACAGGGCCCACGTTGTATATCTATCTGTACATTTATCTAACATTGCCTACTCTTTCATAATAGTAAAAAAGTGTAATTTTAAAGACAAGCTCACAGTTAAAATATACTTCAGTTATTCGAATAAATATCGAAATTAGTGGAATTTAGGTAAAATTTGAACAGGTTAGTCGATAATATTGATCAAATGTACCCCTAATCCGTATGTATGTAATAATGTCCGAATTACATATAGACCTTATCTTGTAAACCCCACAATGATATTATCTTGCTCGTGTAGAGAAGCTCACTTTAAGACAAATTGAAACAAGAAACAAAAAAAAATTAAATTTGTCATAAATAGTGCGCACATGTATGTGTATTAAATATTCACTAAATTGTAACGTACATATTGAAATTAATTTTAATTTAAATAATAACGAATTATCGCGTATTTGCCCTGCAAATATTGTTACACGCGATCAATGAACTTAATAGTTATTTACCTAACGTCGTATACAGTAGATACTCGGATAAGATTGTTTTTGAGTTTTATTTTAAAGCTATAAAGACCCACTGGTTTTATTCAACAAGGTGGGAGGGAGAATGATATCAATTACACTCTGAATTACGTAAGAAAGTAATTAATTATAAAATTATAAGAGAGGATAAAAAAGGTTTTTACTAAATATAATAAAAACTTATACTAAGGTGAATCAACATTTTGACCGACACATTTGACTGTCTCCGGCGTTACTTAAAATGTCCCTGGAGTTAAGAAATCGGGCTTCTAAGATACATATCTTCTGTTTATTAGATTTGACAGTGAAATTGAACGTTTCGATGGACGCCATAAATTCAAACATTGAGAAGCCATTGTCTAAATGTGACATTTTACAACGAGGTTTAAGTTTCAGACAGATTTGTGTCGGTCAAAAAGTTCATTCGCTCAGTAACCATTTTTATGCCAGGAAAAAAAATCGTCTGTACAAACCAAAACAGTCGTACTATGCGCTGCCTGAACATATGGTATATTGCCAGAAAACACGGAATTTATTGTGTTACTACTATTAGTAAGAAAGGTATTTGTACATACACAAGACATGGACAACTTTCGTACGTAAGTACACAAATTCTAGCCTTTAGCCCTGGTTTTCATTGTAGCCCTTAACAAGTACATGTCTTATGAAAACGTCTCATTTACTAGTGACGGAAAAAATAGGTGCAGTCGCCATCAGATATATCGCAGCATATAAGGCGTTCATAAATATCTGAACATGTACTGTAACGCCCAGTCAACAAGAGTCGTGTTCACATATTTATGACCGCCTTTTATGCTGCGATATATCTGATGGCGACTGTACAAATAAGTGACACGGGAGGTTTACGTCGTGTCTTTCTCATAACTTACTATAGGTGGATACCTTTATATGTATAGTAACGCTATTAATTCCATATTCCCTGGTTTAATTACATTTGACCCTGTAGACTACACAGTTGTATAATGAGATAGAACACATGGTTAAAGTGCATAGTTTGCAGCGAACATTTATAAATCATCGCATATTTAGTTTGTTTTCTTCATTATCTTGTAACGGCATTATAAAAACTCGATAATAAGGCGAGCTTTATAAATATATATTAAGTTTGCCTATTATTTTATGGACATTATTCAGAATAATAACATTAAATTAGGGACTCGTCGGGAATGCCGATTATTCGCCATCAATCCGCGGCTAATCTGCCGACTAATCAGCCAAATAATCATCAATATAAAAGCGTATTAGTCGGGTAGTTAGCAAAATCCATTATCTATTAGAGATGGGCCGAGGCCGACTAATAGACAAATAGATTTAGATATAGATTAGTCCGCGAATAGTCGGCTGATTAATCGGCAATTCGAAAACCGATTAGAAGGCTAGTCAGCAAAATCCATGACAGTCCATGTCTACCAAAACCGAGTATTTAATAAATCTGTAACTGTTAATTTTTGCGGTTAAAATAATGCCTTAAGATAAGGTCACTTTAGCCCTAAAGGGCAACATTGCCTACAAATAAGTTTCAATAAATTGGGAACATCTTAAGAACAGCACCAGCGATCATTCATAAGTGTTTGTATTAAGAATTTACATTGAATAACAGTTGTTTTAATCGCTGGGCAAAGTTACCCTCTAAAAGGTCAAAGTAACCCAAATAGTGTAAGTAAAAGTGAAAGAAACTGAAATGCGTACGTGTTTGCTCCTTATTGACTGACAATGAAAAAAAAAAAAAATGTGACGTCATTTGAAACTTGCGTTGCGAAAGTTAATAGATACATATATTACACAATAAACTAGAAGAGCTGCCTTACGGAGATGACACGCGACCAGCGGCACGGCGAGCAGCCGAGCGAGAGATCCGAGGTGGCCATACGAGTGAGCGAGACAAACGTACCGCGCGCCGCTAAGACCGAGTACATGGCATCTCCCTTATAACATCTATACATTAAAATACCTACCATAAAACATCCGTAATTTAAACGAAATTCCAACTTACTTTAGGAAAGATTAAAATTAGACATATTTACACTACATTACATTTATTACAATTAAATATATAACACATCTAGGGCGGCAAAGAAATCTCAGATCGAGCCGAAGGCGAGGGCAGTAAAAGTGATCAGAAGCTTTCTTGGCCGCCCGTTATATGCAATTTACCGGCCGGGAATTATTATTTAAAGCCGCATACCTTTTAGGACAATGCTACAGATCTACCACTTAGACCGTGATAAACTGTATTTCACTTCTTCTGCTCAAAAATGCGTCACATTAGCTTTTGAAGCGGTTCTAAAATGGTCAATTTAGTCCCTAGGGTTTAAATGGAAGTCATATATTAATTTCAATTGAAACACAAAAATTAAATACTCGTTATTGGCCGGTTACATAGTAGATATAATAAAACCGAACCAATCTGATCAAATCGGTCAAAATCTCTAAATCTGGCAGCCCTTTCAGTGAGTTTTTGCTCACGGGTCACCATTTTCATTTTTAAATATTTTTTAATTCCTCGCATTCGAAGTGAAAAGCAGAGTGTTTAACACGTGGCTAAAAGCCATTATGACACAGATATATGTATTTGTCTTCCCTCACTGCGTTCGCTCATTTCGTGTCATGGTGGTCTATTTTAGCCCCTTGTCAAACATTCTAATAAATTGTAATTGTAGGTGATAATGTAGTTCAGATAAAGATGGTTTTTATATTAGTAGCGGTACCGACCTATTTGATTTAGGAGGTAGATCTATAGGCCCTGAGATGACGTAATAACTCCCGAAAAACCTTTATATGAAGCGTATTTTAATTAAAACTTAATTAACGTTTTCAAGAAAGTACAAATTAGTTTTTTCCAGAATACGCGTTGTTTTTTAACATTTTCTTGTTCATAGAGTTAAAAAATGTTTCCTCTATACAGGGTGGAAAATGGAAATTGCTATGGGCCAACTAACTGCGCTGGCTCAGCGACCTAAAATGAGTCTTGGCCTCCGACACAAGAACTCGCCACTTTACCCGATCCTGCACAATCTCTCGCCTGGAGGGAAACCTACCTTAATTTAAATCCTTAAGTCATCAATCATCATCATTCTAATTAAAGGAAACATTTTTTTATTACGTAAATTAAATAGAAACAAAACTGCTCTCTAAGATTTTCTAAAACTTACTTGTCCTTAAAAATAATGTGAGATTTTTTTTATGTCTCACATGCAATGGTGTTTTAGAGAGATTTTATAAAAATAACGAGTTTATTTTGGGATTTTTTTCGATTCCCTAGTGAGACAAGCGAATTTTAGAAACGCCTTGTTTCTTTTAATAAAAAAAGAATCCTTTAATTGAAATGAGCTAACCTAAGGATTTAAGGGAGTTTCCATCCAAGGCCCATAAATTTTCCACACCGTATACAAATCTATGTAAGAAAATGTACAACAGTCATTATTCAGAAGAAAAATAGTATATTTACACTTTATTGGGAACGTCGTCATAATGACCATCATTATAGTACTCTGTCACAGTGATATAATAATAAGGCGGTGGTTTAACGTGTCAAAATATTATGACACAGTAACAACGACAAAGTACTATAGTGTGTAAAATGATAACAAAAAGGGAAAACACGCATGGGCCGTAAACAAAATAATACGTCATCAATATTACGCATAGGAGTACATATTCCGATGACACATACGGTGTGTCACTGCCATGGTTACCTATCTGAAACACTAATTTTTATTTCCCATCTGTTACGTTTTGCCAAACTTTATTTTGTCCGAAAAGGCCATCGTTTTCCAACACTCTTATTTTTTCAGACTAATTAAAAACAAACCTAACCTAATGGGTTCTTTAAAACGATGTTTATAAAACCCTTAAAATATTATGGGTTTCAGAATAAAATTGCTTTTGGACAAATGATAATTTGGCGAAACTTTACAGATGGGAAAGAATGTTTCAGAGTTTTAATAGGATACCCACTGGCATTGGAGTACAAGTTGCGAAGCCACATATCGTCGGGGATAGTCCGCGTAAATAACAGCTGTCGCTAAAGTACTCATATGAATAAAATACTTGGCATTTGTTTGAATATTGATCCGTATATACACTTGTTACTTACGCGGTATTGCACTATCCCCGACGATATGTGTCACTGGCATAGGAGTACAAGTTACGATAACACATACGCTGTGTCACCGGCAGTAAGAAATCATTGAACACATATGTTGTCACTGGAGATGGAGAAGAAAATGTTAAGATTGCCGGGATAATTAGCAGCCCATGCGTATCTTCTTTTTGTTCTCATTTAAATATATTACTGATGTGTTAACGCAAAGTCACCTGTAAAAATCATCCATTCGAAAGATCTCAGCAATTTTGCAAACCTCAAAATTCCGTAAAGCATATTTGTGTTTCTTGTAAAACCTTCCAGAAATTACTAAGGCCTTTCAAAAAGTTTTGGAAATTTTCTGCGCTTTTCACATCTTTTGTGAGCCGTTAAAATAGCCGTCGGGTTCACACCTCTCGCTCAACTCAACTCGAAGGTTTATACTAAAGGCTCACGAACTATTTTATACAAATTAACTGGCGTATTTAGTATTAATGTACTATTAATACTTGCGGAGATCAGTACTTAAGTATATAGTAAGATACGAGACTGCGTTTCCACCATTGCGAGGATGTGTAGCGAGAGCGAGGGATGTGTTTTTGTTAACCAATAGAATCGCGCTGAGCGAGGATAATTAAATGAAGTTGGTCCATTGGTTAACAAAAATACCTACGTTCGCTACGCATCCTCGCACGGCGGAAACGCAGCCTAAAGCTTCCACAAAAATTTGAAAACAAAAAAAAATCGCTTAGTGTTTTTTTGTAAAGAATCTAGAATATCTTGACAATATCATGTCCAAAATATATGCACTGTAATTACTAATTACACTTAAAAACCTGTTTTATAATAGCCTAGCAAGCGTCGGTCCGGCGCAGGGACAGTGGCGCTACAAACAGCTTTCATATGGCAACAATGTGCATACGTCATATATTTGCATTATAAAATCGTCGCAGTTTGTCATCAATCGAAATTCAAAATATCGTTTACCGGAATGCTGCTCAATCCTTCGTTCTTCTTGCGAAATAAATACTGAATCATATTAAAAATAAACTTGACTTTCATCACTGTAGATAGTTTTGAGTTTATTATGCGAAAATTACTTGAAATTGGCGAAATATTTAGTCCTGTTTCCTCTTTGTTTACATCAGTGACTTTCAACGTTAGTCACCAAATTGTCGTTTCCAGTAAAATAAATTAATGCCACTAAAAATCAATATGGCATCGGCTGAAAACCGACTAGTTGAACTATACAAGAAACTATTTTGAGGTATGAACTCTGCACTAAAATACGACAAGTTAATTTGTATAATAAATACCCTAATCTAATAAATATGTAAGATTTTGTTTCTTATTTTATCACATTGCAACACTTTTGCAACATCTGATCTAAAATCACCTTCGACTGGGAATCGAACCTGGTACTTCTTTAGTTCTCACCTTAGCTCTACACTAACCCAAACTAATATTTAACAGGACAAATCGCTCAAAAATATCTGACACGCTCTGGCTTTAGAAATATAGTTGCTTCAGATAGTTTTGAGCGAGTTGCAATTATTTAAGACGCCGAATATTACAGATGGGTGAATCATATTTTTGACCGACAATTTTAACTGTCCCCTGCGTTACTTAAAACGTCTCCGGGGTTACCAAGAAATCGTGTGGTATGGCTAATTCGCATAAGCATTTAAAACACATATGACGCAGAGGGTGTACCAGTAGCGTAGAATTATGGAATCAAAGATTTGGTGTGATTGACGTAACGATGTGATAGCTCAGTTGGTAGAGCACTACGCCGGAAACGTAGGGTCGCTGGTTCGAGTCCTGCTTACATTGTAATAGATCACATTACATTTTTCTTTCATAATTCACCTTTGTATCAATATTTATAAGAAATCGGGCTTCTAAAATGCATATTTTCTGTTTATTAAGTTTAACAGTTAGGAAATTGAACGTTTTAACGTAAACCACAGAGAAGCCATTGTTTTAAGTTGACAGTTTACAGCAGTGGCGTGCACCTTATAAAGACAAAAAGACACTGCCTACCCTAGTTGATTACAGAAACGAAATATATAATTTATTGTTACAAACATTACCTTTTTATAAAATTATATAAAACAAATGTACAAAAATAATCAATTTGCGATCCGCGCCATCTATCGAGTCGGTGCGCCAAAATTACGTACGCATTGGTCGATTCCGTGGAGATTGACTTGAAACATTCCGCGGCACTAGCGCCGCTATGCGCCGTAAGCGGTAAAGACAGGCGATTTTCTGTCTAAATTTATATTTGTGTGCCTCGTGGTAACACGGACCGCGTGTGTGTGCGTTCTTATAAAAATATTGCACACAATAACAAAACTCACGCACACATATACAGAAGTAAGACATTGTCTCATGTCTTTTACTTCCTTACGGAGGTAGGATGTTTCCGACCCGCGACTCGCGCGAATACCGCGACGCCCGATGTTAAGCGAACAATTCCGAACGGGTGTCTCGCTCTCTCCTTAGCTATTATTTGTAGATTCGAACTTCCGATGTTGACTATGTAACGAATTTAAAAAGGCGCTTTTCTGTAACTTTAATTAGCGCAAATACAATACTATTTAAGTTTGTCGTATTTTTGTGTTTGGCATATTTGGACGCCATTATTGTTTGTTTTGATTATTACGTGTGATAGTGGTGACTAGTAAATAAGCGAATAAAAGTTTTTAGTGTATTCTTAAAAGTTATCTGAAAATGGATAATTTTAATGGTGATCAAATTGTGGTGGTGTTTATTGTTTTCGTTCGTCAGTTAATAGAGGAAATTATTTAGAGATGGTCGATTTGCTTGATATTTGAGAAGACGAAGAAAAAAAACTGTCCCGCAGTATTTCTGTAAGTTATTAGGTTCTCAAAATATTGTGTCTACCCTGTCGTAAATCTCTGTGCACGCCACTGGTTTACAGCACAGATCAAAATCACAAAAAATATGAAATGCGTAACCTGGCGGAACATCTTAACCTCTCCACCACAATAACACCAGACAACCTATGGATTTTTTCTTATGCTTTGTGTGTCTTTAATGGCTTTTTTCTTTGTGCTTTAAATAAATAAATATTAAGTGAAAAACTTAACCTCTCCACCACAATAACACCAGACAACTTTTGGATTTTTCTTATGCTTTGTGTCTTTAAGGGATTTTTTCTTTGTGCTTTAAATAAATAAATATTTAGTAAAAATCATACACAAATCGACCTAGTCCCTAACTAAGCAATGCTTGTACTATGGGTACTAGATGACGTTGTAAATATAAATAATGAGACATTACGTATCTCATATTAAGTTTAGAACGAAGTTTAAAAGTATTGGACAGATTAGTGTCGATCAAAAATTTGTTTCGCCCAGATATTTGTAATACAATCTAATAAAAAAAAATACGCTGCCTGTTAGGCAGATTGAGGTGAGGCTATTTCGAACACAGGGGGTTACTTGGTACTAAGAAAAATAAGTTTCTATCAAAACCTTCATTTTTGTGACATGCTCTTATAGCAGACTGTACTTTTCATTGAAAATCCATCAATTACTCTCTAATACGATTCTAAAAAGCCCAAACTCGGATTGCTTTCATCTATTACAGAGATCCTAGAGCCACCTTTCGGCTCCATCTTGAGACCAGCCCCATGTTACCATACAATATTGTCATCATCATCCTCCTAGCCTTTGTCCCATATCTTTGTAGAGAATGAATTCTCAATCGGGGTCGGCTACCTAAATCCCAAGATGTGGCGTAGGCACTAGTTTCTACGCAAGCGACTGCCATCTGACCTTCCAGCCCAGAGGGGAAACTAGGCCTTATTGGGCTTAGGTGGTTTCCTCACGATGTTTTCCTTCACCGAAAAGCGAGTGGTAAATATCAAATGACATTCCGTAGATAGGTAAGTTCCAAACTGATTGGTACGGGCCGGGTTCGAACCCGCGACCTCCGGATCGAAAGTCGCATGCCCTAACCACTAGGCTACCACCGCTCCCTTTTCTAGGCCACCATACAGTATTGTCATCAAAGTTAAGTAGGTGTACAAGATTTTAGCTCAATCGGTTGAAATATCTGCTTCAAAATTGAGTTACAAGATTCCACCCGAACAAACATAGTTACAAACATTGCAAGTTAAATAAAACCTTATAAAAATGCTTTTAAGCCCGATATTTTAACCATTCCAATGTCAGAAATATACACGTTTTCATGTAGGTATAAGACATTTGTTCCAACAATTGCGATGGAATACATTCGTATTAAGTATAGTATTTAACGATGTTCACCTCTATTGGACGCCCAATCAGAACACTGAATATGTATATCGTCTGTTGACAATCAAAATTCACTAAGTAACAAATACTTAAAACAAAGCTCGTATCACAGTACTCATCTAAAAACTAGATACGAGGTTTGGACGAGTACTGACAGTAATTTTAGTGAGTTTTGGTTGTCATCAGGCAATATATTAGGGCTAAAAATGTATATTCTGCAAAATACCAAATAGCCCCAAATTCTGTTCGGAATAGCCCCACCTCACGGTACACGATATAAGTAAGAACTAACAAACTTTATGTAGACTAACTTAACAAATAAGTATGCAAAGTTCGAAGCTCCGAATGCACGTGGGCCATTTTTTTTAAAGTTGTACACCCCACGTTTTTTTTGGATTTTCGATATTTTGGGTATTTTCTACTCAGAATCACGAGCTCTTTCGATCTAATTAGAAGAAAAAGACTGTCACAAAATATTCATACATTTTTTTTTTCCATTTCGCTGCCGCTGTAGTAGGTTATATGGAAATGGTAACGGAATGGAACGAAACAACATTGGGACACGTTTAGAAAAATGGCCCACGTCTAGCATAACTGTAACACGCGATTCAGTCGCGCGACAAAATAATATAAGCGGCATGATATCTAAAATAGTGACTGGGACTGAAGAATTAGTTACGACAAAAAAAAAACTTTGACGATATAATCTTGCATACCCCTAGCACAACTTTGAACCGTGACTCATTGTCTGTCGCGCGACAAATACCTGTCTCTTTCCTGTCAATACCGTGCAAAAAAGACAGATGAGGCTACATCGCGCGACATGCGAAGTCGCGTTCGTGTCAAGACATGCTAGCCCCTGAATCGATTAAAATCGAATTTCACGTTTTAAATAGTAAATAAAAAAAAAATCATAAATAAGTTTGTAACTTGTAACTTTGTTAGTTTTGTTATATTTATCAAATTACACTTTTTCCACCCAATACGATATAATAATGTATTGCCATCATTTTGGACGTGTCGTTTTAATTGAGAAAACATTAAATACGAACTTATCCATTAAAGTGCGAAGGCAAAACATTATTTGATCAATTTGTAGTTAAATCAGATTTTTTTAAACAAAAATGTAGTCAAATTGAATGAGGATTGCGGAAAATTCTAAATCGCTTGTTCAGTTCATATTTCTCACATGTATTTAACTTTAACCTTGCATCTAAAAAAATATGTCTAACCTAACCTAGCCTACAATTATGACTTGTAAAACCATTGAATATTGTGTAAAACATTGGTAATATAACCACAGTATAATGAGAAATAACCCATAATGTTACTATAAATTACTACAATAAGTAAAAAAAAAGTATTTGTAAAGTAATTTCTCTAATAAATCTTTCTAATGCAGAATAAATTATAAAAAAAAAACAGGACCAAATCGCGCTCGTAAAAGTTTTTTTTAATTAAATCGACATTTCGGACGTGACGCGAGGGCTTTCGAGACCATGGACATAACATCACGTCCGAAACGTCAAGCAAGTCCCGTTTTGTTATAATAACGTGTTAAAATCGTGCAAGGTTAAATCATTATATGCAGAAAATTCACAAAACTCATTCATTCAACTTGGTAATGTTTTTAAATTTTCGCATTTATTTCAATATTACAGTTTAAGCTGTGTGAGATAAATTACGATCTTATCCCCGCCGTGATCCGAGAAGCTGTAAAACATCCGATACGTCAGAAATTAAAATGAAATTGTATACGGGGTTTGTTCCGTTTAAATTGTTTTACTTAAAATTGATAGCAAAGTAAATATAAACAATATGCACGAGAGAGTATGTAGTAAATAAGTTATGTCATATTTCTTGTCGAATAAAATCGTACTTTTAATTCTTTATCAACATTTTTAATTTAAATACAATGTTATTCGGCAAAAAACGAAGGCGAATCATTATTTACGATATCTGCATTCCAATTTTCTTTGCAAAAATATTTGTCTAATATTAAAATCAGGTAAATAAGGTAAGTCGGGACAAGTGCGGAAAAGCACCTACCATATCGAAAATAGCGCCATCTTACTTTTTCCAACTATAGCGTGGTGGTGGTTGGACGTAAGTAATTACTTTTGTAATTTAATTACTAATTCAATTACATGTAATAAAATAAACGTAATTGCAATTACATGTAATTATAATTACATTTTAATTTGTAATATCAATTACATTAATTGGTAATTCAATTACTCTATTACCTTATATAAACCTTTTTTTAGTAGACATACTAGTACTAAAAGGAAATTTACACCAAGACAGTGTTAGGCAAAAAGTTAATTTTATTCTCCTATTATAGGTACCTAATTAAAATTTTACTACATTTTTGGTCTAAAAAATCATCGATACTCATAACGAATTAATACTTTTTTGAAATCTTAATCGTACAAATACAATAAGTACTAAAAACCCTACCCACCAAGTTGAGAGAATCGGGAAATAAAAATGAACAGAACCAAACGTGTTTTTAAACAAAAGTAATTGTAATTATTAATTGAAATGTTAATTACCTTTACCTTGTAATTAATAATTTCAATTACATTTTGTAATTCAATAATCTTATTAAAACTTTCGTGAGACATATTATTATTGACGCTGTACGCTGTAGTCCATGATGAACAGCTCCATACGAGTTCGAAACTTGTCAGACCGTTCCTGACAATTTCACGTGAGTGAAACCGCTTAATACAATAAATGGTAATTCAATTAATTTTTACCCAACACTGCGTAGGGGGTAAGATGGCTAATAACATCTGTATTTTCGATACGTCGATGCTGACGCACTTGCCCCGACCCACGACTGATTTAAATTAAATTAATTTACCTTAAAACTAAATTCTCTATTCGGTATTCCGGCGGGCGGTAGGCACCTTGTGTACTCTGTGGACAAAAACACTTGATTTTCAAAGATAGAAAAATAAACCCTTACAAGCGTCGGTCTTGTCCAAGGATGGTGGTGCTACAAACAGCTTTCATATGGCAATAATGTGCATACGTCATATATATGCATTAGAAAACGTCAGTGGGGATTTGTGGAGGATTTGTCATCAAGCAAATTTAAAACAATGTTCGGAATGCTGCTCAATCCTTCTTGCGAAATAAATACTGAATACAATTGAATAAAACTTGACTTTCATCACCGTGGATAGTTTTAGATTTATATTGCAAAAATTACTTGAAATTCGTGGGGATATTTAGTCCTGTTTCCTCTTTGTTTACATCAGTGACATTCACTGACTTTCAATGTCAGTTACTCAAACATTTTTCGTTACCAGTAAATAAATTAATATCACTAAATATCTGCCATATACTCGTAGCGTCGGTGAATGCTGCATCTTCGAGAACATTCTCATGGAATGTTCCACCGAGTATATACCATAAACTCGAACTTAGGTGTCGGCTCTGGAGCAATCTCGGCTAATGCTATCTCTTTCCTTCTAATAGTGCTGACTTATTCACCTACTGCTCCAATGTATTCAACTATTCATGGTCCATACTCTGTGGTTCCGTCGGCGGTCCCTCTGGTCATCCAAATGTGATTGGTTATCTATACGTGACTGGTCATCTATATGTGCCTGGTCGTCTATATGTGACTAGTCGTCTTTGTGTGACTGGTCATCTATATGTGACTGGTCGTCCATATGTGACTGGTCATCTTTGTGTGACTGGTCATCTATATGTGCCTGGTCGTCTATATGTGACTAGTCATCTTTGTGTAACTGGTCATCTATATGTGTCTAGTCATCTTTGTATGACTGGACGTCCATATGTGACTGGTAATCTATATGTGACTTGTCATCTTTGTGTGACTGGTCATCTATGTGTGACTGGTTGTCTATAAGTGACTGGTCATCTATGTGTGACTGGTCGTCTATATGTGACTGGTCATCTATATGTGACTGGTCATATAGACATGTGATTGGTCATCTTTGTGTGACTGGTGGATAATGTGCTACTCACTCGGTGGTCCCGTTGGCGCCCTCGCGCAGACAGAAGGAGCCCCCGTCCCGGAAGACCCGGGCGAGGCCTCGGGCGCCGGCGAAGCTGCGCCAGTCCAGGCAGCACAGCGCCACGTCGTTCAGGAGACCGTTGATGGCGGCTATCTGCTCCTCCGTGAAGGCGCCTAGAAACCTGGAACAGACAAGTCCTCAACCCTTTGAGCGCCAAGCGGCAAGGCGGTTCACCGTGCCACTGACGCCAAACAAAAAAAAAAAGTGCTCCAAAATCAACAGAGATTGAAAAACACAGATAGTGGTTTGAATTAGCATGTTTTTGACCATTGAAATTTTTGACGTCAATAGACGTCGTTGGCGTCAGTGGCACGAATTCCCGATGACGTGATTTGCCGTCTTTGGCGGTCTAAGGGTTGTTATACTAGCGGTGTTACCCGCTCATCCCACGGGAACGCTTTATGTGTAAAAAGTAGCCTATGTGTTAATCCAGGGTGTCAGCTACCTCCATACCAAATTTTATCCAAATTTCATTTGGAAACAACCAAACATGTCGGAAACGTAGAAATAAAACAAGGGCAAAGTGGATTTAATATGAACCAAATATATGTTATTCACTACATCATCCTACCACCGGTATTAATCATTCCATGGATTTATTACTTTGTTACTTCACTAATACTATTTTGTTACTACATGTCACACGGAAGTTTAAATACAAACATCATCCTGTGTGCAAGATTAGGTCATTTTTAGGGTTCCGTACCCAAAGGGTAAAAACGGGACCCTATTACTGAGACTTCGCTGTCCGTCCGTCCGTCCGTCTGTCACCAGGCTGTATCTCAAGAACGGTGATAGCTAGACAGTTGAAATTTTCACAGATGATGTATTTCTATTGCCGCTATAACAACAAATACTAAAAATAAAATAAAATAAATATTTAAGGGGCTCCCATACAACAAACTTGTTATAGATTATGGTACGGAACCCTTCATGCGCGAGTCGGACTCGCACTTGCCCAATTTTTACTTACTTCATCTCCTTGTAAACCTCCGTCTCAGCGAACTCCAGAAAGAACTCTAGCATCTTGTCAGCGGCGGGCACCGGCGCCTCCGCCTTCCTGTTTTTGTCGTTCGCTATACTGCACCCGGTCTCGAACTTGTTGCTAATGCTCTTCGGTTCTGGTTGTTTCTGGAATATAAATTACGTAATAAATAAGTGCATATCGTCGGGATAGTGCAATACCGCGTAAGTAACAAGTGCAGATACGAATCAATATTCAAACAAATGCAAAGTATTTTATTGAAACGAGAACTTTATTGACAGCTGTTATTTACGCGGTAATGCACTATCCCCGACGATATATGTTGTTTTTATGGAGTGTAAAAGGGAAGGAGTAGCATCTTTCATCAGACTTATATTATTAAAGGCGAAAGTTTGAGCGTGTGTTTTTACAGTCAAATTAGATGTGTCGGTCTCGCAACGTCGCAATCAAAAAGGCGTTTTGAACTGGAGATTTTTTAACAACTTAAAAAAAATACAATATATAAAACGAAACCGAATCCAGCGTACATTATAGGACATTTTTATCTTTAAATATGTCCAGCAATCCGTGGTTAAAATTATTCGCAATCCCGATAAACACACTGTATACCAATAAATCGCAATGGCCCTGTTCTAAGTAGTAACATCCATAATATGTTAATAAACATGTTTGATCATAGAGAAAAATGTCCCAAAACAATCAGCATTTTTGAACGGATAAGGAGCGCTAAGACTTTTGTACGAAGAGTTTTCTTTTGTGCGAAAAAGATGAAAATAATAATAATAATAATAACATCCAAAACAACTGAAAAGCCAAAAATAACCCGTTCATGTACAGATTACATTTGAATCACCTTTGAAGTCGGTGCCAAACCACTCAATTATTACTATGAAAACAGATGCCACGCACACACGAGTATTTTTGTTCGATAAAGAAGTTTACGTGAGGATACATACGGGTCAAACATACATACATACAAACTGAGAACCTCCCTTTATCTTGAAGTCTGTTAGTAAATAAATATTCAGGCTGTCGTTAACTTACATTCTCACCGTCCCCCGCTTCGACCGGCTCGTCCTTCCTGATGCTCTTCTTGATGCTCTTCAGGAAGGGGTTCTCGTCCTCGTCCAGCTCCCTGCCGCCCCCGCCCCCGCCCCCGCCCCCGCCCCCGCCCTCGTCCGCCTCGTCCTTGGGCAGGAAGTCGTCCGGGGTCACCAGGTACACGTCGTCCGGGGCCTCCTTGTAGATCGCCAGTTGGCTGGAACAAAAGGGTCATTGTCAGATTTAGGTGCGCGTCTTTCCGTCGGACGTTTGCGAAATTAAGGATTCCGGGGCCTAATTTTCTGATTAAAATGCCTGTGAGAATAAAGAACGTTCCCTCTGCTATAATCCGATGTAATAGCAACATAACCTAGATTCATACAAGCTCTTAACTTTTGACCACCGAAGGGACAAATTTTGTTTTTTGAACTGACAATGACCCAAAACATACGTCAACAATCAATTTGTTTATTCGTGCAACCGACACGCCTAGCATAACATCGACGATGCGGTTGGCGCGGTTTGTATAGCACCCGCCTACTGAGCCGGCAGTCCCGGGTTCGAATTTTGGAATGTAATAAGTAACACAAACTTAACCTTTAACGACACGAGTTTGGAATTCCTTTACTACCAGAGTCACGTACGACGTGTTTCATCACACTTTGGAGGAAATAAAACAAAAGTAGAAGTAGTCAATACCAAAATTACTTACCGCCCTAAGGCGTAATATACGATTTACCGCCCGGTTTTCTAGCATGTAAACCCTTAAAGTGTGATAATAATTACTTACCGCCCTAGGGCGTAATTTACGAATTACCGCCCGCTTTTCTAGCATGTAAACCCTTGTTTACGAGCAAGTGTGATGAAAAACTTATAACATCCCTCTTTTTTAATTAGTCAATTTCTTGTTTTGCAATAGGTATGGCATACAAATATTAGATTTAGACTGTTGGCCGGGTATTTGATTGACGACGACACGAGCCGACGACATCCGACGCATCCCCCAGGAGGTTATAGGATACTTATTACCCGACCAAGGTGAAAAAATTGGCGTTGTGACTTGACTTTCCACGCGGACTATAAGTTCGCGGCACCAGGTTTTTTTAACTATTTTTTAATTTTTTTTTGGTTGGTTTTTTTTGTTTTTTTTTTTTACGCGGTGGACGTAGTTTTCCTAGTTAATTAGTTAAGTTTGCGGCAGCAGGATAATTTTTTTTTTGTTATTTTTTACTATATTTTTTTTGTTATATTTTACTATATTTTTTTTGTTATTTTTTATTATGAAGTATTATAGTTGTACTCACCGGGCGTCCCCGTGCGCGCACGCGTCGAGCACGTACCCGTTGCGGCGGTGGATGTCGCGCGCGATGTAGTACTGCGCCACGGAGCCGAGCGAGTGGATCGCCTGCTCGTTCACCACCAAGCTCACGATGTTCAAGTGGCGCTCGTACTGCCGGAGTGCATCCTCTCATCACGCCTAAACGGCTGAACATCATACTTACTGCGTAGTTCAGGTGGTTATAGGATACTTTTTACCCGACAAGGTGAAAAAGGGCGTTATGACTTTTTATGTTTATTTTCAAAGCGAGCTATGTTTGCGGCACCAGGTTTTTTAACATTTTTTTTATTTTTTTTTTATTTTTTATTTTTTGTTTTTTTTTTTTTTCGTTTTCTTTTTTCAATATTTTTTTTTTCGTTTTACGCTGAGGTAGTAGTTTTTCTAGTTAATTAGTTAAGTTTGCGGCAGCAGGATAATTTTTTTTTGTTATTTTTTACTATATATATATTTTTTTTTTTTTATGAAGAATTATAGTTCTACTCACCGGGCGTCCCCGTGCGCGCACGCGTCGAGCACGTACCCGTTGCGGCGGTGTATGTCGCGCGCGATGTCGTACTGCGCCACGGAGCCCAGCGAGTGGATCGCCTGCTCGTTTACCACCGAGCTCACGATGTTGGCGATGTGACGCCGCTCGTACTGGCGGAGGGACGGGTCGAAGAGGAGTTCCGTCTGTAAGACATCATCATCATCATCATCATCATCATCATCATAACATTGACGCGGTTGGTGCTGTTTGTAGTGCATCTGCCTACTGCGGCGGTAGTGGGTTCGAACCCTGGTCAGGGCAAATATTTGTGTAATGAACTCGAATATTTGTGCTTGGGTCGTGGTTTTTCTATGTATTTAAGTATACATTTATGTACATAAGTATTTATATCGTCGTCTAGTTTGTAATCCCCTTACTACCCGTCATACACACAATGTTTTAAATCAAATTTGCGAGGAAATAAAAATACTTATGACAAAAATAAACAATTGTCAGAATTTTCAGCCAACCTTTTCTAAAAACAGAGTAATAGGACTTCACAACGTACAATAAAATAAAATAAAACTTAATTAATTTAATTCCACAGTGATGTATAGGGTCTCTAGGCGTCAACGTGACTATTTTACAATAGAAAATAATTATTAAATTTAAATTTCTTAGAGATGTATATTATGGTCTTTAGGCGTCACAACATGCAATGAAATATTTTAAAGATAAAGATATTTATTGCAAGAACAGTGTAGCTACAATGGATGTTGATAACACACAGGAAGTTCATGTTCGACCTAAAATAAGCAGGCAATATAATGAATTTTTATTCGCAATATAATTAATGTTTGTTAAAATTATTTAATTTCCTCAGAGATGTATAAAGTCTCTGAGTGTCATACTACACTAAGCTGTTACTTAGAGATGTATACAGTCTCTAAGAGTTCAAAAAGTTAAAATCAACATTAAATCAATAGAATACATAAAGAGAGATATATTTTTTTATTTCCTAAGTGTAAAAGCAAGCCAGAGAAACAACTCACCTCAGTATCATTCTGCACAAAGTCCAATATCTGCAGCAGCACATTGGTGCGGAAAACGTCCCTTTTCGGCCCGCACTTCTTAGCGGGCTTCTCTTCCCCGGCTGGTTTCCCCGCCCCCTTGGCCTTGGAGGGCTTCCCCTTGGCGGGAGGGGTGGAGGGGGGCGACCCCCCCGCGCCTGCTTTGACTGCAGGTTTGGGGGGTGTTTGGATAGAGGGGGACGTTGGCTTCGCTTCAGTTTTAGGGGGGGTAGGAATATGTACAGCGGTAGAGGGGGCGGGGGGGTGTATGGGGGGTGATGAGAGGGGCGGGGAGGGTTCTGAAGCTGATAGGCGGGGTGCGGTGCGCGTGCGTTGCCCGAAGCCCGCCGACGGGCGGAATGCCTGTTGGAAAATGTTATTATAATAACTATTATTTTTTGGGTCCGAATCTACTTACCATTGTTACCCTTATTATTATTATTTTTTTATTATTTAAGCCTTCTTCGGGCATTTTTTAAATATAAATATATTCTCTAATGCTTATTTCCATTTTTTTTTGTTTCATTGTTTTTCTTTTTATTCGTATATATCCCTTTTTTTTTATTTTTGTATGTCCGTTTGCCAGGTGGCAAAGGCCTCCTCCAATCTTCTCCATTCTGGCCTTTCTATGGCCACTCTACCCCATGTTATTCCCGCGACCTGTCTTATGTCGATAACGATTGTTACCCTAGAAACATTAATTTATTCTTTAATGTAGAGTGTCAAAATGATGTTTTTGGTGTGCGTTATATATGGGGTTAACATGTAGGGTAAATGTTTACAAATGAAGCTAAAATTGAAAAATTTTATGGTTTACCATTAAATTTTTTCAATTTTCGCTTCATTTGTAAACATTTAGTAATCCATTCATGAGATGCAAACAAACACACACACACACACACACACACTCACCACACACACTCACTACACACACTTCATTTTCTTAAACATGGGTGCTTGGTAATCATTAAATCACTGTATTGTCATTTTATTCAGACTTAGCTTTTAAAAATATTTCATCCTCAATTTATTTAAGTAATATAAATATCTGTACGCGCATCTCTATACTGTAAACCTCTAGTTGTTAAGTACCTCGCGGTCTTCACGACACAGGCTTGACCTAGTGTGAGGACGATTATTGTTCTATAAGCTTACTTTACAATATCGTTAAACCATCTGTATCTTCTTGTGCATTACTTTTGGAAAATAAATAAATTTTGTATTTTGTATTTTTTTTTTTTTACGTTAGCAGACGTTACTGCTTTAATAAAAATATGTAGGGTAAATCACCAATTACTGACCATCGTTCAATAATTAGCCACCTCATACTAAAAATGAACTCTGCTCAGTATGAGAAATTAATTACTGGCCACGGCCAGTTATTGAACAATGGCAATTGGTGATTTAAACCCTACATGACCGTCAAACAAGCGAGCTAGTTTAACACAGATTTAATACAGGTTACTGTATGCGCGCACCCATACATGTATAATACGCAACAGTGGGCATTAAAGCATTTTGTATTGTATCGCCTTGTACTGTATTGTACTCACATAGACTGCATCGGGTGAGATGGACCTGACGATGCCATTGCCGGTCTTGCCGAGCGCTCCGCCGGACCAGCCCATCTTCTGCATCATGCTGCAACAACAACACAGTAGTACACGTAGAACAGAAGGTCCTAGTCACCTTAAATCTTATTTAGATTTTAGGGTTCAAAATCAAAACGTTTATTCAGTAAGTAGGCCACAAGGGCACTTTTACAAGTCAGATTGTGAATCTACCGGCATTTCCCAAGAGGAGAACGCTGTTGAGAAGAAAGCCGAAAGAAACTCAACAGTAAGTCATTTTTTTCGTAAATAATACTTAAAACAATCAATTGCATTTATGTTTACGTGGTACACAGACAGGCAGACAGCAGTCAAATCATTTGTGTACCGAAAACCCCAAGGAGAGTTTACGGTTGACCATATCCATTGGGCTAAACTAAACACAGAGGTCCGGTGTTAATCTCACTTACCTTTCCCCTTTGCTGTTACTGAACTTGGGCTTATCCTGTGTGTCTCCTAATTGTGGATACGGTTGCTTGCTCTCATCCCGTATGAACACCATCGGGGCCAGCTCCTTCACCCAACTCTGCTTCGTCCAGTCGTAGCCCCATGGCTGGGATGCGGACAGGAACGGTCCCTCGTTACTGGTGTTAGGGCTGAGGATAAACGTTAAACTTATATAGTTACTTTATAAAAAGACAAATGTATTTGTTTAAGACAGCCAAAGATGTGTTTCCAAATTGCACAAGAAACGCGGGGCGTCTTGTGCATGACCAAGTTCCTAGAACTGCACTGGATATGAAGCAATGCTATGCAATGTGTTTAAAACTGTTTAATAGGATACTGACAACCATTAAGGAACTTCCTATAAATAAATTCAAAAATAGAGAAAATTATTTACTGGAGAAAAGCTTTGGAGGAAATATATATTTGCATGCTAGTATTAAAAGTACATATAGCAGAATAAGCTGCCTAATGTCTATCTTCGCCTGTTGACAATTCACTGTACCTACTTATTCTATGCAAATAAATTATTCTTATTCTTATAGTATTAAAGTATCTAATTTATTATTCTGTACTACTGAGTGATCAATAAAAAGAAGCTATGATACACATACTCGTACAAATACTCTTTATTGCAGACCTCCATCTTCATGGAAATAAAAATCGAAATTATCAAGATAATTACGCTTTTTGATAATTATTGGATAATTATCACCAGGGTAAAAATATAATTTGTTTCATTGTTTCATAAGAAGTTCATTTGTTATTGCCAAACACAAGTCACTAAAATTTCTGTCAATTTCTTTAAAACCTCGTTAGTAAAGCTTGTATCTCAGTATCTAGTTAATAAATTGATACTGAGATACAAGCTTTGTTTCCCATAGGTATTTACTACTTAGTGATTTTGATTGTCAACAGACATTATATTGTTTCATAACAAATTTTAACAAAAAACAAATAAACACTATAATTTTTAATTCATTCAATATTTCACTTAAAAAACCAGTGTCACTTGAGTATGCATACTTAAACTTATTTTTTCTTGCTATCCTTTCGAACCCTGAAACAGGCGGTCTTACCTCTATATAGGGATGACTCCTAATATTTTGAAATATAAGGCTAAGGGAAAGAGCCTTTTCTCAATACTTCAATGAAAATAAATATTGTTAGTTTACAATCAAAACTCACTAAGTAACAAATACGTACATAAAACAAAGCTCAGTGTCAATCTACTAACTACATACTTGGTTCTAAAGAGTAGTGACGGAAATTTTAGAAGTTATTGTTGTCACCAGACAATATATAACAATTCAACAAACATGCACTTACTATTCTTGATTCTTGCTGACAAACTCATCAGGGTTCAGGTATAGCTCATATTTCTTCACGACGCGTTTTTCTTTCGCCGCAGGAGTCTCAGGTTTGTCAGGCGGCTCGGCGCTACGTTCTTCATTCTCCGAGCTTTCAGACGGTAAACAGTCCTCGTACTTGACACGAAAGTTGTCTGTATCGTAGAATATAGAGCTCTGGAAGAGGTTGTAGTGCGGATAACAATCCTGGGAGCTGTGGGGCACATCCTCCCAACAGTTTTCCATAGCTGTTTACATAAGGAAATGGTAATTTGAACACGAAAATAACTTGAAGGTGGTTCAGATTGAAGCACTAAGCGCGAAGAAACGGGGAAGATTTGAAGTGGAACTGAGATATAAAGTATTAGTTGAACTTATATAGTATTTTATTGACGGTTTTATGGTGTTTAAGTTTGTTATTTTGATTTAAAATATTTATTTTTGCTGCGACGACAACAATCGCAGAAAAAGGTAAATGTCAGATTGACGGATGTTCATTTTGTTGCCAGGGTAAAAAAATCGTAATATGGAGCATGTTACCGATACGGGACTAGATTTATTACAATACTTTCATTTTATAGTATTTATTTAACTAATCTATCAAGAAATATGGTGCGTATACGCACATTTGTTGCTTTAAAATCTTTAAATGGTAGAAACTACGAAGAATCTCAATCTAATACCGACTTTTATTTTTATATATGAGGCTGTTTTTATGGTACACCAAGTTGTTACCAGCGGGAACATGGGAACCCGTTTATTATATTTAATAGCTTTTATCATAAATTTTATACAGAATTTTGACTTTGGTGGTCTGAGAGGAAAGTAAATATGTGTGGATAACTGATTCGGCCAGTCACCAGAACAATTTGCCTTTATTATTATGACGAGAACGAGGAGGGCCTTTGCTCAGCAGTAAAGTCAGTTTGTATGTCAATACAAACTGACTCACTTGTACGGTTTGACAGTTCATTTGCTTGGAAGTTAGCGTGGTCTGACTCTCGTACACAAACAGGTCAAAATAAAAACAAATAGAGATTATGCTTATATTAACTATGTGGATGATGTGGATCTCGATAGCCAAGTTTGTTTTATTTCTGGATCCATAAAATAAATAGATAACAAAAACAACAGTATAATTTGAACAACTTTTATTAATCTACATGATTTATCTAACTTAATGCATAAAGTAAAACATTAGAAACATTACGCTTACGTATTATAAGAGGTGTAAAAACAAATAAAGAGTTCTCAAATAAATATTTAAAAATATCTACCATTTTACTTTATACATAAACCGCTCAATGACTAAAACTTGTCAAAAATCAAAAATTAAATTTTTCGCAGATTATTTATTAATCCGTACTAAACTTTTGATTTTTGTCAAGAATCACTGGTTCCTAGTTTGGAGTTTTGAATGGCACATGGCAACACTGTCACACGCAAGTACTGATAAACACCAGGCCATAAATTTCCCAAAAAAGTGCTTATAAACAAACTAATAGAAAAAAAGCTTCAGCACGTAACTTTCGCGCTTAGACCAATTTTTCCAGACTTGTATGAGACGTTTTCACGTCTCATACAAGTCTGGAAAAATTGTGTCAAAGTCGTAGCGTGTTTGTCTCGACTCGGCTAGCGGTGATATCGGGCTAGTTGTTCAGCCGGTGAAGATGTAGAACAAATAAGGTATCGAGTCTTGCCATTTCGCCATCTGAAAAAAAGAGATAAATAATTTTACATCACAGTTAGGATCTAATCGGCACACCATGTTTTTTACCAGTATTAGAAATTATCACCATTTCTCTAAGACGTTTAATCACCATTGTCCTTTGGGTCACGGGACAGAATAACAACGAGGTACTTTGCTGTAGATGTAGAAGAATGTTACTTTCGTTATCCTTTCTTTTACAGAGGTTTTCTTTCCTTACCTAGAAACCTTGTGATGTCAATATACTCGGTCATCCCAATTTGTTGGCGTCACACCGGTATACCGCGGGGGCTCCTCTAGGGCTCAGGGACCTGGGCGCTCCGCTAGTCTCATGTGGACTAGTGAAGAGCCTTCAGCACTGACTTCAAAGCATATGTTTATGAGAGACAGACTAAACGTACCCCATGCTATAGTACCATTTTGCAACCAAGAATTACCATAACCGTAGTAGTCAGCGTACTATGTCATCTTCACCATTGACCCCGAAGCAGATATTTTCATAAGAGACAGACTAAACATAACCCATACTATAGCACCATTTTGCAGCCACGAATTACCATAACCGTAGTAGTCAGCGTACTATGTCATCTTCACCATTGACCCCGAAGCAGATATTTTCATAAGAGACAGACTAAACATAACCCATACTATAGCACCATTTTGCAGCCACGAATTACCATAACCGTAGTAGTCAGCGTACTATGTCATCTTCACCATTGACCCCGAAGCAGATATTTTCATAAGAGACAGACTAAACATAACCCATACTATAGCACCATTTTGCAGCCACGAATTACCATAACCGTAGTAGTCAGCGTACTATGTCATCTTCAGCATTGACTCCGAAGCAGATATTTTCATAAGAGACAGACTAAACATAACCCATACTATACTACCATTTTGCAACCAAGAAATACCATAACCGTAGTAGTCAGCGTACTATGTCATCTTCACCATTGACCCCGAAGCAGATATTTTCATAAGAGACAGACTAAACATAACCCATACTATAGCACCATTTTGCAGCCACGAATTACCATAACCGTAGTAGTCAGCGTACTATGTCATCTTCACCATTGACCCCGAAGCAGATATTTTCATAAGAGACAGACTAAACATAACCCATACTATAGCACCATTTTGCAGCCACGAATTACCATAACCGTAGTAGTCAGCGTACTATGTCATCTTCACCATTGACCCCGAAGCAGATATTTTCATAAGAGACAGACTAAACATAACCCATACTATAGCACCATTTTGCAGCCACGAATTACCATAACCGTAGTAGTCAGCGTACTATGTCATCTTCACCATTGACCCCGAAGCAGATATTTTCATAAGAGACAGACTAAACATAACCCATACTATAGCACCATTTTGCAGCCACGAATTACCATAACCGTAGTAGTCAGCGTACTATGTCATCTTCACCATTGACCCCGAAGCAGATATTTTCATAAGAGACAGACTAAACATAACCCATACTATAGCACCATTTTGCAGCCACGAATTACCATAACCGTAGTAGTCAGCGTACTATGTCATCTTCACCATTGACCCCGAAGCAGATATTTTCATAAGAGACAGACTAAACATAACCCATACTATAGCACCATTTTGCAGCCACGAATTACCATAACCGTAGTAGTCAGCGTACTATGTCATCTTCACCATTGACCCCGAAGCAGATATTTTCATAAGAGACAGACTAAACATAACCCATACTATAGCACCATTTTGCAGCCACGAATTACCATAACCGTAGTAGTCAGCGTACTATGTCATCTTCAGCATTGACTCCGAAGCAGATATTTTCATAAGAGACAGACTAAACATAACCCATACTATACTACCATTTTGCAACCAAGAAATACCATAACCGTAGTAGTCAGCGTACTATGTCATCTTCACCATTGACCCCGAAGCAGATATTTTCATAAGAGACAGACTAAACATAACCCATACTATAGCACCATTTTGCAGCCACGAATTACCATAACCGTAGTAGTCAGCGTACTATGTCATCTTCACCATTGACCCCGAAGCAGATATTTTCATAAGAGACAGACTAAACATAACCCATACTATAGCACCATTTTGCAGCCACGAATTACCATAACCGTAGTAGTCAGCGTACTATGTCATCTTCACCATTGACCCCGAAGCAGATATTTTCATAAGAGACAGACTAAACATAACCCATACTATAGCACCATTTTGCAGCCACGAATTACCATAACCGTAGTAGTCAGCGTACTATGTCATCTTCACCATTGACCCCGAAGCAGATATTTTCATAAGAGACAGACTAAACATAACCCATACTATAGCACCATTTTGCAGCCACGAATTACCATAACCGTAGTAGTCAGCGTACTATGTCATCTTCAGCATTGACTCCGAAGCAGATATTTTCATAAGAGACAGACTAAACATAACCCATACTATACTACCATTTTGCAACCAAGAAATACCATAACCGTAGTAGTCAGCGTACTATGTCATCTTCAGCATTGACTCCGAAGCAGATATTTTCATAAGAGACAGACTAAACATAACCCATATTATAGCACCATTTTGCAGCCACGAATTACCATAAGCGTGGTAGCCAGCGTACTATGTCATCAGTAATAGAATGTTAGGTTTCCCCAGGAGCTACAGCATTTTCTCCAAGAGGGGAGTAAATAGGTACTCAAAGGGTCGGCAACGCGTGTGATGCTCCTGGCATGTAATTTAAAAGTCTATCTGTCATTATCTTACCAAGGAACCCTGTGACGCCACTTTACTCCGTCATACAGTTCGGGCCAGCATGGCAGTGACAACTGACATGGCACCGTTGGTTTCTCGTCAGTTGCCACTGTGACTTGAGCTCCCCTTTTTGCTTACCCTCAGGCGAAGTGGAGCCACTATGTTTATGAAAAAAAAAAAACAGTAGAAGCGGGATCTCAGACGGCTTCGCGTTGTTCGGGAGCGCCGGGGTCACGCCCGGTATAATGCGGGGGCTCCTCTAAGGCCCAGGGACCTGGACGCTCCGCTAGGCTCTTGAGGTCTATTGAAGAGCCTCCAGCATTGACCCCAAAGCAGATATTTCCATAATATCCAGACTACACATAGCTACCCCATATTATAGTACTACTTTGCAACGAGGAATAATCCTCAGCGTAGTAACCGGCGCACTATGCTATAGAAGAATGTTACTTATATTGTTTCTTTTTTAAAGGTTTTTTTTCTTACCTAGGAACCCTGTGATGAGTAACCGGCGCACTATGCTATAGAAGAATGTTACTTATATTGTTTCTTTTTTAAAGGTTTTTTTCTTCTTACCTAGGAACCCTGTGATGAGTAACCGGCGCACTATGCTATAGAAGAATGTTGCTTATATTGTTTCTTTTTTAAAGGTTTTTTTTTCTTACCTAGGGACCCTGTGATGAGTAACCGGCGCACTATGCTATAGAAGAATGTTGCTTATATTGTTTCTTTTTTAAAGGTTTTTTTTTCTTACCTAGGAACCCTGTGATGAGTAACCGGCGCACTATGCTATAGAAGAATGTTACTTATATTGTTTATTTTTTAAAGGTTTTTTTTTCTTACCTAGGAACCCTGTGATGAGTAACCGGCGCACTATGCTATAGAAGAATGTTACTTATATTGTTTCTTTTTTAAAGGTTTTTTTTTTCTTACCTAGGAACCCTGTGATGAGTAACCGGCGCACTATGCTATAGAAGAATGTTACTTATATTGTTTCTTTTTTAAAGGTTTTTTTTTCTTACCTAGGAACCCTGTGATGAGTAACCGGCGCACTATGCTATAGAAGAATGTTACTTATATTGTTTCTTTTTTAAAGGTTTTTTTTTGTTACCTAGGAACCCTGTGATGAGTAACCGGCGCACTATGCTATAGAAGAATGTTACTTATATTGTTTCTTTTTTAAAGGTTTTTTTTTTCTTACCTAGGAACCCTGTGATGAGTAACCGGCGCACTATGCTATAGAAGAATGTTACTTATATTGTTTCTTTTTTAAAGGTTTTTTCTTCTTACCTAGGAACCCTGTGATGAGTAACCGGCGCACTATGCTATAGAAGAATGTTACTTATATTGTTTCTTTTTTAAAGGTTTTTTTTCTTACCTAGGAACCCTGTGATGAGTAACCGGCACACTATGCTATAGAAGAATGTTACTTATATTGTTTCTTTTTTAAAGGTTTTTTTTTTCTTACCTAGGAACCCTGTGATGAGTAACCGGCGCACTATGCTATAGAAGAATGTTACTTATATTGTTTCTTTTTTAAAGGGTTTTTTTTTCTTACCTAGGAACCCTGTGATGAGTAAGCGGCGCACTATGCTATAGAAGAATGTTACTTATATTGTTTCTTTTTTAAAGGTTTTTTTTTCTTACCTAGGAACCCTGTGATGAGTAACCGGCGCACTATGCTATAGAAGAATGTTACTTATATTGTTTTTTTTTAAAGGTTTTTTTCCTGACCTAGGAACCCCGTGATGAGTAACCGGCGCACTATGCTATAGAAGAATGTTGCTTATATTGTTTCTTTTTTAAAGGTTTTTTTTCCTTACCTAGGAAGCCTGTGATGGTAGTCTACTCCGTCATCCAGTAGAAGCGAGAGCCCAAACGCGCGGGTTTCCGCTCCGCGTCGTCCGGCAGCGCCGGCGTGGCGTCCGGGTACACCGCCCCCGGCTCCTCCACGGGCTTCGGCCTGCAATCACACCAATTACTTTTTAATATCTATACTATTATAAAATCTATACTATTATAAAATCCTAAATATGTATTGAAAATAAATTTTCTATGGAGGGAGGTCATGATTTCAGGAAAAATCTCGATAGCGTGATGCAGCCTGATAGTTGTTTTGTATGGACACGCGTCGCCGTGCCAACCTGGCGCCATCTGTTTAAAAAAAAACCATTGTCCTCGCATCACGCCGAAACGGCTGGATAAAAAGCTACTAATTTTGGTACAGGAATAGCTGAACATCCAAAGATGGTTATAGGATACTTTTTATTATGATTAATATTTATCTTTGAAAACATAAATTCCATGAAATATTTTCCTTACAATGTGTAAACCTTATAATGACAGCGTTTGTGATTTTGAATTTAGAACGACGCGACCCCCGCGTGGCTCTTACGTGTACAAAAACTAAAAAGTATGAATTCGACATAATACCTCCGCGCGGCCCACCGGTATTAACAATAAGGTTAAGGTTGTTTGAGGCGTTGAGTTACGGAAACCGTCTTAGTTAGATAGAAAAGATGGCGCCAATTATCGACCAACACAGACGAAAATATGAGTGCAATGTTCGTTATAAATTGGCTCATGCTCAAAAAAAAACATACATTTCTTTAAATGTTTACAAATGAAGCGAAAATTGAAAAAAAAATAAGCATTTCTTTAAAAACACAATTTGCGACCATAGGAACTAATTAATGCTCTTTTATTGAATATGCAATTATATTCTTCTGTAGTTTGTAAGTATTGACCATAAAAAACCCCGGAGACGCAATAATAAATGTTAATGAATAAAAAAGATTTTTTAATGCCATTTTATCGAGTGTAATTGAAATAGAAGTATTTCGAATGAATTTAAGTTAATTAAATACATTTTTAAATATGTTTTACCAACCAACATTTAGAACATTAGGCGCAAATTTTTGTATTGTTTGTGTTTGGCCTAACTTACTTCAGGAAAAATATTGATAGCGTGATGCAGCTTGATTGTTGTTTTGTATGGACACGCGTCGCCGTGCCAACCTGGCGCCATCTGTTTTCATAAAATCCTTTGTCCTCCAATCACGCCGAAATGGCTGGACGGATTTTAACCATTTTTGGTACAGGGATAGCTGGACATCCGAAGATGGTTATAGGATACTTTTTTTCCGTCTACGGTAAAGAAAAAATACGCGAATGAAGTCGTGTGCATCTCATAGCGTCATCCATTAGCGTCGTGAATTTGAATTTAGCACCACGCGTAGCGTACCCCGCGGGGGGCCGGCCTGCGCTACCCGCCGGGGGACAATAGCTCTGAGGTTGGACGAGTCGCCGAGTTACGGACACTGGGGCAGTAGGTGGCGTTAGTGGTACACGAAATGATAATTTTATGAAACAAAACTGAACACAATTTTGTTATTATTAATTTCTCGATGCAACAATGGGAACTACCACTCTATTATTGCATATAAAAATCATGTATTTACTCAGTAGTTTATAAATATTGACCCTCTTTTCATAAACGTACTGAGACGCGGAGAAAATTTGAAATGAATAAATAAGTTGTTTTTTACTTTCTTGAGAGACAATAATCAAAATAAAATTATTTAAAATCAATTTTATCCTTTGACGTATAAATATTTACGGAAAGTTAATGAAATATGATACGCGCATAAGTGCTACCAGTAGCGCCATCTCTGAGCTTTAAACAGTAGTTTTCCCTGAGGTGCCGTCCGCAGCAGTTTTCGCAATGGCGAAGTGAGTGGATTGGTCTGTAATTTGTGTATTGTTTTACTAGCTTTTACCCACTGCGCTCGCGTTAAAACATACGTTCACTATATTACTACGTCTACTACGACCTCTTACACAAATTTGAAGTTAATGAGTGATACATTTAAATGTTATTACTATGTACAATTAATTTCTTTAATTTTAATACAGCTGATGCAAAGTTTAAGTTGACAGCTCGAGGGCCGTTCAGCGTCAGTATGTGTTTAGACAAATTATAAACAATCTCAAACAACGTTTGATTATACTTTTAAGTATTTTTAAAGAGATGGTGACTAACAGAGACGGGAGGCAATAAGAAAAAAAACAATATCGTACAACGGAAAAAAGAAAGCAAGGCTGATGAAACTTAAGCAATACGAAGAGATGGTATCGAAAAAAACGGGGGGCTCGGGGGTCGGAGCCCCCCGCTCTAACAAAATACTACATGCTAAAACTGAAAAATTCAAGTAGCTTTGATGAAAGGCTAAGTTACCTGTAGATATATGGTGATCAAGAAAAAACAAAACCCTAAAAGGCTAAAAAGAAAGCAAGTCTCATCAAACTTTTAAGTATCCTGAAAAGATAGTGAACTAAAATGGCATAGTGCTCGCATTAAGAAAACACAAAAACTTAAAACGGAATCGAGAACGCAAGTCTGATCAAACTTTAAAAGATTCTAAAGAGATGGCGACCCAACCAGACGGGAAGCACGAAGAAAAAACAATATCGCACAACGGAAAGAAGAAAGCACGCCTGATGAAACTTTTAAATAACACGAAAAGATGTTATTGAAAAAAAAATGTATAACATGCTAAAACAGAAAAATAAAGTAAATCTGATGATAGGCTAAGAAGTTACGTATAGATATGGTGATCAAGAAAACACAAAACCTTCACTAACGAGTAAGCAAGTCTGCACAACCTTTTGAGTAACCCGAAAAGATAGTGAACGATAGTGGCATAGTACTCGCATTAATGAAACGGAAACAAGAAAGCAGGTTTGACCAAACTTTTAGGTATTCTAAAGAGATGGTGACTAACAGAGACGGAAGGCACTAAGTTAATTATACCGTAACACGGAAAGAAAAAAGCAAGACTGATAAAACTTTTAAGCAGCACGAAGAGATGGTATTTAAAAATACAGGAGGCTCGGGGGGCAGAGCACTCAGAAAATGTCATTTGCTAAAACTGAAAAATTCAATTAAATCTGATAAAAGGCTAAGTGACCTGTAGATATGGTGATGAAGAAAACGTAAAACCTTAAAACGCTGACAAGAAAACAAGTCTGATCAAACATAAAAGCAACCTGAAAATATATTGAACTAAAATGGCTTAGTGCTCGCATTATAATACACAAATCCTTAAAAACGGAATCAACAAAGCAAGGCTGATCAAACTTTAAAGAATTCGAAGAAGAAGAAGATGTGGTGACCAAACCAGACGGGAGGCACGAAGAAAAAACAATATTGCACAACGAAAAGAAAAAAGCAAAGCACGACTGATGAAACTTTTAAGTAACACGAAGAGATGGTATTGAAAAAGACGGGGGGCTCGGGGGGCAGAGCCCCCCGCACTTAAAAAATGCAATATACCAAGACTGAAAATTATAAGTAAATCTGATGAAAGGCTAAATGACCTGTAGATATGGTGATCAAGAAAGAAAAGAAAGAAAAGACAAAACCTTAAAATGCTAACTAGAAAACAAGTCTGATCAAACTTTTAAGTAACCTGAAAAGATAGTGAACTAAAATTGCATAGTGCTCGCATTAAGAAAACACAAATCCTTAAAACGGATTCAAGAAAGCAAGTCTGATCAAACTTTAAAGGATTCTAAATGGGGATGGTGACCAAACCAGACGGGAGGCGCGAAGAAAAAACAATATAACAAACGGAAAGAAAAAAGCAAGACTGGTGTAACTTTCAAGTTATCTGACGAGATAGATAACAAAAATGCAGTAGTGCTCACATTGAGAATACATAAACCTAAAAACGGTAACAGAAAAGCAATTCTGAACAAACGATTAAGATCTGATGAAAGGCTAAATGACCTGTAGATATGGTGATCAAGAAAGAAAAGAAAGAAAAGACAAAACCTTAAAATGCTAACTAGAAAACAAGTCTGATCAAACTTTTAAGTAACCTGAAAAGATAGTGAACTAAAATTGCATAGTGCTCGCATTAAGAAAACACAAATCCTTAAAACGGATTCAAGAAAGCAAGTCTGATCAAACTTTAAAGGATTCTAAATGGGGATGGTGACCAAACCAGACGGGAGGCGCGAAGAAAAAACAATATAACAAACGGAAAGAAAAAAGCAAGACTGGTGTAACTTTCAAGTTATCTGACGAGATAGATAACAAAAATGCAGTAGTGCTCACATTGAGAATACATAAACCTAAAAACGGTAACAGAAAAGCAATTCTGAACAAACGATTAAGTATTCTAAGGAGATGATGACCAAAAAAAGCGGGGCAGTAAGCAAGACAATATACCACAACGGAAAGAAGAGAACATGACTTTATTTAAGTAACCAATTGAGACCCTTTACAGTGCACAAAAATGTCGGAGGCCTCGCATTGAGAAAACAAAACAAGAAAGTAGAAATTGAATCTAAAATGAACAAGGAATTGACTTTATTTAAGTAACCAATTGAGACCCTTTACAGTGCACAAAAATGTCGGAGGCCTCGCATTGAGAAAACAAAACAAGAAAGTAGAAATTGAATCTAAAATGAACAAGGAATCATGTCCGTGAAAGCATTCAAATATTCCAAAGATACAGTAAACAAAAAATATGGGGGGCTTGAGTTATGCCAAGCCAATGCCAAATGCCAAGTTATGCCAAGTGAACGTATTTTTTTTAACGCGTGCGAAGCCGCGGGCAAAAGCTAGTATATATATATATATTTTAATTCAAAATAGCCATGCATTTAACCTTGATTACACCTGATGTTAAGTGACAATAAGGCCTAAGAAGGAGCATGCTTGGCTAGAAGATGCCTATCCACTCTCAACTTGAAGAGATCCAAGTTATATTTATCGGGAAACAGGTGCGCAGGAAGAAAGTTCCATTCCTTAGCTGTCCTCATAAGGAAAGTAAACGCAAAGTACGTATCAGTGGTATATCAATATCGACAACATAAGGGTGGAATCCAAGTCAGCGCCGAGTGTTGTATTGTCTGAAAAGGCCTTATTCCTTTTAAAATTTATATTTTTCGTATGACAAATATACTGATAATTTCAACAAACTTTTTAAAGTGAATAATACTTTTCTCCGAGTTCTAGGTAGTAACAGCTATTTTATGCTTTCATTGCGTGTAGTCGAAAATAAGTAGAAAAACCTAATTTTCCGCGTGAATTTTGTCAATTTCGAGTAGTTTTTGAAACAAAAATTATCAATGAAAAATTCAAATTGTAGGTTTGAAATATATATCAATAAATCCCAATAGCCCTGTTCTAGGTAGTCACATCAATAATACTTAAGAAACATGTTTGATCATAGAGAAAAATGTCTTTATGAGGTCTCTCTACACCACTTAACACTACAATGTACCATGTTATTTATTTAATTTCTTTTTTCGTTGACGTAAGCATGGATCATAAACATGGACGCAACTAAACGGTGGCCGCCGTGGTGATACTTTAATGTCCTGCCGTACCATATCGTTGGTGCGCGCGCGTCGCCTTACATACTCCGTCTATTTTATTTTTTTTTTTCATTTATTTAGCCTAGGGGTTTTAGCGACCTCGCTATGTCACCCCCGTAATTAAAATTAACAAAATAAATACAGACTTACGGACTAACTACCGTCTCCTATAGCGGAGAAATATATCTGTGGGGGTTGTCTGTGGTTCAGGTAAATGCCATCAGCACGCATGCGCGCAGCTCCGTGGCGCCACCTATGCTCCCACCGGAAGATCAGCGCTGGCTCTCGAGCTAGCATCTTGCGGAGGTGGGACCGCATCGTGGCACAGCCATAATCCATACTAATATTATAAATGCGAAAGTGTCTGTCTGTCTGTTACCTCTTCACGCTTAAACCGCTGAATCGATTTTGATGAAATTTGGCATAGAGATAGTTTAAGATACGAGGAAGGACATAGGATAGTTTTCATCCTGGAACTTATACCTAAAAAGATTGAAAAGTGAGTGAACATTTCTGTTGGTGTGCGGTGACCCTGTAGGAAATGTAATTATTAGACTAAAAGGACAATGGTCACGAATAACTGTATTTCTTTCTTTCTTTTGCTCACCTCTTGGTGTTGTGCACGCGCGCCTCAGTGAAGTACCCGAAGGGCGGGCGCTCCAGGTTCAGTTTCTCCAGCATACACTTGTCCAGAACTCCTTGCGTGGTGCGGCAGCTGGAACCAATATGTCAAGTGTTAATGTTGCATCTTCTAGTAATTTTACAAGCTTTTATTTAACATGCATTGTATGTTTAAAGTATGTTTGTACGGGTGAAATCTTGCAACTCAATTTTGAAGCAGATATCGTCAACCAATTAAATCCAATGAATTTAATTTTGTATTTTGTTAGCTCATTAATATAAATTTAACATTACTGGATTAATTCTATTTGAATTGAATTGAATTTTGTAAACTTGACATAAAATTAATTTTTATTTTGATGTGTACCTACACACTTTTTTGGTAGGTATTAGAATTATATCGATATATTGATCGTAACTACACTATTGTGTACTTACATATTATTTTTTATCCAGACATTAATTTATTTAATGTTTATTGTATTGATTTACGAATATAATTTTTGTTTAACGATCACATTCCGAAGAGTAGTATAAACTGACATGTACTTGTATTTATAAGAAATTTGTAATGGTGTGATAAATAAACTAAACTAAACTAAACAATTGAGCTGAAATTTTGCATACTTACTTAACTTTGATGACAATACAATAATATGGTACCATGGGGCTGATCTGATGATGGAGCCGGAAGGTGGCCATAGGAACTTCTAAAATAGAAAAAGCAATCCTACCGAGCTTGGGCTCTTTAGAATCGTCTCAGTGAGCATTTGATGGATATCCAAAGAAAAGTACAGTCGGCTATAAAAGCTTGCCACTAAAATGTCATTTTTGACAGAAACTTCACTACACTGGTCTGAAAGGATCAAATGTAATTAAGACCGGGACATCTGCCTTTGACCGGATTTGCAGTAGAAGAGATGAATATTCTTAAATAAACTGTCTACTCTAGTTCAAAAGAGTCCTAGATATGCAGCTTGCTAATAAACAAAACTAAAACTTAATTGTTGGCTGGGAGAAAAATCCTCTAAAATATCTTGGGACCGGTGCGGAGAGAGGATGGCAGTTTCCGAATCGGGAGGAATTTTGAAATAGAGGAGTAAGTAGCCGCTTTCAATATCACTAACTGGCGGAACTAGAGCCTACCGTCTCCGCTGGCTCAGTCAGAATGGGCGAGTATCAGGGTGTTAAAAGGGGTATATTTGGGACGACCACTAGGACGAAGGCCAGTTGGCTGCCCCAAGTATCGATAGAGATGTCGTCGATTCAGATCTGCATGAACTTCAGGCCAGCAACTGTTCTAGACCGGGAAAAGTCGCGCAAACTCGTGTCAGAGACAAAGATTCGCTTCGGGTCCCTGAGCCGGGGGCTACAGCATGCGGGGAGGAAATATCTTCAAGAGGGGAGTAAATAAATTCTTAAAGAGACGGCAACGCGCGTGTGATTGCTCCTGGCGTCGCAAACGTCCATAGGCGGCGGTAACTGAATAGCATCAGGCGGGCCGCATGCTTGTTTGCCACCGTCACAACGGCCTAGGGGCCCAGCCAGTCTAGGAGCCCCAGTCCTAGAAGTAGAACTTGCACCATACTTAATAATCATGTTCTCCTTTGTGTGTGATATTTACGAGTATCACTTAAAACTACTATTTGCTGAAAAGCGTTTTGAGATTAGAGAGGGGGGCCCCAAATGCCAAGTGCCTAGGGGCTTTAAACCTCTAGGTCTGGGCCTGGTCATAGTATAAAAAAAAGCCATTAAGTAGTAGTAAGACTCACTGCTCAAAGCTGCAGTCTCCGGAGCTCTTGTCAACGCAGTTGGCGTACTGGTTGAACTCGCTCATGCAGGCCCGCTTCACCTTGCGGAAGAACTCCATGGTGCACGCTGTGACGGCTTTGCCCTCGTTGACGCACTTCCGGGGATCCTTCTCCTCGAAACGGCAGAGCATGAACTCCTGGGAAGTTTATCATTCAGTGAAGTCAACTAGTCCATAGCTTTAGGCAAGAGCTTGTGCACAAATCACGCGAGGTTCGATAGGATAGGGGGTCAAGAAAAAATCACGAGAGATCACGTTGGGGGAGGGAGGGCTAAAAGACCAGAGGGAAGAAGACCACACGTGTATTTTTCTAAGAAAAAAATATGCCACAGGAGTGTATACTTTCTCTCGGTTTCGTTAAAAATAAATCTTCACTTTTTAAATACTTCAAAACGAGTGTATTTTACGAAATAACAAAAAATACACGTGAGGTTGTGAGGGACCGGGGGGTAACAAAGAACCTCACCTCGGGTCAAAAAGTAGCCGAAAAACCTCGCGTGATTTGCACAAGCCCTAACAAATTAATAGAGGTTATATGGATATTTGGTAACATATTTCAATCATTGGCCGAAATGAAAACTACTTTATTTTTATTGTTTATCCGATGACAGGTTTCATTACCTATCTGAAACACAATTTTTTTTTTAAACCATTAATTTTTCAGAATAATTATAAAACAAACTTCTAAACTAACTAATGGGTTCTTTAATACGATGTTTATAAAACATTGTATAAAAGAATTTGGCGATACGTCACAGTTGGGATACAATGTTTCGGAGTTCAGATCATTTCCAATTCTCTTTCACTTGCCCTCTGAATAGTTCTCGTCAGAACGAATTTCGAAATGACATATTTAGTAGTTAACTACTACTACTACTATATCTTATAGTTTATAAGATATAATAGTAGTAGTAGTTAAGGAACTTGTAATGACTTAGGTTTATCCTGTAATGTTACAATTTCTTGTGTGATTAATAAACAATTAAACAATAACAATTAGTGTTTCATATTTTATTATTTATTGATTTATTATAAGCCTTTGTGAACAGGCTGTCTTTTCAGCATAGGCCTCCCCAAGATTTTTCCATGCCAATCTGTCTCTTGCTGTTTATCAGATAAAAAGCCTATGTATTAATTCCAGGGTGTCAGCTAATTCCATACCGGTCTAAGAAAATCTTTGGTCAAGCTTGAGCTCTGCTTGATTAATTGTAAATGTTCATATAAAATTATTTGTTTACAAAATATAATACATATTTTTTTCATACTAGGAGTCATTTTCTCAGTAGTGGATAGTAGTTGGTTAAATAGTGATGTAACAATTTAAAATTAAATATGTAAAATTGTGTTGTTAGATTAAATTGAATAAAAATCTCTTATAACTGTATGATCTGATCAAAACATAACCTCATTTTCATGATTATGCAATCATTTTTAACAATAACAAGGCAACAATTATTCACTACAGAAACAAGTATACACATTTTTCTGTGATGTGAAATTAATACGTACATTATTCACTTGTTCACAATATTTTCCGAGGTGGAAAGATGCTGCTCTCAGAGTAGAGCCCGATAAATTGATCTCTGGCACCGTCAATTCGGACTCTTCGGGCAAGGTGATGTCCGCGGTAAGCACCATTTTAGTTTATTTATGATTCACTGCCAATTTAGACGGTAATATCGAAAGAAATTAGAAGAATTCCTCCACTAAAATCGTGGAAGAAATTTGACAATGTTATACGCCGGAGTTAAGTAGGTAATGAGAGCTGGTATGAGTGAGATACACAATACAATTTAATGCAAGTGTGAAGGAGAGAGAAGAGTTAAGTAGTGACCTTTCTTATTTGATGGCACTTCTCTTAGTTTTTGACGTTGACTTTACGCTAAACGTTTCATTTTACGCAGTATTTAAATAGAAATTTTGTTTACAGGTTGTTTAAAAAAAAACATCGATAATTTTAATACATTTAATTAGCTGTTTAACTGTAGTATTTATATCAAATGACTAGACAAAAACTGGGTTAGTAAAAAGCAACAAAAAAATACAATATTTTTAACCAATTAAATGCCACAAACTAGACTAAATTGTATCAAAAAACACATCTTCGTCAGTTTACTTCTTCATATTTTCTAACTGGTTACCATAATAAGCCTCAATCTGTTCTTGACTGACTCCTGATTGACTGTCATCTGAAAAATAAAAACGGTTTTATCAGCAGAGCTAACACATCTAGCGACTAACGAGCAACATAATATCATCCGTCTTTCTCGCACGGTATTGAAAGAAATGAGACAGACAATTTGTCGAGCGATACGACTAAAGGTCGCGTATATGTTTACCAACAGACTTCAAAAAAGGAGGAGGTTCTCAATTCGACGGTATATGCGCTTTTCACATGCAATTAAGGAACCGTTTGTTTATTTTTAAACCACCACTATCCAACTCACACTTGTCTTGTGGCACGTAGACATCTTCGTTACTGGGTTTGTGTTATTTAATACCCAAAGATCATTCTCCTTAACGATGCCTAACCGGGACTGTATGCAAGTCAAACCAAAAATAAAGTTAGGACCACCTTATGTCATTAATTTTATTAAAACTTTCGTGAGACATATTTAATTATTGTGACAAAGTTGCCAAGCCGCTGCTGTACGGGTACCAGTCCCTGATAAATAAATAAATAAATATAAATAAATATCAGACAACCTCACACAAATTAACCGAAGAATCAAATGAAGAGCTTCCTACGAGTTCGAAACGTGTCGGGCTGTTCCTGACAATTTCACGTGAGTGTAAACCTGCTTAATACTATAATTCACCTATCGTCATTTCATTAGTCATTAGGGATATACCAAATTATTCTATAGTGAATATTTTATGTTACTAACCTCCGTTAAACTCAATGAATTCAGCAGGCGTCTGATAAAATTTCGGGATATCGTAACGATTTTGCTGCAACAAAAAACTTGGATTAATAAAATATTAATTTTGTAAAAATATATTCTAGAATATAATATGTACTCAGAAAAGGTCGTGAAAGGGACTGTGATATACACTCATGTTCAGAACACGTTTCGGCAGCATAGTTGACTCAAAATTCTCACGAATAGTAACTATATGTAGTTAAATTTTGAAGTTACATGGACCCCTTTTCATCCTACGCCCGAGGCGCTTTCTTCTCAAGTTGTCACTTTCCTCTCGTGAAGAGGATGCATGGAGTTAGTTTAGGCATTAATCAGAATTAAAGTTTTCAATAACATATAGGTACTCAACTAGAATAAGCAAACGAACTGTCAAACCATAGGTACACACTGATTCACTTTGTATGGTTTTACAGCTTGAAAGAGAGCGTGGTTTGACTACTCACCGAATCGTAGTTCCTTCTACCCATGCGCGGTATATTTTTAGCCGGAATCGTCTTGATAACGTAGCCCATTGCACTCTGATCAAATGGCCCATCTGCCTCGTTACTCCTCCCCACACGCGGAATATTCTTCCCCTTAATAAAAGATCCCTGCGATTCTATTAAAAAACCAAGCAGGCAAATTACCGCGATTCCAAATCTCAATTTTCCCATTTTAAAAAGTGACTGTAAAATTTTGGCGGGAATGCTTTGGGTGGATACTTTTTTTTATTTGTTGACTGAATGTTGGATGGTTACTGATGGTGTGTTGGAGTTTTCGCCAAGTTTTATACTGATCGGTTTCGATTTATCCCGCATGGTTAAAGATTTTATCTGCTGTGGTGTTTTAATCGGAATTTTAAGTAGGATTATCGCTTTATCAATGAGGGTATTGTGATGTGTATCAATTTGCAAAATATCTACCATACGTCTACCTGAGAGTCACGATCACGATAGACCTAGCAAGCGCGAATCTTCCCGCTCCCATCTATGGCCGCCGCTTGCCGCGGAAATCGTGGGTCGTAAGTTGTATATGTTTTCTTCGAGAACTAGGTATAGTTAAGACTTATCCTTTCTGAAAAAAATACTGACTGTTGAGTTTCTTTCGGTGTTTCTTCTCAGTGGTCTCCTCTTGTGAAATGCCGGTAGACTCAGACATGTAAAAGTGCCCTTGTGGCATACTTGCAGAATAAAGTTCATTATTTCATTTCATTATACTTACAGCAGGCTTTGGGATGGAACGAGCATTTGAATTCGAAATTATTGAAGTATTTAGATATGCTGACCTACCTACTTTACCGCTCGTGGTTTGTCTAAAGTTTTTACGTCCTGCCTTGTCCAGGAAGTGAGATTTTCTCCCCACGAAGCCTGCTTGGCGCTTGCTTTTGGACACCATACATTACATTACAGGGCGGTGAATTCGTGAATGTCAGTCACCTCACTTTCGGTTCAGGCCATAAACACCTGCGATCTGGGGCTTTACGAATTACCGCCCGTGGTTTGTCTAAAGTTTTACGTCTTGCATTTGCCAGGAAGTGAGGTTTTCTCCCCGCATAGCCTAGCCTAGGATGACGTAAATTATATTAATAAAACGCTTTAGTAAATGGATTTCAGTGTTTTATTTTATAACATAATTCTTTTCCTTTTTTATTTATTTATGCCATCCATCTTTCCCATCACCATCAGTTTCTCCAAATTGCCAGGATCTTCAACACTTTTTCTTTTATAATCAGCTCGAAAATGCACTCGAATATTTGTGCTTGGGTCTTGGTTGTTGTATGTATATTTAAGTATATATTTATCTATATAAGATGTATATCGTCGTCTAGTACCTATAACACAAGCCTTCTTGAGCTTAATTTGGGACTAGATCGATTTGTGTGGGGTTATTTACTAATAGGTCTTACAAAAACAGTTTCAGACAGTGTTAAAGAATCTACTATGCCGTCTTTACTATCAATATCATCAAATTCATTGTCAGGCGTTGGGGACTCACATTCTGTCTTGACAATGATATTCTCAATATCTTCTTTCACATAACTTCTAACACTGTTCAACGAATCTTGTGCTTCTTTGACTTGTTTAAGAAAATCATACATTTCTTCTAGTTTTCTGTTGCATTTTTGGCACACATATTTTGGTAAGTCATCTAAATTGAAATCCACTTCTACACTCAGATCGTTTAGTGTTAGTGTAGTTTTGTTTCTGGTCAAAAAGGGTCTATCGTCAGTCACAGCGATGCAATTGTTGGTGAACTCTGCACAGACACGGCACTGATCCAGATGTTGAATACTGCATAGTCCACCGTGTCCAGTTTTAGTGACATTAGAGTCTGGAAAAGAAAGAAAAAGCATTTCAGTTTAGTTAGGATGTCAAAAATATTAACAGATTTATTTAATGGAATAATATTCCATATATTATATGAGTTACAATACCTGGAGACGATGGAAAGTGAAGACAACGATACAAGTTACAATGTATTAATATTTGTGACGAATGTAAAACAATAATCACACATTAAATTTTTGTGTAGTGTGGTTCAAACTTAAGCAGAAAAAACCGAATTAAGAGGGCTACAGAGAAATCAAGTCAAGCTCAAATTGACATCATAACAGAATTCGTTACTTCATTTTTGCTTTTTATTTTTTGACCCATAATAAATGTATCCCTGTTTTTTTATAAAATTATGAAATCAGTTACTTCATTAACATCATCAGTCTCAGATGGAGGAAGTTGACGATTTGAATATAGCCCCAGAAGTGTTTAATTAGAATTGGGAATGACGTAACCAAATAACAGACTTACCAAAGTTGTCGGGATTCTTGTGCGAAGTGTTCGCGTTCGAAGTGTTCCCAGACGCCTCCAGCCCCACCTGTGCCTGTTTCAACTAGAAAAACGAAATAAAGAAAAACAGGTCAGGAATAGAATTTTATATTAGTATAGATATAACGTCGCTGTTGAAATACTATGAGCAGACTATGCTGTGGTTGGTTGGATCTGATCAGATTGGCTAATCCATCAGACTGTCTGATTTGGTCAGATTGGTCGTGACTTAACTTTAAAACCGGGCCCGCAGAGCTCTTCAGCCGTGTGCGCCCGTAAGCTGTACCCAGAGTATATTTGGCGCCACTGTCGTAATGCACAGAACAGACGATTCTGTAATTGTGAAGTGGACCAGTCATTTTCTCTTAGTTTTCAAGAAATATTGATTCATGCCCTGACTGGAACTTTCGATTCGTTGTTAACGACCTGTCTGGAACGTCGGATGTGATCAGACTGGCCAATCCATCAGATTATACGATCTGGTCAGATTGGTCAACCCATCAGATTTTCCGATCTGGTCGAATTGGCAAAACCATCTGGTTGACCAATTTGGTCAGATTGGTCTATCCATCAGATTGTCCGATCTGGTCAGATTGGGCGTGACTAACCTTTAAAATCGGAGCTGCAGAGCTCTTCAGCCGCGTACGTCCAGTGGGTGCACCCGTAGTATATTTGACGCCACTGTCGAAATAGTTTTAAAGATCTAAGCATAAATAGAGACAAATAGACAGACGGCAGGAAGCGACTTTGTTAGCTATGTAGCATGTAGTGATAAATACGATGAAAAGTCTTATTATTTGGCACTCGCACTTACTCATTAATAGGTCTCGTAGTCTGAATTTTCGCAGAATTAACAGAAACATCTGATTCGTACCCAAAGATACTTGATATCGTTATCGTTCCACATCCATCATACTTTTGGTCGCTCTTTGGAAAATCCCGAGGTATTTTAATCGCTGTGAATAACTTGTAACACTGCGGATGATATCCTTCATTCGGAGATTCGGAGAGTACAACATTCACGTACAAATCTCGCGTTTGCGATTGTCTGATCACAGGTTTCCGTCTACGATATTGCAAAACAATCATGCATCTATCTCTCTTTTCCGATGTAAATTTTTTAATTTTTTGAAATCGTTCTTGTCCACAAAATACACACTTCATGTCACTCATAGCTGATATTAACCTCACTAAAGTTTATTCACCACAATAACACTACTGGTTTTCTCTTCTGATGCACACGAAGCCGTCTGGGATCTGTATTTTATTGCTCGTATATGTAAAACTATAAATACAACGCCAGTTGGCCGATAGTGGTGGCGTGTGACGGACGTAGCGGCGAGACTGGCGGAAAATAAGTACTTATAACAGAACCTTACTTTGCAAAAATAGCCACAACGTTGGTACAAAATTACAAAAAAAAATGGTCCCAAAATAAGATTTTTATTGCACTTTAATTAAATTTTTGTTTTTCTTCAAACTGGGCCATTTTTTCTAAAGTTGTACACTCCACTTTTTTTTTAGTTCTTTAGGTATTTTATACTCCGAATCACGAGCTCTTTCAATCTAATTAGGAGAAAAAAACTGTCCTGTAGATCGAAAGAGCTCGTGATTCTGAGTAGAAAATACCCAAAATATCGAAAATTTGAAAAAAAAGTAAGATGTACTTTAGAAAAAATGGCCCAACTACGATCTAGTGGTTAAACGCGCGCTGATTTCGCAAAAAAGTAAGTACTCGTATAATATGTTAAAAACAGAAGCTTGAGCATTACGTCGAGCGAGTTTGGGATCAAATAGCGATATAAGCCCAAGCACAGATAACACAGATTAACTTCAACGGGGGTTGACTCTATCCCTGTCTGGCGTGATCAAGGGGACGGTGCTAGAGTGAGAAGTGAAATAATGAAAGGGAGTGGCACCACGCTCCACTGCGCAAGATCAGTCAAGTATGACGTCATACAGATGGACGCGTCTTTCTCGAAGGTCACGCACAAATCGTTACATTTTTTAATGCACATTTTTAAGGAATCAACCCGCTGACTCATGGTTAAAAATAAGGTACTATTCATGGTATAATAATATGTACTATTAATTACTCCGGAATGACAGACGTTTGTAGTCATCACGCTATGATTGGTTGGTTGGTTCTGTCAATCCGTTTCTGTGTTGCCAGTGGTGTATCATATAACTCCCCGGTTCCCCTGTTACCTGTATGAATCTCATAAAATCGTGTTTTCAATCAATTATCACGACGAAATAAAACTTAGTCAAAGAACATGACAATCGTAATGTATAAATGCATTATTTATTTATTATTTTTTTTTTGTACGACTGGCGGCAAGCAATTTAACTCCTTACTATTATTTTGTAACCATAAAGCAGCTATGTACAGTCTGACAAAAAATGGCAATACTGTAGTGTCGTCCCGCTTTTCTTAGATGGATTAGAAAGGGAAGATACTACAGTATTGACACTTTTTTTAATTTCTACTCTTTTTTTGTCAAACTGTAATCAGTGATACAAATACAATACAGTGATGTGATGTAGAGTCAGACAACGCCAACTCTTCCAAGCACATTAACTATCAAACCATACAAAGTGAGTCAGTTTGACAGTTCATTTGCTTGGAAGATATATTATTATTATTAATCCGTTTATGGCGGCTCGAAAAGCTTGTGCCAGTATCAGTTTTTTTGGTTTATAACCAATGCATGACTTCCGTGTTAAACAAAACTAATAAAAAAAGAAACATTCGATGAAATGAATAAAGATGGCCGAGGAAATAAAAAACCTTCGAAGATTTAGCGTGGTCTGACTATAGTATATAAGTCTCACTATTTGGAGTGTCATATCTTTTCTCCTGCCATGACACGCTCGAGTATTTATATATTTAGGGATCCGTGTTGCGTACCCAAAGGATGCTAATGGGACCCTATTAAGCCGCCGCTGTCTGTTTGTCCTTCGTTCACTGAGCTGTATCCTTTCAACCGTAAAGTTTCGCATAAAGTGTATAAGTATGCCCGGAATAACAACAAATACTTACTGAAAAAGGAGTCGTTCGGCAGCTAGCAGTTGCTTGATAGTTTAAAATTGGTGTTACATTTCAATCCGCAAAATCCGCCAAGAAACTACAACTCTTCAAGCAATTTAAACAATTTATAAAAAAAAAAAATATATTCAGCATACTTTGCGTAGAAGTGGTTTTTCGAGATCTGTTGCGGATCTGAGGGTGCCTTGATTATGAATTGATGGATCCTCATAAACAAATATTACCGCACCTCCACCAATGACTTTTTTTTATATCTTTCACCTGACAGTGACACAATCCTCATTTAAACCAAAAACGTAAGGCCTACATTACTTACAACTCTCTGCCGGCAGTCCCATTTTAACCCAAACACTAGAAATAGGATACTTCAATCGTACCACATATTGGTATGCCAATTTTCTGGCTTCTTCATATTTCAAATTTCAAACTAGAGAGAATTCTAGCATATTGTATTAAGAGATTGGCGATTTCTCATTCTTGTTTTTCAGTGAAGAACAGTCTTGATTTGTAGCCGACTGTAGGGCTCTATCCAGATTTCGGCTTATTCATGATTATATAATATATATGAATATATAAATTCATCATTTCATCTCATAGGCCATGGCCAGGCCCCCACCCAGGCCTCAGGTATGAAAAATAATCATAGATACGCTAAGTAGGCAATAAAGTTGGACAAATAGCGAAAGAACTTAACATTGATCATGTGACACGCGCTTTTTTTAAAGCTGTAATCTGGACAGAGCTCATCTTCATAGCAGGCCCGAACTTAGAGGGCCAGGGCCCCTAGGCACGTGACATTTGGGGCCTCCCCTATCTCAAAACGCGAATTATGAAACGATAAAAGTTAACGCCTTATAAAAACGCAACATCAAAGGCACGCCTCGTACTATATTTGCTTGTAGTCTAGGATCCCGATATAGAACGACCTTCACCGAGATGTCTATTTGATGAAATGTATTTTATATTTAATTTAATATGTCAATAAATATATTGCATATGGGTTGCCTAACAAATTTTAGTCCAGGGTATGTTTAATTAATAATTAAAAAAAAAATTAAAACATTTCACCGGTTTGATTAATATTAGATAAATTCTATACCAATCAAAAGTATGAAGCCCATAGAATATATGCAAATGTTAGGTTGCCTATTCTTTTCCCGTCACAACTATCGGGTAGCCAGGTATAAACAGGTAAATCTATACTTACTAGCATTTTGCAACGGTCGGTCTGATTATTGAATTGAAATTAAATAAAATTAAGATTATTTTATTATGAATTTATCTAATAATCAAACCGGTGAAATGTTATTTTTTTTTATTTTTATTTTTAACAAAACATATCCTGGACTAAAATTTGTTAAACATATGCAATATAAAATATAAAATATCTCGGTGAAGGTCATTCTATATCAGGATCCTCTACTATTGCTTGTTTGATTTATTTATTTAATCTTTATTGCACAAAAGAAAACTTATCGTACAAAAGGCGGACTTAATGCCATGAGGCATTCTCTACCAGTCCACCTTCGATTGATTGTTAGGATAAACGAGTAACTAACTAGTATGCCATTCAACAATATTCCAAACATTCATACATTATGCGATACGACAGGCACCAGCGTACCCGCTCCATAGGTATGTACGTACGTTAGTACTCTTTATTATACTGTGCCATAGGTGTGTTTCGTTGCCCTGCCCCCGCACCGTGGAGGGACTTACTGTCGCGCAGTTGGTGAAAGGAAGATTGTCGCTGACGCTAAGGATCAGTTGGTATTTTAAACTTAAGGAGTTCTAAATAATTAAAACATTATAAGTGTAGTTATTTTTATTATAAACAAGGAAGAACAATGCTCGTTACTTTATCGCTCTGGAGATACTTAATACAAAAATCAAACGCGTTTTGAATAACAGCTTTTAAACCTAAAAAGTATTTCAATGAACAGCAATACAGCCCGTAAGTTTTCAGATTGCAATTCGGATTTGGATGAAAACGGAGAGGTTCTCATCAGGATCACGTAAGAGCGAGTGAGACGGGTATAAAATCACATTCTGACAGCGCACGCACTGTACTAATCCCTCCATATTCTGGAAAGCATGACTTTAAATATTAGTGTATGTGACTGTACATAATGAAGGGTATTAAACACGAGTGTGAGTTTATGAAACGAGCCGAAGCCAAGTTTCATAATAAAATCACACGAGTGTTTTAATGCCTAATTATGTGCAGTTACATACACTACTTTATCTAGCCAAATATCATAAGCCTCCATGATGCATTCAGGAGTCGCACATTATAACAAATATTACCCGGTAATGGCGGTAATTAAGTTTTCTGGCAGGTGTCATAGTTTTTTTGTAATTCAGACACAAACTAGAGTCGGCCCCAACTATCATATCGTTCGATATCTTACTTACGTGCGACATTTATCAAATTGCAAATTGACAATTTATTTCGAACTAAACGTCATCTCGACTGATATTAGAATAGAGGTCAAATCAAATTTCCTTGTTTTTTAGAGATGTTCGAAATTTGAATAAATAATATTATCGAAATCGATGTTATTATTTAGCAATAATAACATTTTTGCGAATAAGAAATTTGTTTTAACAAAACAGTCTATTAATTTAAGAAACATGAAATGTCTCATTTTTAGGGTTCCGTAGCCAAATGGCAAAAAACGGAACCCTTATAGATTCGTCATGTCTGTCTGTCTGTCTGTCTGTCTGTCTGTCTGTCCGTCTGTCCGTCTGTCCGTCCGTATGTCACAGCCATTTTTTTCCGAAACCATAAGAGCTATACTGTTGAAACTTGGTAGGTAGATGTATTCTGTGAACCGCATTAAGATTTTGATGCAAAAATAAAAAAATAATAATAAATATTGGGGGCTCCCCATACTTAGAACTGAAACTCAAATTTTTTTTTTTTCATCAAACATACGTGTGGGGTATCTATGGATAGGTCTTCAAAAATGATATCGAGGTTTCTAAAACATTTTTTTTCTAAACCGAATAGTTTGCGTGACAGACGCTTCCAAAGTGGAAAAAAGTTGGTCCCCCCCCCTCTAACTTCTAAAATAAGAAAATGAAAAATCTAAAAAAAACATATGATGTACATTACTATAAAAACTACCAACGAAAATTGTTTTGAACGAGATCTAGTAAGTAGTTTTTTTTTAATACGTAACTTTGCAAGTTTGCACCTAATTTATATGGGGCGCTATACATACCAGGTGCAAACTTAACTTAAACACTTAGGGATGGAAAGTGTTTGTACGGAACCCTCGGTGCGCGAGTCCGACTCGCACTTGGCCGGTTTTTTAATGTGGGTACACCACAATTTTTATTTAAACCATGAATACAAAGATCAAAGCTTAAAGAAAAATTGAAAAAGGAGCTACGGTCCCTTCTCCCAGGTAGCTCCTTTTTCAATTATTTTTTTAAGCTTCGATCTTTGTATTCATGGTTTAAAACAGTCTATTTTTATGGTGGTCATAATGTGCGGTTCTTGAACGCATCATGGAGGGTTTACGATATTTGGATAGATAAAAAACGAATGCTTCACATTCTATACAATACAAACAGAATTGCTAGCTTATCCTAGTAGCATATCATGGGTATATTATGTCGACTCTCCGCTATGGTTTAATTGTATGGGGAAACTCAGTAGATTTGCCTAAGGCATTTGTTAAACAAAAAAAAATGTGTAAGAGCAATATTCTCGTTAAAACCCCTTGACTCGTGTAAACCAGTTTTTAGACATTATAAGCTTTTGACTCTACCATCCTTATACATATATGAGATAGCTATATTTGTCCGTGGGAACCAGCAGTATTTTAAGAAAAATTGTGATATAATTACTTACAATAACCGGGTATCAAGGCAAAAAGACCTTTTGTCTCTACCTCGAGCACGCCTAAGACAAACCACTCGAAGTCCTTATGTTATGTGTGTTAAGATATTCAATAAAATTAGTAGTCATTTGACAATGCGATTGGCGCAGTTTGTAGTGCACCTAGTGGTACCCATAGTACAAGCATTTCTTAATTTGGGACTAAGTCCATTTGTGTAAGATTTATTATTTATTTATACTGTGCATGAGTTAGACACCGTTATTTTTACGTGAGTTTAGGCATCTACTTACATCTTAAATCACTTTGTCACTTTATCATTTTGTTACTTAAACTTAAATCACTGGTATAATTGCCAGTCCATTGAAATCAGCTCTGAAATGGTTGGCATTATCATGTATCACTAAGTACTCGTAATCATTAACCATTAGAACGAAATCACTTTTTCAAATACTTCTTCATTTTTCAAACGCACGTCTAAAAATCATGTGATCGTATATGGGGGGCAGAAAAATATCACATATTATGATCAATAGGGGGCATTAAGTTTAATTTTTTACACGGCAGAAAAACAAATTTAATATGTGTTGTATTTAACAAATAAGCAAATACCGGTGCTTCACATGTGATCAAATAGGTATTCAGATATGTGTTGAAATATTTGTGCTATGTGTGGCGCCGGCATAAGCGTAATTACCCAAACTAACGATATAAAAACTACGTACTCAGTGTGTAATGGTAGGTACCAGTGTTATACTTAGAGGGGTGACGTTATAATCACCAAATATCACCACCGAGAGGGGGTCAAAAATAATATGCCAATATCCCAGGTGATAACCAAAACTCACTAAAATGTCTGTCACTGCTCTTCGAAACCTCGTATCCAGTTTGTTGATTACGAGCTTTGTTTTAAATAAGTATGTATTGTTGCATACATAAACACATTTATGTATAACCTTTTTCACACTGCGCAAACCGTCAGCTATCCAGAATCGTTGTCTTAAGGAACACAAAACTAGTCTTTGATCTGCATGTTGTAAGCAAATATGCTCATTTCTCACAATCAACTCTGTAATAAAGGATTTTTTCGGCAATATGGCCGGATGCTGTGCAGCATATGGAAGCGGCGCATTTTGCAGGCGACCACCAACTCTTAAAATGCCCTCACTATCAAGGAAGACAGTCAACACTTTGGGGAAGTGGAGCTTCAGAAAAATGACGCGTTTGTGAAAACGCTAGGCATTCAATTTGACGTCAAGTCTGATGTCCTCAAGAGCACATGCCCTGAGCCATATACTAGCGCAAACGATTCAAAACGCGACATTTTAAGCTATATAAGCAAGTTTTACGACCCATTGGGGAAAATCGGGCCGATTTTCGTCCGCGCAAAAGTCATTGTGCAACAGCTGCACATAGCAAACCTGGCCTGGGACTCCACTCCTCCAGATAGTATTCGTAGTATGTGGACTGACTTTGCTAAGGATCTTTCGCAAATGCAACCAGTTGTTATACAGCGCTGTGTAAAGCCGGAGAAGACTGTACTTAATCAGCTGATCGGGTTTGCCGACGCTTCGTCAGTAGCTTACGGCTGCTGTGTATACTTGCGCACTATTGATGACGATGGGAATGTGCGTGTCGAGCTGCTATGTTCTAAGTCTCGCATTAATCCATGTAAGAGTAAACTTACCACCCCGAGGCTAGAATTGAATGCTGCACTGCTGTTATCAGGGTTGATAAAGAAAGTCCATAACGCACTCTCTATAAAGGTAAAAATACATGCAACTCACCTGTTTTCTGACTCACAGATCGTGTTAGCGTGGTTGAAAACTGATCCAACAAAGCTCCAAACATATGTAGCAAATAGAGTACGTTCCATAGGGCAACTGGCGCAAGGTTGTGATTGGCACTATGTAAATACTAATGACAATCCGTCAGATTGTCTCAGCAAGGGTCTTCAACCTCAAGAAATACATGACCACACCTTATGGTGGCATGGCCCATCATTTTTACATGATGAGCAATATAACTTTCCAGATGAAACACGAACGCCTGGAGAGCTCCCTGAATTGAAATCTGATCATGCGCTGTGTCTTACGAGCACAGTCAGTAATGATACTGATGTCTTTCACATTCTGAAAAGGTATTCTACTATAGGTAAAATGACACGAGTTTTAGCATACATTCTTAGGTTTTGCAATAATGTGAAACCAACTTCTCAAAATGTCAAAGGATTTCTTACTGCTTCGGAATTAGATAAGGCGCTCATGTTGATAGTCAAGCAAGAGCAAACTCAATTTTATAGTGATGACATTAAGTTGCTGCAATCTCACAAGCAACCTAAAGGTGATTTAAGGTCATTGACTCCCTTCCTTGATAGTGAGGGCATTTTAAGAGTTGGTGGTCGCCTGCAAAATGCGCCGCTTCCATATGCTGCACAGCATCCGGCCATATTGCCGAAAAAATCCTTTATTACAGAGTTGATTGTGAGAAATGAGCATATTTGCTTACAACATGCAGATCAAAGACTAGTTTTGTGTTCCTTAAGACAACGATTCTGGATAGCTGACGGTTTGCGCAGTGTGAAAAAGGTTATACATAAATGTGTAATATGTTTCAGATTGAAGGCTGCTGCGACGACTCAGCTGATGGGTTCCTTGCCGGCAGCGCGCGTCACTGCTTGTCGCCCTTTCGAGAGGGTCGGAGTGGACTTCGCTGGGCCGGTGACGGTAAAAAACAGTCGCATCAGAAAACCAGTAATCGGTAAAGGATACATAGCTTTGTTCGTATGTTTTGCCACGAAGGCGATTCATCTTGAGCTCTGCAGCGATTTAACGACAGAGTGCTTTCTTGCCTGCTTCAAGCGCTTTATAGCGCGACGTAACCTGCCCAGCGACGTGTACTGCGACAATGCATCTACGTATAAAAGCGCAAGGAATCAATTAGATGAGTTCTATCGCTTGCATGCCTGTCAAGACCACCAGCGCGCTGTACAATCATACGGAGCCCAAAAGGGTATCAATTTCCATTTCATACCGTGTTATAGCCCGATTTTCGGTTCGTTGTGGGAAAGCGGTGTTAAAAGCATGAAAAATCATTTGAAACGCGTTGTTGGGAGGGCTCTACTAACGTACGAGCAGTTGAACACCGTGCTGGTGGAAATAGAGGGCGTCCTAAACTCACGTCCGCTCACAGCTCTGTCGACTGATCCAAATGATCTGGCGTACCTCTCGCCAGGTCATTTCCTCACTGGTGCTCCGCTCAATACTTACCCAGAACAAGATGTAAGTAGCAAACCCACTAATCTACTCAGATTCTGGTCAATTTTAACCAGCATGAAACAGATATTCTGGAAGTATTGGAGCAGGCACTATTTAAATCAACTGCAAAACCGACCTAAATGGCAGTCGGTTATGCCAAATCTCGCTGTTGGTAGCTTAGTTATATTACGGAATGATAATTCGCCTCCCCTCGAATGGCCCATGGCTAGGGTCACCAGTTTATATCCCGGTAAGGATAATTTAGTACGGGCAGTTGAGGTGCTAACGGCAAGCGGTCATACTCACAAAAGATCTATTCATAAAATCTGTGTACTACCTATAGAGCCCTAGATGTTCTATTTTTATGAATGTTTGTGTATTTTAGTTTAAGATAAAGACTGAAATTAATGTCTATGTCGTTTGTTTAGTTATGTTATTTTATAAAACTGAATAATGCTTCAGTTACGTTATTATATATAACATCAAATATAAGCACTTTGTGTGCCATCAAAATGTGCTAGAATAGCAATTCTTAATAATATATGTACAATTTAAGCATATAACTGTTTTGTATTAGACGGATAGTCTTGCAGTGTTATCTTATTTCTGTTATTGTTTTGTATGTTAACGGATAGATACATACATGCTAATCTTTGCTATATAAAGATGTGCTGCATCGTTAGTCTAACCCATTTAGTAATAATCTTATTTGAATACTTTGATGTTACATGATGCTGTATCAATGTATGATATACTCTATTGTTATCTTTAAACAAGCAAAAGTAAATTAATATAGTAAATAAACATTGTTTTAGATAGGTTTGCTATGTTAATAGTTTTTGCAATAATTTAGAAAAGGCCCAATTAGATAGTTTTATTCCGATAAATATTTGTTATTGTGAGGCCGCAGTATGTTGCATACATAAGTAGCAACATTATGTTTAAATATAAGTTTTTATATTTAATTGTTGATGTAGCAACATTCTTTCTTCTCCATCCGTGCGTCACCACGAATACACGCCGTCCTTCTGTTCATCAAGTCTTTATTTATTTTTTCCATCTTCCCCGGCTCCGACACCCTGGAAATACACGTAAGCCCTGCGCTCTTCATGTATTTGTTACTTAAGTGAGTTTGTTATACGATCACATGTTTTCTTAGCCCTTAACTATAAACATCACCTGCCACATCATCAAGTAAGGCGTTAGTCGCGATAGCTAATCCGCTGGGTTTAACATCAGGTCCTGTATCTCTGTCATCGTGTCTGTCTGTCTGTACTTTATTATCGTCGTCCATTTCAATGGGTTCTTCTTTTATATCCTTTATTAATTCAGTGTGTTCATACACTTTATTATCATCAACTTTAGGTTTCTTCTGTTGTTTAGATCGTTGTTCAGTATCTTTATCACATTTCCTTTTCTTATGTACAAAAACATTATCTTTCAGGAACGCAGTTTCTTCTATTGTTATCGAATCTACTATTCCTTCTTTAGTATCTTCATTGTCGTATTCATTATTATCATCAGGTGTTGGTGATTCGCATTCAGTCTTCATATATAAAGTTTCAGTTTCTTCCATATCATAACTAACATTAAGAAGCGCATCTTGTGAGTTTTTCACTAGTTTAACAAAATTAAACATCTCTAGTAACTTCTTATCACAATCTAGACAAACTTTAGGTTTGTCATTATTAAAAGCTATTTCAACATTAAGATCATTTAGTATTAGAGTGGTTTTGTTGTCTTTTACATAAGGTTTATCGTTGGCATCTAGGCAGTTGTTGGTGATCTTGGCACAGAAGCGACATTGGCGGTCGGAGTTGATATTGGCCAATGGATCTTCTACTTCTGTCTCTTCTGTGATTACCTTGACCTTTCCTGTTCTGCATGGCGCAGCAGAAACTGAAATAAGAAATATCTATGTTATGGTCCAAGTGATTAAGGGCATTATAAAAAAGCCGGTCAAGTTGCCAGCCCGTAAAAGGGATAAAATTTCAGCCAATTTTATCTCTACATTTTTTAAGGTTCCGTACCCAAAGGGTAAACAACGGGACCCTATTACTAAGACTCCGTCTGTCTGTCACCAGGCTGCCTCTCATGAACCGTAATAGCTAGACAGTTGAAATTTTTACACATGATGTATTTCTGTTGCCGCTATAAAAAAAATACTAAAAACAGAAAAAACAAGTAGAGCTCCCATACAACAAACGTGATCGGTTGCGTTAACTTTGCACCATTTGTATGCGGCGCTATACATATTAGGTGCAAACTTATGTTAACCGGCCACGGCCAGTTAAGATGGGATAAGTGATTGTACGGAACGCTCGGTGCGTGAGCCCGACTCGCACTTAGCCGGTTCCTTTTTTAATTTCGATCAGCATCTCTAGCACAACTATGCTAAGCCACTCTTCTCGCGAAACACGGAAAAAAGAAGAAACGGAACAGACTAAGCTTCTAAGGTGCGTGCGAAATTCTTGACCTATTTTAGTATAGGGTTGGCAAAGGAGAATTAAGTAAAATGAACGAAATAAGTATTAGCTTTTAATTATGTACTACTAGCATCGCGCCCTGGCTTCGCACGGGTGCAATGCTGATAATAATGCATGTGTATTATACACATAAATGTCTGTCGTTACATTAATCTTACGTTTTTTTACTTTTCGAGGTTCAAGTGTCAATTTCCGCTTTCTTGTAGTGTCTGCTGCAAGGTGTAGTGCTGTTTGTGTTCTAATTTCATTCGTTTGCTTATAAGGATCCATCTGAATACTGCGAGATTGATCTTGCAAAAGAATTTCATTTGAAACATTATTTAAGCTAGAACATGGTTCAGTAATAGGTAACATTTCTTGCGCAGATACAGTCTCACATTGGCTCGAACCGGCATCGTCATGTGAAGGCAAATTAAGCGTTGGAAAAGCATTGTCATATAAATATTTCTTAGTTTTATTTTTAGAAAAAAAAATATTAGATCTTTCGAAGTGATCCTCGCATATTCTGTATCTTTGCCTTGTGTTATCGTCAATAATTTTAGGCATTAGATCTTGCCGCCCGACTGCTTTTAACCACTTATGTCGCCTGAAAAAGAAAGAGCGAACAATCGTAGAAAATCGTAGAACAATTGTTTTTAATGTGGAGTTATAGCCTTCAGGGCACTATGGGAAAAGGTACTTTATCCGCAACAAATTGCGCCCTTAAATAGGGATCTCGACCCCCCAAGACCAGCGAGGCCACTCAACGGCGGTTCAACGCAAAAGTGATAAAAGCAAAAGTTGTATGTAAGGCCACCCTCAACTCAATCCATTGCGTGCATAAGAAAAGGGGGCCGTCTGGGGGGCCATGTAGAATACATTTTTTTTGACTGATTTTTTTTGTGACATTATGAGCTGTAACGTGGAGGGGGATGGTTTAAAAATTACCTTAATAAAAAAAAGTGGGGATCATGCGGAATACATTTTTCGATAGATTTCTTTCTTTTTTCCTTAATATGTATATTTTTTAAGTATCCCCCGATTTTCTATCATAACTCTTAACTCTTATTATACGCAAGAAAACATCTTATTTGTTCATTCCTTAGAGACATTGCCCTATTTACTTACCTATTGGATTCCTTAGGATAGTTGAAATATGAAATATCTTTCTTTTTCCTGGTATTGTTATTGCAAACTGTACAGTATGTAACCATTTTACCACCGAATCTAACTATTTACACTTTATTCCACTAAAGACAGTTTAAACAGGAGCGCAAAACAAATATGACAACCGTCGCACGGCCCTTAACTTGTCTACTGGCCTTATTTCGCAGGGTTGCCAACTCCAATTTCTTTTTTCCCCTAGAGCTTAAGTTGAAACCCCCTATAACAAATTTTTTTTTTTGGTATTTCCCCTAAATATAAAATGAAGATTAAATTATGTCTTAATTTATGCAATTTACGATTTTGAAATCACGCTACAAATCACAGTAGCGTAAATCTAAGTCGCACTTATGATTTGGAACAACAGAAAGTGGGACACACAGCGGTATCGAGAACGATTCTCTAATCATTTAGTTTCTCACATACGTTTTCCAGTAATAATTACCAAACAAATGTGATATAAAAAATCCCTAAAAATATACCCTTCAAATATTTAGCCCCTAAAAATCTCTATGAGGTCAGAGTATACAAAAGGGGGGCCGATTTTAGGACAGAAAATTTACGACCAAAATTTTTTTTTGTTGGTTTGGGCTTAAATTAGATTGAATTTTGTAGATTACGCTAAAATAAGCATATTTTATTCTTTAAACTTTTTCTCTCAGATCAATATTTACCAATATACTATTGGGATTCAAATGCATAACATATTTTGATGTGAGACTATTTACGGGTGTCCATGTAAGCAAGCATTTTGACGCTCAGCTCGCTTCACTCGCTCCGCTATACATGGTTACAAAACAAACCTAACCTAAACCTACTGTTTTCGGTTTTCAACCCATGTACCATATTTTCAGCAAGCATTTTTACCTTAAAAACCTCAATATCTCGGTAATTATTAAGTTTAGAGACAAGTTGCCCATACAAAACATGCTTATTTTAGAGTCCTCTATACGATAGCATCATAAAAAATAGGTGTTATAATGACAGCAACAACCATCGAATTTTCTCTGTCCCAGCTCCCTTGAAAAACATCAATCTTTAAGGGCGAATATCTCAGCCATTTTTGATTTTAGGGAAAAGTTGCCCATACAAAACATGCTTATTTTAGCGTCTTCTATACGATAGTATCATAAAAAATAGTCCCAGCCCCCCCTTTGCTACACCCTAACCCTCTATTCTCCATATTTCCCCCCAAAATTTAGGGGTAAAACCCCTAAGTTGGCACCCCTGCTATCTCGCATTCTCAAGGCCGAGCGCGCGTAAACCGATTTTATCCAGTTGCGGCGTGTACGCGACGCGGCGACTAGTAGACACGCACACATACATGCGCTCCCAAGCATACAGTGCATGTGTGCGTGTACTAGCCGCACACATGCACTGCATGCTTGTAGTGTCTACCTACGACAGCGCGGCTGTTTGAAGCTTAGTTTAGCTGTTCCGTTTCCTTACTCCTGTTAGGGTTGCCAGATGGTTGGGAATTGGCGGGATTCTCCTGAATTTTTGTATGTCCTTCCCGACTCCTGACAAAGTAAAAAATCTCCCGAAAAACAACTTCATTTTATAAAACTATTATTTTAAAAGGAAATACCACTGCTATTTTTTGCACAAGTACTATAAATAAATTACCTTAGTATATTTTTGTAGATTATAGATAAAATTATAATAACGAGAAAACCATATTATGTTTTTTTTTGCTAGTATTTATTCATGTAGACATTTCTTCGGCAGCGAACGACGTTGTTTTGTTTCTCCTTGTGATTCAATTTTTGTTTCTCCCGACCAAGGTCACAAAGTCCCGAAAAAATGTTGTTTCTCCCGATAATAGGGTAATTCGATCTGGCAACCCTACGTGTAGTGCAGGGGCGCTTGCGGCGCTTGTTTCTAAGGGTTGTTTCACACGTACCACAACCACACGACAACCACAACCACACCACAACCACACGACGTGGTCGGGCGCATATTTTGTATGGTTAATGAATAGTTCAATTCACACGTAACCACAACCACACCACAACCACACGACGTGGTCGCGACGTGGTCGGGCGCATATTTTGTATGGTTAATGAATAGTACAATTCACACGTAACCACAACCACACCACATTTTAACGCTGCGACGTGGTGTGGTTGTGGTACGTGTGAATTGAGCCTAAGGGGCGTTTTTATAACCAGCCCGTCTAGCACAACTATGCTTCGCGCCTCCTGTCGCGTGAGATAGCGCTACCCGTCACTCTCTCACATTACCGCACAGAAAGAGACGGATAATTATCTCGCGCTAGAAATAGTCGCGTATGACATATTATGCTAGAATGGCAGGGGACCAGAGCGCGAGAGCGCGACTCAATCACACAATAAATGACTCGTCCAGGGCGCCTATAGGGCTCACGGCTCGGGCAGTAAAATTAATATAAGTAACTAGCTTTTGGCCCACGACTACGTCCGCGTGGAACTTGGAAGTATGGAAGCAACCTCGTACAACACGCTCGATATCCACCTAATCACCTTAATTAATAAAAGCAAATGTAAGAGCAATTGTGCTTTTGGTCTAATCATTATATTTTCTACAGGGTCATCAATGTCATCATGAATTACTTACTCACTTTTCAATCTTTTTAGGGATAATTTCCAGGATGAAAACTATCCTATGTCCTTCCTCAGATCTTAAACTATCTCCATGCCAAATTTCATCAAAATCGATTCAGCGGTTTAAGCGTGAAGAGGTAACAGACAGACAGACAGACAGACACGCTTTCGCATTTATAATATTAAGTATGGATATGGATAAGTGCGAGTCGAGGTGCACCGAGGGTTCCGTACAAATCACTTCCCATCTTAACTGGCCGGGTTAAATTTGCACCTGGTATGTATGGCGCCGAATACAAATGAGGTGCAATGTTAACGTAACCGATCTTCTGAATCGATATTCTGTTTTTAGTAAGTACGTATTTTGTTGCTATAGCGGCAACAGAAATACATCATCTGTGAAAATTTCAATTGTCTATCTATCACGGTTCAAGAGATACAGCCTGGTGCCCTATGACTATGATGGTTGCTTTTAACACGCGACAAAGCATCCGTCACTTTTTGACCAGATGCGTGCGAGTGTGAGTGACATATGCTTTGTCACTTATTTATCACGTGATAAACGCAACCAGCATAGGCCCGCTGGTGATAAACGGACAGACAGACCAACAGCGGAGTCTTAGTAACATGTGTTTTTCACCCTTTAGTAGGGTTGCCAATGTTGCGATACGTCCCGTATATACCGGACTGTCATCGTATTTAAGTGTCACGTCCCGTATTGTTACTGGTCCCGTTTTCGTCCCGGTTATCAATATTTCACTAAACTCTTTATTAATAATATGAAAACACAAAAGACATACGTATCAATAAAGTAAAATCTAGTCCTAATCTAGTCTAAACAGGAACCTCTTCCTAGATGGTTCTTCTCAACAGTAATTGAACTGGTTTTCGATTAATTTATCATGATTGGAGTGAATTTTTTGTTTTTGTTGTTTCCCATTGATTTTTTATTATTATAAACCGTTACTACCCTTGTTTTCAGTTTTTATGTATTTGCCACTAATAAGTCCCGTTTCAGTTCTCAACAATAATGGCAACCCTACCCTTTGGGTACAGTACTTTTATCTCACGAGCGCGGGTGAGCCATGTTTGTGCGAGTAGTGTGTACATGCACATTGGCTCTGTGTGGGTGAGCTCGGGAGCGCTCAGTGCCGGCTCACCCACAAACACAAACATGGCTCACCCGCGCTCGTGAGATAAAAGTACTGTACTAAAGCCTAAAAAAGCACACAATCCGACATACCCGCATGTTTCTGGTGATCAAGGACGGCAGACGACGGCCCGGGCAGCACGTCGACCTCGATGAACTGCTGTTGTGGCGTGCTCTGAAACAAAAAACAGATAACATAAGATAATCATCAATCAGATTTTTCTTGTAACCGTTTTGTGAAACAGTTTACATAGAGCAGTGTTTTTCAAACTGTGGGTCGCGACCCCCAGGGGTGTTCCGGCATATATCCGGGGGGGTCGCGAGGATCAGCATCGAGAAAGTCACCCCCGCTTTAGGTGTTCGAGAGGTACCCGAAAAAAAAAGTATTTTTTAGGGTTCCGTACCCAAAGGGTAAAAACGGGACCCTATTACTGAGACTTCGCTGTCCGTCCGTCCGTCCGTCCGTCCGTCCGTCTGTCACCAGGCTGTATCTCAAGAACGGTGATAGCTAGACAGTTGAAATCTTCACAGATGATGTATTTCTATTGCCGCTATAACAACAAATACTAAAAATAAAATAAAATAAATATTTAAGGGGGGCTCCCATACAACAAACTTGTTATAGATTATATATATATAAATATATATAGGTACGGAACCCTACATGCGTGAGTCGGACTCACACTTGCCCAATTTTTTAGTTTTTATATTACCGTTTTGTCGGCGTGATACATACACATATTCATACCAAATTTCAGCTTTCTAGTACTAATCACCACGGAGCTAAGCCGCGGACGGACAGACGGACATGGCGAAACTAAAAGGGTTCCTAGTTGACTACGGAACCCTAAAAACTGACATTATAATAAGTTTCTGTCAAAAATTTCATTTTAGTGACAAGCTTTTATACCCGACTGTACTTTTCTTTGGATATCCATCAAATGCTTACTGCGACGATTCTAATAAAGAGCCCAAACTCGGTAGGATTGCTTTTTCTATTATAGAGTTCCTATGGCCACCTTCCGGCTCCATTATCAGATCAGCCCCATGGTACCATATTATTGTATTGTCATCAAAGATATGAAAGTATGCAAAAGTTCAGATCAGTCGGTTGACGATATCTGCTTCAAAATTGAGTTGCAAGATTCCACCCGAACAAACATACTTACATACATTACATACAATGCAAGTTAAATAAAATCTTGTAAAAACTGTAACATTGATAGCGGTATAGAAAAGAAATAGGTTTCTTTTTTCATTTTGATTTGACATAGATACTCTACTTACTTACCTACTTACTTTATGTCCCATGTCCCCTTTAATAGGACGTAAGTCGAGTATGTCAAATCAAATGAGTAAAAAAAACACAGTTTTAATGTTCAAATACCTACTAATAAAAATACCATACATCATTTGTATAAACAAACTAATGCGGAACCCTAAAGCTCTAGGCAGCCATTGCAAGCGGCCATTTTGGTTGTCATAGCAACGCACTATGGTTCAGCTTGTAATATGGAGAGAGTGTCAAAAGTGTATTTCTCCAAAAGTATTAGACTTATTCGCAAAATAAAAATACGTGTGTATTCATCGTTACTAGGTCTTCAAAAAAAATATGAGTAACTAGTATTTATTAGCTTTATTCGTCACTGGTAATTTTTTAATGTTCTTAAAACACCGAGGATTTTTCGATTTGCCTATTACCATCAGCTTCCTTTTTTCTGTGCCATCCATATTAGCAGCCACAAGCACTGTAATACGCTCCTTGGAGAGCTTTCCTCCAATACACTTTTCGTCTTTAAATTTTAGAGTTTTATCTGGGGTCAACTTATAGAAAATTCCTGCTTCATCAGCATTAAAAATTTCACTTGGGGCGTATTTTTCTGTCAATTTTGGCCACACTCTATTAATCCAGTCATGAGTAACATTCGTATCGACACTTCGTGCTTCTCCACTAATTTTACCATAGTTGATATGGTGACGTTGCTTGAATTTTCCGAGCCATCCTTCTGATGCTTTGAAAGAAAGTAAACCAAGTTCTTCAGCAAACTTCTCCGCCTTAGCTTTCACGATCGGCCCCGAGATAGGCATATTATTCTGGCGCTGTCGGTGAAACCATGATAGCACAGCTTGATCCAAATCTTCGTATTTAGGTTTCTTTAATTTTTTGGAAGATTTTCCATCCTCCTCTGCTTGTAGAATTTTTTCTTTATATTTCCATATTGTGGACACGGTAGAGCGACTAAATCCAAAGCGTCTGCCAACATTACTTATCTTCTCTCCCGCCTCTATTGCGCGTATCAGTAAAACTTTTTCGTCAATACACAGTGATTTTCTCTTACTTGCCATGTTTACAGTTTGAAAGTTTGCGAGCAACTAAAAACTATGATAACGTATAGATAATCCATGACTCTTACTAACAACAGTCTACAACTCTACACGTGCAAGCAATCCCAATTTGTAAACAAAAGAACGGATTTCTTAGAAAGTTCGATATGTATGATGCCGACAGTCCAGTTTATTACAGGCTAGGATAATAAAGGGACAAAAGAACGTACACAGCTGCGCAGTTTTTACTAATTTTGGCAACTAAAAAAGTCCTTTTTATTATTTCATTCTTGTCGTTATTGAGAGTGGGTGTAATGCTATATAGTGTATCATTGTATAGAAGACAAGCTAAACCAAAGCCGAGTGATTTCGACGCTTTAGGGAGTTTGTCGTTAAATCAAGTGACGTTACATGGAATTTACACTGTATATATATTTCAGAAAAAAATAAAAAAAATGCAAGAATTCACCATATTTTACTATTCTATAACAAATATAAATAATACATAACAGTTGTCAAAATTAAATTAGAACATTACTAATATGATTTTCTATAAATAAAAATATATTTTACAAAAGAATAATACATTTACATAGTCATTTACCTCGTGATCGTGACATGCAATTTACGTGGTGTAAAATGCATGTAGCAAATAGTCACCTTAAAAATACTTATATTTAAATTACTAGTTCTTAAAAATGACCCTTTAATTTATTTTAAATAATTATCTAAAAGACTAACTACAGATTTTGATAAAATGGTTTTTTTTTCTACTTAGGCACCTTCCTAAGACCTGTAATCAATGGGTCTGAATTTAACAAAAGACGGTTTAAAAGATCTCCATTTGATTTTTCAGACACCGCTTAAAACCTTGGGATATTATGGCAAGTGGGGATTTTTTTACTATGTATAAATTGTTGGATTGATATATACCGACGATGACGCTTCGTTAGCTTATTTTCTGTTATAAAGGATAGCACCTCGTCGACATTCACTTCACTTCTAATACTGCACCTGTCAGAAGACACATCCATAAAAGAGCTGACGGCTGAGTTATCTACCTGTGATAGTTCGGCCGATCTTCTACGTTGAGTTCGTTTACTGCACAAGTCATAGTTTTTCTTCGGTCGCCCTATTTTTGTATTATTCGGTAAAACCTCAGTTGAAGTAGTCGCGGTTGTATATTTGGGCAAACTAACGGTTTCAACTCTATTTAGCCATTCACCATACTTTATAACTAGATCCCTTCGGGTTCTTTTCACACTTTTCCAATATCTCAACAATCTCTCGGTCAATTCTTTTATACATTTGCGTAGGTTTTTGATATCTATATTTTCAGCATCCTCGGGCAATAGTTGTAGAACTAAATTGAGTATATGATGTGTTTTTTCAGTTTGCGTACCAGCAGCAGCATGCCACAACTCAAATATGTGCATTCTCGATAACGTGCAGTAAAAAAAAGTACCTGAAAGGAAACGAAAGCACGTTAGGAATAGTTGTAGATAATTCGCTACATAGCACTCACGCTCGCTCATAGCAGGTGCTACGAGTTACGTAGAGGGCTCATAGCCAGGGGTCCGGCACCATCCGGCACATAATACTACGTAGCTCATAAATAAGGCTTTATGGCCAATATAATCAGTGCAATATGAATCGTGTGAAATTATGAGAACATAATTAAAAGTTTCAATGAATATTTGTACTGCTTAAAGGTTTTGTTTTCAAATAAGGGTCACGTAGACCGCAAGCAAAACAATGTTATTATTTAAATATATGTAAAATAATAATAATATTAATATTACATACCTTTATCAAGAACTTCCATAATGGCACAATAAATAAGTAATATAGTCACGTTAGTCGCCAGATACGGTACTGGGACTACTGGAACTACTGGGAACTACTTAGAATGGGGATGCGCCACTGCCGGCAGGCAGAAAATGAGAACTCAGGGGTGTTTTCGGGACTTAACTTTAATATGAAAAGGATTAGTTGGATAAGTAACACTGAACAGACTACAGAACGTAATAATAAGACTAACACGGACGAGACGCTTTGTGGCGAGAGCGTGGCAGGTATCGGCGCGCGAGATGCGCGCGCGGTTGCTATTACGGTGGTGCGGTTCGAGCTCGACTTATCTTATTAGTCTGTGGATGTGGAGCTCGACTGGCGTGGCGGGCGGCGCAGGCGCGTCGACCGTTAGAGTGGGGCGCGGGAAAGAGAAGACGCGTGTTACGCTGGTTTCACACTCACGCTAGAAAGTAATAGCAGCACCTCTAGCACAACTTTGACACGCGACTCTTTCTCGTGCGAGATATGCTACCTATCCCTGTCTGTACAGTATCGCGAGAGAGTGACGGGTAATGCTATGTCGCGCGACATGAGTCGCGAACCATAGTTGTTGCTAGACGGGCTGGTACGCGTCCGCTAGAGGCCCGCTGGGGCAAGACACGACTAGTTATAGGAATATTTGGTATACACTACGCGGTAATTTGACAATTTAAATTTCAATAATTACGTAAACTCTGATTAATTTTAATTCCCTTATTCTCATAAACTTTTTCCATTCTTTCGCACCATTTTTTAAATATTATTTTAACTTCGGAAAATTTAATATGGTCGTTTTGGACTGTTTTAAAGGACTAAAGTCTTACCCTACATTTTAATAAAAAAATAAAACAGTGACGGTTTTAATATTATTTTACTCGCTCACTGTTTTTCTTGGCATGTACTTACGCGAATCTTCCTTCCTTGTTTTTGAATTTTCTAACGACTTGGTTTGATTTACGGATTTTGATTTGCTTTGTGATCTGGATATTATTGAACTTTAGAACGACGACTTATTGCGACTGGACAAGAATTCTGACATTGCTTATTATTTCCGGCAACGATAAAATGAGTGATCAGCCAGGAACATCTCAAATTTCGGACTTACTGCCAAGAAAGAGAGCGAAACACACTCCAGTTATGCTCCAGTTCAAATGACGTAAAATGAAAAAAAAATTGCCGTTAATGTGTACAAGTACGTAGAAAAGGCATTTCCATCCTATCCGCATTAAAAAGACGTGCTACCGATTGTTCCAGAAATAATGGTAGTTTCTGGCCATACAATTGATAACGTGATTAAGTTTACTGAAAAAAACTGGGACGGTTAAACAACCCGCAGTCAGGCCACCCAATCGTGCTGAACTTAGCAAATTTGATAATTTTACATTCCCAGCTATTAGGAGGAAAGTTTTGATTTTGATTTCGGTATTTTATTATTCGATATAGTTTGACATAAGTAAAGGAGTAAGTAAGAGTCTTGCTTATCACTAGTAAATTCATCATTCAGAGACAATTTCAATATGGCGGTTTGTTTACATAGTTAGCAAGTATTTCGGCATACGAGGATACCAGAAACTCCCGAAAGGGACAGAAGAGACATGATACTAATACCTAGACTGTGCACTATGGCGCAAAAACCGGTCCGCGCGAGAGGGCTTCCGCTGGTAGTGTGTCTCTGTCTAATGAGGTGACCATGACCAAACAGAACACGGGACAAATATGCCAGTTGCATTACAGATTTTGATGAACATTTTATATGCAAAAGCCTAAAATATTATTAAACTAAGATTACTGCATCATTAAAATATTTTTTAGTTTTGTATATTATCAAAAAATGTGCAATCAATAAAGTTTAGTAAAGTGGAACGGTTTTGAAACACCAAATATCGCTTAATGACGTCACTCCTGTCAGATGTCAGCTTGTCAACTTGATAAATTCATATAAATTTACACGAGTGACGTCATCAAGGCCGTAGCCTTTTTTCACGTTTCTTCAAATGGCGACTTTCAAAATGAATTTTTACGTGTAAAATGCTAACATTTTAAAGTTTCATTTTGACTATTTTAAATATGATTCTTTACTATGAAAGCAAGTATAGAAACACTGCAAGTTGCCTATTGCTAAATGTTAGGTCAAATGAACGTGATGCAATTGATATTCTGGACAAAAAAAAACTGAAATTTGAATTATTTCTTTATTGATTTGTTTTATACATTGCTGAACAATACAGTTTTACGCAATTTTTGCCGTAATGTAGCCTTATGTTCTACGTGCTTGAGAGAAGGACTTCCCATAGTTTTTAAGTCTTAAGTTAAAGTATTTTTGACCAATACATTTTATTCATTCCAATTCGTGAGCTTCGTCAGAGCTTGGATGGGCAGGTAAAATATGCTTAATTTTCGGGGAGAATTGATGTAATGCCATATTAAGCATCTTTTTCATATTCAAACTTTGTAAATCAGGACACATTACCAAAAAAAGTTTTTCTAAGTATTTTACTACATCGAACACAAATGTTGAAACATATTTTACAAAGGCTGTAAAAGAAGAAAATTCACAAACATCAAGCAAGTAGTCATGATCTTTATGTGTACGATGCAAAGCTCGGCAATGTTGACATGTTAATTTGTCTAATATTTTCATTACAATGTAGCCAGATATGTAGTACAATATATTGTTTTTATAGCCTGATAAATCGGTTCTGTCTAGAAGTGCATAAGGACATCACTCTTATCTATCTCATTTTCTTCTGTAGTGTTATTGTCCTCTACGATTGATCTTTTGGCACTTCGGAAATTCTCATAATCGGGATTTGTGCAGTTTGCATTAATGCTTGGTCTGATGCTGTTACGAAATAGCAACTTTCGCATGATAAACATAAACTCAAGAGCTGTAGGGTTGTCATTTGCTCCTCCTCTGAATCCTCAAGGTTATTAGATACCTACGCAGTCAGATAATTTATTCTTCATCATCATCATCATCATCTCAGCCATAGGACGTCCACTGCTGAACATAGGCCTCCCCTTTGGACTTCCATATATACCGGTTGGAAGCGACCTGCATCCAGCGCCTTCCGGCGACCTTTATAAGGTCATCTGTCCATCTTGTAGGTGGACGTCCTACGCTGCGCTTGCTGGTCCGAGGCCTCCACTCGAGCACTTTTCGGCCCCATCGGCCATCTGCTCTGCGTGCTATATCTATTTATTCTTACCTTAGGAAATATTGATGGAACAGCATCAGCTTTCAGCATTTTCCTAGTATACCCAGGCATAAAGTCTTCACATTTAAAATGCGCACTGCATACAACAGACGACTTTGATATTTTTCCGGGCAATGCATTTTCCCACTTCAGTTTCTGAATTTCATTCTTTGGAAACCTACACGGAAAAAAAGGATATCTTCAACCAAGAATACCAATATTCTCGGAGATATTGTTTAAATATAAGTAAATATTGTCTTGATATAATCACATATTCTTAGCCCAAGAAACCCGGATTACTTAAATAAAGAATAATATTTTCTTGTTTTATTTTCTTGTTTCAAGACAATATACTTGATTGAATAACATTTTATTCTCCGCTGAAAACTATCATGTATTTTGAATAAAGACTATAAAATTTATTGATTTAAGACTATGTAGTATTGATTTGAGACAATACTTTACTTGGTTCAAAATATTTAGAATAATCTTGACTCAAGAATATTATAATTTTCGTTTGAGACAAGCTTTCTTAGCTCGAGAAAATACTATACTTGGATGAAAATACTTGGATTATCTTGGCTAAAGATCTTTATATTTTGCGTATGAGAATATATATTATTCTTTCGAGAAAACACTTTACTTGGTTCAAAATATTTAGAATAATCTTGACTCAAGAATATTATAATTTTCGTTTGAGAAAAGTTTTCTTAGCTTGAGAAAATACTATACTAGGATGAAAATATTTGGATTATCTTGGCTAAAGATCTTTATATTTTTCGTACGAGAATATATATTATTCATTCGAGAAAACGCTTTACTTGGTTCAAAAAATTTAGAATAATCTTGACTCAAGAATATTATAATTTTCGTTTGAGAAAAATTTTCTTAGCTTGAGAAAATACTATACTAGGATGAAAATATTTGGATTATCTTGGCTAAAGATCTTTATATTTTTCGTATGACAATATATATTATTCATTCGAGAAAACGCTTTACTTGGTTCAAAATATTTAGAATAATCTTGACTCAAGAAAATCGTAATTTTCGTTTGAGAAAAGTTTTCCTAGTCCGAGAAAATAATATGCTTGCATGAAAATATTATATTATCTTGGCTAAAGATCTTTACATTTTTCGTATGAGAATATTTTTTACTTTTTTGAGAAAACCCTTTACTTGGTTTAAAATGTTTGAGATAATCTTGACTCAAGAAATTTATAATCATCGTTTGAGAAAAAAACTTTCTTAACTCGAGAAAATGATATGCTTGCATGAAAATATTATATTATCTTGGCTAAAGATCTTTATATTTTTCGTACGAGAATATATATTATTCATTCGAGAAAACCCTTTGGTTTAAAATGTTTGAGATAATCGACTCAAGAAATTTATAATCATCGTTTGAGAAAAAAACTTTCTTAGCTCGAGAAAATAATATGCTTGCATGAAAATATTAAATTATCTTGGCTAAAGATCTTTATATTTTTCGTACGAGAATATTTTTTAATTTTTTGAGAAAACCCTTTACTTGGTTTAAAATGTTTGAGATAATCTTGACTCAAGAAATTTATAATCATCGTTTGAGAAAAAAACTTTCTTAGCTCGAGAAAATAATATGCTTGCATGAAAATATTATATTATCTTGGCTAAAGATCTTTATATTTTTCGTACGAGAATATATATTATTCATTCGAGAAAACGCTTTACTTGGTTCAAAATATTAAAAATAATCTTCTCAAGACAATTGTAATTTTCGTTTGAGAAAAGTTTTCTTAGTTCGAGAAAATAATATGCTTGCATGAAAATATTATATTATCTTGGCTAAAGATCTTTATATTTTTCGTACGAGAATATATATTATTCATTCGAGAAAACGCTTTACTTGGTTCAAAATATTAAAAATAATCTTCTCAAGACAATTGTAATTTTCGTTTGAGAAAAGTTTTCTTAGTTCGAGAAAATGATATGCTTGCATGAAAATATTATATTATCTTGGCTAAAGATCTTTACATTTTTCGTACGAGAATATATATTATTCATTCGAGAAACCCTTTACTTGGTTTAAAATGTTTGAGATAATCGACTCAAGAAATTTATAATCATCGTTTGAGAAAAAAACTTTCTTAGCTCGAGAAAATAATATGCTTGCATGAAAATATTATATTATCTTGGCTAAAGATCTTTATATTTTTCGTAATCATTTAAAGTTTGAGAATAGGTTGAAGTGAATCAATCACCTTTCAGAGCAGATCCGACTCGGCCGGGTTAGGTTAGGTTAGTTTTTTTTTTTATATCCCTAAAAAACGCTCCTTTTGTTGTACTATTTTAATCGTTCGGCAAACTGTAGGAATTCTAGCCGTCGGGATTACAGTCTTCGGGATTACAGTCTTCGGGATTACAATCTTCGGGATTACAGTCTTCGGGATTACAGTCTTCGGGATTACAGTCTTCGGGATTTCATCCTTTCGGTCAAACGTTCTTTCGGGATTTTAAACTTTCGGTCAAATAAACATTCGACATTTTAATTTTCGGCCTTCCATCCATAGGTCTTATGAAATTCGGTATTTTGAACTTCGGCATTGTAATACGTACCCGATTAGTTGAGCTGGCAAGACGTTAGACAAGGACACACTACCGGCGGGAGCCCTCTCGCTCTCGCCAGGACCGCTTTTAGCTAGCTACCGCTTATAACGAAATAGCTACTGTAAGTGTAAGTAAATAGATCTCATTTTAGCTAAACAAAAATTTAAGGCGCACAGTATAGGTATTAGTATCATGTCTGGACAGGAGCACTAACACTGGGTTACGAGGTTCCAAATAATTCTCCCGTATTTCCAGTGCTAGTTGTTGACGGTGGTGAGGCATTCGTTTTAGATGCATGTTATATTGTATGGGACAAATAATAAAATAACTACAATAAAACTTTAATGGACCAAATAATAAAATAGCCAAGTACAATAAAAATTTACGAAAAAAAACTGTCAAAATTTAATGAAAAAGTATATTTACTTATTACTTAGTTATTTACGGTAGCAAATACATTTTCGTCTTTAAAAAAAAAATTAAAATTTTAAATTTTTAGCTGTTTATTTCATAGAAAATTCTTAGTAAAAAATACATAAAAAAACTTAACTTACAATCTTAAATATTAAAGATTTTTAGTTAAGGAGCTTATAATTGCACTTGATTATTATGACACAGTTTCAACATTGTGGGAGGGTAACACTGTCCTGTTTTTTAATATATATCTCTTAACAATGCGCTTTGTTTGGTTACTAGTTTTATTTTCAATATCAGTTAATAACTCAGTTGAAAACCTATTTAATATACGCGGGAGAATACACATCCAAGTTCTCTGACCGTATTCGTTAGTCCTTTTTGGTATATCAAAAGTTAGCATGTTTGACAAATTTCGTAAGTTATTTGGTCTTGTTCTTTTCTTTAGGTTTGTGATGTTTTTGCTATATTGATTTACAATTGCTAGGTCGGTCTTTTCAAATACGGTCATAACTCTACAATAATCAAATAGATGTTCATAGTTATTTCTAAATTGATATTTGATCTTTGTGGGAACAATAGTTTACTTTACAATACAATAGTTTACTTTACATAATTGCAATATTACCTACCAATATTCATAAAATAAAACAAAATCGCTAAACAATAATGCAAATAAAAATAAAAAAATCGGATCGGCGGCTAGCGGAACTCCGTCAATTTTGACATTCATCCGCTAATCAAAAAAAAAGTGAAACCCTGACGTGGTATTGGTAACAATTATGCTAAATTAAAGTTTATAGGTTTTCTTAAAAAAATACCGGCCAAGTGCGAGTCTGACTCGCGCACCGAGGGTTCCGTACAAACTTTCACTTATCCCATCTTAATTGGCCTGGTTGAAATGTATGGCGCCGCATACAAACGAGGTGCAAACTTAACGCAACCGAGTTCTCCAAATATGATGTTTGATAAGGACTATATTTTTTACGATTTTATTACAAATGGATAGTTTTCAGGTTTTTATAAGTATTTTTACGAGTAGTATGTGATGTGACGATATTACTTGCCAAATTTCATAGTTCTAGGATGGTTCTAGGTCATCGGGAAGTACCCTATCATTTTGATTTCCTTGAGTTTCGAAATGTACGTTATTTGCGACATAAACAGCCGTATCTTTTTTTCACGTTAACGCAGAAGTTTGATTTTGTCATAGCTTCAAGAGACCGTAGACTTAAGTACATGGTTTAAATCTAAACTCGATACTTCCACGCGTTCTCGAGGTAAAGGGTCTTGACAGACAGACAGACGGACGGACGGACGGACAACAAAGTGATCCTATAAGGGTTCCGTTTTTTTCCGTTCGAGGTACGGAACCCTAAAAAACGAAATACCTATGATCTTTTTCAATATTTTTTTTCTAGCCAGCCGATTTTGACTTGCGTCACTTATAATATATGACATCAATACAATAAATTGTAAGGGTAGCTAGCTACATATTATTCATCTGCACCCCCCACCATTGCTCTGCACAAGTATAGACTAATAGGGGGTTTTACAACCATATTGCGCATTTTTAGTGGTACTAATTTATCTAACTGGCGACGACAATTGTTGGTAACTGACGTTGAAAGTCCATGAATGTCACTAGTTTATATAAACAAAGAGGAAACAGGATTAAATATACCGCAAATTTCAAGTCATTTTTGGATAGTAAAGCCAAAATCGTCCACAGTGATGAGATTAATGTCAAGTTTTTCCATAGGATTCTGTATTTATTTCGCAAGTAGTTAGAACAAAAGGTTGAACAGCATTCCGGGTAGGAAAGTTTTGAATTTGGTTACTGACAAATCCTTGACAAACCGGAGGAAATACGACGAGAGCCAAACAAAAACAAGTTCAAAAGAATGTTAAAAAAACACTTTTTCACATTGCTACCGTAGTAATACATACCTTGTACCTAAACTAGAGATTCCACAAAGATGCCACAGTCAAACCAGCTACTGGTTTTGTGGGAAAATGTATCTAGATTTAAGGAAATTGTAGTTCCTAATCACTACATAGTATAAAACAAAGTCGCTTTCTCTGTCCCTATGTCCCTTTGTATGCTTAAATCTTTAAAACTACGCAACGGATTTTGATGCGGTTTTTTTAATAGATAGAGTGATTCAAGAGGAAGGTTTATATGTATAATACATGCATAATTTATCAGCGTTGCACCCGTGCGATGTACTTATATGATGGAAATGTATAAACCTGCTCCTGCTCTTATTTAATAGCAACAATGATCACGCCCTCACCTGACGTTATGAAATTCCATAAGGACTGTCTCTGCGCTATATAATCTTGCCATGTTATTGTGTGCTCTGTAAGGTTTCTTTTGTTTTAATACTTATATTTGAAGAAAGTTAATTTCTTTTGTTTAATTTATCAGGTTATGGGCCCAGCCCTACCTGTAAAAGTTATTAAGTCAATTTGTGCAGTTTTAAAATAGTAACGAAAATAATTTGTTAACTTAATCTCAAAGTTAGTTCGGTCGCCGGATTTTTTTTCAGCTTGCGTATAACAAAGTATAAATAATGGGATCAAGCAATCATATGATGACAATTGAAAAGCTCACTGGCCGTGACAACTGGACAAGCTGGAGTTTTGCCGTCAAAGCTTACCTACAACATGAGGACTTGTGGGAATGTGTGGAAAATGAAACAACAGACTCAAAGAAGGATCTTAACACGAAATCAAAGCTTATACTCTTAATGGACCCTATGTTATATGTTCACATACAAGAGGCAAAAACAGCGAAAGAGGTTTGGAACAATTTATTACATACATTTCAAGACTCAGGTTTACTTCGTAAAGTCGGTTTATTGAAAGAATAAATACTACATTAGAAACAAGTACAAGCGTGGAAGATTACGTAAATAAATTAATGTCATCAGCACATAAGTTGCGAAATATATAATTTCAAGTGGATGATGAGTGGCTCGGGACACTGATGTCGGCAGGCTTGCCAGATGTTTACAAGCCAATGATAATGGGCATAGAGAGTTCGGGTATAAAAATTAGTGCCGATTTCATCAAAACTAAGCTCTTGCAAGAGGTAACGAAAACAGACACTACCGCTTTTTACACAAACTCCAAAAAAAGTCAAGCCAGGTTATTCATCCCAGTCAAAATCAAAAGGCCCCCGATTCTTTCAGAGTAATAAGTATGGGCCCTTAAGTAAGAATTGTTGGCATAGGAAAAATAAGTCTGAGGTTAGAAATAAGAAACATAATAATGGTTTTATAGCAGCCTTTTCAGCCATGCAGGTGAATGATACAATGAACTGGTACGTGGATTCTGGCGCATCAACCCACATGACGATGCACCGGGAATGGTTGGTGAATGAGACAGCTCCACCTGTTAACCACATAAGAATAGCTGACAACAAGGTGCTACATGTCGAAAGCATGTGGTGATGTTATAATACAAGTACCCAATAAGACTGGCAGTGAAGCAATCCAGGTGAGAAATGTTCTATTTATACCAGAATTATCCACAAATTTGCTGTCTGTGAGTAAGATAATTAAAGCACGCTGTAAAGTAGAATTTAATTTAATGACTGTCAGATAAAAAATCAAAATGGGCAAATGGTAGTAAGTCCTACACTGATAAATGATACCTACAGACTTAAAGCTTATAATAATGAGAACCGAGCGATGGCAGCTTTTACAGAGACTGATACCTACTTGTGGCATCCAAAAATGGCACATTTAAATTTTAATGATGTTGATAAAATGCCAAACTGTACTACCGGCGTGAAATTGTCACCGCAATCTGAAAGTTGTGTACCTATGTGTTACATGTTTAGAAGGAAAACAAACCAGGAAACCTTTTCCAAGTAATTTATTTATTATTTATTTATTCAAATTAGTTACACATCATTACAGTAATGAAACTAAGGCACTGTGAACTACAAAATTATAAATAAAATAAAAACTTAAATTTAGTTTGATTTAGGCGACGTAACAGCGTGGCTCCGTTGCGTCGTCGTAATGGCTCCCGGGCAAAAGAATTGCTAGAGGTCATACACAGTGATGTATGTGGTATTGTGGTCCGCTACAAACCACATCAATTGGAGGTTCAAGGTATTTCACAGTTTTTATTGATGACTATTCACGTAAAGTCTTTGTGTTTTTTTATGAAAAGCACAGCGGAGGTATTTAATAAATTTATGGAATTTAAAAGTCGAGTAGAAAATGAACTGGATAAAAAGATAAAATTATTTCGAAGTGATAATGGAAAGGAATATGTCAATAAAACTTTTGATGATTATTTAAAGAAAAATGGTATATTGAACCAAACTTCAAATCGCTTTCTCTGTCCCTATGTCCCTTTGTATGCTTAAATCTTTAAAACTACGCAACGGATTTTGATGCGTTTTTTTTAAATAGATAGAGTGATTCAAGAGGAAGGTTTATATGTATAATAAATGCATAATTTATCAGCATTGCACCCGTGCGAAGCCGGGGCGGGTCGCTAGTCAATAATAATAATAAAACCGCTATTGACGTTTAATAATGCAAATACGTCTATATGACGTGGGCCATTATTGCCATATGAAAGCAGGGGCTTCTGGGCCATGTTTTGCTGCAATTTCTGGCCGGCAACTATGGCCGTCTTTCTCTGACACCCTACGCTAGGGCGATGCAAATAATGGCCGGCCACAAATTGCAGCAAAACATGGCCCGTTTAGAAGCCCCTTAGCGGCACTATCCCTGGGCCGGACTGACGCTTGATAGGGTAGGTTAGGTTAACATTCGTTGCCCAATTGTATGACTTGTTAAACTGTGGTCGCGTCATGAATAAGTTAATGCCATTTCTGGAATTGAATCAGATAAATAAATAAATAAATAAATATCGGACAACCTCACACAAATCAATGTAGTCCCACAGTAAGCTCTAGTAGGCTTGTGTTATGGGGTACTAGACAACGATATTTTTTGCCCTGGCCGGGATTCGAACCCGGATTCAGATGCATATCCTTGCCTGCCTTACTTTTTCAGATTTCCTCAAATGCTTGCGTTTTCCAGCAATTAATGAGGCATCTAACGATGTTGCGGTTTCTTCCGGTTCTTCGTTATTGATGAACAGTTTCCTTTTTCTGTTGGGTCTCTTTTCTTTTTCTTGGTGGCATTTGAATTTATGAGGCATTACCCCCTTTTTAAGTTGGACTCTTCCACCCATTAGCTTATATTTAACATAGTTCTCCATATCAGTTTCAATCTAAAACATAAAACAGTCGATTATACCTACTTTATATTAGTGCATATTTAAAACGTATTAGTATAGGATCCCGATGTAAAACGAAACGACCTTCACCGAGATGTTTATTTGATGAAATGTATTTTATATTTTATTTAATATGTCAATAAACATATTGCATATGGGTTGCCTAACAAATTTTAGTCCACGGTATGTTTAATAAAAAAAAAATATAACATTTCACCGGTTTGATTATTAGATAAATTCTATACCAATCGAAAGTACCTATGAAGCCCATAGCCATAGAATATGCAAACGTTAGGTTGCCTATTCTTTTCCCGTCACAACTATCGGGTAGCCAGGTATAAACGGGTAAATCTATACTAGCATTTTGCAACGGTCTGATTATTGAATTGAAATTAAATAAAATTAAAGATTATTTTATTATGAACACGGTGGTATAGGGTTGCCTGGGAAAAATCAGTCCAGAATTCCGGTTGTCGAATTTTGAAAAGTAAAATATTGCTGCGAGTGAATGTGTGCGACTGAGAGCTCCCAACCAACTATCCCATGCGATAGAAGAGGACAAAGCATAGCAGCTGTTTGAAGTCCTTATTTAATTATCAGTATCGAACGCCTTCAAAACAAATATACAGAGAAACGAAACTAATGACAATAAAACAACTATACACTTACAAAACTTGTATTTTTATAAAAAAAACTATAAAAAAGACGAGTGGTTGGTGAGTGACGAGTTTGCCGCGGCGGTGTACGGGCAGCCGTCCCTGATGAAGAGCTCCATACGAGTTCGAAACATGTCGGGCCGTTCCTCACAATTTCACGTGAGTGTAAACCGCTTAAATACAATAAATAAAAAAGGATGTTCATACGAGCCTCATATTTAGCAAACGTAAAAATGTTTGTAACCCCTGTGTCCTGGACAATGTTACTCCTGGTTCCTGAGGTGCCCAGGACTAAAACAACTCACTGTAAACTTAAATAATATATTAAATCTCAACTCGCTACTACATCATCGTTGTAAGTAAAATTTTATAGGGACATTTTTATACTTTATCATAGACAATAAAGAATAAAAAATACATAAGTAGTTATAAAAAGGTTTTACAATGCTGTTCTGTTACGAACACCCTGCACTCGTAAGCGCCGCGCCAGTTTACTTATCCTACCGAAGCTAAGACCCGCAAAAATTACGGAAAGTCAATGAATCCGAAGGCGCGCGCCTGTACAACTAGATACCCTCGAATGTGAAAAACGTATCCTTCAACGCATTCAAGAGACAACTTGCCGAATATATTGCGGCAGATAATTAAAAACAAGTAGGTAAGTAATTGAATGAGTTGGATGAGTATTACTTACCTAAGGTATTAAGATTGGCCTGTATTGTTTGTTTACCTTACTTTTAATATGCGACGACTAACGTCTTGTATTTATAAATTTATTTATAATAAATAATAATAAATATCGGACAACCTCACACAAATCGATCTAGTCCCAAATTAAGCTCAAGAAGGTTTGTGTTATGGGTACTAGACGACGATATACTTTGTATAGATAAATATAAATAAATATTAAGGGACAATCTTACACAAATCGACCTAGTCCCAAACTAAGCAAAGTTTGTACTATGGGTACTATTAGGTAGACGACGATATACATAATATAGATAACATCCATGACCCAAGAACAAATATTTTGCACAAATATTTGCCCCGGCCGGGATTCGAACCCAGGACCGCCAACTCAGTAGGCAGGTGTCTACAAACCGAGCCAAACGCGTCGTATATTATATACTTAAATACATAGAACAACCATGACCCAAGCACAAATATTCCGAATATATGTGCTTGGGTCATGGTTGTTCTCTCACGAATATTATATTCGAGTTCATCACACGAATATTTGCCCCGGCCGGGATTCGAACCCGGGACCGCCGGCTCAGTAGGCAGGTGTCTACAAACCGAGCCAAACGTGTCGTCATTTGTTAGTTAAGTTCTCATGTAAGTGACTACCTATTTATGTCTTAAATGAGAATAAATATCTTTAAACCTAAACCTATGTACTTACTGTATATTCAGCACTAAAAGTAAGAAATTCTTCTTTATATTTTTTATTCAAAACGGTTACTTTTTTGTAGCACGTGGTATGATAACCTACAAATTGGAGTGACGCACTGGGTAGCTCAACAAAATTGTATTTAAAGTTTTTTTTTTTACGAAAAGCTAACTTTAATACACAGTTTTTAAAAGTTTCATCATTAAAATCAATTATTTCATCGTCCAAATCACATAAAAAACACGTTTTTGCCATTTTTTCCAACAATAAATAGTAGCGCAGATTTCAATTGTATCTATAGCGACAATCTACTCCAAAATGATGCACAGCATACGAGTCTATCGCTATCCTTTTCATTTTCAAGCGCAAATAGCATGCGCGCTCTCTTTCTTTAAATGGGCGGACTTCAAACAGCTGCTATGCTGTGTCCTCTTCTATCGCATGGGATGGTTGGTTGGGACGTCTCAGTCGCACACATTCACTCGAAGCAATATTTTACTTTTCAAAATTCGACAACCGGAATTCTGGACTGATTTTTCGCAGGCAACCTTAAACCACCGTGTTCATAATAAATTCTAAGATAATAAAATAATCTTTAATTTTATTTAATTTCAATTCAATAATCAGACCGTTGCAAAATGCTAGTATAGATTTACCTGTTTATACCTGGCTACCCAATAGTTGTGACGGGCAAAGAATAGGCAACCTAACGTTTCCATATTCTATGGGCTTCATACTTTCGATTGGTATAGAATTTATCTAATATTAATCAAACCGGTGAAATGTTTAATTGTTTTTATTATTATTAATTTAGTATACCCTGGAAAGACCCTGGACTAAAATTTTTTAGGCTATTTGTTTAGGTATTAGGAAAATACATTTCATCAAATAAACATCTCGGTAAAGGTCGTTTTATATCGGGATCTTAGACTATATGGATATTTGAAAATATGGACACTTATTCACTAAAATTACGAATCAAACGATTGTAGCATACGGGACCGTAATGCTCCAGACAGCCATTGCAAGCGGCCATTTTGATTACCATAGCAACGGATAAGCGTTCACCGGGTCATTGGCTTGCCATAGCAACGCGGCCACAGTAAAAAGGACGATTCAAGGACATTTAGATTAGACTTAATAGCACCAGGAACCACGCAGTCTCGACTCTCGAGGCAGTGTCATGTCACAGATTAATATAATAGTTCGCAGTGTTGCGTTGCGAACTTGCGAGTGTCTCCAACTCATTGATATAAATAAAGAGTTTTTTATATTATAAAAATAGTAACTAACTAGTGATAGAGCACGATATAGTGACGAAATCCAGCATTAAGTAGGTAATTAAAAAAAATTAGAATAGTAACGTTTTGATTTTCGTAAATAGTCGGTTTTTATAGTATTTAGTATCTACGAAAAAACAATAATTACGTATTATACTGTAATTGTACTTACGTCAAAATGATCTTCACAACAGTAAGCAGTGCTTTTATCACCGAGTGGATCCAACCTCTTCATAGCTTTGATCCATAACAGTCGCGTTTCTAAACAAATTGGAACACGAAAAAACAATTTTCCTGGTGCATTGTTAGTCGTGTTCGTACATTTTGGCACAGCACATGATTTTCTACATTTCCGCTTGGACATTTTAACTATGTACCTAACAAAATCGACGGTGAAACGCACAGGAGCGCGTCACGAACTAACAAGAGTGTTGAACTATGACGTCACTACATTGAACAGTAAATCTATATTACACGTATACCACGTTTGTGTGTGTGTGTGTGTGTGTGTGTGTGTGTGTGGCGCCGTCCAACTAGTGTTTTACTTCTTTTACCATACCACTAGATTTGGTTTATTTCTGAATTGCTCAGTCATTTCTGATGTTTTAGAATCTAGGGCTTTTAAAAAAACCGGCCAAGTGAGAGTCGGACTCGCGCACCGAGGGTTCCGTACAAACACTTTCCATCCCTAAGTGGTTAAGTTAAGTTTGCACCTGGTATGTATAGCGCCCCATATAAATTAGGTGCAAAGTTAGGTATTAAAAAAAACTACTTACTAGATCTCGTTCAAAACAATTTTCGTTGGTAGTTTTTATAGTAATGTACATCATATGTTTTTTTTTAGATTTTTCATTTTCTTAGTTTAGAAGTTAGAGGGGGGGGGGACCAACTTTTTCCACTTTGGAAGCGTCTGTCACGCAAACTATTCGGTTTAGAAAAAAAATATTTTAGAAACCTCGATATCATTTTTGAAGACCTATCCATAGATACCCCACACGTATGTGATTGATGAAAAAAAAAATTTGAGTTTCAGTTCTAAGTATGGGGAGCCCCCAATATTTATTATTATTTTTTTATTTTTGCATCAAAATCTTAATGCGGTTCACAGAATACATCTACCTACCAAGTTTCAACAGTACAGCTCTTATAGTTTCGGAAAAGAATGGCTGTGACATACGGACGGACAGACGGACAGACAGACGTGACGAATCTATAAGGGTTCCGTTTTTTGCCATTTGGCTACGGAACCCTAAAAAGCAGGTTTTGTTTTTAAAGGTTGGTTGTTAGACTAAAATGTCCTATTTGTCAATTAATAAAATGTTGTTCTTTGAAGTATATTTTTTTATTTCATTGTATGTTTGAGAAAAGCACTATACATGCCTCGTCGTGAAAACGGATTCCCGGCCTCGTCGTATCACTATCCGGCCGGAAATCCTCATTTTCCCGGCCTCTGATGTAATGTACTATTGTAGAGCAAATAATTTAAAATCCATGGTGTATTTATTTCCTTTGTACTTAAATAAAGCGTGACATTTCACAATATTTGACATCTTTTCATTCAAGAACTGGTCACACCATTCTAAAAATGTCTGCTTCGCAACTGATGGTCCAGTAGTATTTTCTTTATTTTATAATTTTTTTATTTCATTTTTTGCTTTACTTAAATCCGTTATTACTTTCCTTTTTCTTGGTGCGAGTAGTAGAGAACGCGGTGTTTGAATGGGATCCCCTTGGATCGCATAATGTTTTTTGGACTAATGCTGTTTCGCATAATTGAATTAGCATAATTTGTTTTGGCATAATAGTACTTTCGCATAGTAATATTTTGGCCTAATGTTTTAATCTGTTCTTAGGAACCATGGCTTCGATTTTAGATTTATTAAAAACTGCATTCAATTTTTTTTCGTATACCTCATGCATAACCGGGATTCGAACCCAGTTAAAATCGGGGAGAGGAGAAAAAAATGAAGATGTCAATCGATCCTACTTTTAATTGGCAACACATGTCTGTAAAAGAGTACATACATTAAGAGTGCTCTAAGAGTCAGAAATTGGCAATAATAGGATCGAATGACATCTTAAATTTATTATTTTTCTCTACTCAATTTCGACCAGGTTCGATTCCGGGTTATGCATGAGATATACGAACAAAAATTGAATGCAGTTTTTAATAAATTATCTAAAATCGAAGCCATGGTTCCTAAGAACAGGTTTCCCTATCTCTAACAGTTTTCGTTTTCTCCCTACTGATCCATTTGGATTGATCACCCGGTATACACACTATACTAACCTTGCAACAGTACAACTTTCAATAGGATAATAGCGTCATGCATTTTGATATGATGCCAATTGATTATTATGCCTATTTATGCTTATGCTTTTTAGGGTTCCGTACCCAAAGGGTACAAATGGGACCCTATTACCGAGACTTCGCTGTCCGTCCGTCCGTCCGTCCATCCGTCCGTCCGTCTGTCACCAGGCTGTATCTCAAGAACGGTGATAGCTAGACAGTTGAAATTTTCTCAGATGATGTATTTCTATTGCCGCTATAACAACAAATACTAAAAATAAAATAAAATAAATATTTAAGGGGGGCTCCCATACAACAAACTTGTTATAGATTATATGTACGGAACCCTTCATGCGCGAGTCGGACTCGCACTTGCCCAATTTTTTGTTATTAGTCTTCATGACGGTTATGTTTCTGTATTTATGCTTTTTAATGTTATGCGTAATAAAATATGCGTAATGAGGCTTATGCACATCTCATTTTCGGCGAAAAGCAATTATGCGTAACCATATTAGTATTAATGATTTTATGCCTTCCAATAGTAAACCGTTTGAATTATTGCAGTGCATTGAGTTTTGGTAAAATTTTCTGATTCCTCGTTAATAATCTGTTGTTCTTCATTGGTCTGAGTTGAAGAAGTCATGGATTCGTATATAATTGATTGTGTTGAACTTTCTTTAGACTCGTATATAATTGTTTGTGTTGAACTTTCTTTAGACTCGTATATAATTGTTTGTGTTGAACTTACTTTAGACTTTGCAGTATTCAGTAATGAGGATGATGTACTGGCTTCGGGGTCTTCTTGCCAGTCGCATATTGGCAAGCACAAACACGGATCAGCATCAGCATCTTTCTTCAATGTTTTAATGTAAGTGATATTTTCTTCGCTGAAGTGATCGCTACAGACTCGTTGGTTTAACTTTCCACTTTTGGACTTCTCCAGCAGGTCCTCGCGTTTTATTAGAGACAACCATAACGCCAATCTAAAAAACAAGATAGTATAGGTAATAGTTTAAAAGTACAAAGGATTAAATTACCTAAATCGACACTATGGTAGTTGAATATTGAAAAATATGGATGCAAACTGAAAAAGGCTTACATTATATAAACAATACCTGGGTGACCGAGCTTTGCTTGGTGGACGGATGATATTTCAAGGATGAAACTTATCTAGATCAACTTTTGAGCCCAAACTATGTCTACATACCAAATTTCGTCAAAATCGTAATAGCCGTTCTTGAGATACCGAATACAAATATATTTATATAGAAAGAAAAAAATATACAAGAATTTTTTTTGCTACCTACATAGGCTTTTTCATAATTTAGACCCCTAGTTTCCTGGGATAAAATTATTGGAAATGAGCTCTAGTATAACCCCCTTCAAGGAATACGACGAATTTCCAATCACCCTGTATACTAAAATCCAAGTCAATCCGACCGCGGAAAGCGGTACTCCCCTACTTGACCTAATAACGCAAGTGCTAATATTATTACACCTATCAACGTTAGCTCTAATTTTCATTAGCCCTAATGTCATTTCACCTAATTTTTAAACCCTGATTAGATGTTAGACCTAATAATCCAATACTCTAATAATGATTTGTACTAATTGTCAACAATACTAATATGAAATAACCTAATAATTACCACACCTAATGATTATTAGACCTAATCATTACTGAAACTAAATTTCAAGAGTACTCAATATTATTCAACCTATTTTTTACGTTAAAACAGAAAAAACGGATTTGGACAAATATCGAATTGGCTGAACCCCGAAAACTGTAGGTTAGGTTAGGTTTGTATTGTGACCACGTATAGCGGAGCGAGCGAAGCGAGCGGAGCGTCAAAAGATTATCATGTACATCCATAGTCTATGGAAATCCCGACTCCACGTGGTCTTGTCTGTCCTACCTACCCCTACAGTGTTATTCTAAAACCGGAGGCGCGGAGGGAGAGCAGCCCTTGCCTTAGGTTTTTGGATATATAGGTTTAACAAAATGTAGGTTTTAGCATAATTAGGTATCATTATAAAATTAGTAGTCTAAAAAAATCGGCTAAGTGCGATTTAGGGCTGGTGAAAATTCGGTATGAAGTAATTAGGCATTATTAAAATTCGGAATCCTGAAATTAGGGCTATTCATTAATTAGGATAAATGAAAATTCGGGTTTGTGATTTTAGGGTTACCAAAATTAGGGCCAATGAAATTAGGATGAAAGTTTTTCGGGCTAACGGAGGGAAACCGCGGAAAGCGGGTGAAGTTCGACTTGCAAAATTTGACCTAAACAAACAAACTAACCTACAAACATTCCAAATTAAATGGAAACTTAAGTACTTATAACAAAAATAGACAACCTAATTTATCATTTAATTACAGTACCTAAAGTTATGTACCTACCTATTAATATAAAAGTATGTAAAGTCAAAATTATTGGTACATATAAAATTCTTCATTTCACTTACCTTTTTGGGTCGGTAGGCAGACGAAAAAAGCTTTTTTCTTTGTGGCCTTTGGTATTATTGCCACAGCCATAGACACAGCAATATGAACCTCTAGCAGCCATAATATTTTTTTTTGCGCGGCCGGTATATCGAAAAGCATGAAAGCGCATACGACGCGGCGCGAGCGAACAATGTGAATTGATTCGAGCAGAGACGGCGGCGCGCGGCGGTATGACCCTTTGACTCGTCGAGCCGCGGTTCGACTTTCCCCACCTCGCGCGTCCCGCGCTCGCCCCCGCTCGCGACACGCACACATAGCCGCGAGTTCTGTTACTGCACACAAGTGTCCCTGTCGTTTCTTTTTACGTTAGTATATATATTCTTTGCTGACGCCAGTGTTGCCAGATGACATTTATGAAAATCCGTAGGGTGAGACAAAAAAAGTCTAGAATTCCGTAGATTGTCGCTTGAAAAATCCGTAGTTCTATAGACTTTTTTTTCCAATGCTTTATTTGACTATACTGAAGCTTAAAATATTATTAAAAGTTAGTAACTTTTGTAAAAACGTAGGTGGAAAAGCAAAAGTCTAATATTTTTGAACAATTGTCTATAGTTTATCCATCGTTTAAAAAATGAAATTTAATAAACGGACCACCGAGTGCATGATTAGTCCGCGAGGATTTCAGCCAGGATTACAATTAATTCTCGCAGAAAAAGTACATTCCGTTTCGTTTGCAAAAAAACAATGCATTTTATTAGTTTTAGATATCATGTTTCTTAGTAACATTTACTATTTAAGAGCTACATAACCGATATTCAAAGGAAAATAACGAAATTTAATTTTTCAAAAAGTCCAGGTTCGATTCCTGGGCCGAGTACACGTATTTTTGTAAGTATATGAATGCAGTTTTTCTTTTTACTAAAATCAACGTCATGGTTCCTAAGCCAAGATTTCGCTATCTGTTATGGTTTCCAAAACCTCCATACTGACCCATTTGGATTGCTCACCCTGTATATATAAACTTAACTAAACCTAACTATAAATAAAAAATTGGGCAAGTGCGAGTCGGACTCGCGCACCGAGGGTTCCGTACAAACACTTTTCATCCTGAAGTGGTTAAGTTAAGTTTGCACCTGGTATGTATAGCGCCCTATACAAATGAGGTGCAAAGTTAACGCAACCAACCCGTTTGTTGTATGGGAGCCCCCCTTAAATATTTATTTTATTTTAATTTTAGTATTTGTTGTTATAGCGGCAATAGAAATACATCATCTGTGAAAATTTCAACTGTCTAGCTGTCACCGTTATTGAGATACAGCCTGGTGACAGGCGGACGGACGGACGGACGGACAGCGAAGTCTCAGTAATAGGGTCCCGTTTTTACCCTTTGGGTACGGAACCCTAAAAACGGGCTCCAGATCGGTGCCGACCGGGAGGGTGCCCAAGAGGCTGGCCGCATTACTACACTGAATAGCCAGGGCTATTCTTTGGCATAGGTATGAACCGGCCCTTTGGTCACCCGTAGCATCGACTAAGTCTCTTAGCTAGTTCACGGAAAATGGTATGGGCACTTTGTCCCCATGGCCCCAGTGTTTCCACCCCAAACGGCTCAAACATGTAGCCACTGTCGATGGCTGCATACTTGCGCCGCTTCAGGTGTTCGGCCGCGTCCGCAGCAGTAATAGTGTTTTTACTTACTTTCAAATTTCACCAAAAATTCAAATTTTCTGCCTTTCTTTTAGCCATTTGAGGCCATTTTTCTTTTTTTAATTTAGGTTATATATTATATATGTATTATATTATTTTAGTTATATATTATATTATATATTAGTTATTCGCGCTGCGAATGATAGTTGATCGACGCTTAGACCTAGATTTAGATACCCAATAGTTTTTATAGACCTAGAGAAGGCTTTCGACAAAGTCGATTGGAAAAATATGATGGAAGTGTTGAGGGAGGCAGATTTAGATTTTCGCGATCGAAGAATAATATACCAACTATACAAGCACCAAGAAACCACAATAGTAGTAGGGGAACAAAAAGGGAACGCAAGAATACGACAAGGGGTTCGACAGGGCTGTCCGCTTTCGCCACTTATATTTAATGTATTTATAGAGCATGCCATTCGAAAGTTAACAGAAACATCCACAGGAGGGGTCAAAATTCATGGGGAAAGGATTAAATTTGTACGTTTTGCAGACGATATAGCAGCAGTTGCAAAGAATAGTAGAGAACTTCAGGCATTGCTGCTAGAAATGAATGAAGTATTTTTGGAAAGGGGTCTTGTTGACGCGCAGTGCATGTGTGCGTCACATGCACTCACACAGCGACGACCGCGGGACTGGATCGCGCCCCCGCGCCGAACACTCTCGCATTGACATTAGACACGGCACATACGTCATTGTACATTTTTAATAATTAAAGCCGTATTTTTAAAAATCAGCGATCTCTTACATTATTTCTCAACAAATCCACCGATCCGCCATACGACGTGCTTCCCGTTCTTCAGGTCTCAAAATTAATAAAAGTAAAACCAAAACTTTAGTTGTCTCCAAAAGAATAGTCGACAGTACAATTATATTGGAAAACACAAAAATAGAACAAGTGAAGTCGTTTAGATACCTTGGCAGCATTATTACAGAGGACTCTAGATGTACACCAGATATTATTACCAGGATAGCCATGGCAAAAAAGGTATTTAACACTAAAAGAAGCCTACTTACAGCTATAATATCAAGCTCCGTCAGGAAGAAACTGGTGAAGGTCTACATCTGGAGTATAGCCCTCTACGGCTGCGAAACGTGGACCATGACCCAAAGAGACAGAGAGAGATTGGAAGCGTTCGAAATGTGGTGTTGGAGGAGAATGGAAAAGATCAGTTGGACAGAAAAGAAAAGTAATCTGGAAGTTTTAAATATAGTTAACGAAAAAATAAAAGTTAAAAAAAAAAAATTGAGAACAGGAGAGGAAAAATGTTAGGTCATCTCTTGCGTCACGATAATTACATGAAGACTATTATAGAAGGAAAAATAGAAGGGAAAAGGAAGAAGGGAAGACCGAGAAGGACATATATGGAGCAAATAAAGGAAAAAATAAATGTTTCATTGTATAAAGAAGTAAAAGAGAAGGCGGAATGTAGAATAAGCTGGAAATTACTCCACCAACAAGAGCTTAGCTCTTAAATATATGATGATGATTATATAATATACCTAATATATTCATTTAAAGTTTAAACAACTGATGCGAATTTCTACTGTCAACACGAAAAATAGCTTAAACCGTGATTAAAATGATTTACTTAATTATGTCTCACGTCATAACTTACTACTTATTTGTTGATTAATCCATAGAGCATAGGTACTTATACTTTCTTTATGTGCTGTTAAAGTTGTTAAACAAACTTCCGAGGAAGTGTTGCTAGCGCAAATAATGTTGCCGCGTTCAGTTTAGTAATTATCGGAATATCCCGACATCCGTAATTACCCGAGTACGACTCTAATTCAACTGAAGTTATTCAAAAATAACAATTAAAATCTTTGTACAAGTCGGTTGCTATCTGTGGCGCGGAGATTACCCCATTAGCAGGTTATACTCTCACAAAAAGTCCGGCTAAACAGCCCTGATACAGATCAGTCTTAAAAAAAACTACTGGAGCGTAATGAGAATGAGCCACCATAAATATTACACTGACCTGCTTTTCTCCCGATGATACGCTGACAATCCTCGCATCTTGACCAGTGTCGTCCACTTCACGCTTCACCTCAACGAGCACTTCAAGGACCCTCGACTTTCCAACTTCATCAGCGTTCTCGACCGCTTCAAGTTTCATCTTCTCCTCAAGCAATTCACAAAATGTATAGACCTTGTAACAACCTCCTGTAGGTCTGGCACGTGTAATACACAAGCCAGGATGTCGTTTCATAAAGCCTATGTACCAATCTACACCAGCACTCCCATTTTTGAAAGTGTTCTGTACATTTCTAGCTTCGGCATACATGTACGCGATTTTTAGGAATTCTTTTCTAGTAAGTCCGCGGAGACTGTCCGTCTGACACAATGCAAAGAGCTCTTTTTCTTGGTCTTCCGTGAATATAGTCTTGTATCTGCCTAATTTATTTTTCGGGCATCCCTTCTTTACGTGATTTTGTAGTGTGGAGAGGTTGATGCCATATTTCTTGGCTGCGGCATAGACTGAGCTTATCTTGGCTTCTTCCATCGCAAGTCTCATGACTTCCTCGTCCCACGATGGCCTGGAAGTCTTCCGTACGTATTTGTTCACCATCTGTTCAATGAACAAAATAATTAGGTACCTAATTAAAATTTAGCTAGGTAGTTAATTAGGTTATCTTAGTTAGGTAAGTTAGTATTATATACTTGTTTTTATATTCGCGTACTGTAATCTATCAATTATAATTCCACAGATAAAATCGCAACAACGCACTTTTTAAACCTGTACTAAAATGTTATACTTACTGTCTTTACAGTGATGAGCCAATGTCAAGTTTTAAAGTAGAAAGTTAGGGAAACTATTTTCAATAATGTACTTTAATATTTCATAAGACAACTCTACTCAACACAAACAAAATTCAAAAATAGAACATCACCTTAATTAAATAAAAACACGCTAACTGTTCGCTGATTGGTTGACATTACTTGTCAAATTAAAAACCAACCCGACATGACCATCAATAAATAAAAAATGGGAAATGATGATAAAATTATAAAGTGCTTTCCTGCGTGTTGCTCGTATAAAAAGTATTGTATGCAATAATTACACAATTAGGTTTTAAAGTCGAGTACCTACCGCATTTAGGCCACGAGGCCTGCGAGTTCATTGCGCAACGATTACATAAAATTCTATTTGCGCTAACGCAGACGACGTTGCAGGCATCTGCTCTGCCGACTAGTTTCCTAGTCAATTAATTGCATGTCAAGCTGTATATAACTGTAAATTAAGCACTGATAAAAACCCACAAACTCCTGTCCCGTTTTAAACTCGAATAAAACACCCAATCGATACGTTCTTTTCTCATTACAATTCAGATGCACAACGTTGCAAAATCGTTAGTAAACATAACGCCATCATTAACTAATGTTAGCAGATTTAACTTTTATTAAGTATTAATGTTTTTTTGAAAACAAAGCCAAAATTATTTACGTCGTTAATATTAGGGTGTGAATGAACGGGAGAAAATATTAAAAGAGCGGGTAACACTGAGAAAACGTCAATCGGTGCCAAGGATTGTAAGGTTAAGAAAGGCAAATGATAAATAATTGTTTTTCGTTGATTAAAGGATTGACCAAGTCGATACACACAAAAGTATCCAGGTATCCTATTGTGTATGCTAATACTATGTAAATAATTGCACTATAAGATAAGTAATAAAACAGCAAAAAAACTCACCTTGAAACGAAAGTCCCGCGGCGCAGTCGCGAGCAGACTGGCGAGATTGGTTTAATTTCTCCGCGCCGCTCCAATGGATTGTCGACCTTATGCCACCGCCCGTATTGTAAGGCCGCCTGTCCATTGAAGCGGGGATAATGAACCAATGAGGCTTCATCTTTGTGAAGCCTGATATAAGTAGTTGAATTTCAATGGAATGTGATTCATTTCTTAACGTCAAATTGTACACACGCTTTAATGGTCACTTGCGCTGTTTTTAAATACCAGTGAAACACTAAAATATAGGTGGGAGTAAGGAAGAAATTGTATCAGAAAAGATGATAATTACTTAGTTTTTTCAACCGACTTCAAAAAAGGAGTTTCTCAAATCGACTGTATGAACCCTAAAAAGAAACTTACCGTTCACATATTTCGGCAAATTGAAAAAGGAACAATTCCCGTCCTTTTGTCTACTCAATAAAAAAAAGTAGGTATCCATCTTTCCTTACCGTCCGTTACGGTAAATTTGCACCCGGTAACTGTAGAGTCGCATACAAATAAGGTTCAAACTTTACTTAACCGTGTTGAAGAAATCGTGTTTTCTTTCTTCTATAATTATAATTTATAGTTTGTTTAAAATTTCAATGCTACAAGCTATGCTGCTGTTATAAAAGGTTGTATCTACATAATGGATTTGATAGTAAGATACGACTTTTTACGGTATCACTTCACGGCAGTATGTTCAAGCTAGGTATACCTACGATGGAAGGAAACGCTACCTACGTGATTCACAACAAAAGATGACGTACAAAGAAAGATACAGAGAATGTAAAGTCGTCAAATAAATGTTTGTTTTTGAATTTAGTAGTTCAATGTAAATTTTAGTATTTAAGCTACAATAAGTTGCATTAAATGACAATATAGATGAATATTTAAATTATATAATGAAATATTAGTATTTCCTTTTGTCTGAAACACAGGGGGAACCCCAGTTCAGGTTATGTAAATTTTGAATTTATTTGTTTATTATAAGAATTTAACCGTAGGTACAGTCGAGTTCATTTACATCTACACGCTTACGAGAACAAAAATATCTGAACACGACCCTATTGTCAGGAGCATAAAGTCGTGTTCAGATATTTTTGCTCTCGTAAGTGTGTAGATGTAAATGAACTCGACTGTACCTCTCTGTGCATTATGTTTTTTTTCAATAAATGTATTTGTTATTTGTATTTGTTTCCTCCTCCATCCAAAATCTAAGTAATTAATTATGACGAAAGCTTGGAAACTAAATGAAAAGGACAGTTTTTATGTCAGACCGTTTCGATTTTTGCGCTTATTATTACAGATTTCTTTGCTGGGAACGGGCGAACGGGACGGCGAATAATGCTCGATCGTCTGCTCGACTCGATTGTCTGCGAGTGCGAGCTCGCAACGTCGCATTCCGAGTTCCGAGGGGTGCGTGTTTAAACCTCATAAGTCGAAATAATTTAACTTCGAAATAAGAACTCTATGCGTGCTAAATATAGTTCTAATTTCGAAAACCCATTTTCACGACTTGGTCAACTGGTCATACGCGTTGTATAAAAGTACTTCAATTCAAGTCGCTTGGCCGCCATTTTGTATCGTTTCGTGCTGGATGACAGTGCTGTTGAAAAAATGGTGAATTGCGCAGTATTATCCTGTAAAAGGCGTTCCGACAATAGAAATCTGCAAAAAGGACATGTTTCCTATCATAAGTGAGTATTGTTCTAACTATTTTTGTATTGAAGCACATACCTATCTTAACATAAGCCCCAAAAACCGTTGCGAAAAACAAGCGATAGTAAATTTTAATCAGAGATACATTGGTACAGGGGTGATTGTCTCGTTTGTGGGTTGTGACAAAGTCAGAAAAGTGACTTCAAACGAGATGAATAATGAATTTAGTCACTGTTAGTTCGATCATTGGCATTGTTCGGGTTTTTTTACAGGTTTATAAATTCAATTAATTCAATATTACGTTCTTATGTAATATTCACGATTTAGTTTAAGTTCGAGTTTAGTGTAATTTTTAGTATAGTTTTATTGTAAGTATTTTAAGTTATATTCATTTGTAATTATTATTGCCATGTAAAAAGTTTTGAATAAATATAATAAATATTCCACTTCCAAATATTGTAAGGTGAATTAGAAAAAACAACCTTAACAAAAATGTTACCTAAAAACTATGGGGTAGACGAAAAATAACAATTAAAAATATTTTGCGTAACATGTAAACTACCGTGAAACATGCCAACTTTGCCCGCTTTTTTCGTAAAAACCCGAATTTCTCTAATTTTTTCTATGACGGGATAAAGTTTTTTTTTGTCTAACGCATCCATCGTATTCATATGCATGCGTTTATTACGAGAGACAATTTTTAAATCTACATTTAACCATTTTTTTTATCAATTTTCACCTCGGGTAAAGTTATCTAAACTTTTGCAAACATTGCCCAAATCGATTATTTTCGTAACTATAGCCCCTACAACGTTAAGATAAAGATCAGTATAAAATCTGGGGTAATAATGGCGTTCTACTTAATATCATGGTCTTAACTGTACAAACACGTGTGCAATATGGGTGGGCAATGTTACATAGGTATTTTTTTTTTCTCCATACAAGCCGAAACAAGCAGTTTGAAATTGTCAGGGTTGTCACTTTTGGTTGAGTAAACCATTTTTACCAATACCATTATCAAAATGAAAAATATATGCTTAATATTCGATACTAATAGTTTGGCGGTTATTTTTTTACTTCACGTTAGAATAATCTAAATAAAAATTGTCATAATTGAATATTCTATGTTTTTTTTTGTTTTATGGACATGACATGACATGACATGCAGCTAATGCTAAAAGTACAACGGCTTAATTGAAATATAATTTACCTTACCTTAAATACATAACCCTCCTTTATTTACGCAGTCAGGTAAAATTACGACAAGGTGACAACCCTAACCCTTTTTTTAGTCTGGGCAATGTTGGCATTCATAGGTTAGCAAGTTACTAGATAACATTGCCCACCATCATAACTCCGGTTTTAATAAGTATTTTTAGTACAAACTACAATAAAAATGATCTACAGTTCTTATTTTATAACAAGCAATAAGATACATTCACCTGAGGCTTCCCCATTCTGTAAAAAATACACCAGAACTTCACCTAGAATTGGCCCGCCAAATCACGCACCTTATTCAACTAGTCCCAACACGTTACGGAATGAAGTTGCGCGCAAATGTGACTCCCAGTGATACCACAGATATAATCTATTTTCCACTAAAAATAGTAGTGTTGCCATAATCATCTTGAAATTGTCTACAGTAACGTTTCTTTTTTTAAGTAGCGTTTTGGGCAAAGTTCCCTGTGGAGGCAAAGTTGGCGTATTTCACGGTACTTAATTAACGGGTTTGTGCATTATATGTACCTATGGAAATAATAATATACATACCTATAATACCGTGAAATACGCCAACTTTGCCTCCACAGGGAACTTTGCCCAAAACGCTACTTAAAAAAAGAAACGTTACTGTAGACAATTTCAACATGATTCTGGCAACACTACTATTTTTAGTGGAAAATAGATTATATCTGTGGTATCACTGGGAATCACATTTGCGCGCAACTTCATTCCGTAACGTGTTAGGACTAGTTGAATAAGGTGAGTGATTTGGCGGGCCAATTCTAGGTGAAGTTCTGGTGTATTTTTTACAGAATGGGGAAGCCTCAGGTGAATGTATCTTATTGCTTGTTATAAAATAAGAACTGTAGATAATTTTTATTGTAGTTTGTACTAAAAATACTTATTAAAACCGGAGTTATGATGGTGGGCAATGTTATCTAGTAACTTGCTAACCTATGAATGCCAACATTGCCCAGACTAAAAAAAGGGTTAGGGTTGTCACCTTGTCGTAATTTTACCTGACTGCGTAAATAAAGGAGGGTTATGTATTTAAGGTAAGGTAAATTATATTTCTATTAAGCCGTTGTACTGTTAGCAGTAGCTGCATGTCATGTCATGTCACGTCCATAAAACAAAAAAAACATAGAATATTCAATTATGACAATTGTTTTTTAGATAATTCTAACGCGAAGTAACAAAATAACCGCCTAACTATTAGTATCCAATATTAAGCATACATTTTTCATTTTGATAATGGTACTGGTAAAGATGGTTTACTCAACTAAAAGTGACAACCCTGACAATTTCAAACTGCTTGATTCGGCTTGTATGGAGTAAAACAAAATACCTATGTAACATTGCCCACCCATATTGCACACGTGTTTGTACAGTTAAGACCAAGATATTTACGTGGAACGCCATTATTACCCCAGATTTTATACTGATCCTTATCTAATCGTTGTAGGGGCTATAGTTACGAAAATAATCGATTTGGGCAATGTTTGAAAAAGTTTAGATAACTTTACCCGAGGTGAAAATTGGTAAAAAAATTGATTAAATGTAGATTTAAAAATTGTTTCTCGTAATAAACGCATGCATATGAATACGATGGATGCGTTAGACAAAAAAAAACTTCATCCCGTCATAGAAAAAATTAGAGAAATTCGGGTTTTTACGAAAAAATCGGGCAAAGTTGGCATGTTTCACGGTACACACAATTATTTTATAATAGGGTGATTATCTCAGCGAAAAAAAATTGCGGCGGAATTGATAACTATAGTGTGAAACAATTGTTTTAAAAGTTTTAATTTTTTTTCTGAAAAGAAAACACAAATTATTATCTTAACCCTTTCAGTGCCCAATGACGCCACACAGGTGTCATGACGTTACGAACCTGCAGTGCGCATGGTGCTACAGAGGCGTCATGACATTATTGCGTTTTTCTTCAAAACTGCACTTTTTTATAATTATTTTTGGGTTTTTAAATTGCTGAAGTTGCTATACTTGATGATATTCAAGTAAAAAATACGAGTATATTGCTTTTTTTAACTGTTTACATTAGTCTAAACTTTTAATTTGTAATATCTGGAAAGACCTAAGACCTATATTTTTTTAATGCTTGTGGAATAATAATAACAAAGTCCTGTTTGCGAAAATATAACTTTTACAGAAATGCATAAATATCTTATGACTTAAAATCCTCTGACGCCTAAGGAGTGTCATTGCGCACAATAGGCGCGTATTGTAAATCGATCCATGTCAAAAATGTAGTAAGTACTAGCATAAACAAAAGAAAACGTGCTTTATGTGATTATGTCTTTGATATAAAAAGTATCTTTATGAATCACACCATACGGTGTAACAAAGATGAGTTTATGCCATAATTCGATAAACTAAGCAAATATTTTCGGTACTTGTGGTTCTAAGTTTATAATTATAATATAAGTATTCCTCAAGTTACAAGTTTATATTTAGGATTTTTGATATGAGTACGGAATAATCACTACTGGAACACTTTTGTGTAATATTTTCCTGCTAGAGTGTTGTAGTATACTGAAACAGTGTGTTTGTGTGGTGTTGTTACGTCATGTGAGCGTGTGAGTGTGTGTGTGTGTGTGTGTGTGTGTGTGTGTGTGTGTGTGTGTGTGTGTGTGTATGTGTGTGTGTGTGTGTGTGTGTGTGTGTGTGTGTGTGTGTGTGTGTGTGTGTGTGTGTTTGTGTTAGTGGATGTTCAAAACAGGAACATGTAGCTTGGTAACAACGGTTGGCTGATGCAACAAATAGCTGTAAAGCGGCAACATGTGTATGGGATAAGTGTAGGTACATATAATTATATATATATGTATATATATATATATTTGTTAGATAAATAGCTTTTAGTTAATCAATTATTAAATGATGTGATTAGAAAATTTGGCAAGAGGATACAATATGTGAAAATGTTCCATTTGTTACGAGACAAAGCTATATTCACGGTAAACAGGAATATTAGGATGTTAATTGAACATAAATTTAATTGGTTACTAGATAAAGGGCGGTTGTGTTGTTTTGTTTCAAAGCATGTCTTATCATCCGTTAAAAGCGGAAATATATGAAGTAAACTTTTACCCTGCGACTTTGTCTGTGTACTATTAGATTTCTACATCAATCCTTAGAGGATATACACATTATTGTTTTTATTATGAAATATTTTTTGTGAATCATCTTTCTCTATGAAAATCTCTAATATAATGATAAAATTTACTTAATGGTTTAAACGATAAATGGTAACAGACAAATAATATTAATGGTTATTATATTTGTTGTTATGGACGAGGTTTCCGGGAAGTTTTACACACTCAGTGCTCCTATGGGAATGATAACTGGGTATTGTAGTGTGCGTATGCATACTTGTTTTGTGTGTATTTGAAGCTGATGCTATTTAAGGACCGCGGAGGGGCTTGTGACTTATAGTTCTCTGAGTTATTCGGAATATGCAGTACTATAGAGCCAATATTGAAGAGGTTCGTGTGAGGGGGCGTGGCAGGCTTTTACAGCATTTGTTAAACAAAAAGCTGAAGGAGTGCGAAGAGCTGATGAGGCGCATTGAGGCTAGTCAGCGAGCCTTACCCAATCCCAACATTCACCATCCCCCAGAGGTGAATGAGCAATGGGACGATGAGTGGAGTCCAACCCCTCCACAGCTGCTGGTTGCTGAGCTGACACAACATCAGCCACCCATCACCACCATCACCATCTATAGCGGGAGGGGGCCTGTTGGCATTGTCACCCCAATGGTCCGATACGTGACCCAAACTGAGGTGTTGCAGCATCAGCCACCAATCACCACCACCACCAGCATTACAAGAATGTAAGTTTATGGAATAGTTAAAAAAAGAAATGTAGGTGTTATAGTTTGACTTTACAAAATTATTTTTAATGTAATGTTTTAGTGACTGCCAAATCGCAAAGTTTTGTAAAAGTCATTTATATTTAATAATTTTTTTTTTGCGGTAAAATGATAATTTTGGTGCGGCGTCCAGTATTCGTTGTTCCTCATAAAATTTCTTTGATAGAACCATATCATCAATGTTTTAATTTTAAACTAAAATTGCATTTATTTATAATCTTTATTAGTTTAAGTATCTTATAAGGATATATAAATAAAGATTAATACATAAATAGATACTCAATATTGAGCACTAAAAGTTGTCCGAGTGAAATTGACAATTTTGGTGGTAAATATTGAAAATGTGTTTATGGTTGAACGAAACGCAACAAGACCAGCAAACGTGTGTTAACCTGTTCGTTTAGTTCCGCTCCGGCATGGAGCGATGACACACATGTCGTACCTTGCTGGATCTGTCCACTCAGCACGTAAGTATCTAATTTTGGTGTACTTATTCAAAATACTTTTTGACACAATTTTTGTGGTATATGTTTCTAGTGACTTAGCAATCATTGACTGTGTGTAAATTGTGTGTAAGACGTGTTAAAGGTTTCCTTTTTAAAATATAAAGTTAAATTGGAAGTAAATAATACGGATATTTTTTAAATATTTTTTTAATCACTGTTACTAATTTCGGTGGATCAATTTTTGTGGTTTTGGTGGTAATTTGAAAGTCACCAAAATTGCTTGATGCCACCAGAATTGCTAATTCTGTAATCTGTATATAATTACACATTTGTAATCGCATTTCCAACACTTTTGACTCGGTGAATTTATTTGAAGTCAAGTATAAACACAATACATCACATCTAATATTACAAGCTGTCGGTGAGGGTAATCTTAGCTTAGATATGCTTATGCTGGTGGCGGATTCTATAGCTCCTATCCTTTCCTATATTACAATTTTTTTTTCCTCTGGCACGTTTCCTACAATTTGGAAATGCGCCCATGTGATTCCTCTCCCTAAAACCCCTAATCCGTCGTACTTTTTACAGTATCGTCCTATGTCCATTCTTCCCGTCTTATTCAAAAGCATTGAATCCTTTGTAAATCCACGTCCCTCATCACATCGAAATAGACTTAACTTGTTCAATTCTTGAGCACAACCACCGCTTTGGTTAAGATCACCGACGACATTCATCTTAATACAGAATATAGAAAAGTGACTACATATATTGGTGCTCCTAGATTTTAGTAGTATTTTTAACACTGTTGATTTTGACAATCTTCTCAGTTTACTTAGTACTTTAAATATATCTCCAACTTCACTGTCCTGGTTTCGTGATTACCTCTTTGGGGGGAACAGCGGGTTCGAGTTGATGACCGATTTTCTAGCTGGTGTGAACTTTCTTCTGGTGTCCCTCAAGGGGGCATACTCTCTCCATTTCTATCTTCATTAACGGAATCACCAACCACAGTCACTCTCCTCCTCGTTCCATGTCTATGCAGACGATTTGCAGCTTTATGCGGCGGCAAGCATTGATGATTTTGGCTCCTGGTTTCGCAAATCAATTTAGACCTGGAATCAATCCGTGCTTGGGAAAGAATCAATTCTTTGGTTTGATGAAGAATGCCAAGAAGTCGCAGGCTATTGTCGTTGGAAGCCCCTTATTTCCAAGCTTTCAGATCAAGTTAAGTCAGTTATTTTCTTTGACGGTACGCATGTACCTTTCTCTTCTACTGTAAAAATGGTATAACCATAGATCAATCTTTGTCATGGGCACCTCATATTTCTGAGATCAGTAGGAAACTTTTCACGTCCCTTCTTTCATTGAGGTGTCTGCAGAATTTCCTTCCTGTTCATACGAAGATCATGCTTGTCCGCTCTCTTTTGCTTTGGTCTCCGCATACAAGTTCTTTGTCTTTTGTATAATGTCCTTGTCATTCCTTCTTCTCCTCCTTACCTTGCAGAGAAGTTCTTTTACATGGCGTTGCAGAGAAGTTCTTTTACATGGTGGATGGTAGTGGCCATCGCCTGCGGTCAAGTGCGAATCTGGCTCTATCTATCCCACTGCATAGATCTCATGTTTACGATGTGTCTTTTGCTGTGCGCGCCGTGAAATTATGGAATAAATTGTCTCTCACCCTAAGGCAGCATCCGTAGCATCGTTCAAGGGGAAGTTCAAGATATTGTGGCTGTCAAACGAATGATTATTTGATTAGTTTGCTGTTTTTGTTATAATTATGATTATATATAAGGTATATGTATTTATAGTAATATGTATTACATTGACTGTTTGCTTATCTCTCTCTCATTTGGTTTTTGCATTTTCATTTGTACTATTGTAAAGTTATCGTATTGTACAAACATGTTGCTTGGTTTTTCTGCCATTTACATGTGTTTAACACTGATTTACTCGAAGGTTAATTGGAAGAAATCCCTTAAAGGGATAAGTTCGCTTTTGTACATGCTTATTTTTTGAAATGTATGTAGTTTTTAGGATGGCTAGTCGCAAGAAACATGAACCAAGAGAAGAAGTCATATAAAAGAAAAAAAAAATTTGTTGCTACAAACGAGTTAGTGATTGTATTTTCATAGATATTTTGGTATAATTAAAATGATTAATTCAACACATACTTTCTTTTCATTTCCAGCAGGCAATTTTATTGACAAATATTAATTTTTAGCACAAGTAACTAATTTTGGTGTAGAATTGTAGATGTACAATTTTGGTGGGAGGCAAATTACTAAAATCATAATATCTTTAAAACTATTACGTATAACAAAGGGCCATTACTACACAAGATTGGTTATGACTTTATTCGTATTATTGATATATAATTTTGACTCCAACATCAAGAATAAAAAAAGCCACCAAAATTAGGTAAATTTCGAGCTTGTTGAAATTCACCCATTATTATAATCAAATGGGCTTAACCGCGTTCAGAAAAGCCTTCATTTATTTACCTCGACGTTCCGAGTGTAATGTTATGTCAATGGTCTCGAAGGGCTTCATGACCCCTTTTTGTTTGTTTTTCCCTTCGTCATGGTCCTTTCCCTTTATCTTTTTGAACGCGACTAAATAAAAAAGAATGAAAAACAAAATTTCTTTATTCAAGACAACATTGGTCCATGACTTTTTTATATAGGTATTTTTACTTTTTATTAAGGGGCTTAGATCATTATTATGAACATGTCAGCCGTTTTGTTGTTATAATAATTAAATCGTGTAATAATGTGTTTAAATCAAAATATTCTTTCAGGTTTCCAAAAGATCCATACTTACGGCAAAAATGGAGAAAGTTATGCAACGACAGTCCCTTTTGGATACCTACTCGCACTAGCGTTGTCTGTTCGGAGCACTTCACCCCAGAGAGTTACAAGGATTATAACAACAGGAAAATATTGATCGAAGGCGCAATACCTTCTTTGCGATTCTGTCCTTGTGTGGTAAGTCTTTTTTTCTTTGCTTTTCATAAAGATAGGATAAGATAAGGAATAATTTAATCGAGTAGTAGTAGTATAAGAGAATCATCTTTGCGTCGTCAAATTCGTCATAATCATACCTGTGCTAACTCGGGGCACAGATACTGACAAAGTGATGTAGCAAAATATATTATCGACAAAAAAACGATGTTACTGTCAACATCTAAATGTTATTCAACATAAATAAATGCTTTCTTCATTTTAAAATAAAAACTAAACAAATAAAAACGTTTATTTTAAAAGTAAAACACGGACACTTTTTATGTGTATGATAAATAAAGCGATTGTTTTTTTTATTACATTATTTTCGGACACGTCCGAAAAAATGTCATTTACGCCAATATTCCCAAGTGTTTTATGTTTTTGTCCGGGTTCGGCAAATTAAGCAATGGCAACCCTAGCCTAGGCCCACATCACATGCAAACGGATCGACGTGAACGAGCATGAACCAGTCGGGGCCGCGCCGCGCCACGGTGCTGTTGTATTTGAAGTTTCGCAGAGCATCAAAATCAAACATTACAATGACATCAGTGCCGCGGGCTCGAACTTACTGTAGTGTATACGGGTGCATGGAAAGCAGCTATAAAAATCCAGAGATAACATTTTTCCGCATACCTAAAAATCCTGATAAGTAAGTACTTAAAATTGTTACCATTTAATAAATACGTCTAACCAACGTCTTATAATCGCGTGATTGAAAATATTGAGACAAAGCTATAACGGGGCATATGCAATAGTTACTTCATAGAAACGTGCAAATCTATTTGAATATCTAGATTAAAGTTGACTGCCATATCCATATACATATACCTAAGTCCTACCTACTTTGAAAAAAACGCGATCCGAAATCAAACACGGTAAATAAACTGTTTATTCCTTTTAAAGGCATAGGTACATTCAGCATCTAAAATTCTAATCTTAAGCTTTGATTATATCGAATGTAATCTAAGAAAAATTTAATTACATTGTTAATAAATAAATATTAAGGGACAATCTTACACAAATCGACCTAGTCCCAAACTAAGCAAAGCTTGTACTATGGGTACTGGACGACGATATACATAATATATAAATACATATATAGATAACATCCATGACCCAAGCCCAAATATTCAAGTAAGTACTTAAATTTTCTTAATCGGGAAGGTTATCTATCAAGTTTTTTTTGTATATATGAGTTAATAACTTGTTTAATTGTTTTACTTTCATAGTCGAAATAGGTAGTAAGTGCTTACTAGTGTTATATAGAGTTACTACGTTCCTCGTTCAAGCAAATCAGATGAAAGTTTTTTTAATAGTGTCAATTTATAGGTACCTATTTTATTTTACCTATTTTTATAATACCGGGTTCAACAAATTTTAAGTTTTTATGAGAATACAGGCACAAAATTACCGCAATGAACGTCTATGCATGGATGGCTTACCAATCGAATATTTTCAATCCAATAGGCCAAGTTCACTCTCGTTAAGCCGTGAAGTGGGTAGGTACAGTGGAAACTGGATAAGTGGAATCGCAAGGGACCGGCTGTTTCCGCTTATCCAGGTTTTCCATTTATCCAGTTTTCCACTTAACCAGGTTCAAATAAAACGTTTTCCCACTTACAGAGGCTCTCGCTAACAGAGGTTGTGGATGCTAGTAATGTCGCTTATAGAGGTCACGTATAAATATATGGTCAATAAATGATCAAGACTTAAATAATCCTCCTATGTAGAGGTGTTGGTGTCCACTGCACTACTCTCTCTGCAATCTTAATCTCTTTTTTTAAAAACCAAATCTATACGTTTTTTTAATCCTTCTAATCATCCATTACTCTTAGAAAAATTATGAATATTAGCCTTTTTGCAAATTCTTTAGCTTTTTTTTTATCATTTGTCCATTAACTGGTACGTTTTTTTCTCATACAAAATACGTAGTTAAACACGAACCACAATGTTAACGAAACAAAATTACCCTCCTTGTGACGGTTTATTAAAAATACAAATTTTATAACGCGGAGCTATTCCACTCATAGAGGTTTTGGAGACGGCTGCTTCCAGTTATAGAGGTAAAAATAAGAAATTTTCGAAAAAATGGATTCCGCTTATAGAGTTCCCAAAATTCCACTTATAGAGGTAATTCGTTGCCAAGGGACTGGAACCGAGAACTTAGGTCCACTTAAAGAGGTTTTCCACTAACCCAGGTTCCACTTATCCAGTTTCCACTGTATATACTTACCTACGGACGGAGTCAAAAAATACTGCCTTACCTAACCTACCCTCTTATCAGTGTTATTCCTTCAGTAATTGGCATTTTTTTTTCAGGCGCATACAATGGTTGCGATTAATATCGCGCGAGGATTTATTAATGAAAAACGGAAGATATCAAATATGTAATACACATTTCAACGATCAAGATATCCTGAAATCAGAAAAAACAGGTCACAGGAGATTAAAGAAGGATATCCTACCATGTTTGAATTTGCCTAACCGACCTACAGGGGATGATATACAAACTCAGTTTACGGTAGATATAGTAGATCAATAATCTTCATAAAACTCTCGTGAGACGTATTTTTGTATTATTTAAGTGGTTTACACTCACTTGAAATTGTCAGGATCGGCCCGACATGTTTCGAACTCGTATGGAGTTCTTCATCGGGGACTGCTACCTGTACAGCGGAGCGGCAACTTTGTCACTTTGAAACCATATGAATCCAAGCAGATTAGTCTACTAGACTCAATATTAACAACTCTTCAAACCTATAGCTGCCATCCATTCGTCAGGTTTTGTCTTTTGTCCTAGTTTGGAGGCTGTCCGGGGGTGTTTTCAAAAATTGACATGATAAAATCCGTACATTTTTTTAATAATTTTATTTTCGGACACGTCCGGGAAAAAAATACGTCTTTACGCTAAATGTCCGGGTTTTTTTTAAGTTGTTGTCCGGGTTCGGCGAATTTAGAGATGGCAACCCCATTTAAACCAACAACAGATTCACTTTCTGTTAATGGCAAATGTTGAAAAACCTTGAAACAGAACAGACCGGAAAAAGATCTAAAGATATCTTGCATGCATCTAGTTTCAATAATACCCTAGCCGTTAAGGAGTTATACCTTCCATCATCAGCTCAGCATATGACTATCAGGCGCAAATGAAAAAAGTTGTTCAAGATTAAGTATGTAGTTGTTCAAGAATAACTTCATACATATGCGGATTAAACCGTGAGAACCTCTTTTTTTGAAGTCGGTTAAAATACTAAAACCTCACAAAACAGATAGGTACAGAAATCAATCTACATACAAGCGCGCTCGAGCAACGCACACATAGACACTGCTCACGGACACGATAACTCGGACCAGTTCGAACCAGCCAGTGCGAGCGCGAGTGCCAACCGCTTGACACGCGCGTCTGTGAACCTGTTTTTATATTAATCAGTGCTATTTTATGCAATAATGGAGCAAAGAAAAAAAAGTTATTATAACTGTTCAGTGGAAGGTTGTTTAAATTCAACATTAAACGGTGAATGGGCGTTTTTTAAGCTACCAGTGGTTTTGAAGAGGTGAGTAGTTAGTATCTGCTTGTATTTCGATGGTTCGTTTTAACGTTACACAGAACAATTAGGTAGATTTAAATAAATAACAGTTTCCTATTTTGAATCGGTAAGTACAATAAAAGAAGTGTTAACTAAATTTATGTACGGTAAATTCACGCTACCTTACTTACCTACGTAATAAGTAGAAAACATGTTTTTTTGTTTGTGTAGATTGTGTTGCTTTTCATGTCATTTGATAGGTATACCTAGGTCTAAAAGTAAAACGGACATGGCAATGGAAATTTTGTAACTCGGGTAATCCGTTTAGACGTTATTAGGGATTTTCTATAGTGAAAATTGACAAACGTAAAATTATAAATTTAGGTATTTTTCTGTTCTGTAAACCTTTTGTATTGTAATAGTAGGCAGGTTTATTGTTTTGTTTTGTAGGATACGTTTTTTGCTATTACGGGCTATAGGTACTGCGGGTTTACCCGTTTCACTTCTGGTCCGTTATTTTCAAGGTTAGGTACGGTATTTTTTTAAAGATAAAGTGATATCTTGTTTCAGGCGAGCTGAGTGGTTGAGATTGATCCATAGGGAAGACTTAATAGATTCAAGTTGCTGTCGCGCTCGTGTGTGTGAAGCTCACTTTAGTCACGACTGCATTATAATAAATTCAACTCGAAAATTGTTAAAAAGAAATTCAATTCCAAAACTCCTCCTACCATTACCGAATACATTTGCAGATAAAGGAATTCAAGCAGTCATTCAAACAACCGATGCAAATGTAAGTACATTGTAATTATGATTTGCAAAGTAATGCTCAAGTACAAACTCCATTAAAAAAAAAAAAAAAATGTATTTATTCAGTAACACAGAAATTCAGCTGACAAACAGTGTTGGTACCCCTTTTTAAGTATTTCATACTTGTGCTAAGAGGCACCGCTCTTCTAGGTGGTAAATTATTTGTATTATTGAACAATGTATTATAATTAAAATCTCACTAACTATTCTTAACTAGTTTAAAATCAATTTAAATATGCGAAAAATATTGTGTGTGTGTGTGTGTGTGTGCGTGCGTGCGTGCGTGCGTGCGTGCGTGCGTGCGTGTGTGTGTGTGTGTGTGTGTGTATGTATGTGTGTGTTTGTATATTAATTATTGTATTGCTTGTGGAGAGTTTATTTTATGTATTATATTTCAAAAATATTTTGCAATAAGTTTTCTATGTCGTGGTAAGTTTTATGTTTCAGCCAGTTGTTTAACGCGTGTTTGCATTCATAATGTGATAAGGGATAGATATTAATTTGTTTATTTATTAAGTTATATAATTTTGCAGATCTAATTACATATTGCCTACTTGCAAACGTTGTATTAGAGGAACAGGTTGGTATTATGTTATCTTTTCGCCTACGGTCTTGTACATCTGGTGTATATGGTGTATATTTATGTAATCTAAGAACTGCCGACATTATATAGAGTTTTCTAACTGATAGAACATCTGATATTCTGTATAATTCTAGGGTGGGACATCTATATATGGTTTAAAATGCATAACCTTTAGGAGGGATCTTTGGGCTCTTTCAAGTTATAAGAATTTGGTTTTGGTAGCGCCTCCCCACACCGGTATACAGTAAGTAATAATCGACTGAGCCAAGGATAAATACACTTGCGTGAGGAGCTTTTTAGTAGCAACATGTCTAAGATTTTTAAAAACCCAGATTAACTTCCTGATACGAGTCATGATTAACTCTGAGTGCAAGTGCCAGGTCAAACGCTGATCAACTATTACTCCTAGATACTTAATGCTCTCTACTTTATTTATCGGGGTACATATACAGTTTTGATTTTGAAAAGTACTACATGTATGGATTTTTATGCTGAAGTTCTCAATGTAAGTAGATTATATTGTAACCAGTGGGCTATCTTGGAAAGTCCTTGCTCTGCAGATTTTTTAACACTGTCCCAAGAGCTCCCAGTAAAAACTACTGCAGTGTCGTCTGCATAGGAAAATATATGTCCCTCATTAATTTGCATGTCACATAGTGCATTAATATATATTAGAAATAAGGTAGGGCCAAGTACACTTCCCTGTGGGACACCAAATGTAATATTTGCTTTGTTACTGAAGTGATTTCCTATTTTAACCTGTTGGGTACGGTTTTGAAGATAATCTATAAGTAGCTTTAGTGGGACATCTCTTATACCTATATTTTCTAGAGTTTTTACAAGAGTTGGAATGGAAACGGTATCGAAGGCTTTTTTCAGGTCTAGGAACACAGTTAAGCACTTTTTATTTTTATCGATATTGTCTACAAATCTACAATCAAGGAGGATAGCGCACTTACTGCATCTTCAGTGGATCGTCCTTGTCTGAAGCCATATTGATTTTTTGAAAGAATTTTAAATTTGTTGAGGTAGTTTAGTATGCGATTGTTAATTAGTTTTTCGAGGATTTTTGAAATTGCTGGTAAAACGGAGATTGGTTTGTAATTGGATATGTCGTCTCTATTTCCACTCTTGTAAACTGGGGTTATGATGGCTTCTTTAAGCATGTTTGGAAATACTCCCTGTTTAAAGCAGAGGTTAATTAGATAGGTGATAATGGGAACAACAATACTGCTAGCCATTTTAAGGAACTTCGCTGGTATATTATCCCATCCAGGGGCACTATCTGCTTTTAAGCTCATCAAGACCATAAAAACTTCATTGCAATCTGTGTCTAATAGTACAAAAGAAGATGTTAGGTTATTTGATGTTGGGTTGATACCATCAGTACAGTGGGTTGTATGTGTTTGATGAGATAAAATGGTTTCAGCTAAACATTTTCCTATATTAGAAAAATAGTTGTTTACAGAGTTTACGGATTCAAGTGGAGTATTGCTGATGTCTAATAATTCTTTATTATCTGTTTTTTGTGATTTTCGGTTTGTTATGTTATTTATGGCTTTCCATAACTTTTTTGGGTGTTTTCTGGCTTTATCTAACAGTTCTTTATCATATGCTCGTTTCAGATTTTTTATAAGATTATTACAGTGGTTACGGTATCTTCTATATGTAATTTTAAGTATTTGGTTGTCAGGTTCAAGACGTAGTCTCTTTTGCATATTGTTTCTATTTTTTATACAACGTAGAATGCCTAATGTTATCCATGGTTTTATGATGCGTTTACTTCTAGGTATTTTTGTGATGGCGGTATTTTCTATTAGGCAGTATTTTAGTTTATTTATTAAGTTTTCTGTTAATGTATTTGGATCTGTGTATGTGTGTAAATATGAGAGGTTTTCTTTAGATAAACTACAGAGTGCTTGATTAAAATCTGTGACAGACTTAGTTTGTTGGTAACTTTTTTCTGTGTCTAATATTGATAACTTCAAGAATATCATGTAGTGATCGGTAATAGTCGTATTTAGTACAAATATAGATGCATTCGTATTACATTTATCCAATTTAAGCATAAAATGATCGATGCAGGTTTTTTCCCTTGTTGGGATTATGTGACCAGGTAATAGTCCGTGCATGGATAATATGTTTAGATAACTAAGTCTGTTTGTGCGTTCGTGTGATTGTTCGTTAGGCTTGTAAATAATGTTTATATTTAAATCGCCCGTTAAAATAATTTGTTTACAAGTTTTTATGGTTTCCAAGTGAGTATTGAGAGACATTAAAAAGTTTTCTGCTTTATGGTTTGAAGGAGAGCGATATATACCTAGTATTTTTATATTTCTAATGGAAACCTCTAAGCATGAAGCTTGTGATAATTGTATTTCTTTGACATAAGGGTAAGGACCAAATTCTTTGCAAATACTGTCATACATTAATGTCCACCTCATCTCAAACTAAAAATAGAACATTTATCGTTAATTTGTAGAGTAGAAAAACACGCCAAATAACAGTTCCTATTAACCCAATCATCAATAAACAAATTGATTTTCAGAATAGTTAATAAAAAAATTATTCAGAAATATAATTTTTTATGTTTATTATATTTTCCATACAAAATGAATATGTCCGTACTCTGCTTTCTCGAGAATATATTGATTTTGTTTTAAAGTACGAACGCCTTAACTTATACAGTTTATTTGTATGTATAGTCTTAGGTTTTGTTAAGACGCAGGTATAGTTTAATATTCGATATCCTTCATCATTTTAAATTTTGCGGCTATTTTATGCATGTCCCAAATATTCTTCCATTGTGCAACCTCCAGTTGTGCGACGACATTACACGGAACTTACAACGCTATTCCAGTAGATTCTTCAATTATTTTAATGGAACACTGACTCCGAACTTGCAAGCTTGACTTCGATAGTGCTGCCATGTTGTTATTTCTGGTTAGGTCGTGAAGTATTTTGCCTCCATTGTGCGACAAGTGACACATTACATTGTGCTACGTGTCACAACGGAAATTCGTCGAAGCGAAGACAACGTTACCAATTGTGCTTACAAGCTTTTATTTAGTTTCACCTGTCCCGATGTTTATTTATTATTCATCTTCAAACCTTGTACACGTACATTTACAATTTTATACTACTTTTTATGCTACTTTTTTTCCGGTGTGACACATTCCATTGTGATTTCCGTTGTCCAACGATGCAAAGAATTTGGTCCTTACCCATAAGCTTTGTGTATATTTTTAATATAAATAACCACACCATCATTCTGATTATGATAATTAGTCGTAAAATAACTTATGTAGCTATCTATATGCGGTATAGGTTTATCTGGGCTTAATCTACACTCACTCAATATAAAAATGTCGTAAAGTTTAACTGAGATAAAGTTATGATCAGATCATTTATGTTACTATATATACTTCGAATGTTTTGAGATATTATAGTTAAGTCGGTTTGGTTAATTTTAATATATATAGGTAATCCATTACACCTTTCATTATAATATGTATTTTATGGAATCGTTGCACAATCAAGGTTCTTAAAGTCGAGTACCGTGTTTAAGTCATGAGGCTTGCCGAGTGCTTAAAATTGCATTTATTTGCGTCGTTGAAATTAATTCACCTAAATGACGGCCGAAATTTTACATCCAGAGTAAAGGTCAATGAATGTTTCAAGTTAAAATCTTTATTAATGTTGTTTGAGGATTTAAAAATTGAAGGATTCTCTCATGTACTGACCAGACGATTAAAATCAGGACTGTTATGTTTTTTTTTTTGGTCAGATTAGAGCAAAGAACGGAAATTCCATGGAAACAACATCCTGGCAGCTGGTTGAAACCATTTGCATTCAGGAAAATATTTTTCATAGGTAGATGTTTTAAAGTCACCTAAAAATGGAGATTGCTAAGAATATTTAACAAAATGTTTAGTAGATGGTGAGAAATTATATGCTCCCTTAGCCAATGAGGCTGGTAATCAAAAAACAGAGGAAGTACTTTAACTGCGAAAATCTAGTGTCTTAAATAATGTACAGACTCTAATTTTTTCAATGCCTTGCAAGTGTTTTCCACTAACTTACTGTAAACAATTGGACATGAGAATGCGGATTTATTACACTAAAATATAATAATCGTGCATTTCGCCAATGTCGATATTGTCGCAAGATATTTTCTGTGACAAATTTGTAATATAACAATGACATAAAAATAAAAATATTGTAGTTATTATTAGTTTATATTTCCATTCTTCCCTAATCTCTTAATTCGCCGAACCCGGACAGACTTAAAAAAACCCGAACATCTGGGATAAATCGCATTTTTCCCCCGGACGTGTCCGATAATAATATTTTTCATTGACATAAAAAGTGTCCGGGTTTTCCCCGGACACTTATTGAAAACCCCCCGGGACGGCCTCCTAACTCTAGGACAAATCCTAGAGCGACCGCCGAGCGTAGGTATGAAAAGTGAAGTAGGTTGATTTCTGTACCTATCTATTTTGTAACCGCATCAAAATCGGTCCAGCCAAACGCGAGATAATCGCGGAAAAACATACATACATACAATATTCATACTTACAGGTCAAATTGTTCCGCTTGGTTTTACACGTCTCCGCATTCGCTATTTTTTATTTCACACCGTCTCCGCCCCCGCCTCCGTAATTTTTTTACGGATGTTATACCGGAGCTGACGGTATTGCTATTGCATTTGCCGCGGGCCGCGGCAGCGCGGCGCACGCCAACAAGTTTTGACTTGTCCGGGAATTACCTATCACTTAACATCGCCCGCTTTTTGTCTTATTAATCAGTTAGTTCCGTCACTTACTTCCGTATTGGTGTTGCGTTGCGTCACATTAGTGAATGCTTGTAAATACGTTAAAAATGAAGCCATTTACTAGTACCGTATGGAATTACTTTGTTAATATAAATATAAACTCGGCAAAGTGTAAATTGTGTGAGAAAGTGTACTCTAGGAAAGGAGGAACAACAACGTCCTTAAAGGGCCACCTAAAATCGTTGCACCCTAAAGAGTATAAAGACTTCGAAAAAGCAGATTTGCAAAAAAAGGTAGCTCCATTTTCCTCATCCTCAGTTGTTTAATGTTACTTTATAAATTATATATTTACATATAAGCATATAGGTAATTGTTTTGCTCGTGTTGAGATAATAGATGAATAATGAAATATGTAGGTATAGGGTCGGGTTGCCAACAGTGGCTCGGTCGGGTACACTGACTCGCGGCTATATTTCCTAGATAGAGCAACAATATCTATCTGTCTCCTTCATTCGCCGAGAGGCGAGAGCGTTCGACACCCAAACACGTACAAACCAGTTATTCGCCCGCTCCCGCACAGTTTACATGTGTAGGAAAGTGTTTCGTGTGGCCGAGGGTGCAAAATTACATTTTAAGGTAAGTTACACTTGTTTTTATGTAGAGAAATTTGAGCATTAAGACAAGTATTGTTGTTTTGATGCAAAGTGACGTTGTTATGCTAGGCAATGACATAGATTCGCATGTCCTTCGGCAAGCCACGTGATAGTTATGCGCCGGTGAATTCAAAATGGCTGCGGCGTGGTCATTGGCTCAACTTTAAGAAGTACACAGTGACTCGTGAGTCACTATGTACTTTCTTGAGCCACTGTGTACCTACTTTTCTGGCAAGTACACTTAAAAAGTAAAGTAGTATTTATTAAAAAAATATATTGATGTACCTATTTTAAAACTTGAACTCTACTAAAGTGAGCATATACTATGGGTATTCAAACATCTTTGAACCCACATACAAGCTACATAATGTTAATAGGCACGCAATAATGAATAAGCCCGTTGTTAATGAAAAGCTGCAAATAAAATTAATGGCTTATTATTTTCGCGGCGACAGAAAAATTAAAGAGCAGCAAACTATTTGCAACTAAAATAATAACTTGTCAGCGATTAAATATTTTGGCAATATTTTATTTAAATGAGATTTAAACTAAGGATATTTTAAAATTCAAATAATGGCAGCTACTTTAAGGTAGCAGAAATAATAAACAAGATTACTGAAATCATAAGCGAGGTACTATATTTAATGACTTGGCGACTAATATTAGCAGAAGATCCGACTCGGCCGGGTTAGGTTAGGTTGGTTTTTTTTTATATCCCTAAAAAGCGCTCCTTTTATTTTTTTTATGACCTTGATTTATTTCATATGCAATCTCCATTGAACAATTAGAGTAGGCCATTTTCAACTTTTTATCCGCTGTCATGTTTCCGCTTCATTAGTTAATTCAGTCGCCATAACTCGATGCTAGTTTACGAGTATATATTATTGAAACAAAGCCGAAAATTGATTACTTAGCTGCTACTTTTTACTTTATACTAGTCTCCGCAATTTGTCGCCAACTTATTATTTTTGCTACCCCCTTTAATTTTTTATAAATCCCTATATCAGATTAATTTGTCGCCGCGTTAAATACATGCCATAAATAATTAATGATGTCTCGGCGTATACCTAATTATTAAAATGATAAAATGTCTATTATAAATTATTTCTAAATCCCATATTTTTCCATACTAGTTAAAATAAAATTAGTAGTGTACTGTAGACCAATAAAGTAGTGTCCTAACTAAGTAGAGAAAAACAAACAAAGACATATTGGCGACGCGGTTGGGGCAGTTTGTAGTGACCTGCCTACTGAGCCGGCGGTCCCGGGTTCGAACCCCGGCATGGGCAAATATTTGTGTGATGAACTCGAATATTTGTTCCTAGGTCATCGATGCTATCTATATATGTATATTATTAGCTTTGCTTAGTTTGGGACTAGTTCGATTTTTGTAAGATTGTCCCTTAATATTTATTTATTTATTTTTTATTTTACATAGGTACGGTTTATCTGAGATGGTAGTGGGCAGAAGCTAGTATATTCTACCTAGACTAAAAATTTCCTTTTCTTTTTAGAATGGCGCGTCGCAAGACGAACGCACCGAGAAAAATCGGAAACTGCCCCGAAGAGGATTTAAAACGTGGAATCCTATTAATTAGAAATGGGACATCGATACGTAAAGCGTCTAAAGATGTAAATGTCCCATTCGCAACATTAAAGCGTTATTATTGGAAAACTAAAGACGCTGCGTCGCTGGAAGGGCAGCGGTTACAACCCAATTACTCCATAAATAAAGTTTTCACGACTGCACAGGAAACAGAATTATGTGACTATATTAATTACTGTGCTGGATTGTTTTATGGATTGACATCGAAAGAATGCCGAACAGTAGCGTACCAGTGCGCTCAAATCAACAAAATAAAAGTACCGGAATCTTGGCACATAAATGAGATGGCTGGAAAAGATTGGCTCATTTCTTTCAAGCGCAGGAACAATCTTACGACTCGAAGGCCAGAAGCATGCAGTCTCGCCAGAGCAACATCTTTTAATAAAAAAAATGTAGAAAGCTTTTTTGATAACTTGGAGAACCTCATCAAGGGGAACCCTGCTTTTGCAGATGGGACTAGAGTTTTCAATCTCGATGAGACATCAACCACCACGGTTCAAAAGCCCCAAAAAGTTGTAGCTCCCATAGGACGGAAATCCGTAGGAAAAGTTACGAGCGGCGAAAGGGGGACTTTGGTTACCACTTGCTGCATAATTTCAGCGAGCGGCAATGCTTTACCGCCAGTAATGGTTTTCCCGAGGAAAAATTTTAAAGCCCACATGATCAAAAACACGCCACCTGGTACTCTCGGTCTGGCTACGCCTACAGGCTGGATGAACAGTACCATCTTTCCGGAAGTTATTAAACACTTCATTAAACACACAAATGCATCCAAAGACAATCCATGCATACTGATCATGGATAATCATGAATCACATTTGTGTTTAGAAGCGTTAAATGTGGCCAAGGATGCGGGCGTTCATATTCTTACTTTGCACCCTCATACTTCAGCAAAGTTGCAGCCTCTGGATGTGGGAATATATGGCCCTTTTAAGACATACTACAATGCCGCTATTGACTCTTGGCTCATGAGGCATCCAGGCAAGCCTGTTACGATTTACGACTTGGGAGAAATCATTGGTATTGCTTTTCAAAAGGCTATGACTCCATTAAATATTACGAAATCGTTTGCTAAATGTGGGATACATCCATTTGAGAGACTAATATTCACAGAGCTTGATTATCTCCCGAGTTCCGTAACCGACCGTCCATGTCCAGATTGCCAACCTCGTGAAGTAGGTATTCCTTTTCCTGCCGCTGCTTGTATTGTTCATGAGTCAATATTCTTATATTCATAGTTGGTTTTCATGTTGCATCACTGCGTCACTTTCGTTTAACGTACTCATTAAAGAGATGCAAGTAGTGCAACCTGATAACAAACCAGTCAAAGACACGAAGTGTATTCACAGCACTGTGCCAATATGGTCTAGTGCACAGTACATATATAGGCTAAATCAGTATGGAAACTACGTACAAACGGTCGAAACAGCGCACACACACAGACGCAAGCGTTTACGAGGCGCCTCAACACAACGGACTTCGCGGTGCTGTCAGTCGCGCGTGGCGCATCGAGACGACCGGTCATTGTTTGTATTTATCGCGCGTGCGTGCGCTGTCCGCGATTTTTTAAAGATGCCACGAGTGTATTGCGTTGTATACGGCTGCTTGAATAATGCTTCTTCAAAACCGGAGCTTTCTTTTTTTACACTTCCTGCTGATATTGAAAGGTAAGAATGCTTTATTATCACTACAGTACATAGTATAAAACAAAGTTGCTTCCTGTCTATCTGTTCCTATATATGCTTAGATCTTTAAAACTACGCAACGGATTTTGATGCAGTTTTTTTTAATAGATAGATTGATCTATATATATAAAAGAAGAAGTCCTGACTGACTCATCAACGCACAGCCGAAACTACTAATGTTAGAGAGTTGATTTTTGCACAGTAGGTTACTTTTATAACGTGGGCTAGAGATAAGAAGCGATTTTGAAAAATTCAATCCCTAAGGGTGTTAAAAAGGGGTGCAAAGTTTGTATGGGTGAAACTTTTTTTTTTGAGCTAGAGACTTGAAACTATGTAAAAAGGTATTAAAATAAAATGGAAGAAAACTAATTTCAGCGTTTTTGAAAATTCACCCCCTAAGGTGGTAAAAAATGGGGTAAAAGTTTGTATGGAGATTAAGTATTTTGTTGAGCGCGGGACTTGAATTTTTGTTTAAAGGTACACTATTAGAATACAAGAAAAGTAATTTCAGTGTTTTCAAAAATTCGTCCTTTAAAAGGGTTAAAAGGGGTTAACAGTTTGTATGGGGGGAACTTTTTTTTTTCAGCTAAAGACTTGAAACTTTGTAGAAAGATTACTTATTAAAAAACACAAAAAGCGCTTTCAGCGTTTTAGAAAATCCCACCCCTTAAGGGGTTAAATAGGGGTGCAATGTTTATATGGGAGAAACTGTATTTATTGAACTAGAGAGTTGAAACTTTGTAGAACGCTTACTTAATCAAATACAAAAAAGTGATTTCAGCGTTTTGAAAAATTCTGCCCCTAAGGGGGTGAATTAACTAAGAATAAAATTCCTTACCTACCTATTTTAATATCTTTGTCATCATCAAAAATCTACGCGGACGAAGTCGCGGTCGGCCGCTAGTTCAAGATACAGGTTTATATGTATAATCATGGGCGTCGCCAAGGGGGGGCAGGGGGGGGGCAGCTGCCCCCCCCTAGAGATCCAAAAATATGTCCAGTCACTTAACTTTTCAAATAAATTCAGTAGCTATGCAATATGCAAGGGCCAGGTCAGGTCAGGGACTAGAGGAAGATCGTTAGGCTAGTTAGTAAAGCTCAGGGAAAGTGACTCTACGAAGCGAGTGGCGATGCGCGTGTCTCACACTGACAGGTAACACTTTGTAGAGTGTACCCAAGGAGAATAACTATAAAACATAGATAATAAAATAAAAAATAATACTTAGAACTACTCTTATGGCCCTGTGAGCTGAAGACCTCGCGATTTTATTTCGAAATTACTGAAATTTATATTCTTTTACGTTTCCAGTCCCATTATTACCTACCTCTCATTTTGACAAAAAGGTCTGTATATTTATCGAACCTACTCACAAAATTCATGAAAATCGGTTGAGAAATGCGACCGATAGGCGAGAACAGCCGGAAATCATGGACATCCGAACGTGCCGTGATTTTCCGCACTTGCATCAAAATGTATTTGATTTTCTTTCAATTTACGTTATTGCTAACGAAAATTTTCGAGCTCGCTGCGCTCGCGTTTTCATCTGGATTTGTTTTGCCTTCCTCTCGAAAATGTCACGCTCGCTGCGCTCGCGTTTGATCTGACTATAAGTATTGTTAATTTTAACCGTCTCCTTCCAAAAAATGTCGCGCTCCCTACGCTCGCGTTTTATGTCTATAAGTGTTGTTAATCGTCCCCTCGGCCTCATTGCAGCGGGGAGTCAGGCAAGGAGATGTGATCTGTGCTAAACTGTTTACCGCTGCACTGGAAGAGGTTTTCAAGACTCTGGACTGGGTAGGGCTATGTTCAACCTCGACCGGTAAAAATTGGAGACGACGCTTGAAGTTATGGATAGTCGTCCACGTACTCGTATACCTTGAACTAACTGTCCAGTTAGGTAGGTCCAACCTCGAGAAAGAGGTCAATCGTCGACTCCGACTTGGCTGGGCAGCGTTTAGGAGGCTACGTACTATCTTTTTGTCCAATATCCCGCAATTTCTCAAGGCAAATATGTGTGGCCAGTGATGACATACGGAACTGAAACGTGGTCGCTGACGATGGGCCTTATATTAGCAAAACTTAAGTAGCAATAATGGGCAGGGCACATCGCTCGTAGAACCGATGGCGGCTGGGGCCATCGAGTTCTTGAGTGGCGACCACGCACCGGAGGACGCAGCGTGGGTAGACCCCCCAAGAGGTGGACTGATGAGCTCGTGAAGATTGCTCGAGTCCGCTGGATGCGGGCGGCGTAGGACCGGTCATGGTGGCGTTATCTGGGGAAGGCCTATGTCCAGCAGTGGACGTCTTTTGGCTGGATGATGATGATGATGATGATGAATCGTCCCCTTCCAAAAAAAAACGTGCTCGCTACGCTCGCGATTTTTTCTGTCTATAGATAATATTATTAACCCTCCCCTTCTAAAAAAATCGGGCTCGCGTTTCCACCCCTTTATACTATGATATTTATGATTATGACTATAAACCGAAATACACTTCTATATTTACGTGCTTGGTGAAGCTTCCTATCCTCTAGCAAGGCTGTACCTTCCTTCCTTTTCCTAATCCTGAATTTATATCAACTTGCCCTGCCCCCCCCTGGACCTTCGGCTGGCGACGCCCTTGTATAATACATGCATAATTTATCAGCATTGCACCTGAGCGGAGCCTAACGGGTTGCTAGTTAATAAACAAAATGCATTTCGTTTTAAATAAATCGTTTGGTTGTTTATGTAATATTTGGTGTAAATTTTTATGGTTCCTCACCCATAAGGTAAAAACGGGACTCTATTATTCATTAAACCTCCGCTGTCCGTCTGTTACCAGATTGTAAGTATCTCATGAACCGTGATAGCTAAACAGTTGATTATTTTGCAGTTTTTGTTGCCGCTATAACAACAAATACTAAAAACAGAATAACAAACGTGATGGGTTGCGTTAACTTTGCACCTCACTTGTATCCGGCGCCATACATCATCATCATCATCATCATCATCAGCCAAAAGACGTCCACTGCTGGACATAGGCCTCCCCCAGAGAACGCCACATACATATCAGGTGCAAACTTAACTTAACCCGACCATTTAAGATGGGGACCTAAGTGTTTGTACCGAACCCTCGGTGCGCGAGTCCGATACGCACTTGGCCGGTTTTTGAGCACGCGTGTTTGTAATGGTGAAAAATAATTAAGAATTGATAACTTTGAAGCTTTCACCGTTATTAAACTTGTATCAATATATATTGTACTAGCTGTTGCCCGCGACTTCGTCCGCGTGGAACCTTTATCTTGAAAATTTTACATCTTTACTATTTTCAGATCTATAAGTAATGTTGAAATTGCTTAGCGTGCTTTTTTTGCAGTTCTTTACGAAATACATAGTAACGAACCCTTCGTACGCGAGTCCGACTCGCTCTTGGCCTTTTTTTATTTTTTTTCATAAGTCATAAGTATTTATTCATTTAACAATTTACATGGCGTTTGAAATCACACTTTCGGCTAATTAGCTCTATCACTATAAAATCAGGTACATCTGCGAACGAATAACTTTACTAAATTCGATGTTTAAAAAAAAAAGAAAAAACTTATCTTTTAATAAAATACCTTTTTACAAAGTTTCTAATTCCTAACTTAAAATACAACTTATACCCCATACAACTTTTCATCCTCTTTTTAACCCCTTTAGGGGCAGAATTTTCAAAAACGCTGAAATTACTTTTCTTGTATTCTAATAGTGTACCTTTACACAAAAATTCAAGTCCCGCGCTCAGAAAAGTGAGACTCGCGCACTGAGGGTTGCGTACAAAAACTTCCTATTATAACTGCCCGGGTTAAGTTTGCACCACTTTCCACCTCATTTGGCGCCGCATACAAATGAGGTGGAATGTTGACGCAACTGATTACGTTTGATATGGGAGTCTCACTTAAATATTGATTTTATTCTATTTTTGTACCTATTTTTTGTTATATCGCCAACAGAAATACATTATCTGTGAAAATTATCTGTGTGTGTGTGTGTGTGGTATCTGTGAAATTTTTTAACTACCATGGTTAATGAGATACAGCCTGGTGACAGACTGACAAACGGACTGTAAAGACTTAGTAATAGGGTCCCGTTTTTTACCCTTAGGGTACGGAACCCTAAAAATGAAACATTACATGTTTCATAAATTTAAGGATGATATTTGAATAAGTAAGTATTTTAAGTTAGGAAGCTTGTCAAATATACCTACCTCCTTTGATTTGAAAAAAAAAGTAGCCATGATAAAAAAACTCTTTGGTTTTTTGAACGATTATTTTGAAAATGTATATGGGGATCACTGTGGTTTCCACTGACCTGAAATATTTGTTTGACGACACAAAACCTCTAGGTAATGGTGAAATGGTGAAAATAATATCATTCATCATCATATCACCGTCATCATCTCCATCATTATCATACATAATCACCGTCATTATCTCATCATCATCACCATTACCATCATTCATCATTCTTTTGTTCAATAAAGTTTAAATAAATAAAATAAACAAATGGGATAATGATGATGCTGATGTGATGATAATGATGTTTTGTTTATATATAAATATTTCATTAAATTCCAATTTAATTAAAAACGATAGCAGGAGATGGCTGGATCGTAACAGCGCAAGCTAGAGGAGAGTGGAGAAAAATGAAGGAGGCCTCTACTCGACGAGAGGTCTTTAATAATAGTGTGACATAAATAAAGTGAAATAATATTAATAAATATAATTAGCTCATTAGAGACTAAGTCAGTTAAAAGTGGCAGTAGGTACATGAATATTTTGTTATCTTTTTCAGACGTTCCAAATGGCTTCGCTTAATATGTCGTGAAGATTTGACGAACAAGAAGCCGAAAAACTATACCGTTTGTGAAGAACATTTTGACACTATGGAAATTCTATTTGGATCGCATCGCAAAAAGCTTAAACGTACTGCATTACCATCTCTTCACCTACCAGTGCCAGTCCAAGTGCCAGCTATGCAAAAAAAATATGAAGAAACGACAAGCGAAGCGCCGGCGTTTGCTGAAATACGTATACAGACAGAAGTATAACGATTTTAGCATGATGGGTGGATCAACTTTTTCTTGCTGCTATTCTGTCCGTGACCCAGGGGATAATAGTGCTTAAATTACTAAGAAAAGTGTTGATAATTTATATTACTGGTATTGTCAGGAGATAGTCTGACATAAAAATGGACTTATACCTAACGGTTTACTAATGTTTTGCAGAAAATTGTTTTACCGAACGTAACGTTTCGCATAATGCTCATTTCGCATAACTGTTATTCTACGGATACCATAGATTTTTCTGAAAAGCTATAACATAAACCTAACCTAAACTATCCTAATCTATCAGGATACACAAAAAACATTTAAAAATATATTTCCCGTTAAAGCGGCAGAAAATTTCTGCGAAATGAGCATTATGCAAAACATTACTTTCGGTAGAACAAATTTCTGTCAGATGAGGGTAACCCGCTTATAACTGCATTATTACAAAGCTTTTGCTAAATATAACCACGGAAAATCGTAGTTTTAAAAAGTGACCCTGGGGCATCACCATGGCAACGAGTGGCAGAGAATAGTTGATTGACCCAGACAACAGTATACTCAAACAACTACCAGATTTCTTTCATCCGACTCACCACGGAAGGGAAAACTAAAACCCGATCTTTTTGAAGCTAGGAAAAAATAAAGTTATACGAAATTGTCAATAAAACAGTAAAGTGTCAAATGGATAATTTCCACAAATTGTGTGACAGATTTCTAACAAAAGAGCTAGCCGAGTTGGTAAAAGCGCAGATTCATTTAAAATATATACTGGAAACAGATATCATCTAAGTTACAAAATGTTTTGCTTGAGTTTATATTACACCAGTCCACATGCTTATCGGCTACAAACTGCTGTATTGTCTTCCATGTCCCAGAACATTAAATAAACACGGAGTACCAATAACATCTGAAATATGACTAAGTTATGTCAATTCTAAAAAGTTAATATTATGAGCTCAGAATATATTCAACTGTATATTCCCGAAAAAACTCACTGTTTTATGTTTGTGGCTATCTCCTAAAAAAATGCGCCGAACGACATACCTAATGATTGTCAAAACCTGAAATCATACATCAAACCAAATCAAGCCAATAACGTTAGTTCATCAAGTCACTACATGAGCTATAGTTGCCGGCAAACTTTTAGAACAGAAATGGCGGATCTGCGCATGCGCATGTACATTCGTACGTAAATCGGCTACTGCGCAGTCAAGGTTATGCTCAAAAAGTTTGCCGGCAGCTGTACAGAGATTCAAGGACCGGAAAACCCCTCTTTAAAGTTAAGCCTAATATAAGGTAACCCTAACAATTTGGTAACCATAACATAAGGTAACCTTTTCATTTGGTAACCCTATGTTAAGGTTACCCTATCATAACAGTTAACTACAACCTCAACACAGTTACACAGTTACGGTTAAAACCCTAACGCGTAAGGGTTATTTATAGCAGTTAACTCTAAACCCTATCGCGTTAGGGTTTGGAACTGGACGTTGAAGGATCGTTATAGATGAGCGGAGTTGGCAGAATGTTTACGTATTGCCGTGTTTTTTTTTACACTAGTTTTGTTTTGACTTTTTGTTTTTTGTTGTTGTTATTAGATAATAAGTACTTTATCTTTGCTTTTTATATGTTTCTCCTTCACTGATGTTGTTAATTAGTTGATAATTTGATGTGATTGTTCTGTTAATAAAAAAATAATAATATCTAATAATAAATACCTATAATTTTCATACTGTTTTTAGGGTTCCGTAGTCAACTAGGAACCCTTATAGTTTCGCCATGTCCGTCTGTCCGTCCGTCCGTCCGTCCGCGGCTTAGCTCCGTGATCATTAGTACTAAAAAGCTAAAATTTGGTATGAGTATGTGTATGTATAACGCCGACAGAACGGGAAAATAAATATTAAAAAAAATTTTTTTTTCGGGTATAACTCTCGAACACCTAAAGTGGGGGTGATTTTTTTTTCTTTTCAACACTAGTGTGTGGGGTGTCGTTTAATAGGTCTTGTAAAAATAATTGGGGTCTCCTAACATTATTTTTGATAAAGTCAGCAGTTTTGTAAATATTCGCTCCGAAAACAAAAAAATAGTGTCCGCCCCTCTAACTTTTCAACCACGGGTCAAAAAAAATCGGAAAAATAATGTAAATGAGGCTTTATAATTACTTTCAATGAAAACTATATTGAACAAAATCGGTCGAGCTGTTTTTGAGATCGTCAAATTTCATATTTTTTCTTTTAAAGGACGTAAGTTGACTTCCAGAAGGTAATAAGTGATTACAGTTTCTAGGGCGTTTACGACCTTTTTATAGAGCTTGAAATCTTTCTTAACTTAAAACTCGGGCTTAAAACAGCAGTTTATTGTGAAGGATGAGCAACTACGGAACCCTACACTGAGCGTGGCCCGACATGCTCTTGGCCGGTTTTTTTTCTTATCGAGGAACGATCGGCAGCTTTGCTGGTAACGTTATACCTGATAACAGTAAAAACCATCGTATAAGAACAAAAGAGATTTCGACTTGCAGCATGGTATTTTTAAGTGTGCAACGTGCTGTTTTAAAATGACAGATTAGATAAAAAATGTAAGAAAGAGATGGGATTAGTATTGTTTTGAAGCATCATAGATGCTAAGCGTTAGTTACTCAGTATCCTCCAAATCGTCCAACTGGTCAGTTACAAACGGGTGCCATAAAATAACAAATATTAAAAAAAAAAACTTTAAAATGTACTACAAAAAGCGCTTGCTGCCACTGCCATGCAATTTTCCCGAGGAATATAGTGATTTTGTAAATGAACTTAAAAGACAGAAGAAACTGGTAAGTTATGCATTCTTATTATGATTATATTTCAATTTTGTTTACCATTAAATCTTTGTAAATACTATCGACCTTAAAGGTACTCGAACTGATATTTTTTCCTTAATAGTGTCTGCAATATGTTTGTTTTTTTTTTCAACCATATTCTAATTATATATATACCTATACGTACCTATATCTATTTATTTCAACTTGATTGCACATTGCATTCCACAAAAACGTAGATAATAATGGCGGCTTTTTGCCATGAAATGAGGCGTTCTCTGCCAGACAACTTGTTTAAATGAATGTATATGTAAATATATAATATTTAATTATCATACAAATTCGGAATACCTACTACAATGACATTTCGCAAATGTGTGTTTGTGCATTTTATTTATTATACATTTTATTCAGAATATGTTGGCACATTTAGCTAAAAATCTCAGTAGTATATCTTGCATTATTCCAATTTACTTATAATGTTCGGGTATCCTTAGAGCTGCCAGTTTAGCATTCCTAACAAAAAATAGGCCATGCATGAACGTTGTACTTTATTGGACGACGCTTACATTTCTAATATTAGTGACGTATTTCTTACTAAACTTAAAATGAAACACCAAATTAACTATTTTTTTTTTTTTTCAGACAAAGTGAAATCAAGAGAGGAAGGAAGGGTATGAAAAACGTAAAGAAATTTTGGCTGAACTCAAGGAATTGTTAGAAGACGTACCGGACGATAAATTGAAGGACATGTGGGCACGTGTAAAATTTTTGACAGAATTGTATCATAAGGCTGTTCTAAAATTACGTAAATAATAAGTAATCCATAATTTAGTATTATATTTGATATGGTCTAATTTTAAACTGATTTGATTTTTTAATTGCTGTGATTTATGTCATTGTTTTTTTTTATTATGGTGTTTTTAATGTATAGGTGTTATAAGTATTAATTGTTAAGAATAGGTAGTTATTAAAACTGATTATGCATGTTAAACTGTGATGATGATTATTTTTATGGTTTTAGTTAGTATAATTAAACTTACTATTTTTGTTATCTGATTAAAACATGTATATTCTAGTAAATTATTTACACACCTAAAATGTATTTTTATTTTATGAACATAGCATGATTATAATATGGTAAATACTTTTAACGGTATCATTATAGAAATCGCGTTGATGCTGGCAAGACGCTATTAGCGCTCAGATTAGGATAAACACAAAAATTGAATTCTTATTTTATTAATTAAAGAAAAAAAAAGACAAAATAATTATTATACTAATACATTTCAAATAACGTTCAATTATAATGTTACTTGGATTAATTTTATTGTACAGTCGGTTAGATTTTGTTACCTAAGTAGGTATTGTGATGAGTATTTTTTTAAACAAGCAACGCATCTCCGTATCAGCTTGTCCTAAAATGCTTTCATATGTCCAGATGTTCGGATTTCCGGCTGTTGTCGACTAGAGGTCCGATTCATATGAATTGTTGATTCAGTTATTCGTAATTTTTCAATGTGGCGAAGATATGGGGTTTGCTAATGTAAAAAATAACAAATAACAACCATTTTGAAGTAAAGTCGCGAGGTTTACCGCTTACATAGCCACTTGTTTAGTTGTTTTAATGAATTGGTAATATGGAGACTAATGTCGTATGGTGTAGTCAGGAGTTGGATAGTGGAATTCCTTAACGGTTGCTTGTATACTTTTCGAGTGCAGGGTCTGATGGTTTGTTTTTAAGTGTACAATTGAAACTGCAATATCTCGTGTCACATCACAACTTCATTATAACTAACTGTCTACTGAAAAAAAAAACAGATTTACCGCGTACATACATTATAAGTACCGACAAGATACTAGTAAGAGTATTAACAATAGGCAACTGAATTTTAGATCTTTTTTTACTATTCCTAACAACGTATGCTATCCCTTTAATATCAGCGGAAAGCGAAAGAGATAGTAAGTCATGGCAGGTAACAAAGATCACGTGGGTATGCTTGAGTTTTGCATCTTTTGCCGGTTATGACCTTTCTGGATTGTACAGGCTTCAAAAAACCTCCTGAAAAATATCCTATGAGATGAGAATTAAATGCTTGTTTTATTTATTCAAATTACTAACATAAGACAAAAAATAAAAATAAAAAACAATCAAAAAAGCACTAGTTGACAGTTCAACGTAGGTTTTATTTAAAATATCATTTACCTGCAACCGTCGTCGCTAACCTGCTAACAAATTCAGTTAAGTTGGAACATATTTGTCGCAAACCTGCACCCATTGTCGATAACCTGGTAGTAACAGATGTCGTTTACCTGACATCGATGTCTTTCACCTGTCGACCTAAAATTTCAAACACCTATATCTTCTAAGATATTCAATTTAACTACTTCCCTCGACGTGATATCAATTGTCTGAATATATTTCTAGCGATCCTATGAAAAATAAAATAAGAAATCACAACTTAAAAAAAAAATGCAAAATTAACGCAGCGGTGCAAATATTTTGAGAACGACCCAAATATTCTTGTTCAAATCAATTTGAATAATAAGAATATCCACAGAACCATCATTAATATTGCTAATCTTTACAATTTAAGGGTGTAATTTTATTAAAATAATATGAAGTTCGTTATTGACGCATACATCAATTTAAATATATACTTAGATGAAAAGGGATGACTGAAATGCTAAGGATTATTTTTATTTTATTGTTATCGGGGTAATGGCATTTACTGCACACTAAGACGCAAACCGTAATGAGACGCGGTATTTATTATTGTTTTAAGAATAATCAAAATGCAGTTGTGCCTTAACTGAATGCCGCATTAATTGTTAGATTTTTTTATCGAAACAATACTTATCTGTATTACGGGGAATGAAGGAAATGATAGTTAATTGTGTTTGGGATAAACCAATATGTAATATCAATGGTGACGGCAAAAATAAATGAATGACTTTTATTTTTTCCGTCTTAGAGTTATTTGTCAAGCCCCAAGGCCCAAAGGCAAAGATGAAATATGAAAAAAAAACAAACAACACACTGTTTTCGCCGCTCGAGTTAAGCAACGCTACAATGGTAACATAAGAAGTTTCTACACCAAAGACTTAAAGTTGAATATTGACTGATTTGACGCTTTATAGCATATTGTTACAAACCTCGCAAGCTAAACACGTTTATGACTTGGAAGAGATAAGAAATTTACTGAGTTACTGTTATTCAAAAACTGACCTAATAAGACATAATTTAGGGATCATATTCGTTCGAACTCGTTCAAAAACCCTTACGTTAAGGTTATTAAGTTAGGGTTAGTAGTTATTATAACTGCTATTCAAAAACGGAACTAATAACACATTACTTAAGGATCACATTCGTTTGAACTCGGTTCAATACCCTAAAGAACCTGTTAGTGGGACGAGGTAGGTTAGTTAAGGTAGTTATTAACCGCGTTAACTGCAACAAAACAGTAACCGTATCATTGAAACAACCACATCATAGGGTTAACAATATGTAAGGGTTTTTAAAAACAACTTCTAAAATAACCTCATCAAAAACCCTTGTTAAGGTAACCGGTTCCGGTCCCTGCAGAGATTACAGCAAAGATACTAACCAAAGTTTTTTAGTTGTGCAAAAATTGACGAAACTTTTCGCTGTTGTTTATAAAAAGAATACCTGAATTGTAAAGTAGCCGTATCAATTTACCAAGAGGTAGACAAAATCAGTTACATGACGCCGTGTCCATGTTTTCCAATAATTTATTTAAAAAGTTATTCATTAGAATGAGGATTTTTTAACACGATAAAATTTAATAATAATTTTCGACCGTGTCGTAGCAGGCGAAAGTATTTCTCAGTCAGCAATTTATATAATAAGTACAAACTAGTCTAGAATAAAGACGCTTTAAAATGTTGAAGTCTTTTAATTACATAGTTCTGTTTTTAAACGAGTCAATTCATTCGATTATTATCATTATATAACCCAAAAAATATATTTTAATAAATGACAATAAAAATAAAAATTAAGCGTGACAACCCTAACGATCGATTGGCGCGTAAGTATTTATCTCCAAATAAAAAACCGGCCAAGTGCGAGTCGGACTCGCGCACCGAGGGTTCCGTACAAACACTTTCCATCCCTAAGTGGTTAAGTTAAGTTTGCACCTGGTATGTATAGCGCCCCATATAAATTAGGTGCAAAGTTAGGTATTAAATTATTAAAAAAAAACTACTTACTAGATCTCGTTCAAAACAATTTTCGTTGGTAGTTTTTATAGTAATGTACATCATATGTTTTTTTTAGATTTTTTATTTTCTTATTTTAGAAGTTAGAGGGGGGGGGACCAACTTTTTTCCACTTTGGAAGCGTCTGTCACGCAAACTATTCGGTTTAGAAAAAAAATATATTAGAAACCTCTATATCATTTTTGAAGACCTATCCATAGATACCACACACGTATGTGTTTGATGAAAAAAAAAATTTCGAGTTTCAGTTCTAAGTATGGGGAGCCCCCAATATTTATTACTATTTTTTTATTTTTGCATCAAAATCTTAATGCGGTTCACAGAATACATCTACCTACCAAGTTTCAACAGTATAGCTCTTATAGTTTCGGAAAAAAATGGCTGTGACATACGGACGGACAGACGGACAGACGGACAGACAGACAGACAGACAGACAGACATGACGAATCTATAAGGGTTCCGTTTTTTGCCATTTGGCTACGGAACCCTAAAAAGGCCTTAGTTTCCCTACTGCTTTAGCCTATTATATGTACTGTGTCTAGTGCCCATCCCAAATTTACCCCACTTTAAATTAAGTTAAGTAGATTAATTTTATTAGTATTAGAAATTAATTATTTGTGTTCGTCGGTAGGGTGATAGTGGATCTAGGGTATTTTAAATCGATGCTGGCAACACGGAAACGGATTGAAAGAACCAACCAATCATACCGTGATGACTTCAAAAGTCTTGCCTGTCATTCCGGAGTGCCATACCTTATTTTCTAATACCATGGTACAACCCTGAGCCACAGTATACCCTGAGCTCCCAAACGAAGTAGGTATCATTGGCGTCATCGCCCCCGGAGTTTTAAAATTAAAAATAAAATAAAAATTTGTTTATTACTAAAATGAACACAAGTATTTCAGTACAGTAAATAGTACACAAATAGGTACAATTTGCATAAACAAAAAAAAACACATTTTTAATAGTTAGTTCACATTTTTGGTAATGGCTACCAGTCTCAGCTTGTGCTAGGCTAGTACCCCAGCGCTGATTTCAGACAGGCCCCTTTGACAGAGTTGGGGTAAAACTACGCTCGCTACAAGCACGGAAAGAAAAACAAATTAAATATTGAAATATTTAAAAAATATTACTGAATTGTCTTTATACTGTGTATGATTGTCCCTTAATATTTATTTTTTTATTTATTATTTCCAGTTGAAGCAGCCGGGTGCGTCGGGCAGCAATAAGGATGCTTTGGAAACTGAGACGGGTAAATCTTCCCAATTTTTTTTTACGAATAAATAACCGGCTTAAACAAAACTGAAATGCCAAAAATAACCCGTTCATGTACAGATTACATTTGAATCACCTTTTGAAGTCGTTCATGAACTTTATAATCGTGGACAAACATCCATATACGTACTGGTCAAACTGAGAAAATATTTTTTTAGACAGTTAAAATACCAAAACCCTCTCTTAAGTGTAAAAAAATACTTTTCTGAAAACCGCATCAAAATCGGTTCAGCCAAACGCGAGATAATCGCGGACAAACATACATACATACATAATAGTGTAATGCTATACATAATAAACGGCTTTACTCACGTCGTAGAAGTCGAATATCGCTCGAGAGGCATCGGATATTCGGATCGATATTTACCTAAACTTTGGTGGCGGCTTTGTTATTCGGTAGTAGGTATAGGCGTCTTTGTTTGACGTATGAGTGAGATAGCATTAGGATTTTGTCGACTTTAGGTAAATATCGATCCTAATATCCGATGCCTGTTCATCACACCGAGCGAAATTTGACATCTACGACAAAGATACGTTCTTATGTATTGTAATATGTCTAGGACTCACGTGAGTTTTCTCTATAAAGTGTTCTTTCTTTTCCAGGCTTTAATGTCTCTGAATCCAACGAACCACATGGTGTTCTACCCCTGCATCAGTGTCGTCTCTGCGCAAAATCCTCCAAGGATTGCATCGACGTGACCGACCAGGACAGGCCTTATTTGACCAGAAACAAAACTACACTAGCACTAAACGACCTGAGTGTAGAATTGGATTTCGACGACGACGCTTTACCGAAAACTGTGTGTGGAACCTGCGATAGAAAACTACAAGCGGTTTATGATTTTTTTAAACAAGTTAATGAAGCACAAGAATTGCTGGTCAATGTTAAAGATGACTTCGAGGAAGTTGAAATTCTAATTGTGAAGACTGAATGTGAATCACCTACCTCAGACGACAATGTACTTGATGATTTTGATAAAGACCCCATAGGAGATTTTATACCCGTAGATAAAACTGTGTTCGTAAAACCTAGTAGTAAATGTAAAAGAAAAAGCGTTGAAGATACACCTAACGCTCAGAAGAAGCCTAAAGTTACTGCGGCCGTAGAAAGTGGATCACAGACATCTGACGAAAATGAAGTTGATGATATTGATAGTAAAGACGGCATAATAGATTCTATAACCGTATCTGAAACTGTGCTCATAAAACCTAATAGTCAATGTAAAAAAGAAAGCGTTGAAGATACAGCTAACGCTCAGAAGAAGACTAAAGTAACTGCCGACGACGTAGAAAGTGTAGAATCAGGGTTGGTTATTGATATAAAAGAAGAACCTGTTGGAGTGGTTGATGCATTTGAAAATTCAGAGTGTTATGATTCAGAGACAGTCACTGAATAGATTAGAATTGGGGAAGCGGAAGTCGAAATGCTGCTAAAACTACGATAGGCACCAACGATGATTTAATTTTCTTCCTTCTTTCTTATTTTGCAAAATATTCCTCCGATGAGGAAACTTAGATTAAGGTCGAAGATTCGGGAGGTGATTTTGAATACGACAAAATGTGATTTAGTTTTTCCTTTTCTATTTCTTATAGAATGATTTTGAATTTGTTTGAGCTTAATGTTGAACAAAATTTTGTCTCAAAAACTAAACTTACAGAAGCCATTTAAATTAATTAAAAATGTATGACCCTTGATTTTTCTTTTGTCTTTTCGTGATTTTAGGCTAAATACATGTTTCTTTATATGTATAATCTTATTAAAACTATTACTACCATTATTAAAAACGTTGTTTATTTTTATTTATAGTAGGCATACCTACCTATAAAGTGGACGTATTTTCAACCTTTCTTAATTTTTAGGGTTCCGTACCCAAAGGGTAAAAAACGGGACCCTTTTACTAAGACTCCGCTGTCCGTCTGTCTGTCTGTCACCAGGCTGTATCTTGTGAACCGTGACAGCTAGAGAGTTGAAATTTTCACAGATGTAGTTCTGTTGCCGCTGTAACCAAAAATACTGAAAATAGAATAAAATAAATAGCTAAGCGGACGGAGCTCCAATACTCGAAGTTGGCCGAAATATGGATTTCTGCAGCGATGTGCCCCTCCCCTCCACACTATCATATTCACCCAACTTCGACGAACTCCGCGGGTAATGTGGAGCCGCAATAGAACCACACTGGTGTACTGCCTTTTCGCCGAATTATGTTTCGTCAAATTTCATTTGGCAACCAACTTTTCGCCGATGTTTTATTACGCAAACCAATCCTTGGCATAATTTTACTTCGTAATTTTTTTATTTCGCTACATTTTTATATTCCAAAATTTTATTATGTCAAATTTTATGTGGTAAATAATTGTGTAGGAAATGATTTGCTAAGGCAAATAACATATCGTCAAATTTTATGTGGTAAATAATTGTGTAGCAAATGATTGCTTATTCAAATAACGATTCATCAAAAGCCATTTGGGCAAATTACCTACAACCATTGTGTACAATCGCCCGCGAATCGGGAAACCGTATTTTTGAGAGTTTGAAGGACCTTAATGCGAGAATCGAAAAGCGAAATTTGGAGCCCTAGATGCCAGTGAAAATAAATTGAATGCAAGCCGACTCACCCAATTGCAGCCTGGCCTTCTTCGAGTCGGTACCGACAGCTTACCTTCTCGAGCTGATGCTGCACAGGATCTCAGGATGATATTCCAAGATTGGGCGCGCTTCCACACAATTACCACAATATTTCTAATTTTTGTTTCACGACACAGGGCTTACGCGTCTAGTAGCGAGCAGCTATACATAATAATCTACCCTTAACTGGCAATATTTAAATAAATGTATAGAACGCGAATCTACCCTACCAAAACTGTCACTATATATAAGGTGCATTCCGAAATAGGAAAATTATCGATAAATCTTACAAAACTAAATTTATAAAATGGCGTGCGGATGCATCATTCCGCCCACCAAAATACGACGTATTTTATACTAATTAATCAATGGGTAAAGGACACAACTTAACGAGAGGTCGTTGCATTAAACCGCATTGTGTTTTTACTGTGGCTACGCGACTAACTCCGTCCTTTCCAGGATGCAGAGTGACGATGCGTCCAAGAGACCAGTTAAGTGGCTTAGTTTGTTCCTCGTTAATTAAAACAAGTGTACCGATTTTAGGCTCTGTGGCATCTGCATGCCACTTCGCACGCTGATTTAAAGTATGCAAATACTCCATGTGCCACCGTTTCCAAAAATCACGATGAAGTTTTTGCACTAACCGCCAACGATCCGAAGGATTTAAGTTGTTACTGATTTCGGGCTCAGGTAACGATGTCAAAGGCTCGAGAGTAAGAAAATGTCCAGGTGTCAAAACGGACATGTCATTGGGGTCGGAGCTCATTTCACAGAGTGGCCGTGAGTTTAATACTGCCTCAATCTGAGCGGAGACCGTGAGAAACTCTTCGTAGGTCAAGATTTGACTACCGACCACGCGATTAAGGTGAGTTTTAAAGCATTTGATGTTTGATTCCCACAACCCGCCGAAGTGTGGCGCAGCTGGTGGGTTAAAACAGAATTCAATATGCTCACTAGAGGCCGCTTCTTTCATGGCGTTAAAGGCACCCACGAAATTAGTACCTCTATCACAATGAAGACGCCGACAAGGGCCACGACGAGCGACAAACCGAGTCAGTGCAGCGAGAAACGCATTAGTGGTCAGCCCAATAACGAGTTCTATATGAACCGCTTTCGTCGCAAAGCAGATGAAAAGACAAACGTAAGTCTTGAACGGTTTGGCGCCACGGTGCCGCCTAACAAAAGTGGAATAAGGGCCAGCGAAGTCAACCCCACTATGCACAAATGATTTGCCCTGCGATACTCTTAACCTTGGAAGATCCGCCATACGCGGCCGTAAAGGTTTTGGGTCAATACGAAAACATCTGATGCATTTCGACAAACGACTGTTCAATACTCGCTTGACAGCGACTATCCAGAATTTTTGAGCTATCAAAAAATGTAGGGTACGTAAACCAGGATGCTGGTTGTGTTTATGAACATGATCAATGATCAGCATCGTGAGACGATGTTCACTGGGCAAAAGCAGTTGGTGTTTACAATCATAATCGAGATCGGAATGAGCGAGCCTACCGCCCACCCTCAACAAACCGGGTTCGTCGACGAATAAATTCAATTTCCGAAACTGCTTGGGCAATTTTTTGCCATTTTTCAACATTTGGATTTCATTGGAAAAGGCATCCTTTTGTGCTAACTTCACAAGAACTGTCAGTGCACTATCGAGTTCGGATTGAATCAGTGCACCAGATCGACGATTATGAGGATTACGACAGTTGTGTATAAAACGATGAGCATAAGCAACGATTCGTTCAATTTTATTGAGGCTCGAATGCCTTTCGAGAAAGTCGCCGAATTTTTCAATCGACACAATAAGCGCTGTCTGCTTGGAACATTTCTGCTCTTCTGTGACCTCCTCGTTTTCTACTGCTAAAGACGCATCGGGCCAATTGCTGACAGCAGTTGACAACCATTGAGGGCCAGTCCACCATAACGAGTGGTCGATAAGTTCTTTCACAGTGATACCCCTAGAGGCACAGTCGGCTGAATTAAATTCAGAGCGAACGTGGTGCCAATGGGCTGCAGAAATTTTATCTTGTATATGGCTCACACGATTGCTTACGAAAGTTTTCCAACGATGAGAAGGTGAGCGCAACCAAGCTAGAGTCACTGTCGAGTCTGACCAACAGTATATGTCTTCAAAGTCGACATGACCGGCATACACATCCATGACATGTGTAACGAGATCGGCCAGCAACACTGCTGCACAAAGCTCTAATCGAGGGATGGAGGTTCTTTTTAAAGGTGCTACCTTTGAACGAGACATGATCAAATGTGTAGTGATCGTTTCATCACTATGGCAAATTCGAAAGTACACCACGGCTGACATGCCGGCCTCCGAGGCATCGCAAAACCCGTGCAGTTGCACGAGCACGCGGCACGTGGATGGAACGAAACGAGGAACTTTGAGAGACGACAGCAGGTCGAGCTCCAAACGGTAACGAGACCATTTTTTAGCGACACAAGGGGGCGCTTCTGCGTCCCAGTCAAGACCAAGCGCCCAAAGTTCCTGAATGATGCATTTAAATGCGAGGGTGAGGGGCGTGAGGAAGCCAAGCGGATCGAATATGCGAGCTAATTCGGATAGAACGTTTCGCTTCGAGCATTTCTCGTGAAGTGCAGTCACTGTGAACGAAAAGCAATCACTAGATGGATTCCATTCCATTCCGAGTACTTTCACAGGAGGAGAAGAGTCTGAATCGAACGAGTGAGGACTGTTGTGACAGTGCGCAGGATCGATATTTTCTAGCACACTAGGACAATTGCTAGTCCACTTTCTTAATTCAAAACAACCCTTAGATAAGAGCTCACTGACCTTCGCTTGAAATTCATGAGCAGATTCAATAGAATCAGCACCTGTTACGAGATCGTCGACATACATGTCTTCCTTGATAGCGGCAACAGAGCGAGGATGTTCATTGCCCTCGTCAACAGCTAGTTGCATAAGGGAGCGAATGGCGAGAAAGCTGGACGAAGCCATACCGTACGTGACGGTGTTGAGGCGAAATTCTTGAACGGGTTCATCAACAGAAAACCGGAACAAGATGCGTTGGAAATCACGGTCAAGGTGCGAAACTTGAATCTGACGATACATTTGCCTGATGTCAGCTGTTAAAGCAATTGCGTGCAATCGAAAGCGAAGAAGAATCGAAACTATATCTGGTTGCAATGTAGGTCCAACGAGCAACTGATCATTCAATGAGGACCCGCCATTAGGCTGTGCGGTAGCGTCAAAGACTACGCGCAATTTGGTCGTCGTACTACTAGGTTTGAGTACACAATGGTGCGATAAATAATAAGCTTGATCGGTTGTGTCATGTTCAACCGGCTCCAAATGGCCAGCGTCCAGATAGTCTTGCATGAAATCATTGTATTCATGGCGAAGCTCAGGACTACGAGAGAGTCTTTTTTCGAGAGATGAAAGGCGCCGTTCGGCGAGTGCACGAGAGTCACCGAAACGTCGGAGAGGCGTTCGGAACGGTAAGCAAACAATGTACCGTCCGTTGGCGTCGCGCGTGTGAGTCGAAGCGAATATTTTTTCACACGTGGCTTCATCGGCGCATAATGGCGAAGCGCATGGAAGATTTTCAATTTCCCAAAATTTACGAATTTGGGTGTCGAGCGATTCGATCGAGCAAAATAATGAAGATCTAGAGGGGGTAGGTGCGCAAGAAACCTTTCCCATTATTATCCAACCGATTCTAGTTTCGAAAGCTGTAGGGCCGTCTGGGCCATAGTCACGCCGATTGCCCGTGAAGATTTGACAAAACGCATCGACTCCTAACAATGTATCAACATTACCAGGAACAGCAAAATTGGCATCCGCGAGATCGAGTTCGTTTATCTGTGGTAACTGATCAGTATCGATATTTACTGTGGGCAGTTCACCACATATTTTGGATGTGACAAATGCTTCAATACAGGTTTTGAATTCGGACTTATGACTGCGAAGATGTATGTCAGTGCAAGTCGTTACGAGAGACCTGACTTGACCAATACCTTCGATGGAGGTGGTCGTCTTGCGTGACGAAAGACCGAGCCGCCGAGCGCAACTACTGGTTATAAAATTTGATTGACTTCCATTGTCAATCACGAGACGAATTTTTTGATAGTTGCCGAAGTTGTCCAACACGTCGACACACGCAGTAGCGAGTAGGGAGGTATGACTTGCTATAGCTGGCGTTGTACCAGAAGCGAGCAGGACCGACCGATTCCCCTCGGGCTCATGACCAGAGCCGTCAGAGGACGAGGGTTGCGACAGAGATGAGGCGGCGCCGCCGCTCGATACAGTTGTACGAGCGCTAGGCGCACCGAGAGCGACATTTTCATCGAAATGAAGTGTTGTGTGATGGGGAGCACTACATTTGAAACAACGAGATTTCGAGGGACAAGTCTTAACCACGTGACCGGGCCTAAGGCAATTAACGCAAAGTTTATTGTCTTTGGCGATGACGAAACGTTCATGTGGTGATTTGTTACGATAAGCGACACATTTGGCGAGATCGTGATTCGATCGACATAGTACACAAAGTATTGGTTCACTCGAAGCAACGTTGCTAGCAAGAAGCGCCTTATACGTTGAACCAGGAACGACATATTCGGTTGGGCGCCGAGGCGCGCCGCGTGCGGCGGCGGGCGGCGCCGGCGCCGGCGAGGCGCGCGCACGGGGCGTACTCGCGGGCGCGGGTTCGGCGAGTTCTAAAGCTTGTCCGGCCTTACTCACATATTCCAACAAAGAGTCAAACGAAGGAATATCCTTGCTGTCATTTTGCAACTCGAAGCGACGACGAGTGTCTTGATCTAACTTGTTGATCAATAAATAAAACAATGGAATGTTAGCAATTTATGTATTATTTCAAAAATATACACAAATATTTAATTACTTTTTATTAGCGTTGGTAACACTCCTAGACTTGTATTTTCGCGAACAGTTTGTTATTAGTACGAAAACGATTTCTCAACGGCTACTATTGGTTCGTTGCTCGAATACCGCCATTTTGTGTGCTTGATTTCTATTGGTTGGTGATTCGAGCGGGGAATCTTGATTTCGGATCGTTGAGGAATGGTCATTCTGTTACGGTTGCTCGAGCTGTAAACTTGTCTGCAAAATAGTGTAATATAAGGAAGGTTTATTAAATTGCTGGAAGGTTATTTTAATTAAGGAAAGTTATTGTTCGATATTGTGATCGGCTAATTAAAAGTTATAGTTGATTGAAGATTGTGTTATTGCTTCACCTTGGTCCTGGAGGCTATCCTAAGGAAGATTATTCACAAATCTCAGAAAGAGGGATTAACAACTTAGTGCCCACAAAAGGATCGGAGATACACTTACGTATTTGGTGTACAAAGAAAACGCTGCGACAACATGGATGAAGAGCGTAGGTCAAGGTCTCGTCACCGGCGACCAAACACTCCAAGTGCCAGCGGCAGAAGTAGAGCACATGGACAAGACAGGGAGCATAGGCAACGGCGGTTGCGGACTCCAGAAGGCTCATGGTACAGCGGCAGAGGCAGCGCTGGTGGCGATGGCATCACCGGTGGCAGAACTTCTGGAGGACGTAGTCGTGGTACACCTTCACCGTTATTGACTGCTGAACAGGGATCACGGGATTCACAGGATAGGGGTCGTAGTAGAATGCGACGTAGCATATCACGGAACAGAGTAGTTAGATCACGCGATCAATCAGTGCATCGTTATGCTGTAGCGCGTTATAGTCGAATTCCTCGTAGTCGTGAGCGATCGGGTAGTCATGGGGTACGTGATCGATATAGAGATCGTCGTCAAAACCATAGATCACGTAGTAGAGTTAGCAATCATTCTGGCTGTAGTGACCGAAATGTTGTTGGAGGGGAGTTATTGTCTAGGTTTGCGGATATGATTGAGAGCTTTACCAAGACTAACAAGATCAAGAAAGAAACCTTCTCAAATACGAACGTTATTCCCGAATTCGATCCTTCTTTAAAAAATCAGACCGTTGATAAATGGCTTTTAAAAGTGAACGAATGCGCGACTCTGTATGAATGGACGGAGAGGCAAACCATTCACTACGCACTACCGAAACTCGTAGGTATTGCTAAAAAATGGTATGAAGGTTTGCCTTCTCTGTTGTTAAGTTGGGAAGAGTGGCAATGTAAATTAAAAAGTGCCTTTCCGGCAAATGAGAACTATGGTCAAATGATGTTAGAAATGCTGAATAGGAGGGCGAAATTCGGAGAATCATTGGAAACTTATTTTTATGACAAGGTTAATTTAATAAATCGTTTAGAGGTGATTACGGGCAAGAGGGCAGTAGAGTGCATTTTGCATGGTATAGATGATAGGTCGGTGAGAATGGGTGCAGAAGCTGCGCAGTTTGATGATTGTGACAGATTACTAGCATACTTAAGGAAAGTAAGCGTTCAAAGGACAGAACAATCAGGCATTAAAAAGGGGAGTACGAATAATAAAGCTATATACAAATCACATGTAGGAAATAAACCGAGCATTAGGTGTTATAATTGTAAAGAGGAAGGTCACCCTGTTTCAAAATGTCCGAAGCCAATTAAAAAGTGCAATAAATGTTCAGCGGTTGGTCACATCGATTCCGAATGTTTTCGTCAGCCAAAAAATAGTGAACCTAAATCTGTAATGGCTATAGGGGCACCAGTTGGGAAGCCCAACTCTAACAAGTACGTTCAGAATATAAATGTTAATGGCGTGCCAATTGAAGCATTCATTGACATGGGCAGTCAGTTAACTTTAATGCGAGAGAGTGCAGCCAAGGACATTTTTAAACAGTGGGATACTTCAAGAGCGTATCCCATGATGGGATTTGGTGGGACGTTGGTTGAGTCTATAGGGTCGTGTGTAGCGGAGGTTATGATTCAAAATGTAACATGTACAGTCACATGTGTGGTGGTACCAGATGTATTTATGGCACACCCGGTTTTGATTGGTCAGACGTTCACGGAACAACCTCATGTCAAAATTATAAAGGCAGGTGACAAGTTGTTGTTCGAAAATTCAGATGACTGTAACGAAAAAGGAAAGTTGGAATTAAGAGTGTTCCAAGATACCACCATACATGAGACAGGGGCCATTGGTGTGTATTGCGATACGGGTTACACAGGATTATTTTATGTGAGAGGGGGATTTAGGGGACAAGTAGACAAAGAATATTTTTTAGGAGAAGGAGTATACAAGCTAGAGCAGGGTAAGGGTATTATAATAGTAGAGCCTTTATCAAAATCAATAAATTTTAAAACGAACGAATTAATTGCTAGGGCCGAAATTGTGTTAGAATCATTTGGCATTCAGGAAATTAATAAAATTGAGAGCGAAGTCAAATCATTAAAACCTTTTACGTTAAGTGATTTGAGCATTGGGGACATTGCTCAGGAGGATAAAGTTAAGCTTCTCGAGTTAATTAATTCATATCGGGATTGTTTTGCTACGTGTCTTGGGGAATTAGGATGCACAGATATTGAAAAAATGGATATCGATTTGAAAGATAATGAACCAGTAGTATATAGGCCGTATCGCATGTCAGCGAATGAAAGACAGGAAGTTCAAGGGATGGTAGACGAATTAATTGAGACAGGGATTGTTCGCGAATCAAGTTCACCTTATGCGAGTCCCATTATTTTGGTTAGAAAAAAGACAGGAGATAAGAGGCTATGCATAGATTATAGGCAACTAAATAAGAAAACGGTTAAACAACATTACCCATTGCCTTGTATGGAGGATCAAATGAATCGATTAGCAGAAAATAAGTTTTATTCAGCATTGGACTTAGCTAGCGGCTATTATCAAATTGAGTTAACCGAAGAGGCTAAGCCTAAAACCGCATTCGTCACACCAGACGGGCAATGGGAGTTCAACCGGATGCCGTTCGGTTTGGCGAATGCGCCCGCGGTTTTTCAGCGTGCAGTAAATAAGGCTCTAGGATCTCTCAGATTTCATACGGCTGTAGCATATATGGATGATATCCTAGTGCCTTCAAAAACAGTAGACGAAGGGTTAACTAAATTAGAAGCAATTTTCAAAAATATCAGAGCAGCAAATTTAACACTAAAATTGGCTAAATGCAATTTTTTCCAAACATCCGTTGAGTTTTTAGGTTTTGAGATAAATGTTAATGGCATTAGGCCAGGTTTAAAAAAGACTGATGCTGTCCGCAATTTTCCTGTCCCACAAAATGTACATAACATAAGGCAGTTCATTGGTTTAGCCAGCTTTTTTAGAAAATTTGTGAAAGACTTCGCGACAATTGCTAAGCCATTGACTAGTCTATTGAAAAATAATACACCGTGGGTTTGGGGGGATGCGCAGCAGCAGGCTTTTGAAAGACTAAAGTCCCAATTGGTGTCTCGTCCTGTTTTGGCTCTGTACAATCCCACCCTTTACACAGAATTGCATACTGATGCGAGTAAGTGGGGCGTGGGGGGAATATTGTTGCAGAGACAAAAAGAGGGAGACATGAAACCAGTTGCGTATTACAGTTGTCAGACTTCACCAGAGGAGCAACATTTTTCGGCATACGAACTAGAAACTTTAGCAGTAGTCATGTCCTTGACAAAGTTCAGGACGTATCTGGCGGGAATGCCCTTTACCATTGTTACTGACTGTAATTCGCTGAGAGCAACGTTCGCTAAAAGAGATATGTTGCCTAGAGTTGCTCGCTGGTGGGGTCTGATACAAGAATTTAACTGTGACATTAAATACAAGGCAGGTAAAGGAATGATGCATGTAGATGCGTTGAGCAGAAATCCGATAAAAGGTGATAAGGTCAGCTTAGATTTCCCTACAGTGTTTAAAATAGATGATGCTTGGCTTAAGACGGTACAATCCGACGATAGTGAAGTTAGTAGGATAAAAAGCATACTTTCTGATCCCAACAACAACAATGTCGTTGAAGTTAAAAATAATTACTGTTTAAAAAACAATAACGTTTTCAGAATTACTCCCAGTGGACCTAAATGGTTAGTACCCAGAGGTGTGAGATGGCAGATTTTGCGCACGTGTCATGACGACATTGGTCATTTTTCTGTTGATAAAACGTTCGAAAAGGTCAGTGAACATTACTGGTTTCCTAAAATGAGAAGGTTCATCCAAAAATATGTTGGGGCCTGTTTGGAATGCGCACTTAGTAAAGCGCCATCAGGAAAAAAATCAGGTTTCCTACACCCCATTCCTAAAGTGCCAACGCCATTTCACACCCTGCATGCTGACCATTTGGGCCCTTTTAACCCTAGTCGTTCTAAAAATAGATACCTATTGGTAATTGTGGAAGCATTCACTAAGTTTATAGTTTTGAAACCAGTTAAAAGCACGAAAGCGACGGTTACGATTAAAATTTTCAAGGAGTATTTCGGCACGTTTGGCTTACCGTCTAGGCTTATAACTGACAGATATTCATCCTTCACGGGTAAAAAGATAGCGTCGTTTCTGAAAGAATTAGGGGTACATCACATAATGAATGCGGTTGCTACTCCACGCGCAAATGGGCAAGTTGAGCGGTACAACCGCACCATTCTCGATGCACTTACGGCTATGAATCACGGCAGGGATGAAGAACTGTGGGATGACAAAGTCATAGATGTTCAGTGGGGATTAAACAATACGATCAATAAAGGGACGGGGAAAACACCTGCTGAGGTGTTATTTGGTCTGAAATTAAAAGGGATGACGGAAGGTAAAATAATTAGTGTATTGCAGGATGATGATGCGGAAACTACAAAAGAGATTGATGTTGATAGTATTCGTTCTGATGTAAGCAAACATATAAGGGAATCACAGGAAAAACAAAAGGAAAGGTATGATAGGAGTAGGTGCAAGCCGCGTAGTTTTGCTGTTGGAGATTTGGTAAGGGTAGAAAGGAGTACGCTTTGCCCGGGAAAAAGTAAAAAATTAAAATCTAAATGTTACGGTCCTTACAGAATAGTTGATGTGTTACCCAATGATAGATATTTAGTGGAAGATACACCATTGACGAAAAGGAAAGGAAAAGCAATTTATAAAGGGGTTCATCCGGTTGATAAAATACACCCATGGTTAAGTTTTAAGGGGATAGATGACAGTGAGTCTAGTGAAGAGGAGGTTATAGCAGGGAGTAGGGTTGATACAGAAGCAGATATTAACCATGTAGGGTAATCGGGTTTCTATAAAATTTTAATAGATGTGGAATGATTAAATTAAAAAGTTAAATAAATAGTAAAAAGAACCGATATAATGGAATAGGTACTCCTGAAGTACTGGAAGGATATAGGAAATTGGAAGGATATCAGAAATGGTTAGGATATCGGGAGGGAAAAGTTAGGGATATTGGAAGGATATTGGAAGGATATTGGAAGGATATTGGAAGGATATTGGAAGGATATTGGAAGGATGTTGGAAGGATATTGGAAGGATATAAGTTGATAATTATAAAATGTTTAATTACCAAATGAGTGTCTATTTTGTCTCTGGAGCCAGGTTTTTACGTCAATTTAAATAGTTTTCCAACATATTTGGCTACTTGAGATAAATAGATACTCATCAGATTAAGAATATATTGAATAACGATTGTTTGTAAACTATGAATCTCTTATTTGATTGTATAAAATTATACTTAAATAAGTCACGAGGACGTGACATATTAGTCAGGATGGACGAATTTGTTAGCAATTTATGTATTATTTCAAAAATATACACAAATATTTAATTACTTTTTATTAGCGTTGGTAACACTCCTAGACTTGTATTTTCGCGAACAGTTTGTTATTAGTACGAAAACGATTTCTCAACGGCTACTATTGGTTCGTTGCTCGAATACCGCCATTTTGTGTGCTTGATTTCTATTGGTTGGTGATTCGAGCGGGGAATCTTGATTTCGGATCGTTGAGGAATGGTCATTCTGTTACGGTTGCTCGAGCTGTAAACTTGTCTGCAAAATAGTGTAATATAAGGAAGGTTTATTAAATTGCTGGAAGGTTATTTTAATTAAGGAAAGTTATTGTTCGATATTGTGATCGGCTAATTAAAAGTTATAGTTGATTGAAGATTGTGTTATTGCTTCACCTTGGTCCTGGAGGCTATCCTAAGGAAGATTATTCACAGGAAAATCCCAATTGTCGACTGGAAATTTCAAATTTTTCAAGACCGCGATATTTTCCTTGAAGGTATCAACTAAGCGACGCAGTTCACGAGGCGAGTTCGACTTCAACTTGGCGCTCTGCAGCTCCTCCCAGTGACGAAATGCTAATTTGCGTTTGTTATGATAACGATCAATGAAAGCCGCGTACGCGTCCAAGTAGTTACATTCCGCGAGAGGGAAGCCCTTTAGCAACTGTAAAGGCTCGCCAGAAAGAAGTGAGATCAGTATAGAAAATCTTTCTATGTTCGACAGCCGTTTGTTCTGATGCACCATGGTGTTGAACATATCATAGAAGGTGCCCCAGGCCTTAATATCACCATCGAATTTTATCAAATTTAATCGAGGCAGCTTCACGGACGAATCGGACCTGGTAGTTTCACCTCCATTGTCGACAATAGACGAGGATAAGAAACTATGAATTTCCAAAATTTTAAAATATTTATTATCGAAATCCTGACGAAGTAAATCTTCCTGTTCCAATTCATTGTCATCGGTAATTTCCGAACAAATTTTTAAATGATGTGTTTCGAAACTCGAACAATAGCTCTCGAGCTTGCTATGTCGGGACAAGAACAGCGGAAGCCGAGAGGTGTCCTCTTTTGCCTGCAATCCTGCCGCCAAACACTCGTCAATCCGCTTGATTGAAATTTCACGTTTTAATTGTAAACTACGGCGAGCAAGACCCTTAGACATCGTAATGACAACAAAGTAAAATCACTTGTAGGCACAAATCGAAACGGTTGTATAACAATAATGAACAAAACTTGACAATAACAATTATCAGGTTTATGACCTTGATAATACTGCCCTTAATCGTAAAGGCGAAAGCGATTTGTACGAATCGTTATGTTTGTGTTACAACAAATTATTTATTACAGATAGGTACGAACCTATGTATTCTATACTTACGAGAATATTTGTTATCTATAAACTTACTTACTTACTTAACAGAAATGTAAACAACGACAAATGTTCGAATACTATAATTACCATATATGAGCTGTAGGTGCAATTTAGATGCTTATTTTACTGGGAACAAAACAAAAAAAAAATATCGTGTTGACCTATATTTATTTCAAACTGCAAGTCACAACAATTAACAGCAGATATCTATGCGTAGGTACTTGTACCGCTCAATACCTAATTTACATTAGCGGGGTATTCGTTCCATAAACCTCAGTACGCCGTATTATCGTAAACCTAATTTGGTACCTAACTAACTACTTAATCACGGATAGCTATAAATTGTTATTCAATATTACGTGGATGTAACAAATATCTGTATAACCGTTATTCAACAATAACGAACGATATTTTATAATTTTATAAACCCTAATGGGTATGTTTCAGCTGAGAGCAAAGAAATATTTTAGTAGAAATATTTGAGCATGAAGTATCCACTTTATAAAATAACTACTTAAATATCGGTATCGTTATTTCTAAAGTCACGAATTAATTGATTACTGATTATTAGGTACAAATGAAATTATTATAGGTTACAAATGCCACATGGAGCTATGTTATGCGACTGAATTAAGGAGTAAGGTAAGGTGGGGGAAGATGAAAAAAGGGGAAAGATAAAAAGTGTCACATTGCTCCCTACATTTTTTATTTTTTTTAATGCTGGTATCATCAATTAAACCACCATTTTATTAGGATCCGCCAGTCAGTCGCCCGAGACCGCTCGGAGTGCGTAGACGCGTGTTATGTGTTATTTTGTGAAGGTCAGCATTTCGTAGTCAATTCGTCGATTTTCAATCTTACCCCGTGTTTCATAACTTGACTAATACGGTGTGAATAAAAGTTCTGACTGAATATTTAGGTATTGTTTTAGATTTTATATTTATTTACTAGTGCAAGGTGTAGCTATTACTCTTATATTGTGATTTACGAGAAACTTCAATCTTTCCCCAGTCAATTTCAAAGGGGTAACATTGAAATAGTAATGTTTCAATCTTCCCCCGTTTTTCATGTCATAGAAAAACAGACAGATTCTCAAACTTTGGACTTAAAAAAATTATTAACGTACACATGTTTTTTTACTGGCCTCATGATAAGGTAAATATGTAGTAATTATGAAGTATCAATTAAACATATTGTGAGTCTTAAATAATTAAACATATTGTGAGTCTTAAGTACTTATAAAAACAATATTTTCTTAGTTTGTGACTAAGTCGATTTGAGTGAAATCGTCAGATGAAAGAGACGTACCCACTCATTGTTCAATAAATATGTAATTTGTAATTTGTTGTTTTTGTCATATTTTAAAGATAACTCTATGAAGCTTTCGTTTGGGAACACTAATTTAAATTTAAGTAATTATTTTATATTTAATATATCTGTTATTTCATTTAGTTACGAGTAGATTTGCCTTTATGATACCTACTTGTTTTGCGCATTGAGTTTAATTCAGTTCAACAATTAAAGCTGCCTCATACTAATACTTTTCTTGAGTCGTGTTCGTGTCCTCTGGATAATCAATAGTATTTTTTTTGTTCCCAAAGATGTTTGTTATTTTAAATGTAAGCACCTAAGTATCTGACTTAATTTGCTACGCGGATTTTAAATGTCCTACTGTTCATTTCCTAATATTTTACATGTATCTGACTTAATTTGTAACAAAATTAATCATGCTGCAAGAAAACATCCAATTTTTTGTATTACTTAATTTCTTTTCTAAAATTAACAATTTATCATCATGAAACCGTAATTTTGATTCCAAAATTGATCTTCTTAATATAAAAAAGTGTTTAGTTTTTAAGTGTCCAATTAAAAGTTTGAGAATCACTGTCCTTTTTCCTATATAGCGGGGTAAGAGTGAAATACTTTTTTTTTCTACGGTCGTTTTCTCGTTACCTATCAGGAATATTCACGCAACAATCAGCTGTATCTGTTCAGCGTAAGAAACTCTATAGAATAACGAGCAACAGCCACCGTTTGCATTCATTTAAAAGCATTTAGAAACTATGTCAATCTTACCCCTCCACCATTCCATCTTGACCCGTCTATTTTTGAAACAAAACTGTATTTTATTTTATTATTTTTATATATTACAATAGGCATAGCCGAGTTTTATCAATAGAATACAAAAATATAATCCTTGCCCATGCCTTCCAATTAATACAATTGAAGGGGTATAAATAGTTTTTTTATTTTATAAGGGTTTTAACACAACACTGTCTATCTCGACAAAAAACCATTCAATCTTCCCCCACCTTACCTTACTCGGAATTTATAATGTTAGCTGCTAAGTTAATGACTATTCAATTCGGTCGTGTAATAGGTTGCATCACCAATCTGATCAATTTTATTTCGAAATGTTAAGTTCTAGTAAGTAATAAGATCGTACAATAAGTTGTGTTGATTAATGTATAAAATACTTCGATGCGATAATGATACAAAAATAAGTCGATATTAGGTGATTGGCTAAGGAATTTAACTTAAATCTTTCCGCGATATCATTTTAACAACAAGAAATGGTAACTGGAATGAGATACGAAAACGAAACGAAATTAATTTAGCGACAGTTTTGACGAAACGAAACTGGTTCTACATCACTCCTAGCCCTGAGGCAAGTTAGTTGTTCTCAGTTTTAGGAGGATCAGGTTCGAAAGTGACCAAATGTACAATCGCCCGCGAATCGGAAAACCGTATTTTTGAGAGTTTGAAGGACCTTAATGCGAGAATCGAAAAGCGAAATTTGGAGCCCTAGATGCCAGTGAAAATAAATTGAATGCAAGCCGACTCACCCAATTGCAGCCTGGCCTTCTTCGAGTCGGTACCGACAGCTTCCCTTCTCGAGCTGATGCTGCACAGGATCTCAGGATGATATTCCAAGATTGGGCGCGCTTCCACACAATTACCACAATATTTCTAATTTTTGTTTCACGACACAGGGCTTACGCGTCTAGTAGCGAGCAGCCATACATAATAATCTACCCTCAACTGGCAATATTTAAATAAATGTATAAAACGCGAATCTACCCTACCAAAACTGTCACTATATATAAGGTGCATTCCGAAATAGGAAAATTATCGATAAATCTTACAAAACTAAATTTATAAAATGGCGTGCGGATGCAACACATTGCTTACAGTATGATGATAGTGCAAAATAAAACACAAATATAAACCGAAAAAAATATTTTTTAATCAAAATCAATTTGTTGTACTTGTGATACGTATGTATGTGAGCAGATCCGACTCGGCCGGGTTAGGTTAGGTTAGTTTTTTTTTTTATATCCCTAAAAACGCTCCTTTTGTTGTACTTGTGATACGTATGTATGTGAGCAGATCCGACTCGGCCGGGTTAGGTTAGGTTAGTTTTTTTTTTATATCCCTAAAAAACGCTCCTTTTGTTGTACTTGTGATACGTATGTATGTGAGCAGATCCGACTCGGCCGGGTTAGGTTAGGTTAGTTTTTTTTTATATCCCTAAAAAAACGCTCCTTTTGTTGTACTTGTGATACGTATGTATGTGAACTGTAGGAATTCTAGCCGTCGGGATTACAGTCTTCGGGACGAAACTGCTCCCAGAGATGTAGGTTAGGGTTTTTTTTTTATGCACACACGCACATTAACTATCAGCGATGATAACTCAAGAATGAAATGCTATTTTGAGCCACAAAGTATGTAAACAAAAGTACCCTCTAAATTTAGGTGCATGGTGCATCACCCTACCCGCTTAAATCAATAAAATTATACTGCGATTTGCATAATGCCATTCAATATGTTGCTAAATCAAGGTATGCCAATCAATACATTTGACGAAAACATAATTGACATCTTATAAAAATCCCAGATAATAATTGGTCTAACAATAGTTTATCAAATCATTAATTGGGAAAAGATATCAGTGCGAAACGTTGAGTTGGGAAATGAAAATTTGACCAAATAAAATATGGGATACGTAGTTCGGCGAGTTAAGAATTTGCTAAATAATTTTCGGCGAAACATTAGTAAACCACAGTACTTTTATCTCACGAGCGCGGGTGAGCTATGTTTGTGTGAGTAGTGTACATGCACATTGGCTCTGTGTGGGTGAGCTCGGGAGCGCTCAGTGCCGGCTCACCCACACAGAGGCAATGTGCATGTACAGCATGTACTCACACAAACATGGCTCACCCGCGCTCGTGAGATAAAAGTACTGTACTATTATATTAATCTGTGGTATGGGTTGCCGCAGCGAAGTGCCAATCCACGGTTTACCCTTGTTTATTAGAGAAAGATTTCATCGAATTTTCATTTCATTTAAATTTAATTACATCAGTAGCGAAAATTTTGTTTTTTTTTCTGAAACCATAAAATAAGTAAGGTTTACTCGGGTAATTCCGAAACATGGGTAATTCCGAAAATTACTGATATTTAATAAACGGGGTAACATTTTTTGCGCTAGCAACACTTCCTCAGATACTATACACTTCTACACATAGATATAGTATAGTCTTCTGAAGAAGTGTTGCTAGCGCAAAAAATGTTACCCCGTTTATTAGATATCAGTAATTTTCGGAATTACCCGCCTTTCGGAATTACCCGAGTACACCCTACCTATTTTGAAATGTTATAAACACAAACCTAACATAGGTAACCTAATTTTTAAGATTTCTGAAAAATTTATGACAATAAAAGAAATAAGGAGACATGACAGGGGCCGTGGCAGTGGCAGGTGATGCTTCGAGTTGATCCATGGTATAAAAAACAAGGTATGGCATTCCGACAAGGCAGACTTGTGACGTAGACCGATTAGTTGCCGCTTTATGGTAACAAAATAATTATAAGGAAAGGATGATCAACGGCAGTCGTACAAAAAGAAACTTTTGCATTTCAATTACAATTGTCATATTCTTTGAATATTTTTTTGTCGTAATAATAGATTTTAAACACTTGGTTTTAAGACATTAATACAGGACCAAGGGAATCGGGGAGTATTATGATATAATTTAAAACTTTTTTGATAAATATTAGTCCCAATTAGCAATTTAGCACCATAGATTAAAATACACATCTTTTTAACTGTCACATAATGTTATAAATATCACAGATACTGGCTCCTAGACTTTTATTTCGTACTTAATGTTGTTCTTGTTAAAATTATATTGCATGGTAATAATAGGGAAACATATTTATTTGCATACTAACATGAATTATATATTTCAATAAATTAATCAAACCTATGTATACTTTATTACATCTATAAAATAAATAAATAATAATAAAACAAAAAATAAATAAACATGTAAACAAGAAACAATAAAAATAAAATCAACGCATGAATATACAAAAAAATTAGGTACATTAGAATTTTATGCAACTACGCTCAACGTAATGTCGATGCCTACTCCATTTTTGCGCACATCAATGTTCCCTAACTCCTTATCGCCACATGAGTAAAGAAACGGAACAGAGACTAAGCTTCATACAACCGCGCTGCGATAGGTACACTACTACAAGCGCGATGCGCGTGTGTGCGTGTGACCAAACTCCTCGTCACGTACACGCAGAAACTGGTTTATACTAGTTCAGTTTGGTCACAAGCGCAGGGCGCGCACCGCGTCGTGTTCGATTTCAATGTATTTGTTGTGCACGTGAAAATATGGTGGTTTGTACTGTGTGTATGAACAATACAAGGAAAAATAATGAAATCTCATATTTTGGCTATCCTAAGGACTCTGTTAGGTAAGTAAAATCTTTATTATCTACATAAGTACCTACTTACTTACTTCTAATTTTGCTTACCAAAATGATACTGCTTGAGAAACTTCAGAATAAAAACATTGAATTCACCAGTAAATAGAACGCGGTGTTCTCGCTAAAGAGTGATCTCGTTCAGAAAACCTTTGGGTAGTGGATTTACACCTACCTATTATTTTTATGCATGCAAATACGTAGGCTCATGTTTTTTCTAACCGACTTAAAAAAAGGAGATGCTATGTTTGCATGTTTGTCCGCGATTATCTCGCGTTTGCATTTTAACATGCAGTTTTCAGAAAAGTGTTTGTTACATTCTGGAGAAGGTTTTGGTATACAACAAATGGTAGTAACTCATGCAGTTGCTCTCTGGAAAAGCATTATTTAGTAACGTTCAACTAATGATATAAAACCATAGAAGGGTAATGAAAATACTCAATAATAATAATTAGGTATATTGCAATCACTAAAGAGCAAAAAATATTTTTATATTAATCGCGCACCGAGGGTTCCGTACAAACACTTATCCCATCTTAGCTGGCCGAATTAAGTTAAGTTTGCAACTGATATGTATGGCGCCGCATACAAATGTTAACGCAACCGGGTTCTCCAAATATGATTTTCGAAAAGGACTATATTTTTTATGAATTAATTACAAATGTATAGTTTTCAGATTTTTCCCTATACTTGTAGTACAAGACGGTATTATTTGCCTAATTTCATAGTTATAGGTTAACGGAATTACCCTATAAATTGTCATTCCCTTGAGTGTCGAAAATCGAAAATATAAGTACGTTGCCTTTGCGACATAAACTTATATTAGGTATGTAAAAAGATGGCGTATCTTTTTTTTACTTTAACTTTGAAATTTGATTTTTTCATAGCTTCAAGGGACCGTAGACTTGATCATATGGTTTTAATTTCAACTCGATACCTCCGCGCGTTCATGAAAAAAAGGGTCTTGATCTTGACAGACCGACGGACGGACGGACGGACGAACAATAAAGGTATCTTAAAAGGGTTCCGTTTTTTCCTTTTGAGGTACGGAACTCTAAAAAGATTCTACCCCAAAAAAAATGGAAAAGCTAAAAGTAATGCGTTCATTCTACACATCACATTTGAATCACCTTTTGAAGTCTGTGCTAAACCTCACGTAAACTTCTTTATCCAACAAGCACCGACTTCAAAAGGTTATTCAAATTTGAACTGTGCAATAAACACATTATTTTGGCTTTATAGTTTTTTTAAGGTGGTTCTCTTTTTATTTATTTTAATTAGTTACCTTTTTCAGACGGCAGGAGTGGTTAAGAGCCGTCGGGCGATTAGACCTACTTTCAAAACTTGAAGATGACAAAACAAGGCAAAATTACAGAATCTGTGAGGAGCACTTTGAAAAATCCTGTATTATTAAAAAAATTACAAAGAAATATTTATCAGGCAATGCTTTTCCAACGCTCAACATGCCGACAAATGATGGCGCATGTTCGAGTTCAAGCCAATGTGAGAATGTATCAACACAGCAAAATCAGACCATTCAATTTATACCTAAACAACAACAACAACAACAAGATGTTCAACAACAAGACTTGTGGAATATCATACCACCGGTAAGTACTTTAACCGTTAATTCTATTTTTAATTGAATCCTAAAGTTCTCAGTTTATCGTCGAAAAATTCACCTTACGCAGCATCGTTTGCGCGGTATAGGGCTGTGACAATGTTCCATGCATTTTTATCGTTAGTTTATCGATATATTTATTACTCACCTTGAGCGCATATTTTTTTCGAATGGGGTCTTACATGGATGCATGTAATGATGCTACAGTAAATACAAAATAGTAATAAAATGTAGCCTATGGACTAAAGATTATGTGTATGTTGTTTTTAGACATTTGACAGATGTTTGATCATTCATCATAGTAGTTGTTTTCAAAACGGTATTAAAAGTAAATACTCCCTTTCCCACCTGACCCAAATATAAAAGAACAGTGGATTATCGCCGCAGGGAGATCAGACGATTGATTGGTTTCCGACAAAAACAAGCACGATATGTTCAGCGCATTTTAAGGGAAGCGATTTCCAAACGACTAATAAGTCACGGAGGCTTTGCCCGTGGGCTGTTCCGACAAGGAAATTACGTTTAATTTACGACGTAAGTTTATCGAAAACAAACAATAGTTATAGTTATAACTAGGCATCGGTCTTTCGTTAGCACGGTAAGACTTTAGAGAGCTATGGAGACAGTATTATAATTAAAATACGATTGATACTCATACTCATTAACTGTATTTCATTCGCAATTTTAATTTCATAGTCAAACAAAGTCAGAACAATGTACAAAAACCTGATTTATGTAGGCATTGTTTTTATCGCCACCATAAAATACAAATATTTGCGTCATTTCTCATGTTTTCTGGAGTCAATTGGGTTCTATATTGATCGAAAATCCATTTATGACTACAAAATGTAAATATATGCTGCGATATATGAAGAAAATCGTAGTTAGGCCATGTCTGCTTATTTCTATGGTCTGGTTCATTGTCAGAATTAGGTTCAAGTCTTTCCGGTGGACATTTCCAAAATTAAGGATACGAGGGCCTAATTTTCTGATATAATGCCTGTGAGAATTAAGAACGTTCTCTCATCTATAATCCGATGTAATAGCAACATAACCTAGACTCATACAAGCTCTTAACTTTTGACCACCGTAGGGACGAATTTTGATTTTTGAACTGACAATAATGATCCGTCTGAGGAATTAATCTTTTCGTTAGAGTTCGTTCGTACGAAACGCTCGATGCGCGAGTCCGACTCGCACTTGACCGGCTTTTTGTATTACGTGGCTGTGTGCGAGGTTTGTATACGCACAAACGGATCGACGTGAATCGGCATGAGACAGACAGACAGTGTAAATCATACAGAATATAGATACAGTCCAGTCGGGGTCGCGCCGCTCCACGTAGCAGTCGTGTACGGAGTTAAGCAGAGTTTAAAAACACAGTCCACGTCGTTGTCTGTGGTTTAAAAACTTTACAATGACAGACCCGCGGAGTCGAACCTACTGCAGTGTATATGGATGTATGGAAAACAGTGATAAAAATCCGGAGCTATCATTTTTCTGCATACCTAAATATCATGTGAAGTAAGTACTTATGTACCATATATTAAATAACTATTAGGTACCTACGTGTTTTTATTTGGGTTTGTAGTCGGAAAGCCTTAAAAAAATTATTTATTGCACTGTCATGTCAAAATTTAAACAATGTTTTTTTTTTAAGAACAGCAAAAATGAAAGAAAGAGCTTCAGTTTGGTGATAAAAAAGACTACCCTATTATCGTTTTTTTTCAGGCGCAAACAATGGTTACGATTAATATCACGCGAAGATTTAATCGAGAAAAACACGAGACGTCGAATATGCGATAGACATTTCAACAGGGATGATATTCTGAAATCAGAAAAAACGGGTCTCAAGAGACTGAGAAAAGACGTCCTGCCAAGTTTGAATTTGCCTAACCGATCTACAGGGGATAAGGTCATGTTACAGACTCAGCTCACGGTAGGTACTAGCCAGGGTTTCCAGATCGAAAGACCCTATTGTCGGGAGGAACAAGTTTTTCGGGATTTTGTGACTTTGGTCGGGAGTAGGGCTGCCATCTCTAAAATCGGAGCTGGACAAGGACTTACATTTTTTTTTTAAAAACAAGAAAAACGCTTTTTTTACCAGATGTGTCCTTAACTAATATAATTAAAAAAGCAATCGCTTTATTTTTAATTTACATAAAAAGTGTCAGGAGGTTTTCCCACTTATTGACTTAGAATAAAAGGTGGTTTTATATAATTAAGTTGTTTTTCGGGTGATTTTTACGTAGTCGAGAGGACATACAAAAATTCGGGAAAATCCCGCTAAATCCCGAGCATCTGGCAACCCTAGTACTTACCAGCCCGTCTCACAACTTGGCTTCACGACTCTTGTCGCGCGACATAACATCGCCCGTCACTCTCTCCCAGTACTGTGAAGATAGAGACAGAGACAGGTAACATTTCTCGCGCTAGAAAGAGTCGCGTGTCATGTCACAGTCTATCCAATGATGATTTTAAGTTCAGTATTCTGTAAGCAAGCACAACTATGCTTCGCGACTAGGGCTGCCATCTCTAAATACGCAGCACCAACCCGGACAAAGACTTAAGAAACCCGGACATTTGGCGTAAATCACATTTTTTCCCCGGACGTGTCCGGAAATAATATAATTAAAAAACAATCGGCTTATTTTTCAATCCCGTAAAAAGTGTCCGGGTTTTCCCCGGACGTGCCCGGACCCTTATCAAAACCCCCGGACGGCCTCCTAACTAGGACGAATCCGGGGAAACCCGGACGGATGACAGCCCTATTCGCGACTCTTGTCGCGCGACATAGCGCTACCCGTCACTCTCTCACATTACTGCATAGAAAGAGACGGGTAATTATCTCGCGCGAGAAATAGTCGCGTATGACAATTATGCTAGAGGTGCTGCACAAAGGTCTAAGTTCTCCACAATGATCGGTCTAGCGCCGCCCTCATCCAATTTCTGCCTGCGATCCTAACCAGCTCGTCGGTCCACCTTGTAGCGGTCCTTCTACGCTGCGTCTACCGGTCCGCGGTCGCCACTCAAGAACCTTTCTGCCCCAACGGCCATCGGCTTTACGGGCAATGTGCCTCGCCCACTGTTTAGTTTTGGGGACTGTGTCAGCTATATCTACAACCACAGAACAAGAGAACCTTATTCTCTTGTTCTGTGTCTACATCAACCTCGGTTCTCTTGTACGGGACCCTCGGTGAGCGAGTCAGACTCGCACTTGGCCGGTTTTTTTACATAGGTAGTTAGCTTTTAATCTGTTGTATGAAAACTCATTCAAGGCGTATTTTTCGAAACAAGTTTACATTCGTAGATAGGTATACCTAACCTAGGTAATTTGCCGTGCCTATAGTTTATATTAATTTATTATTTTAGCTTAAAAAAGAAAAAAGTAAAAGAGCAAAGAGACAACACTTGAATAAAATTGTAAACGATATGGAAACACTAATTAAAGTCAATCAGTCCAGAAAGTTTTACCAAGAAGTAAGGTCATTCAAGAAAGGATACCAACCCTCGACACAGCTCCTTGTAGACGACAGCGGTAATTTAGTAACTTCGACTGATGACATTAAGACCATGTGGCAAAATTACTTCGAGCATTTGCTTAACTGTCCCCCGATTGATGAACAGTCCACCTTCGCTATACAGGATAACAATGATCTCGTTGAACCTATAACGTTCGAGGAAGTACGCAGAGCTATCTTGAGGCTTAAAAACAACAAGGCTGCAGGCGTTGACGGGTTACCATCGGAGGTGTGGAAGTATGGCGGAGGGGCAGTCCAGTCCAAGCTATTTGAATTGCTGTGCAAAATTTGGGATATTGAACAGCAACCTCAGGAATGGAATACAGGTGTCATCTGTCCGGTCCACAAGAAAGGCTGCAAAAAGGTGTGCTCAAACTACCGAGGGATTGCTCTGCTCCCAACGGCGTATAAGGTCTTGTCATATGTACTCCTTCATAGACTGGAACCGTATGCGGAAAAAATCCTTAGTGATTATCAGTGTGGATTCCGCAAAAATCGCAGTACAATTGACCAGATCTTCCTTCTCAAGCAACTTATGGAGAAAAGATGGGAATACGCTCAGAGCATCCACGTGTTGTTTGTAGATTTCACAAAAGCATATGACAGCATTGACCGAGCTGCCCTGTATTCCATATTAAGAAATTTCAACATACCTAAAAAACTTGTCGATATGATCCGAGTAGCCACCGGCGAAAGCCGAATGCAGGTGAAGGTGGGTAGTGAGTCTACGGAACCCTTCACGGTGAGCACCGGCCTGAAGCAAGGTGACGCCCTTTCACCTATGCTTTTTAATTTGGTTCTGGAACACGTCCTTAAAAGTGTGGTTGCACTTGATTCTGGAGTGGACCTAAATGGAAGGCATAGACTGATAGGGTATGCAGACGACTTGGCTTTATTAGGGGAAAACCGTGAAGAGGTAGAAATATCGACAAGAGTTTTGGAGCAGGACGCAGCAAAAGTAGGTCTCAGGATCAATCACGCTAAGTCAGAATACCTCCATATGAAGCGTTTCAGGAATAACCGTGCCAAAAGAGATGACCTACTTGTAGGAGAAACCTGCTACAAGGGTGTGGCGAAATTTAAATATCTCGGTTGCACGGTTACCGACTCGCATACAAGAGAGGACGAGATCAACATCCGCATCCAGAACACCTTACGCTGCAGCGCGGCACTTCATAAGGTGTTGGTGTCCAAGCTCCTCAGCAGATCTACAAAACTGCGGATATACAAAACCGTCATCAGACCCATATTAATGTATGGCTGTGAGGCTTGGACGCTGACCCTTAGGGAGGAGAAAAGTTTGTTAGTTGCAGAAAGAAAGGTGTTCAGAAAGATTCTGGGACCTACTCAAAGAGAAGATGGAAGCTGGAGGATCCGCAAAAACACGGAGATCGCCGAACTAGTGGCCGAACCTAACATCATTGGCGAAACCAAGGCACATCGTCTTCGCTGGATTGGCCACGTCGAGAGAATGGGGGACGATCGAAATGTCAAGAGAGCATACTTGGGCCGACCAATTGGACGACGTCCTATTGGTCGCCCCAAGTATCGCTGGAAAGACATGGTGGAGGCGGATCTGCGTGAGCTAGGAGTCAGCGACAGCTGGCACGAAGTGGCGCAGGATCGGGCAAGATGGCGTGCTCTTGTGTTGGAGGCCAAAACTCATTTTGGGTTACTGCGCCAACGTAGTTAGTTAGTTATTATTTTAGCTTAACAATTCAATTCATTTCCTTTATTTGCTAAAATCCGACTAAGTCATGCAAATACAGTTATAACGACACACATAAACAAAAAACACATCACCATCAGTTTTAAATATTAAAATTAAGTATATTATTGAGAAAAACACAAGTCATTACTTAAGTAACTACCCACCTACCAAGTTACCAACTAACTTCAAACATTCCAAATGTAAATGTGTAATAATTAGGTAATAAGTATATGAAAGTACATTTAAATCAAATTTCATTAATTAAAAATAAAGTTTGTATATACATTTTTAAAATTAAATCTTATTGTATTTATTGTGCACATTTTAAACTTAATACTTAATAAAGAAAAAATATAGGTATTATGATTCATTGATAACGATTGTAAAATTTAATAGTTCGTTCTTGGTTGGACCGCGTTTTACTTATCGGTTATCGCACTACAAAATGACAACAAATGGACAAACTTGAAACTGTGCCGATCTCTACGGGAATAATAAACGCTAAACATGCGACGTTGCGAGCTCGCTGCCAATGGCACACGACCAGCGGTACGTTTTCAATGTGTGCGTGCGACGCGGCGGGCGTCACCCATTCATATACGAAACGAACACATGGATCGGTCGGACGGGCTGCCATTATTATTGACAACTCAGACGAATCAATGAAATGAATTAAATTAATACACTCAACACCTATTACTTATATAACTAGACTAGGTGCCCGAACGTCTACGTATTTGTTTCTTTAAGTACCTTAGACGGATAAAAAGTATCCTATAACCATTTTTGGATGTCCAGCTATCCCTGTACCACAATTGTTTGATGTTTTTCATTACAAATGTTAATCTAGAATGTTATAATAGTACCTATAGATTTAAAGTAGGTATAGCAACACATAGTAGAGTTGCTAAGCCGCGAAATTGTGCGCATCGGGTTACAAGCATGAAATTTCTACCACACATAGAACGTTCCACGGTGATTATTTTCAGATGTGGAGGGAAGTCAGATTCGTCCCCTGTGTGGTGGGAGAGCGGGGTGAAGAGGAGCTTTCTCTTTTTTTTATTACTGATCAGTTAAGGCTGTTAGGGCTTGTGCGACATCGTTTTCGTGTAAAATAGATATCAGCTATTATTTTTTCATGTTATTTAAGAATAGTTTCATATAAAAATTTGGGTTTATTGCCGAAAAGGTAAAAATCACAACAAGTTTTTTTTATTCAGAACGATAAATTAGTTATCTATTCTGAATATTTACAATTTAAAAAAATATAACTAAACAGCAAATTTAATGTTGTTTTTAAAAATGTATACATATTGGGCACATCTGATACAAAAAGTACCTTGAAAAAAATGTTGATGTTAAGCCTAGCCTGCGTGTTCTAGTACATTTTGCTAAGTCGCGAAATTGTGTACATCGGGATACAACCACCAAATTTCTACCACAGATAGAGTATTCTGCGGTGATTATTTTCAGATGTAGAAGAAAGTCAGATTCGTCCCCTGTGCGGCGGGAAAGCGGGGTGAATAGGACAAAGGAGTCCTCTTTTTCTTTTTATATTACTGATCAGGTAACGCTAGTAGGAATTGTGTCGTATCGTTTTCGTGTAAAACAGATATCAAGAGTTCATTTTTCATGTTATTTATTCATAGTACCATATAAAAGGCTTTCGACCGCGTTGACCATTTCATTTTGACTCAGAAATTGTATAGTTTGGGAATATGTGGTAGTTTGCTGCGGTGGATCGAGTCCTATATTAAAAATAGAAGTCAATGCGTGGTTGTCGGTGGGCTCCGTTCTGGATTTGTGGCAATTCCATCCGGAGTCCCTCAAGGATCTTTGCTCGGACCTTTGCTGTACGTTGCTTTCATCCACGATATTGGTTCTTGCTTCAGGAACTCTCGTTTTCTGTTGTTCGCGGATGACAAAAAAGTTTACCGGCATATTAAATCAGAACATGACTGTGTATTGCTGCAGCAAGATTTGGATCGACTCTCGGAATATTACAAAGATAATCGCATCAGTGTCAACGTGAATAAATGCAACCATATCAGCTTCACGCGCCGTAATAAGCCAATAAACTATCAATATACGATCATTAATGTAGGAATTGCTACGGTGGATAAAGTCCGAGACCTTGGTGTGTTCCTAGATGCGAAACTTACCTTTTCTAACCATGTGGATTATATCGTCAATAAAGCATATCGCAATCTTGGATTCATCCTTAGAGTCACTCAGCCCTTTCATGACATTCACTGCATCAAAATACTGTACTATGCGTATGTCCGTAGCGTCCTCGAATACTGTAGTACAATATGGAATCCGCAGTATGTCACTTATTGTTCTGCTATTGAGAGAGTGCAGAAGAAGTTTTTAAACCACTTAAATTTTCGGATGCGTAGCACAATAACACAATATCCAGACTCTTGTAGGCTACACAATTTTACTGAACTTGCTAACAGACGTTTGGTTCGCGATATGTTGTTGCTCCACGATGCATGCTCTGGGTCTTTGGACTGCTGCGACTTGTCGTCAGCACTCCTTAAACTCAAGGCTACAACCCAGCGAACCAGACATACCACTCTGTTTGCTGTGCCCTTTAATCGTACGAAGTATGGTTCCAATTGCCTCGCAAGTCGCCTTCCACGTACGTATAACACTCTTTTTGAGTCATTTGACCCCTTCTACCTGACCAGAACCTGTTTCAGAAGGATGATTACTGAGCATCTGTCGTCAGCGTGAGTTGCCGAGTTTGAAATCATTCACACACACACACACACACACACACACACACACACACACACACACACACACACACACACACACACACACACACACACACACACACACACACACACACACACACACACACACACACACACACACACACACACACACACACACACACACACACACACACACACACACACACACACACACACACACACACACACACACACACTCAACATCAATGCAACACCTGCCATTCCAAATCTCTCTTTATTTATTCAGCTTACCATTGGTTCCTCAATAACTGTTAAAACATTTACTTTTATGTTTATTTTTCAGTTTCTTATAATATGTTTCCACCTTGGATATTTACTTACTCAGTTGATCACTTATCTGTATTCGTCTCCTACCGCAACGTTAGTTTTTATTTGCTAGTGATAAGTCTGTATAATGTAAATCCGTAATTGGCCAATGTTAAACAAATATGTATCTGTTAAAAAAATATTGTAACTTGTGCTGTGGATTTTGTATCAATAAATAAATAAATAAATAAATAAAAAAATGGTTGTATTTCCGAAATTGTAAAAATCACAACAAGTTTTTTTTATTCAGGGAGATAAATAAGTTATATTTCCTGAATATTTACAACAAAAAAAAATATTGCAACATAGCAAATTTAATCTTCTTTCTAAAAATATATAAATATTGGGCACTATTCATACAAACAGTAACTTAAATAAATTGTTGATGTTGAGATTAGCCCGCGTGCTCGTGATACATAAGCAAAAAAAAAATGTTTTAATTACATTAATTTGTTTTTCTTGGATGTATATAGTAAATATTATATGTAAAAGCATGTTAATAATCATTATTTAATGTATTTAATGAAGCGAAATAGGATGCGTTCGGAGATTTACGTTGGTTACGCCGACGTAAAGATATATTTTCAGCTACTGTTTGTATGAGAAGTGCCCAACATTAATATATTTTTAGAAACCAGATCAAATGAAATTTTTGAAATAAAAATAATAATTTGAAAATGTTCACGAAATTGAACTAATTTACCTCACTGAATAAAAAAACTTGTTGTGATTTTTACCTTTTCGGCCATTACACCCATATTTTTATATAGAACTATACGAAAATAATATAAAAAATGAATTTCTGATATTTGTTTTACACGGAAACGATACCAAACACGTCCTGGTAGACTTAACTGACCAGCAATAAAGAAAGAAAAGAGGGATACTTGGCCGTATTCACTCCGCTCTCCCGCCTCACACGGGACGAATCTGACTTCCCTCCACATCTGAAAATAATCACCGTGGAACACTCTATCTGTGGTAGAAATTTCATGCTTGTAACCCGATGCGCACAATTATGTTAGAAAACAGCGGACTAACAACTCTACTACACAACACAATGGACATGACAAGCGAAAATAATACAGCCATGCTACAGTAAAAAGACGTATCTCAGTATGACAGCCGTATTAAGATACGACCTTTTACCGTAACACGACAGAATACCAGGAGGGAACGGGACAACTGTTTACGGAAACCATTAAGAGTGACGGAGACACAGACACGGTGTTTTGTCTTTGTCAGATTCACTTTTTTTGCTGGGCGGATGGCTGTCAAATTGACAGTCCTCCGCCCGAGTCCGCTCGGCAACTGTACGTTGAAGCGTACGGCTAAACGAAATATTGATTGTGCATTTCGAGTTTATATATTATATGATCAACAGTGAGTGCTATAGATCTGTAAAACAATGGTGCAATGCTCTATAATTGGCTGTAAAAACCGCACTGACAAGAAAGCTGAAAATATAAGCTTTCATAGGTAAGTGCGATGTTTCGACTTTGTTTTCGTTTAATTTCTGCAAATATACCTATATTTAATAATTGTTTATACGATAAGTATCACAGCAATATCAAAACATTAGGAATCTGCTTAAAATTTCATATTTTTAATAATTTGTTTTTAATAAATATTACCCCTCCAAATTCAGTAGTATTTGGACCATTTCTTCTAGTTGTACACCCCACTTTTTTTACATTTTCAATATTTTGTCGAAAGAGCTCGTGATTCTGAGTAGAGAATACCCAAAATGTCGAAAATAAAAAAAGAGGGGTGTGCGACTTTAGAAAAAATGGCCCATTTTACTTCTTGTCTGTGTCAGTAGTCTTGACTCTTTGTCTCAATCGTTACTTAACATTCTGCCATGTTTTTTTACTGATTTTTAATTTGGCTGCTTTATTTGATTTGTGGAGTTTTGGCAATAGTTTATTTTTTGTTTTAGATTTCCAAATTATGATTCTGCAGTACGCCAATTGTGGATACGTGCAACAGGACGATTAAATTGGGAACCAACCCACAATTCCTGTTTATGTTCTAGACATTTCAATCAAAATTGTTTTCAGAAAATTCTAAACAAGTCCTATATATATCCATCATCTATTCCGACGTTGCATGTTGTTAATCTGGTGAGTAAACATGTTATCATAATATGGTTAAAAATAGAAAAAATATAATTATGATATGATGTTGTTCAATTTATTTTATTTTTGTAGTCCTGCAATAAGTAGCAATTTTTGGATTAGATAAATAAGGCACTCTATTTATTTTACTTATTCAATTTTTCTCCATCTTCGTTACATGTAATCTGAACGACAATGTGACTTTTAGCGCCACGTTTTGATGCAGCTATACGCCTATAAGTGGGCCATTTTTCCTAAAGTTGTACACCACTTTTTTATTTTCGTTCGATATTTTGGGTATTTTCTACTCAGAAGCACGAGCTCTTTCGATTTAATAAAAAAAAGTGTCCAATCGAAAGAGTTCGTTCTGAATAGAAAATACCCAAAATATCGAAAATTAAAAAAAGTGGGGTGTACAACTTTAGGCTGCAGGCATCACGTTTTAATGCAGCTTTAGGCACGACGATTTGGTACCTATAGCAACTTATACTTATACACACAGTCTATCAACATAACTTATCACCACAACTTATTAATTAATCAAACTCTGACAATAACAGTAACTATTATTAAACGCTATACCCGGCGTGCGGGACGACTGCTCAATCTCACGGATCTCACCCGTCGACCCGCGACATATCGCCTCTCCCTGCATTCCGTACTTTTTTTTTTCTTTCTTCTGTGGCTTTCACTTCTTGCTGGGTTAGCAAGATACTTTTACGTATTTAAAAAAATGAAAACAAACCGGAGCTGTCAAATTTGACAGATCCAGTTGTGGTGGACCTTTTAAGGCCAGAATAAATTATTGTTATCCAATTCGAATGGTTAAAACACAGACCACTTAACCCTATCGACCCCGCTTATAAGGGCGCCCGGGTGAGCCAAGCTTAAGTTAAAATAACACCAAGCGCTCACCACGCCCCCAAACGCTCTCTTAGTTCGCGGTCGACTGTTGACGAAGTAACACGCAATATTCCACTGCTTACTTGGCTTATATTTTGAACACTTAAAATATGCCTTATTGTATGGTTAAATTGTGTGGAAAATGTAGCAAGACATCTAGTCTTCAAAAGGATGGGATTTCATTTCACAGGTAAGCTATTTACAACGAATGTTATAAGTTATAAATGTATGTTGGTAACCTAGCGACGCCTTGATGTCTTCTGTCAACTGTAAACTGTCTCTTGCCTTCGCTTGCAATTTTTTGTAGTTCCGTCTTCGTCTAACCTTTGCAGTGTTTTAGTAGTGATGTGACTGATTAATTACTTAAGTACGTAACCGATACCCGTTAAACAATATTGAACTTTTTATAGAGTACAAACTTTTTTTATTATTGAATAATCGAAATGAATCATCACGATACATTGTACATTTATGAACTTAACAGTTAAGTTCATAAATGTACTTACAATAAAATTATGAAACCATAACACATTAGGACAGCTATGTAAATAATAATAAATAAATAAATGTCTAAACTGCTGAACCAATTTCGATGAATTTTAGAAAACAGATAGAATCTTGGAGAAGGGCTACTTAATATCCTGGATAAATACGATACATCTATACATATAATAAAGCTGACGTGGCTCTAAAGTCTGTACATGGAAGATATTCGAAATAAAGTTGGCGGGGGATGCTTAAAACCGATAACAGAACACGTTCCTACAGTGTTTAGAATATTTGTGTTTATCTGTTTGTTCGTTTGTCTGTTTATTTGACCGCGCATCACGTGAAAACGGCTGAACGGACTTTGATGAAAACTTCATTAATCTGTCGAAAAAAAACATATTATACGCTATAAAAATTTAGCCAATAAAAGGGGGGTAGCCATTACACTCGATTGAGTTAAGTTGGCACCTGAATCTTATGGCGCTACATGGGAAGGATGTGCAAACTATTTGCAAACTTGTGCTAAGACTATCGAGTCCCTGAATTCCCTGATACACTTACAGATGGCGCTGAAATTAATATGCGAGTAGTCGTTTACTGACACAGACCGATTTCCACGTCGCAGGCACAGCTAGTAAGGTTATGAACGGACGAAGTCACTGGCTAAAACTTCCAACAAAATAAAATAACAGCATCATATTAATGCGATGATATTTTGAACTTTTTTTAGATTTCCAAAATGTCTTACAATAAAACGAATTTGGGTCGACGCAACAAAACAGTCAGAAAAATGGATTCCCGCTACAACTAGTGCAATATGTTCGCGGCACTTTAGACCGGAGTGTTTTAAATACACAAAAAACAACAGACGCTTGTTATTTGAGTCCGCTGTGCCAACTCTTTACCTGCCAAATGTGGTACGTATGAGCACTTAAACGTATAAAGTATTAATGTTTCACATCCGTGCTTACTTGTGTACAAATTGTGTTTTAGGAGCCTGATACTGACACCAATACAATGGTTTCAACCTCTGCATTACCTTCATGCAGTGGTATGGAACTCCAGAAACAGGTTAGAACAATATTTTTTTTCTTATTGGGTACGATTCATATCTTAATTTAGTTTATTTTGTGTTTGCAAGTCATCGTTCAGACTGATTCAAAAAGATACTTCGGTGCCATCTATAATATAGAAACAGATATGCCTTCCAAGTTTAGTACTCCTTAAGAAAGGCGTCTGCATTCCACTATTATGGACCTTTCGCGGAAACTAAAAATTAAAAATATAAAACTGAAGCGCTTACAAAATTCAACACGTGCACTAAAGAAGAAAGTTTGTTCGTTGCAGACATTATTAAATGATCTGCAAGCGAAAGACTTAGTAAACAATGAGCATGTACTTATCTGTGTTGAGCCATCATGGTGTAAAAAGTGCAGAAATTATGAAGAGGCAGCTGACAAATGCGAAATCTGGGAAAATAAGTAGGGCTAAGTATTCTCCCGAACTAAGGGCATTCGCATTAACATTGAATTTTTACTCGACAAAGGCCTATCAATATGTCAGGAGTACATTTAACACGTGTTTGCCATCGCCAAAAACCTTGACAAAATGGTACAAAACTGTCGATGGTCGTCCGGGATTTACTAAAGAAGCTTTGGATGCCATTCGAGCAAAATCAGAACATTTAGGTAAAGTGCTATACTGTACTCTTATTTTCGATGAAATGAAAATAAGAAATGATGTCGAAATAAATCAATATAATCATAGGGAATATGGCTATGTGTGTGTGTGTAATTTTATTGAACTAATAGCAATAAAATTAGCAGAAAATTTGGCAAAATTAAAGGACAACTTTTATCTATCAGGATATGTAGGTTATAGAGCCAAGTTTAATTTTATCTAAACTCCCCCCCTCTCAGGGGTGAGCGTACCCCCCCGCGCCCTCGAATGTGTCCTGGACCGCGGTATTTTCCGCTTTAAAAGAAAACCGTGTATGATACATACAAAGTGTATAGGAACGAAATAATCCTGAATAAATTTACTATAAACCTTTCATACATACAAAAGCGATATCACTTATAGAATCAGCGCAATCTGTTATCAAATACTAACGTTTTTAATTATTGATCTTTTTTTCTGCTAAAAGGTTAGTTATCTCAAAAACTTCACACTTCTCGGCCAAAATATGTATGACAAAAGTAAAGAATAGAAAATGTTCTTTCTAAAAATGTAATTTATTTCTGTTACTCCTTCATTTACCGTTGCAATGCTATTTTTAAACTTTATGTCATTTGGCCATTGAGCGAAATATAAATATTCGTACTAGTTAAACGGTGCGTTACTTTCAATACCATAGACTTCTTATATGTTTTCTGTAATGTATAAGTATTGAACTATATTTTGTAATTTTTTTTAGACTCATAATTTTAGGAAACAAGGGGTGTGTGGGGAAATCGTCAAGTTTTGCTCATTTTCGTAAATAACTTCAAAACCGTTTAATTTAGAATTATCCAATACATATATTTGAGATGTTCATAATGTACCCTTTCATTTGATATGTCACACGACACGATATACTATGTTTTTTTTTCTAATTTGCCCACTAAAACTGGCCCTCATGTCAAAATTTATTTATTTGCGTTACGTTACGTTACACGTCTTATTTCAACTCAATCGGTGCAATAGTTTCGGAAAAAAATCGTTATGAAAGATTATAGTAGGATCACTCGTGTGTCTGTGTCAGTCCGTCCGTCTGTCATAGCCAAAAAAATAACAGGAACCAATCGTTACCTTATAAAAAACCATTTTAATGGTTTTGTTTACATTCTTTTAAATACCTAAAAGTACAGACTATAGTTGCTAGCGGTGTGCTCAGACAAAGAAAAAAATATAGACATGACAGCACAAACAATCGAATGAAGCCGTTTCAAACCACTCCTAGTTAGTACTTACACGGCTCACGCACACAAAAACAATCAGAACCACGCCACGGCGCCGACTCCTCCTCAGTACGCGTCGCGTTGCGGTGTAGCTACCAAGATTAATCCCTGTAAGAAAAATGGTCTCCTGCGTGGTAAAAGGGTGTAAAAAACACAATGCATCATCCAAAAAGTCGGACGGAGTAACTTATCACTTGTAAGTATCGAAATAATACCTTTGATTGAAACAAATTTAATAAACACTCAAAACCTCAACAGTCTGTCAAAGTGACACAGTATGAGTGATACCAGAGTAAGATTTCTTATTACCCCAAACGATTACCTTACATGAATAGTCGTCAGCGCCATCTATATTACCCTCTTTGATTTGCTATCTCTGTACCTACTTTAAAGTTTGAAAATTGTTTATGCTTTAAACATTTAAGGTTCCCAGCTAAAATTGAAAGAAAAAATATATGGATAGATTTTGTTAGAAAGACCCGAAACGAACCAGAATGGCAACCAAATAAAAAAAGCGCCATTTGTTCTAATCATTTTGACAATAACGATCTATACACAACGAATCGAGGACTTCGCCGTGTGATCAGAAGCGGATATCCTAAAAAGGTATTTCTACTGCTGTCCTTTTCATTAATTAATGTATATAATGTACGTACAGAGCGTCATGAAAGAGCAGAAATAAAATAAAATAAAACTAAACATTTTGCATAGTACTTAATTGTTGCCATGTTAAAGCATTTTACGTCAAATTGTTACGAAGAAAGTGGTGTCCTCATTTAATTTCTACTCTTTTATGTCGCACAGTATAAAATTTGATTATAATATGACAGCTGTAGTCCCAAACTAAGCTAGGCTTGTACTACGTACGATGTAGTTACTACCAGAACATGTTAAAAGCTGTATGTTTTTTATTTAACTTTTAATAATGAAATTAGTTGTTTATTTATTTACAAAACAAAAGAGGAACAAAACCGAAAAACAAAAGAATAACATTACAGGATTATACCCAAGTCATTATAAAATGTTTAATAATTAAATTATATTATTTCATGGTTTAAATGAGATTAAATAATTATGACTCAATTACTAAATTACAAAAATAAATTGCAGACTAATTTGTAAGACTTTCGCATAGTTTCAGACACTTCGCAGGAGAGTTGCACCACTTGCACCTAAAGGGCGTTCAAGAAGAAATCATAGACAAGATAGAGAACTTTTTAGAGAACTTTTAACAAATTTGCCAAATTATATGGAGCTTTTCTTTCCGATGGCAACACTTACACGCACACACCTTTCAAAAAGTGGCGTCATTAGATTGTTTGTGCTGTCATTGTCTTTTTTCTCTGTCTGAGATTTGACAGTTCAAAATCGACAGTATCAACAGCATTGACACGTAAAAACAAATTGACATGCACCTACAAACAGGGGTGCAACTCCGAAAAACGAAATTCGAAAATTTCGCTGTCAAATGCTATTCCCATCTTTTTTTACTCTATATTAGAGAGACAGAGACGGACATACCGTTTGACAACGAAACTTTCGACTTACGTTTTTCGGAGTAATGCCCCTGTATCGGCTCGGCACGTGCGGTTTCCATACATTTGAAGGAACAGGATCTATTTTACACACTAGACTATGAGCCGATGTAACTTAAAACCCTCTGATTGTATTGCTATCCCTGTAAAGCATGTCAAGTTTCCGTATGAAAAAACGAGACGTCACTATATTTCTCAATACCAAATCGAGTTACCTCAGCGCGCAGGCGCCGTTCGTTCGTTGTCAGTTTGTTGGCAACTAGATGGTTGTGCGTCGCGCCGTAATAACTAAAAATTATTTTGTAATGGTCGTGTACTGTGCAATATATGGGTGTTTTAACACATCTAAAGAAAAGGATAGACGTTTTTTTCGTTTTCCAACGGATGAAAAAAGGTAAGTAAGTACCTACTCTATTTAAATGCAACTTCAATCTACTAACACTTACTAAACAGTGTAAATAGTTGTAGAATATTTTATTTTTACGTATGATTTGTCACTTAAAACTCTGCACATATCAACCCTAGCATCTTTTGAACATCGCTTAAGTTAAAGACAGGTAAGTATCAATTAAAAAGGAAATAAAACCTTTGAATTAGTAGGGTTGTCACTGATATCAAAATATTTTATTTTGATGACTTTTTTTACTTTTAAATCCAGCCTTACAATTATAATAGGTCGATTGTAGATCACTCAGATGACACTATCCTGTCAGCCCAGTCTTTAGAAATGTTCTACCCTGTATAATTATTATTTACCTACTTGTTTTCAGATGCAAACAATGGTTAAAGGTGTCCGGTAGATTAGATTTAGTAAACAAAACTCCGAAAAGTCTACACACGAGCTATTTCGTTTGCGATTCACATTTTCTAAATACACATTGTTCGAAGAGAACTTTGAGACCTGACGCTGTTCCCACACAAAATTTACCTCAAGATGATATCCTTACTCAGATTAAATCCACTCAAACGGAGTACAGTATTCCTGATTCATCTAAAGATGATGCCTTAGTTGCCTTACAAATATGGATACCGATAATTTCAAGTGTTCCAAAAAACACGCAAGATTTGTCGGCTGCCTCGTCACGCAAAAGAGAGCCATTAAGGGTAAGGGAATATAAAGCTGATAAAGGGCGAAAAATGTTTTCATTTAGCAAGAATATCAAAATGCACGTACTAAGTACTTCACAGGAATTGTGATTAAAAAATTCAATTGGCGCGCAGCTAGTACCTAGATGAAGACAAAATCAATTTAATGAAATCCTACTTGCGGCCCAAACTACATGCGTAGTTGGCCGAGGTCGGGCGAATAAGTGTCCACTTCGCTGCTGAAACCCATACTTCGGGCAACTTCGCCTTGGCCAACTCCAGTCAACTTCGCGAGTAGTGTGGAGCTAAAGGCTTATTGGTCGCAGGAGCGAATCGTCTTCGGTTCAGCTTCGTCAAAAATTATTTCGTAAAGCCTGACCAGAAATATATAAGGATGCGCCAAATTGCGGAATTCACTGGAACGAATTTCTTACACTGGCATTTTATGATGGTTTGTCAACAATGTCAATGTCATTCATGGAGGTTTCTTTAAAATACGTTACGATTATTTTAAATACATCCAAAGAAAATGCCGAAAACCATTCACAGTTGTGTACGTAATAATAAATAAAGTGTACACGTGTTTACTACACGAAACACAGCCATGAAAAGAGTGCATTCCTTTAAATGATATTACAAGGTTACCATAGGAACTGACAGGTATTTAAACTAATGTCATTATATAATACGCTGCAAAATTGTTCCCATATAAATATAAATCTTATAAATAAGCGCCCTCTTGACAATCCTCATATATATTTCAGGTCAGACTTTATGTCCTTTAGAGTGTGTGTGTTTTTTAACTCGCGAGGCTTACAACTCACAGAGCCACTAGTGTTATTATTAGTAGGTGGAAAGCCGGATAGTTGGCTCGGACGTATATTTGCCCCAGTTTCGACGCTTGTTGATGGCGTCAGCGCCGTCTCCCTCCCCCAGTGCCGTGTATACCGTTAGAAGCGGCGGACGTGTTTCGTCCGTGTAACCGTGTAAGCAAATTTTTTCCGCGGCGAAATATCTAATTGGCAAGCGTTGAAACTATATTGGTAGGTAAGTTATTTTTATTACTGATTGTGTTTTTATTTATTATGTTGCATAGCTGAATCTTATTCAAAAGAAAGTATCAATTTTGGAATGAGTTATAAGCTGCATGCTCGTATAAACTTTTATTTGTGTTTTCGCCGCGCAAATCAGAAAGCAATATTATACAATAGATTACGTTACGTTTATACAATAGTTGGACTAATAATGCAGAATATTGTCAAATACAAAATACTTATAAATAAATTAACAAATTAATAATGGTTTTAAATAGTGATAGTGACGCATAAGAGCGAGGGAGACAGGTATAAAACTCAAATCACATTCTGTCAGCCCACGGCGAGGTATCATTTACCGGTACTTACATTTGACCTTGCACCTGGAGGTAACCAAATAGTTGAGTCTAAAAAACAATACTGAACAAATTTGTCGTAAGTTGTTTGTGTTACAATTTTTATCCATACCTATCTAGAAGTCATTGCACTCATAAAAGTCAAGTTATATGCTAATGAACTATTTTTGGTACATTCGACCTTGAATATCTTAATACGCAGACTTGAAATTTTATGTGACTATTGAAACATTACGAACGCCGCAATAAATGTTGATTACAAGTTTATAGTTATTGTTACATCATTTTTATTCATATTGCAAATAGAAAGGGCGAGTATCCGTATAAAAAAAGGATAGCCGCCCTATTGACTTGCTAGGGGAAACTACTATCCGCAACTATACATTCTTCAACGGGTGGGTTTTTTCTCCTGGCGTTTCTTACATCTTTTGTGACCTGTAATTTATTTTAAATATACTAAATACATAACTGTTTTAGCGCTCCAGTAAGCAAAATGCCTCGTAAATATAATAGAAAGCCAGGCGTGGTGCCGCGCCAGTGCAGTTGGACGGAGGATAGCTTAGCTCTAGCATTCAAAGAACTGGATAAAAAGAAAAAACGAATCGGCGAAATATCCCGAATGTATAACATACCCACTAGGACCTTAAGGAGACGGTACAAAATGAAAAACCAGCAAGTGCTTACCAAAGGTATGTTATCGATTTAAAGTTGTATACTTACTTTAGTGTATAAATAATAAAAATATCAAGGCCTTCTTTATTTTTAAATTTTAGATATTTGTAACGCAGTCCCTTTATTTATATCCCTTATGTGTATAATGTTTCATAAATCATTCAGCTAATTCTAAAAACGGGAGCCCGTGCTTAAGGGGTTAAATTTACTTGGTTGAGTTAAGAGGCCTTATTCCTTTAAAATATTTTTTTTTTCATATTATGACTAATATATTGATAATTTCAACCAACTTTTTGAAGTGAGTAATATATACTTTTCCCCGAGTTCTAGGTAGTAGGTAACTAAAATTACATGGGTACTTACACGTAAAAAATAGCTATATCATGCTTTCATTGCGTCCAGTCGAAAATAAGTTGAAATTTTCCGCGTGAATTTTGTCAATTTCGAGTAGTTTTTGAAACAAAAATTATCAATGAAAATATCAAACTGTGGGTTTCAAATATATACCAATAAATCCCAATAGCCCTGTTCTAGGTAGTAACATCAATAATATGTTAAGAAACATGTCTGATCATAGAGAAAAATCTCTAAAACAATCAGCATTTTGAAAGGAATAAGGGCTCTTATGTTGGCACCTGTTAGATACAATGCACTTGGGCTTCCATCTCTAAATTCGCCGAACCCGGACGAAGACTTAAAAAACCCGGACATTTAGCGTAGGTAAGACCCATTTTTCCCCGGACGTGTCCGAAAATAATAGTATAAAAAAAATCACTTTATTTTTCATTCACATTTATGCTGATTGTTTTAGACATTTTTCTCTATGATCAAACATGTTTCTTCATATCACATATTATTGATGTTACTACGAGAACAGGGCTATTGGGATTTATTGGTATATATTTGAAACCTACACTTTGAATTTTTCATTCATAGTTTTTGTTTCTAAAACTACTCAAAATTGACAAAATTCACGCGGAAAATTAGTTATTTAATCTTATTTTCGACTGCACGCAATGAATGCATGAACTAGCTATGTTACTACCTAGAACTCGGGGAAAAGTATTATTCAGATCAAAAAGTTGGTTGAAACTATCAATATACTTGTCTTAATATGAAAAAAATAAATTTTAAAAGGAATAAGGCCTCTTAGGTGTCCGATTTTTCGCCGGACTAACTTTTAGAAACATCCCCCCCCCCCCCCCCGGGCGGCGTCCAAACCAGGAGAAATCCGGCGAAACCCGGATGGATGGCAGCCCTACTTGTGGCCTACTTACTGAATAAATTATTTCATTTAATTTCATAATTAGAGGTCTTAATATCTACCTACTTATCTTGTTTTTTTTTTACTTCTAGGAAACTACCCTGTCCTTGGATTTGATAATGAAAAAATACTAGTATCCCGTATATTAAAGCGAACTCACGATGGATTTCGCCCTGGGAGAAGTGAAATTCGCCAATTAGCCTATCAGTATGCAGAAGAGATGGACTTGAAACACAATTTCAACAATGAAACTAAAATGGCCGGTCAGCAATGGTTGCAAAGCTTTCTTGAAAGAAATCCTGAAATACTTTTGGGGCGACGTGGTTTATCAACTCGAGGAGCGAAGGATATCAGCATAGAAGTAGAGCGGCGTCTATCCCCACATGAGGCAAGTATCCCCCGAAGCATTTTAATATAATTATCGTCTCAGAGCTCCTTCAGCGATCCCTATGGATGTTGGATTTAATGTAGTGATTAAATATAACAGACATTGCGAGTGTTTATAAATGGCTGATTTTTTTACGTTTTGAACCCGCATATCTCCAAAAAAACGAAAATATATATTTTTTAACCTGGTCTCAAAATCTCACGAGAATCGGTTGAGACATGCAGCTTGTAGACAGGGAAATCTGGATATCCGAAATTCGGACATGCGAAAGTATTTTTGGCCAAGCTGAAACGAAACGCTTCGCTCGCTCGGTCAATTACATACGCGTGTATTGATCTGAGCAACATTTGTGTACAAAAATCGTTTTGCGGTTGTGATAAGATAAAAACAACAAATTGTAGGTACTTGTAAGTAGGTAAACCTACTTACGGATACCTACAGATGGCAGAGGCAAAGATAGCTATTATATTTTAAGTACTTACATAAGATCCTTTATAAAGTGTATCCTATATTATAATCCTTTATTTTGTTATATCATATTTATAAGTTATAAGTAGGTAGTTATTGCAATGCGTCTGAAGCAGCCCTGTGCTGTGTGTGACGCGCAAGCCACACAGAAAAGGCGTTAGCCGAAGATCATTTTGACGTAGGTACTGTGTAGTTTTACTTTTGTGCAATAAAGTTTAAATAAATGTTAGTAGATATCCCACTACATAAAATAAATGTACGTATAAGTATAGTACTCTTTATCACTCTTAATTACGCTTTTCTTTACGCCTCAGTACTGAGGGATTCCTTTTAATTAAGTTTTATTATGTAAGTAAAGTACCTATAGTTGTAATTAATTTTCATTGTATATACTTATACATATATTTTTTAGTTACTGACCTAGTAGATTATCAATATTATCATTAAGTATATACCGTGAAATACGCCAACTTTGCCTCCACAGGGAACTTTGCCCAAAACGCTACTTAAAAAAAGAAACGTTACTGTAGACAATTTCAAGATGATTATGGCAACACTATTATTTTTGGTGGAAAATAGATTCTATCTGTGGTATCACTGGGAGTCACATTTGCGCGCAACTTCATTCCGTAACGTGTTGGGACTAGTTGAATAAGGTGCGTGATTTGGCGGGCCAATTCTAGGTGAAGTTCTGGTGTATTTTTCACAGAATGGGGAAGCCTCAGGTGAATGTATCTTATTGCTTGTTATAAAATAAGAAATGTAGATTATTTTTATTGTAGTTTGAACTAAAAATACTTATTAAAACCGGAGTTATGATGGCGGGCAATGTTATCCAGTAACTTGCTAACCTATGAATGCCAACATTGCCCAGACTAAAAAAAGGGTTAGGGTTGTCACCTTGTCGTAATTTTACCTGACTGCGTAAATAAAGGAGGGTTATGTATTTAAGGTAAGGTAAGTTATATTTCTATTAAGCCGTTGTACTTTTAGCATTAGCTGCATGTCATGTCATGTCATGTCCATAAAACAAAAAAAACATAGAATATTCAATTATGACAATTTTTATTTAGATTATTCTAAAGTGAAGTAAAAAAAATAACCGCCAAACTATTAGTATCGAATATTAAGCATACATTTTTCATTTTGATAATGGTATTGGTAAAAATGGTTTACTCAACCAAAAGTGACAACCCTGACAATTTCACACTGCTTGATTCGGCTTGTATGGAGAAAAACAAAATACCTATGTAACATTGCCCACCCATATTGCACACGTGTTTGTACAGTTAAGACCAAGATATTAAGTAGAACGCCATTATTACCCCCGATTTTATACTGATCATTATCTTAACGTCGTAGGGGCTATAGTTACGAAAATAATCGATTTGGGCAATGTTTGCAAAAGTTTAGATAACTTTACCCGAGACGAAAATTGATAAAAAAAATGGTTAAATGTAGATTTAAAAATTGTTTCTCGTAATAAAGGCATGCATATGAATACGATGGATGCGTTAGACAAAAAAAAACTTTATCCCGTCATAGAAAAAATGAGAGAAATTCGGGTTTTTACGAAAAAAGCGGGCAAAGTTGGCATGTTTCACGGTACATAAAATACATATACGTAGGTAGAATGTAAAAAGATTGATTACGAAAATTATTGTTACTTACTACGATTCACGCATTTTTTTAAAGTGAATTTAATCACTAGTTATAGTTAATTACAAATTCAAACGTAAGTACTATGAATTGGTTCTAATCTAAATGTATGTCCTTGAAATGACTTTTTTGTGGGTGCGTTGCCATGGCAACAGAATAGCGTGGCGATGGCCGCCTCGTTGCTAGTGTTGCTACGGCAACAAAAATGGCCGCATGCAATGGCTGCCGAGAGTTTTAGGGTTCCGCGCATAAAATAAAGTATACAAGTAGTTATAGATTCGCCACTGAGCGACCGGGCGTAAGAGAAAAACATCTAATGACGTCAATATTTGGGGTTGCCATGGTCGCAAAAAAACCCCTAATATGTCGGAAACGTTGCAAGTATTCGAATAACGTAGTGAGTCGCCGGTTTTGACTCACTAACTAAACTTACATACAGTGCGTGAGCTGTGCTGTGATAATGCTGTAACGGATGTGCACTTACGGCTATTTGTCGGCAGATCCGTCATTATTATTATTAGATATAAATTTACGTGAAGCATGTGCTAGTATGTCTTAGTTCTATGAATAACAACAATACAATACAATACAACAATTCTTTATTGCACACCAATAAGAAAAATGTTACAATTGTAACCTTAATTTATAAATGGGACACAATAGGCTAGAGAGCGATCTCTTCCAGACAACCTTTGGTTAGAGGATTGAGCAAAAATAAACAATCAAAGAATAACCCTTGTAAGCGTGTGCTGAATTGCTGATACGTCGCTTTTCAACTACAAAAAAAATTAAGTAAGGTAAGGTGGGGGAAGATTGAATGGTTTTTTGTCGAGATAGACAATGTTGTTTTAAAACCCTTATAAAATAGAAATCTATTTATATCCCTTCAAGTGTATTAATTGGAAGGCATGGGCAAGGATTATATTTTTGTATTCTGTTGATAAAACTCGGCTATGCCTATTCTAATATATAAAAATAATAAGATAAAATACACTTTTGTCTAAAAAATTGACGGGGCAAGATGGAATGGTGGAGGGGTAAGATTGACATAGTTTCTAAATGCTTTTAAATGAATGCAAACGGTGGCGGTTGTTCGTTATTCAATAGAGTTTCTTACGCTAAACAGATACAGCTGATTGTTGCGTGAATATTCCTGATAGGTAACGAGAAAACTACAGTCGAAAAAAAAACTATTTCACTCTTACCCCGCTATACAGGAAAAAGGACAGTGATTCTCAAACTTTTAATTGGACACTTAAAAACTAAACACTTTTTTATATTATGAAGATCAGTTTGGAATCAAAATAACGGTTTAACGATGATAAATTCTTTATTTTATCAAAAATTTGATAAAAAAAGAACCGAACTCACCCTTTGAAGTCGGTCCCAAACCACTCATTTATTATATTTATATATTATAGTTTAAGGTTTGGCACCGACTTTGGCACGTCGCACAAATGCGTCGATCCTGGCCGAACTGAAGATCAAGTGCCGCTTATCGACCATTTGCCTCCAGCAGATCCTGCCGTATTTCGGTCACGTGGCTAGACGTGAGCCAGATAGTTTGGGAAAGCTCATTGTAGTTGGCCACATGGGAGGAAAAAGGGCCCGTGGGAGATCACCTACCCGATGAACCGATGCCGTGAAAGAAGCCTGTCAGGAAAATCTACAGGCGTCAATCCGGAAGGCGGAAAACCGTGTGGAGTGGAGAGCTTTGATGCAACACATAACGGCCTCAAATGGTCACGACCCTCAGACATGAGGAAGCGAGGAAGAAGAGAGAGAAGTTTTATTGAAGTCGGTTCTTTTTTTGTTTTTGCTTTTTATCACTAAAAAATACATATTAAATACTTATGGAGGGATAATCGAGGAGGTCTTGAAGGCATGAATCTCGTTTGAATTATCTCCTAACTCCTAACCGTTAAGGAGTTGTACCTTCCATCATCAGCTCAGCATTGGAAGATGATAACTACCATATGCAAATACTTAATTAGTTTTACTCTTTGATCTGACGATTTCACTCAAATCGACTTAATCACAAACTAAGAAAACATTGTTTTTATAAGTATAAGTTTAAGACTCACTATTTGTTTCATTTATACTTCATAATAACTACGTATTTACCTTATAATGAGGCCAATAAAAAAAAATTGGTACGTTAATAATTTTTTTAAGTCCAAAGTTTGAGAATCTCTCTGTTTTTCTATGATTTTCAAAAACGGGGGAAGATTGAAACATTACTATTTCAATGTTACCCCATTGAAATTGACTGGGGAAAGATTGAAGCTTCTCGTAAATCACAATATAAGAGTAATAGCTACACCTAGCACTGGTAAATAAATATAAAATCTAAAATAATACACAAATATTCAGTCAAAACTTTTATTCACACCCTATTAATCAGGTTATGAAACACGGGGTAAGATTGAAAATCGACGAATTGACCACGAAATGCTGACCTTCACAATTTAACACGTAACACGCGTCTACGCACTCCGAGCGGTCTCGGGCGACTGACTGGCGGATCCTAATAAAATGGCGGTTTAATTGATGATACCAGCATAAAAAAATATTAAAAAAATAGGGAGTAATGTGACACTTTTTATCTTCCCCCTTTTTTCATCTTCCCCCACCTTACCTTACATAATTATGAGGTCGTATTTGGTCGTAGAATTTTTCTATAAAATATGAAGATTTAGGCATTTGTAAATTAATATTATTTCACATGACCATTTTTTACCGAATTACCTATTTACTTAAAGAACTAGGCAGCAATGAGTAAAAATACCATGGTTTGCTACTAGGTATTTAAAACACAGTTAGTGCTGGATTATAAAACAATGTATTTAACTTTAATCAACATTATTTTGATCGACATGATAAAACTTACATAATATTATTTTCCATAAAAGGTGTACTCCACAAAAAAACCTTATAAAAGTGAAACGTAACGCCAGTCAGTCAGCCAGCCAGCCAGTTAGTCCATTAGTTTCTAGTTTTATTTATTTTATTATGTAGAATTGCCAACTAGTGGACTTTTAATTTATATACTTACGACATAATGTGTACAACACAATAAAAAAAAAGCTTATATGACTAACTATTTGATTTATATAACTACTAAGTTATAAGTCAAACATTTTCACCTTACCTAAAATAAATTAAAAACGATATAAAGACATTGCCCCGCAGCATGGTCCCGAAGACGCTGGCAACATTTCCCCGCTAAATCACGATGAAATAAAAAAAAAACTTACATGTATGAATAATGTTGGAACAGCGAACTTTTCGATGAAAGTTAGTTTATGAGTTTTACGAACACAACGGTGTTCGAAATGTTTCGAACAAACACGCGAGTTCTTGTGTGGCAGCCAATTCGTTTTCCCAGTTCCCACTATCCATTTTTTACGTATTGCATCGTCTGTCGGGAATCTGGAAATATCAGATTTATTGAAATTACCTGAAATATGAGGTAATTTGTAGGGGATGTGTTGGCAACCCGAAGTCGAATTATAAACCGATTGATTTATTGGACATGCTTACTGGCTTACTGTTCTATCGTAGATTTATGCTACGCAATTTGACCGGCTTGCATGTCAAATGTTTCGAGGTTATTTTGAAAATTATTAACAGATTCCTCGTATTTTATTAAGCGTTTTCACGATATAAATAATATTTTAACTCAGTAACTAAGTTCTTGTGAGATCTGAGAAAGAGATAGGTGATCAAAACACAAAAAAATTGTACTTACGCATGAAATGTAACATCTGCTTCTTTTCGCTGGCTGTTACTTTTGCAGCCAAACACTGAACACCCCACCATTTTTGAGGCTACACACAATTACTCCACACCCGTTAATTTGGCTAATACGGTAACAACTATTATTTAATCCACAAAACGTTTTATTCGTTTGGCACTTGAAAACACTACCTGATTATTTTGCTTACTCGACTGAAGTGTGCCTATAACCCGGCCATGAAAAAACGTTCGGTCGGTGATAAGGACAAAACATGGCACTCTTAACTATTTCCTCTTATAGGAATAAGGCTATCTTTGTCTATCAAAGCGTGTATGCCCTTGATTTCGAGCTTTGTGTGTTTAGTTTTTATCTGATTCGGGCGGCAGGCGGCGGTCTCTAAGGTAGCATTCCGATCTTTGGTCGCCTGTCGCGGGGCGACCACTAGCTTTCCGATGTCAGACCGCGACGTCACTCGCACCCGCCAGTCCCGCCACTCATCTCGCAGTTTTTATAGGTGACGGTTGTGTTCTATTGCAGTACGTTATGTCGGACAATATGTCCGCAGCTAGAAAGATAATTATTCAGCAGCTATTGGAGGAAGAAGAAGATGATGATATTCTTATTATGTTATTATCTATGCCTCCGGAAAAAAGGATGAAGTTCAACTCAATTTTCACATCGCGAGAAGAGGGTCTCTATAGAACATTGCTGCATAGTAATGTAAGTAGGTATAGAATAGAATACTTACGTAGAATAGAAACTTTATTGCTTTCATGAAGTCTTACATTTAGCAGGTAAGGGTATTGCAGTTTAGTTAGAAATAACTTATAACTAATAAAAAATATCTATAGTTGTTATTATCTATAAAAAATTCGTTAAGCTATAATAACACTATTTAACTGTAGTATCGGAACTCGTAATATTTTGTAACCTATATTACTTATAAAATGAGTATGAGTATAAGGCCTAGTTTCCCCTCTGGGTTGGAAGGTCAGATGGCAGTCGCTTGCGTAAAAACTAGTGCCTACGCCACATCTTGGGATTTAGGTAGCCGACCCCGATTGAGAATTCATTCTCTACGAAGATATGGGACAAAGGCTAGGAGAATGATGATTACTTATTATAAAACTAGATTTGTGTTGAATATTATATTTCTATGGAGCGGTCATGATTTCAGAAAAAATCTTAATAGCGTGATGCAGGATCGTCGTTTGTTTTGAATGAGCGCGCGGCGCCAAGCCAGGTCGTCGCCATCTGTTTTCGTAATTAATTTTGTCCACGCATCACGCCGAAACGGCTGGACAATGTTAACCAATTTTGGTACAGGGATAGCTGGAACCAAAGACTTTTAATGGATATTGGAATTGCATAAAAAAATACGCTGTTTTGACCAAAAGTGACCTATGATGGTTGCTTTTATGACTTAATTGCTTCCTAATATTATAACTGCTCTAATTTATCGATAATAATTCGATATCGCTGTGTAAACGCAAGCGCATCACATAAAAAGCTTTACAATTCTTCGGCGAAAGTATAGACGAATCCGTATGCAAAAATAGAAAATACAGTATGGCCCTGCATTTATGAATGAATTCATTTATAAATGAGCCATGCAATTAATTGTACAGTATGTATTAAAAAGTAAAAAGAAATGACGCTACGGAACCCTACATATGCGAGTTGGCAAGTAAAAAAAAAGTCGTGACCCAGGGGATGGAACTCTCTTAAACAAAACGTCCCTAAGGCATACTGGCTATTAAGTACTCGATATTCTTTATTATTCCTTGGCATTCAACTTCGTACTCTCTCGATCTCATGTCAAACGATACTTGAACGAGCAGGATGACACGACTAGAATTTCGAATTTCGAACGTCGACGTATCCCTCGTAAATCGTGTGACAGCGGCGGCCATTGCTGCGAACTAGGTTCATTTCGACCGTGTCTCGAAGTGAATGTGTGTGTGTTGTCTGCTGGCTCACAGACGAATTTAAAGGTAAGTTTATGTCGTTTTAAACTGATTTTATTCTTAGATTGCTTCCTTTTAGATCTTCAGTGCCTTAATAATATATGTTTTTATAATGTAAAATTGCGTCGATATAGATCGAAATCGTTTAAATGTCTCCTTAGCCTCTAGAAATTCGTGACACAAAGGACTATTTAGTAACTTTAGTTTGTGTTGCGGTTTTAGATAGAATGAGCAAACTGTTATTTATCACAAACCATATTATATTCATAAAACATTACGACACAATCTACAAGAGAATGTAACCATAGTAACCTGTCAACATGACTAGTGTGGAGACACGCAGCTAGTGCTGTGCATCTCAACAATTTGTACCCCTACCATGAGTTGACGTGACCGTGCTCGCTAGCGACAGCGTCAACGATTTGTATGGAGTAGAGCGCCTCTAGTGGTCACTTTGTAGAACTACAGTTCTCCATACAAATCCTTTGCGCAGTCGCTAGGTGGCATGGGAAGGGCAGGTGTGATGATGATGATGATGGTGACGATGCAAGGACGACACGTGAACGTCACAGAAATACAAACGTGTATGCGTAAGAATCGACTTTTACCTTCTGATAGACATACAAGACAGTAATGATATAGTTCTAACATGTTTTTTTCTTATGTCCTATTTCAAATGAGTATTTTCTATGTATAACTGGATTTCTACACATGAAAATAAGAAGAAAAAAACAATTTAAAAATGTAATGTGTAATGTATGTGTCAATAGCCTGCTGGAATCATTCCATCGGCGCAAAAGTAAAGTGTAAAGTAAAGTGCGTTCAATCGCGATGGACATCCTCTACTTCTTAGGGCTGCCAGACTAAACGCATAATCGCTAAAATATTTCAAATAATCGCCCATCTGCACAACACCATCTGTGAATTTTAATTGTTTAATAATTAAAACAGTACTCTACTTCTTATTTTTCCGTAAACTTAACCCTAGAATACTCAATTCCATTGATAAATTTAATCATTGATAATCTGAAATATACCGCGTAGAAACTACTTTTAAAATCGGTAAAACTTGTTCCAGCAATCATGCCACTATCTGCTGCAGAAAGAACGATGAGATACAAACAAAGAATCAAACTTGACCCACAAAAATACGAAGAATACAAAAACAAAAAACGACAGAACTATCACGAGAAGAAGCGACTTATCAGTGACTTGTCTCCGGCAGAAAAGGATAATAAGAGAGCAATATGGAAGCTTAGGAAGCAAAATTTACGCAACAGGAAAAACTTGGATCGTGTTTTTGAGGTCCCGGTTATACCAAGCTCCTTCGCAATGGTACATAATGCTTATAAGTCTGAGAATTGATGATAATAACAAGAATAGAATAAGAATATTCTTTATTAATAAACATAGTGATAAATTTTACTATATTTATAAATTTTTCCTCGTTTCGAGTTTTCTGTAAATTGGAATTTGGCTACCTAGTCACAGTATAAGACAGTAGTTAAAGTTCGAAGAAAAGTACATCGCGCGGTTTGTATGTGTGCGCGCCGTGTACGTACGTGTCACATGCAAACGGCGAGTAATAAATAGACATGAATCAGTCGGGGCCACGCTGTTGCCGTGTTCGGAACGATTTATGAGGAAATAACCAAAATTGAATTCACATTACCCTGCCCTTGCTTTCCAAAAGAATATTTGTTAAAATTATATACAAGAATGCGAATTTATTACACATTGAAAAATAATAATAAGGCATTTCGTACATCGCGAAATAGACGAAAGTATTTCAGTGTGGCTAATTTATAATAATTGTTATTTTTTTCAATAAATATTTTTGTTTTTCAATTAGTTGTATGAACTTTTATTTATCGTACCTACCAACTTGTAAAAATCCAAGATGCAATATATAATTTGTAATAATAAACGTTAGTGCGCTTACGGTCTATGTGGAGTTCTTTGTAAAGTGCCGCGCGCAAGCCAAGCGGCTCCCCCTACCTACAGTCAAAGGAAATCGCCGCCACTTATCAAAGGATGCCGAATGCGCGAAAGAGGTACCGCACCTTCTAATTAGATATAAACCTAGCTAGTTCGGTAACAAATATTGAAATAATCGTATTCAAGTGTAGCGAGTATTCGCTGGACGAAGTAGGTAGCTACGAGTAGGTACTCGTATAATTATAATAATTCGTTTCCGTACTGACTGATGGGGTAGGTATTGTTAATTACATGGTTATATATCTACATGTGTATATATCTACTTATATAAATATTTTATAATAACACACTGACATTACACGACACCTAACAATCGAAATAACTATATACCTATGCTACCCCACAAATTTGTAGGTTACAACCCTGCGCGCGTTAACGAAACGCGCCTGAGGGGCCGGACATTTATTACTGTATTTGTCCTTATACTGTGACCTAGTGATTCTTTAGGAAAAGAAAACTTTACTCATTTTAGTTCTGCTTGGTCAGATTTGTTAGTTACCTTGCGTGCCTGAGAGTGGAAATAGAAACCCGCATACCGGGGCTTCGTCGGCTGGCTCTCAAACTTGCAAACAAATACTACATAGTACGAGTAAGTGAGAACCGTAAAACTACCCAACTATAGTCCAATCATCCAACTATGGTCACAGATTATATACAAGTTACTACGTAACAGATACACCAGTTGTATGGACGGTGGGCGTTGCCACCGCTATCGATGCCCCCTCGTTCCTATTGGATGCGGGTGACGCAACGTCATTGGAATGTGTGCTAGGGTTGCCTCCGTTATTTAAACGCTAGCTTTTTCTCGTGCCTTCGCTCGTTTGGTATTTTAGGTAGGTATTCAGGAGCAAGGTGATTCCATAAAACAAACACCTGGTTGAATTTGTATGTATGTAAGCATATTTGGGTAATTTAATTGGGCTGATTTTATTAGGTATGTAGGTAATTAAAAAATAACCATAATCTTCTGGTTTTACTAGATTTATTTTAAATCAACAAGGTTTCTAAAAATAATTGGCTGATAAGAAATCTAAAGTCCGGTCATCAAATTTAGGAGGAAAACATAATTTAAATCTTTCAAGATTAGTTTCAATGGGAAGTTTCAAGAATGTTTTCAATGTTCTTTAGGTTTGTGGGCTTGAAAAGTGCAAATCCAGTGCGAACAACTTGAATCTAGGATCTACCTATTTTACTCTTATTTTTCAAGTTTTTTTGCCACACAATCTTTTTGTCACTTCTTCAGTTTTAAAATCAAAGTGTTCTTAAAGTTCGGATTGCTTACTCTGTAATTCTTTTTTAATTTTTTCGAATTCAAGTTTTAGCTTTTTATTTTCATTTTTAAGTTTTCTAATTTCGCTACTAAGCTTTCTTTTCCTGGGTGCACTAGAGGAAAGTCCCAATGTAGTTTGCGTAACTTCATTTTTATCAGTAGATGCTTGCACTGATTGAGATTCCGTGTCGGCATTCTTTATAGTCGTCCTGGAAACTATACGAACATAGGAGTTATCAGTTTGTGTCGATGACTCTGTTAAATTGTCTCTTGAATTCGTGGAACACGGCGTGCCAGGGTGATCCGGTATAAGTCGAGATGGTAATGCGTCCGGTGTTAACAGTGGCCTGTTAATCATATCCGATTTTTCAAAATGTAAGCTGCACACCAAATGACTGTAACTTTTGACACCCGGCTGAGCTAACTCGGGTCTGCCAATCAAATCGCACCATATTCTGCGTCTGAAAACAAGACAAATATAAGAACTAGAACCCTAAAGCCGTATGTAGCAATGCACCGACGAGAAGTTGCGTTGTGAAACTTTAACTATGAGAATTTCTCAGAAACTTTAGAGTCTTCAGAGATTGATCTCGACATTGACATCCTTAGGACTTGGGCGATCGGTTCCTGAATTATCCAAGAGATAGCGATAAAACCAATAAATATAATTTAATTAAGGTTTTTTTTTGTGTCTTAGTATAGTTCTGATTCAAGACCAAAAAAACTACGACAGATACGTCACTGTCAAAGTTGTCAAAATTTAAATGCCATCTGAGCTAGTAAATTATTGCACCAAATGTTTTGAATACCACGAGTGTTGCAGTACAATACCCAGATTTGGTACTAAAAATCTCGGATGTTTAAGTTTTTATTATCTCCTCTCGTATTTATGTAATAATAAATATGTCTAATTATTTTGTTAAAACATAGACTTAAAGTTACCAATTAATAAATTATCTTAGTGTCTAAAAAAGAATAAGGGTTTTACTAATATTTTATTGTAGTGGTAACATTGTGGTAGTTTTTTTGGTCTTGAATTAGAAATCGTAGTAGGTATATAATTTTATGAAACATGTAATGTCTCATTTTTAATGTGGGTACACCACAATTTTTATTTAAACCATGAATACAAAGATCAAAACTTAAAGAAAAATTGAAAAAGGAGCTACCTGGTGGCAGGGACCGGGAATCGAACCCGGTACCTCTGGATTACCGGTCCAGCGCGTTAGCCACTACGCTACCCTCGCTCCAACTCCTTTTTAAATTTTTCTTTAAGCTTTGATCTTTGTATTCATGGTTTAATCGTCGTAGTATAGTTAGGGCCAAAGCTTTAAGGGGGTGATAGCCGAGGTTTTTTTTAACATTTTCAGCCATATATGTCTTAGACGAAAGTTAATATATTTTTTCATTGAAAATTATGAGGGCCCGGGTCTTTGGTCAGCTCTCTCTCTCAAGTGCGTGCTTGGGAGCGCGGAAATCATGTTTTTTTGGTTTAATTATTAAAATAATACAGATTTTGGAAATGTAAGACGTACATACATTATAGATAACATCTCGTTATGTTATTATTAAAAAACTGATGACTTTCCTTGCAGTATTTAAATAATAAATAATAAATATCAGATAACCTCACACAAATCAACCTAGTCCCAAATTAAGCTCAAGAAGGCTTGTGTTATGGGTACTAGGCGAAGATATACATACTTATATAGATAAATAAATACTTAAATACATAGAACATCCATGACATTTATGACATGCTAAGGGTTTACGTTGTTTTTTTTTGAGGTAACTTTAGTCAAAGTCAAAATATTCTTTACTTATTCAATTAGGCCTAGCTACAAGCACTTTCGAATCGTCAGTTACAGAGAGCAGAGCAATTTATTGATAGACTTATAACTAAAAAAAAACAAAAACATAAAAAAACAACATTATAGAAATAAAGGAAAAATCAGAAAAGGGATCGTCAACACATTAAAAAAATATACCAAAAAAATACTAGAGGCTAGAATAGAATTAGAATAGAATTTAAAATAAAATTCTAACTTTCAAAAATTATAAAAAAAATACTTAAAATTAAAATATTTGTACCTTAGATAGGTACTTGGTTAAAAAAAAAGTATCGAGTAAACTACAAGTAATCGTGTTTCTAAAATATGCGTATTATAGAGTGAATCCTTATATTTTACGTATTGATTGTATAACAAAATCTTCAGTAATAGCACAGAATAGATAATAGTACAAGTACAGAAGGCACACTACTTTGATCTTTACAAAAGCCGCTTTTTTTAGCCGAAAAAATATGATTTATGGCCCTTCTAAAGTCGTCGTCCCAAGCGCAAGCCAAACGGAACGTTAAAGCTGCGTGCCAACGGTGAAAATGAATTGGCTCGCTTGCCGCGTCGCCGAGAGCGAGGGCTGTCAACGACTAAAAATTAAAATGTATTTCCCATGTATTTCTTGCATTCAATATAGAGAGCAATATATTTATATTCTTCATACATTATATTTATTATTTCATTATTAAACTATAAAATAATCAATCTCAGAATTTGGACGAATTGAATCCACCACCAGGCCGCAAAACATTTTAGCTTTATTATTAAACATTTTAATACGTATAATATAATAAAATAATGCAACGAATGCGTTACCTTAACATGCAATTAAATTCTTGAGCTTCATTTTGTTTTTGCTTAGTTGTCCGATATTTATTTATTTATTAATATATATTCATCACTACACACCTAGTATAAAACAAAGTCGTTTTCTGCTGTCTGTCTGCCCCTATGTATGCTTAGATCTTTAAAAATACGCACGGACGCACCGTGCGAAGCCGGGGCGGGTCGCTAGTAACAAATAAAACATGTACAAAGGCGAACTTATCCCTATTACGGATCTCTTCCAATACATTTCTTTTAACTCATTATTTATTTATTTTATATACTTACCTATCAAACTATATCACTCAATCGTTTATTCATTACTAGTAATTTTACAAACTTGGTATCAAATATTATTATAAAAACCTCTATGATTGTTGACTAAGTAGTAGACATACGTATTTTACTAGAATTTAAATTGACAAAATAGCAGCAAATAATCAATTCAAAATTACATAAGTACATACTTAACAATTAAAATTGTTCTGAGTATTACCAGTGTTAAATATGGAAGTAGATACTCCTGCAATATGTTTTTTGTTATTATTCAGTAGGTAACTAATTATTATATATTATGTTCATTTTTTTACCTTTCGGCATCCTTCGGACATGTTGGGAGAGCGAAAAACGCGTGATTCCAATTTCGATCATTGTTCCTATCCTACAACCCGCTGCGATACAATATCTTTTTAAACACTGGTATCAACACATTAATGCGGTTGCGGAACGTTCACTTTCGACGTAAATCGTGAGCGAGACCCGCGCGAAAATCGTGTAGGTAGGTGCGTTCCGAGACAGAGCGTGTCAGCCACTGAATAGTCCCCATGCATGAGGCGACCGGCATGTACTTGTAGCGGGAAACGTTAATGGGTAAGGACCAAATTCTTTGCAAATACTGTCATACATTAATGTCCACCTCATCTCAAACTAAAAATAGAACATTTATCGTTAATTTGTAGAGTAGAAAAACACGCCAAATAACAGTTCCTATTAACCCAATCATCAATAAACGAATTGATTTTCAGAATAGTTAATAAAAAAATTATTCAGAAATATACTTTTTTATCTTTATTATATTTCCCATACAAAATGAATATGTCCGTACTCTGCTTTCTCGAGAATATATTGATTTAGTTTTAAAGTACGAACGCCTTAACTTATACAGTTTATTTGTATGTATAGTCTTAGGTTTTGTTAAGACGCAGGTATAGTTTAATATTCGATATCCTTCATCATTTTAAATTTTGCGGCTATTTTATGCATGTCCCAAATATTCTTCAATTGTGCAACCTCCAGTTGTGCGACGACATTACACGGAACTTACAACGCTATTCCAGTAGATTCTTCAATTATTTTAATGGAACACTGACTCCGAACTTGCAAGCTTGACTTCGATAGTGCTGCCATGTTGTTATTTCTGGTTAGGTCGTGAAGTATTTTGCCTCCATTGTGCGACAAGGGACACAACCATTGTGCTACGTGTCACAACGGAAATTCGTCGAAGCGAAGACAACGTTACCAATTGTGCTTACAAGCTTTTATTTAGTTTCACCTGTCCCGATGTTTATTTATTATTCATCTTCAAACCTTGTACATGTACATTTACAATTTTATACTACTTTTTATGCTACTTTTTTTCCGGTGTGACACATTCCATTGTGATTTCCGTTGTCCAACGATGCAAAGAATTTGGTCCTTTCCCTAATCGCGGAGTGCGCCCCGCCTGGTAATAGCAATAACACAGCATGGAATCATCCCAACGCAATTATTTTGAAAAAAGCTCGGCACCCCCATAAAGAATTTTAGAGAAATACCCAGAACTGAATAGTTAGTCGCGCGTCAATAGTGCCCCAGTAAACGTTAATTTGTAAACAAAATCTTTTATTTAATTAAGTAGTTTAATGTGTACCTACTGGAACAATTAAAATAATTTTATTTATTATTTTAATTCCACCAGTTTTTTTTATTATTGTTTCCTGTCATAATATTATTAATACATAGTTTGATTTCTAAGACAATAATGCAAAACTTATGAATGAAACATAATAACATATAGGTAATGTCTACTTTTTTTAACGCTGTTTAACTAAAGCTTTGGTATGAACTAGTTTTTTTTTAAATATCGATATTAACAACACTAGCGAAACTGTGGCAACATTCGTGTGCAAAGAACTGTCACGTTAGTTCGCCTAAGTTATTAAAAACTCGATTGTAGGAGGTACAGTACAGTACAGTACCTATCTTAGAGAGCCTAATAATAAAATTCAACTGAACAATAAATACATTTATTTAAAAAATCTTAGATGGACTTGCACCAAACAAAGAAAGCGAATAAAATACTATGTAAATGAAAAAGTTATGAAAACGTAATACAATCCGAATCTGATCCGAACAAAATTTATTAGTGGAGTCCACGCGCACCCTGGCCCCACGGACTAAAACCCGCTCCAGACCTTCCGATCCGATCTGATTTATCGGAAATAATGTCCTAACAATTGCACTACACATTATCCGATTTCTTCCGATAAATCGGACAATTGCACTACGCATTATCCGATTGCTTCCGATAAATCGGATCGGATCGGAAGGTCTGGAGCGGTTTTAAGTGTCTCGACGCCGAAAGCGATGAAGTTTTATTGAGCGCCGAGACAGCTGTATTTATTGATTTTGATCCGCTCCCGCGCGTCCGCCGCCGCGCCTGCCCTGCCCGCCTACTCGTGGCCGAGAGGTAGGATGGCATAAACGAATAGTAAAATAATAAATAACTCTTACCTTTCTTCATCGCGCGGTAGTTTGAAAAAAGACAGTTTTTCATTGAATCGCTGGCTGGTGCACTCGTGTACCGCGCAATATGTCCGATTAGTTTTCGACATCGTACAGCACAGGTTGCGCGGGAAAAGTTAAGCGTACGCCGTCCGCTCGCCGCGAGGCGTTGCAGCCTACTAACACGTGTACACCCGGGTACACACTTAGAGATCGGAATTCAAACTTTCCGCGCGGCCGCGAGTGGGGATAGCCTGCGATGGTCCAAAACAAAACTTGTTTATTTTTATCAGTGATTTTATACGTTTTTATTTAAGTTTGTTTAATTCTGTTGTTCACTTTAGTGTTTATTCGTTATAATATGCTAGTTGACTCGTGTCAAATTGTAATAAAATGATGTTTATTCCGTATAGTATTTAGCAAAGGAAACCTAAATATAATTATATCTAATCCATAAAAGTGAAATATGGCTGAAAATATGGTTTTTAATCTGTATTTTGAAATGCTTAAAACGCTGTCCATTTTCGCTTATGATAGTGACGTCATCGGTCCCGTAAAGAAAACTGAGGCTACTTTGACGACTTCGAGTTTGCCGTCGCTCTCGATATCCTGTCAAAGTATATTGGTGTGAGCGGAATGGCACTATACTTACAAAATTTAGCTTTCTAGCTTTCACAAAAATACAAGACATTTTTTAGAGCTATAAGTAAGATTATTATTAACCATTTCAAATTGGATATACTAGCCTATTGTCATATATTAACGACTAAAATTAAATTGGACCATAGTTGTGTACTGGAAAAGTCCAGTTGGGTAGTTTCACGTAACTGAACCTCTTTAAGTGAGATTGCCACTTGCCTATACCTCTATAAGCGACAGTTTACTTTTGCTATTTTATGGCTCATTCTTAAATTTCAAGGTACTCTTATTTCATTCGAATGACCAGATGTGCGTCTGTTATTGTTTTATATAGTTCTAGGAACTTACGTTGTATTCGAATGACAGAGTAATTCTTTATTATTATATTGTTCGTGGAACTCATATTCTATTCAGAAAGCGAAATGTGCGTACCGCCTTGTTTGTCGAGCTTATTACAGTCAGTTTCATAAAAGCCGTCGCGAAGAAAGGGCCTGTAATTCCTCACAATGTCTAAACGAAAACTCAATGTGTTGTCGTTAAGTGACAAACTAAAAATTGTTGTTGCTTTTGAATCTGGCAAATTACGAAATCAAATACAGAGTGAGTTTGGCGTACCAGAATCCACGTACTATAAAATTATAAAATCAAAAGAATTAATCAAGTCTCAGTGCTCTGAAGGACACGGAAATATCAAAAGAAGCCGGCTTTCTGATTTTCCCGACGTTGAAAAGTGTCTGTTAGAATGGATTAAACAAACCTTCGATAAGAACTTTAATGGACCGCTGCTGAAACAAAAATCTAAAGACTTCGCTACAAAATTAGGAATCCAGAACTTTTCGGCTAGTAACGGCTGGTTAGAGGGTTTTAGAAAACGCCATGCTATACATTTCAAAAAAGCAGCCGGAGAAAGTAAATCTGTTGATCAGGGGGTATGTACCAATGTTATTTTTATAGACCTCTATAACGACGCTTAAGAATCAATACCGTCTAACTAACTAAATGTTACTTAGACGGTATTGATTCTTAAGCGTCGTTAGTGACACAGTTTCTCAGTCACTGTAAAGCTAGAAACTCGTGTTAGTGAGAAACCTCTATAAGAGAAACAGATCGCGGCCCATTGAGCTCTCACTTATTCTCGACTGTATATCTATACGATTCGCCTAGAGTTATGCCTATGTTCTGATAATACTCGTCAGCGTTGCCAGAGCTACGGAAAAATCCGAATATCTACAGATTTTAGGCCTTGTGCCCAGAGCTACGGAAGTTATTGGTGAACCTACGGAATTTCAGACTATTATTATTATTTATTTATCACCATAATATGACGTAAACGAAATGTTATGTAGGTACTTATTCTACGAATAATAAATAGTAATTAATTTCATTTTCTTACTAGCTCAAAACGATAAATAGACTACGGACAAGGTGTGCAAAAATATCAGATTTTTATTTTTTTTCCACCTACGGTTTTGCAGAAGTTATTAACTTTTAATAAGATTTTTAAGCTTCAGTATAGTCAAATGAAGCATTGGAACATATTAAGCTTCAGTATAGCCAAATGAAGCATTGGAAAAATAGTGGACGATCTACAGAATTCCAAATAATTTAATTTACCTACAGATTTTCATAAATATCACCTGGCAACACTGATACTCGTAATAAACGCCGGAATAGTACGTTTATAAACGGGACAAACTGTGAATGACGGCACGGACCTGTAAAGGTCAAATTGCTTCCTCCAATCTCCAATATTGTTTTTGTTCATTTTAAAATATTCTACTAATAGCGAAAATATTACTTACTGCAAAATTATTGCTCCTTCCATCTGACTATTATATTTAATTGTTCTTGTCGGTTAATTTATCGATTAGGAAACTACCTAAGCCTATTGTTTTCCTACTTTCACGTAAAGATAATGGTGTCAAACGCATTACTGAGATTAAAGGAGTACTGCGCATTACTTTGACACCAATATTATGAGACCTTTGACTTTACATAGAGGGGAGATACGGATAAGAGAGCGACACGGGGTAAGACGGGGACAGATTAAACAAGACATAACTAACGCATTATTATGGTACGAGTCGAGCGGCGGCCATTTTGTTTTAGTCCGCCGTCGGCAGCGATTGAAAGTGCGCGCGTTTGTTCTGTGCATGTCAAAACGTGTTTACTTACCGATTCCATCGATGATAATTCGGAGTTGAATAAATGGTTATAACCGTAAGTAATTGGGCATGATTATAACATAGGTTATTTAATGCATTATTTATAACTGTATTATAGATGGTGGGTTTTACTTGTGTAAAATCCATTTCAGGATACCGCTATGCCATTCTGTTTACGAGCAATGGCCCTAGAGTTGATAAAATGATAATCCGCTGCATAACATCCTTATGAACGCAGGTATTAGCCTCTCTTTTATGACGGACTATAATGAGTCACAAGACCAATACAATAGACAGAATGGCATTATGTGCTTTAAGTGAGTAAAATCTACCAACTGCAACTATAGTGTGGTCTATTACGTTACAATATTTGAAGTTTGGTGTTTTATTAACATTTTGCCCTCCCGTGGTACCCCATCTTGCCTCTTGACAACCCGTTTTTTTGTTGTACCTAGTTATTATTTCAGGTAATAGCGGTACCTACGGTACAATGGTACGCAAGTATCAAAGAAAGACGACAAGGGGATCATGGTGTAAAGAAGCAATGGCAAAAGCAGTAGAAGATGTGTTGGCGAGAAGGTTGGGATATCGAAAAGCAGCCGCTGCTTATGGTGTTCCGCAAACCACTTTAGAGCGTCATGTCGGTAAAGCGAAACTAAGCAGAGGAGTAAGTAACCTTAAGGAAAAGAAAAGGGAATATGAAGAAAATAAGAAGATGCAACTTGTCTTACTTGATATTTTTATTTTTTATTTATATATTTATTCATTAAAGTGTAAAGCTAAAAACATATACAATTTCCTGCAAAACGGTTTGTACTGTTTGTCTGCAGGTATGAGTCTCTATATAATATTTCTACAATACAATAGTTATTGCTAAACACTTGAGTGACACTTTGAATAGACAACGTTATCACTCAAGTGTCAGCAATAGGTGCTTTTTTAAGTGTATGACTATATGACTAAACAAATGGTTATACTTAAGTATAAACATTCCTTTAGTAAAATAGTAACCTTTAAAGCCTGACCAGAAATATATGAGGATTCTCAAGAGGGTGTTATTTATAAGATTTATATGGCAACAATTTTGCAACCAATCGCAACCACACTATAATGACATTAGTTTAAATTTAAATACTTGTCAGTTCCACTATGGTAACCTCGTAATTTAATTTAATAAAATGCACTCTCCTCCTGACTGTTTTTCGTGTAGTAAACACGTGTACACTTTATTTATAATATTACGTTCATGACTGTGAATGGTTTTCGGCATTTTCTTTGGATATTTTTAAATATTTGTCTTATAAAGAAATCACCACGAATGACATTGACATTGTTGACAAGCCATCATAAAATCATTGCCAGTGTAAGAAATTAGTTCCGGTGAAATTCCGCAATATGGCGCATCCTCATATATCAGGTCAGGCTTTAAATGATTTACTTTGACACAGAAAAGATGTCTTAGAGCAGTGTGTGGAGTACACCCTAGGGATTCTTGTAGACCTTTATTTCAAAGACTTGGATTACTCACGTTGGTTGGCTTATATGTATTAGAATTAGCATGTCTCGTTCGAAAATTGCATCATCACTTTAAAAAACCGCAATTTAATAATAAATTAAGAGCAAGGGACGAACATAAGCTGCTAATGCCACCATGTAGAACTTCATTATTTAAAAAAAATTGTTACATAATGAGTATTCGAGTCTACAATAAGATACCTTACGAAATAAGATTGCTGCCTGACAAAATTTTTGTAATTAAATTAAGAAAATGGTTAATAGACAAATGTTTCTATACGTTGACAAATTTTTTTAATTTTAAGGAATAGACATAATTTAGAGATGATTTTCCTGGATATAAATATAAATTCGACATTCATACTATTTAAGCTGTTAATTTTTGCATGCCATGTTGGCTAAACATGTGATACTCATACTAATTATGTTACGACAAACACAATGTTACAACCATGTTTATGCAAATAAATTATTTCATTTCATTTCATTTCATTTGAAAAGTAGGGAAGAGAGTTGGTTTGAAGAGAAACACCGTTCATTGTAGAAATTGTAAATATTTGATCCACAAAATGAGCTTAAAATGAGCAATTTTTTATAAAGTATAACACGCACGTCATTTCGAAATAAAACGATAGCAAGTACTTAATAGATGATTATATAATAAATAACACTGATATTATTTTAAATACCCCGATTTTTAGCTTCCCCGTCTTACCCAGACCTCCCGTAAATTAAAATTGAAATTATTCTTTAAAGGAAATTCAAATTGGCATGATATTGTTTGGAATAAATAAATATTAAGGGACAATCTTGCACCCATGGACCTGGTCCAAAACAATGTTTTACTATGTGCACTAAACGACGATATACATAATACATAAATACACATATAGATAACAGCCATCATTCACGAACATATTCGAGTTATCACACAATTTGTCTTTGCCGGGATTCGAACCCAGGACCGTCGGCTCAGTAGGCAACTGCACTACAAACTGCGCCAACCAGGTCGTCAAACATAAAGGTGTTAATCAAATAATATAAGGTGTTGTGTTTCGGTGTTTTCGCGGCGTTATGCTTATTCGACACCGAAGCGAAGTTACGTCGCATCACAGAATAGATAATAGTGTCGCATGTCACTGATAGCCATGTTTGTGTGAGTAGATGTACATGCACATTGGCTCTGTGTGGGTGAGCTCGGGAGCGAACAGTGCCGGCTCACCCACACAGAGCCAATGTGCATGTACATTACTTATGCAAACATGGCTCACCCGCGCTCGTGAGATAAAAGTACTGTATGTGTTGAAGGGAAATACAGTACTTTTATCTCACGAGCGCGGGTGAGCCATGTTTGTGTGAGTAGATGTACATGCACATTGGCTCTGTGTGGGTGAGCTCGGGAGCGCTCGCTCAGTGCCGGCCCAGCCGCCGATCGGGTTAGTAGTGTGCTTATTGGTTGCGTCACAAATTACTGACAAGTAGCGTCAGCATGGCAAGTACAAGCAAAACGAGAAAAGTTGTTCACAGTGAGGTAAAGACGTATTAATATTTAATTGTGCATTTTTGTTTAATGCTTTTTCTTGGTAGTAGGTGAAGGCTGATTTCTATTAAGTATAGCAATAGAAGGCAGAGGGGCTACTCTGATATTCTAAGTTCGTATTTCGCCATCCCCCTCGCTCTCGTGTTCAACTGTATTTGAGTGAGCGAGATGGCGCGATACGAACTTCGAATATCGAATTTCAGAGTAGCCCCTCAGGTCATATTTTTGATTTGAATTGATACCTACATAGTTGGCTACATACACAACTAAAATAGAGAAACGTTTATTAAATTATAAAAAAAATATTTATGTTTATGTATTACTAATAAAAACTGTACATTTTGACTTAGATGGCCCGTCAGTTTATTATGAACGGTTCTGATATTGTTTTTATTTTTATTTTAGGGTCGTCAAATGATTGCAAATCTTTATCATTTTCTCAAAGAAGAATATGAATTCACGGATCTGTATAAAGAACCAAATTGTGATTTGTCACATTTGCGTAATATAACCAAGCGCACTGCAGAAGCGACTGGAGTTAGTGAACGAACAGTGCAACAAATACTAAAGGAAGAAAGAGATAAATTAAAAGAAAAAGCAGATGTTGCCACATCTTCAAAATTTATTTCGCCCATGGAAAACCGAAAAAAGAGAGCGAATAAGGAAGATATTGATAGTTTTACAGCTGTTGTTCGCAGCACAATACAGGATTTTCATTCCGACTTTGAAAAAATTAAAATTAATGTAAGTACAGAATAAATTATAATTTCATAACTTCGTGATCTTTTACTACTTCATAATTAATACATTATTTTGTTCATTAGCGGTGCATTTGCTGACAGTATCTGTAGTTACGTACACAAGCTCGCGTGCCCATACCCGTCACAATCACAACTACAATCATGGCTCACCCGCGCTCGTGAGATAAAAGTACTTGTACCAATGTTCATTATTACATATTATAATGTACGTATTTATTATAATTTGTTTCATATTTGTGTAATGAAAATTTGGCGAAATGTTACAGATGGGAACAAAATTGGGCAAGTGCGAGTCCGACTCGCGCATGAAGGGTTCCGTACCATAATCTATACCTAACAAGTTTGTTGTATGGGAGCCCCCCTTAAATACTTATTTTATTTTATTTTTAGTATTTGTTGTTATAAGTAGCGGCAATAGAAATACATCATCTGTGAAAATTTCAACTGTCTAGCTATCACCGTTCTTGAGATACAGCCTGGTGACAGACGGACGAACGGACAGCGAAGTCTCAGTAATAGGGTCCCGTTTTTACCCTTTGGGTACGGAACCCTAAAAATTAATGTTTCAGATAGGTAACCGAGAAAGAAACTGACCGTTTACGACAACTCGGTTTTTTGGTGACCATGGCGATGATAAAAAAAATGTTTGTAGCAACGAACTACAAAGAATATTTATCATGATCATGACCTTAATAAAAATATTATATACGAGATTTTGACGTTTTTTTACCCCCTATTTCCTTACAGACCTCCAGTCGCGCATATCACAATCACTAATATTATAAAGGCGAAAGTTTGTGAGTGTTTGTGTCCATGTTTGTTACTTCTTCACGCACATATGGCTGGACCAATTTTGATGAAATTTGGTATGGAGGTAGCCGAAACCCTGCATTAACACATGGGCTACTTTTTATTCCGAAAAAAATAGTGTTGTGGGATGAGCGGATATCACCGCAGGGCGCAGATCAATATTTTGTTGAATTTTTAAGCTTGTTGACATTTTCTTAATAAATCATTTATGTTACATATGGTTGGCTGCTGAAGAATTTGAATACTTGTTGCTTGTACTTATTCTAAATAATTTTAACAAGTAATAGGCTATAGGTTAAGTAATATTATAATTATGATCAAAATTGTAACTTTTAATAATTTTATAAGTACTTACAACTTAATCTTTACTGTATATGAGTCTATGTTGCTTGAAATAAATGTTTTTTGTTCTTTTATTTGTTATTTTTTATTCATTTATAAGCAAATGTTTATTTGTTCTTCTTTTTGCTAAACGTCTTGTTTCTTTCTTTTCAGTTGACAGCACCGCAACAACAACAACAACAACAACAACACCAACAACAACAACAACGACAACAACAGCCGCAGCAGAGGCAGTACATCCAGACGATCGACCCGCAGCCCGGCCCTTCCCGTCTCGAAGTCTTGGATGATTCAGGTAAGTCCATCTCCATGATCATTTTACGGACTATTTAAGAGGCCTTTCCTTTGAAAATTACTTTTTTTAATATTATTATGACAAATATATTGATCAAACATCCCACGCACCCTAGAACCCCAGGGATTAAGTCGTACCGATGGCAAAAGACCGGACGGGCTAACACTGGTCCCATGGGTGAGAGGTCGCAGCCTTATATGGGACGCAACCTGCGTCAGCACCTTTGCTCCCTCTCACCTCGCTGATACGACACGTGCCGCCGGTGGGGCTGCCGAAACCGCCGCTAAACTAAAGCACGTGAAGTACAGTAACCTGGAATCAGTGTATGAGTTCGTCCCGGTTGCCGTAGAGACTGGTGGGCCATGGTGCGCTGAGGCTAAGGAGTTTGTCGCGGCTTTGGCGCGAAGGCTGAAAGACCGAGGCGTGGACCCCCGTTCCGGCGAGTACTTGGCTCAAAGGATCTCCCTGGCTATAGTGCGCGGCAACTCCGCTAGTATTCTAGGGACTTTTGAGCCAGGCACCTTCCGGAACTGTTCATAGATCCCTTCTAGCTTAATAACTAGTTTTACTTATTATTAATTTTAGTTTTACAGTAAATTAGTTTTGGAATGTTATTTATAGTTCTCTATCTATTAAAATTTTTTATTTACATTCAATATATTGATGAATATCATATCAAACAACTTTTTGAAGTGAGTGATAGTTTCCCCCGAGTTCTAGATAGTAACACAGCTATTTCATGCTTTCATTGCGTGCAATCGAAAATAAGTTGAAGTTGAGTTTTCTGCGTAAAATTTGTCAGATTTGAGTAGTTTTGAAACAAAAATTATCAATGATAAATTCAAAATAGGTTTCAAATATACGATTATACCAATAAATCGCAATGGACCTGTTCTAAGTAATAACATTGAGAATATAACCAAGAAACATGTTTGATCGTAGAGAAAAATATCCGAAACTATGATTAGGTAGGTATGTTGTTTTCTGTCAATCTGAATGTAGGTCGCACTTCGGACATCTGTCAAGTCACGTCAAGTACTTAGCCGAGGAATTTCGCGAGAATTACTTTTTACACTGTGACAACATGTGTGTGCGTGAGCACTGGCGTCACGTACGCAAGAAACGGGTCAGATCAGACAAACAAATCGGTGTAGACCGGTTCGCCCAGTGCTCAACAGCGAGCCGATTAAATCGCGCGTCGATTGTTCTGTACTAATGCCTGTTTTGTGCCAGTGTGTGCACAATGTGTAAATATGGTTTACTGTAGTGTGTGTATGAACAATAACAGGAAAAACAAAAAGATATCATACTTTAACTACCCCAAAGTGGCCACTAGGTAAGTAGACATTTTATTACATAATTATTTTATCTTTTATGTTGTATGTAAATAAATGTTTTATATACAGAGTGGAACTACCTATACCATGGTCTTTCCCGATGTTTAATAATATTTATTCGATAAATAATGCTTATAATTATTATAATAATAAGTAAACTAACATTTCTCTTTCATATTTGTACCTATAACCCTTTCTGCTTCTGGGTTCATTGTTTATAAGTACTTACATATTATAAAATGACAGATGACGTGTGGGTATTTCATTGACCTTTAAATAAAAATTAAACCATGTTTTGTATGAAACTTTAACAAGTGTTTAACTGTAACCGATATTAATATAACATACCTAATTAGTTTATTTGAAAAACTACAATGTCACATTTGCAGTGAAGACCCTGTTTCAGATTTAACATATTTAAATTTTGAAATAAAATATTAATTATAGTATTTTGGATTTAGCTGTGTCCGATCCACTTGAAGGGGACTATGGCTTTGTCCCCAAACCTGTTAAATACCAAAATGACAAACAATGACAATAGCTCGTCACTCCATGAATAATAATAATTAAGGGGTGCACATAATGGCGTATCTTTGTCAGGTAAACGCGAGGGTTGTATTCGCGCTCTGTGAGATGTGTGTGAGATAGGACACAACTAAAAGCCAGATACCTCTGTACCTATTATTCTAAGTCAAAGTCAAAAAAATATTAATTCCACTGACATAAATGATGCACTATAAAAGGTCTGGAAGCTATAATAACATGATTGTTCTAATATTATTATTATAACTTGTTTATAAATTAAATATAAATTTATTATACATTTTATAGATAAGTCATTCAAAATCCAGTTTAAGTTGTAGTGTGTGCTCAGTTAATTTAGTTTTTAAATAAAATTTAAATTTAGCGTCATTGATTGAAGTTACTTACTCAATCGGGTAGATAGATGGTTGTACATTTTTAGGTTATGATGGATAACATTTTTTAGTCTTAGCCAGTCGAATTTTTGGAAGGGACAACTTATTTTTGTTGCTTTTTTTTGTTTGTTACCACCACTGTTATAGTTATGATTATGAATATTGTAATGCATTAAAATATACTCACCTTTCGTATTTCAGACGCCATGAATGGTTAAAGGCCGTTGGTCGAGAAGATCTCCTGTCAAAACTTGACGATGAAAAAACAAGACAGCAATACCGAATATGCGAGGAGCATTTCGAGAAATCCTGTTTCAAGTTGTCCAAAAACAGAACCGTGAAGTATTTATTTGACGACGCTTTCCCGACCCGCAATATACCGATTGGCGGGAGTGTGAGACGTTGTGAAGATGTATCGAAGCTAAATAAGATTAAAAAGTCGAATGTTACTATTATTAATAAAATAGTTCTCTTGGAACAGGAAGATGAAAATGACGTTGATGAGCGAACGTGTAAAACAGAGAGTAAGTCGGCGTCACTACGTTTCAGAGGGGACCAATATAAATCAATAAATATTAAGGGACAATATTACACAAATAGACCTAGTCCTAAACTACATGAGTAAAGAAACGGAACAGAGACTAAGCTTCATAAAATTAGTGTTGCCAGAGCTACGGAAAAATCAGTAGACCTATGGAAGTTAGGCTTTGTGCCCAGACCTACAGAAATTATTGGTGAACCTATGGAATTTCAGACTACTTTTATTTATCACCAAAACATGATCTTTACGAAATGGAATGTACTTTTTCTGCGAATAATGAATTATTGTAATCCTGGCTGAAACACTCGCAGACTAATCATACGATCTGCGTTTCATTTCAGTTAATGCGAAGTGCATACATTTCATTAATATCATTTTCTTACTAGCTTTTCAACCTTTTCGCGAAAGTTACTAACTTTTAATACCATTTTAAGCTTCAGTATAGTCAAATGAAGCATAAGAAAATAATTTGTAGAACTTCGGATTTTTTAAGCGACTGTCTACGGAATTCTAATTATTTTTGTCTCACCCTACAGTTTTTCATAAATGTCATCTGGCAACACTGTACAACCACGCGGCGATGTACCACTACTAGAAGCGCGATGCGCGTGTGTGCGTGACCACAAACTCCTCACGTACAAGTACACGGAGAAACTGGTTCAGACTAGTTCAGTTTACGGTCGAGCGCAGGCCGCGGGTGTCGATTTCGTTGTATTTTGTTATAAATGTGACAATAATTATGGTGGTTTACTGTACTGTGTGTTGGAAGAATAATAGGAAAAATAAAGACATATCATATTTTGGTTATCCCAAGGACTCAGTTAGGTAAGTAAAATGTTCATTATCTACATAAGTAGGTACTTTTGACTTCAAAATAAATTGAAAAACCAAAAATAACCCGTTTATGTACAGATTACATTTGAATCACCGTTTAAGTCGGTGTCAAACCACACAATTATTACTATGAAAACAGATGCCACGCCGGAAGCCTTTAATGAATACCTAATATTTATCGTATTTACGAGTGTTTTTGTTCGATTAAGAAGTTTACGTAGAGTAGACACCGACTTCAAAAGGTGATTCAAATGTAATCTGTACAGTAAACGCATCATTTTAGACTTTCAGGTTTTTCAAGGCGGTTCACTTTTTATTTATTTTAATTACCTTTTTTCAGACGGCAGAAGTGGTTACAAGCTGTTGGACGAGGAGACCTACTCTCAAAACTTGATGATGATAAAACGAGGCAACAGTACAGAATCTGTGAGGATCACTTCGAAACATCCTGTATTATTAAAAATAAGATAAAAAAATACTTATTGGCTAATGCTTTTCCAACGATCAACTTGCCGCCGAATGAGGGTGCCTGTTCGAGTTCGAGCCAATGCGAGAATGTATCAAGACAGCAAAATGAGACCATTCATTTTATACCTACTACTGAGATATGTTCAAGTACAAATAGTAGTCATTTTAATGAAATAGTTATCTTGAAAGACCAATCTCGCTGCTGTACTCAGGTAGAGCTTGAGAAACACAGTGAAAATAGATCAGCGCAAAAAGCACGGGAAATAGGTATTGAACTTCGGGATGCAAAGAAATGTGATTTAGATAGTGTAACAAAAGAATTGTGTGGTAAGTTCATGCCAATTACAAGGATATTAAAGAGAGTACAATGCGGGTTTTTTTAAATACCAGCTGTCAATTTTATAGCATATATATTGGTTGAATTACTGGAGCAAAAATTCTGTAAATAATTAAATATTTTGATCTCGAAACAAACACTGTTAATATTGATATTTAAACGAGTGAGTAAATGTAAATTTTGATATAATTATTATGTATTTAGAAAACTGTTTATTATATTAAGCCGGGATTCGAACCTAGGACCGCCGGCTCAACACAATGTTTGTGTCAGACCATACATACCTACTACCTACATAAATTAGTGATGTACTTGGAAATAAAAATAAACGAAACTGAATATCATCTTGTATTTATTTCTTTACAACATCCACCCTGTACACCTGGCTGTTTCACGATGGAGGGCGTTTAAAAAAAACGAATTACTTACTGTTTCTTCCAGAATTGGACGTTTTTGGGTTCATTCCACTCAGAATCGATAGCATTTTCAATGTGGAGAGTAAAAAGAGTGTCCTAAATTTGTCCATTCCATTACTTCACGTTTGAATATGACCTGGTTTTTATTTGCACGAGCGTTACATAATAAAATTTAACGCGTTATAGCTAAGACGATGAATGCCTACTTATTTAACAAAGAGTTTACCAACGATACTTTTTTTATTACAGATTCTGATGAATCGTCCAGTGCAGAACTCGAGGTCGGGATAATAACGGAAACGCTGACAGGAGTACAAGATCCTCTAGCCAATATCAGCACGGACCATCAATGTCGGTTCTGCGCCAAGATCACCAACAACTACATAGATGCCAGCGATAAACCCTATGTAAAGAACAACAAAACCAAACTGGTAGTAAATGATGTTAATATTGAAATAGATTTTAATGACACACTGAAAGTTTGCCTAAATTGTGACATGAAGCTATTAGAGATGTTTGATTTTGTTAAATTAGTGAAACACGCACAAGATGCACTTCTCAATGTTAGTTATGATATGGAAGCGACTGAAACTTTAGTTGTGAAGACTGAATGTGAATCACCAACACCTGATGATAATGAAATCGACAATGAAGATACTAAAGAAGGAATAGTAGATTCCATTACAATAGATGAAACGGCGTTCGTGAAAGATAATGTTTATATACATAAGAAAAGGAAGTGTGATAAAGATAAAGATACTAAACGAGAAGCATCTAAACGACAGAAGAAAGCTAAAGTTGTCAATACAGTGGTGACGTGTGAAGACACTGAATTGATTATGGATATAAAAGAAGAAGCAGTTGAAACGGAAGATGTTGCAAACACGAGTAACGTAAGCGAAGCTGCTTATTCGGAAGACAAAGACACAGGACCTGATATAAAACCCAGTGAATTAGATATTGCGACTAACACTTTACTAAATCAAATGGCAGGCGACGACTTCAGTTAAGTGGCATTTGTAGAGAAACAGTGTTTTTGTTCTAATAGACTGGTAGTTCATATAATTTTTTTCAAGTCTAACGGCATTTTGTGAGCCATTTTGGCAACCTGCCTTGTACAGGTCTTGAAGGTCGGACCTTTGTTCATTTTGAACCTTGCGTAGTAGCTTGTAGACCTGCTGTTGGTGAGCCTTTCGGAAACAAATTTCGTTACTTAGAGTGAGCCAAGCTGCTTAGCAGTGAGAAGTGACATTCTATTTTTTTATGTTGCAAGATCCTGGGTAACTGCATTTCTAAGGCACATTTCTGGAGAATCTGGAGTAGAACAGAGCATTTTGAATGACTTCATGGTCAGAAGCAAAACATTTTAATTTTCTACGTCCCTTTTAGCCCGACTTGGATACAGTTCTGCGTGTACATCTGACGACTGCTTATGACCGAAAGCCTCGTAAGTCTTGACAGATAACAAGCAGCACGCCAACTGGATGTCAGTGTCCAGCGGTTCAGAGCGGCTGGATCCTGTGCGATACCAATTATCCCAAAATAAGTGTATTTCACTGCCTCGACCATGATTATAAAAAAATAATGAAGTCCGGGAAGATATTGCTCACAAACCATAAGGCCTACCTACTAAAAAAGTTTATACACCATGTTATAGCACATTTTATAGAGATCATTCTTGTCTTTGACACTTTTTTCTGTAATATTTTTTGTATAAAACCGTAAAAAACGTGACCGGGACATATTTTGAGGTAAGGGGGGGGGGGGGGAAGGGGGAAGGGGGCAATATTCGACTTGGCAACATTCAGAACCGAATTCAGCAGGCTTGTTTACATCAGAAAAGTCATGTTGCCTAAATGGCTCACAAAATACCGTTAGGACGGTAAAGGAAGCCGATATTATTTAGAATTTTCTACCAGTCTATAATGGTTACTGTGTGGATATATGGGATGGTAAACTGCCTTCATAAAATGATATATTTAGCGTTCGTAGGGCGTTTTCCTTCATCATCATCTGCAAATATTGTTAAAATAGATGATTGGAAGTCGTTTTTTATGTACCCCGAAGCCACTGCGGAGTGCGATCCTAGTTAGATCATAACATAATTAAAACGACTGGCTCTTCCGATGCAGTAATAATTGTGAATAAGGACTGACGCTAGTAACGCGCGGTTAGAACGCTCGGAGAATGACCCTTTCCTTGAACAATGTGATTTTAAGGTCGTAAATAAGTGAATGAGAAGCAAAATGACAAGAAAGTGATAATTTTAAAGTGAAGTGATATACCTAAGAACGTGTTATATTTACGTCAGTGAGTCATTACCTTTATGAACATATTATTGTCATTGGTTGATGATAGGTACCTACGTAGATAACTTAGAATTCTGTTTGTTCGATTTAGCAAAAACATCTACAAATAATATTATGATCTCTAAATACTAAAACCGTATCTAATCGCAAAGATATTGGTAGATGTAGTGTTTATCTTTAAAACACAACTAATCCACTTAAATAATAGTGGCTTTGAGAGGTTTACAGGAAAATAAGTTACCAAGAACGGAACTAAGATTATATCTGCCAGCTACGGCCGAGATAATCTCACTTCCGGCCAGGGCAACGCGTAAAACTAGGCAAACCACGGGCGGTAATTCTTAAAGTCCAAAATCACGTATTTATGCTCACGGTCACCTTCAGTTCGGGCCACAAAGACCTGTGATCTGGGACGGTTACGAATTAATCGCCTTGGTATATAAAATACTATTAGTTACTTTGGTTAAATAGACTGTAGCAGATAAGATAATTGTTATGCCTTTATGTGCTCTATTAGTGGATTAGGTGAGTTCAAAAACTAAATTTGACATTGTTATGAAAATGACCAAAATGTTTAATTTAGTTACTTCTTAATTTTTTCTTCCAAAATCATTGACTATTAATTTGTATACGGTGTGTTTTTTATTCGGAATACTAAAATGACATTTCTTAGTTGTGTGTACCTTTACAATTATTAGAATAACGTTTTTTTAAAGCATAATTCGATTGTATTAATTTAATTTCCTATAATAGTTGTGTAATAATCCCTGGAACTGTCAGTTTAGTACGAGTAATCCGAATGATATTTATCATAGTTTGGTTTTCTGATAGTTCTATTTTTGTCAGGATCAGAAGGTAATGACTTTTTTCTTATCTTATACTTTATGCTTCTGGAATATGTGAGGATGGCTTTGCTTTTTATTGAAGGTATTTGTTTTTTTGTTAAAAAGTGATCATTCAGAATTTGTTTGATTTCGTATTGATTAAATCATCAGAGATTCACGAGAGGGACAAACTAAAACTAATTCCTTGATTTCCTTGTGAAATAAAAAAAAACGAATTTTGTACTATTTATTTAATTAGAGCCCCTTCATCGTAAATTCTCCAACTCCTGACTCCTAGGCCGCAGCATCAGAGGCAGGCCTCCTTTCACGAGTTGTGTGACAGTGGAAGTGGGGTCGGTTTCAGGGAGCTCCGCGGTGCGGGGGCCGGGCGCCACGGAACACCGGTGGAGCAGGGCTGCAAGGCCAGCTAGAGACTGCATGAGGCCTAATCTCTCTCCTGGGAATTAATAAAGATAAGAAATCCTTAGGAAAATATTGTTGAGCGTAGCTTTCGGAACAATGTCAGGTAATTTGAATCCCCAGGGTTTACCCCCAGAAAGCCACAGTTTAGGATGAATTAGTATCTTTAGTCGGTTTACACTCACGAGGAATTGTCAGGAACGGTCTGACTCGTTTAGAACTCGTACGGAGTTCCTCGTCAGACAGATATCCGTACAGTCGTGCGACACATGTCGGACGGGCCGTTCTTGACAGATATCGTTGTCACGACCATGTAAATCGTATGGTGAAACTAAATTGTGTCTCATGAAACGTTTAATTATTAGATTACGTTTTTTTTCAATGACTGACCGGCGATCATTGGCGTATCTAAGATTATTTTTCAGGTGGGGCCTGGCCATGGCCTATGAGCTGAAGTCATGAACTTGTATGGGTAACCCAAAATCCTGGGGTGGGCACTAGACCATATTGGGGTGGGCACGGTCCACCCCCCTAAATACGCCAATGCCAGCGATTGACTTCAGTAACACTGTTGGTAAGTGACTACGGGGTCGAGGATGTAGCTCGCCGGTTCAACAACAGCCTATTCACCCTTGGCTTAAGAGACCCAAGTAACGTGGGCCAAGTTAGAACTTTCTGGAAATACGGACGATGGGAGCGAGTTCCATAAATCATAAATCATTTATTTGCATAAAACATGGTAGTTACATAGGTCTTCGGTTAAATAATATCAGCATCACATGCTTTGTCACAGGGTGACATGCAAAATATATATGTACATACAATTCTAATTACTTATTAATCATTATATTTCGACAGTTTTGTTATATTATGTGTACTAGTTTAATTTAAATATATATGTATACATATATATGTCAATAGCTTCGGCCAATTTCGTTTCTTTTCAGAAATTCAGACACCGAGTAGAAACATTCATTTTGTAGCCACTGTGAGACTTTGCACCTAAGTTCTACAATGGACAGATTTTTAAATTCGTTTGGAAGTGCATTAAAAATTCTGACGGCCATCGGATAACAGTTATTACTAAACAATTTTGTTTTTACCTTAGGCATATATAAATTATTGGGATATCGTGTATTAAACATGTATACATCGCTAATTGTTTTAAATAGTTCAGGATGAGATTTTACAAATATACATATTTCGTAAATGTACAGCGATGGTACCGTCAATAATTTTAGATTTTTAAATAAAGGTTTACATGACGTAAATTTTGTTACATCACAGATTCCACGAATGCATTGCTTCTGTGCAATAAAAACTCTATTGATGTGTACCGAATTACCCCAAATTATAATTCCATATCTAAGTACAGAGCACACATAGCCATTGTAAGCCTGAATTGCGGTTTCCTTGTTTGTAATTTTTCTCAAGCGCCAAAGAGCATACGCAAAGCGGTTGATTTTACTGCAAACTTTCTCGATCTAGACACGCGGCAGCGTGTCCAGCCAAGTTCACCGCAGGAACTGGCGAGCAGCAGCCGTGTGTTATATTACACGAACCGTTTGGAGCCACTTTTGACCCCCCAATAACTCCAAATCTATTTAACATAAAAAAATGAAATTTGGCTTATGTATTAAGATCCTTTAGAACAAGTAGAACCCCAAATTTCATTAATATAGGTTAAATAGTTATTGAGATATTAAAGTCCAAAAAACGGTATTTTTATCACTGACTGACTGACTGACTGACTGACTGACTAGTAATCAAAAACCTAACCCACTTCCAGGTGACCTAGAAAGGTGAAATTTGGCATCCAGCTTAGTAATTGTGTGTGTATACATATAAAAATCTAAAACAGTGATTTTTTTATGTTTTTTATTATTATTATTATTATTGATGGTTGTTGCCTCAGAACTCTGTCATTTATAAACCGATTTCGAAAATTCTTTTTTTGTTTGAAAGATATACTAGAATAGCATATACTTACACTCACACGCACACACTTACACATACATGCACATAAAAATCCAATACGTACTAACCGTTTTGGAAAATTCTTTGTTTGTTCAAAACTTTCAAAAGATGTACTAGAATAGCACACAGAACTAATTAACAAATAATAATTAAGTAATTTACACATCATAATAAATTCTGTACAAAAAGTAATGATATCCCATCAAAAACATAAATGTAAAATGAGAGCCAAGTTCAATATCGCGTGCACTTCGCCTACAAAAGAATTGAGATCTGCAAGGGTGCCAAGTTCTTTGCTCTAAAATTTTTAGATACAAGGACATGCGACATACTCAATGCATTTATTTTACTTGGGGTGTAATTCAATATCAAGACGTGACTTGGCTAGTTTTAAAATATAAATTTATATTATAAATCAAAATCAATCAAATCATTAACCTATTTTCGTAAAGGTAAGTACGCAAGTTAGTGTACGTCTTGTTACTTATACTGTTAGCTTGATAATGAACTATGACTATGAATATGTTACTTTTATAAAATTTAGTTAGTTTATGAAAACTAGCCAAGTCAAATCTTGATATTGAATTACTCCCCAAGTAAAATAAATGCATTGAGTATGTCGCATGTCCTTGTATCTAAAAATTTTAGAGCAAAGAACTTGGCACCCTTGCAGATCTCAATTCTTTTGTAGGCGAAGTGCACGCGATATTGAACTTGGCTCTCATTTTACATTTATGTTTTTGATGGGATATGTGCTTTCCAGGAGCATTTATCATCAAGCAGTATTCCGAGAAATGTCACCTCTTCATTTTCTGTCAATGCGTTATTATCATATTTTATTGTTAAGTCTACCTTGTTACCATGTGTGTTATGAAATTGTACATAACTTGTTTTACTAATGTTTATATTTAAATTATTATTATTTAGCCATTGAATTATTGTATGTATTGTATTATTTATGTCATTGTTATATTCATTATTATCATATCTATTATTACATGGAATTATAACTGAAATGTCATCGGCAAATAAAGTATAGCTATGGTCAGATATATTCGGCAAGTCATTAATGTAGATCAAAAATAAGAGAGGACCTAATATACTACCTTGGGGGACTCCTACTTTATTAAGTTTGCTCTTCGATTGAAATGAACACAACTCCATACTATCTGACAGAGAAGAGATTTCCACTAATTGAGTTCTTCCAGACAGGTAGCTTTTTAACCATTTTAGGGCTGCGCCTCGAATACCATATCTTTCGCATTTATAAATGAGTAAGTCATGCGCAACAAAATCGAAAGCCTTACTCATGTCAAAGAATACTGTTGTACATGGCACTCTTTTATCGACTTGTTGCAGTATTTTGTGCACTAGGTTAAATATTGCCATAGTTGTAGACTTTCTTTTTTGGAAACCATATTGTTCTGCTTTTATTATTTTGAATTTATTCATGTAGCTTACGATTCGAGTGTGCATAACTTTTTCAAAAATCTTAGATAGCACAGAGAGTAACGCAACGGGTCTATAATTTCCAACAGCTTGTTTGTCTCCCTTTTTATGTAAGGGTTTGATGACGGAAATTTTCATTTGTTCTGGAAATATTCCCTGATCCAAAGACTGATTGATCAAATGAGTTATCACAGGAGTTATGATCTTCGCAGAATGTTTCAATATAGATGTTGGTATCTGGTCAAAGCCTACTGAGCTTGTGTTTCGCAGGGACATTATAATTTTGTAAACTTCATCTTGACTCACTTGTCGAATAAAGATGCTGGACATGTTGCAACTAATGGGATACTGGTAAGGTATTGTTTCTGTATGATTTGTATTTGTTAAGTTGATAAAGCTATTATTAAAGGTATCCGCTATTAAGTTTGGGTCTGTGATTGTTTTCTCTTTGTCATTTATTTTAGTACAGATCCTATCTAGTACGTTGTTTATATGCTGACCAGTGTCATTTTTAATGAGGGCCCAAGACGATCTACATTTGTTATTACTCTTTTCTATAAATTTTGAGTTGTTGATTTTTTGGGCAGACACTATACATTTTTTAAGTAACTTACTGTAACTCAGATACTTTTTCTTACAGGATTCGTTTCTATAAGAATAATACTTAAATCGAAGCCTTCTTTTTGCTACAGTCGATTTTCTTATACTTTGGTAATCCAGTTTATTTGTTTTTTAGTACTGGTAATTTTTACACGTATACTGGGGAAACATAGGTTAAAAAGGAGGGTATACATATCATGGAAACTATTAAATGCAGCATTAGAATCATTCCTTAGCGGTTCGCATAAGAATGAGCTAAAATAAACCTATATATTACAAGTACAAAGATAGAAACAATGAAAATATTTTAGACCCTGACCAGTTTTGAGCTGGTATCTTATGCCATGCCGGGCGATACGCTCTGAAGAAGAAGCTATAGAATTTGGTTAGGGTGTCTTCGAATTTTGTCACTGCTTGGTGCTGTTTCTATTCTAGATCTTTGTACTCTGCAATTAACCTGCTTATTGCTCCGTTAACGTTTGTATTTGTAATACAAGAAATAGAGATTAATTTCAATTGCGAAAATGAAACTATACCTTCATGTTAAAGAAGAAACTGAAGATAAAACTTTACCTATACATGCTCGGGGGCCTTCTCCGAAGGGCAGGTACACGTGGTTTGTGATGCTATTCGCGTTCTCATGGCTGAAGCATTCTGGCTGGAACTCAGAAGGATTCTGAAAAGGAATATTTAAAGTAAAATAAGAGGTTTATTGAGGGTTCATTTAACCAAACTTTTATTCTCTGTCCCCTCCCCCCCTGATCCCACTAATAGAGGTTAATAGAGGTCAGGAAGAGAACCACAGGAAGTCTCGAAAAATTTAAAGCAATTTTAATTCTTGGCTTAGGCTTTAGTGGATAATCCACCTACAACTAATCTATGGAACACGCTTCCCTTTTATCATCATCATCATCATCGGCCTGTATCAGTCCACTGCTGGACATAGGCCTCTCCCATGGCACTCATTTTCAGCTCTCCTTACCACCCGCTGTCCTACGAATGTCGTCGCTCCACCTTGTTACAGGGCGCTCTACACTATGTTAACCGATTCGTGGCCTCCACTGCAGAACTCGTTTGCTCAAGTGGTAATCGGCTCTACGACAGATATGACCAGCCTTCTCTTTTATGACGGTCAATGAGGTACAAAGCCTCACTAGAACTGTTTTCTTTAATGAGATCGTCAACAAGCCCAAGCGAAGGATTATACTGGCTCTGTCATCAAGCAGATCAGCTAACAGGTAAACGATGCTTTGTGTACATATAAATCGTTACAACAGGGGTACAGTACCTACCATATGATCCACGGCGACAATGATCGTTTCGCGTTATTTCACTTTCGGAATTTTGAAAATTTGGAATATTGATGGTTTCTGATAAATGAAACTTCATAATTTTTGAGTGATCCCTTACAACAAGCTAGTGGATAGTACCTGGAAGTATTTCTCATCGTTCTGCAGCGCATGGATGGGTACGACCACGCCCACGCCGTCGTCTATAGTGACATGTTTCAATTGGTTACTTTTATTGCTTCTTAATATTATAACTGCTCTAATTTATCGATAATAATTCGATTTCGCTGTGTAAACGCAAGCACATCACTGAAAAAGCTTTAAAATACTTCGGCGAAAATGTGTTAGTGTGTGACTGTGTGTGCTGTATGGACGAGTCCGTATGCAAAAATAGAACAAAATACATGGCCTTGCATTTATGAATGAATTCATTCATAAATGAGTCATGCAATTCATTGTACAATATGTATTAAAAAGTAAAAAGAAATGACGCTACGGAACCCTACATATGCCAGTTGGCAAGTAAAAAAAAAGTCGTGACCCAGGGGATGGAACTCTCTTAAACAAAACGTCCCTAAGGCATACTGGCTATTAAGTACTCGATATTCTTTATTATTCCTTGGCATTCAACTTCGTACTCTCTCGATCTCATGTCAAACGATACTTGAACGAGCAGGATGACACGACTAGAATTTCGAATTTCGAACGTTGACGTAACCCTCGTAAATCGTGTGACAGCGGCGGCCATTGCTGCGAACTAGGTTCATTTCGACCGTGTCTCGAAGTGAATGTGTGTGTGTTGTCTGCTGGCTCACAGACGAATTTAAAGGTAAGTTTATGTCGTTTTAAACTGATTTTATTCTTAGATTGCTTCCTTTTAGATCTTCAGTGCCTTAATAATATATGTTTTTATAATGTAAAAAATTGCGTCGATATAGATCGAAATCGTTTAAATGTCTCCTTAGCCTCTAGAAATTCGTGACACAAAGGACTATTTAGTAACTTTAGTTTGTGTTGCGGTTTTAGATAGAATGAGCAAACTGTTATTTATCACAAACCATATTATATTCATAAAACATTACGACACAATCTACAAGAGAATGTAACCATAGTAACCTGTCAACATGACTAGTGTGGAGACACGCAGCTAGTGCTGTGCATCTCAACAATTTGTACCCCTACCATGAGTTGACGTGACCGTGCTCGCTAGCGACAGCGTCAACGATTTGTATGGAGTAGAGCGCCCTCTAGTGGTCACTTTGTAAAACTACAGTTCTCCATACAAATCCTTTGCGCAGTCGCTAGGTGGCATGGGAAGGGCAGGTGTGATGATGATGATGATGGTGACGATGCAAGGACGACACGTGAACGTCACAGAAATACAAACGTGTATGCGTAAGAATCGACTTTATCCTTCTGATCTTATGAAAAACATGTTAGAACTATATCATTACTGTCTTGTATGTCGACAGTAATGATATAGTTCTAACATGTTTTTCTTATGTCCTATCATTTGTCTAATCTGACAAGTGTTGAGCGGTGTTGCCATACCTCTATTCATAAGGCGGTTCCTACACTCGTTTTATAGGTTTCAAATGAGTATTTTCTATGTATAACTGGATTTCTACACATTAAAATAAGAAGAAAAAACAATTTAAAAATGTAATGTGTAATGTATGTGTCCATAGCCTGTCATTCCATCGGCGCAAAAGTAAAGTATAGTAAAGTGCTTTCAATCGCGATGGACAGCCTCTACTCTTAGGGCTGCCAGACTAAACCCATAATCGCTAAAATATAACAAATAATCGCCCATTTGCACTACACCATCTGTGAATTTTAATTGTTTAATAATTAAAATAGTACTCTACTTATTATTTTTCCGTAAACTTAACCCTAGAATACTCAATTTCATTGATAAATTAATCATTGATAATCTGAAATATACCGCGTATAAACTATGTACTTTTAAAATCGGTAAAACTTGTTCCAGCAATCATGCCACTATCTGCTGCAGAAAGAACGATGAGATACAAACAAAGAATCAAACTTGACCCACAAAAATACGAAGAATACAAAAACAAAAAACGACAGAACTATCACGAGAAGAAGCGACTTATCAGTGACTTGTCTCCGGCAGAAAAGGATAATAAGAGAGCAATATGGAAGCTTAGGAAGCAAAATTTACGCAACAGAAAAAACTTGGATCGTGTTTTTGAGGTTCCGGTTATACCAAGCTCCTTCGCAATGGTACATAATGCTTATAAGTCTGAGAACTGATAATAATTACAAGAATAGAATAAGAATATTCTTTATTAATAAACATAGTGATCATTTTTAGTATATATATTTATAAGTTGTCTCGTTTTGAGTTTCATCGGCAGGCTCTCAAACTTGCAAACAAATACTAATACAGTCGACTCTGAGTAAGTGAGAACCGTAAAACTACCCAACTATAGTCCAAACATCCAACTATGGTCACAGATTATATACAAGTTACTACGTAACAGATACACCAATTGTATGGACGGTGGGCGTTGCCACCGCTATCGATGCCCCCTCCATTGACTCGCTCCTATTGGCCGCGGGTGACGCAACGTCATTAGAATGTGCACTAAGGTTGCCTCCGTTATGTAAACGCTAGCTTTTTCTCGTGCCTTTGCTCGTTTGGTATTTTAGGTAGGTATTCAGGAGCAAGGTGATTCCATATAACAAACACCTGATTGAATATGTATGTTTATGCATATTTGGGTAATTCAATTGGGCTGATTTTATTAGGTATGTAGGAAATTAAAAAATAACCATAATCTTCTGGTTTTACAAGATTTATTTTAAATCAACAAGGTTTCGAAAAATAATTGGCTGATAAGAAATCTAAAGTCTGGTCATCAAATTTAGGGGAAATACATAATTTAAATCTTTCAAGAGTAGTTTCAATGGGAAGTTTAAAGAATGTTTTCAATGTCATATAGGTTCTATAGGGCTTGAAAAGTGCAAATCCAGTGCGAACAACTTGAATCTAGGATATTTATATTTCTTTTAGATGAATGATGTAGTGTATTAGGCCTGCTGGAGCTGGCATGATCATAAAAATGATCAAAGCTCCTTAATTAATAGATAAAAAAAAAAAGAATCTAGGATCTACCTGTTTTACTCTTATTTTTCAAGTTTTTTTGCCACTCAATCTTTTTGTCACTTCTTCAGTTTTAAAATCAAAGCGTTCTTAAAGTTTGGATTGCTTACTCTGTAATTCTTTTTTAATTTTTTCGAATTCAAGTTTTAGCTTTTTATTTTCATTTTTAAGTTTTCTAATGTCGGCACTAAGCTTTCTTTTCCTGGGGGCACTAGAGGAAAGTCCCAATGTAGTTTGCGTTACTTACTTCATTTTTATCAGTAGATGCTTGCACTGATTGAGATTCCGTGTCGGCATTCTTTATAGTCGTCCTGGAAACTATACGAACATAGGAGTTATCAGTTTGTGTCGATGATTCTGTTAAATTGTCTCTTGAATTCGTGGAACTCGGCGTGCCAGGGTTATCCGGTATAAGTCGAGATGGTAACGCGTCCGGTGTTAACAGTGGCCTGTTAATCATATCCGATTTTTCAAAATGTAAGCTGCACACCAAATGACTGTAATTTTTGACACCCGGCTGAGCTAACTCGGGTCTGCCAATCAAATCGCACCATATTCTGCGTCTGAAAACAAGACAAATATAAGAACTAGAACCCTAAAGTTGTATGTAGCAATGCACAGACGAGAAGTTGCGTTGTGAAACTGTAACTATGAAAATTTCTCATAAACTTTAGTCTTTAGAGATTGTTCTCGACAATGACATCCTTAGGACTTGGGGGACCGGTTGCTGAATTATCTAAGAGATAGCGACAAAACCGATAAATATAATTTAACTAAGGTTTTTTTTTTAGTGTCTTAGTATAGGGCTTGTGCACAAATCACGTGAGGTTCAATAGGGGGGAGGGGGTCACGAAAAAATCACGATGTATCACGTTGGGGGAGGGGGGGGGTATAAGCAGGAGACCTCACGTGTATTTTTCCACAGTGAACGAACTAAGAAAATATCAATATTTTTTCTCGGTTTTGTTAAAAGTAAGTCTTGACTTTGTTAAATACTTCAGAATAGTGAGTCTATTTTACGAAATTTTGGCGAACAAAAATATACGTGAAGTAGTGAGGGTGGGGGGGGGGGGTCAGCAAAGAACCTCACCAAATATCACCAGGGGGGAGGGGGGGTCAAAAAGTAGCCGAAAAAACCTCACGTGATTTGTGCACAAGCCCATAGTGAATATTGTGACATGATAGTAAGATTTCTATTTTATTCAATAATATCATTCAAACAAACACGAATTTAAAATAATTGATTGAAGTTAAACTAAATCTATTTCATTAATATTTTGAAAAACAAAATAATATTCTGGTCAATTTTATGAGAGTTTTGGCTTATTGGCAACTTAATACTTTTCAATAAACTAAATTTTCTATGAAAGTATATTTCATTTCAATTTAAAATAGCCTTTAATTGTAATAATTGAAGGGATGTTTACAAAAACAACATAACTGACTAGACTGGTTGACACTTACCAGATAAACATATTCTGTGACAGTAGGTGTCAACCAGTCTAGTCAGCATTGGCGTGGCGTCCATACAACCCGATTCCCACTGGCTTGCATACTTCAGGATGATTGAACACCATTCTCTATTGCTACCAAAGAAAAAGTAGCCCTAAATAAGTTCCGGCTTGCCTAGAAATTTGTTTGATGCCACGCCATTACTAGTCAGTTATGTTTTTTTTTATCAACATCCCTTCAATTGTACGTGCATTTTATACAGGGTGTTTGGTAAACTCGGTTTTCTAATTCAAGACCAAAAAAACTACGACAGATACGTCACTGTCAAAATTGTCAAAATTAAAATGCCATCTGAGCTTGTAAATTATTGCACCAAATTTTTTGAATACCTCGAGTGTTGCAGTACAATACCCAGATTTTGTACCAAAAATCTCGGTTGTTTAAGTTTTTATTATCTCCTCTCGTATTTATGTAATAATAAATATGTCTAATTATTTTGTTAAAACATAGACTTAAAATTACCAATTAATAAATTATCTTAGTGTCTAAAAAAGAATAAGGATTTTACTAATATTTTATTGTAGTTGTAACATTGTGGTAGTTTTTTGGTCTTGAATTAGAAATCGTAGTATAGTTAGGGCCAAAGCTTTAAGGGGGTGATAGCCGAGGTTTTTTTTAACATTTTCAGCCATATATGTCTTAGACGAAAGTTAATATATTTTTTCATTGAAAATTATGAGGGCCCGGGTCTTTGGTCAGCTCTCTCTCAAGTGCGTGCTTGGGAGCGCAGAAATCATGTTTTTTGGGAATAATTATTAAAATAATACAGATTTTGGAAATTTAAGACGTATACGTCTTACTACATTATAGACAACATCTCGTTATGTATTAATTAGAGGCTAGAATAGAATTAGAATAGAATTTAAAATAAAATTCTAACTTTCAAAAATTATAATAAAAATACTTAAAATTAAAATATTTGTACCTTTGATAGGTACTTGGTTTAAAAAAAAGTATCGAGTAAACTACAAGTAATCGTGTTTCTAAAACATGCGTATTATAGAGTGAATCCTTATATTTACGTATTGATTATATAACTAAATCTTCATTAATAGCAATAACACAGCATGGAATCAAACCAACGCAATTATTTTGAAAAAAGCTCGGCACCCCCATAAAGAATTTTAGAGAAATACCCAGAACTGAATAGTTAGTCGCGCGTCAATAGTGCCCCCGTAAACGTTAATTTATAAACAAAATCTTTTATTCCGGAGAGTTTAATGTGTACCTACTGGGACAAATAAAATAATTTTATTTATTATTTTAATTCCAACAGTTTTTTTTATTATTGTTTCCTGTCATAATATTATTAATACATAGTTTGATTTCTAACACAATAATGCAAAACTTATGAATGAAACATAATAACATATAGGTAATGTCTACTTTTTTTAACGCTGTTTAACTAAAGCTTTGGTATGAACTGAACTAGTTTTTTTTAATATCGATATTAACAACACTAGCGAAACTGTGGCAACATTCGTGTGCAAAGAACTATCACGTTAGTTCGCCTAAGTAATTAAAAACTCGACTGTAGTAGGTACAGTACCTGTCTTAGAGAGCCTAATAATCTAGACACGCGGCAGCGTGTCCAGCCAAGTTCACCGCAGGAACTGGCGAGCAGCAGCCGTGTGTTATATTACACGAACCGTTTGGAGCCACTTTTGACCCCCCAATAACTCCAAATCTATTTAACATAAAAAAATGAAATTTGGCTTATGTATTAAGATCCTTTAGAACAAGTAGAACCCCAAATTTCATTAATATAGGTTAAATAGTTATTGAGATATTAAAGTCCAAAAAACGGTATTTTTAGCACTGACTGACTGACTGACTGACTGACTGACTGACTGACTAGTAATCAAAAACCTAACCCACTTCCAGGTGACCTAGAAAGGTGAAATTTGGCATCCAGCTTAGTGATTGTGTGTGTATACATATAAAAATCTAAAACAGTGATTTTTTTATGTTTTTTTATTATTATTATTATTGATGGTTGTTGCCTCAGAACTCTGTCATTTATAAACCGATTTGGAAAATTCTTTTTTTGTTTGAAAGATATACTAGAATAGCATATACACTCACACGCACACACTTACACATACATGCACAAAAAATCCAATACGTACTAACCGTTTCGGTAAATTCTTTGTTTGTTCAAAACTTTCAAAAGATGTACTAGATTAGCACACAGAGCTAATTAACAAATAATAATTAAGTAATTTACACATCATAATAATTTCTGTACAAAAAGTAATGATATCCCATCAAAAACATAAATGTAAAATGAGAGCCAAGTTCAATATCGCGTGCACTTCGCCGACAAAAGAATTGAGATCTGCAAGAGCGCCAAGTTCTTTGCCCTAAAATTTTTAGATACAAGGACATGCTACATACTCAATGCATTTATTTTACTTGGGGTGTAATTCAATATCAAGACGTGACTTGGCTAGTTTTAAAATATAAATTTATATTATAAATCAAAATCAATCAAATCATTAACCTATTTTCGTAAAGGTAAGTACGCAAGTTAGTTTACGTCTTGTTACTTATACTGTTAGCTTGATAATGAACTATGACTATGACTATGTTACTTTTATAAAATTTAGTTATTTTGTGAAAACTAGCCAAGTCAAATCTTGATATTGAATTACTCCCCAAGTAAAATAAATGCATTGAGTATGTAGCATGTCCTTGTATCTAAAAATTTTAGGGCAAAGAACTTGGCGCTCTTGCAGATCTCAATTCTTTTGTCGGCGAAGTGCACGCGATATTGAACTTGGCTCTCATTTTACATTTATGTTTTTGATGGGATAAAATTCAACTGAACAATAAATACATTTATTTAAAAAATCTAAGATGGACTTGCACCAAACAAAGTAAGCGAATAAAATGCTAAATGAAAAAGTTATAAAAACGTAATACAATCCGAATCTGATGCGAACAAAATTTATTAGTGGAGTCCACGCGCACCCTGTCCCCACGGTCTAAAACCCGCTCCAGACCTTCCGATCCGATCTGATTTATCGGAAGAAATGTCCTAACAATTGCACTACACATTATCCAATTTCTTCCGATGAATCGGACAATTGCACTACGCATTATCCGATTGCTTCCGATAAATCGGATCGGATCGGGAGGTCTGGCTGGAGCGGTTTTTAGTGTCTCGACGCCGAAAGCGATGAAGTTGTATAGAAATAATTCTTTTGGTTGAGCGAATCCCATTAGCTTTGTACCCGATGAACAATACACATTATCTATACACATTATCTGTATTGTTAGCTGTGGCCACAACTGCCACTTCAAAATGTAAGGCGTTATAAGTGCAAATTACTTTTTCTCAAACATGCAATGAAATATTGTCTTTGCGTTCCTTATAATAGGCTCGGAAGTATCGGTTTTTGGGCGCAACAACTCGAGAGGACTGTAAAGGGATTTCATACTGCTTTTCAGGCCTAGGCCTGCAAAGTAACTTTTTTTTTGTTTCAACAACAAGGTCATTCACACAGCTGGCTGGTTTGACAAAAAGCAGGGCCCTATTTCACCACGCTGACAGGTGCGACAATCGTCAAGAAAATTTGACAATTGTCAAGCTGTCTGTTTCACCACGCTGATAGGTGGGACAAATGTCGAAACAGACTTGTCACGACAAAAATATCTAAGGTAGAAATTGTCAAGTTGCTATGATTATTGTTTTTGCATAAGTAAATCTTGCCTAAAGCACACGGCGTACTATTTGAAACGCGTCGACGACGCGCGTTCTACATGGTTTTATAATCCACTAAGCAGTTTGATTGCGGTTGTCACAAACTTCACAAACAAACTGCTCCATGGAATGCAAAACGCGCGTCGTCGTCGGTGTGTTTCAAATACGCCGTGTGCTAAGGCCCTAGATATTTGATTCCCCATCCCCATAACAAACTGCCAACTCTCTTTTCAAGAAGGGAAGATTTCCGAAATAAAAACTCCATGTTATAATTATGTCCATATAAAAACGTAAATTTCATAATTGAGAAATTATAGAAATTAATATAATATTTTATTCTATGTACAAATTTGACACCTTTTTTTACTCCCTTAATAGTTTATTTCTGGGTTAAAGACGATCATGAAGTCTTCCCAGAGTTAAGTTCAAACGAAATCTATGTCAAATATATATTTACTATGCAGCAGTGTTGGGCGTAATTAATTATTGTTGAAATGCATTCAATTCAATTAAAAGTAATTCAAAACAAGTTTTATTGTATCCGGATCGGATGGTCACAATTTGTACGGTTTTTTTATGTTACTTGCGTTTGGTTTCACTCTCTCAATTCACTCATTAAATTCTACAGTATTATTAAATTTAATACTTTCGTGAGACATCTAATATATAATTAAACCGAATATTAAAATTACTATTCAAATTGTTTGTCGTTTATCCCAAGTTTTTGTCATCATTAAAGTACAATTAACAGTAACAGGTTTTAATGCAAAAACGAAACGCCGAGAAGTGTTTATATACGCGACTATGGGGCAATTGGCTGTATGGTGAATGGTGAATTTTTAAAGTCTCGATGTAATCAAAAGTAAAAAAACAACCCAGTAAAATTTACTCTTATTTGTATGATAAGTAGGTACGTCATATTCGGAATGCGTGTTATTTTTGATATTTGTGTAGTATTTCTATTGCTCGGTTACTAATCGTTACAACATTTTTAGGGTTCCGTAGCCAACTAGGAACCCTTATAGTTTCGTCATATCCGTCTGTCCGTCTGTCCGCCCGCGGCTTAGCTCCGTGATTTTTAGTACTAGAACTACTAGAAAGCTGAAATTTGGCATGATGTGTGTATATTATGTGTATGTATCACTCCGACAAAATGGTAAAAAAAAAATGGGGTACCTCCTCCCGTACACCTAAAGGGGGGTGATTTATTTTTGACATGATCTTGGCCGGTTTTTTTCTAATTTGTGTAAGGTGACACACGTTTTGCGTACTGTCAACGGTTTCAACGGAGATGATCAAGACAGGGGAATTTTTCTTTTAATATTCCATGAGCATTTTCAACAAATTTTCTTGTACTTTTAAAAGCTCGCAAAAAACGCTTAACTACTGCCTTTATTGGTATTTGTACAGCATGAATATCTCCTAAAATAACTGCATTAGGGAATGGTCTCCAACCATTGTCCCACTGCTGAGCCAAAGTGGAATAACGCAACATTCTTGCATCGTGAACGGAGCCCCATTTTAACAAATGGTCATTCGACAGATATAATACATTTCACAACTGCATCATTTCACAAATTCTTCATAAGTAAGTATCACAAATGGTAATTAGACAAAAAGTTTTTTAATTTCGACTTTAAATGTATTAACTAACTAACTACTCAATTATTTACCACTGTTTTCACACTAAAGAATAATTTTCAATTCATTCCATCCATAATCATGTAATCGTTTAGATTTTAAAATATAACAATAAATATCACAAAAAAAATTACGGAGTCAAAAATTCCGGTAAATCACTACCCCGATTTTATTATCCAATTTTTTTCGTTAAACGCAAAATTAGTAATTTTAAAGGAAAATTTATCCGTTCTTTATAATTATTATGTTCTTCTGTGTAAAAACTCGTCTAAACCGCTATCACCATCACTACTACTACTGCTTCCGCAGACAGCCGTTTCGTAAAATGTGTCAGTGCATCTGGAAAGGTACCTTATTTCAGGTATTGAGTTATGCATAGTTCCAAAAAGTAGATTAAATTTGCTATCAATACAAAAAAGAATAATGACTGTAGGTGGAATCACTATTTTTATATAAATTTTTGAATTTTCGACTTCCGAAATGCACAAGTTGAGAAAATTGCATTTAAAGTTTATAGTGGCAAAAAACACACTTCTACTTCGAAGTTACATAGTGAAGGGTATAATCATAATCTTTGAATGTTAAAGAATTATAATAAAAATGAATTGTCTAAAAATACATGTTAATTATTCTGATTTCTTAGGTTGAACATGCCAGGGTGGAAGAAATACGAAAGTGTTAATTATACCCAATTCATAAAATAACGAGATTAAAACTGTTAGTTTCTCATCATAGTTACATATTCTATGGCATTTTGGGACAATTAAATGAAAGAAAACTCCATAATCATAAATAAATTTAATAACTACCGCATTTTTAACAGCTACAAAAAAAAACACTTATAATATTAAAAACCAACAAAATAATTTGTATATTCATGCTATATCACAAGATCAAATGGTATTTAGCGTGGTGTACCACAGTGGTATAATAGAAATGGTGTTAAAACAGTTATTTTTAACAATAAAGTTTAGTGACTCGGTCGAAACTTTTGTATGGAAACGTAACTAGGGTACCTTGTCACGACATTTACTAAACTTTAGTAACTAAAACTCGAAGATCACTATTTTAGTACCTATAATGCTAGAAATATCTGTAACAAAATGTTATTTAGGATAATTATAGCGGAAATCAATGTATTCTTATTTATAAAAACTTCTGTTTTAGTCGTGTAAGACATCAAGTTTAGCATTTTACTAAACTGGGTACCTTGTCACGCTAAGTCATTATCTTACATAAATGGAGTAACTAGAAAAAATAACTCGATTGTGTACATAACTCCTCTGATCTAAGTAATGGCAAACGTTTTGAACTAAAATATATATTTTTTTTTATTGTTGCTTTCACCTTCTTGCTGAGCAAGTGGTATTTCGCCAATGACTCGTTTCGAATTGCACACGTCGACAAGATTGAGGATTAATATCACGTTATACGGTGAGGTGTGCTTTTTGTAAAGTGATAGCGATTTACAAAAAAACACGCGGTCTATCGGGCCTTGATCCAAGAAGGGCTATGTACGCTTCAAGTTGAATTCTTCATTAACCATTCACTAATACGTTAGTTCACTGCACATTAAGCTATCAATACTACACATTGTTATAAAGTTGTTTTGCATCACCTACTCAATTCTAATTTTTGTTAATCTACTCCGCTACCTAAAGGTTGTCTGGAAGAGATCGCTATTTAGCGATAAGACCGCCTGTTGCTAACCTCTGTTTATTTATTTTTACTGTATATCTCTTATGTTTTGTATCCCTGTGTATTTGAGGTGTGCAATAAAGTGGATTTGTATTGTATTGTATTGTATTGAACAACCAAAATGAATAAATAACGGACAACGAAACTTGAAGGCATGCGGCCATCTTGAGTCACGAACCGGAACCAACTAAAATAAATAGTTATTTCATACAAGAGTCATGCAAGTTGAATGTTTTCTTATAAAAAACATTAAGTATTTTTTTTTGTTCAAAAAATTATTTTGCTATAGAGTCTATAGACCGATCCTATACCTTATCTTAGAAAGAGGTAGTTGACTACCCGCTATGGAAATATTGACAAAATTATTCAAAATTTAAAGGCTTTTTAAGACATGGCGTGACAAGGTACCCTGACTACTAAACTTTATAGTCGGAGAAATATACTAAAAAAACATAATTTTACTGATATTCTTGTACACACGTGTTCCTTAGGATGTAAATAACCCAATTATAACACAAACCCATTTTGGCACTTTTTCACCAGCTTCCACAAAAACTCATGTAACTCGGTAACTAGATGTCGTGACTAGGTACCTTTCCAGATGCACTGACACAAATTAACAACGAAAACACTACAATTGTAACGCTAGCCTGACACAGCCTCGATCCCATGTCAAAAATTACCGACATATCTACAAATATGTCGAGTTGGAAAAATGATTCATGTTTCACAACACAATTGTCATAAGGACAATTGTAACAAAATGCTTGTCATGTTTATAAGCACTTCTATACAAAATAATTTTCAAAATTGTCATTTATCACCTGTCGCTTGACAATTGTCAGCGACATATGTCGAATTGTCAGCCGACATATGTCGCTGACAATTGTCAACTTGGTGAAATAGGGGCCTGGTTTTGTTTTTAAAGGTTGGTTGTTAGACACTTGTGGAAAAAAAAAATCAAGATGGCGACTTTTTTTTTTTCAAAATTTCAAATTGGTGCTAGGCGGCTAAAACTCGGTATCGGGGGGCTCTCGGGGCTCAAAAATATAAATCTGAAATCTGGTCCGAAAATTCGGTCAAATTCGGAAAATATCGAAAAAAACAACGATTTGTATGGAGAAAATTTCAAATTGGTCCTAGGAGGCTGAAATTCGGTATCCGGGGGTTTTTGGGGCTCCTGAGTCAGAATCTGAAATCGGATTTTTAAAATTCGGTCAAATTCGGATTCGTGGGCTCTCGGGGCTCAAAAATATGAATCTGAAATCTTGTCCGAAAATTCGGTCAAATTCGGAAAATGTCGAAAAAAAACGATTTGTATGGAGAAAATTTCAAATTGGTCCTAGGAGGCTGAAATTCGGTATCCGGGGGTTTTTGGGGCTCCTGAGTCAGAATCTGAAATCGGATTTTTTAAATTCGGTCAAATTCGGTATCGGGGGCTCTCGGGGCTCAAAAATATGAATCTGAAATCTTGTCCGAAAATTCGGTCAAATTCGGAAAATATCGAAAAAAAAAACGATTTGTATGGAGAAAATTTCAAATTGGTCCTAGGAGGCTGAAATTCGGTATCCGGGTTTTTGGGGCTCCTGAGTCAGAATCTGAAATCTGATTTTTAAAATTCGGTCAAATTCGGAAAATATCGGACAAACAATATTAAGTGTTATTCTTTGAAGTATATTTTTTTATTTCATTGTGTTTGAGAAAAGCACTATACATGCCTCGTCGTGAAAACGGATTCCCGGCCTCGTATCACTATCCGGCCTCGCTCGCGCGCTCGCTCGGCCGTATATACCTACTTGGCCGGAAATCCTCATTTTCCCGGCCTCTGATGTAATGTACTATTACACTAAATTAGTCTTTAATTCAAACAAAATAAGGTTTACTCTTAAACAAAGAGAACACAGATGTTGGTCACTTCGTAAGTGAAAGAGCAGTGAAGCTCGTTTCGATGCTTATAAAGACAATGAAGTGACCAACATCTCTGGGAGTAGGAGTATATTGGGCGCCGAGACAGCTGTATTTATTGATTTTGATCCGCTCCCGCGCGTCCGCCGCCGCGCCTGCCCTCCCCGCCTACTCGTGGCCGCGGTGGCCGAGAGGTAGGATGCCATAAACGAATAGTAACATTATAAATAACTCTTACCTTTCTTCATCGCGCGGTAGTTTGAAAAAAGACAGTTTTTCATCGCATCGCTGGCTGGTGCACTCGTGTACCGCGCAATATGTCCGATTTCTATTTCTCGGCATCGTACTCTACAGCACAGCACAGGTTGCGCGGGAAACGTTAGTTATGCGTGCGCGCCGTCCGCTCGCCGCGAGGCGTGGCAGCCCACTGACGTTTTGTCCCGCGGGGTAGCCACTTAGAGATCGGAATGTTTCGCGCGGCCGAAACGCGTGGGGATAGCCTGACGCCGTCCGCTCGCCGCGAGGCGTTGCAGCCTACTAACACGTGTACACCCGGGTACACACTTAGAGATCGGAATTCGGAACTTTCCGCGCGGCCGCGCGTGGGGATAGCCTGCGATGGTCCAAAATACAATACAAACAAACAATACAAATAATTTATTTACCAAAAAAACTTATTACAATTGGACATTTTACAAATATTTCACTTACACACTGGAATTTACACATAAGCATAAGAAATTTCCAACGGCCCCAAACTAGGCACAGCCTGTATCTTGGGAACCGGGAGTACAGTACAAAACAAAACTTGTTTATTTTTATCAGTGATTTTATACGTTTTTATTTAAGTTTGTTTAATTATGTTGTTCACTTTAGAGTTTATTCGTTATAATATGCTAGTTGACTCGTGTCAAATTGTAATAAAATGATGTTTATCCCGTATAGTATTTAGCAAAGGATACCTAAATATTTAATTCATAAAAGTGAAACATGGCTGAAAATATGGTTTTTAATCTGTATTTTCAAATGTTTAAAACGCTGTCCGCCATTTTCGCTTATGATAGTGACGTCATCGGCCCCGTAAAGAAAACAGTTACTTACTGAAAGTCTACTTTGACGACTTCGAATTGTGCCGTCCCTCTCGATCTCCTGTCAAAGTATATTGGCGTGAGCGGAATGGCACTATACTTTCAAAATTTAGCTTTCTAGCTTTCCCAAAAATACAAGACATTTTTTAGAGCTAGTAAAATCATTATTAACCATTTCAAATATAAATATTTCAAATTGGATCTACTAGCCTATTGTCATAATTTATAATATATTCCTTAACGAGTAGTTTTCCGATTTAATGGACCATAGTTGTGTTGTGTGTACTGGAAAAGTCCAGTTGGGTAGTTTTACGTAACTGAAACTAACTAACTTTCTTTATGTGAGATTGCTACTTTGCCCATACCTCTATAAGCGACTGTTTACTTTTGCTATTTTATGGCTCATTCTTACATTTCAAGGGACTCTTATTTCATTCGAATGACCAGATGTGCGTCTGTTATTGTTTTATATAGTTCTAGGAACTTACGTTGTATTCGAATGACAGAGTAAGTCTTTATTATTATATTGTTCGTGGAACTCGTCATATTCTATTCAGAAAGCGAAATGTGCGTACAAACTCGTTTGTCGAGCTTATTACAGTCAGTTTCATAAAAGCCGTCGCGAAGAAAGGTCCTGTAAATTCCTCACAATGTCTAAACGAAAACTCAATGTGTTGTCGTTAAGTGACAAACTAAAAATTGTTGTTGCTTTTGAATCTGGCAAATTACGAAATCAAATACAGAGTGAGTTTGGCGTACCAGAATCCACGTACTATAAAATTATAAAATCAAAAGAATTAATCAAGTCTCAGTGCTCTGAAGGACACGGAAATATCAAAAGAAGCCGGCATTCTGATTTTCCCGACGTTGAACAGTGTCTGTTAGAATGGATTAAACAAACCATCGATAAGAACATTAATGGACCGCTGCTGAAACAAAAATCTAAAGACTTCGCTACAAAATTAGGAATCCAGAACTTTTCGGCTAGTAACGGCTGGTTAGAGGGTTTTAGAAAACGCCATGCTATATACATTTCAAAAAAGCAGCCGGAGAAAGTAAATCTGTTGATCAGCGGGTATGTACCAATGTTATTTTTATAGACCTCTATAACGACGCTTAAGAATCAATACCGTCTAACTAAATCTTACTTAGACGGTATTGATTCTTACTAGTAACACAGTTTCTCAGTCACTGTAAAGCTAGAAACTCGTGCTAGTGAGAAACCTCTATAAGAGAAACAGATCGCGGCTCATTGAGCTCTCACTTATTCTCGACTGTATATCTATACGATTCGCCTAGCGTTATGCCTATGTTCTGATAATTCTCGTCAGCGTTGCCAGAGCTACGGAAAAATCCGCATATCTAAGGATTTTAGGCCTTGTGCCAAGAGCTACGGAAATTATTGGTGAACCTATGAATTTCAGACAATTTTTATTTATTACCAAAATATGACGTAAACGAAATGTTATGTACTTATTCTACGAATAATAAATTGTAATTAATTTTATTTTCTTACTAGCTCAAAACGATAAATAGACTACGGACAAGGTGTGCAAAAATATCAGTTTTTTTTTTTCCACCTTCGCTTTTCCAGTAGTTACTAACTTTTAAGATTTTTAAGCTTCAGCATAGTCAAATGAAACATTGGAAAATAGTCTACAGAATTCCAATTAATTTAATTTACGGATTTTCATAATATCACCTGGCAACACTGATACTCGTAATAAACGCCGGAATAGTACCTACGTTTATAAACGGGACAAACTGTGAATGACAGCACGGACCTGTAAGGTCAAATTGCTTCCTCCAATATTGTTTTTGCTTATTTTAAAATATTCTATTAATAATCAAAAATATTACTTACTGCAAAATTATTGCTCCGTCTATATCTTTGTATATTTAATTATTACTGTCGGTTAATTTATCGATTAGGAAACTACTAAGCCTATTATTCTCCTCCTTTCACGTAAATATAATGGTGTCAAACGCATTACTGAGATTAAAGGAGTACTGCGCATTACTTTGACACCAATATTATGAGACCTTTGACTTTACATAGAGGGGAGATACGGATAAGAGAGCGACACGGGGTAAGACGGGGACAGATTAAACAAGACATAACTAACGCATTATTATGGTACGAGTCGAGCGGCGGCCATTTTGTTTTAGTCCGCCGTCGGCAGCGATTGAAAGTGCGCGCGTTTGTTGTGTGCATGTCAAAACGTGTTTACTTACCGATTTCATCGATGATATTTCGGAGTTGAATAAATGGTTATAACCGTAAGTAATTGGGCATGATTAACATAGGTTATGTAATGCATTATTTATAACTGTATTATAGCACGGTATTAAGGGACGCTATGCCATTCTATTTACGGGCAATGACCCTAGAGTTGAAAATCCGCTACATGACGTCCTTATCTACGCAGGTAGCTTCTCTTTTATGACGGACTATAATGAGTTACCAAATACAATAGACAGAATGGCATTATGTGCTTTAAGTGGGTCGTACAAGTTAAATCTACCAACCCTAACTATAGTGTGGTCTATTATGTAAAAAAATATTTGAAGTTTGGTGTTTTATTAACATTTTGCCCTCCCGTGGTACTGGTACCCCATCTTGCCTCTTGACAACCCGTTTTTTTTGTTGTACCTAGTTATTATTTCAGGTAATAGCGGTACGGTACAATGGTACGCAAGTATCAAAGAAAGACGACGAGGGGATCATGGTGCAAAGAAGCAATGGCAAAAGCAGTAGGAGATGTGTTGGCAAGACGGTTGGGATATCGAAAAGCAGCCGCTGCTTATGGTGTTCCGCAAACCACTTTAGAGCGTCATGTCGGTAAAGCGAAACTAAGCAGAGGAGTAAGTAACCTTAAGGAAAAGAAAAGGGAATATGAAGAAAATAAGAAAGATACAACATAAAGTTTCCTTTAGTAATCTTTAAAGCCTGACCAGAAATATATGAGGATTGTCAAGAGGGCGCTATTTATAAGATTTATATGGCAACAATTTTGCAACCAATCACAACCACACTATAATGACATTAGTTTAAATTTAAATATACTTGTCAGTTCCACTATGGTAACCTCGTAATTTAATTTAATAGAATGCACTCTTTTCCTGACTGTTTTTCGTGTAGTAAACACGTGTACACTTTATTTATAATATTACATTCATGACTTTGAATGGTTTTCGGCACTTTCTTTGGATTATTTTAAATATTTGTCTTATAAAGAAATCACCACGAATGACATTGACATTGTTGACTTAAACTTAAAAGGAGGGTTCGACAACTTTGTAAACTAGTTGAAAATAAATAAATTTGAATTCGAATTTGTTGACAAGCCATTATAAAATCATTGCCAGACATTGACGTAATAATTACATGGACACACAATCAGACGGAAAAAATGGCACCCTCCCAACTAATGCAAAATCACAAATCGCATTACGTGGGCGAACAGTCTCGTTTAGACCATTGACACTGACGGGTCTCAGAAATGACCAAATGTTCGGTAAAAACTTGTAAAAATAATAGCTATAAAGTTAAAAAAAAGGACGGAATATTCTTTTTTACGTAAGTTCTATTGATTCATTAACAAATCCTATGTGAAATAACAGCATTTTTTAGATTAGAATTATTAATTTTGTTCCTACAAAATGCACGGAACAAAAATCTATGGAGTCGCTATATAGTTTTATATTTTATTAATAAATAAAGGAGTGCAATAAATAATAATCCTATTTTTTCGATTTAAGATACCCACGCGATCCTCAACGACGGGAAAAATGGAGGTCACATGTAGCAAGAGGCAGAGACGAACAATATTTCAAACCAAATAATTCGTCTCTTGTCTGTTCTCGCCATTTTCCTCAGTCAGATGTTTATACCACCAAAAACGGCATGAAAAAGTTGATAAAGTCTGCAGAACCAGTTTTGCACGTAAGTCAAAGCACGAGATCGTTGTACCTATTTTTAATGTAGTAGTAAGTAGTCATAGGAAAACTAAACGATTGCATAAAATTCGAATTCGAATTTTCGGGTTCAGTATGGGGTTAGTCAAGATTAACTTTATATCTTCTGTTTGTGTTTATAGATGTCGGACGTGGATGTACATAATGTAAATAATGACATTTCAAATGTATCTCGAACGTCACAAGTAAGTATACAATTCTGTTAACTTGACATGCAAATATTTATATTTAGTATATACTCCTGTGGGGAATTTCGACTATTTATATCTGTTTTTATAGATGCCGGATGTCAATGTATATAATACAAATAATGACACTTTAAATGTTGCTCAAACGTCACAGGTTAGTATTAAACTATTATACCTTAACATAATTATATTATATGTACACATGTATAAGATTCATCAAACATAGTTGTCTAGTTAAAAAAAATCTACGGACTATTGTGTCAATGTTGAATAAACGCGAAAGCATAGAACAATTTGTATTTCAGGATTTATCAAAGTATGTAGAAGTTACGGACACATAAAACGCCATATTTTAAAAAAATATAAAAAAATAAAATAAGACCTTTTGCAATATATCCTCCTGGTGCTAGAAAATTCGCACTAACATTGCATTTCTATTCACCAGCAGCATACAAATATGTCCGAAGAATTTTCGACACATGCTTGTCTCACCCCAATACTTTGTGTAATTGGTACAGGAGTATAGATGCAGAACCGGGTTTTACGGCTGTAGCTATATATAGACTAAAAGATAAAGTGAAGTACAGCCAAAAACAAATACTTTGTGCACTGGTCGCCGATGAGATGCACATTAGACCGCAAAAAAAACATAAATCCGGCAATTTTTATGAAGGGTTAGTGGATATGGGCCTTGGAACGAATGATTCCACAGAAATAGCAACACAAGTGTATGTAATGATGCTAGTAGGACTAAATGACTCATTTAAAATCCCTTTAGCATATTTCTTCATCGGAAGCCTGAAAGCAGAAATGAAAGCAAATTTAATCAATATTGAATTACAAAAGTGTCACTTAACTATTAAAGAACGTCGTAAAAGGACAATCAAATCGAAAAAGGAAACTCGAGTTTTATACTTCACAGAAGAAACTCCGCTCTGGAAAGCACAATCAGGTACTGGTGTAATAGGTCTCATCATATGCTTAAAAAGCTTGGAATATCTGTACAGACCCTCTTATGTAGTTGTTAAAACTTAACTTAATTTGTTATTATAACGATTTACGAGTTTATTTAGTTCAAACAAATAATGTATTTTAATACCTAAATAAAATAATAATTAAATATTTTTAGTATGTAATTATGTTAAAATCTGCTCCATTCGTGTCATGTTCCAAGTTTGACAAAAGACTTGAGTCAGCATACGCTAAAAAAGTTAATTTAGATGAAACATATTTGTGGTAATAAGTACGTAAGTCAATATGACACTTAAACGTTTTGGCAAAGAGTTCTTTTTTACGAAGTTATTATACTGTTGTAAATTATAAATAAACGTTATTGGCATCTACTTAAACATGTCAACGACGCCACTTTTTTTGACATTTTTGTTCGGCTCTGTGGCTCTATTATTATTTTTTTAAATTTATTCATGACCATGGTTACAAGACCTTCAGTCGAGCTCTATTAAATAATACCTCAATGTTGCCAGAGTAAGAAATTAGTTCCGGTGAAATTCCGCAATATGGCGCATCCTCATATATTTCTGGTCAGGCTTTAAATGCTTGACTTTGAAAAGTAGGGAAGAGGGTTGGTTTGAAGAGAAACACCGTTTATTGTAGAAATTGTAAATATTTGATTTACAAAATGAGCTTATAATGAGCAATATTTTATATAGCATAAAACGCACGTCATTGCATCTTGATATTGATTACCTACTTATCAAAATTTATTGGAACACTGTACTGTGCCAAATAAAACGATAGCAAGTACTTAATAGATGATTATATAACAAATAACACTGATATTATTTTAAATACCCCGATTTTTAGCTTCCCCGTCTTACCCACACCTCCCGTAAATTAAAATTGAAATTATTTTTTAACGGAAATTCAAATTGGCATGATATTGTTTGGAATAAATAAATATTAAGGGACATCTTGCACCCATGGACCTAGTCCCAAACTAAGCTATGTTTTACTATGTGCACTAAACGACGATATACATAAATATATAAATACACATATAGATAACAGCCATCATTCACGAACATATTCGAGTTCATCACACAATTTGTCTTTGCCGGGATTCGAACCCAGGACCTTCGGCTCAGTACAAACTGCGCCAACCAGGTCGTCAAACATAAAGGTTGTGTTTCGGTGTTTTCGCGGCGTTATGCTTATTCGACACCGAAGTTACGTCGCATGTCACTATGTGTTGAGGGGAGAGGAGATATAGAAATAATTCTTTTGGTTGAGCGAATCCACTTAGCTTTGTACCCGATGAACAATACACATTATCTGTATTGTTAGCTGTGCCACAACTGCCACTTCAAAATGTAAGGCGTTTTAAGTGCAAACTACTTTTACACTAAACTAGTCTTTAAATCAAACGAAATAAGGTTTACTCTTAAAGAGAACAGAGATGTTGGTCACTTCATTGTCTTTATAAGCATCGAAACGAGCTTCACTGCTCTTTCACTTACGAAGTGACCAACATCTGTGTTCTCTTTGTTTAAGAGTAAACCTTATTTTGTTTGATTTAAAGACTAATTTAGTGTAAAAGTAATTTGCACTTATAACGCCTTACATTTTGAAGTGGCAGTTGTGGCCACAGCTAACAATACAGATAATGTGTATTGTTCATCGGGTACAAAGCTAATGGGATTCGCTTAAAAAATGGGAGTAGGACTATACCTACAGTACCTACTTTTATCTCACGAGCGCGGGTGAGCCATGTTTGTGTGAGTAGATGTACATGCACATTGGCTCTGTGTGGGTGAGCTCGGGAGCGCTCAGTGCCGGCCCAGCCGCCGACGCCGATCGGGTTAGTAGTGCTTATTGGTGTGCGTCACAAATTACTGACAAGTAGCGTCAGCATGACAAGTACAAGCAAAAGGAGAAAAGTTGTTCACAGTGAGGTAAAGACGTATTAATATTTAATTGTGCATTTTTGTTTAATGCTTTTTCTTGAAAGCGTGCCTTGCGTGAAGGGGTGAAGGCTGATTTTTAATTTCTATTAAGTATAGCGATAGAAGGCAGAGGGGCTACTCTGAAATTCTAAGTTCGTATATCGCTATCCCTCTCGCTCTCGTGTTCAACTGTATTTGAGTGAGCGAGATGGCGCGATACGAACTTCGAATATCTAATTTCAGAGTAGCCCCTCAGGTCATATTTTTGATTTGAATTGATACCTACATAGTTAGCTACCTACATACAGAATTAAAATAGAGAAACGTTTATTAAATTATAAAAAATATATATTTATGTTTATGTATTACTAATAAAAACTGAACATTTTTACTTAGGTGGCCCGTCAGTTTATTATGAACGGTTCTGATATTGTTTTTATTTTTATTTTAGGGTCGTCAAATGATTGCAAATCTTTATCATTTTCTCAAAGAAGAATATGAATTCACGGATCTGTATAAAGAACCAAATTGTGATTTGTCACATTTGCGTAATATAACCAAGCGCACTGCAGAAGCGACTGGAGTTAGTGAACGAACAGTGCAACAAATACTAAAGAAAGAAAGAGATAAATTAAAAGAAAAAGCAGATGTTGCTAGCACATCTTCAAAATTTATTTCGCCCATGAAAAACCGAAAAAAGAGAGCGAATAAGGTAGATATTGATAGTTTTACAGCTGATGTTGTAAGCAGCACAATACAGGATTTTCATATCATACATAAAGAAATTCCGACTTTGACAAAATTAAGATCGGTCCTAAATAAAAAAATTGGTTTCGATGGATGCCTAGCGACGCTACGTAAGTTATTCAATAAACTGGGCTACACGTGGCGTAAAACCGATAATAATAGAAAGCTTTTAGTTGAACGCCACGATATACAAATGTGGAGGTTAAAATACTTAAAAAAAATTGCCCGATGAAGAAACCACCTCTGAAGAGGAGTCTAATTGTGACTCTTCGTAATACCTTTACTGTCTTATTTATAATGAAAATAAAAAGGTTTTTAAATTGAATGTACCGATTTCATTTTCTTATGTTCTCTGAAAAATATACATAATTATTTTGATTGAGTATCATTCAAATAGCCATTAAAAAAAATCTCAATGTACAGAATAAATTATAATTTCATAACTTCAAGATCTTTTACTACTTCATAATTAATACATTATTTTGTTCATTAACGGTGTATTTGCTGACAATATCTGTAGTTACGCACACAAGCTCGGTGTCCATACCCGTCACAATCACAACTACAATCATGGCTCACCCGCGCTCGTGAGATAAAAGTACTGTACCAATGTTCATTATTACATATAATGTACGTATTTATCATAATTTGTTTCATTTGTGTAATGAAAGTTTGGCGAAACGTTAGCTCGCGCATGAAGGGTTCAGTCCCATAATCTATACCTAACAAGTTTGTTGTATGGGAGCCCCCCTTAAATGCTTATTTTATTTTATTTTTAGTATTCGTTGTTATAGCGGCAATAGAAATACATCATCTGTGAAAATTTCAACTGTCTAGCTATCACTGTTTTTGAGATACAGCCTGGTGACAGACGGACGGACGGACAGCGAAGTCTCAGTAAGTAATAGGGTCCTGTTTTTGTTTTTACCCTTTGGGTACAGTTTATTTTATTTTATTTTTCTTTATTAGAAGACCAACAGCTTTGTAACATACAAAAATAATCTACAAATAAGATACATTTAGTGTAGCCAATAACAGGTCTCCCTATCAAATACAAGGTATGAAAACGGGTTTGCTTAACCTAAAATTATTACTATCAATCCAAAAGGTTATTATATTATCAAGTGTGTGTGTGTGTGTGTGTGTGTGTGTGTGTGTGTGTGTGTGTGTGTGTGTGTGTGTGTGTGTGTGTGTGTGTGTGCGTGCGTGTGTGTGTGTGTGTGTGTGTGTGTGTGTGTGTGTGTGTGTGTGTGTGTGTACATAGGTTAATGTACAGAGTCATCTTTCATTTTTGTTTTGATTGCATGTTTAAATTTATTTTTACTATTAAGTACAAACGGATCTATGTCGCTATACTTTTTGTTATATGTATTAACTATTCTATAAATCACACAATTTCTACTGTAATTAGTCTGATAATGAGGCAAACTAAAAAGACGTGGATGCCTCGTATTCGACTTAGGTGTAAAATATTTGATCTCCGCTATAAGATCTGGTCAATCAATATCCCCTCTGACAATATCAAATAATAGCCCCATGTAAGTTTATAGTTTCAGATATGTAACCGAGAAAGAAACTGCCCGTTACGACAACTCGGGTTTTTGGTGACCAGGGCGATGATAAAAAAATGTTTTTAGTAACTAACCACAAAAAATATTTATCGTGACCTTAATAAAAATATTATATACGAGATTTTGACGTTTTTTTACCCGCTATTTCCTTACAGACCTCCAGTCCCGCATATCATCACAATCACTAATATTATAAAGGCGAAAGTTTTGAGTGTTTGTGTCCATGTTTGTTACTTCTTCACACACATATGGCTGAACCAATTTTGATGAAATTTGGTATGTAGGTGTAGGTATCCACCCTGGATTAACACATGGGCTACTTATTATTCCGAAAAAAAAATTGTGTTGCCGTGGGATGAGCGGATATCACCGCAGGGCGCAGATCAATATTTTGTTGAATTTTTAAGCTTGTTGACATTTTCTTAATAAATCATTTATGTATATGGTTGGCTGCTGAAGAATTTGAATACTTGTACTTATTCTAAATAATTTTAACCAGTAATAGGCTATAGGTTACTAAGTTAGGTTAGGTTACATTAAAAAAAATTCTAGCCCAGAATTGTTTTTATAATTTAAATGAATATTTTGAATGTGACCTGAAATTTAATAATGCTGTTAGTTAATCATTATTTTAGTAGATAAAATCACTTTTGACATTGAAAATATATACTTAATTATTATTTTTGTACAATAGTTATGACTTAAACATTAAGCTGAATAAAATGCATGATAAGTTTAATAATCAAATCCATATATTATAATTGGGTACCCCTTATCTTGCACAATCTCTATTGTCCAAAATACATTTCGCATAACCGTTTTCGCACAATAATTTTTAGCCGAATGATACTATCGCATAATTATATACTTACCACAATTGTTATGTCGCATAAGTAGTATTCATTTGGCACAATTTTGAATAGCGGAATACTAATATCGCCAACTTTTATTTCGCAGAATTTTATGTAGCACAATATAAGTTCCGCCGAATTTATTTCGGCATAATTGTACCATAGCATACCCACAGAACCGAATCGCTGCCAGAAAATTAGGTTAGGTTAGGTTGAAACTGCGTCCCTCACAGAAACGAAGCCAAGGCAGGTAAGTAAGGCAGGTCCGACTTGGCTTAGGTTAGGTACGACGACGAGCGAAGCGAGGAGGAGTGTTAGGTTGAACTGCGATCCTAACGAGCGAGCGAAGCGAGCGAGCCGCGCAGTTCCGACTTGGCTTACGATTCCTAACATTACCAATTTCACCTTAAGGCAGATCCGACTTGGCTTAGGTTAGGTACGACGACGAGCGAAGCGAAGAGGAGTGTTAGGTTGAACTGCGACCCTAACGAGCGAGCAAAGCGAGCGAGCCGCGCAGGTCCGACTTGGCTTACGATTCCTAATATTACCAATTTCACCTTAAGGCAGATCCGACTTGGCTTAGGTTAGGTACGACGACGAGCGAAGCGAGGAGGAGTGTTAGGTTGAACTGCGACCCTAACGAGCGAGCGAAGCGAGCGAGCCGCGCAGGTCCGACTTGGCTTACGAACTTGACTGCGTGCCTCACAGAAACGAATCGCTGCCAGAAAACTAGGTTAGGTTAGGTTGAAACTGCGTGCCTCATAGAAACGAATCGCTGCCAGAAAACTAGGTTAAGTTAGGTTGAAACTGCGTCCCCCACAAAACCGAAAGTAGGACGTAGGAGGAAAGTAGGAGTAGGACGGTTAAAAAACACAGAACTTGTCATTTTTATTTTATATGCAAAATAGTAAAGAAAAAGGATTATTCCTTAAATAACTATGCTAATCTTAAATTAGCACCTATAGCCTTCAAAAATCCATTGTATGTATAATAAGCTTGATTATTTAGGATGACATTAATGCTTTCTACATCATTACTATAACATAATTACACTCAAGGATGCAAACGGAATATTATGCCATATAAATTTCGGCGACACAATTATTGGACCATAGGAGTATTGTTCTAATCGACATTATGCCAATGTACTATTCTGCCAAAGAAACGTGTGCGAAGTGATAGTATGCCAAGAAATTTAGGCAAAAAGCAATTGTGCGAAATGATGATTGTGCCAATGGTTGCTATGCGAAACGAAAATATGCCAATAAATTTTGTGCAACACATTAGTAACCCATTATAATTATTTAAGCCATTGTCTATATTGGTCAGAATTAAAATGATATGTGTATTAATTAATTTACAATTTCAACCCACTATTGCATGCTCTAATGGGTAGATTATGCGACTCTACTAAAATTGTAACATCTTCACCAATGTGAATTTTCCATAATCGTGCAATAAAGAACATATTATAATTATGATCAAAATTGTAACTTTTTATAATTTTATAAGTACTTACAACTTAATTTTTGCTGTATATGAGTCTATGTTGCTTGAAATAAATGTTTTTGTTCTTTTATTTGTTATTTTTTATTTATTTATAATATTTATATAAACAAATGTTTATTTGTTCTTCTTTTTGCTAAACGTCTTGTTTCTTTCTTTTCAGTTGACAGCACCGCAACAACAACAACGACAACAACAGCCGCATCAGAGGCAGTACATCCAGACGATCGATCCGCAGCCCGGCCCTTCCCGTCTCGAAGTCCTGGATGATTCAGGTACCTAAGTCCATCTCCATGATCATTTTACGGGCTATTTAAGAGGCCTGTCCTTTGAAAAAAAAAAAACTTTTTAATATTATGACAAATATATTGATGAATATTATATCAAACAACTTTTTGAAGTAAGTAATAGTTTCCCCCGAGTTCTAGATAGTAACACAGCTATGTCATGCTTTCATTGCGTGCAATCGAAAATACCTAAGTTGAAGTTGAGTTTTCTGCGTAAAATATGTCAGATTCGAGTAGTTTTTGAAACAAAAATTATCCATGATAAATTCAAAAGAGGTTTCAAATATACGAAACCAATAAATCGCAATGGACTGGTTCTAAGTAGTAACATTGAGAATATATCAAGAAACACGTTTGATCATAGAGAAAAATATCCGAAACTATGATTAGGTATGTTGTTTTCTGTCAATCTGAATGTAGGTCGCACTTCGGACATCTGTCAACTCACGTCAAGCACTTAGCCGAGGAATTTCGCGAGTATTACTTTTTACACTGTGACAACATGTGTGTGCGTGAGCACTGGCGTCACGTACGCAAGAAACGGGTCAGATCAGACAACCAAATCGGTGTAGACCGGTTCGCCCAGTGCTCAACAGCGAGCCGATCAAATCGCGCGTCGATTGTTCTGTAGGTACTCGCCTGTTTTGTGTTTGTGCCAGTGTGTGCACATTGTGTAAATATGGTTTACTGTAGTGTGTGTATGAACAATAACAGGAAAAATAAAAAGATATCATACTTTAACTACCCCAAAGTGGCTACTAGGTAAGTAGACATTTTATTACATAATTATTTTATCTTGAATGTTGTATGTAAATAAATGATTTATATACAGTACAGAGTGGAACTACCTATACCATGGTCTTTCCCGATGTTTAATAATATTTATTCGATAAATAATGCTTATTATAATAATAAGTAAGCTAACATTTATCTTTCATATTTGTACAACCCTACTGCTTCTGGGTACTTATAGTATTTTGGATTTAGCTGTGTCCGATCCACTTGAAGGGGACTAAGTATAGCTTTGTTCCCAAACCTGCTAAGTACCAAAATGACGAACAATCACAACAGCTCGTAACTCCATGAATAATAATAATTCCGGGTCCACTAGTATAAATGGCGTACCATTCTCAGGTAATCGCGAGGGTGCATTCGCGCTCACTCGTTATCGTTATCTAGTATTTACGGGTATAAGTAGATTGGACACAGACACAGCGAAAAGCCAAATACTATACTTACCTGTGTAAGTACACTATTATTCAAAGTTAAAGTAAAAAAAATATTTTAGAATAGGTAGGTCTTAAAGCACGATTATTATAATACATATTACACAGATGATGTTCGGGCTGCCACGGTATTGCAGTGCGTCCACAATGTTCGCGGAGGCGCGGGCGGACTGCTTTTTTGCCATCATGAGGAAAAGGTGTGCGTCTCTCCTCAATAGAAGTCGTGACTCGTGGCAGCTCGAATAGTATCCTGAGCACTTAGAATAATAACGCCTAGAAGGATAGTTTCTTACGGCCGAGGCGCGACACGTGAGGCATAAAATGGATTGATGTAGTTGTGAACAACTCGTATTTACACGCGGCGATACGCACACAAACACAGCAATAATGTTGCTAGCGCAATCACATTCCCCTGAAATTTGGGGTATACTCTTGCCAGTGGTGATTGGTTACATTCTAAATTTTAATTGAATAATAGACCCGTTGTTGACTTCAAACGCCTGTAATACCGGGCCGGTTGATTTCGTTTAAGTTAGCTTAATTATAGTAATAATGTGCCTGACGCACCTATGACTGGTTTGTTTACGTTGGATTGACTGGTACAAGCGTTGGATTGACGGACAACGCTGTACTGACGGGCAGGGGTTTCTTCTAGTAATGAAACACTTCTTGAGTCTTCAAAGCCGGGGAGAGAGTTGGGCAGGGATTTCTTCTTAGCACTTGTAGCTTGCTGGATCGAATAATGCCGGTACGGCGCAATGTATCGCCTTTTATTTCAATCCGTGCCTCCCCCTCTCCTGCCACAACACTTTATTATTATTAATTTTGTTTACATTACACAATCAGGACTTAAATACTAAAGAACACTAATAAATCTTATACAATAACAATTATACCTTATACCTAATACTATTCTAATGAGATTCCAATTGGTAAACACTAAATAAACACTAGATTAGATCCTAATTTCGACTAGGAAACGACCTGCGCAGGCGTCAGCGGGGCGCGGGTGGGAGCGGGGCGTGGCTTCCTCGCCTCCCAACCTTTTTGATATACCTTTCGCGCTACCTCCCCTCTGACGCCCGTCAGTCTGTGGGATGTCGTCGCGCTGTTAGGATCTAATCGTTATAACTTAGTACTTATCCAAGTACTAAGCTAAACTATGGGGAAATGAAATGCAATCAAGATAATTATTTAATTCCTTAGCCTATCCTACTTAACCTACAGTTTATTTATTCATAACAACTAGTAAAGTATCATATTTCTTACAAGCTAATCAACGAAAACAGAACGTAATATTTATTGAACATAAGATAACAAACAAAACATAACTTCTTAATTAAATTGCCGTCGTTGGGTTAGCCGGGCTGCACATCACTCCCGCCGCGCATCACTCTCCGGAGTGTTGCGTATCTTCTAGGTGCAGGTCGGCTGAGCTCGTGGGCAGGATCACCAGCTTCTTCGTTGCTCGTCGCATCACCTTCCCTTTGGTCAGCACGTCGACTACTCTCGTGACGCCGTCGGGGCCCGGGTACGCAGCGGTGACTCGGCCGAGCGGCCAAGTGTTGCGGGGCAAGTTGCCGTCGGCCACCATAACGATGTCGCCAACCTCGATGGGCCGACCGTGTCCATAGGGCTCCCGCCGGTTTTGAAGGCCGGGCAGATACTCCCGGATCCATCTCGTCCAGAAGTGGTCGGCCAGGCGTTGGCTGGTGCGCCATGTGGCGCGCCCGGCGACGTCAGCGTCGTTGTAGGTCCCTGGTAGCGGCGTGCGCCCGGCGCCTCCGATGAGGAAGTGGTTTGGGGTCAGGGCTTCAGGTTCTTCTGGGTCGACTGATACGTGTGTCAGCGGCCTGTTGTTCACCGTGAACTCCACCTCGGCGAGCAGCGTGGTCAGCACTTCTTCACTGGGGGCCTTGTCCTTGAGCACGACGTAGAGGCTGTCCTTGGCGGCGCGCACCATGCGCTCCCACCCCCCGCCCATGAACGGGGCGCCCGGGGGAATGTAGCGCCAGCGTATCTGTCGTTGCGACGCCTCCTCTCGGCATGCTGCAGCTGCTTCGGCGGCGGCTCGTTGTATCTCGTTATCCGCGGCGTGAAAGTTCGTCCCGTGATCCGACCATATCTCCGTCGGGCAGCCTCGTCGCGCGATGAAACGTCGCAGGGCCATCACCGCAGAGTCCCCACTCAGGCTTGGTACGACTTCCAGGTGTATGGCGCGTACAGTCAGGCACGTGAACAGCGCCACGTATCTCTTCTGCGTGCCGCGTCCGACGGTGACGGTAAGCGGGCCGAACAAGTCGAGGCCGGTGTACTTGTATGGCTGCTCGTGGTGCGCGAGGCGTGTGCGTGGATGATTTTCCGTTGGCGGTACAGTCGGCCGCGCTTTTCTTCGTTGACAGGGCAGACATCGATGTAGTACTCCGCGTGCGACGGTGCGCAAACGAAGTATGCAGTATTGTTGCTTGCACTCGTTTACGACTGCATCTACGCCGCTGTGATGCAATTTTCTATGCACGTAGTCGATGTACAGCTTCGTCGCCGGGTGGTTGCCGTCGAGTACCGCCGGCTTCTTTGTTCGTTCCGTTATTCCCGCTGCTTCGTCGATGCGTGTCTTCACGAGGATGACGTCATTGACGAGTTCAACGGCCAGTGTGCGGAGTCGGCTGTGCGGGGTAGGGGGGCGACCCCGTCGTAGGGCGATGACCTCCTCGGCGAATGCAGCGCGTTGCACTGTTTCTGTCTTGCTCAGCTCGACGTGTGTGTTGTCGCCTTGTTCGCACGCGAGAGCCCGTAGTACGGCGGGCGCATTCGATGTCCATTGACGCAGGTTGTAGTGTGCACGTGTATGTATGTCACGTACATCGCTGGCTATTCGAATGGCGTCCTCCTCGCTCTTGAAGCTTTGCAAGTAATCGTCAACTTAGTGATTCTTGATTATCGCATCGGCGGCTTCAGGGTGCGTGCTTCTATGTGATTCTGCATTAATGTTCTTGACGTATATGGCAATCGACGGCGAACACGTAGCTCCGAAAATTAATGACGTCATACGGTACTCTTGTGGTGGCGTGTCGTCACGACGGTCGCCGCGCCAGAGATAGCGAAGCGCGTCCCGGTCCTCTTCTCTTACTTTTACTTGCATGAACATCTCGGCTATGTCGGCTCCAACGGCAACGGGATGTTGGCGGAAGCGCATCAGTACCCCGGGGAGAGCTTGCAGCAAATCGGGACCGGTGAGTAGGCAGTCGTTGAGGCATAGGCCTCTCGTCTTGGCGGCGGCGTCGTGGACGATGCGTACTTTATTCGGCTTCATGGGGTTAAGTACGGCGAAGTGAGGTAAGTACCATATCTTCTTATTTTTCGTAGGCGGCGCAGGCTCGGCGTAGCCTTTGTCGACGAATGCTTCCATTTCTTCATTATATCTTTTTTTGAAGGCTTCATTCTTGTCCAGCTTGTGTTCAATGTTGTGAAGACGCTTGAGTGTATTTTCATAGTTGTCTGGCATTTTCATGTCTTCTTTTTTCCACAGTAGCGGGACTTCGTAGTTGCCCATTGGAGTATGCCGCGTTGACTGGACTAACTGGGTAAGTGCTTGTTGTTCGAGATCGTTTTGCGGGCGTTTCGGCTCGATGAGTAGATTCTCTATGGCGAAGTACTCGGCGAGTTGTTTGTCGATGTCGTCTTCGTGTTGCACGATGTGGTTCGACGTTTCGACGCGGCGGCAGGCGAGTCGCGAGTTAGTGCCGTGTAGTACCCAACCGAGCGGCGTGAGTGAGGCGACCGGTTGGCCGGGGTTGCCTCGGCGCATCTTCCTTGTTACAAGCAGGTCCCAGTTGTCTTGGCCGATGAGTACACGGGGTTCTTGGTCTTCATATTTCAGGTGCTCTCGTATGTCGTGTAGGTGCTCGCAGGCGTCGATGTCGTCGTCGGATATGGCTTGCGACGGCAACTGCAGACTGTTCATGGTGCGTGCACGTATGTTCACCTCCTCTTCATGACCCCGTATGTGTAGTGACACTCGGCGTGACTTGGCGGCATTCACCTTTTGATTGGCGATAGCTTCGATGTGTAGGGGTTCGTTCGGCCCGTCTAGACCCACTCTTCGTGCGATGTCTTCGTCGATGAGTGTGACCGTCGATCCGTCGTCCAGCAGGGCGAGTGTGGGTTCAGCTCCCGCCGGTCCGCGCACTGTTATTGGTACTAACTTGAGGTAGGCGCGGGGGCTGCGGGGTGTCCACGTCGACGTGACGGCTTCAATGGCGGTCCCCTTCGGCTTGGTATAATGAAGTAGACGATGATGGAAGTATTCGCAGCCGTCTTGTTCGCACTTCTCGCGTTTGCAGAAATGCGTCTTGTTCTTGAAGCGTAGGCATCGGAAACATAGCCGCTGTTTTTTAGCTATTTTCCAACGTTCGTCGATCGACTCGGCGATGTACTTAGGACATTTTTCTATTCGGTGACTATCGGCGTTGCAACAGGAACATTTCGCAGGCGGCTTTTCTATGGCGGCGAACGTCTTGTGTACTCTTCTTGCTTGCTGCGGTTGCCCCGTGACGTCATAGTTCTCGGGCGGGGCGTACGGCGCGCAGTATTCGGCTTCGCGTTGAAGAAATGATGAAATCTTGATTAATTCGGGTTCATTGTTCGGATGAGAGGCGGCGTAGTCGTACCAGCGGTACCGTTGTGCAGGCGTGAGCTTGTCTGTGACCGCCTTCATCGTCTCGGGGCTGTAGAGGTACTGACTTCGGTCGAGGGCTCGCAGTGTGGCTATTGTGTTGGCCACGCGACAGGCGAATGAGCAGATGTCGCGCGGTCCGTCGGTCAGCCGCGGCAGTGCCCGTAGGCGTGCGAGCTCGTTGAGGGCGATGGAGTCAGGACGCCCGAATCTTGATTCTAGTGTCTTGATTATTTCTTCACAGCGGCCGTGGTAGATGAGTAGGTTCTCGACGGCTTCTTTGGCTTTCCCTTTCAGGCATCTTCGTAGTCTTGATACGTTTTCTGCCTCGGTGTACGTTGACTTCGTTTCTTCATAGGCGGCCTTGAACGACAGCCATTCTTCATGTGAACCGCTAAACGACAGCAGTTCGGCGTGGTAGCGAGATGTGTGGCCGGCACGCGCAGCGACGGCTATGGCGGACGCCAACTCGGATAGGTTGACTTGATTCGCTGCGACGATGGCCTTTTCTGTGTTGATGTTCTCGCTGTTGTAGCACGGCGGTGCATTTCTTGCTTCATAGTAGGGCTGCGCTGGCTGCGCGTAGGGCTTTGCTGGCTGCACGTAGGGCTGCGCTGGCTGCGCGTAGGGCTGCGCTGGCTGCGCGTAGGGCTGCGCTGGCTGCGCGTAGGGCTGCGCGTAGGGCTGCGCTGGCTGCGCTGGTTCGAACGGCGGAGCGGCGGCGGAGAGCGGCGCGTTTCCCCTCCCGGTCCACCCGGCGGCGGCAGCGGCGGGGGCGGGGGGGGCGACGGCGGGCGGCAAGGGGTCCGCGGGGAGCGGGGGGCCCTGCCCGGCGTCGACTGTGGTGTTGCGCGGTGCGTCTCGATGAACCGTGGCTGGCTGTGGTTCTTGCTCTTCTTCGTTGTGTGGCACCTCTGTTAATGCCAGTATGTGCTGCTGACTGGAGTCGAGCCATTCATCCACCCGCCTGTTGGATTGGGCGGATAGAACTGTGGCTCCGTCGTCGTTGTCGCTATTTTCTGCTTCGAGGACGGCGATGCGTGCTTGGGCGAGTTCCAGCTTGATGCGTAGGACCTCTTCTTTGGCTTGGGCGATGCGTAGCACGCGGCGGCTTGACGTCGTCTTCGTGGTCATCACCGACGGCGGAGCGGCGGGGCAAGCTTGCTTTGACGGCGTAGTAGTGGCGGCGGTGGTCGTGGTCGTGGTGGACGTGGCGGTTGTTTGGTCCGCCGTGTCTCCCGTGACCGACGTTCGTGTGTTCGCCGTCGCGGAGTCCCCCTGCCCAGAGCTCTCTCCCGGCGAGGTAGTTTCCGATCCTGCTAGTAGCGAGATCAGAGACCGACCCTTGCCTTGCGATCTTGTAACGGGCATGTTGAATTTTCTCTCTTGAATTTTCTTTCTTGAATATTCTTTCTTGAATATTCTTTCTTGAATTTTCTTTCTTGAATATTCTTCTTAGTGGAATCTTCTTTCTTGATTCGGCTTCCGAAGGACCATGATGTGCCTGACGCACCTATGACTGGTTTGTTTACGTTGGATTGACTGGTACAAGCGTTGGATTGACGGACAACGCTGTACTGACGGGCAGGGGTTTCTTCTAGTAATGAAACACTTCTTGAGTCTTCAAAGCCGGGGAGAGAGTTGGGCAGGGATTTCTTCTTAGCACTTGTAGCTTGCTGGATCGAATAATGCCGGTACGGCGCAATGTATCGCCTTTTATTTCAATCCGTGCCTCCCCCTCTCCTGCCACAACACTTTATTATTATTAATTTTGTTTACATTACACAATCAGGACTTAAATACTAAAGAACACTAATAAATCTTATACAATAACAATTATACCTTATACCTAATACTATTCTAATGAGATTCCAATTGGTAAACACTAAATAAACACTAGATTAGATCCTAATTTCGACTAGGAAACGACCTGCGCAGGCGTCAGCGGGGCGCGGGTGGGAGCGGGGCGTGGCTTCCTCGCCTCCCAACCTTTTTGATATACCTTTCGCGCTACCTCCCCTCTGACGCCCGTCAGTCTGTGGGATGTCGTCGCGCTGTTAGGATCTAATCGTTATAACTTAGTACTTATCCAAGTACTAAGCTAAACTATGGGGAAATGAAATGCAATCAAGATAATTATTTAATTCCTTAGCCTATCCTACTTAACCTACAGTTTATTTATTCATAACAACTAGTAAAGTATCATATTTCTTACAAGCTAATCAACGAAAACAGAACGTAATATTTATTGAACATAAGATAACAAACAAAACATAACTTCTTAATTAAATTGCCGTCGTTGGGTTAGCCGGGCTGCACAAATAATACAAACCATAAGCCCTAAGTTTGTACCACTAACACTATGGATTTAAAGTCTAAGAAAAATTATTTGTATTTGTACACGAAAAATGTTATTAAATTATACATTTTTATAGATCTCATTCAAAATTCAGTTTTCATTTAATTTAAATTCAATGTCAAAATATTTCCTAAGTTGTACAATGTGTGTTCAGTTAATTTACTTTTAAAATACAATTTAAATTTAGCGTCATTGAGTAAAGTTAAAGTTACTCAATCGAGTAGATGGTTGTACTTACATTTTTAGGCTATGGTGGATAACATTTTTTAGTCTTAGCCAGTCGAGTTTTTGGAAGGCACAACTTATTTTTGTTGCGTGTGCGATAGTTATGATTATGAATATTTTAATGCATTAAAATATAATCACGTTTCGTATTTCAGACGTCATGAATGGTTAAAGGCCGTTGGTCGAGAAGATCTCCTGTCAAAACTTGACGATGAACAAACAAGACAGCAATACCGAATATGCGAGGAGCATTTCGAGAAATCCTGTTTCAAGTTGTCCAAAAACAGAACCATGAAGTATTTATTCGACGACGCTTTCCCGACCCGCAATATACCGATTGGCGGGAGTGTGAGACGTTGTGTCACGTATATAAGTCACCCTAGCCTGGTGTACCTATCACGGGAACAAATAAAACCAGGTATATCTTTAAACTAATATATTTAAGTCAGAGGGGGCTCGAATCCCTAGGTCGGGCAAAACAAAAGGTGTCGGTCTGTTTGAGAGTTAGCGAGTCCCTCCTAATACCCGTACGCCCCTTGGCGGTGTGCAGCTCGACGTCAGGTGGCCGAAGGTGGAAGGGGGCCGCTGGTGGCTTCTGGCTGCGCTGGCCGACAAAAGGCGATGGCAGCAAAAGGGTGAAGGCGGCACAAAAGGGGACGCTTCTGGGTCCTCCAGCAAGCGTCAATATTGATGCGGGTATTTCTCTCACCCGGTAGGGTGTTCCTGGAAAATGCCAACATGGCCAGCATTAGAATAAGCACTATAGTCCGGCCCTGGACTGCAGATGGTCACTAGCACGCGCAAGGGGGTGGGCAGAGAAGCAATCATGAGATGAAGAGTGATGCAGTCCAGGTGTAAAAGATGAAAAGCGATGCGTTGAGAATCTAATGATAGTATCATTAGTAACGTATTTTATAAGTGGAAATAAAATGCACAGGCAAAGCCGAAGGCAAGCAGTTGTATAGACTCGCGGAAGCATCAGATTCTCAAAGCAAGCACAGTTTTAATGAAATCGTGATTTAATATTAAAATGATTGATTGACAAAGATAATTTAGTATAGTAAAGGCCTTTTCTCATAATTTACAATGTTATAAATTCAATATATTTAATTTTACATAAGTATAAATCTCACCAAAAGCATAGTTTACACAATTTTGTATGTATTTTCTAGTGTAGGTTACAATTTAGAATTTAAATATAAGCAAAGGCTCTTACATAAAAGCACAGATGCAGGCAAAATCAACTGGCGTAGAACCATTCGTTTTAATAATCATCTTTTTAGAAATTAAATATGTTTAGTTTGTTTCTATAATAAAAAAAACAATACAGTGAGGTTAAATATAGTTATTAAGCGGATAATAGGAAACCAAAATTATTGCATCATCATTCGAAACCACATGGGTGTTCTAGAATGTTCCAACAGACAAAGGAATGTCATATTAAGATGGCCGTCTAGCGGTATTTACACAGCTTCTACTAAATGTGATCGAACATAGGCTTAAATACACTAATCTACGTACTAATTAAAGGATTGGTGCAACACTTACCCAATTCGGGAACAAACAAGGCACTGAGATTAAAATAAGCTAAGGTTTTTTTTATTAAAGTTAAGCACGTCCGCTCGGCCAGGAACGCGTAACAATATAATTTAACCCATAGCGACGCGGGTTGTGCGCTTGAAGGCGGCCGGCGGACTGACGCGGCGCATCTCGATCGAAGACAGCTGGCAGAGGTACTTATGCGCCTGCGACTAGTTTTGGTGATCCGTAATAGTAAAATATTATTTGTGGGTTCGCTCTGTATGTTTGTTTAGCGATTTTTTATTATTGTAAATAATATTATGTAAGTTTAGTTTTAAGTTTTATAGATTTATTTAATTAAGTATTAGAGTAAGTTCGAGTATTAAGTTTAGTTTATAAGTTTGTTTATAATATTTTATTTATAGTTGTTGTTGTTATATATATATATATATATAATATTAAGAGCTTGTAGTTTTAGGTGTTAGATTTAAGTAAGTTAGTACTAGCTATTAGCAATATGTATAATTCTCACTTAAGAATTAACGTTACACGTTACAGTTGTGAAGATGTATCGAAGCTAAATAAGATTAAAAAGTCGAATGTTACTATTATTAATAAAATAGTTCTCTTGGAACAGGAAGATGAAAGTGATGTTGATGAGCGAACGTGTAAAACAGAGAGTAAGTCAGCGTAACTACGTTTCAGAGGGGACCAAAATAAATCAATAAATATTAAGGGACAAAATTACACAAATAGACCTAATAGTCCTAAACTACATCAGTAAAGAAATGGAACAGACTAAGCGTCATACAACTAGCGTTGCCAGAGCTACGGAAAAATCAGTAGACCTACGGAAGTTAGGCTTTGTGCCCAGACCTACAGAAATTATTGGTGAACCTATGGAATTTCAGACTACTTTTATTTATCACCAAAACATGATGTTTACGAAATGGAATGTACTTTTTCTGCGAATAATGAATTATTGTAATCCTGGCTGAACACTCGCAGACTAATCATACGATCTGCGTTTCATTTCAGTAAATGCGAAGTGCATACGTTTCATTAATATCATTTTCTTACTAGCTTTTCAACCTTTTTGCAAAAGTTACTAACTTTTAATAACATTTTAAGCTTCAGTATAGTCAAATGAAGCATAAGAAAATAATTTGTAGAACTTCGGATTTTTCAAGCGACGGTCTACGGAATTCTAATTATTTTTGTCTCACCCTACAGTTTTTCATAAATGTCATCTGGCAACACTGTACAACCACGCGGCGATGTACCACTACTAGAAGCGCGATGCGCGTGTGTGCGTGACCACAAACTCCTCACGTACAAGTACACGGAGAAACTGGTTCAGACTAGTTCAGTTTACGGTCGAGCGCAGGCCGCGGGTGTCGATTTCGTTGTATTACTTATTTTGTTATAAATGTGACAATAATTATGGTGGTTTACTGTACTGTGTGTTGGAAGAATAATAGGAAAAATAAAGACATATCATATTTTGGTTATCCCAAGGACTCAGTTAGGTAAGTAAAATGTTCATTATCTACATAAGTAGGTACTTTTGACTTCAAAATAAATTGAAAAACCAAAAATAACCCGTTTATGTACAGATTACATTTGAATCACCGTTTGAGTCGGTGTCAAACCACACAATTATTACTATGAAAACAGATGCCACGCCGGAAGCCTTTAATGAATACCTAATATTTATCGTATTTACGAGTGTTTTTGTTCGATTAAGAAGTTTACGTAGAGTTGACACCGACTTCAAAAGGTGATTCAAATGTAATCTGTACAGTAAACGCATCATTTTAGACTTTCAGGTTTTTCAAGGCGGTTCACTTTTTATTTTAATTACCTTTTTTCAGACGGCAGAAGTGGTTACAAGCTGTTGGACGAGGAGACCTACTCTCAAAACTTGATGATGATAAAACGAGGCAACAGTACAGAATCTGTGAGGATCACTTCGAAACATCCTGTATTATTAAAAATAAGATAAAAAAATACTTATTGGCTAATGCTTTTCCAACGATCAACTTGCCGCCGAATGAGGGTGCCTGTTCGAGTTCGAGCCAATGCGAGAATGTATCAAGACAGCAAAATGAGACCATTCAATTTATACCTACTACTGAGATATGTTCAAGTACAAATAGTAGTCATTTTAATGAAATGGTTATCTTGAAAGACCAATCTCGCTGCTGTACTCAGGTAGAGCTTGAGAAACACAGTGAAAATAGATCAGCGCAAAAAGCACGGGAAATAGGTATTGAACTTCGGGATGCAAAGAAATGTGATTTAGATAGTGTAACGAAAGAATTGTGTGGTAAGTTCATGCCAATTACAAGGATATTAAAGAGAGTACAATGCGGGTTTTTTTAAATACCAGCTGTCAATTTTATAGCATATATTGGTTGAATTACTGGAGCAAAAATTCTGTAAATATTTTGATCTCGAAACAAACACTGTTAATATTGATATTTAAACGAGTGAGTAAATGTAAATTTTGATATAATTATTATGTATTTAGAAAACTGTTTATTATATTAAGCCGGGATTCGAACCTAGGACCGCCGGCTCAACACAATGTTTGTGTCAGACCATACATACCTACTACCTACATAAATTAGTGATGTACTTGGAAATAAAAATAAACGAAACTGAATATCATCTTGTATTCATTTCTTTACAACATCCACCCTGTACACCTGGCTGTTTCACGATGGAGGGCGTTTAAAAAAAACTAATTACTTACTGTTTCTTCCAGAATTTGACGTTTTTGGGTTCATTCCACTCAGTATCGATAGCATTTTTAAATGTGGAGAGTAAAAAGAGTGTCCTAAATTTGTCCATTCCATTACTTCACGTTTGAATATGACCTGGTTTTTATTTGCACGAGCGTTACATAATAAAATTTAACGCGTTATAGCTAACACGATGAATATCTACTTATTTAACAAAGAGTTTACCAACGATACTTTTTTTATTACAGATTCTGAAGAATCGTCCAGTGCAGAACTCGAGGTCGGGATAATAACGGAAACGCTGACAGGAGTACAAGATCCACTAGCCAATATCAGCACGGACCATCAATGTCGGTTCTGCGCCAAGATCATCAACAACTGCATAGATGCCAGCGATAAACCTTATGTAAAGAACAACAAAACCAAACTGGTAGTAAATGATGTTAATATTGAAATAGATTTTAATGACACACTGAAAGTTTGCCTAAATTGTGACATGAAGTTATTAGAGATGTTTAATTTTGTTAAACTAGTGAAAAACGCACAAGATGCACTTCTCAATGTTAGTTATGATATGGAAGCGACTGAAACTTTAGTTGTGAAGACTGAATGTGAATCACCAACACCTGATGATAATGAAATCGAGAATGAAGATACTAAAGAAGGAATAGTAGATTCCATTACAATAGATGAAACGGCGTTCGTGAAAGATAATGTTTATATACATAAGAAAAGGAAGTGTGATAAAGATACTAAACGAGAAGCATCTAAACGACAGAAAAAAGCTAAAGTTGCCAATACAGTGGTGACGTGTGAAGACACTGAATTGATTATGGATATAAAAGAAGAAGCAGTTGAAACGGAAGATGTTGCAAACACGAGTAACGTAAGCGAAGCTGCTTATTCGGAAGACAAAGACACAGGACCTGATATAAAACCCAGTGAATTAGATATTGCGACTAACACTTTACTAAATCAAATGGCAGGCGACGACTTCAGTTAAGTGGCATTTGTAGAGAAACAGTGTTTTTGTTCTAATAGACTGGTAGTTCATTTAATTTTTTTCAAGTCTAACGGCATTTTGTGAGCCATTTTGGCAACCTGCCTTGTACAGGTCTTGAAGGTCGGACCTTTGTTCATTTTGAACCTTGCGTAGTAGCTTGTAGACCTGCTGTTGGTGAGCCTTTCGGAAACAAATTTCGTTACTTAGAGTGAGCCAAGCTGCTTAGCACTGAGAATTGACTCTTTAGGTATTTTTTTCTGTTGCAAGATCCTGACTAACTGCATTTCTAAGGCACATTTATGGAGAATCTGGCTTCTGGGGGGGATGGGGGGGGGCAAGATTCGGCTTGGCAACATTTAGAACCGAATTCAGCAGGCTTTTTTACATCGGAAAAGTCATGTTGCCAAAATGGCTCACAAAATACCGTTAGGACGGTAAAGGAAGCCGATATTATTTAGGATTTTCTACCAGTCTATAAGGGTTACTGTGTAGATATATGGGATGGTAAACTGCCTTCATAAAATGATATATTTAGCGTTCGTAGGGCGTTTTCTTTCATCATCTTCTGCAAATATTATTAAAATAGATGATTGGAAGTCGTTTTTTATGTACCCCGAAGCCACTGCCGAGTGCGATCCTAGTTAGATCATAACATAATTAAAACGACTGGCTCTTCCGTTGCAGTCATAATTGTGAATAAGGACTGACGCTAGAAACGCGCGGTTAGAACGCTCGGAGAATCACCCTTTCCTTGAACAATGTGATTTTAAGGACGTAAATAAGTGAATGGGAAGCAAAATGACAAGTGATAATTTTAAAGTGAAGTGATATACCTAAGAACTTTGTGTTATATTTAAGTCAGTGAGTCATTACCTTTATGTACAGTAAGCTGCAGAGAAACCTGACCCACCTGCTATAGTGATTAATATAATGGCGGAGGGGTCAGGTTTCTCTGCAGCTTACTGTTCATTGTCATTGGTTGATGATACCTACGTAGGCTACGTAGATAACATAGAATTCTGTTTGTTCGATTTAGCAAAAACATCTACAAATAATATTATGATCTCTAAATACTAAAACCGTATCTAATCGCAAAGATATTGGTAGATGTAGTGTTTATCTTTAAAACTCAACTAATCCACTTAAATAATAGTGGCTTTGAGAGGTTTACAGGAAAGTAAGTTACCAAGAACGTAACTAAGATTATATCTGCCAGCTACGCCCGAGACAATCTTACTTCCTGGCCAAGGCAACACGTAAAACTTTAGGCAAACCACGGGCGGTAATTCTTAAAGCCCTAGATCACATATTTATGCTCACCTTCAGTTCGGGCCACAGACAACTGCGATCTGCGACAGTTAGGAATTAATCGCCCTTGGTTTCTTTGGTTAGATAGACGGTAGCAGATAAGATTATTGTTATGCCTTTATGTGCTCTATTAGTGGATTAGGTGAGTTCAAAAACTAAATTTGACATTGTTATGAAAATGATCAAAATGTTCAATTTAGTTATTTCTTCATTTTTTCTTCCAAAATTATTGACTATTAATTTGTATAGGTACGGTGTGTTTTTTATTCGGAATACTAAAATGACATTTCTTAGTTGTGTGTAACTTTACAATTATTAGAATTACTTTTTTTAAAGCATAATTCGATTGTATTATTTTAATTTCCTATAATAGTTGTGTAATAATCCCTGGAACTGTCAGTTTAGTAATCCGAATGATATTTATCATAGTTTGGTTTTCTGATAGTTCTATTTTTGTCAGGATCAGAAGTTAATGATGGTGTATGACATTTTTTTTCTTTTTTCTTATACTTTATGCTTCTGGAAAATGTGAGGATGGCTTTGATTTTTATTGAAGTAGGTATTTGTTTTTTTGTTAAAAAGTGATGATTCAGAATTTGTTTGATTTCGTATTGATTAATGCATCAGAGATTCACGAGAGGGACAAACTAAAACTAATTCCTTGATTTCCTTGTAAAATAAAAAACAAACGAATTTTGTACTATTTATTTAATTAGAGCCCCCTTCATCGTAAATTCTCCAACTCCTGACTCCTAGGCCGCAGCATCAGAGGCAGTCCTCCTTTCACGAGTTGTGTGACAGTGGAAGTGGGGTCGGTTTCAGGGAGCTCCGCGGTGCGGGGGCCGGGGGCCACGGAACACCGGTGGAGCAGGGCTGCTAGGCCAGCTAGAGACTGCATGAGGCCTAATCTCTCTCCTGGGAATTAATAAAGATAAGAAATCCTTATAAAAAGATTGTTGAGCGCAGCTTTCGGAACAGTGTCAGAAAACACTGTTTTGGATGAATCAGTCTCTAACTTTAGTCGGTTTACACTCACGAGGAATTGTCAGGAACGGTCTGACTGGTTTCGAACTCGTACAGAGTTCCTCATTAGGGACAGATATCCGTACAGTCGTACGACACATGTCGGACGGGCCGTTCTTGACAGATATCGTTGTCACGACAGTGTAAATCGCATGGCGTAAATTGTGTCTCATGAAAGGTTTAATTATTAGATTACGTTTTTTTTTCGATGACTGACCGGCGATTGACTTCAGTAACACTGTTGGTAAGTGACTACGAGGTCGAGGATGTAGCTCGCCGGTTCAACAACAGCCTATTCACCCTTGGCTTAAGAGACCCAAGTTAGAACTTTCTGGAAATACACACGACGGGATCGAGTTCCATTCCTTAGCGGTTCGCATAAAAATGAGCCAAAATAAACCTATATATTACAAGTACAAAGATAGAAACAATGAAAATATTTTAGACCCTGACCAGATTTGAGCTGGTATCTTATGCCATGCCGGGGCGATACGCTCTGAAGAAGAAGCTATAGAATTTGATTAGGGTGTCTTCGAATTTTGTCACTGCTTGGTGCTGTTTTTAGATCTTTGTACTCTGCATTTAACCTGCTTATTGCTCCGTTAACGTTTGTATTTGTAATAAAACTTTACCTATACATGCTCGTGGGCCTTCTCCGAAGGGTAAGTACACGTGGTTTGTGATGCTGCTCGCGTTCTCATGACTGAAGCGTTCTGGCCGGAACTCAGTAGGATCCTGAAAAGTAAAATAGGATGTTTATTGAGGCTGCATATAAACAAACTTTCATTTTGATAGTAACGCTCTCGGTTAGATCAAACTGCTTAGCCCCTTATCAAATGAAATGGAATAATTTATTCACTAAGTAGCCACAAGGGCACTTTTACAAGTCAGATTGGGAATCTACCGGCCCAAGAGGAGACCGCGTACCTAAGTATTTTTTCGTAAATCATACTTAAAACAATCATTTATATTTATGGTATAACTAACATAATATCACTAATAGAGGTTAATAGAGTTCAGAAAGAGAACTTAGGAAGTCTCGAAGAATTTAAAGCAATTTTAATTCTTGTGGCTTATTAGGCTTTAGAGTGGATAATTCACCAAAATTACAACTAATCTCTGGAACACGCCTCTCTTTTATCATCATCAATATCATCATCATCAGCCTGTATCAGTCCACTGCTGGACATAAGCCTCTCCCATGGCACTCATTTTCAGCTCTCCTTACCACTCGCTGCCCGACGAATGTCGTTGCTCCACCTTGTTACAGGGCGCCCCACACACTATGTTAACCGATTCGTGGCCTCGACTCCAGAACTCGTTTGCTCAAGTGGTAATCGGCTCTACGACAGATATGACCAGCCTTCTCTTTTATGACGGACGGTAATGAGGTACAACACCACACTATGAACTGTTTTCTTTAATGAGATCGTACACAAACCCAAGCTAAAGGACTATACTGGCTCTGTCATCAAGCAAATCAGCTGACAGGTAAACGATGCTTGTGTACAAATCAAATCGTTACAACAGGTTAGGCATGGCGCCCCCTTCCATAACTTGCTAAGTGATAAATAAGGAGAACATGCGGCCTATGATGGTTGCGTTTATCACGTGATAAAGTGACAACGCATCTGTCACTCACACTCGCATTTTGTCAAAACGTCACGGATGCTTTGTCACTTATTTTATATTTATCGCGTGAAAAAAGCAACCATAATAGATAATAGGCCCGCATAAGTATGCTGCCTGCTTCTGGGACTGGGGCCTTGTGGGCTTAAGGGTATTTACCCTGGTGATAGTACCTGGAAGTATTTGTCATCGTTCTGCAGCGCATGGATGGGTACGACCACGCCCACGCCGTCGTCTATAGTGACCGTGGTCCCGGGAAACGTGTAGCGACCTACGCAGCGCCGCACCAGGAATCCGAGAGCTGGAAACATACGCATGGCTTCCCTGCAATGTATTCTATTATTATAATATCTGATTATCTAGGCAGGTATAGAACTGATTAACTATTTTAATACAATGAAATTTCTACAAATAATTTTCAAATGAAACGCAAATAAAATAATTGGAATTACTGTAAAGCGAACTCGTTAAGATAACCTTTGGGTACCTAGGTATACCTATTCGAAGAAATCTTATCATGATTCGTAAAGCGATGAAATCTCTTAAAATACGATTATTTACTTATATATCAAATTAATTGATAGATAATGAAATTCGAAATTCAAATACTATGCACTCTGTTTTCTGTTCTCAAAAACCCAATATCTCCCGAATATCTCAAAAACTTCTTTCACTATTATGGTGTAACCTGTGACCGTCAAATCTCTCTCCATCCCTCGTCACCGTACTGGTTTTATGTCTAAATCGTTCCCGTCCAAGTTTCCCGCCTCTGGAACCGACTTCCCCTCAAGATCAAACAAGCTCCGAACAAATGCGCTTTCAAAAAATGTTTGCGTGACCTCTACGCTAGCAGAGTTGTGAATTCTTAGGTTATCTGATTAGTATGTTTCATGTGTATTTATTTATATGTGTATATATTATATGAATATATGTATTTATCTAAATTTTCTTAATTTAAACTTGTTTAAGTTAGTTGCACCGCCCACAATTTCTCTATTTGCCTCGGGCAGGCAGGTTGACTGGTAGAGAATGCCTCATGGCATTAAGTCCACCTTTTGTACGATAAGTTTTCTTTTGTGCATTAAAGATTAAATAAATAAATAAATAACAAGAAATTACCTGAAACACATCTCCAAATACTTCATCTCCTTCACAGCATCGTAGCTTAACTTCCCATGTCGACGTAACACTTCATCGATCTCTTCCTGACACTTCTTCTGAACATCTGGATGGAACGCCAGCTGATGCAGCGTATAACTCGTTGCCGAAGACGAAGTCTCGAAACCAGCCGCCACGAACACCAGCACTTGAGAAGCCATCACCACCTCATCCAACTCAAGCTCCGTCTTTTCAGGGGTTCCATCAGCATTCCTTCTATCTATAGACTCTCCTACCAACTTCCCTTTCTGCTTTAACTGAAGAAGTAGATCTATAAAATCATTCCGACCAGACGGCACATAATTACGTTGGCTGATTATGCTATTTACAAGTGATACGGTATATTTTTCAATTTCAGGCACTAGAAAATGGAGGTTCTTGAATAAACCAGGCGCGACGAATTTGAGCATGCCTACGAAGCTATCTCGTTTAGTTCTGGTGAATAAACGCTTCCCAAGCTGCCAGAAGGTTGAGTTCTCATCATTCAGACTATCAGCGTCTATTCCAAAGCCGCAAGCTCCTATAAAGTCCGTCGTATACCTCGCCATGAGGTCCCTAACATCTACCTCAATTCCCTTCTCAGCGGATGCCACAGCTATGCCCTGAAGTTTCTCAGCGCTTTCAACAATCAGAGGAAACATAGCCTTTAGCTTACCAGAAGTAAATGCAGGAGTCACTCGCTTCCTAAGCAGCTTCCACAAATCCCCATCAGCGAAGAAAAGGTTTCTCAACATTGGCTCTAGAACGTTCCTCGACGGAAGCAAGCCACGTGGATGAAAGTATTGAAAGTCCGTCACTAGAACATGTTTTATCAGGTCAGGGTCTCTCAACACCAACCTTAGATCATTAGCCAAGTATAGACCTACGAATTTTTCATCAGGGAATCTTCTATACGCCTCAGAATATAGATCACAGAGGCTGATTTTGAGTATGAATTTCTGGAGCGCGTTGCCGAAGATCGGTAAAGGTGGGTCATGTTTGACTCTTCTTTCTGCCCAGTAGTTAAAGTTCCTCGTACCATAAAGGTACAGGAGAGATGCTATTACAAAACTGAACACTAGAAGCAACATATTGGTACTGCAGTGCTGCAATCAACTGCGTAATGTACTCGTATATATAATTACGATGATCACGTTTTATTGAAGAATTAAATCGTGTTGATAACCAACTTACTAAGCTTCAAAAATCTACAAAAACACCTTTTGAATCATGTTGTTTGTTTCTTTTCTTTTGTTGTCTGTGTGTTGTTTTGTTGAATGTTGTAGCGAAGTATGGATATTTGTCAGATTAGCTGATATGGTGATTTGTATTGTATCTCTTCAATCAACGATAGGAAACAGGAAATAAGGGCTTGTGCACAAATCACGTGAGGTTCAATAGGGGGTTCAATAATCTAAATCTCTAAAAGTATAAGGAGACCTCACGTGTATTTTTCTACAGTGAACGGACTAAGAAAAAAATCGATATTTTTCACGTGATTTGTACACGAGCCCTAATTGACTTAAAAAATCCGGCCAAGGGCTAGCACTAGCATATATGTATCTTGCGGCGACTTATTTTGTCGCGCGACTTAGAGCCATAACACAATTACAAGCCACGACATCGAGCCACGATGCGACGTCGTGTTGTGGAAATGCATAAATCCAAAATTTTTAACAAAAAAGAACCGACTTCAAAAAAAAACAAAAAGCCAAAATAACCCGTTCAAGTACAGATTACATTTGAATCACCTTTTGAAGTCAGTGCCAATCGTCACATAAACTATATCTATACTATTATAAAATCCTAAATTTGTATTGAAAATAAATTTTCTATGGAGGGAGGTCATGATTTCAGGAAAAATCTCGATAGCGTGATGCAGCCTGATAGTTGTTTTGTATGGACACGCGTCGCCGTGCCAACCTGGCGCCATCTGTTTTAAAAAAAACCATTGTCCTCGCATCACGCTGAAACGGCTGGATAAAAAGCTACTAATTTTGGTACAGGAATAGCTGAACATCCAAAGATGGTTATAGGATACTTTTTATTATGATTAATATTTATCTTTGAAAACATAAATTCCATGAAATATTTTCCTTACAATGTGTAAACCTTATAATGACAGCGTTTGTGATTTTGAATTTAGAACGACGCGACCCCCGCGTGGCTCTTACGTGTACAAAAACTAAAAAGTATGAATTCGACATAATACCTCCGCGCGGCCCACCGGTATTAACAATAAGGTTAAGGTTGTTTGAGGCGTTGAGTTACGGAAATCGTCTTAGTTAGATAGAAAAGATGGCGCCAATTATCGACCAACACAGACGAAAATATGAGTGCAATGTTCGTTATAAATTGGCTCATGCTCAAAAAAAAACATACATTTCTTTAAATGTTTACAAATGAAGCGAAAATTGAAAAAAAAATAAGCATTTCTTTAAAAACACAATTTGCGACAATAGGAACTAATTAATGCTCTTTTATTGAATATGCAATTATATTCTTCTGTAGTTTGTAAGTATTGACCACAAAAAAGCCCGGAGACGCAATAATAAATGTTAATGAATAAAAAAGATTTTTTAATGCCATTTTATCGAGTGTAATTGAAATAGAAGTATTTCGAATGAATTTAAGTTAATTAAATACATTTTTAAATATGTTTTACCAACCAACATTTAGAACATTAGGCGCAAATTTTTGTATTGTTTGTGTTTGGCCTAACTTACTTCAGGAAAAATATTGATAGCGTGATGCAGCTTGATTGTTGTTTTGTATGGACACGCGTCGCCGTGCCAACCTGGCGCCATCTGTTTTCATAAAATCCTTTGTCCTCCAATCACGCCGAAATGGCTGGACGGATTTTAACCATTTTTGGTACAGGGATAGCTGGACATCCGAAGATGGTTATAGGATACTTTTTTTCCGTCTACGGTAAAGAAAAAATACGCGAATGAAGTCGTGTGCATCTCATAGCGTCATCCATTAGCGTCGTGAATTTGAATTTAGCACCACGCGTACCCCGCGGGGGGCCGGCCTGCGCTACCCGCCGGGGGACAATAGCTCTGAGGTTGGACGAGTCGCCGAGTTACGGACACTGGGGCAGTAGATGGCGTTAGTGGTACACGAAATGATAATTTTATGAAACAAAACTGAACACAATTTTGTTATTATTAATTTCTCGATGCAACAATGGGAACTACCACTCTATTATTGCATATAAAAATCATGTATTTACTCAGTAGTTTATAAATATTGACCCTCTTTTCATAAACGTACTGAGACGCGGAGAAAATTTGATATGAATAAATAAGTTGTTTTTTACTTTCTTGAGAGACAATAATCAAAATAAAATTATTTAAAATCAATTTTATCCTTTGACCTATAAATATTTACGGAAAGTTAATGAAATATGATACGCGCATAAGTGCTACCAGTAGCGCCATCTGTGAGCTTTAAACAGTAGTTTTCCCTGAGGTGCCGTCCGCAGCAGAGTTTTCGCAATGGCGAAGTGAGTGGATTGGTCTGTAATTTGTGTATTGTTTTACTAGCTTTTACCCACTGCGCTCGCGTTAAAACATACGTTCACTATATTACTACGTCTACTACGACCTCTTACACAAATTTGAAGTTAATGAGTGATACATTTTAATGTTATTACTATGTACAATTAATTTCTTTAATTTTAATACAGCTGATGCAAAGTTTAAGTTGACAGCTCGAGGGCCGTTCAGCGTCAGTATGTGTTTAGACAAAATATAAACAATCTCAAACAACGTTTGATTAAACTTTTAAGTATTTTTAAAGAGATGGTGACTAACAGAGACGGGAGGCAATAAGAAAAAAAGCAATATCGTACAACGGAAAAAAGAAAGCAAGGCTGATGAAACTTAAGCAATACGAAGAGATGGTATCGAAAAAAACAGGGGGCTCGCTCTAACAAAATACTACATGCTAAAACTGAAAAATTCAAGTAGCTTTGATGAAAGGCTAAGTTACCTGTAGATATATGGTGATCAAGAAAAAACAAAACCCTAAAAGGCTAAAAAGAAAGCAAGTCTCATCAAACTTTTAAGTATCCTGAAAAGATAGTGAACTAAAATGGCATAGTGCTCGCATTAAGAAAACACAAAAACTTAAAACGGAATCGAGAACGCAAGTCTGATCAAACTTTAAAAGATTCTAAAGAGATGGCGACCCAACCAGACGGGAAGCACGAAGAAAAAACAATATCGCACAACGGAAAGAAGAAAGCACGCCTGATGAAACTTTTAAATAACACGAAAAGATGTTATTGAAAAAAAAATGTATAACATGCTAAAACAGAAAAATAAAGTAAATCTGATGATAGGCTAAGAAGTTACGTGTAGATATGGTGATCAAGAAAACACAAAACCTTCACTAACGAGTAAGCAAGTCTGCACAACCTTTTGAGTAACCCGAAAAGATAGTGAACGATAGTGGCATAGTACTCGCATTAATGAAACGGAAACAAGAAAAAAGGTTTGACCAAACTTTTAGGTATTCTAAAGAGATGGTGACTAACAGAGACGGAAGGCACTAAGTTAATTATACCGCAACACGGAAAGAAAAAAGCAAGACTGATAAAACTTTTAAGCAGCACGAAGAGATGGTATTTAAAAATACAGGAGGCTCGGGGGGCAGTGCACTCAGAAAATGTCATTTGCTAAAACTGAAAAATTCAATTAAATCTGATAAAAGGCTAAGTGACCTGTAGATATATATGGTGATGAAGAAAACGTAAAACCTTAAAACGCTAACAAGAAAACAAGTCTGATCAAACATAAAAGCAACCTGAAAATATATTGAACTAAAATGGCTTAGTGCTCGCATTATAATACACAAATCCTTAAAACGGAATCAACAAAGCAAGGCTGATCAAACTTTAAAGAATTCGAAGAAGAAGAAGATGTGGTGACCAAACCAGACGGGAGGCACGAAGAAAAAACAATATTGCACAACGAAAAGAAAAAAGCAAAGCACGACTGATGAAACTTTTAAGTAACACGAAGAGATGGTATTGAAAGAGACGGGGGGCTCGGGGGGCGGAGCCCCCCGCACTTAAAAAATGCAATATGCCAAGACTGAAAATTATAAGTAAATCTGATGAAAGGCTAAATGACCTGTAGATATGGTGATCAAGAAAGAAAAGACAAAACCTTAAAATGCTAACTAGAAAACAAGTCTGATCAAACTTTTAAGTAACCTGAAAAGATAGTAAACTAAAATTGCATAGTGCTCGCATTAAGAAAACACAAATCCTTAAAACGGATTCAAGAAAGCAAGTCTGATCAAACTTTAAAGGATTCTAAATGGGGATGGTGACCAAACCAGACGGGAGGCGCGAAGAAAAAACAATATAACAAACGGAAAGAAAAAAGCAAGACTGGTGTAACTTTCAAGTTATCTGACGAGATAGATAACAAAAATGCAGTAGTGCTCACATTGAGAATACATAAACCTAAAAACGGTAACAGAAAAGCAATTCTGAACAAACGATTAAGTATTCTAAGGAGATGATGACCAAAAAAAGCGGGGCAGTAAGCAAGACAATATACCACAACGGAAAGAAGAGAACATGACTTTATTTAAGTAACCAATTGAGACAGTGCACAAAAATGTCGGAGGCCTCGCATTGAGAAAACAAAACAAGAAAGTAGAAATTGAATCTAAAATGAACAAGGAATCATGTCCGTGAAAGCATTCAAATATTCCAAAGATACAGTAAACAAAAAATATGGGGGGCTTGAGTTATGCCAAGCCAATGCAAAATGCCAAGTTATGCCAAGTGAACGTATTTTTTTTAACGCGTGCGAAGCCGCGGGCAAAAGCTAGTTATATATATATAACTATCACGGTTCATGAGATACAGCCTAGTGACAGACCGACAGACGGACGGACGGACAGCGGAGTCTTAGTACCTAATAGGGTCCCGTTTGGGTACGGAACCCTAAAAAAATAATCGAGACATCCTCAAAACAATAACGGAAGTGCTTCAAAATTACAATTTGATAAATACTTGTAGCCGCTTGAATTACAGTTTCTAATCATTTAAATTTCGTTGGCATCAGTACAGTCGAGTTCATTTACATCTATCTACACACTTACGAGAACAAAAATATCTGAACACGACTTTATGCTCCTAATAGGGTCGTGTTCAGATATTTTTGTTCTCGTAAGTGTGTAGATGTAAATGAACTTGACTGTACAACAATTTAGCTAAAAGCTTGTACCAAGTGTAATAAACTAATAAAAGAACACAAAATAAAACAAAATGACAATTTATTCGAATTTCGAACTTACATTTACTTATTTTATTATTTGACTTACATCTAAAAAACAAGGAAATGGTGTTGATGAGTTGGTGGTAGATCAGATAGCTCATTTAGTTTAATATAGGTACCTACCCTAGATATACAAATATTTCCAAAATAAGTAACTTTCGTCATTTAATGACCACAGCCATACACCTAAATGCCATCGGCTGGCATTAAATTTATTGGCATAACAGTGTTTGGCATAAAATTGTTAGCCATAATTGACAACATTTCATTCTTTTAACCAGGTTTTTTATCAAAATCATCAAATAAAAGATTAGATGAAATACAAGTACTTGGTCACAGCGCAGAAAATCATACAGTCGGACTATTGCTAAGGCGGATTTAGTATGGAAATTGTACAACTGTTTTTTTGTGTGTTACGACTGTCAAATTTTCCACAAGGTGACGTTATTAGAGGGCCGATTCGTAGACGACGTTTCACATTATTTTTAATTTAAAAAAAACTGGTCCGTATAAATAATCAGGGTTCGGAAATTCGGATCGATATTTACCTAAAGTTGACAAAACCTATCGCTATCTCACACATACGTCAAACAAAGCCACCTATGCCTACGACCGAATAACAAAGCCGCCGCCAAAGTTTAGGTAAATATCGATCCGAATTTCCGAACCCTGATAATAATGTATCAATAATACTTAGTTCTGGGTTATGTGATAAAAAATTAAATTACAATTAACATTACAAGAGCTTTGAAAGTAAAACCCACTACATTAGGTATGTGACAATCTTGAATAATTATGTCTACGAAAATTATGACTATCAATTTTATGCAACCCAATATGAAAAAATATATTTTAAATAGGTGTGTTATTACAGTATAATGTTCAGCAGATACACAGTAAATACAAACAAACAAAATACCTACAATGTTATTCACATTCATTGATAAGAAATTTACGGTAATTGTAAAAATATCTCAAGTAGAAAAAAGCAAATTTTTGCAAAGCCGCTATTTTGGAAATTATGTTATTCGAACGTGTGATCATTGAAAAATTATGTTTATCAGTTCGACGCTTTTTTCTTGCATGAGACTCGACAATTCAAAACTTAGAAATCAACTTTCTGAAAAACTGTTTAAGTACACATTAAAAATAATCACTCAGTCATCTCTAAGGTCATTGTGACTTGTTATTTTTGTAAAGCGGTAATTTTTGGGCAGTGATTATTTTAGAGTTAATTTGGTCTCTTGTACTATTGCTTTGTGTAATATAATGTATCGAATGATATAATAGTTCGGTGCTGAAGAACTATAAACTCTTCAAATCGCCACTTGTTTGCCAGTATATTGCGTACTTCAGGGCGGAAATAGAAGCCCCACGAACCGGGGCTTCGTCGTCTTGCTTCCCTTATTTCACATTAAATTATAACAGTATACCAATTATCGATACTACAAATTATAAACAACCATTATATCAAATGTTACATTATATTAAATCAAATGTACTTGTTTTCCTGAAATCATGTATATGTTTCTGAAATTTGCCCCGTGAGATGAGCGGGTAACAACGCGGGCCGCAGCTAGTTTTCAAATAATGTTTTTTTTTATAAACTAGGCCATAACTCTATAGCGATCCTTATCTGACTATAATTATTTATTATTAGGCATCGGAGTTCTGACAGTACGGTAAGACTAAAGAGCTATGGAGCCGATATTAACATTACAATACAATTCATACTCATGAGTGTATTTAATTCGCAATTTTAATTGTATAGTCAAGGACATAGACGGAATAATATGCAGACCTGATTTGTGTAGGCGTTGTTTTTTTCGTCATCATAAAATACGCAAATATTTGGAACTTTTTTCATGTTTCCTGGAGGGAATTGGGTTCTATTAGTATCTATTAGATAAATTAATATCCAGTTAGTATTAGAGTTACATAGTGTAGAATTGTAGTTTTATTTTATTTATAATTTTAGTTTTAGACGAAAATAAGTAAAAAAAAAAAACTGTTTTCTGCGTGAATTTTGACAAAGTGTAATATGTTAACAAACATTTTTGATCATAGAGAAAAATGTCTGGGTCAATCAACTTTTCTCTGTTGCTTGTGCCCTGGGTTACTCTGTGAAACTACGATTTTCGGCGGCAGTATTCAACAAAAGTGTTGTAATTGCAGCAGTTATAAGCCCATTCTTATTTAGAAAAACACTTTTCTGAAGTTTTATCACGTGGGTGACGGAAAGGAAGAAAAAGTTGATCCATCCCTAAAACAATTTAAACAATCAGCATTTCTGAATGGATAAGGAGTCTTAATATCGGTTCCATAGCTCTGTAAACCCCCTACAGTGCTATTAGAAGTCCGATGACTAATTAATAATTATTGGTTCTTCAAACATTTTTCACTGAAACTGTAAACTATTTCGAATTGTTATAAAACAAACCCAACCTAACCTAATCTAAAGGATGATACTTACAACAATCTGAAATAGTTTACAGTTTCAGTGAAAAATGCTTTTGGCGAAATGAAACTTTTGCGAAATGAAACATAATTCGGCGAAAAGGAAGTACACCCTAATATTATTATACCCTAGTATTAAGTGTGAGGTCTAGACGGCTTCAGTCTTGGGCAGCAGGCCGCGGATGCTGAGGTCGTACACGACTTCCTCTATCTTCTTCACATCGTACTTGAGCGCGTCGAAGCGCTTGCGCAGATGGTCATTCTTTAGATTCAGGAGCCTGGAATAAATAAATAAATATCAGACAACCTCACACAAATCACGTGGAGACCTGATCGAGACGTACAAAATTCTGACTGGGCATTATGACCTCAAGGACTTTTGCAAAATATTTGTACGCAACAACAATACCCGACTGAGAGGTCATCACCTAAACTACGATTTCTAATTCAAGACCTAAAAAACTACCACAAGGTTGCCACTACAACAAAATATGTTTACAATAGTAAATTCCTTTTTCTTTTTTAAACACGCTAAGATAATTTATTTATTGGTAACTTTAACTCTATGTTTTAACAAAATAACTAGATATATTTATTATTGCATAATTACGAGAGGAGATAATAAAAACTTAAACATCAGAGATTTTTGGTACAAAATCTGGTATTGTTCTTGTAACACATGAGCATTTGGTGCAAGCCAAGAAACAAACTCAAATGTCATTTAAATGTTGTCAATTTTGACAGTGACGTATCTGTCGTAGTTTTTTTGGTCATGAATTAGAAATCGTAGTATAAAGCTAGTTGCCTGCAGGTCGCACAACAACCCTCATAAACACTTTCTGGGCAATAGAGTTGTGAGTGCTTGGAACAAACTCCCCGAGGATGTAATTTCAGCACCTAACGTCAATAATTTTAAGAATAAATTAGACAAGCATACCACTGAGCAACGATCTCAAGACACAGATCGCTGGATATAGGCACTATCAGTTGTTAAACTGCCTGCCTCATTATAAATAATAATAATAAAATCGATCTAGTCCCAAATTAAGCTCAAGAAGGCTTGTGTTATACCAGACGACAATATACATACTTATATAGATAAACATATATGTACTTAAATACATAGAACAACCATGACGCAAGCACAAATATTCGATTTCATCACACAAATATTAGGGAATGTGAAGAATTCTTCATTAATTGACAATATTTCATACTATAAATTTACTAGCGACCCGCCCCGGCTTCGTACGGGTGCAATGCTGATAAATTATTCATATAAACCTTCCTCTTGAATCACTATCTATTAAAAAAACTGCATCAAATCCGTTGCGTAGTTTTAAAGATCTAAGCATACATAGGGAATGTACTTATACATAGTATTTTACATAGTATACATAGTAGAGTTTTTCATAGAGTTTTATACATAGTATAATAGTACGTAACAAGGGTGGTAAACGAGGAATTACAAACAAGTGTTAGAAGCCTGAAGCCGAGGGCTTTAATGACACGAGTTTGGAATTCCGGTACCAGTCACGTACGACGTTTTTCATCACACTTTGGAGGAAATTAAATAAAGTAACAAATAGTAGTCAACACCAAAATTACTTACCCAGGGCGTAATATACCACTGACCTCCCGGTTTTCTAGCATGTAAACCTTTGATTTACGAGCAAGTGTGATGAAATAAATAAATAAATAAAATAGATATCAGACAACCTCACACAAATCGAACCAGTCCCAAATAAAGCTCAAGAAGGCTTGTGTTATGGGTACTAGACGACGATATACATACTTAAATACATAGAACAACCATGACCCAAGCACAAATATTCGTATTCATCACACAGATATTTGCCCCGGCCGGGATTCGAACCCGGGACCGCCGGCTCAGTACGCAGGTGCTAACAAACTGAGCCAACCGCGTAAAAACATTAAACAGTATTTCCTTTACCTGAAGCCGGCGTTCAGTTCCATCACGAACTTGGATATCTGCAGCGGGCGCGAGTAGTCGCCGCGCGTCACCGCATTCACCGCCAGCCGGGACTGAGCGAGGTAATAATAAACAAGTTTCTGTCAAAAATGACATTTTAGTGGCAAGCTTTTGTAGCCGGCTGTACTTTTCTTTGGATATCCATCAAATGCTCACTGAGACGATTCTAAAGAGCCCAAGCTCGGTGGGATTGCTTTTTCTATTAGAGTTCCTATGGCCAGCTTCCGGCTCCATCATCAGATCAGCCCCATGGTACCATTGTATTGTCATCAAAGTTAAGTAAGTATGCAAAATTTCAGCTCAATCGGTTGACGATATCTGCTTCAAAATTGAGTTGCAAGATTTCACCCGAACAAAGATACTTTAAACATACCATGCAAGCTAAATAAAAGCTTTAACAAATAATAAACATCGGACAACCTCACTAATCCGTTTAGGTCCACTTCGTCCACGTTCCCCTTTTGTCAACAATCTTATTTCGTCCACATTCCTACCCCATCTACGTTCCCAAATTGTCCATATTTCCAACTCGTCCACATTTACAACTTACCCACATTTCCGACTTGTACACATTTACAACTTGTCCACATTTCCAACTTGTACACATTTCCAACTTGTACACATTTCCAACTTATCCACATTTCCAACTTGTACACATTTCCAACTTGTCCACATTTCCAACTTGTACACATTTCCAACTTGTACACATTTCCAACTAAAGCACATTTCCGACTTGTACACATTTCCAACTTGTCCACATTTCCAACTTGTACACATTTCCAACTTGTACACATTTCCAACTAAAGCACATTTCCGACTTGTCCACATTCCCAACTTGTCTTCATTCCCATATAGTCCACATTCCCATCTCGTCCACATTGCTATATCTTCCTTATTCGATTTTGAAATTTGCAAGCCATTTTATAAACGACCACTTCTTTTGACTTGATAAAAGGGAGGTGGTTCCCAATTGTAAGTTTTTAAAATGTTTTTTACCTCTTATGGGAATGTGGATAATTTCGGAATTTGGACGAATTGGGAACGGGGACGGCATGGATATGTGGACGAGTTGGAAATGTAGACCAGATAGGAAGTGGCGATTTGGGAATTGAATGTGGACCAAATGGGATTTTGGACGAAGTAGAAATGTTGACAAAATGGGAATATGCACGAAGTGAACCTAAACGGACGCTGATATACATACTTATATAGATAAATACATACTTAAATACAAATAACATCCATGACCCAGGCACAAATATTCGAGTTCATCACACAAATATTTGCCCTTGCCGGGATTCGAACCCAGGGCCGTCGGCTCAGCAGGCAGTTGCTTAACCACCGCGTCAACCGCGTCGCAAGTCATTAGAATAATAGTACATTACTGCAGACGCCAGGAAATAAAGGCTTTCTGGGTGAGTAGGTATAGACGGATAGTGATACGAAGCCGGCAAGCCCTTTTCACAGCTAAGGTATGTACAGTGCTTTTCTCAAACATATGCAATGAAATAAAAAAGTACACAACTCAAAAAACTCAAGTCGATTGCGTAGTTTTAAAGATCTATGCATACATAGGGGCAGACAGACAGACAGATAGCAGGAAGTGACTTTGTTTTGTACTATGTAGTCATGTCGGGTCCATGGCTCTCTAATGTCCGACCGTGCTCAAAAGTCCAAAGCCTGGTCATAGCCGAGTAAGTTGACATTTAAAAGGGCCGTGCAGTTTCTTTGCTGGTAGAACTGACGTCTCATAGTTTATCTGCTTGGTTAGTTTCATCGTCGTATATATGTATGTATCTATTTATATGTGTATTTTATGTATATGTATGTAATATATATTGTGAGTATTTTAATTGTACGTAATTAGGTATGAAATGTATGTTATTATGTTGCTTGGATGCACCGCCTACATTTTTTCTGCTTTTCCCTAAGGTTGACTGGTAGAGAATGCCCCATGGCATTAAGTCCGCCTTTTGTACGTTAAGTTTTTCTTTTGTGCAATAAAGTTTAAATAAATAAATAAAATAGCCTAAAGAGTGAAGAGATGAACGCTCACCAGTTCAGTGCACATCTGCAGCAGCCCGACCAGGTAGTCTTCCACGTCCAGGTGGAAGCCTTCCTTCTCCTCCACAGCGCTGACTGGAAAACAAACATTTACACTTTAGAAAAACTATCATGAGACCCACATAACAGATAGGTACAGAAATCAATCTACATACAAGCGCGCTCGAGCAAACGCACACATAGACATTGCTCACGGACACGATATCTCGGACCAGCTCGGACCAGTGCGAGCGCGAGTGCCATCCGCTTGACGTGTCCGTGAGCAATGTCTATGTGTGCGTCTGCTCGAGCGCGCTTGTACGTAGATTGATTTCTGTACCTAACTGTTTTGTGGAAAAACTATTATCATGAGACATATTTTTACAAGCTTTTATTTACTTCCACCTGATTGAGCTGAAATTTTGCACGAATATGCAAATCGCGTGATAATGCAATATTATGATGACGCTGATCTGGTAATGGAGCTGGAAGGTGGCCATGGGAACTCCATAATAAAAACACATAACCCCATCGAGTTTGGGCTCGTTTGATTTGTCTTGATGAGTACTTTGTCTTCAGATAGTTTCCAGGGTCTGATGATGGAGCCGGAAGGTGGCCCTAGGAACGGAAGCCTGTAATAGTGCAAATCTACCGAGTTTGGGCTCTTTAGAATTGTATCAGTAAGCAATTGATAGAGGTTCAAGGAAAAGTACAGTCAGCTATAAAAAGCTTGTCATAAAATTTAATTTTTGACAACAACTTATTTTTCCCACTGCTTAAATTTTCCTGCACCAAATGCTAATTTCTGTTTGGCCTCATAGTCGACTGGTAGAGAATGCCTTATGACATTGAGTCCATTTGTACTTTTCTTATATTGTGTTATAAAATATATTAGCCTATTATGATAATAGGCTACTTTATACCTCGAAAAAAAAATATGGTTTCGCAAATTTTAAGTTCTCTCAGGTCCGTAATGCTTTATATACTTTCAGATAAACTAATATATGTATAATACATAATAGACAATAAATTAACCTAAGTCATTTAATATAATGTAACGTTTGATATAATGGTTTATTGTCGTAATTTGTTATATACTAATTATTAATTGGTATACTGTTAAAATGTTAAATAACGGGAGCAAGTCGACAAATTCCCGCTTCGCCGTGCTCCCACTTCCGCTCTGAAGGAAGAAAGGTACCTAACGAATCTTTATAGAAATTAAGCACCTAACTCATTATATCTTTTGTTACATTATAGAATTTGGAAATTATCTAAAACGACATTATATCATTCGTTATATTATAAAAATCAATGGTAAATCAAAGCAAAATAGTTTAAGTGAAATTATATAAAACGTCGTGCACCCTATCCACTCCCTCACATCCACCAGTAGCCCGGGCCCTGCCCCGCTGTCGGCGGCCTAGGGTGTTAAGATTATATAATGTATTTGTATTTTGCAATTTCTTTACTGTATTTCTTGAGGTACAGGGGATAGTAATGAAAAATGGACCAAAATAATTACAGACTGGCAACCACGAGACGGTAACAAAAAGAGATAGACCAATTAAAAGGTGGATAGACGACGTCAAGTATATAGGGAGCGCCACCTGGACCAGGAAAGCCATTAATAGAAAGGAATGGAAACAGCTGGGCGAGGCCTATATGTCAGAAGACACGCCGAACACTAATCCGGACCATCCAATGTGTTAGTTTTTAAGTAAATTGTGTATAACTGTATTGTAATACTGTTTTAGTTTCGGCAATGAAGGCTATTATGATTATGATTTTACTTTTGATATAACTTAATATAGAAGTGATAATAATACATACTTCCTAGAACATCGGCAACAGTCTCATGTGTGGCCAGGATACCCTTCTCCAGCCAGATGGTCAAGGAGATCAGGAAACAGTAGCGCTGCGTCATAAAGCGCCAGTGGTCGTGGTATCTGCAACAATTATAGATTCAGGTGTTACTTTCTCAATTGGTATATAAATTTTTTTTACTACTTGTTAATTTGAATTATAAATACTGTTGAAATTAAAACTCTTTGCCGGCTTATGTGTTTCTTTCTTCTTATAACTTAGAACCCTTCAAACAAAGCATGAAGATGCATCTCTCGGGCCAGCATGGCAGTGTCAACTGACATGGCACCATTGGTTTCTTATCAGTTGCCATTGCGACTTGGGCTCCCCTTTTTGCTTACCATCAGGAGAAGTGGAGCCACTATGTTGAGCCATTATAAAAAAAGAACAGCAGGTCCATTATCGAAAAGCTACATCAAGAGAAGAGTGAAAAAAGTCGGAGAAGGCCTGTGTCGCAAAGACACGCAGACTGTACACTGCAGAACTGCACGGCCCATTTATGAACGAATTAATTCATAAATGGGCCGTGTATTTGTGCAGCCCATAGTATTATGACCTAATGACTTTGTGAAATTTGTCAGCAATAAAGGTTTACATTTTAGGCAATAGGGCTGTTATACCATAAACAAGAATCCAATTGTGACAAAGTTACACCTGTGAAAAGTTATTCATCTTTATTTTTTTTAATGTGTCTTTTCCTTGCCTTTACTTCAATAGTAATGTCACCACAAATACTTCCTATTGAGAAAAACAATTAAACATATCTAATTGATAAATTGAAGACTTTTCCTTTGTCTCCGATGGGAAATACAAGTTAACAAAGAAGAAATGTCTTACTTATAATAATCTGTGGAGGGCACAGCCTCCCGCAGCTTGGCGTAGCCCTGGCACGCTCTCTCGAACAGCTCGCGAACACGAAGGCATGCCGGGGCGACTGGAATCAAAAGGTAAGAAATCTAAGCTTAGAAAACAGTCCACGTAAAACTTTTTTCTTGACTATATTTGTGTGAAAATTATCTTATAACTATCTTCGGATGTCCACCTCCCTGTACCTAAATTAGTTAATCCGTGCAGCTGTTTCAGTGTGATGAGAGGACAACAACATTTTTATAAGCAGATAGTGCTGTACAGAGGGCGCCTGCAAATCCTACATCGACTGCGCCAGGCACCCCTGCTGGCCCCAACCCCCTCGCGCACAGCCCTGCTACGGCACGCGCCCATTCCGAGCGCGCCCTCCATCCTCAACTCTATGCTCAGCGTAGCTCCACACTGTGATGTGTTCGCTACCAGGTATGCGAGTGTGATGAATGAATGCAGAAAGTTCTTAGAACGGTCTTAAAATGTATTTTACCCCATATCTAGTTTTATATATATATATATTTGTAGTGTTTAGAATAACTTTCAGTTATGCAACATGTAGATGGGTGTTTTTTACCCTTACATTTATTTATTTTAGGTTAAGATCTGTAACGCGTTGGCTTTAGCTGTAAGTTAGAGATATGTTATGAATAAATAAATAAATCATGCTGTTGAGAGTTTTCCTGCAATAATAGAAAACTGATGTCCTCTCCATAGATACAGTGATAGCTGGACATCGAAAGATTATAGGATACTTTAAAACCAAGTACAATAGGCAAAAAAAAAATACGCGGGTAAGTTGTACTGCTTTCTGGTACTTAATGAAACTGTTAAGAACTTACTGCCAGCGTCGCTGTGGTGAATCACCTGCAGGATTGTCACGGCCTCCCTCGAAATTTGATCAACCTCCTTGCATACTGTGCGAATAACCTAAAATAATGGCGAAAACATTTTGAAATAAAATAAGTCACCAAATTTACTGTACGAAACAGATTTAGAAGCTGTAGATTAATAGTGCTGTATAGACTTCTAGTTTAGGACTTTTATACAAGCAAAAATACAGCCGATTCTGTGTAGATTTAAAGTTTTACATAAAATATTTCGGTATTACCTCTCGCAGCTCCTGTTCTTCATCTAGAGTCTTTTGGAACTCCGTAAAAATGGATGTTATTAAATGATTATCGCCCATTATTAATGTTTTCTAGAGATACTGTTTTAAGATGTAAATAAACAATAACTACAGCTTCCAATCACGATACAAACTTCGACAACGGTGCGGCGGTGCGGGGAAAAAACAAGAAAGTGACGTTTGCGTGCGTTCCGTTCCACAGAATACAACAATACAATACAATAGAAAATGCAATGCGTCATGCGTCGATTTTTTTTAGAAAATGTTACCAACGCAATAGATAATCGATCAATTTTTTACGGTATAGTCAGACCACGCTAACTCTCAAGCAAATGAACTGTCAAACCATACAAACATGACTCACTATGTATGATTTGACAGTTAATTTGCTTGGAAGAGGTTATCGTCCCAACACTTGTTTCCAAACAAAAGACGTAAATAATAAAAAAATTAAGTTAGTTCCACCGCCTGCAATTTTTCTGCTTTGACCTATGGTTTACTGGTAGAGAATGCTTCCCGCAATGCGCCTTTTGTACTTTCGTGTATTGTGCAATACAATTTAAACAAATAATTGTAATTCGACCATGTAAGTAAGTGTAAAAGAAAAGAGCTACTGACAACAAAAAACTTTATTAACACAAATTAGCCAGGCGGCCACTTGAGCTGGCGTCCCCCGAGGATGTGCACGTGGAGGTGGTAGACGCTCTGCGCGCCGTCCTTGCCGTCGTTGATGACCAGGCGGAAGCCGGACTTGGCCAGGCCCTCTTGGACTGCTACCTTACGGGCTACGATGAGTAGGTGACCTATGAAAAAAAAGACGTAGAATTTGTAATTTCATAAATAATCACGTTTTACTACATATTCACGTTTCCTGACAATTTCACGTGAGTGTAAAACGCTTAATACAATAATGTCAAATAGGGGTCACTTAGTGTGATATTATTTTTGTACACTTTTTTATATAGAAAGCGATTTATAGCGTACAATTACGGCATCAAGTTTAATGTAACGATAGCTCAGTTGGAGGAGCACTACATTGGAAAAGTATAAATGAGAAGGTATAAGTTTTTAAAGACTTGTTAAAAAAGTTTACTAGAACTTTATAAAAAAAGAAATGCTGGTAATTATTTCATGATATCCTATTTTACTATGCTTATATTCAGTAATATAAAGCATTGTTAATTATAAAAATAGAATCAAAAGTTACCAAGTAATTGCTCATCGGAGTCGTCGGCCAAGGACAGTTGAGCAATAGGCTTACGAGGGATCACCAGGATATGCGTAGGAGCTTGTGGATTCACGTCGCGAAAAGCTACGCACTAGAATTAGAAAAAAACAAAAAATAAATATAATTTATTAGATTCCCGCAAAATCTAGATAAATTTATTAACCTGGCAACACTGACATAACCTCTAACTTAATAAGGGGTACTATACTAACTACTAAATTTATTCAATGAATGTGAACTAAAAATGCAGCGATATTTTTCTAAGTCGCAATATAATTGTATTTTAACTATAAATAAGTTGGAAAGAAAAATAATATATACTAAAAAGTCAATTAAACAGCTGATAGAAATCTGCCGGTACAATTTTAAGTACTTAGCTGCTGAAATATAGGTGGAAATCATTACCTGTTCGTCTTCATAGACGAATTTTGCCGGAATTTCCTTCCTGAGGATCTTTCCGAATATGGTGTCGGCGCCGGGAGCAGCTGTTTGCGCAAATTCTACTTCTCCGTCCGCCATATTTTTTAATTTTGTTTTTTTCCTTCTGACGTTTGACAGTTTGGCGCATTGCGTTCCGTTTTACGCCTCAAAATTTAAAATAAAGATCTGTTATTAAACACAATATTTATCAAATGATAGTGATAGCACATTGATAAATTAAAAAGTTTAAAACTAATCAAGAAAGGAATATTTTTCTTCCCTTTTTGTGATAGGGACTAAAACATGAAAAGTGAAAATGAGTCATTATCATTATCAGTAGGTTTTAATAACAATAAGTAAGGCCAACAGCCAACCCAAGGTAAAATAAAATATTATCAGGTGTTATCAATGCGTGCATTCACGATGACTCGTATAATTAGCCCAAATAGCAGTCATTTATCACGAAACAGCAGTATATTATTACAATCAACAAAAACAGTTCAGCAGTGCTTTTAAAAATGGCTACAGTAAGCAAAAGTAATGCAAACAAACATCCTTTTGGTGTTAAACCTTCAGATTATATTTATGAAGACGACGGGGTTAGTACCTAGTAATTATTAATTCAAAACACTACTGTAATGTTTGAGCTAATTATTCCACCTTTAGTGTACAAAAAGTATAGGTATATTTTTTTGTTTTTCAGTGTTTTGTTTTCGACGAATACACGAATCCACAAGCACCAATTCATTACGTAGTTGTGCCCAAAAAGCGTATTCCAACATTGTGTGATGCCACAGTTGAAGACGAAAAAGTTCTCGGTAAGTTTTCATGGCTGAAAGACTGAATTCCATAGCCTTTTATGCCGTGTAATTTTTTTTATGGAAAAAATTCGCGAGCTCTTTAGAATGTCTTTAGGGGTTGTCAGTAAAAGTAAAATGCGAGACTTTATAGGTTTGTCTTGACCATGGAATTTATTTGTACAACCAGAATCATAGAGACAGCATACTAACTTGGAACAAAAAATATGGGTATATCGTTTAATGACAAACTAAAGGTTTTTTGCTGTTGCCACTTGCCGCGTAATAAAATCGACTTTATAGCTAATAGCATGGTAAACTTTAAGAGAGCTATGGAGCCAATATTAACATTAAAATACAATTCATATTCATACATAAGTAATGACGACGCGTTTGGCTCGGTTGGTAGACACTACCTGCCTACTGAGTCGGCGGTCCTGGGTTCGAATCCCGGCCGGGGCAAATATTTGTGCAAAATATTTGTTCTTGGGTCATGGATGTTATCTATATATGTATTTATATATTATGTATATCGTCGTCTAGTACCCATAGTACAAGCTTTGCTTAGTTTGGGACTAGGTCGATTTGTGTATGATTGTCCCTTAATATTTATTTATTATTTATTTATTTATAAGTGTTTTCGATAGACACAATAACCATAAAGAAAGTTTGGAATGAAGTAGTTGAGTGAACATGAGTATGAATTGTATTTTATTATTAACTAGCGACCCGCCCCGGCTTCGCACGGGTGCAGTGCTGATAAATTATGCATGTATTATACATATAAACCTTCCTCTTGAATCACTCTATCTATTAAAAAAAACCGCATCAAAATCCGTTGCGTACTTTTAAAGATTTAAGCATACAAAGGGACATAGGGACAGAGAAAGCGACATTGTTTTATACTATGTAGTGATGATATCGGCTCTCTAAAGTTCTACCATGGTATCAGAAATCCGATGCGTACTTATAGCCATCTAAAATGCCAATACAACTTACCCAGGCCACCTTCTCCTGATCGCCCGACGCGTAGCCAAAGACAGGGGCCTGTCGGAAGGATTCAGAGTAGTCATAAACGTGGGCACCGCCGGAACGGAACCAGGGTTCTGTGTGCAAGTGTTCGGGGGGAGACAGATGACCTGGCCCTTTGGGTAAAGAAAATCTATAGTCTATGGGCCTTGCCTGAGCATGAATCGAATTTGATTGAATTTCATTAAATAAACGCTTTAGAAGTATGAGCTATAGTTTTATTTACACACCATACTTTGTTAAAATATATAAACGGGTTTACTCACGTCGTAGAAGTCGTATATCGCTTGACATGTTTCGAATCGGTACGCGATTCATCATCACGAGAGCCGATCAGTCGCGGCGGCGCTCAAGCGAACACAACTTCGCGATATTCGTCTTCTAAGGCGTGAGTAAAGCCGTTTATATATTTTAATGTTTCTGAGACCCACTGTAGTTTTCTATGTAAAACACCACAACATTATTTAGACTAAATGAGACAGTGAAACAACCATCAATAATTTTCAAAGCAAGGGACGGGTGATCATAACCAAAGTGTGGCGCGCCTGTAGCCAGTCGTAGCGATACGCACGCATCGATCGGTCGCGTGACCTCGCCCCTTGCGTTGAATTCTACACAAACAATCAATAAATAACAGGTCTTAGGCCAGGCAGCTCTGTGACGATATAAAGACATTCTGAATTTCTGAGTGAGTGTCTGATATTAAAATGCATATAAAACGGTTTTTCTCACGTCCTATAAATGCATATAAAACGGTTTTTCTCAAGTCCGTCACGTCCGATTGGTCACGGCGGCGGCGGCGGCGGTATGTTCGATTGGCCGCCGCAGCTATTGAACGCTCCTGAGGATAAATCGCGGTCCTAAACATGCCGAGCGATATTCGACTTATGCGACATGAGTAAACACGTTTCATATGAATTTTAATAGATTCTATAGTGCTTATTTTTGTAATCTTTGACTACTCTACTACTTTCAATCCGCTATCTTTTTCATTCATTCAAATCGATACACTTTACCGTTAGCAACCCCAAACACTTGTATTTGTACTTTGAGGCCAACCCAAAAAAATCTTATATCTGTACTACAAGCTGCGCCGCGCGGTGTTACACGCTCATCCCACGGGAACACTAAATTTTTTCGGTATAAAAAGTAGCCTATATTTTTATCCAGGGCGTCAGCTACCTTCACACCAAAATTTATCAAAATTGGTCCAGCCGTTTGAGCGTAAAGTTACAAAACACATAAACTTTCGCCTTTATAACATTAACCTATTCACGGCCAAGCGCCGTCGACCGTACACTATACGCCAGACCACCATACAACCATTTTTTTTGCTAAAACAAGTGACTCAACGTATTGGTCATGACCCCGGCGCGAACGCTAAATAGACCGCCCCTTCTGAAGCCAGGTAGCTATTATACTAATACTATTAAATCATAGTAAGATTACTTTTTTTTTAATTTGGATTTTATCATGACTCACATGCGAGTCACTGGCCCTGCGAGACTGGTTGAGCATGACCCATACGCTGAGTCACTGGCCCTGGATGGGTTAAGTTGTACACTTTCATTGTTTTTATATAGTCATCAAACAATTCCAGGCCACCTTCTCCTCGTCGCCAACGATGTGGCGCTCTCGCGCGGCCTCGACCGGACGGGGTATCACGTCATCGTGGACGAGGACCACAGAGCCGTGAAACTGAAGTCTGTACACGTGTTCGGGAGGGCTCTGCAACATATGCTGTGGCCGACGGGGCCGGGGGCCAAACTGTGATACACATACATACAATCATAGGTACATTCGCCTGGTGACAACTAAAACTCACAAAAAATTCTGTCACTGCTCTTCAAACCCTTGACTATTTTTATTAAAGCAGTAACGTCTGCTAACGTAAACCAAATGTTTACAATGAAGCGAAAAAATGAAAAATTTAATGGCTCAGACAGCTCGTTTCCAACGGCTTTCCGGGCGGGTGTCCTACCAACTGGACCACCGAACCAAATGTCAGAGCCATTGAATCTTTCAACTAGTTGCTTCAACATGTCTTAGGGTGGAAAGCCGTTGGAAACGCAGGTTCGAATCCTGTCTGAACCATTAAATTTTTCGCTTCATTGTAAATACATTAAAACTGAGATACGAGCTTTGTTTTAAGTAGGTATTTGTTAATTAGTGAGTTTTGGTTGTCAACAGACGATATATAGGTATAGTTGCCGGCACACTTTTAGAACAATAAGTTTCTGTCAAAAATGACATTTTAGTGGCAAGCTTTTATAGCCGACTGTACTTTTCTTTGGATATCCATCAAATGCTCACTGAGACGATTCTAAAGAGCCCAAGCTCGGTAGGATTGCTTTTTCTATTATAGATTTCCCATGGCCACCTTCCGGCTCCATCATCAGATCAGCCCCATGGTACCATATTATTGTATTGTCATCAAAGTTAAGTAAGTATGCAAAATTTCAGCTCAATCGGTTGACGATATCTGCTTCAAAATTGAGTTGCAAGATTTCACCCGAACAAACATACTTTAAACATACCATGCAAGTTAAATAAAAGCTTGTAAAAATGGCGGATCTGTGCATGTACTTTTGTACGTAAATCGGCTACTGCGCAGTCAAGGTTATGCTCTAAAGGTTTGCCGGCAGCTGTGTACAGGGTTATCATGACAAAAACGACGATAACAGTTAGGTATTACACAGGTTGAAGCCAGCAGCGTGTCGATCTTTAATTATATACTTTCGACCTTTTATAATTTAAATGAATATCTTGACGAATTGTATAGGGTTTAGTATTAATTAAGATGATGATTTTGCAAGTTGAACTTTGGCGAAACATGCCTTCATGTAACTAAATCCTACTGACATGTAAAGCCTGATCAGAAATATATGAGGATGCGCCATATTACGGAATTTTACTGGAACTAATTTCTTACATAAATCTTATAAATAGCGCCCTTTTGACAAACCTCATATATTTCTGGTGAGGCTTCACTGAGATGACAGATGTCACACGCACAAAGATAGAAATAGTATTATATATTTTTTTATTTACTTGTTTTAAAATAAAGGGAATGAAATAAAACAATGAATAACAAACTGAATTTATATTAAATTACAATTACATAACAGAGCTACTTACACCGTATCTCTAAGGAATATGCTGATCACAGTCTTATACAGAAGGGCTAATCCGATGCTCGAAATCGTCGTATAGTGCCGTCCCGCTCACTCAAACATACTTTGATAGGAGATCGAATGAGACGGCGCTACTCGACGGTCTAATTTCGAACGTAAGTAGCCCTTTCAGGTTAGCTTTTTAAACGCTAACGGGAATACATTATAAGTGCAAACCATGGTATAAGAGAACAAGGTATGGCACTCCGGAATGACAGGTGAACTTTCGACGTCATCACGCTGTGATTGGTTGGTTGGTTCTGTCAATCCGTTCCTGTGTTGCCAGTGGTGTATTATAAATATCTTCTAGCAGTAAACAACCATGGCAATCGAGAGCATAAACCAATACTAATAGAACATAAACATGGAACAAGGTCGGTATCCGCGGGCAAATTTGAGGTGCCAAGGGTCAGGAACTACTATACTCAATAGTTTTATTAAAACTTTCGTGAGACATATTTAGAATCAATACTATACTTACTCAATAGTTTGCCCGAGAATATCCGACACGAGCCAAGTAAGTCCAAATTAAAAAAGTACTTAAAAAGCATCTATTGCAGACACGAGTGATAAAGTTGTCTACTGAAAATGTCACTCAAGAGTTTAGCAATAACATTTGTTTAAATTTTATTATTATATAGAGACTCACACCTGCAGACAAACTGTACAAACAGTTTTGCAGGGAATTCTATATACATATTTAAGTTGTATACCTACTTTAACATAAAAAATAAAAATAATAATACTCCCCGATTCCCTTGTTACCTGTATTAATCTCATGAAATCGTAAGTATTTTATAGTACATTACTGCAGACGCCGCAGAGGAAGGGCTTGCCGGGTGAGTAGGTGTAGACGGCGGACCGTTAGGGAGGCCGGATAGTGATACGAAGCCGGCAAGCCCTATTCACGGCTAAGGCATGTATAGTGCTTTTCTCAAACATATGCAATGAAATAAAAAAAAATACACCTCGATTTTTTTTATGGCAACACAGAAATGGATTGTCAGAACCAATAAAACAATCATAGCAGTGATTACGTCGCAAGTCCACTTGTCATTCCGTAGTGCCATACCTTAACTTGTTTCCCTATACTATGATTGCACCATTACATCATTTATCGGAAAATCGGGTAGATATTTATCTAAACTTTGACGGCGGCTTTCCTGTTCAGTTATAAACAACAAGTTTCAGCCCACGCCATTTGCGAGTTTAGTGGTACTAATTTATCTAACTGGCAACGATAAATTCTCGGTAACTGACGTTGAAAGTCAGTGAATGCCACTGATGTAAACAAAGAGGAAACGGAGCTAAATATTCCGCAAATTTCTTTAATTTTTCATGCCTGATGAAGAAGTAAATGAAGTTCAATGGTACAGAGCGCATGTTTACTACCCTCGCCTTCGGCTCTTGTGGCAAATATTGACTTGGGGGATTTTTTAACTTTAAAGTGACAGGCATTTTTTGTATGTATTGTTAGACACGACAATATGCATACATTTCGAAATGTATGTTTGAAAATAACAAATATCAGACTTATAGTATGTCTGTAACATTGCAGTACAGTCAATAGTAGATATATCTCTATCTATATACAGACAGATAGACAAATAGCTTATTATATTTTAAAACCCTTAATTATTGTATTAAGCGGTTTACACTCACGTGAAATTGTCAGGAACGGCCCGACATGTAGGGCGGAGCGCCAATGAAAAAATCAGTGACGAAGTTACCGCGCCGCTGTACCTACGGGTAGCAGTCCCTGACAATTTCACGTGAGTGTAAACCGCTTAATACAATTATTAAATATATCTCACGAAAGTTTTATTTAAAACTCGTTAATGTTTTTACCATATACATAGAATCAGCTTCATAATTTTAATAATATTAGTTACATAAATTACCTAAATTAAGCTAAATATTATATTATGTTGGCATTTTTTCACAATCACACAAGCATTATTCAATTTTGTGACATGCTTGAATTAAATGGGATTTTCTTCAATTATAGACAACCACTTCACCGATTTTATTCCCAGATGTCCTACATTTTTCAGAAATCTTGACTACCTATGCCAACCTATAGATTAAGTTAGGTTTGTGTTATATGTTTAATATTTTTCGGTTTCAGAAAAAAGTGTTTTCGATGAAATTATATTTCTATGAAATGAAAATTCGATGGAACCGTTTGTCTATAAAACAAGGGGTAAACCGATTTAAATAATTAGTCTAGTTGCACAAACACCTATTAAAATTAATAATAGTATAAGGAATAATGTCGCTTAGTTAAAATGTTCAGATTAGAGAAATACACCTTCCGATTATTTACATAAAAAAGGGAAAAAACCATTTTTTTTACCATAAGTTTATTTAAATTACTGATACAAAGATGAAAACACAAAAAAACGAAATGCGTAACCGGAAGAGACCGGGAATCGAACCCGGTACCTAAGGATTAACGGTCCAGCGTGTTAACCTCTCCACCACCCTAACACCAGATAACCTTTTGAATTTTTCCTTATGCCTTTGTGTCGATCTTTGCATTGTTTATTTGAAAAAGGACTTAATAAATCTTTTGTGAAATCAGCAAAGAGACAGAGTTTATGCCACCATTAACTTTAATCAATGTTTGTGCGGATAGTACGACCAAATAAAGGTCTATATGTAAAGCCTGAACACAAATAGGTATATGAGGATGCGCCATGTTGCGGAATTTCACTGGAACTAATTTCTTACACTGGCAATGATTTCATGATGGTTTGTCAACAATGTCAATCTCATTCGTGGTGGTTTGTTTACGTTTCTTTAAAAGTCAAATGTCTAAAAATATCATAACAAAATGCCGAAAACCATTCACAGTCGCGAGCGTAACATTATAAATAAAATATACACGAGCTTACTACACGATAAACAGTTAGGAAAAGAGAGCATTCCATTAAATGGTATTACGAAGTTAATGTCATTATAGTGCGGTTGTGATAGATTGGTTTTTGTTGTAACAATAATGTGTGATAGTGAAATTTCTAAAGAGGCCTTAATCCTTTTAATTTTTTTTTCCATATTATGACAAATATATCGATAATCTCAACCAACTTTTGTAAGTGAATAATACTTTTCCCTGAGTTCTAGGTAGTAACATAGCTATTTCACGCTTTAATTGCGTGCAGTCGAAAATAAGTTGAAAAAACTAATTTTCAGCGTGAATTTTGTCAATTTCGAGTAATTTTTGAAACAAAAATTATCAATGAAAAACTCAAACTGTAGGTTTCAAATATATACCAATAAATCCCAATAGCCCTCTTCTAGGTAGTAACATCATTAATATGTTAAGAAACATGTTTCATCATAGAGAAAAATGTCTAAACAATCAGCATTTTAAAAGGAATAAGGCCTCTTAATTTGATAATAGATTTAGCAAATAATAAAAGTAAACATGTCATAGAAAATGTTCAGTTGCCAATATCATGTTTTCGGACTACACTGACAGTTGCAAAACTGTTGCCATATAAATCTTATAAATAGCGCCCTCTTGACAATCCTCATATATACGTATTAGTGGTCAGGCTTTACATACATTTATCGGTTGACAACCAAAACACAAGTAACAAATACCTACTTAAGCAAAGCTCGTATCTCTTTATCAATCTGACAAACTAGATACGAGGTTTCGAAGAGTAGTTATAGAAATTTTTGTGAGTTTTGGTAGTCACCACACGATTTGATTATATACAGCTTACAGAAATGGTCGTGTTCTTATAAAATTGAAAAATATCATTATCTAAATGCACGAGGTGACAATTTATCATTATTTATTAATTTAAACTGGTATCCTATCACATTCACAGCTCTGAAACATTGTTTCCCAAATGTAACGTTTCGCCAAATTTCCATTCGTCCGAAAGTATTTTTTTCCTGAAACCCAACTTTTATATCTTATATGTATCAACTTGTTCTTGCTGTTATTCTGTCCGTGACCCAGGGTTCCCATAATAGTGATTCAATTTCTAAGAAAAGTATTGACAATTGATATTACTGGTACTGTCAGATAGTCTACATAAGAATGGGCTTATAACTGCTTAAATTACAAAGCTTTTGCTAAATATACCCACGGAAAATCGTAGTTTTAAAAAGTGACCCAGGGGCATCATCATGGCAACGAGTGGCAGAAAATAGTTGATTGATCCATAAACATCGTTTTAGAACCCATTAGATTAGCTTAGATTTGTTTTATAATTATTCTGAAAAATTTACAAAAAATTTGGCGAAACGTCACCGATGGGAAACGAAAATTTGTGTTTCAGATAGGTAACCATTTAAACTTTATTGCACAGATCAATTTAGTACTAATGGCAGACTTAATGTCACATGGCATTCTACACCAGTCAACCATAGAACTAAACAGATTATCATTGTATTTATTTAAACTATACTGTACAAAACTAATGTCAGTACAAATGGCAGACTTAATGCCAATTTGTATTCTCTGAAATGATCGCACTGGCTACTGCCTCATGCCATTAATTGCCAAGCCATGCCGTTTCAGCTTGGCAAAAAATTACTTCAAATGTCCGGATGATCGGCTGTTCTCGCCTACAGTTCGCATTTCTCAATCTAATTATTGTATTAAGCGGTTTACAACTTTACACTCACGTGAAATTGTCAGGAACGGCCGACATGTTTCGAACTCGTATCATCAGGGACCGTACAGCGGCGCGGTAACTACGTCACTGACAATTTTTTCGTGAGTGTAAACCGTTTAAATAATTAAATATGTCTCACGTAAGTTTTAATAAGAGTATTTTTAAAATTCGATAGTTAATTGAATCTTTTATCCATTTTTTTATTTTGAAATCTTTAAAAATGGCGGAAATGTGAGTTTTTTGTAGTGATTGAGATTTTAAACACTATTACTATGTTTATATATTTCATAGCCTCAAAAATACATGGGTACGATCAAACATAGAACCGTCTCCTTTTTGGAAGTCGGTTAAAAGTAGAATCATCAAAAATATAATTTTTGTTCCAAGGTCATGGATGTTATCTATGTATTTATATTGTATACCGTCGTCTAGTACCCATAGTACAAGCTTTGCTTAGTTTGGGACTAGGTCGCTTTGTGTAAGATTGTCCCTTAATTTATAGATGTATAGGGGAAATCTTAATAGCGTGATACAGGATCGCCTTTGAATTTGTGTGGGCGCGCGGCGCCATTTGTTGGTCGGAATTTCTTTGCCCTCTCACGACAAAACGACTGGAAGAATGTTAACCAATTTTAGAACAGGGATAGCTGAACTTCCAAAGATGGTTATAGGATAATTTTTACCCGACCGCGATAAAAAAAGTTATAAATATGGGACAGTACTAGCGCCCTGCGGTGATATCCGCTCATCCCACGGGAACACTTAATTTTTTCGGGATAAAAAGTAGCCTATGTGTTAATCCAGGGTGTCAGCTACCTCCATACCAAATTTCATCAAAATTGGTCCAGCCGTTTGAGCGTGAAGAAGTAACAAACATACACATAAACACACTCACAATCTCTATGAAATATAGAACTAAGTATTTTTATTGACTCACTTTACCAAAATTTACAAAACAATATTAATTTAAACTTGTAGACAAAAATTTACTAAAATACACAAATGTATTATACTTTTCCCAAAAATATGCAAAATTACATTCAAAATATGTTTAAAGGGTAACTTCTAGAAATTTCTTTAACGAAATTATTTTTTTAGAATGTTTGCGAGTATATGGTTACTTTGAAATCTTCGAATTAGAGCATTATATCATGCCATCCCGGTCATTTAAATATTGTTTGACACGGCATCGAGAGGGACGGCAGGCACAGTATGAACTGTAATTCGCCCTCCAGAAACATTTGCTTAAATAGAGACTACGACAGTAGTTGCCTCAAAATAATTTGAAGAAAATGCCTCTTTCATAGGATTTTTTCCTCAAAACTTCCACATCTTGTTGTCACTAGTGCTTAAATAGTAACATTGATTCAAATACAGAATCGGAATTATCCCACAATATTTTTGGGAAAATGCCCTTTTAGTTCGAGGCATTTCCTCAAAATTTAATACATTCTTGACGCATCAAAAAAACACTATTTTTGATAAAGTTCCTTTTCAGTATCCCTTCCTCAAAACTAGCCGTATTCCGGGTATATTAGTACTGAAGTGGTACCATTTAATAGTTTGAGAAAATGGCCTTATTTTAATGGGCATTTTCTGGAGTATTGTCACATCCTGTTGATAGTAGTACCAAATTAGTGCTATTTAATAGTATTTAAATACCTAAATTAACTAAATTACCTCTCTACCGTATCTGATCTGCCGTAGGGCGTCCATAGGAAGTTTGGCGCGAGGTACATCCTTCTGTCGTTTACCGTGCATTGAGTTTAAGGCATTCCCTCAAAACTTGACACATTCCTATCACTAGTACTAAAGAAGTACTATTTTTTTCAGTAAATGAAATTTTGTTAATAGGTATTTCCTTAAAATATCACATCCTTGACACGTAATAAAGTTTTTGAGAAAATGTCGTAAGAGGCATTTATTCAAAATGTCCGTGGTCCTAGTAAACTACCATTACATTTTTTGAGCAAATGCCATAAGAGGCACTCTCTCAAAATGTCACATCCTCGACTCTAGTAAAGTGAAATGTAAGAACCATTTCCTCAAAATGTCCTTGGCACTAGTACCATATATTTTTCCGAGAAAATGCCATAAGGGGCACTCCCTCAAAATGTCACATCCTTGACACACTATTTAAATGCCTAAATTAGATAGTAGTCTACTTCTCTACGTTCGCTATTCCCAGGACCGGTCGTAGCGCGTCCAGAGGAAGTCCGGCGCGAGGTAAACCCTCCTGTCTTTCACCGTGCACTGCACGATGCCGCGGTACGCTGTGCGCGGTATACCGCTCTGGAAAGAAGGAAAACATACGTAAACATGGTATAACCACAAAACAGATAGGTACAGAAATCAATCTACATACAAGCGCGCTCGAGCAAACGCACACATAGACATTGCTCACGGACACGATATCTCGGACCAGCTCGGACCAGTGCGAGCGCGAGTGCCATCCGCTTGACGTGTCCGTGAGCAATGTCTATGTGTGCGTTTGCTCGAGCGCGCTTGTATGTAGATTGATTTCTGCACCTAACTGCTTTGTGGTAGAACCTAACAAGTGCCGGTCCGGAGCAGAGATAGTGGCGCTACAAACAGCTTTCATATGGCAATAATGTGGATACGTCATATTTGCATTATTAAACGCTAATAGCGATTTCCCATTAACCAAATTCAAAACATTATTTAGCAGAACGCTGCTCAATCCTTCGTTCTTCTCGCAAAATAACTACTGAATCCTATTGAATAAAACTTGACCTTCATCACTGTGGATAGTTTTGGCTTAATTATGAAAAAAATACTTGAGATTGCGGAATATTTAGTCCTGTTTCTCTTTGTTTATGTCAGTGACATTCACCGACTTTCAATGCCAGTTACCAAAAATTTGTCGTTGCCAGTTAGATAAATCAGTACCACTAATAATCCTCAAAATGGCGTGGGTTGAAAACACACAAAACTGTTGCTATACCTAGTATAACAAAATTCTAAACTTGTATTGAAAACCAGTTTACTATGCAAAGGGGTCATAACTTCAGGATTTTTAATGATGTATCCTGCGTAGCTTTCATAGGAATCGGACTGTACGGCGTTTTTTACTTTTAATCCATTTCCATCACAGAAACGCGTGATTATTTTGAGCTGATTTTCATACAAATAATAGTAATGGAAGTTGTCCTACCCGAATCTAGTAATATTTCATTTCTATAACGTTTTATTTTACTTAAAAAGCATAATTTTCAAAGAGGACTCACTCGGAAGTCGTCCATGAGGCCGAGCTTCTTGGCGGCCCGGTGGAAGGTCCTGGGGTTGGAGTAGGGCACGCGCACGGCGGGCTGGGGCGCGGCTCATATTTAATCCGTCTCCATCAGAGTATTGTGTGATGATTTTAAGTTAATTATCATCAGTATAGTTTTGTTTATGACTGTTAAATACGTATTCAGCCATATTTCAACTGTGCCGAGGCCATTGTCTTTGCTTACCTTTAAATTATGTATTCCTGCATGCCTCCTATAGGAATCGGTCTGGCGTCTTGACTTTTAATCCATTTCCATCACAGAAACGCTTGATTATTTCTACCTGATTTTCCTACAAATAGTAGTAATGGAAGCTGTCCTACCCGAATCTAGTAATATTTCATTTCTACACCGTTTTAATTCGCTTAAAAAGCATAGTTTTCAAAGAGAACTCACTCGGAAGTCGTCCATGAGGCCGAGCTTCTTGGCGGCCCGGTGGAAGGTCCTGGGGTTGGAGTAGGGCACGCGCACGGCGGGCTGCCGCGCGGCTCATATTTAATCCGTCTCCATCAGAGTATTGTGTGATGATTTTAAGTTAATTATCATCAGTATAGTTTTGTTTATGACTGTTAAATACGTATTCAGCCATATTTCAATTCTGTGCCGAGGCTGTCTTTGCTTACCTTTAAATGATGTATTCCTGCATGCCTTCTATAGGAATCGGACTGGCGTCTTTTAATCCATTTCCATCACAGAAACGCCTGATCATTTCTACCTGATTTTCCTACAAATAGTAGTAATGGAAGCTGTCCTACCCGAATCTAGTAATATTTCATTTCTACACCGTTTTAATTCGCTTAAAAAGCATAGTTTTCAAAGAGAACTCACTCGGAAGTCGTCCATGAGGCCGAGCTTCTTGGCGGCCCGGTGGAAGGTCCTGGGGTTGGAGTAGGGCACGCGGACGGAGGGCTGCCGCGCGATTTAATCCGTCTCCATCAGAATATTGTGTGATGATTTTAAGTTAACTATCATCAGTATAACTTTGTTGATGACTGTTAAATACGTATTCAGCCATATTTAAATTCTGTACCAAGGAGAAAAATTGTCTTTGCTTACCTTTAAATTATGTATTCCTGCATGCCTTCGATAGCAATCGGACTGGCGTCTTGACTTTTAATCCATTTCCATCACAGAAACGCCTGATCATTTCTACCTGATTTTCCTACAAATAGTAGTAATGGAAGCTGTCCTACCCGAATCTAGTAATATTTCATTTCTATAACGTTTTATTTTACTTAAAAAGCATAATTTTCAAAGAGGACTCACTCGGAAGTCGTCCATGAGGCCGAGTTTCTTGGCGGCTCTGTGGAAGGTCCTGGGGTTGGAGTAGGGCACGCGCACGGCGGGCTGGGGCGCGGCTCATATTTAATCCGTCTCCATCAGAGTATTGTGTGATGATTTTAAGTTAATTATCATCAGTATAGTTTTGTTTATGACTGTTAAATACGTATTCAGCCATATTTCAATTCTGTGCCGAGGCTGTCTTTGTTTACCTTTAAATGATGTATTCCTGCATGCCTTCTATAGGAATCGGACTGGCGTCTTTTAATCCATTTCCATCACAGAAACGCCTGATCATTTCTACCTGATTTTCCTACAAATAGTAGTAATGGAAGCTGTCCTACCCGAATCTAGTAATATTTCATTTCTATAACGTTTTATTTTACTTAAAAAGCATAATTTTCAAAGAGGACTCACTCGGAAGTCGTCCATGAGGCCGAGTTTCTTGGCGGCTCTGTGGAAGGTCCTGGGGTTGGAGTAGGGCACGCGCACGGCGGGCTGCTGGGCGGCGCCCGCCATCACCGCGTCCGCGCTCAGCTCGGGCAGCGAGTACACGTACGAACCGAACGTGTGGTCGTAGTTCTCCTGGAAAAGTTTAAAACATTATAAATTCTGTATGAGAAATTACCTGTTCACTATTGACAATATATTTTTAACCAGGTCATTTTATGATGAAATCAAATGAAGGATAAAAAAAAATTTTAACAAAAAAAAAGAACCGACTTCAGTAAAACTAAAAAACCAAAAATAACCCATTCAAGTACAGATTACATTTGACTCACCCTTCGAAGTCGATCCCAAACCACTCAGTTCAGTTCTTATATTTATAGTTATATTATAGTCTACGCGAGGTTTGGCACAGACTTCGAAGGGTGAGTCAAATGTAATCTGTACTTGAATGGGAATATATGAAGAAAATATATTTTTGGTTTTTTAGTTTTACTGAAGTCGGTTCTTTTTTTTGTTAAAATTTTTTTTTTTTTGCTTTTTGGTGGTTCTAGTTCAGTTTCCTTACACCAAATCCTATTTACTGAATGTAAATTCTTGACTTTATCAATAAATTACCGAAAGCGCCGTACATGTCCCTATAACATTTGAAGAGTTCCCTCGATTTCTCCAAGATTCCATCATCAGATCCCGACTTAATGCCAACGGGACCAACTCGGAGTTATACCCTTTCGATTAAAAAAAAAAATTGAAAATCGGTTCACGGTTCTCGGAGATATCGAGTAACATAGATACAAAAATAAAATAAAAAATAGTTCGAATTGAGAACCTCCTCCTTTTTTTGAAGTCGGTTAAAAATAAGTATTATGACATTTTTAAAATATGAAACATATTGATTGAGAATCCTTTTAAAAGTTCCTTGTTCTATAAGAGCGTAAGTGACAGCACAGTAGAATTATTACTTTTGCGCGTATTCCTTGTGCGTTGTTACTGTCAATTTTTACGCCAGTTGACGTCATCTTTGGTAAAGATTTTGGGCCACGCTTCGGTCTCATTTCTCGGAATATTTTCACACTAAAAATAGTGGTTTTGGGTTCAGTGGTAATAAATTAATGAAATTAGTTTAAATTTAACTATTAGAAATGTTGTCAATTCTAGTATAAGTAACCAACAAAATAACAGTTAGATACCTTTAGTAAATAGCTGAGGTCTCGCTTCGTAAACTCAACAAACTCCGTATTGAGCAGGATATATCGCAGGTGGTTGTCAAAGAACAGTCCTTTGCTTACGCCCGCCTGGAACGAAAACAAATATACAATACATTACAAGTACTATTTATTGCACACTTCATAAAACATACAGCAGAAATACAATGCAAGGAATTACAATTAGAGGTAAACAAAAGGCGGTCTTATCGCTAAAGAGCGATCTCTTCCGAGTACCCTTGCAGTACCTTGTGCCTTGAGTAGTGGAGAACTTACAAATATACATGAACGGATGGGGCAGGTAAAACGCAAAAGATGTTTTTAGACGTGTTTTATTTTAGTACATTACTACAGACAGACAATATTTTGTATTTACTTGTACTCTAGATCCTCTCTGTACCATCAGATTTCTAATTTGCACCCACTTCTAGTATCTCTGTTTGGCCCTATGGTTGACTGATAGAGAATGCCATTTGGCATTAAGTCCGCCATTTATACTGACTTGTTTTGTGCAATAAAGTTTAAATAAATAAAAATACAGACGCCGGGAATGAACTTTAAAAAAATGAGGCGACCGCGGACCGAAAGACCCAACGTTGGAAGGCCCCCAACAAGTTGGATCGACGATCTGATTAGGATCGCAGGCAGCAATTGTACAGTCGAGTTCATTTACATCTACACACTTACGAGAACAAAAATATCTGGACACGATCCTATTGTCAGGAGCATAAAGTCGTGTTCAGATATTTTTGTTCTCGTAAGTGTGTAGATGTAAATGAACTCGACGTAGGGCAGGGCACGAGCTTTTTTTTTTTATTTATTATGCTAAAAAAATTACAAACTGGTACACTTTATTTCGCCAAACTGCAATGCAGTTTGTTGGCGAAGACCGCACTCTTTATACATTATTATAATGGATACTGCTATGATATTTATTTATTGTTATACCTACTCTTACTATTTTAAGTATTTAATACAAAAAGTTGCACTACAACTACATAATCTACGTTAACTAACAGTGACAGTTATTATAACAACGAATTTACGCATTATAGGATGCCTACCCTAATTACTCAACTAACTATCAACTTTCATTTTCTTTAAGAAAGGTATCCATCAAACACGTCTTTACTTTAGATTTAAATAAATTTATCGTTTTACACTCATCCTCTGATAATAATGTATTGTAAATGCGCGGTATCAGGTACCCTCTATCGTTGTGGGGAACCTTTGTCCAGCAGTGATATGATAATGATGATGATGATTATGATTATGATGAACAGTTACCTTCCCAAAGGAGTACGTCCGGGATATCTCCGGGCGGATACAGGCGCGGCCGCGCGTGTTCGCCGGGTCGCGCAGCCAATCGTCGAAGAACCTGATGATAGTTAAGACATGTCAAAAGTTGAACCAAAACAGAACAATTATGTTTTTTTTATGTCATAGGGGCACACGAACAAACGAATCGCCTGATAGTGCACGATGACCGTCGCTTATAGTACAAAACAGATAGGTACAGAAATCGATCTACATACAAGCGCGCTCGAGCAAACGCACACATAGACATTATATCTCGGACCAGTTCGGACCAGTGCGAGCGCGAGTGCCATCCGCTTGACGTGTCCGTGAGCTATGTCTATGTGTGCGTTTGTTCGAGCGCGCTTGTATGTAGATTGATTTCTGTACCTATCTGTTTTGGGCCCTATGTGTGTGTGTTTGTGTGTCAAACAAAATAGAATAAACTTTGTTTCCATACTTTTGGCCTGGGGTATACATGACTTTAGGTCCTGAGCTAGGAATCCTTAGGTTACATCCATCATAGACTCATTCATCCCCAACTCACGCCTCCGGCCACTTGGGCTCCAGCTCGGCCCAGGAGTCGGCGCGCAGCAGCAGCTCTGGACGCGACAGGTCCACCAGCTGCTTCTAGTTACATCCATCATAACCTCATCCCCAACTCACGCCTCCGGCCACTTGGGCTCCAGCTCGGCCCAGGAGTCGGCGCGCAGCAGCCAGCCCAGCCCGGGGAAGAAGTCGGTGCGCTGCAGCAGTTCTGGACGGGACAGGTCCACCAGCTGCTTCTAGTTACATCCATCATAACCTCATCCCCAACTCACGCCTCCGGCCACTTGGGCTCCAGCTCGGCCCAGGAGTCGGCGCGCAGCAGCCAGCCCAGCCCGGGGAAGAAGTCGGTGCGCTGCAGCAGTTCTGGACGGGACAGGTCCACCAGCTGCTTCTAGTTACATCCATCATAACCTCATCCCCAACTCACGCCTCCGGCCACTTGGGCTCCAGCTCGGCCCAGGAGTCGGCGCGCAGCAGCCAGCCCAGCCCGGGGAAGAAGTCGGTGCGCTGCAGCAGTTCTGGACGGGACAGGTCCACCAGCTGCTTCTAGTTACATCCATCATAACCTCATCCCCAACTCACGCCTCCGGCCACTTGGGCTCCAGCTCGGCCCAGGAGTCGGCGCGCAGCAGCCAGCCCAGCCCGGGGAAGAAGTCGGTGCGCTGCAGCAGTTCTGGACGGGACAGGTCCACCAGCTGCTTCTAGTTACATCCATCATAACCTCATCCCCAACTCACGCCTCCGGCCACTTGGGCTCCAGCTCGGCCCAGGAGTCGGCGCGCAGCAGCCAGCCCAGCCCGGGGAAGAAGTCGGTGCGCTGCAGCAGTTCTGGACGGGACAGGTCCACCAGCTGCTTCTAGTTACATCCATCATAACCTCATCCCCAACTCACGCCTCCGGCCACTTGGGCTCCAGCTCGGCCCAGGAGTCGGCGCGCAGCAGCCAGCCCAGCCCGGGGAAGAAGTCGGTGCGCTGCAGCAGTTCTGGACGGGACAGGTCCACCAGCTGCTTCTAGTTACATCCATCATAACCTCATCCCCAACTCACGCCTCCGGCCACTTGGGCTCCAGCTCGGCCCAGGAGTCGGCGCGCAGCAGCCAGCCCAGCCCGGGGAAGAAGTCGGTGCGGTGAAGCAGTTCTGGACGGGACAGGTCCACCAGCTGCTTCTTGCCGTTGTCGTTCCAGGCCGACACACACCTGGAATGTCAGAAACATTGCGTAAACAATTATAGCAAAAGTAGATGAAAGGTTTTCTTTTAGATTCAAGATTCAAAGATTTATTTGCCAAGAATACAGTGTTACAGGTGTTAAATACAATTAAAGTACCATGTATTCAGTCTACATACAGGCATGCAAATTTTTAAAAATAAAAATAAACTAAAAACTAAGAAGACACAATAATTGATTATTAAAAATTAAATGTATAATATAATGTCAATAGCCTAATTCTACCTTATATCTCGAAAAAAACATTTACACTGTAGAAACATCCATCGAGCAGCCATTTATTTAAATTTCTTTTAAAACTATTTCCTTCCATACACCTTATGTTATTGGGAATGCGATTGTAAATGTCAATGCACATATTAAATAAATTTTTCTTATAAAGCATTGTATGGCAGCGCGGCTTTTGTAGCAGATGCCTCCCTTTTAATCTAGTCTGCCTTTGTGTAGTTTCTCCACGCTTTTCGAAGTATCTTATATGAGTTTTTACAAAAATACAAACTTCTCTGATATATAAACATGGCAAAGGCAGAATGTGTAACTTTTTGAATAGTGGGACACAACTATCATCGAACCACGCACCGCAAATGACTCTGATACATTTTTTCTGTATCTTAAATACTGTCTACTTCTACAGAATTTCCCCACAGAATCAGTCCATACAGAAGCACAGATGATACGTAGCCGTGATAGGCCGTGAGTGCGGCTTCTGTTGAAACAGTGTCTCGTAATCGTATAAGTGCAAAAACAAGCATTTTAGGCAAAGAATGCCTGTTAAACGACAATCATTCCTCATACTGTTTTATATTTTTAAACGACTTAAAAAAAGGAGTTTATCAGTTTGACCTGTATGTATGTTTGTCCGCGATTATCTCGTGTTTGGCTGAACCGAAACCTCACGTAAACTTCTTTATCGAACAAAAATACTCGTAAATACCATAATAGTAATCAATAAAGGCTTCATGCGTGGCATCTGTTTTCATAGTGAATTGAGTGGTTTGGCACCGACTTCAAAAGGTGATTCAAATGTAATCTGTACATGAACGGGTTATCAACCGACTTCATGAAAGTAGGTTCTTTTTGGCTTTTCAGTTTGTTTTTTTTTAATATGCGATGTCACATGCAGTTACGACCAACTCCAATTTGCATGAAAATGACCCCGAATTCAATTAAAAATCGGCCTTTTTATACTAAAAATAACCAATTGCATTCTCTATTCGTCATATTAATAAAGTGAACATTCTGAGGACTACCGCACCTTTTTGTAAAAGCTTTTTTAGGGTTCCGTACCCAAAGGGTAAAAACGGGACCCTATTACTGAGACTTCGCTGTCCGTCCGTCTGTCACCAGGCTGTATCTCAAGAACGGTGATAGCTAGAAAGTTGAAATTTTCACAGATGATGTATTTGTATTGCCGCTATAACAACAAATACTGAAAATAAAATAAAATAAATATTTAAGGGGGGCTCCCATACAACAAACTTACAGATAATGGTACGGAACCCTTCGTGCGCGAGTCCCACTCGCACTTGGCCGATATTTTCTTAATGTGCCCCCGTTAAAACTTTATTTCTGATTTCTTTTTTTGTACCTAAGTATATAACCTTAAAATTAATACGTAACATACCATAAACTAGAATCCTTGAGTAGCAGGGGATACGTGCCCTGGAAGTACTCGTAGAAATCCGGAGATATGTCCAGGTCATCTGCAAAAAACACATGCCACGAATATAAACTGCCCCGAAATTAGGAAGGTCCTTTTTTTGGTACGAAGTAGATCAACTAATATGAAGTAGATCAACTAATACGAAGTAGATCAATTAATACGCAGGCTACCCGTACACACCGGCGCGGTAACTTTGTCACTCCATACAAGTTCAAAACATGTCGGGCCGTTCCTGACAATTTCATCATCATCATCAGCCTATTCTTGTCCACTGCTGGACATAGGCCTCTCCAACTGCACGCCATTGTAAGCGATCCTCGGCTACTCTCATCCAGCTTTTGCCAGCCACCCTGCACAGATCATCGCTCCATCTAGTCTGAGGGCGTCCCACACTACGCTTGCCGATCCGCGGTCTCCACTCAAGAACACGTTTACCCCACCGGTTATCGGTTCTTCGGCTAATATGGCCAGCCCACTGCCATTTCAAATTGCTAATACGGTGAGCTATGTCGGTAACTTTGGTTCTCTGACGGATCACTTCGTTCCGAATTCGATCCTTCAAAGAAACTCCGAGCATTGCCCTTTCCATAGCTCTCTGAGCGACTTTAAATTTGTGGACCAGCCCAACCGTGAGTGTCCACGTGGACACTCACGGTTGACAATTTCACGTGAGTGTAAACCGCTTAATACAATAATCCATTGGAAACATTCAGCACTTGTGAAGTCACCTACACTAACCTTCAACGATGATCACAGCCTCATGCCCCAAAGTGTTGAACACGTGGTTCAACGCGAACTTATAATGGCGCGCTATCTTGTAGTAGCCCCGGAACTTGAGCTTCGTCCGGTCGAGGGCGATCTCCGACAGGTCCGGCTGCCAGACGACCGTGATGCTGGGGTCCTGGTCGGTGAAGGATTTGATCACCTGGTAGGTTGCGTTGTGGCCACAGTCCTGGAAATTTATAAAGGCACATATTATATCTATCTATTTATTTATTTATTTCATCTTTATTGCACAAATGAAAAATATATTGTACAAAAGGCGGAGGAGGTCAGTCGTAGACCAAATCAAGAATTTATACACACGGACGTTTTTTTTAGGGTTCCGTACCCAAAGGGTAAAAACCCTAAAGGGACCCTATTACTGAGACTTCGCTGTCCGTCCGTCTGTCACCAGGCTGTATCTCAAGAACGGTGATAGCTAGACACTTGAAATTTTCACAGATGATGTATTTCTATTGCTGCTATAACAACAAATACTAAAAATAAAATAAATATTCAAGGGGGGCTCCCATACAAAAAACTTATTATAGATTATGGTACGGAACCCTTCATGCGCGAGTCGGACTCGACTTGCCCATTTTTTTAAAGAAATATCCTCTTCCATGTTACCGCTTTCGAGAAAAAAGAAAAGGATTCTTGAGTCAGCGCGCGTTCCTAAATGCGGATTGTATAAAAAAAATGTTTGGTAAATATACTGCACTACTTGAAAAGGGAAATGTTTTACTTGACAGAGAATACGAAAGCGGATGAGAGAGTGTTTTTTGAGGATGTATCCCTTCCGACAACGTATCCCATATGGTAATGTGCTCCTTTTGACAAAGTACTCTCATTGTGCACGTTGGTAAACTATTAAACTATTGTTTAATTTTATTTGGATCCTATTCATATTAAAAAACCGGCAAAGAGCATGTCGGGCCACGCTCAGTGTAGGGTTCCGTATTAGCTCATCCTTCACAACAAGACGGGCTTAAAACAGGTTTTAAGTTACAAGAAAGATTTCAAGCTCTATAAAAACGTCGTAAGCGTCAAAGTAACTGTAATTACTTATTACCTTCTGGAAGTCAACTTACGTCCTTTTAAAGAAAATTGAGAAATTTTGTGATAACTCAAAAACGGCTCGACCGATTTTGTTCAATATAGTTTTCATTGAAAGTACTTATAAGGCCTCATTGTCATGAATTTTTCCATAATTTTTTAAACCGTGGTTGAAAAGTTAGAGGAGGGGGGACGCTATTTTTTTTATTTTCGGAGCGAATATTTACAAAACTGCTTACTTTATAAAAAAATAATGTTTGGAGACCCCTATTATTTTTTAAAGGACATAGTCACCGACACCCCACACACTAGTGTTGAAACGCAAAAAAAAACACCCCCACTTTAGGTGTTCGAGAGGTACCCGAAAAAAAAATTATTCTTCAGTTTTTATTTTACCGTTTTGTCGGCGTGATACATACTCGTATACATACTCATACCAAATTTCAGCTTTCTAGTACTAATGATCACGGAGCTAAGCCGCGGCAGTGCCCCCCATCTGTACCGTGGGAACCCAGAACGATACCTACACCTCGCCTGTCGTGGCCGACACGCTTAGCCAATCGGTTGCCACACGCGCTCACGACCGGACGCCGCCGATCGCGCTATAAAATCAAAAAAATGGCTTCGTCGCGAATGAGACCAACGCGCTGCAGTGTTGCGGGGTGTAAAAACATAAAAGCAACAGACATTTATCCTTTTTTTCTTTGCCGACAGACGATGAAATGTTACTAAAAATTCTTAGAACTTAATAAGCACCTACCTAGAAACTCATTGCATACACTGTTATAATAGATACATGTAATGTTGAATAAATAAACCTACCTACTTAATATACTTAAATTCATAGAAAACATCCACTACCTATATCAACAAGTGACAATAATTTACTCACTAAGATTTACCAAATCAGTTCAGTGTGGCGGGAGAGTGCATTGCACGGCCTAAAAAGGGCGTAAACGTCGGCGTTGTTCTTGACACTTAAGACCTTTTGCAAGGAATGCATTCGCAAAGATAAAACGCGTGATCAGATTATCATAAAACAACTTGTACCTAGTGACTGTTTCGAAGCTTGTAATGCTAGTATTATACAATATGTAACACATTATAATATAGGCACCTACCAAACTTTATTTAGTAAGTACCTACTGTCATCGGGATATATTTAGGTTACTTAGGTAGGTACCTACACAGAGAGTTGTATTTGTTTCAGGTTTTTGGTATGTTCAGATAGAATAGGTAGGTAAGATTCCGATATACCTACTCGGAAATTTAAACGATTTTGATGGTGTGCCGCAGCGCATGTGAATACCTATTTCTAGTAGGTACCTAATGATAATTAAATTTGACTAATAAATTTAAATAAATCGATCGTATTTAAATTAATTTTGACTTTTTATAAAATCGTTTCTAAGCGGTGTCAACCCTAGCCTCGTTTTGCCGGCACGTGCGGCCAACGACCCGCGCGTTCAAGGTCGCTCCATTGTTAAATTGAGTAGGCATGAAAAGCAGTAGGTATTTGCCTTTTTATTCAGACATGGGTATCTGTTCGAAGAACTATTATATTAATCTGTGGCCGCGGACAGACGGACAGACGGATATGGCGAAACTATAAGGGTTCCTAGTTGACTACGGAACCCTAAAAAATAATGTTATTAATGTTTTTCTTTTTAATCTTATTGCAATGTCTGTATATGATAGACTTTTAACGGTACTGTATGTCCGTAGACGTACCTCTATAAGTACCTCAACGATATAATGTTTCTTGAGAAAGTGTCCCTTCAAAGACAATCTTACTTTTTTTATAAAATACTTATCCCTTCACTATGAGAGTTACTTTTTGAGGAAATGTCCCTTCGGAAAAGTATAATTTCGAAAATGCCCCTGTACCTGACTGACGATAATCGGGAATATCTCCTTATTCGGCCGGAACTTGATCAGGTTGTCCAGACATCGCTTGACGGTGACCCTGTCGCAAGCGATCACCAACACTGGCAACACCGTTTCTGAAATCAGAGCATACATTTTATTGCAAACTGACTTTTTGACTTCGAACGGCAAAAAAAAGGTTTATGGTAAAAATTGTCAGGAACCGCCCGACATGTTTCGAACGTTATGTAGAGCGATAACCAGTGCAGTGGGCCGCGAGTAGCGAAGCAGCACGGATGCCCTTGATGAAGAGCTTCATTCATATGAGTTCGAAACATGTCGGGCCGTTCCTGACAATTTTTACGTGAGTTTAAACCGTTTTTATAATTATTAAAGATGTCTCACGATAGTTTTTATAACATTATGACTGTACCTACATACAGACAATTGCAACACTTCATTTTACGTAAAGAAACAAACATTGGATCAACTTGTCGATTCAAAAACTAGTATTTTAATCATTAATCATATTGTCATCGAACAAACATGTCTGTTCGTACAATGCGTATATCGATTACGGTATACATGCGGTTTTCATTGTTTTTCACACAACACACAATATGTGTAATTAAATTGTATTAAGATACGGCTTTTTCACTTTAATAGGATACTATTGTAAAACACTTGAGTCACCAAACATGTATATTGCTAAATGTTTACAATGAAGCGAAAAAAAAATATATATTGCTATGATCAAGTTTCTTTAGTTTAAAGCAACACCAATTGACAATGAGACAGCAGCGGTCCTAGGTTCACCTGCCTACTGAGCCAACGGTCCTGGGTTCGAATCCCGGTCAGGGCAAATATTTGTGTGACAAACTCGAACATTTGTCATGGATGTTATCAATCTATATATGTATTTATTTATATCGTTGTCTAGCACCCACAGTACAAGCTTTGCTTAGTTTGGGACCAGGTCTATTTATGGAAGACAAGCTTTTGCCCGCGACTACGTCCGCGTGGAGCTTGGAAGTATGGAAGCAACCTCGTACAACACGATAGATATCCACCTAATCACCTTAATTAATAAAAGGGATTATTAAAAGCGCCTAAGCAAATGTAAGAGCAATTGTGCTTTTGGTCTAATCATTACATTTCCTACAGGGTCATCAATGTCATCATGAATTACTTACTCACTTTTCAATCTTTTTAGGGATAGTTTCCAGGATGAAAACTATCCTATGTCCTTCCTCGGATCTTAAACTATCTAACTAATTTCATCCAAATCGATTCAGCGGTTTAAGAGGTAACAGACAGACACACTTTCGCATTTATAATATTAGTATGGATGGATTGACCCTTAATTTTTTTTTTTTATATTTATAATTTTCAAATAGTGTTAATTTTAAACTAATTTCATTACTTTATTATCACAGAATCCAAATATACTCAGTTTTTCAAGAGAGGAGTAAAGTTTCTTAAAGTTTCGGCAAAGCGCGTGTGATGCTCCTGGCGTCGCAAGCGGCCATAGGCGGCGGTAACTGCTTATCATCGGGCGGGCCGCATGCTTGTTTGCCACCGTCGTAGTATAAAAAAAATGGGCAAGTGCGAGTCTGACTCGCGCATGAAGGGATCCGTACCATAATCTATAACAAGTTTGTTGTATGGGAGCCCTTAAATGTTTATTTTATTTTATTTTTAGTATTTGTTGTTATAGCGGCAATAGAAATACATCATCTGTGAAAATGTCAACTGTCTAGCTATAACCGTTCTTGAGACACAGCCTGGTGACAGACGGACGGACGGACAGCGAAGTCTCAGTAATAGGGTCCCGTTTTTACCCTTTGGGTACGGAACCCTAAAAAACGTTTGATTTGATTATTCGGATTAGTTTTAAAATATATAAAAAAGTGTAAGCAGCGTCGTCTAAGAGTCAGACCTCAAATATCGTCACCTTGTGACCGGAAGTGACATTCGCAGCCTACAAAATAAACAGTGGTACAATATCCATTCCAAATCCGCCTTAGTAATAGTCCGGCTGTGTGATTTACTACGCTGGGACCAATTACTTGTCGCCTAAGATCTTTTAGAATGCGGAACATTTTCATTCGATTTTAATTATGAATTTGCAATGACGACGCGGTTGGCTCAGTTTGCAAGCACCTGCATTTATTTTTATTTAATGATATATTTTCGAAAGTGTAAAAATGTGGATATATTCATCCTTTAAGTAGGTATTTGATTACATCGAAAAAAGGCCTGGTCAAAAAAATTTAATGTTGTCTATAATAAATAAATAAATGACAATTAAGATTGATAATTGATATGCGATATGTTCCGACGTTTGCGCGGACGGTAGATTAGATTAGATTAGATTATTTATTTCACGATAAAAATTACATTACAAATTTGCTTAATGTCAAAATTATACGAATTAATATCATGATCGTCAAAAATAAGGCAAGATTAATAATACGAGAAAATGTTTACAATGTCAAAATAAGTTTAAAATAAAAGGGAAAGTCAACAGGTAAATAAAATATAAATAAATCAATCTAGTATCTCCCAATAAGGATCGTCATCACAAACTTAACATAATAATGGAATCAAATTAATAAAATAACACTAAGAATTTAAGCAAAAATTATTTACACAATGTCAAAATATACCAGATTTCCAATACAAAAATAAAATAAAATAAAAACAAGAAATATAAAAATAACAATAAACAAAATGTCAGTTTACAGAATACAAGCATATTTTTATTATAGTTTGAGTTCCATGTACTCGTTGACCGAGTACAGAGGGTTTTCCAACAAAAGGTATGACAACGAATTTACGTAACCATTTTTAAAAATGTGACAAGTGTCAAAAAAGAGTAAACAACTAACTTTTTTTTGGCCAAGCGACCAGTGTGTCGTTTCAGCTTCGCCTAAAATTCTTTCGTATGTCCGGATGTATGGATGTCCGGAATGTCAGGATGTCCGGCTGTTCTCGCCTAGATGTCGCATTTATGATTTGTCAATTCAACTTCACGATATTCTTCAAAATGGCGGGTTGATAACGTATAAAAATTACAAATTTTAACGATTTCGAAACAAACTTCCGAAATCTGTGCCTGAAACACAAGGGGAACCCTAGTTCAGGTTATTAAAATTATGAATTGATTCGTTTATTAAGTATAGAATTTAACCGTACCTCTCTTAGAGCTCAAAAAATCACTAGTTATTATGTTAGTTCTATTATGTATTCATGATTGGACCATGTGTTCTGAAATAAAGGATTTAAATTGATTTTGAACAAGCACGCTTCGCTTATCAACAGAATCCGTCACACGCAAGCAACTGCAGCCACACGGCATTCGAGATTGTATAACATGTTTTGTTTCTGAAATAACAACAGGCTACTTGACCCATTTTTAAATGAGTATGTTTTAAATGGTTAATAATTATCTTACTAGCACTAAAAAAACGTACTTCTCTCAAGTAGTATTGTCAGGAACGGCCCGACATGTTTTGAACTCGTATGAATAGGTGACGAAGTTACCGCGCCGGTGTACGCGGGTAGCAGTCCCCGATGAAGAGCTCCATACGAGTTCGAAACATTTCGGGCCGTTCCTGACAATTTCACGTGAGTGACCGCTTACATATGTTTAAAGGTGAACATTAAGTACCTTACCTATGTAAAGGATGACTGGTAGAGATCTCTCTTTAGCGATAAGACCACCTGTTGTGTACCATTATTTAAATTGTACATTACCTATTTTTTGTTCTTCTTCACTAGACGCCTAGCAAGAAAGAGCCATATTCGGGCCCGACATATTATACTGACAGTGACAATAATGATTCATCCGCGTTTCTTATCGACTGGGCGCCAATGAACGGACTAAAATCCAAGATAGCCCGCAACATGAGCTACGTCCTACTAGCTTTAGTCTAAGCCCACTTTACAACACTTGCATTGGCATTACAGTTTCCTAAAGATGCCATTCGGTCGGACTACGGCGCCTGCGATCCACTGTTTTCTATCGATTCTTATAAAACGTCGACAGATGCAAGCGACCAGTAAACGACTGATGGTACTATCGGGCTTCCGTAATTTTTAAGTGACTGCTAGAGAGGCTGTACAGTTCTCTATACTATTCGGTTACGGTAGAGGTACAGGTCGCGTGATGCGGCAGATTGGATCCGTCATCATAAAAAAAAACTAAACTTCACAAGAACTAAAAGCAGAAAGGCCGTCCGGCCCTCTATCTAGAGAGTATTATACTGCAAATAATTAAGCCATTGGGCCTAAATATGTTGGTTGCTATAAATAAGTGACAAAGCAACCATCATAGGCACACATGTTGCTTATCGCTTACAATAAACGGATTAAAATCCACGACGGCCGGAACATGAGCTGTCTACGCCCATTTTATAACGCTTGCATTGGTCGAAACCACACGTAGATATGATAATACTCACTTGTTTCATAAAAAATATTCGACTCAACAAAAATTGTATTTTCGAGAACGAAACGACTTACAATACAATACAAATACTCTTTATTGCACACCTCCATCATCATACAACACAACATGAGATACATTAAAATAACAGGCAGAGGTAAACAACAGGCGGTCTTATCGCTAAATAGCGATCTCTCTTTCAGACAACCTTTAGGTAGCGGAGTAGTTGAAAAATTAATGTTTGAAATTAGTAGGTGGTGCATAATAATAATAGGACTAAATAAACGACTACCACAAAAAACAAAAGTGATAAACGTAAATAAATAAAAATATACAGACGTACTTACATAAATACTTAGACATAATAAATAAATATATTGACTTGCTATAATATAATAACCTAAATTAAAAATTTAAAACACCCGGATACATGTAGCTGGTCATTATGGGACCCTAATTCTATGAGTGATATAGAAAATGCTACTAAAACTGAACACAACTACATGGAATTCTTAGTTTCAATATTGGCTGAGATTCTGTCACTTGTATGTATGTAAACACTTTATTGTACACAAAAACAGAAATACATTAAAACAAAAGAAATACATGTACAAAGGCGAACTTATCCTTTTAAGGGATCTCTTCCAGTTAACCTTTGAGTAAATGAGTGCTAAAGACAAATGTAAACGGTAGACAACCAAAGCAACATGTACAATACGAAGGAGGATAATTTAACAATAATACTTACACATGAAAATGCAAAAAACCAAAATAGAGAGAGATAGGCAAACAGACAATATAATACATAATACGTAATAAATATATATGTATATATATATATATATATATATATATATATAAATTCAACAGAAATAGTCATAATTACAACAAAAACAGCAACCTATTATTCGTTTGACAGCCACAATCCCTTCAACTTCCCCTTGAGCGATGCAACGGACTTGTTCCAATTAAAGCTGATGATCTTGGAAACTACCAGTAGTTTCCAAGATTCCCAGTTCCATCAAACATAGCTATGAACCATCTTGACGGACAAGTCATTCGAAAAAAAAATCCGCACTCAAATTGTGCCACCCGTTTGGGAGCTACAATGCCACAGACAGACACACAGATACCTACACATGTTAAACTTATAACACCCTTCTTTTTTCGTTGGGGATTAAAAATCAACAAGGATTGAAAACCACATGTAGTGGTAGCAGAAGGAAACGAAACATTACTCGATACACGTGGTCATCCTTTGTTAACATAGAGAAACCTTCACATAGTTTCAACACTATTCCAAAACCTCGACAGTCTTTTGTCTCACACGATTTGTCGCGCTCTTCACACGTATCCACAGAACTATTTTTAGATGAATTCGATTGGCGCAGTGGAAGTGCCTGCTTAGCCGGCCCTCCTGGGTTTGAATCCCGGGAACGGCAAATATTTGTGCGATGGATGATTGATGAGCTCGAATATTCGTGCCTGTGTCTGTGGACGGGTTTTGTGGGGGAGGATATTTATATTAGGGATGTTACGGAGCTCCGCCTCCGCCTCCGTTAAGTCGGAACTTCCGTTTGGTTTTACACCTCCGGCTTCGCCTCCGCCTTCGCTATTTTTTATTTTAAACCTCCGCCTCCGACTTCGACTCCGTTATTTTTTTATCGAAGTTATACCGGAGGTGAAGGAATTGCTATTGCATTCCGCGGCACGGCAGCGCGGCCACGCCTAAAAGTTTTGACTTGTCCGGGAATTATTTACCTATCACTCAAGATCGCCCGCTTTTTGACCTATTATTCAGTTAGTTCCGTCAGTTAGTTCCGTCAGTTACTTCCGTATTGGTGGTTGCGTCATATTAGTGAGTGCTTTTACGTTAAAAATGAACTCATTTACTAGTGCCATATGGAATTACTACAAACTCGTCAAAGTGTAAACTGTGTGAGAAAGTGTATTGTAAGAAAGGAACAACAACAATGTCTTTAAAGGACCACCTAAAATCGTTGCACCCTAAAGGATATAAAGACTGAAAAGAAGACTCGGAAAAAAGGTAGCTCCGTAGAGTCCGTAGACATTTAGTTACAAATAATTAACGCAAAAAGTTTGATTGTATTGTGTTGTTTAGTTAAATTTGCACTTCAATACATTAAACTTCTACTTAAAACAAGGTTACAAAGGCCTACTCAGCTCCGGCTCCGTTAAAACTCCGACTCCGTTAAAACTCCAACTCCGGCTCCGAATACCAGCTTCACCTCCGGCTCCGGATCCGACTCCGTTAAATAAAAATTGAAACTCCGGCTCCGGTAAATCCACCTCCGTAACATCCCTAATTTATATCTATATACTAGGAGACGCCCGCAACTTCGTACGCTTATTTTTTTCTTTACCGTATAGAACGGTAAAAAGGATCTTATAACCATCTTTGGTTGTCCAGCTATCCCTGTACCAAAATTGGTTAAAATTTGTCCAGCCGTTTCGGCGTGCGTGATGGGAGGCCAATGTAAATTATGACGAACAGATGGCGACAAACAAGCGTGGCGATGCGCGCCCATACAAAGAAAATGACGATCCTGCATCCCGCTACAAAGATTTTCCCTGAAATCATGACCTCTCAACATAAAAACTGATGTTCGATACAAATCTAGACATTTAAAATAGTATAGAAGTATATCGTCGACCAGTAGCCATAACACAAGCCCTGTACTTAATTTGAGACTAGGTCGATTTGTGTGAGGTGGTCTGATATTTATTTATCTTAAGGCGACATAGACACAAAACAGATAGGTACAGAAATCAATCTACATACAAGCGCGCTCGAGCAAACGCACACATAGACATTGCTCCCGGACACGTCAAGCGGATGGCACTCGCGCTCGCACTGGTCCGAACTGGTCCGAGATATCGTGTCCGTGAGCAATGTCTATGTGTCCAGCTCCACTCACTATAGCTGTAGATGGGGAAGTACTGCCCCAAGTAACCACAACCAAGTTCCTGGGTATGACCTTGGACGCGGCACTCAAATCGGATGCGCACATCGAGACTGTCTGTGGAAAGTTATCGGGCGCTTGTTTTGCCCTGAGCAGACTGGCACAGGTGCTACCAGACCAGCAACTTAGATCTAGCTACTTTTCGCTGTTCCACTCGACGATGTGTTACGGGCTTGAATTCTGGGGCACAGCAGCAGATTGGCAGCGAGTATTTGTTCTCCAAAAACGAGCACTGAGAATAATATCTCATGTGGCACCAGGCACTCCCGCCCGGCAACTTTTTAAAGACAAAAACATAATGACACTCACATCACAATTCATTTTTTACATAATTAAGCACGTTCGATGTAATATACATCTCTTTCCACTGGCTACATACAAAAGCACACGTATTGCACAGAAACACGTAAACATGATGTCCACAGCACGTTGTCGGCTAGCAAAGTCGGGTAAAACAATGTCTATAGTGGGGCCAAAAATCTACAATAAAGTACCCGTCAATATCAAAGATATTGAAAATAATGTAACGTTCTTCAATGTATTAAAGAAATGGCTAACAACCAATGCTTTTTATAACATGGACGAATTTTACGAATTTAATAATGAAATAATATAATAATTAATATTACTAATAATGTAACTACCTATTTCAATTTTTATTTAATAATTACTTAATGTTTTTCTTATAATAATTTGTATTTTGAAATTTAATAGAACTTTTATAATGTATTGACTTGTAAAATGTTGACATTTTATTAATAAATGAGTATGAGTATGAGTATGTGCGTTTGCTCGAGCGCGCTTGTATGTAGATTGATTTCTGTACCTATCTGTTTTTTGACATAGAATCAAACCACGCTAAGTCTTACAAGCAAATGCACAGTCAAACTATACAAACCTACTCACATTTTTTTGGTCTGACTCTATGATGCGATACTGGCGCCACTTTTGAAAGGTGATAAAGATAAGATACAGATTCATTTATTTTCAGATACTCTCGTACCTACAGCTTCCGCATTTATGGCGTACAACAGTAATATACCTAATGATTAAACCAATCTTGAACTAGGTACCCAAAACGTGGAAATTTGATTGTTTTTTGCCGCTACTGCAATTGTACGCAATAATTCCCCTCTACCACCGATACAGCACACATTTAGTAAACTGTGTATGTTACTTGGCACAACACAAACCCCTTAAATACGAAAGGTCTTATCTCTACACCTAACAAACGTCACTTAAGACGCTCTTCTCCCAGTAGACGCCGAACTCACTCATTTTGGAATGGCTCGTAAACATATTAAGCAGTGTTTGAAGATTATGAAAAACATATATATAATACTTAAGGATCTTGCGATTATAAAATCGTTTTCAGCAACATGATTGGATAAATTTCGCTCGATAGAAAAGAATCCCAAAGTTACCTCTATCTGTAATATTTTTTCAGTGGTAAGGCTAAAATAAGAACTTTTTTTACCCGTTTTTTGCGTAAATGTATGGATACTAACATTATCTAGGTAAATTCGCTAGGATTGTCTCGATAAAATTATTTATTTAATCACTAGAACTAAAAACCTACTAAAACTCGTCGCGCGTCAGCGTTTGAAGAGGACGGACCTGCGTCAATTTGTTCCGCGCGACCACGGTCGGACAATATCGCCTTAACACTTTACAGACTAAACAGAACATATAAGTATCGCAAGCTCGAAAGGTCTTATGTTACTAGTAAAAGCACGTTATTCACGACATTCTCAAAGTAAGTGTGTGTGTTTGTTTGACGTATACTGAAAGCGATTCCGCGAACAAATGGTTCGGATCGATTCTTGGGAATGTTAAATTGTATGGTATGTAATCCGGATTTGATGCAAAACTATTGAAAGAAAGAAAGAATAGTACATTACTACAGATGCCGGGAAAAACGGGCTTGGACGAATAGTGATACGAAGCCGGCAAGCCCTTTTCACGGCCAAGGCATGTATAGTGCTTTCTTCACATATATGCAATGAAATAAAAAAAGCGCACTCAATAAAAATATACTTCAGCCGTTTAGCCAGTTCATGAACACAGACGCCATGTTTAAAAAAAATACTTCCCGGCCTAAGGCCGTCAATTTTGTATGAAATTCCTTTACATTCTCTCGAATTGTTCCGCTCGAAACGTTTTAACGCACGTTATGACGACATTTCATTGAATGTTTGAGAAAAAATACTTCCCGGCCTTCAATTTTCTATGAAATTCCTTTAGAGTTCTCTCGAGTTGTTCCGCCCGAAACGTGATACTTCGAAGCCTGTTATAATGCTATAGGTATAGGTAGGTTCTATGAAAACGTTTGGTCAGAATCGTGCTCTACAATTGTTCAGTAGCATAGTATTGTGTGTTCACGCCCGGTTGAACAAACACTCTATTACACACAATAACAGTAATCATGCACGTAAACCTCTGAATCTATTTGTTAAATGAGTATTTTTTACATTGAAGGAAAAAAGAAAGAAATACATTTATTAGTGACGTGACCACAAAACATACTTACAGGCTGTGACAAAAATAGTCTCTCTTCTTTCTCCGTGCCTCTTCCCAGTTCATTTGGGGTCGGCCCTCTGAATATGTTTACGCCATTTGGCTCTGTCATTTATGTCAACTGTAATTACATTTGATATTTGTTCTAGGTTTCTCCACCAAGTAGCTTTCGGGCGTCCTCGGGGTTGTTTTCCTATGTCAATGTTTAGGGCGATTTTAACCGGGTGGTCTTGTTCCCGACGCATCACGTGCCCATACCACCGCAGCTGGCTCTCCTGAAGTTTGTCTGCTATAGCTCTGACTTTAAAGCTCCATCTGATGTGTTCATTTGTGATCCTATCCAGTTTGGTCACACCGCCGGCCCATCGAAGCATTTTCATTTCAGAGGCATGGAGTTTGGATTCATGTTCTCGTTTAGTTGTCCACTTGTCCAGCACTCTGCACCGTAGAGCATAACGGGTCTGACGCAGGTTTTATATACCTTCCCTTTAGTTTTGACAGGCATCCTACGATCACAGAGCACACCTGACAACGATCGCCATTTCATCCAGCCGAAGTTTACTCTGTGTGTTATATCGGCATCACAGTTAGCTGTTTCATCGAAGATTGAGCCGAGGTATTTGAATTTGTTCACCAGGGGTACAGGCACATGATCTATGTGTAAGGTTGAGGTGCAGGGTTGCCCGAACATAAACCTCATGTACTCCGATTTTGTCTTACTGATTCTTAGGCCATTGCTTTCCAGTGCATGTTGCCACTTATCCAAGGTTTGCTGCAGCTCTTCCATTGACTCCGAAACCAAGGTTATGTCATCGGCATATAAGAGGCACCATGGTTCTCACCTTGAATGTCGCGTGTGAGGTAGTCCAACACGATGATAAATATGAGGGGGCTGAGAGCTGATCCTTGCTGGACTCCCACTTTTACAGGAATGAGGTGGCTGGTTCCTGCCGGGCTGCGAACTGAAGTACTGACGTCATTGTACATGTCTTGAAGAAGTCCTACGTAGGGCTCAGGCACATTTTGACTTCTTAAGGCTTGCCATACTAGTCGACGTGGTACCCTGTCGAAGGCCTTTTCTAGGTCAAGGAAGACCATAAACAGGTTTCTCTTCAGTGCTCTATACTTTTAAATAAAACAATTTAAACGGATTAAATCGCGTATATTAATTATTTGAGCCTCCCTGACGTTTCAGTACCTTTACAGATACCGTTGTAAAAGGTTGACTGAGAAAAACACAATTTTCCTCTGTCAAAGTTACATTTGTGCAAACTACCCATTTTGTAAATATTAATTTAAAATAAAGGTGTTCATACATGCCAGATGGGCCTAATGTGTAAAGACAGTTACACATGTGCCAGAAGGGCATTTATTATTTATTTAAAATATCTACCAGCGGTTCACTAAAGGCTTACTGAGGAGAAAGAACCGCCAAAGAAAACTCCCAGATTGCCTTATTTATTACTATAAAATACTTTAAACAAAAACTCTACATATGCTACTTTTAACACTAATTTGTTTTACACCGTTCGAGGCCCAAGGTTTCCAGTCTTGTGTCTTGCTTGATCCTTGATAAGATGTACAACAGGATCCCAAGCCGGTGGTAATGACAAACCATCTTCTCTATTGAAATTGGGATATTTTTTGATTTCAATAGCCTCGCGCAACATTCTGGGAAAATATCGTTTCTCTCTGGCAAGGATTGAAGTGTTATCAAACTTAATTGAATGGTTGTATGGTTTGCCAAAAATACACAAACAAGATGCGCCTCTACGCCCTATAGTGAGTCAAATCGATGCTCCCACCTATCGCTTGGCTCAGTACCTAGCTGGGGTTCTTTCTTCGTTGCGGGGAAAGACGCAGGCATACACACGGGACTCATACCATTTCATCACTGAAATTAAAGATCTGATACTAACTGATAATGAAATTATGGTTAGTTTTGATGTCCAGTCCCTCTTTACATGCCTACCAGTACAGGATTGCATCAATATTGTGAGGAGGAGGCTACGTGAACAGAATATGGAAATGGAATATGCTGAATTATTAGAACACTGCCTTACATCTGGCTATATGCTATGGAATGGTGAATTCTACGTGCAAGTGGATGGTGTGGCTATGGGGTCTCCAGTATCTCCTGTTGTCGCCGATATCTTCATGGAGGACTTCGAGGAGAAAGCACTCTCATCGCCACCTGTCAAGCCGAGGATCTTTAAAAGATACGTAGATGATACCTTTACTATTTTACCTAAATCTAGTGTTTCAGTTTTCCTAGACCATTTAAACTCCATTCATGAGAAAATAAAGTTTACAATGGAGTTAGAAAATGACAATTCACTAGCCTTCTTAGATGTCAGTGTGTTGAGAAGGTCTGATAATACAATAGGTCATACTGTTTATAGAAAGCCTACTCACACTGATAGGTATTTAAATGGCAAATCACATCACCATCCTAGTCAACTTGCTACAGTGGGTAAATCTTTGTTTCAGAGAGCCAAGGGAATCTGTGACGACCAACATTTGACTGATGAACTACAGCATGTCAAGCGTGCGCTTTGGGCCAATGGGCTCAAGATACCACGCCTCAACCAGAAACCCCGTGTGAAGACTCCTACAGTCGAGCGTAAACCTGCGGTCCTGCCATATGTGAAAGGGGTCACGGATAGGATTGGAAACATCTTGAAACGGGCTTCCATTAAAACATATTTCAAGCCGATGAAGAAGATGTCTCAATACCTGAGGCCCGTGAAGTGTAGCATCCCTCTGCAGAGTGCTGGTGTTTACAAGCTGGACTGCGAGTGTGGTCTGTCATACATTGGCCAAACGAAACGTAGTATAGCTACACGGGTTAAGGAGCATGTAGCTGATGTCAAGCACCGTCGTTGCAACAGGTCTGCAGTCTGCGAGCATGTCATGGACAAACCAAACCATTCAATTAAGTTTGATAACACTTCAATCCTTGCCAGAGAGAAACGATATTTTCCCAGAATGTTGCGCGAGGCTATTGAAATCAAAAAATATCCCAATTTCAATAGAGAAGATGGTTTGTCATTACCACCGGCTTGGGATCCTGTTGTACATCTTATCAAGGATCAAGCAAGACACAAGACTGGAAACCTTGGGCCTCGAACGGTGTAAAACAAATTAGTGTTAAAAGTAGCATATGTAGAGTTTTTGTTTAAAGTATTTTATAGTAATAAATAAGGCAATCTGGGAGTTTTCTTTGGCGGTTCTTTCTCCTCAGTAAGCCTTTAGTGAACCGCTGGTAGATATTTTAAATAAATAATAAATGCCCTTCTGGCACATGTGTAACTGTCTTTACACATTAGGCCCATCTGGCATGTATGAACACCTTTATTTTAAATTAATATTTACAAAATGGGTAGTTTGCACAAATGTAACTTTGACAGAGGAAAATTGTGTTTTTCTCAGTCAACCTTTGACAACGGTATCTGTAAAGGTACTGAAACGTCAGGGAGGCTCAAATAATTAATATACGCGATATAATCCGTTTAAATTGTTTTATTTAAATGTGTGACAGTCGCGGAAACCGAAGAAAATATTATGCTCTATACTTTTCAGTCAGTATTCTCATGTGTTTGTATGGCATCTGTAGTTCCTCTACCCCTGGTGAAACCAAACTGGTTAGGTGTAATGGTGGTTAACTCAGAAAGCTTTACTTTTAGGACCCGTTCCCATATTTTTAAGGTCTATATTATTATAAAATCCAAGATTAGTATTGAAAATATTTTTTCTACGGAGAAGGGTCTGATTTCAGGAAAAATCTTAATATCGTGATGCAGCCCACCAGGCGCCATCTGCTTTCATAATTTCCTTTGTCCTCGCATCACGCCAAACGGCTGGACAAATTTTAACCAATTTTGGTACAGCGATACCTGGCTAAATACCACCAGAGGGGTGGAGCGGGGAGGGGTCAAAAAGTAGCCGAAAAAATCTTGAGCTATGTTGTTTGATATACTTTGGTTCTTCTGCGGATATCCTCATTTCTGATTCTACCACGCTGAGAAAAGAGAAGCTCCGAGCACAGCCCTTTCCATTGCACGTTGCGTTAGTCTAACGGCCACGTCTTCACTCGGCCAGCGGAGCGGTGAGCGGCCATAGGATGTATGCAGCACTCGGACCTTCCGCTCCCACTTAGAGCCAGTCTTCGAGCGTGGAAAAGAGACATATGTACTGTCGCGCCCACAAGAAGCTGTAGTGTGCGGAGCCAGTTATCGGACATAAAGCCTGACCAGAAATACATGATGATTGTCAAGAGGGCGCTATTTATACAATTTATATGGCAACAATTTTACAACCAATCGCATCCCACTATAATGACATTAGTTTAAATAACTGTCAGTTCCACTATGTAATTTAATATATCATTTAATGGAATGTACTCTTTTCCTGACTGTTTTTCGTGTAGTAAACACGTGTACACTTTATTTATAATATTACGCTCACGACAGTGAATGGTTTTTGGCATTTTGTTGTGATATTTTTAAATATTTGTCTTTTAAAGAAACTTGAATAAACCACCACGAATCACATTGACATTGTTGACAAACCATCATAAAATCATTGCCAGTGTAAGAAATTAGTTCCAGTGAAATTCCGCAATATGGCGCATCCTCATATATTTCTGGTCAGGCTTTACATAGACCTATCGTCGGCAAGCGACAGTGGCGGCTATACGAGTGGCCGCCGCTGGCCGCTACCGCTTGCTACAATATGAGTAGTATTGTAAACAACCATGTTTCAAATTTATCAAAGATCGACACACAAAGCGTAAGGAAAAGTTCGAAAGGTTGCTTGGGCGTTATGGTGGCGGAAAGGTTAACGCGCTGGACCGGCAATCCAGAGGTACCGGGTTCGATTCCCAGTCTCTTCCACCAGGTTATGCATTTCAATTTGTCTTTGAGCTTTTATCTTTGTATCAACAGTTTAACCATGTGTCAGTTCTGTTTCTGTATCACATTGAACAAAAAATGTAGGTAACATACGTTCTCGTTGTTCGAGGTCACGTCGTTTTATCTAATCTTACGTGCCACGTTGCGTTAAGTGTCAAACAAGCATACGGCCCGTCATAAGCAGTTAGCGCCGGCTATGGACACTTGCGACGCCAGGAGCATCACACGCGCATTGCCGACCCTTTAAGAACTTATTTACTCCTCTTGAAGAACCGCATAGTGTAGCCCACGGGAAAACCACGGCAGGGAGCTCATTCCACATGCGTGTAGGTTGTATGGGTGAAAACCAAAACATTTTCGTCCATATAAAATGAAAATTACTTTAAAGAATTTATGGAATACTGATAAGTACATGGACAATTGGTAGTATTTATGTTACATCACTTCACCCATTTATGTTACATCACTTTGCAATGCACAAACATTGTAAATTGATACTTTTTCCTTATGACCGGTTCATGAAATCAGAACCAAATATCATAATAGTAGTTTCTTGTTACACAATGAGAGGGTTTGTCACAAATGTGGTGTTATAAAATGACACAACTCATATTTTATTTCAAATCACAATTATGTTTTTCGAAATTATTTTTTAATGGCATGTATTTAAATCGATATCTGTATATTCCCTTTTTTCGATCAAAATATTTGAAACTTTCACCAAAAATACTGCTTGCACACTAATTATGCACACTAAATAATGCGAATTCAATATACTATTTAAAGGTATTTGCAAAACTGTTTTACTGGATATAGAAAAAAAAAACTAACCTAACCTAACCCGGCCGAGTCGGATCTTAGTGTGCAGTGCGAGGATAATTAGTGTGCAAGTCAGTATTTTTGGTGAAACTTTCAAATATATCTGATGTACGAACCATATTTTTGGTGTGAATTCGGTTAAAAAGGTCATCTCGTTTTGTATGATGTTTAAGTTTTTTTTGTAGGACATGTTCAGTTAATCAATTGTTTTTTTTTGCACAGCATTCGTTTTTCTGGTATGCATTCAGTTAATTAGTGGAGTTACCTAGTGTACTGAAAAATTATACAGATGTGCATTTAAATATATCCCTTTTTTAATCTCGCAAGGCCCATTTATGAATGAATTCATTCACTAATGAGCCAGACAATTATGCAGCTCATTGTATTTCTCGATGCACAAAATAACACTTGTAACTCGGACCCAGATGTTATGCTATAAATAAAATAAAAATAAAATAAAAATCATTTAATTCAGACCATAAAGATCCATATTTGTGTTAGTCAGCGATCTTATCAACTATGTTAGTAGACATTAAAAAGGAAAAATATGTTAGCTTCTGAGAGTGCGAGGTACAGATAGCGTACGTAGCGATAGCTATACGCAAGCGTAAACGCCCCGGTGCACATTGCGATGTACAAGATGAATTCAGTGCATTCTATTCGTCTAGCTAGACCCTAGAGCATCTTGAAAAAATATAAGAATTCCCAATTGAGATCTACACAAAAAAAAGAAAACAATAAAAAAGTATTGGACCACGGGTAAATGTAAAGAAATTGTACATTGGAATATAGATTGAATAGAATAGAATAGAATAGATTGCCCACTTAGGCCTTATGAAATGTAATAATTTATTCAGTAAGTAGGCCACCAGGGCACTTTTACAAGTCAGATTGTGAATCTACCGGCATTTCACAAGAGAAGACCACTGTTGAGCAGAAAGCTGAAAGAAACTCAACAGTAAGTAATTTTTTCGTAAATAATACTAAACAATTATTATGCTTTTATTTAATGTGGGTAAATTAACACATTTTTTAGATTGTAAAATAAAGATCAAATTGCAAAGAATAATTAAATTGCGCTCATATGTGTATCTATGGATTACCAGTCTAACATCTTAACCTGTCAACCAGAGACACACAACTCAAACTTAATTTCTCTCATTTTTATTTTTTTTATGAGATGCGCATTTAATTTTTCTTCGCGTAGTGACCTTTCTATCTATATTATAGCAAATGTTTGATTTCGAATTGTATTACTTTAATACTAAGAACTAAAATTAAGAATAAATAACATTTTAGCGTACCTTTTTGAGAATTCTCCATGTGGTCCTGGCTTGCTAAAGGATCCGAGCCACTGTCAGCCATCTTGACCCCAAACTCATCTTTCTTCTTTATTTTCTGAACCACCATTTGAAGCAACTTACTGCTCTCCGTCAACTGATTGTCCATTTTTATTTCCAAATCATGTATCCGGCTTTCAATGTCTTCCACTTTGATAACTCTTCTTTTTACCAAAGTACTATCATTTACATTGAAAAAGAACACCATGGTCACCACAAATAGTAAAATTACGCATGCTATGAGCAGTTTTCTCAAATAAAGACGCATTTTGAATTAAATTATTGTTCAATGCACCAGAAGCGATTTGTTCAGTATGTGATAGGGAAAACCATAGTTCAAGGAAGGTCAGTTATAATGTAAACATTTTTAACCGGGTTTTTTTTAATATACTTTTTTTAAAATAAGCCGAGTCTAAGTGAAAACTGTCACACTATTCACTAAAATAGGTACACTGTTTACAAACATCGCCGTAGTAGTTTTACGCGCATTTTTAACAACAGTTTCCTCGACACGGGTCACATCTGTGTAAATGTTAAAAATTCTGATAAATAAATCACAACAACAATGCCTGAGGACACGTCAAAGAAACAATTGAATTGAATTGACGGCGACAGGCAAACTGACAGTTGTCTTGAGTTGTTGCCAGGATAAGAAAAATAAACCCCAACATCTTTTTTATAATTAATTGACAACATTTCATATTTTTAAGACTATCATTTTATTACTTTTCTGAATTCTGCTTAAAAAGATGAAGTAATCTCTGTTTTTATTTATTTTCTGCGATGATTATTTATTTTATTATTGATTTATAAAAACATACTCATTTTAAAATGTGGCAACACCAAAACCAGAACTTAATGGAACGGTTACTTTAGTCGGTTTTCTTATTTAAAAAAACTTAATAAAACTTGGTATGCATCTGTCATCTGTCAACGTTAAATAAAACAAATATATATTTTTTCGCTCTTTGGCTTAGACAACAACCCTATTCAGCCCGTATTGTCTTAGATTGCAGTTATTTGATGTATTTTCTTATATTTCTTTAAATACAGAAGAATAAATTCAAAGATTTTTTTTGAAGGTACACGACATAAAGCCCTGTCGATCTCTATATTAATTTCCACCTGTTATAGATATGAAATGTTGTCAATTCTTTCCGCGATTTTATACATGCTGTTTTTAAACATTTAGTTTAACCAAATGCATCTGACAAAAAAATAGTTTTTTTTTATTGATATTAAAAATACAACGCTGCATCTTCCGGTCCGCGGTCACCACTCAAGAACCTTTCTGCCCCAGCGGCCATCGATTCTACGAGCAATGAATGTGCCCCGCCCACTGCCACTTAAGTTTGGCAACTGTCTGAGCTATATCTTACAACCTTGGTTCTCTTGCGTATCTCATCATTTCGGATTCGATCCCGCAAGGAAAGTCCGAGCATAGCTCGCTCCATTGCCCTTTGAGTAACTTTGAGCCTTCTTATGAGGCCCATTATAAGCGACCACGTTTCAGTACCGTATGTCATCACTGGCAACACACATTGGTTAAAAACCTTCGTCTTAAGACGCTGCGGTATTTGGGACGAGAAGACATTCCGCAGCTTCCCGAACGCAGCGTTGGAAGGCCTCCAAAGGTGGACTGACGACCTGGTTAAGATCGCGGGTAGAAATTGGATGAGGGGGGCGCAAGATCGATCGTTGTGGAGAACTTTGGGGAGGCCTTTGTCCAGCAGTAGACCTCTATCGGGTGATATGATGATGATAATGATGATGAAAAATACAAACTAAAAGATGTTCTAAATACATATCTGTGAGAAGAGAAAGGACATTGCGTGGTTACACTGGCGATTACTTACAAATTATGCTAGAAAATGCTGGTTAGCGAAGGATGAAAACAATATTATAATATGCTTTTCGTAATATGTTAATTTCCTTCCACTTGAATGGCAACGGTTGAAACCATCTATTTGCGGGTATTTTCATAACGAGGCAACTCTAAAATTGACAGTTAGTGAAAGTGTTACCAAGTGGAAATATTAGGTTTAGACTGTTCAAGACATTATTTTAAACACTCGTCGGAATTTGTGTTATATGAAATGACAGTTTATGACCGCAGCTCACCGCTGCAGCTTGCCATGAGCTTGCCGCTGCGAGACATATAGGTAACAAGTTACCTAAGTACTAGTCACGATGACTGACTACGAATCATCATCACTAATAGGGTCCTTGCTAATAGCCATCCACGGAAACGGAATCGCACCATGGTCCTAGGCTCCGTCTTCCATTTTTGTTAGCGAGCTTTGAATATATTTCAACTGCGCAACGGCATTTGTGAAGAAGTGTTACGTTACGGAGTCGTTTTAAAAGCCGGCCAAGAGCATGTCGGGCCACGCTCAGTGTAGGGTTCCGTAGTTGCCTATCCTTCACAATTTAAATTACGAGAAAGATTTCAAGCCATTTCAAGCTCTATAAAAGGGTCGTAAACGTCAAAGTAACTGTAATTACTTATTACCTTCTGAAAGCTATCGATTATACGCATCCGATTGAGCGGAATGTTTGAATGCAGTATGGCACTTAACTAATATGTCTAACGAAGTATCAGGACACCGCGCGGCACTTACGTAATTTTAAAGAAAATTATGAAATTTTGAGATTACTAAAAACGGCTCGACCGATTTTATTCAATATAGTTTTCATTGAAAGTACCTACTTATAAGGCCTCCATTTTACATAATTTTTTGACTCGTGATAGTCGTGATTGAAAAGTTAGAGGGGGTGGGGGCTATTTTTTGGATTTTCGGAGCGAATATTTACAAAACTACTGATGAAATTTATCAAAAAATAATGTGTGAAGACCCCTGTTATTTTTAAAAGACCTATTCAACGACACCCCACACACTAGTGTTGGAACGAAAAAGAATTCACCCCACTTTAGGACGAGGTACACAAAAAAAGTTTTTTGTCGGCGTGATACATATACATACTCATACCAAATTTCAGCTTTCTAGTACTAATGATCACGGAGCTATGCCCCGGACAGACAGACGGACATGGTGATACTATAAGGGTTCCTACTTAGTTGACTACGGAACCCGTAACAACTGGTAGATGGTGCAACGTTCTTTACCATATACGGGTAAAAAGTATCCTATAACCAACTTTGGATGTTAAGCTATCATCATCATCATCATTTCAGCCATAGGACGTCCACAGCTGGACACAGGCCTCCTCAATTGACTTCCACATGGGCCGGATAGAAGCGACCCGCATCCAGCGAGTCCCCGCAACCCTGACCCGGTCGTCCGACCACCTTGCGGGTGGCCGTCCTACGCTGCGCTTGCGCGTACGTGGTCTCCACTCGAGAACCTTTCTGCCCCAACGGCCATCGGTTCTTCGAGCTATGTGCCCTGCCCATTGCCACTTCAGTTTGCTAACCCTGTTAGCTATGTCGGTGACGTTAGCTATCCCTGTACCGAAATTGGTTAAAATTTGTACAGCCGTTTCAGGGTGATGAGCAGACAAAGAGATATTTTTCAACAGATGGCGTTTTACGGTTGATGCTGTGCGCCCGTACAAATCTATTCGCGTTTAGGGCTTTAATTAATTGATTGATTCCTTTGAGTGTAACGTTTACTGAGCCATTTTTCAAGCTTTCATTTACCTTGTAATGTTTGTTTGTACGTACAGTCGAGTTCATTTACGTCTACACACTTACGAGAACAAAAATATCTGAACACGACCCTATTGTCAGGAGCATAAAATCGTGTTCAGATTTTTTTTCTCGTAAGTGTGTAGATGTAAATGAACTCGACTGTACGTTCAGGTCAAATCTTGAAAACGATTTTTCAACCACTTCTATCCGAATGAGCTGAAATCGTCGAAGTTACGTAAGTATGCCAAACTTACGTAACTTCGATGACGATAATAAAATAATATGGCACCACCTGATGCTGGAGCCGGGTGTTGGTCGTAGGAAATCTGTAATAATATGTACAACGCAATCCTACCAAGTTTGGGGTCTTTAGAATCGTCCCGCTGAGTAGTTGGATATTCAAAGAAAAGAACAGACGGCTATAAAATCTTGTCACACTTTTTTTTATTAATATTACATATAAACAGAGACTAATGTATGACCAAGTTTTATTGAAAAAAGGACGTGATGATTGTGATTTTGAAGTCTTTAACTAAGTGTTTTTTTTCTAGCGGCCCTACAGTTTGTCCTTGGCGTATCTAACATTATTTTTCAGGGGGGGGCCTGGGGGTGGGCCTGGCCATGGCCTATGAGATGAAACCATGAATTTCTATCGGTAACCCAAAATCCTGGGGTGGGCACTAAACCATACTGGGGTGGGCACGGCCCACCCGGCCACCCCCCTATATACGCCAATACCTTCTGCCTTAACGAGGTTCTCGTCGTGCGAGATGATGATGTCAACGAGCACTGCCTGGCGCTTTGATCGATCTACCAACACGATATCGGGACCTGCTCCAGACCTTCCGATCCGATCCGATTTATCGGAAGAAATGTCCTAACAATTGCACTACACATTATCCGATTGCTTCCGACAAATCGGTTCGGATCGGAAGGTCTGGACTCCAGACCTCCAGACTCTGGAGTGGAGCGCGTTTTAAAATTGGCTATAATAGTCCTGTCCGTGATGATAGATCGATCCCAACAGAGCGTGGCACGACCATTCTCAAGAACTGGCATCGGTGCATTTGTAGTACGTACGAACGTACGGTACCTCAGTTCTGTTACTATTATAAAAAAACAATTATAAAGTGTCGTTTATTGCTTCACTTTGACATATATTTGGCACATGTTACCCATACCGGAACGTATAACTATTTTAAAACAAATATAAACCTGAAACCTAATTAACCAATAAGTCTACAAAATCGACCATCCTCCACACATGTTAATATTACTAAAACACAAACTTAACTTTGCAGTTACTAAAGCCCTACTAATTATTAAAAAAAAACATTGCTGCTCCGAAGTTCGAAATTTAAAATAAGCACAGAGCTCTGTCTCTCTCACTCTCAATTTGAGCAATATTTGAATGAGTGAAACGGCATGTTCGAATTTTAAACTTTTTAGTTAACTCTAATTCTAAATTCAAATAAACGCATTTCTAACTTGTCAAACTACCAATTTAACTTAACTACAATCGTGGCGCTAGTATCTATGTATAAAAATTAAATAAATATGGAGCGATGGTAGTTCCAAATTTCGCCATACGCACATTTATGTTTGTAAAGCCATAAATTATAGAGCGTAGCGCCACCACATACCAAAGCAATTTGGAAGCGCTAAAGTTGAAAGGTCGAATGCCACAGATTAAAATATGCGGAAATGCAAACACAAACGGTGGAACTGTCAAATAAAGTTTACTAGGGATCCGTGGTAGCTATAAAAACCTCAGAAACGTAGGCTACTCCGTAGAAACACTTTTTCACTTAATACATTGCTGTTTGGTTGTACGATTGACTGGTATTTAGAGTAATGAATGCCATGATGACATCAAAGTTTAAATCAACCCTCGTGACATGTACCTAATTGACCGAACGGGCGAAGCGAGCAAAGCGTCTTCTGTTTTAGCTTCGCCAATTTTTTTTCCGTATGCCCGGAAAATGTGCTGTTCTCGCCTACAGGACACATTCCTCAACCGATTCTCATGAAATATTGTGAATATGTTCGATTAGTACATAGATTTTCATGTCGATTCAGTGTTTCGGCATTTTTCAAAATGGCGGAGATTTGCGGGCCGAAATTTTAATGTCGTATAGTGCTATTGGACTCACTCAAATATACTTTGACAGGAGATCGAGAAGGATGGCACTATTCGACAGTTGAATTTTGAACATCGGAGTAGCCTTTTAGCTTTACAGAGCGACCTTTAGTTTCTGCAGGTAAATAATAACAATTTTAAACAATATAGAAATACAAAAATTAGAAAAAAGACAAAAGGAATATTTTTCAGGCGTATCCGGATGCAAATATTTTGAGACTCACCACCCCTTGCGCATGTAGGTATTTAGGATCAGATTTATTTTACAATAACACAATTAACAGAATAGTACTTTAAGTAAAAGAAAAACGAATTACATTTTTGATGCTTCAGTTTACGCGACACACATTTTTAAAATTAGTTTGCATAAATGTAACTTTGACAGAGAACAATTGCGTTTTTCTCTGTCAACCTATGACAAGTAACTGGAAAGTTGGACTTCCGGTTTGTGACTTAAGATGGCCGCATGCCTTTAAGTTTAGTTGTTCGTTATTTATTCATGTTGGTTGTTCAATGTGTAGTATTGATAGCCTATTGTGCAGTGAACTAACGTATGAGTGAATGGTTAATGAAGAATTCAACTTGCAAGCGTACATAGCCCTTCTTGGGTCAAGGCCCGGTAGACCGCGTGGTTTTTTGTAAATCGCTATCAATTTACAAAAAGCAAAACCTCACCGAACAACGGCATGCTCTACGAGCAAACTTGAAATTGGCAAAATCATCATTAACCTGATGGAAGCCATATTTTAAAATTAGAATTAGAATTAGAACTGGAAAGTTGCTGAAATGTCAAATAATGAATATACGTACGCGATATAACCCGTTAAATTCGTTTTATTTAAATACGCTTTTAATGTTTAATCATTAAGCTAAAAAACAACAATTACTTAAACTTAACCATAAGCTAAATAAATCCGTAATTTAGCGTACCGTTAAACTACCCAACTATAGTCCAGTCCACACCACTATGGCTATGGTCTATTAGGTACTCGTTAATATCTCTAAAGTGAACAACATAATTAAACAAACCTAAATAAAAACGTAGATATAAAATCACTGATAGAATATGGATTTTGATAGAAATAAACGAGTTTCGTTTTGGACCATAGTTGGATGATTGGACTAAGTATAGTTGGGTAGTTTTACGGTACGGAACCTTCGAAACAAATACAGAAATAACAGTGACAACTTTTTTTATCTGGCTGAATGAGAATCAATCAAGATCTCTGAAAAAAATAAGCGCCATCCAACTAAGAGGCATAATTATGACAAAATATTTAGGTTACGTTAAAACGCGAACGTTTTTTTGAATTTTATTATGGGTCTGCAATTTAAAGTGTCTAAAAATATTTATTCTAATAACTTGGATGCCACGAGTGAGCGACCAACGGCATGGCGAGCGGTTGAGCGAGAGATCCGAGCGCGGCCATACGAGTGAGCGAGACAGACGTACCGCTCACCGCTGCCGCTGTCCCTCAAAGTGGCATCTCCGTATACATCGCATCCGTAGTACAAATAAATACACCTCAGACCATAGAAATAAACTTATTTCTATGGTCTGAGGTTGTAACAGTTACTATGAAAAACCGTGTAACTCAGAAATTTAACTTTTTAGCAAACATTTTTTTTTACCGAAATTCCTACAGTAACTAGTTTTCGTTTAAATTGTTGGAAATAAGAATTTAAGAGTAGTAATTAGGTCTATTAAATTAACCTACTTAACCAAATCTTTAAAATAATAAAAAACCGGCCAAGTGCGAGTCGGACTCGAGCACGAAGGGTTCCGTATTTTTATTATTTGTTGTTATATCGGTAACAAAATACACATTCTGTAAAAATTTCAACTGTCTACCTATAACGGTTCATGAGAAAATGCTTGTTGAACGAAATATCATGCAAAAAGCCCTATTTTTGTATGGGAGCCTCCCTTAATTATTATTGTTTTATCATGAATAGTATTTGTGCTATATGGCAACAGAAATACATCATCTGTGAAAATTTCAACTGTCTTGAGATACAGCGTGGTGACAGACGGACGGACGGACGGACAGCGAAGTCTCAGTAATAGGGTCCCGTTTTTACCCTTTGGGTACGGAACCCTAAAAAACTACAAGAAACCTGAAACTTTCAAAAGTTTTGGCTGTAATAAACCCGGAATGATTTTTCTACAATACGCTATATTGTAGAAAAATCATTCCGGGTTATTATTCAGTTAATAGATGTCAGATAGATGTATAAAAAAATCGAGTAAGCTTGTTTTTAATTTGTATATTTAATAGCTTATATATCGCTAGTTAAAAACAAGCAGCGGAGTGTGAAACGGAACGCGCTCGCGTCAGTTTAAGCTGCGAACAAAAATCTCATATTTTTTAGTATAAAGTCGCTAATTCGGACTAAGTGTGATATTTGTGACTTCGGAAGTCCAAATACTTTGGATTCAGTGTTATTTTCAAAAAATTTTTAGTGAAAACAGTGCAATAAAAACCTAACGGAAAACTAACCTCAAAATTTTAAATCTCGATATACTTTTTTTGTGCGGAAAACTTTCGTTGTAGTTATGTCAGCCAAAAAAACCTTTGAAAACGGATAACTATTGCTATTCAAACTCAAAATCATGAGCAACAACAACACGCACATGCATAAAACCCAACAACAAACAAGTCAAGCCCCTACCGTCAAACCACTTGTGCAACAAGTATTCCATAAAGGAATGTTTAATACCGCCCCTCGATCTGGAAGTAATTTGGCTGGAAATAGCCGTAATCAAACAGATACTTCACAACCTCAAGAGCAAGATTTATACAACCAACTAGACCTGCCTCCAATCGGCGAGACACCTGCCAATGATGTAATAAACCAGGTCCCTTGGCAAAGGGTCCCAGGAACAAACAATAAACGGAACCGTTCACCAGAGCAAACCGCACTTACCCACAAACTACAAAAAAAAACAGAAGAGAGACAACAGTTGTTCAACAAAAATCGCCTATTACAGGGAAATACATCAACAATTGAAACTAGTAACTCATTTTCTGTGCTCCCCGAAGATGTTGGACAAAAGGGTGACCAGAATGACACAGTATTTATTACCAAACCAAAGAAAATTCCAAAACCACCCCCTATTATACTATCTGGCATTGAGGATGTGAAACAGCTAACCGACTTCATCTATGAAGTAGCCAAAAAAGATGAATTCTCATACACTACACCATCAGGAGATACAGTAACCATATCTACGAAGAGCATCGAAACATATAAGAAACTAATTGAGCATATAAGGAAAAAAGGATTAATTGGACATACTTTCACGAGGAAGGATGAGAGATGTCAAAAAATAGTAATCAAAAATTTGCATCATACTACTCCCAAAGAGGCAATTGTGGAGGCTATTGAAGAAACAGGAAATAAAGTAAGAGGAGACATAGTTACTGCCCGCAAGAAAAATACAAAGGAACCTTACAATGTATTCTACGTCAATGTTGAGCCCAGCGATAACCTCCCACTAGTTAAAAACATAGAATACATCTTTCATCAAAAAATTAAAATAGAAGAACCTAGAAAAAGCAATGCTATAGTACAATGTACGAGATGTCAGCAATATGGCCATACAAAAAATAACTGTATGAGACCATACAGGTGTGTTAAATGCGCAGGCCCACACAACAGCATAAACTGCACAAAAGATAGAAATACTCCAGCTACGTGTGCGCTTTGCCAGGGCAATCACACTGCCAGCTATAAAGGCTGCCCAGTCTATGTTGAAATATATGCAAGAAAGAATCACACTAAACAACAACGCAGACCAAATGCAGCTGACCAAGTTCAAACCGCAAGCAGTGAATTAGATGTTGGAAACTGGAGGCCATTACCAGGCGAACCACAACAACAAGAACCAAACACCATAAAAACAACACAGACCTTCTGCCAAGCCGTACAACAACAAGCAAAAACAAAGCCACAAGATGTAAATAGACACCAGGAAATACAAATGCAGGACTACCACAAGACACAGGCACCTCGGACTGAAAACCAACCCTGTAATTATTATAATGAGAACACAATATTAGAAATAATTAGTAAACAAGCTCAAAAAATAGATATACTCGTGCAACAAATGGGGACACTAATAACCCTCATTACCACACTCATCAGTAAGACAAAATGACTGCAATACGAATTGGAGCATGGAATGCCAACGGCTTGGCTCCTGTTAAAAAAGAACTAGAAATTATGCTTAACGTTAACAAGATTGACATCATGCTCATATCTGAAACTCACCTAAATGATAGAAAAGTAATAAAACTACAGAATTACGATATATATTGTACCAACCACCCAGATGGCACATCTCATGGTGGCACAGCTGTGTTGATAAAAAATAATATCAAACATCACATGCATAACCAGGTAAAAGAAAACTATCTACAAGCCACTACAGTCACAGTAGAAGATAAAAATGGAAACTTTAATGTTAGTGCTGTCTACTGCCCACCTAGATTCAAAATAAGTGAAGAAATGTTTACAATTTATTTTAAGAAACTTGGAAACAAATACATTTGTGGAGGAGACTGGAATAGTAAACACACCCAATGGGGGTCTCGACTTACTACCACAAGAGGCAGAGAATTAAAGAAATGTATGGATAGTCTAAAGATAAAAGCTCTATCAACAGGGGAGCCAACTTATTGGCCGACGGATTCAAACAAACTCCCAGACCTGATCGATTTCTTTATTATAAATGGGTTCTCAGACGCATACCTGGACATACAGAGTTGTCATGATACCACCTCCGACCACTCACCTATAGTATGTACATGCAGCAGAACCGTGATATACAGAGAACCACAGCCAAGTCTCTATAATCACAAAACAGACTGGGTAGCATTCGCAGAATACCTAGAAAGTAGGACAGACTTACATGTCAAATTGAAAAGTGACATTGACATAGATGAGGCAACCTTCTACATAACTAATCTGATACAGGAAGCTGCTTGGCGGTGCACACCATACATCGAAGCAAGAAAATGTGTGAACATCCCGCTGCATATACGAGAGAAGCTTGCTGATAAAAGAAGACTTAGACGAATCTGGCAATGGAGCAGGCTGGAAGAGGATAAAAAACTTTACAGAAAATCAGCCCGGGAGCTCAAAGAAATGATAGAAGAAAATAGGAACTACACGCTACAACAAAAACTTTCCTCTCTATCGACAAAGAAATGTGATGATTATTCCCTATGGAAAGTTACTAAACAATCTGATAGGCCACAACAAACTGTACCACCACTGAAAACAATGACAGGCACATGGGCTAAACATCCCAAGGAAAAAGCAGAGGTCTTCGCACAACATCTAAGCCAGGTTTTCCAGCCAAATAACACAACAATGAAAGACTTTGAGAAACATGTGAATGAGTACTTAAAAAGTGATCAGCAGCTTTCACTTCCTATAAAACCTGTAACTCCAAGGGAATTGCAAAAGTCTATAAGATCACTAAGCAATAAAAAAGCTCCTGGATTTGACCTAATTACCGCAGAAATTCTTAAAAATCTGCCAAGAAAACCAATTGTTTATTTGACTATGTTATTCAATGCCATAATGAGAATACATTACTTCCCCAGACTATGGAGCGTGTCTCAGATCTGTATGATTCCCAAACCTGGAAAACCACCCACAGAACCCAGCTCTTACAGGCCGATTAGTCTCCTCTCTGTAATATCCAAGCTCTTTGAAAAACTTTACTTATGGAGGTTGAAGCCAATACTAGAAAAGGAAGCTATCATACCGGACCACCAATTCGGATTTCGCGAACAACACTCAACAGTAGAACAAGTACATCGTGTAGTGAACAAGATACGACAATCTTTGGAGCAAAAAGAATACTGTGCTGCGGTGTTCCTCGATATACAGCAAGCTTTTGATAGAGTTTGGCATGATGGCCTTCTATATAAGCTAAAGTCTCTGCTGCCCAACTCATTCTACATGATATTAAAATCATATTTGCAAGACAGATTGTTTCAGGTCAAAGTTGGTGATGAAGTATCAAACTTGTATAATGTCAAAGCCTCAGTACCTCAAGGTTCAGTGCTCGGACCTGTGCTTTATTCAATATATACTGCCGATCTACCATGCAGTAATGATGTAGTGACAGCGACATATGCAGATGATACAGCCTGTCTATCTAGTGATAAAGACCCGACTACAGCAGCCGAAAGACTTCAAATGCACTTATACAAAATTGATGAGTGGCTTGAAAAGTGGCGAATAATGCCAAGTGTGTCTAAGTCTGTTCAAATCACTTTTACACTTCGGAGAGGAGAATGTCCAGCCGTATCCCTACGAGGAGAGCAACTTCCCAAAGAAACATGCGTGCGATACCTCGGCCTTCACCTTGACCAAAAGCTAACGTGGGCCAATCACATAAGAATAAAACGAAAAGAAGCTGAACACCAATACAGACGCCTACAATGGTTGATAGGGCGAAAATCATCACTAACGCAGACAAATAAATTGTTGATCTATAAATGCATCATTAAACCCATTTGGACATATGGTATACAACTCTGGGGATCTGCCAGCAACTCTAACCTCGAGATCCTACAAAGGTTCCAAAATAATGTCCTAAGATCGATCTCATGTGCACCCTGGTTTGTGAGAAATACAGAGATACATGAATATCTTAACATACCAACAGTGAAAGAGGAGGTCAATAGGTATTGTACGAAATACAAACAAAGGCTACAGGAGCACACAAACCCACTTGCCAGGGACCTGGTTGTACAGTCAAACAATAATATATCTAGATTGAAAAGATGGCAAATATTGCACCTGGATCAGAGACACTAGAGAAGTGAACTCTTAAGTGAAATGGGAGAGTGTTTAATGGAACACCTCTCAAAGCATACCAAGAAGTCACACAATCTGATTATGACCGAAATGGTCGATTGCAGATATCAAGAGAAGAAAAAAAAAAAAAAAAAACAAGCTACTCTATAAAGTAAAATAAAGAGACGTATTTTTTCTTTACTATGTTTATTTACATTTTATTTATCATATTTTTTTGTAGAGACGTAGATACCTATTTAACCTGTGGCATCTTAAAAAATAATAGAAGTCTAATATAAGATAACCTAATATAAAATAAAAATTTGGCAGCTATAAAAATTATAACTTAGCATCAAGACCCTGGGCATGTATGCCAAGTTATTTATTTTAGATGTAAAGTTATTCGATGACAAATTATTATTTTAACTTGCCTGAAAATAAGAACCCGTATTGGTATACTAATAACTATTATCTAAGGTACCTGCACCATGTAAGGCCCAGTGCCTAATAAAGCCCACATTAAAAAAAACCCGCTAAAAATAATGGCAGCAATTTGAAGTTTTGGCAGTTCGTACAATAGACAAAATAGCCGCCATCACGAAAGCGTCAACACTTGGCCTCGAACCTGTTCAAACCTGTAGTCACAAAATTGTTACACTCGTGACCGCACGTGACGTTTTACACAAACTGGCCTTCAAAAATCGTAAGTTTCTGTGAGTTATACCTAAAATTGTTTATTATTTTTGCTTACAGGTATCTCTTAGATGTAAATGAATCTTTTTAAATTGTTTTTATGCAAGAATTATCTGTGGTATTTTTTTTGCAAGAATAATTAGAGTACTTACCGTTTTTCTTAATAAGGCCCAACTATTATGACTATGGGCTTTATTACGTCAATGAAAAACAGAATAATTTATTTAATTTATTTTTTAGAAAGAACATGGAGCAAGATAATATACCTCGGAAAAGAGCAACCTGGACAGTCCAGCAGCTGGCCAGTGCTGTAAAAGCAGTCCAAAGAAAGATATAATCTCAAAGGGACGCCTCAAAAAGGTATCACATTCAGAGAAGGACTCTAAGGAATCATTTGAAGACAGGAATAAAGAAATCTAGGACGGTCGACTACTTTAACAACTGACACGTCTGCAACTGCTTCCGCTGGTGTATGGTTTTGCAAGGCTTGCCAAGAAGACCGTGTCATGGATATGCGGCAATGCAACACCTATCGCACTTGGTACCACGAAGTTTGCGTTGGACTTACGGCAGAAAACAAAGAATTTCAATGCCCAGAGTGCCAGAACGGATAATTTTTTCGTTGTTCTTGTTCTTTTGATTTGTGCTATTTTTTATTTACTTTGTGTCTGTTGTCTTGGTTGATTACTAATTACTTACTTAGACTGCACCTGAAAGCACTGAAAGACTGAATAAATGAATAATTAGAGTAACCTGAAGAAGATACGTGGAACTTCATTTTTATGAAGAATTTTGGTTTGTTTTTGTAGTGTTTGTGGATCTGTATAAAACCTATTATGTGGGTAGTTATGACGTTGTCTCGAGAGTACGGGTGGGAAAACAGTCACGGGAGAGCCACCGGCTGTGACGGACGTCTGACCTGCTGGTGCCATACCGAGCCAATGAGTGCGGTTCTCCTATGGGTGGTCATGGGATCACTACAGTTTTCATTATGAAAAGTTATTTTTTGTTACAAAATTGCCTGTTTAGGGTTTTAAAACACAGGTATGTGAATGTTATGACTTTAATACTAATGTTTATTAATAAAACAATATTTTTAATTATAAAGAGACAAGAAAATTAACACTTAAGTGAGATTAATAAAAGTGTTAACTACATATATCCTAACAAGGCCCAGGCTGGGCCTTTTTAAGGGATAGGGTGCCAAATAAAGCCCAAACTCTTGTTTTTGAAAAATATATGTTAAAAAATAGAACATGTTGATTCCAAAGATTATTTTCCTTCTTTTTAAGTAAAGTAATAAACGACTGATTATATAGAAATGCAGTTTTATTTTTTTTGCTAAAAATAATATATTTTTTGCTATTAATCTGTTAGGTGGGCCTTACATGGTGCAGGTACCTTAAGTACTATAATATGGCTTATCGAGCTAACATTCAACACGGTCGATGACATTTTAATTTTGACATGTAATTGAATAATATTTTATCAAAGTTTATAAGTTTACCAAATTTCACTGGCACATTTTTTCAACAAGAACTAAATGAGCATCAATCAGTATCTAAAAAAACCCAAGCGCCACCGCGCCGAACTCATAATTATGACAAAATATTTCGGTTATTTGAAAGGGCGCGAACGATTTTTTGTCGAGATATTTATTGTCGTCATCTAGACGAACATTCGTTTTTTGCGGCGAATAAAATATTGGAATGAAGCTAATGAAGTTATTTTCAGACTACAAAGTTAGCTGATTTAAATTTTATTTATTTTATTTATTGGTATTCAGGATAACAACAGCCGTAAATATACATATGATATAAAGTGAGTTACATAACAGAGGGCCAATAACAGTTATCCATTGGTTACATAAAAAATAAGATTTAAAACTAAGTAGAATCTGACACAGTCAACATGTCCGTTCCAAACAGATGTTCAACATTGGTAATACATTTGAAACAGGAGTCAGTCACAAGTATTTTCATATTAATACATGAACACATTAATACATTAACATCAGACCGCTGCATCATATATTTTTAAACAATTTGCGTTTGAAATTTTTAGGGGTATTTATATTTTATTGTTAGGAGATTCATCCCCAAGTAACAATTTAACGTCGTATAAAGGTTAAGTAAACGTTATCTGAATACCATACATCGCTATAATAAAGTCATACTAACGTTATAATAACGTTTACTAAACGCGAAAATGGCCCCAGTTATACGACCTAAATGGTCGTATAATGGTCATACAGAATTCGCGAGCCAACTTCATTAACGTCATTCAACAGTCGTACAAATGTTATGGGATAACCACTTTCGTCGCGCAGTAGTCGCATCCTAACTTTACAACGGCTCGTTTGTTGTATTGTGGCCATACAGGTGTTATTGATTGACTAAAACGTTTTATTTAAGTCAAGTGACAACACCTGTAAGACTTATTCATATTGTTCGTGGCAACGTGTTTGTGGTTCAAAGATTTCAGTGTAAAATAAATACTAAGTACAAGGAAATAAAAAGCTGAGTGTTATTTAATTTTCATATCTTGCTTACTTTATCTGTCTGTTTTATGATAATATACATATGTGAATACTATTCAGATTTTCATGCCCCCTCGTAATTTTGTGTTATAATCATTATATTTTCATTAACAAAAATAGTTTTTTTTTTTTAAATGTCTGACATGTTGCTTTTGTCGCACACTTACCTCTGTACGACCTGGGGCCCTATGATGGTTGCGTTTATCACGCGATAAATAAGTGATAAAGCATCCGTCACGCTTTGACATAATGCGAGTGTGAGTGACAGATGCTTTGTCACTTATTTATCATGTGATAAACGCAACCATCATAGGGCCCCTGATGATGATGATGATGATCGCCATGACAGCTAGCTATTTCCGTAAATGTGGCCGCCTAATCTTTATAATGTCAAAACCTGACTTAAATGCGACTGCAAGTTTGATTAAAGTCAGGACACGACATTAAACGGACATCATGTAATATTAAGGTTATATTTGAGTCGTCAATAAACAACCAAGTCATTTAAGAGTATTTAATTGACCGCTGTAAAACAAGATACTGATTGTTATATAAACGTCACTGTGAAAACGTCTATATAACATCCACGTTGTATAACTGTCGTATAAAGGTTTTCCGAAAACATGATTTGGTGTGTTCAAAACGTTTATTGGACTATAACGTTAGTTATGACTATTGCGTTGTCGTACAAACGTTTTAGCTAAGACTGTAATACAACGTTGTATCGTTTAGTCTCCCCAACGTTGCTAAGACCAGTTTACTATGACATATTCGTCGCACGACTAATTAGTTACATTAAAGACATCTATAGGACCTGGGTAGTCATCTCATTACCATTGTAAGACTGCTATCCAACTTTAGGTCGTACAAGTCAAGACTTATACGACGTATTTGTTTGTTAAGAATTACCGCCCGTAGTTTGTCTAACGATAAAGCTTTATGTCTTGCCTTCCTTGCAGTCCAAGTGGCTCCCACCTCACGAGTTGGTTTCAAATTGCTGAAATTTATTACAAATTTATTACGTTTTCAACCCCCTTTATCTCCGCCATTTTGATTATTTTGAAGAATTTTGGTGAAGCTGAAACAGAGATCCTCAGTCAATTACACGATCGCAACATTATTAAAAAGATCTTTTTAATAATGGCGGAGATAAAGGGGGTTGAAAACGTAATAAATTTGTAATAAATTTCAGCAATTTGAAACCAACTCGTGAGGTGGGAGCCACTTGGACTGCAAGGAAGGCAAGAACATAAAGCTTTATCGTTAGACAAACTACGGGCGGTAATTCTTAAAGGCCCAGATCGCATATTTATGGCCCTCACCTTCGGTACTACATTAGATACCTTATAAGGTGGTGAATTAGTGAATGTGCCAGATCGAATGTGTTTGTGGCCCAAACCGAAGGTGAGGGCCATAAATATGCAATCTGGGGCTTTACTAATTACCGCCCGTGGTTTGTCTGAAGTGTTATCGTCTTGCCCTGGTCAGGAAGTGAGGGCTTTCTCCCCGGGTTGAGGGTGATGTAAATAAAATAGCAGACTCTATATAAACTAAGTATACCTATTGGATATGCTTTAGTCGTCAATCAGACGTGTTGTTTAAAAAATTGGGCAAGTGCGAGTCCGACTCGCGCATGAACGGTTCCGTACCTATACATAGGTAAGTATAACAAGTTTGTTGTATGGGAGCCCCCCTTAAATATTTATTAAATTGTATTTTATTTTTAGTATTTGTTGTTATAGCGGCAATAGAAATACATCATCTGTGAAAATTTCAACTGTCTAGCTATCACCGTTCTTGAGATACAGCCTGGTGACAGACGGACGGACGGACGGACGGACGGATGGACGGATGGACGGACGGACGGACAGCGAAGTCTCAGTAATAGGGTCCCGTTTTTACCCTTTGGGTACGGAACCCTAAAAACAACCGAAACTTAAACTCATTTAAAATAATATCCAGGAACAAATTTCGAGCTCATCACACAAATATTTGCCATTGCCAGGATTTAAACCTAGAACTAGCTTCGTAACTTCGCACTACCACGAAGCTAAGCGACCCAAATTAAGAGTAATTCACCATAGCCATAGCAATCAAATAATTATCCGAATATTAATAACACATGCCCCTCCCGACGCGTCCAATTACACAAACCGACTAAATAATTATCACAATTAATGAGCACACGCATAATTCACTCCCTAAATAAATCCCCATTCGATATACAATCCTGCGCATCCGTTAGCCACGCCCACATCTCTGATTGGTCAATTTCTAATTATATCTTGGAGCTCGCACCACAGCTATTTGCATCGTTTAAGAACGCACAAACTAAAAACGGCTCTGTACGCTTTTAAATAAGCTCAAAATGGAGTGGTTGATTCTTAAGTGTAGCATACGAAATTGTCAACCAGAAAGACGCCCATTAGCCGAGGCTCTTCATCTTCATTCCAAAGAATCTATTCCGACAAGTCAAATCAGTTTAAACCCACACTCGAAATCGCATCTTAGTCTTGGGACTGAAGATCGTTATTGTGTTGTTGCAGTGGTCGGAACGCAAATATGTTTTTCAGAAGAGGCAGTTAAGATACCGACTTCAGCGGGCCAATTTGACAAAAACGCATCGTTAGTTTGGGAGCAGTGTAAATTATTATCGTGTGAGATACCCGACACATCTTCAAAACGGTGTGCAGTTCTTTAAAGTGAAGACGTGATCGGTGAATTTTCTTTTAAATTCCAATTGGAACTGTATTTGATATTGGAAGTAGTGGATTCATTTGTGAAAATCATACCATAGTGATCAATTAGAAAAAATATTTGGTGAACATTAGTGAAAAGGAGTTGATACCTACTTATTTAATGGTGACAAATTGGAGCTCAGTGATGAAACTGTAAGAAAAAAATAAAGACAGTTTATTGTGAATTAACGGAGTTGAGAGCACAATTACAGGTGTTTTAGAATTTGTCTTTGTAATGTTGAAAATTAAAGATCAGAAAGTTTGCTCATAAAAACTTTTAATTCCACAAAGGCACAAACTGTAACTGAACAATTCTAAAATAATATCGACAAAGCGTTGAATTGGATTTCCAATCTTGTTTACCTTTCTGGATATTAAAACATATAAATATTAACGAAGATACATGTAGTTTACACAACACAAACCTTATAACTAAAGTATTTGAAGATATAACTGAAAACAAACGGAAGATGGACAACACAGAAGCAATGGACATAGAAGAAAACGTAGCAACAGAAAAGAACGACCGAAAACTCCCTTTCTCAATAGAAAACCTACTCTCCGATAAATTTAACAAGGAATCCGCTGGAGACGATAAGTCAGTTAATTCTGAAGATTATCCGAAGTACAACGAAGTGGAGAATGACTCTGATGATGATAAAAGTGACGTGGATGTCGAGAGCTCGGTTGCTGATGCGCAGGAGTTGGATAAGGCTGCTGATTATCAACAATCAAGTAAGTTTCATACCAGTATCCCACTGCAATACATCACGAGTTTGTTTTAATATTGCAAAAAATTAAATTTACACCCCCATATCTCCGCCATATTAAAAAATATTGTCTTCTCACAAAAATCTATATACGTAATTGATTATACTCACAAAATTTCATGAGATTCAGGTTGATAAATGCGATTTCTGACGAGAACAGCCGCAAATTCAGAATAACGAACATCCGGAATACCGGATACGTAAGATGTTTTGACCGAACTGAAACAAGATGTGCTTTACTAATTAAAATAAACGTTAATAATCAACAATATTAACAATAACACAGAAATTAAAATCCTAACTATAAATTAAGAACTTAACTAATTAAAATATATGCTGAATAGGAATTACATAATTTAATATAAAAAAAAAAAAAAAAACGGGCCCCTTTAGCATGGTCCCGAAGACGCTGGCAGCATTTCCTCGCTGAATAGCAACGCTAATACGTTAAGCGAAGAGCTGCCAGCTCTTCGGTCCCCCGTGATGTCGACCAGTCTTTTTGCAATCTGCAAAGATGTGCTTAGGTTAGAAACTTAGAAGGTACAGATATAACAGAATAATAGAATAGAGTCGTGTCCTGTTGATCTTACTAATACAATATAAACTGTAGTGGAAATTTAATAATTGTACAGGAAAATTTAGTTTTTGACCGGCTGTCTCCGGCGTTGCTCAAAATGTATCTGGAGTTAACAAGAAATCGAGCTTCTAATATCTATACTATTATAAAATTCTAGACTTGATATTGAAAAAATTATACTTCTATGGAGGGGGGTCATGGTTTCAGGAAAATCTTAGTAGCGTAATGCAGGATCGTCATTTGTTTTATTTGGGCGCCCGGCGCCGTGCCCACCTGGCGCCATCTATTTTCATAATTTCCTTTGTCCTCACATCACGCCTAAACGGCTGGATAAATTTTAATCAATTTTGGCACAGGGAAAGCTACACATCCAAAGATGGTTATCCACGGTGCAGAAAAATACGCGGACAAAGTAACGGGCACCTTCTTACATTAGATATATGTGACTTTTCAATCATAAGGGTCTACTTTGCCGCTTACCGACCTTACCGTAGATAGACGCACTGAATTGATAGACGTTTTGGTATAAAAATAGTAAGTTGCGCTGGGCATTTTCCGCAAGTCGACATCCAACGTGCATATTTTGCGTGAAAAGGGGTCAGCGCTACTCCAACCTTCTATTGTTAAGAAGTACCTAAATGAAGTTGTATAAGTACCACTATTTCAAATACAATTTATATTGTTTATTGAATAAATGACTGTGACTAGCGACCCCAACTCCTCCACGAACCCCAACAAAGCCTTCAATGGCCTTCATATTGCTTGTATTGTAGCTTCTTAAAAAGATTAGATTAGTATAAAGTTTTTAAATCATCAAATTTAGATTTTGACTCCATACGAAGTGGACCCTTTTGAATGAAAACGTCACATATTTTCAGTTTAATTAGGTTCAACAGGAGATTGAACGTTTTAAATTTAATCATTGTATTAAGCGGTTTACACTCCCGTGAAATTGTCAGGAACGACCCGACATGTTTCGAACTTTTTCATCAGGGACTGCTATCCGTACTGCGTATAAATATGTATTTAATATAAGTAGAGAAGCCATTATTTAAAGTTGTGGACAGTTTTGTGCTAGTCGAAAAGGTGATTTGTCATTAAATCAATCATTCATCACGCACAAAATAATACGGGAAATTAAAAATAACTGCCAATAGACGTTATACGTTTGATTCAAAATATTATCTAAATACACTGATGAAAAATTATAAAATAATCTTCTATGTAAATACTAATTTTAATCAAACGAATACTAAAGAAGGACTTATTTTGATTATAGACTTGTAAGATTCCCTTTCTGACATTACAAAAAGGATTTGATCTGTTCTCCAAATATGATATAAGTTAGAATAATAGTGTTTCACTGGTTCCCTTAAAAGTTTAAATAGTTCGTTTAAGTGAGCATATCTCAAAAAGATTTTACAAAATTAAGACGTCAATTTAAGTTCAATATAATTTTCATATTTTGTTACCAAATTTGTTTGTGATAACAGAACCTTAATTATCAAACACAGTCATAACATTGTGATATAAAATTACTAAAATAATTGGTAACAAAATAGGAAAAATATATTGAAAAATATATATTATTCACGTCTCAATATTGTACAAACTTTGTGAAAAATGCTTAAGTATGGGTTTTTTTTCTTACTCAATATGACACTGTATGTAATACTGCACCGCCAAGACGAATGACGACATAATTTTTCAAATAACACCCTTTTGACTTTTACGATGTAATGCTATCCTTAAAAATGAGAATAAAAAACTTACGCCACTTTGCGCCTTCGCGGCCCATTTGCGGTCGCGCTTGTTGCGGCGACAAAGCGATGTTATAATTATATTTGTCTGACAACTAAAAGAAAGAAAGAAAATAAGTTTATTTATCATAGTATAGACATAAACATTATTAATGCGTAATACTTATTGATTAAATTATGCTAAAAAGGTCGTCACTCAGCTTAATATAAATATCAGACAACTCAATTAAGCTCAAGAAGGCTTGTGTTATAGGTATTAATTAGATAAATATATACTTAAATACATAGAACCACCAAGCACAAATATTCGAGTTCATCACACAAATATTTGCCCTGGCCATGATTCGAACCCGGGACCGCCGGCTCAATAGGCAAGTGCTTACAAACTGAGCCAACCACGTTGTCAAAATGATTAATGTCTTCAAGTAAGCAATACCTACTTCACGATTGGTTGGAAACCGAACATAATATTTCGTTTGTAAGGTAAAGCCTAACCAGAAATATATGAGGATTGTCAAGAGGGCGCTATTTATAAGATTTATATGGCAACAATGTTGCAACCAATCGCAACCCATTATAATGACATTAGGTTAAATACCTGTCAGTTCCACTATGTTAACCTCGTAATATCATTTAATAGAATGCACTCTTTTCCTGACTGTTTTTCGTGTAGTAAACAAGTGTACACTTTATTTATAATCGTACGTTCACGACTGTGAATGGTTTTTGTCATTTTCTTTGGATAACAGGATAATTTTACCGACTAAACGAAAAACCCGAAAAAAGTTATTTTTTCTGTCCAGCGCCTAAATAAATTGACAACATTTCATATTTATAACAGGTGGAAATTAATATAGAGATCGACAGGGCTTTATGTCGTGTACCTTAAAAAAAAATCTTTGAATTTATTCTTCTGTATTTAAAGAAATATAAGAAAATACATCAAATAACTGCAATCTAAGACAATACGGGCTGAATAGGGTTGTTGTCTAAACCAAAGAGCGAAAACATATATATTTTTTTTATTTGACGTTGACAGATGACACATGCATACCGAGTTTTATTAAGTTTTTTTTTAATAAGAAAACCGACTAAAGTAACCGTTCCATTAAGTTCTGGTTTTGGTGTTGCCACATTTTAAAATGAGTATGTATTTATAAATTAATAATAAAATAAATAATCATCACAGAAAATAAATAAAAACAGAAATTACTTCATCTTTTTAAGCAGAATTCAGAAAAGTAATAAAATGATAGGCTTAAAAATATGAAATGTTGTCAATTGCGGGTTTAGTAAAGCCTGGCCAGAAATATATGAGGGATTGTCAAGAGGGCGCTATTTATAAGATTTATATGGCAACAATTTTGTAACCAATCGCAACCGCAGTATAATGCCATTAGTTTAAATACATATATGTCCTATGGTAACTTCCTAATATCGTTTAATGGAATGCACTCTTTGGCCGACTGTTTATCGAGTAATAAATAAAATAAAAAAAATCGTTTATTTGCTTTTACACAGGTTTGCATTATATACAGAGAAATACCTGGCGATGGTGGACCCCAAACTAGGCTGAGCCTGTATCTTGGGACCCTAACAAACACGTGTACCCTTAATCTATAATATTACGTTCACGAGTGTGAATCATTTTCTGCATTTTTTTTTATATTTTGAAATATTAAACCCGCTCCAGACCTTCCGGTCCAATCCGACTTATCGGAAAAAAAATCCTAACAACTGCACTACACATTATCCGATTGCTTCCGATCGGTCGGATCGGATCGGAAGGTCTGGAGCGGGTTTATGCCTTTTAAAGAAACCAGCTCCAATAACATTGTTGTTGACAACATGTTGACAACCATCATAAAATGATTGCCATTGTAAGAAATTAGTTCCAGTGAAATTCCGCAATATATGGCGCATCCTGCATCCTCAATTATATTTCTGGTCAGGCTTTATCTCCGAAAAGTAGGAATATAATACTTACGCCACTTTACACCTTCGCGGCCCATTTGCCGCCGCGCTACGCTGACATTTAATATTTTTAAGACTACAATTTTATTACTTGCCTGTATTCCGCTTTGAAAAGAGGACTTAATCATAATCATAATCACATAATCACCGTAAAACTACCCAACTACAGGGTGACTGGAAATTCCACGTATTCCCCCAACCAGCAAAAATGTCATATAAGCTAGGCCTTATATGTCTATTTAGTCGGGAAAAGGTAATGTTACAGTAGTCGTCGTGACGACATGTCGTATAGAAGCTGATTATATTACAATATTGCTTATACAGCAATTTAGTCAAATAGTCATGTCAAATAAACGCCTACACGACCTCGTAATGCGATAATTATGATACAGCACTGTAGCAATCACGAGATTACTTTTATACAACTAATTGATGCTGTAGCTGTTTATTATATGTCTCCTTCGCAACTAGAAGTAGTGTAAACGTTTTTGATAATGCCATTATACGACTAGTCATATTGTCAGCGCAATTACAATTTTTATACAAAATACTCTGGTATAAAAGGGACTTAAATGACTTTTACACTACAAAAAGTTGTGTAAATGCACTTTATCTTACGATTATTAGAATATCGAGTAATGAATGTTATAATGATCTCTATAGAACAAATGATGATGTAGAAGTTGCTTATACGACGCAAAACATTAAATATTCAGCGAAGCCTGTTTTAGCGATAACTATGCGACTCATTATTTATTATGTCGTGTAAAAGTAGTTTATAGCTCTTGTATTAAACTATACGCTTTATTAAAATGTTAACTTATTACTTTTACTTGTCTATAACTCTTAAAATAATATTATTGTGACTTTTAGACAGCAGTCTTGGCGGTCATCATAGACCTACTTAAATTAATAAACATTTGACTTATGAAATAATGATATGCACATCTACAATCCTACATACTTAACACAAAACAAATTAGAGTGCTTTTGTCTTTTTTACTAAGAACCCTAAAGCTTGCATCATGGCGTTAACTAGTCGAGTAATATAAGTAAGTTGTTATCCTAACAAGACTGTATGTCGCATACTGGTTGTGTAAGTGAAACGAGGGTGCTTAATGGCGCTTGCTGATCATTTTATTTGGTCGGAAAAAAAATAATTACATAAATTATCACTTAAAACTCAAAATCACGAAGGGGCATTAAAAATTTATATACCAATTAGTATATGATTTGTCACTAAAATAAATTTGCAGGGAACTACCCAGTAATATTTCTATACACACACCATGGCACAAATTTCGAATATTTAATAAGTCTTAGGAAAACTACACTTTAGTTTCCTCGACATTATATTTTTTTGATAAATTCTTTAAGCTTTCTTCTTTATGAGTTCAAGAAATTGAAAAAGTCGTATAAAGGCTGCCCCAACGCCGCTATAGAACCAAAAAATCGCTTAGTGATATATTCTAATAACAGTAAGTCGGCTATTAAGTCGAGTAATCGTCGTGAAAGAGACCACTATGATGCAAAATCAGAAATAGCGCGACTGTTATACCACTTCTACACAACATACCTGTTCTATAAGCCCTGTTTCGGTTGACTTTTACTCGACTTAATTGCACTATAATTGTGCCCAAACCCCGTCGTATAAACTAGGACTCGACTGTTATACGACTATATGCCAAGACTAACAGGTCACGCAGATACGTTGTCATGAATGTTTATACGACCTGATTTTGCTGGTTGGCCTTCAAAGGGGTATTCTATGGTTCATTTGCAATGATTTCAGTCAAGTCAACTAGGGGTCAAAACTCATTGGTTTCAAGTTATTGGAGTTTTTAGATTTTTTTGGAAAATACCCGCCTATCGACCTACAAGTGGTATTTCTTAAAAAACTACTTCAATTCGGATTTAAAAAAAAACATTTTCTTTTAGCCAATGACTTGCTAATTACGATAAATAACAAAAACATGCAAAAATGCAACTTTTTACAGAAAAAAAAAAGGATTTGAAGTAAAATACCCGCCTATCGACCTACAAGTGGTATTTTTTTAAAAACTACTTCAATTTGGATAGAAAAAAAAATCTTTTAGCCAATCAGTTGCTAATTACGATAAATAACAAAAACATGCAAAACATGCAAATAATAATTTTAAGAATTGAGCTAAAAATGTCAACCATTGTACCTTTTTAGAAAACTTATTAACTTAGAAACTTATTTCTGTAATTTGTATGTCAAGTGTCCTACTTTTTTTAAAGTTATGTATTAAAATGTTACAATATTTGGAAATAAAATCAAGAACTTCAAATCCTTTTTTTCTGTAAAATTTTGCTGTAAAGTCATTGGCTAAAAGAAAATGATTTTTTTTAATCCGAATTGAAGTAGTTTTAAAAAAAATACCACTTGTAGGTCGATAGGCGGGTATTTTCCAAAAAAATCTAAAAACTCCAATAACTTGAAAACCAATGAGTTTTGACCCCTAGTTGACTGGACTTAAATCATTGCAAATAAACCATAGAATAACCCTTTTGAAGGAATACGTCGAATTTCCAGTCATCCTGTATAGTCTAATCATCCAACTATTATGGTCCAAAACAAAAATCGATTATTTTTATCAAAATTCATATTCTGTCAGTGATTTTATACGATTTTATTTAAGTTTGTTTAATTATGTTGTTCACCTTAGAGTTTATTCGTAATAATTTTCATAATATTAACGATTAATTTTCGGATTAAATTGGACCATAGTTGTGTGGACTGGACTATAGTTGGGTAGTTTAACGGCACTGTTTTTATATTTTTCCTGAGATTACTAATTATTTTATTATCAATTTATTCATATTTACTAATTGTAAAAGGTTGTACCTCTACAACTATGACACTAATCTGGTGTCTAATTAATATAACTAATGATGTTGAGCTTGATATTACTGACAACTTTTTCACGGTTAGGTCGAAGACGAGTCGAGGTTAAAAGCGGCAAAATGGCGACCTTGACTTTAACCCTTATTTTGTGTTCGCGAGTCTCGAGAGTCGGCTATTTGTTTCTCGTCTCGAATGGAGGAGAAACTCTCGAGTTGTCTCGAGTTTGAGAAGTCTCGAGCAGAAACCCTAACTACAAATCTACGCAGGCATAGTTGTCTTAGATTTCGGTTATTTTATGTATCTTAGTCAAATTGTTTTTCCACCGTTCACTTATTTGAAAATAACTGATATTCGATACTTACTTTTTTGGTTTATCTCAACTCTGAAGTATTGTTTCCCATCTGTAACGTTTCGCCAAATTTTCATTTGTCCGAAAGTAGTTTTTTCCTTAAACCCATATTTTCTGGGTTTAGTAAATTTTCTTTTTAAAGAACCCATTAGGTTAGGTTAGGTTTATTATTATTCTGGAATATGAAGGGATTTGCTCTAATTATTTTAGATATTGGTTATCTACCTTAGGCGGCTGTTTGCAGCAGAAATTTGGCCAAAAACAGACTTAGGTATACACAAATTTCATAAATAAGAAATCAGGAAACTTTCCTCATTTTGTAATGGAAATGAACTAGTAAATATTCCGGAAATTTTCGGTCTATGACGATATGATATCATAGAAACAAAACACTTTATTACCGCTCTAATACTTCCCAAATCCCAAACTTTAGGCAGACAGGGTATGGGATGGGCGATCTTAAAATGTTCCGCTTCTATAATATCACTCATACTCATACTTGCAGCATCTCTGTTTGGCCCAGACTGGTAGAGAATGCATTAGGCATTAAGTTCGCAACTTTTACTGACTTTCGTTTTGGGCAATAAAGTATAAATAAATAAACATCACTGGAAGAAATGCCTTACAGGGATAAGTTCGCCCTTGTACACATGTATTGTTTTTGAGTTTTTGTCAATATTGTTTTATGTGCAATAAAGTGTTTACATACATACATACATCAAAAAATGCATTTGTCCCATAGTCGAAATTGTCTGGTGATCTTAAATTCATTACCTTTCTACCCTTCAAGCTTCCACCGTAGTCGGGTAAAAACAACAATACATTTCTACAATTAACATATTTGAGATTAAAAAAAGCCACGGCGTAACATAAAAGACTTCCGTGTTTATAAATACTATGAAACAATATTTTCTCAAACATGCAATGAAATATCGTCGTAACGTGCGTTAGAACAGGCTTCGAAGTGTCAAGTTTCGGGCGGAACAATTCGAGAGAACTGTAAAGGAATTTCATACAAAATTGAAGGCCTAAGCCGGGAAGTAATTTGTTTTTAATTTTAATGTAAACATGGCGTCTGTGTGTATGAACAGCTGATATATATTTTTTTTCTAGTAGCTACCCATTCAGCCATCGGACCAACAATATCCGTGTTAATGCCTAGTACACACGAACTGAAAATACCGTCTATACGTAAGTCACCAGAGACCATAGACAATATTAAAAATCCTCTGCCTTTATTTTACTTATTATAGAAACTAAGATTCTTATTATCAGGTTGTGTATAATGGCCCTAATATTCGCACACTACACACGTGGACTTATTAAAGAAAAAAAATATAGAGGAATTGGAGGGAAAATTAAAAATACGTTTTTTAAACATGGCGTCTGTGTTCATGAACTGGCTGAACAGATGAATTATGTTTTTTGAGTGGTGTATTTTTTTATTTCATTGCATATGTTTGAGAAAAGCACTATACATGCCTTAGCCGTGAAAAGGGCTTGCCGGCTTCGTATCACTAGACGGCCTCCCTTACGGTCGGCCGTCTATACCTACTCAGCCGGCAAGCCCTTATTTCCCGGCGTCTGCAGTAATGTACTATTAAATTTTTAAAAAACGACTAACGATATTCTAAAACATTATCAAGTATTTAAACGTCGAACGCGGACACTTACAACAATTTAACGGTCTCAACCACTAAATCCCCGCTTTCATGTTTTCTAACCATAGACAATTTTTCTTTTTCTGCTGAGTAATTACGGGGGGTTTCGTTAACGAGACGGGAGATTTATCTGAGTGCAACGGATTTAGAAAATGAGACATCACGACGGTTGTGGAGCGATTCAAACGGCTAATTTGAGTTTCGAACGGATATCTGTGCATTTGGATCGCTAGGATATACAAAAACCGGCCAAGAGCATGTCGGGCCATGCTCAGTGTAGGGTTCCGTAGTTGCACAATAGACGGGCTTAAAACAGCGGTTTTAAGATCGAGGTTTAAGTTACGAGAAAGATTTCAAGCTCTATAAAAAAGTCGTAAACGCCAAAGTAACTGTGATTACGAGGGTTGTTTGATAAATACACGTTTTAAAAAGTTATTCTTGTTACTGGCTGAAATTATGTATACGAACTTGTTAGGCATCCTTTATGGACTAGAAAAAAAAAAAAAAATACAGCGTTCTTTTGTTTTTTTTTTCTTTTAACGGCTTTTTACGACGGAGTTCGCGTTGTTATTGCAATAATGGAGAAAGAGCAGTATCGTTCTGTAATTCGTTTTCTGTTTTTGGAAGGAAATTCTTGTGATGAAATAAAAGTACGCATGCAAGCTGTTTACAATGATCATACTCCTTCTATGACAACCATTAGATATTGGTACAATGAATTTAAACGAGGCAGAACGTCCATCTTTGATGAAGATCGCCCAGGACGTCCTGTTGAGGTGACCACAGGTGATATGGTAAAAAAAATTGAGAATATTGTATTAAGCGATCGCCGAATAAAAATTGTCGACATTGTAAATGTTTCGATTTAACGCGTGCAGCACATTTTAGAACACAAATTAGGCATGAAGAAGGTTTCGGCGAGGTGGGTGCCGCGTTTGCTCACCGAGGAACAAAAGCTCACTCGGAAGCAAATTTCAAGGCACTGTTTAGATAAGTACGAAAGTAGTCCGGGTGACTTCCTTCCGCGTTTTGTGACTGTTGATGAAACGTGGATACACCACTATACCCCAGAAAGTAAAGAACAGTCTAAACAGTGGATTTTGCCGGGGGAATCAGCTCCAAAGAAGGCGAAGACCGTTCCATCGGCCGGAAAGGTCATGGTGACTGTTTTTTGGGACTCGCAGGGAATCATCCATACTGATTATTTACAAAAAGGAAGAACGATAACCGGGCAATATTACGCTAATTTATTGCAAGAATTTGATACCATTTTGAAAAAAAAGAGACCACATCTAAATAAGAAAAAAGTTCTCTTTCATCATGATAATGCACCAACTCACTCCTCAAGAATCGCAGACTCCAAATTAAAGCAATTACATTATGAATTGCTGCCTCATCCGCCCTATTCCCCAGACCTGGCTCCCTGTGACTTCATCCTATTCCCAAATTAAAAAAAATGGCTCGGTGGAAAGAAATGTTCGTCCAATGAATAGGTCATTGCCGCCACGGAGGCCTATTTTCACGACTTTCCGAAATCTTATTTTTTAGACGGCTTATTAAAGCTAGAACACCGTTGGAACAAGTGTATAGAGTTAATTACATATTGCACCATAAAAGGACAACCACCGAGTCAGCTGGCACGCGCCCGACCGTCGACGGCACGAGGCACGACTCAGCAAAACACGCGTTTACCTAGTTTTTGCAATTCCGATTATCACACACTCTTGATTCATACTTCGAACAATTGTCATCGCACTTAGGCTATATTTTCTGTAATTTTTTATCTTAATTAAAATTAGTATCAAAGTTTTTGGTTTTTTTTCGGACCTCCGATTGTAGCTATCATAATTGGCGCAGTCGGTAGGATCTTGAGGCTTTTCGCGACCGCCGAAAATTGAAATCGCAACCGTGCGCGTGCGATCGCGGACAGCTGGCTTCTCAAAGCTTCATCAAGACACCAGAATCTACGAGCTACACACCGGAGGCGAATCCAGCAATCGATTCTCGAAAAAAAACCAAAAACTGATACTAATATTAATTAAGATAAAAAATTACAGAAAATATAGCCTAAGTGCTGTTGCCTGAGAATTGTTTTTTTTCGATTCGAAATTCCACATTTAGTTTAATTACACGCGAAGGTAGCCAGACTCTTGGCTCTCTCACCTATTGGTATTAAGACTAATGAGTCACGAAAAGCTACATTTTTTTTTTTTTTTTTTTTATGTCATAGGGGGCAAACGAGCAAACGTATCGCCTGATGGAAAGCGATTACCGTCGCCCATAAACACCTGCAACACCAGAGGAGTCACAAGTGCTTGCCTACCCGGAGGACGAAGATAGAATGCCTCTATGCTAGTAATTTCACCGGCTATCTTACCCCCACACCGGAACACAACAATGCGAACATTGCTGTTTGGCGGTGGGTTAGCAGGCAAGACGGTAGTAACAATCCGGACGGACCCTGCACGAGGCCCATAGATTAGGCTACATAGATTATTCCTATTTCCTTTCATCTTGAAAAGATTCAAATTATTGTTCGGGAATTCGGTTTCCCGGAAGAGAATTTCAGTTTTCAGCCATTGTAAAAAAATAATGTAGAGGCATAATATTGCTGCTACAATAAGGCTGCCTGTCCAATGACGCGCAGTGGAATAAATGAACCAATCGGGTCCCATTAGAAGCGCAAAACAAGTGCATTTAAATTTGAGGAAGCAGTGGGAAGGCAGTCTAAATGGGAGGTACTAAAGCTCCATACTGCAGAATTTGATATTACTCTATGACGTGAATCATCACTACTAATATAGCATTGCACCCGCGCGAAGCCGGGGCGGGTCACTAGTTAACTATAAATCACTCATCGAATCGAAACATCAGGTAACCTGTATGAAATTTCAAGACGCCCAGAAAAGAAGCTTTCAAAGACGCAACAATTTGCAATCCAGTCAGAAGTATAGACGGCCAGTCTAAAATGGCACAAACAGTTTAAGTCGTCTTTATTGCCGCCAGCTCATAAATAAATTAAATGCACGGTTTTTTTCTCAAATAGCTACTTAGTACGAATTATGGCTGTTGAAAATTGTTTATATCTCCAGAAAGTTTATTGGGTTTTAAAAACATGTTTTCACAGTCGTTTTAGACCGCTAACAATCGTAGTAATAATTTGAGTTTCTTTGATCGCCTCGATAGACGGACGGAATTTTAATATATGTACTTATATTTAAAGGGAATTTTAAATCTACCACAGATACCACAGAAATAAGTTTATTGTTAGCGCGCCAGCATCGTAAACATACTCGAATATTTCATTCACTACCTTGGCTATAAATAACGGGTTAATTTATCTTTAAATTGTTAAAACAATCGTTGGAAAACACCGCCCCGTTGACACTTGACGATAAATTGACGTTAATTGGTCTTCCACTACACAAGAACGTCGCCTGAACGTCTTATTGCCGCGCAAATGTCTATTTCCAAACACTAATTAATTTAACTGCAACATTATTGGAGTTGGCATAATAGATCGATTCCAAAGTCTTAAACGAAACGGAACGCGATTAAAAAACAAATACGTCACCGGATATTCAGTTTTTACAACTTTTTAAATCGTTTTAAATTCAAACGGCGCTCATTAAATCATATTGAAACTGAAATACAACCCGTTTTAACATATGTTCTTTGAAATTTCTTTAACGATCGCGAGATCTAATAAATCGTCTCCACATTCATTCTGGTCGTGTACAAAAACAACAAAGCACTCAAATTACTGAAATTCAAACGAACTCCATCCTTATTACTGTACCATAGATAACACTTATATTTTTTCACTGCTGTTTGACGTTTGTGTGATGTGTATTTTGGCGGGATAATTAGGATGCGTTCACTGTTAAACGGTGGCGTCGGTCGATTCCAAGATGGCGGTAGTCGAATGACATGGTGATTTATTGCCACTAATTACTCAAGGAGAGGTGTTTATTGAAAATAACTGCGCGGCGACGACGTACCGTGTCCGTCCTGTCTGCCCAGAGTTAGTAATTGGTCGGGACAATAATAACGCCGTAATGGCTTCAAAAACGTTTCTTAATTTTACTGAAAAAAGAAAACCGCATGTTAAAATAGTTTTACAGCTGTTAATAGCTTGAAAAACTTCTGTTGTCGGATATTACTTATTTGGTCGGCTTGAACTCAATCGGACGATCAATAATGGATATTTATAGTTTTGTGAACTCTTTTATGTTTAAACTAGCTGTTGCCCGCGACTTCGTCCGCGTGGAATCTTATCTTGAACAGTTTACATCTTTATTATATTATTTTCAGATCTAAACAATGTTGAAATTACTTTTCGTTTTTTGCAAGTTGATGTTTTTGATGTTGGTTACTGTAATTCAACAAAAAATAAATAATAATAAATATTGAAGTGCTGCTCCCATACAATAAACGTGTTTTTTTTTTGCCATTTTATAGAAAGAAAGAAAGAAATACATTTATTCGTGACGAGACACAAAACATAATTACATAAAAGGTGTGACAGAAACAATAATAAAATAAAATAAAACAATATGCAACTATTTTTATGGCTGTGCCACGAAAAGGTCCCACCTCAGCAAGATGCTAGCTCGAGAGCCAGCGCTGATCTTCCGGTGGGACCATAGGTGGCGCCACGAAGAGCTGCACGTAATGGTACCGAACTTCGTACGCGAGTTCGACTCGCTCTTGGCCTCTTTTTAGTTTTTTTTTCGGCTAAATTGCTCAAATTACGCGGAATTATTATGTACTCAGGTTTCAAGTCCCGCACTCAAAATAAATATTTGATCTTCAAACAAATTTTTAACCCCTTTTTCACCACCTTCTAGGCTGAATTTTCAAAAACGAATTCACTTTTCTTGTATTCTGATAATATGCCCTTATACAAAGTTTCAAGTCCTGCGCTCAAAAAAATGTTTGATCTCAATACAAACTAGCAACCTCCCTTCTACCGCCTCAGGGGTTGATTTTTCAAAAACGCTAAAATTATTTTTTTTGATTTCTAATTATATGCCTTTATACAAAGTTTCAAGTCCGGCGCTCAAAAAAAGGTTTGATCTCCATTCCATTCCAAACATTCAACCCCTTTTTCACCATCTTCAGGGCTATATTTTCAAAAACGCTGAATCACTTTTTTTTGTATTCTAATAATACGCCTCTATTTAAAGTTTCAAGTCCCACACTCAAAAAAATTTTTAATCTTCATACAAACTTTCAACCCTTTTTTCACCACCTTCAGGGGTGAATTTTCAAAAACGCTGAAATTAGTTTTCTTGAATTCTAATTATATGCCTTTATACAAAGTTTCAAGTCCGGCGCTCAAAAAAAAGGTTTGATCTCCATACAAACTTTCAACCCCCTTTCACCACCCTTCAGGGCTGAATTTTCAAAAACGCTGAAATTTATTTTCTTGTATTCTAATTATATGCACTAATACAAAGTTTAGTCCCGCGCTCAGAAAAAGGTTTGATCTCCATTCAAAGTTTCAACCCCTTATTTACCAGTTTCAGGGATGAATTTTCAAAAACACTTAAATCAGTTTTCTTTTATTTTATTTTAATACCTATTTACAAAGTTCCAAGTTCCTAGCTTAAAATTGAACCCCGAGACAAACTTTCATCCCCCTTTTAACCCTCTTAGAGGTTGAATTTATAATGACGTTAAATTAATGTTATTTTGTTATTATTATATATGCCTTAGTCAAAGAATTTGTCATTGGAATCAAACTTTCAACCCTTTTTAACCATTTTAGGGGACGAATTATTGAAAACGCTGAAATTACGTTTCTTGTATTTTAATTATATGCCTTTATACAAAGTTTAAAGTCCCACGCTCAAGAAAAGGTTTGATCTCCATACAAAATTTCAACCCCCTTTTTACCACCTAAGAGGATGAATTTTCAAAAACGCTGAAATCACTTTTATTCCATTTTATTTGCATAACTTTTTACGAAGTTTAAAGTTCCTAGCTTAAAATTAAATTTGAACCCTAAGACGAACTTTCATCCCCCTTTTAACCACGTTAGAGGTTGAATCTTTAATGACGTTAAAATAATGTTATTTTGTTATTATTGTATATGCCTTAATAAGAAGTTTCAAGGAATTTGTAATGGATTCACACTTTCAACCCCTTTTTAACCCTTTTAGGGGACGAATTTTTGAAAACGCTGAAATAACTTTTCTTGTATTCTAATAATATGCCTTTACCCAAAGATTCCCGCGCTCAAAAAAATAATTGATCTCCATACAAACTTTAAACCCCTTTTTTACCTTTTTAGGGGTCGAATTTTTGAAAACGCTGAAATCATTTTTCTTGTATTCTAATAGTATGCATTTACACAAAGATTCAAGTCCCGCGCTCAAAAAAATACTTGATCTCCATACAAACTTTCAACCCCTTTTTTACCACCTTAGGGGATGAATTTTCAAAAACGCTGAAATCAGTTTTCTTTCATTTTATTTTAATATCTTCTAACAAAGTTTCAAGTTCCTAGCTTTAAAAAAAACTTGTATCCCATACAACTTTTCATCCCCTTTTTAACCCTCTTAGGGGTTGAATTTTTCAAAATCGTTTCTTATCCCTAGCCCACGTTATAAAAGTAACCTACAGTGCAAAAATCAACTCTCTAACATTAGTAGTTTCGGCTGTGCGTTGATGAGTCAGTCAGGACTTCTTCTTTTATACATATAGATAATAGCCCACCTAACGAACACCAAAAGCTGCCTATCAAGGGAAAAAAGTCGTGTATAAGCGAATTTTGGCATAGTTGTAGGGAATGATGTTTTAAACAACATACTAAAAGTACTGGTGGGTGGGGGTGAAGCTAACGGGGGGAGGGGGGTGTAAAGAACCCTTTTTTTAGTTTTTCGTAAATAACTCGTAAACGGTAACCTACAGCAAAAAATGTTCTGAAACATAAGTAATCTACATAAAATTCTCTACAAAACAGATGTATACTTTTTTCCTCTAGGATAAATATTTTATGAGATATGGGGAGAAGTAGACGGACAATAAAGAAATAAACACATTTCTTTAATAAGTATGGCACGTATATTGTACAATCGCCCGCGAATCGGGAAAACGTATTTTTGAGTTTGAAGGACCTTATTGTGAGAAACGAAAAACGAAATTTGGAGCCCTAAATGCCAGTGAAAAAAAATTGTATGCAAGCCGACTCACCCAATTGCAGCCTGGCCTTCTTCGAGTCGGTACCGACAGCTTCCCTTCTCGAACTGATGCTGCACAGGATCTCAGGATGATATTCCAAAATTGGGCGCGCTTCCACACAATTACCACAATATTTCTAATTTTTGTTTCACGACACAGGGCTTACGCGTCTAGTAGCGAGCAGCCATACATAATAATCTACCCTCAACTGGCAATATTTAAATAAATGTAATAGAACGCGAATCTACCCTACCAAAACTGTCACTAGATATAAGGTGCATTCCGAAATACGAAAATTATCGATAAATCTTACAACTCCACAGCTTCTCCGGATGCGACACCATCTCCGCGATCCATGGAAAAAGCAAAGTGGGAATCACTAAATTGTTCACTACTAAATCAGACCTGATTCAAAAGATAAACTACTTTGACTTTGACTTTGAGACATTTTCAGTGAGCCCTCATCACCAGAGATTATTGAACAGGCCGGCGAGAAGCTGTTTCTGTTGATTTACCAAGCACCTACCCAGGAACAAAACCTCAACAAATACCGTTACTCAGCTTTTTTAAGAGCATCAGTGAAGCCGAAATCAGATCTGGCCACTCTTCCTCCTACTCGAGGAGCATCGAAACAGCACTCGTTCAGAGTATACCTACAGGTATCTTTAATCACACATGTTATCGAACACTGTTTTGTTTTTAAAATACAAATATCTATTCGACCCAAATACTTACTTTGATCTTATTTATTTACAGATACAACAATGGCTTGGCAACCCTTTACCACCAACCCAATGGGGATGGGCCAGAGGAGAAGGTGGCATCCTAAAGCCAGTGACAACCAACGACCCTGTGGCACCTGACTCGATTCTTAAAACCATATTTTGCCGGTGCAAGACTGGGTGTGGGGTGCGATGCGGCTGCCGAAAAGCAGGAATTACCTGCTCCAGTGTCTGCGGTGTATGCTCCGGCTCATGCACTAACGCAGCTCCCATCGAAGTCACCGTCGACGACGATGATTATGATGATATTTTAGATGTTGAAGATAATTAGTAATTTTATATTTAGGAATATACGTGCCATGCTTAAAGAAATGTGTTTATTTCTTTATTGTCCATCGTCTTCTCTCCATATCTCATGAAATATTTATCCCAGAGGAAAAATGTTTTTATCTTTTTTGTAGATAATTTTATGTAGATGACTTATGTTTCAGAACATTTTTTGCTATATGCCACAGTTTACGAGTTATTTACGAAAAACTAAAAAAAGGGACCTTTACCCCCCTCTCCCCCCGTTAGCTTCACCCCCACCCACCAGTACTTTAAGTATATCGTTTAAAACACCATTCCCTACGACTAGGCCAAAATTCGCTTATACACGACTTTTTTCCCCTGATTTTTCTTCGTTGGGTGTACTATAACATTTGTATATAATAAGGTAGCTGTATAATCATAAAGAACATACTCCACTACCCGAAAGCTACTTGGAAGAGATCTCTATTTAGCAATAACGCCAGCTGTTGTAAAATAAAATGTGTCCGTTAAGTTGTCCTCATTATTCCTATACCTGCAAGAACCACGCTCTCGGGTTAATTTTCTGCGTTATAACAGAGCCCCATGATGGTCGCGTTTATCGCGTGATAAGTGACAAAGCCTCTGTCCCTCACACTCCCATTTTGTTAAAACGTGACGGATGTTTTGTCACTTATTTATCACTACATAGTATAAAACAAACACAAAGTCGCTTCCTGCTGTCTGTCTGTCTGTCCCTATCTTACCTTAGATCTTTAAAATTACGCAGTGGATTTTGATGCGTTTTTTAAAATAGATACTCATAGAGTGATTCAAGAGGAAGGTTTATATGCATAATACATGCATAATTATTTATCAGCGATGCACAAGTGCGTAGCCGGGGCGGGTGCTAATAGCTTGAGCGTGATAAAAGCAACCATCTTATGACCGCAGAACACACAATGAACCCGATCAAATCGATCGATGAAATATCTGCCCTAAAAAAATATTTTAGTGCATTTTTTCTAACATGATATATCTTTCCAGGTTCTTCATCCCGTGGCAAGCGAGCTCGCACCGCGTTCAGCGCTCAACAGATCAAGAGTCTTGAGGCAGAGTTCGAGAAAAACCGGTACCTATCCGTCGCAGCCCGCGGGAGGCTGGCCCGACAACTTCGATTGACAGAGACACAGGTATTTACCGTATAACTGAAGTTTTGTTGTAAATATACCTTAATAGCAATACAAGTTTTTTTTTTAATACCGTAAATGTCGGTTTCACGACTGAAAACCCGGGATAATGGTCATAAGGCGTTCACTAGTGGACATAGGCCTCACTCATGTCAATAAGTACCTATTGATTACCAATTTTCCACATATGTACATACCTACTTACTCCTTTTCCTCATCGGGGTAGAAAGAGGCAACTTCTTTCCACTTCATACGAAACGTACATACCTCCTTCATTTCATTCTGAAATAAATTCTGCAGGGCTAGTATATCTTGCCGCGACTTTGCTTGTCGCGCGACTCAGCATCTTCTGTCTTGCTCGCACTGTATCGAAAGGAAAGTGACAGGTATATGTCGCGCGACAACGAGACGTATCTACTGCATACAATAGCATCATAATCATCATTAATTTCATCATCGTAACCGGTTTTTCACTCCTAAATTACTTTATTACCAACAACAACTCACATTAAAGACCCTGCACCATACAAATGTTTCGGTTTAGTCCTATGGTTGACTGGTAGAGAATGCCTAATGGCATTAAGTCCGCCATTTGTACTTTTACTTTTGTATTTTGTGCCATAAATGTAAAATAAATAAATAAACAACTAAACTCATGTATCTATTACAGATCAAAATCTGGTTCCAAAACCGCCGCACAAAATGGAAACGGAAGTACACGAACGACGTAGAACTGTTGGCTCAACAATACTATAGCAGCCTGGGCATCGTCGCACCCAGGCCCATGTTCGTTGGAGATAGGCTATGGATCTTCAACTATCCGAACAGAATCCCACCAACGCAGCAACAACAATGGATGAAATCCATCAACAATATTACCCAACCAATAGACAGAAACGTGCTCCGTCCTTTTCCAAAACCTGACGTACCTTTTGTCATCCCTCCGCAAGCGTATCCGAACGAACGGTATTTCACTGAACGCAGCCTTATGGCCGGAAGTGCAAACGTCAAAATTCCCGCGCAAAATCGACTGTTGCCGCGCGAAGTCTACAGCAATATGGCGACCGCACAAAGAAGTATGGACGTTTATAAGAACAATATTTTGAATCACAGCCCAACTCAGGAGAATGTTGATCATTTGAGGAGGTTAGAAGAGAACTTTAGTATCTAATTAAGTATATTTAGAATGTGTTTACTGATAATCTTAAACGGAGACTATCCACTCATCTGTTTTCTGTGACTATTATGTTACCTGACACCACTATTATTTGAAGACCCGACCACCTGTGGTCATCAGTTATAATTTCGTCGGAGGGGTGCTGACTTGCAGCATTTGTGGGCGTACATTTGTAGCAAAAATTGGCGATGTCATTGTCAGTCACCTGAGCACTATAGATTGAAGCCACAAGCTAAGCTAACTCATCCAAGCAAATGAACTGTCAAACCATAAAAACTGACTGACTGTATGGTTTGGCAGTTCATTTGCTTGGAAGACAGCGTGGTCTGAGTCAATAGTTGTAAACCAGCGGCTTGTATTGTAAGCCGGTAGTAACCGAAAGCAGCGGCTATAGAAACGAATAACCAGCCGCTTGATACCGGGTAGATACCCGACTTGAGCATCAAATAAAGAAATTATTTTTATTACATATTTCTTTGTCAAACTTATTTTTGTTATACAATAGCACTTTTTTTTAAAAAATAGACCCCGAAGACACCATTTATTTGTACCTACTAATTTACTTAATTCAGATACGAAAAGTAAACTATGAAACAACGTTTGTGTTCAGGTGGCGGTGTATGAAAATTATAAGAATAAAGGTAGCTAAATCAGTTTATTTTGGATCTAATCATCATTGTAAACCAAACGCGGGAATCTCGCGCGGCAGGATAAATGCGTGTGGGGGGCTGAGGGGTGCGCGGGGCATGCGGGGATGCTTACTTACTATTACTAGGTAACTGATAAATACCTATTTCCAATTCATCTCTCACAAATAAATTATTAAAATAGTCCTATTCCACTGCTCTTTCACATTTTGTAAGAGAATTTCGAGTTTTTAACACTTAATACAGATGCAAATGTCATTGTTTATGTCTATTTATGTTAAATAGATCCTATAGTAAATAAATGAAAAGAAAAATATCAAAAACAAACATTGAATCATGTGAATATGTCAATGAAATGTAAGCAGCCGTTTCCAGCCGCTTGTTATCGCTAGAAATGATAATAAGCCAAATAAGCCGTTTTTAGCCGCTGGGCTAGAAATGTTAGCAACCAGTACAGTATATCCATCATTACGTGTCTTATCACTTATCAGTTATCATGTAAACAGCTTTTTAACCGCCAAATCAAACTGAAAATGTTTTCATGGAAAAATTGGCAGAAATTCATGTTTTCTTATACATTCTTATAGCAAAGAAATTAGCCAAATTATATGGTCAACTGCAAAATAAGCCGCTGTCGGCAATCGGTACCAAAAACCAGTAACTTTATAGTAGGTAGGTTACTTTGTATTTAATTAGCTTTAGATCTGATCTGATTGTGAAAGAAGTTTACTTATTTATCTTTGTAAATAAAATACATAATGTACAAAGATTTTTTTATTTCATCTTTTATACCTAGTTTTTATTATAAAATTGGAAAATAGTGAATTAGGATTAGGTCACAGAATCGAAAAAAAATTGTAACTACATACATAAATGTTATTAAAACTATCGTGAGACATCTTTAATAATTATAAAAAAACGGTTTAACCTCACGTCAAACTCTCGTGTCGGGCCGTTCCTGACAATTTTTACGTGAGTTTAAACCGTTTTTTATAATTATTACATACATAAATGACAAATGTACCATCGAAGACATTGATAGATAACTGTACATTTGTTAATTAATATAAACCTTACTTCAACGTCTTAAGGTCTATAACTCTATAGTTAACTGTGTCTTCGTTTGTACAGTAAAGGAAACTGAAACGCGTCCTTTTTTAGGGTTCCGTAGTCAACTAGGAACCCTTATAGTTTCGCCATCATGTCCGTCTGTCCGTCCGTCCGTCCGCGGCTTAGCTCCGTGATCATTAGTAAATAGTACTAGAAAGCTGAAATTTGGTATGAGTATGTGTATGTATTACGCCGACAAAACGGTAAAATAAAAACTAATAAAAAAAATTTTTTCGGTTAGGTACCTCCCGTAGGTACACCTAAAGTGGGTTTTTCGTTCCAACTAGTGTGCGGGGTCTCGTTGAATAGGTCTTTTAAAAATAGTAGGGGTCTCCAAACATAAGTTTTTGATAAAGTTAGCAGTTTTGTAAATATTCGCTGCGAAAATTAAAAACAAATTGTGTACTTTGGCGTTTACGACCTTTTTATAGAGCTTGAAATCTGTCTCGTAATTAAAAAAATTCTCGTAATTTACGTCTATTGTGAAGGATGGGCAACTACGGAACCCTACACTGACATGCTCTTGGCCGGTTTTTTACCCCTATTGTGACAAAAGCGGAAAAGGGACAGGTTTCAATTTCCTTGAGTGCACAGTTTAGTATATATAATCTGTGACTGTACGTATGGATGATGAAATTTAATAAAAAATCTTGAGTATGTTTAATTGTTTATCGGTAGGAATATCCCCGCCGATCTATCAGTGACGTCATCATCACTACAATAACGAAACCACCCAATTAGAAAATTGGAACCCTACATCGCCAACGTCCATACCACGTTGAATACACCGGTTCTCGTCCGATCACCGAAGTTAAGCAACGTCGGGCGAGGTCAGTACTTGGATGGGTGAGACCGCCTGGGAACACCTCGTTGGCTTTTTGCTTTTGAACCTGCACCCAACAATATTAACAAACTTACGGCAGGGGTCCATTCCATCCATAGTCAACAATGAACCTTTCGTTTTTCGTCTCTTTACATAATGTTCAGTTCATTAATACAGTCCGACCAAAAAGAGTACAAATTAAAAAGTGGCAATACTGTAGTGTCGTCCCTTTCTAATCAATCAGAAAAATGGGGACTAGTATTACCACTTCTTAATTTCTACTCTTTTTGGTCAGACTGTACTTGTAATGTAAGTACATATGGCGTAATTCACATACAAAGTTAACGATAGTTTGGCAAACCCACGCGTGTATCTTCTTAAGTACGTCTCGGTGAGTAGTTGATGGATGTCAAAGAAAAGTACAGTCGGGTCGGCTATGAAAGCTTTCAGACTGTCTATAATGTCCAAAAAATGTGGAACGCTTCACGATTTTGCGTGTCATCCTTGCGCAGGGGCCATGCTAATCTTCTCTGTATCGTTCCAATTTTAGTATATGTACTGCCGAAGCAAGTACACTTACACTGGAACAGAATTTGTATATATAGTAATGAACTATAAACATTTCGATAGCGCGAATTAGGTTTTTCGATATTTAAGTTACACACAAGTAAATAAAACACCAAGTTTCCTATCAAAATAGTAAACGGCCAATTAAACAAACAGAAAGATACAGAAAAAATCAGAAATAATTGTCATTTTATCGAATAAATCACCAAAAACTAATTATAGTCAGTGTCTGTCGAGAGTTACGCCATCTAGCGGCGCTTTGAGATACTTATAGCGCTACGTCGGTGACTTGGAACTTCACACAATATTATACAGATGGCTCTTGATAAACTTTTTCATAGTGAATTCATTTAAGGTCCTATGTATTTTTTTTATTAGATTGATGTGTGTTATTGTAGTCCGTAAGCCCGCTCCAAGATTGCCTACGTAATATGACATCACGATAAAATGCATGGCACACGGTCGAAAAAGTTGTGCTGAGCGAGAATCAAACGATTATCGCACACCGCTGGAATCTGTTGCAAAGTTCACATATCTCGGCAGCACCGTGACCAACAGCGGTGGTTCCGATGACGACGTCGACGCGAGGATTAGGAAAGCTAAAGGCGCCTTTGCCCAGCTGAAACAGGTCTGGGATTCGAACGTGCTCACCCGGCGGATCAAGATTTCCCTCTTCGATTCCATAGTGAAGTCTGTTTTGCTCGCTCTTCGGCTGCGAGACTTGGAAAGAGACAAAGGGTCCGATGAGCAAGTTACAAGTGTTCGTCAACAAATGCCTTAGATCCATCCTGCGCATATTCTGGCCGAAAACTATCAGCAACGAAGACCTTTGAAATCGATGCCACCAAATCCCGATCAAGCGAGAAATCGCTCAACGGGAGTGGAAGTGGATAGGGCACACCCTCCGAAGACCAGAGGACAACATCGGCAAGGTTGCGTTCACGTGGAGGGGGCGCGGGAGCAGACGACAGGGCCGACCGGCGCACACGTGGCAGCGCACCGTCGACGCCGAGCTGCGGGCGGCCGCGCTGAGTTGGAGTGACGCGGAGCGCGAGGCACAGGACAGTAGCGGATGGCGACGTCTCACGAAGGCCCTCTGTACTACTGGGGTACTATAGGATAGCAACAACATTGTGAAGGATGGGCAAGTACGGACCCTACAACGCCACCCCACACACTAGTGTTGGAAAGAAAAATAAATTCACCCCCACTTTAGGTGTACGAGAAATATACAAGAGGTACCTACCCGAAAAAAAAAATTGTCGTCGTGATACATACACATACTCATACCAAATTTTAGCTTTCTAGTACTAATGGTCACGGAGCTAAGCCGCGGACGGAGAGATGAACCGACGGACATGGCAAATCTATAAGGGTTCCTAGTTTGACTACGGAACCCTAAAAAATCACTTTTGAAGGACTTCCGGCCAGATATGTCTTGGCAGACTTGTTTATTTTTAGAGACACTATTACTTTAAAACATTTATAATCAATTTCGTCAAGATACCACAAAACGTAGGAAAACGTACCCGATGACCATCTTTGACCCCGTCTGCCAAGCACTTCCGGCCATTTTAGAACTGGCAGACTTATGTTTACACTCTCTACGATAATAGGGCTACATGATGCCATCTGTCACGTAATGATGTCACATGACGTAAGTACACCCCTAAAATTTTGACCGGAAGTGAAGGATTTTCTCAAACTTCCGGCCAATTTTCTGTGCGATAATCGTTTGATTCTCGCTCAGCACAACTTTTTCGACCGTGTGCCATGCATTTTATCGTGATGTCATATTACGTAGGCAATCTTGGAGCGGGCTTACGGACTATTGGTTCGATATGATGTAACTGAAGAAAAAAAGCTAGAAAATAAAATTCGTATCGTCTGATTTTGTTACTATTTAGTCATAATATTAGGCTTTCGGAGATTATGGTGTGGTGGTGAAATATTATGTTTTCATCAACGATGGTCCTTGGTTTTCATAATAAATTACATCATCGCTGTGTCCCCATAGATAATGTATGGCTGAACTACGAATTGTCAGTCGCTTCATGGACAGCGGCCAGCGGCACATATATTGCCGTCTTATATCTCGGTAATATCAAAGAAAATTAATAAAAATCTCTCCGTTAAAATCATTAAAAAAATCAATTGAACCGTACAGTCAACCAATTTGATTTCTAGGAATTCTAGGCCACTAAAGATCCTTGTCACAATGACAATGATATGAGATTTCAAGCGGCTTTCATATTGACGTTCACTGTGACAAGGTACAAAATGGCCGAGGAATCAATTTGGTTGACTGTACATACAGCCCGAATTTGAATTACCACCGTAGAAAAAAATGGTTTAAGGGTTAAAGATATTTCGTTGCATAATATGCAGATTGTAGTGTTTTTTTTTTTCTTTTGGGGGTTGGCCCAAGTGTCTTATATGTAGACATAGTGGCCTTTTTTATGACGTGGGGCTACTACCCTTTATCCCTGCGTGTGGCAAATTCCCGCTCCGGGAGACAAGGTCGCTAGTTCAAGCCTCGTTATGGTAAAATAGAGCAAAAGATTCTGGTTCGAAAAAAAAATGGAAAAAGATGGTCTAAGAATTTATTCACCCTGCCATACACGCCAAATTAAGGGTTAACACGTTCACTGTCCCAGTTTGACATGTGAACCTTATGTCTCTGTAATAAAGGCTTGCTGTGACCCCACATATGGGACACGGACAGTGAACGTGTTAAGAAATGTCATAAAAACACTCACAGACGTCATAAAAATCATAGTCAAACCACATCTTTTCAGTTTTTTCTCGGCGTTGTTAGCGGTATATTACTTGGTTCCCTGTATTTTTGAATGTGTGTTTAGTGGTTTCAATAATACAATTTATTTTCACTATAGTCAAATACCGCATTAAGTTCATGAAATAAAAACGCATCCAAAATTTAAATACATAATTTATTACTATGGTACAATGTGTTCTGAATGATTGCCGATCAACTTTAGAGCCATAATGTACAATTAAATAACAAATCAGTTCATTTTAACCAAATCGCGTTATATTTTCACATTAATACAAAAAATAATTGTGCAAACCACGCTTGCACTTAAGTTACATACTTTTTAAGCAATTTACTAGAAGTCTTTCACTCAACTCAGCTTTAATATCTCAATAAAAACGTAAAAAAATGACAATGTATACATGTTCAACACTTTCTATTAGCTTTTTACACTTTTTTTAATCTGTGACAGTTGCTATCCACTGACACTAAACAGCCAAGTTCGGCCTAAAAAGAAATCGCGAAAATAAAAATAAACATGCGTCATCCCTTATTGTCTACATTAATAACTGGCAACATTTTTTAAAAATCGTTATAAAATATGTTTTTTACACAGATACAGTTAATTATTGCACTTGGGAAGTTCATCAATTTTCAAATTAGGAACGTTTACTTTTTTCATAGCAACTGTCGATCAGAGACGTTTCGTTTTACGCAAGTTGGGTGACGGCATGCACTGTGGATTGTTTACATAATATGTATGCTAAGGCGCTTCGCTTAGCTTTCAAAGTCCTTATTGACACTTCACTTTAATGATGCTTCCTGAAGCTGATTGGTGTTACCTGGAACGAAAATAATAACGATTAATACATATGAAAATAAAAAAATATGGATAAAAACACAATATTATTATAATTCATTTATTTCACTTCAGGACCTTTATCCTTCAGTATGGCTTATTTCATTCTTTCAGTCTTTAATAGTACATTACATATAGTCTAGCTGGTCCGACCCAGGGATAGTGGCGCTTCAAACAGCTTTCATCTGTCAATAATGTGCATACGTCATATATTTGCATTACAGGTCCTGATAGAGCACGGCTGCTAGCGTCGGGTACCAAGGAAGCCGGCGGTTGGCTTCACGCCTACCCCTCGCCAAATACCGGCACCTTCCTGGAGCCCGACACACTACGTGTCCGTTATTAAAATTATTGTTCTGTACTGAATTTGTAAACTTTTTTGGTGTGCAATAAAGCATTTTGTATTGTATTGTATTGTACGTGTGGCAACGTGCCTGCGGCTGGGGTTAAAGACATGTACACCCCATAGATGCCCTTGCGGCAGCGATGTCGACCCTCTGGGCCACCACGGGCTGTCATGTCAAAAAAGTGCCGGCCGTTTCTCTAGGCACGCCGCGCTTAACGACATCATCCGCCGTTCTCTTGCCAGCGTTAATGTCCCGGCTTTGCTGGAACCAACCGGCATCGCCAGAGACGATGGTAAGAGACCGGACGGGATGTCTTTGATTCCATGGAGATTGGGAAGGACACTAGAGTGGGACGCTACCTGTGTAGACACTCTGGCTTCTTCCCATCTCCATGGAACATCTAATAAGGCAGGCGCGGCGGCCGAAGCGGCCGAAAAATTAAAAGCACATAAGTACAGGGGTCTCAGCTCTGAATACGATTTTGTTCCTTTTGGAGTTGAGACCCTTGGTCCATGGGGGCCCAGTGCACATCAACTGTTTAGGCAAATTTCTAAAAGACTGGTCGACATCACGGGGGACCGAAGAGCTGGCAGCTTCCTCGCTCAACGCATTAGCGTTGCTATACAGCGAGGAAATGCTGCCAGCGTCTTCGGCACTATGCCAAAGGGGTCCGATTTTTTAGGTCTTTTTTAATATTAAATTTAATCTGTTTTAGCCTTTTATTTTAGTTAGTTAAGTTCTTAGTTTATAGTTAGTATTTTAATTTCTTTAGTATTATATATTATATGTTGTAATTTCATAAAAACATATTAAGATATTAATAAAAACAATAATTTGCATTATTAAACGTCAAATATTATTTGTCAAGGATTTGTCATTGACTAAATTCAAAACATTGTTTACCGGAATGCTGCTCAATCCTTCGTTAATACTGAATCCTTTCTCTAATCTAAAATACAGTCCACATTTTAGATTGTATTTTAAGAAGTGGACTGTGTGATCTAAAATGTGGACTGTATTTTAAATTTTATTTTAGATTTGCATATCTTTTTAAAAGCAGACAACGAATATGACATTTTAGATGGTGGATATTTAGTATTTTTTTTTTACTAAAAGTTGAACTACTTTATAGTTTCCTAGATACTACAAATATTAAGATATTTACATTTTTAACTTACGAATAATGTGTGGACTGAGTGAGCACTTACAAACATTTATTATCCAAAAATCTGCCACGTTAGCGGTTTGTTTTGTATTTTACAAACTCCCATATGAGTTTTACTAAACTATACACATATATAGAAGTTTCAATCTGCAGTTTTTCTATCAGAAATTGGGTTTTCGAAAGTGTGCGGATTGAGTGAGCATACGAAATTATTTGTTAAACTTTAAATACGTAACCAGGTGTTCTACAAATTATTACCTACCTTAAGCATAGGTTTTACTAAAAATTGTATATAAATATTATATGTTATATAAACACATTCACAGATTTCGTTGGTTGTTTGTGAGAACTGAGTGAGCACACATTAATGAATGTATTATTTCTATTTACCGTTTTACAAATTAATCAATTAGTTTTACAATTGTTTTAGCACTTTTACTAAATGATCGGCACATTTTTTCTCATTTTTGAAGGGTGCTCACTCAATCCACACGCACACCTGGTAGACACTACATTAGTATAATGTTGTCAGACCTGGCTAGCTGTCGTCCTGCAGCTCGGTGAACCTGTTCCCGAGCGCGAGCGGCTGGCGGAGGCCGGCGCTGCGCTGCGGGCCCGCGCCCGCCGCCGTGCTCCATCCCCCGGCCTCGCGCTTGCCGCCGGCCGCGGCCCCGAGCACCGGGAACGAGTCGTCGTTGTGTATGTCCGGGGCGTGTTTCGCGGCGTGGCGTCGTAGCGGCTCGGGCCGCGCCGTGCGCGCCACGGGCGGCACGTACGCCCCGGACGAGGGCTTCGGCTCTTTAGGCTTCTCGGGCTCCGGCTCGGGAGCGGCTTGCTGCTGTTGTTGTTGCTGGAATATACCAAATTAAGATTATTCCAATTATAAATAAATATTAGAAAGAAAGAAAAGAAAGAAAGAAATACATTTATTCGCGACGAGACATAAAACATAATTACATAAATGGTGTGACAGAAATTATTACAAGATAAAATAAAAAATTGACACAAGAAAGAAAAATTGAATGCGATCTACTACAATCTAAGCAGGATTTGAACCTGCGACCTCTGCGTTTCCGGCGCATTGCTCTTCCAACTGAGCTATCAGATCGCTACGTCAATCACACCAAATCTTTTATCCCATAATACTTTACGCTACTGGAGCGCCCTCTGCGTCATATATGTTTGAAATGCTTATGCGCATCAGCCATACTTTAGGATGTGCACTTTACACGCACGATCCCCAATCCCCATTGCTTTACAGCTAGTGTGAAGACTGCTAGAGAGATGGCGCTGTTCTAAATATTTGTATAGAATCTTTTTATCGATTCTTATTTTTATGTGGAAATACCACATTTTTATTTTTATAAATAATGACACAAATTTCCACATAAAAATAAGAATCGATAAAAAGATTCTATACAAATATTATTCCAATTAGTTCGTCAACTCATTCAGACACAGACTCGGAGCACACACACTCTAGCACGACTAGGCTTCGCGACTCTTGTCGCGCGACATAGTATCGCCCGTTACTCTCTCAGAGTACAGCGAAGAAAGAGATAGGTAATATTTGTCACAAGAAAGAGTCGCGTCTCGCAGTTGTGCGAGAGGTGCTACTGAAACACACCTAATCTTACTTTCTGGGGTGTCTTCCTGAATATAATTCCATCCAATAAAATCACCCAGGGGATTGTGCTGGCAATGGCGTCCAATAAGGTCACTAGGTGATCTCATAAGGTATATTTTTCCAATACGATCACCTGAGTGATCGGTTCAGGTGGTCTTAGTGGATCCCGCGCAATAACCTGACCCTTGGTAAGGGCTTCTGCACAAATCACGATTTTTTTGACCAGTGATTTGGTCAGGTTCTTTGTTAACCCCCCTAACAACTTCACGTATATTTTTTTCCGCCAGTATTTCGAAAAGTAGACTCGCTATTTTAAAGTATTTAACAAGTGAAGATTTATTTTTAACGAAACCGAGAGAGGGTATCGAATCTACTCATGTGGTAGATTTTTCTCTTAGTTCGTTCACTGTACAAAAATACACGTGAGGTCTTCTTATACCCCTCCCTCGTCCAACGTGTTCTGTCGTGATTCTTAACCTTCAAACGAAGCGTGAAGAAGCATCTCTCGGGCCAGCATGGCAGTGTCAACTGACATGGCACCGTTGGTTTCTTGTCAGTTGACATTGTGACTTGGGCAAAGAATATATACTAACGTAAAAAGAAACGACAGCGACACTTGTGTGCAGTAACAAAACTCGCGGCTATGTGTGCGTGTCGAGGGGCGAGCGCGGGACGCGCGAGTTTGGGAAAGGCATTCACGTGAATGCCTCGTCGAAGGATTCGGCATTACAAGGTCACCGACGCCCGAGTTACACCGATAGGCTGTCGCGCCTGTGACTCGGGCTCCCCTTTTTGCTTACCATCAGGCGAGGTGGAGCCACTATTATATAAAAAAAAAACCGGCCAAGTGCGAGTCGGACTCGCGCACCGAGGGTTCCGTACAAACACTTTCCATCCCTAAGTGGTTAAGTTAAGTTTGCACCTGGTATGTATAGCGCCCCATATAAATTATATAGGTGCAAAGTTAGGTATTAAAATATTAAAAAAAAACTACTTACTAGATCTCGTTCAAAACAATTTTCGTTGGTAGTTTTTATAGTAATGTACATCATATGTTTTTTTTAGATTTTTCATTTTCTTATTTTAGAAGTTAGAGGGGGGGGCAACTTTTTTCCACTTTGGAAGCGTCTGTCACGCAAACTATTCGGTTTAGAAAAAAATTATTTCAGAAACCTCGATATCATTTTTGAAGACCTATCCATAGATACCCCACAAGTACGTGTTTGATGAAAAAAAAAATTTTGAGTTTCAGTTCCAAGTATGGGGAGACCCCAATATTTATTATTTTTTTATTTTTGCATCAAAATCTTAATGCGGTTCACAGAATACATCCACCTACCAAGTTTCAACAGTATAGCTCTTATAGTTTCGGAAAAAAATGGCTGTGACATACGGACGGACAGACGGACAGACAGACGAATCTATAAGGGTTCCGTTTTTTGCCATTTGGCTACCGGAACCCTAAAAAAAGACTCACCGGCTTGTTCCAGGGTCCCTTGGTCTTGCCGTTGTCGGGCGCGGACTCCTCGGAGGCGGAGTCGCGCGCCTCGGGCGCCGGCCCGCCCTGGAGCACCTGGATCTTCAGCCCAGTGTAGTCCTTCACCGGCTCCTCGTACTCCTTCCATTCTTCCTCCTCCTGGAAAGGACAGGGAGATATATTAATGGCCAGCTTTTGCACACGACTTGGTCCACCTTTCCCCTCCTCCTGGAAAGGACAGGGAGATATATTAATGGCCAGCTTTTGCACACGACTTGGTCCACCTTTCCCCTCCTCCTGGAAAGGACAGGGATATATATGAATGGCTAGCTTTTGCGCGCGACTTGGTCCAAATTTCCACGCCCTTAAGGGATGATTTCCGGGATGAAAACTATTCTATGTGTTTCATCGGGATCCACATTACCTGGGTGGATCAACTTTTTCTTGCTGTTATTCTGTCCGTGACCCAGGGGATAATAGTGATTATATTTCTAAGAAAAGTATTGATAATTGACATTACTGGTATTGTCAGGAGATAGTCTATATAAGAATGGGCTTATAACTGCTTAAATTACAAAGCTTTTGCTAAATATAACCACGGAAAATCGTAGTTTTAAAAAGTGACCCAGGGGCATCACCATGGCAACAAGTGGCAGAAAATAGTTGATTGACCTACACACTAAATTTCACCCAAATCGGTGCCATCACAAAAGTGGCGGCTTTAGGGGTGGTCAAATCGGGACGCTGGCTCCCAAAAGGCGTTATTGGAAGAAGCAGGGCTAACATATCTTGCTTCGCTTGTCGCGCGATTCAGCATCACCTGTCCTGCTCGAATGGTATTGAAAAGACAGTGACAGGTAGTATTCCTCGCGACAGGAGTCCCGTGTCAAGTTATGACGTACAGTCTAGACGTACAGTTCTAGAGCACTTAGGGACGTACACGTACAGTCAACCAATTTGAGTCCTAGGCCATTTCGTACCTTGTCACAGTGAACGTCAATATGAAAGCCGCTTGAAATCTCATATCATTGTCATTGCGACAAGGTTCTATAGTGGTCTAGAAATTAAATTGGTTGACTGTACACGTAATATCAAATATAGACAAAAGATCTAGTTAAATATTACTTACAGTGGGCTGAAATAATCAAATAATAATCAGATGTCAAAATAATTCTCCTTATGACGCATTCAATAAACGCCTGGCAACAACCGAAACTCACTAAAATCTGTCACTAATCTTCAAAACCTCCTATCTAGTTTCTAGATTAATACTGAGATACGAGCTTTGTTTTAAGTAGGTATTAGTTTCTTATGAAGCAACAAATTGAATAAGGTTCTGTCAAAAATGACATTTTAGTGGCAAGCTTTTATAGCCGACTGTACTTTTCTTTGGATATCCATCAAATGCTCACTGAGACGATTCTAAAGAGCCCAAGCTCGGTTGGATTGCTTTTTCTATTATAGAGTTCCTATGGCCACCTTCCGGCTCCATCATCATCATCAGATCAGCCCCATGGTACCATATTATTGTATTGTCGTCAAAGTTAAGTAAGTATGCAAAATTTCAGCTCAATCGGTTGACAATATCTGCTTCAAAATTGAGTTGCAAGATTCCACCCGAACAAACATACATTAAACATACAATGCAAGTTAATAAAAAGCTTGTAAAAATTTGGTCCAGGCGGGGTTCGAACCCGCGTCCCTCACGGCTTCACCGGCAAACACGAGCGTCCTACATATAGGACCACTGAACCTGATGCGAAAGCCATTGAATTTTTCAGTTGCTGCTTGCATGCCTTAGGGTGGCATCGTAGCGCCATCTACCGTAAAGATTCAGACTTCATGGTTGGCACCATTGTCTCAAATTATGTTGAGAATCGATAGTAACTATAGTAAATAATTAGTTTGCGTGTAGCACATAACTAATTATTTTTATTAAAGTAGTAACATTTGCTAGCGTAAACCAAATGTTTAGACTGAAACGAAAAATTTAAATAAATAAATAATAAATATTATGGGACAATCGGAAAGCTTGTACTATGGGTACAAGACGACGATATACATAATATATAAATACATGTATAGATAACATCCATCCCAGGAACAAATATTCGAGTTCATCACACAAATATTTGCCCCGGCCAGGATTCGAACCCGGGACGTCCGGCTCAGTAGGCAGGTGTCTGCAAACTGCGCCAACCGCGTCGTCGATTTTATGGTTTAATGGTTGGTTATTTGTATAAGTAAATTTTGGTTGTCAGGTTGGTTCAGTCTGTCTTGCTCTAACGTTACTAGTGATCATTTGGTAACCAGTCACAGTAAACCAAGGGCAAACAATATCACCTTATAAATGCAATGCACCCATACAAAGTGACTTTGTGTGATAAATGATAAAAATCAATTGGTATTTAACATCAATCACTGTCAAGTGGGTACAGTCTCATTGTAAAAGGTACATGTACATTGTACAGTCAGAATCAAATTTAAACAGAAGAGTCGATAAAGTTCTAAATTACTACAGACTGAATAATTAATTGTTCCATTTGAGGTGGAGACGTAATCCAAAGATACTGGGTTCGAGTCCCAGTGTGGACCATGTATGAAGGCAATTTAATTTTTCTTTGCGTGATGATGTTTGTATCTATCTATACAGTAATTTAAATATGTGGTGTTAATTTACCCACATTAATCGTAGCTGTGTTTCAAAATAAAACATAAGTTATTATCTGTGACGTTTTGAATTAAAAGGAAATCCACTACATCATTTGTTAATTAACAAACAAAGTTCAAATTTCTTTGCATCTTTATACCAATAACCTGCCAATGCATCCTTATAGCCAAGCAACATTCAAACATCACTTTTATGGCTGCTTAGCAAGTGATCAATAATATTTCCCTATTGTGTTATAGTTAAACAACAACAGGTTTTACAGAATTGCAAGCAACAGGCAACTTTATAAATGTAAGATTAACATACAATATTGAAAATATCTGACTAATAACTTGTTTGGTTTTGTAAACTAATAGTGCCATAATGAGACATAAGAACAAAGGATACATACAGATAAGGCAATTTAATGACATGCCTTTCTTGAACTAGTCATAATAAGCATAATGCCTTGATCACACGTACCGAGTAAACGGGCGAGACAGTGCTCTCGGCCGAGTACTCGGTGCGTATAAACATAGCGCTGAGTGCTCGGCCGAGCGCTCGGCCGAACGAAGGGGCGAGACAGTAGCTCGGCTCACGTTCTATCTACTAGGCCGAGTGTCCACCCTCCCGCTACCCAGCACTGTCTCGCTCGCTCACTCGGCCGGTCTGAACATGCTCTGTCTCGCCACTCGGCGATTTTTTTACGATCCATCATGTCCGAAAGTCTCAATGGAACTGAACTGACTGTGCTAATTTCAAAACATGTGTAAACAGCTACTCACTTATATCACTGTCTCGGCCGAGAAACATTTTACTGTCTCGCCCGTTTGCTCGGTACGTGTGATTCAAGGCATAAGGGCTATATTGGTATGAAAGTTTCCTATACCATTTGATATAATCTGACAATTGTGCAAGCATTAAAAAAAACCATGTTTATATACTAGTCACTTAAATATTTATTTTATTCTGTCTTTAGTATTTGTTGTTATAGCGGCAACATAAATACATCATCTCTGAACATCGGAGTAGCCCTTCAGTTTTCTTTATGGGACTGGTGACGTTACTATAATGGGCAAAAACGACAGACAGCGTTTTCAGCATTTCAAGATACAGAATAAAAAACATGCTGTCAAATTTGTTTTCAGCCATCTTCTACTTTTATGAATTGAGTCAACTAGCTTCTTAATAAGAGGGAAAAGTAATAATTTGATACACCTGTACAGTTATAAAACATCAAATAAGAGGATAATACCTTTTCTGCTTCAATATCGGCCAAGCTAAACTGTGTATAAATAATTGAATGAGTCAGTTACAAGGAAAGTCCACACAATAAGTCATGAAAGTATAATTGGTAAGAATTAACCCATTGCCCTAGAAAATTTAACATAACCTCTGACTGGGTTTAAACATCAATTCAACACAAAAACAAATAAAGAAAATACACATTATAATGGATTGGAGATGGAATAACATCAACAAATTAAACAACTCTAATTGTTATTTTAATGACGAGGCATATAATTTGCCACATTAACGAATCTTTACAGTTTTAAGGCCTCAATGAATGGAAAAAATGGAGATACGGAAAGGTTAATGCTATACCGTTCGTGACCGGAGAGTGTTAAGCGTAAAAATTAAGGCAGGGCTCTGTAAATGATGAGATCAGCGTGAAATCGTAAGTTTTGACAAATGACAAAGAGGTCTTACAATTGGGTTCAGATAGGTGAAATTACGTTTTAAGTCGGTCATTACTCACCCCAGGTCGGCCGCCCTCTTCGCCTTCTTGCACCGGGCGCTCTTTCTTGGGCCGGACTTCTGATTTCTGTTTGCCATCGTCTAGTTTCTTCGCCATCTCTTCGGTGGTTGCGAATTTTTTGACCGACTTTTTTTTGCGATCTTTTTTCGCGAAGAAATCGTCTAAATCAGCCATGTCTTACTTTGAACAACACTTGTATGATAACAGCAATAAATTTGTAATTACAGTAATATTGGAGTTAAACAAAAAGGGGGAAATTCCTGCCCCCAAACGTGAAAATGATTTTTGTAGCAAGCGTGGCCGACTGTTTCTTTTTTTTAATGGCACTTTATAATGTTGCTAGCGCGTGAAAAGTGTTTTCTACTGCATAGTAGCTTTCAACTACGTATATGGCAACATTACAGTTAGCGTGCAGTTAGCCATCCGAATCATTTGAATCATTGTACGCAATTTGTTAAATAACACAAAAGTTGATAAGACCGCCTGTTGTTTACCTCTGCCTGTTATTTTAATGTATCTCATGTTGTGTTGTATATTCCTTGATGTTGGAGGTGTGCAATAAAGAGTATTTGTATTTGTTGTTTGTATAGTTGGTAAAATAAATGTTTTTTTGTTATATTTTAAATTAAATGATGATTAAATGGAAAGTTGAGGAATTTTACAAAAATAGTTATAAGACTTCCAAGAAAAAAATATAGCTAAGCACTAAGCTGTCTGAGAAGTGAGAACGAGAACACAATATAGTAATTTAAAGCTATGCGATAACTTTTGTCACCGTGACGGTACATCTGTCTCTTTTGCACGCTTGAAATGAGAAAAGGAGGGATGCACTGTTGCGGCGACGGAGGTTGCTCGTGCGCGCATAGCCTAACTTTTAACGAGTCTGTCATAAACATAAAAGTACTAACTGCTAATAACACCTGACCGCGACTTTATTAAAACTTAACGAATTAGTAGTTGTAATACCGAAAACGCTAATGCAATAACAAATGCGTATTTACTTAGTACTGAAATAACTTTGAATAAGTACCTAATCTTATTTTCCTTCCTCAATAAAATTAAGAAACAGCTACCTAACGCACGCGGCGATATGTGAAACTTGATTTAAAACTGGTTTTTGTTAATTTACCCTTACGGTTTCATAGCCAACTTGATTGTTGTTACGAAAATATTAAGTTTCACTAAACTTTCGAAGGGCCAACTTGTTTTATTTAAAAAAAAATAATCGTATGAATTATGCAAAAAAAAACGAATTGATTTATTATCATATATCCTTTATCCCGGCCTTTAAGCTTCATCAAACATATTACATACATTTTTACATTAATAGTCGTAACGTTTACACACACAGCCCAAAACCTAAGGCATCCAAAGAACCTATAAAACGATCATAAGACTAGCTGACCATTTCTAAAAGCCACCCAGACTTCAATTTTAGCGCTATAGTACTAACTTTCAGACAGAGTCGTATTATTGTATTCGACGCTGCCACATCGAACGTTTCAAAGGAGGCTTATCATCGTCCCAGACCAGTCGCATCGTATCACGAACCAATAACCAATATCGTTATCTTATCGCATATACCTGAACGGTGTGTTAATAGAACTTAGCTAAAACTCAAAATGCTGGGACCTCTAGCCAGAATTTCAAACCAATTGGGCAGGAATGTGATGCTGAAGTCCATCAGACATGGATCCCATGGAGGTATTCCTGGAGAGGTAGGTGGATTTACTGTTACGTAATATATAAAGAAGGATCTAAGGAAGTTTAGATCGTGCGACGATCACATGTGTCGTACTGTAAAAGTTACATGATTGGCTATGACTTCTTAATAATTATGTATATTTTAGTAATACCATTAGCTTCTTTTTCATTTTACTCCAAGCATTCATGTATAACTCTAAACTCATGCATGAAGAGAAGCTCAGTATGTAATACAACTATGCGTCCATTTTATATCTGCACCTGTTGACTGCAATGAGGAAAATCTCATAAAAATTCTTGATCCATTGCATAAACTATATAAGTAACGTGTAGTTATACTGTAGGTACGGGTACATACATTTTCCTATTTACAAGTGCAATCTCTTCCTGTAGGATTGTGAATAACGTGGCGTCATATTTAATATAGTTTCTGATTCTGATTTGAATACTACTATATGTACCATTAGCTGTTCATTGAGACCGTTTAAAGCTACAAGTTTTTCTCACTGTTGCCTTCGTTAAATACACATTTTATGGACGAACTTTATATGTGGCTTCAGGTCCGATTTTATTAAGAATAGACCTTAACATACACATAATGAGTAACAGAAGTGCTGACGTAAAATTCACGGCAAATTCTAGTTATCTATGTTTATGTATGTGCTAGTTTTTCACCGTGAGTATGTCACCATTATAATGGGGATCCAAAGTTTCAGATAGATTTTAGGGTACCTATAGACTAATAACACACAATCGAACGTCAATAGCAATTTGACCTATAATGGTACCTGGACTGATCATGTTTACGATTCCACCGAACCTGTTTTTAATTCACATATCAATGTTTATACGTAACATACAAAATGGCGTTCACAGTGTGTGTAAACGATGACAAGTTTCGAAAACATTTTTGACAAGAATCTGGAAAACACAGAGCTCGTCTCTTTCTATCGTTGCTTATATGATCTGAGTGTGAAAGGGATAGGAAGGCTCATCAGTAATATTTTGAAATTATCCCTGTTGCTGTTGCATTAATTCCGTCGCCGGTTCGGCGAACAATGCAATCTAGATCTCCATAAAACATAATTGTTATAGCGATGCATGTAACATGCAACGGGTTTTAATTGAAATAATACAAAGTACAAGAGATTTTAGGGCTAGATCACCAGTATTTGCTGAGCTAGCGAGACATCTTTGACCCCGTAACCAATGTAACGCTGAAATGAAATGAAGTGAAATGAAATAATTTATTCAGTAAGTAGGCCACAAGTGCACTTTTACAAGTCAGATTATGAATCTACCAGCATTTCCCAAGAAGAGAGCGCTGTTAAGAAGAAAGCTGAAAGAAACTCAGCAAATTTTATTCGTAAATAATACTTGAAACAATTAATTTATTGTATATTCGTGACATGTGAAGTTATAATTAATAAAATATATTTACTTACTAGGAGAGAAAATTAAAAAACAAAGTAACAGAAAATAAAAACTTAACACTACTAACTACTAAGTACAAAAAAGCTAAAATTAACTAAACTAAAACAAATTCAAAAAACTGCTCCCCTTTGGCATGGTACCGAAAATGCTGGCAGCATTTCCTCGCTGAACAGCTATGCTGATACGCTGTGCGAGGAAGCTGCCAGCTCTCCGGTCCCCAGTGGTCTCTTGAAGCCTTTTAGAGAGCTCCTTGTGAAGTTTTTGGGCGCTGGGACCCCATGGACCTCAACAATTAATTACATTTATGTACTACTAATTGGTACACGTAAAGGAGATGTATAGATTCTCCCAATCAATGTTAGGTAGTTACATTAAAATAATAATAATAATATCCTTTACTGTGCACCACATGAAAAAGATTAATAACAAAGAAATAAAGCAACGTTAAATAGGGTAACAACAGGCGGTCTTATCGCTAAAAAGCGATCTCTTCCAGACAACCTTTAGGTAGCAGAAAAGGTTAGAGGATACATTTTAAAAAGGTAGTGCAAGAAACTGGTTAAGAAACTTAATTTGCACATACATCTGAATTGTTTGTAATATAATAAATAAATAAATATACATACACATATAACTTATAATTTACATATATATACTTAAAGTATCAATTTAAAATATTACATATTTCCAGAGATCTATGAAGTCTCTGGGGTCATATCATAGCTTCCTAAGCAGTGCCGTTTTTACCCCTGGGCCCCCAAGGCTCGGGCGCTCGGGCCTAGGGGCCCAGCTATTCTAGGGCCCCAGTCTCAGCAGTACTTGCACCATACTTATGTTCTCCTTGTTTATCACTTAAAATTAAAATACTACTAAAGAAAGAAGAAAGAAAAACATTTTTTCGGGGACAAAATATAATTGCGTAGATAAATAGTGACATACAAAGAAAAAAAAATTAAAATCTATCAACTATAAGTACTTTATGCTAATTATGAGTGCCTCGAAACGGTTCCACTTCAACATAATTGTATACAGATATACTACTACCTACCTACTATTTAATTTACTGAAAATCATTTCGAGATTGTGGAGACCCCAAATGCCAAGTACCTATGGGTCCTGGCTCTCTAAGTCTGGAACTGTTCCTTAGTCTTAAATTTTCTTGTGCTGAGCATGTATCTGTCAGTTTTCCAATAACAAAGTTTGACGGATGCCTGCCGTAAAGTGATCGTAAACTTGCTAAATTTAGTACTGAATGCAGCTGGTTTAAAACTTGTTTACCAACATCTGTATATTCGCTACGTGCGCAGTTCTGCATGTGCATATATTGGTTTAACCTGTCTGTTTAAAAGATAAACATGAAGTGTTATACTAAGGTTATTAAAACATTTTCAACAGGCTTCAAGGAGGTAGAGGTTCATAATTGGGTTATTTTTATATTATTATTTTGGCGATTGACCTCAGTAGGTATCACCTAATGGTAAATGACTACGGGGTCGAGGATGTAGCTTGCTGGTTCAGTACTAGCCCATTTACTCTTACCTTGAAGAGACCCAAATTATATTTTTTTGGAAATACACACGATGTTACCTCAGAACTCCGTTATTTATGATCATTTTACAATTCTCTTTCTTTGAGAGGAGGCATCTCCAATTTGATTCCATAAAATTTTGGTGGATAGCTGATGACGAGACGAGATCTACGAAGTTGTAAAGGTTTTCAATCATTGGCCATAGACGTGGCGCTGTGTCATGAGAGTCACAGTTTACGTCCCTGGCCGCAGTGTCCGTGAGCGAGCTAAGCCGAAATTAGTATTTGTTGTTATAGCGGCAATAGAAATACATCATCTGTGAAAATTTCAACTGTCTAGCTATCACCGTTCTTGAGATACAGCCTGGTGACAGACGGACGGACGGACGGATGGACGGACGGACGGACAGCGAAGTCTCAGTAATAGGGTCCCGTTTTTACCCTTTGGGTACGGAACCCTAAAAAGGAGGAATAGCTATGATTCACTGTATGTTTTTTTTTTATATTAGCGATATCTCTTGGGCTCTAGGCCCAGGATTCGTGAGCCTAGGGGGAAATACGGCACTGCGTGTGATAAAAGCAATGGTCATAGGCCCCCTGCACAATGCAAATGTTTCTTAAAACTCACTCCTGTTCCAGAACCTGCCATTCAACATCAACAGCAAGGCGCGTCTCACCTGGAACTTCTTCTGGTTCATCGGCACCGCTATGGGAGCCCCGTTCCTGATCGTGCTGCACCAGCTAAACAAGAAGTGAATATGGTGAGTTACAAAAATTAAAAAAAATGGTTGCCTGTAAAGTCGGTTTTACGGGCGAAGGAAGATTTTACGTGACGTCTTTTTCTCGTAGAATATTTATTTGTATCATATCCATTCACAATTTCCCTAACAACATTTTAAGTGTTACTTTCTGAACGCACCCATCACATGTGTCATTAATGTCATTATAGTGTCATTATTTTACATGTTTTAAATCTAAATATGCGATAATCAGACTATTTTATGCATGTATGTTGTCGATTCCAAACCCTTATTTAGTCTAGATCTACATGTAATTATTCTAAAAATACCGAACCGACGGAACAAACATCATATGTTTGACAGGTAAGTACGAACAGTTTGTGTTTGTATGGGAATATAAAATTATCGTTTTTATTATTTTCCACTCATTTATTCAATATTTTATCACCGTTTAAACCTTCCCTTGACTCCCACGAATATTTCAATACTAAAATTAGCCAAATCGGTTCAGCCGTTCTCGAGTTTTAGCGGGACAACCGGCCCTCGTAACAGACGTGAGCGGGCGTTACACTTTTTCATGAGTGACTCCGAGCGAAACCTAATTTAAGACGTTGTCACGTCAAAATATCGGACAACCTCAGTCAAATCGATCTAGTCCCAAATTAAGACCAAGAAGGCTTGTGCTATGGGTATTAGACGACGATATAGGTACGTACTTATATGTACACGATGGTTCTTAATCGGTGATCAGGAGACGAAAAATATGAATATCCAGCTAAAATTAAACTTAATAGGCGAGGTACATAAATATTAATATATACCTAAATACATAGGACAACCATGCATGACCCAAGCACAAATATTTGCCCTGGCCTGGCCGGGATTCGAACCCGGGACAATAGTGATTAAATGCTCTTTGCCCCGGACCGCCGGCTCAGTAGGCAGGTGTTTATACAAACATGCGCCACACGCGCTTTAATTAATTACTCGTATTAAGTATGTAAAAGCTTAAGTATTCGCAGCGAAATTCGTTCGTTGGGTATTCATTTTTTTTTATAGAATTAATGGTTCGGACAGGATTATTATTAGATGGCGCTACGAATGCCGCTCTAAGGCATGTTGAAGCAACTGGTTGAAAGATGATGATGATATGATGGGTCTGACATCTGGTACGGTGGTCCAGTTGGTAGGATGCCCGTGTTGGCCCGGAAAGCCGTTGGAAACGCAGGTTCGAATCCTGTCTGAACCATTAATTTTTTTAATTTTTCGCTTCTTTGTAAACATTAAGTTTTTGTACGTTTAATAAGAAGCTCTTCAAGCAGGAGAAATTGTAGGGCAAGAACTTGGGTAAGTATAAGTATCACTAATTTAAAAACTATTCAAATGTATAATTAAAGTTAAAAAAAGTTAAATGTAGGTAGCTATTATAAATATAAGAGGAAAACATAAAAACGTAAGGAAATTTTAATAAATGAATTACATTATATCTATTCGTACTAGGCATGCATTTTACTCGATTACGGAGACGTAAGACCCTAATAGGGTTATGACGTTTTCATCCTCGCGGTTGAAGTTAATTAAATGACTAGAATGTGCCCTCCGTTTGGTTTATAAAGAAATACAAAGTCAATAAAGAACCCCTTTTTACAACCAAGGTGCGTAAGGAAATACACTTAGCAAATTAAATCGACCCTCGTAAAAACAGTGTCCTTGCCCTGTCCTTCAGATGATAGTTTTTCTGTAATTCACTTTAGGATGAGCTCATACTGCTCACGAATAGTAAAAATCAATAGGCTTGCTTTAAACACGCAATTAACAGACTTTTGCGACCATATAAGTTATAGATTTCATATAGGCTATAGAGCCATAGGGATAAATAAATGTTTGCCCAAATATATGCTGTTTAGACATGCTCAGCTCATATATAAAGTTGTCTGGAAAAGATCGCTCTTTAGCGATAAGACCACCTATTGTCTACCATTGTTTAATTTAGGATTTCTCATGTAATATTTTTCTTGTTGGTGTGCAATAAAGTATTGTTGTATTGTATTGTATTAAAATGAATAGACAAAAAATATGGTACCTACGCTTATCGAACCTACTTACAAAATTATATGTGAATCGATTGAGAAATTTGAGAAGTGCGACATCTAGGCGAAACAAACAGAACGAAAAGAACGAAACGAACAGCTTTTAAGCATCTGGACATCCAAAAATTCGGACTTCCAAAGGTATTTTAAGTAATTTTGTAAGCTGAAATGAAGACACGTTGCTCGTTCGTTCAATAATTTTCACATGTTTAAATATTGTTAGGTAGGTACATTAACATCATACTTAAATAAATCCTTCAGGGCTTTAACACAACTTCTTCATTGGCAATTTAGGTATTTTTACTTGTTTGATCTATGGTTTCATCACACAAATAAAAATATTATATGTTTATTAATATTATTACCTACTGATGTATACCTCTATGGCTCGTTGCCATGGAGCGATTGTTCTATCGTGTCAAATATGCCGATAAATTGTACCTATATTTTTTAGCTGAATAAAGCCAAGTTTCTCATGGTTATTGTCTATATCTTGTATCAATTTATTCAGCTAAATATTGTATCGAGATCAATGATATAATGTCAAATGAAAATATAACACAAAAAGTGAGCAACACGAATATGTCACGCTACCTTCGCCCTGAGCGATTCGATGAAGAACCAAGTGCACCCGCAGCCGATTTAAAATGGACTCATTGGTATTCAACCTTTCATAATTTTTTAACCGAAGAATGCACTTCGAGTAAGTACCACGGATTCAATGAAGCTAAAACTTCTGGTAAATCATCTTTCTCCTACAATATTTTCGTATATACGAGCAAGTAAATCTTACGACGATGCAGTAAATATTTTAGAGAAGGTTTATGTTAAGCCTAAAAACGAAATACTTGCGAGACATTTATTGGCTACCCGTAAGCAAAGAGCGGACGAGACTGTGAAAGAGTATATTCAAGCTTTAAAACTTCTTGCCCTTGAATGTCACTTTACGAATGTTACTGCAGAAGAACATCAGAACCAGTCTATGCGTGGGGCGTTAATCGCTGGTATTTCTTCGCCGAAGATCAGGGAGCGACTATTAGAGAAACTGAATCTTACATTGGACGAAGCTGTCAATTTAGCAATTTCTCTCGAAGATGCCGGGATAAATACGAAGGTATTCAACGATGCAAGCTCATCCATGAATCTCAACGCTCTACCTGAATCTGAAAATAACGTAGCAGCTTCAACGCCCTCCTTTCATTCAAATCCAAGAAGACGATGCTTCTTTTGTGGGGGAAGCGTGCACCAGCGCATAAAATGTCCTGCAGCTAATGAGACCTGTCAAATTTGTACGAAAAAGGGGCATTTCGCTAACGTCTGCCGATCTAGACAACCCCTAAGAGCCAGCGCTGTAACAAATGACAACTCCCGACCTGATGCCGCACTGTCTGCTGCAATATCTGCTGCCTCTCCAAGCAGCTTAAAGAAGGCTACCACACAAATCACTATTAACGGATCTAAGGCAGAAGCGTTAATTGATACTGGTAGTTCAGTTAGCTTTATAGATAAAAGCCTGGCTGAAATACTTAAATTAAAGGTAAAACCTAGCCGTCAAACTATCACACTGGCTTCGTTAAACCATGTTTCATTCGTTCAAGGGGTCTGTTACGTAAACATTCAACTAGAAAAGCATCAATACAAGCATCAACCTCTTCTTATTGTCAACAATTTTTGTGCCGATGCTATTATCGGTCACGATATTCTTAAAAATCACTCTTCATTGGAACTGGAGTTTGGAGGAACCGATGAACCACTAAAGATCTGCAATGTCATGGAAGCATCAGTACCGGCTGCGTCGCTGTTTACAAATTTAGCACCTCACATGAAGCCGATTGCTGTCCGCTCACGACAGCATAGCGCCGACGACGAACGTTTTATAAGCACGGAAGTCTTCAAGCTGCTAGAAGATGGGATCATCGAGCCTAGTGTGTCACCCTGGCGTGCACAAGTTCTTATCGCCGGTGGAGGTTTGCACAAGAAGCGGATGGTGATAGATTACTCTCAAACTATTAACAGATACACCGAACTAGATGCTTTTCCACTGCCTAAAATAGAATCAATAGTGTCGAAAGCTGCCCAATATAATTATTTCAGTCAAATCGACTTAAAAAGTGCGTACCATCAAATACCTATTCTTCAGAAGGAGCGCATCTATACCGCCTTTGAAGCTAATGGTAAACTCTATCAATTCACCCGGATACCGTTCGGCGTCACCAACGGCGTTGCGGCATTTCAACGCGCCTTGAGCTATATCATAGAAAAAGAGGACTTAAAGGGCGTATTTGCTTATCTCGACGATGTCACAGTATGCGGAAAAACGAAATATGAACATGACGTCAATCTGTCTAAGTTCAAGGAAGCTGCCGCTAAATACAATCTAACATTAAATGAAAACAAATGCGTATTCAATCAAGAATCAATTAACCTCCTTGGTTATACTATTAAAAATAATACTATACGACCAGACGAAAACCGACTTAAGCCACTTCTAGATCTGCCTGCACCCGAAAATTCTGCTGCGCTAAAACGAGCATTAGGGCTTTTCGCTCATTATTCCAGATGGATACAAAATTTCTCGGAGAAGATAAAGCCACTGCTTTCAATTAATACATTTCCACTTGGAACCAACAATGGAATTATTATATTCAATGAAATAAAAGCAGATATTGCCAGAGCTTCCTTATCTGCTATCGATGAAAACGCAACGCTTACCGTGGAAACTGACGCTTCAGAAAACGCTCTTGCTGCTAGTCTCTCTCAGCATGGGCAGCCCGTAGCGTTCTTCTCAAGAACTTTAACTGACTCGGAAAAACGACAGTCTTCCATAGAAAAAGAAGCCGCTGCGATAGTTGAAGCATTGCGAAAATGGCGCCACTATTTAATCGGGAGGCACTTCGTGCTAATAACAGATCAACAGTCGGTTGCATTTATGTTTAATCAAACCCATTCAAGCAAAATAAAGAATGAGAAGATTGAACGCTGGAGATTAGAGTTGTCCTGTTTTAAGTATGACATAATTTATCGCCCGGGTAAACAAAATGAAGTCGCTGATGCACTGACTCGCGTATGTGCGCATATGGACGTCAATAATCTAAAAACCCTGCATGACAATCTTTGTCACCCGGGAATCGTTCGCATGAGTCATTGGGCACGATCTAAAAACCTTCCGTATTCAATCCATGATATCCGACAAATGACGGCCAATTGTAAAGTATGCGCTGAAATCAAACCTCGATATGCAAAATTTAACGGACAGCTGATCAAGGCGACTGCCCCGTTAGAGCGGCTCAATATTGATTTTAAGGGCCCTCTGCCATCGAAAACACGTAATAAATATATATTAACTGTCATTGACGAGTATAGCCGTTTTCCCTTTGCTTTCGCCTGTAAAGACATGACGTCAAGCACAGTGATTGATTGCTTAAATAAAATATTCTATATCTTCGGAACTCCGATGTACATTCATTCAGACAGAGGCTCTTCATTTATGTCCCAAGAAGTTACACAGTACCTTGTCGCCCTTGGAATAGCGTGCAGTCGGACAACTCCATATAATCCGCAAGGCAACGGCCAAGTCGAACGCCTAAACGGTACTTTGTGGCGTACGATTCAATTAAGACTGAAATCTAAAGGATTAGATATACAGGATTGGGAAAAAGTTTTATCTGTGGCTTTGCACTCAATTCGATCGCTCCTTTGTACAACTACGAACGCCACGCCACATGAGAGAATGTTTAACCATCCACGGAGAAGTCCAAACGGAGTATCCTTGCCTGCTTGGCTCACTACTCCAGGCCCTGTTCTAATCAAAAAGAATGTACGTCATTCAAAATTTGATCCGATCGTAGAGGAAGGTCATCTCCTTCAAAGTAACCCGAATTATTCTTACATAAGATATCCCGATGGAAGGGAAGGCACAATATCAAACAGACATTTGGCACCTATCCCCTCAGATGATGAATACTTGTCCATTTCTTCTGATGAAAATGAGGATATGCCTGAGGTTATAGAAGAAAGGGCAACTGCACCAGCGAATGAGGAAGCTGCAGAGGAACCTAGGCCGTTAGGCACGCCTCAACTGAATGTCAGAAGGTCTACGCGCACCAGGCGACCACCTGCCTATCTGGAGGATTACCAGACATCTGATCATCTCTAAGACGGGGTGAATGATGTATACCTCTATGGCTCTCGTTGCCATGGAGCGATTGTTCTATCGTGTCAAATATGCCGATAAATTGTACCTATATTTTTTAGCTGAATAAAGCCAAGTTTCTCATGGTTATTGTCTATATCTTGTATCACCTACCCATTGTTGTCATGTGTTGTCGTTGTCAATTCAGTGTCATTTTAGCATTCCATTAGTCCCGCAAGATTGAAAATTAAGATAAAGCATTAATGGTTATTAATAAGATTAATGAGATAATGTTTTAAATTGTAATGTGACTAGAAATTTAATGTCTGTCAAAACAATAATGTATTATATTTATAACGAAGAAATAACCCGCTCTTTACCTGTTGCATAACCAAGTAGGTATAAAGAAAAGTTACTTTAAAACTTTATACAAATTTAAATTTTGGAACACGGAAGTAGGAAGTAGATACATGGATGACATGGAGTTACCCCACCTAAAATTTCGATATCCTACGGATTTTATTAGAACTTAGTCATTTTATTTAAGCAATCCTATTTTTTTCAGAAATTTATATCAATCAATATCATTCCCACAATACTTGATGGTTTAAAATATATATCGAGCCAAGTTTAAAAAATATCCTTTTTTCGTTTCAGGTAATCGAATTAAATCGCCCATATTACAATACGATTGAATTTTAACTACTGTAATGTAGATTATTAATAATTAATTCTCAATAAATTATTAGATAATTTAAACAATATAGTTTTATTTAATGTGATGCGTTCAAATTAAAAATCTACCAAATCAAAAGAACGCATTGGTAGTTTCCCAAAAAAAAAAAAGTTACACCCCACTGCTGCGGAAATCTTGTTTTTCGTGAACGTGAAGGTCGTGAAGTGAATATCAAAGGAAAATCATCAAAATGCTTGGACCTCTGGCTCGCGCGTCGAACAAGCTGGGCAGGAATGTGATGACGAACTTCGTGAGGAACCACTCCCACGGTGGTATCCCTGGCGAGGTGAGTTCCATTTTCAAAATCTGATAATTCATTACATAATCACGCCTTTTTCCTTTGAAAACAATTCAATTGTTTAGTTTTAATTAAATTAAATGTTAATTTAATTTTGGATGTAAACCATTAAATTTACATTTCCCTAGTTTAAAGCTCCTTATTACATTTTATTATAGGAAGTTTCTAGGTTAAGTATGTATATCATTAATGAAAACTGCAGTATTAATCATAGAATACATAGAATCCACTATTTATTTTATCTTGATATACAGAAGTTACATGATTACTTATTACATAAGTATTATGAAAATAATTTATCATAATATGTATTCTTTTTGACTTCCTTATCTCATAAATGAACTTTCTACAACGCACATTCTGCGGCAAAAAAATAAACTTCTACTGCCAGCATCTAAACTAAAAATACATTCAAATAGCACTTACGTCATGGCCATAAAAAATTATAATAATTTACCAAATTCACTGACCAATGAAATCTCTGACAAAAAATTTATGAAAATATTGAAACAGCTACTACATTCGAAATGCTACTATGCTGTCCAAGATTATTTAAATGATAAATTAAAATAAGCTTTGTAATTTAATTATTATTCTTCTAATTATTATATAGCGCCGAATAATTTCTAATTTAAATTAATACTTACTTACCCAGAAGTTACGATATTTAAAACGCATATATATGTTTGAAATGTAATTAATATTGCTGCATTGTTAAATTAATAATATCAACATTTTATAGTTTTGTAAAATAGTTGTACATAGGACGAACGAAAAAATAATAGCCTATGCTTTTGAGATATTTATTTGAATGTTCTGTAACTACAAGTCCCTTCAAATAAACAAAGTATCATCTCCGTATTCCAATGTGGGTAATTGCAACATGTTTTTAGTGATGTGTTAATTTTTTTTTGTTGTCCTTACACAAAATCCTTAATAATGTAGGGTGCCCGGCCTTTTTACCCAAGTGTGTGGCTAAACTGGCTGGTCTGTTCATCTATTATGTTTGGAGACCTGGCACCCCTATCCACAATTATTAATGCAACAAATAAACTGTTCCAGAACCTGCCATTCGACATTGCCAACCGCTACAAGCTGACGGCCTTATTCATCGTCTACGCTGGCTCTGGCCTCTCCGCACCCTACCTGATCTGCCGCCACCAGCTGCTGAAGAAGTAAATAGGTAAAATATATGCTTGTTCTCTGTTGATAGTTTAATAAGTGCAAACCCAGTAATTGATCTGTAAAAATGTATAAAATTTTATTTCATCTAAAGTAATGATTAATATGACAATGAATTGATGATGCAGTTGGCACAGTTTGTTGTGCAGTTGTCTATTGAGCCGGCGGTCCTGGGTTAGAATCCTAGCAAGGGCAAATATTTGTGTGATGAACTTGAATATTTGTTCCTGGGTCATGGATTTTATCTATATTATGTATATTGTTCTCTAGTACAATACAATACAAAATGCTTTATTGCACACCAAAAAAGGTTACAAATTCAATACAGAACAATAATTTTAATAACGGTAGACAACAGTAACCATAGTACAAGCATTGCATAATTTAGGACTAGTTTGATTTGTGTAAGATTGTCTCTTAATACATGTTTTTTTTATATTTGATATGCCTAATTGATGTGTAATCTGATTTTGCTCAATTACAAGAGCTGGGTAATAATAATTTTGGAACCCAAGTAACTTGGAGCTTCAAATTCGGTTCAGTGGTACACCCAACATCAACATTTAAAAATTGGGCACAGATGGACGGACAGACAGCGAAGCCTCAGTAATAGGGTCCCGTTTTTACCCTTTGGATATGGAACCCTAAAAATAGCCCCACCAAAGCATTTCTCTTAAATCTCTATTATTATAAAACTTATTGGTGCATAAAACGGAATTATCATTTAAAACGGGACATATATTGTAAAAAGATGGTAATTAATTAATTTTACATAATATTAACTTAAAAACCTAGAACCTAAACTAACCTAACCCTACCCAAGGTCGGTCATTGGCGGTAATGATCCCAAGATGTTGGCCATAGAGTATATTTGTATAAATGCTGGCGGCGATTCCCCGCTGCAATAAAATTAAAAAATTAAATTTAATTTAATAATTGTACAAATAAAATCATTGTTCTTTCATCCCTCACGCCTAAGGGCTGGACTGATTTCAACATGTTTTAGTATACTGGTAGCTGTGCACCCCCAAGTGGTTATACTATTAACCAGCACCTCTAGCACAACTTTGACACGCGACTCTTTCTCGCGCGAGATATGCTACCTATCCTTTTCTGTATGAGAGTGACAGGTGATGCTATGTCGCGCGATGAGTCGCGAACCATAGTTATGCTAGATGGGCTGGTTAGGGAAGTAAAGATGAGATTTCTTCCAAGTGGATGAAATTTCATGGTCATCTTTGGCTGTACCACAATTAGAAGCTTTAGGTGCTTATTTAACAAAGAATTTAACCTTCTTTAATATCTAATTGAAGTACAGTCAACCAATTTGATTCCTAGGCCATTTCATACCTTGTCACAGTGAACGTCAATATGAAAGCCGCTTGAAATCTCATATCATTGTCATTGTGACAAGGTTCTATAGAGGCCTAGAAATCAAATTGGTTGACTGTACACAAAAAATCCGGTTTTTGAAATACCTCATACATTACTCATTCCACAACCTATTATTTGTGATACTAAGATCTTAGAGATTGTACTTTTTGTTTCAGATAAAGCTTCATGTGATACGGAGGGCAAATATTCCTAGGTTAAGTTAGAAAATGTAAAATCAATAAATAACTTATGAAGTACTGGCAATTTTATTTCACCCGAGTCTGAATCAGCAGCGAAATTAGTATATATATCCATTCTATTATAAAATAGCATTAGAAATCAGTTATCGAAGGAGACATTATATGACCAATAGCTATGCAGAATGCGACCAGCGTAGATTTTTTTGTCTAAATGACTTAAGTCTTAATTAATTAATGAGTTTGATCGCTTTTTGTTTTATGAAAAAAAATCTGGTCTGCAGTCTGCATATTATTAGGAACCCCAGCTTCACACTACTAGCGAAGTTAATCAACTTTGGCCGAGTGTGATAGTGTGAGAAGCAGTGCGCTGCAGACGCTCAACTTCGCGATGTCGTTGCGCAGTGGTTTCCTCAAACCGTATTTCATGAAAATTTAATTAGAATATTTGACAATAATTTAGAAGTTTTCAATAATTTAGGATTCTTTGGCGTAGGCCCCTATTTTATGAGTGTGTTCCAGTTCCATTAAAAACAACTGCAATTTCTGATCATGTTTTTTTACGTATGGCATTAAAGTAAACAACTGTCAATGTCATAATATATAGCGGCATGTAAAATACGTCTTCATTTAGCTATTATTGAACAGGAATAAATAAGAAAGAATCATAATAACAATACCTTCTAAGCAGCTAGAAAATTATTATTAAGTTCCTCCAACTCAAGTGCAATGTTATAACTCATCTATATAGTGGTTTTACCTGACAATTTCGCGTTCCCGGCGTCTTCCCACAATGTCTGACACAGCGTGTTATATTGTGGATAATGGGGCCTATACAGCCAAAGTGGGCCTTTCCACGCAAGAACCGAAGATCGTTCCCAACTGCATAATGAAAGCCAAGTCTGAAAGACGTCGTCCGTTCATAGGATCCCAAATAGACGAATGTCGAGACGCATCAGGTCTATTCTACATTCTACCGTTTCAAAAAGGGTTTCTTATCAACTGGGACACACAAAAAACCGTCTGGGACTATATATTTAGCAAAGAATGCTGTCCGGTTAATTTCAACGACGTACCGTTAATAATAACAGAGCCGTTGTTTAATTTTTCTTCAATACAAGAAGCGATGACGGAGATTTTCTTCGAAGAGTACGAATGTCAGACTCTATTAAGGACGAACGCGACAGATTTAGCTGAATATAAGTATAGGAAAATTAATAACAATGATTGCACGGTCATAGTTGATTCCGGTTATAGTTTTACATACATTGTTCCGTATATAAAGGGTAAGAAGTATAAAGAAGGCATATTGAGAATTGATATTGGAGGGAAAGTGTTGACGAACCATTTGAAAGAGATTGTGTCGTATAGACAGCTGAACGTGCTGGACGAGACGTATGTTATTAACCAGGTTAAGGAGGATTCGTGTTTTGTGTCTCAAGACTTTATGAGGGACATGGCGATTGCTAAAGAAAAAGGTATGTATTGACTATATGTCTATTTATACAATACTACTTTTCACTATATCATCCTGTGAAAACTATTTGCTCTCTTTTATTCATTTATCAATTACTATCTAACTTGTTATGTAACTATGTTGTTATTCAAATATATCTCGTCTCATTGTTATAGTTAATGTATGAAACTTCTAAATCAGAAGACATTAAAGGTGTTTTTAAATAAAACAACCACCACGACCACCATTTTTCTCAAAAAGTTTGTACAAAATTGGTGTCTTAATCAATTAAAGTTCAATATTTTTATTCACCCACTTAATTACAGCAGTTCAGGGAATCAGTTGATAGAAGAGGTCTACTTTTTTCTAACAAGAAATGTAGAGGTAATATGATTTGTGCATTTTGTCTTTTAATATTTTTTTTTATATGTGATTGATTTTTGAAATCAATACAAAGAATGCTTTAAGCATAGCTGGGCATTAACTCGTTAATCCGTTAATCGTTAATTAACGAAGTTAACATATTGATTAACGTATTAACTTTTAAGTTAACTTTTAAAAATGTTAACGGACACGTTAACTTCCGTTAAATATGCAGAAGTCCGTTAATCGTTAATCCAATGCCTACTATTTACCGCACGGCACCGCGGCGCGTCGTGAAAAACAGGTTCAGACAAGTATGAAACGACAAATGCCGGGTGGCGCGTGGCAGCGAGTGAAACAAAAACAAAACTAGATATATTTTGCCGGCGCGTGCGAGTGAGAAAACTGCGAAGAGATTTGTTTCGTTTGATCATTTTATTACTTAGCGCCCGGGCTTAGAGTGACGAGTGTTTTGTTTGTTGTTATTATAAATTACTGTCAGTGATCATTTGCGTGTTGATAAAGAAGAGTGCAGTGTAATTTAGTTAGATAGAAGTGTAAAAAAGTGTACTGTGCAGTGTAGTAATTAAAACCATATCATGCAAGACATGGAAACGGATTCCAGCGGCCCTGATGAGAATCCATGGCCACATTTGACTGAGTATGTGGAATTTGTATCCAGATCGGGCCAGCAAATACTTTTTGCGTGTAAGCGTCGTACGTAAGCTCACTAACGCAACGATATAAAACTGGCCAAGAGCATGTCGGGCCATGCTCAGTGTAGGGTTCCGTACTTCCCCATCCTTTACAATAGACGGGCTTAAAACAGCGGTTTTAAGCCGGAGGTTTAAATAACGAGAAAGATTTCAAGCTCTATAAAAAGGTCGTAAACGCCAAAGTAACAGTAATTACTTATTACCTTCTGGAACTTGTCGATTATACGCGCCAAATATTTTAATACATTATGGAACTTAACTAATATGTGTAACGTTCGAAGTATAAGGACACCGCGCGGCACTTACGTCATTTTAAAGAAAATTATGAAATTTTGCGATAACTCAAAAACGGCTCGACCGATTTTATTCAGTATAGTTTTTATTGAAAGTACTTATAAGGCCTCATTTTCATGAATTTTTCCCTAATTTTTTGACCCGTAGTTGAAAAGTTAGAGGGGGGACACTATTTTTTTTTAATTTCCGGAGCGAATATTTACAAAACTGGTGACTTGATCAAAAAATAATGTTTTAAGATCCCTATTATTTTTAAAAGACCTATTCAACGACACCCCACACACTAGTGTCGAAACGAAAAAAATTTTTTTTTTTAGTTTTTATTTTACCGTTTTGTCGACGTGATACATACACATACTCATACCAAATTTCAGCTTTCTAGTACTAATGATCACGGAGCTAAGCCGCGGACAGACGGACGGACGGACAGACGGACATGGCGAAACTATGAGGGTTCCTAGTTGACTACGGAACCCTAAAAATGCAATTTTACACATATTAACGGATTAACGATTAACGTTAACTTGCGTTAATTCTTCCGAAATGTAACGCTTTAACGTTTAACGAAGCTAACTTTATTTGTAGCGGATTAACGATTAACGAAGTTAACTATTTGATTAACGGTGCCCAGCTATGGCTTTAAGTTATTAAATCTACAATTAAAATAAAGCATTTACAGTCACAGTAACACGCACAGACCAGTAAGGCATAAATTAGGATCCTTCATGTATGACTATTCCAAATTGATGTATGACTATTTCTTTGTTAGTGCAAAAGGAACAGGTTGAATATTGTTTGACACTTTAGATATGAACGCCGATTGCGCACTAGACGGCGTCGGCGGCGTGACCTTGACAAAATGTAACCGAACTGATACATTTCTTATTTCTAGTGTAATTTGACTAAGTATTTAATTATTTTTTTTATCAAATACACGTTACAGTCATTTAAACCAAGGCACTGTGAACTACAAAACTAAATATAGAATACATTATAAAAACGGTATAAACTTACAAAAAATCCCAAATTCCATCAGATTTCCAGATGTTTAAACCGTTTTTATAATGATTGAATATGTCTTAAATATGATATTACGAGGGCTGTTCCGAAATTTTTTAGTTAAACAAAAACTATAAGGAATATAATAAAACTTTATTTACAACTTTTCAAAGTATTCCCCTGCTGCCTTTATGCACTTATGCATACGACTGAACCAACTTTCAAAACAGGAGAAAAACTGTTCTTGCGGAAGGTCAAAAAAAAGTCGCCTGAATTCGTCCACTGCTTCATCCGCCGTCGAAAATCGTCGCCCACGTAATGATTTTTTTAACGTGGGGAACAGAAAAAAATCGCACGGAGCCAGGTCAGGGCTGTATGCAGGGTGTGGTAGCAATTGCACTCCTGATTTGCTAATATATTCCGTGGTTCTGGCAGCCGTGTGGGCCGGAGCATTATCTTGATGAAAAATGATGCCCCGAGCTCCAGTACTTGGACGACTGACGTTCAGCTCCTGGAAGGCCTGTGGTAAGCAAACTTCAGTGTACCATTGGCTGGTAACTGTTTTCCGATCTTCAAGTGGAATTACGGCTACAGGTCCACTACGTCGAAAAAAAACAGCAACCATTTTTTTGTTGACGCTTCGACCGCGAACTACTTTAGTAGGTAAATAATCTTCTTCAAAGACCCATTGTGTTGATTGCTGTTTTGTAAATGGGTCGTAGCTATATATCCAAGATTCGTCGGATGTCACAATGTAGCTCACTTGTTGTGAATTACCATTATCAAATTTTTTTAGCATAAATTTGCACCAATCGACACGTATGTCTTTTTGCTCCTGTGTGAGAAAATGTGGTATCCATCGAGACGAAACCTTCCGAACTTGAAGGTGGTCATGCAAAATGGTAGAAACTGCCCGGGATCCAATATTCAGTTCGTCCTGAATCTCTCGGTGGGTAATGTTTCGAGATTCCTTGATTAGCCATTCCACCTTGATAACATTTTCTAGAGTGACTGCCGTTGGCGGTCGCCCCGGTCTAGGCTCATCTTTGATGTCGCTCCGCCCACGCTTAAATTCACGGAACCAGTAACTGACAGTGGCAACAGATGGGGATAAGGCCCCAAAAACACTAGTTAAATTTTCATGAGAATCCTTGTAAGTTAACCCTCGTTTATAATCATAATATATCATAGCACGAAATGCTTCCCGCGTTAGCTCCATTTTTGCGAACAAAAAGTGACAGACATGTTTTTTTTCTGATTTCATAAAAAAATAACTGAATGTCACTGGCCAGTGACTCTTACGCGAAAGAGTTCGTAATGAAATTTGCCTTTAGGCTACAGTAAAATTAAACGAATACAATTAATAGTACGCCGTTGACTAACTATTTTCGGAACAGCCCTCGTATTAAAACTATCGTGAGACATCTTTATTAATTATAGAAACGGTTTAAACTCGCGTAAAAATTGTCAGGAACAACCCGACATGTTTTGAACTCATTTGGAGCTCTTCATCTTCATACAAATTTTTACGTGAGCTTAAACCGTTTTTATAATTATGTCTTATATGTCTCACGATAGTTTTAATAATATTAAATATAGAGTAAAATATTGTGACATTGATACAAGGATCGTGGTGTTGAACCCACATTAAAAATAATGAGACATTACATGTTTCATAAATTATTGTGAGTTAACATCTGATACCATACCTCCAACTCACACCTCGTTGATTACAGGCTCAAAGAACACAACAGTGAAGGACTACGTTCTCCCAGACTACACAAGCATCCGGCGAGGCTACCTGCGCGACCCGCTCAAACCTGATGAAGAACTGGAGCAACAGACGCTGCGGCTCAACAACGAGCGGTTTACTATCCCTGAACTGCTGTTCCATCCTTCAGGTTGGTAAATCTAATGAAATATTTATTATGCTACTTGTATTAAGCGGTTTACACTCACGTGGAATTGTCAGGAATTTCACGTGAGTGTAAGCCGCTTAATTAATAAATATGTCTCACGCGTGTAATTTCTTGCGTTGTATTGTATTTCTTCTGTAGGTATGTTTCATGAGGTGTGCAATAAAGAGTACTTGTATTGTATTTATTTAATAAGATTATTTAATTTATTTACTATGCTGTCTTGCTGTCATTTATTTTCGCAGTCTGTATACTGAAACATTTCATACACTTTGTGGCATATTGTATAAAATTTTAACCATATCGTAAATCCACTCGCATAATTTCAATTACTCCTCGTTCCTCCCTTAATAACTCTCAACGTGGCAGGAGTTAGTTATTTGAATTCGACCTTGAAGATTGTGTACTTTCAATATAATCATCGACCAGCTCTTCTAAATATCTATATTTGCTTTCCAAAGAATCATTGTTACAGAATAAATCAACCAATTTCTTCCAGACGTTGGCATCCCACAAATGGGTATCCCGGAAGCCATCATGCACTCCATCGACTCCTGCCCAGAGGAGCACAAGGAAAACCTCCTCGCAAACATCCTCCTCTACGGAGGGAACACCCTCTTCCCTGGCTTCAGAGACCGGGTCTATAACGACGTACGCTCCTTAGCTTTAGACCACTTTGACGTCAATGTGACCCTGGCCGATAATCCTTTGACGTACGCTTGGGAAGGAGGGAAGGAGATATTTAGGGATTCGGATTTTTACTCCTTATGTATTACGAAGGAGGAGTATGATGAAGAGGGCAAGGCGCTGGCTTTTGAGAGGTTTGATATATAGCGGCCGAAGCGAGCGCGGCGGGATTTAGCTGGCTCGTAAAACTCAAAAATGTATCTTGGAAGCAGCATTTCGTCGGGGATAGTGCAATACCGCGTAAATAACAGTTGTCGATAAAGTTCTCATTTCAATAAAATGCTTAGCATTTGTTTGAATATTGATTCGTATCTACTTGTTATATACGCGGTATTGCACTATCCCCGACGATTTGGAAACGACATCTGTATTCATAGGGAGTAAAGTATTTTGAAGACAATTTTCTATAATGCTTGCTATAAAGATCTAAATACTGCTCTTAATTTTTCCTTCAATGTTTTCAAAATACCTTACGTTCCCTATTTTGTTGCCTGGATGTTAGAATAGTGGAGGCTATCTTTATAAAATAAAGGTGCCAGAGGAAAAGATCTTTATGTAACACTAGCTGCGCCGTGCGTTACCCGCTCATCCCACGGGAAAACTATATTTTTCGGGATAAAAAGTAGCCTTTGTGTTAATCCAGAGTGTCAGCTACCTTCATACCAAAATTTATCGAAGTTGGTCCAGTTGGTACACATAAACACACTCACAAACTTTCGCCCTTATAATATTAGTACATACCTGTACTAATATTGATAACCAATTATACATATAAATATAACCTGCTATCTCGGTTACCGGTAACCTTTTAGAGGACCGATAACCTTTTGATATTGGAACGCCAGGAAACGAGAGGGCAGACGAACTGGCAAAGCAAGCAGCTCTAAGAAAGAAGACCGCTCCCGAGTATGACAAGGTGCCGATATCCTACGTCAAAAGGACGATAAGAGAACACGGTCGAAAAGTGGTAGGCACGCTATGAATCGTCCATTGACGAGGATATCTGGCACATTGTGTGCGACTGCCCGCGCTTCGGCACGGAGAGGCACGAGCTAGAGCAAAAAACCGGAGTTCACATCAGCCCGGACAGCTCAAGCTGGAGGGAACTGCTGGGGTCAGAGGAAAACCGTTGACACGTGACGAAGTTCCTAGAAAAGGTAGTCCGTGTAGCATGCCTCCGAAACAAGTAGCCCGTTGCCGTAGAATCGACGGCCGGAAGTTCCGGGAGCCGAAAACGGTTAGATCGGTGAGCACGACGACTGTTACGGAGCAACCCGTTACCCGTCCTGCCGTTGAGCGCCACGAGCGCTTCCTAGACTACGACTGTGCGACATTTTCGGAGAAAATTCAATTTAGTTATCTTTCCAGACATGACGTGTTTCAATGGCCTTCTTCAGGTACAATAAGGAGATATCTCTCGACCAAAACTCGTATGTGGCAGGGAGAATCTACCTTATGAGTAGCGGCCTCCCAGGCGACGATAACGAGCTAGAAAGGATTTACTTCAGGTTCTACTCTGAAAAAGGCTTGGACCGGGAGCTCGTGGAAAAGGACCTGGCAAGCGTCAAGGCAGAGCTAAGCTCAAAAAGCCTTGCGCACAGAAACTCAGCCAGGAAAAGTGTAGAGGAGTTCCATGGTTTAAGCAGGAACAGAGAGCCGGGCTCGCGGCCATACACAGGCCCCCAGGCTGGGTGTGACCCCGAGTGCGTCATACTTTCATAAATCATAAATCATTTATTTGCTTTGAAAGCAGCACCTGCAGTCAATCAACCCTCTCTCCCGCCCTTGCAGCATTGGCTGAGGCAAGGACCCAGCGGGTATTTAAGTATCCTATCTTCTTGAGAAAACAATAGTAAAACAGAGCGATGCAAAGAATGCGGGTTAAGGTTTTTAGCCGGTAGGAGTCCGGCAATGTCTGGGTCTCCCTTCCCAGTCGCCCATGATGGGTTTTCCTTAAACCACAATCTTTGTATCTTTTTAAAACATTCAAAGCAAGGACTCTTGCCCTCAGGCAAACCCCCAAAAAAAACCCTTTTAGAGGCCCGGTAGGCGTCATATCAGCCGATAGACGTCCACTGCTGGACAAAGGCCTCCCCCAAAGTTCTCCACAACGATCGATCTTGCGCCGCCCTCATCCAAACCCTACTTGCGATCTTAACGAGGTCGTCGGTACACCTTGTTGGAGGCCTTCCAACGCTGCGTCTTCCGGTCCGCGGTCGCCACACAAGAACCTTTATGCCCCAACGGCCATCGATTCTACGAGCAATGTGCCCCGCCCACTGCCACTTAAGTTTGGCGACTGTCTGAGCACACCAGATATTCACAACCTTGGTTCTCTTGCGTATCTCATCATTTCGGATTCGATCCCGCAAAGAAAGTCCGAGCATAGTTCGCTCCATTGCGCTTTGAGTAACTTTGAGCTTTCTTATGAGGCCCATTTTGCTTGATATAGCGACGCTCAGTTATAATAATAGTACTTACTTTAGAATTTTACCACCCGGCGGTGCTCGTGTAAGTACATATGTATAGCAATGGTAACCCTAAGCGGTCACTTTTATTTTAATTCGGTTACTGATAATATTTTCATAAAATTTTGTGCCAAAACTTGTGTACTAATCAAGTTTCATTTTATGCGCACAAATTGATATAACGACTCATATTAAGTAGCATAAATTATAAAAACATTTGTTCAAAAATGCTTTCGGCTTTAGAGGCAAATCACGCTAACTTTTCCCAGCAAATGAACTGTCAAACCATACAAACTGACTGACTTTGTATTGTTTGACAGTTCATTTGCTTGGAAGAGTTAGTATGGTCTGACTCTATCTTTGTTCTCTTGTAGCAAACAAACCTGTGACGTCCCTACGTCCATCTTTATGCTTTGTACATGGCAATCAAACGGTTACTAATGTAACGGCAGGCGCGAGTCTAGATAACCTAATAGTCTCGTCTCGGCTTGTATATTATATCAAATTTAGGTAATTTACCTCCTAGTAAAATTAAATAAACTGGACTACCTACTACTGGATTAAAATATATAATTATGAAACGGGTTTACTCACGTCGTATGTATTTTAATATGTCTGTGACTCGCGGTAGTGTTAGTAAAAGCATCATATGCCTATCTAATCTGGTAAAAAATGAAGAACTATATTGTCAATAAACTGTACGTATTTTTATTAAGACTGATTTGTAAACGTGAAATAAAGTAAGCAAGTGTAATTTAAGTATTAAAGGATTGAATTGTAAAAATGTTTCTTTGCGTTACCTTCTCACATTTTATTTTTCGTCCAGCACAGTCAACGACAACAGGAAACGACACTACTGCTGGGAGTGTTTCACTACGTGAAAGAGGAAAATAAGTAAATATGTGAAAAAGTGAAAAACGAAGTTAAAAAAATACCCTGATTCGTAGTCATCAACTATGGGGAATAAGCTAAGTTACTAATTATAAAAATGTGAAAGTAACCCCCGCTTCTAATTTTACCCTGCGCGCCGATCGGCTAATAGACCGGGAGATAGTGACACAATTTTCTTGGGTCATTTGTAACAGTATGGCGATTCTTCAGGGGTCTTAGTACGCAATGACAAAAAGAAAAATGATGGTCATAGCGCTGGTACCGGCGGCCCAATCGCGTGGGCGTTAGTCGAGCTCGTCGGATAAATTACGAGTGTCAAACGATTTGTACCACAAAATTTTTAGTATTTTCCGATAGCCCATAAAAAAACATGTAGGCGGTAGTGTCATGCCATACTTCTCCGGTGTGACTTACAGCCCGCCATACCGAAGCGAATGCGTTAATTAAAAATAAAAAATTCAACCATTTGTACCAGGCTAATTTTTGCACAGTTAATTATCGTCGTGCAGCCATTTACGTAAATCACCATGCCATACTTTTCCGACGGTTCTAAATGGCCGCCATACCGCCGAAAATCAGCAAATTTTTTTTTTCGCCAAACGATTTGTACCACCCTAAAAAAATTTTTCAACAGCTCCTGAATGATGATAAATAGAAGTGTGATAATGCCATACCTGTGGGAGGCGGCGAATGTGTATAATATTTTTTTTAATTGTAAGATTTTATTCGTATTTTGAACGATTTGTAACAGTATGGCACTAATTTTTCCTGTAAGTTTGAGGTTCAACGAATATAAATACAAAATTTCAAAGATCTAGGTGGCGGCAATCTTGACTTATAATCTTCCGCCCATGGTTACAGCATGGGATAATTATTTTTAGGTAGAATTTCATCCAAACGAACCGAATACAATGATGCCATACTGTAACAAAATATTTTACGTATTGTACAGTCGTATTTTTGAAACGTGTCGATTAAATAAGTTTTTCAAGTATGGCAGCACTTTTTCCCCCTACTAGAAGTATGGCAAATATAATAACGGTCACATTTTATCAAATACTTTCCAAAAATCCAAATGCAATACTGTTACAAATCGTTTGGCGAAAAAAAAAAAAATTTGCAGATTTTCGGCGGTATGGCGGCCATTTAGAACCGTCGGAAAAGTATGGCATGGTGATTTACGTAAATGGCTGCACGACGATAATTAACTGTGAAAAAAAATGGTTGCCTGTAAAGTCGGTTTTACGGGCGAAGGAAGATTTTACGTGACAACGTCTTATTCTCGGTAGAATATTTATTGATATGAATATTATTAAATTGCACAATAGGAACAATAGGAATTGAATGAAAATAAGAATTGCACAATTTTTTACTATAGAAATATATTTTGTTTACTAAAACATTGTACATGTAAACTTAAACTTAACTAATTCCTATTTGAGTGATTTTGTTGAGGATAGGACGATGATAGGAGAAATATGAAATGAAAGGAAGTGTTTCTGCTGTAATGTGTCTTGCGAAAGTCAAGTCGATGGTTGTTCCTTTTAACGTAGTTGACTTAGAAACGTTTGATACGCAATCAAGATTATATTATATTATTCCCTCTTCCCTCTTCCCTCTTCCCTCTTCCCTCTTCCCTCTTCCCTCTTCCCTCTTCCCTCTTCCCTCTTCCCTCTTCCCTCTTCCCTCTTCCCTCTTCCCTCTTCCCTCTTCCCTCTTCCCTCTTCCCTCTTCCCTCTTCCCTCTTCCCTCTTCCCTCTTCCCTCTTCCCTCTTCCCTCTTCCCTCTTCCCTCTTCCCTCTTCCCTCTTCCCTCTTCCCTCTTCCCTCTTCCCTCTTCCCTCTTCCCTCTTCCCTCTTCCCTCTTCCCTCTTCCCTCTTCCCTCTTCCCTCTTCCCTCTTCCCTCTTCCCTCTTCCCTCTTCCCTCTTCCCTCTTCCCTCTTCCCTCTTCCCTCTTCCCTCTTCCCTCTTCCCTCTTCCCTCTTCCCTCTTCCCTCTTCCCTCTTCCCTCTTCCCTCTTCCCTCTTCCCTCTTCCCTCTTCCCTCTTCCCTCTTCCCTCTTCCCTCTTCCCTCTTCCCTCTTCCCTCTTCCCTCTTCCCTCTTCCCTCTTCCCTCTTCCCTCTTCCCTCTTCCCTCTTCCCTCTTCCCTCTTCCCTCTTCCCTCTTCCCTCTTCCCTCTTCCCTCTTCCCTCTTCCCTCTTCCCTCTTCCCTCTTCCCTCTTCCCTCTTCCCTCTTCCCTCTTCCCTCTTCCCTCTTCCCTCTTCCCTCTTCCCTCTTCCCTCTTCCCTCTTCCCTCTTCCCTCTTCCCTCTTCCCTCTTCCCTCTTCCCTCTTCCCTCTTCCCTCTTCCCTCTTCCCTCTTCCCTCTTCCCTCTTCCCTCTTCCCTCTTCCCTCTTCCCTCTTCCCTCTTCCCTCTTCCCTCTTCCCTCTTCCCTCTTCCCTCTTCCCTCTTCCCTCTTCCCTCTTCCCTCTTCCCTCTTCCCTCTTCCCTCTTCCCTCTTCCCTCTTCCCTCTTCCCTCTTCCCTCTTGTTACAGTAATGCTCGATGAATGAAAATAAGAATTGCACAAATTTTAACTATAGAAATATATTTTGTCTCTCTCTCTCATCAGACGTGAGCGGGCGTTACACTTTTTCATGAGTGACTCCTAGCCGCAACCTAATTTAAGACGTTGTCACGTCAAAATTAGCCTGGTACAAATGGTTGATTTTTTTTATTTTTAATTAACGCATTCGCGTCGGTATGGCGGGCTGTAAGTCTCACCGGAGAAGTATGGCATGACACTACCGCCTACATGTTTTTTATGGGCTATCGGAAAATACTAAAAATTTTGTGGTACAAATCGTTTGACACTCGTAATTTATCCGACGAGTTCGACTAACGCTTACGCGATTGGGCCGCCGGTACCAGCGCTATGATCATCATTTTTCTTTTTATCATTGCGTACTAAGACCCCTGAAGAACCGCCATACTGTTACAAATGACCAAGAAAATTGTGTCACTATCTCCCGGTCTATAATCGGCGTTCGGCGGACGGGTCGGCGATCCCATCTAATTTAAAATTACGCTGTTTGTTCGCTAATTTGGCGCGCTATCCGTAGTGTTAAAACATTTTTAAGGTACTGTACTAAAACGTAGTGATTACATACTCTGTACTGGACCAATACCGAGTGACTACCAGTTGATTTATATTAATTTTTAGGGTTTAATTTGTCCTTCATTGCTCTTGTATAAGCACAAATTGTTATAGGTAACATAACTTCTGAACGCTTTATAGGTAACTGTCAAAATGTATAATTTGACAGACCACCTGAACTCTGAAGGCTAAGATAATGCTAAGATAGCATTTTATTGTTGAATGTTGATTACGATTTAAGCAATTTTTGCTTGATATTATTTGATAAACGGTTAATTTTGTGATAGTATTTAAATATTCTGATGTTTATACCCATGATTTAACCTATTAATAGTTTAAAATGAGTAACATTTACATACAAGAGCCTCCTGCTCTTGGGAAGGTGAGTTTATGTTTTTATTGATATTATGGAAGATTTTCATAACTATTCGGATCTAAAATATCATTATTACTTAATTACGTTGATATTTAGCTTATCCTTAATAATTTAGATGCGAAATGTCAAGCTAAACTCATTAAACTCCGTATGTACTTAATTTGATTTGTCGAATGTTGTTCTTTAGTCTTTACAGATCAATAAAGATAATATTTGGAGGTTTGTATATTTGAAGTTGGTCTGTTATTTTGCAGGTGCTATTAAAAACATCGGCTGGTGAAATAGATATAGAATTATGGACAAAAGAGGCGCCCAAAGCGTGTCGCAATTTCATACAACTTTGTATGGAAGGATACTATAATGGTAAGTGTGTGAACTTTTTTGCGTGTTACTGGGGTACTGTTAAATATTTTGTCTGATTGTGGAAATGTTAATTTTGTAAGAAATATTTTTGTTTTCAGGTACTATATTCCACAGAGTGGTGCCAGGGTTCATTGCTCAGGGAGGCGACCCCAATGGAGATGGAACTGGCGGGGAATCTATTTATGGAGCACCATTCAAAGTAAGTGAAATAAATATTAACCGGCCAAGTGCGAGACTGACTCACGCATCAAGTTCCATATATGCCCTTATCCTTAACCCAATCATGTTTGCTGAATGGAAGCCCCACTTAAATATTTATTATACTCTGTTTTAGTTTTGTTGTGATAGCGGCAACGTAAATACATCGTCTTACCCACTCAATTGCTTCGAATTTTGAGTTGGACTCTATTTCACTATATGTCCCTATGTCCCTTTGTATACTTAAATCTTTAAAACTACGCAAAGGATTTTCATGCGGTTTTTTTTAATAGATAGAGTGATTCAAGAGGAAGGTTTATATGTATAATACATGCATAATTTATCAGCATTGCACCCGTGCGAAGGCGGGGTGGGTCGCTAGTATATAATAAAATTAGAGCAGGTCAAAACATTCCGTCCTGCTTCCTTTTTGTTTACATCAGTGACATTCACTGACTTTCAAAGTCAGCTAAAAACCAACTTGATGTTTGCTTGAGGTTCGATCAGAGGTTATTCCTTCCATTCTCCAGGATGAGTTCCACACGCGTCTCCGCTTCAACCGGCGCGGTCTCGTGGCGATGGCGAACGCTGGTAAAGATGACAACGGCTCCCAGTTCTTCATCACGCTGGGCGCCACTCCGGAATTGCAGAACAAGCACACTATCTTCGGAAAGGTCACTGGTTAGTATTTTTTCATCAAACTTGCTCGTAAACAAGGGTTATCATGCTAGAAATTAGCCCTAGGGTGATAAGTAATTTACATGCTAGAAAACCGGGCGGTAAGTCGTATATTACGCCCTAGGGCAGTAAGTAATTTTGGTGTTGACGACTATTTATTACTTTTGTTTTATTTCCTCCAAAGTGTGATGAAACACGTCGTACGTGACTCTGGTGGTAAAACTTCGGTTTCGGGCTTCTAATAGACAATCGTTTGTAATTGCTCGTTTACCACCCTTGTTACGTAATGTACTATTTCATCACACTTTGCTCATAAACAAGGGCTTACATGCTAGAAAAGCGGGCGGTAAGTCGTAAATTACGCCTTAGGGCGTTAAGTAATTTTAATCACACTTTAAGTGATTACATGCTAGAAAACCGGGCGGTAAATCGTATATACCGCCCTAGGGCGGTAATTCGTATATTACGCCCTAGGGCGGTAAGATATTTTGGTATTGACTACTACTACTTTTGTTTTATTTCCTCCAAAGTGTGATGAAAAACGTCGTACGTGACTCTGGTGGTAAAGGAATTCCTACCTCGTGTCATTAAGACCCTCGCCTTCGGTTTCGGGCTTCTAATAGACACTCGTTTGTAATTACTTGTTTACCACCCTTGTTATGTAATGTACTATTTCTTTATGCTACGATTGTCGAGCATGCGGCCCGCCTAATGTTACCGCCGCCTACGGACGCTTGCGACGCCAGGAGCATCACACGCGCGTGGCCGACCCTTTAAGAACCTATTTAAGCTCCAGTGTGTGAGGATGAACGCCCTGCCGATGGCGAGCAGTGCGATGGTAGAAAGTAGCCGTGGGCATCATGTCAAACAATTCCTCAGAACACACCCCATTATTCTTTAATGATAATAATATCACTAGTAATAACATTATACATTGGTCACATTACCAAGATATTTAAATTTATCCAGAGACGTTAGTGGTACACCATTGAGTACAATAGTCTTAGCAATAGGGTTCCGTTTTTTACCCTTCGTGTACGGAACCCTAAAAGGGTGCACCTATAAATATCTTGTCATCATTTTCCCAGGTGAAACCATCTACAACGTACTTAAGCTGACTGAAGGGCTGATAGGCCCGGATGACAGACCCGACCACCCTCACAAGATCACCGGAGCCACAGTGATCATCAACCCATTCGATGACATCGAGCCTCGAGTATCCGCTGCTCCGATGGAGGCACCAAAGAAGAAAAAGAAGGAGCGGCAGGGGGTTAAGTAAGTTTTTGCTTCTGTTATTGCTATACAAATTCTCTCCCAAGACTGCGCCGAACGAAATGTGAAAACCGGCCAAGTGCGAGTCGGACTCGCGCACCGAGGATTCCGTACAAACACTTTCCATCCCTAAGTGGTTAAGTTAAGTTTGCACCTGAAATGTATAGCGCCCCATATAAATTAGGTGCAAAGTTAGGTATTAATAGGTATTAAAAAAAAACTACTTACTAGATCTCGTTCAAAACAATTTTCGTTGGTAGTTTTTGGTAGTTTTTATAGTAATGTACATCATATGTTTTTTTTTCGATTTTTCATTTTCTTATTTTAGAAGTTAGAGGGGGGGGGGGACCAACTTTTTTCCACTTTGGAAGCGTCTGTCACGCAAACTATTCGGTTTAGAAAAAAAAATATTTTAGAAACCTCGATATCATTTTTGAAGACCTATCCATAAATACCCCACAAGTATTTGTTTGATGAAAAAAAAATTTTTGCGTTTCTGTTCTAAGTATGGGGAGCCCCCAATATTTATTATTTTTCTTTTATTTTTGCATCAAAATCTTAATGCGGTTCACAGAATACATCTACCTACCAAGTTTCAACAGTATAGCTCTTATAGTTTCGGAAAAAATGGCTGTGACATACGGACGGACAGACGGACAGACAGACGGACAGACAGACAGACATGACGAATCTATAAGGTTCCGTTTTTTGCCATTTGGCTACAGAACCCTAAAAATAGGCAGTTGCCGTTAAGTAGACAACGTCAACACTAGTTGTTTAATCAATTTCTAAACTATTTGGCACTTCGAAGAATGTGTTAACAACTTCTGTGTGGAAAAATTATAAGATTATTAATATTTTACCCTAGAGAACTAAGTAAAGTTGGACGAAAACTGTAAAATCGTAAGCAGGCGTTAAGTGTTTCAATATAATGAAATCTATTCTGATTTTCAGTAAAAAAAAAAGATGAATGTTTACATTACAATTTGACCGCATCAATTATTTCAATTATTGTTTGTTATTAAAGGTCCAGATTTATCAAAAAGAGCTTTTAATTCTCCATACATTTTTACTATGGCGGCCGCGCGCCGATCTAAACTAAATACGCATTCCCCGCGCTGTATGGTTCAGTCGCTAACGCTCGGCGCAGACTTAAGAGTGAACCAATGCAAGCCCGGTTTAAGCATTATGGTACCCTTCAAGGGTCAATCCTTCTGCAAAACATCGCGTTCTTTATTTTTAAAGTAAATTCAATTTGATTAGATACAATAGATGTTAGAAACATTTTTAAGCCCGCGGTTTAAATTACGAGAAAGATTTCAAGCTCTATAAAAAGGTCGTAAACGCCAAAGTAACTGTAATTACTTATTACCTTCTGGAAGTTATCAATTGTAGTACGCGCCAGATTGAGCGAAATGTTTTAATATAGTATGGTACTTAACTAATATGTGTAACGTTCGAAGTATAAGGACACCGCGCGGCACTTACATCATTTTAAAGAATATTATGAACTTTTGCAATAACTCAAAAACGTCTAGACCGATTTTATTCAATCTAGTTTTTATTGAAAGTGCTTATACACATACTCATACCAAATTTCAACTTTCTAGTACTAATGATCACGGAGCTAAGCCGCGGACGGACAGACAGACAGACAGACGGACATGGCGAAACTATAAGGGTTCCTAGTTGACTACGGAACGGAAGTAATATCAAACGTGTCGATTTAGACTGTTGCTGTTTTTTTAATTCAAATGTTACTCAACATATTTATTTTCCAGAAACTTTGGCCTACTCTCGTTTGGCGAGGAGGCTGAAGAGGACGAAGGCGAGGCGATGGAGTACAGAGGGAAGCCCAAGTCGACCCACGATTTGCTGGAAGACCCTAAACTCAGCAAAATGACTGCGGCCGGTATGTCAGTTAAATCATTTTAATTAAATAAATAAATCAGTCGCAGGAAAGTCGCTTGTTTATCGGTTTTCTACCGGATACACTTTGGTGAGTGTGCACTAGGACTGCATGAATTAATTCCACCGTCTCCGTTCAGACAATACGGTACTCGGCGCGGACTTGGATTCCACCCTTATGTTGTCGATATACCACTGATTCGTACGAAACGCTTTGCGTCTACTTTCCTTATGAGGACAGCTAAGGAATGGAACTCTCTTCCTGCGTACCTGTTTCCTGAAAAATATAAGGGTAAGGCCGCGGAAAGTTACCAATTTGGACGTTTTAAATTTACCCAGTTGATTAAAAAAAAATGGTAATCCCTACAGTTTCAAAAATATTTTTATTATATGTAGGGATGGGAAATCTCGTGGTCGCAAGATAGATAATTGATATAAACCCCTTCAAAAAAAAACAAAAAATATATTTCCGTCCAAAACGTAACGAAAGTTGGTTAATTTATTCGACCACGCATCATAAGTGCTCTGTTATGTTCATGATATTTTAACTTTCATGGTCATACTTTTGTTTTAAACTAAAATTTATGACATAGCGATAGTAATACCGATTACAGAATAAGTATGGTAATACAAATTTATTTTTTTATCTTACTTTACTTTAATGGTTCATGATTCCACACTTGTGTTACGAATACTTTCGTGACGCTTTATGTAGCTAGTTTTTAAATATTTTTTGGCGAAAATACGTTTACGTGCACTGGCAACTCATATTCTAGTAGGGCAACACCGATGAGCAAGTCCAAATCCGTCAGTTTGTCAACAAACGCAATTCAAAGTAGACACAGTCATAGTTTCGTGAAAGTACCCCCAAAGTGTCGTGTGTGATTTTAAAGGTAAGGAGTGATTGTATTTAATCAGTTTTTTGTTGTACAATAGCGTAACGGTTTTCAAGCAAGTGACACGTATTATTGTATTAAAAATGTCTTTATTTCACCATGAAAATCCACTTTTTTTCAAAAATACGTTACACTTTCGTTGCGAATATGTTACATTTTTGCAAAATGTTACGTATTTTCTACGTAACATAACGAATAAATGTTGTAAAGGGAAGTGCACACAGAATATACTAACTTAAATGGGTTTTATTAGATTTTTAATGACCCGAAAATATACAAAGTCGAACAAAACTCCTGTACAATAATAAAATAAATAAAAACAACATCTTAATAAAAAAAACTGTTTTAAGAAGAAAAAAAAATATTTTCGACCTCAAGTCACAGTAGAATCATTGATTCTAAAGCTGTTTTATTGTTATACGGTCGTCTTGTTACTAGTATTGGGTACCAGCAGTGAACAAATAGTAATTACTGCCACCTGGTACAAAATGAGAGGCTTTAAAACACTAGAGCGGCTTGGGTTTCATTAGTTCCATCACACGCGTGTTTCATTATATTGTTTTTAATGTGCCATGAAAATTTTGTTTACAGGCAGTAAAAACTAATAATTTTATAACTTGATTTTTTTCTTAGCTACGTTATTTAATGGGAATATTTTCCAGTATGATCTAAGCTTTATAACGACTTATGTTACGTTTTATGATAACATAACGTAAATCTTTTTATGTTACTTCTATGTCACATTGGTAACTTTCCGCGGCCTTACCCATAACTTGGATCTCTTCAAGTCGAGAGTGAACAGGCATCTTCTAGCCAAGCATGCTCCATCTTAGGCCTTATTGTCACTTAACATCAGGTGCAATCGAGGTTAAATGCATGGCTATTTTGAATAAAAAAAAAAAATAAAAAAAATGGGCCATTTTTTCTAAAGTTGTACACCCCACTTTCTTTTTAATTTTCGGTATTTTGGGTATTTTCTACTCAAGAATCACGAGCTCTTTCGATCCAATTAGGAGAAAAAACTGTCCCAAGTTTTTTCGTTCCATTCCGTTACCATTTCCATATAACCTACTACAGCGGTAACGGTAAAAATGTATGAATATTTTGGGACAGTTTTTTTCTCCTAATTAGATCGAAAGATTAAAAAAAGGTGGGGTGTACAACTTTAGAAAAAATGGCCCAAATATCAGATAACCTCACCTCACACAAATCGATTTAGTCCCAAATTAAGCTCAATAAGGCTTGTGTTATGGGTACTAGACGACGATATACGTGCTTATAGATAAATATATACTTAAATACATAGAACCACCATGACCCAAGCACAAGTATTCTAGTTCATCACACAAATATTTGCCCTGGCCGGGATTCGAATCAATTAACAAACGTGTATGTTTATGTTATGTTTAACACTCACAATCTTTCGCCTTTATAATATCAATGTGCTGGTACTTTTTTTACAGAGTTAGAATTAGAAGAGCAAAATCAAAAAGACAAAGAACCGACAGAACAAGAGATAGAAGAGAAGAAAGAAGAGACCGCAGCAGCCGTCTCCAGCATCAGAGACAAACTCAAGAAGAGGAGTCCTGAACGGGAGCGTAGCACGAGTCCAGACAGTAAGAGAAGGAAGAGTGAGAGCGAGGAAGAAGAGTATTATATCGGGATGGAGAGGGATAAGGAGAGGAGGAAAGAGAGGTGAGATTTAACCGACTTTGGCAAAGCAAAAAGCTGAGTTATTGCGTGGTAAAATTACAGGATTACTATATACGAGATCTTATAATTTTATGAAGTTTAAGAATCTAGTGAAATCAGTAGAAAAAAAGAGAATATTTTGAGTGAAATATATACCCGATTTATCGTCTATTTCAATGTTATTTAATCTAGTGTTAAAATATATTATAAATTTAAACTTATAATAAATTAAGGATTCTCTACAACCACATGATCAGATTTTATTTATTTATTACAGAGACAGGATAAGAAACGAAATAAAACAACTGAAAAAAGAAATGAAGGAGCCCAAAGAAGACAAACAGGAGAAGAAAGAAGAACATAAAGAGGACAAAAAGAAGATAATAGAAGACAACGAGATGTACAAGAACTTTATAGAGGAGCAGGAGAGATATCAGAAGATGAAGGAGAAACTGCCTAAGAAGGGAGCTGCCAGGTATGTTAATAAATCTATACATCTATACATATAATAAAGCTGAATAGGGTCGAAAGTCTGTACATGAAGATATTCGCTAAAAAGTTGGCGGGGGCTACTTAGAATCGATAACAGAACAGGTTCCAACCGTTTTTAGAATTTTTGTCCGTTTGTCTGTTTATTTGACCGCGCATCACGTGAAAACGGCTGAACGGATTTTGATGAGAACTTCAATCAAAATCTCCGGCCATATTATAGGCTATAAAAAAATTACCAATAAAAGGGGGGGGGTAGCCAATACACTCGATTTAGTTAAGTTTGCACCTGAATCTTATGGCGCTTCTTAGGAAGGAGGTGCAAACTATTTTTACTGACACAGACTGATTTCCACAGTAAGCTCTAGTAGGCTTGTGTTATGGGCACTAGACGACGATAAACAAATAAATACAAATAACATCCATGACACAGGCACAAATATTCGAGTTCATCACACAAATATTTGCACTTGCCGGGATTCGAACCCGGGACCGCCGGCTCAGTAGGCAACTGCTTTACCACTGTGCCGACTGCGTCGAGAAATGAATGCCCTTCCAATCTATTTACGCACTTCACAATAGTAGTTTATGCAACTGCTACATAATGAGAGGTCTTAAAAACGAGCCGTAGGCGAGTTTCATTATAGGATCACACGAGTGTTTTAAGACCTAATTATGTACAGTTGCATACACTACTTTATCTACACACATATTCATAATCATTATCATAGATTTTCTTTTAATAATTTACATCGTCAGTAACTTAAATTTTACTAAAGATGTCCGAATTACTATCAATAGGGGATGCGACTGATGTTGAATTATACAACATAGTGTAGTTATATGAATAAAATTAGCTCAATATGTCATGATACAAAGAAAAAAAAACAATAAAGTATTTTTTGAAATATGTGACTTCAAAGGTACGAATATTTTATTATTTCTTTTTATAGCCTAAAATAAAATTTGAAATTGTTTTTAGTATCCTCATAATTTAACGGAACAATAATTGTATGACAACCATGTAGTTAAACGCACTTTTTCATGGTGAAAATGGGAAATTACTTATTTTCTCTATACTGGTACCCAATCCACAGATGACGTCATATGCAGGTAGGCCATCTGTATGGAGCGTTTTTAGTGCGATGTAGGAATGTTGAACTTTGACGGTCATTTCTGACTTTGAGAGCAGTCTAAGTGTAGGTAGTCCCATATAGGCATTTGATCCCAATAAAAAATAGAATCGATTGACAACCTCAAAAAATTTTTGTTAGTATGGAGCGTTTTTAGTCCTCTGTAGGAATGTTGAACTTTGACGATCATTTCTGACTTTTAGAGCAGTCTAAGTGTAGGTAGTCCCATATAGACATTTGATCCCAATAAAAAATAGAATCGATTGACCTCAAAAAAAAATGTCCGCACGCCTATGTCTCAAAATGTTCGTTTCTTTCCGTGGTCTCACAGAATATTTTTATTCTATTGCAGTGAAATTAGAGTTGCTACGACTGTTATATTATAATATTCTACTTGGCTATAAGATTATATTACAATACAATACAACAATTATTTATCACACCAACAAGAAAAATGTTACAATTGAAAACTTAATTTTCAATTGAATAAACAGTCAACAAAGTTAAACAAATTAAATTAACATTTCATGAAGCGATTAAAACCCGCGCGTAAAAAATGCACTTTTGCAGTGTCTATCGAGTTTTATATGTGTGTGAAATATGAAATCAAGAAGAAAAAATATTGTCTTAAGCGGTTTACACTCACGTGAAATTGTCAGGAGCGGCCCGACACGTTCCGAACACGTATGGAGCTTTTTATCACATCATCAACTTCGTCACGAAGAGCGACGAAGAAGTGACGAAGTTACCGCGCCGTTACGGGTAGTAGGCCCTGAAGAAGAGCTCCATACGAGTTCGAAACTGTCGGGCCGTTCCTGACAATTTCATTTGAGTGTAAACTGCTTAATGCAATAATTTAATATGTCTCACGAAAGTTTTAATAAGATTATCAAGAAGAAAGTCAAGCTTTCGTACGTCTTTTCAGAAGCAGACGTACGAAACTTACGAGAAAACCATACAAAAAGAAGCCCTGGGTCAAGAATTTGTATGAAAACCGTGACTATGCGGACAACTACACCGATTCGAAGTTTCTAGAAGACTTACGGAAGAACCTATACGTAGAGAAAGTGACTTTGAAGGAAGCTATAGATGGCTCATTTCGTGTTGTACTAAGACTATCTATATGTGTGTTATATGCAGTTTTATTCACATATATGTACAACGATTGGGTGCATACAAATACTGTTATATATGTAGCTATATGTGCTACTGTTTTTAGTTATTTATTATATTTGATTTTAGAAGGAAACGAGATTTTGAATAACCTGAAAACTGTTTTAGTGTACCTTGTTATAGGTTATCTAGTGTCGCCTATTTTGCATACTTTGACAGATACTGTCAGTACAGATACTATATACGCATGGGCTGTCATTATGTTAATAACGCATTTAATTTTCTTCGATTACGACGTACCTGTAGCTTTAGTGTCAAATTCGTTATCCATAAACGCCGCCATCTTTGCTTCGGTGTGCTTAGTGTCACGGCTGTCAACTCCGTTTGACGCGTTCGTACTGTTGACAGTTTCTGTCATATTCTTCGTCCTGAGTCCGCAGTTATTCAAAGTGTTATTGCATACTAAATTATTTCTGCCGTCGTGTATTTTTACATTGTTTTTAACAGTTTTAAGTTTGTACACAGTGTCGACGACATTGTTGTATTATTTTGTTATTTTGGTTTGCGTTTTGACAGTTTACTGTCCTGTCATGTTTGTCAGATGGCAAAAGTATAAGGATAACATCTATGGGCCGTGGGACGAGGCTGTCATTAATGATTCTGACGATTTGGATGAGTGTTTGAATGAAATTAGGTGATACGGAATTTGATGACAACTCAAATCAGTAGTTTATGAAATGTCAAAAACGATCTGTCAGTATGAAGTTTCTATCATGATACTGGCATGTGACGTCATAAAAATCAGTAGTCGAAACGCGTATTTAAGTTTTTGTCCAATTAAAAATGGTATACTGTCCAAAAGTTGTACTTAGTGTATTTGGTTCAGTGTATTTCTGAATGTGTGTGTTTCATTGATATAATTTGTCATATAGTCATATACCTACCGTGTTAATTATAGATTATGAAATGTATTGTTGTCTTGTGAAATTAACGAAATGATATTGCGACTGAAGTATAGAATAACAACAAAAAATAACTGAAAAAGGCATTCATAATTTAGTTTAATTTCTCGGACAAGGAAAGTATAATTTTGGGTATTTATGTTAATACTTTATTGTACACAAACCATGAAATATATTTTAACAGAAAAAGTATCTACAAAGACGAACTTATCCTATCATTTTGATTCCCTTAAGAATGTCGAAATGTACGTTTTTTGCGACTTAAACGGCCGTATCTTTTTTCACGTTAACGTAGAAGTTTGATTTTTTTCACAGCTTCAAGGGACTGTAGACCTGAGTATATGGTGTTAATTTCAACTGGATAGACAGACAGGTTTTAGGTAGGTACGGAATCCTAAAAAAAATGTGGTGTGCATTAAATATAATGAAACATTAGACATTACTTGTTTCATAGATTTACACTTATGTAAGTTCGGTGACAATGCGGACATATTTTTTTAAGTAATATTCACGAATAAAGTTTACAAATAATAATTTTGGTGCGTAGTATTATTTTTTTATTTTAGTTTTGCATTTTTTAAATTTTAATTTTATCATGTGATTTTGAATGATACTATGTAAATACATTATATAATGTGATATATGAATAATACCTTCATACTAAAAGTATATCTATATGTTTTATTTCTTCTTCACTAACCATGCGGATCGGGTATAGGGTTTCAGGCTTTCAGGCATGCCAGGCAACGGAAATTCGGATCGATATTTACCTAAAGTTGCCAAAATCCTATTGCTATCTCACTCAGGCCTCAATCAAAGCCGATACCAACAACAGAACGACAAAGCCGGCGCCAAAGTTAAGGTATATATCTATTCGAATTTCCGAAACCTGGGCATGATAGATGGGGTCCATTAATTTATAGTCAGACCACGCTGACTTGACTCTTCCAAGCAAATGAACTGATGTATGGTTTGAATTGATGTATGGGTTGAACTGTTGTATGGTTTGAACTGATGTGTATGGTTTGAATGTAACTGTATGGTTGGACAGTTCACTCGCTTGGAAGTTAGCGTGGTCTGAGGGCCAAAACACAATTACAAGATACTACGTCGTATCGTGGTACAACGCGACATCGTGCCACGATGCGACGTGAGATTGTAAAATGAATTTTAATTTTGCATTTTGTCACGAAGATAAAATTCATTTTGGATTTATGCATTTCCACGACACGACGTCGCAACGTGGCACGATGTCGCGTAATTGTGTTTTGGCCCTGACTCGACAAAATCAAAACAATCCCTTTTTACGTATTCATAGGAAACTGGTTTTCGATACAATTTAATAGCGCAGCAGGATATTTTTCAGCAAACGCAATATTGATGCGGATTTTTTGTGGTACTTACTAATTTATTATACTGGCAACGACAAATTTGTGTTGCGTTGCGTAGTTTTAAAGACGTTAGCATACATAGGAACAGACAGCAGGGAGCGACTTTGTTATTCTATGTATAGTGATATTTCACGATAGTTATAATACTATTATTGACTCTTGTCAAACATACGTACAAAGTAGTTGTTACATTAGACAGAAGTTCTCTGTCTTGCCACTAGGCGTACAAATTTGTGGGTTAAGCATTCGACCCTAATATAGGTTAAGCAAGGAAATAAATTAAAATTAATACAATGTCAGCAAGTAGAAGAAATAAATAAATAATAATACTGGAATTTAAAACAAAACTAAATTATATAAAACAATTACAAATCAATGTCACTTTTCGATCAATAATGATGTTAGTTGTTTTTTGACGTGACAACGTCTTAATTTAAGTTGCGCTCGGAGTCACACATGAAAAAATGTAACGCCCGCTCACGTCTGATGAGAGAGAGAGACAAAATATATTTCTATAGTTAAAATTTGTGCAATTCTTATTTTCATTCATCGAGCATTACTGTAACAAGAGGGAAGAGGGCGGAAGAGGGAAGAGGGAAGAGGGAAGAGGGAAGAGGGAAGAGGGAAGAGGGAAGAGGGAAGAGGGAAGAGGGAAGAGGGAAGAGGGAAGAGGGAAGAGGGAAGAGGGAAGAATGTAGAGGGAAGAGGGAAGAGGGAAGAGGGAAGAGGGAAGAGGGAAGAGGGAAGAGGGAAGAGGGAAGAGGGAAGAGGGAAGAGGGAAGAGGGAAGTGGGAAGCGGGAAGAGGGAAGATGGCGGACATAATTTTGTCTTAAAAATCGATATGGGTGTCATCTCCGAGGTTCCTCGGGGTTCCGATTACGAAAATGACATCCATTTTGAAATCCAAGATGGCGGACATTATTTTTTCTTAAAAATCGATATGGCTGTCATCTCCAAGGTTTCTCGGGGTTCCGATTACGAAAATGACATCCATTTTGGAATCCAAGATGGCGGACATTATTTTTTCTTAAAAATCGATATGGGTGTCATCTCCAAGTTTCCTCGGGGTTCCGATTACGAAAATGACATACATTTTGAAATCCAAGATGGCGGACATTATTTTTTCTTAAAAATCGACATGGGTGTCATCTCCAAGGTTCCTCGGGGTTCCGATTACGAAAATGACATCCATTTTGAAATCCAAGATGGTGGACATTATTTTTTCTTAAAAATCGATATGGGTGTCATCTCCAAGTTTCCTCGGGGTTCCGATTACGAAAATGACATCCATTTTGAAATCCAAGATGGCGGACATTATTTTTTCTTAAAAATCGATATGGGTGTCATCTCCAAGGTTCCTCGGGGTTCCGATTACGAAAATGACATCCATTTTGAAATCCAAGATGGCGGACATTATTTTTTCTTAAAAATCGATATGGGTGTCATCTCCAAGTTTCCTCGGGGTTCCGATTACGAAAATGACTTCGATTTTGAAATCCAAGATGGCGGACATAATTTTTTCTTATAAATCGATATGGGTGTCATCTCCGAGGTTCCTCGTGGTTCCGGATACGAAAATGACGTCCATTTTGTGATTTTGAAATCCAAGATGGCGGACTTAAATTTTGACGTGATAACGTCTTAAATTAGGTTGCGGCTCGAAGTCACTCATGAAAAAATGTAACGCCCGCTCACGTCTGATGAGAGAGAGAGACAAAATATATTTCTATAGTTAAAATTTGTGCAATTCTTATTTTCATTCATCGAGCATTACTGTAACAAGAGGGAAGAGGGCGGAAGAGGGAAGAGGGAAGAGGGAAGAGGAACAAAATATATTTCTATAGTTAAAATTTGTGCAATTCTTATTTTCATTCATTGTTCCTATTGTGCAATTTAATAATATTCATATCAATAAATATTCTACCGAGAATAAGACGTTGTCACGTAAAATCTTCCTTCGCCCGTAAAACCGACTTTACAGGCAACCATTTTTTTAAACTTATCTAGATTAAGGTCCCTGATACTATTGTTGTATTAAGCGGTTAATCATCCTCCTAGCCTTTGTCCCATTTTTGAGAATGAATTCTCAATTGGGGTCGGCTACCTAAATCCCAAGATGTGGCGTAGGACTAGTGTTTACGCAAGCGACTACCATCTGACCTTCCAACCCAGAGGGGAAACTAAGCCTTATTGGGCTTAGGTGGTTTCCTCACGATGTTTTCCTTCACCGAAAAGCGAGAGGTAAATATCAAATGACATTCCGTACATAAGTTCCGAAAAACTCATTGGTACGGGCCGGGTTCGAACCCGCGACCTCCGGATTGAAAGTCGCATGCCCTAAACACTTGACTAGACTACCACCGCTTAAGCGGTTTTTTAAGCGGTTAATACAATAATTAAATATGTCTTACGAAAGTTTTAATAAGATTATCCCTGATCTGGTACCAATGAGTTTTTCGGAACTCCTGTACGGAATGTCATTTGATATTTACCACTCGCTTTTCGGTGAAGGAAAACATCGTGAGGAAACCACCTAAGCCGAATAAGGCCTAGTTTCCCCGGTTGGAAGGTCTGATGGCACTCGCTTGCGTAAAAACTAGTGCCTACGCCACATCTTGGGATTTAGGTAGCCGACCCCGATTGAGAATTCACTCTCTACAAACGGACAAAGGCTAGGAGGATGATGACTAGATGGAATTTTATTGTATATATTATATTGAATGGCCAGTTTTGTGATAAAACCTGTTTATTACAGAGAAAGCTTCACCCTGGAGTTGCTAGCGAAATTCAAGAATAAACTCCACGCGATCAAAGAGAAGGCGTCGACGTCCGAGCCCGCGGGGGAGGGAGACGACGATAATCTTAACACTGATGAATGGTAGATATAACCTCACTTATACAAACATACCGGGTGTGGCCCGTAATATGAGCAATAAATTAAAACAGACTCTACCCTTAAAACTGAACCACATTGCTGAAGCAACTGGTTGAAAAGTAAACATTTGGTTTACAAAAGCAGTCTTTTTTTTCCAAAAAAGGTGTACATAATACATGCAACTGAAATAAACTCGCCACACTGGTAAGACAGTTTGTTGGCGAAATCACATTAATATTATAAAAGCGAAAGTTCGTGAGTGTGTATGTTTGTTACTTCTTCACGCTCAAACGGTTAGACTAATTTTGATAAAATCGGTATGGAGGTAGCTCACACCCTGGATTAACACATAGGCTACTTTTTATCACAAAATAATAGTTTTATTGGTTTCTACTGTAATGCTGTGTAACTTATTTGAATAATAAATAAATAATGTAGGGTATAACACCGCGCGGCGCAACTAGTTCTTTAATAAAAAATGGCATTTCTCTGTTTAAATTTATGATTTCCATTAAAACGTGTAATTTCTCAACTATTTATTCACTACATCTGTATTATTATTTGCAGGCTTGGACACACGCTTCGATTTGAGGAGAAAGGGCCCCTCCTAGCCCGAGACGCTTCTACTAAAGGGGACGACTGGTTCGACATCTACGACCCGCGGAACCCAATCAATAAGAGAAAGAGAGAGAAATCTGATAAGAGTAAAAAATAGCTTTAATGAATACACGTTTTATTAAAATAATTTGAGTTTCTTTTACAATCTTTATAGGTTTAAACACAGTTGTAATATTAAAGTTGTGTTTGAGCTTCCGCATGTAGTAGAAAGGCCTCCCTTCCACTAAAGGAGTCGACTAATTCAAAACTAAAAACATGTGTACCTAATAATATCATTTTTAGGGTTCCGTACCCAAAGGGTAAAAACGGGACCCTATTACTGAGACTTCGCTGTCCGTCCGTCCGTCCGTCCGTCCGTCTGTCACCAGGCTGTATCTCAAAAACGGTGATAGCTAGACAGTTGAAATTTTCACAGATGATGTATTTCTATTGCCGCTATAACAACAAATACTAAAAATAAAATAAAATAAATATTTAATGGGGGCTCCCATACAACAAACGGGTTGGTTGCGTTAACTTTGCACCTCATTTGTATGGGGTGCTATACATATCAGGTGCAAACTTAACTTAACCACTTAAGGATGAAAAGTGTTTGTACGGAACCCTCGGTGCGCGAGTCCGACTCGCACTTGACCGGTTTTGAAAATAACATTTTGTATTTTCTTTACAATTTGTGTAGATTTAAAGATTTTTAAGATTATTTTATTCAACATAATAGTAAATTAATATTTTTTTTAGTTTTGAATTAGTAATACATTTAACGTAGGTAGGTAGGAAAAATATAGCAAAACAACTGTAGGTACTGTACTGTAGTGTACTTACTCGACTACGAAATAGCAAAAAAGATGATATGTTTTTCCTACCACAGAGACGATATTCCAGTGTATAAATAAAACGAAAATAAAAATGCCTATATTTCTCACAAAATTTTAGTATACTTACAGTAAGTTGTATTGTTTCTTTTAAAAATTGTTTGCAGTGTATATTAAAATTAAAACCTCGCGATAACTTTAATACATGTGTAACGGGAAACCAGTTTTTTCTCCAAGTCTCATGTGAAAAATTAGCATTCGTTCACTTACCGCCATTTTGAATCCATTGTTTATTCGCGAATCCTCTCCTATGGCGAGTAATGATTTGATTATAAACTGCAAATCTGACAACAGAAAACAGATTAATACACTCAGTATTTTAACTGCACGAACACAGACGATTTTATGGTACAGTGTTGGGTAATTTTGATTTTCAGTCGAATCACCCTGTTTCGACTACTTTTTTTTTTAAAATAGCCATGCATTTAACCTTGATTGCACCTGATGTTAAGTAACAATAAGGCCTAAGATGGAGTATGCTTTGCTAGAAGATGCCAGATTCACTCTCGACTTGAAGAGATCCAAGTTATATTATATTTCAGGGAACAGGTGCGCAGGAAGAGAGTTCCATAAGACGCAAAGCGTTTCGTACGAATCAGTGGTAGTATATCGACAACATAAGGGTGGAATCCAAAGTCAGCGCCGAGTATTGTATTGTCTGAACGGAGACGATGGAATTAATTCATGCAGTCCTAGTGCACCAAAGTGAAAGACTACGATCCTTCCACAGCTATTCCTTATAATATCATCAATATTATCCTATACTTACAGCCGTTTACTCTGTTAAAATTAACTAAATTGAGGGTACAAAAAGATCTCAGGGACTAGGGACTAGGCAATTCTTAACTGGCGAGAGCTGGCTCAGGATCGTGGGGCGTGGCGTGATCTGGTGTCGGAGGCCAAGATCCACTTTGGATCGTTGCGCTCAGTTATTAGTAGTAGTAGGGTATATTTTAATCCAGCGAAACTCAACGTCTCGGCTCCAGTTGTCATTACAGCAATAAAATGTTTGTAACTGTTGAATGTTAATAAGGGGTATATTATCATTTATATTAGAATAATAAATAAATACCGGACTACCTCAAGCGTCGACCTAGTCCCACAGTAAGCTCAAGTAGGCTTGTGCTATCACTAGATGACGACATGCATACTTAATATAGATTAATGACAAATACCTTCGGAGCCAAAGCCTGGTACAGCTTTATGTTAAGAGGCTTATTCCTTTTAAAATGCTGATTGTTTTAGACATTTTTCTCTATGATCAAACATGTTTCGTAACATATTATTGATGTTACTACCTAGAACAGGGCTATTGGGATTTATTGGTATATATTTGAAACCTACAGTTTGAATTTTTCACTGATAATTTTAGTTTCAAAAACTACTCGAAATTAACAAAATTCACGCGGAAAATTAGTTTTTTCAACTTATTTTCGACTGAACGCAATGAAAGCATGAAATAACTTGGGGAAATATATTTGTCTTGTCATAATATGAAAAAAAAAAACAATTTTGGCAAGGCCTCTAAAATGAGGCGTTACCTACATCTTTCAACTCAGAGAAACTGCATATATCTATACTGTGGTAGGGTCTGATGTGTCATTGGCCCCTGTTTTCATCCATTAGCGGCCATACAATGCCTTTATGCTCCAAGACGGCGGCGGTCAAAATTCACGGGTCACTTGGATGCGCCCGCGCAATCTAGTGAGGGGACACGATATCGATATAGCAAGTATCGACCTGCGGGCCTGAGATGGTTGCTTTTATCACGCGATAAATAAGTGACAAAGCATCCGTCTCGTCTTGACAAAATGCAAGTGTGAGTGACAGATGCTTTGTCACTCATTTATCATGTGATAAACTCAACCATGCCCCCTGCTGGTTATATCAATATGATTTATATTTAGCCAATAGCCGGATGTTGTTGGGAAGATAAAAGCAGCAAGGCTCCGGTGGACGATCGGGCGGTAAAAAGAGCATTGGCATCATTTCGTATCGGAGGCCAAGATCCACTTCGGGTCGCTGCGCCAGCGGATTAAGTAGTAGCGTTTTATTAAAACTTTCGTGAGACATATTTGAAGCGGTTTACACTCACGTGAAATTGTCAGGAACGGCCCGACATGTTTCGAACTCGTATGGAGCACTTCATCAGGGACTGCTGCCTGTACCGCCGCACGGTCACTTCGTCACTGATTTTGATTTTGATTGACGCTCCGCCCTGATTTCACTCCGTGACAATTTCACGTGAGTGTAACCATCTTAATTTATATATATATTATATTATAGCCTCATTTATTCCTCAGTAACTATGATAAATAACATTTCTTAATTTAATTTAACATGTAAAATAATTGAGATTGGCAATATTACATTTAAATTTTTTTTTAGCAATTGAATATTATTAATAAATTATAATTTTTCATTTAAAAAAATATGTCATGCAGTCTTTACTCGAACCATCTTAATACAATAATTAAATTGTTTTGTATCGATATTTGCCCAGCCCTATATTTTGTTACCTGCTATTATTGAATTAATAATAAATCTGGCGCGTCTGCAGATGAGCGATAAGCGAGTAATTAGCCACCTTTGTTTTATCGTTAGGCGAGTTAGTGTAGACAAGCCACCATTAAAGGATTAAGTACGATTTTAAAAGGCCTTATACCTTTTAAATTGTTTTTTTTCATATTATGACAAACTAGCAACCCGCGCCGGCTTCACGGGTGCAATGCTGATAAATTATGCATGTATTATACATATAAACTTTCTTCTTGAATCACTTAATCTGTTTAAAAAAACGCATCTAAATCCGTTGCGTAGTTTTAAAGATTAAAGTATACATAGGGACAGACAGACAGACAGACAGCAGGAAGCGACTTTGTTTTTAAAGTGAATAATAATTTTCCCTGCGTTCTAGAAAGTAACAGCTATTTCATGCTTTCATTGCTTGCAGTCGAAAATAAGTTGAAACAAAGATAGTTTGCTGCGTGAGTTTTGTCAAAAAAAAATTATCAATGAAAAATCCAAACTGTAGGTATGAAAAATGTATTCAAACCTACAGTTTGGATTTTTCATTGATAATTATTGTTTCAAGTACTACTCGAAATTGACAAAATTTATAGATAAAAAACTTAAATTGCGGGGGAAATAATATTTTACCCAGACTATAGCTCTCTAGTGGCTGAGCCGAATATCCTAGGAGAAACAAAATCCCACAGACTCCGCTGGCTTGGCCACCTGGAGAGAATGGAAGAGGGTCGTGGCGTCAAGTGAGCATACCTGGGGCATCCAACAGGGAGACGACCGGTTGGGCGTCGGAGATATCGTTGGAAAGACATGGTCGAAGCGGGTCTGTGCGGTCTCCAAGCCTCCAACTGGAAAGAGCTAGAAAAGAGAAGAGGCGTGATCACGTGTTGGAGGCCAAGATTCGCTTCGGGTCGCTGAGCCATCGTAGTAAGTAAGTAGACTATAGCTCGTCAGTTGGAACTCTTACTACCAATTTGATTAATAGATTAACGCGTCATCTTTGAGATTTAAATCTGGCACGATGCTTCGACTGTGATCCATTCAATCTCACGAAAGATCGCGATGCAACTGGGAATTGGGTCATTGCAGGCTTAGGTTTTGCTCACGTAATGAACGTAACCAATTCAAACGTTTGTTGTAACTAATCCGTTATCTAAAGGTTGTCTGGAAGAGCTATTAAAGCGATAAGACCGCCTGTTGTTTACCTGTTATCTCTGCTCATTATTGATTGTATGTCTTCTGAATTATTACCTAATGTGTCGTTTTCACGTGGATTTGGGGTATTTAATAGCGTACTTACACTTGAATACCCAGCTCCGCCTTCCAAATTTTTTTCTGGAGAAATTACCTTTGATCACGGTGATTTGTAGGTAATTAATATGTCTGAGGCTCACGGTTTCTATGAAAAATATCAAACTATTATATTATTATCGAAATGATTTTAATTCTCCGCTCTAGGCTGGTATTATTACCTACATTTACGGGTTTTCCACCGCGGATTAAGTTGTGGAATTTATTATTTAAATTATAATAGTTAGGTAAATTTATTTATTTAATTTTATTTAGTATTTATCAACTCTTTTACCACTTATAAAAATATGTATTTTTTTTGTTTATTTGAAAATAAACTGTTAAACGAGGTAAATGAGTGCATCCTTAAAAGTCTAATTTAGTTTGCATATTTATTTAATATTGGTACAAAAATACTTATAAAAAAACTAAATCTAAAAATAAAAGTAAATTAAAACTAAACTAAATAAGAAAGCCGAAATCCGGGGCTGCTGCGGACGCGGCCGAACACCTCAAGCGGCGCAAGTATGCAGCCATCGATAGTGGCTACATGTTTGAGCCGTGTGGGGTGGAAACACTGGGGTCATGGGGAAAAACGCCCATACAATTTTCAATGAACTAGCAGAGACTAGTCGATGCTACGGGTGACCAAAGGGCTGATTCATACTTTATGCCAAAGAATAGCCCTGGCTATTCAGTGTGGTAATGCGGCCAGCCTCTTGGGCACCCTCCCGGTCGGCACCGATCTGGAGCCCGTTTTTAGGGTTCCGTACCCAAAGGGTAAAAACGGGACCCTATTACTGAGACTTCGCTTTCCGTCCGTCCGTCCGTCCATCCGTCCGTCTGTCACCAGGCTGTATCTCAAGAACGGTGATAGCTAGACAGTTGAAATTTTCACAGATGATGTATTTCTATTGCCGCTATAACAATAAATACTAAAAATAAAATAAAATAAATATTTAAGGGGGGCTCCCATACAGCAAAGGGATTGGTTGCGTTAACTTTGCACCTCATTTGTATGGAGCGCTATACATACCAGGTGCAAACTTAACTTAACCACTTAAGGATGGAAAGTGTTTGTACGGAACCCTCGATGCGCGAGTCCGACTCGCACTTGACCGGTTTTTATTTATAGTTAGGTTTAGTTAGGTTTATATATATGTATATACATATTTCTTCAATATTCACTAAGAAACATCTGATTGTGATATACCTATCCTAGTTTTAATTGTTTCTATGTATTATCTTTAGTAAGTACCTATTGTGTTTTAATGAATTATTTCCTTAACTAAATATAAAAATGGCCCCTGTAGCATATTGCAGAAGACGCTGGCGGCGTTTCCTCGCTGAATCACCAAACCTGTGACCAAACTGATTCTTTGAGTGAGGAAGCCGCCAGTAACTTAATTAACCACTTCCAGGGGGCCTATGATGGTTGCTTTTTTTACTTGATAAATAAGTGACAAAGCATCCGTCACTCACACACGCATCTTGTCAAAACGTGAGGGATGCTTTTTCACTTATTTATCATGTGACAAAAGCAACTATATCTTTGAAGAGGCTTAATGAAACGGACCGAACTCTTACAAATCCGACTGCCTTACAAGTCACACAACTCATCAAACTATTTACCCACAAGACGCACAAACTATAATTTCCCTCCCCGATAGGCGAAAACCTCTAATTTGCCGGATCCACACAATTCCATCGTCCATTCTTTGTTTGCTGGTTCGTCAGCCTTTTCCGCAACTCAATCCAACGTGAGAAAATGCCAAATTTCGCCATTTTTATAACATTTTAAAACGTTCAAGCTACATTAGTTTTAGCATAAATATCAACTCTATGAAACATGGTACTAGACTATAAATACAATTGCACGGGAAATATTCCATAGGGTCTTTTAATATTACTGCAATTTTTGTCTGGTCTAGATTCATTAACTGTTACACTTTTTTTTGTTTTAGATATCCTTATGGGACTGTACAAGTTCGTAATTAAATTTTCAGATTCTCAAGTGTGAGAAAGACTTATGAGAGATTCAGTTGTCACAACGGGATATCTAGGTTCTGTGGGCAGTATTACTCTCTAGTTTGTTTCGAAGTTTTTAATAAAGACATGATTTGAACTGTATCAGGGCTGGTTAGCCCGCACTACCAGTAGTCGGACTTGGTGTAGGAGTACAACCTAGTACAACTCATATTGTTTCGAAGTGAATGTCCTAAATCGCAGGCGTTTGTGGCCCAAACCGAAAGGCCATAAATATAACCTAGGGCTTTACGAATTACCGCCCGTGGTTTGTCTAAAGTTTTACGTCTTCCTCGGCGTAGCCAGCAGAAAATCCTACTAACGGCCTAGGGTGACGTAAATCTTTACGTTTGCAATCCCACATCTCCACCATTTTGAAAAATTAGTAACACTTTATGCTCACAACATTACTACACAGACTTTACTTTTTCAATAAAATAAGTTTCTGTCAAAAATGACATTTTAGTGGCAAGCTTTTATAGCCGACTGTACTTTTCTTTGGATATCCATCAAATGCTCACTGAGACGATTCTAAAGAGCCCAAGCTCGGTAGGATTGCTTTTTCTATTATAGAGTTCCTATGGCCACCTTCCGGCTCCATCATCAGATCAGCCCCATGGTACCATATTATTGTATTGTCATCAAAGTTAAGTAAGTATGCAAAATTTCAGCTCAATCGGTTGACGATATCTGCTTCAAAATTGAGTTGCAAGATTTCACCCGAACAAAAATACTTTAAACATACCTACAGTCGCCATCAGACATATCGTAGTATGTAAGGTGTATCGTAGCACGACTCTTATTGACTGGGCGTTACAGTACATGTTCACATATTTATGAACGCCTTATATGCTGCGATATATCTGATGGCGACTGTACAATGCAAGCTAAATAAAAGCTTGTAAAGTAAAATAGTTTCTCATGAGTTTTATGTGTGAATTATAAGTATACAACACGTATAACTTATTCTAACAAGTCTCGCGATATATTTTACAAGCTTTTATTTAACTTGCTATGTATGTATGTCACTATGTTTGTTCGGGTGGATTCTTGCAACTCAATTTTGAAGCCGATATCTTCAACCGATTCAGCTGAAACGTTGCATAGGTACCTACTTAACTTTGATGACAATACAATATTTATGGTACCATGATGATGGAGCCCTAGAAACTTTGACAAGGAAAATTTGTGTTTTTCTCAGTATAATTTTGATAACGGTAACTTTAAAACTGCCGAAACGTCAGGGAGGCTCAAATAATGAATATACGCGATATAATCCGTTTAAATTGTTTTATTTAAATGTGTGACAGTCGCGAAAAACGAAGAAATGCATGTAGTGTAGTTTGAAGCTGTGTGAAAAAGAGGCTAATCACCTCTATAACACATTAAAACTCAATTACACCTCTAAAATTTACATATAAAGGTATCGTATCTCCCAACGTCTCAGTTCCCGAGATTAGGTGTTTGATACAAACGAAGCTACAATCATTAAGGACGCGAAATAGCTGTTTTGCACTTCATTAATTTCCTTCGTTTAAAATGAGTTTTGCGGCAAGTTCCTCTCGCGGCCCCGACTTCGCACGGAACCTCGAAAATTATCAGTGTTTCTCTACTATCATCATCATCATCATCATCATCATCATCATCATCATCATCATCATCATCATCATAGACCTTTACATCTTTATCAGATGATTTTATGCAGCGTTTTTGTGGCAGTGTTCGAAATGACATACAGTCCGATGCGGGAGCGACAGTGACTTCTCTACTATATAGTGCATGTCGCACCTTTAGAATTATAGTGACCTAATTCAAAATCGTCAACACTTCCATTTGTAATTATATATTTAGAAAATTAGAATAAAAGAGACATAATTCTAAAACTCCAAGATTTTGAATCAATCAATCAATCAATAGCCTTTCAGTCTTGTACAGACTATACAAACAGTGTCATGAAGAACAACGCTTTTCATGGCTATGCAAGCCAATACGAGAGCGACACACTCGACCACAGGCTTGGCAGATGTAAGACTGGCCTGCGCGCGGTGAGCAAGGGTCGAGCTGATGTCTTTTGGCACGCTTGGCTGCGAGATTTTTAATAAGGCCACTATAATTCTAAAGGTGCGATGTATACATATAAACCTTCCTCTTGAATCACTCTACTAGAAAACCGTATCGAAATCCGTTGCGTAGTTTTAAAGATCTAAGCATACATAGGGACAGACAACAGGAAGCGGCTTTGTTTTATACTATGTAGTGATAGTGATTTCGGGAAAAAGGCCTGGTTAAAAAAAAACAAATGTAGTCAATTGGTTTTTTATTTTTTTTAGTTTAAGATAATAAGTTATTTGAATGCCAGGGTCCAGTCAAGGTCAATGAATACCTCCCGTTCTGGTCAATAGCTCTATACCGGAGTGTATTCTGTGGTTTAGGCACGATACAGATGGGAGAACAGTAATCTTCTGATAGCGATCACTCGATAAAAACAGAGGTCCATAAACTTGGCCGAAATGCGATAATTCCGAGTTATGACGCTTTGTCCACATAAACTGTGGGTTTGGGAGTCAACTTATAATAACTCCTTTGGCGCGGAGATAATCTCATTAGCGGGTTATACTCCTACACAAAGTCAGATAGGTACTGGCAGTGGGGGCTAACCAGCCCTGATACAGTTCAAGTCATGACAAAGAAAAGGAGTCTTATTGTCAATCACTAACATAGTATAAAACAAAGTCGCTTTCTTCTGTCTGTCCCTATGTAGGCTTAGATCTTTAAGACTACACAACGGATTTTGATGCGGATTTTTTAATAGATAGAGTGATTCAAGAGGAAGGTTTGCATGTATAATACATGCATAATTTATCAGCATTGCACCCGTGCGAAGCCGGGGCGGGTCGCCTGTTTTCTTATACTATGATCGAAAAGTACAGATGTTATCATGTGATAGTACTAACGCAACGCCATTTTACTTTTGCCAACTCACTGTAGTTGCGTTGTTGTAACATCTGTAAGTTTTCGATATTTCGATATTGTAGGTGCGTTTATCCCAATCTGGGCATGATTCTTGAAACAAAGCTCTTGATTCTGGAAAAAGCAAATAAATATTACTGCCTATATTTTCTATGATTTACTTACAAATGTATAGTTTTCAGTTTATTCCCTATACCTGTAGTATAAGATAGTATTAATAACCAAGTTGTATGGTTCTCATTCAACGTTAAATACCCTATAAATTTTGATTCCCTTTTAGAGTGTCGAAAATCAAAATATACGTCTGTATAAATGTTTTTTTTACATTAACTTTGAAGTCTGATATTTCACAGCTTCAAGGAACTGTAGAGTTGAGTATATGGTTCTCATTTCAACTCAATACTCCACGCGTACCCGAGATAAAGAGTCTTGACAGACAAACGGATAGACAGCAAAGTGACCCTATAAAAGTTCAGTTTTTTTCCTTTTTACGCACGGAACCTTAAAAACGAACGAACGAAGTTGGGTATTTTTACTAAAACTAAAACCTGTTCACCCAACTATTTGGGTGTACAGGTTTTAGTTTTAGTAAAAATACCCAACATCAGAGTCACTGTGGTCATCGAAAAAAAAAATCTTTTGCTTCTGGTTCGTAACTCATAATTGCTATTCTACAACACCGGACATACAAAAAATAAGCTATTCTTATCTCCTAAATCATAGGGCTGAGATTCCTATGGCTAATTATCCTAGCTTGATTGACGTTGTAAAATGATGTTATAAAACAGAACATGTTACAAATATTAATTAGTAGAGTTTTGGTACCTAATTGAAAAAAGTGGTTGGAATTTTTTGGGGTCCCATGATTTACAGCACAGTCAGCATCCTTCCGCCGTCGTTTTACTAATTACAATTATTTTCTTTTTAACCACTTAGATCCTTCTCTAGACTAGAGTAGTCCTCAACTGTGCGTTTCTTCCAGTTTCCACATGGTACAATGGACGCTCGCGGTATTTGCGCGAATAAAATCAAACTAATTTTATAAAGGCGAAAGTTTGTGCGTATGTTAGTTACCTACTTCTTCACGCTCAAACGGCTGCACCATTTTCGATTAAATTAGGTATGAAGGTAGCTGACACCCTGGATTAACACTTAGGCTACTTTTTATCAAAAATAAATTGTGTTCCGGGGGATAATGAGCGGGTAACACTGCGCAACGCATTTGTAACTCCACTGGTGTTGCAGGTTGAAGGTGTCTATATTTAATCACTCCTGTCCTGTCCTGTCTCGCGGAGACATTTCCTTTAGTATGTTTGTAATCCCGCACAAAGTCTGACTCACTGGTACAGTTCAAGTCATGTTAATAAAAAGGTGTCTATGATATGTGCGACAGTAATCAATAAAGCCGATTTGGATGTTGTTAATTATTACTTCAAGAAGTTACACTTTGTAAGGGAGTAAAGTAGGGATATCTTCTTTAAGCTCTATTCTCTACATTCATTCACACATCCAAATTGTTTCGCTTTGCGTCGATTCGCACCACCTATAATTATCGTCCTTTTAACACTTAATTTTAAAACCGTTCTCAAAATGCGAATATCTTGTAACATACCTATAATTAAGTCGATTTATTTCACATATCCTGCGGACCCCTTTGTTTCACCTGTCGTGTGTCGTACCTAGAACCACGGACCGTGACAGGCACACCCAAGCCTCGGCAGAAGTTCTGCCAATTTACTCAAGACTACACGTCTTAAAAACTTTGAATCCGCGGAAATTATTTGTGCCTAATATAAAAGAAGTATTTAAATAGTCAACAAAAAAGTTGCATATTTCTATTTAAATCGAACTTTATTAAAAAGTAGCAATGTATTAATCAATCGATATATTTTAATGCATGTTTAATGTTCTAATTGAAAACAAACTGTAGAAAACACACGTTTAGTTTTTTGACGTTAGAAAGCGCGGGAAAGCTAGGCGTTTTTCACGCTTAAACTTTTAAATAGTTCGGATCCACGCTACTCAAGTTTGGCCTTAGGATTAATTTTAGAGTCTGTATGTAAAGTGTACATGAATTTTCTTACAGTTTTTTTTTAATTTCATGCGATTTTTCTGGACTAAGGTATAAGGTCAAAGTTCCTTGACAAGTGAAGTGTATTTAAGTGGTTTTTCCTGACAATGGGCTTGTAAGGTTGTTTTGTGGACATGATAGCAGCGATGTTGAGCATATTGTTCTGGTGTCCGGTGCTGGCGGCAGTGCAGACCTTGACCATAGACTCACAGCTCGGGACTTCAGTTGAAGGTAAGATGACATTTTGAGAGTCCAAAGCAAGGAAAAAAATATAACAAAAAAATAGATTAAATTGTGCTAACCTCTTAATTACCGGACCAATTTCTCAACCATTACTTACTGAATAAATTATTTCATTTCATTTCCATTCGACCAACCGAGTCATTATCACCATATCAGTCGATAGACATCCACTACTGGACAAAGGCCTCACCCAAAGTTCTCCACAACGATTGGTCGTGCGCCGCCCTCATCCTATTGCCACCCGCAATCCCAACTAGGTCGTCGGTCAACTTTTTTGGGGTGTCACGGAAAAACCTTTCTGTGCCAACGGAAGTAGACGTATACAATTTCCCTTGTTCTGTTTTTTTATCCTAATACCCCTTTGACAAAATTAAATATACCTACGTGAAAAACTAAATTTCATGATAATCGGTTAAGAGATGCGACCTCCAGGCGAGAACGGCAGGAAACATCCTAACATATTGATATACGAAATAATTTTGGGCCAAGCTGAAATGGAGACGATTCGCTCGGTTGATCAACTAATGGTAACACGGCAGAGGTGTCATCACGCAATTGTGATAATTCACACGCGCCTGATATATCATTGTGTGTGCCTTGAAAGCATTTTCACCTTAGCGGCTTCGTATTGAAACTAGCACTACTTAGTACCAACATTATTAATAACTTTAACTAAATTACCTAAATTCAAAATAAAAAGAAACCTGATAATATAAGTAGCTGGTCATCATGAGACCCTCATTTAATGAGTGGGATAGAAATGATGCTAAACCTGAACAAAACAACAACATGTAAGTAAGTATTTTCCAAAAATTTAACGAAATCAACATTGCGATTCAGCAAGAAAATGTTCCCAGAGTCTTCGGGACTATGCCGCGGGGCAAAGTTTTTTAGAGTAATTTTACCTATATATAAAGTAACTGGAAGAGATCCCTTAAAGGGATAAGTTCGCCTTTGTACATGCTTATTCTTTTGTAATGTGTTTTTCTTGTTTTTATGTACAATAAAGTGTTTACATACATACATACATACATAATCTATTTTATATTTTAATTGTTTAGTTTCATCTTTTAACGTTTAATTTTAATTGAATGTCTCTTTTTCCAAAATAAATAAATGGATATAAACAAAAGACGTAACGCGACCTTGCTCAATTACGTGTAATCAAGTCATTGTATTGTCGAAATAAATCACTTAAATCACGAGCGGTATCCGGATTGTATGTACCGTACCATGAGTTAACGTGCCGTACTCGCTAGTGATTGCGTAAACTATTTATATGGAGAACAGTACATCGCTCCTAGCGATTACTTTGTAGTACTACAATTGACAACATTTCATATTTTTAAGACTATCATTTTATTACTTTTCTGAATTCTGCTTAAAAAGATGAAGTAATCTCTGTTTTTATTTATTTTCTGAGATGATTATTTATTTTATTATTAATTTATAAAAACATACTCATTTTTTAATGTGGCAACACCAAAACCAGAACTTATAAAACTCGGTATGCATCTGTCATCTGTCAACGTCAAATAAAAAATATATATATTTTGTTGCTCTTTGGTTTAGACAACAACCCTATTCAGCCCGTATTGTCTTAGATTGCAGTTATTTGATGTATTTTCTTATATTTCTTTAAATACAGAAGAATAAATTCAAAGATTTTTTTTTAAGGTACACGACATAAAGCCCTGTCGATCTCTATATTAACTTCCACCTGTTATAAATATGAAATGTTGTCAATTGTTTCTTTTTTCTATAACGACACAACATAGTGGCTCCACTTCGCCTGATGGTAAGTAAAAGGGGAGCCCAACACGCAATGACAACTGACAAGAAACCAACGGTGCCTTGTCAGTTGACACTGCCACGCCCGAGAGATGCTTCTTCTCGCTTCGTTTAAAGGGTCCCATGTTATAAGAAGGAGGAAACGCATGAGCCGGCAAAGAGTTCCATTTTGTAATAGTTCGGCAGATGAAGGAATTGCCAAACTTAGTCCATGCAAATCGTTTACGCAGTTACTAGCGAGTACGGTCACTGTAAAGTAACTCATGATAAGGTTACTGATGACTTAAGTGCCGGTCATCGTTTCTTGTAATAGAAAAACTTTGTTCCCATATGGGTCGCCATGTTCGTCACTTCCTTATGGGGTAAAATTGCTAAACACTTCATGATGTGAGATAAATCTGTGTGAAGTGCTTAGTTAGTTGCGCTGGGCATTTTCCGCAAGTCGACATCGAACCTGCCTATTTTGCGTGTCAAACTATACGAACTGACTTATTATGGTTTGACAGTTCATTTCTTTGGAAGAGTTAACGTGGTCTGACTCTAGCTCTACTCCAACCACGCCAACTCCTCCACGAACCTCAGCAAAGCCTTTATAGGTTGCGAAGTGCTTAATGAAGAATAGACATTTTATTCGGGATCTGTGAAGTAAATGCGGAACATGTGTCTACTTTAAAGACTGATCCATACATTGAAATAGAAGTCGGACCGTCCGTTTCTGGTCCCCTAGAGTATGCGTCCCGCTAAAAATCCGAGCGGGACTTTCTCTCTCTGTTTTTCGTCATAGTCATATTCATAGTCATTTATTCAATAAACAATATTTCAAACAGTGGTACCTACATACACAACTTAATTTACATCTTAACAATAGAACAATAAATTAAAAATCAAACTAAATCACAAAACAAATAATTTAAAAAATGTGTCGCAAAATAGTCATATCACAAAAAAAAAATCGGGCAAGTGCGAGTCCGACTCGCGCATCAAGAGTTCCGTACTATAATCTATAACAAGTTTGTTGTATGGGAGCCCCCTTAACTATTTATTATATTTTATTTTTAGGTTGGTATAGCGGCAATAGAAATACATCGTCAGTGAAAATTTCAACAGATTCAGATTCAGATTCAGATTCAGATTCAGATTCTTTATTGGTAAAAATAAACATTTTACAAGTCAATGTCAACAATAGTAGGTACATAGGATGTCATTATAATAATTTTATCTAAAGATTGTGTTATACAATATAATATATTTAGGTATTTGATTGTTCAAACATTTTTGTTAATGTTTTGTTTGGGTTAGTGATGAGATGATATTTTGTGGAAGAATTCATCAGTGCTATAAAAAGCATTGTCTAATAAATATTTCCTCACTTTATTAAGGAAGATTGCATCACTCGGTGAATTTTTGAAGTCCGTTGGAAGGGCGTTATAAATTTTTATGCCTAACACGGCGACTGATTTGCGATACTTCGATGTGCGCGCGCGCGGCGCGATCAGCAGGTGCCCGCGGCGCGCGTCGCGGCCGAGTTGCTGCGCGCGAGTCTTGTACGAGCTTACATTGAGTCTGACGCACTTGCAAGCCTCAAGGATGAAAATGCTATGTAACGTTAAAATTTTGTACTCCTTAAATAGTTCCTGAGCCGGGTAATCAATAGGTTTTCTAGCGATAACACGGATGGCACGTTTCTGGATTTTAAAGATCTTATCACGGTCAGCCGCAGTGGCCCACAGATCTACACCGTATGTCAGAATAGAGTGAAAGTATCCATAGTACGCTTTTTTCATGTTCTCAATAGATAGACTGGGAGCTAATCTAGATAATGCATAGGATGCTGAGGACAGCTTATCGCAAGTGTCATCAATATGTTGTGACCATGTTAATCCCGCATCAATAACAAATCCTAAATCGGTCTAGCTATCACCGTTCTTGAGATACAGCCTGGTGACAGACGGACGGACGGACAGCGAAGTCTCCGTAATAGGGTCCCGTTTTTACCCTTTGGGTACAGAATCCTAAAAACTAATAATTTCACAAATTAGATATAGGTACTATATTTCCAATATCATTTAAACGCTGAGTGTCCCGTTTTCAGCCTATTGGGCCTAGCTGAAAAGGGGACGCTCCGCTCGCTCCGTCAATTACCATTTCCTCGGTAGTTTATATATTGATATCGTTAAGATAACGATATTGACATTGTAGTAAAATTTGACTTTTCCTGTGAATCAAATTAATGCACAATTACATTAGTCTAAAATACAGGATGTGATTGTGAACTTGGCACAGGGACTTGTTTTTACGCGAACAGGAAGTTTCGAACACATTACACAATACTATATATTTTTCATAGATTAAAGTGCGTACCTAAGTAATTTATGAGGGTACATGATGTGATCTCAAATTTGCAACATTACCACCTGTAAAACCATTATGTGCAATAAAGTATCGAGTTATTGTTAATTGAATACGATCAATTAATTGATGATTACTGAACTTTATTTGAACGTCATCAAAAAGGTTTACTCTTTGAGGTTATAAAAAAAACCGCGGGAAATCAAAGGCGTTTTTTCAAGATTAACTTTAAGAAATGGATTAATTTGGTATGTGGTGTGACTGAAAAGTAGGGAACGGATAAAATAGTAGGTATGTAGTCGCATGTATACATTTTTAAAAACTGCCAATTAGCGTTTCAGTTTTATGAGTGGCCTCAATAGATTGGCCAAGAATATTAATAATGATTGATTTTAATTTGTTGTTTTATGCATAATTTACGAAAAAATACTGGCTGTCGAGTTTCTTTAGTCCTTCTTCTCAACAGCGGTCTCCTCTTGTGAAATGGTAGATTCAGATTCAGACATGTAAAAGTCCCCTTGTGGCTTGTGGCCTACTTACAGAATAAACATTTTGATTTTGATTGGTATGTATTGCTGACCACGACTCTAAGTAAATCAATATGTTTAAATTTGGCGATGTAAAGCAACACTAAAATAATAAAAGAATATTATTATTTTTTCAGACTGCTTCGAACGCATATCGATAGGCGAGCAGCTCCCTCCAGACGCCATCTACCGGAACATTACGGAACTAACGACGCGCGAGTGCGAGCTACTTTGCAAGCAGGACAAGCAGTGCCAGACCTACGATTATGGGTAAGTGTTGTATTACACTGAGAGATGGCGCTGAAATTAGTTATTAATTTTGTGAATAGATGTCTCTAGCCGTTAGTAATGCTCAGAGCCTGGACAACCCGGACAAAAGACCTCAAAGTCTTAAAAACTAAAGTTTTTAATCAGTGCGTCTTACTTGTTATGACCTACGGAGCCGAGACGTGGCCACTCACCATACGACTAGTCCACTAATTCAAAGTCGCTCAGCGAGCCATGGAAAGAGCTATGCTTGGTGTGTCTCTTAGGGATCAGATCCGAAACGAAATAATTCGACAGAGAACCAAAGTTACCGACATAGCACAGCGGATAAGCAAGCTGAAGTGGCAGTGGGCTGGTCATATCTGCCGTAGAGCCGATGACCACTGGGGCAAACGAGTCCTGGAGTGGAGGCCACGAATCGGTAAACGTAGTGTAGGGCTCCCTGTAACAAGGTGGAGCGACGACATTGGTAGGACAGCGGGTAGTAACTGGAGGACGAGAGCTGAAAATCGAGCTCAGTGGCGTGCCATGGGAGAGGCCTATGTCCAGCAGTGGACTGAAACAGGCTGATGATGATGAATCGCTTTACGCTGTTACGCTGTTAACGTGTTACGTGGTGTTACGCTGAAGCTAGTGCCTTGATTGAGCTTTGTCTTATTTATACGGTTTTTACCTACTTTTTACACAATAATGCCGGTAAATAACTAATTCAATAAACTGTTTCCTCATATAAAAAGTGTCCAGGTTTTCCCCGGATACTTTTTTAAAACCCCCCGGACGGCCTCCAAACCAGTACAAATCCGGGGAAACCCGGACGGATGGCAGCCCTACTTACGATTATTAATAGCATCCTTAACTTTTCCAGGGTCGGAGCCAAAGGCAACGCCACATGCAACCTCAGCACCCTCAGCGCCCAAGAACTCCGAGAGAAGAACCTCCTCCGTCGCCACCCTGACTACGACATCTACGTCCGCCGCTTCAACTGCGAGCAGTCACCCCCCACCCCCCTCCAACCACAATTCGATGAAGACAACCCCCCTCTACACCGCCCCGTCTTCCGCCCTGATGAAGACGAGCCAAAAAACCCACTAGCAGACGATTACCTAACAGACTTACGGCCTTTCGAAACTAGACCCAGCTTCAGACCACCCAGACCTTATAATAACCACATTGACAACGACAGACCTGATGTTTATGATAATAAGCCGGATTTCGATAGGCCGCCTAGCTATGGAGACCATAGACCCCCTGAAATACCGTATAGACCTGTCAGACCGTTGAGACCTGTAGACCCGTATCGTCCTGAGCGCCCTAACGACCCTTACATGCCTGAAAGACCAATAGGTTCATACGGGTTGAGACCTGATCCTTACAGACCTGAAAGACCCATGAGACCTGATATTCCTTACGGCCCTGAACGACCTTTAAGACCAGATGATTATAGACCTGTGAGACCGAATGATCCATATGGCCCTGGACCCTTAAGACCACAGGATCCTTATAAACCGGATCGACCAAGACCAGATCCTTACGGACCAGAAAGGCCAGGAGATCCGTATAGGCCAGAAAGACCTACTAACCCGTACAGACCTGGATATCCAAATAAACCTTATAATCAATCACATTCGAAACCGGATCCATACGATGAATTGCAGTTCGATGGTGGTTACGGAAGACCTCCAAGACCAGACCCGGGTCTTTGGCGACCGGATCCTATTTATCCACCGTCGCCTAACGACGAAGTTCCTGACGTATATGGGCCCAAACCAGTCAGACCACAAAGACCTGAAAGACCTCCATACAAACCAGAAGAACCAGAATACCACTACATTGTTCGACCGAATAAAAAACCATCTACACAAAGACCTCAAGATGACTACAATAAACCAGCGCAAGACCCGTATAAACCAAACAAACCTGATTATGAACCTAACAGACCGGATCCTTATTCACCAGATAAAGATCCTATACCAGATAGTGGTTACGGAAATAAGCCGCCACAGAACTATCCAGATAAACCAAATAATAACCAATACAATCCCAAACCGGACCCATACGGTCCTGAACCTGGCCCTATAGGCCCTCCTGATAGACCGTCCAGACCTACCAGACCTCACGACTATAACTACCCGTCAAGACCTAACGAAAGACCTAGTTATAGTTACAACAGTCAATACGCAAGTGGTTACGGTCAGAATCAAGATAACTCGATTTATTTAGAAATATTTGACCCACCAAGGCCCTATAAACCAATGAGACCGTTAAATGATAGGCCCAGTTATTCTAGCCAAGGTTACGGTCAAAATTATGGTTACGGTCAGGCCAATTATGACTACGGTCATCATTCGTATGCCCCAGCTCCGAATAGTCACTTGGGCTATGGTCCAGTAGAAACTGGTTTATATGGTCAAAATTATAATAGGCCTATTGAAGACGAAAGACCTGGTAGACCTGATTACGGTCAAGCTTCTTATGGGGGAAGTCAAACGAGTCAGAATTTTGACTATCCTTCGAGTGGTTATGGTAACCAAAAACCTCAGGATTATAAACCATCTCATGGTAGCAGTCACGGATCTTATGGCCATCACGATTATCAAAGCAGTCAAAGTTATGGTAGCAACCGTCCTCATGATGATGATAAGCCATCTTATGGTACTAGTCACGATAGACCTTCTTATGGTAGTCCGAAACCACCTTCATATGGTACTCATGATAGTCCTTCTTATGAAAGCAGTCCAAAACCTCCATCTTATGGCGGCAGTCAAGAAAAACCCTACGGTACTCAGAAGCCATCTTATGGAGTGACTCCAGGTTATGGCACTCAAGATCCAAACAGACCAGACGGTCAGAATTATGGTCAAGACTCTTACGGTGGTCAGGAGTCTTATAAACCTGGTCAGAAACCTAATGAGACTTATAGACCAGACGTGAGGCCAGTCTATGAGTACGAACTAGAAAAGCCAGGAAATGCACCTAGTTATATAGTGAAACCAAATGGCGATGTAATAACGTCTAGACCAGTGACGGTTGGTGATTATGGGAAGCCAGAAAGGCCAGGGCACGAAAGGCCAGGGTATGACAAGCCAGGAAAGCCAGGGTATGGAAGCGAGTCAGGGTACGGTCGACCAGATTATGGTAGCGGCTCAGGGTATGGACAGGGGCCAGGGTACGGAGAGAAGCCAGGGTATGGAGACAAGCCAGGGTATGGAGATAAACCTGGGTACGGAGAGAAGCCAGGGTATGGAGAAAGACCAGATTACGACGGGCCTGAATACGAGAATCCAGGGTATGGAGGAGGGGGTGGTGATAGACCAGGGTATGGAGGAGGGGATGGTGATAGACCAGGGTATGGAGGAGGGGATCGTGGTAGGCCAGGGTATGGAGATGCTGGCTACAGAGATCCAGGGAAGCTTGGAAGTTATAAAGGTAAGTCAAGATTCTATTAACCGGGTAATTAAGATAGGAGTAATACAACCACACAAAACTTCCATCATTTGACAGTATTGACTCACGTACTTCGCTTCACGTATCTCTATTAAATTTGCTACAACACCAAAACCACTGATAACCTTTTAAAGTCTGACCAGAAATATATGAGGATTGTCAAGAGGGCGCTATTTACAAGATTTATATGGCAACAATTTTGCAACCAATCGTAACCGCACTATAATGACATTAGTTTAAATACCTGTCACTTCATATGGTTAACCTCGTAATATCATTTAGTGGTTTGCACTCTTTTTCTGACTGTTTTTAATGTAGCAAACACGTGTACACTCTATTTATAACATTACGTTCACGACTGTGAATGGTTTTCGGCATTTTCTTTGGATATTTTTAAATATTTATCTTTTAAAGAAACCAACACGAATTACATTGACATTGTTGACAAACCATCATAAAATCATTGCCAGTGTAAGAAATTAGTTCCTGTGAAATTCCGCAATATGGCGCATCCTCATATATTTCTGGTCAGGCTTTAATATTAAAAAAGGTAGTATTAACGAAAAGTTGTATTAATAGTTTATATAGCAGAATAACTTGACAATTCGCACAGTGAATTGTAAAATAAAATGCCTGTGAAACAATAAACAGCTGGCCTGTAGCCGGCTAAATTGATGTAGATCCTCATTTGTATGAGACGTCATATACGGAAGGTGTATTCTTTACTTTACTCAATCGTCTAGTATTTATTTCCAGGCCACGGCCAATAATTTTTTTTTTATCAATGTGTTATGGCTATAACGAAGGATTTCGCGTCTATTTTTACTACATTAAAGGGATCATTTCCCAAGTTGGAGAAAAGTTATACAATTGTAGTTTTAAAAATCTGAAATGTTGTCCAGTGTTTATAAATTGGTTCCCATGAAACCGTCGTAAAGGCTTTTTAATCTGTTGTCAGACTTGCTTGGGAATTCCGTTATGTGGTGCTTATAGCAAATTGCAAGGTTATGTCATTAATTAAACTAAAACAATACCTAATTAAATAAAACAATTAATTTGCACGCGGAAACAGACAGACAGATACATGTTGGAATTATTCTAACATTCAGGTATATGTTATTATTTAAAAACTGACCAGTAATATATCCCATTACTATATTATAACTAATAAGTATTTTTTCTCAAAAACTCGAGAGAACTGTAAAGCAATTTCATACAAAACAAGGCCTAGGCCGGGAAGTAAATATTTTTAAACATGGCGTCTGTGTTTTGGAGCAGGCTAAAGAGCTGAATTGTTTTTTTAGTGGTGTATCTTTTTATTTCATTGCATGTTATGTTAGCACTATAGATGCCTTAGCCGTGAAAAGGGCTTACGGTCGGCCGCCTAAGCCTAATACTCACCCAGGAAGCCCTTTTATTCCGGCGTCTGCAGTAATGAATAAATAAATAAATAAATAAATATTACTGTACTGTACCAAAGTTACCGACATAGCACAGCGGATAAGCAAGCTGAAGTGGCAGTGGGCTGGTCATATCTGCCGTAGAGCCGATGACCACTGGGGCAAATGAGTCCTGGAGTGGAGGCCACGAATCGGTAAACGTAGTGTAGGGCGCCCTGTAACAAGGTGGAGCGACGACATTCGTAGGACAGCGGGTAGTAACTGGAGGACGAGAGCTGAAAATCGAGCTCAGTGGCGTGCGGGAGAGGCCTATGTCCAGCAGTGGACTGAAACAGGCTGATGATGATTGAAATATGAGGTGCCTGCAACATCATCCGCGTATTTTTTTTCTTTACCGTAGATGGGTAAAAAAAAGTATCTTAAATATTACCTGCACCAAAATTGGTTAAAAGTTCGTCCAGTCGTTTCGGCGCGATGAGAGGACAAAGAAATTATGACCAATATCAATTATGACCGATGGCGCCAAATTGGCATGGCGCCGGAATAAAATAAAATACACCAACTGCGAGTGGGACTCGCGCACGAAGGGTTCCGTACCATCTGTAAGTTTGTTGTATGGGAGCCCCCCTTAAATATTTATTTTATTTTATTTGTAGTATTTGTTGTTATAGCGGCAATAGAAATACATCATCTGTGAAAATTTCAACTGTCTAGCTATCAGCGTTCTTGAGATACAGGCTGGTGACAAACGGACGGACGGACAGCGAAGTCTCAGTAATAGGGTCCCGTTTTTACCCTTTGGGTCCTCCTCTTCCTGCAGTCGATATCCTCAATGCTGAGGGTCGTGGCGTCTCTGAATAGCTTTCTCGTGGACTATTTTGCGCCAGCTTACTCTATCCTGAGCTGCATGGATGGCTATCGTAAACAGAGGTCTTGAGGGTAGAGCGTATTTGGTCCGACCAGCGTGATGGACTTCTTCTGGACCCTTTGGGTACGGAACCCTAAAGAACATTCCAATCGAACCATCTGTTTGAGAGGGTTATCTTAAACACTCATTTTCGTTCCTCATCTGTAACGTTCCGCCAAATTTTCAAACAACCCCAAAATAAATTTTGAAATGGTTTTCAGAATCCTCAAAACAAAACAATAATTGTATGACAACCATGAACATAAACGCACTTTTTCACGGTGAAAATGGCAAATTACTTATTTTCTCTATACAAATATTGGCACCCGATCCACTGATGACGTCATATGTAGGTAGCTAGGTAGGCCATTCGTATGGAGCGTTTTTAGTGCTCCGTAGGAATGTTGAACTTTGACGGTCATTTCTGACTTTTAGAGCAGTCTAAGTGTAGGTAGTACCATATAGCCATCTGATCCCAATAAAAAATAGAATCGATTGACATTCTCAAAAAAAAAAATGTCAACACTCCTAATTGACATCAATATCATATAAATCAAACGCGTTGACAACTTGACATGCGCGCGCGCATAGAACGCGTCCGCGCAGGTTCCGGCTGACTGCGCACTTTTGTTTCAGCTTTAATTGTTTGAAACAATAATGTTTTCGGCGGTCTTTCAACCACGTTTACTGTTAAAGCTGGTGAAATTCTTTATTTTAATTAAATGTGTTGTTTAAAATATTAGTTTCCCATGGACCATGAGCTTACAGTGACCGTACTCGCTAGCGACAGTAGCGACTGCGTAAAAGATGAACAGAGAACCCTAAACTATTATTTTTATTTGTTTATATGGACTATTTTTGAAAACATTAAAAAAAGCAGCGTCTAAGAATCAGCACTCAAATGACATCACCTTGTGGAAAAATGACAGTCGCAAACTACAAAAACCGGCCAAGTGCGAGTCGGACTCGATCACGAAGGGTTTCGTACCAATATTGAACAAAAAACACGTTCTTTGTATGGGGTCCTCCTTTAATTTTTACTTATTTTTAATTATTTGTTGTTATAGGGTAACAAAAATATACATTCTGTGAAAATTTCAACGGCCTACCTATAACGGTTCATGAGAAATTGCCCGTTGAACGAAATATCATGCAAAAAGCCCTATTTTTGTATGTGAGCCCCCCTTAATTATTATTGTATTATCATGAATAGTATTTGTTGCTATAGCGGCAACAGAAATACATCATCTGTGAAAATTTCAACTGTCTAGTTGTCTTACTATCACCGTTCTTGAGATACAGCCTGGTGACAGACGGACGGACGGACGGACAGCGAAGTCTCAGTATTAGGGTCCCATTTTTACCCTTTAGGTACGGAACCCTAAAAAGAACAGTGGTACAATTACCATACTAAATCCGTCTTAGTAATAGGAACTGTTATACGTACGTAATGTACTATTCAACCCCCATCACTGACGTAGAAAGTTTCACTAGCCGGACTGTCAAACCTTATTTTAACGACGCGTTTGGCGCATTTAATTTCATATTTCAATTTCTATTTAATGAAATGTCATTTCATTTCATTATTTTTTAGGTAGGGCCTTGGTGGGGCCTGGCCATGGCCTATGAGTTGAAGTCATGAATTTCTATTTGTAATCCAAAATTCTGTGGGCACTAGACCATATCCGGCCACCCCCTAAATACACCTATAGTGATGAACTCTAGTATTTGTTCCTGGGCACTGGGTCATTGATGTTATCTATATATGTATTTATACTCGTACATTATGTTTATCGTTGTCTAGTACCCATAGTACAAGCTTTGCTTAGTTTGAGACTAGGTCGATTTGTGTATGATTGTCCCATAATATTTATTTATTACAAGTATTTATTTTAATTTTCTTCTACCATGGAAGGGAGCAAACATTTCCCATACAGTCGTATGTAATTAGCGATGAAGGCCACACACAAAGAACTATGATATAACTTGAACAATAAGTTTCGTACACAATTATTCAAAGATTCTTGTTATCAGATCACTATCTGGCTGGGAGGTGGTACAAGTTAAAAGCTTAACTCAAAAAGTTTGTACAAAATTAAGACGTCAATTAAAGTTCAATATATTTTTCCTATTTTTTTACCATTTTTTTGTGATTTCCAATACAATGAGCATGTCGGGCCACGCTCAGTGTAGGGTTCCGTAGTTCCCTATCCTTCACAATAAACCGCCGTTTTAAGCCCGGGGTTTAAATTACGAGAAAGATTTTGTCGTGATTTCGATAGAATGTATGTGATTTTGTAAAAAAAAAAAGGAATAAAGAAAATAAAGTTTATTATGATAATTTAATTTGTTTCTCATTCATTTTAATGTTGATGATATATTTGGGTAATATTTTCTGTATACCAGCAACATTGGGGACTTTCTAATGAGGATGGGGAAAAATGTTATAAAAAGGGTAGTTCTTCTTTTGCGCGCCCTCTCTTGTGATCGAGACTCGGTGGTGAACAGAAGTAAATACATGTGTACTAGTGCCAGGATCAGAAATTCATTTTAATTCAGAAGTGAGCATTATCCACAAAAGCCCACAGCGAAGCATGTAAGTTATAATCTTAAATATTTTTATCCTTTTGTTGAAATATTATTTTTCAATATCTTCGTTGAATTTCAAAGAATATCCATTTAAACGAATTTGTTTTTTCAATGTTCGACCAGAGTAGTGTTAATCATTGAATACCAATCACCGTAATTACCACCGTAAATTAAATGGGAAAGCATAATTTCGAAACGAGGGTATATGTATAAAGATGTTAAGTGGTATTTTAATTCAAGCAATTTCAATATATTGTATTGTTACTTAAATACTACGACATTGATTTTTAAATCACCAATAGTGACAATTTTAAATTTTTGATTTGTTTTCAAGGTCTGCTAAAATTACACTTAATCCATAACCTATACTACGATGACTAATCCACATAACGGCTTTGTGGCTACGAACTATCGACATATTTTATGCATTTATGTATATGAACAAGTTCCTTTCTTTAAAATAACTTATTACTTACGAAAGTATTAGGTGAACGACAATAATTTGTGCCGCGGAAAATGTTGGAGTGTATAAACAAAGAGTCATCAATAATATTTTATTTATTTTTCATACAAAAGAATAACTCGTATAGGTAACTTGATATCTATGTTTATTACGCTAGTTAAGTGGACATTTTAAGCAAGAAAATTATTTTCTACATGTTTCTTTTATCATTAGTATTATGTGCCTACCCGCACAAAAATAATAATAATATATATATAAGAATAATGATGAAAGTTGTTCGTTCGGACTTTATTGTAAGTATGTGATGGGACATGGGACACTAATTGAAACCAAGTGTGAACCAGTACAATACTACTTTCTTGGGACGTTTTTTTTGTGTATATAATAAAGACCGTACCGTACGGTACATACGGACCGAAGTGTCCTTTGCTTCCTTCATAGAATCTGAGAAATCCATACTAATATTATAAATGCGAAAGTGTGTCTGTCTGTCTGTTACCTCTTCACGCTTAAACCGCTGAACCGACTTAGATGAAATTTGGTATGGAGATAGTTTGACATCCGGGAAAGGACACAAGATACTTTTCATCCCGAATAAATTTAGTGTTCCCGTGGGATAAGCGGGTAACACCGCGGGGCACAGCTAGTAAATTATATGTGAGTCCAGATTGATTTTACTCAAAGTACGATATGAAATCAGGTGTATTTCGTAGCTACAGGCTATGTATGCCAATGCTGTTAAGATTTATAGTATGAAATCAGGTGTATTTCTTAGCGGCAGGCTATGTATGCCGATGCTGTTATGATTTATTTTACTTAGTATGGAATCAGGTGTATTTCTAGCTGCAGGCTATGTATGCCGATGCTATTGAGATTTATTTTACCTAGTATGAAACCATGTTTGTTTCTTAGCTGCAGGCTATGTATGCCGATGCTATCGAGATTTAATTTACCTAGTACGAAACCAAGTGTGTTTCTACACTATAAGCTATGTATGCTGATGGTGGATGGAAGTTTTCGGATTGATTTCGGATTGGTTTCGGATTGATTTTACGTAAATCACAAAACTATGTATCGACTAGGGGCTTCGTATGCCCATGTTATTCAGGATGATCCTGCATATAGTATGAAACCATATGTGCTGCTAAAGTTATGTATGCCAATGTTAGTATTATAGAATATATAGAGCAAAACTGAGTGTGTTTCTGCCACTAAGGGCTAAGTGTACCATGGATGCGCAAATAGGCGATACCTATACTTTAATTAAACAGATGGCCTACATAGATGACGAAGTTAGCCTAAAGATACATTTTAGCGTTGGAATATCGTTCGAGTAGAGTTGTTCATGCTAATATAAACATATAGAAAACAGAAACGAAATTATCAGTTATTTCCGAGCAAACTTAATAATTTTTATGTCAGATCTAATGTTGAGAACTCTATGCATTTTTATTCTCCTGTACGCTATGTAGTCAACAACGTTTCAATGATTTCTCTAAACTACACCCATTGGACTAATAACAAAGAAGCAAATTTGTGCTAGTGGAGTTACGATGACAACTGCTACATTTATCACTTTATGTAGTTTTTCATGACTTTTGCAACTTACAACTAATTAGTCTGAGATAGTTATTTACCGTAGATTTATGGTTGTTACAGTGATTATCAAACAAAAATGGGGAAGGATAGAGATAAGGAAACTGAGGAGAACAGGGCTAAGAAAAAGACTAGAAAAAGAATTAGACGAATATCCTCATCGTCTGAAGAAGATGCTGTACAACCACAACCAAAGCAAGCAAGATTGACGGAAGCCAGTTCAACTGATTGCATGTCCATTGCAGAAGTACTCAAGTTGATTAATTCAATGAAAGGAGATAGTAGACATGGGTCTCTTTTAGGCAGCAATCAAATGAACAATGTCGTTCCAGAATTCGACCCCAATAATAGAGCTCAAGACATAGAAGCCTGGATTAAGAAAGTGAACGAGTGCTCATCTATCTATGGTTGGGACGAAAAACAGACGATACATTTTTCTTTGCTAAAACTGGTAGGATTAGCAAAACGATGGTACGAGGGACTTCCAACAGTAGTGCATACTTGGAGCGAGTGGCAGGATATACTTAGGAAGGCTTTCCCGAGTGAAGAGAACTACGGACGTTTACTTCAGGAAATGTTAGCTCGAACCTCACGACCGAATGAGAGTCTTAGAGAGTATTTCTATGAAAAAATCGCGCTGATCAATAGGTGTGAGATTGTAGGCAAAAAGGCGGTTCATTGCGTTATCCACGGTATTAGTGACAGAACAACGCAGAATGGTGCACAAGCTTTAAATTGTCAAAATCCAGAAGACTTGCTAACCTTTCTCAATACGCAGAGGACATATGAGCGTGAGCGATTTAATAACGATAGTAGGGTCAGGGATAGAAGTACCACGATTAAGAATAGATATGATAGGCAGGGGTTTACAACTTCGGCACCGTCAACATCCAACGAGAGTGGAGTGACATGTTTTAATTGCCGTACTAAAGGACATTCTTTTAGTAGGTGTCCGAAGCCAATAATACATTGTCAAAAATGCAATAGGGTTGGACATAATAATGAGAACTGTAAATTGACTCCATTGAATGTTAAAGCAGAAAGCAAAGTTAGTTCTGTTGGCAACAGTGAATCCAAGGTGCTAAAGATCTGTACGCAAAATTTAGCAAATGATAAATATTATAAGCACATTACTGTTAACGGTACGGATAACATGGTCGCGTTCGTAGATTTCGGAAGCGAATGTAGCCTAATGCGAAGTACGGAAGCTCAGCGCTTGGCACTCGATAAAGACTTTAGCATGTTGCCCGTTATTAGGGGATTTGGCAATTCCACAATAACGCCGTTGTATAAGTCTAGTATAAATTTAAAACTTGATGATATAAATACCGACCTGGACGTGCTGATAGTTGGCGACGAATATATGCAGACCTCTTTACTTGTAGGTCAAGACTTCACCGAATTGCCATCTGTCTCAGTTGTAAAAGATAGTAACCGGTTGACATTTTATGCAAGTCCTGCGAATCCTAATGACGAGGTAGATAAATCTTTTAGCTTATTGACGAAAGACGAAAATGTGTTAGAGGGTACTACTGCGGTTGCGGTCTATACAGAAAATGAATCTTATTCCGGAGATGTTTACATAGAAGGATACAACTGTAGCGAGATAGGTAGGGAGTATCATTTACATCAAGGAGTTTATCGAATCAAGGACGGAAGGGGCTTTGTAGTCGCGACAAATTTATCACACACACCTATAAAATTAGAACCGAATCTCCTGATAGCAAGATGCACATCGTTTGTCGAGAAAGAAGTTAAATATGTAAACAACATTGGCAAGAGTGACGTGACTCCCAAGCCCCTTGACAAGTCAGACATTAATGTCGGACAAGCGGTGGACGACGAACACTTAGATAGACTGTGCACACTTTTACAAACATACCGCGATTGTTTTGCATCGAATTTAAGCGAAATCGGTTGCACGTCGGATGTCGAAATGCAAATAGACTTGACAGATGAAAAACCTATCGTTTATCGCCCCTATCGATTATCTTTTGCAGAAAGAGAGCAAGTACGTGAAATAGTTGACGATCTATTGCAAAACGACATAATACAGGAGTCGACTTCGAATTTTGCTAGTCCTATCTTGATGGTCCGAAAGAAAAACGGGGAACAGAGACTGTGCGTAGATTTCAGAGCGCTGAACCAAAAAACCATTAAGGATAAATTCCCACTCCCACTGATAGAAGATCAACTTACAAACCTCAGTGGGAATTCATTCTTCACAACTTTGGATTTAGCCTCTGGCTACTATCAGGTACCTGTTGCGGAAAAGAGTCGCCACCTTACGGGGTTTGTCACGCCTGACGGGCATTATGAGTTCAAACGAATGCCGTTTGGGCTCGCTAATGCCCCGGCCGTGTTTCAACGGATGATCAACCGAATGCTTGGTGCAAAAAGATTTAATTCGGCATTGGCCTATCTAGACGATGTACTTATTCCTTCGACGACGATTGAAGAAGGATTTCATCGTCTAGAAGATGTCCTAAAGCTACTTAGACAATTTGGGCTCACGCTTAAATTATCAAAGTGCAAGTTCTTTGATACCAGCATTAATTACTTGGGCCACGAAATTTCTGCGGAAGGCATAAAACCAAGTGAATCTAAAACTCTAGCGGTTCAACAATTTCCCCAGCCACGTAGTATACACGAAGTCCGGCAATTTCTTGGACTTGCCGGATATTTCAGAAAGTTCATTAAGGGATTCGGGGAGATAGCTAGACCACTTACAAACTTGCTTAAAAAGAATGTCCCCTGGCAGTGGTCTGACGAAGAGGAGACAGCATTTACAGCGCTGAAAGATATGTTGTCAAAACGGCCCATTTTAGCACTGTACGACCCAAAACTAGAGACAGAACTTCACACAGATGCTAGTTCTCGAGGGGTTGGAGGAATTCTTTTTCAATGGCAGAGTAACCCCAGAGTGTTGAAGCCAGTGGCATATTTCAGTCGGCAAACGACGCCAGAGGAAAGATTTCTACACTCTTATGAACTGGAAACCCTAGCAGTCGTTTGTTCGCTGAAAAAGTTCCGTGTCTATTTACTGGGTCTTAACTTCAAAGTTGTCACTGATTGTGGAGCATTGCGGACCACGTTGACAAAACGGGATCTGGTACCACGGATCGCCAGGTGGTGGCTCCACATCAGCGAGTTTTCCTTCGAAATTGAACATCGTCCTGGTAGCCGCATGGGTCATGTAGATGCGTTAAGCCGCAACACAACCCAAAGCGCGGATAGCTTTGATGGTTCTACAATGATGGTCTATAATATAAATAAAGGAGATTGGCTGCTGACTTTACAAATCGCTGATCCAGACATATCGCGTATCTATAAAATCCTGAAACCTGAAACCAATGACGAAGTAAAAGACATCAAAGATAACTATGTCATCAAAAACAACGCTGTTTACAGGAAGGTGAACAATGAATTACGTCTGGTAGTCCCACGAAATGCCAGGTGGCAAATATGCAGGTCTAACCACGACGAATTTGGCCATCTAGGTTTTAGTAAGACAGTAGAAAAGATACAAAGCCAATTTTGGTTCCCGAAACTACGGCGCTTTGTAAAGAAGTATGTTGCAGCCTGCATAGACTGTGCTTACAGCAAAGATAATGCCGTAAGAACAAAATGCGGAGAATTGTATCCTATAGAGAAAGTTAGTCGTCCATTCCACACGCTACACATTGACCATCTCGGTCCATTCGTTCGAAGCCGAGATGGCAATTGCTATATTCTCACGATTGTGGATGGATTTACGAAGTACGTCTTCGTTAAATCCGTAAAAGATACTAAAACCAAAAGCACCATAAAAGTTTTGGATAGTATCTTCCAGGACTTCTATCTTCCTTATAGGATAATTTCTGATCGCGGAACTTCTTTTACGTCGGCCGCTTTTGAAAAGTTTTGTAAGGAACGAGCGATCAAACATGTGCTCAACGCGGTGGCTTGTCCAAGATCGAATGGGCAGGCAGAGAGATTCAACCAGACAATCCTGAATTCTTTGTCTGCCCAAAATTCTGGCAAGGATGAGCGCGACTGGGACAAGTGTTTACCAAAGGTTCAAAGAGGTATAAACAACACAATAAATGCCACCACCCAAAAATCTGCTGCCGAAGCTATGTTTGGTGCGAGGCCGGGGGATGAAATGTCAAATAAGTTGAATTTGTATCAAAACCCCTCTAGTACAAATATTCAAGAATTGCATAACCAAATAAGTAAAAATATTAAGCAAGCCCAGGAAAAACTCAAACAAAAACATGACTCTCAGCACGCACCCGCTCATAAGTACCAGGTAGGAGATCTAGTAAAAATAAAGCGTAATAATTTTAATAACGACGGGCGCAGTACAAAACTAATGTCCAAATTTATTGGACCTTACAAAATAATACAAGCTCTAGGGAACGACAGATATAAAGTAGCTGATATACCTGGGAGTAAAAATCAAAACAAAAAGAAATACATTAGTGTTATTGCTGCAGATCGATTAAGACCGTGGATTCACATAAAAGCATTGGAAGTCGAAAGTTCTAGTGAATATGATAGTGATGATAACATTCCGTTGTCTACCCTGGCTATGAAAAAGCGTATGACACTAAAATAATGTTCGATTTAGTGCCGATTAAATTAACACTTCCTCGTATAATTATATCTAGTGTCTTTTGATCGCGAATAAGTTGACTAAATATTTAGCGATAAGCGCTCAAACAAACATATTCAGTCTTTGTTAATTTAACATTTAAATCCAATTAATCTTGTTAAAATCTATTTTTTGTCCTATTTAATAGTATTTGTTGTTAATGTGTACTATACGTAATTGGGTAGTTACTCTTACGAGCATTATCTGATGTTATTGCGATTTGATTGGGATGTAACTACGTTCTTTAATTATTTATTAATTCGATTATATTGATATTGATTCGTAGTAACTATACTCTCAGTCTATTTAACGTCTTAGAGTGGTCTAAGAATGTCGTGATTACTATTTTTATATATGTATTTTGTAGTGCACCAGGAGGTTGCACAAGTCGGATGGCCGAATGTCGTGATTTCGATAGAATGTATGTGATTTTGTAAAAAAAAAAAGGAATAAAGAAAATAAAGTTTATTATGATAATTTAATTTGTTTCTCATTCATTTTAATGTTGATGATATATTTGGGTAATATTTTCTGTATACCAGCAACATTGGGGACTTTCTAATGAGGATGGGGAAAAATGTTATAAAAAGGGTAGTTCTTCTTTTGCGCGCCCTCTCTTGTGATCGAGACTCGGTGGTGAACAGAAGTAAATACATGTGTACTAGTGCCAGGATCAGAAATTCATTTTAATTTTAAACTCTATAAAAAAGGTCGTATACGCCAAAATAACTGTAATAACTTATTAACTTCTGGAAGTTACCGATTATGCGTGCCAGATTGAGCGGAATGTTTTAATGCAGTATGGCACATATAAAATGACATGGCATGCATTTGACTTGTATTGTAATTCATATTTAATTTTAAGTTTAAGTGTAATTAAGGACCTATATTGTGCGCCCTAACAGGGTATCATGTACCTACCTACTTTATTTTGTGACACCTTAAATGATATGAACATGATTGCAATAAATGATTATGATTATGATTATGATTATGAATAATATGTGTAACGTTCGAAGTATCGTTATACTTTGAACGTGTCGTGTCGTTCGGTGTCGTTACACAGCACTTACGTCATTTTAAAGAAAATTATGAAATTTTACTGGCATGACCGATTTTATTCAATATAGTTTCATTGAAAGTACTTATAAGGCCTAGTTTTTATGAATTTTTCCTTATTTTTTTGACCCGTGGTTGAAAAGTTAGAGGGCCCGACGCAATTTTTTTTTGGAACGAATATTAATAAAACCGCTGACTTTATTAAAAAATAATGTTCGGAGACCCCAATTATTTTTAAAAGACCTATTGAACGAAAAAAACAATCACTCCCACTTTAGGTGTAGGTACGGGAGGTACTCGAAAAAAAGTTTTTATTTCATTTTTATTTTACCGTTTTGTCGGCGTGGTACGTACACATACTCATACCAAACAGCTTTCTAGTACTAATGATCACGGAGCTAAGCCGCGGACGGACAGACAGACAGACAGACGGACACACGGACATGGCGAAACTATAAGGGTAAGGGGGAGTTGACTACGGAACCCTAAAAATGGGTAGTTTGCACAACTAGGTAACTAGAATGCTACCGAAACATCAGGGAGGTACACGCAATATACACCGTGACCGTTAATAACCCGAAAGATTTAAGCTAACGATACTAGAGCCTAATTAGAGTATATAAACTTATGTAACATATAGTCCAAAAGCTCATAATTAAGGAGATATTAATTATTTAAAACACATCAAAAGTTAAGAAATCTCCAGTCTAACACACCCTAATTCATGTCATTATGCCAATGTTCAAATTTGAACCCGTCAAAAGTGAAACAGCGATAACTTGACACTACTTGTCATAGAACACAAGTCACGGCATTCGCCGTTCGTCTTATGATTTCGGAGCGATTCGTAGAGTGTCATGCTCGCTCTCTCTTCTTCAACTAAAGACTTGTTCACAAAGAAGCGGGAAATTAATATGATTTAATTTGTACTGAAATAGTAATTTAGTTAAGACACATAATTAGACCCATGTTGATATAACATTATTTACTCGTATTGTCGTCAAAAATACGTGGTTTAAATCTTTCGGGTTATTAACGCCCACGGTGTATATACGCGATATCCGTTTAAATTATTTTGTTTAAATAGGCCTTAAGTTTATAACTTGCGCCAAAATCCCGTATGTATAGTAAATTACTGGGCTCCGGCTAAATCGTTTGGACCTTCCATTATTCCCATTAAGGCAGCAAAAACACTTCGATCGTTCGCCATTGCGGTTTCATGTTTATTATAAATTGTTTTCAAACTGATCTGCGAATATAGCCAAACAATAATATTATTAACTAGCGACCCGCCGCGGCTTCGCACGGGTGCAATGCTGATAAATTATCATAATATAAAACTTCTTCTTGAATCACTATATCTATAAAAAAAAAACCAGGCAAGTGCGAGTCTGACTCGCGCACTGAGGGTTCCGTACGAACTTTCATTTATCCCATCTTAATTGGCCTGGTTGAGTATGCACCTGACATGTATCGCGCCGCATACAATCGAGGTGCAAACTAACGCAACCGAGTTCTCCAAATATGATGTTTGAAAAGGACTATATTTTCTATGATTTTATTACAAATGTATAGTTTTCAGATTTTTATAAGTATTTTTAGTATGTGAGGATATTACTTGCCAAATTTCATAGTTCTAGGTCATCGGGAGGTACCCTATCATTTTGATTCATTTTTGCGACATAAACGGCTGTATCTTTTTTCACGTTATCGTAGAAGTTTGATTTTTTCACAGTTTCAATGGACCGTTGACGTCCTAAGTATATGTTTTAAATTTCAACTCGATACCTCCACGCGTTCTCGAGACAAAGGGTCTTGACATACAGACAGACGGACGGACGGACAACAAAGTGATCCTATAAGGGTTCCGTTTTTTCCGATTGAGGTACGGAACCCTAAAAACCGCATCAAAATCCGATGCGAAGCGTAGTTTTAAAGATCTAAGCATACAGACAGACAGACAGACAGCAGGAAGCGACCTTGTTTTATACTATGTAGTGATTTTCTGGCTAAAAGCACCTAAAAGTCAAATCACAAATATCGTATTAAGCGGTTTACACTCACGTGAAATTAAATAAATAAATAAATATCAGACCACCTCACACAAATCGATCTAGTCCCAAATTAAGCTCAAGAAGGCTTGTGTTATGGGTACTAGACGACGATATACATACTTATATAGATAAATATATACTTAAATACAAAGAACCACCATGACCCAAACACAAATATTCGAGTTCATTACACAAATATTTGCCCTGGCCGGGATTCGAACCCGGGACCGCCGCTCAGTAGGCAGGTGCTTGCAAACTAAACTAAGCCAACCGCGTCGTCAAAATTGTCAGGAACGGCCCGACATGTTTCGAACTGGTATGGAGCTCTGCATCAGGGACTGCTGCCCGTACACCACCGCGGCAACCTTGCCACTCAATACAATCATTAGGTAAATATGTCTCACGAAAGTTTTAATAAGATTATCACAAATATCATTCATACGAGCTGTCTCCATGAGGGTGAGAGGCACCAAAAGACACATCAAAGCCTTCGATTGCAAAGACGGAGCAGGAATTAATGTACCTACTGTAACATCCCTATACTGTGTCTATGCAAATAAATAATTTCAGATATCTGATTTCTGATTAATAGGGTGTTTTTCTTTTTATTATGAGCCTATTCTGTCCCACTGCTGGGCAAAGGCCTCCCCCTCTTCTTCCATCTGTCGCGGTTTTGAGCTGTATCTGGCCAGTCCTTCGAAAATGAGTCCAAGTCATCCCGCCATCGCCTACGGGGTCTGCCACGTCTCCGTTTCGAGTTGTGGGGCTTCCACTCTGTGTTTTTTTTTGGCCCACAATTCTTCGGGCATTCGACTATTAAAGTAATATTAAGTTTCAAAATAAAAATTATTATAAAAACATTAATTATTAAATACAAATTGGAATAGGTACCACTTTTTACCACTTATCATTTGAATATTGTAAATATGTTTTTTTTTGTTTATCTATATATACTGTTAAACACCAATTGGAATATTTCATTATTAAATTTGTAAAATTCGTCGATGTTGTAAAAAGCATTGGTTGTTAGGTAGGTACTATTTCTTTAATACATTGAGGCATGTTACATTTTCAATATCTTTGATATTGACGCGGGTACTTTATTGTAGATTTTTGGCCCCACTATAGACATTGTTTTACCCGACTTTGCTAGCCGAGAACGTGACGACGACGCAACGGCAACGACACACTCGAATACCGATACTGACCTCGCATTAGAATTGTTTGGCAATTAATTTTTCAAGCTCAAAGTCGAATACGGGCCCTGTGGACATCTACGTGTTTCTGTGCAATACTAAGTAATACTGGTTCTAATCGCTTCTCGTTCATCGTCGGTGGCACTAGAGCCTAATGTTCCTATCTGCTCGGTATTTTACCAACGTTATGTCAGAGCCACGAGGCGTGATGGTCGCGCCAGAGGTTACAATGATGTCATTATTACAAGTATAAACGCTGTCTGACGGCGATCTGTATTGATGTGTTGCTGTTGTAGCCTATTGAGCCGGCAGTCCTGGGTTCGAATCCTGGCCAGTGGGCCTATGATGTTTGCGTTTATCATGTGATACATAAGTGATAAAGCAGCTGTCACTTACACTCGCAATTTGTAATAACGTGACGGATGCTTTATCACTTATTTATCACTTGATAAACGCAACCATGATAGGTTAAAGTATTTGTGTGATGAACTTGAATATTTGTTGATTGTTCCTGGGTCATGATGTTATCTATACAATGTGTTACCGCCAAGTAGGCTTTTCTTAAAGTAGAGTAAAGTAACATAGATCTTTAACGTATCCATGACCTTAATCTAATTAATTAACTTAAATTCAGGCTTTATTAACTTTCTAACAAAATTTTAATTGCCAGTAATGTACAGTAAATAAATTGACAAGTGAGTGTTAAATGACAGCGTGATATGAGTAACGACAATTACGCTGTACACCCACTACATTGAATGTGCGGACTTAAGAAATTTAATTGTGCAGTTAATTCACATAATTATGATTAGCTAATACTCGTACATACAAACAATTAGTAATGGATCATTATTATAATCAGTTTTAATAAATGCCCGCATGCCGGTAACAGGCTGCATGTATATGTATGTATTTATATAATATTATGTACCTATAGTATATCGTCGTCCAGTGCCCATAGTAAAAGCTTTGCTTAGTTTGGGACTAGGTCGATTTGTGTTGGATTGTCCCTTAATATCTATTTATTTAATTTATCGCGCTACAAATACTACCTCTTACTTTCTATTCAATACCGTGTGAGCAAGACAGGTGATGCTGAGTCGCGCGACAAACGAAGTCGCGGCAACTTATGCTAGCCCTACACCGCTCTAAAGATTATCTTTTTTGCTCCATTCCGCACAAAAACATGTGTTTAAGAGCATCCTACTGCGGCTTACAAATTGCTAAAAAGATATAACTACTTCCTAAGTATTGTTGTGCCAAAACCAAGGTATCCTAGTAGGGTAAATGCTCCTATATAGTGTTCGTTGCTTTATAATTCGTTTTCGAAACACCGGAGTATCAAGACCGGCCAAGTTCGAGTCAGACTCTCGCTCCGAGGGTTCCGTACAAACATCTAACTAGCCGGGTTTAGATAAATGCACCTGGTGCCGGATACAAATGAGATGCAAAGTTAACGCAACAAATCTCGTTTGTTGTATGGCAGGCCCCTTAAATATTTGTTTTATTCAGATTTTTTAGTATTTGTTGCTATAGCGGTAACAGACATACATCATGTGTGAAAATTTCGTCCTCGTAATCGATCTAGTCCCAAATTAAGCTAAAGAGGGCTTGTGTTATGGGTACTAGACGGCGATATACATACTTAGATAAATATATACGCAAATACATAGAACAACCATGACCCATGCACAAATATTCGAGTTCATCACACAAATATTTGCCCTGGCCGGGATTCGAGCCCGGGACCGCCGGCTTAGTACGCAAGTGATTTACAAACTGAGCCAACCGCGTCGTCATAATACTTAAAACAATCAATAATATTCACATGATGTAGTTGTTTGGCTATAAGTGAATTTACCCTAATAACAATAAACTAAGGTTAGTTAACGTAATTCGCGAATGATGTCAGGTTTTATTCAAAAACCGTCTGGTTAGATCAGATAGCGTGATTCAGAAATAATTGCGGTGAAACAAAGGGTCAAGATTTACGTTATAATTAATGGTTATAAGACGTTTTTTTTATATGGGGTTTAGAAATAGCGAGGAATTGGGTAAACTTTGGCCTACTTGGACAATTTGGAAATTATTTGAAACTAAACTATTGATGACAAAAAAAAACTAACTGCGCCCTGCGGTATTAACCGCTCGTCTCATGGGAAGACTAATTTTTTTCGGGATAAAAAGTAGCCTATGTGTTAATTCAGGGCGTCAGCTACCTCCACACCAAATTTAATCAAAACTGATTCAGCCGTTTGAGCGTGAAGAAGTTACAAACATGCCTTGATTGTATGTATATGTGTAACTACATATAACAAATACTGGCTGCTCCGCTCATCCCACGGGAACATAACATTTTTTGGGATTAAAAGTGGCCTATATGTTAATCCAGGGTATCAGCTGCCCCCGTATCATATTTTATCAAAATTGGTCCAGCCGTTAGAGCGTTAAGTTGCAAAAATACATACAAACTCGCATATAGCATATTTATTAGTGTAGACCCTAGCGTTCTAATCACACTTATAAATATGTTATACAGGGTGGAACAGATTGAGGGACTTTTGAGCAAACAGGGAATTGTTCAGACTGAGTACTTCATTTTTCACCAATGAACTATGTAAATATTTCTAAATAAACTACTAATACTAAATTAAAAATAATAGGATTATAAAAAGAACACCCCCTCCAGCAGCTCTGCCTGTGGCATGGTCCCCATTACACTGGCGGCGTTACCCCTCTGAACTGCAAGGCTGATCCTTTGCGAGAGGTAAGCGCCAGCTTTTGGATCCCCCGTGGCGTCGACCAACCGCGACGACAGGGCCTTCAAGAAGCTTTTCGTGTCGGCTGACCAAGGTCCTAAAGTTTCTACTGCCAGCGCCGCAAACACATGATCCTTTAAAAGGCAAGAGTATTTTCGGCGCTTCAGGATCTGGGCCTGGTCAGCCGCCATGCGTATTCGTATGCCATTAGTATTTATAAACTCTTTTACCACTTATCATTTGTATATTGTAAATATGTTATTTTTTTGTTTATTTGAAAATAAACTGTAAAACCCAAATATTTCTATCCATTTTTGAGATACAGTTTGTTAAACATTATTAGTGTAAAAATCTGGACGTATCAACCCTAGCATCTTTTGAGCATCGCTTAAGTTAAAGACAGGTGTCAATTTAAAATGTAAATAAAACCTTTGTATTAGTAGGGTTGTCACTGATATTAAAATATTTAATTTTGATGTCATTTTATTAATTTTGAACCAGCCTTACAATTATAATAGGTCGATTGTAGATCACTTAGATGACACTATCCTGTCAGCCCAGTCTTTAGAAATGTTCCACCCTCTTTATGAGTTTGTATGTATTTTTGTAACTTCTTCATATGTATCGGTCATTTTCCGGGCATAGGTACATATTATATACCTACTAGTGGGTTTATCAGCTGTTGACCTTGCGAGTTTGTTCCGAAATGGTTGAATTTTTAAATATTTTTACATTTTTAAACCTCATATCACCGCTATTTGAAAAATATCCAAAAGGAGATCCTGTGTTCAGTTTAAGAGGCCTTACCCCTTTAAAAAAAATTGTTTTCATATTATGGCAAATATATTGATAATTTCTGCGAACTTTTCGAAGTGAATAACACTTTTCCCCGAGTTCTAGGTAGTAACATAGCTATTTCATGCTTTTATTCCGTGCAGTCGAAAATAAGTTGAGAAAACTTATTTTCCGCGTGTATTTTGACAATTTCGAGTAGTTTTTGAAACAAAAGTAATCAATGAAAAATCAAACTGTAGGTTTCAAATATATACCAATAAATCCCAATAGCCCTGTTCTAGCGTAACATAAATAATAAGAAACATTTTGATCATAGAGAGAAATTTCTAAAACAATCAGCATTTTAAAAGGAATAAGGTCTCTTAATTGTAAAAACGAGTGCAGTGCAATATGGGTTTTTGTACACATTTAGGTCAATCTTTTATTTTTTCAGGCCAAGGGCGTTTTTTTGACATTTTAACGTCACGAGTCTTCCGCGTATTTAACCTAACGACACCTATCCGGCTTGAAACCTTTTTCGAATCCACAAAAACATAACAGTGTCAGCCTTGGCGACTGTAATTACCTTTAAAGATGATTTTAAATATACAAATAGAATATGTTCTGCATTTGATACAACAAATATTTAAACAAAATTTTATTTCACTCAAAAAACTGTTTATTATGTTAAAATACACATACAAGAATATTTAATTCGCTCGTAAGTTTGTATAGGTTAGGTACATATATTTTATTTTAAGTGGTATTTTTTATAACTAAATAATTTTATTTACGAGATACTTTCCAATAAATATGACTGAGATGATGTTATTAAAATATCGGGAGGGACGGACGCAAAATAAGTGTTCATTTTTTTGCAAAAAGAAACGATGAATGTAACAAAAACGAAAAAAAAACAAGAAAAACTATTTTAGAAACAATAATATATTTTTTGTACCGACAAATAAAACGAAACTAAAACAAAATGCAACACATTTTTAAACTTATAACTCATATATTAAAATAAATCTAGGTCTTACAAAAATAAGCTAAGGAGCTTCATTATTTGTAAAAGCGGCCACCATTGTAAATATTTTTTGGCTTATAAATCAGTTTTTGGTATAAGGTCACTTAAATCCATAAATACAATATTGATAGCAATGTTTTCTGTAGATTTTGTATATTTTCACATACATGGGGACAATTGCCGACAACATTATAAAAGGAGCAACACTTTTTTAACTAACTCATAAAAATAAACCAATGCTTTTCAAAATTAAGCCCTTTGACATTATTTATAGAACCGGCCACCATTGTCATCTTTTTTGGTTTATAAATAGTTTTGTAACGAAGTTGTCATTTTTTTTTGGTTTGAAATTAGGTAGTTTTTGTAACAAAATTAACTTAATATCGACCACAATATTATTATTTTTTCCGTACATTATGTATATTTCACAGTTCAAAAAAATCAAATCAAAAATAGTTTATTAACCAGAAATAATTATAGACACAGTAGGAACAGTGATTCCCACACTAGGCGATGCCTGTGTCGTGGGATTCAATACACAAAGTATTACCAAAAAATAGTGCGGCTTATGAATAGGAATGTAGGTACACAACAAATAAAAATAGAATTAACTATTTACATTACAACTTACTTTCAACAACATGGAGTAAGTTGTGTATGTATGTGTGTGTGTGTGTGTGTGTGTGTGTGTGTGTGTGTGTGTGTGTGTGTGTGTGTGTGTGTGTGTGTGTGTGTGTGTGTGTGTGTGTGTGTGTGTGTGTGTGTGTGTGTGTGTGTGTGTGTGTGTGTGTGTGTGTGTGTGTGTGTGTGTGTGTGTGTGTGTGTGTGTGTGTGTGCGTGTGTGTGTGTTAAAACCACACATAGGGAAAATTGCCACCAACTTAATATATTTTTTAAATAACCCAAGGTCTTACAAAATTAAGCCCTTTTACATTATTTATAGTGCGGCCACAATGGTCGGATATATTAGGTTTTTGCTTATAAATCCGTTTTTTTGAGACAATAGGCCGCCGCCGGCGTTATCAGTTGTAATCACAGCTGACGAAAACTTATGGATACGCCTTAATAAAAATATTTGTTTTTTATTTTGTAGTACTTTTGTGTTGAATATTTAAAAAAAGGACACTTAAAAATAGGTATATATAGTGTATTCGTTCTTAATAAACAAGCTTCTAACTTCAAAATTGTTATTTAACCTCAAATATTTATTTTGTGGAAGAAAATAATTTTTATTTCCAAAATTGCCACCGTGATGACCAAAATAGTGACCGTTAGGTTATTATATTTAAGAAAAAAATACAACGTTTGATTAAAACATCATACTTTGAGGTTAGAATCTCGGGGCACGGTAGTACCCCCGCCAAGACCAGCCAAGGGAAGCGCAAGGGCACTACTTAAGTTACCTCAAAAAGCTTCGTCGTTTTGTTGTAAATCTTGTTTACTAAATTAAATAAATAAGGACGAACAGACTGTTTACAGCATAATATTTTTTATATGTCTCTATCAATCAACATCAAAAAAGGAGGAAGTTGTCAAGTAACATAAATATACAAAAAAAACATGCAGTCGAAGCATCATTCCGCCAATTATGTATCGATTTTGATAATTCTTTTTCTATTTAGTTAATATTTGTGTGATGAACTCGAATATTTGTTCCTGGGTCATGGATGTTATCCGTATGTATTTATATATTATGTATATCATCATCTAGTTTCCCCTCTGGGTTGGGAGGTCAGATGGCAGTCGCTTGCGTAAAACTAGTGCCTACGCTACATCTTGGGATTTAGGTAGCCGACCCCGATTGAGAATTCATTCTCTACAAAAGATATGGGACAAAGGCTAGGAGGATGATGATGATGTATATCATCATCTAGTACCCATAGTACAAGCTTTGCTTAGTTTGAGAGATTTAATGCCAATAGACCGGCATTAAATTCGCCTTTTGTACGATAAGTTTTTCTTTTTTGCAGTAAAGTTTAAATAAATAAATATTGTCCTGAACTTCAACGTCACTTATGCTTCTACAGTCCGACCAAAGAGAGTAGAAATTAAAATGTGGCAATACTGTGGTGTCGTCCCCGTTTTCTGAGATTGATTAGAAAGTGACAACACTACAGTATTGCCACATTTTAATTTCTACTCTTTTTGGTCGGAGTCGTATCCATACTTCGCCGGCGCAACATTCCCATTCACATATAAGCTTATGTCAGACAATGCCTCCGTTCAGTAGTGCCATGTTACGCGCCGTGGCTCTGACCCATATAACGTACACATTACATTAAACACATTAAAACATACTAAATCGCGCAAAATTCCAGGAATAGTGACGTCACAATTTAATAATGAAACATTATGATCAATCGTGTAATAATATAGCAATGATAGGTGACGATTAGTGAATTAAACAATTGCAAAACTATACGCATTCGAAATTTGAAAATTTCAAATAGAGCTGTGAGTTGACAGTGAAAAAACAATTGACGATCAAACTGTGGCGACAAAATAAAAACAAATGAATATAATATTATATTTATAAAAATGAATATAAATTTAGCGTTCTAAATTTAAAAAATTAAAATCGATTAGTGACCTGTGGAATAGCAATTGACGATCGGAGTGTAAATAAAAGCAATTAAAAAGTTTACCGGTGTTCTTCATTCGAATTCGAACGAACAGTGATACAACGAATTAAAAAGTAAAAGCATACAGGGTGTTGACATTAAGTGGAAATATCGTGATGATCTCGTGAAATTGTGACTGTTGTGGAGTGGACAGGCAAACGGACAGTGATGTTATCGGATGATGCGCATGCGTGAAGATGCGTGTTCTGAAGCTGCTGCTGTGCCTGTGTGCGCAGGCGACGATAGGATCCAGGGTGATTCTAGTGGAGAATGCTCCTAGTACGTATACAATATAGTACATTACATACATACAGATTGAAGATGTTTGAGGCTCCAAGCGAAGGTTAGGGCCATAAATATGCGATTAGGGGCTTTACCATTTACGTCCCGAGGTTTGTCAAAAGTTTAAAAGTAAAGAGCAAATATCCCACTTAAGGGCCAATATTGAACCTAAGCTTTAAACAGTTGAAACTCAATGAATGAGGGTCTCATGATATAGGAAGAGGAGGAGTTTTAAATCTTTAATTTAGGTTATTTATTGGTTGTTTGTGTAAGCGAACACGCACCGATTATATCCGAATAGCCAATAGTAGGCTAGGTACTAGCGCGGTTTGCGATGCAGGTATAGTTAGTGACGATTAGTAAGTTTGTCGTGACTAATATTTATAAAAATCTGTTTTTTCCCCACTTACTCCATCATCGGTAAGCATTAAGTAATACTAGGTCATCACGGATCTTCCACTTATCCTAAATGGTGCAAGCACATAATAATGATGACTGTTTTTACGGCAATTACTTTTTTGTTGATTGTTTGTGACTAATATAATCATAATTAAGCAATGAAGGCTTAGAATCAATAAAAAGATGAAATGGTGGCCAAGTGCGAGTTGACGTTATAGAAGAAGTGTTTATTTAGTTACCTCGACGTTTCGAACGTGATGTTATTGACTGAGTCCCTTCGAAACCATTAACGTCCCGTTTTGTTTAAATCAATATAAATGTTATACAAGAAGGATTCAAGGTGCCAGCGCACGTAGAAAAACAGTCAGAGATAAAAGTATTATTTTCTAGAATTAAGACCCCATTCAATTGACCGAGTGAGCAAGTTTTTCCTATACGGCTTTGCCATTTGTTTTTAGTTTTTCCGGAAAAACAAAAAATGTATGAATATTTTGGGACAGTTTTTTTCTCCTAATTAGATCGAAAGAGCTCGTGATTCTGAGTAGAAAATACCCAAAATATCGAAAAAAAAAAGTGTGGTGTACAACTTTAGAACAAATGGCCCGGGTACACTCCACAATTTTTAGGGTTCCGTACCCAAAGGGTAATAAAATTGGGCAAGTGCGAGTCCGACTCGCGCATGAAGGGTTCCGTACCTATATATATGTATATATAGGTATAACAAGTTTGTTGTATGGGAGCCCCCCTTAAATATTTATTTTATTTCATTTTTAGTATTTGTTGTTATAGCGGCAATAGAAATACATCATCTGTGAAAATTTCAAGTGTCTAGCTATCACCGTTCTTGAGATACAGCCTGGTGACAGACGGACGGACGGACGGACGGACGGATGGACGGACGGACGGACGGACAGCGAAGTCTCAGTAATAGGGTCCCGTTTTTACCCTTTGGGTACGGAACCCTAAAAACGGGACCCTATTACTGAGACTTCGCTGTCCGTCCGTCCGTCCGTCCGTCCGTCTGTCACCAGGCTGTATCTCAAGAACGGTGGTAGCTAGACAGTTGAAATTTTCACAGATGATGTATTTGTATTGCCGCTATAACAACAAATACTAAAAATAAAATAAAATAAATATTTAAGGGGGGCTTCTATACAACAAACTTGTTATAGATTATGGTACGGAACCCTTCATGCGCGAGTCGGACTCGCACTTGCCCAATTTTTATATTAAGCCATTGATACAAAGATCAACCATTAAAGTTTAAAGCCTTTCAAATAAACAATGCGAAGATCGACACAAAAAGCGTAAGAAAAATTCGAAAGGTTATCCAGAGGTCCCGGGTTCGATTCCCGATTTCTTCTGCCAGGTTACGCATTTCAAGTTTTGTTTGTGCTTTGATCTTTGTATCAATGGTTTATCTTATTTTTCTTGGAAATATTGCCAAGTGGTAATATTGTTAAGTCCCAGTGGTAATATATTACAGACGGCAAGATAATTGGTCACGACATTCAAATAGTTGTTTACCAATTAATGTAATGACTGTGTTTACGAAGACTGTAAATATACGAGTATACAGATTAATCCACTGAATAAAGGAGTTTGACCTTACAAACGGTCCGGTAGTTTTGAATTTTTGATATGTTGTCTAGGATGGTTAGTCAGTGCAAAATGCACCCCCCCCCCCCCCCCCTCCGCGCCCGCCGCAATATTGAAAAAACCGGCACTTTCTTCATATTTTTGCTCATATCTTCCTTTAGGAGTATTTTAGCTAGAAGAAAGCAGAACACAATGTTATAGAGAGTTAAATACTACATTCTCCATGTCTTCATTTTATATTTTGTTTCTAGGACAGATAGTTACGGAGATATTCACATTTTAAAATAATAGTTTAAAAAAACTAAAATACACGCTTTTATAGCTAACCGAACTAAAAATTAGAAAATAATTTTTAATTTCAAAGAGTTTATAATACAGTAGTAGAAGATCGAACAATCAATCAGAATTTATCACCTCAAAATAAAATTATAATAAAGTTTAAGTTATTAACAAAATAATTCAATTCAGAGTAAACAGCGTGGGGTGCTTGATATAGTAAATGTAACAACCATTCAATTGGCAACTATCTATGAGAGGAGAGTTATGAAAATTAGTAAAAAGCACCCCACGCTTTTTACTCTGAATTGAATTCTTTTGTTAATAACTTAAACTTTATTATAATTTTATTTTGAGGTGATAAATTCTGATTGATTGTTCGATCTTCTACTACTGTATTATAAACTCTTTGAAATTAAAAATTATTTTCTAATTTTTAGTTCGGTTAGCTATAAAAGCGTGTATTTTAGTTTTTTTAAACTATTATTTATTTTTAATTTTTTAGTTCGATTTATCAATTAGCTATTTGTTGACATGTGGTATTGAAATTTCTCACAAATTATTTCGCAATCTCATCATTATTTCATTCAAAGCTTCACTGTTGCATGGGGTTTTTCCTGTTAACTTAGAACAATCGAGTTCTTCAATCCGAATACCGTCTAAAGATCTTACACGACTAAGTGCTACATAAGCTTGTCCAGCAGCAAACAGTCGCGAGCCTAGATAAATGACTGCATGATCGACTGTACAACCTTGCATCTTGTGGACGGTCGAAGCCCAACTCAGGATTAATGGCAACATTCGTCTCTCAGCAGTTCCATAACTGTATTTCGCTGGGAACTGTATCGATATTGGTTTAATCATGTGCACACCATCTGATTCGAAATCGATACGGGCTGACGGGATGTGTTCCGCGTATAGTTGGCCTCTGCGAAAATTTGGCCAGATAATTTCTGTGATAAAACCCATATTGCCATTCACTAAACCTTTCGACACATCAATGTTCGTCCTCAACATCGCTTTAGCTCCTACGAATATTTTCAATACATTCGGAAGACCTCCGGTTTTATTAATATCACTAGGTATCACAGAATCTAAGTCCTTGCTACCTAGATTTCGAGTAGCATCAATGAGTTGGTCTTGTGCTTTTATTGTATAAATAACTGTCCCTTTATTCTTAAAACTCTGGAGAACTTTTTCGTTGTGTCTGATCATTCGTTGGTTCCTTAGTGCACTCTCGATTGAGAATTCATTAGTCGCATATGTTGAAACTTTTTCAAGTAGAATTTCAAGATGCCTAGACGTCATTTCTCCAACTCTAAGGGCGTTAAGCACATTTATAAATGTCGTGTCTCCTTGTTGACGCATATTTTGTTTAAGTTCAATCAGACCGAACTGTCGCCACAAATGTGTAGCTGGCTTCATGTGTTCTGGTTGTTGAAAAACTTGATGTCCTCGAACAACTGCATTAGATCACCAAAGAGAATCACGTTTATGCCTCCAAAACTAGCGTCTGAGGTTTTCAGCTGTCGCAAACGAGAGTCGATCATACAAAGCATCTCATAGGGTACCACATCTATGAACAAAAACTCAACATTTTGCCATAATTGACGCATTCCTCTCAAATAATTACCAGTAAGAAGTGGCATACAATTACTCCATCTTTTTGTACTGGTAGCTTTAGCAGACGGTGTAGCGTTGACCCACTGATCAACCGTGCTGCAACTCCAGTTAGAGCACCAACTTTTACCACCGATTTTCCATAACATCGGTTCACTTGATTTTTCAATAGATTAAAGAGGAATGTTTTCCCGGTGCCTGCTCCACATAGAAAATTAATATTTCTGCTGAGATTTTAAATATCTTTGAAAAAGAAAAGGCTAATTTTAAACGAATTTCTTCTGAGATAAATAAAATTTTTAGATTGTACGAAGATTATTAACGTTGAAATATACATTCCAGGTTCGCTTTCAAGTGATTAATTTCATTTAATAGCTTGTTTTTATCTCCGTTGTACTGTACCAAAAATGGCGTGTACAGAGTCTCTACACTCCATAGTACCAAGTGCCCGAGCGGAAGAGTACAGTAAACGGCGATAAAGAATGCACATCGGCAATCATCGCATTTCCGAATACAAACGAATGCTTATTTCCATGTACATCAATTACTAGATTAATCGTTCATCAGAATTTGAATTTAGAACTAAGTACTTTATTGTTGTTTTGTTTTGATTTTACGTGGAATATATAGAGCTGTAAAACTCGATGTAATTATATATATTTTTTGCTATAATGTTCTTGTTGGGGAAAAATAATATACTTATATATATATATATATATATATAAGTATATTATTACTGATGTTATACTACTAGAATACTTAAATGTGGGTTTAAAGATCGACAAAAAGTGTAATTACTTACATTAACATTCTCATGTTTTTAAATTGGTCGGCCTCAGTTACAAAATATTTATAAACATTGTAGATAATTTCGCGTGACTGGCAAAGTAACGGCTTACCTTTAATTTTGTGTAAGTTTTAGCAACTCTATATATATATTGACTTGGATATGCGACTGCACTCTCTCGCATATCCTGGCGGTCCTAATAAGGATAATGGGAAACTGTTATCAAATTATTGCATTGTCATCGGTCCCTGATACGTATGCAAAGTTTCAAATTAATCAGACTTGTGGAAACTGGTGAAAATTATGCTCAAAGATTCCGTTACATACATACATACATAGTTACAACCCAAGCTAATAAAAGCGTGTTAAAAACGTAAAAAATCGCAATTTCCAACTCCTAAACGAACTTCTGGATTATATCTTCGTTTAGGAGCATTTTAGCTAGAACCGAGCTTGGGCAATGTTGTACAGAATTAAATGTACTATAATTTACATTTCAGATTTTGTTTTTAGGACAGATAATTACGGAGATATGTAAAAAATAAAGTCACATTTTTCGAAAATGTATATAAAAATGGACATGAGTTTTATAAGCAATTATATTTCCTACATGTTTTAATTTGTCCTAGACTAGACCGTAACTGAATGACAGCGTTCTAAACCAAGATTATTTTCAGAAATTTCCGGTAATTCGACTTTTCCAGTTTTTTAAATAACCGTCCTATGGCGGTGGGCGTGGAGGGGGGGGGGGGGGGGATTTGTGCATTTTGCATTTTAAACACTGACTAACCAAGTAACCATCGTAGTTAACAGATCAAAAATTCAAAACTACCGGACCGTTTGTAAGGTCACCCGTAGTACTTTAGTCTCTATTCACCGAACTAGATGTTTTTGTACCAAAAACATTATTGTTAAGTACTAACAAGTAGGTGTGTTAATTCCCATGATTGAATAATTTGAATTACATTATAGTATTTTTAATTTAATTTATTCACAAACTGACTGGCGATTGAGCTCAGTATCACCTGATGGAAAGTGACTACGGGGTCAAGGATGTAGCTCGCCGGTTCAGTCTATTCACTCTTACCTTGATGATACCCAAATTATAATTTTCTGGAAATAAACTCGATGGGAGCGAGTTCCATTCCTTAGCGGTTCGCATTAGCACTGATGAAGCAAATCGCCTCGTGCGAATAACTGGTACACTGACAACATATATTTTGCTCAGTATATACATTTTGATAATTTATTCATAAGTGTAAAGTATTAAGCTTGACTTTCATGGCTAGCGGCCGATGCGACAGTCGCGCGCGTGAGCCGCGCGCGTCAGCCGCGCGCGACTGACGCGCGCGGCTGACGCGTCCGGTTCAACTTTCGTGGGTCGCGGCCGATGCGACGGTCGCGCGCGGCCGCTGGCATACCGCGCCATATTGATGTGTCCATCCAGTGCAGTTGTGTGTGATCTCTATGGCTTCTAAAAAATATATATTGCTAGCAATGCTAGAAGAAGAAGAGGATGACGATTTGCTATTGCTATATTATTACAAGCAAATTCTTCCCACACTTTGTCCCTCTTATAAGAATTTCTATAGTCCGGTAAACTACGATCATATAAAAAAGGGCGCTGCGCAACAAAATTAATAAGAATTTCTTCTTTTATGCTAGAAAATGTTATAATATTCGCCATTTTTACCGCGCGTCACGCGTCAGTAGAAGACCAACCGAACACGGCCGCGCGCGGCCCGCGACTGTCGCTACTGACGCGAGCCGCGCGCGGCTCGAGCCGCTAGCCTCGAAAGTGGCCCCATATAGTTTCATAGTAACTATTACTGACGCGAGGCCAGGCGACTGTCGCTGAGCGTCAGCCGCGCGCGACAGTCGCATCGGCCGCTAGCCATGAAAGTCAAGCTTTAAGTAAACTGATGCCAAGACGAGACCATATGACTCGCACTGTCAAAAGTTATCAGATCTCATGTAGAGCCAAACTTCCGACTCTACGCCCCAACTCTACAAGGCCTAATTTCACAAACACCTCAGTCAAATGGCTGTTTTTCCAAAATCTGGACAACATTTAATATTTTTAAGACTTTATTACTCTTCCATGTTCCGCTTCGAAAGAGGATGTAATCTCTGTTTATATTAATTATTTTATTATTCATCAATTAAAATTTACTTATTCTAAAAAGTAGTAACTCCAAAACTATGACACAATGTACCTTTCCATTACTTTAGTCGTGTCTATTCAGTGTCTATATAAAAAAAAAAATGACATTTTGGTTGACATTGTTGACAGCTTATTTTTATCGCGGACAGCTCACAGACGACAGCTCTATCCAGGCATAGTTGTCGAAGATTTCGGTTATTTCATGTATTTTCTTTTGTAAGAATCTCTAAATAAATTTTCATCTGTTTGAAATGATGTCAATTGGTTAAGTTATGGAGGAGAAAACGATCGAGCACTATACACCTCGATTTTTTCAACCCGTTGTGACAGTCACGGAAACAGAAGAAAATATTATATTTTTCTCAAACATGCAATGAAATATCATTTTCACCTCACTAGCTCGGAAAGCCCAGTTTGTTTGTTTGATATCTATTGAGAAAATCGCTTTTTATCCACATGTGGAGAAAGAGTTTTGACGTTTCAACGCAGCTAAAGTAATATTTGACATGAGCTTATTTTCTGAAAAATCGCGTTTAAAATACCTTCATGAAAGCTAATTAGACCTAAGTTTTAATAAATGGTTGATTATTGCAGATATTTTTTAAAGATATAGTACAAACCCTTATTCTTTTTTCCTCGCTGTAGTGAGGTGAAAAGTTTTGTGTTATACACGGGCGAAAAGTTATTTTACGTCTCGTGTATTGAAACACTCGCTACGCTCAGGATTCTATTTTGAACCACTCGCTTCGCTCGTGGTCAATCATAGGATCCTTTCGCTAGCTCGTGTTTCAAATAAACACTCGCGGGTAAAATACAACTTTCCCCCCTTGTATAACAAATAACTATTTCACCTCACCAGCTCAAACATGGCGATTTTGCTGTCAGATAACAGTGAACAAAATGCGATTTTGTTTCGAGCGTGAGTAGAAAGTAGCTTTTTAATTTTTTCAATATCTGACCACGAATTGTCATTCTTCAGCCAAAGGTTAATTATAAAATTCTAATCATTTGAATCTTGATGCACTCTGTTTCTTTCATATGTATATAAAAGAGAGGGATAGAAACTTATCAATTTGAAATTCGATTTTCGAATCCGACCTCGATTGAGAACAGTTCGGATACGCGTTATACCTACCAAAAAAATCATTAATAACACCCGAAAAAGTTTTAATTGCAACGATTTTTTTTTTCTTTATTATATTTTTATTTAACGACCTAATATTAAAATTATTGTGGCTTTTATATAAAACAATAGATCATTGCTCAAATAAAATAAGATTTTCAACTTATTACTTATTGTAAGTATAATAATAACTTATAATTTCACCATTTATCATAGATGCATATTCGAAACGTACCTTAAAAAATATCGAGTTCATATTGTAATTGTTATTTTCTTTTGCATTTATTTTGTTTGGTGTTTTATGAGTAAAAATATTAATCAATTTATAAACAAAATCTCGTAATATAATATGTATTTATAAATAAACACGTCATATACCAATCTGCTAAATCTTCCAATTTGATCAAAATGACAATAACCGTGTTGGTTGGTTGATTATAATATCAATTAAATTTTATTGTTATTCCTTTTTAAGCAGCACTTATCTATTTTCTGATTAATAATATTATTGAAATCAGCAACAAAGACTATAAGCATACCTACGTTGGAAGAAAAAGCACAAAATGTCGAATATTTTCTCGCTGATGAGGTGAAAAGTTGTGTGTGCTACACGAGAGCAGTTTTTTGCATCTCGTGCTGTTGGTCCCTTGCTACACTCAGGATTCTAAGATAGAATCACTCGCTACGCTCGTGATTCAAATGTAGAATCGTTCGCTTGCTCAATGCTCGGGACTCAAAATTAGCACTCGTAACAAAAAACAACTTTGCTCTCTTGTTGCACATGCACAAATAACTATATAATAACGTGCGTTAAAATAGGCTTCGAAGTGTGGCGTTTCGGGCGGAACAATTCGAGAGAACTGTTAAGGAATTTCATACAAAATTGAAGGCCTAGGCCGTGTTCATGAATGGGCTAAACAGCTGAATTATGATTTTTCGAGTGGTGTATTTTTTTATTTCATTTCATATGTTTGAGAAAAGCACTATACTGCTTTAGCCGTGAAAAGGGCTTGCCGGTTTCGTATCACTATCCTATTCACCCGGCAAGCCCTTATTTCCCGGCGTCAAGCACTATTATTTAAATGGACTGTAAGAAAGATGGGCAGTGGTATTTCTTTTATAATGTACACATATTTAACCTATTTATTTTTCTGCAGCTTGCTTCCGTCGCGTGTTGGCCGGTCGCCGGGCGTTGCGCAGCCATGTCCGACGAGTGGTCCACTGCGAGAGGCTGGAGGACTGCAGGAGAGAGTGTGCTGAGGAACGGAGGTTCCACTGCGAAAGCTTCAACTACAGGTGAGTGGTTAGCGTAACATAGAGCTGCCAATCTCTAAATTCACCGAACCCGGGCAAAGACTTTAAAAAACCGAACATTAGGTTTAAATCGCATGTTTCCTCGGAAGTGTCCGAAAATAATATTATAAAAAAAAACAATCGCTTTATTTTTCACTAGCTTTTGCCCGCGACTACGTACGCGTGGAACTTGATAAAAGGGATTATTAAAAGCGCCTAAGCAAATGTAAGAGCTTGTGCTTTTGGTCTAATAATTACATTTCCTACAGGGTCACCGCACCCCAACAGAAATGTTCACTCACTTTTCAATCTTTTTAGGTATAATTTCCTTCCTCGGATCTTAAACTATCTCTATGCCAAATTTCATCAAAATCGATTCAGCGGCTTAAGCGTGAAGAGGTAACAGGCAGACAGACACACTTTCGCATTTATAATATTAGTATGGATAGTATGGATAGTATGGATTTACGTATGTCCGGGTTTTGCCCGGAAACTTCAAAAACCCGGACGACCTCTAAACCAGGGAAAATCCGGGGAAACTCAGACGGAGGGCAGCCCTAGCTCTACACTACAGGAGTTAGAAGAAGCGCGTCTCGAAGCGAGATATTAAACGTCAAGAGCGTTTTTTTTAAGACATGGCTTGAACAGTATCAGGGCTGGTTATCCCTCACTACCAGTAGTCGGACTTTGTGTGGGAGTATAACCCGCTAATGGGATTAACTCCGCGCCACAGAGGTAATTTGGGTTGGAGTGACGCGGGCGCACTGGGCGCATGGACTGCGTCGTGAATAGACTGAACCGTATCAGTCTGACTTAGGGCGGGAGGAGAGTGGAAACAGAATCGGGTTATGATAAAGAAAAAACGCGAACTAAGTAGTGGTAGTTCCCCGCCGGCGGGGATTACGCTGAGGCCGTTCGGAGAGTTTGAGGCGACCATCGCTTGGATGGTTTCCGTGATCTCATCTTCCGGGTCAGAAAGTAGTACATGCGTCGGACGTCGGGTAAACCGACCTCTTTGGTCAAGAGCGTAAGGCGCGCCCGGAGCCATCTTATGCTTACACTTTCCACTCACTCGTGACCGGATATTTACCAACAAACAGGGTTTTGCGAGTCATATCCGCGCCCATCGTCGTAGGAGTCCTACGAGACACTACTTGAAGTCGCTGTCATCGGACCCGATGAAGAGATCATCAGCAATCAACACTACTCACGAATTGACTGAAGTTGGGCGAAGCGAAGACGGCTGAAGTATGGGCTTCCGCTGCCCCACACTATCATGTTCGCCCAATCTCTTCAACTTCGCGAGCCGCAATTATACTCAAGCGTTTTGTACACATAATTAAAACTTACTAAGCCGAGTCTATCGTGATATTTATTTACCTTCTTTATGTCCAGAACCAACTCGCTGTTTCATCAGTACATCTGAGACGTGGACACGTGAAACCTTAGCCGTGAAAAGGGCTTGCCGGCTTCGTATCACTATCCGGCCCCCCTACGGCCGGTCGTTTATACCTACTCACCCACCAAGCCCTTCTTTCCTGGCGTCTGCAGTTATGTACTATTGTTGATACTGATAGTTTGTTCGGTATCACGAAAAATTTCAAATGTGTATTGTTAGTTTTACATAGAAAACTACGATGTCTCTCCTCCGCTTACAGACGTACAAAAAAAATGCATTTATGCATCACAGTTCTTTGACTAAATTTTATTGTTGTCGTAATAATTGATTGAAATCACTCACGATTTTATGAGACCCATACAGGTAACAAGGGAATCGGGGAGTATTATGATACACCACTGGCAACACAGAAACGGATTGACAGAACTAACCAATCATAGCATTCATAGCGTGATGACGTCAAAAGTCTCACCTGACATTCCGAAATGCCATACCTTATTTTCTTATACCAACGGGACAAACGAAGGAACCTTCGGCTAAGCCACAGGCGCGACAGCGGCCTATCGGTGTAACTCGGGCGTCGGTGACCTTGTAATGCCGAATCCTTCGACGAGGCATTCACGTGAATGCCCTTCACCGCCGCGCGCGTCCCGCACTCGCCCGCACTCGCCCCTCAACACGCACACATAGCCGCGAGTTTTGTTACTGCACACAAGTGTCGTTGTCGTTTCTATTTACGTTACTATTTGGTATATACTCGTATATTCTTTGGCTAAGCTGAAACGCTGATACTTCGCTCACTCTGTCAAATATCTCTACATTAGTCATGGTAACCATAGGGAAACATACACAGTAATGAGATTAAGATCTGAACAATCTTGACAAAATGGCGTCGTTCCCACATAGTGTTCACACGGTGCAGACGGAGGCTGCGGCCTTAATTCTATCATTTTTAATAACTACGAAATATTGTTCAATGTTAATTGTGAGCCCTTGTAGGAAGGCTTTTTTAGGGTTCCGTTAACAAAGGGTAAAAACGGGACCCTACTAGACTCAGCTGTCCGCCCGTCCATCTGTCTGTCACCGTAAGACAGTTGATTTTATTACAGATGATGTAGTTTTGATGCCGATATAACAACAAATACTAAAAACAAAATAAAAACAATATTTAAGCAGGGCTCCCATATCTATCCCTGTACCGAAAAAGGTTAAAATTTATCCAGGCGTTTCGGCGTGATGCGAGGACAAAGGAAATTATGTCCAAATGATGGCGTCAGGCTGGCATGGCGCCGCGCGCCCGTGCAAAACAAAAGACGATCCTGCATCACGCTATTAAGATTTTTCTTGAAATCATGACCTCTATATAGAAAACTGATTTTCAATACAAATATAGAAATTTATAATAGTACTAGCTGAGCCGCGCAGTGTTACTCGCTCATCCCACGGGAACACTACATTTTTCGGGATAAAAAGTAGCCTATGTGATAATCCAGAGTGTCAGCTACTTTTATACCAAAATTTATCAAAATTGGTCCAGCCATTTGAGCGTGAAGAAGTAACAAACATACACATAAACACACTCACAAACTTTCGCCTTATATTAGTTAGACGACGCGGTTGGCGCAGTGGTTAAGCAGCTGCCTACTGAGCCGACGGTCCTGGGTTCAAATCCCGGCAAGGGCAAATATTTGTGTCATTAACTTGAATATTTGTGCCTCGGTCATGGAAGTTATTTGTATAATATGTACGTATTTATCTATATAAGTATGTTTATCGTCGTCTAGTGTCCATAACACAAGCCTACTCGAGCTTTGTGTGAGGACTGTGAGGTTGTCCGAAATTTATTACTTATTTATAATTATTATTATTGTAATAGATAAAATACTTAAACATAAGATATCCTTGAACGATACATAAGATGCACGTATGATATGCAAAGTATCAGTTAGCGGTTATGACATGACAGACGCATGAATCGTGTGCGGTGAGAAGATTGGTATCGTGGAGGACCTAGGCTTACGCGCCAATAGGGTTGTCACTTACAATTTAGATCAGGTTAAAAAAGAGTATGTTCTCAAGTAAAGTTTACTCTTGGTTTATAGACAAACCTTTCATCGAATTTTCATTAGATAGAAGTATCTTTTCATTGAAAGCATTTTTTTTCAAAAATAATAAAATATTTTAGAATGTTATAATTATAACACAAACCTTACCCAACCTAACCTAGGTTGATATTTTCCAGATTTCTGAAAATTGTATGACTTTCGGGGAAATATTTGTCTATGGAATGGCAATTCGATGAAATGAAGTGTTTGTGGACCTATCGTAAGTCCGAATTTTTGTTTTCCACCTGTACCTAACGTTTCGCCAAATTTTCATTTCGCAAGCAGTGTTTGTCTATAAAAGAAGTGGATCCGTCTCAAGTAGACTATGTAAATGGAATACTACCTACCTCAGGGACAAAAAGCTTGCGCGGACAGTTATTATAAGGTTAACATTACTTACTTTTTATTACAACTTATTTATTACTAGCTTTTGCCCGCGACTACGTACGCGTGGAACTTGATAAAGGGATTATTAAAAGCGCCTAAGCAAATGTAAGAGCTTTTGCTCTAATAATTACATTTCCTACAGGGTCACCGCACCCCAACAGAAATGTTCACTCACTTTTCAATCTTTTTAGGTATAATTTCCAGGATGAAAACTATCCTATGTCCTTCCTCGGATCTTAAACTATCTATATGCCAAATTTCATCTAGATCGATTCAGCGGTTTAAGCGTGAAGAGGTAACAGACAGACAGACACACTTTCGCATTTATAATATTAGTATGGATTTTTTTACCTCTGTGGCTTTCGATTCTTGCTCGTTTAGCAAACATATTTTACTTGTGATTTATTATCATTTGCAGTGTGACCCATTTGCAGAATGTAACCAACATCAAATAACGGAACAGAAACTCAATTCGTCGGTATTTTTTTTTATGTCCCCGATTACTCGAAGACGAATTTTTGTTTGTTTGTAAGGGTTATACTTTCTAGTTAGATCTGTTGTAGGATTCTAGAGAAATAGAGGGAACTCTTCAAAAAATTATAGGCACACCTACCGTGATTTAGCAACGTTTTTGTAGTTTGAACAGTTTTCACAAACCAGAATTTCAGTGACCGGATATTTTTTTGCTACAACACTAAACTGTAATTATAAAAAAAAATTAACTTATAGTGTCTCTTTATTTTTAATGTGGCACAATCTTTTTATATTTAACCTTTAATGCAAATTTGAAGGATTTTTTTAATGCGTAATTTGTGCTTTGATCTTTTATCAATGGTTTAATTAATGGTTTGTGATTATTTTTACGAAGGCAACCAGAGTGACAACCCTAAGCACCCGCAGTAACCTAGTTGCTTGCGCTGCGTGAGAGAAGGGCCACATCCGATTGCTTTTGTACTCAGACTTCGATCCTACCTACTGCTACCTGATCACTAGACTTACGTTAGTCTGGATCTGTAGATCAGTTTACAATGAGTTTACAAGGTTTTGACGACGCGGTTGGCGCAGTTTGTATTGCATCTGCCTACTGAGCCGGCGGTCCCTGGTTCGAATCCCAGGCAAATATTTGTGTGATGAGCTCGAATATTTGTGACAATACATAGAACAACCTTGACCCAAGCACAAATATTCGAGTTCATCATCACCCAAATATTTGCCATTTCCGGGATTCGAACCCAGGACCGCCGGCTCAGTAGGCAGTTGCTTTACCACTGCGCCAACCGCGTCATCTAAAATAGATGATAAAGCATCTGTCACTCTTGCACTTACTTGTCAAAAAGAGACAGATGCTTTGAAATGTCATTTATTTATTGTGTGATAAATGCAACCGTTTTAGATCTCGCTAGTCGTGTAAGACATTACATAATTTTTTTAAACGATTTTATCGATGAAATAAAACAGTAAAATAACAAAGTGTCGGTCCGGCCCAGGAATAGTTAGTGGCGCTACAAACAGTTTTCATATGGCAATAATGTGCATACGTCATATATTTGCACTAATACACGTCAGTTCAGTAGCGTTTTGTCAAGGATTTGTCATGAACCAAATTCAAAACATTGTTTACCGGGATGCTGCTCGATCCTTCGTTCTTCTTGCGAAATAAATACTGAATCCTATTGAGAACTACAGTGATAAATGTCAAGTTTTTCTTTTATCGTTGTGGATTGGATAGTTTTGGCTTTATTACTTGTGCGGAATATTAAGTCCTTTTTAGGGTTCCGTACCCAAAGGGTAAAAACGGGACCCTATTACTGAGACTTCGCTGTCCGTCCGTCCGTCTGTCACCAGGCTGTATCTCAAGAACGGTGATAGCTAGACAGTTGAAATTTTCACAGATGATATATTTCTATTGCCGCTTTAACAACAAATACTAAACATAAAATAAAAAAAAAAGTATTTAAGGGGTGCTCCCATACAACAAACTCGTTATAGATTATGGTACGGAACCCTTCATGCGCGAGTCAGACTCTTTTTTCTCTTTGTCTACTTCAGTGACATTCACCGACTTTCAAAGTCAGTTACCGAAAACTTGTCGTTGCCAATAAAATAAATAAGTACCACTAAAAGTCCGCAAAATGGCGTCGGCTGAAAAACACTGTTGGGCTATTATATTCGTATGATAATTACTTGATTACTACATCTAATTTAAAGCGAAATATCTAAAAATACCTTTTTGTTACCAAAGCCTATTAGAATACCATTAGTTAAAACAATATGGCACCTACCACTAGGAAATAAAAAAAACAGCCTCCATCGCTATCAGGTGATCAGCATTGTATTGAGATTGCCTTGGGATATGGCGCGCAGAAAACTATCTGTGTTTGTCAATAGCCATACAATGTACGTAGGATTGTGTATTTAAAAAAATAGCCTAATTAAGGCCTATGAAATTATGTACTAGAAGGTGCTAAACTTCGTACGCGTATTTTTTCATACCGTAGTCGGGTAAATAAATAGTATCCTTTTAATCTTTGGATGTCTATCGGGCATATGATGGTTGCGTTTATCACGCGATAAATAAGTGACAAAGCATCCGTCACGTTTTGACAAAAGGCGAGTGTAAGTGACAGATGTCATAGGGGGTAGTGCATACCGCGTAAATAACAGTCGATAAAGTTCTTATTTCAATAAAATACTTAGCATTTATTTGAATATTGATTTGTATTTGCACTTGTTACCTACGCGGTATTGCGCTATCCCGACGATATGCTTTGTCACTTATTTATCACGTGATAAACGCAACCATCATATGCCCTATCCCTATACCGGAATTGGTTAAAAAAAATCCAGCCGTTTCGGCGTGCCGAGAGGACAAAGGAAATTAGGCCCAACAGATGGCGCCAGACTACTATACTCTTGTTCGTCTTTTCGTAACGTAAACTAGTTATAATATTATCCGCGAGTCCCACCGCTAAACAAACAATTCAGGCAATTCTCATCATTCGCCGATTACGCATAATGCCCGGAACTAGGTCAGTCGCAAGGCTGTCAGTCCACTTTATTAGAGGACGAACATGATGGCTGATGGCTACTCATAGTGATGATACTTATGTATTATAGCATTTTCCTATTAACAAATATGACTCTTGTCTGTTGTATAAAAACATCAACATGTTTGTATAGTCTAGCAAGCGTCGGTCCGGCCCAGGGATAGTGGCGATGGCGCTACAAACAGCTTTCGTATATGGCAATAATGTGCATACGTCATATATTCGCATTATTAAACGTCAATAGCGATATGTCAAGGGATTGTCGTTAACCAAATTCAAAACATTGTTTACCGGAATGCTGCTCAATCCTTCGTTCTTCTATACTCGGGGATTCAGTATAATATAAATAAATACTGAATCCTATTGAAACAAACTTGACTTTCATCACTGTGGATAGTGTTGGCTTTATTATGCAAAAATGACTTGAAATTTGTGGAATATTTAATCCTGTTTCCTCTTTGTGTACATCAGTAACATTCACCGACTTTCAACGTCGGTTACCAAAAATTTGTCGTTGCCTGTAAAATAAATTAGTACCACTGAAAATCCGCAATATGACGTGGGCTGAAAACCCCCTGATGGATTATAGGCAACAATACAAATCCACTTAATTGCACACCTCAAATACACAGGGATACAAAACATGAGAGATCTAGAGTAAAAAAAGAATGTATTTCTTAAGAAGATGTCTTTCTTGGCGGCTTTATATTAGTATACTTTTATATTTCTAGTATAGCTAGTTATCGACTATTGCTCTACCCTAGAAAGAGACAAACCAATCGAAAAAAATAAAAAAAAGTTTAAAAAAACTAAAATACACGCTTTTATAGCTAACCGAACTAAAAATTAGAAAATAATTTTTAATTTCAAAGAGTTTATAATACAGTAGTAGAAGATCGAACAATCAATCAGAATTTATCACCTCAAAATAAAATTATAATAAAGTTTAAGTTATTAACAAAATAATTCAATTCAGAGTAAACAGCGTGGGGTGCTTGATATAGTAAATGTAACAACCATTCAATTGGCAACTATCTATGAGAGGAGAGTTATGAAAATTAGTAAAAAGCACCCCACGCTTTTTACTCTGAATTGAATTCTTTTGTTAATAACTTAAACTTTATTATAATTTTATTTTGAGGTGATAAATTCTGATTGATTGTTCGATCTTCTACTACTGTATTATAAACTCTGAAATTAAAAATTATTTTCTAATTTTTAGTTCGGTTAGCTATAAAAGCGTGTATTTTAGTTTTTTTAAACTATTATTTATTTTTAATTTTTTAGTTCGATTTATCAATTAGCTATTTGTTGACATGTGGTATTGAAATTTCTCACAAATTATTTCGCAATCTCATCATTATTTCATTCAAAGCTTCACTGTTGCATGGGGTTTTTCCTGTTAACTTAGAACAATCGAGTTCTTCAATCCGAATACCGTCTAAAGATCTTACACGACTAAGTGCTACATAAGCTTGTCCAGCAGCAAACAGTCGCGAGCCTAGATAAATGACTGCATGATCGACTGTACAACCTTGCATCTTGTGGACGGTCGAAGCCCAACTCAGGATTAATGGCAACATTCGTCTCTCAGCAGTTCCATAACTGTATTTCGCTGGGAACTGTATCGATATTGGTTTAATCATGTGCACACCATCTGATTCGAAATCGATACGGGCTGACGGGATGTGTTCCGCGTATATAGTTGGCCTCTGCGAAAATTTGGCCAGATAATTTCTGTGATAAAACCCATATTGCCATTCACTAAACCTTTCGACACATCAATGTTCGTCCTCAACATCGCTTTAGCTCCTACGAATATTTTCAATACATTCGGAAGACCTCCGGTTTTATTAATATCACTAGGCATCACAGAATCTAAGTCCTTGCTACCTAGATTTCGAGTAGCATCAATGAGTTGGTCTTGTGCTTTTATTGTATAAATAACTGTCCCTTTATTCTTAAAACTCTGGAGAACTTTTTCGTTGTGTCTGATCATTCGTTGGTTCCTTAGTGCACTCTCGATTGAGAATTCATTAGTCGCATATGTTGAAACTTTTTCAAGTAGAATTTCAAGATGCCTAGACGTCATTTCTCCAAATCTAAGGGCGTTAAGCACATTTATAAATGTCGTGTCTCCTTGTTGACGCATATTTTGTTTAAGTTCAATCAGACCGAACTGTCGCCACAAATGTGTAGCTGGCTTCATGTGTTCTGGTTGTTGAAAAACTTGATGTCCTCGAACAACTGCATTAGATCACCAAAGAGAATCACGTTTATGCCTCCAAAACTAGCGTCTGAGGTTTTCAGCTGTCGCAAACGAGAGTCGATCATACAAAGCATCTCATAGGGTACCACATCTATGAACAAAAACTCAACATTTTGCCATAATTGACGCATTCCTCTCAAATAATTACCAGTAAGAAGTGGCATACAATTACTCCATCTTTTTGTACTGGTAGCTTTAGCAGACGGTGTAGCGTTGACCCACTGATCAACCGTGCTGCAACTCCAGTTAGAGCACCAACTTTTACCACCGATTTTCCATAACATCGGTTCACTTGATTTTTCAATAGATTAAAGAGGAATGTTTTCCCGGTGCCTGCTCCACATAGAAAATTAATATTTCTGCTGAGATTTTAAATATCTTTGAAAAAGAAAAGGCTAATTTTAAACGAATTTCTTCTGAGATAAATCAAATTTTTAGATTGTACGAAGATTATTAACGTTGAAATATACATTCCAGGTTCGCTTTCAAGTGATTAATTTCATTTAATAGCTTGTTTTTATCTCCGTTGTACTGTACCAAAAATGGCGTGTACAGAGTCTCTACACTCCATAGTACCAAGTGCCCGAGCGGAAGAGTACAATAAACGGCGATAAAGAATGCACATCGGCAATCATCGCATTTCCGAATACAAACGAATGCTTATTTCCATGTACATCAATTACTAGATTAATCGTTCATCAGAATTTGAATTTAGAACTAAGTACTTTATTGTTGTTTTGTTTTGATTTTACGTGGAATATATAGAGCTGTAAAACTCGATGTAATTATATATATTTTTTGCTATAATGTTCTTGTTGGGGAAAAATAATATACTTATATATATATATAAGTATATTATATATATATAATACTTATATATATATATATATATATAAGTATATTATTACTGATGTTATACTACTAGAATACTTAAATGTGGGTTTAAAGATCGACAAAAAGTGTAATTACTTACATTAACATTCTCATGTTTTTAAATTGGTCGGCCTCAGTTACAAAATATTTATAAACATTGTAGATAATTTCGCGTGACTGGCAAAGTAACGGCTTACCTTTAATTTTGTGTAAGTTTTAGCAACTCTATATATATATTGACTTGGATATGCGACTGCACTCTCTCGCATATCCTGGCGGTCCTAATAAGGATAATGGGAAACTGTTATCAAATTATTGCATTGTCATCGGTCCCTGATACGTATGCAAAGTTCCAAATTAATCAGACTTGTGGAAACTGGTGAAAATTATGCTCAAAGATTCCGTTACATACATACATACATAGTTACAACCCAAGCTAATAAAAGCGTGTTAAAAACCAAAAGATTAAAAAACATTAAAAGTAAAACCAGTAGGTAATAATAACAATATCTTATTAAAATTCCTACTCTTATTAAAAAATTGATTTCAGGTTGGACGCGTCCTTCCGCGGCAAGGGTCTCTGCGAGCTGATGACGAAGCCCATCGAAGCCTTCGACATCCATCGTGACTTCGTTGATGACAAGGATTATGACTTCTATGAGATCGACAGGAACAGCTTGGAGCCGAACTGTCCAGAGTCACTCAGAGGGCCAGGTAACCTTATCCCCTGCCTAGTTACTACAAATACAAATACTCTTTATTGCACAGCTTTAACATCAAGGAATATACAACACCACATGAGATACATTAAAATAACAGGCAGAGGTAAACAACAACTACCATCTTATTTACCACTAGAAGGCACCGCGTACCGGAAGATACAGCGAAGGAAGGTCTCCAACTACTTGGGCTGACGTTCTAGTAAGGATTGCGGGCAGCAATTGGATGAGGGCGGCGTAGTAGAGAACTTTGAGGATCTTTGTGTCAGTAGACGTCTATCGGTTGACATGATGAGGATGAGAAGGCACCTCCCCTAAGAATTTTCACAACTGATCTGGTGCTACCCTTATACAGTGGTTCTCTGCGATCCTAACCATGAGGAGCTTCATAGAAGAATGGAGAACTTCAGAAGGTCGTAGTCATAGTTCAGAGTTACCATAATTAATTCATTTTATCTTAACCATCGAAGAGTCTGATGATATAGCCTATGGAACCGTTTGACATCCATCGTGACTTCGTTGATGACAAGGATTACGATTTCTATGAGATCGTCAGGAATAGCTTGGAGCCCAACTGTCCAGAGTCACTCAGAGGGCCAGGTAACCTTTCCCCTGCCTGCTGGTTACTGCCATCTTATTTACCACATTGCTATCACATACTAGAAGGCACCGCTTACGAGGCACAGCGAGGGAACCATTAAGAGGGTTTTTTTACATTTACACATAGACTAGATTTTGGATTGTATTTTTTTGTATCGACTGATAATGTTGATTAAATATATTTTTATACTAGCTGCGCCGCGCGGGGTTACAAGCTCATCCCACGGGAACACTACATTTTTTCGGGATAAAAGTAAGCCTATGTGTTAATTTAGGGTGTCCGCTATCTACATACCAAAATTTATCAAAATTGGTCCCGCCGTTTGAGTGTGAAGAAGTCACAAACATACACATAAACAAACTTTATAATATTAGTGTGATGATTTCTTCCAGGTCTCCTCCACTCTGGCTACCTTTCCTCCAAACCCTCGCAGCCCGCAGCCAGCTGGGCATCAGGAGACAAACCGTCTGGTCCAGGGTGGGACCGCCTGGACTTCCACGGGCCCAGGAGCCAGGACAGGTTCTACGAGGAGAGGATAAAGAAACCGAATAGGAGATATGAGGATCAGTTCTACATTCCTTATCAGATTGGTGAGTTATCCAAGATTATGAAAAACATATATATCATACTTAAGGATCTTGCGATTATAAAGTCGTTTTCAGCAACATGATTGGATAAATTTCGCTCGATAAAGGTAGCTTTGAACCTGTATTTGTAATATTTTTTCAGTGGTAAGGCTAAAATACGAACGTTTTCAACCCCCCGTTTTTTTCGTGAATGTATGGATTCTAACATTATCTAGTAAATTCGCTAGGATTGTCTCGATAAAATTATTTATTTAATCACTAGAACTAAAAATCTACTAAAATGCGTCGCGCGTCACGCGTCAGCGCCTGAAGAGGACGGACCTGCATCAATTTGTTCCACGCGACCACGGTCGGACATTATCGCCTTAACAAGTAATTTTTCAGGCATAGGCCGCAGCAACGACGATCAAGCCTGGGGCCAATATGGCGGCGTTTACGGCGGAGAGACCTACTACAAAAACAGGAACGATTACCACAAGTCCATGAACCACTGGAGGCTGTCCAGTGACCTGGATCTAGATCTGCAGGGCGTGAGGCCTTGGGGCTTCAAAAGCGACTTCAATTACAATGATCTGAGGTAAAACGTTTAAATGTTCTTTATATGTGCAGGAACCCTTCTTGAAAAGAGCTTACTTCCACCTGAAAGGCCGGCAACGCACTTGTGACTCCTCTGGTGTTGCAGGTGTCTATGGACGACGGTAATCGCGCACCATCAGGCGATCCGTTCGCTCGTTTGCCCCCTATGACATAAAAAAATGGAGTTACTACCTTGTCTAAAACTGAAACTTTGTCCAGGGTTTTGGATGCGCGATTAATTTGACGTCTACTGTCGTCCTAGTCTCAAATCTTTCGTGCGCCAAAAATTTCGGGTGATGATCAATTGATCATTATAAAAAAATCGTCAATTAGATCCACGTCGTCAGTCCCGTTACACCTTGGCCAGATTATTTCGTGTACTTTTACTATGTTATAGTCTGATGTGTTATCTGTTGGTAATCCTTAAAATTATATAATAAAATTTCAGGAGGGATGGTGACGACGAGATCCATCCCTATTCCTACGGCTCCTGGAAGAGGGGCCGCTGGAACAGCTCTGGAACCTCTGGCCCTGGGACCTGGAGCGGGCTGGAGTATGGGGAGTCCAATTTTTACAAACCGCTGAAGCATTATGGGCCTCCGGAGTATAAGAGGAAGGGTAAGATTAATTAGTGCTCTGATTACTTTATTAAGTACCTACTTATTTGGTCCAGGGACGACCTGTTAATGTTGAAATTGACAAGATTTCATATTTTCAAGACAATGTCGTTTCCTTTTGTATTCCGTATTGATAGTTTTATATTTTTCCTAAGATAATAATGAATTTATTAAAAATGACTCATTCTAAAATGTAGTAACTCCAAAACTATGACTCAATGGAAAGGTTACTTTAGTCTGGTGTCTAATTAAAAAAAAAAAACGAATGACGTTGAGCTTGACATTATTGACAGCTTTTTTTTTGAGGATAGGTCAAAGACTACAACTACAACTCTAAGTAGCTTGTTGTCGCAGATTTTGATTATTTCATTTATTTTCTTATATTTCTACCAACAGAAAAAAAAATACGCTGTACACGACGCAAAGCTCTCTCAATCTCTATACCTATTGTTTTCCACCTGTTAGAAATATGAAATGTTGTCAATTATTGTTCTTTGCCCAGTATTATATTATACTTACTTACTTGTGACTGAAATGTAAATAATGATTTTGGATCTGTCTATTATTCAGGTCAAGAGTGCACCTCCGAACGTCGCCCTGGCATGTCCCTTAGTACCGGCTCCATCAGACGATCTCTGCTAGCCCATAATGTTCTCGAGTGTGAAGCTGCCTGTTTCGAGGAACGGGAGTTCAAATGCGTCTCCTACAGCTACCGGTATGTACCTTTATCTATTTGTTTTTGGATCTCGAGTATACATCACGCAGAGGGCATTTGGCCCTTGACCCCGCCAAATGGAGGGACATTACTGTTGCTCATGAAGAAGAAGTACATCATACAAAGTATAATAATACTTTTTTTCTCAGGTATTCCAACTCACACGGTTCCGACAACTGTTTCCTCAGCGAGCGGCCGTACAGAGGTCTGGAACTGTCCACCGATAGCGGGTCTGATGTGTACGCGATGCCGCAAGATTGTGCTGTATCAGTATCACATAAACCGTGGGTTGAGAGCGGTAAGATGATGTTCTTTAGTTATTATTCTAGAACTGTAGGTATCACCTGATTCATTAGGACATTGGTCTTAGCGAGGAGCGGCGCGGCGCGCGGGGCGGCAAGCATGCCACGTACACCGCGCAAACCGCCGCCCGCGCCGCTCTGAAACCGTGACATCTTTCCTTTCCTAGTCGCCGATACATTTGTTCCTGCTGCTCGCCGCGCCGTGATTCGCTAGGCAAAAACCGCTAGAGCGGCATTGCGCGCGAGTTCGTAGCATGATTCATACATTGGTATGATTGTTTTTGACGCTCGCCACTCGGCTTACAGCTGGCGCTGGTCGAGCTGTAACGCGCGCGAAGCCGCGGGCAAAAAATAACTCTCAATAATCTTGAAAGTCAAACTAGAAAACAAATGGGAAATTAGAACCGAGTAGAAGCAGTTACTAAATTCAAACTAAATTTCACAGAATGCTTCTGGCATGTCCGCTCTGAGGTCGCCGTGTCAGAGTCTGCAGCCAGGGCAGCCATTACAGTAGCTGGTCTCGGGGCCTGCGAAGCTGAATGTATAAGAGCGCAAGGATTCTTCTGCAGAGTGTTCAGTTTTAGGTAAGTTAGGCATCCTGTCCAAGAAGCAGAGTGAAGAAAATTAACCAAACAAACTGCGTGAAGCCCAAAGGAAGCGCATTTAAATCTGAGGAACATGATTGGTCCATTATAGACAGCTCCAGTGGGCAGCCAGCCTTAATAGGAACGTGTGCAAACCTCCATTATGAAGAACAGCAATAATTTCATCAATACACCCATTTGTTCATAATGTAATTCAATGTAGTGTATCACAGGGTTCAACTTTAGGCCCTGTGCTATTGGTAATCATTCATAGTGGAGTGCCGCAGGGTATTATTTTGGGCCCAATATTCTTGCTTTGGATTCTAGACTGCACGGTTTTTTCTTAAACGCACCTATTCCATTGTTCTTCGTTATATTTACTATATGTTGTGATGTCAAGACGAATCAAACTTAATTATGTTTTTTTATTATTCATGAAACATGTAATGTCTCATTATTTTTTAATAAATACACATCACAATTTTTATGCACCCACATGTCTGTTATATGTATTATGTAGTTATAATACGCTGGACTGGTAATCCAGAGGTACCGGGTTCGATTCCCAGGTTACGCATTTAAATGTTTCTTTGTGTTTTGATCCTTGTATCAATGGTTTGATTATTCTTGCTGTATTTAGTTGTGTGTAGTTGTAAAGATCAACCTTCCTGCTAATTTTGTTACTTGTAACGCTGTTTCTAGGTTCGCAGCCCCCACGATAGGTGAAGACCTCCCGAACTGTATCCTCTCCTCCTCGCCCCCCACTTCCCTCAGCGCTGGGAGAGGACTCCGCCCCTCTAAAGGCCATGAGCTGTACGCCAGAGGGAATTATGGAAGAGGCTGTGAGCCTGCCTTATTTGACAACAGCATCGTTAATGAACCTAAGAAAGGTCAGTGCTACGATTTACATAATTATGGTACAAGCTTTTTTTTAATTTGCAATATATGTATGTAAATAAGGAGCCCTTTGTTTCCTAGAAAGTTATTTCGTCGAATGTTTAATTTCGCCGAAAAATCGTTTCCTAGAATTTTTATTCCTCTGTAGTCATACATTTTTATAATTCTTGCAATCGTCTTATTAAGGTTAGGTTGGGTTTGTTTTATAACAATCTTATATAGTTATTAATTTATTTAATCTTTATTGCACAAAAGAAAACTTATCGTAAAAAAGAGGACTTAATGCCATGAGGCATTTTCTGCCAGTCAACCTTCGGGCAAAGCAGATAAATTGTGGGCGGTGCAACTAACTTAAACAAGTTATAGTTTACGGTTGCAAAGAAAAATGCTTTCTACAAAATTATTGTTCGAGGAAATTCAATTTTCGACGAAAAATCATTCTAGGAGTCTATATAGATTCATATAATTCTAGGAGTCAATATAGACTTATAATCCTAGGAGTCAATATAGACTCATATAATTCTAGACCAGGTGTCAATATAGACTCATATAATTCTAGGAGTCAATATAGACTCTTATAATCCTAGGAGTCAATATACTTACTTACTTACTTTCCACGGCGCAGCGACCCAAAGTGGATCTTGGCCTCCGACACTAAAAGACGCCACTCCTTCCGGTCTCGGGCTGTTTGTTGCCAGTCAGCCACACCCAGCTCAGACAGGTCCCTCTGCACCACGTCCCTCCAGCGGTATCTTGGACGACCCACCGGCCTCTTGCCCGCCGGTCGACCAACATACACTCTTCTAACTGCGCGATCCTCTCCCATTCTCACTGGGAGTCAATATAGACTCATATAATTCTAGGAGTCAATATAGACTCATATAATTCTAGGTGTCAATATCCTAGAGATTTTTCTAGCATGAACGACGCATTGTTAGTACTCCACAGAATAAAAACATCGATTATCCTGCGGGCCCTATTTATTTATTTTGCGGGCCCTATGATGGATGCTTTAAATTTATCACACGATAAATTAGTGACTGAGAATCCGTCACGTTTTGACAAAATGCGTGTGTGAGTGACAGATGCTTTGTCACTTATTTATCACGTGATAAACGCAGTCGTCATAGGCCCGCTGTTATCGATTTACCACTTCAACGTAATAGAGAAAATCTTTTGTTCCTCCTGAAAAAATATCAAGGTATAATGACCGAAACTTCTTGGTTATTTCAGAGTGCTACCTCCAATACGACAACGCAGCCAAGCTGATCGGGGCGGCCATCAAGGGACACGCTAGAGTGAGGGACGAGCAGTCATGCGGGGTGGCCTGCACTGACGCGCCATTCAGATGCCTCAGCTTCTCTTTCAAGTAAGATAAGATAAAGATAAGATAATATTTTATTCATCACACAATGCGTAATACATTTTATTTACATATTTATTTATCCATGAACACTGCTATACTACTGCAGGTTTTACTAGTCACTTATTACATAAGTTCACACTGATAATAGTCATGACTAAAACATTTTCTTGAGGATGTCAATCGATTATATTTTTTATTAGGATCAAATGTCTATATGGGACTAACTACACTTAGACTGCTCTAAAAGTCAGAAATGACCATCAAAGTTCAACATTCCTACGGAGCGCTAAAAACGCACTATAAGTATTATTTACGAAGAAAATTACTTACTGTTGAGTTCTTTCAGCTTTCTTCTGAAGAGCGGTCTCCTCTTGGGAAATGCCGGTAGATTCACAATCTGACTTGTAAAAGTGCCCTTGTGGCCTATTTACTAAATAAATTATTTCATACATATGGCCATCACCTACATGTGACATCATCTTTGGCTTGGGTACCAATATTTGTATGGAGACAATAAGTAATTTGCTCTTATCGCCGTGAAACAGTGCGTTTAAGTTCATGGTTGTCAAACAATTGTTTTGTTAAATTATGAAGATTCTAAAAACGATTTCTCAATTTCTTTTGATTCTACGATGCTACAATGGTCACGTAATTTGGGATTGCCTGTTCCAAACCCACAGAAATAATAATAAATGTTTACAAATGAAGCGAAAATTGAAAAATTTAATGATTCGGACAGGATTCGAACCTGCGTTTCCAACGGCTTTCCGGGCCAACACGGGCGTCCTCCCAATTGGACCACCGAATCAGATGTCAGAGCCATTGAATTTTTCAACCAGTTGCTTCGACATGCCTTAGGGTGGCATCGTAGCGCCATCTACCGTAAAGATTTAGACTTTATCGTCGGCACCATCGTCTCAAATTTGTTGAGAATCGATAGTAACGATGTGCTACACCCGAATTACTTATTTTTTATTAAAGCAGTAACATCTGCTAACGTAAACTAGATTTGATTGGAAACGCAGGTTCGAATCCTGTCCGAATCATTAAATTTTTCAATTTTCGCTTCATTTGTAAACATTTAGTTTACGTTAGCAGATGTTACTGCTTTAATAAAAAATAAGAAATAATAATGTTTTTTTCAGCAATAACGCACCTCCCGGAATCGACAACTGCCTGCTCTCCGAGGTCCGTCTCTTCGACCTACAGAAAGGCGTCGACTACGAGCATTCCACCGACGATTGGCTGTTCGCCTTCGACCTGTTCAACGGGCAGTGCTGGAGGAAGATCCATGGGAAACACTTCGAGTAAGTTACCTTTTAAAAACTTAATATGATATCCGTTGTTTTTATACTACGACGGTGGCAAACAAGCATGCGGCCCGCCTGATGTTAAGCAGTTACCGCCACCTATGGACGCTTGCGACGCCAGGAGCATCAGATCGCATGCGACCCTTTAAGAACCTATTTACTCCCCTCTTGAAGAACTGCATGCTGTAGCTCCTCACACACATCCCTCTTATACTACGTTTTATGAATTATTTTCTTGTTTTCTAAGTTTCTGAATATTTTTCTCCTCTCATACATTAGGACCTAAAGAATTAGAAGGTCTCAGAGCCTTCGTTTGGGTTATAAAAGCAAAACTTTCGTCGAGAAAAACGAAAGTTTTGCTTACCAAATTTCACCAATCTTTAGGTTTAGAGGTATGCCTATTGGATTGGTACAATTTTTCGAAGACCTTTAAATTATTATTATTTTTCGGTAGACCTTGCTGTAAGGATTTCTACAAGCTACGGGTCATTCATTTTTCAAAACCATTGTTTTTTCGAAATGTTTTTATTTTTAAGGTACGGACTTGTTAAGGTCAAACAGTTCAAGAACTCTGAAATTGAAAAATAAAAAAAAACATTTCGCATAAACCAAGGTATAAAAAAATGAATGACCTACAACTATCCCTACAGCAAGGGGTATCAAAAAACATTTAAAGGTTTTCGAAAAATTACTAGTACCTCTATTGAAAAAAAATATATAATTTAAAGATCTTCGAAAAATTAGACCAAGTCTTGGTACATTTTTCTTGATAGTTTCTGCTACAGTCAAATCGATCTATATCGCCTTACAACTTAATATTATTTGATGTTTCCAGTGACCACGCGTTGGAGTTGCCCCGACCGTTCGTGCCGCGCGTGGACACTTACCCCGCGCCCGACAGACCGGACGAGCCGAGCGGGCCCAGCTACTTACCGGCTCCTGATGGTAATTATAATTACTGAGAGCCTGCTTTTTTCCCACTGGTGGACAAGAAGTTGCCCTTCTTCTTCCAGTATTCTCTGTTTTGCTATGTTCTGGCCATTTTTTTAATTATAGCTCGTCCCGCGTTTGCCGAAATCATTTCCTACCGTCTATCTTAGAGCTACAAGGATTTCATGTATCTCTTCATCTTTTCATTTTGTCTCTCTTGCTCGCTCGGTTCGCTCGCTGACGCAAACGTCGTCGACTAGTCTTGGAGCGCAGCGTGATGATTTGAAGAAATTCCACTCAGAAATCGATAGACGTACTTTTATCACTCTCTTGTTCCGATGACAAACGACTCAAAATGGTACGCATTTTAAAATCCTTTACTGTACACATAATTTATGATTTTCCCCATGGATGGTAGATATTACGTTATATTTTTGCGGAGACAGTCAATAATGTCGAGTCCAGCTACCCTCATCTCACAAGAAAGTTTAATAGAATAGAATAGAATAGAAAACTTTATTTCATGTAACTAAGGACACATATTTTATTAGTAGTTAGACCTTACAAACTAGGGTTAGTAGGTAATTACAATTAAAACAAAACAAATTACAATTAAAACAAAACAAATTACAATCAAAACAAAACAACACTGACCGGGGAGTGTAATCCCTCGCAGTGCAGCATGTAGGGACAGTCAACCCTGTCCGCTATCACACGAAGAATGCTGTTGGGACTGCGGCGCACCCGGCGCACCAGGGATGCAGCGCGAGCGCGCATGGTCGTGTAGAAACAATCCACGCGCGCCCCCGCGAACATCCCCGATGCGCTACAGAAACGAGGCAGTCCCATCAACACCCGGAACGCATTGTTATACTGGACCCGAAGGGCCCCATAGGCCCGTTGCGTATACTTCGCCCACAGACTGCACGTATAGAGGGAAGTGCAAAACGCCCTAAACAATGTTACCTTCACCTCTTTGGAGCACCTTGAAAATCTGCGGGCGATCATATTTGCCCTGACCGACAGGGCCCTTCGTTCTCTTTCGATGTCCAGGTCGTCTTTGAGGTCGGTCGTGATCACATGACCTAGGTACTTAAAATGGCCCACCCTATCCATAGGGATACCATTGAGGCAAACGGCAGGAACTTCCAGTGTTTTCTTGCGACCGCACTCAAACACCATGAACTGGCTCTTTTTAACATTATATCTGAGGCCATGATCTGCTACATACCTTTCACAGATTTTCAACAGCTTACGCAGCCCACACACCGACGCGCTCAGCAGAACCATGTCGTCCGCATAACTTATGTTGTTAACACACACTCCATCAATATGACAACCAACATGGGTTCTGCTGAGCGCCTCTATTAGTCCGTTTACGTACAGGTTAAAGAGCGTAGGTGAGGTCAAACCCCCCTGTCTCACCCCACACTCCAACCTGTACTCATCAGACTGCGCATCTGCCCATCTAACACAGTTGACCTGGTTTCCATACCAGTACTTAAATATGCGAATGGTTTGCAGCGGTAAACTGGAGTTTTCCAGCTTCTTCTACAGTAGGTCATAGGAAACCAGGTCAAAAGCCTTAGAAAGATCAAGGAAACAGGCTACCACCGGAGTTTTACTTTTGGCATAATACCCGACAGTGTGCTTAAGGCTCAGGATCGCGGACTCTGTAGATAGCTGTGGTCGGAAACCCATTTGGTTATCGTGCAGTTTTACATGGCTATTTAACTGTGAATTAAGCACACTATCAAAATTTTTTGCCATGATTGTGGCTAGCGAGATGGGTCTGTAGTTGTTCATATCTGCCAGGTCCCCGGTCCTGTTTTTGACAATAGGTACAACGATTGTCCGCATTAATACTTGTACCAGTTTTGTATACTTGTCGTTTCCTGGTCTGTTCTGTCTGGTCTTTACGAAGACTGTTATAATGAACTTGTTTTCTTTTACAGTACCACCGTACATCTCAGGCCCTCCGTCAGGCCCTCCCTCCGGACCTCCTTCCGGGCCACCGTCCGGACCGCCCTCTGGGCCGCCATCCGGACCATCCGGCCCCTACCCACCAGAAAGACCCTATCCTAGCCCTGGCTTCAAACCCAGCTACCCTCCAGAAACTTTCAGACCTAGTTACCCGAGCTACAAGCCTAGCTATGAACCTAGCTATCCTAACTACAAGCCGTTTGAGCCCTACCTGCCTTCCAGTCCTGGGTCTGGGTACCCTGGGTCTGGGTTTGAGAAGCCAGGGTATTTGCCGATAGAAGGTAGGCCTGGATACAGGCCTGGGGGAAGACCGATTCCGCCGATTGAAAAACCGTATCCTGGTGAGAAAGAGGACGGGCCAAGTAAGTGTCGTGATTATTTCATAATGATTTAAAACCAAGCGTCAAGGAAAAATCATTGATTATTCTTTTACTTGAAATATTTTTCATTTTGGTAGACTTAAGTAACATTTTATAAGGAGTGTCAATTTTTCAACTTTTAAATTTAATTTAATTGTTTTTTATGTATTTTCAGGCTATTTTATTACATTAAAAATTGTAGTATAAGTCGTAGAGTTTCTATTAGGAGACGGGAGATGGATATCGAAAATGCTTTTTTCATTGTAGACTAGAAAACGCAATAAGAACCACGCTTTAGTAGATGTTAGTACTTAGTGAATAGTTCATCCATTACTTTAATGTAGTCATCATTCATGAGTAGTTATCAAAAACCATATTGTATATCCGAAAACTACGATCGTGAACTTTGTGTAACGAAAGTTTGGTCTGAATTCAATAGATGTGGGTCGCTTTCGTTACGCAAAGGAATCAATTCGGTTTTGTTTTAATTATCGCCCATAAATAAGTACAAGTTTTTTTTTTAATAACAATGAGGATTCAATATCGTAGTAGTTTAAATAATCAATCAAGAAGTAATTGGAAATACATAAGTCATAAAATGAAACACGTAATGTCTCATTATTTTTAATGTTTTTATATTGTGTTTCATACACAAATTAAAGCACAAATAAAAAAATTAAATGCATAATCTGTTCGATTCCCGGTCTGTCCGCCAGATTATGCATTTCAATTTTTCTTTGTACTTTGATCTTTGTACCAATGGTACAATACTGAAGTCATGTCAAAGAGTCTCGAAGGGACTGAGAGTCCCTTCAAGACCGTGAAAGTGACATCACGCATACTGCACACATCACACCTCGGCGTTGCAACGTGATGTAACATCACGTGTAACAAAACCAACACTTTTTATGCTAGCGTACCGTAATCAGTTTATTATAATTTGACAGACAAAATCACAAAACGCAGTTTTTAAAACCGTACCAAAATTCTATACGGTGCCCGCTACTGAACTTTAATATTCATAAGACATCTCTACTCAAATGAATTTCAAAATGACATCATCAGCATATCTATTTGAAATTACTTTTCAAAAATAATTACCAATCATGAGGCACACGCCATGACCATCGCATCAAAAATAAAAATTCATAGTGGAGAATGATAAAAAAAAAAGAACTGCGTTTTGCTCGTACATATATTTTTTTTTAACGCAAGTAATTCCCGTTTTATTAATCATGTATTCTACTCTAGCAGCAACGTGGAGCAAGTACACCGTGTCAGGGTTCCCCTGCCGCGCGGGGACCGCGTGCGCGCAGAACCACGTGGCGGGACACTGGGCCTGCGAGCCAGAGGGCGGGGAAGTGGGTAAGGACTTGACTTTCATTACTTCACTATATATTTCATTAAATATTAATTTTTTCATTATTTCAAGATTTCATTATTTCATGATTTCATTATTTCATAATTTCATTATTTCGTTATTTCATGATTTCATTATTTCATGATTTCATTATTTCACGATGTCATTATTTCATTAATTCATTATTTCATTATTTCGTTATTTTATTACTTATTTCATTATTTTGTTATTTAATTCTTTAATTTTTCCTGAAATCATGATCATGACCTATAAAAAACTTTTATGGGTCAAAAATCTAGAATTTTATAATAGCATTCCTATAAAGCATAACTTTCATGAATCTCTTGTTTAGGTTCCTGGGACTACTGCTGCGCTCCGAGTCACCGCTGTGGGTACAGCGAAGGGTTCAGTAAGCCTTGGTAAGATGAATAGCTTCTTGTGTAAACGTCAGTCAGTGTTGCTCGTTCATATTAACATTACATAACAAGGGTGGTAAACGAGGAATTACAAACGAGTGTCTATTAGAAGCCCGAAGCCGAAGGCGAGGGCTTTAATGACACGAGTTAGGAATTCCTTTACCACCAGAGTCATGTAAGACGTTTTTCATCACACTTTGGAGGAAATAAAAACAAAGTGTAGTAGTCAATACCAAAACTACTTACCGCCCTAGGGCGTAATATTCGAATTACCGCCCTAGGGCGGTATATACGATTTACCGCCCGGTTTTCTAGCATGTAATCACTTAAAGTGTGATAAAAATTACTTACCGCCCTAGGGCGTAATTTACGACTTACCGTCCACTTTTCTAGCATGTAAGCCCTTGTTTACGAGCAAAGTGTGATGAAAAATATTTTATGCAATAGTTGATCAAAAAACGCAAGTGACATAGATTGCGACGTGAGCGTCGGGAACATCGTAAGAGCATGTTTTGAGGTAGGTACTTATACTATGTTGCATACAATACTGCATCTACAACAGTGTAGTCAAGTAAAAAGTAAAACATAAAAGTAAAAAGTATAATTTTGAAAAAAAAGAAAAAAGGTAAAGTAAAGTGTAAAAAAGTGAAAGGTAAAGGATAAAAAGTAAAAAATGGAAAGTAAATGTGAAAAGTTAATGTAGTTATGTGTTAAGTTCGTTAATAAAAGTATGTAACAATATGTCTTATGTGTTTAGGTGTTATGTGGGGCCTGAAAACGATCAGTGGAGACCGTGCAGTGAAAAATACTACCCGTATCATCAGCACAACGTTCCGCATCCTTCCCAGGGTCATAGAGGTAATTATTTTTTTTATTTTTTATTTTTATTAAAGCATTAACGTAAAAAAAAAATTGAGACGATGGTGCGGACGATAAAGTCAAAATCTTTACGTTAGATGGCGCTACGATGCCACCCTAAGGCATGTTGAAGCAACTGGTTGAAAGATTCAATGGCTCTGACATCTGGTTCGTGGTCCAGTTGGTAGGACGCCCGTGTTGGCCCGGAAAGCCGTTGGAAACGCAGGTTCGAATCCTGTCCGAACCATTAAATTTTTCAATTTTTCGCTTCATTGTAAACATTTGGTCATAGAGGTATGTACAAGTAATTGTAAAAAAAAGAGGAGGCCTTTGCCCAGCAGTGGGGCACAATGGGCTCATAATAATAATAATAAACGCTAGAAAATCACACTAATATAATAAATGGCTGGACCAATTTTGGTAAATTTTGGTATGAAGATAGCTGGTACCTTATTAGAGTAACACATAGGCTACTTTTTATCCCGAAAAATGTTGTGATCCCGTCGGACGAGCGGGCAACACCGCACAGCTAGTTGGTTTATAAAACAAGCCATAGGCGAGTTTCATAGTAATAACAACAAGATTACACGAGTGTTTTCATGTCAAATTTTGTAAAAGTAGGTGTATGTATATCATTTTGTCTTGAGCTATAGACAAAGTAATATACTCTGCAAACATACTTATCGTCATATTAATTATCTATGATGTAGATTTCAAAGCCAGAATGATACATGATTTACGATCTTTTTTCGTTTATAGGTAGTTAACATCAAGGGTCTAGAAATATTATTTTTTTCAGAGCCTCCTTCTCGCGTCCCCAGTCCCAGTAGACCCTGGTCAGCTCGTCCTGGCTACCTCCCCGACGACAGAGACAAACCTATACTAGGTCCGTACATATCGGAGTCGGACAGGAAATACTGGGACGACCTGTACAAAAACGGACCGAAGGCGTACTATGATCAATATGGAAATCCTTTGCCTGGTGAGCGTTTCTTTATTAATAGTACATTACTGCAGACGCCGGGAAATAAGGGCTTACCGGGTGCATTAACAGTTCAAACAGGCAAGGCGACCGTAGGGAGGCCGGATAGTGATACGAAGCCGGCAAGTCCTTTTCCCGGCTAAGACCTCTATAGTGCTTTTCTTTTCTTTTTTTTTTTTATGTCATAGGGGGCAAACGAGCAAACGTATCGCCTGATGGAAAGCGATTACCGTCGCCCATAAACACCTGCAACACCAGAGGAGTCACAAGTGCTTGCCTACCCGGAGGACGAAGATAGAATGCCTCTATGCTAGTAAATTCACCGGCTATCTTACCCCCACACCGAAACACAACAATGCGAACATTGCTGTTTGGCGGTGGGTTAGCAGGCAAGACGGTTCTCAAACATATGCAATGAAATGAAAATGTAAAAAATACCCCATTCAAAAAGATAGATTTCAGGAATTGTGCATTTTGCATTTTAAACACTCATTAACTATTTATTTAAACTTTATTGCACAAAACAAAAACTTAACGTACAAAAGGCGGACTTAATGCCATGGCCAACCATCATCCTAGATAACACATCAAAAATTCAGAACTACCGGACCGTTTGTAAGGCCGCCCTCAGTCGTGTAGTCTCTATTCACCAAACTATAAAGAATGAATTACTTGTAATTACTAGTACCTAACTACCTATCAACATTGGATGGTGGCGTTACTTGGTGGTGGTAAACGAGGAATCACAAACGAGCGTCTATTAGAAGCCCGAAGCCGAAGGCGAGTGCTTTAATTACACGAGTTTGTAATTCCTTTACTACCAGAATCACGTACGACGTTTTTCATCACACTTTGGACGTTTTTCATCACACGTAAAACAAAAGTAGTAGTAGTCAATACCGAAATTACTTACCACCCTAGAGCGTAATATACGACTTACCGTCCCAGGGCGTAATATACGATTTACCGCCCGATTTTCTAGCATGTAAACCCTTGTTTACGAGCAACTGTGATGAGAAATAATGAAATGATCGTAATTTTCCAAACTCCAGGTTACACTCGCGTGCCGCCTATAACCCGTCCCCACATAAAGTACCAGCACACGTACCCCCGGCCCGGCGCGGGGCACTGGGCGCCGCTCGCGCTCGCGGCGCCGCCAGAGCTGGACCCGCCGGTGCCAGGGGGACTTGGGGTGCCAAGGTAATGTTACTAGATAAACTTTAGATGTATATCGTCGTCTAGTACCCATAACACAAGCCTTCTTGAGCTTAATTTGGGACTAGATCGATTTGTGTGAGGTTGTCCGATATTTATTTATTATTTATTAAACTTAGATCAACTAGGCGACGCGATTGGCTCAGATTGTAGTGCACCTGCCCATTGAGCCGGCGGTCCCGGGCTCGAATCCCGGCCAGGGCAAAATTGTATGATGAACTTTAATATTTGTGCTTGGGTCATAACACAAGCCTTCTTGAGCTTAATTTGGGACATACATACGGACGTAGTTATGCAAAAACGTTCCAACCCACACGTCACTTAAAATTGAATTTTGAACTTATTGCCATATGGGTAGTAAGTTTTTATTAAATTTTCAGTGTCTTGTGGTTTGAAACGTTATTGCATAACTACGTCCTAGAGCTCTGTTAACTTCTTAACTCTGATTAGTCTGATTAGGAGAATGTGAATTGGAATCTGATTAGTCAGTCTATCTAGTCAGTCAATCAGAATCAGATTAGGAGCTTGGCTTGACGTTAAGTTATTATTTTAATGCTTTTTTCCTTTTCAGGTATTGGCCGGTCGCCTATCTTCACAAAGGTCCTCCACCAAACATAACTTATTTCAAATTTAATGAATCTACCCCCACTACTACTGAGAACAATGATTTCCGTCCTGAAAGACCAGAGAGACCAGATAGACCTAGACCAGATAGGCCAAATAGGCCTGATAGCATAGATAGAATAGACAGGCCAGATCTCCCAAGACCAAAACCAGGAGAATTTGTGAAAGTAAATACTGAAAAACCAAACAATAACGATTTAGACATAAAAAATCATAGAGATGAAAAAACTCGAAACATCGTCAATATTACTGATGATATTAAAGAAGAAATCGAGAAAGCAAAAGCAACTACGCCTAAGATAGAAGTACAAACAAAGGAGGAACCTAAAGAGGAGGTAGTAAAAGAAATAAAAGTCAATACTTCAGATGTAGAAATAGTAAAACCAATAATTGTAAGCAAAAATGACAAAATAAAAGGCATCGATGACAAATTAGAAGATTTGACGGAATCTATAGAGGTACTGGATATAGAAGATGCTAAAAAAGGTGAAAAGGAGTCAGAATTAAAAACTTTAGAAGCAGAAGAGAAACAAATTGAAGCTATCGGTAGATTACTAGCATCCAGACGCGGTGGTCAACTGATTTTAGAGAAAAGGTCTCAAAAAGACTTAGAATCTAAAAACATAGCTATTGATAAAGATCTAGTCGAGTTTAACTTTGGCAACAGATTTCCGACTACAGAAAGAAGAGGCATAATTCAAAAAGTAACTAAAGATGAAATAGAGCGAGAAAAAAACAATGATAGAAGCTTAGAAGTGAGCGAAACAACATTTGTAAGACCTAGAGTACTAAGTACTACTGAAAACATAAGGAAAGCTATTGTCAATGGAAAAGTATTTTACGATGCAACTATAAGAGAGCAGAGAGATATCTACAATAGTACAACCAGAAAACCTAGAACTTTTAGACATTTAGAAGATTCTAGAGCACCTTCTGTTATAAGCAATAATAATTATGGTAAGAAGAAAGTTATAAAAGCGAGAAACGTGAATCCTGTGAGAAGAGTGCGGAGAGTTTACAGAAAGAGGTATAATCCGGAAGAAGTGAGAAGGAGGCTGTTAGAAAGAGAGAGGAGTTTGAAAGAGGCTAAAGAAGCTGCGAAAGTATAAACGTACGACAGATATAAGAATAAGATATGAAATTAAGTGATACATCAGAAATATATTTCCGAATTTGATAGCTATTTAAAAAATAAATTTGTTACTGAGAAGAAAAGAAATATACATTATCAAATGTTATGTGACGAAAGTATTAGACGTGACAAAGTCACTGTGATATTTCACGGTGATTTTGGAACTGGAACAGCAGTCACTGTGATTAAGGGTGGATCAACTTTTTCTTGTTATTCTGCCCCGTCACCCAGGAGACAATGGTGATTAAACTTCTTATAAAAGTGTTGATAATTTATAATATTGGTATTTTCAAGAGATATTCTAAATAAGAAAAGAACTGCTGCAATTACAATGATTTTGTTTAATATTGCCGCCGAAAATCGTAGTTTTAAAGAGTGATCCAGGGACATCACCATGGCAACAAGCAATAGAAAATTGTTGATTGACCCTTAAAAGTGTAAATTACTTCACTATCACTGCCCCTCTCACTGACGGAACGATTTTTAGTATTAATTAGGGAAATAAATTATTATTAAGGGTTTAGGTATAAAGATCGATTGTCAGTTTGATCACAAAACATGTTTTTGCGCTAGCAAGGGCAGATTTTTTTTAAGAGAATATAATACTTGGTGGTTAAGATATGATGGATTTATTTGAAAGCCATAACGTAAGTTAACCTTTTTGAGTTCATGAGAAAAATCTACTATATGGTAATAAAATTGTAATAATCATGAAATCAGAAAGAAATAAACCGCGGTTCAAACGCTTGAAGATTCGCCTGAACCCCAGTTTAGTGACCGTACTCGCTGCGACTGCGTAAATTATTTGTATGGATAGTATAGTTAACCAGTACCATTCCATACAAATCGTTCACGCACTCGCTAGCGAATAACGTTAACTTACTGTAAGGGTACTGAAAATAAATTCTTCATACTTCTCTTCGATCTTGCATTTTTTGTGTTAAATTGACGATGAAAGTAATTAGGCTGAGCGATATTTATTTAAATAGTAATGGTTATGGTGCACTGACATGATTATTTGTCTTCCTTTAATATTAGACGATGATTTTGGATATTTTTTTCTAAAAAAAAAAGCTTAATATTATGGACAAAAAAACAAATAGACGCTTCTAGTGAGATATCCGAGATATTGTAGTTACTTTTGAGTCGTTTTAAAAAAACATATACTTTGTTGAGGGCTATAATTAAAACAAAACTTAATTTAGCGGTTTACACTCACGTGAAATTGTCAAGAAGGGCCCGACATGTTTCGAATTTGTAAAGAGCTCTTCAAAAAATTCAGTGACGAAGTTACCGCGCCGCTGTAGGGATAGCAGTCCATGATGAAGAGCTCCATACGAGTTCGAAACATGTCGGGCCGTTCCTGGCAATTTCACGTGAGTTTAAATCGCTTAATACAATAATTCAATAAGTCTCACCAAAGTTTTAATAAGATTAAAATTAATTGTTTCCTTTGTGAAACGACTGTAACGACAGTTACCTATATTGTTCGTATGATTAACTTTCATTGCACAAAAGACGTGATTTTGTTTTTATTAAGCCCTTAAATATGTCATATTTTTAGAAAACGACTTATCATTTCATCTTCTAAAACTTTCGTGCGGTGTACATATGCGCTACATTTAGCTTACGTATATTATTATAAAAATATTTTCGGCGTTATGTGATTTTTCATGGTTACCAGAAATCTGAAATTTAAAGTTACCTATAAAGCATAATATGTAGGATGTAAGTTAAATAATTATTTTAGCATGACTCGTAATAAATTGCATTACACAAATACTTAGTTTTATTATACACCTGTTCTCTGGAAGAGATCGCTTCTTAGCGATAACACCGCCCATTTTTAGGTGCATCTGTCATGTTGATTTGTTCCAACCGCCTGGTTGGACACAGATCTTTTTTTTATTCAAGAGGAACTTCTTTTAATTACCAATATAACAAAAAGTTGAATTCATATAGTTTTGTCATTAACACGTTCACTGTCCCAGTTTGACATGTTTAATCAAGAACTTGTGAAAATCTTTGTTTTTTTTTTTATAATAAAATGTATACACAGCGTTTTATTACAATTAAATTTCGCCAAACTGCATAACAGTTTGTTGGCGAATAAATACACTCTACTTTGTTTTCCTGTTTATTTATTTACTTATTTATTTATTTATTTTTATTTATTGCATACAAATTCACAGTACACATGACCAAAACATTTGTCAAAAAAAAACGTAAAACATTTGTATGGTATACAATACATAAAGAAACACAATTAGGTAGGTAGTCAAATCGCGCCGGAGGGAAAACTACTTTTTAAAAACTAAACTTATAATTAAAATACAAGTTATTCGTACGGTGGTCGATATTAGACTGTCTTTATTTAATTAAAATGTTGTTAGGTTCTAAAGCTTATCTACGCCAGACGCAAACTATGCACTTTTGGACGCACCCGCATTAATGCTAAGTATGCCGTCTCTATACATACCGGACTCTGTAACTCCTCCCTCCTTTAGTTCGAAATTATCCGAAGAACCGTTATTCGGAGGATTATTTTGATTTTTGCAAGATTTGCATACCAAAAGTGTATATTTATACGAAAAGAATGAAAGAAAACCTATAATTAAGATTACATATAAAACAATGGTTCCTATGCTAACGCTTTCCGTATTCACTACACTTCCACTTTCCACTTCACTATTTTTCAGTGCATACGATAACACTTTCAGGTCGGTCAGCTCAACTCCTTTCAGTTGTACTGGATCAGCGCTCCGTCTTATGTCGGTTTTCAGATTTTCAGGAAACTTTACCAAAGGTAGTTTTTGGTATATGATTTTCTCTCCATTTATGGTTTGTTCTCTCAGATAATGTTGTCCAATTTTATATTCGCAATTATCGTCAATTGTAAGCAGGTATGTGCCCAAAAGTGTGTAATGAAGGATTTCGTTAGCACACGTTCTCTCAAGATCCGTAGTTGCCTTGGTATATAAAATCCATCTGTTTTTCTGTAAAAACTCTATCTTCACATTTTCCACTTCTATCGGGATTTGCATACACGGAGCATTACTTGAGTATCGCATGAGTTCGATAATGCAGGTGTCTCTAATGGGTACTGTTAATTGCATTTCATCACACAGAAATGTTTCGTCTTCAATGAGCTTACATGGGGTGGAGAGCGAGCTAGCATTCAACCCCTTCACAATAAGGTAAGGATATTTAGGTAAAATAATTAGGGTGAGGTTTGTTTCAGGTTCGGTAATAGGTAAGGGAACAATTTTATAGTAAAAGTAAGTTTCTCTCTTAACTAATGGTATTTCCATAATGAACATTATTTCAGAATTCTTAAAGTATGATTTCAATGTAATCGACTGTTCAATTTTTACAATGTTTTCAGGATTTGATGGAAAAATTAGTTTATCTGTTCTTTCTATGAGCTTAAATGTTTTTACAAGTTCATTAGTGTTAACAATAGATTGATGCAATATACCTATTTTACTAAATGCGAGTACAGTTTCAATCTCATTCAATTTAGAATATATCAGTTGGAAATTATGAAAGAACAAGTTATAAGCCTGTATTATCTGATTGACATGAGATATTATTGAAATTTCGGTTATGTCATTATTAACTTTATTTATGGCTGTATTCAATTGTATGAGATTGTCAGTTATATTTACAGTAGTATTTGTAAAAAGTCTCACCATTTCGGATATGAGTGTTGTTTTCTTTTCTACAGAATGCTGTCGGGTTTTTACTTCATTTATCAGATTATTATATTTAATAGCATCGTCGTGATCCAAATTTCCAGTGATAAGTTTAATTAAAGATCCTAGAGGATTGATGAGTCCTCTCTTTTGCCTGCTATTGGGAACTAATTGAATGTATTTTTCCACTGTGATATCTAACATGTGATTTACTTGTCGCTTTACGTCATCCCAGTATATTAAGTATGAGGCATTAATATTAGAAAATGAACCAGCCAACCTATCCAGTTCCTTATATCTATGTATATTTAAATCTAGGTCTTGCTTAATAAGTTTAATATCTAATATCTTAATAACTAGCCACTTATTATAACTAACAAGAGCGGTACCCTCTCTTATTGGAAAAACGCCGGGGTTCTTCTCGATTTTATGAAGTTGAAGGGCCCGGGTCAGTACTGCCTGGGTCAGCAGCAGGACGAACCTGTGGAGGACGTCGTACATCTTTAATTGGGACTCTGGTTTCTCTCGCGTTTGTTTCAACTGGGATTATATTTCTGTGGACCTTGCCCTTAGCCTTGGCCTTTTGATACCTAGGTTTGTCCTTAGCACGTCGTCTATTTACGCCTCTAATGAAAATATCGTCATTGTCATCTAAGTCGAAATTGGTTTCTCCTTGCCTATCTTGTTGAACCCTTTCTTTTCTAGCTAACATTTTATCTGTCAAATATTTATATAGGTATTTTGTTCTTTTACAATGGTCTTTAACTAACTGCTGGGTATATTCTTTATCAAAATCTGCGTTAAACTGGTTTTTACTTTCGGTATGTCCAAAGACAACTTCGAACGGCGTGAGTCCTGTTACTGAATGAATAGTTTGATTATAGGCCAATATTGAATACGTCATTACGGAAGCGGCATCTGTATGTTTCCTTTCATACTTTGCAAGTCTATATATTTCTGCGATTGTGGAATGGAAGCGTTCTATCATTCCCATAGAGTTCGGGTTATTAGGGGTTCCAATGTGAATGTTTATTTTATAAAATGAAAGCATTTCGCTCATAAGTCTGTTATTGAATTCGGAGCCAGGGTCTGAACTGATTTTAGTGGGAATACCATAAAATGAGAAATACTTTATTAGGGCACGAACAACTTCGGGGGTAGACCTATCGGGAATTTCAAAAGCTTGGGCTAATTTGCTAAAAGCATCTATGATAGTTAAATAGTATTTGCCTTCTATTGTATATAGGTCTATAAATAATTCTTGAAACGGTTTAGTCTGAGTCTGTGTAAGCTGTATTTGTGGTTTGAAAGGACGTCGGTCATATTTCATTCTTTTACAGGTTTCGCATGAGTTAATTATACTAGTGACTGTTTGTTCCATATTATTCCAAAAATAAGTTCGCTTTAAATGAGAAATTGTTTCTTTGATTCCACGGTGACATGTTTTGCCGTCATGGTATCGAAGTACAATTTCTTCTTGTTCTTTTTCGTCAGTTACGTTTACTACTCTTTCAGTACATTCGTAAAGTTGTATGGTATCCTTTCGAAATAATGCAATGACTATATCTGAAAATTGGCGTCTGTGTTCGGTATTGTTAAAGTGTATAAAATATTTAATTTTGGGTCTAATATAATCTTTGAGGAATTTCTTTATTAGTTCAGTGTTGTCTAAGGGTAGGAAAACCTTAAGGATTTTCTGTTTTGGATGTGATTCTATTTTAACTAAAAGTTCATTTTTAAGCCAGGCGTTTACTAGAATTTGGTTCGGTTTGGTGTCAATAGCTTCATGCAGAATGGGTATGCCATTTGTATCCATATCTACAGCGGAATGGATAGTATCTACTAGAATTTGTTTGTGTGTCAGTCGGTGCTGATAAGGTACTTTCGTTTGCACTTAAAGTTCTTTCAGAGGCGTTAGAATTAATATCGGGCTGGTTTTCATTATTAATAGGGTTCTGAGGGTCATGTGTTTGTTGCCCTAACCTAACTATGTCATCAGTTAGTCGTTGTATGTAGTCGTCCAGTTTGTCAGTATCTCCTACGTTAACTGCTGTTGATAATTGGTCGTTGTCGCTGTCATTTCCTAATGCGTTTAATCTTATCCGTGAGAGAGCGTCGGCATTTGTGTTCTGTTTTCCGTTTTTATGTATGACTTTAAATGTATATTCGCTTAATCTGAGTTTGTAACGAGTTAACTTGCTATTGGGCTCTTTTAGCGAGTCTAACCAAGCCAGGGGTCTGTGATCAGTGAAAATGGTAAATTTATTGCCGTACAAGTAGGGACGAAAGTGTTTTACAGCCCATACGATGGCTAATAGCTCTTTCTCGATAGTGCTGTATCGTTTTTCAGAATCATTTAGGGTTCTACTGGCATAAGCGATGGGTTTGTCGCTACCTATGATACCTTGAGAAAGTACTGCGCCCAGGGCGAAGTCAGATGCATCTGTTGTCAATATGAACGGCTTCGTAAAATCGGGATATTGTAATAGAGGTGCACTTACTAACAGTTCTTTACATTTTTCGAAAGCTTTTAGGTAATTTTCGTCAATAGTAATTTTACTATTCTTTTTCAAACAAGACGTCATCGGGCGAGTAATTTTAGAAAAGTCTTTAATAAATTTTCGGTAGTATCCAATGAGTCCAAGAAAGCTCTTTATTTCGGTAACTGTTTTCGGCAATGGATATTTCAGTATAGCATCTATTTTGTCTGTGTTAGGTTTTAGTCCGTCGGGTGTAATGGTATGTCCTAAGTAATTAGCTTCTTTACATAGAAATTCAGTTTTATCGAGTTGTACTTTTAGATTCGTTTGTCGGAGTCGTTCGAAAACTGCTTTAAGTTTTGTCATATGTTCTTCCAGGCTAGATGAGAAAATTATAATGTCATCGAGGTAAATTAGGCAGTGAATACCTTGCAGTCCTCTTAAAACGTTATCTACTGCTCTTTGAAACGTTGCTGGAGCCGTCTTGAGCCCAAAGGGCATGCGCAGGAATTCGTAGTGGCCGTATTGTGTAGAAAACGCTGTTTTTGGCTGATCTTCTTTTTCGATTTCAATCTGATGATACCCGCTCGCTAGATCGAGTACCGAGAAATAACTACTTTTACCTAGCTTGTCAAAAAGGTCTGTAATATTCGGGAGTGGATATTTGTCGTCAATGGTAATGTCGTTAAGCCGTCTATAATCAATAACCATGCGAAATTTTCTTTCTCCACTAGCATCCATTTTTTTTGGGACTAAATGTACCGGGGCACTCCAAGGTGAGTGAGATTCTTGAATGACATTATCCTTTAATAATGTTTGTACTTGCTTTTTTATTTCAGCTGCTTCTACTGGGGCCTGACGATATGGTTTTATATAGATAGGGTCTTCGTTAGTGGTTCGGATTTTGTGTTTTACCTGATTTGTGAAAGTTAATGGTAAATGTTCAGTGTAAAAAATATCTTTGTATTCTAAACACAAATTGTAAATTTGATTTCGTTCTTCCGAGTTCATGTGATCTAATCGTAATTTACTTAAATTTTGTGTTAAAATTTCATCCTTTTCACAGCTATCTACTGAATGTAGACCGTTAATTTCTATTTCTTTTGGTTCATATGGTGTGACATTGAGAGGTTTACTAAATTTTATATCAAAGTGATTTTCGGATGTATTTTGGATAACCGTGGTTGCAAAGCCTTCTGTACATTCTACAAGTGCTGTTGGTGTTCGTACACCTTCGCCGAAATCTATATCGTCACCTGTAATATGAATTAAGGTAACCGCCAAATGACGATTTTTCAGGAGAAGCCAAAAACTAAATTGAAAATTAAAAAAAGTGCAGTAACATTTTATTTCCTAATCCGATTAAAATGATGAATAGTAGTCATAGCTTAATTTTGTAAGATCTTTCAGTTGATAATGGTCTCAAAAAGGCTGCTATTATAGTTTAGAAAATAGCGTGGCTCTTACGTTAATTTTTTTGCAAAAATGAGGAGTTACGTCAACACAACACAACATTGATTTCAAAAAATGAAGAACTATTTTAAAGTAAGTCACAAAAAGGTAAAAAAATCTAACGTAAGGGACACACATTTTCAAAACGTGGACTTACATTAGCGGAATTCTGCTATGGAATTTTAAAACCTATCCAAATGTAATAAGGTTTAACATAGAGTTATTTCTTGTTTTTCAGTTAATTAGTGGCAGGATAGTAAGTCGTGATAAAAACCGGTTTATGAGCGGGAAACAGTTTTTTTTTTGTTTATAAAAGCCAAAATTGGTAAAGGCACCTTTTGATTTAAAGAGTATTAAAAAAACACTTAATTTTCTTTCCAATCTGATACTTTTTTTTACTGTTTTTCCTCACTTTGCTTTTCTTTCTCCCTTTCCTACAATATTTATGTACCTTTTTTACCTACGACTTTTACTGCACATTCTGTTTTCCCTTTTTCTCTTTCTTTTTTATTTATTTTCTATATAGTTTTCTTCGTATTTATTACTTTCTTTATGTTCCATTCATCAACTCCCTCCTTTTGATTTTAGTGACTTAAGTGTAAACTTCAGCTTTACCTTGTATAATTATGTTTAAATAATGAATTTTGTCTTTATAAGCCTAAGTCCTATTTTCAGTGTAAGGCTTGTCCCTTTCTGAAACTAGCCAAATGATCTTTATTTGATTCTTCATTAGTAATTTGACCATTTCCTGGCAAACTGGTGACTAAATGTTTCGTCACATAATTAGCAACTCACTCTCACATCACTATTATGAACTTGAACGTCAAAGGGTAAATTTATGACTGAAATGCTTCGAATACCTTCGCTATTGGACTTGGGTATCTTTCTTATAGAGCTAAAATGGATTTAGAGATTTTATCATTATCTTGTAAGCTACCGTTTTCCCGCGAACTACTTATTAAATAAATATCAGACAACCTCACATAAATCGATCTAGTCCCAAATCAAGCTCAAGAAGGCTTGTGTTATGGGTACTGGACGACGATGTACATACTTATATAGATAAATATATACTTAAATACATAGGAACAACCATGACCCAAGCTCAAATATTAAAATTATCATTGGTGTCCCGTTATTCGTAGAAAGTATGGCCCAGCTCAACGCCTTTCTCTGGCTGAAGAAAATAATGGTCAAGGGGCAAGCAAATAGTTAACGTATTTTATTGAATCATCGCATCAATACAATGACATTACGTCGGATACGAAGGTTACTGAAAAAAATGATTGGGAGTATCTCAATGTCACTAACCTCCACCATATCACTATTACTACCATCGTTCATTCCTGTCTCTTGTTTTTTAAAAATAATATACATGTATACCTATACATTTTATTATGCCTACATGTTGCTACATGGTACTGGCAGTGACTGATTTTCTCAGAAAAAGTTTTCACAGTCCGTTTAACCAGACATTTAAGAGATTCCCTAAAAATGAAATTCATTAAGCCAGATAGTTTCAATTAAAAGTACATAATTCGAGAATTAGACATGGTATAAGTAGGCATAATAGCTAATTAATAAATAACTTTACTTTAAAAAGTTTAAAACATCAATTTCTATTTGATACTGGAAATATCGACAAACTTCATTCCGCCTTAGAAATACGACTCCCTTTTGAGGTGATAACAATTTCTATAGTACTTACTTAATACTTATATCTTTTTCAAATTTCCCTTTATTTTGAAAGTTTCTTTTTGTGTAATTTTATTATTTATTTATTTTTTATGTCGTAGAGGGCAAACGAGCAAACGGATCGGCTGATGTAAAGCGATTAATGTACTTAACTCGTAATTTTTAACTGTACTTATTGATGTATAACAACGCAATGGCACAATAGTCTTTATCACGAATTGTTGAAACCAGGGATCGTTACCGGTACCTATTCATAAAAATTACAAAAAAAATATTACAGATTTTATTTCAAATGCCATTACATATAATTAAAGTATTGGTACAGAACTTTGAAATTAGCTCAGTAAAATAAAGACATATGTAATAATAAGCGAAATACCGAAATTGAATACCGGTATTTGTATGGAGTCGAATAACGGCATCCGATCGGTGGTCGGTACAAACTAAAGTGGCTATCATATCCATCACAACACCAAATCGTAAACAGACGTACGCGGTAGTGTTTGTAATTGCTTCCTACAGGCAAATGTATGGTCGTCTCACCGGTATCTACTCATTAACACTGCAAAGGAAAGAGATGGTCGCAAAGTTCCTGGTAACCAAAATAACGTAAGCACCAGGTTCGTCTCAATTAAGTACATAATTTTAATGTAACCGTCATCACTCGAGGCTTGGGAAGACAAATAATAATGTAAGAGGCATTAATTGCTTTAAAAACTACGAAAACTTTAATGTTACTGACTAAATTATATAATCACCCTGCTTGCAGTAAGCACAATTTGTGACAAGATGAGACTATAATTGACTTTTTAATGGTTGCTTTCTTATAATCTCGTTTAATTTTTTTTTAACTATCTAATCTGAGCATGCAAATCATTTATGTACCTTATTATTTACATGATTTGATTCAAAAACTAAAAGTTTAACCCATTTAATGTAAGAACCATTTTAAAATCTTTATCTAGCTTTGAAGCTAACGTAACAGTCAATCGGTAATAAAGTGCTATAAATTGAGTGATGTAAGAGTCATTTATTTACCGATGAGTCTTACATTAATGACTTTTGTTCAACTTTGGCCAATACTTGTGGTTACGTTAATCTGATATTAAGTTATTTACAAACAATGTACCATACACCAAAATAAATACAGAAAACTAAAAAAAATGGTCAATTTTTGTTTAATGTAACCAACATTTTTTTCAAGATATCGTCATTTTAATAACAGCAATGGATAGATCGTCAAATTTGCAGACGAACTGTATACTTAACTCAATTTCGTCATTTTGGCGGTTACATTAATTCATATTACAGGTGACGATATGGTTTATAATTGCATTTCCACTATAAAGATTTACGGGAATTTTCGTGCGTGTTTCAGATCGGGGTTCAATGCGAATTGTGTAAGGTGGACGGTAAATTATAGGTATTTGTGTGTCTCGCGTTATCAGTACTTGGTTTTTCATGTCAATGTTCGCGTCAAGTTGTTTCAGTAAATCTGAGCCAATTAGTCCTCCGTAACTATTATCGACTTCGTATACATAAAATTTATGAGTGTCACAACTCTTAAAAGTTTTCAGCAATGGGATTTCGATTACTTCAGCGTGAGAGCTTCGAGCATGGGTACTTACTACTTCAAATGGTTCATTATATTTGAATTCTGAAAAGTATTTGTTTGCAATATCAGGGCTTACGAATGATCGTGTGCTTCCAGTGTCTATCATGAATTTGGAGTTTATTTCGGGAATTTCAATGTGTGGCAGTTTTAAGGCATTATGATGGTTAAGATGTACTATTTCTGGGGATCTGTCGTAGAGGCTTTTATGGGAAAATTTTCATTTTCAGGCAAGTCTTGTAACATTTCAGTCTCGTATTGATCGTCTAAGAAGTATTCTTCGTTTTCAGTTTGCGTGTAATACTGTTGGTAGTTTGAGTCAAGGGCGTTCGGTTCATTGAAATTTTCAGGGGCAGGTTCGATTTCTTGAAGTTCATTTGCGTAAAACAAATTGTTAGTTGTTCGCGGGGGTATGTAGTTTGGTTTTGGTTGGGGTGCTGTTCGCATAGAGACATCGTTATTATATTGATGCGAAGATTGGCCTTGACCTTGTGGTTGTTGATATGGAGGTCGAATACCGAATTTAAATTGCGGTTGGTGTGCTGGCTGGAAATTATTAGGTCTAAATTGATTGTTATTAGAAACAAATGGTCTATAACCTGCTTGTTGGGGAATCCCAAATTTGAAGTTTGGTGTGTGTTGATTGGGCATCAAAGGTTTGTATCCTTGATTTTGAGGGTTTCCAAATCTAAAACCTTGTGGAGCTGACTGGTTGGGAATTCCAAATCTAAAACCTTGAGTTTGTGGGAATTTATTTTGTGCGGTATTAAAATTGTATCCTGCATTTTGTGGCTGAGAAAATCTCATATTCTGTCCAAAATTATTATTTTGTGGGAAAATGGGCCTTTGCTGTGAAGGCTTACTATTGTTTCTATTTTTTGCGTTATACTGGTTTAAGAAATTGACTTCTTCCATCACTATTGTTAGCGCGTCTTCCAGCTGCTTGGGGCTATTGAGTCTCACTACGCGTAACATGTCTTCCGGCAAATTATAAAGAAAGACGTTTAGAGACAAGTGATTATAAATTGTCTTTTTCGTTTCTTTTTCACGAGGATCTTCAATTAAATTTATTTTGGCAAATAATGTACTTCTGACATTTTGGACACGATTACAGAAGCTAGCGTATGATTCACTGTGCCTAATCTTTAAATTATCTAATTCTATCGCAATACACTCTTCCGACCTCGGGTCGCCGAAATGTTGAGTTAACAGCTTTTTTAATTGCATCCAAGTATCTATATCTTGGCGTTCGCTAATCAAGTGGGCGGCTTTGCCAGTAAGCCGGCCAGTAATTGCATGAAATATATACAAATCCTGAGCAAGATTTTCCGGGTTTCTAAAAGCTTGAATTACATACTCGCTTTTACTTAAAAATAAATTTAACAATTTTTCATCACCATCAAATTTTGGAATTAAATCCATCATTTCTCTAGGAATTACTTTAATTTGATCCATGTTTTCTCTTTGATTTACTATATTTTCTTCAATATTATTATTATCTCTGGGAACTACTCCTATTTCTTCCATTTAGTATTTTAATAATCGTTTTTAAACACACTTAACTAACTTAATATTAGGACGATATAATTCGCAACTATAGAGTTTGTATAGAGAGCTTATTATAAAGTCTACACTAAATTACACAGCCAATGGAATAAGAACAGGGATAGACGGGACAGTGAAGAGGTCTACTCACAGTACGCTTTTCCCCATTTCCTCCAATTATAGCCGCAGGCGTTTTCGTGTTGTCCTCCAGGCACTGAGACAAATTTATTTGGTTCGAAGATACCAGTTATCACGTAAATACGTTAACGAAAGTCATGCACTCGGATCAATTCGTGATCCTCACAGGCGCAGGATTTCGTACCGGTATCCTGTCCGCAGCGCCAGTCAAATCGCGCCGGAGGGAAAACTACTTTTTAAAAACTAAACTTATAATTAAAATACAAGTTATTCGTACGGTGGTCGATATTAGACTGTCTTTATTTAATTAAAATGTTGTTAGGTTCTAAAGCTTATCTACGCCAGACGCAAACTATGCACTTTTGGACGCACCCGCATTAATGCTAAGTATGCCGTCTCTATACATACCGGACTCTGTAACTAGGTACTTAAACATAAACAAGATAACAATAAAAATAAAACTGTTACCTGCGTAACTCACTAACCACTAATGAAACAACCTACACTTAAATATACTACTAACAGCTGAGCAGCACAGTTGACTGTACACCATGAAGTTCTAACACGTTGTAATAAGGTCGTTATATGTTGTTGATTAATCGTAATTTATTCAAATAAATTACGGAGAATAAAGAAGCAAGCTCCTCAAGCAATTTCCACCAGGCGGTGAGCAACGATGGACCGCGACCGTGGAGATAGATCATGAAGGCAAAACCAGCCTGTGATCGCAATCCTCAGTAATGAGGGATCGATTGAAGAGATATATAATTGCATAAAATACGATTAAAATTGACATATTACTAAAAATCGGCTGTACAAATCGATATTTTACAACACAACCGTACTAACTTTTCTGAAAAAGTTACAATTAGGACGTTAATGCGTGACTATGTGGTTTAAATTTCATTGGCAGAATAATTGTAATTAGTATGAGTGTGAACTAAGGTATCGAAATGAAAATAAATAGCCCTAATCAAATTAAGAGCAATGTTATTTATCTCTATATTTGCTACTATACAATGTTCAGACACTAAGGATTATACGCAGCGAGCAAAATTCAAGCCAATTATTGAGTTCATATTTAAAAAGGACTTGATTTAATATATTTTATGAGAATTTATTATCGTTTAAGTTTTTTTATGTCATGTCTAACTTTACTTACTAATTTTCACACACTAAGACTACAACTATTATTAGAAATCTAGAATATCTGTTAGAATGTCTAGAATACTTACGGCTAAGCTAAGTAAACTATTTAAACAAGATAATATTAACTTAATACCAGGTTTTCACTGCAATGTAATATGTAGTACGAGATCCAGTTGGTTTAAGAGGCACATTTATTTTCATACTATGACAAATAAGTACGGTAAAACGGGGTTACTTTCAAATGCAGCGGCTACTTTGGAAAAGTGTTTTTACGCTATATCCTTATTTTTTTTACTATCTGTGACAATGCAATACATAGTACATACCTTCAACAATGACCTAACCTTTTACTTCATTTGCTCAATCGCACTATGAATATTTGCGTTTATATAACCATTTTTAATCTATCAAAGTAGCCCCAAATTTTCCTAAAGTAACCCCGTTTTACGGTATATTGATAATTTCAACTTTTTAAAGTGAATACTTTTCCCCGAGTTCTAGGAAGTAACAAAGCCATTTCATGCTTTACCTATTGCGTGCACTCGAAAAAAAGTCGAAAAAAACAGTTTTGTGAGTGAGTTTTGTCTGTTTCGAGTACTTTTTAAAACAAACATTATCAATGAAAAATTTAAATTGTAGGTTTCAAATATATACCAATTAATCTCAATAGCCCTGTTCTAAAATAAAAATAAATATTAATGGACAATCTTACACAAATCGACCTAGTCCCAAACTAAGCAAAGCTTGTACTATGGGTACTAGACGACGATATACATAATATATAAATACATATATAGATAACATCCATGACACAAGCACAAATATTCGAGTTCATCACACAAATATTTGCCCTGGCCGGGATTCGAACCCAGGACCGCCGGCCCAGTAGGCAAGTGCTTACGAACTGAGCCAACCGCGTCGTCGTTCTAAGTAGTAACATTGATAATATGTTAAGAAACATGTTTGCGAGATAAATGTTTAAAATAATCAGCATTTTAGAAATGGATAAGGAGCCTGAACTATGAAACGTATTGAACAGGTTTTTTCGAAATAAACGATAATTTAAATCTCAAACTAGGACCTAGGTGGCGATCACGGCCGGATCCTGTACTACTGCAACATAATAACAGCATGTATGTTGCACGCTGCACTTTCCAGCTTCGTGCCTGAGTTCAGCGAGTCAGGAGCCTCGCTTTCTATGACATTTGCTTTCGTTCCATACGCTACAAAAACAAACAAGATTTGTTTATTATGAATCATGTAAATAAAGTCTCATTATTTTTTAAGAGTTTTTTTTTCATATTATAACAAATATATTGATGACTTCAACCAGATCTTTAATGTGAATAATATTTTTCCCTGAGTTCTAGAACGTAACGTAGTTATTTCATACTTTGATTTCCTGGAGTCGGAAATAAGTAAGTTAAAAAAAAACTGTTTTCTGCTTGTCAATTTCGAGTAGTTTTTGAAACAAAATTTATGAATGAGAAATTTAGACTGCACTGTTTCAAATTTATATCAATAAATTGCAATAGCCCTGTTCTAAGTAGTAACATTGATAATATGTTAAAGAGCGGATGTTTGATCGTAGCGAAAAATGTCTCATATAATCAGTATTTTTGAACGGATAAGTTATCTGTTCAAAAATGCTGATTGTATGAGACATTTTACATACTAATTTAGTCTAAAACAATCAGCAATTTTGAACGGGCAAGGAGCCTTATATTAAATGTTATAGTGAAGTGTTATAACAGTTGGATCCTGTATTATACCATTTAATATCTGCATGGCTGTCTAACTGCACTTTCCTGTTTCGTGCTGCGAATTTAACGAGTAAGGAGCCTCACTTTCTATGACATTTGCTTTCGTTGCGGTATATACACTACAGAAAGTTCACCCTTTTGATTCGGAAAGGCTACGAGAACTGTATTTTATTGGTTGTCTGTGTAACATTCGATGCATTGGACCAAAAGCGCCGCTTACGGACTCGACCCACACCTGCCTAAACTTACACTTTTCACACCCAATGTCAACTTTATTGCGCACAGTGTGACCGGACATTCAAAACCAAGTTTGGCTTTGCAAGTCACATCCGCTCACATCAACGGAGGTTGTAAGAGTCGTCATTGTCAGATACGACGAGGTGGACTATAAACATTCCACGCCATTAGTCGTGAGGGTGGCTCGCGTTCTGGAGTGGCTACGAACGCGTGCCGATTTTTCCCGGATAAAGGCTGAGCGAGAGAGCAAGAAAGCCTGCCACCGTGGTTGTTTGCGTGTAGTGAACCGTCAGGAATCTAATAGTCTGTAAGGCTTCTAGCGTATTGGCTTCTTCAAAGATATTGCTGCGAATATGATAGTGTGGTGAGACATTTTGCTGCGAAAACCCATTATTTCGGCCAACTGACGACGAGGTTGGCGCAGTTTGTAGAGAGAGCACCTGCTTACTGAGCCGGCGGTCCCGGGCTCGAATCCCGGCAAGGGTAAATATTTGTGTGATGAACTCGAATATTTGTGCCTGGTTCGTGGATGTTCTATGTATTTAAGTATATATTTATCTATATAAGTATGTGTATCGTCGTCTCGTAGGTAGTCTTCTTGAGCTTAATTTGGGACCAAATCGATTTGTGTGAGGTTGTCTGATATTTATTTATTTATTTAACTTCGCCTCGGCTAACTACGATCAACTTCGCGAGTAATAAGGCACCGCAATAAGATACCTAATTTAAGGTTTTTTTTTTATTTAACGGCACAACATAGTGCCTCCACTTCGCCTGACAGTAAGCAAAAAGGGGAGCCCCAAGTCGCAATGGCAACTGACGAGAAACCAACGGTGCCATGTCAGTTGACACTGCCATGCTGGCCCGACAGATGCTTCTTCACGCTTCGTTTGAAGGGTCCCATGTTATAAGAAGGAGGAAACACTTGAGCCAGCAAGGAGTTCCATATTTTAACAGTTCGGCAGATGAAGGCATTGTCAAACTTCTTGGTACGTGTGGGAATATTCTCCACGGTGAGGCGATGACATCGCAAACCGGCACGTGTGGTTCTATGATGGAAAGAAGAGGGTGGGATAAGAGAAAATAGCTCTTCAGAACACTCGCCATGGTATAGGCGATAGAAAACACTCAGCGGCCCAATGTCCCTACGTAATTAAAGGGGTTCGAGGAACTTGGTCACATTTAGAAAGTCTTTTAAATACGCTCTTCATCTTAAAGGGTCTAACCTTACTATTAAAATAAACAATTAATTAATAAATTAACGCGTATTATGTTAATGTGGCCTCGAAACCCAATAAGTCGGGGTAATTTCTCTCTGGGAAGCACTTAGTGAGTATTGTTGGGGGAAAAGTGGGTACAGAGCAGAACAGCTTAGCCATATCACACATTGAAGCATAACTAGTAGGAATCATTTTTTGAGGCCAAATTCATTTCGCTTTGTTGAACACACAATGGGATCTAATAGGTATTGTGTGAACATTTTTTTTTCTCTAAATTTAAGCTGTAATGTAGGTATTTTGAAAGTAATTTTATTGTCTTATTTTCTTTTTTCTATTTTTGTATTGAATACTTTATACCTATGAAACTTTAACAAAATAAGTTATTCAGTAACTTCATATTTTATTTTAAATCAAAATTAAGGAACATAATAATATAATGTCTTAGGAAGAAGAACGAGAGATTGAGCACGCTATAGTAAACAATGTTTTGAATTTGGTTAATGTCAAATGTCAAATCCTTGACAATTCGCTACTGACATTTTATGAAAGCTGTTTGTAGCGCCACTATCCCTGGGCCAACCGCCACTTGATAAGCGCAGTTGACGCAGCGGTGTGCAATGAAGAGTTTGTATTAGTGATCCCTCTGTATGACTATTCTGTGCGCAAGTTCACATAGTTTGACCCGCCGTATTAGTTTCACGGCTCGCGGTCACGTGGCTAACTATTATAGCCATATTTGACATTGGGAAAGTTGTTAAAACTGCACAAAGATACTGTCACTATCAGCCTCACAATGATTACTTGTTATAGCAAAAGAAGTTGGCTAGCCCACGCCATATTGCGGATTTTAGTGGTGGTGCCACGTGGTATTCATTTATTGTACTAGCAACGACACATTGTTGGTAACTGACGTTGAAAGTCTAATTCAGACGATCAGTCAGAACTAAATTTCAATAAATTTTCGCATAATAAATTCAAATCTATCCTCTTTGAACGTCAAGTTTTATCAATAGGATTCAGTATTTATTCCCTAAGAATAAAGAGGGATCGAGCAGCCGGTAAACCAATGTCTTGAATTTGCATGTTGGCACATCCTTAACTAATCGCTATTGACATTTATAATCTAGTGATTATAAATAAATAAATAAATATCAGACAACTTCACACAAATAGATTATAGGGGTTTTACCTTACAAGCGGTCCGGTAGTGAGTGTTTAAAATGTAATGCACAATTCCCCCTCCTCCGTGCCCTGTGCCTCATATTTTTGCTTATACCTTCGTTTAGGAGCATTTTAGGTAGAAATGAGGTGATATTTTGAATGTATTTTTTTCATATTATGACAAATATACGTATTGATATTTCACCCAACATTTTAAAGTGAAACGCACATCCTAGGGTATGGCTAATGCGCATAAGCATTTCAAAAACATATATGACACAGAGGGCGCTCCAGTAGCGTAAAGAATTAAGGGATGAAAGATTTCGTGCGATTGACGTAGCGGTCGGATAGCTCAGTTGGAAGAGCAATGCGCCGGAAACGCAGAGGTCGCGGGTTCAAATCCCGCTTCGATTGCAGTGGATCGCATTCAATTTTTCTTTCTTAATTTACCTTTGTGTCATTATTTATAAAAATAAAAATGTGGTATTACCGCATAAAAAAATATGAATCGATAAAAAGATTCTATACAAATATTTAGAACAGCGCCATCTCTCTCGCAGTCTTCGCACTTGCTGTAAAGCAATGGGGATTGGGGATCGTGCGTGTAAAACGCACATCCTAGGGTATGGCTAATGCGCATAAGCATTTCAAAAACATATATGACACAGAGGGCGCTCCAGTAGCGTAAAGAATTAAGGGATGAAAGATTTCGTGCGATTGACGTAGCGGTCGGATAGCTCAGTTGGAAGAGCAATGCGCCGGAAACGCAGAGGTCGCGGGTTCAAATCCCGCTTCGATTGCAGTGGATCGCATTCAATTTTTCTTTCTTAATTTACCTTTGTGTCATTATTTATAAAAATAAAAATGTGGTATTACCGCATAAAAAAATATGAATCGATAAAAAGATTCTATACAAATATTTAGAACAGCGCCATCTCTCTCGCAGTCTTCGCACTTGCTGTAAAGCAATGGGGATTGGGGATCGTGCGTGTAAAACGCACATCCTAGGGTATGGCTAATGCGCATAAGCATTTCAAAAACATATATGACACAGAGGGCGCTCCAGTAGCGTAAAGAATTAAGGGATGAAAGATTTCGTGCGATTGACGTAGCGGTCGGATAGCTCAGTTGGAAGAGCAATGCGCCGGAAACGCAGAGGTCGCGGGTTCAAATCCCGCTTCGATTGCAGTGGATCGCATTCAATTTTTCTTTCTTAATTTACCTTTGTGTCATTATTTATAAAAATAAAAATGTGGTATTACCGCATAAAAAAATATGAATCGATAAAAAGATTCTATACAAATATTTAGAACAGCGCCATCTCTCTCGCAGTCTTCGCACTTGCTGTAAAGCAATGGGGATTGGGGATCGTGCGTGTAAAACGCACATCCTAGGGTATGGCTAATGCGCATAAGCATTTCAAAAACATATATGACACAGAGGGCGCTCCAGTAGCGTAAAGAATTAAGGGATGAAAGATTTCGTGCGATTGACGTAGCGGTCGGATAGCTCAGTTGGAAGAGCAATGCGCCGGAAACGCAGAGGTCGCGGGTTCAAATCCCGCTTCGATTGCAGTGGATCGCATTCAATTTTTCTTTCTTAATTTACCTTTGTGTCATTATTTATTTTAAAGTGAATAATACTATTCTCTGAGTTCTAGATGGTAACATAGCTATTTCATGATTGCATTGCGTGCAGTCGAAAATAAGTTGAAATATGTGTTTTCTGCATGAATTTTGTCTATTTCGAGTAGTTTTTGAAACATGAATTATCAATAAAAAATGCAAACTGTAGGTTTCAAAAATATGCCAATATGTTAAGATACATGTTTGATCGTAAAGAAGTAGATAACGTCAACACTAGTTGTTTAATCCATTTCTAAACTATATATTTAGCACTTCGAAGGATGTGTTAACAACTTCTCCGTAGAAATATTAAAGATAAAGGTAAAAGATAAAGATAAAGATAAAGATAGTTTATTTGTCAAACATGAGTAAATATACACAATGTTGTTATTGCTAGAGATAAAATGTCCTCCATGTTTTGCCTTTCGGCGTACAAATTATAATTCATAAAAATAGAGATTGTCAAAACAAAATTAATAAAACAACTAAATAAAATAACTAAGTAACTGCGCTGGTTCAGCAACCCAAAAAGATTATTAATATTTTACCCTAGAGAACTAAGTAAAGTTGGACGAAAATTGTAAAATCGTAAGCAGGCGTTAAGTGTTTTTTATACTTTAACAATGGAAATCTATTCTGATTTTCAGTTCAAAAAAAAAGATGAATGTTTGCATTACAATTTGTCCGCATCAAATATTTCAATTATTGTTTGGTATAAAAGGTCCAGATTTATCAAAAAGTGCTTTTAATACTCCATACATTTTTACTATGGCGGCCGCGCGCAGATCTAAATAGGTACGCATTCCCCGCGCTCTATGGTTCAGTCGCTAACGCTCGGCACCCCCTTAAACCTCAACTATATTTGCATAAAGTGCATTAATAAAACCAACAACAAACAATCACCCAACAACAAAACTATCTCACGAAAAACCCGCCCACAAAATTAAGCTCCATAAACCATGAAACAAACTTAATTTTTGTAATAAATGTAAACACTGAGATACGAGTTTGAATAAGGCGTAACCCGGTCGCGTTAAGTTTGCGCCTCATTTACATGCAATGCGATACAAACCAGGTGCAAACTTAACTTGACCGGGCGGTATAATTGTCACTTTTACTCGGAAAGATAGAGAAAGTATGCTTTCCCCGGGGTCGGATTACTTCGATATGGTGTTTTTGTAAGTCTGCGGTCATTTTAGGGTTCAATTGGCATGTCATTGGCCAGCGTGAGTCGAGAAATACGAGAGTGTGTCTGTATGTTTGTTATTGGTGACGACACGGTTGGCGCAGTTTGTAGTCCACCTGCCTACTGAGAAGAAGTAACAGGGTGGATCAACTTTTTCTTGTTGTTATTCTATCCCGTCACCCAGGGGACAGTGATTAAACTTCTTAGAAAAGTGTTGACAATTTATATAACTGATAATGCCAGGAGATAATTGTTGGAATTACAAACATGTTGGTAAATATAACCGCCAATAATCGTAATTTTAAAGTGACCCACGGGACATCACCATGGCAACGAGCAACAGAAAAAAGGTTTGACCCAACTAACATACACACAAACACACTCACAAAACTTTCGCCTTTAAAATATTAGTGTCATTCTCCATACGAATTTACGCTAGTGCGTAAGGTGACTGTTAACTAAGTAATTGTACGGAATGATTTAATCAGGAATCAAACCCACACTAGCAGGACTGAGAGGATTAATGGGAAACATAAACATCATTGACCTTTGACCTCTCTTTGACAGCTTGAAGTACAGTCAATAACAACGGTACAAAGTTCGGTGCCTTCTGACCCGGAGGTCCTGGGTTGGGGCTCGAATTGTTTTTCCAGGTCATGGATGTTATCTATATTCCATCAAAAACATAAATGTAAAATGAGAGCCAAGTTCAATATCGCGTGCACTTCGCCGACAAAAGAATTGAGATCTGCCAGGGCGCCAAGTTCTTTGCTCTAAAATTTTTAGATACAAGGACATGCGACATACTCAATGCATTTATTTTACTTGGGGAGTAATTCAATATCAAGATTTGACTTGGCTAGTTTTCACAAACTAACTAAATTTTATAAAAGTAACATAGTCATAGTGATAGTTCATTATCAAGCTAACAGTATAAGTAACAAGACGTACACTAACTTGCGTACTTACCTTTACGAAAATAGGTTAATGATTTGATTGATTTTGATTTATAATATAAATTTATATTTTAAAACTAGCCAAGTCACGTCTTGATATTGAATTACTCCCCAAGTAAAATAAATGCATTGAGTATGTCGCATGTCCTTGTATCTAAAAAATTTAGAGCAAAGAACTTGGCGCCCTGGCAGATCTCAATTCTTTTGTCGGCGAAGTGCACGCGATATTGAACTTGGCTCTCATTTTACATTTATGTTTTTGATGGAATATCATTACTTTTTGTACAGAAATTATTATGATGTGTAAATTACTTAATTATTATTTGTTAATTAGTTCTGTGTGCTATTCTAGTACATATTTTGAAAGTTTTGAACAAACAAAGAATTTTCCAAAACGGTTAGTACGTATTGGATTTGTATGTGCATGTATGTGTAAGTGTGTGCGTGTGAGTGTATATGCTATTCTAGTATATCTTTAAAACAAAAAAAGAATTTTCCAAATCGGTTTATAAATGACAGAGTTCTGAGGCAACAACCATCAATAATAATAATAATAAAAAAACATAAAAAAATCACTGTTTTAGATTTTTATATGTATACACACACAATTACTAAGCTGGATGCCAAATTTCACCTTTCTAGGTCACCTGGAAGTGGGTTAGGTTTTTGATTACTAGTGAGTCAGTCAGTCAGTCAGTCAGTGATAAAAATACCGTTTTTTGGACTTTAATATCTCAATAACTATTTAACCTATATTAATGAAATTTGGGGTTCTACTTGTTCTAAAGGATCTTAATACATAAGCCAAATTTCATTTTTTTATGTTAAATAGATTTGGAGTTATTGGGGGGTCAAAAGTGGCTCCAAACGGTTCGTGTAATATAACACACGGCTGCTGCTCGCCAGTTCCTGCGGTGAACTTGGCTGGACACGCTGCCGCGTGTCTAGATATATGTAGTTATACCGGGTGGAATTTTTCTATAGGCCCTGGAGGGGAACTACCTTAAATCCTTTAGTTAGCTCATTTTACTGAAAGGAAACATTCCTTTATTTTTAAAAAGAAACAAAACTGCATTCAAAGATTTTCCGAACATTGCTTGCCTCAACCGGGAATCGAACCAACTAAAAATTATAAAAAATAAATTCTCGATATTTTAGTTCACGAATCAGTACGATTATTGTTCAGGATAAAGTTTATCCAGTAAACTTAGCCCTGCACACATCAGTTGTACGAGATTCCATGAAATTTAATACTTATTACAAGTTTTTTCCCGGTTGAGGCTAGCAAATTTTGGAAAATCTTTGAATGCAGTTTTGTTTCTTTTTAAAAATAAAGGAATGTTTCCTTTCAGTAAAATGAGCTAACTAAAGGATTTAAGGTAGTTCCCCTCCAGGGCCCATAGAAAAATTCCACCCTGTATATTACCGGTTTACCCTTGTTTTATCACAGAATAGATAATAGTACAAGGTTTTATAGAAACGTTTCATCAAATTGTGATTTCATTGAAATTTCATTTCATCGAATGCGGTTTTTTCTGAAACCATAAAATATTTTGCAATGTTATAACACAATCCTAACCTAACCTAATGTATAGGTAGAAATATTCAAGATTTCTGAATAATGTATGACTTCTGAGGAAAAAATTATCTATGAAATGAAAATTATATGAATTGAAGCATCCGGTGAAGTGTTTTTCTATACAAGAAGTGGACACCATACATTACCTACTTTAGACCCCTGAAATTCTGACCGGTTCAGGCTTGACCGCTGCACCGTTTAACAGCTATCATTGCGTCACTCTGCGTAATTCCAACGTTTACGCGATTACACACTTTCCTTTCCAATGCTATTATACAAATAGCCAGCGTCATTTGAAGGTTATCTAAGGTATTGACGTTGAGATCAACACCCGTATCGGCAAAACATCTACGATGTTCGGGAAGCTTAGTGCAAGAGTATAGTAAAACAGTCACCTCACCGTACATACCAAAATGATCGTTTATCAAACATGCATTTTGTCCACACTCTTGTACGGTGCTGAAACTTGGACGTCGTATGTACAGGACCTCTTGTCCTATGTATAGTTCTATAGGTATGTAATCTGGGAGTTGGAATGACACTTCAAATATAAGTAGTTAAGGCGTGTATTACGGAACACAGTTGAGAGGCAACTAGCGAGCTAGTGCGCATGAGGCTTCCCGCAGGCGCGATAGGAATGCTTACCATGCATAATGTCTCTATAGTATGCTAAGCAGGAGCGGAAATTAAACAGTTTCCATATGCGTTGCCTGCGTCGTATTTTATTTTGGATATCTCGTGGAAGGATCGAGTCACAAATGAGAAGGTGCTCAGTATCGCACGCTTGCCCAGCATCGCAGCCATCTTAGAACAAAGACGCCTGCGTTGGCTTGGGCACGTGCAAAGGATGGAACCATCTCGTTTGCCACGTATAGCTCTCTTGAGTGAAATTGCTGATGCTAAGCGATCCATTGGACGACCTATGTTACGCTTTAAGGACAGCGTAAAGCGTGACATGTTATCCTTCAAAATTGACACCCAACACTGGGAGGTTATGTCTGAAGATCGTGACCTTTGGAGGAAATCACACTTTAATCTTATGAAAACTTTCATGAGACATGTTAAATTAGTGTATTCACTGGTTTACACTCACGTGAAATTGTCAGGAACGGCCCGACATGTTTCGAACTCGTGGAGCTCTCATCAGGCACTGCTACCCATACACCTTCGGGGCAACTTTGTCACTGAGCGAACTCTAAGAACGCTGCCTCGGCATAATCCCCGCCGGCGGGGAACTACCGCTACTTAGTTCGCGTTTTTCTCTGTCATAGACCGACTCTCTTTTCTCTCTCCTCCCGCCCTAAGTTAGATTGATTCGGTTCAGTCCATGCGCCCTGTGCGCCCGCGTCACCCCAACCCAAATCACCCCTGTGGCGCGGAGATAATCTCATTAGCGGGTTATACTCCCACACAAAGTCCGACTACTGGTAGTGAGGGCTAACCTAACCAGCCCTGATAGAGTTTAAGTTATGTCTTCAAAAAAAGTCACTGATTTGATCGACGCTCCGCTTTAATAGCGGGGGCAGGGAGTGCTTGCAAGCCTGCAACTTGTCCGTCCGGCACCTCCGTCCGTTCCTGACAAATTCACGTGAGTGTAAACCGCTTAATACAATAATGTCACACTTTACACTGTCTTTAAACTTGTCGCCACTAAGTATCGCTAAAGATTATATTCTCACGTGAAACCAGCGAAGATTTCTCCATCGCTTAGTATTCTAATTGCGTCTGAATACTGTGTTTGAGCCAGGATGTGGATTGTGGAAGTGGAGCATCCATCGCCACTACAACACTTGAACGTTTATTTTCTTCTGTATCACAGATAAATTTCTTTATTTAGACTTTATTGAACATCAGAAAACATTAATATATTATAATACGCATACAATTATATAATACTAGCTGTGCCCCGCGGTGTTACCCGCTCATCCCACGGGAACACTAAATTTATTCGGGATGAAAAGTATCCTATGTCCTTTCCCGGGTCTCAAACTATCTCCATACCAAATTTCATCTAAGTCGGTTCAGCGGTTGAAGCGTGAAGACAGACAGACACACTTTCGCATTTATAATATTAGTATGGATTTATGTACATAGATATCCTCCATCCATAGAGATCCTGTTCAAAAAGTTATAAATAGAGACTGACCGAATTTCCGTTTACATTTTCGCCATTTTAGGCCAAAAATCGGGGTGCCCGACGTTTCATATAACTTCACTTAATCTATTTTGGTTTGATATACCATTGCTTTGTATAATGTAACGAATGGTATAATATTGTTTTAGATAATTTTCAAAAGATCTAATGTAACAATTGATATAATGGTTTATAAGTATAATTACTTTTAGTATAATGTACATTTACTATATTTATTACTTGGTATAAAACGTATTTATCATAATGACTTACTTGATATAATTCGTCAATGCTATAAACTACAGAAGATATAAGTTGATTATACTATAACCAAAAAAGGTGGTTCCGACTAGATATATTAGGCTGTCATCCCCTATATCACCTTAAGGCAGGTCCGACTTGGCTTAGGTTAGGCACGACGACGAGCGAAGCGAGGAGGAGTGTTAGGTTGAATTGCGACCCTAACGAACGAGCGAAGCGAGCGAGCCGCGCAGGTCCGACTTGGCTTATGATTCCTAACATTACCTATTACACCATAAGGCAGGTCCGACTTGGCTTAGGTTAGGTACGACGACGAGCGAAGCGAGGAGGAGTGTTAGGTTGAACTGCGACCCTAACAAGCGAGCGAAGCGAGCGAGCCGCGCAGGTCCGACTTGGCTTACGATTCCCAACATTACCTATTACACCATAAGGCAGGTCCGACTTGGCTTAGGTTAGGTACGACGACGAGCGAAGCGAGGAGGAGTGTTAGGTTGAACTGCGACAATAACGAGCGAGCGAAGCGAGCGAGCCGCGCAGGTCTGACTTGGCTTACGATTCCCAACATTACCTATTACACCATAAGGCAGGTCCGACTTGGCTTAGGTTAGGTACGACGACGAGCGAAGCGAGGAGGAGTGTTAGGTTGAACTGCGACCCTAACGAGCGAGCGAAGCGAGCGAGCAGCGCAGGTCCGACTTGGCTTACGATTCCTAACATTACCTATTCCACTTTAAGGCAGTATTTATATGAAAACGCTATTATTCTAAATAGTATGTATGTTAAACTAATTTTTGTGATAAATATGTTATACGAAAGTATAATTATGCATATTGTCAATTATGTCATTTAGCCTATTATATCAATCGATAATTAGAGAAAAGCAAAATATAGGAAAAAACCATTATATGAAACGTAACATTATATGAAACAACTTTATATCAATCGATTGTATATCTAGTGTATGTGTATGTTAGTTTATCTGACATTATATGAAACATTACGGACCCCAAAAATCGTATGTCCGGATAGCTGGCTGTTCTCGCCTTGATTCTCAATCGATTCTTGACATTTTGTGAGCAGGCTTGTTAATAATAAATAACTGACCGCTCATCGCACGGCAACACTACATTTTTCGAGAAAAAAGGAGCCTATGTGTTACTCCAGGGTGTCAGCTACCTTCATACTAAAACTTATCAACGTTGGACCCGTTTGGGCGTGAAGAAGTAACAAACATACAAATAAACACTCACAAACTTTCGCCTTTATAACATTAGTGTGATTTTCCGGTAATATTTTCAACTTAAAAGCGGTTACAGCTCCGTCGAGATGTTAACGACCACTTGTCCACAGAACTGTTCCCGTGTCATATTCATATGTTAGCTTTTCAAACGCATTGTCACACTGGCCACATGGGAATCTCGCACTTTTACTCCGTTGCAGTAAATATTAGCTTTCCAGCACCTGTCCCCTGCTGTCACTTTCGACAATCACCACACCGTGGTGCGTTCCTCTTTGCACTGCAATAAATAAATAATTAAATATTGAGGGAGAATCTTACACAAATCGACCTAGTCCCTAACTAAGCAAAGCTTTCGGCGCTATAGACGACGATATCCCGACATGGAAGATATTCGCATAAAAGTTGGCGGGGGCGGGGGATACTTGGAATCTCTGAGAACACGTTCCAATTCCAACAGTTTTTAGATTTTGTCTGTTTATCTTTATCTGTTTATGTTTATATGTTTTGACGACGCGGCTGGCGCAGTGGTTAAGCAACTGCCTACTGAGCCAGCGGTCCTGGGTTCGAATCCCGGCAAGGGCAAATATTTGTGTGATGAGCTCGAATATTTGTGCCTGGGCATGCCTGGGTCATGGATGTTATTTTTATTTGTATTTAAGTATGTATTTATCTATATAAGTATGTTTATCGTCGTCTAGTGTCCATAACACAAGCCTACTACTAGAGCTTACTGTGGGACTAGATTGATTTGTGTGAGGTTGTCCAATATTTATTTATTTATCTGTTTATTCTGTTTATCTGAACATCTGTTTATTTGTTTATGTCTGTTTATTTGACCACGCATCACGTAAAATTCGCACGTTTACTCCGTCGCAGTAAATAGTAGCTTTCCCGGACCTGTCCCGTGCCGACATTTTCGAGAATCACGACATCGTGGTGCGTTCCCCTTGGATCTCAAATAAACTTTTATTTTATCGGAATGAAAATGCTTTATGCCTACCCCGGCTTGGAGAGTTTGGGGTTATGTGGGACTCCCATCTTCCGATCTCACCTAGCAGGAGGGAGCAGAGGAGCAAGAGAACCAAGGTTGTAGGTATAGCTCAGACAGTCACCAACTTAAGTGGCAGTGGGCGGGCACAGTGCTCGTAGAACCGATGGCCGTTGGAGCAGAAAGGTTCTTGAGTGGCGACCGCGGACCGATAGACGCAGCGTGGGAAGGCCCCCAGGCTGATCGCGGGCAGAAATTGGATGAGAGCGGTGACAAAAAGTTTCGCATTTCTCAATCATTTCTCGTGAAAATTCTTAAACGGAAATTCAGTATAAAAAAAAAACTGTCAATTTTAATTTTAACGGAAAATACCTGTAAAACTGGTGTTAAGAAGAATAAGCCAATGTTTATGATATTCCCTGGCAAGTCACAATGCAGCGTAAGGTCAGCAAAGCACCTAACTAATAGCGTCCGCAAAACAATTCCGCCTCCGGTACAGTGCGCAGCGGTTGGAAAATATGGCTTTAACACGTTCACCGCCCGGGGGCGTGGTCTAGGAACACACTTGTATGACGGTAAACGCGTTGCTGGCAGTGAATGCGTTAAGAATTCGGACTTACGACATACCATACCTATCGTAAAAACTTTTCCTTTATCCAATGACACGTAATTCTAAGTAATTGAGGTCAATCACTGGACAACAAAGAAAAAAAAACAGAAAGCCAACCATGATAGCACTGTTTACATAGACAGTAACAAGTTAGACATTTTTTCTCAAAAAATCTGACTCATCATTTAGTCACACAAAAAATGTTGACTTTATCTGCCGACGGTGAACAAATAAACTTTCTATTGTGCTGCGCCGTGTCCAATACGTTGTCGATAATGCTAGGGATGTGGCGGAGACGGTGAAAGTTATCGGTAAAAAATATTTTTTATTTGGCCACTAACAATTTGTTTTCTTTTGTATTTCGGTGTACAAAAAAGCATATTTGTAAATACTGTACTAAATTTACATTAATGATTTTCTGTTTATTTTTGTTTTCTCCGCCACCCAAAGGATGTCTGGAAGAGATCGCTCTTTAGCGATGCGACCGCCTATATACCTTTGTTTAATTTAAAATTTCTCATGTAATATTTTTTTGTTTGTGTGCCATAAAGTATTGTTATATTGTAGTTACATTTATTTAGAACAGTACAAGGAAAAAAAAGCCAGATTATGTGAAAATTTAATTTATAAATTGAATCAGCGATACTTTGCGGAAATCCATACTAATATTATAAATGCGAAAGTGTGTCTGTCTGTCTGTTACCTCTTCACGCTTAAACCGCTGAATCGATTTTGATGAAATTTGGCATGGAGATAGTTTAAGATCCGAGGAAGGACATATGATAGTTTTCATCCTGGAAATTATCCCTAAAAAGATTGAAAAGTGAGTAAGTAATTCATGATGACATTGATGACCCTGTAGGAAATGTAATTATTAGACCAAAAGCACAATTGCTCTTACATTTGCTTAGGCGCTTTTAATAATCCCTTTTATTAATTAAGGTGATTAGGTGGATATCTATCGTTGTACGAGGCTGCTTTCATACTTCCAAGTTCCACGCGGACGTAGTCGCGGACAAAAGCTAGTACATAATAAGTGGCTCGGTTCGAAAAGGTTGAAATGTTCAATTTTTTTACATTTTCAACCCCATAACTCGTCATTTTGAATAATTTCTAAAACTGAACCGACAAAATAATATACTTAACGAGCTTACTCACAAAATTTCATGAGAATCAGAATCATTTGAGAATCAGTTGAGAAATACCAACTCTAGGTGAGAACAGCCGGAAACCGTCTGTGAACATTCAAACATACCGAGACGCTTCGCTCGTTCGGACAATAATATGTACCTATATATGTATATATAAATTTATTTGATTTTATTAGTCTGTGTTTGTGTCCCACAGCTGGGCAAAGGCCTCTGCGCTCGATTTCCACAACTCGCTGTTCGGTGCTATTTAGTAACGTGTTCAGGTCGTCCCGCCATCCGTCTCGGCCTGCCACGTTTCATAAATTCAATAATATAATAAACATAATAATTTTAATTATACTAGTGTGGATTTCACTTTTATCGTATGTTTGTATTATTACCACGTAATTTCTTCAACAATAGACTTTCGAATGTATCGAGTAATGTCCCTCAGGTGCTGAATTATTATATATTAGTGAAGAGACATTGTCGACAGTCGATAAACATTGTAGACGATACTTTCGACGACTTGAGTTATTCTCTAAGCTCTAAAACAAGCGTAACATATTAGACAACTAAGTGCAATTATTTATACGTGTTAGTATGTTCGGGCTTAATGCTGAATAGTAATACGAGTATCTGTCAACATACAGCGTGGTGAAAATTCGTTTTAACTTTAATTTACAGACGTAAGTAATGACGAAAGAAAAGTGCTGGAAGATGCAGGTACGCAGATGAATATGAGAATGTATCTACGCGATTAATTTTATTATTGTAAAGACGGCGAGTCCATAATTTATTTTTAGATAAGTTCAAAAAATCTAATCTATAAATACTTAAGACAATACAATACAATATTTTTTTATTGCACACCAACAAGAAAAATTACCTACATGAGAAATCTTAATTCAAGCAACGTTATTGTCTAGAATAGGCGGTCTTATTGCTAAGGGGTGATCACTTCCAGTCAATCTTTGGGTAGCGGAGCAAACAAAAATAAATAGAAACGAGTTGGCGGTGAGATAAGAAATATACAGGTCTACTAAGTATTATTTCTGAAAGCTGTGTGTGATCAAAGCTAATCATTAATCAGTATCATTATCATGATGGGTACCAGTAAAATAGTAAGGCATTTTTATATGAATGCATAATAAAACACAAAATATACGGATGAATTCAAAACTTGCGTCTCGATATCTCGAAAAATATCAATGTCCACACCGTTATGTAATTTTCAAAGTCTGCCAAAAATATCGATACCAACAATATCGACACAAAAGCCAACACTATTTTATAAGGCACGACCCTAAGCGAAAGTGCCCCTCGGCCAACACCGAGTAACCTGTTACTATAAACCAAAAGGTCATAAGTGCACACGAATCTTTACGACACTTAAGCCGTTTCTTATTAGATGTACTCTTACGTAGGTCAACGACCTTGCGAGAAACTTGACATTGTCATTGTTATTTACGAGTCAATTATAAGTACAGTCATCGTCAGTTATACATTACGTCTAGCAAAACTGACTCGCGACTCTGTCGCGCGACAACTATCTCTCACTTTTCTTTCGATAGCGTGCGAGCATGACAGGAGATGCTGTCGCGCGACAAACGAAGTTGAAAATGAAAACTTGACATTGTCATTGTTATTTACGAGTCAATTATAAGTACAGTCATTTACATTCAATTTCATACATTCCAATGTATCTGAAGCGCATAGGAGAAGATTGCGTTGTGAATATAGGCTTTCAGGGATAAGCAAATTGGACAATGTATACACTATGGTAATTAGTACATTTTTTTTTATGTAACACAATAGTACAATGAATTTTCTAAAGATATTGCTACTCAATAACAAGGAAAAGCCAGCTTGTAATCAACAATCAAGAATATTTCAAACAGTGTTAAGTTTAAACTAATTTCATTACTTTATTTTCACCAACACTAATATAATATCGATTCTGAATGTAATCTATACCTACAAGATATCAGATACTTAGCGTACATCGCACCTGATTCCCACCGGTTTGTCCACTTAGGACGGATGATGAATCGAAATCTACCTCGGCATTACTGCAGACGCCGGGAAGCCGACAAGCCCTTTTCACCGCTAAGGCATGTATAGCATGTATATAGTACAGTCGCCATCAGATATATTTCAGCATATAAGGTGTTCATAAATATTTGAACATGACTCTTATTGACTGGGCGTTACAGTACATGTTCATATATTTATGAACGCCTTATATGTTTATGAACCAGGAACGAGTTCACACAAATATTTGCCCCGGCCGGGATTCGAACCCAGGACCGCCGGTTCAGTAGGCGGGTGCAATACAAACTGCGACAACCGCGTCGCCAATAGAGAACTTTGTACCGTTATTGACTGTACTTCAAGCTGTCAAAGAGTCAAAGGTCAATGATGTTTATGCTTCCCATTAATCCTCTGAGCCACGGATCCTGCTATAGGCGCGGGTTTGATTCCTGATTAAATCAATGTGTACCCTTATGATATGAGCCTACAGTGATCGTACTCACTAACGACTGCGTAAACGATTTGTATGGAGAATCACACTTATATTTAAAGGCGAAAGTTTATGTATGTTAATGTCTATGTTTGTAACTTCTTCACGCTCAAACGGCTGGACCAATTTTGATACATTTTGGTATGAAGGTAGCAGACACCCTGGATTAATACATAGGCTACTTTTTATCCCGAAATAATATGTTCCCGTGGAATGAATAGGTAACACCGCGCGGCGTAGCTAGTAGTAGTAGTTCTATAAAGCAAACGCTAGGGGCTGTAGTATTCTGTATACAAATGTTTACGCAGTCGCTAGGAGTGCGGTCACACTAAACACATGGTAAGAGTAGGCTTGAACCTGTAAAAAACATTTTATAGTACCATATGGGTCCTGTAACCGGAGCAAAAAAATTAAAACATAGATTTTACTCGTCAAACTGAACAACATCTGTTCAGAAACTTTAAAAAAATACTGTTTTCATCTGTTCATTATTTCGAACTAAGTAAATAGCGTTTTCAATGTACGCCATCCAACATTGACATCGCCTTAGCATTGACATAGCTGTCACTTTACTAAATATCAAATGTTTCGCAATACATTGCGTCTTTGAATAAACTTTATTTTCATTGATAATTTTAGTTTCAAAGTCTACTCGAAATTGAAAAAAATCGTTATTTTTCTGAAAATAAAAAACTGTGGGTTTTTTTTGTCTTCTTATCTTCGACTGCACGCAATGAAAGCATGAAATTACTATGTTACTATCTAGAATTAACAGAAAAGTATTATTCACTTTAAAAGTTGGTTAAAATTATCAATATATATTTGTCATAATATGAAAATTAAATTTTAAAAGGAATAAGCCCTCTCAATTTATTGCTCCTGTTACACGTGACACCCGGTATGCGTTGATAGAATCGAGCAGTAATCTCTGATTATCCCTTATCCCAGGAACACCTCGTCCTTTAGTAATGCCCCATTAAAACGGTATAGCTTCCGCCTGATTAATCACCTCGACGTGTTCCTGCTCATCCAGTTATACGGGTGCTGTATTAAGAGTAGAGATCGGAATTCGCGGCATAATTGACTGTTGTAATCCAGCTAGGGTTTGAACTGTTAGAAGCATTATTTTATCGATATCGATTGGTGCGAAATTAAAAGAATAAATAAATTTACTTTATTTTTTACTTTTATGGATTGACTGGAAGAGAATGCCTGAATGGTATATATTAGTTCCGCCTTTTGTACGATAAGTTTTCTATTGTACAATAAAGATTTAATAAATAAATAGATAGTTTCATTATAAAAGTGTAATTAGTTAATTACTGTGTTACCTAAGTAATAAATTGTTATAATGTTTCACTTGTTACAAAAAAATAAGTTACATTAAATACAAATTTTACGTGAGAATTTGTAGTGTTTTATAAAATGACTGTATGTCCGCACGGAAGATAAACACATAACTCTCATTTTGCTTTTCCGTAGGTATTCGGGTGAAAACAATCCCTTATCCTAAAATTGTCGGTCAATGAATCTACCTGAGTGTGTATATACAGTCGAGTTCATTTACATCTACACACTTACGAGAACAAAAATATCTGAACACGATTTTATGCTCCTGACAATAGGGTCGTGTTCAGATATTTTTTTCTCGTAAGTGTGTAGTGTAGATGTAAATGAACTCGACTGTACCAAATAATGCTGTAATCAATGATCACAGGAAACAAAAGAATACGCGCATTAGGGTGTCATTGTCAAGTTATGACCTTTTTCCCATAGATTATTTTTCAACAATTTTATATTATTTACTGAACCGATGGTCACGAATTCACCGCCCCAGTAATGTAATGTACTAATAATAGTATAAGTAGATTAGTGATTAGGTATTCGGCACATTCGGTAAGTTTTTCTATGTTCGTATTCGGCCGAATAGTTCGGTTACATTATCGAATATTTACCGAATAAACATTTTTTTTCTATTCTATAACAATACATTTTGTGTCAGAAATCGTTATAATATAGTATTACAAATTCATAAATAAATAACAACAATCTGCCTAATATTCGGTTCGGTAAGACCTGAACTGAAAATTCGGCCGAAAATTCGTATTCGAAAAGGTCCTTATAGTCAGACCACGCTGAGTCTTCCAAGCAAATGATCTGTCAAATCATACAAACTGACACTTTGTATGATTTGACAGTTCATTTGCTTCGAAGAGTTAGCATGGTTTGACTCTATTCGGCCCATCTCTCTATAGTATGACGACGCATTTGGCTCGGTTTGTAGACACCTGCCTACTGAGCCGGCGGTCCCGGGTTCGAATCCCGGCCAGGGCAAATAATTGTGTGATAAACTCGAATATTTGTGCTTGGGTCATGGTTGTTCTATGTATTTAAGTATATATTTATCTATATAAGTACGTATATCGTCGTCTAGTGTCCATAACACAAGCCTTCTTGAGCTTAATTTGGAACTAGATCCATTTGTGTGAGGTTGTCCGATATTTATTTATATTTATTTATTTATATTTATAGCTACCTATATGTTACTTCTGCAGTCAAAAGGACCTTTCATCGTGAACTCGTGCGCAATTGATTCAGCGACGACGTCATTATACTACCGTTTCCATCGTATTGACTCGAATTAGCGACTCCGTGCACATTACAAACTTATATTTGCTGTTGGAAGACTACGAAAACTCATTTTATGCAAGTGCCTTATACATTTTTAAATGTATTTTTTTTATATTATCATCACTACATAGTATAAAACAAAGTTGGTTCCTGCTGTCTGTTCTATGCTTAGATCTTTAAAACTACGTAACGGATTTTGATTCGGTTGTTTTTAATAGATAGAGTGATTCAAGAGCAAGGTTTATATGTATAAATACATGCATAATTTATCAGCGTTGCGTGTGCGAAGCCGGGGCGGGTCGCTAGTAACAAATATATATATCGATAATTTCAACCTACTTTTTAAAATGAATACTTAATACTTTTCCCTGAGTTCTAGATAGTAACATAGCTATTTCATTAATTGCGTGCAGTCGAAAATAAGTTGAAAAACATGCCAATATGTTAAAGAAACATGTTTGATCATAAAGAAAAATGTCTAAAACAATCAGCATTTTTGAACGGATAAGAAGCCTCAAAGATGGTGGCTCTGAGAGCTACCTCGTGATCATTTGTCGATTTGTCTGAAATATAAGTTTTCAGTCCCCATATCTCAGCATTTTGAAAAAAATCGAAACACTAAATCGACGAAAAAATTTGACAAACTTATTGAAACGGTTGAGATGTCGCCTATAGAGAGAACTCCCGCCTGAATCCGACTACCAAACATACGAAAGAAATTTTGGCCAAGCTTAAACAAAGACTCGCTCGTTTCGCTCGGTCGTTCGATAAATATATGTATGTATATATTTATATCTAAATATGTTCATGTTATACGAGTACTAGTATTAACTCATGAGATCAACGGTTCAAATGGCAAAACATTAAACCTTTGATATTATTTATTTCTATAAATATTGACATAAAGGTAAATATTTTATACTTTATTCAAAATAGTGCATTCTTATTACAATGGAAAATAGATTAAAAATTGACATACTAAAACTTAAAATTAAAAAGAATCCCCCAGTACTGAGGCCGTGTGAGGCATCGTCCCCGCACGCTCGCCGCGTTTCCCCTTTGAATGGCGATGACCAGTCCTTGAGCGAAAAAGGAGCCGGCTCTGATATTACCCGATATTGCGATTAATTATTGTGAAATTTCTTTTACAAATTTTTTTGCATCCGAAGACCACGGGCCAAATGTTTCCACCGCCAGTGCCGCAAATTCTTAATTTTTATTAAAGGTAAATTATGAAAGAAAAATATAATGCGATCCCCTAATATATATTTCGTCAACCGCAAAGTTAACTTTGCAAAGGATTGTCCTACTTGGACGCTGGAATTTCGGAAGTTCGTTGTCTCTGTCTAACGTGTGATGTAGAAACAGGTCAGTTTTGACAAATTATGTCATACAGGTTTAAAAAGTGAGATTCTTCCGTTACTATGCTCGATATATTATAAAACGGGCACTGCGACTTTGAACTTGAGCTAGTTGTGATAATTAATAAAGGATGTTAATTTTTCATTGTAGTTTAGTTTTTGTTGCTTACAAGCGACAAAATTGCTTCAAGGCTTTATAAAACTTTTAGATTATCGTTTAATTCTTAAGTAGTAAAATATAAATTAAGATTGTTTTTTTTACATTTATCATTAATCATGTTTAATGTGCCTTTAAACATTATTGATGTATCCAATCTGAAAACAAAAACATTTTTATTTATCACATTTCAGACATAATTATGTACTTAATAGATATTTGTTAATCTTTGCCCAGTTAATAATGAATTTTAAATACTGATATGAGTCACTGTTAATAAGTTTCAGTTCAATGATAAAATATATTTGAAATCTAGCTTTTGCTACCGAAATTTATATTTTTTAAGTTAGTATTTGCTTAATTTTATTTTCAACATGATTATAATAAAAAAAAAAATTAAAATTTTCATATTTACTTTAGATAATGAAGATAATTAAATATGTAGTAAGAGATATTGTGATAGACCAGTTATAATTTCTGATTTTGACGACAGTGAAAGGAACATAATTTTATATCACGGTTTTCACATAGTAATTATTTTTAATTTTTTGTAATAAGATCCGTAGTAATTATTTTTAAAACAAATTCAACTACATACACCTATAATTATGGTGTGTTCTAAAACAATACGACGGACTAAACTTTCCCAAGTCCAAACTCTACAGAACCGTATCGTAAAAAGAAATGTCTACCCATCTCTGTCTGACATTAGTCTATCTCTCACAATTTCTCATTTCACCGTTCACTCGTTTAGCAAGTCTGTACTAACAGCGACAGAGTCCCATTGAAGAAAATACCGCTATTTTCAACCATATGGTGATAATAATTGAGTTGACATCAAAAGCAAAAGAAAGTTGAATACTGTATCACAGTGTTGATGCACTTGTAATATGTATGTTTCTTATTTTACTGCATTAAGTTGGTCAGTTGGCTAGTGGGTTTCCGAACGCAGCCGCGAACGCTCGTCTTTAAAAAAAATAATTTAAAAAAATGCGGCTTAGACGCCATGTGTAGTAGTTTTTTGTTTTTAATTTAGCGCGGTATAAACGTCACGATGACAGCCAGGGAGTGTGTTTTTGTTGTGATTGTGTTTGTGGTGTTTTTGGACATTTTGGGCTGTGGAGCGCAAGAATATGGAAGAGGTGAGTTCATGTGAAGACATTTTTAATTATTTTTTATTGAAAAAAAAAATGTGTAATGTGGATATTTGAGTAGAATTTTGGCTTTTTTAAAATATGTAAAATATCTTAAATAATGAAACAAATATTTTAAACCGATTAATATCCTTAACATCTAATTTTAATGCCAAATAATTAGTGACTAAAATTGCTACCAAGTATGTTGTATTTTTTTATTTATATATGCTATATTTTTTCATTCGATACAGAGTTATTTTATATTAAAGTTTACTATATATATATACCTACAATGAAATTTGTCCGTAAAAGTTTAATAAATTATTTCAATATTTTAGTGATAAATTCATACATTGCATTTCATTTAGGCATGTATTTTGTATATTTTGGTAAATAATTTCATTGATAAAGATTGTCACAACCATATAATTTATTAAAAAAAAAAAACAGAAAACCCGCAGACTAATACAATATAAAAAACTGTCTTATAAATCATTGACCTAATGCTTCAAAAATTATTCTCTACCTGTCATCCAAAGTTGTAAATAAAAGTCAAAGTGTTATCTTATCTATGACTCAGGTCAGGAGAACCACAACTGGTTAAGCACCCACTTCATTACCCTCTAACTGTCGTTTAATTTATGCCTCATTATCAGCTGTCGGCAGTATGTTAACCCTTCCGTTGCTTTCCAAGTGACTGGTTTGTATGGAAATAATATTTAAATACAACAATTTAAACGGATTATATCGTGTATACATATATTAATTATTTGAGTTTCCGAGGTTTGGGAAGTTTATGCCTTCCTTTATAAACAAATATAATATTATTGTTTTTTTTTATAATACTTAATGTTTTATTTTATTAAAGGTAAGAAACCCTTAAGAAACTTATGATCATTTTTCTTTTATAAAACTGATGATGAAAGGTATTTTTAACCGACTTCAAAAAAAGGAGGGGGTTCTCAGTTCGGTTGTTTTTTTCTTTTTTTTTGTTACCTCAGAACTCCGTCATTTATGAGTCGATTTGGAAAATTCTTTTTAGGTTCATGAATAGACATCTCAAGGTTGGTTCCATACAATTTTGGTGAAGATCGGATGACGAGATCCATGAGGAATCGAAGGAATTCCTAAAATTTTATAGGCACTTATAATATTTTTCACATATTTTATAAAACTATTTAAGTATTTGCATATGGTAGTCATCATCTTCCAATGCTGAGCTGATGATGGAAGGTACAACTCCTCAACGGTTAGGATTTAGGAGACAATTCAAACGAGATGCATGCCTTCAAGACCTCCCTGATCACCCTGCCATATGTGTTTTTATGAATCACTAAAAAGCAAAAAAAAAAATTTAACAAAAAATAGAACCGACTTCAGTATAACTAAAAAGCCAAAAATAACCCGTTCAAGTACAGATTACATTTGACTCACCCTTTGAAGTCGGGGCCAAACCTCACGTAAACTATGAAATATAAATATAATAAATAATAACTGAGTGGTTTGGGATCGACTTCAAAGGGTGAGTCAAATGTAATCTGTACTTGATCGGGTTATTTTTGGCTTTTTAGTTATACTGAAGTCGGTTATATTTTTTGTTAAAAAAAATTTAAGTAGTTACAAAAGCGAAGTATTTTTGGATTGGATTTCGTAACTTTTTTTTTTCAAAGATTTGTAGTTCTGTTTGTGATGTCACAAAACAACGTCCGAAACGTCGGGTGCTCAGGAAATTGTTCATTTTTTCTTATCTAAATATGCACCTTTCCACTTTATTAAAGAAAAAGACACAAAATAAAAAGTATATAACTTAACCTTAAGAAACCCATTATCTAAATACACATATTTTTTTCCATTTTTAATGTACCCGTAATATACTCTGATATGTAATCCAAATATTTAATTTAATTGTGTTACAATCGCGAAAACCAAAGGAAATATTGACAAGAAGCTGCTTGCAACTGCGGTCTCGTATTTTTTTCTCTTTCCGTAGTTGGTATAAAAGTACCCTTTAACCATCTTTGGATGGACATGGACAAATTCATCTTTGGATGGACATGGACAAATTCAGCACCGCGCTATTAAGTTTCTTGAAATAATTACCTACCTATCCATAGAGAACAGATTTTCAGTCCATTTTTTTTCTATTTTTTTATAAAAAGAAAATACAATTTACCTATACGTCATAATATGACATTTTACAGGATACTAGTAAAGATGGCATACCTTCCTAACGACCATTCATAATTTGTCAGTTTAATTTAAGCCTTATAACAAATAGACAGGTAGTTAACTATTCATTGAACTTTATATACTATGTCTAGGTCATTGGAACTCAGGAGGATGGATAAACCAATAAAAAGTACGAGTTCCGTTTTGACTGAACTGGATCCCATACAATTTTGTCTTCATATTTATCCTTTGTAATACATACAAAGGATAAAATATATGAAGACAAAATTGTAGTTATACAAAATAAGAAATGTGTAATCACCACAAAAATAGGATCAATCAAAAATAGGCTCTTCACCATAGCCAATAGAGGCAGACTTATAGCTTTATATTATTTATCACAGATCATAGCAGTAGGTATACATTCCCAAGTAGCACAATTGGGTCTAAATAGCTCGTATATCATATCTAATTAGATGCTTAAGTGAAATTTACCACCATGACTAAGTGCTATATAGGTTGCAAGAACCCTTATGCCACCAGTATAGAACCAAAAGGAGAAAAATTGCAGCCTATTTTTGGTGCTAAATAGAATCCATAAGAGATCTCACAATAACCTTAAGTGGAAATTAGAACTATGGGTGAAAGTTATGCGTCCATAAGAGATCTCACAATAACCTTAAGTGGCAATTAGAACTAAGGGTAAAAGTTATGCGCAGTGAACGAATGAAACATTTCAGTTCGGTCAATGAGTGATAAATGAGTCGCCAAAATTATCTTTGAGTGGCGAGGCAACTGTCAAATTGAAGTAATACGTGATCTGCCATATTCATTTTGGATTTATATGTCTGTTTGATGAGTGATTAAAACTTTACGTTATACAAGCATCGAAATAAGCACGAAATTCTTGCGAATTTTTTTTTACTGTGAAACTATAGTATGTTTTCTTTGTAAATTTCGACGCGCCCTTCATTTGATCAGGAATATTAAAAAAGAGAGTGCTAAATTAAATAAGGAATAGATACTGATAAGAAATAAAACTGTTAAAAACCTGACCTAATGATTGTAGGTTACGTACAATGTTAAAGTAACATCGTCACAACTATCAAAAGTCTGTGATTATGCGTCAGTGTGATAAAATTCTGGTTAAAATAATCAATTTTCATAGGCTTCCATTTGTAAACATGGCGAAACAAAAACCGTCCAAGAGCATGTCGGGCCACGCTCAGTGTAGGGTTCCGTAGTTGACCATCCTTCACAATAGACAATAAAATCGAATTTAAATTACGAGAAAGATTTCAAGCTCTATAAAAGGTCGTAAACGCCAAAGTAACTGTAATTACTTATTACCTTCTAGAAGTTATCGATTATACGCACCAGATTGAGCGAAATGTTTTAATGCAGTATGGCACTTAACTAATATGTGTAACGTTCGAAGTATAAGAACACCGCGGGGCACTTACGTCATTTAAAAGAAAATTATGAATTTTTGCGATAACTCAAAAACGGCTCGACCGATTTTATTCAATATAGTTTTCATTGAAAGTACTAATAGGGCCTTATTTCATGAATTTTTCCATAATTTTTTGACCCGTGGTTGAGAAGTTAGAGGGGGGGGGACACTATTTTTTGGATTTACCGAGCGAATATTTACAAAACTGCTGACTTTATCAAAAAATGATCTTTGAAGGCCCCTATTGTTTTTAAAAGACCTATTCAACGACACCCCACACGCTAGTGTTAGAACGAAAAAAAAAATCACCCCCACTTTAGGTGTATGGGAGGTACCCGAAAAAAAGTTATTTTTTTAGTTTTTATTTTACCGTTATGTCGGCGTGATACATACACATACCAAACTTCAGCTTTCTAGCACTTATGATCACGGAGCTAAGCCGCGGACGCACAGACGGACAGACGGACATGGCGAAACTATAAGGGTTCCTAGTTGACTACGGAACCCTAAAAAAGATCCTACAGTGTTTATTTTCACTTATTTGTTCCTTATTTGGAACTATCAAGTCTAATAATCACTTATTTGTATCTTGCGAGTGGCAAAGCAGTGAATGATATTACCAATAGTAATTATTTGCTCTTTTGTAGACTATTAAACAAGCAAGACTATTAAATATATTTTGACAAGGCGCAAATAGGAACAATAATAGAACTTTTAGTTCGTTAGTGGTTCGAAATAAGTGAAAATAACTGCTTTTGGTTCCAAGAACCTCCTACTGACACCTATTTATGCGTTGGAGTGGCAATAAGGTACTTCTTAGGCCTTAAAGTTGCAATATTTTTTGGTTCCAAAAGAGCCGTAAAATTATCCCTTTAGCCACTATTGGTGATATAATTCGCTATTGTACTAGTCATTTGGAACTTTTAGTTCCAAATAAGGGTATGTTCCCACTTATATGTAAAAGTTGCTTATAAGTGATTTTAAGGCCTTATATAGCACTATTGCTTCTTATTGAGTGACAATTTGAACCTGCATGCAACTTTAAGTAGCAAAATCGACTTTATCCCACCATAAGTAATAAAGTAGAAACAAAAAACGTTCCTATGCAACTACAAGTGATAGGATGAACTCATATACAGTTTTGAGTGGTGTTTAAAGCTATAAGTTGTATCAAACACTGTTAAACCACTCATTTAGAACTTAAAGCTATAAGATAAGCTGCAAAATTCACTAATGTGCTGCTTGGGTTGTAACTAGTTGTAATAATTATCATATAACTGTATCAATATAATGAACCGTCCTAGGAAGCGAAACTTTATGACTACATTTACGCTAGAGTGCGCTACTGCGTCATAATAAAGAGCCGTTTTTTTCTCAATACCTATTACGTCCATCTTAGTGTCCTTGTGGCCTATATAGAAAATACAGAAGTCCAGAACTAAAAATCGGCGTTATGTTATCTATAAGAACATTATAAAATTCATTTTTCCATGGAGTGGGGTCATGATTTCAGGAAAAATCTTAATAGCGTGATGCAGGATCCTAATTTGTTTTGTAAGTTCGTGCAGCGCCATGCCAACCTGGCGCCAACTGTTTTAATAATATACTTTGTCCTCGCATCACGCCGAAACGGCTGGACGGATTTTGACCAATTTTGGTACAGGGATAACTTTTTATCCGTCGACGGTAAAGAAAATCATAAGTGAACAACGTTGCGGGCACCAAATAGATCAAACAATCTTTTATACTTAGATCATACAATCTTTTACTTAAGTCATTTTATAGAATGGTCCATTAGACCGTGCTCAGCGGGGCGTAAGTTTGATTCCCCGTCGAGATATCAGTTACTAATGGTTTTATCACTGGATAAGGTGTAAAATGATCGAGCGACTGTCAGTAGCAGAACATTTATTACGTTTAACGTTTCATTTGACCACTTCATATCAATATTAGAGCCATTAAAAGTGTCCTTTTTGTTCCCCGATGAAAAAAGAGGGATATTATAAGTTTAAGATTTGTATCTGTGCGTCTGTCTATGGCATCGTATCTCCCAAATGGATGGACCAAATTATTTAATTTTTTTAATCGGAATTCGAAATATGTATTTTTTTTTTCACCTTCAGCCTTCCACCAACTATGAAACCACATTTAACTTTGAAATAATATGAATTTCAATATATGTGTAGACATTTTGACATTTTAAAACATGTATATACTTAGTTAAAAGCTTAATAAAAACAAAATTACGATCTCCTCTTTAGTAACTCATAAAAGCATATATGGGTAACTATCGTTACACAAAGGAATCAATTAAGTTTTGTTTTCATTAAACCCCTTAACCATGTACATTAAAAATGACTCATGTATCATAATCATTAGTATAAGTTGACATGTCAACTCTTTTAAACCAACTTAATGAAAGTGATTTATAGCTTTTTGAGAAAGTCGATATTTTTTGTTACAAAGTGATTATCTAAACTACTTATATAGATAATAGACTGACGTTCGTAGACGCATCTGCATTCCTCGAGCGTCCTTGGCCTGCATTCTTTATTATAAACAGATAAAAAACTATAATGACGTATTATTATCCTTACACCTGGCCCAGAGTCCCGTTATTGCTTCTTTTCAACCAACTTCAAAAAGGGGAGGTTCTCAATATTATCTTACGTGATACCTCAGAACTACTTCATTTATAAAACAACTAGCTTCGCTAGTGTTACCTGCTTATCCCAGGGGAACACAAAATTCTTCGGAATAAAAAATAGCCTATTTGTTAATCCAGGGTGTCAGCTACCTCCATACCAAATGTTATCAAAATTGGTCCCGCCGTTTGAGCGTGAAGGAGTAACAATCTTAGAAACACACTGTCAAACTCTATAATATTAGTGTGATAAGAAGAAGCACTAGATATTTATATATTTACAATGAAGCGAAAAATTTTAAGTTTCAAGCAGGTTTCGAACCTGTGTCTCCAACAGGTTCAGTGGTCCAATAGGTAGGACGCCCGTGTGGGCCCGGAAAGCTGTTAGAGATGCAGGTTTGAACCCTTCTGGAACCATTACATTTTTCAATGTTTTGCTTCATTATAAACATTTGGTTTACGGTAGCAGACGTTACCGCTAAATTAGGGACGAATCTTGGCGCAACATATAAGTACACATGATATACCTTGATTGTGATACAAAAACAAACACCCGAAATAACATTGGAAAGCGACAGTTGCGTAAATGTCGTTGAGCAAACTACAAATGATCGAGAAAGTTCAAATATGTCGGTATCGCGGTATACCACAAGTAGGCTCTAAAAGCGTGCTTGTATGGCCAGTCATAATGGGGTATAATGATATGGTCACTTTCACTGATTCGGCAGTTTCCATTATTGCTGCAACATGTGTTAAATGACAGTGATTGGGTGGTTTTTCTACTTAAAAATAAAGAATGTGGTTGAGCATTTGCTTAAAATTATGAACGCAAGAAAAAAGATGGAAATCTCTAAACACGTGTTGTTTATCTTTGTATTTTTCCATTCAAAAACAAATATCTTTCGTCGACTGCATAACCATCGTAATTTGTTTGCTTCTGTTATTTATCAAATGAAGTTGGTATCTGTTATAGGTTAATCTACTGTTTCATGTGGTAACACTAGACCTTAAAAGTAAAAACTGAGTTACAAATTGGACTGAATTTGTTCTCTATACAATTTTTTTTAACACATGAATAAAACGATAAAATATTTTGGAATGTTATAAAACAAACCTAACCTAATCTATAGGTTGACATTATCAAGATTTCAAAAATATATGGATTCCCAGGAAAAATTAGTCTATGAAATGTTACATCTACAAGTATAGCCCAACAGAATGTTTTTCAGCCTACGCCATCTTACGGATTTCTAGTGTTACTAATTTATTTTACTAGCAAAGACAAAGTTTCGGTAACTGACGATAAAAGTTGGTGGATTCCACTGCAGTGGACTGATGTAAACAAAGAGGAAACAGGACTAAATATTCGGCAATTTTCAATTAATATTTGCTTAATAAAGCCAAAACTATAAATAGTGATGAAAATCAATTGCTTTTCAATAGGATTCAGTGTTTATTTCGCAAGAAGAACGAAGGATTGAGCTGCATTCAGGTAAACAATCCTTGACACATAGCTATTGACGTTTAATAATGCAAATATGACGTATGCACATTATTATTGTACCTACATCTCCTCTGACATTATACATATGTAACAATTACCTAGTTATAATATAATTGTATTAGTTTTTAAGTATAATTAACGAAAAATTGACTTACTGTTGAGTTTATTTCGGCTTTCTTCTCAACAGCGGTCTCCTCTTGCGAAATGCCGGTAGACTCACAATCCGACTTGTAAAAGTGCCCCTATGGCCCACTTACTGAATAAATTATTTCATTTCATTTCATTGCCATATGAAAGCTGTTTGTAGCGCCACTATCCCTGGGCCGGACCGCCCCTTGCTAGGCTATACAATGCAACAGCATGAAACATATTCTAAGTAGATATTTCGGTGGCTTATCACTGAGTCATTGCAGGACGCAGATAAAAGACGGAATGTGACTCTTATGACGTCAATAAGCTCAGAGATTTACGGATAAACAACAAAAGAGTTGAAATGAAATGATATAATTTATTCAGTAAGTAGGCCACAAGGGCACTTTTACAAGTAAATAATAAAAATATCGGACAATCTCACACAAATCGATCTAGTCCTAAAGACGACCAAGACGACGACGATATACATACTTATATAGATAAATATATACTTAAATACATAGAAAAACCATGACCCAAGCACAAAGCTTCAGCTGTTAGTGCTAATTCTGTATAATAAATAAATAAATAAACAAAATATTCGAGTTTATCACACAAATATTTCGAGCCTGGGACCGCCACAAGTAAGATTGTGAATCTACCGGCATTCCCCAAGAGACCGCTGTTGAGAAGAAAGCCAAAAGAAACTCAACAGTAAGTAGTTTTTATTCGTAAATTATACTTAAAATTTTCAATAATATTTCGCCTGTTGCTCTCTCCAAGGTTCCACATTGGGTTGCATAAAAATCCTAAGTCATAATCTTAATTTGGCATAATTTTGTAGCCATAGTTTTTTTTTAGAATTGTAACTTTTCAGGGATGTTATGTATAACCATTTGGATCTCTTTAGATGAAAGTAAATAAATACACCATACATAGCACGTACAATATATTTTTACGTGTTATGTTATAAATAAATTATGTATCAATAAACACAGCATTGTATGCTTTTATTAATTTATAGATTTAGGTTAACACAGTAAATATAATATAGTTGGTAAACTCAGTAAATGTAATATAGTTGGCAAACTCGGTAAATATGTAGTTGGTAAGCTCGTTGATGTCTTTTGTTTGAAAGATAAAAATAAAAAAAATAAAGACAAAATAAGATTTTTTGAAATATGTGACTTCTATGATACGAAAATTTTAAGATTAATTTTTTAACCCAAAATAAATTTTGAAATTGTTTTTAGAATCATCATAATTTAGCAAAACAATAATAAAATTGTATGACGACCACGAACTTAAACGCACTTTCTCACGTTGAAAATGGCAAATTACTTATTTTCTCCATACAAATACTTAGGTACCTGGTACCTAATCTACAGATGACTGTAGGTAGGCCTTTAGTATGGAGCGTTTTTAGTCCTTTGCAGGAATGTTGAACTTTGACGGTCGTTTCTGACTTTTAGAGCAGTCTAAGTGTAGGTAGTCCGATATAGACATTTGATCCCAATAATAAATAGAATCGATTGACATACTCAAAAAAAAATTGGCCACACGCCTATTATGCATGTAGGTATAGGTATTATAAATAAATTATACACCTCTCTCTTAAATCACTCTATCTATAAAAAAATGGGCAAGTGCGAGTCCGACTCGCGCATGAAGGGTTCCGTACCATAAAACAAGTTTGTTGTATGGGAGCCCCCCTTAAATATTTATTTTATTTTATTTTTAGTATTTGTTGTTATAGCGGCAATAGAAATACATCATCTGTGAAAATTTCTATTGTCTAGCTATCACCGTTCTTGAGATACAGCCTGGTGACAGACGGACGGACGGACGGACAGCGAAGTCTCAGTAATAGGGTCCCGTTTTTACCCTTTGGGTACGGAACCCTAAAAAAACGCATCAAAATCCGTTGCGTAGTTTTCAAGATCTAAGCATACATAGGGACAGACAGCCTAAAGCGACTTTGTTTTATACTATGTAGTGATGTATATGTATATTATCCTTGTATGCCACAAGGAAATCTCCAGCATATTATGTGGTCAACATGAATATTTATACTCAGCATAACTGCGCTCGAGGTCGTTGACCCGGGACAATATGACATTGTGGTCCTTCGACCACACAGGGTGGGTTCACTGACCTTTTGACTGAGCGAGCGAAGCGTTGCCGTTTCACCTTGGGCCTCGTGTATTGCCTCCAGTGACCTTGAGTTTTTCCACATCCGTTTTGCCGTATGAGGGTAAAGAAGTAACAAACATATACATTTAAACACACTCACAAACTTTCGCCTATTATTAGTGTAATATATACAGGTACAAATATTCGAGTTCATGACACAAATATTTGCCCTTGTCGGGATTTGAACACAGGACCCGCTCAGCAGGTATGCTTATATTATACTTGATCTTCCTGATCTCTTGATCAAGTCTGGGCTAACACATAGGCTACTTTTTATCTCGGGATGAGCGAGTAACACCGCGTGGCGCAGCTAGTTATAATTATAAGTATCACTACATAGTACATTGTATAAAACAAAGTCGCTTCTGTCTTTCTGTCTGTCCCTATGTATGCTTAGATCTTTAAAACTACGCAACGGATTTTAATGCATTCTTTTAAATAGATATAGTGATTCGAGAGGAAGGTTTATATAAATGTATGTATATTTAATACATGCATAATAATGAATAGTAAAGTTAGTATCAGCATTGCACCCGTGCGAAGCTTTGGGGGTTGGTTGCTAGTACATAATTATCTTAAAATAACTTAACCAACCAATATCTAGATCTTAAACATACAATGGTTACGAATCTTGTAATAACACCTCTCACACGGCCATACCGTCACCGTTTTCGGTTCACGATCACGGCACCGGTATCTGGGTCACGGGTCCTGCGGAACAGGTATTTTGGCTACCGGCACCTACTGGGCACACAGTGCTGCTAACCACAAATCTGCAGGCCTTATGATGGTTGCGTTTATCACTACATAGTATAAAACAAAGTCGCTTCTGTCTGTCTGTCCCTATGTATGCTTAGATCTTTAAAACTACGCAACGCATTTTGATGCAGTTTTTTAAATAGAGTTATTTAAGAGTGGTTCATGTGTATAATACATGCATAATTTATCAGCGTTGCACCGGTGCGAAGTCGGGGCGGGTCGCTAGTTCGTAACTAAAAACTTGAGTATAAATTACACTACACGTTTTGTAACAGGTGTAACGGTGATTACAATATATTGCGCCATAAACATTTCCTATAACTTTCATCAACAGATCTTATGCAAAATGGAAGATGCAAACGTATTGCCTTTTCACACGCAATAACTAAACTGGAGGTAGACATGTCATATTTTAGAGTACAGCAAGTCTATCACACACGACACGTTTGGCTCGGTTAGTAGACACCTGCCTACTGAGCAGGTGGTCCCGGGTTCGAATCCCGGCCACGGAAAATATTTGTGTGATGAACTCGAATATTTGTGCTTGGGTCATGTTGTTCTATGTATTTAAGTATATATTTATCTATAAGCATATAAGTATGTATATCGTCGTCTAGTACCCATAACACAAGCCTTCTTGAGCTTAATTTGGGACTAGATCAATTTGTGTCAGGTTGAATGATATTTATCTATTACACAGTTCCTCGTTCATCAGACCAACCCTGTCGTACCATATTATTGTATTGTCGTCAAAGTTCAGCGCAATCGGTTGAAGATATCTGCTTCAAAATGTAGTTGCAAGATTCCATCCGAACAAACATAATAGTTACATACATACATATAGCTAGGACGTTTTTCATTCCACGCCATCTTGCGGATTTTTAGTGGTATTGATTTATTTCACTGGCAATGACAAATTTTTGATAACTGACGTTGAAAGTCAGTGAATGTCACTGATGTAAACAGGTCTAAATATTCAGCAAAATTCAACAATCGTTTGCGTAATAAAGCCAAAACTATCCACAGTGATGAAAGTCAAGTTTTTTCAATAGGATTAAGAATTTATTCGCAAGAAGAACGAAGGTCTGAGCACCATTCCGGTACACAATGTTTTGAATTTGTTTGATGATAAATCCTTGACAAATCGCTATTGACGTTTAATAATGCAAATATACGACGTATGCACGTTATTGCCATATGAGATCTGTTTGTAGCGCCACTATCCCTGGGCAAGACCAACCTTCTTAGGCTATACATACATACATACATACATTACAAGCTAAATAAAAGCTTGTAAAAAGTTGATTGATCCTAAAATAAACAAATAAATATTATAGGACACTCTTACACAAATCGATCTAGTCCCAAATTAAGCAATGCTTGTACTATGAGTACTAGACGACCATATACATAATACATAACATCCATGTCCCAGGAACAAATATTCGAGTTTATCACACAAATATCTCTTGCTGGGATTCGACCCAGGACCGTCAACTAAGAAAACTCGCACTAAAAAGCGCTCAGAAACTCAACAGTTTGTCTTTTCATAATCAATTATCAAAGCTGTATAAACAGGTAACACAGACAATATTATCGTACACATCTAGTCCCCAGAGGTTTATTCCTCCAACCATTGTTCTGAACACCTGCTTTTCTAATTCGACACAATTTTCACTTTCTGTGACCTCCCTTTACTTTCTACAGAGTTATGTCTCCCAGCGTTCCTATCGAAAGCCTAAGCTTCCATTGCGCGTTCTTTATCAAAATTACACGTTAGCGTCACATGAAACACGCAATGTATGATGACTAGTTGTTTGTATCCTCATTAGTATTCTTAGGGAGTCTGTCTTTGGTCGGTGACCGCATTTTTTTTAATTTGGGCAGTCGTCCGTTAGCAATAGATTATCTGTGGTTTTAATTGAATGATATTAATTTTATGGCTTATGGTTTTATTACTGTTTTCTTGATGTTAGTTAGTTAATTACTCTTAATGTTGTATGGTGATTTGTGCCCTAGATAGAGATGGTTTTTCACTTTCTATGTAATTACCAACTTTTATTTAACTTGCGTTGTTTGAATGTACTTATAAGTTTCTTTCGGCGTTTCGCCTCAACTGTGGTCTCCTCTTGTGAAATGCCAGTAGATTCGAACATGTAAAAAAACGTATTTCTTATGTTGATGATTAAAGAAAAAACCGGCCAAGTGCGAGTCGGACTCGCGCACCGAGGGTTCCGTACAAACACTTTCCATCCCTAAGTGGTTAAGTTAAGTTTGCACCTGGTATGTATAGCGCCCCATATAAATTTGGTGCAAAGTTAGGTATTAAAAAAAAAATTATGGTTTTCGTAATTTTTCCTTTATCTATGCTATAAGACGTTGCTTCGTACCAAATTTCAAGATTCTGAGTTCACGGGAAGCACCCTGTAGGTTTTGATTCCCTTGCAAGTGTCGAAAATTTGCGGCATAAACGGCTGTATCTTTTGATTGCGTTGGCTTAGAAGTTTGATTTTTTCACAGCTTCAAGGGACAGTAGACTTGAGTAATTGATATAAATTTCAGCTTCATACCTCCACGCGTTCCTGAGAAAAAGGGTCTTGACAGACGGACGGATGGACGGACAGACGGACAACAAAGTGATCCCACCAAAAACATTTCATGTAAAAATGGCGGCCAAGACTCATATGGTCTGGCTGTAAAAAAGTTATCAGATCCCTCGAAAAACCAAGCCCCTAAGCCCTGAGTTTACTAATCCTACACCTTGGCTTCAAAGGTATGGCTTGGCCGTTTCATAAAGTACCGTAAATAAGTCCAACGGACCGTCTGGCCCATACGATATCAAGAAGTTAAGTTTATATCTCCATGATAATATATATAAACTTAATTCCTTACCATACAGGCCGGACAGTCCATTAGACTTATTTACGGTACTTTATGAAACGGCCAAGCCATACCTTTGAAGCCAAGGTGTAGGATTAGTAAACTCAGGGCTTAGGGGCTTGGTTTTTCGAGGGATCTGATAACTTTTTTACAGCCAGACCATATGAGTCTTGGCCGCCATTTTTACATGAAATGTTTTTGGTGGGATCTCATTTATTTTTGTAAGGTGCTCTAGTCTTTTTCATTTATTTGGGCCATAGCGTCTGTAAGTAAGTAGTAATAATAGCAAAAGCGTTATGAGCATGTGTCTTGGCCGCTAATTTTACATGAAATGTTTTTTTGGTGGGATCTCATTTCTTTTTGTAAAGTAGTTTTTAATTTTTAGGTCTATTTTTTTATTTTTTTTGTGCCGTAGCGTTTCTAAGTAAGTAGTAATAATTGTGTATTTAAGAAATACTTACGTTTAGCCCCCATTATGGAAAACCCATACAAACTTTCATCCCCTTATTTAAAGGGTGGGGGGTAATTTTCTAAAAATCCTAGAATATATATTTTATTATTTATAACAAGGAGTCTCTATATCAATTTTCAGACCTCTAGTATCAAAATTTGCAGAAGTCTCATACAAACATCCATCCCCTAGTTTAAGGGGTTGGGGGGTAACAGTTCCAAGTTTCAGAATTATTCTATTGTTTGTGTACTAAACCTAGCTTACATACCAAATTTCAGCTTTCTAGGTCATCGGGAAGTACCCCAGAGGTTTTGATACGTCAGTGAGTGAGTGGCAAAATCGGCGTATTTTAGGTACCAATAAAACCTAAAGTATAAAAGCTAGATCAATTAAATTAAGTACATTTCATATGTTCCCTAACTGCATCTTAACCTGTGAATTTGGGCGCTCTGGTGTTAACTGGGACGAAGCTATGAGGGTTTGAAAATTAGACGAAACGGTTCGAGAAAAGGTAGGTAGTGCCCCGTGCACTACCGTGCCCCCAGATAAAGAAATATTTAAAATACGAAGTCGAAGTGTAGATATGGAAGTAGTAATAATTGTGTATAAGAAATACTTACGTTTAGCCCGATATATACTACGTTTATCGCCCATTATGGAAAACCCATAAAAACTTTTATCCCCTTATTTAAAGGGTGGGGGGTGATTTTTTAAAATCCTAGAATATGTATTTTATTATTTATAAATAATAAAGGAGTCCCTATATCAATTTTCAGACCTCTAGTATCAAAATTTGCAGAAGTCTCATACAAACTTCCATCCCCTAGTTTAAGGGGTTGGGGGGTAAAAGTTCCAAGTTTCAGAATTATTCTAGTGTTTGTGTACTAAACCTAGCTTACATACCAAATTTCAGCTTTCTAGGTCATCGGGAAGTACCCCAGAGGTTTTGATACATCAGTGAGTGAGTGGCAAAATCGGCGTATTTTAGGTACCAATAAAACCTAAAGTATAAAAGCTAGATCAATGAAATTTAGTACATTTCATATGTTCCCTAATTGCATCTTAACCTGTGAATTTGGGCGCTCTGGACGGGACTGGGACGAAACTATGAGGGTTCGAAAATGAGACGAAACGGTTCGAGAAAAGGTAGGTAGTGCCCCGCCTCTTTTTTTTTCGTCTTGGCGGGGGCACTACCGTGCCCCCAGATCCTATAAGGGTTCCGTTTTTTCCTTTTGAGGTACGGAACCCTAAAAAATGCCATGATATTGTTAGATTAGTTGGTTCATTAAAGTACCGTCTGATGTCACGCTATGCTACTTTTTTAGCAACGCGTGACGTCACTCCCGAACTTTGATGCGTTTTTATCTTTTTTTTGTTTGATTGACACAAGAAAAAAAAAAGTAAGTATCCAAATTTTTTTAATGTATGTAAGGTTGACTGGTAGAGAAGACCTCATACGAAAACTTATCGTACAGATTTCTGTACTCTTTATTAGGGTTCCGTACCCAAAGGGTAAAAACGGGACCCTATTACTGAGACTTCGCTGTCCGTCCGTCCGTCTGTATCTCAAGAACGGTGATAGCTAGACAGTTGAAATTTTCACAGATGATGTATTTCTATTGCCGCTATAACAACAAATACTAAAAATAAAATAAAATAAAACAAATATTTAAGGGGGGCTCCCATACAACAAACTTGTTATTATAGGTACGGAACCCTTCATGCGCGAGTCGGACTCGCACTTGCCCAATTATTTACTTTATTTTATTTTTATTCGATTCTTTACTACAATCACCACATACTATAAAACAAAGTCGCTTCCTGCTGTCTGTCTGTCTGTCCCTATGTATGCTTAGATCTTTTAAACTACGCAACGGATTTTGATGTGGTTTTTTAATAGATAGAGAAATTCAAGAGGAAGGTTTGTATGTATAATACATGCATAGTATATTTAGTATCACTATTGCACCCGTGCAAAGCCGGGGCAGGTCGCTATCGCTAGTTAAGACTAAAGAAATAAATAAACTAAATGGTAACACTTAATTAAAGAAAAGACGACGAAATGCAATTATCGAAATGTCCGCTCCAATCCACTTTCTTATGTAATCTTATTGATGTGCCTTTTTAAACTTATCTCGGTCTTTATGATTGCCTTTATTGGCGTGTTAGTGCCGTAACAGGCACTTTTACTTGTCGCTATAAAACGGCTTGTAGACCGAGAGACAGATATAAGATTAGCAGCATCATTAATTTCCTTATCACAATAAAAACGGAATTTGTCACTAGCATTATATAACCATAGCATTATATGGCCATATTAGCCAAAGAACCGATAACCGGTGGGGTTTACTTGTTCTTGAGTGGAGACCGTGGATTGGCAAGCGTAGTGTGGTGTGGGACGCCCTAAGAAGACTACGTGGAACGACGATCTTTGCACGGTGGCTGGCAAGAGCTGGATGAGAGAAGCCGAGGATCGTTCTCAATGGCGTGCAGTTGGAGAGGCCTATGTTCAGCAGTAGACAAGAATAGGCTGATGATGATGATGATGATGATGATGATGATTAAATAACGTCTCGATACGACATGAACAATCAGGCGAAACGTTAGAAAAATTATCGACTCAAGGTAAATAATCTTATACGTACATGATGTCCCGTTGACGTTATTTATTATGTGCGAAAATATAAATGATTACCCCAATATACTGATCTCATTTTAATTTTATTTATCTAGTTTATAGATTATCTGGAAGAGATCTATATTCAGCGAAGTATCTCCATCGGCCACCTAGGTATAAAATACACATGTCAGAAATGATGCCGAATTAAAATTGTACAGTTTTATTTCGTGGATAATTAGTAATGAAACATGATTAGTTGACATAAAAACATCATATTTGTTCATCATTATTATACGACGCCCACTGCTGGACAAAAACTTCCCCTAAAGTTCTCCGCAACAATCGGACTTGCATATTTATTAAATCAAATTAAATCAACTAATAAATTTACTATAAACCTTTCATGCATACAAAAGCGATATCACTTATACAATCAGCGCTATCTGTTATCAAATACTAACATTGTTAATTATTGATCTTTTTTTTCTGCTAAAAGGTTAATAATTGAAAACATTTATTATGGGCCAAAAATAAAACTTATAAAATAACAAATTTATGGGATTAAAACTAAGATTAAAATATACATATTTATAAAACAAAGACCTCTAGGTAGGCTGCCCATGACGCAGGCAGCATTCCCACGCCAATCAACTAATAGTCAAAATATGTAAAAATAGTGAAACTTCAAAAACAATGTTGGATGATATAGCAAACTTATCCTCGTCTCTCAGCCTACTAAAGAACAATAACAGAAACTTTTACTTGCAATTGTAATCAAAACTGTTATCTTATTTAATTTGCCATCAATGTACCTACTGCACACAAAAATTTCTCTCTCCGCACAACTTTCATTTTTTAGAGCACAAGTACGAGTACTGCTCTGCTACACATAAGATGAGACTATGTCAATGTCATGCAATTTTACGGGTTGTTGAGCATGCTTAAGTAAACAAACTAACCGTCACTATATCCGTATCCATAAATACGTAAATACGGATATACTGACACGGTAAGTTTAGTTAATAGACACATACACACACACTCACACACACACACACATCACGTATACTTAAGGCAAAAATCCGTTCAAAAATGCTGATTGTTTTAGAAATTGTTCTCTATGATTAAACATGTTTCTTAACATAATATCCATGTTACTAATTAGAACAGGGCTATACGATTTATTGGTATATATTTGAAACCTACACATTGGTAATTTTTGTTTCAAAAACCACTCGAATTTGACAAAATTCACGCAGAAAACTGTTTTTTTATAACTTATTTTCGACTGCACGCAATGAAAGCATGAAATAGCTATTACTATCTACAACTCAGGCAAAAGTATTATTCACTTCAAAAAGTTTGTTGAAATTATCAATATATACCTATGTCATAATATGAAAAAATATATAAAAAGAATAAGACATCTTAAGTAACTAACCGTCGCTATATCCGTATCCGTAAGCACGAAAAAAAAAAAAAAAACTCAACTACTTGCTTTAGAAAAAGCCAAATTGTGCTTTATTTGTGTCAATAGTTTTTATGTCAAACGCGCAAACGGATCGCCTGATAGTGCGCGATTACCGTCACCCATAGACAACACCAACACACAGTCACACAGACACACATAGACACCTGCAACACCAGAGGAGTCACAAGTGCGTTGCCAACCTTTCAGGGAGTACGCTCTTTTCTTGAAGGTTTGAAGGTCGTATCGGTCCGGAAATACCGCAAGCGACAATTCATTCCACAATGTTGTGCGAGGCAGGAAATAGTGCTTAGTAGTAATAGCAACTAAAATTAAACTTATTTTACACAACTAATTTTGGTTACTAGTAGGTACTGTTAACATTTTTTTTTTCAGTGAATAGACAAATTTTAACCAATTTTGGTACAAAAATAGCTGAATATCCAAAGATGGTTATAGAATACTTTTTACCCATCTACGGTAAAGAAAATACGCGGACAGTTGCAGGCGCCTAGTGTCTCGTGTGATTTCAATTGCACTGACTCTTTTAGCCTTCCCACCGGAACCAACAATGCGATGAATAGCTTCTTTTCTTTGTGACAAAAATAAGCATTCGGGTGGTAGGTACTTATCTAGACTGGCTTCGTCTTAAGACACTACGGTATTTGGATTCGACCATGGAAATTCGACCCACGTGCGGGGATGTCATGGTTGCTTTTATCACGTTATAAACGCAACCATCATAGCAGGTAATTAATGAAATTCGGTTGCGAAACATTTTTCCTGACATCATAGAAAACTGATTTTCGATACAAATCTAGAATCACTACATAGTATAAAACCAAGTCCCTTCTGTCTGTCTGTCCCTATGTTTGCTTAGATCTTTAAAACTGCGCAACGGATTTAGATGCGGTTTTTTTAATAAATAGAGTGATTCAAGAGGAAGGTTTATATATGTATAATACATGCATAATTTATCAGCATTCCACCCGTGCGGAGCCGGGGCGGGTCGCTAGTTTTATAATAGTATATGTACAGTTAAGTAGACCGATGGTCTAGTCTAGTACACCTGTGTATGCCCTAGATTCCACAGGCTGGTGAGAAACGATTTCCTGTTTTTTACAACTACAATGATCAATTGTCTTCGCCTTCATCTCTCACCTTCTTACCTACTGTTTGACATACCCACTTCGAAGATCCTACTTTTTGCGATATTGTTGGCTATAATTACGCACAATGGAGGTGGTTTGTGATCAATGGAATCGATTGTCATTCACGACAACTGAATGATTGATATATCAGATGCAAGGCTCCTTATCTGTACAGAAATGCTGATCGTTTTAGACATTTTTCTGTCGTTAGACGTTTTAGACATGTGTCAGATTGTTTTGGACATGATCACACATGTTTCTTAACATTATTATCAATGTTACTACTTAGAACAGGGCCATTGCGATTTATTGGTATATATTTAAAACCCACAGTTTGAGTTTTCATTGATAATTTTTGTTACAAAAACTATTCGAATTTGACGAAATTCATGCAGAATACAGGTTTTTGCTACTTATTTTCGACTGCAGGCAATGGAAGCATGAAATAGCTATGTTATTTTCTAGAAGTCAGGGAAAAATATTATTCACTTCAAAGAGTTGTTTGAAATTATCAATGTATTTGTCATAATATGAAAACAATAAAATTTAAAAGGATTAAGGCCTCTATATTAACGTATTATAGCAACGATTTCAGTAGCTCCCACGGAGTCGAGGAATAAATACCCCGCCGGCCTCGTCGTAATCATCAAGTATCGTATAGTTGCCGGCAAACTTTTAGAATAAAAATGGCGGATATGCGCATGTACATTTGTACGTAAATCGGCTACTGCACAGTCAAGGTTATGCTCTAAAAGTTACGCATTTTAAACATATATGATGCAGAGGGCGCCTTAGTAGCGTAGAATTATAGAATCAAAGATTTGGTGTGAGTGACGTGACCAAGTGCTAGCTCGGTGGGGAGAGCACTACGCTGGAAACGTAGGGTCGCAGGTTCGAGTCCTACTGCTTACATTGCAGTGGATCACATTACTATTTTCTTTCATAATTTTCCTTTAAATGACAGAATTAATAAAAATATTCTATTAAAAATATATCGTAATGTTATGAATCCTGCCTCCATTCCCCACCACCCTCGCTGAATAGTAATGTCGGCCTTTACCTATAGTATTTAAACTTATTGTAGTATTTTATTTATTTAAAAGGATCTAATATTAAGCGAGGCACGTAAATATAGTCCAGTCGGGTGTAATAACATCACATAATCTCACTGCCGGTATGTCGGTTTCTCCCACGCTCTGATTGCTCGTCCGCCGACGCGAGACGGTAGTTTCTATATCTATATCGATTTTATCGCTATCAATAGATCATCCTGTGCTAATTCGAGTGTACATTGAGATATCTCCCAATAAGTAGTGTCTAGGTATATGTATATGTATATCTCGCCGGTTCTCTATCGTTTGCCCGAATTTCATATGCCATAATCTATCACTTGCCATAATATTCATTTGCCATAAATCAATTTTTCTCTGTAAGCTGAAACTTTTCGGGATTTTCATAAAACAAACCTAACCTACCCTAATGATTTCTCCATGAATAGTAGGTATTAAAGAAATCCCGAAAAGTTTATGATTTACGAAATAAAAAGTTTATGGCAAATGAAAATTATGGCAAGTGATACATTTATGACAAATGAAATTCGGGGAAGTGTACTGCTCCCATATATCTCGCCCTTTAAAGGTCATTAAATAAATAAATATCGGACAACCTCAAACAAATCGATCAAGTCCCAAATTAAGCTCAAGGGGGCTTGTGTTATGTTATGTACTAGACGACGATATATACATACTTATATCTGTACTATTACGAGGGTCAAACTGAAAGTTTTTAGAAAATCAAAAACTGAACTAACTAGCAAGTTGTTAGTTTTATTATATCTTTTGGAAATAGTTTCCCTTCACATCAATACATCGCTGTATCCGATGGAACCACTGAAAAAAGCGCTTTGCCCTCTCCTCCCTAGGGTTCTCTTCGACTACCCTTTGACACGCAGCCACTGCTTCCTCGGCGTCCATAAAACGTTTTCCTAGAAGTTTTTCTTTTATTTTCGGAATTAAATTAAAATCGCAAGGTGCGAAGTCGGGGCTATACGGTGGATGACCCAGTAATTCTACGTCTGACGTCGCCAAATAGTCGATCGTTTGCTTGGTGGTGTGCGACGAGGCGTTGTCGTGGTACAGGAGGACCCTACTGCGAGGTCGCTTCTCCCGAACTTTTTCCAAGACAAGTGGTAAACAATTGTTAGTGTTCCAGTCTCCGAAAACTGTGTTTTGATCCTCTATAACAATTGTTACGATATGACCTGTCATTCTGAAGAACGACACCACCATCTTTTTTCCCACGCTTCGACTTCTCTTCACATTAGTTGGCAACTCCTCTGAAGGAAACACCGACTGAGCAGACTTTTTATAGTTTCAGGTTTATAACAGTAAATCCAGCTTTCGTCATCCGTAAGCATGTTGAAAAAAACATTTGAGTCACCTCCGGTAATCTTTGAACCATTTCACGGCACCAATCAACACAAGAGAGTTTTTGGGCCTTTGTCAAATTATGAGGTATCCACCGGGCACAAAGATTCCTGACTGCTAAATGTTCATGGAGGATTTTGTGCACTTGACTCATACCAATGCCTAAGCTCGTCGGAATCCGCTGATAGGTCACTCTTTTGTCAGTCTCTATCGCACGCCGCACAATACTGATATTGTCTTCAGTCGTCGCCGTCGAAGGCCGGCCCTCACGCAGATCATCGGTGAAATTAGTGCGACCACGGTTAAACTCATTAAACCAGTTGTAAACAGTGGCACGAAATGGGGCTTCATCATGAAAGGCCAATCGAAGTCTCTCATAACTTTCTTGTTGACTTTAATGACATTGAAAGTCATAAAAAATCATTGCACGAAAATTCTCTCGCCTAAAATTTATGCCTACGTGACACACACAATTTTCAATTCACCGCCAAATCGTAAAACAAATGACAAACGAATTAAATACATACACAATAATATTCGCAGAGAGATGAATTTTCAAAATCTGAACTTATTTTTTTATTATATCGTTTACAAGTGGCCTGTTCTAAAAACTTTCAGTGTCACCCTCGTATAAAATACTAGATTTGTATTGAATATTAGTTTCCTATGTAACGTATTAGTATTGCGATACAGCGAATCAAAGCGATAAACAAAAAGAAAATCAATGCAAGTAATATTATTACGACTATCGTGAGACATCCATACTATAATATTATAAATGCGAAAGTGTGTTTGTCTGTCTGTTACCTCTTCACGCTTAAACCGCTGAATCGATTTTGATGAAATTTGGCATGGAGATAGTTTTAAATCCGAGGAAAGACATAGAATAGGTTTCATCCTGGAAATTATCCCTAAAAAGATTGAAAAGTGAGTAAGTAATTCATGATGACATTGATGACCCTGTAGGAAATGTAATTATTAGACCAAAAGCACAATTGCTCTTACATTTGCTTAGGCGCTTTTAATAATCCCTTTTATTAATTAAGGTGATTAGGTGGATATCTATCGTGTTGTACGAGGTTGCTTCCATACTTCCAACTTCCACGCGGACGTAGTCGCGGGCAAAAGCTAGTCTTTAATAAGTATACAACGGTTTAAGCTTGCGTAAAAATTTGCGCGTTCATACAATGTCATGGATACAATAAGTCAAGTGTGCATAGTATCAGTGAGTAAATAAATATTAAATAAATAAATAAATAATTATGGAACAATCATACACATAACGACCTAGTCCCAAACTAAGCAAAGCTTGTACTATGGGTACTAGACGACGATATACATAATATATAAATACATATATAGATAACATCCATGACCCAAGAACAAATATTCGAGTTCATCACACAAATATTTGTCCCGGCCGGGATTCGAACCCGGGACCGCCGGCTCAGTAGGCACGTGTCTGCAAACTGTGCCAACCGCGTCGTCAAAAGAGTAGCTAGTTAGTAGTGAAAATGAAGTGACAGACTGTAATAATCCATGGAAGTTCTGAACTAAATGAATAAACCAATAAGGAAAACCTCACGCCTGTTTGTCTAACAATACGCATAAGCTAACAAACGTTAAGATTCTTAAACACAATATAAGCAAAAAGACAAAAGGTTTAAGTAAGACTTCAGTTGCCAAGTGACGCTGGCCGCCATAATCGTTTACAAAACGGTGATGTCATTGGAGAAAGTGTACGTTTGGTTTCTTACTCAGAACACAAATCCTTTAGTGTCTTCTTATACACACGATAAATAATTATTTCACAATTATGTCATCTACCTGGGACTCACAATCCAGGAAGGTCGAATATCCACGTAAAAAAATATAAAAAACTAGCGACTCGCCCTGGCCTTCGCCGGGTGCAATGCTGATAATTGATAAATTATGCATGTATTATACGTATAAACCTTCCTCTTGAATCACTCTATCTATTAAAAACCGCATCAAATTTTCAAACAAATGAACTGTCAAACCATACTAAACTGATCCCACTTTGTATGGTTTCACAGTTCATTTGCTTGGAAAAGTCAGCGTGGTCTGACTATATCAGTCCCTATGCATGCTTAGATCTTTAAAACTACGTGAAGAGGAAGGTATATAATACCTACATGCATAATATAACATGGCACCCGTGCGAAGCCGAGGCAGGTCGCTAGTTTTAGTAACACACAGTTTTTTTAAAAAGTAGTATACTTAATGTTTTATAGAGAATCTTTTTTTATCTATTCTAGTTTTAATTTATTTAATTTAATTTATTTATTTATTTAATGTCAAACACATGTAAGTTAACAGTTGCACACCAAAACACTTACACATTATTAATAAAGTAAAATTCCATATACAGCACAGCATAATGATAATGAACATAAACTATAAATATTACATTAAATATACAGTCAGTGTCAATACTGACTCAGTTGAGCTCACGGTGGGTGAAGAATATCTGTTGTGTATGGTGAAAACCTGCGGGAGGCTGTATCATCACTTGTGTGCAAATAGCAAAAAACTTACACTTGAGGAAAAAGACTCCTGGGTGTGTCCAGAGTGTCGTATACAACGTAAAAAGGTGGGTCCCAACTGTGACACCCCCGTCGGTACGCCAATTACCTTTAAAAATATAGCATGCAGACAAAAGAGTAATACTCCGACGACACAGACGTCCTTCGCAGAGCCTCCACAAACATCGGACGGGTCAGTATCCATAGCCTTTGAATTGCAACTCATGCGAGAGGAGATGATTGCGTTGTCCAGACAACTAGCAGAAGCTGTTTCCTCCGTCGCACAATACCAAACCGCTCTTAAGGACTGCGCTAATAAGTTTGAGACAGTCAGTGAGAGATTGAGGAAGCTGGAAGCCACTGATATTCATTTTTGTGTGTGCCAAAAACCGGTGACGTCGGCACTTGACGGAGGTAAGCAAGAACGCACTAAGAAGGTTAAGGCAAAGGGTCATGGAAGCAGGCTGATAAGTTCGAGTAACGCCCATGATAGTACTTCTGTCGATGGTAACTCTGAGGTGCTACATAGTGAGGAGACTCTAACCGTGCCGCCCCCCAACACACCGTCTGTGACAATCGATGACCGGAGTTCGTTGGAAGTAGATGAGAAGGATGGATCTGGTAAAGAGGAAGTACCCAAGGATACGGCTGCAGAAATGTTCCGGGAAGTTCGCAGTAGACCGAAGCGGTTCTCCTCCGTTCGTTGTACCGCTGGACCGGAGATCACTCAACTTAGAGCGGTAGATCATCGTAAGTTCATTCATCTCTGGAACATGATATCTGGTCCAGAAGAAATACAGGCTTATCTTTTTTTTTTTTTTTTAATTTATTTATTTCAAAAAAGCATGGTACACATTTTATAACAAATTTCGCCAAACACGAAGTTTATTGGCGAGTATTGCACTCACTTTTTTAACATTAGTACCATTAAAATCTTAACTAGGACGCCTTTTAACGAAAACGATCCAATCCACACAAAAAAGATGACGTGAGCTTTACACTCACGGTTCAAATTTTAAATTTTGTTTTGTGCGGGTTGGATCCCTATCCTTAAAAAACGTTCACTTAACCTTAGAAGTAGGTAGGTAACTATTTGCCAGACACTTTAGATTCTTTAGAATCAAACTAAGTAGGTAGGTAGTAACCATAACAGTAAGTGTTACACTAAGACAGGGCATCTAAGAGTATCTTTTTTAATCTATTCTTAAAAATACCTGTAGTGGCGCATTCATCTCGTAACTCTCTCCCAAGGCAGTATTTGCACCGTTGATGAACTGAAACCAAAGGGCGACTACAGGTCATATAAAATCGGGGTTCCAGCCGAGATGTATGACACATGTCTGTCTGCTGCCGTCTGGCCTAATAATGCCCGCGTTCGACCTTGGACTTTTCGCAAAAGTAACTGAATCCAGACGAGAAGTTAATAATAACATGAATGTGCATCCGAAATCCTCACTTGATTTAATTTATCAAAACGTCAGGGGCCTCAACACGAAGCTCAGTTTTTTTAAGTTGAACCTTCTTTGTCTTGAATCTGATCTCATTACGGTAACGGAGACCTTTCTGTCAGAGTCAGTCGAAGACTCTGAGCTTGTTGGTGATGAGTGGACTGTGGTGCGTCGAGACCGCGCTACTGGTTTGCGTGGAGGCGGAGTGCTGCTAGCTGCGCGGACAGAGCTGGCGCTTCGGCGACGTCAGGACCTTGAGTCACCAGAAGGAGAAGACCTGTGGGCGACCGTTACCAAAGATGACGTTGAATTCTATGTGTGTGTGGTATATATTCCCCCTTCTGCTACTGATGATGTGTACATGCGGTGGTTCCAGAGTGTGGAATCAGTGTTACCGGCCCTTAAAGGAGTAGTGCTTATAGTGGGGGACTTAAACTTAAATCCCCGGTACACATCATACAATATTTTATGTTATTACTCTTACTTTTTATCTGTATGTGGTTTGGGAGAGATGAATGGCGTAAGAAATTTGTATGGAGGTACATTAGATGTCGTGTTGGTATCAGAGTGTATCCAGGGGGTTGGTGTACTAGAGATAAAAGGTGGAGGGTTGGTTCCGCGACGAGACCCATATCATCCTCCGTTAGAGATCTCGATTCCCCTGGAGCCAGCGCTTCAGCGGACACCCTCTGGCCGTATTGATCCCAGTAACCTGGATACGCAGCGGGATTGGAATTTTGCAAAGGGTAATTACGAGCTGTTATATAGACTTGTATCGGAGGCAAACTGGGAGGATGTCTTTAGTAATCATGATGTGTGTGCGGCTGTAGATTCCTTTTATAAAATTATATATGATATATTTGATGTATGTATTCCGAAGAAAACTCGATGTGAAGGGAGCGTTAGACGTTTTCCGGTATGGTTTGACGCTGACTTGATTCGTGATATAAAATGCAAAGCTGAGCTTCATCGGAAATGGAAGGCCACTAAAAGTAACACAGTATATGCTGAATTCTCAAGGCTGAGGGCTGAAATTAAAAAACGCATTTCTTCCGCGTACGATAATTATATTTGGTTAGTACAATCGAAGTTAAAAAGCAATCCACGGGCGTTTTGGCAGCATATCGATAGCCTCAGATCCAAGGGTGGGTTCGTGGCGCAGGTTACATTTGATGGAGAACAATTTGTGGGATGCGAATCCGCTCAAGCTTTTGCTAGGTATTTCTCAAGTGTGTTCTTAGCCGATCTTCCTCGTCTTGATTCAAGCTACGGGAGAGACTTTAGGAATACATCTTCTGCTAACTATATCCACCTAAGCAATGTATCCATGCAGGAGGTTCAAACAGCTATTAAAAAACTTAAGCCTAATAGCGCTGTAGGGCCGGACAACCTACCCGCATACGTCATAAAAGGATGTGCTGAACACTTAATAACGCCGATACACTTTCTGATAAATTTAGCACTCTCCACTGACACCTACCCTCCGCAATGGAAAACTTCAAGGGTTAGACCAATCCCAAAGACAAATGACCTTAGCTATGTAGAAAATTATAGGCCTATCGCTATATTGTCTGCATTAGCAAAACTGTTTGAGTCCATACTTCACAGGAATTTATCAGCACAGGTTAAACCTTTCTTATGTGACTCACAACATGGATTCAGAGCTAATCGATCGGTTGACACTAATCTCTTGACATTGGTTGATACTATATCTGAACACTTGGATAGGGGAATTCAAGTGGATGTTGTTTATTTTGATTTCCGTAAAGCCTTCGATCGCGTGGATAACGATATTCTCTTGTATAAGCTGGAGGTTATTGGGTTCAGTCCGAAGTTGCTCAACTTCTTTGCCAGCTATTTGCGAGATCGAAGGCAATACGTGCAACACGGCCATTTTGTGTCCGATCCATACCACACGCGTTCTGGTGTCAGCCAAGGTTCCATTCTGGGCCCATTCCTATTTGGGATCATGATTAACGACCTAGATTCAGTAGTCCGTAATGCGAGATGTCTCCTTTACGCTGATGACCTGAAGTTGGTGTACGGGGTTGAGAACGCTGCGGATTGCGTATCCTTGCAGGAGGATATAAAATCAGTTTTCAGATGGAGCCAAGACAATCGTCTCTGTTTCAATCCAGCTAAGTGTCATGTGTGTACCTATAGCCGTGCATGCGTCCCAATACTTGCCGAATACCTTCTTGGAACAGAGCCCATCTCGAGAGTATTTTCAGTGAAAGATCTTGGAGTTCTATTTGACACACGACTTACTTTTCACGACCACATTAAAGCGCTTGCCACGAGCAGCTTTCGTAGGCTCGGCTTCGTTGCTCGTAACGTCAGGGATTTTTACGATGCAGGTGCTATAAAAGTTCTGTACAACGCTTTAGTGCGAAGCAAGTTGGAGGCATCGGCTCTTGTTTGGAACCCTTTCGAATACAGCTATATTCTTCTATTAGAGAAAGTCCAAAAAGCTTTCCTAAGAATGCTTTACAAGAAAATGTATGGATACTACCCATACCTCTACCCTTCTAAGTTTCTTCTCGGCATGTTGGGATTTAACTCCTTAGAGGTGAGGCGCAACTCCAGCTCGCTTGTGTCTGCATGTCGTGTCTTACGTGGAGATTCGGACTGTCTGCAACTAGTGGAGAAATTGGCGAGATTGTTTGTCCCAGATGTCTCGAGAATTACCCTCAGGCCGCGTGCACGGCCCCTGTTGGCAGTGCAAGCGGCGCGCACAGTGGCACATAAAAACTCGCCTCTCCTTCGCGCTCTGACCCTACTGAATGCGCTCCTGGTATCAGCACCGGAATGTGATCTGTTTGCGTGGCGATGGGCGGCTGTATGTTATGAATGCTTGAAGTTTTGTGAGATGATGGATAAAAGGCAATCCAGTGTATTCGCATGATGTTTTAATGTTAAAATGTTTGATGTTTCGTAGTTATTGTTAAACATATTGTAATTCAGTTAGTTACAATTTATGTTATTTTAAGTTTCACAGTGAATTAGTTTTAAGACTGTAATACTGTGTAACCTAATAAATAAATAAATAAATAAATAAATAAATAAATAATACAAATTATGATTAAATTACCTTAAATAAAATATTATTACAATATTGCACCGTAATTGTCAAGACACAGCCTCACGCGCCTAAGAAAAACTCCAAGGCTGTCATTAAAAATATCCGTATCAGGGTCTTGCGAGTACAAATTATTAATCAGCTGCAATGCCCTCTGAGTGGGAGCGAGCCCTCTGAATGTGGAAATATCACATAAAAAAAATAGTGGTTTTCATACTGCTTCTATAAAAAGTAGTGGTTTTCATACTGGCCGTAAAGCAATGGGGACTGGGGATCGTGCGTGTAAAGCGCACATTTTAGGGTAATGCGCATAAGCAACTTTGTATCAATATTTATAGTATTTAAATTACGTATACTCGTAATTACGTATTTACGGAACAAAAGCCTAAAACTTCAGTCGGCGAGTGACGCGCCATCAAAACGGTGATGTCAGCGGTGAAAGTGCACTTTTGGTTTCTTGCCGACCGGTGCCCGTTACAGGCGGTGCTTCGTAATGACTGGTGTTTTGGTTATTTTACTCATTCATCCTGTTTCGGTTGATACATATTCAACTTTTACCGAGCTACTTCTAGAAAGGGGATCACTTCACTTCCCCGAATTTCATTTGTCATAAATGTAGGTATCACTTGCCATAATTTTCATTTGCAATTAACTTTTTAAATTTCATAATAATAATAATAATAATAATTTATTTCCATTTAACCTTAGGTGGTAAGTACAAGTGTGGTCGAGTCCTTCTATTAGGTTTATTCAACCTGTATCAGGAGGCCTGGAGGATTTTAATTTCATAAATCATAAACTCTCTATTTCTTTAATTCTATTAATGGATAAATCGTAAGGTTAGATTAGATTTGTTTTATGATAATCCAGAAAAGTTTCAGCTTACAGAGAAAAATAGATTTATGGCAAATGAATATTATGGCAAGTGATAGATTATAGCATATGAAATTCAGGCAAACGATAGAGAACCTAATATAATTTGTGTTTTATATTTATTCATATCGTGTTAAAGCCGGTCTAGAGGTTCTAGAATGATCTCACTCACACTCGCATTTAGTCACAATGGGACGGATGCTATGTCACTTATGGCGTGATAAACGCAACCATTATAGGCCCGCTGGTGTTAACGCGTTCATTATAGTACATTAACAGTGATCGGCTTTGATACGCTATGAATAAATATAAATTTACCCAAATTATATTACACTAAAAAATATCGGCCAAGTGCGAGTACCGCCCATACCATTATATGGTGTTCCGTACCATTATATGTAAGTGTGGTGTATGGGAGCCCCCCTTAAATATTTATTTTTAGTATTTGTTGTTATAGCGGCAATAGAAATACATCATCTGTAAAAATTTCAACTGTCTAGCTTTCACCGTTCTTGAGATACAGCCTGGTGACAGACGGACGGACGGACGGACAGACGGACGGACGGACGGACAGCGAAGTTTCAGTAATAGGGTCCCGTTTTTACCCTTTTGGGTACGGAACTGTACATCACTGTACAGTCAACCAATTTGATTTCTAGGCCACTATAGAACCTTGTCACTATGACAATGATATGAGATTTCAAGCGGCTTTCGTATTGACGTTCACTGTGACAAGGTGCGAAATGGCCTAGGAATCAAATTGGTTGACTGTACAATATATACTATCGAAGCCACTGATAACTGTACATTTGTAAACTAATACAAAGGTGTAAAGCCGTTCAAATAAACAATGCAAAGATCGACACAGATTAAGGAAAAAATCGAGAGGTTGCTTGGGAGTTAGGGTGGCGGAAAGGTTAACGCGCTGGACCGGCAATCCAGAGGTACCGGGTTCGAATCCCGGTCCCTTCCACCAGGTAAGGTAACTCATTAAAAAAAATTCTTTGAGTTTTGATTTTTGTATCTATGGTTTAATTACAACGTGTAGGTCTATGGGTGTGTAGTTAACTGTGTCTTCGTTTGTGCAGTCAACCAATTTGATTTCTAGGCCACTATAGAACCTTGTCACAATGACAATGATATGAGATTTCAAGCGGCTTTCATATTGACGTTCACTGCGACAAGGTACGAAATGGCCTAGGAATCAAATTACCTAGGGCGGCGAATTCGTGAATGTCCCAGATCGCTGGTGTTTGTGGCGCGAATCGAAGGCGAGGGCCATAAATTTGCGATCTGAGGCTTTTCGAATTGCCGCCCGTGGCCCGTCTAAAGTTCTACGTGTTGCCTTGTCCATCAGGAAGGGATTTTTTCTCCCTGTTGCAGACTTTTTTGATATGATCTTTTTACATTTATACTTCCTTTCAATTGTCATTTTATTTTAAAAATTTGTTGTCATTGTATTATGGCTTGTCTGACGAGTACAAATTGGAGTGCGGCGTGAGACAGGGCGGAATTACTTCCCCAAAGTTGTTCAATCTTTATGTGAACGAGCTGATTGAGAGGCTGAGTGGGATGCATGCTGGATGTTATATAGGCGGTACTTGTGTCAATAACATCAGCTATGCCGATGACATGGTCCTGCTCGGTCCCTCAGTTAGTGCGATTGAGCAACTCCTTGCGACTTGCGAATCATACGCTCTGTCTCATGGCCTTCAATACAACACTAAAAAGAGCGAGATCATGGTGTTTAAAGCGGGTAAAATTAAGCCCTACCATGTACCTCCCATTTTATTAAATAATGTTGCCCTAAATGTTGTAAATAAGGTGAAGTATCTTGGTCATATCTTGACAGATTCTCTAGATGATGACCAGGATATAGAAAGAGAACGAAGGGCGTTGGCGGTTCGCAGTAATATGCTGGCCCGCAGGTTTGCTCGATGCTCTACTGATGTGAAGGTTACGCTGTTTAAGGCGTATAGCCAATCTTTCTACTCGAGCGGCCTGTGGGTTAGATATACGAAACGAGCCTATAACGCCCTTCGTGTTCAATATAATAATGCATTTAGGATGCTGTTGGGACTACCGACGTGGTGTAGTGTAGTGCATCAGGTATGTTTGCTGAGGCCCGTGTTGACAGTTTTCAAGCAATAATGAGAAAAAAGATTGTCTCACTGTTGACACGGGTTAGGCAGAGCTCCAACAGCATCCTAAGTGACATTGCGGCTAGGTTTGACTGCCCCATCCAGAAATTTTGGATAACGCAGGTCAAAGGTGTCGCGGAATTTGTGTTATAGTGTTTAATTTTTGTGTTGTGTAAGTGTTTGTATTACTAATGTATTTATAAGTATTTTAAGTATTCGTTGTTACTAACACTCTATGGATACTATATCTGAAATAAAGAATTTATTATTATTATTATTATTATTCCTTGTCGTGGTTGTCAACATATTTTGTGATCCTAAAATATGATATAAAATATTTTATTGATAAAATAAAATTTTACATGTTAACTCTTCTATGTCATTTTACTGTCAATTTTACATGTGTGTGTGTGTGTGTATTACAGGTAATTTATAGTCCTTTTTTCATTAATATCCCCGCATCCCACTACGCGTCGTTTTCACTCCCCGTAGCGTAGCTCCGCGTGTAGCGGGCAGAAAATCCAATTTACGGCATTTTCTAGGCCTGTTTAAGACCTCTCATTATGTAACAATTGTATTAACTACTACAAGAGAAAAATTCTTTCTACGAAATGACACATCGGCGAGATAAAACATTGGACGAATAATTCTAGAATAAAGAAGGGCTACTGATCGAAATTCCACCGTCGTATAGTGCCGCCTTACTCACCCAAATATACTTAGTTTGCCTGGAGATAGAGAGGAACGGCATTATATCGTCAAGGATATCACAATACCGCGTATACAACAGCTGTCGATAAAGTTCTCATTTCGATAAAATACTTAGCATTTGTTTGAATATTGATTCGTATCTACACTTGTTACTTACGCGGTATTGCACTATCTCCGACGATATGTCTTTTGTTCGAACATTGGAGTAGCCCTTCAGATATCTTCTTTAACGTGCCAAAATTTCGCCCAAACACAGCGAAATCATGAACATCATCTGAATATAAATGACGCAGAATCAGAAGAAACTGATTCACCCCACTGCCCTAGTTGCCTGGACGAAATTCCCACTCGCCAAACTAATCGGAAGTCCGAAAACGTCAACGTCAGTTTGTGTGTCAGATGCGGAGCGAATAATAAACGTACTTTCTTTAGGGCTAAAAGTGCTTTCTTTTAGTGTCAGGTTTTACAGAGTAAATAAAGTAAAGTAAAAGTTGGCGGCGCATTTGGCACAGTGGTCGTGCAGCTTTAGCTGCCTACTGAGCGGTCTTGGGTTCGAATCCCGGGAAGGGCAAATACTGGTTTGATTAACTTGAATTTCTATGTATATCTATACGGTTATAACATTCTAGGTTTGCATTGAAAATATTTTTTCAATGGGGAGAGGTCATGATTTCAGGAAAAAATTCAATAGCGTGATGCAGGATCGTCTTTTGTTTTGTATGGACGCGCGGCGCCGTGCAAAGCCGGCGCCATCTGTTTTCATAATTTCCTTTGTCAATCACAGCGAAACGGCTAGCCAAATAAGCAATGTTGGTTCAGAGATAGCTGAACATAGAGATGGTTATAGGATACTTTTTATCCGACTAAGATAAAGAAAAAAATACGCGGACGAAGCTGCGTGTACCTCCTAGTTTATTTATACTATACTATAAATGCCCGCAACTTTGTACGCGTATTTTTTTAACCCGTGGTAATACTCATACTAACACTCTAGCCGTAGCCCCCTCCCATGTCCAACGATCCGCCAGAAAAACGGGGACGGCCGCAGAAGATGCCCAAATCGTCAAGCGCCGCGAATACCTACGCCTTCTGAAATAAAAATTATGAATTTGCGGCACTGGCGTTTGAAACATCTGGCCCGTGGTCGTCAGATACAAAAAAGTTTTAAAGAAATTTCGCAAAAACTAATAGGAATATCTGGTAATATCAGAGCGGGCTCCTTTATCGCTCACGGACTGATCATCGCCATTCAAAGGGGAAACGCGGCGAGCGTGCTGGGGACGATGCCTCACACGGCCTCAGTACTGGGGGATTCTTTTTAATTAAGTTTTAGTATGTATAGTTTATTTTCCATTGTAATAATTATTAATAAAGAGTATACTTGTAACATAAGTTAGTAAATTTAAACCCGTAGTCGGGTAAAAAGTAACCTATAATCATCTTTGGATGATCAGCTATCCCTGCCCTGTACTGAAATTAGTTAAAAAATATCCAGCCGTTTCGGCGTGATGAGAGGATAATGGAAATTATGAACAACAGATGGCGCCAGACGCATGGCGCCGCGCACCTATAGGTACAAAACAAATGACGATCCTGCATCACGCTATCAAGATTTCTCCTGAAATCATGACCTTTACATAGAAAAAAGATGTTCAATACTTTAGAATTTTATGGTAGTATAGAAGTATGCATATCATCGTCTATTAGTGCCCATAACACAAGGCTAGATCGATTTGTGTGAGTTCTAAATAAATATCAGACAACCTCACACAAATCGATCTAGTCCCAAATTAAGCTCAAGAAGGCTTGTGTTATGGGAATTAGACGACGATATACATACTTATATACGAGTACTTAAATATATACTTAAATACATACAGCAACCATGACCCAAGCACAAATATTCGAGTTCATCACACATACATTTGCCCTGGTCGGGATTCGAACCCAGGACCGGCGGCTCAGTAGGCAAGTGCTTACAAAATGCGCCAAACGTCTCGTCAAAGTTCTAATATTAAAATAATTTTCCATTCGCAATAGACTTTCCTATTAAATTAGATTCAATTACCGTATATTGATCGTAAAGATCTGAATTTCCCGTCGATTCAGGCTTTCTACAAGTTTCACTGGTGACTGCCATGCGGATGGACTCCGTAATGGAGGCGAAGTAGGTAGACGTTTCTAGTCTAGTTTCTATAGTCCCAGTGTAATTGAAAGTAATTGAAAATTCCATCTAGTTTGAGTAAAACTCAATGAGGATAAGGTAATGAGGGATAAGACTAACATGGTTTATTGTCTAATGTGGTAAGACTAAAGGGCCTTATTATCGCGCTTGCGATTTGCGAGCGAGTTGAAAGCGAGGCGAGTACGCAGCGAGTTTGCTGCGAGCGTGCAGCGAGTTCGCCGCGGGTGCGCAACGAATTCGCTGCGTACTGACGAATGTACAGTATGGCGTCCCTAGTCAAGGGGCGGCGAACTCGCTGCACGCTCGCTTCACTTTCAACTCGCTCGCAAATCGTAAGTGTTATAAGGCTCTGACAGTTAGTTATTGGACTGTTGGACTGATAGTCTTTTCCCAGTGGTAGTCTTAAACCTCGCGAGGACTGCAGCTCCCAAAGCAACTAGTTTTATGTCCGTTGAAAATTTTAGAAGTTTTCAAGGGAGTGCTAAGTAAAATAAGTTCAGATTCCAATAGAGCCGCGTATAGTAGAAATAATTTTTCAGGCCGAATTCACTTACCTTTGTTAGTTTAAATTTAAACAATGCCATAATATTTAGTCTTCGTTAAAACACGGATTGTTCCTGTAAAACTAAACACAAAAAGTGCAGGTCACTTGCATGAAATTCGTCTTAAGTCGTATGTTCTGTTTTTTCAATGTACTTAAACCCTATTTCATTCAACATAGCGATGCATTTATCAAGTGTTTGATATTATCATACTTTTTTTAATGTAGCAGTTTGTGGCCACACTGCATAATAGAAGAAAGGCTAAGATTTTCAGGTAACTAAAGTATGCAGATTCGGACTAAAAAAATATAAGAAAAAAAAACTTTTCCTGATAAAATCGCATAAGCGAAAAATACATAAAACAAGGGCACGCAGGCCGCACCGTTACCAGTTTAGCATAAAACTCAGATTTATCTGCGCAGGCGCTTAAGGATTGAATACCACACTCCTTAAAACGTCGGCCTTTTGCGAGGGAAACCTAAACTTAAAATAATTTAAAACGTTTTTTTTTTATTATTATTAATAGGGACAACATCGCACAAATTTCGAAGTTTAAGAGGCCTTATTCCTTTTGAAAAATTGTTTTTTTTTTATATGACAAATATGTTGATAATTTCAACCAACTTTTTAACGTGAATAATACTTTTCCTTAAGTTCTAGAAAGTAACATAGCTATTTCATGCTTTCATTGCGTGCGGTCGAAAATATATATGAAAAGTTTTCTTCGTGAACATTGTCAAACTCGAGTAATTTTTGAAACAAAAATTATCAATAAAAAATTCAAACTGTTGTTTTCAAATATGTACCAATAAATTGCAATAGCCCTGTTCTAAGTAGTAACATTGATAATATTTGCGTATTTTTTCATGCATACAGTATGCTTTTAATGGTCCCACCTCTCCCTCCATGATAAGAAAAATAAATACGCAAATAAATATAACAAACCACCACCAAAATAACAGAACGTAAGTACTCGACACGTGTTTAGCCCCTCTACGAGACATCATCAGGAGATGTTGACGGTCTGATAAGGTCGGTTTTCTTATATTACCATCAAATGCATATATAACGGGTTAGCACGAATTAACTGCACGTTGTTATATCGCGGATTAGCAAAAGAATATTATTATTTTAATTAATATGGATTTCCGCAAAGCTGATTCAATTAATTATGATTTTACTTTATTTAGTTCTTGTAGTAAACCATACAGGATGTTGCCTGTAATTTAAACATAGATTCTACTCTTGAAACTGAATCACATTTGTTCAGCAACTTAAAAGTCAGTTTTCAGAATTTCATTATTTCAAACTAATTAAATAGTATTTTCAATGTAACATTGAAATTCCTTGCGCGCTGACATAGCTGTCACTCTACTAATATCGCACATTTTGACGACGCGTTTGGCTCGGTTTGTAGACACCTGCCTACTGAGCCAGCGGTCCCGGTTCGAATCCCGGCCGGGGCAATTATTTGTGTGATGAACTCGAATATTTGTGCTTGGGTCATGGTTGTTCTATGTATTTAAGTATATATTTATCTATATAAGTAGGTACGTATATCGTCGTCTAGTACCCATAACACAAGCCTTCTTGAGCTTAATTTGGGACTAGATCGATTTGTGTGATGTTGTCCAATATTTATATATTTATTTATTTTATTTATTTATTTATTTCGCAATACATTGCTTTTGTCTAAACATTAATTGACAAATCATTTAATACACGTTACTTTCAGAAGTTGCTTAACAAATGTTGTTCAAGCCTTTAACATGATCAAACCTTAAAGAAAAATTTAAAAAGGAGCTACCTGGTGGAAGTTGACCGGGAATCGAGCCCGGTACCTCTGGATTGCCGGTCAAGCGCGTTAACCATTTCGCTACCCTAGCTTTGATCTTTGTATTAAAGGCTTAAATAAAAAAATTGTGGTGTACCCACATTAAAATAAATGAGACACTATGTTTCAAAAAATTATAAATGTTGTTCAGTTTGAAGGGTAGTCTATGTTTTAATTTATTGCTCCTATTACTGGCAACACCCGGTATATTGCTTTCTACCTATTATATATTGATTTTCTCTCACGTTCTTAGCATCAATCCAAAATCAATCCGACTTTCCCGATGGCAGCAATCAAGACGTCATTTCGATAATTCGCCTCAACTTTCTTCATAAGGCGTTGCGTCATCTAGAAATCTAATCGTTTGAGCTACGATTGGTTCCAAATTACGATGGATTTAGTGAAAATGAAGTGAATTAAATTGATTGTAAATAAAGTGTAGAAATTGGCTACAATTTTAATGCTGCTCCTGGGGTTTTTAGAGTTCCGTACTCAAACGGTAGCATATTTTTACTAAGACTCCGCTGTCTGTCTGTCCGTCTGTCACCAGGCTGTATCTCATGAACCGTGATAGACAGTTGATTTTTTTACAGATGATGTATGATAAATAACAAATACTAAAAACAGAAGGGGGCTTGTACCTTGTTTTGCCTAACTACTTTTTGCCTAATTTCGGTTTGCCTAATTTCATTTAAACTAATATCATTTAGCATAACTATTCACTTTGCCTAATTTTCATTTGAGTGAAAATCGTTTTGCATAATACTCATTTCACATAATCTTATTTCGTCTAATTTTATTTGGCCTAATTTTTAATTCGTATAAACATATTTTGCCTAACAATGTTTTTGCCTAATTTATTTATTTAGCAAGCATTCTGACTATCCATGGTCATAAAACAAACCTAACCTAACCTACAGTATTCGGTCTTTAACCTAACCTACAAGTTTCAAAATAAGAATCGACATAGTGAGTTTTAGATAAAATAATATTCGACAAAACAAGAGTTATGAAAATGATCATTTAGGCAAAACTAATTTCGACAAAATGATATTATACATATTGACTTTCGATAAAATGTTCATTATGGTAAAAGTTGTTAGACAAACTGAAATTAGACAAAAAAAAATTAGACAAATCAAGGGAATACCCTTCCATACAACAAACGTGATCGGTTCCGTTAACTTCGCACCTCATTTGTATCTGTCGCCATACATACCAGATGCAAACTTAACTTCACCCGGTCAGTTAAGATGGGATAAGTGTTTGTACGAACCTTCGGTGCGCGAGTCCGACTTGCCATTGTCCAATATACCAGTATTATAAAAATAAATAAATAAATATCGGACAACATCACACAAATCGATCTAATCCCACAGTAAGCTCTAGTAGGCTTATTTTATGGACACTAAATAGACGACGATAAACATACGTATATATGTAGATAAATACATACTCAAACACTTTACACTTAGAGGCAGAAATTATCGAGTTCATCACACAAATATTTGCCCTTGCCGGGATTCGAACCCAGGACCGCCAGCTCAGTAGGCAGCTGCTTAACCACTGCGCCAACCACGTCGTCGATATAATACCTCTATTTGATTTTTTTTTGAACCGCAATCGTTTGAACGGTCGAACTCGTATGAGGCTTGAATTATGGAACTTTAGTGTTCTTTGTCGAATTAAGGGTTAAACAGCTTCAATGTAAACATTTGTTGTATGCTAGCAAACGTTACTGCTTTAATAAAAAAAAATACTCTTCAAACTGAACAAAAATTGATCAGCAACTATCTATCTATTTTCTATTTGTTTTTTTACGTTTTTTTTCGCTTTCCAGATTCTAGGAAATTATTCGGCGGATACAGAATAACACCGGCGTACTGCAAAGCGTCGCGGGCGGCCAAGTACAACCGCGGGAACACCATATGTATGTTCAACCACGAGTGCGCCCAGAGGGGAGGAGAGGTAAGAATGGAAATTGTATAAATATTGACACAAAATTAAATTATGAAAGAAAAATATAATGTGATCCACTGCAATGTAAGCAGGACTCTAACCTGCGACTTTACGTTTCCAGCGTAGTGCTCTACCAACTGAGCTATCACATCGTTACGTCAATCACACCAAATCTTTGATTCCATAATTCTACGCTACTGGAGCGCCCTCTGCGTCATATGTGTTTAAAATGCTTATGCGCATTAGCCATACCCTGGGATGTGCGTTTACACGCACGATCCCCAGTCCCCATTGCTTTATAGCAAGTGCGAGGACCGCGAAAGAGATGGCGCTTTTCTCAACATTCTTCCGTCAATATTTATAAAAGTAAAAAATGTAGTATTTGCTTATTAAAACCGACTCGATTAAAGATTTTATAAAAAAATGGAAATTGTAGTTTTATAATAAAGTAAGGACGCTAAGCACGGAGAATATTGTACAATGACCTGCATGCTCAGCGTCCTTACTTTAGTAACTAGTGGCTCACAGGACCTCACGTTTTTTTTTTCGAAATGGCATTTTTTATGTTTTCAATCCCTACCCCAACCCCGACGGCATAATCTACATAATTAACGAACCTACTCGGTAAACGGACACCCAAACATCTGGTCGAACAAAAATGTTGCCCAAGCTGAAACGGAGGCGCTTTTCTCGCTTCGTTCACCCGGCAAAAAAATATATCAAACATCACAATCGTATAGATATTTAGACCTTAGTTCACACTCGTACTAACTTTTCGAGAAAAGTAGTTGCAATTAGGACGTCAGTGCACGACCCTATGTGGTTTAAATTTCACTGACAAAAAAATTGTAATTAGTACGACTGTGAACTAAGGTATCGATTTATATTTGGTGACAATCCAAAAAATTGGCCCCAGTGCATTCCGAGGCCCCTAAGTCACTTTTGACGATTATTCACTGAATATAAAAGTCCTATCAAACCAACGAATCGTTCTCAATTTTGTGCACACCGTCCCTTCCGAGGACACTACAATGTAAATAAGAAAAATGTATAAAAAAATCTTATTTTTTTTTTACAATGTTTTCATGCAAGTTTGCCACACATTTATCTAAACGCGAACCGGCTTAAATTGTTTTTGTACACTTATTTTATTTAGTTACTTTTCGGATATACACCGTTTGAATTGTTTTATTTAAATTCATTAAGTATTATTATGTTTTTTTCCACCTCGGAAGTTATCAAACAAGCAACTTTTTAACCTACTAAGCCTGTTAGCGTTAGACTGAAATCAAAATGATGTTAATTCAATTATTTTAATAGTCACATAAAAGTTATTGGAACGAAATTGACATTTATGACTGATAAAATTTATACACATTCCAATTTGATTCTCGTAAATTTGGCCTTTTATGTGTATCTAATGGATATAAAAGGTTCTGTCATGATTTGTCTTCAATACATATGATTACCATGATTTAGCACACGAAGTAGTCAAAAAATCAAAATCGTAATCAAAAGTTGTTTTAATCACTTGTTTTTGTCTCGTTTTCAAGAATCTAGCTACGGTATTCATGTATTTTTAACCGACTTCAAAAAAAGTGGAGATTCTGAAATCTTTTATAAAACATTTTTTTTTATGTTTGCGACCTCAGAACTTCTTTATTTATGAACCAATTATTTTTGTTGACGGACGGAAATTGGTCCCATAAAATGTCGGTCAAGTTCTGATGACAAAACTCATGAGGAATCGATACAACATCTCAAATAGTATAATAAAAATACACCAAAATCATCATAGATGTACCTATGTTGATTTCGGTGTTTTTAGGGTTCCGTACCTCAATCGGAAAAAAACGGAACCCTTATAGGATCACTTTGTTGTCCGTCCGTCTGTCTGTCTGTCTGTCAAGACTCTTTAACTCAAGAACGCGTGGAGGTATCGAGTTTAAATTAACACCATATACTTAAGTCTACGGTTCCTTGAAGCTGACAAAAATCAAACTTCTACGTTAACGTGAAAAAAAGATACGGCCGTTTATGTCGCAAAACCGTACATTTCGAGACTCCCAAGGGAATCAAAATGATAGGGTATTTCCCGATGACCTAGGACTATAAAATTTGTCAAGTAATATCGTCACATACTACAAATACTTATGACAATCTTAAAACTATAGATTTGTAATAAAATCATAAAAAATATAGTCCTTTAAAAACATCATATTTGGAGAACTCGGTTGCGTTAAGTTTGCACCTCGTTTGTATGCGGCGCCATACATTTCAGGTGGAAACTTAACTCAACCAGGCCAATTAAGATGGGATAAGTGAAAGTTTGTACGGAACCCTCGGTGCGCGAGTCAGACTCGAACTTGGCTGTTTTTTTTTTAATAGTTATCGTTCAGTTGTTCTCGGTAATACTATGTCTTCTCATTGAAGTCGGTCATATTTTTGTAAAAAACTTTACCTATCTATTAGTAGGCATAGTAGCAGGTAATTAAGGTTTAACATCAATATGTTATTTAATTGTAGAATTATATCACATTTTTGGAATATGATATAATTCTACCTAACGGTTTCTATAATTACTATAATTATTACAAAAACTATGAAACATTTAGTACCCTAGACCCTAGAAGAAAAAAATAAGTCAAGGAAGTTATAGATTCTATTACTACGATGTTAGATAATATAGGTAGAAGCTTCTTGACAGAAGTTTTAAAACACAATTCATACCACCCACCTTTTTCTTTTCAGGTCGTCGGTGCATGTATGGACGGCTTCCTCTTCGGCGCTTGCTGCCAGCTCAAATCCGACAGCCAGTCACATATCCCTAAAGGCCCTGGCGTCGTCATGACGAGCTACCTTGACTACCCCGAGACTGACACTGAGAGCGATGACTACGACTCCGAAGCCCTCAACGCGTGGCACAACAGCTTTAAACCTATCGTCACCCCTGGCTATAGACCTGGAGAAAAGCCTTCGTCATCAACTGTCAAAACTGTAGACGATAGCACAGAGAAGGAAATAATATCTGAAGGTCTAAGTCAGATAACAGATTCATTACTACATGCACCTCCTAAGGAAGATAACTATATTTACATCAAGCCAAAACCAGACAATGTATACACCCATAGTTCTATAGATCACGGGACTGTAGACACAGTTTTGTTGCATAAGAACGGATCAGCAGTCGATAATGTGGCGAGACCGTCGGATTTCAATATTCAAGTTTCTTCAATGCAAACGAAACCTACTCAAGCGCCAAGCACGTCCACAACTACACCTAAAACTGTGTCCACACACAGACCAATCTATACCAAACCAGTTTTCAGACCCAAAAACAAAACTACTACCAAAATACCTACAGAAAACTATGTCATAGTCTCAACTGTGACCAAAGAACCGCAGAGGGTAACAGATCTTTCATCGATCAACAGTATTATACAAATGTTGAACGAAAGCACACCCAGTATGAAAGATGATGCGACGTCACCTTTGCCTGAATTTGCTGAAACGAAATCTTCCCCATCTCCTTCTACTGCCACAGTATCTCCAGTTCAATACAGCAGCAGTTATCCCAACTATTATTTGTCTACAGGACACTATGTTACACTTAAACCTTCCTCGTTTGGCAGCACGATATTTTCAACAACATCTACTACTAAGCGACCAGTATTGATTACTAAAAAACCTGTGAAATATACAACTCCAAACACAATTCCACACGAGAGCAGACCATCAAGCAAACCTTATTACTCCTCTCCAAAGCCTAGTCAGTCAACTAGTCAAGCCATTGATGCTTTCAACCGCTATCCGACGAACCCTAGTGAGTTTGGCGACTCAGTGACCACATTCAGCTATGTCAGTTCGACTACAACTCCTCAACCTCCCAAATTCCATACTAGTACTACAAGAAGACCGCCGTCTACTAGTTACGTAACTGGTGCTAAACCATCTCGAAGACCAGTGACTTCACCATCCAGTATCATCTCAAGTTACGACGTGGCTCCAGAAACATTCTCAAGCGTCACACCTACTGTGATAGTTCTAAACGGCTTCCAAACTACCAAACCAGTCGAAGACAAAGAACCACAATACGTTGAAATATCACAGGAACCGTTCAAGAAACCAGTAAGCCAGATCACAGTGAACAACCATATCGAATCTACCAATAACATCTACATGGGGAAACCACCGCAAACTTACGAAAGACCATCGTCACCAACTATCGTTATTACTCCCAAACCATCGCCAACAACTCCTTACCCTATCAAAGCATCTACCCGACCAGTATCCGTGGTCATATCAACGAGCCCTACCATCGAATCTTATACGGAATACTTCTCTGCTACTACCTTAAAGCCTGAAATGCAGACGTCGCCAGATGACTTGATAAATTTCCCTCCTGTACGCAACCCAATGCTAAATGTTACAGGTTCCAACCCAGGACTATACAACACAAGCATATCTCTCTCTGATAATGAGCTAGAAACCATACACGATGTAGACTTCACTACACCAACGTGGCAAGAAGACGAAAAACTTAACGAGAAAATGAATCTCTTCGTGAACAAGATCGTCGGCAGCTTACAAGGGACATTCCAAGAATTACATGACATAGTAATTCTTGATAAAAAACCTAATGCAACGATCATCAATTCGAAGACGACTACACCTAAGCCTACTAGGAAACCGGTGACGACGCGACGACCACTCACGACGACGAAGAAGCCGATTCGCGCGACTACGACTAAGAAACCGTTGATAAAGACGACGAAAAAACCGGTGAAGCTGACAACGGCGGCTCGGCGGCCGACCACGACCACTCCGCCCCCAACCACGACGGTTATTACCACGACAACTACTAAGAAACCAGTAAGTTATTCTTGACGTCAAAAATCATTTGTGTAGGTAGTCTCTATATTTAAGCTAGTTTTCTTACCTAATTTGAAGATATCTGTTGCGGATTGCACATTATTGGTGTGTTGTTAGACGAAACCTGTCGCTGATTAGATTTTGTATTCTATCTGACGAAGCCTGCGTGGCGGATTTAACTTTTAGGTACACTATGTTGTTTAATTAGGCATTACTGTTGAATAAATCATTAACACATTTAAGCTAGTATTCCATAAATTGTTTCTATTGACTTCTAAAACTCACTACTCTAAAACTTACTAAACTATGCTATAACAATCTGGGGTAATGCATCAAAAATAAATAAAATACTAGTGCTCCAAAAGCGTTCAGTTAGGATCATGAGTGGAGCAAACCGACACGACTCAGCCAGACCTCACTTTGAGAGACTAGGTTGATGACAGTTATATCATTGTACATTTATAACTCCTTATTGGATAAACATAAGCAGACTGATTCATTGCTTAAAGTGTCGGATATACATAACTATAACACTCGTTCTAAGAACAAATTACTGTTACCAAAATGTAGACTTAGGAAAACAGAAACAGGGAATTTTCCTGAAAATTAAAATGTTTAACAAACTGCCTATTGAAATTACTGAATTGCCCTTTAATAGCTTTAAGAAAAAATATCAATGTATTTCAGGAAAAAAATATTTTACCCTGTATCAGAATTTTTGAACATCAACATTAACATCCTACGATGTTTTCCAGTAATTAATGATTATTATTAAACATTATTATTATTTTATGAAATTGTACTTTGACATACCATGTAATGAACATGTCACTTTATGGTGTATACCTAAATGAAATCTGAAATCTGATATTTAACAAATATTGAATACCTAATGTTTATATTAAAACTGGACACTCCTTGTCTTCAATTAGGTTTAAACATCGTTTACCCCTGTTTATAGATAGATGTTTTATCTAAATGTAATTTCATCCAAAGCATTTTTTTCTGAAATCGTAATACATTTTTAATATTATAACACGAACCTAACCTAATCTAAAAGTTGAAAGTTTCAAGATTTCTGAAAAAATTATGACTTCCGAGAAATGAATCATTCGGAGAAGTGTGTTTTTTATAAAAAAAAGAGGATTCCTTTGAATATTAAAACGATTCTGAATACGATAAGCTTAAAAAATCAATTGTCTGAAAGAAATGTTCATGTAGATACAGTGTACCCACAAAAAAGTGTTCATGTAGATACAGAAGTGTGCCCACAAAAAAGTGTTCATGTAGATACAGTGTGCCCACAAAAAAGTGTACCCGGTAAACTTTATTTAAAAAACGCCTAAATACAGTTTATAAGGCTCTTTTTTCCAGGTAACCACGACAAAGAAGAAGGGGCCGATAAAGAAAGCGACGACGACCACCGCTCCGACTACGACGGTGACCACCGAGGCCGGAGAAGAAGTTACCACTGAGGCCTACACTGACCAGTCTATCGACTACAACGACAAGAATTGTAAGTAATACCAGAGACAGTGCCGTATTTACCCCTAGCCCTAGGCCCTCAAGTCTAGGGGCCCAGTCCCAGAAGGAGGACTTACACCACAATAATGTTCTCCTTATAAGGGAGGGGGCCCCAAGTGCCAGAGGTGCCCCCTAAGTCCGGGCCTGATCAGAGATACTACCCTAAGTGGGGGTGTACCCTGCCTTTTTGCCGAATTTTCACTTCGCAGAATTTGGATTCCTCTGTAGTCATTCATTTTTCATAACATAATTGTTGTAAATATCATGATGTAGATCAGGTTAGGTTAGGCTTGTTTTATAACAATCCTAAATAGTTAACAGTTTCAGTGAAAAATGCTTTCTGCAAAATGATACTTCGGCGAAATGAAACATTAAATAGTTCGGCGAAAAGGCATAGAACCACCCTAAGGGTCTTGTCCACCAAAGCGGAGCAGACCTGAGCTGTGAAATAGACCAATGACAATCCTCAGATTTAAATGTAATTCTTTTGGGCCTGACACAACGACAACGAAACGCAGCCTAAATGCGGAAAAGGAAAGGCAACTGGTTAAAACATTAGATGTATCCGCTAGCCGCTTTGATAGAATATATAATGCGTGACCTGCGTATGATGGTTGCTTTTATCCCGCGATCAATAAGTGACAAAGCATCCGTCACGTTTAGATAAAGTGCGTGCCAGATGCTTTTTCACTTATTTATCCTGGTAAAAAAGACCAGGAAATGAACCCGGTACCTCTGGATTACCGATCCAACGTGTTAACCTCTCCACCACCCTAACGCCAGAATATATTTAGAATTTTTCCTTATTCTTTGTGTGTGTGCTATTTGCATTGTTCTATGTGAACACGTTAATATTAAAGTGGTATTTTCAGTGTGCGGCGTCCGTCCTCTAATGAAATCAGGGCGTATAGTCGGGGGTAAGAACGCGAAACAAGGCGAGTGGCCGTGGCAAGTGCTAGTCCGGGAGTCGACGTGGCTGGGACTCTTCACGAAGAATAAGTGCGGTGGGGTGCTGATAACGTCGAGATTTGTCACCACTGCCGCCCATTGTCAGCCGGGGTGAGTGGTATCTTAGCTTTTACTATCTTATATGTGAATAGTCCAGTAAAAATAGCGTTTTTGGCTGCACAGGTGAACTCCGTAGGTTCATCTATGCGGCGTTTCTTTTGTAAAAATATATTAGAAACATGCATTGCATTAACTGCGGTAGGGTTATATTTTTTTTAAGTTTTTACTTGTATATCACATATCAGATTGTGTTTAATCATATACAATTCCTTGTTTTTTTTTTACATGAAACATAGTTTCAGGTTTTTTTTGTACTGGACGCAAAATCATGAAAATTACTTTCAAATGTCTTTATTCGTCCACACGCCATAATTCGAAGATTATGGAATTGTCAAACGTTGACTTTCTATTGTACTCTCATTTAACGGGCCCTGTGTATCATAGGGACGACTGGACTGGGTGATAGGAGGGAAGTTGCCTGAGACCATGTCACTAGTTCCAATGAAAGCTAAATAATTTGGAGACAACTGCTTTTATTTCCAAAAACAGCGAACCATCGCAACAGAAGGCTTTTGATTTAATAACACTAAAATCGGTTCACGTGTTTATGTTGCCACAGACACACAGATATTTGTTAAACTTATAACACCCCTCTTTTTTATTCGAGGATTATAATAATGTTAAAGCTGCTCACTAAAGCAAAATTGAATACTTGGAGCGTGGTTGAGTATTACTCTCTTTATTGGTGACTACAATAAAATGAAATAAACTAGCATTCATTCACTTATTCCCTGCTTCCAGATTCCTGGCCTCGCTCGTCGCTGTCTTCGGTGAGAACGACATCTCCCTAGACCTGGAGCCGAAGAAGCCTGTCTCCAGAAACGTGAGGAGGGTCATCGTTCATCGCCAATACGACGCTGCCACGTTTGAAAATGATTTGGCGCTTCTGGAGTTGGAATCGCCCATTAAGTTCGATGCACACATCGGTAAGATTTCTATTTCTTTCTTTACGTCTGGAAATGAAATGAAATGAAATGAAATGAAATGAAATGAAATGAAATGAAATGAAATAATTTATTCAGTAAGTAGGCCACAGGGGCACTTTTACAAGTCAGATTGTGAATCTACCGGCATTTCGCAAGAGGAGACCGCTGTTGAGAAGAAAGCCGAAAGAAACTCAACAGTAAGTCATTTTTTCGTAAATAATACTTAAACGATTACATGATACATTTGTGTTATAACTAATTACACTGGTACACGTAATGGAGATGTTAGATACTCCAAATCAATGTTAAGTAGGAACATTAAAATAAATTTTAATAAATTGAAAATATTAAATATACCCAGAGATGTATAAAGTCTCTGGGTGTCACAACATGCAATAAAATATAATTACTTAATTAATTTAATTCCATAGAGATGTATAAGGTCTCTAGGCGTCAACGTGAATAATTTAGAAAATAATTATTAAACCTAAATTTCTTAGAGATGTATATGGTCTCTAGGCGTCATAACATGCAATAAAATACTGCTGGTTTCTTTTAACTATATCGTCAATATCGTGCGTTTCTAATCCTTCTGTTTCGTAACTAAATTTGCAAGCTTTTGCTTTTTAAAATTTATATTAAATGCCTGTATTTAATATAAATTGCAATGTATGTACAACTGCCGGCAAACTTTTAGAGCATAACCTTGACTGCGCAATAGCCGATTTACCTACAAATGTACATGCGCAGATCCGCCATTTTTGTTCTAAAAGTTTGCCGGTAACTATCTGCACACACAACCCCGCAACTTATCTGCTTTGCCCGATGGTTGACTGGTAGAGAATGACCTATGGCATTAAGTCCGCCTTTTGCACTTTCTGTTTTTCTTTTGTGCAATAAAGATTAAATAAATAAACTATAACTAAATACTTACGTTTGTTCGAGTGGAATCTTGAAACTTAATTTAGAAGCAGATATCTTCAACCGATTCCGCTGAAATTTTGCATACCTACCTAGAAACTTTACCTAGTGTGGGGTGTTTAGAATCGTCGTAGTGAGCAATTGATGGATGTTTACAGAAAAGTACAGTCAGCTATAAAAGCTTGTCACAAAAACGAAATTTTAGACAGAAGCTTTTTTTTATCCTTGTAATTTTCCATACATTAATATCTTCCCATGTCACTATACTCTTTCTTATCTATCTGTCCTTCCGTTTTTCTCCCAGTTTTCCCTTATTTATTTATTTATCGTATGGCGATCACACACCTGTTTCTGGTTTGTAATTTTTTTTATTAACAATTATCTATAATTTACAATGCCGCAGGTATTCCCTAAGCGTTGTGTATAGGGAATGCAACCCGGGTACCCGAAAACCCGGGTACCCGGGTACCCGACTACATTTGGAGTCGGGTAAAAACCCGGGTTTTCAACTCATACTCGTAAACCGGGTTTTACCCGAAATTAAGATATGTTAAAAAAATTAGTGAAACCATAAATAACTTACAACAAAATGTTCTATTACGGCTGTAACCCTGTAACCCTAACTTACTACGTTGTAACTTACTAGCTTTGCCCGCGGCTCCGCCCACGTGGAAATTGGTCTGTGTCAGTAAGCGGCTAAAGTTAACAGATGGATACGATAGTGGACTGTAGTCCAGATCCGCCCGGCGTCGCACCCCGTCAGAATCTGCGCCTCGATGAGGTTTCGCTGCATCTGCACTACTTTTAACTGGGTTCCGTTACAAATTTCGGAGGTGACAAATTCCGAAGAAGCATGATCGGAACTCCAACTTTCAGGGTCAATATGTGTGATGAGAGTCCTGAAGCGCTCAATGAGTTATGGAACTCCCCCGGGTGATGTTATGACGTTGCCTTAATCCAAGACAGCGTTAATGGAATTATATGCTGCTTGTTCTCCTTCGATTTCCGCCAATATCCACGCATTAAATGCCGCTGTCTGTACATTTTTCGGCGTGAGTATGGCTCTCTCACAAACCCAAGAAATCTCAGGTCCCGTCACCTGGCTCAGGTCTCCATATACGCTCCGAATGAGCTCTTCAACGGACGGAAAGGTCCTGCATTACGTGTCTGGTAATCGAACCAGGCCGTTGGTTTACTCCAGATTCTCCAGAAGTCTTTTTTCAACCTGAAGCAGTACCCGGGTGAATTCTTGGACATGTGAGCTTCCTCCATGTTGAAATAGAAATAGAAATAGAAATATTTATTTGCAAGAACGCGTTACAATGATATTTGGTCTTATTACATCATAATAGAATCAGCATTCAGTCAACATAAAGTCAACATGCAAATTAATTAATTAATTAAATAACTTGACAACCATTTTCGCTGTTAAGTATCTTAAAAACACTCTTGTATGTCATAACTTAGAAAGATAATAAAATATTACATTAAGGCAATGTCAAGAGTCTAAATTTATATAAATAATGTTAATAATCAATTAATCATACTGTTTACGCTTTATAATTTAAGAAGTCTTTTACACTATAAAAGCACTGATCTTGAAGCCATCCAGTCAACCTTGTCTTGAATGTTTTACCATCCAACATTCTAAGCTCATTTGGAAGATTATTAAATAAAGTAATGCACATATTGAAAGCGTTTTTTTTATATATATCGGATTTACATGGTGGATGATATAACATATTTTTATATTGCGCTCGCAGTTTCCTAGTAAACATTTCATCATATTTTTTAAAATACTCAGGATGGCTCTTTGTGAACATACACGCTTTCAGTATGTACATGGAAGCTAACGGGAGTATTTGGAATTTTTGGAAGAGCGGTCTACAGCTCTCATCATAACGAGCACTACCTATGGCACGTATGCATTTTTTTTGAATTAAGAAAACTGCCTGGACGTCAACTGAACCGCCCCACAGCAATAGACCATAGTTAAGAGAAGATGCTACATAACCGTGATATGCAGTTAATGCTGCCTGAGTGGAAACGGAGTTTTTAAGTTTCCTTAAAGGAAAAACGAACCGTTGGACTCGCATATTCTCAGCCAGGCGCAGCTTCTGCACGCTCGGCCACAACACCGACCTCTTCGGGGCAGGCATTTTATCTCGTCGGCTTGAGTACCATGCGTCACCGCAAAACGAAATTGTAACGCTACCCATTGCGCGCGCCGCCCTTCTGAAGTCTTGGAGTATCCTTAATACGGCTTCTACGGCCTTTTTATGCGCCATAGTACACTGGTCACAGACGATTAAACTGCATTCCTGTAGAACTCTGGTTTTTTTCACAGTTTTTGATACACCTCAGACAGGAGTTTCCGTGCTGTCCAAATCTATTAGACTCTTGAAAGTTGTGTGAGCCGTTTTGCCACCAGGTAGCAACGTAGCAGCGATAAGTCAATTATAAATTTGTTGATGTCCTGCAAAATCCTTCCTCAGTGGCTTATTCATGTCAGAACGTGTAAATTTCCGCGCCATCTGTTACTTTATCCGGGTACTAGAAAATCTCGTTACACATGTTTGAAAAAAGATTGCACCTCTTTCCTAAGTAGCGCCATAAGATTCAAAGTGCTTTTCATTCTTAAATACTCGTAAAAACCATGAAACTCAGTATTTAATATTTTTTTGTCCAAGTCCGGGTATTACCCGGGTACCCGGGTTTTGAAAATCATGGTCGGGTAATACCCGGGTATTAAAAATGGCCGGGTATTGCATTCCCTAGTTGTGTAATGCTAGTGCACTACTGACGATATACAAACTCAATTTGGGTCTTACTACCAATTTACCACCAGACCTAAAACCTGATTATGAACCTGAAGACTTACTTATTTTTATTAAAGCAGTAACGTCTGCTAACGTAAACTAAATGTTTACAAATGAAGCGAAAATTGAAAAATTTAATGGTTCGGACAGGATTCGAACCTGCGTTTCCAACGTCTTTCCGGGCCAACACGGGCGTCCCCCCAATTGGACCACCGAACCAGATGTCAGAGCCATTGAATTTTTCAACCAGTTGCTTCGACATGCCTTAGGGTGGAATCCTATCCTAACCATTAAATTTTTAAATTTTCGCTTCATTTGTAAACCTGAAGACTTAATACTAATATAGCTCTCTCTCTCTTCCTAGTGCCAATCTGCATGCCTCCAGATGAGATAGACTTCACGGGGCGCATGGCCACCGTCACCGGCTGGGGCCGGCTCAAATATGGTGGCGCGGTGCCGGCCGTGCTACAAGAAGTACAGGTAAATGTCTTTCCAGTACCGATCTGCAGCCGCCAGATGAGATGAACTTTATTTATATAGGCTGCATGGCCATCATCATCATCATCATATCAGCCGATATTCGTCCACTGCTGGACAAAGGCCTTCCCAAAAGTTCTCCACAACGACCGGCCTTGCGCCGCTCTCATCGCGATCCTAGCCAGGTCGTCGGTCTACCTTGTTGGGAGCCTTCCCACGCTGCGTCTTCCAGTGCGGTTGCCACTCGAGAACATTCAGCCATAGGGGAATGGAAAGCCGATTAAAAACAATCTACAAAGATCGAGGCCACAAATAGGGTATAAGCTAATAAACGGTGTGCTAAGATTCGCCAACCTCATAACATCCTTTGGCACACTCGCCCCGATATGGTAAGAGGTACATATCTGTTAAGGTGGCAAAGTTTTCAATATGTTTGATCTGATCAGCTGATCACACCGCTGATATGAGATAATTTTGACCTCAAGTTTACCCGTAAATTCACCACAGATTTATAAATATGTATACTAGATCCACAGCCTCCACAGGCTATCTTTGACTGATGAATATTTCCGGTCTTTCCAGGTACCTGTGATAGAGAACACTGTGTGCCAGGAGATGTTCCAGACAGCCGGACACTCGAAGAAGATCCTCAGCTCCTTCCTCTGTGCGGGGTATGCAAACGGACAGAAGGACTCTTGCGAAGTAAGTACAGTCATTCATCATTTCCTTCTTATGAAATAAAATAAAATTAAATAATTTATTCAGTAAATAGTCCACAAGGGCTCTTTTACAAGTCAGATTGTGAATCTGCCGGCATTTCCCAAGAGGAGACCGCTGTTGAGAAGAAAGCCGAACGAAACGTAGCTGAAGAGCATTTCCGCATTTCCGCAAACTAAGCAAGGCTTGTGCTATGGGTACTAGACGACGATACCTATACATAGATAACATCCATGACCTAGCTACAAATATTCGTGTTCATCACACAAATATTTGCTCTGGCCCGGATTCGAACCCGAGACCGCCGGCTCAGTAGGCTGGTGCACTACAAACTGCGCCAACCACGTCATCACCTTATCTAATGCACTACAGTGTAGTATACAACGTGTCCCAAAATTCAACGATAAGCGGGCACCAGAAGATGGATCTGGTCATGATACCTCGAGAAAAAAAAAGAAAAAAAATATATCTCAATCCCTTTAGAAATTATTAAAAAAAAATGAAATTCTTAAAATATCGACACCCCTAATGGTACTTTTAAGGACCATGCCTACAATTTTTGGAATATTTCAAAATTTTTTTTTGTATCGGCAATCTAAGTAGCCCTGCTATCTACCACAGCCCTTAAAAATATCAGAATACATGTAGTTTTAACACAAACAATAATCAAGTTTATTTTTACCTCAAAAATTGTTATTGATTTTTTCTTTCAGTCCACTTTCAATCATCATGGTGCATAAAAAAAGTATGGACACTACTATGGCAAGTGTTTTTAAAAGTTGACGCAACTAACCAAAATTCCAAAATGGTAAGATACTCTTGGAAAACAAGCCCCGAAAAAAAAACAGCTATTTTTAAACAAGAACCAACATTTTTTTATGTTGATAGTAATCACTTTTACGTGCTACCACTAACCCGTCCCGAACTCAGACTTGAACTATGCTGCTGCAGAGACACTCTGAGGCACCCTCTGGGTGGAAAGGCTAGCCTCCAGGAGCGGGTCACCGGCCCTCTGCCTATCCGCAACCCATCATCGGCCACTTCCGAAGTGAACTAAGACAAAGACTAGCAAAGCAATCTAACCTATGCCCACCCCAAGTGCTGCCCATAACTTGCAAAGTCTGATCTAGGCGAGATGGGTACCTAAGAGTGCACACCAAGACAATGACAGCATCTGCCCTGTCTTTGCGCTCCCGTACCAAGGCCTCCTTCTGTGCGATAACAGACTCACAGAAGGAGGCCACCACCTCCCACGATCTCTCGCTCCTCAGTATGGCCGCTACGACGCTGTCGAGCGAGAGATCCCCCACTCCAAGGGCGCCCACCATAGTACGGCGTTCACCAACCCAGTGAATTTTTGTGTGAACACCTTTAGGGTGTGCTGGGCGGTGTCATCCGGGTCGCCGCTCGCGGTACACCGGGCTGGTTTCCCTGCCGATTTGATGCAGGTAATGATCGAAACACACGTGTCCGGTCATTACCTGCGCCAGTCGGAAGCCAATGCTCGCATGACCCTCTCCAACCAGTGGTCGAACGATGGGAGGAGTGCCCCTATGGTGCGGGCTTCATAGGGGGAGTCCTCCAGGTCGTTCCTCCACCGGTCCCTCATCCGGCGGCGCTGCGCCTGTCGGCGCTCCTCACGCAGCTCTTCGGAAGCGGGGAACTCATTAAGGGCTCTGCTCTCACCCGCTCCCTATGCGCCTCCGCGAGCCCCTGGGCATCCAGCTCGCAGGGCGTGGTGCCCGCCAAAGCGCCCACTGCCACAGTACTTTGGGTGGGCATAGGTTAGCCTGCTTTGCTAGTCTTTATTTTAGTCCACTTTTGGAGTGGCCGATGATGGGATGCGGATAGACAGAGGGCTGGTGACCCGCTCCTGGAGGCTAGCCTTTCCACCCAGAGGGTGCCTCAGCGTGTCTCTGCAGCAGCATAGTTCAAGTCTGAGTTCGGGACGGGTTAGTGGTAGCACGTAAAAGTAAGTACTATCAACATTAAAAAAATGTCGGTTCTTGTTTAAAAATAGCTGTTCTTTTTTCGGCGCTAGTTTTCCTAGAGTATCCTACCATTTTAGAATCTTGGTTAGTTGCGTCAACTTTTTAAAACACTTGCCATAGTAGTGTCCATACTTTTTTTATGTACCATGATGAGTGAAAATGGACTAAAAGAAAAAATCATTCAAACATTTTGGGATAAAAATAATTTTGATTATTTTTTGTGTTAAAACTACATGTATTCTGATATTTTTAAGGGCTGTGGTGGATAGCAGTGCTACTTAGGTTGCCGATACAAAAAAAATATCTGAAATATTTCAAAAGTTGTAGACATGGTCGTTAAAAATACCATTAGGGGTGTCGATATTTTAAGAATTTCATTTTTTTTAAATAATTTCTAAAGGGATTGAACTTAATTTTTTTTCTTTTTTTTTCTCGAGGTATTATGACCAGATCCATCCTCTGGTGCCCGCTTATCGTTGAATTTTGGGACACGTTGTATAATCTTCCTATAGAACAATTCCACGGCTAGAAATTCGTGGTAACGTTATGTAGAGCCAATGAGATGAGAGGAACAACAGTATGCGAGAAAGAAAAGGGGGGACAAAGAATAATTAAACAGAGGGAGAATAACTCAGATAATACAGCAACAATTTAGACAAATCTGTATCGCGTTTATCTGTAAGAAGTTATTGCTTATTGAGTAAACCTTGGTCATCCAGTGCATTGATTCCTAGCAAGAAAATGACAAAAGCTAAAATATTTCGAATAAGCCTTCATAGGAAAATATGGTCAACTTTTAAGTTTCATAATATAACATGGTCCTTCGAACCGGATTTTTCATTACCTTTACGAAACGTCTAGAGAAAAACTTTCAAGCTATTTCTGTTTATTTCCAGGGTGACAGCGGTGGTCCCTTAGTTCTTCAGCGCGGTGATGGTCGCTGGCAGCTAGTAGGCACCGTCTCACACGGGATCAAGTGTGCGGCGCCCTACCTTCCTGGCGTGTATATGCGCACCACCTTCTATAAACCCTGGCTGAGGAGCATCACTGGAATTCACTGAAGGCATATTAAGTGACAATAAAGACTTAACACTAGAGGCGAATTGAAATTAAGGGTGCGATGAACCCTTTGGACTTTACTAATTTGTGCTCTGCCCCTTCGGGTGCCATGGCGGCGCCGCAACTTGCCGGCGACGTATCTCATACTGAAATGTGGTAGCCGAGCGTCTACAAGCGAGCTGTCAAACCACGCTAACTCAAGCAAATGAACTGTCAAACCATACAAAGTGAGTCAGTTTTTATGGTTTGATAGTTCATTTGTTTAGTAGTTAGCGTGGTGAGACTCTAGCTTACATAAATTCCAATATGATTTGTTTGGATACGATATCTAGAAACGTCGCTATGGCGTCTCAGTGAGGCAGAGGTGACCCTCACAGTGACCTCATAGTGAGGGCCTCACTATGAGTTTACAGTGACCGTACTTGCTATCAACCTTGGGATAAACAACCTTGGGATTGATATCAACCGTGCAATACCGCGTAAGTAACAAGTGTAGATATAGAAATAATTCTTTTGGTTGAGCGAATCCACTTAGCTTTGTACCCGATGAACAATACACATTATCTGTATTGTTACCTGTGGCCACAACTGCCACTTCAAAATGTAAGGCGTTATAAGTGCTAACTACTTTTACACTAAATTAGTCTTTAAGTCAAACGAAATAAGGTTTACTCTTAAACAAAGAGAACAGAGATGTTGGTCACTTCATTGTCTTTATAAGCATCGAAACGAGCTTCACTGCTCTTTCACTTACGAAGTGACCAACATCTGTGTTCTCCTTGTTTAAAAGTAAACCTTATTTTGTTTGATTTAAAGACAAATTTAGTGTAAAAGTAATTTCCACTTATAACGCCTTACATTTTGAAGTGGCAGTTGTAGCCACAGCTAACAATACAGATAATGTGTATTGTTCATCGGGTACAAAGCTAATGGGATTCGCTTAAAAAATGAGAGTAGGACTATACCAATGAATACTCGAAGAAATGCTACGTATTTTATTGAAATGAGAACTTTATCGACAGCTGTTATTTACGCGGTATTGCACTATCTCCGACGATAAGTGATGGGTATGAAGAATTGTAGTCCTAAAACGTAAACGCTAAGGATGCTGTACTATTATCTATACAAATTATTATTATTTATTTATTTATTTATTTATTTATAATCGTTTACGCCGTCCCTAGAGTACGGTCACGTTAACTCATGGTAAGGGTACTGAAAAAGTAGGAGCTAATGTAAGTGCGTCTTATCAGCAATTTTTTGTTTAAAAACAACGTATTAAACTTCCCTTTCTTTATTTGTAAAAATCGTGAGAAATGATTTGTGGTTCTTATAAAAAAACGGGATTTAATCCTATTAGAAAAATATTTATTTAATTACCTCGACGTTTCGGACGTGTTGTTACGTCCATGGTCTGGGACTCAACTCCTTTTTAAACGCGATTAATTCCCGTTTTGTTATAATAATGTGTGAAAATCTTGTAAGTTTAAATCAATATAGTTAGTTGCGGTTATTTTGAAATGCCACCAAGAATGGGGCACAATGTAATAACTTGTTCAGTAGAATCCATTGCCCATTTTTCTTGTTTCACTAAATCATAGAAGTACTACTCTCTCTCTCTCTCTCTCTTTTCAGTAAATTCTCTCTTCTCTCTTCTCCCTCTCTCTCTCTCTCTTAAGAAATTAAATACTCAAGTCAAGTAGAATCGATTATGAAGATCTGCAGGTGCAAGTAACTATTTTGGTTGTCCATGAACGTAGTAGGAAGACCCAAGGAAGTCAATCTGAAAACCTAATCATAAGATTTACACAATTTTGAGATAATTGAATATTCTAAATTGGGCAAAAGTACGAATACTTCGATAACAATCAGATTATATTAAAATGAAAAATACAATTAAAATTTACTCTATTGTATATTCGACGTTGTCAAACCCACCCTAATGTTATTATTTTCATAATTTTAATATTTTTTGCATTTATATTGTAAATAAGTGAAAGTGTTTAAGGTTTTATATTTATAAATACTGCTATTTTAATATATTTATATTTGCTCTCTAACATATTAACAGTATACATATTTTTCACATATAAATATATTTTGGGCATTTTATAAAAATACATTTAATCTATAAACACTTTCAAACGTGTCATTCTCTGCATTTGTAATATACACATTTGTATATTTAATAGTTTTAGTAATTATTGTACATTAAAATGCATTTATTTATTGTTAAATTATGGTAATATAGATAAGATTTAAGAACTGAAAAATTATATGTTAGATTGTTCCTTACGTGTATTGTTAATTCTGAGAAATAATTGTTGCAATTTTCGAATTACCATTTAATTAAAAAAGCGATATTACCGTGCTTATTTTATTAAGTTTTGATATCACAGTACATTGTTTTATTTTAAATGTTTATTAAAATATTTTGGATTACCATTTTATGAAAATTGTACATTTTATGTAAAGATACGAATCGCTCAATGATAATTAATAGATATTAAAATAAGTAGACAATGTTAATAATTATCTTACGACTGTTATGCATTTATTAAAATAATTACTACACTTTTTTTTATTTGTATGATCCGTAACGTAAAGTGGCGACCATTTATAGGAAGGGCGCAGCGTAGGTCGGCCCCCGACTAGACGGATAACCTCGTGAGGGTGGTGGGGAATCAATGGATGCGGTCTGTACGGGATCGCACTATGTGGCAAGTCATGGGGGAGGCCTATGTTCAGCGGTGGACGTCTGTGGCTGATAGATAGATATAGTATGACCTGTGATCAAAGAAGGTGATATCCCATTAGAGCAAGCACAGTTTTAAATGACTTGTGCACGGTTGATTTGATGAGTGGTTGGGACATGGTAGAGGAAGGATTGCGATTTTCGAGCGAATTTTGTATGAAAGCGATCACGCAGCGAGTTCGCTTCGACTGATATTTTTATAAAAAAACACGCTCGCAACTCGCAAGTGTTATAAGGCTCTTAAAATATTCCAGGAAATTAATTAATTACTTGATATGGTTGGCTTTGAACTACACATGTGGACCTAGCAATCGAGAAACTGTAACAAGGAATCGAGGAAAAGGGAAACATGTAAAGTGAGTATTTGAGTGTATATTGGATTCAGTTGTAAAAATATTGGGACTTGGGATATTTAAAACAAATTCCAAGCCTCAGTGAAACCTACACTATAATTGATTACATCAAGGGTTATATTATTTTTTATTAAAGCAGTAACGTCTGCTAATGTAAACCAAATGTCTACAATGAAGCGAAAAATTGAAAAATTTAATGGTTCGGACAGGATTCGAACCTGCGTTTCCAACGGCTTTCCGGGTCAACACGGGCGTCCTACCAACTGGACCACGAACCAGATGTCGGAGCCATTGAATCTTTCAACCAGTTGCTTCAACATGCCTTAGGGTGGCATCGTAGTACCATCTACCGTAAAGATTTAGACTTTATCGTCGGCACCATCGTCTCAAATTTGTTGAGAAGCGATAGTAACGATGTGCTACACAATACAATACAATACAACAATTCTTTATTGCACACCAACAAGAAAAATATAACATGAGAAATCATAAATTAAATAATGGTAGACAATAGGCGGTCTTATCGCTAAAGAGCGATCTCTTCCAGACAACCTTTGGGTGGCGGAGAAAACAAAATTAAACAGAAAATAGTAGGTGGTGAGATAAGAACTTTAAGTAATTTGAGAAATAATAAATAAACGACAAACAAAATATTAAAGACAGATAAGACATACACATACACAAATAATATCTATATATATAAACATACATAAACGTACATACATACAAAAAGGGAGAATGAAAAGAATATCACAGCAACATTAGACTTATAATGAAAAACGACAGCATATAATTATTAAAGGATTAGGCTACGGTAGAGATAAATAGTGATCTTTAAGTTTATATTTAAAAATTGCCAAAGTTTTAGCTTGTCTAAGATCCAGCGGAAGCGAGTTCCACAGTAAAATAGCTTGCACAGTAAAAGAATTAGAATAAAATTTTGACTTTGATGCCGGAACAGTGAGTATACAATTTTGAGCGGACCTTGCAGATGTGAGGTAACTAAAACGATCTTTAAGGTAGCGGGGAGTTGCAGGGTTAAAAAGAATATTATAGAGAAGTGAAAGTGTGTGAAAGTTACGACGAAGACGGATAGGGAGCCACTTGAGTTGTGAACGGAAACTGGAAACATGGTCATACTTGCGTAACCCAAATATGAACCTAATGCAGATGTTTTGAATACGCTCAAGTTTGTTAAGCTGCTCCTCGGAAAGGTCAATATAGGAAATATCAGCGTAATCTAAAATAGAGAGGAGTAATGTCTACACCCGAATTAATTATTTTTTATTAAAGCAGAACGTCTGCTAACGTAAACCAAATGTCTACAATGAAGCGAAAAAAGCGTTATATTGGCAAAGGAAATGATACAAATGTTTTTTTTTTAGATACCTGGTATTGGATGGGATCAATATAATCGGATAATGGTACCAACTTTGCAGGTGCTTCTAGGGATACTTAGCAAAAAGAATCAGCATTGCCAGTCAGCGTGGCAATGCTGCTAGCCTTCTGATACACGGGAGGGACATTTCATATATATATATGATATACCTATACTCGTATTATATTAGGGTCATTGTCAGATTTAGGTGCGCGTCTTTCCGGTGGACATTCGAAATTAAGGATTCCAGGGCCTAATTTTCTGATTAAATGCCTGTGAGAATAAAGAACGTTCCCTCTTCTAGAATCCGATGTCATAGCAACATAACCTAGATTCATACAAGCTCTTAACTTTTGACCACCGAAGGGACAAATTTTGTTTTTTGACCTGACAATGACCCATTAAATTCTTAAGCATTAAATATTTTGTTTCTATCGGAAAAATCAAGTGAAGGAGATTACAAAGGAGTTGGCTGCTACTAATGGTACTATTTGGCAATTTATAGAGCCACATGCTTTGGATATAAATGGGAGGCCAGGTAAATTATGTCATATTCATATATCTAAAGACAATCTATAAACTAGTGAGAATTCAAGATGGCTTTAGAAGGAATAACACACAGTATGAGCATATTGCAGTTTCAGTTTTAATTTGGTATTTAATGACTTCAATAAAAAAAAACGTTTTGGTAAAATTTATGTATTTTTTTCTTATCTTGGGCTATTTTTAGTCATAATTATACTTATATTTTTCTGTATGATTCTGCATCATTCATCCTCTCTATTGTAGGCGACTTGGTTCCTCAATAACCCTTTTACAATTTTATAATACATAAGAAATTGTATTTAAAACTAATATTCTACGGCGAGAGGTAATTATTTGTTAAAAACCTTACAACGCGATGCATATTTTATTTTATTTTCAATGAGCATTAATTACAACACCATCTATCGTTTGGAAAGACATAAAGGACTAATCAAGCTAAAAAGTCTGAATCCCCCGGATTTTGGTATTAGGATGGTTGTATATCCGAAAATGAGTATTTATTAGATACTTTTTAGCCAATAATGGTATATAAAATAAAAATATTATTAGCTGAATAAATACTAAAGGATCAAACTAGGAATAAAACACAAAATAATATGCATCGAATATATTAATTTCACAAATCACTAAAACTACTTTATAAGCTGTTCAATAACCTATTTTGTGGCTAAGTATTTTTTTTTACTTTAATCAATAATCATGCACTTATAACAAATCAAGCATTTCTTATTTTCATTATACTATCTACTAATTATATTATTGATAAAGCACAGCAGTTTTGAGTTGGTAAATATACAATAGTAGGTACATTACATACCTAGAGCGGTGAATTCATGAATATCCCTATCGAAAGTCTTTGTGGACCGAACCGAAGGCGAGAGCCATAAATATGCGATCTAAGGCTTTACGAATTACCGCCCGTGGTTTGTCTAAAGTTTTACGTTTTCCCTTGGCCATGAAGTGAGATTTCTCCTAGAAAGGGCAGAAAATCCCACTTACGGGTACTTTACGTACTTAGGGTGACGTAAATTATATTTCATAACAGAGTATGATAGTAAAATTATGTCTAATTTATACATAATATGTCAATCACGACACAGCATGAAGCATGAATTTAATGACAAATTCAAAACATACGCACATACCTATATACGTTTAATTTCTACGTTTATCATATTATATATTTCAATATGTGATCAATTTTATCCATATTACCTATAATACTAACTAGTTTTCTTAGTATTATATCTCAAATCATATTTTCTTACTAAAATTAATTGAAATAAGACCGCGTTATACTTGGTACATACGAATAGATTTATTTAATTGTATGTAGGTATCGCTTTAATATCATTACTTAAGAGGCCTTATTCCTTTTAAAATGCTGATTGTTTTAGACATTTTTATCTACGCACATATCATTAGTGCTCTAAAATGCGTTCAGAAACCGTAGGAAATGACCAGCATTACTACAACCAATTTTACTATGAGAACTTTCTTATCTGTGGCAGTAGGTAAAATTTGTACTGTAATGTTATAACGCTATCAATTTTTGTAAGGTTATGAGTTTAAATTTGGAACAGCTGTCAAAACTGAAGTAGGTCTCTATTCTAGTATCCATAGATATTAATATTGTTATCGATACGAAACGTCAATTCAGTATGTTTTTTCATAAAAACCGCACGACATTTGATCTCGAGTGACATGAGAATATGGATACATTCGTTTGTAGGTATATGATTTAGAAAAAAAAAACATTCGTCTTGACGGAGGTCCGAATTGCCGCCATTATTGTTGTCATTTGTTTGTTGGTTCTTTACTGTTACGAAAGTATAATTGTGATAAGTTTATTGTAATTCACATTTTAGTTGAAAATATTGTTTCAATGTAAATGTAAATTACAACTATTACAATAAATAATCTGTTTATGTATTTGTTCAGATTTCTTATTGCATTAGTATATGTCGTTTTTAGATATTTTACAGGTAGCACTAGTGGTGCCGGTCATTTCCTTATGGCTTCTGAACCCATCTTAGAGTACTTATGTTATGATATGTGTGTAGATAAAGTAGTGTATACAACTGTACATAATTAGGCCTTAAAACACTCGTGTGATCCTATTATGAAACTCGCTACCGCTCGTTTCATAAAACCACACTCGTGTTTTAATGCCTCTCATTATGTATCAGTTGCATAAACTACTATTTTCTACGATCAAACATGTTTCTTAACATATTATTGATGTTACTACCTAGAACAGGGCTATTGGGATTTATTGGTAAATATTTAAAACCAACAGTTTGAATTTTTCATTGATAATTTTTGTTTCAAAAACTACTCGAAATTGTCAAAATTGATGCGGAAAATTAGTTTTTTCAACTTGTTTTCGACTGCATGGAATGGAAGCATGAAATAACTATGTTACTACCTAGAACTCGGAGAAAAGTATGATTCACTTCAAAAAGTTGGTTGAAAATATCAATACATTTGTCACAATATGAAAAAAATAAATTTTAAAAGGAATAAGGCCTCTTAACAACACATAAAAATATAATATTTGACCAATAAATTCCAGTGTAGGTAACAATCTTTCTAAGAATTTCTACATCACTAAACATTTTTCAAAAGGAAAATATGTAATGCAAGCTTCCATAAACGCATTTTCGATTATAGTATATATTTAACTATAAATGCTTCACTATTCTATGTATATAAGAATAGTATACTGTGGTTATATATCGTATTCTATACTTGCATACGAATTTATTCAGAAACAGGAAATTACTTGCTCATACAGATCCAATAAAAATTGTTTTAGGCGACAATAACAACTTATAATTATGAAATTGTGCTTTATTCATATCAAAGAGACATAATGCTATATATTATCAACCCAACCAACTAACTACACTTAGATTTAGATTTTTTTGGGTATTTTCATAGCAATTATCTACTATAACAATTAAACTATTTACTACAAAAGCGTTCAGTTATACTGAAGTTATGTTACATCGCATTTGTTAAAAACTTAAAAAATACTAAACTTACAATTAACAAAACAACAAAAACAGCGTTTGATACTTTAAAGGACGTCGGGAGAAGTAGGTACTTATTGTATATTTTTGTTTGCTTTAAACTTCTCTTATTACATATTTGGTATATCTAATCCAAATAGTATTAAATATAATAAATTTTGCGAAGGGATTCATTATCTTACCCACGTAATTTACAATATAATGTAAACGTAATTTAAGAGAGAACACAATTGTGTGTCAAAAATATCCAACAGAACCGTTCTACAATAATTGACAACATTTCATATTTTTAAGACTATTATTTTATTACTTTTCTGAATTCTGCTTAAAAAGATGAAGTAATCTCTGTTTTTATTTATTTTCTGAGATGATTATTTATTTTATTATTAATTTTTAAAAACATACTCATTTTAAAATGTGGCAACACCAAAACCAGAACTTAATGGAACGGTTACTTTAGTCGGTTTTCTTATTAAAAAAAAACTTAATAAAACTCGGTATGCATCTGTCATCTGTCAACGTCAAATAAAAAAAATATATATTTTTTCGCTCTTTGGTTTAGACAACAACCCTATTCAGCCCGTATTGTCTTAGATTGCAGTTATTTGATGTATTTTCTTATATTTCTTTAAATACAGAAGAATAAATTCAAAGATTTTTTTTAAGGTTCACGACATAAAGCCCTGTCGATCTCTATATTAATTTCCACCTGTTATAAATATGAAATGTTGTCAATTATAGAAACGGTTTAAACACACGTAAAAATTGTCAGGAACGGCCCGTCATGTTTCGAACTCATTTGGAGCTCTTCATCAGGGGCAGCTATCCGTGCTGCTGCGCGTGCGCATCGCGACCCACTCTGCGCGTGCGCTGAGGGCGGCGAGGAGAGCAGTAAATGGTGCAGTAGGTCGCGAAACGCGCAGCAACGGCATAGCTGCCCCCGATGAAGAGCTCCAAATGAGTTCGAAACATGTCGGGCCGTTCCTGACAATTTTTACAATACAAATACAATACAAATACTCTTTATTGCACACCTCCAACATCAAGAAATATACAACACAACATGAGATACATTCATATAACAGGCAGAGGTAAACAACAGGCGGTCTTATCGCTAAATAGCGACGTGAGTTTAAACCGTTTTTATAATTATTTAAGATGTCTCACGATAGTTTAAATAGTATTAGAACCTTTCTAGTACTAAAAAGTAACAAAAATGCTTAGAGTAGTTGAATATGGAACACCAAATCCAAATATATTTATTTTTATAAGTATGAAATATATTTGCTAACAATTATTAAGCTGTCTCTGATATCTAATTCGTGGCATTAAAAGCACTCTAAGTAATTTGCTAGAACATCTATCTAGAAGAAAATATGTTTTTTTATATTTTCAATACAACCTCTAAAATTGGTTACCTACATTTTAAATTCTGCGGCAAATAATTTACGTTAAAAAGACGGAAAATCATAAAATGTCTTTCTATTAATCGTGAATATTTTAGTAAGTAATGTAATCTAACTAAACCGACTTATCACAAAGTAAAACTGACGAAAATTTAATACGCACAAATTGCTACTCAAACTTTAATTCAAAACAAAATAAGTATCAATAATTTCGAGCCCGAGAAACGAAAACAATACTTTGTATTTTTACTTTAAAAAAAGCAATATTTGCCGCAGTCCAGTTGACTAAACATTTAAAAACATCGATTCCATTGCCATAATTATTATTGCCCAGTTACACATTTACTTCGACATCTTACCCTTATAATGTAGACACTTTTTACAAATAGCATCAGCTTTCTCCTTAATGGTTTGGCTCGAGCTCCCCCTATCAGCTTCAGGCTTCGCATCTTCGCTCCCAAAAGGATCCTCACTAAACTGCTGGATTAACTTCTTAATATAACTACCTGGACCTCTAATAGTGAGCTTGGTATCACAATCTTCCTTATCAACATCCTCAACTTTATTTTCTCCATCGTTTTGCCTGAATTCGCTTAACATTTGCAAACCGTCTTGGAAATTTTCGAATGCTTGAGTGATTTTATGTCCAATATTAAGTTTATCCTCAAGCTCACTGAAATGTACTGCTTTTTGGTCATTCACTGGTTCAGTTATAGTTTTGGATCCCGTAGGAGTTATAATGATTTCATTGTTTTTAACATCAATTGTAATTTTAGCATCATCAAGTTTGAGACCAGTTAGAGAGACGTCGACGGATTTAGATCGGTACTGCCTGGTGGGAAGTTGTAGCTGGTTCGATTCCGGTGCGGCTTCTTGTTTGACAGTGACGGGCGAAGTTGACAGCGATGACCTGTCACCGGGGCTCGATCCTGGAGTTCAATTGACTTTATAGAAAAAAAATATTACATCAATTGGAAAATGGTAGAAGAATTCGACATGCTTGGGATGAATTTGAAATTATTTAAGTGGTAACTAACAAACATTGAGTAATATTACAATTTGAATTGGCAACTTTCAGTGCGGCTAAGCGGCTCAAGTTATAGGTATAGATAGGTACCACTGATAAATAGATAAACGTGAAAACAGATTACCTAGTCTTCCATGTCTAAAGATCACATAACTCAAAGTGGTGAGAGTAGATTGCCCTTGCACTGATCAGTACCTACTACTTAAGACAGCGGTCTCCTATAACCATGACCCAGGGTTTTCGATGCATGAATGATTTGACCTTAGGCCTTCAGTAGGCGTTAAATCATTCGTTAAGATAGTTATGTGATTAAAGACTAGGTAATCTGTTGTCACGTTTATTTATTTCATCAGTGGTACAGAAAAGGCGTAAATTAGATATGCCTTACTTCAATAACTGAAGTAACATCTATATCAAGTATTTCATGCGGACAATCAATAATAATTTAACTAGAAAAGATTATTATTTAAAATTATGGAAAGAACTTATATATAACGTAAAAACCCATCACCAAAATGTCAAAACTACTCACACTTATCTCTAATTCGATCCAACTTTCTTTACTTTGGCACCTAGAATACAATGAGCAAAATAAGTAACAAATAAAAATCAAACATACGGGGAAAAAAAATTAAATAAGACGTATCAACAGCAAAACTTATTCTAACAGAAAAGCTGAAGCTTTAAGATACTATGTGATCACATTTAGGATATTATTGTGAAACAACAAATGGGTCATAATCAGATTTAGGTTCGAGTCATTCCTGTAGACTTAAGCGGATTATAGGGCCTAATTTTCAAATCAAAGTCAGAATTTGAGAATAAAGAACGTTCCCTCTTCTATAATCCGACGTAATAGCAATATAACCTGGATTCATACAAGCTCTTAACTTACGAGTATGACCACCACAGGGACGACTTTTGTTTTTTGAACTGTAAATTAGCAAAACTAATGTATGATAAACTAATAATAAAGCAAGGGTTTGATATTAGGACAAGATCACTACAATCTATCTAGGCATAGACAAACTGACAAATAAAACGGTATTAACAACATTTCTTGTAGATGACGAGCTGTTATTGGTGAACAGGGATAACAAAGTGAGTAAGAAGGCCGTCACGGCTAACAATTTATAATAACATACCATTCTATTATATAATGCAGTGGCGGTAAACGTGCAAGCTTTCGAAGAAGCAAGGAGTGAGCTCGACGCTAAGCGCTAGGAGCTTAAGGCCCGACCACCAGCGGTCGCACAGAACAATTTTGTCAGTGTGCTGACTTGCAGCGAATGTGGCTGAAAATTTGTTGCGAAAATTGGCTACGTCAGCCACCTGAGAGCTCATGAGCGCTATCATTAGCCTGCGTTCAGTCGCCGTGGCCGAAAGCGGCCAGATGCAATGATGTTTGTATTTAAAAAGTTCTAGTACGCATTGAAAAACAGTAATTTACTCAAGATGTCGCAGCAAGAAGCAACACATTCACAATATTTTCCCTGTAAGTCATAGATTTTTCAGAAATCTTGAAAATATCAACCTATAGACTAGGTTAAATTAGGTGTGTTATCACATTCCAAAATATTTTATGGTTTCAGAAAAATGCCTTAGATTAAATATTTCTATAAAACCACTACTACTACCACGACACGAGCAGCCAATTGAAACTAGAAGAGAATTCTCCATCCTTCCCTATCAACATGACATGAGTAATCTAAGAGCATTCTGTGCAAGAAAATACCTACTGTTACTGAGCTTTTTCCAAAAAAATATCCCGAATCCCTGTCTCTTCCAGGACTTTACGTTTTAGGGTGCAGGTATCCTCCTCAGAATCGATAGGATTTTTAATGTGAAGAATAAAAAGTGTCCCAATTTGGTTTCCACTACGTAACGCTCGTGCAAAAAAGTTCATATTAAAACATGACGTACTTAATGGAATGGACAAATTAAGGACACTTTTTTTATTATTCAAATTGCAAATGCTATCGATTCTGAGGAAAATGAACCCTAAAACGTCAAGTTTTGGAAGAAACAGGAATTGGGGATTTTTTTGGAAACGCCCTACTATAAGCCTGCATCGTCTTAAAATATAAACTAACTAAACTTGACTACAGGAACATATTCTCAACAGGCAATTTCAAAAGATTCCCAGTCAAGATGACGGTTATCTAAGCTAATATGGGGTAAGGCTCATGAGAGAAGACTGCAACAGTCCAATAACTAACTATTAATCCTATCCCACCTTACCTTATGCCCAATTACCTGCTGTTGACAACCAAAACTCACTAAATAACAAATACCTACTTAAAACAAAACTCGTATCTCTATGTTAATCTACAAACTAGATTTGTGGGGTCAGGTCTGTTCATGCTAGCAACGGCCTAATAAAATAAAATATGTAGCAACCGCAAACTAGTGTTAAATGAAGTAAAGGTGAGAAACTTCATCCTGTACTCGATTGCAGTTATTCAATGTTGATTTTAACTTTTTGAACTCTTAGACTTTATACATCTAAATAATTTTAAAATACTTTATTGCAAGTTGTGACGCCTAGAGACCATATACATCTCTAATAAATTTAGATTTAATCATTATTTTCTATTGTAAATTATTCCCGTTGACGCCTTTACATCTCTGTGGAATGAAATTAATTAAGTAATTGAATTTTATTGCATATTGTGACGACTAGAGACTTTATGCATCTCTGGGTTTTTTTAATATTTTAAATTAATAGTTGAAAAAATACATTTTAATGTACCTACCTAACATTGATTCAATCTATACATCTCCTTTATTTATATTATTTACGAAAAAATGACTTACTGTTGAGTTTCTTTCGGCTTTCTTATCAACAGCGCTCTCCTATTGGGAAATGCCAGTAGATTCACAATCTGACTTGTAAAAGTGCCCTTTCATTTCATTTCAGATACGAAGTTTCGAAGAGTAGTGACAGAATTTCTTGTGAGTTTTGGTTGTCACCAAGTGTTATCTTCTATAAGCAAGCTGTTACAGAAGCAAGCACCACCACCGACCATTAGAAGCGTCCTCCCCCTCCTCGCAGCACAGTGGGAGGGACTGTTCCACCATCATGCCCTGGACCATGTCCATGCAGGAGTCCAGGGAGAGTTTCTTCCCGCACATCTTGATGGCGCGAATGCGGCGACGCATCTCTGATGTTCATATTTTCGTTAGTCAGACAGCAGTTTAGGACACTAAGTAATTGAAATAACTATCAATTTATGAAACATGTAATGTCTCATTTTTTTTATGTGGGTACACACCACAATTTTTATATTAAACCGTTTAAACAAAGATCAAAGCTCAAAGAAAAATTGAAATGAGTTACCAAGTGGAAGAGACCGGGGCCACAGGCGCGACAGCGGCCTATCGGTGTAACTCGGGCGTCGGTGACGTTGTAATGCCGAATTCTTCGACGAGGCATTCACGTGAATGCCTTTCCCCACCTCGCGCGTCCCGCGCTCGCCCCTCGACACGCGCACATAGCCGCGAGTTTTGTTAATGCACACTAGTGTCGCTATCGTTTCATTTTACGTTAGTGTTATATATTCTGCCGGGATTCGAGGCCAGTACCTCCGGATTGCCGGTCCTGCGTGTGAACCTCCGGGTGATGGAAAGGTTAACGCGCAGGACCGGCAATCCAGAGGTGCCGGCAGTCCAGGGGCTCGATTCCCGATCTCTTCCACCAGATAACTCATTCCAATTTTTCTTTGAGCTTTGATCTTTGTATACTATACTTTTCTACATAGAAATCTCCCGTAAGTCTCAGAAATATTAAAATAGATATGAAACGGGTTTAATCACGTCGTAGAAGTTGAATATTGCGATTGGCCGCCGACGCGACTGATAAACTCTCGATAGTGAATCGCGAACCGATTCGGAACATGTCGAGCGATATTCGACTTCTTACTTGTAGGTATTTTAATTTGCCCATACTTATGTATGATTTCTGATTATGCTGCATGCTGCTTTCTTCCATTAAGAAGGATAACCCCGAACTACCAATGCTTTTTCATTATTGTAAGATAATTTGTTAGTCAAACCATTAGCTTTGTTCAATATTGATTTAGGATTGTTGTTAGTATCAGTTACAGGTGAACCAGGAAGCGTGCGTTCGGTACAGTTCAGTGGAAAGTGGAGTTCAAATAAAGCTGTCTCAGAAGACAATATTGTAAACGTAATTTTGTATTACATGAAAGGCAAGTCAATAGTTTAGTTATTGCGTAATTTTAAATAATGTCGTGGCATTAATCCTCCTGGGGTGTTTACTTACAAGATATAGTCTGACGAATCAATGGGTGTGGACAAAATCGGTAAAGACGTATCATCAAAGCTGCAAAATCAGTCAATGTTCACGAAGAGAGAGAGGGAACTATTGAAAATATTGACCAGGCCTATTTTTAGGCTCTATATATATCTTAAGCTGCGCAAAGTCTGGACGCAGGAGGTGACCATGTGAGGCTCTTACCCAGGAGAAAATTAGACAAGGTAGGTAAACGTCTGAAACCTTCTCTAACTACTCCTACAAATCACTTTTATCTACACCCATATTGTTAAATTACTATAATAATTACGGATACTATAGGTAAAGACCTAAGTACATTTTACTTGTCAGCGACCAAAATCAGAGATGTAATTTCATAGCAGTACCATAACCCCTGCGTGGTAACATTAAGAGGCCTTATTCCTTTAATTTAAAAAAAAAAAAAAAAAATGCTGATTGTTTTAGACAGTTTCTCTATGGTCAAACATGTTTCTTAACATATTATTGATGTTACTACCTAGAACAGCTAGGGCTATTGGGATTTATTTGAAACCTACAGTTTGAATTTTTCATTGATCATTTTTGTTTCAAAAACTTCTCGAAATTGACAAAATTCACGCGGAAAATTTGTTTTTACAAGTTATTTTCGACTGCACGCAATAAAAGCATGAAATAGCTATGTTACTACCTAGAACTCGGGTAAAATTCACTTCAAAGAGTTTGTTGAAATTATCAATATATTTGTCATAATACGAAAAAAAAAATTAAAAGAATAAGGCCTCTGTTATTATGAGCACGCCCCCCGCGGCGTGAGCGCACCTCATTCATTCCTCAACTCCGGTGACTGACTGGCAGTACCGAATACTTCATATCTACATAAAAAAAATCTATAATAACAATAATGTATGCAACTAATAGGTCATAAAACACTCGTCTGAACCTATTATGAAACTCGCCTTCGGATCGTTTCATAAAACCACACTCGTGTTTTAAGACCTCTCATTATGTAACAGTTGCATAAACTATATGAAGTTTCTTTTCCCTTGCAATAATGATACCAGAAGATACCTAAACAAAAGTAGTGCCTACCGGGGCTGTCTTTGGGTTCCATCTTGAGCTGCGCGAAGGTCTGTGCGCAGGAAGTAAGGACCTGCTCGTAGTCGCAGATGGCAGCGTGCGTGCCGTTCACGATCTTGGGGCTCATGGGGCTGTTGGCCAGGAGTAGGCTGGTGCCGAAGGTTGCGTTGAGCTCGCGGGTTTCTGTAATCAGAAGTCATCATCATTGCTAGTCCTGATACTGACGATTTGCGAGCGAGTTGTTTATAAATTATAAGCGTTGCGGCGAACTCGCTGCGTGATCGCGTTCATATGAAATTTGCTTGCAAATCGCAGGTGTGATAAGGCCCTTAATCCTGGAACTATAGCCACACCAATGTTTATACAAAGTCGTATTCGACTGACCTATTGACAGCACCACCTTACCGAGGTTTACATCTCATTTTGGCATTTCCCTTAGGCCACTGCTTAAGATAAAACGCTAGAGCACTACCCAGAGAAAGCTTCTAGATACTGTTGAGTTTCTTTCGGCTTTCTTCTCAACAGCTCTTGGAAAATTCCGGTAGATTAACAATCTGACTTATAAAAGCGCTCTTGTGACCTACCTACTGAATAAATTATTTACACCAAAAGTTTACTATGTAAAACTAAAGGTACTTAAAACTCAAGGGCAAATCTGCTGATGAACATACACTAGGCCAACAGTACGCGTCAATTCATTCGTGCACCCAAAAATCCTGGGGTATGGTGAAGAACAATATAGGACGAAACAATACCTTTAAGAGAGATCCTTGGTTTCTTCTGCACCACAATGTTCCCGTTCTCGGTACCAAACACCTCCATCAAAATCTCAGAAGCCACCGTCTTGATTTCGTTCCAATCGTCTGAAAAGAGAAATAAATGTTAAGTTACCTTCTTTGTAGCCCTCGGACCTCAGATTACTGTTGACAATATGCTAAGTGGCAATATGCTGAAGCCAGCTCAGTTACGCTATAGTAACAATACAAGGGCACCTAAGGTTTTTTTCTAAACAGTGAGAAAAAAGTATCATTCACTTCAAAAAGTTTGTTGAAGTCAATATATGTCGTAATATGGAAAAAAATAAAGTTTAAAAGGAATAAGGCCTCTTAAGGTTACCCAGAATATCCTGGTTGGTGGTCCGCTGCGAAGTGACGGTGAAGCGGATGACGTAGGTCCCCTTGAAGCAGGCCGGGACCGCGTGGATGTTGCCGCGAGCGTTCAGCCGCTTGAGAAGCCGTTCCGTCAGAGCGTTGTCTCCCTTCATCCGGAATGCCACCATGCCTAAACATTGAACAGGTATTAACGTATTCACATAGAGGTCGCTAAGGTGTATAGCCTTTCAACTAAACAATGCAAAGATCGACACACAAAGCTTAAAGAAGAATTCGATAAGTTGCTTGGGAGTTAGGGTGACAGAAAGGTTAACGCGCTGGACTGGCATCCTTGAGGTACGGGGTTCGATTCCCGGTCTCTTCCACCTGGTAACTCATTTCAATTTTTGTTTAATCTTTGTATCAATGGTTTAATATAAAAATTGTGGTGTTTACCCACATTAAGAAAATGAGACATTACATGTTTCATAAATTTATGGAACAGGTAACTGAATTAATTGTGGGAGCACCAGAAGAAAGACTAACACTTATAGTTAAGGTGAGGGTTTGGGTCGATTACAAAATAGCTGTGGCGGTCTAGTTTAAAGTTGCAAGATGCCAGTAGAAGTCTTTTGGAAATGTTTTTTACGATGGACGACAAAAATTCTGTGAAATTTGATTATGACCTGCGGGCCTATGATGGTTAAATAAATGACAAATCATCCGTCACATTTAGCCAAAATGCTAGTGTGAGTGTTTATTTATCACGTGATAAACGCAACCATCATAGGCCCACTGGTGTCAACAACGTTACGAACGTTAAATTTTATTTCCTCAAATAACTGATGATGACGACTCATTGAGAGTCACGTGTGGTCACGTCTAAAGTTTAAAGAGAAGTAAGTACGCCGTAATAAACTCTGGTCTATTTTTAAGATTACGGTTTCCTTACCTAAATTTCTGGGCTGTGGTATCTCAAACCGCTGGTCAGCGAGCACCAAAGCCTCAAACTTCTGCGCCAAGCGAACGCCCTGAAATTAAATCATTTTCCTTTAGTTACCGTCATTGAAACTAGAGAATAATAGTGAAAGCTAAAAACCGGAATCGGAATCAAGAAAACAGTAAAAGCAGATAAATCAGCAGAAGCTGAACATACGATCTTCAGAGCCATTGTGAAAATTCTTTGTAAAGGCATTTTGCTAAGCATTGGAATTCATGATGCAGACTTGCTAATCGAGCGAACGAAGCGTGTCCACTTCAGCTTGGGCAGAAAAAAATTCAGATCACGCTCATTCATTCCCGTCCCACGACCGTGACTCGCCTCTCCATCTAGAGGGGGTTTATTTTGCCCTTTCGTGGTTACCACTTCAGTAGTAGTAGCGTTGATTATAATTGTAAAATGCAATGAAGATAAGAAAAAAGATAGATAAAGATAAAGATAATTTATTGACAAAAGAGTCCCTGCCTTCTGAGCTAGGAGAAAACCTGTGTCACAGAAGTCAGTGCCCTCTCCCATAAGATGTAATTTAGTTACATTTTGTCTTTTGAAATACAATCAAAGTCATGCATATGCGTTTATGTGTGTGTGTGTATGTGTGGTTGTCGTATATATTGTTTTTTTTAATTACCTCTCTAATATGCTTCTGAAGACCAGTGACCCCGTAGTTCCTCAACACGAACCACAACTTCAGAGCCCTGAAGCGACGGCTCAGAGGAATCTGCCAATGCTGCAAATTAATTCAAAATTAAGGAAGGCTCATTAAATCTAGAAACACCTTCACCAGAGAACAAACATTGCAGAAATTTTATAAAATAGGGATTGAATAAAATATTTTGGAGGACACTTCCGATATAACACGCAAATTGAAAATTACTTTAAAGCATTCATACAAAAGGAGGACAAACAGGACAAGGTAATTAATACTACATGCCTTTTGGGCATCAAATATTTGAGGAACCTCGACACGAAAGAAGAAGACTACAGAAAATCCATAAAGGTGTTCCAACGTAATTTTAAAGGTAGATTGCACTATAAAATACGATTGGACATAGAAAAGAAGGCGATAAGAGACATAATACTACAGAGAACTTAATACTAAGAAACAGAAACAATTGAAGTCAGAAAATCATAGAGTAAGTATTAATCGATCCACAGAACAAGACAAAAAAATCCCTTTAGTAAATTTGCATGAAACAAGTTCCCTCAACCAATCGTTAGTAGTACCACAACCAACAACAAATTTTCCTACTAGCAACTCCTTCTTATCAGGATTCTCCAGCTGAATACTTTCGCCGCATCCCGGAGAAATCTTATCATAGCCGTGAAGTCCTTCCTCATCATCATAAAGTTCATCATTCGAATCATCATCATTAGAGCCATTGAATCCATCATCTGGTAATTCATCGCCGCTTGCTTCGATTTTAAAATCTTTGGTATCTTCGACCAATTCATTATGACCGTTGGTAATTATTTCATCAACTTTAATGAGTTTCACATCTTTGGCTTCTTTGGTGCGAATTGTGCGTTTCACATTGGAAACTTGGGAACCTACCTATAATTTAAATGAGTAACAAAGACAGGTATAGTTTATTTTTAAAACATAACAAGATATCACTACTATACTATTACCAGTCCCATGGACCTATAATGATGGATTGATAAATGACAAAGCAGCTGTCACTTGGCATACACGATGTAAGTGCAAAAAGTGATTTACGTCACCCTAGGCCGTATCTGGGTTTTTCTGCCCGCCGCGATGGCCAAGGCAAGAAGTAAACCTTTAGACAAACTATATGCAGTAATTCGTAAGGCCCCAGATCGCATATTTATGGCCCTCGCCTTCGGTTCGGGCCACAAACACCTGCGATCTGGGACACTCAAGAATTCACCGCCCTAGGTATGTAATGAACAAAGGGCGGACAGTGGATGCAATATGGTGACGAAAGCATAACAGGGATAAGACTTTTATTACATTTCGAGTAACATTTATGTATATGCAGTTTTTGTTATAAATGGTGATGGTGATAATGTTACTGATACTGGTGAAGTATCACTTAACGAATACGGACCTCTTACATTTGTAAGTGTAAGTGGATAGTGATAAATATAATAAAAGGAATGGACTGTAATGTAGAGAAATTATCATCATTTACTACAACACTAAAATTGTATAACTATTTTACTTTACTTTAAACCAATTTTAGTCATCATATTACGTATATCTTTTACGTATTACGTATATTGCATCCACTGTCCGCCCATTGGTAATGTACTATAAAGGGACATTTTCATTGGTCTCTAGAGCCCGCGTGCGGGGTGTGGGAGATTTCCAGAACGTATGCCATAGGGTCTGAACTTGGGTTTCACTGGCCGCTGACCCGCCTGCGGGTCCAACCAAGTTATCGATTTACTAGCTGCGGCGATCGGTTTTTCCCGCTTATCCTACAGGAACGCTAAATTTTTTCGGGATTAAAAGTAGCTAGTTGTTTAGCTACCTTCATACCAAAATTTATCAAATTTGGTCCAGCCGTTTGAGCGCGAGGAAGTAACAAACACACAAACTGTCGCCTTTATAATATCAGTGTGATTTATCGAGTGTCAAATGTACCCTCTAAGCCTGTATTACATACGAGTTTATAATCTGCTTAAATTAATTATTTTAACGATTGACAGCGATATTTATTTGTCTGTTTAACAAGCTTACAAGTAAGTGTAACTTACCATATAATCGATAGCTTTTCCTGAAACAAAATAATGATAACCATTAGTACATATGTTTATCGGTTAAATTTACATAGGTATTAAGAGACTATTTACAACTAACATCATACGAAAATTTATGAAGTAGGTAACTTAACTTATAGGGTTGTCACTAGGCAGGCAATGGCAATCGAGAGCATAACCCAATACTAATAGAACATAAGCATGGAACAAGGTCGGTATCAGCGGGCAAATTTGAGGTGCCAAGGGTCAGGAACTACTATGGAGATAGAACATTGAGCAAAAGAATTCCCTACATACTCAATAGTTTGCCCGAGAATAACCGACATTAAGCCAAATAAGTTCAAATTTAAAAAATGCTTAAAAAAGCATCTGTTACAGACACTTGAGTGATACTCGTAAAACTGATAAAGTTGTGTATTCAGTGTCACTCAAGTGTTTAGCAATAAATAAATGTTGTTGAAATTATTATATAGAGACTCACACCTGCAGACAAACTGTACAAACAGTTTTGCAGGGAACTGTATATAACTATTTAAGTTGTATACTTTAATTAAAAACAATAAACAACAATAGGTGCGCTTTCAACCGTTAGAAAGTCGTTTACAACACTAAACTGAATGTACAAGAACGTCAATCTCATGTTAATCTTGTTCCTAACTAAGGGATAATTCTGACTACTATTTGAATTTATTTTTACATTTAATGTAGACTCTTCGCACGGTCTCAAGCGGTAAAAACTACTGCTATATTGACACCCCATTAAGGCCCTTATCAGTTCAAAAATACCGATTGTTTTCAACATTTTTCTTTATGATCAAACATGTTTCTTAGCATAAATTATCAATGTTATTACTTATTATTGGTATATATTTGAAACCTACAGTTTGAATTTTTCATTGATAATTCTTTTCTCAAAAGCTATTTACTCGAAATTGGCAAAATTCACGCAGAAAACTAGTTTTTTCAACTTATTTTCTGCACGCAATGAAAGCATGGAATAGCTATGTTACTATGTGTTACTGAGTTCTAACTCAGGGAAAAGTATTATTCACTTTAAAAATTTGGTTGAAATCATCAATATATTTGTCATAATATAATAAATATATGAACAAAAATACGTTTGAAAACGAATAAGGCCTTTTAACTACGCTTTTACTTTAGTCCTAGATAATAATGGTGTGGGTTATGATAAGAATTTCGTACAGTCGCCATCAGATATATCGCAGCATATAAGGCGTCCATAAATATCAGAACATGTAGGTACTGTAACGCCCAGTAAATAAGAGTCGTGTTCAGATATGTATGAATGCCTTATATGCTGCGATATATTTGATGGCGACTGTACCCACTACTGGTTGTGGTTTGATTATGTTTTCATTAAAATTAGAGAAGAAAGACGATCTAAAAGAGGTCTATTTACCGTCAATATAATTATTATTACCTGAGTTCTCGTGCCTTAAGTAAATCGGGTTGACATTAAAGGTCCTGTGGAGAGCGGTGCTGTCCCGAACCCTGGAAAAACACATGATTATTTGAGGTGTCTTTTCAAAACGGCTTATGTCTCTATGAAACTCGTGCAAAACGTGGCGTGACGCGAGGCGTGACGCCTAGAGACCTTCTATATCTCTGAAAAAATCACTTTATTTTATATAATTTTTAGTGTAAACATTGATTTGGCGAAACTTGTAGGTACATCTCCTCTAACATATATGTATCAATTACCTAGTTATAATATAATTGTATTAGTTTTTAAGTAGGTATAATTTACGAAAAAATGACTTACTGTTGAGTTTCTTTCGGCTTTCTTCTCAACAGCGGTCTCCTCTTGCGAAATGCCGGTAGACTCACAATCTGACTTGTAAAAGTGCCCTTGTGGCCTACTTAGTGAATAAATTATTTCATTTCAAAAGTAAGCCCTCTTGAAAAGGCACTCTCATTAGTTGTTATGAAGGATTTTTGTGCAGGTTTTCTAGATACTGTGGAAAGGCCCCTGTGCCGTTATCAGTACATGACTGCAGAGGCCGGGACTAGGGCTTGCCGGAAAGCCTAGGCATGTATAGAGTTTTTCCCAATCATATGCAATAAAATAAAAAAATACATCCATAAAAAAAACAGCTGTTTAGCCTGTTTATAAAAAAAGACGCCATGTTTAAAATTAACTGTAAAAAAAAAGCAATTTCCTCTAAGTCGAGAAATAAGAGACTTACCACATGGCGGTGCAGTCGAAGTTCACCATCAACCACTTGGAGGGGTTGAACGCGAAGGAATCCGCTATTTCCACCCCGTTCAGCCAGTGTCTGGAAAGTTAAACATTTATGGCTTGTTAACACAGCCCGGGCTTTAGTAGTAGGCGTCAAATCAAAAAAAATATCCATAAAAAATATTAAATATTCGGGAATTGTTTTTCTATAAAAGGAGAGGATCTCTAAGGAGATACCGTTGACATATTTAATTTCAAATAAAATGTAATATATTGATGATTTCACACCGTGTATAAATATTGTAGGTAGTATCGATTTTTAGAATTTTGACAATGCCTTAAGGAGATATTCTTATATTGTAACCACATTTAAGGACTTCCGGTTTGTGACTTAAGATGGCCGCGTGCCTTTAAGTTTAGTTATTCGTTATTTATTCATTTTGGTTGTTCAATGTGTAGTATTGATAGTCTATTGTGCAGTGAACTACCGTATGAGTGAATAGTTAATGAAGAATTCAACTTAAAGCGTACATAGCCCTTCTTGGGTCAAGGCCCGGTAGACCGCGTGGTTCTTTGTAAATCGCTATCACTTTACAAAAAGCTCAACTCACCGTACAACGTTCGTCAACTTTGACACTGGCAAAATTGACCCAATGGGCAGTAGCCATTTTTTTTTTTTATATAAAAATAGAATAGAAAAATAGAACCACATTTAACTGAAATTCTCTTCTGTTGCAATCAATTGTTAAGTTTTTTACTATTTTTATATTATCTCATTTTTATTTTTTTGACGATCATAGTATAAATACATGTAAATTGTCTTAGCGTAATTTATACTGACATTGTATATTATGAAATAAATAAATCTAATCTAATCTAATCATTTGAACCTAAAAACGTGCCTGGTGTCTATTTCATCATCATCATCATTGCATCCAACCGATTTCGGCCACGGCGACTTAACGCTGGCTAATGAGAGCTTCGCTCACGAACTCTCAGGTGGCTGACGTAGCCAATTATCGCAACAAATGTGCAGACCAGAGATCGTACTCATTGCGGCCCAATTACATGTATGAATTTATCAAATATCCACCCAAGGTCCTAGAATTATGACACCGACTAAAAACCTAAAATTAGGTCACTGGGTCGCTATTACAAATGTCCTAAAAATAGATTGGGTCTCAGGAGGTTAAGGCCCGACCACCAGCGGTCATTCAGTACCTATTTTATTCATCATATGGTGAAGAATTGTGTGTTTATCACCGTGTATACCTGTACTCAGGACAGATGAAGGCACTTCCCGCATAGGCGGCGTCCACGTGAAGCCAGGCGCCATGTTTATCACACACAGCACCGATTTCACGGAGATTATCGAACGCGACGGAACCCGTGGTGCCGAGGGTAGCGCATACCTGGAATGAAAGGTCATAACTAAAAACCGGACAAGTGTGAGTCGAACCCAGTCAAAGCCAGTGACGAAGTTACAGCCCGGCTGTACGGGTAGCAGTCCCTCATGAAGAGCTCCATACGAGTTCCGAACTTGTCACGCCAGTCCTGACAATTTCACGTGAGTGTAAACCACTTAATACATTAATTAAAACAAAAACTAATAAAATAGACGGTCCTGAGGTATACTAAATATTTTTTCAAATATTTTATGGTTCAGGCGGAGTTCAAACCTGCGTTTTCAACCATTTCGGGGCATCATGGGCGTAAGTATCTATGGACGCAAGAGCCATAAAGTTGCGAAATCGCCGTATGGCGTAACTAAAATTATATCAAAAAAATTGGACCCAGCGATTTTTTATTCTGTTATCTAGTCTAATTTTGTGGCCAAAATCCATTTGAAAAACAATTTGATTGAGTCAGTTTTTCCCTTACCCCTTAATTTATATACAAAGGTAAAGGTACGTATGTATCGCAGGACGTTTAATATAGTCATCATTATCTTAACTACGTGTTTTGAGCCCATAGAGAGAGTTAGGGATGAGCTGTGACAATCTGTCAACGCGTCTCGTATAAGGTTAACTGAAGCGGTAGCATTAGCATAACAATGTTTCGATTATCATATGCACAAACTAGTGTATGTATATTGATATGACCTATTATTTATTTCTTATATCTATTTTTGACACAAACACACACACACAGTACGCTGTTCTACACATATCCTGATCTGGATCCACGGAAGACCAGCGTCGTGGTGCTCACAAGTGCTATGGCATATGCTGATTGGATTCCTTTTTTTGCAGCCTAGATACCATTTAGCTTAGAGCAATACTAGATAAAGTAAAAAATCACTAACTAAATGTAATCTGTTTGTTATTAATGTTGAATGTAATTGGTTTGCAAAATAAACGTAGGTATCTTCTTCTTCTGCAACTAAAAATGTATCCATAGTTTATTCTGTAAAAGTGTATCTTAACAGAATTTATCGTTAAGCGCGTACAAGATTACCCTACCTCGTGCAAGTGCACGTTAACTAAGTTATTGATAAATACGTTCACGCTCGCAACGTTTAAGATGGGATAAAATCTTTAAACGCTAATTAGAACTCCATGCAAAATAGAGGTCCTTGGCTTATTCTTCTCGAAAAGGTCAATTGACATAAGACTATTTCTAAATTTAAGATGAATAGATTATGCGGACACAATGGACATGTATGTAGGTATCTAATTACATGTACTTATGTATCAAATTATAGCATTTAGTTCGCGACGCTTTGTAGGACTTGTTGTCGCGGCGTTAATAAATAAGGATGTAATACACGACAATAATATTATAGCTTGAGTATCTACAATTATGATTCGGTTTCGGGACTCAGCTTTGTATTCAAAGTATCTTTCTTACAGAAGTCTTGTGTGAGAAACTACGGACCCGTTTATTGTTATTCGTCTCGAGTGACCCGTGGCTTCTGCACGGCTACGGTCTTGCCTCGTCGTAACGAGCAAATGACATCACGGAGATCGCCACAACCTATGTGGTTGTAGAGACGAGTAGCAACTACTACATGCAAACTGCCTGTATACAATCTCCTGCTCGAGACATTGTGGGGGAGCCCTAGGCTCCCCGTAAGACCTCCATTGCCAACCCCCTATAGTCTTACCCTTGCCTCACATTGGTTCCGTACGAGTCTCTTACTTGTATTGTATTGAACGTAACTCTTGGACGAGTTATAATTGAATTGTCTCACAACCGGCGGTTGTAGACTTGTGACTGACTCATACACCGTAGGTACTATGATTGTTTGTGGACTTTGATAAAAACCGAAGCTGTGTCCCGCAACCGACCACTATTGAGAATCAAAGGTAGAAAATAGCAAGCACTCACCAGCACCCACGTTCTCCTTTTTTCCATTCCACGTCAAGTCACTCACTCCTCTTTGCCGCCATTTTTACTCACTTTTTTCTTTTATTAACCTATAGACTAAAATATAGGTTATTGTGTTGCCAGTTAGTAAAAAGACATAATTTATAATTCATTCAATTAAATTGGTGCAACTCACCGACTGCTAAGGATTCGCGATGTTCCGCGACACTCCCGACGGCAAAAAACCAGACTATTGCAACAGGATCGTCAAGTTGCGAGTCCATTCAGCGATCCTTTCTCGTGCTCGAATGGCCGCTTGTCTCCCTGGTCTTGGACTATATGCCAACGCACCCTCGTCGGCTGGGCTATCTGGGGCATTATCTGAATTTTGCAAAGCGGGTGGTGATATTTCCTCGATGTCAAACTCGCTTGTTGTTGTGTGTCCTTGTTCAAGTAAGTCGGCACTGTCAAGTTGCTGTGCATATGGATTGTAGGTATTTTGCGGAGGCTCGGCATCTATAGTCACAGGCATAGGATCTATGGGATTTTCAATGGGATCATTATTGCGCATTGTTGTCGGCGTTTCTGGGCTTATCACTTCAGGCGCTTGCGTTTCTTCTTCGTCATTTTCAATCTCTAGGGGATACAGGTGTCCAAGAGATCGAATGAACTCCGAATTACCAACTTTTACCTTTGCTACACGATGTTGTCCATCTTGTCCTGTTATTAAGGAGGTTATCTTGCCAACTTTCCAATTACTTCTATTTTTTGATTCCTCTTTTATTTGAACTAAGTCGCCAATTTTTGGTATTCTGTCTGACGTCACCCGAGGTTGTTTAACAGAATATCTGTGCTTCTCACGTAGGCTGGGTAGATATTGTTCCTGGAACATCCTTTTAAATTCTGTTAAAACTATATGACCTCTTCTCCATCCTTGTATAAGGTCGATTTTTGTAGCTGTACCATCCACACAAGTCATTTTGTCTGAGGGAGTCAACTCCAGACATTCACCTAGTGTCAGGAAGTCCACTGGCCTCAAAACGTATTCTAATTCTGCTCCTACGCTCGTCAAAGGCCTTGTATTCACGACTGTTTCGACTTCTTTGATGACTGTAGATAGTTGGCTATCGTTCAACAAATGTTTGTCCAGTGTCCTCCTTAGGCAATGCTTTACGATTCCCACCAGCCTTTCATAGAAGCCACCGTGCCACGGGGCTAATTGAGGAATAAATTTCCACCTCATTTTGTTCTCCGTGCAGTACGCGTTGATTAATATTTCAGAGGTCAGTTTAAATTGTAAAGCATTGTCTGAAATTACGGCTGCTGGTGTGCCTCTGGCCGCTACAAATCTCCTTATTGCAAGGAGACATTCCGTTGCAGTCAAATCCTTGACCACTTCCAAATGGACGGCGCGAACTGCCAAGCACGTGAACAGACAGATCCACCTTTTTTCCCTATTACCGCTCAAGGTACTGACATACATCGGCCCAAAGTAATCTATTCCTGTGAACGTAAATGGAGAGCTGTAATTAACCCGTTCCGGAGGTAATGCTGGAGTTTGAGGTAATTTATACGGTCCTCCACTTTGTTTTAGGCATTTTTCACACTTTCTTATGACCTTTGTTACTTGGATTTTTCCTTGCGGGATCCAGTATTGTTCACGTATGATATTCAGAATGTGTGAAGGGCCAACATGGTAATTCTTGTCATGGGCTTCTTGTATGACTTTAGTGGTAAATTCAGATATTTTTGGGATAAGTATTGGATGCTTCTTATCATATGACCAGTTAGCATTTTTCATACGACCACCACATCTTAGAATTCCATCTATATCGAGAAACAGATCTAAGTTTCTCATCAGATGCGTCTTTTTACCATTTATTTCATCAGGGAAATGTTTCTTTTGTAATTTTCTCAAAACTTCTGTGGTACTGGTTTCAGCTTCTGTGTTACCAATCATTTCTGGTACGCCTTGGGGACCCATCTCTTGGTCTTCTTCTGTTAGATAGTCAGGTGGTTCTATTTCATATCCTTTCATTACCATCTCTGGACCTTCTATGATGTCCAGGGCCTCCCCGACCGAAAAAAGAGTCTGTACATTTAAATATCTACTGCTTGGCCAAGATTTGGATTCTTTTAAGAGGAAAGAAGGGCCCGAAAACCACAAAGACTTTTTTTCTTGCCACAATTCTGGGCGCGTACCTATGTCAGCAGGGTTTTCGTTTGTGCTTACGTAACAAAACTCAACATCCTTGAGTTGATTTATTTCATCGACACGTCGCTTCACAAATGGTGGTAATAAGTTATTGGTTTTAAGCCAATGAAGTACGACTTGGCTATCAGTCCATAAGTATTGCTTCTTGATGGTCAGATTAAGATTATTTTTCAAATACTTCAGCAATCTGCTTCCAATCAAGTAACCTAGTAGTTCCAAGCGAGGAATTTTCAAATTGTCTTTATCTTCAGCCGGTGTTACACGCGATTTGGACATTAGGAATGCAGTCTGAATCCTTTTTCCACACAGGATGCGTAAATAAGCAACAGCGGAATATGCATTCATAGACGAATCGGTAAATACATGGAGCTCATACTGCTTTGGTCCTACTTGCATATTATTTCCTACATGTCTCGGTATGGTAATATCTTTTGCAGATCTTAATTTTTCTTTAATGGATTTCCACCTTTGCACAATTTCATCCGGTAAAGGAGAATCCCATTTAAACTTTAAGATACATAGTTCTTGAAATAGCAATTTAGCTGGTAGAACCAGAGGCGAGACAAATCCACACGGATCATAGACACGAGCAAGGGCTCTAAGGACGTCTTTCTTGGTCAACTTATCTTTGACTTGAGCATCAAGTGCTTTGTCTTCGACTCTAAGCTGCAGTGTGTCTTCTTTTAGGTTCCAATTTAATCCTAAAATCTTTATTTTGTCTTCAGGTTTTCCTCTTTTTATTTCAGGGATCATCTTCAAAAATTCTTCATCGTTTGATACCCAGTCTCTGATATTCTGAGAGAGCTCGTTGAATACTGTTTCAGTTTCATCATATAACTGTAACGCTTTGTCAAGGGATTCAAGGGAGGTGACCAAGTTATCAACGTAACACTTGTCTGCAATTTTTGTTAGAAGGGGCTCATTTGTTTTAGTTATATGGTAACGAATTGTCGCTGTCAGTAGGAATGGACTGGAAATTACACCGAAGGGTACTCTGCAGAACCTGAAATGACGTATATTATCTTCAGTTGGCTCCTTTGTCGGGTCCTTTATCCAGAGAAATCTCGTTACATCCCTGTCTTCTTTTTGCAGCCCGACTTGTAAAAACGCCTTTTCCACGTCAGCAGTAATCCCTACCTTTCCAGTTCTAAACTTCAGCAGTAATGATGTTAGATCTTCTAGTAATGAGGGGCCTCGGTACATGCATTCATTAAGACTATTGCAATTTTTAACTTTTGCTGAAGCATCATAGACAATGCGACCACTTCTTCCTGTTTGTTTTATCATGTGATGAGGTAGATAGTGTACCGGAGGATTTACTTGGAAAATTGGTATTGTCTGAGGTTCTATCTCTTCTATGATACCTGCATCTAACTGTTCTTTTAAAGTCCGATTGTATTCATTAAGGGTAATTTCATCTGATCGCCGTAACAAACTTCTTAATCTGCCAAAGGATAGGCTGTAGTTCGTTGGTAGATCAGGTGGGTATTCTATCCATGGCCACTTAACCTCATACCTGCCATTATTATAAACCACCGTATCATTAAAACATTTGACCGCTTCTTCTTCTCTAGTTGTCTTGGGAGAATCTGTAATACCGATACTTTCTAAGCTCCACAGGAATTTCATGTCTACGCTTCTCAGTTGTAGGTCAGGTTCAGTGAAGTAGCGGTGGTTGTTATCATAACACTGGCAGTAATAAGTTATAAATGATAAGGAATTTTGTTCTGTCTGATCTGCATTGCCCGAAGTAATCCATCCGAAATCAGTATTTACAAAAATTAAATCATTTAGTTGAGTACGCTCATTCTTGATAAAAGAAAAGTAATAATCATTTCCTATAAGTAAATCAATCTCTTCTCCTTCAGAGTCGTCATCAGCCAGGAAATCCACTTCCTTATTAATATCAATATTTACAATCGGTATTTTATCTGCTATATGAGGTACTAGATTTACTCTAATTTCTTTGGAAATACCCCTTTTTGTTTTTATATTTATTTCAGCTGACGGACTATGTATCGTTTTTGGAGAGCTGGATCCGAACGTATACATAGTAAGAAAATCATCTCTGTCTGGAGTAATACTTAACTTACTGGCTAATCTGGTGGTGACATAGCTGCGTTGAGACCCACTATCCATAATCAGCCTGCAGGTCAGTTGTTTATTGTTGTTTTGGATTGTCACCACCGCCGTCTGTAAAAATGATTTTTCTTTAATAGGGTTGCTCAAAGTATTGACAGTTTCACGACCCATGTCATTGGTTTTCTCTATCAATATAGTGTTATTAACAAATGGTGGCTTACCAGTTTCTATGGTTTTGTCTTGGCCTTGTTTATTTTTCATTTCCTTAAAGCACAGGGCACTATTGTGGGCACCTTTACAAAAGAAACAGGTTTTCTTGATTTTACATGCCTTTGCATTATGTCCAATTTTAAAACAAAGGAAGCATCTACCACGAAGTTTCTCTCTTCTTTCTTTCAAGCTTGATACTTTTTGACACTGATTACTATAATGTGTGTCATTACAAAAGATACACTGCTTTCTAACCTTCTTTAGTGGAGCTATGCCTTTACTTTGTCTGTTAGAAAAAGGAATCTTGCGTTTTTGACCTTGTTTTGACATTGACATGCCCACCTGCAATGAAGCTGTTGATGTCGAAGGCACTGAATCTTCCAATGGTCGAACTACTGTTGCACCGTCAGGTCCAGAGCGCTCCATTGCTGTTATTACTTGACCTATACTTAGCCGCAATTTGTCAACACTATGGTCACCAGATGAAAGAAGATGCACCTGGTTCATTACCTTCTCGGGAAACTTATTGCTCAGCAGGACTCGGAGATGACTATTATTTGTATTTTCTCCCAGGTTTTGCAGGACACGCAAGTGTTTGTCAATGACATTGATTGTCAACCGGCAACTTTGTACATCACTGCTACATTTATTTATATTGAGCAGCGCATTATAGTGTGCATCGATTACTTTTTCCTTTGAACCAAAACGCTCCTTCAATGTATCTACTGCAACCTTATAATTGGCGTTTGTGATACATAACCCCTCTACTGTCTCCAATGCTGCACCTTGCAGGGACGCAAGAAGGTATGACAGTTTGTCCACATCCTTGAGGTTTCGGGAATCCACATTACTCTCAAATTGATCCCAAAACTCAGTAAATTTAAGGATATCTCCGTTGTATTTTATAAGATCCAATTTTGGCAGTCTTGCAGATTGTTGGTTATTTCCTTTGTCGGATTCGGAGCTCATCTCATGTAAGCATTCCAAGCGAGATAGAATTTCTTCAGCTTTTGTCTGTTCTATCATACATTGAGACGAAATATCTGTACTCCCACACTTCTCTATATACTTATAAGTCTCTCTCTCTAGGGCGCCAATAGCTAATTTAAGATGTATCCGCATTTGTGTTAAATTTGCCAGCCGTATCTCCTCTCCCCTAAGCACAACCTTAGCCTTAGCCATTAGATCCAGAATTTGTTTTTGTCGTAGCATTAATCGTGATTGCAAGGCTTCATCCATCTTGATACTGATTGATTGTTCCCAATTCTGTTTTTATGGAAGAAAACCTTGTCTCCTTCGCCGAAAACGGGATCCACCGTGCATCTTTGTCGCTATTATATACTTAAGTCCGACACAAATAACAACGATCCTTGTTTTCAATAAAAACGAATACTGCAATAGTATATTCTATTATTTTTGATAACAATACATAGTTCCCAATTCTCATTCAAACTTAAAAACAACAAAACTTGCGAAACACAAAATTTTCACTTTGACAGTTCAAACTCCGAATGCGCGGTAACTTGCGTTCGGAAACACTAGTTCCAGTAAAAATAAAACTTGTAGTGACACTTTTACACTCTCGGCGTGTGACATACTATCGAATTTCCGATTCCTAGTAAGTACGTTTCTCATTTACTTAATATTAAGCGGAAAACCGAGGCAAGGTAAAATAGATGATACCACAATTTTATTGTCTATTAGAATATAATTTTATACTAAAATAAAACAAAGTAGTTTTTCCATATATTTATTAATAGTCAACATACATTAGGAAACTTACCGTGTCAAATGTATCCGAATGTTGTTTTTTTTTTTTTTTTTATTAAGGGGTTAACACACTGTTCGATTTTAGTCGAGTTAACCTTGACGCTGGCAGAATTGTCTCAATCGACAGTAGCCATCAAGTTGAAAAATTAAATTGAATTGGTAAATAGACGTTACGACAGTAAAATCTAAACATAAATAAATCCGTTTCTTCATACTGGGTAACCTTGCACCACCGAGCAGGAATTATTGTGTAACCCAAAAAAGGTTTCCTTACTTGTCTAACTGGCTCCACGAATTTATAAACGGCCTCTACTTTGGCCAACGGGACTTCCGTCTTGATATGGCTGACATACAGCCTTCAGTGTAGTGCCACGAGATAGTCTGTTTTACAGCCGGTACTGGGCAACGGGGCACTACTACGGTCACTATCAGCGTGACCACAAGCTCTTATCGTGGAATCAGTTTACGTTTACTACTGGTGAGGTAACTGGAAACATGTCCGGCTCCCACCTCGTATTTCCTACTCAGTAATTGCAAAAGGATCCCAGCACAACTCCACCATTTTATTTGTCGCGGCGTTAATAAATAAGGATGTAATACACGACAATAATATTATAGCTTGAGTATCTACAATTATGATTCGGTTTCGGGACTCAGCTTTGTATTCAAAGTATCTTTCTTACAGAAGTCTTGTGTGAGAAACTACGGACCCGTTTATTGTTATTCGTCTCGAGTGACCCGTGGCTTCTGCACGGCTACGGTCTTGCCTCGTCGTAACGAGCAAATGACATCACGGAGATCGCCACAACCTATGTGGTTGTAGAGACGAGTAGCAACTACTACATGCAAACTGCCTGTATACAATCTCCTGCTCGAGACATTGTGGGGGAGCCCTAGGCTCCCCGTAAGACCTCCATTGCCAACCCCCTATAGTCTTACCCTTGCCTCACATTGGTTCCGTACGAGTCTCTTACTTGTATTGTATTGAACGTAACTCTTGGACGAGTTATAATTGAATTGTCTCACAACCGGCGGTTGTAGACTTGTGACTGACTCATACACCGTAGGTACTATGATTGTTTGTGGACTTTGATAAAAACCGAAGCTGTGTCCCGCAACCGACCACTATTGAGAATCAAAGGTAGAAAATAGCAAGCACTCACCAGCACCCACGTTCTCCTTTTTTCCATTCCACGTCAAGTCACTCACTCCTCTTTGCCGCCATTTTTACTCACTTTTTTCTTTTATTAACCTATAGACTAAAATATAGGTTATTGTGTTGCCAGTTAGTAAAAAGACATAATTTATAATTCATTCAATTAAATTGGTGCAACTCACCGACTGCTAAGGATTCGCGATGTTCCGCGACACTTGTAGGTAGGTAATTATAATTTAAATAGAAGCTTGTTTTTGTCACTTTATGTAGTACAAAAACAACAACGTAGAGTATAGTAGAGAATCAACAACTAATACAATACCTATACAATACGACGTACTTACCCATTAATAGATATGGCATACGAAACTTACACTTAAACAACACGATGAAATGATAACGGTGAAATTATGTCCGTCATGTCGCTCAGACATTGTAAGCTACGGAGTAAAACTTTTTAAATAAACATTGCAAATATCGACAAAGAAAAATTCGATAGGTTTGGGAGTTAAGGTAGCGGAAAGGTTAACACGCGAGACCGGCAATCCAGACTTACAGAGGTACCGGGTTCAATTCCCGGTCTCTTTCATCAGGTAATCTAAGCTTTGGTCTTTGTATCAATGGTTTAGCTCATACATTGTTTAAATGGATATACATATATCTGTATTTGTAATATAATTACAAATACAGATATTCCTACTATTCCAGGCCACGGCAGCGGCCTTGGTTACGGTAGGGTAGGGGGTGCTAGGAATCCCCGGGCTACGGACGGCTGCCAACAATTGACCCTGGCTACATACAACGGACGCAGTCTACGGCTGGACGAAAGCCTCCAGATCCTTGAAGTAGAATTAGAGAAGATACGATGGCATGTTCTCGGGTTAGCGGAAGTTCGTAGAGAGGGGGAGGACACGATAACCCTTGAGTCGGGCCATCTATTCTACTTTAGGGAAGGGAGCCAACAATCTCAGGGTGGCGTGGGATTCCTCGTCAACAAAGCCCTCCGTGACAACGTGATGGAGATCTGCAGCGTCTCGGCACGGGTAGCGTACCTTGTACTGAAACTGACCGAGAGATACTCTCTCAAGGTCATACAGGTATATGCGCCGACGTCGAGCAGCTCAGATGAGGAGGTGGAGGCCGTTTACGACGATGTGTCAAAGGCCATGAATCGTACCACCAAAACCCATTATACCGTTGTCATGGGGGACTTCAACGCCAAAGTGGGAAAAGAATGCGGTGAATCTTGTTTGGGACAGCATAGCTATGGGCGCAGAAACCGTAGGGGCCAAATGCTGGTCAACTTCCTTAGCATGCAGGGGCTGTTCTGTATGAACACCTTTTATCAGAAAAAGCCCCAACGGAAGTGGACCTGGAAGAGCCCCGACGGTGTGACGAAGAACGAAATTGACTTCATCATAGCCGACAAGAAGCACATATTTAGGGATGTCTCAGTGATCAGCAGGTTTAATACCGGTAGCGATCACCGGCTTGTGCGAGGCACCCTAAGTATCAATTTTAAGCTCGAACGTAGTCGCATGGTGAGGTCTGTTCTTCGTCCAAATGTGCCCCAAGCTGGACATGATGCATTCCAACTGGAATTGACAAATAGATTCGCCGCACTGGAGACCCCGGCAAATGTTGACGAGGATCTGGACGGCGTAATTGGGGTGATACGCGAAGTGGGAACGAGGCACTTTCGGAAAAGGCGGTCAGATAAGAAGTCCAAACTTTCTAGCGAGACCCTGGATTTGATGCGATTTAGACGTGAGACACCAGAGGAAACTTTGTCAGATCCCCAGTCGCTCCACAAGAAAATCAGGAGCTTGGTGAGACGCGACCTTCGCAGCTGGAACACTCGCCTAGTACGTGAGGCGATCGAGCGAAATCGGGGGTCGAAAGTCTTTACCAAGACACTGGGGAGGAGTCATCTGACAAAGTTAGCTACCTCGAATGGTGAAACCGTCACATCAGTCCCGGGGATACTGGCTGAAATTGAGGACTTCTACGGACATCTGTATGCTTCGCATGCACCGAAGCCTACACCTGACGCGAGAGACCCTAGAGCCCCACTTACCCGCCACTTCACTGAAGATCTCCCAGACGTAGATGTCGACGAAATCGAGGCGGCTCTCAAACAGCTTAGTAATGGGAAGGCTCCCGGTGAAGATGGAGTAGCCTCTGAGCTCCTCAGGGCTGGGGGTAAACCTGTTCTTGGGGAGTTGAAGAGGCTCTTCAACTCTGTAATAACCAATGGGACTACCCCGAAGGCGTGGAGCAGAGGTGTAGTGGCATTGTTTTTCAAGAAAGGAGACAAAACGCTCCTTAAAAACTATAGGCCGATCACGCTTCTGAGCCACGTCTATAAGCTGTTCTCGAGAGTCATCACGAATCGTCTGGCATCAAGATTTAACGCCTTTCAGCCACCGGAACAGGCTGGGTTTCGTAAAGGCTATAGCACCGTGGACCACATCCATACTGTTCGGCAGGTTATACAGAAGTCCGAGGAGTATAACCAACCGCTGTGTATGGCGTTTGTGGACTACGAGAAGGCCTTCGACTCCATCGAAACCTGGGCCGTTCTGGAGTCTTTGCAGCGATGCCAAGTCGACTGGCGGTACGTGGAGGTGCTGAGAAGTCTCTACCAAATGGCGACTATGTCCGTCCAAGTGCAGAACCACCAAACAAGACCCATCCAGCTGCTTAGAGGTGTAAGACAGGGTGACGTTATTTCCCCGAAACTCTTCACCAATGCTCTGGAGGATGTCTTCAAGACCCTGCGGTGGAATGGAATGGGCATCAATGTCAATGGTGAATATCTCACACACCTCCGCTTTGCTGACGACATAGTTATAATGGCAGAATCGCTGCAAGACCTGCAGGAAATGCTGTCCGGTCTTAATGCTGCCTCGAGACGCGTTGGGCTAGGGATGAACTTGGACAAGACTAAGGTCATGTTCAACGAGCACATCGTCCCTGTGCCCGTTTCCCTCGAAGGTGTAGCCATTGAAGTTGTCCAGGAGTACGTCTACCTAGGACAAAAGTTACAGCTGGGTAGAGACAACTTCGAGAGTGAAATCACCAGAAGAGTGCAGCTTGGCTGGGCAGCATTTGGAAAGCTGCGTCACATCTTCGAGTCACCCTTGCCACAATGCCTGAAGACCAAGGTATTCAATCAGTGCGTCCTGCCGGTCATGACATACGGAGCCGAGACGTGGAACCTGACAGTGAAACTAGCCCACCGACTACACGTCACACAGCGAGCTATGGAAAGGGGTATGCTCGGAATCTCGTTAAGGGACAAAGTCCGGAACGAGATTATCCGACAAAAAACCAAAGTCACTGACGTAGTTCAGAAGTGTAGCAGACTGAAGTGGCAGTGGGCTGGTCACATCTGTCGCAGAACCGATGATCGGTGGAGTAGACGGGTTCTCGAGTGGAGACCACGACTCGGCAAGCGTAGTGTAGGACGCCCTCCGGCCAGATGGACCGACGACCTGAAAAAAGTGGCTGGTGGTGACTGGATGGCGAAAACGGGAGATCGGGCCATGTGGCGAACCCTGGGGGAGGCTTACGTCCAGCAGTGGACTGCAATAGGCTGAAATGAATGAATGAATGAATATAATTAAGTTTTCTAAATTGTCTTAGTCGTTTTAAGTGATTAATTGTAACATAAGGAAAAAAATCACAGAATATCGTTAGAAAATATGTGTCATAGCTTTTCCTACAATATTTGTTATTTTCTGAATCTACTTTCCACTTCGTACTCGTACAACCCTACAAAAATTCAAATCTAAAATGATAAAAAGAACGTTAGGAAAAACAGTAGGTACTGACTAATTACAAGCGTATTTATTTTAATAGTTTAGAATACAAGGGGCATGCCAAAAGAAATTAGATACTCCTTGCTCATTTAATTGATACTGGCCAGTAATGCATCACCACAAAGGCTGGCTAATTACTTATAAATTAAAAAATGGAACACTCGGCAAAACTACGTATAATTTTTTTTATGATTTTTTTTCTGATTAAATCTGGCGGGAATTTTCTACGACCATGGAGCTGACACTACGTGATTTTCGGGTTATGATGTATTATGACTTTAAAAAAGGTTTGAAGCCTCAAGAATGTTTTGAACTTTTAGTCAAGACTTTTGGTGAGTCTGCATGTTCATGTGCAACAGTTTTTAACTGGTTTGCTGAATTTAAAAGAGGACGGGCGAGTTTTGAAGATGATCCGAAGTCAGGTAGGCCGCCAACCGCAGTTACTCAAGAAAATGTGCAAGCTGTGGAAAAAATGATTCGTGGAAACCGACGAATCACATACGTAGAGCTAGAGCGAGAACTGGGTATTGGATCAGCAGCGTTGCAAACTATAATTCACGAACAATTATCCCTCCACAAGCGTTGTTCAAGGTGGGTGCCGCACAAGCTCAATGATTTGCAAGAGGAACGTCGCGTGGATTGGTGCAAATTTATGATAAATAAATTTAATGGCGGTGAAAAAAAAAATGTTTATGATATACTCACAGGTGACGAAACATGGCTATATAACTATGATCCTGAAACAAAGCGACAGTCAACAGTATGGTGCTTTGAAGATGAACTGACACCAACAAAATGTCGCCGAACGCGAAGCACACAGATACAAATGGTTGCCTCGTTTTTCTGCAAAACGGGACATATTGCTACTGTGGTACTAGAAGATCAAAAAACAGTCGATTCGGAATGGTACGTGACAGTTTGTGCCCCAAAAGTATTGTCAGCATGGTGTGTTAAGCGGCCAAAGTCAGGAACCCAGCAACTGCTTTGGCACCATGACAACGCAGCCCCGCACACTTCTGCTAGAACACTGGACTATTTTAGTACCAAACACGTCACTATCTTGCCTCATCCTCCATATTCACCGGACCTAGCACCATGTGATTTTTATCTGTTTCCAAAAATCAAAGACAAATTAAAAGGAAGGCGATTTGAAAGCAAAGAAGATGCCCTGGCAGCTTATAACTATGAAATTTCTGAAGTGTCTAAAGAAGAGTGGTCATTAGTATTTTCCAAGTGGTTTAGACGGATGGAAAAGTGTATACGTGTTCACGGTGAATACTTCGAAAAAATAGACAACTTTAATGAATAATAAACATTATGATTTTTGAGTATCTAATTTCTTTTGGCATGACCCTCGTAATCTACAGAAATACTGGACAGGAAAATTAATAATCTGATGAACAATGTTTGGTGTAAAACATAAACGGAAAGCAACTTTGGAATCAACGTCAAAATGAAACAATATGAATATTGATACTATAAAATTCTAAGTATATAAATGCTTGTATTTTAAAGATAATAAAAAAATATTCGTACTTATCGTGACGTATGACATGACCTAACATCGTCCCTCTCCTATTTTCAATCATGTTCAACAAAGTTCTTGTTTCGTTTACTTAATTTAAGATTTCTCCTTACTTTTCTTTTCCGTCCAACTGATTTTTTTACAAAGATATCACAGAAAATATCAAATTCCATTTCATTTCATTAAATAGGTTAACAAAGACAAGCTTCAAGTCGAGCTTAAAGTTTGCTGTCCGCTCGTAACTTGTACAAAGATCAGTAAGCTCGGGACAATACAAATTGGTCCCAGAGCGGTGCATCGCTTTAAAAATAACAAGTGACTCGAAGGCTTAGGGCTTATCAAACGTCTTTGGGCCCTAGAGAGCTGCGGTTTTAGGAAATTACACTTTGATATATTGCTGGTTGATGGTTTTGTTAAATTAATCCGTTTCACAGCTGTGGTGTTAAAGTAGATGAATTTGCTGTTTGTTTTTTTTGCGATTTTGATAATGTTTTTTATTAATAAGCCAAAAATGGCGGCTCGAGGCATTATCGTGTTTATTTTATTACAACGAAAGAAAAAAAGTCGACAGTGGGTTATGCCATCTTTGTCTTAAAAAAAAGGGAACTGTAGACGTTCTATTGTCGACATTTTATTATTATTAAATTTTCATCATTATTTAGTTAGGGATTCTGAATAATTTTTATTCGTTAGTCGTATCATTTTTTTTATCTTTTAATTGTGGAGCTTTGATCATTTTAACAAACATGTCAGTTCCAGCAGCATTATAAATTTTAAAACAGAAAAGTGTGTTCCGTAAAAGACTTCAAGAGGGGGAGTAATCAGGTTCATAAAGGTTTGGTAACGCGCGTGAGATGCTCCTAGGATCCCAAGCGTACATAGGCGGCGGTAACTACTTAACATCAGGCCGCATGCTTGTTTGCCACCGTCGTAGTATAAAAAAAAATCTTTCTTTCTTTCTTTACCACTGAGCAAACCGCGTCGCCCATCTTTCGGAAGTATGAAAATTTGGGAAAAAATATATTGGAATTTTATGTTTCGTAAACGACTTACCCAAAAGGGCACAAGTCCCTTAGCCTTGTCAGCGATGATAGCCTCTTCCAGCTGCGCGCCGCGCATGCTCTGATGCTCGTCAGACTCGATGTACCGCATGCGCACCAGACCTGTGTAAAACATGACATTATTGCCTATGGGTTCAATGGGAGTCCTTTAACTCCTGAAAAAACATTTCACAGAATTTTATTCCTCTGTAGTTATACATTTTTCATATTTTTTGCAAATATCATCTTATTCAGTTAGGTTAGGTTTCTTTTATAACAATCTCAAATAGTGTACAGTTACATAGCTAAATGCTATCTACGAAAAGAAGATGGCCGAAATTAATAATTCGACGATAAATAATTCAAGGAGTCAATATGGACGCGGGCTTAACAAACGGTCGACTTTTGAATCCGGCCTAGAAGTGCTGTAGCGCACAAAATCTACAGTAAAATAGCGCTTTAAATTACTAGATAGGATTTGTCGTTTGAACGCCTCGGACTCTATATATCACGACTTCGGAAAATGTGCCACTGACGCCAACATCGCCTGATGATGTCCAAATTTAATGATAAAATCTTTATAATTATTTTTTCTTCAATCCCTGTTGATTTTGAAACACTTCTTTCACATACAGTAGTTAGCACCTTGACCTGGACTTTCTTTTAATTTGTTACTTTTTCCTTACCTCTTTTATCATACTACACCACTTTTATTGTAAGTATTCTTTTGTACTCACCGATGAGACCAGCTTTCTCGACTGAGGAATGCGCCTGGTCAGAGCAATAGCAGATAAGATGCCCCAGTAACTCAGAAGATTGCAGCTGAGGGTTGAGCCTGGACAGTTCCATCAGCGCCCTGGTTCGAGCTGCAAGAAGGCTGACTAGGGTCGCCTCACTTGCGGTTGTCTGGCATAGGAAAATAACGGTTTAGTCACTTCAATTTCTTCGCCATTCACATACTGTAGGTATATTTTATAACTAAAGTAAACCTTTATCTTTTCCGAGAAAATGGAATATAGTTTTAGGGGGAAAAGTTGCACGCAGGCCTTCTGATGGTAAGTGCTTAGACCTGGCCTGATGCCTTCGTTAATCTACAATCTAAGGATTCCTATAGCGATTTCACCATTAAGACGGAATACCTTTACGACTCTAATAGCAAAGGATGTCTTTTTTGTCCAGAAAAGGTCAATATTTGGCACTGCTGCTTGCAGCGACAATTACCTAAGGGGGTGCTAGAGAGAATAGTGAGCCTTCTCTTCCTCTAATTACATACCTGGATGACTCCACCACCAGGACTGTCGTTTTTCTCATTGAGGAAGCATTCTGGAAGCCCCAGGAGCTTGCCGAGCCAGTTCATGGCGATGGTCTCCAGTTCTGTACCCGCTGGTGATGATGCCTGTTCGGACAAACACATTATGGGTTTCAAATCATGTTGTGACTAAGCCTGGATTGTTGTAAGGTTGTGCACTAAGATATCGCGTAGGTAGGTAAATTATTTATGAGCCCAGTATACCATAAACCGAAAGACGCAGCGTAGAAAGGCACCCAACAAGTGGAAAAACGATTTCGTTGACTTTGTAAATGTATTTTGTAATTGTACATGATCACAGAAAACCATGGAATTTTGGTATTTTCGAAATCCTTGGCCTTTATCTAGTAATTACTAGGTGTCTTCTTGATGATATGATAATAATCAGTGACGTGCAGTTCATTTAATAAACCTAGGCCTTGTCAGAATTCCATATAGGTAATGATACATAACCTAACCTTGTAATCAAAGCACCTATATTAATCAAGTGATACAGATGATGGTGATGATAGTACGTACCCAGGTGAAGCACAGTACGTTGAGCGCGCTAGCCAGCATATCACCCATTATTGAGGGGTAGGACGTCAAAGCCGGAAAATACGCATGCATGTGGGGAGACTGCCAGTGGACCAACTGAAACAAATACATGATTTAACTAGTGTTCTCTATTGCTTAACTTGGAGCCGACGAGCTCTAAAATCACAAATAGTTCTCAATTAAACTAGATATATATTATAACACTAGTCTTGAACGATAGTGCTTGCTGATATTCTTGAAGCTGTTCCATGGTTTGGACTATATGAATTCATAGTTATGCGCTTCGGTCTATATGCAGCCGCTGCATGTCGTGTACTATGTGCCCAATTAATACCTAGTCATTTTATTACTTACCCCAGGCATAATATGCTCATCCAGGTCCTTGAAGATGTCATCCCAGGCCTCGGGTTGCACAGGTGGAGCCGCCGGGAGCCGCTTGTGCAGGTAGCCTGGCTGCACGCTCGGGTACACGCGGCGGTCACGGATGTTCTCCAGGTAGTCTGCGATGTAGTCTACCATCTCCTTGGCTGTCAGATGTCAAAAAAAAGTCATGTTTACATCTCAAGTTGAATGCCGTTATATAAGCGTCGTATTTTATGTGAGTATGAAGATTATTTATGTTTATTTTTTGATTACGCTCTAAGTAACAGTTACGTATGACACTAAACTTCACAATATTTCAATTAAAAAGTTACATTGTCTACCAATATCATTTAATTTTAAATTCTAATTCTAATTTTTCTTTTAAGACAACAAATTTTCTAATTAGTAATCCTAACCATAACTAGATCAGTTAGCTTAATTTGATAATATATGATAGTAATGGCGATATACGAGTATTTGCCAGTACCTCTGCAGAGGACTGTCGCCTCTAACAACTTAATGCAAGCAATGCTAAATGCGATAAATCGATATATTAGTATAAAAATACGACCGTTGTAATGATATTACTCAGTTGGGGATTGGTAATTATCACGGAGGTAGCTGTGAGAAACCTCATGTTACTTAAGTACATCTTTAACATCCATGACTTTCCTCAAACGAAACTGGGCCATTGCGAATATCGAAATTCTAATTTTGTACTGTACCATCCCTTTCCGTCTCATGTCAAACAATATTTGAATGAGCGGGATGGCACGAAGTAAACATTTCGAACATCGTAACCCTCCAGTTTCAATCTAGGACAAATAAACCAAAACACTACTCTACAACGCATCGCAACAAGTGAACGTTTGCCCATTTTCTTTCATTCCTTTGAAGAGCACTTCTGCCACAGAAGAAAATCCTTTTCTGCTTCAAGTGTGTGCAACTAGAATTGGACTGTTTTTTTATTGTGACTGCGACACATCTGTGTGTTTTAATTAGTCTAAGGATACGGCTATCTCCTTTTCAAGTATAACGAATATTAATTAGTGTCTAAAAGTATGGATGTCCACTAACAATTATAAAAATAAAAAAAAACTGTTTAAACTCACGTCTGATGAAGAGCTCCAAATGAGTTCGAAACATGTCGGGCCGTTCCTGACAATCTTTACGTGAGTTTAAACCGTTTTTTATAATTATTAAAGATGTCTCACGATAGTTTTAATAACATTATGTCCACTAATATAAGACATAAACCATTATCAAAAAAGATGCGCCTCCAATGTTTTCCTAAACTTTTGTTTTTACTAAATAAGAATATAAAAAACAAAAAATATACATATAACATTGACACAAAGGTAAATTATTAAAGAAAAACGTAATGTGATAAAAAAATCGATAAAAAGATTCTATAAAAACATTTAATAACATACATATCTAATAGTTTTATTTCATTATGACAGTCTCTTTCATAACTAAAAGGTACGCAAGTACGCCCTCATAAACCTCCTTTTTTCTTCACCATAATCGGATAAAAGTCATCCTAGAAGCATTTTTGTATGTTCAACCATCACAGTACGAGAATCTGTTAAACGAGTATATTTCCAACTTTCTGAAATATGATATTTATTACGTCATTTTTACGGGTTCGAATCCCGGCCGGGGCAAATATTTGTGCAAAATATTTGTTCTTGGGTCATGGATGTTATCTATATATGTATTTATATATTATGTATATATCGTCGTTTAGTACCCATAGTACAAGCTTTGCTTAGTTTGGGACTAGGTCGATTTGTGTAAGATTGTCCCTATAATTTATTTATTTATTATTTATTTACGTCTTCAACCCTCTCATTTCCATGTTTCAAAATGGCGGAGGCATGGGGGTTGAAAACAAGAAATGTCCCTTTTTTTTTTAGTTTTTGGTAAATAACTTTGAAAAATCACCTTTTTCCACACATTGCTGCCATGCCAGATGTTTCTGACTGTACATTAAACAGCGGTATTGTCGTGTATGTAACTGTAACTTATCCCAGATCAGCATAAACGCGCGATAAACCGACACGATTCAATAAGACAAATCCGACACCGTTTGATTCGGTTTTATGGCGGCAATATCGCTGCTATTTATTCCGCGTGCTAAGCAACATATTGTCTGACGTATTGTCCATTAGGGTGTCCCGTCCATGTATGGTTTTTTTTTTTGAGCTACACTATTGCAAAAGGTATAATTTTTTTGTAAATTTACACACATTACGAAAAAAATGAAATAACTAAAATATCATCTTAGTGTTACGTTTTGAAATTTTACTATTTTACAGAAATAAGTAATATGCCTAAAACTGTACACGAATAATTGTAAATGCTTTTTTTATCATTCATATTCTATCAGTGATTTTATACGTTTTTATTTAAGTTTGTTTAATTATATTGTTCACCTTAGAGTTTATTCGTAATAATTGTCATATTATTAACGAGTAATTTTCGGATTAAATTGGATCATAGTTATGTGGACTGAACTAATGAACTATATATTTGGATAGCTTTACGGTAGCCAAAAAGAAAAAAAAGTCAATGGCCCGATGAATATTTTTTCTTGTCGTTTTAAGTTTCTATATTAAATCAAGATTATTCATTTTCAAATCAGGGGGCCAAATTAAAAAAAGTTTTTATATAAGAATTTCAAACGTCAGTAGAGCCCTAAAGATTAACATTACATTTTTTTTCCCGTAATCTTAGATTAATTTTTTGAACGGTCTGAAAAAAAAGTCAAATTCGGGACACCCTAATGTTTATTCAACAAAGGCTGTATTTATACTAGAAGGTGTTTGCGAACTTCATCCGCGTGGAATAAAAAGTGATAACCCTCTTTCTTGCTTTGTTTAGTCGGGTAAAAAGTATCTTATAATAACCATTTGGTGATGCGCATCTAAATTTGTTACAAACATAACCCAATCTTTATCGGGTAAAACTGTCGCTACAATACTTTGTGAATGTAATCAAAGCTATGCAACAATAAGTATAAATTATTTGCCATTGACATTCGATAAGTTGGTTATTTTCCTAATTATCGGCAAACCACCTTCAGTTATAAAGCGCGGTAACAACACTAATAACTAATATTAAAGACCAATCTGAGATACAGTTGGCTATGGAATGACGTTTGGTACGTGATCAGAATTTAAATCATTGATGATTGATGATTAAGAAATCTTTTTTTTGTCGAGGTTATTGATAAAATGAAATAAATTGATGGAATCATTTAAGGGTCTCCCTCGAAATCCCTAACAACGTTTGTCCTGAAATCATTTGCCGTAACAAGTTTGTCCTAATCACTATTGACCTATTGTTCATTTGCCATAATGCTCTTGTGGTCTAAACGCTCTTATGCCCTAATCTATTTTATCCTTATATTGGAAGACCTAATGTTTGTTTGACATACAACCTGCAAGTCCTAAATATGTGATTCAGGTCTTCGTTAGGTACGACGATGAGCAAAGCGAGGAGGAGTGTTAGGAAAAATGGCGTCCCTACTCACGCGAGCCGAGCGAGCGAAGCGAGCGGCCGCGGCCGCGCGGCATCGGCCGGCGAAGCGCCAGAACAGAACAGAGTTTTTTGTCCCTCGCGTTAAAATAATCTACGTCCATCTTAGTGCATGAAATATTGAGGCAATAGTGTTAGGGCATTTGATACTTGTGTCTTTAGGAAAAATTAGTATTAGTACATGAAATATTAGAGCAAATAAGTATTAAGACATTGCAAATTAGTACCTAAAATATTAGGGTACAATGCATTAGGACAAATGAAGTTAGGATTAATAAATAAATAAATATCAGACAACCTCACACAAATCGATCTAGTCCCAAATAAAGTTCAAGAAGGCTTGTGTTATGGGTACTAGACGACGATATACATACTTATATAGATAAATATATACTTAAATACATAGAACAACATTTTTCGTTGTTTTGCAACCGACACCATCAAAGGGCTCAGTCTGAAAACCAGCGCTGGACATTATTGCCCAGCACACGCTGAGACTGAGACCCATTGCCTCATACTTGTCTAAGAAATCGTTTTTTATATTTACTGTTATTATGTTAGGTATAAGTACCATTCTTTGTCTTTTTTTTTCCGTTTTTTTGTAAGTATAAATTATGTGCATGTAATTATTAGTATAAGTTGTGGCAATAAAGAAATTTCTGATTCTGATTCTGATTCTGAACCTTGACCCAGGAACAAATATTCGAATTCATCACACAAATATTTTGCTTTTGTGATTGGTCAATTCCGCGTATCTCCGCTCCGCTCCGCTTGTGGGAACCCTTATAATATGTTTCTGGTCACTCACCCTTCACGCGAAACTCGGTGTGCTCCATCTTCTTAAAACCTCTGACCAGTTATGCTGTAACAATGAAATGAAATTTATAAATTCTAAGGAGTACAACTTAAAATACTTACAATAAAACTATACTAAAAAATTAAACTAAACTCGAACATAATAAACTTAAACTAAATCTAAAAATGGCCCCTGCGGCATAGTGCCAAAGATGCTGGCAGCATTTCCTCGCTGAATCGCCAAACTGATTCTTTGAGCGAGGAAACCGCCAACTCTCCGGCCACCAGTAACATCAATAAGCCTCTTCGAAATATCTTTGAAGATGCTTAATGCGCTGGGGCCCCACGGACCCAGGGTCTCGAAATGAAATTATGTAATATTAATACTTATTATATTAATAGCGACCCGCCCTGGTTTCGCACGGGTGCAATGCTATATTATGCATCTATTAGGTATATATATAAACATTCCTCTTGAATCACTCTATCTATAAAAAAAAACGGCTCACTTCACTACATAGTATAAAACAAAGTCACTTCCTTTTGTCTGTCCCTATGTACCTATTCTTAGATCCTTAAAAGTTCGCAACGGATTTTGATGCGGTTTTTTAATAGATAGAGTAATTCAAGAGGAAGGTTTATATATATAATACATGCATAATATAGTAAACATTTTTCATTGAGTATCAGCATTGCACCCGTGCGAAGCCGGGGCGGGTCGCTAGTTTGTATAAAGCGGTTTACACTCACGTGAAATTGTCAGGAGCAGCCCGTCACGTTTCGAACTCGTGTGACAAAGCTGCCGTGTCGCTGTACGGGTAGCAGTCCCTGAAGAAGACCTCCGTACGAGTTCGAAAGATATCGGGCCGTTCCTGACAATTTCACGTCAATTTGACGCAGTTTTTTAATAGATAGAGTGACTCAAGAGGAAGTCTTATATATGTAATACATGCATAATTTATCAGCATTGCACCCGTGCGAAGCCGGGCGAATGGTTAGTAAAATTATAAAATACTCTTGCATATAATGCTTCCAGATAGATTTTTAGTTAAATTAAAGACAATTCGGTCCGATGCCGCCTAATCCCCCGTTCCGAAGCCCCACAAGTGCACTATCGAGCCGGCTGTGTGGTGTAATAGTTATAGTTACACATGTGGAACTGTCACATGTGTACTGTACTATTGTACCTTTGGAGTATATTTATTGATCACTATTAGGTGCCCACTTCAACAACTTCGTATAATTAAATAAATAAATAAATATCAGACACCCTCACACAAATCGATGTAGTCCCAAATTAAGCTCAAGAAGGCTTGTGTTATGGGTACTAGACGACGATATACATACTTATACAGATAAATACATAGAACAACCATGACCCAAGCACAAATACCTATTCGAGTTCATCACACAAATATTTGCCCTGGCCGGGATTCGAACCCGGGACCGCCGGTTCAGTAGGCAAGCGCTTACAAACTGAGCCAACCGCGTCGTCCAAATAATTACTACTTTTTGTACCATAATCGGGTAAACAATATTCTATAACCATCATTTACAGGGCTAGCTGGAGATCCACAGATGGATCTCCAGCTATCCCTGTACCAAAATTGGTTAAAATCCGTCCAGCCGTTTCGGCGTGATGTGAGGACAAAGGAAATTATGCCCAGCAGATGGCGCCGCCTGCCCATACAAAACAAAAGACGATCCTGCATCACGCTATTAAGATTGTTCCTGAAATCATGACCCCTCTACATAGAAAATTGATTTACAATGCACATCTAGAATTTTATAATAGTATAGATATAAATTATTTCATATGAAGTTTTGATTATTTTTTAGCTGAGAGGTATTTTAATTGATTTTATTGTTGTTTAGACTTATTTATTGAATTATTTTTTGATTTTAGTATTGTATATAGGTATACTTAGGTATTTTTTTGATTATACGATTTTACGGAATTTGATCATTCTATTCTTATTTGATTGTAGAAATCAAATAAAAATTAAATTAGATAGGATAGGCTAGGATTAAATAGGATGTTAAAAAGATTATCTGTATAAATAATACAAAAAAAATTGTTAACTACTGTTAAATGCTAGCTGCTAGTTACATAAACCGTAGGACTACTAGTAACCAAAATAAGTTATGTAAAATTAGCATAATATTCACTAATTAAATTAATTAAAGCCATTTCTCAATATAATTTCTATCGTTTGTACTTATTATTTGGTATCTTTTTATTTTGACCTTATTTATTATTAAGTTTTAATTAAGCGTAACTATAACTGTATGATGACCTTATAAAGGTCGCCGGAAAGCGCTGGATGCAGGTCGCTTCCAACCGGTATATATGGAAGTCCAAAGGGGAGGCCTATGTTCAGCAGTGGACGTCCTATGGCTGAGATGATGATGATGATGATGATGATGATGATGATAATGATAACTGTATTGCAATATGTTTTAATCTGCGATGGTACATTTAATGTTTTTTTTTTATGTGTAATTGAATTTTTGCTAAACATGTAGCTATATAATGTAAATATTGTATGCCGTAACACGGTAGATTGTGACACTCACCAACTGTTTTGTATTGCAATAAATGATTTCTGATTTCAAGTAACTAGTTAAACTAATTGAGATGTTTTTTTCAGTGTACGGACCACAAAGTAGAAACCGATTATTTTTTGAGCTAAGTTAATCTACAAGGCAGAAATTTGTACATTTTTTTTTACTTTTTCAACCCCCTTGATGTCCGCCATTTTGAAAAAAAAATATTGGTCAAGCTGAAACAGACACGTTTCGCTCGCTCTGCCAACTACGGAGCAGCATAAAAGAGCGTAATGACTTTATCCGCACGTATTGCGGGCACCGTTCACTATTCATATAACTTCATAAGTTTTCCAATCGGTTGCTTATATTTGACACCGCCAGTCTTAAACTAACGCCATATAATGGGGATATGTCTTTGTAGTGGAGAAAATATTGTTTTCTGATACATGTACTTAACTTATGTATATTTATCACCCGACTCTAGTAGGCTTATTTTATGGGCGCTATACGACTATAAATATACATATTTGTATATAAGCAATGTGTTTAAAACTGTTTAATAAATTACCGGAAAACATTAAGGATTTTCCTATAAATAAATTCAAAAATAGTCTGACAAATTATTTACTGGAGAAAAGCTACTATGATGTCAAAGAATTTTGTTTCAGATTACGCTGTAATTAATTTGGAGGAAATAATATATATATTTGCATTAATAGTACATATTGTGTTTTGAATACTGATATTTATGACGTCACAAGCCAGTGTCTTCATAGAAACTTCATACTAACAGATCGTTTTTGACATTTCATAAAGAGTAGCTGTTTTGAGCTGTCATCAAATACCGTAAACAAAATAAATGTTTGTAAAAAATACTAAAAAAACTTTTTTAAAACGAGAGCGACTCGGGCTTGGCAGTTTTTCTCAGCGCACGTTACCTCAAGTCGACAATACAATAAATAGAAAAGGCAGGGGCGTTTCTATAAAGTAAATAAAGGTGTTATAATAGATACCGGGTTGATAGAGTGTGATGTATGACGCTATAATGGAGTTTAGACCTTTTTATAGAGTGTTCTTTATAAGTAGGTAACCTTTTTTAGAAACTTACGATAGGCTATAAAGCTTAAATATTAGTTTCCTAAGAATTTAATCAATAAAATTTAGGGCATTTCATATCATGGTCATCATGTTCCCTAACTGCATCTTAAATTGACGAGGATATTTTTTGACGACGCGGTTGGTGCAGTTTTTTAGTGAACCTGCCTACTGAGCCTGCGGTCCTGGGTTCGAATCCCGGCCGGGGAAAACTTTCTGTGATGAACTCGAATATTTGTTGCTGGGCCATGGATGTTATCTATATACCTATTTCTATATTATGTATCATTGTCTAGTACACATAGTACAAGCTTTACTTAGTTTCAGACTAGGGTCTGATTGTGTAATCATCATCAGCCTGTTTCAGTCCACTGCTGGACATAGGCCTCTCCCATGGCACGCCACTGAGCTCGATTTTCAGCTCTCGTCCTCCAGTTACTACCCGCTGTCCTACGAATGTCGTCGCTCCACCTTGTTACAGGGCGCCCTACACTACGTTTACCGATTCGCGGCCTCCACTCCAGAACTCGTTTGCCCCAGTGGTCATCGGCTCTACGGCAGATATGACCAGCCCACTGCCACTTCAGCTTGCTTATCCGCTGTGCTATGTCGGTAACTTTGGTTCTCTGTCGAATTTCTTCGTTTCGGATCTGATCCCTAAGAGACACACCAAGCATAGCTCTTTCCATGGCTCGCTGAGCGACTTTGAATTGGTGGACTAGTCGTATGAGGAGTGGCCACGTCTCGGCTCCGTAGGTCATAACAGGTAAGACGCACTGATTAAAAACTTTAGTTTTTAGACTTTGAGGTATGGGCGACGTGAAGACTCGACGCAGTTTTCCAAACGCTGCCCAGCCCAGTTGTATTCGCCTCTTAGCCTCCTTATCGAAGTTGCCTCTACCTAGTTGGAGCATTTGCCCTAGGTATACGTATTCGGAAACAACTTCGATGGAGACTCCATTTACGGCGACCGGTCCCGGATCGATATGTTCATTGAACATAACTTTGGTTTTATCCAAATTCATCCGAAGACCGATACGCTGAGACGAATTTGCCAGGCTGTCTAGCATGTGATTCAGGTCCTGCAACGTCTCGGCCATGATCACGATGTCGTCTGTTCCACGATTTTTCCAGTCCAGCGTCTTGAACATATCCTCCAGTGCGTTAGTGAACAGTTTCGGTGATATAACGTCACCTTGTCGCACTCCTCGACGCAGGTGGATATGTTCTGTCTGCTGGTTCTGTACTTGCACAGTCATCGTGGCGGCTGAATATAAACATCTCATCACCTCGATGTATCGCCAGTCGGCTTGACATCGTTGCAAGGACTCCAGAACAGACCAAGTTTCGATTGAGTCGAAGGCCTTTTCATAGTCCACAAAGGCCAGGCACAGGGGCCGATTATACTCTTCGGTCTTCTGTATAATCTGCCGCACTGTGTGAATGTGGTCTATGGTGCCGTACCCACTTCGAAAACTGGCCTGTTCCGGGGGTTGGAACTCGTCGAGTCTTCGGGCAATGCGGTTCGTAATAACCCTTGAAAACAGCTTATATACGTGGCTCAGAAGCGATATGGGCCGATAGTTTTTCAACAGGGTGGTGTCGCCTTTCTTGAAAAACAGAACAACCACGCTTCTGTTCCACGCTTGCGGAGTTCTCCCATTGAAGAGGACAGTATTAAACAACTCCTGGAGCTCCCTTAGTATGGGGGTACCCCCTGCCTTCAGGAGCTCTGTCGTGATACCATCTTCTCCAGGGGCTTTTCCATTTTTAAGCTGTTATAGGGCTAATACGACCTTGTCTAGGCTGATCTCAGGCAGGTCTTCTGTAAAGTGGCGTATGAGGGTGGCTCTGGGATCATCATCCTGTGGGTCAGATCGGGGTGCGTGTGAGGCGTAGAGCTGGCTGTAGAAATCCTTAACTTGCGAGAGAATCTCCGTCCTTGAGGTGACCACTGTCCCCGTACGTGTGGTCAACTTCGTCAGGTGGCTTCTTCCGAGTGACTGGACGAATACTTTTGACCCCCGGTTCTGCTCAATTGCTTCTTCAATCAAGAGCGTGTTGGAAGCTCGGAGGTCGCGTCGTACCAGTTTCGTTATCTTTTTGTTTAGTACCCGGTGTTCAGCTGAAGTTGACGGGGGGTTTTCGCGGCGCTCACTCATAAGTTCCGCTCCGGATTTTCTACAACGGACCATATACACGTACTGCAACAGGTAATGGAGAAATACAAGGAGTTCAACAGACCATTATACATTGCTTTCATAGATTACGCCAAAGCGTTTGACACGATCTCTCATGACGCTATTTGGGAAGCGCTGAATAAATGCCACACAAATGAAAACTATACAAGAGTACTCAAAAACATCTACGCGGGTAGCGTAAGTCAAGTCAAACTAGAGACACGAGGCCCTGAGATACCGATTTGCAGAGGAGTAAGACAAGGAGACCCCCTTTCACCCAAGCTGTTCATAATGGTACTACAACACATTTTTGACAATATTAACTGGCAGTCAGAAGGGATTAAAGTTAATCAAGATCGACTTATACACCTCAGATTTGCGGACGATATTGTCTTATTCGCTGATACAAGCAAAGAATTAGAAAATATGATAAGCACTCTAAATGAAGAAAGCGAAAAAGTGGGCCTCAAAATGAACGAGAATAAAACTAAAATACTGACAAACAGCCACATAAACGCTATAAACCTCAACGGGACGGAGCTGCTTGAATATGTGAACAGTTATATATATCTTGGAAAACAACTGTCATTCGAAGACAAAAGTGAAGAACTAGAGATAGAGCGGCGTATTAACATGAGCTGGAAAAAATTTTGGTCCCTGAAGGAAATCTTAAAGGGGAAATAGCCTGTGGACATACAATACTAAAACAAAAACTAAACTAGTAGTGTGCCAGAAAGCAATGGAGAGAAGGGTACTAAAATTAAGAAGAATACAAAAAGTAAAAAGTGAAAAAATAAGACGAAAAACGAAAGTTATAGACGCCTTACAATATGCCCTAAAACAAAAGTGGCAGTGGGCAGGACATGTAGCAAGATGTACAGACAAAAGATGGACACTAGAGTCAACTATATGGAAGGGACCGAAAGGAAAAAGGAAAAGAGGGCGCCCTCGAAAGAGGTGGATAGATGATATACAAGGGATAGCAGGAAGTAAATGGAGAGAGAAAGCTATGGATAGAGAGGGCTGGAAGAAGCTGGAGGAGGCCTTTACCCGAGAAGCCAATCCAATCAATGATACTGAAGAAAGTAATGATAGCGAGTAAAAGAAAAAAGAAAACATTTTTTTTTTATACATACACACATTTTTTTTATATTTGTAATATATATATAAAAAAAAAACGTAACAATTGCAGATTGGAAATAAACGGGCTTTATTATTATTATTCACTCATTTAATCTTGTTTCTTAGGATAGGTATTTTTTACAATAAATTTATATAAAAAGTAAAATATAAAAAATACATTACAAATATAAACACATTATAAAAAAAAACCTAACCTAGGGTGCCGCCGGCAACGGGGCAGGGCCCAGGCTACCGGCGGTTAGGGCTGCAGAGAGAGGAACCTCCTGACAATGCGCGCCGTGTCCAGGAGTACCGCCTTCTGTATCTGACCCTTGATCCAGCCATCTAGCGAGAGTCTCTTAAGATGTTTGTCGAGACTCTTCGCTATAAGACCGTTCGCCGAAACGACTATCGGGACAATGATCGTCGAGTCAACATCCCACATGGCGGTCACCTCGTGAGCCAAGTCAAGGTACTTGCTGAGTTTGTCCTTCTCGGCTTTCACGAGGTTCTCGTCATGTGGGATGGTGATGTCGACGAGCACTGCCTGGCGCTTGGATCGATCTACCAACACGATATCAGGCTTATTGGCTACAATAGTCCTGTCCGTGATGATAGATCGATCCCAATAGAGCGTGGCACGACCATTCTCGAGAACTGGCATCGGTGCGTACTTATAGTACGGCACCTCAGACCCCACAAGACCGTATCGAAGAGCAAGTTGCTGGTGAATGATCCTGGCTACTAGGTTATGTCTATGCAAGTACTCGCCGTTAGCAAGATGAGAACAACCGGAGATTATATGCCTGAGTGACTCGCCGGGACGGCGGCATGCCCGACAAATGTCGACCGTACCGTCCTTCAGGATATATCTCCGGTAATTGTTCGTCATCATTACTTCGTCCGCAATTGCACAGACAAAACCTTCGGTTTCCCCGAAGAGATCCCCGAAGCGCAGCCAGTTCACCGACGCGAGCAGATCTACATCGGGCCCCGTAAGGGCCTTGTAGAACCGCCCGTGTAGCTCCTTGCTCTTCCATACAGCCCTGCGGTCATCAGTGCTAAGCACCTTTGGTCTGCGCCAGTTCTCGTTTGCTAAGGAGAGAGAGGTGAGGCCTTTGTCAACTGCTACTACATCGCGATGAATACCACACTCGTTGTTTAGGAAATACTCCCTAAGACTGCACACCTCGCGGTTATGGAGGTCCTTGGCGTTTAAATAGCCACGGCCTCCACACTTACGCGGGATGTACAGTCTCATAACTGACGAGCGTGGGTGCCTCATGCGGTGTGTAGTGAGTAGCTGACGGACCCTCGTATCCAGGGCGTCCAGCTCAGTCTGAGTCCACTTTAGTATGCCAAAGGAGTAAGTGAGCAGAGGCATCACCCAAGCGTTGAAGGCGCGCGCCTTATTGCCACCGGACAAAAGACTGTTAAGTACTTTTGTCAAACGACAAAAGAAACGCTCCTTCAACGCCTGTCTAACGTCTCCGTCCGCAATACCCAATGACTGTGACATACCAAGGTACTTGTAGGTTTCAACTTCGGAGATAGACCTGAGGGACATTGTCTCAGAAAGCTGTAAGTTCGCGGAATTTACGACTTTCCCCCGCTGTACATGCATGACCGCACACTTGTCTACACCAAACTCCATTTTGATGGCGCTACTGAAGGCTTCAGTTACTTCCAGTAGTTCCACCAGATCCTGGCGTTTTGGTGCATACAGCTTAAGATCATCCATGTACAGCAGATGAGAAATGACCTCACCTCCTCTTCGAAGCCGGCAACCTAGTCCTGAATCCTTCAGCAGAGTGCTGAGCGGATTCAGGGCTAGGCAGAACCACAGAGGACTCAAACTGTCACCCTGGAAAATACCTCTCTCAATCCTTATCAAGTCCTGCGGGCCAGGGGGGCCATCCCCGCCACCTGGTTGACGAAGGACTGTTATTATTATTATTATTATTATTATACTCATAAGTTCCAGAGTCTCCCTCGCAAGTTTAGACTTCTTGCCTGTGCGCCTCATTTCGCAAAATTTTTCGCCCTCTTTCCTCGGGATGCCCACTACTTGGTCGAGTTTCTGGTCGACGTCAGTTGTAGTTTCCAAGGCAGCGAATCGGTTTTCCAGTTTTATTTGGAAGTTTCGGATCCCACAGCGGTTTGGAGCTGATTTGGTCGAAGTCTGGACTTCATCAGACGGACTCTTTCGGGTCTGAAATCAATATTCAGAGTGCCTCGGACAAGTCGGTGATCACTTCCGGTTTTCACCCTGGCGATCACAGAGACATCTTTGAAAATGCGCCTTTTGTCCGTCATGATGAAGTCGATCTCATGATCGATTGTGTAAGATTGTCCCTTATTATTTATTTTTTTATTTTATTTATGTTATTTTACTATGTGTAGGACATTGGAACTCAGTTATACAAATCAGACGTTAACCAATGTCCAATTATTTCTCAGTTCACGTTAAAGTTAATTGTGCCACTCTCATTTCGTCGGCATGTTTTTTTAAAATATGTTCCCCGGCTGATTACTCGAAAACAGCTGAACCAAATTTGGAAAAAAAGCTTTAAGGTTTTCTACTTGGTCTCACTGTCATGAGGTGTCTGGTTATGCGACTATATATACATTTAACTGTTTTATAACAAACTCATTATAATTATTTTTATTGGTTTAAGTAGAAGTCCGAAGGGAATTAGGGTTAGCAATATATATTTTTACGTTATTGCGGGGCAAGGTATTCAACCCAGGAGTCCTAGCGGAGGTCGGTTTGTTTGTACGTGCCGCAGCAATACGTGTGGCGACGGCGGCGGCCCAGCCTGCTCGCGGAGCCTCAAGCCAGAACGCAATTGCTGCGGCAAGCACCCTTTACCAGAGCGCTTCGCAGTCTTCGCACTCTCAATCGAGTAGGAAACGTATCTTTTCTTTTGTTCTTTGAGCGAATTCACAAGGGCCACACTCTATGTTTTATGTTATGCTGTATAGTAAATAGTATAAATACGTAGATGACGTGTAGTGTTGTATTTGTGTACTATGCCTGGATTTGTGTCTATTTTTTAAATATTCCATGCTGTCCAATTAGGTAAGCCTGTAAGGACAGTTGTGTCTGTAAATAAATAAATTAATTAAAGGAAATTGATGCTGTGTGTCTAAGTCCTTCACTTTTTAATGTAATAACACTGAAAAAAAAAAGATTTGTTAACAGTAGCCCAAATGTTAGCTGCTAATTTTTAATATTTTAAATTGATCGTTTTTATTTTATTTTGATGTTCCTACTTAACATTGATTTGGAGTATCTATACTTTTCCTTTACGTGTAGAGTGTAATTATAAAACAAATGTAATGTTATTGTTTTAAATATTATTTACGAAAAAATTACTTGCTGTTGAGTTTCTTTCGGCTTTCTTCTCAACAGCGGTCTCCTCTTGCGGAATGCCGGTAGATTCATAATCTGACTTGTAAAAGTGGCCTACTTACTGAGTAAATTCTTTCATTTCATTTAATTTCTAGTTACATAAATCGGAGGAGTGACAAAGTAAGAGCTACTTAGTAACCAAAATAAGTTGTGTAAAACTAGCATTACTAAGCACAGATTTGGCTATTAAGCTCAAGTAGTTTAACTAGTTGAGTAATTTATTTCTTTTAGCGAAGTATGTGTATGTGTATGACATGTAGGTTAATTCTGTTGCCGATTTATCTCACGACCTACTCTTTTATTATTGATTTTTATTCTCACATCTCTACCATGATCGCTCTTTAGCGATAAGACCGCCTTTTTAAATAAGGTTTTAATTGTAAAATTCTTCTTGTTGGCATGCAATACTGCCGTGCTAAGCATAATAGCAGTCCCTAACTCACATTTTATGTTACAATAAAAAAAACCGCCCAAGTGCGAGTCTGACTCGCGCACCGAGCGTTCCGTACAAACTTTCACGACTTTCACGTAATTAGCCTGGTTGAGTTAAGTTTGCACCTGAAATGTATGGCGCCGGATACAAACGAGGTACAAACTTAACGCAACCGAGTTCTCCAGGTATGATGTTTGAAAAGGACTATATTTTTTATGATTTTATTACAAATGTATAGTTTTCAGATTTTTATAAGTATTTGTAGTATGTGACGATATTCCTTGCCAAATTTCATAGTTCTAGGTCATCGGAAAATACCCTATCATTTTGATTCCCTTGAGAGTGTCGAAATGTACGTTTTTGCGACATACACGGCCGTATCTTTTTTTCACGTTAACGTAGAAGTTTGATTTTTTCACAGCTTTAAGGGACCTTAGACTTGACTATATGGTGTTAATTTCAACTCGATACCTTTACGCGTTCTTGAGATAAAGGGTCTTGACAGGCAGACAGACGGACGGAGATCAAAGTGATCCTATAAGGGTTTAGTTTTTTTCCGATTGAGGAACGGAACACTAAAAAGGTTTATCTTAGTTTACGAGTCTTAATTAAGATCTAATATCACTGCTAATATTTCCATACAAATGGAAATTTTACACAACTTATTTTTCACTTCTCCTGCTCATACTCGTCGTTTTAAGTTCGCAGAGCGGGGCTAAAATAGTACATTTAGCCCCTAGGGTTTAAAAGGAAACCATATAATCCCATACAAATTTCTATGACACTGAAAAAAAAATCTTGTTACCGGCCAGCTACATACTATTTACAAATAAAATAAACCAACCTGCAACCTGATCAGATCGACCCAATTAAAAAAATGAACCAAAAAGTTTTTATTTACAATGCACTGGAATATTAACTGAAAATTTATTTTAGCACGTTTTATAATCAACGAAAAGAAATTTAATCTTAAACATTTTATCTTGGCTAAGAATATTAAATGATAATATTATTTTAATTTTTAAGTTCTTTATTTTTTTAGTCGAAGTGAAAAGCAGAGTGTTTAACACGGGGCTACAAGCCATTATGACACTCAGATATATATGGCCTCGCTCACTTCGTTCGCTCGTCCAAATAATTACCTCGTGTCATAATGGCTTGTTTTAGCCCCTTGTCAAACAATCTACTATTGGTTACTAGTAGCCCTCAGTTTGTTAGTGCCCCGATTTATGTAACCAGCGTATCAGCAAAGCTGTTCAGCGAGGAAATGCGACCAGCATTTTCGGAACCATGACAAAGGCGAGCAATTATTTTTTAATTTGTTTTAGTTTAGTTAATTTTAGCTTTTTTGTACATAGTATTTGGTAGTGTTTAAGTTTTTTATTTACTGTCACTTTGTTTTTCCTTTTTTGTTATCTTTAAATAAAATTCTACTAGCAGCTAACATTTGGGTTACTGTTAATAAATCTTTTTTTTTTTCAGTGTTATTGGGCCCTGTAACAGGGGCAATAAATTAAAACATAGATTCTACCCCTTAAACTGAACAACATATATTAAACAACTTTAAAAAAAAGGTCATTTAAATTATGTAAACCTGTAAAATAAAGTTTATTCAAAGAAGCAATGTATTGCGAAACATTTCATATTTAGTAAAGTGACAGCTGTGTCAATGCTAAGGCGATGTCAATGTTGGACGGCGTACATTGAAAATGCTATCTTTAGTTTGAAATAATGAACATATGAAAACAGTATTTAAAAAAAAAGTTGCTGAACAGATGTTGTTCAGTTTGACGAGTAAAATCGATGTTTTAATTTTATGCTCCTGTTACAGGACCCACAACCCACATGGTATAAAATCTTTGTTAAATCATAATTACACCTATTTTATTTGTTAACCACGTTATGTGTATTAAATGCCAAATAAACTAATTTACAACAATACAATTCAATACAACAATTCTTTATTGCACACCAACAAGAAAAATGTTACAATGAAGACCTTTTAATTTAAAAATGGTATACAATAGGCGGTCTTATCGCTAAAGAGCGATCTATTCCAGACAAATTTACTAAAAAATCACAACTTTTGCTCACCTTATCGCCAAAACAGTTTCGCGTTCAAACACAGTGTTTATTTTTTTTATTATTATTATTTTTTATTGAATTGTTACGACAGCAGGAATAGACTGGTGACCGGACGGCGGATCACCGCTTATATAGGGTTGCTCTTTACGCGACGAGTTGAGCGATTCATCGGTGGATGCATCGTGGGTACACGGCACAGGCGGAAGCGGGAGCGGGTGTAGCAGTTTTTCTTCTCGGATTTGTTTGTGCAAATAACTACATTTAAAACTTATTTTTCAAGGCTTCAACAGGTATTAAAAAAATAGAATAGATTTTTTAATTAAGTAATAGTAGTTCATTTAGTACTTGTCAACTCTTTTACCACTTATCATTTATTATTGTAAATCCTAACCAGGTCGTTGGTCCACCTTGTTAGGGGCCTTTCCACGCTGCGTCTTCCGGTCCGCGGTCGCTACTCAAGAACCTTTCTGCCCCAACTGCCATCGGTTCTATGAGCAATGTGCTCCGCCGACTGCCACTTAAGTTTGGCGACAGTCTTGGTTTTCTTGCGTATCTCATCATTTTGGATTCAATCCCGCAAGGAAACTCCGAGCATAGCTGCTCCATTGCCCTTAGTGTAACTTTAGAACTCAAATCTGTACATATCCTTTACGTGTACCAATGTAATTAGTTATAACATAAATGTAATTGATTGTTTTATGAATTATTTACGAAAAAAATAATTACTGTTGAGTTTACTTCGTCTTTCTCCTTTTGGCAAACGCCAGTAGATTGACAATTTGACATGTACCTAAGTGCCCTTGTGGCCTACTTACTGAATAAATAATTTCATTTAATTTAATTTCATAATATCATATGGTATTAACGATTATTTGATAGAATATATGTTTAAAAAAATACAAAATAATTTATTTGACAAAAAACAATACTTTACATAAACGAAGTTATCCGTCAGAGACCAAAATAGGCTGAGCCTGTATCATGGCCGTATGCGAGTGCGGTTTGATAATAATAATTAACATACAGCTATTTTAAAGGCTTAATACATACTCAAACTGCTCAAACAAAAAAGTAAAACTGTAATAGAGTCATGGTTAGGTACGACGACGAGCGAAGCGAGGAGGATTGTAGGTTATCTTGTGAATATACCATTAGATTAATTTTTTCGCGTACCAGTAGATTTCTGATTTGTACCCACTTCCGGTATCTCTGTTTGGCCCTATGATTGACTGGTAGAGAATGTCATTTGGCATTAAGTCCGCCATTTGTACTGACTTTTGTTCTTCGATGTCAAGCTAGCGCCTCACGTGTTCCGGTAGAACGTTCTAAAAGTTGGGAATCCAAGATTATTCGTCATAGATACTCTAGATTTATGTTACAGGTGCGTTTGGTTCAATCATAGGAAGTGAAGTATACGAATCGGCTGATACTTCTACCAACCCTTGTCTCCTCGCCGGAATACTCACTTGGATGAACCAACCTAATGAAAACCAAGTGTAACCGGACCCTAACTAGTCGTTAAGTAAAAAAATATAAACGTTATTAAAAATGTCTTTTAAAAATTTCAAAAACCGCCGGTCTCTCGTGACCGACACCGCGAACCGCTGGAGGACACAAGTTGATATGGTGTAAATACTTTTAATAGATTTTCCGGGTGATCAGATCGTTATCCAACTCTATGCAGTAAATAATACTATTTGTTTCTAAATAATGAGCAATTATATTTGAACGTCGGTTAAATTTATCAAACTAGTTTGGTACCTAGAAAACAGCTACTTAATTTATACCGTGGTTTTATACCGTGGACAGTCTTTTTGAAGATATTAAATATGTTAAACATAAATTCTGTAAAAATTAAATAACGAAAATATTTTCCCTAATTCGCGGGAAGCAAGAGTTAATCAAATTTGTACATACAGGGTGGCCCATTTAGATCGGTCTGTATGGGAAAGTCTGAAACTATAAGACATACGAAGATCTGTTCTTAGGAACCATGTCATCGATTTTAATATTAGAAAAACTGTATTCATACATTTAAATAAAAACTTGTACCTACTCAGCTCGGGAATCGAACCCGGACGTAGTGAAATTTAAACTAACATTATTTCTACTTAGATATCAACTGTGTAGGTCTTAAGTAGTCAATTTTACTATGAAAAATGATGTCTAAATTGAATAAAATACATTGTTTTCATATTTTTCAATTTATTTTTCAAAACATCCGGGTTCGATTCCTGAGCTGAGTACAGGTTTTTATTTAAATGTATGAATGCAGTTTTTCTTTTTATTAAAATCGATGACATGGTTCCTAAGAACAGATCTTCGTATATCTTATAGTTTCAGACTTTGCCATACAGACCGATCTAAATGGGCCACCCTGTATAGGTCTTAATCGTAGATGATATTTTAGATTGTGTAACTATAACAATAAGGGTGGAGTGATCAAACTTTTTTTTTTCATGTTTTAGTCAAGTTTTTTTTTTTTACATTTAGGCAGTGGAGTTCAGGTACTGAGTAGAAAAGAATTTAGGTACACCGTGCAAATACCTATACCATGGTATTGACTTAAAATACATTATAGCATTTATTTAAGAATTGTTACAGAATTATTACAGAATCGGACTGCGCGGTAGTTGTAAAATAAAAAAAAATCTATGAAACTGGTGTTCATAGGTATTAAGCACTGTTTCTACTTATAATGCTGCTTTAATCTTACTGTTGTTTCGTTTTACGTTTAATTACCTAATTCTGTGTCTGTGTGTATACCGTGCAAATGTTTTGGTCATGTGAACTGTTAATTTGTATCTAATTATTAAATAAATAAATAAATTAAAATAATATGTTTTACACTTTTAATATTTGTACAGCCCTACTGCGTCTACGCTTATATATATATATATATAAGCGTAAACTAAGCTCAAGAAGGCTTGTGTTATGGGTACTAGACGACGATATACGTACTTATATAGAGATAAATATATACTTAAATACATATTATGATTTGCATTTTAAAACGACTGATGACAGTTTATATTTCAGTGCCTTGTAATTAGGGATGAAACAAGACAAGGAGTCTATTGCATTAGTCTACTGGCCAAAAAAGAGTTGGATTATATTTATGCGACATTATAAATATTATAACATTGTTAGCACTATTACGAGTAACTGATGTGTGCCAAAGACAGCATAACCTATTTTTTATTTTTTATTGATTTATTTTACTTTTTAAATAAAAGTATATAGCCAAAAGTCCATAAAGTATTATGCACATGCAACGTTGTATAACTAGGTTTTTTTTTTTATGTCATAAGGGGCAAACGAGCAAACGTATCGCCTGATGGAAAGCGATTACCGTCGCCCATAAACACCTGCAACACCAGAGGAGTCACAAGCGTTTGCCTACCCGGAGGACGAAGATAGAATGCCTCTATGCTAGTAATTTCACCGGCTATCTTACCCCCATACCGGAACACAACAATGCGAACATTGCTGTTTGGCGGTGGGTTAGTAGGCAAGACGGTAGTAACAATCCGGACGGACCCTGCACGAGGCCCTACTACTCCAAAATCAAAAGGTAAAAATCTGCTCGTGGTATCTTCTCCTACGACCCATTTTGCATTTTAGATTGTTACTTACCCCTCTTACCCCTCTTATACAACTGTTGCATAATAGTATTTTATGCAATCGTTGCACAATGAAGGTTCTTAAAGTCGAGTACCGTGTTTAGGTCACGAGGCTTGCCGAGTGGCCTAAGTAAGGTACGAGTTTTTAAAACCTAATTGTGTAACTATTGCATACAATACTTTTTATACGAGCAAAACACAGTTTTTTTTTACTTTAATCGTCATTCCCCACTATGATTTTTATATTTTTCATGTAACCTTTTTCGTTCAACTGAAACTGTCCTATTAACAGTTATTTCAACCAATCAGTGAACAGTAGCGTGCTTTTTTTTTACCAAAGATGCTTATGTTCTCTTTTTGAAATTATAAGGGTTAAGTGGAGAGATGTCTTATGAATATTAAAGTTCTGTAGCGGGTACCATAGAGTATATAATTTTGGTACAGGATTAAAAAGTGCGTTATTGTGATTTTGTCTGTGAAATTATAATTGACAGATTAAAGTACCTACGCGAGTATAAAAAATACTATTTAACCCCCGCTCCCGACGAAAAAGAGAGTTATAAGTTCAACATTTGTGTATCTGTGTGTCAGTTTTTGTGTATCTGTCTTTCTGTGGCACCGTAGCTTCTAGGAGCTCGGTGTGGACCGAAGGACTGGTTTCTATTAATCGAAAATCTTCTCTGTCGAGATAGTTTTTAACTATATTTGGTAAAACCTAACCGCAGCCGTTTTCAGTAGCTGGCCTAGACATCATGAGGCTCTTATTTGATTAGAAAGAAAGAAATACATTTATTCGTGACGTGACCATAAAACATAATTACATAAAGGGTGTGACACTCCGAATAAGAACCACAATCTTACTGAGAATCCACAGGAACCAACTACGCAAAATAGTAGGAATTATAACGGGACATAATACTCTGAACAAACACCTTTTCAATTTAGGGATAACAGATAGCCCTCTATGCAGGGCATGCATGAAAGCAGAAGAAACCACCAAACATATTCTACTAGATTGCAAACAGGTAGAAGCATACAGGACGAAGTACCTAGGATCCCCAAGTACCGTACACGACGCCACAAGCAACATTAAAGCTTTGATAAGGTTTGTCGAGGAGTTGGGGTGGTTGGAGTAGCGCTAGCCCCTTCTCACGCAAAATAGGCACGTTGGATGTCGACTTGCGGAAAATGTCCAGCGCAACTAACTAACTAACTAAGGGTGTGACAGAAATGATCCAATCCGAAATGATGAGATACGCAAGAGAACCAAGGTTGTAGATATAGCTAAGGCAGTCGCCAAACTTAAGTGGCAGGGGGCGGGGCACATTGCTCGTAGAACCGATGGCCGTTAGGGCAGAAAGGTTCTTGAGCGACGACCGCTAACCGGAAGACGCAGCGTGGGAGGCCTCCAACAAGGTGAACCGACGACCTGGTTAGGATCGCAGACAGAAATTGGATAAGGGTGGCGCAAGACAAATCGTTGTGGAGAACTCTGAGGAAGGCCTTTGTCCAGCAGTGAACGTCCATCAGCTGATATGATGATGATGATCTTGGAAACTACTGGTCCTATTCCCACCAAACATACCTAAGAATAAGAACCGTCTCGACGGACAAGACTTTCAACGAAAAAAACACTCAAATCGGTCCATCCGTTAGGGGGCTACGATGCCACAAACAGACACACAGATACACAAATACCCAGATACACAAATGCTTATCTTATAACACCCCTTTTTTCCCGTCTGAGGTTAAAAATATGAGTCAAGAACAAAAATCAAGGAGCTCCCTCTGTTTTTCATAAATCTCATCATCATACATCTCGATTTCGACAGTGAATGGTCCGTCGATTTTTTTATTGTATGTCAAAATTTAATTATGTTCCATTTAAGAGGCCTTATTCCTTTTGAATTTTTTTTTCATATTACGACAAATATACCTATTGATAATTTTAACCAACTTTTTGAAGTGAATGCAGGATTCGAACCTGCGTCTCCAACGGCTTTCCGGGCCAACACGGGCGTCCTACCAACTGGACCACCGAACCTGATGCCAGAGCCGTTGAATTTTAAAACCAGTTGCTGCTACATGCCTTAGGGTGACATCGTGGCGCCATCTGCCGTAAAGATTCAGACTTTATATAATCGGCACCATCGTCTCAAATTATGTTGAGAATCGATAATAAGAATGTGCTACACCCAAATTATTTTTTTTTTTGTTAAAGCAGTAATGTCTGCTAACGTAAGCCAAATGTTTACAATGAAGCAAAAAAAATCGCTTCATTGTAAGTAAACATATTTATGTATTATTCAAACAAACACAGTATAACAGTTTAAACAAACATGTAAACACTAAGGCACTGTGAGTATCAAAAATAACAGACAAAAAAAATTACCTTAAACACATAACATAACATTGATGTTACTACATAGAACAGGGCTATTGGGATTTACTGGTATATATTTGAAACCTACAGTTTGATTTTTTCATTGATAATTTTTGTTTTAAAAATACTCGAATTGACATAATTCACGCGGAAAATTTGTTTTATCAAACTTATTTTCGACTGCACGCAATGAACGCATGAAATATCTATGTTACTACCTAGAACTCAGGGAAAAGTAAGTACTTCATCGCTTTTGGCCTCGAGACACTTGGTCCGTGGGGTCAGGGTGCGCGCGGACTCCACAGGGAGCTCAGCAAGCGCCTGAGGGAGGCAACAGGGGACCCACGCGCGGGCAGTTTTCACGCGGAAAATTTGTTTTATCAAACTTATTTTCGACTGCACGCAATGAAAGCATGATATAGCTATGTTACTACCTAGAACTCAGGGAAAAGTAAGTACTTCATCGCTTTTGGCGTCGAGACACTTGGTCCGTGGGGCCAGGGTGCGCGTGGACTCCACAGGGAGCTCAGCAAGCGCCTGAGGGAGGCAACAGGGGACCCACGCGCGGGCAGTTTTCACGCGGAAAGGCTTTCCATAGCCATACAGCGTGGGAATACTGCCTGCGCCATGGGCGCCCTACCGAAAGGTCTTAGTTTTATAAATATATTTTAATCTTAGTTTAATTTTTAGTTTATACCCATAAAACTTGTGCCTACGCCACATCTTGGGATTTAGGTAGCCGACCCCGATTGAGAATTCATTCTCAAAAAATGGGACAAAAGGCTAGGAGGATGATGAATCCCATAAATTTGTTATTTTTATGTTTTATTTTTGAACCATAATAAATGTTGTCTTTTTTAGTACAAATAGCGGAAGTAAGATCATTATTAACCATTTCAAATATATTTCCAAAATGGGTCAACTAGACAATTCTAATTCCACGTGAACGCCTGAAGGTCTCGATTTGTCAATAATTGCATATTAACATATTATATTGGTCACACAGACGACGTTTTCAACATACCAGTCACATCCTACAGAGATCGTATCGGTATCAATAAATAATTATTAAATGAACTATTAAAATATTAAGTTATTAAATCTGTTTACGCGATTTGATTTGAGATACGTCTTGAGATCATAGATAATGATTTTGGTACCTACATTTTTTAGTCACGTGCGTCACGTGTTAAAAATTTACGGTGACCAGATGTTTCGAGTCGTGATATTTGTTAAAACAATAGATGGAAATAACAGACAAAAGAAAAACCGGCCAAGTGCGAATCCGACTCGCGCACGGAGGGCTTCGTACCTACAAATACTTATCCCATCTTAACTGGCCGGGTTAAGTTAATTTTGCATCTGGTATAGTGTGTCCGGAAGCGTAAGAGTAAAAAGCAATATAATTTGTTTTTACTTTTAAAAGATGATTCCTTTTTACAAGCTTTTATTTAGCTTGCATTGTATTTTTACAGAATGATTGTTCGGGTGAAATCTTGCAACTCAATTTTGAAGCAGATATCGTCAACCGATTGAGCTGAAATTTTGCATACTTACTTAACTTTGATGACAATACAATAATATGGTACCATGGGGCTGACCTGATGATGGAGCCGGAAGGTGGCCATAGGAACTCTAGAATAGAAAAAGCAATCCTACCGAGCTTGAGCTCTTTAGAATCGTCTCAGTGAGCATTTGATGGATATCCAAAGAAAAGTACAGTCGGCTATAAAAGCGTGCCACTAAAATATCTTTTTTGACAGAAACTTATTATGTATCTCAAACAAGAAATATGCAAAGGGTTGCCAAAACTGTAGTACTTAAGTGAGTAAAATAAATTCGACACAAAATAATTCAATGATAAATTACCTTTAAAAAACAGAATTTTTATTTTTATAAATAATGACACAAAGGTAAATTAAGAAAGAAAAATTGAATGCGATCTACTGCAATCGAAGCGGGATTTGAACCCGCGACCTCTGCGTTTCCGGCGCATTGCTCTTCCAACTGAGCTATCCGACCGCTACGTCAATCGCACGAAATCTTTCATCCCTTAATTCTTTACGCTACTGGAGCGCCCTCTGTGTCATATATGTTTTTGAAATGCTTATGCGCATTAGCCATACCCTAGGATGTGCGTTTTACACGCACGATCCCCAATCCCCATTGCTTTACAGCAAGTGCGAACACTGCGAGAGAGATGGCGCTGTTCTAAATATTTGTATAGAATCTTTTTATCGATTCATATTTTTTAAATGGTAATACCACATTTTTATTTTTATAAATAATGACACAAAGGTAAATTAAGAAAGAAAAATTGAATGCGATCTACTGCAATCGAAGCGGGATTTGAACCCGCGAAACGCAGACGCGGAAACGCAAAGATTCTATACAAATAAACAGAATTTTACATTATTTTAAATAAATTGATATTTATTTATTTATTTATTTAATCTTTATTGCACAAAAGAAAAACAGATCGTACAAAAGGCGGACTTAATGCCATAGGGCATTCTCTACCAGTCAACCATCGGGCAAAGCAGATAAGTTGTGGGCGGTGCAACTAACTTAAATAGGTTTTAATAGATAAATACTTAGATACATACATATGTTTATTATATATACATAATATAAATATATATGGACTAAAAATCAAAACAGACATGCTAAGATTTCTCCATTCTGCTAAAGAAGAGGTCACGCAAGGATTTTTTAAAATTTAACTTGTTCGGGGCTTGCTTGATCTTGAGGGGAAGGCGGTTCCAGAGGCGGGCCACTTGGACGGTAAACGAGTTGGACATAAAACCTGTACGGTGAGGAGGGATAGAAAGAGATAGATTGCCAGAAGAGCGAAATTGACGGTTAAGAGTTAAACCATAATACTGAAAGAAGTCTTTGAGGTATTCGGGAGAATTCGAGTCTTTGAGAATTGAGAAGAGAGTGCAAAGCATTCGCATTTCACGTCGTTGACGGATAGGAAGCCAGCCGAGCTGAGCGCGGTAAGAAGACACGTGGTCATACTTACGGAGACAGAAAATGAAACGAATGCAGTTGTTGAGAAGTCTTTCCAGTTTGTTCAGAAGCTCCTCGGTTAGGTCCGGATAACACACATCACCGTAGTCAATTATAGGTGAAATTAACGTCTGAACAAGCAGGGTCTTGGTTTTAATGGGTAAAAAGTGCTTAAGTTTGTTAAGAGCATGCAAAGAACCCATGACCTTCCTGCTAACCTCGGCAACCTGCGTTCTCCAGCTTAGAGTGCGGTCCAAGTGAACACCTAAATTTTTGACGCTCGAACTAAAAGGAATAGGTATGCCGTTAAAGCTTAGTGGCGTGAGAGTGTCAAGGTCAATTTTGGCGAGCTGGCGGGAGCTACCTACGATAACAGCCTGACACTTTGACGGATTAACAAATAGTCCGAATTTCTCGGACCATTGTTGGATGTGCAGGAGGTCTAAGTTTAACCTGTCAATGGCAATCCCAAGATCTATCACTTTGCACTGTTCTTAGAGTTGCAAGTCGTCTGCGTAGAGATGGTACGAAGAGCGAAAGTCGGCGGTTATGAAATTAATGAATATAGAAAACAGGAGTGGAGAGAGGATTCCTCCCTGAGGTACGCCAGTGGCAAGGTCACACCAGTCGGACAAAGTCCGGTCAACCCGAACCGCCTGCTGATGACCTCGAAGATACGCAGAAAACCAACTTAGGACAGAAGGCGACACATTAAGATGTTTAAGAAGGGCAAGGAGAATGTCATGATCAACAGTATTAAACGCATTAGAGAAATCAATCAGAATTAGTACCGTGACCAATTGATCCTCCATGCCTCGTCTGATGTCCTCAGTCACCTTAAGAAGAGCAGTACAGGTACTGTGACTAGGCCGAAAACCAGATTGAAAGGGGCTCATGAGCTGGTGAGAGTAGATATACCGTGAGAGTTGTTTGTGAGCCACCGCTTCAGCGATTTTCGATAGGAAAGGGAGAATGGATATTGGTCTAAAATTACTGAGCAAAGTGGGATTACTAATTTTCGGCAGAGGAATTACGAAAGCTTTTCGCCAGAGCAAGGGGAATTCGCCATTACACAGCGAGGAGTTGATTATATCAGTTATTATCGGCAGCACACAGTCAAGAACAGATACCACCATATAACGACTGATATCATCGCATCCGACGGCTTTGGATTGAATTGCCTTTATTATAGTTTCCACTTCTGTTTGAGACGTAGGTGAAAAGGAAAAGGTTCCAGCAGTATATACATATTATAGATTGAAATATTCCTGCATCGAAGAAAACCAAAAATATAGCTCTTCAAATACAGGTCCAAGTTATTTATTCGCAAATGTTATACGGAAGTCATCATAAAATTAAAACTAAAGAACTAAAATCTAAAATAAATTTAATTAAGCTAAAATAAATCTAGAAAACTGTGCCCCCGCGGCATGGTCCCGAAGACGCTGGCAGCATTTCCTCGCTGAATCGCAATGCTGATGCGTTGTGCGAGGAAGCTGCCAGCTCTTCGGTCACCCGTAGACTCAATGAGCCTTTTACTGAGGTCATTTAGCAGTTCTTGGGCACTGGGATCATTATTTTAAATACACGCGTGCATCCTTTGCCTCTATAATATTTGTAAAAACATATGTTGCTCTGTTCAGAGTCATATAGTCTTAACTATCGTAATTTTCGCTACAGAATACTTTTTTGATCAGAAATAAATAATACCAATAATAATTCAACTTCAGACAACCTCACACAAATCGACCTAGTCCCAAATTAAGCTCTAGTAAGCTTGTGTTATAATGAATTAAGCTTATGTTATAGTCAGTGCGGAAAAAGAAGAGTCATGACAGAAACGGGAACCAACATAATGAATTTTAGATGGCAATCGAGCATTAGACGCCTGTCATACAAAAAATAAACAAACTTCTCTCATTTGTTGTGAATGCATTGCACATCACTAATAGCATGGTGCAACACTACTCGTGTTAGTTACCGGCTACTTAGATACTGTTTGTTGATTGACAAATATAATAATAAATTGATGAAGATATAATTTTAATACCGTTTATTCTTTCTTACGCCGCTCCACCCAACAATTGGTAGCAGAGCGTGGTTAGTTGAATTACATGTAATCGGCAAAAATCTAACTCCGTGCGTCATGAGCGCATCGGCGGCAAATGTTTCGTCGTCATCGTCGTATCATCGCATAGAAGCCCTAACTAAAGAAAATTACGATACTTGGTGTCTTCAAGCGCAAGCAGTGCTTATTAAAAATGGCCTGTGGGGATACGCGAGTGGGGAGATATCTGAGCCGACTGAAACAACCAACGAAGCGGAAAAGAAAGATTTTCTTCACAAAGATTTGTTAGCACGTTCGGAACTGCTACTACTTATCTCGCCTTCAGAATTGAAACAAGTCAAAGGCAGCAAGACATCGTTCGAGTTTTGGAACAAACTAAAAGGTATATATCAAAGTACGGGTCCTGCAAGAAAGGCTACATTGCTGAAGCATCTGATACTGAAGAAACAAGTAAATGGTGATGTCCGTGAACACCTAAACGACTTTATGGACACTGTCGATAAATTAGCAGACATGGGCATAACACTACATCCAGATTTACTAAGCATCATGATGCTGTACAGCTTACCTGCTTCATTCGAAAACTTCAGAATCGCGGTAGAATCGAGGGATACCTTACCAAAGCCCGAAGAGCTAAAAATTAAAATCCTTGAAGAAAGTGAAGCCAGACAAAACCAAGACAGACAAAATGAGAGAAGAGAGGGTGCGTTTTACTCAAAGAAGAAAATAAAATACTGTCAGAAATGCAAGAAAAAGGGGCATAATGCCGAAGAATGTTGGAGTAAGAAAAATAAAAGTCAGTCATTTCACAAAAGGGATGAGAAGAACTTCAACATAACACCTACTTGCTTGTCGGTCACCTCTGCAGACACATGGTGCCTGGACAGCGGCTGTACCTCGCATATGTGTGCACAGGAAGACTACTTCGAGACCATCAACTCCGATACCGGATCTTTGAGATTAGCGTCTGAAAACCACACAGCGAAAGTAGAGGGAAAAGGCAAAGTACGTATAAACGTCAACAACGACACAATTAATCTCCATGATACTTTGTATGTACCTACATTGGCAACAAACCTTATGTCAGTGGCTAAAATTACTGAAAAAGGAAACAGCGTATTATTCATAAAAGATAAAGCTTTTATCAAGGATCAAAAAGGAGAAGTAACTCTGACAGCTGTAAAAGAAAACGGCCTGTACTACACAAAGGGAGAAAAAGCAAATATAGCCCGAAGTGTCAACAACATTGAAATGTGGCACCGAAAACTTGGACACCTCAACGAAAATGACTTGAAGTTAGCTGCTAATAAGAAACTAATCAAAGGATTAGAATTAGGAGGAGGAAATTTACCCGACTGCGAAGTGTGCATCAAAGGGAAGATGGCCAGACTGCCATTTTCGTCCGTAGATGGACCTCAGTCTACACAAGCACTTGAAATTGTGCATAGTGATGTCTGTGGGCCTGTCAACATTGAAACGCTAGCGGGATCAAAATATTTCCTGACATTCCTGGATGACTTCACAAAATATTGCTGCGTGTACTTCATCACACACAAAAGCGAAGTGTTCGAAAAATTCAAGGAATACAAAAGCAAAGTAGAAAAGTTTCACAATAAGCCGATAAAAAGTCTACAGTCGGACAATGGAACTGAGTACTGCAATCGAGAATTTGATGATTACCTGAAACAACATGGGATTAAAAGAAGACTCACAGCTCCATACACGCCACAGCAGAACGGCCAAAGTGAACGTAAAAATAGATCACTACTCGACAGAGCCCGATGCCTAATGATTGAAGGAAGAACATACCTCAGAAACTGTGGGCAGAAGCAGTATACACAGCAAATTACCTGATCAATCGAAGCCCAGCTAAAGCCCTGAAAGGTTGTACACCATATGAAAAGTGGACCGGCCGAACTCCATCTGGGAATCACCTGCATGTTTTTGGCAGCAAGGCTTTTGTCCTGAACAAACATAGAAAAGGAAAGTTTTCACCAAAATCCACAGAAGGAGTTTTCATGGGATACGCGCAACTAGCAAAGGGATTTCGTATTTACATACCTGAAAAAGAAAATATAGTAATTAGCAGAGACGTGAAAGTTATTGATAAAATGTACTATAAAGTAGATGATGATCGTACCAAAGAAAACTACGATAGCCTCTTTGACGAACCGGAACGGCTGAGATCTGAAAAAGAAAATAAGGTTCATAAAAACACAGAAATAAACAGGGGTGAGAAACAAAGGAAGAAGAAGAAGAAAAACTTACCTGTAGTTGAAATTGAATTCTCTTCAAAACCTACCGAAAGATTGGTAACAACACCACCTGAGCCAGAATCCGAAGAACATGAAGTTGAGAGCATCGTTAAAATGTAGAACCTGAAATTAGAGAAGGTACAAGTCATGAGACAATAAACATGAGAATTCCTGTAAATGAAGAGCCCAGACCTCGTCGAGAACGAAAAGCTCCGATTTGGCAACAAGATTATGTGCTGGATCAGTCTTCAACTTCTGAAGAATATCAAGAGCCATTGAGTGAAGAAGAAACTGATGAGCTGACATTTTTGTGCGAAGCAGAGGTCAGAAATGAAGAATGGCATGACGCTATTAAAGCAGAGATAAAGGCAAATATCAAGAATGAAACTTGGGAAATTATTAAGAAGGAAAAAGATATGAAAGTCATCGATCATAAAATGGTACTGAGAAACAAATGGACTCCTGAAAAGGGTGAAATAAAAAAAGCTATACTCGTAGCGCGTGGATTTACGCAACGCCCTGGTATCGAGTTTAATGAAACTTTCGCTCCAGTCGCGAAATTAAGTACCATTCGCTCCGTAATTGGACTAGCGGTTGAAGAAAACCTCAAGCTAAACCAAATGGATGTCACGACAGCATACCTAAACGGTGAATTGGAGGAGATCATTTATATGAAATATCCTGAATATACAGAACAATACGTAGCCGAAATAATGGTAGAAGCATGTGACGAAGATGATCTAAACTTATATAACAAGGCAAAGAAAATTCTAGAAGATATTAAAAGTATTGAAGAACAAGAAAAAGTTTGTCATCTGAAAAAAGCTCTCTACGGGTTAAAACAAGCAGGCAGGCAGTGGTATAAAAAAATAGATACTGAGCTGAAGAAAATTGGATTTAAACCATCAAATGCTGATCCGTGTGTCTACATATCAGTCAAAGGAGGAGCGAAAACAGTGATTGCCATACATGTAGACGACCTGCTCATTGCTTATTCTTGCCCAAGAAGACTGGCTGAAATAAAAAAGAGATTAAATGAACAATTTGAAATGAAGGATCTAGGACAGCCAAAAAGATTAATAGGAATAGATTTAGAATACAAAGAAAATAAAATTAAATTGACACAGAAGAGGTATATACAAGAAACTTTAAAGAAATTTAATATGGAGGAGTGCAAGCCCACTACCACACCAATGGAAGTAAATCTACATCTGGAGCCTAACAAGAAAGGAGGAGTAGACGACTTACCTTACAGAAACCTAATTGGAACTCTGATGTACCTATCAGTCGCTACCCGGCCTGACGTAACGTATGCTGTTAACTATTTGTCAAGATTTAACGACTGTTTCGGACAAGAGCATTTCATATCAGCAAAGAGAGTATTACGTTATCTGAAAGGCACAATCGACATTGGCCTCACGTACTCAAAATCTCAAGAACCATTAGAAGGCATGGCAGACGCTGATTGGGGTGCCTGCAAATTGGACCGAAAATCCTGTTCCGGTTACATTTTCAAGTATGCAGGAGCAGCTATCAGCTGGGCCTCCACTAAACAAAGAAGTGTCGCGCTATCAACGGCTGAAGCTGAGTACACAGCGCTCACGGAAGCAGCAAAAGAGGCTGTGCACCTAAAATCGCTTTTAAAAGATCTTGGTGTACATTTTAGTCAAATAAAGATTTGGAGTGACAACCAAGCTGCTATAAAATTAGGTCAGAACCCCATAGTGTCCTGCAAGTCAAAACACATAGACTTAAAGGTGCACTATATTCGTGACTGCGTAAGGGAAGGTGTTATTACCATTATGTACTTACGTACTGAAGATATGGAAGCGGATCTGCTAACGAAGGCGCTACCAGGACCCAGACTAATAACACTGAGAGGTAAACTGGGACTGGTGTTTTAGTGCTGTGAGGAGGAGTGTTGTAAATGCATTGCACATCACTAATAGCATGGTGCAACACTACTCGTGTTAGTTACCGGCTCCTTAGATACTGTTTGTTGATTGTCAAATATAATAATAAATTGATGAAGATATAATTTTAATACCGTTTATTCTTTCTTACGCCGCTCCACCCAACATCATTCATATGTCATTTTCATTGCGTAGCGCAAAAACCGCAAGGTTTATGTATAAAACCATATAAAGCAATGTCCAAACGGGATAAAACCGCACATAGTTCCACAAAGGAAATTACCTATAAGTATTTAATATTATCCCACTTTGTCAGCGGGAAAAAGTGGTTAAAAACCCCAGTATCTAGGTACTTAGGAATAGCCACAGAACGTGTTCCGCCATTAGTCATTAATACCCGTCATAGGCTATGACGGGTATTTATGTTGTATTTAATATTAAATTATTACGTAAGTATTAAATAGTTCCAGGATTTTATAGAACTGGTATGTACTTATGTATAAAGGTTCTTTTCATCAATAAACGAAAAAAAAAACCAGGAGACAAAGACGTCGACAAGGCGACGCAGTATCGCCTGTCGCACACTACTCTTGTCAGGCCTGCGGTAGAATGTGTCGATCTCGTATCGGTTTAGTTAGCCACCAGAAACGGTGTCTCCCAAACATTACACCATAAACCGTCTGAAATAGATGCAATGGCCTAATATATAATAGTTCCGATACGACCTTCAAACCTCCAAGAAAAGAGCGTACTCCCACCTGTGAGGCCGGCAACGCACTTGTGACTCCTCTGGTGTTGCAGGTGTCTATGGGCGACGGTAATCGCACATCATCAGGCGATCCGTTTGCTCGTTCGCCCTCTAGGACATAAAAAAAAAGTACTTCTAAGTAATTAGTCTCCAACACCAAATCGGTAAGTATATTCGTTCAAAATATAATAATTTACATAATTATATGCAGTTCATTCATGATTTTAAAATAACTGACAAAGAGTGAGTGTTGTCAGCATAGCAACACGAAAATCAAAATACTATACTGACCATTCTTCTCTCGTGATACTGATATGTTTGTCTCATACTAAAGTCAGCAAGAAATGAAAGATACAAAGGAAAAAAAACATAAAATAGCACTGGCACGCCCTCAAATCCTACAACTCTTCTTTTTCCGCACAAACTCTACCACATGACGATATACTTTTATACTTAAAAATATTATAATTAATACAAATATTCGAGTTCATCACACAAATATTTGTCCTTGCCGGGATTCGAACCCAGGACCGTCGGCTCAGTGGGCAGCTTAGGTGCACTACACTGCGCCAACCGCGTCGTCAAATCATTTCTGGATCTTTTTAAATGAATTTTTCATATTATATTGATACTTTCAACCAATTTTTTTAAAGTGAGTAATACTTTTCCCTATGTTCTAGATAGTACACATTTCATTGCGTGCAGTCGAATATAAGAAAAAAAAAACAAGTTTTCTGCGTGAATTTTGTCAATTTAGAGCAGTTTTTGAAACAAAAATTATCAATGAAAAATTCAAACTGTAGGTTACAAATGATATATCAATCGCAATAGCGCTGTTCTTAGTAGTAACATTGATAATATGTTAAGAAACATGTTTGATCATAGAGAAAAATGTCTAAAACAATCAGCATTTGAACGGATAAGAAGCCTTAACTCTGATTTCTCTATTAGCTTGTGTTTAATCTGATACCTAACCTTGATCCCAAACCGTGACCGGACGCGGGTCACATCACTGGATGGATTCTGAGAATCGTTTTCATGATTTTTCGTTTTTTAATTGGATATTTCTATCCAGTCATCTTCATTAAGCCGCCATGGTTGTTTACCCAGACAAAGATTTAAAAACACCCCCGACACATGTAAGTAGCTGGTCATCATGAGACCTTCATTCAATGATTGATATAGAAAAAGCTTCTAAAACTGAACATTTATTATTATTACATATCAATTGTGCCATTTGTGTGCCGCATCGACCATAATTGATCTATTGTGGCAGCTGTCTTAAAGCTCACTGCTGAGGCCCGTTGAGTCCAGGAATTCCCAGATTCTTTGGGCAGTGAGATGTTGTATCTCCTCTGGGGGCACAAAGTGTTGCCCGAAGTGGATACTTCTTTTGTGCATAAGTGGTTCACAGGAGCAGAGGATATGCGTAGCTGTCTCCTCTGACTCTTGGCAGAACCTGCACGTTGCGTCGTGTTCCATACCCATTAGGAACAGGTGTTTTTTCAGCTTGCAGTGACCGGTCAGAGTTCTAGTTACCGCACAGACTTTTGACCTTTTGAGCTGTAGTAACTCTTTAGATAACTTTTGAACAAAGCCTTTTAAAACTGAACATAATGGCTGAACATTTTGTTTTCTCCGCTACCCAAAGTTTGTCTGGAATAGATCGCTCTTTAGCGATAAGACCGCCTATTGTCTACCATTGATTATTTGAAGATTTCTCACGCAATATTTTTTCTTGTTGGTGTGCTAACTATTGTTGTATTGTATAACTACAAACTTTCGAATTCTTAGCTTCAATATTGGCTGAGATTTTGTCACTTGTTCCAATTAAAGCTGAATATCTTGGTAACTGGCTTTGGATAAATAAAAAAAAACACTCAAATTGGTCCATCAGTTTGGGAGCTACGATGCCACAGACACACACACAGATACACTAATACACAGGTATACGTGTCAAGCGTATAACACCCATCTTTTTTCGTCGATGGTTAACAATACTGCTTGATATAATTATTCCTATGACGTGGAGGCATTCTCATTATTGAGTTTGTATTCCCACCAAAATTTATTAAAATCCGCCCAGCTGTTTCGTCGTGAGAGGACAAAGAAAATTACACCAATAGATGGCGCTGTACCCTGGCGCCCATTAATAAATCTCTCCTCTCCATAGATATCTGACTTTTAATACAATTTTAGAATTGTATAATATAATGCTACTAGCATTTGCCTGCGGCTTCGCTCGCGTTAAAACATATATTCACTATCCTACAAGAGCCATGTTTGTTTTCCGGGGTAAAAAGTAGTGAATGTATTAATTTTTTTTTTATTAAATGCATATTCGTTCAGCCTTTCCGCGTGAAGAAGTTGGTACTTATTGAAGATATTATGGGTGCGTAGATAAAAGTGTCTTCTAACTAATGTTTGAATGACGATTTTTAAGCAAAGACTTGGATTGAGTAAATCATTATAAAAAAAACCGGCCAAGAGCATGTCGGGCCACGCTCAGTGTAGGGTTCCGTAGTTGCTCATCCTTCACAATAAACTGTTGTTTTAAGCCCGAGGTTTACGTTAAGAAAGATTTTAAGCTCTATAAAAAGGTCGTAAACGCCCTAGAAACTGTAATCACTTATTACCTTCTGGAAGTCAACTTACGACCTTTTAAAGAAAAAATATGAAATTTGGCGATAACTCAAAAACGGCTCGACCGATTTTGTTTTCATTGAATATAGTTTTCATTGAAAGTACTTATAAGGCCTCATTAACATGATTTTTTCCGAAATTTTTTGACCCGTGGTTGAAAAGTTAGAGGGGGGGGACACTATTTTTTTAGTTTTTGGAGCGAATATTTACAAAACTGCTGACGTTATCAAAAAATTATGTTAGAAGACCCCTATTATTTTTACAAGACCTGTTCAACGACACCCCACACACCAGTGTTGAATAGAAAAAAAAATCACCCCCACTTTAGGTGTACGAGAGGTACCCGAAAAAAAAAATATTTTTTATTTAATTTTACCCTTCTGTCGGCGTTATATATACACATACTCATACCAAATTTCAGCTTTCTAGTACTAATGATCACGGAGCTAAGCCGCGGACGGACGGACGGACGGACGGACAGACGGAAATGGCGAAACGATAAGGGTTCCTAGTTGACTACGGAACCCTAAAAAGGATCAAAATCTTGCTCACTAAGCACTGGTCGATTTACGTCAAAAACATTTACAATAGCCATTAAAATCAATTTATAAATAATTCTTGTATTTTTATTTTTATGGCTTTCGGCGATTTCAGCCTGGCAGGTTTTTCCATGTAGATAAACATAATCTATGAGGATTCATCACCGTTAAATTAAATTTTATAATGATTGTATGCAAACCTTTTACTGAAAAAAAAACAATGTAACATAGATATAAAACAATAGATATATACAAAGGCGACCTCATCCCTGTAAGGAATTTCTTCCAGAACGTAATACGAAAATAAATATTTACATTTACATTTCCGAACGCACTACAGCGCAGTAGTCATCTGTCAGCTGTCACTGACAGTACACAGCTGAGTAGTGTATTCCAAAATAACCAACAAAATGCCTTTAATTATAATTTGTGGTTGCCCAGTAAGTGGAAAAACTACGAGAGCGAAAGAACTTAAAGAGTTTTTTGAGAAAACACACGGAAAACAGGTCGAAATTGTCTCAGAAGCAGAGACCATAGCAAAATTAGGTTATGAACTTAATGCTACATATTTGGACCCACAGAAGGAGAAAAGAGTAAGGGGATACCTGAAATCAGAGGTTTTACGGCTCATCGGGAAGGATAATGTAGTTATATTGGATGGCAGTAACTATATCAAAGGTGGGTGTTTTTTTTTTAATATTGCTTTCAAAGTAGATTTTTCATGTTTACGTTGCCGTATATCACTTTTACTACTCTTTTTACCCCGGCTCCACACTATCGTGAAGTTGACCGAAGCGAATTTGGAAGTATGAGTTTCTGCAGCAAAGTACACTCCACACTATCATATTTACCCAACTTCGGTCAACTTTGCAAGTAGTGTAGAGTTAAGGTTATGTCAATTCAGAAACCATTTCTGGGCGCTTATACCACAACGTAACAAACAATTAGACAATATGACGTCTGTGAAAACTTATATTTAATTTTTCATTTTCACTCGTCCATGCTGTTTTACAGTACACAGTAACGTTCCAACAAAATATTTACTAAGGAGAAAGACAGTTATAAAAATCTAATTGGCAAAGGGCCTACATTTTATGCTCTTAATATAAAAAAAAAAATTGGGTTGTAACTTTTTACTTTTGGTCTAACATTCTTACTTTTATAATAACAAATGTTAACATTACAGGATACCGCTATGAACTGTACTGTGCATCCAAAGCGTCCAAGTCCACACAGTGTACGGTGTTCACAATACGGAATCACCAAGAGGCGTGGGATGCGAACTTGACTCGGATGAACTCGGACACACAAGAGACTAAAGATTGTGCTTACAGTCAGGAAGTATTTGATGCTTTGACTAAATTCAGGTAAATATTACTGTAAGTAACAATGTTTATACTAACACAAAATTAAAAATAATATATTTAAGGCATTAAAAAATTATGCCTGTCTTCGAGGTCCAAGCCAACATGGGTAGCCAATTGCTCAAGCATGAAATTTTGTTTGCACTTTAGCGTCATTTCTGCAACTTGTTCAAGCATCGTATCATTCAGAACATTTGTTTATTTATAACATAAATATGCTGCTAAGATTTGTAAGTTTTGTGGGTTTGACATTTGTCATCACTAGGCATTCGCAATTTTAAATGTAAAGTCAAGGACATAGTCAGAAGAATATAGAAATACCTGATTTGTATAGGCATTTCATCATCATAGAATACAGCTTTCTGGAGTAAATTGCGTTCTATATTGATTGTATCCAGTTACAACTAAAAAATGCATGAAATTGTCAATTAAGGTAGGTAAATCATGGAAATAGTAATAAAAAAAAACATTCATTCAGTAGTTTAACCCTTTGACCGCCAAAGACGGCAAATCACGTCATCGGGAATTCGTGCCACTGACGCCAACGGCGCCTATTATTATTATATTAATATCAGCTCCAAATCATCATCATCAGGTCTCTAAAGTCATACAGTGCTATCAAAAGTTCGATGCCTAGATGACATAGCACATTTTATAACCTGAATTCAATTAAAATATACTTGGATGACAGATTTCACACACACAATGCTATATGAAATAGAATATAGCATAATACTTAAGGTTTTTGATTTCGTCATATTAAAATAATAAAATTGCAGGTTTGAAGAGCCGAACTCCAACAACCGATGGGACAGCCCGCTGTTTACAGTGCAACCGCAGGATCAACTGGATTTGGAGGCGGTGTACGCTGCCTTATTTGAGAAGAAACCTCCACCGCCCAACCAGAGCACACAGAATGTGCGTACATCTATACTATTATATAATTGACAACAAATCATATTTTAAAGACTACAATTTTATTAAAGCCTGACCAGAAATATATGAGGATAGTCAAGAGGGCGCTATTTATAAGATTAATATGGCAACAATTTTGCAACTGTCAGTATAGTCTGAAAACATAATATTGGCAACTGAAAACATGATATGACAGGATTACTTTTAGTATTTTCTTCCTACTTGTTGAAGATTTTTGAAATAAAGTAACGTTCAATTTTTCTACGGTTCATAAAATTTGTTCCTACATGGGTTTTCCTGACTAGTCGTCAAATCCTTACGTTTACTGTTTGTTAATAATAAGAAGTACCTCAAACAGAATATCAAAATAATAAATAACACGATTCTGAGATCTCTATAGCCTCTCCAGTTAATTTTATAAAAATTAATTTAGAATCACACACCGTTATAACAACAACAACCAATTATCGCAACTGCACTATAATGGCATTAGTTTAAATACCTGTCAGTTCCTGTGTTAACCTCGTAATATAATTTAATGGAATGTACTCTTTTCCTGGCTGTTTTTCGTGTAGTAAACACATGTACACTTTATTAATAATATTACGTTCACGACTGTGAATCGTTTTCGGCATTTTCTTTGGATATTTTTAAATATTTCTCTTTCAAAGAAACCACCACGAATGACATTGGCATTGTTTACAGACCATCAAAGAGGCCTTATTCCTTTTCAAATGCAGATTGTTTTAGACATTCTTCTCTATATTTCTTACATTATTATTGATGTTACTGCCTAGAACAGGGCTATTGGGATTTATTGGTATATTTTTGTAACCTACAGTTTGATTTTTTCATTGATATGTTTTCGTTTCAAAAACTACTCGTAATTGACAAAATTCACGCGGAAAATTCGTTTTTACAATTTATTTTCAACTTAACGCAATAGCATGAAATAGCTATGTTACTACCTAAAACTCGTGGAAAAGTAATATTACTCACTACAAAAAGTTGGTATATTTATTTGTCATAATAAGAAAAAATAACTAAAAGGAATATGGCCTCTTAACTGGGTTTTTTTATTGTTGCAGCCGCCACTCAGCGCGACAAACTTCCTCTATGAACTAGACAAAGTGACCCAAATCATATCGAAAGAGATCCTCGAAGCGAAGCAACTCAACCAGGACTCCGTCAGATTCCCTGACTACCCTGGCTGCGTGCTGGACGCGCTGCCGCTGGTGACTCCTCAGAAGCTGCTGCGGTCGCGGAGACAGTTCCTCACTTATGCGAAGATGAACCACGCTAGCGAAAGCACTGGCAACATCGCCAGATACTATATACAGTATTTGAATAAAACGCTGACAGATTGATTTAGTCTTTTATTGCTAATGAAATATTGAAGTTATTTATTATTCTCAAACATGCAATGAAATGTTGCCATAGCGTACGTTATAACAGGCTTCGAAGTGTCACGTTTCGGGCAGAACAACTCGAGAGAACTGTAAAGGAATTTCATACAAAATTGAGACCTTACCCAGGAAGTATTTTTTTTTCTCAAACATGCAATGAAATATTGTCTTTACGTTCCTTATAATAGGCTCGGAAGTATCGCTTTATGGGCGCAACAACTCGAGAGGACTGTAAAGGGATTTCATACTGCTTTTCAGGCCTAGGCCTGCAAAGTAACTTTTTTTTGGTTTCAACAACAAGGTCATTTTCAAAAAGCAGGTTTTGTTTTTAAAGGTTGGTTGTTAGACTAAAATGTCCTATTTGTCAATTAATAAAATGTTGTTCTTTGAAGTATATTTTTTTATTTCATTGTATCATGCCTCGTCGTGAAAACGGATTCCCGGCCTCGTATCACTATCCGGCCTCGCTCGCTCGGCCGTATATACCTACTTGGCCGGAAATCCTCATTTTCCGGGCCTCTGATGTAATGTACTATTTTAATATGGCGTCGGCGTTCATGAACAGGCTTGTGTGTGTGTATTTTTATTTCATTGCATAAATCCGTCAACCAATATTCTTTCCCGGCATCTGTAGTAATGTACTACCTATATAGTATGACTCGCACGATTGCATTGTAGAATGAATTGTCGCTTGAGGTATTGCCGGACCGATACGACCTACAAGAAAAGAGCGTACTCCCACCTGAAAGGCTGGCAACGCACTGTTTCATCAGGTAATATAACTAGATACTAATATTATAGAAGTTATTCATTTCGAAATTGCTGAAGTTATACTTTTTTACGTTTTCAACCCTCCGCCATTTTGTTTTTTTTTTTCTACTAATTCAGGTGCTTTGATCATGTTTATGAACATGCCAGCTCCAGCAGGCCTAATACACATCATTCATCTAAAAGAAATAGATAAATAAAAACATAAACCGTATAAACTTAAAAATAACATGTACACGAAAACAACTAAATTTGAATACACTATTTACATGAAAAAAAAAACTATACAAATTTTGCCGGTTCCGATAAGGGTTCCGCCAATATTGAATTGAACACTCTACGTGAATAGAATCACCCCCCCCCAGTCCCGAAGTAATATCTACCTTTTAGCTCTAGCCCGGACACATTCCATTAAAAAGTGTTGCACATCTTCAACTACTCCACCCTTGAAAAAATTTAAGAAACTGAATCGCAAAAAATGTCTACATACAATTAATGAACGTACTCATAAAATTTAATGAGAATCGGTTGAGAAAGGCAACATTTAAGCGAAAACTGTTGGAAATCATCTGGACATAGCCGAGGTTGGGTGAATATGATAGATGCAGAAACTCATATTTCGGCCAACTTCGCCTCGGTCAACTTCGGGATAGTGTGGAGCCGGGATAAGACACTGTGGGATTCGAATTTGTAAGTGAAACTCAAAAATATCCAATAAACTGATATATTTAATCTCTTTACAGTACTAACAACTAGCAAGTCTTTAGTTTCAGATATTAAACTATTTATATTCAGGAGTAAGCTTATTCGGATTCTCCAATTTCGCTTTTCGGCGGCCATAGGTGGAAGCGGAAGGTCCGAGAGCGGTGTCTCACTCACTCGTATGGCCGCTCACCGCGGCCGCTTCCCGCCGATGTCACCGGGCAGTACGTAATTTGGACAATCCCATAAACTAAGCATTCCTCTCAACGGATACAAAACAGATAACAATTAAATGAGTTATAATACTTAGATACAGGCCTTTTGTGATTTATTAAACAGTCTGACAAAGAGAAGTAGAAATTAAAAAAAGTGGCAATACTTAATGTTTACATTGAAGCGAAAAATTTAATGGTTCAGATAGGATTCGAACCTGCGTTTCCAACGGCTTTCCGGGCCAACACGGGCGTCCTACCAACTGGACCACCGAACCAAATGTCAGAGCCATTGAATCTTTCAACCAGTTGCTTCAACATGCCTTAGGGTTGGCATCGTAGCGCCATCTACCGTAAAGATTAGACTTTATAGTCGGCACCATCGTCTCAAATTTGTTGAGACTCGATAGTAACGATGTGCTACACCCGAATTAATTATTTTTATTAAAGCAGTAACGTCTGCTAACGTAAACGAAATGCTTACAATGAAGCGAAAAATCGTTATATTATTTTTTAGTGGCAATACTGTAGTGTCCCTTTTTAATCAGTCTAAGAAAACGGGTACGCCACTCCAGTATTGCCACTGTTTAATTTCTACTCTTTTTGTCATACTGTATGTGACAATACGGCGTTTGATGACAGCTCAAATCAGCTACTTTTTATGAAATGTCAAAAAATATTAAATAGTATTAAGTTCCTATGAAGATACTGGCTTAGAAACGTCATCAAAATTAATAGTTAAAAATTACGTTTTCTTTTTAAGCTTTGTCCAATATAATCCATACTAATATTATAAATGCGAAAGTGTGTCTGTCTGTCTGTTACCTCTTCACGCTTAAACCGCTGAATCGATTTTGATGAAATTTGGCATGGAGATAGTTTAAGATCCGAGGAAGGACATAGGATAGTTTTCATCCTGGAAATTATCCCTAAAAAGATTGAAAAGTGAGTAAGTAATTCATGATGACATTGATGACCCTGTAGGAAATGTAATGATTAGACCAAAAGCACAATTGCTCTTACATTTGCTTAGGCGCTTTTAATAATCCCTTTTATTAATTAAGGTGATTAGGTGGATATCTAACGTGTTGTACGAGGTTGCTTCCATACTTCCAAGTTCCACGCGGACGTAGTCGCGGGCAAAAGCTAGTAATGGAATAATTTTACAATATTTTGTACGTTATTTGGTGCCGTGTATTTTTGAATGTGATTTTAGTAGTTTTAATGATACAATTTATTTTCACTGTAGGCAAATACCGTATTGCATACAATATGATACTTTAACGTACTAATTATAATTTCTAATTTTGTCATCGATGTATTAGTCGAATAAATATTACTTATTAACGTATCCCGGGGTTAAAGGTGCACGAATTGGCGCTGTCGTGAGCGTCAGGATGGCGGGTGTACATTAACCCTTAATTTGACAAAAAAAAACGAAGGTCGCTAGTTAAAGCCTCGTTAAGGTTGAATAGAGCAAACAATTCTCGTTCGAAAAAAAATAGTAAAAGATGGCGCACATTTGGCACATTGCTAGCACTAACTCCTGATATACCGCAGCTCCATTTGTTGATGCACCGCCATCCTGACGCTCACCTACAGTCGGCCTAGTGTTATCATGCCCCGAGGTATTATTAATGACAAAGGTGCCATAGCAGCATCGAAATTGGTTTTTCATCACACTTTGCTCGTAAACAAGGGCTTACATGCTAGAAAAGCGGGCGGTAAGTCGTATATACCGCCCTAGGGCGGTAATTCGTATATTACGCCCTAGGGCGGTAAGTAATTTTGGTATTGACTACTACTATTTTTGTTTTATTTCCTCCAAAGTATGATGAAAAACGTCGTACGTGACTCTGGTGGTAAAGGAATTCCTAACTCGTGTCATTAAAGCCCTCGCCTTCGGCTTCGGGCTTCTAATAGACACTCGTTTGTAATTCCTCATTTACCACCCTTGTTACGTAATGTACTATTATATTATAGAAACCTTTTAATACTAATAAACTTGATAAAACACGAATTATGTCACATGTAAAATTTAAAATGCGAGATTTTGGGTTTCACCGGAAATATTATAACCTACTTTTGTTGAGAGTAGTTCTGTTATATTCTTTCTTGATTCATGCTTGTTTAATGTCATATTTTAATTATGTATAAAAAATATACATAAAACGAATTTCCTCACGTTGTTTAAGCCGAATATTACTCGACACCGGATCGATTCTTCCTAATGGCGGCTGCGACTGATCGGAGCTCCTGATTATGAATCGCGAACCGACTCGAAACATGTCCAGCAATAACCGACTTGAGTGAGTGCCCAGTACTCATACCATGAGTTTACAGTGACCGTACTTATCGACTGCGTAAATGATTAGTATGGATAATTGTAGTTCTACAAAGTATCCGTTAGGTGGCGCTGTCACTGGCGAGCACGGTCACGTTAAGAACGAGTCACGCCTTATACCTTTAAAAAAAAAAAAACATATTACTTCAAAATATTGATAATTTTAACCAACTTTTTGAAGTGAATAATACTTTTCCCCGAGTTCCAGATTGTAACATAGCTATTTCATGCTTTCATTGCGTGCAGTCGAAAATAAATTTAAAAAAACTAATTTTCCGCGTGAATTTTGTCAATTTCGAGTAGTTTTTGAAACAAAAATTGTCAATGAATATTTCAAACTGTAGGTTTCAAATATATACCAATAAATCCCAATAGCCCTGTTCTAGGTAGTAACATCAATAATATGTTAAGAAACATGATTGATCATAGAGAAAAATGTCTAAACAATCACCATTTTAAAAGGAATAAGGCCTCTTAACTCATGATAAAGATACAGGGCCCTGATATACTTTCGTCTAGCATACCTTGTGTATTTAACATTTATACGATTTTCTTCCTATATCCCCGGTGAAAACACGAATTGTCAAAATCTAAAGAACAAAATTACCTAACTTAAACTTAAGGGATACAACAGTACATTTTACAAATAAGTTACGGTACAATTAAAAATAACTAGTGCGGATTGTGACTAAGTATTTGTATCACATTTTCAGAAATAACGAAAACTTTACAGACTTAAGGAGATTTGGGGTACCCAAACAAAATTAACTTTTCTGCAAAAATACGTTAACAGTTTGACTTACTATGCTTCTATTTAAATAATCTTTGCAAATCTCATAGAAAACTAGTTTTACGCTATTTTTTTATTATCTATATTTATAACACTGAGTTACTCACATTTTATATTAATTATATGAACGAATAATTCTAAACTGCCAATACTAGGGTTCATTAACCCCGACCAAAAAAAAGAGAGGTGTTATAACTTTAACATGTGTATCTGTGTGTCCGTCTGTTGCATCTTAGCTCCCGAACGGACGGACCAATTTGAGTGTTTTGTTTAATCCAAATACTCGGTTGAGGAATGCGGCCTGCAGGCGAGAACAGCCTGAAATCCGAACATCCAAACATTCGGACATACGAAAGAAATTTTGGCGAAGAGGAAAGAGACGCTTCGATCGCCTCGCTCGCCTCGCTCGCTCGGTATATTACTTAAAGTATGTCATGTGTTTTACGTTGTACGACATAAATCCCATCATCAAGATGTAAAGTTGTGTGGCCTTAATTAATTACAATTTAAATTTAAGGTATAATTATTTTAAATATTTATTGATAACCTATCTAAATACAAGTCTTGATATTTAATACATTATTTGCGACGCGAAAACTGGTAGACAACCAAAAAAACTCACTAAAATTCGTCACTGAACTTCGTGACCTCGTATCTAGTCTTGTTATAAATAAATAATAATAATAGGCTACAAAGTGACAAATACCTACATATATGTAGGTATTTGTCACTTTGTAGCCTACTTTTTACACTTTTCTAGGGAGTATTATGATATTTACATATGTTATAATAACGCAATAACCAAAAAAATCTTCTTTTTTTAGATCTAAAGGATTTATAACAACATAAAAAACAATGCAAATATCGACACACAAGGCATAGGGAAAAATTCGAAAGGTTGCTTGGGCGTTAGGGTGGTCGAAAGGTTTACGCACTGGACTGGCAATCCAGAGGTACCGGGTTCGATTCCCGATCTCTTCCACAAGGTTACGCATTCCGATTTTTCTTTGATCTTTGTATCAATGATTTTTATTTATAACAATTTAAAACTAAAATTCAATATTATATTTCTACCAGTTTCCGTTTCATTGTCAAACAAAAACTTAACTTAAATCATGCATTTGGATAAATGACTAAATAGCTCAGCATAATTTCACTTGTTGCACAAAACGTCATAAGGTTTAATGCCTCATTAACAAACTTGAAGCTACACGAACGATCTTCAAAACCTATTTAATGTGTTATAAATATATATGAAACATGTTGTCTCATTTTTTTAATGTCGGTACACACCACAATCACTACATAGTATATAAAACAAAGTCGCTTTCTGCGGTCTGTCCTATGTATGCTTAAATCTTTATAACTACGCAACGGATTTTGATACGGTTTTTAATAGATAGAGTGATTCAAGAGGAAGGTTTATATGTATAATACATGCATAATTTATCAGCATTGCACCCGTGCGAAGCCGGGGCGGGTCGCTAGTCTCAAATAATACTGAATGTTAAACTCATTTTTTTTATATTCTTCAGTCCAATTCTTCACCATTATCTTGGCTTTGATGAAAATAGAGAAAATGGTAAACTCGTAAAATGTTCTCTAAAATCCATAGTATGTCCCAGATTTCTCACGTAATCTTTTTCTTGTTGGTGTGCAATGAAATATTGTTGTATTGTATTATATGTCCCCAGGACCATTAGGTACATTAAGCTATAAATTAATTTACGGTTTATGCAATAACATTTTTTTTGTAATAACAGTATATGAGATTTAAACCAATATGTTGGTAACACCTATCACATGTTTAATGTCATAATTTTCATTTAGGGATCGAATACCTCGCTTCGCTCGTCGTCGACCCATGCAATATTACATAACTGATGTCATCATGGCGTCCCTTGAGGCATCAGAGAAGTAGAATGAAGCTACTCTTTATCAACATTAGATAAGGCTTTACAATGTACACCTTTTTTTTAATTGATCCGTTGCCGCAAACATCAAATCACAAAGAAAAATTATAATTATAAACAATGCAAAAATCAGCATAAGGAAATAATCGAGAGGTTTCTTAGCGTTGGTGTGGTGGAGTGGTTGAAAAGTTGGACCGGTACTCCAGTGGTTTGTTCCCAGTGCCCACGCATTCCAATTTTTCTTTGCGTTTTGGTCTTTGGCTCGGTTCATTACATAAGGCTTATGAAAACTAAGTCGCTTCGCTCATCGTCGACCCGAGCAAACACAAGTAAATTAAGTGTCATATACATTTAGAGTTATTTGAGAAATGGTTTGAAGTGTCCGCCCTTTATACACTGAGTCGCTTCGCTCGTCGTCGACCTAAGCAAAAAGTGTCATATACCTTGCTATAGTCACTGAAACGGTCCTTTATAATAAAGCTTCCGGCACATGAAGAAAACTGAGTCGCTTCGCTCATCGTCGACCCAAGCAAACACAAGCAAAAAGTGTCATATATACCTTACTAGAGTCACTGAAACTGTCCTTTATAGTAAGGCTTACGGCACACGAAGAAAACCGAATCCGCAACCTCGCCTTCGGCTCAAGCATTCTTCTTTACTTGGGCTGCTTGAAGGCGAGGTTGAGGTGCAGTCAGGTGCAGTAAGGCTTCCGACACACGAAGAACACAGAGTCGTATTCGTGTTGCATCATGGAGTTTGGATTCTGGGCGTATTTCGTCTTTACGCCCGTCTGTTCTTTCTGTGAAAGAAAAATTAAAACATCTATACCATTTAGGTACCACAAAGCTTAAGGAAAAATTTGAAAGGTTATTTCGCGATAGGGTGGTGGAAAGGTTAACACATTGGACCGGTAATCCAGGAAACCGGGTTCGATACCCGGTCTCTTTCGCCAGGTAGATTTTTCTTAGAATTTTGATCCTTGTATTAATTGTACAATCTCAATACTATTTATTTAATCTTTATTGCACAAAAGAAATCTTATCGCCAGAAGGCACACTTAATGTCATGAGGCATTTACTACCGGTCAACCTTGGAGCGAAACAGAAAATCACTTCGTCTCAATTAAAGCAAAAATTTAAAAAGTTTAAAATATGCTTTTGAATACAAAAAAAAAAAAATTAGAGTAAGTTACCTATGGATTCTCATATTTCAAAGTCCTTTAATTTTCTTTGTTAGTTTTTTTCTTTATTTCATGACATATTGAGCTACTTTTATGCATATAACTACACTATGTTGTAGAATTCAAGATCAGTCATAATCCCCATTAAATACGAAAGCTTACCAGAATATCAAATCCGATGTCTTTGATGATATCCAATAATATGTCATATGGAGGTTCGATGCTGTTTTCTGTCGCCATGTCACTGTAAGAAGAAGTTAAAACCATTACATAATTATAATTACATATACATACGAAGATCACAAAGAAAAACCGTGGAAAAACCTAAATTCAAACCTTAAAAACCCCCGATACAAGTAGCTGATATTATAAAGGCGAGAGTTTGTGTGTGTTTATCTGTCTGTCTGTTACCTATTCACGCTTAAACCGCTGAATCGATTTTGATAAAATTTGGCATGGAGATAGTTTAAGATCCGAGGAAGGACATAGGATAGTTTTCATCCTGGAAATTATCCCTAAAAAGATTGAAAAGTGAGTAAGTAATTCATTATGACATTGATGACCCTGTAGGAAATGTAATGATTAGACCAAAAGCACAATTGCTCTTACATTTCCTTAGGCGCTTTTAATAATCCCTTTTATTAATTAAGGTGATTAGGTGGATATCTATCGTGTTGTACGAGGTTGCTTCCATACTTCCAAGTTCCACGCGGACGTAGTCGCGGGCAAAAGCTAGTTTTTATTAAATTTGGTATGGTCACAGTACATATATACGCTAAAGCAGTATGGAAACTTCGAGGTTGATCCTATAACCACCAGGCTCCAAGATGGCGTATATCCAATGTATAGGGACTAGGTGCGACGACGAGCGAAGCGAAATACCTGTAATGGTACAGTAGAGGTCCGAGGTTGATCCAGTAACCACCAGGCTCTAGGATGGACTATATCTGATGAATAGAGGATGCATTAAGACTAGGTGCGACGACGAGCGAAGCGAAATACCTGTAATGGTACAGTAGAGGTCCGAGGTTGATCCAATAACCGCCGAGCTCCAAGATGGCGTATATCTGCTATATAGAGACTAGGTGCGACGACGAGCGAAGCGAAATACCTGTAATGGTAGTACAGAGCCTAGGTTGATCCAATAACCACCGGGCTCCAAGACGCTGTATAGAGACTAGGTGCGACGACGAGCGAAGCGAAATACCTGTAATGGTACAGTAGAGGTCCGAGGTTGATCCAGTAACCACCAGGCTCTAGGATGGACTATATCTGATGAATAGAGGATGCATTAAGACTAGGTGCGACGACGAGCGAAGCGAAATACCTGTAATGGTACAGTAGAGGTCCGAGGTTGATCCAGTAACCACCAGGCTCTAGGATGGACTATATCTGATGAATAGAGGATGCATTAAGACTAGGTGCGACGACGAGCGAAGCGAAATACCTGTAATGGTACAGTAGAGGTCCGAGGTTGATCCAATAACCGCCGAGCTCCAAGATGGCGTATATCTGCTATATAGAGACTAGGTGCGACGACGAGCGAAGCGAAATACCTGTAATGGTAGTACAGAGCCTAGGTTGATCCAATAACCACCGGGCTCCAAGACGCTGTATAGAGACTAGGTGCGACGACGAGCGAAGCGAAATACCTGTAATGGTACAGTAGAGGTCCGAGGTTGATCCAGTAACCACCAGGCTCCAGGATGGTGTATATCCTCTCGATGAACTCGATGACATTTGGCGCACAGTCGATGAAGAAGCACGAAGCTACGCAGTTCCATTGTTCACCTTCTGTGTACACCTGGCAAACAAAACGAAATTCTAGTTTCCAGACAGATCAATAATAACCTATTTTTAAATAATTATTATGGTAAAAGAAAAAGAGTTAAAATTTGAACCGTGAGTGTAAAGCTCACATCATCTTTTTTGTGTGGATTGGATCGTTGTCGTTTAAAGGCGTCCTAGTTAAGATCTTAATGGTACTATTGTTAAAAAAGTGAGTGCAATACTCGCCAATAAACTTCGTGTTTGGCGAAATTTGTTGTAAAATGTGTACCATGCTTTTTTGAAATAAATAAATTAAAAAAAAAAATTAACCTACAGTAAAAATAAAAAATAAAAATTGTTTATTTCAAACCATAAATCGATAATAGTCTTAGTAACAATTGTGACTTACAAAACTATGTATCACATCATATGGCCGAATGGTAGGAGCAAGTAGCGAATGTTTTATTCACTACTTGGCCCTACCATCGACGACAAAACCCAATACTTAGTGAGCGGGAAAAAAAACGGGGTGTTATAAGACCAGCTTGTGTCGCGGGTGTTTTATATTTTAAATTTTGGGTTTTTTGAAATAACTGCCGTGATAGATTAAATATAAGAGAAATTTAAAGTACCTTATTTATTTATTTATTTACAGTAAACAGGACTAATGGGGCGGTTCTTTAGTCTCTTAAGAGGCTTTGGGCGACGTCGAGCTAAGCTAGGTGTATCACTGTCTCCGTACCTTGAGGAAGTCGCCGGCTGTCATGGAGAAGCGGTTGGGGCGGTTCTTAGACTCTGTACAGGTCTGGGTCGACGTCGAGCGAAGCTAGGTGTATCACTATTGTGTCCGTACCTTGAGGAAGTCGCCGGCTGTCATGGAGAAGCGATTGGGGCGATTCTTAGACTCTGTACAGGTCTGGGTCGACGTCGAGCGAAGCTAGGTGTATCACTATTGTGTCCGTACCTTGAGGAAGTCGCCGGCTGTCATGGAGAAGCGGTTGGGGCGGTTCTTCGACTCTTTACAGACCTGGGTCGACGTCGAGCGAAGCTAGGTGTATCACTATTGTCTCCGTACCTCGAGGAAGTCAAGTCAAGGGGAAGGACGCGCCGAGCAGCTGTTGCTCGCGCGTCACGGTCGACGTCGAGCGGAGCTAGGTGTGTCTCGGTACCTTGAGGAAGTCGCCGGCTGTCATGGAGAAGCGGTTGAGGCGATTCTTAGACTCTGTACAGGTCTGGGTCGACGTCGAGCGAAGCTAGGTGTAGCATTGTCTCCATACCTCGAGGAAGTCAAGGGGTTTACTATTATCTCCCTACCTCGAGGAATTCAAGTCACGGTCGACGTCGAGCGGAGCTAGGTGTGTCTCGGTACCTTGAGGAAGTCGCCGGCTGTCATGGAGAAGCGGTTGGGGCGATTCTTAGACTCTGTACAGGTCTGGGTCGACGTCGAGCGAAGCTAGGTGTAGCATTGTCTCCATACCTCGAGGAAGTCAAGGGGTTTACTATTATCTCCCTACCTCGAGGAATTCAAGTCACGGTCGACGTCGAGCGGAGCTAGGTGTGTCTCGGTACCTTGAGGAAGTCGCCGGCTGTCATGGAGAAGCGGTTGGGGCGGTCGCCGCGCGGCAGCACGTCGGGGAACGAAGCGCCTAATAGCTGGTGTTCGCACGTCACGTTGTTGACGTACTGGTGGAGCCAGGGGTGCACTGTGTATTTGTTTGCCTGGAATAAAAAAATATATTAAACTAGGCGTTTTGTCCGCGTAAAACTTTTCTTTACCATAGGCAGGTAAAAATGATTTCAAACCCTGTACCAAAATTGGTAAAAATCCAGCCGTTTCGGTGTGATGAGCGGACAAACAGTATTTTACCGACAGATGACAATGTACGGATGGCACCGCACGACCGTACAGATTTTTTCTGATAACGCAAACACTATAAACAACGACAACTCGTTGCCTCGACCTACTAGCTTGCTGGTAGAGCGCCAGGTGAGGACAGTAAACTCACCTCAGGGCACCTGTTCAGTATGAAGTTGCTCGCAAACAGCATAAAAAGCGAGAACTCGTTGCCTTGGCAACTGCAGCCCGCTACTATCTCCCAGCTTGCCGGCCGACCGCCAGGCGAGGACAGTAAACTCACCTCAGGACACCTGTTCAGTATGAAGTTGCTCACAAACAGCATAAACTATCTCCCAGCTTGCCGGCCGGCCGAGCGCCAGGCGAGGACAGTAAACTCACCTCAGGGCACTTGTTCAGTATGAAGTTGCTCGCAAACAGCATAAACTATCTCCCAGCTTGCCGGCCGAGCGCCAGGCGAGGACAGTAAACTCACCTCAGGGCACTTGTTCAGTATGAAGTTGCTCGCGAACAGCATGAACAACGAGAATTCGTTTCCTTGGCAGCTGTACCCTCTCGCAGCTATCTCCCACGCCAGCCGGCCGAGCCCCGCACCCGGAACGAGCACATTTATCCGGCTTCTATCGCTGTAAAAGGAATAAACTTATTCAAAACTTAGCTCAGAAAAAAGTCGATCATGATCAGAGATCGCTCTTTAGCGATAAGACCGCCGTTATTAAAATTATTGTTCCTGTATTCAATTTGTATACTTTTTTGGTGTGCAATAAAGCATTTTGTATTGTATTGAATTGTAGGTATCATGATTTTTTTGGTTCTCCGTAGGCCCGCCTACTTTAAGTGTATAACCATCTGAGGATGCTCAACTACTCATATGTCCAACCATTAGGTGTGATAAGAGGACAAATATTTCATTTGTACAATTAAGATGTATTTATTCATTCATGCAAAAAAACATCAGTCATACGTTTTATTATTATTATTTATTACATCACAATGCGACAGTGCGGGATTCTTACAACTAGGGACTTACATGTAATATAAATAATTCATTAAATTATATACTAATTCCAAAATGTATACAAAACAACTGAATATAAAATATTATAACCCAGCATAACACAAAACATACAGCGACAACACAAAACATATAGCACGGTAGTCATGGAGCCGACATTATCATTAAAATGTAATTCATACGGAGATGTCACGACTTAGCGCGACAGCGGCAGCGGTGCGCGGTACGTGTCTCGCTCACTCGTATGGCCGCCGCGCTCGCTCAACCGCTCGCCGCGCCACTGGTCGCTCTCCGTTACTCGGTATTAGAACTATTGTATTTGTGTTTCTTTTGCTGTCTCATTTTGGTGTGGAATAAAGCATTTTTGTATTTTATTGTATCTTGTTTTTTTCAACCTTAGTAAGTTCAAAAACAGAGAACTATACTCAAATCTCACCTATATTCGTCCAGTGGGAATCTCTCCTCTATTTCGTCCAGTATGGGCGTGTAGCACTACTGGTGCACCGTCGCCAGTCACTCCAATGTCTACGTTCTTAACTAGTGTCGTCGAATATATTCAGTATCTCACCTATATTCGTCCAGTGGGAATCCCTCTCCATTTCGTCCAGTATGGGCTTGTAACACTACTCGTGCTCCGTCGCCAGTCACTCCAATGTCTATGTTCTTAACTAGTGTCGTCGAATATATTCAGTATCTCACCTATATTCGTCCAGTGGGAATCCCTCTCCATTTCGTCCAGTATGGGCTTGTAACACTACTCGTGCTCCGTCGCCAGTCACTCCAATGTCTATGTTCTTAACTAGTGTCGTCGAATATATTCAGTATCTCACCTATATTCGTCCAGTGGGAATCCCTCTCCATTTCGTCCAGTATGGGCTTGTAACACTACTCGTGCTCCGTCGCCAGTCACTCCAATGTCTATGTTCTTAACTAGTGTCGTCGAATATATTCAGTATCTCACCTATATTCGTCCAGTGGGAATCCCTCTCCATTTCGTCCAGTATGGGCTTGTAACACTACTCGTGCTCCGTCGCCAGTCACTCCAATGTCTATGTTCTTAACTAGTGTCGTCGAATATATTCAGTATCTCACCTATATTCGTCCAGTGGGAATCCCTCTCCATTTCGTCCAGTATGGGCTTGTAACACTACTCGTGCTCCGTCGCCAGTCACTCCAATGTCTATGTTCTTAACTAGTGTCGTCGAATATATTCAGTATCTCACCTATATTCGTCGTGGGAATCCCTCTCCATTTCGTCCAGTATGGGCTTGTAACACTACTCGTGCTCCGTCGCCAGTCACTCCAATGTCTATGTTCTTAACTAGTGTCGTCGAATATATTCAGTATCTTACCTATATTCGTCCAGTGGGAATCTCTCCTCCATTTCGTCCAGTATGGGCTTGTAGCACTACTCGTGCTCCGTCGCCAGTCACTCCAATGTCTATGTTCTTAACTAGTGTCGTCGAATATATTCAGTATCTTACCTATATTCGTCCAGTGGGAATCTCTCTTCCATTTCGTCCAGTATGGGCTTGTAGCACTGCTCGCGCTCCGCCGCCCCTAGTTCACTCCAATCTCGGACTATGTTTTTGAGTACTGATACCACCTGAAAATCATAAGAAAAATTAACTATATCTGTAGTAACCCTACAATACATGCAGTGCATACAGTCGGTAAAGCTCGTATTTTGGCTGCCGTACAGGGAGAGAGAGAGAGAGAGAGAGAGAGAGAGTTAGAGAGTTTAATCATAACTATCAATTCGTTTTGTTACCACTAATCGTACTCTATTTCGTACGAGTGCATTATATGTGCACGCGGCGTTTTCGCAACGTATTCGTTGCGTATTTCTCCGCTTAGAAGCCATTAAGACACTATTCCTTATCTTGTCAACATCGAGCTGCGTCTATGCCGCTTGTTCAGACTAATCTCACTGATATTATAATTGCACCCGCAACTCTCGGTCCCGTTGGTCCCGTTCTGCACCGTGTGCTTGACGTTTTCGTTTCGAACATGGTGTCCACGTCTTTTATAATCAAGTGGAGGCTGCTGTTCATGTCGCTCGTACGTGTATAGAACATCGTCTACGCTGTAGCGAGCGCGTCGCGTATCAGCTGCGTTTACACTGCGTGTCCGCGACGTTTACGCAGCGTTTTCGTTGCGCATTTGATCTGCTTTATAAACGATCGTTAACTGCTAATTTGCAAAATACTATTCCTTACCTTATCAACGTCGAGCTGCATCTTATGCCGCTTGTTCAGACTAATCTCGCTGTTGTTATAATTGCACCCGAAACTCTCGGTCCCGGTCTCGGTCCCGTTGGTCCCGTTCTGCACCGTGTGCTCGACGTTTCCGAACAAAGTGTCCACGTCTTTTATAATCAAGTGGAGGCTGCTGTTCATGTGGCTCGTACGAAAGTGTATAGAACATAGCCTACGCTGTAGCGAGATCGTCGAGTATCCGCTGCGTTTACGCTGCGTGTCCACGACGTTTACGCTGCGTGTCGGCGATGTTTACGCTGCGTGTCCGCGACGTTTTTGCTGCTGTTCCGCAATGTTATCGCTGCGTATCTGCAACGTTTTCGCTGCGTATCCGCAACGTTTTCCTTACCTTATCAACGTCGAGCTGCATTTCAAAGCTGCTCGTAGGTACGAGAGTGCACCGAACATCGTGTCCACTATAGCGAGCTCGTCGCGTTTCAACGACGTTTGCCCTGCGTATCTGCGACGTTTTCGCTGCGGTTACGCAGCGTTTTCGTTGCGCATTTGCTCTGCTTTATAAACGATCGTTAACTGCTAGTTTGCAAAATACTATTCCTTACCTTATCAACGTCGAGCTGCATCTTATGCCGCTTGTTCAGACTGATCTCGCTGTTGTTATAATTGCACCCGAAACTCTCGGTCCCGGTCTCGGTCCCGTTGGTCCCGTTCTGCACCGTGTGTTCCACGTTTTCGAACATAGTGTCCACGTCTTTTATAATCAGGTGGACGACGCTGCTGTTCACGTCTAGGCATTTCTTGAACTTGGTCAGGTATGATTTGTATTTCTCTAGACGCCGCTGATGGTTTTCGGGGAGGCGGGATATAATGTTCTCCGACTTTTGTATTCTGTCGAGACTGCATATTCTGGAAAGAGATGTTTAAAAAGTAATAATCTTGTTAAAAAAAAATAGTTAAAATACTCCCTCGGAAACTTAATTATTAGTTCGGAGACAATCGGCGCGCATTTGCAGCGGTAGTCATTTGCACAAAGGTTTTTGCCTGTTATTCAAGTTTTCCATGAAACCATCAATAAATAAATATCGGACAACCTCACACAAATCGATCTAGACCTACAGTAGCCTTGTGTTATGGACACTAGACGACGATAAACATACTAGTTTATATAGATAAATACATTCAAATTCAAATAGCCTTTATTTCTGATACATTACCATTCTATACATGCAGTTTAAGTGCAATTTAACTTATTAATAAACATTAATTATTTCATTTGACATGCTACCTGTTCATTCGTTGTGAATGTACAGTTTTTGACTTATTTGAATTAATTAATTACAATTTAAATATATTTATTACATTTTGATACATTATCATTTATATAATTTATTTAAATTAAATATTTTATTTAGTTTTAATTGTGTAAAGAGATGGGAAGATGAGATCATTAAAATAGCTGGCAAAACATGGAGGCAGAAGGCCACAAACAGAAAGCTATGGCAAGCGCTAGGGGAGGCCTATGCCAAAGGGCAAGCTGATACTGAAGATGCTGATGTCGCTGAATGAATATAAATAAACATAAAAGATAAATACATACTAAAATACAAATAACATCCATGACCCAGGAATGTTTGAGTTCATCACACAAATATTTACCCTTGCCGGGATTCGAACCCGGGACCGGCTCAGCAGGCAGCTTCTGCATCTCCTACTCTATTCGAATAATTTATTATCAATTTCGCTATCCAAAATAGTAATATAAGTAACTAGCTGTGCCCCGCGGTGTTACCCGCTCATCCCACGGGAACACTAAACTTATTCGGGATGAAAAGTATCCTATGTCCTTCCCTGGGACTGAAACTATCTATATACCAAATTTCATCTAAATCGGTTCAGCGGTTTAAGCGTGAAGAGGTAACAGACAGACAGACAGACACACAGACAGACAGACAGACACACAGACAGACAGACAGACACACTTTCGCATTTATAATATTAGTATGGATAGGTAAGTATTATAGTTCTGTTATTTTATTTTATTTGTTTCTCACTATTTATGTAATTATTTTGTGTTCCGAAAAATGCTTTCCTTTATTTTTTCTTTTTAAAAGTAGTCTGAAAGTGATTTTTAGGCCTGTTACTGTGTTTGACCCTTGTTAGATAACGTTTTGTTCACATTTCGTATGTTTTTCTGTTGGAAATCGTATCTGGTGTGCAATAAATAATTATTCTACTGTATTGTTGTAATTGTACGCATATTCCAAGCTTAGTGCAGCTAAAATAAACAGGTTAACAGATAACAATGCGTTTGTTTGGGTTTATCTAAATTGATTGGGCAATCAGTGTGGCGAAGTTAATTATAGAAATGTAGTTCATCAACAATAACTAGGAAGAGCACTAAGAATAAATACGACTCATGTTGAATTCCATAGCATAATTACTGTAGTTGTATGAATAAAATTGGGAAAAAAGGGCTTGACGAGCGAGTAGGTATAGACAACCGACCGTAGGGAGGCCGGATAGTGATACGAAGCCGGCCAGCTTTTCACGGCTAAGGCATGTATAGTGCTTTTCTCAATTCAATGAAAATAAAAAAATACACCCCTCGAAAAAAACTGCTGTTTAGCCTGTTCATGAACAAAGTATGTTTTCTCAAACATGCAATGAAATATTGTCTTTGCGTTCCTTATAATAGGCTCGGAAGTATCGGTTTTTGGGCGCAACAACTCGAGAGGACTGTAAAGGGATTTCATACTGCTTTTCAGGCCTAGGCCTGCAAAGTAACTTTTTTTTGGTTTCAACAACAAGGTCATTCACACAGCTGGCTGGTTTGACAAAAAACAGGTTTTGTTTTTAAAGGTTGGTTGTTAGACACTTGTGGAAAAAAAAATTCAAGATGGCGACTTTTTTTTTCAAAATTTCAAATTGGTGCTAGGCGGCTAAAACTCGGTATCGGGGGGCTCTCGGGGCTCAAAAATATGAATCTGAAATCTTGTCCGAAAATTCGGTCAAATTCGGAAAATATCGAAAAAAAAAACGATTTGTATAGAGAAAATTTCAAATTGGTCCTAGGAGGCTGAAATTCGGTATCCAGGGGTTTTTGGGGCTCCTGAGTCAGAATCTGAAATCGGATTTTTAAAATTCGGTCAAATTCGGATTCGGGGGCTCTCGGGGCTCAAAAATATGAATCTGAAATCTTGTCCGAAAATTCGGTCAAATTCGGAAAATGTCGAAAAAAAACGATTTGTATGGAGAAAATTTCAAATTGGTCCTAGGAGGCTGAAATTCGGTATCCGGGGTTTTTTGGGGCTCCTGAGTCAGAATCTGAAATCGGATTTTTTAAATTCGGTCAAATTCGGTATCGGGGGGCTCTCGGGGCTCAAAAATATGAATCTGAAGTCTTGTCCGAAAATTCGGTCAAATTCGGAAAATATCGAAAAAAAAAACGATTTGTATGGAGAAAATTTCAAATTGGTCCTAGGAGGCTGAAATTCGGTGTCCGGGGGTTTTTGGGGCTCCTGAGTCAGAATCTGAAATCGGGTTTTTAAAATTCGGTCAAATTCGGAAAATATCGGACAAACAATATTAAGTGTTATTCCTTGTAGTATATTTTTTTATTTCATTGTATGTTTGAGAAAAGCACTATACATGCCTCGTCGTGAAAACGGATTTTCGGCCTCGTATCACTATCCGGCCTCGCTCGCACGCTCGCTCGGCCGTATATACCTGCTTGGCCGGAAATCCTCATTTTCCCGGCCTCTGATGTAATGTACTATTAAACAAAATACTTCCCGGCCTAGGCCTTCAATTTTGTATGAAATTTCTGTACAGTTCTCTCGAGTTGTTCCGCCCGAAACGTGACACTTCGAGGCCTGTTATAACGCACGTTATGACGACATTTCATTACATGTTTGAGACTGTTTTTTTTATATTTGACTTCAAATTGTATGATATAAAGTCCAAAATAAATTTTGAAATTAGGAAATGCTGGTATTCACAATCTCACTTGGAAAAGTGCCCTTGTGGCCTATATATTTATTTATTTATTTAAACTTTATCGCACAAAACAAAAGTCAGTACAAATGGCGGACTTAATCCAAATGGCATTCTCTACCAGTCAACCATAGGGCCAAACAGAGATACTAGAAGTTGGTGCAAATCAGAAATCTGATGGTAAAGAGATGATCTAGAGTACAAGTAAATACAAAATATTATATTACTGTTTATACAAAAATACATATACCTACATTTACACACCATAATATAATATATATTTACAGATATATTATTTATTATTTATTTTAGCCTTATACATTCAGATTTTAATATTATTTAGTTTGCTTCTAGTATTTGACTTTTGCTCTTTCGCTGCAAATCTGGTTGCCCCTCGGCAAAGGCCTCCTCCAGCCTCTTCCATTCGCGCCTGTCGCGTGCGACTCTGTGCCATGTTTTTCCCGCCACCTGGCATATGTCATCCTCCCATCTCTTTTGTGGTCTCCCTCTCTTTCTCTGTCCTTCCCTTGGGTACCACTCTGTAACTAGTTTGCACCATTTTTCCTTCCCTCTTATGACGTGACCTGCCCAGCACCACTTTAATCTTCTAACTTTTTGTATGATGTCATAGACCTTTGATTTTGTTCTGATTGTTGTTGATCTTTGTTTATCCGCTTTCCTAACTCCCAACATACTCCTCTCCATAGCTCTTTGACAGGTAACGAGTCGGTTAATGCTACTTTGCGGTAAGGACCAGGTTTGGCAACCATATGTGAGAACAGGTAGTATGCAGGTGTTGAAGACTTTACTCTTTGTAGCTATATGGAGCGTTCTGTCCTTACCTCCTTTAAACTCCAATATCTATGCCAGCCATTTGCAATTCTTCTGTCTACTTCCTTCTTTATATTATTGGATGGTGCCATCAGCTGACCTAGATATATGTATTCCTGTGTATATTCGATTAGAGTTGGACCTATTCTAATAATGCTTTCTTCTCCGTTGGTCATCAGTCTAGTTTTGTCCGGATTCAGTGTCAAGCCTGCTTTAGCACTTTCTTTTGCTAGCTCTGCTAGCATTCCACTCAGTTCCTCTGGTGTATTCGCAAACAAAACAATGTCATCATACAGATATATACATAATATAATATATATATATATAAATATATACAAAAGCCTACAACATGGGATGATGGATGAACTATTCGAGCTCTTGTTCCAGCAGATGCTTACGCAGCATACGCTTGAAAGCTACCTTGCTTGGGGCTTGTCTGATAGAGAGAGGGAGTGAATTCCAGAGACGGCATGCCTGAACGGCGAACGAATTAGACATGAAACCAGTATGGTGCGAAGGAATGGAAAGTTTGAGAGTTCGAGAGGAACGAAGTTCACAGCCTGGAGGGGGGTTTGAAAAATGAATTTACTTTTGAGATATCCTGGTGTAGAAGGCTCGAACAGGATAGAAAACAGATAGCAAAGGATCCTGAGGGATCTGCGACTACGAATAGGAAGCCAGTTAAGCTGACGGCGAAATAATGAAACATGATCGTATTTTCGAAGTCCGAAAGTTTATATACCTGAATAAATTATATCATTTCAAGAATGATTTTAAAAACGCGATGCAGTAGCGTGGCGCCAGGCGTACAGCGCCATCTTTTGGTAAAATTGTCTTTGTCCTCCCATCACGCCAAGATGGTTGGCGGATTTTAACCAATTTTAGTACAGGCATAGCTGAACATCTACATATTTTTACACGATTATGGTAAAGAAAAAACCGGTCAAGTGCGAATCGGAGTCGCGCACCGAGGGTTCCGCACAACTAAATAATTTTGTCTCTATTTTATTTTCTGTATTTGTTGTTATAGCGGGAACAGAATACATCATCTGTGAAAATTTCAACTGTCTAGTCTTTCAACATCACGAATAATGAGATACAGCCTGGTGACAGATAGACAGACGACATCATGGACAGCAGAGGCTTAGTAATAGGGTCCCGTTACCCTTTGGGTACTTTTAATTAGGTAGTTTTTTTCATGTTTATCTGGATGTGTGTAAAATGTGAATGGATCTTTGAAAATAGAACTATGTATGTTTATTTATGCTAACATAATAAGAAATGAAAACATAAGTGAAGAGGACTATAAATAAATAAATAAAATAAAGAGCCTTTTATTTCTGAGTATGGCGAGACACTTTTCTACAATTTAAACAATATACTATATGATAGAGTACGGAACTAAGTTTTAACATTTTTCAAGTAACTAAATTGGTAGATTGTTATTTTTTACTTTTTATTATAATAATCTAATCATTTAGTTTTCCTCCATGCATTTCTGTCCTGAGTGGGCTATATGGAACTCTTATAAATTAAAGTTTCCAATCCGGGGAAACCCGGACGGATGGCAGCCCTAGCCACCGTACTCAGATCCCTCGCTCAACCGCTCACCACACCGCTGGCCAAAGTCATGGCATCATCATTAGGTGTGGATTGGTCTTCAGCCATAGTTAATAATGTTGCATCAGAACTTTGATAAATATTCCACAAACAAACTTATTGCTCTATTAGTCACTAGAGTAAACTGCACTGTACTAAAATGATTCACCATAGAGTGGGTATTTCCTATTAGATTTCCATAAAGCCATAAATTACAATTAAATATATATATATATATATATTATTTGTCCTTTAGGATAGACCAAGACCAAGTTATACTGCCTCAAAAAACATACTTTTTTAAACAACGAAACAATATCATTCGACTTTGGAAATTACCCAAAAATAGAAACAAATTTGTGTACAAAAGTTCAATCTAATAAACAATGTAGGTATTTATTCAATACATTAGACCCATTTAGCTATTAGAACACCAGCACAGATAATCAGCCTTGAGATCTAGGCAAACACGAGCCATCGCAAGGATACAGGTCAGCAGTCGCACGTGTAAGCGACATAAACAAACCTTTTGTTATACCTAACAGGCTAATTTGATAGCTCGCTTGTCACCCACTCAACAAAGAACTGTTGCTAAGCGGAAATTTAACCTCTTTTCGCGTCTTATTACGCCGGAAAACGCTTCAAAATTTAAAAAAAGTACTTAAGGGTAGATAGAACATTTTTTTTAATAATTTACTTACTTATAATATTTAAAAGCGGTCACAACGGCGCGAAAGTGGGCCCGCTCCTTTGCTTCGTCTATTTCCTCCGCCGCCTTCTTCGAAGTCATGTTTCACAGTTTTTAGGGCGCCAGTATAAAAATAAGGCGTTGGTCTAGCTAGAGGTGATATCAATCAACGTAATTAGTTAGAAATAGAATGAAAATTTTTGCTGATCTTCCTTCCGTCGTCGGTCGTCGGCCGTCACCTCGTCCGTCCCGCCTGCGCCCCGCCCGACAATACACTGTCAACTGTCACTGTCAACTTCGATAGGACGTTTTTCACTACTACACACGTTCAATAGTCTTCGTTTGTCATGTTGGCTACTATGTTTCTGATGGAAAATACTCTATTACGATATATTTTATGATGATTTTCAAAAAGTCAACATAAGGATATGAAATAAAATATTTGATCTTATATTTTTCTATTGAACAGTTAAAATGACGAATATATTCACAACAAATTATTTTTAGCTATAGATTTCGATGAAAATTAATTATATGCTTTATAGTAATTAAGGCATATAAATTATCACGACATGCGTGCGTGTTGTGTCAAAAAAAAAACAAATCAATATGTCGGCACGGGGCGAGGTGTTTGTCAACATTCTATCGATCCATATTTAAAATTCAATTCAAGACTTCGTAACTGCGTACTAATCCAAAATAAATGAAATCTCATAAGACACTTATCTAATAACTATCAAAAACGTGAAATAAACAAGTGCTAGTGATAACAAGTTTGTTAAAACTTACGCGTATAATCTTCTATGAGTATACAAAAATTACAAAAGAATTTCTAACAAGATTTTTATGGATTAAATTCCTTAATTATACTTGTGCAACCAGCTACTTCCGCGAACAAAAAAGTATAGTGAAAAGTGAAAACCGCAAAGTCACCATGCTTTTCGCATCGTGCTAAAAAATCAATAAAATCTGCAGTGTCTCGCGTTGCTAGGTTTTGGTATTAAATATGCACTTAACAACCTCGTGTGGTTTTAAAATGCTGCGATTCGAAATTTGAAGATGGAAGGGTTGTTCGATCAGAGAATGACGCCGATTCTAAAGTGTGTTGTTTTGTTTCTGTTTATTTTCACGGCGAGAGTGTTAACTTCGAGGCCGCAAGAACAAGAAGCCCAAGAGACCAAGAATAGCATTCACCAAGTGAAACCCTATCATTATGTCCGGACATTCACTAAATACCACCACAGGAGAACAATCCAGTGGAATAACATGCAAGACTACTGGCCAGTAACTCATGACCAACCGAAACTCATTGGAAAAACAAGTGTTTCAAGTTTAAAAATCGTAGACGACAACTGGCCAGGTGTAAAAAGAAGAATACGAAAGAGGAGCGTAAACATTCGAAATTTAAATGAATTTGGTAAGACTGAAGTGAACTTGAATCAATTTGCACCCGAATCCAGTGCATCCAACATTATAGGTGGAGATCTCAATGTTATAAGTCCTGGCAAACTGGATAATTCCAACAAAAATGGATTGTCTAATGATGTGAAGAAATCCAAAGATAAGATGGTGGAATCGCCAACCACAGTCAGTCCAAAGATCTGTGTGTACAGGGCGAATAATGTGGCTAGAAGCGCTACGCCTAATTATAATGATGAGAAGAATGCTCAAATGACTGTGGAGAATGATTTTAGTAAGCATTTTTTTTCATACACGGCTAGAATAAGTTGGTGTCTCAGCAATATTTTTTTTGCAAGATGTTCCAAATTGAAATTGTTCAATTTATCAACTTATTCCTAACATGCATAGATTTTCTAATTGCATTGCGTCACGAAATGTGATTAATTTAAAACATTTGTCATAGGTCATTTCGTCTGTTACAAATGATTTTACATATACAGTGCTGTGAAGACATCTTTTTTGGTGACTATGCGAGAATGGCACAGCATGGGCTGAATGAACGCAACCAAGCGATCGACAGCCTGCCTGTCTCCGGCCAGGCCTCCATACACCAATGGCACAGCATTGGGTGATGCTGCACTTCTGACATAAATAGTTTACATTAGTAGATGATTAAGTGCTGCTTTATTGTCTATATCATTCTAACCGCTAACCTTCAAATCAGGCCTCATCCCAAGACTTGCAACCATGGAAAACGCGTTCCCGCCATCTGTCTCTGTCTCCAGCACATGTTTCCCTTGGGGAGTTGTGGTCCAATTTCAAAAGCAGCCATATTAAGTGTTAAAATGCAACTTACAACAGGAAAGGTCCGGCAGGGGGGAGAAAAAAGAGTAGGCCATTGACACGCTGGGCAGATCTTGTCCAGTTAGCAGGTCCTAACTGGATATGGAGGGCACAGGACAGAAATGTATGGAGATCTCTAGAGGAGGCCTTTACCTTATAGAGGGTTCTAGTGTGGTCTTAAAATTAATTATTTGGATTTAAAATTTAATAGAAATATATCAATTTAGTCAATCATGAAAAGTGTCTAAATTTAGTTCTGTACTTTAGCATTTATTGTCTAAATTTGTAGTAATGTTTCTCACCTGACTAAGAAATAAAGGCTTTTTTATTTTATTTTATTTATTTATTTATAAATGCAACTTTGGTGTAACTTAATAATTCTTTTTTCTAGATTCTGATATCAGGGGAGAAGTGTCTGATACGGTCTTGAACGGAGAACCCGTGCAGGTTGAACAGTGCACCGATCCTCGCTCCATTTGCTACACTCTGTGGCGGAATGACAAGGCTGGCAACATCACTGTTTTGGGTCAAGGTATGATAAAAGTTGTGTATGGTGGGATTTGCATTAGTTCTGCAGATTGGAAAGTAAATTTTCATAAATAGAACTTGAAAAACAAAGGACTGTATATTGTAAAAGCCTGTATCATAAAATTTTCTAATTACGGGTGTGGTAGGGTGACCGCACAGGGCGCAGGGCGCCTCTTTATATCTTCTCGCTCATTGAGCGAGGCCTTACTCCTAAATTCCCAAAATTTTGCCTTTGCCTATTAAGCCTTTGTGAACAGTCATTTGATTGTCGTGCTTGTCAGTAAAGGCCTCCCCAAGATTTTTCCATGCCAATCTGTCTCTTGCTGTTCTTGTCCATGTTGTTCCTACTATTTGCTTTATTTCGTCTTCCCATCTCGGATATTGAGAAGTTAATAAATAAATAATTATATATTAAGGGACAATCTTACACAAATCGACCTAGTTCCAAACTAAGCTAAGCTTGTACTATGGGTACTCGACCACGATATACGTAATGTATAAATATATATCGATACCTTAGTTCACACTCATACTAATTACAATTTTTTGAAATTGAAACCACAGTTGTGCACTAACGTCCAAATTACAACTACTTTTTCCGAAAAGTTTGTACTATGAGCTCTAAGGATATATAGATAACATCCATGACCCAGGAAGAAATATTCGAGTACATCACACAAATATTAGCCCCGGCCGGGATTTGAACCCGAGACCGCAGGCTCAGTAGGTGCAATAATACTCGTATAGGCGTTATACTCGTGGACCCTGCTCAATGTTTCTGTTTAGCCCTATGGTTGACTGGTAGAGAATGCCTTGTGGCATTAAGTCCGCCATTTGTACTAGCTTGATCTGTGCAATAAGGTTTAAATAAATAAATAATATTATAGATTGTGATGTCTCGTTGCAGGCTGCTGGAAGGCGTCCCGGTACAAGTCCGACATGTGTTCGCACGTCACGGCCCGTGGCATCAACGCCACGTTTTGCAGTTGCAGCAAGAGCTACTGCAACGCTGATTTCAGTGAGTCCACTTCAATTTTCTATGCTAGTTCTGTATACCCAAAGAGTAAAGAACGGGACCATATTACTAAGACTCTGCTATCCGTCCGTCTGTCTGTCCGTCTGTCACCAGGCTGTATCTCATGAACCGTGATAGTTAGACAGTTGAAATTTTCACAGATGTTGTATGTCTGTTACCGCTATAACAACAAATACTAAAAACACAAATTAAAATAAAGATTAAATATTTAAAGGGGCTCCAATACTACAAACTCAGTTGCGTTAACTGCACCTAATTTCTATGCGGCGCCATACATACCAGGTGCAAACTTAACTCGGCCAGTTAAGATGGGAAATGTTTGTACGGAACCCTCGGTGTGCGAGTCCGACTAGCACTCTTTTAATTTGTATGATCGTAGAAATCGACTTACACTACACTACCACATTTCGTATGTATTTTAAAGTATAAATATCATTATGTTTTAAACACAGCATTAATACCAGAAGAAGTAGTGACCCCTAAAGCGGAATCCACCGTCCGAACAGCGGCAATCCAACCGAACTACTCGAACGCCATCGCGTCCGCCATGTTGGCCCTGGTCGCCATCCTGGTCATGGTGGTAGTCCTGAGGAAGTTCTACTGCAGGAGGGCTGAAATGGAGAAGGATGTGAGCGGGGGTGAAATCGAAAAAGGTAATTTTTGGAAATTATGTTCACTGCTGCCCGAGTTCAGTGCCATCCTGTATAATAGTGTCACCCTGTATACTAGTGTCACCCTGTATACAAGTGCAGCCTGTATACTAGTGTCACTTTGTGTACTAGTGTCACCCTGTATACTAGTGTCATCCTGTATACTAGTGTCATCTTGTATACTAATGTCACCCTGTATACTGCTTCCGAGATCAGTGCCATCCTGTATACTGCTGTCGAGGTGAGTGTCATCCTGTATACTAGTGTCACCCTGTATACAAGTGCAGCCTGTATACTAGTGTCACTTTGTGTACTAGTGTCACCCTGTATACTAGTGTCATCCTGTATACTAGTGTCATCCTGTATACTAGTGTCACCCTGTATAATAGTGTCACCCTGTATACTAGTGTCATCCTGTATACTAGTGTCACCCTGTATACCAGTGTCACCCTGTATACTGCTGCCGAGATCCGTGCCATCCTCTATACTGCTGTCGAGGTGAGTGCCAGCCTGTATACTAGTCTCAAGGTTCGTAATTGTCAAGATAATTACGCTTCTTTATAATTATCCGATAATTACCGGATCAGAAGTAGTGACCCCTAAAGCAGAATCCACCGTCCGAACAGCGGCAATCCAACCGAACTACTCGAACGGCATCGCGTCAGCCATGTTGGCTCTGGTCGCCATCCTGGTCATGGTCCAGTCAGGACCACCCTGAGGAAGTTCTACTGCAAGAGGGCTGAAATGGAGAAGGATATGAGCGGGGGTGAAATTGAAAAAGGTAATTTTTGGAAATTATGTTCACTGCTGCCTGAGATCAGTGCCACCCTGTATAATAGTGTCACCCTGTATAATAGTGTCACCCTGTATACTAGTGTCACTCTGTGTACAAGTGCACCCTGTATACTAGTGTCACCCTGTATACTAGTGTCACCCTGTATAATAGTGTCATCCTGTATACTAGTGTCATCCTGTATACTAGTGTCACTCTGTGTACAAGTGCACCCTGTATACTAGTGTCACCCTGTATACTAGTGTCACCCTGTATAATAGTGTCATCCTGTATACTAGTGTCATCCTGTATACTAGTGTCACCCTGTATACTAGTGTCACCCTGTATACTAGTGTCACCCTGTATACTAGTGTCACCCTGTATAATAGTGTCACCTGTATACCAGTGTCATCCTGTACACTGCTGCCGAGATCCATGCCACCCTGTATACTGCTGCCGAGGTGAGTGCCAGCCTGTATACTACTCTCAAGGTTCGTAATGGTGAAGATAATTACGCTTCTTGATAATTATCCGACAATTACCAGATCAGAAGTAGTGACCCCTAAAGCTGAATCCACCGTCCGAACAGCGGCAATCCAACCGAACTACTCGAACGCCATCGCGTCCGCCATGTTGGCCCTGGTCGCCATCCTGGTCATGGTGGTGCTCCTGAGGAAGTTCTACTGCAGGAGGGCTGAAATGGAGAAGGATATGAGCGGGGGCGAAATTGAAAAAGGTAATTTTTGGAAATTATGTTCACTGCTGCCCGAGTACAGTGCCACCCTGTATAATAGTGTCACCCTGTATACTAGTGTCACCCTGTATACTAGTGTCACCCTGTATAATAGTGTCACCTGTATAATAGTGTCACCCTGTATACCAGTGTCATCCTGTATACTGCTTCCGAGATCAGTGCCACCCTGTATAATGCTGCCGAGGTGAGTGCCAGCCTGTATACTAGTCTCAAGGTTCGTAATTGTCAAGATAATTACGCTTCTTGATAATTATCTGATAATTACCGGATCAGAAGTAGTGACCCCTAAAGCAGAATCCACCGTCCGAACAGCGGCAATCCAACCGAACTACTGAGGGCTGAAATGGAGAAGGATGTGAGCGGAGGTGAAATTGAAAAAGGTAATTTTAGGAAACCTGGTTACTGCTGCTGAGATCAGTGTCATCCTCAAGGTTCGAAAGGATAATTGCCAATGATAATATCAATAACAGATGGATAATTATCGAATGATAATAACAAAAAATTCCGCCGTGTAAGTGAACTGTATTCGAAGTAGTGCTGTGAAATCAGTTCGGACTATGCAAAGTTGAGAACTCAGTGAGTCAACGGTTTGATAAGTTAAATAAATAATTAATTAAAAATATATTTGTTTTTATTAATTGTTTGTTACATTATTTTATGAAACATTATTTTATAACAAACGAATTTCTTGTGAAACAATACACCAAATGAATTTCTTACACTGATGATAAGTATCTCATAACTAACCCATAATTATCTGATAATTATCCGATAATTATGACATAATTATCAAGAAGCGTAATTAGCGTAGGGCCTGTCGGGGTGACTAAGCATTAGCGGGATGGCTGAAATGGAAAAGCATATGAGCAATGTAGATCAACATTATTTGATACTATAACATATTACTAAGATACAGTCCGACCAAAAAAAGTAGAAATTAAAAAGTGGCAATACTGTAGTGTCGTCCCCGTTTTCTTATATTGATTAGAAGATTACATGGCTTATTTTCGCCCCTTGTCAAATAATCTACTATTTTTGACAAAAGCTTATTAATGTAATTATCATTTGTGTTTATTATATTCAGGTGACATCATGGGTACGGGTCCTGACGCCCTGGCGACTGGATTATCGTGCGTAGACAACCTCACTCTCATTGAACACATAGGTAAGTGGGGAGAATTATAGATAAATTTAAGGGACACAGTTCTAATAAGAAAGCATATCAAACGTACATAAATTGTGATAAACCTGATAATTTCTTGTAGTTTCTATTTAATTCTATCACTTTTCCTCATTTATATCTTAGAATACACTTTTAATATGTTTTCTTCGTGAACTACGTATAGTTAAGTTCATATTACTGTAATAGTTAAGTACTTATCCTTTCTGAAAAAATGACTGACTCTTAAGTTTCTTTTGGCGTTTCTTCTCAACAGTGGTCTCCTCTTCTGAAATGCCGTAGACTCAGACATGTAAAAGTTCCCTTGTGGCCTACTTGCAGAATAATAGTAAGTAGATTGTTTGACAAGGGGCTAAAACAAGCCATTATGACACGAGGTAATTATTTGGACGAGCGAACGAAGTGAGCGAGGCCAAATATATCTGTGTGTCATAATGGCTTGTAGCCCCGTGTTAAACACTCTGCTTTTCACATCGACTGAAAAAGATAAAAAACTTAAAATTTAAAATAATTTATTTTAAGAAAAATTAAAAGTACAATTTGAGCAATTTTTTATATTTAATGTTACAGCCTTTTCGTTGATTATAAAACGTGCTAAAACAAAATTTCAGTTAATATTCCAGTACATTGTAAATAAAAACTTTTTGGTTTATTTTTTTAATTGGGTCGATCTGATCAGGTTGCAGGTTCGTTTATTTTATTTGTAAATACTTAGTATGATGTAGCTGGCCGGTAACATTATTTTTTTTCAGTGTCATAGAAATTTGTATGGGATTATATGGTTTCCTTTTAAACCCTAGGGGCTAAATGTACTATTTTAGCCCCGCATTGCGAACTTAAAACGACGTACTTTTTGAGCAGGAGAAGTGAAAAGTTCATTATTTCATTATTATTTCATTATAGATAATTCTTAAGATGATGTGCACAAACTTTTCTGGTACTAGAATTATATCGATAAATTTGATCGTAACTACACTATTGTGTACTTACATGTTATTGTATTATTCAGTGAATTATCTTAATGTTTATTGTATTAATATTATGAATATAATTTTTGTTTAACGATCACTATGTAGTTGATACTGATATGTTGTATTTATAAAACCTCTGTATAAATATGCATAATGTGTTAAATAAAAATGCTTAAAAGAGACAATAGTTATTTAATGACAATATACAAAGTTAACCAGTGTATAATCTTCCTCAGGGCAAGGCAAATTCGGATCAGTCTGGCGCGGCAGTCTCGGCTCTACGCCTGTGGCCGTCAAGTTATATTCCAGTGCGAATGCTTGGCAGAAAGAGGCAGCTATATACGCCTTACCTCACCTCTCGCATCCTAACATGCTGAAATACTATGGTAAGTATTAGGCTTAAGTATATAGAATACGGAAAAATGCAAAATTTGGGTCAGTCTGGCGCGGCAGTTTCGGCTCGGCAGGGCGAATGCTTAGCAGAAAGAGCCAGACATAAGTATACGCCTTACCACACCTCTCGCATCCTAACATTCTGAAATACTACGCTGAGTATTAATATGAACATAAGTAGAGGGTTAAGTAGAAAACGTCAAAATGCAAAATTTGTGTCAGTCTGGCGCGGCAGGGCGAATGCTTAGCAGAAAGAGGCAGACAAATACGCATTATCTCATCTCTTAAAAAAATAATAAATATCAGAAACACCTCGCACAAATCGATCTAGTCCCAAATCAAGAAGGCTTGGTGTATGGGTACTAGACGACGATATACATACTTATATAGATAAATATATACTTACATACATAGAACAACCATGACCCAAGCACAAACGAGTTCATCACACAATTTGCCCTGGCCGGGATTCGAACCCGGGACCACCGTCTACAAACTGAGCCAACCGCGTCGTCTAAACCATGTAATAGTAATATTTATTTCAGGAAGCGACATACGACCAGCTTTTGAAGGCGGCGTCCGCTCGCACCTGATCGTGGTGGAGCTGTGCGACAGCACGCTCCGATATACATACTTATATAGATAAACTAGCTTTTGCCCGCGGCTTCGCACGCGTTAAAAAAAATACGTTCACTTGGCATAACTTGGCATTTGGCATTGGCTTGGCATAACTCAAGCCCCCCATATTTTTTGTTTACTGTATCTTTGGAATATTTGAATGCTTTCACGGACATGATTCCTTGTTCATTTTAGATTCAATTTCTACTTTCTTGTTTTGTTTTCTCAATGCGAGGCCTCCGACATTTTTGTGCACTGTCTCAATTGGTTACTTAAATAAAGTCATGTTCTCTTCTTTCCGTTGTGGTATATTGTCTTGCTTACTGCCCCGCTTTTTTTGGTCATCATCATAGAATACTTAATCGTTTGTTCAGAATTGCTTTTCTGTTACCGTTTTTAGGTTTATGTATTCTCAATGTGAGCACTACTGCATTTTTGTTATCTATCTCGTCAGATTACTTGAAAGTTACACCAGTCTTGCTTTTTTCTTTCCGTTTGTTATATTGTTTTTTCTTCGCGCCTCCCGTCTGGTTTGGTCACCATCCCCATTTAGAATCCTTTAAAGTTTGATCAGACTTGCTTTCTTGAATCCGTTTTAAGGATTTGTGTTTTCTTAATGCGAGCACTATGCAATTTTAGTTCACTATCTTTTCAGGTTACTTAAAAGTTTGATCAGACTTGTTTTCTAGTTAGCATTTTAAGGTTTTGTCTTTTCTTTCTTGATCACCATATCTACAGGTCATTTAGCCTTTCATCAGATTTACTTATAATTTTCAGTCTTGGTATATTGCATTTTTTAAGTGCGGGGGGCTCCGCCCCCCGAGCCCCCCGTCTTTTTCAATACCATCTCTTCGTGTTACTTAAAAGTTTCATCAGTCGTGCTTTGATTTTTTCTTTTCGTTGTGCAATATTGTTTTTTCTTCGTGCCTCCCGTCTGGTTTGGTCACCACATCTTCTTCTTCTTCGAATTCTTTAAAGTTTGATCAGCCTTGCTTTGTTGATTCCGTTTTTAAGGATTTGTGTATTATAATGCGAGCACTAAGCCATTTTAGTTCAATATATTTTCAGGTTGCTTTTATGTTTGATCAGACTTGTTTTCTTGTCAGCGTTTTAAGGTTTACGTTTTCTTCATCACCATATCTACAGGTCACTTAGCCTTTTATCAGATTTAATTGAATTTTTCAGTTTTAGCAAATGACATTTTCTGAGTGCTCTGCCCCCCGAGCCTCCTGTATTTTTAAATACCATCTCTTCGTGCTGCTTAAAAGTTTTATCAGTCTTGCTTTTTTCTTTCCGTGTTGCGGTATAATTAACTTAGTGCCTTCCGTCTCTGTTAGTCACCATCTCTTTAGAATACCTAAAAGTTTGGTCAAACCTGCTTTCTTGTTTCCGTTTCATTAATGCGAGTACTATGCCACTATCGTTCACTATCTTTTCGGGTTACTCAAAAGGTTGTGCAGACTTGCTTACTCGTTAGTGAAGGTTTTGTGTTTTCTTGATCACCATATCTACACGTAACTTCTTAGCCTATCATCAGATTTACTTTATTTTTCTGTTTTAGCATGTTATAAATTTTTTTTTCAATAACATCTTTTCGCGTTATTTAAAAGTTTCATCAGGCGTGCTTTCTTCTTTCCGTTGTGCGATATTGTTTTTTCTTCGTGCTTCCCGTCTGGTTGGGTCGCCATCTCTTTAGAATCTTTTAAAGTTTGATCAGACTTGCGTTCTCGATTCCGTTTTAAGTTTTTGTGTTTTCTTAATGCGAGCACTATGCCATTTTAGTTCACTATCTTTTCAGGATACTTAAAAGTTTTATGAGACTTGCTTTCTTTTTAGCCTTTTAGGGTTTTGTTTTTTCTTGATCACCATATATCTACAGGTAACTTAGCCTTTCATCAAAGCTACTTGAATTTTTCAGTTTTAGCATGTAGTATTTTGTTAGAGCGGGGGGCTCCGCCCCCCGAGCCCCCCGTTTTTTTCGATACCATCTCTTCGTATTGCTTAAGTTTCATCAGCCTTGCTTTCTTTTTTCCGTTGTACGATATTGTGTTTTTTCTTATTGCCTCCCGTCTCTGTTAGTCACCATCTCTTTAAAAATACTTAAAAGTTTAATCAAACGTTGTTTGAGATTGTTTATATTTTGTCTAAACACATACTGACGCTGAACGGCCCTCGAGCTGTCAACTTAAACTTTGCATCAGCTGTATTAAAATTAAAGAAATTAATTGTACATAGTAATAACATTTAAATGTATCACTCATTAACTTCAAATTTGTGTAAGAGGTCGTAGTAGACGTAGTAATATAGTGAACGTATGTTTTAACGCGAGCGCAGTGGGTAAAAGCTAGTAAAACAATACACAAATTACAGACCAATCCACTCACTTCGCCATTGCGAAAACTCTGCTGCGGACGGCACCTCAGGGAAAACTACTGTTTAAAGCTCACAGATGGCGCTACTGGTAGCACTTATGCGCGTATCATATTTCATTAACTTTCCGTAAATATTTATACGTCAAAGGATAAAATTGATTTTAAATAATTTTATTTTGATTATTGTCTCTCAAGAAAGTAAAAAACAACTTATTTATTCATTTCAAATTTTCTCCGCATCTAAGTACGTTTATGAAAAGAGGGTCAATATTTATAAACTACTGAGTAAATACATGAATTTTATATGCAATAATAGAGTGGTAGTTCCCATTGTTGCATCGAGAAATTAATAATAACAAAATTGTGTTCAGTTTTGTTTCATAAAATTATCATTTCGTGTACCACTAACGCCACCTACTGCCCCAGTGTCCGTAACTCGGCGACTCGTCCAACCTCAGAGCTATTGTCCCCCGGCGGGTAGCGCAGGCCGGCCCCCCGCGGGGTACGCTACGCTCACGACGCTAATGGATGACGCTATGAGATGCACACGACTTCATTCGCGTATTTTTTCTTTACCGTAGACGGAAAAAAAGTATCCTATAACCATCTTCGGATGTCCAGCTATCCCTGTACCAAAAATGGTTAAAATCCGTCCAGCCATTTCGGCGTGATTGGAGGACAAAGGATTTTATGAAAACAGATGGCGCCAGGTTGGCACGGCGACGCGTGTCCATACAAAACAACAATCAAGCTGCATCACGCTATCAATATTTTTCCTGAAGTAAGTTAGGCCAAACACAAACAATACAAAAATTTGCGCCTAATGTTCTAAATGTTGGTTGGTAAAACATATTTAAAAATGTATTTAATTAACTTAAATTCATTCGAAATACTTCTATTTCAATTACACTCGATAAAATGGCATTAAAAAATCTTTTTTATTCATTAACATTTATTATTGCGTCTCCGGGCTTTTTTATGGTCAATACTTACAAACTACAGAAGAATATAATTGCATATTCAATAAAAGAGCATTAATTAGTTCCTATGGTCGCAAATTGTGTTTTTAAAGAAATGCTTATTTTTTTTTTCAATTTTCGCTTCATTTGTAAACATTTAAAGAAATGTATGTTTTTTTTTGAGCATGAGCCAATTTATAACGAACATTGCACTCATATTTTCGTCTGTGTTGGTCGATAATTGGCGCCATCTTTTCTATCTAACTAAGACGGTTTCCGTAACTCAACGCCTCAAACAACCTTAACACTTTCGCTACCAGGAACCCGCCTGGTAGGCACTCGTAATCTTTGCTCAGATGCCGGTCACGTATTTTTGCTTAAAGAGCTACCCACCTAGCGGGCTCTCGGTTTCTGGGGTAGGGTTAAATTTTATATCTGGTTGCGAAAGTGTTAACCTTATTGTTAATACCGGTGGGCCGCGCGGAGGTATTATGTCGAATTCATACTTTTTAGTTTTTGTACACGTAAGAGCCACGCGGGGGTCGCGTCGTTCTAAATTCAAAATCACAAACGCTGTCATTATAAGGTTTACACATTGTAAGGAAAATATTTCATGGAATTTATGTTTTCAAAGATAAATATTAATCATAATAAAAAGTATCCTATAACCATCTTTGGATGTTCAGCTATTCCTGTACCAAAATTAGTAGCTTTTTATCCAGCCGTTTCGGCGTGATGCGAGGACAATGGTTTTTTTTAAAACAGATGGCGCCAGGTTGGCACGGCGACGCGTGTCCATACAAAACAACTATCAGGCTGCATCACGCTATCGAGATTTTTCCTGAAATCATGACCTCCCTCCATAGAAAATTTATTTTCAATACATATTTAGGATACATATTTAGGATTTTATTTTATATTTAGGATTAGGATTTAGGATTTTATAATAGTATAGATATATACTTACATACATAGAACAACCATGACCCAAGCACAAACGAGTTCATCACACAACTTGCCCTGGCCGGGATTCGAACCCGGAACCGCCGGCGGCTCTACAAACTTCGAACCGGGACCGCCGGCTCAGTAGGCAGGTCTACAAACTGAGCCAACCGCGTCGTCAAAACCATTGAGTCCTATCTAATAGTAATGTTTTTTTTTTTTTTTTTTTAATAAATAAATATTAAGGGACAATCATACACAAATCGACCTAGTCCCAAACTAAGCAAAGCTTGTACTATGGGTACTAGACGACGATATACATAATATATAAATACATATATATGTACATACATACATATGTTTATTGCAGGAAGCGACACACGGCCAGCTTTCGAAGGCGGCGTCCGCTCGCACCTGATGGTGGTGGAACTGTGCGACGGCACGCTCCGATATACATACTTATATAGATAAAGATATACTTACATACACAGAACAACCATGACCGAAGCACAAATATTCGAGTTCATCACACAATTTGCCCTGGCCGGGATTCAAACCCGGGACCACCGTCTACAAACTGAGCCAACCGCGTCGTCAAAACCTATCCTATCTTTTTTTTTTTTTTTTTTTTTTTTTTTTTTTTTTTTTTTTATCTAATAGTAATGTTTATTTCAGGAAGCGACACACGGCCAGCTTTCGAAGGCGTCCGCTCGCACCTGATCGTGGTGGAGCTGTGCGACGGCACGCTCCGGCAGCGGCTGGAGCGCGCGCCGCTGACGTGGCTCGAGTTCGCCACGTTAGCCCTGGGGCTTAGCTCGGCGTTGGCGCATCTACACACCAGCAGTAAGTGCACTATACAGATATAGACTGGCTAATGAAACATCAAAGTTTTGGCGGGAAATTTAAACAATCTACGGCTGATAATTCCTACTACACATAGTGAATAAACATCTTGTCCTCAAAACCTCGAACACCGCAGGAAAGTCGCCTGTTTATCGGTTTTCTACCGGATACACTTTGGTGAGTGTGCACTAGGACTGCATGAATTAATTCCACCGTCTCCGTTCAGACAATACGGTACTCGGCGCGGACTTGGATTCCATCCTTATATTGTCGATATACCACTGATTCGTACGAAACGCTTAGCGTCTACTTTCCTTATGAGGACAGCTAAGGAATGGAACTCTCTTCCTGCGCACCTGTTTCCTGAAAAATATAACTTGGATCTCTTCAAGTCGAGAGTGAATAGGCATCTTCTAGCCAAGCATGCTCCATCTTAGGCCTTATTGTCACTTAACATCAGGTGCAATCGAGGTTAAATGCATGGCTATTTTGAATATAAAAAAAAATCTTGTGTCGCAGCGCCAACGAAGCCCTGCATCGTCCACCGCGACGTGAACAGCTCCAACGTGCTGGTGCGCAACGGGCAGGCGCGGCTCGCAGACCTCGGGCTGGCGCAGGTGCTCAGCAGGAACCGCAGGGCCAACACCGCCGCCCTGGCTGAGGTAACTCTACACTAGCGTACAGTACACTGGAGGAGGTAACTCTACACTACAACGTGCTGGTGCGCAACGGGCAGGCGCGGCTCGCAGACCTCGGGCTGGCGCAGGTGCTCAGCAGGAACCGCAGGGCCAACACCGCCGCCCTGGCTGAGGTAACTCTACACTAGCGTACAGTACACTGGAGGAGGTAACTCTACACTACAACGTGCTGGTGCGCAACGGGCAGGCGCGGCTCGCAGACCTCGGGCTGGCGCAGGTGCTCAGCAGGAACCGCAGGGCCAACACCGCCGCCCTGGCTGAGGTAACTCTACACTAGCGTACAGTACACTGGAGGAGGTAACTCTACACTACAACGTGCTGGTGCGCAACGGGCAGGCGCGGCTCGCAGACCTCGGGCTGGCGCAGGTGCTCAGCAGGAACCGCAGGGCCAACACCGCCGCCCTGGCTGAGGTAACTCTACACTAGCGTACAGTACACTGGAGGAGGTAACTCTACACTACAACGTGCTGGTGCGCAACGGGCAGGCGCGGCTCGCAGACCTCGGGCTGGCGCAGGTGCTCAGCAGGAACCGCAGGGCCAACACCGCCGCCCTGGCTGAGGTAACTCTACACTAGCGTACAGTACACTGGAGGAGGTAACTCTACACTACAACGTGCTGGTGCGCAACGGGCAGGCGCGGCTCGCAGACCTCGGGCTGGCGCAGGTGCTCAGCAGGAACCGCAGGGCCAACACCGCCGCCCTGGCTGAGGTAACTCTACACTAGCGTACAGTACACTGGAGGAGGTAACTCTACACTACAACGTGCTGGTGCGCAACGGGCAGGCGCGGCTCGCAGACCTCGGGCTGGCGCAGGTGCTCAGCAGGAACCGCAGGGCCAACACCGCCGCCCTGGCTGAGGTAACTCTACACTAGCGTACAGTACACTGGAGGAGGTAACTCTACACTACAACGTGCTGGTGCGCAACGGGCAGGCGCGGCTCGCAGACCTCGGGCTGGCGCAGGTGCTCAGCAGGAACCGCAGGGCCAACACCGCCGCCCTGGCTGAGGTAACTCTACACTAGCGTACAGTACACTGGAGGAGGTAACTCTACACTACAACGTGCTGGTGCGCAACGGGCAGGCGCGGCTCGCAGACCTCGGGCTGGCGCAGGTGCTCAGCAGGAACCGCAGGGCCAACACCGCCGCCCTGGCTGAGGTAACTCTACACTAGCGTACAGTACACTGGAGGAGGTAACTCTACACTACAACGTGCTGGTGCGCAACGGGCAGGCGCGGCTCGCAGACCTCGGGCTGGCGCAGGTGCTCAGCAGGAACCGCAGGGCCAACACCGCCGCCCTGGCTGAGGTAACTCTACACTAGCGTACAGTACACTGGAGGAGGTAACTCTACACTACAACGTGCTGGTGCGCAACGGGCAGGCGCGGCTCGCAGACCTCGGGCTGGCGCAGGTGCTCAGCAGGAACCGCAGGGCCAACACCGCCGCCCTGGCTGAGGTAACTCTACACTAGCGTACAGTACACTGGAGGAGGTAACTCTACACTACAACGTGCTGGTGCGCAACGGGCAGGCGCGGCTCGCAGACCTCGGGCTGGCGCAGGTGCTCAGCAGGAACCGCAGGGCCAACACCGCCGCCCTGGCTGAGGTAACTCTACACTAGCGTACAGTACACTGGAGGAGGTAACTCTACACTACAACGTGCTGGTGCGCAACGGGCAGGCGCGGCTCGCAGACCTCGGGCTGGCGCAGGTGCTCAGCAGGAACCGCAGGGCCAACACCGCCGCCCTGGCTGAGGTAACTCTACACTAGCGTACAGTACACTGGAGGAGGTAACTCTACACTACAACGTGCTGGTGCGCAACGGGCAGGCGCGGCTCGCAGACCTCGGGCTGGCGCAGGTGCTCAGCAGGAACCGCAGGGCCAACACCGCCGCCCTGGCTGAGGTAACTCTACACTAGCGTACAGTACACTGGCTGATGTAACTACTCTACACTAGCATACAGTACACTGGCTGAAATAACTCTACACTAGCGTACAGTACACTGGCTAACTCTACACTAGCATACAGTACACTGACTGAGGTAACTACTCTACACTAGCATACAGTACACTGACTGAGGTAACTACTCTACACTAGCATACAGTACACTGGCTGAGGTAACTCTACACTAGCATCAGTACACTGGCTGAGGTAACTACTCTACACTAGCGTACAGTACACTGACTGAGGTAACTACTCTACACTAGCATACAGTACACTGGCTGAGGTAACTCTACACTAGCATCAGTACACTGGCTGAGGTAACTACTCTACACTAGTGTACAGTACTCTACTTCTCTAAATATCATGATAATTATCGTGTTGTTGATGACCTTAATGCATGCTATAGCATACATCCATCATCTTCTTCTGTATTTTTACTCGCCTAATAAACTCATACACAAACTATATGTATTTCTAATTTATTTAAAACTAAAAGTTGAATTTAAAAGTGAAGCTCATTATACATACAATACAACATATGGTAATAATAACAGATTGATAATTATCGATTGATAAATAACAAAAAAATGCGCCGTCAAAGTGAACTGGTATTCAAATTCAAAATTCAAATTCAAAATTTCTTTATTCAAGACAACAGTGGTCCATGATAGTTAGTAAACTTAAAACTAGGTTAGTTAACTATATAATTACTTATGCTACACTAATACCTACTATACCTAATTGACATAATAAACCTGCTCAGAATGAGGGTTTATTAATGCCGATATCCAATACCTCTGCAGAGGACTGTCGGCTCTGTCAACTAATATACTTAGAATACTGTTGGAACTACCCTGTATTCTGGTTTTAATGGATGCTATTTTTTTGCGCATTATGGCGTGAAAATCATCTACGCGAGCATCGGCAAACATACCTGATGCACTGCAGAATCTGGGTAGTCCCATCAACATTCTAAATATATTATTATAGAGAACACGGAAGGAGTTGAGGGCTCTTTGGGTGTAACTTACCCACAGGCCACTTATGTAGAACGATTGACAGAACGCTTTGAACAAGGTTAACTTTACTTCTCCAGAACAATGAGTGAACCTGCGGGCCAGCATATTCCCTCGAACCGCCAACGCCCTGCGTTCCCTATCTATATCACAATCGTCTCTTAAGTCACTTGTTATTATGTGACCTAAATATTTAAATCGGTCAACCTTCTTCATCTCCTCACCACACAGCTTCATAGGCGGCAGGAAACCTGAGAATATACCACGCACGTCGAAAACCATAACCTCACTTTTTTGACAGTTATATTTTAGTCCGTGATTCGAGGCATAATTCTCGCACGTGCGTAGCAGATCCCTCAGCGCGCAGACCGACGGACTCAGCAACACCATGTCATCCGCATAACTGATGTTGTTGACCATTTTGCCATCTATCGAACATCCCGCATGCATGTTGCTGAGTCCGACAATCAGCTCGTTCACATACAGGCAGAAAAGCTTCGGCGACGTCAGGCCTCCTTGCCTCACACCACACTCTAACCGGTATGTGTCCGACACTGAACCCGCCCATTTTACACAATTATCCTGATGCGCATACCAGTGGCTAAACAAGTCTACTAGCTCTCTAGGCATGCCAGTGGTCTCCAACTTATTCCAAAGAATTTCATATGAAACCAAGTCGAACGCCCTCGACTCGTATTCGAAGTAAAGTGTCAACGTGTCGCTGTGGGGATTCCCCCTACAAGAAAAAATCAGTGAGTCGAACTCGGTGAGTCATTGGTTTGATAAGTTAGATGAGCATTTCTCAAAAATTTTGTAAAAATTAAGACGTCAATTAAAGTTCAATATACTTTTCCTATTTTGTTACCAATTATTTTATTAATTTTATACCAAGGTTATGGCTGTGTTTGATATTTAGGGTTCTGTTATGCTTATACTTTTTTAATTATACTATTTATTTATAATCTAAAATCATTGTATTGGAAATCACAAAGGAAATTGGTAACAAAATAGGAAAAATATATTGAACTTTCATTGACGTCTTAATTATGTACAAAGTTTTTGAGAAATGCTCAAATATCGGATGAATTCAGTTACATAATTTATTTGTTTTTATTTATTTTTTGTCAGATTTGTTATAAAACAAGATAACGAATAAATTTCTTACACTGGTGATAATTATCCGACAATTATCTGATAATTATCCCATGGTTTCTTCTGATATTAACATTTTACATTGATTATTAAAATTATATAGTATATTAAAAATAATAATCTAGCATAGATCTATCGTTGTTATGAGTAAATAACTTACATAATTATCAGATAATTGTCATATAATTATTATCTTGTAATTAGCTGACAATTGTCGGATCATTATCTGACAATTATTCAAAAATTATCCGATAATTATCATATTATTAACAGATAATTAGCCGATAGCTGTCAGATAATTATCAAGTAGCGTAATTATATTGATAATTTCGAACCCGCGTGCAAGTTTGTAGTTTCTTGTTATAATAAAAATGTGTATGCGTCGCAGGCGGGTACGCTGCGTTACCTGGCGCCGGAGGCGCTGGACGGCGCGCTGGACCTGGACGGCTGCGGCTGGGCGCTGTGCGCGGTGGACGTGTACGCGCTCGGGCTCGTGCTGTGGGAGATGCTGTGGCGCTGCGCCGGCGCACACGCCGGGCCCGCGCCGCCGCACAAGGTGCCCTACCACGCCATGCGGCCCGTGCGCGCGCACATGCAGGTGTGTACTGTAGTGTAGTGTAGTGTAGTGACGCTGGACTGGACGGCTGCGGGAGATGCTGTGGCGCTGCATCGACGTACGTGCAGACCGGACCGGCGCTTGGAAATCAGACGTGTGTCCCGATCTCACCGACCGCGCCAAGTAATATTTATAAAACAATAAGTTAAACGCAATAGTTCATACGATCAACATTGAGTAATAATAATTATTTATCGTTTATTTCAAGTAATTGTGACTCAATTTGTTAGTACTACATTGTCCTATTCAAAATGCTAGTTTACATGAAGCATGCCCGCTATCATTGGAAGGATCGTGTAGGACGAGCCCGAACGCGCGCAAGTGGTGGAACGGAGACAGCGTGTGTTAACATCAATACATAAACGTGCCCAACTCCCATGCGTACCCCCCCTGCGCGCCCCCACTTTCTGCCATAAAGCGGCAACTAATCAGTGACGTAGAAAGTCTCACTATCCAGTCATCTTTTTTTCTTATACCGTGCGTTGTAATGCGCTCGCTGACGTATGCCCTGTCGCTGTCGCTCAGACGCTGGTGTCGCGCAACAAGGCGCGGCCGCCGCTGCCGCGCGGGCCCGTGCCGGAGGCGCGCGCGCTCAAGATCGCGTGCGACACGTGCGACGAGTGCTGGGACCACGACGCCGAGGCCAGGTATTCTAATCCAAATCGTTTATTTGCTTTAAGTACATGTACATGCAAATACAGTTTTAGACCTAACATTATATTACTTATATAATTTACATTATATTATTTTTTTGTTATAATTATAATTTTATTTATGTTGAATATTATGTATATGTATTTATATAGATATTATGTAATATGTATTATATTGACTGTTACCTATCTCTCTCTCTGTTGGTTTTTGCATTTTCATGTGTATTATTGTATAGTTATAGTTAATCCTTTGTGTTGTACATGTTGCTTGGTTTGTCTACCATTTACATTTGTTTAGCACTCATTTGCTCAAAGGTTAACTGGAAGAGATCCCTTAAAGGGATAAGTTCGCCTTTGTACATGCTTATTTCTTTGTAATGTGTTTTCTTGTTTTTATGTACAATAAAGTGTTTACATACATACATATATTATTAACATTCTATTTAAATTATATAGGTATCACAATCACAATTACAAATACAAAATAATATCATTACTTAATTAATTAATTGTCCAGTGCATTACAAAAGAATTCATTTATTGAGTAGTATGGTCTAGTTATAAAATATTCTTTAACATTTCTGTCATAAGTTCTAAAATTATCACAGTCTTTTATGTCATCACTCAACTTATTGAATACTTTAATGGCAATATTATTAAAGCTATTGTTAAAGTGCACAAAATTATGTTTAGTTACTGTAACATAACTGACACTGGGACTGTGTAGTTATAGTAAAAAAAATATAAGCTAAGCTGATCCACTTAAGAACTGAATACCATTGAGTGTTAACCACAAATTAAGATAGCGAGCTCGTAGTAAAAGCAGATAGGATTGTATTAGACACAATGCCATTGTGAATGCAGGTAAGTGGATGAGCTTAGTTTAAAAAAATTGTACTATACTTCCTTAACATTGATTTGGAGAATCTATACATCTCCTTTACGTATGCCAATGTATTTAGTTATACCATAACTAGAAATTATTGTTTTAAGTATGATTTACGAAAAAATTACTTACTGTTGAATTTCTTTCGGCTTTCTTCTCAACAGCGGTCTCCTCTTGGGAAATGCCGGTAGATTGTCTATCTGACTTGTGAAAGTGCCCTTGTGGCCTACTTACTGAATAAATTATTTCATTTCATTTCACTAACACAAGTAAAGCCTCACCAGAAATATATGAGGATGCGCCATATTGCGAAATTACACTGGAACTAATTTCTTACACTGGCAATGATTTTATGATGGTTTGTCAACAATGTCAATGTCATTTGTGGTGGTTTCTCAAAGGACAAATGTTTAAAAATTAAATGCCGAAAACCATTCACGGTGAACGTAATATGAATAAAGTGTACACGTGTTTACTACAAGAAAAACGGCCAGGAAAAGAGTGCATTCCATTAAATGATATTACGAGGTTGCCATTGGAACTGGCAGGTATTTAAACTAATATATGTCATTATAGTGCGGTTACGATAGGTGCAAAATTTTTGCCATATAAATCTTATATACAGCGCCCTTTAATAGTGAATTTCAGATCGGCTTGACTCTCTGGCGCTGCGTAGAGATGTAGCCTCTCTCTTCATCTTTTATCACTACATAGTAAAAAACAAAGTCGCTTCCTGCTCTGTCTATACCTATGTATGCTTAGATCTTTAAGACTACGCTACGGATTTTGATGTGGTTTTTTTTAACCCTTTGACCGCCAAATTCGGCAAATCACGTCATCGGGAATTCGTGCCACTGACGCCAACGAAGGAGCACTTTTTTTTTTTTTGTTTGGCGTCAGTGGCACGGTGAATTGCTTTGCCGCTCGGCGCTCAAAGGGTTAATAAATAGAGTGATTCAAGAGGAAGGTTTACATGTATAATACTTGCATAATTTATCAGCATTGCACCCGTGCGAAGCCAGGGCGGGTCGCTAGTCGCTTATATAAGTGCTCCGAGGAATTGTTCGGATTAATTCCTGCCGCATCTTTCCGCCATCGTTCTACGTGACAATCCTTGCGTGCTGACCACTTAGATAGCTGGCAGTCCACAACTGTGCGTTTTTCTAAAAAAAACTGACTCGCACGACTTCGCTGTGGAATGAATTGACAACATTTCATATTTATAACAGGTGGAAATTAATATAGAGATCGACAGGGCTTTATGTCGTGTACCTTAAAAAAAAATCTTGGAATTTATTCTTCTGTATTTAAAGAAATATAAGAAAATACATCAAATAACTGCAATCTAAGACAATACGGGCTGAATAGGGTTGTTGTCTAAACCAAAGAGCGAAAACATAGATTTTTTTTTTATTTGACGTTGACAGATGACAGATGCATACCGAGATACCGAGTTATATTAAGTTTTTTTTTAATAAGAAAACCGACTAAAGTAACCGTTCCATTAAGTTCTGGTTTTGGTGTTGCCACATTTTAAAATGAGTATGTTTCTATAAATTAATAATAAAATAAATAATCATCTCAGAAAATAAATAAAAACAGAGATTACTTCATCTTTGTAAGCAGAATTCAGAAAAGTAATAAAATGATAGTCTTAAAAATATGAAATGTTGTCAATTGTCGCTTGCGGTATTTCCGGACCGATACGACCTTCAAACCTTTATGAAAAGAGCGTACTCCCACCTGTGCGGCCGGCGACGCACTTGTGACTCCTCTGGTGTTGCAGGTGTCTGTGTGTCTATGGGCGATGGTAATGGCGCACCATCAGGCGATACGTTTGCTTGTTTGCCCTCTATGACATGAAAAAATAATAACAAATAAATAAAATAAACATAAATGGGTGGATCAACTTTTTCTTGTTGATATTCTGTTCAGACCCAGGGGACAATAGTGATTAACCTTCTTAAAAAAGGATTCAAAAGGATAATTATCAATGATAAGTATTACGATAATTGTCGTGATAATAACAGATGGATTTATTGATTGATAATAACAAAAAGTGCGCCGTGAAATTGAACTGTATTCGAAGTAAAGTCTCAACGTGCCCCGTTGTGGGCATTCCTCTTACAATAAAAAAACAGTTCGGATTATGCAAAGTTGAGTGAACTCAGTGAGTCATTGGGTTGATAAGTTAGATATTGAATAAATTTTAATTATAAAATTTATTTCTTTTTATATATTTTCTGTAATAATTTGTTACGAGACAATATTACAAATGAATTTCATATGACTCAATATAACAAATGAATTTCTTACACTGATGATAATTATCTGATAATTACCCCATAATTATCTTGTAATTATCTCATAATTACCTGATAACTATCCGATGATTATCAAGAAGCGTAATTATCTGGATAATTTCGAACCCTGGAAATAGAGATAGATATCAGGAGATAGTCTACATATAAAAAACTGTCAAACTGTCAATAAAAAAAACTTCGGAAAAACGTTTACCCTTGAATCTGCTAAGGAATGGCGTGTTTCAGGCTAACAGCGGTATGTGTGGAAGAGAGGATGGCTGAACTGAAGGCGATGCTGCAGACGCAAGGACCCGTCATCCACGACAACATACATCCACACCCGCCAGGTATATCCGCATGAATTTTTAGGGTTCCGTAGTCAACAGGGAACACTTATAGTTTCGCCATGTCCGTCCGTCGTCTGACTATTGTATTGAAAAACAGTTTTCTGTGGATAAGGGTCCATTATTTTTAGGAAAGAAATCTTAAGAATGCCTACAGCGCCATCTGTTGGTGGAAATATCTTTGTCCGCTCATCACACTGAAACGGTTAAATTTTAACCAATTTTAATACAAAGATAGCTGGAAAGCTGGTACTTAATAGGATACTTTTTACCCGATTTAGGGCAACGAAACAAATGACGCGTAAGCTCCTTGTTAAGTTTGTTTTGAATTTTCTGGTCTGTCATATTGCTAGTTGAGAAGTAAAAAAAAAATACGACAATAAATTGTTTTTTTTTTTTTTTTTTTATGTTAGAATTTGTTGATGAATGATACAATGTAACAAGTTAATTTTTATGAAACAATATAAAAATTTAATTTCATACACTGGGATAATTATCAAGAAGCGTAATCATCTTGACAATTTTGAACCCTGACTTAAGCCCGCTTAGCGGACAGAAAATCACACTTACGGCCTAGGGTGATATAAAATAAAATAAATAAATGAACTTACAGTGTTATACTTCTCCAGTACGGTGGCACTCACTCAATCAGTACCTCTAGCACAACTACCATACGCGACTATTTCTCGCGCGAGATAATTACCTATCTCTTTCTGTGCAGTAATGCGTGAGAGTGGCGGGTAGCGCTATGTCGCGCTACAAGTCGCGAAGCATGGTTGAGAACTATCTTTCAAAAGGGCTTATTTCTCTATGAAACTCATATAAAAATAAACCCTTTTGAAAAAACACTCCTCAGTTCTGCTAGACGGGATGGTACGGATTTTATACTTGTACAATTGACCTATGTTTCACAGGTGACCCTCACCCTCAAGCGCAGGAACCGGACAAAAACTCAAACTGCACGTCCACACAGACTTGTGACGTCACTACCCCGCTGCTCTACCCGCTCCCGCATATCGGACGCAACGCGTGCATCGAACGCAACACACACACACACACACACACCACCGTGGAACTCATACACAAGAGCCTTAAGGACATATCCATCCAACCTGAAGCACCAAGAGTCCAGAGCGAACAGTGTCTATCAGTCGCTAGACCGACACACAGACCGATGCAGGAATATGAAAATTCTGACCGGTTAAACGAGATCCGTTCCTATCAGAGACCGTTGGAGTATGTCCCGAATGATGTCAGCTCACATGATGTCGACCGGGGACCGAAGCAGACAAATCTACTCCAGGATGTTAAAGTGGAGAAGCCGAAATGGGGGATAAGGAAGTTCTTCGAGAAGAAACTGGGGAAATCTAAAGTTGAGACGGAGGTTAAGTTAGTGCCTGAAGCGACTGCTAACATACAGAGTGGGAGAACGAAGACTTCTATTGTAAATGAGAAGCCGAGTAATATTTTCAGGCCGTCGAATCTGGTTATAAGTCAGGATCGGAGCCCGTTTAACTTTGAAGCACCGTGTACTTTGTCGCCTCCGAATAGGACTCTCTCTCCGACTATGATGATCGAATCGGAGATGAGAACGGAGAATAATGTCTTCGGTTTCAAAGAGCTCCCGACGAATGAAACTGATCAACCGAACCAAGTGTTCGCAGTCATCGTTCCAAAGTCGAAGCCTAGTGATTTTACCAATTTGATTGAATTGAAGAAACGGGGCAGCTCGGAGAGCATAAACAAACATTCAGTACGAACGTCCATGTCATCTCAAAGCATCTTCAAATCCGGTAATTCTGAATCCGAAGACTCTACAGTCAAGAAGAGACTTAGTTGTGATAACAGAATTATCACTAATTCCAACAGTGCAAGCTCGTCGAGGGCTAGTATTAACTTGGAATTACAGTATATAGACAACCAAACTCCTAATTTTACAGGTACCACGAGCCCTTTTGATTTAAACTCGGATTGTTCATCAAGCGAAGACGAACATCTAATGCTTCTATCAGAGAACGGAGGCTCAAAAATAACAATGCAAACTATAAAACCGGAGGAGAAGAAGAAATACCAAAACGAAGTCTTGAAAGAAGCGAGCCACGCGAAAACCGATTTCGGTTTCAACAAATTCCAAAACAAATACACGAATTTCGACAACGAATTCAGCGATCCGAACGATAAAGAGAATTTAGTCAACGGTTACAGTGGAGACAATCCTGTGTACTTAGCTGCATTAAACGGAGAGATAGACACAAACGATATAAAATACATGACCGAAGAGAAACCTAAATCACCGAAGCCATCTTTGAAGAACTTGACTATAAAGCGACAGCATTCGTTGGAGCAGGTAAGTGAAATTTTCTCTTCGTCCGGAGACATGCATCTTCAGAATCCAGCGGGACGAGTGAAGACTCCCGGAGACTTGCCAGTGGCTGTCCGGAGAGCCAGGAGTCGGGCTCTGCAGAAGGGACGGGCTAGTGAGTGCAACAGACTTAGTCTATACGACGATAGGATGATGTTTGGGAATAGTTTGTAGAAGCACTGTAGTTTTGTACGTTTAACATTTCATAATTTGGGATTTTAAGTGGAAATGGCTCGTGACACGAAAAATCGGTAAGATCGATTATTTTGATTTAAGCTCACACAAATCGTCAATCGGGTAGGTAAAGTTTTTTGTAGATAGTTTTTTTTCTGATAGTCTTTGCTGCATCTTTGGCATCTTTGGAGGAAAAAATGAATTAACATGAAAAACCATAGAAATCCTGCAGTTTGAAAAGAATTGTAGCAAGGGCTATGAAAAATAGAAAATTCATACCTAGGGCGATGGATTCGTGAATGTCGCAGTCGGAATCGAAAGTTCCGGCCACAAACACACGAATTCACCGCCCGCGGTTTGTCTAAAGTTTTACGTCTTGCCTTGGCCCGGAAGTCGGATTTTCTCCCCACGGGCAGAAAATCCCACTTCCGGCCTAGGGTCGTCACCCACAAAAGATTTTTTTTTTCAAAAAAACTTTATGTATTGATTTTGAAAGGTAACACTTAAACGGGGCACAGTCAAAATATAAAGTAGTGTACACGTAAGTACAGGGTGTCCGAAAAGGTTTCGAGAAACCGAACTCAAATTGTGTCTTTACTCTAAGGGTGCTGCCTCGCTGCAGGTCTGTAAAGTAACAAAAAAAACAAATTAAAATTCATACAAAACATGCAAATTTCATTTGTATTAGCACCCTAAGAGAATCAGCGATACTCGCGTTTAAAATCAAGTGTCATTTAATTGCATTTTTTGTGTCTATTAAATTCATTCGTGAATTGATATTGATAGTTGACACGTCGTATTGCATGAATCGGCGTTAAATTTAATTATTCACTAAGAAAGTGTCATTTTAATTTGACGGACAAAACGACATAATAAGGCATTAGTCCTAATGAATGTTTGTCCAACGGCTAACTTTAGGTTATTAATGACGTATTTTGAGGTCTGATTTGTTTAACAAAATATTATTAATAATATTTTCTCACGATAGACTTTAGTTATACCATTTGTTATAAATGAGTGAAGCAAACTTATAAACTCAAAATAAAATCGTGGGCAAAGATAGCTATTACATCGAGTATTAGACAATAGTTCAGGGCTAAAACACAATTACAAAATATCGATATCGTAAGAATTATCCTTGCAATTTGAATCTGAAACCTTTGTTACATGAGAAACAAAGCCTTTGTTCTATTTTGCAGTGTAGCCAGTTACAAAGGTAAGTAGACTCGGCCTACAAAAATGATTCATACTATACGGTGCCAAGACGCGACGTCGTGAGCTTGAAAACTGTATTTTAATTATGAATCTTGTTACATGAAAATAAAGTTGATTTTGGATTTATGTATTCTCACGATACGATATCGTGCCGTACTACGATACGATGTCGTGTCGTACCACGGTGCGACGTTTGTTTTGTTAATATGTTTTGGCCCTAAGCAATGCCCAAAGCATAAAAAAGAATGTTTTGATGTTATAAATTTGCACCAAATATTAATAAGTGTATGGATTTTGAATATGGTAAAAATGTATACAAGGCGATACCTCACTTAAAATGTAAGAATCATAATTACGTATTGAATGTGAGTTTATATAATTTGCATGGAAAATGCGTTCGCATACTGTTGGTATACACTGTAATACTTTGATAAATCAAAGTGCTCACAGTGGCATAAGTTTCTAAATAACCTACTTTTCACCATAGACTGGGCAAAAGCATAGACCAATTGACAACATTTCATATTTTTAAGGCTACAATTTTATCACCTCTTGATTCCGCTGAAAAAGAAGACCTAATCACTGTTTTTATATTTTCTTGAGATTACTTATTAATTACTAGCTTTTGCCCGCGACTACGTCCGCGTGGATCTTGGAAGTACGGAAGCAACCTCGTACAACACGATAGATATCAACCTAATCACCTTAATTAATAAAATGGATTATTAAAAGCGCCTAAGCGAATGTAAGAGCAATTGTGCTTTTGGTCTAATAATTACATTTCCTACAGGGTCATCAATGTCACCATGAATTACTTACTCACTTTTCAATCTTTTTAGGTATAATTTCCAGGATGAAATCTATCCTATGTCCTTCCTCGGATCTTAAACTATCTCCATGCCAAATTTCATCAAAATCGATTCAGCGGTTTAAGCGTGAAGAGGTAACAGACAGACAGACACACTTTCGCATTTATAATATTAGTATAGATTAGTATGGATTCATTAAAATGTACTAATTCTAAAATGTAGTAACTTCAAACCTATGGCACAATAGGAAGGTTGCTTTAGTCAGATGTCTAATTAAAAAGAACGAATGACGTGAAGCTTGACTTTATTTTTTTTTCGCGAATAGGTCATTCACTCATTCGCTAGTGCACGGAATACACACGTTACGTTTTCGTGCGCATTCTACCCACTTTACATTTTTATTAATTATCGGTTTACTTGCACAAAGAAAATGGTGAAATGTGCTAAATGTAATAAAATAATAAACAAAAAAAGCCCTGGATTGCAGTGCAACAAGTGTTCTAAGTGGACACATGGAGCCTGCGCAAACTTAACAACGGATCAGCTGAGTACATTGTTTGCTACGGAAGCCGCGGACTGGAGGTGCCGCGCGTGCCTGGGCAATGCCAGACCCAAGAGGCTGTCCTTTATAATGCCAGACGCGGAAGAAGACGCAGACACCGACCAGGAGCAGCAGTACACCACCAGCACAACGGAGAAAATGCTGTGTGAGATACGTCGCGAGGTTCGCGAAGTGGTCAGGATCGAGCTCCAGTCCGTCCTACAGTTCTACTCGGACAAAATAGACGAGTATGAGATTAAAATCAAATCCTATGAAACAAAGTGCATCGACCTCAAGAATACCTGCAAGAACCTCACATTACGTAATGAAGCGCTCGAACATAAAGTACACAGCATCGAACAAAACTTTTTAAAAAACTACATAGAAATAGATGGCATTGCTGAAACCGACGACGAGAATGTAAACTCCATTGTTGGCCAAGTATGTGAAAAAATTAATCAAAATAAAAGCGATATAATCAAGGTGTACCGAAAAAATCCCAAAAACACAGATGGTAGAAAAAAGAAGAAACCTTGCTCCATAGTTGTATCGCTCTGCGAGGGACGCCGTGATGGCTGGATTGCAGCGGCAAGGGAAGCTAAGCTCACTACCAAAGATCTAGGTATGGAGACCGACCAAAAAATATACGTCCGTGAGTCACTAACACCATACACCTCAGCGCTGTTATGGCAAGCTAAAAAGTCCCTCAAAGAAGAAAACATATGTGAATTTGTGTGGTGCAAAGATGGAACGGTGAAAGCCCGTAAAAGTGAAAGGTCCAAAGTCCATATTATTCGCTCGAATAGTGACATTGAGCAGCTAGCGTCCGAGCTCACCAGCATCACCCGCGACTCCCGCGAAAACGTCGAGGCCGACGCCGACAGCGAGATCGTCACGGACGGCTAGAAATAGGACATGTACCTTATACCTATTACAGCCAAATTCATAATACCCAGAAATGGAGGACATTATTACATCCGATATCTACGAAGAAAACAAGGACAGCTGGAACCAATTCACCGATAATATACCGCAACAACATAGTACCCTTATTACCCTACACGTAAACATTAGGTCACTAATAAAGAACTTTGCCCAATTGGAAACAATAGTAACGAAGAGCTCCCGGATAATTCACGTTATTGTACTGACCGAAGTCAATGTGTCACACGAGTGCGTCAAACTGTTTCAACTAGAAGATTACCAGATGTATCCAGAACTTCGTAGTCACAGAAAAGGAGGCGGTGTTATCGTTTACGCCCACAAAAGTGTGGAGTTTACTAGATATAATGTGTGTACGCGGTATTTTGAGTGCGTGTTAGGAATGGTGGTAACTGAAAATAACTTGAAAATTGAAATGTGTGCTGTTTACCGGCCTCCAAATTTAAGTAAAATACTTTTTCTTACTGAACTACAACAGTTATTATCGACTTCAAACGTAAGTAATAACTACGTAATGTTAGGTGACATTAATATTAATTTAAAAGATCGTAATAACTCTGTGGTAGCTCAATACATGAACATGTTATCTGATAAAAGCTTGGACATTGGCATAAGTCAATATACGCGGATAGCGTTTAAAAACAACCGTATCACTCAGTCGTGCATCGATCACATATTTATACGAAGTACAAACGTACCTACGGGGAGTGAGCGACTTATAAAAACAGCTGTGATAAACAATGCGCTCGCCGACCACTTCATTACCTGCTTTGCGATTGTTGATAACAAGGCGCTTTGCTCGAATACAAAAACCGTTTCTAAACTAAATAGCAGGAAGGTCCGGAATGAACTAGCCGCTATTGACTGGAGCCAAGGTCTAACTTTTAATAAACCAGAGGACATACTTAATTTTATATTGAATAAATTTAGCGAAGCATATAGAAAGTGTCAGTATGTATCACATAATTTAAGTAAACGACAACAGTGTAAATGGATAAATAAAAATATAGTTGAGATGTGTATAAAACGGGATGAGTTATTCAAACAATGGGCTAAGGATAAAGGAAATGCTAATAATAGATTAATTTATAATAGATATCGAAATAAAACAAATGCTTGTATAAACAATGTTAAAAATAACTATATCAAAAGTGAAATTTCCAACAGTTTTCATGATACAAGGAAAATTTGGCAAATTGTAAATAGGTTATGTGGCAGAATAACGAAGTCTGTCGATGACATTATAACCTCCAGTTTTAAAAAATATACTCCTAAGGAAATTGCTGATAAATTTGCCGTGGGATTTCGAGATAATGTTAAAAATATATGTACCTACTGTAATAACCCGTTAATTGATGAAAATTTGTATGTTAGGACTCCTGAGATGGCAATGAGGCTGTCAAAGGCGAGGGAGGAAGTAATTTTTACTATAATTAAACACCTCAATGATAGGAAAAGCCCTGGGATAGATGGTATTCGCCCTGCGGACATAAAATTTGTTAAGACTGAAATTACACCTGTATTAACTCATTTAATTAATGCTTGTATTCGCACATCTACTTATCCCGATAAGCTAAAAATGGGGGCAGTTAGGCCCATACATAAAAAAGGAAGTTACAGTGACATAAATAATTATCGGCCTATTACAATCCTATCGTGTATTGATAAAATTATTGAAAAGTACTTGGGTCAAGAGATAAACGGATACCTTACTAAAAACAACATCATTCATGATAAACAATACGGCTTCCAAAAAAATAAAAATACATCACAGCTTTTGAGCAAATTCACTAATGAAGTCAATCAACACCTAAACGATAGAAAACACGTTATAGCCATGTTTATTGATTTTAGTAAGGCATTTGAAACTCTAAGATATCACACATTGTTTTCAAAACTTCGGCGAAGTGGTATACAGGGCCCTTTTCTAGATTTCTTCAAAAATTACCACCTTAACCGCTACACCGCTGTAAAAGTTAATAATACATTAAGCGACTTGATATTAACGGAGGAAGGCACGGCCCAAGGTTCAAATTTTGGCCCAACTGAGTATTTATTGTACGTTAATGATATGTGCAATATATTCCGCGAGGGTTCTGTATACCAGTTCGCCGACGACACGTGTCTGCTGGTGGCAGACAACGATTTGAAAGCAGCTGAAATTGTAATGCAAAACAACTTCAATTTACTTTGTAAATGGGCCCACGACGTGGGACTCATTATTAATTATTCCAAAACTAAAGTTATGCATATCCATTCCACTTATATGAATAAGACACCTAAACCCATAATAATAGCCCATAGTCACCAATGTATGCACAATAACAACGATAAAAATCGAAGCGTGCCATGCAATTGTGAACCTTTAGAGTCAGTAACGGAACATACCTACCTGGGACTGATTATAGATAGTAACTTTAATTGGGGACCGCATATAAATTATGTGTGTAATAAACTAAGATCGATTCTTTCGAAACTTAATATTCTGAGATATAAACTTCCTTACAATGTGTTAAAAATGTTATATCTATCTTTAGCCCAGTCTGTCATAGATTATGGACTAAGCAGTTATGGCAGAACTTATAAAACCTACATTGATAGGATATACCGATTACAGCTAAGTCTATTAAAATCAATTATACCTAACCATGTTAAGAAAAAAGAAATGTTTATTAACGAGATCGACATATTTAAATATTGCGTAATAACCAATATTCAGAACAACATTAAAATGCTCATACTTAGTGACAAAATAGACAGTATAGGAAGTCTTATACGAACCAGTAGACCGGCACATCTTCGGAAATTAGATTACTTACCTACATTTGTCCTGCCAAAATGTAACAATGTGTACGGAAAACGGAGGTGGGAATACATGTTACCGAGTATTCTTAACGAACTCGATTCCAACATACTTACGAGTGTGTGTGAAACCCCACACCACTGTAAACGAATTGTTAAAGCAATGTACCTTAGCTGATGTAAGTCCGATCGTTATTAATAATACCTATCTAGTTAATACCTGCTTATTGTGATGTGAGTGAATTCAACGGCAGTTAAACCTTAGTATGGTTTTGCTCGTTGCAATTATTATTAAATGTATTGTTTTTTCTGTGTAATAAATAAATAAAAAAAAAAAAAAAAAAAAAGGTCGAAGACTACAACTTTATGCAGGCATTATTGTCAAAGATTTCGGTTATTTTATGGATTTTTCTTATACCGGGTGTTTCCTGTAATAGGAGCGATAAATTAAAACATAGATTCTTCCCTTGAAACTGGACAACATTTTTTAAGCAACTTCTGAAAATAGCGTGTATTAAATGATATTTTGCAGAATAATGTTTAGACAAAGAAGCAATGTATTGCGAAATGTCCGATATTAGTAGAGTGACAGCTATGTCAATGTTCAGGGAATGTCAATGTTGGACGACTTACGTTGAAAATACTATTTAATTTGTTTGAAATAATAAAAAGTTGCTGAACAAATGTTGTTCAATTTGAAGAGTAGAATCTATGTTTTAATTTATCGCTCCTATTACAGGAACCTTGTATAATCTCAACGGCATTCGCTTTTTTTTAATTAGACACCAGACCAGACTAAAGTAACCTATACATTGTGTCATGGAGTTACAACTTTTTATTTTTTTTAATAAATAAATATAAATTAATTAGTAATCGTAAGAAAAAATATAAAAAACAATGAATACGTCCTCTTTCTAAGTGGAATACAGGAAAGTAATAAAATTGTAGTCTTAAACATATGAAATTATGTCAATTCTATGGTCTATGTCAGAAAAAGTATGAAACTAAACTACCGACATTGTTTTGTGTTAATGTGATCCTATACGTACATAGTTTAAGTTCCTAATTCGCGCCATTTTAGTTCGAATTGTTAAGTTTCATGTTGACTCAAGTCTAGTATAGTCGGCATTAGAAATTTATAAATATCGGACTTCACACAAATCGATCTAGTCCCACAGTAAGCTCTTAGGCTTGTGTTATGGACACTAGACGATAAACATACTTGTATAGAAACTAGCTGCGGCGCGCGGTGTTACCCACTCATCCCACGGGAACACTAAATTGTTTCGGGTTAAAAAGTAATAGCCTTCATACCAAGATTTATCAAAATCGGTCCAGCCGTTTGAGCGTGAAGAAGCAACAAACAAACGCATAAACACACTCACACATAGGTACTTTAATACATAGATAACGAGACGACGTGGTGCAGTCTACTGAGCCGGCGGTCCTGGGTTCGAATCCCGGCAAGGGCAAATATTTGTGTGATGAACTCGAATATTTGTGCCTGGGTCATGGATGTTATTTGTATTTAAGTATGTATTTATCTATATAAGTATGTTTATCGTCTAGTGTCCATAACACAAGCCTACTAGAGCTTATTGTGGGACTAGATCGATTTGTGTGAGGTTGTCCGATATTATCGAAAAAAATATCTAATGTTGTCTATATTATTACTTTTCCGTAACCAGATATGGGTAATTTTTATAGTTTTTTTAATGTTACAATGTGATTTAAGTTCTTTTTACGGGCATTAGGTTAAGTTGTTTATTTTTTATAAATATAATCAATTACTTTTTAACTAAACTTAGTAAATACTATCATTCCATTTATGATTCAAACGAGCTAAAATAGAAAAGCGGTAATAAATAATTATTATTAATATTAAAATTTATTTCAACCATAAAGTAACGCATTTCGCTTTATATAATAGTAATGTTTACAATAATAAGGCTGGCAGTACACTGAGCCAGAGCGTAGAAAATGAAGCAATCAGGTTGTAGTCTTTGGAAGCACAAAAGAAGTGCATTTAAGAATTAATGAAACATGTAATGTCTCATTTTTAATGTGGGCACACCATTGATACAAAGAAAAATTAAAATGCGTAAAACTTTGCAAATAAACAACCTTAGCATTGTTTATTTGCAAGGTTTTACGCATGATAGTCAACCTCAATAACTATAAAGGCAGTTAGGAATGAAATTTATGAATGAGTATGATGATTAATTGTATTTTAATGTTAATATCGGCTCCAAATTTCGAAAGGTTATTTGGCGTTAAGGTGGTGGAAAGGTTAACACGTGGGACCCGTAATCCAGAGGTACCAGGTTCGATTCCCGATCTTCCGCCAGGTTACGCATTTCATTATTTGTGCTTTGATATTTTTATCAATGCAACAACATTAAAAAATATACAAAATTCATTTATTTACCAAAAAGTATTACAAGTACATAATATGACAATTTATACAGTGAGAGTATTTTGCGTACCGTAAAACTACCCAACTATAGTCCAGTTCACACAACTATGGTCCAATTTAATCCGAAAATTACTCGTTAATATATGACAATTATAACGAATAAACTCTAAAGTGAACAACATAATTAAACAACCTTAAATAAAAACGTATAAAATCACTGATAGAATATGGATTTTGATAAAAATAAACGAGTTTTGTTTTGGACCATAGTTGGATGGTCCAATCATCCAACTATGGTTGTTGAGTTTACGGTATATTTTATCAGTGGTCCTCACACTAGGTCGAGCCTGTATCGTGTAAAAGGGGCATTTAAATATGAGGAATGTGATTATTCCATTTGACACACCTCCGCCTCAGTGTATAGGCAGCCTTACTGTCGAAATTTTAACCTATTTTGCTAATTAAGTAAATGTTTTGCACTTCCGATTCTTGCACGCAATTTCTTATAAGATGGGTCTTAATTATATAATAAAGTTCATAGAATTTGTAATCCATTTAACTAGATATGTTCCAACATTGAAAAGGACAAAATATTGAAAAATACTTATATATGCACTAGGCAAAATAGTCACGTTTTAAAGATGTTGCATTTCAAAATAGGGAATGAATTGGACTAATTCAATTACATAAAGACAATTGAGATATACCAATTTTGTATTTATTGCTGTATTCATTAAAAAACCGGCCTAGCGCGAGTCGGACTTGCGCACCGAGGGTTCCGTACAACTAAATAATTTTTAACTTTACTTTTTTTCTGTATTTGTTGTTATAGTGGCAACATGAATACACCGTCTGTGAAAATTTCAACTGTCCATCACGGTCCATGAGATACAGGCTTGATAATAGTCTCGATGGGTACGGAACCCTGAAAAAGTGTTATATTCCCTATTTTACACGGTCTCGAAATGCAACATCTATAACACTCAATACAAAATGTAAAGCAATAAGGTATACTAAATGGCTATTTTAATAAAATCGCTAAACAAAATAGTTAATTATTTATTTCTTAATAATACAAATGCGATATTTTTTTTAATCATTGACATAGTATGTAACATAATATAAGGTACAAGTACATTATTAATGAATAGTGAAATCGACATTTTGTATTACGAAAATATGTGTATATTATTGTATAATATGAACATTTAGTATTTTTTGCAAGTTTGTCTCACTTGGTGTTTTGTATTTTCATAAATACACTACATTTTTGTCTAATAGAGCTGGTATTATAAACCTATTTTTTTTATATAAAAATTGACAAAGGTCAATTATTAATGAAAAAATAATGTGATCCACTGCAATGTCGGCAGGACTCGAACCTGCGACCTTTAATTTCCGGCGTAGTGCTCTCCAACTGAGCTATCACATCGTTACGCCAATGACACCTATAATTCCATATATTTTATTTATATCCATTCCATATACTATATTCCATTTGATTCCATAATTCCACGCTACTCGGGCGCCCTCTGCGTCATAAGTGTTTAAAATGCTTATGCGCATTAGCATACCCTTGCGTTTATACGCACGATCCCCAGTCCGTACCCTTGTGTCAATATTAATAAAAAAATGAGATATTTCCACATTAAAACAGAATCGATAAAAAGATTCTATTAAAAAACGTTTATTTTTTATGTTGTTTGTATTAATTTGAATTAAAACCTTATTATCGGGTTGATTAATATGAATTTTTAAGTGATTACAAGAATGCCACAGTTTCAATAATTAAAAAAGATATATACTTAATTTATTTTATGTTGATACCTACTTGCGTTGCGAAGTTAGACACGTTTTTTAAACAGTATTTATTTATATTAAAATTTAATGGCAGCTTTAAATATTTTTTCATATATTATTTAATTTGTTTTATAATACTAGTTCTATATATTTCATATTGATGTACCAATACTTACTAAATATTATAACTAATCACTTTCAAGTTTAAATGTTTTGAAATATATTCGAATTGAGTATGAAATAGTTTTGACTAAGCAAAAATCGATATATTCTCGTTTGAAACAGATAAATTGTTAGGAGTGAAAGTATTGTGGTTGAAATATGCAAGTTTTAATGTAGAGCTAGGCATCAATATAATGTATACATTATTGTTAATAGAAATCGTATTGTTATATACAATGATAGACAAATAAAAAGTCAGTACAGATATAATGGGAATATTGTTTTGGGTTGTCTATCGTTTGCTCGAATTTCATATGCCATATTTCTTTCATTTGCCATAAATATATTTTTCTCTGCTAGCTGAAACTTAACGGTACTAAAAACACAAAACTAACCTCATTTCGTTTCATGCGTAGTATTTATAAAAATCCCGAAGAGTACGGTTTCTAAAATAAACATTTTATGGCAAATTAAAATTATGCCAAGTGATACATTTATGCCAAATGAAATTCGGACAAGTGAAGGCATCCGATTTTTTTGATTAGCTATGTGTGATGGGACTGACGTTTATTGGAGCAGCGACACAAAATTGAAGTTTACAAAAAAATGGAGGATTTTGAAGTAGGTAACAAGAAATTATAAATCAAAAGTTGCGGAATTTATGTACTTAGATTAAGAAAAAAAAACACAGCCCTCTGCCACCAATGCTATATAATTTTCTTGTTATATACCTACTTGAAAAGCTGGAACGTTTGAGTGCTCTTCATAAAATCAAGTTATAACAAGCTGTTATTATTGTATTACAACAAAACATACACAAAAGATAATATTATGAACGGTTTAAACCGTTCAGTTTTAAGAGGGCGCCGAGCGTTTGCGACTGAACCATAGAGCGCGGGGAATGCGTATTTAAATCGGCGCGCGGCCGCCATAGTAAAAATGTATGGAGAATTAAAAGCACTTTTTGATAAATCTGGATCTTTAATACCAAACAATAATTTAAATATTAGATGCGGACAAATTGTAATGTAAACATTCATCTTTGTTTTGAACTGAAAATCAGAATAGATTTCCATTGTTAAAGTATAAAAAAACAATTAACGCCTGCTTACGATTTTACAATTTTCGTCCAACTTTACTTAGTTCTCTAGGGTAAAATATTAATAATCTGATATTTTTTCCACGGAGAAGTTGTTGACACATTCTTCGAAATGCTAAATATATAGTTTTGAAATGGATTAAACAACTAGTGTTGACGTTATCTACTTAACGGCAACTGCCTATTTTTTCACATTTCGCCAGCGAACGAATAAAACATAGAACACGAGCTTCATACAAAATTACAATCAAAAACCGGCCCAACAGTCGAAATGCGCATGCTCACCGGTGTACCAATCACAACCACTCAAATGTTTTCAATTACGCATAACAAATAAATGTGATTCGTCAATTTCCGAATGGCCAGCTGTGATTCGACGAAACGCATGACATTTGTCTATGGTAATATGGCGGTGACAGTGAAAACTCATAATTGGTGAATCGTTAATGCAGTAAAGAGCCATTTTTGTTTCCTTCATTATAAATCTTGAATGTTAAGGTTATTACATACGAATTTAAAAAAAAAATTACATCTTTTAAGGAATCCTTGTTTGTTCCTTGTTGTTACTAATACTTTGAATGATTATTATTAATGCGTGCTGTAACTGCTGTATATATTATTATTTCTCCTTCTTTGTAAGAACTAATATTTTACATGTTAAGTCGATACAATCTTTGTAGTCAAAAAATATCAAACATAATTAGGAACTTATACGTTTTCATACCGACTGACGGAAAACGCATAGCCTTTTAGGGACGGTTTTATACAAGCACAAAAGCCCGGCTTGTCCTAGTAATATTAAAAAAACGATAAAAAATTATTTACTTGAACCATATAAAATTGCGCGTAGTGACGTGTTTCATAATTTCAAATTTTGTCGACGCCGCGTGGTTCAAAATTTGTCCGCGCACAGACCGCGCCGCGCTCGCTGATGGCTCGTCGCCGTTCTATGTCACCGCTAGTCATCTCCCTCGCACGCGTTGGCTTGCAATCGGGCTTCATATTCATACCGCCTATTCTTACACATGGAAGTAACCTATGTATCATCATAACTATACGTTGCTTCAAGTGAAGTGAAGTTAGATACGGTACGGATCGGCCACTTGCAAATTTCGCGTAAACAGGAGTGATTTAACTTCACGTTGTTTAGAAATATTTAGTTAGTGTAGTGTTTGTTTGAGCGTAGTAATAAGTAGAAGTAGGTAATATTATAGATAGTGATCGTGTTTTGATTTTGTTTGTTGTTGTGATTACTGTGGCTTTATACAATGGAAGGAGTTGTTCCGTGCGATTGTGATGAGTTAAAGTGTGCAGGTATTTTAATAGGCGAAGGAAAGGTAGGCACTCTAACTTTCGCTCAGAAAAAACAGCTCATATTTTCCCCAAAACCCACGCCCAACCTGTGTATTATTGAAATTGTACTTTGAACAGTAATGCGGCAATAAAATGGATTTACCCATAAGCCTAGGCACGCCACTGATTGCATTACTTTTTTCAAACATCGTATATAAATTAGTCATATGGCATAACACCATCCCTATACAAAATCTGTTCCGTAAAATAAATTAAATTAATATGTGTACGGCTTTATTTACGTATGAAAACTGATACCATCTTTCTTTTTGTGTTTTTCTGAGTGATTAATACACCATTTCACTGAACATTATGGCATATTTTGTTACTTTAAGACTTCATATATGTCACGTAATGCAACTGTTCGGCTGCGTCGCCATTTGCAAACTAGACAGCCGTTTGACACAAAATTTACGCCCCGCCTTAACTGACACAAAATCCGTGGGGCCATTTTCCGACGCTAGTTAGGCTTCTATGTTTTATTCGTTCGCTGCAATGACATAGTTGTTTTTCAAGTCTCTATAAAGGTTTTTAACTTTCTATTTGATACAATTGAGTTCATGTTATATTTTTTCTTATCACAGCGTTGAAGTGTTTAACGACAATAAATCCAAATCCCTACATAAACAGTTACATACTAAGTACGTGCTTTTTTTCATAAGTATTAATTCGTGCTTTGAACGCTCAATTAATTCAAACTATTATTGAAGATGAAGTTTAATAAAACAACATATACAACAACTAGTACATTTTATTAACTTCTACATATCACATAATAATTACAAATAATAACCACCAACAACACATCAGCTTACGCTAACATAGGAATAAGATATTTTTTATATAACAACAAAAATAAAACTGAATCCATCTTCAATAAAAATCATATTTTAGTCTTTTCAATATTTAAAATAAAAAAAAATATATAAAAATGGTTATACATTGCGAGCGAAGTTGCTGAATTTCATGATAGATGATTTCGGCGTGGCATACCTTTATTTCCTATAAAATAAATACCATTTTATTTTAATACATAGAAATAAATTATTGCTATTGTAACAAACTGTATGTTTCATAAATGCTCTCGTTCTCAAAGAATGTATACAAATTGTAAATAGGTATTCGAATCAATTTTTTGATAGACACAAATCTGTCCACAATCTAGTATTAAACTTCATTAGAAAATGTAATATTTAAGTCTTGTATGTTATGTGAAAAATATGCTAATTTATCTAACAGTCACAGACGTCCACCGCTGAACAAGGCCTTCCCTATATCTCGCCATAATGTGCGATCCTGTGCCAACCGCATCCATCGACCCTACGACCCTATCGAGATCATCTGTCCACCTAGACGGGGGCCCGCACTGCGCTTTCCTATAAATACATGGTCGCCACTCCAGGACATTGCTGCCCCAACGGCCATGCGTTCTCCGGGCTATATGGCCCGCTCATTACCATGCTAATCTTATTGAAACTAACTGATATTTTAACGGAAGTTTATATGTCCCGCACTGATCTGTGACTACGCATACAAGGGGTTAAATAATTGTTTATCTGTTTAAATGAATAGTTTACGTTAAAATGTTCAACGTCCCAATCCCAACTGCTAAACCTAAACAAACAGAGACATTTTAAGTAACGACGGAGACAATCAAAAGTGGCGATAGAAAATATCCATACAATATTCGACCAAGTAACATCAACTCATTGGCTTCGCTTGCAATGTTTAACAATAAAGTACACCAATACCCTTAAAAGTTAAATTAAGATAAGAATGCAGACGTTTCATATTGAGAAATACGACTTGACTCACAGTTCTGTTATGTATGTGTCAGAAACGACCCGACATTTTTCGAACTATATGGAGGTTTTCAAACGACTAATAAGATGAGGTTTTTGATTCGGTTGTATTTTAATGTTATAAAACTCTGACATGTATAAACCATTTTTTTTTGTGTCGAGAGTAGGCATCTTTAAGTTGGTCCCATAATTTTATTTAGAAGATCTGAAGACGAGACTCATGACTTCATGAGGAATTGAATGAACTCTTGAAATAACACACTTCATTTTTAACGGTAACTTTCAGTTATTCTAGAAAATACGACTTGTTCTTTTTAGCGAACAATCTGTCGGGCCCCTTCTGATACACAATGACTAAAGTTGTAATTTACAATATCAATAGTAATGTCTCACGAAAGATTTAATAAAACTAATATGGATGTTGCCACATGAATAAATTAGGTGAGACGTGGTTAGGCAGGTAACTCTGACTGGCACATCGTTGCGTAGAAAGAGGATTTTTTTTATTAATAATTATTCACTTGAAATAAAATTGATCTTTGCATCAATGGTGCAATATAAAATTGAGTGTTTAACCAAAGAATCGGATAAAGTCGAATACCGCTCGACATGTTTCGAATCGATTCGCGATTCATCAGGAGAGCCGATCAGAAATATGTCCCGTTTTTACCCTTTGGGTACGGAACCCTAAAAATGATTTAAACTCACGTAAAAAATGTCAGGAAACAATGATGAGGATGTCGAGCCGTTTCTGTCAATTTTTACATGAGTTTAAACCTTTTTTAGAACTATTAAAGATGTCTTACGATAGTTTTGATATTATTGGCTATATAGTTGTCTGATTCAGATTTTCTTACGTGGATCAAATTCAAAAGTAACTATCCTCTTTTCTACGCATTTCAGTTATTGTTTGAAATTGATATTCCTTAATAATTACGTGATAGAAATGCAATTGTGAGATGAAAAGCGTACGATGACAGATGACACGTCACACATTTTGCTTCCTTCTCTTTTAGTTGGTTTTTAAAATAACCCCAAGCAACTAGTGATCGTAATACAAAATGAACTTACAATTCACGGGCTTTACTTGTTAGTTAACTATAGGATTAAATTTAAACCTTTATTTGTGACATTACATTATAATTTCATTCTGCGATCCATTATGAATCCATATTTAAAAGTAACATTTTTTCGTACGCTTTTTAGATTAAGGATTCAATAAATCAATTTTGCCAACTAAATTAGAGCCGAAAACGACTTGTTGGTATTAGAGAGTTAAAAATTGAATTAACATAGACAACCAAGTAAAGTATGGATACTAGTATATCTGTATTATCTATGCGGTGAAATGGTATACTAACATATTAGGTCAACACCTTCACTGCGTATTTGACCTTTTCGACCCGATGCCAAATATGATTATGGTGAATTACAAGTTAAGCTGTTAATGAGATGATAGTAGAGCGTTATTTTATTAAATAAAAATATACAAAAACATTTTTTTTTTCTAATTTTTCTGCATTTAGAAAGTGCCCTGAAATTTCACGTTATTGTTTAATGTTTTATTTCTATTAGCGTAACGCACTGAAAAATTAATTAATATAAAATTACGGACACTTTTTATTTGTATTAGGTCGGAATGTGCAAACGATTTTGACTAAGATGAACCTAAAAAAACAATTTTCTGAAAAAAAGTTCATGTAGGTACCTATACTTTTTTTGAAAAACGCTGATTTGAACTTAAGAATCCTAAAATCCATTATTTTCGTATCAGAAGTATACCATTTCGTGACATAGACTAAAAATTATGACGCTAAGTGAAAATGATCCTTACCCCTTTATTTTAAAGTAGAAAACCCAACGGTACCATTTCACTAAGACAGATATCGTCATATCCGTTTTGTAAACTGAGCTATGCGATGGCGTTGTACAAAGTTACATTACAATTTAAATCAATTTAAAAAAATACTATAAAGGCCCATACATTGGGCCGCATGCTTGTTACACTTGTAGGTATTACAAGAATATACCAAAAAATTGCGGTCAGCGTAAAACATTTTGTCGCTTTGCTCGTTGTCGCACATAAGTTAGGTGCTACGTTTGTACTTAACCGAAAACCTTGTTGGTATTACAAAAATATATCAAAAAATCGTAGTCAGCTTCGAACTTCAAACGAAGCGTGAAGAAGCATCTCTCTGGCCAGCATGGAGTGTGCAGTGTCAACTGACATGGCACCGTTGGTTTCTTGTCAGTTGTCATTGCGAGGCTCCCCTTTCTCCTAACAATCAGGCAAAGTGGAGCCGCTATGCTGAGCCATTATAAAAAAAAATACTTTAAGTCGCTTCGCTCGTCGTCGAACCTAAATTAGGAGCAGCTTTACCGAGACACCTTGCACGTGCTCATCAGTCCGTTAGAATTTTGGTGGCGGATTATATTGTACATAGTTCAATTACTGACGGAAGTACTACATAGTATAAAACAAAGTCGCTTCCTTCTGTCTGTCCCTATTTATGCTTAGATCTTTAAAACTACGCAACCGATTTTGATGCGATTTTTTTATAGAGTGATTCAAGAGGAAGAGGTTTATATGTGTCATACATGCAAAGAATATATAGTATCAGCATTGCACCCGTGCGAAGGTGGGGCGGCTCGCTAGTCAATTAATGAATCAAATTCCTTGAAAAATTAAGAGATAAGGTTAAAATTGCAATGTAACTTTCGACGTGCGCCGTCTCTATCGCGTGATCCCCTTATACTATGTCGTCGAAGTATTTTAGGACCTGAAACAAAACAAAATATAATCATTTATTGAATAATTATTTTTATTAAAGCAGTAACGTCTGCTATAGTTGAATTAGCGAGAGCTGGAAATGCATTTGTAGCGGTTGTACGGTTCGCATGAAAAGAAGAATAGCTTAAGTATTTCTTATAATTTACGGAAATTACAATACCTACAATACAAAACAAGTACTCTTTATTGCACACCTCATAAAACACACAGGAGAAATACAAGGCAAGAAATTACAATTAGAGGTAAACAACAGGCGGTCTTATCGCTAAAGAGCGATCTCCCAGACAACCTGAAAGGGTAGTGGAGAACTTGAAAAATAATGATTTTGTTATTAGGTGGTGCAAAAATCGGTATATAATAATATATACATAAAAAACAAATAAATACATAAACATAATAAACAATAATTACATGTACCCTTCTCTTCTTAAGTAAAATAATATTCAGTAATTTTGCTTTCATTCGCTATCATTTAATTATATAGGTTTCATAATTCTTGCAAATATCATTATATTGATTATGTTAGGTTAGATTTGGATCTCAAATAGTTTACGATTTTTCGGTAAAATGAAACATTCGACAAAAAAAAAACCAGGAGTCAATATAGTGTTTCAATTTCTTTGACCGTATCAATGGAACTCGTTAATTATTTCTTTAGGCATTATTTACTGTATTCAATACCAGAAAGGTGGTTAAACTTCGTTCGCGTAGAAGGAAAAGTCATAACCCTCTTTTGTTTCTCCGTAGTCGGGTAAAAAGTATCCTACAACCAACTAGGGATCCCCGTGTGCAGTCAGCATCAATAGTAACTGACAATTTTAATAATAAATTTGATAAAAGTTAGCCTGTAGTAAAATAGTTAGCTACTTTTAATAATAACTACACTAAAGTTTTTGTTTTTATCGGTCTAGCCATTAGCCATTTAGGCGTTATGATTATGAGGGCACAAACACACGTGCATACATACGAAATATAAAAAAAAACCTTTGTTTACCAAAACGCGATTTTAACATCGCGTCTGTGCGCGCCTAGCCCCAGTCTTACATAGCTAATAAACCAAGAAATAAGTTCAATAAAACACAAATACAATACGTGACACATTTATTTCAATAAAATAACGTGAACAATAAGTAAACCCTGATCTTATTCCCTGAGATTTGATTCAACATGTTACCCATATATATAATTAAATGTATGATGACAATAATCAAAATTAAAATTAAAACACCCGGGGATACAAGTAGCCGATCATGAAAACCTCATTCAATGAGTGATATAGAAAATGCTACTAAAACTGAACATAACTACAAAATTTGGATTTTTTAGCAATATTGGCTGGGAGCGTATCACTTGTTACAATTAAAGCCGAATATCTTGGAAACTACTATTTCTACCAAACATAGCTAAGAATAATTTCGACGAACATGTCTTTCGATTAAAATACACCGCACTTAAATTGGTTCATCTGTTTGGGAGCTACGGTGCCACAGACAAACAGATACACATGCTAAACTTATAACACCATCTTTTTCGTCGGGGAAAAAACCTAAGTAACACGTCGCTAGGTCAATATTACAGGGTTATGTTAGACATTTGTCCAGTTCAAATTTGAAAATTGTCATGATTGACATTAAGTCTAATTTTAATTACCCCGTAATTGGACCATTTTTTCTATAGTTGTACAACCCACTGTTTTTTGTTTTAATTTTCGATATTTTGGGTATTTTCTACTCAGAATCACGAGCTCTCGATCTAATTAGGAGAAAAAACTGTCCCAAAATATTCATACATTTTTTATTTTTTTATTCCGTTACCGCTGTAGTAGGTTAATATGGAAATGGTAACGGAATGGAACGAAAAAACATTGGGACACTTTTTTAGGTGTTCACACTCTAAAGATTCACGCAGAGTCGAAATTTCACATATAACTCGCGCTGAATTACGCAAAGCTGTAAGGCGGCTTAAAGCCTCATCCTCGAATGGGCCTGATAATATTCCACCATACTTAGCTAAAGACTGTATACGAGCTCTGGAGAAACCCCTGTTGTACATATTTAACCTATCGCTGAGGTCAGAAACCTATCCCGCAAAATGGAAAGTTTCAAGGGTGACTCCAATCCCCAAAGAAGTAAATTCTACTGACGTTCATACTCACAGGCCAATAGCGATCCTATCGGTTTTCGGCAAAATTTTCGAAAGCGTACTGAATAATTGCCTCATAAAACAAATAGGCAATCACTTGAATGACGCACAGCATGGATTTCGTAGCGCTAGGTCGACTGCCACTAACCACATATGTTTTTTTGACTATGTACTTAAACACATGGACTCACATCGTCAAGTAGATGCCATATACTTTGACTTTAAGAAGGCATTTGATCTTGTAGACAATGACGTATTGTTGCAAAAGTTTTCAGCTCTTGGGTTTACTCCAAAGTTGCTATCCTTTTTTGCCAATTACTTAAAAGATCGTAGACAATACGTACAAATGTCAACCTATCGATCTGATGAATATTTTACACGATCCGGTGTGAGTCAAGGAAGCAATCTGGGACCTACTCAGTTCTTGTTTATGGTGGATGATCTTTGCGACAGTATTACTGAAGCAGAATCTCTACTGTTTGCAGATGATCTCAAGCTCTTGCTCCCTATTAGCCATGTCTCAGATTGTGATACACTACAGCGAATGATAGACGCTGTGACGCAGTGGAGTGCAGCCAATAAGCTTCAGCTTAATGCAGCGAAATGTAAAGCCATTACATTCACAAGATCTAACGACCCGTGTAGAGCCAACTATCATCTGTCGGGTTCACTGTTAGATCGTGTCTCCTCCATCCGGGACTTGGGCCTTACATTGGACACAAGGCTTGACATGCGTGAGCATGTAATAAACATTTGTAAAAGTGCCAATAAAATGCTAGGATTCATAATCAGAACAGCCTCTCAATTCCATGACGTAAACGTAGCCATACTGCTATATAACGCGTACGTTAGGAGCAAGTTGGAATATAATGCGATTGTGTGGGATCCTCGCGAAAAAAAGTATGCGTTGATGATTGAGAGAGTGCAGCGAAAATTTGCAAGGTTCCTGTACAAAAAGTACCATGGATATTACCCGACTCTATACCCTTCGTTGTTTGTTACTGGGATGGTCGGACTGGACACCCTTCAACTAAGACGCAAAGTTTCAACGCTTACCCATTACTGCTTACTTTTGCGTCACAAAATCGACAACCCCTCTACTTTATGTGAGTTTAGTTTTTTGTGCCTGACAAATTTACCAGTGCAGTGAGCCGCAGAGGAAGGCGCACGCGCAACCTCTTTGCTACTACAAACAAAACTCATACTCTGCAAGCTCGCAACGCCCCGACACAAAGAGCCATTGCGTTATTAAACGAGTTCCTTGCACAAGTCCAGGATGCTGATATATTTGCAGACTCATGGCTGACACTTAAACGTAACATTATCATATTTGCAAACAATTGTAACAATAACTGCTTATAAGATGTTAAGGTTTTAAAGTCCAATTGTTATATATAACTGTACTGTAGTGTAATTTATAGTTGTTTTTAGTTAAGTATTTGTTATACACAACTATAGTGTAATGTATATTGTATAGTTATGCTTTAAGTTAAGAATTTGTATTCCACATTATCTTGCGGGCACTTTGGCTTGACTGTAAGCCCGTAAGACATTTTTATAAATAAATAAAATAAAATAAAATAGGGCTTTATATGTAAGTAAATGAATTTTCCTGTAAGAATAACCATGTAATGCATGCTTGTTTCAAGTTATTATACTACTTAATTTTAAGTTGTCTAGTAAGTGAAATTTTTGTAATTTCTTTAGACGACAATAAAGATTCTTTAAACCGAAAATACCCAAAATATCGAAAATTAATAAAAAAAACTAGCGCGTACAACTTTAGAAAAAAAAATGGCCCAAATAAACATAGAGAACCCTGTTACATTGAGTCAGCGACGTGTGATGCTAGCGCACTCGACGACTTAATGAAAATGTAAACGTAAGTGCGACGGAAACTTCAAGGTAGGCCAACAGGTTGGGCATTTGCTCCGAACTATACCCGGCGCGCCACATCCGTAGCACGAGAACTTCGGTTCTGGAGCTTCTGGGTCTGGAGACATTGGAGACATGAGCGGCTGAGGCAACGCCAGCGTTCCTGTCGACCCTGAGTCACTTGAGTCCCTAGATTCAGCATTACAGTCTCTCTCAGCTCTCTTCTTCTTTAGACATTCATCTGCAAGATGGCCGCGCAGTCTGCAGTATCTACAACGAGGTTTCGGCGCCTTAAAAGTTGAAGATGTCGGCACTGAAACTCTGTCTTCTTGCACCTCGATGGCTTGAACATCTTCTAGAAGCTTATCGAACGTGGTGAAGGATTCTCTTGGGATTTTCTCTTGAATCTTCCGAAACAGCGAACCATACATCATATCCAGCTGTTGAGATTCAGGGAGTTCTGGAGGAGGCAGCAGAGAGAACAGCAAACGCTTTCGATTGATAAAATATTCAGTTGTTTGTTCCGAATGCTGTTTTGCGCAAATTTCCTGGAAGATAACATATGCTGGAGGCGCGAAGGACTTTCGGAGACTTGTTTGGAAATCCTCCCATGTTTTTAACTGGTCTCTGGTGTTACAATACCATATACCAGCTTCGCCTCTCAGGAGCATTGGAATTTGAATGAGCGCGTCTTCGTCGCTTATGTTTTCGATCTTTTTGAATAGATTTATAGCATCCAGGAAGCTGTCCACGTCGTCAACGTTTCTGGTGCCATCGTAACTCCATGAGCAAGGAGCGAATGTAGGTTTGCGTTTGATTGCGCCAATTAAGTGCTTGATTTGGTCGTATGTTAATGTTATCTTCATGTCTTCTAGGTTTTGCTCCGTTCCATTTCCATTCGCAAGCAGTATGGAGTCGACGATATCCATGGTCTTCAACTATCAGTACACGAGTCCCACGGCGTTCGAGTTGTTGGCTGCCGTATACGCCTCGCTGAGGTGAGGTCTCAATAACTCTACTTGGGCAGAGACCGTATCCCGCCCACACGATGATCAATTGAGCACTACGCAGACTTAACACAGCACACTTACGAGTCCTCCCACACAACTTAGGTTACTATTGAATATTGATGCACTGGCAATAATAACTATCACCTGTCCTGAATAGACACTAAAGATCCCGGAAAGGATGCTATAGCGAGCAGAACAAGTGAATACTACGAGATGTTAATAAGACCCTTTAATGATATTATAGGAAACAAACGATAGCGCGTTTTATTTCGACGCGAGCGCTATCTACAATGCAATTGGGTATCTATATCTAGTTTAGTTTTGTCAATCGTCACTAGATGTCGCTAGCAGTACGATATATCTTTGATTGATTGATTTAAGAAACTATCTGTCACTAGATGCCGCTAGCGACCTAAAATCTCGCGCCAAATTTGCTAAAGTCGCCGTCAATAGAACTTGCTAACTATGTAAACAAAGGACGTAACTTTGTTTATTCACTGTTTCTCCTTGAATTTTCACACCACCTCATCAAAAATCATTGAAACCATACACTATTGAAACGGTTGTTGCCGTAAAATACAAAACCTTAAAATATATAACTGTATCTTGGATATTTCATTAAAAGTTTAAAATGGTTTTATAAGTTAGGTTATTAGAACCTGATGGAATGACGTTTTTGTTTCTTTTAAATTCTACAATTGGCTATGGTGGGTAGTGTTGTGACTAAAATTGGCGATATATTAAAGCCAGTACACACTATCCAACTCACTCTCTGTAACGGCCAATGCGGTGTATACACTACGCGGTAATTTGACAATTTAAATTTCAATTTAAATTACAAGTACGTAGAAAAGAAATTTCCATTCTATCCGCATTAAAAAGACGTGCTACCGATTGTTTCAGAAATAATGGGAGTTTCTGGCCATACAATTGATAACGTGATTAAGTTTTATGAAAAACCTGGGACGGTTAAACGACCCGCAGTCAGGCCACCCAATCGTGCTAAACTTAGCAAATTTGATAATTTTACATTGACAGCTATTAGGAGGAAAGTGTACATCAATTTTATTTTGATTTTGATTTCGGTATTTTATTATTCGATATAGTTTAACATAAGTAAATGAGTAAATAAGAGTCTTGCACATCACTAGTGAATTCCTCATTCAGAGACAATTTCAATATGGCGGTTTGTTTACATAGTTAGCAAGTTCTATTGACGGCGACTTTATCGAAAAATATTACATTTTGTTTGAGGCTATAATTTAAGAAAACCTGTTGTAGTTACTATATGTTGTTTCAAAATAAAAAATTCTAATCTTTTATCACTGAGCTGTAATTGCATAGACGTAATTTTTTCGGCTTTTTTGAATATATGCTCCACGTAGACGTTTCACAATTTCCTACGGTGAAAGGAATATGTTATGAGCCCATTTTCAAATTTATGTATTATTTGTAGTTAATAACACTATTCGCCACTAGATGGCGTCAGTAGTATTCACGTGAAACGTCGTTGCAGACGCGCAGATAGCTTGGGTGAATCAACTTTTTTGTGTTGTTTACTCTGTCCCCGTTGTCCAAGTGACATCTTCACACTGTTTCATAGAAAAATGCTTAGGTTGTCCGAGGGACAAATTTTGCGTAACCATAGCAACAAGGTGCACTTAAAAGTTGATTCACCCTTATACGCGAACCATGACACCGCCAGCAGCGGCAGTGTAGGCGGGCTCAGTTCCTGCCTCGGTCAACAACCGTAGTTTTACAGGTTAGTATCCACTTAGTAACACTATTGGCCACCAGATGGCGCTAGTACTCACGTGTTACGTCGCTGCAGCCGCGCGGCGAGCTTGTATGCGACGAACGGCCACCAGCAGCAGCATCATCCGGCTTAGCTCCTGCCGCACTCAACACCCGTAGCTTTGACAGGCTTTGACAGGACAGTATCTAGTTAGTAGCACTATTGGCCACTAGGTGGCGCTAGTACTCACGTGTTGCGTCGCTGCAGCCGCGCGGCGAGCTTGTATGCGACGAACGGCCACCAGCATCAGCATCATCCGGCTTAGCTCCTGCCGCACTCAACACCCGTAGCTTTGACAGGACAGTATCTAGTTAGTAACACTATTGGCCACTAGGTGGCGCTAGTACTCACGTGTTACGTGTTGCGTCGCTGCAGCCGCGCGGCGAGCTTGTATGCGACGAACGGCCACCAGCAGCATCATCCGGCTTAGCTCCTGCCGCACTCAACACCCGTAGCTTTGACAGGCTTTGACAGGACAGTATCTAGTTAGTAGCACTATTGGCCACTAGGTGGCGCTAGTACTCACGTGTTACGTGTTGCGTCGCTGCAGCCGCGCGGCGAGCTTGTATGCGACGAACGGCCACCAGCAGCAGCATCATCCGGCTTAGCTCCTGCCGCACTCAACACCCGTAGCTTTGACAGGAAATGACAGGACAGTATCTAGTTAGTAACACTATTGGCCACTAGGTGGCGCTAGTACTCACGTGTTACGTGTTGCGTCGCTGCAGCCGCGCGGCGAGCTTGTATGCGACGAACGGCCACGCCACCAGCAGCATCAGCGTCGGCGGGCTCAGCTCCTGCCATGGCCACCGCCAGCCGTGATTTTGCTGAAAAAAAATCTTGATAAAAAAAAAACATTCGAATTGTCTAATTTGAAAGCGTTTTTCTATCGAAAGCCTTATCTATCTGTCTGGACTCTGGATGGTTTTTAGCTATGTTTTGAGCGGGGTTTTTTAGGGTTCCGTACCCAAAGGGTAAAAACGGGACCCTATTACTGAGACTTCGCTGTCCGTCCGTCCGTCCGTCCGTCCGTCCGTCCGTCCGTCCGTCCGTCCGTCCGTCCGTCTGTCACCAGGCTGTATCTCAACAACGGTGATAGCTAGACAGTTGAAATTTTCACAGATGATGTATTTCTATTGCCGCTATAACAACAAATACTAAAAATAAAATAAAATAAATATTTGAGGGGGGCTCCCATACAACAAACTTGTTATAGATTATATATATATATATATATAGGTACGGAACCCTTCATGCGCGAGTCGGACTCGCACTTGCCCAATTTTTTAAATTTTGAGCTTGGGTTTGCCTTTTTTATAAATATTGACACAAAGGTAAAAATAAATTGAGGTTATGTGTTTCTGAAAATTATGATTGTAAGGTGAAATATATGAATACATAGTAACACGAGTGCCTCACATTCAGCCTGTCTCCCTCCACCGCCTTGCGCAGCGCGGCCACGTCGGCCTCCAGCCGCGCCAGCGTGCCCGGCAACTGCTCCAACACCTTTAGATCTGGAAACAAACAATCAATTTCATTGTCATCTTAGGTCGAATTTCGAAAAAGATATCACTCGTTGAATCTAACTCGATTGGGCAGCGTTCGGGAAGCTGCGGAATATCTTATCGTCCCAAATACCGCGGTGTCTTAAGACGAAGGTTTTTAACCAATGCGCTTGAAGCGTGGTCGCTTAAAATGGGCCTCATAAGAAGGCTCAAAGTTACCGATGTAGAACCGATGGCCGTTGAAGCAGAAGCGTTCTTGAGTGGCGACCGCGGACCAGAAGACGCAACGTGGTGAGGCCTTTGTCCAGCAGTGGACGTCTATGGGCTGATATGGTGATGGTGGTCATAATTACTAGTTGCGTCACGCGATGTTACCCACTCATCCGATGGGAACTGTTTTTTTTTCGAGACAAAAATTAGTTTTGTGTCCCTCCATAACAAATACTAAAGTTGATCCAGCGTGAAGAAGTAACTAACATACAAATACAAAAGTTTTTCCTTTGTTGAAAACACTCAACCGGTACAATAATACTTTATTGCACACCAATAAAAGTTTACAATCGGGAATACAAACCAATATTTTTTTTTTATAACGGTAGATAACAGGCGGTCTTATCGCTAAAAAGCGATGTCTTCGAGGCAACCTTTTGCTTAAGGTCGGTTTAACACACTCTTGGTACTTTTTACTTAAGATCGATTGTTATATTTACCATTTCGTGTTTTGTAAAAATACGCGATAACAGATACAATGACATATCTGTAATTGGTGACATGCTCATTTATCTCACTAGATGTCGCTAGTATCGTAGTATAATCGACTCGTAACAGATCTGCGAAATAATCTTAAGCAAATAAAAACATTTTAAATTTATTATGAAAATATGTAATTAGTAATTACATATTTTAATGATTGTTCTTGAAGTCAGTTTTGCATGCCGAGTGAAACTAGACTTCATTTTTCATAGTCGTGTTACTACTCCACACTAGATGGCGTTAGTAGCGACGCTATAGCACGAGTATTGATTTATATCTTTATTTCTTATTGAAAATTACATCATATTTCACATGTCATAAATAAAATAGAACGAATTCACAATAAGGTCGTCAAGGCAATTATATAAAATTAATTAATTAGAAATACAAGTTACCTATACAATATTATGATATAGGGTATCCTAGGCAATAAAGAATACTTACGAGTGAGTTGCGAAGTGATCTGGTGCGCATGCCCGTTGCTAAGCCGCGGCGCGGGCGCCTGTTGTTGTTGTTGTTGTTGATGTTGTTGTTGTTGTTGTTGTGGATGATGTTGTCGCTCCGGTACTTCGGGGTCGCTCTGTAAAATAAACGACAACAATTCGATATTCATAACATTTATATGACAGTAACATTGATTCTGAGCCGTTCAGATAAAATAGAATAAAAGAAAATCTGGTATTATATACATACACTAATGTATATAATACCAGATAGCCAAGCATTGAAGTGACAAATTTTAAATGTACTTTTAAAAAATACCAGATTAATATCATCAACGACACACACATTTGTCCTCCACACACATTTATAATCATTCTGAAAAATTAACAGCTTTAGGACAAATGAAAACTTGGTGAAATGTTACATACAGTCCGACCAAAACGAGTTGAAATACTTGAAATTAAAAAGTGGCAATACTGTAGTGTCATCCCCGTTTTCTTATATTGATCAGAAAGGGAGGACACTACAGTATTGCCACTTTTTAATTTCTACTCTTTTTGGTCGGACTGTAATATGGGAAATAAAAATTAGTGTTTCAATTCAACACGACAAGCCTGAACCCGCGCCTACTTACCAAGTCAACATCGACAGTGTGTAAGCCCCCGGCCTGTCCCGTGTCGGCGTCCACCTGACTCCACTACGATTAGTTCGTTAGTTACAATACAGAGAAGAAATAATAGTTTAGAAACAGCGTATAGATAGTTCAAGTCATGAAGGTAGCTTATAGTACGCCAGAGATCAGACGACGCAACGGAGCCACGCTGTTACGTCGCCTTAATCAAACTAGTTTTAACTTTATTTATATGTAATTTTACTAATTTTGTAGTTCACAGCGCCTTGGTTTGCCTATAATGCTATGCTGTGCAACTAATTTGAACAATAAATAAAAAAATAGTAGCGGATAAAATCACATTCCAATATTTTGTTTTAATGTTATCTGGAATCCAAATGAGAATGGCTAATAGTGTGAAAGTGATAGATAACGAATATCAAATTATGTCTTTTTAGGGTTCTGTAGCTCAAAAGGAAAAGACTGAATACTAATAAGATCACTTTGTTGTCCGTTCGTTCGTCAGTCTGTCAAGACCCTTTATCTCGGGATCGCGTCGAGGTATCAAGTTGAAATTAACCATATACTTCTACAGTCCATTGAATCTTTTACACATTGGGTGCACAAGGATCCGTGCGTTTTCATGAATTAAACTATCTATATATTGCAAATTAAATACAATAGCCACATGTAGATTAGCTAGAAGAAATAAAAAAATAAAGTAAGAAAATACTTAATACATAAGAAAAGAAAGGACTAACTGGTAGAATAAAAACTACTAACAAGTTATCGACAAGAAAGCTACACCAATAAAAGTCAATAGTATATGTTCTCGATATTTAGAGATACAGAAAAACGTTCCATAAGATGTAGAATTGGACCTACGGCCTATTTATGAATGAATTCATTCATAAATACGCCATGCAATTATGCAACCCAAAGTACATACAAATAATAAGGACTTACCGTAAAATGCGAGCAAAATCGATTGAAATGACTTATGACAACCAGCGACAGCCCTGGCACATTTAAATTGAAAATATCATGCATTTTTTTCAAGTCGCGTTATTAGAAGGAAAATTATATCTAATAGAATAACTAACATTAAGGCATTCTAAATATTTAAATTGTTAAAAGGAAAAATAAAATTAAGAAGAAATGTACACTGTCTGTGTTTTTCTCTTGCATCCCTCTTCCTTCTACTCTATTACTTAATGTTTACATTGAAGACAAAAATAAAAAAATAAATAGTCCAGGCGGGGTTCGAACCCGCAATTCCAAAGGGTTTCCGGATAACCTATTAGACCACCGAACCAATACGCGAGTTATAGAACTTTTCAACCAGTTCCTTAATTTCTTATATGCCTTAGGGCCGATTGTTCAATCACCAGATAAAACATATCTGTCAGATAAAGGTTGGCTGTCACTTTTCTTTTATATGGCGGGAGAAAAGGATAGCAATAATTTTAGCTGGCAGATAAATTTATCTGGTGATTGAACAATCGGCCCTTAGGGTGGAATATAACTATCATAGAGCGAAAGGAAAAGGGATATTTATCAGAATTTACTTTAGAGCACACACAGTCAGCGTACCAAGATAGCAGTATAAACATTATAATCAGTATATCGTCTTGAACAGTGCAGCATAAACAATCCATATAAGCGTCATTTTTAGCATTATCTTTTATTAAAGCTGTAAACTCTGCTAGCGAGAACCAAATGTTTAAAATATTGATAATATGTATATTGAAGTGTAATAGTGGCTTTGATAAAACAATAATTGGTCGTTCGACCATCTGGCCAGGAAAGCCTTGAAAAAGTCTATTCAATTCAAAGTTTTTACTTTGTAGCAATACAGCCATTTATATGACGTAATTAACCGAGCGAACGAAGCGAGCAAAGCGACTCCATTTCAGTTTGACCAAAAATTCTTTCGTATGTCCGAATCCCGGACGATGACGCCCAGATTTCCGGCAGTTCTCGAAATTTTGTTTCCGATAATTATATAGTTTATAGTCGATTAACTTTTTGGAATATTACAAAATGGCGGATGGACATAAAAAATGACATATTTCAAAAATATCTGCCTGGTCTTACAAAGCCACTAGTCTATATTGATTCGATAGGTAACTTGCTATTTGTCAAGACGGTACACTGTATAACATCGCACTGCACAGACAGACAGACGTACGTACAATACTAACATCGACCGTATCAATGTACTCGTCTTCGGAGTCGTGGCGCGCGCGCGGCGCCGGCGACGACGCTCCACTGACGGACCGGGAGCCTGGAATCAAATGAAAAGGGTTATAGTTTTCAGACAGCTAAATAATAACTTGGCAGCTAAAATAATAACTTGTCAAATAATATATTGAGATGGCATCTGTAATAATAATTTGGCATCTATTATAATAACATGGCATATATAATAATAACTTGGCAGCTAAAATAATAACTTGTCAGCTAATATAATAAGATAGCATCTGAAATAATAATTTGGCATATATAAAAATAGCTTGAATGTTAAAATAATAACTTGCCGTCTATAATAATAGCTAGTCAGCTAAAATAATAACTTGGCATATGTAAGGATAGAATAGAATAGAATAGAATATAATACTCTTTATTGCAGACCTCAAGAAGAAAGAAATACAAATACAAATACACTTAACATTACAATAGAGGCAAACAATAGGCGATCTTATATAATAGGATAACTTGGCAGGTAAAATAATAATGCATGCATGGCATCTAAAACAAAGCTCCAGGTGGCGGTTGGGGAACTGCTCTGCTGGCTGGAGCCACGCGACTGACATGCGGCTAGTTACCGGTGGGTGTGTTGTGTTCCGAGCGCACCCTCAGCACGTCCCCACGACCTCCAGGTCGCGGTTGAGAACTGCTCTGCTGGCATGAGTGTGACATGCGGCTAGTTACCGGTGGGTGTGTTGTGTTCCGAGCGCACCCTCAGCACGTCCCCACGACCTCCAGGTCGCGGTTGAGAACTGCTCTGCTGGCATGAGTGTGACATGCGGCTAGTTACCGGTGGGTGTGTTGTGTTCCGAGCGCACCCTCAGCACGTCCCCACGACCTCCAGGTCGCGGTTGAGAACTGCTCTGCTGGCATGAGTGTGACATGCGGCTAGTTACCGGTGGGTGTGTTGTGTTCCGAGCGCACCCTCAGCACGTCCCCACGACCTCCAGGTCGCGGTTGAGAACTGCTCTGCTGGCATGAGTGTGACATGCGGCTAGTTACCGGTGGGTGTGTTGTGTTCCGAGCGCACCCTCAGCACGTCCCCACGACCTCCAGGTCGCGGTTGAGAACTGCTCTGCTGGCATGAGACTGGGACATGAGGCTAGTTACCGGTGGGTGTGTTGTGCTCCGAGCGCACCCTCAGCACGTCCCCACGACCTCCAGGTCGCGGTTGAGAACTGCTCTGCTGGCATGAGTGTGACATGCGGCTAGTTACCGGTGGGTGTGTTGTGTTCCGAGCGCACCCTCAGCACGTCCCCACGACCTCCAGGTCGCGGTTGAGAACTGCTCTGCTGGCATGAGTGTGACATGCGGCTAGTTACCGGTGGGTGTGTTGTGTTCCGAGCGCACCCTCAGCACGTCCCCACGACCTCCAGGTCGCGGTTGAGAACTGCTCTGCTGGCATGAGTGTGACATGCGGCTAGTTACCGGTGGGTGTGTTGTGTTCCGAGCGCACCCTCAGCACGTCCCCACGACCTCCAGGTCGCGGTTGAGAACTGCTCTGCTGGCATGAGTGTGACATGCGGCTAGTTACCGGTGGGTGTGTTGTGTTCCGAGCGCACCCTCAGCACGTCCCCACGACCTCCAGGTCGCGGTTGAGAACTGCTCTGCTGGCATGAGTGTGACATGCGGCTAGTTACCGGTGGGTGTGTTGTGTTCCGAGCGCACCCTCAGCACGTCCCCACACGACCTCCAGGTCGCGGTTGAGAACTGCTCTGCTGGCATGAGTGTGACATGCGGCTAGTTACCGGTGAGTGTGTTGTGTTCCGAGCGCACCCTCAGCACGTCCCCACACGACCTCCAGGTCGCGGTTGAGAACTGCTCTGCTGGCATGAGTGTGACATGCGGCTAGTTACCGGTGGGTGTGTTGTGTTTCGAGCGCACCCTCAGCACGTCCCCACGACCTCCAGGTCGCGGTTGAGAACTGCTCTGCTGGCATGAGTGTGACATGCGGCTAGTTACCGGTGGGTGTGTTGTGTTCCGAGCGCACCCTCAGCACGTCCCCACACGACCTCCAGGTCGCGGTTGAGAACTGCTCTGCTGGCATGAGTGTGACATGCGGCTAGTTACCGGTGGGTGTGTTGTGTTCCGAGCGCACCCTCAGCACGTCCCCACACGACCTCCAGGTCGCGGTTGAGAACTGCTCTGCTGGCATGAGTGTGACATGCGGCTAGTTACCGGTGGGTGTGTTGTGTTCCGAGCGCACCCTCAGCACGTCCCCACACGACCTCCAGGTCGCGGTTGAGAACTGCTCTGCTGGCATGAGACTGTGACATGAGGCTAGTTACCGGTGGGTGTGTTGTGCTCCGAGCGCACCCTCAGCACGTCCCCACGACCTCCAGGTCGCGGTTGAGAACTGCTCTGCTGGCATGAGTGTGACATGCGGCTAGTTACCGGTGGGTGTGTTGTGCTCCGAGCGCACCCTCAGCACGTCCCCACGACCTCCAGGTCGCGGTTGAGAACTGCTATGCTGGCAGGAGACTGTGACATGCGGCTAGTTACCCGTGGGTGTGTTGTGTTCCGAGCGCACCCTCTTCAGAACGTCCCCCGCCACGAGCTCCAGGTCGCGGTTGGGGAACTCTTCGTCGTCGTCGTCTACGGACAGGAACGAGGCCACGTCGGAACTGTACGACATGGTCTCCACTATCTGTAATGAGAAAAAAGTTTCTGCCAAAAAAATCATTTTAGTGACAAGCTTTGATAGCCGACTGTACTTTTCTTTGGATATCCATCAAATGCTCACTGACACGATTCTAAAGAGCCAAAACTCGGTAGGACTGCTTTTTCTATTATAGAGTTCCTATGGCTACCTTCCGGCTCTATCATCAGATCAGCCCCATGATACCATATTATTGTATTGTCATCAAAGTATGCGAAATTTCAGCTCAATAGGTTGACGATATCTGCTTCAAAATTGAGTTCAAAGATTCCACCCGAACAAACATACCTACATACATACATACATTGCAAGTTAAATAAAAGCTTTTAATTAATTATGGGTCCGTCAGAAAAACTAACATACTTACACATGTTATACAATAAATTGCCATAAAGTCATTTAATATAACCTTTCATATATTCAACGGTGTATTGTTATAATCTGTTTTACTCTAATCATTAATTGTTATACTGTCATAAAAACATTGGAAGCAAGTCATCGCTTTGCGGGTCTTCTACTTCCACTCAGAAGGACGCAAGGTACCTAACAAACCTAACCTAGCAAACAAGTGGTGATTTGAAGGTTGTACTCGTATAGCTCTTTAGCACCTAACTCGTTATATCTTGTTCTTGTGACATTACATCATTTAGAAATGATCTAAAACGACATTATGTCATTCGTTACATTGTACAAAGCAATGGTATATCAAACCAAAACAGATTAAGTGAAATTATAATATAAAATTCGTGCACCAGAAAATTATAATTAGTATTATAAGTATTATAACTAATGTTGACGGCGGGTGCAACTGCATCATCAGTATTGCCGCGGCGACCGTGGCGCCATCTATTCGCCATCTAACTTGGGGTCCTACCACGGGTGATGTAATGGCGCGAGGTAAGAAGAATTTTGTAAGATATATAATTGATAATTATAATGAAAAGAAATGAAATAATTTATTCAGTAAGTAGGCCACAAGGGCACTTTTACAAGTCAGATTGTGAATCTACCGGCATTTCCGACCGACCGGGAGACCGCTGTTGAGAAGAAAGCCGAAAGAAACTGAACAGTAAGTAATTTTTTCGTAAATCATATACTTAAAACAATAATTTATATTTATGATATAACTAAATACATTGGTACCTATACGTAAAGGAGATGTATAGATTCTCTAAACTAAATCAATGTTAAGGAAGTAACTACATTTATACAAAATTTATTCAATTCAAAGTAATGATTTCTCCAGAGATGTATAAAGTCTCTAGGCGTCTTGACATGCAATAAGATACACTTAGTGAAGTTAATTCCACAGAGATGTATAAAGTCTCTAGGCGTCTTGACATGCAATAAGATACACTTAGTGAAGTTAATTCCACAGAGATGTATAAAGTCTCTAGGCGTCTTGACATGCAATAAGATACACTTAGTGAAGTTAATTCCACAGAGATGTATAAAGTCTCTAGGCGTCTTGACATGCAATAAGATACACTTAGTGAAGTTAATTCCACAGAGATGTATAAAGTCTCTAGGCGTCTTGACATGCAATAAGATACACTTAGTGAAGTTAATTCCACAGAGATGTATAAAGTCTCTAGGCGTCTTGACATGCAATAAGATACACTTAGTGAAGTTAATTCCACAGAGATGTATAAAGTCTCTAGGCGTCTTGACATGCAATAAGATACACTTAGTGAAGTTAATTCCACAGAGATGTATAAAGTCTCTAGGCGTCTTGACATGCAATAAGATACACTTAGTGAAGTTAATTCCACAGAGATGTATAAAGTCTCTAGGCGTCTTGACATGCAATAAGATACACTTAGTGAAGTTAATTCCACAGAGATGTATAAAGTCTCTAGGCGTCTTGACATGCAATAAGATACACTTAGTGAAGTTAATTCCACAGAGATGTATAAAGTCTCTAGGCGTCTTGACATGCAATAAGATACACTTAGTGAAGTTAATTCCACAGAGATGTATAAAGTCTCTAGGCGTCTTGACATGCAATAAGATACACTTAGTGAAGTTAATTCCACAGAGATGTATAAAGTCTCTAGGCGTCAACGTGAATAGGGAACAATATAGAATAATTATTGAATCAAAATTTCTTAGAGATGTATATGGTCTCTAGGCGTCACAATAATTTCAGACAGATGACCATTTGACGAAACATTACAGACGGGAAACAATATTGCAATATTTATTACAGGGAAATATTAGTTGTAAATATGTAAGTAATCATTACTGGATTAAGTATTCATGTGATAGCCAATTTTAAAACGAATGTTAAATGTATCGGTTAACCACAAGAAGGAAATTTAATAAAATACATATCCTGTAACCTTGTTATTGAGTTTCATTTCTCTATTTTGCTTCTTTTATCGTGAATGGAGCTAGAAACACGTTGCAAAAATCCATTAACCCTTCAACATTCGCCTTTCACTCATAAGTGCAGGTAAAGTTCTTAAAAGAAATTTCAACATTGAAAATGTTTGTTTCCCTGATCGAGTAGTGGCCCGATTCATGAAATTGTGACATTTGCCTGAAGTTTCGCAGATATGAGAGGTATGCGGATAGGCCATGTCAAAATGTGCGTCTACCGGAGCGCTTCAAAGTTCATTTTGATTTTCCAAAATCGACAGGTAAATTTCAAAATTTTTCGCCGACACGGATCGAGAATTTCCCAAATACCTTTTTATTGAGCTCGCTATTCAAGAAATGGAAAAAAAATAATCTCGGGACTAAATTAAGCTATAGTTTGAGCGAGCATAGGAGGCGGGTGGACAAAAAAATTTAGGCGGTAGCCTAACATCGACAAATATAAATAGGTTATCATGTGCTTTATTACTAAACTACATTTCCAATGCCTGCGCGTAGTGTGAGTATATTTTTTGTTCGTACGTCCTCTCCCTACTATAAGGATTTACAAAATACTATATTTTTGCAGCTCTATAGTTTTTAGTAACATTCTTCCCAGTCGATCGTTGACACCTGTCAGTGTCAAAATTTCAAGTTTGACATTGTCAAGTGCCGACTATAGATTATATATTTTTGAAATAGGGTTTCTTAAAGACACGACTAATCTGAATGATTCAAGTCAAGTCAAGTCAAGTCAAAAGTGTTTATTTGTTAAACATAGGTAAATACACCATACACTGGTGCAGGTGCAGATGACAATAAAGTTTGGTATCACTATGTTTTGCCTTCCGGCGCACAAAAACAATGATTAATTAACAATTAATTCACAGATATCATTATTACAATTAATACTACTTAATTAATATTATTAATACAATAAATTCCTATTATTACTATCATTACATGCTAAGATTACAAATAAATTTAATTTACAAATTAGAAATTGTCATAATTATGTCAAGAACTCCGAAACCGAATAGAAACACTTATCAATAAGAAAACTTTCTAGCTTTTTCTTAAATACGTTTAATGGCAATGTTTTAATGTCACTAGGCAATTTGTTGAAGATTTCGCTTGCTACGCAGAGTACGCTTTTACGTTTTAGTGCAGTGTGTGCGCGCTCTATAAAGAGATTCTGGGCGTACCTGGTGCTTCTAGGAAAGACCTCAGAAACCGTTCTAAACAATTTAGAGTTCGTCTTGACAAAGACAGCTGTTTCGAGTATATAGAGACATGGCAGGGTCAAAATTTTTAGATCTTTAACATGTGGTATACAACTGTCTGTCTGTCTAAGTCCGCGGATTGCTCTTATGCATCTCTTTTGAGCTTTGAAGACAGTCTCTCTGTTTGTGGAGTTCCCCCAGTATATGATACCATAGCGCAAAGTTGATGCCACAAAACCGTGATATGCTGTCACGACAGCCTTAGTATTTGCTTGCTTTGCAAGCTTGTATAAAGCATAAGCAAATTGATTTAATTTTTTACAGATGGCTTCAGTATGATGCTTCCATGACAGCTTACTGTCGATTTGAAGTCCTAAGAATTTGGTATCATTCACGGCTTCGATTGATGATCCTAAATATTCGCATGTAATGGAACAGCTTGGTGCACGTTGTTTAAAATGGATAATTTTAGTTTTATTTAGATTAATCAGTAAATTATTATTTTCCAGCCATTCAATAACAACACGTAACGTATTGTTGATTTCGTATTCGTAACTATTGCTATCCCTGCTTTCAATAACTACTGTACTATCGTCTGCAAAAAGAACCATGGGGTATTCAATATGCTGCGGAAGATCGTTAATGTATAGGAGGAATAAGAGTGGTCCTAAAACGCTGCCCTGGGGGACTCCATATATAGTGGTTCGTTTTTTAGATCTATAAGTTACTTGCATTTTTTTATTCAGGCATACCTGTGTCAGCTCTGTGTACTGTACTCTATTGCTCAGGAATGACTCTATAAGATCAAGTGAATTTCCACGGATGCCATAGTGATAGAGTTTTCTTAGAAGAATCTTATGGTCGACATAGTCGAACGCCTTCGTCATGTCCATGAATATGGCGCATATTCGTTTTTTCTTATCCATAGCGTTAATAATAGGATGGATAAGATCATAGATAGCCATATTCACCGTCATATTCTTGCGAAAGCCTTTTTGTTCGGATACTAGTAATTTATATTTCTCCAGAAAATCGTAGAGCCTTTCATATATGACTTTCTCGAAAATTTTAGAAAAAATGGGTACAAGAGCAATGGGCCTATAATTCGCCATATTAGCTTTGTCATCCTTTTTATGTAGCGGCTTGACAATAGTTATTTTCAGCTTCTCTGGATATACTCCTGATGACAAGCTTAGATTTATTATATGACTTAAAGGCGACCCGATAATGTTTGCAACATGTTTAATAACTTTGGTGCATATACCGTCATGCCCGACACTATTCGTGTTTTTTAGCGTCTTAATAATTGCGACTATATCATTGGGAGTGGTCGGTCTCATGTAGATGGATTGTGGACAATTTACGTTCGGATTTTGATTTTTTATTTTATTTTTATGACTTTGGATCTGATCTATAAAGAGGTCATTAAAGGCATTAGCAATGTCTTTAGGACCATAAATGGTCCCGCCATGATTATTTATGTGTGCTATGGGCTCTTTCGGAAAATGTTGTTTATTTTGTTTAATCACTTGCCATGTCGCTTTTGTTTTATTTTTTGCCGAGGTTATGAAGTGATTATTATGAGAGAGCTTTGTAAGTTTTATAATTTTTTTAAGTTTAGCGTTGTAATTTTTGTGTGCCATTTTATTCGCCTTTGTAGGGTGGAGTCTGGACTGCCATAGTAAATTCCTACATTTTTTACTGCACACTTTGATACCACGGGATATCCACTTGGGTTTTTTTTGGGTTTTTAATGTTATGGTTTTATAGGGAAAACATAAATTATAGAGACATTGAAAGTCTTCCAAAAACGCGTTATATGCTAGGTTAGGATCACTACTGGTTAACGTTTCCGAGAAAGTGAGGTTCTCCAAATGTTTCCCAAAGCGTGCCAAATTCTCTGAACTGTAATCCCGCTGTTTTATCTTCCATGCGTTTATGATACAGGATTTCATTACAGGGCATTTTAAGACTTGCGCTGTGTGATCAGATAGTCCTAAATCGATGATTTCGCTCTTGCACCCTTTGATGTTATGGGCAAAATTGTCTAGGCATGTGTTACTACTTAATCGAGTGGGTTGCTTCAATTCTAACTTCAAGTTATGATTTAAAAGTAGATATTCAAATTGAAGTGTACTATTTGTGGGCTTTAAAATATTAATGTTAAAGTCTCCACACAGAATTATCTTTTTGTTAGTATTATCACAGACTTTGCTTAGCAGCCTGTCAATTTTTTCTAAAGCTAGAGTAATGTTAGAGTTGGGTGTTCTATATAAACATATGATTATCGTACGGTGTCTTAAAAGTTCAATAGCACAGCACTCTATGGCACATTTAATAGATAGGCTCTTTACAATACTCAGTTCTCTATATGTGTGTTCTGTTTTGACAAAAATGCAGGCACCCCCTCTTCTTTTGTCTCTGGAGAAACTGGCAGCAAGTCTGAAGTTCGGTAGAGTTACAAGATCCTCAGTGCCATTCGGTACAAAGTGCTCAGTAATGCACAAAACATCAATGGGTTTCTTATCAGTTGCAAGCTCCTCCAGATGTACCGCTAAGATGTCTGCTTTATTTAGTAGCCCGGCTATGTTTTGGTGCATGATGTGGATACTGTTATACGAAAAAAACCCTCTCTGTCAGGTGTTTCGGCGCTGTCAATCGGTATAATATGTCCGTTGCGTTTTGAGATTTGTGGTCTAATGTTTGTGTTTATATTTACAGATGAGTTTAATAAATGCATGAGATCATTGAATATTGTTTTGAGTCCTTGTCGGTTTACATTTCCAAACCGCGTAAACATATCCCTTTCGTAGGATAGGTTACAATTTGAATCTAGAATGTGGCAAAAATTATATTTTAAGTTGCTTTGATAGAGTAGGTTATTAAAAGTTTCAACTCGTTTAGTAGATAGAGTAGAATGTTCATGGACTTTAAATGTCGGCAGGCAAATAATAATGTTCGTGTTTTGAATTTGGCTTAGTTGTTCACGAATGAAGTTCACTAGAATATAATAATTTATGCTAGTCTTAAAGTCTTTATCTCCAATATTTATAACACAAAAGTCATTTAAGGTGAATTCTTGCAGCTTATGCTGAAGGCCACTAAACAATTCGCGAGTGCCCGCGCCGGGCGTTAGATAAACACATGTCTTTTCACTTGAAAGTTCCTGTTTTAGTAGCTTTATCATGTAATTTGTATGGTTGCTTATGATGCACACTTGTGACTGTAGCAATGTGGATTCTAATTTTCGTTTAGGCAACGCAAGAGTTGGGCCGGCCCTCTGCTCACACAAGTCTTCCAATGGGACGGCATGCTTTTCAGTACGTAGGGCTGTGCCCTCAGGGTGGCGTAGTTCATGCACTAATGATTCTATCTGCATGGTAAGCTGTAGAATGTTTCCTTTATATACGGACAACTCGTCCTCCAGGGTTCTGATTAGCTGGTTTAGCCGTTGCAGTTCCATCGTACAGTCGTCATTTGGACAGCTCTTAGCTTCACCTGACGGCGACGACGGCCGGTAATTCGCCGGGGCAGGAGCAGCGTGAAGATTACAGTAAAGGGAGTGTCTCTTCTTTTTATCGCATCGAGATGTAGACATCGAGTTTGTTGATTGACACAAGCTTCTCAAGGTGTCTATTTCCCTTTTGAGTTTTTCAGTAATTCTTTTTAGGCCATTATTTTCTATGCTGACCTCTTCGAGCTGATTTTGCGTCGAAGCGAGTTCAGATGTAAGTCGTTCGATTTCTGTTTTCATTTCAAGCACTGCTAGCACTTCATTAGGTGTAAAGTCCATACTCTTGGATAGCTTTTCTTGTAATAGAGTGGGGTTGAGAAATGACTCAGGATCAGTACTAGTTTGTAAGTCTGAAAAAGTTACAGTGTTTGTCTGAGAACATTCCAGATCTAGGTCCGAACGATCGTGCACGTTTAGATCGCATGATTGTAAGTTAATATTCCTTAGTGGAGTGGAGCTTACAGAGCGTTCAATGTCCTCCAAATTAGAGTTTGAGAGAGTTTCTGGTTCTGACTGCACACAGCCTTCGGGCGGTTCAGGGACCGATACAGGGTGTTTAGGCTGATTCGGTGAAGGCGTGTTTTCTGTAGCAGAAGTAGGTTCCTGTCTCGTCATTTTAATTTTTTGATTCTTTCTTAAAGTAATTTTCGATGTCTCGGGGGTCGGTCCGGTCGAAATACAGGGGGATTTGTTTTTTTGAACACAAATTTTACATTTCCAGGATGCTCTTTTATGCGGTTCTAGGATGGCATATAGTTTTCCAGAATAACCTGCGCAGTCAAAATGAAGTGTTGATTTGCACTCCGAGCATAAGGCAGTTTTCCAAGGTTCTGCAGGGCGTTTACATATTGAGCATATGACCACTGTTGTATTGCTGTCGTCCTTGCATATAGACTTATTGTCAGACGCCATAGTATACACAATCTAATATTTACAAGTTTACTGTCTGTTCTATATTCGATGTCTGTCAATATTTCTTGTGTTGAGCGCCCTCCAGCGGGAGGTAGCAGTATTATTGGGAAAAGAAACACATACCAGGCAGAAAACCAAACACAAGGTAGAAGATCTATATCGATCGAACTTGTTCAGCTACTCGCCACTAGATGGCGCTGTTGTCAGTATCGGGCGATATACAGATTAGGAAGCTTTTTTATTTGGAATTAGTCTTCCTACCTTTTCAATCTTGCGATCCGAGCACTGTTTGTGACCGTGTGCTGCTGGTTAGTACACTTATTCCAGTTCATAAGACACGTCTGATTCGTATTATTGCTTAAAGTTAGTCACTGTGTCCGTTAGCTACTTTTTCGTATTTTTAAAAATAAAGTCACTTTCCACTTAAATTATTCACTACCTCCACTTTCAGGGGTGAGTTATCTTCCGTTTTCAACATTGGCACTATTTTAGTCACACTCTTTAGACTTATTATAATTTACGAATAAAATAATTACGGAGCCGATCTGTTCGGTGCACAGTGGCGCCACCGTTCTCCATGACTAAATAAAAGAACTTTACCTTGTGTAATTCGTCGACGTACGCCTGCATCGCCTCATTCTGTGTCATGTTGCCGAGTTTGTTCCACGATTCCCATTTTGCTCTGAAAATAATACATAAAATATTATGACAACAATTTTAAATCTCTCTGACTGTACAAAGAGGTAACGCCGCCAGCATATTGGGGGACTCTTAGATGGGGCATTCTTTTTAGGACCCTTTTTTTATTGTATTATTGGTTATTTAGAGTAAGGTTTTTTATATGTAAAAATGTAATTTGTTTAAAACAAAACATAAATATATAAATTGTTAAAAAAAATGTAGAACATGGTGTTTTTCTCCCATGATATCGATTCGTCATTATATTTTACAGTGGATGTATCCATCCACTAATGTTATAGATATGATGCAACGATCAAATGCAACCCTTACGGGACTTGTACCGATATCTTTTGCATCTGAAGTAGGTATTTAAGGATTTGTCATCATATATCACTGCTCATATAAATTTATATTATTATACAATTTGTGTAATAGGTGTCTGGTTTTGGCCAAAATTTAGCTCCAAACAGACGCCGAGTATACAAGTTCTATAATAATAATATGTGCAAAAATCGAAACGGTTCGGACACAGAAAGTGACCTCATTCAGTTTCCAAAATTTCGTTACAATTGGTTAAATCTTGAAAGAGTCGAGAACGAAACCTCGACTTCTTAAACCCGGTTACGTTAAGTTTGAGCCTCATGTGTATGCGACACCATATTAGTTACCAGGTGAACTTTACGTAGATTACCTACATTTGTTTAAGAGGCCTTATTCCTTTTAAAAACATTTTTTTCATATTATGACAAATATATTGTTCATTTCAACCAACTTTTTGAAGTGAATAATACCTTTCCCCGAGTTCTAGGTAGTAACATAACTATTTCATGCTTTTATTGCGTACAGTCGGGAATAAGTTGAAAACACAAATTTTCCGCGAGACTTTTGTCAATTTGGAGTAGTTTTTTAAACAAAAAATAACAATGAAAAATTTAAACTGTAGGTTTCAAATATTCATACTAATATTATAAATGCGAAAGTGTGTCTGTCTGTCTGTTAGGTACCTCTTCACGCTTATGCCGCTGAATCGATTTTGATGAAATTTGGCATGGAGATAGTTTAAGATCCGAGGAAGGACATAGGATAGTTTTCATCCTGGAAATTATCCCTAAAAAGATTGAAAAGTGAGTAAGTAATTCATGATGACAATCATGACCCTCTAGTAAATGTAATTATTAGACCAAAAGCACTTGCTCATTGCTGCATTGCTCTTACATTTGCCTAGGCGATTTTAATAACCCCTTTTATTAATTAAGGTGATTAGGTGGATATGGATATCTGTCGTGTTGTACGAGGTTGCTTCCATACTTCCAAGTTCCACGCGGAGTAGGGTTACCATACGTCCGGATTTGTCCGGACATGTCCGGACTTTTCGACTCTTGTCCGGACTTTGTCCGGCCCTTTAATTTGTCCGGCTTTTTTCAAATAAGTTTGAATAATGAGTAATAAAACCGCCCGGCCGGCCCACACCCGGCACCTACCACCTCGCAAATCTCGCAATGCGAGCGTCTACCTACTACCATGCCTACCTATTTTGGTGACTAAAAAGTCCGGACTTTTTTCGATTCGTCCGGCTTTTTGCCAGGACTTTTCAAATTCCTAAATGGTAACCCTACGCGGACGTAGTCGCGGGAAAAAGCTAGTATACCAATAAATGTCAATAGCCCAGTTCTAGGTAGTAACATCAATAATATTTCAAGGAAAATGTTTGATCATTGAGAAAAATGTGTAAAATAATCAGCATTTTAAAAGGAATAAGGACTCTTAATACAATTTAACATGAGACAACTAGCCTATTATTTGTTGCTAAGTATGTAAATATTATGTTTTTTTACTGTACGAGTTTCGCCAAGTCATGGCTTATAAATGAGCTATCGTGCCCGACGGGGTCAAAAAGCTGACACGAATGACGCAATAATTATTGTTGGTACAACTAAAAATAGATTGCAGTTTCTTTTAGTTACGTTTTTTACTCTATTTGTATATTCCCTTCCATTATTCTCCGTTTAAACTGTGGCAATAATTCTTTCGTATGTCTCACGTATTTTATGATAATGAAAAAATAAAACAACTCCTATACACATCAGGTATTTTGTATATCCTTCTGACTTTGTCATTGTCCATAAAATTAAAATTGCTAATTAAATACACAACTGAGTATGAGTATGAATTGTATGACGACGCGGTTGGCGCAGTAGTTAAGCAACTGCCTACTGAGCCGACGGTCCCGGGTTCGAATCCCGGCAAGGGCAAATATTTGTGTGATAAACACGAATATTTGTGCCTGGGTCATGGATGTTACAATACAACAATACTTTATTGCACACCAACAAGAAAAATATTACATGAGAAATCATAAATTAAATAATGGTAGACAATAGGCGGTCTTATCGCTAAAGAGCGATCACTTCCAGACAACCTTTGGGTGGCGGAGAAAACAAAATTAAACAGAAAATAATAGGTGGTGAGATAAGAACTTTAAGTAATTTGAGAAATAATAAATAAACGACAAACAAAATATTAAAGGCACATAGGTCATACACATACACAAATAATATCTATATATATAAACATACATACATACAAAATGGAAGAATGAAAATAATATCACAGCTAACATTAGACTTATAATGAAAAACGACAGCATAGAATTATTAAAGGATTAGGCTACGGTAGAGATAAATAGTGATCTTTAAGTTTATATTTAAAAATTGCCAAAGTTTTAGCTTGTCTTAGATCCACCGGAAGCGAGTTCCACAGTAAAATAGCTTGCACAGTAAAAGAATTGGAATAAAATTTTGACTTCGATGCCGGAACAGTGAGTATACAATTTTGAGCGGACCTTGCTGATGTGAGGTAACTAAAACGATCTTTAAGGTAGCGGGGAGTTGCAGGGTTAAAAAGAATATTATAGAGAAGTGAAAGTGTGTGAAAGTTACGACGAAGACGGATAGGGAGCCACTTGAGTTGTGAACGGAAACTGGAAACATGGTCATACTTGCGTAACCCAAATATGAACCTAATGCAGATGTTTTGAATACCCTCAAGTTTGTTAAGTTGCTCCTCGGAAAGGTCAATATAGGAAATATCAGCGTAATCTAAAATAGAGAGGAGTAATGTCTGAGCAAGCGTAATTTTAGTAGCAATGGGTAGGAAATAACGAAGCCTCCTCAGAGAACCCACTGCGGCAAACACCTTCCTACTAACCTCACCAAGCTGAGGCACCCAAGAAAGTGTGCGATCCATAATAACACCCAGGTTTTTAACCTGATGAGAGAAAGGAATCAGAATGCCATTGAACAAAATAGGTGGGAGGTTTATGAAGTCAACTTTTGCGATCATCTTAGGGCTACCAATGATTATAACTTGAGTCTTGTCAGGGTTGATTTTCAGACCGTAGCTACTGCTCCAGTCTGAAATACGCTCCAGATCACAATTTGTCGAGGATATGACCGATGGTAGATCACCGAGCACACCCTGCGAATATATTTGAAGATCATCGGCATAAAGGTGATAAGAAGAAGATAAGTTACTAGTAATGGAATTAATGAAAATAGAAAACAACAATGGAGACAACACGCCGCCCTGCGGAACGCCGGCCAACGTATTGCACCAAGAAGAACGGGAAGTATCCACCTTTATACGCTGCCGACGATCAGTTAGATAGCTATGAAACCAATCAATAACCGCAGGAGATATGTTAAGAGAACGTAATATCGCCAATAATATGTCAAAATCTACGGTACTAAACGCGTTGCTAAAATCAAGCAACGTTAGCACCGTCAACTTCCGCTCACTCATACCTGACCGAATATCATCCGTAATTTTTATCAGAGCAGTAGTCGTGCTATGACCAGATCTGAAACCAGACTGGTAAGGATTCAGGAGATCATTACGATTAAGGAAAGATGAAAGCTGCTGAAACACCAAGCGCTCAAGGACTTTGGATAAGAAATGAAGAATGGAAATGGGGCGGTAATCAGAATAAGTAGGATTGGACTTTTTAGGTAAGGGAATTATATCAGCATCTTTCCAAATAGCAGGAAATATACTAGATGAAATTGAAGCATTCATGATGCTGGTAATGACAGGCACGAGGAGGTCAAGAATGGGAAGGATCATATTCCGGCTGACATCATCGACACCAACGGCGTTGGAAGTAATTGATAGTACGTTCTTCTTAACATCACTGTCGGAAAATTGAGTAAGAGAAAAGGGACTGAAGTCAGGAGTTGGGATAGATGAAAGATAACTGAGGGTCCTGACTTTAGTTGGGCCACTGAAGATAGAAGAGGAGGAGAAATGCTGATTCAACCGATCAGTGTCGACATCTTTAGAACAGGAGTTTTGCTGAGTTTTCCCAACTCCGAGTGACCTAAGAAACTTCCACACTTTAGCAGGGTCACCATTTTCAACAGACTGATGAATATGGCGCCTTTGAGCGTCTCGACATACAGTGCTACAACGGTTCCGCAAACTGTGGTAACGCGCTTTGTTTTTATCAGAGGGATCAAGTTTAAACCTAGACTTAGATAAATTCTTTTTCTCTATGAGCGATCTAATTTCCTCGGTTAACCAGGGAGCAGGAAGATGTTTCACCTTGATAGGACGTACTGAAGCATGCGCGTCATAGAGCTGAGTAAGAAGCGAATTGAATAATGAAATTTTCTCATCAACAGTATTAGCCGCAAACACGACACTCCAGTCAGCCTTCAACGCGTCATCACGAAGCTTATCCACATCCATCCAACTAAAATTACGCTGAAATATGGTTTTAGGTCTAAGTTTAGGCGGACGAATTTTATATGATAAATAAAGTAAGTCATGATACGAAAATGCATCCGCGGGGTACTGTCCAAATTTGGCAACATGAGGTTTTGAGGAAGTCAGGGAGAGATCAAGAAGTGAAGGAAGGCAATTCGGAAAGTGATGCGTAGCACTAGAAGGGAGAATGCTCAAATTGCAAGCATCTACGGCAGACCGATGGTCATCTTTGAGGAGACATGTATTGAAATCTCCCATGATGATGTGATGATTAAAAGAAGGCATAATATCCTCGAGAAGTTTCTCAAAGGAGGCGAAGTAATTGATATTCTATGTATTTAAGTATTTATTTATCTATATAAGTATGTATATCGTCGCCTAGTACCCATAACACAAGCCTTCTTGAGCTTAATTTGGGACTAGGTTGATTTGTGGGAGGTTGTCTGATATTTATTTATTTTATTTATATTAATATTGTTAATATCGGCTCCATAGGCTCCATAGCTCTCTTACCGTGCTTTCAGAAGTCCGATTCCTACTAATGATTATCATCATCATCATCATCATCATCATCATCATCATTTCAGCCATAGGGCGTCCACTGCTGGACACAGGCCTCCTCAATAGACTTCCACATGGGCCGTATAGCAGCGACCCGCATCCAGCGAGTCCCCGCAATTCTAACCAGGTTGTCCGACACCTTGCGGGCGGCTGTCCTACAGTGCGCTTGCCGGTACGTGGCCTCCACTTGAGAACCTTTCTGCCCCATCGGCCATCGGTTCTTCGAGCTACGTGCCCCGCCCTTTGCCACTTCAGCCTGCTTACCCGGTTTGCTGTCGATGACCTTGGTTCGTCTACGAATCTCCTCATTTCTGATTCGATCTCGTAGAAAAATCCCGAGCATAGCTCTTTCCATAGCTCGCCGAGTGACTCTGAGCTTCCTCAAAAGGCCCATAGTTAGAGACCACGTCTACGTTGACGTGGTCTACTAATGATACAATGTATGTAATCCAACCCTCTGTGTTGGTGTGATACATACCTGTTGACCACGTCCCAGAAGCCAGGCTTCGGCTTATCACACGGCCCCTCCGTGGCCTGCTTGAAGTAGCTGTAGAACCGCAACATCAGCTCATTGCTGGGCTGGTATGAACCTGGAACAACACGTGCTCGTTAATTCATTGATCGAGCGAAACGTCTGCGTCAGCTTGGCCGGGATTTATTTCGTATACCATGATACGATGATCGGATTACAAGATTTAATATATAGTAGAAAAATGTCGTAATACAGCCAAAGCGGTTTTTACGAGGCGGTTGGTGCCGTTTGTAGTGCACGGAGCCGGCGGTCCTGGGTTCGAATCCCGGCCAGGGCAAATATTTGTGTGATGAATTAGAATAATTGAGCCTGGGTCATAGATGCTAAATATGTATGTAAGATTGTCCCTTAATATTTATTTATTTAAATGGCGGACTTAATGCCATAAGGTATTCGCTACCAGTCAACCATTGGAGAAAACAAAAACATTCGTATGGTGCAGGGTATTATGTACTATTAAGTCACTCTAGGCCGTAAGTTTGACTTCCTGGCCAAGGTAATACGTAAAACTTTAGACAAATCACGGGCGGTAATTCGTAAAGCCCCAGATCGCATATTTATAGCCGTCACCTTTGGTTCGGGCCACAAACACCTGCGAATTGGGACATTTCGACTTCACCGCCCTAGGTATGTAATGTACTATACGTATGCTATAAAGTAATGTTGCAATAACATGCATGCAAAGAGGTGTGTTTACATATGAGTGTTAACAGTCTTATTCTCAATATTGTTCTATTGAAGTTACTCTTAGCCGTTCATTAAGTATAACATTTAAATAAACATGTCGCGCGTCAATATTGAACTTTGATAACATTTAAGTGCTAGTTTCGCTTTGCAGGATGGGATGTGTTTATTGGCAAATATTTAAATGGCAACGATTTAACAAGTTATGTCTCTAAAATATACTTAAATACATATATTAAGTAAGTTATATGGTATGTAGGATATAACAACTACCCATAACAAGTAGGTATTATTTCATAGTATTTTACGTAATCGTTGCAAAATGGAGTTTCTTAAAGTCGAGTACCGCGATAAGGCCGGATTTAGTATTTGTTACTATAGTGGCAACAAAAATATATCATCTGTGAAAATTTCAACTGTCTAGCTATCACAGTTCATGAGATACAGCCTGATGACAGAAGGACGGTCAGACAGACAGACGGACAGCGGAGTCTTAACAGTAGGGTCCCGTTTTTTACCCTTTGGGTACAGAACCCTAAAAACGGTATACAACAGGCGGTCTTGTCGCTAAAGAGTGATCTCTTCTAGATAATATTTGGGTAGTGAAGTTGATGCTAAATCACATAGTGAGTAGGTGATTCAAAAGGCGAATGGGACACATTATAGGTACCTTCTTATAATCCATTAGAGTTTCTCCGAAGAAAAACTACTACCACCAAACTAATTATTCAAACCCATATAATGTTTCTAAATCTGCGTATTGCTTTGGAAATATTTTTCCAGTTTAAATTATATCATGAACTATGGAATACGATACTAAATTTATTCAGGATTAAGATTTGGTAGCTCTATGATGCGTTATCACAGTGTTATATCAATTTAATTACGGACATGATAAGAGAACGTTCCTTTGATAACGTGGGGTCACTTCACCTTAAACAAATAAAAGGAATGTATGAAAAATACGACAGTTTTTTTTTATATCTATTTGCTTGCTGGCCCGAAGGGCCCTTTGCACTGCTTGTCTCTGGCGTGGCTCGTCCTTTAGGACGAGCCACCGAAAGAACAGCAGACAAATACTAACTGTCACTTTCCTTTCCGTGCGAGCAAGACAGGTGATGCTAAGTCGCGCGACAAGGGAAGTCGCGGGAAGATATGCTAGCCGCGACATAGCGCTACCCGGGTGTGTAATAATTCATAGAACAACAAATGGTATAACGTTCATCACATCGAATAACATATAATATAATTTCAACACATAGAATCGATCAATTGTTAGAATTATCATTTCGTAGAAAATCAGTTCATATATTTTCATTTCTTATAACAACACTTGATATATTTTTTGTTTCGTATATAAACACTAAATATAATGAACATTTAATATAATAAACATTTAGTAGAATAAACAAATAACATAATACATACTTAATATAATGAACATTTCATACAATAAACATTTAATAGAATAAACAAATAACATAATACACACTTAATAGAAAGGTACGTAAATAATAATTATAATATTCGCAACTTTTTGGAAGTGGTTGGGTAGATTTGTTCTTGTAGTAGGTATGAATACAAGCAAAACTTTTTTCGGTACGCAAAAAAAATAACCTCGAAGGTCAGGCGGGAGCGAAGCTACGCTTCGCTCCCGCCTGACCTTCTAACCTAACCCGGCCACGTCGGATCTGCTATGGAAGGTTTTGCTCGCTCGTATGTTTTTTTTTGCCAGTACTCCGCCTTAGCTCCGAACTTAATACTTTCCTGGAAGTGGTTGGGTGGATTTGTTCTTGTATGTAAACAGTAGGTATGAATACAAGTAAAACTTTTTTCGGTACGCAAAAAAAAAATAACCTCGAAGTCCAGGCGGGAGCTCGCTACGCTTCGCTCCCGCCTGACCTTCTAACCTAACCCGGCCACGTCGGATCTGCTCTAAAAGGTTTTGCTCGCTCCCTGCGCTCGCTCGCTTGTTCAAATTTTGTAATTTATGAATTCGAAAGTATATTATACGAAAAATACATTCTATTAAACGTAAATTCTATGATAAGTACATTCTATTAAACGTACATTCTATAAAATTATTGTTATAAGAAAAGTGCATTATATTAAACGTGCATTCTATCAAATGATTGTTATAAGAAATGACTTTCTATCAATTGTGCTTCTATGAAATAACGATATATGAAATAAACATTCTATGAAACGTTGTTATACAAACTGAAAATTCTACCAAACGTATGTTCGGGCATATGAAAATATGTTAATTGTTTTTCTATGAAATGAGACGCACCCAGCGCTACCCGTCACTCTCTCACATTACTGCACAGAAAGAGACTGGTAACGCGCGAGAAATAGTCGCGTATGACAGTTAAATGCTAGAGGTGCGGTGTATGAGATATTTATGACGACGCGTTTGGCGCAGTTGTAAAGCCTACTAAGCCGGCGGTCCTGGGTTCGAATCCCGGGCAAATATTGGTGTGTTAAACACGAATATTTGTGGATTTCGTCCATAACACAAGCCTACTAGAGCTTACTGCGGAACTAGATCGACTTGTGTGAGGTTATGCGATATTTTTAATTTGTTAAATCGATTTATTGCTTTAAAAGACACACCTCAACGCAAGCATCGTCGGGTAAGCTACAGTCAACCAATTTGATTTCTATGCCACTATAGAACCTTGTCACAATGACAATGATATGAGATTTCAGGCGGCTTTCATATTGACATTCACTGTGACAAGGTACGAAATGGCCTAGGAATCAAATTGGTTGACTGTACAGCAAGAAATCGTCGTTTCTGTTTGTATATGTTTGACGACGCGGTTGGCTCGGTTTGTAGTGCAGCTGCCTACTGAGCCGGCGGTCCTGAGTTCGAATCCCGGCCAGGGCAAATATTTGTGTGATGTCTGATGAACCCGAAAATTTGTTCCTGGGTCATGGATCTAGTAATTATGTATATCGTCGTCTAGTACCCATAGTACAAGCTTTTCTTAGTTTGGGACTAGGTCGATTTGTGTAAGACTGTCCCTATTTATTTATTATTTTATTCATTTATATACAGTGATCATTAATAGCTGACTATTTTAGTATGCATCTTGACATAAGCTTAAGCTTAAATTGACAGCTATTTTGGTGCTGACCGTACCTATTGCCGCAACAGTTTGTCATACGCTCTGCTGCTATGTCGTAATGTAGAATGGCACTATAGGTTAGAAATGTTAAGGCACTGGTCCCACCGACGATGAGCGAGAAGCTATTAGAACTATAAACTAAAAAAAACCGGCCAAGTGCGAGTCTGATTCGCGCACCGAGGGTTCCGTACAAACTTTCACTTATCCCATCTTAATTGGCCTGGTTGAGTTAAGTATGCACCTGAGGCGCATACAAACGAGGTGCAAATTTAACGCAAGCGAGTTCTCCAAATATGATGTTTGAAAAGGACTATATGGGGTCATCCATAAATTACGTCACACGTTAAGGGGGAGGGGGGGGGGTCATACCAAACGTGACAGCGTGACATAGGGGGGGAGGGGTTCAAAAAGTCGACATTTTGTGTGACGTAATTTGTGGATGACCCCTATTCCATTAGCGGGTTATACTCCCACACAAAGTCCAACTACTGTTAGTGAGGGCTAACCAGCCCTGATACAGTTCAAAGTTCAAGTCATAAAAAAAGCGTTCTATCTTTTATCGCTGGCATCAACTAGTGAAGAGAATAATCAATGCATTAACAGCTAGCAATCAACGATTAATATATCTGTCTTTTTTACTGACACGCGGGCTATATCTACCTATGTTTGTTTCTTGAGCGAGAAAATAGTCGACAGTTAATCGCTTCCTCGCCCTCGGTGGGAGCAGTGCCTAATGATTGCGCTAAGGTGTACCGTAAGGAAAGCTTATGTTAATGAAACACTTTAAACACAATAACAGTTTCCTAGACAGTATTCTACTTCGAAAGAATACCGCCCCTCAAACGCGCAAGCCATATGGAAAATTGTGGAAACTCTTATTGTAAGGATCTCAAAATTATTAGTCTATGGTCTAATAAGATGCAAAAAATAGAGAACTAATATATCCCTATCTGCACCAATAAATCCGAGCTTCTCAGTAGGTAGTATAGTATCGTCCAGTGATTCGTTAAAGGAAGGAAAAATTGTAATTAGCTTGGAGTTTCAAACTACCTATGTTCAAACGATGCCATGGGTATGATGCATAACACTATGAACAACTTTTGAACACTCTTCCAGGAGCGAAAGGCACCCAATTAACTCTAAATCCGTTTTTTTTCTCCAAATCTGTGTATCGGACAGAGTTGAAATTACGAGACACATTTGATTATTCAACTTTTATTATTATGATATTGGGTCCGTAATACCCCACTGCTGGACAAAGCCCCCCCCCATTTCATCCGGTACCTCGACTTAAGGCTATTTCTGGCCATTCCTTCAAGAAAAGAAGGCATGCAAGTCGTCACGCCACCGCTGGCGAGATCTGCCACGTTTACGATTCGAGTTTTCCGCTATTTTCGGGTATTCTACTTGCTGCAATTTGTGGCCAGCTATTATTTCTATCTTGCTCTAGCGTAGTAGGGTGTCAGAGAAGGCCGGCCATAGTTGCCGGCACAAATTGCAGTAAAACAGCCCGTTTAGAAGTCCCTTCACCAAATTAGATTTATCGTCTCCGTCAATACACAGACGTTTAATATGAAGGTAAACAACTGCTTAAACATACATGTACCGCGGTCAATTTGTAGTAGACATGGGCTTTCGCAAGCTGTGAACACATTGTAGGCTATTCAGTAAAGCCACACATACAATACCATACAAATCCACTTTATTGCACAACTCAAATACACACGGATACAAAACATGAGAGATATACAGTAAAAAAATAACAGAGGCTAACAACAGGCGGTCTTATCGCTAAGTAGGGATCTCTTCCAGACTACCTTTAGGTAGCGGAGTAGATCAATAAAAGTTTAAATTGAGTAGTAAATACCCCGTATTCATTCGTTAAAATTCTTACTTTTCCACAAAAAATAACCGACTTCAACGAAAAGAAAACTACTGGTTTTACTTCCACCAAACCAACTAAGAACCATCACGACGGACAAGTCTTTCGATTAAAAAAACAACACTCGAATTGGTCCATCTGTTTGGGAGCTACGATGCCACAGACAGACACACAGATACACATGTTAAACGTATAACACCCCTATTTTTAACCGACTTCAAAAAAGGAGGAGGTTCTCAGTTCGGTTGTACTTATGTTTTTTTTTTTTTTTTTATTATTATTATTATTTTTAATGTTTGTTACCTCAGAACTCCGTCATTTATGAGTCGATTTTGAAAATTCTTTTTAGGTTCATGAATAGACTATCGAACAAAAACATAAAAAATTGGGCAAGTGCGAGTCCGACTCGCGCATGAAGGGTTCCGTACCATAATCTATAACAAGTGTATAGTGTATGGGAGGGTGTCGTTTGACCAAAAAACGTTTGACCAAACAACGTTTGACCAAACAACGTTTCACCAAAATAACGTTTCACCAAAATAACGTTTCACCAAAATAACGTTTCGCCAAATGATCATTTTACAAATGGTTCATTTCACCAAATGATCATTTAGCAACTGAGTCATTTGACCAAACTTGAGGTGAATCAATCACCTTTCAGAGCAGATCCGACCCGGCCGGGTTAGGTTAGGTTAGTTTTTTTTTTTATATCCATAGAGGACAGGAAAGGACAGGACAGGACAGGACAGGACAGGACAGGACAGGCCAGGACAGGACAGGACAGGACACGACAGGACACGACACGACACGACACGCCACGACACGACACACGACACGACACGACACACGACACGACACGACACACGACACGACACGACAGGACAGGATAGGACAGGACAGGATAGGACACGACAGGACAGGACGGACACGACAGGACAGGACAGGACAGGACAGGACAAGATAAAGACAAGATAAAGACAAGATAAAGACAAGATAAAGACAAGATAAAGATAAGATAAAGATAAGATAAAGATAAGATAAAGATAAGATAAAGATAAGATAAAGATAAGATAAAGATAAGATAAAGATAAGATAAAGATAAGATAAAGATAAGATAAAGATAAGATAAAGATAAGATAAAGATAAGATAAAGATAAGATAAAGATAAGATAAAGATAAGATAAAGATAAGATAAAGATAAGATAAAATAAAGATAAGATAAAGATAAGATAAAGATAAGATAAAGATAAGATAAAGATAAGATAAAGATAAGATAAAGATAAGATAAGATAAAGATAAGATAAATATAAAGATAAGATAAAGATAAGATAAAGATAAGATAAAGATAAGATAAAGATAAGATAAAGATAAGATAAAGATAAGATAAAGATAAGATAAGATAAAGATAAGATAAGATAAAGATAAGATAAAGATAAGATAAAGATAAGATAAAGATAAGATAAAGATAAGATAAAGATAAGATAAAGATAAGATAAAGATAAGATAAAGATAAGATAAAGATAAGATAAAGATAAGATAAGATAAGATAAAGATAAGATAAATATAAGATAAGATAAAGATAAGATAGATACATTTATTTTCATCCTCATCTTCATCCTCATCCTCATCCTCATCTTCATCTTGAAATAACATTTGGTTAAATGATCATTTGGTCAAATGATTATTTGGTGAAACGTTGTTTGGTCAAATGATACTTTTGTAAAATGATCATTTGGCGAAACGTTATTTTGGTGAAACGTTGTTTGGTCAAGTGATCATTTGGTCAAACATTAGTGAACCGTATGGAAGCCCCCCTTAAATATTTATTTTATTTTATTTTTAGTATTTGTTGTTATAGCGGCAATAGAAATACATCTGTGAAAATTTCAACTGTCTAGCTATCACCGTTCTTGAGATACAGCCTGGCGACAGACGGACGGACGGACGGACGGACAGCGAAGTCTCAGTAATAGGGTCCCGTTTTTACCCTTTGGGTAGGGAACCCTAAAAACCGGCCAAGTGTGGACTCGTACACCGAGGGTTCCGTACAAATACTTCTCATCTTAACTGGCCGGGTTAAGTTAAGGTTGCACCTGGTATGTATGGCGCCGGATACAAATGAGGTGCAAAGTTAACGCAACCGACCACGTTTGTTGTATGAGATGGGAGCCCCTTAAATATTTATTTTATACTGTTTTTTAGTATTTGTTGTTATAGCGGCAACAGAAATACATCATCTGTGAAAATTTCAACTGTCTCAACTGTCTAGCAATTACGGTTCATGAGATACAGCCTGGTGACAGACGAAAAGACGGACAGCGGAGGCTATTACTAAATAGGGTCCCGTATTTACTCTTTGGGTACGGAACCCTAAAAAACCACCGATGTGTAAAAAACTAACCGATTAGAGAAGAAGTCCTCCTTCTTAAAGTCGGTTGCAGATGAGAAAGAAACGCAACTGATATTGAAGGTAATGGGGTTTATTAAAAGAGGAGGTAACTTTTTTTAAATTTTGTATGGTTTGATTGGTTAATCGCAATTAGTATAGTCCCTAGAAACTACTCGGAGCTTCGTTCGTCAAGTAAGCAATAATGACCCTTCTTTTGCTTCACCGTCGTCGGATAATAACTTCCTATTTTCTAATCGTTGAACAGTTATCCAAGACAATGGCAATAAGTCAAAGGCGACACAGTGTAATAATAATATTTAAATCAGTATCTTAACTTTACAATCCATACTTAATATTATAAATGCGAAAGTGTGTCTGTCTGTCTGTCTGTCTGTTACCTCTTCACGCTTAAACCGCTGAATCGATTTTGATGAAATTTGGCATGGAGATAGTTTAAGATCCGAGGAAGGACATAGGATAGTTTTCATCCTGGAAATTATCCCTAAAAAGATTGAAAGTGAGTAAGTAATTCATGATGACATTGATGACCCTGTAGAAAATGTAATGATTAGACCAAAAGCACAATTGCTCTTACATTTGCTTAGGCGCTTTTAATAATCCATTTTATTAATTAAGGTGATTAGGTGGATGATATCTATCGTGTTGTACGAGGTTGCTTCCATACTTCCAAGTTCCACGCGGACGTAGTCGCGGGCAAAAGCTACTAGCTAGTGAATAATTATTTATTTATTTATTCAAATTAGTTTCACAGCATTACAGTATAAACCAAGGCACTGTGAACTACAAAATTACATTTTAAAAAGCTTAAATCTAGTTTGATTCAGGCGACGTAACTGCGTGGCTCCGTTGCGTCGTCGGATCTGGCGCAGGATTCGACAGATTGCCCCGGAACCGCCGAAACACAACACCCTTCGGCCAGAAGTCTGCACTTGCGATGGTGTCCTGCAGCGGCCGCGGCACGCGCACCACAATCGAGCTGAAGTGCACGTAGTGGCGGGACTGCAGCTGGTGCACCCTCAGCGAGAAGCCAGTCTTCCGGCGGACGTACTCCACCACATCGTCAGCCACGGTGGAGTGATGCAAGCGCGACACATAGAGCGCCTTACTCGGTATAATAATTAGTAGGCATCATACTCATACTCATACTCATCGGTCATCGGACTTCGGATAGCACGGTAGGACTTAAAAGAGCTATGGAGCCGATATTAACATTAAAATACAATCTATACTCATACTTATAAGTGTATTGTATTCGTAATTTTAACTTTATAGTCAAGGACAACGTCAGAAGAATGGACCAATATCTGTTTTGTGTAGGCATTTTATTTCGTCGCCATAAAATACATATTTGCGACTTTTTATAAGTTCATATGAGTTCGCAACATTTCGGCCCGTTCCTGACAATTTTTACGTGAGTTCAACACGTTTTTATGATTGTTAAAGATATCTCACGATACTTTTAATTATATTAACTAGTTTCTTGTTTAAAATTTGGCCGGTGTATTTGGGTAGATCAACTATTTTCTTGTTATTATTTCCGTGACCCGAGACGGGAATAGTTTAAACTTATAGAAAAGTATTGATAATTTATTAGTATTGTCAGGAGATCGTCTACATAAGAATGGGCTAACAACTGTGGCAAGTACAGTTTTTGGAAAATATAACCGCCGAAATCGTAACTTTAATCGTAGTTTTACAGAGTTGCCCTAAAGGACATCACCATGGCAAAATGCAACTGAAAAAAGTTGATCGACATTCAATGAAGCGGTATTGTTTCAAGTTGAAATACTGTCAACAATTTATATATTGTGTAGCAACGCTAATTGGCAGGGCACATGAGAACCGCCGGCTGGCGCCGAGGCCGGGGTTCGATTACCGGGGAGGTCACCCGCGCATCGCAACCGAGGATTATTCCATCAATACTCAATCTTAGAATAATATAATACTATACGCAGACGCCGGGAAAGAAGGGCTTGCCGGGTGAGTAAGTACCTATAGACGGCCGACCGTAGTGTATACCGTGTCTCGCTCACTCCTATCGCTTCCGCTCGCCGCTACGCTGGTCGCCCGAAGTCGTGGCTGGACAAGTGACAACGTATAGTATGATTATTTTTTATATACACATTTGCCACAGCACACGACCCATATAAATAAAAAAATAAATATAATGGGACAATCATACACAAATCGACCTAGTCCCAAACTAAGCAAAGCTTGTACTATGGGTACTAGACGACGATATACAAAATACATAAATACATATATAGATAACATCGCAGGTGTCTGCAAACTGCGCCAACCGCGTCGTATGACGTAAAGCTGCACGACTTATTGAATTTCATTAAAAAAAAACAAGCAATGTCATAGTGGTTTTTCTAGTATCTATAAACGTTTTTTACTTTCTATTTGATACATTTGAGTTCATCTTATATTTTTTCATACCACGGTGTTGAAGTATTTAACGATAATAAATCATTACATAAACAGTTATACGTACTACGTGTTTTTTTTTTAAAGCTGTGTTGTGACCAAATCTTGCGTTTCGATTCATGTGCTATTTCTGTAAATTGGTAGAAATCGATTAAATCGATAAATTGATACCTGCAGAGAGAAAATTAAAACAAATTACTATTTTACATAGAACGCTCCAGTGAGCCCGACGGCTCGTAGCTAAAAAAAATATTGATTTACACAGAATAAACAAAAAACTATGCCGGTTCGAAAAAAAGTTAGTCGATAAAATCGATTCGATCAACCATTCATAATCGTTAGATTTGGCAAACAATATGTCTTTGCCACATCACTACAAACGTCAACAGAGAACTGTCAAATGTGTTTAAAAATTAATCACACTCTAGCAATTAAATACTGGGCCTATCATCAGCCATCTTTGTTCATGTTCATTTCATCTCATGTTTTAATAATTTAATTTTTGTTTTTATTCATGGTTTTATTCTTTATAAAGTGAATATTATTATAAACTGACATTGACAAAAGCCTCGAGCTGCCATTCCTGGATTTAATTAAATACTGTCGTTGCGAACTTATCTACGTCTAAGAATTTCATAATAGCTGGTGTTAATAAGTCTACGGCTGCTTGTCTTGCAACCGAGTGGCGTCACAAGGTCATAAACGATGGTCTTAAATATCATGTGTGAATTAAGTGGCAGTTTGCTTAATTTTTAACACACTTTTATCAGCTTCCACTTATAACTGTATTTAAGTAAAGACCAGAAATATATGATGATTGTCAAGAGGGCGCTATTTATAAGATTTACATGGCAACAATTTTAGTGATTGGAGGGATTTGGAAAGATGGATAAACAGTACCTACGACGCCATGGAAATGTGGTCCTAGAAACTCCTTTTGAAGATAGTAAGGATCGCTTTTCGCATGAACAACTCGACCCTCAAAGAAAGTGCCTATATTTATTTATTTATTTATTTAAAGTTTATTGCACAAAACAAGTCAGTACAAATGTAATGATATGTATTTATATATTATGTATATCGTCGTCTAGTACCCATAGTACATAGTACAAGTAATTAGTTTGGGACTAGGTCGATTTGTGTATGATTGTGCCATATATATATATTTTTTATTTATTTATATGGTTCGTGTGATGTCCTATAATCCTTATTTGAGGAGTTTCTTCGATTCCTCGTGTATCTCGTAGTCGATATTACACCAAAATGTTATGGGACCATCCTGGAGCGCCCTCTGTTAAAATTTCAAACATAAAAAAAAAGTTTCCATATCGGTTTATAAAAGACGAAGATGTAAAAATCGTTCAGTCCAATTGAGAACTTCCTCTTTTTGAAGAAAGTTAAAAATATATTATAATCAAACATTTTTATTTCAAATAGTCAATCACAGATTGATTTTCTTGGATGACGATTAAATTAGTTTCACTCAATTTCTTCTGAAATACCCTATTCTTGAATGACGGTCAGTTGATTCATTTTTGCGGTGCGTCATTTAAAATGATGATTTGTTATTGAACGCCCAACTCTGGTTATAATTAACAATACGTACACAAAAAACATAACCCTACGCAGTTGGCTAAAGCCGGCCGTTAACCTCGGCTACCGTTTATCTTTCTGCGCCGGCGCATGCAAGAGTGAATGTCGCCGGATTCGAAGCGAAACCCAGTCAAGGGTAACCGCGCTCGGAAGTATGGTTTTTGCGGGGATCCATAGGTCCCTATTTCACAATAGTTTAAACTTAGAATAAATACACCTAAACCTAGTCAGCGCTTGAAAGTGAAGCCAGCTTTACTGAGCTACAGCCAGAGCCGTATTCAGCCAGTCTAGGGGCCCAGACCCAGACTCATAGTGAGTCCCATACTGAATACATACTCGTTATGTAATATGTATAGTAGCTCTAGTTATAATGACTGTTAGCTTAATAGTCTCTTCTCTGACTTGCTTAGATTTTTTTTTTTACGTTTGGAGTCACTTTACATCTCCAAATGACAGTCGAGACCTTTTACATCTCCGAATTTAATCTGTTGACCAAGGAGACTCTACATCTCCATTAAACTAATCTTATTTTTACTTTATTTTAATCTTGACGCCTGAAACCCTTTACATCTCTGAAAGACAAGTATAGTTTAAGTTTATTGCAATTTAATAGATCTGGAGACAATATACATCTCCCTATAAAATATGCCCTGTGATTTGTCTGTTGCATTACTACTAGCACATTATTATTGTAAATTGTCATCATCATCATCATCTCAGCCATAGGACATCCACTGCTGAACATAGGCCTCCCCTTTGGACTTCCATATATACCGGTTGGAAGCGACCTGCATCCAGCGCCTTCCGGCGACCTTTATAAGGTCATCTGTCCATCTTGTAGGTGGACATCCTACGCTGCGCTTGCTGGTCCGAGGTCTCCACTCGAGCACTTTTCGGCCCCATCGGCCATCTGCTCTGCGTGCTATGTGGCCTGCCCATTGCCACTTCAACTTGCTAATCCGGTGAGCTATATCGGTCACTTTAGTTCGTCTACGGATTTCCTCATTTCTGATTCGATCACGTAGAGACACCCCGAGCATAGCCCTCTCCATTGCACGTTGAGCGACTTTGAGCTTTGAGATGAGGCCGATAGTGAGAGACCACGTTTCGGTGCCGTAAGTCATCACTGGTAACACACATTGGTTGAAGACTTTCGTCTTGAGGCACTGAGGTATGTCGGACGAAAAGACATTGCGTAGTTTCCCGAACGCTGCCCAGCCGAGTTGGATTCGACGGTTGACCTCTTTCTCGAAGTTGGACCTACCTAATTGGACCACTTGTCCTAGGTAGATGTATGAGTCATCAACTTCGAGTGCCGAGTTTTCAACAGAGACTGGGATGGGCACAACCTTGGCATTTGACATGAGTTTCGTCTTGTCCATGTTCATTTTTAAGCCCACCCGTTGAGAAACTCGATTGAGGTCATCGAGCATCACGCTGAGTTCCTCCATCGACTTTGCCATGACTACGATGTCGTCGGCAAACCGAAGGTGAGTGATGTATTCGCCATTGATGTTGATGCCAAGTCCTTGCCATTCCAGGAGCTTGAAGGCGTCTTCCATAACGGCCGTAAACAGTTTCGGGGATATAACGTCCCCTGTCTTACGCCTCTTCTCAATGGAATGGCCTTTGTGCTCTGCTCCTGAACTCGGACCGACATGGTGGCGTTACTATATACAAACACTTCAACACTTCAATGTACCGATAGTCAATATGGCATCGCTGAAGTGACTCGAGCACCGCCCATGTTTCCACCGAATCGAAGGCTTTCTCATAGTCCACAAACGCTAAGCATAATGGCAAGTTATACTCTTCAGTCTTCTGTATAACTGTAAATGTTTATTTTTTTCATATTATTATGTAATTTAGAATCTGACATGTAAAAGATCTCTTGTAGCCTACTTGCAGAATAAAGTTTTGAATTTTGGAAAAGAAGCAAGACTTGCACCATAATTATGTTCTCCTTATAGGGGAGGGGGCCCCAAATGCCAAGTGCCTAGGGGCCATGGCCCCCGAAGTCCGCGCCTGGCTACAGCCACGGCTCAGCACCTCTAGTAACATACGTATACCGTCTCTTTCTGTACAGTAATGTGAGAGGGTGACGGGTAGCGCTATGTCGCGCGACAAGAGTCGCGAAGTATATTTGTCCTAGAGGGGCAGTTTCGTCCTTGTACGCGTTTGTCAATATCACAAGCAAAACGGGCAAGGGAATGATGACGTATTAAATGTTAACATAAAAATACATTAATTATCTATACATATAATTAAACTGAAGAGGGTCGAAAGTCTGCACATGGAAGATATTCGAAGAAAGTTGGCGGGTGGATACTTATTCGAATCGACAACAGAACACGTTCCAAAAGTTTTTAATTTTTTTGTCCGTTTATCTGTTTATTTGACCGCGCATCACGTGAAAACAGCTGAACAAATTTTGATGAAAACTTCATTAATCTGTCGAGAAAATCCCCGGCCATATTATAGGCCATATTTTTTTGCCAATGACAGGGCGGGTAGCCATTACACTCGATTGAGTTGTTTGCACCTGAATCTTATGGCGCTACTTAGGAAGGAGGTGCAAACTTTTTTACTGACACAGACCGCTACTAGCAGTGTTAATAAAGTTATCGTGTAAGTATAATATTATTGATTTAGTTACCTCGTTGGTAAAAATATTTTTTTCTACTCCAGTACTTTTTTCTGTCATTTATATAGTTACTAACTCTAATATAAAGACATAAATTATGAAAGTCTGTAAAAGTCTATACTCTACTGCCCAAAATAACACTGCTAAACGATGTTATAATGTCGCCAAAAAAGCATCACTACGATAAACAGCTTCATTCACACAATTTGCAATTTTAAAAAAAACTTATTGTACCAAGGCATTGCTGCCAAGTTAAAAAAAAGTTTTATTTTCAGTGCATGGATGTTTCGTATAGTGAACGTATACCTTTATGTATAAGTTCATATTTTTTTGACAGATGTTTAGTATAGTGAACGTATACCTTTATGTATAAGTTCATATTTTTTTGACAGATGGACGTCAATAAAAAAAAAGTTTTTTTTTTTAATTTTGTTGATTCCGAGCGGGAACATGTGATTATTTTCTTTGTTGTTTATTTGCATTTTATTTATGAAATGTCGAGTCGTAGAAAAAGTATTGTATGCAACGTTGTATAAGTAGGTCAAAAAACGCTCGTGGCATCTTTCTTACGATGTTCGCGGCGCTCACATCGTAACCCATGCCACTCGCGTTTTTTGCCCCTTCTTATACAACGGTTGCATAAAATACTAATTCATTGCGGTAGTAAATCGATACAGTTTTGGTTTACAGGTAAGGCGATAGCCTCGAATATTGAGGTACCGGTACAGTTTTGGAATAACTGTACCACATATGGATTGTATAAGTAGTGTAAAGTACGGCTTTCTATCTGCCTACGGTAAAATTAATAATAAGGTTGTGACTAAATATTTACAATGAAGCGAAAAATTATAAAAAAAATGGCATGTATTTAAATCGATATCTGTATATTCCCTTTTATCGATCAAAATATTTGAATGTTTCACCAAAAATACTGACTTGCACACTAATTATGCACACTAGGTAAATAATGCGAATTCAATATACTATTTAAAGGTACCTTTTTGCAAAACTGTTTTACTGGATATAAAAAAAAAACTAACCTAACCTAACCCGTCCGAGTCGGATCTTAGTGTGCAGTGCGAGGATAATTAGTGCTTGAAACTTTCAAATATATCAATTTGTGTATGATTGTCCCTTAATATTTATTTTTATTTATATCTGATGTACAAACCATATTTTTGGTGTGAATTCGGTTAAAAAGGTCATCTCGTTTTGTATGATATTTAAGTTTTTTTTGTAGGACATGTTCAGTTAATCAATTGTTTTTTTTGCACAGCATAAGTTTTTCTGGTATGCATTCAGTTAATTAGTTGAGTTACCTAGTGTACTGAAAAATTATACAGATGTGCATTTAAATATATCCCTAAAAAAATATGGTTCAGCCAGTGTTCGAACATGCGTCTCCAACGGCTTTCCATGCCAACACGGGCACCTATTGGAGCACTGCACCTGATGCATCAGGTGGGTAGGGCCCAACAAGGTTGGAGTAGTAGGGCCTCGTGCAGGGTCCGTCCGGATTGTTACTACCGTCTTGCCTGCTAACCCACCGCCAAACAGCAATGTTCGCATTGTTGTGTTCCGGTGTGGGGGTAAGATAGCCGGTGAAATTACTAGCATAGAGGCATTCTATCTTCGTCCTCCGGGTAGGCAAGCACTTGTGACTCCTCTGGTGTTGCAGGTGTTTATGGGCGACGGTAATCGCTTTCCATCAGGCGATACGTTTGCTCGTTTGCCCCCTATGACATAACAAAAAAAAGGTGGTCCGACTTGGTTAGGATGGTGAACAGAAATTGTATGAGGGCGATCGTTGTGGCGAACTTTGGGGAAGGCCTTTGTCCAACTGTGGATGTCTATCGGCTTATATGGTGATGTCAATTAGTGAAGTGGCTGTAACAATGAAGACCACTAATGAAGTAATGACCACTTGAGCCGAGGAAATCAATTATATACATTTTACAAATTGCGGTGAAAGTTATTTAATGAGTTTGTTAAGTAATCTCAACGTATTCTAGTCAGTAGGGTTTGTCCCTTTCGTGAAGGGTCCCTTTTATAAATGTCCCTTTCGGGTTACCCTCATCTGGCAGAAAATTGTAAGTAAGTAAACACTTTATTGTACACAAAAACAGTTACTTCTATTACAAATAACATGGGTACAAAGGCGAACTTATCCTAAACTTATAAGGGATCTCCTCCCGTTAACTTATGAGCAATTGTATGAGTTATTGTTTAACCGAACGTAATGCAAAATGCTCATTTATCAGATTATTTTTAGCTGAAACGGGAAATATATTTAAAAATTGGGCAATTGCGAGCATGAAGGGTTCCGTACCATAATCTATAACAAGTTTGTTGTATGGGAGCCCCCCTTAAATATTTTTTTTTTTTAGTATTTGTTGTTATAGCGGCAATAAAAATACATCATCTGTGAAAATTTCAACTGTCTAGCTATCACCGTTCTTGAGATACAGCCTGGTGACAAACGGACGGACGGACGGACGGACGGACGGACAGCGAAGGCTCAGTAATAGGGTCCCGTTTTTACCCTTTGGGTACGGAACCGTAAAAACGGCGGTTATAATGTGGGTTGAAAACGCAATAAAATACAAACTTCAGCAATTACGAAACGAATTACCGTTGTTTACATCTCACAGAGCCATAATTATAAGCTTCAAAAATATCATCCTTACATAGCGCAGTTAAAAATAGATAAAATTACATAAACTAATTGCATAATGGCGGAAACCAGAGTTGACCGTGATCCGCGCAGAATGAAGCCTTTCTAATGCGCCCGCGCAACGAAAGAGAACTTCGGAGTTTCACTTTTGCGACGACGCGAGTGCTTCTGCAGACTTTTTAAACTATTTCTAACAATAACAAGTTCCTAAAAAGCCTTGACACCGGGGAGGGCTGTTAGAACCTGGATAGTAGCAAACAAACTAGAAACAAAAACCCACAAATTATCTGCTTTGCCCGATGGTTGACTGGTAGAGAATGCCCAATGGCATTAAGTCCGCCTTTTGTACGATTTGTTTTTCATTTGTGCAATAAAGATTAAATAAATAAAAACTTGTTTCAATGAAAATTAAATTAAATATAAATACAATATTTTACGCAATTCAATCGAGCCCATGACATCTCCTTATCGTGAAATATGAAATAAAAAATTGTGAAAGTCAAAACTAACAATAATACCGAATTTCATCTAAATCGGTTCAGCCGTTCTTGATTCCCCATACTAAACTCCACCCCTCTTCACGCCCATTAGGGATAATTTCCAGGATAAAAACTAGCTTAAATGTCCTTCCTTGGGATTCCAACTATCTCCGTACCAAATTTCATCTATATCAGTTCAGCTGTTTAAATGTGAAGATTTACCAGACAGACAGGCAGACTATCGCATTTATAATATTAGTATGATTTAAGTTCAGTTTTGTTATAAAAAATAAATATCAGACAGCCTCACACAAATCGATCTATCTAGTCCCAAATTAAGCTCTAGAAGGCTAGTGTTATGGGTACTAAACGTCGATATACGTACTTATATAGATAAATATATACTTACATACATAGAATACCCATGACCCAAGCACAAATATTCGAGTAAATCACACAAATATTTGCCCTGGCCGGGATTCGAACCTGGGAACACCGGCTCAGTAGGCAGGCCTCTAAAAACTGCGCCAACCGCGTCGTCGAAGCGTGTACGTGTGAAAATCAAGTAAATAAAATTTAAGTAAGATGAAAGTTATTTCCAAAATTAGCCAAGATATGGCGAAAATTGCGTAACATATAGGGCAACAAGACTTTCACTTTTGCAGTCTGTTAAAACCGGCGATTTACTTGATGTAACATAGAAGGGCGGACAACAAAGTTATTCTTTATGCGCTGTATGATAAAGGCTGCCATTATCTTTCATTGTTGTTTTCATGTTATTTATTTATAGTACTTTTAGCGATAACGACACATGTCTAGATTTGTAAATATGTGGTTGAATCAACTTTTTCTTGTTGTTTTGTTTGTGACCCAGGGGACAATAGTGATTTAACTTCTTAGAAGAGTGTTGATAATTTATATTATTGGCATTGTCAGGAGATAGTCTACATAATAATGGGCTTAGTTATAGGTAACTGTTTCAATTAAGTATCACGGACGGACACCGGAGTCTTACTAATAGGGTCCCGTTTTCTTACCCTTAGGGTACGGAACCCTAAAAAAGAAAACAATTACATCAGAGTTCCAAATTACAAAGTCGCTCGTATGCTAAGAGTGACAACTGAGATGAAAAAAACATAAAACTCATAAACCGAAATGTTACGTACTCCGTTATGATTAATGAGCGTGAAGTTTTACGTAAATATAAACGCTGTACGATCATCATCAAAAGTAATTGACAATTTTACTTCTAGCTTATGTCCATTTGCATACTACCATTCACAGCTAATTTTGGTATATGTAGACTGTACTATATCTTCTCATAAAAATTACATATAGTATATTTTTAGAGTTCCGTACCTAAAGGGGCTTGTGCACAAATCAAGAAGAACCTAAGTAAGAAGACCTCACGTGGATTTTTCTAAGAAAAAAAAATACCCCATGAGTTAGATATTATTTCTCAGTTTCGTTAAAAATTAATCCAAAGGGGTCAAAAAGTGGCCGACACACCTCGCGTGATTTGTTCACAAGTCCAAGGGTCAATTCTGTCCGTTTAGGTGTTAATCAAATTAATTTCCCTAATTTTCATTATCACCATCACATCAGCCGGTAGACGTCCACTGAACACAGGCCTCCCCCAAAGTTCTCCACAACGATCGGTCTTGCGCCGCCCTCTTCCAATTTTTTCCCGCAATCCTAACCAGGTCGTCAGTCAACCTTAACCAAGAACCAAGGTAGATGTAGCTCAGACAGTCATTTAACCTTAAGTGGCAGTGGGCGGGGCACATTGCTCGTAGAACCGATGGCCCAGTTTTTCAGTAGAAGATATTTCTACCCAGTAACATTAAACTATTATGAGGCCTTATTCCTTTTAAAATGCTGATTGGTTTACACTTTTCTCTATGATCAAACATGTTTCTTAACATTATTGCTGTAACTTGGTTTTGTTTATGTAAATAAAATAAAATAAAACTACCTAGAACAGGGCTATTGGATGTATTGGTATATATTTGAAACCTACAGTTTGAATTTTTCATTGATAAGATAATATTTGTTTCAAAACTACTCGAAATTGACAAACTCACGATTCACAATTTTCGACTGCACGCAATGAAAGTATGAACTACCTAGAAATCGGGGAAAAGTATTATTCACTTCAAAAAGTAGGTTTAAAATTATCAATATACTTATCATAATAAGAAAACAAAAAAATTAAAAGTAACAAAAACTTATGCAATACAGATATACTACTAAACCAATGCAAAACACCTAGTAAAAGGTATCTGCAGCCAGTTCACTCGGCCTTGCAGTATTTATAACCAAATTGCACTAGAGAGGGACGCAAGATTCATGAACTTGTTCAAGGTGGACAGGTTGACTAACTTACAAGATGAGTTATCACACTTACACTTAAGTAAAGCTATTTAAGAAATAAATGACGATGAGTCTGAAAAATAGGCACAGCTAAACTAGTAACACACAAGGTGCATAAGCGCTTGTACATTATTTATGTGGTGATACCATTTTTAGGGTTCCGTACCCAAAGGGTAAAAACGGGACCCTATTACTGAGACTTCGCTGTCCGTCTGCCACCAGGCTGTATCTCAAGAACGGTGATAGCTAGACAGTTGAAATTTTCACAGATGATGTATTTCTATTGCCGCTATAACAACAAATACTAAAAATCCCCCCTTCATGCGTGAGTCGGACTCGCACTTGCCCAATTTTTTTATTTTTATCTGTATCTATACTACTAACTATAAAATTCTAGATGTGTATTGAATATAATTTTTCTATGGAGAGGTGTCATGAATTCTAGAAAAATCTTAATAGCATGATGCAGGATCGTCGTTTGTTTTGTATGGGCGCACGGCGCCGTGCCAGCCTGTCGCCATCTGTTTTCATAATTTCCTTTGGCCATGTTCAGATGACAGGCAGGCGCTTAACGCGCGTTTTGGTAACGCGCGTTTACAACTACAATACATTTTGTTCTGGCCGTACACATGCTAACGCGCGTTTTTGTATGGAGTTATAAACGCGCGTTAGCAAAACGCGCGTTGAGCGCTTGTCATCTGAACATGGCCATGTCCTCGCATCACACCGAAATGGCTGGAGATATTTTAACCAATTTTGGTACAGGGGTAGCTGAACATCCAAAAATGTTGTAGGATACTTTTTACCCTGAATATGTTTAAGTTTCTTGTTGATATTTGTATTATTAGTGAAACTTGTTAAACTTTATTGCCTTTGTAGACTATTAAAACAAATTATACAGGCAGAATGGGCAGTATTATGTATATTAATGAGTTTAATTTGGCCTAATGTCACCATTATGTACATTATCAGTATTATCACATTATCCTTAAGTGCCAGCAATTTCTACCACTACAAAAATAAATAGTCAGTTCAAATACATGGTCTTCATCATTTTAAGGGTATTATTATATAGAAGGTCAATCAAATCAAATCATTTTATTGCAATTCATGTTGTACATTAAGGGTCTTAAATACTAGTAAAGTCCAAAACATGAGCCTTGTCAGGCACAGCAATATCTTACAACTAGAACTAAAATAAATATGAATATGCCGGGATTTTACACATAAAAAAAAAACAATAATAATAATATTTCAATATAGGTTTGGTCATAGTCAATAATGTTCATTAATTTTCATGATTATAATACAATACGGTAATTTCATAAATTTCATAGTACATAAATAGTATTCAAGTTCATTTAAATTAGTTAATGTCTTGTTTTTCATTTAGGAATTCCTGAACAGTGTAGTATGCTTTTTCTATTAAATAGCTTTTTAGAGTATTCTTAAATTGATTTATATTGTTTATGTCTTGGATAGCTTTAGGGAGTTTATTAAATATTTTTACGGACATAGAAAAGGAATTAGAGTGGACCAATTTCATTTTAGAGTTAGGTAAAGCTAGTTTTCTCCTAGGTCGTAGGTAAGGTACGTGCGAGTATTCCGGGAAAAGTACAGGATGATTTTTTACAAAAATGCCCACTTGCAAAATATAGATTGATGTTAAAGTTAGGATTTGCTGTTTTATGAAATATGGCTTGCAACTTATGGAGTCATCTATATTAACTAATATTCTAAGGCAACGTTTTTGGAGTCTGAATAAAAAAACTAAAAACTCAAATAACTCGATAACCATCAAATTTAGACCCCTAGTTTACTGGGCTAAAATCATTGCAAATGAGCTCTAGTATAACCCCCTTCAACTAATAGGTCGAATTTCCAATCACCCTGTAGAATATCTATATACACATAATTATAATTAGTTAGCTTCTAGTGTATGATACAATTTTTCTTAATTATGCCACAGTGTTATTAAGTTTCTGTTTTGCTTTTCACTCATGTGGCAAGTTCACCTTCACTTTTGTTAGTCAATTCATGTTAATGTCTGTAACTTTTGTTTTAACTATAAGATATGATATGGGTTTATCTTGTGTTGTTTAAGAGTTCCTAAGTCCACCTTCCGTCTCCATCATCAGATCAACTCCAAGATACCAAATTATTATATTGTCACATACATATATGAGTTGTTTTCTAAAAACATGACTGTACTTAGTTAAGGGCTATAATGAAAACATAACTTAATTGTGTAACTGTTGTTACACAAAGGAATCAATATCTTTTGAGTGACTAACTTTCGTTACACAAAAGACTCGATTGTGACTTTGTTTTTATTAAGCCTTTAACTATGTACATGTCTTTTGAAAACAACTCATATATTCAAAGTTTAATATCCATATTATAATTAGAAGCAGGTTAAAAAGGCGTCTAATATTTGGTTACATTATTAATATCATTAATATCACTGTCACTTTAAAATGTATAAAAAAAAAAGATTTTATTGTTGTACACAGTTAAAACACAATTTAGAAAATACTTAATTAACTTAAAATTACAAATAAAGCTAATAAAAACTGTTAAAAAAGTTGTAGATGTTGCAGAAATAAAGTAGAAGTAATAACAATAACTGTGTTATCAATAGAGCTCAATACGCTCAAATCATATTTATGTGGTGATAAATATCAGTAACACATCCACACACCTATCAGGAGTTTACATACAGTTAACGTACTGACGTGAAAACTTCTACATGTTTCTAAAACCTAATCCAATATAGCAAGATAATTTTCTGTACGACTACATATGAATCAAAGAGAATATAATCACTATCTATATGAATATTAAAAGCAGGACGAAAACTCATCCTTTTTCACTCTAAGCAGCGATGTTTTTTTTTAAACTGGTTTTATAGTAAAACTTTTCCACTCAGCCACTTACCACTTTTCGGTAAGCTCCTTATAACATTCACAGCAGCATTAAACTTCTCCTCCAGCGACATTTTAGCACAATAACACTACACAAACTAATTACCACGCACTTTGGACCTTAAAACTCGTAGTAGTCTATCGAAACGAGTCACAAACCAACGATCATGTTTTCAATAAAATCACAGTCAATTATTATTCACAACAACACGCCGCTCATACGTGAACGTGATTGTGTAATAAAGTCGGACAATGAAAACAATTCGTGAAAATAAACGTGAGTAAAAGTGACTGTACCGATCGTACGTCTCTCTTTCAAAGAGAGGAAGGTTCAATTGACAATCGACATGAACATGACGTGACTGACAGATGACAAACAAATTGTCCGAGAGTCCGAAATCTACGTTTACTTTTACTCTTTACTGGCTTAAAATATTTTCTGTTTTCTCAGTTGTACGACTCTTGCCCTTTTGAGTTGGAAAGTGATAACGTATTGAACTGAAAGTACACATTAAAGAACAAAAGTCATTGATAATATAAATATATATTTTCAACTAACAGAGTAGCAACTAGATGAATTGTCTTTTTATTTAAAAATAAAAAATAAATCTTACTTTTCGTGCTGCCACCAGCGTTTTTGGTACGATGCCACGGGGCCCATTTTTAGATATAGTCTTGATATAGTTTAGTTTTATATATAGTTTTATAAGTACTTAGATATTATTTTAAACACCTCATTTAGTAAATTGGTTTTTTCGAAATAAATTATGTTTATTATACTAACAAAATACTAACGATATATGCTTAGAATGGAATATTAGTAATACCTGTTATAAAAACTAATATACTCGTATCGTTTTTATCGCGTTAATCACATTCAAAAACAAAGGATAAAAGTAATATACCGACACATAGACATTTAAATGGAAATTATACATGAAAATCAATTCATTCCTTCATTTTGCCTGTTAAGAATTTTCAGTAAATATTGCTATTTTTAATCTTAAATAGAGCGAGAAGACAGCATATTTTTTGCTTCTATTCTGCAAGCTATCTATCTCGTTCTATCACAGCCTCTTGTCAATTGTCACGACGGGTAGATATTGCCTTTGGAGCAAAAATTTCCTTGTAGAAAGGTAAATAATCCAAAATCTGTAACGAAATCCCTTACAGGAGTGTTGAATTTATGTTGTTGATTGCGTGAAAGTGATACAGAGGCTCGAGAAGCTGTGTTATTTTAGTGATAAGTGATTTCGGTGCGCCGCCCAAGGGTCTCTTAAAGGCGGCATTAAAACTCCGACAAAATCGATACTTTTCATTGTTTGTATTCTTAACATGCTTATTTATTATTTGCACAATCACTAATTACATTTAACTTTGTGTTTACTTATTGGATACCGTAAAATTATACTATTCCGTATCATTACAAATTAAAGGTGTCATAAATTACAAAACTTGAAACACATGGATTTTCGGCATAATTTGCAATGTAATTCACAGTTTTTGGTGCATTTACGTCGTTAGATTTGAGTATCTTATGGAAATACACATCATTCTACTATTGTTGAGACGTGGAAAAAGATTCCTGACTCAAAGTATTTCATCCATTAATTTAATAACTACAATAGTGTAAGACTAGTATCTAAAGTTAAAAATAACCTGACGATAGTGGTCTATTTGTCCTCAATTTAAGTATAGTTTGTGGTAAATCTATAGTGGTAGTAAATATCAATTATCTTATCTAACTTAACAATTTTTTTTAAAGGCCCTGCCATTGTCATGTTATTTTTTTTATTACTTTTTTTTCAGTATAGGCTTATGAAATTAATATTCTGCCACAATTTTGACAACAATAAATGAAATGTCTTTTTTTTTCAGGAATTACTGTGGCAAAGATTACCCCAACAGAACAGAACACAATGCCTGAACTAACAGAGCTCGACAAGGCCACTGCCTCCATGACTGAGAAGAGGAAGGAAGAGACTGCGTCTTCTGACAGTGACTCCGATGACACTATTCCAGAACTGGAAGATGCCGGTAAATAAAAGACATTTTTGTTTTAATAGGATGCAAAGTTTTTCTTGTTTTTTGATTAAAAGTGTATTTTAGGATGTTTTTTTTTTTTTATATTTATCTTTCTGCAATCAGCCATACAAGCCATAATCAGAACTGGGTGTGTAATTAGTAAAGTATTTTAGGATGTGACACAAAACATAAATATTACATTTATTCTTGCTGGTTTAAAATTCTGTAATCTTATTGTGTATGCATTAATAATGTGTGATTTAAAAAGTAGACTTGCGCCACAGACATGGACTAATTTCCATCGTTTGTCGTTGTTGAATTCTGTCGTAAATTGGGTCTCACAAGGTGTCTCCCTTACCATGAGCAGTGATTACTAGCTAGCAATTTCGTAAACAATTTGTATGGAGAATTTTAGTTCTATTAAGTAACTGCCAGGGGCACTACTATTTTCCATACAAATTGTTAAACTTTCCATAACATTTTTGCTCACTTTAAAACATGATAAGTATAGTGATAGTGAAGTCAATTGTTACTGGAAAGAAGAGTTTTTATATGGATTTAATTTGTCAATTCTGCTTTTAGCTTTTTTTTCATAATGGCAGTGATATGGTTTAAAGCGTCAAAAATTACAAAGTCAACCGTTTCTAACTTACGAGGTCTATACAGCTCACCCACTAATATTTATTTATGACTATTTCCAGGAGCACCCGGCACTGGTGGAATCTCAAACCCGATTGCTGGCATCGACATCATCTCCAAGGCAAAGCAGTCCCGCGGTGAGAAGAAGGCGCGCAAAATCATGAGCAAACTCGGCCTCAAGCCGGTAAGTTACATTTTACAATGTAAATGCACATCCTAGGGTATGGCTAATGCTTAAAGGTGAATCTACCGGTGTTTTAACTGCCGTCAGTCTGCTGTCAAAAATGAAATATTATCGTCGGGGATAGTGCAATACCGCCAGGGACGTATTTTGAAATTTGGCGCCCCGGGCTTATAAGTTTCGCCGCCCCAGAAGTCAAGGAAATATTTAAGGTTTTTTTTTTTATATAATGGTAGTTGTGTCTAAGCACTTAGTTATAGCAAGTGTAAGGGTTGGGTCTTAGAAAAAAAAACATTATTGGCCATAACACAATGTGCTGAGATCGCGAGCGCAGCGAGCGCCAAATTTTTCGGCGATGGGATGCGTAGTAAACACAATCAGATGAAAACACGAGCGCAGCGAGCACGATTTTTCGGCGCGGGGGTGCGTAGTAACACAATCAGAAAAAACGCGAGCGTAGCGAGCGCGAAATTTTTCAGCGCGGGGGTACGCAGTAACACAATCGGAAAAAAACGTACGTAGACTACGTAGTATAGTATATATTGTAACAGAAATAGATATTAACGCGAGCGCAGCGAGCCCGTAATTTTTCGGCGCGGGGGTGCGTAGTAACACGATCAGATAAAAATGCGAGCGCAGCGAGAGCGAATTTTTTCGGTGCGGGGGTGCGCAGTAACAAAATTGACCGATATAGTGTAAAAGGATCCGATCTGGCAACGCTGATACAATGTATGGCCTATTGCCTCTGCCCCTCTCGCCGCGCCGCCCCGCGACCTCCCTCGGCGCCCGCGCCCGCGCGCGCCCTATATTTGGAGCATGTTCTTACTTACAGACGCGCCCCGAAGATATTGACGAACTTACAAGCATGTTTTCGACCAAGACTAACTAGTTTTTGTTTTTTTTCATGTTAATTTTAAATTGTGGATTGACAAAAAAAAGGTGAGAAGTAATAGTTGGTTGAATGGCGCCAATACCAAAACAAAATGCAATCGGCCAGGGGCGCCTACGCCGCCCCTGTCGGTTTGGCGCCCCGGGCTATAGCCCGGATCGCCCTAGGGTAAATACGTCCCTGAATACCGCGTAAACCCATTTAAAAGAAAATATGACACAGAGGGCTCTAGTGGTGTAGAATTGTGGATTCAAAGATATGATGTGCAGACAAGGCTCTAATTATGTGTCAAAGTCCTTGATGATTTGGTGTAGGGACGCCCGGCCGGAAACAGGCGGGCTGTCGATCGCTTGACTGCGTGCGTTCATTCAGCCCAATTCCCAATTGGAGCCAACGGTTACTGTCCCGGCGGCGCTCCCATACAGCCTTCTTCCTCGAATCTTCTTGTTCTCCTGCAGAAGGACATCTTTAAGGTTAATGTCCCTCAGCTCTTCCTCTTCTAGTTCATCTTTTCTGAAGATGCTATAGCGTACCATCGCATACATGCCACACTCTGCTATAACATGCTTACTCGTCTCCTCCTGGCCACTGTCAAAGTCCTTGCTTAAGTTACTAAAGTCAACAACATTCTAAAATTTATTATCAGTTTTCTATCTACAAACTAGTGCAATGCTAAGTAGCAGTTATGTGGCAAGTTTGGGACTATTTATATGAAAAAAACATTGGTGGTAGTTATAAAGTGTTTCGTTTCCATAATATTATCAAAAAAGGCATTTGTCCCGAAGTTGACTCATGTGACCTTATTCCTTGTTAAAATACATATACAATACATACTAAACGGGTTTACTCACATCGTAGAAGTCGAATAACACTCAACATGTTTCGGATCGGTTCGCGATTCATCAGCAGGAGCACTTGACATGTTTCGGAGATCATCAGGAGAGCCCATCAGTTGTCGAAACATGTCGCACGATATTCGACTTCTACGACTTGAGTAAACCCGTCTTGTGCCTATTTTAACGTCTGAGTCTCAGTAGTTTTCTATGTAAAACATTCCTTGTCATTCAATTTGCGCCACACATTTTCAGGTATCAGGTGTGAACAGGGTGACAATCCGCAAGTCCAAGAACATCCTGTTCGTGATCAACTCCCCCGACGTGTACAAGAACCCGCACTCGGACACGTACATCGTGTTCGGGGAGGCCAAGATCGAGGACCTCAGCCAGCAGGCCACCATGGCCGCCGCTGAGCGCTTCAAGGCGCCGGAGAGCGCCGCCGCTGGCGCTGACAGCGCTAGCGCTGGCACGGTGAGTTACTACTAAGTTGTTGAATGATACTTACATGATATCTCTACAAGATCGAGGACCTCAGCCAGCAGGCCACCATGGCCGCCGCTGAGCGCTTCAAGGCGCCGGAGAGCGCCGCCGCTGGCGCTGACAGCGCTAGCGCTGGCACGGTGAGTTACTACTAAGTTGTTGAATGATACTTACATGATATCTCTACAAGATCGAGGACCTCAGCCAGCAGGCCACCATGGCCGCCGCTGAGCGCTTCAAGGCGCCGGAGAGCGCCGCCGCTGGCGCTGACAGCGCTAGCGCTGGCACGGTGAGTTACTACTAAGTTGTTGAATGATACTTACATGATATCTCTACAAGATCGAGGACCTCAGCCAGCAGGCCACCATGGCCGCCGCTGAGCGCTTCAAGGCCCCGGAGAGCGCCGCCGCTGGCGCTGACAGCGCTAGCGCTGGCACGGTGAGTTACTACTAAGTTGTTGAATGATACTTACATGATATCTCTACAAGATCGAGGACCTCAGCCAGCAGGCCACCATGGCCGCCGCTGAGCGCTTCAAGGCCCCGGAGAGCGCCGCCGCTGGCGCTGACAGCGCTAGCGCTGGCACGGTGAGTTACTACTAAGTTGTTGAATGATACTTACATGATATCTCTACAAGATCGAGGACCTCAGCCAGCAGGCCACCATGGCCGCCGCTGAGCGCTTCAAGGCCCCGGAGAGCGCCGCCGCTGGCGCTGACAGCGCTAGCGCTGGCACGGTGAGTTACTACTAAGTTGTTGAATGATACTTACATGATATCTCTACAAGATCGAGGACCTCAGCCAGCAGGCCACCATGGCCGCCGCTGAGCGCTTCAAGGCGCCGGAGAGCGCCGCCGCTGGCGCTGACAGCGCTAGCGCTGGCACGGTGAGTTACTACTAAGTTGTTGAATGATACTTACATGATATCTCTACAAGATCGAGGACCTCAGCCAGCAGGCCACCATGGCCGCCGCTGAGCGCTTCAAGGCCCCGGAGAGCGCCGCCGCTGGCGCTGACAGCGCTAGCGCTGGCACGGTGAGTTACTACTAAGTTGTTGAATGATACTTACATGATATCTCTACAAGATCGAGGACCTCAGCCAGCAGGCCACCATGGCCGCCGCTGAGCGCTTCAAGGCGCCGGAGAGCGCCGCCGCTGGCGCTGACAGCGCTAGCGCTGGCACGGTGAGTTACTACTAAGTTGTTGAATGATACTTACATGATATCTCTACAAGATCGAGGACCTCAGCCAGCAGGCCACCATGGCCGCCGCTGAGCGCTTCAAGGCCCCGGAGAGCGCCGCCGCTGGCGCTGACAGCGCTAGCGCTGGCACGGTGAGTTACTACTAAGTTGTTGAATGATACTTACATGATATCTCTACAAGATCGAGGACCTCAGCCAGCAGGCCACCATGGCCGCCGCTGAGCGCTTCAAGGCGCCGGAGAGCGCCGCCGCTGGCGCTGACAGCGCTAGCGCTGGCACGGTGAGTTACTACTAAGTTGTTGAATGATACTTACATGATATCTCTACAAGATCGAGGACCTCAGCCAGCAGGCCACCATGGCCGCCGCTGAGCGCTTCAAGGCGCCGGAGAGCGCCGCCGCTGGCGCTGACAGCGCTAGCGCTGGCACGGTGAGTTACTACTAAGTTGTTGAATGATACTTACATGATATCTCTACAAGATCGAGGACCTCAGCCAGCAGGCCACCATGGCCGCCGCTGAGCGCTTCAAGGCCCCGGAGAGCGCCGCCGCTGGCGCTGACAGCGCTAGCGCTGGCACGGTGAGTTACTACTAAGTTGTTGAATGATACTTACATGATATCTCTACAAGATCGAGGACCTCAGCCAGCAGGCCACCATGGCCGCCGCTGAGCGCTTCAAGGCCCCGGAGAGCGCCGCCGCTGGCGCTGACAGCGCTAGCGCTGGCACGGTGAGTTACTACTAAGTTGTTGAATGATACTTACATGATATCTCTACAAGATCGAGGACCTCAGCCAGCAGGCCACCATGGCCGCCGCTGAGCGCTTCAAGGCCCCGGAGAGCGCCGCCGCTGGCGCTGACAGCGCTAGCGCTGGCACGGTGAGTTACTACTAAGTTGTTGAATGATACTTACATGATATCTCTACAAGATCGAGGACCTCAGCCAGCAGGCCACCATGGCCGCCGCTGAGCGCTTCAAGGCGCCGGAGAGCGCCGCCGCTGGCGCTGACAGCGCTAGCGCTGGCACGGTGAGTTACTACTAAGTTGTTGAATGATACTTACATGATATCTCTACAAGATCGAGGACCTCAGCCAGCAGGCCACCATGGCCGCCGCTGAGCGCTTCAAGGCGCCGGAGAGCGCCGCCGCTGGCGCTGACAGCGCTAGCGCTGGCACGGTGAGTTACTACTAAGTTGTTGAATGATACTTACATGATATCTCTACAAGATCGAGGACCTCAGCCAGCAGGCCACCATGGCCGCCGCTGAGCGCTTCAAGGCCCCGGAGAGCGCCGCCGCTGGCGCTGACAGCGCTAGCGCTGGCACGGTGAGTTACTACTAAGTTGTTGAATGATACTTACATGATATCTCTACAAGATCGAGGACCTCAGCCAGCAGGCCACCATGGCCGCCGCTGAGCGCTTCAAGGCCCCGGAGAGCGCCGCCGCTGGCGCTGACAGCGCTAGCGCTGGCACGGTGAGTTACTACTAAGTTGTTGAATGATACTTACATGATATCTCTACAAGATCGAGGACCTCAGCCAGCAGGCCACCATGGCCGCCGCTGAGCGCTTCAAGGCCCCGGAGAGCGCCGCCGCTGGCGCTGACAGCGCTAGCGCTGGCACGGTGAGTTACTACTAAGTTGTTGAATGATACTTACATGATATCTCTACAAGATCGAGGACCTCAGCCAGCAGGCCACCATGGCCGCCGCTGAGCGCTTCAAGGCCCCGGAGAGCGCCGCCGCTGGCGCTGACAGCGCTAGCGCTGGCACGGTGAGTTACTACTAAGTTGTTGAATGATACTTACATGATATCTCTACAAGATCGAGGACCTCAGCCAGCAGGCCACCATGGCCGCCGCTGAGCGCTTCAAGGCGCCGGAGAGCGCCGCCGCTGGCGCTGACAGCGCTAGCGCTGGCACGGTGAGTTACTACTAAGTTGTTGAATGATACTTACATGATATCTCTACAAGATCGAGGACCTCAGCCAGCAGGCCACCATGGCCGCCGCTGAGCGCTTCAAGGCGCCGGAGAGCGCCGCCGCTGGCGCTGACAGCGCTAGCGCTGGCACGGTGAGTTACTACTAAGTTGTTGAATGATACTTACATGATATCTCTACAAGATCGAGGACCTCAGCCAGCAGGCCACCATGGCCGCCGCTGAGCGCTTCAAGGCCCCGGAGAGCGCCGCCGCTGGCGCTGACAGCGCTAGCGCTGGCACGGTGAGTTACTACTAAGTTGTTGAATGATACTTACATGATATCTCTACAAGATCGAGGACCTCAGCCAGCAGGCCACCATGGCCGCCGCTGAGCGCTTCAAGGCCCCGGAGAGCGCCGCCGCTGGCGCTGACAGCGCTAGCGCTGGCACGGTGAGTTACTACTAAGTTGTTGAATGATACTTACATGATATCTCTACAAGATCGAGGACCTCAGCCAGCAGGCCACCATGGCCGCCGCTGAGCGCTTCAAGGCCCCGGAGAGCGCCGCCGCTGGCGCTGACAGCGCTAGCGCTGGCACGGTGAGTTACTAATGAATTTTCACTAGTTAGTCCGGTGAGTTGTAGACTTCGCGCTCATTCTTCGAGATGTATACTAATTATTGAATAAGCCCCCCAAACTTCACGATATTTGGTTGAGCCGACAGCCGGAAATCCGGACAAAGGGACAACCGGGCTTAAGAAAGAATTTTCGTCCAAACTGAAACTGAGATGGAGAGATGAAACTCATTATAACAAAATAGGAGCGTTTAAAGATCGCATTGTTTATTTAATTACCTCGACGTTTCGAATATGATGTTACGTTGGAAACGTCCTCGTCATAGACCATGAGGTCTCGAAGGGGCAGGGAGGTGAAATTATTTTTAGACGTTTGTTTTGAGTACCCAATGTTTTTTCATACTATCTCGCCATATGATGGGTTGAACCACGGCAATTCCTATGTAGACAGGACATAAAATTTACAACATTTCATATTTCTAAAACTACAATTTTATTACTTCTAAGTATTCCACTTAGAACGAGAATGTGTAATCACTGTTTTTATATTATTGCTGATTTATAATTTATAACTGCATTTATAAAAATGCGCTCATTCTGAAATGTTATAACTCCAAAATTGACATAATGGAAGGGTACTTTAGTCGGGTGTCTATTTAAAAAAAACGCATTACGAATGGGTCGAAGACGACAACTCTATCCTTGACCTTTAGCACAACTTTGTCACGCGATTTTTCTCGCACGAAATATGCTACCTATCCCTTTGTGTACAGTATCATGGGAGATTGATGGGTGATGCTATGTCACGCGACATGAGTAGACGAGCAGGCATACTTGTAGATTTCGATTATTTTATGTATTTTATTTGTTAATTTACTGAAAGATGAGTTCTAAGAAATATTCTAACGCGTACACTACGCTCTAGATTTCTATATTAATTTGTCATCTGTTATCTCATTTGCCAATTGTTATCTCATTTATTCGGTTCCGGGGGCAAATATTTTCGCCTTCGAAAGGCTATATTGCGAGAAGAGTGGAAAAAGTTGGAGGAGGCCTTTGTGTCGCAAAGACACGCAGACAATTGTTAACATTAATAATAAGTAGTGTGAAATGACTTTGTAAATTTGTTTGTTAACATTGTCAGCAATAAAGGTTTATTATTTATTATTATTATTATATCTCATTTATTACAGACGGTAGCACCAATAGCCGAGGAAGAGGACGAGGAAGGCGTCGACGAGTCCGGAGTGGACGAGAAGGACGTGGAGATAGTGATGTCCCAGGCCAACGTGTCGCGGGCCCGAGCCGTGCGGGCCCTGCGCAATAACCAGTCCGACATCGTCAATGCTATTATGGTGAGTTTAATACAGACTGCAGCAGGGTCGATTGCAAAAAATTGTACATAGTTAAAAGCTTAGTTAACAAAAAGTTTCTGTCGAAAATGACATTTTAGTGGCAAGCTTTTATAGCCGACTGTACTTTTCTTTGGATATCCATCAAATGCTCACTGAGACGATTCTAAAGAGCCCAGGCTCGGTAGGATTGATTTTTCTATTATAGAGTTCCTATGGCCACCTTCCGGCTCCATCATCAGATCAGCCCCATGGTACCATATTATTGTATTGTCATCAAAGTTAACTAAGTATGCAAAATTTCAGCTCAATCGGTTGACGATATCTGCTTCAAAATTGAGTTGCAAGATTTCACCCGAACAAACATACTTTAAACATACCACGTAAGTTAGTCATACAAAATTTATGGGTAACTTTCGTCACATAAAGGAATCAATTAAGTTATGTTTTAATTAAAGCCCTTAACTATGTGCAATTTTTTTGCAATCGACCCAGCACCTTTTTTTTTATTCACAAACTGACCGGAAATTGACCTCAGTATTAGAGCCAGCGCATACTACGGCTTCTTGTGGCTGCGACAGATCTCTCTTTTTCTCACTTCGAGCGTAGAAAAGAGACATTATGTACTGTCGTGGGCACGAGAAGCCGTAGTGTGTGGAGCCAGTTACCTGATGGAAAGTGACTATGGGTTTGAGGATGTAGCTCGCCGGTTCAGAGATGCCACGACTTTGCGCGAGCCATACGAGTGAGCGAGACACACGTGCCGCGCACCGCTGCCGCTATCGCACAAAGTTGTGGCATCTCCGTAAGGGTCTGAGATGAATGTGTTACTTACTTTCTGACATGTTTAATTTTGTATGGATGCCTATCCATGCCGTATGTCTATTGAAACAGTTACTCTGCTTAGAGGTTTCTGTAAGTCACACTAATTAAATAAAACGACTTTTCTCAAACATGCAATGAAATGACGTCATAACGTGCGTTATAAGTGTTATAACAGGCTTCGAAGTATCGTATTTCGGGCGGGACAACTCTGCATTTCTTACAAATTTGAAGGTCTAGCTGAAAAGTATTTTTTTTAAACATGGCGTCTGTGTTCATATACAGACTAAACAGCTGAATTATATTTTGTTTGAGTGGTGTAATTTTTTTATTTTATTGCATATGTTTGAGAAAAGCACTATACATGCATTAGCTGTGAAAAGGGCTTGCCGGCTTCGTGTCACTATCCGGCCTCCCTACGGTCGATATTCCTACTCACCCGGCATCTGCAGTAATGTACTATTACTCATTTCTAATATACTATTTTCTTTTACAGGAGCTGACAATGTAGACGTGGTAGTCACAATAACCGCTAGTTGTAAGTCCGGTCGGTGGGCGGCGCCCACGTCATGAAATCCAAAGTCGGAGTATTGATACATGGGATTGTATATAGGCTATTTACTGAAATAAAGTAACATTACATCTATTTCTGTTTTTATTGCACCTTGTTGACATGACCGTGGATTTTTTTCACGAAAAACTTTATCATGAACGATTTAATCACGAACATTTTGGCACGAAGACTCACATAAACTTTGCCACGAATAGACTTTATTACGGAAACTTCTTCATGAAAATTTCGTGATAAAGTCGTTCATGAAAAAGTTTACTGACACGTGTTGACATCCCAGTTTGAGAGCTCCTTGAGGAGTTTATCAAAATTATCTGTGAAAATCTCTGCCAGGTATATTTTGAAGTTACGGTCCGGTGACGACTTCGCGCGACCAGCGAAGTGGCGTTGGCCGTAGATGGAAGCGGAAGGTCCGAGCGCAGCGTCTTGCTCACTCCTGTGGCCGCCGCTCACCACTCCGCTGGTCGCTGGTGGCCGGATGAAGATATATAAGGTGGTTTGGTGGCACCGGATCTATGGGGGCCAGCCGGGCCGCTGCCTCGGGCGACATTATCAGGGCAGTCAAATTCATACTTTAAAAAAACCCTAGAGTCTAGCAACAGCATGTAGATACATTCGTTATACTCTATGAGCAGCATCTACTTTTGGTCCCGGTTCAAAATAATCCTAGAGCCAGGTCTAGGCTTTAAAAAATAGAGAGTTCATAATTCTCTTTATGAGAAGTGGTTTATTATTCGTCTTCGATCTTCCGTTTGAATTTTAGAAACCCAACGAACATCGACCTGCATAGTTCACTAGGGACATCTGGTGTTCGAGATTCGATTTGCGTGTGGTGGGCAAATGGCCAAGAGATGGCGGACTCGCTTTGACGCGCCAGATTTGATTTCTTTGTTTCTAGCAACCAAAAAATAATCATTTGAATACAGGAAACAAGTACAAACAAATACAGATTACACGTAACATTAAATAGAGGTAAACAACAGAGGCGGTCTTATCGCTAAAAAGCGATTTCTTCCAGACAACCCGTGGGCAACCAACTTAATAAAGCATAAAATACCAATGGGGATGGGATTTAAATAGGCTTATTATTTTCGCGGCGACAGAAAAATTAAAGAGCAGCAAACTATTTGCAACTAAAATAATAACTTGTCAGCGATTAAATATTTTGGCAATCATTTATATTAAATGAGCTTCAAACTAAGGATATTTTAAAATTCAAATAATGGCAGCTACTTTAAGGTAGCAGAAATAATAAACAAGATTACTGAAATCATAGGTGAGGTACTATAAATAATGACTTGGCGACTAATATTAGCAGAAGGATAACAAACTTTATCTTTATATTAGTGGCAACTACAGGTCTCCATCTAAAAAAGCATTTTGGGCTTTGATTTGCTGGCAGCTTAAATATTAAAATGGGTACTATATAAAAGTAATGGGGGGTTATTTTTTTAGTTTTCGAAACCATAATTTAATGAAAACGGCGATAAGCGTTTTTTAGGTAAAAATGTTTTGCCCATACAAAACACGCTTATTTTAGTCCGAATCTAGCTAAAACACGCTACGCTAAAATAAGTATTGCATTATCATAAGACTTGCCTCAGAACCGAAGCTGTCAACCCCGATTCCACGTGGTCTTGTCTGCCCTACCCCTAGAGTGTATATAAAAATTGGGCAAGTGCGAGTCGGACTCGCGCACCGAGGGTTCCGTACAAACACTTTACATCCTTAAGTGGTTAAGTTTGCACCTGGTATGTATAGCGCTCCATACAAATGAGGTGCAAAGTTAACGCAAACAATCCCTTTGTTGTATGGGAGCCCCCCTTAAATATTTATTTTATTTTATTTTTAGTATTTGTTGTTATAGCGGCAATAGAAATACATCATCTGTGAAAATTTCAACTGTCTAGCTATCACCGTTTTTGAGATACAGCCTGGTGACAGACGGACGGACGGACGGACGGACGGACAGCGAAGTCTCAGTAATAGGGTCCCGTTTTTACCCTTTGGGTACGGAACCCTAAAAAGCCGGAGGCGCGGAGGGCTGCACTTCCCGCAGCGCCGGAGCTTTAGGAGTCCATATCTCGGTAATTATTAAGTTTAGAAAAAAGTTGTCCATACAAAACACGTTTATTTTAACGTATTCTATACGATAGAATCATAAAAAATAGGTGTCAATATGACATCACACCTGACGAAAAATTGACCAAAATCAGAGCCACTAAATAAAACTATAGACCAAAATTATTATTTATACATGCAATTTTCAACTTTGATTAAAGCTCTTAAATTGTCGCACAAAGTATTTTTTTATGACCTTGATTTATTTTATATGTAATCTCCATTGAACAATTAGAGTAGGCCATTTTCAACTTTTTATCCGCTGTCATGTTTCCGCTTAATTAGTTAATTCAGTCGCCAAAACAATAACTCGATGCTAGTTTATATTGAAACAAAGCCGAAAATTGATTACTTAGCTGCTACTTTTTACTTTAATAGTCTCCGCAATTAGTCGCCAACTTATTATTTTTGCTATCCCCTTTAATTTTTTATAAATCCCTAAATCTGATTTTTTGTCGCCGCGTAAATACATGCCATTTAAATATACCAAATAACCAATGTTTCAATGGTTAATTCAGTATCTCAAACAGTTTGTTTGAGGTGTTTTTGTACACTGGCAACAAATCTGCTAAATGTCATACTGCAACTGTCAAATGTCAATTGTTTTCTTTCAGAATTATTTTGGATCATAAACATTCGTTTCGGATCCAAATCTGTTTTCATCTTGGTTTCGTGAAGTGATATTTACGTGAAACATGGCTCTGTTTCCCGGAGCCGTCGCGTTCGACGAATATGGGCGCCCATTTATCATTTTAAGGGACCAGGATAAGCAAAAACGGCTTACCGGTCTTGATGCTTTGAGGGTAAGTTTTTGATAATATTTTTAATATTTATGAATAAGCAGCTGTAAGAAACTCTAATTTAGACATCCTCTTACAGCCAGAGGTCCATCTTAGAGCCGTGTACAGTTGAATAAACATTTTTTTTTATAATAACCTAGCATACAAAGACCAATCTAGAATTAACGATAAAATCTTAATAAATCCTATTTATAACGCTAAGTCGTCACTTAGATTGCTTAGATGATCGTTAAAAGCAACTATTAAAGTCGGCAACTTACACGAATCGGTCTAATTACGCGAATTTTGAGCTATAATGTGACCAGGTGTTTTTGACAATGAGTCACATGATATATGGACAGCTATCTATACATGAAAAAAAAAACAAATTTTCAATTAATCAGTCTGAATCTAAGTCAAAGAAATAATTAAAAAGATGAGGCATTAAAATGCCTAATAATAATTATAGGTATGCCTAGGTCATGAATACATTAACAATATCCATAACCCAAGTTGGGTTTCGCATAAAGTTTAAATGTAACAAAGTGAACTTTTATAATAATATGTCATGTAATTAAAGGGGTGGAAATGCTCCTCAAAACCTCATCTTTGTAAATTGATACACAGATACAAGCTTTGTTTTAAGTAGTTATAATGAGTGAGTTTTGGTGGTAAGCACGTAATATATGTTCACACAATTAAGAGGGTTTTCATACTTGTATTGAAGTTATTCACAACTGGCTAAAAGATTCCCAATTTAACCATTTTGCGGGAATTTGCATCTTTCTGAGATCTAAAACTACCACAATAATTCAAGTAATGTTTAATTTTTTTCCCATATATTCAGTCACTTGCTTTGTACTTCAAGTTGAAGTCTATTTATATAATAAAATAAGTGTAAACAAGTAGCAAAGCAATTCAGTGGCAAGCAATGGGAGATTCTACAGGTGTTTCAACTGCATATTGAAAGAATGAGTTACACTAAGTTGCAAAGTTTCATGCAATGATATACTGTAACTGTAACTTCTTACCATATTTGATCAAACTTAAAGCATATTATAGCCTATTGATTTGATATTCATAGTAGACTGCTGTTGAAGCACCTGTAGAATGATCAATATCACATTGGTGCTTTAATTATTAAAATTATTTATTTTCACAAAAACTAATGTCAATTTTCAAAATTACCATATAATATTATTGACATGATATTTTATTCTTTACAGTCCCACATCTCAGCAGCCCGTCAGATCGCAGGCATCCTCCGCACATCACTCGGCCCTCGCGGCCTGGACAAGATGATGGTGTCCCCCGACGGTGACGTGACCGTCACCAACGACGGTGCCACCATCCTGAAGCTCATGGACGTGGAGCACCAGATCGGAAAACTTATGGTGCAGCTGGCTCAGAGTCAGGACGATGAGATTGGTGACGGCACCACTGGTGTTGTTGTTTTGGCTGGTACGTTTGACAATACGATACAACAATACTTTTTTGCACACCAACAAGAAAAATATTACATGAGAAATCTTAAATTGAACAATGGTCGACAACAGGTGGTAATTATTATTATTATTATTTTTAATGAGGCAGGCAGTTTAATTAATTATTATTAATTCAAACTCATACATTTTTATGGAAATGGCAAGAATTCTAAGTTTCTTAATGTTAAAGGTTCAGGTTCATTCTTAGCTTGTTAGAGCCCATAACTTTAATAAACAATAACAATAGTTAAATAACTAAGAATTTATCAAGATATATAACAAAATACTACCTAATTTATAAGATTAGAAAAAAACTTGCCATGCAATTTTTTCTTGTCTACAAATACTCTTTAATGCACATCTCAAACATCAAGGAAAAGACAAAACAACATGAGATACTTTAAAACAACAGGTAGACTAGGCAGAGGTAAACAACCTTTTTAAATATGAAACTTAAACAACAAAAAGGCGTATTGTTTACTACCTAAAGTCAGTTTTGGGTAAAGTATGTTTATTTCAGCAGCACGTTTATCTCGAATCATTGTGCCTATAAATGTAATGGCTCAAGTTATTACCTTTTTTCTCAGGTGCTCTCCTCGAGCAAGCCTCCAACCTCCTGGACAAGGGCATCCACCCGATCCGCATCGCTGACGGCTTCGAAATGGCAGCGGCCGCCGCCCTGGCCCACCTGGACTCCATCAGCGAGGCGTTCCCCGTCAACAAGGATACGAGGGAAAACCTGATCAAGGTGGCCATGACCACGTTAGGCAGCAAGGTCGTCGTCAAGTGTCACCGGCTGATGGCCGAGATCGCTGTTGATGTGAGTTGAACACAATTGTATAAAAATGTGGTGTTTCCACATTAAAAAAACAGAATCGATAAAAAGATTCTATCAAAAACCTTTGAGAAAAGCTCCATCACGATTACTGTAAAGCTAGGGGGACTGGGGATCGTGCGTGGAAACGCACATCCTAGAGTATTGCTTATGCGCATAAGCATTTTAAACACATGACATAAAATTGTAGCATTAAAAATATGAAATGTTGTCAATTGTATTTGTGATTTGAAGGAGTGACCTTTTTCTCTTTACCATAGTCTTCCTTCTTTGGATGTCTCCATCCCTGTACCAAAATTGGTTATAATCTGTCCAGCCATTCCCTTGTGATGAGAGAACGAAGACAATTTTTCCCACAGATGAAGTTGGACGGATGGCTCCACGCTTCTTCTGTAATGATTGTTCCTAAAATAATGATAGAAAACTGATTTAAAATACAACTTTAGAATAATAGCAGTACAGGACTAACTCCATTTTGGTTTCAGGCGGTCCTGTCAGTGGCAGACCTGGAGAAGCGCGACGTGAACTTCGAGCTGATCAAGGTCGAGGGCAAGGTTGGAGGCCGCATGGAAGACTCCATGCTGGTGCGAGGCGTCGTCGTCGACAAGACCATGAGCCACCCGCAGATGCCTAAAGTTCTCAAGGTAAGTGTTATCGCCGTCTTTCTTTTACATTTCACTTTCATTCACCTCATAACAAAACCTCTTCGGCCTAATATTTGCTCAGCCGCACGCCTGCCAAACCCAAGGAAGAAAAACAAAATACTGTCGTGTAAAAAATTAAGGCGCCGCCGGACCCAATCTACTTCGGTATAAGGTACGGCAGGCTTCATATCATACATTATTATATTCGCCTTAAGACACATAGGGACGGAGACAAGCGGCCTGTCGATCGCTTGGTTGCATTCATTCAGCCCAATTCCCAATTGGAGCCAACGGTTACTGTTCCGGCGGCGCTCCCATACAGTCTTCTTTCTCGAATCTTCTTATTCTCCTGCAGAAGGAAAGGTCATCTTTAAGGTTAGGGTCCTTCAGCTCTTCTTCTCCTACTTCTTCTTCGTCTCCAAGACCATGAGCCACCCGCAGATGCCAAAAGTGGTCAAGGTAAGGTTATTATTAACGCCTTTGAAGCTTAGGAATAGTAGTAGACCTAGTAACAATATTGGCAGTCTATCAGTGGGATACCTGTAAAAGTGAGCATATTTGAGCTGTTGCCCTGACCGGGTTCGAACCCAGGACCACCAGCTCAGTAGGCAGGTGCACTACAAAGTGCGCCAACCGCGTCGTCAAAGTTGTCACCTATCTAAACCATCATTCTCATTCATCAACCTGTTACAGGATGTGAAGCTGGCCATCCTCACCTGCCCGTTCGAGCCCCCGAAGCCCAAGACCAAGCATAAGCTCCAGGTCGGCTCCGCGGAGCAGTACAGGGAGCTGAGGACCTATGAGCACGACAAGTTCTTGGAGATGGTGCGCCGAGTCAAGGTAAGGCGACAACTGTTTTTCAATAGACTTCAAAAAGGAGACTTCTCTATTCAGTTGTATATATTTTTTTATTTTTTACCTCAGAGTTCCTATTATTTTGTTTCAAATTAGGCATCTAATAATAATAATAAGACATTTATTCATTGTTTTTGTAAATTTTTGGTTATGAAACATGTATAATAGCAGTTGAATAGTATACAAAACAATGAAAAGGTAGATGGCTCAGCTTATGCCAGTAGCTTCTTCAATATGACTCTTGGTCACCGATGCTGTTATTCAAAAACGTTAATTATAAAGCTAAAAGTCGGTTCCGTTAAAAGTGTAGATCTGATGATGAGAGAGGCTTCGAAGTATCATGTTTCGGGCGGAACAACTCGAGAGAACTGTTAAGGAATTTCATACAAAATTGAAGGCCTATTAGGCGGTGAAGTATTTTCTTAAACATGGCGTCTGTATTCATGAACAGGCTAAACAGCTGAATTATGTTTTTTGAGTGATGTATTCTTTTATTTCATTGCATACATTGAGGTATTATTTATAATAGAGCCACAGACCCGAACAAAATTGACGAAAAAAGTGGCACTGCTGTCATGTTCAAGTAGATGCCAATAACGCTTATTTATAATTTACAACAACATAATTCCTTCGTTCAAAATAACTCTTTACTCAAACATTTAAGTGTCAAATTGGCTTACGTACTTATTACCACAAATATTTTTCGTGTAAATTAACTTTTTTAGCGTATTCTGACTCATGTCTCTTGTCAAACTTGGAACATGGCACGAATGGAGCAGATTTTAATAGTTTTACATACTAAAAATATTTTCATTATTTTATTTAGGTATTCAAATATATTTGTTGTTTGAACTAAATAAACTCGTTAATTGTTAATCACAAATTAAGTTACGTTTTTATTTAACAACTGCATAAAAGGGTGCATATTAGGGAACAGTAATAATGACATTATGATTTCTCAACTCATCTTGTTCTAGTATGTGAAATGAGAGTAAGGCAAGTGCAACATATTAATATTTTTAACCCTTTAAAGTTTGATGGCGTGGCGTGAAAGTCGGTGGCGTAGTATGCACGGCAGCACACATCAGTCTTTAGGTGTTCTTGGCGTTCAAAGGTTTAAACTGACAGTGTCTAGACTCTGAGACAAAATAAAACAATGACAACAGAGCAATTTTTTTATTAATTTATTAATGTAACCTGTAGGATCTGCCTGTAAAAGGCATATGTTCATAACACTGGCTCACTCGCCGCCGCACACATAGCAATGTCATACGTCCACTCTCGCCCTCGGCTCGCGTGTAACTAAACGCAGCATCCTATGTGGCGTGCGCCTGAGACAGTTTATATCTATTTATGTATAGATACCTACTCCCACAAACACTACATAACCATTTTACGCTTCTTTTGTATACATTGTCATTTTTTACGTTTTTATTGAGATATTAAAGCTGTGTGGAGTGAAAGACTTTTACGCTTCTTTTAAATAAACATAAAAAAAAAACATATATGATTATGCCGAACGAACACACGAGAGACGAATTATTTGGCTGAAATTATTCTTGACGTCTGTCTCTTACTAAACGTGACCTCTATTTTTCACGTTGTTTAGGATCGTGTGGGAATCTTTAATAAAAAAATAGGATAATTATTTATTGCACTCCTTTATTAATTAATAAAATATTAAACTATAGCGACTCCTTAGATTTTTGTTCTGTGATGAGGTGCATTTTGTAGGTACAAAGTTAATAATTCTAATCTAAAATATGCTATGATTTTACATAGGATTCGTTAATTAATCAATAGAATCTGCGTAAAAAAGAATATTCCAACCTTTTTCTTTATTTTATAGCTGTTATTTCTGCAATTTTTCACTGAAAATTAAGTCATTTTTGAGACCCGTCACGTGTCATGGTCTAAACGAGACTGATCGCCCAACTAATGCGATTTGTGATTTTGCATTACTTGGGAGGGTGCCATTTTTTCCATCGGATTGTGTGTCCATGTAATTAATACGTCAATGATTGCATATGTTTGAGAAAAGGACCATACATGAGCATTTCTAAAAAAGTTTGTACACAATTAAGACAGGAAATTAAAGTCCAATATAATTTTCCTATTTTGTTACTAACTTTCTTTGCGATTTCCAATACATTGATATTAGATTATATATAATTAAAAAAGTATAAGCATAACAGAACCTTAATTATCGAACATAGCCATAACATTAATATAAAGTTACTAAAATAATTGGTAACAAAATAGGAAAATTATATTGGACTTTAATTTCCTGTCTAAATTGTATACCAACTTTTTGAGAAATGCTCACATGTCTTAGCCGTGAAAAGGGCTTGCCGACTTCGTATTACTATCCGGGCTACCTACTCACCTGGCAAGCCCGTCTTTTACCGTCTGCAGTAATAGTACATTACAGATGATACGAAGCCGGTTCTTGATGAAAAGGCTAAACAGCACAGGCTATGTTTAAAAAAAAATACTTCCCGGCCTCCTAGGCCTTCAATATTGTATGAAATTCCTTTACAGTTCTCTCGAGTTATTCTGTCCGAAACGTGATACTTCGAAAACTGTAATAACGCATGTTTAGACGAAATTTAATTGGGTGAATCAACTTTTTTGTGTTGTTTACTCTGTCCCCGTTTACCAAGTGACATCTTCATACAAAGATGCTTAGGTTGTCCGTGGGACAAATTTTGCGTAACCATAGCAACAAGGTGCACTTAAGTTGATTCACCCAATAGCATGTTTGATATATGTAGTACTGGCGACCCGCCCCGGCTTCGCACGGGTGCAATGCTGATAAATTATGCATGTATTATACATATAAACCTTCCTCTTGAATCACTCTATCTATTAAAAAAAACCGCATCAAAATCCATTGCGTAGTTTTAAAGATTTCAGCATACAAAGGGACATAGGGACAGAGAAAGCGACTTTGTTTTATACTATGTAGTGATTATTTATTGTCCAGGATACCGGGGCGACGCTGGCCATCTGCCAGTGGGGCTTCGACGACGAGGCGAACCACCTGCTGCTGTCGCAGGGGCTGCCGGCGGTGCGCTGGGTGGGCGGGCCCGAGATGGAGCTCATCGCCATCGCCACCGGCGGCCGCATCGTGCCGCGCTTCGAGGAGCTCACGCCCGACAAGCTGGGCAAGTGCGGCCTAGTGAGGGAGCTGGGTGAGTGTCTCCTCGCTACTTCTGTTGCCCTGGTACTTTCTGTTGCTTTATACTCGACTGTGACCAAGTCCGCGAGCTTATGAGTGTCTCCTCAGCACTTCTGATGCTCTGGTACTTTCTACTCGATAAACTTACCAAATGTGGCCATGCTGGGTGAGTGTCTCCTCACCACTTCTGTTGCCCTGGTACTTTCTGTTACTTTACACTATTGTGGACCAAGTCTGCGAGCTGGGTGAGTGTCTCCTAAGTACTTCTGCTGCCCTGGTACTTGATAAGCTGCTGGCCGTCCGCCAGTGGGGCTTCGACGACGAGGCGAACCACCTGCTGCTGTCGCAGGGGCTGCCGGCGGTGCGCTGGGTGGGCGGGCCCGAGATGGAGCTCATCGCCATCGCCACCGGCGGCCGCATCGTGCCGCGCTTCGAGGAGCTCACGCCCGACAAGCTGGGCAAGTGCGGCCTAGTGAGGGAGCTGGGTGAGTCTCCTCAATACTTCTGATGCTCTGGTACTTTCTACTCGATAAGCTTACCAAATGTGGCCGAGCTGGGTGAGTGTCTCCTCACTACTTCTGGTGCTGTGGTACTTTCTACTCGATAAGCTTACCAAATGTGGCCGTGCTGAGGGAGTGTCTCCTTAGTACTTCTGTTGCCCTGGTACTTAGACTCTACAAGCTCGTCCGCGAGCTGGGTGAGTCTCCTTAGTACTTCTGATGCTCTGGTACTTTCTACTCGATAAGCTTACCAAATGTAGCCAAGCTGGGGGAGTGTCTCCTTAGTACTTCTGTTGCCCTGGTTCTTTTAACTTCAGTTAAGTTCGGGGAGCTGAGCAAGTAACAGTGAATCTCTTTGGCTAGTTTGATGCCATGCTACTTTATACTCGAACTACTAAATGTAGGCGGTGCGTGTCTCCTCAGTGCTTCTGTTCTCAGTGCTTCTGTTGCCCTGGTACTTTCTGTTACTTTACACTCCACTGTGACCAAGTTCGCGAGCTGGGCGAGTGTCTCCTCAGTACTTCTGTTGCCCTGGTACTTTCTGTTACTTTTTACACGGTTGGGTCCCTTACGAAGCGTGAAAAAGCGTTTCTCGGTCCAGTATGGCGTTGAAAACTGACATGGCACCGTTGGTACCTTTTTGCTCACCATCAGAGGAAGTGGAGCCATTATGTTGTTCCGATAAAAAGAACCTTGTATTTAGGGGATACGACTTACCATGTTGAATTTAACAAAACCTTTTGTTCCAGCGTTCGGCACGTCCAAGGAGGAGATGCTGGTGATCGAGGAGTGCAGCAACTCGCGCGCCGTCACCCTGCTCATGCGCGGCGGGAACCGCATGATCGTGGAGGAGGCCAAGCGCTCCGTACACGACGCGCTCTGCATCGTGCGGAGCTTGGTGCAGGTCGGTGCAGTGTAGTGGTGTTAGACAAGGAGGCGTGATAGAGGAGTGCGGCAACTCGCGCGTCACTGCTCACGCCCCTATTAACAGCAGGTGCGGGAAATGTTTTGTTTTAGTGGGTAGGCTCCTCCCCTCCTCCCTCTCGCTAGGAGAGAGATCGGGAGGTGAGAGTCACACGTAACCCCAAACAGCCTCCCCAAGCCGAGGTTAGCGTAAAGCATTTTCACTCCGAAAAAAAAGTTCGGTACATAGTAGTTTTGTCATAGTAGATTGTTTGACAAGAGAATAAAATAAGACGAGCATGCGGCACCGCGGCTTTTAGCCATGCGTTAAATAAACTCACTCGCTTTTCACTCTGAAAGCGACAAAATGAAAAATGCTTTAAAATGACGTTAGCTATGGCGGCGCCTTGGGCTCGTCATTCTTCCTCGATTAAATGAACTTCCACCGGGAGCCAGCCTCCGTCCCCGGCCTTAGTTTATGGAGCGCTGGGTGATATCTGAAGACTCAGAGTTCCCTGTAGAGACGTGCGCGAGTCATTTGTGCAACGACTCGAACCTAAACTATAGCTAAATCCGTCGAAAACTTTTGGTCTTTCACTGCGACTGTTAGTTTCAAAATTAAATATGCGAAAATGTTTTAATTGAAAATGTAACACTCAAACAATAACATGGTTACATCGAAAAACTCGAAGGCATAAAATAGATTCGAATCCTTTGACATTCGTTTAGTCGAAAACTTTTGGTCTTTCACTGCGACTGTTAGTTTCAAAATTAAATATACGAAAATGTTTGAATTGAAAATGTAACACTCAAACAATAACATGGTTACATCGAAAAACTCTGAGGCATAAAATAGATTCGAATCCTTTAATAAAGTCTTGCTTGGATAGAAGTTCTGCAATAAATGTCCTATGTAGGTACTGAGTCAAGTCTCGTTATTGGAATACAGTCGTAATAAAAAGGGCTCCGAGAACTCGAGTCCTTTACAACACTTCTACATAAAAAACCTTAGCACCTTAGCAAAGGCTTTAGCACCATTGACGTAACTTGTGATGTAGAAGTCTCGACAGTAAATCCGGTACCCTGTAGATTCGAAATTAATCAGTGTCATTATTCAGTCATCGTTAGTACTTAGCCCACTTCGCAATGCAGTTTCATTGTAGTTTTATTTTTGTTGCTGTTTTTAAAGTGGGCAAATAGACGCTTTACTTATTCAACACGCATTTTTTATTTATAGATTTGTGTGCACCTAAGTTTAGCTACATTTATTTGTGTATTATATTAAAGCCTGACCAGAAATATATGAGGATGCGCCATATTGCGGAATTTCACTGGAACAAATTTCTTACACTGGCAATGATTTTATGATGATTTGTCAACAATGTCAATTCGTGGTGGTTTCTTTAAAAGACAAATATTTAAAAATGTCAAAAGAAAATGCCGAAAACCATTCACAGTCGTAGTCGTGAACTTAATATTAAAATGAAATGTACACGTGTTTACTATACGAAAAACAGTTAGGAAAAGAGTGCATTCCATTATACGGTATTACGGGGTTAACATAGGAACTGACAGGTATTTAAACTAACGTCATTATAGTGCGCTTCCAATAGGTTGCAAAATTGCCATACAAATCTTATTTTAGCGCCCTTGACTGTCTTCATTTATTTCTGGTCAGCCTTTAATAAATTATCTACAACTAGCGACCCGCCCCGGCTTCGCACGGGTGCAATGCTGATAAATTATGCATGTATTATACATATAAACCTTCCTCTTGAATCACTCTATCTATTAAAAAACGCATCAAAATCCGTTGCGTAGTTTTAATGATTTAAGCATACAAAGGGACATAGGGACAGAGAAAGCGACTTTGTTTTATACTATGTAGTGATATTATGCCTCAGAATGTGTGATATTATTGAATGATAATATCTATGTGGATTTCTTAGTGAATACTTTTAACATTGTCTCTTTCTATGTCCAGGACTCCCGCGTGGTGTACGGCGGCGGCGCGGCCGAGGTGTCCTGCTCGCTGGCCGTCGCGCGCGCCGCCGAGACCATCTCCTCGCTGGACCAATACTCCTTCCGTGGCTTCGCTGATGCGTTGGAAGCCATCCCGCTCGCCCTCGCTGAGAACAGGTGAGACAGAACAGCTCTGCTTTTGAAAGCCGGCAAAAAGTGTAGTTGTTGTTTTACTGGATTTGTCTAAAGCGTTTGATAGTGTTACTCATATGTTACGCTGGACATTGTGAATAGCTACGGTGTTAGAGAACCATTAAACGAATGTTTTTAAAGTAACACAAAGCATTGGGAATAATATGTCTTAGTATAATGGATATTTAGTCTGTTTTTTTTTCTCTGAATCCGGAGTACCCCAAGGCAGCATACTGTGACCCATAATCCTGCTCATTCAGAATAAAGACAGTATACGACGAACAGAAGCGATCCCTTAGCTGTACATCTCCACGCCCGAAATCAATATGCACAAATTCGTAATAATCACGTAATACTTATAGCGTAATTCTGCCTGGCTACGTTAGAAAGTCGTATCTTACTATGAAATTCAAATAAAGATACGACCTTTTACCGTAGCACGGCAGAATTATGGTGATTTGAAGAAACTCGTTATAATAATGTTTGTCTCTACAGTGGTCTGTCCCCGATCGACGCGCTGTCGGAGGTGAAGGTGCGACAGGTGTCTGAGAAGAACTCTAACCTTGGCATTGACTGCATGGGCAAAGGTATGTAGTCTTTAACCTAAATAAAAAAAATCAAACACCCCGACACTAGTAGCTGGTCATCATGAGACCCTCATTCAATGAGTGATATAGAAAATGCTACTAAAACTGAACATAACTATACAATTTGGGTTCTTAGCTTCGATATTGGCAAGATCTTGTCACTTGTTCTGATTAAAGCTGAATATCTTAGAAATTGCTGGTCCTTTTTCCACCAAACATAGCTAAAAACCATCTCGACGGACAAGTCTTTCAATAAAAAAAACGCACTCAAATTGGTTCATCTGTTTGGGAGCTACGATGCCACAGACAGACATACAGATACACATGTTAAACTTATAACTCCCCTCTTTTTTCGTTGGGGATTAAAAACTAACAAGGAAGAAATGTGAAGGATATATTCACTCGCATTTATTTAAAACAGCTGTGAGTATTTCTACTTGAAATCAAGTTAAACCTGAACGATTGATTCACAATTAAAAAATAAAATAATTAAAAATAAAAATATTTTATTTCTGACCAAATTGATCCATATTCTTATTAGTAAGAATTTGAGCTTAGGGACTATGTTAGTAATATACTAGCACTAAGATAAAAAAATACCGAATAAAGTTACGATTATCAAAACAATTACGTTCCAGACACTATGATCAAAATACTAGGATTAATATCCTCTCGCTGGACCTCTCTGGCCATTTTTTTTATTTCTTTTTTTTTTCTGCGATGTGAGGGGTTACTCCTACCTATAGACAAATCGCAATATTTTTTTATCATCCATTCCCCATTGATCTATTCAACCTTACCGACCACTCACCTAAACCTAATCCCCAGGTTCCAACGACATGAAGGCCACGAATGTGATCGAGTCTCTCCACTCGAAGAAGCAGCAGATCGCGCTCGCCACGCAGCTCGTCAAGATGATCCTGAAGATCGACGACGTGAGGTCACCGGCAGACTCCATCCAGTAACGAGGAGTTGAGGGGTTAGGGAGCTTTTAACCATGTGACACAGACCACACCCACTAGACGGAGCATGTAAGGCACATGTAAGGCGACCCGCGCGCACCAACGATATGGTACGGCAGAACATTAAAGTATCAACACGCCGGCCACCGTTTAGTTGCGTCCATGTTTATGAGGTCTCTCTACACCACTTAACACTACAATTTACCATGTTATTTATTTAATTTTCTTTTTTCGTTGACGTACGCATGGATCATAAACATGGACGCAACTAAACGGTGGCCGCCGTGTTCATACTTTAATGTTCTGCCGTACCATATCGTTGGTGCGCGCGGGTCGCCTCACATGCTGCGTCTAGTGGGGGTTGTCTGTGCCATGTGAGCAGTTGCTACGGGTGAAGTACTTGCTATAACAACATTTGATATAACAACAATAAGTATAATTTCATTGGGTATAATTTCAATTAGTACCGTAACCGGTTACTTAACCAGTCAATTGCTTTTGGTAACTACGGCTACCCGTCATCGCTCCATTCGCTGAATAGAGTCCAACTCAACATTCTAAGTAATTGAATGGTTTAGGAAAATTCGGGGGTACTTTGATAGATATTAAATTAGTTATAAAAACGCGAATATTCATAGCTCCATAGAGCAAATGAAGTAAAAGGTTAGGCCATTTATGAAGTACCCTTCATTGCTACAAATGGAGAATAATAAGTCACCCCGTGACTTCCGGTCCGTGACTCCAGATGGCCGCATGCGTTTAAATTATTTATTCATTTTTGTTATTCAATGTGTAGTATTGATAGCGTATTGTGCAGTGATCTAACGTATGAGTGAATAGCTAATGAAGAATTCAACTAAGCGTTCATAGCCCTTCCTGGGTCAAGGCCCGATAGTCCACGTGATTTTTTGTAAATCTCTATCACTTTACAAAAAGCAAGACCTCACCGAACAACGGCATGCTCTACGAGCAAACTCGAAATTGGCGAAATCATCATTAACTTTGATGGAAGCCATATTTTAAAATTAGAATTAGAAGTCACCCCGTTTACGGTTTAAAAGACATTTGATATAACGTTTATATTCGCAAGATAACCTAACACATCTCGCTTCGCTCGTCGTCGTACCTAACCATGACTATTACAGTTTTACTTTTTTGTTTGAGCATTTATATCAAATGGTCAATATACCATATGAAATTATGTCAAATGTTATTATATCACTTGATCGTTATATTGACTAATATTATATCATTAGTTGTTATAGCGACCGTTACACACCCGTATCTATGAGAAACTATTCTCGGAGTGTAAGTCTTCAAATTTCTTTGGCTGTTGATCAGATGCACAATTCGTATGATGATAGGTCCAATACAGACTATTTGAGCTCTGAATTCTGGCTGAGAAACTGCATTAAATATTCAGAAATCATTGAAATCAGCTGTGCAGTTCGCTTGCCGTCGGCGTGCAGTTGCGACTGCACACTGGTAACTTAACTGGTAAATTTGGCTCCAGTTGGTACAAGTTCAATAACTAATAACACTATCAATGAAGTGACAGATAATAAAGCTGCCTGTCCATTGCTACTCAATTGCTTTTGGTAACTACAGCTATCTGTCAACGCTCTTATCACTACATAGTATAAAACAAAGTGGCATCCTGCTATCTGTCCCGATGTATGCTTAGATCTTTAAAACTACGCAAACGATTTTGATGCGGTTTTAATAGATAGAGTGATTCAAGAGGAAGGTTTATACGTATGATACGTGCATAATTTATCAGCATTGCACCCGTGCGAAGCCGGGGCTGGCTGGTCCTGGAGCCTTGTTCTAAGTAGTAACATTGATATTATGTTAAGAAACATGTTTGATCATAGAGAAAAATGTCTAAAACAATCAGCATTTATGAACGGATAAGGAGCATTAAGAATCGGGCAATTTGATCAAATCGCAGATAAAGAAATTTGAAGTTTCGACACTCCTGTCGCCTTATTAGGGCAGATCAAACTATCGTCATTCAGCGCGCTAGAATCCACTTAAAATGCCTTTTTGTATTAATAATGTTACACTGAATGTATAAGTTATTTTATAATGCTGGTCAAATTTTCAAGTTTTAAATATGATTATTTAAAATTAGGATTTATTTCAGTTTCCGCGATTTTCACGCATTTAAATTAAAACAATTTAAACAGTTTTTTTTTTCAGTATGATCCCGTTTAAAATGTCGGGAATTAAGTTTGTATTTCGTTTAAATTGTTTTATTTATAAGTATTTGATTGTATCTCATCACATTACCCAAACGTATGTCTCAACTTCACTAACTTAGTTCAGTATGTTAGTTTAAGTTTATGCATTTTATTAAACTGGTACCAGGTGTACCGCATTATTGCACTAATAAAGATAATACAATTATTGAGCTAAACTGAATGTTTCTTTTATTTCAATTCTTTACCTTCAGGAATATATTATCATTAACGCATTCACTGCCAGCAACACATATATGCATTCTTCATCAAACAACTTTGTTCCCATGCCACACCCCCGGGCAGTGAATGTGTTAACCTTTTTAACACTTTCAGGTAAGCAACGTCTATAGACGAAAGTGCTTTATGCCCGAAAGCATAGATGTCGTATAAGTAGTTCGAAAGTATTAAGAACTGTCAAAACACTTATTGCCGCTCCACACTACTTTCTCGCGAAGTTGACAGAAGTTGGGCGAAGCGAAGTTGGCCGGAGCATGGATTTCCGCAGCAAAGTGCCCCCCACACTATCATATTCGCCCAAACTTGGCCTCTCGAGTTGTGTACATGTAGTGTTAGACTTAATGAAACAAACGTAATTTTAATTTTGTAAGGAAAATTTTGCAACTACAACTCAAATCCTGACTGTAAACAGTCAGGATTTGAGTTGTAGTTGACAATTTTACTGCGGGAATATGTCAAATTGCATACTAAAATTGTCAGCTAGTCTTGATGCTGACTGTACTATAGGTAAAGGTAGTGTATTCGTGTCAGGTGAACGCCGACACGGGACAGGCCGGGGGCTTACACACTGTAGACGTTAATAGTAAGTAGGTGTAGGCAGGCTTGAGTGTCATTATCAGAGATCGGAAACTCGGAGAGGTATTTAACTAAAGTTGGCAATAACCTGTTAGCACTCGTACCAAAAACGAAGCCCATACCTACAACTGATCATAGTAAAGGTCGATTTATCGAAATTTTCGATCCTTGGCCATTATATCAAATTATGACAATACGGAACACAGGCGTACCACTAGCGCCATCTAGTAGCCAATAGTTTTACTAAATGTATGCAAAAGCCACCTACGTTCTTAGTAGATTGGGGGCAATGATATGCAGGCGTAGTAAAATGCGACTTAGTAGCAAGCTTGCGTTGTACTCCACCTGCATTAGGCCCATTCTTACATATGCTGGGCAAGTCTTCTTTCACATAGGGGAGAGGAAGCTTCGCCCCCTCCAAGCTATCCAAAATCGATTCTTACGCAGGGCTACCGACGCACCAATGCGCGGAGTCACAAACCTTCAGCTTCACCACGACGCCACGTATCCCACCCTCACCGACTTTGTTAGGCAAAATTCTAAAACCTATTACGAAAAAGCATCTAAACACAAGAACCCACTCATCCGGGAGATGGTGGGATACGTGCCGACTCCAGACCCGCTTCAGGTAGATTTCACCATACAGATGCCCCTTACAGACTCTCACCCCAGTCAAGACCTTGACCGAGACCTAAATGACAGACTTCAGGTACTGACACAACTCACGACAACACAACCCGACGTAAAGGCCTACCGGCAGGCCAAACTTCGACACGTAAGACGACCCAGGAACCTTCTGACTGACCCTGATGACGTCATCGCGGCGACCATTAAAAAATGGTACCCTGAAGACACGTCATCGGGTAGTGAGTCAGAACCGGAACCTGGAGTCAACCACGACGCCGATTACTACTACGAGAGAAACCTCCGACGACAAGAACGACGTAGACAACGACATAGTCGTAACACTCTACGTGCACACCGTCGTCTCCGCCGGCGGGGACGGCCACCGCGATGATCACGCTTTCCTTATCACACCATCTAAATTCCAGCTAGATGACATTCACTCACAGACTGATCTCAAGACGACGTTGTCAAGCTAGGTACACGTCTGCTGGTTCGAGTGCCCGTGCACGCCAGCACACACACGCTAGGCGCTGGGGCAGTGCGCTGCCTACAGCCTAGCAACACGATGTCGGTTACAGCCGTAAGGCTACCGAGCAAGCCACCATTTCTGATCTGATCTGATCTGTACTAAATACATGCTAAGTGAAGTGTGAAGTGGAATTTTTTTTTTTAACAAAAAATAGAACCGACTTTCGTAAAACTAAAAAGCCAAAAATAACCCGTTCAAGTACAGATTACATTTGACTCACCCTTTGAAGTCGATCCCAAACCACTCAGTTATTATATTTATATATTATAGTTTACGTGAGGTTTGGTCCCGACTTCAAAGGGTGAGTCAAATGTAATCTGTACTTGAACGGGTTATTTTTGGCTTTTTAGTTTTACTGAAGTCGGTTCTATTTTTTGTTAAAAATTTTTTTTTTCTTTTTAGTGATTCATTTAAAATACTTATGGCGGGGTGATCAGGGAGGTCTTGAAGGCATGCATCTCGTTTGAATTATCTTCTAACTCCTAACCGTTAAGGAGTTGTACCTTCCATCATCAGCTCAGCATTGGAAGATGATGACTACCATATGCAAATACTTAAATAGTTTTAGAAAATATATGAAAAATATTTGCCTATAAAATTTCAGGAATTCCTTCGATTCCTCATGGATCTCGTCATCCGATCTTCACCAAAATTTTATGGGACCAACCTTGAGATGTCTATTCATGAACCTAAAAAGAATTTTCCAAATCGACTCATAAGTGACGGAGTTCTGAGGTAACAAACATTAAAAAAAAAAAAAAAACATACAACCGAACTGAGAACCCCCTCCTTTTTTTGAAGTCGGTTAATAAAATACAATATTCTTTATTACACACTTCACCGGGAAATAATACGTCTTCGTATAGCACAGATTACACGTAAAATTCAATAGAGTTAAACAACAGGCGGTCTTGTCGCTTAATTATCAAATAATGCATTCCTTTCAACAAAAAAGTTGTGAGATAGTTATTTAGCTAATGTGGATGGAAGTACAGTCTGGCAAAAAAGAGTAGAAATTAAAAAGTGGCAATACTGTAGTGGCATCCCTTTCTAATCAATCTAAGAAAAAAGGGATGACACTACAGTATTGCTACTTTTTAATTTCTACTCTTTTTTGCCAGACTATAACAACATCGAAAATCTTACAAATATTACGGCTCTATTATTTAAAAGAGTATTACACAGACTGACAAAATCAAGAAACTTTTACATGCAATATTTATAACATATTGTTTCAAAATAATTGTAATTGTTTTCAGTTTTGAGCACTAGCGACATCTAGCGACGGATAGGTTACCTAACCAATACACAGACTTGATATACTGCTAGCGACATCTAGTGGCAATTAGTAAAACTAAACTAGTAACCCAATTGTAGATGGCGTTGGCATCGAAATAAAACGCGCTATCGTTTGTTTCCCGCAATATCGTTGATAGCTGCAACCCCAACTTCACCGTGATCGTAAGTGCATTTACAAGTTATCTTAAGTACTGCCACGCCATTTCGAGCGCTGGTTATTTCGAATTGACCCCGAGTGATTCATAGTTCGTTTCGTGGATTCCATTGCTGCCCCCGGGAACTACGGTCCGTTTCATCGTCGTGATAGCAGGCAGATTGTTGGAGCGGCTGAAATGAAAGATCTGCTAATCGTGTAAGGAATACGGACTACGGAGAACCTTAAACAGTCTTTAATAAAGACAAGACAAGACAGTGTGAAGATTTGGGAGCTCAGCCGGACAACGCATCGAGACACCAGCGCCGAGACTAGACTTGAAAACAGGATTAAAAAACTAACGCTATCCAAGTGACCATGGATTTCCTCGACTCAATTATGGTTGCACAAGGAACCGGACAAAACCCAGAAGATACGAAAATAACGTTGACTTACGACCAATTTAAGCAACTGCTGGGCGCCATCAAGCACAAAGCCACATTTGCCCCTTGTACAAGGACATACGACGGCACCAGATGCATCAACACCGTGGAATCCTTTCTATCTGCTATAAACGTATTCAAAAAACACGAAAACATAAGCGACGAAGACGCGCTCATTCAAATCCCAATGCTCCTGAGAGGCGAAGCTGGAATATGGTATTGTAACACCAGAGACGAGATAAAAACATGGGAGGATTTCCAAACAAGTCTCCGAAAGTCCTTCGCGCCTCTAGCATATGTTATCTTCCAGGAAATTTGCGCAAATCAGCAACTTGACCAATCAACTGAATATTTCATAAATCGAAAGCGTATGCTATTCACTTTGCTGCCTCCTCCAGAACTCCCTGAATCTCAACAGCTGGATATGATGTACGGTTCGCTATTACGGGACGTTCAAGAGGAAGTCCCAAGAGAATCCTTCACCACGTTCGATGAGCTTCTAGAAGGTGTTAGAGCTATCAAACTCCAACCTTCTTTACCAACGACTTTAAAGGCGCCGAAACCTCGTTGCAGATACTGCAGAATCCGCGGCCATCTTGCAGAAGAATGCTTAAAGAAGAAGAGAGCTGAGAGAGACTGTAATACTGAAAACAGAGAATCAAGTGCCGAAAGAGACTCTAGTACTGAAAACAGAGACTCAAGTGATGATCAGTCCCTCATGTCCCCGATGTCTCCAGACTCTGAGCCCAAGTTTCGGTGTTACGGCTGTGGTGCACCGAACGTAGTTAGGAGTAAGTGCCCGACCTGTCGCGGTACCATGAAATTTCCGTCACATCTGCGTATTGATTTCATTTAAGACGCCTTATTCCTTTTAAAATGCTGATTGCTTTAGACATTTTTCCCTATGATCAAACATGTTTCTTAACATATTACTGGTGTTGCTACCTAGAACAGGGCTATTGGGATTTATTGGTATATGTTTGAAACCTACAATGAAACCTGAATGTATCATTGCTAATTTTTGTTTCAAAAACTACTCGAAATTGACAAAATTCACGCGGAAAATTAGTTTTTTTTTAACTTATTTTTGACTGCACGCAATAAAAGCATGAAATAGCTATGTTACTACCTAGAACTCGGGGAAAAGTATTATTCACTTCAAAAAGTTGGTTGAAATTATCAATATATTTGACATAATATGGAAAAAAACAATTTTAGAAGGATTAAGGCCTCTTAAGTTGTGTGCTGTTAATGTGATTTTGTTGAAATAAATGTGTGTCGTGTAATTTGTGTTTTATTTAAATTGTTTCGCTGGTTTAAATCATGGAAGGTTAGAATTTTACACAAAACCATGCAAAAAAAATAATCTAAAATTAAATTGAAATACCACAATCAAAAATACAATACTAGATAGATCGATTTTTTTATTTGTAATGATCATACATCGTCAACATAAGCAGTCATAACATAGCCAGAGCCAATAAGTATTTATTACATATTTAGTCTAAATAAGAATTAAAAATGGTTAAGAAGAATTTAGTGAACTGGGGTATAATATTTAACATAATAGACTATTTATTTAATTATAAAAAGTTACTTTTTACTCTCGCTGGATACAAAATCGCATTTTGTTCACTATTTTCTCGCAGCAAAATCACCATGTATGAGCTAACGAGGTGAAAATATTATAATGATTATGACAATAAATTGTATGGCCGCTGATAAACCCCCACTGGATTCTAAAGATTAAAATTCACAGTAAAAATAATCGCCACGTGGCATCAGGTACCCGTCCCCAAACCACCCTTCGTATTATTAAGAACTTTGGCGCATTGATAAGAAAAATAGTCTTATCTTATCTTATTATTAGGAAGGGGTCCTTGCGGATACACTTCGACCCAATGGGATCTTTTGTGTAGTTACCCCCATCGCGCCTACTCAAAGGATTGTTCCACCACCTTCATATATCGGATGATGGAACCAGTTGGTAGTGCCTGGAATTCCTTCGGTTCTGGGTAACCAATACCGAATTCCTTCATTCTGAGTCTGGCGAGGGCATGACATCCACACAGTATGTGCTTCATTGTCTCTGCCTCCTCGCCACACATTCTACAATCTGTATTGTCAGACAGTCCCAACTTGGCCAATAGTCCTTTGACCCCAAAGTGACCGGTAAACACCCCCGTTATGATTCGGAGCTGTCTTTTGCTGTATTCCCATAATTTCTTGGTCCAGCCTGATTCTATACATTCCATGAATAGCTTTGAGTGCCTCAAGCCTGCCATTTTCCTCCACTCTTGTTGGTGCTGGTTTTTGGCATAATCATTGATGGCTGTTGCTATGGTTCCCTGCGAGAGACCCACACATGGTTCAGGTCCTATGAAACTTGTCGCAGACCCTTTTCTAGCAAGTTCATCTGCAATTTCATTACCGATGAAGCCTTCATGCCCTGGGATCCATACCAGTTGCACCTTATTGTGCCTTCCAAGCTTGTTCAAAGCTAGGACGCCATTATACACAAGTCTAGAATCCACTTTAGGCGCACCTAGCGCTTTAAGTGCCGCTTGACTGTCACTGAGTATGTAGATGTGCTTCCCTCTGGTAAGTCTATCTATGTTCTCCTGGGCACAGGCGATTATAGCGTATGTCTCCGCTTGGAAGACAGTCGCATAACCTCCCATACTTGTACTTGCATTGAAGTCGTTTGCATGAATGCCTGCTCCCGTACCTGATCCCATTTTTGATCCATCAGTGTACCAAATAATGTCCTCACCATCCGCTGTAGGTGGCTCGCGACCCTCGGCCCATTCCGCCCTCGTTGGAACTTGTACCTTGAAGTTCCTATTGAATACAAACTTAGGCTGCATTTTATCGCAGCTCATGGTTGTTATTCTGTCAAGAAAATTGTTGCTTTCCATGTTAGTGTGCTTAGTCTTCGGCGTGCAATAACTCCACAGGTCCATTGTTTTTAACCTGTGCAGCGATTTGCGCGCTTCGGACTGTATCACTATATGTAGCGGTGGTAGATCTAGCAATATTTCTAGCGCCGCGGTTGGCGTAGTTCTAAACGCCCCTGTTATAGCCATGCACGCCGTTCTTTGCACCTTCGTCAAGGCGTCTCTGCATGTGCTCCTCAACGTCCTTGGCCACCATACGACATAAGAAAAATAGTACATTACTGCACTCGCCGGGAAAGAAGGGCTTGCTGGGTGAGTAGACATAGTTGGATATAGTGTTACGAAGCCGGCAAGCCCTTTTTACGTCTAAGTCATGTAGGTATAGTGCTTTCCTCAAACATAAAAAAATACACCAATAAAAAAAGAATCAGCTGTTTAGCCTGTTCATGAACACAGACAAGATGTTTAAAAAAAAATTACCGGATACCGTTGAAATGTCGACAAACGTTTCACGGAATGCTTCAGTTCATTTCACTTACTATGCAACAACTTGAATACGACTTTATCAAAATATAAAACCATGTTGTGTGGACACGGCCTCCAATGTGCCATACCGGCCACCGAGATAACACGCGAGGCGATCGTAGATGGAAGGCTGCAGTCGTCGTGCATCGATCACGCGTGGTTGCGCCGGAGCAGTGTAACGCGCGCCACTGCGCATATGCTAACGTGCAAGTTATCCGATCATCATATGATAGGGGTGCGGTTAGACTTCGAGTCAAGCGATTGTGACCCGAATGCGCCCTCGTCGGTGCGGTATGCACTATGTGACAAACTAGTAACAGAAAAATTAAAACTGATTAACTGGGCTGAGTTATCAACTATAGAATGTCCATTACTGCTGTATGAAAAACTGTGTCAAATTTTTGGCAGCATTTATAATCAGGCATTAATTGAAGTTAAACAAATAACTCGGAGAAAATCTAAATCGTGGGTAAATAAAAAGCTGGAGAATATGATTCAGCGCAGAGATGAATTGTTTAGAGCGTGGAAATCTAATCCTAAAAGTATGACCTCTAGATTAGAATATACCCGGTTCAGAAATAGAGTAAATAAAATTATAAATGCTGCCAAAAATGAGTATAGGCAGAACGAAATAAATAGGTGTGAGGGCGACTTTAGGAAGATATGGAATAACATTAATGGGTGGATGGGTAGAATTAAGGGAAATGTAGATAGTACGATAATGAAATATTTGGGGAAAACAGATAGTGTACAAAACATATGTAGTAATTTTTCGCAAACGTTCACACGGGAAGTGTTGGATATAAAACATAACTGTAACCAAAAATTTTTAAACCGTGATTTATATGTAAAAAGGGCCGATGTTTCTTTTAGGTACAGGAAAGTTAGTGCTAGTTATGTTGAGAAAATTATTGACAACTTGAGTTGCCGGAAAGCGCCGGGCATCGATGACATTAGGATACAGGATATAAAATATGTAAAGACGGATATGAGTATAATATTGGCAAACTTTATTAACATGTGCATGGAAAAAGTTGTATACCCCGACCAATTAAAGAAATCCTTAATTAGACCTATATTCAAACAAGGCAGCCATTTGAGTTACACAAATTATAGACCAATTGCCATACTACCAGTTATAAATAAGATTGTGGAAAAAATTGTAATAGGACAAATAAGTGCATTTCTGGAACATCATAATGTATTGTCGCCGGCGCAGCACGGCTTCCGTAGGGGCGCAGTACTGCAACGGCCTTGACCCGGTTCTCGAACTATGTAAACACTGGTCTCGGCGGCGGGCGGCAGGTTCTCGTGGTATATATAGACTTCAAAAAAGCATTCGACACGCTGGACCATGATCAACTGCTTCAGGCCATGGAGGAGTGTGGCATCAGGGGACCCATGAACCAGTGGTTCCGTGAATATTTAACGAACCGAACTTTAAGAACCGTGATAAATGGGACGACTGGTTCCGAGGCAGAGGTGAGCCTTGGTGTGCCAACCGGGTCGGTGTACGGGCCGATTGGCTATATCATGCATGTGAACAGTGTGTCGAATGTTGTCCAACACTGCCAAGTTTATATGTATGCCGACGATATGTGCCTGCTGCTCGCCGGCGAGGATGTGCCCGACATGGTAAACAAGGTGCAGGAGGATTTTTTAAACATAACGAAATGGGCGCATGACAATGGAATTATATTAAACATCAGTAAAACTAAGTGTATGCATATATTTTCACCATACAATAAAAAAGCAAAAACTGTAAGCTCAAGCGATATTAATATTATAGGACACACATACAATTGCCTGCACCAAAATAAACATAACTGTACTTGTAGTCAACTTGAGGTTGTTGATAGTTTTAGGTATCTCGGCTTGATAATTGATAAACATTTTAATTGGAAATTACACATTAATCAAGTCTGCAATAAATTAAGGTCAATTTTAGTTCAATTTTATTATCTAAGTAGAATAGTAAATAAACGCACCTTGCACATTGTTTACCATGCTCTCGCTGACTCATTACTGAGTTATGGGCTGAGCTGCTATGGAGTTACTTTTAAGACATATTTAGATAGGATAAAACAGCTACAGATAAGACTAATGAAATATCTAGTAGGCAAAGACATAAAGAGAAAATATAGGACAAACTATGACGCACTGTTTTCGATCTGTAAAATTCTCCCTGTAGATTGTAAGACTATATATACCTAATTATCCTAGAAACTTATAATTCTGTGAATAAAGGATTTTGACCTTACAAACGGTCCGGTAGTTTTGAATTTTTGATATGTTGTCTAGGATGGTTAGTCAGTGCTTAAAATGCAAAATGCACAATTCCCCCCCCCCCCCCCCCCCTCCGCGCCCGCCGCCATATTGAAAAAACCGGCACTCTCTTCATATTTTTGCTCATATCTTCCTTTAGGAGCATTTTAGCTAAAAGAAAGCTTCGACAATATTATAGAGAGTTAAATTTACTACATTTTCCATTTTATATTTTGTTTCTAGGACAGATAGTTACGGAGATATGCACATTTAAAAAAACTTAACAAATTTCAATTTCCAACTCATAAACAAACTTCTGGATTATATCTTCGTTTAGGAGCATTTTAGCTAGAACAGTGTTTGGGCAATTTTGTAGAAAATAAAATTTACTATAATTAACATTTCAAATTTTGTTTCTAGAACAGATAATTACGGAGATATGTAAAAAATAAAGTCACATTTTCCGAAAATGTATGTAAAAATGGATATGAGTTTTATAAGCAATTATATTTCCTACATGTTTTAATTTGTCCTAGACTAGTCCATAACTGAATGACAGCGTTCTAACCCAAGAATTTTGAGAAATTTTCGGAAAATTCGACTTTTCCTGTTTTTTAAATATGCATATCTCCGTAACTAACCGTCCTTGAAACAAAATTTTAAGTGTAAATTATAGTAAATTTAATTCTCTACAACATTGCCCAAGCTTTGTTGTAGCTAAAATGCTCCTAAACGAAGATATAATCCAAAAGTTGGTTTTTCAGTAGGAAATTGCGTTTTTTTACGTTTTTTTAAATGTGGATATCTCCGTAACTATCTGTCCTGGAAAAAAAATATAAAATGAGGAATGTAGCAAATTTAACTCTCTGTAACATTGTCGCAGCTTTCTTCTAGCTAAAATGCTCCTAAAGGAAGATATGAGCAAAAATATGAAGAGAGTACCGGTTTTTTCAAAATGGCGGCGGGCGCGGAGGGGGGGGAATTGTGCATTTTGCATTTTAAGCACTGACTAACCATCCTAGACAACATATCAAAAATTCAAAACTACCGGACCGTTTGTAAGGTCACACATAGTACTTTAGTCTCTATTCACCGTATTATTATTATAGTGACGAGTATAAGGTACAAAGGCAGAAAAAACGTCACTGTACTAGGTCCACTAAAAGGAAATTATTGATGCAGCCGGTTGCCAGAAATTATTACGCTAAAAGAACCAAAGAGTACCTTATTCCTAAAATATACAATAAATACCCTTTATTGCTTGACGAGGAAAAATTTAAAATTGGAAATTTAAAAAGTAAATTGAAAAAGATACTACATGATAATTACTAAATGTAATAGCTACCTCCTCCAGATTTGTATCTTGCACTCATAATAATTTCGTGTGTCGTACCTACCAACGCAGACTTCATTTACCATCCATCAGTAAAATATATAATATATACTCTATTGCAACGCTATAGAATCTGCATTGGTATGGCGACTAATTCTTCGTTTGCATATTGCATGTTTGTTAAGTTAAGTCGTTAGTTAAGTAAGCATCACTGTGCACAATAATTGTAGTGACAGGACGCGACGCCAACAAACTGTTTCACAGTTTGGCGCACTTTAAACACATTGTAAAGTATGTGCTAATATTAATGAATAAATTAAAAAAAAAAAAAAACTAATTTTTACTCGTAAGTCATACATTTTTTAGACATTTTGTAAATTATAACCTTTGGATTAGGTTAGGTTAGGTTAGGTTTGTGTTAAATATTAAAAAATATTTTATGGTTTCAGAAAAAAAAACTTTCGATGAAATGATAATTCGACGAAATGAAAATTCGATGAAACGTTTGTCGACATTTCAAGGGTAAACCAAAAATTACTTCACGGCCTAGTCCTTCAATTTTGTATGAAATTCCAACAGACTAACTATTACTCACAGATGACGCTGTCGGACCCGGGATAGCCCACGCTAAATATCCCGGGGTTATAACCGGGGTCCCTCGGTGCGATTATTTATATAGAATTTAATAAGCAACTTCGATTCTAAGGTTCCGATCATTATCAAGAGGTTAATGATGCTTCACTTGTATCCAGGGAGTTACTGAGCGTAATCTTTTCCAAATATAGACATATGGAGTGTAAAAGGGAGGAACGTCTTCATAAAAATTGTCTGTATATTTACTTAAACTATCTAGGAATTACTCACGTGGTCACCTAAAATATTAATATTTTTAATGCGACACAGTTCACTCGGTTTTTTCGGTCACAATTTTTCATACTCACGGACGGAATCGAGCCTCAAAGTCTGAGGAGAGACTTTGCCGCCTTGTGTGTTCTACCGTCTGTATAATGGGATGATGCCCACTGCTACTTCCTACCATCGCACTGCTCGCTATATTGTTTAATAATCAATTACGAAACAGTGAAAAACAATTCTTAAACGTAATTACATGTCATTCTGGCACAAGCATATTTAATGCTTAATAGAATGTCCCAACCTTTACTGTGTTGTTAAACTGCAAAAACCGAAATAAACATTTTTCATTTTTCAATTACGAAAATGGACTAAACGGGGTATTCATCCTCACACACTGGAGCCTAAATACTCGAGAACTGTGCGGTGCCAGAGGAAATTCCTACCGCGAACCGGGGGCTACAGTATGCGGTTTTTCAAGAGGCTCCCCTCTTAAATAGGTTCTTAAAGGGTCAATAACACGAGTGTTATGCTCCTGGCATCGCAAGCGTCCATAGGCGGCGATAACTGCTTAACATCAGGTGGGCCACATGCTTGTTTGCCACCGTCGTAGTATAAAAAACGACTTTCTTGCTATTCTAGCGCTATTGCAGACGGCATTGGAACTATTATTTTCTGCTTACCGCTGGACAATATTTCAAATATTCTCCTATAGAAGATGCTGCCCCTTCCTTTTACCACAAAACAGACAGGTACGGTACCTACAGATATCAATCTACATAAAAGCGCGCTCGTGCAAACGCATACATAGACATTGCTCAATGCTCATGGACACGATATCTCGGACCAGTTCAGACCAGTGCGAGCGCGAGTGCCATCCGCTTGTCGTTGAGAACGCGCCCTGTAGGCGAGAACAGTCGATCACCCGAATTCGGGCATACGAAAGAATTTACGTCCAAGCTGAAACGGGATGCTTCGCTGGCTCGGTAAATAAAGGTGAAATGTTTAGTTAGTAATGTCACTAAAAAATATCGACTTAAGAAGCCTTTTTTAAATTTCTTTTTTCATATTATGACAAATATATTGATAATTTCAACCAACTTTTTGAAGTGAGTAATACTTTTCCCTGAGTTCTAGAAAGTAATATAGCTATTTCATGCTTTCATTGCGTGCAGTCGAAAATAATTAAAAAAAAAAACAGTTTTTTCCGTGAATTTTGTCAAATTCTAGTAGTTTTTGAAACAAAAATTAACAATGAAAAATTCAAACTGTAGATTCCATATATATATATACCAATAAATTGAATTAGCCCTGTTCTGAGTAGAAACATTGATAATACATATGTTGAGAAACATTTTTGATCATAAGTATCAAGTCTCTATGCATGCGTAATATTTATTTATTTATTTAATCTTTATTGCACAAAAGAAAACCTATCGTACAAAAGGCGGACTTAATGCCATGAGGCATTCTCTACCAGTCAACCTTAGGACAAAGCGGAAAAATTGTAGGCGGTGCAACTAAACTTACACATAAGTAACAAAACATAATTATAATACTTATACATAATTTTGCTATACATTTAAATATATACATACATCTAATATAATATAAACATATATAATATAAATAAATATATACATAAATACATACAGCGATGAAACATACTAAGCAGATAGACTACGAGACTTCATTTCTGCCAGCAAAGAAGCTAATAGAAGCAGAATATATACATGCATTACAATTTATTGAAAATTGTCGGATACTATACAGAAAAATTTCAATAAGAGATACAGGAATTTTTTAATGTCGCTACGTGATATGCAAGTGAATTTTCATATTCACGTACTTATTTGGCATTTCTAAAAATTCCTAGACTACCTAAAATGCCGAGTTATTAAAGCTATTCGATATTAAAATGCATATATACTCGACATCCTTCGAATCGGTTCGCGATTCATCATCAGGAGAGCCGGCGCGGCGGCGGCCAATCGGCTCTCCTGATGATGAATCCCTAACCGATTCGAAATATGTCGAGCGATATTCGACTTCTACGTCGTAAGTAAACGCGTTTCGTATGTGTTAATATGCCCGAAACTCCCGTGGAGTTTTCTATCTATTAGACATTTTTAAGTAACTGTGACATTATCTCAGTGACTCTGAGAATCTTCTTACCCAAAGTTTCTTCCCCACTTCTCCCTGGTTCAAAATATAATATTTTTGTATATTTACATAAATAGGTAGGCTCAATTAATTAATATACGCGATATAATAGGTACCTTACAAAAACCTAATTAAAAAAAAAATTTAGGAAATTGTTTATTCTTTTCATTGTTTTTGGCTTTTCCACTGTGTAAAAAAATAACACGTGATCAATATTTAATGGTGATTTTTAATCCCTGACGAAAAAAGAAAGGTGATATAAGTTTAACATGTGTATAACCCCCGACAAACAATAGGGGTGTTATAAATATAACATACTGTGTATTTGTGTATCTGTGTGTCTGTCTGTCGCATTGTAGCTTCCGAACGGATGGACCGATTTTAGTGTGTTTTCTTCTAATCGAAAGACATGTCCGTCGAGGTGGTTCTTAGCTATGTTTCGTGGGAATACGCCCAGTAGTTTCCAAGATAGTCTTTAATTGAAACAAGTGACAAGATCTCAGCCAATATTGAAGCTAAGAATTCCAAATTTTGTAGTTATGTTCAGTTTTAGTAGCATTTTCTATATCACTCATTGAATGAGGGTCTCATGACGACCAGCTGATTGTGTCGGAGGTGTTTAAAATTTTGAATTTAGGTTATTTACAACAAAGCTTAAAAGTTGTGGACAGATTTGGAGAGAGATCTTTCGTATCTAAGAACACTTACCCTTGACGGAATTTAATTCAAACCTGAGACCTCCACGTAAAACGTGTTCTATTAAATAGAAATAATGTAACAAATCACCACATTAAGCAAATCACAAAGCCAAGCGATATTAAGGCGGCGTCGCAATGGAAACGGAAAATACTCACAAATTAAGATGGACAGCTATTGTGCCCCTGGGGAGAGCTTATCGCAATAAGGGCCGTCTTCCAGTGTCAAGCAGAAGCTAGTGTAAGTTGTAGGTGGTTATAGGCATCCATGGATACTTCATTGAGCATGTTTACCGTAACTCAAACTCCGACTCGCGCTTGACCGGTTTTTATTCGTATAGAACTACTGAAATCCTATAGGGAACTTGTAAGGTACATAGAAACTTCTTTTAATTAATAAACTCTTTTTTTTTGGCAACTTTCCTCGTATATATACCTTTTGGTCGACTACGGGGAAACGAAAAATGGGTATACAATACAATACAACACGACACAATACAACACAACACCACACAACACAACACAACACAACACAACACAACACAACACAACACAACACAACACAATACATCACAACGCAACACAACACAACACAACACAATAAATCACAACGCAACACAACACAACACAATACATCGCAACGCAACACTCGTTCGCTACGCTCACATCGTAACCCATGCCACTACCGTTTTTTGCCCCCTCTTATACAACGGTTGCATAAAATACTATTATAAGTAAACTGTTATAAGTATCTTCTACAATCTGCTTATAAATGTTAGATTTTATTCTTACATTTATAGAGTTTCTGTTAGTATATAAGTTAGGTATTAAGGCTAACATTGTTGTGCCCTTACGAGGTGCTAATTGTAAATCTTGTTAGTGTTAGTGTCTATTAGTTGTAATATTATGATTTTGCAATTTAAATGAAAATGAAAAAATGAAAATGACTAGTATCGCCTACGCTGCGCCACCGACCTAATCGAAGCAACTTACGCAGGTTCAGTGCGAATTGTGATTTCGAACGTTCGACACAGATCAGACGTCGACTGGAAATTGTGGAGTGTTTCTGTAAGTAGTTTTTATTAATATTCATATTCATTATTGGTAACATAGTAATTACAAGTTTAACCTATTGATACAAAGATCAAACAATATAATAAAAAGAAAAAAAAAGAAACTAGACATTACATGCTTCATACATTACTAAAGTTACAGTACAGTTACAGTTAAATTACATATTATGTAATTTATTTAAGAACTTTTGTAATGTATGAAACATGTAACGTCTTACTTCTTTTACATGAAACATGTAATGTCTAAGTTTGGTCAATATTAAAACTTCAATTCAAGTTATATAATTTTTCTATTTCGTTACCTATTTTAGTAATTTTAGATCAATTACGGTTATTAGGTACGGTTTATTATTACGGATTATTAAGGTTATGTTATGCCTATACTTTTTTAAACATTATATAATCTGAAATAAATGTATTCGAAATCACAAAGAAAATGGTAACAAAATAGGAGTAATATAATTGAACATTAAATCAATTTATTGACGTCTCGTCTTGTGCATTTAAATAAAACCGCGGAAACCGAAGAAAATATCCCCATTCTTAATTAAAATCAAATTATTTCATACAGTTTAAATGTTTGTTTCAATTTAGGTACGCAATCCAATGCTAAATTGACAGCATACGGATATTAAATGTTTATCTTTAAGAGACCTTAAATGTCAAATTAATAACAGCAATTTACGACACTGACTTAACGATTAAACTTTGAGGTCCAATAAATTATGTAAATTTTTGTGGTTTTTAAATGACACAAAACAAAATTAGTTCAGTTAAGTGAGTAGAATCGAACTTTAGACTTAAAGCCCCATTCAGAGGCATGCTGCATACAAGTCTTTAGTTCGTTCGTATTCTCTAGTTTAACCGGTAGGCTCGTTAGGTATCTTACGTCCCTCAGAGTGGAAATAGATTCGCGAAGCGGGGAGTTGTCTACTTTCTTACAGTGAGAACAGTTGGTAAAGTTGGTTTACTATTAGTATTGAGATCCCAACATAAACAAACTAAAACTACGAGTAGAAATGTAAAAACGGGACCCTTTTACTAAGACTCCGCTGGCCGTCTGTCTGTCCGTGATAGACAGTTGAAATTTTCACAGATGATGTATTTCTGTTGCCGCTATAACAACAAATACTAAAAAACAGAAAAAAAAAATATTTATTTAATTTTAGATTTATTTTAATATATTAACTTTGCACCTCATTTGTATCTGGCACCATACATACCAGATGCAAACTTAACTTAACCCGGCCAGTTAGGATGGAATAAGTTGTTGGTACGGAACCCTCGGTGCGCGAGTCTGACTCTCAAGTCGGAAATATTAGAGTATGATTTAGGAATCCTTGTAGGCTACTCGTATTTTAGTATTATTAGTTGCCATTGCGACTTGGACTCTCTTTTTGCTTATATACAATATTACATACCTACTACGGGGTGTGTAACATGTGTGTATACCATTGCGGCTAGGTACACACCAGGTCCAGAAAAGGATCTATTTTTGTTCAACTTGTTTTTGTTAAAAAGAAATTACTGAATCATTTTATGAGCCAAGATTAGTTAATTATTAATCTCAGGATAAAAAAAAAATACGCCCTCTATACAACTCAACATCACCGCCTACGCGGAAGTGAAGTTTAAACTTTTAAGAGGCTTTATTTCTTTTAAATTTTATTATTATCATATTTTGACAAATATATTAATAATTTCAACCATTTTTTTAAATTGAATAATACTTTTCCTTGAGTTCTAGATAGTAACATAGCTATCTCATGTTTCATTGCGTGCAGTCGAATAACTTGAAAAAAATGAACCAGTTTTTTGCGTGAATTTTGTCAATGTCAAGTAGATTGGTAAAAAAAAATTATCAATGAAGAATTCAAACTGTAGGTTCCAAATATATACCAATACATTTCAATAGCCCTATTCTAAGTAGAAACATTGATAATATGTTAAGAAACACGTTTGATCATAGAGAAAAATGTCTAAAACATTCCGCATTTTTGAACGGCAAGGAGCCTTGAAGCTTGGAATAAATACGCCCAAAACGAGTCGTTCCGTAGCCAAATGGCAAAAAACGGAACCCTTATAGATTCGTCATGTCTGTCTCTCCGTCTGTCCGTCTGTCCGTCCGTATGTCACAGCCATTTTTTTCCGAAACTATAAGAGCTATACTGTTGAAACTTGGTAAGTAGATGTATTCTGTGAACCGCATTAAGATTTTGATGCAAAAATAAAAAAATAATAATAAATATTGGGGGCTCCCCATACTTAGAACTGAAACTCAAAATTTTTTTTTCATCAAACACACGTGTGGGGTATCTATGGATAGGTCTTCAAAAATGATATCGAGGTTTCTAAAACATCTTTTTCTAAACCGAATAGTTTGCGTGACAGACGCTTCCAAAGTGGAAAAAAGTAGGTCCCCCCCCCCTCTAACTTCTAAAATAAGAAAATGAAAAATCTAAAAAAAACATATGATGTACATTACTATAAAAACTACCAACGAAAATTGTTTTGAACGAGATCTAGTAAGTAGTTTTTTTTTTAATACCTAACTTTGCCCCTAATTTATATGGGGCGCTATACATACCAGGTGCAAACTTAACTTAACCACTTAGGGATGGAAAGTGTTTGTACGGAACCCTCGGTGCGCGAGTCCGACTCGCACTTGGCCGGTTTTTTTTATTTTATGTCATAGTGGGCAAACGAGTAAACGAATCGCCTGATGGAAAGCGATTACCGTCGCCCATAGACACCTGCAACACCAGAGGAGTCACAAGTGCGTTGGCGGCCTTTCAGGTGGGAATACGCTCTTTCCTTGAAGGTTTGAAGGTCGTATCGGTCCAGATTTGTGAAAGATGGGGTTTTTGTTTTATGTGTGCGTGTCTACGAACCAATCATAGAGACGTGGTGCTTGTGACATTGACGTTGTGACAGATGCGCACGCGGACGACACTTAGCCCGTGGGTAACCAAAACTGGCTTCACTTTTAAACGCCGACTAGGTTTCTAGATGTATTCATTCTGAGGTTTAAAGAGTATTCATAAATCAGACAACCTCACAAAAATCGATCTTGTTCCAAATTAAGCTCAAGAAGGCTTGTGTTATGGGTGCTAGACGACTATATACATATTTAATAGATAAATATATACTTAAATACATAAAACAATGGCCCAAGCACTAATATTCGAGTTCATCACACAAATATTTGCCCTGGCCGGGATTCGAACCCGGGACAGCCGGCTCAGTAGGCAGGTGGCTACAAACTGCGCCAACCGCATCGTCAAACATTTCTCAAAATGAATTACAGAATTCATGAGAAAGGCTACAACTTAAAATTATTTGAAACTTTATGCATATACATATACAGATGTTTCAGTTCTACAACTGTATACTACTCATAGCAATAATGAAATCTGAACACAAATAAAGAGTGGAAAATGAAACGACATATATTTATAAGCATTAACATTTTGACGGTCGAATTGTTTGAGAAAGTTTTAGTTTAGGGGTATAAACTTATTTATTTGCTTAATACGGTATTTGACAATAGTAACTAATAGTAAATAGTAGCTTGTTTGACAAGGGGCTAGAATAAGCAATTATTACACGAAGTGGTTATTTGGACGAGCGAAAAAAGTGAGCGAGTTCAAAAATATATAAGTGTTATAATGACTTTTGGCCTCATGTTAAACACTCTAACGTTTTCCATTTAAACCCTTGGCCCTAGTTTAGTCCCTAGGGACTGGGACGAAGAATGTAGCCTCGCTTCGCGAAGCTAAAATAACGTATTTTTGGAGCTTATCTATATATACGAGTATACAATTAATTTGCTGTTCGTTTGTGTCTCTAAAACTCGAGAACGGCTAGGCAGATTTAGCTGATTTTGGTTTCGAAATGTTCGTCGTAGTCCAGAAAAGGTTTAAATGGTGAGGTATTATTTGTCTCTCCCTTAGTACACTGCAATAATAATCGCTCCTTTAACTTTGTGGCTCATACTGTTTTTGTTTTATTTATTACTTTACAACATATTTATTTATTAGGTATGTCTAAGTATTTATGTAAGTATATTTGTATATTCTTATTTATGTATGTTTTTTACTTTTATGTTTTATGGTAGTCGTTCATTTAGTCCTATTATTATTATGCACCACCTACTAATTTCAAAAAATAATTAAGGTTGTCTGGAAGAGATCGCTATTTAGCGATAAGACCGCCTGTTGTTTACCTCTGCCTGTTATTTTAATGTATCTCATGTTGTGTTGTATAATCCTTGATGTTAGAGGTGTGCAATAAAGAGTATATGTATTTGTATTTTGACACAGACCGAATTCCACGCGAGCGAAGCGGAGCAGCTGTTTTTAATAAAAATCTAGAATGTTATAATACTATAGATATAATATAATAAAAAAATCAGGAACCGCGTGAGAATGCTTTACCAATCTTTAATCAAACGTCCATCACGGAGTGGACGGCAGATAAGCGGACATTTTAATGAACGAGTCAACTATCGGAATCGCTGGCACTTGAGATAAGATACCCGGAGAGCTTGCGGGGTTTAGGGATCGCGGGGAAGCTTTCTAATTTCTTTTTACAATAAAAGAAGGGTCAAAGACGGACCAAAACAAGGCAGCTTAGCTTATCAGATGTTAAATGATGCGCGTTATTTTTATCATGCCTTTTTGCGTCGATCGAGTAATAAGTATGCTAAAAGAGTTGTGCTGGTGGTTACGCCGTATGAAGTGCTGGAAATTAATGTTGAAAGCATATTTGACGACACAATTAAGCTTCAATCAAATACCTATTTACATTACTAAAATAAATGAAAACAGTTGTGAAAAGCTGTGCCCCCGCGGCATGGGGACTGAATTGCAATGCTTGCGTTGTGCGAGGAAGCTGCCAGCTCTTCGGTCTCCAGTAGTTTCTCTTAATCTTTTACTGATGTCTTTACTCGTATATAGTTTGTGGGCGCTGGGACCCCACGGACCTAAGGTCTCGACCCCGAAAGGAAAAAAATATATTCGGGGCCGAGACCTCTATACTTATTAAGTCTCAATTTTTCGGCCACCTCTGCTGCCGCCCATGCTTTGTATGATGTTCAATATTAGTTCTAATATTGTTCCCAGGAAAACCACTATGAAAATAAAATAACACAACAATGAAACTGCTTATTATCCTCGCAACCTTCACCACTGCGTCATGCGACGTGCCAGCGATCATGGAAACCCTCAACGATGTCACCACTAAATTCAACGCATTGGCTGCTGAGATCTCGTGGGAGTCTTCTGTGAACCCTGGCAACCCTGAGTTGCCCAGCAGGTGAGCTGTAGGTTAGGTTAGGTTAGGCAATTTGTACGCAATGGCTGCTGGGATCTCGTTGGAGTCTTCTGTGAACCCTGGCAGCTCTGAGCTGCCCAGCAGGTGAGCGGTAGGTTAGGTTAGGTTAGGCAATTTGTGGTCGGACCCAAGGATAGTGGCGCTACAAACAGCTTCAGGGCAATAATGTACATTTTCATTTTGATTCATTTAAAATAATACAGTTTACATCAAATTGCTGCATTCGTACACAGGGCGTTACATTTAGGTCGGTCAGCGTCTGAAACTATAAAAGACATATGTACGATCTGTTCTTAGGAACACGTCATCGATTTTAGATTCATTCTTAGAAAAAAAAAGACTTCCTGTAAAAGTTTTTACAAATCTTTTTATCGATTCGATTTCTTTTTATGTGGAAGTACATTTTTATTTTAGGAGCACTGACAGAGTTAAATTTTGAAAAATGAAATGTGATCTTACCTGCGAATGTTTCCGGTTTAGTTTAGGTTACACTTCTGTTACTTTTTAGCTGCCCGGTTAAATACATTCCCTTTCGATCCAATAGGTCCGCGGACTACCAGAGACAACGGATCGCTTGGGAGAACAGAGAGTGCGGGCGGCTGGCAACATTGGATCCTCAGCTGCGTGGATCTGACAGGAGGATGGCGTATTTGATGTGTAGAGGAGCGAGATATAAATTGGATGAAGCTAGGTGAGTATAAAGAAAATTTTAATTCCTACATTACATAATAGTTGTTTTTATAAATACTAACCTAATCCCTAGGAGGTGCGCTTTAGCGCCATCTCTCTCGCAGTCTTCACACTTGCTGTAAAGCAATGGGGACTAGGGATCGTGCGTGTAAAGCGCACATCCTAGGGTATGGCTAATGCGCATAAGCATTTTCAACACATATGACGCAGAGGGCGCTCCAGTAGCGTAAGAATTATGGAATGAAAGATTCGGTGTGATTGACGTAGCGATCTAATGGCTCAGTTGGGAGAGCAATACGCCGGAAACGTAGAGGTCGCAGGTTCAAGTCCTGCTTAGATTATAGTAGATCGCATTAAATTTTACTTTCTAAATTTATCTTTGTGATATTAAGCTTCTATAAAAATACTAGTTGGTTGTTAAAATACTTAACTAATGGCTTTAATTTAAAAAAATACATATTTCAGAAAACTCAACTCACTCTACGAAGAACTTCAATCCATATATTCGGACGCTAAAATCTGCATACCCTACGACAAGAATGTGACGTCTGACGATTTGGCGGGAATCGAGGCCGCCATTTTTGATTATATTGCAATTGTCAAACGGCTGCTAGTTTTGGGTTCGGAGGGAACTTCTAAGGCTGCAAAGTTGGCGATTAATGAACATGAGGTGGAAGTAAGTGGTTATAATTAAATTGTAAGTGTAAGCATAAGATAGCTTCGGGCGCGACTTACGCTCTTGACGTTTAATATCCATCGCTTGGAGACGCGCTTCTTCAAACTCCTTCTCTCTAACGCGTACAGTGGACCGCCATACATCCCGTTTACGGCTCATGGCTTCCCAACCATCGGGAGATATACTATAATTATAATACAAACAAGATCCATGTCATCCCTTAAATATTTAAAATTATGTTGCATCAATTCTTATAGGAATCAGTCTGTTTGAGAGGCGAGGCGGATTTCGAGAAAATGATAAGGTTCTCGAGGAAGGAGGAGGTGTTACGATGGCTGTGGTTGGCTTGGAGAGGGAAGGTTGGTCCTCCCATGAAGGAACCTTACAAATTGTTGGTTGCTGTGGAGAACAGAGCTGCTAGACGCAATGGTAATAATTTTTATTTAAGCATTAAATACAAAGATCAAAGCTTAAAGAAAAATTGAAAAAGGAGCTACCTGGGGGGTAATAATTTTGTATTGACTTTTCACTAGAACATGCTTTTGCGAAGTGTGTCATCGTTTTGCGGTTGATTTTTGATGGTTATTTCTCTAAACGACGAAAGCTTATTTCAAACAATTAAATCAATGTAAATAAAATAATTTAAACGTATTACTTCGCGTATATTAATTATTTGAGCCTCCCTGACGTCTCTGGTGTATGGCAACGGTCATTGGAAAGTTGCCGAAACGTCAAGGAGGCTCAAATAATCATTATACGCCATATAATCAGATTAGTTGTTTTACTTAAATGTGTGACAGTCGCGGAAACCAATGAAAAATTAAATAAATGTCATATGTTTTTATAATTGTTCAGAAGTTTAGAAGATTTTTTAGTAATTAGGGTTCCAGGTGAACCAAATTTCTAACATCTGGTACCATACCGCAAGTGCGTTTGTACAATTCTGGTTGAAAAATTCAATGCCTCTCGTATCAGGTTCTGTGGTCCAATAGGTAGGACGCCCGTGTACGCCCGGAAAGCTGTTGGAGACGCGGGTTCGCACCCTGTCTGAACCATTAAATTTTTAACTTTTTGGCTTCATTCTAAACATTTCGAACTTTTGTCTCGTATCGGAGCCCCCCTTGATTATTATTGTTTTATCATGAATAGTATTTGTTGCTATAGCGGCAACAGAAATACATCATCTGTGAAAATTTCAACTGTCTAGCTATCGCCGTTCTTGAGATACAGCCTAGTGACAGACGGACGGACGGACGGACGGACAGCGAAGTCTCAGTAATAGGGTCCCGTTTTAACCCTTTGGGTACGGAACCCTAAAAATGGAACTCTTTGCCGGCACATGTGTTTCCTCCTTCTTATAACATGGGACCCTTCACACGAAACATGAAGAAGTACAACTCTCGGGCCAGCATGACAGTGTCAACTGACAAGGCACCGTTGGTTTCTTGTCAATTGCGACTTGGGCTCCCCTTTCTGCTTACCATCAGGCGAAGTGGAATAACAATGCTGTGCCGTAATAAAAAAAACTTAAATGAAATTTGTCAATCATTCTAGGCTACACAGATATCGGGGCTACCTGGCGCGAAGAGCTGGAGACACCAGACTTGCGAAGACGTTGCCACCGACTGTACCACCAAGTGAAGCCTCTTTATACCCTCCTGCATGGGGTAGTCAGGTACTACCTGAGGAAGGCTTACGGAGAGGTAGTACCGGAGCGCGGCGCTATACCTGCTCATTTATTAGGTATAATTACAGGTTTTTCTTCTTTCTTTATAGTCGTCTCACTCTTGTCAGAGTGGTCGTGGTCTCGTGGTATTTCAAAGAACTTAGTTTCTAGTTGGCCATTGCCATAATTATAGCATAGCTTCGTTTCGTTTACGCCAGTTATTTTGACGTGATAACGGCTTGTACATCGATGGACGCCGGCTGCACGCACGAAAAATTATGGCTCTATATTTTTTTTTTGTTTTTGTTTGACTGCGGGTCCATGGGGACCCTTTGCCTGTCTTGGAGCTGACACGCCTCGTCCTTTCGGACAAGGCGCCAAGAATATGGCTCAGGGTCACGTTCTGCCTGGGCCGAGCGTCCAAGCGAGAGCGCGGAACAAGCGATAGAGAGGCCGTCGGCCTCAGCATTCGGCTTGTACGCATTTATCTCTGTTCCATTCCATCAGCCGGCATACGTTATCACGTAAAAGTATCATTCGTATACCGATTTTACGGATATCCAATTTTCTTTTCTTTTTTCTTAAAAGGTGATCATTATAAAAGCAATTGGCAACTTACTAAAATAGCCAAGTTCTAAGACGCCACGTCGTTTACGGTTTTGAGATTCCTACTCAGTGAGGTAGTCAGACTCTACCTGAGGAGGAATTACTGAATTGGCCGACATATTCATCTAAGAAAATTACGTCGCACGTATTTGAGTACCAATTTATTCTTATAAATAATGACAGAAAGAAAAATTGAATGCGATCTACTACAATCGAAGCGGGGTATTTATAAAAATAAAAATGTGGTATTACCACTTAAAAAATATGAATCGATAAAAAGATTCTATACAAATATTATTTATTCGTTTTCTTCCTATGATTTCAGGTAATTTGTGGGCCCAAAACTGGGAATCAATAGCTGACCTTATTCTACCACAAACCATAGATCTCGACAAGAGTGTCAAAAATAGAAATTGGACGACCATAAACTTGGTAAGTTTATTTTTGTACCGTAGACTAGGGTTCATTTAATGTAGCGCAACAAAGTACCTACATACTCTATAAAAAAATATCTAGTAGGTGCGGCTGTCTTCAAAAAGTTACTGACAGCCACTGACAGTTTTATTTTAATTGTAGGTATACTAACTTTTTTACTACTGGCTGATGTGAAATTGCAAACTAACATTTAAACTTTACGGATACTTTTGATTACCGTCTCCGTTGTTAGTAGTATTAAGCATAATCCAATATTCTGACGAAGGCATGGGCTATTTATTAAACTAACTATTGAATTGACAACATTTCATATTTCTAACAGGTGGTAATGAATCTAGAGATGGAGAGAGCTTTGTGTCGTCTACACCTTAAAAATTGTTTGAATTTATTTTTTTGTGTGCAAAGAATAAAATACATTAAGTAACCGTGAAATCTTCGACAACTATGCCTGTATAGAGTGTAGTCTTCGACCTAGCTGTCAATAATGTCACGCTGAACGTCATTCGTTTTTAGGGTTCCGTAGTCAACTAGGAACCCTTATAGTTTCGCCATGTCCGTCTGTCCGTCTGTCCGTCCGCGGCTTAGCTCCGTGATCATTAGTACTAGAAAGCTGAAATTTGGTATAAATATGTGTATGTATAATGCTGACAGAACCGTAACATAAAAATTCAAAATTTTTATTTTTTTCGGGTACCTCTCGAACACCTAAAGTGGGGGTGAATTTTTTTTTCTTTTCAACACTGGTGTGTGGGGTGTCGTTGAATAGATCTTGTAAAAATAATAGGGATCTCGTAACATTATTTTTTGATAAAGTCGGCAGTTTTGTAAATATTCGCTCCGAAAATAAAAAAAATTGTGTCCCCCCCCTCTAACTTTTCAACCACGGGTCAAAAAAATTCGGAAAATTTCATGTAAATGAGACCTTATCAGCACTATCAATGAAAACTATATTGAACAAAATCGGTCGAGCCGTTTTTGAGTTATCGCCAAATTTCATATTTTTTCTTTAAAAGGACGTAAGTTGACTTCCAGAAGGTAATAAGTGATTACAGTTTCTAGGGCGTTTACGACCTTTTTATAGCGCTTAAAATCTTTCTTAACTTAAACCTCGGGCTTAAAACAGCAGTTTATTGTGAAGGATGAGCAACTACGGAACCCTACACTGAGCGTGGCCCGACATGCTCTTGGCCGGTTTTTTTTTATTAGACGGACTAAAGTAACCTTTCCATTGTGTTATAGTTTTGGAGTTACAGCATTTTAGAATGAGATTTTAATAAAATTGTAGTCTTAAAAATATGAAATCTTGGCAATTGCAGGTAAAACACGCAGAAGACTTCTACCAATCCCTAGGCCTGCCCGCCATGACAGACAAGTTTTGGCGGGAATCTGTTTTTGAACGACAGAACGAGAACACGCGCTGTCACGGCACCGCGGCGGACATGTTTAAAGATGGCGACTTCAGGTATTGCCAGTTTATAAATTTACCCCCAAGTCGAGGAACATTTAGGATTTTTGTAATGTTTCAGTAAAATTATCATCAGCATATAAATTATACTATACTATATTATATAGTATAATATAGTATAGTATAATTTATCTTCAACATTATAAATTATCATATTCAAATGAGATGATTAACTGTATTTTTTAAGTAGGCCACAAGGGCACTTTTTATATCGCCATTCCACATAAGGAGACCACTATTGAGAAGACACGCCGAAAAAAACTCAACAGTCAATTAAATAACTAACTAACTTTATTTAACTGATCTTGTAGCTAAATCTCTGAAACAAAACGGAATATTTTAGAAAATGCGCTTAGCGTTTAAAACTAATTTGTACAGAGGGCGCTTTGGGGAACATAATGCTTAATTTTCACGCAATTTTCGCGGTAGCTCAGGGGTTAGTATCACTACTCCAGATAAGTAGAGGTGTGTGTTTATTTTAACCTCTGTACTATCAATATTCATAAATATTTTAGTCTCTGTTCATAAGAAAAGTTTGGTCTATTTCCAGGTTACTGTATTGTTCGGGCTCATCTGCCGAAGACTTATATGTCCTGCATCATGAAATGGGACATATCCAGTACTACATGGCATACGAAAATAAACCTGGCATTTTTAGGGTAAGCGTAACACTATTAACAACCATTGTTATTAAATATTCGCCCATGAGTTGTTATTCTATTCAATAATATGTATCTAATTCCACTGAAGTTTAGTTTATACTCTGGTGGACACACAGACCACTTAACCCTAGGTGGACATTACCTCGTTAACTTTTATGGAAAATCAATCTCTCTCAACCACCATAAATCACCGCTCAAAAATCATCAACAACCCATCAACCAGCATCAACCACCCCTCGACCACCCCTCACCCACCATCATACATCATGATCATCATCAGCCTACTTTTAAGTAAAATACGCCACGAAGGCGAACGTTTTGGATAGTTAATTTTTAACTGCTAACTTTAAAATCCGTTACAAAACATGTCACGGTCTATCGATTAACGTAAGCTAACTTGATTAACTGTGCCCACCTTTGACTACTCCAATAAAGGGAAGCGTAGTCTTAATCCCTACTTACTTATTTGCAATATAAGAGTACCTTAAAACACTCATCTTTATTTTACAGCAAGCAAATACAGCGCTACATGAAACTATAGGAGACACCATGATGCTTGGAGTTTTGACACCACAACACTTATACCGTCTAGGTCTCATCAATGACTCCATGCTTTACATTAATCCTCCAAAAGTCACCCAACCAAAAGAAAAATTGAATATTGCTCAACTAAACCTGAATGTGGACGATGATATAGATATAGTTGAAAGAATCAAAGATCATAACGAAAAATTTAATTGGAGTACAGATGATATTTTACTTCTAAAACAAGCACTGAACAAAATACCACAGATCCCGTTTGCTCTTGCTATAGATGAATACAGATGGAGATATTTTGAAGGTTCTTTGAGGAAAGACGCTGTGAATGAAGAGTTTTGGGATTTGGTATTAGAGCTTCAAGGTGTAACGCCTCCGGAGAAAAGGGGGGAAGAGTATTTTGACGCTGGGGCGAAGTATCATGTGCCCGATAATACTCCGTTTATAAGGTAAGTAAATTCGGATTATGTCAGAAGCTACGAGCACGTACACATACTTTATCTTCATACAAACATATACCTAGATGCAGCTGATACTCATAATTGTAGGGGGTCGGGTTTTCAACTTATCTGTTCTTCTGGTGCTTAACTCAGTACTAAAGAGTGTAGGTGAGGAGCAGTATCTTTATACATCCAAAATTATCCGCTAAAAGGTGTTAAATTGGTGGCGCTAGTTGCAAGAGAGCTAGACTAGTTTCCTGTTCCTGACAGATCAAATATCCAGCTACTTTTTATGAAAGTCAAAACGCTGGAATAGTCAGCAGGAAATTTATACGAGGAATGCAAATTATGACGGAAGGTCGGTGATTCGTTTTCCCCATTTTTTTTCTTATTTTAAACATTTTCTAATAAAAAAAATCACACTTAAATAATCAATCACGAGTCTCCATTGTTCTGTCAGCGCAGAGTTGAAATACCTCTACCCTCCATAAGTTGAGGTTTAATATCCTGGATGGACGGTGGACAGTTTCACTTACTCCAGTTACTCATGCGCCGAGTGCGACTGCTGGAGCCTTTAGGAACTATTATTTACTGCTTACCGCTGGACACTTTCAAATATTCTCCTATGAAAGATGCTGCTCTTTCCCTTCTCCACTCCATACTCAGTACGTCCACTATCCAATCATGGATGAAATGTCTGTAAGAGATCGATTTAGCGATACAATCGCCAACTTTGAAATTTTACGTGTTATCAAGTGTTATCTTTGTTTGCATACACTTTTGACACCACTTTCATTTGGTTCTCTATCGTTTGCCCGAATTTCATATGCCATAATCTATATGCAAATGAAATTATGGCAAGTGATACATTTATAACAAATGAAATTCGGGGAAGTGAAGGTATCCGCTTTGATTTATCTTTTCAGCACCTCAGCTACCATCGTGTAGTTGCTACCAATTCGCTTTAAATATTTCCAGATACTTCCTGAGCAGTTTTCTGCAACACCAGCTGTTCGAGAGCCTCTGCAAGGCTGCTGTCTTCGGAAGAGTTGGGGCGAAGGAGGAAATACCGGACACCATACCCATGAACAGATGCGACATATATGGATCTAAATCTGCTGGGAAATTATTGAGGTACGGTCTATTAATGGATACAATAAAATACTTAATGTGACGACGGTTGGCGCAGTGGTTAAGCAACTGCCTACTAAGCCGACGGTCCTGGGTTCGAATCCTGGCAACGGCAAATATCTGTGTGATGAACTCGAATATTTGTGCCTGGGTCATGGATGTTACTTGTATTTATCTATATAAGTATGTTAAACATCGTCTAGTGTCCATAACACAAGCCTACTAGAGCTTACTGTGGCACTAGATTGATTTGTGTGAGGTTGTCCGTAATTTATTTATTTATTTTGTCTTGTCAAATCAGATTTTTGAATCAGAGGGCAGCGCAACACCTTTGTCTAGCAGTGGACGTCTATGGGCTGATATTATCATGATGATGAATATTAATTACAGGGACTTTATGTCAAGAGGACACTCAGAACACTGGCGTGAAATACTCCAAGCCACCATCGGCACAGACGTCATCTCTACATCAGCGCTCAAGCGATACTACCGCCCTCTGTACAAGCTGCTTGTAAAACTCGTGCGCGCGCATCGCATTCCTATTGGCTGGTAGCGACCAATTAGAGAAGCTCAACGTTTGCGTTAGCGATGAAATTTTTGAAAATGGAACGGCGATTTAAATGCAACGGCAAAAGAATGTTATGACTTTTGAAATTTAGAATACTTTTATATTGTTGCTTTAATTTGCGATAAGTTGTTATAAGTAATTCCCGATGAGCAGCAAATCAAACTATAATTACTGAGTTGGATTATAATTAATTTTAGTAAATCTATCTTTTGTAACAATGAATGTATGTAGGATAACGATAGGGATTTATACCATTATTTTGGAATGTTATTATTTATTACTTTATTATATTATTGCTACTCTTAATCAGCCATTGTTATTATTTTACAAAAAAATTGTTGCATTCACTTTAAAAATACTAACAGCAAAAAGATCTGTAAAATTACACTTTATGTCCATGTAGTTTGTAGCTGAACAATTTTGTAAAAGGGTTTATAAGAAAACACGACATTAAATTAACAATAAATACACTTTATTATCCTATTGTTCTTAAATAGTGCATTCCACATGTCATCAATCAACTTAAAAGGTAATCGTAGAAAATGGTGAGCTTAAAGAAATTCACAATTAAAATAAATACAAAAGCCTCACAATAATTTATTTAAAGCGCTCTTATTTTCGTAAATTATTAATTATTTTTACAAAAATGTTATAGTAAAATGAATACAAATATCAAACACAAAAAATATCGTTCTTTACAGACTATGTCAATCCACCTCATTATTAATATTATTCATGGACCTAGTCATCAAAATTTGTCAAAATTAATATAGCACAGTAGTGGATGGAATACTAAAGATTTTTCAACAACAGAATTGTCTAAAATGGAAAGATAATGTTAAACAACACGCCGAAATATTTTATGAAACTTATGTTTGAAGATAGATGCACATTTTTTGTATCTATATTTAAACATAAGTTTCACGACATATTTCCAACTACTTCACAATAGATGGATCATATGTAACTTTTTCTTTGCGTTTGATCTTATATTAATATTACCATAACAAAAGTGATTTTTCCACAAAATATTTGGAAAACATAATGTATGTTTCACAAACAAGATTAATAATAATATTGAAAATTTTGGTTTTATTAACAATTGCGTCAGAAACTACCCGACACGTTTCGCCCCTAGAGTTCTTCTTTAGGGTCCTCGGGCCGATCTTGATACAACCGTAAACAAACCCGTAATTGTCAATATTATTAATCTAACTAGTTTTAATAAGAATATTAGTGGTAATATGTACAACTAAGTTTATTTACATATAGGCACTTAAGAATTATTTTCCATCGATATTGCAATTTCGGCGAGTATTTCATTGCAAGGACGTTATCACATTTCTAGTCTAATACAATTTTGTAAAATGAGACTTTTTATAATACGTTTATTGGTAAGTACAAAATATGACAGTTTTTTTCTCTCTCCCACTTTGGGAATTAAAAAAGTGAAGAGCTAGTCTGTATAGTTCATTTATAATGTAGGGCTTTTGACTTCAATTTGCCTCGCTCCACCTCGCATGCTTAGGTAATTAAATCCTGTGTTATGTCACTCGATAAAAAGTCCGGCCGCACGCGCTCTGGATTATTGTCCATGGAATAGATTGAAACGTACGGAGCAGTAAGGGATACAAAGGGGCTTTGTAACAACCGTGAGTTCAAACCACGTGATTTTCTCGGATCTACATCCGTTAGCAAAGCTAGGACGCACACTGATGCACGGGCGGGCAGTAGCCCGTCTAAACATTACCGAAAAATAGACCTTGTTACAAGTCACCTTATTTAAAGTTTTCAAAAGCCTTCGTTCTCCCCTACTCGAATTTTGTAAACTAGAGTACTAACATTGTATCACCGAGCATAATATGTAGCGAAATCAAGGAAAAGTCTATTATTTATGGTGATTTTAAACTGTTTATCCATTTTCACAGAACTTTAAATCTAAAATTTGTTTATGAGCATAATCCGCGGGATAAAGAATCTGCAGGATTGGTATGTCACTCAGTTCAGTAACTGGTCTGTAAGATGTATCTTGTCATAATAATTATAGTCTAATCATTGTGAAACTTGTGGGTAACAAGTTTATTGCGTAAAAATTGCGGTATACCCGATCTCACGTAAAAAAGCGCTGTCAGACTCATTGCACAGTGTAAATGACTACTTGATACGGCTCTTCTTTCCGCAGATTAGGTATATCTTACTCGTTTTTTTATGTTCCAGTGGGGTAACTTAGGGTAAGATCGCCATTAGCAAAAGTCATAACTAACCTATTTCCACCAAATTTCTCTGTCGGTCATCTCAACCATAATTCGTCGCTAATTCAAAAACTCACAGGAGTCTAAATCGATATATTAAAAACAAAGTGGCGATCATTCTATCCCTTTCTATGCAGAATTACTAGAATGAGACAGAACGTTCGTAATTATCAATTTCTGCCACGTCTTACGACTAGCATAAGCCCTCCTGTTCGTTAATCCAATACTACAAAGTTCTAACTTCTACCCAATAGTATATAAGATAGAACCTTGTAGCACTGAACTTAAGTCTTAATCACTTACGCAACAAATTTTAAGTCACTAGGAAAATTCGTTGTAAGGATACAGTGTAAGCGTTTCACACTAGCACGCACAAATGGAATGTATGGATATGTTCACAAGTGTTCACACTGATAAATCACGTTAGTTCGCTATACGCTCTGCTACCTACCATATGAAAGATAAAAGAAGTAACAATCCTTGGAATAAATTTCATTTTACCTCTAAGTTATTGGTTTGTGATGTTTTTCAGATTCTGATTAAGTTATACCTTTTCTCCTTTACATGGTAGTTAAAAAGCGTTCTTTCTATTATCTTTAGATTAAGTTCTGCTACAGTCATGGTATAAGCAACTGCGGTCGTTAAGACATTTTATAAAAGCCAAATCTAAGGATCTCTGTAGATTAGGGTTTGCAAAGCCAGGATTTTGAGGATCAGTTGTACGATACATATCCAGACTTTCCAATAAGTTTGAAATATTTTAGTAGCCTGTCGTTTTAACTGACATGATTATAGCAGAACACAATTTAAAATCAAAAAACATTCTTGCTAAGATTGCACAAACTTCAAAGCAGTCACGTCCATTTTTGAACTGTATCCCTTGGTATAGGGTTAGTATTCGGCATTTCTTTGAGATTTATCGACTCGCGTAGTCTTTGATCGTCGTAGCTTAGCACATCCTTAGGAGTTTATACAGCCCTTGAAATTCTGGAGTGTTAAAAGTACTGAATAAGTTCCCAGTTGTCCGCTACTTGATGATTAGACCAATACCGCGATGTGTCACTTCATTTTCGATTACTATCTAGATTTCAACTGCTTAAAAATAATCGAAAATCTCGCGTAAAACTTGCGTTATTTTGTCTCCCATACCTTCAATCCCGCAATTTCTCGTTTTACAATACAAATATCAAAGTGAATTATAAAAAATCCCGGCATTGGAATCACTAGCAATCATCATAGCCCCAGAAATCTCAAAAAAACACCAAAGAAGTCACTAAGACAGTGTTGTAGCATGACTGATCCAGTCCACCGTGTGCGCGACCCTATGGTAGATCCCCGGCTGTCCTCGACTGGCGCAGGAGTAGCCAGCGGAGACCACGCCGATGAGGTACCAGCGACCAGCTCGCTCCAACATCAGCGGCCCGCCGCTGTCGCCCTGGCAGCTGTCCTTGCCGCCGCTGCGGTAGCCAGCGCATAGCATCTCTGGGTAGATGACCACGTTTATACCTGGAAGGAGAGTTGGTGGTTGAAAAATGATAGCTCTATCAGAAACTTAAGGCAGTTAATAACTTGAAGATGAGGCTTGCAGATGTGTTCGCTAACGCTACCGGAGACGTCAGGGCAGGGGCAGTGGTCCGCGGTACGTTTGTCTCGCTCACTCGTATAGTCGCCGCGCTCGGCTCTCTCGCTCGACCGCTTGCCGCGCTAAATCGTGGCATCTCCGTAAGCATGTTAGTTCATCATGACAGTAAATTGAGCTTGATTACACGCTTGATGCACAATTAAAAAATAATACAAAAGCTGACTTAATGCCATAAGGCACTACCAGTCAACCATAGGGCCAAACAGAAACCGGCAGTTGGTGTAGGATCATTAGAAGCCGTGATAAAAACAAAACGAGATAAAATTCAATAAGTTATATGTATACAGATTTTAGATTTACTTAATACAAACTGCATTCATTTTTTTTATTAATCTCATACATAACCGGGAATTGAACCTGGTTAAAATTCCGTAAATAATTGCATATCGTATTGTAAAATTCTTTTCTCAAACATGCAATGAAATATTGTCTTTGCGTTCCTTATAATAGGCTCGGAAGTATCGGTTTTTGGGCGCAACAACTCGAGAGGACTGTAAAGGGATTTCATACTGCTTTTCAGGCCTAGGCCTGCAAAGTAACTTTTTTTTGTTTCAACAACAAGGTCATTCACACAGCTGGCTGGTTTGACAAGAAGCAGGTTTTGTTTTTAAAGGTTGGTTGTTAGACACTTGTGGAAAAAAAAAATTTAAGATGGCGACTTTTTTTTTCAAAATTTCAAATTGGTGCTAGGCGGCTAAAACTCAGTATCGGGGTTCAGTATCGGTAATCTTGTCCGAAAATTCGGTTAAATTCGGAAAATATCGAAAAAAAAAACGATTTGTATGGAGAAAATTTCAAATTGGTCCTAGGAGGCTGAAATTCGGTATCCGGGGGATTTTGGGGCTCCTGAGTCAGAATCTGAAATCGGATTTTCAAAATTCGGTCAAATGCGGATTCGGGGGCTCTCGGGGCTCAAAAATATGAATCTGAAATCTTGTCCGAAAATTCGGTCAAATTCGGAAAATGTCGAAAAAAAACGATTTGTATGGAGAAAATTTCAAATTGGTCCTAGGAGGCTGAAATTCGGTATCCGGGGGTTTTTGGGGCTCCTGAGTCAGAATCTGAAATCGGATTTTTCCGGGGGCTCTCGGGGCTCAAAAATATGAATCTGAAATCTTGTCCGAAAATTCGGTCAAATTCGGAAAATGTCGAAAAAAAACGATTTGTATGGAGAAAATTTCAAATTGGCCCTAGGAGGCTGAAATTCGGTATCCGGGGGTTTTTGGGGCTCCTGAGTCAGAATCTGAAATCGGATTTTTTAAATTCGGTCAAATTCGGTATCGGGGGGCTCTCGGGGCTCAAAAATATGAATTTGAAATCTTGTCCGAAAATTCGGTCAAATTCGGAAAATATCGAAAAAAAAAAAACGATTTGTATGAAGAAAATTTCAAATTGGTCCTAGGAGGCTGAAATTCGGTATCCGGGGGTTTTTGGGGCTCCTGAGTCAGAATCTGAAATCTGATTTTTAAAATTCGGTCAAATTCGGAAAATATCGGACAAACAATATTAAGTGTTATTCTTTGAAGTATATTTTATTATTTCATTGTATGTTTGAGAAAAGCACTATACATGCCTCGTCGTGAAAACGGATTCCCGGCCTCGTATCACTATCCGGCCTCGCTCGCACGCTCGCTCGGCCGTATATACCTACTTGGCCGGAAATCCTCATTTTCCCGGCCTCTGATGTAATGTACTATTACAGCAGTTCTGACCGGGTTATGTATCAAATTATGTATGAGGTTAAAAAAAAAAAGAATAATGCAGTTTTCATTAAATCTAAAATCGACGCCATGGTTCTTAAGAACAGATATATTTCCTTATCTCTTATAGTTTGTGACTTCTCCCTACTGACCCATTTGGATTGATCACCCGGTATAGAAGGAGGGTTTCGGGGTGATATACTTACTCCTGATCCCATGACGCCCCCATTAACAGCAGGGGCGGGAAATGTCAGAGTGTTTTAGTGAATAGGTCTATGCTGCTTTGAGTATTCAAATGATGAGTGTGATACTTACCGTTAGCTCGGTGCCATCGCTCGCACACCCTATTGTCCAGGACTGGCACGTCTACAGCCTGCAGCGTCCGTGGACGTAGACGGGAGCCGGGGCTGAGCGCACCCCAGCCCGCCGCCCACCCGTACTGGCCGAGGAAGTCGCTGCCGCGCTCGGGGAGGCAGATCGGCGCTGGAAAGAGAGAAAATATGGTTGATACTTCGTGTCAGAAGAGTAATCAATAGCGTGATGACTCAAGCAGCACACGTGCTCCATAACAAAAACAAAATCTAAACGTTTATTCTGCGAGTAAATATTTATTTCTTTCAAGTAGGCCACAAGGGCTCTATCACATGTGTGAAACCCTGAATCTGTCTCTTTGATTCCATAATTTTACTGCTGAAGCGCATTAGCCATCTCGAATCCCTTTTTTAGTAGGCCACAAGGGCTCTTTCAAATGTGTGAAACCCTGAATCTGTCTCTTTGATGCCATAATTTTACTGCTGAAGCGCATTAGCCATCTCGAGTCCCTTTTTTGTTGCTGATTTGAATAGCCCTTAGGCTGTTATCGTAAGTCGCTGTGTTGTGGTGGTAGGCTAGCTGCAGCATAAACCTCGGCACCATTATGTGTGAATGTGAAGCTGTCGCGCGCGGATCAGATCAGATCAGAAATGGTGGCTTACTCGGTAGCCTTACGGCTGTAACCGACATCGTGTTGCTAGGCTGTAGGCAGCGCACTGCCCCAGCGCCTAGCGTGTGTGTGCTGGCGTGCACGGACACTCGAACCAGCAGACGTGTACCTAGCTTGACAACGTCGTCTGGAGGTCAGCTTGTATGTTGTAGGTCACGGGCGCACTTTATAGCAAGTGTAAGGACAGATAGCGCTATTCTTAATGTAACTTTGTCAGTAATTTCATCGCAATGGCAGAGACAATAAACTATTTTGTTATACTAAATAAAACCATGAAAATCGCGTACTTATATTAATTACCTGACGTTATAATAGCATGCAACAACAACATCCTTGTTATAACATTGGACCCTCTAAACGAAGCGTGAAGAAGCACCTCTCTGTCATAGCACCGTTGATATCTTGTCAGTTGTCATTGCGACTTGGGCTCCCCTTTTTGCTTACCATCAGGCAAAGTGAAGCCAATAAAAAACATGATGGCAATTTTATAATAACGCGATTGTGAAGAAAACGCCAATTGGTTAGCAGCTTTATGCTGATTGTGTAGCAACTTTTTTCGAAGCAAATTGGCAATTTTGTACCTGCTAATTGGCTACTTTACACCAATCAAATTGGCAGCTATATGTTATATAATTTGCAAATCATGTGCATAGTGTCAACTGGTGGCATGTTGAGACGACGCGTTTGGCTCGGTTTGTAGACACCTGCCTACTGAGCCGGCGGTCCCGGGTTCGAATCCCGGCCAGGGCAAATATTTGTGTGATAAACTCGAATATTTGTGCTTGGGTCATGGTTGTTATATGTATTTAAGTATATATTTATCTATATAAGTACGTATATCGTCGTCTAGTACCCATAACACAAGCCTTCATGAGCTTAATTTGGGACTAGATCGATTTGTGTGAGGTTGTCCGTTATTTATTTATTTATTATTATATTATTAATTTAGTATAATTAATGGTGGCAATCCCAGTCTCTTTGAGACTATGAATGTAACATCACATTCGACACGTCGAGATCATGAAATAAACACTTTTTGAACGAGATCAAGTCCCGTTTTGTTATAATAATGGTGATTGGTTGGCAAACTTAAAAGGAAATCGGAAATTAGTTGCATGCAGAGAGACGAATATTTTCGAACGCCTGGTGGTAATGGGTAAAATTGAAGGTAAAAAGACCTAGAAGTAAAAGTCCCAAAAGATCGTCAGACCAGATATCTGAAGAGCTGGACATATCAGTCAGTGTTGCGTTCCACCAAGCAACGAAACGTAACCGAGGGAGACAACTAGTTGAGTCACGATACTCAGCAGTGAGGGAACTATTGAAGAGAGAGAGATGAGAGTACTAACCAACATGCGGTATAATGGACATTTCTATCAAGCGTTAAAACACCCACATCAAATCTATCGTAATAAATTTAAAGAGTGGATGCACTTTAATGCCCCTAACACCAAAAGTGCAGCAGGTAGCCGGCTCAGCGGCTGAAATGATAAAGTAGTCGCCTAGCGTGACGCGAACGTGACGTGTGATATATAGATGGTTATATTACATTGACTACGACTTCTTATGAGTACTAGTCTACTGTATTTAATTTCATGGCAAAGATCGTAAGATTATATGCGGTACATACACCAATGCGGTCAACAAAATAAAATACCAATCCGCTGCCAAAAAATTGGTCACTTACATTACAGCCGACCAAATTGGCTACTTTATGCCAACCGCATTGAGAATTGTCATTCAACCAAATTTGTTACTTTATGCCAATCCAATTGGGAATTGTATGACGACCAAATTGGCTACCTTATGCCAACTGAATTGGGGATTGTATACCAACCAAATTGGCTACTTTCTGCCAACTGTATTGGGGATTGTATGTCAATCAAATTGCATTATTATGCCTATTAATAGACAATTTTATATTAATTGGTTGGCCAATGTAATGAGTGTATTTAATTAAAATTAAAATTTGTATGTAGAAAATATAATACTAACCAATATGCGGCATGTAGTGGACATTTCTGTCTAATGTCAGAACAGCGACATCAAATCTATCCGCTTGTGGAGTAAATTTGAACAGCGGGTGCACTTTAATGCCTCGCACACCGAACGTATAAGCTGGCAACGGTTCAGCGGCTGAATTGATGACGTAGTCGCCCAACGTGACGCGAACGTGACGCGGCTGGGCGCGCGCCACGCAGTGCCCCGCCGTGACGACGTGACGGCGGGAGATCAGCGAGCCTCCACATCTGGAATGTGACGAAAAGAAATATAAATACCAAGGTGTAAAGCCTTTTAAATAAACAATGCAATGATCAACACACAAAAAGAAAAATTTGAAAGGTTATCGTTAGGCTTTTCAGTAGGACACACCTAATTATAATTACACCTCGGCTCTTAACTTTAGAATAGAATAGAATAGAATAATCTTTATTGCACACCTCAACAGGAAATAAATACAAACAAATTCAGATTACACGTAACATTCAATAGAGGTAAACAACAGGCGGTCTTATCGCTAAAGAGCGATCTCTTCCAGACAACCTTTGGGTAGCGAAATTGAATAAAAACGTCAGATATGAGTAGGCGTGCCAAAAGTAACTTTTTATTAATTATCATTAAAAAACGCTATAAACTCACGTAAAAATGGTTAAGAACGGCCCGACATGTTTACAGGTACTTATATGTTTCGGGTGAAACCAAACGTAATTTGAGTCGCATAATTTCGGTCGCGCCATTATTAGTGTGACGTGGTCACGTGACCCGATGTATGGCGCGACCGAAATTACGCGACTCAAATTACGTTCATCCGGCTTCACCCTTATTGTCCCTACCTTGACGAAACCTTTTAAAATCCTAACTCTACCCTGGCGCTTCTAGCGATGAATTCAAACGCGGTAGTCCTAATTTTCGTCACGAAAATTTAGATCTTTGAAGTTATAGGATAGTGGATGAGGGCAGTGGATTGTGGGGAACTTTAGGGGAGGCTTTTCTGTAGTAGTGGATGTCTATCGGTTGATATGATGATGATGTTCTTTTTCTCGTTTAGATCTTAAGTATGTAGGTCTAAGTTATATACAAGACCCCTATGTTTTAAACCTAAACAAATAAATAATTATTATGGGATAATCATACTATGGGTACTAGACGACGATAATATATACCTACATAATATATTTTAAAAACATATATAGATAACATCCATGACCCAAGAACAAATATTCGAGTTCATCACACAAATATTTGCCCCGCCCGGGATTCGAACCCGGGACCGCCGGCTCAGTAGGCAGGTGTCTGCAAACTAAAAATGGTGTCACAACTTGGATTTCTCCAAATGTCGCCATCCAACTGCATTTAAAACGCTTATTAAAATTCAATGCGTTATTTCTAATCCCACAACACCTTCATACTTATTGGAACATGAAAAATTACCCAACGAGACCAATTAAACCCACAACAATCAACGATGAAACTACCACTTTTCTAATAAAGTTTATATTCGTTTAAGTTTAAAACTAGGTCCATATGTTATATATTCGTTATATAACATGCCCTTTCGTGTGTGGAACCTTTTTAGCCAATATTAATGGCGGCGACGTTAAACTATTAGTTTCATGCCATGTAATCGAGGCCTTAAATGTGTTGGTATGATGTAACGTTAAGACGCTGGTATAGTTTTTAGGGTTCCGTAGCCAGAGGGTAGAAAACGGGACCCTATTACTAAGAGTCCACTGTCCGTCCGACTGTCACCAGGCTGTATGTCATGAACCGTGATATTTAGACAGTTGAAATTTTCACAGATTATGTATTTCTGTTTCTACTACAACAAATACAGAAAACAAAAAGTTAATAATTGCTTATTTGCACGGAACCCTTGGTGCGCGGGTCCGACTCGCGCATTGCCGGTTTTTTAGTTTTTGAACTGGGCTAATCCACTTAGAGAGCAAACTTAAAGGCATGTATATAGTAGTATGGAGATGTGTTGTTCTCGAGAACTTTTCCCGATCTAACACTACGTGCAGCTATCATAGGCATTGAAAATACCAAGTAGTTTGGCAATTCCTTCATCTGCCGAATTATTAAAACATGGAACTCTTTGCCGGCTCATGTGATTCCTCCTTATTATATGGGACCCTTCAAACGAAGCGTGAAGAAGCATCTCTCGGGCCAGCATGGCGGTGTCAACTGACACGGCACCGTTGGTTTCTCGTCAGTTGCCATTGCGACGTAGGCTCCCTTTTTAGGGCTCCGTACCCAAAGGGTAAAAACGGGACCCTATTACTGAGACTTCGCTGTCCGTCCGTCCGTCCGTCTGTCACCAGGCTGTATCTCAAGAACGGTGATAGCTAGACAGTTGAAATTTTCACAGATGATGTATTTCTATTGCCGCTATAACAACAAATACTAAAAATAAAATAAAATAAATATTTAAGGGAGCCTACAACAAACGGGATTGGTTGCGTTAATTTTGCACCTCATTTGTATGGAGCGCTATGTACATACCAGGTGCAAACTTAACTTAACCACTTAAGGATGGAAAGTGTTTGTACGGAACCCTCGGTGCGCGAGTCCGACTCGCACTTGACCGGTTTTTTGCTTACCATCAGGCGAAGGTGAGCTACTATGTTGTATTGTATATTATAAAAAAAATTTAATGTCCGCCCGCCTCCTGAGAAATCCCAAGATTTTTTTTCTGTTTCTGGAATAGCGAGCTCAAAAAAAGTTAAAGGAAAATTCTCAATACAATAAAGCCGAAAAAAAAATCAAATTTGTTAAAAAAAAAAAAATTGAGAATTAAAACTTTAATCTCTCTGGCAGACGCCCAGGCCCATCCGCGTACCTTTCATATCTGCAAAACTGCAGACAAATGTCAAAATTTCATAAAACGGGCCACTATTACTCGATCGGAAAACATTTATACATTTTCATTGTTAAAACTGATTTGTAATAAAATTTTAGAATGTTATAATAGTGTAGGTAGATATACAGCAATAATTTAAATGAATTTTCGAATAAACTTAAAACTTTTTTGCTCATAAGACCTTTTCATACATTAAATGAATTTTTCGACAAATATTATGAATAAATTATTATACATTATTAAATTATGAATTTATGATGTTTTAAAATTTTATTAATTAATTATTATTTTTATTATTAAAATCATTATTATTATTGTTGTTATTTTTTAATTTTATTTGACAATGTTGACATAGATTTAGCCCATGTGTTACTTAAGTGCAGTTATTTTATTTTATTTGTATTAACCTTAGGCTAATTATAGATTAGTGTAAGTAAGTTTGCATGCCATACTGTGGCGGACCATGCATTTATGTAATTTATTCATTTTATGTAATGTATGTTCAAGCAAATAAATAAATTGAAATTGAAACAGCAATGTAGGTACGCTAGTTTATATTACCCCACCTCGTTCTACTTATTTCACAAACCCAGCTTCTAAAACAGTCAACATTTCCTCTTACAGAATCGTCCCAATTTCTATAGAAATCTCATAATACACGTATAAGACAAAAAAGCATATGTCATTTATAAATCCACGGTAGTTACGTCCTTATGGTAGATAGAGTTACGTAAACAAAATTGGATAATTCATGTCATTGTCTTACTTCCTACGTTTAATATGGATGTTTTTAGTATCGATGGTTAGGTTATGTCAAGCAATAATTGTTGCACGGAGTTATGTCTTGTAATTAGGGTTGGGCCAACTATTCGGCATCATTTCTAGTCGGCCGATTAGTCGGCAAAAAATGCCGAAAATATTATAACCATTATTATAGGCAAAAGATGGTATTTTAGCATCAGTTTGTTGTTTTTAATTTCTTTAAGGCAATTTAGCGTGTTTGAAAATCTTTATAGAATTATTCTTGATATTTTGATGCTCTTCACAGTATTTTTGTTAACTAACCCAGTCTTCTTTCATCCGTTCAAAAATGCTAATTGTTTAAAACATTTTTCTCTATGATCAAACATGTTTTTTAACATATTATCAATGTTACTACCTAAAACAGGGTCATTGCGATTTATTGCCGTATATTTGAAACCTACAGTTTGATTTTTTCATGAATAATTTGTATTTCAAAAACTACTATAATTTGACAAATTCAACGCAGAAAACATTGTTTTTTTAACTTACTTTTGACTGCACGCAATGAAACCTTTAAAAAGAGGGAAAAGTATTATTCACTTCAAAAAGGTTGTTGAAATTATCAATATTTGTCATAAAATAAAAAAAAAACATTTCATTTGTAACCAGTCAGTTACAACCCTATTGATTGAAACCTTCCATGCAACTGCTGTGAATATCAGTATTTTTTTTCTGCTACAAGCATGATTCGGCCTGTCCGTTAATTTTTTAACCGATTAGTCGGCTAGTCGGCAGGATCCATAGTCGGCCCATCTCTAGATGTATACGTAATGCAATCTTCGTAACTTATAGAGTAGAACGAGATAAGCCTTTATTAAATTTGTGTTTAAGTGGCTGTGTAGCCTAGTTTAGGAAACTTATGCGCATTAAGGCGACTCCGTACGTGGAATGGTGACTTTTAAATTCCTAAGGCTCGTAATCTAGCCAACGGAAAAATCTGAAAAAAATATATGTTATTTTTGACTATATCTTTAAAAAAAATATAGTTGGATTTTTTTTAAACCAATAAATACTATGCCAAAAATAATGTTGAAATAGGGTCGTTTTCGATTTTTATTTCCCTAAGGCTTCTAAACTACAAGTGATATTTACACGGCTCTTTTGGAAAAACATTGGCAATTCTTTGATCTTTAATCGTATTGTTTAAAGTTAGTAAAATGCTAATTCGGTCTAATAAAGAATCAAAAAAACCGAATTTCCGCGAGCGCGGCCGTGCGCTGGCTGCGATCTCAGTGTAAATCTAGCTGTCGAAGGGGAAGGCTGTGCCTCTTGCTCTCGCGATCCATCATGTTACGAAAAATGGTTATAGTACCAGACCCCGCGGAGATTTGATCTGTCCTCGTACTTTTTTTATATATATTTCAGAAACACGTCGATAGTAAATTTTAGGTACTTAATCTCGCCAGTCCCTACATAGTTATTTATGTAGTACAAATTCAAACTGAGTTTTGAAATTGACTTTTATCAAAAAAAAACGAAATTCAAAAATATAAAAATTGCTTTAGCCGACGAGTTTATGTTGATTTTTCGTACACGTGTTACGGTTTCCTATGTCAGCGATATAAAAACTAACATCATAATCGCGCGGCAAATGAGTAAAAATGCTTGTAATTATTTTGACTCATAATCATACCTGTGCTAAGTCGGGGCACGTTCTAGGGATAGGATATCGATATAATTAAATTAATATTTGTGCTCATTGAACATTCTCGATTACTAAAAAGAGGTTCGATTTCATATCTGATCTGATATTGAGCCTCTTCTTAAATTAAGATAAAATAAAAGTATGAGGATGCCATTTCAATCCAAATGACAATTTACGTATATAATGTTTTTTTTTTTAAATAAACATGTAAATACACGTTTTAATATGTTTTTTTTTGTTTGAAAATATGGAGAAATAAGTAATAGGTATTTATTTATGTCGATGAAATTAGATGTTGACAGTAACATCGATATATTTTTGTCGATAAAATATTTGGCTACGTTACTTTCGTATAGGTGCCCCGAGTTATCCCAGGTATGCTCATAATATTTAAAGTACGTTAGTATTTTGTTTTCAATTCTAGTAAGTATCTACTAAAATGATTAAACTTTATTGCATAATCTATCTATCTATCAATCAACCACAGAAATCGATTGCTAAACATAGGCCTCCCACGACTTGCGACAAAGTGCGATCCCGTGCAGACCGCATCCATTGATTCCCCGCTACCTCACCAAGTCATCATTATTGCATGATATACAAAAGAAATACTTGAGACATTCTCTACCAGTCAACCACTGGATTTAACAGTTACGGTGCAAACAAAGTGATACAAACTCAACTCATTTAACTAAATAATATAATATATGTATTCCATAAACTGACTAAAATACTTACATATATTATGTACTTATTGAAAGTAAAACATTACAAAATAAATTAATCAGAGGTACTACTATCGTCGCTACCTAAAAAGCTTGTACCTATCATTTTGCTCTAACGCAAAACGATGTTACTGTATATGGTCACACTGTGTACTTTTCGCAACGGCTTCAGATACAAGTTTTTTTTTTAGTTTTAAGTAATGGCAAAATGCTATAATATTTATACCTAAACTATTACTTACGAGTAGAGAAATACAAAATATATTAAAATATTATTATTATTAGGGTTTGAAAAGCACCTAAAATAAATATGCTAAAAATAAACAACTTTACATAATAATAGTTTACATAATAATAATATGCCTTACTTTATTACCACTGCACCGGTGCCACCACCTTCCGATACGGTGATTACGGTGTTAGAACAAGTAAATAATATTATGGTCGGCATATTTTGCAAGTAGAGCTACTACGTCCCTACTCACTTATTTTCGATTTATTTATTTATTTTTTCCAGTTAACTAATAAGTTTTAAGTTTACTAACTACTATCATGGACCACTGTCGTCTGAATAAATAAATTTTGAATTTGAATTTGAATAAATATCCTTAATAGTGTCAATAAATTTAATTAAATATTATGGTACTTGGTACCTACATGTGATATGATATATACAGTAAAACTAAATGATTATCATAAGGTTACAAAATTTTAAATTTGTGTATGATACCTTAATATTTAAAATATCACAACATTATGAAATCAAATGGCTAAAATCTACAATTTGTCTGTTGTTTCCCTTAACTTTGAAATCGCATGAAATAATTAAATTTATCACTTTATTAAACAATATAAAAAAAAGTTTCAATATTATACATTATTACTTTTTAAACAACGAAGTAACAGAGATGAGCCCGCGACGCCGGATTTCGGCCTACAGCGCAGTATAGCGCTTAAAGTTACGTAAAATTGTAGCGGAGCAGCGTGGCTAGCGGGGGGTGGGCGCCCGGATCCTCAAGGTCATCGACGTTAGGAGTCGCCTTAAGTGAGTATATTATATATTGCAAGGCCCTCGCTAGTGGTGTCCACGCATAGGAAAGCGCAGCGTGGAGACCCCGACTAGATGGACGGCTGACCTCGTGAGGGTGAAACGTGGTAAACCTGCTCGGCTAAGGTCCCACGCTTCAAAAAGAGGAATAACGAATTCCTCAAAATATTGTGAGATAAAAACAAAATTAAACCTGTCTCACAAACAAACCATAAATAAACTACAGGTGTATAGAAAAATCAGTGCCTTTCAGAAAGATTCAGGGGATCTATAAAGGATGTCAAGAAAAGTATGTTAATTTGGTATGACAAATAATTTATTAATTATCAAAACATTACTCAGACTGATGTCTGTTGTCACATGCAACTTAACTATCTATAGTAAACTCTCAGTTCCTTAAAATTACTACACCTGTATGTATATATTAAATGCTCAGTCGATATAGCTAGGCGTAAACACTTGAGTTCAAAAATTACATATGCTGAAACATTTGTACTGCCATCATAAATTACTACATCAATTTAAATCATAATTCACTACAAAATATGGAGACTAAGCACCCACCTCGAGTCACGCAGGTTGCTGTACCTGAACTAAAGTTGTCTCCTTGCCTCGCAGTGTGCTCACAATCCGGGGACATAGGGAATGTGGCTATGCCCAGGTACACACTCATCAGTTCAGCTACAGGCTGACAGATCCTTAGAGCTAGACAGCCTCAGTCCCATCAAACTCAAAATTAGGTTCAAATAAAGTTCTAAACATTAGAAAATTTATTCTAAAGGAAGTTAAGTTTAAGGTTATTTTAAATTCTATTAAGTTCTTTAATAGTAAATTATTTTAAGTCTTTCAAAGTTAATTTTAGTTCCCATCTTCAGCTGAAAGGAAAACAAATTGCATCCATTAGCAAAGAGCTTCATAAAGTACATATCTTCTATTCCAGGTGGACAAAAGAAACTCAAATTAATCTTACCAGTTGGCCTGCACCAAAATTGGAATATCAGCACCAAAACTGCAGAATCCCTCCCACCACGGAACATGAGGACTGCAACAATACCAACCACATGGTTACAACTTGCACTTCATGACAATAGCAGAAACAAAATCTATGTAGATGCTACTCACGATTTTGATCTCCAAAATAACAACTGAAAATGCTCCTCCATCGAACCAGGATTTCCTCAATCCTCTTTCCAAAGAAGCTTATAGCCCCATGGCTATGATGAAAGTTGCTTCATAAAATTTAAATATTTGGAAACAGTTAGAGGCTTGACCTCTGAGCTCTGAATGAGGCGAAGACATTCAACAAGGCCCTCTGCCCTCCTCACAAAACCATTCACTCTAAATTTAGAAATAACATTTAATATTTGTGAATATTGTGTAATAATCTACTAAATAAAATATAAATATTTTAAATAGTTTGTATTTTGTAAATACATTTAATTATTAATAAATGTTATTTCCAAACCCATGTATGAAAATACTCCTAGTTAATTAGGAAAAAACGCCTTTGGCAACTTGACAGATTTATCTATGAAGATTGCTAGGCCAAATAATTCACAATGTTAACCTACGAAATTATGAAAACGAACGTTTCTCAAAACGCAAAACCAAACCAATTGGAATTAACTGCGTCATACCAAAACACGAAAAAACACAACGTGACAAGGGTAGCGGGGAGTCAACGGATGCGGTCTGCACGGAATCGCACTTTGTGGCGAGCTATGGAGGCCTATGTATAGCAGTGAACGTCTGTCGCTGATCATCATATCAGCCGATAGAAGTCCACTGCTGGACAAAGGCCTCCCCAAAGTTTTCCACAACGATCTCCTCAAATTTCTACCCGTGATCTTAACCAGGTCGTCGGTCCACCTGGTTGGAGGCCTTCCAACGCTGCGTCTTCCGGTCCGCGATCGCCACTCAAGAACCTTTCTGCCCCAACGGCCATTCTACGAGCGATGTGCCCCGCCCGCTGCCACTTAAGTTTCGCACGAGTCTGTCGTTGATAGATAAATTATATATAAATGTATTTATATTAAATTACTATAAGAAAATCAGAAACTATAGATAAAGACATACACAACTTGGTAGAGACGGGGATGGGGTAAGATGGATAGAATCAGAGATGTTTTTCATAACATTACTATCCCGTGGGTCGTCTTAAGCTACCACTGCTAAATTATTATCTAAATCTTAACCAATTATTACGAAATTTTAGGAACATAATGGGGAGAAAATGTTCTGTGTCGGACCGTAACTATTTCTTGGCTTATTATTATAAAATTTGCGTAGGCGTCTGTTTTTGGCCAAAATTCCGTCGCAAGCGGACGCCTAGTACACAAGTTCTGTAACAATTTGCGCAATAATGGCGCAAAGTATAATTAGATGGCGTTACTAAGGCTGGATATTCTCAACACAAAAAATAATCGGCATATGGACGGCATGTAACTTAAGATAGTAACGCCATCTGGTGTTACTTTGTACAGTGGCAAATATTTATTAGACGTTGCCACTTCATACAAAATAAACATATAAAAAACCTTAACATTAACACTTACCTTCAGAATCTTGCAAAGTATTTTACAGTCGTTAGTGTTAGTGATGATCTACATTATGTTATTACATCATTAAATAGTTAAAACGAGAAGAGAAATGTGCGAAAAAGAAGAAAGGTCATAAAAAAGACGGAAAATCAGCTACAAAGAAAAATAATGAGCATATTACATGTTGAGGTAAGACCGACCGGGTCAAGTCCGCTAGCGGGACAAGTGCATCTACAATATCGAAGTATCGAAGAGTACACATGTTAAATTAGAGGATATAACACTGCTCATTTTTTCATTCAAATCGATGTCGCGTTCTCGTAAGTTTCCTACTCCAGAACTTAACCAATCTTTACGAAAGTTTTGGAGCTGAATAGGAAATTTTCTGTGTAGACAGTTTCGATTATTATTATGAAATTTGTGCACTAGGCGTCTGTTTTAGGACAAAATTCCGCCGCATACGGCCGCCTTGTACACAAATCCTATAACAATTTGAGTAAAGATCGGAACGGTCCAACACAGAACATAATTCCTTCCCATTCAGTTCCTATCGTAAAGATTGGTAAATTTTGAAGGTCGAAACAGACGAGAAATAAACCTCAATTTGTATAACCCGGTTACGTTAATTTAGGACCTCATTTGTAGATACTATAGCTGCGTTACATGCGTTTTAGCTATATTATTTTATTTTATAGTTAATTGGCAAAAGTAAGATGGTCTTAGTAGTACAACATTTGTACTTTTCAATATTTCGATATGGTAGGCGCACTTGTCCCGTCATCGCACTTGCCCCAATTGAGATTATAAATACATTGTATTCTGAAAATTTAGAAATTTCACAAAAATAAAGATTTTTGTTTGCATCATGCTACATGCAAAATGGCATTCCAAAAAATTACAAGTCTACAAAAATTAAACATATTTTATAAAATATGCATTCCAATTACTAGTCATTCCTGCAATTAACTTCTACAATTCGAAATTTTCTAAAAAAAGATCAAGTAGGTTATTTTTTAGAGTACTGAAGGTTTAATTACTATCCAACAAAATCGTTTGTACTTTCGTTCACAAAATAGAAAAAAAAAATCCTGTCCAAATCGTCACATTTCTGTGTATTTTTTCTATGAACGTGACAAACTGAAAAATATTTATTTGTATACAAAATGTTGAAAATTCTTGCTAAAAACGGACCAGTTTAAGTTAGTCAAGTTTTTTTTGTTTATGGAGCATCCCCGATTACTCTAGAACGACTGATTTTTTTTGTTCTCAATTTGACTGTATGTTTTGTATGTTAAAGGGTCTCTTGTAAGAGGTTTGAAAGCGCAAACGATTCCGGTTAAGTTAAATGTAAAAAATCAACATACCGAGAAAAGTTACATTAAAAAAAAACCCGAAAAATTTCAGTTTAAACTACTCATCCCATTTCTACCTTTCTATATACTTCTACGTAGCACAAGCAAGTTCCTAAGATGTTTTACAAAATAACGACGAACATTTCTACCAGTTTCGATGATAGACATGCCTAGCAACTATCTCTTTCGCACATTTACCTCTCTATCCAACACTGCTTCCACCCGATTAGCTCGAATATCGACATAAGCATGTTGCATCTGTAATATAATTCATTAATACACATATTAGTAAATATTAATATTAATACACAAAACCGTTACCATTTCAAAAAGAGTGAATAGTTAAAACGAGAAGTAAATACCATCATTTTAGTACTTGTGTCTCATTTTTAATTAACCCTTGACAATAGCCTAAATAAAAAAAATGAAACACCTCCGACACAATCAGCTGGTCCTCATGAGACCCTCATTCAATGAGTGATATAGAAAATGCTACTAAAACTGAACATAACTAATATACAAAATTTGGAATTCTTAGCTTCAATATTGGGTGAGATCTTGTCACTTGTTCCAATTCAAGCTGAATATCTTTGAAACTACTGGTCCTATTTCCATCAAACATAGCTAAGAACCATCTCGACGGACAAGTCTTTTGATTAAAAAACTGCACTCAATCTGTGTCTTTGTCTGTCGCATTGTAGCTCCCAAACGGATGAATCAATTTGAGTGAGTTTTTTTTTAATCGAAAGACATGTTCGTCGAGATGGTTTTAGCTATGTTTGGTGGAAAAAGGACCAGTAGTTTACAAGATATTCAGCTTTAATTGGAACAAGTGACAAGATCTCAGCCAATTTTGAAGCTAAGAATTCCAAATTTTGTAGTTATGTTCAGTTTTAGTAGCATTTTCTATATCACTCATTGAATGAGGGTCTCATGATGACCAGCTACTTGTGTCGGGGGTGGTTTAAATTTTAAATTTAGTTTGTTTAAATTTTGAATGATATTGCTGTTCTGCATTAGGTTAGCCAACGGTGCACTTATCTGGACTGCATTAATTCACTCTTTTTGAAAACATCAAAATGTTAAAAATCTGACAATTATAAAGTTCTCTTTCCATTGTCAAATTTAACCACATGTCATTTCTTATAAATTACATTTCTTGTAACAGGTTTTGCCACAATATTATCGTCGTTTAACAAGTTGGATATTATTATATTATGTTAGTGTACAAAGTGTGTCTCACAATATGTTAAATTCAGAACCAGAGACTAAATAACTAAGTATACCCACTTGCGTTGTATGACAAGAACTGTAAATTTTGTGAACTAGTACAGTCAGCTTAAAAGTGTACCACTTATGGACTCTATTTCACGTGTAGTAAAGTATTTTGACGACGTGGATGGTGCAGTTTGTAATGCACCTCCCTACTGAGCTGGCGGTCCTGGGTTCGAATCCCGGACAGGGCAATTTGTGTGATGAACTCGAATATTTGTTTCTGGGTCATGGATGTTATCTATATATGAATTTATTTTTGTATATCTAGTCTAGTACCCATAATACAAGCTTTGCTTAGTTTAGGACTAGGTTGATTTGCGTAAGATTGTTCCTTAATATTCATTATACAAGTGGGCCACTTTCTCAGCTGACTGTACCAGAATTATTATTAGATAGCACAATGTTAATAAACAAAAAAAGCATTGTTAAGCTATATGAGTGTAGTGTTAATTACATGTTTTATTTAAGCAATGAGTAGTGTAAGAATCAAAAGTAGTTTTTTTTTATTGTCGATTTTTGAGGTCGAATTGACTTCGCTTTGTTCTATCAAATAATGGAACTCAATAGGTATTGCGAGCATTATGAACCGAGGCCACAGATTGCACTTATGACACCTTTCATTTCAAAGTAGCATTTGGTGGCCGCAGTTAATATACCCTTTGAGTCTCATTGGTTTGTTAGAACAAAGCAAATTGTATTCGGCCTCGAAAAGATATTCCTACTATAACAACTTGTTACATTTTATATGTACCTACCTATACAGAGTGAAACAAAAGTAAAGTTACTTGTTTACTACATCCCTTATTCTACATGTCTTACAATTCTTAGGAACTTGGCTTAGAGGGTTGCCATCTCTAAATTCGCCGAACTCGTACAAAGACTTAAAAATCCCGGACAATTGACGTAAATCGCATTTTTTCCCCGGACGTGTCTGAAAATAATATTATTAAGAAAAATCGCATTATTTTTCAGTGACTAAAAAGTGTCCGGACACTTTTTGAAAACCCCCTCAGACGACCCCGGACGGCCTCCAAACTAGGAGAAATCCGGGACGGATGGCTTCCCTAGGTATTGCGTCCTATCTAAGGGATGTATAATCGACTTGTAATCATTAGAAGCTATCGCTGCCGGAAAGTCCTACTTCGTTCCACCCTGTATATTATTGGATGAGCTAACGGAAATGTAATTTAACATAAACTCCATTAATGCAATTTATCTTCGAACTACATCTAAACGCATAAATTTAGTTTGATAATTATTTACCCTACTTTTGATTCGTGCTTTTAATGTAACTATGTGATGTGTTTGTATTAATTTATACAAATTATTGTGTAAGCGTTGTAATTGTAAGTGTATTTGTACATGTATGATACAGATAGGTATGGTATTTTTTGGTAAAATCGACATTGGTAGATATAAATTGGTAATGTTGTCGTTAGGAGAATTTTCGATTATTGTGACATTTGGGTTAAAAATTCGGACACCCTGCATTATTGAGCATTGTGTCTCAGTATTAATAGATAAGCATGGAGCCAGACGGGCTTCATTTTTCGAATTCTGAGTCACGTAATTTCGGTCGCGCCATACATCAGGTCACGTGATAACGTCACACTAAGTATGGCGCGACCGAAATTACGCGACTGAAAACTGAAAAAAACATTCGTCTGGCTTCACTCTTAAGACAAAAAAAAAAATTAAGACAAGGACACTATTTTGGCCGGACACGCAATCAAAAAGCCTAACTATATATTAGGTTTAGGTTTGTTAATAGTTTATTATTAGTTAAGATATTAAATGTTGCACGCCTATATGCGGCCGAATTCACATGTTTCATGATTCGATAAAAATGACACCTAATTGTACACACTTGAATTCTCGCAAATAAATGATTTTCATTCATTCATTTTCAGGACCCTGTCAACGCTACAGGGGACTGATAATCCCAGTTAGAAGCATATAGCTGACCTGGAGGAGCCTATCCGAATGTAGGCCTGCCATGGGAAGGTGCCGAAACCCGCGTCGTCGCCGCCGACGATCCGTCGCTGTGCCGTCTGCTTGCCGACCGCGATGCCGCAGCCTAGAAAAAAAAAACGGACCGTAATTAATCTAAATGTATTTTTTTTTATAACGGTACAACATAGTGGCTCCTCTTCGCCTGATGGTAAGCAAAAAGAGGAGCCCAAGTCGCAATGGCAACTGAGAAGAAACCAACGGTGCGATGTCAGTTGACACTGCCACGCCCGAGAGATACTTCTTCACGCTTAGTTTGAAGGGCCCATGTTATAAGAAGGACGAAACACATGAGCTGGCAAAGAGATGATGGATGCTTGGTACGTGATTGGTGAAGTGATGACATCGCAAACTGTTGAGGTTTTATGCTGTCGACTACTTTGTCTTTGATGTTATTTGATGTTGCTTGTCATGTTAGTTTTTACTTTATGAAGAAATAAAGAATTGTACGGACGCAAATATTGTTTGTATAATAAACTTAGGAATATGGAGACTTCCAGCTACGCGGAAGGTAAATTAGGGATTTAACAGGTTATGGGTTCCCCCATATTCCTAATTTTTAAGCGGTAAGAATAAAAATTTAGAAAATTTTCGAAAATATATTTTTTGACTTCATATTTAATGTAAAAATTTATTAAAACAACAGTTTATTGTTGAAGCAGAAAGCTTCCAAAACCAAAATATGGCACAAGTAAAAATACAGAACGTGATATATCGTCTAGAAGATGGAAATAATTTTCACAATTGGAAATTTCGTTTAGAGTTGTTGTTGGAGGAGAAAGGCCTTAGCGATATATTGGCCTGTGAGGATGTAAAGGCGGAAGAAAAGAAGAAGGATGCAGAAGCGAGATCACTAATTGTACAGTGCATAGGCGATAATTTTCTAGAAATTGTGAAAGGATGCAAAAGTGCCAAACAAATGATGAACGCTTTAGAAAATATTTTCAATCGAAGAAGTGTTATGAACAAATACAATTTAAAAAAGAAATTAATCGAATTGAGATGCGAGGATAGTGAGAAATTGCAAGATTTCTTTCTGAAATTTGACAAGCTAATAAGCGATATCGATGTCATGTCTAAAATGGACGAGTCAGATAAAGTGGTACATTTACTACTCGCATTACCGGGAAAATATAACAATGTGACAACAGCTTTAGAAACGATGAACGAAAATTTAACTTTAGAAAAGACAAAAAGGGCTTTACTTGACGCGGAAATCCGACTGGATGATGTAAGTAAGACTCAAGACAACGCATTTAACATAGAATGCTGGAATTGTAATGAAAAGGGGCACAAAGCAATATTTTGCCACAAAAGTCATAATAGGCAGTATTACACTTTCCAACGTGGTGCTCCTCTCCGAGGTGGTGAATTATATAGAAGGGGTCGTGGCAGAATGCATGGACGCGCTCGAGGTGTGAATAGAACACACACATCAAGGGACGATGCAATTATAGCTCATGAAGAGAATATAGAGGAAGTGGGCTGTATGATTGATGAAGAATTCAACTTGACTTGTAAGGCATCATTTAATCAATCAATTTATTTTGTAGTGGATTCTGGTGCATCACAAAATTTTATATCTGATATTTATACACCATTTTTGAAAAATTTAAAAACCTTAGCGCATCCTGTACAAATTAACACAGCTAATGGTGAAAAATTGATTGCATATAAAAGTGACAGTTTACCGATTAAATGCGGTAATGTTAAGTTTACTGTCGAAGGACTTATTGTAGCAAAGTTAGCATATAATCTTCTATCTGTACGGAAACTGCTAGAAAAACCAAATGAAATAATTTTTAGGAATGAATACGCAAAAATTGTATTTTTTAATGGGTCCATTATATGGGCATATAATAATGGCAAACTTTATATTTTGCAGGGTAAAATTATAACGGAGGAAGTAGTCGCGGCTATACATTCAGCAGATGGCATGTTGTGGCACAGACGTTTAGGACACACCAGCTCTAAAACCTTACAGAGGCTACAGCTACCACTAAACAACAACGTATGTAACGCGTGTATGAAAGGTAAGGCAACACGGTTACCATTCAAAAGGTTAGAGCAACCAAGGTCACGTCAGGTCTTAGAACTGTTACACAGTGATATAGCGGGCCCATCCAACATTCCAACAATTGAGGGTGAAGTCTATTTTCAAACCATAATAGATGATTTTTCACACTTTTGTGTAGTTTTCTTGCTAAAAAGGAAATCAGAGGCAGCTCAAAATATTATTACCTATATCCATCGATACGAAAACGAATTTGAGAAAAATGTTAAGAGGATCAGGTGTGATAATGGAGGTGAATACACTTGTAATAAACTCCGTCAATTTTGTGATCAGAAAGGAATAGTTTTGGAATATAGTTTACCATATTCACCAGCTAGTAATGGCGTTGCAGAGAGAATGAATCGAAGTTTGTATAACAAAGCAAGGACTATGCTTATTGAAACTATGCTGCCAAAGACTTTGTGGGGTGAAGCAGTAAAATGTGCAGCTTATCAGTTGAACCGTTGTTCGTCTATGGCTATTAATTTCAAGACTCCTTGTGAAATTATGTATGGGACAAGAGACTTAAACAAACTTCGTGCATTTGGTGCAAAGGCGTGGGCATATATCTTACCTAAACATGATAAACTTTCGGAGAGAGCACGTGAGTGTAGGATGGTAGGATATAGCAGAACAGAATATAGTTTATGGGATCCTAGAAATAACAAAATAATTGTGTCACGTGATGTGAGATTCGATGAAAATGATATTGTTTACAAAGAAAGTGAGCAGACTGATAACGAACGAGATTGGCTAAGAGTAAGTATTTCAGAAACAAATCCCATAAATACTGATGGGATTACTGAGCCTGAACAAGATAATGGAAATAGAGAAGAGGTCATCATTGATAATAAGAATGTTGATGAGGAAATTATAGAACCAGAAGAAATGTTTGAAGATTGTGCTGAAGAGAACATACATGAGGGACAAGATGTTAGAAATGAGCATGTGACAAGAACAAGAAGTGGCAGAATTATTAAACCTCCGAAAATATTGGAAGATTATGAAACACATGTCGCCTACTGTTTGTGTACGGGTGATCCAGGTTCTTACAAAGAAGCCGTTGAAAGAGGTCAAGAGTGGCAAGACGCAATAGACAAAGAATTGAATTCGCTGAAATCATTGGAAACATGGGAAGAATCAGAATTGCCGAAAGATAAAAAGGCTATAGATACCAAATGGGTATTCACTACTAAAAAGGATGGTACAAAAAAGGCCCGATTAGTGGCGAAAGGGTTTCAAGAAAAAACATTATTTAATGTGTATTCACCAGTAGCTCGTATGCCTACAATTCGTATGATGCTCAGTCAAGCTATACAGAATGACATGTACATGAAACAATTAGACGTTCCAACGGCCTTTTTAAACGGGTTCTTAAAGGAAGACGTTTATATAAAACCACCGTTAGGAGTTAAAGTTGGAAAAGGCATACATTTAAAACTAAAAAGATCTCTGTATGGGTTAAAACAAGCACCTAAATGCTGGAACGAAAGACTTCATGGCTTTTTAGTTGATAAAGGATTTTTACAATCAAAACATGATTTTTGTTTATATATTTTGGAAGATGTATTTTTATTAGTGTATGTTGATGATATCATTTTAATGTCTAAAAGTGCAACAAACCTAAATAAAGCACATGAATATTTAAAATTGGAATTTAATGTGAAGGACCTTGGAGAGGTGAGTGCGTACTTAGGGTTGGATATTGTGAGAACCTCAGAATCAATCTCTATTTCTCAAGAATCAGCAATAAATAGATTGCTTGATAAATTTAACATGGCAGATTGTAAAGGGGCGGAGACACCAATGGAGGTAAATTTCACTACTGATGTCAATGAATGTATCACCTTGGATATACCATATCGTGAGCTCATAGGTTGCCTTTTATACTTAGCTACTTCAAGTAGGCCAGATATTTGCTTCGCAGTATCTTTTTTGAGTAGATTTTTGGATAAGCCAACTATGTCACTGTGGCAAGCAGCGAAACGTGTTTTGCGATATCTAAAACACACCAAATCAAAATGTTTGGTATACAAACAGGATAGCAGTTGTCCCTTGATTGCCTATACCGATGCTGACTGGGCAGGCGACACAACAGACAGAAAAAGTATGAGTGGTTCTGTAGTCTTCTATGGCAATAATTTGTTAGCCTGGTTCTGTAAAAAACAAAACGTTGTCGCCTTATCAACAGCCGAAGCTGAATATATAGCTGCGGCTCTAGCGTGTGCAGAGTTAGTTAGTTTAAAGGGGTTGTTACAAGATTTTAACTGTCTTTCAAACTCAACGTTACTTGTAGATAATCAAAGCGCTATCAAACTGATGGAGTCAAATGAAAACAGTAAGAGGTCAAAGCATATTGATATTAAATATCATTTTATTAAAGATTTGATTAGCAAACGATTAGTAATTGTTAAGTATGTGAACACGAATGAAAATGTTGCAGACATTTTAACAAAAGCTTTATGAAAACAGAAACATAACTATTTTGTAGAGAAACTAGGTTTAATTTAATAGTTTATTTGTATGCCAAAAGTGTTATCATAATTATTATGAGGTTTAATGTTCATTTACGTTTTATTGTCATCTAAAACAAAAGTTTAACATTGAGGGGGGAAGGAGTTAGAGTGAAGACCACTATCACTTCTTATACTGAGCGGTTAGTATTTTGTCTTGTTTGTTTTATTATTTATTTATTTTTCAATGTTTAACTTTAGTTATAGATATAGTTATTAGTTTGTTTCTAACTTTATGATTGCGACAATTCTTATTCCGGGGTGAATTAGAATTGCGGGGGGATGTTGAGGTTTTATGCTGTCGACTACTTTGTCTTTGATGTTATTTGATGTTGCTTGTCATGTTAGTTTTTACTTTATGAAGAAATAAAGAATTGTACGGACGCAAATATTGTTTGTATAATAAACTTAGGAATATGGAGACTTCCAGCTACGCAGAAGGTAAATTAGGGATTTAACACAAACCGGCACGTGTGGTTCTATGACGGAAAGGTGGGATAAGAGAAAATAGCTCTTCAGAGCACTCGCCATGATATAGGCGATAGAAAACGCTCAGCGACCCAATGTCCCTACGTAAATAATTGAAGGGGTTCGAGGAACCTTTCAATTCGATTCAATTTATTTATTTCAGGATTCAGGCTAATATCATTCCTCCGAAATTTTGGATAATCCACGGCCACACATCAAATAAACTAAACAGGTATGTGGACAGTCAACCAATTTGATTTTTAGGCCATTTCGTACCTTGTCACAGTGAACGCCAATATGAAAGCTGCTTGAGACTTCATATCATTGTCATTGTGACAAGGTTCTATAGCGGCCTAGAAATCAAATTGGTTGACTGTACCTAGGGCGGCAAATTAGCGAATGTTCCAGATCGTAGATGTTTGTGGCCCGAACCGATGCGATCAGGGGCTTTACGAAATACCGCCCCCACAGGGCGTTAAGTTTGTCTAAGGTTTTACGTCTTGCCTTGGCCAGGAAGTGAGATTTTCTCCCCAGTAAATCCCACTTACGGCGTAGGGTGACGTAAGTATAATTGCCATCTTTTTATAACCCCTTTACATGGGAGGATAAAGTCACAAATCAGAGGATTCTTGAAATTGCACAGCTACCTATAATTATAGTCTAACTGCTATTCTCAAGCAGAGGCGCCTGCGGTGGTTAGGGCATGTGCATCGAATGGAACCGTCTCGAATACCACGTCGTACCATGCTTGGCGCCGTAGCGCATGCTAAAAGGAAAATTGGAAGATCAATGCTGCGCTTCAAAGACTGCGCCAAGCGTGCAATGGCTGTTTTTAAAATTGACTACAAGGTTTGGGAAACTTTTGCTAAAGATGGTGACGGATGGCGCAAACGCGTTTTCGATGGTCGCAAACCATGTGATAAAGCCTGGTTTGAGACTTTAGCCGGTAAAAGGATGCCTAGGCAGCAAACCAGCACTAGATCAACTACTGACAGAAGCTATTTATGTCAGAAGTGCGGGCGATCATGCCGGTCTCGCATCGGACTACACAGTCACCAAAAAAGGTGTCTCCACAGCATTGCATAAGATCGTCTGTAACAGACGAAACGGCCTATGATCTGATAACCCCTTTTTTATATAATTGTATTTACGTTATTTAGAGTAAGTAAGGTTTTATACAAACATATTTCTTCTGCGTTGTTATTTACTTTAAGTTTTCACTGTTATTTTGCTTTGCCTTTTTCTTGTCTTCGAATACATTGTCCAATCACCCAAAATTTACCATCCAACATAACTGAATAATGTTACGCGGGTACCTATTGTTTACAAATAATAGTACATGCCTGCAGACGCCGGGAAAGAAGAGCTTGTAGTAGAGTGAGTAGACTAGAGGTGAATAGACGGCCGACCGGAGGGAGGCTGGATAGTGATAGGAAGCCGGCAAGCCCTTTTCACGGCTAGGCATGTAAAGTGCTTTTCTCAAACAAATGCAATGAAATAAAATATTTATACCACTGAAAAAAATATAATTTAGCTGTTTAGTCTGTTTATAAACACAACGCCATAAAAAGAAATACTTTCCGGCTTAGGCCGTAAATTTTCTATGAAATTCCTTTACAGAGTTGTTCCGCCCGAAACGATACTTCGAAGCCTGTTATAACGTTACGAAGACATTTCATTGCATGTTTAAAAAAAATATATTTTAAACAAAGTATCAACACAACGGTCATTCTTGTTTCTACTTTTACCTTCGTACTTATAGTTCTCCCAATCCAACTTCGGTATTTTCTTTTCACTCCGACGTATCACTCGTATCCTTATTTCACTTGTAAACTCGACCAGAGGAAATAAAACAAGCAAGATCGAGTAGATCTTCATTGTCGCCGAATTTGCGTCACAGCTGTCTTAAATTTACAGGTCTTTCGCTCATTTTATCAACAGTTAAATACTTAGTCGGTTTTATAAATATGTTTCCTGATTACTAAAAGACGATTGGATATATTTTTAAAGTAAGTATTTGTTGTTGTAAGATAAACGTCACTTAGCTGAGATGTTCTGATTTGTTTCCAAAATAGAAAGGAATCATTTTGATGGTTTTTCACAAATGCTAACACAAGTTGAATTTAAGTTCCTCAATGTCAAATATTTTTCATCTTAGTTGTAGGTACCTACTTATCTATTCTGTGATTTTAGTGAACTAATCGAAGCAATTGTTATCATAATGTAAGATACCGCTTAAATTATTTATTTTCTATCTATCATAGTACAAGCTATGCTTAGTTTGGGATTAGATCAATTTGTGTATGATTGTCTCATAATATTTATTTATCTATTTTATTTATTTATTCACTGATAAAGAGTTATATCTTTATTGATACAATTATGAATATATGAAACTGTAAATTTTTTATTTGCGTTCTCTTCTCTTTTTGTAGCAAAATAAAAATGCAAAATAAACAATGTATATTAAGCGTTTATATGCTAAGATTATGGACAGACCATATCTTTATCTCTGTTAAATCCAATGTCCCGACATCAGTTATTATTATTAATTTTCCAATAATCAAGAGTATATGCACCACAACACAAACGATCACTACACATAACGTAATCACGTGTTATACAGCACACTTTTTTCCTAACTGAACACTTTTTTCCCGACTAAACACTTTTCACATTAACATTTTTTGTTCACCACGTCCACCAACGATATATTACGATGCAACACTGACCGCCCCTCGCATTATTACATAAGTGCTTATATACTAATTGTATGTAGTTCCTGTGCGGATTTCCGAATGCGTGTAGTTATGAGTTAAGGATCATGCACGCTGGGATAATTGAGAAAGTATTTATGAACCTTGTATTGTGTAATTTGCGTGTTGTTATGTGTTAATTTGGGTGAATTCTGTGTATACCGGGTGTTACCTGTTATAGGAGCAATAAATTAAAACATAGATTCTTCCTTTGAAACTCAACAAGATTTGTTAACCAACTTCTGAAAATAATTTGTTAAATTATATTTTGTAGAATCATGTTTAGACAAAGAAGCAATGTATTGTGAAATGTGCGATATAAGTAGTGACAGCTATTTCAATGCTCAGGGAATGTCAATGTTGGTCGAAGTACATTGAAAATACTATTTAATTTGTTTAAAATAATGATTCTGAAACTGACTTTTTTTTTAAGTTGCTGAACAAATGTTCTTTAGTTTGAAGAGTAGAATCTATGTTTTAATTTACTGCTCCTATTACAGGCTATACACCCTGTATAACTGTTGAATTGAAGCGTGAAGCTCAAGAGTCAAGACCAAGAAAAAAGATAAAACAGAAAAGTCTTGACTAACTGACTGACTTACTCACTCAACAACTCTGAACCTAGGAACTTACAATTTCTAGAATAGATCAAGTAGAATTAAGAAGAGATATTTGAAAATTAATCCCCTAAATTGCAAATTGGGGTTGAAAGTTTGTATGGAAATTGTGTAGGTACCTATTTTTAAAATAAGAGACATGAAACTTTGTGTAAAGATTTTCTGTTTAAAAACAAGAAAACTAATTTCAGGATTTAGAACAGTCATTCTTTAAAGGGGTTAAATGGAAGGTGAAAGTTTGTATGAGGAACTTGGGATTCTTTGAGTAAGTGTGGTAATATTTCATGTATAGATTTTTCTATACAAAACAAGAATACAAGTTTCAGCATTCTTGGAAATTCATCCTCAAAAGGGGTAAGAATGGACAGTGTAAGTTTGTATGAGAAAAGTGGCCTTTTTGAGTAGATTTCAGCGTTTATGAAAACTCCGAAACTGTTGGACGGATTTTAACAAATTTCGGAATAGGGATAGTTGGACATCTAAAGAGAGTTTTAGAATAATTTTTAGCCACCTACTACTACTACGGTTAAGAAGGGTTACGCCGACAAAGTTGCCTACAAGTGTTTTTGTTGATTCTGCTTTACAAAATTTTTCAACATGGCGGATGGTGGATATAGTAAAAAATACAAATTTCAGCCATTTTGAAACAAACATAGCTATAGCTCACAGAGACTAGTTAATTTGACTTAACTACGTTACGTAAAAAATGTAATCCAATTTAGTGATAAAACGGCTGCTTGAGCATCTCCAGCAGTGATAATTGATATACCGTGCGGCGCGTGTCAAACTAACCGAGTTGCGCAAGCGCCGATGAGACTAATAGATCATCGTACCTAATGACAAAATATTATTTAAACCATTGATACAAAGATCAAAGCTTAAAGAAAAACTGAAATGAATTACCTGGTTGAAAAGACCGGGAATCGAACCCGGTACCTCTGGATTGCTAGTCCAGCGCGTTAACCATTTCGCCACCCTAACTCCGAAGCAACTTATCGAATTTTTCATTATGCTTTGTGTGTCGATCTTTGCATTGTTTATTTGAAAGGCTTTACACCTCAGTGACCTCTATGTGAATACGTTAATATTCACATCTTACCGCACCACTTTACAGCAGTGAACGAGCGAGAGTGAGCGCTGTAATTTTATAAATTTATGAAACATATAATGTCTCCTTTTGATCTTTGTATCAATGGTTTAATATAAAAAAATGTGGTGTGTACCCACATTAAAAAATTGTGACAATACATGTGTTATAAATTTGTAAAATGTTATTATTATTATTTTTTTATTTCATGGCGTGCCAACGATCAAACGGATTGCCTGATGATGCACGATTACCGTCGCCCATAGACACCTGCAACACCAGAGGAGTCACAACACAACAAGTGCGTTGCCGAGTGGGAGTACGATCTTTTCTTGAAGGTTTGAAGGTCGCAGCGGCCCGGAAATACCGCAAGCGACAATTCATTCCACAATGCAGTCGTACGAGGCAGAAGATTTTGTCACAAAAATGCGTGAAAATATTATGGTGATTTTGTAATTATAAAAGCAGTTTAAACTTACGTAAAACTACCCTGCACTGGCCGCGAGTCACGTAGCAGCACGGATAGCAGCCCCTAATAAAGATATCCATATGAGTTTGAAACATGTCGGGCCGTTCCTGACAATTTTTACGTGATATTAAACCGTTTTTATAATTATTAAAGATGTTTCACGATAGTTTTAATGATATTAAGATGATTTTGGCTCACTTTTGCAACATATGCGACAGGTAACTGAGAGCGTTTGAAACGGTCGTAGAACTGATAATTGATGTAAATGACGCGCAGCGCGTGTCGAAGTAAACGGATTGCGCAAGAGTCGATGAGCTTAATAGATCGGCGTAATGACAACTGCGTTACGCAAACCGATGCTTTCTTAATAGAGAAAAGAAAACAATGTCGTATTTTACTATCAGAATATGAAATGATTAATGAAAAATAATTGCTCAACTAGTTTAATTACTTGGGAAATAGCCAAATTTTCAAAGTCAAAGTCAAAGTTATTTATTGCACATGTGTGGTAAATACAGTAGATCTTAAAATGGTTAAGTTTCAAACATGAGCCCTGCTAGGGTCGTGCAGCCCTAGCACGATTGTGCTTAGAGGTAAGCGAAATTAGGCTAATTTTACACAACTTATTTTGTTTAGTAGTGCCCTCAGTTTCTCAGTCCTCCGATTTATGTAGTAGCCAACATTTGGGCTACTGTTAACAAATATATGTATTCACCGTGCAAAATATTCCCGAGCGTACCAAGAAGTTTAGCAATTTCTGCATCTGCCGAACTATTAAAAAATGGATCTCTTTACCGGCTCATATGTTTCCTCCTTCTTATAACATGATCTCTTCAAACGAAGTGCGAAGAAGCATCGCTCGGGCCAGCATGGAGTGTCAACTGACAAGGATCTGTTGGTTTCTTGTCAGTTGCTAATGTTGCTATTACGACTTAGGCTCCCCTTTTTTCTTACCATCAGGCGAAGTGTAGGAATTAAATTATATATTCAATAACATTTTCAATTCCAATACGCTTTGGTAGCCTAGTGGTTAGGGCATGCGACTTTCAATCCGGAGGTCGCGGGTTCGAACCCAGCCCGTACCAATGAGTTTTTCGGAACTTATGTACGGAATGTCATTTGATATTTACCACTCGCTTTTCGGTGAAGGAAAACATCGTGAGGAAACCACCTAAGCCCAATAAGGCCTAGTTTCCCCTCTGAGTTGGAAGGTCAGATGGCAGTCGCTTGCGTAAAAACTAGTGCCTACGCCACATCTTTGGGATTCAGGTAGCCGACCCCAATTGAGAATTCATTCTCTACAATATGGGACAAAGGCTAGGAGGATGAGGATGATGAACATTTTCAATTCCAATAATTAATAACAATACTAAGTATTATGTTTTTCAGTCCACGCTATATTGCAGATCTTTAGAGGTACTAATTTATTTTACTGGCAACGACAAAATTTCTTCGACGAAAGTCAGTCGAATGTCACTATAACGACACAACTTATAACGACAAAGAGGAAACACGACTAAATATTCTGCAAATTACAAGTAATATGTCAAAACTATCCACAGTAATTAAACTTTAGTTAAATAATTAATTATTTATTTCGCAAGCAGAACGAAGGATTGAGCAGCAATCTAGTAAACAAAATTATGAATTCGGTTAATGACAAATCGCTAGTGACTTGTAACAATGCCAATATATGACGTATGCACATTATTGCCTTATGAAAGCTGTTTGCAGCGCCACTATCCCTGGGCCAGACCGACACTGTTTATGCTAAACCTAATTCTACATGTCTCGAGAAAATACCTATGTTACTTGGGAGTCACTTCTTCATGAATTCAAACCCGGGACCACGGCTTTTGAGGTCGTTACCAACTTGGCTAAATGTCATGCATTGTGAGCTGAGTGATAGTTGTATTATTGTTGTAAAAACAGATGTAAAGAGCTCCCGGCAACCTCAGCGACCGCAACCGTGAAAGTGCAGAAAACGATACCATCTACTCGAGAGATTACTTCCTCAGACAGACGCGTTTCGATGATAATAACTAACTAGCCAATAAACTTCGTGTTTGGCGAAATTTGATATAAAATGTGTACCATGCTTTTTTGAAAAAAAAAAAAAAAACTATTTTGGCTCAGTGTCCCAAACAGGATCTTAGCCTCCGAAGAGTGCGCCACTTGTCCCAATCCTGCGCAGTTTCTCGCCAGTTTTCGGCTTGCAGACTATAGAGACCACGGGGGACCGAAGAGCTGGCAGCTTCCTCGCACAACGTATCAGCATAGCCGTTCAGCGAGGAAATGCTGCCAGCATTTTCGGTGCCATGCCGCAGAGGAGTACTTTTTTTAATTTGTTTTAGTTTATTTTAATTTGAGCTTTTTTGTACATAGTTGTTAGTAGTGCTTAAGTTTTTTATTTATTTATTTATTTATTTATTGGTATTCAGGATAACAACAGCCGTAATAAAATTATAATGTTTACATTAAATGGTTTACATATTAGGAGGCCAATAACAGTCATCCATTAATTACAAAAAACACAGAAGTACTGAGAAGTCTAGGTTACATTATAACAAATTAAGATAAGGTGATGCAAGTGTGCAATGACAAAATGTATAAACTTTAAATAGTGAGATAGAAGGCATGATTGAAGAACATTGAAGATATATAAGTGCCTTGTTGTTGAAAAGGTAAAAGTACCCACTGACGTGAAAATGTTTTCTACACCTACAGCGCAGTTTTTTTTTTTTCGAATACATATTATACAGCTATTTAATAGTTACGATACAAATAGTTACATGATATTTTTAATAATATGTATATGTAAATGCCAAAAAACAAAAAAAAAAAAATATAAATGTTACATTTGCAAATAAATACCTTATTGTCACTTGCCTTTTTTAGACTGTGTATACACTATTTAACATATTTAAATTAAATTTCACTCTAATAACTACAACAACGTAGTAATTTGAATATGTAAGTACGGCTTTTTACATCACAATTTAGGCAAGTTAAGAAACTTAGCAAATCCGCTGGTGTACGCGAAATATTAACATGAGAGAAATTAGATTTTATACTAAATTATTGCCTAGTATCATCGTTTACCCCTTCGATAGTATCCTGCAAACTTCATTTTTAAATTTATTTTTGGACCCGATGAATGGATCAATCATGTTAAACTCTCTGTTGTACAGATGAGGAATGCGAGATAATACAGCATTGGCACCGTAGTTAGTCTTGTGAAAGGGAACTTGGAACAGAGTGGTATGCCTAGTACGACGTTTCGGGACTCGAAACAATAAACCCGATAGTAGCTCAGGGCAGTCAATACGATTCCTAATTATGTCGAAAAGCAGGCTCATATCAGCTAGTTTACGTCTGTCTTCAAGTGTTAAAAGATTATATTCTTTGCAGCTGTCGATATACGTAGAGAAAGATTTATGAAACTTGTAATTCAAATGCGATACGAATTTTTTTTGGATTCTTTCGATTCGATCTTTGTGAGTGGCATAGCAGACTGACCACACCGGTGAACCATAGTCCAGAATAGACCTTACAAAAGCGTTGTATACTATTTTCAAACTGAATATGTTCTGAAAGGGTTTGCAGGTCCTCATCACAAAGCCAAGATTACGAAAAGACTTATTCACTATTAGGTCGACATGATTCCTCATGGTCATCTTGTCGTCTAGCATTACACCCAGGTCGCGCACCACATTGACCCGCTGCACTGCAACGCCATCAAGATTATATGAAAATGTTAGCGGTTTAGTTCTCCGAGTAAAACTAATACACTGACACTTGCTCATGCTTAATGTTATCTTGTTATTTGAATAATATTCAAGTAGATTATTAAGATCACTTTGCAGGAGCTTACAGTCGGCTATGGATTTAACATGCATAAAAACTTTCTTGTCATCAGCGTATAACAGATGGCGGGCGTTAACGAAACACTTGTCAATATCATATATGTATGCGTTATAAAATAAAGGTCCGAGGTGCGATCCCTGGGGTACGCCAGATGGGATTTTGATATAATCGGACCTGAAGCCACCAAGAACTACAGCTTGAGAACGATTAGAGAGATAGGATTTGATCCACCGTAGTAAATCACCATGGATTCCAAGTGCTTGAAGTTTTGCGAGCAAGATGGCATGATCTACTCGGTCGAACGCTTTCTCGATTTTATTTACTGTGTCTTTGTTTTTCCTTTTTTCTCGTTTATTGAATAAATTTAATTGAAATCATATTATCAAAGTAACCTTTTGCTGGAAATAGGACCAGTAGTTTCCAAGATACTCAGCTCTAATCGGAACTAGTGACAAGATCTCAGCCAATATTGAAGCAAAGAATTCCATATTTTGTAGTTATGTTCAGTTTAAGTAGCACTTTCTATATCGCTCATTGAACGAGGGTAAGTTTGATAGGATTGCTACATAACTATACCCTAATTAAGTATTTTACTAAGTTGCAAAGAACGAGATCCTATCGCTAAAAAGGTTATTTAACGAACACTTGAGTATGATATGATACGTGTAATTTCAAACGTACTGTAATCTTGTCAGGGATATTGCTCAAGCGGATGAAAAGCCATTACCCGCTAGTTTCAAGCTTGAAGGCAAAATATTATAGTAATATGACTTATTTGTAGCCATTACGCACATTACTTAAGCAAATAATACGATAAACGCGATTGCGATCTGCGAGCGATTTTTTATACAAAAAAAGTATTGCGACAAATTTCGCTGCGCGATCGCCTCAATACAAAAATCGCTCGCAAACTTATTTAAGAGGCCTTGTTACATTGAATTTTTTTTTTTTCGTAATTTGACTTAATTCATAATTTCAACCAACTAGTTTGAATGTGACTAATACTTTTCCCTGTGTTCTAGATAGTAACATACGATTTGACGAAATTAAACAAAAAGCGGTCACTCCATATATATGTATGTGTAAGTACGTGTATGTATCTACAAATCGATCAAGTCCTTAAATAAGTATTGCTGTAATACGGAGCTTTATTGTATGGAGCTGTTATGTCATAACTGGGACTACTTTGACTTAAAATGAGGGCACTGGTAATGTATATGGTATGTAAACGCTTCCTGAGAAAAACTCCCTCCATCTGGTGGCGAAATAACTGGCTACCACGTTTAGAATCGTATTAGTTTACTACAAATCTATTTATATAGGGTTACAGTAAAGATAACTGCACTGTGAAATTACGGTAAGTTACAGACAGAATACATCAAGTACACTGAGCATCAAAAATGTTTAGTAAATATTGTCAAAATTGTACTACAATGCAGCACGCGACCCTACGTTTCTGGTGTAGTGCTCTCCCAACTGAGCTATTAGATCGTTACGTCAACCACACCAAATCTTTGATTCCATAATTCTACGCTACTAGAGCGCCCTCTGCGTCATATATTCTTTAAAATGCTTAAGCGCATTAGTCATTACCGTTTACACGATCCCCAGTCCCCATTGCTGTACAGCAAGTATGAGGACCGCGAGAGAGATGGCGCTGTTCTAAATCATCATCATCATCATCATCCTAGACCTTATCCCAATTATTTGGGGTCGGCCTTCGCTGTCCGTTTCTTCCATTCCGCACGGTTCAGAGTTAGGTTTTTGATGGCGCTGTTCTAAATGTTTAACATAAACAAATGTTAGTTATCATAATTTGAATTACAAATATTCTTAACTCGCTCGCCCATTTAAATCCGGAAACTATTACAAATAACAATTATAAAACATCACACAGTACGTATTATCATGTATTATGCAACTGTTACACTAGAGAAAAGTCGTCATGAATTCCAATTATTATAATCAGGTCGATGCATATTATTCTGAACGGGTACGGCCTTGAGCTGACAGTGAAAATGTGGGTTATGTGTTTTGTTTACATCGTAACTGCCGAAGTAGAGAAAGTGAGTTTTTTATCTTTACGTCCGTCATAATTATTTTGACAGCCAATGGTTGATTGGAATAAATCGGTATTTTGACTATTTTGCGATAAGACTGCATGTTGTCTAGCGTTTTTAAGCTGTTTGTTTTTGTGCTTCTTATGTAAATTCAGTTCTAGGTCAACGGAAAATACCATATTGATTCCCTTGTGAGTATCGAAATATACGTCTTTTGCGTCTTTTTTTTTTTACTTCAACGTCTTTTTTTATAGGTTTGATTTTTTCACAGCTTCAAGAAACTGTAGACATTAGTATATGTTTTTAATTTCAATTCGATACCTCCACGCGTTACAGAGATAAAGAGTCGTGACAGACAGATGGATGGACAAAAAACTGATCCTATAAGGGTTCCGTATTTCCCTTTGATTTCTGCCTTTTTGAAGCAAATTCGCGAGGTCTACAGCACACAGAAACACCGGATACAAACGAGGTGCAAAGTTAACGCAACCGATCATGTTTGTTGTAAAGGAGCCCCCTTAAATATTTATTTTATCTGTTTTTTAGTCTTTGTTGTTATAGCGGCAACAGAAATAAATCATTTGTGAAAATTTTCAACTGTCTATCACGGTTCATGAGATATAGAGAGACGGATGGATAGCGGAGTCTTAATAATAAGGTCCTGCTCTTTACCCTTTGGGTAAGGAATCCTAAAAACAAATAAAAATTCACATAACTTTTTGTTACACCACAGACTGCACTCTTATGAAAATAAGTCATGTAAGTCTTTGCATTTGACCCTAAGACCTAGATAAAGCTGCCTAGATGTTATCTGATTACGTGAAATGGTCGATATTTTTTTTAAGCTACAGAAGTACATCATCTGTGAAACTTTCAACTATCTAACTATCACGGTTACAGAGATATACACGGTTAGAGGTACAGCCTGGTGACAGACAGACAGACAGACAGACGAACGGACAGCGTCCAGCGTCCCGTTTTTACCCTTTGGGTACGGAACCCTAAAAACAAATGAAATTTTCACATCGGCAAATCTAATCTCTAATGAAGTAAGTCATATAAGGCTTTGCGTTTGACCCTAGGACCTAGATAGAGCTTCCTAGATGTTATCTGATTACGTGAAGGGTCGGTATTTTCCTACTGACATAACGGTTACCGCACTGTTTGAGATGCGAGACGCATGCGCCTGGGCATTCTGGGTTTTCCGTAGTTACTCAATGATTTGTTTGATTTTTGTACACAATGCTTGTGCAGTTAAAGCCTGACCAGAAATATATGAGGATGCGCCATATTGCGGAATTTCAATGGAACTAATTTCTTACACTGGCAATGATTTTATGATGGTTTGTCAACAATGTCAATGTCATTCGTGGTGATTTCTTTAAAAGACAAATATTTAAAATTATCCAAAGAAAATGCCGAAAAACATTCAGAGTTGTGAACGTAAGATTATAAATAAAGTGTGTACCTACACTTGTTTACCTACTACACGAACAACAGTTAGGAAAAGAGTGCATTCCATAAAATGATATTACGAAGTTAACATAGTGGAACTGACAGATATTTTAACGAATGTCATTATAGTGATTTGCGATTGGTTGCAAAATTGTTGCCATATAAATCCTATAAATAGCACCCTCTTGACAATCCTCATATATTTCCCTTACAGGGATAAGTTCGCCCTTGTACACATGTATTGTTTTTGAGTTTTTGTCAATATTGTTTTATGTGCAATAAAGTGTTTACATACATACACATTTCAGGTCAGGCTTTAATTGACGATATTTCAATTTTTTAACCAGGCCTTTTATTGATGTTATCAAATAAAGAAAAAAAAAACACATTTTTACATCTTTGAAAATATCCTCATTCTAAAAGAGTAGGCGACAAGTTTGTGACCAATTGGTCACAGCGCAGTAAATTAATACCTATACAGTCAGACTATTACTAAAAAGGATTTAGTATAGAAATTGTAGCGTGCTGCTTACATTGTAGCCGTTCTTTTTGTAGGTTGCGACTGTAATTTTTTCCACAAGGTGACGTACTGATTCTTAGGCGATGCTGCTTTCACCTTTTTAGGATTCCGTACCCAAAGGGTAAAAACGGGACCCTATTACTGAGACTTCGCTGTCCGTCCGTCCGTCCGTCCGTTTGACACCAGGCTGTATCTCAAGAACGGTGATAGCTAGGCAGTTGAAATTTTCACAGATGATGTATTTCTATTGCCGCTATAACAAAAAATACTAAAAATAAAATAAAATAAATATTTAAGGGGGGCTCCCATACAACAAACTGGTTATAGATTATGGTACGGAACCCTTCATCGCACTTGCCCAATTTTTTTTAATATTTTCAAAACTAGTCTATATAAATCAAAATATAGTTTTAGGTTCTGTGGTAAAGTAATGAAAATTAGTTTAAACTTAACACTATTTAAAAAAAAATGACAATTCCTATTGGGAATAGCATCACCATTGTCTAATTAATGGCTATCGGAGCTTTCGCAATATTTTTGCGAAATTTTTATCTATCAAAGTAATCTACGATAGGGTTCTGAGCCTTTTCGTGGAATCTTTTATTTCGCCGAAGTCGCGTATCGTAGAAAGCGTAAAATATTTAGCATTGTTCTAAATCCTAACCTAACCTACTTTATTGGGTCAAAAATAAAACATAAAAAATAACAAATTTATGGGATTAAAACTAAAAATTAAACTAAGATTAAAATATTTTTATAAAACTAAGACCTCTCGGTACGGTGCCCATGACGCAGGCAGCATTCCCAGATTCCCACGCTGTATGGCTATGGAAAGCCTTTGCGCGAGAAAACTGCCCGCGCGTGGGTCCCCTGTGGCCTCCCTCAGGCGCTTGCTGAGCTCCCTGTGGAGTCCGCGTGCATCCTGGCCCCATGGACCAAGTGTCTCGACGCCAAAAGCGATGAAGTACTTAGTATTGGGCGCCGAGACAGCTGTATTTATTTATTTTGATCCGTTCCCGCGCGTCCGCCGCCGCTTTATTGGGTATATTTTGAATTTTCAAGAATTATGAAAAATTTACAACTTCTGAGGAAATAAGGATCAACGAAAGGGCAGGGGTGTTCTAGCTTTTCGCTTAAAAATTTTACGACAGATATACAAGATCTTTAGCCATAAGTCCGCCTTTGCTCGGCGCATGCGTGACCCGCATCTGTGCGGTAACGGTTATGTCAGAGGGAAAGTCGGACCACTGACCGACTTGCGGCATGGCGCCTGCTAGTGGGATTACCATAATAAAAACGTCAGTCAAAACATTTGAGTAGGTATGTTGATAAATTACGGAAAAAAACACCATAACTTCCTTCTTTTTAGAGCTCTGTACCCCAAAAGGTAAATATAGAACCCATATAAGATCACTTGGTTGTCCGTCTGTCTGTCTCTTTATCTCAGGAACGTGTGAAGTAATCGAGTTGAAATTAAAACCATATATTGAAATCTACAGCACCTTGAAGCTGTGAAAACATGAAACATGTAAGTTAAGGTAAAAAAAGGATACAGCCGTTTACACTGCCATAAACGTTATATAATTATGTTTTTTTCATTTCGACAGTATCTATAGGGAATCAAAATTTATAGGGTATTTTCCGTTGACCTAGTACTATGAAATTTGGCAAGTAATACTGTCTTATACCACAAGTATAGGGAACAATCTGAAACCTATACATTTGTAATTAAATCATGAAAAATATAGTCTTTATTTAAAGTACTTAAAACTTTTGTCACTCAGTACAATTTATCTTTTCGTTAGAGCAATATGTATTGCTTTCATAGTTGTACGGAAACCTCAGTGCGCGAGTCCGACTCGCACTTAACCGGCGCGGCAGGACCGCGATAACGAAACTCCTAAATCAAATAATCATAGGCAATGAGATTCGTTAGGTTGAATATTGTTTTAACTCTAAAAAACATTATGTCATAATCAATTATTTTCTCCCAAAGAATGCATTAATATTCTAATAGAATTAAGCACAAGCAAATATATTAAGTATTCTGCACATGCGCAAGTAGGTCACAATCACAACACAAAATATGACTTCGTGTGGAATTACATAAATGTTGCAACAGCATACTAATAGGATGCAAAACAAAAATAAACTGTTTTGGTTATAACTATTGTTTACCGGATACACTCATACTTGCCGTTAATAAGTTTCAGCCAAAAATATGATTTATATTATAACCCCCGACAAAAAAATAGTTTAGGGGAAGTTTAACATATGCATGTATGTGGCTGTCTGTGGCATCGTACCTCCCAAACGGATTAAACAATTTAAGTGCGGGCTTTTTTAATTGAAAGAGATCTTATCCGTCGAGATGGTTCTTAGCTATGTTTGATATAGGACCAGTAGTTTTCAAGATATTCAGCTATAATTGTAACAAGTAACAAGATCTCTGCCAATACAGCTAAAAATAAAAAAAAATGAAGTTATGTTCAGTTTTAGTAGCATTCTTTCTATCACTCATTGAATGAGGGTCTCATGATGACCAGCTACTTCTGTAGGGGGTCTTTTTAATTTAGGTTATTGTGTCAAACTTTTATAGCCGACTGTACTTTTCTTTAAACATCCATCAATTGTATTCTTCGGCTTTCGCGACTGTTACTAATTTAAATACAACAATTTCAACGGATTATATCGCGTATATTAATTATCCCTCCCTACCCGAAAATCCATCAATTGCTTACTGAGACGATTCGAAAGACCCCAAACTCGGCAGGATTGCTTTCTAGTGCCATCTGGCTCCATCATCAGACCAGCTCCATGGTACCATCTTATTGTATTGTCATCAAAGTTGAGCAGGTATGCAAAATTTCAGTTCAATCGGTTGAAGATCTGCTTCAAAATTGAGTTGAAAAATTCCACTCGAACAAACATAGGTACAGTCGCCATCAGATATATCGCAGCATATAAGGTGTACATAAATATCTGAACACGACTCTTATTGACTGAGCGTTACAGTACATGTTCAGATATTTATGAACGCCTTATATGCTGCGATATATCTGATGGCGACTGTACCTATATTGGAGATAAGTTTTCTATGGAGAGGGGTCATGGTCACGAAAAATGTTAATAGTTCGATGCGGGATGGCCATTTGTTTTGTATGGCGTGGCGCCATGCCAGTGGCGCCATCTGTTGATCATGATTTCCTTTGCCCTCGCATCACGTTGAAACGGATGGACAGATTATAACCAATTTTGGTATAGGAATAGCTGGATGTCCAAAGATGGTTATAGGATACAGTAAAAAAATAAAGTAAAAAAAAATTGGGCAAGTGCAAGTCCGATTCGCGCATGGAGGGTTCCGTACCATAATCTATAACAAGTTTGTTGTATGGGAGCCCCCCTTAAATATTTATTTTATTTTATTTGTTGTTATAGCGGCAATAGAAATATATCATCTGTGAAAATTTCAACTGTCTAGCTATCACCGTTCTTGAGATACAGCCTGGTGACAGACGGACGGACGGACGGACGGACGGACGGATAACGAAGTCTTAGTAATAGGGTCCCGTTTTTACCCTTTGGGTACGGAACCCTAAAAAGCAAGTATCTTGCTCTCGTTTGCACAATCGTATTTCTGCGAGCTGTCATGTTCACATAAATGTAATGTATTCAGCGCGCGAGTGTGACTTTGAGTAATAAAGAACAATTGTGAATGAAAGTCGAGATTGTATGGTAGCCATGCTTTGCATTATATTTGCAGGAATTCCAATCATGAGACACACAAATGACGACGCAGTTGGCGCCGTTTGTAGTGCATCTGCATCTATGAGCGATCTCGTTATTAAATAGCGATCTCTTCCAGGCAAATGATGTGACTTAGGGTAATAAATAAATAACAATGGTAGATGAAAATCAAGTGTGTGTATAGTGGGCATGCGTTCCTATGCTACAGGAATAAATATCATAAGAGGTAAAATAACCAATAACGGACGGTGTTATAGCTAAATCATCATCATCATTGTCCTCTTGCGTCTATAAAAGATGAGGCTTTATTCCTTTTAAAATGCTGATTGTTTTAGACATTTTTCTCTATGATCAAACATGTTCCTTAACATATTATTGATGTTAATACCTAGAACAGGGCTATTGGGATTTATTGGTATATATTTTAAACCTACAGTTTGAATTTTTCATTGATAATTTTGTTTTGAAAACTACTCGAAATTGATAAAATCCACACGGAAAATTCGTTTTTTCAACTTATTTTCGACTGTACGCAATGAAAGCACGAAATAGCTATGAACCTAGAACTCGGGGAAAATGATTATTCACTTCAAAAAGTTGGTTGAAATTATCAATATATTAAGCATCCATAAAAGTATCAAATATGCAGCCTAGGCTATCGTTAAATGAGTCTGGGGAAAATTAAGAGAATATTATACAATCAGCTATAAAATAATCCGCAAAAAATCCAAGATAGCACCGAACGGTGGTCACCCTACACGCAAATATGCGCGTGGGCACGATGAAAGTTTTTTAACATTGTTCTTAATGCCCTAATGCGGGCATTTCGACATTTCCACGTTCTTACCTTTATTACTCTTAAACGTTCGCTTTAGTGAAAGATGGCGTGCGTGAGATCACTAAAATGTATTTATTCATAAAAAAAAATCCAGTGAATTTCGTGTACGTGTAAAAAATGGGTTATGATTTTTAGGGTACCGTACCCAAAGGGTAAAAACTGAGACTTCGCTGTCCGTCCGTCCGTCTGTCACCAGGCATCTCAAGAACGGTGATAGCTAGACAGTTGAAATTTTCACAGATGATGTATTTCTATTGCCGCTATAACAACAAATACTAAAAATAAAATAAAATAAATATTTAAGGGGGGCTCCCATACAACAAACTTGTTATAGATTATGGTACGCAACCCTTCATGCGCGAGCGGACTCGCACTTGCCCAATTTTTTGTACTTGCAATTAATTAAGAAATTTAAGAGATAGCTCTCTAGCGATAAGACCGCCTATTGTCTACTATTTATAAATTAAGGTTTCAATTGTAACATTTTACTTGTTGGTGTGCAATAAAGAATTGTTGTATTGTATTGTAATTATTGTACCATTGATATTTAGATCCAAGCTCAAAGAAAGATTGAAATGCGTAACCGGGTGCCTCTTGATTGCCGTTCCAACGTGTTAACCTACCCACCACTCAAACGCCAAATAACCTTTCGGATTTTTCCTTATGCTTAGTTGTCGATATTTGCATTGTTTATTTGAAAGGCATTACACCCTGGCGACCTCTATGTGAATGCGTTAATATTCACATCTTACCGCACTACTTCACAGCTGCTGTGAACAAGCAAGCGAGAGAGGGCGCTGTTATTTATTAATTTATGAAACTTGTAATGTCTATTTTTTTTATGTGGTTCACACCGCAATTTTTATATAAAACCATTAATTAACTATTAGTTATTAAGATAAAAGTTTATCTTTGTATCAATAGCTTATAAAAAAATGTGGTGTGTAGTGTACCCACATGAAAAAAATGAGACATTACGTTTCATAATTTTGTATTTATTAAAAAAAACTAAAGTTGCCAGTGGACTTCTTCTACGCAAACGGAAAAATGGATTGTTTTTTTTGCATCTCCGTAATAGTCTGTCAAAAAGTATACTTTATCCATATTTAGATGTCCAGCTATCTCTGTACCAAAATTTATTAAAATTCGTAGGGCATTTTCGGTATATAGTTGCCAATGCCCAAGAGGCCTATGCCTTTTTTAATTTATTTTTTTCGTTTTATGACAAATAGGTATATGGATAATTTGAACCAACTTTTTGAAGAACACTTTTCCCCGAATTCTAGTTAGTAACATAGCTATTTCATGTTTTCATTGCATGCAGTCGAAAATATGTTGAAAAAAACAATTTTCTACTGCGTGAATATTGTCAATTTCGAGTAGTTTTTGAAACAAAAATTATCAATGAAGAATTCCAACTGTAGGTTTCAAATATATAATCGCCATAGCACTGTTCTAAGTAGTAACATTGATAATATGTTAAGAAACATGTTTGATCATAGAGAAAAATGTCTAAAACTATTCATCATTTTTGAACGGATTAGGAGCCTCCGCAGGTCAAAAAACGTGTACCGTACTCATGAATTCATTAACTCCTGTAATCGTGCAAATATTTATGACCTAAGTTATGCGACTCCGTAATTAAGAGATAAGTGCGAACGAGTAAACAGTGAAAGGCAGGAGGAAGCCACGCGTCGCCGAGCGCGTTACTTGACCGGTTGTGGTGAGATTCATGAGCGACAGGCGGGCTTAGGGTGCGTCTTCACTGAAGGGGAGCGGAGTGCGGAATCGACCACCTGAGTTGAAATCTGTATCTCAGCTTTTTTTTTAAATAACGGCACAACTTAGTGGCTCCACTTCGCCTGATGGTAAGCATAAATGGGAGCCCAAGTCGCATCGCAATGGCAACTGACGAGAAACCAACGGTGCCAAGTCAGTTGACACTGCCATGCTGGCCCGAGAGATGCTTCTTCACGCTTCGTTTGAAGGGTCCCAAGTTATAAGAAGGAGGAAACACATGAGCCGGCAAGGAGTTCCATATTTTAATAAATCGGGAGATGAAGGAATTGCCAATCTTCTTGGTGCATGTGGGAATATTCTATGACGGAAAGTGGAGGGTGGGATAAGAGAAAATAACTCTTCAGAACACTCGCCATGGTATAGGCGATAGAAAACGCTCTGTGATTGGATTCCGCACATCTCCGCCTCGCTTCAGTGGAGACACACCCTCAAAACTAGGGCTTCTGATATACGTGTTACACGCGGAACCGTAGCTCCGTGTTCTTAACACCGGCGGTCCTAAGATCCCGTACTACACGGACACGTCAAAGATACGTAGCCGAGTCTGCGTTTGGCTTGTTAACCCGACAACGTCACGGACGGATCGGATCCGCGTGTAATTAAGAAACATAAATGCATCTCCGTGTAACACGGAGCTACGTATCTTAATTACACGGAGCCTAATTACACGTGCGGAACGGTCCGGATCCGGCTACACGAAACACGGACACGACCGCGAGCCCTACTTAAAACCTATACATCGGATAGCGGTTGTGATACACTAAAAACAGCTCAACTAGTTTAACAACTTGAGAAATAGCCAAATTGTGCTTATAATATAATATAATCCCACCAAAAACATTTCATGTAAAATTGGCGGCCAAGACTCACATGCTCATAACGCTTTCGCTGTAAAAAAAGTGGTCAGATCCCTCGAAAAGCCAAGCCCCTAAGCCCTGAGTTTACTGATCCTACACCTTGGCTTCAAAAGTATGGCTTGGCCGTTTCATAGAGTAACGTAAATAAGTCCAACGAACCGTCTGGCCCATACGGTATCAAGAAATTAAGTTTATGTCTTCATGATAAAATATATTAAACTTAATTCCTTACCATATAGGCCGGACAGTCCGTTAAACTTATTTACGGTACTTTATGAAACGGCCAAGCCATACTTTTGAAGCCAAGGTGTAGGATCAGTAAACTCAGGGCTTAGGGGCTTGGCTTTTCGAGGGATCTGACCACTTTTTTTACAGCGAAAGCGTTATGAGCATGTGAGTCTTGGCCGCCAATTTTACATGAAATGTTTTTGGTGGGATCTCATTTCTTTTTGCAAGGTAATTTTTAATTTATATGTTTTTTTTGTGCTGAAGTGTTTCTAAGTAAGTAGTAATAATAATTGTGTATTTAAGAAATACTTACGTTTAGCCCCATATATATATATACACTTTTATCCCCCATTACCTATGGAAAGCCCATACAAACTTTCATCCCCTTATTTTAAGGGTGGGGGGTGATTTTCTAAAAATCCTAGAATGTGTATTTTATTTATAACAATGAGCCCAATAGGTATAAATTTTCAGACCTCTAGTATCAAAATTTGCGAAAGTCTCATACAAACTTTCATCCCCTAGTTTAAGGGGTTGGGGGGTAAAAGTTCCAAGTTTCAGAATTATTCTATTGTTTGTGTACTAAACCTAGCTTACATACCAAATTTCAGCTTTCTAGGTCATCGGGAAGTACCCCAGAGGTTTTGATACATAAGTGAGTGAGTGGCAAAATCGGCGTATTTTAGGTACCAATAAAACCTAAAGTATAAAAGCTAGATCAATGAAATTTAGTACATTTCATATGTTCCCTAACTGCATCTTAACCTGTGAATTTGGGCGCTCTGGTGTTAACTGGGACGAAACTATGAGGGTTTGAAAATGAGACGAAACGGTTCGAGAAAAGGTAGGTAGTGCCCCGCCTCTTTTTTTTTCGTCTTGGCGGGGGCACTACCGTGCCCCCAAACCCCAGATAAACTTTATTTATTCAGACAACGAGATCCACATTTTGTTAGTATTTTACTTATAACTATGTTAGTATTCAAATTTAGCTAACGACATTGTATTTTTAATTAAGTGTTGCATTATTGAGCACTCACCTCTTACAGCAATGGTCTTCAGGAGGCTGTTTGAGCTGCCACGTATTCTGATCAAAAGAAATGCCATCTTTTTACGCAGTACAGCAGAAAAACTGTCCACTCGAGCTTCAGCAAACATGGCGGACGCGCTGCAGAATCGTGGCAGCCCCAACAGCGCCCTGAAGGCGTTATTATATTGGACGCGCAGAGAGCTGAGCGACCGTTGCGAACAGTTCACCCACAGAGCACCCGAGTACAGCGACGTACAGTATGCTCTAAAAAGAGTTATTTTGACTGCAGCCGTACACCGAGCGAATCTGCGAGCCAGCATGTTCGCTCGAACCGCCAGCGCCCTGCGTTCCCGCTCGACATCCACATCGTCCTTGAAGTTGTCAGACAAATAGTGGCCTAGATATTTGAACTGGCTGACTCTGCTGACTGGCTTAGTAGTAACCAAAATTACGCTAATTTTATATAAATTATTTGGTTAGTAGTAGCCCTCAGTTTGTCAGTCCTCCGATTTATTTAACTTGCAGCTAAGATTTGGGCTACTGTTACAAATCTTTTTTTTTTCAACCAAAAACCACAAGGAAGACCTTTAAACACACGTTATTCCATTGATTGGACTCCCCAGAAAGTCTACAAGAGCTTATGTCGAGTCTAAATCAGTCGTGTCAGCGGTTTGGCCTTAAAATCAATGTCAAGAAAACCGAAGTGATGGGGGTGGAGACATTGACGCCACCTGACATACGGCTTGATGGTGACTCGCTTAAGCAGGTAGACAGGTTCAGATATCTGGGGAGCATTGTATCTGCTAAGTGCCACCTTGACGACGAAATAAACAGCAGGATCGGAGCGGCTGCTGCTGCCTTCGGGAAACTTCGCGTCAAGGTGTTTCGCTCACATGACATAAAGCTCCCGACTAAGGTCTCTGTATACATGGCAATCGTTCTGCCCAATCTCCTGTATGCCTCGGAAACATGGTGCCTCTATCGCAGACATATTCGCACATTGGATAGGTTTCATCTTAAATGCCTCCGTGACATTATGAACATCTCCTGTCCGACCGTGTTCGGAACACGGAAGTTCTGCGACGTGCTAATGTCAACGGAATTGAAGCTTATTTAATGAGGCGGCAGCTGCGATGGTCTGGCCATGTCTCCCGAATGTCAGAAGAAAGAGTGGCTAAGCGCATCTTTTACTCAGAGTTGCAGGAAGGCAAGCGGAAACAAGGCGGCCAACTCCTGCGGTACAAAGATGTGCTGAAGCGCCACATGCGAAGATGTGGCATCGAACCTTCGCGCTGGGAGATTTTGGCCCAAGATCGACCTAACTGGAGGCATACAGTGCAGGTAAAAGTGCAAGCCTTCGAAGGAAAAAGGCGAAAATAACTCGACGTTAAGCGCGACGAGTTGAAGACCCGACCACCTGTGGTCATCAATTATAATTTCGTCGGAGGGGTGTTGACTTGCAGCATTTGTGGCCGTACATTTGCAGCAAAAATTGGCTATGTCAGTCACATGAGAGCACACGAACGACGCTCTGACTAGCTAGTATGTCCAGTCGCCGTGGCCGAAATCGGCTAGGATTGGATGATGATGATGATTCCATTGATAATATACGCTTAGTTGTTTTTGTTATAATTGAGCGCGGCTTGCCTTTAAACATTACAGTTTGGCGAGAAAATACTTAAATCTGTATATTAGGTATGTATGTTTTTGTTAGTAAAGAAAAAATCGCAACTATCAAATGCATTGAAAATTTAATTTACAAATAAAACACGTGGTAAAATTTAATAAATTTGTTTTCTAACCTCGTCCGTAAGGGCCCGCCTACTTTTTTGTCCACTCGTCTTCTGAGATAGCTCAAACTGTAGCTTAATTCAATCCCAAATTTTACCGTTTAGTGAATAACGAACTCAAAAAAATTGTAATTGGGAAATTCCCGATCCAAGTCAACATTTTTTTTTATTTTAGAAAATTGCAAAAATATACCGACTGATTTGCCAGACGCACATTATGATATGGCGCATGGCCCATCTGTATACCTCTCGTATCTGGCCACTATCAATGTTAAAATCTCCGTTCGCCGCTACCGCCTGCTATACCGCTATCGCCTGTCGCTCACGCTCAGTGCGTCTCCTTCCGCGATTACGAAACTAATCAAGGGCACATCACTTCCTCCCAGTAATGATGGGATGTGGGACACCGGCGTATGGTGTTCGGAAGTTACCAATACCACCGATACAACACCACAATTATCGCTATAACGTCCCATGGGCCATGGACAACAATATTGATTTAAGAGACCTTATTCCATTTAAAGAATACTTTTTCATATAATGATAATTTGAACCAACTTTTTGATGTGAATACTAGTTTTCCCTGAATTCCCTTAATTCTGCGTGAATTTTGTCAAATTCAAGTAGTTTTTGAAATAAAAATTATTTATGAAAAATTCAAACTATAGGTTTCAAATATATGCCAATAAATCTCAATAGCCCTGTTCTAAGTAGTAACATTGATAATATGTTAAGAAACATGTTTGATCATAGAGAAAAATGTCTAAAATAATCAGCATTTTAAAACGGATAAGAAGCCTTAAACTTATACAATTTTCACATATTAACTATTCTAATAAAACGGAATTTATCGCATTAAAAAAAGTGTGAGTGTAACAATAAGTAACTTAAAGAGAGTGTAGATTAGTCCTTTCGAGACCATGGACGTAACATCACGTCCGAAACGTCGAGGTAATTACATAAACACCTTTTTAAAAGCAATTAAAGTCCCGTTTTGTCTAACATGGATGAAATGTCTATTCAACCATAATAAAGACTAACCCAACTTAAAAGTTTACACCCCCGACACAAGAAGCTGCTCATCATGAGACCCTCAATCATTAAGTGATATGGAAAATGCTACTAAAACTGAACATAACTACAAAATTTGGAATTCTTAGCTTCAATATTGGCTGAGACCTTGTCAATAGTTCCAATTAAAGCTGAATATTATGGAAACTACTAGTCCTATTTCCACCAAACAACATGTCTATCGATAAAAAAAACACATTCAAATCGGACCATCCATTTGGGAGCTACGATGCCACAAACAGACACACATATACACATGTTAAACATAAAACACCCCTCTTTTTCGTCGGTGGTTAAAAAAGATGGAAAATGGAAGACGAAAAGAGGACAGTATCTACTAAGTACAGCTCACGGCGAATAATGTAAATTTGATTGGAAATCAACGTCGAGTAGTCACAGTTCAACGACGCGGTTTGCGCAGTTTGCAGACTGAGCCGGCGGTCCCGGGTTCGAATCCCGGCCGGGGGAAATATTTGTGTGATGAACTCGAATATTTGTTCTTGCGTCATGGATATTATCTATATATGTATTTATATATTATGTATATCGTCGTCTATCCTCCGTCTACCCATAGTACAAGCTTTGCTTAGTTTGGGACTAGATCGATTTGTGTATGATTGTAAAAAAAGTAGGTTATACTGTTGGCTGGTTTTTCCACCGCACAACTATGTCACGGCAATATTTGCGAAGTGTCATCTATTTCCACACGTCAGACAAATTTCATCGCCTGTGATTGTCTCGGTTTAAGCAACCGGATCTGACTCAGGGTCAGAAAGAGATTTGAGCTAATGTTGTAAGATCCTGGGGAAAGATGATTGCTAGTTGCGTTAATGAGCCAATGTAATCGGGGGAAATAATATAAGAAATGTATTATTATTAACAAAAATGTGAACCACAATGTGTGTTGCCAGTAATGACATTGGTCGCTCTCAATGGGGTTCATAAAAAGGCTCAAAGTTACTTAAAGGGCAATGGAGCGAGCTATGCTCGGAGTTTCCTTGCAGGATCGAATTCGAGGTGATGAGATATCATCTTTTGTTTTCTAAGGGCGCGGCTTCACGCCATCTGTTGGTCAGATTTTTTTTGTCCTCTCATCACGCTGAAACGGCTGGGCAAATTTTAACCATATTTGGTACAGGGATAGGGTACAGGGGTAGGGGATAGGGTATTCAATGATGGTTATAAGATAATTTTTACCCGTCTATAATCATCATCCTCCCAGCCTTTGTCCCTTATCTTTGTGGGGCATTGTCTTACCAAAAAAGGAAATTTGTCCCTTCGGTGGTCAAAAGAGCTTTCTATTACATTGGATTATGGAAGAGCGAAAGTTCTTTATTTTCACAGGCATTTTATCAAAAAATTAGGCCCTGGAATCCTTAATATTGCAAATGTCCACCGGAAAGACACGCACCTAAATCTGACAATGACCCTTGTAGAGAGTGAATTCTCAATCGGGGTCGGCTGCCTAAATCCCAAGATGTGGCGTAGGCACTAGTTTTTACGCAAGCGACTGCCATCTGACCTTCCAACCCAGAGGGGAAACTAGGCCTTATTGGGCTTAGGTGGTTTCATCATCAAATGACGTTCCGTACATAAGTTCCAAAAAACTCATTGGTACGGGCCGGGTTCGAACCCGCGACCTCCGGATTGAAAGTCACATGCCCTAACATACAAATCGAGGTTTCGTTATCGTCTGTTTCCTCCAAAATTTAAGCAATATTTACGAAACCTTAGAAACTGAATGGGAAAGAAATGTTCTATGTCGTACCGTTTCGATTTGTATAACCCGTAACGTTAAGTTTGGACCTCACTTGTACGCGACGCCATAGTTACTAGGTGCAAACTCGCGTAATCTGGGGGCCTACAATGGTTGTTTTTATCGTGCGATAAATAAGTGACAAAGCATCCATCACGTTTTGAAAAGAAGTGAGTGTGAGTGCTTTGTCACTTATTTATCACATGATAAAAGCAACCATCATGGGTCCTCTGATAGTATGGAAAAGGAGCAACGCTTCTTATCCGTTCAAAAACGCTAATTGATTGAGACATTTTTCTCGATGATTAAACATGTTTCTTAACATATTATCAATGTTACTGCTTAGAAAAGGGCTATTGTAATTTATTGGTATATATTTGAAACCTACAGTTGGAGATTTTCATTGATAATTTTTGTTTCAAAAACTACTCGAAATTGACGAAATTCACACAGAAAACTGTTTTCTAACTTATTTTCGACTGCACGCAATGAAAGCATGAAATAGCTATATTACTATATAAAACTCAGGGAAAAGTAATATTCACTTCCAAAATTTGGCTGAAATCATTAATATATTTGTCATGATATGAAAAAAAAATATTTTAAAGGAACTTAAAGGACTGACTCACCCGTTTATGATTATTGCTTTACCTTCCAACGTTCCTCGGAAGTTCGCGTTTAAATAATAATAATATGCGCGATAAATTTGCGGTGAAAGTGGTTGCGCAAGCGCTGGTTTTGCGCAAACCGTGATGACAATGAGCGTCACCCTTAGAGCAGGACTAAAGCGTAGGTGAGCGATTTCCAAAAAAGTTAAACTTTAAAAAAAAAAAAATAATGATATTAATATTATTTATTGCACCACAATTAGAGAGAAAAAAAAACAAGAAAATAACAAAAATATAAAATTAGTAAGAGGCGGTCTTATCACTGAAAAGCGATCTCTTCCAGGGTATAGTGAGGAACACGGGAAATAATTCTGAATTGGATAACGGAAATTTCTATGCAGATTTTTTTGTAAACTCAAACCTTATATTAGAAAATAAGTATCCCAAAATGTAGATAGATAGATACTAGATAGATAGATTTTTTATTTGTAATAATCATACATTGTCAATATAAGCAATAACACATCGTAGCCATTAGTATTATTACATATAGAATAAATTAAATTCGGTATTCTTATTTTACATTTGGTATACATATACATATATGTAGGTACGGAACCAATAAGTCAAGTGGTACAAATAATTAAATTTATATTAATAAGTACCTACCTATATATATATCGTCCTCCTTGACGTATCCGTCAATGGCGAAACCTGGAGACATGACCTTCACGAGCATCGGTCATGTGCACGAATGTGGCTTGCAAAACCGAAATTGTAAAAATAAGTGTACCTACATTCCACATCGTTTCGTTTTTGTGTGAATGATTTTTTAGTCTATGAACAAATATTTGTTCATAGATTTTGAGACACTTTTCTTGTATGAGGTTCGAATGTATGAACAATTCAGACAGACGATAACCTTGTCAGCATCATATCAGCCAATAGACGTCTTCTGCTGGACAAAGGCCTCCCCCAAAGTTCTGCACAACGATCGGTCATGCATCGCGCGCCCTCATCCAATTTCTACCCGCGATACGAACCAGGTCGTCGGTCCACCTTGTTGGGGGACTTACCGCCTTTTGCTTCCCTTGAGAGTGTTGAAATATATGTTTTTTTCGATATAAACGGCCGTATCTTTTTGTTACGCTTTAAACGGAATATGGGTAAGGACCAAAAAGTTGGGCGTAAAAGTTCCGTTGTGCGACAAAAATTAACGACACAATAATGAACCTCAAAACAGTACCTTAAGGTACATTATTCGATGGTTAATTTGTCGTCGCACAATGGAAAAAATGATACAAATTTTAATTAAATGATTTAAGGTAATTTTTTTGGTTTTCACCCATAAGGCCTCTTAACGTCTCCAGCTCGTACGATTAGATGTATGATTATTATGTGGGATTCCACGTAACATACTATGACATTTGTCAGCAATTATCCCAAGTCTAGACTTTTATGTCATCGTCGTAATGACACCCTACGGTCGTCGGCTAGACTTGACATTGGCGTCAAGTACTTATCTACGTGAGAATATTCTGTGTACAGTCAAGGTAATTGCATTATGGAGTGTATAAGTAAAAGGATAATGCTCATTTTAGTTCTAACACTCCATAATTCAATCTCTATATATCTTCGCTGACAAGAGACAAAGACGTCGACAAGGCGACGCAGTACCACCCGTCGCCCACTCCTCTTGTCAGGCCTGCGGTAGAATGTGTCGATCTCGTATCGGTTTAGTTAGCCACCAGAAACGGTGTCTCCCAAACACTACACCATAATTCGTCTGCAATAGACGCAAGGGCCTATATACTATGTCTGTTGAAAGGTGATAATTGATGGTATTGAATTAAATAGTTGATAAAAGCTGAAAATAAACACATAAAAAAAAATATATACAACATCAAATTACTATGATTTTAAATAACATTCGTTTGAAGTGCATTTAGATACTGAAATACCAAAAGCTCTTCCAGATATGAAATAAAATGTAAAAGAGACACAATTAATCGAGTATTTACTATACAAAATCAAAATCAACCATGTCTCTCTTACATAAAAATGAAAAAATACAAAAGTTAGTGTGTTAGTGTAAATACAATATATAAATAGAGTTAATTATAGATGTGAGAAAGCAAGACATAGTTAGAGTAGAGCGAGAAGAATATATATATAATTTACTATATTACAATGTACCTGTTGACGTCTCGGCATCTGGAATCTAGATTTTTCTAGAACTTTCTAGCTATGTCTTGCCGAACGACCACATCTGAGCTCTTGTTAGTGAGGGGATGGTTTATAATAGCACCTTATCACAGCAGAGTAATACAAAATGGCAGAAATTAGTCCTTTTAGGTCTTCAAAATGGCAGATATGAGTCCTTTTAAGTCTTCAAAATGGCAGAAATGAGTCCTTGTGACTTCAAAAATTATTACGATTTCGACCCCCATACCTACACCACATAAAAAAAGTCGTAAATCTAATTCAACAGAAAAGTTTTATGTTATTGATGAACCTACTAACTACAGCCGGGAATCCGGACAAACAATTCCGGACAGGAAATTGTTTACGGATAAACGTGCTAATGAATGTTTTATCGACATACTTAATAATGACTCTGCTCTGTCTGTTAATATCATAAAATAACCTAGCCTAATAACTGAAAGATTTCATAAATACGATTTATTTCCAAAAAATACGATAACAAAAAAAAAAAATGAAAATTCTATGAAATAACTGTTTTCGCGAAATGATTTTCGACATAAAGATTTTAAAGCAAAGGAACAAAACAAAGAATATTTTACTTTTATGTCGTCTGTATGTATGTCACGATAAATTATAGAGATTGATCAGCATTTTGACTGCATTTATGAATAAAATATTGATTAAAAAATAAAAAGCGCGCTTTAAAAAATACCGGATTTCAACCAGCATCTTTATAGCTAAAGATGCTGGTTGAAATCCGGTATTTTTTAAAGCGCGCTTTTTATTTTTTCAGGACAATTGTAACAGATTGAAACAATAACAAAGAACTTATATAAATAAACTATAACAAAGATAACAACAAAGAACTCGTATAGTAATAAATAGCATCTGCTGTGATAAGACTTAGCCCCAAACCCCAAAAATTCACCAAATCACTTACTTTCATCATTAATAACAGGCCCGTAACTTTCGCCAGAGTATTCGATACCGTTTGAATCCTGGACTCCAAGAATCCCGGCTTTCGCTACCCTGTGGCAGCACCCCTTAAGCAACCCCCCACAGGATCCTTCAAGCAAGCCCCCCACCATCCAGCAGTAGAAAAAAAACTCGCAAGTTCCACCTTGGGAGCAGTTTTTCTCATCCTGTCTATCCTCTTTCTGAGGTTCGTTTGGGATTGTATTCGTCGCTGTAGCCGCTAATATGCGGCCTTTTCTGTAATTTGTACTGTGTTCTGGCACTGTTTTTGTACTAGGTATATCTCTTAGTATATCACGCATTTTTATCATTTGTTCGTCTGTTATTGGTTTAAATTTTGGTAGCACTTCAGTGGCGTTGATGTATCTTTTTATGTATGGCCTCGTGATTTCGGTTTGTATGAACATTGGTTTGGTTAGACGTTTTTTATTGTCCATTCTTTGGGTAGTAAGGTGAGCTCGATGTGGGTCGTTGGCATCTGTGCGGATGAAAAAGATTGATATGAATAATGATGTCATTAGGATATTAATATGATATGATAAAAAAAAACTCCTTTTTGGAAGTTGGTTAGAAATGACGAAGCGTCTACACTCTAGTGTTAGGTTCTATTTACAAATTGTATGAAGTTAATTAGTTTTCAAGGAATGTTATAGAAAAAATAGTTATTTGCAATGATATTGTGTGACGCTTTGCCACTATAGAGAGTAGTAAATAATAAGGAATAAAGAATACTTAGAAGGATTGAGAGGATAAAAATAAAACTTTTCATACAAAATACTGGTTGAATAAATAACATCAAAACGCTAGATTTTTATTACAATAGGCTAAAAGCATGTTAATCGTAGAACAAAAAATATCTCATATGAAAAGGAGATCTAACTTGAGCCTCAGAATTTTAATAAGTATTTTCCTGTATTTTAATAAGTATTAGTTCAAATTTAAATCTTGCCTTGCGAACTTGGCGGACACACTACCACGTGTGTCTAGAAGGTAGTGTCACAGTATAAAGGTAGTGTGTCTTCCAAGTTTTGAAGCAAAAAGGCGACAAGGCCGTGGATAATATATTGAATACAGAAAGCATTTTTTTCTACGAAAGATATTTTGAAACATGCTACAATCTACAAAAGTATTTATAAAAAAAAGTACACAAGGTTACAAGTAAAACTCGTACGCAAAATACAGCTACTGAACCGATGGTCCTGTGTTCGAATCCCGGCAAGGACAAATATTTGTGTGATGAACACGAATATTTGTTCCTGGGTCATGGACGTTATCTATTTAGTTAGATATCATGTATATCGTCGTGCGGTACCTATAGTACAAGCATTGCTTAATTTGGGACTAGTTAAATTTGTGTAAGATTGTCCCTTAATAAGGTACCTACTTGCGCCAAACATGGCCCTGTTCCTAAGACAGCTCACTTCAAAATTTTATAGTTATAACCGTTTGAACGAATTCAAATTTCCCGCCCATGTACGGTCAGTACCATAGACTTAATGTTTACAATGAAGCGAAAAATTGAAAAATGTAATGGTTCAGACAGGATTGGAACTTGCGGCTCCAACGGCTTTCCGGGCCAACACGGGCGTCCTACCAACTGGACCACCGAACCAGATGTCAGAGCCATTGAATCTTTCAACCAGTTGCTTCAACATGCCTTAGGTTGGCATCGTAGCGCCATCTACCGTAAAGGCGTCGGCACCATCGTCATCGTCTCAAGTTTGTTGAGAATCGATAGTAACTTAGTATCGATAGTAAAAATGGTACATTTTTTGGGATAAAAAGTAGCATTTGTGTTATTCCAGGGTGTCAGCTACCTTCATACCAAATTTCGTCAAAATTGGTCCAGCAGTTTGAGCGTGAAGAAGTAACAAACATACACACTAACAAACTTTCACCTTTAGGAAAGCAAGTAAAAGAAAGGGTGGTAAAACGTTACAAAAGTATTATTACAACCAATATCCGTGTTACATGGGTGATTGTTTTACAACGAGTAAATCTACATACACTTTACATACATTTAATGCGTTTCCTATTATATCGTTTTGGTTCCTGAAACGTAATTCACAACATCACACATCGGCGCGTCCAGTCCGAGTCTAATATAATTAGGCACTTGAAGTAGTACGTACGTGGTTTAAATCACAGGTCTAAATATATTGGTTTTTCGACGACGACAATTTGCTATAAGAAAAAAGGCCAAGTGAGAGATGGACTCGCGCACGAAAGGTTCTGTACCGGTTTGCCATTTTTTTATTATACAATACAATACAACAATACTTTATAGCACACCAATGGTTGACGATATAGGTCGCTTATCGCTAAAGGTGATCTCTTCCAGACAACCTTTGGGTAGTGGAGAAAACAAAATTAAACAGGAAATGTGTTGAGATAAGAATTTATGAGAAGTAACAAATAAATGTCATCCAAATACAAAATTTCCATTATATAATGGCCAGCGTTATACAGGTACACATACTCTATGCAAATTTCAAATGTCTGCCTATTACCATTCAAACGTTATGAAAAGAATATATAAAACTCTAAAAAGCACTTGTAAATTGTATATTGAACCCTTATTCATTTTCTTATGTTGTTATAGCGACCATAATATACGCACCCACTATGCGAACATTTCAAGTCCCTATTACGGTGGGAAACATCAGCTAAAAAACTTGAAAGTCCATCGAAATCACCAGTCATTTAGACAAAGGTCTCCACCAGGCGTTACACTAAAGTTTTAATTTCCAACTATCTTTGGCAGAACTTAAAATGGCCAAAGCCGCATTGCCAATAATGTTTTTGGAACGAATCTTTACGATACGATTCCGTGTCAATCGACTGAGTCAGCATCCGGCCAGCTTGCGTAATGATGGTTACTCATAAATACATGCAATTATCATTAAAGTCATCCAAATTCGATGAATATTTTTTTTATCTTTTTTAGGGTTCCTATTACTGAGACTTCGCTCTCCGTCCGTCCGTCTGTCACCAGGCTGTATCTCAAGAACGGTGATAGCTAGACAGTTGAAATTTTGACAGATGATGTATTTCTATTGCCGCTATAACAAGCAATACTAAAAATAAAATAAAATAAATATTTAAGGGGGGCTCTCATACAACAAACTTGTTATAGATTATGGTACGGAACCCTTTATGCGCGAGTCGGACTCGCACTTGCCCAATTTTTATTTTATTTAAGGCTCCTTATCAGTTCAAAAATGCTGATTATTTTAGACATTTTTCCTTATGATCAAACATGTTTCTTAACATATTATCAATACTTACTTAGGAAATGCCATTGCGATTTTTTGGTAATTGAAACCTACAATTTGAATTTTTCATCGATAATTTTTGTTTCTTTTGAAACTGTTTTTTTTTCAAGTTATTTTCGACTGCACGCAATAAAAGTATGAAATAGGTATGTTATTACAGAGACACCCGTACAATACACAGATACAAACAGTCCTCTTTGTAATCGGGGGTTAGAAATCATGTGACTGTATTTTTTTAATGTGGGCTTATTTTTAAGCCAGTTAAATTCATTCATTCATTCATTCATTCATTCATTCATTAAACCACCCATAAGGCTCTTTTAAAGGTCTATTCAGCCACGACGCGGGCAAAGCCGCGGCGGTCACTATATCCGGGTGGGTACGTCACACATTCACTTTCCTTTGGTCGTATAGCAGTGCATCTTGGAGTCTGTATATTATACTCTTCAAAAAATGTAACGGTCACGTTGATGGCGATTTTACGCACAAAAAAAAGCTGATATTAACACCTATAAAACAACTTAACTGTCATCTCTGTTGGTTGTGTATATTTATATTTATGTATGTTTAAGTAGGTTTATATATATATCTATTTATGTATGTGTATATCTATCGATATGTTCACTCGCTTATCTATAATCTTAATATTTGGGGCATCTGGTCACCGAAGATCTGCGTGATGATGCGGACATCGAGAGGGAGCGCAGAGCATTAGCAATGAGAGCGAATATGATAGCTCGCAGGTTTAGCCGATGTCCAGCGCAAGTAAAGATCACGTTGTTTAAAGCGTACTGTACTTCGCTGTATACCTGCAGCTTATGGAACAAATATACGCAGCGATCTCTTAATGCTCTGCGCGTCCAGTATAATGACGCGTTCAGGGTCCTGTTGCGACTGCCGCGGCACTGTAGCGCGTCCGGTATGTTTGCGGACGCGCACGTAGACGGTTTTTTTGCGACGCTGCGCAGGCGGTGCGCCGCGACGCTGCGCAGAGTACGCGCCAGTCGCCACAGTCTCCTGGCCGCCGTAGCTGATAGGTGGGACAGTGGCCTGTTGAAACACTGCACTACCCTACATTTAAGTTTTCGTACTAACATAGTTATATAAGTTTTATTTTGTTACTAACAATCTATGGATCGTTTGTTGTCCGAAATAAATACATTTTATTTTATTTTATTTTATTTTATTTTATTTATCTGTTAATAATTATTTTGTTCTCCCTTCCCCTTCTGCATCACCTACTCATTGTGTGATTTATACTGATCAACTCCACTACCCAAACGTTGTCTGGAAGAAATCGCTCTTTAGCGATAAGAACGTACTGTCTACCGTTATTAAAATTGTTGTTTCTGTGTTCAATTTGTAAACTTTTTGGTGTGCAATAAAGCAATAATTAAAACACAAATACAATAATACAATAATTAAATATGTCTCACGAAAGTTTTAATAAAATTATTGCAATAAAGCATTTTGTATTGTATTGTATTGTTGGTCCAGCCTCCATACAAAGCCCATGGTCAGCAACTTTTTCTGCTGACTGTACACGTATGTGCAATTATTACCTCATTACGAAGGAAAAAGACACACGGGACTATTATTACATGACATTAGACCGCCTAGCCCCGACCTTACTCAACAAAAACCCCGCACGACGCAACTGACGCAAAAAGCGTCGCCTGCGCACGCCAGACTGACACGCAGACGCCATTGTGTTGCTAAAGCACTGGAGTACGAGCGCAGCGAGCAAGTTAAGTAATCTTTGTGTTAGCTGAAAATCTACCACATTCAAGATTTGTCTTACTGAATAGAATAAAAAATAAGAAAAAATTGCTGAAAAATACTCCCAGATTATCTTTACGACTGTAAAGTTGTCTTTTTTTCTTTGTTTTCTTAATTTATAACTACTGTATCCATACTAGTCCATACTAATATTATAAATGCGAAAAAGTGTCTGTCTGTCTGTTACCTCTTCACGTTTTAACCGCTGAATCGATTTTGATGAAATCTGGCATAGAGATAGTTTAAGATACGAGGAAGGACATAGGATAGTTTTCATCCCGGAAATTATACCTAAAAAGATTGAAAAGTGAGTGAACATTTCTGTTGGGGTGCGGTGACCCTGTAGGAAATTTAATTATTAGACCAAAAGCACAATTGCTCTTACATTTGCTTAGGCGCTTTTAATAATCCGTTTTATAAAGTTCCACGCGTACAAAAGCGCGGGCAAAAGCTAGTCAATCACAAATGCGAAAGTGTGTCTGTCTGTCTGTTACCTCTTCACGCTTAAACCGCTGAATCGATTTTGATGAAATTTGGCATGGAGATAGTTTAAGATCCGAGGAAGGACATAGGATAGTTTTCATCGTGGAAATTATCCCTAAAAAGATTAAAAAGTGAGTAAGTAATTCATGATTGACATTGATGACCCTGTAGGAAATGTAATGATTAGACCAAAAGCACAATTGATGTTACATTTGCTTAGGCGCTTTTAATAATCCCTTTTATTAATTAAGGTGATTAGGTGGATATGGATATCTATCGTGTCGTGTTGTACGAGGTTGCTTCCATACTTCCAAGTTCCACGCGGACGTAGTCGCGGGCAAAAGCTAGTGTTATATAATTTAACCTATTGTATTGTTATAGAGAAATTGGTAAGATTTTATTTCAAGAAACATAAACAAAGCACATTGCTAGAGTATATTTGAAGTTGTATCTCGAATATATTAAGATTCGTCGAAATTAGTCCCCTGTTATTTGGCAAATAAACGAGCAGACCTACTAGTTATTCGTAGATCTCATGAGCAGGGATCGGAAATTCGGATATTTATCTAAAGTTGACAAAGTTCTACAGTACAGCTATCTCACTTATACGTCAAAAATTCAGGTAAATATCTATCCGAATTTCCGAACCCTAGTCTTGAGTAGTCTGTTTGGAAACGGTCGAAATGTGATTATTATTTTCACGTTTTCAATCCCCATATCTTCGTCATTAAGAAAAAAAAGGAAAATTAACTTCAAAGAAAAATAATAGGAAACGGATGAACTTTTCAAACTTTTTTTAGGCCTTTTTAGCTCCCCTCGTTCTTAGACAAAAATCACAGACTGTAGCTTTAAAAACATATTTTAAAGTTTTTTGAAGCTACGAAAAAATCTGTAAGGTTTTACTAGGAATAAGGGGAGTAATAACTACGAATAAAAAAAATCAAGCATGTTGAAAAAAAGAATTGACTACGGAACCCTAAAAATGGCCCAGTGCACCAAAAGCTATAAAAGTGGAAGACAATAGTGTCTGCAGCCAACAAGACGTGTATGTTCGTCTGACAATGCCTCGTGAGCCACGTTACGCAATGTCCAGCGCAGTACCGTTGGCAAAACAAGTTTTTAAGTTTGTGCTTTGATCTTTGTATCAATGGTTAAATATAAAAAATTGTGGTGATTAGACATTTAAAAAATAATGAGACATTACATGTTTCATTACTACATAGTATAAAACAGGTATTTTTATAGATAGAGTGATTCAAGATCAAGAGGAGGGTTATATGTACGAGTATAATACATGCATGTATGTATAATTTATCATGCGAAGCCGGGGCGGGTCGCTAGTAAATTTATAAATAACAACGCCCTCTCTTGCTTGCTCGTTCACTTTCACTACTGTAAAGAAGTGCGGTAAGATGTGAATATTAACGTTCTAAAAAAAATTAAAATTGTAAAAAACATTGTTGGTGTGCAATAAAGAATTGTTGTATTGTATTGTAACGTATTCACATCTTATCGTATTCAAATAATGCAATGATCAACACACAAAGCATAAGGAAAATTCGAAAGGTTATTTAGCGTTAGGATGGTGGGGAGGTTAACACGCTGGACCAATATCTTTTGAAACAATAATTATCAATGAAAACTTCAAACTATAGGTTTCAAATATATGCCAACAAATCGCAATGGCCCTGTTCTACTACATAGTATAAAACAAAGTCGCTTCCGTCTCTCTGTCCCTATGTAGGCTTAGATCTGTAAAACTACGCAACTGACTTAGATGCGTTTTCAAGAGGAAGGTTTATATGTATACATACATAATTTATCAGCATTGCACCCGTGCGAAACCGGGGCGGGTCGCTAGTTGGTAATATGTTAAGAAACATGTTTGATCACAGAGAAAAATATCTAAAACAATCAGCATTTTTCAACGAATAGGTAAAGGCAATTTTTTTTGTTGTCGATTTTGTTTTTTCCTCAATTTCAATAAAATGTGGTGAGGTAGTAAAGTTGCTTATTCTCAACATGGTAAGCTTAATTTCACGATATGTCCTACAAAGTTACAAAAAATATTATGGAATTTTGAGGAGCTCGAAATGAAAATTCAATAATTCAACAGCAAAAGAAAAATAATAATACATTTTGTGTAACTCATATCACGATGACATCGTGAAATTGGGCTTACCATGGTCAGAAGAAGCAACTTTACAAACTCACCAAATTTTATTGAAATCTGAGAAAAAAAAGAAATCAACAACAAAATAAAAATTTGCCCATAAGGGGCATTAATTTTGTACAAACTTTTTGAGAAACGCTCACTTAATAGATAATTAATACCGGTTTTAAAACTAACTTATTTGTTACGTCTTTTCTGCTGTCGCTACCGCTACACTTTCCCGCGTAATGCCATACAATTACGACAAAACGTACAAATGGTTGTAATCGACCAAATGTTAGATACACGGTTACGATCCGTAGCAGCTGATGGCATGTACGCGGAGATTGTGTACGGTAATAGGAGGTTTGTGAAGGTTAGTCAACGGGTTGCAGAACTTAGGGTATGTGACAATGTGCCCTTAACACGTTCGCTACGGAATTAAGTTAACTTGAAATTAGCCATAGTTGTATCGGGTCTTAAAGACCCGATGCCGTAGTGAAGGTGTTAATAGATGTAATAATGTTGTAAAATTGACGACATTTCAAATAGTGTCAAGTTTAAGAGGCTTTATTCCTTTTGAAATAATTTTTTTTCGAATTATGACAAATATGTTGATAATTTCAACCAAATTTTTGAAGTGAATAATTCTTTTTCCCGAATTCTAGGTAGTAATATAGCTATTTTATGCTTTCATTGCGTGCAGTCGAAAAAAAAAATCCGCGTGAATTTTGTCAATTTCGAGTAGAACAAGAATTATCAATGAAAAAATCAAACTGTAGGTTTCAAATATACACCAACAAATCTCCCTAGTCCTGTTCTAGGTAGTTACATCAATAATTGGTTAAGAAACATGTTTGATCACAAAGAAACATTCTAAACCAATCAGCATTTTAAAAGACATAAGGCCTCTCAAAATGTTCAAATAGTGTCATGTTTAAACTAGTTTCAACGGAACGGATGGACGGATTTTAATCAATTTCGGTACAGCAGCTAGACGTTCAAAGATGGTTATGGGATTATTTTTATCCGACTATGGGAAAGGAAAAATGTCACCTCACCAAAATTAAAGAGTAGATTGTACAACAAGTACACAAAAAGGACAATTTTACAGGAGACGTTTATCCATCCGAGGGAGCTTGCGAGCGAGGATGAATATCAAATCGAGTGTAAAATGCGTTTTATGGACGAGATGCACACTCTTCTTTTCACTTCGATTGCGAGGAAATTAAACTGAAGCATGTAAATATTATACTTAAAAACAAATTTACTTAAAATTTAAAGTTACATTAGAGCATTGAGAAATGTTTAAAGTAATAGTCTAAAAAGTAGTAAATGATAGTAAATAAAAATTACAAGTTTATTTCATATTTTTTATTTTTTATTTAAGCAGTAACGTCTGCTAACGTAAACTGAATGTTTACAAATGAAGCGAAAATTGAAAAATTTAATGATTCGGACAGGATTAAAAAAAAAAATAAGTAATTCGGGTGTAGCACATCGTTACTATCGATTCTCAACAAATTTGAGACGATGGTGCCGACGATAAAGTCTAAATCTTTACGGTAGATGGCGCTACGATGCCACCCTAAGGCATGTCGAAGCAACTGGTCGAAAAATTCAATGGCTCTGACATCTGATTCGGTGATCCAATTGGGAGGACGCCAGTGTTGGCCCGGAAAGCCGTTGGAAACGCAGGTTCGAATCCTGTCCGAATCATTAAATTTTTCAATTTTCGCTTCATTTGTAAACATTAAGTTTATTTCAAGAATTTTTATTGTGTACTTTGGCTGTTGGTGTTGGTATCTTTGCCTTGGTCTTAGAATACTAACAAAACGAAATAAAATAAAAAGTTTATTCTATGAAGTTTTAAGTTTTTTTTATCTGTTTATTAAGGAACTTTTATCGTGTGGCTATTGGACCGATCGCCTTGGTCTTCGATGACGATTTTACATAAAGTCGAACCCACGATGTTCTCCGCTCATATTAGTTACGGGAACACTAAATTTGTTCATCTAGAGAATCAGGTACGTCCATACCAAATTTTATCAAAATTAGTCTAGCCGCTTGAGCGTGAAGAAGTAACAAACAAACATAAAAACACTAACAAACTTTCGCCTTTATAATATTAGTGTGACTAGGCGCGGTGCCGCTCATACCACGGCCAGGACAAATTTTTATGTGATGAACTCGAATATTTGTGCTTGGGTCATGGATGTTAATATCTATATATGTATTTATATATTATGTATATCGTCGTCTAGTACCCATAGTACGAGCTTTGCTTAGTTTGGGAGTATGTCGATTTGTGTAAGATTGTCCATTAATTTTTATTTAAATGCGTGAGAGTCGCGGAAACCGAAGAAAATATGAGTATTAATAAGTAATGATTGAAAGTAACGTTATCTAAATAACTTTTTTCACATATTATGTTTTTCAATGCGTCCCCAGTCTACGTATGCGACAACCATAACTATTTTATTGAACCGCGGTAGGTTAAGGTTTCCTGTGGCGGGAAACCCTCGAGTCAATGACTAGAGCGAGACGGCACGAGTCGCGTGCGCAGAGAAATCGCACCTAAAGCGATTGTTGCTGTTACTTAATGTTACACTTCGATCTGAGAATTATATGTTTTACGTATTTATATAATACACATTATTTTAAGATCTATTTCCTAATAATAAATTAAATTTAAAGGCCTCACCTCTCTCTCCTTAGCAAACGAGAACTGGCGCAGACCGAAGGTGCTTAGCACCGATGACCGCAGGGCTGTATGGAAGAGCAAGGAGCTACACGGGCGGTTCTACAAGGCCCTTACGGGGCCCGATGTAGATCTGCTCGCGTCGGTGAACTGGCTACGCTTCGGGGATCTCCTCGGGGAAACCGAAGGTTTTGTCTGTGCAATTGCGGACGAAGTAATGATGACGAACAATTACCGGAGATATATCCTGAAGGACGGTACGGTCGACATTTGTCGGGCATGCCGCCGTCCTGGTGAGTCACTCAGGCATATAATCTCCGGTTGTTCTCATTTTGCTAACGGCGAGTACTTGCACAGACATAACCAAGTAGCCAGGATCATTCACCAGCAACTTGCTCTTCGATACGGTCTTGTGGGGTCTGAGGTGCCGTACTATAAGTACGCACCGATGCCAGTTCTCGAAAATGGTCGTGCCACGCTCTATTGGGATCGTTCTATCATCACGGACAGGACTATTGTAGCCAATAAGCCTAATATCGTGTTGGTAGATCGATCCAAGCGCCAGGCAGTGCTCGTCGACATCACCATCCCCCATGACGAGAACCTCGTGAAAGCCGAGAAGGACAAACTCAGCAAGTACCTTGACTTGGCTCACGAGGTGACCGCAATGTGGGATGTTGACTCGACGATCATTGTCCCGATAGTCGTTTCGGCGAACGGTCTTATAGCGAAGAGTCTCGACAAACATCTTAAGAGACTCTCGCTAGATGGCTGGATCAAGGGTCAGATACAGAAGGCGGTACTCCTGGACACGGCGCGCATCGTCAGGAGGTTCCTCTCTCTGCAGCCCTAACCACCGGTAGCCTGGGCCCCGCCCCGCTGCCGGCGGCACCCTAGGTTAGGTTTTTTTATAATGTATCTATATTTTGTAATTACGTTGTTGTATTTTACTTTTTATATAAATTTATTGTAAAAAAACTTAACCTAAGAAATAAAATGAATATACGAATTAAATTAAATAATAATAAATTAAATATCGGACAACCCCACACAAATCGATCTAGTCCGAAATTAAGCTCAAGAAGGCTTGTGTTATGGGTACTAGACGACGACATACGTACTTATATAAGCCTTCTTGAGCTTAATTTGGGACTAGGTTGATTTGTGTGAGGTTGTCCGATATTTATTATTTATTATTATAGATAAATAATTACTTAAATACATAGAACAACCATGACCCAAGCACAAATATTCGAGTTCATCACACAAATATTTGCCCTGGCCGGGATTCGAACCCGGGACCGCCGGCTCAGTAGGCAGGTGTCCACAAACCGAGCCAAACGCGTCGTCGCCTAATAGGACGCAGTTTGTTTTTAGTTTGTGTTGAAAATAGGGGCGTTATAAGTTTAATATGTCTATCTGTGTGTCTGTCTGTGTGCATCATAGCTCCTAAGTAGATGGGCCAATTGTTTTTTTTTTTGTCGAAAGACTTGTCTGCCGAGATGGTTCTCAGCTATATTTGGTACACAAGTAGGTGGTCATCATGAGACCCTCATTTAATGAGTGTTATAGAAAATGCTACTAAAACTGAACATAACTACAAAATTTCGAATTCTTAGCTTCAATATTGGCTGAGATCTTGTAACTTGTTCCAATTAAATGTGAATATCTTGGAAACTACTGGTCCTATTTCCACCAAACAAAGCTAAGAACCTTCTCGGCGGATAAATCTTTCGATTAAAAATACTGCACTCAAATTGGTCCATCTGTTTGCCAGCTATGATGCCATAGACAGACACAAAGACACAGATGTCGTTGATGTCTTTCCAATTTACTTTGAAAGAATTCAACGCGTTAGATTGAAAGTTTAAAACGTTTCTCAAATGCATTTACGTTAATTTCATATTTACTTATTTATTTAAACTTTATGGCACAAAATAAATGTGTACAAATGGCGGACTTAATGCCATAAGGCATTCTCTACCAGTTAACCATTGGGCTAAACAGAAACATTTTATGGTGCAGGGCCTGTCAACTATCAATATTATACCAAAACAGAAATATCAAGGTTAGGTAAGGCATTGTAATTCAATAAACAGTATAAATTGTGTTTTCCAATAAGGTTTTCACTAACTTTAAAATTTCCCAGGCGTTTTGAATAACATACAAAATAGTAATAATTTATGGAATCGGTTAAAAATCTATTAAAATTCAAAACACATTCACATTCTTACTATAGACATAAACCAGCGTGTGACCGAGTTTACTAATTATAAAAAGGCTTAAACGCCTTGAAACGGCTATACTTTTAAGTCATTTCAGGCATGTTTATCTAGTTATTAAAATGGCTTAAGTGCCGTTGAAATGTTTATTCTTTTAAGTCGTTTTAAAGCATGATAAATTACTATGCAAGTATGCATGCGTTACCGTTATGTGTACAAATAGATGTCTCTGCTATGTCGTATATTAGTGCTGCTTAGGGTGATGACCGCTGTGTTCTTTTGCTTGCTTACTTTATACAAGTTCTTTATTTACCAAAGCTTTACTGATTTCGTTTTGGGCTTGTGCACAAATCACGTGAGGCTTTTTCGGCTGCTTTTTTAGGAAGTAGACGAAAAAATTTAAATGTATTATGAGGCCGACAGTAGGCCTTAAATAATTAGTGCGCAATCATTGTTGTTCTAGGATATTGATTGATATCTATCCCTCTAAATTGATTTAAGTATTTAAAAATAGTTAGGTACTATAGTGGAAACAGAAGATAATAATAAATAAATAAATAAATAATAAATAAATATCGGACAACCTCACACAAATCGATCTAGTCTCAAATTAAGCTCAAGCAGGCTTGTGTTATGGGTACTAGACAACGATATACGTACTTATATAGATAGATATATACTTAAATACATAGAACAACCTTGAATCAAGCACAAATATTCGAGTTCATCACACAAATATTTGCCCTGGCCGGGATTCGAACCCGGGACCGCCGGCTCAGTAGGCAGTAGACAGTAGGCGTCAAATCATTAGTGCACCCAAAATCCCGGGGTATTGTTGTTATGGGATATTGATATCTATCCCTCTAAATCGATTTAAGTATTTAAAAATAGTCACTATAGTTGAAACAGTAGATAATAAAAAAAATCAAAGGCGTGTTCAGATATTTTTGATATTAAGTTAAGTTACTAAGCTGTAAAGGCTGTGAGTTAAGGCTCGACCACACTGCTGCTCATAAATCGGTGACAGTGCGCTTATGGAGTGCCTGTATGCGTAACGTTTTTAACGCTCTCCATACGATTGCTGAAAATACGCAGATAATGGTGCTTTGAGTAAACAAACGTAGGTAATATAACTGACCTTTTACGTTGCGTCATCGTCTTTTAAGCAGCGATGTAAAACGTTACAGACACTATACGTCACTACGTAAACAAATGTTTATGTTTTCCTGATCGAGTAGTACATCTGCCTGTAATTTCGCAGATATGAGAGATACACGGAATAGCCACATGTCAAAATATGCGTCTGTCGCAGGGCAAAGTGCAATATAGGTCGGTGAATATTTGAGATTTTCTAAAATTTCCATTTTTTCCGCCGAATTGGATCGAGAATTTAATAATACCTATAACTTATTTTTTATTAAAGCAGTAACGTCTGCTAACGTAAACTAAATGTTTACAAATGAAGCGAAAATTGAAAAATTTAATGATTCGGACAGGATTCGAACCTCAATTCAATGGCTCTGACATCTGATTCGGTGGTCCAATTGGGAGGACGCCAGTGTTGGCCCGGAAAGCCGTTGGAAACGCAGGTTCGAATCCTGACCGAATCATTAAATTTTTCAATTTTCGCTTCATTTGTAAACATTTAATACCTATAACTTTTTTTTAGCTCGCTAAAAAACAGAAAAAATGGATCTCGGGATTGAATTGAGCCATAATTTGAGCCATCTTAGGAGGCGGGCGGACAAAAAATGTAGAGTCGGTAGCGGGTCACATGCGCGCGAGGTCAGAAAGCAAATTTGACAAATTTTATCAATTATAAAAAAAACGGTATAAACTCACGTAAAAATTGTCAGGAACGGCCCGACATGTTTCGAACTCATTTGGAGCTCTTCATCAGGGGTAGCTATCCGTGCTGCTACGCGACTCGCGACCCATGTCGGGCCGTTCCTGACAATTTTTACGTGAGTTTATACCGTTTTTTTTATAATTAGTAAAGATGTCTCACGATAGTTTTAATAAATTTTATCAAATTACATTTTTAATGCCTTTGATAGCGCGTAGTGTGAGATGTGTACATTTTTTGGGCAGCGGTGTGGTCAATGACTAATATTATAAAGGGAAAAGTTTATGAGTGTGTTCATGTGTTTGTTTGTTACTTCTTCACGCTCAGACGGCTGGACCGATTTTGATAAATTTTGGTATGAAGGTGGCTGACACCCTGGATTAACACATAGGGTACTCTTTATCCCGAAAAAATTGTGTTCCCATAGGATGAGCGGGTAACACAGGCGCAGCTAGTAAAATCTAAGAGTGAGCCACCCGACAAGCCTGTTGCACAATTGCATTTTAAATACGCATACACGTGTTGTGCAGCCGCTTTCGTAAGCTCACTCAAAGTGCATCGACCTTTAAACGAGCTTAGCTTTAGCTGAGGTTAAATTGATTCGATTTGGAATCTATTAGTATTTTTTTTGGTTGTTGAGTAATTAATTTAAGATTGCTTTAAGATATTGGGCATTTTGGTGAGAAGTGATGCACTTAATTAAGAAATGTTAGTGATGTTTAATTTTTTTACTAACATTTTCATAATAAATACTTAGTAACACCGTGGAATTGTACAATTGGCATAAAGAAAAAAAAATATGCGTAACCTGCAAGTAACGATCGAACCCGGTACCTCTGGATCACTGGTCCAATGTGTTAAACTTTCCACCCTAACGCCAAATAACCTTTAAAGTTTTTCCTTTTGCTATGTGTGTCGATCTTTGCATTGTTTATTTGAAATGGTCAATGGTACAAAACAACAAAAAGTAGTAATTATATTCAACAGTGGACTGTTGTTAGGTAATAATATGGCTGCATTTATGTCAAAAATGTCATACTTAATTCTGTCTATTCTGTCCACTTTGTTACTAACTTTTCATATAATGTCTTTGAAATAGTAACAAATTGGAATGTTATTAACATTTCTTAATGTATCCCAATTATGTCACAGTTAATTGCATCACTTCTCACCAAAATGCCTCATGACCTGACCCGATCCTTATGATGGTGTACCCTAGAAGTCCCTACTGGATCTCAGGACATGTGTAGGTTTCATTTTTCTACTCACCTCAATAAACATTTAGAACCACCATCATAAATTTGACCTGATGATGGACCCTAGATTTTCAAACCACACATGTCTGCGTTGAATCAATCCTGAGATCCAGTGGTCATTTCTAGGGTCCACCACCAGGTCAATTTTAATATACTGGCTCTAACTGCTCATCAAAGTGCATCAGAATACGAAAACTGCACATTTATGTACCTTGAACGAATCCTTAGATCCAGTAGGCACTTCCAATCACAAGGATCGGGTCAGGTTATTTTATATAGGACGTGGTACATTTACCAAGACGTAGTTTCCGTTTTATTGGTGAAGGCAACCCTAGGAGTATACACAACATGCTACAACCAACGACGTTGCATGACGTTCTAAATTACCAATCAGATACAAGTAGGCTAATTCTTTTGCAAAAGCGGCAAATAACAAAAGAGTGCATATTTATATATAAAGCAACTACAAATAAGGAAGCTTCATTATCATCTTTTATCATCAATTGAGGTCAAACGCCTACTAGTATAAAAACTCAATAAATATTGACTTGACAACAATATGGCGACCCAAAAACTTCGGAAGTAGTAACATAATACGGAACCAACTGTTACTTAACTCTATTGTATAGTCGAAAACACAACGTTATAGCTTAAGAATTAAAGCCTTTTACACTAGGAACTTTTGTCTTTCTTATGTAAAATAAACATAAGTTTTACGTTCTACTTTGGAGAAGTTAGATAATAGTTAAATAGGGTTATGACTTATGACCTTTGCCGGGTCAGTAAATAATGTGTGTATAGGTTATGTAAGATCCAAAGTTTTTTTGGAATAAATTGCTATTTGGAGGTCACTGAGTTGAAAAGAATTACTGATGCAGAAAGTGTGCAATGAATTTTCCTTAATTGTAGTCTTAGTGGACTGCTTACAATGCTTATAAGACGTAAAACATTAGACAAACCACGTTTAGTAATTCGTAAAGCCCGTATCGCATATTTTTATGGCCCTCACCTTCGGTTCGAGCCACAAACACCTGCGTTTTGGGACATTCACGAATTCACCGCTGAATGTACTACATATATGAATATGTAGGTATGTAAAATAATTTTTCAAGTTCTCCACTACCCAAAGGTTATCTGGAAGAGATCGCTCTTTAGCGATAAGATCGCCTGTTGTTTACCTCTAATTGTAATTACCTGCATTGTGTTTCTCCTGTATGTTTTATGAGGTGTGCAATAAAGAGTACTTGTATTGTATTGTACTATAATCTAGCAATATATCCCCAATAAGTTGTATGGTAAGCGATCATGCAAGTCACCCATTTTGTATGACAGCTATATGTTGTGTAACTGTTACATGACGGCAGATTGGATAATAGGTCGTGGGTTCGATTCCGCACAATAACAAATATTGGTTACGTCATAATTTGGATGTCAGACTTACAATTCGTGGTCTTAATTATCTTTGATTGTTTACTATGTTTTTCTATGTGACTGTACCTTGGAAACAGGGCCGCTTTTCAACCCACTTCAATAAATTAAGAGGTTCTCAATTCGAATGTATGTATTTTACGTGACTATTCCGCAAATTATGAATCGAGTTTGATAGATCATACTTCAGAGGGAGTCCTATCCTATATACATTTGTTCGAAAATGATACAGCTTTTTGAGAAAACCAACAAAAACAAGTGTGATGTTAATTCTTTCCTCATTATGCAGGGGATATCACGATTGTGTCACGATTGTGTCACGATTGAATTTGCCAGGCTATAGGGCAAAATTCGACTTTTATAATGCCATTTGTTAAAAATAACTATAATTATATTATGAATCTAGATGTGTGTAAGTATGTATACTATATTTCTAAAATTGTTTGTTAAAATTGCCACCGAATGTTATAGACCCTGCAACTCAATGTTTCTGTTTAGCCCTATAGTTGACTGGCAGAGAATGCCTTGTGTCATTAAGGCCGCCATTTGTACTAGTTTGATCTGTGCAATAAATTATAGTAAATAAATATTATAATACTGACCAGATACAGCTCAAAACCGCGACAGATGGAAGAAGAGAGGCCTTTGCCCAGCAGTGGGTCATAACAGGCTCATAAAAAAAATATATCACATTTTCGTATATACTTTAGCGACATGCATTTATTATCTTTAAGTGACAATTTGTGATTGTCTCTTATGTAGTTGGAAGTAACAGAGACATTGCCGGTAACTGATAAAAACAACTAAATAACACAACCCTCCTTGAACCTCTGTCGTGACCGACTCGGTCGAGGCTGTGAGGGCATCACCTGCCAACTCATTTGATTTGGATTATCTCTCTCATTGTATACATTTTCGATAAACGATAAAAAACTAAATAACACAACCCTCTTTTAACCTCCGTTGTGACCGATTCCGTCGAGGTTGTTAGGGTATCACCTGACAGGTCATTTAATTTGGATCATTTCTCTAATTGTACTCGTATACGTTGTTGATAAACGATAAAAACTAAATAACAGAACCCTCCTTGAACCTCAGTCGTGACCGACTCGGCCGAGGCCATGAGGACATCGCCCGGCAGATCATTCAATATGGATAAAATCTTTCATTATAATGACATTGTTTCATTATAATGACATGTTTGTAAAGTGAATTTGACCACATAATTAAAATATTATTTTTGTTTAGAATAACGAGTAAAGTATGGCAAAAAGAATCCTATTCAAGTATTAAGATAAGATGGGTTAAGTCTATAACCGGGGGAAGACTGCCACAGTCCAATAACTAACTATAATAAAATAATGAAATGAAATTAGTTTAAACTGAAAATTTCAAAAGTTGTCAATTAAAATTGTTCGAGAAAAACGCCATGTTCATCATAATTAAAACGTTAAAAAGACAGTCAGCCTTTTCCAAACTTTGTTGAAAACGGCAAAGGTCAAACTTTCATACTGTCACAGGAAAAAAAGATCAAAAAAGCGAACAATGTGCAATAATTTCTAAAGTCGTGGGACCGAGCGACGCCGGGTGAAAACCTAGTTTCACTGTCTCACAAAACAGTGAGATTCTACTCAATATACCAATTTAAAAAGGTCACAAGTCTGTGCAGGTAGAAGGCGTTTAAGTCGTTTTACAAATGTGGCGTTTCATTGTGAAACGAAAGTGGACTCCGAAGTTAATATAAATACTATTGTTTGATAATAATTGCATAATTAATTGAGATGTAATCATTTGGGGACTGTAATTAGTTGTGGTACTTCACACTGATTTGTGATAAGGTGATTAGTATCTTAGGTACAGTTAGCTTAGGTGGTGGTATAACTCACTAAGTGGTAAGCGTTTTTTCGAGTTGATAGCTACTTATAGTTCAACAGGGTGTTTTCAAGCAACGCCATATTGCGGATTTTAGTGGTACTAATTTAATTGACTGACAATGGCCCATTTTTGGTAACTGACGTTAAAAGTCAGGGTGTCATGCTCTACTAAACAAGCACTTATTCACTCTAGGTGTTACTGACAGTCCTCTTTGCAGAGCCAGCATGGAGGCCGAAGAGACAGCCGCCCACGTCATTCTCGAATGTCCTGGTGTGGCCAAATACCGGGCACAACACCTCGGGTCTCCGAAGTCACTCCCAGAAGTCGTCGGCAACATCAAGGGACTGCTAGGCTTGTTGGTAGAGTTGGGTTGGCAAGAGTAGTGCCAGCAACCCTTTACGCAAAATAGGCGCATTGTAAGACGTCGAGTTGCGGAAAACTAGCCCGCGATAACCTAATATACCCTATAACCTCTACAACCTAAGTCAAGGAATGTCACTGATGTAAATAAAGAGGATACAAGACTAAATATTTCGCAAATTTCAAGTATTTTTTGGATAATAAAGTCATTTGAGGAAAAGCTATTTGAGGAAAGTAAAGTTTTTTTTTCAAAAGGGTTCAGTATTTATTTCGCAGGAAGAACGAAGAATTAGCAGCATTCCGGTTAACAATGTTATGAATCTGTTTCATGAGAAATCCTTGACAAATCGCTACTGACGTTTAAGCATTCAAATATATGACGTATGCATATTATTGCCATATGGAAGCTGTTTGTAGCAGCACTATTCCTGGGTCGGACCGACGCTAGCTAGGCTATGCTTCCTTGAAAAAACTTGTGCAAAGAAAACTAACGCGTCAATTGATAAGTTTTTGACGACAGTTTAAAAAATAACACCGTTAAAATAATAAATAGTAAATATTAATCCTGCTGCATAAAAAATAGGAAGACTCCAACTGACATCAATGAAATATAAAAGTTACGAGACAAACAATATATTTTCTGCTTTATGCTTTGGAAATAATGTCGCAAATTGTAAGCAGTGATGTATGACAAACATAACTTATAGCGCAAAGAGTAGTTATCAATTTTAGAGTTTGTTTTCTTGTAAATAGAGTATAAAGTGTTTGTCAATTGAATTGCGTGTGCGTGTTGCGTGTATTGTAATGAAGGGAAGAATTTCAAGTGAAGCATCGGTATGTTTGCCTAATTTCTTCAACTTGCAACTGATTTGCCGCTTGGATGGATAAATACGCGACGTCTTAATCCGTGGTGTAAGTAGTTAAATGGCTAACGACTAAAATCGGTTTATATTTTCTATTTATACCGTTTTTTTAAGTTTCCAAACAATTAACATTAACAGTTAATTAACTTAAATTAAAATAAATATTATTTTATTTTTAGTATTTGTTGTTATAGCGGCAATAGTATTTGTTGTTATAGCGGCATCATCTGTGAAAATTTCAACTGTCTAGCTATCACCGTTCTTGAGATACAGCCTGGTGACAGACGGACGGACGGACGGACGGACGGACGGACAGCGAAGTCTCAGTAATAGGGTCCCGTTTTTACCCTTTGGGTACGGAACCATAAAAAACACCCGACACAAATAGCTGGTCATCATGAGACCCTCATTCAACGAGTGATATAGAAAATGCTACCAAAACTGAACATAACTACAAAATTTGGAATTTTTAGCTTTAATTGGCTGAGGTCTTGTCACTTGTTCCAATTAAAACTGAATATCTTGGAAACTAATCATATTTCCACCAAACATAGCTAAGAACCATCAATACCGTCTTCACCATAAGGGCACACGGGCCCCGTGCCCAGGGCCTTGGCCAGGGCCATGGGCCTGAGAATTCTCAGGGGGCCCCGAAGGACCGACAATTTCTCTCACAGAATAAATAGTCATACTTAGTAAAAAAATCTTATTATAATTCGCTTTTTTTACTTTCCAAAAGGGCCCCAAATTCTTGTGTGCCCAAGGGCCCCAGCCTAGTTTAAGACGGCCCTGAGAACCTTCTCGACAGATAAGTCTTTCGATAAAAAACTGCTCTCAGATTGTTCAATCCGTTTGTGAGCTATGCAGCTATGATACCACATCCAGACACACCATATTCACAAATATTATTAAACTTATATTATAACACCCCTTTAACCCCCTTTCATCGGGGGTTAAAATAGCAGTAATTTAACAATTTAAGCTGTTTGTGAATAAAGTCGAAATTTTAAGTCCAGTTTTTAATATTAGGTTATATTTTATTTACCTAACGTTTATTTTTAAGGTATTTTGTTATTGTTTAGTATTTGGACTATAGTTGTATGTGGGTGAAGACCGAACAGTTTGCTGCCTTGAACTCATTTAATAAAAATATGTATACATTTTTTCATTGTTACGTTGTAATTTGTCGTCAAATTAACCATCGAATAATGTACCTTAAGGTACTGTTTTGAGGTTCATTATTGTGTCGTTATTTTTGTCGCACAACGGAACTTTTTCCGATCGCTTTTTTTCTAAGGCTAACTACTTATAAAGTTCCGTACAGTCGAGTTCATTTACATCTACACAGTCACTTACGAGAACAAAAACATCTGCACACAATTTTATGCTCCTGACAATAGGGTCGTGTTCAGATATTTTTGTCCTCGTAAGTGTGTAGATGTAAATGAACTCGACTGTACCTACGGCACAGGATCGGCCTTGTGGCGAGCTATTGGGGAGCTAGAAAATTGCTGTCGCTGAAATTGGATTCGTAGTTATAGTTAAATGAATTGTATCTTTTGTTATCTAAAATAACATGTCATACAATAAAAATAATAATAATTGAGAGTTTTTGTATAAACGATTGATACACAGCTCAAAGAAAAACTGAAATTGAAGCTTTGATCTTCGTATCAATGGTTTTTATATAAAATTGTGGTGTTTACCCACATTAAAAAAATTAGACATTAAATGTTTCAGAAATGTATGTCTGACGTAGTCACTTGCATACAAAACAAAAAGGCGACCTTATCCAGGTCCGGAAGAAGAACTCCATACGAAATGTGATTACATTTCGAACTCGTGTGGGGTGAGTAAGCCGTTTTCAGTATTAATAAAAAACTCGCGGGAATATTGTAAAAAGACGGTTACAACTTTTTCTTTTCAAAAAAAAGTTGTACATATTATTTTGTAAAAAAAAAAACGCTGACTTGAGAACATCCTTTTTTCGAATTAAAAGGATGTTTAACTCCCTCATAGCCGTTTGACCCGGCAATGCCACTGCCATATCCATCTCCGTCGCTTTCTAGCGATTACGAAACCAAGATGGCGCCCGCGGTGACGCAAGCGCACGTAATGGTCTCAATCGCGATATGTTTTTTATTTGCGCCGATTTTGGGTCGCCGTTTGGACTCGTTTCCGGAGTTTTTTCGGTAGTTAGTATGTTAGTGGGTATTGGAGGTTTAGAATAAGTTTAGGTGTAAAAGTAAGCCAAATAAAAAATGTAAGGCGTAATTCGAAAGAGATTTTCGATATCATCAATTTAACAATTTGACTGAAAGGGTCTTTGTCTTAGGAATCCAATAAAAACAATAGTGTCGATGGTACACACTAGTCACTGTCAGAATTTCAACGGTTTGACATGTGTCACGATTTGAATGGTTTGACACTGACGTGTGTCAAAATTTCAACGGTTTGGCATTGACATTTTTAATTGGGTTTCAAAGGCAATCCCTTCAGCCAATTTTATTGCGAACTGTGAAATAGTGAAAAAAAATAAAAAATTTGGAAAAACCATGGTAAAGTTTGTACAGCAAGGACTATTGAAAAAAAAATTGTTAAGCCTATTCGATTGACGTTGACATTTGTTTATTTAAACTTTAGTGCACAGTACAAAATAGTAGGTACAAATGGCGGACTTAATGCCATAAGGCATTCTCTACCAGTCAACCATGGGGCCAAACAGAAACTAGCAAACCAAATGCGGGATCATTAAAACCAGTGAGTCGCGTAGCAGCACGGATAGCTGCCCCTGATGAAGAGCTCCAAATGAGTTCGAAACATGTCGGGCCGTTCCTGACAACTTTTACGTGAGTTTAAACAGTTTTTATAGTTATTAAAGATGTCTCACGATAGTTTTAATAATATTTAGCATTAAAACGTAACAAGAACCAAGTAGACACAAGTGAAGAATCACTATCACTTCAATACATTACATAGTATAAAACAAAGTCGTTTCCTGCTGGCTGTCTGTCTGTCCCTATGTATGCTTAGATATTAAAAACTACGCAATGGATTTTGATGCGGTTTTTTTCAATAGATAGAGTGATTCAAGAGGAAGGTTTATATGTTTAATACATGCATAATTTATCAGCCTTGCACCCGTGCGAAGCCAGGGCGGGTCCCTAGTATATAATATACACTTAAAGCGAACTATGGGTCATATCACGGGCACGGACCTCTCAACAGTCCTTGAGCGATAAACTATATTTTAACTACTTTAACGAGCTATCATTTAAGGGTAAATAAGACACATCGCTAATGTAGACATATCTCGGTCCCTAGTCCGCAGAGTGAGGAACAGCCCCAACAGCATTCTGAAAATGATTGCGGACAGGCTAGATTTCCTGTATATAAAGAAGTGTTGCATGATTCATGTAATTAGAAATAGATAGATAGGTAATAATTACTAACACTAGTTTTGTAAGTTTTATTGCTACTAACAAAATGAGCCATGTTGGTCGAAATAAAGTATGTAATAATTATAATTATTATATGCCATTCGAAACTTTGACTTCAGTCTAGCTCTGGTAGTATTTAGTGTTTTTAAGTATTGCATGTTCAAAATTCGAAAGTCAGTTGCCTAACTGAACGTGACCTTTATCATCGAAACAACAAGGTATTAACCGCCATCGACACCCATATATACTTACCACAGGCTTCTTTTCAGCTGCTTGATTATAGAACTGAAAGGTAGTATGTGGCTTTGAGTTTCAAAGGTTGATGTGTCGTTTTGTTTTGCGTGGATTGTTGCACTTTTACCAATTGTGTGGAAATGCAGAGGCGTAAACTTACGTGTGAAGAGAAGTTGTGTTTTGTTTATTGTTTTACAATAGTCACTAACATGACAGGGTTGCGTAATAGTCATGTTCCGAGTGTTTTAAGGCTTGTTATCCGTTCAAAATGAATCTATGAATATACAATATACTACATATATAACGCGTACCAAACAAACATTCATTCACAAATTATGTAGTTTGAAAGATAAACAAAAAAAGCTTTTTATTAAAGCTCATCCGTTCAAAAATGCTGATTGTTTTAGACATTTTTCTCTATGACCTCACGTGTTTTTTTAACATATTATCTATTTTAGTCCTGAGAATAGGGCTATTCCGATTTATTGGTAGGTATATATTTGAAACCTACAAATTGAAATTTTCATTGATAATTGTTGTATCAAAAATTACTGGAAATGTACACAGAGAACTGGTTTTTTCAACATATTTTTGACCGGACCAAAAGTATGAAATAACTATGTTAATATCTAGAACTCAGGGAAAAGTATTATTCACGTTAAAAAGTTGGTTAAATTATCAATATACTTGTCATAGTATGAAAAAAATACATTTTAAAATGGCAATAGGTATGTCATATGTAAATTGGCAATAATGTGCATTGCATACGTCATATATTGCATTAGTAAACTTAATAAACGTCAGTAGCAATTTGTCAAGGATTTGTCATCAATCAAATTCAAAACATTGTTTACGGGAATGCTGCTGCTAATCCTTCATTCTTCTTGCGAAATAAAACTTGGCTTTCATCACTGTGGAACATTTTGGCTTTATTATGCAATAATTACTTGAAATTTCCGGAATATTTAGTCCTTTTTGTTCTTTATACATCAGTGACAATAACTGACTTTCAACGTCAGTTATCAAAATGTATCATTGCCAGTAAAATATATTTTCTCAAACATGCAATGAAATATTGTCTTTACGTTCCTTCTAATAGGCTCGGAAGTATCGCTTTTTGGGCGCAACAACTCGAGAGGACTGTAAAGGGATTTCATACTGCTTTTCAGGCCTAGGCCTGCAAAGTAACTTTTTTTTGGTTTCAACAACAAGGTCATTCACACAGCTGGCTGGTTTGACAAAAAGCAGGTTTTGTTTTTAAAGGTTGGTTGTTAGACTAAAATGTCTATAGAATTTCTATAGAAGTATAGATTTTAAGTTTAATATAAAAATGTAGTTCAATTATTTAGATGTAAAATTTAAATGTAATTGGTTTGCAAAATAAATGTATATTCTTCTTCTTCTTCTTCCTATTTGTCAATTAATAAAATGTTGTTCTTTGAAGTATATTTTTTTATTTCATTGTATGTTTGAGAAAAGCACTAAGTATGGGCATGTGCCTCGTCGTGAAAACCGATTCCCAGCCTCGTATCACTATCCGGCCTCGCTCGCACGCTCACTCGGCCGTATATACCTACTTGGCCGGAAATCCTCATTTTCCCGGCCTCTGATGTAATGTACTATAACTATAGTAAGGTCACAGTCTAAGAAACAATACTTATATTACTTTTTACACTGTGGTAAGGTACCACTAGAAATCCGCAATATGGCGTAGGCTGAAAACACCCTGTCAAACTCAGTACATAAAGTCGGGAAATTTCTCAATTGGAGATATTGCAAAGCACTTTTGAATCCAAGCCCTGAGATTCAAGTGTAAAAATACATAAATAACGGACAACTATATACAAATCGATCTTATACTTTTCGTGAACCAACTTAACTAAAACTGTACGCATGCTGTGTTTGCCTATAATTAGCTGTGCAATAAGTCTAAGTATATGAATATGTAAGAATGTAAGATTATAACCGCTGTTGGCAGCCATAATAAAAAACACAGTAAGCTCTTGTAATATACTTACATTAATTTACATTGCAATGAAAATCGCTGGTCATACTGTACGACTGACGCTGGTTTGCTATCTATTTTACTACGATATATGTTTTTATTATACTTAAGGTATGAAGCAGCAGCCAATAGGGAGTTGTGGAAATCTAACAGAGAGGCCTTTGCCCAGCAGTGGGACACTCAAACAGGCTAAATAAAAAAAAGGTATGTTGCTTATTCATAATTATGTATGTTTATTGCTTTTTTATTTTTTGTGGTGAATTTTTGCACTACCACCGCACCAACTGCGTCGTTTTTTGCATTGTAACTAAGGAATAAAGGCAATTTTTGTATGTACTGAATTGCCGGTAAATTTCCGGTAAATTCCATAGAAAAAATTACCGGTTTGCATTCCCTAATTGCAACCAAACGTCTATATCGTGTTTACGTTTTTATATACAAATATATAATTTGGGATACGTTTTTTTTAATGTTAAAAGCAAACTTACACTAGAAGTGCCTTCGTGGAAGAGCCATGTTTTAGTATTACATAAAACAGATTCGACTTATGCAGCGGTTATTACGATCTACTTTGTTCATGAGATTAATGATTTTAAAATGGCGTTCGAAACTTAATGTCATGTGATGACACAACAGTGAAAAGCCGAAATGATTGAAGGCTTAGAAATGATTTGAATTACAATAGGTGCTTAAGACGATGACGTTGACGATGCGGTTGGCGCAGTTTGCAGACACCTGCTTACTGAGCCAGCGGCTCCGGGCTCGAATCCCGACCAGGGTAAATATTTGTGCGATGAACTCGAAGATTTGTGCTTGGGTCATGGATGTTATCTATATACGTATTTATATAATTATGTATATCGTCTTCTTGTAATCATAGTACAAGCATTACTTAGTTTGGGGCTAGATCGATGTGTAAAAAAAAATTTGGATCACAATGACACGAGGTTTGAAATGGCTTCTAAACCAGTCTTATTTATTTATTTATTCAAATTTTATTGCACATTTGAGCGCGAGTTCGACTCGCACAGAACCGGCTTTCTTTACCATATTCTTCAAAAAGTGTCCTCGGTTCTATCATAATTCACCAAAATAGGTCAAAATTCACGAATAAATACCTACAAACATTTCAAAAAGATTTTTTTTTCTTTTCCAGATCAATTTCCCAAAGTTTGTATGAAAATATATCTCCAATATCTAAATTATTTATTTTAACCATTTATCTCAATAAAAGCTTCATTGAGTCTACTGGTGACCGAAGAGCTGGCAGCTTCCTCGCACAACGCATCAGCATTGCGATTCCGCGAGGAAATGCTGCCAGCGTCTTTGGGACCATGCCGCGGGGGCACAGGTTTTTAGAGTTATTTTAGATGTATTTAATTTATTTTACTTAAGTTGTTTAGTTTTACCTTTTACTTAAGTTTTCATTTTAATTTAATTTTTTCATAATTAATTTTTAAGGCTGCTTATTCGCTCTATGCAGATAGTTTTAGACATTTTTCTCTATGATCAATCATTTTTCTTAACATATTATCAATGAAACTACTTAGAAAAGGGCTATTGCGATTTATTGGTATATAGTTGAAACATACAGTTTGAAGTTTTCATTAATTTTTGTTTCAAAAAGTACTCGAAATTGACAAAAATTACGCAGAAAACTGGTTCAATCAACTTATTTTCGACTGCACGCGATGAAAGCATGAAATAGCTATGTTATTATCTAGAACTCAGTTAAAAGTATGATTCACTTAAAAAAAGTTGGTTGAAATTTACAAAATATTTGTCTTAACATGAAAAAAATACATTTTAAAACGTAAAAGGCCTCTTAAGTTGTTCTTATGTACGTATGTGTGGTTTATTAATTTACGTTCATCGTAATGTGAGTGGCTTAACGAGGAACATGGCTGTTACTAACACTTTCAGAGGTCACAAGTTCAAAGCTTAGGTAATGTCATGCAACCGACTCCAAATGCGAATCGTGAATGCAGCTAACTGACAAGATTTCATAATTTTAAGATGAATTTTATTACTTTTCTTTATTCCGCTTAAAAATATAGCTTTTTAATATTAAAAAAAAAATAAAACAAAATTACAAATTATTTTAATATACTAATTTATTAAAATTTACTTATTCTAAAATGTAGCTCCAAAACTATGACACAATGGAATGGTTACTTTAGACTGGTGTATAATTAAAAAAAAAAAACGAATGGCGTTGAGTTTGTCATTATTGACAGCTTATTTTTCGCGAATAGGTCGAAGACTACATTTCTTTTTAGGCATAGTTGTCGTAGATTTCGGTTATATTATGTATTTTTTTTACATTTCTTCACATACAGAAAAATAAATTCAAATATTTTTTTAGGGTGTATACGACGCAATGCTCTCTCGATTTCTAAATTAATTTCCACCTGTTAGTAAAATGAAATGTTGTCAATTTCTATCTGGTAACGAAATAGTCAACTGATTTATGAGATTACAACTTCATCAAGATTAGGAAGTTTTTTTTTTCCCACAAACTGACAGATGGACCTCAGTATCACCCATCACCTGATGGTAAGTGACGGGGTCGAGGATGTAGCTCGCTGGTTCAGTAATAGCTTATTCACTCTTGCCGAGAAGAGACCTAAATTATAATTTTCTGGAAATACAGACGATGGGAGCGAGTTCCATTGTCATTTATCATTGTAATGTAATACTGTTAGAAGCAACACAATGTATAATGTATGTCGAAGTTTCCGTATTGTGCCTTATAAGAGTTATAAGAAATAATTTGAAATCCCGTTCAAAATCCCCGCAGGCTTTTCGACAAAATGTTTCAAAGTGGAGACATGTGTCACTCAATTTATTTTATCTGTTGGTTAACAGTATTAATGATGTAAGTTTAAAAAATACTATATGTATATACTACAGGGGTATATAAGGTAAGCTGGGGTGAGACTATCGCCGGGTGAGACTGCCACTAACTATTTTGGCTCAGTGCCCCAAACAGGATTTTAGCCTCCACTTGTCCCGATCCTGCGCAGTTTCTCGCCAGTTTTCGACTGAAGAAGACTGTCAGTCCAATAAATAACTAACTGTTAGTTTTACCCCATTAGACAATAAACTATGTTACTATTACCCTACCTTACCGTAAGGATGTTGAGTTGGCTAGGAGAAGCCAAACTTAGCACTACCCTTTTACATGGAAATCTTTCGTGAGTCTCAGACATATTAAAATGTTAGATAGCCCCCGCCGTGACTGATCGGGGCTCCTGATGATCCTCAATTCAAGAAGTTATTAAGTATTTTGACTATGAGACAAATATTAAATTGTATTAAATATAGTAGTTTCATATTTTTGTTTTATAAACATTTTAGCATTAAATTGCTATTTATTTAATTTGTTTTATTTCCTCGCACGTGCGATGAAAAACGTCGTACGACTCTGGTGGTAAAGGAATTACAAACTCGTATCATCAAAGCTTTGAAATCCTGAACGACGTTAACCCGTCTTTTATGGATTATAATTAGCACTATCTCTATCTAAACCACTCACCTCTCTCCGCGAATGCGTCGCCATTATCATCCTGCAGTGCCAGTTCTTTCTCGCCAACTTCGTTGAGTGCATCTCTGAACACAACGCTGTCACTAAACGCAGGCCCGGCGTGAGAGTTCGTGTGAATAGAGTTCACGTCACTGTATGGAAAAACTACGCGCGGCGATCTTGCTTTCCATCCATTGTTATTATAAAAACTATTCCGAACAGATGAGAAAGGAATCTGATACGGCTCGAAGTTGAAATTGGGCGCGTATCGCCCGAATCTTCCTTGGTATAACGGGTATTGGAACGGACGAATCCTTGGCTCGTAGAACCGTTCGTTGCCTGATAACTCTTCTATTTTAGGCGCATCTGTGCCTTCAGGTGATGTGAAGTCATAGTCTGTGGCATCATCGAATTTGATTTTCGAATTGACTTTTTCTAACGTCAAATCGATTTCTCCTCGACCAACTGGCTGGTAATTTTCGTGTTCGTCTAGGAATAGTACTCGGGATCGTCTAGGCTTGAATTTAGGTATGAAGATGGGTCTGTAAGGCTCACGGACTAGGCTCAGAGCGCGGCTAGACTCGCTCGCTACTATAGAAGTAGCGAGTATAAGAATGACTTTCCATTTTTCGCTCAACATATTGCCTCGGTCACTGCACTGATGATTTCACTTTCATTCCGAATGACACTGTTTAAAAAATAAATTTGTACTCAATTGCATTGGTACATGTTTAGTTGTATAATTATTGTTGTTTTTTATAATCTTGTTTTCATTTTTTTTAAAGCGAGCGAGCGTGCGTCGCTGTTTGCTGTTGGTCGCGGACTGACTGTCTGTACGTTCCCCACTATCTCTGTAACTGGTTACATAAAACTGTGTGTGACGCGATAGTTTATGTAATTCTTTTACGCGGTGTATTTGGATAACGCTTTATTATTTGACCGCAAGTTTTAGAAAACTGGAAAAATTGGTGGGACCGATTGGTGTCCCAGATACACAGATTTGGTGAAAACAATGTTTGTTTTTATTAGTTCGTAATGATGTTGGATAGAAAACAAATGATTTGCATTTCTTTTTGGGAATAAGTTATCCAATTTAAAACTGTATTCAACTTATTGTGTTTATTTACTTTATGTAGGTGAAAGTAATAATTTATTAAGAGGCATTTACTATTTTTTTTTTCATATTATGACAAATATATTGATAATTTCAACCAACTTTTTCAAATGAATAACACTTTTCCCTGAGTTTTAGATAGTAATATAGCTATTTCATGCTTTCATGTCGTGCAATCGAAAAAAACTAGTTTTCTGGGTGAATATTGTCTATTTCGAGTAGATTTTGAAACAAAAAATATCAATGTAAAAATTCAAACCAATAAATCGCAATAGCCCTGTTCTAAGATGATTTTGTTAAGAAACGTGTTTTATCATAGAAAAAATGTCTAAAATAATCAGCATTTTGAACTGATAAAGAGCTTAAATGAAATCTTTAAAGCTTTTTTTATTTATCTTTTAAAATACATCACTTGTGAATGTTTGTTTGTTTGGTACGCGTTATGTATGTATTATGATATATTCATAGATTCATATAAATAAGGTCAAAACTTAAATAAAACGATTTAATGGAAAATTATATCGCGAATATTAATTATTTGAGTAGAATATTCTCCCTGACGTTTCGGTAACTTTCCAGTTAAGGTTGACTGAATTTTATGTAAGTATATGTGTGTGTTATAAACACATATAAAGAGACACATATAAACGGGAGAATGAAACTTTATGAAAGTGACTTTTTAAGATAAGATATTTCTTCCTTCAATAGAAACATTTGGTTTGCTAGTGACGTTACTGATTTAGTTAAAGAAATACCTTTAATAAAAGATTACCTCTGTCGATTTTTATTGTATGTCTCATGGTTTTTTTAAGAGGCCTTATTGCTTTTAAATTTTATTTTTTTCATATTATGACAAATATATTGATAGTTTCCACCAACTTTTTGAAGTGAATAATACTTTTCCCCGAGTTCTAGGTAGTAACATAGCTATTTTATGCTTTTGTTGCGTGCAGTCGAAAATAAGTTGAAGAAACTAATTTTCCGCGTGAATTTTGTCAATTTCGAGTAGTTTTTGAAACAAAAATTATCAATGAATAATTCATACTGTAGGTTTCAAATATATACCAATAAACCCCGATTGCCCTGTTCTAGGTAGTAACATCAGTAATATGTTAATAAACATGTTTCATCATAGAGAAAGATGTCTAAAACAATTAGCATTTTTAAAGGAATAAGGCCTCTTGAGATACTCTTTTATTTGTTTGTATTGTAATATGTAATTAAACCATTGATACAAAGATCAAAGGGAAAAGAAAAATTTTAATGCGCAAGAGACCGGGTATCGAACCCGGTAGGTACCTCTGGATTACCGATCCAGCGTGGTAACCATTCCACCACCCTAACGCTAGATTATTATTATTATTATCTCCTTTATTTATTTTAATTCTTAGGCTCGGTTTTTACAATATCTGTATATAATAAGTAAAATACAATAAAGAAATATATATATTATTATTATTATTATGAGCCCATGATGTCCCACTGCTGGGCAAAGGCCTCCCCACTCTTCTTCCATTGTTCCCGGTTTTGGGCAATTTCTGGCCATTCCTTTAGAAAAGAGTCTAGCTCGTCCCGCCATCGCCGAACGCTAGATAACTTTCGAATTTTTCCTTATGCTTTTTGTGTCGATCTTTGCATTGTTTTTTTGAAAGGCTTTAGAACTTAGGTTACGGATTTAAAAGTTTTCGTTTTTCTTGTATCATTGATTTAATAACCACCGTAAAAAATATGAGTCATTACATGTTTCATAAATGTATAATTTGTAATAATTTAATATATTAGTACTATAATGTTTACAATGAAGCGAAAAATTTAAAAATTTAATGGTTCGGACAGGATTCGAACCTGCGTTTCCAACGGCTTTCCGGGCCAACACGGGCGTCCTACCAACTGGACCACGAACCAGATGTCAGAGCTATTGAATCTTTCAACCAGTTGCTTCAACGTGCCTTAGGGAGGCATCCTGTCCGAACCATTAAATTTTTCATATTTTTGCTTCATTGTAAACATTTGGTTTACGTTAGCAGACGTTACTGCTTTAATAAAAAATATTAGTATTATGTTGTAAATAGAGGTCAAACGCTTGATATTAAATATGCATAACACTGTCTATTCACGTGCGTTTTTCCTCGAATCGCGTGTTCCTTAGCTAATAATTAACTGCGGCTGATGTTTCGGTGAAAATAGCGTTAATTTACGTAATGATATGATCGCTGCAATTATTGTTCGTTTTCCGTGTGAAAACGTGGGATTTACCGGCTGATTAGGGTACCGCAAAAAATTGAAAATCTGTTAGTTTATACCTAGCAATTAAGGTCATTTTTTATCCGTAAATTCAAAGGAGGATGGACAGATTTGTATGGGCTCTGGCCTAGGGACCAATAACGACAAGCCATATATCATTGGAAAGGTTTTTCATATTCTACAAATTTTTGCATGGCGGGAAATCTTGAATCCCTGTGGAAAAAAGTAAATAAAAAAGCGATACAGGAACTTAGTATCTAAAAACCCTATATATTAACGTTTCAACTCAAATTTCTTTTATGCAGCGATAATTTTACTAACGTACTGCCATAGTTAACGTTTTAGAACTTAGAATAAGCTATCCAGTGACATATCGCTTGTCCTTATTTGTTATTATAGGCCAATTAGCCCACCGTCCTTTTAAGAAAAAAGTACAGGGTATTATTAAACTAACACTACATTTTTTCGGAATGTGTCTAGCTCATCCCGCCATCTCCGTCGTGGTCTGACACGATGCCGTACTCTGTTAGGTTAGGGACCCAGTCAGTGGTATTCTTAGCCGGTTCATTCGTCTAAAAAGATGATCTGTTCCTGCCTTAAACAGAGACGACTGGAAGAAAGAGGGAGGTTAGTCTTACTTCGGTTAGGGCGCCATCTGTGAACAATCCGATAAAAACAAAGACTTTCGTGAAAGCGAAGCAGCAAAGCTCGTTGAATGTAACTTTCTCAAACCTTATACCAGAACTGATTAGTTCAATATGACACCACTAGATGGCGCCACATTTATGCTGATATCCTATACTATTATAAAATTACATTGATATGAAGATCTGTTTTTCTATCGAGAGGGGGCAGCAGGCTGTCGCCGCATGCGCGTACAAGATACTGCATCGCGCTGTCAATATGTTTCTTGAATTAATGATCCTTCTTTATAGAAAACTTATATTTAATACAATTTTAGAATTTAGTAATAGTATATGTCGGTATAATTATGTATATCGTCATCTAGTGCCCTTAAGTGTACTAAAGGTTAATGTGGGACTAGGTCGATAACTGTCCGATATTTATTTTATTAAATACATTCATTATAATTGCATTAAAAAAAGTGATTGTTACAAGTGTCCTTTTGAGACCATGAACGTAACATCGCGTTCGAAACGTCGAGGTAATTAAATGAACACTTTTTGAACGAGATTAAGTCCCGTTTTGTTATAATAATGTGTGAAATTCGTGTACGTTTAAATCAATATAAATGTACTCAATTAGTAAAAATCGGTCTATACCTGCCATATACCCGTGATATACTTACCTATCGAATATGTATACCAAAGTCGCTTTTGAATTATTATGTTATCCCGTTAATATATTTAGATGTGACGATATGATTGCATAAATTAGAGTTTAGATTTAGAATACTTTAGATAAGTTTTTAAATTGTAAACATAACCTACAACTTACATGTTTTGTTTATCTGTTAGTGTAAGTTGGTTAATAAATAAATAAATATTTAGGTAGTAGGCTTAAAAATTGTAAACGTATATTATTATTATTTTCAAATTATTTTATTTTTGCTATTTCATTGCACTTGTTTATTTGCTTCTGTAAAACATGTATCACGTGTTGGATTAGTCTGTAAGTGATATTCCACCAAAAACATTCTGTAAAAACTAGCCAAGTCTCGATGGAGCTGCTTGTTTATCTCTAAAAAGTAACGAAATCTAGACAAAGTCAGTAAGCGTACCAGTGAATGAACAGTGCTAGTGAATGAACAAATGGAGCATTTTTTCTTAAAATAAGAATTTGGTGTGTCTTCTTCATGCAAAGTATTTTTTTTATACTGACAACATTACCTGCGATATTATGGTAGCATTGGTTCCAACCTAGGTGCATCAGTAGCAAAATGGCGGTCATCTAAAGTGAACGTGTCGCGGAAGTGTTTCTTTTGTATGAAGCAGTATTAAGGAGACTGGTAAGTAACGTTGTGTTTCATGTGATACTGTACTTATTTCATGCAACTATGATTCATAGTGAGTATTTATTTAAAATCTTAACGATATATACTTGTTCTTTACATATCTTTTTCAGTGTTTTTTCCATTCATTATATTTTTTTAGCAAATGTTCTATAACTAGAACATAAAAACCACTAAAACCAGTGAATGAACTACGGTGTTCATTCACTAGAACCGCGTGAATTACAGATTAGGCAATATTTTGTTTTTCAGTCATTGTATTAAGGTTTCATTTTCAGAGTTTTAACTATTAATCAATTGCTCATGATTTGGCCAGTATTCGAACACAAGCTTAAATGGAGGGTTCGTTCACTGGTACAAAATTTCCAGTAAATGAACTACCTCCTTGATGAGATCTTTTATTCCCATAAGTTATTGATAAACTTATCGGTTAATCGTTTTTGAGTTTCTTTTCATTTGTATATTACATACGTACTACAAAAAAATAATAGAAATGTATAATCAACAATAATTAAGGTAAATATTTATTTTTTGTGTTGCTAATTAAGAGCTGCCTATTACTTAATTATAGTGATTGATAACTAAAAAAATATTATTCTTGAAATTATGTTTACGAATAAAAATGTCCTAGGTACTTACTATTTTGTTAAATGACACTCAACTAACGCAAACGTATTTACTTTTTAGAGGTTGACTTTTACAGATATTGTATTACGACACATGGATGTGTCATAAATCATGCCAAAAAACGCTTATACTGTGTATGTACATTTTTGTGATTGATAATTTAGTAAGAATATAAAACGTAAAATAATGTTTAAGAAGAGTTGAGACTGACCATTTTGTTACTTAATTTTATCATAATCATAACTCATTATAACTTATTTGTTTAGGATACATTATTGTAATGGCACACAGGAAAAGAAAATTAAATGATAAGGCGGATATTGTAGATAACTGTATAAGAATACTTGGCTGTTAAAGATATATTTATTTTATAATAAGATATGAGTCCAAGACTGACTATTTTGTTACCTACTTTATACCTATATTCATAAGAATAATTGAAACTACCTATTATCAAACTGATCTCAGAGGTGTACTGAATTACTTTAGTTAGTTATGATTAAGTCAATAAAAGAAAAAAGTGATCGAAATGTTGTTTTTTTTTCGTTTTTAATAAATAGTTAAGACAATGTTCATTCACTGGTTGTATTTGTTCATTTACTAGGAAATTCTGTTCATTCACTGGTGATTTCGGGTATTTTTAAGTCAAAAACGATGTAAGTTTAAATTGTATAGTCTAATGATCAAACAAATGTTATCTCAGTGAACTAGAATAGTTATTCAATATATAACGCCCGCAATAACGGACGATTAGAATTTAAATTCGGCCAAAATCTTTTTTTAAAGTTCGAAATCCCCTTAAGGGTTCATTCACTGGTACGCTTACCCTACCAAGTCTTAGGTTCCTTACTGCGATTTCTTTATTATTATAGTTAATGTTGTGTGACTTGGCCGTTGAAGGGTACACAAGGGTACAAAACCAGGTGCTCCATGACACCATTGCACTAATCTGTGGCCAGAACCACTATAAGACAATTTTGTTTACACGTAATGTTATAATATATCTGTTGTAACTACCCTTCAACGGCCTAGTCACACAGCATTAACTATAATAATAAAGAAAATCGCAGTAAGGAACCTAAGACTTGGTATGACTTTGTCTAGATTTCGTTACTTTTTAGAGATAAACAAGCAGCTCCATCGAGACTTGGCTAGTTTTTACAGAATGTTTTTGGTGGGATAAATATATACTTAAATACATAGAACAACCATGACCCAAGCACAAATATTCGAGTTCATCACACAAATATTTGCCCTAGCCGGGACTCGAAGCCGGGACCGCCGGCTCAGTAGGCCGGTGTTTACAAACCGAGCCAAACGCGTCGTCAAAATACTTCAGACCTTGGATTTTTGACATCTACGCTTCATTTGATGTCCCACCAAGGCCCACCAAGTTGTATATTAAAATACTTAAACGGGTTTACTCACGTCGTAGAAATCGAATAACGCTCGACATGTTTCGAATCGGTACGCGATCCATCATCAGGAGAGACGATCAGTCGCGACGGCGGCCAACCGAACACAACAAGTTGAATATTTTTTGTAAAGGCGGCATGTCGATCTCTAATAGTTTGGTTGGGCTCTTGTGTTGTCTAATCAGAGTACTCCAGATCTTCGATTATCCTAGTTTTTAGGGTTCCGTACCCAAAGGGTAAAACGAGACCCTATTACTGAGACTTCGCTGTCCGTCCGTCCGTCCGTCCGTCAGTCCGTCCGTCCGTCAGTCCGTCCGTCCGTCTGTCTGTCACCAGGCTGTATATCAAGAACGGTGATAGCTAGACAGTTGAAATTTTCACAGACGATCTATTTCTATTGCCGCTATAACAACAAATACTAAAAATAAAATAAAAGAAACATTTAAGGGCTCCCATACAACAAACTTGTTTTATGGTACGGAACCCTTCATGCGCGAGTCGGACTCGCACTTGGTCAATTTTTATAGTTTTCGCTTTATGTGGCTATTAAACCCTAACTCTGTACCAAATTTCAGCTCTCTGAATTTATGGGAAGTACTACTTCTTTACTGATGATCATGAGTGAGTGAGTGTCGTAAATGCGAAACTTTGCTTTCGCTTAACTTCGGAACTAAATGACCTACAGACTTGAAATTTTGGATTTTAAGTATGTGATTATAGCTTACTGGAAGACGAAAATTTCTGCGTTCTGGTCTTATCCAGAGGTGCTCAAATAGGGGCCTGAAAATGCGGCGAAATGTTTCCAGTAAAGGATGGTACGGCAGTGTTTGCTTCGCGCTCGACTTGGCGGGGGCACTGCCGTGCCCCCCGATGTATATTTAAATTAATAAATAGAAAGAAATAAAAAAAATATACCGTTGAAGTTAAGATAATACTTCAATGGGTTCCTCTTATAGAAAAACACTTCGCAAAATGCTTCAGTTCATAGAATTTTCATTTCATAGACAAATTTTTCCTCGGAAGTCATACATTTTTTAGAAATCTTGAAAATGACAATTTATAGATAAGGTTAGTGTTGGGAGGACTAGGGGCAACAGTCAAACACAAGTTCCAGACAAGGACTGAATCATTTATTATGTACGCATACCCACATGTACAAATACTAACTACCTACAACCTCCTTTTAAAAAAAAATAAAAAAAAATATCATTGTTCACTAATGTTTACAATTAGAATATAATAACAATTTAAAATATTTTTTTTTTCTTTATCTAAAAACATCATGATCAAAATAAAGAATTAATTATGAAGACTACATAAAATTTCCTTTCAAATTGAGTAATTCATCAAACTGACTGTAAAATAGAGTTATAAAATATAAAAATGAATTCATTAGGTATAATCTCAGAATTTGAAGTAAAAATAAACACATACAAAAGAAATTAAAAATGTACATTTCAAAATTACAAAATGTAGCTTTTTTAAAAAATAAAATTAATGAATTGTAAATTGTAAATAATAAAATGTAATAGTTAATATTAAATTTCAAGAGTTTCATGCAAAGAAAATATTTGTACATACATTGTTGAATATTTACTGATTACATAGAAAAACTATAATGTTTTGATTTGAGTATCTTCTTATGACTAACAAAATTTTAAAATAGTGACTTAATTCTAAATACAAAATTCCTTAATTTTATTGACCTTCTTACCAGTACCGATTGCATAACGTACCAGCTCATCAGGCCCACGTGCCCCACCGATCAGGCGCGATCACCACCCTGCCGGAGCGAGTAACATAATTATCGATTTGATCAGAGCGCGCGGCTGAGGTATGCTGGGAATCGAACACGGCAGCGCCAGCGCTGCCGTGCGACGCCTGCGCGTTATCAGTTTGAGTAGCGATATCATCGTAAGGCAGCGAGCATACCGGAGCATCGAGCGCTGTGGGGCGCTGGTCGGAATCTTTAATAAGATGACGCCTGTTTCTAACCAGAGTGCCACCACCAATGATTTTTATTAAATACGATCGTATACCGCGTAGTGATATAATGGTTCCGCTCACCCAACGCTTGTCTATTCTTAATTTTACATTTTGGCCGGGACAGAGGGGAGACAAATCACGAGCAGTTTTATCATATTGATGTTTTTGCTTTTGTTGACGGGCTTCTAATTCTTGCTTCACATTCTGTTGTATTTTGGGCAATAATAATTTTGGAGGGCACGGTACAATACCTCGCATTTTGCGACTGTTTAAAAGTTCAGAAGGAGAAGCAAGTTTGTTACTAATTGGTGTGTTCAGATATTCAAGTAATGCTAACCTAAATTCTGTTTTTTCTTCGTGGGTTTTCTTTAGTAAATTTTTAATAGTTTGGACTGTCCGTTCGACTTGGCCGTTAGATTGTGCATAAAGTGGCGATGACGTCACATGCTGAAAATTCCATTCTGTTGAAAACGTATCAAAACTGTATGATCTGAATTCTGGACCATTATCTGAAATTAATGTGTCAGGAATCCCATGCCGACTAAAAATAATTTTGAGTTCATTGATGACGTAATCAGATGTTAACGAATTTAATTGCACTACTTCTACATATTTACTGTCATAATCAACTGCAATTTAGAACTTGTTTCCATGGAAATGAAATATATCTACACCTATTTTTGACCACGCCCTATTTGGTACGCTATGAGGAATCAGAGTTTCCTTCCTATTATTGTTTTTGAATGTAAGACATGCTTGACAGTTGCTTATGAAATCCTCCAATTGAGTGTTAATGTTAGGCCAGAACATACTTTCTCGAATTCTTAATTTACATTTTTCCAATCCTAAATGCCCAATGTGTACACGCCTTAACATCTCATTGCGCATCGAGAGAGGAATAATAATTCTGTCACCTTTCCATAACATGCTATACGCTAACGATATATCTTCGCGGTATCCCCAATATGAACGCACCTGAACATCTACCTCATGTTTATGTGTTGGCCATCCTTCTTCGACATACTTGGTTAATGATTGCAGCTCTGTGTCGTTTTTCGTCTCCTTTTGTATTTTTACAAAATGTGAGTCAAATAGAGGGTTACTTATTGCAACGGCACAGACTTGCGCACGCGAATCTAGTTGATCCCGCGGCTCCTCGGGCGGGCCGCGAGTCGTTTCCACCGCACGTGACAAAGTGTCAGCCATAAACAAATATTTCCCCGGTTTATAAACTAACTTAAAATGATATGGCTGTAAGCGTAGTAGCATTCGCTGTAAACGGGCTGGAGCGGTAGCTATTGGCTTGTTTATTATAGTGACTAACGGTTTATGGTCACTTTCTATGATTACGTCACCCCTACCATAGATATATGTGTAAAATTTTTCACATGCATAAACAACCGCCAGCAGTTCTTTCTCGATTTGTGCATAAGCTGTTTCAGCTTTCGTAAGCGACCGTGAGGCATAACACACCGGTAAATTATCCTGCATGAGACAACACCCTAACCCATTCTTACAAGCATCAACCGAGATTATTACCGGTTTATTTAAATCGTAAAATTGCAACACGGGAGCTTTTACGAGACAATCTTTTAAATCGTCAAATGCCTTTTGATGAATCTCCGTCCAATGCCATTCGGTATCTTTACGTAATAACTCCCTCAATACAAAACTCCTATTCGACAGATTCGATATAAAATTACCTACATAATTAATCATTCCCAAAAATCTCTCTAAATCTTTAATATTTTCTGGTTGCGGCATATTTTTTATAGCTGAGGTACGTGAACTATCCGGACACAATCCTTTCGCACTGATTTTGTGTCCTAAATACTTAACTTCAGTTAAACCAAATTTACATTTATTTTTATTTAGTTTTATATTGATCTCCCTACATCTGTCCAAAACTCTCTTGAGTCTGTCATCGTGCTCCTGTTTCGTTTTGCCATTGACAAGCAAATCATCAACGAATAAACAAACCCCGGGTATATCATCAAAAAATTCGAAAATCCTTTTATGAAAAATTTCTGAGGCCGATACGATCCCAAAAGGTAAACGCAAAAATTTATACCTACCGAAACTTGTATTGAATGTACATAAATCTGTACTATCTTTATGCAACCGTAGCTGCCAAAACCCTTGTTTTGCGTTTAGCGTGCTGTAATATTTGGACCCTAGCAAATTCACAGTTATTTCATCTAAAGTAGGCAACTTAAAATGTTCTCTTCTAATAGCATGGTTTAAATCCCGTGGGTCCAAACAGATTCTTAACTCGCCGTTAGATTTTCGAACAACGGTCATGCTGTTAACCCAGTCTGTTGGACCCTCAACTTTTGCAATTATACCCTCGCTAACCATATCGTCTAACTTTTGCTTAATACTATCCTTTAAAGCTATCGGAACCTTCCTAGGAGCATGGACTACGGGCTTAATACTTTTATCAATCTCTATTTTATATTCGCCTGGCATACATCCTAACCCTTCGAACACATCATGATATTCCTTAGGAATATAACTATAGCGTTGGGCCACGTTGACACTAAGCACTTAACTTAATTACGTTTAGTTCAGTACACGAGTCGCGGCCCAAAACCGGCGGTGATGAAACGTCCGCCACTAAAAATTCTTATATATAGAAGTTCTGTTTATACTCCGTTTTCAAATGAACCTTGCCGAGAACAATGATATCGCTACCCGAATAACCTTTCAATTTTACCGAAGTTTTTAATAAATCCAGGGGCCCAATTCGAGAATGCCGTTTGAGTGAACGCCAAACGTCACATCTCTATTAGATAACTGTTATATCGCCGTTGAACTGTCATTAAAATGCGATGAGCTTAAAAGTGACATATCTCATCTCAATTTTGGAAATACGAAGGCGATAATGATTGTCAAAAATGTTATTCATGTATATAAATTTCTGTTTTGAACGAAACGTAACGGACTAATTTCACGTACTACGCGGTCAATTTAAAGTATGCGCCTGTTATTTTGCCGTCACATACAAAGGAAACGAAAATTTTGCGCGTCCGAATTGACGAAGTTGCGATGTTCTAGGGATATCGCCACTTGTCAAGTAGGCACACGTCAAAAGTGACGGATGGCGATGAAAAGGCGAGATCTCCATTATATCTCTAAAATTGGTCGAATACCCCCCCTGTTCAGTTATGCCGACTTGGCTTAAATATTTACGCGGTAAAACGTTCACGTCAGCTCCAGAATCTAATTTGAACCTAATGTAACTGTTCCCAAATCCTAAATCTATCGACCAGTCACTACGTGTAACATCAAAACAATGAGTTACCTGATCGGCGGGCTCGTCAGCTTGCACATCATACACTTTACACATTCGCGAGAAGTGATTAAAGTTATTACAATTTAGACAGACTTTCCCGTGAGCCGGACACCGCATTTCGACACCATGATTATACCCGCACTTGGAACACTGCACTGCTGTTTTGTTTCCATGATAAGACCCCGTTTGTTGTTGTTTTGCACTACGAAACGAAGGAGCGCTGCGACGCGGGACCGGGCGCGGGGCAGACTGCCCCCAGCCACGTCCTCTGCCTCGCGGAGCGCTGCGGCCGCGCGACCCTCGTCTTGACAACCAATTCACATGATTATACGCGCCACCCTCATCTTCTAAACTAAACTGATCTTGGTCATAGCCCATCGTAATATTATAAGCTTGATGCTCACTCGATTCCTTTTTAATTGCGCCGGCTTGCAACCTCGATATTTGGGCTATGTTGCAAATCTCCAAAGATTTTTGTAAAGTCAAGTCTGGTTCTCGTAACAAACGCTCCCTAAGCGTGTCCTCATTAATGCCACATATGAGTCGATCCCTTATTAAATCTGACATCAATTCTTGAAATTCACAGGCACTTGCTAATCTTTTTAATTCGAACGCATACTGCTCAATAGACTCGCCGTGCTTTTGATTACGCGTAAAGAACTTGTGCCGTTCAATTGTGACATTCTTTTTCGGTGAGAAAAACTCGCCAAATTTGTTCAACAAATCCGTTACGGTTTGAAACTCAGCGTCAAATTGGGCGTGTACCTCGCGACACTGCTCACCGATGACGTGCAATAAAATATTAATTTGCACCTTAGGTGGTTTCTTCGCCAGCTCACACGCCTCATAATAAACCAAAAATGCACTTTTCCATTTGTCCCATTCCTTGGATAAATTTCCCGAAGTAACGTTTTCCAAATTATTAACAAAATTAAATGGCGGCGGCGGCGGCAGTACAGCTTCCATCGCGATACCAGTGTCCGTAATTAACGTATCTACGAAACCACTAATATTTATCGAATTTACCGGCTACAAAAATAACTTTCCTAATACTTGAACTGCAATTTATAGGTACTTTTTATTGCCTAATTCCGGCTGCGCCATGTTGGGAGGACTAGGGGCAACAGTCAAACACAAGTTCCAGACAAGGACTGAATCATTTATTATGTACGCATACCCACATGTACAAATACTAACTACCTACAGTTAGGGTAGGTTTGTATTACCACATTCCCATTTTTTTTTAATTATACGGACTAAGTTAATATAAGTTTGCGCCTCGTTTGTATACGGAATGATGGAAAGGGTGCCAACTTTTCTCAACCGTAGTACAGTCAGGCGCGGCGCACTCCGAGATTTACGTTCCCCGCTACAAGTACATGCCGGTCGCCCCATCAGTGTGGCATATTCAGTGGCTGCCACGCTCTGTCTCAGAACGCACGTACACGATACTCGCGCGCTCACGCTCTCCCGATTTACATCGCAAGTGAACGTGCCGCATTTGTCTTTATTCGTGTTTGCGAGATGCAGAAATTTTCTTGAATTCGGAAATATTTTGAAATTTATTATTTTATAGTTACATTAATAAAGAAATAATATGTATAATGTATAAATAATATAATTTACTCTCTATATTGAATGTAAGAAATAAATGGACAATACATTATTATTTTATTTAATCGTTGATAACCCTCGCTGGCGTCGACGCGGCAAGTGAGCCAATTCATTTTCACCGTTATTACTCAGCGTCAACGTTCCGTTTGGCTTGCGCTGGAGACGACGACTTTAGAAGGGCCATAAATCATATTTTTTCTGCAAAAAAAGCGGCTTTTATAAAGATCAAAGTAGTGTGCCTTCTGTACTTGTAATATTATCCATTCTGTGGCACAGTGTAAAAAGTTTCTTAGACTGTGACCGTAGCATCAAGCGCAAATGACATCAACGCGCTCTTGCAAGACTTGGGTAAATACGATCGTTTTTCGAATTGACAAAACCAAAAGTTTCATCGAATTTGTATTTCATGGAAATTTCATTTCATCGAATGCTTTTTTTTCCATCACTCTGTTAACAAACGAGGTGCGAACACACACACATTACATGGCTCCTTATCCGTTCAAAAATGCTGATTGTTTTAGACATTGTTTCTCTATCATCGGACATGTTACTTAACATATTATTAATGTTACTACTTAGAACAGGGCCATTGCAATTTGTTGGTACTTATACACGATGATTTTTAATCGGTGATCAGGAGTAGAAAAATATTAATATCCAGCCAAAATTAAACCTAATAGGCGAGGTCTCATGCAATTACCTCACTGTTTATTTAATTAAAAGTTGAAACATAATTAAACCTAACAACCACTAGATACACGGTCATCCTACATAAATTTATTAAAAGTACGATACTTACGTCAAGTGGCATCGCTTTGGCGGGAAATTTTACGAAATTTCCTACGACTTTGTATAGGTAATGACAATGACAATGACAAGTTATTACTCATAAATTGTCATTGCCATTAAATTATTAAAAAGGTTGTAAGCTTACAGATACAGATTAGTAGGGTGACAAGGAATTTAAGATTTTTTTTTCTAAAGTTATTGAAAGGGTCATCCACAGTGGTATTTATGACTATTTTGAGAAAAATAATCTTTTTGCTCCAGAGCAAATGGGATTTCGCAAGGGCAAATCCATCAACATGGCTATCTTTAATTTAATGCAAATAGTTTTAACAAATGTAGATAAAAGAGTCCCAGTTTCAGCTCTATACATGGATATGTCTAAAGCCTTCGATTTTGTTGACCATTGCATACTTTTAGATAAATTATACAAATACGGTGTTAGAGGTAATGTACACAGCTTATTAAAATCATATTTAAGTAACCGTAAGCAGTTCACACAAATAAATAGAATATGTGTTAAAACTAAAACTGAAGTCACCTACTCATCGGGAATTAGACAAATTCAGTGTGGCGTACCCCAAGGAAGTGTTTTAGGTCCTTTATTGTTTATCATCTATATAAATGACTTACCGAAAGCTATTGATCACCCTACTGTTCTCTTTGCAGATGATAGTACCATACTTTTTGCTTCCAAACATTTAGAATCATACGAGGATAACATAAACAAGACATTAGAAATTGTAATTAATTGGCTTGAAAATAATAATTTAAAAATCAATATAGATAAGACTAAAATCATGACATTTAAGCAAAGATCAAATAACACACATACTCTAAACATATCCTACAAGGGTCAAAAAATTGACGAAACTGATGTGACTAAATTTTTAGGATTAAGTGTAGACAATAAGTTGACATGGAGAAACCAAATTGACGCTATATGTAAAAAACTTAATCAATTCTCATACGCACTGTATAATTTAAGAAAAATTGTCAATGAATCAGTAGTTTTAACAGCCTACCAAGCTTATGTAACATCGACTCTTAGGTACGGCATCATTTTCTGGGCAAATTCAGTTGACAGAGAAATAGCTTTCAAAGCGCAGAAGAGATGTATTCGATCTTTATGTGGCTTAAATCAACTTGACTCTTGTAAACCATATTTTCAGAAATTAAGAATATTGACACTTCCGTGCTTGTATATATTTGAAGTTGCAATTTTCGCAAGATCTAATCTGCATTTATTTAATAGTTTTAGGAGTACCCGACTTAGGAATAAAATAAATGGAATGTCCTCGAAAACCGCTCTTTTTCAGAAAAGTATACTCGGAATGGTCCCTAAACTTTATAATAAAATCCCAACAGACATTGTAAATGTAGAAAATATAGTAGAATACAAAAATAAGTTATTTAATTTCATGGCAGAAAAAGCGTACTATAAAATAAGTGATTTTTTGTTAGACAATAATTAATGGAGCACAACTTCCCTGTACTCTATTAATTACTTATAATATTTGTATGCCTAACGGCTCAGCATAGTGGAACTGAAATTAAATTGTCACACCTGTATTATGTACATATGCACCTATGTTGAACAAATAAACGATTTGTATTTGATTTGTATTTGAAAGACAAAATTGATATTTTAAAATTATCAAAGAAAAATAAAAGTTTGTTTTCATGTAATTTCGACTTCAACGTGACCGCCATCATTTACTGAGTCAGAAAAGTTGGAACCTGATCACCGATTAAAAATCATCGTGTATATTTGAAACCTATAGTTTCAATTTTTCATTGATAATTTTTGTTTCAAAAACTAGTCGAAATTTACAAAATTCACGCGGAAACTGTTTTTTTTTTCAACTTAATTTCGACTGCACGCAATGAAAGCATGAAATAGTTATGTTACTTTCTAGAACTCAGGGAAAAGTATTATTCACTTGAAAAATTTGGTTGAAATTATCAATATATTTGTCATAATATAAAAAAAGGAATAAGGACTCTTAAATAGATACCCTCCCCTCGCGTGGTGAAAAAAAAGTTTTTTTTTTCATTTACAAACAGTTTTTAAAAGCCTATTTTGAAAGCCCTTTCATCCAACTTCCGTCACATTGGAATGTTTGTTTATGAGCCACATATTACGTCGCTGGCGCCGTCTGGAATCGAACCAGTGAAACGGCAACTTTCGACACTAGTGCATAATACGCGCGTTAACGTCACTTGATTTAGGACTTTATCATTATTCTTTATTTATTCAATAACAACCATTGATACAAAGATCAAAGCGACGACGACGCGTTTGACTCGGTTTGTAGACATCAGCCTACTGAGCCGGCGCTCCCGGGTTCGAATCCCGGCCAGGGCAAATATTTGTGTGATGAATTCGAATATTTGTGCTTGGGTCATGGTTGTTCTATATATTTAAGTATATATTTATCTATATAAGTACAACACAAGCCTTCTTGAGTTTAATTTGGGACTAGATCGATTTGTGTGAGGTTGTCCGATGACAAAATGAGTTACCTGGCGGAAGAGACCGGGAATCGAACCCGTTACCTCTGGATTGCCGGTCCAGCGCGTTAACCACTTCGCTACCCTAACTCCCAATATAAAAATTGGCGTGTGTACCCACATTAAAAAAAATTAGACATTACATGTTTCATAAATTTATAACAGTTGTGTTTGAAATTGATACTCAAATACATACACGGTATAACACTCGAAAGTAAAAAAAAAAGAAATATAAAAAAAAGAAAACCAAAATGATCAAATTATTCAAATCATACACTTAAAAACATAAGTCATAACCTAGAATTCCAAAATGTAAAAAAAAAATGAAGTGACATAAATATTTTTCGGAAATAATTGGACTATATTGGTAATTTATTATGCCATTTAAACCACTACACATACACAAAAATACACGGACCCAAAAAAACTACCAATAACTTTTGGACATCGTACTATTTTTAATTAGACATAAACTAAAAAGAAGACGTGTGTTTTGACTAGTGCTTTTTATGACGTCACATGCCTGTACCATCATAGAAGCTTCATACTAACAGATCAGGGGGGGTATTCGACCAATTTTAGAGATATAATGGAGATCTCTCCTTTTCATCGCCATCCGTCACTTTTGATGCCTACTTGACAAGTGGCGATATCCCTAGATCATCGCAACTTCGTCAATTCGGACGCGCAAAATTTTCGTTTCCTTTGTATATGACGGCATAAATAACAGGCGCATGCTTTAGATTGACCGCGTAGTACGTGAAATTAGTCCGTTACGTTTCGTTCAAACCAGAAATTTATATACATGAATAACATTTATGACAATCATTGTCGCCTTAGTATTTCCAAAATTGAGATAAGATATGTCACTTTTAAGCTCATCGCATTTAAATGACAGTTCAATGGCGATATAACTGTTATCTAATGGAGATTTGACGTTTGGCGATCACTCAAATGTCAATCTCGAATTAGGTCCCAGTTTTGACATTTCATAAAGAGTAGCTGATTTGAGCTCTCATCAAATACCGGATTGGGAAAAATACTCAACGTACGTTTTATAATCTGGGTGGTGGTGTGTTATATTTAGGGGTCGGACAAAAAGTGCGGATGACATAAAAATGACGTAATCTTGCACACAGGATGATGTTTGTATTTAAACTTCCGTGTGACATGTAGTAACGAAGTAGTATTAATGAAGTAACAAAATAATCGTAAATAAATCCATGGAATTAATAATACAGGTGGTGGGGTGACGTAGTGAATAAAATACATTTGTAAGGTTCATATTAAATTCACTTTGCCCTTTTTTTCTACGTTTCCGACATATTTGGTTGTCTCCAAATGTATTTTAATATTGCTTACCTCCATTGGTATATCTTGATTACAGCAAGATCAGTATACGTGTCTGTCACGTACCTCCAAAAACGGAAAATTGCCACAATATTCCAGTAAAGATGACATTTTACAGCGTTTTTATACATTAGTACTTAAATATAAATTTTAGCTAAATATAATCGTGAAGATACAATAGCTTAATAAAGAGGTTTATAGATGAAAAGTGATAATTGTTTATGAAAACCAAAAATACTATTTGAAATCATCCTATAAGTGGTTTGACATCATTGGCACTTTTTGTCCGACCCCTGGTTATATTTATTCGCGTATTTATTTTTCTCATCGTGGTGGGAGGATGGTATTTAATGGTCAAAAATACGCAAATAAGTGTAACGGGTAAATTAACTAACACGTTATTACATCACAGATTAGGAAAGAAATATTATTATTTTAATTTATTGGTAAAAATATTTTTGTTGACAAGGAAATAGTATTAATTTTGTATCTGAACATAATAATTCTTTTCAGTTATTTAAGAAATTGCATACGATAATAACATATTTATAAAGTGTGTAAAAAAAGTGGCTCATATTAGAAAAAAAGACTATATTAAGGGACAATCTTACACAAATCAAATTAGTCCTAAACTAAGCAAAGCTTGTACTATGGGCACTAGACGACGATATACATCACACAAATAATGTAAAGGCGAAAGTTTGTGAGTGTGTTTATGTGTATGTTTGTTACTTCTTCGAGCTCAAATGGCTAAACCAATTTTAATAAATTTTGGTTAGAAGGTAGCTGACACCCTGGATTAACACATAGGCTACTTTATATCCCTCAAAAATTTAGTGTTCCCGTGGTATGAGCAGAAAACACCGCGCGGCTCAGCTAGCTATAAATACATAACATACATAACATCAATGACCAGTTTAATTGAGCAGTAGGTATATATGTCAAAGATGTTATGATTAGATTGATTGCTACTTTAATAAATCAAATTGATAACTCCCTTTTTAAAAGTCGGCTAAATCTTTCCCACACACCGTATCATATAAATAAAGTGCTAAACGGTGTGCACTCCAGTGAGCTATAACGGTGCGCGCAAAAAATGTCGCGTAACGGGCCGATATACAGGGTGATACGTAAGACGTGATCAGCTGGATAGATCCGGTTATAACGCATGAATTAATAACCTAAATTAAAAAATTACAACACACCGACACAAATAGCTGGTTATGAGACCGTCATTCATAGAAAATGCTACTTAAACTGAACATAACTACATGGAATTCTTAGCTCAATATTGGCTGAGATCCTGTCACTTATTCCAATTATTCTTCAATTACTCTTAAGCTGAACATCTTGAAAACTACTTAGTGCTATTTCCACCAAACATAGCTAAGAACTATTTTGACGGACAAGTCTTTCGATTAAAAAACCCGTACTCAAATTGGTCCATCATAGTTTATTTCTTTAAACACGTACCTTTTTCGCTCTTGTCACAATGATAATAAGGATCAAAAAGGTACGTATTTCAGTTTCTTTTACTGTATCTAGTATCTGTTTTCTGGACCGCTGTGTACTATACATAGTATGGTAGTGTGTTAGTTAACAAGAAACAAACTTTAGGTTTTTTCAATATATAAAAATGTATATGTAAATAAATAAAGGAGTTTCTATAAGTTAACATGTAAACGTTAATAAAAATATATATAATTTAATAATGAGAAAATTAAAAAACAAAGTAACAGAAAATAAAAACTTAATACTACTAACTACTAAGTACAAAAAAGCTAAAATTAACTAAACTAAAACAAATTCAAAAAACTGCTCCCCTTTGGCATGGTACCGAAAATGCTGGCAGCATTTCCTCGCTGAACAGCTATGCTGATACGCTGTGCGAGGAAGCTGCCAGCTCTCCGGTCCCCAGTGGTCCCTTGAAGCCTTTTAGAGAGCTCCTTGTGAAGTTTTTGGGCGCTGGGACCCCATGGACCTAGGGTCTCTACCCCAAAAGGTACAAAATTGTATTCGGGGCCGAGACCCCTATGTAAATAAATAAATATCGGACAACCTCACACAAATCGATCTAGTCCCAAATTAAGCTCAAGAAAGCTTGTGTTATGGGAACTTTACGACGATAAAGATACTTATATAGATAAATATATACTTAAATACATAGAACAACCATGACCCAGGCACAAATATTCGAGTTCATCACACAAATATTTGCCCTGGCCGGGATTCAAACCCGGGACCGCCGGCTCAGTAGGCAGGTGTCTACAAACTGAGCCAACCACGTCGTCAAAAAATGTATAACTATTATAACACTTAACTAAACTGCACTGAACTGTAGTTCTCATCAGTAATCGGATCTTTGCATTGCTACTAGGTATTACTACTGTTACATTACCGCTGCTACTATTACATCTGTTACCTACTATTACTACGTAGTAGCAATAGTAGTAGTAGTACTTATTAGTAGTAGTAGTAATAGTGACAGCAGTAGAAAAATTTTAACGACGCGATGCACAATCTGGTCTGATCTGTTGGTAAAAATGTATTCGTCCTCGCATCACGCCGAAATGGCTGGACGGATTTTGCTCAATTTTGCTACAGTCGCCATCAGATATATCGCAGCATATAAGGCGTTCATAAATACATATCTGAACATGTAGGTACCTACTGTAACGCTCAATCAATAAGAGTCGTGTTCAGATATTTATGAACACCTTATATGCTGCGATATATCTGATGGCAACTGTACAAGCACAGGTCAAACAATGTTTGAAGTCTATTGAAATAGGTAGTCGTGCTCAAACAGAATTTCAAACCAGAACACTTTTTGTTCTAAAAACCAATTTTAAATATTTCTCCTTTTTCTATGTTGGTTAAAAGGAGTTAGTGTGTCTGTTACAATGTCTCCGCGTTTCGGCTGCTTGTAGCGAGAAAGAAATAAAAGCTTTTAACAAAAATATTGATTAAAACACATTAAGAAGCGTCTTCCTTTATTGAAGTCGGATGGAAAGTAGGAAGTGTTAAAGACACTATTTTAAAGCCCGCTCGTTTTTAGGGTTCCGTACCCAAAGGGTAAAAAACGGGTCCCTATTACTAAGACTCCGCTGTCCGTCCGTCCGTCTGTCACCAGGCTGTATATTACGAACCGTGATAGTAAAACAGTTCAAATTTTCACAGATGATGTATTTCCGTTGCCGCTGTAACAACAAATATCTTTCAATCTCCGTCTTTTTTGAAGTTGGTTGAAAACAAGCCTATCCTTGTTTGAAGTCGGTTAAAAGTAAGTGTGGCTGTTACAATGTCGCCGTGGTTCGCAGGCTTGTAGCGCGAATGAAATAGAGCTATTAAATGCCGGCGCCGGCGCAGCCTCGCCCGTAAGGCAGGGGACACACTGAGCACTGGAATATAATGTAACAATCACTTTTTAACACTTGTCAAAAAAAAGAAGTTATGTTATATTACAATGGGACCAACTATGTAGAAAGTGTACTCTTTGAGACAAGAAAGTAATTTTCCAAATGGTTCAGCCGATTTCTAGAGGGATTCCGAGGGGAATAGACATAAAACGACCAAACACCCCGACGCCAGGCCCCATTGTTTGAAGTCGGTTATGGAGAAAGCTCTTTTTTTTAAATATAACTCATAAGTAATGGCGCCGGCGCTGCCTCGCCTGTGAGGCGAGGGGCACATTAGAGACTAATAAATGACACTAATAATATTATAAGACTAGACTAATAAATAAAAAAGAATTAGTTATCAACAAATAACATCTAGTACAATAAATGCATGACTTAATAATTAATAACTCAATTAAAACTAGATTATAAGAATAACAAGGTTCAAAAAACACCGCTCCCTGTCGTTTCTGGTCCAAAGGTGTCCATAACGCTCGCAGCATTTCTACGCTGGATCCCAATAGACAGCCTTTGTACCAGAAATGACTCGGAGTGGGGGTCTTCCTTCTTTTGCCTGAGTCTACGGCCTATGTCACGCACAAAACATTTTGAAATGAAATTAAATGAAATGAATATTTATTGTGTGACAGATTTAGGTTAACATTTTTACATTTTGCGGTTACTGGTGCAAGCGTTGGATCAGCCAAATCTTACCTTTTCAGGTGTACACACATTACATAATTAGAATTTAAATTTATAACGAATATGTCAAACAGATAGATTACAAGATAAAAAAGAAAAATAAATACACTAAGAGATATCCGGACAATATTATTAGAATTTATACTTAATTAACATGTATTTGCATCTGTCCCCCAGATAAATAAATCACAAATAAATCACACATTTTCATATTATAAACGCAAAAGTGTTTGCATGTTTGTTACTTCTTCACGCCCAAACGGCGGGAACAAGTTGGTGACCAAGTATCATATAATCTTCATTGTTGGATATCCAGCCATCCCTGTACCAGAATTGAGCAGATGGCGTTGTAAAGCTGAAATCATGACACTTCTCCATAGTAAATATTTTCAATACGATTTCAGAATTTCTAAATACTCTAAATACTAGAGATTTACAATATCGTCCTAAGCTTCTATGACTAATACGAGTATTAACATTAACTAAACAGTAAAGCCACAATTGCAATAAATACTAAGTACCTTGATATAAAAATCAAAACTGATTTTTAATTTTAACTTTAATGTATGATATCGTCGGGATAGTGCAATACCGCGTAAGTAACAAGTGTAGATACGAATCAATAATTAATCAAATGCTAAGTATTTTATTGAAATGAGAACTTTATCGACAACTGTTATTTACGCGGTATTGCACTATCCCCGACGATATTGAAATTATCACTGATATGATAATAATTGAAAATACCTTAAATTACAAAGACCGCTCCTTGTTTTGTCTTGTGTTGTAAACGAATAGCTCTTATAGTTATTATAAGTAAAAAAGATGAAACTTAAATTTTAGAGTAAAAACAAACTTTTACTTTCATATTTTAGAATTAAATAGCCAATTAATTAATATCAAGTTTGTTTTCACTTTCCTTTGACATTGACTCTTAATAAGTATTCATAAGCGATTACCATCAAAACCCAATCAAACTGCGTCTAAAAAGAAAATGCGGACTCTCTTTTCCTATAACGTGCTATTAAATTTTTCCCTTAGAAAACACAACGTTATAAATGTCACTAGGAAAATACCGCACATGATGCTTTCACACTAATTTGCTTATTAACTGTCATGTTTACGTTTGAGTGCATGCATCGGTAACTTTGTAGAATACTGTATAATTTTGTCGGTGGCCAGTGTGTTGCCGGCCTTACGACTGGTTTGGAGAAACTTCAGTTGAAAGAGAGACTTGGATCGGTGCGGTTCGGACGCGTAAAAAAAAACAAATTTAAAAATAGAATTGTTTTCGTTACTATTTGAGGTTAGGAACGCAACTGTCAGATTTGTATTTAGAATCGTTTTTGTAGTCGCGTTAGTTTGTTTTTTAATTGTATTCTTTTATTTTTTGTGTGTGTTTATTAAAAAGAATAATAATTAATACAAAGTAAACATTTTATAAAGTTGTAATCGTTATTAAAGTAAAAAATAAAATAAAATACGGGTAATTTTTGCGAGCATTGCGAGTATAACATAAATAACAGTAACGTAATTCCGAATATTTTTTTTTTGCAAAAAAAGTGCTTTATATACAAATAAACAATATTAGTGGAGTGAAAGTGCTGGATAAAAGTGAAAGGTAAGGCTGCGGGCAATCCGGTGCACGGAGAAATGTTTTGAAGATGCCTTTGTGTTTGACCTAGTTACAGCTTTATTGAGCTTTTAGAGCTTTCAGTAACACCAAATTAAAGCTATTACATGTTCTGAACACTTACATATACATTTATTTTTTAATTTTATTTATATTTGCTCATAGTTAACTGGATTATTGCACAGATAATTTTTCCTATAAATACTTATTTTAATTTTTTTTATTGGTTTCTAATTATGTGTTATCTTCGCCTCCTACTGCACCTAATTTATACTGAGTTAAATTTTTCATTAATTTCACCACCCAAAAGTTGTCTGGAAGAGATCGCTTTTTAGCGATAAGACCGCCTGTTGTCTACCCTTATTTATAAACTGTCAGTGTTTTGTTTCCTTTTTGTAAACTTTTATTGGTGTGCAATAAAGTATTGTTGTATTGTATTGTAATTTGTTGAAAATGACATTATTATGTGCTGCTTAACGTTTATGGTATGCCTATAATTATACGTATGGAAAAATAAAACAAAGGCTATGAACTAAAAAAATATGCGGTTTAATTAAATTGACATTTAAGCCATTTGAGCGAAGTGTCGACCTTATATACAGCCTATATATGAATTCTAGTGACAACCAACTTAAACCTCACAACAGTCACACCACCATCCACTATGTCTAATTTTGCGATACGATTTTACTTTTAAATCCCAGGCAATATCAACCTTATCAGTTGCGAGGTTTCATAAAACCTTTATTTTTTTCAGAAATTGATTATTTTTGTAACTCATTGTTATCAGAATCGTTTGTATATTTGAACAAGAAAAAAATGCGTCCTATATTTCCATTCCAGATCGTCACGTTTTTGTATGATACTTTTTAAGTTTGTTCGAACGTGACGCAATGGAAAAATATGATTTGATATGAAACCTTGAGAAACTTTTTTTCTTGTAGGTATAAGGTTACAATGTATAAACGAATCTGAGTACGATTAGCCTAAAAAACTATTTACAAAATGACACATTCACACTCCTTAAAAAAATTAACGCTTAATTCATAAATAAATAATTCATAAATATTTATTTTCGAGCAATTTATTTTAATACCTCCGCGTGTTTACGGCACTATTTTGCTGATCATTCCGTCCCCAGTTTTCTCACGAGAGTTAAAAGTCTGTGAAATTGATTACGATTCACAATTTTATGCTTACCATGGTGAATTTACGTAGATTATGATCTATTTTGTAGGGAAAATAAGATGATTGGATCGTCTAGTCAGAAATTTCGTAGAAGTATCGTGTGTCTCTGCCACCGTTTCGGAATGATGAGCGGGGGGATCACTCAAAGAATCCGAAGTTTAATTTATCCGTAACCATCAATATTTCTAATTTAAAAATTCCGAAAGTGGAATAACGGTAAACAGTCATTTTCGCCATGGATCATATGCTACATACTATAATGAGGTAAGGTTATATGATACCTTTTAAAAATCTAAATCCATACTAATATTACGTAACTAGTGTTTTTTTTTTGTTTCGACATTTGCATCGTGTGTATACACGTATTGTTGTACACCCTTCCCGCACCTATAATGTCTCTGTTTGACCTTGTGGTTGACTGGTAGAGAATGCCTCATGGCATTATGTCCGCCATTTGTACTTTTAATTATGTATTTTGGGCAATAAAGTTTAAATAAATAAAAATCCATCCATACTAATATTATAAATGCGAAAGTGTGTCTGTCTGTCTGTCTGTCTGTCTGTTACCTCTTCACGCTTAAACCGCTGAACCGATTTAGATGAAATTTGGTATATAGATAGTTTCAGTCCCGGGGAAGGACATAGGATACTTTTCATCCCGAATAAATTTAGTGTTCCCGTGGGATGAGCGGGTAACACCGCGGGGCACAGCTAGTAAATAATAAATATTATAAATTCGAAAGTGTGTCTGTCTGTCTGTTACCTCTTCACGCTTAAACCGCTGAATCGATTTTGATGAAATTTGGCATAGAGATAGTTTAAGATACGAGGAAGGACATAGGATAGTTTTCATCCTGGAAATGATACCTAAAAAGATTGAAAAGTGCGTGAACATTTCTGTTGGGGTGCGGTGACCCTGTAGGAAATGTAATTATTAGACCAAAATCACAATTGCTCTTACATTTGCTTAGGCGCTTGTAATAATCCCTTTTATCAAGTTCCACGCGTACGTAGTCGCGGGCAAAAGCTAGTATTTTATAAGGGGGCCTATGATGGTTCCTTTTATCACGTGATAAATAAGTGAAAAAGAATCTGTCACTCACACACTCGCATTTTGTCAAAACGTGCCGGATGCTTTGTCACTTATTTATCACGCGATAACCGCAGCCATCATTGGGCCCCAGAACATGATTTTTGAAATTATGAAAATTCGGAATGATCATGCATTCGGATACAAGTGATACAACATACGAGTACCTACAATGTACATACCTACTCGTAGTAGTCGTAGTTACATATTGCAAGTTGTCTATATTGCAAGTTAAATAAAAATGCAAAAACGAGCGACTAATAATAATAATAATAATACAATACTTTATTGCACACCAATAAAAGTTTACAAAAGGAAACAAGACAAATACAATTTATAAATAACGGTAGACAACAGGCGGTCTTATCGCTAAAAAGCGATCTCTTCCAGACAACCTTTGGGTAGTGAAATTGATGAAAATTCTAACTTAATACAGAGTAGGTGCAGCAGAAGGTGAAGGGAGCACATAATTAGATACTAACAGAAAACTAGTACGCATATGGGTAAATATACACATACATAAATAGATATACATAAACTTACATAATACATACATAAATACAATAATATAAATAGACACAAGACGTATACGAATCTTATATAACACAACGCAATACAGTCAGTGACGAAAAACAGTTTCATATATTAAACCAACAATTTTATTGTTCGAGAGATAAGTAGGTAATGCTCTTTAATCTTATTCTTAAATATAGACAGGGACTTAGCACTTCGCAATTCAACGGGCAGCGAATTCCATAGCAGAACGGCTTGGACAGTAAAAGAATTGGAATAAAATTTAGAATGTGCGGCGGGGACAGTTAAAAGGAAATTTTTAGCGCACCTTGCAGACGAAAAATAACTAAAACGCTCTTTAAGGTATTGTGGAGTTGCTGGGTTGAAGAGTATGCCAAATAGAAGAGTTAGAATGTGAGAGCTACGCCTATGACGAATAGGGAGCCACTTGAGCTGTGATCGGAAACTAGAAATATGATCATATTTGCGTAACCCAAATATGAATCGTATAGAGATATTTTGAATGCGCTCAAGCTTATTAAGTTGCTCTTCCGAAATATCGAGATAAGAGATATCGGCATAATCTAGAATTGGGAGAAGCAACGTCTGAGCGAGCGCAATTTTAGTGGCGATGGGGAGGAAATTACGAAGCCTTCTAAGAGAGCCCACAGCGGCAAACATCTTCCTGCTCACTTCATTCAATTGAGGCGCCCAAGAAAGAGTGCAGTCCATAATGACACCCAGGTTCTTAACTTGGGAAGAGTAAGGGATCAAGACACCATTAAAAACAACAGAAGGAATATTAACTAAGTTAATTCTGGAAATCAATTTAGAACTACCGATGATGATAGCCTGAGTTTTTGACGGATTTACTTGTAGGCCAAAGTTACTGCTCCACTCTAAAATACGTTTCAAATCCAAATTCGTTGAAGAAATGACTGAGGGTAGATCGACAACTGATCCTTGAGAATATATTTGAAGGTCGTCGGCATAAAGGTGATAACGTGAAGATAGATTATGAGTGATTGAATTTATAAATACAGAGAATAACAAAGGAGACAACACGCCGCCCTGCGGAACACCGGCCGTCGTGTTGCACCAAGAAGATCGGGAAGCATCCACCTTTATACGCTGCTGACGACCAGTCAGGTAGCTACGAAACCAATCAATTACCGCAGGAGATATGTTAAGAGAACGCAATATACCCAACATAATATCGAAATCAACAGAGTTAAATGCGTTGGAAAAATCTAAGAGAGTTAACACAGTCAATTTACGGTCGTTCATACCCGCCCGTATATCATCTGTAATTTTCACAAGTGCAGTAGCCGTACTATGCCCGGAACGAAAACCAGATTGATAGGGATTAAGAAGATCATTTCTATTAAAAAAGGAAACAAGTTGTTGGAAAACTAGGCGCTCAAGGACTTTGGATAAAAAAGGAAGAATGGATATAGGACGATAGTCGGAAAAGGTGGCGGGATTGGATTTTTTTGGTAATGGTATGACATCAGCCTCCTTCCAGATTGAAGGAAAAACACCAGATGAAATGGAGAAATTGAGAATATTGGTAATTATAGGAACAAGGAGGTCAAGGAGGGGCAAGATCATACTACGGCTTACACTGTCGACACCAACTGCATTCGAAGTAATAGATAGCACATTTCTCTTAACATCACTGTCGGTAAATTGAGCAAGAAAGAAGGGATTATAGTCTGGAGTTGGGAGTGATGAAAGATAATCAAGTGTCCTGGTTTTAGCAGGGCCAGAAAAATTAGCAGCAGAAGAGAAATGCAGGTTTAACTGATCAAGGTCAACATCTTTAGGACAGGAGTTCTCTTGAGATTTCCCAACTCCAAGCGACTTTAAAAACTTCCACACCTTAGCGGGATCGCCGTCTTCAACAGACTTGTGGATATGACGCCTTTGAGCATCTCGACACACAGTGCTGCACCGATTCCGCAAAGTGTGGTAACGGTTTTTGTTGTTGTCTGAAGGATCTGATTTATATTTGGACTTGGCTAAATTCTTCTTCTCAATGAGAGATCTAATTTCCGTAGTGAGCCATGGAGCAGGAAGATGCTTTACTTTAATAGCTCGAACCGGAGCATGAACATCATACAGCTGAATGAGAAGGGAGTTAAAAAGAGATATTTTCTCATCAATAGTTTCAGCCTGAGATATTACACTCCAGTCGATCATCAGCGCGTCATCACGAAGCTTATCCACATCAATCTTACTAAAATTGCGCTGAAAAAGGGTTTTGGCTTTAGGCTTAGGAGGTCGAACTTTATAGGACAGAAAAAGAAGATCGTGGTATGAAAAAGCGTCAGCAGAGTACTGTCCATATTTAGCGACATGACGGGTAGATGAAGTTAGAGTAATATCTAAGAGCGAGGCTGTGCAGTTAGGAAAGTGATGCGTAGAATGAGACGGGAGAATATGCAAATTGCAGGCCTTGGCAACATATTTCAAACGCTTTGACCGATGATCATCTTTTAGAAGGCACGTGTTAAAGTCACCCATAACGATATGGTGATTTGAAGACGGCATAATATCTTCGAGGAGTTTCTCTAGAGGGCTGAAGTAGTCAATATTAAGGGATGGCGAGTAAAAAACACCGAGAAGAAGCTTGGTATGGGAAAGGGTAAGTTCTAGAAACAAATACTCTGCGGTATCAGAGGAAGGAGATTCTGCTGACATGCTAACGATAGAGAACGGAATGTAAGAACGGAGATATATGGCAACTCCACCACCACCTCTTAAAGAGCGATCGTTGCGAATTAAAGTAAAACCAGGTAAGGAGTAAGAGGTAGAAAGAAGGCAAGGCTTAAGCCAAGACTCTGATACTAAAATTGCATGCACATTTTTCAAGTCAAAAGTGACACTAAGATCGGTATAATGTGCAGGAATGCTTTGTGCATTTAAATGTACAACATTAAAATTTTTCACAGCATCATCGTGAAACTCGGCATCTAAAAAATCATGAAGTGAAAGGGGAATGCTGTGGAAACTGTCCTCACTGGATGAAAAGGACGTGAAATGGTCACTGTGATCATCTATGCTACTACTGAGTTGTGTCATTAAATAAATAGATATTATAAATAAAAATATTAATAATTAAATAAAATGTTAAATATAATATAAAAGGTGATGTAAAATGTATACTACAACACCACCCGCCAGCAGTTGGAGACGAAAATATAAATAATTGATTACAATGGGACAACATTTAACAATACGGAAACAAAACGCACACAGTAGTGTAGCAACACCAAAACAAAATGTCAGTTGCTCCTCGAACTGACAGTGACAGACGTCTGCACAATCTGTCTTTCATTGTCAGCTATGTTGCTTAATTATACAAAATACAGAAGAAGAAATAAAAGTGGGTAAACAGAAAAACTATAACCCAACTAAATTAAAGAGGAGCAACGTACCTGACTAAATTAGGAAGCTCGACAAACAATAATATATGATAAAAACAAGTGAAATTACAAGACTACATTACTACGATTGGGGCTTCAGAACACGCTTAGGACGTCGACTTGGCTGTGTGGCAGCTTGGGAACTCTCCTCTTCGATCGGCGGCGGCGCGGCAGACTTCCTCGCTGGCACGGAAATGGACGACATCTGAGCCAGGCTGCCCACACGGTGCTTCGTCCCGGCCGCGTCCAGAACAAACACATCGCCATTCCATGACCAGCAATTGCGAACTCCGAACTGATCCCGAGCTGCCACAAATATGTCGTGACGCGGTTTAGTCAGGAATTCCCCAACTGTGACGCCGGAGCCCTTCAGAGCCACTTTCCCGAACCATACCTCATCACGGAGAGTGAGGTCCCGGAACTTGACTAGAACGGGTTGCGGCTTTCCAGTCCGTGGCTTTCCTAGTCGATGGCAGCGCTTAATGTCAGCAGCAGTCAAACTGGCCTTAATGAGTTTGAGTTTTCCGACAACAAGAGCAGTTGTGTCCTCTGTGCTGCTGTCTGAACTAGATCCTTTAAGACCGTGGAGCACCAACATCTTACGTCGAGAGCGCATCTCCATGCTGTCTACCTGCTGCGCCACATACTCAACTTGCTTCTGCAGCATATTGAGCGTTTTCAGAATGAAGACTTTGAAGGTGCTGAAGTCTGCTGCTACTGAAGCCACAGAAGGGTTGGTAGGTGTCGCCTTGTCGAGGTCATGCTGCAACTCTGCCATTCGGGAATGGAAGACCTCGGCCAGCTCCGCGATGGATTCCTTAATAGCGTCCACTTGTGCCATTGTGTAAGACAAAGTGCAGTACAATGAAAAAGTTGTAAATAGTCCAAAAAAATGTGAACAAACTGCTGGTAGGTGCTAGTTATTATTTGAACATTTATAAATAACTTTGTTTTAATGTAAAAAGTTTACTATTTATATTTTTTATATAAAATCTCTTTTAGATGATGTTGTTGCTTTTTGTTCACCTACCCGAAAAAAAACCGACTACATAGTTTCAATATTGATTTAGTCGTGAAATTTAGTCGATTGAAACTAAAACTAATTCAATTGTTAGTCGAAGATTCTCACAACTAATTCAATCGCAACTAAATTAGTCGCGATTGAAAAATGACGATTGATATTTTCAATCGATTGATTAGTTGACTAAAAAAATTATCGATTGATGCCCATCTCTGATTCGGACAAGTGAAACTTCGGAATATTGTGAAAAATTATATTTACCAGAAAACATTAAAAAAACAAATAAACTAATACTAAAAGGTGGCTAAAACTATTATAAAGAATTATAAAAACATGGCCCTTTTGGCAGCGTGCCCATCACACAGGCAGCATTCCCGCGTTGTATTGCGATGGCAATTCTTTGCGCGAGAAAGCTGCCTGCGCGAGGGTCACCCGTTGCCTCCCTTAGGCGTTTGTTTAGCGCCTTGTGGAGCCCACGCGCAGCCCTACCCCACGGACCTAGTGTCTTGACGCCAAAAGGGATGAACTCGTACTGGGCGCCGAGACACATATATTTATTAGTTTTAAAATTCTCCCGAGCGTCAGCCGCCGCTCCGGCCGCTTTAAAGGTTGCTGCGAGGTAGGACGCTGCCAGCGTATCAGCGCAAGTGGCGTCCCACACCAACGCGCGGCGCATTCTCCAAGGGAATATTGTTGTAGTGTACGATGAACGGATGAATACATTTTTAAGAAATAATGACCCCTCTATAAATTTATCAAACATGTCTCATTATTTTTTTAAAGCCTGACCAGAAATATATGAGGATTGTCAAGAGGGCGCTATTTATAAGATTTATATGGCAACAATTTTGCAACCAATCGCAACCACACTATAATGACCTTAGTTTAAAGTAAGTAAGTAAGTAAGTAAACACTTTATTGTACACAAAAACAGTTACAAAATACATCTATTACAAATAACATATATATAGGTACAAAGGCTTTAGGCAGAAGTTTAAATACCTGTCAGTTCCACTATGTTCACCTCGTAATTTCATTAATAGAATATACTCTTTTTCCTGACTGTTTTTCGTGTAGTCAACACGTATACACTTTATTTATAATATAACGTTCATGACTGTGAATGGTTTTCGGCATTTCTGTGGATATTTTTAAATATTTGTCTTATAAAGAAATAACCACGAATGACATTGCAGACATTGTTGACAAACCATCATAAAATCATTGCCAGTGTAAGAAATTAGTTGCAGTGAAATTCCGCAATAAGGCGCGTCCTCATATATTTCTGGATTTTTGATGAACTTTGAACTTTTGATACAATCAAAGCATAAAGAAAAATTGAAATACGTGGCCTGCTAATCAATTTCAAATAAACAGTTCAATAGGTAAAGATCAACATAAAGGAAAATTCGAAAGGTTATTATTGCCTAGGGTGGCGGATAGGTTAACATTAACACGTTGGACCATTAATCCAGAGGTACCGGGTTCAATTCCCGGTCTCTACCACCAGGTTACGCATTTTTAAGTTTCTTTGTGCTTTGTTCTTTGTATTAAAAGTTTGATGACCCCTCTCCATTGAAAACTGAATTCCTATATACTTTTAGAATTTTATAATATTATAGAAGTCTGTCTATTGTCTTTTCGAAAGTCTTCAAATTACCATCACAAAGGTTGTCAGACATGACTCTTTGAAATGAAACAAAAGAATATTTTCCATCTCACATGTTTAATACGTTGGTAACTGACTACCTATATATACTTATTGTATATTGTATTGTATATCTCCACCGTATATAACATCTTTGAGGTCACTTATAACTGTGTGTCACTAACGTTTTTTTAATGAGGTGAGGAACTTCTTTTTAACCAGAAATTGAGAGGGTTTATTTGTTGTTACAATATACTCCCCACTTCTTTTAGATTTTGGATATTTTAGGTATTTACTGCTCAAAATCATGAGCTCTTTCGATCTAATTAGGAGAAAAAAAGTGGAGCAATGATTCTTCGGTGAAAGAATGTCTCCAGATTAATGACGTACCTAAATTAATTAATCAGTTGGCGATCTTAATATCCGAAATGCAGTCTTTTTGTTGAGTTTCACTAATATGTGCAGGAACCCAAATTATTTTCTTTTCAGTTTCATCGGACTTCTAGTTCTAGTATACTTTGAGACATCCCAGGTTATATCACCTTTAACAGTAGTTGAAACGCGACACAAAAACAAAAAACCTTAAATAAAAATTAAAAACTAGACTTAAAAATAAACTATATAGATAAAAAATTTGGCCCAAATCGCCGTCTATTGGCAGCGTGCTCAGAAGGCTGGCAGCATTGCCGCGTTGAATGGCAATGCTGATACGCTGTGCGAGATATAAACCAGCCCTCTGGTCACGCGTCAACTCGACTAACCTGCGGCTACACTCTTTACCCAACTAGCAAAACTGAACCAAATTTAGCTGTAAATCAGTGACAGACGCAGTTTTATATCCGTGATAGAAACATCTCTATCACTGGGAAGTGGCCCCAGTTTTACAGCTATTTGATGATATATCATGTGTATTTTGGCACCGCACGTCACTGATGTATATCCATGATACTATAATGTTTTATGAATCTCTTTAGCGTTACACCAATGGTGCCTGAATCACTATATCACTAAATTATGATAAGAAAGTAACAGCAATGCTGATATAGAGCTGTTTGTTGTTATATTGTTATTAGGGATTCTTTTATGTCGCATATCGTTAGTGCTAAATACTGACACTGAGTGTTATGTGTAAATAAAGTTGTATGAAAAAAAATGACCTTACAATTAACAGTTTTGTAAGTATAATAAAATAGCAAACTATTTTTGTGTTAGTAAGTAGTGTCAAGTTGCTTTTAGGTACGTGCATAACGGGTCATGCGCTCAAAATTTTGTTGATGAAATAATAGCATATTATTTGTGTTTTTTTCATACCCCTATTAAATATTTAATGAAAGAAAAAATATTTAAAATAGCAAATTATTTAAAGTCACCAATATGTATCTAAAATGTGTTCTGGTTACCGATATATCACAAATTTACAGTTTCCCACCGCCATTACCAAACACTTTCGGGTTCCTTAATAAAACGAGTAAAACCCCCTACTGTACCTACCTTTAGGTAATAAATAAAGTATCTTCAATATTGTTTAACTCATTTGCGTGAAATGAGAGTGGTTATATTTTTGGTCAATTACTGTTTTTCAAGCAGAAGTAATTTCATAAAACTCAACAGATTTGAATGGCTGTGGAAGAATATGTTTATCTTCTCCATTGTCATCAAAATTGTCAGTCGCAAACAAGTCATCTTGGTATCCTGAACAAGGTTCTGTTAAGATTTCATTTTTTGTATCTACGGAACCAACTTCCGAATTCTCGACGCTGGTTTGACTATCATAAAGATCCTATAAATGAGGTTAAAACAGCTGATATACAATAATGTTTATATGTACATTATTGTTACTAATATAACGCTAAATGATATAAAAGGTCTTAAAAAGTGTATTTGCAACTGTTTAGTGTTGATGTAGATCTTTAAGCAACTTTATGCTGCTGGGTTAAGGCAACGCCATTATATGATACTTTAGACGCATATCAGCTGCGTTATGTTCTTATATATCTCGAGTTAGCTCCATTAGTGCACTGATATATCACCAGCGATATTGCAGCGCATTAAAAGCTACAATAGAGTTACTTAGCTGTATACAGGCACTGTATATATCTGATATGCAACGAAATTGCTCTAAATCACAGTTAGTATCCCTAACTGTGATTTAGAGCAATTTCGTTGTGCAGCTGTGTTATATGTGCCGTATTAAGAAGTCCAGTAAACGTTTATGTCATCAATTCTTATCACGATATAGCTGTATAAGATTATACAGCTAGATGATGATACAAGTCGCCAATATATAACATAGCAGCTCCGAGTTGCTATTTTATGACTTTTATATCATTATTTAGTGTTATAGTACATTACTGCAGACGACGGGAAATAAGGGCTTGCCGGCTGAGTAGGTATAGACGGCCGACCGTAAGGGAGGCCGTCTAGTGATACGAAGCCGGCAAGCCCGTTTCACGGCTAAGGCATGTATAGTGCTTTTCTCAAACATATGCAATGAAATAAAAAAATACACCACTCAAAAAAACATAAGTCAGCTGTTCAGCCAGTTCATGTATACAGACGCCATGTTTAAGAAAAGTATTTTTTATTTTCCCTCCAACCCCTCTATATTTTTTTTCTTTAATAAGTCAACGTGTGTATTGTGCGAATATTAGGGCCATTATACACAACCTGATAATAAGAATCTTGGTTTCTATAATAAGTAAAATAAAGGCAGAGGATTTTTAATATTGTCTATGGTCTTTGGTGACTTACGTATAGACGGTATTTTCAGTTCGTGTGTACTACGCATTAACACGGATATTGTTGGTCCGATGGCTGAATGGGTAGCTACTAGAAAAAAAAAATATATCAGCTGTTCATACACACAGACGCCATGTTTACATTAAAATTAAAAACAAATTACTTCCCGGCTTAGGCCTTCAATTTTGTATGAAATTCCTTTACAGTTCTCTCGAATTGTTCCGCCCGAAACTTGACACTTCGAAGCCTGTTCTAACGCACGTTATGACGATATTTCATTGCATGTTTGAGAAAAAACATTTTATTTTATCACTACTTTGCTAGTTGGGTGAATGCGCCCACAGGGTGTGGGCGCATTCACCCCAGGGCCCCAGAGTCTCGACCCCAAACGGCTCAAATATGTAATTAAATAAGTAATTACTTATTACCTTCTGGAACTTATCGACTATACGCGTCAGATTGAGTGGAATGTTTTAATGCAGTATGGCAACTATAATATTAACTATGTGTGTAACCTTCGAAGTATAAGGACACCGCGCGGCACTTACGTTATTTTAAAGAAAATTATGAAATTTTGCCATAACTCAAAGCGGCTCGACCGATTTTATTCAATATAGTTTTCATTGAAAGTACTTATAAGGCCTCATTTTCATGAATTTTTCATAATTTTTTGACCCGTGGTTGAAAAGTTAGAGGGAGGACGGATTTTTTTTTATTTTAGAAGCGAATAGTTTCAAAACTGCTGACTTGATCAAAAAAGAATGTTTGGAGACCCCTATTATTTTTAAAACACCTATTCAACGACCCCCCACACACTAGAGTTGAATCGAAGAAAAAAATTCAACCCCACTTAAGGTGTTTGAGAGGTACCCGAAAAAAGTTTTTTTTTTTGTTTTTAATTTAACGTTTTGTCGGCGTGATGGCGTGATACATATACATACTCATACCAAATTTCAGCTTTCTAGTACTGATGATCACGGAGCTAAGCCGCGGATAGACGAACAGACGGACATGGCGAAACTATAAGGGTTCGTAGTTGACTACGGAACCCTAAAAAGGCTTGCTGTTTCTAGACATGAATAGGCCTGTATAATTTAAGCCTGTAACCCATAGTCAGGAGAAACCTAACCCCAGTTGTCGGGAAAGTCGTACGCTCCGCCGCGCAGCTGGGTCGACCTCTAATCAACAGTACCCTGAGACGGTAGCTGTGACTTCCGCTAATTATCTCAAACACTTTTAGGGTTCCGTAAGGGTGCTCCACTGAAACGGAGCAGAGCGGAGACGTTCGGAATCGACCAATCACTAAGGGTAAAATTTGGGCAAGTGCGAGTCCGACTCGCGCATGAAGGGTTCCGTACCATAATCTATAACAAGTTTGTACTCGTAGTATGGGAGCCCCCCTTAAATATTTATTTTATCTTATTTTTAGTATTTGTTGTTATAGCGGCAATAGAATAGAATAGAATAGAATAAAAATTTATTCGTTCAATAGAAATACATCATCTGTGAAAATTTCAACTGTCTAACTAGCTATCACCGTTCTTGAGATACAGTCTGGTGACAGACGGACGGACGGACGGACAGCGAAGTCTCAGTAATAGGGTCCCGTTTTTACCCTTTGGGTACGGAACCCTAAAAACAGGACCCTGTTACTAAGACTCCACTGCCCGTCTGTCACCAGGCTGTATCTCATGAACCGTGGTAGTTAGACAGTTGAAATTTTCACAGATGATGTATTTGATTTGACTAGATTATCGGAAACACAGACTACCTTGGCCGCAAAATACAAACCCTATCGGACGGTCCCAAACTCGTTCTATATGCATCCGACAGATGGCCACGAAGTGGACAATATTATAACCCAGCTCAAGCTCGATAGTGCACCTGGCCCAGACAAAGTGAGGCCGCTATTGGTTAAACAAATAAGAAAGATTATTTTAGAACCACTGACCTTTATATGCAACTTTAGTATGCAGTCCGGCTGTTTTCCTGATTGCTGGAAAGTGGCTACTGTCTCACCTATACATAAAAACGGCCCCAAAAACACTGCAACGAACTTTAGACCAATATCTCTTCTATCTGTATTTGCGAAAATACTTGAAAGAATCGTAAAGGTCAGACTGGCTAGTTTCATTGAGAGTAACAAACTTATCTCGGACCACCAGTTCGGCTTCAGGGCGGGTAGGTCAACGGAAGATGCAGCTATCCTTCTTACCGATCTCATCTCTGGTCACCTGGACGGTGGCAATAGGTGCATTGGTATTTTTCTTGATCTTGCCAAGGCATTTGACACCGTCTCGGTTCCCATACTGCTGAGAAAACTAGAGCATATGGGGGTTAGAGGGGTAACTCTTGACTGGTTTGCGAGCTACCTGACTGATCGTACCCAAACCGTCAAAATAGGTGATCTGGTTAGCGATCAGCTTCCGGTCAGTTTTGGTGTTCCTCAGGGGAGTGTGCTTGGCCCTTCGCTGTTCACTCTGTATATAAATGATATTTTTGACATTACCATACCGAATGCAAGTCTCATCTCGCAAGACGTGGGATGACACCTTTTCTGGAGCTGAGGATGCGCTGGCAAGGGTGGGCTCTTGGCTAAATAATAATCTGCTTACACTTAACGTTGACAAAACCAGCTTTGTAGCCTTTTCCAAAACGTCAGCAACATCACCTTTAGTAGAAAAAAACATCAAATTTCACACCTGCGCATATAGGGGTCGTTTGGAGCAGACTGGCTCAGTCTCTGCTTGCTCTTGTCAGGTAATTCGGAGGCAAAACTTTGTTAAGTACCTGGGAATATTATTCGACCGGCATCTCTCCTTTGCACAGCATATCACGACTCTTGCCTCAAGAGTAAGGAAGCTTATATTTGTGATGAAGAGACTTCGGAACTGTGCCGATCTTAATACACTGCGCCTGGTCTATCAGGCACTAGCTCAGTCTATCCTAGACTACGGGGCGGCTGTCTGGGGATGCGCGGCAAAGACCCACCTGCTGCCTCTTGAACGTGCTCAGAGAGCAGTATTAAAGGTGATGCTAAAAAAGCCGTTTCGGTACCCTACTGACCTGCTGTACAGCGAGACAAATCTACTGAGTGTGAGGCAGCTTTTCGTCATTAAGGCAGTGATTCGAACTCATGGCGCCGTACTCAATTCCGATGGGCACAAGGAAATGCTGCGAAAGCGCACCTACAAGGTTCCGCTACCTCCATGCAGGTCCGCTCTCGCGAGGCGGTCACCAGCCTACGCGCATCACTGCATATATAACTATATCTGCAACTACTGCGATATTAAACTTCTTTCAGTCCCGAGAGCCAAAATGATAGTAAAACATTGGTTATTTACGTTGACTTACAGTGCTACCGAAGAGATCTTGAATTGCACAAGAATTAAGTAAACCATGTTACGTCCACCAGGGTTTTATTATAACCAGTGGTATCCTATACACACATATCCACATATTACTCACATTTACACACACACACACACACACACACACACACACAAACGCATTCGTTTGTTTCCGTGCATTGTATTGTACTTTTCAATATAATAATATTTTAGAATAAGTAAAAGCCGCGAATTTTAAACTTTTATTCAATATCGAACGTCAAACTTTTGTAATTTATAATTTCTTTGTTTTATAATTCTCTCTTGTTAACCGCACTCGCAGTTGGCCAAGACACAGGCTCAGCCTAGTTTGGTCACTGATGGATATTCTTAAAATGTATTAAGCTGTTTTATGTTAATAAATGATTTTGTATTTTTTTTTTTTTTTTTTCTGTTGCCGCTATAACATCATAGGCACGCGGGTCATTAATTTTTCTTTACAATTTTTACGAAATGTTTTATTTAGTGACAATTTGACAGTTCTCAATAATAGTGACCGAAGGGATGTTTTCCTTCGAAACTTAATAAAATAAAATGTAGTCAGTGGTTGACACTTGTCAATGTCAAAATTGCAACGGTTTAACATTGGGTGTGTCCGAATTTGAATCGTTTGACACTGACGTGTGTCAAAAATTCAACGGTTTGGCATTAAGTTTCAAAGACAAGGATTCCTACAGCCACTATTATTGAGAACTGTCAATTGTCAATAAAAAAAACATTGAATGACCTGCAGCTAGTAGATCCTTATCAAAATAATATAATTTGAAGGTCATCCAAAAATTATACCCATTAAGTTATCAATTTTCTTTTGTAATTGGAAATTTTAGAGAATTCTAAAGTTTAGGACCAAAAGGAACACCAGATTACACATCAATATTATGAATAGGAAGAAAAACTATATTCACACTGGGAGCACAAAGTCATATAAACCTATATTTGACCGTAGTCATTTAAAATTATCCTTTAACCATCGGTACACAACTAATTAGTTATACGCGAGTAACTAATTGGTGCTGCAAAAATAGCTAAAATCTGTCAAGCCGTTCTATCGTTATGAGACCAAATCTGACCACGGCAACCCAGCGAAGTCGAAAACTGCTTGGGTTAGTCTGTATGATGCCCGTACAAGCCGAAAAACTTATAATTTTTCTAATTTTTCAAGCTACTACTTTTTTAGGAACGACGGGGTGATTCCCGTGTATAAACAAAAAATCTAGTTTTTTTTAATGTCACCCATTCCTTATTGTACGACTTATAGATTATGTATCTGTAAATTATTAATCTGACTTAATTTCATTTCAGAACACACCACCACAACGATATGTCCTCAAACACCAATACAACTCCACCATGCCCGCGGTGAACGCAACATGGCCATACAAACGTTCGAGAGCCTTCCACAAAACAAACGATGGACATGGCAAAAACAAACAAGCTAATAGACAAGAACCATTCGAAGAACAATGCAAAACAAGTGACAGACGAAGCAGAAACGAAAGCAGTGAAAGATCTAGAAACAGTAGACTACAGACGGAGAATAGCCATAGAGAAGGGAGAAGAGTTTTAGAGATCACAAGATGGCGGACGAAGGTCAAATGGAGGTTGAGCTCGAGGGTGCTGATTCCGCTGATGATATTGAATGTGACCGGGCGGACGAATGCAGCTGAGTGTAAGTTATTTGTAGTTACTAATAATACATATATTTGATAGAATTTAATTGGGTTAGAAAAATAATAGGGGCTATGCTTTAGATTCCTTTACTTACTTACTCCTCTGGCGCAGCAATCAAGAGTGAGTCCTGGCCTCCAGTACAAGTGTCGACGGCTTGGAGCTCGCGTAAATCATCTTCGACTACATCTGCCCACCGAAATCTGGGACGGCCTACCGGACGACGACCTGTCGGTTTTCCCTAGAAATCTCTTTTAACCGCCCGATCCTCTTCTATGCCCTTAAGATGCCCAAGTCTGTGTGCTTTCGTCACTCCTATTATGTTAGGTTCCGCAACCAGTTCTTCAATTTCATAGTTTTTTTCTGATCCTGCATGTTGCATCAGTTCCCTCTTTCGGTCCCAGTATTTTGCGAAGAATCTTCCTCTCGGCCACCAAGAGCTCTCCTGTGTTAGTGTCCAGGCCTGTGAAGCAACGGCTAGTGGCTATGAAGCCATACATGAGAATTGACTATTACCATTTTATCAATGCGGATTTTTGTACTTCTGCTGAGAAGCCTGGGCCACAAAACCTTATGTAGAGCAGCACTGCAACGTCAGACGTTTTGTATACGAGCGTCTATTTCCTCATCTCGAGTGTTCGAATCATTGATTTTGTTCAACAGATGACATTTTCAGCTCACCAGCCGTATAATGACGCTGCTGGGAGACGCAATCACATTAACATTTCTTCTTTCATCTCTAACACATTTGTGTACAAAATGAAATATAACGTCTCACTTTTTTAATATGGGTACACACCAAAAAACAAAACGCTAAGGTATAAAGACGGTTCAAATAAACAATGCAACGATCGACACACAAAGCATAAGGAAGATATCGAAAGGTTGCTTGGGATGGCTCAAAGGTTAACGCGCTGGACCGGCAATCCAGAGGTACCGGGTTCGATTCCCGGTCTTCACCAGGTAAATTTTTCTGACCAACTGGACCACCGAACTAGATGTCAGAGCCATTGAATCTTTCAACCAGTTGCTTCAACATGCCTTAGGGTGGCATCGTAGTGCCATCTACCGTAAAGATTTAGACTTTATAGCCGGCACCATAGTCTCAAATTTGTTGAGAATCGATAGTAACGATGTGCTACACCCGAAATAATGGCAATGAAATCTGGTTCGATGGTCCAGTTGGTAGGACGCCCGTGTTGGCCCCGAAAGCCGTTGGAAACGCAGGTTCGAATCCTGTCTGAACCTTTTAAACTTTTAAACTTTTCGCATCATTGTAAACATTCACACTTCTAATATATCTTCCAGCTCTCACCAGCCGTATGATGTCACTACTCGGCTACGGGGTATCATGTAGTGTGGGCGGAGAAGCACGACCCTGCACCCTGGCACTGACGTGCTGGCTGCGGGGGGGTGCGCGGGCGCGGGGCTGCGGCGGTGGCTGGCTCTTGACCTGCTGTGTCCATGAGAAACAGAGGTAACTTCCTCAGAGGCTGCGTAGAGATGTTGCCTCTCTGCATTTTTTTCGCTTATATAACGGAGTGCTCCGAGGAATTATTCGGATTTCCTGCCGCATCTTTCCGCCATCGTTGTTCGCATCCTCACTTCTTAAATAGTTGGCAGTCCACAACTGTGCGTGTTTCTGGAAATTTCCTGCCCCGCACGACTGCATTGTGGAATGAATTGTCGCTTGCGGTATTTCCGGACCCTTGCGACCTTCATACCTTCAAAGAATGAGCGTACTCCCACCTGAAAGGCCGGCAACGCACTTGTGACTCCTCTGCTGTTGCAGGTGTCTATGGGAGACGGTAATCGCCTTCCATCAGGCGACCCGATTGCTCTTTTGCTCCATATGACATAAAAAAACAGGCCAACAGACAACATATAGCTGATAGCAATGGAGAACACTTCGATATTAGATGATGACTGAAAATTAATCAGGATTTTTTAATAGAAGTTTTTTATCGATTCTGTTTTTAATATGGAAATACCACATTTTTATTTCTATAAATATAGACACAAGGGTAATTTATGAAAGAGAAATAAACGGACATCCTAAAGTAAGGCTAACGCCCATAAACATTCGCCCCATACCGGTATTTTACTTTATTTTTTGATTAAATTGTTTTACATTGTACAAAACTAAATTGTCATTAAAATATGAAACGGGTTTACTGTTCAAGTCGTAGAAGTCAAATATCGCCAATCGTGTTTGATTGGCAGCTACCGCGACTGAGCGGCTCTCCCGATGACGAATCACGAACCGATTCGAAACATGTCGAACGATATTAGACTTCTACGGTGCGAGAAAACCTATTTCGTGTGTATTTTAATATGTCTAAGGCTCACGGGAGTTAAATAAATTGTCATTTTGTTTCAGTACCAGCCTACCGACGTCAGAGTGGCGGTACAAGTCGCCCCCGCGCCTGCGCACAGTGCCGCAGCGCAGCGTGGTTCCCGCCAACGTGTTCAGGAGGAGAGTCGATGATGATAGCACACAGGTCTATCTTAAAGTCACCCTGTATATTTATTGTGAATAATAGCAGCCATTATTAAACTTTTTTTATATCGGACAACCACACACAAATCAATTTAGTCCCACAGTAAGCTCTAGTATGCTTGTGTTATGGACACTAGACGACGATAAACATACTTATATAGATAAACACATACTTAAATACAAATAGCATCCATGACCCAGGCACAAGTATTCGTAGTAGTTCATCACACAAATATTTGCCCTTGCCGGGATTCGAACCCAGGACCGTCGGCTCAGTAAGCAGTTGTTTAACCACTGAGCCAACCGCGTCGTGATAAACTGTTCCAAAAAAGGCATTCATAGGCCTGTTAGCGTTACATATACATGTGTATATTTTATTTTATGCTGGCTTAGGCAGTAATAGTACATTGTTATTATTAACATATTGTTTATTTATTTTGACACACTGCACAATAAACATACCTATACAGCGTGTATATTTGATCAAACTTTACGGGGTCTTAGTATAGGCACTTATTAATATACTGAACCGTAAATTATTAAAAAAATCTAACTTTTTTTGTACATATAAAATAATTCAGTACGCTATATTTGTTTGTTGTTGTTTGTTGACACTTAACATCGTGATGTCACAACTGACACTAGTAATAACTAAGCTATACATTGCTGCTCAGAATTTTTCAAAATTAATGAAGTCATGGCTGGATAACGCTAAATTAATACTTTTCATAAATATCAGATTATAGCACTAAAATCTCCATCTGGCTACATTATGCGGTTATATCAAATATACTTAAGTGTCTTAAGTGTCTAAAATAATTACTTAAGTGTATGTAATACTAACAAAATATGGATTCTGTTGTCCCTAGACTCAGGCAAAAGGGGGAAAACCCCGCTCCGAGTCGTTTCTGGCACAGAGGCTGTCCATTGTGATCCAGCGTGGAAATGCTGCGAGCGTTATGGGCACCTTTGGACCAGAAACGATAGGGAGCGGTGTTTTTTGAACCTTGCTATCTTTATAATTTACTTTTAATTAAGTATTAGCAAAGAATATAATATATATACTAACGTAAAAAGAAACGACAGCGACACTTGTGTGCAGTAACAAAACTCCCGGCTATGTGTGCGTGTCGAGGGGCGAGCGCGGGAAGCGCGAGGCGGAAAAGGGCATTCACGTGAATGCGTTGTTGAAGGATTCGGCATTACAAGTTCACCGACGCCCGAGTTACTGCCGCGCCTTGGTATTAGGGTATTAATATATTGTACATATATCGGACTTAAGGCGATAAGGCATTCTCTACCAGCATATTATGGTGTTTCAGGTAGATTGCGGTCTACCGGCAACCAATCGGATCCTGCAGAAGAGGATAATAGGAGGAAGGGAGGCGCGGTTTGCAGAGTTCCCGTGGCAAGCGCATGTGAGGATCTCGGAATTCCAGTGCGGGGGAGTCCTAGGTCAGTCCGTTGTTGGTTCCGTACCCAAAGGGTAAAAACGGGACCCTATTACTAGGCCTCCGGTATCTCATGAACCGTGATAGCTAGACAGTTGAAATTTTCACAGAGGATGTATTTCTATTGCTATAAGAACAAATACTAAAAACATAATAGAATAATTATTTAAGGGAGCTCCCACATAATAAACGTGATCAGTTGCATTAAGTTTGCATTTCATTTGTATCCGACACCATATATACCAGGTGAAAACGTAACTTAACCCGGCCGGTCAGACTCGCCCTTGGCAACTTTTATTTAATTTGCAATTTATATATAAGTTATTATATAATATACATTTATTCACTTGTACTTAGATGCTTTCCGAACGATTAATTTTTAACTCTGCACCCACTTGAAGCATCTCTGTTTGGCCCTATGGTTGACTGGTAGAGAATGCCATTAGGCATTAAGTTCGCCATTTGTACTGACTTTTGTTTTGTGCAATAAAGTTTAAATAAATATTGTGGGTGGAGGCTCAATAAAATAAAATACCGCACCTCCACCACATTTTCAGTGAATCATATACTGTTTAATTTGAATTGCAGATTTTTCTTTGCGGTTTCATTGTTGGCCCCATAGTTGTTCAGTGTGACCCTCCCCATCACCCCCTTGCACTCCCATTCACGACTAAAAAGTCACCTGTATACGACTCATCATACAAACACGAACTCTGTCAAGAGTTAACGACTGATGATTGGAATTGAGATGCCTTATTCCTTTTTTTCTTTCTTCATATTATGCACATCTTGGGATTTAAGGTAGCCGACCCCGATTGAGAATTCATTCTCTACAAAGATATGGGACAAAGGCTAGCAGGATGATGATATTATGTCAAATATTATATTGATAATTTTAACGCAATTTTTAAAGTACTTTTTCCTGAGTTCTAAAAAATAGTAACAGCTATTTCATGCTTTCATTGCATGCTATCGAAAATCAGTTGAAAAAACGAGTTTTCTGCGTGAATTTTGTCAATTTCGATTAGTTTTCAAAAACTACACACAAACAACAAAAATCAATCAATGAAGACTTCAAACTGTAGGTTTCAAATATAGTATTGATAATATGTTATGAAACATGTTTGATCATAGAGAAAAAATATGTATTTCTGTTGCTATATCTGATTAGTATGTTTCATCTGTATTTATTTATATGTGTATATATTATATGAATATAAAATTAAAATTTATTATTATTATACAAGAATATTGTACTTGACATCTAATTTGATATTATTAATAAATTATGATGATGATAATGATGATGATGATTATGTATTTATCAAAATATTTATTTATTAAAACTTGTTTAATAGTGGCACCGCCCACAATTTATCTGCTTTGCCCGAAGGTTGACTGGTAGAGAATGCCTCATGGCATTAAGTCCGCCTTTTGTACGATAAGTTTTCCTTTGTGCAATAAAGTTTAAATAAATAAAAATGTCTAAAGCAATCAGCAATTTTGAACGGATCAGGAGCCATAATGGTTGCACGTATTTGTGATTCCAGTGTCCCATTGGTACGTGGCCACGGCGGCGCACTGCGTATCACGCGCACATCCGAGAGACATCGCAGTCTGGCTTGGCGCTTTGGATACTACTGCCGGATCCAACATAGCCAGGAAACTTGGGTAGGTAATATTAGTAAAACCTGACCACTAATATATGAGGATTGTCAAAAGGGTGCTATTTATAAGATTTATATGGCAACAATTTTGCACCTGTATAGTATACGAGTAGTCCGAAAACATAATATTGGCAACTGAACATTTTTTCTATGACATGGTTGCTATTATTCTTTTCGTTATACCTTATTGAAGATCATTGAAATAAAGTGACATTCGATTTTTCTACAGTTCGTAAAGTTAGTTCCTACAGATTTCCCGACTAGTCGTTGTATCTCTACATTTACTGTTTGGTAATAATAAGATGCACCTCAAATACAGAATATCAAAATAAGAAATTTACGATTTAGACATCTCTAAAGCAGTTACTACACTTATCACACATCCTTGCTGCACACATTCCTGCTTGGTACCTGTACTTCTTGGATAATAAAGAAAATATTTAAGCAGACCAGGATTAACAACGAAATGTAAACCACCAAATATTTTCAGGGTCACCAAAAAGATTCTCCACCCCCTCTTCCAATTTCGAATGACACAGCCTGACCGCTATGACGTGGCACTCCTCAAGCTGTCTCGCCCCATCACATACGCTACCCATATCCTGCCCATCTGTCTGCCGGAGGCTACCCTGGAGTTGAGGGGCAAGAGCGGAGTGATCGCGGGGTGGGGGAAGACGGATACGAGTAATGGGCATACGGGGACGAATCTGCTGAGGTCAGCTACGGTGCCTATATTGAGTAAGTTTGTGTCTGTTATAGTTATAGCACATTACTATCCATTTATGTTTTAGGTATCTGTACCTTACAATGTCCCCATTCGCCTTTTGCATCACCTACTCAATAAATGTTTTTTTTTGCATCAACTCCACTAACCAAAGGTTGTCTGGAAGAGATCGCTCGTTAGCGATAAGACCGCCTGTTGTCTACCGTTTTTAATTTGTTTAGTCTTCTAAAGATTTGAAGATTTCTTGTGTAAATGTTTATTGGTGTGCAATAAAGCGTACTTGTATTGTATTACTACAGAGGCCGAATATCCCTTTTCACGCCGACTTATGTATTGCATGGCATGGCTGAATGATGAGATGTCGTGTAAAAAATATATTGAAAGAAACGAAGTTCGCTTTCTCGGTCAGGCGCTTAAAATGTTGGTTGTATTCCCTAATAGTAAAACACAGACTGCATAACCACTTAAGCAGCCTTTATACAGCTTAAATTAGAGTTATAATGGCCGTATATGCTCTTATACCTGGGACCTAATTCGAGAATGCCGTTTGAGAGATCGCAAAACGTCAAAACTCTATTAGATAACAGTGATATCGCCTTTGAACTGTCATTAAAATGCGATGAGCTTCAAGTGACATATCTCATCCCAATTTTGGAAATACGAACGCGATAATGACTGTCAAAAATGTTATTCATGCATATGAATTTCGGTTTTGAACCAAACGTAACTGACTAATTTAACGCACTACACGGTCAAGTTAAAGAATGCTACTGTTATTTATGCCGTCACATACAAAGGAGACGCAAATTAAGCGCGACCGGATTGACGAAAACTTATGACTTATGAAGTTGCGATGTTCTAGGGATATCGCCACTTGTCAAGTAGGGACATGTCAAAAGTGACGGATGGCGATGGAATGGAGAGATCTCCATCATGTCTCTAAAATTGTCGAATTACCATCCTGATTGCTACCTGGGCTGGGTTATCATTACATACGCCCCTCATCTACCCACTCCCGCCGTAACGTGAGTTACGTGAGACTTCTAACTCTTCTAAGCCTTTTATAAGAAACACAATATCAATATTTTCATTGCATAATAATTGAGAATAAATATTCACTCAAGCGGCAAGGATATTGTCTATGTGTCGATAGTTATATAGACATTTGATCCCTATAAAAATATGATCTATTGACATCCTAATTCTATGCTCTCGTTTTTCATTATTAAGTCGTGTTTCAGCTGTGATATTCTTTTCATTCTTCCTTTTTGTATGTATGTTCGTTTATGTATGTTTATAAATAGAGGTACTTATCTATGTATCTTTAATATTTTGAATGACATTTATTTGTTACGTCTCATATAATTTAACTTCTTATTTCTCACAACCTACCTACATTTTTCTGTTTTATTTTGTTTTCTCCGCTACGCAAAGGTTGTCTGGAAGAGATCGCTCTTTAGCGATAAGACCGCCTATTGTTTAGTTTAAGTATTGTTAAAACCAACGTCAGGAAGAAGCAAGGAACATTCTAGTTATTAGACTCAAGTGTGATGCGTTACGTTTGTTCACAGGTAGAGAGCAGTGCATCAACTGGCACCAGAGCAAACAGATCTCAGTAGAAATCCACTCCGAGATGATCTGCGCCGGACATTCTGATGGACACCAAGATGCATGCTTAGGTATGGTTTAATACACATACCACTTTTATGTTTCTAAAATAGTAACGTCAATTGACAACATATTTTTTTTTACCCAGTCCTTTTTCTGCCTCCGAAAATTTTAAATATTGTCAATTAAAGCGTGATATCTTCACGTCCCAAAGTGCCGCAGTGTCTTAAGACGACAAAGCTAACCTTATCAGCCATTGGAGAAAGCGAGACACCACGCTAGGTCCTTTCGCTCGCACTAATGATCACCGCTTGTCACTGCCGCTTTACACCGATGTCGTGGTCGTGGCTCGGCAGTTAGAGAGCTGCGACAGTTAAGTGAAAGATAGCGGGGAAAATTGCTCATAGAACTGATCGTTGGGGCAGAAAGCTTCTTATATGGTGACCGAAAACAGGAACACGCAACGGGGTAGGCCCCCAACAACGTGACCCGACGATTGGTGGGAGACGTTGGATGTCTGCGGCTCATGACTGGTCATTATGGAGAACCTTGGGGTAGACTTGTATACAACAGCGAACGTTTTTGGCGGACATAATGATGAATGTCTATTTATTGTTCCCAGGTGACTCCGGTGGACCACTGATAGTCCTGGATAGCGGCCGGTATTATCTAGCTGGAATTACGTCAGCCGGCTTCGGCTGCGGCGTGGACCACCAGCCTGGCATTTATCACAACGTGCAGCTCACTGCCGGCTGGATCCGCAGCGTTATCAGCCCCAATACCAATTATATTGACTTCTGAAGTATTCTCCAACTACTAACCAGAAAATGAAACATTAAGAGCAACATGGATGGCTTTCAGTGTAATTAACAACTTACATAATGTTATTAAGTGATGCATGATGAAAAGCATTGGGAGCAGTTTTGTTCTGTTGGCTTTACTGCTAGCTACATCAAAATCTGAAGAAACCTGGAAACACAATTACCATGGCTACATTGTGGTATTTAAAAATACTACATGAAACCTAAACTTGTAATTGATACCGTCACGTCGACCGGATGACTGGGTCGCTGGATGACCGTTGACTCCTAAAATATTTTTTTAAAACACTGACACAAAAGGATTAACAACAAAAAAATAGCGGCATGAACTGCATCAATTTTTGACGGGTTTGCCAGATTATACACAGAAAAAGATAAAGAGCAGAATAGAACCAACTAAATTGGTTTCTAAAATATTATGTAAGTAATGTGAAACAAAAAAGAAGACATGGCTTATTAATTTGTGGTAACAAATGATGAACCAAAAAGGTATAGGATCAGTTCTATTTAATCCAATATATCCTAAGACGATGAATCAATGCTGAAAACATTGAATATTCTAGAAATTTCAATACAAACTATTCCATTATTAAGTTACCTTGGTATCTCTGATAGTCCTGGATGGCGGGTGATAAATAGTAGCATGAGTGATGCAGTACCTAGGAATTCTAAATACATCATATATAAATCTATGATGTAATGATGAATATGTGTGTACATAAAGTAGTGTACTGTCGAGTTATCTTATTATGATACTCGTTTGCGAATCGTTTCATAAACCCATGTTTTAATGCCCACAATTACGTAGCACTTATTTAAACTACTATCGAAACTGAAATGTACATATCATTCATACTTATTTTGTCCAATTAGCTCTTCTCACCAGCTTGGATTTTTAATTTATAAGACGAAAATCTTTTCATCTGACAATATGAATGTGACGCGTCCTAAGAAAGATAGCTATATCATCGGGGATAGTGCAATACCGCGTAAGTAACAAGTGTAGATACGAATCAATATTCAAACAAATGCTAAGTATTTTATTGAAATGACAACTGTATCGACAGCTGTTATTTACGCGGTATTGCACTATCCCTGACGATATGTGAAAAGTGATCTGAATAGACGTCATTGCAACAAATGTATGGGCAGGAAAGTAACACCATCTGTTGATACTTTTGCAAAGCCACTTATCTTTCTTAGAAGCCAGTCTATTACCTTCTTACTCTATGCTTTGCATAAAAGTGTCGTACCTATAGCGGAATTTATATTAGGTTAATCTGTAAGAATTAAATAATGACACAAAGGTAAATTAAGAAAGAAAAATTGAATGCGATCTACTACAATCGAAGCGGGGTAAGAATTAGTTAATCCCAATAAAGCCTAGTTTCTCCTAGGGATGGAAGGCCAGATGGCAGTCGCTTGCGTTAAAACAAGTGCCTACGCCACATCTTGCGATTTTGGTAACCGAACCCGAAAATTCATTCTCTACAAAGATACGGGACAAAGGTTAGGAGGATGATGATGAATCTGTAAGAACTATGAAGCAATAACTGAAAAGATATATTGATATATTTAGAAGCTTTAGATGCTGCAAGTGTGATAGGTATAAGCTTCAGGGGATATGGAGTAGAGACCATGCTACAGTGGCGCCACCTGACAAAGATCCACTGGTGGAGCATATTAATAGATGCAAATATCACAGGATCCACTCACACCAATGGTGAACCACAGAGAACTTTATCGTGCTATTAAATCCACTGGTGGATCAAGATGGTGGATCCTACTGGACAGAGGGGAGCGATGGAACTCGACATTTTATAAGCATAGCATGAGCTTTATTATTGGTTCTTGGCTTCTTGGTAAACCAAGATTTGATAAATTTGTGAAACGTGTAATGTCTCATTTTCTAATATAGGTACCTACACGCCACAATTTGTATATAAACTATTGTTACAAAGATGACAGCTCAAAGAAAAATCAAAACCTCTACCAGGTTACGCATTTCAATTCTTCTTTGAACTTTGATCTTTGTACCAATTCCAAGATTTAATGTTTAGTTAAATATGAGCCTGTATCTCATAATTTTCTTGCATTTAACTATTTATTTGGGTCATTGTCAGATTTAAGTGCGCGTCTTTCCGGTGGACATTTACGAAATTAAGGATTCCAGGGCCTAATTTTCTGATTAAATTCCTGTGAGAATAAAGAACGTTCCCTCTTTCATACAAGCTCTTAACTTTTGACCACCGAAGGGACAAATTTTGTTTTTTGTACTGACAATGACCCATTTGATAAACAATAATCTTAATCACTTATTCGATTTGATCTCCCGTTTTGTATTTTTATAACGTTTTTTTTTATTTTTACTTTTAATCGTTGTGCAATTGAATTGTGAAATTAAACTTAATAAACAAGATGTTTTTATTTAGTCATCTCCTTAGTATGTTAAAGTTCCTTTTCATTTTAATTCGGCTATGTAAACATATCGTAGAGACTAGAAATTCTAAAATTGTATTGATAAACAGTTTCCTATGGGAGAGGTAATTATTTCAGGAAAAGTCTTAATAGCGCGATGCAAAATTTGTATGTGCGTGCAGCGCCAGCCGTACACTGCTATCTGTAAGTAAATATTTATTTAATCCGGTCATCACGCCGGAACGCCTGGACGGATTGTAAGAGTAAATATCACACCTCATTTTTCCATACAAAGGTTTCGTCCTCCAAAACTTAACAAGAACTGAATGTGAAGGAAATGCTCTGGGTCCGACCGTTTCTATTTTTGTCTTTTATAATATAATCTGTGTATTAGGCGTCTGTTTTTAGCCAAAATTTCGCCGCGAACGGACGCCGAGTGCACAATAGCATTTTATGCAATCGTTGCACAATGAAGGTTCTTAAAGTCGAGTACCGCGTTTAGGTCACAAGGCTTGCCGAGTGGCCTAAGTAAGGTACGAGATTACTTAACTGAGAACCGAGAAACTTAAACTGACCTATTAAAAAAAACATGATCGCGATGGTCATGGCGGGTGCCTCGTGATTGGTTAAATTTTTTGACGAGTAATTTCAACCAATCAGTGAGCAGTAGCATGCTTTTTTTAAATCAAATATGCTGATGTTCTCTTTTTGAAATTATTACAGTTGAGCAGAGACATGTCTTGTGAATATTAAAGTTCTGTAGCGGGTACCATAGATTATAGAATTTTGGTACAGGATTAAAAAGTGCGTTATTGTGATTTTGTCTGTGAAATTATAATTGACAGATTAAAGTACGCGAGAATAAAAAATCTATAATAACTTACCCGACTGACCTTGGTCACTCAGTCCGCTCACATCGACGCAACTAAGTTGAGAATACAGGACTATAGTATATAGTTGGGGCATTATTTATTTTGTTGTGCCTCCTCCCCACTTTGGCCAATAATTGGCCCCAGTTCCCCAGTATCACCTGAATAAGTGACCACTTTAAAAATATATATATAGTTCGCTGTTTATATTACAAAATTATCAAGAGTAGGAATAAGATTCAAGTTTAAAATGTAAAGACATAGACGGTGGGTAAGACTATCAGTAGGAGAAGACTGTCACAGTCCAACAACTAACTGTTAGTTATGCAATAAACTATGTCAGTCTGGAGTAAGACTGACATGGTTTATTGCCTTACCTCAATGCAATGCGTAAACGCAAAGAATGACGGTACAAAATAACAAAGAAAGGGGTGAATGACCACAATGTGTGTTTTATTGTCCAATAGGAAACTCGACTCTAACTAGAATCGAACTCACTACCTTTATACTTATCGATGCATACTTCTTACAGTGTTAAATGTCTATATTACATAATTATTTATCATTGGACAAAGAAATTGCGAAGTCGCTTGCACGAAGAGATATTTCCAACCTAAATGGTCATACTTTTACAATGAACAAATAAAAATCAACCGAAAATACACCTCAACTTCAAGTTATAACGTACAAAACTGGTATAGCATGCATTAGTGATTAAGTGAACCGGTCGAGTAACATACTACAAGGTAAACTTAGTCTTAAGTTTAAGAAGTAAGGTTGAAAAATGAGTGGTTTTTACAAAACCGGTAACTTAATAGAACGTGCAGCAAATGTCAAGCTGTTAGTCGTTGAGAATGCCGCCGACGCGTTCGTTGTATTCCAAATTTAAATTTTAAAACCTAAAATTTCATAGTTATCGTTTGTTTTTTATTGTGTGTGAGATGGCGGGAACGAAGTTATTTTTTTTAATTGTGGCGGCAATGGCGGCGGTTCTAGATGGCCAGACCTTGGGAGGTAAGTGAAGGGATTTTTTACTCAGGGTTAAAATTTGCAGCGTTTTTTATAGAGAAAGTTATCCTTCTTGTACAGTGTTGTAATTGTTTTTGGAATAAATTAACATACAGAAGTAATGTTGGATTTGGTTGTAAATAAGATATTGTTTGTAGAAAGTTTTTCTCACAATTGTGTGCATAGAGTTTTATTAGTGAATCTTTTTCATCGAGATATTGTATTAATGCATGCACTGAAAATCTGCAATGAAACTAAATTCTACTTAGTTATACATGTAAAACATTTAAACAATCACTCTGTGAGCTGTTAAACACGCGAATCTGTTGAAAATTGCCTTAAATGTCATATTTTAACGGTTTTACTCCGCCATTACGAAAAAATTCGGTAAAATAAATCTACCAATAAAAATCTACATAGCTATCGAACCTGCTCACAAAATTTTACGAGAATCAGTTCAGGAATGCCTGTAAACGAGAGCAGCCAGAAATCTGTACATCCGGACATACAAAAGCATTTTTGACCAAACTAAAACGTAGACGCTTCGCTAACTTCCATCGCTTGGACATAACATGTATATCAGGATAAACATAGGTACACAAATTGACATAGCCCAGAAGTTAACACTACTTACATTTTATTTCGATTTGTAAAGTAGCCTATGTGTTAATCCAGAGTATCAGCAATCTCCACACCAAGTTTTATCAAAATTGCCCAACTTTGAGCGTGAAGAAGTAACAAACATACAAACACACACAAACTTTCCCCTTTATAATATTATATTACTAGCTGTGCCCCGCAGTTACCCGCTCATCCCACGAGAACACTAAATCTATTCGGGATGAAAAGTATCCTATGTCCCTCCCCGGGATTCAAACTATCTCTATACCAAATTTCATCTTAGTCGGTTCAGCAGTTTAAGCGTGATGAGGTAACAGAAAGAAGAGATTAGTATGGATTAGTGTGCAGAAATAAAACCATTTTTATGGATGAACATACATAATTTTCATCAAGGTAATATTGCTCAATCAACATTTGAATATTTTTAATACATGCAAACGTAGTCAAGGCTTGCTTAATATCGCAGGCTGATCATTGATAACATGGTTCCCACCGGCTTATCATCAGTAGATTTTTCCCAACGCTTACACCATGTGGCAAGGGTAGCTTATATTTTGGGAACTGTGTATTTTTCTGGGATAAACAGAGTTTTCCAAGGAATGGCTTGTGTCATCCACAAACGGTACATTAATTGTTTCATTAGCTGATAATTTTAGAATGCTGCAATTTGACATAATTTGACTAACTAATGGCTTACCGTAAGGTCGGGATACTTTGACCCTACAAGGTTACTTTGTCCACCCATAGAAAACCATGACTTGATTTGACTAATCTACCATCCTACGGAAACTTCGGTGCGCGAGTCAACTCGCACTTAGTCGGATTTTTTTATTATTTACGGACTCGATAAAATGCTTGCATTTTTATGAATAGACAAAGTAACTTGGTAGGGTCAAAGTACCCCCGACCTTACGGTATGTGAATTGCATTACCAGCTACTAAAAAAAAATTAAAATTAGAATTGTTTTCGTCACTATTTGAGGTTAGTTTACGCAACGGTCAGATTTTAATATAGGTAGAATAGTTTTTGTAGCGCGCGTTGTGCGATCCCTGATGAAGACCTCTATAGGAGTACAATACAACATGTCGGGCCGTTCCTGACAATTTCACGGAGTGTGAACCGCTTAATATAATAATTAAATGTGTCTCACGAAAGTTTTAATCGGTATGTTATCATTTATAAGCATATTTGACGCTATTTTTTATTATTATTAATCCGTATATGGCGGCTCGAAGCTTGTGCCAGTATTAGTTCATTTGGTTTATAACCAATGCAAGACTTCCGTGTTAAAGACCTAATCAAAAAAATTAAAGTTAAATTATTAAAACATGAAATGAAATGACAAAGATGGCCGATGAATCCAATTCCGACGCTATTTTTTTTTCGTTTTGTTGTAATAATGTGTAGCAATCTTGTCAGTTATAAATCAAATAAATTCAAAATTAACCAATCATTTCACAGGATGAATTTATAATACTTTATGATATTTGTTTATTGAATCACCCAAATTCATTTGATTAGTAAGCTGCAATTAGAGCAATTCATTATGACCACACAAAACACTAATGTTATGATTAAGGAGAAACTCATTATACAAAGTACGAGTATGTCATTTACCTACCTACTTGATTGTTTGCAATATTCATTCATCAAATTTTTCAAGTTCAAATTGACGGTTGACACTGTCATCTGACTGAGATCAAACCACTATAGTAATACTATTTCTACTTTAGTGATAAGCACTTCTTTGGCCTTTTCCGTAAATAGCCGAGCGATCGAAGGGTCCCGCTTTAGCTGGGCTTAAAAAAAACCGTATGTCCGTTACGTTTGACTTTTCGAATGTGCAGATTAGAGATGCGCAAATTAAGTCATTCAAATGAAGAAGAACGATTCATGTCTAGCTCTCGCGATATTCATTCATTTCGTTCAGTGGATCTATAAACTAAAACGGCTAATCATTTTATTTAAAAGTACACTATTTAACTATTATTATCACACTATGTTTCTTACTTCTTAACGTTCAAAGCTGGGCCAATTTTGACAAGATTGGTGTGGTAGTAGCTGATACTTTGGATCAACATAAAGGCTACTCTTTATCCCGATAAAATGTAGTGTACCCGTTGGATGAGTGGGTTATACCGCGGGGCGCAGCTTGTCTCAAAAACTACTCCAAATTGACAAAATTCAAGCAGAAAACTGGTTTTGTTCAACTTATTTTCGACTGCACGCAATGAAAGCATGAGTCAATTGGCGATACCACCGGATAGTATCGAGTTCACACAAAACCCAAACATCAGCTACAAAGACCCGTTTGCAAGACAAAGGGTAATTAACGTTGCACCTTGGACCACCAGGCGGGAGAAACAAGCCTCGTGAAGAGTATAAATACCGTTGCACCTAGACACTCGTCGGTCATCCTTACCAGCAGCCTTCCCTTGCGAACAAAGCTCGGGATCTACAAGACGTACCTGCGGTCCCGCCTGACCTACGCGGCGCCCGCATGGTACGCTCTTACGTCAGAGACCAACAAGAAAAGGCTGCGGTGCGCAGGAGTCCCAGTCCCTGCGCACAATCGTCTCGGCCCCGCGTTACACCGGAACGAGACGATCTTCCGAGACATTAAATGGCAAGAGCTGGACGCCTTCATCGGGCAACTGGCAGGAGCCATCTTCCACCGCGCCGACAACTCCGGCATTCCCAGCTTGGAGGGGATCGCACCGCTGCTCGCCCGTCCACCAGACGGCAAGGGGCGAGCTCTGCCAAGAGAGCTCGTGCCCCTCGACTGAGTCCCCTGGCATCATCTTCGCCAGGTATCCACAATGCGAAGTAGGCCAACAATGACCACAAAGCCGCTGAGAGGCCAACGCGCTGTCTTCATCGTCATAGCTGATGGCAGCATTGGCAGCCACTAGAACCCGAAGAAGAATCTCTTCCCCGAGACAGAATACCCGTCCGTAGTAGCGGACGGAGTTAGATGCCGCCATAGAAGGCCCCCGCCCTGGAATGGCTACCCCACATGCCCGCGAGGGTATATGTGTGCGAGTACCACACGGTTCACTCGTCGGTCATTCAGCTCGGAAGCATCAGCAGTAGTATAGTTTCTTAGTATAGTTTTTAGGGTTCCGTACCCAAAGGGTAAAAACGGGACCCTATTACTGAGACTTCGCTGTCCGTCCGTCCGTCCGTCTGTCACCAGGCTGTATCTCAACAACGGTGATAGCTAGACAGTTGAAATTTTCACAGATGATGTATTTCTATTGCCGCTATAACAACAAATACTAAAAATAAAATTAAATAAATATTTAAGGGGGGCTCCCTACAACAAACTTGTTATTAGATTATATATATGTATAGGTACGGAACCCTTCATGCGCGAGTCGGGCTCGCACTTGCCCAATTTTTATATTTGTAAAAAACGTTTCTTATAAAAATAAAATAATTAATCAAACATCAAGATTATTAACTCATGAACTAGCTATGTTACTATCTAGAAATCAGGGAAAAGTATTATTCACTTCAAAAGTTGGTTGAAATTATCAATATATTTGTCGTATATGAAAAAAAAATTTTTTTAAGGAATTAGGCCTCTAAATATGTGATATATGTCTCCTTCTTTCATTATATTATGTCCATTTGATGCGATACCGGTTTTGGCCGGCTTTAACCTTGTTGTCGTGATATTTAGCAGATCAAGGGCGAATGACACACCACTTAAACACGGCCAAGAAAAGCTGTAGTACGACGAATAATATTCCATTCATTTAATCTATATAAAGCTAGCTAAGGACTAGTTCATAGTTGGTATAGACATAGAGCTTAGAACTCAAGGCGAATTCGCCGTATATTTCCAAGTAAATAGTCTGCCAAAACCTGAGGGGGGCGAGGTAACACACATAAACAATCTGCAAACAAATTCAAAACTCTTATTCGTACGCACCCACGCTAAAAAAATACAACAACGCGGTAACTGAAGGTAATAAGTAATTACACTTGTTTTGGCGTTTACGCCCTTTACGCATTTACGACCTTTTTATAGAGCTTGAAATCTTTCTCGTAATTCAAATTTCATTTTATTGTCTATTGTGAAGGATGGGCAACTACGGAACCCTACACTGAGCGTGGCCCGATATGCTCTTGGCCGGTTTTTGTTTGTAATTTCAAACAAAATAAAGTCAGTAGTCGTTGTTATTTTAAATATGAAGACGTTTAACTTCAATGCTTGCCAATTGCCAACCGTCAGAATTTATAACGATTCTTTTTAAATCGATTTTATTATGATGCTTGATTTCCGATTTGAAATAAAACGTTTATTGTAAACATAATGAATTAATGATAATTAAAGAATAAATGCACTTTCCTTTGAAATTATATTCCATCTTTTTGTAAACTAGACGTAGCAGAACGTCTTTTACACACAAAAACAGTAGGTACATATAGGTTTAAGGTAGGTAAGGTACAAGAAGCTTCACACGAGAGAGAACGATGCTAAAAATGCGTAGAATCGATTATTCAAGTAGTTTTTATATAACCGCTATGACCGATGCTCTTATATATAAAAAAAAGAAAATCAAAATTAATTAATTTAAAATTATTTATTTGTGACTTAAAGTTAATACAGAATTACAGACCTGGTAATATGTCAAATCCTCCTTTTAAGTTTGACACTTTTATCAGGAGGTATTCGGTCTTTCGTACAAGGTTGATTTAAAGTTAAACAATAAATAATATTCTTATAACTAAAAAAACAAAATCTTTTGTTTTAGGCTAGGTTTTTAACAATAAATTTATATAAAAAGCAAAATACAATAAAGTAATTACAAAATATGAATTAATTATAAAAAACCTAATCTTGGGTGCTGCCGGCAGCGGGGCAGGGTCCTGGCTACCGGTGGTTAGGGCTGCAGAGAGAGGAACCTCCTGACAATGCGCGCCGTGTCCAGGAGTTCCGCCTTCTGAATCTGGCCCTTGATAGATTGCTAGATTGATTGCTTGCTAGATTTAGATTTTATTTTTATTTTATGTATGATTTTGTTTTGTCTGATTTTGTAGTTCACAGTGACTTAGTTTAATTACTGTAATGCTGTGTAACTAATTTGAATAAATAAATAAATAAATAAATAGAGCCATGTAGCGAGAGTCTCTTACGGTGTTTGTCGAGACTCTTCGCTATAAGACCGTTTGCCAAAACGACTATCGGGACAATGATCGTCGAATCAACATCCCACATGATTATTATACAGAATATAAAAAACTTATAATCACGAGCATGTCACGTGTGAGTACGTCGACCCCGAGATGTGTTTACGCCGAAATTGTAAAGCGCCCAGCTTCTCCAAAATCCAGGCAGCCGTCATCTCAGGGGTTGCAGGAGCCCGTAAAAAAGGACCCGCCAATGCCGGCTCCAAGAGAGTCCCGATGCGACAAGAATGGATTCATGAAGTTCGAAAAAAAGAAGAAACCAGCCTGTCAAAATCAGTGCGGTACCGCACCGACTGGACCGAAACATTAGCTGCGTCCCGCTCTACCTACGACGGTGCTTTATGTGTCCCGACTACATTACACTACGAAGGCTGAAGATATTGCAGAATATGTAAGGGTGAAGTCTGGTGTCATCCTGGCTGAGGGTCGTAAAATTGGAGTCTCGCCACGACGTTAGTTTTAATTTCTTCGTGCTGAGAGTTCTGACGGACCAACTAGCGAACTTCACAAAGGAAGAGTACTGGCCGAAGGGTGTCATGTTCCGACGTTTCCGTGGACTGCTACCTGACACCTCAAGCACGCGTAACACGAAGCTGTTGACAAATGTGACCAAGTTTAAGTTACTTATGTTTTTATTATTTGATATGTATGTTAGTTTTGTGGTCTGAAATAAATGTTTTCATTCATTCATTCATAATAAAGTAGGGCTATATTCGATCTTTGTTTTCGTTCGGATTCGTGAATGCGTCTTTATAGCAATGGGCGCTTTTAGAAGTATGGCGATTTCTTCCTTATAAATATACTTTTTTATTTTTATAATATTCAAGATCTCAAGTCACCTACATAAATGGCAGGCGTGAGCAATGTATCTTATTTTAATAAAGCACACTAATAAGATACAAGCGAAAGTTTATGTGCTCGTGTGTGTAGGTTGTTACGTCTTCACGCCGAAAAATGTGTACAAAAAGTCCTGTGTCTGTGAGAGGGCAATAACATAGTGACTCATAAAAGAACGTAGATGCTGATATGTCAGAGACAGCACACTTACACCCAGGCCACACAGCACACAATGGGACAGCGAAAAACACTTGTTTAGAATTGATCCTTAAACAAATGATTACAAAATGGCGTCCTGACCTGTAAGGGCATACAAGTAGTAAAAGGTTCGTGGTATATTTTACTCTACTTTCCATAAATTGCCACCATTACCGAAACTAAGAGATGTGTTGAACAAAAGACGTTTTCCGCTCGAGGGAATGTCACGCTGTTGATTTGTGTCACCAAAATTGTGGGCAAACCGGGTCACATGTACCTAAAATGTAGCTTTTTATGTCACAAAACAAGTCAGGGTCTTATGCTTGTATTGCGGTATATGGTGATCTAGAAGGGCACCATTTCGTCGGCGTAGCCTTCCATATTCTTTACCGTAATCGGTAAATATCGTAATCGACCAAAATCGGATCTGGTCATCTAAATATATTATAGCATATGGTATAATTTTATATACTATAGCTATTCCTGTACCTATTAAAATTGGTTAAGATCCGTCCAGCTGTGTCGGCGTGATGAGAGAGAGGACAAAGACATTTATGATGAATAGATGGCGGTATACGACGGGTGCCACGAACCCATACAAATCGTGCATCGCGCTGTTAAGATTGTTCCTTTGATCATTTCCGTAGAAAAGAGTTTTTCAACTCAAATATGGAATTTTATAAAAGTAAAAAATAGATGCTAGACGACGTCTTCTGCTGGAGACCATTACTGACTTTGCACCGCCCGCATCGATTGGCCTCCAGCTACCTTCACCAGGTCATCATTCCACCTTGTGGGGAGCTTACCCACGTTACATCTCCTTCTTTCTTATCTTCAAATTAGAGAAAGCTAATTGTAATTAAAAGTATTAAGTAATTAACGAATAGTTTAAAGAGCGGGATTTGAACCCACGTCCCCTCGGCATTCCTGGACAATACATTTTTCGCTTCTAAGGCGTGCTCCTCGAGCCATTAAGGAAATCAGGAAGTTCGCTGAAAAACAAATGGGAACTCCCGATGTTCGAGTCGACACCCGTTTAAACAAATACCTGTGGTCCAAGGGAGTCAAGAATGTCCCCTTCCGCGTGCGCGTCAGGCTGTCCCGCAGACGCAACGACGACGAGGACTCCGCACACAAACTATTCACGCTGGTGACCTATGTGCCCGTCGTGTATAAACATTTAGTTTACGAGCAAACGTTACTACTTCAATAAACATTGAAAGGTAATTAACATATGTAACGTTTTCTTTTCAGGCCCCATGCACGGCAAAGTGGTCATCTGCTACGTGGCCAGCTGGGCTACTTACCGGCCTGACGCCGGGAAGTACGATATCGGCGACCTGGAGCCATCGCTCTGCACGCATTTAGTGTACTCCTTTGCGGGACTGGATGAGAGTACGATGAGCATTAAGATCATGGGTAAGCACCGCCATTATAAACCGATAAACCTTAATTGTATCATCAGAAGAATCTTGTGGGACATTGTTTTAGACGTAAGAAAAATTAAAGATCTGCATAAAAAAATAAGATGAAATAAATAAATGAATAAGGTTATAATAAGTATACTACGTTTTTTGAAGTTTATCTTGGCTACCCATTCATTTTATTACACAAACATTAGGGTAATGATTGTTGAAATATCAGACAATGAAGTTAAATAAAAAAACAGCCCTTCAATTGTGTGTATAAACCGCGAGATGGAATATTTTGAACATATCGTTGTTATATCTTGTTATGTAACTTCTTCAAAGGTGGTATTAAAAGTACTTTTAATCAAGTTCATATTGCTTAAAAACACGAAACTATAGCATGTTATCTACCTATATCTATAAATATTTTACTTCGTTACAAGTGTATCCGGGAATTGCACGTTCTTGCTTGCACGAGAGTACCGAGACAATCGGGTGGTAGCTGTTAATCAGAAAATATGGATATTATTCATAAAATAAAGAACGTAGTCGGAGAAATTAGTAGTATAATTAAAAAATAACCTCCGATTCGTTCTTTTGTACAAAACAATGAGTATCAGTATTAAAAAAAAAACTTTTTTACACCACTACCGTAATATATCTTTGTACCTAAAATAAGAAACCTACTTAGGAGTATACTCGTATACCTAAAATAAAGATTCCTCGAAGCCATCCCACAGTTAAACCAGCCACTGGTTTTGTGGGTGGTTTAAGACGTAAGAAAAATGAAAAAAGTTCATAGTAACAAAATAAAATAAAATAAGTAAATAAAGAAGGTTATAATATAAGACAGCAATTTTCTTAGAGACAAACGTAAGGGGGGAATGGTCAAAGATAGTATGACCCAATGTAATGTTTAAATGTATTGAGGATGAACTCCTAAATACAAAAAGGAATATAAGAAAAAAAATGTACATTGAATTAACACTACATAAATAAAACAAAATTCTAAAAAGAACAAGGTTCAAAAAACACCCCTCCCTGGTCGTTTCTGGCCCAAAAGTGCTCATAACGCTCGCAGCATTTCGACGCTGGATCGCAATAGACAGCCTTTGTACCAGAAATTAGTCGGAGCGCGGGTTATCCCCTTTTAGGGGATAGGAATTAAAATCATATCGCAAAAAATGGAACATCAATTTGTTTTTTCTAGATCCATGGCAAGATATCGAAAAGAACAACGGGTTGGTGGGCTACAAGGGCTTCGTGGATCTAAAGCAGCGGTTCCCCCATCTGAAGGTGACCATCGCCATCGGCGGGTGGAACGAGGGTTCGCTCAAGTACTCCAAGATGGCCGCTAGCAGAGAAAACAGGGAGAAGTTCATCAGCAGCGTCATGGCGTTCTTGGAGTAAGTTGAAATTTTTGAGAGCCCTTTTTCGCCGAAAAATCATTTCTTTCTCTGTAGTCATACGTTTTTGATAAGTCTTGCAAATATCATCCTATTGATTAGTTTAGATTAGGTTTGTTTTGTAACAATCTCAAATAGTTTACGGTTGCAAAGAAAAATGCTTTCTACGAAATATTTTTTCGGCGAAATGAAAAATTCGACGAAATAAGTTTCTAGGAGTCAATATAGATCCGAATTTCTTACATTCCCAACTAGTTTCGTGAGCAGAGAACTCCAAAATATAAGCCATAGAACGCCAAATAAACTTTACAATGCATATTTATGGACATGACCAGCATCGTAGCTTTATTGGAGTTAGTAGCATTCTCCCAAAAGGTTATAAGCATAATGTTTCGATTATTTTCCTAAGAAACCGCAAACTGCTCACAGGCCTTTATAGAATTTATTCTATTACAGAGGGACACTTTATGTTTGTGGTGATGCCTTTTGGTTTGTACAATGCACCCACAAATCCCACAATTTGTGAGTGGTTAGGCTTAAAACTTCAGTATGTCGTCCAAAATTGGAGTAACTTTTGCGTATTTGTTGGTGTACCGTAAAATAGGTAAGCCGACATAAGTTGGCTTATGGACGCATCTCCGGTTCATAACTATTTAATAACAGTTAAAAAGACGAATTATTTATTTATTTCCAGCAAGTACAAGTTCGATGGTCTAGATCTGGATTGGGAATATCCTGCCCGACGAGATGGCAGACCAGAAGACAAAGCCAACTACGTGACCTTGGTTAAAGTAAGACTTCTTGTTCGTTACACTCTTGGCAGACTGGCTGGCAAGCCTTACCACACGGCACCATTCATCTCTCACAGCCCCGCGTCTGTTTCATGCAGAGGGCAGAATGTGGCCGATTTGATTAGGTCAGACCTCATGGGAACCTACCGCTTGGTCTAGTACCGTTCACTTATCCCGAACCACCAGGCGCTCAATGGACAAAGCCCCAAGTATTAACATGTGTCCGAAAAGGGTGAGGATTTAAGACTTTATTATTTACACCTCACCATGAAGATAAAACTTAAGTGATGTTAAAACATTCTTGATCCAACGCTTATAATACAGAAAATCCATCATGGGACACATCGACGTATTTGAAATTTGTTTGCGCATCATTAGAGTTATAAATAAATCGGGCCGTTCCTATTTAAGCTTATTCCTCGATAAATTTCAACGTCAACAATTATATTTTATGACGTGTATTTTTCATAATTTACAAACCAAATAAAACAGCTTCATCTACATGTTACAGGAATTGAAAGAAGCCTTCGAGTCGAGGAAATATCTCCTTACAGCCGCACTAGGCGCCGGCAAGGACACCATGGACGCAGCATACGACCTTCCGAAGCTCAGCCGGTAGGTTACCATCCCATATACTCTACTTATTGCTTCTAACCTCAGAGTAAATGTACTTCCTAGGGTATACCTATAGCTCTGGCCAAGGGAACTTTGTAATAAAATGACGAAAATCCATGAAGTATATTCTTCTTTAATTCGCATAAAGAAAGAGTCGGCAATAAAAGCATATCCCAGAAATTTTGGCCTTGGTTAACTTACTACGTACTGCCCTGACTCAACGATCCAAAGTGGATCTCGGCCTCCATTCCGGCCGACGAAGTTTAAGTCTTTGCTGACTTGGTCACTCCACCGATATCGGGGCCATCCGACTGGAAGTTTCCCGCGTGGCTGTCCGGTATATGCTCTCTTCACAGCTCGATCCTCATCCATCCTTTCCACGAGGCCAAGCCAGCGCAGTCTAGCCGATTTGGTTTCACCGATAATGTTGAACTCAGCCACAAGATCGTCTATGTCGGCATTCTTTCTGCGCCCGATGTCGTTCTCCGAGATCGGCCCCAAAATCTTCCGGAAAATTCTCTTCTCCGTCTTTTGCTTAAGAGCCAGGGACCAAGCCTCATTAAGATACATCTTAGCCTTGATAAAAGTTTTACATAATTTTTCAGGTACCTGGACTTCATCCACATGATGTGCTACGATTACCACGGAACCTGGGACGGAGTAGTGGGCGCCAATGCACCCATATCGGCTCCTGAACCTGATGTGCTCAGCTTGGTATGTAGCTATATTTTTACCTTCGCCAATCCGTTGCTTTATAAATCACTTTTTAAAATAACTGACGCCAAATGTCATATGGCAATGGGAGCAACTAGAAAGCTCTTTGCGACAAAAAAATACAAATTGGTTTAGCCGTTTTCAAGTAATCGGAACATACATACAAAAAGAAACAACAAAAGAAGTAAACTTCCGGACGAACTGAAAAAATGCTTTGCTTTTTGATTTCGGTTGAAAAGGAGGGCACCATCGAGCTAATTCCTTCGATGCATCGAAAAACATAAGCAGGTTCGATAAAAAAATACCGTTAGTGAAATCGATTCCATCAACCGTTCATGATAAATCATCGTTAGATTTGGCATACAATATGTCTTAGCTACTACAAAGTACAAACATCAACAGACAAGTCAATTTATGAAACATGTAATGTCTAATTTTTTAATGTGGGAACCGGGTGGAAGTAACCAGGTTACGCATTTCAATTTTTCTTTGAGCTTGGATCTTTGCATCAATGGTTTAATCAACAGACAGTGTCAAATATTTGTTAATAGGAAAATCTTATAATAAGCAAAACGCCTATGTTAAACATGAAGCATTTTTTTATTTTTAGGAGTACACAATAAAATACATGCTAGACCACGGAGTGAGCCCATACAAGATGGTACTGGGTCTTCCCATGTATGGTCGCACTTTCGTGCTTCAAGACCCTGACGTGGAGAAGGTGGAGTTTGGCAGGACCGCGGTGAAGAGTGCAGGGTTCAAGGGACCTTATACCAGGGAGGCTGGCTTCATGGGATACAATGAGGTAAAACACGTCTATTTTATTTATTTAAACTTTATTGCACAAAAAAGTCACCACAAATAGCGGATGAAATGCCAAATGGCATCCTCTACCAGTAATAAGGGGCAAACAGAGATACTAGAAGTTGGTGCAACTCAGAAATCCAATTGTACAGAGCAACAAAATAAAAAAAACAGCGGCATTTATTCGTGACCTTCATTTGATCGTGGAGCGTGGCGTGATCTGGTGTCGGAGGCCAAGATTCACTTTAGGTCGTTACGCTCACTTGGTTAGTTTAGTTGGAATTAAAATCTAACTACTGTTAGAGATTTTTGACTATTTTTGGACTTATATCTTCACATTAAGTATTTAAACCCTTTGTAATGTATGTAGATCTGTATGGAGGTTTCGAACCAATCGAATTCGTGGACCCGTCATTGGGATCAGGCGAGCAGCACCCCGTATCTTCGGGACAATGACCGCGTCATTGCCTACGACGACCCCCAGTCCATCTCTGTCAAAGTCAAGTAAGTATTCAACTGTGTAGCTCAGTTCGGAGCTCAGTTTGGAACAGCACTACTACGGATAAGTCGAAGTGGCTTGAAATCCAATGCACAGCAGTGGAACGCATTAATTGTTTTTAACCCCCGACGAAAAAAGAGGGAAGTTATAAGTTTAAGATGTATATCTGTGTGTCTGTGTGTGGCATCATAGTCATGGACCAATTTGGGTGCAGTTTTTTTGATCGAAAGACTTGTCCGTGGAGGTGGTTCTTAGCTATATTTGGTGGAAATAGGACCAGTAGTTTCCAAGATGTTCAGCTTTAATTGGAACAAGTGACAAGATCTCAGCCAATGTTGAAGCTGAGAATTCCAAATTTTGTAGTAGCGTTTTCTATATCACTCATTGAATGAGGGTCACATGACCAGCTAATTGTGTCAGGGGTGTTTTAATTATAAATAACCTTTGTTACTTACACTGTTTGGAATTTGGTTGAAGCATATGTCTTCAACCAAATTCAAAACGGGTTCGGTCACCTAGGTCCACTGTGAGTGTGTGTGTGTGTGTGTGTGTTATGGACGAACTGAGCGAGACGACTGGACATTCAGGGAATTGGACATTCGGGGAATTGGACATCTGAAGAATTGGACATCTGGAGAATTGGACGTTCGGAGAATGGACATTCTGGTAATTGGACGAAATAGACACACTGGACTTTTAGGGAATTGGACCTAGGTGACCGAACCCTTCAAAACATTGTTTGACCGGGATTCTGCTCAATCCTTCGTTTTTCTTTGGTGTTCCTATGAGAACCGCGGAATATTTAGTCCTAAATGAGTTTAGGAACGATGTCATAGCATAAATCATGGTATCGAATATATCTCTCTCGACTCTCTCACGGTATGCTACGAAATGTAATATCAAACGAACTAACCCTAGTCATATCAAACGATTTTGCTCGCATTTTACCATCCCTGCTCATTTTGAAGATTAAACTGAATTTTCATAATTGTCCTCAGGTTAGCCATGTCTTACGGCCTAGGCGGACTCATGGTATGGAGTATCGATACGGACGACTTCAAGGGTTCCTGCGAGATGGACAGCGCAAAGGACGCTTATGCAGTTTTCACGAAGACCTACGCTGAAATCAGGGATAGTCCTGTTTTAAAAGAGGCGCTTAAGGGCCTTAAGCTTCCCGATGGTAAGTCAGCTTTTTTTTATCAGATAGTCTTATCTGGCCAGTCAGTTTAAATATGAAATTTTTATATCAATGGTCCTACAAAATTTTACCTATTATCACTATATCAACAAACAGACTGATATGGTGATAAAAGGAATCCTCTTCTTTTATAAAAAAATTGGGCAAGTGCGAGTCCGACTCGCGCATGAAGGGTTCCGTACATATATATAACAAGTTTGTTGTATGGGAGCCCCCCTTAAATATTTATTTTATTTTATTTTTAGTATTTGTTGTTATAGCGGCAATAGAAATACATCTGTGAAAATTTCAACTGTCTAGTCTATCACCGTTCTTGAGATACAGCCTGGTGACAGACGGACGGACAGCGAAGTCTCAGTAATAGGGTCCCGTTTTTACCCTTTGGGTACGGAACCCTAAAAAACACCTCACCGAATGGTTCACTTCGTGGAATTTTCATTTCATAGACAAATTAATTAACGAAACAAACAACGTCAACCAAACAAAGTTATGCTATATAATTTATTATTATTTAATTAATATTTTCTAGTTATGCCACCAACTAGAAAATAAATCTTTCAAACAAAAAAATCGCCTAAATCGATTTTTCGACTAAACGTGGAACTTACGGAAAAATAAAATATGATATCCGATTTTTGACGTCTGTCAAAAAAAACCTAGGATTCTCCTCTTCTTTTAAAGTCGATATTTTTTTAAACAAATTATTTTTTTTATAGCCAACCGCATTGAAAACTTGAGCAAACGCACAGCCTACGTCGAATCCAACGGCAACCTCTTCCTCCGCCTTCCTGAGCCAGAATACTCAAACTACCCTCTAATGCGCACCATCAACGAAGCGACAACCCTAGCGCTAGAGGAGAAGCGTATCTTAGACGAAATGGACAGGGTCATGCGAGAGAACGAGATAGAAGATAAGCCAGTTCCCGATTCGAGTAGTAGGGCTGTCAACAGCTTGAGTTTGTTTTTATGTGTCTTTTTGGTGTTTAAGTTTTGTTGATTAATTGAAAATTAGACATTTTAATGACATGATCATAACAAAAACGGACTAATTGCGTATAAATAGCGTTTGTAATTTTTCAACGTTTCAACCGTCCCGTCATGATCTTGGAAGTTGGTAATGTTGGAATGACTGTTTCCGTTCCGCTTTTGTTTTGATAATGAGTATAAATCGTGTAAGTTTAAAACTATACATTTATGTAGTGTTTCGACATTGTTCCTATGTATTTACTGCCAAAAACATGATTTTTTAAATTACTTTTTGACTTTTTAGTCACAGTCAATAAGACTCATGGAGTCGTCTCATTTATAATACTAGTGAATCAGTTTTGTATTTGACGTTTATTTTTCTAATCGATTCTTTAATTAAGAGTCATTATCTTAATTAATTTCGAGAAACGTTTTAATTAAAATGACAGCGCTGGCGCCAAAACGCGAATGTCGCATTTTCTATCAATTTTGCTAATCGACTTCCAAAAATTGTTTTTCATTGTTGTATTTATCTCTGACATGGTGATGTTTTATTTACTATATTTGAAAAGGACAATGGGAAATAGTGGTCAAGACCATTTTTTTCTTTACTTTTCTTTTTACGGCTACAAAATTATCCAGTTCATCATATGACTACCTATCTAAAACAGGAGGATTATTCGCTGGTTCCTAATATTTTTTAAATATTTTACGTACACCATACAGCCAAAAAATGATGAAATGATTGAGCTAAAGTGATTTTACAACTAATTGACTGTACCGTATTTTGCAAATGTGTCTCAGCCAAGCTTTTAGTTTTTCCCCATTGGAAAAAGTGGTCTCAAATTTCGATCAAGATAATTCAAGTCAATTATAAGAAATTAATAAAACAGTAGCTATTCTAAGAAATACACATTTTTATATAAATGAAAAAATGAATATTTTCTTTTGTTTTATTCACAACCATACTCTTTTTATAAATCTTCAAAAGGAGATCCGCATCGGACGTTGTAGAAGTGGTCACAGACCTGAAAAAAAAAACATAACTGATTAGGCCAAAAGCTGAAAAGTTTGAATTTCAGGTTTGAATCCTGAAAGCATATGATAGTCATGTTTGAATTAAAACAAAATTCCAACAACCGACTTCGACGAGTGAAATTAGATTTTTGTTGATATACTCAAAAAGCGCTCAAACAGTTTTAAGATCTAGCAAACAAAATCATCAAAAAAAGAACCAAAAAACACCCGACGAACTGAAAACCTACTCCGTTTTTTGACGTCGGTTGAAAATAATCATCAATCATCAGAATGGATTACATACAAAAAAACAACATACATTCAAATTTAGAGCCCTCTCTTATGAAGTCGGTTGAAAAAGGAGCGTACCTGGAATTGCTCGTTGAAGAGAGTTCCATTGGCGCAAAGGTCTGTCGCCACTAGATGCTGATGCCAACAGAAGTGGTACGCCTGGAGACAATAAATTACCAATAAGTAAAATGGCTACGTCAGCCACTTCAGAGCTCATGAGCGACGCTCTCTTTACCCAGCGTTCAGACGCCGTGGCCGAAATCAGCCGGATGATGGTGATGATGATGATGATGAATAAATGATCGACACTCCAACTTCATTATTGTCATTATTTAAGAGTATCACTCTTGTTGGTGCAGTTCTCTCCAGTCTGTTCTATTTAACACCAGTTCTTTGACTTCTCTATACGACGCGACACCTTTATCTTTATCTGCATGGTCTCCTCGCCCCTTCTCTTTATCTCCTTCCTCTATTATCTTCTGTATTATAATTCGAGCTGTATTCTCAGTAATTACCTGACAGCCAGTGTCGATGTCGGCATAGTATCCTCTGCTACGACCTTCGCAGCTGAAGACAGTTTGTACATCCTCCAGAGCCAGGGTCGGGTGAAGCGGTGGAGAGTGGGGGAGATGCAGATCATGGTAGTAGTCTACTGGGAGCTGACAGCTGGCCAGGGTAGCTGAAATACAAGCATTACAAAAAAAGCATGAAAAGGATGAGCTTGACGTTTTCCCGTGGGACAACTTAACAATTTAACAAATAAACTAAACAAGATCAAATCTAAATCGTAACATTTATATGAATTCTGTAAAAATTACACTTCCATGCAATGTCATAACTGGGTGAAAGTGGGTGAAATTTAAAACGAAAATAGATTATGAAAGAGGTCTACTGATATCCGACGGCAGGCATTCCAAAGGCAGATAGATAACAGAAAACCTAGAAGTTAAGTACCTAAATAAACAAATATCAAGCGACAAACAAAAAATCGACCTAGTCCCAAACTAAGCAAAGCTTGTACCATGGGTACTAGACGATGATACACATAATATATAAAAAATATTCGAGTTCATCACACAAAAATTTGCCCTGGCCGGGATTCGAACCCAGGACCGCCGGCTCAGTAGGCATCACTAGAAACCGCGCCAACCGCGTCGTTTTGTATTTAATTATTAATTTAATTGAACGATTAATTGTAAAAAAAGCTAGTTACCTATTTTATGGTCAATTCATAAAGACCTTACCTATTAGAGTTATTTTATTTGTGGAATAAACTGTGTTTAATTTATATTAATTCTCAAGTTTTTTTATATAAAATAAATAATAAGATGAAAAAATCTAGGTCCGAATTATTATTGGAGCGGAGCAAGCGAAGCGAGCGAAGCTCCCATGGATCGACTCGAATGGACTTTGCAACAATGCGCAGATCTCAGCGAGTTCTCAACCGATTTTAGAATTTTTTGTTTTAAAATGCACTAATTAAATTTCGCTAGGTCGTGACGAAGAGAAAATTTCGAAAAAAAAAAACTCCGCTCCAATCTATGGTGCAAGCTTAGCCGGTGGCTGACTCTGCATCGACCTAGTATTTACTTTTTAATTTTCGTAAATAAAAACCTACCTATCTAAAATGAGTTTGCTTCCGATAGTTCCGATGTTGTAAAGAAATTTGATTCTCACTATTATTATTAGTTTTATTGTTTCTCATTATTATTTTGAAGATTATTTAAAAATCATTAATAAACTAATCATATTTTATACATGATGAATCATGTCAAGGATCAATGTTGTATCTCGCATTATTGAAAGAACGCTCTATTTTAAAGATTTATCTTTAAATTATATTATATTACGCTAATTTAGTAATAAACAATATAATAATAATCAAAATAGGTATAAAGAAGTAAAAAATCTTACCTAAGCAAACAATGGCAACGATTTTCAACATCTTACTTAACTTAGAATTAAATAAAAATAAATAAATTAAATTATTATAAATAGGAAACAAGCGGCGCCGAGTGCGCGATTAACTATACTAAGCGGTGCGTATGAGTTTATCCGCATTAGAATGTTATAGATCCATAGATCATTGATATAGATCCGGGGACGGTGTTATGCCAAATGCATTGGTTTAACCAGTATTCAGTACTATTTATTTATTGTATTAAGTTTAGTTATTATTAGTATAGTTTGTAGTTTACACTCACGTGAAATTGTCAAGAACGGTCCGACATGTTTCGAACTCGTATGGAGCTCTTCGTCAGAGACTGCTACTCGTTCAGCGGCATGGTAACGTTGTCACTGGTTTGTAAGTAAATAGCGAGTCGTAGGAGAGTATTGTATGTAACGTTGTATCAGTAAAGAAATACTCGTGGCATCTCATGTCACTCGCGTTTTTTGACCCCTCTTATACAACTATTGCTTAAAATACTATTATACATTGTTTTGGTCGTTTCTATATATAGTCGCGTAGAATTTAGACCTAGACCCTATACCCTGGTCGGCAAATGATGTTCCCTGGGACACTTCACGACATGTGATAAATTTGTAGTAAAATTACTTGAAGGCGTTTTACATGAAAAAAAATGTTATATATTTTATTAGACTCACAAAACTTTACAGTCACGTAGGTCCTATTGACATTGTAGTGTCATGGCTTCTTATGGCATAACACCATCCAGCGCAAGTATCGATTTCGCGTTTACGAGGTCGCGTGGTGCCCTTGCGCATGCCATCGGTACCCGCTGACCGTAAGCATTGTTTGTGTGTGTGTTAGTCTTACCTTATAATCAGAAGTTCCAAAGGAGGGGGTCCTGGGTTCGAATCCAAATCAGGGATTTGTGTGATGAATTCGATTATTTGTTCTTGGGTCATGGTTGTTGTATGTATTTAAGTATATATTTATCTATATAAGTATGTATATCGTCGTCTAGTGCCCATAACACAAGCCTTCTTGAGCTTATTTTGGGACTAGATCGATTTGTGTGAGGTTGTCTGATATTTATTTTATTTTATTTTAAACTATGATACAAAGAGATTCCATCTTAGTCCTTGTCTTCACTGTCTGTCACTGTCACTGATATATATCAGTGATACAATCATACATAGGTAAACGTATGTATAAAAAAACATGTTCCGTTTTTATGGTGGCGCTTAGATTAAATACGCCTACAACGAGAGTCTTCATAAAACAGATTTGCGAAAGATGAACCCGATTTTAGTTATATGTGTGCGTGTCTACGAACCAATCATAGATACGTTTTGCTTGTGAGCTTGACGTTGTGACAGATGCGCACACGGATGAAACTCAGCCCGTGGGTAACCAAAACTGGCTTCACTTTCAAGCGCTGACTAGGTTTCTAGGCGTATTTATTCTAAATGGTGGCGTTACGTTTCGTTTCGTTTTGGTCACTACACCCAGCCAGCAGTTCTGCTGCAAGGACGCGGAGGCGATGCAAGAGAGGGAGAGACAAAGAAGCTCAACGAAATGACCCAGAAGCGCATACTGGCACAATACCAAAAGTCGTTCAGGGTAGTACAGAAACCTTAACATTCCCTGGCCGGAGCTTTCGGTTCTGAGACAGGGCACGTACTCGTATCCGGGTCCTCTCGTGTTCCCCTCCGTCTTATGTCCTTTCTGCCTTGTCCCATTCTTCGGCCCTCCTATCCGAGGCACCGGGGAGCCAGAAGTTTACAGGTTAGGTTAGTGTAGGTTATTTTGCAGTCAGGATGAGGACCGACGGGAGAGATCCGACAAGAATACAAGCATCGAGCCAGAATGGAAATAGACAGATACTACGTAGGATAAGTTCTTGTGTTGTAGGTTGATGGCGCTGAGCCGTCGCTATTTGTATGTAATGTATTTATTCTAAATGGTGGCGTATCAAAAGGATGGTAACGGATCCCATAAGAGAGGAAGAAAGCCCAATCCTAATGAGAGGTTGGAAGGAGAAACTTGAACTAGAATTCAAGATCCTAGAAACGAGTGGGAAGGAAGGAATGGGAGATGATCGTGCGACGGAAATAAACAAGTCAAAGATCTGAGGGATTTAGACAAGAATTATCACCACCGTCATCGTCATCATCATCACCATCATCACCATTATCATCATCATCATCATCAATATCACCATCACTATCGTCACCATCACCATTTCACGAGTTAATGCCTAGTTATGAACAATAAACAACCATCTCAAAATGATCTAAGCATCCAACAATTTTCCAACGATTTGTGCCTGCGGTAACCCGATTTGGTGCGGGGATGGGGGTGTCCATTCTGTATGTAGTTCTATTACGTATTCTGATTCAATCACCAATTGTTATTCAGTATTACAGCCCAACAGGATGTTTTCCAACCAACGCCATATTGCGGATTTAGTTTTTGGTAACTGACGTTGAATGTCAGTGAATGTCATTGATTTAAACAAAGAGGGAACACGACTAAATACTCCACAAATTTCGAGTAATTTTTGTATAATAAAGCCAAAACTATACACAGTGATGGAAGTAAAGTTTTTTTTCAATAGAATTCAGTAAGTATTTATTTCGCAAGAAGAACGAAGGATTGAGCAACATTCCGGTAAACAATGTTTTGAGATTGGTTAATGACAAATCCTTGACAAATCGCTAGTAACGTTTAATATATGACGTTTGCTCATTATTGCCATATGAAAGCTGTTTGTAGCGCCACTATCCCTGGGCCAGACCGATACTTGTTAGGATATACATTTTGATTGGGTCCATATTTGCTCTCATAAAATTTTTATTCCTATTTTTTATTTCACTACCAATTTTTATTGATAACAATCACTCTTCATAATTTTTTTCCTCATACTTTTTTTCTTCATACTTTTATTTTACTACCACCGGAACTCATAACAGTCAGTAATCATATTTTTTTCTTAATAATGTCATTACTAAGAAATGTTAAAACTCATAATTTTTTTTTCATAAGTGGGTTACTTCATTACAGCCAATTATCATAATTTTCCTATTAATACTTTCCTGGAAGTGGTTGGGTGGATTGTTCTTGTATGTAAACAGTATGAATACAAGCAAAACCTTTCGGTACGACAAAAAAAAACCTCGAAGGCCAGGCAGGAGCTCGCTACGCTTCGCTCCCGCCTGACCTTCTAACCTAACCCGGCCATGTCGGATTTGCTCTGAAAGGTTTTGCTCGCTCGCTCGCTCGTTCAAAGTTTGTAATTTATGAATTCGGATGATTATGAGTTAGATTAATAGTGTAAGAAAATATATGAAAACAAATATTAGTATAAACAAGTTGTATGAATAGTGATCTTATGAGTTCTGATGATTATGAGTTCCGATCGATAGTATTAAAAAAAAAATGAAGTTTGATCATTATGATATAAAATAGTATGAGAAATATTTTCGGAGTTCCGATAATAGGACTTAAAAAGTTATGTGAAAATATACGCACCCATTTTGATTAATTTCTGTGAAAAAGTGTTATACCTTTTTCACCAGCAGACAATAAAGTGATTACAACAAACGAAAGAAAACACTTTTCCGTGACAGTTCTGAACTGAACTTCTGATACTCAAGCTCAAAATGTTAGTAAGTATTCATTTTCTTCGCGATTGGTTTATTCGAGCAAAATCACGACTACAAACTAGTCTTAATTGAATCTAGTTACTTCCCTCATTATTTAACTCAAAATCTAAATGCGAACCATTAAGGTGAAGGCCAACCATTCTAATTTCAAAATTTGACACAGAGTAACGCCAAAATTTGAATTTGGAATGTGACCTCGTCCAATCATGGCGGTCAACAGCCGATCAAATTCAAAAGGCCGTTACACAGTATGTATTTGAGGCATACTTATGACTTTTTTATTTGGGTGCATTTGAATCAAGTGGCGCCAACGCGTTATCTGTCAAAATTGATTACTTTCCAATACTCGTTATATGTTCAAGTGCGGTTGAAATTCCGATTTTATTGCAAAGCGGTACATTTCGTTTTTAAGCGTTACTTTGCCATATAGAGAGGTATGGTAAATAATAATTTGACATGATATTGTTACAAATTTATATTTGCGTTTGAAAACTGCATGGATATTAGACACAAATATAATTACACTACGAGGCAAAATTGATTTTTATTTTTACATTTGTGTACTAATGTTGGTAATTATAATGAAAAGTCCATTAATTGTATGAAAGTATCGTTTCAACTTGTTGTCTTATTTACATCTAATACCATTGTAATGCTGTCAATCGTTATAAGATATTTAAGTAAATTAATGACATAACTTTGGCTTGTACCTTTTTTTACTAACTAACTAAAACTAACTGCGCTGACTCAGCGACCCAAAATGAGTTTTGGCCTCCGACACAAGAGCACACCTTTTTTAAGTAACATATATTTATTTAAAATCCATACGATGAGGTACAAATACTTACAATAAAACTAAACCTAAAAATAAAATACTTGTACCTTTTCATATTCAATTTAATTAGATATGTTCATATAACTTATAGTTAAATGTGAAGATATTTTCGGCTAAATACATTTTTTCAATACCAGGCATTTTTTTATTTTGAGTTGATCTATTTTTTCGCAAAAAACCTCCACCCACACTCAAAAAAACTGCGCAATAAAATACAATTAGTAAATTACCTAAGTACTTTCATATCAACTAAATATTTTAGGACTACCCTAACAAGCAAGCCGGTGACAATCGCTTTTATAGTCACCACGTTTTTTCAAAAACATTCAAAGATCCAAAAAGAAAGAGAGGAACCTAGTTTTTTGTCAGCTCATGGTTAACCTGTTAAGCGAGCTGTTATCGATATAGCTGTCTTGTCGCCAATATTGACAAATCGATCGGGTTTTTAGGGCTCCGTATATCAAAATGAAAACGGAACCCTTATAAACTTTGTTACATAAGTAGGGCTGCCATTTCTAAATTCGCCGAATCCAGACAAAGCCTTAAAACTTAAACAACCCCGGACATTTGGCGTAAATGGCATTTTTTCCCGGACGTGTCCGAAAATAATATTATTAAAAAATCGCTTTATTCACATAAAAGGTGTCCGGAAACTGGTAACCTATCATAACCCCGAATTTTCATTTGCCCGAAATTTCATATGCCCGAATTTTCATTTGCCCGAAAGCTAATATTTATTCCAAAACTATTAATATTTTCATGACTTTATAAACGTCGTTCTAAAGAACCCGTTAGGTTAGGTTAGGTTTGTTTTATAATTGACAACATTTCATATTTTTAAGACTATTATTTTATTACTTTTCTGAATTCTGCTTAAAAAGATGAATTAATCTGTGTTTTTATTTATTTTCTGAGATAATTATTTATTTTATTATTAATTTATAAAAACATACTCATTTTAAAATGTGGCAACACCAAAACCAGAACTTAATGGTACGGTTACTTTAGTCGGTTTTCTAATTAAAAAAAAAACTTAATAAAACTCGGTATGCATCTGTCATCTGTCAACGTCAAATAAGATAAAAATATATTTTTTCGCTCTTTGGTTTAGACAACAACCCTATTCAGCCCGTATTGTCTGAGATTGCAGTTATTTGATGTATTTTCTTATATTTCTTTAAATACAGAAGAATAAATTCAAAGATTTTTTTTAAGGTACACGACATAAAGCCCTGTCGATCTCTATATTACTTTCCACCTGTTATAAATATGAAATGTTGTCAATTATTTTGAAATATTAATAGTTTTGGAATAAATAGCTTTTGGGCAAATGAAAATTCGGGCATTCGAAATTTCGGGCAATTAGGTAACCCCGGAAACTTGTTTAAAACCCACCCGGACGGCCTCCAAACTAGAACCAATCCGCGTAAACCAGGACGGATGGCAACCCTATACATAAACCATATACTCAAATCGACAGTTCCTTGAAGCTGTAAAAAAAATCAAGCTTCTAGGTTAACTTAAAAGAAATATACGGCGGTTCATACCGCTAAAAATGTATATTTCGACATTCTCAAGGGAATCAAAATGTATACCTACTACAAAATATAGGGAAAATTTGAAAATTAACATTTGTAATTAAATCATAATAAATAAAATCCTTTGTAAAGATCATATTTAAAGAACACGGTTGCGTTAATTTTGCACCTCATTTGGCGCCATACATACCAGGTGCAAATTAACTTACCCGGCCAGTTAAAATGGGATAAGTATTTTTACGGAACCCTTGGTGCGCGGGCCAGACTCGCACTTCGCCGTTGTTTTTATAATCGATTACTGTTATTCTGACAGTTTAATTGCTCATTGTAATATCTAGATTCATTCGTATGGTAATATACACATTTATTCGAGTGAACGATACAATGAAACCACTGAAGTCACTACAGCTAATTCTTTAGAATTAGAATTAGCAATTTAATGATGTTTATCAAATCAAAACCATGTTTTTACGATCCTAATAGGAAAGAAAAGGATATCTCCATCTCACATAACTCTCCATCGTATAAATTGAAAACATTTCAAATAGTGTTAATATTAAAATAATTTCATTATTTTATTATCAAAAAACCCAAAACTATTATTTTCATTTGATTATACGGACTAGTCCAGAAAATGTAAGCAGTGTCTAAGAACCAGCACCCAAATGACCTTGTGGAAAAAATTACAGTCGCAAAAAAAAAAACCATGATACAATTTCTTTACTAAATCCATCTTAGTAATAGTCCGACTGCATGATTATTTTGTCGCCTATGCTCTTTTAGAATGAGCAATTTTTCAAATGGATTGTTTTATCATAAATTGGGATATATTAAATGGAAATTAATATAAGTAGAGATCGAGACTGCTTTGCGTCGTGTACCGTAAACCGGGGTTACTTTAAAATGCAGGGGCTACTTTGAAAAAGTGTTTTTACGCCATATCCTTATTCTTTTTTACTATCTGTGGCAATGCAATACGGTTGGTATTCAACAATGACCCAACCTTTTACTTCACTTGCTCAATCGCACTATGTATATTTGCGTTTTTATAACCATTTTAAATCTATCAAAGTAGCCCCAAATTTTCCTAAAGTAACCCCGTTTTACTACACAAAGTAGGAATTAATTTTTCTGTATGTTAAGAAATATAAGAAAATACATAAGACAACCGAAATCTATGACATCTATGCCTGCATAGAGTTCTAGTCTTCGACGTATATGCGAACAAATAAAAATGTCAACAATATTCAGATCTACGTCGTTCGTTTATTTTAAATAGACGCCAGACAAAAGTAACCTTTCTATTAAGTCATAGTTTTGGAGCTAAATTAAATAGTAAATTAGTAAATTTAAATTTAAATAAATAGTTACTTGAATAATATAAAAGCAGTGATAACTTCGTCTTTCTAAGCGGTATGGTGGGTGTAGTCAACAGTGGAGGGGGCTCCAACGCATTGCGATCATCATGCTGGGTCCAGTCGCCAGAAATCTGGTCATCATTGAGAAGGAAACGTTGGTTAAGAAGCGGAATTACTGTCTTTATTCTGTCGTGGTACTAATTCTATTTTATTGGCAACGACAAATTTTTGGTAATCGACGTTGAAAGTCAGTGTATGCCACTGATGTAAACAAAGAGGAAACAGGACTAAATTTCAACTAATTTTTGCATAATACAGCTAAAAAATTTTACAGCGACGAAAGTCCAAGTATTCTTCAATAGAATTCAGTATTTATTTAGCAAGAAGAACGAAAAATTGAGCAGCGTTCCGGTGAACAATGTTTTGAATTTGGTTGATGAGAAATCCTTGACAAATCGCTACTGACGTTTAATAATGCAAATATGACGTATGCACATTATTGCCATATAAAACCTGTTTGTAGCACCCTTTCTTTGGGCCGGACCGACACTTATTAGGCTATATAATACGTAGTATAACAGATATAATATGTGGCGATATAATAAATATCTGGTACCCTAAAATGGCAAGCTAACTGGTTTTCAATGCCTTGCACTAGTTGTGACCTCCGGTTGGCTCCAAACAAATGGTATATAATAGCAATACTATCTTTTCACGCGGTTTTATAATGATGTAGCTATTTATTTGTTAGTAAAAACTTTATTCCAATAGTAGCACCAATTAGGGAGAGGCTGCAAGCTAACCGACTATCATGGTATGGGCACGTGATGCGAAGAGAGGAAAGCCACGTAACCAGAAAAGCGTTAACAAAGAAAAGATGGATGGATTGTGTGAAAGATGATATGAATAAGAAGGAAGTAAACGACGAGATGACGAGTAATAGGGAAGAATGTAGGAAGCAAACATGCTGCGTCGACCCCAAATAAACGGGATAAGGGCAAGCGAATGATGAGTAAAAACTTTATTCCACGAAAAACAAGTTAAAAACAATAATAACCAAATTAACCTATTCTCAGGGAACCTACAATATGTCAGATTAAGACGCCAGATGTTATGTTATATAAGATAAGAGAGTTGAGAAGATATTTTACTATAGAGGTCAAGAAAATCAAGAAGCTAAGGTTGAAATTGAATAAAAAGAAATATGCACTAGATTTGGTCAATCAGGAGTCTAATTCGATTGACATTAGCACATAACCACAGAATAAAGAGACAACGTGGTCTGTGGCCACTACAGAAAGCGCACTCTTTTGTTCTTTGCCGGCTTTCGCAAAGGAATTAGCTTACCAGTATCTGATTGGAAGTTTTACATGACGTGCGTCGCCGTTGGTTGTAGCACGTTGTGGGGCGTGTCATACTCCTAGGGTTGCCTACACCGACATAATGGAAACTACGTCTCAGTTGTTGTTCTTGTTTAGAGATATACCGTTCTTAAAAATGTATCCCAATTTAATAATTATAAAAACGGTTTAAACTCACGTAAAAGTTGTCAGGAACGGCCCGACATGTTTCGAACTCATATGGAGCTCTTCATCAGGGGTAGCTATCTGTGCTGCTACGCGACTGGCCACACACTGCACTTTTCATCGCTCTCCTCGCCGCCCTCAGCGCACGCGCAGATAGCGCGGCGAGAGGAGGGAAGGGCTCTTGCACTGTCAGTACTAGACTGTCTGTCACTGCTGTTTCACTATTACCGACTGATACTTATTGTAGCACACTTGACTTATTGTATCAACGACATTCCTGACAATTTTTACGTGAGTTTAAACCGTTTTTAGGGTTCCGTACCCAAAGGGTAAAAACGGGACCCTATTACTGAGACTTCGCTGTCCGTCCGTCCGTCCGTCCGTCTGTCACCAGGCTGTATCTCAAGAACGGTGATAGCTAGACAGTTGACATTTTCACGGATGATGTATTTCTATTGCCGCTATAACAACAAATACTAAAAATAACATTAATATTTAAGGGGGGCTCCCATACAACAAACTTGTTATAGATTATGGTACGGAACCCTTCATGTAACCCCTTTATTTAAAAAAGTTGTATACCTACTAACATAATAATTTAATCTTGGTGTGTTACTAACTTATTTACTATGGATCGTTCATGTCAGAAATAATTTTTTTATTTTATTTCTTCACTACGCGTTTGGCGCAGTTTTTAGAGCACCCGGCGTCGGTCCCGGGTTCGAATCCCGGCCAGGGCAAATATTTGTGTGATGAACTCTATATTCCTGCTTGGGCCATGGTTGTTCTATGTGTTTAATCGTCTCTGGTGTCCATAACACGAGCCTTCTTGAGCTTCATTTGGGACTAGATCGATTTGTGAGATATTTTTTTTTAACTCCTGTAAAAGTAATCTTTGAATCGATGTTCACTCTCAATGAAAAAGTTTATTTATTTCCATTTTTTTTATTATCATCAATAAACATGTCGTCACCAGTAGTAGTCCTTATTCCAGCCGTATTCTATCGGCAGCCACCAGCTCCTGGTGATCTTCGGTCTCCAAGTAGTCCTGCTGAAGAGGTGCGGTCTTGGAGTCCAGCGTACCACCCCCCGACCTGTGTCTTCGAACATACCGGCTGAGGAAAGTTAAATGAAATTAGATTTCAATAAACAATACAAAGAAATAGAAGAAAAAACAATGTTGAAGAAAGAGCAATGTTCGCATTGTTGTGTTCCGGTGTGGGGGTAAGATAGCCGGTGAAATTACTAGCATAGAGGCATTCTATCTTCGTCCTCCGGGTAGGCAAGCACTTGTGACTCCTCTGGTGTTGCAGGTGTTTATGGGCGACGGTAATCGCTTTCCATCAGGCGATACGTTTGCTCGTTTGCCCCCTATGACATAAAAAAAAAAAGATTGGCACGCAAAATGTAAGGAAAAATTCTAAAGGTAATCTGGGCGTTACGGTGGTGGAAAGGTTAACAGCTGAACCGGTAATACAGAGGTGACGGGTTCGATTCCCGGCCTCTTCCGCCAGGTTACGCATTTAAATTTTTCTTTGAGCTTTTTTGGGTTAATGGTTTAATATAAAAATAAATGAGACATTACATTACATGTTTCATACGTTTATAAATGAAATGGTTCTCACTTTTTCCTTTACTTATGTTACTAATAAATATATAAAGGGACAATATTACACAAATCGACCTAGTCCCAAACTAAGCAATGCCAGTGCTAGACATACCGGCCCGAGAGATGCTTCTTCACACTTCGTTTGAAGGGTCGTGTCGTTTGCCGTCATATTTTTAATTATTAAATTAATATATTTATTTCTAGTGTTACCATCACACGCCTCAAAATTTTAACATTAAACAATCTCCATGCCCACTAACAGGCCAGCTGGTTAAAAAAATCGTTGTCAATTGATGACTTACAGTTATTATATACAGTGTCCATCTTATATTTCCGCTCAATTTCATGCATCATATTGGAATAGTGATAAATATCCAAGTAAAGCTGCTCGATTTTCTGGAGATAATGGATCTGTGCCCGGTTGTTGATAGTCATACCCATCAGTACAGTCGTGTTGTACATGTCTATCAGTTTTCTGTAGGTTTCCTAGAAAAAATATCAACGTAAGTTATAAGAAATAAATAAGAAAAAATTGGGCAAGTGCGAGTCCGACTCGCGCATGAAGGGTTCCGTACCATAATCTATAACAAGTTTGTTGTATGGGAGCCCCACTTAAATATTTATTTTATTTTATTTTTAGTATTTGTTGTTATAGCGGCAACATCATCTGTGAAAATTTCAACTGTCTACCTATCACCGTTCTTGAGATAAGGCCTGGTGACAGACGGATGGACGGACGGACATCGAAGTCTCAGTAATGGTCCCGTTTTTACCCTTTGGGAACGGAACCCTAAAAAAAAAGAAAGAAGAAGAAGAAAGGAAGAAAGAAGAAGAAAGACATATTTATTTACACACACACGAACACAGTATTAACTAGTACAAACAAAATCAAAAACATTCAGAAATTTGAGCCGTGTGTAAGCAAAAAATAATAATCATTTAATAAATTAAATTAAAAACTTAAATAAAACTTAAATTCAAGTAGCTGATTATCATGAGACCCTCATTCAAGATCATCTCATATAGAAAATGCTACTAAAACTGAACATAACTAAACATACCAGTAGCGTAAAGGATTAAGGGACGAAAGATTTGGTGTGATTGACGTAGCGATCGAATAGCTCAGTTGGGAGAGCAATGCGCCGGTAACGCAGAGGTCGCGGGTTCAAACCCCGTTTCGATTGTAGTAGATCGCATTCAATTTTTCTTTCTTAAATTTACCTTTGTGTCATTATTTATAAAAATAAAAAAATGTGGTATTACCACATAAAAAATATAGAATCGATAAAAAGATTCTATACAAATATAACTACAAATTTTGGAATTTTTAGCTTCAATATTGGCTGAGATCTTGCTATTTGTTCTATTTAAATCTGAAACTACTGGTCCTATTTTTACCGAACTAATGATTATGGTGATGATTATGACGATGATGACAATGATAATGATGATGAAAGCGTGGTTTACCTCCATGGTCCTGTAGACGAATCCTATTTCAAAGGAGGCGCACTGGTCGCTCGCCTGTCTGACTCGCGAAGTGGTCCACACTAAGTTGTTGGTTCCGTGGATGATGTCAGCCGCAGACACCATCAGCATGTCTAACTGCTGCTCCCATTCTTCTTCTAGTCATAATGTGTTTAGTGATAAGTGATATGATGTAGACCTTGCTGATGATGATAATGGTGGTGGTGATGATGATGATGATGATGATGATGTCATTTGAATATATACCGTAGAAACCGGTTTACTGACATTACATGTTGACGATAATGACTTAAATGACTAATATGACCTTGGTGATAATTGTAACCTTGACGAAACTGGTGACGACGATGATGATGATCTTGATGACAATGATGATGATGAAAGCGTGGTTTACCTCCATGGTCCTGTAGACGAATCCTATCTCGAAGGAGGCGCACTGGTCGCTCGCCTGTCTGACTCGCGAAGTGGTCCACACTAAGTTGTTGGTTCCGTGGATGATGTCAGCCGCAGACACCATCAGCATGTCTAACTGCTGCTCCCATTCTTCTTCTAGTCATAATGTGTTTAGTGATAAGTGATATGATGTAGACCTTGCTGATGATGATAATGGTGGTGGTGATGATGATGATGATGATGATGTCATTTGAATATATACCGTAGAAACCGGTTTACTGACATTACATGTTGACGATAATGACTTAAATGACTATATTGACCTTGGTGATAATTGTAACCTTGACGAAACTGGTGATGACGATGATGATGATCTTGATGACAATGATGATGATGAAAGCGTGGTTTACCTACATGGTCCTGTAGACGAATCCTATCTCAAAGGAGGCGCACTGGTCGCTCGCCTGTCTGACTCGCGAAGTGGTCCACACTAAGTTGTTGGTTCCGTGGATGATGTCAGCCGCAGACACCATCAGCATGTCTAACTGTTGCTCCCATTCTTCTTCTAGTCATAATGTGTTTAGTGATAAATGATATGATGTAGACCTTGCTGATGATGATGATGGTGGTGGTGATGATGATGATGATGATGATGACATTTAAATATATACCTACGAAACCAGTTTACTGACATTACATGTTGACGAAAATGACATAAATGGCTATTATGAGTATGACCTTGGTGACAATTATAACCTTGACAAAACTGGTGATGACGATGATGATGATCTTGATGACGATGATGATGATGATGATGATGATGAAAGCGTGGTTTACCTCCATGGTCCTGTAGACGAATCCTATCTCAAAGGAGGCGCACTGGTCGCTCGCCTGCCTGACGCGCGAAGTGGTCCACACTAAGTTGTTGGTTCCGTGGATGACGTCAGCTGCAGACACCATCAGCATGTCCAACTGCTGTTCCCGTTCTTCTTCTGGTGATACTGTCACCTGTATTGGCATCTTACCGTGCATGTAGTCGTTGGCAGCCGTGAGCCATGCCAACGAGCCTGAACAGATAAGAATAGACATAACAAAAAAAGAACTGCGCCTCTAGCGTAACTGTCAAATGCGATTTGTCGCGAGATAAGCATCTGTCCTTTTCTGTGCTGTTACGTGAGAGAGTGACGGGAGCGCTTAGTCGCGCGACAAGAGTCGCGAACCATAGTTGTGCTAGATAGACTGACTTCAAAACCAATTGAAAAACCAAAAATAACGTTCATAATTATTTTTATTAAAGTAGTAACGTCTGCTAACGTAAACCAAATGTTTGAATGAATCGAAAAAATTTAAAAAAATATGGTTCAGACAGGATTCGAACCTGCGTTTCCAACGGCTTTCCGAGCCAACACGGACGTCCTACCAACTGGAACACCGAACCACCGAACCAGATGTCAGAGCCATTGAATCTTTCAACCAGTTGCTTCAACATGCCTTAGGGTGGCATCGTAGCGCCTTCTACCGTAAAGATTTAGACTTTATCGTCGGCACCACCGTCTCAAATTTGTTGAGAATCGATAGTAACGATGTGCTACACCCTAAAGTCTAAATCTAATAACGTTCATGTATAGAAATAATCCTTTTGCTAGAGCGAATCCACTTAGCTTTGTACCCGATGAACAATACTCATTATCTGTATTGTTAGCTGTGGCCACAACTGCCACTTCAAAATGTAAGGCGTTATAAGTGCAAATTACTTTTACACTAAATTAGTCTTTAATTCAAACGAAATAAGGTTTACTCTTAAACAAAGAGAACACAAATGTTGGTCAATTCGTAAGTGAAAGAGCAGTGAAGTTCCTATCGATGCTTATAATGACAATGAAGTGACCAACATCTCTGTTCTCTTTGTTTAAGAGTAAACCTTATTTCAATTGACTTAAAGACTAATTAAGTGTAAAAGTAATTTGCAATTATAACGCCTTACATTTCGAAGTGGCAGCTGTGGCCACAGTTAACAATACAGATAATGAGTATTGTTCATCGGGTACAAAGCTAATGGGATTCGCTTAAGAAATGGGCTTCGAACTATACAGTACCCGTACCATGCGATAACGTGACCATACTCGCAACCGACAGCGTGAATGATTTGTATTTTTTTTTTTTTTTTTTTAATTTATTATGCTAAAGAAAATTACAAAAATGGTACATTTTATGTTTCGCCAAACTGCAATGCAGTTTGTTGGCGAAGACCGCACTCTTTATACATTACCTACTATAATTTATACTGCTATGATATTTATTTATTGTTATACCTACTCTTACTATTTTAAGTATTTAATACAAACAGTTTCACTACAACTACATAATCTACGTTAACTAATAGTGACAGTTATTATAACAACGAATTTACGCATTATAGGATGCCTAACCTAATTACTCAACTAACTTCACACGCCGGATGGTGGTTCGCCGTATGGAGAATAGTAGAGTGCCTCTAGCGATAACTTTGTAGAACTACAATTCTCCATACATATCGTTTACGCAGTCGCTAAACTCATGAATGATTAGGGTACAGATTAAATTTTGAAACACGTTTTAAAGCCGGCATTTTCTATGCTATTTTAAAATTCAATGTAGGTATTGAAAATGTGATTTCTATCGTCATCATTTCAGAAAAAAAAATAGCGTGATGACGGATCCTCTTTTGTTTTGTATGGGCGCGCGGCTTTATGCCAGCCGCCATTTTTTAGTTCATGATTTTCTTTGTCCTCTCATCGAGTGTACCTACTGCTGTGAAATGATTGTTTGTAGTTTTTCATGTAAATGTTTTGGTGTACCTACCTATACTGTGAATTTACGTGTAAATAAATAAATAAAATCGAAACATTTTTGGTAGCTGGACGTCCAAAGATGGTTATAAGATACCTTTTAATAAACTATGGTAAAGAAAAAAAACGCGGACAAGGTGGCGGGCACACCTTCTATTTACTTAATAAACTAAATTAAAAATTTAAAACACCCCCGTCACTAGTAGCTGGACATCATGAGACTCTCATTTAATGAGTGACATAGAAAAGGGTTACCAGTGTTGCCAGATAAAATGAAAGAAAGAAAAGAAAGAAAGAAATACGTTTATTCGTGACGAGAAATAAAACATAATTAGGTACATAAAAGGTGTGACAGAAATTATAAGACAATAAAATAAAACAATAAGCAACTATTTCTATGGCTGTGCCACGAAAAGGTCCAACCTCAGCAAGATGCTAGCTTGAGAGCCACCGCTGATCTTCCGGTGGGACCATAGGTGGCGCCACGGAAATGACATTTATAAAATCCGTAGAATGAGACAAAAAAGTCTGTAGAATTCCGTAGATTGTCGCTTGAAAAAGCCGTAGTTCTACAGATTTTTTTCCAATGCTTCATTTGAGTATAATGAAGCTCAAAATGTTATTAAAAGTTAGTAACTTTTGCATAAACATAGGTGGAAAAACAAAAATCTAATATTTTTGAACACCTTGTCCATAGTTTATTCATCGTTTTGAGCCGGTAAGAAAATGAAATTTAAAAAATATCGGCCAAGTGCGAGTGGGACTCGCGCTCGAAGGGTTCCGTACCATTATCTGTAAGTTTGTTGTATGGGAGCCCCCCTTAAATATTTATTTTATTTTATTTTTAGTATTTGTTGTTATAGCGGCAATAGAAATACATCATCTGTAAAAATTTCAATAAAATACTAAGTAAATAAAATCGAATAAGTTGTTTATGTGAAGCCTGATTTTTTATCAATACCTAAAGTTAACATTGCCAACCATTTTTGAGAAAATATAAATTACTTACACATTAAGGCAACGCTGCATTGTTGTATCATATTTAATCATGCATTTACATTTCATGGTTATTAATAATCGAATAAAAACATTTTATTAACGATTTCGTTAATGATCCGTGATATTATTCATTTATTATTATTGCTATAAATTTAATGAACACTCTCAGACGGATTAACATGCATATGAAACGGGTTTACCTTTTATGTCGAATATTGCTTTACAAGTTTCGAATCGGTTCGTGATTCATCATCAGGAGTTCCGATCATTCGCGGCGGCGGTGCGCCAATCGAACACTGCGCGCCAACGTTCAGTCTACTATTTATTAATCTTAGTAAGAGGGATATTTCATAAAAAATGCGACACTTTCATAAACCTTTGTTTTTTTACATAGGCAGAAGTTACTCCCCTCATTCTTAAAAAAAAAAAAATATCTAGCTTAAAAAAAATGATCTACATTTACGTACATCCCAGCACCCGTTAGGTTACCGTATAAGGTCTGTACAAGGCGAAAATATATTTTTTTTCATCTTTTTATACTTTTATTAGTTACAAAAATCTTTGACGTTTTTAACCACTTCAAAAAAAGGAGGGTTCTCAAATCGACTGTATTTTTTTTTAGTTTGTTACCTCAGAACCTTTGACTGCATGGGTTTTGATGTTTTTTTAACTGGTGCTTTCCGTGTTTGGTTTGGCACCGACTTCAAAAGGCGATTCAAATGTAATCTGTACATGATCGGGTTATTTTTGGCTTTTCAGTTTTTTTTTGAAGTCGGTTCTTTTATTTGTAGGAAGGATCCTTACCCATAAAAAAACAAGTTTTTGAAAAAAATCATTCATTTCCAATGTTATGGACGTCTATTTGAAGACTGACCTTATGCTACCAAGCTTTAAAAAAAATGTATTGAGAACCAATTATTTTTGAAGTCGCTTGAAAAATAGGAGAAAAGCCCATTACGCCAAAGGTGCAGATACCATTACAATCCTTAGGTGCCTATTTAAATTTAATAGCAAATTTTATCGCAGGTAAAAGCTGGTCATGTCTGCCGCATGCATCCGGAACGAAGGGCCAAAATAATCACCGAATGGACACCGCAAGGTGCGGCAAGGCTACCGGAGCAGAGGCAGACAGAAAAGGTGGTGGGATGACTTGGATGCATTAAGTAGCGAGTGGAGGAAGCATGCGACAAATAGAGATGAGTGGCGCAAGAGAGGGCAAGCCTTTGTCCAGCAGTGGGATGAAAGTAGATAAAAAAAATGGATGTTTATTTTCAAACAAAAAAAAAACAACTACGAAATCGCAAAGAAAAGTTAGCATTTCCATACATTTCGGGCAATTAGCTGATCATTTTAAACATTGTTTTTCAATTATTTAAAATGAATCAAAACTGCGTTCAAAGAATCACAGGTCTTATATATTTTTGGCCACTCTGTATCTAATATTAAAAAACCTCAAACCTACCGGTAATTCTGTGTATTAATAATATCGAATATTTCTGTATCTACTACAACAAAACAATCGAACATTCTTGACCCAAACTAATAAAAACTGGTCTCAAGAGTGAAATGGTTAACATCATAACTTTAAAAAAACGAACTTTCGAAAAAAGAATCCGTTTAGAACATCATTACAACCTGACCCACACTCGAGACATCACTCCACGACAACAGAGGTCTTTTAAACTGGTCGGTTTACAAGTGACTTGCGTACACAATTATATTGATTGATTCTTAAATGTTTGTTCGTAGAGTCGGGTTTTGAATATTTATAAAGTGTATTAGGTGCAGATATAAAGTGGTTTTTCTCCACGGTACGCGGTTCAGAATGATCTGTCCACTAGTGGCCTACTTTACACGGTCAAGAACAACAGTGTTGCCAGTTGAATGAAAATTTGCCGGAATTATGAGATTTCGTGTGTATGTATTTAAATGTAACTACTTAATGCTTTTTTGTTAGGTTGTTTGTTAGGTATCAATAAAAAAAATACATATATTTATTTAAATTTTTTCACTGTGCAAGTGTGCACAGGTGCAAACACGTGTTTTATATATTTAAGGTATTCAATTTAAAGTGATTATGTAAGTTAAATTACAACTTGACATCCAAAAACACATGACACGTGGGTGCGTCTAATTTTTAGAAAAACATTTGATTACATTTGATAGAATTTTCAAATTGTAAAAGAACGTTTCTTAGAACGTTACTTCGTAGAAGCACAATTGATAGAAAGTCATTTCTTATAACAATAATTTGATAGAATGTACGTTTAATAGAATGCACTAAAAGTATTTCGTATAATATACTTTTCATATAATTTTAAGCACAATAGAACAGACTTTCTAAACTTGACTTGCTGCGAAATTCCAAATCTAGGGCTCTCGATGGTTAGGACGCGTGCCGACACAGAGCACCCTAGAGTGTTATTGTAAAGCGAGTAAGGAGAGCAGCTCTCGCCCGCCGTGACAAAGCGAAGCGGAGCGGCTGAAGCTATCTCTGAAGGCGAATAAATATAACTTCACTGAAACATTTAAATGTGATCACAATAGATGTGAAGCATTAGACGATGTTGGGTAAATTACTGATCCTAACCTACAAATAATGCTACTCACTTAGGTACGCATTATCAAAGTAATGTTAGTGCCACTGTCGGCTTAGCATTAAATCATTTATGCACCGAAATCCCCGAGGTATGATTATGTGTGGTCACTGTTGGGAGGAGCTCATAATAACTACAGTGAGTGAAACAATAGAGAATTGCCAGTAATATGATAACCTTGTCACATATAAGTATTATTATCTTAACTATAAGTTACACTTCGCTGCCTTTTGAAGTCACTTATTAATTTGACTGTACCTAGAGATGGGCTTAAATTTATTTATTTCAAAAGTTAAGTTTATAAATAACGAATGATAATGAACTACAAAAATAACGTAAAAATTATAATTTTTTTAAAGGTAATTTATTATAGGCCGCAATGAAAACATAAACCAAAAAATTATGGAAGTTACAAATAGATTTTTACTATTAGGGATGCGTTTCTTTACACATTCAATTAATTTGTGTTTTATAGTTTTTTTTATTTATTTATTTATCTTTGGTGATAATAGGTCATCCAGTTAACATACAATCGACAAAAATGCAATCGAACTTTGTCACAGATTATATACAAGTTTGACTTCGTGCAGGGAGGAAAAATGTCATATCATTATTTTTTCCATAATTTTTTTAGTGTGAGGAGTATATAATAATCTGCAGATAAGTAAATCTATTTAGCCGTTTTAGTGTGATTAAGCAGCAAAGACTCAAAATCATATATATGTACAAATATACATACTAAAAATCCACACTTAAACATTTTTACCTACAACCTTCCTATTTCATATTTATTAACATACAAAGCGGACTGTCAATTCACGCATGAATTTGAATAATTATCCATCTCGATGAAGAAATTATTCATCGAATTCCCATCTCTAACGAACCTGACTACAACCAATGGCAACACCGATCGCATTACCCCTCATTTACCCATCAGCCGCCGCGCGCGAACGTACTCTCGATTTAAAAAAAGAAATTCAAGATGGCGCGAGTTTTCTCCCGCGCTTTTCACCGGCCGTTCTTTTTTCAAAAACGGCACGAATCGACGATGGCGTCGTTGACAAAGGACGAGATTTTGGTGTTGCTACGGCCTCCTTTTACAAATTGGAGTAACATCGTGAGGGATGCGGAGAAAGTGGTCGGATATCCTACTTCGTTTATGAATTTGAGATGTTTGTTGAGTGACGAGTTTGCAAACATGGCGCTGTATCTGAGGAAATTGGTGAGTTTCACATTTTTATATGTAGCCAAGCGAGATAGGCAATCCATACTCCCATATTCCGAAACTATAAGATGGTAAAATTCGGATTCTTTATTTACAACTTACGGTTGAGCGAGGAAACCATTTACCAAAATATTTTAAGGGGCCCCTACAGAAATCAGCCAATTTTATGATTTTTACATCGTATCTAGTTTGTGGATTACCGTGAAATATGCCACTTTGCCCGCTTTTTTCGTAAAAACCCGAATTTCTCTCATTTTTTCTATGACGGGATAAAGTTTTTTTTTGTCTAACGCATCCATCGTATTCGCATGCGTTCATTACGAGAAACAATTTTTAAATCTACATTTAACCAATTTTTTTTATCAATTTTCACCTCGGGTAAAGTTATCTAAACTTTTTCAAACATTGCCCAAATCGATTATTTTCGTTACTATAGCCCCTACAACGTTAAGATAAGGATCAGTATAAAATCTGGGGTAATAATGGCGTGCCATGTAAATATCTTGGTCTTAACTGTACAAACACGTGTGCAATATGGGTGGGCAATGTTACATAGGTATTTTGTTTTACTCCATACAAGCCGAATCAAGCAGTTTGAAATTGTCAGGGTTGTCACTTTTGGTTGAGTAAACCATCTTTACCAGTACCATTATCAAAATGAAAAATGTATGCTTAATATTGGATACTAATAGTTAAGCGGTTATTTTGTTACTTCGCGTTAGAATAATCTAAATAAAAATTGTCATAATTGAATATTATATGTTTTTTTGTTGTATGGACGTAACATGATATGACATGCAGCTACTGCTAACAGTACAACGGCTTAATAGAAATATAATTTACCTTACCTTAAATACATAACCCTCCTTTTTTTACGCAGTCAGGTAAAATTACGACAAGGTGACAACCCTAACCCTTTTTTTAGTCTGGGCAATGTTGGCATTCATAGGTTAGCAAGTTACTGGATAACATTGCCCACCATCATAACTCCGGTTTTAATAAGTATTTTTAGTACAAACTACAATAAAAATGATCTACAGTTCTTATTTTATAACAAGCAATAAGATACATTCACCTGAGGCTTCCCCATTCTGTAAAAAATACACCAGAACTTCACCTAGAATTGGCCCGCCAAATCACGCACCTTATTCAACTAGCCCCAACACGTTACGGAATGAAGTTGCGCGCAAATGTGATTCCCAGTGATACCACAGATATAATCTATTTTCCACTAAAAATAGTAGTGTTGCTATAATCATGTTGAAATTGTCTACAGTAACGTTTCTTTTTTTAAGTAGCGTTTTGGGCAAAGTTCCCTGTGGAGGCAAAGTTGGCGTATTTCACGGTATAGAGTTATAATGTCCTATTTAATATATATTGTAGTATGGTCTATGCTTAACACTTTGTAGTGACCCGAATTTTGATTTAACGACTGTGTATTTTATAAAAAAATATTCGGTGAAGGACCAAAAATACACTAATCTCGTTTCTACTTTTATTCCCGGTGTATATGTAGAAAATATCTTTCATTTTATTGTTCTAAACCATATTCCACAAAATTTGTTGTGAAGCTTTTTCTATTTTTCTCAATACTTTTCGAGAAAAACGCAAAAAACCGTTTCCACAACTTTTTCCCCGAAAAAATCGTAAACTTTGACGGCCTGTATCTCAAAGTCAGTGACATGTGAAAGGTACTTGATACGGTATTTTGTTGTGGAAAAACTATGTTATTATGATTAGCTATTTATAATATGGGAAAATCTATCACAACAGATCGAAGGTCATTGAGAGCGGGGAGCCCCTTAAGCCCCTTTTCGAACGAAGAACGGAATGTTGGGATGTCCAAATGCTTTCCAGTTGTTCTCGCCTAGAGGTCGCATCTCAACCGATTCTCATGAATTTTTGTGGACCAGGTCGATCAATATCGACAAAAAATCTCTTTACCTCTCGAACCTGTTCGCAAAATTTCACGAAAATACAGTATTTGACTACTTGAAAACAAATTGTATCATTGAAACCTAATCACACATTAAAAAATACGCGGAACCGAATAAACGACCACTAACTTATGGACATTTTATTATTTTTAATTGGAAAAAACTAAAAAGAAGACGTGTTATTTCCAACTGAGAAAAATAATTCCTACTTTGTAGCCAGTTACAAATCAGTTACAAATAAAAACGAAAAATTCTTCCTTCGTAACTGGGTTCCAAGTGATAAAAAATATTCCCATTTCGTAGCTGGTTACAAAACTCAGTTACGTAATGGGATGGAGGGGTTTTGACTTCTGATTTCATGACGTTACAAGCCAGTATCTTCATACTAACAGATCGTTTTTGACATTTTATATAGAGTGGTTGATTTGAGGTATCATCAAATACCGACCGTATTGGTCGAGGAATGCGAACTCTCAGCGAGAACAGGCGGAAGGCGTCTAGTCATCGACATATACCAACATACGAAAGAATTCTGCAAAGGAATTCTGGGCCAAGCTAAAACGGACACGCTTCGCTCGCTCAGTCAATAAATACATAGAAAACATACATGACCTAGGAACAAATACTCATACTCATACTCATTTATTCATTTATTGATAAAATGTCAACATTTTACAAGTCAATACATTATATATTCCCTTGCCCTTGCTGGTATTCGAACCGTTCAACGGTGTGTTGACATTTTGTTCCTACATAATGTAATTACCCAATTGCCTGCTAGATGGTGTTGTTACTTTGGTAAAATCGGCTGCATCACGCTGTTAAGATTTTCCCCGAGTTAATGACGCCAGCTCGGAACATTTAGTACATTGATCGTTTGCAATAGCATTGTTTATATATTAATCAGCAGTAGGAATATCATTTGCTCGTAGAGAAAGGGTTTGCTAGAAAACCGGGCGGTAAGTAATTTTGGTATTGACTACTATTTATTACTTCTGTTTTATTTCGTCCAAAGTGTGAAGGAAAACGTCGTACGTGACTCTGGTGGTGAAGAAATCCAAAACTCGTGTCATTCAAGCCTTCTTTCATTCATTCTAATAGACAATCGTTAGTAATTCCTCGTTTACCCCTTGTTACGTAATGTACTATTACTGTGGGCCAGTTGTTTACGAACCCAGGACCGTCGGTACAACAGGCACTGCCAATGCGCCACGTCATCTACTGTATGACCAAATTGAGCTAATCACTTAGTATTCACATTTGGAAAGGATTTCAATTCTTTTGTATGTAAATTTTCAAATGTCATGCACTTAACAATGACTCAAATTATATAACTCTTAGGTAAAGATGTTTAGAGAAAAACAACCATAATTGAGAACTCCCGACGATAAATGAGGGGTGTTATAAGTTTAACACGTGTATCTGTGTGTCTGTCTATGGCATCGTAGCTCCCAAACGGGTGGATCAGTTTGAGTGCGTTTTATTTTAATCGAAAGACTTGTCCGTCGAGATGGTTCTTAGCTATGTTTGGTGGAAATAGGACCAGTAGTTTCCAAGATATTCAGCTTTAATTGGAACAAGTGACAAGATCTCAGCCAATATTGAAGCTAAGAATTCCAAATTTTGTAGTTATGTTCAGTTTTAGTAGCATTTTCTAAGTTTTTAATTTAGGTTATTTAAATTTAGTTTTTAACCAATAATGAAATAATGAACTTTATTCTGCAAGTAGGCCACAAGGGCACTTTTACATGTCTGAGTCTACCGGCATTTCACAAGAGGAGACCACTGTTGAGAAGAAACGCCGAAAGAAACTCAACAGTCAGTCATTTTTTCATAAAGGATAAGTACTTAACTATTACAGTAATATGAACTTAACTATACGTAGTTCTCGAAGAAAACATATTAAAAGTGTATTCTAAGATATAAATAAGCAAACGTTTAAGAATGAAATATAGAAACTACAAGAAAGTATGACGGTTTATCACAATTTATGTACGTTTGATATGCTTTCTTATTAGAACTGTGTCCCTTAAACTAGTCAGGTACAATCTAAGAAGGAGTCAGTTACTCGGTTTCTGGTTCAGGCCATTCATTTTTGTCTGTCAGATAGTCCTCTACTGTATAATATGCTTTTGACATTAGAGATTTTTTTAAATAATTTTTGAGAGATGGAAAGGCTAATTTTAAAACATGATCAGGTAACTTGTTATAAAAATGAATACATTGGCCTAAAAATGATTTATATACTTTACGAACACGAAACTTTCTAATAGCAATTTTATTTTTATTTCTAGTGTTAAAATTGTGGACATCGGAATTTTTTGTAAATGAATCTAGGTTTTTAATAACATACATAATACTCTCATAAATATATTGGGACGCTACAGTTAAGATGTTTATATCTTTGAAAATGTCTCTTAAGGAGTCACGAGAATTCAGGTTATATATAGAACGAATCGCTCTTTTTTGTAGCACAAATATAGTCTGAATGTCAGCTGCTTTGCCCCAAACCAGAATACCATATGACATGACACTATGAAAATAACTATGATAAACTAAGCGAGCTGTATCTACATCACTCAATTGTCTAATTTTCCTAACAGCGTACGCCGCTGAACTTAATTTACCTGCAAGCACTGCTATATGTGGACTCCATTGCAAATTACTGTCCAATGTTATACCTAAGAATAATGCCTTATTCACCATTTCTAAACATTCACCATTTAGTAATATAGTAGAATCTACCGCCGTAACATTCGGTAAAGCAAATCTAACACATTTCGTTTTCTTGGCATTTAATAGAAGATTATTAGTAGTAAACCAGTTAAGCACTTTATCTAGTGTGCAATTAATTTCTGCATAGTCGGTTGATTTCCGGAATTTCCAGAAATTCCAGAATTCAACGCATCCGCAGCTTCGCCCGCGTATAGGTACATTTTGCATGATGAGTGCATCACTTGCGCCATCTGTTGGTCAGAATTTCTTTGTCCTCGCATCACGCCGAAACGGCTGAACGAATTTCAACCAATTTTGGTACATTCGCCATCAGATATATCGCAGCATATAAGGCGTTCATAAATATATGAACATGTACTGTAACGCCCAGTCAATAAGAGTCGTGTTCAGAGATTTATGAACGCCTTATGGGCAAATTTTTATTTTGTTGTCGTTTTTTTTTCTCAGATTTCAATAAAATTTGGTGAGTTGGTAAAGTTGCTTATTCTGAACAAGGTAAGCCCAATTTCACGATATGTCCTACACAATTTTCCATTGAGTTACAAAAAATGTATGGATTTTTTGTAACTCAATGGATGTTTTTTTAAAAAAACGACAACAAAATTAAAATTTGCCCTTATATGCTGGCGACTGTACAGGGATAGCTGGACCTCCAAAGATGGTTATAGGATGCTTTTTAACCGACTACGATAAAAAAAAAGTTATCCATGGAAGAGCTTGCTTTCGGTGCTCACTTACTAAGCATTAGAATAGAATAGAATAGAACCTTTTATTTCAGGTCATAGACCCATAAAAAATATTAGTAACAATGATACTTATTCTATGTTAGTAGTATAATAAGTAAGTAAGTTTATATATGAGTATATATTTAGTCTTATGTTCATTTATGTATATTTTTATGTATGGTTATGTATCAATATATATTATTATAGGTTTTAGTAGATTTTAATATTTTTTCAGTAGTTTTCTTGATTACTTTTTGCATCGCCTACTCATCTCATTTCATTTATATTAATCCGCTATCCAAAGGTTGTCTGGAAGAGATCGCTTTTTAGCGATAAGATCGCCTATTGTTTGCCTCTATTGTAATGTTAAGTGTCATTTGTATTTCTTTCTTCTTGAGGTGTGCTTCTTCTTCTTCTTTTCCTTAACCTTTTCCCATTATCTGGGGTCGGCTCTCCTTGTCTGATGTCTCCATCTTAATCTGCATTGAGCAGTTTCAGCGTCTATATTATTATCTTTTAGGTCTTTTGTGACCGTCGTTAGCCAGGTGGCGGGAGGCCTTCCTCGCCCACGCTTTGCAGTTGAGGTGTGCAATAAAGAGTATTCTATTCTATTCTATTCTATTCTATTCTATTCTATTCTATAATTTAAACAAGGAATTAAATGTGCAGGGACGTCCAGCGGGCAAACATTGGACAGCCCCATCAGCATTAAAATGTTTACAAACATACACACTTGCGTGCGCGGGCGCATGCTCTAGTCTGCTAGGTGGTTGACCGATATAATGATAGCCGCTTTCACATTAGTATGACGATTATAAGTAGGCGCCTACTGAGTAGCCAGTAGAAAGTTGTAACACCGTAAAAACTAAATTAATACAATGTTTGCAAATGTTACATGTACAACGGCAGATCTCTTCCAGTTAAGTTAACCTTTGAGCAGTTAATAAATATCGAACAAGGTTCAGATATTCGAAAAACACATCTGCAATCGCTGTTCGTAAAGCCTGTCTTTTTTTAAATTAGGTTCACGACTGCGTAAAATTATGACTTAATCGACATTCTGACAATACTTTATTTTTTATGTACTTTACACGTAAATTCATTGTATAATACGTATACTTAGAACAAAATGTGAAAATGCCAGACATTATTCACTTGACATAACTATTTTTTTTCCATTTTTCAGCTTGGCAGCAACCATCTCGTGATGCAGACAGCAAAGAACGTCCTATACGGTGACTCCAAGAACCTCCAACCCTGGGGCCTGATCATCCTACTCCTCTCCAAATCTGTGAAGACATCATCATCACAACTACAGCACGAAAGGATACAAATAGAGGAGAAACAACGACTGTTGGCTGAAGTGACAGAGATGATGCGAACTGGACATCTAATTCATAAAGGCATTGTAAATGTTCCATTCACAAAACGCTCCAAAAACACTGAATCAGCTATCTTTGGAAACAAAATAGCGTTACTCCTTGGAGACTACATTCTAGTAACAGCCAATGATATGCTAGCAAAACTAAGAAATTCCGAAGTATCGTACATACTTTCATCAGCTCTAAGAGACTTGTCTGAAGGAGAATTCTTCGGAGAACGCGACGAGCAGAACCAACCAATCCCAGGAAAGCCTAAAGCTGTTGTAGATATTATACCTGATTTAGATATTACATTTGATACTACATCTATCACTGTTGATGATGTTCTCGGTAGAGCTAGAAAGGAATGGACTATCAGATCTGTTTACAATGGAGCATCGTTGCTTGGAAGAGGATGCCAAGCAGCGATGGTACTAGGATTGCAGAAAAAAGAAACGGTCAACTATGCTTATCACTTTGGATGCCACGTTGGTTTAGCATGGCAAGCAGCGGCAGAAGTCCAAACATTAACATCGGATAGAAAGGATAATTTCTGCTTAGCCAGCGCTCCTGTTCTGTTTGCTTTGGAAGAGAACCCTGGACTATACCAAATCATAGACCAAGCGAAAGGAGACGTGAAAGATGTTGATTATGAAGATCTTAAGTTTAATATATCGAAGACTAGTGCAATAAGCAAGACTCAGAAACTGTATGAAGATAATGCTAAAAAAGCGATAGCTTATATTGATAGTATTGGACAAAATGAATCGGTAGATATGATTAAGAAATTGATCAATACTTTTTAATGTTGGTCGTGTGAATTCAAAGTCGATAGTCTTTGAAAAGATGCTAATAGTCAAGTAATTCCTGTTATCTCTTGCCAAAAGTGAAGTACGGTAATCATTATTATTATTATTTTTCAACTGACTATTGAAAACAGTTTGTGTTGAAATATTCTATATACACGATGATTCTTAATCGGTGATCAGGAGTAGAAAAATATGAATATCCAGCTAAAATTAAACTTAATAGGTAAGATCTCACGCAATTACCTCGCTGTTTGGTTAATTAAAAGTTAAAACATAATTAACACGAATAACCACTAGATACATGGTCATCCTACATAAATTATTGAAGTACGATACCTACTCGTACGTCAAGTGCCATTGCTTTGGCGGGAAATTTAACGAAATTTTCTACGACTTTGTTTATGTAATGACAAGTTATTACTCATAAATTGTCATTGCCATTAAATTATTAAAGAGGTTGAAAGCTCGCAGATACAGATTAGTAGGGTGACAAGGAATTGAAGACAAAATTGGTTTCAAAATAAAAATTATCATGGAAAAATAAAAGTTTGTTTTCATGTAATTATGACTTCAACGTGACCGCCAACAATTACTGAGTTAGAAAAGTTGGTACCTACCTGGTCACCGATTAAAAATCATCGTGTATATTATAATATAAGAGGTTAACTCGAGTGACGAGTATTGTTAAAAGTTAGCAATACTAGAACGCAGTTTCTGACTTTATAAGGAGTTGTGGTTTTATCGTAAATAAAATTATCAATTCGTATCCTTACGTCGCATTTATGTATTGTAATATTGCTTAACGGAAGATTAATAAATAATCACCCTAATATTATAAAGGCTAAAGTTTGTGTGTGTATGTGTATGTTTGTTACTTCTTCACGTTCAAACGGCTGGACCTTTTTTGATAAATTTTGGTATATAGGTAGCTGACACCCTGAATTAACACATACCTAGGCAAAAATATCCCGAATAATAAATAAATATCGGACAATCTTACATAAATCGATCTAGTTCCACAGTAAGCTCTAGTAGGCTTGTGTTGTGGTTATGGGCACTAGACGATGATACACACACTTACATATTATATGGATAAATACATACGTAATTTTATTTTAGGGTTCCGTACCCAAAGGGTAAAAAACGGGACCCTATTACTAAGACTCCGCTGTCCGTCCGTCTGTATGTCTGTCTGTCCGTGTGTCACCAGGCTATATCTCATGAATCGTGATAGTTAGCCAGTTAATCTTTTCACAGATGATGTATTTCTGTTGCCGCTATAACGACAAATACTAAAAGCACAATAAAATAAATATTTAAGGGGGCTCCCATACAACAAACGTGATCGGTTGCGTTAACTTTGCACCCCATTTGTATCCGGCGCCATACATACCAGGTGCAAACTTAACTTAGCCCGGCCAATCAAGATGGGTTAAGTATTAGTACGGAACCCTCGGTGCGCGAGTCAGACTCGCACTTTGGCGAAGTTTTTTTTTTATAATCAAAAATTGGTAATTAATATTATATTGTGACATCTTTCCTTCTTGACATCAAGTGTTTTTTATAATGTTCCGATGTTTTTTTTTTATTATTTATTTCATGATACACTAGTGTCATTAGTTTTAGTGAGTAGATTAAGTTAGGCATACGTATTACTTCAAACACAATATACATTGTTAATGAATAAATAAATAAATCAATCAATATATGTATCAGCAATGATCTGTTTAATTTTTTTCCAATATTACAAATACAAATACTCTTTATTGCACACCTCTAACATCAAGGAATAGACAACACAACATGAGATACATTAAAATAACAGGCAGTGGTAAACAACAGGCGGTCTTATCGCTAAACAGCGATCTCTTCCAGACAACCTTTGGGTAGTGGAGAACTTGAAAAATTAGTTTGTTATTAGGCGGTGCAAAAATCAGAAAAACAAATAGGTACATAAATATAATAAACAATAAATACATACATACATTCAGCCAAAAGATAAAAGGACCAACTTCTGTTGTTAACCTCTGTTTATCTTTTTACTGCATATCTCTCATCTCATGTTTTGTATCTCTGTGTATTTGAAGTGTGCATTAAAGTGGATTTGTATTGTATTGTATGGACCAGTTGAATAAAATACGAATTATGAAAGGGATAAATAATGCTCTTTTCAGATATACTTTGAGAGAAACAAGAGATTTAGCGCGCCTTAAGCTCACAGGCAAAGTGTTCCACGAACAGACAGCTTTCAAAGTAAACGAATTATTATAACATTTTGAGACAGAAGAAGGTACGGATAGGAGCAAATTTTGGGCAGATCGAGCAGAAGCAAAATAAGTGAAACGCTCCTTGAGGTAGCGATAACATATCATGAACATATCAAAATGATGTATCTCGACAGACAACCCAGTGCGTCTGCAAACGATGGTGCATCTGTTGGCGTGCCCCGCATGCCCGCATTCCTGCTCTGAGTACGACCTGAGAGATGCGACGACCAGTGCCATCAACACCGCTGCTCATTGGCCATCAAGTATTTGATATGGAACCTTGACACGATAAGAAGAAGAAGTAAAAGAATCTCTGACCCAAAGGGTAAGTTGGGTGTAATAAAGGTTACTGCGTCCACACTTGTATCATTTCGCAGATCTCCGTCGCGTATCGCTGACGCGTATCACGAACGGTAGTGTGGACGTCACGCCGTCGCGATCATGCAACGGCCCGTATGCGATCGCTCGAAACGAAATTCATGTTGATAATCTTCAGAGGCCTTATTCCCTTTAATATATATATATATTATGACAAATATATATTGATAATTTCAACCAACTTTTTGAAGTGAATAATACTTTTCCACGAGTTATAGGTAGGTAGTAACATAGCTATTTCATGCTTTCATTGCGTGCAGTCGAAAATATGTAGAAAAAACTAAATTCTGCGTAAATTTTGTCAATTTCGAGTAGTTTTTGAAACAAAAATTATCAATAAAAAATTCAAACTGTAGATGTAGGTTTAAATATATACCAATAAATTCCAATAGCCCTGTTCTAGTTAGTAACATCAATAATATGTTAAGAAACATGTTTAATCATAGAGAAAATGTCTAAAACAATCAGCATTTTAAAAGGAATAACGCCTCTTCACTACCCCGCACACTCGCGATCAGGCAACTGGGGGCAGTTGGGGCTTACTCGCCTTCTATTATATGATAATGTTAATCGTGACAGACAGTGGTCTTTTTGACGGACAGTGGTCTTTGTGACTTTTAGGCTGATCGCGTCTGACGTCATCAACGCCCTATCTGCCAAAACAAAAAGTTTTGATGTTACTCCGTTGACAGCGTGAGCGAGAGTTTCGGCAGCATGCGATCCACAGTCTTATCTATACAAAGGTAGTCTGTGGTGCGATCGTACAACTCCTGAAACAACGACTCGACCTGCCACACATTCGCCTGTACGTTTAAAGGCTTGTTCGGACTAGGCTAGTATTTTAGTCTAGTAGCGAGTAATGTAGTAGCTAAACTATTAGCTACTGCCTAAAAATCGTTCGCATTACAGTCGAGTAAAGTTCACAAGTCAGTGGTATTCTGCAATTTTAAAGTGTTTTCCTCGCTCCAGCGAAACGACATTTTCATGCCAACTGAACTCAAACTATATCGACAGGTTCGGACTTGTTTAGCCGGCGGCCGAGTAAGCACGGACGCGTGGTGGGGGGTGCTACTCACTACTAAAAAAATAGAATAAAATGGATTGACTCGACTAAATTACTTACTAATCTACTTGACTAATTTTTTGGTGTTCAGACACGTTTAGCTACTAAATTACTCGCTACTAGACTAAAATACTAGCCTAGTCCGAACAAGGCTTAAGTCTCTCCTTGTAACAAATTTCATATAAATACTTATAAAGCAAGCAAATATACGAAAAGATTAAAAAAGAAATCATTTTACAAGTAGGTATATGGTTAATTTATTTCAGGAGCTATTTCAGTTTACGTGATGCCCTTTTTTGGATCTAAATGATAAACTGAAGTACAGTCCGACCAAAAAGAGTAGAAATTAAAAAGTGGCAATACTGTAGTGTCGTCCCCGTTTTCTTAGATTGTTTAGAAAGGGACAACACTACAGTATTGCCACTTTTTAATTTCTACTCTTTTTGGTCGCACTGTAGTTTTAAACCTTAAAAATAAACTCTATGAAGCATAGACAAGAAATTGTATTTGAAACTTCCCGCGCTTTTATGAGAACTATTTAAAATTCTGATAAATTCCCGCCTTTCGCGCTGGCTGTTTCGCGTTAAAATCAAAGCATGGAGCTATTATGTAAGACAACAGGAGTGCGCATTCAAAATAAGTGTGCACACAAAATTAAGCTTTAATTCAAATTCAAATTCAAATCTTTTATTTCGAATTATTGCAATCCATATAATTGTTAGTAACACACAAACTTATAGATCTATGTTAACGACAATAACAACAATAACTTATACTTACTAAAGGCGGCGTGGTGCGGCGACCGGCGGTGCGTGCAGCCGCACCCAGCGCGCGAGCAGCGGCGAGACCCATCGCTGCGCCAACGCGTTTACAATGCGCGTTTAATCCAATCCATAAATTATATTTTTCCAGTGAAGGGGCCACGATCCGATAGAGACCGCGCGCACCTTAGCATCTTCGACAGTGGTTCATGTGATTCACTGCATGTTATCCTTTAGGATCTTTTCTGGTTATTTAAATAATGTATTTGTATTAAGGTCAGAAAGTGCTGCATTAAAGGTTGCAAAAGTGAATCTTTTGCTGGCTGTTTAACATATCTTTCCTTATATGAAAGAATATCGAACTATGATAAAGTACAAATAGAGTGACAATGAATTTACAAAATTACTGGATAATTCCGATCTACATTTTACTTCGAGGATTATTATTCCTAAAACAAAAGGCTGAGCAAAAATTGTTTACAGCAATATCATTTTAAATAATAAAATAAATAAATAAATAAAAATATCATTTATTTTCACATCACAAAGGACATACAAAACAGTTTGACAACTAGTAGGTAAACATGAAAGTGGTACAAAGTATCCTTTGTGAGGGACTGGAGTCTGAACTAGGTATTGAAAAACCTGTAATACAGATCTCCAGGCCCTCACCCTGGAAAGCGACGCAATTTATTAAATCTAGTAAATACCCGTTTTGCACTTATGGAAACTTATGAGGTAGAAATACTCTACAGCAGCATTGAGTTTTTTTTTGTAAGCGCGTGAGTGAAGGTGCGTGTAGGCGCCGTGCCTTTTAAAGCTCGCGTGACTCGCACGAGCGTTGATGCACGATGTTACCCTATGCTCATATAAGTAAGTGCGAGCCGCAAAAGATGTGGTTTTAGCGAATATACGCCCACTCGTCAGGTTTTTTGAAGCTCGCGTGAAAGCGCCTAAGGCCGAAAGGACCTCGGTTCTACGATTCTCATCAGAAGCTTATTACCTAAGTAATTTTGCCGTACTAAGTTAAAACTTAAAAGCCGACCTTTTGGTATGGAGACTATGGAGCTCCATACTAAAAAAGGTCACCTTTTATTTTAGCTTAGCACAGCAGAATTTAACTCATCTGTTATAGACGTTAAAGGCCCATGATAATCATTAAATATCAGCGTATAAATTAATTTACCAATCCTTATTTATTTAGGTACAATGTACAAACGAGGACACAGTTAACTATTCACCCACAGGCCTTAACACGTTGCAATAAGGTTTAAATTAGTTTACAAATGTACAGTTATCACTGTTATCAGTGTCTTCGATAGTGCCAGCAATCTACAATACACAATGATTTAAATAACGGACGTGTTTTAGACTTTTTTTATTTATTTAACCTTTATTGCACAAAAGAAAACTTATCGTACAAAAGGCGGAATTAGTGCCATGAGGCATTCTGTACCAGTCAACCATAAGGCAAAGCAGAAAAATTGTAGGTGGGTTAACTAACTTTCGTCCCGTTCTTCCTCCACAGGCTTAGTAGCCGTTAGTACTGAGCACTTTATACATACAAGAGAATGTATAATGTCGAAGAATGTGTGTTTAGATCAGTGGAATTCAAACTTTCCCATAGAGCATCGGTTCTCAAATTTTCCTACATCTACATATCTAATCAAGTTAACAATCACGAGTTTGCTGCGTTCTGTTACAATAAAGAAGCCAAAAATGTATTTTTCCTGACATATCTACTTATTAGCTAACATTCATCATTATTTAGGAGTATAACCATACATAAAATTAATTCTAGCTATAGTGCCAGTCAAAACATTTTTAGACTTATAATAAAACGGAGTGAGGATGAGTCCCTCTTTGTTGCTAAATATTTGGTTACCCCAGCAGAGTGGGACAAACGGGCCGCTGGGTGGCTATCTCACTTGGATCGTGTATCGTAGCAACACGCAGACCAGTTGTACTGTAGTACATGCTAGGTCCATGAATCATAGTCAAGGTCAGAACGCAATAAAAAAAACTAAACGTCAGTGTCAGTGTCACTGTCAGTATCGATGTTGTTTACAGGAAGCGCGCAATAGTTTGAGAGATGATTAATCTATTTTTATATAAAAAAAAATGGCTACTGCCCATTGGGTCAATTTTGCCAGTGTCAAAGTTGACGAACGTTGATTCATGATTGTCTGATAGTCTGATACGATACGTAGTTCGTAGTATCTCAATAGTTGTGCAGGGTGATACATCTGTTGTATGTTTAAAATCAAAACTATATCGTGGTAAGAAAATTGCAAATATTTAGTAATTAAACCACCGAGAAAAGTAGTGTCTATTGTAATTCATCAGTTCGGCCTCTGAACGACAGTATTGAACTTTTTGTCAACTGCGTATGAATATGATTGTTATTCTATCAGTGTAATGTTTTGTTGTGGAAAGTTTAAAAAAAGTGGGCTAAGCTTGACAAAAAAACAATAACAAACGGAATAATGGAGAAGGTATCTTTATAAAAAGTAAATATTGAACTTTACTGTATGTTTAAAAATATTTCAAGGAAGTTTCGATTCACTTTCCGAGGACTGTTTGAGTTGAAATGATGATCTGCTGATCTGATGATGGGGCCGGATAGAAGACGTAGGCAAAACTCTGTAATAAAATAACGAAATCCTGCCGCATTTGGGCTTTTTAAAATCACACTGGTACTTGATGAATGTGCAAAGAAAAATTTACACTGTTAACTATTAAAATGCATGGAAATTGTAAAATCTTCCTTTGACTTCAACAGTCATCATCCAAAACACTATGATGATAAGTTTGAGATGACAAAGTATAAATAGAGTTCTTGCCCTTCATTTACAGTGTGTGCCAAGATATAAAACTTTTTTTATAGCTATAAACAAGAACCATTTATTTCATTAACATTTTTCAAATAATTCCTATGGTTATTTTAATATACAGCCTCAGTTGAGTCCTAAGAAACCAAATTTCAAGCTTAATATGTTGTGTAATTTCTAAAATACCAGATTAAATTATGGTTTAAGTCGTCTTCTTTCATTTGTGCATGTCGTTTATATTTATAATGGTATCAGACATGTTTTTTTTGTTTATGGACTTTGTTCATAAAGGTATGTCGTGTTCTTTGTTTATGGACTGAATTATGTAGTTCATAAAGGTTTTATTCGTTTCATTGCTAAAAGTTCAGTAAAATTGATGTTAAAATATTAAGTTGTGTATACTTGTGAACTAAAGGTATAAGGTGTATAAGTATATATAAACCTGAAAAAAACTTATTCACAGGCTCAAAATATTAGTCCTTTACTTATGCAACTAAAGTCTAACACCGTAGCTTGTATGCATAACAAGTTTGAAAAAATTATAGTTTTTGTTTCTCCTGAAAAGTGCAGTTTTTAGGGTTTCATACCCAAAGGTTCTGGTCTTAAAGAAGGGGTTCTTGTTTTGTGTACCTAAAGGTTAACAGGACCAATTATTAAGCCTCTTCTGTCTGTCTGTCTGTCGCTCCGTCTGTCACCAGGCTGTATCTCATGAACCGTGATAGCTAGACAGTTGAAATTTTCACAGATGATCTATATCTGTTGCTGCTATAATAAAAAATACTAAAGAACAGAATAAAATAAATATTTAAGAGGGCTCCCATACAACAAACATGATCAGTTGTGTTAACTTTGCATCTCATTTGCGCCATACATACCAGGTGCAAACTGAACTTAACCCAGCAAGTTAAGATGGTAAGATTAAAGTAAAACTTTGTTATATATCTGGGATATAGTTGCGATATCACTTGTTCGAGAATATCGAATTATACTAGAATCAGCAGCGGCCAAAGTCCAATCAACAAAGAGATTATAGAGGTCACTTAACATAAATAAATAAATATCAGACAACCTCACACCAATCGATCTAGTCCCAAATTAAGCTCAAGAAGGCTTGTGTTATGGATACTAACTAGACGACACTGTACATAGATAAATATAATTATATACATAGAACAACCATGAGCATGACCCAAGCACAAATATTCGAGTTCATCACACAAATATTTGCCCTGGCCGGGATTCGAACCCGGGACCGCCGGCTCAGTAGGCAGGTGTCTACAAACTGCGTCAACCGCATCGTCAAACACACAGTAACAAACGTTATCACTCATTCATTATCGCTGGAAAGGAACCGGATGTCTCGAGAACAGTCCGATATGTTTTTGGTCAAATGCGATGCGATACAGCCCGCGTCTAGTACAACTATGCTATGCTTCGCGACTCTTGTCGCGCGAGATAGCTACCCGTCACCCTCTTACATTACTGCACAGAAAGAGACAGGCATACTCATTCTCATTCTCGTCTCATTCATTAATTCCAAAATCAACAGGGATTAAATTACCTATAGTGGTTTGAGTAACAAAGTTTTTGATCATTAAATGTCTAAGTTGGACGGCTGTGGCCGACGTGGAGTCAGTGACACGACTTTAAGTTGTCGGCCACAGCCGTCTTTGGCGCTCACAATTCTCACAAGGTAAACTAAATTTGCTATCAGTCGAGTCATTAAGACCCCGCATATGCAAAATTCGCTATCTTCATCGACCTAGATCTCAATATCTATAATGATTACGTATCTGGTCTTTCGAAATATTGAACTTAGTTTATATTCTAAACTGTGAAAGTGAAAACATGATTGGTAATAATTTTCTCGATAGCTTTGTTTTCAAACCAAACCCTTTTTAGGGTTCCGTAGTCAACTAGGAACCCTTATAGTTTCGCCATGTCTGTCTGTATGTCCGTCCGCGGCTTAGCTCCGTGATCATTAGTACTTGAAAGCTGAAATTTGGTATGAGTATGTCTATGTATCACGCCGACAAAACGGTAAAATATATATTTTTTTTTTTGTGGTACCTCTCGAACACTTAGTGGGGGTGACTTTTTTTATTCGTTTCAACACTATTGTGTGCGGTGTCGTTGAATAGGTCTTTTAAAAATAATAGTCGTCTCCAAACATTATTTTTTGATAAAGTCAGCAGTTACGTAAATATTCGCTTCGAAAATAAAAATAAAAGTGCCCCCCCCCCCCCCTAACTTTTCAACCACGGGTCAAAAAATGATGGAAAAAGCGCGGAGCTAAGCCGCGGACGGACAGACGGACATGGCGAAACTATAAAGTTTCCTAGTTTTCTACGGAACCCTAAAAATGTATCGAGAAAAGTGCAGCGCCCCTACCGGTCACTTTGTATAACTACAATTCTTCATAAGTCAAAGTCAAAGTAGTTTATTCTTCAATTTAGGCGTAATTACAATGCACTTATGAATGTCAGCTGTTTTGCAAAACAGTAAGTATTTTTTATAAGTACATAAAATTACATTGGACGCAGAAAACGAAAGTATGAAAGAATATATAGATAAAATACACATTAACGACGAAGAAATAAATCAACCAGCCCTAATAGCTTCATGCTTTAACGACTATTTCATTGGATTAACTAGCAAAAAAATAACTAAATCTGATGAGCACAATGTAGATTTCCTTCCAAACTCCATTTTCACTCACAGTCATAATACTATGTTTCTAATGCCATATTCTGAAAACGAAATTATGAATATTATCTCGTCACTAAATAATACGCTTGCGGTAGGATTTGACGAAATCTGTACAAAAATTATAAAGCAGTGTAAAGAAAAAATTATAAAGCAGTGTTTTTAATTTTATTATTTCATTGCACCAAATTGTTTATTTCCGTACGACTGTGTTTCTATGGCTAATTTTGTAATTTATTCATAAAATGCATGTTAGTTTTTCTCTAAGTGTGTAAAATTTGTACATCCATACCTATGGGTAAAACATAGAGGTCAAAACAAATTGTATTCAACACCAATAACTATATTTATACCTATGTTTGACAAATAAAATTTCTGATTTCTGATTTCTGAAAGTCCAACTTAGTCCAATTATTTGCCATTTAATTAATTTTTCGTTCGGGAGTGGAGTATTTCCAGAGCTACTAAAAATCTCAATAGTAAAACCATTATTTAAAAAAAAATGTCAAGAAAGATATGGGAAACTACCGCCCCATAACTCTGATACCGATATTTGCAATAATATTCGAAAAATGTATGTACAAACGACTCTTAAGTTTTTTAAATAGATTTGATATAATTAAATTAGAACAAAATGGTTTTCAAAAAAACAAATCAACGACACTGGCTTGTTTTAACCTTATCCATCACATTGTTAAAAGCTTAGATGAAAGACAAGTCACAACCGGGATATTTTTAGATATGTCTAAAGCTTTCGACTTTGTAGACCACTCATTACTACTAAACAAATTAGAAAAATATGGAATAAGAGGTGTGGCGCTAGATTGGTTCAAAAGTTACTTAAAAAACCGTAAACAATGTGTGGAAGTTGTAAAACTAAATGAGCTAAAGGTTGAAACAAATTATAGATCTGAATTAAAATGTAACCACTTTGGTGTTCCTCAAGGAAGCGTCCTAGGACCTCTTTTTTTATTATTTATATAAACGAGTTGCCGGACTTAATTCCATTCAAATCAGTACTATTTGCTGATGATATATCCTTTATTGTAACATCAAAATATAATGATAATATGGAGGAACATGAAAGAAAAATAAATGACATATTGGAAATTGTTATACAATGGTTGGAAGTACACAACTTGCAGATAAATATAAGTAAAACGAACTATGTACAATTTAATTCAAATCGCCGTGAACATATACAACTTAATTTACATTATAGAAATAAGATAATACAAGAAGTGCAAGATATAAAGTTTCTAGGAGTAATATTAGATAAACATCTAAACTGGCAAGCCCATATAGAAAAGATACGCAATAAATTAAATAGATTTGTTTATGTGTTGCGTAAATTACGACGCACTTCAGGATTGCAAACCACTTTAAGCGCATATCATGGCTATGTTAGCTCCGTCTTGAGATACGGGCTTATTTTGTGGGGAAACTGTACGCAATCTAACATTGCATTTGTAGCACAGAAGAAATGTGTACGTGCTATTTGCGGTGTAGCTCCCTACAAATCCTGTAAGCCACTCTTTAAAAAACTTAATATATTACCTTTACCTTGCTTATATATTTTAGAAATGTGCATGTTTATAAAAAGGCATATGTATTTAAACCATGAATACAAATGAATATGTATTTATTTAAAAAAGCAAGCACTTCCACTAGACGTCAACGGAATCCTGAAAAATTAGTTCACAATTATGTTCCGAGGACAGCATTGTACTCAAATCACTGCTTCATTATGTGTATGAGACTGTATAACAGGTTGCCAAAGGCTACACAAGAGTTACCTATCAATAGATTTAAATCCAAGTTAATTAAGCTTTTGAATGAAAAGCTCTATTACAACATAAAGGATTTTCTCTCACGTGATGTGTATCAACGTGGTACCTAAAATATTTGCATGCTAGTATATATAAGTACAAATAGCAGAATAAGATACCAAATGTCATATACCACACTAAGACAACTATGTAATCAGTTATTCTTTGCAAATGGATATCTTATCTTATCTTATCTTATCTATCATTAATTTTTACAGTTGGAGGGCTACGTCAGCTACGTGTATGTGTTTTCTGGATGCGATAGATTACTCGTGAAGGATGTTATCACTGCCTATCTATCCATACTATCCATACTATATACTTATACTATAATATTATAAATGCGAAAGTGTGTCTGTCTGTCTGTCTGTTACCTCTTCGCGCTTAAACCGCTGAATCGATTTTGATGAAATTTGGCATAGAGATAAGTTTAAGATCCGAGGAAGGACTTAGGATAGTTTTCATCCTGGAAATTATACCTAAAAAGATTGAAAAGTGAGTGAACATTTCTGTTGGGGTGCGGTGACCCTGTAGGAAATGTAATTATTAGACCAAAAGCACAATTGCTCTTACATTTGCTTAGGCGCTTTTAATAATCCCTTTTATCAAGTTCCACGCGTACGTAGTCGCGGGCAAAAGCTAGTCCATGATATAAATAATCACTTACCTTATAATAAGCTTTTGATTTGAGTTTTTGTTTCACCACTAATTCAAATTGACGATCGGTAAGTTCGGTAATCTGTTTTGGAATTTTATCAAATTTCCCAAGAACGATACAAATCCGATCCGGGTACAAAGTACGATGCCTAATAATAACGCCCACCCGTTCGTTATTCTCCGATTATTACAGTACAGAGTACACTCATCCAAAGAACAAGAGACCTTACTCCTTTTAAAATTTATTTTTTTCATATTATTTTTGATAATTTCAACCAACTTTATGAAGTGAATGATACTTTCCCCCGATTCCTAGGTAGTAACATAGCTATTTTATGCTTTTATTGCGTGCAGTTGAAAATAAGTTGAAAAAACAAATATTGCGCGTGAATTTTGTCAATTTCGAGTAGTTTTTGAAACAAAAATTCTCAATGTAAAATTCAAACTGTAGGTTTCAAATATATGCCAATAAATCCCAATAGCCCTGTTCTAGGTAGTAACATCAGTAATATGTTAAGAAACATGTTTGATCATGGAGAAAAATGTCTAAAGCAATCAGCATTTTAAAAGGAATAAGGCCTCTTAACGTAAGCTGTCATTAATTCATTATGTTAATCATACGTCGTTACGTGTTTAACGGTACGCCGCCGATATCAAGAAACCGGCCAAGTGCGAGTCGGACTCGCGCACCGAGGGCTCCGTACAAACTCCGTACAAATTCATTCATTCTCCGCTCGTCGCTCACCGCGATAAGACTACGCCACTGAGCTCCTTGTGTTTATCAGCTAAAGTTAAATTCCCACCTGAGTATCCTGAACCTTATTGTGCGCGCGAAAAGTCTTAAAATAGTCTCACGACTTAAATATTCAATCATATCACTCACCGGTCGAAGCGCGTGCATAAGTGTGTGCAGTATATGCAAAATTAGCAGATAAAAATGTGGCATTCACTGAATGAAGAAAGGTCAGCGTCTAACCCGAACTTATCAAGCAACGTGGATAACGCAAATGTGAGCATCAGAAAACGCAAATGTCATACAGACTTAGACGAAATGTCGACTCTTCATTCAGAAATCCGGGATATGCTGAATAGCTTCAAGGCCGACAGAGACACACAAAATGTAAAGTTATATGATGCCATTGAAGAATTGAGGACGCAAAATAAGGAGTTAATAAAAACCAACAATAATATCCAGAAAACTTTGGAACAAACGACGTCATTGTTCAATAACTTAAAAGATAAAGTAGACAAGATTTCCTTAGAACATGATAATGCTTTACTAAAAATCAATAGCCTCGAAGAACAAGTTGAAGAGTTGCAGAGAGCCCAAAGGATAACCACGATTGAGATAAGAAATATTCCCGAAACTGTAGATGAAAACTTAGGTGACTTGTTGGCTGGGTTGCATAATTCTCTGAAACTACCCTTCTCTCCTAATAATCTGAAACAAATCAGGCGAATAAGGTCTGCTCGTCAAAAATTGATTATTGCGGAGTTTCAGACTACCGAGCAAAGTAACACACTGATACAAGCTATCAGAGAATACAACAAGATGCACCCAGATGATAAATTTCACACGCAACTTCTGAATTTAGAAGGAGAGAAGCGACCTGTATACATCTCAGAATCTCTGACGCCGCGTGCACGGAAGCTGCACTACCTGGCACGTGACCTGCGTAAGAACCACAACTTCAAACACTGCTGGATCTGGCAAGGAAAAGTGCTAGTCAGGCAAATGGACGGCTCGGAAGCAATTGTGATCAAATCAGAACAACAAGTTGAATCCTTAAAAGCATCCAGCTCAACCCAATGACTATTCTTTGTGTTATTTTGTAAGTCCTTGTCTTTATATTTGCAACATAAGTTTTCCCGTATACACTACACATCTAATACAATCATATCTAATACTCACTCACACACACCGTCTACTTACATCTCACAACAACAGCTTGCAAACTCCAGTTGCCATGGAATCACATTAACATTATTAGTATTTGTCTCTAAAACCACAAACAAAAATGACCGATATACAAATCCTGTCATCAGATATTGATAAAAATATCAATATCGGTGATTCAATGGCAGTGGAGACACCTGAAAGTTGTAAAAGTATTCTCTCGAATGGAACTCATGAACAGTTTAAAATATTCACGCAAAATATAAGAAGCTTAAACCATAACTTTGTTGAACTCCAAGTCTTACTAACTAGATTGGACATACAATTTGATGCTATTATTTTGACAGAATGTTGGCTACGCGAAGACAAAGGTTTACCTTCCCTACCTAACTATCAAGCTACTTCAACAAAACGCAACCACAATCAAAATGACGGCGTTGTCATATATGTTAAAACTGACTTACCTTCTGAAACGACTGAACCTGAAATTATACAAGAAGCAAACTGTCTTGTCACGACTTTTGGAATAGACTACGCAATAATATCTATATATCGTCCACCATCCTTTCGACAAACAGATAAATTCATTTCCTCTCTCAATTCGCTTTTGACCAAACTTAAAAGACACAGGAATATTATTTTACTAGGTGATATAAATATAAACATTGTTGAGAATAACCAGGATAACAGATCTTCTGACTACATGGACATGTTAGCTTCACATAAAATATTGCCAGCCCATAAATTTCCGACAAGAGAAAATAATTGTCTTGACCACTGCATGATCAAAACTCACTTACCTAATATGACAATCGTCTGCGATTCTTCAGTCACGGATCACTCATCCGTTATGATATGCTTGTATAAATGTCAAAAACAAAAGGCTAGTCCAACCCAAACTTACAAAAAAGTTGATTATATCTCAGCAATAGCAGAATTAGATCAAATTAACTGGACTGCAATGCTGAAAGGGACAGATGTAAATGAAGTGACAGACGTGTTTCTATATCTTGTTAACAAAACACTGAAAAAATTCACAAAAATAATTCAAGTATCACATAGAAAGCGCAATATAAAACCCTGGATTACACCCGGAATAATACGATGTTTAAGAAACCGAGATAGACTTCACCGGAATCTCAAAAAAGAGCCTAATAATAAAATTCTTCAAATTACATACAAAAGATATAGAAACACGTGTAGTCGCTTGCTACATAAACTAAAGCGTGATCACCAGAGATCCTTAATCAATGAACACCATAGAAATCTAAAAAAACAATGGTCAATTATCAAGCAAATTTGTTGTGTCAATGAGGTCAGAAAAAGCGACCGTCATCTCTTAACATTAAAATCTTCACCTCAAGAATCACTTGATTACGCAAACTCTTATTTTACCAATATTGGTAAAAAATTGGCCAATAATATCATAAATGGAACGCAGCTATCCGAAGCTGAACGAGTTAAAATCATTAATAGCAATGAGCCCCCATTAAACTCAATGACAATGTTACCAACCGATGAGCAAGAAGTGAAGACTATAATTCAAACACTAAAAAATTCTCAATCCTCGGGCTGGGATGGTCTTTCTTCGTACTTCTTAAAACTTGCGCTCAATACTCTAGCGTTTCCAATTACTATAATCTGTAACCTTTGCCTTAATGGTGGAAAATTTCCAGATGCTCTAAAAAAATCAATTGTAGTGCCTATTTATAAGTCAGGGAATAGAGACTGCATTGAAAACTATCGACCAATCTCCATTCTACCCACGCTGTCTAAAATTCTGGAAAAAATTATTAATAACAGGTTAAAAAAATATCTAGAAAAAAATCATCTACTAAGCTCTAATCAGCATGGGTTCAGAGAGCGTAAATCGACTGCTGATGCTGTACAACAACTAACTACATTCCTAGCTAACAATCTTGACAAAAATAAAAAAGCACTCGGTATATTTTTAGACTTAAAAAAAGCTTTCGATACGGTCTCTGTCCCAATATTGATAAAGAAGCTGGAAAACATAGGTATAAGAGGTGTACCGTTACAATTATTTCAGGATTATCTGACTAACAGAAAACAAGCGGTAAGAGTGGGAGACCAATACAGCACCGAAGATTGTATGGATTATGGCGTACCTCAAGGCAGTGTGCTTGGGCCTACGCTATTTCTCGTGTACATAGATGACCTATGTAGATTAACACTCACCAACGCTGAAATAATTACTTTTGCCGATGATACTGTGATTTTGTTTCATGGAGAGTCTTGGTCCAATGTCAATAATACTGCTCAAATTGGTTTTAATGTAGTCACTGACTGGTTAAACAAGAATCTACTCACACTTAACCTAACTAAAACAAAATTTATTGCTTTCAGTGTAACTAATAAAAATCGACCACCTGAAGGGTCAATCTTAATTAGGGCACATACTTGTCAAGGTCATACTAGCTGTAATTGCCACCCAATTACCGAAACCCATTCTATAAGGTATTTAGGAATACAAGTTGATAAAAACCTTAGCTGGCAAGAACATATCAATGGCCTTACGGGAAGAGTGAGAAAAATGATATACATCTTTAAAACCCTTCGTCACGTCTGTGACAAAAAGCTATTAACGTCCATTTACTATGCGTTATGCCAGTCGATAATATCGTACTGCATCATTATCTGGGGAGGTACAACGAAAACTGCAATGCTCAAACTTGAGAGAGCGCAGAGAGTAGTGCTTAAAGTTATGACGTTCAAAAATTATCGACACCCGACGACAACATTGTATAGTGACACTGCGGTATTAACTGTAAGGCAATTATTTATGATCAAAATCAAAATCAAAATCATTTTATTCAAAATAGATCCATGTAGAATGCTTTTTGAAGGTCATTGCTATACATATACAATTCAAATCATCTTACAACTAAGTCATAAATACCCTAAAATACTAAGTCATATTACTTTATGAGATTTACAATCAAAACTGGTTAAAAACAAGCTTAAATAATTAACACTAACACAATTATTATTAACATTAATTCTCCAACCATATGTTTTCGTCTGAAAAATAATCGTCTACTTTATAATAAGCTTTCTTCTTCAAGGTTTGCTTTACCGTAGTCTTAAATCTATTCTCATTCATATTTAGAATATGATCAGGTATTTTATTATAGCAGCGTGTACAGAGTCCCACAAATGACTTTTGGATCTTACTTAGTCTAGTTCTTATTCCTAACAGTTTATCCTTATTTCTAGTATTCCTATTATGAATGTCACATCTCCTTCGAAATAAAGTCAAGTTTTTTCTTACATGCATAATGTTTTCATAGATATATTGGCTAGGTACAGTCATAATATTAATTGTTTTAAATAATTCTCTTAGGGAGTCACGGGTTCTCATTCCATATATTGCACGAATCGCTCGTTTCTGTAATATGAAAATTGCGTCCACATCTGCAGCTCTGCCCCACAATAACAATCCATAGCACATGACACTGTGAAAGTAAGCAAAATAGACGAGTCTTGCAGTATCCTCATCGGTTAATGCCCTTATCTTTTTCACAGCATATACAGCCGAACTTAATTTTTTTGCGAGTATTGCAATGTGAGGGCCCCATTGCAGTTTAGAATCTACAGTTATACCCAGGAAAACCGTGTTTTCCACAATTTGCAAATCCTCCCCATTAATTTTCAGACCTTGTACACAATGTTTAATATTGGGAAGCTTAAAGTGTAGACATTTAGTTTTTTTAGAATTTAGTACTAAGTTATTTGCCGTAAACCACTCATGGGCCCGTTGAAGAGCATCATTTATAATGCGTACATCCTGAGATCCTCTTTTGACTTTAAAAATTAATGACGTGTCATCTGCAAAGAGTATTATTTTGGATAGGTGTTCCGCCATGAATGGTAGATCATTAATATAAATTAGAAAGAGGATAGGACCTAGAATTGATCCTTGGGGAACACCTATTCTAACAAGAGACCCTGCTGATCTAGTTCCATTTACTAGTACACTCTGAACTCTATCTGACAAATACGATTTCAATAAGTCCAGAGACTTCCCTTTAATACCATAGTGATTTAGTTTGATTAGCAGAGTCTGATGGTCAACACAATCAAACGCCTTTGATAAATCACAAAATATGGCTATCGTATCTTTTTTTTCCTCCCAAGCTTCGAAGATATATTTGATCAAGTTTATTCCCGCGTCTGTAGTAGAACGGCCTTGTGTGAAACCAAATTGTTGTGGATGAAATAAATAATTGTTATTAAAATGCTTGAGTAGTTGTGTCATAATGATTTTCTCAAAAATTTTACTCAGTACTGGCAAGACAGAAACAGGCCTATAATTGCCAGGATCCTTGGTGTCGCCGGCTTTAAACAAGGGTATTACTTTGCTTTCCTTCATAAGGTCAGGAAATATGCCGTCGTCTACAGATTTATTAAATATTAATGCAAGGTAAGGTGCTAATGTGACTATTGCTGCAGTACAGACTTTTACTGACAATCCCCATAAATCTTCTGTACATTTGACTTTTAATTTTTCAAACATTTTTACAACTATTCCGGCATTAATATGTTCAAATACAAAGTCTACTTTGCATCGATTAACATACTCGTTAAGCAAAGTTTTGGCTTTAGTTGGAGATGAATTTAGTGCTTCAGTGGTTCGGATTGGAATATTCTTAAAAAACGTTTCGAATTCTTGTGCTACTTCAGAATCAGTATTTATTAGTCCATTGGGAGTACACAAAGTAAATTCTTTATTTGAAGTCCTCGATTTCCCCGTTTCCTTTTTTATGATATTCCAAATCGTTTTGATTTTATCATCAGCTCCTTTAATCTTATTACTAATAAAAATTGCTTTTGCGGCCAAACATACTTTTTTAAATACTTTAGAATAATTCCTAACATAACCTGCAAAATTCTCAGTTTTAATTACATTTTTCAATTCATACAGTTCAAACATTTTCTCTCTGCTTTTAAGAATGCCTGGAGTAGCCCAATCACAGAACTTAAATCTATGTTTAGCTTTCATTACCTTCACTGGAAAATTAAGGTCAAACTCTATTTTTAATTTCGAGAAGATGTCATTGTAGAGATTATTACACGTCCAATTCACGCCTATTGCATCCCGATGTGGTAGTTGATGTTGTAGTTTGTCATTAAATTTCTGTAAACGAGATTGAGTTATTGGACGCGTTTTAATCTCTACTTCAGCATTATTAACATTCGACTTAAGCGCTAGAATGATTTCTTGTCCATAATGGTCAGACCGCATAACATTGACTATTTTTTGTCCCGAAAATTCACAATTCACAAAAATGTTGTCTAAACATGAAGACGTGGTAGATGTCACTCTGGTAGGTTCATAAAATACATGTTTTAAGTGAAATGACCGGAACAGGTTTAATAGTTTATCACGCAACAAATTCGTATCGTCCATAATATCTACATTAAAGTCTCCGCAAATTAAAATTGATTTATTTGTTCTAAAAATTACTCTAAGCACGTCTTCCATGACTGATTCAAATTTACAAAAATATTGTCTATTGGGGGGCCTGTACACACTAACTATTATATGACTTTCAAGCTCTACACAAGCCAATTCAATTATTCGTTCCACCGACATTCCGGCTATATCACTACGCTGTTTAAATTGAATGTTATTACGTATTAAAATCAGTGAGCCACCATGAATAGCGGTTTGTCGGCAAAACGAACTGGCCGCACAGTAGTTTTCAAAGTTATGTGTGCTTATCTCATAATCTTTTTGCCAGTGTTCTGTTAAACAAACAATATCATATTGAAATTTGTCAAGGCATAACTGTATTTCTAGAATCTTAGAGGCAAACCCTTGAATATTCTGATGAATTAATTTATAAGTTGGTTTCCCCTGTCTCACAGTACGATCCCTAACACTACTTACGCTGGAAAAGGTCAGTCGGTGCCTAGGTTTATCAATAGAAACCTTGCCAATTTTCATCGCAGCCTTTTCCTTTGTCAATGTCCCTAATGTAAAAAAGTATTACTACAATTATGATTCAAATACACCATACACGGGTCAGACACGTTATATGCAATCAAACTAGCTACACATCGTTTTTCCATTTTCGGCATGTACATAGAATATTGTGTGAAAGCAAATTTTTTGATAAATTTGTTAATGTCAAATAATAAAAAATCTCGATATAAATACGTTGCATTGTATATAAATAAATTCATGTTATAAATACATTTATTGTGTTTCTCGCTCATATTCGAACAATACGGGAAAGTACACAATATAATTTTGCATTTACATTCATTCTGTATCTGTAATAATTCTTGTATGCTACTGTCCAACGATTTCTTTGATACATTCGTATGATTTCCAACCATTATAACGACCGTGGTAAGTTCATCACAGTTTGCCGTTTTTATTTTATGAATGATTTTATCAAATGTAAGCCCCGGATAACACATGTTAATCGTGTTTTGCCGAAGGAGCACGTTTAACATTGGCCCAATTCCTATACCTATTTGATCAGAAAGGATGATGGTTTTTCTGCCATTTGTTGGCGAAGGTGAAGGAGAAGACGACGGTACTGATCTCGTTACAGGAGAGGAAGTTTGTATATGTGTCTCTCCATTAGAAGGACTATTGCCAGTGATCAACGATTGTGACCCAATTTCTTCTGTAGGCCGGCTGGTGCGGAGACCATGCATTGCAGGAATGATAGAAGGTGGCTCCGGTAACAGGGCGACGGGATCCTTGTTCTGTTGCTGCTGGCGGCGGCGTGCGGAGCGAGCACGATGAGCTCGCGCTCGACGTTTGGCTGCACTTGTTACATTGATCCGTGGCAACTTCCCACAGTTGACTACTTTTTTTGTTGAGAAAGTAGTGCCTTCGTTTTTGTCTGCGACTTTAATCGGCAAATCCGTTTTCAGATGGTTCTCTAAGAACCATTCAGTCAATTCTCTGTTTTGTTGGCTCAATTGAGTGAGTTCTGCTGATGCGGTCGTGAGTTCTTGTATTTCTCCATATGCAGAGTTGAGTTTCATTGCCATGTTATCCAACTCAACTTCCTGATTTAATATCTTAGCTTTGAATTCCAATAATTGTCTTTTCATATTGACGCATTTTTTGCTTAGGTTAAGTTTTTTAATCCGTGATTTATAATTAAGTAATAATTTTCTTTAGTCTATTTATAGTATAACTTTTTGGTTGCCGTTTGCGACAATAATGGTGTGCATAGGGATTTTCCGTAACATCTATGCTAGTTGAACGCGTCGATAGTTCAGGGAATATAGACAGCTCTTCCGACAGTGACTTAGTATGGATCCATTCGTTTTCCTTGCTTTCTTTGTACTGTTTTAGGATTATTATTTCATCCTGAGCCTCTGAGAGGTGTTGCTCAAGAAAACTGAGTTTCTCAAGAGCGGCCTCGTGTACGGATTGACATTCTTGAAAGCTATCTACGAATGCTTGTAATGCATCTCGTTGGGCTTGTGTCTCAGCTAGGTGGTCAGATAACTCAACGAGTTGCCGCTTTAAAGTGGAATTACGCGTCACAATGGTTTTAATTTCTGTTTCATTATCATCACGTTCTGATAATAATCTGTCACACAGATCTTTTTGTTTCTTCAATTCATCTTGGGCCTTGCACAGGTTTTGTTCAAGTGCCATCCTGCGAGTAGTCATTTTCTTGTTCTTTTTTATCTCCGTAGTCTTGTAATTAAAATACACTTATCTGTGTGTCTATCTAATCGTATTAGAATTATAAATAAAATAATAAATAACTTTTGTTTCAGCTCAATTATAAAAGTGCGATGCCTTTTGGAACGACCCCTCGAACGATTGATTTCCGAACGCAATATAAGCCCAAATGTCACTCAGTATTGTAGATGTCTGTTTGGTCTGTGACAAATGTCAAATTCAGCTGTTAGTTACCGCTTATAGTTTTTAATTACTCTGTTCGTAAATCTGTTATTTCAAAATGTATCCTTGTGTGAGTGATGTTTTCAAAAGTGCCGTTATACTTGGAATGTATTTTGGAAGATATTTTACAAATGTAGCTCACCGAGATGTCCAAGGATTCTTCAGTATATCACTTATAACCTTATTGTAAGTTTTGCACTGTTTTAGGGGCATTTCAAGACTTTTACATATTATTTCATTGTTAAACTAAGCACAGCTGATATAAACACGTCAGTTTGACAGCTCACGCCACCCATGCTCTTATCTCTCTCTTATTCTCTATCTCTCTTATTAAACAGCTTTTGCTTGAACAACATAAAAATCCACCTAATTTTGCAGCAACACGAAGAAGAAACGATATTGTTTACACGATCCCAGAACATAAAACTAAGTTTGCAAGACGATTTCTCAACATCCTTGGACCAGTTATTTACAACAAAGTAAGCAAAACTTTGAATTTACGGACACTTACTTTTTACTCCTGTAAATTAATGCTGGATAAATACCTAAAACTGTTAGATTACGAGAATACAGAGCGATTAATTAAATAAGTAGATGGTAAAACTGACACATACACGCGCACATGCACACAGACACACACACACACACACACACACACACACACACACACTTGCTCGCGCGCGCGCGCGCGCATAAACGAATACACCCACAGACACAAAATAGTCTCGCCGTGTTGAGATCATGTTTAAGTGTCTAAGTTTCTTTTTATTGTTATTATTATTTTTAAATTTTTATTATGTTTAACGTAAGGGGCCCAAAAGAAAAGACTCGATCATTTCTTAATTTTCACTACTAGTATCTTTAGACTAATTTATACCTCAAACTTAAGATAAAACTTATGTGTCAACTTTGCATATACTGCATGTTTACTACTAAGGAACAAAGCTAGAAAACGGCCGAGTTAAGTTGCCCCGCATCTGCATGCGATATCGCCGACAAGAGGTGCATACTTGTCTCGCCCGTTTAATAGCACCAACTAAAAAAATTATCTGTTAATTTCTATACTTACCCACACGTTAGTAATTATATTATAAGTTAATGTATTGTTAATATAAGGTTAGTAGTGTTTGTTAATGTGTAATCTTGCGCTTAAGACGAGAATGGTGAATCCTGTTCCACCGTGATACAGTTTAAAAACTAGTACGGGGATCAGAAGACGCTTACTCTCGCTCATTACATAACTCAGCAGTGTAATACCTAACGACAAAGGTTTTACGTATTAATAAGTAATAACTACCGATACATACATGTAAGTAATTTGTAACCTTTACATCGCTCAATAAAGTTATTATTATTATTATTTCCTTTATTTATTTTAATTCTTAGGCTAGGTTTTTACAATATCTGTATATAAAAAGTAAAATACAATAAAGAAATTACAAAATATATAAACATATTATAAAAAACCTAACCTAGGGTGCCACCGGCAGCGGGGCAAGGCCCAGGCTACCGGTGGTTAGGGCTGCAGAGAGAGGAACCTCCTGACGATGCGCGCCGTGTCCAGGAGTACCGCCTTCTGTATCTGGCCCTTGATCCAGCCATCTAGCGAGAGTCTCTTAAGATGTTTGTCGAGACTCTTCGCTATAAGACCGTTCGCCGAAACGACTATCGGGACAATGATCGTCGAGTCAACATCCCACATGGCGGTCACCTCGTGAGCCAAGTCAAGGTACTTGCTGAGTTTGTCCTTCTCGGCCTTCACGAGGTTCTCGTCATGCGGGATGGTGATGTCGACGAGCACTGCCTGGCGCTTGGATCGATCTACCAACACGATATCAGGCTTATTGGCTACAATAGTCCTGTCCGTGATGATAGATCGATCCCAATAGAGCGTGGCACGACCATTCTCAAGAACTGGCAACGGTGCGTACTTATTATTATTATTATTATGAGTTACTAACGCTATATATTTCAAATTTCAAAAAATTCCTTAACATCATAAAACATTTTATTGAGGCACCAGTTATATAATGTATTCTTAAATTCAGGTAAATTCAAAGTCTTTAGTTCATTCGGCAGATGATTAAATAGTTTGACCGACTAAACTGGCTGGATTAAGTTAAGCTTGCACCTTGTGCCGCATACAAATGAGGTGCAAAGTTAACGCAACTGATCACGATTGTTGTATGGGAGCCCCGTATTCTTATGGTCTGTGGGAGCCCCACTTAAATATTTATTTTATTATGTTTTTAGTATTTGTTGTTATAGCGGCCCTTTGGTCGACTTCGCCTCTGCCAACTTCGGTAAACTTGGAGAGTAGTGTAGCCGCAATATTAGGGTTCCGTACCCAAAGGGGAAAAAACGGGAATCTATTACTAAGACTCCGCTGTCCGTCCGTCTGTCTGTCACCAGGCTGTATCTCATGAACCGTTATAGCTAAACGGTTGAAATTTTCACAGATGATGTATTTCTGTTGCTGCTATAACAAGAAATACTAAAAACAGAATAAAATAAATATTTAAGTGGGGGCTCCATACAATAAACGCGATCAGTTGAGTTAATTTGCACCTCATTTAATTGTATCCGGCGCAATAAATACCAGGTGCAAACTTAACTTAACCCGACCTGTTAAGATGGGATAAGTATTTGTACGGGACGCTCGGTGCGCGAGTCACAGACTCCCACTTGGCCGGTTTTTATAATTCTTAAAGATGTCTCACGATAGTTTAAGTACTTTAAGTAATATAAAAGTATAATCTTTATTTAAAGTACGTAAGCAATCATCGAGGCTAAGAGAGCATTTGTCAAAAATGTTGCCAACAATTAAGACAGAAATTAAGGTCCAATATAATTTTCCTAATTTTGTTACCAATTTTCTATGTGATTTCGAATACATTGATATCAAATTATGTATAATTAAAAAGTTTAAACATAACAGAACCTTAATTATCGAACATAGCCATAACATTGATATAAAATTACTAAAATAATTGGTAACAAAATAGGAAAATTATATGGGACTTTAATTTATGTCTTAATTGTAGGCACAAATTATGAGAAATGCTCAAGAAACGGTATTTCGTACGGAACCGTCGCACTTCCGGTTTTTTATATATTTATTATGATTATTGTCACTATCATGGACCTTAACCTTTAACCTCAACCTCAATAACAGTAAATGAGGTAGATAATAACAGTACCAAGTTTAAGCATTAAATACAAAGATCAAATCTTAAAGAAAAATTGAAAAAGGAGCTACCTGGGGGAAGAGACCTGGGAGATGTGAATATTAACGTATTCACATAAAGGTCGCTAAGGTGTAAAAACCTTTCAAATAGAACAAGGCAAAGATCGACACACAAAGCATAAGGAAAAATTCGTCAGATCTTCCTGGAGCTAGGGTGGCGAAATGGTTAACGCGCTGGACCGGCAATCCAGAGGTACCGGGTTCGATTCCCGGTCTCTTGCCCCAGGTAGCTCCTTTTTCAATTTTTCTTTAAGCTTTGATCTTTGTATTTAATGCTTAAATAAAAATTGTGGTGTACCTACCCACATTAAAAAAATGAGACATTATATGTTTCATAAATTTATAGTACCAAGTTTCCTTAATGAATCACGCAGTCCACTCACGCGCAGCTACCGCTCACGGGCCGGCCACGACCGAGGTGGGAGCGGGAGGTCAGAGCGCGTTGTCTCGCTCCTATGGCGGCCGCTCGCCGCTCCGCTGGTCGGGGATGACAAAACAAAAAAAAAACCGTTGGCCGTTCTCGGTGAGATGTCCCAAACGACGAGACATGTCAGTACCCTCCAGTGCAAAGGGCACAGGCGCAGGCGCGACAGCGGCCTATCGGTGTAACTCGGGCATCGGTGACCTTGTAATGCCGAATCCTTCGAAATGAAATGAAATTATATAACACTTTCGCAACCAGATATAAAATTTAACCCTACCCCAGAAACCGAGAGCCCGCTAGGTGGGTAGCTCTTTAAGCAAAAATACGTGACCGGCATCTGAGCAAAGATTACGAGTGCCTACCAGGCGGGTTCCTGGTAGCGAAAGTGTTAATTGCATAAACATATGGTAGTTAGGTAATGCAGCATAGTATGTAAAGTTCCACATGTTTAGCCGAAGATGGCCTGCAATTTTTTTACAATTATTATAATACTAGCTGTGCCCCGCGGTGTTACCCGCTCATCCCACGGGAACACTAAATTTATTCGGGGTGAAAAGTATCCTATGTCCTTCCCCGGGACTAAAACTATCTATATACCAAATTTCATCTAAATCGGTTCAGCAGTTTAAGCGTGAAGAGGTAACAGACAGACAGACAGACACACTTTCGCATTTATAATAATATTATATTATATATTATATTATAGTATAAGTATATAGTATGGATTTATATAATTCTAGCATAAATGTCTAACAAACTTGACTTAGTGACCAAATACAATAAAAATTATAATGTCCGACGTAACAATTATTTTCCAAAATCAAAGAATTCATTGATATAATAAAATCATTTCTCCTTTAACCAATTTCTTAGTTTGATAACAAACATTTCGTCGGGTAAATTACGTATGTCATATGGTATCTTATTGTACACTCTTATACTCATCAAATAACAATTTTTGTTAAATAAATGGGTTTGAAATTTTGGCATTAACAGTTTATACTCGTCTCTCGCTCGCAACTGGTTGGTTTTAGATGGATTTTTAAAGTAAGCTGGAAATTTCCGAACTAGACATCTCAACTCTAAAATATACAACCCAACTAGAGTGAGAAGTCCGTGTCTTTGAAATAAAGGTCTACAGGAGTCTCTTGGACCAACGCCAAAGACTGCTCTGACACACTTTTTTTGAGTAATAAATATTTTATATACATCTGTAGAGTTACCCCATAGGTACCTACTGCTATTCCATATTTCAAGACCGAAGTTACATAATCATGATATGAGAGCAGTGTCGTTTTTTCCATTTTTTTGTCCTCACATACATCTCTCTACTCAACTCTAATAATTTCAAAAAGAGAACATCAGCATAATTTGATTAAAAAAAAAACACGCTACTGTTCACTGATTGGTTGAAATTACTTTTCAAAAAATGAAACCAATCACGAGGCACCCGCCATGACCATCGCGATCATTTTTTTAATATGAAATGTTGTCAATTGTTTGTAATAATTATGACTGCTTGAGACGTACCCAGGTTTTCTGGTAATTGGAGTGGGGCGGCGCAAGTCCGATCGTTGTGGAGAACTTTGGGGGAGGCCTTTGTGCAGCAGTGGCCGTCTATCGGCTGATATGATGATGATGATGAGGTACCAGTTCTAATAAGAAAGCATATGAAACGTACATAAATTGTGATAAACCGTCATACTTTCTTGTAGTTTCCACGCGAACAAACATTTCAAGTTAAATAAAAGCTTTTTCTCAAACATGCAATGTAATATCGTCATAACGTGCGTTAAAACAGGCTTCGAAGTGTCACGTTTCGGGCGGATTTGCTAGGCCGGGAAGTATTTTTTTTTAAACATGGCGTCTGTGTTAATGTAACAGCAACAGCTGATTGAATTATTTTTTTTAATGGTGTATTTTTTTATTTCATTGCATATGTTTGAGAAAAACACTATACATGCCTTAGCCATGAAAGGGCTTGCGGCTTCGTATCACTATCCGGCCTCCATAGGGTCGGCCGTCTATACCTTTTCAGCCGACAAGCCATTATTTCCCGGCGTCTGCAGTAATGTACTATTAATAGTACACTTACACGCCGGGTGAGTAGGTATTAGATAGTGATTCGAAGCCCGCGAGCCCTTTTCACGGCTAAGGCATATGTACAGTGTTTTTCTCAAACATATGCAATGAAATAAAAAAATACACCACTCAAAAAGAAAACAGATGTTTAGCCTGCTCATGAACACAGGCGCCAAATAAAAAAAAACTACTTCCTGGCTTAGGCCTTAAATTTTGTATGAAATTCCTTTACAGTTCTCTCGAGTTGTTCCGAAACGTGATACTTCAAAGTTGTTATAACGCGCGTTATGACATGTTTGAGAAAAATTCCACGGTATCTTGACCTCTGACGAGTAATCATATTATTTGGTAAATAAACGTTATTGTTGCAATTAGACATATTTACTCGCACATCCAAGTAGGGTTGCCAGATCGAATGACCCCATTATCGGGAGAATCAACATTTTTTCGGGATTTTGTAGCTTTGGTCGGGAAAAACAAAAATTGAATCACATTAAAGTAAATATATTAAAAACAACGTCGTTCACTGCCAATAGAAACGGTCACATAAATAAATACTAAAAAACAAGAACATAAAATGATTTTCTCATTATTTTGATTTTATCTATAATCTACAATGTGATAAGGTAAATTTATTTTAAGTACTTATGGAAAAATTAGCAGTGGTATCTCCTTTTAAAATTATCCATACTTATATTATAAATGCGAAAGTGTGTCTGTATGTCTGTTACCTCTTCACGCTTAAACCGCTGAATCGATTTTGATGAAATTCGAGGAAGGACATTAGGATAGTTTTCATCCTGGAAATTATACTTAAAAAGATTGAATAGTGAGTGAACATTTCTGTTGGGGTGCGGTGACCCTGTAGGAAATGTAATTATTAGACCAAAAGCACAATAGCTCTTACGTTTGCTTAGGAGCTTTTAATAATCCCTTTTATCAAGTTCCACGCGTACGTAGTCGCGGGCAAAAGCTAGTAGTTTCATAAAATGAAGTAGTTTTTCCGGAGATTTGTGCACAAGCCCAAAGTAACTAGCGAAGTAGCGAGGTTTTTTTCGGCTGCTTTTTGACCCCTCCCTCCCCCCTGATGATATTTAGTGAGGTTCTTTATTACCCCCCCTCTCAACCTCACGCGTGTTTTTTTTCGCCAGAATTTCGTAAAATAGACTCGCTACTTTGAAGTTACTATTTAACAAGTGAAGATTTATTTTAACGTAACGGAGAAAAAGTATCTACTCATGTGGTATATTTTTTCATTGTTCACTGTAGAAAAATATACGTGTGGTCTCCTTATACCCCTCCCTCCCCCAACGTGATCTGTCGTGATTTTTTCGTGACCCCCTCCCCTCTATCTCACCTCACGTGATTTGTGCACAAGCCCTTTGTCGGGAGTCGGGAGGACATACAAAAATTCGGGAGAATCCCGCCAAATCCCGACCATCTGGCAACCCTACAACCCGTCTAGCCACACCACAACTACGCTACGCGTCTCCTGTCGCGTGACTTCGCGTCGCCTGTCCCTCTCTCACAGTATTGCACAGAAAGAGAAGTAAATATCACGCGCGAGAAAGATACACGTGTCACAGTTGTGCTAAAGTGCAGGTTCCAATGTTTACCGTTTTCACGCATGCGCGCATCAGTTACCCACCGTTACCTCAACGGTATGGACGTCACTGTGACATTTACTTAGTACGCGTATAAATACTTAGTACGTGAATACTGAGGTGAGTAATTATCTCTGTGTATCAATTAATTTAAATTATAGTAGGAATCCTCTTTTGAGGCCGAAGAGGGGTGTAAACTGATTCTAAATAGGACATGAAACAATTTTTTTATTTTTACCTTCAAAAGTACGCAAGTTTTGTTTTTTTTTTAATCAAAACAGTTTTGAGACATGTTTTTTTTTTAATTTTTGGGTTCAAAAGTACGCAATTTTTTTTTTAATCTAAAAGAAGTTTTCAAATTGCTACAAAACAATAATTGTATGACAACCATTTTTACGGTGAAAATGGCAAATTACCTATTGTCTCCATGCAAATATTGATACTTACCGAAACCAGAAATTACGTCACATGTAGGTGGTCATTTGTATGGAACGATTTTAGCGTAATTTCTGACTTTGAGAGCAGTCTAAGACCTAAGTGTTAGTAAGTTAAAATATAGACATTTGATCCCAATAAGAAATAAAATCGATTGAAACCTAAAAAAAATGGTCCACACGCCTACTTTGCTTTGTTATAACAAACAGTGGGGACTAATGGGTGTGTATTACAAACTGTGGCCACAAACTACAGTAAATAACTTCCTTTTAAATTTATTTTTTCATATTATGACAAATATATTGATAATTTTGAACCAACTTTTTAAAGTGAATAATACTTTTTCCTGAGTTCTAGAACGTAACATAGCTATTTCTTGCTTTCAGTGCGTGTAGATGAAAATTAATTGAAAAAAAAACCAGTTTTGTGCGTGAATTTGTCAAATTAGAGTCGTTTTTGAAACAAAAAATATCAATGGAAAATTAAAACTGTAGGTTTCAAATATATACCAATAAATCTCAATAGCCCTGTTCTAAGTAGTTAAATTGATAATATGTTAAGAAACATGTTTGATCATAGAGAAAAATGTCTAAAACAATCAGCATTTTTGAACGGATAAGGGGCCTTAAGGCTCCTATAATTTCAAACTAGGGCTTCCGATCGTGTCCGTGTTTCGTGTACCCGTAGCCGAATCTCCGTATTCCGTTCTTAACCCTTAAATGCATGGTGTAAGATGCAGCGTACATAAACAAAAATGAATTACTGGTTGAAAACTAGAAACATTTATTTGAAATAACATAATATTTTATAATATTGTGTTTTTTTTAATTCATGCATTTAAGGGTTAAGTTTCTTAATTGCGGATCTGATCCGGCCGCGACGTTATCGGTTCGACAAGCTTTCATTGACGACGCGGTTGGCTCAGTTTGCAAGCACCTGCCTACTGAGCGGCGGTCCCGGGTTCGAATCCCGGCCAGGTGTGCATATTTGTGTGAGGAACTCGAATATTTGTGCTTGGGTCATGGTTGTTCCTATGTATTTAAGTATACCTATATTTATCTATATAAGTATGTATATCGTCGTCTAGTACCCATAACACAAGCCTTCTTGAGCTTAATTTGGGACTAGATTCGGGTATTGAATAAAATAAAAAATATCAGACAACATATTTTTTATTTTATTCAATACCCGAGCGGAGCCCCCGGAGCGGAGGTCAAAAAGTAGTCGAAAAACCGCGCGTCGAGTTGTTCCGCCCGAAACTTGATACTTCGAAGCCTGTTACAATACAACGCACGTTATGAAGACATTTCATGGCATGTTTGAGAAAATGTTATTTTTGTAATGAACTATGACCCTTACACGTTTTGTTTGTTTTCTTTGTTCTCTTGGAATTTATTATGTTCTTTGTAACTCGTTTTTTTTTGCCGGGGCATTGTTTTAGTTGGGTCACGGTTGTTCTATGTATGTATTTAAGTACTAGCACGTACTAGCTGTGCCCCGAGGTGTTACCCGCTCATCCCACTGGAACACTACATTTATTCGGGATGAAAAGTATCCTATGTCCTTTCCCGGGTGTCAAACTATCTCCATACCAAATTTCATCTAAGTCAGTTCAGCGGTTTAAGCGTGAAGAGGTAACAGACAGACATACACACGCATTTATAATATTAGTATGGATATATTTATCTATTTATAAGTATGTATATCGTCGTGAAGTACCCATAACACAAGCCTTCCTGAGTTTCTAGACCGACTTATGTCAGGTTGTCTGAAAAACAAAAAAAAACAAACAAAAAAAGTCGTATTGTATGATAAAGTTAGACATATCTATGCATTTCTCACATCATATCTATACTTTCCCGAATTCCAGTAAAATGGCGGCCATCCATATGCGCATGATAGGGTACTCCCTGACCCTGGTGATGCATGGATGCAACCTCTTCATGATCGACAGAGCCAGGAACGGGCCTGCCATGCAGGACCAGAACGTCCGAACCTTCGCGGCCATGTATAACAGATTCTTCACAGTTTGGACAATAGTAAGTAGATCTATACTATTATTAAATTCTATATTGAAGTGAAACTTCTAATGCGACTTCCAACAAGGTTGCATTTAACGTTTAACGCTACCATAAGAAAGCACTGTCGCGTTAAACGTTCAACGCAACAATCCCACGGGCAACGCGACGGATTTAAGGTTATGCCAAGGTACGTCTCTTGTGAATATCAATTGATTGTTAGGTTTTCTCTTTTGAAATTACTATTTCTACCCCTTCCTATTTTCATTTCCACATTACGAAGTTTCACTTCTTCCGTGCGGAGGGCTTCCACGCACTATTTTTGTTTTGAAAATCAATTTTCTATGGACAGGGGTCAATATTTCAGGAAAAATCTTGATAGCGTGATGTAGGATCGTCATTTGTTTTGTATGGGCGCGCGGCCATGCCAGTCTGGCGCCATCTGTTGGCCATAATTTGCTCATCACGCCGAAACGGCTGGACAAATTTTAACCAATTTTGCTACAGGTATAGCTGGACATCCAAAGATGGTTATAGGATACTTTTTAAGACGAAGTCGCGGGCATTTCCTAGTGAATAAATAAAATAAATAAATATTAAGGGAATCTTATAGAAATCGACCTAGTCCCAAACTAAGCAAAGCTTGTACTATGGGTACTAGACGATGTACATAATATATTATACACTTCAGGAAGACATCAACCGGGTTTATCAATGGAGCATTGAAAACAAGCTTCTTTTTAATACTGGGATGTGCCCAGTGATGACTTTCAGCCGCGCGCATGACCCTGTGCATGCACTATATCAGTTAGGCCTTGAACCCATTACGCGTGTCGATTCTGTTAAGGACTTAGGCGTAATTTTCGACGTGCATCTCAACTTTCATGAGCATATGAGGACACTAACTGCCAGCTGCTATCGAAGATTGGGATTCGTAATTCGAAATGCCCGTGACTTTGATAATCCCATGGCGATTAAACTCAGTCACACCTCGTTAGTCAGAAGCAAACTGGAGGCAGCTTCTGTTGTCTGGAACCCTCATGAGGTCACTTACTGCTTCTGGAGAAAGTACAAAAAGCTTTTTTGCGTTTCTTGTACAGGGAAACTTACGGGTACTAACCATTTTTGTACCCAACTAAATTCCTGCTGGGCATGTTAGGGTTTAATTCCCTTGAGGTGCGGCGAAATCATAGCCTTCTGACCAGTGCGTGCCGTATCTTACGAGGTGATTCGGATTGTCCGGAATTGGTTTCGCAATTTGTATGCTTGATTGTGCCCTCATTGTCTAAATCCAACTTTAATCTCCGAGCACGTGCTCGTCATTTGCTGGAAGTTCCGAGGACGAGCACGGTATCCCACAGGAAATCACCATTGGTCCGTGCTTTGCGATATCTGAATGCGCTTCTCGCATCAGCACCTGATTGCGATGTTTTTGCAAGTAGCTGGAAGGTTATATGTGACGAATGTTGGAAGTTCTGTGAGGCGATGGATGAACGTCCTCCTAGTGATTCGTGAAAGTTTGTTATTATCTGTGTTAATTGTTATTTTAGTTATTCTTATTAAATTCACTGTGCCTAGCATAATGCTGTAATACTGTGTAATTTGTTTATCAAATAAATATATAGATAACATCCATGACCCAGGAACAAATATTCGGGTTCATCACACATATTTGCCCTTGCCGGGATTCGAACCCAGGACCGCCGGCTTAGTGGGCAGCTGCACCAGAAACCGAGCCAACCGCGTTGAAGTACTAGTATAGTCAGAAAAGATTCAAAAGTAGAGACTTGTAGCTCGGGAGTGAGTGATTCAAAAGAGCTATATCATTTGGTTTAGCTCACAAGCTCTTTCGCTCATTGAAGATTCAAGTAGCTCAGTATCTCATCTATCATCTCAGTAGTACTCGCCCGCTCTCGCGTTTTACTCGTTGTTTCGTCTTTTAAATCTAGATTGTGTCTAGTTCTCTACTCACTCGTGAACGATTTAGTCTAAAGATCTACTGAGCTAAATGAGTGATACATATCTCGGTGACCTAAAGACACATTTCCCGGATTCCCCGGATTTCTCCTAGTTTGGAGACCGTCCGGGGTTGATTATTGTGTACAAAGTACGTGAAAACCGTATTAATATTACAAAGCGTAATCAAGGTACTAGCTTCATTCAGCGTAACACGTTTACCCTCTGTTCAGTAGGATCCACCATCTCGATCCACTAGTGGATTTAATAGCACGATAAAGTTCTCTGTGGTCCGCCACCGTGGTGTGAGTGGACCCTGTGATACTTGCATCTCTTATGCTCCACCAGTGGATGGAACTGTGTTCAGGGAGATTGGTAAGATCCACCACTGGTTTGGTTTCAGTGGAACCTATGATATAATTTATATATAGGCTCCACTGGACTCTGTACGAGTATAAAGGGCTGGGCTGACAGGATAGTGTCATCTGAGTGATCTACAATCGACCTATTATAATTGAAAAGGTGAATTTAAAAGTAAAAAAAAGTCATAAAAATAAAGTATTTGAATATCAGTTACAACCCTACTAATTCACAGGTTTTATTTACATTTTAAATTGACACCTGTCTTTAACTTAGCGATGCATGTTCAAAAGATGCTAGGGTTGATATGTGCAGATTTTTACACTAATGTTTAACAGACTGTATCTCAAAATGAATAGAAATATTTACATGATCATAGGTGAATAATGAAGTACTCAGTCTGAGCAATTCCCTGTTTGCTTAAAAGTCCCTCGATCTTCACACTGTATAAAGTGGATCCTATTGGACAGAGGGACAGCGTAACAGCGTAAAGCGATTGTTTTTGTTAATAATATTATTTTCGGACCGGTTTTTTTTAAGTCTTTGGTCGGGTTCGGCGAATTGAAAGATGGCAGCCCTTTGCGCTGGATTGCTCAGATAGGTATCCTCCTCATTCTAGATTTTCGGTTTCATTACACTCTACGCTATTAGTTTTATTTAACAAACTATTTACGCTAATCTTATCTCAAACTCATTTACTAATTAGGTAAACAATGGTTGCCGTTTGACTTCTAGAAACTTATTTCATCGAATATTTCATTTAGCTGTGAAATTATTTTGCAGAATTTTTATTCCTTCATAATTATTGTATTAAGCGGTTTACGATTGGGCTCTTCATCAGGGACTGCTACGCCTACAACAGTGACAAAGTTGCCGCGCCGCTGTACGGGTAGCAGTCCTTGATGAAATTGAAGAGCTCCATACAAGTTCGAAACATGTCGGGCCATTCCTATCAATTTTTGACGACGCGTTTGGCTCGGTTTGTAGACACCTGCCTACTGAGTCGGCGGTCCTGGGTTCGAATCCCGGCCGGGGCAAATATAATATTTGTTCTTGGGTCATGGATGTTATCTATATATGTATTTATATATTATGTATATCGTCGTCTAGTACCCATATTACAAGCTTTGCTTAGTTTGGGACTAGGCCGATTTGTGTAAGATTGTCCCTTAATATTTATTTATTTATTTAATTTCACCCAACGACATGTCCATGCCATCCAACTGAAGATACTGAGATTGACAGGGTCAAAAATGATTATCCGTGGCGGCCTTGAAATTAGGGATATCACCGACAAGCTCCAAGAAAGTCGACTACGATGGTTTGGGTATGTCAAGAGAAGGACGTCTGAATATGACGGTAACAGGACTTGACCTGACCTTGCCAGGTAGGCGGAGGGGAAGGCATAGGCTTCGATGGCTCAATATTATAAGGAAGGACCTGAACAGCTGCGGGTTAAACGAAGATGATGTCCAGGATAGAGCGAAGTGGAAGCAAAAATGCAGAAAGCGGAACCCGTCTCCGGACGGGACGAACGCTAGGAGGATGATGATGAATGTAAACCGCTTAATACTTATTATTCCTTCATAATTATTGCAAATATCAACCTATTGGTTAGGTTAGAGTCAAACCACGCCAACTCGTCGAAGCAAATGAACTGTCAAACCATACAAACTGACTTTGTATGGTTTGACAGTTCATTTGCTTCGACGAGTCAGCGAGGTTATACTCTAGGTTTGTTTTAATAACAATCTTAAACAATAGGCATGTTGACTTTTTTTTTTGAGGATGTCAATCGATTCTATTTTTTATTGTGAACAAATGTCTATATGGGACTGACAACACTTAAACTGCTCTAAAAGTCACAAGTGACCGTCAAAGTTCAACATTCCTAATACGTAGCGCCAAAAACGCTCGATACAAAAGGCGTCCAGGCTAGTGACGTCACAGGCCGGTATTGTTATTTTTCCATTCAATTATTGGTACATCAATAATTGAATGGAGAAATTAAGAAATTTGCCATTTTCACCGTGAAAAAGTGCGTTTAAGTTCATGGTTGTCATGCAATTATTGTTTTGTAAAATTATGAGGATTCTGGAAACATTTTCAAAATTTCTTTTGGATAAAAAAATATATCATAAAATTTGCGTACCTTTGAAGTCACGTATTTCCAAAAAAGATTTATTTTTCTGGTTTTTTTTCTTTGTTTCGTGATATATTTAGCTAATTTTATTCATATAACTACAGTACGCTGTGTCGCCGCCTCTCCCCTCGCCGCCTTCGGTACATACATAAGACCGATAAAGGGGGGAAACGGTGACATACGTATATATGTATATCCATAATGCATCGCATACCTTTCATATCCAGTTAGAGGTTCCCTGTGTTCTGCCTATTCTTTTCCTACGGGTCAGAGGAACCGTCACTCTGCTTCGCGGGCGTTAGTTTGGCGGCTGTAACCGGCATATAACGATCTGTGGGAAAATTAGCTCTATGAACATGGCTTCTCTACACAATCAACCTCTCACACTCAACTTGATATATTTACTGTACTTAACTACGGGTGACACATCTCGCGGGTCGGAGGAGGAGTCTCCAGCTCAAACTTATGTCATTAGAGATAGTCGCAAACAGCATACCTCTACTCTCTTTGAGGATGCGGACCAGGCCCAGGTACCGGACCCGGTGGCTACCACATCTCGGCACTGTTATTTGGTGCGCTAATGAGAATGCGGCCGGGGGTCTGGCGGTACCCGACATGGGCGGCTTCCCCTACCTTCTTTGAGAATGCGGACCAGGTCGAGGTACCGGACCCGGTGGCTACCACATCTCGACACAGTTAGTCTGTGCGCTAATGAGAATGCGGCCGGGGGTCTGGCGGTACCCGACATGGGCGGCTTCCCCTACCTTCTTTGAGAATGCGGACCAGGTCGAGGTACCGGACCCGGTGGCTACCACATCTCGACACAGTTAGTCTGTGCGCTAATGAGAATGCGGCCGGGGGTCTGGCGGTACCCGACATGGGCGGCTTCCCCTACCTTCTTTGAGAATGCGGACCAGGTCGAGGTACCGGACCCGGTGGCTACCACATCTCGACACAGTTAGTCTGTGCGCTAATGAGAATGCGGCCGGAGGTCTGGCGGTACCCGACATGGGCGGCCACCACATCTCAACACAGATCTGTGTGCCTCTGCGAGATTGCGCTATACGGGGATAACGCATCTCGTATGGAGTACCTTTCCGCCCATATAAGATGGTTTCTTACTATAACAACTTTAATGGCCTCCATGGCGCACCCGCCATGGCAAGCTAAATCAATACAAAGTCAACTGTACAGAGAATCCATAAACCACTGTGAGCTTTCACCAAGAGAATTAAAATCACTTAGCTTTAGATAACTCCGGATAGCCTCAGACTCTTCACCTTCAATCACACTATCACTACTTTAAGAACTTGCACGCTTTCGCGCCACATTGGAACTGACTAGTCTACTTAACGGAAACTGATTTGATTTACTCCCTACGGCCCCCTCCAGGCGGCGCTGTTCAGTGTTGCTGTAGGGAAAGGATATTTGAGTGTCAGGTTTTCGCGTCCGTCGCGACACTCCCCACAGAGGACGAAAGTATGACTACTAAAGAGCTGTGCTACTCTCTTATCTTTCCATTGCCAATCTGTAGGACACTAAACACAAGTTTCGGCGCTTTAGGGAAAAGATATTTGAGTGTCAGATTCTCGCGTTCGTCGCGACACTCCCCACAAGGGCAAAGCATGACTACCAGAAAGCTGCGCCACTCTTCCATCTTCCCATGGCCAATCTGGAGGACACCAAACACAAGTTTGGGCGCTGTAGGGAAGGCATGGCTCGATGGGGTCTGTTTCGGGATCACTGAACTCAATGCGTCGGCACTAACTCAGCATCACAAACGATGGTGCACCTGCTGGTGTGTCCAGCATGCCTACTGTTGTGGATGGAGAGGGATCCGCCTTGGACTTTTTAACATTACAACCTCTCGAAGGTAAGTCGGCCGGATTTAATTCACCAGGGATGTGATGCCAGTCATTTATATTTGTATTTTCAGAGATCTCCTTCACTCTGTTGCTTACAAATGGCTTCCATGTGTTCCTTTGTTTTAACCATGCAAGCGTTACTGCTGAATCAGTCCAGAAATATGTTTTATAATTTTCACACCTGTTTAGTAGTCCCGAGTTGATAACTTCTTTATACAGTCTTGATGCGATTACCGCTGCCATTAATTCCTTGCGGGGCAGTGACATATTGGCTGGGCAAACTCGACTTTTCGCTATTACAACCTGCACCTCTATATTCTCATTATGCTGTGTTCTTAGGTAGGTGCATGCAGCATAAGATTTTTCGCTCGCATCGCAGCATATGTGTAGAGTTACGTCACATTGCTCCAATGGCGCCACGCTTAAACGTCTCGGTACCTTACAAGCTTTCAGTAGATGTAGCGTTGAGAACCATTGTTTGAACTCCTTGGCTAATTCATCAGATATTTCAGTGTCCCAAGAATATTTCTTTTCCCAGACCCGTTGTAGGATTTGTTTGGGCACAATGGTTACAGCTGAGTATATTCCGAGCGGGTCGAACGCTTGATGTGCTACTGATAGTATGTACCTTTTTGTTATTTTGACAGGTGTCTTGTTTTCTTTTGGCATGTTACAGCATAAAGTGTCTTGCTCTGTATTCCAGTTCATGCCAAGCACAAGCGCCTCTTCCACCGTATTCTTTCCGGGAGCAGTGATCCATTCTCGCAGGTTGAATTTTGCGGTCTGCATTATTTCTTTTGACTGTAAAATAAATTTATTCATTTCATCGAGTGTATCAAAACTGGCTATACAGTTGTCCACATAAAATGACTGTTTTAGTTTTTGTGCCGTTTCTTTGTAGTTTCTATCACAATTATCTAAATGAAAATTTATTGTTGCCATCAATAAGAAACTGCTGCAATTTATTCCAAAAACTACTCTATTGTGCTGATAAACAATTATTTCATCACGTTTGTCAGGATTCCTCCACCACAGAAATTTTAAATAATTACGGTCCTCTTTGCATAAAGACAGTTGCAAAAACGCTTTAGCAATATCTGCTGTCACTCCATAGGCGCCTTTCCTAAATAGAATTAACAGTTTAGGTATTAATTCCAACATGTTGGTACCTTTTTCCAGGCAGTCGTTTAATGATAAACCTGACTGGCTTTTCAGTGAAGCATGAAATACAGGACGTACTCTAGTGGTAGAGCTCGACTCCTTCACGACGGGGTGATGAGCTAGATAATGACCGTTGGTATTGTCATCGTTTTTCAGCTCTGTTATGTAACCTTCCTCTTTCCAATCTTGGAAAATATTATTATAATTATGAAGGTTACCTGTTTGTAATAACTTCCTTGTAGTACTATCTAGTCTCTTCTTTGCTATCTCATAGTTTGTTCCAGGTTCGGGACATCCCTCCTTCCACAGCAAAGACATTTCGTAGCGGCCCGCGTCATTGACTGAAATATTATCATTAAACGAAATTAATATCTCTTTATTTGCCACTTCTTTTGTTTGCTTACTATAGGGGTCCTGTATGCCTAGCAATTCTATGCTCCATAAATCAGAGACATCTGGTGGTGGCGCCTTAAATACACATAAAGATGTGTTCGTGATTGTGCCACCTGATTGATTCACCGGCCCTTGTATGGTCCAACCTAATTTGGTCTCTATTCCTATCAAATTATCATTGAAAGAAACCATATTATTCGTTATGATGGACCCTATATAATCTGAGCCAATTAAAAGACCTACATCATTCTCAGGGAAATTGAGATCACTAATAACAATATTGAGGTCCTTCAATTTTTGTATAATGGTTTGGTCCCTTAGCTTTGGTAGGTGTCCACATATATTGGCCTCCTCCAATGCAATGATCTTAGTTGTAAATGATTTGTTCAGATCACTCACCTGTAGTTCATAGCATTTGTGTACCTTCGTGGGCCTAGATTCACCTCCAAATAATGTTTGACCGATACTTTCTGTCCCACTTTCCTTCATCTTCAATGCTTTCACCACAGAACTCTTGACGTAGGACCGCTGAGCGCCGGAATCAACCAGTGCCCTCACCTTCTTAGTAACATTGTTGTAGGTGATGTTGACCGCTACCGTCTGTAAAAGAGTTTCATTAGTCTTGCGAGTGACAAGCATAGTACTATCCTTATTATGTATCGTGGGACATAATATAACATTATGTTTCTTCTGGCAAACGATGCATTTTACAAATGCCTTGCATTTGTTTGCCATATGGCCTCTCCTCAGACATATGTAACAGCATCCAGATCTCTTTATTGCCTCCTTCTTTTTGTCCAATGACATGGTATTAGCCTTATTACACTGAAATATTAAATGATTGCTTTTACCACACAAACAACAGTTGCTAAGAATATCATGATCCTTACCTGTTTTATTCGTGCTTACGTTGGACACAATGCAGGCTGCTGTTGGGATGCTGGTCTCGGTGTCGAGGAGTCGCTTGGGGTCGTCGTTACTACTAGGGATACTGTGATTTAAGAAATTAGACCTAGCCAATTTAATGCTTTCATTAGACTCTATTTCACGATTAAAAAATTCCAAAAGCGGAGTTAATTGTTTAGAATTTTGACTTCTATTCCACGCTACAAGTACAGTTTCTGGGAGAGCAGATTCAACCAGCGGATATAAAATAGTTTCATATTTAGCTTTTGTTACACCCAGTGACTCTAAACATAGTAATGAGCTAGTTAATTTGTCATACAAAACGTTCATGTCTAAATGAGATTGCTTTTGATCCAAAATTAAGTTAATTATTTCTCTAATATATATCTGAATAAGCACATCTTCGCGGGCGAATCTTGCTTTCAGCTGCTCGATCACCTTGCTGTAGTTGCTCGCCGAGGGCGGGAAGCTCTCCGCCATGGACCTCGCACTCGAACCTTCCTTAAGCGATTGAAGCAGATACTGGAACTTGTCCTCCTCTTGCATATGCGTGGATTCGTGGATCTTTTTAAATTGGTTCCAGAATGCTAACCAGTTCTTAGGATCATCGTCAAACTTCCTAAGTTCCAATTTCGGCAAGTTGAGGTTATGTATGGCGGATGACGGCGTCGACGTGGCATTATTGTCCGCATTCTTCGTGAATTTCGATGTCATAATGTTGCTTAATATGTGTTTAATTTCATAATATTGACGTTTATAATTTTCAACTAGGTCAACTTCTTCAGAGAATTCTGTTTCAACGTAATTATTCAACATTTCTGCTTGAATTGTTGAATCCAGCTTGTTCAGTCTGTTGAATGTATCTTCCAGATAATTAAATTCCACGACGGCATTACCATGTTCGTTGTCATTAATATGTTTCTTAAATGTAGAAATAGTCCTTGTTAATACTCGACGGACGTGATCCCTCTCGTTTTTGGCTTTGTTCAACAAAAATTCTGCGTTGGTAGCCATTTGTAAAATGTAAGTATAACGTACTTACGTTTCGTGTTTCTTCTTTGCAGTTCTTGATATTTTATCACGGTCGCCAGTTGTTGTGGATGGAGAGGGATCCGCCTTGGACTATTCTTCAAGTAAACTCCAATTACATGGTGAACTAAGGTTTTATTCACTGAGATTTCAATTAACTAAAATTATTACATGTTGCTGCGTGTGAGTGGTAACGACGACGACCTCGACCGGAACCACAGATCTTAATTATTGCTAGTGTTGCCATGTTGGCATAGACTAAAGAAGAGGTGCGTTCGAGATTCACAACACCTACATTCCTGTTCGGGGGTTTGTCATTTAAGGACGCAAACTTCTCTAGGTCGTGTGAGTTTATATCAAGGCATTCTACTTGTTAGGCTCGAGGCCGCGTGAAATGTTCTAGCTGTCTCTAGCATAAAACCAGGCTCGCTCAAATTACTAGACATAGGATCAACTACTTGCAGAGGAACGCGTCTCCTAAGATTGTGAGGCGTTAGATAGGACTTGTTCTCTATCGGTTAGCAAGTTCTTTTCCGTAAGATATTTGGCAACGTTCTTTATTTGATGGAATCCTACATAACTAATTGAAAACAAATAATTCACAATAAAGCTTTCGGTTAGTATACAAACTGAAGAAATTTATTCGTCATTTCCGTAAAGAGGTGTATTGGGTCCATTACTCTTTCTGATCTACATTCATGATATTCCTAAGGATAGAAAACTCAATGTTCCTCTTTGCTGATGGCGGAGTTCTATTTTCTGGACGGGATGTGCAAATATATGAATCTGATATTATCAAAGCATTTAACCCGTAAATGTATATTTACACGTTACTGAAATGACACAAGTCAAAATCTGTAAATTGCCAATAAAGACTTTGTCATGATTGTCCCGTAATTTCAAACTGACGTGGATTTCATTGTTTAATTACGTCATTTCAGAAATACAATTAGTGTAATTGTATGCGTTTAAAGGTTAAATCGATTAAATAATGGACAAAAAATAGCAACTTAAAAATGTATATACCGACTTTAATATTATGTCCTTTGGACAAAGTCTTGAACAATACTATTAATTCATCTATAGCTTATACGTAATATAAAGGCCGCAATTTAACTGAAACCAAAATAACAAATTTTGTTGGGCTCAGTGTACCTACACGTGCGTGCTGTGTATCTTATCTACGAGTTGAAAAGAAACAACCAGATCGATTGTATGTGTAAGAGGTCAAGTATATTCTAGTGTGCTGTTCACTATTTGAGGCACATTGTTAATTAGTCAACAAATACACAAATTGGGTGATAGGAAAATTAAACCTAAACTTAAACTCTTTTGATCTTCTTCGTTTTCTTGCATATGTCAAGACCCTCCCCAGTCGAGAAAAAACTGGTTAGCCACTCACTGGATGTAGCCAGCTACGTCAGTGGGTCTTCTTCGTCTTCCATTATGAACCGTGGATCATTTGGTCATTTCTTCCTACCCTCGTTAAAGAGGTAGGTTTTGTCCCCACGTCTGCTGGATTTAAGTCCGATTAAAGGTGTCACATCTTTGAGTAGGTTACATTTACTTCATCATCATAAACTAAAAGGCTAGGCTCTTGCCGGTGGAGCCATTTCCAATTTTCTCTATCTTGAGCTCTCTCCTTGACTGCCTGGTACAATACGACGTTCACATTTTCCTTCATTTGGTTATATATATTCCGTTACATATTCCTTTGGTTGGATAAAGTGAATTGAATTTGATTTTGTTACGAGACTTAAATAAAAACTAGCTTCATTACAAAATACGTATCAAGGACTACCTAATATATGTCTACAGCCTGATTCTGGAGACCAAGGTAACTATGGGTATGGAGTTTGCAAAATTTCCAGAAGTTTACGATCTAAATATTTACGTCTATCAAATGTATACACTCTTCTGTCGACCCAACGCCTAACGCTTCACCGCGAATCGAGTCCTCAATGTGTCGATCGTGCAACGTAACTATAGTATCCGAGATTCGAATTTGGTCATATCACTCTCAGTTTACCTCGTGCTTGACAATAAATAAATTAATATGGGACGACCTCACATATATATTAACCTAGTCCCGAATGAAGCCCCAGATGTCTTGTATTCTTTTATAAGTGCATTAGCTTACGACCTGTGCTCTCTGGGGGATCCGAACAAAGTAAGACTTTGAAGACCTGTCAGATTTTTTGGATGAATTAATTGATCCGAAGCCTAGTGTAATGGGTCTAACAGCACGCATTCATATCACGTAGGACATGCTCCCGATTTTGATGTTGAATGGCGAGAGCAAGGAATTCCCGGTTCTGGTACTGAGTTTGTATATAAAAAGAAGGCGTACCGGAAGGATACCCCAGTGTCACGCTTAGGACATGCTGAGGGGATAGTCGCAACTTATGCATCTCAACGATCTGCATTTAAAGATTATTACTACTCTAAATTCAAATGTTCACGCTGACAGAAACCCATGCTAGATTATTTCTCTCAATATAATCCATTCTCAGACATAAAGATGGAGAAATTTATACACGTAGGTATATCTCCAAAGAAAGGGAATTACGTCATTCTTATCTTTGATTCAGTAAGCTATATCATCGAAAATGGGCCTACAAGATAATAGAATAGAATATTCTTCATTGGACACCTCGACGAGAAATTATTAGTACACGCTAACTCAGATTACACGTTAACTTCATTAGAGGTAAACAACAGGGCACTTTGAACAGCGATTCAACCACTAACTTGAAATTCCTCAACGGATCAAATCAATGAAGTGTCAAACGTACCTAACGGGCCCTGTTTCTTGACAATACAACACTCTTTGCGGATGTCTAACGTCAGTTGAGGTTAAGGAGTTTAGGGATCTTACCGATGCGGTAAAGATGGTAATAGCCAAACAATATGGCCCCTATTGCCAACAGAGACTTTCAGGTAATGACACCTACTACATACGGATTTTGACACTGGAGCGACGCTATAATACTACTTTGTTTCATGGGAGTGATCCTTCCTAGATATTATTTTTTCATCGTCGAGTAACCGAAACCGAAGCACGAGATCTTGTCTACTTCGGGTAGGTTGAGGGAGTCCTAAACTCCCACCAAGTCAGCACATTTTAATGAATACTGGCATCTGAAGTAGTATTGGGAGTAGGCATGGGAATTTGCTTCCTAAGAGGTTCGCTTATAGAAAGATCAGAATAATTATATCCCGCAAAACTAAAGTGAGACTAGGGTGAGCGTTGATTTTCTCTGTTTTCTCCAAGATGTTGCGGATGCACGCGAACCAACGTGTGCATTCCCAAGGAGCTCGGAATAACCCAAAGGCTGTCCACCATCTGCTTCCAGCAGGTACTTAACTACTTCGCACGCGTTGCTCACAGGAGCCCGGAAAGTATGGTTAAGCTGATGGTAGTTGGCTAGGTAGACGGAAAAGGACCGTGCGTGTGATCGCCTACTCGCTTGTCCGATCTCATAAGGACAAGTACTGGCCTGCCTATACTTAAAGCTATCAAGACCGCCGAGAACAGCAACGAGTGGAAACGCATGGTATATCAAGTGGCGAACATTAATATTTTAAGTTATACATGACCTTCAGCAATGATGATGTCGACTAAAAAGACTGAAATGGGACTGATTCAATTTGGCTTTTAATTGCTTCTGTTCTCCTAAATTTGTGCTTAGTTGTCAGGCAAATAAGATTCTGTCAAAAATGACACTTTAGTGGCAAGCTTTTATAGCTGACTGTACTTTTCTTTGGATACCCATCAAATGCTCACTGAGACGATTCTAAAGAGTCCAAGCTCGGTAGGATGGCCTTTTCTATTATAGAGTTCCTATGGCCACCTACCGGCTCCATCATTAGATCAGCCCCATGGTACCACATCATTGTATTGTCATCAAAGTTAAGTAAGTATGCAAAACTTCAGCTCAATCGGTTGACGATATCTGCGTCAAATTTGAGTTGCAAGATTTCACCCGAACAAACATACATTAAACATACAATGCAAGTCAATAAAAGCTTACACAATACTGGATCTATTTAAGTGTTACGGGCCGGCAGTATGTCTCTTAATTTCCCACACATTAACATAAAGAAGCAAGATGTTGATGATGATTTGACTACGAACCGTATTTTCATTTAACGGGTCGCGAGAGGAAATGTGAACAACATCTACGACCGATTTGGTTCACCAGACTCGACAAGTTAATAATCGCAAATGAAAAGTGACAAATCGCAAATTGCAAACCAATTTATAAATGTAAATCTATCAAAACTCGTTTTATAATATCCGTATCGTTTACACGTTAAACTGATAAAAGTATGGTCAATGTGAAGATGAGCCGAGGTTTGTACACCTTCACCCTGATCCATAACACGAAGTTTGTCACTTAGGCCACTGGTACTGGCCCGCGTCACCGAGCATTTGCCGTCCCCTAGTAATAAATTAAGTGATAAGATACAATTTCCCTTTCATCCCTCGTGCAAAAATTATATTTACACCCGTCACCTTCTCGCACTGAATCTTACTTTGTCATAACAAATACTTTAAACACTTGCGACTTCATTAGCGTCAATAGAGTAACAAGGGAATCGGAGTGTCATGATCATGATAGGCCACTGGGAACAAACGGTTCGTCGGAACCAAACCGACCAATCATAGCAGTGATGACGTCAGCCACGTGTCGCCCTCTGTGCCGCAACGACGAACTATAATTTTATGCTATGACTTTTACTACAATAACTATCTACTGTAATTGTCATCAATTTCACAGGGTTATGACATTTTTGCAGTCATTTGGCTAATACTTTATTCCTCTCAAGGCATAGATAAGAACCAATATTTATCAACGGGAAGACACCGACTTTATGCAAAAAAGTACTTTACATTGTATGTGTACTGATATATACGAGTATGTATAAGGTATACCATCATAAGACCCGCACCTCTTGAGGGAAATTGTCACATGAGATGAGACATGACTAACAAGTCTCAAAGGTGGGAGTAAACTAGGAATACGTCAAGCAGGGACATGTTAAAAGGCAAATTATATAAAGGAACACAAATAGGTCAAATACTACTTACTTACTCGTTACTACCACATCATTAGCACCGTCTTTAAAAGAGAACACGCCAGAACTAATGCGAAATATAATCATTACGAATAAATTGAATGTGTGTGTGCCTGTGTGCCACCGGCAGGTAATATTCTATATCACTAATAATTAATTTCTTCGAAGTCTTATAACACTATATTATAAAACCCATGGCGCAACAAGGGTTAGGGTTTAATTTAGTCTGAATTTAATGCAATAAACCGCCTTGTGGTTTGGCAGAGGATGAACATTAGTGATAAGGTTTTGCATCGAATAAACGTTATTATTATTATTATTATTATTATTCACTCATTTAATCTTGTTTCTTAGGATAGGTATTTTTTACAATAAATTTATATAAAAAGTAAAATATAAAAAAAATACATTACAAATATAAACACATTATAAAAAAAACCTAACCTAGGGTGCCGCCGGCAACGGGGCAGGGCCCAGGCTACCGGCGGTTAGGGCTGCAGAGAGAGGAACCTCCTGACAATGCGCGCCGTGTCCAGGAGTACCGCCTTCTGTATCTGACCCTTGATCCAGCCATCTAGCGAGAGTCTCTTAAGATGTTTGTCGAGACTCTTCGCTATAAGACCGTTCGCCGAAACGACTATCGGGACAATGATCGTCGAGTCAACATCCCACATGGCGGTCACCTCGTGAGCCAAGTCAAGGTACTTGCTGAGTTTGTCCTTCTCGGCTTTCACGAGGTTCTCGTCATGTGGGATGGTGATGTCGACGAGCACTGCCTGGCGCTTGGATCGATCTACCAACACGATATCAGGCTTATTGGCTACAATAGTCCTGTCCGTGATGATAGATCGATCCCAATAGAGCGTGGCACGACCATTCTCGAGAACTGGCATCGGTGCGTACTTATAGTACGGCACCTCAGACCCCACAAGACCGTATCGAAGAGCAAGTTGCTGGTGAATGATCCTGGCTACTTGGTTATGTCTATGCAAGTACTCGCCGTTAGCAAGATGAGAACAACCGGAGATTATATGCCTGAGTGACTCGCCGGGACGGCGGCATGCCCGACAAATGTCGACCGTACCGTCCTTCAGGATATATCTCCGGTAATTGTTCGTCATCATTACTTCGTCCGCAATTGCACAGACAAAACCTTCGGTTTCCCCGAAGAGATCCCCGAAGCGCAGCCAGTTCACCGACGCGAGCAGATCTACATCGGGCCCCGTAAGGGCCTTGTAGAACCGCCCGTGTAGCTCCTTGCTCTTCCATACAGCCCTGCGGTCATCAGTGCTAAGCACCTTTGGTCTGCGCCAGTTCTCGTTTGCTAAGGAGAGAGAGGTGAGGCCTTTGTCAACTGCTACTACATCGCGATGAATCCCACACTCGTTGTTTAGGAAATACTCCCTAAGACTGCACACCTCGCGGTTATGGAGGTCCTTGGCGTTTAAATAGCCACGGCCTCCACACTTACGCGGGATGTACAGTCTCATAACTGACGAGCGTGGGTGCCTCATGCGGTGTGTAGTGAGTAGCTGACGGACCCTCGTATCCAGGGCGTCCAGCTCAGTCTGAGTCCACTTTAGTATGCCAAAGGAGTAAGTGAGCAGAGGCATCACCCAAGCGTTGAAGGCGCGCGCCTTATTGCCACCGGACAAAAGACTGTTAAGTACTTTTGTCAAACGACAAAAGAAACGCTCCTTCAACGCCTGTCTAATGTCTCCGTCCGCAATACCCAATGACTGTGACATACCAAGGTACTTGTAGGTTTCAACTTCGGAGATAGACCTGAGGGACATTGTCTCAGAAAGCTGTAAGTTCGCGGAATTTACGACTTTCCCCCGCTGTACATGCATGACCGCACACTTGTCTACACCAAACTCCATTTTGATGGCGCTACTGAAGGCTTCAGTTACTTCCAGTAGTTCCACCAGATCCTGGCGTTTTGGTGCATACAGCTTAAGATCATCCATGTACAGCAGATGAGAAATGACCTCACCTCCTCTTCGAAGCCGGCAACCTAGTCCTGAATCCTTCAGCAGAGTGCTGAGCGGATTCAGGGCTAGGCAGAACCACAGAGGACTCAAACTGTCACCCTGGAAAATACCTCTCTCAATCCTTATCAAGTCCTGCGGGCCAGGGGGGCCATCCCCGCCACCTGGTTGACGAAGGACTGTGGTCCACTGCCTCATGCACGCGCCTAAGAGGGATCTCAGAGCTGTATCAATTTTATACAGCTCTAAGATCCTCTCCAGCCATGAATGAGGCACCGAATCATAGGCCTTCTTATAGTCAATCCAAGCGGTCGAGAGAGACCCCCTGTTCCGCCGGACTTGTTGACAAATGGTCGTGTCAATGAGGAGGAGCTCCTTAGTACCACGGGACCCAACCCTACACCCATTCTGAGAAAAGGCCAAAACATTGTTCGCAACAATGTGCGTGTTAATTTTAGTTCTCAGAATGGACGTAAGGAGCTTGTATAAAGTGGGCAAGCACGTGATGGGTCTATAGTTTTTGGCTTCCGTGGTACTACCGGACTTATGGAGCAGGAAGGTAACACCAGTAGTCATGAAAGATGGCAGGGAACCAAGCTCGAGGGCGTCTTGAAATTGTGTTGCCAGACGTTCGTGTGAGGATCGAAACCACTTGATCCAAAAGTTGTGCAACCCGTCCGGCCCAGGACTTTTCCAGTTCTGGGTCGTACGGGTCGCACAGCTTACATCATCGGGGCTGATAATCACAGCCCCCATGGCTTCGATCGGCTCACACTCACGTCTGACAACATTCATCCATTCGCCCTCGGTGTGCTCGACTGGAACCGACCAGATACTACGCCAGAAATTAATCATGGCAGTAGGATCCGGCAGTTGCCCGTCGCTCACACATTGGTCGGCTCCCTCCCACTTTCGGTATACCTTCCTTTGGTCACTTTGGAAAAGACGATTCTGCTGGAATCGATCCACACGCTCTCTGTAGCGACGAATACGGCTTGCCCATGCATAAACTTTCTGCTTTAGGTAGTCGATGCGCTCCGTGACACATGCCATGTAATCGCAGGGCCTGGTGCCAGTCCCCGCGAAGGCTTGTGTCACGTAGCGCATCACACGGGGGCGGTTATTTTATTTATTATTATTATTATTATATTAATTACTATTAAGGAAAACTTCTTTAAAAGATAATAGTTCTAACGTCTTCCCGTATTTCCTCAATTTCTCAAATGTTAACTGAAGGGGGACTCTTATAAGGGTAGTTCGCCTCTGTATCTGTGTTATTGGTTTGTGTACAACAATAAAGTTGTACCTACTATAATAATAACATCAACCCCTAATGTACAAATACCAACTCTGCTTTAAGGACATATCTACATACAGAACGGAACTAATAGCTCGAGTTCTAAATCCGAAACCCGAATTTCGGAGTCGAAACTCGGAACTCCGATTCATAACCCGAAACTCGAAACTCAAAATATGAACCTCCAAATTCGGAATCAGATACTTGAAATTCGAAACTAAATTAATTCACGAAACTATAAACTTTGAACTCGACGTTCGGAGTATAAAACATGAAACTCGAAATTCGAAACCCAAAACAAATTTAAAATTGAGGACAGTAAGAGTAAGGTAGATTAATTAACGTTAAGATTCATTAGTTGAAACTGATGATAGGGTCGATGATCGCGACTAAAGGGTTGGTCCTCGCTACCGTTGAATTCCCTTTGGTCCGGGTATCTTGTTAGAAAATTATTAACTGACCCAGCGGAGCCGAGTGAACCCGGCGTTTCCCACAACATTCATATCGATGTCTTAAAGCACAATGGCATCAACTTTTCTATGGAAATCTCACCGAGGCATCGATATAAGTTTCCTCAATGCATTAAGCAACTACAAAAAACAAGAGGTCATACCTACTTATACTCAACTACAATTCACTGTATTTTTTACCAGATTTTATTCTCGGGCCGCTTTTATTTTCAATATATCGATGAATAGCGCAATAACCTCCCTTTGCGAGGAGAATTGAGTATATATGCAGCTGACACTTGCATATATTACTCCGAATATTATAATAAATGAACTGAAAAACGACACTGAAAGCACGAAATGATCTCAATGTGTTACATGATTGGGTTTACAAATAACCTACCCTCTGTTAAGGAACCCTTATCTTACGGCCGCCGGACCTCCGAGGGGAATGCACCGCGCGGGGAGGCAGCTGCATCAAATTTGCATGTCACTCTTCGCCGTTCGCTGTTAGCGTGCGCACACAGACTTACGCCCTTTTCAAAACTCAAAATTAGTGTTCAAGTGGCATAGTTAATAAGTCTATATAGTATAAACTGCATGTACTAAAGTTGTTTTGCATTAAAATCGTTTAAAAGTTACTGCATACTTCATTCTTCAATCATCCAGTCATCTACCAAGCATCACAAAATCAGAAATCCAAAAGCAATTGACGCCAAAGTCTACATGGTCCTTCATCGAGCCGAATATACAGAAGAATCAAGCCCTAAAAGGAATCCAGGACGTTTAACAAGCTGAACCGAAGAGTCAATACATTTTATACAGCATTCATACAAGTATTCAGCTATTGATGCGAAGATTAAGTACATACATCTAAGTGAAACCGAAGCCGTTAAGTGCACAAATCAAAGATAACATAACAAGTAATTTATTGTTTACGGAATACTAAGCTACATACTTATACGAAAGTGAAAAGAATTGGTCGAATTGCAATGGAATTTAAGGCCGAAACGAGTGATTAAGAGTGAGTCCGTTCCAATCTGTTATCATCTATTGCTAATTATACTACTAGGTACGTAAAAATTGCATTTTATCATAACTGTATACAATATTTAATAACATTTACAGTGAAACTTAACGGTACGTGTTGAGTAGTAAACATTTAAAATACTATTACATTTCTTTATGTGTAATAGTGATTGCAAATCAAACATTTGAGTTAATATTTACGTGATCATCAAGCAAATAACGTATAGTTAAGGTAAAATCGAGTTCAATAGTTGTTTATCATTATCATTGCATAGGTACATGTTTCCGTGCGCGCTGTTACTAGCCGGCCCGCTCGTAGGTACGCTGCATTTTTAAGTAAACAACTTATGCAACTAATATCTCATTAGAATTATTTGTGAATTGCAATCGTATTTTACTTATTTACATGTTTATAACTTATACAAAGTGTTTTAAATAATCAAATCATATACGTTTTAAAAGTTAATTTAAATACATTATTTTATACAAGTCAATTATTATTCATATACAATTTTAAAAATCAATATTTATAGTTTATAACCATTTAAAACAATACAATTTAAAGGATTTAACCTATATTCCCATAGCCCGACACAATGTCAGTAGATTTAAAGGATTTAATACGTAAGCGTGGCGCAGTTAAGGGGAGGTTAACCAATTTCATCAACTACCTAGAAAAATTAGATTCGTTAACGTCATTACAAGTAATTGAACTTCAAGCTCGCTTAAGCAAAATGGATGCTCTTTATACACAATTTGAGGAAATTCAATCTGAAATTGATACTTTAGTTGATGAAAATGAATTGATCGTTCACTCCGCCGCCCGCACAGAGTTTGAGGATTTGTTTTACGCGAATATTGCGCTCGCGCAGGAGATCTTAAACGCTAATAAACCTGTAAAAAATGACGATAATTCTTCCAGTGCCTCGTACGTTTCAGGTGACGCTGAGGAGCACGCACGGAGTAGTAAGGTGGTTCGCACGAGCACTCGTGGTATTAAGTTACCGACGATTCAAATACCGAAATTTAGCGGTCAGTACGAGGAGTGGTTGGAATTTCGTGATTTATTCGTGTCGTTGATACATGAACACACGTCAATCTCCGATGTACAAAAGTTTCACTACTTAAGGGCATCCCTGGAGGGGGCCGCTGCGCAGGTAATCAAATCTTTAGAGTTTTCAGCCCGCAATTATAGAATCGCTTGGGATTTGTTGTGCGACAGGTATGACAATAAACGGCTACTTATTCAAAATCATATTCAGGCATTGTTCACTTTAGAGCAAAATAAAAAAGAATCATATCAATCAATTCGCAAAATTATAGACACTTTTACAAAAAACTTGAGAGCTTTAGATACACTCGGGGAACCCACCACTTCATGGGATACGCTTATCATTTATATTATGAGTACAAAATTAGACGCTAGGACATTGCGGGAATGGGAGGAATATAAATCCAATTTAAAATCAATTACATTAGATCAATTTACTTCATTCTTAAAAAACAGAGCTGACTTGCTTGAAACGTTACACATGAGTAATAATAATACAAATATCAGCGCCAGAGCGGACAGACAGAAATCTGCCGAGTACGTTAAGGGTCTCGCAGCAGTCACTAATACACAGCAACCAAAATATGCAACATACAATTACAGCTGCCCCTTGTGCAAGCAAAGCCATCGCATTTATAGATGTGAGCAGTTCTTGGCACAATCTGTTGACGAGAGAGCAGAATCGGTGAGGAAGCTCAAGTTATGCGAGAACTGCCTCCGCCCCGGTCATCAGGCTCGCGTTTGCAGATTGGGCCCATGCATGAAATGCTCACAAAAACACAATTCAGTGCTACATTCAGATACAGCGTCAGGGTCATCTCAGCCATCAGTTGTGGGTGCGACATCGCTCTCAGTCGAGCCGACAGGGCGAGTCCTGCTCTCAACTGCCGTGATCCACATGTATGACAAGGACAACCACCGCTATGAAGTGAAAGCCCTCCTGGACTCCGGGAGCCAGGCCTCTTTCATGACGGATTCCTTGTTACGTAAATTAAAAATTAAACATACACAAGTGCAATCATCCGTCGTAGGAATAAACAATACAGTGTCAAAGATAACAAAACGCTGCAATGCAATCATCGAATCAAGAACTAACCAATACAAAACCAATATATCATTCTTGATTCTACCGAACATTGCGACGCTTTGCACTAATCAAGTTAGCGTACCTAAGCTAGACATCCCTACACATGTAGTACTGGCAGACCCAGAATACTATAATCCGTCGAGCATAGATATTCTACTCGGCGCAGACATCTTCTGGGACCTGCTTGAACAGGGTCAAGTCCGTTTAGGTACCGGCTGTCCAATATTACAGCATACAAAACTCGGCTATATAGTTTCTGGGCCTACCAGTGGGCTAAAACACGAATACAGAAATTCATTTGAAACAGTACAATGTAATCTGATCGCGAACAATTCATTACAGGAACAGTTAGCTAAATTCTGGTCTCTTGAGGAGGTTCCGGACAATTCTAAGCTGGTGTATTCTGTAGAGGAGCGTTTATGTGAAGAGAATTTCGTAGAAAATCATACTCGAATGCCAGACGGGCGATTCTCAGTCGCAGTCCCTCTCAAGAAACCAGAATCTTGCTTAGGTGACTCATTCGAACGCGCAAAACAGTGCTTCCTATCGCTTGAGCGTAGGCTAGCAAAACAACCACAATTAAAACAAATGTATACAGACTTCATGTCAGAATATATTGAATTAGGGCACATGGCGGAGACGAAACAACACGAACAAACAAACACGCAACCATTTTATCTTCCACATCATGGAGTCTTGCGCGACAACAGCGCCACCACGAAACTTCGTGTTGTTTTCAACGCTAGTGCTGCCACGAGTTCAGGGGTTTCATACAACGACCTCCAAATGGTTGGACCCACTATACAGAGTGATTTACTATCCATCCTTTTAAGATTCAGACATTATCGATACGTTTTGACCGGAGATATTGAAAAAATGTACCGGCAAGTATTAGTGCATGAAAATCAAAGACATTTACAACAAATCATTTGGCGGGATGATCCCACTCAGGAATTAAAGATATACAAATTAAATACGGTTACATACGGAACCGCCTCTGCGGCTTTTTTAGCCGTGCGATGTTTGAAACAACTTGCATTAGAATGTCAAGATCAACAATTAGCTAATATTATTTCCGAAGACTTTTATGTCGACGACTTAGTCACGGGTGCTCAAACAAAGGAGCAATTACTCAAAATACAAGAAGGCGTTTGTAAAGTTTTATCCACAGGTTGTTTAAATCTTCGTAAAATCAGATCCAATATAAAACTATCTCAGTCAGACTCATGCCAGATGTTGAACCTCGGCGACCAAGGTTTGCCAAACACCTTGGGCCTAGGTTGGTCACCACCTGATGATCGATTATATTATTCCATAAAGCAAACTGTTGAGCAAAATCCAACCAAACGGTCTATTCTGTCCGCCATAGGACAGATATATGATCCGCTTGGCTTATTAAGCGTAAGCGTCATTCAAGCTAAAATCATGTTACAGAAGCTTTGGTTATTAAAATTATCTTGGGATGATCCTTTACCTTCAAACATTGTTAATTTATGGCACAAGTTTACATCCGAATTACGTCATGTACTTGATTTAAAAATTCCGCGCTGTGTAATTCAAGACAATCCAAATAGTGTGATCGAAATTCACACTTTTTGTGACTCGTCCCAGGACGCATACGGCTCATGCTTGTACGTTAGGTCGGAATGTAACGGACAAGTGGAGGTCAACTTGCTATGTGCCAAAACTAAAGTCGCGCCTTTAAAACCGACCACAATTCCGCGCCTGGAACTGTGCGGCGCCCTTGTCGCTGCGCGTCTGACTGAGAAAGTACTCAAATCTATTCGCATACCAGTAAAGAGATGTGTTCTTTGGACTGACTCATCTATTTGTTTAGGTTGGCTACAAACGCAGCCTAGCAAACTAAAACAATTCGTTAAAAATCGCGTTGCCGAAATTCAAGAGCTCACAGCTAATCATGAATGGCGCCATGTGCCAACAGCTCTCAATCCAGCTGATATGCTGACTCGCGGAGTAAATATGTCAGATTTACACAATTTGTCCTTTTGGTGGAATGGACCAGATTTTTTAAAGGAGAATGAATCTAATTGGCCTAAAAGTGATTTCGTAAAAAACAATCTTGAAATACCAGAAATGGTAACTACTACAACAGTCTCTCTACACGTAAATGACAGTTTAATCGATTTCGAAAGATTTTCTAAATTATTAAAGTTGAAAAGAGCTATAGCATATGCGTTGCGATTTATTTATAATTGTAGAAACAAAAACAGTAAAAAATCTGGTCCACTCACCACAGACGAAATACAAAATTCATTCACATTACTCATTAAATTGTCTCAAAAACAATCATTTCAAGAATATGATCAATTATTGAAAAAACAATCGTTACCAAATAAAAATAAACTGTTAATGCTATCTCCGTTTATCGACGAGTTAGAACAGATTCGAGTAGGCGGTAGATTAGAAAATTCAAATTTTGCATTTGATAAAAGACATCCAATATTGCTTTTATCTAAGCACACATTGACACGACTCATATTTGTTGAAGAACATATTCGTTTAATGCATGCCGGGCCCCAATTATTATTAGCATCAATAAAGGAACAGTTTTGGCCTATAGGTGGTCGCAACTTGGCCAGATCTGTCGCACACAAATGCCTGAGATGTTTCAGGATGAGGGCTCAAACAGTCAACCCTATAATGGGTCATTTGCCTGAGCAGCGCCTCAATCCAGGTTATGTATTCCAAACCACGGGTGTAGATTACGCGGGACCACTTCTCGCTGCTGACCGTAAAGGACGTGGATGTAAATTAATAAAGGTTTACGTCGTAGTGTTCGTGTGCTTCACCACTAAGTGCTTGCACCTCGAGCTGGTCACAAATTTAACAAAAGAGGCCTATATTGCTGCATTACATAGGTTTATTGCGCGTCGCGGAAAACCAGCGCTTATCTTTTCGGATAATGGTACTCAATTTGTGGGGGCTAAAAATGAGCTTAACGCCTTTTTAAAACAGAACTCTTCATCCATTTCCGAGTTTATGGCAAACGAGCACATTAAATTTAAGTTCATTCCAGCCTATGCGCCTCATTTTGGTGGGCTATGGGAGGCTGGAGTTAAATCATTTAAATACCACTTAACCAGAATCATAGGCGACTCCCATCTTACTTACGAAGAGTTATATACAGTTCTAGTCAAAATAGAAGCCATACTTAATTCGCGACCTTTATCACCCATGTCATCAGATCCATCCGATCTTAACCCACTAACTCCAGGTCACTTTTTGGTCGGACGCCCTCTTACTGCTCTGCCAGTTCCTCCGCTAGAGAATATAAATCCGACCAGACTACAACGATGGGATCGCATTGAACAAATTCACCAGCACTTCTGGACAAGATGGCAAAAGGAATACGTCTCAGAATTGCAGCAGAAAACAAAATGGAGATCGTGCAAGGGACACCTCGACACAGGAACGATGGTCGTCGTCAAAGAAGATGCTTTGCCACCTTTAAAATGGAGTCTCGGACGTATCGTGAGCGTGCATCCAGGGATCGATGGAGTGAACAGAGTAGCTGATATCCAAACGAATAAAGGCGTCATCAGAAGAGCCTTCAATCGAATCTGTCCTCTTCCATTGGATAATGATCCTGTTGAAAGCCAGGACTTTCAACGCCGGGGGGCATGTTAAGGAACCCTTATCTTACGGCCGCCGGACCTCCGAGGGGAATGCACCGCGCGGGGAGGCAGCTGCATCAAATTTGCATGTCACTCTTCGCCGTTCGCTGTTAGCGTGCGCACACAGACTTACGCCCTTTTCAAAACTCAAAATTAGTGTTCAAGTGGCATAGTTAATAAGTCTATATAGTATAAACTGCATGTACTAAAGTTGTTTTGCATTAAAATCGTTTAAAAGTTACTGCATACTTCATTCTTCAATCATCCAGTCATCTACCAAGCATCACAAAATCAGAAATCCAAAAGCAATTGACGCCAAAGTCTACACCCTCTATAAACGTTCTCAAGAGTTCGAGACAAGCTATCGATATTCAGACGGTAATTCACTCAAAGGTAAGGAAACAAATACCGGAATGCCATTCGTATCTAATAAATGCGAATAAAGAATCACCCCAAGAGAAGTATTTAGGAATGGTGCTGGATAGTGAATTAGAATGGAAACTAAGTATACCTAGACTATCATCGTCATGTGGAAGTCCTGTATGACACTAAAGCAATGTTTGTTCGCCAAATGAGACATACATTCATAACCGACTTGTAAAGTATTATCCTAACCGCCTTACAGAGCCTTTCACAATCCGAACAAGAATTATTGACGGAGTCGCCGTCGCCGGACACGATGAGGAAGTCTATATATATATAGGTATGGGACAGAGGTAGTGCTAATGAAACAACGCTCAGAAATCTACAAATCGCTCAAAATAAAACTATATACCATATTACCCAAATACTAAAAACCAAATATTAAAAACCAATGCGAAATGGGAATACACTCATTATGTAACGCTAACAATCTGTCCCTTCAACCAGCGTACTAGATTTGATCAGAAACACAGGATTTCAAAGGAGCACTTTATTCTACTCTCCAGCCAGTTACCGTAGCAAATCCTCGAATGTAAAATCTTTAATATAAGTACGAAAACTGAGAGACTATGTAATATATTAATAACATTTATCCGGCACTAGGAATTCGGTATTGTAGGCAAAGGACATTATGCGTTTTACTTTATAATGTATTTTAAATATACGAAGTCTTGTAAATGTAAATGAGGGAATTTTGGTTTTCCACCGTACACATAAATCTCTGCTTACCCAGAATTTACTTTGCTTACTTATTGTTATGTCGCATTATTCAACAATGTTGTGGTACCAGTGTTGATCTTGCTGGTATATTAAATAATTACTGGGCAACCTATCATAACTTTGTATCGCACTGTGTTCACTGATCATAGGCAATAAATTGTCATTAAATTAAATATAGGCATAATTTCCTTTGAGAAAAGTAAAGGTCTTTAACTATAGTATATCTCGTAGCTATCAAATAGTCTCATAGGAAAGTTGTCGTTACATGGAAAGGAAAAGGACATTTTTAAATCTATCTTCCATATCTAGGAAATTTATAATTTGAATCTTAAAAAGATTTTGGAAATTCTGATTACCGTTACATATTTCATTTGTTTTACGGGGTTTCTTAGTTACTTTCTAGTTTGTGCATTAGGTACTCGTTGTTTACCATCCCTTTCTATGTAAGGGCACATACGGTATAACACATCGCTATGGTCTTCTATGGTCAACTAAACCTAATGACGGAATAACGGAACGTAATGTTTAAACTTAATAAATACTCCTTATAGTATTTGTAATATTCATATATTTTCCTTTAATTGAAATTAAGTCGTCGATCTAACTAAGAAATGAAATTAGTCTATTTGAGTTTATGAAAACGTAATCACATTCGCTACCGCGTAGCACTACGGGCTACGCTCGTAGCCGATAACATGGGAAAAACCGTATGTATCGAAAACTTACTACGAGCAGAGCGCCCGGCTACCGGGTTGTTGGTGTCGAAAGTGTTAACCGGAACTATCCACTATGATACACGATAACACGATTCTTCATGTGGGCGCGTGGGAGTCTTGTTGTTTTCCTTAGTTTCAATGTTACTTGTTACTTATTTACTCTAAGGCATCCTTTTATACATAATCACTTCTCACCATCAACTACCTAATTCAAACGAGCCAAGGATCATGCCGTGTTAAATGTTGTATGAAAACATCTTATTAAGAATACACGCATTCCGAGGTTTCGCGACTCGCGACTACATAGTAGCTCAATCTTATCTAGAAGTTCCTATAGGACTTCATCGTGGGACAAAGGCACGTCCAAGTTTCTCAATTTGCTGTTTGCTACTGTTTATTTGAAGGTTAGGCTACGTTTTACGCATGTGTATTTTATGCGTTGAGTTTTAATAAGTACCGACATTTTATGGGCCAAAAAAATCTATTATTTTTTGTGTCAGAACTCCATAAGACTATGCTAACTCGATTAGTGATCCTAATAACACGTAAAATAAGGAAATGTATGCATTGCATTGCTGAATTATACTCAATGTGGGCCTAAGATCATTCATCCCAGCACATTAACCACCATTGTCGCCGCCTCTCCCCTCGCCGCCTTCGGTACATACATAAGACCGATAAAGGGGGGAAACGGTGACATACGTATATATGTATATCCAGAATGCATCGTATACCTTTCATATCCAGTTAGAGGTTCCCTGTGTTCTGCCTATTCTTTTCCTACGGGTCAGAGGAACCGTCACTCTGCTTCGCGGGCGTTAGTTTGGCGGCTGTAACCGGCATATAACGATCTGTGGGAAAATTAGCTCTATGAACATGGCTTCTCTACACAATCAACCTCTCACACTCAACTTGATATATTTACTGTACTTAACTACGGGTGACACATCTCGCGGGTCGGAGGAGGAGTCTCCAGCTCAAACTTATGTCATTAGAGATAGTCGCAAACAGCATACCTCTACTCTCTTTGAGGATGCGGACCAGGCCCAGGTACCGGACCCGGTGGCTACCACATCTCGGCACTGTTATTTGGTGCGCTAATGAGAATGCGGCCGGGGGTCTGGCGGTACCCGACATGGGCGGCTTCCCCTACCTTCTTTGAGAATGCGGACCAGGTCGAGGTACCGGACCCGGTGGCTACCACATCTCGACACAGTTAGTCTGTGCGCTAATGAGAATGCGGCCGGGGGTCTGGCGGTACCCGACATGGGCGGCTTCCCCTACCTTCTTTGAGAATGCGGACCAGGTCGAGGTACCGGACCCGGTGGCTACCACATCTCGACACAGTTAGTCTGTGCGCTAATGAGAATGCGGCCGGGGGTCTGGCGGTACCCGACATGGGCGGCTTCCCCTACCTTCTTTGAGAATGCGGACCAGGTCGAGGTACCGGACCCGGTGGCTACCACATCTCGACACAGTTAGTCTGTGCGCTAATGAGAATGCGGCCGGAGGTCTGGCGGTACCCGACATGGGCGGCCACCACATCTCAACACAGATCTGTGTGCCTCTGCGAGATTGCGCTATACGGGGATAACGCATCTCGTATGGAGTACCTTTCCGCCCATATAAGATGGTTTCTTACTATAACAACTTTAATGGCCTCCATGGCGCACCCGCCATGGCAAGCTAAATCAATACAAAGTCAACTGTACAGAGAATCCATAAACCACTGTGAGCTTTCACCAAGAGAATTAAAATCACTTAGCTTTAGATAACTCCGGATAGCCTCAGACTCTTCACCTTCAATCACACTATCACTACTTTAAGAACTTGCACGCTTTCGCGCCACATTGGAACTGACTAGTCTACTTAACGGAAACTGATTTGATTTACTCCCTACGGCCCCCTCCAGGCGGCGCTGTTCAGTGTTGCTGTAGGGAAAGGATATTTGAGTGTCAGGTTTTCGCGTCCGTCGCGACACGCTGTAGAATTTAACATCAGTCAACATGTCTATTACGGTTGCAAAGAAGAATGCTTTTCCACGATTTTTTTTCAACAATCGACGAAAAATTATTCTTGGAGTCAATATAGACACGCAAACAATTTATGCGCGGGGGCCGATCAGTCATTTGTTTATCTACCATATGCAGTAAATAAGTTAGCAGTAGTAAACATGTTGTGCCATCACTAATTGGCAAGCATTGGGTTATAACCCAAACAATGTAAAGCTTTTTTTTATCTATTACTAAATATATTAAAAACTCAGTTATCTGACAAGTTTTTTGGGCCATTGTCAGATTCGCGTCTTTTCGGTGGACACGTACAAAGTTAAGGACTTTAGACCTAGTTTTCCGGTCAAAATTATATTAAACGACGTTTCTCTTTCTATGGGATTGCGTGTTAAAAACATAACTTCTATGCACATACGCTGTTAACTATTGGCCACCGAAAATAATACCCAATTTTTTTACCTCTATTGTAATTAAAAGATACAACGCCATTGAGATCAGAAGCAAAACTCATTTATTTTCGAACTACCTACAACTGTCATAACAATACAAATCCAAGAAGTACCCAACTTAATACATAACATATCTTTCCACCATAATCAACAAGACAAAATTAACATGCTGAATATTACAAATATTTTCTTATTTAGCACTGATTAGGAATTCCAATAATATCCGGCCATAACTCTGGGGGTGGTATTTCAATGGGAGGATCTGATGTTGTTGATGACTGAGACCCATAGTCGAGTGGTGGCTGGTCTTCATTCTCAGCCGTGGACTGGTTTAAGGCTCGAACTATGATCTGGTCTGTGTGGCGACGGTGCAACTCTCCATCTTCCGTCCTCACCACATAAGTGCTGGGCCCCTCTACAGTCTCTACCATGCCCTTCATCCACTTCACTCCTAGCCCATACATGCGCTTGAGTACAGGCTGTCCCACGCTGAAGCGCGCGCGCACGGCTGCTGCGCCGCTCGCTCAAGCTGCTTGTTGGCGCGGCTGGGCGCGCTGTCTGGGTGTAAATATGATATAGCCGTTCTATACTTGCGTCCGTTTAACATTTCCGCTGGTGTCTTATTAGTAGGGCTGTTAGGGACTGTGCGCAAATAGTATAAGGTTTTTGCCAATTTTTCACCCCAAGGTATGTTCGTTGTTGCCAGTTTCTTTAACTTATTTTTAAACGTCTGTACGGCTCTTTCAATTTGGCCATTTGACGCTGGATGGTAGGGCGGAGTGTATAGGTGTCTGATGTGGTTCTTTGACAAATATAAATTAAATTATTCTGACGTAAACGTCCTTCCATTATCTGAGACCAAAACCTCAGGTAAACCTTGGGCGGCAAATATTCGTCGTAAAATCTTGATTATTGACTCTGAGCTCATCGATGGAACAATTTCTGCTTCTATCCATTTGCTGTAGGAGTCGATGAGTAGTAGAAAAGTTTTTCCCTGGAATGGACCGGCGAAGTCAAGGTGTAAACGACTCCATGCTTTATCTGGTGTCACCCACGTCTGCGGATCTTTAGGTGGGTTATTCCTTACTGACTGACAGTCTTCACATTCAGCCACCACTTTCTCGATTTCCTTATCCATACCGACCCACCAAACGTACCCTCTCGCATATGCTTTTGTCTGTACAATGCCTGCGTGTGGAGCATGCAATAATATAAGTACCTTTTGGTGGAGGGAGGCCGGTATAATGACTCTGTTACACCACAATAAACATTCTTTATTGTGTGAAAGAGCCTCTCTGCGGATCCAATATGGTTGCAGCTCAGGGTCTGTGTTTGTGCCCGGCCAACCATGAAGCACGTGAAACTGTACCTTTTGTAACACCCTATCTTTCTTCGTTTCTTCGGCAATCGTTTGTACGTCCAGGTTCCATCCCAGCGGTTGTTCTTCCAGCAGGAGTACTTCACCTAAACGGTCTGGATCCCGTACCACGGAAGAAGTCTGTGGCTCTGTCCATCGGCTTAAAGCATCCGCATTTCCGATCGATTTGCCTGGCCGATACTTGATGACATAACTGTACCCATTGAGTTTTAGCGACCATCGTAACATTCTGGGTGATATTTGGTCAGAAATGGGTTTTTCCGGGTTAAACAAGCCGACCAATGGCCGGTGGTCGGTGATGATGCAAAACTTCCGTCCGGCTAAAAACTGATGATACTTAGATAGCCCGAAAATTATGGCCAGCGCCTCCTTATCAATTTGGCCATAACGTCTTTCATGGGGTTGTAGTGTCCGCGATGCCATCATCACCGGTCGTTCAGATCCATCTTCCATAACGTGAGCTATAACCCATCAAAAACATAAATGTTAAATTAGAGCCAAGTTCTCGCATGCAACGTTGTCGACTTCGCCGACAAAAGAATTGAGATCTATATGGGCGCCAAGTTCTTTGCCCTAATTTTTTTAGATACAAGGACATGCGACATACTCAATGCATTTATTTTACTTGGGGTGTAATTCAATATCAAGACTGGACTTGGCTAGTTTTTACATATAAATGTATATTACATTTGTCTAATCATTAACCTATTTTCGTAAAGGTATAGTTAGTGTACGTCCTGTTACTTATACTGTTAGCTTGATAATAATACTATGTTACTTTGATAAAATTAAGTCAGTTTGTGAAAACTAGCCAAGTCAAATCTTGATATTGAATTACACCCCAAGTAAAATAAATGCATTGAGTATGTCACATGTCCTTGTATCTAAAAAAATTAGGGCAAAGAACTTGGCGCCCATATAGATCTCAATTCTTTTGTCGGCGAAGTCGACAACGTTGCATGCGAGAACTTGGCTCTAATTTAACATTTATGTTTTTGATGGGATATCATTACTTTTTGTACAGAAATTTGAATTGACGCCCCACCTGTCTTGACTAGAGTGACGCGGGGTAGAGGGAGGGGCCGGACCGCTCCTCGCCACGCCGCGCTCCCGCGCTTCGCTATCCGTCCCCGCGCCACGGCAATTTATTAACCTTCTCTGTGTGTGTGTGTGTGTGTGTGTGTGTGTGTGTGTGTGTGTGTGTGGTGTGTGTGTGAGAGAGAGAGTGCCATCTTACAAACAAAGAAAGAATTTTCCAAATCGGTTAATAAATGACGGAGTTCTGAGGCAACAAGCATAAATAATAATAATAATAAAACTAAAAAATATCACTGTTTTTGATTTTTATATGTGTACACACACAATTACCAAGCTGAATGCCAAATTTCATCTTTCTAGGTCACCTGGAAGTGGGTTAGGTTTTTGATTACTAGTGAGTCAGTCAGTCAGTGATAAAAATGCCGTTTTTTGGACGTCAATATCTCAATAACTATTTCATCTACATTTATGAAATTTGTGGTTCTAGTTGTTCTCAGGGACCTAAATACATAAGCCAAATTTCATTTTTTTCTGTTGAATAGATTTGAAGTTATTGAGGGGTCAAAAGTGGCTCCAAACGGTTCGTGTAATATAACACACGGCTGCTGCTCGCCAGTTCCTGCGGTGAACTTGGCTGGACACGCTGCCGCGTGTCTAGATCCGACGAGTCGCAAATCAACAACAACTCTTTATTTAAGTCATATCCCACTAAAGTGCAGTCCGATGACAGCAGGTTCTTAGCCTTGTTGAACGCCATCTGTTCTTTTTCACCCCACGTCCATGGTGCCTTTGCTTCCAGCAAACGGTACAAAGGTTCAAGCAACGATGCCTTGTCCGGTAAGAATTTCTCATAAAAATTGTACAGCCCCAAAAATGCTCTCAATGTCTCTTTATTAGTGGGTGCTGGTTTGCTTCGAATTTCTTCTACTTTATCCGGAGATGGGTGAAGTCCTTCAGCATCCAGCATATGACCTAAAAAGGTGATGCTGCGTGAAGCAAAGATGCATTTCTTTATGTTAAGTCTAAATCCCATCTCTTGCAGTTTACGCAATACTGCGTCCAACCGCTTATTATGCTCTTCCATATTTCTTCCCATGACCGCTACATCATCGAGGAGACACGCGACCCCATCCATATCTGCCTGCGCCGTGGACATCACCCTTTGAAATATACCAGGCGCCGCAGTAACTCCATAAGCCAAGCGATTCACCTTCATGAGCCCGATGGGTGTATTTAGTGTCAGCAGCATAGCGGTCCCTTCATCTACTTTAAGCTGGGTGTATGCCTTCCTCAAGTCCAGTTTACTAAATACACTTCCTCCACTGAGCTTCACAAATGCCTCTGTTGATGTAGGGAGCGGGTATGTGTCGACATCAATTGCTGCGTTTACTGTTGAACGGTAATCTCCACAAATACGCAAAGATTCGTCGTCCTTCTTAACAATCCTCAAAGGAGTGGCCCATTCGGAATACTTGATTGGTGTCAAAACTTCATCCTTAACCATTTGGCGCAGCTCGTCTTCCACTTGCTTCTTCAGAGGAAAAGGTACAGGGCGCGCTTTCATGAATCGCGGTACTGTTCCGGGGCGCACATGCAGTGACACTTGTGGCCCTGTATATTCACCCAAACCTTCTTTAAATACATTCGGGTACTCATTCTTCCATGTTGTTATTTCATCCTCTGACCAACACACACCAACCAACTGTATTCCCAACTTGTCGAACCAGTTTCTACCAAGTAAGCTTGGTCCAGAGCCCGCAACCACGACGAGTTCACATTGAGCCTCTTTACCTCCGAAAACTGCTTGAACATGAGTCAGCCCTAATACTTTCAACGGAGTCCGGGTCCATGTTACTAGTTTCACATTTGTAGAATTCAACATTGGCGGATTCAACCACAATTTCTTGTATGTCTGTTCGGATATGATGGTTCTCGAGGCTCCGAGGAATCAATTTCCATGGATAATCTAGCTCCATTAATCACTACATCTGCTGTTATCGGTGCATGATAGTTTTCAGCGCAGATATAAATGCCATTCATATTTTCATTATCCGATTCAAAGTCACATGAGCACTTGTCTTCGGTCTGATGAACCCTGCCTTGTTTCTTGCTACAGGCAGAGGCTATATGCCCATGCTTTTTACAATAGTAGCACTGAGCCTTAACAAATGGACACCGCTCATTAGGTTTATGAACTCTGGCACAATGTTTACAGTTCAATGATTGGATTTTATCAATTTCCATTGGTTCGTTTTCATTACGCGGAGTTTGCCTGGACGTACTAGGCTCAGGGTACAAGTCTGGGAACGTCGCCTGATAGTTGAGACAGTACTGGACGGCACACGCATATGTGAGGTCTTTGGTCTTTAACAGCTCGCGCCGCAGGCGCTCGTCTCGCACCCCGAGCACTAGTCTGTCTCTCAACTGACGCTTAAGATCGGCGAAATTGCATTTTGCTCCAAGCAAGCTAATTGCGCCGATATACTCCTGCACGCTCTCTTGTTGTGATTGTACGCGTTTATGAAACTTTCCAGCTTGTAAAATTTCGTTAACTTCCGGTTTAAAAAACTTGTCCAAAACACCGATAATGTCCTCAAACGAAGCACCAGTAGGCCGCACCGGGACCAGAAGTGACGCAATTAGTGAGTAAGTGTCCTTCCCGCACTGAGACAGAAACAAAGAACGCGCCCGCGACGTGTGCGCCGCGGCGCCCGCAACGTCCAATGCACATAATAACTGCTCCTTATAATCACACCACTTGTCAGTTTTTGGATTAAATTGTCCGGGAAACACCACATTTGAAAAATTACTTTTCATTTTCGCGTAAAACACATTAATTTACCGCAGTCGCCAATAAAAGATACAACGCCATTGAGATCAGAAGCAAAACTCATTTATTTTCGAACTACCTACAACTGTCATAACAATACAAATCCAAGAAGTACCCAACTTAATACATAACAGTAATGATAAGTGTTATCTGTATTTTCTTTCTTCTTGAGGTGTGCGATTAAGAGTATTCTTTTCTATTCTATTCTATAGACCCCATTTTGTCTTCTATATTATTAAAAAATTCTAGATTTGAAAATCAGTTTTCTAAGGCGAGGGGTCATGATTTCTGGAAAAATCTTAATGGCATGGTGCAGATCGTCTCTCGTTTTAGCCCGCGGTGCCATGCCAGTATGGCGGCATGTGTTGGTCATAATTATTTTGTTAGACAATTTTTTTACGAATTTTGTTACGGGGATACCTGGATATCCATAAATTGTTATAGGATTCTTTTAACCCGTTCAAGGTAAAGGCAAAAATACGCAGACGAAGTAGCGAGCACCTCCTAGTTTTAAATAGTTATGATCTCAGTGTTGCCACATGACGTTAATGAAAATCTGACATGACATTTATGTAGGGTGAGACAAAAAATCTGTAGAATTCCGTAGATCGTCGCTTGAAAAATCCGTAGTTCTACAGTTTTTTTCTTCAATGCTTCATTTGAGTATATTTAAGCTTAAAATGTTATTAACAGTCAGTAACTTATGTAAAAACTTAGGTGGAAAAGCAGTAAAAATCTAATAATTTGAACACACTGTCCATAGTTTATTCATCGTTTTTCGTCATGTTTTGGTGATAAATAAAAGAAGTCTGCAATTCCGTAGGTTCACCAATAATTTCCGTAGGTCACGGCCACAAAACAGATAGGTAAAGAAATCAATCTAGATACAAGCGATAGTCCGATAGTCCGATATCTCGGACCAGTTCAGCGAGCACTGCGAGCGCTAGTGCCATCCGCTTGACGTGTCCGTGAGCAATGTCTATGTGTGAGTTTGCTCGAGCGCGCTTGTATGTAGATTGATTTCCGTACCTATCTGTTTTGTGTCACGGCACAGCCTAAATTCCGTAGATCTGGCAACTCTGCACGATCTTATCATACCTGACATTTGTGTTGCAGACTCTCCAAATCATCCACGCTCTACTAGGCTTGACCTGCGACTACCTCACCCTGAAGAACACCTCCAAGATGGAGCCTCAACCACTAAGTCTCTTGAAGAGCTTCAAAAATAGACTGTTCGCCGCGATTCTTTGGCCTACTGTGTTTGTAAGTACCAACATTAACCAAACATTTTAGGCTCCTTATCCGTTCAAAAATGCTGATTGTTTTAAGACATTTTTCTCTATGATCAAACACGTTTCTGAACATATTATCAATGTAACTACTTAGAACGGGGCTATTGAGATTTATTAGTATATATTTGAAGCCTATTACAGTTTGAATTTTCATTAATAATTTTTGTTTCAAAAACTACCCGAGATTGACAAAATTCACGCAGAACACTGTTTTTTTCAACTTTCTTACTCATATATTTTCGACTGCTTCGATAATTTCAACCAAATATTTGAACTGAATAATACTTTTCCACGAGTTCTAGAAAGTAACATAGCTATTTTATGCTTTCATTGCGTGCGCTCGAAAATAAGCTGAAAAAAATAACCAGCGTGAATTTTGTTAATTTCGAGTAGTTTTTGAAACAAAAATTGACAATGAAAAATTTTAATTGTAGGTTACAAATATATACCAATACATCCCAATAGCCCTGTTCTAGGTAATAACATCAACAATATGTTAAGAAACATGTATGATCATAGAGAAAAATCTCTAAAACAATCAGCATTTTGTATAGGCCTTGTTATGAATGAATGTTAACTTTACTTTTCCAGCTCGTGTCTTCGTTATTCTGGACTCTCTATTTCTACGATCGAAGCCTGATCTACCCACTGTTCGCTGACAAAATCATGACTCGAACAGCGAACCATGTCATCCACACCGCCGTGATTCCTGTTGTGATATGGGAAGCCATCTTCCAGCCCAGAGTGGTGCCAAAGAACCATTCGGTGAACATCGCGCTGTTGACGGTTTATATGCTGATTTATTTGACTGTGTAAGTAGTTTATTGTCGTTATGAGACCTTTCTTATTATGACAAATATATTGATAATTTCAACCAACTTTTTGAAATGAATAATACTTTTCCCCAAGTTCTAGGTAGTAATATAACTATTTTATGCTTTTATGGCGTGCAGTCGAAAATAAGTTAAAAAAACGAATTTTACGCCTGATTTTGTCAATTTCGAGTAATTTTTGAAACAAAAATTAGCAATGAAAAATTCAAACTGTAGGTTTCAAATATATACCAATAAATCCCAATAGCCCTGTTCTAGGTAGTAACATAAATAATATGTTAAGAAACATGTTTGATCATAGACAAAAATGTCTAAAATAAACAGCATTTTAAAAAGAAATAACTTATCATTATCCGGGTACTCCTGTTTAAAAACTGAAGCCAAGAAAATTCTCAAATATTGTTTACAAAGAAGTGAAAAATTTAATTGTTCAGGCAGGGTTCGAACATGCGTCTCCAACGGCTTTCCGGGCCAACACGGGCGTCGTACCAATTAGACCACCGAACCTGATGCGAGAGTCATTGATTTTTTCAACCAGTTGCTTCTACATGCCTTAGGGTAGCATCGTATAGCCATCTACCGTAGAGTCTGAATCTTTACGGTAGATGGCGCTACGACGATTTTAAATTTTTCGCTTCATTGTAAACATTCGGTTTACGTTAGCAGACGTTACTGCTTTAATAAAAATTATCCTCAAATATTATAGGCACATTTAGTGTTTTTTAGGGTTCCGTACCCAAAGGGTTAAAGCGGGACCCTATTACTGAGACGTCGCCGTCCGTCCGTCCGTCCATCACCAGGCTGTATCTCAACAAGAACGGTGATAGCTAGACAGTTGAAATTTTCACAGATGATGTATATCTATTCCGCTGCCGCTATAACAACAAATACTAAAAATAAAATAAAATAAATATTTAAGGGGGGCTCCCATACAACAAACTTGTTATAGATTATGGTACGGAACCCTTCATACGCGAGTCGGACTCGCACTTGCCCAATTTTTTTTTTAAGTAACTCGTTTAGTTGTTTATGAAATAGGTAAGATTTCTTCTCGTTGTAGTCGAAGAAAACAAAATGTTGTTTTTTTTTAATTTTTATTTTTTATTATATGTGACAACATTATTTAATATATTCTTTTTTTTTTCAGAATGTGCTACACCTACTTCGACCTGGGTGTATGGATGTATCCCATATTCGGTTACGCTTATGATAGTATTATCTATTTTCCAGTAATTTTAGCTGTCATAGGAGTTGTGTTGTATATTTACTATCACATGCAATGGATTATTACACGAATAGTGTGGGGTTCACATATTAAAATAAAATAATATAGTAATTGGTAATTTAAATAAATGTATATAAAAAAGAGTGAATATGTCTTTTTATTTATTTGCCTTTTTTTATGTAATCAAATAATGAACTTTATTCTGCAAGTAGGCCACAAGGGCACTTTTACATGTCTATGTCTACCGGCATTTCACAAGAAGAGACCACTGTTGAGAAGAAACGCCGAAAGAAACTCAACAGTAAGTCATCTTTTTTAGAAAGCAATAATATGAACTTAACTATACGTAGTTCTCGAAGAAAACATATTAAAAGTGTATTTTAAGATATAAATGAGGAAAAGTGTAAGAATAAAATAGAAACTACAAGAAAGCCTGACGGTTTATCACAATGTATGTAAGAGACAGCCCTAGAAGACAAAATAAATAGGGGTTTAGATACTAAACAAAAATTACACACTATACATACCTACTACGTACTATATACTACGGTGTTACCCGCTCATCCCAAGGGACATCATACAGGGACATCTACATTTTTCCGGGATTAAAGGTGCCTAAGTATTAATCCAAGGTGTCAGCTACCTCCATACCGAAATGCTGCACAATGCTGACTCGGAAGCCAGCGCTGATCTTCAGGTGAGACCTTAGACACAAAACAGATATAAACAGTCGATTGCTCTTTAGTTCGTACGCCCCATTTAACATTATTTTGTAATGATGTTGGTATATGCAATTTTGCAGGTAGTATATTGAAGTTACATTCTAATATTATTGGGAAATGATCCGACCATAGAGTACCATATTGCACTTTTACATTTAGAATAGAACTATTTGCCGATTGAGTTGCAATGCAACCGGCAATGAGGTGGCTGGATCATTATCCAGCCACCTCTTCGAGCCGTGTGCATCACTCACAAAAGTAAACGTATCGCTCGACAAGCCAAGTCTTTCAGTGTCAACACAAATCCATTTTTGATCATGACAAAAACTACACAGTTCTCTGTAAAAAAGTTCATTCGGGTGCGCATTGAAATCGCCCGTAACATACCTATACGGATTCTACACTAAATTCGTCTACAACAGCACTCACCGACCCGAGGCAGTCCGTAAATTCCGTTAGGTTGTCTGATGAGTCCGTCGGCATATATATGCTTACCACTACAAAAGGTCATCCTGAGTAACAAATTTCACCGAACTCCAATTTCGCAATGCGAAGCGTGCAGGGGTCAATGAATGTGCCACTGGTGGGTGAAGGGTAGGCATGGAGCCATTGTCCGGCCTCAGGTCTTGACACTGCGTAGTCGTGCCCGGTCTTTTCCTGAAGATGCGGCAATTAATGAATTGGTGGTAGTGACGGAGGCTACGGTGTCCCAGGCCCTTTGACTCTTCGGTTTAGAAGGTAAATTTGGGTTCGGTCCAGCTTCCCAGGCATTCAAGGCTTCATTCAAGCATGCAAAACCGCAGTTTATAGCCGTTGTGGCTTTTAGAATTTTACCTGCGAGATCAGCCAGTGCTGTGGACTGAAGCCAAGAAAGCCGGCAAAGCAACACTAGTAATTTTGCGGGTTCCCAAACAACCGTGCCTTATCGGTAAAGCGGCTTGGGTCCATGCCTGCTCGCTGAAACGAATGTTTAGCACATTCAATTTGGGATTTCAAAAGAATGTCGATAGGTTGGATCAAATGTGGGAATTTCCAAATCGGGCAGCAGCGGAGCAGGTAAGTGAATTTAGGGATGAGTAAACAAAATTTTTGAATAAAAAGAGCTGAATGACTGGGTCAATTTCCCAAGCAGTATTTTTTGATGGCAAGACTGAAAACGCAGGTGCAGAAAGGTTGAATAATAAAGTACCATTTTTTTTAGGATACAGCCCGCCATTGTCTACCTCGGGCAACAGCTAAAATTAAAATATCAATATATATAATAATTTAAAAAAATATATTTAGACCAAATTTCTCATCAAGGTGGGTTGTCCCCAAGCCGGTTTTGTTTGTAAAATGCCGGGTAAGTCAAATACTATGCATGACAAAGAAAATCTGTTACCATTATTTTATTACCATATAAATAGGTAACGAAAAAAGCACATTACCCGTTATATATCTCCTTTGTATACCCTTGAATAAGTGCATATACGTTTGTCCCGAGAAAACTTCTCATTGCCGCCGACAATGTTTCGAACCGATTTATTTCCCAAATTTGATCAAGTACGCCCCCCGTCTCCCGCGCACTTCAAAGAATTTAGTCAAGCTGCGGCGCTCGACGAGAGCGGTTGTGTATAGTGGCAATACGTTGGCTTGTATAAACGTGAATATTTCATCGCGGTGGACAGGGGACAAAAAAAATTTCATTCCGGAGTTTGTTATAGCTTCTTTCTTTTTTAACTGCGTGGTTTGAAATTTATATATATCAGGTAAAGTATACTCGCGATTTCAAGAGTTGAATTAGTTTTAGAATATAGGGCTTACTTTATTTTTAAGAAATAAAAATATGTCGTGTTTCTCATTCCACCATTCTCATTCCGGTGTTTCCGGTGTAGTAAAATGGCTTTAAACCCCACCATAATGAGGAAAACACCGGAATGACAACAAAAGTAGCTTCACTTTTCTTAATATTGTTGAAATAATAATATTTTTTTTATTTTGTTTTTAATACCGGACTAAGATATTTGTTTATATTATTATGTAATGCCAATATAATATATATTACGAATATCAAAAGTAAAATTACGTTCATAATATGCCACTTTTCTTTCATTCCGGTGTATGAAATTTCATTGCGGTGCACTTATTTTATCATCCTGGTGTACATTTATCATTCCGTTGTGTGTTTCATATTCGATCTCGAATATCTCGAAAACTATTTCAGATTTCAGGGTCCCTTTTACATATGTTTAATAATATAGTCTAAAGTATCTCTTCACATTTAAAAAACTCAAACATAATCAAAAATAAAGAATCACACCGAAATGATACAAAAAATGCGTCTTGTTGAAATTGACCCGACTACTGATTTTGAGGAGTCGGTCTGAATAAAAATTAAATTTAGAAATTGATTTTCTCAAGAGGGGAGGAATGGCATCATCAAAAATGGGTGATCCGAGAAGATGCAGACTGTCTTTGGAGATGGTTTTAATGTTTGGAATAACTACATGCGAAAGATTTTTGGGCCAAGCTGAATCGGATTCACTTCTCTCGATGTGTCAATAAAACACATACGGAATTAATATGGATTTATGGTGCATCCGACTCTTGCTTGACCGAGTTGTCCACGTGACCCGTCTTAAACCTGATCAGCCGACTCACTCAAGTGGTCAATCCAGTTTGAACACGTATATTACATATATTATAACTAGCGATTCGCCCCGGCTTCGCACGGGTGCAATGCTGAATGGATGTAGTATACATATAAACCTTCCTCTTTAATCACTCTATTAAAAAAAAACGCATCAAAATCCGTTGCGTAGTTTTAAGGATCTAAGCATGCATAGGGACAGACAAACAGGAAGCGACTTTGTTTTATACAATGTAGTGATAGTGATACTTGTATATATGCCCGTGAATTTCGTCCGCTTGGAAAAAGTCGTAACCCTCTTTTTGCTTCGCTGTAGTTGGGTAAAAGGTATCCTGTAACCAGCTAAGGATGTGCAGCTACCCGACACCCGTACACCTTTTTTAAATCGGTCTACTCATTCAGGCCTGAAAAAAAGACTCAAACATTTCATTTTACAATTTTTTTATAATATGAGTATTAAAAGGCCTTATTCCTTTCAAAAAAATATATTTCATATTATGAAAAATGTTTTGATTACGAGTAGTTTTTAAAACAAAATAAATCAATGAAAAATTCATATACGTACCAATAAATCCCAATAGCCCTGTTCTAGGTCGTAACACCAATAAAATGTTAAATAACATGTTTGATCATAGAGGAAAATGTCTAAAACAATAAGCATTTTAAAAGGAATAAGGCCTAAGAGGCCTTATTCCTTTTAAAACGCTTACTGAGTAAGTATAGTAGTCGTAAACAGTGTGGTAAAAGCGGCTAAGTTTAACGTTTCTAATAACATATATCTGAAAAATGCCTACTTTAGCGATGTGCTAACGGAAAACGAAATGGCCAATAATGAAGCGAAATAGCGTACATCTAGAAACCTAGTCAGTGCATGACAATGAAGTTTTGGTTAGCCGTGGGCAAAGTTTCGTCCGGATGCGCATCTGTCACAACGTCAATGTCACAAGCAACACGTCTCTATGATTGGTTCGTAGACACGCACACATTAAACCAAAAGCGGCTCCATCTTTCACAAATCTGTAGTATGAAGACTCGTTCTAGGCGTATTTATTCTAAGTCAGCGTAGCAATATACCGATGTCAATTTAATTTAATTTCAATATGACAACTGTGACGATGACGTTCAAAGCGTTAAGGCTCCTTATCTGTTTAAAAATGCTGATTGTTTTAGACATTTTTCTCTATGATCAAAGATATTTCTTGAGAAATGAGTAGGTAATGGTACTTCTTAGAACAGGGCCATTGCGATCTATTGGTATACCTACAGTTTGATTTTTTTATTGACAATATTTGATTCGAAAACTACACGAATTTGATTCACCCAGAAAACTTATTTTCGACTGCTCGCAATGAAATCATAAAGTAGATGTTACTTTCTAGAACTGAGGGAAAAGTATTATTCACATTTTAGAGTTGGTTGAATCAATACATTTGTCATATAATGAATAAAACTAAAATTGGAAAGGAGATCGACTTCATTTAAGTTTTGAATAGATTTAAACCAGTTTGCATAAAATAATGTCAGGAATCCACATTAACAGTGATGATGACAAAAACCGGTTTAAAAAAAAAGAGCGGAGATCTATGCATGGCAGACGTCGGAGATTTGGGGGCTAGCTTAGAGCTAGAAAATTAAATTAGAGCTAGAAAGCTAAACAAGACCAAGTAGAAATTACCTGCCTCGCACGACATTGTGGAATGAATTTTCGCTCGCGGTATTTCCGGACTGATACGGCCTTTAATCAAACCTTCAAGAAAAGAGCATACTGCCACCTAAAAGGCCGCAGCGCATTTGTGACTCCTCTGGTGTTGCAGGTGTCTATGTGCGACGGTAATCGACCATCCGAGGATCTGTTTGCTCGTTTGCCCCCTATGACATAACAACATGAAAAAAACGAATTGTGGATTCTGAATCCAAATAAAATATTGCGTATTTTTCGTGATACTAATCTAACTCGCAAAGACTTATTCGTAACTGACGCGTGACGTTGTAAGTCGGTGAATGTCACCGATGTAAACAAAGAGAAAACAGGACTAAATATTCCGCAAATATCAAGTAATTTTTGGGCAATAAAGCCAAAACTATCTACAGTGATGAAAGTATTTTTTTTTAATGGGATTCATTATTTATTTCTCTAGAACAACGAAGGATTGAGCAGCGTAAACGGTAAACAATGTTTTGAATTGGGTTAACGACAAATCCTTGACAAATCGCTATTGACGTTTAATAATGCAAATATATGACGCATGCACATTATTGCCATATGAAAGCTGTTTGTAGCGCCACTATCCCCGGGCCGGACCGACGTTTGTTAGGATAAACAGGCCATAATATAAAATAAGTTTATCTATCCAAATATCATAAACCCTCCATGATGCGTTCAAGAACCGCACATTATGACCACCATAAAAATAGACTGTTTTGTTAGAACAGATTTCTTATCTGTAGAAATGTTATTATTGCTAAATAATGACATCGATTTCGATAATATTATTCATTCAAATTTCATCTCTGAAAAACAAAGAAATTTAATTTGACCTCTATTCTAATATCAGTCGAGATGACGTTTAGTTTGAAATGAATGGTCAATTTGCAATCAAATTTGACAAATGTCACACGTAATTAAGATATCGAACGATATGATATCGAACGATATGATAATTGGGGCCGACTCTAGTTTGTCTCTGAATTGAAATAAAAACTATGACAGCTGCCAGAAAACTTCATTACCACCTGAATGCATCATGGAGGCTTATGATATGTGGCTAGATAAAGTAGTGTATGTAACTGCACATAATTAGGCATTAAAACACTCGTGTGATGTTACACCCATTTTGTTAAATTCCTATAACAAGTTCAGATATTATAAGGAAGGACCTACATTACTTGGCAGCGACTAAAATCAGAGATGTTAATCATAACAGTACCGTCGCCACCGCGAGGTCACCATTACAGTATCAATTTTGATCAAAATTTATATTGTTTACAATGAAGCGAAAAATAGAAAAATTTAATGGTTCAGACAGGATTCGAACCTGCGATCCAAAGGCTTTTCGGGCCAACACGGGCGTCCTACCAACTGGACGACCGAACCAGATGTCAGAGCCATTGAATCTTTCAACCAGTTGCTTCAACATGCCTTAGGGTGGCATCGTAGCGCCATCTACCGTAAAGATTTAGACTTTTATAGTCGGCACCATTGTCTCAAATTTGTTGAGAATCGATAGTAACGATGTGCTACACCCGAATTAATTATTTTTATTAAAGCAGTAACGTCTGCTAACGTAAACCAAATGTTTACAATGAAGCGAAAAATTGAAAAAAATTATGGTTCAGACAGGATTCGAACCTGCGTTTCTAAAGGCTTTCTGGGCCAACACGTCTGAGTCTGAACCATTAATTTTTGGAGTTTACTCCTTAAGAATCGATTTTCATATACAGGGTGTTTGGTGGCTAGATGCAAAGGTTTAAGGAGGTGATAGAGGAGGTATTTTTAAACATTTCTAGCCATATATGTCGTAGACGAAATTTGATTTTTTTTTTTTTAATTGAAATTTCAATAATTTTAGAAAAATACCCAGAATTTGGTAGAAACGTGTTTATAGTGCCCGAATACGCGTTATTTTGTACACACTATCTTTTGTTTCTGATAGTTTAATGTATGTCGGACCAAATAAAGCCACATTTTAAGTGTATTTATGGCATCTAAAACCAAATAAAGGCATATGAAACTTTAAAAAAAAACGTAGGTTGACACGAGCATAATTTTGATGTGCCATAAAAAAAAATTAAAAAAAATCTTTGAATTGTTCAAACACTTTTAAAAACATGCCTATTTATTGTTCTTTCTTTAAAGGTATCAGTCATTCACATCGCTTGCCAAATCTCTGAGTTAAGAGCTAAATACCAAAGTTAGGGAGCACTTCCTAAGAATTCCAAATCCCCGTACTAGTCTTGAAATTTTACTTTAAGTAGGTACCTAGCTAATAAATAACGTGTAAAAAATAAAACAAAAAAGTTTGTTTTAATTAATTCATTCTAAGCTAATTCTTTTTTATAAATTAAATAAAAATGAATAAATAGCAAGTACCATTTTCCACAATACACCAAAGTCCGAGGAGGATTATAAAAAAGCTCTAAACTAAATACCATAGCTTTAAATTTGGAACACGTTATTTTAAGAATAAGAATTTTCAAATTTGGAATTTTATGAATTGCCTTTTTTTTAAGTTTTCACGATAGCCAATTGCAAATTTAGTTCTTCTATGAAAATTTAACAAACGGTTGACGCGGTTTACATGTTGTAGTTAAACATTATGAACCTAACATCACCCATCACAAACCACATTTTCTGGCCCGATCAAAGTTCTGCCAATAACTCCAGCCCACACGTTAACTGAAAACTTCTTTAAAAGGAGACCTGCTTCTTCCAATGAGGATTTGCGTCCTTGTCAGCCCATTCATGAAGGTTATAAAAGTGTGTGATCCCCTCTCTTGAAAACTTTGACTCATCTGTGTCCAAATGATAGATTTTAAAAAGAGGGCTGGAGTTATTGGCAGAACTTTGATCGGGACAGAAAATGTGGTTTGTGATGCACCCATGTTAGGTTCATAATGTTTAATTACAAAATGAAAACCGCGTCAACCGTTTGTTAAATTTTCATAGAAGAACTAAATTTGCAATTGGCTATCGTGAAAACTTAAAAAAAAGGCAATTCATAAAATTCCAAATTTGAAAATTCTTATTCTTAAAATAACGTGTTCCAAATTTAAAGCTATGGTATTTAGTTTAGAGCTTTTTTATAATCCTCCTCGGACTTTGGTGTATTGTGGAAAATGGTACTTGCTATTTATTCATTTTTATTTAATTTATAAAAAAGAATTAGCTTAGAATGAATTAATTAAAACAAACTTTTTTGTTTTATTTTTTACACGTTATTTATTAGCTAGGTACCTACTTAAAGTAAAATTTCAAGACTAGTACGGGGATTTGGAATTCTTAGGAAGTGCTCCCTAACTTTGGTATTTAGCTCTTAACTCAGAGATTTGGCAAGCGATGTGAATGACTGATACCTTTAAAGAAAGAACAATAAATAGGCATGTTTTTAAAAGTGTTTGAACAATTCAAAGATTTTTTTTAATTTTTTTTTATGGCACATCAAAATTATGCTCGTGTCAACCTACGTTTTTTTTTAAAGTTTCATATGCCTTTATTTGGTTTTAGAGGCCATAAATACACTTAAAAGTGGCTTTATTTGGTCCGACATACATTAAACTATCAGAAACAAAAGATAGTGTGTACAAAATAACGCGTATTCGGGCACTTTAAACTCGTTTCTACCAAATTCTGGGTATTTTTCTAAAATTCTTAAAATTTCAATTTAAAAAAAAAATATCAAATTTCGTCTAAGACATATATGGCTAGAAATGTTTAAAAATACCTCCTCTATCACCTCCTTAAACCTTTGCATCTAGCCACCAAACACCCTGTATAAGCCCGGGGTACGAAAAATATGGGGTATAAAATCGAACGTATCTGCCGTGCTAATTTAAAAGGTCGTATCTCAGTACACGATCGGGGTAAAAATACGACTTCTTAATTTAGCAGGTTATGCGTTAAGCGTTATAGACTAAGATCCCGGTATAAAATGACCTTCACCGAGATGTTTATTTGATGAAATGTATTTTATATTTAATTTAATATGTCAATAAATATATTGCATATGGGTTGCCTAACAAATTTTAGTCCAGGGTATGTTTAATTAATAATAAAAAAAAATGTTTTAAACATTTCACCGGTTTGATTAATATTAGATAAATTCTATACCAATCGAAAGTATGAAGCCCAAAGAATATGCAAACGTTAGGTTGCCTATTCTTTTCCCGTCACAACTATCGGGTAGCCAGGTATAAACAGGTAAATCTATACCTACGAGCATTTCGCAACGGTCTGATTATTGAATTGAAATTAAATAAAATTAAAGATTATTTTATTATGAATTTATTTAATAATTAAATCGGTGAAATGTTAATATATTTTTCTTAATTTTTAACCAAACATACCCTGGACTAAAATTTGTTAGGCAACCCATATGCAATATATTTATTGACATATTAAACTAAATATAAAATACATTTCATCAAATAAACATCTCGGTGAAGGTCGTATTATATCGGGATCCTATACTATTATGTGCGAGAGAGAGCCCAAGAGGGGTTTCGGGATAGTGGAAGGGAGACAAACTTAACGCTCCCAGCTCCCCTACCATTATTTGAACGAATATTTAGAAGATAGGCCTATGGGTAAAAAAATATGTAGGTAACATTATTATAAGTTTTGCTGTATATTATACTCGTATATTAATATTATGTAAATGCCTACCGTCTTGTTCTTGTTTGCAGCGACCAACAGGGTACCTACATAATGTGATACTTAAACTATTTACTTCCACCCGTATAACCATTATGTGCAATAAACGTATTGGGTATATATTTTATAATCGTTCTTAAGGCCAGGCGCGCACCACGATTTTAGTCATAAACCCATAAGTACTTACGCTTATTTCTGCGACAAAATTATCGCGCGACTAAAAAAAATCGTGATGCGCGCCTGGCCTGAAGAGTAAACTCCAGTCGTGCGTCGGAGCTGACACACACTTTTTTTCAATTTTTTCGCTTCGTTGATTTGGTTTACGTTAGCAGACGTTACTGTTTTAACAAAAATAATTAAAAAAATTATATTGTAATAGTGACCTCCCCCCGCCGCGCGAGTCACCTCATGTGTTCCTCTGTTCCGCGGATTGACTGGCAGGACTGAGTGTCTCATATATCCTTAAAAGAAAATCTATGATAATGATGACGAATATGTGTGTAGATAAAGTAGTGTATGCAACTGAACACTTAAAACACTCGTGTGATCCTATTATAAAACCACACCCGTATTTCAAGACCTCTCATTATGTAGCAGTTGCATGAATTACTATAACCTCACAATCAGATCATGATATCGATGTTACTATATATACATTTTTCTTTTATCGTATTTTCCTCAGTTGAAACCGGTTTCTTGTAGTAACCAGACGGGCCTTATATGATCTCGGAAGCAACAGGACATTTAAGTGTTTAACGAGTTTGTGATACCAGACAAATTATTGTAAGTTAATAAATGTGCTTTTAATTTTACCTTTCCTTTTTATATTTTTTTGAGATTAAATATATTGTATTTTCTTTGAATCAGCTATTCATAATGAATATTTGCAGCATTGGCCTTTTTTTTTCGTATAGGTACAGAGTTATGAATGTGTACAATGTTTATGGCGAATTAAACTGAACGCACCTTTAATTGTTTTGTATTAAAAAAATTAAACAAAAGTTGATATCGCATTTATAAAGGTTTGCATTGTATTCAAGAATCTTTAACAAACTCATCATCATCATCGTATTCACATAGAGGTCGCTAAGGTGTAAAGACTTTCTAATAAACAAAGCAAAGCAAAGATCGACACACAAAGCATAAGGTCACCTGAGGTAATTGCGTCTATCGAGACAAATGCGTATTTTGATGATATCATGAAAACGAAACACTTTATAAACTACCAACGCAATTTTTTAAATCTATTTTGTGCCAAACTTTAGGCAAGAAGGGTATGGGTGTCTTTAAAATCTTCCGCTTCTATTCTATCATCAAAAGACGCATTTGGCTCTATAGACGCAATTACCTCAGGTGACCTTAAAGAAAAAAATGACAATAGTTTGCTTGGGAGTTAGGGTGGCGAAATGGTTAACGCGCTGGACTGGCAATACAGAGGTACCGGGTTCGATTCCCGGTCTCTTAAACCAGGACTTACGCATTTAAATTTTTCTTTGAGTTGTGATCTTTGTAGCAACAGTTTAATTAGTTGATATTGCAAGGATTTATAAAGGTTTACATTACAATCACGTAACCTCGGAGGCATGTTCATTTTAATCATCTTTAAATTGGTTAATCTGTCTGTATCTAATTAATAATCACACCATTTACCCTGTTAATCTGTCTGTATCTAATTATGTATAATCACACCATCAATGTCTTTCCTGTCGTATTAAAACAATGATACTTTATTACATAATCGGTATAGATCATAACTGCATGTTTTATAAGCCCGTTCTTATACCCCGCGCTGCGAACGATGATTCCTATGACACCTGTCATCTCAGTACATTTTATCTACACTAATAATATTATAAAGAGGAAAGATTTGTTTGTTTGTTTGTATTGAATAGGCTCCGAAACCACTGGACCGATTTGAAAAATTCTTTTACCATTAGAAGCCGACATTATCCCTGATGAACATAGGCTATTTTTTACCGCGGGAAAATGCTTCATTCCTACGGGAAAACGGGTAACAGATAAACCGCGGGTAACGCCGCGGCGCGCTGCTAGTAACCTATAATCGTAAAAAAATACTGAGATGACATAGTAGAGTTGCTAAGCCGCGAAATTGTGCGCATCGGGTTACAAGCATGAAATTTCTACCACACATAGAACGTTCCACGGTGATTATTTTCAGATGTGGAGGGAAGTCAGATTCGTCCCCTGTGTGGTGGGAGAGCGGGGTGAAGAGGAGATTTTTCTTTTTTTTATTACTGATCAGTTAAGGCTATTAGGGCTTGTGCGATATCGTTTTCGTGTAAAATAGATATCAGCTATTAATTTTTCATGTTATTTAAGAATAGTTTCATATAAAAATTTGGGTTTATTGCCGAAAAGGTAAAGATCACAACAAGTTTTTTTTATTCAGAACGATAAATTAGTTATCTATTCTGAATATTTACAATTTAAAAAAATATAACTAAACAGAAAATTTAATGTTGTTTTTTAAAATGTATACATATTGGGCACATATGATACAAAAAGTACCTTGAAAAAAATGTTGATGTTAAGCCTAGCCTGCGTGTTCTAGTACATTTTGCTAAGTCGCGAAATTGTGTACATCGGGATACAACCACCAAATTTCTACCACAGATAGAGTATTCTGCGGTGATTATTTTCAGATGTAGAAGGAAGTCAGATTTGTCCCCTGTGCGGCGGGAAAGCGGGGTGAATAGGACAAAGGAGTCCTCTTTTTCTTTTTATATTACTGATCAGGTAACGCTAGTAGGACTTGTATCGTATCGTTTTCGTGTAAAACAGATATCAAGAATTCATTTTTCATGTTATTTATTCATAGTACCATATAAAAACATGGTTGTATTTCCGAAATTGTAAAAATGACAACAAGTTTTTTTTATTCAGGGAGATAAATTAGTTATATTTCCTGAATATTTACAACTGAAAAAAATATTGCAAAATAGCAAATTTAATCTTGTTTCTAAAAATATATAAAAGTTGGGCACTCTTCATACAAACAGTAACTTAAATAAATTGTTGATATTGAGATTAGCCCGCGTGCTCGTGATACATTAGCAAAAAAATATTTTGTTTTAATTACATTAATTTGTTTTTCTAGGACGTATATAGTAAATATTATATGTAAAAGCATGTTAACAATCATTATTTAATGTATTTAATGAAGCGAAATAGGATGCGTTCGGAGATTTACGTTGGTTACGCCGAAGTAAAGATATATTTTAAGCTACTGTTTGTATGAGAAGTGCCCAATATGCATATATTTTTAGAAACCAGATTAAATTAACTTTTTGAAATAATAATAATAATAATTTGAAAATGTTCACGAAATTGAACTAATTTACCTCACTGAATAAAAAAACTTGTTGAGATTTTTACCTTTTCGGCCATTACACCCATATTTTTATATGGAACTATACAAAAATAACATAAAAAATGAATTTCTGATATTTGTTTTACACGGAAACGATACCAAACACGTCCTGGTAGACTTAACTGACCAGCAATAAAGAAAGAAGAGAGGGATACTTGGCCGTATTCACTCCGTTCTCCCGCCTGACAGGGGACGAATCTGACTTCCCTTCACATCTGAAAATAATCACCGTGGAACACTCTATCTGTGGTAGAAATTTCTTGCTTGTAACCCGATGCGCACAATTATGTTAGAAAACAGCGGACTAACAACTCTACTAACAGGTGTCATAGGAATCATCGTTCGCCGCGCGGGGTATAGTGAGTCGTCTCCTCTTGTGAAATGCCGGTAGACTCAGACATGTAAAATTGCCCTTGTGGCCTACTTGTAGAATAAAGTTAAATATTTAATTATTTTATTATTAGTTTCACCGAGTTTTTTTACACTATCACAAAAAACTGGACTTGATAACGTAATGATTAAAAAACCAGTCAAGTGCGATTCGGACTCGCGCACCGAGGGTTCCGTACAAATACTTATCCCATCTTAACTGGCCGGGTTAATTTCTGTTTGCACCTGGTATAAAAATGAGCGCGCCGGATATAAATGAGGTGCAAACTTAACGCAATCGATCACGTTTGCTGTATGGGAGCCCCACTTAATTATTTATTTTATTCTGTTTGTTGTTATAGCGGCAACGGCAACAGAAATATGTATATGATCTGTGAAATTTCAACTGTCTAGCTACCACGGTTATAGAGATAGGTGCACCCTGGTCACAGACGGACAGACAGATAGATGGAGTCTAGATGGAGTAACAGGGTCCCGCTTTTTACCCTTCGGGAACAGAACCCTAGAAAAACAAGAACAACGAAAGAGAAAACAGAGTAACCATGTTTTTTGTACATTTCCAGGACAATGTCTGCCATCCACTTACGCATGTGCGGCTACGTGGCCACCATAGCTCTGCACATTATCAATGGCCTGTACATGACCAGCTTCCACCAGGGGGAAGTGATGGTGGTTCCAGAGATCAGGAAATACATAGGAGTTCAGTACAGGTTCATCACTACTTGGACTTTCGTGAGTGATTTCTTCGTGAACTACGCATAGACATCTCTAAGAAATTTTCTTTTGTGCCTTAAACACGTTAAATACATCTCTGCGGAATTAAGACCCCACATATACATAATTTGCTATCTTCATCGACCTAGATCTCAATATCTATTATGATTATGATTAACGTATCTGTTCTTTCGAAATATTAAACTTAAACTGTTTATCTTCTAAACTGTGAAGGTGAAAACATGATTGGTAATAATTTTCTCGATAGCTTTATTATTCAAACTTAACCCTTTTTTTGGATGTTTTGGTTGGAACTCTAAGATCGTCCCATATTTAACAATGTTCTTTGCATGAAAAGATGCACAATTGTAATTTCTCAAGCGTTAATAAAAAGATTTTCAATAAACAATTATTTGATTTGGCGCTTACGCCATCCTTTCTAAGCAGCGCGCGAACTATGCCCATCTCAACTATCGAGTGCGAAAGTAACAGCTACCTATCCCTTTTGCTTATTTCAATCAGTCTCAATAATTCAAAAAGAGAACAGCATATTTGTGTAGGATTGTCCCTTAATATTTATTTATTTGATTTAAAAAAAAGCACGCTACTGTTCACTGATTGGTTGAAATAAGTTGTCAAAAAATTTAACCAATCACGAGGCAACCGCCATGACCATCGCGACCATGTTTTTTTTTAATAGGTCAGGTTTAGTTGAACGAAAAAGGTTACATCAAAAATAAAAATTGATAGTGGTGGGGAATGACGATTAAAGTAAAAAAAAAATCTGTGTTTTGCTCGAATAAAAAGTATTGTATGCAATAGTTACACAATTAGGTCTTAAAAATCTCGTACCTTACTTACTACTTACTTAAACGCGGTACTCGACTTTAAGAACCTTCATTGTGCAACGATTGCATAAAATACTGTTTTTTTATTCATTCCAGCTCTTCCAAATAGTCTACGCTATCATAGGTCTGCTGTGTGACATCCTGACGCTGCTGAACTCGTCCAACAAGAAGTATAAGCTGTCCAACGTCTTGAGTGAAACCAGAGATACCTTGTTCACGGCTATAATATGGCCGTCGACTATTGTAAGTATTAAACAATAACCTAAATTGTATAGAAATACAAAAAAAAAAAGTGTGTGTGTCAGCACCGACGCACGACTGGAGTTTACTCTTTAGGCCAGGCGCGCACCACGATTTTTTTTTAGTCGCGCGATAATTTTGTCGCAGAAATAAGCGTACTTCTGGGTTTATGAAAATCGTGGTGCGCGCACTCTCATATAAACCCATATCTTGCATTTATGCGACAAAATTATCGCGCGACTAAAATCGTGGTGCGCGCCTGGCCTTAAGAACGATTATAAAATATATACTCAATACATTTATTGCACATAATGATTAGTAAATAGTTTAAGTATCACATTATGTACCCTGTTGGGTGCTGCAAACAAGAACAAGGTAGGCACTTACATAATATTAATATACGAGTATAATATACAGCAAAATTACAATATTTTACAAGGAAAATTTACTTCCGATTCATTTTTAACAAATTAGAGAGAGCATGAGTAGTAACTAAATAAGGAAGCGTGATGTAAAGCGCCCTCGAGCGGCTAGTTTAGTTACTACAGTCTGCAGTGCTACGGAAAAAAAACCGTATCTTACTATGAAATCCATACAAAGATACGACCTTTCTACCGTAGTATCGCAATACTTTTTTTTTTTTAATCTATTAATTAAGGAGCTTTGATCATTTGTATGAACATGCCAGCTCCAGCAGGCCTAATACACAACATCATTCATCTAAAAGACATAGATAAATAAAAACATAAACCGTATAAACTTAAAAATAACATGTACACGAAAACAACTAAATTTGTATACACTATTTACATAAAAAAACTGTATACAAATTTAGCCGATTCCGATAAGGGTTCCGCCAATATTGAATTGAACATTACATTCAAGAAAGATCTGGTATTAGACCTAGCCATTTACATTAGACAAAAACAAACTTACAAAATCACCTTCCTTAAAAAAATCCTTAAATAAATCCAAAATCTCCTTAACAACAACTCCAAACAGCGTTTTGAAGTTCTCCTCCCAACTTTCGGTAGAAAGCAAAATATCCTTCGTCTTCTCAACCAGCCTTTCAAAAGTAATACGTCTCTTCTTCTTGTCCTTATTTTGTCTTTGATCTTCCATATCAGCCCGCTCAATAGTAGGCTGATTGACCAATAGACACTCGGACCTCTTCACATCTGTTACTCTTTTTGACTTCCGCGGCTTACGAACCTCTTGTTGTGGCTCGCTCTCTAATCTGTACTGACTTACTGATCGCTGGCCCTCAGCCTGACAGACAGAATCTTCAGACTCTTTAGATTGTAACGGCTTCGACAAAACAGCATCTCTATATGACTTTCCAAAACTTAAGTCATTCTCAAAAACAGATGGCGCATCCTGACTACAAACATCCGTATCCTTTTTTTCCTTATTTTGCATATACAACCAAAAAGCCCGTTTATATATACATCCCTCAGCAGACATAATCCTGCGAATTTCTAACTCCTTCACAAAAACCGGGCACGACTTATCTAAGGCCATATGGCTGCCTTTACAATTAATGCATCTAAAAATAGTCGTTTCGCAATTGGCATGCTCCCCGCCGCATTTCGGACAAGTAACTTTAGTAGTAGGACAAAACCTGCTCAGATGACCGAACTTCCAACATATTGAACATTGGGTAACCGGGAAAGTGTACTTGTACTGATTTACCTTAAATCGGCAACCGTAGGCATAAACATATGGCGGTAAAGAAGTTCTCTTAAAACACAGACGAATAGCTTCAGCCTTAACCCAACGCCCATCATGATCCAAACGGTTCAGTCTACATATTGACAAAATGTCTTCAGACCCTTCAATATTCTTTAAAAATTCGTCTTCCTCAACCTCCTACTCAACCTGCCTTATAATTCCATAAGTGCAGCATGCCATATTAGACCAATAAGAACGTCTCGTCTCATTGTTAAACTCCTGAGAAGCCAGAAGCTTCTCCGCATCATCCTTAGAGTTAAACTGTATGCGAACTTTACGTGGACCCATAAACTTGACGGATAAAATTCCTTTTATACCCTTAAATTGCAGCAACTTTGCCAAACCAATCTGTTTCGGTAAATCTTCTTTTGACACTATATAAACTTCAAATAGCTTGTCAGGCACACCGTCCTGCTCCAGCTGCGTTTTGGTGGTTGCTAAAACCCGCAAGCGTTTAGGTTTCCTGCCTATTGTGATAAAACTATCACTACAACCACAGCTTTCGTCGCTCAGACCACAAGCACGCTTCACCGCTATATGCCGCACATCCGACATGGACTCAGCGTCCGATACAATATCCGATTGACTCGGCCCTGCCTTATTATCAAACTCCACTTCAGATAGCCACGACGGAGCTGCCCGCTGCCCACATTCTAAAAGTGACGTATCACTCACGACACCTCGACTTGACTCACTCATCGCAAAAACAGCGAAAAGGACTTTAAAACTGAATTAACTTATAAATAAAATAAAATTTGATAAAATTTTCAACCGTCGCCTTTGACAACCAAACGTCAATCCTCGCAATACTTATATTTTGGGAACGTATCTGCCGTGCTAATTTAAAAAGTCGTATCTCAGTATACGATCGGGGTAAAAATACGACTTCTTAATTTAGCAGGTTATGCGTTAAGCGTTATAGACTAAGCTCCCGATATAAAATGACTTTCACAGAGATGTTTATTTGATGAAATGTATTTTATATTTAGTTTAAAATGTCAATAAATATAATGCATATGGGTTGCCTAACAAATTTTAGTCCAGGGTATGTTTAGTTTAAAATTAAAAATTTTTTTTTTTTACATTTCACCGATTTGATTATTAGATAAATTCATAATTAAATAATCTTTAATTTTATTTAATTTCAATTCAACAATCAGACCTTTGCAAAGTGCTAGTAGGTATAGATTTACCTGTTTATACCTGGCTACCCAATAGTTGTGACGGGAAAAGAATAGGCAACCTAACGTTTGCATATTCTATGGGCTTCATACTTTCGATTGGTATAGAATTTATCTAATATTAATCAAACCGGTGAAATGTTTAAAACAATTTTTTTTATTATTAATTAAACATACCCTGGACTAAAATTTGTTAGGCAACCCATATGCAATATAATTATTGACATATTCAATTAAATATAAAATACATTTCATCAAATAAACATCTCGGTGAAGGTTATTTTATATCGGGACCTTAGTCTATAACGCTTAACGCATAACCTGCTAAATTACGAAGTCGTATTTTTACCCCGATCGTATACTGAGATACGACTTTTTAAATTAGCACGGCAGATACGTTCGATTTTACACCCCATATTTTTCATACCCCGGGCTTATATATGAAAATCGATTCTTAAGGAGTAAACTCCAAAAAAGGTGGGTCCTGTAACAGGAGCAATAAATTAAAACATAGATTCTACCCCTCAAACTGAACAACATTTATTAAACAACTTCTAAAATAGCTCATGTATAATGTAAACCTGTAAAATAAAGTTTATTCAAAGAAGCAATGTATTGCGAAACATTTGATATTTAGTATAGTGACAGCTATGTCAATGCTAAGGCGATGTCAATGTTGGACGGCCTACATTGAAAATGCTATTTACTTTGTTTGAAATAATGAACATAGGAAAACTGTTTTTTTTTAATAGTTTCTGAACAAATGTTGCTCAGTTTAACGAGTAAATCTATGTTTTAAATTTTGTCGATGTAATTACTAAAATTGAGAAAGGGATGCTTAGTTGGTTTGGGCATGTAGAGAGGATGCATGAAAGAAGATTCACGAAACTAATCTACAAGGCGAATGTGAATGGAAATACAAATACAAGTACTCTTTATTGCACACCTGAAAAATATACAGGAGTAATATACAATGCAAGACATTACAATTAGAGGTAAACAACAGGCGGTCTTATCGCTAAAGAGCGATCTCTTCCAGACAACCTTAGGAAATGTTGGACAAGGAAGGCCTAGACGAACGTTTCTTGATCAGATTGGAGATGTTCTGAAAAAAGGGCAAGTCAAGAGTACTTTAAACCGACGAGCATGCATGAGGAGTAATGAATGTTGATGAAGCGAAAGATGTATGTCAGGACCGTGGCAGGTGGAAGGATGTGGTCTCTGCCTACTCCGTTGGGGAAAAGGCGTGATTTTATGTATGTATGTATATTAATAACATCCATGACCCAGGAACAAGTTCATCACCCAAATATTTGCCTGAGCCACGATTCGAACCCAGGCCCGCGGTCTGAGGATAAATGCACTACAAATTGCGCCAACGGCGTCAAACGACATTAAAAAACACAACCGAATTGAAAACTTTTTTTAGAGTTCCGTACCCAAAGGGTAAAAAACGGGACCCTATCACTAAGACTCCGCTGTCCGTCCGTCTGTCTGTCTGTTAACTTAACCCGGCCAGTTAAGATGGGAAGTTTTTCGGAACCCTCGGTGCGCGAGTCCGACTCGCACTTGTCCGTTTTTTGAAATGAAAAATGTAGGTACACTGCGTGCGCATCAAAATTTATGAAAATAAGTTTATTCATTAGGGTTAATGACGTATCGTGTTATGTCATGAGGAATAACGTGACAATCTTAGAATATATTATTTGTTAGTAAGTCTCACTAAATTAACTGGTTTTCTATTGAATCAAACCGGCTAAACTACACTGTCAACATCTAATACAATTGGGAACATTGCCTAAGTTTTTCATCTGTCACTCAAACTCGCATTTTGACAAAACGTGACGGACTCTTTGTCACCTATTTATCGCGCGATAAAAGCAACCACAGCAACAGGCACTGGACCGGTCATAGTGGCGTTCTCTGGGGGAGGCCTATGTCCAGCAGTGGACGTCTTTTGGCTGATGATGAAAAATTAAATATGTCTCACGAAAGTTTGTTTGTCATTTATCTTTTCAGCAAGTCGCTGCCCTCTTCTGGCCGTTCTACCTCTACGACATTCGCCTGGTATACCCTGACTTCATCTGGAGAGTCATCACCCCTCTGTCCAACCATATCATCCACACAGCCATAGTTCCTATAGTGCTGTGGGAGATAGTTTGGAGGCCGCAGAAAGAGCCCGAGAGTCACGACAGGCCGGTGTTTTTACTGACGGTGTATAGCATGCTTTATTGGATTGTGTAAGTATACATTGGTTTATTGATTACTAGCGACCCGCCCCGGCTTCGCACGGGAGCAATGCTGATAAATTATGCATGTAAATATACCTTCCTTTTGAATCACTCTATCTATTAAAAAACCGCATCAAAATCCGTTGCGTATTTTTAAAGATTTAAGCATACATAGGGACAGACAGACAGACAGCAGGAAGCGACTTTGTTTTATAATATGTAGTGATGATAAGCTGCGCCGCGCAGTGTTACTCGGTCATCCCACGGGAACACTGCTATTTTCGGGATAAAAAGTAGCCTATGTGTTAATCCAGGGTGTCAGTTACCTTCATACCAAAATTTATCAAAATTGGTCTAGCCGTTGAAGCGTGAAGAAGTAACAAACATACACATAAACATACTGAAAAACTTTCATGCATCTTTATAATACTACTGTGATGACATAATTTACGAGAGAATACTCTTTAACTAGGGTGACCTAGGGCTAAGTGTGACGCTAGGCCGAAAGTGGAATTATCTGAAAGAAAGTGAGATTTTCTGCCCTAGGGAGAAAATCTCACTGGCCAAGGCAAGAGGTAAAACACGTGCCATCCGGGACATTCATTTATGTTACCTATCTGAACCTAATCTATACTATTATGAAATTCTAGATGTGTATTGAAAATCTGTTTTCTTTGGAGAGGGGTCATGATTTCAGGAAAAATCTCAATAGCGTGATGCAGGATCATCATTTGATTTGTATGCGCACGCGGCGCCATGCCAGCCTGGCGCCATCTGTTGGTCATAACCTTTGCCAATTTTAACCAATTTCAGTACAGGGACAGCCGGACATCCAAAGATGGTTATAGGATACTTTGTCAACGTCTACGTTATAAATAAAATTACGCGTACAAAGATCCGGACACCTTCTAGTGTCAAATATAATTAATTGTAAGCGATTTTTGGGGTTCCGTACCCAAATGGTAAAAACGGGACCCTATTACTGAGACTTCGCTGTCCGTCCGTCTGTCACCAGGCTGTATCTCAAGAACGGTGATAGCTAGACAGTTGAAATTTTCACAGATGATGTATTTCTATTGCCGCTATAACAAAAAATACTAAAAATAAAATATAATAAATATTTAAGGGGGGCTCCCATACAACAAACGGGATTGGTTGCGTTACCTTTGCACCTCATTTGTATGGAGCCCTATACATACCAGGTGCAGACTTAACTTAACCACTTAAGGATGGAAAGTGTTTGTACGGAACCCTCGGTGCGCGAGTCCGACTCACACTTGCCCAATTTTTAGGGTTCCGTACCCAAAGGGTAAAAACGGGACCCTATTACTGAGACTTCGCTGTCCGTCCGTCCGTCCGTCCGTCCGTCTGTCACCAGGCTGTATCTCAAGAACGGTGATAGCTAGACAGTTGAAATTTTCACAGATGATGTATTTCTATTGCCGCTATAACAACAAATATTAAAAATAAAATAAAATAAATATTTAATGGGGGCTCCCATACAACAAACGGGTTGGTTGCGTTAACTTTGCACCTCATTTGTATGGGGCGCTATACATACCAGGTGCAAACTTAACTTAACCACTTAAGGATGAAAAGTGTTTGTACGGAACCCTCGGTGCGCGAGTCTGACTCGCACTTGCCCAATTTTTAATTTATGTTGTTGTTATGTTGTACTATTGTACCTATCAGCAAACCTAATAAATTAATTAATTGATTCACGAATTACCGCCCTAGGTATGTAATGTATTACGCCACTAATGTAAAACTTCTTTCTTTCAGATTGTTCTACACCTACTACGAACAAGACCTCTGGATATATCCTATCTTCAAACAAATAGAGGGCACCATATATGTACCTCTACTCGTATACTACACTTGTATCCTAACAGCCGTAATTTATAACATGCAGTGGGTGATAATCCGCCGTATTCATCCTGATAAAGTGGTGAAAGTTAATAAAAAAGTAAAACGATATCATTAATGTTTTATTTTACTGTACCATCATTTCTTTGTACCTTTCATTCAAGTTGAGGAAGAGATAGATAATGATAAGATAAACCGGCCAAGAGCATGTCGGGCCACGCTCAGTGTAGGGTTCCGTAGTTGCCCATCCTTCACAATAGACGGGCATAAACAGCGATTTTAAGCCCGAGGTTTAAATTACGAGACAGATTTCAAGCTCTATAAAAAGGTTGTGAACGCCAAAGTACCTAACTGTAATTACTATTACCTTCTGGAAGTTATCAATTACAATCAATCAATCAATCATTTATTTCTGAGAATATGGTACAAATTAGGTTAGTAAATGAGGTTAGTTCTGCATATTCTGCCAGTATGGCGTAGAAATATTTAACTTACGACTAAGAACATAACATTAATTTGAGTATTTTACATTATTTAAATACATTATTTCATTAGTATCAATCGTTACAGTTTAAGAATTCATTAACGGAATAAAAACATTTGTCGAGTAGCCACTTAAACATTTTTTTATTAAATTCATGTATTTGCCACGCGCCAGATTGAGCGCTGTGTTTTAATGCAGTATGGCACTTAAGTAATATATTTAACGTTCGAAGTATAAGGACACCGCGCGGCATTTACGTCATTTTAAAGAAAATTATGAAATTTTGAGACAACTCAAAAACTGCTCGACCGATTTTATTCAATATAGTTTTCATTCAAAGTACTTTATGAGGCCTCATTTTCATGAATTTTTCCATATTTTTTTAACCTGTGGTTTTTCTTTGTATTTAAGTATCTATATATTCATCTATATAAGTATCGTCGTCTATTTAGTACCCATAACACAAGCATTCTTGAGCTTAATTTGAGACTAAATCGATTTGTGTGAGGTCGCCTGATATTTTTATTTATTACTAGATGACCCGGTGAACTTTGTATCACTTTCCTTTTAATATATAAACCATATGTATTTCAGAGCCGGTAACTTTATAAAGGCATCATCAGTAGTCTAAGTATCTGCTCCATAGTGTGCGGAAAGAGTAAGCAAATCACGCACACGTATGTCCAGCATAATGTTCATAATTATTTTGCATGTCACATTATATTAGATTATAGACACTTATGTTAACAAATAAGTTACCAGCCTCCTTTTTTCGGTCTGTATCGACTGCGCCACATTACTAAACGTTGGTAATAGTAGTATAGTAACCTGGCAGCACTGACTGTCAGTGTCACTATCACCGAACTTTCCAAGAAAATATAATTGATATTTCCAAACTATTTTTCAAAATGTCTAATTGACGTTTAACAATGCATTGTCCCTTTTGTAAATAGTGGATAGAACGGTAGAACAACATAGTACCTGTCCTAGTTGAACAAATAAGTTGTTAAGATGCCACGAATGTTTCACAATACCCGCTGATACGCTCAAGTTTTGTATCAAGTGCGGTCACAATTTGAACCGAATAATACAAATTAATAGGGCTAAGGAACAAAAAACCAGTCAAGTGCGAGTCGGACTCGCGCACCGAGGGTTCCGTACAAACACTTTTCATCCTTAAGTGGTTAAGTTAAGTTTGCACCTGGTATGTATAGCGCCCCATACAAATGAGGTGCAAAGTTAACGCAACCAACCCGTTTGTTGTATGGGAGCCTCCCTTAAATATTTATTTTATTTTATTTTTAGTATTTGTTGTTATAGCGGCAATAGAAATACATCATCTGTGAAAATTTTAACTGTCTATCTATCACCGTTCTTGAGATACAGCCTGGTGACAGACGGACGGACGGACGGACGGACGGAAGGACCGCGAAGTCTCAGTAATAGGGTCCCGTTTTTACCCTTTGGGTACGGAACCCTAAAAAATCGAGTGAAACTACAACTGTTATTAAAACCGAAGTTCGTCTCAACAATGCCATCATCATCATCTGAATTATTTTCAGAACTTAATTTACCAACAGCACAACATAATCCTGCAGATTCACCGCTGTATTTTAAAGCTTTACAATGTTGACAAATTATTGTCATTTCCCCAATTGTTACAGATTTTTCGGCAGTATAATCTATTTCTGGATCGTAAGAGAATGCTCCTCGTTCCCAGGTTCACAGGAGCATTGCGTCTGCGTATGAATTACCAATTTTTGGGGGCTTTAACTTAAATTGCGAACTCAAATTTTTAAACGTATATTGTATGTAAACGTAATGTATTTCTGAACGCCCAGCCCAACACAACAACCAAGAAGTGTCATTAATCATTATTTTTCTTGTTTTAAATATAAATATGGGATAATCCGATTAATTCTCGTTTTTCTCATTTTTCAAACATAATGCCGAAATCATATCATGCGGTTGATTTTATATGAATTTCTGAACGCACCGCTATGAGCATTTGACAACCAAGTGACAATTCCTGTTGAGGAACTGTAAATCTAAATTATGTGAAAACGCAATAATCCGAACGTTGTGGATATATGATCTCGATTCAAAACCCTTATTTAATGTGTTACATCATAATTATCGTGAATTTGAGTCGATCAAAGTTTATATCGACGGGACGAATGTCACATGTTTGACAGGTAAGATCTTATCGTAAGTTTGTATGAGAAAATTAAAATATTGTTTTTCGTATATTTCCTAGCATATTTTCCATTATTCTCACCTTTTAAACCTTCCCTGGACTTTCACGAATATTTCAAGACTAAAATTAGCCAAATCGGTTCAGCCGTTCTCGAGTTTTAAGCATACTAACGAACAGCAATTCATTTTTATTTATATAGATTTATTTATTATTCGGTGAAGTGGTTTTTTTTTTAAAGAAGAGGAACCCGTATAAAAATGAAAATACAGTACCTACTTACAATAAAATAGAACAGGGGCCTATGATAGTTGCGTATATCGTGATAAATAAGTGATAAAGCATCTGTGAGTCACACTCGCATCTTGTCAAAACGAGACCGATGCTTTGTCACATATTTAACACGTGCTAAACACAACCATCATAGGCCCCCACACTACACTTCCACGTTGGATCTTCAGTGAATTTTAGATCACAGAGACTACTATCAAAATTAATTTCATATTCCATTATCCGTTTATCATCATATTCCATTCAATCATACACGCTATTCCTTTGCAGCAAAGTCAACTTTCAACCAACACAGATGCCACACTTACAAAAGATCCTAACTGCCATGATTATCTAAATAACATACGCCTTTACATAACTATCACAAGATACAGTTATCTATCGATAATGTATGAACTTAGGCCGATAATTTATAAAGCTACACGTTCAAAATTACACCAAATACATTGAAATTTGAGTTGAGAGTCGTTTAAAAGTATCATTCACTTATGCTGTTATAACTTAAGTAGATATGACCAGTGTATCATGAACTCTAACAAGTCCTTAAGCCAGTATATGAATGGTAGCAAAAGAGTAATTTTGTAGAATAAGAGAGGCCTTAGTCAAATGGATTTCAAGTTCCGTTAAGTTGCTCAGTGTCGACTTATTTGTGATGTGAAGTAGACATGTTTTAGAATATAGTGTTTTAAAAGGATTCCCAAAGAAGGTACGGCTGTATTTATTATTATGTATGTAGCATTAATTTGTTATCAACTTCAAAGAGGAACGATTACTTCAATTCTTCCTTTTAAGAGGAGATACTGTCAATTTTTTCATACAAATATAGGTAGGTTTCGTTCGCGTGTTTCCCCCTCCAAAATGTAACTCCAAACATTAAGCTGAAATTTTGCATACTAACTTAACTTTGATGACAATACAATAATATGGTACCATGGGGCTGATCTGATCATGGAGCCGGAAGGTGGCCCTAGGAGCTCTATAATAGAAAAAGCAATCCTAGCGAGTTTTGGCTCTTTACAATCGTCTCAGTGAGCATTTGATGGATATCCAAAAAAAGTACAGTCGGATATAAAAGCTTGTCACTAAAATGAAATTTTTGACAGAAACTTATTCCGCTTATTATTATACAATTTGTGTAGTAGGCTCTGTTTTTGGTCAAATTTCCGCCTCAAATAGACGTCTAGAACACCAATTCTATAATATTTTACGCAAAAATCAAACCGGTCCGACATAGAACATTTCTTTCCCAATTAGTGTCTAAAATTTCGTAAAGATTGGTTATTATTTTTATAGAATCTTGTTATCGATTCTATTTTTTATGTGAAAATACCACATTTTTAGTTGTATAAATATTGACACAAAGGTAAATTACGAAAGAATAAATTAAATGTAATCTACTATAATCTAAGCAGGGCTTGAACCTGCGACCTCTACGTTTCCGGCGTATTGCCCTCCCAACTGAGCTATCAGATTGTTACGTCAATCACACAAAATCTGTCATTCCATAATTCTTACGCTACTGGAGCGCCCTCTGCGTCATATGTGTTTGAAATGCTTATGCGCATTAGCCATACCCTAGGATGTGCGCTTTACACGCACGATCCCCTGTCCCCATTGCTTGCAAGTGTAAAGACTGCGAGGGAGATGGCGCTGTTCTAAATATTTTTATAGAATCTTTTTATCGATTCTATTTTTTATGTGGAAATACCACATTTTTAGTTCTATAAATATTGACACAAAGGTAAATTGCGAAAGGAAAATTAAATGTTATACTACAATACTACAATCTAAGCAGGAATCGAACCTGCGACCTCTACCATCCTCATGGTCAATATTTATAAAGGTTGGTTAAGTTTTGGAGGAGGAAACACGAAATCCGATTTGAATAACCCGGTTACGTTAAGTTAATTGACCCCATTTGTATGCGATGCCATATTTACCAGGTGCGTTTTTAACGCATTTAACGTTAACTAAGAGTATGGGAAGAGGAGCAGTGACATAACAACAACAACAAATACTCTTTATTGCACACCTCCAACAGCAAGGAACACACAACACAACATCGTCTATCAACATCGTATATCGTCTTACTCGTAAATGTGTCTTGTATTTGTGTTTCGTAATAATATCACCATTTAATTCGCATTATTTAAAGTATATTTATTGAATCTTTAGTATATTTAGTATCAGCTATTATGTTATCAATTATTGCAAGTATAGGTCCACTCTATATACTCCTGTCTGTCTTCAAAGTTGATAACGTAAATGTGAATTCGATAGCAATGCACTTATAAATAAACCATCGGCAATCTTTTATACCGACGAATATAGAAAAAAATATTGATTGTATGCTTACTATAAAAACTATTTTAAAATGAACGAATAATAGAAGTTTTATTGTTTTTTAAGATGAAGAGAAAAAATATGTCAAATAACATTTAGACCTTTAGTACAGTAACATCAGCATCGATATATCTTTTGTCGATAAAATATTTTGCTACATCACTTTAGTATCTGTGCCCTGCGGGCCTATGATGGTTCCTTTTATCACGCGATAAATAAGTGATAAAGCATCCGTCACGTTTTGACAAGATGCGAGTGTGAGTGACAGATGCTTTGTCACTTATTTATCCCGTGATAAACGCAACCATCATAGGCCCCCTGAGTTAGACAGGGACTTAAGAGGATATATCTGTGCTCCTTTTCCTATATACTATCAGTTTACGTTAAGTTTTCAACTGGTACAATGGCGCATACAAATGAGGTCCAAACAGACGAGGAACCTCGATTTGTATAAAAAAAGGAGTGGTTATTCCTCTTAAAACTTAAAATCACGTCGGGGTAATAAAGTAAACTTTTTGAACGTGTAGAAGGCGCGTTTTACTTGATACAGGGCGTCCCAAGACTATGGGACATCAAGGGAAAGTACCTTAAATATCGTAGATAGGATATTTTGCTGAAAGAAGACTTTATGTTATTTTTAAAAGTTAGTAATTCTGCATTTAAAGGTTTATTTAATTATTCGTCGTTGCGTCGGCAATAACAAATTTTCTAGAAATTCCTATCTACGATATTTAAGGTACTTTCCCTTGATATCCCATAGTCTTGGGATACCCGGTATATGGCATTCCTAGTTAAGACATATTAAGTCTAATATTTACAATACTACCCTAATATTTTCAGAACAATGTCGAAACTCTGCTACCTCCGAATGCTGGGCTACGTAGCCACTCTCACGATGCACGTAGGCAACCTAGTATATGTGGGTATGAACCTAAAGGAAGATGTGTTGGAAGACAAGAGAGTGAGACTCTTTGCTGATACGAGACGGAGATATTTCACGTGTTGGACTTTTGTGAGTATTTTATTAAGATACTAGCTTTTGCCCGCGACTACGTACGCGTGGAACTTGATGAAAGGGATTATTAAAAGCGCCTAAGCAAATGTAAGAGCAATAGTGCTCTTGGGCTAATAATTACATTTCCTACAGGGTCACCGCACCCCAACAGAAATGTTCACTCACTTTTCAATCTTTTTAGGTATAATTTCCAGGATGAAAACTATCCTATGTCCTTCCTATGTGGGGCAATAGCATTAATGCACACGAATTATTCGTGATGCAAAAAAGTGTATGCGGATTTAGTAGGTATAGGTACCAAATAGAGAAAGTTGCAAACCGCATTTTATGGAGCATGGTATCCTTACGCTACCATGTCTGTATGTTTACGAAATATGTATGTTTGTGCGTAAAACATTATACTTGTTAAAAAAACAGCAAAATAAAAGATTCCAATATAAACTTACATTTGTTACCCGTACCAACAATAGAACCTTTTCGAAGTAGCCCATGTTATGCAACAGTTAAATATTATAATCAAATGCCGGACCATATTAAAAAAGAAGCAAGTGACAAAATATATGCCATAAAGTTAGTTATTCTTAGCACAAAAATGTTTTACACAGTACAAGAACTATTTGAGATCTGTCGTTAATTTTTATTTATAAATTTGAATTTGTTGTTATTTAATGTTATTAAAACTATCGTCAGACATCTTGTTGTTATTTATCATTTAATGACATTTTTTCTAATTTTAGCTACGTTTCATTAGAATCTAGTCAACAGCGACTGTGTTCATTTTAAATAGATGTAATTTTTTGTAAATCTAAGATGTCTGCTTAAGCAGGCTTAGTTTTAAGATTTGGCAATACCCTTGCAGGGTCCATGTGATACATATGTTTATTTTTTAAGAACTTTTGTAATTACCATGGTATTCAATAAATAATATCAATATGAATTAAAATAGTGACCCGTGAACAAAAACTAACTGATTTTTAAATCTGCGGGCATAGACAATTGTAAGATCAGTAAAACGCCTAAGAATGTTAGATTGCAAATAGACGTAATATTATTGCGCCCAATTTTATTATAATAGGCTCTTTTCTATTTTTATAAAAACGACTGCAAAACGATCAGAAATGTTGGCCGATCTGATCAGGTTTTAACTATCCGTATCTATATGTAGCTGGCCGTTAACAAGTTTATTTTTAATTCCATAGAAATACGGTTTTCATTTAAACCATAGTTGCTAAAACTACCACTTTAGACCCGCTTCGGGAAGCCAAAATTACTGATAAAAAACTATTGATAAAATCTTTTTTTTTTTCAGTTCCTCCATATGATATACGCCATCGTTGGGCTGAGCTGTGAGATATTAATAACAAGAAATAGTGCAGTGAAGAACTACAAGCTTCCCAAGCATCTAAAAGGATGTCGGGACACTATGTTCGCAGCGTTGCTTTGGCCGGCTACCTGGGTAAGTTGCGAAGAAATGTTCTGTATAAAAAAAAAATTACAAAAATAGAACTGACTTCAAAACAAACTGAAACGCCATAAACAGCCCATTCATGTACAGGTTACATTTGAATCACCTTTTGATGTCGTTGCCATGTCCTTTAACAACAAATTTATAATCGCGGACAAACATACCTACGGGTCAAACAGAGAACCTCCTTTTTAGGGTTCCGTAGCCAAATGGCAAAAAACGGAACCCTTATAGATTCGTCATGTCTGTCTGTCTGTCTGTCTGTCTGTCCGTCTGTCCGTCTGTCCGTCCGTATGTCACAGCCATTTTTTTCCGAAACCATAAGAGCTATACTGTTGAAACTTGGTAGGTAGATGTATTCTGTGAACCGCATTAAGATTTTGATGCAAAAATAAAAAAATAATAATAAATATTGGGGGCTCCCCATACTTAGAACTGAAACTCAAAATTTTTTTTTTCATCAAACACATACGTGTGGGGTATCTATGGATAGGTCTTCAAAAATGATATCGAGGTTTCTAAAACATTTTTTTTCTAAACCGAATAGTTTGCGTGACAGACGCTTCCAAAGTGGAAAAAAGTTGGTCCCCCCCCCTCTAACTTCTAAAATAAGAAAATGAAAAATCTAAAAAAAACATATGATGTACATTACTATAAAAACTACCAACGAAAATTGTTTTGAACGAGATCTAGTAAGTAGTTTTTTTTTAATACCTAACTTTGCAAGTTTGCACCTAATTTATATGGGGCGCTATACATACCAGGTGCAAACTTAACTTAAACACTTAGGGATGGAAAGTGTTTGTACGGAACCCTCGGTGCGCGAGTCCGACTCGCACTTGGCCGGTTTTTTTGAAGTCGGTCAAAAAACCAAAACCTTCTCCTAAGTGTAACAAATACTTTTCTGAAAACTTCATCAAAATCGGCTCAGCCAAACGCGAGATAATCGCGGACATACTTACATACAGGTCAAACTGAGAACTTCCTTTTTATGAAGTCGGTTAAATATGTCTTCGCTATGTGGACGTATACTAACCTCCGGCGAAAAAAGAGGTGTGTTAGAAGTTTACCATGTGTATCTGTGTGTCTGCCTATGGCATCGTAGCTCACAAAGGGATGGACCGATTCGAAAGCGGTTTTTTTATTCAAAAGCCTTGTCTGTCAAGATGTATTTTTTATGTCACTTGGGGCAAACGAGCAAACGAACCGCCGAATAGAAAGCGATTACCGTCGCCCATAGACACCTGCAACACCAGAGGAGTCACAAGTGCGTTGCCGGCCGCACAGGTGGGAGTATACGCTCTTTCTTGAAGATCTAAAGGTCGTATCGGTCTCGAAATACTGCAAGCGACAATTAAATTCACAATGCTGTCGCTCTTAGCTATATTTGGTCAAAATACTTGCAACCGTTTAAAGCCTGACCTGATAAGAGGATGCGCCATATTGCGGAATTTCACTGGAACTAATTTCTTACACTAGCGATGATTTTATGATGGTTTTTCAACATTGTCCATGTCATTCGTGCAGGTGTTTTCTTTTGAAGACAAACTTTTAAAATTATCAAAGAAAATGCCGAAAACCATTCACAGTCGTGAACGTAAGGTTATAAATAAAGTTTACACGTGTTTACTACACGAAATGAGTGCATTCCATTAAATGATATTACGAGGTTAACATGGTGGAACTGACAGGTATTTAAACTTATGTCATTATAGTAGGTTGCGATTGGTTGCAAAATTGTTGCCATATAAGTCTTATATACGTATAGCGCCCTCTTGACAATCCTCATATATTTCTGGTCAGGCTTTACAAGATATTCATATTTGATTGGAACAAGTGACAGTATCCAATATTTGAGCTAAGAATTCCAAATTATGTTCTGGTTCAGTAGCATTTTTATCCCACTCATAAAATGAGGCCTCAAGATGACCAGCTATATGTATCGGGGGTTTTTAGGGTTCCGTACCCAAAGGCAAAAAACTGGACACTATTACTAAGACTCCGCTGTCCGTCCGTCTCTCTGTCTGTCCGTCTGTCACCAGGCTATATCTCATGAACCGCAATAGTTACACAGTTGAAATTTTCACAGATGATGTATTCAGTTGCCGCTATAACAACAAATACTAAAAAAACAGAATAAAATAAATATTTAAAGGGGCTCCCATACAACAAACGTGATATGTTGCGTTAACTTTGCACATTTGTATCCGGTGCCATACATACCACGTGCAAACTTAGCTCAACCCGGCCAGTAAACATGGGATAGGTATTTGTATGGAACCCTCGGTGCGCAAGTTAGACTCGCACTTGGCCGGTTTTGGCGGGATAACGTCTTATAAATCGATAAACGCCGGCTGCGCGCACGAAAAAGCATGACTTATTGTCACGTTCCGCCTGAGCCGAGCGTGCAAGCGAGAGCGCGGAACAAGCGATAGAGAGGCACGATCGGCCTAAGCGTTCGGCTTGCGACGCATCTCTCTTCCACTCCATCACGTAAAAATGTTCGTCCGTGAACCGACTTTACAGACAACCATTTTGTTTTTATTAATTTACCACTCTTTTGTTCACAGCTAGTCTTCACAGTATTCTGGACTCTATTCCTCTACGACCGGAGTCTGATATTCCCAGAATTCATCGACAAAGTGTTGACACCTACATCCAACCACATTATGCACACTGCAATCGTCCCGATCGCACTTTGGGAGGTGTTGCTGCAACCAAGATACGAACCTAGGTCCCATGTGAAGAATATAGCGTATTTGGTTGTGTATATGTTGGTGTATTTGGGAGTGTAAGTACTTTATTTAACACACATATTTTTTAAAGCTTTTATTTAACTTGCATTGTATGTTTAAAGTATGTTTGTTCGGGTGAAATCTTGCAACTCAATTTTGAAGCAGATATCGTCAACCGATTGAGCTGAAATTTTGCATACTTACTTAAGTTTGATGACAATACAATAATATGGTACCATGGGGCTGATCTGATGATGGAGCCGGAAGGTGGCCATAGGAACTCTATAATAGAAAAAGCAATCCTACCGAGCTTGGGCTCTTTAGAATCGTCTCAGTGAGCATTTGATGGATATCCAAAGAAAAGTACAGTCGGCTATAAAAGCTTGCCACTAAAATGCCATTTTTGACAGAAACTTATTAACATGTAATATCTCATTTTTTATGTCGGTACACGCCACAATTTTGATATAGGTAACACAAAGATCAAAGCTTAAAGAAAAATTTAAATGTGTTACCTGGTGGACGAGACCGGGAATCGAACCCGGTACCTCTGGATTGTCGGTCAGCGCTTTAACCTTTCCGCCACCCTAATTCTAAAGCAACCCATCGATTTTTTTTTACCTATGCTTTGTGTCGATCTTTGCATTGTTAATTTAAAAGGCTTTTCACCTTAGCGACATCTATGTGAATACGTTAATATTCACATCTTAATTAAAAGTACTTAAGCGAATTGGCGCACACAGTAAGCTTATCTTGACTTGAATAAATGAAATGAAATAACGAAATACTTGCGTATTTTAGTATTTCGTTCTTGATAAAATCTTTTTTTTTTTTCAGATTCATCTACACCTTCGTGGAAAAGGGTATCTGGCTGTATCCAATATTCAAGAAGATCTACGGAACGATCTACTTCCCTCTGACCATGCTGGTCGTCTTTTTACTCTTGCTGATATTCTACCGTATGCAGTGGACCATCTCTTACATAGTTTGGGGCAAAGAGAAGAAGGAGAAACAAAAACAGAAGAAACGATAGAACGTCATATTCAAAGACATTTAAAACATGTAATGTTTCATTATTATTTTATGTGGAAATGCCTCAATTTTTATTAACTATTAATACAAAGATCAAAAGCATCGTTAAGGTCTTTCGAATAATCAATGCAATGAATAAAGAAAAAAAATCGAAAGGTGTCTTGGTGGTGGTGGAGTGGTTGACTCGTTGGACCGGTAATGCAAAGGTTACCGGTTGATACCTTAAGCATGCTTTTGATCGTTGTATCAATGAAGGTACCAAGAAAAGATATACTTTCAGCTAAGGCTATTACGAACTATCAAATTGATTCAATAAAATATTTAAAAAGACATTTTTAACAAAAATTAAAGACTTGCGGTTTGTAGATACAGCAAGGACAAGAAAAAAAAATGGTCTTTCAAAAATTGTACATTATTGTCAATATCGTTTTTGTTGTTTATCAAAAACAGAATGATGTGACCAGTCACATTATTTTATATTGGTAAGGGGAACAGGCAAAATTATAGGTACTTTGGCTTTTTAATAAAGTTTTTTTTATATTAAGTTTTGTGAAATTGATCCTTGTCCATCTCCTTAATCCCACAGAAATTAGCATGTTGTAACTTATGAGGTGAATCATACACAGTTGTCTGACAGTGTACACAATTACACGACTAGTATAACTATGTACACTGTCGTATAACTGAGTGCGTGTCAGGTTAAAATGTGCTGGCGTCCAAACTAACTACTTCTAAGAAACATATGTAACCTTTTCCTGGGAATTTGAAACTTGCAATACCCAAATACCCACGACCACCTGAGATTTCTGCCAAGCTGCCGGTACTGTACATCTCAGTCTCAACCCACCTCAAGCGGGGATAAATTGTTATAGGGTAAATCGCCAATTACTGGCCACCGTTCAATAACTGGCCACCTCATACTAAAAATGAACTCAGTTCACCTGCAAACAGAATTCATTTTAGTATAAGGTTACTGGCCATCCTTCAATAACTGGCCACGTTATACTAAAATGAATTCAGTTTGCAGGTCAACAGAGTTCATTTTAGTATGAGGCGGCCAGTTATTGAACGGTGGCCAGTAATTGGTGATTTATCCTAATTGGCTAATAGATTGTTATAATTCACACGACAGTACACACAGTTATACGACAGTGTACATAGTTATACTAGCGACGTGTACACAATCATACTAACCTTGTACCGTCGTACCTATACAAACGTAAAATACTGCAACAGAATTTCAAAAAAACTTTTATACGCGCAAACTTCGGTATGACACCATTGTCACAGTGCTGTAGCACGAATTGATACCACAATGACAAAGTTGCTGCGCCGGTGTACACGGGTCCCTGATGAAGAGTTCGAAACATGTCGGGCCATTCCTGAAGATTTCACGTGAGTGTAAACCGATTAATACAACAATTAAACTCACGAAAGTTTTAATAAGATTTAAAAAAAACTATTAATGAATGCTATAAGTAGGGTTCACAAATAAAACACACTGCTTGCAAGTGATTCGAGAATAATAAAAACAATTTAACATTTATTTACTATTGGTTCTCAAACTCCATTTTTCTACTTTTAGGTACAATTGTTTGTATTGAGTTATAAATCAACAAAGCTTCGGTCCAAACTCATAGAAAACTGATATTTGAATTCTGGAAAGAAATTTCACACGAAAAATGTATCCATTTCAGTTTTCTATGAACCTGGACATGCAAAATATGTTTTTTTATATATTCTGATTTTTTTTACATAGATATATGTTTTTATATTTGTTTCTCTTTTATTATGTTCAGGTAATGTGTAAAAATACTTAATACTCCCTTAACAAATGAATATTTCGATAATATAAATCATCTTATACAAAACAAGGTACAAAAATTTACTGCGATACCCGTCTCACCGAAGGTACCTTTAAGTATAAAATAGAAAATCTTTTAAAAAAAATACACCAAAACAAAAAAATAATAGGGCTGACTTTTATTTTGTTATATTTTTTTTTGCTTGAGATTTGAAAAAAGAATGGTGTTAAAAAGAAACGTTTTTAGAATATTATTATTTTTAAATACGTAATATTTGCAGAAAAGGAAGATTTTTTTTCTTTAGAATGTATCCAAACTTAAGATTCGTAATTTATGAAGGTAATTAAGGAATATCGCGATAGACCGTTGTAATTTTGTTCATTGTGTCTCCAAAATATTTACAAATCGTATAGAATCTTTTTTATTTTTAAATTAAGTAAGAGTATTTTAGGACATGCAAAATAATATTTTTGATTAAAAAAGTATTCATTTGTGATTTTTTCAGTGAAATTTGGTGAAATTACAAATGATAGAATGAGATTTTATATATGTGGATATACAATCTACTACGAACACAATGTCCATTTTGTTTTCAAATCTATAGCAAAAATACTATTATCAATATAAAAATCGGCACAGAAACACACACTCAGCCAACCGGATATTCCCATTACCACTCTTGCTTTTTTGCCAATACTCTAAAACTATCCATGTGTCCAAATCTATATATAGTTTTAGTGAAAATTTAGCAAAACATAGTACAAAAGTTTTAGAAATATCTACTAAAAACTACCAGCAATTAAAACGTTTACCCTATATCTATCACTATCGCACTAACATCCCTCCTATATGTGCGAAAGAGAGAAGTTGTGTATCTCGCACCACTCTCCAAGTTGCACCAATCGCAAAGTTTAATAAAAAAAAGAATGGACACGCTTTGGGACGTCTCAGAAATATTAATTCGGAATTAGAACATAAATTGCTTTAAATACGGTTTTCTGTTTCTCATTTCATTTTCATCCGAACTTGATCAAAATAGTGTAACTCGCGATCAACAAAAAAAGAAAGAAATTCAACTTTAAAGTAAAAAGGGTAAAAATCACATCTAACATTTATGTGGTAGTAATTTTTTTCAAGTACTCTCAAGGTTTATTTAATGGGTACAGAGCAAAAGCTGTATATTCGCGAAAATGTCATATCTTGTATATTGTCATATTGGTATTGAATAGTACAATTACTTAAAAATATTAAGGCAGAGGTTAACGACTTTCCTTTTATAAGGCATTTTATGATTATTTAAAAAAATGAGAGCCGGAAACCTTTACCCTTTAATATGATAAAAATAACCCGCCACTTTTGGATTACCTGGATATAAAGTTACTATTATTATAAGTTACCTTTAGGTATGAAACCTTAACGGTAACTTTTTTAGTTAAATATAAGTGTAGGAAAATGGAAGTCTATATACTAAATGTTTGGACGAAAATGAAATGGCCGACAGTTGAACCGTTTAAAAATTAATAAGTACATTTTTTTGTACTAGTTTTATTTTTTATTATTAAACGCATATTTATTTGATGTGATACGGTTTTCGTGATTAGGCATGCGCTTAAATTCAGCCAATTTTTTCAGTCTTAGTGTTCTAAAAACGTTATTTTTATAATTAATCGAGTTTTAAAATTATAGGTCTAACCTGCAAGCTAATGACACCAACTGACTATGTGCGCTAGGACATTATTTGCCTAAATTAATCGTGTAATACCATAATATCATGAAAATGCATTTTAAACATGGAAATATATATCTTATTTAAATGCAAAGCTTCAACAGTGATATTATTGTTTGATGTACCATTATAATCGAAATAAAAAATATATATCCACTAATTATATATGTATTATAAAATAAAACTTTGAACCACCCGTATATTTTATTATTATATTATGATCTCACTATTTATTTATGATTAACCTTAGTATATCTTAATCGGAGAAAAGTATATGTGTGATATATGTCAAAAAAGGAACGCAAAGTAAAATAAAACAAAAAAAATATAGACAATAACAGATTGCTTTATTTAACAAAAAATATATAATATATAGAAAGGAAAAACAATATATTTCACATGATCTTGAAGACACTCGTCTTTGTGGAACAATTGTTTTTTTAATAGAATGTAAAATTAAAAATAACCCATCGAAGCTTATAATATTTAATATAAAATACATAATATACGATTAATAGCTATTTACAAAATACGAGTTAAGATTTATACTTTTTTAACATTAATATAAACCAGTCTATAGTAAAGGCTATTCGACCAAACTTAGCGTAAGTGTTAGAAAATTGATGATTATTAGTACATCTAATTGATTTAGCAGGCAATTGTAAAAAAATACGTAATGCGGTAAAAAAGTCAAAAAACAAAAAGTTTAAATTTACGTAATACATTGAAAATGTACTTTCAATATGAGATTGTACTTAAACGTTATTTATGCAATTATTATGCAGTCAATCAAATCAGGCATGGCACCAAAGCGAAGAAAAGTGCAAAAAAATGAGATCAATTTATTCTACGAAAAAAAATTGCCTGCTAATATACAAAACATAATTTTGTCCGTATAAATTGTTTTCGTTTTAATATTTAATAAATGTTCGACTGTAATTTTGTTCAATGCACCGCGTAATAATACATTACAATCCAAACTTATTATTATTTTAAATTACATTATTATTCTTGAATTATTACAACACCTTATTTACCTTATGTGTCAGACACGGCCAAAAATATAAACATTATTTCTCAATAAAAGTCATGTGTGATTTCAGTTTCCATATTCGATATAATCGTATATTAAATGATTCCTCATCACGGGTCAGTCGTATTTTTGTGTACATTTTTGGTCGGTTCCGTAAAAAGGTACTTAGGTACAAGAAAAGTCTTGACAAGCGAACGAAAAACTTATAAAGAACGGGCAGTATCATGTATCCTATTATACAAAATAATCGACATTCTACATCGAAGACAAAACATCAATAATAATAATCATTTGAAATAAATAACAAGTTACAATTCTCTTTTAAAAAAACTGTTAAAATAATTATAGAGACTATTCATAAGGGTTCCATTAAAAAAAACTGTTGTGTCATCTACATCTCGCTACACCATTATAACTCCTTTATTTATTTCTTAATAAAAACTCTATTACTATTATTATATCTTTATAATAATAATTATTATTTCTTCATCCAAGTTAGATACACTTTATGATAATTATATTACGTAAGCCGTAATACAAAATACACAATAAAACATAAATGGAATGTGTTATTATGTACTTTTATATAGGCAAAGAAACCAGTGTTCGTATTCTATAATATAATTTGCTATGTATAACATAAACATAACAAATAAAAATACAAATTCCGGTACAGGCAAAACTAAAGATACCTACAAGTCCCTACATTAAATTTGAGAATTAAATAAACATTTAAATATTAATATTGTACGTACGTACCTATACGTAAATATCATTATAACAGTCTCAAAGTACATACATACAATTATAAATAGGTTAACAAATAACGTTTAGGTATCTTTAGTAAAGCGGACCAACTAAACGTCATTAAGAAGTCATCGTAGGGGCAAAGGGCGGAGATCTGTCGATCCTCGTGTCTGTACACGTTTCTACGACCGTGTACACAGTTATACGACAGTGTACACGATTATACGGCAGTGTACTATCAGTTCACACGTTTCTACGCCGTGTACACGGTTCTACGGGGATGTGTACACGGTTCTACGCTGTGTACTTATACGTGGTAGTCCAGTACGCTGTCGAGAGAGAATAGCTCCTTGTAGAGCGCCGGGAACACGTGGTGGGGGTGCGCGGCCTTGAAGCGGCACAGCGCTTCCAGGTGCATGAGTGACAGTTCTCTGTGGAAGAAATAAAAAAATTATAATACTACTAAAGAGGCCTTATTCCTTTTAAAATGCTTATTGTTTAAACATTTTTCTCTATGATCAAACATGTTTCTTAAAATATTATTGATGTTACTACCTAGAACAGGGCTATTGGGATTTATTGGTATATATTTGAAACCTACAGGTCGAATTTTTCGAAAAACTACTCGAAATTGACAAAATTCACGTGGAAAGTTCGTTTTTTCAACTTATTTTTGACTGCACGCAATGAAAGCATGAAATAGCTACGTTACTACCTAGAACTCGGGAAAACGTATTATTCACTTCAAAAAGTTGGTTGAAATTATCAATATATTTGTGATAATATGAAAAAAAATAATTTTAAAAGGAATAAGGCCTCTTAACACTGTTTATTACTATTACTTAACACATTCCCCAGTACCTGAAGACGAGTCTTCAAACAGTGCGTGTTGCCAGTCATGCCTTACGGAACTGAGACATAATCGTTCACAATGGAACTCATAAAGGCAGCTAAGAGTCACGCAACTTGCAATGGAAAGGGCTATGCTCGGAGTTTCTTTGCGCGATAGAATCAGAAATGAGGATATCCGCAGAAGAACCAAGGTAACCGACATAGCTCACAGGATTGCACGGTTGAAGTGGCAATGGGCAGGCCATAATGTAGCCCGGAGAATGGACGGCCGTTGGGGCAGCAATGTCCGGGAATGGTGACCACGTATAGGAAAGCGCAGCGTGGGTTGGCCCCCGACTAGATGGACGGATGACCTCGTGAGGGTAGCGGGGAATCAATGGATGCGGTCTGCACGGGATCGCACTATGTAGTAGAGTTGTTAGTCCGCTGTTTTCTAACATAATTGTGCGCATCGGGTTACAAGCATGAAATTTCTACCACAGATAGAGTGTTCCACGGTGATTATTTTCAGATGTGAAGGGAAGTCAGATTCGTCCCCTGTCAGGCGGGAGAACGGAGTGAATACGGCCAAGTATCCCTCTCTTCTTTCTTTATTGCTGGTCAGTTAAGTCTACCAGGACGTGTTTGGTATCGTTTCCGTGTAAAACAAATATCAGAAATTCATTTTTTATGTTATTTTTGTATAGTTCTATATAAAAATATGGGTGTAATGGCCGAAAAGGTAAAAATCTCAACAAGTTTTTTTATTCAGTGAGGTAAATTAGTTCAATTTCGTGAACATTTTCAAATTATTATTATTATTTCAAAAAGTTAATTTAATCTGGTTTCTAAAAATATATGCATATTGGGCACTTCTCATACAAACAGTAGCTTAAAATATATCTTTACTTCGGCGTAACCAACGTAAATCTCCGAACGCATCCTATTTCGCTTCATTAAATACATTAAATAATGATCGTTAACATGCTTTTACATATAATATTTACTATATACGTCCTAGAAAAACAAATTAATGTAATTAAAACAAAATATTTTTTTGCTAATGTATCACGCGCACACGGGCAAATCTCAACATCAACAATTTATTTAAGTTACTGTTTGTATGAAGAGTGCCCAATATTTATATTTATATTTTTAGAAACTAGATTAAATTTGCTATTTTTCAATATTTTTTTTAGTTGTAAATAGTCAGGAAATATAATTAATTTATCTCCCTGAATAAAAAAACTTGTTGTGATTTTTACCTTTTCGGCAATAAACCCAATTTTTTATATGAAACTATTCTTAAATAACATGAAAAATGAATTTCTGATATCTGTTTTACACGAAAACGACACGACACATGTCTTACTAGCGTTACCTGATCAGTAATATAAAAAGAAAAAGAGGACTCCTTTGTCCCACTTTCCCGCCGCACCCCACTTTCCCGCCGCACAGGGGACGAATCTGACTTCTTTCTATATCTGAAAATAATCACCGCAGAATACTCTATCTGTGGTAGAAATTTCGTGGTTGTATCCCAACTTACACAATTTCGCGACTTAGCAAAATGTACTAGAACACGCAGGCTAAGCTTACCATCAACATTTTTTTCAAGGTACTTTTTGTATCAGATGTGCCCAATATGTATACATTTTTAAAAACAAGATTAAATTTGCTGTTGAGTAATATTTTTTTAAATTGTAAATATTCAGGATAGATAACTAATTTATCGTTCTGAATAAAAAAACTTGTTGTTATTTTTACTTTTTCGGCAATAAACCCAAATTTTTATATGAAACTATTCTTAAATAACATGAAAAATTTATAGCTGATATCTATTTTACACGAAAACGATGTCGCGCAAGCCCTAATAGCTTTAACTGATCAGTAATAAAAAAAAGAAAAAGAGCAGTACTTGGTCCTCTTCACCCCGCTCTCCCACCACACAGGGGATGAATCTGACTTCCCTCCACATCTGAAAATAATCACCGTGGAACGCTCTATGTGTGGTAGAAATTTCATGCTTGTAACCCGATGCGCACAATTTCGCGGCTTAGCAACTCTACTAATGTGGCAAGTCATGATTGAAAATTTGACAACATTTAACAGTAAGTGACAAACGTAATCATGGGAGCTCTCTGCGATTCCTTTGTTGTAATTTTTTACGTTCGCAACCCATATCACAGCCATAAAAAAAATCGAGAAACTGAACAGCCAAGAAAATCTTAATACTTATCGAACCAACCTACTCACAAAATTTCATGAGAACTGCGGCCAGTGGAGAACTGTCAAACATACGAAAAAAAATTGTCGAAGCTAAAACAGAAATGACTCAATCCTCAAAATCGCAATCTCGCCAACACACTGTCTCAGCAGTTTGGCGAGTTAATTTCAGTTGCATGCAGTTATTATGTACCTTTTATGGAAAAAAAACAGCAGTGCTTACCTGAATGTGGGTATCTTGGCCAGCAGCGTGTCCAGCACGGTGACGTCCCCCTTCAGGGGCGCGTGGTTGGTCTCGATCTCGTGCCTCATCGCCGCCATCGACATGTTGAAGAGGCACTGGATCTCAGGGTTGCCGCGGACGCCGTGACGCTCTAGAAAAAAACAAGTCTTGTCACAATATTGACAAGGGAATAAGCAAAGATTCCGCCGAACGGAAAAGCTTTCCCTTTTTTAAGTCAGTTATGGTCCATGGGCAAATTTGTATGGAGACTGGATGGACCAAGAACAGAGATGAGAGCTAAGTTCTGAGAAAATCAGAGATATTCGTGTTTGTAGCAAAGATGTGGCCTAGTCAGGAAAATCCTCTTCGTAATAATAGGGATCACGAATGGTGTTTAATTTGACTGCATACTGAAGTTATATGAATAAAATTAGCTTTATATGTCACGAAACAAATAATATATCTTTTTTATATATCTGACTTCATAGGTACTCAAATTTTGTTTCTTTTTAACCCTAAAGAAATTTCGAAGTTATTTTCTGAACCCTCATAATTTAACAAAACAATAATTGTAAGACAATCATGAACTTAAACGTACTTTTTCACTGTGATAATGACAGATTACTTATTGACTCCATACAAATATTGGTACCCATAACATATAATGACGTTATGATTTCGTGACCATTCGTATGGAGTGTTTTAGCGCACCGTAGGAATGTGGAACTTTGACGGTCATTCCTGAGTTTTAGAGCAGTCTATGTGTATAGTTAGACATTTAATCCCTCTTCTCTATTTTTAATAGAATCGATTGACATCCTCAATATTTTTTTTGCCATGCCTATCAACCGGACCATTACTATTATTTGGGGCTCATATATAGAAAGAAAATATAGGATGTATGACCTCGTGCCACAGGGTCGGTGGGGTTTGCGCAGGATGAAACTTTGAAGCGGACAATAGAAGAGGCATATCTTCTGCAGCGGATGTACGGCTGATATTGGGACGGAGGAAGAGAAGGTGTATCCTCACCTGGCCACAGCAGCACCAGGCTCTGGTACAGCGCTAGTTCAGTCTCAGTCAGCTTCAGTCGCGCGATGGTCTTCGCGGCGTCAAAGATGCCCACCACGAGCGCCATGTCGCGTGGGTCACTGGAAATAAACAGACATTAATAAGAAGATAGGACCAGCATAATAACAATTTTTTTGTTATGTCATAGGGGGCAAACGAGCAAACGTATCGCCTGATGGAAAGCGATTACCGTCGCCCATAAACACCTGCAACACCAGAGGAGTCACAAGTGCTTGCCTACCCGGAGGACGAAGATAGAATGCCTCTATGCTAGTAATTTCACCGGCTATCTTACCCCCACACCGGAACACAACAATGCGAACATTGCTGTTTGGCGGTGGGTTACTAGGCAAGACATAAATAAGAAGATAGATAAGAAGAAATATGAAGCATGAAGAAACATCTCCCGGGCCACCATGGCAGTGTCAGTAAGGCACCGTTGGTTTCTTGTCAGTTGCCATTGCGACTTGGGCTCTCCTTTTTGCTTATCATCAAGCGAAGTGGAGCCACTATGTTGTGCCGTTATAACTAAAGATAGGGCCAACAGCAAGCGGTCTGACGTGATATTTTAGGGAATACATCTCTACTGTGGCGCGGAGACATTCACATTATTGAGTGTGCACTCCACAAAGTCCGACTCAATGGTAGTGAGGGCTAACCAGCCCGGCCACAGTTCAAGTCATGCTTAGAAATAAACCTTAATATTCCTTTTAAAGATATTCTAAATTCGAAAACGAAATCTGTACCTATGAGTTGACTGTATTCTAGTACTGTGTTGAGAATTGTAGTTCTACAAAGTAACCACTAGGGCGCTGCACTATTCTCCATACAAATCGTCTACGTTTTCGGTAGCGAGCACGGTCACGTTAACTCACAGCTTGCAAAAGACAATACAATACAATACAATACAACAATACTTTATTGCACACAAATAAAAGTTTACAAAACGAAACAAGAAAAATACAATTTTCTTTTTTTAGACTTTCTTTAATGCCACTCCAACGGGCCAGCGTAAAACGAGAAAACTGAAACGATTTTCATATTTTATTATAACGGAACGGGACTTAATCGCGTTTAACAAAGTGATGTTATGTCGTCGAAGGGACTCGAAACCAACATCGTCGTCGAAACGACGAGGCAATTATAATAAACACCTTTGCTGAACGCGATGAAATATATGATAAGTTGATGATATTTGATGGTAAGGGTGATACGAAGTACTTACCGCGCGTGGACACAGTCTCTGATGGGCAACACCACGTCTCCGTATAACACGTTGTCTCTGTTCACGTCGATCAGTCGAGAGAGACGGACGATCGCCAGTTCAAACGATCCTGAAAAAATCGAGACATGTATTAACATTTTCAAAAGAAGGCAATTCCTTCATTGCCGAACTATTAAAACGTGGAACTCTTTGCCGGCATGTGTTTTCTCTTACAATATGGGACCCTTCAAACGAAGCGTGAAGAAGCATCTCTCGGGCCAGCATGGCAGTGTCAACTGACATGGCACCGTTGGTTTCTTGTCAGTTGCCATTGCGACTTGGGCTCCCCTTTTTGCTTACCATCAGGCGACGTGGAGCCACTATGTTCTACCAATATAAAAAAAAACCGGCCAAGAGCATGTTGGGCCACGCTCAGTGGAGGGTTCCGTAGTTGCTCATCCTTCACAATAGACGGGCTTAAAACAGCGTTTTTTTTTAAGTCGGTTAAAAAATTATGCCTGGAAGTTGCGACTTCTATTATCATCATCATCATTATCAGCCAAAAGACGTCCACTGCTGGACATAGGCCTCCCCCAGAGAACGCCACCATGACCGGTCCTGCGCCTCCCGCATCCAGCGGACTCCAGCGACCTTCACCAGGTCATCAGTCCACCTTGTGGGGGGCCTACCCACGCTGCGTCGTTCGGTGCGTGGTCGCCACTCAAGAACTCGATGGCCCCAGCGGCCGTCGGTTTTACGAGCGATGTGCCCTGCCCTTCTATTATAACAATTCAATACTTACCAGACTTGAGCAGCAGGATCTGATCGTCCTGCGTGAGCTTCATGAAGCCAGGTATCAGCTTCGCGAACTCGATGATGTTCTGGATCATGCCGGTCAGCTTGTCAGCGCAGTCCAGCCACATCTCCTCGTATGTCATTGAGCTGTAGCATAATTGCCTGGAAAGAAAGATTTGATTATATGGGTGGTAATTAAAGTTTGGGGAATTAATTGGGAGGTAATATAAATCATTTGCTGGTAACAGTCACATTGAGATGTAGCATAATTGTCCGGAAGCAAGATTTGATTATATAGGTGGTAATTAAAGTTTGGGGAATTAATTGGGAGGTAATATAAATAATTTACAGGTCACATTGAGATGTAGCATAATTGTTTGGAAAGAACGAGGGTTTGATTAAATATATTATTCCTTTCGGGGTCAAGACCTTAGGTCCTTAGGTCAGAGCGCGCTTTATAAAGACCTCAGTAAAAGATTAATAGAAACTACTGGTGACCGAAGAGATGGCAGCTTACTCGCATTGCGATTCAACAAATAAATGCTGCCAGCGTCTTCGAGACCATGCCGCGTGGGCACAGTCTTTCACACCTTTTTTAATTTATTTTAATAATGGAAATTTTTGATTATATGGGTGGTAATTAAAGTTAGGAAAATTAATTGGGAGGTAATACAATTAATTTACATGTTATACCTATAATTATATGAAAAATAAGTAATGAAGGGCTTGCCGAGTGAGTAGGTATAGACGAATAGTGATACGAAGCCGGTAAGGCCTTTTCGCGGCGAACATGTATCTCCGTCTTTACCGACGTACCGAAACGAAGTAAATTTTGAAAAAATGTAGAGAGAGAAAATAAAACAGATTACCGATATAACGATCGGCGTCTGCAGTAATGTACTATTTACTAAACTTTACATATCTTGCCCCAAATTCCCTTAGATATCCCATGGAGTTTGGATATCTAAGGTAATTTGGGGCGAGATACGGTAAAAGACTTACTTTGAAACGTCTACGGGTTTCCTGAACATCTCGTGTATGAACTCCAGTTTTGGATTTGTATTCGCGTGCGCTTCGGCTAGACTCTTTACCAGAACTTTGCTGATGTCTCCTTCCGCTGTAAAAGAAGGTATAGCAATTATATATAGGCCCTTGCGTCTATTACAGACGATTAATGGTGTACGGGTTACCCTCATTTGAAGGGTTACCCTCATTTGTTGGGTTTACCCTCGGGATTGTTTAACCGAACGTAATGTTTCGCATAATGCTCATTTGGCAGAAATTTGACAGCTGTAAAATGTTTTGGTGTATCCTATTGATTAGGGTAGGTTAGGTTTATTTTATGACTTTTCAGAGAAGTCAATGGTGTCCGTAGAATATTATGCGAAAAGAGCATTATGCAAAACATAACGTATGGTAAAAAAATGTTTTGCGAAATTAGTAAACCATGGTGGTGTTCGGGAGACACCGTTTTTGGTGGCTAACTAAACCGATAAGAGATCGATACGTAAAAAATCGAGATGTAAAACAATAGCAATTAAAATCTGATATAATACCCTTTCTAATCATAATCATAACATTTCATAAGTTGGGAATGATCCCGCAATAAATCAGATTATGTTGACATCTATACTATTTTGAAATTGAATTAAAATTCAGTTTTCTATGTAGAGGAGCCATTATTGCAGAGAAATCATAGCGCGATGAAAAATCAGTACCTATGGGCGCGCGACGCCAGACGTATGGCGCCATCTGTCGGTACAACATTCTTTGTCCGCTTATCATGCTGAAACGGCTGGACGGATTTAAACCAATTTTGTTACAAGCATAGCTGTAGTCCTTGTGATGATTATAGGATACCTTGTAGCCAACTACGGTAAAAAAATGTTTACAGATGAAGTCCTTCTATTATATTAATGTTAGGAACCGTTTAAGATATTGTAGTCTATGAAAATATAATCTAATTTGGCTAAATTGGCTACTATTTGATCCTAGACAAAAGGAACCAGCATTCCAGTTGTCAGATATTCAAAGACGATTTCTTATTTTGCAGCCTATTACTAATAACTATCTGTTGCCGAGACAAACAAAAAGAAGCAGGACATTATCTTTAATGGTAACTTAAAAAGTGATACCTTTTAATTTCGATAATATCATTTTAATTACAAGAGATATTGCAGTTAGCTTTGAGAAAATATTTAAATAATAATTCATGAACTGCAAAGATAAAAATATATTCTAGAAAATCTACAAAATTAACTTATAAAACAACGTTCAAGTAAAAATATAAATAAAGAAAAATACAAGAAAAAGTAACATCATATCCACTACAGTATGTCATAAAAACGCTAAAGGCCGCGCCACATAAAAAGACCGCTGGCGATTCCTTCACAAAATACTACAATAAGTTTGACAGCTCTTTTTATGTGGCGCGACCTATATCTAACCATACCCCAGGTTTTCGGTGGCCGACAGTAGGCGTGAAATCGAGCACCAAAAATTGCTGGGTATGCTAATAACGCAACCTATAACAACTCAAAAATAGCAAACGACAACCATTCATCCACTCACAAGGCAAATCGTCACTCGAACTGCTGGATCCTTGATGCCGTCTGTTGGACACCGCGTTGGGGTTCACCATACCCATCCCACTCATGTTCAAGTTCAGTGGGTCCATCAACCGGCCGTGCCCACTACTGGATGTCAGATCATCCGGGCTTAGCTCCTCACTGGTCAAAGACACAGAGCTCTGACCGCTAACTAGCACAGAGTTCTGTATATCCATCGGACTATGCTGTAGATTCGAAGGGCTGTGCAAGAACGTCGTAGAGTCCACATAACTGGCCACCAAATTATCGACGCCCATGGATGTCTCCGGTTTAATCTCCTGTTTTATGTTTATGACCCCACTGGATATAGATGCTGGGGATTGGATCCTGTCTGGTTCGTATCTGTCGAAGTCTTGCAGTCTCCGTGGTATTTCGTTTATGGTTGTCTGTCGCAGAGAGGTGGTGGATGTGGTTGCCGTTGATGTGGAGGTTGAGCCGGATGCTCGGACGACTGTGGTTCCTTTTTCGTCTATATAGAATATTGGGGGTTAGTTATGCCTATTGTTGTTATAACTAGGGTTAATTTTTAGGTATAGAAGTATCCTGTCTACAATTGTTATAAATTGTAACCTTTTAAGGCGTTCTCCATAAGGGGGTTTTGTTGTTCGGTTTAAATAATCTTTATTGTCGTCTAAAGATTTTTTGTTGATTCATACTTCTCGATATTTTTGCATAATACAGATACTTTTGATTCCGATATTAGGACTAAGAGTGTTTTAATTACCTAAGGTCAACAATACAAATAGCTTTGTATAAAAACATAAAATGTGACTCCGATAAGGGAAGCCACCACTACTTCTACTGAAATTATGTTAAAAGTTCATTGACCCATAATGTGGCCACCGAAATCACGCATTGATTTCGGTGCCACCGTAATACAATTTTGGGGGGTCTTCTAAATTCACTCCATATCTTTGTTGGATGGATCGGATATCGCTCTTTTTTTTTTGCTCTTTCTTTACTATAGTACAAGAAATATATTACGGACTTACCGTGCCCAATGAAGTCCGTATCCAAGAACGCTCCCTGCTTCGGTTCGTACGTGGTGGAATCCACGTACGTGTCAGCTGGGACGTCGTACGTCTGCGCGGGCGCCGGCTGGATCATGTTCGAGGTCAGAGACGGCGCTGTGCTGTTGTAGCCGTACGAGGAGATTGGGGAGGGGTAGCCGGTGTAGCTGGAATGGACAAAGAGTAATTATAATTAAAAAAAAAAACAATAATATTGAGACCTCAAATTGCTAATTAGTGTAGCAAAAAACAAATGAAAATGTAATATGATTGTTTGTTATGTTACATTGAATTATCGCGGTGAGATAGCATCCTAATGTGTCATAATTTACAGTAGCGCTTTTCACCATGACAACCTGATAATACCAAATGCCTAAATGAGGTAAACGTCCCGTTGTTTAACACTTTAATTCCAATAGTTGATTTCTCATCTCTATTCCATGAATTAAGACAAGACAAGTGTGAAGCACCAGGAATGAATTATCGAGGAAACAAATATATCGTAAGGGTGCACCACACCGCGAGCACTCGCCTGTCATGTAACAAAAAATATACGAAAATTTCACGCGCCCTAAAAGAGACTTTCCGTAGTATCTTTAACGCTTTTGGTAAATGACTTTAATTAACGTTATAACAGCAGAGCACGGATCGTGTAAAACAAAATAGCACTCCACTGCAAAAGAGCATGGCTATGTTCATTAAAAAACATTAATGCTCTTCAACACCGCAATCGGGTAAAAATAAAGAGACCACCTGCGTTCACATAGTAATTCAATTATGTCTCCCATTAACATTGAATACACCGCCACCTGTTATCTCTAACAAGAAACGCTTAAAACCGCTACTCGGCGATAGATGGCGCTATTCGCGTGTACCGTTAAAAATGTCACTCGGTGACTTTACTGCCTACCGTTACAATAATGACGACGTCTCGCCGCTGACACGGATACAAGAAACCTCTTTAGAAAAGCTTATAGATATACCTTTCTCTCTCCACAATCAAACCTTGTTTCTTAAGCCATAAGATTGGACTTAGAAGAAAACTCACTGGAGTGCTAATACCATAAGAAACAGGATCATGTGAAGTACTTAATGAAATACGGAAAAGTAACGGTTGATCAGTATTTAACGATAATCATTGATGTCAGTTTTCTTGCAGTTTGTGTCGGTATTTAGAGTGAGCTGCCATATCAATGTCATGACATACCGCGTTTAACTTAGGTGTTTTTATAGAACAAACATATTTGACGTAAGTAGTTTTTTTATATTGTTCTGTATACCTTTAACACATGCACCCAACATTTTCTACCCTAACAATGTCTAGAAGATATCTTTTACAATTTATAAATTACTGCTTACATTTGACTGTTGCTACGCGTCGTACAGAAAAATTAGCTAAGCAATATAACACGCTCACTATGATCTGTAAAATTCTCTAGATAATATAGAATCTGTGTGCATATCATTTTGGCGTACGTAGCAACTTTTGTTGTTAACTGTAACTGAATTTGTTGCTCATATTAAGTTTCCTAGTATTAGAAACATCACAGATGGCACACATCATAGATGGCGTTTACCCATTGTAGTGCCCATTAAAAGTAGCACAGGCTGTATGGCGAATGCAGCCAGTATACAGCTAATTTGAGTTGCATAAGAACTTGACAACTTGGGATGGAACTGGTCCCTATAGAGCTTGGGGTCCATTACTAATGCACTCCGCACCCATTGCAAATTATAACGTAGATTGTTCACAAGCTGCCTAGTATTAGAAACATCACGATAGATGGCGCTTACCCATTGTAATACCCATGGAACTGTTTACAACAGCTTGGAGTCTGTTGCTGCGCATCGTCACTGAATCCGTTACTAAATTTATACCATACATTTCTCAAAATCTGTCTAGGATTAGAAACATCACGATAGATGGCGCTTACCCATTGTAGTGCCCATGGAACTGGTCACTAGAGCTTGGCGTCTGTTGCTGCGCATCGTACACTGAATCCGGCGCAGCGTCCGTCTGTGCCCTCATCTGGGCGCGGTGGTATCTGACCTCGTCTTCCACCTTCTCGCGTTGTTTCTTTGACATGCGGCCGAATTTTACCGCTGGAACAAAGAAATAATAGGTTATTATTGTGTCATTAAAAATCTAAGCAATATAGAAAAAAATACATATTTTTATGGTGAGAGCGATTGGAAAGAAAGAAAGAAATACATTTATTCGAGACATGGCCATAAACATAGTTACATACAGGGTTTGACTGAAATAATCACTACATAGTATAAAACAAAGTCACTTCCTGCGGTCTGTCTGTCTGTCTGTCTGTTTGTCCCTATGTATGCTGAGATCCTTAAAACTACGTAACGGATTTTGATGCGGTTTTTTTTAAATGAATAGAGTGATTCAAGAGGAATTGCACCCGTGCAATTCCGGGGCGGGTCACTAGTCAAATATAACAATAGGCAACTATAATATTATGGCTGTGCCAAGAAAATGTTTCACCTCAGCATCTTTCTTTCTTTCTATTTTAAGGTCACATATTTATTTTTAAGTAACATAGTGAAGTATCTTATAAAAATCCATGCACCAATATCAGCGAAATCCTTCTAGCTATTTGACGTCATTTTGGCGCAACCTTCATACTTACATACAAACAAATATATTCATACAAATATCTACTTCGCTTATCTTTAATCTACAGATTATTTTTATATGATATTCATTAAGTTACACGATAGAGTAAGGAATGTAGTCTATGGTTACACCATAGAGTAACGAATGGTTACACGAAAAAAAACGTAGCTAAAGAAAAACTCCTTAATAAATCCACCCGCCCCTAGATGTCACTACGATCCACTTTCGCTCGCCACAACATTTAATTACAACGCCATCTACCGCGCATCAGAAGAACTAGCTTCCCACACTTTAATTAATAGTATGACATGTTGCTCAATCGCTCACAGACGTACGAGGAATCCCGACGGTGTGTGTGTGTGTTGTGCGTGTGTGGGGCCGTTGGCACACTGCCTAGTGGACCGTTGAACTCTGACGCGTATATACGTAGCTATGACGACATAGTACTTACGTACGGTACTGCCGTGATGGATTTTAACGGAGCCTTATTAAACGTGAGACGACATAACTGATAATGTTTAAGAGGAAATACCTATAATATTGTATTGTCCGCGACTGTCACATTTAAATAAACGATTACCATTGCCGTCAGGGAGGCTCAAATCATCACTACATAGTATGATACAAAGTCGCTGCCTGCTGTCTGTATGTCCCTATGTATGCTTAGATCTTTAAATCTACGCAACGGATTTTGATGCGATTTTTTAATAGAGTGATTCAAGAAGGTTTAAATGTATAATACGTGCGTAATTTACCAGCATTGCACCTGTGCGAAGCTGGGCGAGTCGTTACCCATTTAAATTATTGTATTTAAAAGAAAATACAACTGGTAATATTTTCATACAAATCGAGGTTTCGTACTCGTCTGTTTGCTCAGCCAACACTTGACCAATAGTATCGAAATTTTAGGAAATGAACAAGAAAATGTTGTCTGACATTTCGATTTTTGCGCTTATTATTATAAAATTGGTGGCGTCTGTTTTTGTGCTAAATTCCGCCGCAAATGGACTTGTGCCTAGTACACAAATTCTATAATTAATTGCGGAAGTATCTAAACGGTTCTACACAGAATACACTATTCGTATTCAGATTCCAAAATGATGTTACGATTGGTTGAGTTTTCCAGGAGGCAATAGAATAACGAATTCTAGATTTGTATAACCCGCCTACGTTAAGGCCTTAAACATATTCCAAATAAAGAAGTTATGTGTTACCCGCACCTCCACCACCACATATGGTGGAGGTCCGAAGTAACGATCCACTATTACTTTTTTTTAAATCATTGCTTAAACTGTATCAAGGCTTTTTTTTTATTTATTTATTTATACCTCTCTCGCATATGTGCGGGTGAAGGCTGAGGGAAAACGAATTGTCTGATTTCAAAACTATTTAGGCCTTATTGATCGGTGACATTAGCATGCGACCTTAACGTAAACTGATAGTATGGGACAATTAGCAGTGATATGTCATCTTAACGGAATCTTATTAAACGTAAGCATCACTGATAATATTCAAAATGGCGGTTCCCACGGTTGTCAGAACGGTGCGACATGACATGTTTTGAGTTTGTATGTACTCTCTCCGAAAACCTAAACCCAACGATTTTCGTGTAGACTACTTTTGCTTTGCCTTAAGGTTGACTGGTAGAGAATGGCATTAGGTCCACCTTTTTTACGTTAAACTTTTATGTTGTATCATAACAATTAAATAAAAAACATTAATTCAAACATGTTACCATGTTAAGGTATGTTCATTTGTACGATCAAAGCATCTAAACAAATACAGATGGAAAAATTTCCTTATTCTTTGTCCTTAAGTGCATTGAACCGAACCATTGTATTGTGAGCTACACGTACGTACACTTCATTGGTAAATAGAGGTCTTTTGTTCATGGTCCACTTTTGGGCCGATAACCGACACAGTTAAAACAAAGAGGTTATGACGAAAATTTGTTTGAATCAATTGTTTATTGAGACAATGACGGAGACATGTTTTTGAAGGAAGTTAAAATTGGGGGCGTTTATTGTGTTTGCGAATTTCTAAAGGTACAAGTTTCATAGTTTATTTTAATACCTATACGGATATTTATCACTAAACGGTAAACAAGGTAGAAATTTTATGAAAATTGTAAAAAAGAATTCCCTACATACTCAATAGTTTGCCCGAAAATATCCGACACGAGCCAAATAAGTCCAAATTTAAAGTACTTTTTAAATTTGGACTTATTTGGCTGGTGTCGGATATTTTCGGGCAAACTAAAAAAGCATCTATTGCTGACACTTGAGTGATAAAGTTGTCTATTCAATTCACTCGAGTGTTTAGCAATAAATAACCCATGTTGAAATTATTATATAGAGACTCACACCTGCAGACAAACAGTACAAATAGTTTTGCAGGGAATAGTATACATATTTAAGTTTTATACTTTAATAAATAAATAAATAAATGACAAAAAAAGGCTAAGGCTCCTTATCCATTCAAAATGCTGAATGTTTTAGACATTTTTCTCCATGATCAAACATGTTTCTTAACATATTATCAGTGTTACTACTTAGAACGGAGCTATTGAGATTCGTTGGTATATATTTGAAACCTGCAGTTTGAATTTTTCGTTGATAATTTTTGTTTCAAAAACAACTCAAATTTGTAAAAATTCATGCAGAAAACTGTTTTTTTTATTTTTTTACTTATTTTCGACTGGCAGGCAGTGAAAGCATGAAATAGCTATATTACTTTCTAGTACTCAGGAAAAAGTATCATTCACTTGAATAAATTGGTTGAAATTATCAATATATTTCATATTGTCATAATATGAAAACAATAAAATGTAGAAGGAATAAGGCCTCTTAGAGTAATTAACCCATTTTCCCTATTATTTTGTCCGTTGTATTGAATTTCTATATATGTTTACCAATATTACTTGCTCTTTACTAGATCTTTTTTTTTCTGAGAGAAATTTTCCCATGGAATAGAGGCAAAGCTGTTGGGAAAACCTAGTCATAAAGATATGCCTACGTTACGTCGTTTGTATTTTTAACGTCACGTCGTTACATAAACGATAACAGTTGATAGTTGCACCTACATCGATAAATTATGTTACGCTTCGGCTCTATAATTGCACAATAGCTAGTGATGGGACACGTGTCGATAATTCTATCGATAAACATTTATTGTAGATTAGATTTATTTATTTCATAATATAAGATGTCAATATAAATTACACTAAGTCAATTTACATGAACTTATACTATAATCGTCACATATATTCATACTAAGAGATAAAATGTGATGACATTGATAATAAAAACAGCGGAATTAATTATAAAACAGATAAAATAATTACATGTCTAAATTTTAAACCAACTGAGATAAAAATGTCAAATGTGTATGACAGACAACTAAGTATTTGCATCAAGGGACGTTCCGCCAGAACGTCTACTTAGTCGGGAACGTGACGGTCACTTTAAAACATACAGAAAGTACATGAATTCACTATCAATACAATGGCCAAATTATATAATAATGACATATCATGCACTATAATGTGTGAAGATTGTGTAATTTGTAATAAATGTATCAAAAACTTTCTAATTTCTTTATAATTATGAAAAGAATAGCGTCACACACATCAAGATTGGTTTCGCATAACAAAGGCAATTTAATTTAAATCGATCTAAAATACCTTAAACGTTTCTGTGCTAAAAGACAGTTAGGTGGTACAAAAAGGGTCACAATCAATCATAATATAATGATTTTATATCTAATTGTGATAAAGTAATGCCATAACAAGGCTAAGACATCGCCACTAGTGTTTAATTTCGAACTTATTTATCAGGTATCTACACGATAGGTCTAGACACGATAGCGTATTTTAACGCTTAAAACCAATTAGCATCGGTCAAGTTTTACTTGCATTTCTTAGATCTCATTTATAGATCATTAAGCTGAAGTAATTTTTATCGACACATTTTATCGACTCTGTCCCAACACTAGCGTCAGTTACGCAACTTCGCACGGCCCGGTAGCGTCGAGCTATGCGCTCTGAGAATGCGCACTGCTTTATTTTAAACCTAATGTTTGTTTAAAACAAGGATATTAGAGAAAAGGGCTTGTTTTACTTGGCGGAAGCACTGCCAATCTTATTTTTTTTACGCAATGCAGATTTATGCATCAACGTCTAATGAACATATTTGTAACGGATCGAAAATTTGCATAATACTCATACATGTCGGGCCGTTACTGAGATTTTTTACGTACACAGGGTAATATCATATTTCGTAAAATTTTGATCATATAATATTAGTATTTGCGTGGTCTCATTCCATTCAGCGCGAGAATTTACATAGATAATGACATGGATGAATCTTTTAATTTACCCCCTGCCCATACCACCCCCAAGGTATCCTATCTTAACTAGCCAAATTTTTATTTGTTCGCTACCCAAAGGTTGTCTGGAAGAGACCGCTCCTTAGCGATAAGCCAGTTGTTTGTATTTATTTCCCGTTGATGTGTGCAATAAAGAATATTCCATACTATTCTAAATAACAGAAAAAATACTGGAGTAATTTATAATATTGTTAGTTATGTGTTGCTATTACTCTATCGTATTGAGAAGTCATGATATATGTTAAATTTAATGTAGGTAAATAAAAAAAAATATCAAAAATAGAACCGACTTAAAAAAAGACTGAAAAGCCAAAAATAATCATCACTTCATAATCATCAGTTCATGTACAGATTACAAACTGAGAACCTCTTCTTTGAAGTCGGTTAAAATGCCAAAGCTTCTTCTAAGTGTAACAAATTCTTTTCATACACACTTACAGGTTAAACCTTCAACATCTTTTTTTTTTACTCGATTATAAAATGGTTAGGTATCAATTATTAAAAAACGCCTCGCCACTAAGTGCGTGTTTTTTGTCTCAGGAATTATGTCAGATCCTGTAACGTCTCGCTCTGGTGCCCGGCCGGCACGCGATTACGTGTGTATGTATGTCAGTATTAGTACGCGTATATGCTAAACAAATCATTTTTTATTGCGGTGCTGACCGAAATTGGTAATTGATTGTTTTCATGTTTACCTGTTGGTTTTTTGTTCAAGTATTGTGAATGGTTTATTCATAAAGTAAATTTGTAATTAAATCTTATGTATACCTAACATTATACGCATTAAAGATTATACATTTGTGAAACGTATAATGTCCCATTATTTTTAATGTGGATATAGACCATTTTATTTAATTGAACCATTGCCGGCGGTCCCGGGTTCACATCCCGGCCGGGGCAAATATTTGTGTGATGAACTCAAATATTTGTTCCTGGGTCATGGATGTTATCTATATATGTATTTATATATTATGTATATCGTCGTCTAGTGCCCATAGTACAAGCTTTGCTTCGTTTGGGACTAGGTCGATTTGTGTATGATTGTCCCGTAATATTTATTTATTTTTTATTTTATTGACACAAAGATATATATGATATATTTTCCGTTGAACATTTTCACTGACAGTACGTCGAGAGATGTAAACTAGGACCCTCGTGGCACCACGTCTGTAGACGGCTAATTTTATCTTCGCAAAACTGAGACTCCGTCTAAAGCCGAACATTTCTCAAAGAAAGCAAATGCCATGCTGTTTTTGGCTGGAACTTATTTGTATGAGTTTTGTATGAAAATGGTCCTGTGACTTTGGTCTCGTGACTTTGTTTAATAAAAGAGAAATAATAATCAAAATGAGGATATCCGCAGAAGAACTCATGTAACCGACATAGCTTACAGGATTGCACGGTTGAAGTGGCAACGGGCAAGGAGAATGGATGGCCGTTGGGGCAGCAAAGTCCTAGAGTAGCGACCACGTATAGGATAGCACCCCCGACTAGATGGACGGATGACCTCGTGAGGGTAGCGGGGAATCAATGAATGCGGTCTGCACGGGATCGCATTTTGTGGCGAGTCGTGGGGGAGGCCTATGTTCAGCAATGGATGTCTGTGGCTGATAGATAGATAGAAAATCAAAAGGCTTTAATCACGCAGACAAAACCGCAGGAATTATGTATATATCCAGGCCGAGAGCGTATTGTATGTATTATAAAAGACCATGCAAATCATAGGAATTCAATTCGCTATAGGATAAGCTCAGGTTAACAAGCGCAACGGGCGAAATAAATGGTGCAAGTGAGAGGTCCAAGTCATAGGAGGACGCGGTTGGCACAGTGGTAAGTAAAGCTGCCTACTGAACCGTCGGTCCTGGGTCCGAATCCTGGCAAAGGCCAATATTTGCGTGATGATCTCGAATATTTGTGCCTGGGTCATGTTCTATGTACCTATTTAAATATATTTTTATCTATTTATGTAAGTATGTATATCGTCGCTTAGTACCCATAACACGGGTACACGTTTAATACTGTTAATCAATAAGCTGAAACTGCTCGGGAAAACGGCACGCAATTGGAAACTAGTATAATTGGCAATAGTTAAGGCGATGTATTTATACTAAGCTCGTGATGACTTACTCAGGATCATTCCTGAGTACATTTAATTTATGAAAAAAAAAATCCCCAATTTTCCATACAAATGTTTTGTCGCATTTTCAGAATGTATGAGATTATCTAAATTTATAGTTGCTCTCTAACTTTGCACTTTAATCTGTAATTCTGTATGATCGAAAATCGTTTCTTGACCCGCTATCGCTCATTGCTTGCGCCCAAATAATTCACAACTGAATAAACACACCATTGCGTTATGACAACCCGCTCCCGCTCCCTCCGGTGGCTCGCGGCCATATAATTTGCAACGGTATAAACACAGCATTGTATTATTGCAGCCGCTATTCGCTCGTCAACCCGCTCCCGCCCGCATAATTCGCAACTGTATACACAATATTGCGCTATCACAGCCATAATAGCTCAACCCGCTCCCGCTCCCGCCTGTGGCTCGCGCCCGCATAATTCGCAACTGTATAAACACAACATTGCCTTATCACGACCGATAAGCGGTCGTTGACCCCCGCTCGCTTCCTCATACCACACGTGGTTGCTATTCGCTGGAGAATTAATTGGAGATATTAAAATGTAGGTTTTTTTACCTGTAACTTGTTTACCTACAATTATCACCTGAGGAAATACTTTTTTTTTACATAAACTGTGATGATGAAAAATTTTATGTAATTTTAAAATAAAGATATTACGTACATTTACATACCATGCATGTATTTTGAATAAAAAATGTTTTCTTTCTTTCATCTACAATTAACCATACCAAAACCAAGCATACCACAATAAAACCAAAACCATAATAAAATATTAAAAAAAAAAATATGCCTATGTAAAGATGTTTCCAAAAAAAGAAATGAAGACTTTTTTTTTTAGTTTTTTGTATGTACCTATTTTTTTGGTATTTATGGCGTCTTGGCGGAGTCATTTCGTCTAAACAACTGGACTGATTTCAATTACTTTAGGTACACTGGTAGCTGTGCATCCACAGATGGTTATAGGATACTTTTTACTTAACTACGGAGATTCAAAAAAGGGCTAAATACTTTTCGGTGCTCTTATGACACTTATCGGTGTTGTATAAATCTTTCCTTCTATATTTCAAGTGAATAGTATTTTTTGCAACTGCTACACATAATGAGAGCTTAAAAATTCACAGATCTCGTGCCTTTCACGACCTTCTGGTACATTGGAAATGCACTTAGATAGGGCAAACTATAATGGAAACAACTCTTTGCGCAAGAGAAACACAAGGGTTAGTAGCAGGTACCGGCGAGTAACGTTATTTTTTATAAACGGACTACGCCCTTTAACAAAGCTCAGCCTTTTTTTCGCCTTTTGCACACACGCTTTCGTCCGCCAGATGTGGAATCATCAGCATTACCCAAGCCACGCTATTCCTACGTTCGAGAAGACGAAGTATAGAAATAATAATCATAATTTTTTAGTTGAAGGAACTTTCTACTTCATGTGTCAAACAATTTATCTTGTAACAAATGAAAAAAACAGTCTATAGGTAAGTTCTCGTTCTCTACGTATAAAATAAGATAAAGGATAGTGGAGTCATAAAGCAATAGTAATTATATTGTTAAAATAAGTTGAGACCATGAAAAAAATAGGACTTCATTGTTTATAGCCACTCAATTGCTTTTGGTAACTACGGCTACCTGTCAACGCTTTTATTTTATTATATAAATAGAGTTCAACTCAAAATTCGAAGAAAGTGAGTAGATAGGGCCGCTTACGAGCAATAATACAAAAAATTGACTATGAAAAGGGTGGTACAGAGCCTGTCGCACGTGTCACAGTAATAATAAAATAAGTTGAAAATTAATATTTACTTCATCACGCCATCGCCACGTAGTAGGCAGAGTAAATTTTGTTTTCTCAAACATGCAATGAAATATTGTCTTTACGTTCCTTATATTTTGGGCGCAACAACTCGAGGGGACTGTAAAGGGATTTCATACTGCTTTTCAGGCCTAGGCCTGCAAAGTAACTTTTTTTTGGTTTCAACAACAAGGTCATTCACACAGCTGGCTGGTTTGACAAAAAGCAGGTTTTGTTTTTAAAGGTTGCAGTTGGTTGTTAGACTAAAATGTCCTATTTGTCAATTAATAAAATGTTGTTCTTTGAACTATATTTTTTTATTTCATTGTATGTACCTGTTGTTACCTACTGATTTGTTTTTTGCAATTTCTTTGTGTAATCTTTATTTATATTTAGTGGTGCACAATAAAGAGTATTATTATTATTATTATTATGTTTGAGAAAAGCACTATACATGCCTCGTCGTGAAAACGGATTCCCGGCCTCGTATCACTATCCGGCCTCGCTCGCACGCTCGCTCGGCCGTATATACCTACTCATTTTCCCGGCCTCTGATGTAATGTACTATTTGTTTAATTTATACGATTCATTTTCAAAGTACTAGAAGGGCACGAGATTGTATGATACATAGGTAGTAGATTGTATAGCAAATAGAGAACCAAAGAAATAAAAAAAAATTACATAAAAGTATTTTATTGTATACATTATATATATTTTTTTCTTACTTCATAACAAACATCTAAAAACATCAAGGTTTACAACTTAACTAAAAAAATATTAAACTTTTACTAGTACACGAAACTCACTAGTATACGCGCGCGCCGCACGCCGCGAAAACTCCGCCACATAAAGGTAAAGATTTCTCCAACTCCATTACAGATAGTAAAGTTCCGTTTTTTGCAAACTGTAGCCCAACTCAATACCCCGAGTGCTTTTTTTAATTTTTTCGATATCGCTTTTCGTTTTTGAGATATCGTCGATTTAAGTTGAAAAGTCGCAAAATAATCACGTAATTTTTCGACATTTTTGCACTTTTTCGAAAAAGTTTTTGACTTTTTCAACTTTTTTTACACCATCTTGTAGATCTCGTCAAGACACGTCTTTTGATACCCCATTGACCCGCGTAGCCTCAAAATTGACGACGCCAGAGCGATGTCGCACTTTCGCTGAAAACGGTCCCCTACCAACGCGATCGAAAAAACATTTCCAATGTTAAAAACGAGTGTGGTTTTATAAAACGAGCCGAAGGCGAGTTTCATAATAGGATCACAATCATGTTTTAAGACCTAATTATATACAGTTTAACTTTATCTACATTAATATTCATCATCATTATCATAGATTTTCTTTTATGAAGATATGAAACACTCAGTCCTTCCAGTCAGGCGGAGCAGACCGAGTCGGGCGTGCTCACCTTAACAGTATCATATTTGATACCTTAAAAATCAAAATCAAAATATTTTATTTGCCAGAATATGGTAACAGGATAAGATCTTAAAGCTAAATTTGTACATCATATTCAACCTGCATGCAGGTGTGCAAATTATTACAATGTCATTATTATTACTAATTTTTAATAAAACATCTTACCGTCAATAAATAACCTGTATCAAATACCTAATTCAAATAGTTACTAAAAAACAAAAAAAAAAAAAAAACAAGTGTCCAAATTTATAACATGTCCTTACATTGCCTTATAACTATCAAGCCCCTATATTCTTAAATAAGTCAAGAAAAAATTAATGAACTAATTACCCATGCAAATATTCGTTAACACTGTAAAAACATTTATCGTGCAACCATTTTGTCAACTTATTTTTAAACGAGTTCTTATTTTCTAATTTAAGGTCATCAGGCAAGGTATTATAAAGAACTATACACATATTGTAGCATTTTTTTTTGGAAATATGTGTTCGGCAAGGAGGTTTATATAACAGGCTTCGGTATTGAGCTCTTGTATGTCTAGCACTGGTATCGCATCGATTGGCAAAGAGACTAGGATTGTGCTTAACGAAGACACACGCGTCTCTTATATAGAGGCATGGAAGCGGGAGTATATTAAATTTGCTAAATAATGGTTTACAGCTTTGCAGATACCAAGCATTGTCCAAGGCCCTAATGCACCTTTTTTGGAGTCTAAATGCTCTGTGCGCGTCTACGGAGTTTCCCCATAGTAATAAGCCATAGTTTAAGACTGATGAGACGTAACCATGGTAGGCAGTTAGAGCTGCATCTAGTGACACCGTTTGTCTCAATCTTCTGAGAGCAAAGACAAATCTATCGAGTCTATTGCAAACATTATCAATGTGAAGTTTCCAATTTAAATGGTTGTCAATACTGAAGCCTAAAAATTTTACAATGTCTACTAATTCTACATTTAAATTATCATAATAAATTTTTATAGGAGGTGGATTTGAATATATGAACTAAATTGCATAGCTTTAGTTTTTGTCATGTTAATTTTCAATTTGTTACTATCGAACCATTTAAATGACTCTGCTAATGTACTGTTTACTTTAGATTCAAAGTCAGCTCGAGAATTGCAGTCATCTTGTATTATAAGTGTGGTGTCATCAGCGAAAATAATGCAATCTTGGTTTTGCTTTAGACAAATTGGGAAATCATTCATTGCTATTAAAAATAACAACGGTCCAAGTATGCTACCTTGTGGAACGCCGGTTTTATTAACAAGTAGATCGGACCTATACTTTTCTTTGATGACCGTGCTGTTATTTTGGCGAACAATTTTTTCAATTTCTGTATACTGCGTTCTTCCCGTAAGATAACTTTGTATCCAGTCATAAGCTTTACCTCTTATCCCATACATCTCTAATTTTGTCAAAAGGATTGTATGGTCGATAACATCAAAGGCTTTACTCAGGTCTAAATAGATAGCCACGATTTGCTGTTTCTTATTTAAACATTCTGTGACTGTTTTTACTAAGTGCAATCCGGCAAGAGTAGTGGATTTTCCTTTGCGAAACCCAAATTGTTTTGAAGTTAATGTGTTATGTTTATCTAGGAACTCATTAATTCTGTATAATATAGACTTCTCAAACACTTTTGACAAAATAGGGATTATTGTTATTGGTCTATAATTACTCGGATCTGTTTTATCCCCCTTCTTGAAGAGTGGTTTAACTATAGAGAGCTTTAATTGAGTTGGAAAGACACCGTCCATAAAGGATAGATTGATGATGTGTGATACCCCTATCAGCGGCAGATAATATGAGCACATAACTTGAGAACCATTGTTGTAATTTCGTCGTGTCCAGCTGTTCTGGTATTATTTAAGGACATGAGTATTTTGTATATTTCATATTCATCAGTAGGTTTCAAAAAGATTGATTGAGTGTTGTACAACGATCTCTCCAGTTTCATGACTGGTGTTTTGGAAAGATTATTATTATTTGTTAAATTTATCTGATACCCATTAAAAATGTTACATATTTCCTTAGGATCTGTGTAGGATTTATTTTCAAAAGTTAAATGGTCAATATCGTGTTTGTAGAAATCGTTTGACAAAGTTGTTGAGATGGTTTTCCAGGTGGCTCTACATTTGTTTTTATTACTTTTTATGAACGGTTTTTAGGTCCTTAACTATGTTATCTGCACTTGGTACAGTAATTTAACAAAACTGATAAAAAGAAAAGTGTACATACCATCACGACTCATCCCCAACTTCAGACATTTCTGCAGCCGGCAGTACTGACAGCGGTTCCGGTTGACTCTGTCCACCACGCAGGCTTTGTTGCGCGGGCACTGGTAGTTCACCACTAAAAACAACATCTGTGTTAGTATCACATTAAAATTAGATACTATTTAAAAAAATGGCAACGCTAATGATAAGTGACAACCCTAATGATAAGTGACCCTAAGTAAATCAGAAAGCGATGAACCATAAGTGATGAGACTAGAAATTAGGAGCATGAAATATGTTCTAACAGTGTAATAAAATGATGAACCTATTTGTCCAATACTAGGTCGAAATAGTATGATCCTAGGTGTAATTTATTCGCTCTAAAATGAAATGAGTTGTATACTGGTGGTCTAAAAAATAAGTCCTGTAACAGTAAGTCTAAGTGAGATGACGAACTTGAAATTTGTGACAACCCTAGGCAGATACTAAAATTATTGGCAAACCGAAGTGTACATGTAATGAAATATCCCCTAAAGTAGTGATAGTCCTAAAAATATCACACAACATTTAAATCATGTATATGATTTTTGCTTATTAATTTCAACCTCATAGAGTTGTGCACCAAAATTCTAATTACAACTTCTTTGCTAAAATTCAGTATGATTGTGCACTAATGTATATTTTACAAAATATGTGACAATATAATTGAATAGATGACGAATATAAATGACGCTCTAGAACGTATAACAGACGTGACTAATAAGGGAATTCGAATAAAAATGATGCATAAAGAAATAAATAGTTATTTACTTATTTTTTCTTAATATAAAGTTTAAGGGATAGACGAGAAACATATACGAGTAATTAACGATGACTACTAAGTATAAGGGACGAATTACGCATTGTTGAATTAATGACATACAAGGTGAAACTTATAACATAAAACTTGATAACTTGTAAGGGATGAATTAATGACTTGTAAAGTACGGATCAATAACATATTAAAGGTTGATGCGGAGTGGTAACTTTAATATGACTTATAAGGGAAGAATTAATGACATAAGAAGAGCTAAATGACGATAATTAACGAATAAATAAATCTGATGTAAGACTTCAGATAATTTGTCGTTTAATGGACATAAATTAATGACTTAAAAGAAGAGAAATTAGTGACATATAAGGGGCGGCAATTAATGACATATACGGGGTGAAGTAGTAACATATAAGCGTTGGATTAGTGACTTATATTGGGGTGAATTACTAGCATATAGGGAATGTACTAATGACTTAATATGGGTTGAATTAATTACTTATGAAGGAGGACTTAATGACATAAATAAGAGGCGAATAAGTGAAGCCAACCTGTACTCCGCTACCTCCGGAACAAACATGTCATTTCTTCAGAATGAATAATTACTTTAAAAGGACGGTGACATACAAGAAACAATTGGTGACTTATGTGGGATTAGTTAATCACACGGATGAGTGACATGTGAATTACTTATAAGGGATCAATTAATGACTTATAAGGGCTAAATTAATGACTTACATGGCGTGAATTAGTGATATATAAGGGATGAATTTGTGACTTATAAGGGGTGAATTATTGACATATAAGGGAAGAATTAATGACTTATAAGACGGAAAGGAATGCCGTTAACAAGGACTTAATGCTTCATAAGAGACGAATAAATGACGCCGACCTGTGCTCTGTGACCGCCGGAAGAAGCCTTTGCACCCCTCGCACGTGATGACACCATAGTGAACGCCCGATGACTTGTCACCGCAGACTTTGCAGGGGATGATTTCTATTTGAGCTGTAACAAAGAAAAATACATGTTAGATACAATATTTTAACTTGAAAGGGTTCAACCGATTTCAGAACCATGTGTGTTGTTACCATATTTTAAAGCAAAAAAAAGTCGACGTTCTCAATGTAATTTATGCCCTCATAACGCAAATATTTTTATCAACCGATTTTGAAGATTGTTTTGTATTCGAAAGATTGCTTCCATGTTGTCGGAATCGATATGGGATGATGAGATCCACAAAGAATCGAGGAATATTTACTAAACTAGTGACACATACCTACTTAAATCAAAACTCGTATCTCATCATCACTCTACAAACTAGATACGAGGTTTTGTAGAGTAGTGACAGAAGTTTTGGTGAGTTTTGGTAGTCGGCGATCTATGAAGATTTACGTGTTTTTTTTGGTGGCTCGTTCAATTGTTCTTGGAAATACCATTCTTTCTCGTTGAAGTCGGATTACATATATGTAAAATAATATCATAATTTTCTACATATTTCTTTTTTAGATAATTGTTAAAATAAAATCGTTGTTCTTTCATGACGCCTAAACGGCTGGACCGGTTGCAATTGTTTTTGGTATATGGTTAGCTACGTATTACCAGATGGTAATAAGATATTTTTTACCCAACTACGGAGACGCAAAAAAAGAGGGATGTGATTTCTTTCACTCGAAGTTCACTTAAAAAAAAAGCTTAGGTTTATCATGCAAGTCCTAAGTACCTATTGTGCCTTACTGTCTTATAAGTGAGCTGGCCATATTAGGCGGGATGAAGCACATACGCGAGGGGTGAACGACCGAGCCCCGACCTTGCGGGTCAATGACCTCACCATATTCGGGCGATGCTTGAGTTTCATACAAACGTTTGTATTTGTAGTAATGTTGGATAACTTAAAAAAATTGTGATGTCGCGGTTGGCGCTGTTTGTAGTGCACCTTCCGAGCCGGAGGTCCCGGGTTCGAATCCCGGCCAGGGCAATTTGTGTGATGAACTTGAATAGTTGTGCCTCGGTCATGGATGTTATCTATAAATATACATTTGGGTCATTGACAGTTCAAAAAACAAAATTTGTCCCTTCGGTGATCAAAAGTTAAGAGCTTGTATGAATCTAGGTTATGTTGCTATTACATGGGATTATAGAAGAGGGAACGTTCTTTATTCTCACAGGAATTTGACCAGAAAATTAGGCACTGGAATCCTTAATTTCGCAAATGTCCACCGGAAAGACACGCACCTAAATCTGACAATGACCCACAGTGGTCGAAAACGTAAAAAAATACACATTTTGAAACAAATTCATGAGGTCTACTCACAGAGCGATTAGTAGTATAGATTAGTATTACAAAACCAAACGGCTTCAAACAAAAGGTGTCGAAATGCCACAGGATATGCTTCCTCTATTACAATAATTAAGTGACAGTTGACAATTAGCGGTACGCCATTGTTGGCGGCCATTTTATATTTACCGGTTTCAAAAGCGGGAGGTTCCTAACAGGACAGGCAAAGTATTGGTGCTGCAGTTTATAAACTTCCGCGGTCATCCCACTGGAACACATTTTTTGGGATAAAAAGTAGCCTATCTGTTAATCCAGGGTATCAGCTACCTTCATACCAAAATTTATCTATATTGGTCCAGCCGTTTGAGCGTGAAGAAGTAACAAACATACAAACACACTAACAAACTTTCGCCTTCATAATATTAAGCAAGAATCTAAAGCAATGCATTTGTTTTATTTGTACAAACAATGATTAAAGCACCATCTATTGTTTTTTTGCAATTAAACCTCTTAACAAATTCATTTCAAAATTTTGTCATAAAGATATCCGTCCAAACTTATGAAGTTATGAAGCAAAAAAGAGTGTTAAGATTTTTAATCCACGCGGACCTCGCAAAGATATAGTTAGGTTAATAGTAAAACGATTCTTCTAAAGGTCACGAAATATGTATCTACACGTGTCTTCGATTAAGTAAATGGGAAAAGCAATCAAAGTTATATTAATTTGATAAGACGTGGATTTTGCTGATGAACACATTATTTACTGGACGAACATTCTAAGAACATATGTACTATCATCATCCTCCTAGCCTTTGTCCCATTTTTTTGAGAATGAATTCTCAATCGGGGTCGGCTACCTAAATCCCAAGATGTGGCGTAGGCACTAGTTTTTACGCAAGCAACTGCCATCTGACCTTCCAACCCAGAGGAGAAACTAGGCCTTATTGGGCTTAGGTGGTTTCCTCACGATGTTTTCCTTCACCGAAAAGCGAATGGTAAATATCAAATGACATTCCGTACATAAGTTCCGAAAAACTCATTGGTACGGGCCGGGTTCGAACCCGCGACCTCCGGATTGAAAGTCGCATGCCCTAACCACTAGGCTACCACCGCTTCCTAAGAACATATGTACTATATTGAAAAAAAAAGAAACATCTACAATTTCACATACACACACAGAGACACACATCATTTTGCTTGTTTACATCATTCGGACGCAAAACACCCAGAATTAGACCAAAAGTAGTTCACAAACATTCAAATAGTCCAAAAAAATACTTATTCCAATACATTATTTCACCCAGTTTTTATACAAATCTTGATTCATAATCATAACAAACCTGCCTAAATATTTGACGACACGTTTGGCGCAGTTTGTAAGCACTTGTCTACTGAGCCGGCGGTCCTGGGTTCGAATCCCGGCAAGGGCAAATAGTTGTGTGATGAACTCGAGTATTTGTTCCTGGGTCATGGCTGTTATCTATACCTATACACGATGATTTTTAATCGGTGATCAGGAGTAGAAAATTATTAATATCCAGCTAAAATTAAACTTAATAGGCGAGGTATCACGCAATTACCTCAATGTTTAATCAATTAAAAGTTGAAACATAATTAAAACTAATATAATAACCACTAGATACATGGTCATTCTACATAAATTATTTAAGTACGTTACACCTACGTCAAGTGTCATAGCTTTGGCGGGAAATTTTACGAAATTTTCTACGACTTTGTATAGGTAATGACAATGACAAGTGACAATGATAAATACGTCATTGCCATTAAATTATTAAAAAGGTAGTAAGCTTACAGATACAGATTAGTTGGCTGACAAGGAATTTAAGACAAAATTGGTTTCAAAAAAACTTATCATAGAAAATTAAAAAGTTTGTTTTCATGTAATTACGACTTCAACGTGACCGCCATCATTTACTGAGTTAGAAAGTTGGTACCTGATCACCGATTAAAAATCATCGTGTATATGTATTTATATATTCTATAGTCCCCATAGTACAAGCTTTGCTTAGTTTGGGACTAGGTCGATTTGTGTATGATTTTCCCTTAATATATTTTTTATTTATTTATAAATAATAGTATATTTAGGTAGAACCGCATCATTTAATTATTTGCAATACAATTAAAATTCAAAACAACTTGCCAGAGCATTTTGCGAATGGTAAGAAAGTAATTAAAATAATGCTTACTTTTATAATTAAGTAGGTAGCTCGTTGTGCAATTCCATTGTTTGAAATTTACAATTATACTAAAGAATCAGCAAAAAAACCGTCAAGCGTAAGTCGATTAACAATTCTTTATAAACATTTTTATAAAAGTAAATAAAAAACATTTTAGATTAATTCTTAACCATTTTTCTTTTTAATAAAAATTTAATTTTTCCTAAAAATAAGTAATAAAGGTTATTTGAAGGCCGAAAATATATTATGATAAATCGGCAGAACAGTTATATTTGGTATTGGTACATGCAACAGAATACTTTAAACGGCTAAAGAAAAGTGTATTACTTACGCTTTTTCTTTTGCGTATATATTAGCGGCAAAAATACTTAAAAAAAAGATGAATAAAGAAACTTTTCTTAATTCTTTGAAGATTTTAAATAATAGGATCAGTAACAAAAATACCTACTCTTATTAATTTGTTTAATCTTTATTGCACAAAAGAAAACTCATCTTACAAAAGGTGGACTTAATACCATGAGGCATTCTCTACCAGTCAACCATGGGGCAAAGCAGAAACATTGTAGGCGGTGTCAATAACTTATACATAAGTAACAAAAGATAATTATAATACTTAATACAGCCTACTTGTTATTCACATATGTGTATTAAAAGACGATATACATATAGGTATGTAATTATTTTCCTGCTTAGTTCTGTTATGCAAATGTATAATCCCTAATCAGCGTTCAAAGACTTTTTCCATGCATCGGTAATGGTGCGAGCGAGACGGCACTACGACCGTTGCATCGCCAGCTGATCGTGACGTCAGAGGTCGACGACCGCGCGCTTTGAAAAATGCATGACGTCACAGAGGAATTCGAATTTTAGGGTTGTCCTGTTTTTAGTTTTTTTTTGTTTTTAGGTTCGTTTACACTTGCGATTTTTTGTGAAGGTAAGTTATAATATCCACCACCACCAATGACCAATGAGGAGACCAATTGTAGGTTTTTAAAATAATAAAAAATGTTTGTGACTCAATGGATGTAATACATATTTCACTTTCTTGGATATTATTTCGTTTGTACATTTAAGAAATTAACATTTGTATTTTGCATCCTTGACTTTGCTCCCATTTGAAAATGGTAACCTTAAAAGACGTCGTTTATGAATAAATTCTGGGAAGGCTCCCAACAAGGTGGACCGACGACCTGGTTAGAATCGTAGACAGAAATTGGATGAGGATTATTGTGGAGAACTTTTGGACAGACCTGTGTGCAGCAGTGGACATCTATCAGCTGTTTATGAGGATGATGATAAAGAAATTAATGATTTATTATTCTTTTAAAATACCATTTTCACAGGCTTTGAATTTCGGTCTTGCCAGAGATTTTAAGCACCCATAATTCTTTACTGAATATTTTTTTCCGAAAATCGCAATGTATTAAAACAGTTACCACTACGTCACAGGTCAACGCCCCCGGTCGAGCCCTCACGAGCCCAAGGCAGTTCCGAATTTGAATTCTAATCTAACGGCTTGCGTACGTCACGGGTGAACGACCGCGAATGTCCGAACTCAAACCCGGTTCATTTGCGGTCAAAACGGATGTCCGTGAACTCTATTTTAAGGAGATAGAGCCGCAATTTGAATAGGAAAGTTCTCCCAATTGTATATTATTTTTGCTGATTGACTATAATATGCTTGCAGGCATATTAGCGGGATCAGGAAGCTATTACAAAGGTATTAAGATGGTAGTTGATTGGCAAATGTATTATAGGTGTGTTTTTAATTTTGCTGTTAGAATATCGTTCGGAATTTGAATGGGGATTGACTCTTCGGAGCAAATCGGTTGAATTCTGGAGTTTTGAAGTTGTAAGAATTCGATAAGTTTTTTTGACGACCTTGTACCGTACGTAAGTGCACCAGTAAAGGTACAGCTCAATAGATCACATTAATAATAGGTACTACTACGTTACAATAGGTGTAACCTTTGGAGTGTGCGAGGGGAGACGCATTCCTCAGAAACTGGTCGCAAGATCAAAAAAGGACCTATGGAAATCCAGGGGTGAAGCCTTTGCCCAGCACCACATTACTAATAAAAAAACACAGGAAATATAAACATCTAGAAAAACCGCCCATTTGCTTAAAGTATTTATATCACCATTCGGTTTATATTGAGTTGTTTACAATTTCCATCGTCTTATATATATTCTTGGCACCTGTGGGGCATTACATAAAGAGGTTATTGACCCCCGATGTAAGTACATATATTCATTGTTACTTACATAACTCAATTGTTTTAAATGAACTTTCGTGAGTCAACGTTTGATATAAAAATCGATTAAATTTTTGTAATGTAAAAACGTGATGTTTTTTGCTTGATTAAACTGGAATCGAACCTTTGAACAGTGTCATGCAAAACGTAGCTATATAACAATCGATAATGTTGAATAGAAAGGATAATCACCCCCATATAATAAAAAAAGTTAACGCAACCTATCACGTTTGTTGTATGGGAGCTGCACATAAATATTTATGTTATTGTTTTTAGTATTTGTTGTTACAGCGGCAAAAGAAATAAATTATCTGTGAAAATTTCAACTGTCTAGTTATCACCGTTCTTGAGATACAGCCTGGTGACAGACAGACAGACGCACGGACAGCGAAATCTTAGTAATAGGGTCCCGTTTTATACCCTTTGCGTGCGGAACACTAAAAAATATATATTGCTATCACCAAAAACTACAGAAGGCCATCTGTTAAATATGTGTTATAGTAATTGTTTGTATACAAACTATTAATTGTTTGTAGACGAATTCACGCCGATCGCTTTTTTCTCTACCATAAAAAAACAAGAGATATCTACACCTAAATGTTTCATATTCAACCAAGTAAAATGCCAGCCTTGCAAAAGAAAGACACAAATGCAATAAAAATGTGCGCATTTACGACCTTTTAGATATGACGACTCTATTAAATATTTTAAATTTAGAAGCGTTGGCCAAAGTTGTGCAACGTTACCGCAAGGCCGGCCGGTCGTTATCGCTGATCAGATACAATACAAGCATATTTTACAATAATATGTAGTTATTTTACTAAGACACGCCTACTTGACACTCAAGGCATGACTTCATGTGAGTGAAGAACATTTGGTGCCATTTTTTAACCCCCAACGAAAAAAGAGAGGTGTTATAACTTTTACATGTGTATCTGTGTATTTGTATATCTGTGTGTCTGTCTGCGGCATCGTAGCTCCCAAACGGCTGGATCAATTTAAGTGCTTTTTTATTAATCGAAAGACATGTCCGTCGAGATGGTTCTTAATTATACTCGGTGGAAATGGGTCCAATAGCTTCCAAGATATTCAGCTTTAATTGGGACAAGTGACAAGATCTCAGCCAATATTGATTAGATTAGATTAGATTAGATTTATTTATTTCATAATATAAAATGTCAGTATAAATTACGCTAAGACAATTGAAGCTAGGAATTCCAAATTTTGTAGTTCTGTTCAGTTTTTGTAGCATTTTATAAATCACTCATTTAATGAGGGTCTCATGATGACCAGCTACTAGTGTCAGAGGTGTTTTAATTTAGGTTATTTTATATTAAAATCCCAAACTTTAAGCAGTAATGAACATGCCACGAATTTCGGCGGCAAGTGGCGCGGCCAGCGGTTGAGCGAGAGATCCGAAGCGGCCATACGAGTGAGCGAGACACACGTTACCCCGCACCGCTTCTGCTGACCGCTAAGACCGAATCGTGGCATCTCTGCGCTGCTACGGTAAAAAGCCGTATCTTACTATGAAATCCATACAAAGATACGACCTTGTAACGTAGGACGGCAGATCTATGATATCATCAAAAGTCGCATTTGCCTCTAAATACGGAATAGCCCCACGTGACCTTATGAGTATAAATAAAGCATTCATTAAAAAACGCGACTAACTTCCTTTTGAAGAATCCATACTCAGCACCTTGGGCAATCTTAGAGGAAAAGTAAAACTGTGACTACCTCAACCGATTTACAATAAAATACCTCATTATACAATTCTCACTCAACCAGGGCAATGACCTACTATCAAATATGTTATCAACCATCGATGGCGTCACCAGGTCACTGAACTTGAATTGCTTTTGGCAATAAATTGTGCAATTTTACATCGCGAAAAAGTCGTTTGTCACTATGACGCGGGTAGAACGAGTCTTTATTCTAGCAAAAATTACGTCATATGATATTTTTATCATTGTTTAAGAATTGGCACTCCTTATAAACTACGTAGTTATTCAGCTTTAGACGTTTTTTAGACGCTTTGTGATAAAAATAACACAACTCACGTGAGGAATTAAAAACGTGGTATTCTAATTTCATAGTTGAGAAGTTAAAACCGTTACAATAGAAATGTAGACTGATGTGGAATTATACAACATACTGTATTTATACGAATAAAAAAACTCAATATGTATGAGTCAAAAAAAATGCAAAAAAAAATTTTTTTTTAATAAGCATGTGACTTCAAAGATGAAAATATGGAGAGTTTTTGGAGCTCCGTAGGAAGTCGTTCCTGACTTTTGGAGCAGATCTAGTCCCAAAAAAATTAGAACCGATTGACATCCTTAAAAAACATAGATATTTCTCGCTACTCGCTATACTTACAGATTATTGTTAAATTGTATAATAAGTATTTCATGCGCCAATTTGTCTCCTGTTTTAGTGATAACGCACAGTGATAGTGACACAATTATATTATTTATTTAATTGTATTTTTAAAACCTCAGAGTTAAAGAAGTGATAAGAAAAAGATAATAAGAAAGTCGAATAACAGACAGGTCATCTGTTTAGCCTTGTAAAAAAAACAGAAAACAAAAAAACTCAAAATATGTTTAAACGAATCGTCAAGGTCACAAAAATATGTTTAATTTCTTCATAAATATTGCTTTTATTGTGAGCCACTTAGGTATTGTTTACTTTCTCAAAAAAAGTAGGGCCGTGAACCCGTAGGTATAATAAAAAAAACTAACCATAACCAACGTGCCCTTGATAAAACAAGGCATCGTCTATTCATTCGTCTTTTGTTTCAAACACGCACGCCACTCTATAAACAAGGCTTCACACAACTAAAACAGTTAAAAAACAAACGAATCATTAAAAACGTAACTTTTAAAAATGGAACAAGCTTTTTAAAAATCGAACGCCGTGAACATCAACGGTTGATTGTCGCCCTAAAATAAAAGTGACAAGTGACGTGTGACGTCACGGGCGCGTCACGGGTCGTTGACCTCGCACGTGAGTTTGCGGACACCTTATAGGGTGTCGTACCCTACTTTTAATCAAGGTAAAAGTTTTTGTTGTTGGACGACTAAGGTTAGAATTCCTTGTTTTCTGTTTTTTTTTTGTTTTGCGAAGGCGGTTAAACTTGGCAGGGATAAGGAAATCGATAATACTTGTAGAACATATGTGTTTTATTGATTTATACATTCTATTTTTACGTTTTTTTATTTTAGGGATTGGTTGGACGAAGACACGCAATGTTGCGTTACTTAGAAGTATAATTTTGTTTTATTCTTTTTTTTTTTTTTCTTGATAAATGGTACTAGGCTAAATTAAAAAAATATATATATACTGTGAATATCATTGAAATTGTTCGCAGTGGAAATCTTTGAGACCACCCTTAAATTCAAATGATGGGACAAAAACGGTCAAAATTGTATTTTTAACTGATTTTAAAAAAACATGTGTATAAATTTATGAAACATGTAGGTAATGTCTCAGTATATCTAACCACATTTTTTTTAATCTTTGGATCAATGGTTTAATATAAAAAACAGGTGTATTTTAAGGTTATCGAGTGTACAAAAGAAAAGTTACAGTCTCCACGTTTCGCTCGCTATATTAGGTCATTGCCCTCCACCTACATAAGGTTTGGCAGTTACGGCCAATGGAAACGGCCTTGAACCCAGTTCAGTCTAGATGCCTGGTCTAGCCAAAATAAGTTTACGACGGGACAATAGACTAACACCAGTCAAAGAGTCCTTCTGTGTCACGCTTTTGGGACTCTTTTTGAATGTTTTTGGGAACAAAAAGGTAAAATTAGATTATGGTATGTCAGTTGAAATTTATGTCCATCCTAATTTTTAAGAAAGAGGGATCTGTTGGTATCTCTACGAATTTGTATGTCTGTGAGCAATGGGTCAAAAATTCTTCTATTTTCACTCACTTATGATAACTAAGTACGTATATAAATCCTCCCAATTAATTTTACTTTTATATAAGAAAAAAAATATTCTAATTGACTTGAAATGTAGTATGTAGACGTTAATATATTAACAACTCAGCTATTGCGTATATAGTGATGTGTCGGGAAAGTTGACTTAAGTAAATCGTATTTGTATGCAATTAAGTCGCATTTTGCCGTACAATCAAAATAGTCCATTGACCAATTTACACCAATCACAATAATTCCGACTATAATTATAACAAGTCAAAGTGCATTTTCGTATGCATCGAGAGTGCGCTTACGTCGTTTGTGATATTGGAGCGGTGACACGTGTATTGAGGTGAATGCACCATGTACCGGCGCCAGTTGTTTTTAAATGCATTCTGTTACTACGGAGAGGTTAAAAGTTTAAATGCAGTATTTACCCTTTGCCCAATTGAGTAATCGTTTATTTTTACATTATATTTATACTTTTGTAAAATGAATTATATGAAACATTTGTTAATTGAAGATATTTTGCTGCGTGCCACTATGCTCGACTCTAGTGTAACTTATGTTTGTATTTTTTTTTATATTTGTAATTTGATAACATTATATACACAAATACATTTATATATAACTTGAGCTTAAACATTGTTTTTTTCTCTCTCTTTATTTAAGAGCTTTGTCACTGTCTCACAGTGAGTAGCTATGCCACTCATAAATAAATATAATTCTAGTTTAGTTTCAGGAAATCATAAATATCTAAAAAGAATACTTGATTTAGAAAAGTTTGTTTGATTGTATTATTACAATCTTCTTCCAAGATTTACTATTGTTATCACACTATCACACGAGTATTGTAAAGGCGAAAGTTTGTGTGTGTATGTATGTCACTTCTTCAAGCCCAAACGGCTGGACCAATTTTGATACATTTTATTCCGAACGTAAGGCGGCTAGTGTAACACAAATTGAACCTAATTTCAAATGTATCTTGAAGATTGGTTAATGGTAATAAATAATGCATTAGAAAGAATGCTCTACATCTGTGCAATTAAAATTAATTTTGAATTATGGCTGTTTCGAAATATTCTTTAAGTGATCGAACTCTATGAGTTCAATATGGTATTTAAAATGAGTGATTTATTATTATAAAATGCGTTGTAGGAAAGTTGATTCTTGAATGACTTAAACGGTTAGGTTGTTTTCATTGAATCATTGTTTTGTTTTCGTCGTCAGGTACATGACCTTTTGTTTTTACTATTATATTCAAGTACTAGCTTTTGCCCGCGGCTTCGCACGCGTAAACACAATATCATACGTTCACTACACTTATTGCGAGGCCAAAGGCCGAGCTCCGCGTAGCACCGAAGGTGCGGAGCGTCCTAAGGAAGCCGCCCACCCACTTAATATAAGTCGAAGTAACTTAATGCGAGGCCGCAGGCCGAGCTCCGCGTAGCACCGAAGGTGCGGAGCGTCCTAAGGAAGCCGCCCACCCACTTAATATAAGTGGAAGTAACTTAATGCGAGGCCGAAGGCCGAGCTCCGCGTAGCACCGAAGGTGCGGAGCGTCCTAAGGAAGCCGCCAACCCTCCTAATATAAGTCGAAGTAACTTAATGCGAGGCCGAAGGCCGAGCTCCGCGTAGCACCGTAGGTGCGGAGCGTCCCAAGGAAGCCGCCCACCCACTTAATATAAGTGGAAGTAACTTAATTCGAGGCCGAAGGCCGAGCTCCGCGTAGCACCGAAGGTGCGGAGCGTCCTAAGGAAGCCGCCCACCCACTTAATATAAGTGGAAGTAACTTAATGCGAGGCCGAAGGCCGAGCTCCGCGTAGCACCGAAGGTGCGGAGCGTCTCAAGGAAGCCGCCCACCCACTTAATATAAGTGGAAGTAACTTAATTCGAGGCCGAAGGCCGAGCTCCGCGTAGCACCGAAGGTGCGGAGCGTCCCAAGGAAGCCGCCCACCCACTTATTATAAGTTGAAGTAACTTAAAGCGAGGCCGAAGGCCGAGCTCCGCGTAGCACCGTAGGTGCGGAGCGTCCCAAGGAATCCGCCCACCCATTTAATATAAGTTGAAGCAACCTAGTGCGAGGCCGAAGGCCGAGCTCCGCGTAGCACCGAAGGTGCGGAGCGTCCCAAGGAAGCCGCAACCCACTTAATATAAGTTGAAGTAACTTAATGCGAAGCCGCAGGCCGAGCACCGCGTAGCACCGAAGGTGCGGAGCGTCCCAAGGAAGCCGCCTATTAAGTTACTTAAACATATGTTAAGTGGTTTGGTGGCTTCCCTGGGACGCTCGTGGAACTCGGCCTACGGCCTCGCATTAAATTACTAATGGTTTATAAAGTAACTTAGCACTTAGTGTGTGAGCGGCTTCCCTGGGACGCTCTGCACCTTCGGTGCTACGTAGAGCTCGGCCTACGGCCTCGCATTAAGTTACTTCTTAATTTAGTGGGTGGGCGACTACTCTAGATCGCTCCGCACCTTCGGTGCTACCATTGTGAACATCATCTTGGTTTAGTTTAAATTGAGGCTAGACTTATGTTTATATATCGTTTTGAATATTTATTGTTTATTGTAGATAACTATTCAAAGCACCTTGAAAAATAATTAGCTCATAGTCCTACCTGAACATATATTAATGACATCTATTAAGATGACAATAAATTATTTTTGTCTACAATGGTATTAATACTTATATAATAATATGACCTGTCATAATAATGTCCTAAGTAACGCCATGAGATTCAGGTGCCAACTTAACTCAATCGAGCGTACGTCAATAATGGCGACAGCACCACTGAACGGATACGTGATGGCCTCACTGTTTTGTTATCCGTGGTATAATGAATAAGGAAGCAAAGGAAAATGCATGAGATAACACGGTTATTATTTCAGTAGGTTCTGGGTTCAAAATCCCGGCTAGGTGAAATCCTTTCTACATTGTAAATTTAATAATTTTGTCTTGTCTCGAATCATGGTTGTTTTTCATATAAAATGCATACATACAGTGTCGAGCAGCAACTCTCAATACCTGATACACTGCTGCTTATATTAGGTATGCGATCAATATTCAACAACTTCGGTATTAATTCTCGAACCCATCACAGCTAGACCCAAGCTTGTGCCGAATCGTGGTCCCCGTGCGTGGTGCCCGTGCACGCTACGACGTACCTGAATCCTTGGTGTTGAGGAGACCCATCAATGGCTCCAAAACTTTACATGTATGGAGCTGGTGTTATTAACTCAGGAAAAATCTTAACAGCGCGATGCAGCCGCTAGTATGGAGATTTTGTCAAAGTAACAACGCCATCTAGCGGAAAATTGGGTCATTGAGAACAAAATCTCAACACACCGTTAAAAATAAAGAATTACTGATATTTAATACTTTGAATAAATTTGATATATTAAAAAAACTACATAGATGCAAAATTGTGGCTAAATATATCGTATATTTATCGTTTATTATACATTTCGCTACCTTATTTATTAGTAAGTTAGGCCAAACACAAACAATACAAAAATTTGCGCCTAATGTTTTAAATGTTGGTTGGTAAAACATATTTAAAAATGTATTTAATTTACTTAAATTGATTCGAAATACTTTTATTTCAATTACACTCGATAAAATGGCATTAAAATCTGTTTTATTCATTAACATTTTTTATTACGTCTCCGGGCTTTTTTATGGTCAATACTTACAAACTACAGAAGAATATAATTGCATATTCAATAAAAGAGCATTAATTAGTTCCTATTGTCGCAAATTGTGTTTTTAAAGATATGTATGTTTTTTTTTTAGGATGAGCCAATTTACAACGAACATTGCACTCATATTTTCGTCTGTGTTGGTCGATAATTGGCGCCATCTTTTCTATCTAACTAAGACGGTTTCCGTAACTCAACGCCTCAAACAACCTTAACCTTATTGTTAATACCGGTGGGCCGCGAGGAGGTATTATGTCGAATTCATACTTTTTAGTTTTTGTACACGTAAGAGCCACGCGGGGGTCGCGTCGTTCTAAATTCAAAATCACAAACGCTGTCATTATAAGGTCACACATTGTAAGGAAAATATTTCATGGAATTTATGTTTTCAGAGATAAATATTAATCATAATAAAAAGTATCCTATAACCATCTTTGGATGTTCTGCTATTCCTGTACCAAAATTGGTAACTTTTTATCCAGCCGTTTCGGCGTGATGCGAGGACAACGGTTTTTTTGAAAACAGATGGCGCCAGGTTGGCACGGCGAAGCGTGTCCATACAAATCAACTATGCGGCTGCATCACGCTATCGAGATTTTTCCTGAAACCATGACCTCCCTCCATAGAAAATTTATTTTCAATACAAATTTAGGATTTTATAATAGTATAGATAGATATAAAATCCACTTACAAGATTTTCCGGACAGTCAATCATATTTAATTTTTAAGAAATTTACTTTAGTTTGCGTTTTTGTTTTAACACTAAATCAGTACCTTCAATAATTATACTAAATTACTAAGTTGATGCTACTGTGGCCCAAATACAAACACAGTGATGTAATACTTGAAAAAAATAGTCAAAAACGTATTTCCAAAGGTGTGTCACTTTAACCCAAATTTCGGACAATTAACATAGTTTTCGAACAAAGAAAAAATCCACTAATTGCGGAAAATTATTGATTATTGGGGGCACAAACATTTAAAGTCGATTGGGCACAAAATATATCGTAAAGTGTAAATACCGCATTTGGGACGTGACGAAGAAATAGCAAAATTTGTAAGTAGTTAAAAGTTTTCGTTTATTTCGATACTTAAAAATACATTTTCAGCCACCTTCGTTTAGTTTTATCTTTTCGGTACTTAAGCTTTTTTTTATGTAGGTATTATAATTGTATTTTTAACTGATATTAATTAAAGCAACTTTTAAATAGTGTCCAGCAGGCTTATGATGGTGCCTTTTTTATCACGCGATAGTAAATAACAAAGCATCCGTCACGTTTTGACAAAATACGAGTGTGAGTGACAGATGATTTGTCACTTATTTATCACGCGATAAACGCAACCATCATAGGCCCCGAATATGCAGATATTAAAACAAACTTGGGAAACTATAATTCCATTAACGAAAACAATTAAAAATAATTAGCAGTCAAGTCCTATTTGAATTAAATTGTCATTTATTGCAGATGTACAAAAATGTGTGACCGGCATAATAGGTAAAATTCAATACTTCGCAAAAGTCAAAACCCATACATTATTTTTCTACAAATATTCAGTTTTTTTTAATCAATGACTCACCTCGACTAGTTATACTACTTTGAGAAAAAAACTACTAAACATTTTTTGTCCGAAAACCGTTATCCACGTCCAAGATAAACAGCCCATCAGTTAAACTAATTCGGGCAACGTCCTAAGGGCCATAATTTACGTAAAACAGTGTGGGTTGAAGGGGCGGCGACCGAACGGCGACATCGAGTCTGCAAAGCCAGACTGAGAACTAGGGTGAACTAGGGTGAACTTTAGCCAAATAGGTTTTAGGACCAGGGCACGCAAATTGTATTAGCAATTTCCGTCCTAGTATAAGATTTTAGGTCATTGAGAGTTGAATTCAATACAATACAACAATACTTTATTGCACACCAATAAAAGTTTACAAAAGGAAACAAGACAAATACAATTTATAAATAACGGTGGACATCAGGCGGTCTTATCGCTAAAAAGTGATCTCTTCCAGACAACCTTTAACAAAGCTACCTTTGACAGAATTCATATATCTTTAGGTAATTGATTTGTGTTGTAATTACTTTGTTTGTCTGTAACCTTTGATTCTACACCGACTACATCTTTCTGTTTAACCCCATGGTTGACTAATAGAGAATGCATAAAGGCATTAAGTCCGCTTGTTCTATTTTGTATTGTGCAATAAAGTTTAAATCAATAAATAATCGAGTGGTAGGTAATGTAATGTCAATGTCATGACTTTTAGTATCCTTTTTTTTTATATCACTATCAGTATCTCGTGAACGGACAGAGAGCAGAGGCTATTGCGTATATACTAAAATTGGCTCGTATCAGTACCATCAGTGTTTTTAGGGTTCCGTACTCAAAGGGTAAAAACGGGACCCTATTACTAAGCCTCCGCTGTCCGTCCGTCTGTCCGTCTGTCCGTCTGTCACCAGGCTGTATCTCATGAGCATTGAGCCGTGATAGCTAGACAGTTGAAATTTTCACAAATGATGCATTTCTGTTGCCGCTATAACAAAAAATAATAAAAAACAGAATAAAATAAATATTTATGGGCGCTTCCATGCAACAAACGTGATCGTTTGCGATAACTTTGCACCTCATTTGTATCCGGCACCTACATACCATCAGGTGCAGACTTAATTCTACCCGGCCAGTTACGATGGGATAAGTGTTCGTACTGGTGCGTGAGTCAGACTCGCACTTGGCCGGTTTTTTTTCAAGTTTAAAGAACGTGTACGTCCTTTGGGGCCTGATTTAGGTGACTATCTTCTCATATTTTGTCTACCTACCTGTTAGATAACCCGAGACCTTTGGATCGATCAATACGTCAATTAATACATAGTTTCCTATATATGTTTCTGATACGACGGCCAAATAGTTTATTGATATGAATATTTAGTTAATGTGCATCAGATCGACTCGTGTAGGACATATATGTATCATATCAATTAAGATTCAAGGCTTCCGAAAGGTCTTAACTGCCTGGAACGCTAATACAACAAACGCCATTTCTTACACTAGCTAATAGATCGGTAAAAGTAGCTTAAAAGTAATATTGAATGATATCTTTCTAGGGAACATACTAAAATTATTCAATTGAAATGGAGTGTAGTAACAACTTCACAACATGGGTCTATATTGACTCCTAGTATTTTTTTTTACAATTTTTTCATTTCGTCGAAAACATTTTTCTTTGCGAACGTAAACTATTTGAGATTGTTAAAAAACAAGCCTAACCTAACCTTAATCAATAGAATGATATTTGTAAGAATTATGAAAAATTGATGACTACAGAGCACAAAAATTCTTCGAAATTATTTTTTGGCAAAATTAACACTTCGGTGGCTTATGTTTCTAGGAAACAAATGGCTTCCTAACAACATACATGTTTTATTTTATAATATATTTCTCATGTCAATTACTATAAGTTATTGAATAAATTGGATACTCGTCTATTTCTTGTGTGAAACTTCCAAAAATCCAGGTACTAAAAAAAGTATTCATTTTTTGCAAATGACTTTGTTGAGTCTTCCCTAGTAACCAGTCCACGGGGGGCCTATGATAGTTTCGTTTATGACGTGATAAATAAATGACAAAGCATCTGTCACCCACACTCGCATTTTGTCAAAACGTGACGGATGCTTTGTCTCTTATTTATCACGTGATAAACGCAATCATAGGCCTTTAGACTTCCTAAACAAAGACAGAACTATTAACCTTTTATCGTTATGACCCTTGACTTCAGAAGTGGGATGAATCTTAAATTATCCTCAAATTAGTTAAGCCATAATTTATGCAACTCTAACAACCTAAGAGGTTGCGTAAGATACCTAAATCTAGACTAACCTAGTGCATATGTGTGCTGAGGATGTGAAAATAGATCGGTGTGTACATGTGTGTGTTTTATTGGGGCGCTGGGCCAAGCTTGAGATCTTTTCGGTTTTAAGAAGTCAACGACCTTCATACTAATAGTTCCGACTGATACCTACTTTATTAGACGTTCTCACATATTATCAAATGATAAAGCTTTAAAAAACCGGCCAAGTGGGAGTCGGACTCGCGCACCGAGGGTTCCGTACAAAAACTTCCCATCGTAACTGGCCGGGTTAAGTTAAGCTTGCACCCTGGTATGTACGGCGCGGCATACAAATGAGGTGCAAAGTTAACGCAACCGATGACGTTTGTTGTATGGGAGCCCCACTTAAATATTCATTTTATTCTGTTTTTAGTATTTGTTGTTATAGCGGCAACAGAAATACATCATCTGTAAAAATTTCAACTGTCTAGCTAACACGATTCATGAGATACAGCCTGGTGACAGGCGGACACACAGACAGACGGATGAACAGCGGATGCTTAGTAATAGGGTCCCGGTTTTTATCCTTTGGGTACGGAACCCTAAAAAGACCTCAAGTTATTGAAGTCAATGACCTCTTACAGCAAATTGTAACAGCTGAACTAATTTTTTAGCGTCATGGCCTTGATGCGAATATGAAATCTGAATTCGGTTCAGAAATAGATTTCCTCAATATATTAAACTACATTATATGTCTTCGACTCTTTGTCAATATATTTAGAGCAGTACAATATCACACTAATCGGTGATACAAATCTTTGACATATATAAATAAAGAATAAAAAGTATATAAATAAATTAAAAAAAAATATCAGACAACCTCACACAAATCGATCAAGTCCCAAATTATATAGATAAATATCTTAATTACATAGGACAACCATGACCCAAGCACAAATATTAAAGCTCATCACACAAATATTTGCCCTGGCCGGGATTCGAACCCGGGACCGCCGGCTCATTGGGTCAACTGTCAAATGTAAATCCTTTTTTTCCATCTGTTTGAGCTTGGTGAATGCGCTTAGCATTAAAAAAAAGGAGGCGGCTCTAAAATCGGAATGAGAAGGTATTATTTCATGCGGTCTGCGTCTGCATAGCGGTCCTATAGCTCAGTTGGAAGAGCACTGCTCCAGTTAAACAGAGGCCGTGGGTTCGACTCCCAATTGTACTGCTTTGTATCATTTGTATCTATCGATATCCACACTCGTACCAATTTAAACTTATTGCCAATTAAATTTAAACCACATAGAGTTGTGCACCAACGACCTCTTTGCAACTTTTTCCGAAAAGTGTGTACGATTGTGCACGAAGGTATCGCTACAAATTTGATTCCTAGGCTATTTCGTACCTTGTCACAGTGAATGTCAATATGAAAGCCGCTTGAAATCTCATATCATCGTCATTGTGACAAGGTTCTATAGTGGCCTAGAAATCAAATTGGTTGGCTGTTCTTTGACCCTACAAGGTTACTTGGTCGGATTTTTCTTTAATTTATGGACTCAATTTAATGCATGCATTTTTATGGATAGACAAAGTAACCTTGTAGGGTCAAAGTACCCCGACCTTACGGTATGTCAAATGCATGTCAAAAACCGACTTTACATGAATAAAGTGCGTTATCACGGTTAGTGGTTGCGACGTGCAATGACCTCCTCGAACCACAAACGGTAATTTTTCATGTCCTATCACATGTTATAAATATTATCCTCTTTCCTTATTGCTGAGTTTATTTATTTTTATTGATAATAAGGACAATAAACACGAAATTACCGCATCAGAATGTGTTGTTCTAATGATTAAATTAATTTGGAAAATGTAATTATAAAATCAAGACGCGAAATAAATGTAGCCATTTCATCTACTCTAATCTTTACTATTATTGTAATGTGAACTCTATGACGAGAAAACTGAAGATATAGAAGACATTTACACTATATTTCGCTATTAAATAGCACGTACCCTGTTATTAAAAATCCTGTAAAAAATGTGTACCTACAAAAAAATCCGCAAAAAAAAAACAACATTACCTCTTATAGAGTTGGCAGCTTTTTTATCCATAAACATAGTATTCATGGAGGATCCGAACATTCCATCGCTGCTGCCCGGAGGTGGTGAGGTGCTGTCAGCCACGGATCCAGAGATATCCTGCATCCCCATTCCCATCTGGTTGTGCATCACATCCGTATGCGGTTCCCTCTTCAGTTGCATCCCTTGACCCAACGTCGTGGGATGCAGCATGGTAGTCGCCGAAGAATGCCCTCCGTGCTGATCCGGGGGCCACTGAGACCCGAACAACTCGTGAAACTGGCTGTTATTCATTTTCGAATTCAGATTTGGAACGTTCTTTTTTCTCTTGTCTATAGCTTTTAAGTGTTAACCGCCGAGTCACTCGCGAATCGAATTCGCATTTTATTTCTAGTATCACTGTGTTTTGGTGTTTTTATTGATGGTTTTTTGAATCGACTTTGTCGGTAAGGCAACTGTGATACACCATATATGTATGGCACGACCGTTCAACTTGGTTGAAACACGGGTTAACTGATATATATAAGAATTTTCCGACCGAGAGGCGAGGTTAAATTTCTTTTAGCAAAGTTTATTTCAGGTATTAACTTCTTGAAGAGCAACAAGTTTTCTGGCATTTTGTCTCCGTGGTGAAGTTTTGAAAATCACTGTTTCATTCAAATAAACATTTATAAGGCACTGTTTTGTTATTGTTCACGCTTGTTCCCGTTTATGAAAAAATTCTAAAAAAAATCACTGAATCTGTAAACAGAAAACCAGAGAAAGAAGAGCTTCTGTAGTTTCGGAAAATGCCAATTGGGGATTTTAAATAACCGGGTCGGTTACTTAAAATCGGTCGCACTTCAAATTCCTTTGTCACTGCACTGCCACTTGTAAAAAAATACGTTCACCTCACTAACTGTAGAAGAAAAAATTTGTACGTTAATTTTGTACTATAGGTTGTGCACAACTCGGTATCGCGACGGCAACTGGTCGGCGCGGCGCCCCGACTGTGACTGACGCATTGTCGAATCTTCACGGGCCACGAAAAAAATTTTTTTTCATCCGAATAAACGAGCTAGCTCATAGTCATAGTTCAACGGCCAGCACTGAAACCAACTTCGAAAAACCGCGTTCTTAAGAAAAAAAAACATAAATATGCAAGTCTGGAATGTGAAAACGTTCGATTTTTGAATTTGGAAATGGAATAATCTTAGTTTTAATGGTAATTAAGAAGCAAAATGACTGGCCGCAAAGACTTGTGGGAGTGTGCGTGATATCGTATTTACGCGCGGCGCGCACACAGCGACGCGGGTCATTGAACCGAGGACCCAAACAAAGTAGATTTCGGTGAAATGCTGTTGAACTCTAGGAACGTTTGAACCGCGATTTTTGGCAAACGTTCGATTTTCGAATTTCGAAATATTGTGTTTTTTTTTAAACGGATCTGAGCGTAGTTTTTGTTGCAACTGATATTGTTGGTCTGTTAAGAGGTCATTGACCCCGGAAAATGCTCGCGCATTATACATTTTATTACTCATTTTGCTTTTATTTTGCAATTACGAGGGGCAAACCGAAATGATCGGGAATTTAAAAAACTATGTGCACTATATACATAAATTATATTTTATTGTTTTTCGAAGTATTCTCCGTTACATTCAATGCACTTTTGCATTCTTTTAAACCAGTCATTAAAACAATAATTCCAGTTTGAAGTAGGCATTGCCAAAATGGCCGATTTATAGGCTTCCACAGCGGCTTCTGGGTTCTCAAACCGCTGACCACGCAATAAATCTTTAATTCTAGGGAACGTAAAAAAATCATTTGGACTCAGGTCAGGGCTGTATGGAGGATGGGACATCAACTCAACGTTTTCGTCGTTCAAAAATTTAGTTGTTTTGTGGGCGGTGTGGGAGCTCGCATTGTCGTGGTGTAAGATGACGCGGCGTCTCGGGTTCCCTTGGCGAAGTTCGGCCAGCACCTCCGGCAAACAAACTGTGATATACCAATCAGCGGTAACGGTTCTTTGTTCTTCTAGAGGAATTGTGGCAACATGCCCCTTTTTTGAGACGAACGAAGCCACCATCTTCTTCGACACGCTTCGAGAACGCACAACTTTCGTTGGTTTGACCTCGTCATCGAAGACCCATACTGCCGACTGGTGCTTTCTTTCAGGCTCATAAGAATAAATCCAGGATTCGTCACCCGAGACCATATTATAAACGGCTTTTGACTTTCCTCCATTGTAGCATTTCAGAATAGATCGGCACCAATCAACACGAGCCGCCTTTTGCTCTTCAGACAAATTATGGGGTACCCATCGGGAAATCAATTTTCTGACACCCAATTCACCATGCAAAATAGTGTGAATTGCAGTCATTCCAATGCCTATGGTTGCCCGAATCTGCTCGTATGTCACATGTCTATCTTCTTTTAGTAGTTTTTCCACAGCCGCGATGTTTTCAGGCGAAACCGCCGTTTTCGGCCGACCTGATGAAGGTACGGTGCCAAGAGAGGCACGACCCCGTCGAAACTCAGCATACCACCGATATATTGTCGTCTGACTAGGTGCTTCAATGTCGTATATAGTAACAAGCTCATTGCGACATTCATCTGGAGATAAGCCACGACGAAAGTTATGGTAAATAATTGCACGAAAATTTTCACGCGTCAGCTCCATTTTGTTCATCGAGTTGTCAATTTAAAAATGGAATTAAAAAAATATATCGTTCTTTTTTTAAATTGTAAAAACGGCATCGTGATTGTAAGTCGCCAGTATGCATGTGACAAAAAAGGATTTAATGTAACTCAGTTTAAAGTACTCTATTCCCGATCATTTCGGTGTGCCCCTCGTAAATGCTTGTAAGGAAATTCGAAACGCTTCTTCATAACATAATTTAGGTCTTATTTTATTATTCACAGGGTACCTATACTTAGATGAACGGTGACTTTAGTACTACCTAAAAATAAATAACATAAGTATGCATTTTTTAGGATTAACTATAATATTGAAAGAGAAATCGTTTAATGATATACATTTTAATTGAAATGTTCATCTCTTAAAGCTTTCCTCATCTGTTTGGTATAGTTTTTGTAGTTTAAATCAGACATACCATTTAATAAAAATAAACCATTAGACAGCGCGCAAGTGAATCACATCGCATACTTAAATAAAATATAAATAAAACACTTTCTCAAAGTTCATTAATGGGAAAGGGAAGACCCGCCTAAATGTCGGCCGACTGACTCAGTAGCTGGCCTGCTAACCCGCTGTCTTGGATTCGATTCCCGGCGACAGAGAAATTACAAAATCGGTGTATTGCGTAAAATTTGTAGTAAATTGGGGTCGGTATTTTTTTTAAGTTACTTACTGATAAAATTAGGGTAAACTATTACCTACTGTTAGAACTATATAATACTGCCATACTGGTGGTGGTACATTTAAAATTAACATACATCATAAAAATAAAAATAAAATAACAAGTAATTTTGGCCGTTAGTGTCTGTAATTTTTTTTTATTAAAACCTAAAAATAATTAAACAACGGGTGTTATACTGTATTTTAAAAAACACAAAAAATTTACTTATATATTTGAAAGTTAATTGAAAAATCTATTACTTAAAAAGCTATGACACTACTGTTTCATAACATGAAGTACAGTCACCTACAATTTGAACGGCCTTGCGCCCCCGTCCACTCACCTTTCGGGGTCAAAGACACACGGAAGATGGGAACAACCTTTTTTTAAGTCGGTTAAAACCCGATGAGTATTGGATTTCATAATATTGAGTACAGTGATCTATGAACGGCCTTGCACCCTCGTCCAAACACCTCTGGGGGTCAGAAACATGAGGAACTTAAGAGGCCTTATTCCTTAAAAAAAAATGTTTTTTCATATTACATGACAAATGTATTGATAAATTCAAACCAACTTATTGAAGTGAATAATACTTTTCCCCGAGTTCTAGGTAGTAACATAGCTATTTCATACTTTCGTTGCGTGCAGTCGAAAATAAGTTAAAAATAACTATTTTTCCGCGCGAATTTTGTACATTTCGAGTAGTTATTGAAACAAAAATTATCAATGAAAAATTCAAACTGTAGGTTTCAAACATATACCAATAAATCCCAATAGCCCTGTCCTAGGTAGTACATCAATAATATGTTAAGAAACGTGTTTTATCATTACAAACATACACATAAACAATTCACAAACTTTCATAATTTTGCATAATAGCTCCGTTTTAGTAAAAAACATAGAGTATTAAACAATTCATTTTTCCAAACTGGAAAATTGATGATATTTTGATATAATAAAGACCGGAGAAGTGCGAGTCGAATTCGCCCACCGAGGGTTCCGAAAAAAGATGTTATCCCTCATTTTTGCCTCGACAGTCGGGTAATATATTTGGGGGTCAAAGACACACGGAAGGAAGCAATAACCGCCCCCATTTTTGATCAAGTTATTGACACCACGCGATTTCACAATGAAAATTTAAAAAGTTAGGAGGGTTCATGAAAATTGTTTATACAATATTATTTTGACTGAGCGAGCGAAGTGTGTCCATTTCAGCTTGGCCCAAAATTAATAAATAAATATAAATAAATAAATAAATATCGGACAACCTCACACAAATCGATCTAGTCCCAAATTAAGCTCAAGAAGGCTTGTGTTATGGGTACTAGACGACGATATACGTAATATAACTATTAACAGACAGTCTTACACAAATCGACCTAGTCGCACACTGAGCAATGCTTGTACTGTGGATACTAGACGACGGTATACATACAATACATAATATCCATGACCCAGGAACAAATATTCGAGTTCATCACACAAATATTGGTCCTTGCCTTGATTCGAACCCAGGACCGTCGGCTCAGTAGGCAGGAGCTGTACAAACTGCGCCAACCGCATCGTAATTCTTAAGTATGTTAGTATGTTTGGATGTGCAGATGCTTTCCGGTTATTCTCGCCTAGAGGTCCCCATTCTCAACCAAATCCTCATGTAATTTGGTGGGGTTCGATAAGTATATAGATTTTTTTTACAATTCGGTTTTCCGTTTTTTTTTGTATAGCAGAGATTTGGAGTTTTGTAAAATTGTAGTAATTTAAAAACAAGCTCAAGAGGTCACTAGTATTAGTGATATAAATAAATAAATAAATATTAAGGGACAATCTTACACAAATCGACCTAGTCCCAATCTAAGTAAAGCTTGTACTAATGGGTACTAGACGACGATATATATAATATATATACTTGTAGTTACGTATACAGAAACTAGGATATAGTTATTTCGTTAAAAAATCCTTAATGAAGTAGGATCGATAGGTCGTTAGCTTAGAGCGAGAGGTTGTGACGTCACAGCCCTCTCGCTCTCTCGCAAGGTCACCTGCCCTTCGGGTCAGAAGAGCGTAAGGGATACCAGGAAACCCAGTACCTAATTCAATTGTACAGTCAGATACAAAAAGATATCGTATAGAAAAAAAATAGATTAAGAGGCCTTATTCCTTTTTAAATTTATTTTTTTCATATTTTGACAAATATGTTGATAATTCCAATCAACTTTTTGAAGTGAATAATATTTATTCCTCAGTTCTAGATAGTAACATAGCTATTTCATGCTTTAATTGCGTGCAGTGCAGTCGAAAATAAGTTGAAAAAACCAGTTTTCTTCGTGAATTTTGACAATTTTGAGTAAGTAGTTTTGTGAAATGAAAAATTCAAACTGTAGGTTTTAAATTAATTTTAAATTATTTTTAAACAAAATGACTATTTCTATACTTTTCTGTTTATTCTAAACGTTTGGTTTTTATTAACACATTCAACACCGGTAGCCCGCCCCGTGGGCACTGTGCTCGTAGCGAGTTTTCACTACAAACGCATTTCGCCATGTTATCGGCTACGCGCGAAGCGCTACGAGATCCTCGGTTGCGAAAGAGTTCTGTAGGTTTCTAATATACCAATAAACCGCAATGGCCGTGTTCTAGGCGACGGCGGCAATTCGCTCGGTCCATTATTGTCAAAGGAATAACAAAGTACTTAAATTAGCAACCCCTAACCTACAGCGTATCAGCATAGCTGATCAGCGAAGAAATGCTGCCAGCATTTTCGGTACCATGCCAAAGGGGACCTATTTTTGGAATTTGTTTTAGTTTATTATAATTTTAGCTTTTTTGTACATGGCAGTTTAAGTTTTTTATTTAATGTCACTTTGATTTTCCTTTTTTTTATCTTTAAATAAAGTATTTTTTTTTATAAGTAAGGGTTAGTATTCATATTTTCTTAAGGCTCCTTATCTGTTCAAAAATGCTGAATGTTTTAGACTTTTTTCTCTATGATCAAACATGTTTCTTAACATATTAAATGTTACTAGTTATAACAGGGCCATTTATTGGTATATATTTGAAACCTACAGTTTGAATTTTTCATTGATAATTTTGTTTGAAAAACTACTGAAATTTGTTTTTTTTTTTTTTAACTTATCTTCGACTGCACGCAATAAAAGCATGAAATAGCTATGATACTTTCTGTAACTCAGTTAATTCAAAAAGGGTTCGTTGAAATTATCCATATATTTTTTTATAGGAATAAAGCTTCTTAAATATGCTTTTATTTGTTCAACTTATGTTAAAACACGTGTGTATCAAAAAATACGATAAAAATGGTTGCCATGCTATCTTGAAATCAGTTGGAGCTATCGATGCTTTAAAATTGATAAAAATTGCATGTTGCTTTATCAGTGAAGTTCAATGACTTTGAAAAGGTAAAGATTGTATTATTTAATTTGCTGTTCTGATAAGTTTACGACCATTTTTTATTAGGTTTGCAAACTGGTACTATACTACACAACATATTAAAAAAAAAACAGGTACTAAACTTATAAGTATTTACCCAATTACAGGCAAAGACAACATGCGTTATAAACAAAAAAAAAAAAAATTTTTGCATACTAGTTACACTATTTTTCCTCTAGCTTTTAAAAGGTCTCATGTCGACGTCTTACCTCGAAATTTCGTCAATTATAAACCGGTTTTGAAAATGGAAGGTGTATTAATCTGAATTTTCTTAATTCTAACGCTTTTCATTGAAACGAATTTACTTGGTAATTCATGATAACATTATTGAAAAAAAATGTGTTCTTTTTCGTTGGTACGTAAGTCAATATTAAAAAATATATATTCAAAACATAAATGAACATGCGGTCTTTCAACAACATTGAATTGAATAACATTTTCTTTTAAGTATTATCGATTTAATTATCTTTTGTTTGTTTAGCGTGGTGTGAAACCGCCTTAACAGTGACCCGTCAAAAGGGTCACAAATGGGTTCACAGTTCGTTAAACTTCGTGTTTTGAAATTCGAATCCGTTCTACATTTGATTTTTTGAATTTCGAATCCGTTTTAACGGTGGTTTTGTTTCATTGCACTGATGATAATGAACTGACGATATACTTTTCTTTGTAAGATAATACTAGGCGACTAATTCAACAAGGCTGTGTATTATCCCCAATTTACTTATATCTCTGCTCTATTCGCTGTATCGACTTATGCTATTTGAGTTGACACTGACATTGACAAAATGTCCTTATACAAAAGATGGCAAAAATAGATCTCGTGCCTGACATTCTCACTGTAGCGCCATTGAATTTTACATCTATCAAAGTTAAAATACATAAAAGTAAATGTCAAACCGTTATTTCGAACAGACATCGCTAATGCATCTGAAGCGATATAAATACTATAGTCTAAAAATAATATACCTACATTCCTAGTAGCCAAAATAGACGTTATCGTCATCCTTAAATAAATTCGTGAGTTGGTTTGTTTCTTTGACATTCTTGCAACAAGGTGAAGGAACCACACATCATAGATATATGGGTTGAAGTGTGACATAGATAAGCCAAAAATAAATCTCATGTGAAGTATAAAAATAACTTACTGATTAACGAAAAGAACTGGCCGGTTTACAGAGATAACTGCCGAAAATAACCAATTATAAAAAGAAAAACAAAATAAAACTTTCAAATGTCGAATCTAAGCGTTCGAAATTCAGTTGCGAATTGCAACGGCTAGATAAGCTTCGAAACAAAAAAGTCCCAATTACACTGGCCATTATAACTCAATATAAACTCTATTTCAAAGATCGTAAGTTAGAAATAGAAAGTGCCACAAATTGGTGGTTAGTGTATTTTTTGCTTAAGTCATGATTCGTTGACCTGCAATTTTGGATAGGTCGTCGTCCGGCGAACGAACTGCTCTAGGGTTGTCAGCGAAGAGTTGTAAGAGTTAAGTACCAGGCCACTTATGAGGGTTGTCACCAAAAAACAATTTGGTTTTCAGAAAATCTGAACAACGAATGAATAGATACGGAATAATCTGATAAGATTAATAAAATACAAGGCTACAAGGAACTCGTTAATTATTCTTAAGAGGCCTTATTCCTTTTAAAATTATTTTATTTCATATTATGACAAATCTATATAATAAAATTGAAAATGCCAGAACGGGATAACGCACTAGGGAGGAAGCGAGATGGCGCCTTACAAAACTCGACGTCCTTTTAGATCACGTTTCTCCAATACGATGCACGTTACCGCAGAAACAACGATTCAAATCTATTGTCTAAATATGAGAATAGAAAAAGAGCGTAAAAAATACCGTTTTCGCTACGTATTTCCTTCACAATCGGCTAAAGAAATTTCATAAAATTCTTCATTTCGCGACCGTCGGCCATTTTCGGCGATCCCTCGGTTATTCTCGCTATTACGGGTTAGGTTCAAGTAGCCTAAAGTTTCTTTTCGCCATATGACTTAAGTTTAAGTAGCCAAACATTTTTGGCGTCATGTTGGTACGCCGTTATATCGAAGTTTTTTGCTCGAAATGTAATGACTACGCACTTTGCTTATACGATAGAGTGAGACGACATGTAACGTCAGTCGTCAGTCTCAGTCAATTGAAATGTCAAACGCCGACATGACATAACCTCAACTCTGTGATGTGTATTAATGTTTTTGAATGGAATTAGTGAAAAAAGATCAACTATATTGTTGCCAAAACGTTATACTCCGTATACGCCTAGCATATATTTACCTATAACGGGTAGGAACGAGTTTGTGAGGGAAAACAAGCGTAAAATAAACACAGAAACTATGTTAGTTAAACGAGTATGTATTTTAACATATTACTTTCTATTGAAAGATTAAGAGGCCCTTTACCGATAAAGGCTAACGTCCACCACTATTTTCCAAAACAGACACAACGTAGCATTAGGTTTTTATTAAGCTTTGCTAGGCTTTGCTTTGCTTTGAGTAACATTTGTACATGTACCTACGTATTACTCTGGAGCCCATGTATACAAATATAGAATTTGTTGAATCCCTTTTGATTATAATTAATTTTATTTGCACTAAGTAAATGCAGTTTCCTTTTTAAAAAGCTTTTATTTAACTTGCAACGTAACTAAATGCAGTTTCCTTTTTTCATTATATATATTGAGAAAACAAAATTACGGGGGAGCCTCTGGTCGCATAACAATTATTGTCATAATATCGATTGTCATAACAGTTTACGCATAAAGTTGCTACGCATACATTTTTTTTTGGCATAAATTGTAGGATGTCATAATTGTTCGCTGTCATAATTTCTATACGTCATAATTGTTTAGCCATAACGTCGTATGTCATACATTTATTTAGTCTGAGAATTACAATTATTTTTAGTATAATTGTAAATGTCATACACTTTTCAAGCCATAATATTGATAATTACAAATTATATTATATTGGTCAGCTCCGACTTGGTTGGGTTAGCTTTAAGTTTTTTTTTATAACCTGAAATCGGACTTGGTCGCATCCGACTTGGTTAGGTTAGGATTAAGTTATTTTTTTTTAAGACCCAAAACCCGACTTGGTTGGGTTAGGTTTAGGTTATTTTTTTTATGACCTGAAACCCGACTTGCTAGATCCGACTTGGTTGGGTTAGGTTTAGGTAATTTTTTTATGACCTGAAATCCGACTTGGCTAGATCCAACTTGGTTGGGTTAGGTTTAGGTTTTTTTTTTATGACCTGAAACCCGAATTGGTCAGAACCGACTTGACTATGCGTTTTGCAATGTATGCGTTTATAAAGTATGGTTGCATTGTTTTATGAGTAATCAATGTATGACCATGACAAAGTATGCTTAAATCATTTCATGCGCATCAACTGTATGCCCATTACACAGTATGTTCTTAAACATTATGATTAAAAACGTTATGCGCATAAATGTATAACTATTTACAGTTATGCGTAATGATGAGTATGATGCAACCCGACCCCTACCCCAAAATTACATATTCAAGTGTTACAAATAGGAAGTACACTTGATTTACGCGAGCGAAGCCGCGGGCACGTCTAGTATATTGATAATTTCAACTAACTTTTTGAAGTGAATAATACTTTTCCCCGAGTTCTAGGTAGTAACACAGCTATTTCATGCTTTCATTGCGTGCAGTCGATAATAAGTTGAAAAAACTAATTTTCCGCGTGGATTTTATCAATTTCGAGTAGTTTTTTAAAGAAAAATTATCAATGTAAAAATCAAACTGTAGGTTTCAAATATGTTTATACCAATAAATCCCAACCCCAATCCCTGTTCTAGGTAGTAGCATCAATAATATGTTAAGAAACATGTTTGATCATAGACAAAAATGTCTAAAACAATCAGCATTTTAAAAGGAATAAGACCTCTTAATATTTTGTGGCAACCCTACCGTCAGATGGCCGGTACATCGATCGGCGTTTCGTTACCGCTCGCAATTGATGTGTTTCCGGCACCTTCCGGCTTTATGCCGCTGCCACACGGTCCGACACCGTTATGGCGGTTCGACACGATCCGACACCGTTATGCTTAGTACACACTTAGCAACCAATTTTTACGCCTCGTTTTAGGCTGCGTAGCCACCGAGTGCGATAGCTTTGCACGAGAAAATCTACCTTTTTAATAGAATTAGATGCCAGTACTATCAGCCCGTCTAGCACAACTATGCTTCGCGACTCATGTCACGCGACATGATATCACCCGTCACTCTCTGACAGTTCTGTACAGAAAGAGATGGTAGTATATCTCGCACGAGAAAGAGTCGCATGGCACAGTTGTGCTAGAGGTGTCGGATCGTACATAACGGAGATCGGAGAGCGGAAGCGAGGGAGAGATCCGAGTACGTCGGTCATACGAGTGAGTGAGACACATGTACCTACACCACTGCCTACAGGCTGCTTAAGATAGGGCACTGAAGCATCTTACAAAATAACAATAAACAAAATGGTACTCCGGTTTACCTAATATTGAATGTTGTGCCTAGGTATTTTTTTGACACAACCCAATTTCACACAGTTCAATCCTGAACTCTACAGAATGCTACTATCTTTTGATCGTCTCATCTGATTGTGTAAAATACGTCACAAGTGGTCCCGCATGGCGACGCGATCGGCCGACGCGATCGGCTGACGCGATTTGATGACTAATTGCCCATTTTGTTTCGTTACTGGCTTGCTGTTCAGTAATTTTTTCCTCCAAAAGTCAACTTATATGTCTATGTGGGGTTCATATCGGCTGGCATAAAATTGATTGGCATAATGTATTATTTGGTATAAAATTGTTAGCCATAATTCTGAAATTATTAAGTTTACGATAGTTTTGAAAGTGAAGCTTAGTTTATAGGTTAGTTACCTATAGTATGGTTAGACTAACGATTTTATGACAAAGAATACATTATGCCAAGCAATTTTATGCCAGCCGATAGGACTGTGTGTACATTTCTTATTAGCCATATTATTGTGCGTCTGTTTCTGGCAAACATAACCTAGTTTTAAGAACCAGGCCGCGTATATTTAGGTAGTTCCAAGTAGGAAGCAACAAAATTCAGCTTTGTTATAGTAGGTAATATAATAAATTACTACCTACTCGTATAAGTAAACTAATTTTACTCGCGGTTGCGCCTGATTTTAGTTATATTTCGGAAAATGGTTCTGGATTACAACATTGGCTGTTGGTTGTTGCTGATTTTATTATCTCACCACCTACTCTTTAATTTTAATTTTTGGCTCAATTCTCTACCCAAAGGTTGTAAGAGATCGCTCTTTAGCGGTAAGACCGCCTATTGTCTACCATTTATAAATTAATTTCAATTATAACATTTTTCTTGTCGGTGTGCAATAAAGAATTGTTGTATTGTATTGTATTGGCTATTTTGGGATCAGTTCAGAGGCCTATATAACCCGGTACCTCTGGATTGCCGTTCCAGCGTAACCTTTCAACAGTTACAACCCACATTAAAAAAAATGAGACATTACATCCATACTAATCCATACTAATATTATAAATGCGAAAGTGTGTCTGTCTGTCTGTCTGTCTGTCTGTTACCTCTTCACGCTTAAACCGCTGAATCGATTTTGATGAAATTTGGCATGGAGATAGTTTAAGATCCGAGGAAGGACATAGGATAGTTTTCATCCTGGAAATAATCCCTAAAAAGATTGAAAAGTGAGTGAACAGTATAGTAGTGACATTGATGACCCTGTAGAAATTGTAATGTCATTATTAGACCAAGAGCACAATTGCTCTTAAATTTGCTTAGGCACTTTTAATAATCCCTTTTATTAATTAAGGTGATTAGGTGGATATCTATCGTGTTTTACGAGGTTGTTGATAAATACGGAACAAATACGAAATACTCTCTGTCTGCCTGTCTTTCTGTTACATTTTCACGCCTAAACTTCTGACCCGGTATAGATAAAATTTGATGTGGAGGTAGTTATAGACCCCGAGAAGGACAAAGAATGTTACTGCAGTTTTAAGGTGAGAAACTTACATGTAAATGGAGGCGGTTCGAATAGGTCTTTGTTTTCTTTCTGTTACACATTTTAAAAACCTATGTAATATTTAAATAAAACAATTTAAACGGATTATATTGCGTATATTAATTATTTGAGCCTCCCTGACGTTTCAATACCTGATGTCTCAATACCTGAGGCCCGTGAAGTGCAGCATCCCTCTGCAGAGTGCTGGTGTTTACAAGCTGGACTGCGAGTGTGTTCTATCATACATTGGCCAAACGTAACGTAGTATAGCTACACGGGTTAAGGAGCATGTAGCTGATGTCAAGCACCGTCGTTGCAACAGGTCTACAGTCTGCGAGCATGTCATGGACAAACCAAACCATTCAATTAAGTTTGATAATACTTCAATCCTTGGCAGAGAGAAACGATATTTTCCCACAATGTTGCGCGAGGCTATTGAAATCAAAAAATATCCCAATTTCAATAGAGAAGATGGTTTGTCATTACCACCGGCTTGGTATCCTGTTGTACATCTTATCAAGGATCCAGCAAGACACAAGACTGGAAACCTTGGGCCTCGAACGGTGTAAAACAAATTAATGTTAAAGTAGTTTTATGTAGTTTTTGTTTAGAAGTATTTCATAGTAATAAAAAAGGCAATCTGGGAGTTTTCTTTGGCGGTTCTTTCTCCTCAGTAAGCCTTATAGTGAACCGCTGGTAGATATTTTAAATAAAATAATAAAGGCCCGTCTGGCACATGTGTAACTGTCTTTAAACATTAGGCCCATCTGGCATATATGAACACCTTTATTTTAAATTAATATTTATAAAATGGGTAGTTTGCACAAATGTAACATTGACAGAGAAAAATTGTGTTTTTCTCAGTCAACCTTTGACAACGGTATCTGTAAAGGTACTGAACCGTCAGGGAGGCTCAAATAATTAATTTTTAAATGTGTGACAGTCGCGGAAACCGAAGAAAATACTATGTAATATTTATTCAAACAGGTTACTACTAGGGGTTTTACTTATGTTTCTTTAAACCTACCTATCTCGCAGTTACCAATAATTAATTGACCTTATCACTTAAATTCTGGTCTTACACATCCATCCATACTTCTAAGTTCCACGTGGACGTAGTCGCGGGCAAATCCATAATACTATACTTACTATATCCATCCATACTAATATTATAAATGCAAAAGTGTGTCTGTCTGTCTGTTACCTCTTCACGCTTAAACCGCTGAATCGATTTTGATGAAATTTGGCATGGAGATAGTTTAAGATCCGAGGAAGGACATAGGATAGCTTTCATCCTGGAAATTCTCCCTAAAAATATTGACCCTGTAGGAAATGTAATGATTAGACCAAAAGCACAATTGCTCTTACATTTGCTAAGGCGCTTTTAATAATAATCCCTTTTATTAATTAAGGTGATAAGGTGGATATCTATCGTGTTGTACGAGGTTGCTTCCGTACTGCCAAGTTCCACGCGGACGTAGTCGCGGGCAAAAGCTAGTATTATAAATGCGAAAGTGTGTCTGTCTGTCTGTTACCTCTTCACGCTTAAACCGCTGAACCGACTTAGATGAAATTTGGTATGGAGATAGTTTGAGACCCGGGAAAGGACATAGGATACTTTTCATCCCGAATAAATTTAGTGTTCCCGTGGGATGAGCGGGTAACACCGCGGGGCACAGCTAGTGTTTCATAAATGTATAAATTTTATTTAGTCGTAATAATTGATTTAACACACTGACGATTATATGAGATTCATACAGGTAACAAGGGAATCGGGGAGTATTGTGATAGACCTCTGGCAACACAGATACGGAATGACAGAACCAATCATAGCGCGATGCCGTCAAAAGTGTCACATGTCATTCCGGGGTGCCATCTTAGGGCTTGTGCACAAATCACGTGAGGTTCGATAGGGGGAGGGGTCACGATAGATCACGTTGCGGGAGGGAGGGTACAAGGAGACCTCATGTGTATTTTACTAAGAAATAATCTACCACATGAGTAGACACTTTTTTACGGTTTTGTTAAAAATAAATCTTCACTTGTTAAAGCACTTCAAAATAGCGAGCCTATTTTACGAAATTCTGGCGGGAAAAAATACACGTGAGGTTGTGAGGGGGGGAGGGAAGAACCTCACCAAATATCACCAGGGGGCAGGAGGGGCCAAAAAGTAGCCGAAAAAACCTCGCGTGATTTGAAATGAAATGAAATAATTTATTTAATAAGTAGGCCACAGGGGCACTTTTACAAGTCAGATTATGAATGTACGGGCATTTTGCAAGAGGAGACCGCTGTTGAGAAGAAAGCCGAAAGAAACTGAACATTTGTAGACCGCTGTTGAGAAGAAAGCCGAATGAGACTCAACATTTGTGCACAAGCCCTTATTTTCATCATGCCGAGATTCAAACTCACGACGTAGCGTTTTCCGCGCACCTCCTAGTCACAACGACTTGCGCCTGCGCGCTATCCGCGTTCAGCGACCCCCGTCCGCAGTGGGCCAGACGTTGACCTGACCACGTGCTCGGGGCTTCATACTAGAGCGCTAGATGTTGCTACAAGATGGCGCTGTTGTGCGTTCATCTATCGGACAACCTCACACAAATCAACCTAGTCCCAAATTATGCTCAAGAAGGCTTGTGTTATAAAGCCTGACCAGAAATATATGAGGATGCGCCATATTTCGGAATTTAACTGGAACTAATTTCTTACACTGGCAATGATTTTTTGATGGTTGTCAACAATGTCAATGTCATTCGTGCTGGTTTCTTTAAAAGACAAATATTGGACTTCCGGTTTGTGACTTAAGATGGCCGCATGCCTTTAAGTTTAGTTATTCGTTATTTATTCATTTTGGTTGTTCAATGTGTATACACATTGAACAACCAAAATAGTAATGATAGCCTATTGTGCAGTGAACTAACGTATGAGTGAATGGTTAATGACGAATTCAACTTGAAGCGTACATAGCCCTTCTTGGGTCAAGGCCCGGTAGACCGCGTGGTTTTTTTGTAAATCGCTATCAATTTACAAAAACGCACCTCACCGTACAACGTGATATAAATCCTCAATCTTGTCGCCGTGTGCGATTCGAAACGAGTCATTGGCGAAATACCACTTGCTCAGCAAGAAGGTCAAAGCCACATTAAAAAAAAAAAAAAAAAGACAAATATTGAAAAATACCCAAAGAAAATGGCGAAAACCATTCACAGTCGTGAACGTGATATTATAAATAAAGTGTACACGTGTCTACTACACAAAAAACAGTCGGCAAAAGAGTGCATTCCATTAAAATAATATTACGAGGTTACCATAGGAACTGACAGGTATTTAAGCTGAGGTCATTATAGTATGTTGCGATTGGTTGCAAAATTGTTGCCATATAAATCTTGTAAATTGCGCCCTCTTGACAATCCTCATATATTTCTGGTCAGGCTTTAGTTACTAGACGACGATATACAATACAATACAAGTACGCTTTATTGCACACCAAATAACATCAAATCTCATCAAGTATAAACAAATTAAATTGGGTAGACAACAGGCGGTCTTATCGCTAAAGAGCAATTTCTTCCAGACAACCCTACATTCATATTTAGATAAATAAATACTTGAATGCATTTATCACTACATAGTATAAAACGGGATATATTTAATTGCACATCTATATAATTTTTCAGTACACTGGGTTACTCCACTAATTAACTGAATGCATACCAGAAAAACTTACGCTGTGCAAAAAAAACAATTGATTAACTGAACATGTCCTACAAAAAAACTTAAACATCATACAAAACCAGATGACCTTTTTAACCGAATTCACACCAAAAATATGGTTTGTACATCAGATATATTTGAAAGGTTCACCAAAAATACTGACTTGCGCACTAATTATCCTCGCACTGCACACTAAGATCCGACTCGGCCGGGTTAGGTTAGGTTGGTTTTTAGGGTTCCGTAGCCAAATGGCAAAAAACGGAACCCTTATAGATTCGTCATGTCTGTCTGTCTGTCTGTCTGTCTGTCCGTCTGTCCGTCTGTCCGTCCGTATGTCACAGCCATTTTTTTCCGAAACTATAAGAGCTATACTGTTGAAACTTGGTAGGTAGATGTATTCTGTGAACCGCATTAAGATTTTGATGCAAAAATAAAAAAATAATAATAAATATTGGGGGCTCCCCATACTTAAAACTGAAACTCAAAATTTTTTTTTTCATCAAACACATACGTGTGGGGTATCTATGGATAGGTCTTCAAAAATGATATCGAGGTTTCTAAAATATTTTTTTTCTAAACCGAATAGTTTGCGTGACAGACGCTTCCAAAGTGGAAAAAAGTTGGTCCCCCCCCCCCTCTAACTTCTAAAATAAGAAAATGAAAAATCTAAAAAAAACACATGATGTACATTACTATAAAAACTACCAACGAAAATTGTTTTGAACGAGATCTGGTAAGTAGTTTTTTTTAATACCTATTAATACCTAACTTTGCACCTAATTTATATGGGGCGCTATACATACCAGGTGCAAACTTAACTTAACCACTTAGGGATGGAAAGTGTTTGTACGGAACCCTCGGTGCGCGAGTCCGACTCGCACTTGGCCGGTTTTTTTTTATATCCAGTAAAACAGTTTTGCAAATACCTTTAAATAGTATATTGAATTCGCATTATTTAGTGTGCATAATTAGTGCGCAAGTCAGTATTTTTGGTGAAACTTTCAATTATTTTGATCGAAAAAAGGGAATATACAGATATCGATTTAAATACATGCCGTATAAAACATAGTCGCTTCCTGCTGTCTGTCTGTCTGGTCCTATGTATGCTTAGATCTTTAGAACTTTATTTTTAAATAGATAGAGTGATTCAAGAGGAAAGTTTATATGTATAATACATGCATAATATAGCATTACACCCGTGCGAAACCGAGGCGGGTTGCTAATACTTTTATAAATAGTATAGCTTCTATACTATTGATGAAGTATCTTAGAATCTATACTATGGTATACATGCCTATTCATCAAAATGTGTCTTAGTTAGAACTGTCTAGGAAATAAGTGCCTGGTTACATATAGATTGGAATACTATTCTGTACTTGTGTCTGTTTGATCAAATAAATCATATACACACCCACAACAATACTAATGTATGTACATTTCTACATCATTAGTGGCTGTACCGTACATTTAGGCGTTTTTGCGCACCATTACACGTACGATAATCATCGACAATCAATTGGTGAGATAATATATGGAAAAAAGCGTGACATCAAGGGGATAAAAAAATGGCAAGTGTGAGTCGGCGTTAACGTTACTAGTAATAAAAAAATTGGGCAAGTGCGAGTCCGACTCGCGCATGATAGCATCCGTACCATAATGTATAACAAGTTTGTTGTATGGGAGCCCCCCCTTAAATATTTATTTTATTTTATTTTTAGTACTTGTTGTTATAGTGGCAATAGAAATACATCATCTGTGAAAATTTCAACTGTCTAGCTATCACCGTTCTTGAGATACAGCCTGGTGACAGACGGACGGACGGACGGACGGACAGCGAAGTCTCAGTAATAGGGTCCCGTTTTTACCCTTTGGGTACGGAACCCTAAAAAAACGACCTACTGGGATCGTAGAGTTTAAAATTACGTATAACTAAAATATTATTAAACCATTAATACAAAGATCAAATCACAAACAAACATTTAAATGTTACCGAAGAACAGAGGTACATTACCGGTACAGCATGTTAACCTCTCCAAAACTCTTTTTTAATATAATTACTTAAATAAATAAATAATTAAATATTAAGGGACAATCGTAAACAAATCGACCTAGTCCTAAACTAAGCAAAATACTATAGGTACTAGACGACGATATACATAATATATAAATCATAATAGTCATGTGGGACAAGTCCCACATAATCCCAGTAACTCTTGTACAACTACCCCTGTGCTAAAATCGGTTAGAATCCGTTCACCCATTTAGGAGATGAGATCCCTTGAAATCTTCCAAAGGATCTCTAAACTAACTATTCAACATCCAACCGCCAAAACGCCACACCTACACGTGTTAACGAGCCATCAGTCTTGCGTGTGCGCATCCGTCGATGACGCGACATTATTCCCCAATCCTAAAAGACAGTAACTACCTTCATATATCATAAGCACTTAAGCCCTTTTTCCATCGAAGAATAGGATAGAAAAACCTATCCGTTAATACTGAAAGGGCATAACTACCTTCATATTTGAGGACTTAAGCTCTTTTTCATTGGGGAGTGAGGATGAAAAAACCTTTGTCATGTAAAATATTTCCATCGTGGCCTCTGGAAGGGAGCTATGGAGGTTTTTCAACTGTTGTTAATAGTGTTTTCCTCGGAATAGGCTTAAAATCTCGATACCTAGGGAAGACTTATTACCCAGTTAAAATCACTTCCCGGTCTAGTGAACACCCGTCACTCTCTGACAGTTCTGTACAGAAAGAGATGGTAGTATATCTCGCACGAGAAAGAGTCGCATGGCACAGTTGTGCTAGAGGTGTCGGATCGTACATAACGGAGATCGGAGAGCGGAAGCGAGGGAGAGATCCGAGTACGTCGGTCATACGAGTGAGTGAGACACATGTACCTACACCACTGCCTACAGGCTGCTTAAGATAGGGCACTGAAGCATCTTACAAAATAACAATAAACAAAATGGTACTCCGGTTTACCTAATATTGAATGTTGTGCCTAGGTATTTTTTTGACACAACCCAATTTCACACAGTTCAATCCTGAACTCTACAGAATGCTACTATCTTTTGATCGTCTCATCTGATTGTGTAAAATACGTCACAAGTGGTCCCGCATGGCGACGCGATCGGCCGACGCGATCGGCTGACGCGATTTGATGACTAATTGCCCATTTTGTTTCGTTACTGGCTTGCTGTTCAGTAATTTTTTCCTCCAAAAGTCAACTTATATGTCTATGTGGGGTTCATATCGGCTGGCATAAAATTGATTGGCATAATGTATTATTTGGTATAAAATTGTTAGCCATAATTCTGAAATTATTAAGTTTACGATAGTTTTGAAAGTGAAGCTTAGTTTATAGGTTAGTTACCTATAGTATGGTTAGACTAACGATTTTATGACAAAGAATACATTATGCCAAGCAATTTTATGCCAGCCGATAGGACTGTGTGTACATTTCTTATTAGCCATATTATTGTGCGTCTGTTTCTGGCAAACATAACCTAGTTTTAAGAACCAGGCCGCGTATATTTAGGTAGTTCCAAGTAGGAAGCAACAAAATTCAGCTTTGTTATAGTAGGTAATATAATAAATTACTACCTACTCGTATAAGTAAACTAATTTTACTCGCGGTTGCGCCTGATTTTAGTTATATTTCGGAAAATGGTTCTGGATTACAACATTGGCTGTTGGTTGTTGCTGATTTTATTATCTCACCACCTACTCTTTAATTTTAATTTTTGGCTCAATTCTCTACCCAAAGGTTGTAAGAGATCGCTCTTTAGCGGTAAGACCGCCTATTGTCTACCATTTATAAATTAATTTCAATTATAACATTTTTCTTGTCGGTGTGCAATAAAGAATTGTTGTATTGTATTGTATTGGCTATTTTGGGATCAGTTCAGAGGCCTATATAACCCGGTACCTCTGGATTGCCGTTCCAGCGTAACCTTTCAACAGTTACAACCCACATTAAAAAAAATGAGACATTACATCCATACTAATCCATACTAATATTATAAATGCGAAAGTGTGTCTGTCTGTCTGTCTGTCTGTCTGTTACCTCTTCACGCTTAAACCGCTGAATCGATTTTGATGAAATTTGGCATGGAGATAGTTTAAGATCCGAGGAAGGACATAGGATAGTTTTCATCCTGGAAATAATCCCTAAAAAGATTGAAAAGTGAGTGAACAGTATAGTAGTGACATTGATGACCCTGTAGAAATTGTAATGTCATTATTAGACCAAGAGCACAATTGCTCTTAAATTTGCTTAGGCACTTTTAATAATCCCTTTTATTAATTAAGGTGATTAGGTGGATATCTATCGTGTTTTACGAGGTTGTTGATAAATACGGAACAAATACGAAATACTCTCTGTCTGCCTGTCTTTCTGTTACATTTTCACGCCTAAACTTCTGACCCGGTATAGATAAAATTTGATGTGGAGGTAGTTATAGACCCCGAGAAGGACAAAGAATGTTACTGCAGTTTTAAGGTGAGAAACTTACATGTAAATGGAGGCGGTTCGAATAGGTCTTTGTTTTCTTTCTGTTACACATTTTAAAAACCTATGTAATATTTAAATAAAACAATTTAAACGGATTATATTGCGTATATTAATTATTTGAGCCTCCCTGACGTTTCAATACCTGATGTCTCAATACCTGAGGCCCGTGAAGTGCAGCATCCCTCTGCAGAGTGCTGGTGTTTACAAGCTGGACTGCGAGTGTGTTCTATCATACATTGGCCAAACGTAACGTAGTATAGCTACACGGGTTAAGGAGCATGTAGCTGATGTCAAGCACCGTCGTTGCAACAGGTCTACAGTCTGCGAGCATGTCATGGACAAACCAAACCATTCAATTAAGTTTGATAATACTTCAATCCTTGGCAGAGAGAAACGATATTTTCCCACAATGTTGCGCGAGGCTATTGAAATCAAAAAATATCCCAATTTCAATAGAGAAGATGGTTTGTCATTACCACCGGCTTGGTATCCTGTTGTACATCTTATCAAGGATCCAGCAAGACACAAGACTGGAAACCTTGGGCCTCGAACGGTGTAAAACAAATTAATGTTAAAGTAGTTTTATGTAGTTTTTGTTTAGAAGTATTTCATAGTAATAAAAAAGGCAATCTGGGAGTTTTCTTTGGCGGTTCTTTCTCCTCAGTAAGCCTTATAGTGAACCGCTGGTAGATATTTTAAATAAAATAATAAAGGCCCGTCTGGCACATGTGTAACTGTCTTTAAACATTAGGCCCATCTGGCATATATGAACACCTTTATTTTAAATTAATATTTATAAAATGGGTAGTTTGCACAAATGTAACATTGACAGAGAAAAATTGTGTTTTTCTCAGTCAACCTTTGACAACGGTATCTGTAAAGGTACTGAACCGTCAGGGAGGCTCAAATAATTAATTTTTAAATGTGTGACAGTCGCGGAAACCGAAGAAAATACTATGTAATATTTATTCAAACAGGTTACTACTAGGGGTTTTACTTATGTTTCTTTAAACCTACCTATCTCGCAGTTACCAATAATTAATTGACCTTATCACTTAAATTCTGGTCTTACACATCCATCCATACTTCTAAGTTCCACGTGGACGTAGTCGCGGGCAAATCCATAATACTATACTTACTATATCCATCCATACTAATATTATAAATGCAAAAGTGTGTCTGTCTGTCTGTTACCTCTTCACGCTTAAACCGCTGAATCGATTTTGATGAAATTTGGCATGGAGATAGTTTAAGATCCGAGGAAGGACATAGGATAGCTTTCATCCTGGAAATTCTCCCTAAAAATATTGACCCTGTAGGAAATGTAATGATTAGACCAAAAGCACAATTGCTCTTACATTTGCTAAGGCGCTTTTAATAATAATCCCTTTTATTAATTAAGGTGATAAGGTGGATATCTATCGTGTTGTACGAGGTTGCTTCCGTACTGCCAAGTTCCACGCGGACGTAGTCGCGGGCAAAAGCTAGTATTATAAATGCGAAAGTGTGTCTGTCTGTCTGTTACCTCTTCACGCTTAAACCGCTGAACCGACTTAGATGAAATTTGGTATGGAGATAGTTTGAGACCCGGGAAAGGACATAGGATACTTTTCATCCCGAATAAATTTAGTGTTCCCGTGGGATGAGCGGGTAACACCGCGGGGCACAGCTAGTGTTTCATAAATGTATAAATTTTATTTAGTCGTAATAATTGATTTAACACACTGACGATTATATGAGATTCATACAGGTAACAAGGGAATCGGGGAGTATTGTGATAGACCTCTGGCAACACAGATACGGAATGACAGAACCAATCATAGCGCGATGCCGTCAAAAGTGTCACATGTCATTCCGGGGTGCCATCTTAGGGCTTGTGCACAAATCACGTGAGGTTCGATAGGGGGAGGGGTCACGATAGATCACGTTGCGGGAGGGAGGGTACAAGGAGACCTCATGTGTATTTTACTAAGAAATAATCTACCACATGAGTAGACACTTTTTTACGGTTTTGTTAAAAATAAATCTTCACTTGTTAAAGCACTTCAAAATAGCGAGCCTATTTTACGAAATTCTGGCGGGAAAAAATACACGTGAGGTTGTGAGGGGGGGAGGGAAGAACCTCACCAAATATCACCAGGGGGCAGGAGGGGCCAAAAAGTAGCCGAAAAAACCTCGCGTGATTTGAAATGAAATGAAATAATTTATTTAATAAGTAGGCCACAGGGGCACTTTTACAAGTCAGATTATGAATGTACGGGCATTTTGCAAGAGGAGACCGCTGTTGAGAAGAAAGCCGAAAGAAACTGAACATTTGTAGACCGCTGTTGAGAAGAAAGCCGAATGAGACTCAACATTTGTGCACAAGCCCTTATTTTCATCATGCCGAGATTCAAACTCACGACGTAGCGTTTTCCGCGCACCTCCTAGTCACAACGACTTGCGCCTGCGCGCTATCGGCGTTCAGCGACCCCCGTCCGCAGTGGGCCAGACGTTGACCTGACCACGTGCTCGGGGCTTCATACTAGAGCGCTAGATGTTGCTACAAGATGGCGCTGTTGTGCGTTCATCTATCGGACAACCTCACACAAATCAACCTAGTCCCAAATTATGCTCAAGAAGGCTTGTGTTATAAAGCCTGACCAGAAATATATGAGGATGCGCCATATTTCGGAATTTAACTGGAACTAATTTCTTACACTGGCAATGATTTTTTGATGGTTGTCAACAATGTCAATGTCATTCGTGCTGGTTTCTTTAAAAGACAAATATTGGACTTCCGGTTTGTGACTTAAGATGGCCGCATGCCTTTAAGTTTAGTTATTCGTTATTTATTCATTTTGGTTGTTCAATGTGTATACACATTGAACAACCAAAATAGTAATGATAGCCTATTGTGCAGTGAACTAACGTATGAGTGAATGGTTAATGAAGAATTCAACTTGAAGCGTACATAGCCCTTCTTGGGTCAAGGCCCGGTAGACCGCGTGGTTTTTTTGTAAATCGCTATCAATTTACAAAAACGCACCTCACCGTACAACGTGATATAAATCCTCAATCTTGTCGCCGTGTGCGATTCGAAACGAGTCATTGGCGAAATACCACTTGCTCAGCAAGAAGGTCAAAGCCACATTAAAAAAAAAAAAAAAAAGACAAATATTGAAAAATACCCAAAGAAAATGGCGAAAACCATTCACAGTCGTGAACGTGATATTATAAATAAAGTGTACACGTGTCTACTACACAAAAAACAGTCGGCAAAAGAGTGCATTCCATTAAAATAATATTACGAGGTTACCATAGGAACTGACAGGTATTTAAGCTGAGGTCATTATAGTATGTTGCGATTGGTTGCAAAATTGTTGCCATATAAATCTTGTAAATTGCGCCCTCTTGACAATCCTCATATATTTCTGGTCAGGCTTTAGTTACTAGACGACGATATACAATACAATACAAGTACGCTTTATTGCACACCAAATAACATCAAATCTCATCAAGTATAAACAAATTAAATTGGGTAGACAACAGGCGGTCTTATCGCTAAAGAGCAATTTCTTCCAGACAACCCTACATTCATATTTAGATAAATAAATACTTGAATGCATTTATCACTACATAGTATAAAACGGGATATATTTAATTGCACATCTATATAATTTTTCAGTACACTGGGTTACTCCACTAATTAACTGAATGCATACCAGAAAAACTTACGCTGTGCAAAAAAAACAATTGATTAACTGAACATGTCCTACAAAAAAACTTAAACATCATACAAAACCAGATGACCTTTTTAACCGAATTCACACCAAAAATATGGTTTGTACATCAGATATATTTGAAAGGTTCACCAAAAATACTGACTTGCGCACTAATTATCCTCGCACTGCACACTAAGATCCGACTCGGCCGGGTTAGGTTAGGTTGGTTTTTAGGGTTCCGTAGCCAAATGGCAAAAAACGGAACCCTTATAGATTCGTCATGTCTGTCTGTCTGTCTGTCTGTCTGTCCGTCTGTCCGTCTGTCCGTCCGTATGTCACAGCCATTTTTTTCCGAAACTATAAGAGCTATACTGTTGAAACTTGGTAGGTAGATGTATTCTGTGAACCGCATTAAGATTTTGATGCAAAAATAAAAAAATAATAATAAATATTGGGGGCTCCCCATACTTAAAACTGAAACTCAAAATTTTTTTTTTCATCAAACACATACGTGTGGGGTATCTATGGATAGGTCTTCAAAAATGATATCGAGGTTTCTAAAATATTTTTTTTCTAAACCGAATAGTTTGCGTGACAGACGCTTCCAAAGTGGAAAAAAGTTGGTCCCCCCCCCTCTAACTTCTAAAATAAGAAAATGAAAAATCTAAAAAAAACACATGATGTACATTACTATAAAAACTACCAACGAAAATTGTTTTGAACGAGATCTGGTAAGTAGTTTTTTTTAATACCTATTAATACCTAACTTTGCACCTAATTTATATGGGGCGCTATACATACCAGGTGCAAACTTAACTTAACCACTTAGGGATGGAAAGTGTTTGTACGGAACCCTCGGTGCGCGAGTCCGACTCGCACTTGGCCGGTTTTTTTTTATATCCAGTAAAACAGTTTTGCAAATACCTTTAAATAGTATATTGAATTCGCATTATTTAGTGTGCATAATTAGTGCGCAAGTCAGTATTTTTGGTGAAACTTTCAATTATTTTGATCGAAAAAAGGGAATATACAGATATCGATTTAAATACATGCCGTATAAAACATAGTCGCTTCCTGCTGTCTGTCTGTCTGGTCCTATGTATGCTTAGATCTTTAGAACTTTATTTTTAAATAGATAGAGTGATTCAAGAGGAAAGTTTATATGTATAATACATGCATAATATAGCATTACACCCGTGCGAAACCGAGGCGGGTTGCTAATACTTTTATAAATAGTATAGCTTCTATACTATTGATGAAGTATCTTAGAATCTATACTATGGTATACATGCCTATTCATCAAAATGTGTCTTAGTTAGAACTGTCTAGGAAATAAGTGCCTGGTTACATATAGATTGGAATACTATTCTGTACTTGTGTCTGTTTGATCAAATAAATCATATACACACCCACAACAATACTAATGTATGTACATTTCTACATCATTAGTGGCTGTACCGTACATTTAGGCGTTTTTGCGCACCATTACACGTACGATAATCATCGACAATCAATTGGTGAGATAATATATGGAAAAAAGCGTGACATCAAGGGGATAAAAAAATGGCAAGTGTGAGTCGGCGTTAACGTTACTAGTAATAAAAAAATTGGGCAAGTGCGAGTCCGACTCGCGCATGATAGCATCCGTACCATAATGTATAACAAGTTTGTTGTATGGGAGCCCCCCCTTAAATATTTATTTTATTTTATTTTTAGTACTTGTTGTTATAGTGGCAATAGAAATACATCATCTGTGAAAATTTCAACTGTCTAGCTATCACCGTTCTTGAGATACAGCCTGGTGACAGACGGACGGACGGACGGACGGACAGCGAAGTCTCAGTAATAGGGTCCCGTTTTTACCCTTTGGGTACGGAACCCTAAAAAAACGACCTACTGGGATCGTAGAGTTTAAAATTACGTATAACTAAAATATTATTAAACCATTAATACAAAGATCAAATCACAAACAAACATTTAAATGTTACCGAAGAACAGAGGTACATTACCGGTACAGCATGTTAACCTCTCCAAAACTCTTTTTTAATATAATTACTTAAATAAATAAATAATTAAATATTAAGGGACAATCGTAAACAAATCGACCTAGTCCTAAACTAAGCAAAATACTATAGGTACTAGACGACGATATACATAATATATAAATCATAATAGTCATGTGGGACAAGTCCCACATAATCCCAGTAACTCTTGTACAACTACCCCTGTGCTAAAATCGGTTAGAATCCGTTCACCCATTTAGGAGATGAGATCCCTTGAAATCTTCCAAAGGATCTCTAAACTAACTATTCAACATCCAACCGCCAAAACGCCACACCTACACGTGTTAACGAGCCATCAGTCTTGCGTGTGCGCATCCGTCGATGACGCGACATTATTCCCCAATCCTAAAAGACAGTAACTACCTTCATATATCATAAGCACTTAAGCCCTTTTTCCATCGAAGAATAGGATAGAAAAACCTATCCGTTAATACTGAAAGGGCATAACTACCTTCATATTTGAGGACTTAAGCTCTTTTTCATTGGGGAGTGAGGATGAAAAAACCTTTGTCATGTAAAATATTTCCATCGTGGCCTCTGGAAGGGAGCTATGGAGGTTTTTCAACTGTTGTTAATAGTGTTTTCCTCGGAATAGGCTTAAAATCTCGATACCTAGGGAAGACTTATTACCCAGTTAAAATCACTTCCCGGTCTAGTGAAGGCCTAGACCGGGAAGTGATTTTTTTAAAATGAAATTTCTTTACAGTTCTCTCGAGTTGTTCCGCCCGAAACGCGATACTTCGAAGCCTGATATAACGCACGTTATGGCAACATGTCATTGCATGTTTGAGCAAAATATATTTTACGTTGTATAGGCCCCCTTAAATATTTATTTTATTCTGTTTTTAAGTATTTATTGTTATAGCGGCAACAGAAAGACATTATCTGTGAAATTTTCAACTGTCTATCACGGTTCATGAGATACAGACTGGTAACAGACAACAGACAGACGGACGGTCAGCGGGGCCTTAGTAATTAGTAAGGGTCGCGTTTTTTACCCTTTAGCTACGGAACCCTTAAAATGAAGAAGGTTCTCAATACTTTGCGTCTTTTTTTAGTCAACAGACCCACTAGTAAATAGTATAAAAAATCTATTGTATACCCTACGCATTTCCCATTGTGAACTAGCACTTTGACACAATTTTCGGGGGTCGTCGCTCGTGTGATTGACCGGCAATGGCGCCATGACTGACCCACGGGGTTTAGTGCACTGGTTCAGGAGTTGATGAACTCTGAGGGCTCGTTTACACCCTTCATTCATTTACACCCTTGGAAACCAGATCGAAAGTAGAGCTAAATACCTGCACTTTGAATTATCCTGAGGGTCGTGAAGTTGGAGTCTCGCCACAATGTGAATTTTAATTCTAACGACGCGGTTTGCTCAGTTTGTAAGTACTGAGCCGGCGGTCCTGGATTCGAATCCCGGCCAGGGCAAATATTTGTGTGATGAACTCAAATATTTGTGCTTGGGTCCTAGATGTTATCTATGTATGTATTTATATATAATGTATATCGTCGTCTAGTACCCATAGTACAAGCTTTGCTTAGTGTGGGACTAGGTCGATTTGTGTAAGTTTGTCCCTTAGTATTTTAATATTTAATAGGTATCTATTAAAATAACGCATCAAAATCCGTTGCGTGAAGATCTAAGCATACGTAGGGACAGACACAACAGGAAGCGACTTTGTTTTATACTTCCGACTGACAAGCTAGTGACCTTCATAAAGGAAGAATTCTGACCGAAAGGCGTTTTGTTCCGGCGTTTCTGCGGTCGGCTACCCAACACCACGGACTTGCGCATCGCACGAAAAATCATAACTGTAGTTGTTTACTGTTTTTAATATTTAATGTAAGGCCTTTGAAACTATGGCGTCGGATACAAACGAGATCCAAACTTAACCTAACCGGGTTATACGAATCGAGGTTTCCTCCTGCTAAACTAGATCAATTTTTACGAAATTTTAAGTCTATTCTATCATAATCTATGCAAAGATCGAAACAATCGTACACATTTCGTTCTTCTCGTAAAGATTGGTTAATACGGTGTTTGACTATCCATACTACCCATACTAATATTATAAATGCGAAAACTAGTGTGTCTGTCTGTCTGTTACCTCTTCACGCTTCAACCGCTGAACCGACTTAGATGAAATTTGGTATGGAGAGAGTTTGAGACCCGGGAAAGGACATAGGATACTTTTCATCCCAAATAAATTTAGTGTTCCCGTGGGATGAGCGGGTAACACCGCGGGGCACAGCTAGTAGTGAATATAAATTGTGGCATTGAAACCACTAAACACACATAAAAAAATACGCGGACACAAATGAACCATCACTAACTTTTGGACATTATACTATTTTTAATTGTACAATAACTAAAAAGAAGACTTGTTTTGACTACTGCTTTTTATGACGTCACATGCCTGTATCATCATGGAAGCTTCATACTAACAGATCGTTTTTGACATTCCATAAAGAGTAGCTGAATTGAGCTGTCATCAATTACCGTATTTTGGAGGAGCAAACTGACTAGAACGAAGCCTCGATGCGTATGAAAAAATGGCGTAATGTTCGCTGAACACAGATACAGATGAATTGAGAACCTCCCTTTTCAGAAGTCGGTTGAAAAGTGATACAAAGTAAAAATTTCGGAAAATTCCTCCTTAAGTTTTTCCCATAGTACGCAAACCGAGTCTATGAAAACGTACTACGTCATTATACTCATACCTATGGTATGTGTATTGTATAAGTATAGAATCGAGTTCACACCCGTACGTCGAACAGCCTTCAGGGTCGTTCCTCCATTACGAAACTGAGGCGGGGTCGTTCCACCTTCCACCCCACGTGGCGATAGTGTACGGTTTCTGAGTTAGTATTTCAATAAGTGAACTGATTTAAAAATGAACACGCCTGCAAATTTGTGATTTTTTAAAAAAAAGCTTTTTTTATAATTTTCTGTTAGTATTTCAATACGGCGATGAACTGAATTTAATTTTTTTTTTCTTTTTTTTATAAAATGTAGTTTTAGACTCGTTGTACCTACTTAGTATCGTTTGTACAATTCGAACCTTTTACAAGAAAAATAGTATTCCAAAATCCAGATCGTCACGTCTTCGTAGAATGCTTTTTAGGGTTCCGTACCCAAAGGGTAAAAACGGGACCCTATTACTGAGACTTCGCTGTCCGTCCGTCCATCCGTCCATCCGTCCGTCCGTCCGTCCGTCCGTCCGTCCGTCCGTCTGTCACCAGGCTGTATCTCAACAACGGTGATAGCTAGACAGTGGAAATTTTCACAGATGATGTATTTCTATTGCCGCTACAACAACAAATGTTAAAAATAAAATAAAATAAATATTTAAGGGGGGCTCCCATACAACAAACTTGTTATATATTATATATATATATGTATAGGTACGGAACCTTTCATGCGCGAGTCGGGCTCGCACTTGCCCAATTTTTTTTTATTTCTATAACCGGGAAAATTGTTTAATGCGATTATGGGTCATTTTTAGGGTTCCGTAGGTACCCAAAGGGTAAAAACGGGACCCTATTACTGAGACTTCGCCGTCCGTCTGTCACCAGGCTGTATCTCAACAACGGTGATAGCTAGACAGTTGAAATTTTCACAGATGATGTATTTCTATTGCCGCTATAACAACAAATACTAAAAAAAAAAAATATTTAAGGGGGCTCCTATACAACAAACTTGTTATAGATTATATATATTATATGTATAGGTACGGAACCCTTCATGCGCGAGTCGGGCTCGCACTTGCCCAATTTTTTTTGTATGGAGTCTGAGTAATTTGGGCCAAAAAAAACAGTTTCTAAAAAAAGGTTAAAGTGGGCACACTTTTTTTTTAAATGCATATCGTTTTTTTATTAAACTTTAAATTCTCGTGATTCTAACCAGAACGTTTATCCATCTTGGCGTCCCCACGTGGCCTGTTCCGGTACGCGGTCGCCTAGCTCTTAATACAAATACAATGTATGAGATGTACAATACAGTTGTATTGCATATCCTTGATCTGGAAAATAGTTGTACCAAGTAAATTTTCCTTTTACCCCAACTTCGCAATTTATTGTGCATTGCCTTCGTAACGTGAAATACTGTTATATCGGTAATCTGTTTTTGCATAATATATCTCTTTACGTTGATAAAGACGAAAAGAGACGTTTTTAATAGTACATTACAGCAGACGCCGGGACAGAAGAGCTTGCCGAGTGAGTAGGTATAGACGGATAGTGACACGAAGCCGGCTAGCCCTTTTCACGGCTAAGGCATGTATAGTGCTTTTCGCAAACATATGCAATGAAATAAAGATATACACCACTCAAAAAAAATTCAGCTGTTTAGCCTGTTCATGAACACAGACGCCATGTTTAAAAAAAATTACTCCCCGGCTTAGGCGTTCAATTTTGTATGAAATTCCTTTACAGTTCTCTCGAGTTGTTCCGCCCGAAACGTGATACTTCGAAGCCTGTTATATCGCACGTTATGACGACATTATATTGCACGTTTGAGAAAAATAAATAGTACACGCGTTCGACCCAAAGAGTGAAAAACCTCAATTGAACCCGATTGAAAAATCGCCTCGAAAACACGAAAAAAAATCGTAATTTTCATTATAAACAGCTAACGTCATAGATAGATACATTACTAATCCCAATCGACACGATTATAATCGAATAAGTCCGAAATATCGATAAAAATATACGATACAGGAGTTCATTGATCTCAGAGTTGAATGTGCCAAATTAAACAGAACCAGGGTATCTTGAGCTCTGGGGCGGTAATTCATTGAACCTGTGTTGTCATAGGTTGTAATCGCTTCTTCCGCGTTCGTCTGATGATGTCCGCTACCACGGGATTTAACAGGTTGGGACTTGTTGGAGTATGACTCAAGAACATCATGATTGATCATGATCATATCAGCAGATAGGCGTCCACAGCTTGATAAAGATGTCCCCCAAAGTTCTCCACAACGATCGATATTGCGCCGCCCTCATCCAATTTCTGCCCGTGATCCTAACTAGGTCGTCGGTCCACCATGGGCGCCTTACTACGCTGCGTCTACCAGACCGCGGTCGCCACTCAAGAACCTTTCTAGGTTGGCGATTATCTGAGCTATAGGTATCTGCAACCTTGGTTCTCTTGCGTATTTCATCATTTCGGATTCGATCTTGCAAGGAAACTGCGAGCATAGCTCGATCCATTGCCCTTTGAGTGTCTTTGAAACTTCGTATGAGGCCAATTGTGAGCGACGCACTAACACTATCACACTAATATTACAAAGGCGAAAGTTTGTGAGTGTGTTTGTATGTTTGCTACTTCTTCACGCTCAAACAGCTGGACCAATTTTGATAAGATTTGGTATGGAGGTAGCTGACACCCTGGATTAACACACAGGCTACTTTTTATCCCGTGATAAAAATAATTCTCCCGTGGGATGAGCGTAACACCGCAAAACGCATTTCGTGTTTTATAAGACAGTCTTCCGCCGCGTCTGTTTGTCTGTATGTTCACGTTAAGCTCAAAAACTACGTACGGTTTTCATCCATCAACAGAGTGATTCCTCGGGAAGCTACGTATAGGTGTATTTGTTAAGGTTTTGCGTAAATTGACGCTAATTGTTCAAGTCAGAAAATGGCGTCTGGTAGCTTTCATCGAAAACGCTGGCTAATCCGTTTGAGATATTATAACTATACAATGTCGTGATTATTACTCTTTTATAAGTCTAATTTTTTTTTTAACATAGCATGATCTTTAAAGGCTAGCATACTATACTTACGATTCCTTATCCGTTTATAAATGCTGATTGTTTTAGACATTTTTCTCTATGATCAAACATGATTCTTAACATATTATCAATGTTACTACTTAGAGCAGGGCCATTGCGATTTATTGGTATACATTTGAAACCGTTTCAATTTTTTAGTGATAATTTTTGTTTCAAAGTTGACAAAATATATTTATATTCGTCATAATATGAAAAAGGCCTTATGACTTTTAAACATTTTTAAAAGGAGTAAGGCCTTTTGAAATTTAGATTGCCTGAGAATAAATTCAAATCCTTAGGTTGTGGCATGCTTAGATTTATTTCCTCGTTAATTATACTTATTTATTTCAATATTTATTTATTTCATTCAACATTGCAATTGCAACAAAAGTCAAGCCAACGTTTTCGGGGTTTATTTCACAGACTTATTTTTTATACAATACAATTGTCTTTACAAATGATGGGCTTAATACGGAATGGCATTTTCTACCAGTTAACCATAGGGTCAAACACAGTTACATGAAGTTTGTGGAGATTAGATATTCAATATGTAAAAATAAATTTATTTTCACTATCATTGAAACTACTAACCATACATTCAAAAATAAGCGAAACCAAATAAACTACTACAAATTTTTGGACATTATACTATTTTTAATTGGACAAAAACTAAAAATAAGCCTTGTTTTGACTACGGATATTTATGACGTCACAAGCCAGTATCTTCATAGAAAGTTCACACTGACAGATCGTTTTTGACATTTCATAATTTAGTAGCTGATTTGAGCTGTCATCAAATACCGTATTAAGCTGTGCGTTTAGAATATAGATTGCAAGTTTTGATTAATATGCAGGACGTCCGGTATTCTAAATATATAACTGTACTTCCTGTTAACCAGATTAACATTCAAATTTTTAGTCGCGGAAATGACGAAAATTTCGTCACAATTGGAAATTTCGAGACACAATAAATAATGGCTATCTAAAAAAAGTCTGCGAATCGTCACCTGTCTCCGTCTCGTTTAGGCCATAGCGACGCTATTGCCGTCCCGCTCCGGCTATAAATATGGCCGTGCGGGCAATGACCTGCCGAAATTCTTGGGTCAACGAACGGCCATAAGTTGAATGATCTCTTTCGTAAGGAAACTCATTGTTTTTACACAGTTTTTGGCTAGATTATTGCGATTTTCGGCAGTTGAGGCTGTTCTCTAGCTTTAACCTGCAATTTAACGTTATTTTCGTTGTTTTTATCTCATGTTTAACCTAAATAAACCTTAAAATACCTGTTTTTATATATTTCGTTGCATATTATCAGCTTTAAATATAATTGCATATAAATAAATCATATTGCTTTGTATATTTGCAAAATATACCACTGTATTTTTTAAACTTTACCGAAAATTCCATAAATCCAGAAATTACATCCTAAATCAAAAACCCCTCAACTGATTTCTACAAGATTAAAACAAATCGAAAGCTAATAAAAATCCCTTTCGTTTGACATATATATAATTTTTATACGTTAAATACAAACTGAGATATCGTACAAAAACAATGCCTACGAATGACCGACGAAATTTTTGTAAGGACATTGCCCTGGTGAATGACCTTTTGCAGTGTTTGGGTGTTGACAAGGAAGCATCGGCTCCGTCAAATACTTACCTAGACAATAAAAAAAGCTATGAGCTAGCAGAGTTTTTTTTTTTGCGGAAAAGGTATAAATAATTAAATCATCAAATAATGACTGGGATAGAGCGGGATATTCTTTATTTTATTGCACACTTCAACGAGAAATTAAGTACAAACAAACAGATAGAGATTACACGTAAAATTACCTATAGGTAACAATTAAAAAGCGGTCTTATCGCTGAAGAGCGATATCCCACTAATATTATAAAGGCGTATTGTGAGTGTGTATGTTTGTTACTTCTTCACGCTCAAACGGCTGGACTTATTTTGATAAGTTTTGGTATGAAGGTATTGAAGGTAGCTGACAACCTGGATTAACACATAGGCTGCTTTTTATCCCGAATTTAGTGTTCCCGTAAGATGAACGGCAGCTCGTAAATTGTATGTATTACATCTCGGTCAAATATCAATAAAGACGTTGGATTTAGCTTTACAATGATATGTATAGATAGATGATTACGAGTACATTCATACGTTATTATTTTATAACAAAGGGCAATTTACCTTTGATAAGTTATCATCCGAAAACCCTTATCAAGGTCACTGAACCTTATTCTAACGCATGTGTCACTCGTATACTTCAATATTGCACAATTCGAGAAAATGCAGACGGCATAATACCTATAAAGGACAGACTGACAACCAATGGACCAATCAAACTCTTTTCATCTCTGTTTAACACGACACTAATTTGTGTTTAAATTCGAATTTGAAAGCATTCACATCATCGTTCAATTGAGCACGCTTACCCAAATGACCTGATCACTTTTGGGAATAACCTAATTCGTTTGACATTGACAGTTCATAGAGCCAAGACGCCTCAGAGAGTAGGCCACTGTCCTTATTCCTTTCCTGTGATTTATTTTTAATCTTTTATCGTTTTCCACACGTTTGAATCTGTTCAAATTTATAAATTACGTCGAGGTGGGTGTTATTCTTTAATAACTATCGCTATCGCTTTTTTTCAAATATAAATACACTTTTACCATTTTTCCCAATTTGTTCTCAATTTACTACTGTTACTGGCTATTTTTATGTCACCAATTTTTTCTTTTTTCCCCATTTTTTTCCCAATTCACGAGGCTCGGGGTGCGTTCACCGGCCAACGACCCCGAATACCGCCTAGTGTCTTGGCCAAACTGTGCATGATAAAACTGATGTCTTGACAAGTCTTCGAATTGGAATCAATTTGGCATACTTTGGCGTTCTCAAATACCTATGATCCCCACTAACTCTCTCAAAATTAGGACTTGTTCAAGAACAGCAAAATACCAATTGCAAAACTTATTTCATTACGCCTAATATGCGAATTTCAAGACTTTTACGGTCGGCGAATAATGGTCCCTGGGGCACCAATTTAATAATGGGCGCGTCTCCAATGTGTTTATTTTAATCCGTTAAGTATAACATCATATTAGTTGTTTCTTTATAAGGAATTCTTAGTCGTCATAGCTATGTTAACATTGAATACACATTACGAGTAGATGCGTTAATTCTTATATCTAGATCTGTGTGAGTTTGTTCGATATCTATTTATTTAGTAGTCATCTACTTATTTAAGGAGGAGGTTCACAATTTGACTATATGTTATATCATTCCGCAAATTATGAATCTACTTTGATGATTCTTTTTTCGTTTAGTACACTTCAGAGGTCCTATATAAATTTTATCGAAACATATTTAGCGCTTTTTGTGAAAATCAACCAAAAACAAAATATATACCCCTTTCACTAATTCAATTTGGTTATTTTTTGTGACATGTCTATCTTTAAACCATTGATACAAAGATAGCTCAAAGAAAATTTTAAATGCGTAACCTGGTGGAGATAGCGGAATCGAACCCGGTACCTCTGGATTGCCGGTCCGGGCTTTGATCTTTGTATCAATTTAATATAAAAAATGTGGGTACATTAAAAAAAAAATGGGCAAGTGCGAGTCCGACTCGCGCATGAAGGGTTTCCGTACCATAATCTATAACAAGTTTGTTGTATGGGAGCCTCCCTTAAATATTTATTTTATTAGATTTTTAGTATTTGTTGTTATAGTGGCAATGGAAATACATCATCTGTGAAAATTTCAACTGTCTAGCTATCATCGTTCTTGAGATACAGCCTGGTGACAGACGGACGGCCGCACGGACGGACGGACGGACGGACGGACAGCGAAGTCTCAGTAATAGGGTCCCGTTTTTACCCTTTGGGTACGGAACCCTAAAAATGAGACATCACATGTTTCATAAAACATTACAGTCTATGTTTTTTTTTCATTAGCTGTCAAATCACTGCTGCCAATAATATTTTTTTGCTTTACAGGAAATTCTTTAAGTGTTCAGATTTTTCGAGAACAGTATTTAGCATATTTTTCCCTATTCAGCTAAGTTGTCATTAATATTTCACAACACAGGAGTTCATTGCCCTAATTATGACAAATACTGAGTCATACAAATCATTGCTTGTTCACGAATAAAATGGATGATGGATCGATATTGTAGCGTCAGGTATCTCGTCACAAATATACTGCACTGTTATTTGCCATTATTTCGCCTGCATATTTGTGTGAAAAAAAATATATTCTCGACCATTTTTTTCAGAAAATTGATTTTCCATTCGCGATCGTCACGTTTTTGCACGAATGTTATTTTTATTTCCATGAACATGACGCTAGGTAAATGATTTTAATACACAATTTGGTGACTGTTTTTCTTGACGAGCCTGAGAAAACAATTATCTGAAAAACGCGACTATATTGAAAAACGCTCAGGTAGCTCAAATATCGTACTGAGTTATGGCACTACGTAAAATAATAGCCAAAATCAACCAAAAACTGCACGAATTCCTCCTTTTTTCGTCGTAAACAATTTTAACCGGCTCCAAATCTCAATAAAACCTTAATTGATTCATCCCTCGATCAGACGAATGTATCAAACGACACTTTTCATTTCCCTCATTTTTTGTCGAAAACACTTGAGCCAGTACAACAACCCGTGAAGGATCAACGCACTCAAGTGACACCAGATCCTGAGTGTATGCCGGTTGATTACAACGCCATCTACCGTACGATAGCGAAAGTAAACTTTCCTTGCGTGTTTACCTTTAATTTCCGAAATACACCGAAATTTATGTTACTTTTTTTATGCAACAACTCCAAATTGTTATATCTGTAATTATTACACTGAAATATCACGATATTTATAGTAGTTTATCGTATTTTACCAGCGGCCATTTTATAGCGACATCTGTTGTCAGGAAGCGGAACTAAAGTTCAAACATTGCCAAACTAAGTTGAATGAACTAGCTTATCGGTGCTGTTATGAATCGAGTATGACGCATAAATGATCAGAACACGGTGATTCTGTGTGTTTAGATGAGCTAAGATGTAGATGCGGTGCTTTAAAAAAATACATGTATTTTTAAGTTGGTTAGAACTTTAATTTGCACATATCTACAAAAAAAAATTAGGCACGTTTCTAGACTGGTAGCTCTGTGAGATGTATGGCTCACGAGTATGTTTTTAAATGGCTATTATATAATACTGAACCATTTATACAAATAAATAATTTAAAGGTCGACACACAAACCATAAGGAAACATTCGAAAGGTTATCTGGCGTTAGGGTGGTGGAGAGGTTAACACGTTACAAGCATTAACATTTTTCTTTGTGCTTTGATTTTTGTATCAATTAAAAAAAATAGTGGACCCACATTAAACATAATGAGGCATTTCATTTTTCATAAAATAGTAGTCCGATTAACATTACTAAACGAGAGTAAGCATTCATCTTGGAAAAAGACTGATTAATTCAGCCATAGACAGCTTGCTAAAGAATACTTAACACCACACCACACAAGTTCAAAGATACTGAACGGTATACTGAATTGATCAAAATGATTAATAGATCTATGGATCCTTTTTTTATATCAAAATAATCATAACATTTAATCACTACTCGCCACTTATGGCAAGCCATTTATAAACCAATTGTATTCAACAGACAAATTAATCGATTAAACATTGTGATTAATTGTTCCATATTTAATATTAATGGCTACATACATATTCATTACTATTTTTGATTCATCGGCTCTTAAATCCATACTTCCATACTAATATTATAAATGCGAAAGTATGTCTGTCTGTCTGTCTGTCTGTCTGTCTGTCTGTCTGTCTGTCTGTCTGTCTGTTACCTCTTCACGCTTAAACCGCTGAATCGATTTTGATGAAATTTGGCATGGAGATAGTTTAAGGTCCGAGGAAGGACATAGGATAGTTTTCATCCTGGAAATTATCCCTAAAAATATTGAAAAGTGAGTAAGTAATTCATGATGACATTGATGACCCTGTAGAAAATATAATGATCAGACCAGAAGCACAATTGCTCTTACATTTGCTTAGGCGCCCCCTTTTATTAATTAAGGTGATAAGGTGGATATCTATCGTGTTGTACGAGGTTGCTTCCATACTTCCAAGTTCCACGCGGACGTAGTCGCGGGCAAAAGCTAGTTAAGTATAAATCTGCTTTTTTTAATGTCATAGTGGGCAATCGAGAAAACGAATCGCTGGATGGAAAGACCGTTGCCCATAGACAACTGTAACTCCAGAGAAGTCACAAGTACGTTGATGCCTTTAAGGTAGGTGTACTCGTACACTCTTTTCTTGAAAATTTGAAGGTCATGTCGGTCCGGAAATACCGTAAGCGGAAATTCATTCCACAATGCAATTGTGTGAGGCAGGACTAGAAACACATTAAATTGTAATTACATAAGTGAAAAAAAAAGAACCATTAGTTCAAATCAGATTGTTTGATTGTTTAAAATTTAAAAATAATATATTTTACCTTTAACAACGGTTTCATATGGGACAGTTTGTATGCTATAACGTAACTAATGATCTACCACCGCCTCTCCGGACTACCGGGATGTCACTGCCAGCCTTCAAAGGTAAAGTGCGGAAAGTTATACACCTATTTAATTTTAAAATTAACGATAAAATCCTTGTTATTGTTTATATTCTTAATAGGTTTTTTGTTTTAAAATAAATGTAACTGTAATTAGGCTAAAATTTAAAAAAAATAAAAAATTAAACAAAGTGAATGTGTCCCCCGTGATCAGCTAAGGTACTGTAACCGAGCATAAGGTGCAGGCTGAAAAACAGCGCTGTGCAGCCTACCCAGCCCACAGCATACGCTGAGCCTGGGCCTTTTGCCACTTGCCGAGCGAGATGATACAAACGAGGACACAATCAACTGTACTCCCATAGATATCACCACGTTAAAATAAGGTTTATATTCGTTTACAAATGTAGGTACAGTTATCAGTGTCTTCGACAATGTAGTACTTATATTATCTGCCATGTATTTTTGTTGTTCTGGTGGCAATAAATATTTTTTTATTTATTTATTTATTTAACTAACGTCTAATCCATATTATAATTCGTCATTGGTAAAAAGTAGGTGAATTAAACCTCACTAAGTTTTCTATAATATTCAATTAAAAGTGACTAAACTAGTGTTCTAGAAAGTTTCCCACAATAGGGTCACTGTCATGACAAATGTCACCTACTTGTAGAGCGAATGTCTATGACGACATTATCGCTCGAATGGCTGTATGTCAATGGCAGACGAATTAGGCTTTTGTGTCACTATAGTGACATGCGTTCATTTTAAGTTTTTTTTTTATCATAAGTATTTTTCGGGGTTCATGACTCAAGATGGCCGCATGCCTTTAAGTTTCGTGTTCATTATTTATTCATTTTGGTTGTTCAATGTGTAGTATTGATAGCTTATTGTGCAGTGAACTAACATATTAGTGAATGGTTAATGAAGAATTCAACTTGAAGCGTACATAGCCCTTCTTGGATCAAGGCCCGATAGACCGCGTGGTTTTTTGTAAATCGCTATCACTTTACAAAAAGCACACCTCACCGTACAACGTGATATTAATTCTCAATCTTGTCACCGTGTGCGATTCGTAACGAGTCATTGGCGAAATACCACTTGCTCAGCAAGAAGGTGAAAGCCACAATAAAAAAAAAAAAAGTATTTTTCGAGGAAGCACAATGAAAAGGAAAATGCGTAACCTAGCGGAAGATATTGAGAATCCAACCCGGTATCTCTGATTTTCAGGTCCAACGTGTCAACCACTCCACCACCTAAACGCAGAGACCTGTCGAAGTTTTCCTTATGCGTTGTGTGTAGACATTTGCATTGTTTATTTGTAAGGCTTACACCTTTAGCGCCTTAGAATTTATAAGGAAAAATGTGTAAATTCCGTACATATTATGGAACAGTAGGTAGGTAATTAGCATACTTCGGGGTTTTCGGTGCATGAACGAACACTAGTAGTACTACCGAAAGTAGGTGCCAAATTATCCGCGCATCGAAAACCACGGGTTAATTAGTATATTAGATGAAAAAAATTGTTTATTCAGGTACTATATTACTAGAGCGATAGCTCGATTGTTTTAAAATGACGTAAGCGGTGATAGCACAGATTACTGATAGCTAATTTGGGGCCAACAGTCTAGACTTTGCCGATAACAGTTTATCAAACTAATAATATAAATGAGAATATATTTTTTTATTATTGTGTTCCAACTCGCTTTGATCTTTTAAAATGGATCAATATGAAAAAAAATTGGTATACCCACATAAATAATAATGACACATTACATGTTTTCCAAATTTAGAAACATTTGTCTTAGGTCCCTTGTACCTATTTATAGTCTCCTTTTTTTTACCAGGCGAGCTGTTTGCCTTTGAGCTTTGGCAAAAATAATTTCAGACTGTTCTTGTCCGACAGATTCTGGTGAACATGTATGGTAGCAAAGAATTTTTATCATTTAATTTTCAAATGGCGCATATATTGAGGTAAAATAAGTCATTTCAGCCATTTCGAAAAATAATCGCTAGATCTACAGCTGTTTTTGTATTTCGCTGCAATGTATTGTACCAGAAACTCATAATCCAAAAGAGGTCACTCAACAAGCGAGTAGTTATTTCCTTTACTTAGTTCATAACTAAATACTTCGCAATAACGCGTAGGTATATATTTATCAGAAACGTTTACTTAGCAACAAGCAAGGAAAAACAACGCAGTCAACGTACGATTACCTAGCTATGCAATTTTACGATAAAAAAATCCACTATAATACAGTGCAATGGCCTAGCAAAAACGGTAGCGCCACCTGTCGGTGAGCGTCGGAACTAAACGGTCATTGACACCGGCTGTTGATTTGTAAAAACGAGTGAACTTTGTCGGTGCGTAGGCAAATTTTGGGAATGGTTACGCTACTCGACCCGAGGTGGCGTTGTTATTTATACTAGTACTAACGTTTTCTTTTGCAGTTTTAATTGTTATATTGTGAAATTATGTATATTAACTTTTCAGTCACTCAAAATAATTTAATTTCTTGAAACAATTTTTATTATTCACAATTATACCATTTTAGCAGTTATGGATTTTTAAATGTTACTATATTTAATAGCTTATAATAAACTTTACTTGATGAGAAAGTTATTTTATTTTGCAGTATATATAATTCGCTATGTTATTTTTTTTCTATCAGTATACTACCTACTAACTGTTTACTTCTTTTCATTCAAGTTTATTACGTTCCTTATTTAAAACACTTTTATGTGTTAGGTTGAGTCATACTAAAATTAACACAGTTAAAATTAAAAAAGAATAAACTAGAATTATACAGTGTGCCTCATAAACATTGTCATTTTCCAAACGAAAATGATTGACAAAGTAGCCACCAGATGGCAGTTTATCTGCACAATGTACTGTTATGCTAAAACTCATAACCTCCCGTTGTGCAGTTATCGTTGCATTCGCGTTACGTGTCCGTTACGTTATCGTGACTGCATATAACGGTGGTTTTACCACTATTGTTATTTATCTGTAAAAGGCAATTTAGGCTGTGACGAGTGGCGTGACAAGACAGGCTCACTGCAATAGTAGACGCGCTAGCGAGGTGCTCCGCCTTTCGCTTTTGTTCAAGCTCGCGTTCGTAACCAATCGAAGTGACATTTTACACAAAGTCCACTAATATTATAGCGGCAGTTTATGTACTGTATGTGTGTATGTTTGTTATTTCTTAACACAGAAACAGCTGGACATAATATCAGGGAAATATCTTAGATGCGATGCAGGATTGAATTTTGTTGTTTATGAGTGTGCGATGCCATGCTAGGCGCCATCTATTGGTCAGAATTTCTTAGTCCTCTCATCGGCCTTAACGGCTGGACGAATTTAAACCAATTTTGGTACAGGGATAGCTAGACATCCAAAGATGGCTATAGGATACTTTAAAGTTTTACGCAACTGACATCACGAGCACCTATTCTTATTTTGTAATACTTATTACATAAGTACAACAGACTAAAAACCGCAATAAAGGAGCAAAAAAATATTCACGTCAGAAACAAAAAAACCCGCTGTGCTTCGACAAAAAGGTACATTTTCGCTTCAACGTTTCAGCGAAAAATCAATAGTCCACTTTTGAAGCCCCTACTGTGAAGTGGAAAAAGTGTCGAGTATACAGCGTGGACATGGAATAGGGGGAATATTTAACTTGAACAAAAGATTTTAATGGCACGAACGACAGCAAAGAAGTATTTTTAGTGCCTAAATTAACAAATGTTAATAAATAAGAGTGAACATTAAATACGATCTATTGTAATCTTACTTTGTCCGCGAAAAACTTTTCTCTTTTGGTTAAAATCCCTTGGTACAATCCTTTCAGCCGTTTCAGCGTGATGAGAGGAAGAGGACAAATACATTTTTACCAAAAGATGGCGTTGTACGCCTGTCACCACGCCCATACAAAACCTACATCGCGCTATTAAGATTTTTACTGAAACAATGACCATAGAATTTTTTGATGGTAAAATTTCCGCGTGTTTATTGTACATCCTGTATACGATTTCATGCACGCAGTGCCTTCAGTATTTGAGCCCTAGTGGCATTTTCCGGTTGTTAGGTTTAAGGGCCCCCTTCACGTGCCCAGGATTTTGCAAAGGGATATTTTAGGCGTAACCTTGGTCGCACAAATTTGTTTTTCGTGATTTTTATGTATCTACATAAAGAGAAAAGGACTGAATGTTATATTTCGCCGAAAAGTCATTTCAAACCGTAAACTATTTGAGATTGTTATAAAACAAACCTGACCTAATCAATAGGATGATATTTGCAAGAATTATGAATAAAAATTCGGGAAAATGAAAAATTCGATGAAATAAGTTTCTAGGAGTCAAAGCTTCCAAAGAAAATTAATAGATCGGTAATATTAGAAAACTGACCAGTAGAGAATGCCTCATGGCATTAGTCCGTCTTTTGTACGATAAGGACTTTTGTGCAATAAAGATTAAATAGTTAAGTAAGATATCGTTGTTTTCATATTTTTCCGAAAGTTTACCAACAATTATACATCAACTTGTTATAAATTAACCAGTAATTTACTAAATAACGTACTAGTATGTGGAAACAACTTTTTTTTCATAAGTTTTCATTGTACCGATTAACATCTTATTTTAATCAAAAGATAATTTAATATCAATAATATTTCTGTCCCAAACTATACGCAATGCTTATACTGTTTTGATTTCACTTGTGTCCAATCCACTTAAAGAAACAATTGCTTTGTTTTCTAAATAACATTACAATAAAGTTAATTCAAAGTATTAATGTATTGCAAAATTTTATATTTGATATTTAGTAGCGTGACAACTGACAGCTTATAGTCAATGTTTTAAAAAAAATTATTTAATTTCTTTGAAATGATGATCATCTAAAAACTATTTTTAAACTTTATCGAACTTTCGTGAAGTTTAAAGCGTAGAATCTATAATTTTATTAAAACTTTCGTGAGACATATTTAATTATTGTATTAAGCGGTTTACACTCACGTGAAATTGTCAGGAACGGCCCGACATGTTTCGAACTCGTATGGGGCCGTTCCTGACAATTTCACGTGAGTGTAAACCGCTTAATACGTAGAATCTATGTTTTAATTTATTGCGCCTATTACACGTTACACCCGGTAAATGATTATTAATCTATGTTTCTGTCAATTAACTAATCAGAATCGGGGGCAAACTTTGCGCGCATGCGCTCAACTCCGCCCAAAACCAAGTGCAAGGTTGCTGAGGTCAAATTCGGAGTTGTCCCAAATCGGCGCCCCAGAAACCTGAGGTCAGGCGATTGGTATCTCTGACCTTCAAAAGGGCATGTTTTGATTTATACCAAAACATAGGCCGTTACAGATCAAATGAATAAAGTTTTGCTTATAATGAAATAATGAACTTTATACTGTTAGTAGGCCACAAGGGCACTTTTACATGTGTGAGTCTACCGGCATTCATAAAAAGAGACCACTGTTGAGAAGAAACGTCGAAAGAAACTCAACAGTTAGTAATTTGTAAGGTTCCGTACCCAAAGGGTAAAAACAGGACGCTATTACTAAGCTTCCGCTGTCCGTCAATCTATCTGTCTTTGTTTGTCTGTCACAAAGCTGTATCTCATGAACCGTGATGGGTCGACAGTTGATATTTTCACAGATGCATTTCGCATCACTCGTATTTACATTTCTATAGAAATACAAATACTCTTATTGCATACCTCAATCATTATGGAAATAAAATACATGAGATACATTGAATCAACAGGTAGAGGCAAACAGCAGGCGGTCTTATCCCTAAATAGGTTCTCTCTCAACTCAACCATTTAACCAAAGTTGTTAGAAAGCCACATTAAATTTTCAACTAAAAAGTAAAATCAGATGGCATAACTTCATTCACTATATCTGTCCTAAAATGACGCAACTCGAGACTTTTTGTACTATATCTGTTTGTTTTACTACCCCACATTTATGCTCAAACCACAGAATAAAATATTACAGAAGGTTCTTATGGACGCTACTGACGCGCGTTCGCCACTATGACAGGCCAATGAATGCGCACCAATTTTGACCGAACAAAGGCGCTTGCAGCGCGTAAACTCGTTTTGTTCAAACGTTAACTGAAATGGAATATAATATACTAATCCCTCAAAAGGTAAGTTCAGGGTTTAGAAAAAAGACACTATAACAGATAGAAAATACCTTTCGAATCACAACTTTATTGATACATTATCCAGCTAGAATAGCAAACCTCGATGCAAATCGCTCATATCTATCTCTCCGCTGCTAAACTTAGGCCTCCCCTATAGCTCGCCACAAAATACGATCCTGTGATCTAGGCTAGTTGTCTAGTCAGGAGGCGTCCAGCGATTCGCTTTAGGAAAATGTGGTCGCAGCTCCAGAGCTTTGCCATCTGTTATCCAGTCTGGGTTGTCTATTTAGCCCAGAGAACAGATCGCTCAATAGCTATACAGGGTGATCAATCCAAATGGGTCAGTAGGGGGAAGTCACAAACTATAAGAGATAGGGATATCTGTTCTTAGGTACCATAGCGTCGATTTAGATTTAATAGAAACTGTATTTTTTATAAATCTCATACATATAAGAGATAGGGAAATCTGTTCTTAGGTATCTAAGAACAGATTTCCCTGTCTCTTATAGTTTTCGTTTTCTCCCCACTGACCCATTTGGATTGCACACTCTGTATATTGATGTTCATGAAAATATGCCCCTTTGTCATACCGAGTGCATTATAGCGTATAGTGTCACCCATATAATTATTATTCATTTGTTTTGGCCTGACTTGACTGAATTGTGCCGACACTGTACTTTTTGATTATTTCCTACAGTTATAATATTACCCTTTTTAAAACCTTTAGTATGCCGTCCCATTCTTTGCTTTGTTTTCACCCCTCCCAAAACTGAGGGCTTTTCAAAGCTTTTCAAAGTTTTGCCCACGTGTGGAAGTGGGTCAACTATTATGTTAGACAATGGCGCTGTCTCTTTCTTTCACTTGTGTCTTTGTAAGGGTTGAAATGAGATGGAAGATCGGCCCCCTAGTTTTCCACGTGATAAGAGTACGTGTTAAAAGCTTCTCGTTTTTACTTGTTATTTGAGACTAGCGTTTACCAGCGGTTTCACATACATGAATTAAGTATCCTGTTTTATTGCTATATACGGTCTTCCTGTGTCCTAAGTTTCATCTGAAAATTAATATCTTCCGGACAACCTTTGAATAGGTATTTGAGAATTAAAAAAAAAACCATAGTCTAGTACATAAATGTACCACATTGCAAATTTAGTTCTTCATACAAGATGATAGCTTAAGGGTAGTTCGAACCCTTACTTTCATTCGAAAAACTACCTAAAGAGACCTACATTAGTTAGTTCGATTGACATTTATAGAATAATGAAAAAAATACCAGATAATAGTAGTTTATGTGACTGTACATAATGAAGGGTATTAAACACGAGTCGAGCCGAAAGCATGTTTCATAATAACAGCACACGAGTGTTTTAATGCCTTATCTATTATCTATTACTCTACAAATCTCTAGTAAGGCCTCACTTGGAATATGCATCGGTAGTATGGAACCCATTGTATAAGAAATATTCTAAAGCCATAGAATTAGTTCAAAAAAAGTTTCTACGTGCGCTGCATAGACGCTCAACTGGAAAGCACATGCCGTACCCCGACCTTTTAAGTGAGTATAAATTATCGTCCTTAGAAACCAGGCGTAAGTGCTCGGATGTGATGATTCTTTACAATATATGTACAGCTCACTACAACAGCGTGGAGCTACTTGAACAAATCCGCTTTAGGGTGCCTTCACGTCCCTCTATGCGATCAACCACCTTATTCGCCGTTCCCACCAGTTCGACCAATGCCGGAAAAAGGGCCCCTCTACGCCGAATGAGCAAGCTTTATAACAACTCGCTCACTTCCACTGACATCTTTAACTCTAGTCGGTCACTTTTTCAGAAACATGTTCTCGATATTTTTAACGAAACACCAGATGACAGATGATAGTTGTTATTAATTCTTTTAGAAAAGCGTACTGTATACAATTGTTAATTGTATATATTGTGTTACCAAATGGGATATTTTAACCGTAAATGATGTATGGCGTTCGCCAATACTGTTGCATGTTAATTTTATTTCTTCTTTTTTGTTTTCTCTTTTTGGTTGTTGTTCCTTGTAAGATTTTGTTGTTTATCCTATGCAGAAGTTTAGTCTAGTGTAGTAAGTATTAAAATGTTCATGTTGTGTGTGCTCAGTGAGAGCGTTTTAGGAAGTAAGTGCATGCCTATATGTATACTTTAAACCATGATTGTTTTTGTTACACATTTACTTCTGTTGTTTCTCCAATAAATAAATAAAAAAAAAAAAATATGTACAGAAAAATATATACACTACTTTATCTAGCCACATATCATAAGCCTCCATGATGCATTCAGGAGTCGCACAAAATATTACCCGGTAATGGCGGTAATGAAGTTTTCTGGCAGCTGTCATAGCTTTTTTTTAGTTCAGAGACAAACTAGAGTCGGCCCCAACTATCCTATCGTTTGATATCTTACTTACGTGCGACATTTGTCAAATTTGATTGCAAATTTACAATTCATTTCGAACTAAACGTCATCTCGACTGATATTAGAATAGAGGTCAAAACAAATTTCTTTGTTTTTCAGAGATGTTCGAAATTTGTATAAATAATATTATCGAAATCGATGTTAATATTTAGCAGTAATAACATTTTTACAGATAAGAAATTTGTGCTAACAAAACAGTCTATTTTTATGGTGGTCATAATCATAATGTGCGGTTCTTGAACGCATCATGAAGGGTTTTATGATATTTGGATAGATAAACGGTTATTTTTATCGAAAGTCGATCGCCCCGTTATCGAAAAATAAAGTACTTCTTAACAACAACCGGGGTTAGGTTAGGTTAGGCTAATCAAGTTTTTTTTCTATATTTTAGGGACAAATACCCAGAATTAAATGCTTAAATAGATGATCAAAGTTTATATAAAAATCAAAGGTGCCATACGGCTTTGATATGTATATTTTTACCCTATAGTTCTTATCATGAATGCCCTATTGTGAGCGTCCTTATCTAGTTATGAGTTATGGCGAAACCAAGATACTGTTTTATCATTGTATACACGCGGGGTTTCGCGAATAAGTCAAAATTTCGATTGTTTGTCAAACAAACATGGCGTCATTTAGCTTGAGATTAGAATTATTTTTAGTGACAGTTAAAAATATCGATAAATATGGAGCCGTTATTATTGTTTATTTTGTCTTTATCGTAACTGAAAATTAATTCGAATCCGGGCCAGGGCAAATGTTTGTGTGATGAACTCGAATCATTGTTATGTATTTAAGTATACATTTATCTATATAAGTATGTGTATCGTCGTCTAGTACCCATAACACAAGCCTTTTTAAGCTTAATTTGAGACTAGATCGATTTGTGTGAGGTTGTCTGATATTTATATTTATTTATTTTAATGAAATGTGAGTACAGTCTAAACTTTTTACTGACGCAGGTTACATCAATATGTGGAGCCCTAAATATTGAAATAATCCGGGATCAATAAAATATAAGTTTCATTTACCGACGACCTTTCTTCGCTTCCCCGTTTTCGAAATTAGTACCATTGTCATAACTATTTATATTCAATAATACACTGTTACTTTGTTGCTTTTTTTAATATGGTTTAGAATCTGATGGAATCAGGAGTAGTACCCGGGTGGGACCTTTACGAAAGTAAAATCATAATTATTGTATAAAAATTTTCACTATCTATATAATTATGTTTTGTCAGCAAATAAACGTTTTTCTTTCTTCTAGTAACGTAGCACCCCTTTCCTATATGCAAGTAATTTACAAGAAATTAATCAGATACAAATCACTATAATATACGAATAATTCAGATTTGAAATTTTACTTTTGTATTGATTAATCTTATCTAATATAGGCACCTGTGATCTGTGAAGTATAAATCTAATAAACTTTAGCTACAGTACCTATTTACAACCGATGTTATAAATAAGCATTTGATAACTATTTTCTAAATCAACTCCTTGCTCATTTTACTATGGAATTTATTTCATATTCATACGTTCAAGATGTGGAGTTTTATTGTAAATAAAGTATTACTAAAACCAAAAACATCAAGTACAAGAATAATTACGAGAGTTGGAAGTATTTCCATTCGTTTGTCACTTATTTTGATACTAAAAGTGACTATAACATTACTTTATTTGATAATAATGAATTAAATTTAAATAAATTAGAGTATTATTAAAATTGTAACCTCTCTTTTTTACTTAATAGTTTATCTTATTTTAAGTAGTTTTCGTATAAAGTGAAAGAAAATGACAATATAAATCATCAAAATTACCTAACGCTGTCACTCTATTTCGTAATTTTATTTTATTTAAATTAATTAACGTCGACTGTTACGTTAACGGCAATTTATTCAAAAACAACGCGTCTAATTGTGTAATAAAAAAACATTATTCGTATAAAAGTGGATGAAAGTTTTAACACAGCAACGTAATAGTTGCATCACAATCCAGTATTCAAAATAGCCGAGTTGTGCACACAAACCTTAATTCGAACAATCCAATTAATCCGTTATTAACACTGGTTATTTTTCACTGAACCAAAAATAACTGGTTATTTTTTTGCACATTTAGCACTGGCCACTCGCGAGTTGGAAATTTAAAATTCTATTTTTGAATTTCCCGCGTGATGTTAGGCCCCGCTCACATTGTGTTGCAAGCGGGCCGCCAACTAGGAAATGACTACTGACGGCACCTACACAGGCATAACGCACGCACACAACCCCACCCTGTACACACTACACTAGAACTGCATGCGTTGCATAGGCCTATGAAAAAAAAACATAAACACTACCATTAAAACTAACATACACTTTAAACTACATATTGTGTAGTTTTTAAGCCTAAATTTTTGGTCTAGTCTAACTTAACAAAACCCACATAGCGGACTTAAGAGAAAAATGTTACGCAGCTATCACAACAACCGTTATTACATAACAGTAAGCGGGAGCGAGATAGCGATAGTTAGAATAACGGGGGTGAAAGAGAAGAGAGAACTGAAGTTGTGTAACTTAACACAGAGAAAGCTCGCACGTACTTTCTTTGTATATAATCACCACTACTGAGACGTCTTTCATACACTGGCTATGTGTAGGCGTCTTTAGATTTTTCGAAATTCGAACGAAAGAGCGTAACAGTCGGTTAGATTTTACAAAAATGGGCTCTGCTTTAATAGTGAAAGAGCTATTTTCGACCGTCATGAATAGTCATTTGAGTATATTTTGGTACCCACGCTGTTGCTGGGCCAGGTTTTCGAAAGTTCATTGACACGTGGTTTGGCATCTTTGGGCCTGCCGATTTTTTCAGCCGGCAGCTACAAACTTACATTTGCGATCGTCACAAGCGTTGCTTTCGACCGAAGCCTCAAAATTAATACGAGGCGACGTTAGTTCCTTTTTAGTCCGCTGCGTCAGATATGTTTGCGTTGCACGAAGAAAAACGTCAACATTTTCACAGAACTAAAAAGTAGGGCATGCGTAGTTGCAAGGTTTTTTTATCGATTTTTCCTTGAACCTCGCGAAGGAGGATAAATAATGAGGATTCTCAGTAAATCTGAAGGTGTTGTTTCCGCATTATTGAGACTAAGCGAAATTAGGACAAAGGTGATAAACTTACCGCAAATTTGTAGTTGCGCTACTTGCCAATAGATGGCGCTGTAACCGTTTATTAAATGGCCTCTTTTTAACCAAATAAGGATAGAAATAGTTTAAGATAGAGAGATAGACTCAATAGTACATAAATAAATAATTAATCTTTCGTAAATATGATGTGTAAAACTAGACATTATCCTACTAACTAAGTCAGTACCTACATATGTCAGTTTTACGTTTTACAAACTATATACGAGTATGTATGCCAATATATAGAGGTTGGGATGTATAAGAAAGACTACATGCGTACGAGAAGACATTGACTCGACCCAAATTAAATTTACTATGAACTATATTTTCCGTGTCTTCTTTATAATTAGGTGTAATAGAATATTTTACAAATTAAGTATCGTAAATGTAATGTAAATATTATGGTCAGTACTAGAGTAACATAATTATAAAGAAGTACTAACAGATAATGGAATGTACGAATTTAATATCCATAAATTTTATATACGTAGATGTATGTTAAAGTCATATTATCGAATATTGTTAATAAACAGAAATACTTAAATAACCACGCTTTGTCTTAAAATAGATATATTACTGTAAAATTGCATCACAGCAAAGGAAGTGAAATAACACTCATAATATTTATAGATAGTTATCTCTTTCACTCCTCGCAACCGTTTCATTCGCACTCATTAAGCGTGCCATTTGAAACGCGGAAACGATGGAAGTATATCCGTCTCGCTTTTACTCGCGAATTCGCGCGTATTTCTCTTTCACGCGCAAGGCAACGGAGTGCGTTGACCTGTCCTTGTTGTGCATGTGTGCAGCCTTGCTTTACAGTTATATACGTAACTGTGTGCATGTAGTAAAACGTGCATCGTAAGGCTCGGGTCACACTGGCTATTTTTATATATTTAAAAAAATGACATTATATTATGTATTTTTTTTTATTTATACAGCAGTAACTTTATAGGTCAGTAATTTTAATTGGATTAGTTGACGACTCGTTTTTTAAATACATTACTATCTACACTTAGCGATGTAATTTCGTACCACGAAATTAATGATAAAGTGATATATTTATTGATAAATTCTTGATATGTGACATATATATGAGGATTTTTGTATAGTCACTAGAAAAAAGAAATAGGTTTTCAAGGAAGGTTTTGTTAAATACCTGTTGAAGATGGTGTGGTCATTTTGTTGTGTTGTTTTTTGAAGCTTACCTGAAAGAAAAAAAGTATATATGAGCACATGAACGAATATATAAAGAAAAGTAATAAAAAGTCTGATGAAATGAAATGAAATGAAATGAAATAATTTATTCAGTAAGTAGGCCACAGGGGCATTTTTACAAGTCAGATTGTGAATCTACCAACATTTAGCAAGAGGAGACCGCTGTTGAGAAGAAAGCCGAAAGAAACTCAACAGTAAGTAATTTTTTCGTAAATAATAATTAAAACAATTACATGATACATTTGTGTTATAACTAATTACACTGGTACACGTAAAGGAGATGTATAGATACTCCAAATCAATGTTAAGTAGGAACATTAAAACAAAATTTTAACGATAAATTTCAAATATTAAACATACCCAGAGATGTATTATAGTCTCTCGTCTGATGGAAAACAGGTGCAGTTTAGTCCATTTAGAAGCGTCCATTTATAAATGAGTCCCTTTTAAAATGTATGAATATAAAGTAAAAAAGATATACCTATAATTGTTAAAAACTAAAGTATGTTTATAGGGCAATTACATTAAAACAATAAAAAGAAGATATTTTAATTATATATTACGAGAAGGTAGGTATATAACTTTAAATCGCTAAAATTCACATAATATTAGCAGATATGTGTTCCCTTCTCTTCTTGCAGTTCGTTATTTATTTATTTTCCACAACAAAAGCGCTACTTCATCATGAGTCGAAATGAAAACATAAAAAAAAAAACAATTTATGGGTTGTGAAATAAAAATTGTTTGTCGTTTATCAAACTGATTCTCTAAACTAAACAAGGAAAAATATAATAATTTTATATATTAAGGAATAAAATTCTCTATTATTAGATTATTCTTATTTAATTTATTATTTTCAAAAACTTTAAACTTAATATGAAAGCATTTGACAGTTGCTTTTATAAATACAACTTAACAACAAACAAAAAGTATTTTTTTTTATCTTAATGAAGTCTATGCTTGCCTATGTTACTTGAGGCGTAATTAATTTGTAATTTGCTGATTCAGTAATGTCCGATGTGATCAGCTACTTAGAATCAAATAAGTGTATTATTCTTGTAACGAGAACATACAATATCTACATATGTTGTTTTGAATTGACAGTTTAATCGCTTATTAGTTAGTAATACTCGTACTTACAAAAAAATATTGAATTTACAAGAAATATGTCTACATGGGCAAAATATTTTTTTTATACCGATACCAACAGACGTATGTTAACTTTCACATTATAGATAAACATAACTAAGTTTACATTTTAAGAGGATAAAATACAATAAGAAATAAATTTCCCTTAATTACATAACATAGAAGTAAAAATAACAAAAACATCTCATTAAAATGCAAAATCCGCCTAAATATTGTTTAAATCACGACATGCCGGAATTTATAATACAAATGTAAATTTAAGAGCGTATCGATAAATTTTAATATAAACAAACAAGCTAACACGGCTTTGGTTGAAAAAGTTGCGTCAGAGTACATAAAAAATGTCTGTGAAGCGTCAACTTGGGTATTACATCACTACTGACACGCGTGTGTGTGAGAACACACATATGTGTGCCGGCACGTGGTCACACTCACACAAACATAATACACGCATGCATGTGTGGGTCCTAATCTTTTGTGGCATGCGGGTTTCATACCTTAATGAGTACTTTTTAAAAGCACTGAAAAGGGAAAATCTCTGGAGCACCTTTCAGTTTTCGTTTCTGCGCTTTGCGTTTCTTTCAACGTTTTTTTGTATGTTAATGTGTAGTTAGCTGAATTCTCAGAGGCGGATTAATTATTTAGAGAATTTACTTTCAATTTTATGATGTTGAAAATAATTAAGAGTTTAATTTGAACCGAAAATTATTGTAGCAATAGCAAAATACTTCTTTGAATTGTGATGTTAGTTAAATAGCATGAAACGCTATTTCATAGATGAACTATCAAAAGCCAATGATGTAGCTTTTTAGAAATCTCTATAACATTTATCAGGAAACTTTTACTATCAATCAAAATGGTGTAGGCGTTGATCATAAATTTGAAGATAGCATCTCAAGCTATTTCCATTTTTCTCTTCACAAGTTTGATTGTTGAGTCTATACAGGACGCTGGACGACTCTAAACGCCTTGGTTCGAACGTAGAATAATAAGAATTATTTGCTTCATTCCTAGAATTAAAATCAGACTACTATACCAGTTTGTCAGTAAGATATCTCCTTATATAGATATCATGGTTCCAATATGTATCATATTCTCAATTTACAGAGGAACTACGCATTTTAACTATGTATTGTTATTGTAACGATTGTTTTTAAAGCAAATCTGTATTTTTATAAATAATGACACAAAGGTAAATTAAGAAATCATTATTTATAAAAATAAAAAATGTGGTATTTCCAAATAAAAATATGAATCGATAAAAAGATTCTATACAAATACAAATCTGTATTTTCAACTCCAAGGCCGCTAAAAACAAAATTAATAAAAAACAAAAAGAGGTGTCAAAATGGGACATCACTCGATGGTACCACAATATATAGCGCCGATTTTCAGCAGAGCCCGAAAACATAAAGATTAAAGGCATGTATTTAACGCGGCGACAAATTAATCAGATTTAGGGATTTATAAAAAATTAAAGGGGATAGCAAAAATAATAAGTTGGCGACTAATTGCGGAGACTATTAAAGTAAAAAGTAGCAGCTAAGTAATCAATTTTCGGCTTTGTTTCAATATAAACTAGCATCGAGTTATTGTTTTGGCGACTGAATTAACTAATTAAGCGGAAACATGACAGCGGATAAAAAGTTGAAAATGGCCTACTCTAATTGTTCAATGGAGATTACATATAAAATAAATCAAGGTCATAAAAAAAATACTTTGTGCGACAATTTAAGAGCTTTAATCAAAGTTGAAAATTGCATGTATAAATAATAATTTTGGTCTATAGTTTTATTTAGTGGCTCTGATTTTGGTCAATTTTTCGTCAGGTGTGATGTCATATTGACACCTATTTTTTATGATTCTATCGTATAGAATACGTTAAAATAAACGTGTTTTGTATGGACAATTTTTTTCTAAACTTAATAATTACCGAGATATGGACTCCTAAAACCGACAATATTTTTTTGGATATTGTGTCAGACTCTGCCTTAGCTCCGGCGCTGCGGGAAGTGCAGCCCTTCCGCCCTTGCGTGGCAAAGCACGGTCGGCCGTACTCCGTTCCGCAGCTTCGGCTTGTTGGTCGCCTTCGGCGACCAGCCTCAGCCGCTCCGCTCCGCACGGCTCCCGAGCTTTGTCACGGCGGGCGAGGGCTGCTCTCCCTCCGCGCCTCCGGCTTTTTATATACACTCTAGGGGTAGGGCAGACAAGACCACGTGGAATCGGGGTTGACAGCTTCGGTTCTGAGGCAAGTCTTATGATAATGCAATGCTTATTTTAGCGTAGCGTGTTTTAGCTAGATTCGGACTAAAATAAGCGTGTTTTGTATGGGCAAAACATTTTTACCTAAAAAACGCTTATCGCCGTTTTCATTAAATTATAGTTTCGAAAACTAAAAAAATAACTCCCCATTACTTTTATATAGTACCCATTTTAATATTTAAGCTGCCAGCAAATCAAAGCCCAAAATGCTTTTTTAGATGGAGACCTGTAGTTGCCACTAATATAAAGTTTGTTATCCTTCTGCTAATATTAGTCGCCAATTCATTATTTATAGTACCTCACCTATGATTTCAGTAATCTTGTTTATTATTTCTGCTACCTTAAAGTAGCTGCCATTATTTGAATTTTAAAATATCCTTAGTTTAAAGCTCATTTAATATAAATGATTGCCAAAATATTTAATCGCTGCCAAGTTATTATTTTAGTTGCAAATAGTTTGCTGCTCTTTAATTTTTCTGTCGCCGCGAAAATAATAAGCCAAGATTAAATACTACTCCTTTTATATCTTTTTTTCAGATACATACAAACTTAAGTCACCCTTCGCCCCAATCACATAGAACTAGTAGCCAAGTAGTTTCCTTGTTATGACAACATATACAAACTTTAGTATTAATATGTGTACCGTAAGTACGTTCATGTTACGTGAGCATTAAAAGCAACGAACTGTTATAACGTCTAAACAATACGTAACTAAAAAGACGTTGAGATATCCGTTGCAAAAACCTGACCTACGATAATACAGTCACCTATATAATGATTACGTGGGAACGGTATGTACATATATACTGTTATGTATCAAGATGATTCATAGTGACATGAATAGTCATAGTAAATAGTAATTTCCTACATTGTTTACGGTTATTTTTATAAGATGTGTGATAACTTAGACTCGTCTGGTTGGCAAGTAGGTAGCAACATATATAATTATATGCCATAATGGCATTCATTATATTAATGTCACAGGATTTTTAGTATTCATTTCGAATTATGAATTAAGTATTCATTTATAATCTAATTAAGCTATCGTCAATTAAATATATTTGAACTATATATTATGAAGTATTTCATCAATATACTTACTTCTGTTACAGGGCCCACACTTTATAATCACAATTTTAGTATTAAGCGGTTCTAAATAAGAAAATAAATTAAACGTGTTAGTAAATAAGTAAGATTTACGTAAATAAGAATGTGTAGTTTGAAGTAAAGCTTTTAGTTGTAATCAGTATTGTATATAAATACCAGTTAGGTGCTAAGAGCGTAATAGTAGTTTCAAGGTCACCAGTTCAAATTCTCGCAGACAACAAACCTGTTGGTATTTGTATGAACTTTGTATATCTTGTTTAATATAGAAGGTTAAATGACAATGTATATAATATCTTTGTTGTTTTAGGGCATTCTATGTACCCTAAACTCGATTTGGCCGCTGAAATCGCACTGAAAACGAAAATTAGAGAAATGTTGATGTATGATGATGTAATAGAAGTAATTTCATATTTTCACTAGATTTCAACCTGGGTTCACCTATGGGCATAAATATTATGCTCTTTGACCAAATTACCATTAAGCTGGTTTGACCGTCGGCCGGATTTCGGTTTGTCAACGAAAGTATACTCTTGGCCGTACTGTTTAAAAATCGCATTTTGGACTCCACCAACACTTAACGTTTTCGAGTTTAGCTAGCTTCCTGAGAGTGATTCCTTTTATACTACACCATTTGTCCAGAATCGATTTCCGTTTTTCTGTTGAAAGTCCATACAGTTTTAGTTTACAATAACTAACGAGGAAACGAAACAATCCTAGTCAAATCCAACATTTAATTTTTAGATTGACATCAGTTTGAATTAAAAAAAACTATGTTTTAATCGAATTAAACCACTGTCAAGTTGTATTTATACTTAACGATACAGTCTTATTTTACAACTGTCAGACTATGTGACGACGTAAACTGACTTTTTGATTTATAATTAATGATTAGAATGTTATTTATTACAATTAAATGTTAACGTCAGATTATTGCTTGAAAAATTATCTACCCGATGAAAATTTTACTAATGAGAGAGCAATCAAAATACTTATATTTTTTTAAAGTTTGTATCTAAATATATTTTCACAAAACTACTACATACTGTAGGTAGACAAGTACGTTCATCAAATGGCAAAAATAGGTGGTACTAGGACAAACCATTCGATAAAACAGGTAAGTACACATTCAATGAGCAGGGTTTTTAACTCTTACATAACTTAAGTTACGTGATAAAGCAACTTGTTTGTGCTTATTCATATGCGTGGTGTTTAGTGCTTGGCCTAGGCCAGCAGCAAGACTATCTACATAAATTACCTGTATAATGACGCAAAATTGGTCAATGCCATAATAATTTAATCTTTATTGGTGGCTTTTGAGTTCCTTTGGTTTTATTAAGGGTCAAAACTTAATTCCCCGTCGTGACGTAAATATTCACGATATGACAGCTTGACATCACAACCGTGTCTTTCTGCAAATTACCCAGTAAAACTAACTCCATAACAGCTATATAGGAAAGTGAAATAGATTTATTATTTTCCTTCCTCAAACTTAAGGATAGACAAACTCTTTGATCATAACCTAATAACATTACGTTCTGTTTGATATTGAACTGCATCCGGAATTATAAAAGCTGCAAGTATAGTTTCCGTAACCGACTAAATAGTATCCGTACCATATAGTTTACTACCATTTGAAGTAGTAAGGAGCAATAACATTTTGTCTTCACAATGAACCCTTGTATTATTAGTAAAAGAATTTTAACCCTTAATTAGACAGAGTTCGTTGTGGCGAACATACATTTCAAAAAAATCTACAAGACACATTTTTGTATTTCTACAGAAAACATAGTCAAAGTAATTATGAATCTTTTAAATCAGTAAGGTCTATCTCAAATTTAATACTCATAAGGTTTTCACACATTTTAAGTAATAGATGTAGACAGTAAAGGAACTATCTAGTCATTTCACACATAATCTCTCTTATTGACTTTTGTCTCGTTTTATGTTTTTAGGCATGGCTTTTAATGATCCTGCATCACTACTAGTTTGTGTTTGGCCCTATGGTTAACTGGTAGACAATGCCTTATGGCATTAGGTCTGCCATTTGTACTTTTAGTGTTGTATTTTGTGCAATAAAGTTTAAATAAATAAATAATCACAAAAAATATGCAAACATATACATATATAACGTTGTATCACTGTTTAAGATGTTACGTCTATGGTCGCCCAGAAGCCGAAAAGTGTCTGTTCACTCTAGCCATCGTAACATAATTTTTTTATGGTATGTCCGCGTGTAAGTTTCTTCTTCCTAAATTCTTAAGATAGGAACATAGGTTAAGTTCATACTACTGTAATAGTTAAGTATCCTTTACGAAAAATAAACTGACGGTTAAGTTTTATTTGGCGTTTCTACTCAACAGCGGTCTCCTCTTGTGAAATGCCGGTAGACAGAATAAAGTAAATAATACTAAATATTTATTCAACATTGGTACAAAAATACTTATATTGAAACAAAATCTAAAAATAAAACTAAACTTTAACAAAATAAAGTTAATCTTTCACTCTTTAGCGATAAGACCGTCTGTTGTATACCGTTTTTTATTTGTTTATATTTCATATCTTGTGTACATTTTTTTTGGTGCGCAATAAAACGTACTTGTATTGTATTGTTTCAGTTTCTATTATTAAGGCCCATATTGTTATTCATTTATTTATTTAGAATCATTGTTGTGATATTGTAGTCCTACGTATATGGTTCAATAGCAACATGTTCAAATAAATAGATAGTAATTGGCGTTACTATTTTAGGACGCACCGTTGTGACACATCGGGCCTATGACTTGAGAGCCATTCAAAAGGCAATAAATTAAATTATCATGTCCGCTATAAAACTGACTGGTGCTGGTGTATTAATCCCTGAAAATTTCCATTTAAAATGTCCAGAGTCCAGATACAAGTTGACATAAAGCAATGACAAAAATTCAGGATTCATTCAATGACAGTTGGAACTGTTTTCCGATGGACATCTTTGTTTGAATAATGTATGGAATGTTTTGAAAGAAAATTCATTTTGTTCGTATTTCAAATAAATCATGTTAGAATTTATTTAAACTTATGGGCGCTACGATACCTCGGCAAGGTTGAGATAAATAGAATATGTAAAATAAATTAATATTACAGGACAGTCTTACACGAATTGATCTAGCCCTAAACTAAGCAAATCCTTGTACTATGTGTAGTAGTAGACGACGATAAACACAATACATACATATAAACAAACGTCCCGTTTTTAGCGATTGAAAATCGTGGAAGTAGTCTGTTTTATAATCATTTTGTCCTATGAAAGAAACAAATAAGCGAGTAACTACATTTCAATATTGGAAGTCTTTTTTAGAAAACCAGTAAGTACCTGTACATAGTAATTAGTAGCTATATAGAGTAATTAGCTTATTTCTTTTTATTTTAGTTACTTTAATATGGTCATCAGGGGTTAGTGAGGATTCGACTAAACGTTAGCAAAACGCTTAGTTGCTCAAAGCTAAACTAATGGATAAGTTTAGTACATATTCCTCAAAAGGTTAAGTGTCAACGTATTTGTTAACAATTGACAACGTATTGCGTTAGGATTTATTTATTATTTATTTGTTATCGTGGGACATTACATTAAATATACATACATGCAGTCACATAATTAGAAAAAAACACGAAGCCAATGTACCGAACCTAACGCAAATAATCACATAATGTGTCAATACAAAAAACGGCGTCACGGAGATACGATGCGCCGAACGCGCGTCAGTGTGCGTGCGTTCGTATGACCTACTTACGAATGCGCTCGGCGGGCTTCGGGCGTTTCCGTCGTCCCAACATATGTCTGCCGACGCCATCTTGGCCACGCGGCCAGCGTAACCTGACCTACGCTACCGATGCGTCGCCAACTAAAATTAGATAATGAAAGGTAGATAGAGGTCAGGCTAGCGTGGCCGTTTGACGACGCTTGGATATTACGTAAAAGCTGTCAAATTGCTATTTGTGGGTTGTTTTCAATCTGTTATCAAGAAGTTTCGTCATTCTGATAGTAGTTTCCTTAAGTGTTGAATAAGTAACGGGTTTCCTTTCGTTTTACTTTCATTGTAGCTACGAAAACATTGCTAATTGTGATCTAAAAATAACGTATGTTTGGCAACATGTTTATCGCAAAGTATGCTGTTAAATTTATAATTGAAACTATGTCTTAAGCACTGAATTATATTATGCAATTTAATCAAATTAAATCTACGCTGCTTGAGGTTGCATAAATGTGCACAAACATATTGAAGTAAGTGGAAAAATAAGGAATTAAAATAACCACATACTATGCGCATTGCTACGCATAGACACTAGCGCCACTAGCGACGGTAAGACAAATCTGCAGCTAATGCATATTTCAGGAAGTTAAAACTTCAACACCGCGCCATCTATGAGTGAGTGGAATAAACAATGGACGTAATAAATTCGTCTGTCCATTGTTTTCGAATTGCTATACATATAATTATAATAAAAGGCAATTATGATCATTATTTGCCTATTTTAATGACTATATCTCGAACTGATGTGAATTTTCAGACCATTGTTTTTTTTATTAATTAACAGTCTCTAACTTTCATAGTTTAGGTAATAGATACGCAAGTTGTACTTGCTAAATAGTAAGTACTAAAACTTTGAGATAACAAATGAAACATAGTAATAATAATCTTATCACGATTTTACTTGTTTAATTAATTTACTGTGTCAATAACTTTTCCTTTGCACCGCCAAATGTATTTTGTTAAATCTGAGTCATTCGAATTATTCAATTTGTTTAATATCAATAAACGGCTTTGGTGGTGGTTGATTGGTTTCTCAAAATGATATACGCGAACCCCCAGAGATCCACCAGTTATAGCATTTTTTCTTTAATAAAGAAGTATGCAGTCATTTTATTGAAATTTACTACTTTTATTGGGGGTACGTGTGTTAGTTTGAGCATCTAATCCTGGCTGAAAAGAATCTAATCCAAGCCACAATTAAAAAAAACATAAACCGAACTTCCGAGTTCCAAGTTCGAATTTAAAATAATATTTTTTTTCGCTACACACACGCTTGCGACTTTCACAATTCGAAAGTCACCAGCCACCGTGCGTTGCTAAGGAGCTTTTGAAAAAATAATTTGACGTATCATAACGGTTTTTTTAACCGTTGTTTTTACAATTGCGTTTATGCAAATGTTGATTGTTTTATATGTGCATAAATTAAGAATTAGGCATACAATGAAGGTTTAACGTTTATTCGTTGGAGGATATCTATTTTCTCAGAAAGATGTTTAAGTATACATTTACTTTTCTGTTTCTAATGTTTTACTAAATATTTACATTTCTGTTTATTACTTTTCGACCGATTTCAACATAGAGGTGGTTTTGGGTCTAAATGGCCTCGTTTCTAGAATTGAATCGGGAATATGAAGAATTGACGGAATCCTTCAATTTTATATTTTTTTTCTGTATCTCTGCTTGCGGGCCCGAAGGGGCCCTTTGCACTGCTGTGTGCCTGACACGGCCCGTCCTTTTGGACGAGCCGCCGAAATCAATTTTATATAGAATTTTTGTCCTTTTTAAGCCACTTCAAAAGTTTCAAGTTCAATTTTTATTGCATATCACATTACAGACAATAGATGGATTATAGACTAGGTATACATGTGACGCCCTGCAAGGGCACAACAATTTGGGAGGGCTTACTAGACCTTAATACTTAAAGACTTAAAACTACACAAGGAGCATTTTATGATACACTAGTATTACACTAATATGAATGGTCTCTATTGCACACTTACACTTAGAGTACTTAATATTACTTAATTATGTATATATTTAGGGTCAACAATGTATATATTGGGTATAAGGTTGTATGTGCAACTGCATTTTATCTTTAATATTTGTCCTCCGATTCCTCCCCCAATTGTGAACCGAATATCAAAATTATTTCACGTAAATTTATGAATCTGATCCCAGAATAGGATAAATTTTCCTTGAAGTCATGTTTTTAAGTGGCTACTGATAATACACATACGTACAATACAATACAATAAAATATTGCAAACCAATAAAAGTTTAAAAAAGAAAACAAAACAAATACAATTTTAAAATAACGGTAGTAAACAGGCGGTTTTATCAAGTTATCACTAAATTTCTTCCAGACAACCTTTGGGCAGTGAAATTGATGAAAAAATTAACTAGATATATTATTTTCCTTTACAAAAGTGTGTATGATATATTTTACATAAATTTTTTAAAAGGACCGTGAAAACAAACTAAACATTGAAGCCTAAAGAATTTCGCAAATACCAAGTGAAGACTTTAAACGGAGAGTTGCCGAAAATCGTGCGCAAAAAAACTTTCTCGGCTTAGGTAACGAGGGGCCCCTCCCCCCGCACTCCCCCCTTCATTCCCCCCTTCAGGTGAAAGGGGGGAAAGCCAGGACTGCCGTGACAGCTGTTTGATTGACTACTTCCGTATTTGGCGCGGTCAATCAATTTAGTTTGTACAATTACGATTGAGAGAATGTACATATAAATAGATACTAATATTTGTATAAAATTCATATATTATGAGAGGGGTCATCATTTCTGGAAAAATCTTAATAGCGTGATGCAGGATCGTCATTTGTATTGTATGGGCGCGGCGCCGTGCCTACCTGGCGCCATCTGTTTTCATAATTTCCTTTGTCCTCGGATCACGCCGAAACGGCTGGACGGATTTTAGCCAATTTTGGTGCAGGGATAGCTGGACATCCAAAGATGGTTATAGGATATAAATTATACACGTCTACGGTAAAGAAAAAAAACGCGAACGAATTTGCGGGCGCCTAAAAGTATTATATAAAAAGGTTTCAAAAAAATATTTTTTTGTGTTTTAAGAAAACATCTTGTTAAGACAAAACCAACTAGCCCAAACTCGATAGTTTTGCGTTTTTTTTAACAGTGGTCCATTGACCTCCGATTCCGTCATCAGATCAGCTCCATGCTATCTTCGTGGTCATTATATTTACACATGTGTACAAAATGCCAGCTATCTCGGTTTCGAACCTGCCCTAACATAACTGTCACCAACGACTTTTTGAAGCGCGTTATACTACCTGTCACTTTTCAATCAATACCGTGCGAGCGAGATAGGTAAAGCCGAGCGCGACAAGATATATACTAAGCGCTGCTGCAGTGATACTAAGCATAGATAAAAAAAAAAAAACAATAAAAATTAAACTAAGACTAAAGCTTAACATACCAAAATTCTAAGGTCATTAAAAAAAGAAACAATATTGCACTTAAAGGAAAGTGCAAAGCGAGAGTGAAGCATTGACCCAAATACGGTGTGACGTCAGCATTCGCAATGCAAGTGACGTCACCACGCACGGTGGCTGTCGCGTGCGCAGCCGGCCTTGCGCATAAACATGACGTGACAGGGATAGGGGGACAATGCACGAACAGGTACTGCACTGGCTGAAAACAAAGTTCAAACTTTTTTTTTGTTGCGAAATGGCTGAAAAGATGATTGTTTTTTTTTTTTAATACTGGCTGTGATTGATATAACGTGACAGGGGTCAATGCACGGAAGCACTGGCTGAAAATATACTTTTTTAACGGAAAAAAAGTTGATAAAAAAATACTGGCCAATGATATTTGATGGTGAGGACTGAGGACGTACGTAACGTAACGAAACAGACACAGACTGACTGAAAATAAAGAATAAACACATATTTTTTCTTTTTTTGTAAAAAAAACATATTTGTCATTTTTTTTAATAGGCCTAACGTGACAGGGATTGCGAGAAAATAAACGAAACAAGCAGGGAAATTAACACTGACAACATACTGGTGTTATTTTTTTTAATAAAACAAAAAATAGGTGAAAAATTATTTTCGGACCAATGGCCAACTCTAAGTGGTTCTATTTAATTTTTTTTACAAAACATACCAGGAATATGCACGTAGAGTTGATATCTTTGAAAAGACTAGTCTTTTTATCACTCCAAAATTAATTCGAGCATTACGGCAAATAAACAAGCCCTTCTATAACTTAATTAAGTACCAATAAAGCTAATTTATTCAACGCTTATCTACAAACTTGTTTCACTATAAAACAACTCAAGGCCGCGCTCACATGAAGTCATGCGTTATTAGGTCCGTATGACACTTTACGTTAACACTTGTACTCTGAACCCGGTTGGTTGCAGAAAGGCTCGTAATCTGTTCAAAAATGCTGATTGTTTTTAGACATTTTTCTCTACGATCAAACATGTTTCTTAACATATTATCGATGTTACTACCTAGAACAGGGCTATTGCGGTTTATTGGTATATATTTAAAATCTACAGTTTGAATATATCATTGATAATTTTTGTTTCAAAAATTACTCGAAATTGACAAAATTTACGCAGAAAATTGTTTATATCAACTTATTTAGGACTACAAGCAATGAAAACATGAAATAGCTATGTTACTACCTAGAACTCGGGGAAAAGTATTATTTACTTCAAAAAGTTGGTTGAAATTATCAATACATTTGTCATAATATGAAAAAAAATACAATTTTAAAAGGAATAAGGCCTCTTATCACTTGTACTCGGCTCGGCACCCGCTTGTTTGTAGAATAAGTGTTTATGCAGCCCTACTTGGTATGTTATATAAGAAATAACTTTGGTTCTACTGGGAATTTCATCTTTTCGAACGTTTACAAGTGGACCATTTTTTATTTTGTTGTAACCTTTTTTTTCTTCAAGTTACTTCGAAAAGTCTCGTGATTCTGAGTAGAAAATAAATAAACTATCTTTGAATCTATGAAAAATATTTAGAACAAAAAAATTATAGCCCAAGTATGAAAAGATGAGATAAAATTTTACATCTTGCCTTGGCCTGGAAGTGAGATTTTCTCCCAGTATTTGGGCAGTAAATCCCACTTACGGCCTGGGGGGACGTAATAGTACATTACGTAACAAGGATGGTAAACGAGGAATTACAAACGAGTGTCTATTAGAAGCCCGAAGCCAACGCGAGGGCCTTAATGACACGAGTTTGGAATTCCTTTACCACCAGAGTCACGTATACGACGTTTTTCATCACAGGAGGAAATAAAACAAAAGTAATAAAATAGTAGTCAATACCAAAATTAGTTACCGCCCTAGGGCGTAATTTACGACTTACTGCCCGGTTTTCTAGCATGTAAACCTTTGATTTACGAGCAAGTGTGATGAAAACAACAGTTTCATACTATCGGTGTTAATTGGATGTAGGTTGGTTGCTAAGTTACATACATACAAACTTTTGTCTATTAAATATGAATCATTCGTATGCGTCAGTGCTTTCCCTTGAGTGTTGCAACGAGGAAAATGCGTACGAATAGATGAGGTAAGTAGGTATTGCGTGTTAAAACGGTGTTGGGTCTAGTCAATAAATATTATATTGACCTCACAAGATGATTCGCAAGTGGTATCGAATATTTACGAAAAATGAGAATATTTCTTCGGATATTTACGAAGAAAGAAAAGAAAGAAAGACGTGACGTGACCATAAATCATAATTACATAAAGGGTGTGACAAAAATGATAACCTATAAAACAACAGGCAAGTATTATATGGCTGTGCCAGGAAAAGATTCCATCACAGCGTGAGTGAGGAGAGCTGCTGAGTTTCTTTCTGCGGTTCTTCTCAATAGTGGTCTTCGTTTGTTTTGGGTGACAGCCTTACCCCACCTTACCTTATCTGTGTGTGTGTGTAATTTTTGCGTTGACGTTTTCTGTAGTGTGCGTTTATCGCAACACCAAATGTGTCTGTTGAGTTATTCATCTTTTGGCGGTGTGCTGTACGCTTTTACCTCGCCCCGCGCTCAAATGGGCGAAAATATTCGAAGAGTTTAGAGTCCGATAAAAATGTGTAGGTAGAAATAAAAAAATGGGCAAGTGCGAGTCCGACTCGCGCATGAAGGGTTCCGTACCATAATCTATAACAAGTTTGTTGTATGGGAGCCCCGCTTAAATATTTATTTTATTTTATTTTTAGTGTTTGTTGTTATAGCGGCAATAGAAATACATCATCTGTGAAAATTTCAACTGTCTAGCTATCACCGTTCTTGAGATACAGCCTGCAGGTGACAGACAGACGGACGGACGGACGGACGGACAGCGAAGTCTCAGTAATAGGGTCCCGTTTTTACTCTTTGGGTACGGAACCCTAAAAAGTAGCAATACTACAGTGTCGTCCCTTTCATTTCAAATCAATCTAAGAAAATAGTGAGTATATAGTGGTCTTGGCGCTGAGTACAATTTCATACCTTTTGGCGTCAAGACCCTGGGTCCGTGGGGCCCCAGCGCATTAAGCCTCTTCAAAGATATCTCGAAGAGTCTTATTGATGTTACTGGTGACCGGAGAGCTGGCGGTTTCCTCGCTCAAAGAATCAGTTTGGCGATTCAGCGAGGAAATGCCGCCAGCATCTTCGGCACTATGCCGCAGGGGCCATTTTTAGATTTAGTTTAACTTTATTGACTTCTAGTTTAGTTTAATTTTTAGGATTAGTTTTATTGTAAGTATTTTAATCTATCTATGTGTACATCTCGTTGTAATCTAAGAAAAATATTACCATTTTTTAATTCTACATTTTCTTTCCGGACTATACTTATAGCATAGCATCTCCATTGGGCTGAAAACTCAAAGGTACAGCCCTACTTGCTCAACAGTTTCTGTTGATCTTCGCACTTACCGTTGGGCCCTTACGTCATGTCTCTGTACTGTCTGTACGTGTGCACGTAACTGCTAAACTGGTTAGACCATTTTAGCAACTGTTATATGAAAACGCTAAGTATTTGTTGTGGGCATATCTTCTATCGTTCGTAATGTTATGTACGCTTTGTAGGACCCCTAGTAGTCGTTAGTAGTATAACTATAAAGTAAGTATGGTATTTTTCCTTAGTACATTAAAACATACAAGCCATAACATACGTATAAGTAATTAAGTAGGTAAAAGAATAAACTTATACTAGGTCGGGTAAAGTATCCTATAACCATCTTTGGATGTCCAGCTATCCCTGTATTTAAATTGGTTAAAATCCGTCCAGCCGTTTTAGCGAGATAAGAGGACAAAGCAAATTTTACCAACAGGTGGCGTGAGTCGTGTTAAAGAAACACAAACCCACAAACGGTATTGCCAGCCGCAGCGGTATAGGATATCACAGCGCAAATCACTAGGTATAAGTAGTACATAGTTGAAATCCTTCAACCTAACTGATGAAGTGTGATTAGAATTTTCCGTTGGGAGGCCGCGAATGCACGGAAAATACCGTTATGTACGGTGTCCTTGGAAGATAAAGCGCCGTCTCTAGTTTAATTCGAAATTCGAACAGTGCAGCCCCGCTCATCCAAATATTGTTTGGACGAGGGGGAGTAGCCCTAAACTAGTTGTCAAGTAAATACTAAACAGCCAAGCAATTCAAATATCGAATAAACGCTCGGTAGATGCAACGACACATCCGTACATTTGACGCGCACTCACAGATAGACCGACCTTGTGTTGTGCTATTCAACTTGTGACATACTTTTGAGTTGGCTTCGCGCCGCAACCTACCGCAAGCAGAAACTAACTTTAATACCGTCTGAATGAGTCGAAGTTCAAGTGACGCCATTTTGGATTTTGTTTTAATTGAGCCGGGCACAATGCTAGGCGTCCTGTCGCGAAATTTCGAAATTCGAATTTTACTTTTTCTCGGCGAATTTAAGGGCTTTCTCTTTGTTGCCGACCAGTTATACATACCTTTTTAATCTCATTACTTTTAATGGTTATGTTGGCTATCCTGATGTACTTAATCATTATATTTATCCAGTTTTTTTTTCGATATCTGCCTTATAGATGTATAGATAGCAGTGCATTCCAATATGTGTGTACCTATTAAAACAAGTTTACCTTCCTTGCAAAATGTTCTTCGGGAACTTTGGCAGTTATTTTATTTTTAAATTGATAAGCGAATAAATCAAGTCATCAGTTATTCAGCCAATGCGCAATGCAAATGTTATTATTACAATAGACGATAAACAATTTTGTGTAGTAGGCATTGTACAAAGTTCTTAGACATATTTCACAGCTTATCATTACGACTTGTTTTATCAGTTTAGAAATGTTATAGCTGTTTAGTTAAGTTATTTGTTTATTTATGTTTTCGAACGTACCTAGACGCGAGACTAGAAGGAAAACATTCCATATTTAAAATCTAACAAAGCTATCTTTGCGGTTGCCTGAGGCGCTAAAATATAGCATCACATACGTTGTCAGTTCGAAAGGACGTTAGTTTCAGTCATTCACCCGCACGGGTAAGTTTGTCAATAGAATTTTCATTGTCATTTTAGATTTCCTTTAAAACAATTAGTTGTCAAAGTGAAATCGACCTTCCATAGAGAATTGTGCAATCCTTGTCGTTTGGCACTGAGGCCTTTTTACAAATTTTCGCAACTTCCCTTCAAGGTTAGATTGATTAGTTTTTTTTAAATTGACAAATGAAACCGAGGCAATAGGGTTAGGCCCTGAAGGTTGTTTGATGAAATTTAGAATCTATACTTATTAGTCTTTCATAGGCTGAATCCAGGATCCCAGTACTAAGTATTTGAAGTATTTACTTTACTTAATTGCGAAATTATTTAACGAGGACTTTAAGGAAAATTCATAAAGAAATAGTCGTCTCTGAAACAAGAATTTTACAATGTAATTTTTAAAACAGTGAAGTGATCAAGCACATTGTTTTTTTAGCATTTATTGTGTATGTGAAGAATAATTATGTTTAAATTTGCACGGTCTTTGTTGATTGACACTGCTTGATTCGTCGAATTTCATAATTTACCGATAGCAATAGGGCATGCGACTGATGTTGAATTATACAACACTACCGACCCGCCCCGGCTTCGCACGGGTGCAATGCTGATAAATTATGCATGTATTATACATATAAAGCTTCCTCTTGAATCACTCTATCTATTAAAAAAAAACCGCATCAAAATCCGTTGCGTAGTTTTAAAGATTTAAGCATACAAAGGGACATAGGGACAGAGAAAGCGACTTTTGTTTTATACTATGTAGTGATAGTGATAGTGTAGTTATATTATTAACTATTAAAAAAACTGTGGTTATATGAATAAAATTTGCTTAATATATCATGACACAAAGAAAAAAAAACAAAAAAATATTTTATGTGACTTCAAAGGTACGAACATTTTATGATTTCTTTTTTTCCCAAAAGAAATTTTTGAAAATGTTTTTAGAATCCTCATAATTTAACGACACAATAATTGTATGACAACCATGAACAAACGCACTTTTTCACGGTGAAAATGGCAAATTACTTATTTTCTCCATACAGATACTGGTACTTAGGTACCACAGATGCCGTCATATGCAGGTAGGCCATCTGCATGGACCGTTTTTAGTGCTCTGCGGGAATGTTAAACTTTGACGGTCATTTCTGACTTTTAGAACAATCTAAGTGTAGGTAGTCCCATATAGACATTTGATCCCAATAAAAAAGAAGATTGACATCCTCAAAAAAATATTGTCCGCACGCCTCGTGTAAAAAATATCTTTTTTTGTTTAAATAGCTAAAAATATATACGTGTGTACGTGTCTAATATTTTTTGATAATCTATCTGACGGACTATTTTTAGGGTTCCGTACCCAAAGGGTAAAAACAGGACCCTATTACTGAGACTTCGCTATCCGTCCGTCTGTCACCAGGTGTATCTCAAGAACGGTGATAACTAGACAGTTGAAATTTTCACAGATGATGTATTTCTATTGCCACTATAAAAACAAACAATAAAAATAAAATAAAATAAATATTTAAGGGCGGCTCCCATACAACAAACTTACAGATGAGACTCGCACTTGGCCAGTTTTTTTATTTTAAATAACTACTGTTAGAATAGGTTCTGTAAATACTGTTAAGCAACAGTATTTTCTTGTGTGTATCTTAATAACTATTGTCAAACGATTCACGGCGTTTTGTAGTTCAGCTTTCCCCAACCGGGTTGAACCTTTTGTGTTCGAAATGAAATGTCCATCAACGTTTCCGTCCTCGGGTCTGTATACCGAAAACTTATCGAGCTGTCTCACTCATTCATGTATTGTGTAACGGGGGAGCGAAAGAGATAGAACTGTACTATGTAACTGCTGCGTGGTTTCTGCATTTCACTGATTTTCAATAAGAGTTTTGTTTCGCTATTTCATGCTTTTCTGACTAATTCATCCTTTTACTAATATTATAATTTTGTGTTTTGTATTTTTGTTACTATTTCTTAAGCAATATTTTATTAAAAATGCGCAATGCGTTTCATACCGCTTTTTGTGACTAGGTGTACCTAAAAATAATATAATTTGAAAAACTAATTGTATGACAACTATGAACTTAAACGCACTTTTTTGGCTTTTTTTTGACAAATATTGGTACCCAACTCACAAATGACGTCACATGGTATTTGTATGGAGCGTTTTTAGCGCTCCGTAGGAATGTCTATTTTTTTGGATTTCTGGAGCGAATATTTACAAAACTGCTGACTATCAAAAAATTATGTTTGAAGACCCCTATTATTTTAGTGTTGGACTAGTGTTGGAACGAAAAAAAACACTCCCACTTTAGGTGTACCTACGGGAGGTACCCGAAAAAAAGTTTTATTTAGTTATTTTTTTACCGTTTTGCCGTCGTGATACATACACATACTCATACCAAATTTCAGTTTTCTGGTATAAATGATCACGGAGCTAAGCCGCGGACGGTCAGACAGACAGACAGACAGACAGACGGACATGGCGAAACTATAAGAGTTCCTAGTTGACTATACGGAACCCTAAAAACCCGATTTCGTGACTGATTTCATAGTGAAAGTTGTTCATTGTGCACCTCCCGATCACCACTAGAATTTCTGCCCATGACTTTATCATGACTTTATTACAAGTCGAAATGTGAAAAGTGGTCCCTTTATAAAAATTCTGTGTATGTGCTTTTTGTCTAAAGTAAAGTAAAGTAAAGTTTATTTGCAAGCACATTTATAGTTACACAGATTTACATATAGAAAAGAGATTAGGTACTTACGACTAAACAAGCGCTTATATATTGTGCTTATAAATATTATATTGGTTTCATGGTTTCTGCACTAGGCACAGCCTGTCTCGCAGATAACCAAGACAAAATGAAAATTGACATGCGTTGTTAAATTGCGAAAGGTCAACAAATCCACGTACATGGCGCAAAGTAATATAATGTAGTGCATAAAGTACAAAACAAAAATAAAACAGAAAAATAAAGTATTTACAAAATAAGACTAATTTTACCTAAAGGATAAAGAGCTCACAGGTACCAGGCGCGCATAGCCATGTGAGGTTGCACGTTAGGTTCGGCGCGCGCGAGAAAAAGTTGCCTGGCCAAGACCCATATAGCGTGTGAGCCGCCGCGACAGTCTTGGTACTTGGCTGTGTGGCACAAGATGGCGATTGGAAATAATAACTAGCCTCTTGAGATTTTCGTATTTAAATAAAACGTTTTAAATGGATTATATCGCGTATTTTTCCAGTTAGCGTTATCAAAGGTTGGCGATATCTAAATCCGTTTAAATCGTTTTATTTTAATGGTGACAGTCGCGGAAACCGAGAATAATATTACGCTTTTCATGATTCCGAAATAATTTTAATAATGTTTGTGACGAATTTGGAAAATTGAATTATTTTGTTCGTTAAATAAAATGAAAAAATCTGGATAATGACCTACATTGGACCTCAAGTCTAAACTAGACTAAAAACTATTTCATCTAACATTCGAGGCTCTGATAGTTCGACGTAACTTGTCTAAGAGATAGGTAGCTAGGTAAGGTTATAGTGGCATCCTTTATCAATTTAAACATTTAGAGTGGAAAGTTTTTCTTGAAATTCCCAAGTAGCACACTGGCTGCTTAATAATATAGCCTTTTTACAGCTTAAATTAGTTATAATGTCTGTATATGCTTTTATACAACCTGTTTACTACCTGGGTTATGTCATGTCATGATCATGACACCGATAAGGTAACTGAACTTTTTAATTTTAAATAGCTGAATATAATTCAACACCAGTTATTTTAAATCCACAAAATTACCACGATTTTTCCCTCATTATGTTTCATTATGTACATTAAGAAACGTCACCTTATTATATAATTGACAGATCGACTATTCGTAGACCAATTACGAACGAAAATAGATACTTATTAGTGACCCTAAATGGTACGTTGACTATAATTGTAAGGTCGTATCGTATGAAGGATTGAGATGGATACTCGTTTTAGTTTTCATATAATATTATGGTGTCTCAAAACCTAAGAATAATTTTTAGGGTTCCGTACCCAAAGGGTAAAAACGGAACCCTATTACTGAGACTTCGCTGTCCGTCCGTCCGTCCGTCCGTCCGTCTGTCACCAGGCTGTATCTCAACAACGGTGATAGCTAGACAGTTGAAATTTTCACAGATGATGTATTTCTATTGCCGCTATAACAACAAATACTAAAAATAAAATAAAAATATTTAAGGGGGGCTCTCATACAACAAACTTGTTATGGTACGGAGTCCTTCATGCGCGAGTCGGACTCGCACTTGCCCAATTCTTTTTATTCAATACATTGAATAAGAAGAAGGCAAAAGAATTTTTACAAACTTCATCATCATATGCGCCGCAAGCTCACTGACGGACAAAGGTCTCCTCACATTTCATCACATCAGTGCGCTACCCTCCGTCCTCATCTAACGGATCCAAGCCAAATCGTTGCTTTGCCTCGTTTCGCCTTCCCACGTTGCATCTTCCAGCACGTGGTCACCACTCAAGAGCCTTTCTACCCCAAGCCCCAACGGCCGTCTGTTCTACAATGCCTATTGCCTCGTAGTTATGTCGACGACCGTAGTTCACCTTGGGATCTCCTCATTTCTGATTCGATCACGCAAGGAAACTGAGCTCGCTGCAATGCTAATGCACTTTAAGTGCCTTTGAATATAATATATAATATCAACACTATTATAAGATTGTGAAAAGAAAATGAATGTGGATTGTAGATTTTATGAAAAAAGTGTATGTATGTATGTGTATCACGCTTAAGTATCTTGACCGATTTCAACCATTTTTGGTAGGGCTAAAGCTCTTATTTCCGTATTTACTGTTATTGATATAATAATGTATTTATTTGTTATTTACCCCTAATTGTATATTCTTTTGTTTGATTTCCGAGATGTGCAATACAAGTGTGCAAGATGCACATTTTTTTATTGTCTACTATGTTTTTTATCCTTTCATTGTGGACTCTTTTTTATTGACGTATTGGCAGTTCTTTATATATTGTTTCCAAAATCAGTGCCTTTTTTTAGGTTCGTAATAATTAAGAGTATTATATTAAATAAAATTAAATTAAAATAGATATTATGGGACAATCATACACAAATCGACCTAGTCCCAAACTAAGCAAAGCTTGTACTATGGGTACTAGACGACGATATACATAATGTATAAATACATATAGATAGCATCCATGACCCAAGAACAAATATTCGAGTTCATCACACAATCGGCCCCAGCCGGGATTCGAACCCGGGACCGCCGGCTCAGTAGGCAGGTGTCTGCAAACGGCGCCAACTGTGTCGTATTGTTGTCGATACTGCCGGAATTTGGTAAAGTATCAAGACTTGCGCAGCGGACCACGTATGTTAGCGCATGCGCAGATGCAGGCGCGTCGCTAGCTCCGTTCGGATCGCTCACTCCGGTGATACCCGGTACCGCGACCAGTACTGGGTATCACTTAAGTGAACTAAAACACTTGAAGAAACAATAAATACATACTTATAGTTCATGAGCTCTCAGATTGTGAAAATAAAATATATGTTTATTGTAGAGGCTATAATAAAGGCTACAGAATCAAAATATATAGTAAGATAGCTATCTCATGCTTTCATTGCGTATAGTCGAAAAAAAACTGTTTTCTGCGTGATTTTTTGTCAAATTCGAGTAGTTTTTGAAACAAGAAATTCAAAAGTCAACAAATAATTGTAATTAGGTAAAGTATCAAGACCTGGTATCAGGTATGAGTGAAGTAAAACACATGATCGGTTTCGGTGTGCAGTTGTGTTTATGTATGGTTGGCAAACGATAAATATACATAATAGGCAAAGTAAATGTGATATATTTCAAGAAACAAATATTCCTTTTAAAATGCTGATTGTTTTAGACATTTTTCTTTATGATGAAACATGTTTCTTAACATATTATTGATATTTCTACCTAGAACAGGGCTATTGGGATTTATTGGTATATATTTGAAACCTACAGTTTAAAATTTTCATTATCAATGAAAATTTTAAACTGTAGGTTTTTTTGCTTCAAAAACTACTCGGAATTTACAAAATTCACGGGAAAAATTAGTTTTTTTAACTTATTTTCGACTGCATGCAATGAAAGCATGAAATAGCTATGTTACTACCTAGTACTCGGGGAAAAGTATTACTCACTTCAAAAAGTTGGTTGAAATTATCAATATATTTGTCATAATATGAAATAAATAAATTTTAAAAGGATTAAGGCCATACAATCATATACACATTTATTCATATTACGCTGAATAAACAACTAAAATTAGTTCGACGGATTTGGATGTCAATCACTCGCGTCTTATTGGAAAAAAAAAATAGCCGACTAAAAAGAAAGGGAGGTTCTCAGTTTGACCTGTACGTATGTTTGTCCGCGATTATCTCGCATTTGGCTGAACCGATTTTGATGCTGTTTTCAGAAAAGTTTTTTTTACACTTAATGGGAAGGTTTTGGTATTTTAACCGACTTCAAAAAGGAGCTTCTCCGTTCGACCCGTATGAATGGATGTATTTTTCTCTTAAAAATAAAGTTGTTCATGAACAAATTTATAATCTTGCAAAACTTAATCCTGAACAACTTTAATATAAATTATGGAAGGTATAACTCCCGGTTAAGAGTAAGGGGATTCAAACGAGATGCATGAAAACAAGACCTCCCCGATCACGCCGTATGTATTTTATTTGAATCACTAAAAAAAAAAATTTTTTTTACAATTAAGAACTGACTTAAAAAAAAAAAACAAAAATAACTCGTACATGTAAGTCGCGGCAAGATATGCTAGCCCCACTGATTACATTTAAATCGCCTTTTGAATTCGGTGCCAAACCTCACTCATCTTCTTTATCGAACAAAAATACTCGTAAATATCAAATAGCCTAATCATTAGGCTTCTTGCGTGGCATCTGTTTTCATAGTAATAATTGAGTGGTTTGGCACCGACTTCAAAAGTTGATTTAAATTGAATCTGTACATGAACGGGTTATTTTTGGCTTTTAAGTTTTTTTTGAAGTCCGGTTCTTTTTTTGTTAATTTTTTTTTACCTTTGGGAACGGAATCCAAAAAATCAGTGTTTAGTTAAGCAATGGCATCAGTACTAAGCTCGGTATAAAGCCTCGTGACACGCAGGCGCAGTATGCAACGCTGACGTCACAGCGGAGTAGGCGAATCTTGCAACCCGGCTGATTTGAGTATGCACCTCGTTTGCACAGCTTAATACACGTCAGGTGTATACTTAACGTAGTCGGATAGCATAGTGGGTAATAAATAAATAATGAAGGTCTAAAGTGTCTCTAAACTGGGATTTCTAGGTAACAAATAAATGGATTTTTGTTTTGAGTTCAGCCATGTTTTGCCACGTTTTTGACTCTTTTTACGATGAGGTTAGTGTAGTAGTGCAGATGCCTACTGAGCTGAAGGTCCTGGGTTCGAATCCCGACAAGGGCAATTATTTGTGTGATTTACTCGTATATTTGTTCCTGAATCATGGTTGTTTTATGTTTTTTATGTATGTTTATCTATATAAGTATTTATATCGTCCGTAACATAAGCTTACTTAAACTTACTGTGGGAGGGGATCGATTCGGCTCACAATTGTATGAAGAAAATAAAATATTATTTCATTGCTAATAATAGTACCTAATAAGTAATAACACAAATGATGTACATAATGAGGGGATTACGTTAGCGAAATTGTAACTTTTACACATAAAATCATTTAACATTGAAAATGTTTATGTTTTGATCGAGTATAGTTCCCTGATTTATAAAATTGTGACATTTGCCTGTAGTTTCTCAGATATGAGAGGTACGCAGTTAGACCATATGTCTAAATGTGCGTCTGCCGGAGGGCTTCAAAGTGCAATTTGAATTTCCAAAATCGGTTGGTAACTTTTTGAGATTTTCTAAAACTTGACAAAATTAAAAAAAATCGCTTATTTGGAATTTCCCAATAACGTTTTTTAAGCTATTCAAGAAAAGGAAATAGTGTATCTCGGGATTGAATTAAGGAGCTGGGTTATGAGGAACTTAGGAGGCGGGCGGACAAAAAATGGAGGCGGGAGCGCCTAGCGGGTCAAATTTTATCATGTGCTTTATTTAATTTACATTTTCAATGCCTTTGATAGTGTGTGTGATCTGTAGTTTTTTTTTCGGTCTATCCCTTAACAGAAGCTATTGTAGTCGGGGACTCAAATTAATATAATACAATACAATGCGATACACTACAACAATTCTATATTGAAGTGAGAGCCATAAAAAAAATCTTTATTACACACCAACACGAATAATGTTACAATTAATTATTTTACGCAATGTAATATTTATTTATTTATTTTTTATTTTGATGTTAATAATCGCGAAAACAAAAAATATTTTTTTAAGGAAATTAATTTTAAAGTTTGATATAAACGGATGTCAAAAAGAAAAAAAACTGGAAGAGATCCCTTTTAGCTATAAGAACACCTGTTTTCTACCGTTATTTAACTTTGTGTATTTGTTTTGTATCCTTTGGTAAAATTTTATTGGTGTACAAAAAATGTTGTTGTGTTGTAAGTATTGTTGTAACCGTAGGTAGGTATTTACCAAAACTGTATGTATTTGCTGAATTGTAAATATTGCACAAATAAAATAAAACTAATGATATTCGAATATTTCATTGCTATTACAGTGTCACATTTCGTTCTTATATGAATAGACATAATTGTGTTCGAATGAGCAATTTTGCTTATTATTATCAAATTAAAAACATATTTGAAATGCAATTAGGTATATGCAAACTATAAAATTAAAATGGACGAATTTAACAATAATAATTTCTTCGGTTTCCGCGATTTTCACACATTTAAATAAAACTATTTAAACTTATTATATCGCGTATGTTAATTATTGATGAATTATTTAAGTTCGTATATCAACCTTTAACAACGGTAACTGGAAAGCTACCGAAACGTCAAGTAGGCTTAAATCACACTAATAAATAAATAAATAAATATTGGACAACCTCACACAAATCGATCTAGTCCCAAATTAAGCTCAAGGAGGCTTGTGTTATGGGTACTAGACGACGATAAACGTACTTATATACTCGTAGATAAATATATACTTAAATACATAGAACGACCATGACCCAAGCACAAATATTCGAGTTCATCACACTAATATTTGCCCTGGCCGGGATTCGAACCCGGGACCTCCGGCTCAGTAGGCAGGCATATTATAAAGGCGAAAAATTGTGAGTGTGTTTGTTTGTTACTTCTTCACGCTCAAACGGCTGGACCACCAGCTGGCCGTGGCTGGGCCACCCGCTCATCCCGCGGGAACACTATTTTTTTTTCGGGATAAAAAATATGTATGTTAATCCAGGGTATCAGCTACCTTCATACCAAAATTTATCAATATTGGTCCAGCCGTTTGAGCGTGAAAAAGTAACAAACATACTCATAAACAAACTTTCGCCTTTATAATATAAGTGTGATAACTGATAAGTAGTCAACTAGGTATTAGGTTTAACTACTAGGTCGTTATCACTTCTTTTTAGTCATTTAGGTATAGGTATATTATATAACGTTAGACATAGATGTCTGGTAAACATTGTCAGTCATGAGATAAGATAAGATAAAATAACTGTCTACTAAAGATTTCGGACGTACAATGAATGATTTACATTATAAAATCAGAAAAAAATTGCTACATATTATATTTATAGACATTATAAAAATATTTATAAGAGGAGGAAAATCACATGTAATTTTTACATCTATCATGCCGTTCAGCGAACTATGGATTAAACATACAAGATAAATCAATCGAAAACGTCTGAAAGTCCTAGGGTACCAACCGCATACATTATAATCTAAATACAGCGTTACGAAGGGGCCTTTATACATACGTTAAAACAGGTTTGCACTCCAGTTATGCCAACATTTCAGTTGCGCAATGCATTTAAAAAGAAACCAGATTGCTTTCATACTGGCCACACCGAGTCCTTTTTTAAATTTCGAATGTTTTCACGCGCGAAAGTACTTTCCAAATGTCAATTAAGATGAGAAAGTGGTGCATTTTTTGAAATTCGAACTTATTTTAAGTGTTTTGCTTAATCGTGCGTAACCTTTTTAAGGAATTCGAAATTTAAAACTGTTAATATGAGCTCCGGTTTGTGTATACTTTAAGATCGCCATCATAAGTATATTATGTACATAATATAAAAAATACTTCGCAGAAAAATATTACAGACAAGAAAATTTTATAGGTATTTATTCACTATCGATTAATTAAACGCATTATCGCCTTAAAATTAATTCAGATATTTTAAAATTATTATTTATTATCTACATTTACATTTCAGTTTAAAATAAAGTCACGCAATAAAAACGAAGTAGATAACTAATATTGTCTTCAGTTTCCACGACTGTCGCACATTTAAATTGATTATATCGCGTATATTAATTACTAGCTTTTGCCCGCGACTACGTCCGCGTGGAACTTGGAAGTATGGAAGCAACCTCGTATAACACGATAGATATCCACCTAATCACCTTAATTAATAAAAAGAATTAATAAAAGCGCCTAAGCAAATCTAAGAGCAATCGTGCTTTTGGTCTAATCATTACATTTTCTACAGGGTCATCAATGTCATCATGAATTACTTACTTACTTTTCAATCTTTTTAGGGATCATTTCCAGGATGAAAACTATCCTATATCCTTCCTCGGATCTTAAACTATCTCCATGCCAAATTTCATCAAAATCGATTCAGCGGTTTAAGCGTGAAGAGGTAACAGACAGACAGACAGACAGACAGACACACTTTCGCATTTATAATATTAGTATGGATTTGAGCCTCTATGACGTTTCGGCAACTTTTCAGTTACCAGAGTCAAAGGTACACTTCACTCTTTAATTATGGCTACTGTGTATCTGTCCATATTGGCTCACATAAAATTCTCATTCATAATTATCATTAGTTATAATTGTCGTAGTCATAATTTCTTAGGAATTCTTAGGACTTCAAATCGACAGTAAGCTGTCATGGAAGCATCATACTGAAGCCATCTGTAAAAAATTAAATCAATTTTCTTAATATGCTTTATACAAGCTGGCAAAGCAAGCAAAAACTAAGGCTGTCGTGACAGCATATCACGGTTTTGTGGCATCAACTTTGCGCTATGGTATCATATACTGGGGGAACTCCACAAACAGAGAGACTGTCTTCAAAGCTCAAAAGAGATGCATAAGAGCAATCCGCGGTCTTAGACAGACAGACAGTTGTTATACCACATTTCAAAGATTTAAAAATTTTGACCCTGCCATGTCTCTATATACTCGAAACAGCTGAAGACGAACTCTAAATTGCTTAGAACGGTTTCTGAGGTCTTTCCTAGAAGCACCAGGTACGCCCAGAATCTCTTTATAGAGCGCGCACACACTGCACTAAAACGTAAAAGCGTACTCTGCGTAGCAAGCGAAATCTTTAACAAATCGCCTAGTGACATTAAAACATTGCCATTAAACGTATTTAAGAAAAAGCTAGCAAGTTTTCTTATTGATAAGTGTTTCTATTCGGTTTCGGAGTTCTTGACATAATTATGACAATTTCTAATTTGTAAATTAAATTTATTTTTTAATCCTCGTATGTAATGATAATAATAATAGGAATTTATTGTATTAATAATATTATTTAAGTAGTATTGATTGTAATAATGAAATAATATCTGTGAATTAATTGTTAATTAATCATTGTTTTTGTGCGCCGGAAGGCAAAACATAGTGTTACCAAACTTTATTGTCATCTGCACCTGTACCAGGGTATTGTGTATTTACCTATGTTTAACAAATAAACACTTTTGACTTTTTTTTTTTGACTTTTTTTTCTATTTTCCTCTGAAGCAAATAACTTTTCAGTGTTGTTATAATACAGACCTAACCTAAGCTTTACTTCTTTTTGCTTTTATGAGTTTTACTACCAAAACTCTTGTGAAGATAATAATTTCAGAATTATGACAAACAATACGTTATGACAATCAATCGTTATAAGAAAAAATGCGCACCCGATCTAAGCACAATTCTGTCAATGACAAGTGTTAGGCTTAGCAGGGTACATAGATAAAGCATAGCTAACTTTAATTTTAACGCTTTTCGGTTCCTAAGGACATAAATCACGTACACAACAGCTGCTTACATCAACCAAATTATACAAGTCACAGAAAAAATATATAAATATTCCATATAAAATATTTGTGTTTTTCTTAGCCAACCTTTGACAACGGCAACTAGAAAGCTACCGAAACGTCAGGGAGGCTCAAATAATTAATATACGCGATATAATCCGTTTAAATTGTTTTATTTAAAAGTAACTGTTAACTCTTTCCTTTAAATGGCAACTCGCGATTCAAAATGGCGTCTCTTTTTAACGATTAATTTCAGCCAGAATTAAACAATGCACAGATTCGCTCATATTCATAAATGGTCACTTTCTTTACTCGTGTATTCCATTGCGTAACATGTGAAATAATTATTTAAATAGCCGTTGTTATGACATAACTTTCTAAATTTTAACAATATGATCACGCAATAGTTTTATCTTTTTAATAGTATATTTTAATGTTTTTTTAAGCATGTTTAAAAAGGAAGTATCTAATTACAGCGTTCGGTTTTATAACTTTGTAGGTTTCGTAAAACTTTTAGAGTATGCCGACGAATTTCGTTGTTTTACTTTTAATGTCGTACCAATTTATTATATGATTTCATTTCTGCGTAGGCAAGTTGAAACTTGAAACTCTTTCTCTGGAAACAATGAAAATGTATTATTTAACCGTTAAAATATTCTATTTGAAGTTAACTAGCGAATGCTTTTCTGCTTTTCGAATAAGGAAAGCTGGAAAAAAACATTGAATCTGTCGTTCTATTATTGATTTTATTGCCAAATCCACGTGGTTCAATAGACAGAAACACATTTTTTACGGTTTTTTTATACCAAACATCGATATGAGCCGTTTTTAGGATAGCTTTGCCTTGCTTGTAGACAATTTTTGTTTATGTCACGTAGAATCATCTAGAAATTAATATCGTGTATTGTTCAATTGATTTTTGACAGCCTGTATGACTGCATTACGTATATACGAATTAAAAAATATTTGCCGTAGAATTGTACATAATTTAGCGACTTTCAGTGATGTTTTTGCTTTTCCAAACTAGGAGTGACTATTCAACTGTATGTAATTTTTATTATCTTTTTCGGAAAGTCGGAAAATACATTTTGTGAAGTGGGATGGAGGCAGAGGGTGACCAGAAATACGATTTGTTGCCGTTATTTTTTTTTAATGTAGTGAATGATTTTCTTTTTTTTCTAGCCGTAGCTAAATTAAACCCGTTGTCTAGATCTATCACTAGAAGAGTAACTTTGAAGTTCAAAAATTATTCAAACACAGGTTAACACGAAAACGTGATAACTGGTACAATACAAACTTCTTAGCATAAAGAGCTTTGTTCCACTTTTTTTTACTTTTTTTTTTCTTTTTTTTTTTGAATTCGCAGTAATTTTAGACCCGTTGGATACAGCTACGAGTACCTGTAATCAAGTTACCTTTAATGCTCCCACCTGATGTGTGCGGTTGCTGGCTCTGCACATTGCTTTGCTCCAGCTTAGTGGTGACCGTGTTCCACATATCAAACATGTTCAACATATTGCCCCAGCGGGACCTAACACAACATTACACTACCACATATTCACTGTAAAACATCAAGTGTCAAGATCCTTCGTCCGCCGTACAAAAACTTAACGCTACCGTGTTCCCTTTACTTTGTATTATATTTTACTTATTTTGTAATATTGCGATTTTATAAATACAATTTGTCTATAATATAAACTTTCTCAAATGGTCAACTAATGTAAATACGCTATATTTTGACTATTCGGTTTTAAGATCAGTCTAAAATTTCGTTTTTAAGGTTGGGTTACTTGCTTGGGATTTATAACTATTTGTGATGCAGTACTATAGATTAAATGCGTATAAATTTGATAATTATTGGGTATTGTCTTACGGGTTTGATTTAAAAATGTTCGTTATTCTGAAATCGCGGCGTTTTTTTCTCTTCATAGTCTTTTGGAGTGCGGTGGAACGGCGTCACTTTTCAAATTCGGAACGCGCGATCATTTTTTTAAATCGAATAACGCGGCATTTTATTTTTTGTTCGGTTTTTGGTCGCGTTTGAGTATGCACTGAGTGCAGTTGCAGTGGGGGGGGGGGGGGTGTTTCAGCTTCAGGGGGTGGGGGGGTGGACGGAAGCGGTGGTTTCTACTGCGCATGCCCGGCATCGATCCCGCATGCTAGCAACTACTTTCTTTGCTTACTATAGCCTTATGGAGCATTGTGTATGGGTATATTATGTCATTCACTTTGATGTTGTCGCTGTATGAGAATCCTTTGTTAGTATGTTGCATTGCGGGGTAATATATGTGTTTGTGATGCATTTTCAACCATTTTCATCCCCAATGCTCTTAAACTTTCGTCTCTGTATTTGATTACTTAGAAAATGCCGGTTTTTACTTACGGTTGTGTCGGAAAAGGCGCGTAACATGTTTCGAACTCGTATGAATTAATTTTCCTTATACATACTAGTAACCGTGAATGAAAATCGTAATTTATAACCCACAACGAAAAAAGAGGGGTATTATAAGTTTAACATGTGTATCTGTGTATTTGTATAACTGTGTGTGTGTCTGTGGCATCGTGTGCGGCAATTTGAGTGTGCGGTTTTTTAAAGACTTGCCCGTCGAGATGGTTCTTAGCTATGTTTGGTGGAAATAGGACCAGTAGTTTCTAAGATATTCAGCTTGAATTGGAACAATTGACAATTGACCAAGAATTCCAAATTTTGTAGTTATGTTCAGTTTTAGTAGCATTTTCTGTATCACTCATTGAATGAGGGTCTCACGATGACCTTGTGTCGGGGGTGTTTTAATATCCAATGGCATGACAATGTATGTATGAATAATAAAAATAACTAAATATGAAGAAAAGAAATATATATGAATATATTATTTATCGTATTATTTTAGATAAAAAGGGGCAGGGAATGGCGTAAGCTTTTTACGAAAAATCAAACGGTTTAAAAATATACCTAACAAAGCGGGCGAGATGGCGAAAAAACAATCACTTGCTATTTACGTACTGAATAATTTAACCCTTTAAAATCCTTTTTGATGTCCAATGGGGGAACCTTAACCAGTGGGCGAACCCTTTCGGTCGTCACGTGTCGGTGACGCGTGTCTGTCAGTTAATGGCAGTTGACATGGAGCCATGTTCGGTATAGGTATATATGTTCTTTGTGTGAAGTAAATATGTACTTGAGGAAAGTTGCCCTATGTAACAATATTGTTCAGTTGGGAGCATACAAACATGTATTTTGGCTCTCTGTGTTTTCTATCTCAACTGAATTAACAATCGAGAACAGCCTAGGTGGACGGATGACCTCGTGAGGGTAGCGGGGAGATAGATGTGGTCTGCACGGAGTCACACCTAGTGGCGTGCTATAGTAGAGCCCTATGTTCAGCAGTGGATGTCATAAAAAACAAATGACAATCGATTATCATCCACATCAAAAGTATTCCCATAAAAAAAAACATTTTGTATTTTTCACAGCATTCGAAATTCAAATATTTGGAACTGGCCAGATGGTTCGAAATTTAAATATTTAAAGCGGCAACAGCCTCTCTTTTTTTAAGCCTGTGGCTGTTTGAAATTACGGATTCCTTTGTTGTTTCGAATTCGTATGGAGTACTCCAACATGAGTGAACCGTTATTTAAACATTTAACACGTTCACGGGACCGTTTTGAAAATTGCAGCACAGATAAAACTCATACAAACAAGTTATAGGCAAAAACGGTACAAGGCATTTGCCTCTATGTAAAACTACTAGCTGCCCTGCGCGGTGTAACCCACTCATCCCGCGGGAACACTACATTTTTCGGGATAAAAAGTAGCTATGTATTAATCCAGAGTATCAGTGCATCCAGAGCATCTATATTATAATATTAGTATGACGTGAAATGTTCGGTTGACGGAGTGACAGTTTTACGAATATACATATAAATTGCCGTCCAGAGACTAAAACGACTATCATGAGGGCTCTAATCGTCTCTCGACGTACTGTTACGACGTAAGTTTTAATAAGGGTTCCTGTTCTTTTCGCCGATTTTTTTTCGTCGAATCTTTCATTTCGCAGAAGAGTAATGTCGTAAAAAGCATTTTTCTCTGAAACCGTAAGCTATTTGGGATTGATATAAAACAAACCTAACTTAATCAATAGGATGATATTTGCTAGAATTATGAACAATGTAAGACTACAGCGGAATAAAAATTCTGCGAAGTGAAAATTCGGCGAAATGAAACATTCAAACGGTCCTGGGTTCTAATCCCGGCAAGGGCAAATATTTGTGTGATGAACTCATATTTGTGCCTGGGTCATGGATTTTATTCGTATTTAAGTATGTATTCATCTATATAAGTATGTTTATCGTCGTCTATTGCCCATAACACAAGCCTACTAGAGTTAACTGTGGGACTAGATTGATCTGTGTGTTTTGTACATTTGTTTATTTACTCGAAAAAAAAAAAAATTATAAGACTAAATGCTAAACACCCAACACGTGTTGTCAGAGCTTTGGCTCATGAAATAGAAAGGAAAATCCCCCAAATGTTGCATTCACACGCGGGCGACATTACGCAAGATTACGTTACGCGGCGCGCGCACGCCAAGCGACAAGCGGCAGCGGGAGCGGAAGTGGAAGCGGAAGCGGAAATGGAGGCTGTCTTAGTCCCGCGCCTCGCCGAGATGCCATAGCTTCACCAGCACGTGTAGCATTACTTTGACACGCGACTCTGCCGCGCGAATACTCCCTGACACTTTTCTTTTAATACCGTGCGAGCAAGACAGGTGACGCTGAGTCGCGCGACAAGGGAAGTCGCGGCAAGATATGCTAGCCCCACTGTTGGGAGCTTTTCAAAGATGTGCACTTTGCGTTCTATTAATTATGTACGTTTTATTGTCTCGCGCACACTACGTCTCTGTTTGGCCTTATGGTTGACTGGTAGAGAATGCCTCATGACATTTTCTACCAGCTTTGTTTATATTGACTACTTTTGTAACGAACAATAAAATGAAAAAAAAAAAAGATATTAGACATTCGCGTCACGTTTAAACCTTCAACAGCTCTCTGTAACGCATCTTAACTGAATATAATTAAAAAAAAAAACTATTGTTTTTTTTCAGAATATTGTTTGCAAATGAAGATGGATAGGCCATGATTCGTAGAGAAGAAACGATTGCAAGCATCGCTTTCGAATGGACAGAAGGAGTAGCCGTGTACGCCCAGTACACTCTTGGCGGCGCACCATTGAAAGCGAGCTATCGGACTGAGCTGAAGCGAGGCTAAATGAGTAGCTGAAGATAGAAAGGCGTGGCGCAAGCTTATGAAGGCCCTCTGCACTTCTGGGGTGCCTAAGGACAACAACAACATCGTTTTTTGAATCGTTTGTACTTATTAACCTCATACAAGTAAAATAAAGGCGTCCCAGTGAAGCAGAGCTCTAGTGAAAAGTCAAATGATGTGTCCCAAGTATTTCATTTTTAACCTTGGTTTTTAGGTAAATACCTAATAGTAAGTAGGTACGTCGTATTTTCCTACATACGAGTATCACAGTAAGTAAATATATCTTATATCTCTAAGATACGAGCTTTGTTTTAAGTAGGTATTTGTTACTTAATGCGTTTTGGTTGTGAACAGACGTTATGGATCACGACAGTATCTCCTTGTCACGACCGATATTTTGCTCAATTGCCATTTGTCATCATTAATTTGAATCTGGATTCCGCCAATATCTTGTTACTTAGACCAAACTGGCCCAAAGTGAAAGTAAGTGCCAAAATCTCGAGAAAGCGCGAGAGAGCGCCTTGATCGATGCCATAATTATTATTGCCCATTATATGAGATATGCTAAACGAGCCGGATGTTGCCAATACAATAAATTTAAACTTAGACATATTCGTGAAAAAAACAAAGTTTTTTTTTATACGACATGAGGTAAGGTGTCAGTCCCTACTCCTGTCTATTCACTTCTTAAAGATATACATAATATCTTAACAGTGTAAGAACCGAAGCTGATGAAAAAAAATAGGCAAGGCACCTTATCCTTATCTTATCCTTATCCTTATCTTAAGGTTGTCTGGAAGAGATCGCTTTTTAGCGATAAGATCGCCTATGATTTTGATCTGTATTTGTATTTATTTCTTTGTGAGGTGTGCAATAAAGAGTATTCTATTCTATTTTATTCTATTCTATTCTTATCCGTTCAAAAATGGTCATTGTTTTAGAATTTTTTCTCTATGATCAAACATGTTTCTTAACATATTAACAATATTAACATCATAGAACAGGGCTATTGAGATTTATTGGTATATATTTGAAACCTACAGTTTAAATTTTCATTGATAATTTTTATTTCAAAAACTACTCGTACGGAATTCACATGGAAAATTGTTTCTTTTTTTCAACTTATTTTCGACTGCACGCAATGAAAGCATGAAATAGCTATGTTACTATCTAGAACTCAGGGAAAAGTATTATTCACTTTAAAAGGTTAGTAAAAATTATCAATACATTTGTCATAATATAAAAAAAAAATTAAAAGAAATTAAGGCCTCTATTAATTCCGTTTTCTTTTACAGCACATCTGCAGTCAAAAATGACCCTGGTTTTTTTATAAACTGGGCAAAATATTAAGCACAGTTCTCCTTCAACTTCGCGAAGTAGAAAAAAATATCGTGTTGTACTGGACTTCTCCGCGAATTTTATGATATATAGTACATAGTACATTACATACCTAGGGCGGTCAATTCGTGAATGTGCCAGATCACAGGTGTTTGCCCGAACCGAAGGTGAGGACCATAAATGTGTGATCTTGGGGCTTTACGAATTACCGCCCGTGGTTTGTCTAAAGGTTTACGTCTTGCCCTGGCCAGGAAGCGAGAAATCTTTCATCCATGGCATAAAGTTCCACTTACGGACTATGGTGGCGTAAAGATCCTTTATAGTATATATTACCACAATTAATTTATTTCATTAACGTGGCAGAAGAGACCGAGAATCAAATCAACCTCTGGATTACCGATCCAACGTGTGAACCACTCCACCACCCCAACGCCAGACCTCTCGAATTTTTCCTTAACCTACGTATTGTATCTATAATTTATTTATTTTTCTCACAAATGTATGTACAAATACTTATGTTTAGATGATCAAAGCCTAAGATTATCGCGTGTGTCGAGGACAAGTCGGTAGATCTCAGCAATTACTTGCAATTATAAACGTAAATTCCTTTTTTTTGTTCTCCACAGATGTACCTATAATTTTAAACCTAGTCATTAAAGGTAAATAATAATTTAATTGGCTTTCAAACGTTTTAGTCACCAATTCGTGATTTCAAAAAAGATTTTTGTTATTTTGCCATTAAATAAGTTTACGTTTTTTTACAAAAGTTTTACTTTTGTAGACATGTATATACGTTTGTTCTTTTTTGTTCCGACAATAACTGTAATATTATAAAGGCGATAGTTTTTGAGTATGTTTATGTGTATGTTTGTTACTTCTTCACGCTCAAATGGATGGGCCGATTTTGATAAATTTTGGTATGAATGAAGGTAGCTGACACAAAGGCCTTATACATTTTAAAACGTATTTTTTTGTCATTTTATGACAAATATATTGACAACTAGCTGTGCCCCGCGGTGTTACCCGCTCATGCCACGGGAAAACTAAATTTATTCGGGATGAAAAGTATCCTATGTCCTTTCCCGGGTCTCAAAGTATCTCCATACCAAATTTCATCAAAGTCGGTACAGCGGTTTAAGCGTGAAGAGGTAACAGACAGACAGACACACTTTCGCATTTATATTATTAGTACGTATTTCAAACAAATTTTTAAAGTGAATAATACTTTTCCCCGAGTTCTAGCTAATAACATAGCTATTTCATGCTTTCATTGCGGGCAAACGAAAATAAGTTGAAAATCACAATTTTCTGCGTGAATTTTGTCAATATTGTTTTTGAATCAAAAATAATCAATAAAAAATCTAACTGCAGGTTTCAAATATAAACCAATAAATCGCAATAGCCCTGTTCTAAGTAGTAACATTGATATTATGTTAAGAAACATGTTTGATCATAGAGAAAAATGTCTGAAATAATCAGCATTTTTGAACGATTAAAAAAAAAGAGCCTTTTGTTAAAAATGGTGTATTCCAATAGCTAAATAAACAAATTTCGGCGCAAGCGCACGAAAGGCTCTGGTTTAAAAGTGAGCGTTTAGACAAAGTTTGGTACCGACCAACTTTCACTGTTTCGTAACTATATATTTTTAGACACAGCCTATCACGTAACGTTATAAAATATCCGTAATGCATATGAAACGATAGTTGTTTGATTCTATTCGTATTTAATATGTATGTTTTTAAGGTATAACTATGAGTCAGAATAGGGGTGTAGCTTGGTTGAATTATACAATATACTATAGTTATATGAATTTACTCAATATAAAAAAAAAAGAAAATCAAATTGGTATGTGACTTCAAAGGAAGGTACGCAAATTTTATGATTTTTTTACATCCAAAAGAAGTTTGGAAATTGTTTTCAGAATCCTCATAATTTAACAAATTAATTATTTATTTATTTATTTACTTATTATTCAAATAAGTTTCACAGCATTACAGTAAAAACCAAGTCACTGTGAACTACAGAAATACATATAAACAAAGACTTAAAACTAGTTAGATTTAGGCGACACAAAGGCGTGGCTCCGTTGCGTCGTCTGATTGGTGTAGAATACGGCAGATAATAATTGTATGACAACCAAACGCACTTTTATCGGTGAAAATGGCAAATTACTTAGTAGTTAACGGTAGAAAAAATCTATGTAATTATAATGAACGAACCCAAACACAAAATTTCATGACAATCTATTCAGAAATGCGACCTCTAGGCGAGAAAAGCCGGTCATCCAAAAATCCAAACAACCAGACATACGAAAGAATTCTGGGCCAAGCTGAATCGGAGACACTTCGCTCGTTCGGTCAAAAGAACGAAGTATAAATTGAACGAAGGTAAACAAAACCGCTCCTCGACCTAAAAAACTGAAAGATAACGTTTAGAAAACAAGAAAAAGCAAATATTCTCTAAAAATGCCCTTCGGCTCGGGAAAAAATATTTCCCAACCGTTTCATAACACCGTCTCTTTCGATCACAAGGTTAGGTGTGTGCCTCTCGCTCGCACGATGCAGATCATGCAACTACAACCTTGATTTGTTGCAATTTCGTGATACACAATAATGCGAGTGTTTTATGGCTTAATTCGATATTTAAAATGCTGGCGAATATTATTACAAAAAAAATGTGTTAAGAGGCCTTACCTACACATCGAAAAAAAAACTATGACAAATATCAACCACCTTGTAAAGTGAAGCTTTTCCCTGAGTTCTAGATTGTAACAGCTATTAACTATTTCATATTTTCATTGCGCGCAGTCGAAAATAAGATGAAAAAAAAGTGCGTGAAATTTGTAAACTTCGAGTAGTTTTTGAAACAATAATTATCAATGAAAATTTTAAATTGTAGGGTTCAAATATATGCCAATAAAGCGCAATAGTCCTGTTCTAGATAGTAACATTGATAATATGTTAAGAAACATATGTTGATAATAGAGAAGAATGTCTTAAACAATCAGCATTTTTGAACGGATGATCAACTTTTTTCTATTGCTCGTTGCCATGGTGATGTCCCCTGGGCCACTATTTAAAACTACGATTTACCAAAACTTTGTAATGGCAACAGTCATAAGCCCGTCATTTCTGGAACCCTTAAATTTCAAGGCCGAAAAAGACAAAATATATGTTTAATATAATGATTTAGCATACCTTTTTCTTTTATTTATAACACAATACAAACAGATTAACAATTTCTCATTTAAAATATGTCTCTCTAAATATATACATTACCTACTACATATCTAACATACTATTGTTTCAACATCAAGTGAGAAACGCGTATAGAGAGCTTTTATGCACATGTGCAACAATAAAATATTTCAGGCCCACCAAAACAACGTTACTTTTTTTCTTGTTATTTTTAAGTACTCTTCAAAAGGACTGTATAATTATTTGATAGCCACGTGTGGTCACAGCGGTCCACGAACACTTACAAACCCTCCCTAAATTACTACTATACAAAAACGGAAGTAAGTACTGTGTTATTTACATATCCCTATGATCAAAACATCGTATTCTACCCTTACTTAAAAACCTGTCTGTACCTCAGTAGTGTGGTGGGAAATAAATTCTCCAGGCAAGCCGGGACCGATTTAGCAATAGGCAACATTTTCAAAAAGGCAAGCAGGTGGGAATCGGACTTTATGAACCACGCCGCTGGTATACTAAGCTTCCATGCAAAGAACTTCAGAAAAGTATTCATTTCCTGCGGGTTTTGCGAAAAAAATACGATACGTCGATAATTGTTTACGCAAATATATAAAAAAAACGATAACAAAATTAAAATCGGTGCAATTATACATAATTTTTAGAGATAAATATTTAGCTATGAATATAGCTATAATTATGCGGTTTGGCCACCACATGTGGTTATTTATATCATAAAAACTCTGATAAAATGTTTATTTATTTAATGTATATATTAGAACTTTTTTATACGTGAATGAAATATAGTATGTCACTAAACAGGTGTTTTTATGTCATTTTAAGCCTACATCATTTACGATTACTAATTTTTGCATTATGCAAAGTACACATTATTTTAAGGTTTCTAATCCTATCATTACTATTAATCTCCAAAATAAATAAAAAATGATTGACATATGTCATCCATTAAACCCTAAAACATACAAGTACAACGGACGAAAAATCTCAACCCAAAAAAACTCACATCAAAAAAGCAATCCATACACTGCATTTCACAAACACTTGTGGCACACGTTGTACAGTCGCGTATGTTGCGTACTGTTGCGTATTCGGCGTACTGTCGCGTATTCGCGTATTGCGCGTGCGGCCGGGCGCGAGCGGCGACGGCGGGTGACTGCGCGCGCGCCGCGGTGAATGGTCCTTATTTTAGCAATCACTTTAGCCAAAAGTTGGTGTGATAAGTTTTAGGTCTTTTCCGTTATCATAAGGGATGATGCTTTTTAGGATTCCGTACCCAAAGGGTAAAAACGGGACCCTATTACTGAGACTTCGCTGTCCGTCTGTCACCAGGCTGTATCTCAAGAATGGTGATAGCTAGATAGTTGAAATTTTCACATATGATGTATTTCTATTGCCGCTATAACAACAAATACTAAAAATAAAATAAATATTTAAGGGGGGCTCCCATACAACAAACTTACAGATAATGGTACGGAACCCTTCGTGCGCGAGTCCCACTCGCACTTGGCCGGTAATTTTTATTTGACTCTTAACAATTACTTTGGGGATAGATCCCTAAAGAAACGCATCCCGTACTTGATCAATAGTTTACCGGAGGAAATAAGACGAGAGCCAAACAGGAAAAAATCAATAAAATGTTAAAAAAACACTTTTTACTATAAGTACTACGTATATTACGTACCTTTGTACCTAATATAAGAAGCATACCTAAAATAGAGATTCCCTAAAGAGATCTCACAGTTAAACCAGCCACTAGTTTCGCGGGACATTGTTTTAGACGTAAGAAAAATGAAAAAGTTCGAAATAAATAAATAAAATAAATAATCCGCGAGCTGAGAAGTCGCAAGTTTATTCCGAAAATGCTGAATTTTGAGAGACTTTTTCTACGACAACAACACACTATAACGCCGTAGTTTTATACCAATTTATATACAACCCTATACTAGTACCACTAAAAATTCGCAAAATGGCGAAGGCCGATAAACACCCTGTGTGGCTATATTATTACTGTTAAAGCCTTAGTCTTAAAGATGCATGTTTGTGGAGAAAATAAAGAAGATTGATAGAAAATGTAAACAAAGAGGAAACAGGACTAAATAATGTATTCTGCAAATTTCAAGTAATTTGTTATTTTTGTCTGTCCAGCCAGCCTTAAATGTTTGTGGGACTGGTGAACAGAGTAATACATTATTACATATCACCAAAAAATTTGGCTAAAACTTTTTGTTGACACTTTGTCAACATTTGATTGCATGACGTCACCAGTATCCTGTTTGGAGCAGTAATATCATCTCCTTGTTATCCAGAAGACGTGAATCACAGGTATAAAAATATTCCCCTTTATTGCACGTGTCCTGAAAATTTAAAATGCCAGATGTCGATACTGTTTTTTTTTTGCAGCAAGTGGGAAACCAAAGATGTGGACGCTAATTGGGTTTTATATTAATATAGCTGTGCCCTGCGGTGTTACCCGCTCATCCCACGGGAACACTACATTTATTCGGGATGAAAAGTATCCTATGTCCTTCCCCGGAACTTAAACTATGTATATACCAAATTTCATCTAAATCGGTTCAGCGGTTTTAGCGTGAAGAGGTAACAGACAGACAGACAGACACACTTTCGCATTTATAATATTAGTATGGATTCATATTTTTTCAGAAAATTGTTTTTTTTAGGCTCATCTTACTCAGTCTCAGTAGTCAGTTCAGTACTTACAGTTTGTTTTGAAAGAAGACTGAGTGACTTGTTTGTTTGTGTTTTTTTGTATCAAAATCAGTTTATTGTTTTTATTGGTTTATACGACGCGGTTGGTTCAGTTTGTAGACACCTACTGAGCCGGCGCTCCCGGGTTCAACTCCCGGCCAGGGCAAATACTTGTGTGATGAACTCGAATATTTGTGCTTGGGTCATGGTTGTTCTATGTATTGAAGTATATATTTATCTATATAAGTAACGTCGTCTAGTTTCCATAACACAAGCCTTCTAGAGCTTAATTTGGGGTAGATCGATTTGTGTGAGGTTGTCCGATATTTATTTATTTATTTATTGGTTTTATATTGAGATAAAATAATATTAATGTTTTTTCAGTAAATTGTTTTTTTAGGATCATCTTACTCTTTACCTACAGGTTTTTTTTTATTTTATTTTTTGAATGACTGACTGACCCGTTCTCATTATTTTCTGTTGTTATTATTATCTCCTTATTTAAGTTTGTTTTTTTTTTCAAATAAAAATAATTTTATTGCGATTCGTTTTTTTTCTCCAGACAACTCTAAAACGATCACTTAATTTGTTGCTCCATCGAAGCATTAAAATCGAACCCAGAGCCCTTAAATAACTAGCAACAGTAGCAACTAAACTTTTGTCCGTGCCAAACTATTAAGCGGTTAAATATAGTGTGTTTTGACAGGTTAAAAGCACGAAAAGTTAGTTTTCTCAACACATCAATCACAACTAAATAACATTTCTGCCTGATGAAAAAATAATTTGATATTTGTCGCCGTTTCATTGGAATATGCCAAATTCTTATTCTATTTTAATTCAGAAACCATTTCTGGGAATAGGTCTCTAATACTGCAATAAACAGATAGATTGTGACGTCCCTAAAATTGTAAGTCTCTAAATGTTGAGCAAAAATTGTCATTACGCATTCGGGGTGTTAATTTAAAAATTTCGAGTGTGAAAGTAGACGCAAACACTGGTTTTGGCACAATTCGACGTATTCGCGAGGGCGACTTATTGTCCCCATCCCCATCTTCCAGAGGGGTCTGATCAAAAACGCAATTTCTAAGCTTGAAACTTATCATCTTTGCATCCTGTCTATCGGACAATGGATGTCCAGTTGGTACCGGTTTATTTGCAAACCCCTTGTGACCGGTTTCATGTTTTAATTGTTTTGAATTCTAATTCTAACGTTTGGGTGCTTGGGCAGAGGGTATAGCGAATTTGAATATTTAATTCGCAAATACAGGACACTGGACAGTTTCTGAAAAGAATTAAATGAAAATGGCCGCACCGTTAATTCCTATACCTTGGTCCTTAAGGCTCGTCATCCGTTAAAAAAAACTGATTGTTTATTTTTATCTATGATCAAACATGTTTCTAGACATATTATCAATGTTACTACTTAGAACAGGGCCATTTCGATTTATTGGTATATATTTGAAACCTACAGTTTTAATTTTTCATTGATAATTTTTGTTTCAAAAACTACTCGAACAAAACTGTTTTTTTTTTTACTTTATTTCGACTGTACGCAATGAAAGCATGAAATAAATAAATAAATATTAAGGGACAATCATACACAAATCGACCTAGTCCCAAACTAAGCAAAGCTTGTACTATGGGTACTAGACGACGATATACATAATATATAAATACATATATAGATAACATCCATGACCCAAGAACAAATATTTGCACAAATATTTGCCCCGGCCGGGATTCGAACCCGGGACCGCCGACTCAGTAGGCAGGTGTCTACAAACCGAGCCAAACACGTCGTCGCTAAAAAGCTATGTTACTATCTGGAACCCTGGGAAAAGTATTGTTGACTTAAAAAAATTCGTTGAAACTATCAATACATTTGTCATAATATAAAAAAAAAAATTAAAGGAATATGGCCTCTTAAATAGTCGCGTACGGTACGTTTTCAAAATAATTATGGATAACGACTGATGTTAACTTCTACCCTATACCTACTCTAGTGATATGAATAAAATTAGCCCAATATGTCATGAAACAAAGATTTTTTTTTAACCTGTGACTTCAAGGTCCTAATTTTTTACGTTTTATTTTTAAACCTAAATTTACGTATATATAACCAACGTTCACGAAGTGATTCACTGAAAATTGCAGCTCCTAAGATCACGAACAGCAAATGATTATTGCAATAATTACCGATTACCTTTAAGTTATGAGTGTTACGAGGCTTTGTTTGAGTACGGAATTACAGATTACGATTACTAATATTACTAAGTACGAAATTGTTTGTGTGAACATAAAAACGAGGAGTTCGACTAAGAACTCAAAAGGGCGGTCATGTAATAAGTTTACAAATTATAATAACGATATATGGGAAAAAAAAGTACTACGGCCTATTATAACTAGAGATGGGCTGTACCGAATACGAATGTTCGGCCGAATATTCGGATTTATTATTATTTTTTGTTTTTTTTTTATTATTGAAAAATGTATAGTATATTTTTAAAACTGATGTTCAGTTTAAATCTTTTAAATTATTGTTAATGGTTACTTACGTTACTATCGTTCGGTAATTTAGTTGATAACTGATAAAGGTGATTAATATAACTTACCTGATTAAAATAACTGGTTTTTCATATTTAAGCTACGGTTTTTCTCAAAATAATATTTTGACGCCTATTTACTTTTTTTTGGTACTTGCTTGGAATGCTAAAATTGGATGCCAATCTGACGAATTACGAAACAACCTACGCTCGTTATTTACTTTGTTTATTCGTTAAATATACGGCAGTGTAATCGAACTATTCGGCCGAATACGAACACAGAAAAACTTGCCGTATATAAGGTGCTAACAAATTAGTCAAGGATATTTTAAGAGATAATACATAACATTAAAACAATTAACTTTTAACTGTAATTAAGGACCCTTTGTATATCATTTTTTTATTTTAATTTACCAAACAAAAAAAAATATTATTATTAATTTATAAAATAATCACCCCTTTTATGTGCCTGTCAAGATGTTTAACACTGTCTGTCATGTCACGTCAAAAGTTGTTTTTCTTAAATGTCATTATGATTTGGCGGGAAAACTGTAGGTTATTACTAGCGTATGCCCACGGCTCTGCCCGCGTGGAACAAAAAAAAACTGTCCCATGCGAAGAAGTAGTGTAAAAAAGTTGTGTGCTATTTCATACTAATAACCTATCTCTGTGCCTAATTTCATTCAGATCAGTTAAACTGTTTGGGCGTGACCCATCCACCCATACAAGCTTTCGCATTTAATAAGGTTAAGTTAGATATTAAACGAATGCTAACGTACCTAATTAACAAGTTTAAGTAATTTAAAAAGCAAGCACGGACATAAGAAAACTTTTATTAGCATAAACTCTTTACAAAAATTCTTGAAAATGGTGACCCTGGTTTTTAATGCACAAAAGTGCTCGTTTTCGGATAACCTGAAAGGCGTCGGTAATCCGTGTTTGTAATTCTTCTGACGTTCTGATTGTGTGCCCGTCGGTTCCATAAACCAAGTCTTTGGCTCGTCCCCATACGTGGAAATCAAGCGGGGTTAAATCTGGTGAGCGGGCTGGCCAGTTCTCTGCACCTGCTTGAACCCCACCCCGGCCAATCCATCGTAATTGGAATCGTTCCGTTAAGTTCCTTCGTACGTTACGATCGTAATGGGCTGCGGCACCATCATGTTGAAAGTACATCCTTCTACGGAGATCGACTGTTACTTCATCTAGCAAGATACTTTCTTCCATTAAGGCGGTAGAGAAAGACAGGGCCCAACAAATAATCGCCAAGGAATCCTGCCCACACGTTAACACTGAAGCTAGTCTGAAAGTGGTCAGGACGTGCTAAATGGGGAATCTTCCGAACAAAAGTGTGCATTGTGTGAATGTTAAATAATCCCACCCTCGCAATGTACACTCGTCGGTCCGCAGTATGTTACGTCTGGCGTTTCTAATAAGCCACTGACTGAATAATACACGTGGTTCGTAATCCTGTTGTTGCAGTTCTTGAACACGCGTGAAATAGATACATAGTGTAATTCTAATTAATTAAATTTCTTTGCAACCGACACAATCAGAGAGCAAATAGCATGACATTGACATTCAAGTAATTTATTTTTCAACTTTTAGAGGCCATGTGTATGATAGTTTAAAGAGGTTCTAGAATCTGCCTAAAGAGGTCTCATTTAACTATCTTATTAACAGGGTGTTTTAACGTAGCAAATTTGTTTCCTAATTTTCTCCAAAAAAACATAACAATACCTATGATGTTTCATACTTAAATGTACTCCGAGAACCGAGTACTATCTGAGGTAAAAATATCCGTGACTAATTTGTTAGCACCTTATATACCGTATATTCGACTTCTTTAATTATAACATTCTAATATTGAAAATTTTGTCTTCTATTGAGTGGGGTCATAATTTCAGAAATAATCTTAACACTTTCGACACCAGCAACCCGGTAGCCGGGCGCTCTGCTCGTAGTATTAAGTTTTCGCTACATACGGTTTTTCCCATGTTATCGGCTACGAGCGTAGCCCGTAGCGCTATGCGGTAGTGAATGCGTTAAGCCAGCGGTACAGTGCCGTCCGTTGGCAACATTTTCTTTGTCCTCTCATCACACCGAAACGGCTAGATAGATTTTAGTAGTAGGGATTCGCCGATACTACGATACGGGGCGGACGGGCCTGATGGGCGGCATCCAGGGCGGATTTGGCGGACCACGAAACCTAAAAAAAAAAAAAAAAAAAAAAAAAAAAAAAAAAAAAAAAAAAAAAAACAAATAGCCCCCTACTTAGAGCGTTTGGAATAGGTCCCAGGACGCTCAGACAGCTCTGTCAAGACTTACAGAACGCCCTACGCTAACAATGCAACACCTTCCCCGACCCATCGACCCTTTTCTATTGTCTATCCGAGCTCGGGTTTTATTGCCCTCTCGGACGCCGAGCTCACTTTTATTACGGTCTACTATTGTTTCCCTCTTTTATATTTCTCTTTGGCTACAACTGTCTACAACTTCCTTTGCAAACGGTATACATCTTTTAAGAACATTCTTTAGGTAAAGCTGGACAAATACCTAAACATCTCATACCTAACTTGGTTCTTATTGGAATCGCTGTTTCAACGCAGCCTGTCTCACATCGTGTCTTTACTCCAGGTTTCTTACTACGTGATATGTGCTACGGTGTACGTATCACTAATCTAAGCTAACCTATGCTAGATCACAATTCTAACCTAACCTAACCTAAGCTACAGGACTACGCCCAGCTAACGCAGGATACGTTACTTGACTACTTAACTTCAGGTAGCCTTACTTCAAAGTATGTCTCTTGTTGCTCACTACATATGCTGCATTTGGAACGTTGTTCTATTTATATATTTTATCTTGTTCAACTTAACATTACTTCTAACTTAACTATCACCTAACTTCGAAAACTTAATTTTGAAGAACTGCTTTATTTACTTACCTACTTAAAACTAGCTACGAGCACAGCACAGTTGTTTTGGTCTTAAGAACGCTGTTCTAACCTAACCTAACCTTGCATAAATTTGACTACGTACTCAATGTTACTTTCATTTCTTTTTTGTAATAACCGACTTCAAAAAGGAGAAAGTTCTATGTAAAAATATTGCATGTAGCATAAGGATAATACGAATCTAATCTTACAATAGTAATGCGGTATTTTATACAGTAATAACTGCTTCAAAACTATACTAACTTATTTAAGCTGTAAGTTAAAAATACGAGTTCTATTTTTGCATATTTATTTATTTCGCCAAATATTATGTTCTTGAATAGATGCTTAAGAAAATACCTGAATAAACTTTGTAACTTGTACTAACGTGTATTTGTAGTGGGCTGAACTAAACTCGTTGATTTTTTAATTTGTTTGTTGGGTCCATATTGTTTGTAAAGATTTATGACAGGTTTCTTCTCCGAATCATCAAAAGATTCGAAAGTCTATTATAAATTTTATTACTGTTTGTTGGTGGCTGTTGGGCGCGGTACAAACTAGTCGAAACGTGATTTTAACGGTAATCTATTGTCACATCCTTATAAAAGCCGATGGACAGTGACGATCTATAAGTATTCAGAACCGAGTCGTGCTTGTTACCAGAGCTCTCTCAGTGTACAGTGACATAGTGTTGAATCGTGCTACAGTGCTTATAAAAAATGGCAAATGTAAGTATGTACTATTTTTTATAAAATATGTATGTAGTATTTTTATGTACTATTTGTTTAACAGTGTTTTTTTTTTCTGTAACTTGTGTTCATCGTGTTACTTGTTAAGTGTGTTAATCGGATGTATAACTTATTGTTGAATATTGTTACAGTTCACGGAAAACACTTTCAAGAATTTTTATTACCCTGAACCTGAACATGATGATTCAGGGAGTGATGAAGAAGGCACACTCGGTTTTAAAGTGAAACAAGCCATAGCGAAGAAACGTCCTGCAAATAGTATCGAGAGTTTCTTTGAAAAACCGCAGAAAAAAGTGAAACCAGTGAAGAGATCTTCCAGTGTGTCGCAAAGTTCCCATACCGGTGTTGCTTACCTATCTTCGGGTAAAGACGATGCTGCGTATGCATCACACCTTATTAAGATAGAAATATACGATCTTGAAAAAGTTAGGAACATCGCACCAGAAGAGCACTGGAAGCACGCCGATGTGAGATTAAAATCTTACATCTCAACTGAGCAAGATCCACAGCTTGAGACTGTCCGTGATGTGATATACAACATAACGAAAGACATAGCTTCAAAGGACACTTGCGTGAAATATTTTATAAACAATACGAAAAAGTAAACTAAGTGTTTGTGTAGTTTTAATACTAGGTTAAAACTGTATTTATTATATAAGACATTAGATAATATTTTATAACATACCCTTGTGTACTACTAGTATTATATATTTCTTACTGCTTAAACAACAACTTTTTGTTATTCAAAATTGTTAAGACTCGTTTTATAACCACATGTTGTAATTTGTTTTGTAGCCTAATCATATTGATCTATTTCCCTTTGCAAATGTATAAAACTCTCCACCCTTTAATATAAAATCACTAAGCTACGTTTGTTATTTTAAGGAAAAAATTTGTTGTAATGTAATCACTATTTTTAGGTAAATAAGGTATAATTAAGGTATTATTTATAAATAAAAAAATCAGTTTAGTATATATATATTGTTTTATTTCACAAAAATTGACTTAAACATATTTCTTAAAATTAAATCGTTACAAAGAGAATTCTCAGAAAACAAACTCAATAAATCGCTCATAGTTTTTCCTTGATACTTAAAATATAAATAAACTAAACAATATTCGCCACAAACTGAAGTAAAATGATTTTGAAGTGGTCTTTGGTTATAAAACCACCGTTTTGCATTTCTATTCAAAAATAACTTATGATAACCAGTAGGTTTCCGACCAAATGAGTCAAAGTATTCCCCTACACCTTTAGCATCAATATGCATTGCAACCCAATGGGAACCTGGTTTCGAATCAGGGTCCAAATTGCTTACAATAAAAACTGGACGAGCAACCCAAATAGGGATTCGGTTAGCAGCAAAAACATTTGATTTAAATCTAGGGTTAATTTTTTTCATACAATATTGAATTTCATTAGTATCCATAATAAATAAAATATGTATACATTCATCGATGATGTTACAAACACAGATTAAGAAGAAATGAGATTAATTGTTAATTTCACTGTATTTATATTTATTTTAACTGTTGTAATCTACAGATACATCACGATTTTTGTTTATTTCAATAACATTATCAAATTCAGCGTACACAATACAGTTAATAGTAGTGCTCAAGGCATTATCAAAACGAACTTCTATCCGAACACTTCCGTGTCTTACAAGGTTCCAGTGTGAGGTAGAACTGGCTGACAGGTCAGGCGTCAAATCGAAACATAACAAACAGTAACCTTCCCCGTAATCGGTTCTGCTTATTGCATTACCTTCATTGTGGAAGTGAATACCAGTCCCAGAAAATAGAGTATGATATGTTGATGCTATTAAACCAGAACTAAATGATGGTTGTAATGTTCTAGAAGGAATTTCATGACCATCTACAAATAAACTAAAAGAGTTCATATTATAATTTTGAAAATTGAAAGGGTTCAATGCAAAATTACCATTAAACGATGAATTTGATACAAAACCAATTATACATCTTTTAGGTACTTGTCCAAGAAATATGTTATCTAAAGTTTTACCCTGTATTCCTGACGGTATTGTAAGTACCTTTACTTCTGCTCTTGTGATAGGGTATTTTGCAGTTGTTGATGCTAGCACTTTCTGATGAGCTAACAAAACACTTGGACTGATTCTAGCTCTTCTTATTATGAGACTAGCGTCCATTATTTGTACCTTAAATTTCTTATCTTGGTGACAAATAAGATTAAACGATTCTTTTGATCGCACTAACTTAACACGCATTTCTACACCATTCACTAGAAACTTCTCTTGGTTAAACATATCACCATGTAAATGTCCAATCATTTCAACTTGTTTACTATCTGTAACAAATTCCATCCTTTTGTGAAATCCTTTGTTATTTGCGTCAACGGTGTCCATATAATGTGCTGTATCTTCATACCATAACCCACAAGTAAGGTGAGTTTTTTTAGCGGCTGGTCCATAGTTAAGTAGATTTTCCATGTAAGCACGGTAAGCATATGTGTTGTTTGGTGGCGAGATTAGTTTTTGATTTAAATATACGTCAAGTTGATTAAAAAGGGAGTGCAACCAATTATTAACGGGGGCAACTTGAGTATCAGGCTTTAACTTTGTACCATCCTGGTTTAATATTTTGGCGTTTATATGTAATAATGTATGTGATAAGTCAATGTAGTCATCACCTGAACCGGGGACTTGAAACTCAATAGGACCATCATCACTTAAAGATGAGATTGGTTTATAATGAACCCACTGTCCACTCTCAATACTTGTCTGTGTCGAAGGCAGGGCAAATATATCTAACTCAGATTTTGCACATTCACACGAATGATTGTGTAGGAATGACATGATTTACTTTGAAAATATATCGTCACTATATTTATTTCTCTTAGCTCCTCTTCGGCGCGATGCTTTCAAGGTAATGAGAGGTTCCCGTCTCTTAGTTGACATTTTATACCCAGATCCCGACATCAGAGAATCGATCTTTTCATCAGCTTTTCTTTTTAAGTTAGCACTAGCTTCTTTAAATCGAGACCTAACTGAACTATCTATAGGGCGTGAATTTACCATATCAGATAACAAACCAACCCCCGCATCTAACGCTTCTTTTCCAACAGTTTTAAAACCACTAGACAACAAAGGAATTACTGACCTAAACAGTCCCCCCAAAAAACTTCCAATCCCATGCCCTCGCTGAAACGGAACACCTTTATAGACAATTCCTATACCAGAACCAGCTTGATGGGTATAATAATGATCGTAGGGACAAGAGTGAGATGATCTTTTATAATTCATCTTAGCCGTTGAAAGTGTAGTTTCACGCAGGAAATTCCGAATTGAAATGGCACTCTTGCACCGGTAGTTGTTCTTATATCTATTTCCATAGTATCAAATTCTCTACGTAAAACAGGTACATAATGAGCGGGTGAGAAAATGTGTGTTTTATATGCTCCATAATGGAATTCTGTTGGATCTAATGGTATTATTCTAAGCAACGTAGTTATAACATCACCAACTACCTGTGGTTGTATGATGTCTGTATAAACAAATAATTGTGATGGTAAGCCCAAATACAAATTAACAGGATTTTTACCAAATGAAACTTGCCGTAAATTTGTTTTCGGTTTAAAACCTAACTGTAGACTTAGTATTGGGGTTGTTATAAGAGAAGTTATATCGTTATTAATTGTTGCTACCCCAACCATTTTGGTTAGATTATCATATCTAAACTTTACATTATTTTTCAGTTGTGGGTTGTCATTAAAAGCTTGAATAAAATGGTCAACGTTGTCATATGTAGTTGCTGGTATATGAGTTTTTATATCTACAATTTTGGCTATCTTGTCAGTGGGTGACACTACTTTCTTTTTTAAATAAATCATATTTTCATGATCTTGAACATTGTACATTGAACAAGGGTATTGAAATTCTACTAAGCCAACTACCCATTCTCCTTCCAACTTTATACTCCTGGGTAATTTGGTTAAGAAGTGTGCAGTCGTATTATCGGTATAGTAGTCCGAGGAACTGTTACTTAACAATGTAATATAAAAGCTGTTTTCACTCATATTTTTTTTAAGCTTGAAGCGAGTATCCAAGAATTCAATTTGTTAGGATAACCTCGCCACTTCACTAGTACTTCTTTTCTGGCACCAACCCCACGTGAGCGTATTATTTTATCAATTTTATAATCAATGGAGGGGAGATAAGTCACTTTTTGTAATTCCTTAGAATAAAATGTACCAACGATAGGCTCACCTTCTAAATCTCTTAACGTATACACAACTCGTGGAAAGCGGTTTATTATTGAATCAATTCTAAATATTTCGTCACTCCAATTAGTTTCGTAACCCTTTTGAAATATATGTTTATATTTAGTAATTCTAACATGATCACCAACATTTAGTTTTGTGATTTCCAAAGTAAGTTGTCTATCCTTTTTTCTGTTATACAAATTACACCAAACAGTCATGATATTATCAAAATTTACATCGATAGGGCGCATTTTAATACTAGAATGATAACTGTGATTATAAGAATAAAGAAGTTCTTGCAAAATATCTATATATTTGTATGTATTCTTATGAGTAAAGTAACGCCACATTTTCATTTTAAGAGTTCTTTGAAACCTTTCTACTATACTTGCTTTAATGTCAGGATTGTTAGTAGTATAGTAGTTAATGTTTTTGCTCCTAAAGTAATCCCTTGCTGCCTTTGAAACAAATTCGGTGCCTTTATCAGATTGGATGTGACGAGGAGTAGAATTGGCTTCAGTAAATATGCTTTCAAAACAATTTATAACGGTTGTGGCATCTTTCTTTTTCATAGCTCTCGCAAAAGCATATTTACTGAACACATCAATAACACACAGAATATATTTGTATCCATCATTATATTGACTGTAAGTACCCATATCACTCAGATCAGCTTGCCAGAGTTCATTAAAGTTAGATAAGACGTATCTATTTCTTGTGAATCGCCTTTGAACCGGTTTATGCAGTGTGTACGTTTCTTGAGATTGTAACCAGTTCTTTACTTCGTCTTTGTTCATTCGTCCTTTCATTTGTTTACTTAATTTATTTAAACTACTGTAGCCTGCTGGATTAGATACATCGTAGTATATTGCATGAATGTCTAATAAGGGCTCCATCTTTCCCAATCTAGTTTCTTTTTGTTTGCCTTGAGCAGTACACTTGAAAGAGGTGTACTGGCGCTTGTGTCTTTAAATGACGATGACGATCGAGCACTTGATGGAGCAGATGATGCGTGAGGTTCACTCGATTGAGGTTTATTTATAAATTCTAGATTAGTAGGATTACCTATACAAGACGTAGGAACTTTTATATCTCTTAAAAATAAAGCAAACTCTTCCCATCCTGTTGGCTTAGGGCGTTTAAGAGATCTAACCGTATCGCTTACCAGATCGAGAATATTGCTGTTTGGAATAGTTCGATTGTTTATTACAACTTCACCATTTGTTTTCCACCATATTTTTGGTCTGCTTGACACAATACAAGTCAATAATGTTCTGGTTTTTTTCTCATATGATTTTGGTAAATTATCTATAATACGAGATGGACTGAATAGTACAGTTTCTGGATTTTTTGTACCAGACGGTGTAGCTGCAGTAACTGCAGAAACATCACCATCTGGTAGTGTTTTATTTGCAACTGATTCATAATTTTCATCCTCCTCCTTTTTGTTTACTTTTAAGTTTAAATCCTTACTTTCATCGTTGAGTTGATCAAACCCCTCCATCACTATTGGTATTTTAAATGGTTTTCGATCTGATTCAATAAAGTGCAAAAATCGTTGTAGTGCTTGAGAATATAATGCCCACTTTTCACGATCATTAATTTTACTCTTCAGGATTTTTTGCATCTCTCCGTCTAGGCGAGATGATACATTTTCGGGTTGGCTATCATTTCGTTTGAGTCTTTCAATAAAGTCTGGTTCAACTAACAACATTTTTTTTGTGTTTTCCATTTTATTTTATGTTACGGAGCTTACTAAGGCACTTAAAACTGCACCTAATATAATAGGTAGAAATGCACCTCCTTTTTGAATAATAACAGTTTTCCTCAATTTGTGTTTCCCTTTCGAAACTAGTTTTCGTAATGTGTCTTTATATTTGTTTAGTTTTGATTTATCTTTTGATTCCAGTGGTATTTTCCCTTTTAAAACGTTATAAATACACTCACAAATAATATTAATTTCTTCATCTTCACAAGATTTTAGCAACGGTGTGCGATACTTTGGTTTAAGTAACTGCAGTGCTTCAAGTAAATGTTTATATGTGTGTACTCTTGGATGCATTATTTGGAACTGATTAAAACGTGTTGATTCTTGTCGTATTTAAACTAGGGCTCTCGGTATCCGTGTTACACGCGGAAACGTGTACACGGGTCCTTAACACCGGCGGTACTAAGAACCCGATCTACACGAACCGGCTAGGAAACGTTTCCTTCGGAAACGGGTCGACACGGACCCGCTAGGAAACGTGTCCTCTAGGAAACGTTTCTAAGTTTGGATCCGGATCCGCGGTTCGCGCCTTCACTCGGGTATTGAATACACGTCTGAGCGACCCGCCCGGACCAGTTATTATTTGAGTTGAAGTTGAAATGAAACGGATAATTTGTTCATTATTGAATAAAAAACTGATTTTATATTATTACGTACGGAGGAAAAAAGATCGAATAAAGACATATAAAATATTTTTTTCTGCTTTTTTATAATTACTATTAGGGTACTGATACTGATCAGAGATGGGCATTATTCGATTAATTTTTTAGTTAACTAATCAATCGATTAAAAATATCATTCGTAATTTTTTATCGCGATTAATTTAGTTGCGATTAAATTAGTTGTGAGAATCTTCGACTAACAATTGAATTAGTTTTAGTTTCAATCGACTAAATTTCACGATTAAATCAATATTAAAACTACGCAGTCGCTCGTTTTTGCATTTTTATTTATATTCAAGTTTAATTTGTAACGCTTGAATGACAATGCAATATTATGGGCCATATTAACAATATTATAAGGATAAATAACGAAAAACTGCAATGTTTACAAATCGCAAACAATATAGTAGTTGGTGCTCTATTAATATTTTGATACTTAAAGTACTAGTTCTAACGAGTATTGTAAAGTCCTATACGATACTGAGTAAATTATAGACATAGATATTATCAATATTTTGCTGTCTGTGTCATTAGTACAACTCTGTTTAGTGTCACGCGGCGACAAAACAATGGGATAATCCTACTTACCTGGAAGTTGTTTGTTGCATTTTGGTGCAAGTGCCGAGGAATCTTCTAAAAATAACACGTTCTATTGAATTAAACATCTGCATGTTGTTTATTATCTATTTTGTTGCGGTCTATTTTGTTTTCACCGTGTGGTCATTTAAAATATTTAAACCTCTTTGTAAAGAAATCTCAACATTAACTATTGTACATTTTCCTTGCGTCATTCTACATTGATCATTTTCATTTGATGATGATTGATCAGTCGTCGTTTTCAATCGTCAATCGCAATTAATTCTGTTAATTTTAATCGTTAGTTGTTAGTCGATTACATTTTGCCCATCTCTGGTACTGATTAATACCTAACACCTTGCATGATGGATGTAACATTATGGTGTTAGGTGCAAAACGTTGTCATACCTACCTACATTCTTACGTTACCTGCTATGGCGACTCTTTTTAAGATTAGATATGAATAGGATTAGGGTTGCACTGCAGTTGCACTTGCAGATAACGACAATACCCATTGTATATCGTCATAAATTGACCGCGACAATTTTACTGATAATACGTACAAGTTGTTTTGACATTAGGCTTTTACCTGGAAGACCTTTTATTTGTTAAAGTTGAAGGAGAGGCCGCTTTCATTAAATAAAATTAAGCAAAATACTTTTTAACCCTTTTGGAGGGGGCAGCTTTGAAATTATAATATGTGTACTCGCTAGTCATTAAGATTACCTGTAGTTAACCACATTGCCGGTCAACATTGAGAATCTTACGTTATTTGTTCAAGTTTAAAGTTATTATTGTTGGTGTTTTGTTTTTACTTGTTACTATTACGTTTGGTTATTTTTTGTTATACTGTTTAAAATGAAAAGAAGTTGGGTGTGGAGTTACGCTACCAGACACGGTGATACAGCCTACTGTACCTTGTGCAGTGATCGGACAAATAATCAGTTTTCGTGTTGTGGTGGTTCGACAGGAGCTATAGGGAAGCATTTAAAATTTGTTCACCTAAAATCTCCAGCATCGACGTCTAACGAGTGAGTACCTATATTTACTTTTTTTAATCTGATGATGTGTGGAAAACACCGTGACACCTGACAAATAAATACAATCATTCGCGAATAATGCATAAATTTTACAAATATTTTTGTTATATCCGTCGTATATTTTGTTCAGGAATGAAATTTTACGATTGATTGGCTTATGTATTGATTCATAATATTATTTGGAGATCCAACAACTGTTACTGTTACTATAAGTTATACACATAAATGAACAAAAAGCAAAACAACAAAACAAAACAAAAGAACAAAAAATGTTTACAAATGAAGCGAAAATTGAAAAATTTAATGATTCGGACAGGATTCGAACCTGCTTTAATAAAAAAAAAAAAACAAAAAATGTGTATCAATAAAATAGCGATTGCAGTTAAATGACCATTTATCCAAATAATAACTAACTTTGCGCAATCTTTTTGTATGATAATAGTTTTTAATATTATATTATTATTTAACTTAGTATTATACTCCGCACAAAATAGATTTAAATAACTAATGTGGGCGATCGTGGTGATGATTACCTTCAATTAAAAAAAAATGTTTATATTTGGACGATTTTTCATTGCAGTAATCCTTCAGTCGTTGAAGGAAGACCGCCAAGCGATTTGCCGACTCCTGGTACTAGCAGTGATTCAACTGTAGGCGAAGTGACATCAGAAGAACAAAATCGAAGACGTTTTCGTAAGAGTCAGGCTTACGACGGTTCATCGTGTAGCATAGACCGGACTGAAAAAATCCACCAGGGACTGGCAAAACTAATTGCTGTAAATCAGTTACCACTTTCATTTACAGCGAGTGAAGGCTTTCGTCAATTTATGGCAGTGGTTGAACCTGGCTATAAAATCATTAAAGAAGAAGCATTAAAACGTAGGCTTAATCTTCTGGCAGATGATGTAACTGGCAAAATACGCAAAAAGTTGTCGAATGCGAAGAGCATTGCATGCACCGCAGACCTTTGGTCATCTCGCGCCCAAGAATCTTACGTGACATTTACCGCTAACACTATAGACGATGAATGGAATTGCGAAACACTGACACTAAGTACACAAGAGATGGAAGAAAGACATACTTCTATTAACATCGCCAAAGAAATTAAAGACGTTGCTGACAAGTGGGGAATATCATCGAACCTCACAGCTATTGTGACAGACAACGCCACAAACATAGTAAATGCAGTTTCTTCAAGCAGTGTACTGGAAAAAAACAATCTGACCTGCGCTGCTCACAGCCTTCAACTTGCTGTGAATAAATCACTTATTTTGGAAGACGTCGCGAGTGTATGCAGCAAGGCAAGCAAAGTTGTTGGACACTTTCGTCACTCGAACGTAGCAGCTCGTGCTTTAGAAGAGATGCAGGAACAACTGGAGCTTAAACAGCTTAATCTAGTTCAAAGCTGTAAAACCAGATGGAACTCTACATACGAGATGTTGGAGCGGCTCCTGATAAATAGAATTCCTGTAATAAACGTATTAAACGACCGCACAAAAACACCAACAAATATTGCGCATCGTTTGGAAATAATTGAAGTAGAATGGATTTTAATAGAGGAATTGGTTAAAATTTTAAAACCTCTCCAAATTGTTACAAATTTAATTTGCTCAGAGGCACACTCACCGGTATCAATGGTGAGACCGCTGTTTCAAACGTTGATTAAAAACCACCTAAGTAACGATGACGATGAATCCGAAACAGCACAACGTGTCAAATTCATAATCAGGACAGAATTAAACGATAGATTTCAGTTGACCTGGAATCATGACAGTGAAGTAAATGCTCGGCAAATTGCGTCTCTGCTTGATCCTCGGTACAAGGATTTATGTGACGAAAATGTGGACGCTAGACAGCTTATAAGGGATAAGGTTATATCCAAAATACAAAACAGCATGCCTATCGATGAAAGTGAGCCTTCTGCAGAAGCTGATGAAAGCTCTAATAAAAGTGCACTTGAATTTATATACAAAACAAAAAGTTATTCTAATATGCATCCTTTAGAGCAATTCCGCACGTATTTAGCAGAGCCACAGATTCGCTTTGATATGGATCCATTTCAATGGTGGAAATTACGAGAAACCAGGTACCCAGCTGTTGCAGACATTGCAAAAAAGTATCTGTGTATACCAGCCACTTCAGCAAGTTCAGAAAGAACTTTTTCAACTGCGGGTAACATCGTTACAGCGAAACGTAGCTGCCTCCTACCGAAGAATGTTTCATTGTTGGTCTTCCTATTTCAAAATAAAAAAATGTTAAATTAACAATAGAGAACAAGCTTACTACGAATTGTATGTAAAAAATTGTAACATTCCTAACCAATTTTTAAAACTAATCTCTAAAACTGATCTCTGATTTTTTTATATTATTATTTGTATATTTTGTTGATTTTTGTAAATTGATTTATATTACATCGTTCTTTTATTTCTTGTGTGATATTCATTTTCCAAGTGTTGTATATATTTATTGATTCCTCTAAGTGTTTGTGTGTTAATATTATATAAATGTTTGATTTTTATATTACGACAGTATTTGACCCAACCATTTCATGATTTTTCTTATTTTTTTTGTTCTTTACAATATATTTTTGTCTAACCTGAAAATATAAGTAACGATTTAATTTCTCTTTTGCCATTACAACTTTTACAAGTCTGATTAAATACATAGTAGTTTAGTTATATTTTTATATTTAAAGTTCAGTTTTATTTCTATAGTAAATTTTTATAAGATAGCCTTACAAGAAACTGTTACTATTTCGTGTTGATTAATGATTACTTAATAAAAAGGTTATTTTCACCTGTTTATTTTTGTACATTTTAGAGATTTTTCAAATATAGTTTTACAGCTTATTTCGTTTCTTTTCTTTTAACCTATCATCGACAAATAATATAGGTACCTACTTCAGTTTTTTCATTTCAATATATTTTATGCATCATTCACTAAATAAACAATTCAAACGGATTATATCGCGTATATTCATTATTTGAGTCTAAAGGGAGACTCAAATAATGAATATACGCGATATAATCCGTTTAAATTGTTTTATTTAAATGTGTGACGGTCGCAGAGAACCGAAGAAAATATGATTTAGCATAAGTTTAAATGCAGAAATAAAAAAACACCCCAATTCAAGACGTATTATCATCAGTGATCGTACTTTTTCTAGCATGTTTGGTGCAGTGCTAGGGTTATCACTATCAGTAGAGACCAATATTATATTGTTTGAACCAAGATAAAATTAAAGCAAAAATAAAAATAAAATAGCGTATTAAACAAATTGCAAATACAGAAAATATTCTCAGAACATGTTAAGCCCAACCCAATATGCATAATGCAATGAAGGGTTAATTTATTATACATATGAGGAAATATCTAAATAACACAGTTGCAATAAATCCTTATATCAGATTATAGTTCATATTTATACCCTCCGAAAAATTTGAGGAATTTACACAATTTTAATAACTGATTAAGTAAAAAATATCGTTTAATTTTTAACGACAACGTAATATTACATAAATTTAAACATCAATTACATTATACACGTCGACAAACTAAAGTCGCTGTCGTGTCATTTGACGTAATCGCACCAAAAATGCTAGAAAAAGTACGATCACTGATTATCATAAAATCATGAAATGGAGTACCATTTCTCACTCCATAGCTTTTATGACCACAACACGTCGACAGCGGGTCGGACCCGCGTGTGATTGAGATCCGTGTACACGGGTACACGGGTACACGGGTACACGGGTCTTAATTACACGGATCTTTATTACACGTTCCAAACGGGCCAGAAACCCGTTTCCGTGTAACAGAGAAACGGGTACCCGGAAACGGGTACACGAAACCCGGACACGACCGAGAGCCCTAATTTAAACCCTTTCTTGGGAACATATACGGTACAATGCCCATCAAAAGGAAATATTTTAGTTTTAAAACGACATATGTCATCGGTATTTTGCTTCAGATCAATCATAAGGTAACCATGAGCATCTTTAGTGGCATCTTTGTAGGCTTCATCTACAAATTTTGGGTTCTCCGGATAAACTTGTCGTGACAAGTAGCGAATTTGTGTTTTATCCCTCGGGTTTTTGAAGTATACAATATAGCTGGTATTCAATGAAATATCACGTTGTCCTTTGCCTTGATGAAATATGTTTTGAGTAATATAAAAAACACTTAAGTTTCTATGGTGACTTCCTTTTGTAAAAATATCAACGATTCGTCCATCCGATTCTCTCATCAAGTCATCAATTATGAGAAGCTTGGGCTTTTTTCCATCAAATAAAGAAAAATCTGGTATTCCTTGGCTATAATTTACATTTTCCAGATTGTACAAAGGTTGCATTTCATCATAACACCAAATAATTTCATCAAATTCAACATTACATACTTCTTTTGCATTGTTTAAAAAATTGGTAACAAACTGAGTTTTACCACACCCACTTGGACCCGCTACTATTGTAGTGAAAGGGTGGTTAAAATGAATCATTATAAATTTTTAAATATGTGTGTTCATATGTTAACGGATTGACTTCAAATGAGAAAATTTCTAAACCATAGCTTTTTAAATAAATTTTAAATAAAAAAAAAATGGGGTAACAAATAAAAAAAAAAACAAAAATTTTGCTAAATATTTTTTAATATTTATATTATTCTAGATAAATCACATAAAAATTTACAAAAACATATTTTTCGCCAATAATTTTATTGCCAAAACTTAAAAATTAAAAAAAAAACATCCTAAAATACAATATTATGTACAAAAAATAAATATGAAAATTGAATGTTCCGTGTATTTTTTTTTTTTTTTTTTAAGAATTATGAGGTATTCTATAATGACCCCACGCAAGAGTATCCGAAGTGTTTTTCAATAAATATCGTTTTGTGTCGTTGTAAGATAATGATATTTTATTGACATTTTGCGTAAATAAAACATGCTTTATTGATCGGAATCGTAACATTTGAGCATGTTGTATATTTCTATCAAATAAACAACTTTTATAGTCGTTAAGGGTTAATTTTTTGGTAACACACTTGTTTATTCCTTTAGCTTTGGATATAATACCACTATTTTGAACATCTAAGGCATACATTTTTGATCTAAGACCAACAAACTCTTTCAAAATTTTGCCATTATTTTCGTCTTTAAAAAAACCTAACCTCTTTTTATTTAGTAATGGTAAACCATATGCATTGTTGGGTGGGTAATCAGATGTATCATAATACAAGTTCAGGTCAGATTTAATGTCCTCATAAAAGTTAGCAGTGTTTATTTCATATATTAAGCTATCAGTATCCGTGTAAAGGAGCTTGAGATTTTCCGTATATTTGTATTTCATATAATTGTAGTGGAATTCGTACATTAAAGTTTTCGATAGATCTAAAATGCAGAATCCAAGGTAAATTGGTTTGTTATAAAAGATTTTTGTTTTTTTCAATTGCACAGCAGCTAAATTCTCAGAAAATATTGATAAACTATGAAATTCAGGTTTAGATATTAAGGACTGTACCCCTTGGGATTTTCCGCGATTTTCCCAGTGACTTAATAATTTAACATTCACACGTTTCGTGACATTTTCCATTGTTTTACCAAAAACAGAATTATTCATAAGTTTAAAGAAATCTTTTTCAAAATCAGATGTCGCCAGCGAACGCATTCGGGTATTCAAATCTATGTAACTTTTTAACCAAGTAGATTGTTTGAACTTCAACACACGATGGATTTTCACTAAACGCAACCCATTTTTTAAACATTGTTTAAGATTTCTGTAATGTAATACATAATTATATTTATTGTTTAAATTGGGAATCAATTTTTTTTCTTTAGAATCACCTAGACATACATTTTCTGGACAGAACGGCAAATCTGAATGAGAGTCATGTAATTCCTTGGGGTACTCTAGATCAACTTCTAATATAAACCCATATTCAGCATCGTCTGAAACATTGAAATCGGTATCTTTATTTACCCATTCAAATTTGCCAGACGGAAGACATTGTGACATAGCCCACCCATAGAGATTATTTGCGTCTAAGTACATGAGAAAAGATGAAGGAATATTTGGATCATAGTCTTCCATAAATGTATTATTTGCTTTTGCATGTCTGTTGCTACATTGGGAAATCCCTCCTCGAATGTTTTTCGCTATAAAAGCTATTTTGTCGACATCTGTTAAAAGTTCTAAACTTATTTTGGTAGTCCTCAACATCGAATCAAAGGAAATTCCAGGCGCGGTATAATAATGGGCGGGATCTAAACCATATGTCTTAAGACACACATTTCTAAAATTTTCAAATACCTATGTCAGTTAGTAATAAAACATCTGTTTTCAGATAAAGATTGGAATAATCCCCCATATTTTTGCATTGGAAATGAGACCAAATATCTTGAGCATGTAGGAAATCGTTTTCGGAAATGTGACTGTCAGTAAGAGAACTATAGAATTGATCCTGTGTAGGAAGCGAAGTTAATTTCAGTGAATCATACGAAGTCATGTACTCATATGGATAGACACCCTTCCGTATTAGACGTTTAAAGTCTTCTTCACGAGGAAAGTTCAATTTCAATTCGTAAAATTGGTCAGTAGTCAAGTTTTTAGCTAATTTATCCAAGCTACTCGACATAAATTTAAGAGAATCGACAAATCTCAATTTTACAACACGATTATTCACTTGTAAAGACTTAGAAAACGAAATATACTTTTCTTTATTTTGTGGGATTAGTTCTATGTCACCATCTTCAAGACCAAGTCCATGTACAATAAAATGACTATCGTAATTGCTCAAATTATGGAAAAATACAGGTACAAAATTGGGTGGTTTGTATTTTTCAGAACAAAATTTATGTGCAACGCCTTCGTAAAGTCCAGTATGATAATTATAAGAAACGGTTGAGTCATCATTCAAATTTCTATCACAAATATAACAAGCATGGCTTTGCATAATGTCTACCTTATTAGCATCTGTTAGAGGGAAAGAAGTTTTAGCAAACGCATTACTTTTACAAATAGTTTCTAAATCTTCTTTTATGACTTTCATAAATGTTTTTGCACAGTCTTCACCTGTATATGTTCTGTACACAGATAACTTGTCATTATAAGAACACTTAATATAGTAACCGAAGCTATAAACTTCATGTTTTTGAATATTGGTAGTAGAAGATGTACTGGGGTTGTTAGAACAGGATTGAATTGGATTTAAAAATGCCTCAAAATCAGCGTATACAACAAAAGGTACTCTTAATTGTCGTTCATAATTATTAAAAGTAACTTGATTCGATGGAACATATTGGTTAAACCAATTTCTTGTGTCTTCTTTTTCGGATGGTAAGTTTGTGCATACGTGGAAGCAGTCGTTTTTTTGATGTTGGTTTAGTCTCTCGTGTGATGTAAATTTAATTAAGCAACCATCGCAAATATGAACAGCATGTTGTGCATTTGACAATTGCTTAGACACTAACCTCGATAAATTTTTGATAAAACAATAATGTCCTTGGTTATCTTTAGTTATGTACAACAAGTTTAAGTGATTAGACTTTTTTAATTTAGTTAAATGTAGTGGGCCTATAACATCGTGTTTGTTGTTTTGAGAGTTGTACTCAAGACCAAATACATTAATGCTAATATCATTATTTTTTTCAAATTTATGGATATCTCCCAATTTAAATGGAAAAGTTAAATTTTCAAAGTTCAATTTATTCTTATGTAATATGTATGAACTGACCATATTTGAATGACTTTTGGGTTCGTATAAACCAGACAATACAGCCCATCGAAAACACTCATGGTCATTGTTTTTTACATTAATAACCGCTTTTTTATTCTTTATATCACGAGGTAATTCGATAAAAGAAGAGCCGCGTAATGGATTATATTTGTTAATATTGAGATCGATATGATTAAATGTTACTAAACTCCACCCACTATCTTTTCTTTCAAAGTTTGACAACCTTATCACAATTTCATTTACTAGGGACGTAAAAACAGCAGCTTTATCAGTGCTGATATCAACAATACTATTACTTAATTGGAAATCAAATGTATTATTTAATTGTTTGGTATCTTGTGTAAAATTTGCATTAAGAATAAAATTTACTTTTAAAGCGTGATGTTTGTTAAGTGAACGATCTAATAATGTAAAGATCTTATCCTTGTGTTTTTGTAAAATAGTTTCGGGATCAAGAGGTTGGTGATCCATTTCATTAAATAATATTCTGTAAGTAGCGACTCTGTTTTTGAATGCATTTTCAATTAATTGGACATTAACATATTCACTATCGGATCTCAACACATTATTTTTGTGAATATTACTATTTAAATGGTTACCAAAATATCTTTTTGACACGAACTTTTTACACACCGAACATTCAATTTCAGAATTATTTTTTGTACTTACATTGACATCGGATAATGGTTCTTCGCTTGAGGATGTAGACATATCACGACTGTTGGAAGGGTAGTTTCTCTTCACTGGTACTTCTGCACCCGTACTTGTAGCTGTCCTTTTTCTCCCCAGTCCTACTTGGTTAGATCTGTAATAGAAAAAGTGAAACGTTAGTATTTAATACAAGATTTAAAACTTCAAAACAATGATTAAATTATTATCATTATACTAACTTAAGTTTTTTCGACATTGCTGGCAATATGCCTGCATTGTTAAAACCCCATCAATGACATCTGATGACAAGTTATGCATCGACTTATTGATATGCCCATCACATGGTGTGTAATAGGGTATAATATCTTCATCTTCCAAAAGCGCCTGAGGTAATTGATTGTCAATATACCACAATCTTATGTTTCTATGAAATACTTTTAAAATGAATCCTTTGCTTAAAACTGCAATTTTGTCGTGGGTTAAACTAGTTCCCATATGAAAGTATCCAAGCACCATTTTTAAAACAGTATTTTGTACAATACACAGACACAGTACTAGCACAAACACAGTAACTGGAATAAAGAATGATTTCTACACCAGAGACGTCGCTTATAAAGAACCTTCCAGGATCCCCACCCAACAGAGAACAATGAAACTGAGCCATAAAAAGGCAACAACTCAATGACACTGGTCAATGGTTTTGTACAAGTTTGAACAAGAATAAACTGTTTAAATTGCATGTCTAAATATACAAGTACAATATCAATAAACAATATAACAGGTTGGAACAAGAGTACTCACCCTTGACTATGCAGCTGGCTTAGTAATTCCCCGATCTCATACATTTCTTGATCACTTTCAATTTCTTCGCATAGCCTGACGAGCTCGGAATCGTAAACATCACAGCTTAAACAGTCCATCGTGAGATGTGTCTAAGAAAATAGTGATTACATTACAACAAATTTTTTCCTTAAAATAACAAACGTAGCTTAGTGATTTTATATTAAAGGGTGGAGAGTTTTATACATTTGCAAAGGGAAATAGATCAATATGATTAGGCTACAAAACAAATTACAACATGTGGTTATAAAACGAGTCTTAACAATTTTGAATAACAAAAAGTTGTTGGTAAGCAGTAAGAAATATATAATACTAGTAGTACACAAGGGTATGTTATAAAATATTATCTAATGTCTTATATAATAAATACAGTTTTAACCTAGTATTAAAACTACACAAACACTTAGTTTACTTTTTCGTATTGTTTATAAAATATTTCACGCAAGTGTCCTTTGAAGCTATGTCTTTCGTTATGTTGTATATCACATCACGGACAGTCTCAAGCTGTGGATCTTGCTCAGTTGAGATGTAAGATTTTAATCTCACATCGGCGTGCTTCCAGTGCTCTTCTGGTGCGATGTTCCTAACTTTTTCAAGATCGTATATTTCTATCTTAATAAGGTGTGATGCATACGCAGCATCGTCTTTACCCGAAGATAGGTAAGCAACACCGGTATGGGAACTTTGCGACACACTGGAAGATCTCTTCACTGGTTTCACTTTTTTCTGCGGTTTTTCAAAGAAACTCTCGATACTATTTGCAGGACGTTTCTTCGCTATGGCTTGTTTCACTTTAAAACCGAGTGTGCCTTCTTCATCACTCCCTGAATCATCATGTTCAGGTTCAGGGTAATAAAAATTCTTGAAAGTGTTTTCCGTGAACTGTAACAATATTCAACAATAAGTTATACATCCGATTAACACGCTTAACAAGTAACACGATGAACACAAGTTACAGAAAAAAAAAAACACTGTTAAACAAATAGTACATAAAAATACTACATACATATTTTATAAAAAATAGTACATACTTACATTTGCCATTTTTTATAAGCACTGTAGCACGATTCAACACTATGTCACTGTACACTGAGAGAGCTCTGGTAACAAGCACGACTCGGTTCTGAATACTTATAGATCGTCACTGTCCATCGGCTTTTATAAGGATGTGACAATAGATTACCGTTAAAATCACGTTTCGACTAGTTTGTACCGCGCCCAACAGCCACCAACAAACAGTAATAAAATTTATAATAGACTTTCGAATCTTTTGATGATTCGGAGAAGAAACCTGTCATAAATCTTTACAAACAATATGGACCCAACAAACAAATTAAAAAATCAACGAGTTTAGTTCAGCCCACTACAAATACACGTTAGTACAAGTTACAAAGTTTATTCAGGTATTTTCTTAAGCATCTATTCAAGAACATAATATTTGGCGAAATAAATAAATATGCAAAAATAGAACTCGTATTTTTAACTTACAGCTTAAATAAGTTAGTATAGTTTTGAAGCAGTTATTACTGTATAAAATACCGCATTACTATTGTAAGATTAGATTCGTATTATCCTTATGCTACATGCAATATTTTTACATAGAACTTTCTCCTTTTTGAAGTCGGTTATTACAAAAAAGAAATGAAAGTAACATTGAGTACGTAGTCAAATTTATGCAAGGTTAGGTTAGGTTAGAACAGCGTTCTTAAGACCAAAACAACTGTGCTGTGCTCGTAGCTAGTTTTAAGTAGGTAAGTAAATAAAGCAGTTCTTCAAAATTAAGTTTTCGAAGTTAGGTGATAGTTAAGTTAGAAGTAATGTTAAGTTGAACAAGATAAAATATATAAATAGAACAACGTTCCAAATGCAGCATATGTAGTGAGCAACAAGAGACATACTTTGAAGTAAGGCTACCTGAAGTTAAGTAGTCAAGTAACGTATCCTGCGTTAGCTGGGCGTAGTCCTGTAGCTTAGGTTAGGTTAGGTTAGAATTGTGATCTAGCATAGGTTAGCTTAGATTAGTGATACGTACACCGTAGCACATATCACGTAGTAAGAAACCTGGAGTAAAGACACGATGTGAGACAGGCTGCGTTGAAACAGCGATTCCAATAAGAACCAAGGTGACGGACCTAGTCTGATAGTTTAGGTATGAGATGTTTAGGTATTTGTCCAGCTTTACCTAAAGAATGTTCTTAAAAGATGTATACCGTTTGCAAAGGAAGTTGTAGACAGTTGTAGCCAAAGAGAAATATAAAAGAGGGAAACAATAGTAGACCGTAATAAAAGTGAGCTCGGCGTCCGAGAGGGCAATAAAACCCGAGCTCGGATAGACAATAGAAAAGGGTCGATGGGTCGGGGAAGGTGTTGCATTGTTAGCGTAGGGCGTTTTGTAAGTCTTGACAGAGCTGTCTGAGCGTCCTGGGACCTATTCCAAACGCTCTAAGTAGGGGGCTATTTGTTTTTTTTTTTTTTTTTTTTTTTTTTTTTTTTTTTTTTTTTTTTTTTTTTTTTTAGGTTTCGTGGTCCGCCAAATCCGCCCTGGATGCCGCCCATCAGGCCCGTCCGCCCCGTATCGTAGTATCGGCGAATCCCTACTACTGATTTTTACCAATTTTCGTACAGGAATAGCTGAACATCCAAAGATGATTAGAGTATACTTTTTATCCGAGTAAAGTACATAAAAAACCGGTCATGTGCGAGTTGGACTCGCGCACCGAGGGTTCCGTAAAAACATTTTCCATCCTTAAGTGGTTAAGTTAAGTTTGCACCTGGTATGTATAGCGCACGATACAAATGAGGTGCAAAGTTAACGCAACCAATCCCGTTTGTTTTTTTATTTTTATTTCTAGTATTTGTTGTTATAGCGGCAATAGAAATACATCATCTGTGAAAATTTCAACTGTCTAGCTATCACCGTTCTTGAGATACAGCCTGGTGCCAGACGGACGGACGGACAGCGAAGTCTCAGTAATAGGGTCCCGTTTTTACCCTTTGGGTACGGAACCCTAAAAAAGGAAGGTAACGCGGACGAAGCAGCGGGCATCGTCTAGTCGCAAGTCACCCAAACTCAAGGCACCAAAACACTTGGACCGTTACACGGTGACCTACTTTCGAGTGATAACGCGTGATAACACTATCTCGGTCAACGAACGATAGTACGAGTACTATCTATATATATACACATATACATTTATATCTATACTATTATAAAATGCTAGATTTGTATTGAAAATTAGTTTTATATGGGTCATGATACTCATGATTCCAGGAAAAATCTTAATAGCGTGATGCAGATTCGTCTTTTGTTTTATCTGGCGCCATCTATTGGGCATATGTTCGAAGGATTATAAAAAACACTTTTTCACTTCTCTCGCTCTAAAAGTTCGACTTTATGCTGTGCGTAGGCGACATAAAGTCGCTTTTTATGCTCTAGAGCATAAAGTAAAATCGTCGTCGAAGACCAAGGCGATCGGTCCAACAGCCACACGAAAAAGGTTCTTAATAAACAGTAAAAAAAAAAACATAAAACTTCATACAATAAAACCCGTTCCAGACCTTCCGATCCGATCCGATTTATCGGGAGAAATCGGATAATGTGTAGTGTATAAGATCCTAACAATTGCACTACACATTATCCGATTTCTTCCGATAAGTCGGATCGGATCGGAAGGTCTGGAACGGGTTTTAACTCTTTATTTTATTTCGTTTTGTTAGTATTCTAAGACCAAGGCAAATATACCAACAGCCAAAGTACACAATAAAACTTCTTGAAATAAACTTGTAACTTTTATGTCTAGTACCCACAACACAAGCTTTCTTTGACCTTGTCCGATATATATTTATTATGCGAAACATAAATTTCGGTTAAATAATTTTCTGCGGAACATTAGTAAACAATGTTATATGTATATGTATAGAAATAGTTTAGGTATATAGAAAAGGAAGTGCTACTGACGATACTTTTGCTAACTTGCATAACGTGAAGACTAATTACGTCAATGACTTGTGCAGAATGCATAAACATATCTATTGTATGTCAAAAAAATTGGTAAATGATATTCTTATAAATAGTATAAATATATGTGTATTATTACTTTCTTAGTTTATGTACTTATTATAGTTTTATTAAGTATAATATAGATATCTTGGTTGTACGCAGTGTAGTTTGCCTATTTTCTTCGAATACCCATTCCTTCAATTGCTCAAAGGTTAACTGGAAGAGATCCCTAATAGGGATAAGTTCGCCTTTGTACATATTTCATTTGTTATCAATGTATTTATAACCAGTTGTTGTGTACAATAAAGCGTTTACATACATACATACATAAGCATTAGATTTGAATGGAATAAACAGTTGTCTATACCATACATTAATGAAACATGTACCTATAATGTATAATTAGGGTTCCGTAGCCAAATGGCAAAAAACGGAACCCTTATAGATTCGTCATGTCTGTCTGTCTGTCTGTCCGTCCGTATGTCACAGCCATTTTTTTCCGAAACTATAAGAGCTATACTGTTGAAACTTGGTAGGTAGATGTATTCTGTGAACCGCATTAAGATTTTGATGCAAAAATAAAAAAATAATAATAAATAATGGGGGCTCCCCATACTTAGAACTGAAACTCAAAATTTTTTTTTTCATCAAACACATACGTGTGGGGTATCTATGGATAGGTCTTAAAAAATGATGTCGAGGTTTCTAAAATATTTTTTTTCTAAACCGAATAGTTTGCGTGACAGACGCTTCCAAAGTGGAAAAAAGTTGGTCCCCCCCCCTCTAACTTCTAAAATAAGGAAATGAAAAATCTAAAAAAAACATATGATGTACATTACTATAAAAACTACCAACGAAAATTGTTTTGAACGAGATCTAGTAAGTAGTTTTTTTTTAATACCTAACTTTGCAAGTTTGCACCTAATTTATATGGGGCGCTATACATACCAGGTGCAAACTTAACTTAAACACTTAGGGATGGAAAGTGTTTGTACGGAACCCTCGGTGCGCGAGTCCGACTCGCACTTGGCCGGTTTTTTAAATATGGGTACTCACCACAATGTCTGGGCGTTAGGGTGCATGGCGGGGAGGTTAAGAGGCCTTATTCCTTTTAAAATTTATTTTTTTCATATTGTGACGAATATATTGATAAAACCAACCAACTTTTTGAAGTGAATAATACTTTTTCCCGAGTTCTAGGTAGTAACGTAGCTTTTTCATGCTTTCATTGCGTTCAGTCGAAAATAAGTTGAAAAAACGAATTTTCCACGTGAATTTTGTCAATTTCGAGTAGTTTTTCGAACAAAAATTATCAATGAAAAATTCAAACTGTAGGTTTCAAATATATACCAATAAATCCCAATAGCCCTGTTCTAGGTAGTAACATCAATAATATGTTAAGAAACATGTTTGATCATAGAGAAAAATGTCGAAACCATCAGCATTTTAAAAGGAATAAGGCCTCTCACGCTGGACCGGTAATCCAGAGGTACCGGGTTCGATGCCCGGTCTCTTTCGCCAGGTTACTCATTTTCTTTATGCTCTGATCTTTGTACCAATGGTTCAGTTATCTATCCGTATGCCCGATTTTTTCCCCTAAAGGTCGCATTTCTCAGCCGATTCTCATGAAACTTTGTGAGTAGGGTTGATAAGTATATATAATTTTTATGTCTATAAATGACTTTGATATGTTTCAAAATGGCGGAATAATTGGGGTTGAATACGTAAAAAATTACAAGATTCGATGCAAACTCGCTAGTTCTACAGCTACAGCTAAAAGAGGCACTAGATAGTATTGTTATAAATAAATTCATAAAATAAAAAAATAAGTAATTCGTTTCCAAATAAATCAGAAAAATGTGAAAGAAACGTCGCGCCAAAATCGTTACAAAACATGTCAGTCACACTCACAACGCACAAGAAGAACAGCGGTACAATTTAAAAGCGATTTTAGAATGTTGTAATAGTATAAATGGATCGCAGGCAAGGCAGGTTGAGTTTATATTCATTGATAGGTATGTAATTCGATCATGAACGACATGTGCGATAGATATCGATTTACACGATTAAAATGCATTTATGTGATAACTACACAAAATGCATTGAATTTACAATATTTAAAATTTCCAAATAGCGAAGCGAATTTCATTAATTCATAATTTAAGACTCCTAAAACGTATGTAATTAATTAATTATGTATGTCTACTGACACCATTTTATCGATATACTCGTAACTGGCGAGCCGCCCCGGCTTCATTACGGGTGCAATGCTGTTAAATTGCGGTCCTCTTTATTCACTATCTATTAAAAAAAAACCGCATCAAAATCCGTTGCGTAGTTTTGAAGATCTAAGTATATATACTTACATAGGGACGGACAACAGGAAGCGACTTTGTTTTATATTATACTGTCTCAACTCAAGTGCCGTGAGCAAAAATAATCAGACCAGATAAAAGTTTGACTGGTGGATTATTCCTTATAATTATTAGTATATTTCATAATAAAATGTTTTCCTGATCGATTAGGTAGTGGTAGTGCCCTGATTTATAAAATTGTGACATTTGCCTGCAGTTTCTCTATATGTCAAAAATCAAAATGTTCGCCTGCCGAAGAGCGTCAAAGTGCAATTTGAATTCTCTGAATCGGTCGGTACATTTTTACGATATTCTAAATTTTGATAAAATTTCATACTTCATTTCGCTGACTTGCTAGTCATGACAAGAAAACAAATAATCTCGGGATTGAATAATACAGTTTCACATACAGTACACATTAATAAGCTACAGTTTGAGCCATCTTAGGAGGCGGGCGGACAAAAAATGTAGGCGGTAGCACCCCTTACGCGCGAGGTTTGAAAACCAATTTGACAAATTTTCTCATAAGCTTAACCCATTTCTAAATTGCATTTTAAACGCCTTTGACAGTTACCCATAGTGTGAGATCTGTAGATTTTTTATAACTTCCTACAGGCTTGTTTTTAGACATTTTGAATACCTATTAAACAGAAATGTTGATTTATAGACAAAAGTTTCATTGAATTTTAATTTAATCGAAAGCATCTTTTTCCTGAATCCATAAAATATTTTGGGATGTTATAACACAAACCTAACCTAACCTAATCTATAGGTTGACATTATTTAGATTTCTGGAAAATGTATAACTGCGGAGGAAAATTTGCCTATGAAACGACGCAATCAGTGAAGTGTTTGTCTATAAAAGTTTCCGTTGATATTATTTTAGCGCTTATATTTTTTTTTATTTGTTTACAGATACAAAGAATAAAATATAAGAAGCCGAAATTGTACGCAATCCACTGAAGTCCAAGCGGGGTTCGATTCGAACCCACGACCTCTGCTTGGCCGGAGCAGTGCTCTCACCACTGAGCTACAGGATTCACATTATCGTTACTTTTTAAAAAGTAAGCCAAAAGGTGCCTAAGCAGCCAAGATACCTTACCAATGCGAATACCTTCACTTCCCCGAATTTCATTTGTCATAAATGTATCACTTGCCATTATTTTTCATTTGCCATAAACTTTTTATTTCATAAATCATAAACTCTTCGGGATTTCTTTAATACTTCATGGAGAAATCATTAGGATAGGTTTTTTTTACTTTTTTTTAGATAAATACATACTTAAATACATAGAACAACCATGACCCAAGCACAAATATTCGAGTTCATCACACAAATATTTGCCCAAGCCAGGATTCGAACCCAGGACCGCCGGCTCAGTAGGGAAGTGCTTACAAACTGAGCCAACCGCGTCGTCAAAGGTTTGTTTTATGACAACTCCGAAAAGTTTCAGCTTACAGAGAGACATAGATGGCAAATTAATATTATGGCAAGTGATAGATTATGGCATATGAAATTCGGGCAAACGATAGAGAAACCTAACCAATGTATCCAGTTCGATTCCTGATTTAGGAATTCCTTTTCCACAATTTTTCCTGAACTTACCTGAAAAAACGAAAGAAAAATTTAAATTAGTCAAAACATTTAAAAAACCAAAACCCATTTGAGCGACATTTTAAAGGACATATGTAAAAAATTGGGCAAGTGCGAGTCCGACTCGCGCATGAAGGGTTCCGTACCATAATCTATAACAAGTTTGTTGTATGGGACCCCTTAAATATTTATTTTATTTTATTTTTAGTATTTGTTGTTATAGCGGCAATATTAATACATCATCTGTGAAAATTTCAACTGTCTCGCTATCACCGTTCTTGAGATACAGCCTGGTGACAGTCGGACGGACGGACGGACGGACAGCGAAGTCTCAGTAGGTAATAGGGTCCCGTTTTTACCCATTTGGGTACGGAACCCTAAAAAGAATTTTGAGAATCGGTCCACAATCGGCAAAGATATCGGGGAACATACATAAAAGATAAAAATATAATAATAATAACCTAAATTAAAAATTTAATACACCCCCGATATACAAGTAGCTAGTGGTCATGAGACCCTCATTCAATGAGTGATATAGAAAATACTAAAACTGAACATAACTACAAAATTTGGAATTCTTACCTTCAATATTGGCTGAGATCTTGTCACTTGTTCCAATTAAAGCTGAATATCTTGGAAACTACTGGTGCTATTTCCACCAAATATAGCTATGGCCAATCTCGACGGACAAGTCTTTCGATTTTAAAAACCGCACTTAAATTGGTCCATCTGTTCGGGAGCTACGTTGCCAGATACAGACATACATATACACCTTTTTTTTTATACGCGAGTTTTCTTGCACATTAGTACGATTAATAATCATTGTAACTTTACTAATAAAATACGTATTAGTTATCTTTGTACATTTAGGAACTTTCATTTGGATCCTATCCCTGAAATCCATCAATCTTAAAATTAACATGTTACAATAATGATTTTTCGCCGCTACTGTGTAAGTGTGTATAAAACCAATGACCAATAATGATAATTTTATCGTTTAAGATATCATGTAAATGTATTATCCTATTCCTCTAAGATACCAAACTAACCAAACAATATTAGAGTCAGCATAGGCACAAAGGCGGTGTCTATTACAAAACATGTTAAAGCACTTAGACATATCCAACATATCTTGAACCCCGTCTGTATTACCAGTTTAAACATCTGATGGGTCTTCATATAGTGGACAATACGACCAATTTAAGAACGACGTGTTTGTGTTGATACCAGTGTAGGTTTAAAGGTCTGTTCAATCTGGTCGGTTCAAAAACAGGTTTGTAAAGACTAACGGCGTACCATCCCGGATTCTCGCACACACACGTAACTTTCTCATGCCTACGTCACACAGCGACGATCAGCTGTGCGGGAAGTGTGTCAGTCAACGGTTCCAACGGTACTGGGCAAAAACGCGACGCTACTCGACGACAGATGGCGCTGATATCATTGATACTGTTAGTTACTTCATTTCGGTAATATTGTGCGTTGTTACCTTGTTACTCAATTTTGTGAATGATACTGTTGTTGGAAAATTTAGCTAGTTCTATAAAGGACATCGAAGTTTACTAACAAATAGGTATTATAGGACAAAACCGTGTCATTTAGATGAAATTTTGCTTGAGTTTAGATTAAATTTAAAGCCATGTGTACAGTTATAGCCCTCTGGCTGTCGTTAAGAGTCTTTGACCTCGCTTAATTACGTCTAATTAATATAATTGCGTTCTCAAGGCTATTAAACAGTAGAAGTACGCTAGACGGATAGCAGAAACTGTTAACTTGTTCCTATATGTGTCAAACGGGTGCCACTTTTGTTCGCTAGATGGCGTTAACGGTAGCCGCAGTTTATGTTTTGTTGTCGAGTTTATGGTTATTTATCACGTTTGTTTGTGTTATTACTGTGTGATTGTGGTTTTTATGTTGGTAGAATGGGGTTTTTACGGTTAGGTTAGGCTGGATAGCTTTTCTTGGGAAAATTCAGAATGTTTTGCCTAATTTTCGAAACCATTGTGGGTCAATAATTACTCAAGGGTATTTAGTTTTACAAATAGAAACAATTTCTCGTAAGTTTTATGATATAATAATATTTGCTATTGAAATAATAATTTAGGAAGTAGATATTTTTTATTAATAAATCAGATGAGGCCTTATTCCTTTTAAAATGCTGATTGTTTTAGACATTTTTCTCTATGATCAAACATGTTTCTTAACATACTTAAATTATTGATGCTACTACCTAAAACAGGGCTATTGGGATTTATTGGTATATATTTGAAACCTACACTTTGAATTTTTCATTGATAATTTTTGTTTCAAAAACTACTCGAAATTGACAAAATTCACGCGGAAAATTAGTTTTTTCAAACGTATTTTCGACTGCATGCAATGAAAGCATAAAATAGCTATATCACTACCTAGAACTCGGGGAAAAGTATTATTCACTTCAAAACATTGGTTGAAATTATCAATATAGGGGGAAAGTGCTATGAAAAGGACTGGTTATGAATGGGACAAATTCAATTTACCGCGACAGGAACCAAGTAGTAGTTTTTTTATCGCCATTATGTTTTTCATTTTCTTTTTTTTTGTCTATGGGTCAATGTTGCCAAAATGCAGAAAACAAAAATCTACTAGGTACTAAAATTGAATTTGTCCCATTCATAACCAGTCCCTTTCATAGAACTTTCCCCCTATTTGTCATATATGAAAAAAATTGGGCAAGTGCGAGTCCGACTCGCGCATGAAGGGTTCCGTACCTAATACATATATATATATAATCTATAACAAGTTTGTTGTATGGGAGCCCCCCTTAAATATTTATTATATTTTTAGTATTTGTTGTTATAGCGGCAATAGAAATACATCATCTGTGAAAATTTCAACTGTCTAGCTATCACCGTTCTTGAGATACAGCCTGGTGACAGACGGACGGACGGACGGACGGACAGCGAAGTCTCAGTAATAGGGTCCCGTTTTTACCCTTTGGGTACGGAACCCTAAAAAAAGGAATAAGGCCTCTTATGGAGCCATTGCTGTTGTAAACCTTTTGTAACTTATTAATTGGGGATGGATGTTTCTTTTATTCTTGGTTTTTTGTTTATAGGTAGAAATAACATTCCTAGAAAAAAGTTACATATTTTTCTACTCCTATAAAAGACTGAAAATGTTATTATCTGCCTTGTAAGGGCATCGTACGCAATCCTAACCAAGGTGGTAGATTTTTTCGAAATATTCCGGAAAAAATAGCAATATTAATATTAATCCACAACCTGTAAAACAAATTTCATATAAGTTACACCGAGCCGGCGACCTTCAGTGCCCTGTGAAAATATTTAAATTGTCCGTTTATAATGTCATCCTGTATATATTCAAGAACAGCCACAGACACTAGGATCAATACGAAGGCGCGCCCTCTTCGTATGTATATAACTTTGTAACAAGAAGTTTTTGACAAAAAAAATATTTCTGATTTTATTGCCGACTGTATTTTTTTAGGATTCCGTACCCAAAGGATGAAAACGGGACCCTATTATTAAGCCTCCGCTGTCCGTATGTCAGTCCGTCTGTCACCAGGCTGCATCTCATGAACCGTGATAGTTGAAATTTTCACAGATGATGAATTTCTGTTGCCGATATAAGAACAAATACTAAAAACAGAATAAAATTAATATTTAAGGGGGCTCCCATACAACAAACGTGATCGCTTGCGTTAACTTTGCACCTCATTTGTATCTGGTGCTATACATACTAGGTGCAAACATAACTTAACCCGGCCAATTAAAATGGGATAAGTGTTTGTACGGAACCGTCGGTGCGCGAGTCAGACTCGCACTTGGCCGGTTTTTTATATCCGCTAACTACTCACCGACACGATTCTAAAGAGCCCAAACTTGGTAGGATTGCATCGTCTTATTACACGGTTCCTATTACCTATCGGCTCCATCATGTCCTGATTTCCGGCTGTCCTCGCCTACGTGTCGCAAATCACAACCGATGCTCGGGAAATTTGGTGAACAGGTTCGATATTTATATAGATTATTATTGATTCGATTTTTTATCGATTCAGTTTTATAAAATTTTCCGAAATTACGTAAGTTATTGGTTTGTGACCGTAAAAATGAGAAATTTCATCCATTTCAAAACAATTGCTCGCAGATCCACTAGTTAAATTCATAGAAAAAAATATATATATTGTGTCTAGCTTTTTTAGCTGACTGTACTTTTCTTTAAACATCAATCAATTGCTGATACGATTCTAAAGACCCGAAACTCGGTAGGATTGTTTTAATCTTTTTCATCACACTTGCTCGTAAACAAGGGTTTACATGCTAGATAAGCGGGTGGTAAGTCGTAAATTACGCCCTAGGGCGGTAAGTAATTTGTATCACACTTTAAGGGTTTACATGCTAGAAAACCGGGCGGTAAGTCGTATATTGCGCCCTAGGGCGGTAAGTAATTTTGGTATTGACTACTAAGTAATAATAATTTACGTTTGCTTTATTTCCTCCAAAGTGTGATGACTGATGAAAAACGTCGTACGTGACTCTGGTGGTAAAGGAATTCCAAACTCGTGTCATTAAAGCCCTCGCCTTCGGCTTCGGGCTTCTAATAGACACTCGTTTGTAATTCCTCGTTTACAACCCGTGTTACGTAATGTACTATTACAGACTTATAGGGCCACCTTCCGGCCCCAGCATCAGACCAGTCCCATGGTACTATACCTATTATTGTATTGTCTTTAAAGTTAAGTAGATATGCAAAATTTCAGCTGAATCGGTTGACGATTTCTTCTTCAAAATTGAGTTGCAAGAATCCACCCGTACAAACTTACATAATATAGTATACATTGTACGCTAAATAAAAAAAGTGTGTGTGTCAGCTCCGACGCACGACTGGAGTTTACTCTTCAGGCCAGGCGCGCACCACGATTTTTTTTAAGTCGCGCGATATTTTGTCGCAGAAATAAGCGATGGGTTTATGATAATCGTGGTGCGCGCACTCTCATATAAACCCATATCTTGCATTTCTGCCACAAAATTATCGCGCGACTAAAATCGTGGTGCGCGCCTGACCTTAAGAACGATTATAAAATGTATACTCAATACGTTTATTGCACATAATGGTTATACAGGTGGAAGTAAATAGTTTTAGTATCACATTATGTACCCTGTTGGGCGCTGCAAACAAGAACGAGAAGGTAGGCACTTACATAATATTAATATACGAGTAGGTATAATATACAGCAAAACTTATAATAATGTTACATATTTTTTTTACCCATAGGCCTATCTTCTGAATATTCGTTCAAGGAGTACGTTTTCGAAACTAATGATTGTTTAAGTTTGTGAACGAAATCTGCATCTTTTTTTCTTTTTACTTCGAACTTCGTATCGTGCCGTCCCTTTCACTCTCCTGTTATACACCGTATGACTGAAAGGGACGGCACGCGGTGGCGGTCAGTTGTACAGTAAACGGCGATAAAGAATGCACATCGGCAATCATCGCATTTCCGAATACAAACGAATGCTAATTTCCATGTACATCAATTATTAGATTAATCGTTCATCAGAATTTGAATTTAGAACTAAGTACTTTATTGTTGTTTTGTTTTGATTTCACGTGGAATATATAGAGCTGTAAAACTCAATGTAATAATATATAGTTATTGCTATAATGTTGTTGTTGGGGAAAAATAATATACATACATATATATTTAATAACCCGAAAGATTTAAATCACGTATTTTTGACGACAATACGAGTAAATAATGTTATATCAACATGGGTCTAATTATGTGTCTTAACTAAATTACTATTTCAGTACAAATTAAATCATATTAATTTCCCGCTTCTTTGTGAACAAGTCTTTAGTTGAAGAAGAGAGAGCGAGCATGACACTCTACGAATCGCTCCGAAATCATACGACGAACGGCGAATGCCGTGACTTGTGTTCTATGACAAGTAGTGTCAAGTTATCGCTGTTTCACTTTTGACGGGTTCAAATTTGAACATTGGCATAATGACATGAATTAGGGTGTGTTAGACTGGAGATTTCTTAACTTTTGATGTATTTTAAATAATTAATATCTCCTTAATTATGAGTTTTTGGACTATATGTTACATAAGTTTATATACTCTAATTAGGCTCTAGTATCGTTAGCTTAAATCTTTCGGGTTATTAACGGTCACGGTGTATATATATATATTCAGGTCCACATTCCTAAAAGGGGTTGACTGAGCATTAGCAACTGATGTTATACTACTAGGATACTTAAATGTGGGTTTAAAGATCGACAGAAAGTGTAATTACTTACATTAACATTCTCATGTTTTTTAAATTGGTCGGCTTCAGTTACAAAATATTTATAAGCATTGTAGATAATTTCGCGTGACTGGCAAAGTAACGGCTTACCTTTTTCCCTATAGATGCCATAGTACAAATTTAATTTTGTGTAGGTTTTACAACTCTATATATATATTGACTTGGACATGCGACTGCACTCTCTCGCATTTGAACCACGACTGACAAAACAAACGTCATGGTGTGTGCGACACAGATATCGCTATACGAAGTCGAAATTAGCCGATTGCCTCTTTCCAAAGATCGATGTGCAAACTTTATCGCCGTTTACTGTAATGTATGACTATCCTAACATTCCCTCAGAGGCTCAGACACACGCGGCCTGGATTGTCATAGTGACAGCAGGTCGCCACCGCGTGCTGGCTGTAAGCCATAAAGTCTCGACACAAAAAACTGATGGCTGTCAACCTGTTATTTTAATTTATGTCAACAAACAGCCAATTTCAATTTTTTTCGCGATTTATTTCAAAATTATCATAGTTAATGTCTTCAAATGCATAAAGAAAATGTGCTTAATGCGGCACAACCTCTGCTGAAGACGATTCAGTTCATTTTCCTAGAGCGGGAATAATAATTTTACGGTAAGAATATTTTATTTCAGGTCTCTTATATGTCTCGGAATTTTGTTGCATATTTTAATACACATGAAATAAGAACTACCAGCTATTTGTTTTAGACGTGTTTCAGGTACATTTAGTTACGTTACCTTGCCTAGAAATACGGTTATTGTATGTTATTAAATCACAGGTTCTGTTTGTTTGTTTTAAATATCTTTAACCTCTCATCACACAAAAACGGCTGCACGGATTTTAATCCCAGATAGCATCCAAACATGGTGATAGGATACTTCTTACTTCTTACCCAACAACTGTAGACAAGAAGTTTTTTAATACAAGTATTTATAGGTATTATTCATAAGGTAATATTTTAACACTGCTAGAGATATTTAGACCTGCATTGACCAAACTTGTTCTGAGCTTAGTGCATAGTATTTTAACATTATATTTCTGTTCATGTCTATTGTCCATTTTGTTCAAGCAGGTCTCAATTAATGTGGATATGTAGACTTGTTAAAATGTAATTTCCTATTTCAGAGCTACATTTTGGGCACGACTGGTCTTCACAAGAATCCTTGACTTCTCTGTACGAAAGGAATAAGGTTTTATGTGGACGACATTTCCAACATTCCCGTTACACTGACAGTTGTAGAAAAAGCCTGAGCACGTATTCTGTTCTAGGAACAACAGAATATATTATTAAAACAATGCAATAATAGTGCACCTATGTAGTAAACTTTTTAAAGACATTTTGTAAATTATAGTCCCTGTTTGGATATACAATGAATAAAGGCCATTTAAAAGTAATTCATTGTGTTGTATTTTTTATAAAACTTAAAATTTCAGCTCAATCGTATACCGGGAAGTGGTTGACAAATGATTTGCAGGATAAAACCTGAATATGCATGCATGTAAAATAGAAAAGTTGGACAAACAAATTTTCAATATGGCATATTTGAAAACCCCGCCAAAAAAGCCCACTGTCACTTAGTTCATATACGGTGGCGCTAGTAGTATAAAAAAAAAAGATATGCAACTTTTTTGAGCGTAGTTACCGTTCTTCTCCTTGTGAGTATTATATTCCTTGTTGTTGACATACTTGACGGTCAAGTTTGCATGACGTTATTTCAACAATTTTATTAAAGTCCGTCCCTTTCACTCTCGTGTTATACACAATATGAGTGAAAGGGTCGGCACGATACGAAGTTCGGAGTAGGCCCTTAGATACACATACTTACACAAGTTTACCGGACGCCGCTTCAAGTATCATGCAGGCTTGACGGCGGGCTTGATCGTGTATGGCCTGCATTATCCTTACTTCATGCAGGCATCCGAAATGTCATATTTCATAGTTTGTTTATGTGAACATAATGATAGGGGAGCTGGTAGCGTTTAGTTTGTCTCCCTTCCGCTATCCCGAAACCCCTCTTGGGCTCCCTCTCGCACATAATAGTTTAGGATCCCGATATAAAACGACCTTCACCGAGATGTTTATTTGATGAAATGTATTTATCTAATATAATCAAACCGGTGAAATGTTTAAAACATTTTTTTTAATTATTAATTAAACATACCCTGGACTAAAATTTGTTAGGCAACCCATATGCAATATATTTATTGACATATTAAATTAAATATAAAATACATTTCATCAAATAAACATCTCGGTGAAGGTCATTTTATATCGGGATCTTAGTCTATAACGCATAATGCATAACCTGCTGAATTAAGAAGTCGTATTTTTACCCCGATCGTATACTGAGATACGACTTTTTAAATTAGCACGACAGATACGTTCGATTTTATACCCCATATTTTTCATACCCCGGGCTTATATATGAAAATCGATTCTTAAGGAGTAAACTCCAATAAACTCCAATAAACTCCAAAAACTTGTAAAATATGAAATTAATTATCAAAATGTATTCAATTTAAAGAATAATCGCTTACTATTTTCTTGCGGAAAGCAAAAAGACGCGAAAGTGTTGCAAATAATCATCAAATGTAAATTCTTTACTAAATTATGCAAAACACACGAATAAATATTTAGGTACTTTCTTGTCTTCCTAGTAATACCTAAAACTGAGGTCAGTGTCCTTTTGACCTGGATAATTTCTCTTATGAGTGAAAGTGAAGAATTGAAAAACATTTGTACTTAAAACAAGTGTAAATATTAACTTTTTGCTCGAGAAAGCTATGTAGGTATTTCATAAAAATAGGTCATGTTCAGTTTAGAAGCTATGTTGCCATCGATAGACTTACAGACACGTTTTTGTCGAAGAAAATTAAAATGCAAAAAGATCTCTCCGGCGGGGAATCGAACCCCGGTCTCCCGCGTGACAGGCGGGGATACTTACCACTATACTACCGAAGACTTATTAGTAAGTGCGAAATTATTGGTTAAGAATTAGTTATCATTCACATGATTATGACGCATTTTCAGTGATTACTGCGTACCGGAGACCGGAGATGCTACGATTTTGCGGAACCAGCGGCGCGATGAGCGGCTGGGCGAGAGATCAGAGCGCATCGGCCATCGAGTGAGCGAGACACACATACCGCGCACCGCTGCCGCTGTCACATCGGGATAAGCGCATTTGAGTCATATTCAAAAAACATGTACATAGTTTTAAAGGCTTAATAAAAACAAAAATACGATCGCCTTTTGTGTAACGAGTTACTCATACAAAAGATATGGGTAACTGTCGATACACAAAGGAATCAATTAAGCTTTATTTTAATTAAGCCCTTAGTACCTACATGTTTTTTGAAAACGACTCATCTACCATAAAAATATCGGAAAGTACCTACCGATTATAAACTACTAACGCCATCGTACTAAGGAAGTAACTTAGTTCCATGCAATTGTAAACCATTTAGACAAAATGGCGACGCTCTATGCTTTCTGAAGCAGCAGTTTTTTTTACAAAACTTTATTACACAATAATGGCGGACTTAATCCCAAAAGATATTTCTACCAGTCAACCATTGGTCTAAAACATGTATGATGCACGGCTTTTATTTTGAACCCCTGACTAAAAAGAGGGGTGTTATAAGTTTAACACGTGTATCTGTGTCTGTCTGTGGCATCGTAGCGCCCAAACGGATGAACCAATTTAAGTGCGGTTTTTTTAATCGAAAGACTTCTCCGTCGGGATGGTTCTTAGCTATGTTTGGTGGAAATAGGACCAGTAGTTTCCAAGATATTCAGCTTTAATTGGAACAAGTGACAAGCTTTCATTCAACCAATATTGAAGCTAAAAATTACAAGTTCAGTGTGATTGTTTATTCGTCATTGATTATTCGTTTTATACTCCGCAGTACTTAAATAAAACCAATAAAACATACGTTTGAATACCGAAAATCGCAGACATTGCTCCTCAATGCACTAGCTAGCTGTACCTAGGTACAATTAGCGTCAGACGGATCTAGGTCAGGGATGCAGGTCCTATTTAGGTACGCAACGGGCTGCTATTGATTTTTGTACATCGCGCGGGGCTCTGTTTATTCTTGGAGAGTTGAACAACCTGTCGAGGCCATTAGGTAACCCTAAAAACTGGGTTCCGTACCTCAAAAGGAAAAAACGAAACCCTCATATCACTTTGTTGTCCGTCCGTCTGTCAAGACCCTTTATCTCGGGAACGCGTGGCAGTATCGAGTTGAAATTAAAACCTATTCAAGTCTACAGTCCCTTGAAGCTGTGAAAATATCTAATGAATTATTCAACTTAAAAAAATATACGGCCGTTTATGCCGCAAGAAACGTATATTTTAATTTTCGACAATCTCAAGGGAATCGAAATTTATAGGTTATTTTGCGTTGACCTATACGTAGAACTATGTAATTTTGCAACTAATATCGTCTTATAATTTATAATACAAGAATAGGGAACAATCTGAAAACCATACATTTGTTAAGTTTTTTTGAAATATGTGACTTCAAAGATAGGTACGCAAATTTTACGATGTTTTTTTATCCAAAAGGAATTTTGATATTGTTTTCAGAATCCTTATAAATTCATAATATAACAAAACAACCATGAAATTAAACGCATTTTTTCGCGGTTAAAATGGCAAATTTGTTATTGTCTCCATACAATTATTAGTACCCAACCCTCAAATGTCGTCACGAGCGTTTTTAGCGCTCCGTAGGAATGTTGAACTTTGACGGTTATTCCCGTGGAAGAAAGAACCTAGTCATTCCTGACTTTTAAAGTAGTCTAAGTGTAGGTCATCTCATGTCATGTTCGTCATGGCTGCAGACAGAGAACGTCCCATCATCATTCAGAAAAACAATATTCGTTTAAGTGCCGGGTACCATTAGATGAACCAGCGAGACAGCTTTTTGTGAAACTGCGAATATTAACAGTACCATCCTTATATATATTCGAGTTGAGCAAGTTGATGAGAAGATAACAGGCGCTAGCACAGAATCCGCATGAGCTGTCTGTGGTTCGTCCAGAAGGAAGCCAGGCCTAATTATACCCAAGTATAGACTCGTAAAAACTAGCCATGCATTCCGTATTATGGGGCCAAGTATATATATTAAGCTGCCACATGGCATTAAGGACGCTAGTTCAGATTTACAATTTAGGAATAAATTAAAGCTATTTTTAATTAATAAAACATTTTACTCGATAACAGAATATTAGAACTATCAATGAAATAAATACTCGTAATTATCAACGGATAAATAGTTACCCAACGTATTGGAACGAACCAATTCTAATTAATGCTTTGTCAATATTTTAATTTTATAATTGTATTTTAATTTTAATTTATTTGACATGTACATTATTTACAACAATGACAATGTATGACCAATACAAATAAATAAATGATATAATATGATAATATATGATGATCCCAATAAAAAATTGATTCGATTGACATCCTCAAAAAAAATTCTACTCGCCTATTGGAAACATTAAGTTTTTCACAGATATTCATAGTAGACAATGGTACTCGTAGCGAGTTGGTGGGTGTTACAGTAATTCAATTAAAGAGGCTAAAACTTTCGACAGACGAAAACATGGCCAAGGGCGGCGAAAAAGAGACTAGATCAAATGCAAGCCAAAGATTTTTGGACCTCAAATACTGTAGTTGAATTGAAATCGAAGTATACATGTTTGCAATATGTGTTCCCCAAGGAAGCATCCTAGGACCCATCCTGTTTCTCTTATATGTGAATCTCTTACCAAGGCTATTGTCTCACAAGCTTATTATGTTTGCCGACGACGTTACTGTTCTCCTCAAGTTTAAACGTAATGAAACAGCAAATCTCTGTGACGCATTAAAAAATGAACTTGCGAAAATTGTCGATTGGTTTGCCAGTATTAACTTGACTACCAATATGAATAAAACTAAATTTGTACATTTTCGGAGTCATAGGACAGAGAGGGCTATGATTAATAAAATTCAATTATATGATGGTACTTTTTTTTTTTTTTTTCAAAAATGGTACATTTTATGTTTCGCCAAACTGCAATGCAGTTTGTTGGCGAAGACCGCACTCTTTATACATTACTATAATTTATACTGCTATGATATTTATTTATTGTTATACCTACTCTTACTATTTTAAGTACTGTTCAAGTTGTGGACGATACCATGTTTCTGGGAACTTACGTTGACGGTAATCTATCGTGGAAGAAACATGTGGATTTTCTTGTTGGTAAGCTTAGCAGTTTCACGTTTGCCTTGCGAGTTTTGGCAAGGTCCGCAACACAAGCGGCGACAATCCAGGCATACTATGCCTTCGTGCAATCCCACATTATCTATGGTCTGGCGATATGGGGTGGTTGTGTAGATATAGATCGATTGTTCAAGCTGCAAAAGAAATGTGTAAGAATTCTGGACGGAATTAAGTCAAACCGCATATCATGTAGACCATCTTTCATAAAACTTGGAATACCTACTCTAACATCGCTTTACATCATCGAGCTGTGCAAGTTGGTAAGAAGACATCCTGGAAATATCCACCAAAAACCGACTTTAGAAGCAACAGATTAAACTCTATGTTCTCTTGCGATGTCCGTGTCCCCGTTGCCAGAACAAGCAGGTATCGACGATGTCCGAGTTTTGTTGCTCCTAAAGTTTATAATTCCTTGCCAGATGACATCAAGACATTGACTGATTCTGAGTTTTTGAATGCTTTAAAAAAACACTTGATTGTCTTATGCCCTTATAGTCTTGATGAGTTTTACAACGCTCATCAATAATCATATGAAGACTCTTAATAGGTATTTGTTTTTGTACAATCTTAATTTAGTCTAAATGTAACCAAATTGATTAATTGTATTTTATTACCGTATCGATTGAATTGTTCTAAATCTATTATATTACTATTATTATTGGTTAATGTATTGACTTGTCTAATTTTCTGTTATTATAATTAGGTAATGAATTAAATATTAAGGCAATTAAATGTTAGATATAAGCATACATTCCTAGCTACACCTTCGGGTAAAATTGTATCACAATTTATGGCTAAATAAATAAATGAAATGAAATAAATACCTTTCTAATGAATTGACAACATTTCAAATCATATGAATAAATTAATTTCATTAATTTATTATCACAGAACCCAAAACTATTATTTTTTAGGGTTCCGTAGTCAACTAGGAACCCTTATAGCTTCGCCATGTCCGTCTGTCTGTCTGTCCGTCTGTCCGTCCGCGGCTTAGCTCCGTGATCATTAGTACTAGAAAGCTGTAATTTAGTATGCGTATGTGTATGTATCACGCCGACAAATATTTAACTACTACTATATCGTCATATTTAATTGCAACTTTGAGAAAAGAATATTTTATTCTATTCTATATTTAGCGGTACATAAGCTTGTCATCATCATTGCATCCGGCTGCTTTCGGTCACGGCGACTGAACGCTGCCCAATAAGAAAGAAAGGAAAGAAAGTAATACATTTATTCGTGACGAGACATAAAACATAATTACATAAAAGGTATGACAGAAATTATAAGACAAAAAATAAAACAATAAGCAACTATTTTTATGGCTGTGCCACGAAAAGGTCCCACCTCAGCAGCTAATGAGAGCGTCGCTCATGACCTCTCAGGTAAGCATGTACATATTTTTCTATGTATATTGGTAATGAAATAATGAACTTTATTCTGCAAGTAGGCCACAACACTTTTACATGTCTGAATCTACCGGCGTTTCACAAGAGGAGACCGCTGTTGAGAAGAAACGCCGAAACAAACTTAATTGTTAGTAATTCTTATGGGTCTGTACCCAAACGGTAAAAACGGGACCATATTACTAAGAATTTTATTATTTCAATTTCGTAACGTATTTTTAAATTCACGTAATTTATGTGTTATTGAATATTTTGTTTGATATATTGTTTTATACCTAAGTGTTATTGCCCATTTAACTTGTCTATCGCATTGGGGCTGCCTGTAATGATATAGAAATAAAAATAAAATAAAAAAATATTTATATTATATTTGCATATATTATATTAAAATAAATAAATAAAATAAATAAATATATCGGACAACCTCACACAAATCAATCTAGTCCCACAGTAAGCTCTAGCAGGCTTGTGTTATGGACACTAGACGACGATAAACATACTTATATAAATAAATGTATACATACTTAAAATACAAATAACATCCTTGACCCAGGTAGAAATAATCGATGTATGTATAGTATATTTATATAAAAAACCGGCCAAGTGCGAGTCGGACTCGCGCACCGAGGGTTCCGTACAAACATTTTCCATCCCTAAGTGTTTAAGTTAAGTTTGCACCTGGTATGTATAGCGCCCCATATAAATTAGGTGCAAACTTGCAAAGTTAGGTATTAAAAAAAAACTACTTAATAGATCTCGTTCAAAACAATTTTCGTTGGTAGTTTTTATAGTAATGTACATCATATGTTTTTTTTAGATTTTTCATTTTCTTATTTTAGAAGTTAGAGGGGGGGGGACCAACTTTTTTCCACTTTGGAAGCGTCTGTCACGCAAACTATTCGGTTTAGAAAAAAAATTGTTTAGAAACCTCGATATCATTTTTGAAGACCTATCCATAGATACCCCACACGTATGTGTTTGATGAAAAAAAAAAAATTGAGTTTCAGTTCTAAGTATGGGGAGCCCCCATTATTTATTATTATTTTTTTTTTTTGCATCAAAATCTTAATGCGGTTCACAGAATACATCTACCTACCAAGTTTCAACAGTATAGCTCTTATAGTTTCGGAAAAAAATGGCTGTGACATACGGACGGACAGACGGACAGACGGATAGACAGACAGACATGACGAATCTATAAGGGTTCCGTTTTTTGCCATTTGGCTACGGAACCCTAAAAAGCAAGTTTTATGTATAAGTATTATAATTATATTTTATTACTTATGTGTAAAGTTAGTTGCACCGCATACAATCTTTCTGATTTACCCGAAGGTTGACTGGTAGAGAACGCCTCATGGCATTATGTCCGCCTTTTGTACAATAAGTTTATTTTTTGTTCAAAACAAATTAAATAAATTAATATAAGTCATCAAAAGACGCATTTGTCCCATAGTCGCAATTACCTCACTGACCTTATTGGTGACTTGTCTCAAAGAGAAGTCACAGAGAACCCTAATTGTAGGCATAGACAAACAATGACTTGTTTGTCTTACATGTTTGTTGTGACCTAATCCTTTGTGTGACGTAACTCACCTGACGCAGTCGTGGTCGCCGTCGTGATCGCGACCGTAGTTGTCGTAGTCGTTTCCGTCGTAGTATTCGCCGCATTCGCCATTTCCACAATCCTATCCACTGCTATACGATTGCCAGGGAGTATCCCTGAGTTTTCTGGTTCCTGGGCTTCTTCCTCTGGCTGTGGACTTGGGACTGTCTGACTCAAGTCGTTGGCAACTATGACGTTGACAGTCGTCAAGGATTCTAAGTCGTTTGATTCCCCAACGTGATGCTGGGAGTTATCGATGTATACGGCCGCTGATCGGGCCCCAAGCGTCTCCATAACGCTTTCAGCTAAGGATCGAGTTGAAAGCTCATCCATATCTATATCCTGCTTTATGTCTATGATAATTTGATGTCGCTTCCCACTCCCGCTTGGAGACTGTACTTGGTGCACACTCACTTGCGCCTCAGTCCCAGGCTGCGACATATGATGCTGGATGACCTGGGTCAACTGACCTTCCAGTATATCGCGGTTCGCCATATTTAGGTACTATCTAAACACTAGAAGCTCGAAACAAAGTCAGACTTAAATTTTCAGTCGAAGTAAAACTAATGAACACTGGTGAAATGAACACATTACACTGCAAAGTAGGTCAATTTTTTTATTGTCTTTTTTTGGTTTGTGCGTGGCTTTGGCAGTGTTGGTTGGTAGGCACTGTTTTGGTTACATTTTGTGGCACAATAGCACGGTGTCCTAGATGCGGCTACGACCCGTAGATGCCTACGAAAGCGTAGCGCGCCGGCGTAGGCCGTAGCGCGCCTTCCGGGGAACGGTGGGGAGATAGGTCCCGGGATATCTCGGTATTAAATTATATTAAGTTTTCACATTTAATAAGATGATATAATGTGATATATATAGCTAATGATATTATGAAACATTAAATATACAATTAAGCCCTAATCATTTTTAGAAATAAGAATTAAATATATACCAGTAAATACAGTGTAAAGGAAAACCCAGCTCAGCTCCTTAAATACACAGGCTTTAAAAAGATTGTTATATGAAAGAAAGAAAGATATGTTTATTTGCTAGATACGTACAATGTACATAGAAGGTGTTCAATAATAATATGATAACTTCTTGATAGCGTCTTGCTAAAAAAATTACCATTGAAAGCTTTCTGAAAGTTTGAATGTTTATTACTTCTTCGCGCTCTAACGACTGGACGAATTTTGATAAAATTTAGTAAGAAGGTAGCTGATACCTTTGATAAGCATGGGTTTTTTTATCCCTGGTGGCTGCGACTTCGCTTGTCGCGTGCCTTGGTATCCCCTGTCTTGCTCGCACAGCATTGAAAGGAAAGAGACGGGTAGTATTTGTCGCGCGACAAAGAATCGTATGTCACAGTTATGCTAGACGTAGAGAGCTTTCATCCTATCATGACTTGAAATTGTAATTTTCAGTGTCTTCAAATGTTTAATATAGGCAACCTGTCCACAACGTATTACAACTATTATTAGTATGTTTCACACAATAAAAAACGACATTATTTAAATGCGACATCAATTATACGAGTAAGACTCACTAACGACATAATCCAACAAATTTTGAGATAGAGACATCTTATAAAAACGGTTTCAACTCACGTAAAAATTGTCAGGAGCGGCCCGACATGTTTCGAACTCATATGGAGCTCTTCATCAGGGGTAGCTAGCCGCGATTCATGGCCCAAATGCTGTCCCCGATGAAGAGCTCCATATGAGTTCGAAACATGTCGGGCCGCTCCTGACAATTTCACAGGAGTTTAAACCGTTTATTAAATTTCGAGATCTTAAATTCACTGATTCAATCAAGCGATCTATATCCACTTTACTTCACTATTAAAACACTTACTTAGCATGATCCAAATAAATAACCTTGGTATAAATTTATGAAACATTTAATGTCTCGTTTTTTTTATGTGGGTACACCACAGTTTTATATTAAACCATTGATACAAAAATCAAAGCTCAAAGAAAAATTTAAATGCGTTACCTGGTGGAAGAGATCGGGAATCCAGAGGTCCCGGGTTCGATTTGAATTTTGACCTTTACACCTAATTTTGAATCGATCTTAAGCTACTCAAAATATCCCGGGACCTATCTCCACTCTCTCGCCTCACTCGCACCCCTCTCCACCGCCAGCACGTGCCGCGCATGCGTCCTCCCCCTCAATCCCCCCTCCCTCTCACCGCCCTACACCCGTCCCTGTCGCACCGCTTCGATCCGCTCCGAATGACGAAAAAGTATATAATCGAATTTTATGTGGGTCCACCGATTGTAGCGTCGGCAGAAAAAGGGGGCTGCGGCCTTGAGAAAGTAAACAAAGGATTTATTTTTTGGGAAATATTTTGTGATTTTTTTTATATTTCTGACCTAAATAGTAAATCAGGTCAAGGTCTTTGAGCTTAATAAACAACGGAAATAGGGTTTATGGAATGAATTTCGGATTTTATTGTATATTTTTTGGAGAAACGGGACAGTCACTAATAGTAATCCGTAAATTCGTAAAAAAATAAGGACTCTCTTTAGGTATTATTACTCAAAATCGCCATCTAGTGTTGAAAGCATACATGGTGTTTTCCATTTCGTTAGTTTCATTTCCAAGTTGGAATCAAACGCGTTGTACATTTTCCAAAAAAAATACTGGCAGGCTGTTATTTTTCTTTTGGCGTTTCTTCTCAACAATGGTTTGCTCCTTCTTTCTCGAGCTAGGATTATGCTGAGGTGGAACTTGTTAAATTATATTTTTTTATTTTATTTTTTACTGTAATCTGCCGTTTTGTAAATAACTTATAAAAACATTTCGTAAGAGTGCTTTCAGTATGAATAAAAATCATACGTCAGGTTCAGGCGCAGTGGATAAGGGGTGTCACTTATTTTGCATATCGTTTATGTGTGTTTTTTGTCTGAAAATTAGGTTAGGTTAGAACTGTGATACCAAACAAAAGATAACTGCTGCCAGAGTTTTCGGCGTCGAATAAAAAAAAATGGATCGAAATATGAAGTCGACCTTTGACGATTCCAAAATCTTTGAATTTTAGCGCATCATTTTACATGGTAATATTTCATGATTATGTGATATAGAATAGAAAAAACCGGTCAAGTGCGAGTCAGACTCGTGCACCGAGGGTTCCGTACAAACACTTTCCATCCTTAAGTGGTTAAGTTAAGTTTGCACCTGGTATGTATAGCGCCCCATACAAATGAGGAGCAAAGTTAACACAACCAATCCCGTTTGTTGTATGGGAGCCCCCCTTAACTATTTATTTTATTTTATTTTTAGTATTTGTTGTTATAGCGGCAATAGAAATACATCAACTGTGTAAATTTCAACTGTCTAGCTATCACCGTTCTTGAGATATAGGGTCCCGTTTTTACCCTTTGGGTACGGAACCCTAATAATAGGGTCCCGTTTTTATCCTTTGGGTACGGAACCCTAAAAAATGTGTAAAAAATGCGTAAACAAGGGGAAAACAAAAAAAAAATACATAAATTCCGTACAGCGTTAATCTATGAAGAAGTACGGTTCCCCTTTCCTCACCTTACCTTTAACCTAACCTTTTTCTACCTGTTCACAGATTTTACTTTTCTGCTGTCGGTACCCAGGCTGTGGCGTTGCGTAACGTAACAAAACAACGCAGCCGGCGTAAACATACCCGGTCGGACGGTCCCTTCAGGTGATGCAGTCTAATTATAAACATTGATTACAGCGCCATCTATTAAAAAGCTACTTTTGATTACTATTATAAAACTGCAGAAAATAAATATGTATGTACTTATACATAGCCACACGGGTCTTAGTCTTCAGGTGATGCAGTCTAATTTTATAAGTACATTGATTTCAGTGCCATCTATTGGTGAAAAGCTACTTTTGATTACTATTATAAAACTGTAGAAAATAAATGTATACATAGCCACTCGCACAGTCTGCAGGTGATGCACCTTAAATATAGATAGTCATTGATATAAGCACCATCTAGTGACGATAAGTGACTTTCAATAATAAATATTATTTTTATTTAGATCGCTCGAAAATCGTACGCAAAAATCGTCATTGAATTGGATTAGGTGTAACCAAAATTGAAATGAATTAAATTTGTGCCTACACGCATGCCCGACAAAAATGCGAAATCAAAATTTGTAACAACGTAGAAAAGATTTCTGAAAAGCGATATTTGGTCGAATATTTAGATCGTAATACTTATAATTCAATTTAGCTATAGTGTTAATAATCTTAAAAAATTACATAATAATGCAGTGGTAATGCAGCTGCATTCTGACCCGACGGTCTTGGGTTCAAATCCCGACAAGTGTTCGTAATGACTGATGAATATCGAATATTTGTTCCTGGGTCATGTTTGTTTTTCTATGTATAAATATGTATATCATCTAGTGCCCATAACACAAGCCAACTAAACTAGAGCTTACAGTGTGACTAGATCGATTTGTGTGATATTATCCGATATTTATCGTAAATTCGATCAAATTTCGGGTTTAAATAAAGACTGCTTTGCGCTCCATCTAGTGGCGAAAGGCGGTAACAATTTCCATAGAGATCAGTCCCAATTTCCAAATTGAAGTCAGTAAGTTAGTAACACAAAGGGTTCGGGTCAGACAGAGTACGCAGCGGCCTTGGGGCGCTGCGACGCGAGACAACCTAACCTATATACATATACATAAGCCATATACCTACGTGACGTAACCGGTCGAGTACCTTTAGGCTTTCGAACTGTGGGGCGCGCCCCACTGGGTGGTCGAAAATTTACAAATGAAAAATAATCTAAGTAACGAAATTGAAACATGAGATAAACTATGATGAAAATGAAAATTAAAAATTGAAACGAAGCATTTTATCAATGTTAATAGGTTATTATTACAATGATTTAGTGAGATTGTAAACATATACTGCAGAATATAGGTTTTATTTGGGATTTCTCTCGAAGCACGCACGTTTTCGAAAAATCATAAAACTAGCTGTAAATATGAAATTATTATTGAGAATCTAGCACTGAAAAACTATATTTAATTTGATATTTTACATAATTAGTAACAAGTGTAATTAAGCCATATTAAGCTAATATAAATTTCGCTGGAAAATGTCAATAGATGGCATCACAATCGCCGGTAACTCCATATCATTTCCCTATGAACATTTGTCCATTTTCTGAAATAAGCAAGTTCTCAACTTGGCTTACTTCAATGCCATAAACATTGGAATGTGTATGAGACACATGTGTATGTGTCTCTCTAAGCCATAAAATTATACATTTATGTACGTACACCTATCCTTATAACGCTAACCTTTCACTTACTAACGGAACACAGCATTTTGCATGTAAAACGTGCACAAAAGCTGCAAAACATCGGCTTTAATGATATTAAACGTAATAAGACCATTTATAAACCCCTTATCAGTTAATAAAACGACTAAAACACGAAAACAATAAAACTTTTACCTTTTCAAACGTTCAATGAACTCGCCATCTGTTATCGAGTAGCGGCAACTCGAAAGTAAAATGTAAAACTGCAGTCACGTGCGCCCGCTAACGGGGAATAGCCGAACTAAGTTCGTTGAACCCCGAATGTCCGTTATGCAACTCTCTGTTACGCCGGATCGTGGCGCGAATTTTAAAAATCAAACTGTATTTTGTTTTTTGTAGTTGAGCAAGGTCATTGCGAGAAAAGTTTTAATGTGAATAATTTAAGGTTACATTATGGGTCAGATTACTATATCTCAATTTATTTGATTTGTCTTTACCAGAAATAAATTGCACATAGTTAGATAACAACGTGCCAAATATCACATACCTAAATACTCTATTTTCATTGATGCTTTTTCGTTACCCAGTGAGAACAGCAAAGTAACCGCTCAATTTTTTTTTACTAATTTTTAATCAATAGTCACCAAAAGCACGCGTAACACGAATTAATTTAATTACGTTACGCCACCTTAATCTCAATCAGCCAATAGCAAATATTTAAAATCCGCAAACACTTCTAGAATTTTAACCACAAGACCACACCCAAAGTGAATGCAAATTACAAAAGTATTTTACTTTCCCACAACCCACAGCCAAATATTACAACAAATATAACGGTTGGCGTGGTCACGCCGGTCAACGAACTCTTTCGGCTTTTAATAAATAACTGGTTATCAATAACACCGGTTGCGTCGGAAATTGGCTAATCTGTGGTTTGGTGATGATTCTATGGATGGGTTTTGAGCAGACGAGAAAAGGACGATATGATGAACTAGTTTTGCCCGCGACTGCGTCCGCGTGGAACTTGGAAGTATGGAAGTAACCTCGTACAATACGATAGATATCCACCTAATCACCTTAATTAATAAATAAAAGGGATTATTAAAAGTGCCTAAGCAAATGTAAGAGCAATTGTGCTTTTGGTCTAATAATTACATTTCCTACAGGGTCATCAATGTCATCATGAATTACTTACTCACTTTTCAATCTTTTTAGGGGTAATTTCCAGGATGAAAACTATCCTATGTCCTTCCTCGGATCTTAAACTATCTCCATGCCAAATTTCATCAAAATCGATTCAGCGGTTTAAGCGTCAAGAGGTAACAGACAGACAGACACACTTTCGCATTTATAATATTAGTATGGATATGGATTGATGAGATAATGGGCGTGTATACAATTTATTTTTGAGGATGTCAATGTCAATGATTTGATCGAAAGCCTTTCTTAGCTGGGTGAAGACCAAAAAGTTTATCACCTTAACTCACTCAATTAATATTTGTATCAAAGTCTCCGTTGTGCGACGACAGTTAACCTTAATGTTCCTTATTGTATTGTAAATTTTTGTCGCACTACGGAACTTATTCCAATCGCTTTTATTTCCTCGTTTTGTATGGCTAACTACGCCTTAATTTCATCCAACTTTTTGGTCCTAACCCAGCTATGTTTGATAAAAATAACCACAGTTGTTTCCAAGATATCAGCTTTGAATATTCATAGTGGTTATGTTGAGGTTCAGTAGTATTTTTATACTCCTCATTAAATTAAGGTCTCATGGTGAGTTGATACTTGAGTAGCTTTTTTTAAAATTTTGAATTATTCTACAGGTGTTTCAACTGCCGTCAGTCCGCTGTCATAAATTATCAAAACGAAGGGCCATAGTATGCTTTAAATTTGATCAAATATGGCAAGTAGTATGGTTACAATGTACCAAACACATCAAAGTTTGCAGCTTCGTATAGCTTATTGTTTCAATATTTTTGACAGCGGACTGACCAGCGGTTGAAACGCCGGTAGAATCACCCAGTAGAGTCTATTTTAGGCACCTTGATATGATAAATTGGTAATTTCCTTTCCGGGTATTTCCTTTATCCAAAAGGAAAAGAAGTCGCAGCAGTGTTCAGTTTACCTGAAAATTATTATTGATTACTGCAACCCCGTGACCTATGGAGGAAGACTTTGTGCGATGGTGTGGTTGCACATTATCAAGCATGGTTTGCTTCTCTTCCCATCTGAGACACCAGCTAGACCTTCCCCCTTCATCGCTAGGCGCAACATTTATTTGTCAATTCAACTTTAGACGAACCAAGGGCGGTAATTAGTAAAGCCATCCGATCGCATATTTATGGCCCTTTGATTCGGGCCACAAACATTTGCGGTCTGGGGCATTTACGAATTCACCGGCCTAGGTGCATGTGTAATGTAGGTACCTACTAATACTAATGAATGGGCGATATCGATGATTTCGGCGCGGATTTTCAGATTGAGACTCCAGGAGTGAGCAATTGAGATGTCTAAGATGGATAATGGAGACTAGGTTATACTAACTAACTATTTTGGCTTAGTGATCCAAACAGGATCTTAGCCTTCGAAACGAGAGTACGCCACTTGTCCCGATTCTGCGCAGTTTCTCGCCAGTTTTCGGCTTGAAGCTTACACAGATCCACCTCCACCACGTTTCCCCAGGCATGGTTTGGCATGAGAGTTGAAGAACATAAGAGTCCTGCTTCTGGGCCTGGGGCCCCTAGACTGGGCCTCGTGGGCCTAGGGGAAATACGGCCCTGGGACCGACCGGTCGTCGAGCAGTTGGTCGCGCCAAATATGCTCTCTTTGTTATGTGATCCTCTTCCATTCTTCGTAGGTGACCAAGCCAACGAAGTCTATGGGACTTTGTCTCTCCGATAATGTTCGGCTCGGCCACCAGCTCCTCAATCTCGGCTAGTACGGATCCGCCACGAACCATCATTCATGGATCTTCCGAAGCACTTTGCGTTCAGCTATCAGGAGCTGACATTCCTCTTTAAGGGTCAGTATCAAGGCTTCACAGCCATATTAGGATGGGTGTTATGACAGTTTATTCGACAGAGTAACTTAAATTATTACTTAGGTCAATCGCCAGCCAGTTTGTGAATAAAAAAACTTATACGACATACATAAATTTTGTAAATACGATGCTGATTAAAGTTTAAAAAGTCCACAACTGTTTATCATTGTTTGAAAATGAACTTTCTGTCGTCTATTTGTGTTTACCTGTATTTCGTGTGGTTTTGTGAGGAAAACTTCGTTAAACAGCTAGTATAAAACAACTAAGCGTGAACGGTCAAGTTAACTTTGTTATTATCTTTCCATTCATAAACTATTGCGTGCATTTTGTATTCAAAAAATTGTAGAACGGGTTTCTTGAACTTTGGCCAAAATGCATCGGTCAGATTTTAGGATAATGTCTAGACGCATTCGTTTTACATATTTATATTATAATATTTATATTGTTTTACAAAAAATAGTTTGAGGTACTGGTAGTGATAAAATTGTCCTAGTGCAAATAAGTTTTGTGTTCTTTTAGTTGAATACTAAAACGATATGATATGTAAAGTTTATTCAATTAAGCAATATCCTAAATCTATTCGAAAACGGATCATGACATAATGAGCTTCTATTGAATTAATCATGTTAAGTACTTTAAACGAGCAATTCTTTAATATTAATAAGCATTCTTTTATATACGATCGTTTATAGCTTGTGCAATATTTACATAATTTTTGATCTTATAGTTTCGGATAACGCTTCTTTCTAAAACGAATAGTTCATAAAAGGACACTTCAATGCAGACTCCAGGCTGCATATCTCCTGATGGCTATATGACCCTTCATCATGGGATCTTATCTTTTTCTTCTAGATTATTTCAAAAAATTGTCCCTAAATATTAAGATGTTGGCTATTTTATGGGGGTCGTTTATTGTACCTTGTTCTGTATTTTTTTTAGATTGATTCACTGCTTTTTTAAGTATTTTGCAATATAATTTGTATTGGTTTTGTAAAACATTATTTTTCGATTTAAATAGATACCTACCATAAATCCACCTGGACCTGGATTAAAACTGTGATTTTTTTGACCTCTGAGGAAACAATTTTGTCTATGATATGAAAATTCTCTGAAATGGAGCATTTGAAGTGCTTTTCTATAAAAACAGAGAATATCCTTTATCTTATTTATTTCTTACTTATGCAGGCTTCTTTCTAAAGAGAGAGACTCCATAAAGAACGAATCTTCATCCGAAATTCGAAATTGAAATCTGATTAAAATCATTCCAGCCTGACGAAAATGTAAAGTTGGCTGTACGGCACATGGCCTCAGCCTCAAGGGCAAAAAAGGCAAAAGCGCGGGAATACGTCAAGCGCCATCTTGCATTTAGCCGCGGATCGCGACCACGTAACGGCGCGCGCAGTTACCAGTATGTGGGTGAGACCGTTAGCTACGTCACAGTAGGGATGGGACGTTGTCGATGTTTTTCACTATCGTTGCGTAACGTGACATCGGATCGGATCCATTTTTTTTTTAGGATAAAAGTTTGTAGTTGCGATATCATTATTGATTATCTTATTAATCGATGTTTCCTTAGAATGCGCTGATACCTACATCTAGGGCTGCCATCCGTCCGGGTATCCCCGGATTTGTCCTAGTTTGGAGGCCGTCCGGGGGGGCTTTCAATAAGTGTCCGGGGAAAACCCGGACACTTTGAACGGGAATGAAAAATAAAGCGTTTATTTTTTTATTATATCATTTTCGGACACGTCCGGCGAAAAAATGCGATTTACGTCAAATGTCCGGGTTTTTTAAGTCTTTGTCCGGGTTCTACGAATTTAGAGATGGCAGCCCTACCTACATCGCAAAAAAGAACACAATCTAATTAGGGTACTTATATATTCATCCGTTGATTAAAGCTTAATCATATCTCATCTACACGCAAAGATATCAATTTATGAACGGTCTCTTACACCAGGTTACGCATTAAAAAAAATCTTTGTATCTATAGTTTTAGCAAACTTAATCATATCTCATCGACAAGCAAAGGTTTATAGCCTTGCACTTGAGTTTGCATCAGTACCGTTGCCTACGTCACGACGAAAGGGACCGTGGCAACGGTACAGGGCATCAATGCGCCGGCGCAGCGAACGACGTGGCTGGGAAAATTTGAAGTTGGACAGTTCTTCCATGTGAAAGAAAAAGTCATAACCCATTGTAGTGGAGTTAATGTTTAAAAAATTGTGACAAGACGTTTTTATTAAAGAAAATAAAAAGTATACGAAAAGAAAATTAAAAAAAGGTTTCCCAAATTGTGTTACTTTTCATCATTTTCGATTCGCTAATTAAGTTCTTCGCTGAAGAAGTAAACTTTTCCGAACAATAATAATTATATGTATATAGGTTGACTAGTAGAGATTATCTCATGGTATTGAGTCCGCTTTTGGTGCCAAGTTTTAATTGTGCAATAAAAAAATACAAACGTAATTACACAATGATTAAAATAATATCGGGAAAATTGTTTCGTTTCGAAAATAAGCGAGATGGCGAGATACTAAAATGAGGGATGCGAAATAGAATTAAAAATTAACAGTTATGCAAAGTTAAGTGTTTATATAACCAAAGAAACTGATACTAATTTTAGCGTGTAATCAAGAATAGTTACATTATTTCATCACCCTGACGTTTTAGAAGTCCCATTATATCTCTGGTCTCCTGGAGGCTCCAGTACTCTACAGTAAGATGGACGCGTGGATGCGTCTGTAACGTCGAGGTACCTAATTAAGAAGTGATAAAGTACCCGACAGTATCAAAGATATTGAAAATAATATAACGTTCCTCAACGAATTAATGAACTAAAATAGCTAACAACCAATGATTTTCACAACATTGACGAATTCTACAAATTTGATAATGAAATAATATAATAATGTAACTATTCCAATTTGTGTTTTCATAATAATTTAATAGTAATAGAAATTAATTGTATAATGTATTGACTTGTACAATGTTGACAGTTTATTAATAAATGAGTATGAACCTAACTACGGACTAAGTAAGTCAAAATTAATAATTTGGAAAGCTGTATGAAAACTTTTGCTTACAAGATAACCCTAAAAACTAGGTTAGCTTACAGACAGAAGCTTCGCTTTCCAAAAGCATTTACCGATACAAATTTATTTATATGTTATGGTATATGATATAATTTTCGCTACAAATCATAATTATATTGCGTTGTTGTGTTCCGGTTAGAAGAGTAAGAGATCCAGCGTAATTAAAAGCACATAAATCAGATGATTTATTATTACGTGTACGTTCTAGGCTTAGACAAACTCTTGTATTAATAACTTGCTGACTGCATAGTGTTAACTATGATGTAGTAGGTAGCGAACGCCGCTATTTTTACCAATTGTATCATTTTGTGACAGTTTCATTTCCCAAAACTCAATTTTTTTGAACCAACACAAGATTTTCTGGGTAATTTTTAGGGTTCCGTAGTCAACTAGGAACCCTTATCGTTTCGCCATGTCCGTCTGTCCGTCTTCTGTCCGTCCGCGGCTTAGAGCTCCGTGATCATTAGTTCTAGAACGCTGAAATTTTGTATGAGTATGTGTATGTATCACGCCGACAAAACGGTAAAATAAAAACAAAAAAAAAATTGCCGGTACCTCGCGAACACCTACAGTGGGGGTGTTTTTTTTTTTCGTTCCAACACTAATGTGTGGTAAATAATAGGGGTCTTCAAATATTATTTTTTGATAAAGTCAGAAGTTTTGTAAATTAATATTCGCTCCAGAAGTCTACAAAATAGCGAAACCCTACACTGAGCGTAGCCCGACATGCTCTTGGCCGGTTTTTTATATACTGGTACAACATAGTCCACTTCACCTGATGGTAAGCAAAAAGAGGAGCCCAAGTCGCAATGAGAAGCGACAAGTAACCAACGGTGCCATGTCAGTTGACACTGCCATGCTGGCTCGAGAGATGCTTCTTCATTTTCACGCGTCTGTTATAAAAAGGATGCGATCCATGTACCGGCAAAGAGTACTTTTTTAATGTTCGGCAGATGAATGTTGTTATGTAGAACGCAGTAGGTTTGTTTTATAGAAGTCCTGAAAAGTTTTGTGTTGCAAAGAAAAACTTAGCTAGGGTGATGAAACTGTCGAGAATAAAACAGTGTTGGAAAAATTAAATTGGCTATTCGTAAGTAAACTAGCCTCTCCTCAACGTATTCAATCGAAAAAGTGTCAATTTAAATGAGATTTATCATTACATTTACTTAGAGTAAAGCATATCGCTAAAGTAGATATATAGTTACTAAAGAGAGGATACAAATAAACTAGCACAGCCCCCAATAGTGTCCCACGTTGGTAGAAAATCCTAAAATAAGTTTGCTTAGTAAAAATTATCAAAACTTTTTTAAACTTTAATTTCCCATAAAAAAGGCTCTATATAAGATTGAAACATGTCATGCTATTTTCTACATTATAACTGTCGGGAATGTATAGTTGTACCGAAATATTATTTCAATTCATTTATTAAAGTCAAAAATAAGCTTAGAGTTCACACCAAATCGCTAACTAGTAATTTAAACTAATCCATACTAATATTATAAATGCGAAATTGTGTCTGGCTGTCTGTCTGTCTGTTACCTCTTCACGCTTAAACCGCTGAACCGATTTAGATGAAATTTGGTATATAAATAGTTTCGGTCCCGGGGAAGGACATAGGATACTTTTCATCCCGAATAAATGTAGTGTTCCCGTGGGATGAGCGGGTAGTTATGATATAAATAACAAAAAAAAGAAGTCGAACAACACAGGCCAGAAGTGGAATACCATTGCAAAAAAAGTATTAAATCCTGTCAGAATGTTTTTTATAATATTCTACGTATTTACTAAAAAAACATTGCTGAATGACCTGAACGAGCTTCCCTGCTATTTAATTACTATAATAATTCCAAATACACGGTTTCGCAACGTGTGACGCACGCTAATAACGTCTTTTTGTAAGATACGGTTTTTGTTTGTGTTTATATTTTATAGCACAAAGTTCAATAGCCTTTCGCCAGTAAAACTTGAATGACACATCGTTGTGTTTTAGTAGCAATTCTTGTATCTTAGTAAGATGCGTGTTACGCGTATATCGAATATAACCGAAATGTTCGAAATATTTAAACTTTTGTATGTTTATTTATTTATTAACAATAAATCTTACACGGCATTACAGCTATTTATGCACTGAAAAACTCATTTAATATTACAAAAAATATAAAAAAATATCTACACACACATATTTAAAAGCCTATATGACATCCACCATCTCAAAGACTAAACGTAGACATTCCTGCCCATTTCTTAAATATCTTAAAATCAATTATTTATTTGCTAAAAATAGGTTACATAACAACAATTATGCCTATGACCTTCACGCTAAGATAAGCTGTGGGGTCAAAATAAACAGTTGCCACATGATTGCATTCGTCGTTTTGTATTTTTTGCAACAAAAATACAGTTTAATTATTTTCAATCACATTTCATTATTGTTATAATGAAATGTGATTGAAAATAATTAAATTATCATCTAAAAATAGTAAAAAAAGAAAACGCAAAAGAGTCAATAATTTTCTAGCGGACCCCCCTATGTCTACGCATCTGTAATTTTTTCAAAATATTAATTTCCGCTTCTATATTGTGTTTATTCGTTAAATCGTTAAAAGATTATAATATAATTATTTCATCCACATTCTTTGCTTCAATATTCAAACAAATGTTTAAAATACTCCCACCCCTTATAAACGATAATAATATTATTTATATATTTACTGACATGCAATGCCCGATCCCCACCAGCTTGCCTAATTTAAAGAAGTTGAGGGCCCTTTTCTACACCTACAGAAGAAGCAGCCATCCAAACTGCTTCGGCTTTACCAAGAAAAAGATTGATGTCTGATTTTACCTGTTAAATGTCGCATGTAACCTTCACAGGTTACATGCGACATTTAACTGGTAAAATCAGATAAGATGTCCTATCTTATCAGATAACACTCGAGACACCTAAATAATGGCAATTATGTAATTTATTTCATAATTAAGAAAACCAAATTCCGATTGCACAAAGCCATTTGTCAATCATAGTTTTGAATGTTCACTATGAAGCACGAATCTTAAGCATTGACCTTCAAATCCTTGAATAAATAATTTTATCTCCATCTACGTTATAAAAATGTGTGATTTCCCCCCCTGTATTACAGGTCTATACTGTTATAAAACTGTCAAATTACTACATGTTTTGTTGCATTTTATAAACAAATGTTAGTTAAAAATCTGGCATATATCAGACACCTCCGCGTTTACTCTAACATGAGCATTTTTATTTAAAATTAGGTAATTTTGATAATATGGGACCTGCACTTATTAAATATCAAATTAAATGAAGTAATATGTAGTGTAGTCCTATATTATCAAAACTTTGAAATTTTAATTCATATAAACTACCTATTTCAAAGAATGTTAATGAATTTTCTGAGCTAACGTGACCCAATTTGCTATATTGTATTGTTTATGAAATAAAAACATATCTAAGCATATTCTATTCACAAAAATATGTTAGAACTTGAACTTTCATTATACAATTTTAATAACTTGTTTGTATTTCATAACTTATTATCATTAATCTGTTATTAACTATTTCTTCTTATTATCCGTGCACAATTTTGAGCATTATTTTACCTACTAAAATAACTATAAAAAAATACTCATCCACGTCACTCATAAAACTAGAATTAATCGACGAAAACCCAAAAAACTCACCTCTAATCGTGCTCGGCATTTTGAATCCTGTCACAACACTATAACCAATTTAAAAAAGTTACGATCACTACAGTCTGTGCACAAATTATCCGAAATCCGCCATGACACCATAGACACACTTTTCGCGCCAAACGAACTGTCAAAGAAAGACGTGCTGCGGAGGTGGTGTAGCCAACGGTTGTGCTTGTGTTTTTTCGCCGCGCCGGAGCGCGAGTAACAGTATTTTTTCGTGATGGTAACGGTGTAGCCGGTTCTACGATCTTAGCGGTCGGAGTCCCGGGTTCGGATCTCATGTGGGGCAGTCCTTAACGACTAATGCTCATCTTAATTTATGATTAAATATTACGTATGGGATTTGTAGTATCTAAAAGCAGCGACGCGGTAACTCCGTGGTAGTATCGTCTACGTTTGTATGATTGTGGTACTGGGTTAAAATCCCGACAGGAACATATGATAAGGTTAGCTTATTTGGTAGTTCCCAGGTTTGGAACTGAAGTAGGTCAATCCTTAGCGACTAAATGTTCATTTTCTCACAAAAAAAAAATTATAGACTCTATGCGCAAATATCAGAGGCATAGAAAATGTAATTTAGAAATAAAGCACAAGATGAAATTTGAAAAAAAAATGGTTTCTGACCTCGCGCGTAAGGTACTCGCTACCGCCTACATTTTTTGTCCGCCCGTCTCCTAAGATGGCTCAACCTGTAGCCTAATTCAATCCCGAGATCCAAATCCAATTATATCCGTTTTTTAATAGCAAGTTAGAAAAAAATATTGGAAAAATTTCGATCCAAAGTCGAAAATTTCTAAAATATAGAACGTCTCAAAAGTTACCATCCGGTTTTGGGAATTATAGTCGCATTTTGTAGCCATCCATAATTTATATCAAATCTATTATGTTTCAAATAATAATACTATAAAAATAAAATAAAAAAATAATGTAAATTCCATGTATCTAAGATGTAACGTTTTTTATTAAGGAATAAATGAGGCTTATTTAATGTCTTAGGGTAAGTTTCCGTGTCCAGGAGTACCGCCTTCTGTATCTGGCCCTTGATCCAGCCATCTAGCGAGAGTCTCTTAAGATGTTTGTCGAGACTCTTCGCTATAAGACCGTTTATTATTATTATTATTTGTAGCCATCCGACAAGGCTTTCGATAAACAAAAAACTGCTCTCAAATTGGTCTATCCGTTAGGGAGCTAGATGCCACAGACAGACACACAGATACACAAATACACATGTTCAACTTATATTATAACACACCTCTTCTTTCGTTGGGGGCTAAGAAATAGGTAAAATCGGTCCCGGCTTTCCCTGATGTTTTGTTCGTCATCCAACTGGTATCTTGTGTTGCTACCATCCTACGTTTCGACGGTCTTGTCGCAGTCATGATCTCGAAGGAGTTCCCTCTATTTAGCATAACCTTAATTGACCGAACGCTTTTGCCATAACAGACTTGGCATAATCTGTTTTCGACGTACGTTAATGTGGCAGAAACATTGGTATAATTTCTAACATTCCGAAAACATGTTTGTCCGAAATTAAATTCGCATGCTACTATTAAGGCCGATTATATTTACGAAGAATTTTATTTAGCCTTGTATTTGGCTTATGATCAATTTTCAAATACAAATACAAATATCTTTATTTTGCTTAAAAATGTGGTACAAAAGCTGGTATACAAATGTTATTTTAGACACACACATTCCACCAGAAACTGGCATGCAAAATTATCATTGACAAATGAGATTCGTGTTTACTAGAATGTCACAATTACTTACACTTATATTAATTTAAAATTGAATACCTAACTAATTCACATTATACACACCACGGAAAAGAAAGTTTAATAAAATGTATCAAAATTACAATTAAGTACATTATTAATAAAAATATGTCAAAAAAATTTAAAAGAAAAAAATTAATTAAAAAATCAAATAATTACTTACAACTAATTACATGATAAAATGTCAAATTAAACGTTTAAAGTAGTCAAAAATATTCTTCAATAGAGTAAAAACATTCTTGTACCAGCCAGTTTCTAAGTTTACGCTTAAACAAACTAATAGGCAAATCTTTTATGTCATCATTCAAACGATTAAAAATGTCACTGGACTTACAGTATGCGTTCTTGTTGTACAATTTCAAAACTTACTTGGCATACTTACATGCGGTAGCAAAATATTTTACGAGCTGCGACGCGCGGTGTTACCCGCCACGGGAACACCACATTTTTCGGGATAAATGCTTACCAAAATTTCCTTTGGGTCCACAGATCCACTGTATCAAACCGTCCACTGTGTCAGAACGTCCACTGTGTCAGAACGTCCACTGCGTCAAAACGTCCACTGTGTTAAAACGTCCACTGTGAACTCTTCCAGTTAACCTTTGAGTAAATGAGTGCTAAACACAAATGTAAATGGTAGACAAACCAAGAAACATGTACAATACGAAGGACGAGTAGTTTATTTATTTAATTATTTTTATATTAGCACTAACAAATGAAACTTACATGCTAATTCTTAATTAATACATATCATAGTACATTTTGAATAATATGAATATTCTATCCACTCAATTGCTTCGAATTTTGAGTTGGACTCTATTTAGGTATATAATAAAGTAAGAGCGGTGACAGGTAGCCGTAGTTACCAAAAGCAATTGAGTGGATATGGGACAATCATACACAAATCGACCTAGTTCCAAACTAAGCAAAGCTTGTACTATGGGTACTAGACGACGATATACATTATATATAAATACATAACATCGATGACCCAAGAACAAAAATTTCGAATTCATCACACAAATATTTGCCCCGGCCGGGATTCGAACCCGGGACCGCCGGCTCAGTAGGCAGGTTGCAAACTGCGCCAAACGCGTCGTCAAAATATTATTACAAAATATACGTTAGATCTAGATATAAATGTATTAAATGGTGCTAGTCGTCACTATTGATTTCAAGTAGCGGACTGATGCTGTCAAAAGGAGGAAGGAGGTAGGAGTAACAAACATACATAAACACACTCACAAAGTTTCGCCTTTATAATATTAGTGTTATTGAAGATTCCGCTCCTCCCTTTTATACTTCATACTCAGGACCATACTTCGAAGAACTATTATATTAATCTGTGACCATACTGTCCAGTCATGTAAAAATACACCTAGTGCGAGTAGTTAAGTTTGTTGTATGGGAGCCCCCCTTAAATATTTATTTTATTTTATTTTTAGTATTTGTTGTTATAGCGGCAATAGAAATACATCATCTGTGAAAATTTCAACTGTCTAGCTATCACCGTTCTTGAGATACAGCCTGGTGACAGGCGGACGGACGGACGGACAGCGAACTCTCAGTAATAGGGTCCTGTTTTTACCCTGGGGGTACGGAACCCTAAAAAGCTCTTTTCCAAGAACAACATATTACGAGGAACGCCGAAACGCGCAATTCAAGGAATTTCCGATTTAAGACAACTTTTTAACGGTTTAAGATGTTCCGAAATTAAACGTCATGCGTTCATACGACGAACATAACTTTTGTGAACCGAAATTATGGAATTATAAAGGAGATTTCACATTGTTATTATAATAAATAAATGATAGATATTAACAAATCGACCTAGTCCCAAACTAAGCAAAGCCGAGTACTAGACGACGATATATATAATACTAGCTTTTTTCCGCGACTTCGTACGCGTAGGACTCGTTAGTTGATATTGACAATTAGACTTTCAGGTATTCAATAATCGTATACAAATACACATATAGATAACATCCATGAGTCAATGACCCAGGAACTTCCCAGGAACAAATATTCGAGTTCATCGCACCATGGCCGGGATTCAAACCCAGGACCGCCGGGGCAGGGAGGTACACTACAAACTCCGGCAACCGCGTCATCTCTTAAGTTAAACCATAAATCGCAACTTGGTAAGTGCGCAAGAATGACTAGAAGAGAATTCCCAATGGCATTAAGTCTGCCTGTTGTACGATTTGATTTCCATTCGTGCAATAAAGATTAAATAACTGAATAGATATTTGCTTCTCGTAATCGTACCTATAGCCGAGTAAAAAACGTAAGTTACCAGTCTACCAAAAATAATTAAAAAAGCCTTTTTTTTATTTGCCACTAGCGACCCGCCCCGGCTTCGCATGGGTGCAATGCTGATAAATTGTGCATTTATAATACACATAAATGATATATAAACCTTCCTCTTGAACCGCTCTTTCTATAAAAAAAAACGCATCTGAATCCGTTGCGTAGTTTTAAAGATCTAAGCATACATAGGGTACAGACAGACAGGAAGCGACTGTTTTATACTATGTAGTGATAGTCAATCTTTTGGTCTCGATCGTACCTGATGTTACGTGACAATAAGACCTAAGATAGAGCATGCTTGCCTTGAAGATGCCTATTCACTCTCGACTTGAAGAGATCCAAGTTATATTTTTCAGTTAAAATGTGCGCAGGAAGAGAGTTCCACTCTTTCGCTGTCCTGATAAGAAAAGCCGCAAAGCGTTTCGTACGAATCAATGGTACGAGTATATCGACAGCAAAAGGGTGGAATCCAAGTCAGCGTTAAGTAACATGGGCTTGCGATGGTTGCGTTTATCACGTGATAAATAAGTGACAAAGCGTCTGTCACTCACTCTCACATTTTATCGTGACGGGTGCTTTGTCACTTATTTATCGCATGATAAAGCAACCATCATAGGCCCCACAGATGCAGTCCCACCAATACGTGCACTTCAGCTCATTTGTGGTGCGCGTGCCGCGGCCGCTGCAAGAACATCGACAGTGCAGACTTCTGGCCGAAGGGTGTCGTGTTTCGGCAGTTCCGGGGCAATCTGAAAGAACATATCTATCCCTTTCGTAATTCGTATTTTATTCAACTGGTCCTATTATCTTTTGGCTGAATGTATTTATTGTTTATTATTATATTTATGTATTAATTTATTTTTCGTGTATATATTATAATTTTCCGCTTAACAAAATAATTTTTCAAGTTCTCCACTACTCAAAGGTTGTCTGGAAGAGATCACTCTTTAGCGATAAGACCGCCTGTTGTTTACCTCTAAGTGTAATTTCTTGCGTTGTATTTCTCCTGCATGTTTTATGAGGTGTGCAATAAAGAGTACTTATGTTGTATTGTAATCTGACGTATTCTACACCAGATCAGACGCAACGGATGGCTCCGTTGCGTGGCCGCCATTGTGTCGCCTAAATCTAACTAGTTTTAAGTCTTCGGTCTCACATGCTAGATAAGCACTCCATCATAGCAGCCGATAGACTTGCTGGACAAAGGCCTCCCCCAAAGTTCTCCACAACGATTGGTCTTGCGCCGCCCTCATAAAAAACTAAAAAAGAAAATGAACTAAAAAAAACAACATAAATGATTCATTGCTTTGGGTCCTGCGGGTCCTAATATTCCTACTTCCTATTTAGGATTCCTAAATAGGAAGTAGGAATATTAACCGATTAGTCCAATAGTAGAGTTGCTAAGCCGCGAAATTGTGCGCATCGGGTTACAAGCATGAAATTTCTACCACACATAGAACGTTCCACGGTGATTATTTTCAGATGTGGAGGGAAGTCAGATTCGTCCCCTGTGTGGTGGGAGAGCGGGGTGAATACGGCCAAGTATCCCTCTTTTCTTTCTTTATTGCTGGTCAGTTAAGTCTACCAGGACGTGTTTGGTATCGTTTCCGTGTAAAACAAATATCAGAAATTCATTTTTTATGTTATTTTCGTATAGTTCTATATAAAAATATGGGTGTAATGGCCGAAAAGGTAAAAATCACAACAAGTTTTTTTATTCAGTGAGGTAAATTAGTTCAATTTCGTGAACATTTTCAAATTATTATTATTATTTTAAAAAGTTCATTTAATCTGGTTTCTAAAAATATATTAATGTTGGGCACTTCTAATACAAACAGTAGCTGAAAATATATATTTACGTCGGCGTAACCAACGTAAATCTCCGAACGCATCCTATTTCGCTTCATTAAATACATTAAATAATGATTATTAACATGCTTTTACATAAAATATTTACTATATACGTCCTAGAAATACAGTATGCGTTCTTGTTGTACAATTTCAAAACTTACTTGGCATACTTACATGCGGTAGCAAAATATTTTACGAGCTGCGACGCGCGGTGTTACCCGCCACGGGAACACCACATTTTTCGGGATAAATGCTTACCAAAATTTCCTTTGGGTCCACAGATCCACTGTATCAAACCGTCCACTGTGTCAGAACGTCCACTGTGTCAGAACGTCCACTGCGTCAAAACGTCCACTGTGTTAAAACGTCCACTGTGAACTCTTCCAGTTAACCTTTGAGTAAATGAGTGCTAAACACAAATGTAAATGGTAGACAAACCAAGAAACATGTACAATACGAAGGACGAGTAGTTTATTTATTTAATTATTTTTATATTAGCACTAACAAATGAAACTTACATGCTAATTCTTAATTAATACATATCATAGTACATTTTGAATAATATGAATATTCTATCCACTCAATTGCTTCGAATTTTGAGTTGGACTCTATTTAGGTATATAATAAAGTAAGAGCGGTGACAGGTAGCCGTAGTTACCAAAAGCAATTGAGTGGATATGGGACAATCATACACAAATCGACCTAGTTCCAAACTAAGCAAAGCTTGTACTATGGGTACTAGACGACGATATACATTATATATAAATACATAACATCGATGACCCAAGAACAAAAATTTCGAATTCATCACACAAATATTTGCCCCGGCCGGGATTCGAACCCGGGACCGCCGGCTCAGTAGGCAGGTTGCAAACTGCGCCAAACGCGTCGTCAAAATATTATTACAAAATATACGTTAGATCTAGATATAAATGTATTAAATGGTGCTAGTCGTCACTATTGATTTCAAGTAGCGGACTGATGCTGTCAAAAGGAGGAAGGAGGTAGGAGTAACAAACATACATAAACACACTCACAAAGTTTCGCCTTTATAATATTAGTGTTATTGAAGATTCCGCTCCTCCCTTTTATACTTCATACTCAGGACCATACTTCGAAGAACTATTATATTAATCTGTGACCATACTGTCCAGTCATGTAAAAATACACCTAGTGCGAGTAGTTAAGTTTGTTGTATGGGAGCCCCCCTTAAATATTTATTTTATTTTATTTTTAGTATTTGTTGTTATAGCGGCAATAGAAATACATCATCTGTGAAAATTTCAACTGTCTAGCTATCACCGTTCTTGAGATACAGCCTGGTGACAGGCGGACGGACGGACGGACAGCGAACTCTCAGTAATAGGGTCCTGTTTTTACCCTGGGGGTACGGAACCCTAAAAAGCTCTTTTCCAAGAACAACATATTACGAGGAACGCCGAAACGCGCAATTCAAGGAATTTCCGATTTAAGACAACTTTTTAACGGTTTAAGATGTTCCGAAATTAAACGTCATGCGTTCATACGACGAACATAACTTTTGTGAACCGAAATTATGGAATTATAAAGGAGATTTCACATTGTTATTATAATAAATAAATGATAGATATTAACAAATCGACCTAGTCCCAAACTAAGCAAAGCCGAGTACTAGACGACGATATATATAATACTAGCTTTTTTCCGCGACTTCGTACGCGTAGGACTCGTTAGTTGATATTGACAATTAGACTTTCAGGTATTCAATAATCGTATACAAATACACATATAGATAACATCCATGAGTCAATGACCCAGGAACTTCCCAGGAACAAATATTCGAGTTCATCGCACCATGGCCGGGATTCAAACCCAGGACCGCCGGGGCAGGGAGGTACACTACAAACTCCGGCAACCGCGTCATCTCTTAAGTTAAACCATAAATCGCAACTTGGTAAGTGCGCAAGAATGACTAGAAGAGAATTCCCAATGGCATTAAGTCTGCCTGTTGTACGATTTGATTTCCATTCGTGCAATAAAGATTAAATAACTGAATAGATATTTGCTTCTCGTAATCGTACCTATAGCCGAGTAAAAAACGTAAGTTACCAGTCTACCAAAAATAATTAAAAAAGCCTTTTTTTTATTTGCCACTAGCGACCCGCCCCGGCTTCGCATGGGTGCAATGCTGATAAATTGTGCATTTATAATACACATAAATGATATATAAACCTTCCTCTTGAACCGCTCTTTCTATAAAAAAAAACGCATCTGAATCCGTTGCGTAGTTTTAAAGATCTAAGCATACATAGGGTACAGACAGACAGGAAGCGACTGTTTTATACTATGTAGTGATAGTCAATCTTTTGGTCTCGATCGTACCTGATGTTACGTGACAATAAGACCTAAGATAGAGCATGCTTGCCTTGAAGATGCCTATTCACTCTCGACTTGAAGAGATCCAAGTTATATTTTTCAGTTAAAATGTGCGCAGGAAGAGAGTTCCACTCTTTCGCTGTCCTGATAAGAAAAGCCGCAAAGCGTTTCGTACGAATCAATGGTACGAGTATATCGACAGCAAAAGGGTGGAATCCAAGTCAGCGTTAAGTAACATGGGCTTGCGATGGTTGCGTTTATCACGTGATAAATAAGTGACAAAGCGTCTGTCACTCACTCTCACATTTTATCGTGACGGGTGCTTTGTCACTTATTTATCGCATGATAAAGCAACCATCATAGGCCCCACAGATGCAGTCCCACCAATACGTGCACTTCAGCTCATTTGTGGTGCGCGTGCCGCGGCCGCTGCAAGAACATCGACAGTGCAGACTTCTGGCCGAAGGGTGTCGTGTTTCGGCAGTTCCGGGGCAATCTGAAAGAACATATCTATCCCTTTCGTAATTCGTATTTTATTCAACTGGTCCTATTATCTTTTGGCTGAATGTATTTATTGTTTATTATTATATTTATGTATTAATTTATTTTTCGTGTATATATTATAATTTTCCGCTTAACAAAATAATTTTTCAAGTTCTCCACTACTCAAAGGTTGTCTGGAAGAGATCACTCTTTAGCGATAAGACCGCCTGTTGTTTACCTCTAAGTGTAATTTCTTGCGTTGTATTTCTCCTGCATGTTTTATGAGGTGTGCAATAAAGAGTACTTATGTTGTATTGTAATCTGACGTATTCTACACCAGATCAGACGCAACGGATGGCTCCGTTGCGTGGCCGCCATTGTGTCGCCTAAATCTAACTAGTTTTAAGTCTTCGGTCTCACATGCTAGATAAGCACTCCATCATAGCAGCCGATAGACTTGCTGGACAAAGGCCTCCCCCAAAGTTCTCCACAACGATTGGTCTTGCGCCGCCCTCATAAAAAACTAAAAAAGAAAATGAACTAAAAAAAACAACATAAATGATTCATTGCTTTGGGTCCTGCGGGTCCTAATATTCCTACTTCCTATTTAGGATTCCTAAATAGGAAGTAGGAATATTAACCGATTAGTCCAATAGTAGAGTTGCTAAGCCGCGAAATTGTGCGCATCGGGTTACAAGCATGAAATTTCTACCACACATAGAACGTTCCACGGTGATTATTTTCAGATGTGGAGGGAAGTCAGATTCGTCCCCTGTGTGGTGGGAGAGCGGGGTGAAGAGGAGCTTTTTCTTTTTTTTATTACTGATCAGTTAAGGCTATTAGGGCTTGTGCGACATCGTTTTCGTGTAAAATAGATATCAGCTATTAATTTTTCATGTTATTTAAGAATAGTTTTATATAAAAACTTGGGTTTATTGCCGAAAAGGTAAAAATCACAAAAAGTTTTTTTTATTCAGAACGATAAATTAGTTATCTATTCTGAATATTTACAATGTAAAAAAATATAACTAAACAGAAAATTTAATGTTGTTTTTAAAAATGTATACATATTGGGCACATCTGATACAAAAAGTACCTTGAAAAAAAATGTTGATGTTAAGCCTAGCCTGCGTGTTCTAGTACATTTTGCTAAGTCGCGAAATTGTGTACATCGGGATACAACCACCAAATTTCTACCACAGATAGAATATTCTGCGGTGATTATTTTCAGATGTAGAAGGAAGTCAGATTCGTCTCCTGTGCGGCGGGAAAGCGGGGAGAATAGGAAAAAGGAGTCCTCTTTTTCTTTTTATATTACTGATCAGGTAACGCTAGTAGGACTTGTGTCGTATCGTTTTCGTGTAAAACAGATATCAAGAATTCATTTTTCATGTTATTTATTCATAACACCATATAAAAATATGGTTGTATTTCCGAAATTGTAAAAATCACAACAATTTTTTTTTATTCAGGGAGATAAATTAGTTATATTTCCTGAATATTTACAACTAAAAAAAATATTGCAAAATAGCAAATTTAATCTTGTTTCTAAAAATATATAAATATTGGGCACTCTTCATACAAACAGTAACTTAAATAAATTGTTGATGTTGAGATTAGCCCGCGTGCTCGTGATACATTAGCAAAAAAAAAAATTGTTTTAATTACATTAATTTGTTTTTCTAGGACGTATATAGTAAATATTTTATGTAAAAGCATGTTAATAATCATTATTTAATGTATTTAATGAAGCGAAATAGGATGCGTTCGGAGATTTACGTTGGTTACGCCGACGTAAATATATATTTTCAGCTACTGTTTGTATTAGAAGTGCCCAACATTAATATATTTTTAGAAACCAGATTAAATGAACTTTTTAAAATAATAATAATAATTTGAAAATGTTCACGAAATTGAACTAATTTACCTCACTGAATAAAAAAACTTGTTGTGATTTTTACCTTTTCGGCCATTACACCCATATTTTTATATAGAACTATACGAAAATAACATAAAAAATGAATTTCTGATATTTGTTTTACACGGAAACGATACCAAACACGTCCTGGTAGACTTAACTGACCAGCAATAAAGAAAGAAAAGAGGGATACTTGGCCGTATTCACTCCGCTCTCCCGCCTCACAGGGGACGAATCTGACTTCCCTCCACATCTGAAAATAATCACCGTGGAACACTCTATCTGTGGTAGAAATTTCATGCTTGTAACCCGATGCGCACAATTATGTTAGAAAACAGCGGCTTAGCAACTCTACTACAATAGTTGTAAAATAATCTGCGTTTTAGAATGATCGATCCTACTCTATCTCTACTACTAAATTTCTAATCGATTTATTGTAATAATACTAATAATGTAACTATTACAATTTTTATTTTAATAATAATTAATGTATTGACTTGTAAAATGTTGACATTTTATTAATAAATGAGTATGAGTATGATTAACCACCAATATTAACCCCCCGGGACAATGTAGCACAGCCTTACCCGTTGTGTACCCAGGCCCTTATGAATCAAGGCATCCCGCGTAAACAAAACCGGGGAGGTCGTTCAACCCAACGGTAACTGCAACCTGCCTCGCCCGGTGCCGTGACGTCACTTCGGCGCTGCTCGGCAAGCGACATCTGCTGGCGAATAGTGAAACTAAGAGTAAACTTATGATTTTGATTGTAGATTTTAGATTATTTTCATAGAGTAAATTGAAAAAATAGATTATGTTTTCAATAAACTCATGTGTTATTATGATCTATACGAAAATATGTTTACATTAAATGTTATAAATGGTTGCACTCTCATTGTTGTAGCCATCTAGTGACAAGTAGTAGGACTAAACAAATTGATTATTTTATTTTGGGTATTATATTGATGTAAGCATTACTTGGAAGAACAGTTAATAAAATACAATAGAAACGGCATCTGTGTATTAATTTCCTTTCCACGGCAGATCAAAACTATTCGCTTTGATACGACACGATAGTACTATATCGTAATACGAGATGGCGCTATAGGTAGTAAGTAAATAAAATCTGATAAAGTGAACGTAACGATATCACAGCGCGATTACTTTGATTACTTACCCGAAAAGAGTACCTAAAATGCGATAAATTAAGTGCCCTTTCCATTACTTAAAAGTCATAAAGATTATTTTTACACTGTCGTAAACTTCAATCCGGAAAGACCAATTCCATTAATCCAAAACTTTTTTTGATGTGGTAATATTATTAATTGACTACAATAATATATATATTCATAATCAAAATATTTGTTGTAAAACAATAATCGCGGAGGTCGTTCAACCCAACGGTAACTGAAACCTGCCGCGACTACTTTTGTGACGTCATCGCTACTCATCGGCGCAACACGTTCTGAGTTTAGTGACATCTAGCGTTCAGTAGTAAAACTAAAGCCAAAAAAACATTATTAACAGTACAATTAATATTTATTTAAATAAAACAATTGAAACGGATTATATCACGTATATTCTAATTCTAATTTTAAAATATGGCTTCCATCAGGTTAATGATGATTTCGCCAATTTCAAGTTTGCTCGTAGAGCATGCCGTTGTTCGGTGAGGTTTTGCTTTTTGTAAATTGATAGCGATTTACAAAAAACCACGCGGTCTACCGGGCCTTGACCCAAGAAGGGCTATGTACGCTTCAAGTTGAATTCTTCATTAACCATTCACTCATACGTTAGTTCACTGCACAATACGCTATCAATACTACACATTGAACAACAAAAATGAATAAATAATGAACAGCAAAACTTGAACGCATGCGGCCATCTTAAGACACGAACCGGAAGACCTCACGTATATTAATTATTTGAGCCTCCCTGACGTTTCAGTACCTTTACAGATACCGTTGTCAAAGGTTGACTGAGAAAAACACAATTTTTCTCTGTCAAAGTTACATTTGTGCAAACTACCCATTTTGTAAATATTAATTTAAAATAAAGGTGTTCATACATGCCAGATGGGCCTAATGTGTAAAGACAGTTACACATGTGCCAGAAGGTTTAAATTGTTTTATTTAAATGTGTGACAGTCGCGGAAACCGAAGAAAATATTAATTAATATTTAGTTCAAATACCAAATACCAAATTAATAAGAGTATCCGTACGATGCCTACGATATCTAGGATTACGTACCAAATTTGAGGTAACTTAAGTGATTGTTGCGAAAGTACGTAGCATTGCAACAAGCTTGCCGATAATAGTTTTAAAATATGTGTTCTTTTGAATTTAAATGACGTGTTTAACCATTCATTGATTATTTATATTTTAATTCGAAAAATCTTTCGTTTGGCGATACTAGCGCTATCTCTTAATGAGTAGTAACATTATTATAAAGCGACACCTATCAAATTACGCGCATACTACTTGCCATTCTCTGAAACTGCTTGCTAGTGCACACGTAATATGAAAAATTAGTTTACTATAACCACAAGATGCCGCTACTGGTAGTAAACAAACCGTGAATAGCGTGAATTCGCCATCATCCAAATCCATTCATTCATTGTGATTGTGAGTCGTTCGGTGTCTTGTTTGTGAGAGGACTGTAAAACAAAATCTTTTCTGGCTCAATTGAATAGTTTTTATGGACAAAAAGCTGTAAATTGGTGTATTGTTTGGTTATTTATCTAATAATAGACATTGGTGACTGTTCGTTGTTTCGTTTAGAGGTGATAATTGTGGATTTTGCATAACGGTAAGTCTCAGTGTAAGAGTTAAGACTTCATGTTCCAATTGCATTGCAATTTACAATTACTTAATAGTCGTGAACGCACATTGTGTTTATCGCTTGGTTTCCAATAACCGTTTCTAGTATAGTTTAACATAAATACATCGCTATTTTGGTTATTTTACTGATACTTATAACCTACAATTTTCGTTTTTTTATCTCAGGTATAGGTATAAATACCTATGTTGTTTCTAATGTTTACTGCTGTATTATAATTAGCTTAGTAATAAATAAAACGTGTTAAATACATAACTACTTATTACTGTTGTGTTTTCGTTCGTTTCGTTCAGATGTACTTATTACAAAATTTACTGAGATTAAAGAGAAATAGATACCCAAGCACAGGACCCAAGTCATCTATATTTTCGTTTTGATCTATTTTTATTGGAAACTAATTTAACCCTTCGACTTCGCGTGGGTTTAACTATTGCGCTTATTGTTTCCTAACTGACCATTTTCCAAAATTCGTCATATTTTGACGATACATATCGGAACACTAACAATGTCCAATGCTTTATTTGTTGGAGTTAGCTGAGTTTGCCAGATAAGGTTAGCCGGAAATCCAAATAAGGTACCCACCTGCCTAAACTAAATGAGCAGGTAACTTAGCAATGAAATTTTTAGTGCCTTAGCTAAGTTGTGATATTGTTTTGCTGCTACTCTCATCTATCGCATTGGGAAACTGTAATGATAGATTTAATGTTGTTCTAAATAAATAAAATAACAAGAAACAGTAGACTAAGAAAAAAGTCTATATAATTATTGAACCTACTCATACATTTTCACGGTAATCGGTCGAGAAATGCGGCCTGTAGTCGAAAACAGCCTGATAACATCTGGACATACGAAAGAATTTTGGACCGAGCTGAAACAGAAACACTTCGCTCGGTCAATAAAAAATACAACACTCCCAAGATTGATCGTTACACAATGTACTTAAAAGTAAAGCATTTTAAATTCCCCATTAAGAGTAATCTTAGCTACAAAATGGGACCAAATACAATGAAAGCAATAAAACTAAGGCACCATCTTTAGGCAGGAGCGGAGGCTGTATAGCTGTCTCGCTCTGGCGTATTGGGAGAGTGTTGTCTCGTTCTCACATCTCATTGCCCTTAGACGTGTGACATCCCTGCGGGCTTAACTCTGTGGTTTAGGGTTGGCACTGATTGGGTTTTTGTTTGTTAGTTATTTACTGATTGATGTCTTATTGAGATAACTTACTACCGTCTTGCTTGCTAACCCACCGCCAAACAGCAATGTTCGCATTGTTGTGTTCCGGTGTGGGGGTAAGATAGCCGGTGAAATTACTAGCATAGAGGCATTCTATCTTCGTCCTCCGGGTAGGCAAGCACTTGTGACTCCTCTGGTGTTGCAGGTGTTTATGGGCGACGGTTATCGCTTTCCATCAGGCGATACGTTTGCTCGTTTGCCCCCTATGACATAGATTTAATTTTAGTGATCTTAAATCCCAGCTTAATACAAACGAGGCCGTCGGGTGTCCACTGTACATGTAGGATTTTACAGAAACTAACAATAAAGTACCGTTCCCTGGCGACTTGCGTGGGTCACCTTCTGTTGTTTTAGTCTGTGGTGGTAGTAAACGGGGCACATTGCTCGTAGAACCAATGGCCTTTACGACAAGTGGCGTGGCTATGGAGACCGCGTACGTGCAGGAACGCCGCCAACAAGTTGGACCTGTGGCGATGCTTTGGGGAGATAATTTTCCAACAATGGACATTTGTCTAGATATCCAGTCAAGTTATTCGATCCAACTGTATTCAGGAAAATTTGAAAAATGTTGTTATTATTCACGTTTATGATGACGAAAAAAAAAAAAAAAACAATGCCTACACAAATCAGGTCTTTCCCAATCCCAAGTAGCACACATTCTGTATAAGAGCTTAATAAGTTAATACAGCCCTCACACAGCTCTAATAAAGCCTGACCCGAAATATATGAGGATTGTCAAGAGGGCGCTATTTATAAGATTTAAATGGCAACAATTTTGTAACCAATCGCAACCGCATTATAATGACATTAGTTTAAATACCTGTCAGTTCCTATGATAACCTCAGTATCATTTAATGGAATCCACTCTTTTCCTGACTATTTTTCGTGTAGTAAATGCGTGTACATTATTTAATTATAATATTACGTTCACGACTGTGTAAGGTTCTCGGCATTTTCTTTGGATATCCATACTAATATTATAAATGCGAAAGTGTGTCTGCCTGTCTGTCTGTTACCTCTTCACGCTTAAACCGCTGAACCGATTTAGATGAAATTTGGTATATAGATAGTGTCAGTCCCGGGGAAGGACATAGGATACTTTTCATCCCGAATAAATTTAGTGTTCCCGAGGGATGAGCGGGTAACACCGCGGGGCACAGCTAGTTTTTAAATATTTGTGTTTTAAAGAAACCATCACGTATGACATTGACATTGTTGACAACCATCATAAAATCATTGCCAGTGTAAGAAATTAGTTCCAGTCAAATTCCGCAATATCGCGCATCCTCATATATTTCTGGTCAGGCTTTACAATGAATTATATTTTATTGTAATCAAATCTAGAAAAAAAACGGGGATATTATTATTCGTTCATCTCAGTAACGGGCGGCCAGTTTGCCGTCAGTGACAACCCTACCGTCCGGCCGCGCATAAAATCAATATTTATGGACGGCGATACATTTCACCTCAGCTCCACCTAGACGGACAAACATACATACCTATATATACGTTATCCCGCCCGGGCATGTTTGGAGACCCGAGGACTTTTCTTGTGCGGGAATTGGTACATTTCAATACTAGGTCGGAAAACTGTATTTAGACGGTCTATGAGTCTTCATACAAACTTTTGTAAGCAAATTGATAATAGCGATAACTACGTAAGCGAACTTGTCCGCGCGGAAGAAGTCATAAACCTCTTTTTATCCTCTGTAGTCGGGTAAAGAGTAATATAGTAAAATAACCAACTGTTGTATCTAGTACAGAAAAGCAAAAAAGAGGGTAACGTCTTTTCTTCCACGCAGTTTTATTTTCTGGTCTGTTTTTGTTGTCTGTCATGATGTGTAATGGATAGGGATATGTTGGCGTCCTTTGGGAAAGGCCTATGTCCAGCAGTGGACGTCTTTTGGCACTATTTAGGTCACCTCAGCTTCACCTAGACGGACAAACATACATACGAGGGTGAATTGAAAAGTTTTGAGCCTAAGGTTGATAATGAAATGAAAAAGAGAATAGAATACTGGTAGGTACGTAAGACCACTACCCAAAGATTGTCTGGAAGAGATCACTATTTACCGATGATACCGCCTGTTGTTTACCTCTAATTGTAATTTCTTGCGTTGTATTTCTCCTGTATGTTTTATACAATAATAATAATAGGTGTACAATAAAGAGTACTTTATTGTATTCTGCCGTGCTAAGCTAAAAGGGCCTTTTGTGTATGGAGCTCCATAGCAAAATGTTGCCTTTTACCTTGGCACGGCACTATTGTATTGTAAGCCATATTTTTTTTATTTAATATAATACAAATACAATACAAATACAAGTACTCTTTATTGCACACCTCATAAAACATACAGGAGAAATACAATGCAATTAGACATTACAATTAGAGGTAAACAACAGGCGGTCTTATCGCTAAAGAGCGATCTCTTCCAGACAACCTTTGGGGTACAATGGTATAATGCACTATCTTTTGTTTTTCTTCTGTCACAATTGCAAATTTTGTGATCCAAAATACTAAAAGAGGTTCGCGATTTCCTTTTGTCATAAAATACTTACAAAAAAATCGCTTAACGCCAAAGCAAATTTTTGAAGACATGTGCCAGACTTTAGGAGAATCCGCTCCATCATATGCCACTGTAAAACGATGGGTAGTAGATTTTAAACGCGGCAGAGAAGCAGCTGAAGATGAACCAAGGTTGGCAGACCAATAGCGGCTTCTACAGATGAAAATGTTAATAAAATACTAGGTATGATTATTGAATCACAGGCGGTTGAACGTTGCATTTCCTTCTGGCAATAATAAAATTGATAGAAATCTTCAAACATCGGAGGACTGAGAAACTGAGGGCTACTAGTAACCAAAATAAGTTATATCAAATTAGCATAATTTTGGTTACTACTAAGCACAATTTGGCTTTTTCTCTAGTAGGTAAGAGGCCTTATTCCTATTAAATATATATTTTTTAATTATGACTAATATATTGTTAATTTCAACCAACTTTTTAAAGTAATACTTTTTTCGAGTTCTAGAGAGTAACATAGCTATTTCATGCTTTCATATTGTGCAGTTCAAAAAAAAAAAAAACATTTTTCTGCGTGTTGTGTCAGTCGAGTCGAGTAGTTTTTGAAACAAAAATTATCTATGAAAGATTCAAACTGTAGGTTTCAAATATATACCAATAAATCGCAATGGTCCTGTTCAAAGTAGTAACGTTGATAATATGTTAAGGAACATATTTAATCATAGAGAAAAATGTCTAAAACAATCAGCATTTTTGAACGGACTTTATACTAGTTGTTTTTTTTTTCTGTATACTGCCCGACATATTTGGACTCGTACGAGCTCAGCACGTGTCGAACAGCCCAGGTAAAGCGGAAAACGCTATTCCATAGGGCCATTCTGAATTGTCACCAATTTGGCCCTTCGATGGGATGTAGGGTGACCATACTTTGCCAGTTACTGAAAATCATAAGTTCATAACCAAAACCAATAGGGGTGTAGACTGATGAACATAAAGTTTTTAATTAAATTAAATAATAATTATAATGAAAAGTAAAAATAAATTAAATTAAAATAAATTTGCACAATATAAACACAATGTCAGAAAAAAAATAGAATTAAATTTTTTAAGTCAGGCACGGTCTAAAATAGCTATTCACATTATAAAAGCATTTCTCTAGAAGCCAAGCGGTGAGTTTATTTTTAAAACTGTTTCCTTCAAGTAGCTTAATCTCCTGAGGAAGGCTATTGTATAAAATTATGCACATGTTAAAAGCATTCTTGCGGTACACAACTTTGGTTGCTCGTGGATAATATCAAGCTCATAACTTTTTTCCTGGTTTCCCTGTGCATAATTTCACCTCTCTTCCTAAAATATGATTGGTGAGTGCTAAGTAAAACGCATAATTCCCTTATATAAAGGCAAAGTAGAGGGAGTATGCGCAGTGTTTTAAATAAGGGCACACAGCTATCGTCCCGCTCATTACAAATAGCCCTGACACATTCATTCTGGATGATTTATGAAATTTCGCTCATGACGTTTAATAATGCAAATATATGACGTATGCGGATTATTGCCATATGAAAGCTGTTTGTAGCGCCACTATCCCTGGGCCGGACCGGGGTGAATTTCAGGGCGTTTTAACCGCGCGGTTCTAGTTTCATTAGTGTCACATGCTTTTTACCAAAACGAAAGAGCAAGTCGCAATAACTGTGGTGAAACTGGGATCTGACTCGGGAGTCCTTTTCAGATTCATACAAATTCAACTTTAACCATCATCTATTTTGTCAATATTTGCTGTGACACTAATGAAAAAAAAAACCGCCGTAAATACGCTTGAAATTCACCCACCGACGCTTGTTAGGCTATATATCAAGTGTTTTTTCTTTTCCTCAATGTTTGAGGTGTGCAATAGAGTATTTGTATGCTGTAGAATTCAGTCTTCCTATTCTCGGATACGTCCCACGCCACACCCAAAATATGGTCACCCTTGCATTGCTCGGCAGCTGCATTTGCGTCTCGGGTTGCCGCAGCTTGTAAAAACTAGGTAAAAAAATACGGCCCAAATAAAGGAATGACTTGCCTACGCCGTGGCAATTTTGCATAAACTTGGCGAACATCGCATTGGGGAGTGAATGTTGTTCGTGACATAAAAAGTGCGAGTCTAACTCGCGCACTGAGCGTTCCGTAGTTCCGTACAAACACTTGTCCCATCTGAACTGGCCGGGTTAAGTTTAATAAGTGCACCTGGTATGTATGGCGCCGCGATACAAATGATGTGCAAAGTTAACGCTACCGATCACGTTCGTTGTATGGGATGGGAGCGACACTAAAATATTTATTTTAATTTATTTTATTTTTAGTATTTGTTGTTATAGCGGCAATAGAAATACATCATCTGTGAAAATTCCAACTGTCTAGCTATTACCGTTCTTGAGATACAGCCTGGTGACAGACGGACGGACGGACAGCAAAGTCTCAGTAATAGGGTCCCGTTTTTACCCTTTGGGTACGGAACCCTAAAAATATTATCAGTGCACACAAACAACCAATAATATAAACTCACTTTATTTTTCTATTCATTCATTTTGATATAATAATTTATTGGAAAAATTTCGCGCTGCATCAGCTGATGGATCTAGGTCTCCCCTAAATAATACAACCAGGACTGCCCAGCCTTCATCCAGTGACCTTCAGGTCAACAGTCCATTTTGTGAGGGGCCTACCCACGCTGCGTCTTCTGGTGCGTGGTCACCAATCAATGCCAATCAGCCCCAGAGACCATCATGTGCCCTGCCCATCGCCACTTCAGTTTTGCAATAGGCTTGGTATATTTTTGGAAGAAGGGATAATTTAACAGTAAATTATATTTTATTTCGATAGTCCTTGTTTCTTTACCTATTTAATAAATTGTATCTATTTAAAAAGCTTTTTTTTTTTTTCAATTGCCTATTTGACTGTTCTCAATAATAGTGGCTGAAGAGACCTTGCCTTTGAGACTTAATTAAAAAAAAAAAATGTTAGTTGGCACTTGTCAATGTCAAACCATTTAAATTTTGACACACGTACTGACGTGACGTCAAACCATTCAAATTCTGACACATGTCAGTGTCAAACCGTTGAATTTTTGACATTGACAAGTGTCATCGACTAGTTTTGATTTTTAATTAAGTTTCGAAGGCAAAGGACCTTCAGCTACTATTATCGAGATCTGTCAAATTATCAATTTAATAAACATTTCGGAAAAACTATGGTAGAGAAAAAGGAATGACATGCAACTTGTAGATCGTTACAACAAGGACTATCGAAAAATATTTTTTTCATGGTCATTCAAAAATTGTACAAGCCTATTCTTTGAGCTATGTCGTAAAAAGCCAGTATGAGTACTATAAAAAAAAAAACCGGCCAAGTGCAAGTCGGACTCGCGCACCGAGGGTTCCGTACAAACACTTTCCATCCCTAAGTGTTTAAGTTAAGTTTGCACCTGGTATGTATAGCGCCCCATATAAATTAGGTGCAAACTTGCAAAGTTAGGTATTAAAAAAAACTACTTACTAGATCTCGTTCAAAACAATTTTCGTTGGTAGTTTTTATAGTAATGTACATCATATGTTTTTTTTAGATTTTTCATTTTCTTATTTTAGAAGTTAGAGGGGGGGGGACCAACTTTTTTCCACTTTGGAAGCGTCTGTCACGCAAACTATTCGGTTTAGAAAAAAAATGTTTTAGAAACCTCGATATCATTTTTGAAGACCTATCCATAGATACCCCACACGTATGTGTTTGATGAAAAAAAAAATTTTGAGTTTCAGTTCTAAGTATGGGGAGCCCCCAATATTTATTATTATTTTTTTATTTTTGCATCAAAATCTTAATGCGGTTCACAGAATACATCTACCTACCAAGTTTCAACAGTATAGCTCTTATAGTTTCGGAAAAAAATGGCTGTGACATACGGACGGACAGACGGACAGACGGACAGACAGACAGACATGACGAATCTATAAGGGTTCCGTTTTTTGCCATTTGGCTACGGAACCCTAATAAAGGATAAATGTGAAATGAAATGTGTTTAACTCAAAAGATATCTTGGTATACGGAGTACAGCTGTTGACCTTTTAGTTTAAATCTAAAGTAATATCAACAAAAAACCTTTATCCGAAAACGTTTTATTGAACAATTACGGTCTAATCACCTAGAATTCTTAAATAATCCAAACTGATCATCGATTGATCGCATATGTCAATACCACTTACTCATTACACAAAATTACAGTTACCGCCCGAAGAAGCGCCACCATCAAACATACAACTCAGAATTCCACCAAAATTATCAGTTACACATTTCTCCTACCCGCAAAGATAACTTTGCAGCCGATTCTTGAGGCGTAAAATCGTAACTACTATTATACCCGCTATGAAAACAGTCTTATTGTGAACGGAATATGATATTATTTTAAATTTCGAATTAAGAACATTCGCGCATTCAGCCAGTCTCTATCAAAATCCCACATATTACAGAAAACCGTGCGAGATTCAAAATTCGAACACAATCGAACACAGAGAGACACAGAGCCCAACCGTTACTTTATAGAGTATACCGGTCATCCTTGTGTTTCGCCTGATGGAAAACGTATGTACGCCTAAGGTCATTGCCCCGAACACGCCACCATTATAGTTTGAGCTCCCATGTGTCCGTCTTCGTGTGTAACATCCTCATGGCGGGGGAAGTCGGTGTTGGTACAGGGGTCTTCGTAAACCGGTTGCTTCGCTGGTTGACAGGTTGACATAGCTACTGCGTTTTGTTTGTCCATTGCATGTAGGTTTGTTAATCAATAAGGTGAGTGTTTTTGAGAATAGCAGAGAAAGGCGCCTTTAGCCGTTAAGGTTTTCAACTTTAGATGCAATAAACTCATTTAAACAATACGTTATATTGTCTATTACATGTCATACTTCTATAGTTAACAAAATAACTGACTTCTAAGAAAATAATTCTTAATTGCGGTGCCCTCTGTGGTTTTAATTTTTTTTTTACGACCAATGTTAATTCAGGCTCATACCGCAATAAACAATTAGATTGTGATAATATGACACCTATGAATAGGAGTAGCACGAGTTGCTAAAAAAACGTGTAAGTACAGTCTGACACAAAAGAGTAGAAATTAAAAAGTGGCAATACTCTCGTCTCGTCCCTTTCTAATCAATCTAAGAAAACGGGGACGTCAATACAGTATTGTCACTTTTTAATTTCTACTCTTTTGTGTCATACTGTACCTAAGCTTAATATTTGTAGTTACCCCAATTTGTCTAGAATCCCGTCATGAAATCCTGACCTGATGACTCTTCAAGCTGCCTTCTAGTTAAATGATAAAATGCAAGTTGAGGCGTAAATCATAATCTACACGTAGTACCAAATCAAAATCAATCATCAATCGAATCCCATCCAAAGCTAAAAAATTTGTCTAATATTCGTAGAATTTTTTTTCGTCGAATGTTTCATTTTGCCGAAAAATCATTTCGAGACTTATCTGATAGATAATCAATTAATCATTGATCTCTCTATTTTTCGGCCTCTGCAGAAGTAATGTTTTATGGCAATGGCACCAACAATAAAATATGCTCTTTGAAATAAAAAATAAATAAAGCAGGTCTGCCGTTGATAAATACCTAATCGGGGAAACTAAAAGAAAAAACTAAAACAAAAAACCGGTCAAGTGCGAGTCGGACTCGCGCACCGAGGGTTCCGTACAAACACTTTCCATCCTTAAGTGGTTCAGTTAGGTTTGCACCTGGTATGTAAGGTATAGCGCTCCATACAAATGTTATGTGCAAAGTTAACGCAACCAATCCCGTTTGTTGTATGGGAGCCCCCCTTAAATATTTATATTATTTTATTTTTAGTATTTTTTGTTATAGCGGCAATAAAAATACATCTTTGAAAATTTCAACTGTTCTCAAGAACGGTGATAGCTAGTCACCGTTCTTGAGATACAGCCCGGTGACAGACGGACGGAGGACGGACGGCCGGACAGCGAAGTCTCAGTAATAGGGTCCCGTGTTTACCCTTTGGGTACGGAACCCTAAAAAAACCCCTATTAACTGGAGAACCTGAGTGAGAAGTTCTAACAAAAACAATAAGTTTGAGACAATTTTTTTGCAAACTGTACTTTTTTACACTTACAGGTACAGTGCGTGATGCGCTGTCTCGCTCGCTCTTACGCGATCCTGATAAGAACCTCTCTGTTTTCATCCAAACCCGAATCGCCATCTGAGAGCTCACAGACTTTACCTACGTTTATTTATTGTTCGCTTCCAGCCAAAAAAAAATAGAAAAAAGTACAGTCAGCAGTAAGATTTTGCATCATTTTTTTTTTTTATAGAGTAGATTTTAAATTTTGGTTGCTTAAATTGTTTCGTCTTCCTGCTAATCTTTTTTAACCCCCGACGAAAAAAAGAGGGGTGTCATTAGTTTTACATGTCTGTATTTGTATATATGTATCCTGTGTGTCTGTCTGTGGCATCGGTGCTCCCAAAGGGATGGACTAATATTAGTGCGATTTTTTTAATCGAGATACATGTCCAGTAGTTTCAAAGATATTCAACAAAGAATTCCAATTCCATATTTTTTTACTATTTTCAGGTTAGTAGCATTTTTATTATGCCACTGATTAAGGCGACGGGTACTGCGAAACTAGCGCCACTTTCGATTTTTTTCTTATACCTTCATAATCTGATATTTTTTAGAAATAGCTGAAGTCTAAGAGCTAGCAAAACACCTTTAATATTTATTAAATGACTTTACACAATTTGTTCACTGTAGTTTATCCTACAAAACTTGTTCACGTCAAAAGCGGCCACAATAGTTTTCGGCAAGTTTTTAGAGACAACTAAAGAACAAGAAATTGTGTATAATGATTTAATAAATACAAAAGGTGTTTTTACAGCTCCTCATATCTTGTAATTACTGAAAATTGATCTGGTTTAGAAGATATAATAAAAAATCGTAAGTGGCGCTAGTTTCGCATTACCCGTCGCCTTAAATAAGGGCCTCATGATGACCAGATACTTGTAACTATTGGGAGTTTTAAAATTTCGAATTTATGTATAAAGGGATATGACAATTCTGGTTCCGTTTCGTGTACTTATGGCAAGTAGGTACCTAATTAGGTAGGTTTATTAATTATTTCGTAAGTGCGATGTACAGTCGACTTCATAATTTGGGCTAAATTTTTAACAACTGGCCTCTATTATTAACGGCATAGTTTCAGATTTTTTATCTATCTTTATGTGCTTAGGTGACATATTTTGTAAATTTTCATATAAGTATCAATAACGTGTAGAATTTTGAACGTACCTACAGGAAATTAATAATTTTAACAGGAAATTGTGAGTTCTGACCGAGTCAAATAGGAATGTTGTCGTAATAATGATTTGCGTATGCGATTAAGCTAGAAATTCGCTCAAAACGCATGGCTATTACGTCACTTGTACAACAAAAGATCCTAACTCCCTTAAAACCGCAAACCCGTATAAGCCCTTTTCAAATTAAACAATAGCATTGTTAATAAAACACGCATCCACTCCCGCCTATTCCAAAACGCGCTAAGTGCGCTTAAAACTCAAGCGAACATAAGCCTTTTGTCCACTCCTTAAGAGCATTGTTAAACCCGGGCGGTTTATCTATCCATCTTTGCTTATAACTGGCCCAGGTAGTCGCGGAAAGAGACAACCTAACGCCACAACAAGCATTTACACGCCGGCCACTGCAAAGAAAGTCCGTTCAATCGATAGAATAAACCAGACGAACCCGTCAAATACCGCCATTTTGACGAAAACGACTCGACTTACGCGTACGCCGTTGTCACCGTTGAAAAGAACGGGAAAAAATAGCCTAAAATAGTGTGCAATACGTTTGTATTAACTGTAGTAACAACGCAACGGTCGGGCATTTAGGTTTTAAACATCGAACGCGGCTCGTAATCTGCGATCAAAATGGCGGCCGTCTTACGAGCGAGAGAGTCCGATTCGAATTTGGAAAATTGGTGTTTTTTTCTGTTGTAAAGAGAGCAGTATAGTATAAGGTTAGGTTGAGAACAGGAGGGGCGATCTCGGCAGGCAAAGCGCGAAGGGAAAAGTGTCGTCGGCAGATGAGCCGTGCTGTCGCGGGATATGTCCGGCGATGCACAGATGAGGTAAGAGCTGACGATAGATCTTTTGAAGTTGCGCTCGGTATTATCTTTTATTTTAGTTTATAGTGTTCATTGGTAAATATATAAGGCATGTATTTAAATCGATATCTGTATATTCCCTTTTTTCGATCAAAATATTTGAAAGTTTCATCAAAAATACTGACTTGCGCACTAATTATGCACACTAAATAATGCGAATTCAATATACTATTTAAAGGTATTTGCAAAACTGTTTTACTGGATATAAAAAAAAAAAACTAACCTAACCTAACCCGGCCGAGTCGGATCTTAGTGTGCAGTGCGAGGATAATTAGTGCGCAAGTCAGTATTTTTGGTGAAACTTTCAAGTATATCTGATGTACAAACCATATTTTTGGTGTGAATTCGGTTAAAAAGGTCATCTGGTTTTGTATGATGTTTAAGTTTTTTTTGTAGGACATGTTCAGTTAATCAATTGTTTCTTTTGCACAGCATAAGTTTTTCTGGTATGCATTCAGTTAATTAGTAGAGTTACCTAGTGCACTAAAAAAATATTTAGATGTGCATTTAAATATATCCCAATATATAATAACATAGTTATACTAGATGTGAATGCAGATGCGATAAGAGTTGAAGATGAATCTTTTGAGATTGCAAGTGTTTGGCTAATAAAATAAATGAATGTAATTAGGTATTCTGATGAGAAGATAAGAGTAGCGTGTGCGTCGCTTGTTTTTTTTTAATATAATGTATACAAAATTTTATTGCTCAATAATAATATGTATAAACATTTCATTTCCGATTTAAGCATAACAACTCTTCTGACGTAGTAATTACTTAAGGGCTACTTTAATAAAGTTTGTAAAATCCGGTCTCTTACCAGTAACTTTATGTAGTATGGCTTTCTCTTTCTGTTGGATGGGTTTAAAATAAAAATAAAATTAACAAAACAAAACTTGTATTTTATTCCCCATTCAGATAGTCCTCTTTGTAAAGAACATTAATTACAAGTACTATATTATAATGCAAACTGAATTATTTTTCAGCGTCTGACTAGACTTTAGGTACAGATATACGACTTTTCAGATTATAATTCTCATTTTTTAAGCTGACCGTTTACCACTTGTTTTCATTTCTTCTAAATTCAACTTCTCTATGTACATGATTAAGACAGTAGTATTGGTATTGAGCGGCAACGTTTACAAGATAAGCTCTTAAGTGGTAAACAGTCGGTTTTATTTAGTTTACTTTAAGGGGCTCCCCGCTCTCAATGACCTTCGATCTGTTGCGATAGATTTTCCCATATTATAAATAGCTAATCATAATAACATAGTTTTTCCACAACAAAATACCGTATCAAGTACCTTTCACATGTCACTGACTTTGAGATACAGGCCGTCAAAGTTTACTATTTTTTCGGGGAAAAAGTTGTGGAAACGGTTTTTTGCGTTTTTCTCGAAAAGTATTGAGAAAAATAGAAAAAGCTTCACAACAAATTTTGTGGAATATGGTTTAGAACAATAAAATGTAAGATATTTTCTACATATACACCGGGGATAAAAGTAGAAACGAGATTAGTGTATTTTTGGTCCTTCACCGAATATTTTTTTATAAAATACACAGTCGTTAAATCAAAATTCGGGTCACTACAAAGTGTTAAGCATAGACTATACTAAATAGGATACAATATATATTAAATAGGACATTATAACTCTATAATCCACAAACTAGATACGATGTAAAAATCATCAAATTGGCTGATTTCTGTAGGGAGCCCCTTAAGTTACTAGTTATTTATTGTTTCTAACAGTCTTGCAAGAAATCGTGGTATTTGCCTATTGGCGTTGACATAAGCAAACAATCTGATTTTAGTAATGAAAAGGCCGATATGGATGAACAACATTATAATCAACTCAAGGTATTATATTGTACAAGTAGTTAATATATATCTATCAATTAATCAATTCATAGTCTACATTCTCGCTCGAAGTCCAGTACAAAAGTGATGGCTGTCGGGCGCGTTCCTCCCTCCATGCCTTCGCTGCAGGGTCCCCACTAGCGCACCAGCTCGGATGTGACGTGTGACGTGTGTGTGTGTGTGTGTGTACATTGAGCAAATTCATAGAAAAAAATAATATTAAACTATAAAGCGCTGCAAGAAATATTAGACTGTGTGCTGTCTGCTTATAATCTGGATTGGACTATCTATGTGTATTATTCGTGTTCCGAGAAGCTTGGTAAACATTAGCAGTAATTCCTGAGGACAAAAAACACATACACAGAAGTATGTGATTTTTGTCCTCAGGAATTACCAGGTCCGAAAAGTATCAAAATTTAAAAGTGCTATGCTTTATCTATGTACCGTGCTAAGCTCAACACTTGTCATTGGCAGAATTGTGCTAGATGCACAGTAGCCATAAATAAAAGAGTGAAGTGAAGTTACTCGTTATCAGTTATCGCTAACTAAAGGCAAGGTCAAGCTTGTTTTTGATACCGTTTATTTATACTTACTTTAATATTATGCCTCGAGATTGAGAATCTAAACAACATACCTATTTTATTTTTTAATAATTAACTTTTATTTATTTCATACCGATTTTAATATTACATAGGTACATAGACATACCCTCTATAAAAACGGTATGTCACTGAAAGTGAATTTCGAGACCATTATAGTTTTGTAAATATATTTCTAAGGGCTTGTGCACAACTCACGTGAGGTTTTTTCGGTTACTTTTTGACCCCCCTCCCCCCTGGTGATATTTGGTGAGGTTCTTTGCTAACCCCCCTCACTACCTCACGTGTATTTTTTCCGCCAAAATTTCGTATAATAGTCTCGCTATTTTGAAGTATCTAACAAGTGAAGATTTATTTTTAACGAAACTGAGAAAAAAATCAGATTTTTTCTTGGTTCGTTCACTGTAGAAAAATACACTTGAGGTCTCCTTATACCCCTCCCTCCCCCAACGTGATATATCTTGATTTTTCGTGATTTGTGCACAAGCCCTAACCCAACAAAGATGAGAGATAAATAATAATTTTTAGAATCAATACCACTCCGGCGCTTAGCACGGCATTACACATTAGCTTAAAAAACGTAACAAAATAATTGTCGCGATTTATCCGCATTCTCGCATAAACTTAAAACATAATAAGTTTCTGTCAAAAATGTTATTTTAGTGGCAAGCTTTTATAGCCGACTGTACTTTTCTTTGGATATCCATCAAATGCTCACTGAGACGATTCTAAAGAGCCCAAGCTCGGTAGGATTGCTTTTTCTATAGAGTTCCTATGGCCACCTTCCGGCTCCATCATCAGATCAGCCCCATGGTACCATATTATTGTATTGTCATCAAAGTTAAGTAAGTATGCAAAATTTCAGCTCAATCGGTTGACGATATCTGCTTCAAAATTGAGTTGCAAGATTTCACCCGAACAAACATACATTAAACATACAATGCAAGTTAAATAAAAACTCGTAAAAAACTTCTTTGTCGTCCATCGACACGAGCTCGAGATATATCCCAGGATTTATCCGCGTTCTCGCAGTCCCCTGCGCACCGGCTACCTATCTTTCATTGCACGTACGCGCGGGGGGCGGCGGCACGCGAGGGGTCGGAGAGGAGCCATCTTGCGAGCGGCCGCCGACGAGAACGCGTCTCGCAACCGCCCGCTTGTAATTCGCACTAATTAACCACAGAAACGAGTGAAAAACCATATAAAAAACAGTGATTTCAGTGCCCCGAAAGTGCTAAAGTGTTGTGTTGTGTTTTCATCGCGTGCGTGAAAAAGGTGAGTCGATTCTTTGTGCGCGACAATTATCATTCTCATCGATTCGACCGGTTGCGGGGGGGACGCCGTGTCCTTTTATATCTTTTGTTGTTTTGTAACTAAATCAATAATTTTAGTTGCCGGACCGTTCTTAATTCGAATCTCGTTCGGGCGTTGAGTAACTCGTATTAGATTCATTTGTTTTGGTTGAATGCTGTGCGAATTTTTAGTGTGTTAGTGATGCTCGGGTGAAAACAAAAACCGATTGGCATTACCTCATATTGAATGTGGAATGTTTTCGTTATCTATAAATAGCTTTGGTTATATCGTTTGAATGCATCATTCTCCATTCATGAAACGCTTTTGAATCATTATTGTCAATGTTGCATTTATTTGCTTATCTCGACATAATTGTGATGATGTCACAAGCTAACACACGTATTATTTTGTTATCGTACGTAATTAAGATATACATAATTAATAGAAAACATTAATTAAACTGGTTATTAATCGTAAAGTATTGCCAGATATCCGTAGAAAGTTGTTTAAATGGCAAATTAATTTGTTTTGGTCACTGACAACTAAAAATAGTACTTAACCTCTTTAATGTAATTAATATTTACTGCCTCTAATGACACTAATAACTGTCATTCGTCACCTGTAGCATGACATTTTGCATAAGTACGATACGCCTAAATACATAACTTGTTCTAGACAAAGGAAACGTTGCCTGTATTTATCTACCTCAGCAGTGCATGACCTTAAAACACGTTTTACTCCGATAAAACCTTCATGTAGATAGACGCTTATATAAACAATAATCTTTCATTCATAATGAGTAAGTTAAAGACCGATAAATGTTACATCACTACGATAACATCGGCAACAAAAGCCATTTAAATAAAAACAAAAACAATCGATTTTGCATTTCGAACGCCATTCGAAACTAAACAATTTGAATTTGGAATGGAAATGGAACGTCGTTTGAAATGGCGCGATGGCGGATACAGCACATCGAGCATAAAATAATTGCATTCGTACCGCGCCTTGGTCTCTGTCTACCTACGTTTGTTTGATATTACCCTGATGTGTGGGATAGCGAGATCGCGATCAGAAACCTCGTTCAGCGGCGATCATCTCGAATTTGTCGCGTTGCATTCCACAGACAAGACGGGTCATCTTTTTTTGAATTGTACGTATTACCCTGTCAGTTGTAAACGGTCGTCTTTGCACGTACTTGGGATTATTTGATGACCTTTTTAAAATGCTCGCGTTTGCTTTAATGCTGATTCACCGGTCGTTACCGTACAGGCGCAGGCTAGCTTTTTCAAAGGTTTGTTGTACTTGGACTGATGTGTTCCAATGAGTTATTTTTGACGGCTACGCTTGGGTGAAGATATTAATGAATGTCGATTAGTCACGAATCGGACATTGCCAAATAAATCCATACTCGTTACTGCGAAATCGGTTTTATTCGTTTTGGATTACTGGGTACCTTGTTCCCTATTTATCAACTGATGAAATCGTCCTACTTTGGAATCATTTATATATATTTGATTATCTTATAGGTGTTGACAAAGATCCGAACACTGTTATTATAATTCGATTTCTCTTAAATAATGAATCGATTAATTTGCACAGTGTACCGATTATTTAAGTACCAAGCATGGAGAAAGTCGTAAATGGTATAAAGGTACATATGCTTTAAGGTTTAATTAACCCAAGGCATGATAATATTGATAATGTAAATAGCATTTTTAACCCGATCGCTTGACATTTAACGTTTCCCGAGAAAGTAATGCTTTAATGACTACTATTATGTACCACCCATTCGCTGAGGCTGAACATAACCTTAAGTTATTGCACTGCAGGTCGTTTACTATTTTTAATCGTAATATGCTTTGTTTTGTGACTATCGGGTGCCTAAACAAATAAATAAAATAATAATAAATATCGGACAACCTCACACAAATCGATCTAGTCCCAAATTAAGCTCAAGAAGGCTTGTGTTATGGATACTAGACGACGACGATGTACGTACTTATATAGATAAATATATACTTAAATACATCGAAAAACCATGACCCAAGCACAAATATTCGAGTTCATCACACAAATATTTACCCTTGCCGGGATTTGAACCCAGGACCGTCGCCTCAGTAGGCAGTTGCTTAACCACTGCGCCAACCGCGTCAAACGTCAATAAACCCTTTAACCAAGTTAATGAATTTATCAATAACACATCACACAATTGGAAAGCCAAGAAGCCTTGTCCCCGTTACGATGTACACAGTAAAGAACCACTAATACTAAAAGGTAGTATTGTAGAAGAATAATAACGCCGGTTATGACCTTCTTCAATGGAAACAGGTAACAAAGGTATCACATAATCAGACTCATGGTGGTAAAGCATATATTACGAAATAATCGTGAACATCTTATACCAACTCGTAAAAGAAAATTGGAATGAAAACAAGTATTTACAATTTACATATATACTTTATTCTTTGTTCAATAACAACATGAGTTGTGTTTGAAATTGATATATATGTACAATACATACACAACATTCGTAAGTTAAATATCATAAAAACAAGAAAAGCAAAATTATTAAATTAATCAAATCATACACTAAAAATCATAAGTCAAAAGTCAAATATAAATCATAAGTCAAATAACTTAGAATTCGAAAATCATTAAAAAAAGACAAATATAAATTATGCTTTCTTGACCATACCCTTCATCTCTCTGCGCTCTGATGCTTAAGAGCCCACTCTTTAGTATCAGAACAATGTTCTATATATGTACGGCTATTTTTACGTTCCCTTCCGGCGAAATTTTCCCCTGAAAATTGTAACACCGCTCTGACCGCTCTTGAAACCGATTGCCATTAGAACAGGTTCCAAATTGGCGCCCACGTACTAGAAAACTAAAATTCTAGATTTGCAATAAAAATCATTTATGGAAAGGGGTCATAATTTCAGGATAAATCTTAATAGCGTGATGTAGGATCGTCATTTGTTTTGTATGGGCGCGCGGCACAGTACCAGCCTGACGCCATCTGTTTCCATAATTTCTTCTGATAACGCCAAAACGGCTGGACGGATTTTCACCAATTTTGGTACAGGGATCCAGAGATATAGGATGCTTTTTACCCGGCTACGGTAAAGAACACCTATATAGCTATAAATCACTGTCCACCTTTAAAATAGCTGCCCAATTACATTACACATTCGCGGAAGGTTTGAATCATAATCGATCGGACAGCATGTAATTTGCCGCTTTCCCCAAGCCCCAGTCTTACGTCAATGTGGATGCATAATTTATTGGTCTGTCGGACGTTCTGTCTTGTATGCACATATACTGTTGACTGACAGTATGGGTTATTGCTCGAAATGTCTTTCTGGAAGATTCTGTTTGTTTAACTGAAAATCTATGGGTTTTATCAAATTGTTTTACTATCCAGGCAATACGACTCTGGAATGATCCTCCACTCCCCATCAGGCAAGCACAAAGCAAACATATTTTCAAGCGAATGCTATTCGAGCATCTTTCTGATCTATATCTGTCTAAAACTTTTGTTTTAAGAATAATTGAGATCGGCGAGATCCCTTTTTGGATAACAAAATCCAAAAAAAGCTTTTTGCGCCGGTCTCATATGAATGGGACACACACACAAGTAAATTTGTAAGCCAAGCCTACTGAACTTTTCTAATTATAACTAGAAGATGCCCGCAATTTCGGATGCGTAGTTTTTTTATATCGTAGTCGGGTAAAAAGTATCCTATATCTTTGGATGTCCAGCTATCCCTGTACCGAAATTGGTTAAAGTTTGTCCAGCCGTTTCGGCGTGATACGAGGAAATAGATGGCGCTCAACTGGCAAAAAAGACGATCCTACATTACGCTATTAAGATATTTTCAATAAAAATCTGGAATTTTATAATAGTAAATATAGATGTAGTATAGGTATAGCATAGGTATGACATGCGAATCTAAGTACGAATAATGACTTAAAAAAACATGACTTTTTACTTATTTCTATATCACCGTTTGCTTAGCTGGAATTGTAACCATTTTTTGCACAGTATTTGTATAAATGTGAACAATGATAAGATAGCAATGTGTCACAGTACCTAACATCTCATTTTCGATTGCGAAAACACGTTTGCTAAAAGGCCAGAAAACAGCAATCACATCAATCCATTATTTATTTAAACTTTATTGCACTGATCAACTAGTAGAAATGGCGAACTTAATGCCACAAGGCATTCTCTATCAGTCAACCATAGCGGTAAACAGAAACCTTGAGTCGGTGCAGGTCTAGAGTCAGACCACGCTAAATCTTCCAAACAAATGAACTGTCAACTTGTATGCTTTGACAGTTCATTTGTTTGGATGGTCTGACTCTACGAGTATAACTTACGGAGACAATTTAATCATTTTCTGGTAAGGTCAACCGGGATAATTCCGTCCATCGAGGCAAATGCGTCAACGAAACACTCTATAAACTTCCAACGCAATTTTTTTAATTCATTTTGTTGTGCCAAACTTTAGGCAAGAAGGGTATGGTCTTAAAATGTCCCGCTTCTATTATATCACCAAAAGACGCATTTGCCTCGATGGACGCAATTACCCCGGTTGCCCTTATGGGAAAGGCTTTTTACACATTGAGCCGGGTCCAGACTAGTGTAACGTGTAATGTAACATTACGTGTAATTTAGCGTCAACAGTGTGGACGGCACACGAACGCCGTCCAAACGAGCACTGCGAGCGCCTTTGTGCTCGCGCAAAAACCGACAGCCGATGTATCCGGCGCGAGCGTTACCTGTAATGCTCGTAGTGACGTCCACATGTAGAATTCGTGTTACATTACACGGCAAATTACATTACACGTTACACTAGTCTTTACCCGGCTTTGGACACATGTTAATTTATAAAATGTTTGTCACTAAACTTGTGTAAACTATATATAACTATAAGTAGTGGCTCTGTAAAATGTAGACCTCGGGAGTTTCTTTCAAAATGACTGAATACTGTATTTTTTTAAGTTTCAATAATTGTATAATAAAATTCTAAATAACGGATATGGGGGATATCGCCGTTATTTTGATATTTGTATACAAATGTAGGACGACAACAGACGGAAATATGGTCAGCGACATCAAAACATTTTCCATTGGTTTTAATGACATGCATATTGAGAGTCAAAGGTTTGTACGCCATATTTTGGCTGATTGTGATGTAACCAAATACTAACTCTACCACCATCACCATTTATAACCACTACAATCAATAATTTAGTATTTGTATTTTGTATTTGAACATCCAAACATTCAAACATCTAAAGTGTGCTCAATTTTAAACTAAAGGTGTTCAGTTGGCAACATTGCATATAACTTTTAGTCCTCGCAGGTTAACTTAGGAATTATTTAAAAACCCGAAGCAAATTTAGGTCTGACAGGCTAAGCCGAAAAAAGGCTCGCGACCAAGAATGCGACGGTTTTAAGGCAAAAATGCTATTCGGGAACCAACAGACTAACGAACTTAAGGTAACTTATAATAGAGCCTATGTCCATGGCACAAGGTCTTAGGATACCCACGGCACGGTATGTGGCAACGCTGTTGGTATAGTGATGGGAAAAAATACATTTGGACACTCAATCGCAGTGACTGAAATCACTTACGTTTCCGGACCCGGTTTGGTCACGATTGTTTTTTAAAAATTTAAATCACGTACGATAAGTATTCAGTGAAGTTAGACAAGTCAGAAAATGGTTTGTCCGAACTCAATAATTGACTTTTTCATTTTAATATCTTACTAAATTAAGTTTTGACCACCGATTTGAGTAAATATTCACCATTTTTATGATTTAGGAAAATCCCCTACACTAACCTGGGTAGGTTAGGTACCTTGCGTTCCGGAAAGCGGCATAGAACCCCCTAATTAGATTTGCATAATTTGGGTGAACGTTAACCCATTTTGGGAAAATTTTGGGTGAATATTGACCCATTTAGATAGCAGTTAAACCCTGGCCATAACGTAAAGTCTCGTCGACAACAATCCTGAAAAAAAAATTATTACTAAAAATACAGTAAACAGTATCTACAGGCAAGATCTCACTGAATCGAGGATAGACTTACGTGCTCCAGTAACGCTGTTCCTTCGTAACAAGTCAGCGATACCTTTTGACGAAAATTCACTGTGACTTCGATGTTATTTATCCCCCACAACTATCTGACGACTTCTATCCAAACACAAAAGGGCCAATTTTAGTAGGGCATAATAGTAGCTTAAGTCGTTTTGTTATTAGTTAGCCAGAGAATGGGTTTCTGTTGGTCCCAGGCTTTGCGGATCGACCACTTTTTATCAGAGATGCCATTTTGAGAATTTTTATCGGGTGTACGTTTTAATCGCGTTTTGGAATTTCTAAGTCCTGATTTTTGAAGTGTGCCGGCAGTGTATAGATATTATTTGGATATGGACGGCTAATAGACAACATTTAAAATTTTCTAATAATATATTCCTCTTAGCCTTTGTCCCATTTTTAGGGTTCCGTAGCCAAATGGCAAAAAACGGAACCCTTATAGATTCGTCATGTCTGTCTGTCCGTCTGTCCGTCTGTCCGTCTGTCTGTCCGTCCGTATGTCACAGCCATTTTTTTCCGAAACTATAAGAGCTATACTGTTGAAACTTGGTAGGTAGATGTATTGTGTGAACCGCATTAAGATTTTGATGCAAAAATAAAAAAATAATAATTATTATTGGGGGCTCCCCATACTTAGAACTGAAACTCAAAAAATTTTTTTTCATCAAACACATACGTGTGGGGTATCTATGGATAGGTCTTCAAAAATGATATCGAGGTTTCTAAAATATTTTTTTTCTAAACCGTATAGTTTGCGTGACAGACGCTTCCAAAGTGGAAAAAAGTTGGTCCCCCCCCCTCTAACTTCTAAAATAAGAAAATGAAAAATCTAAAAAAAACATATGATGTACATTACTATAAAAACTACCAACGAAAATTGTTTTGAACGAGATCTAGTAAGTAGTTTTTTTTTTATATTTTAATACCTAACTTTGCACCTAATTTATATGGGGCGCTATACATACCAGGTGCAAACTTAACTTAACCACTTAGGGATGGAAAGTGTTTGTACGGAACCCTCGGTGCGCGAGTCCGACTCGCACTTGGCCGGTTTTTACTTTTTTTGAGAATGAATTCTCAATCGGGGTCGGCTACCTAAATCCCAAGATGTGGCGTAGGCACTAGTTTTTACGCAAGCGACTCCCATCTGACCTTCCAACCCAGAGGGGAAACTAGGCCTTATTGGGCTTAGGTGGTTTCCTCACGATGTTTACCTTCACCGAAAAGCGAGTGGTAAATATCAAAATGACATTCCGTACATAGGTAAGTTCCGAAAAACTCATTGGTACGGGCCGGGTTCGAACCCGCGACCTCCGGATTAAAAGTCGCATGCCCTAACCACTAGGCTACCACCGCTTCCGTATATGTATATAATAATAATCTAATATATTTATAGCGAATAAGTGACTTGTAATTAATTAAATGTCTATAATATTAGTATGGATTAGTATGGATTATTATAGAACCCAAAATTATTATTTCCGTTGTTCCTTTTGAGGTACGCAACCATAAAACAACCTTTTTTCTAAGACCATGAAATGAACAGATGCCTGACTAATCATCATACCTCGGGGTTTTCGGTGCACCGATGATTTATCACTAGTAGCGTCAAATCATTTATGCTCCGAAAATCGCGGGGTATGCTAATCATCAGCACAACATGTACAGCGATGCCAAATCGATGACTATATTTACAGATAATCGACACAATTAGACTGACAATGATCGTTTTCTTGACGATGTCGTGATCTCGCGTCATTCCGATCGCATGACGCATTGCATTGCCACATGCAAATATTGCAATCCAGCCCGTCTAGCACGACTACGCTTCGCGAGTCTTGTCGCGCGACATAGCATCGCCCCACTCTCTCACAGTAGAGCGAAAAAAGAGATAGGTAATATTTATCGAGCGAGAAAGAGTCGCGTGTCACAGTTGTGCTAGAGGTGCAAATCATAATGTTAGTCGTGTGGGGCAAGTGTGCGCAGTGGGTAAATGTACGCAGTGGTATCCTATCTCGACTCCGAAACATTGTTTCCTATCTGTAACGATTCGCCAAATTTTCATTTGTCCGAAAGTATTTTTTTCCTGAAACCCGTGATATTTTTAGGGTTTTATAAACAATGTTTTAAACAACCCATTAGGTTAGGTTAGTTTTATCATTATTCCGAAAATAAATAACAGTTTTGGAAAGAGATGGTTTTCGGACAAATGAAAATTTGACGAAACTGAGGACAGTTTATTTTTCATTGATAAACTGACCGGCGATTGACCTCGGTAACAACTGATAGTTATGGACTACAGGGTCTAAGATGTAGCTCGCTGGTTCAGTAACAGCCTATTCACTCTTGTCTTGAAGAGACCCTAATTATCAAACGCCGTATACCTGTATGAAATGAGATATGAAACCCTGTCTCTCTGTTCTTAAAGCTAAACCGAAAGCGACACCAAAATTTTATTAAAATTTACATGCACTCCGAGGCAAGCTCAAACAGCTAGTCAAATCCATAATGAAATCTGTCTAAAAACAGTATCTGCCCGGCTAAAGTAATCAAACCCAACGCAAAGGACTAAGTGCATAAAGCGATGTGGTCCAGCCAGCATTCAACGACGACCTAGATTCCCTCAAAGGCTTTAACGGCCGAAATTTGAGACTCGTATTATACAGTGTACGTTGTTGGTTTCGTTTTGAAGTCACAGCAGTGACCAAGGAACTATAATCACTTTTTATCTAAAGCCATCCCTCAACGAGAAGAAATAATAACCTAAATGAAAAATTTAAAACACCCTCGATGCAAGTAGCTGGTCATCATGAGACCCTCATTCAATGAGTGATATAGAAAATGCTACTAAAACTGAACTTAACTTCAAAATTTGGAATTCTTCAATATTGGCTGAGATCTTGTCACTTGTTCCATTTAAAGCTGAATATCTTGGAAACTAGGTAATAGCCCTATTTCCACCAAACATAACTAAGAACCAACTCGACGGACAAGCCTTTCGATTAAAACAACCGCACTCAAATTGGTCCATCCGTTGCTATAATGCCACAGCTGTATAAGTACTTACACCACATTAGGCTTCCTAGTTTGACCTATCGACCTAAGGGATTTCTAAAAGTGAAACGCGAACCTATGTCGACTAGGTCTATCTAGGTCGCCTGACCGTAATTGTATGCACCGTAAACATTTCGCTGCTTAGTGCAATTTATAGATACTAGTGTACGCCAGTACACCACTTTACCCACGATTCAAATGATTTGGAGAATCTCTACATCTCCTTTACGTGTACCAATGTAATTAGTTATGTCATAACATAATATAATTGATTGTTTGAAGTATAATATACGAAAAAAATGACTTACACTGGTTTTGAATGACCGATCACACCGCGCGCAATAAACACTATGGAAGTATTAATGTTATCACTCTTTCTAATCCCCGCGCATGTCGCCTGGTATAGATTTCAAACGACTTATATTTTATTGGTTGTATGTGTAAAATTAGACACAGAACGATATTGCCTGTCTTGGTAACATAGACAGAATTAAAGAGTATGATTTAATTGGGTTGCAAAATAAATGTTTTTATCAGCAAAGGTCTTAACCTAACCTAACTAAGTTCACCAGCTGATTATTCTGCCAACCAAATCGTTCATTCAAAACGCCTCACATCCTGGCCAGGGCATGACGTAAAACTTTAGACAAACCACGGGCGGTAATTCGTAAAGCCCAAGATCACATATTGATGGTCCTCACCTTCTGGGATCTGGGACATCTGCCGCCCTAGGTATGTAATGTACTATTGCAGACCATTATTTCCAATACCTATAATGAAATTATCTAGTGGCAAGATCTTGGACACATGTCATTAAACACGTCGAATTCTGCACCAGCTAGAATTAACTCGTGCGACCATAAGTTATCTTGTCATACACATCATAAGGCGAGCCAAGATTGCTAGCAGACTTACCAAAAAGGCAGGATCCTAATCTGTCAGACAGGTATTTACTAGAGGCCTAAAAAGGCTCCTATTGCCATTTTGAGAGACACTTTATTTGACCGATGAATACATTCATATTGAAGTCACCTTTAGTGTGACTTAGAGCAATTTGTGGTCGTCGTGGTGTTCAACAAGCGGTAAACGTTTGTCGGAGTAAATAATCACTTTTTAACAAAACAAACCCAACCATATGCCCGTGGAAAACCAGTCGCCACTTGGCAGGCGAGTAACGACAGTCTAAAAGACCCTCAAAGAAGCTCAAATTCGCAAGCTTAAAGCTCAATGGAGGATAGGCACCAGGACGGCCGACTCCCAGTTAATGGGATTACCGGTCTAGAAGAAAGAAGACAAACACTTCAGCAAGAAGTATTTTGGGAGCATTACGTTATATCTCATGAAATGGTTAAAATGTATACCTATACATGTGCTTGCACTTTTGTCAAGACGACAATCGGGACTTTCAGATCCGATACCGAACCGATACCTTCATGCTATCACTATCAGTCGCCTGCCGACAGACGATCAGGGTAGCGTGGTCGCGCTTGCCAAAACCCGAATGCCATCTTAAGATACTTGTATGTGCCCCGCGCTAGGTATTCTCACACGTCCTATTTAACCTGATTCCTACGTATATGGCGTTGGCAAACTAACCTGGCCGCCTGCCAACGCTGCATCCTCAAATTGATTCAATAACTCCAACTTATTCGTAGAACAATTGAGATTTACGTTGCGGATGCTTAGTTGCACATAATCATGCCCGGGTAGCACAACTTGGCTTCGCAACTCTTGTCGCGCGACAGTATCGTCCGTCGCTCTCTCACAGTACTGTGCAAATAGAGATAGTTAATATATTTCGCGCGGAGTCGCGTGTCACAGTAGTGCTAGAGGTATAGGGCACTAATTCCATATATCGATAGCTTAGAGTACTGACAGTCGTACTAACTTTTCGGAAAAAGTTGTTGCAGTTAGGATATTAGTGCACAACTCTATATCGATGAATCTTTACCTAAAGATTTTCTGGAAGAGATGGCTTTTTAGCGATAAGATCGCCTGTTGTTATGATTGTATTATGTAGTTTTCTGTAAACTGTTTTGGGTGTGCAATAAAGCATTATTGTATTTTATATCATTGCGACGCCATAGAAATCAGGCGCAAACTTGACGGCTTATTTAAGGCTCGTTTTATAAAACCACTGAAACCACACTTATGTTGTAAGATCGCTCATTATGTAACAATTGCATAAACTACTAGTAAAACTCTTGCCTTCTAATTAAGGATCAAATAGCCACGTTTCACGACATTTCTAGCTACACAGTAATATGACGACTGCACAACAAGACATTGTTACATTTCCGATGACTCGCCTACCGGGAACCGATCGATCTCTGCATGTTGTATGTCCGCAGTGCACGCCGATTCTGTAAAGCTGAGACACTACTCTTGATACAAATACTACTCGAAAGTCGTAAAATTTAATAAAATTACCTCATTAAATTGAAATAACCTCATTTACCTATCTACTGTGTGGAAAAAAAATATTGGTCTTGGAGGGAAAATGCCTTTCATTCTTAAGTTGGCACATTTTACTTCTCTGAAGAGTCTGAAGGACGCAAGATACCTAACGAACCCAACCAGGTTAAGGGTGGGGTGCTTCTAAGTAGTTTTTTTAAGCTTGCTCCGATGCTCGAAATTCGAACTGTATCGTGCCGTTTCGCTCACTCTAATATTGGTAACCAGATCAACAGGAATGGGACGGTACGAACTTGAAATTTCAATCTTCGGAGTAGCCCTTCAGATTATTTTGCGTTTGACGAAAAATTAGGTATTTCTAGGTTCGCCTAAAAATATGTCAGTAGGCTGCAGGGTGCTTCTAAGTAGTTTTTTTAAGCTTGCTCCGATGCTCGAAATTCGAACTGTATCGTGCCGTTTCGCTCACTCTAATATTGGTAACCAGATCAACAGGAATGGGACGGTACGAACTTGAAATTTCAATCTTCGGAGTGTAGCCCTTCAGATTATTTTGCGTTTGACGAAAAATTAGGTATTTCTAGGTTCGCCTAAAAATATGTCAGTAGGCTGCAGAAAGGCCGAAAGGCATTCGTGAAAACTGGAATAAACCATTCCACAAAGTACAATCAACCAATTTGATTCCTAGGCCATTTCGTACCTAGTCACAGTAAACGCCAATATGAAAGCCGCTTGAGATCTCATATCATTGTCATTGTGACAAGGTTCTATAGTGGCCTAGAAATCAAATTGGTTGACTGTACGTATCGGACTCAGACTGTAACATAGACACTAGAGCCCACAATCTTGCAAAAGTCCTACAACAGTTTCCATAATACGCCCTCAAGCTAGCTGGGAACGTTTTTTCTAGACCCAACACAATGTCTACGGCATTCTGCTCCAGGTAAAAGATACTATCTATCTATATCCCCTATATATACTTATGGCATTCCTTGACATAAGAAACCTGTGGGAATGGAGGTTCAATGACTTAAGATGATAATTTGTATGCAAATATGTAGCGAAGTAAAAAGCGGGTTATGACTCTTTTGGATCCCCGTTGTCGGGTAAAAACTATCCTATATCAATCTGCAGATGCTTAGTTACTTGTATATCAAAATTAGTTACAAATCTTCCAGACGTATTGGCGTGATGAACGCACAAAAAAATGTAACAACAGATGGCGCTATACTGCTGGCCTGCGACATAGACGTCAATCTGCATCGCGGTATTAAGATATTTCGATCGTTGTCTTCGTGCACACCGTACGAATGCAGAATCTACCTCTGCACTGTTTGAGAATCTCGCCTCTCGGCCGATATGAAATATCATTGATCTGTCGATATAAATAGACGACCGCGCTGCGGATTTCCCTGTGGAACTGTCCCTTATTTCTGTTTGTGGCTTTAGAATGTAATGTTGTTTGAACAAGAAAATTGACTGAAATCCTTTCCTACTTTCAGGGAGCAAAAGAAAATCCATAACTTTATACGTGTGCTTACAAAAATCGAGAAATTCCACACTGAAATAAAAAGATTTGTTACCGGTAGCCCAAACGTTAGCTGCTAGTTACATAAATCGTAGGACAGACAAACAGAGGGCTACTAGTAAGTCTAGTAACCAAAATAAGTTGTGTTTAATTAATTAGCATAATTTTGTAGTTGAACTAGTTCAGCTATATATTTTTTCAGTGCATCGATTCTTCATGGATCCTATGATAGGATTCCCTTGTCATTGTCACACCTCTCATCACATTCTGTAAATAGGCCCCCATTTTTACTATGACAAAAAAAAATGTTTTTGGATCTGTAGCCACCAGTGCATTTTTCATGTCTGACTCTCTCTGAGTCATTTCATAAACTAAAGACTTATGCCAATTTAATTATTCGTTTTTTTTTTTCAAAATGGCAGATTTACGTGGGGTTTAAAATGTAATATTTCAGTTGTACAGCTCACAGAGTCACTACTATAGTTTTCGGTTACACAAGAAGGATTAACATGATTATACCGCCCCTTGGAAACGAAGGGGTCCCATGGGAACCCTGGACACCCTTGCTAGTATAGCATTTGGCGTAATTGATTATTGTACGAAATATGCCTACTAGTAACATCAGTCGTTTAATTGTGACAGCGGGATAAGCGAACCTACCATATTTGATTTCAATAGCCTCGTACAACATTCTGAAAAAGTTTCGAACCGTTTTAAATAAAATAATTAATGCCCTTCTGGCATATGTGTAACTATCTTTATACATTAGGCCCATCTGGCATGTATGTACCTTTATTTTTTATTCATATTTACGCTGTTACGTCGCCTAAATCAAATTAGATTTAAGTTTTTTTGTTTTGTAATGTAATTTTGTAGTTCACAGTGCCTTGGTTTATTTACTGTTATGCTGTGTAACTAATTTAAATAAATAAATAAATAAATAAATATTTATGAAATGGGTAGTTTGCACAAATGTAACTTTAACAGAGAAAAAATGTGTTTTTCTCAGTCGCGAAATACCTCTGGCCAAAACAGCTAGAAGTGAAAGCCATTAAAAAAAAAACGTTTGACAACGGTAACTAAGGCTACCGAAACGTCAGGGAGGCCCAAATAATTAATATACGCCATATAATCCGCTTAAATCTTTTTATTTAAAATTTGTGACAGTCGCGGAAACGGAAGAAAATATAATATTTGCTAACATAAACAAAAAAAAAACCGGCCAAGTGCGAGTCGGACTCGCGCACCGAGGGTTCCGTACAAACACTTTCCATCCCTAAGTGGTTAAGTTAAGTTTGCACCTGGTATGTATAGCGCCCCATATAAATTAGGTGCAAAGTTAGGTATTAAAAAAAAAAATTATGGTTTTCGTAATTTTTCCTTTATCTATGCTATAAGACGTTGCTTTGTACCAAATTTCAAGATTCTGAGTTCACGGGAAGCACCCTGTAGGTTTTGATTCCCTTGCAAGTGTCGAAAATTTGCGGCATAAACGGCTGTATCTTTTGATTGCGTTGGCTTAGAAGTTTGATTTTTTCACAGCTTCAAGGGACAGTAGACCTGAGTAATTGATATAAATTTCAGCTTCATACCTCCACGCGTTCCTGAGAAAAAGGGTCTTGACAGACGGACGGACGGACGGACAGACGGACAACAAAGTGATCCTATAAGGGTTCCGTTTTTTCCTTTTGAGGTACGGAACCCTAAAAAGACTAAAAAACAAACTAATAAATGTAGATCCACCTAGTCCTGGCTACTTATGTTAGGTCACGCCCAGGCCACGACTTCGGACCAGCAAGCGGGGCGGCGAGCGACTCAGTGTGGGAACAAATAGAGTGGCAACCGCGCGCAGCGGCTTGTGGCGTGCTTCATATATCACTTTTTTTTTAGTACACCGCTGCCGCTTGTCGCGCGTAGTGGTGGCCCGCTAGAATCGCATGAGAAGCGACGCACTAGCTATTATTACGAGAGAAAGTGTCCGACACTTCCTTTTGAACTATGCTTCCGTGTCTGTCGCTGAATTATGACTGATTTCGTGATAACTCTACGTGACACCGTGTGCATATATATGAAAGTATCAAATAAATTAATAGATGTTTGGAAACAATCTGCTAAACTGGTAGGTGCTCGCAACGTCATCCACGTAAAACATTTGTAAACTCAATTCAATGGCTCTGGCATCTGGTTCGGTGGTCCAATTGGGAGGACGCCCGTGTTGGCCCGGAAAGCCGTTGGAAACGCAGGTTCGAATCCTGTCCGAACCATTAAATTTTTCAATTTTCGCTTCATTTGTAAACTGTAATAGGATAAAAAGTATCCTATCCAAAACCGTATTTGGATGTCCAGCTGTCCCTGTACTAGAATTGGTTAAATTCGTACAGCCGGTTCGGCGTGATGAGAAGACAATGGAAACTATGACCAACAGATGGCACCGCGCTCCCATACAAAACAAAAGACGATCCTGCAACACGCTATTAAGTTTTTTCCTGAAATCAAGACCTCTCCATAGAAAACTGATTTTTAATAAAAATCTAGAATTTTATGATAGTATTGTGAACGCGAAAGTTTGTGAGTGTGTTTGTTTGTATGTTTGTTACTTCTTCACACTCAAATGGTTGGACCAATTTTGAAAAAATGGTCCAACAATTTCGTATGGCCGTAGCTGACACCCCAGATTAACATATTAGGCTACTTTTTATCGCACGAATTTAGTATCGCAATTAATAATGTGGATAATGTAGACAATGTGATAACCATAAATTAAATTAAATTAATTTGCAGAATAAGTAAGTACCTACCTATGCTTAAAATTGTTAACATGTAACTTGGTGTTACCAATAAAGAATTTGTATTTGTATTTTTATCCCGAAAAAAATTAGTGCTCCCGTGGGATTAACTGATAACACCGTGTCTAGTTTATATCCATCTCAAACAGACATTATGGCATCGTATAACAATCGATTGGCGCATATCGCTAAAGTAGAACTTATAGCGTGTCTGTGTAATATCCAATTCTTATTAACAAAACGTCACGTTATTCTGATGGCCGACACGTCACGATCGATTCGTGGGGTAACTTATGCACCCCAAAGTACATAGGCATAACAAAGGGTAAATTAATCTCTGCGTAATGTCCCCCAATAGTGGCGAGTAGCGTGGGTATAGTCGGATGGCGTCGGAGGAGTCCGACCAAAACTTAACACATGCATAACTAGCGCCGCGCAGTGTTACCTGCTAATCCCACGGGGAAACTACATTATTTCGGGATAAAAAGTAGCCTATGTGTTAATCCAAGGTATCAGCTACCGATTTTTTTCAAAATTCATACACATACACATAAACACACTCACATACTTTCGCCTTTATTATATTATTCTGATTAAAGAGCTTCGCTCTTGTCGGTGGAGTAAATCATCACTCATCATAAAAGAAAACCTAATTTTAAAATCATCATGAGACCCTCGTTCAATGAGTGGCATAGAAAATGCTTCTAAAACTGAACATAACTACAAAATTTTGGAATTCTTAGCTTCAATATTGGCTGAGATCTGGTCACTTGTATATATGTTTGTATGTAGACACTTTTGTACATAAAATTAAGAAATACATTACAAAAGAATAAGCATGTGCAAAGGCGAACTAATGCCTTTAAGGGATCTCTTCCAATTCAATTCAATTCAAACATTTATTTATAAAATAATATTTTACATGTCAATTTGTTATTATAAATATTTGTTATAATTCTTAAACTATTTAAGGTTAGGTATAATTATAATTTATAGTTTTTACATTACAACACTACATTATTGTTGGGTAAGTGACCAGGGTTACGTTTTCCAGGCGTTTGGAAAAACTCGTCAATGGAGTAAAACGCATCACATATCAGTTTGTTTTTTAGTTTATATAAAAATGCTCTGTCACTAGGTGCTTCCAGTAAACCTTTGAGTAAATTAGTGCTAAACATAACTGTATCTGGTTCCAATTAAAGTTGAATATCTTGGAGAATACTGGTCCTATTTCCACCAAACATAGCTAAGGACCATCTCGACGAACAAGTCTTGCTATTTAAAAAAAACGCATTCAAATCGGACCAAGCATTTGGGAGCTACGATGCCACAGACAGAGACACAGATACACATGTTAAACTTATAACACCTTTTTTATTGGAAGTTAAAAACACTGCTTGGAAGGTAGGTCGTTAGAAATTACTAGCTATAGATTTTAAAGATAGCATGTAAGAAGAGCGACCTTAACGTTAATCAGCGACGTCTTCTAGATAACCTTCGGATACTTGCGAGTCCATCAAAGAGCGACGTTGGTACATTCTGAAAATTCCAGACGCTTCGTTCGATTTAAATGCGGTTTTTTTTATTGAAAGACTTGTCCGTCGAGATGGTTCTTAGCTATGTTTGGTGGGAATAGGACCAGTAGTCCAAGATATTCAGCTTTAATTGGAACAAGTGACCAGATCACAGCCAATATTGAAGCTAGAAATTCCAAATTTTGTAGTTATCTTCAGTTTAGCATTTTTAGCCACTCATTAAATGATGGTCTCATGATGACCAAGCACATGAATTGGGGGTTTTTTAAAAATATTGGAATTTAGGTTTAATGCCTTTAAATATGACCGTGTCCATGTCACGTTTATAGTGTTTATACCATGTCAATGTCATCCAGTTCAGATATACGAGGGGCGTTCAATAAAAAGTGAGAATGAGATACAAACTCTTTCAATATTAGGAAATTAAATACGGGCCGGTAAAGTTAATCTAACTAGCGTATTGCTCATGAAAAAAAAACCCAACTGCTTCTTGTTTAAAAAAAAATACGGCCATTTCTTTGCAACACTTGCAGTACGTGAGCGAAAATGGAGAAAAATGAACTTCGCGCCGCGCCGTTATCAAATACTTGTGTTTGAAAAAAAATTCTACGGACCAAGTCAATTTAGATTTGCGGGACACTTTAGGGTCTAATGCTCCTCCGTATTCGACAGTCGCACGTTGGTGCGCCGAATTTAGACGTGGAAGAACATCGACCATGGACGACCCCCGCTGCGGACGCCCTACTACAGCAGTAACTGAAGAAATTGTGAAAAAAGTCGAAAACTTAGTTTTGGCGGATCGTCGTGTCACGGTTCGTTTTATTGCTGAAAATGTAAAGATTTCAACGGGGAGCTTGCATAATATTTTACATGAACGCTTGGGTATGAAAAAGATATCCGCGCGTTGGGTACCAAGAATGCTTACTGACACGCAAAAACAAACTAGAGTCGAGATTTGACAGGAAGCTTTGGACCTGATAAAGCAAGACCGGAAACTTTTTCTGGCGCGATTTATAACAATGGACGAGACATGGCCCCACGATTACGACCCTGAAACGAAACTGCAGTCTATGACATGGAAAAGGCCATCATCTCCAACTCCGAAGAAATTCAAGGTGGGCCCATCTGCCGGTGCTGCATGGGCTCTGTTTTTTGGGATGATAAAGGGGTAGTAATGATTGAGTATTTCGAGCATGGAGCCACTATTACGGGCACTTTATATGCTAAACAAATAGCAACATTGCGCAATGAGATCCGCGAAAAACGGCGAGGTAAACTCTTGAAAGTTGTGCTGTTCCACCAGGACAATGCCCCGGCACACAAGTCCGCCGTTGCAATGGCTGCAATTCGTAATTCTGGGTTCGATATCCTTTAGCACCCTCCGTATTCACCGGATCTCGCCCCCAGTGATTTCTACCTATTTCCGAGATCGAAAGAATACCTGAGAGGCCAGAAATTTGAAGAAGACGACGCGGTAATCGCTGCAGTACAAGATTTTTTAAGTACTCAAGATGAGACCTTTTTAAAAATGAAATTTTAAGTTTAGAAAAAAGATATACTAAGTGTATTATGCTAAAAGGTGACTATGTCGAAAAATAAAATGACATTTAATAAAAGTTGTTTATAACATACTCATTCTCACTTTTTATTGAACGCCCCTCGTATTATAATAATATGTTAATCGAATTAGGCTAGTGTTTTATGAGATGTTCAATAGTTATTGTTCGAGCAAGCGAAGTGTCACGAAGCTCCGTTCTAGCTTGGCTAAGAAATCTTTCGTATGTCTGGATTTCCGACTGTTCTCGAATAGAGTTCGCATTTATTAACCGATTCTCATGAAATGTTATGAGTACTTAGGTTAAATAAAAATTGTCGAGTCAGTTTTTCGAAAATTTTCAAAATGGCTGAGTTATGGGGGCTACGATAATGTAAAAAAATCGGGCAAGTGCGAGTCCGACTCGCGCATGAAGGGTTCCGTACCATAATCTATAACAAGTTTGTTGTATGGGAGCCCCCCTTAAATATTTATTTTATTTTATTTTTAGTATTTGTTGTTATAGCGGCAATAGAAATACATCATCTGTGAAAAATTCAACTGTCTAGCTATCACCGTTCTTGAGATACAGCCTGGTGACAGAAGGACGGACAGCGAAGTCTCAGTAATAGGGTCCCGTTTTTACCCTTTGGGTACGGAACACTAAAAAGTTATATGTACGCGAGCAGCTCACAGAGCCACCAGTGTAATAGACTGGCGAAGAACGCATTACAGCATTAAGTCCTCCATCAAGGTCCAATACGAAATATCGAGACCCGAACCGCTCCAAACCAGATTATACCCACACGCGCAACTGTCCCCAACAAAATAAAACACTGTCATATAGTTATTGATTCTACCCTTCAGCGGGCGTCTCTTTCTCGCGCGGGTCAAGCAGCCGGGTGGGAGGGAGACAGGTGATAGGATTAATAATGGTTGACGCCCATTGGATTGTTTTATGAAAGATGAAATCTTGGAGTGTTTGTTTAAAGCAATTTACAAATGGCGAATAAAAGCATACAAGTATGTATAATAGGATTTCGGAATTGGTTACAATAAACGATTTTAACGGACTGACCAGTAAATGGAATATTTTAAAATCTAGAAAATAAAAGAAAATGCTCAAATTTTTACGCTTCGCGACCCTTGTTGCGCTACAAAGCATCACCCGTCACTCTCTCACAGTACTGTGAAGAAAGAGACAATCGATTAACGATTAATATTAACCTACTTAATCGCGATTAACGATTAAAATTGACGATTAGTTAATCTAATCGTACGAGTTCCGATTAATTTAATCCCGACTAAGTTAATCGTAGATTAATATTGAACGATTATATTTTTAATCGATTAATTAATTCGATTAATTTTCTCTCGATTAATATTAGGAGGAAATAAGTCCCTACCTATAACATCTTAGAGTTCTGCACTATAAAAACCATCTTGTATTACCGAAACAAGTATATTTCACACAGCACACTAGAATATTTTTTTCTAGTTTACACATGACAAGACATATTGTATTTTCGTAAAATGCACAAATGAGTGTGTTCCAACTTTTAATCGAGAATTAATCGTGAAATTTAATCGATTAAAGTGACGATTAGTTAATCGTGGATCGAAGACTCGTTCGATTGATTTGATCGTGATTAAATTCATTGCGATTAATTTTGACGATTCATTTGATAAATCGTTTAATTAATAGATTAATGCCCATCTCTGACCTATTTCATGTTTCTATCTTTCAGCGGGCCTAAGACGTTGCTTATCTATCACGCGATAAATAAGTGACAAAGCATCCGTCACCGTTTGACAAAATGCGAGTGTGAGTGACAGATGCTTTGTCACTTATTTATCACGTGATAAACGCAACCATCATAGGCTCCCAGGGGTAGAGGCTTTTATCTTTGTAAGGAAGCAGGCATGAGCCGAAGATGAGGGCACTAAATATGGAGTTATCTATCATTAGGCCGACAGTAAGCGTCACACTCACACCATTCGTGCACCGAATACCCCGGGGTATGATCATGACTTATCCAGCCTTTTTTGTTCTGAAGCTTTCTTGTAAATTATTGCGAAATCTTATTTCTTTTGTCCATAAAAAATATCAGCTATGTATTTTTTTTTAGTCTAACCGTCATTTGACGACGCGGTTGGCGCACTGGTTAAGCAACTGCCTACTGAGCCAACGGTCGTGGGTTCGAAGGCAAGGGCAAATATTTGTGTGATGAACTTGAATATTTGTGCCTAGGTCATGGATGTTATTTGTATTTAAGTATGTATTTATCTATGTAAGTATGTTTATCGTCGTCTATAACACATAACACAAGCCTACTAGAGCTTACTGTGGGCTAAATTGATTTGTGTGAGGTTGTCCGATATTTATATTTATATTTATTTAGAAAATTTTCAAGAAACTATAATTATCGAAATTGCTTACAAAAAAATTCGGTTGTCACTTTGTTTCGCGATGAAGGAGTTTGAGAGTATATTCTAGTTAAATAGCTATAGTATTTAATAAATAAATAAATACTAAGGGACAAAAAAGGGAATAATGTATTTCGTCGTCTAGTACCCATAACACAAGCCTTCTTGAGCTTAATTTGGGACTAGATCGATTTGTGTGAGGTTGTCTAAATTTTTTTTTTATATCTTAGAAATTACTGATCCTAATATCCACCAAACAAAGCTAAGAACGATCTCGACGGACAAGTCTTTCGATTAAAAAAACCACACTTAAATGGGTCCATCCAATTTAGGAGCTACGATGCCACAGACAGACAGATACACAAATACTTTTTTCTTCGGGGCTTAAAAACGGGACTTACGCGTTCAAAGTATTTATAATTTACCTCGACGTTTCTCAACGCTATTAAGTCCCGATTCGTTATAATAATGTATAACTAGCATAAGTATATTAATTAACCCTCTAATTCTACTTAGTTACAGAAGGGCTAAAGTCAATACAGAATTATTGGTGGTTACGCTGTTTTATCAATGATTGGTTTCTAATTTGATGGATTGTACTAGAGACAAGAGCCAATCGACGGAGAATTAGGTATTCGTGATCGATCTGTTTATTTGTCTGTCTCTGTCACACGTGATGGGATTGAGAAAGAGCTATGACCAGTGGCGTGGTGGGGTAGGATGAGTTGGGGTAGTAGTTCATCTAATTCTAAGATAAAGTCAAATATTTACTCCTAACTTAGTACCTAAACCTAAAGTACTAGGTCGTCGCTAAAGTCTAGTCGCTATGTAGGTAAGCTTTAGACGACGAGATTATTTTTTGGAATGTCTGAATGTCTTTTTATTTACGTTTCCAACCCCTAAACCTCCGCCATTATGAAAAATGACGAAAAACTGAATCGACATAAAAACTATATAATTAACGAACGTACTCGCAAAGGTTCATGAGAATCGGTTGCGAAATGCGTCCTCTAAGCCAGAAAAGCATCTGGATGTACGAAATTTTAGGCCAAGCTGAATTGGAGACTACGCTCGGACAATAAAATGAAAAGCCTCACCAGAAATATATGAGGATCCGCCATATTGTATGTATGTATGTATGTAAACACTTTATTGTACATAAAAACAAGAAATACACATTACAAAAGAATAAGCATGTACAAAGGCGAACTTATCCCTTTAAGGGATCTCTTCCAGTTAACCTTTGAGTAAATGAGTGCTAAACACAATTGTAAATGGTAGAAAAACCAAGCAACATGTACAATACAAAGGAGCATAACTTTACAATAATACACATGAAAATGCAAAAACCAACAGAATATTGCGGAATTTCGCTGGAACAAATGTTTTACATTGGCAATAATTTTATGATGGTTTGTCAACAATGTCAATGTCTTTCGTGGTGGTTTCTTTAAAAGACAAATATTTAAAAATATCCAGAAAATCCGAAAATCATTAACAGACGTGAACGTAATATTATAAATAAAGTGTACACGTAATTAAAACTTATTGAACAGACCAGGTTCAATAAGTTTTAATTACGTGTACATCCGGATATTTTGATTTACCTTCATTGCCTATCTAATAAGTTTTAATTATGTGTACAAACCGCAAGAGTATAAAGTGTTAGTGTACACGGGTTTACTACACGAAAAACAGGAAAAGAGTGCATTCTATTAAATTATGTTAACATACGAACTGACAGGTATTTAAACTAATGTCGTTATAGTGCGGTTGCTATAGGTTGCAAAATTGCCATATAAATCTTATAAATAGCGCCCTCTTGACAATCCTCATATATTTCTGGTCAGGCATTAACTGAGTGACAAACTGCAACAAAGAAACTGGTAAATCATAATAAAAATCGTAACATTTGACGTAATTTGCCACCACACCATTGCTTACAAAAAAATATCCTCAAACTGAACCCCATTATTATACCAATAAGGGTTTCCGAATTTAGAATTGTGAGGGTCGCTCCCCTAGTTATTATATCGCGATAAAATCATTAATATATTTTATTTACAAAAGGGCGTAAAGGCCTCGTGTTTCCTATTGAATTGAGTCCTTTTGAAAGTTTGAAACGATACTGTTTTTTTTTTATCAAAGTGAGACAGTTGTCACAATTGACTATATAGTGGGCTAAAGTTTTATATTAAGCATAACTAGTAAGTTTAACCCTTCGTATGCCGTGTCCCGAATCCGTCCTATACAGATATGATATAGGTATAGGTAACGGATACGGAGAGGCGGCATACGAAGGGTTAATAGGGACAAGGCGTATTATATTTTTTACGTCACCCTGGGCCGTAAGTGGGATTTACTGCCCGCTACGCCTAGGGCTGCCATTTCTACATATATTGGCCGCACCGGGACAAAGACTTAAAAACCCGGACATTTGGCGCAAATCGCATTTTTCCCCCGGACGTGTCCGAAAATAATATTGTTAAAAAAAACAATCGCTTTATTTTTCATTCACATAAAGTGTGCGGGTTTTCCCCGGACACTTTTTGAAAAGCCCCGGACGGCCTCCAAACTAGTAAAATCCGGGGAAACCCGAACGGATGGCAGCCCTATACGCCGAGGGTAAATTTACCTCCTGGCCAAGCCAAGACGTAAAGCTTTCGACCTACCACGGGCGGTAATTTGTAAAGCCTCCAGTTCATATTTATGGCCCCCACCTTCGGGCAACAAACACCTGTGATCTGGGACATTCCCGAATTCACCGCTAGGTAATTAACTAACTGAGCGCAGCGACCCAAAGTGGATCTTGGCCTCCGACACCAGATCACGCCACGCTCCACGGTAGTAGGCATCGGATAATCGGATGCTTTTATACCTAAACTTTACCGGTGGCTGATGTGTTCTTCAGTTGTAGGTATAGGCGGCTTTGTTTGAGGAATGAGTGAGATAGCAATCGGATTTTGTCAACTTTAGGTGAATATCCACCGGAATTTCCGATCCCTATTCTACTACTATTCACGGGAGGAAAAACCATGGGTGGTAAAAGCCCAGATCAGCCACATATTTGTGGTCACATATTTATATTTTGTCTCATAATTATTTATGTCATAACGTGCGTTAAAACAGGCTTCGAAGTGTCACGTTTCGGGCAGAACAATTCGAGAGAACTGTAAAGTAATTTCATACAAAACTGAAGGCCCGGCCTAGAAGTATTTTTTTTAAACATGGCGTCTGTGTTTAATAACGGGCTAAACAGCTGAAATATGTTTTTTTGAGTGGTGTATTTTTATTTCATTGCATATCTTTGAGAAAAGCACTATACATGCCTTAGCCGTGAAATGCTTGCCGGCTTCGTATCACTATCCGTCTATACCTACTCACTCGGCAAGCTCTTCTGTCCCGGCGTCTGCTGTAATGTACTATTATACAAACACCTGCGATCTGGGACGTTAACCGTCCTAGTTAGTATGTAAAGATTGAACATTTCCATTGATCTTTGAAACTCCTTATTAATTTTTAGGGTTCCGTACCTAAAGGGTAAAAACGGAACCCTATTACTGAGACTTCGCTGTCCGTCCGTCCGTCTGTCACCAGGCTGTATCTCAAGAACGGTGACAGCTAGACAGTTGAACTCTTCACAGATGATGTATTTCTATTGCCGCCATAACAACAAATACTAAAAATAAAATAAAATAAAGGGGGGGCTCCCATAAGACACACTGACAGATAATGGTACGGAACCCTTCGTGCGCGAGGCCCACTCGCACTTGGCCGATATTTTTAGATATCTACAATAGCAAGTTGTGAATGTGACGTCATCTGCCGGGTGATTTACCAATCAATGTTACAATACAGAAAAAAAAATCTTTTAAATAATGTTTGGCTCTATTAGTATGAAATAAACTAAACACTATATGTTAAAATACAAAACCAATCAAAATTATAATTTTAAAACGGTTTAAACTCACGTAAAAATTGTCAGGAACGGTCCGACGTGTTTCGAACTCATATGTAGCTCTTCATCAGGGGTAGCTATCCGTGCTGCTTAGGGTTTCTGCTCGAGACTTCTCGAACTCGAGACAACTCGAGAGTTTCACCTCCATTCGAGACGAGAAACAAATAGCCGACTCTCGAGACTCTCGAGTTCCGGCGAACACAAAATAAGGGCTAAAGTCAGGCTCGCCATTTTGCCGCTTTTAACGACGATAACGCCGCCCGCGCACTATAAACACGTGCAGCGGACTCGCACGCTTTGTAAAGTTTGTAACTCGCCGCTGCAGCATACAACCAGTTAGTCGAAGGAAGTATTACATCCAATAAAATGATCTATCGAAGCTTTGTCAAAAAGAGACGCATCGATCTTAACATCTGAAGCCATGATGCACGTGCTGAGTGAGAAGTAAAATTCTATGGACATTGACTTAGGCATACGATTTTAAGAAAATCTTAATAACAAAATTTAAGGCAGGCGAAACGTTAATTTGATTTCCTTAATCAAATACCTGCACGATCCTGAGGCATTTTCTAGTAGTGACAGGAATTGCAGTAAAACTGCTTTAAGAAACTTCACCGAAGGTCTTTATAACATACTTTTTCCGAGCAAGTCAACAACAACCTCAACCGCCGATTGTCAAAGCAGCCAACCGGACGTGAATGAATTGGAAAAACAAAGGCACCAGCAAATTAGTCACTATTAAAAAAAGCTACGAATAAAGTAGATAAGATTCTAGCTGAACGTGATCCACACCAAGTCACGAAAAGTTTAATGTGGAAGAAATTTAATGACTGGCCTTGGGGAGGGTTAGGTTAGTTCAGGAGTTAATTTTAACACAATGTAAATTTGAATATTTATGAGTCTACGGGAAAACGTACTCCTAGTTAATCTTGAGATGTTGCAATTTCTTACCAAAGACTCGAGAGTCGAGACAACTCGAGAAATTGGAGTCGAGAATTCTCGAAACTCGAGAAAAAAAATGAGGCGAGAAACCAGAAACCCTAGTGCTGCTACGTGACTCGCGGCCCACTGCCGTTCCAACCGTTTTATTAGTATTAAAGGTGTCCAATAGTTTTAACAATATTATTAATCAAAATCATACCGTCCACACAAAATCACACCATACTAAAACAAATAAAATCGCCAGCATTCACCCCTAATGTAACTACCCCTATTTAGAACCATCAGTGCCACAACATCGTAAGCGACAGTTCACTAAAGTCGCATACGACGTTGTTCTACTGAAACGGTTCCCCTCACCCCAGTACTAGAATAGCATACGGTTTGGTTCTCTGGGGAAATAGTTGTGACATCGATACAATATTTATTTTGCAAAAAAAGTGTGTCAGAATCTTGGTAAATATAGACCAAATGGAGTCATGCAAACCCTTTTACATTAAACACCAAATTCTAACTGTTGCTTCTATGTATATATTTGAATCGTGCAAATTCGTAAGGAAACACTTTGATTTATATTCCCCTAAAGCAACAAAACAAATCAAAAGAAATGAACGAAACGTAAATAAACTTCAAATGCCCTTCTCAAAATTAAAACTTATTACGCGTGGCCCCCATTATATGACTATCAAAATTTATAATCACCTTCCAAACTCTATAAAAGATCTAGAGGACCCTAGATTGTTCCAAAAACAATTGAAATTGTATTTAGTTAATGCTTGTTTTTATAATTTAAATGAATATTTTAACCATGTTAGTATGTGAGTTATTATGCTTAGTAATAAGTAAATAACATGAATAATCAGAATTGAAATTAATGCGTAGTAATAATTTATGAATTTAGTGTGATATTTAAAGAATAGAATAAAATAATTGTAATTAAATTAACTACTTCTAGCCCTCTGACATTGCTGTGCCCTTTGCAGGGCGTCACATGTAGACCTATTTATTTTTAATTCCAACTTTATTTGTAATGTGACATGCAATAAAGAATTTGAATTTGAATTTGAATTTGTACTGTAATTTGATAAGTAAAATAAAGTTGATGTAGCATTTCCTGAATATAGCGTAGTGTTACCGGTGGTTATTACAAGCGAGCATTTAACTGGAAATATGTTGGGGGCCGTCCATTGATTACGTGAGGTCTCTTCGGCAACTTAATTTCTTCTACGTTTATGGTCTCCTAATAGGGAGTTATTTCCCAAGTAGCAAAGCAGTCCTTAAACTGCTAATTTAAACTGATTAAAGGCTTTGTAAGCGCTTCTACAGCTTATTTTGCTACTTGGGTTAGTACTAAGTTAAAAAAGTTTTTTTACCTTCCAAAGGTAAAACAAACTTTTTTTTGCTCTTCTTCTTCTTATTGCTAAAGAGCGATCTCATCCAGACAAGATTTGGGTATCAGAAATCGATGGATACATTTTGAAAAGGCAAAAAACAGCAGCAATAATAAAAATAACTATCTTTTATGCAAGAAAAATATTGTAGTATATGCATCGTTACGGGGGGGACCGCAATTAGAATTAGATTTAGGTAATCATTTTATCGTTTTATGTTTATTACTAAATATTTCTTGGAATTTTGTAACGTGTTATTAAGATAAGGACAATATAAACACATATGTACAATAAATTAATAGCTTATACTGAATTAAAACTAAATTATATAAATAACAAGGTACTAAAACACCGCTCTCTGTCGTTCTGGATGTTATCTATATATGTATTTATATATTATGTACATCGTCGTCTAGTACCCATAGTACAAGCTTTCCTTAGTTTGGGACTAGGTCGATTTGTGTATGATTGTCCCTTATTATTTATTTATTTGAAAGTGCCCATAACGCTCGCAGCATTTCCACGATATAGTCAGACCACGCTTACTCTTAATTCTTCACGTTAACTCATCGAAGCAAATGAACTGTCAAACCATACAAACTGACTCACTTTGTATGATTTGACAGTTCATTTGCTTGGAAGAGTCAGCGTGGTCTGACTCTAGATCGCAATGGACAGCCTAAATGTAATTTGTCTCAAATAAAAACAAATAGTTTTGCATTTTTGATGGGCAAGAATGATACACCTAATTGTATAGAGTGTGGAGCTAAAGAAGATATCTTGCACATCACGGTGGAATGTGTACGGAACGAAGTAGAAAGACAAGACTTTTTATTGAGAAATAATGTGAACACTTTTGATATTCGTATGTGTAACGCTATTTTAGCCCACCCATTGTCTAAGATTCCTAAGGAATTATTGTATAATCTTGTTTACATAGGTATTAATAGAAGGTGAACTTGAAAGTGATTTGTAACGATGCGGGTAGCATCATCATTTCTGATGAAACTCCTTTTTCATTAATAAAGATTAAAAAAAAACTAATATTTGATCTTCTTTGTTTCAGATACCGGATGCATTATGTGTGAGTGAGCAGTGAAGTGAAGTGTGTGTGATAATGTGTTGTGTGTGTGTGCGGGGCCGGGCCACGGGGGCTGAATGATCTCGTCCATCGCAGGTGAGATAAATTGAACTAACTAACTAACTATTTTGGCTCAGTGACCCAAACAGGATCTTAGCCTCCGAAACGAGAGTACGCCACTTGTCCCGATCCTGTGCAGTTTCTTGCCTGTCACCACGTCTCCCCAGCGGTACCTGAGACGACCATCCTAGAGATACATTAGCTTTATTGTTTTTGTGCCAAACGCCGTCCGAGACTTTTTTTTTGTATAAATATCATGGGACGATCTTACACAAATCGATCTGGTCCCAAAGAAAGCAAAGAATATATATGAAAATATTTTTTAATTCATCACTCAAATATTTGCCCGCACAGGCATTCGAACCCAGGACCGCCGGCGCAGTAAGTAGGTGCACTACAAACTGCGCCAACCGCGTCGTCAAAGAAAGTCATAACCCCCTTTTAAACTGGCCGTAGTCAGATGAAAGCACAGGTACAGGTAAAATCTTCACAAAGGATTTTTCTTAAAATTTGTGTATAAAAATATGGTGTGTATTTTTAAATAACACACAATAATTGTTTTGGAAATAATACACGTGATGTTAAGTGGCGGAGGGAAAATAAAACCAGGAAAGGAGGAAAATAAAGGTCTAAAAAACGTCACGTGAATTATGGACGAGCCCTAATGATTAATCTAGAGACAAATCTCTTTGTCGCCGTCACGTCGAACGTGTAGTGTTTTGGAGACAAATTACAAGATAATGATGTCTCAATTACAGATGTTTGTAGAGACCTGTCTACTGAGCCGGCGGTCCCGGGTTCGAATCCCGGCCCGGCCAGGCCAAATATTTGTGTGATGAACTCAAATTTTTGTGCTTGGGTGATGGTTGTTCTATATATGTAAGTATATGTGAGTGTTTCTAGTAAAACGTCCCACTTTGTTGATTCTAATTACGGAGTTACGGGCAGTTTAGTGAAATATTGCAAAACCTACCGAAAATCAGTTTTCAATAAAAACTGATGGAACATCTATACTATTATAAAATCCTAAATTTGTATTGAAAATAAATTTTCTATGGAGGGAGGTCATGGTTTCAGGAAAAATCTCGATAGCGTGATGCAGCCGCATAGTTGATTTGTATGGACACGCTTCGCCGTGCCAACCTGGCGCCATCTGTTTTCAAAAAAACCGTTGTCCTCGCATCACGCCGAAACGGCTGGATAAAAAGTTACCAATTTTGGTACAGGAATAGCAGAACATCCAAAGATGGTTATAGGATACTTTTTATTATGATTAATATTTATCTCTGAAAACATAAATTCCATGAAATATTTTCCTTACAATGTGTAACCTTATAATGACAGCGTTTGTGATTTTGAATTTAGAACGACGCGACCCCCGCGTGGCTCTTACGTGTACAAAAACTAAAAAGTATGAATTCGACATAATACCTCCTCGCGGCCCACCGGTATTAACAATAAGGTTAAGGTTGTTTGAGGCGTTGAGTTACGGAAACCATCTTAGTTAGATAGAAAAAGATGGCGCCAATTATCGACCAACACAGACGAAAATATGAGTGCAATGTTCGTTGTAAATTGGCTCATGCTCAAAAAAAAACATATATTTCTTTAAAAACACAATTTGCGACAATAGGAACTAATTAATGCTCTTTTATTGAATATGCAATTATATTCTTCTGTAGTTTGTAAGTATTGACCATAAAAAAGCCTGGAGACGCAATAAAAAATGTTACAGATTTTTTAATGCCATTTTATCGAGTGTAATTGAAATAAAAGTATTTCGAATATATTTAAGTAAATTAAATACATTTTTAAATATGTTTTACCAACCAACATTTAAAACATTAGGCGCAAATTTTTGTATTGTTTGTGTTTGGCCTAACTTACTAATAAGGTAGCGAAATGTATAATAAACGATAAATATACGATATATTTAGCCACAATTTTGCATCTATGTAGTTTTTTTAATATATCAAATTTATTCAAAGTATTAAATATCTGTAATTCTTTATTTTTAACGGTGTGTTGAGATTTAGTTCTCAATGACCCAATTTTCCGCTAGATGGCGTTGTTACTTTGACAAAATCTCCATACTAGCGGCTGCATCGCGCTGTTAAGATTTTTCCTGAGTTAATAACACCAGCTCCATACATGTAAGGTTTTGGAGCCATCGATGGGTCTCCTCAACACCAAGGATTCAGGTACGTCGTTGCGTGCACGGGCACCACGCACGGGGACCACGATTCGGCACAAGCTTGGGTCTAGCTGTGATGGGTTCGAGAATTACTACCGAAGTTGTTGAATATTGATCGCATACCTAATATAAGCAGCAGTGTATCAGGTATTGAGAGTTGCTGCTTGACACTGTATGTATGCATTTTATATGAAAAACAACCATGATTCGAGACAAGACAAAATTATTAAATTTACAATGTAGAAAGGATTTCACCTAGCCGGGATTTTGAACCCAGAACCTACTGAAATAATAACCGTGTTATCTCATGCATTTTCCTTTGCTTCCTTATTCATTATACCACGGATAACAAAACAGTGAGGCCATCACGTATCCGTTCAGTGGTGCTGTCGCCATTATTGACGTACGCTCGATTGAGTTAAGTTGGCACCTGAATCTCATGGCGTTACTTAGGACATTATTATGACAGGTCATATTATTATATAAGTATTAATACCATTGTAGACAAAAATAATTTATTGTCATCTTAATAGATGTCATTAATATATGTTCAGGTAGGACTATGAGCTAATTATTTTTCAAGGTGCTTTGAATAGTTATCTACAATAAACAATAAATATTCAAAACGATATATAAACATAAGTCTAGCCTCAATTTAAACTAAACCAAGATGATGTTCACAATGGTAGCACCGAAGGTGCGGAGCGATCTAGAGTAGTCGCCCACCCACTAAATTAAGAAGTAACTTAATGCGAGGCCGTAGGCCGAGCTCTACGTAGCACCGAAGGTGCAGAGCGTCCCAGGGAAGCCGCTCACACACTTCAACTTATATTAAGTGGGTGGGCGGCCATCCATTAAGTTATTTAAATCTACAATAGACAATAAATAATCAAAACGATTTTTTCAACATAAGTCTTGCCTCAATTTTAATTAAACCAAGATCATGTTCACAAGCGTAGCACCGAAGGTGCGGAGCGTCCTAGGGAAGGCGCCAACCCACTAATATAAGTAGTAACTTAACGCGAGGCCGTAGGCCGAGCTTCACGTAGCACCGAAGGTGCAGAGCGTCCCAGGGAAGCCGCTCACACACTTCAACTTATATTAAGTGGGTGGGCGGCCTCACATTAAGTTATTTGAACATATTTTAAGTGGGTGGGCGTCTTCCCTGGGACGCTCCGCACCTTCGGTGCTAAGTTACTTTATAAACCATTAGTAATTTAATGCGAGGCCGTAGGCCGAGTTCCACGAGCGTCCCAGGGAAGCCACCAAACCACTTAACATATGTTTAAGTAACTTAATAGGCGGCTTCCTTGGGACGCTCCGCACCTTCGGTGCTACGCGGTGCTCGGCCTGCGGCCTCGCATTAAGTTACTTCAACTTATATTAAATGGGTGGGCGGATTCCTTGGGACGCTCCGCACCTACGGTGCTACGCGGAGCTCGGCCTTCGGCCTCGCTTTAAGTTACTTCAACTTATAATAAGTGGGTGGGCGGCTTCCTTGGGACGCTCCGCACCTTCGGTGCTACGCGGAGCTCGGCCTTCGGCCTCGAATTAAGTTACTTCCACTTATATTAAGTGGGTGGGCGGCTTCCTTGAGACGCTCCGCACCTTCGGTGCTACGCGGAGCTCGGCCTTCGGCCTCGCATTAAGTTACTTCCACTTATATTAAGTGGGTGGGCGGCTTCCTTAGGACGCTCCGCACCTTCGGTGCTACGCGGAGCTCGGCCTTCGGCCTCGAATTAAGTTACTTCCACTTATATTAAGTGGGTGGGCGGCTTCCTTGGGACGCTCCGCACCTACGGTGCTACGCGGAGCTCGGCCTTCGGCCTCGCATTAAGTTACTTCGACTTATATTAGGAAGGTTGGCGGCTTCCTTAGGACGCTCCGCACCTTCGGTGCTACGCCGAGCTCGGCCTTCGGCCTCGCATTAAGTTACTTCCACTTATATTAAGTGGGTGGGCGGCTTCCTTAGGACGCTCCGCACCTTCGGTGCTACGCGGAGCTCGGCCTGCGGCCTCGCATTAAGTTACTTCGACTTATATTAAGTGGGTGGGCGGCTTCCTTAGGACGCTCCGCACCTTCGGTGCTACGCGGAGCTCGGCCTTTGGCCTCGCAATAAGTGTAGTGAACGTATGATATTGTGTTTACGCGTGCGAAGCCGCGGGCAAAAGCTAGTACTGTAATAAAGCTATGATTTTGATGTCGACGCATAAATGTCCAATTTAAACACCTTTTTAGGCCCTCAAAGTTTAGTGCCTAGCGCCCACTTTATCGAATACCTAAAAAAATCGTCGATATCATATTTGTGACTGTATTAGGGAAAACTTCCTGCCTTGTCGATATAGAGTTATGAGTATTTTGTAATATAACAAAACATAAGCTATCTTTTGGTAAAAGAATTTTGTCTCTAGGTGCTATAGTTATTTTTTTTTTAAATCTTCTTTGCAAAACTGAAAAAGCGACAACTGAGAAAACGTTGGTTAAAGCACAGTCTAGTTAAAGTTTGGGACGGCAAAAAACACACAAGTTTGTACTTTGAAGTTATGGAGTGGTTGGCATTAAATTATTTGCCATACTTTATATCGATATCGTCGTCTAGTTAGTACCCATAACACAAGCCTTTTTGAGATTAAAAGGCCTTATACATTTTACAATGTATTTTTTTTATATTGTAACAAATCTTTTTCCAAGTTCCCCAGTACCCAAAGGTTGTCTGGAAGAGAAGTAATTTCTTGCATTGTATTTCTCCTGTATGTTTTATGAGGTGTGCAATAAAAAGTACCTACTTGTGTTGTATTCTATTGATAATTTTAAACCAACTTTTTAAAGTGAATAATGCTTTTCCCTGAATTCCAGATAGTAACATAGCTATTTCATGCTTTCATTGCGTGCAGTCGAAAATAAGTTTAAAAAAAATACAGTTGTCAGCGTGAATTTTGTCAAATTCGAGTTAGTTTTTGAAACAAAAATTATCAATGAAAAGCTGTAGGTTTCAAATATATACTAATAAATCCCAATAGCCCTATTCTAAATAGTAATTGATAATATGTTCAGAAACATATTTGATCATATATTTATTAAAATGTCTAAAACAATCAGCATTTTTGAACAGATAAGGAGCCTTCATTTGGGAGTGGATCGATTTGTGTGAGGTCTGATATTTATTTTATTTATTTGTTTATTTATTATATATTAATGGGACCTTTTAATGACCTTTTAATAACTCGCTAACCGCATGCAACTGGCGGCTGGTATCAGTTGCATTGCACACATTTTTCTAAGCAAACTGGGTCACCGCCGTTGGTACGTTTATCACTCACTCACTGTTACACCTTATGAAGTAATTATATAGGTTATTAGCTTAAGCTTACTTTTTCAACCAATGTGTGTTGCCAGTGATGACATACTCAAAGGGCAAAGGAGCGAGCTATGCTCGGAGTTTCCCTGTTCAATAACACAGGCGCCATGTTAAAAAAAAATACTTCCCGGCTTAGGCCTTCAATTTCGTATGAAATTACTTTAGGTACAGTTCTCTCGAGTAGTTCCGCCCGAAACGTGATACTTCGAAGCCTGTTATAAGTGTTATAACGCACGTTTTGACATTTCATTGCATGTTTGAAAATGAAATATTTCTGCAATTTCGAGAAATGATCGCGTGTTCTTCTACTGAGCCAATAGTATTGTTTTATTTTATATCTTGTTCGATTTGTAAATACATACGTACAAAAAGTTTTATTAACGGTCATAATAAATAGCTCCCAAAACAACTAATGGCATGTTTAACTCCGTCGATAGTGTGAACAAGTAAAGTAGACGATCGGGTAAAAGTCGAGACAATGGAGGTCGTTGACCTCTAATTATTTGGGCATGCTTAGGTGCAAACTTGACTTAACCCGGCCAGTTAAGATGGGATAAGTGTAAAAAACCTTCGGTGCGCGAGTCAGACTTGCACTTAGCCGGATTTTTATTTTAAATTAAAAATTAAACCACCCCGACATACTATTGCTACTCATCATGAGACCCTCATTCAATGAGTGATAATATAGAAATTGCTACTAAAACTGAACATAACCAAAAAAAATATAATTTTTAGCTTCAATATTGTCTGAGATCTTGTAACGTGTCAATTAAAGCTGAATATCTTGGAAACTGCTGGGCCTATTTCTACCACACATAGGGTAATAAAAACCATCGGGACGGCCAAGTCTTTTGATAAAAAAAAACTTCACTCAAACTGGTCCATCCCTTCGGGAGCTATTATGCCACAGTACAGACACATGATCAGTGTCGCACAAGTAAACTAAGCCGATCGGGTAAAAGTTGAGACAATGGAGGTCGTTGACCTTGAGGTATTTGGGCATGTGCGCCTGAGCACGATTACGACGCTACTCTAGTTTCTATAAGCTGGCTTAATTCGACGTGTCTCTGTCTAATGACACGTGCCCAAAATATCACGTTTACTTTTAACTTGCTGTACATTACAATACGTACAGTCAACCAATTTGAATTCTAGGCCACCATCGAACCTTGTCACAATGACAATGATATGAGAACTGAAGCGGATTTCATATTGGCGTTCACTGTGACAAGGTACGAAATGGCCTAGGAATCAAACTGGTTGACTGTACGGTACGTAGTACCTACCATGGAAGCCATTTAGAGTTAGAACCATACTTATTAGTTTGACAAACAAACTAATCTCCAATGGCGATCGGAGCCACTCAGTGATACCAAATTTAGTGCGAAGAGAAACTTAAGTGGGCGAGCGTTTCATGACCACTGGTTTCTATTATACTCTGTGTTCATATTCATACTTACATGTTGTGAATGAACGAGACCCGACGTGTCTATGAAGTCTGTCTGTGTCAATGAAGAATCACTAAGGCCATGCTTTATTCCTTTTAAAATGCTGATTGTTGTTGATTTGTTTCCTTATGATCAAATATGTTGCTTAACATATTATTGATATTACTACCTATAGGATTTATTGGTATATATTTGAAACCCGTGTTTGAAACCTACAGTTTTAATTTTTCATTGATAATTTTTGTTTCAAAATTTACTCGAAATTTACAAAATGATCACGGAAAATTAGTTTTTTTTTTTTACTTATTTTCGACTGCACGCAATTAAAGCATGAAATAGCTATGTTGCTACCTAGAACACGGTGAAAAGTATTATTCACTTCAAAAAGTTGGTTGAAATTATCAATATATTCGTCATAATATATAAATATTTTTAAAAGCAATAAGGCCTCTTAAATCACTACAAACTTATAAGAATTAACAGACGATCGAAAGGTCCGGCGGTGAGGAACGCTGCTATCTGTTAGAATGAGAGATGTATATTACTATCTCATTCTAACAGATAACAGCGTCCCTCTTGGTTAATACTTTTATGACCATATAGCCCATGTGCTAAGAAACACACTTGTTTTTGTTTCATTTAAATACTTAACTACAAGTTTTGAAATTCTTAGCTTGAATATTGGCCGAGATCTTGCCACATATCTTGGAAACTACGGGCCCTATTTCCACCAAAAATAGCGAAGAACTAAAAACCATCTCGACAGACAGGTCTTGAAAAAAAAAAACGCCCTCAAATGGTCAGCGTATTTAATGGAAAAACCACGCTACTGTTCCCTGATTGGTTGAATTTACTTGTCAGAAAAATTAACCATTCACAAGGCAACCGCCAAGACCATCGCGATATTTTAATTTATAGCGTTGAACAAGGTTACATCCAAAATAAAAATTCTTAGTGAGGAATAACGATTAAAGTAAAAGAAATATTTTCTGCCTTTTGCTCGTATAAAAAGTATGCAATAGTTACACAATTAGTACAAAACAGAGGTACAGAAATCAATATACATACAAGCGCGCTCGAGCAAACGCACACATAGACATTGCTCACGGACACGATATCTCGGACCAGTTCGGACCAGTGCGAGCGCGAGTGCCATCCGCTTGACGTGTCCGTGAGCAATGTCTATGTGTGCGTTTGGTCGAGCGCGCTTGTATGTAGATTGATTTCTGTACCTATCTGTTTTGTGCCATTAGATCTTAAAATCTCGTACCATAAAGCCTCGTAGCCTAAACGCGGTACTCGACTTTAAGAACCTTCATTATCCAACGATTGCATAAAATACTATTGAGCGTGCCTGAATTACCAAAAAGTGGCACACGTGTGACCAAAAGAAGACAGGTGTCTTTTGGTTTTCGCCTTCCCTGTTCTAAAACAACACATCACAATATTCACAATAAAGTAACCATCCCTTTTCCGTACCTAAAACACTTATAAATAACCAACATATAAAATATAGATTATATATAACGTACAAACCTGACCTAGGTCAACGCTACATGCGACCCCCAGGGGGGGAAGATACCACCCAGTCAGCTGTTCGGCGGAGGGGGGGCGCGGGGGGCTCCTTATTGCATTATCTAGTAACCTTGCAATATTTTTTATGGATTTAGGTTTTTGTGTCACGAAGTTTCGGCCGTTGAGGTGCATTTTGGAGTTGGAAAGACCCCCGACGAAAAAAGGGGGGTGCTATAAGTTTAATGTGTGTATTTGTGTATCGTGTTTGGTGTGGCACCGTAGACAAGATTAATCGAAAGACATTTCCGTCGAGATGGTTAGCTATGTTTGGTGGAAATAGGACCAGAAGTTTCCAATATATTCAGCTTTTATTGGAACAATTGAATATCTCAGCCAATATTGACGCTAAGAATCACAAATTGTGTAGTTATGTTCAGTTTTAGTATCATTTTCTATATCACTCATTGAATGAGGGTCTCATGATGAACAGCTACTTGTAGTAGGTACTTGTGTCAGTTAAATTTATAAATTTATTTCTTTCGTCGTCCATAGAAGCAGACGGGAGCGGAGATGTGAAAAATTGGACCAATCACATGCCTCAGATTTAAAGGCACTTCTTTTAGGCTTCTCAAAGACGCAGTTTGATTGGTTAATTATTTCTGCTCCGCTTCCTGTACTCGGGCAGCTTGCAAGAAGGGAATTTTCATTAGAATTTCATACTAGTATAATGTGATATCATTATTATCTTATGTTTTTGGTGCGGTATTCTGTCCTTTTTTGAGGGTTCCGTACCCAAAGGGTAAAAACGGGACCCTATTACTGAGACTTCGCTGTCCTTCCGTCCGTCCGTCTGTCACCAGGCTGTATCTAAAGAACGGTGATAGCCAGACAGTTGAAATTTTCACAGATGATGTATTTCTATTGCCGCTAGTGCCGCTATAGCAACAAATACTAAAAATAAAATAAAATAAATATTTAAGGGGGGCTCCCATACAACAAACTGGTTATAGATTATGGTACGGAACCCTTCATGCGCGAGTCGGACTCGCACTTGCCCAATTTTTACTTAATTGCTTACGCTGTCACTCAAATGAAGGAGAACGATTCATGTCTAGCTCTCGCGATATCACTCGTTAATTTCTTTTATGTATAACTTCATAATCGTTATCATCATCATGATGATGATGATGATAACTTCATAATGTCAAATAGCATAATTCAGTTCAGTTCATATTGAATGGTACTCACGAACGAAAGATATGCTGATATAGTTGGTTTATCTTTCAGTGAGTGACTTACTTGACATGAATGAAAAGATACACTTCATTTGAAACGCACACACGCGGACGACACACAAGTTCTTGTACACATCGTTATATATAGCGTATAAAGGGGAGCCACCCTCGCCAGAGGGTGGTGAATATTATATCATTTAACGAATGTAGCTAATGTTATTTAGATTAGGTTTATATAGAATATTACCATGCTAACTGGTTATTGAGATGATTAAAATAAAGGGTGATCAATCCAAATAGGTCAGTAGGGAGAAAACGAAAATTATAAGAGACTAGCTGTGCCCCGCGGTGTTACCCGCTCATCCCACGGGAACACTAAATTTATTCGGGATGAAAAGTATCCTATGTCCTTTCCCGGGTCTCAAACTGTCTCCATACCAAATTTCATCTAAGTCGGTTCAGCGGTCTAAGCGTGAAGAGGTAACAGACAGACAGACAGACACACTTTCGCATTTATAATATTAGTATGGAAGTATGGATAGGGAAATCTGTTCTTAAAAACCATGGCGTTGATTTTAGATTTAAGAAAAACTGCATTTACTTATTTTTAATTAGTAATTGTTAATCTGTTGAGCTTAGTATAAGTTAGTATAAGTTTAATAGTTACTGCGGTTTCCGCGACTGAAACACATTTGATATACGCGATATAATCCGTATTAATTGTTTTATTACAATATGAATCGTACGGAAGCTTATTTTATTACAAAATCGAGAATATTACCTTGATTTTAACCTTATATTTGTATATTGACGATCAATTTACGAGTAGGATAAGTGACGTCACTTGACGAATTCGTTCAATGTAGAAATCCCACTTAGGGTGAGTCTCCACTGATGCGGAGACGTGCGGAATCGACCAATCACAAAAGTTAACCAGAGCTGAGATAAAGATTTCAATTCAGGTCATTGGTCTATTCCGCACTGAAATGACGAATAATTGATGATTAAACGAACTTACCTGAAGTGAAGTTCTATCACAATTACACGAACGCCTCGTACGAAGAGATTATTAGGACCCACCCTCCCAATATGACCCAGGACCAGCACTTAAGTGCTGCTGCAGTGCGGAAAATCAGTAAGAATTTAGGGAAACTAATATATTCTAAACAAGAACTTTGAACTATATGACATTGACAGGTAAAATGGCGCGGGAGTGCAGAGAAAAAAAAAAAACAGAGTTTCTCTCAAATAAGTGTTAGAGTGGTAGTACCTGTGATTACTACATGTGTAAAATATATTTAATAATCTCGAGTACGAGGCGTGAAGTATAATAGAGATGAATGGAAGAAGAAAACATCTTGTGCCGACCGACCCTACATAAGTGGGATAAGGGCAGGGAGATGATGATGATGATGGTCTATTCCGCACTTCTCCGCTCCGCTCGTCAATGGAGACGCGGCCTTAGTGTGACGTAAAACTACTATATTACGGACCCACATTATAAGTTTAGTGAGTACGATAACAGATGTCAGTACTACTCGCCCTTTACGTATTTGTAACTATGTCGGCCTCGATAAGCGTTATAAACCGCTGTAGATATGGACTTGACCCGCTTTCGTGTTAATGGTCCGCCATTATAGTGTACGGCTCATATGTCGATTGCTTTAGGGTTAGAATAAAATACGTCTGGAACGAGTCTCCATAAAAAGATTTGCGAATGAAGCCGCTTTTGGTTTTATGTGTGCGTGTCTTCGAACCAATCATAGAGATCTGCTTGTGACAGATGCGCACACGGACGAAACTTACCCCGTGGCTAACCATCTCCGTTTTTGGTTTTATGTGTGCGTGTCTACGAACCATGATTTTTCATTATTTTCACTACCCGAAGGTTGTCTGGAAGAGATCGCTTTTTTAGCGATAAGACCGCCTGTTGGCCATCGTTATTTATAAATTGTATTTGTCTTGTTTCCTTTTGTAAACTTTTATTACAATATTTGCAATAAAGTATTGTTGTATTGTATTGTCATCCTGAGCAGAAACTTTTTTTTTCACAAGCTTACACAAGCTTACTATTGCTATTTTCCATTCCAGGAGCGGTATGGAGAAGGAGAATGGGGAAGGCGGCGACGCGGGCAAGCCGCCGCCCGACGGGCTGCTCGACGCCGCAGGGCTTTTCGGAGGTAATGTATATTATCTTAGTTAATCTGATATAATTTCCTCCAGCCTGCGGCCCCGAAGACACTGTTAGGGTTGTTTCACACGTACCACAACCACACGACAACCACAACCACACGACGTGGTCGGGCGCATATTTTGTATGGTTAATGAATAGTTCAATTCACACGTAACCACAACCACACCACAACCACACGACGTGGTTGCGACGTGGTCGGGCGCATATTTTGTATGGTTAATGAATAGTACAATTCACACGTAACCACAACCACACCACATTTTAACGCTGCGACGTGGTGTGGTTGTGGTACGTGTGAATTGAGCCTTATGTCCAGACTGCACTACATGACGAAAGCAGATAACATCGTCGAGTATTTGCGAGTAAAGACCAACTTCACCCTGAGGGTCGAACGGTTGGAGTCTGTGACAGATTTTGTGGTGAGGCCTACTATCAAGCTGTCGACCTTCCTGCAGGAGGAATTCTGGCTGAAAGGTGTGGCGTAGCGGGAAAAAAATCCCACTTACACATTACGTTACAAGGCTAAACGAGGAATTACAAACGAGTGTCTATTAGAAGCCCGAAGCCGAAGGCGAGGGCTTCAATGACACGAGTTTGGAATTCCTTTACCACCAGAGTTACGTACGGCGGTTTTCATCACACTTTGGAGGAAATAAATTAAAAGTAATAAATAGTAGTCAATACCAAAATTACTTACTGCCCTAGGGCGTAATTTACGACTTACTGCCCGGTTTTCTAGCATGTAAACTCTTGATTTACGAGCAAGTGTGATGAAAAACACTAAACGCATCTAACCGGGAAACCGATGAAATTAGTATCTTATATTGGCCTATATTCTACGATTTCATTTAAGGAATGGGTGTTTGTTTTTGACCCGAAGTTAATGTACCGATTTGACCGGTTTTATTTGTTAACGCAATTTTTCAATGGAATTGTGAAATGCGAAGATATTTACAAATCAATAGCAACAAGTCCGTCGAAACCTGACCCACAGCAACCCGCTGTTTCGATGCTAAATTCATACATAAATCAGTTTCTAGACAGACGGAATATTTGTTTCTGTGTTTTATTTTTATTACATAAATTACTTCGCTGGCGCAGCGAACGAAAGTGAGTCTTGGCCTCCAATACAAGTGCCCGCCACGAAAAAAGGGGGGGTCAAAAAGTAGCCGAAAAAAGGTCGCATGATTTGTGCACAAGCCGTTATAGATTAGGTTAGGTTTGTGTTATAACTTCCCCAAATATTTTATGGTTTCAGAAATATAATGCTTTCGATGAAATGAAAACTTTTGTCCTTGTAAACCTTAGAAATTATTAAATTATATTTATATAAAAAGTAAAATACAATAAAGTTATTACAAAATATAAATACATTATAAAAAAACCTAACCTAGGGTGCCGCCGGCAGCGGGGCGGGGCCCAGGCTACCGGTGGTTAGGGCTGCAGAGAGAGGAACCTCCTGACAATGCGCGCCGTGTCCAGGAGTACCTCCTTCTGTATCTGGCCCTTGATCCAGCCATCTAGAGTCCCTTATGATGTTTGTCGAGACTCTTCGCTAAGACCGTTCGCCGAAACGGCTATCGGGACAATGATCGTCGAGTCAACATCCCACATGGCGGTCACCTCGTGAGCCAAGTCAAGGTCATTGCTGAGTTTGTCCTTCTCGGCCTTCACGAGGTTCTCGTCACGGGGATGGTGATGTCAATTATTAAACCATTATTTACTGCTTACCGCTGGATAGTGTTGCAAATATTCTCCCTTATAGGATTTTGCTCCTTTTTCTTCTATAGGTACTCCACAGACATTATTTACTTATTCTTACTTGAACGTTTGTGTCACTTTCAGATAATCGTATACTTCAGTATTAAAACACCATACAATTAACCTAAACTCATAGAAAACCTTATTTCAGTATCTTTAAAAATTACGAAATAAAAACTAGCAGGCTGTTACGTCCTTTCGTTTTCAGTTTGTATCTCATAACATAAGCATAGGTCAATGCCCTCGCGCTGGCAAGCTACCAACTTATAAATACGGCTGTTATCGCTCTTATGTTGTATTCTAAAGATCGTTTTTTGTGTGAGCTGGTGTTTGTGGTTACATATGATAATACTGATACGTTATCAGTGTTGCAATCGTTACGTTACAAGTTCTTTTTTTAATTCCTAGTTAATCTTTATGGTCAGGTATATTTATATGTGTATACAGGTACAGGGTGATCAATCCAAATGGGTCCGTAGGGAGGAAACGGTAACTATAAGAGACAGGGGAAATCTATTCTTAGGAATCATAGCGACGATTTCTTGATTTATAGAAACTCCATTTTTTTTTTATAAATTTAATTCATAACCGGGAATTGAACCTGGTTAAAATTCGGTATGTAATCGCATGTCGTATTGTAATATTCTTAAAACCGTTTTTGACCGGGTTATGTATGAAATTTATATAAAAATAATAAAGCAGTTTTAAATCAAATCTAAAATCGACGTCATGGTTCCTGAGAACACATTTCCATATCTCTTATAGTGTGTTTTCTCCCTACTGACCATCCGTGTATAAATTATTCGTGTCTTCTTTATGTAATAGAGTTTTTGACCATTTTATTTATTTCTGCTACATATATGGTGTTGTAGTGGGGCTAGCATATCTTGTCGACTCAGTGTCACCTAGCTCTTGCTCGCACGGTATTGACAGAAAAGTGACAGGTAGCAAAGAGTCGCGTGTCACAGTTGTGCTAGACGTACAGGTTTCGTTAATTACCTATATAGATTTTTTTGACAATTCCATTTACCGAAATTTTCGTAAATGGTGAAGTTGGGGTTTTTTTTTTTTTTTTTCAGCCATTATAAATAATATTTGCGAAGCCTACCGCTCACAGTTCCTTACCATGACTGAACGTGACCGTGATCGCAGGCGACAGTGTAAACGATTTTGTCTATCCAAATATCATCATAAACCCTCCATGATGCGTTCAAGAACCGCACATTACGACCACCATAAAAATTGGGCAAGTGCGAGTCGGACTCGCGCACCGAGGGTTCCGTACAAACACTTTTCATCCTTAAGTGGTTAAGTTAAGTTTGCACCTGGTATGTATACCGCCCCATACAAATGAGGTGCAAAGTTAACGCAACCAACCCGTTTGTTGTATGGGAGCCCCCCTTAAATATTTATTTTATTTTATTTTTAGTATTTGTTGTTATAGCGGCAATAGAAATACATTATCTGTGAAAATTTCAACTGTCTAGCTATCACCGTTCTTGAGATACAGCCTGGTGACAGACGGACGGACGGACGGACGGACGGACGGACGGACACCGAAGTCTCAGTAATAGGGTCCCGTTTTTACCCTTTGGGTACGGAACCCTAAAAACAAACTGTTTTGTTACAACAAATTTCTTATCTGTAAAAATGTTATTATTGCTAAATGATAACATCGATTTCGATGATATTATTTATTCAAATTTCGAACATCTCTGTAAAACAAAGAAATTTGATTTGACCTCTATTCTAATATCAGTCGAGATGATGTTTAGTTCGAAATGAATTGTCAGTTTGCAATCAAATTTGACAAATGTCGCACGTACAGCACGTCCGAACCGTGAAACGTTCTCGAGAACGGCACACCTTTATATTTATATTTAGTGGCAACAGAGCCAGTATGTTTATAAATGTTTATATTTAGACTATTTAGAGAGACAAAGTACCGAATCGCACGACTTAGTAATTACATGTAGGTACTCACAGAAATAGAAGCGATGACTGAATCACTTTAATATTATATCCGAAAGTATTTTTAGGTCACCGCTAGGGTTGCCAACAGATTTGCGGTACATTTGCGATGAATTTAGTTTTGTGGGTGCCGCAAGATGGGCGGCGACGTCAAAGCAGACTCAGACGGAGATGGAGGTATGATCTAGAGTTCTAGACGCATTACTGGTCGACCGGCCGGAAGCAACGGCTAACAGTGTTGTGAAGACCTAATCCTTTACCCAGCAGTGGGATACTCAACGGGCTAGTTAAAGTTATGGGACTCCAGGTCTTTTAGCAGACCAGTTTTAACCGTAATAAGCTTTGTGACAGTATGTTGCCTAAATAAATAACAAAAAATGGCGGGGCTTGGCTATAAAAATCCGGGACTCCTTCACACGGCCGAAGGGTGCGTCCGTCGCTGCAGCGGAGTGCATCGATCAATCACAACAGTGAAGTGAAGCTGAGATACAGATTTCAACTCAGGTGATTGGTCTAATCCGTCCCTCTGCATTATTAGCCCGGCCGCTCTCAAATTTAAAAATGTTCGACTCAGGTCCTTTTGCCGGTTTACTAATGTTTCGCCGAAAATTATTTAGCAAATTCTTAACTCGCCGAACTACGTATCCCATATTTTTATTTGGTCAAATTTTCATTTCCCAACTCAACGGTTCGCACTGATATCTTTTCTCAATTTAAGATTTGATAAACTATTGTTAGACCAATTATTATCTGGGATTTTTATAAGATGTCAATTATGTTTTCGTCAAATGTATTGATTGGCATACCTTGATTTAGCAACATATTGAATGGCATTATGCAAATCGCAGTATAATTTTATTGCATTAAGCGGGTAGGATGATGCACCATGCACCTAAATTTAGAGGGTACTTTTGTTTACATACTTTGTGGCTCAAAATAGCATTTCATTCTTGAGTTATCATCGCTGATAGTTAATGTGCGTGTGTGCATAAAAAAAAATAACCCTAACCTACCTATCTCTGGGAGCAGTTTCGTCCCGAAGACTGTAATCCCGAAGACTGTAATCCCGACGGCTAGAATTCCTACAGTTCACAATTCACATACATACGTATCACAAGTACAACAAAAGGAGCGTTTTTTAGGGATATAAAAAAAAAACTAACCTAAGCTAACCCGGCCGAGTCGGATCTGCTCACATACATACGTATCACAAGTACAACAAAAGGAGCGTTTTTTAGGGATATAAAAAAAAAAACTAACCTAACCTAACCCGGCCGAGTCGGATCTGCTCACATACATACGTATCACAAGTACAACAAATTGATTTTGATTAAAAAATATTTTTCTGTTTATATTTGTGTTTTATTTTGCACTATCATCATACTGTAAGCAATGGTTGTAGGTAATTTGCCCAAATGGCTTATGATGAATCGTCATTTGACTAAGCAAATCATTTGCTACACAATTATTTACCACATAAAATTTGACGATATGTTATTTGCCTTAGCAAATCATTTCCTACACAATTATTTACCACATAAAATTTGACATAATAAAATTTTGGAATATAAAAATGTAGCGAAATAAAAAAATTACGAAGTAAAATTATGCCAAGGATTGGTTTGCGTAATAAAACTTCGGCGAAAAGTTGGTTGCCAAATGAAATTTGACGAAACATAATTCGGCGAAAAGGCAGTACACCCCTTTTGCCATGTGTGTAAAAATTTATAACAACTTACTACAAGTGATTAGAGAAGAAAGAGAGAGTTTTAAGAGTTTATTAAAAAAATATTCTATTTCATAAATGTTTTTATTCAGTAAATGACTATTTAACTGCATGTAATGATTAATTGATTAGATATGTATGACAGTATATGATATAAATTCAATTCTGGTACAAACGCCGCACTTAATGAAAGTGTTATTACCATGAGCTGGACAAATATTAAATTGTATTAAATATTGTAGTTATTTTGTTTTATAAATGTTTGGTATTGCCTGCTATTTTATTAATTTTGTTTTATTTCCTCCCAAGTGTGATGAAAAACGTCGTACGTGACTCTGGTGTAAAGGAATCCCAATCTCGTGTCATTAAAGCCCTCTGAAATGAATGTATGATGTATGAATGATACAGAATAGTCATAAAAAATATTGTACTAGCCTTAGGTTACTTAGTTTTAAGATATTGCTGTGCCCTTGCAGGGTTCACCTGTAAACCTCCTATAACATCTACTTGTACCATGAATGCAATAAATCACTTTGACTTTGACTTATAATAGTGGAGACGCACTATTAGACGACGACGATTTTGACGACGCGTTTGGCTCGGTTTGTAGACACCTGCCTACTGAGCCGGCGGTCCTGGTTCGAATCCCGGCCGGGGCAAATATTTGTGTGATAAACTCGAATATTTGTGCTTGGGTCATGGTTGATCTATGTATTTAAGTATATATTTATCTATATAAGTTCGTATATCGTCGTCTAGTACCCATAACACAAGCCTTCTTGAGCTTAATTTGGGACTAGATCGATTTGTGTGAGGTTTTCTATCCACAGGTGATATGTGTAGAATGGAAAATTGACCAATCGCATTCCTCACATTTCAATGCATTTATTTTGGGCTCGACAAAGACGCAACCTGCACCTCTAGCGCAACTGTGACCACGTGACTCTTTCTCGCGCGAGAAATATTACCTATCTCTTTCTTCGCAGTACTGTGAGAGAGTGACGGGCGATATTAAGTCGCGCGACAGATCGCTAAGCCTAGTTGCGCTGGACGGGCTGAGTCATTTAATTGTCTCCACTCCTCTTTATTTTCTCTTCCTTTTGCTTCATTTGGCAACCTTTGGCTTCAGAAATAGGATGTCCCACGTATAACGGGATGGTGGCAGCCCTGGTCACCACATGTCTACTGAGAATTGTCGAACCGTTTAGGCTGGTTCTCTTGTTTAGTTGCCAATTTTGTTGCATCATGTCTTTTTACGAGATGCATTAATGAAAGAATGTCTCAGAACAATTTTATGGCCTAACGAATGTCGGTGCGGCCCAGGGATAGTAACACTGCAAACAGCTTTCATGTGAAATGTTTTCGAAACGATCTTGAGACATCTTTAATAATTATAAAAATGAGTTCGAAACATGTCGGGCCGTTCCTGACAATTTTTACGTGAGTTTAAACCGTTTTTATAATTATGAAATGTTTTCATTAAACGTCACGAGCCACTGTCAAGGATTTGTCATTAACCAAATTCAAAACATTGTTTACCGGATTGCTGAATACTGAATGCTATTGAAAAAAACTTGACTTTCATCACTGTGTGACTATTTCTCGCGCGAGATAATTATTAATTACCCGTCTCTCTCTGTGCAGTACTGTGAGAGAGTGACGGGTAGCGCTAATCTCGCGCGACAAGAGTCGCGGATCATAGTTTTGCTAGATGGGCAGTTGGTTCCGAGTGCTCTACTGACCTACGGTCGAAAGACTGTGTCGTCTGCCGCTTGCTTGCCTCGTGTCGCCAACTACGAATGATATTTAATAGAAACAGAGACCAGTAGTGTCGCTGCACACGTCTGTTGCTGCTGTCTGCGGTTGGCTACGAACCGTCACTTTAACGAGGTCATCTGTCCACCTAGTCGGGGGCCCACTCTGCGCTTAGTTGGCTTATCTATAATTCTTGTTTGTTATAAACTAAGTAGCTGAACTGATAAACGTCTTTCTCATAATTAAGTTAACACAAATTATAACGGGTTTATCGTGATATTTCTTATTTAGACATTGAAACAATCAAGTAAATTACATGTCACATCATTAAATAAAAAAATAAACAAAATTTAATGTTTAGATGTATAGTTTAAATGTAATTGGCCCTTCATGGTGAACTGAGCCCACAAATGTATCTTCTTCTTCTTCTTAAATAAAATAAATATCGGACAACCTCACACAAATCGATCTAGTCCCAAATTAAGCTCAAGAAAGCTTGGGTTATGGGTACTAGAAGACGATATACATACGTATATAGATAAATAAATACTTAAATAGATACATAGCACAATATGACCCAAGCACAAATATTCGAGTTTATCACACAAATATTTGCCCTGGCCGGGATTCGAACCCGGGACCGCCGGCTCAGTAGGCAGGTGTCTACAAACCGAGCCAAACGTGTCATCAAATTCTGACCTATCATTATCACACTGAGTACATTTAAGACATAGAGTGTTAGTGGGTTTGTATTGTCCGACTCACCATAGTATATGAAAACAAGGTATTAGTCAACCAATTTTTCTAGGCCACTATAGAACCTTGTCACAATAACAATGATATGAGATATCAAGCGGCTTTCATATTGACGTTTACTCTGACAAGATACGAAATGGCCTAGGAATCAAATTGGTTGACTGCATGGCACTCGGGAATGACAGGCGGGACTCACGCTATGAATTATGATTGGTTGGACGGTTCTGTCAATTTCGTTTCTGTGTTGCCAGTGTTGTATCATAATACTCCCCGATTCCCTTGTTACCTGTATTAAAAACATAAAATCGCGAGTGTTCAAAATCAATTATTACGACAAAATAAAATATGTTCAAAGAACATGACATTTGCAATGCAAAAATATGTTTTTTCTACGGCTAGCGGCGATATTTTTTTTCCTTATAATTATTTTGTGACCATAAAGAGCAGCAACTACTTAGTGACGTAGGAAGGCTGACTTGCGTGAGTGATATACCTTTTTTTATACCATGCAACTCACAAGCTAAACAGCGCTGATACAGTTAAAGCCATTTAAAAAAAAAATGTCGCTATATCACGTAAGTGAAAACTATCCTATTAAGCGGTTTACACTCACGTGAAATTGTCAGGAACGGTCCGACGTGTTTCGAACTCGTATGGAGCTCTTCATCAGGGATTGCTACCCCTACACCGCCGCGGCAACTGCGAAATAATTAAATATGTCCGATGAAAGTTTAAATAAGATTAAGTTTTCCTTAGACTATCAGCCTCCCAGAGGGCTGACCCTTTATCTCATGACAGCTAACTTTAGAAACCATTGAAAGGAACCAAAGTCCAGTTCATCCCTCGGATGTCTGGCATCTCCTCCTCCAAATCTTTTGTCCCTACTTCTCAGAGGTTGGGACACATATCCGATGTGCAGTTACGGGCCGCACATACGCAGGCCCACTTGCAAAGGATCAAATAAAAAAAAAGATTAAGTGAAAACTGTTGATGTTAATCTTCCTCTTCTAACATTTCAGCGTACTGGGGCCGCGATGGCGCGAGCGGCGCGGCGCAGGCCCAGGCGCAGGCGCAGGCGCAGGCCGCCCTGTTCGGCTTCGGGTCGCGCTACCCCACCCCCCCGAGCACTCTGGGGGTCGCCCATAGCCGGGCGGCCTCCTTACCCCTCCATCCGGCAGCCAGTAAGTAGATACTAGATATTTCTTTATTGACCGTGATACCTGATGGTAAGGGCGCCACCCCACCCCCCCGAGCACTCTGGAGGTCGCCCATAGCCAGGCGGCCTCCTTACCCCTCCATCCGGTAGCCAGTAAGTAGATATTTTTTTATTGGCCTTAGTATCACCTGATGGTAAGGGCTCCACCCCACCCCGCCGTGCACTCTGGAGGTCGCCCATAGTCAGGCTTTACCCCTCCAATCTGGCAGTCAGTAAGTAGATCTTTTTTTTTTTTTCACAAACTGACCTCGGTGTAACCTGAGGAAAACTACGGGGGTGTAGCTCACTGGTTCAGCAATAGCCTATTCACTCTAAGCTTTGAAGAGACCCAAATTGTTACTTTTATTAATTTACTTTTAAGGTATTTATCTATGGGTCACAGTTACTTGAAAATAAATTATATTGATATTGATTGATTGGAATTTTCTGGAAGCGAATTCCATTTCTTAGCGGTTCGCATTAGAAATGATGAAGCAAATCGCTTCGTCCGAGTGTGGTAAACTGGCAACGTAAGGGTGAAGTCGCTCCCCTCGCCTGGTTGTCCGATTGCGGATTAAATCGTGCAATTTCTGCGCACACTCTAAAATATATCCGATCGAAAACTGACAAGCTTGCAACTTTTCGGCGAGGCTCTAGCCGGCAAACTATCACCAGCGAGTCTTAGAGCTCGACGTTCTACTGAATCCAAGACAGCTAACTAGTATATTCTATTGAGGTCTATTGTGGTTCGTCGACGGGCTTTCGGCGCTGCGAGTTACGGCTAATTCTACTTCGAAGGTAAAGTTCAGTCAGGTTTCACTAGACTCCAATTCATGGTTCCTGAACCTGGCTCCTGAACCAGTGCAGGCGCCTTACGCAACCAGCAACCTGTGAGTGGATCTTAGTAGTATAATATGCTGCACTTAAGTTTGGTGACTGTCTGAGCTACGAGTATATCTAACCTTGGTTGTCTTGCGTATCTCATCATTTCGGATTCGATCCCGCAAGGAAACTCCGAGCATAGCTCGCTCCATTGCCCATTGAGTCTTGAAATCGTTAGAAGTTAATGAATAACATTGTCTCTGTTTCCAGGTGCAGCCTGGTGGTCCATGGCATCACATCTGGCAGCCCAAGACTACCTAGCTCGGATACAAGCCTCAGGACTTGGGTTCGGGGGACATTTAGGTGACCCTTACTCTGCCCTATCAGCTCTTTCTGCCAAACCGGGGAAGGGGAAGCAGCCGCAAAGGAATGAGAGGTAAATACCCTTTGGCCATGGATAAATCAATAATATGGATTAGTTCCGTTTATGACTGTGCTTACAACAGACTATCAGGACACACACGAGAGTGGAAGATATTGGCGGGGTTGGGACACTCAAAGCTACTCATGGAAAGAATAGAATAGATCCACCCAAAATGTTGGTCAAGAAATAAATGATTTTAATTTTTTTTTTTTTTTTTTAATTTTGTTTAATTTTTTTTTAAATAATTGCAACAAGGGGCAACTAACTAAGGAGCTTAGATTGGAGCGTGGCGAAGACCACCCCCTTTTTTCCATTCTCCGCCCCCCTGCACAAAATTAATTCAGTTTACCCATACCCTGGGCGACGTGGCATACATTGTTAAAAAAGTGTAAATATAACTGTATAATTATTAATTACTTAAGTTAATTACACAAAAGATCCCACTGGGTCGAAGTGTATCCGTAAGGGCCACTATAAGATAAGATACTACAACATAAGATAGAATACTGTGCATTAAACCCAGTTACTAATACAGGAAGATTCAGGAGTTATGAGCACGAGTTATACGGGTGAGTGGGCCCACACTGAGCAACTTTCAGTATGGAATCAGTCACGAAATCGTGTTTTTTTTTTATAGTTAATTGCTAGATAATTGATCGCTAACTATCCGAAATGTATGGAACGGTTGTCTTTTGGTTTTCGATTTTGAGGTTGGCCCCATGAAAAATTCTCAGTGCAATCGACCTCATCACCCCTATAAATCCTGCTCTATGCACCCCTGAATCAACCTGTATATCGCCAACAAAACACAAAAATGCCTGCCAGTACACTTCAAAACCTCGTATCTACTGTGTAGATTGATTCTGAGATACGAGCGTTTGGTATTTGTTACTTAGTGAGTTTTGCTTGTCAACTGACGCTATGACGTTGTCCACAGGTCGGGTCGGAGTAGTACATCGTCGAGTGCGTCGGCGAAGGAGAAAAGCCCTTCCACGAACAATTCGCAGCCGAGTATGAGTGAGTGGGGCACGTATCCAACTTGTTGCTATCTCTTTCTGCCTGTAGCTTACGGTTGAGGGGAAATAACGCCTGGATTTCTATACTAAAGCTTAGATATTTAAGTAAGAAACAAGAAATTATGATTATTAAAAAATATCGGCCAAGTGCGAGTGGGACTCGCGCACGAAGGGTTCCGTACCATCTCTGTAAGTTTGTTGTATGGGAGCCCCCCTTAAATATTTATTTTATTTTTAGTATTTGTTGTTATAGCGGCAATAGAAATACATCATCTGTGAAAATTTCAACTGTCTAGCTATCACCGATTAGGCTTTATTATTATTATTTTATTTATGTTTGATATCATATTCACATGCAATGTACATTGTGACTGAATAAATAAACTGAAACTGAAACCGTTCTTGAGATACAGCCTGGTGACAGACGGACGGACGGACAGCGAAGTCTCAGTAATAGGGTCCCGTGCTTACCCTTTGCGTACGGAACCTTAAAAAGGTAGCCTTCCTTTGTCGAGAACTTTTCCTATACAGTTCGGGAAGCGGTCTCGAGAACGGGACATCTCTAGGCAAATTTCATTATGATCGGTTAATTATTAACGACCGATTCCGACCCTTAATATCGACCATTTCACTTAGTAGATTCTTTTTATACGGTTGACTATAGTTTGGCTAATGAAATACTACTTAAAGTTTTGGCGGGAAATTTAAAAACTCTGCGGCTGGTCACATTTTGTGTAATAGGAATTATAGTTTTGATACTAGAAAATGTTTTTATTTTCTATGCACACGTAAAGTTCCTAAGGAAATAGATTAAATATATGTTGACGTGCACTCATAGCTAGCTTAATAATTTCTACCAGTATGACAGTACAGTCCACGACAAACACATATGTTTACACTTTCTAACCACATACAAGGCGAAAAATTAAATGTAGTGTAAATAATTCAGTAAATAAAGGAGTTTGACCTTACAAACGGCCCGGTAGTTTTGAATTTTTTATGAAATGAAATGAAATGAAATAATTTTATTCCAGAATTCGAGATATTATATGTTGTCTAGGATGGTTAGTCAGTTTTTAAAATGCAAAATACACAATACACCCCTCCGCGCCCGCCGCCATATTGAAAAAACCGGCACGTTCTTCATATCTTTGCTCATATCTTCCTTTAGGAGCATTTTAGCTAGAATAAAGCTTTGACAATGTTATAGAGAGATAAATTTACTACATTTTCCATTTTATATTTTGTTTCTAGGACAGATAGTTATAGCTGGGTTGATAATGCACGCTCTTGTATGGGAACCTTGCACTTTGTGACTATGCGCTGAAACTTGGCACAGTTGATCCTTAGGTGGTCTTGAGTGAATTCAGACCGGTAGACGTCGAGAACCACCGCGCGTTTAGTGGGGGGGAGGGGGGGAATTTCGACGCTGCCGCGCTTTAATTAATGCAACATTTCTCTAAAACTATACATAATATGGCATGTAACATATCATTTTCGGATAAATTAAGGATGAGAAATCTATTTTTTTGACAAAAGTAATACACTTTCTAACAAAAAACATTGAAAAAGTAGAAAAAACTGAAAAACGTAATTTGTGATTTTTTATATAATTGCCAATTATTTTAAAAGTATAACAGTAATCTCAAAACAAAAAATATAGCCGTAAAGCTAGACTTGTGTTATTTTTAAAAATATATAGTTTATCATATATATCTGTTGATCCATGGGAGATAATAAATAATATCAAGCGTAAGTCAGGGCGATCTCAATGCATGATCGTCCGTGAAGTAGGGTTTAGGTACTGTGTTTCAGCAACATTTCTCTAAAACCATACATAATAGGGCATGTGATTTATAATTTTCGGTTAAATGAAGGATGATGAATCTATTTTTTTTACAAAAATAATGCACTTTTTAACCAAAAATATATTAAAAAGTGGGCTAAATTGAAAAATGACATTTGTGTTTTTTACATACTTTCCAATCATTTAAAAAGTATAACAGAAATCTCAAAACAAATAATATAAACATAAAGTTAAACTTATGTAGTTTCTAAAAATATATAGTTTATTATATATATCTGTTGATAAATGGCAGATAATAAATAATATTGAGCGTAGGTCGGGGTGATCTCAATGCATGATCGTCCGTGACGTAGGGTTTAGTTAATGTTTTAAACACACAAAAAGTGCATATATTTTATTGTTTATCTCTTAGTATTTTAAATGAAACTACGCAATTGAAATTAATTTATTGCAAGTCTGTCCATGTAGGCTCCCAGTTGTTGTTGACCTTCGTCCAACCCCAAGTAGTTACCCCAAGTGCGTGATAACTGACCCCCAAACGCCCACCTCTTGATAAATGCTGATACAAAGTGGCTTTGGTCGGTGGGAGGTGTTCTATCTGCTGGTCTATCTTGGTAAAAATATATATATGGGGCTCATTCACTGAAGTACATGAAGCTGATCTGAAATAATAATTATGATATACAATATTCTTTTATAAGTTTTGAGATCCTATTATTCTATTATTCCAGTTTCAAAAGCAGAAAAACTGACCTATCATATGATGTTAAGACCTATTTTTCGATGGAAGCCATTACCTCCTCAATGCGTCGCTTGATCACTAACTCGAAACCTACAGTAGGTCAGGAAAGGCTTCCATGCTTGAAAAGTACTTCTCTTTCCTTTACCATTGAACCAAGATACCGTATCACATCCTGTGAATGCGTGAAAGAGGGTATCTTAATACTCTTGCTCTCTGTGGCCCTGTAAATAAACAAATATGTATAAAACACCCGTATTTTCTTAATTTACTATGATCGAGGCTTCACGACTCATGATACTGTGGATACTGATGTGTTGGTACTGACAGTTACACATAATATACAAGCTTTACCTCAGCTTGAGGAACTTTGGGTGCATATAGGAACAAGATAACATCACCAATATCTGTGCTATCATGATATCGCCACCACGATAGGTAAAAATGGTATATCTGGTCATAGTAAATTAAGAAAATACAGATTTGTTTATTTACAGGGCCACAGAGAGCAAAATTATTACCCCTCTTTCACGCATTCACAGGATGTGACACGGTATCTTCGTTCAATGGTAAAGGAAAGAGACGTGCTTTTGAAGCTTGGGAAACCTTTCCTCCATGACCTCTTCTTCTTCGTTGGTTTCACTCTCGGCAGAGTGGTCGTGGTCATCATTTCAGATATTGGTGATAGGCTTCACAACACGCCGCCATTCTTACCTGATAGCCGCCTTCTTCGTGCATTCGTGTAGTAACGATGATGCATTTATTGCAGCTTTTATTTAGTTTGTCCATAACATAGGTGATCTTCTTCGTGGCCTGGTACCCTCAACCTTTCCGTGGACCAGAAGCGCTCAATAGCCTCCGCCCCCCGGCGGCATACGTGGCCAAAGAAGGTGAAGGTACGAGACTGTACTAAAGACGATAAACGCTGCTTGATGCCAAGTTTTCGAAGTATAGAATCGTTGGTACGGAATTCAGTCCATAATACTCCAAGCATTCTCGTCCAACACCACATCTCTAGGGCGTCTATTTTCTTCTCCTCAACTTCCTGCAGGGTCGACGTTTCCGCGGCGTACAGGAATATGGGGAATACAAGTGCCCGAACGAGCTGGTTTGTTGTGTCTTCGTGTTTGTTGCGATTCCTTCATATAGTATAAATATGTAATTTGTTTGTTGTTAATTGTGCAATAAAAAAATCTTATCTATCTTATACATATATTCCAGACCTAACTGTAGGTTTCGAGTCAGCAATCGAGGGCCGTATTGCGGAGGTAATAGCTGTTATCAAAAAATATGTCGTAACATTATAGGATAGCCCACTTTTAATATCTTTTTTGTTAAAAAAGTGCATTATTTTTGTTCAGAAAATAGATTCATCATCCTTCATTTAACCGAAAATTATAAATCACATGCCCTATTATGTATAGTTTTAGAGAAATGTTGCTTAACACAGTACCCAAAACCCTACTTCACGGACGATCATGCATTGAGATCACACTGACCTACGCTCAATATTATTTATTATCTCCCATGTATCAACAGATATATATAATAAACTATATATTTTTAGAAACAACATAAGTTTAACTTTATGTTTATATTATTTGTTTTGAGATTTCTGTTATACTTTTAAAATGATTGGCAATTATGTAAAAAACACAAATGTAATTTTTCAGTTTAGCCCACTTTTTAATACCTTTTTTGTTAAAAAAGTGCATTATTTTTGTTAAACAATTAGATTTCTCATCCTTCATTTAACCGAAAATTATAAATCACATGCCCTATTATGTATAGTTTTAGAGAAATGTTGCTTAACACAGTACCTAAACCCTACTTCACGGACGATCATGCATTGAGATCGCCCTGACTTACGCTTGATATTATTTATTATCTCCCATGTATCAACAGATATATATAATAAACTATATATTTTTAGAAACTACATAAGTCTAGCTTTACAACTATATTTTTTGTTTTGAGATTACTGTTATACTTTTAAAATAATTGGCAACTATATAAAAAAACACATATACCGTTTTTCAGTTTTTTCTACTTTTTCAATTTTTTTTTGTTAGATAGTGCATTATTTTTGTCCAAAAAATAGATTTCTCATCCTTAATTTATCCGAAAATGATATATCACATGCCATATTATGTATAGTTTTAGAGAAATGTTGCATTAATTAAAGCGCGGCAGCGTCGAACTTCCCCCCCTCCCCCCCACTAAACGCGCGGTGTCTATCGACGTCTACCGGTCTGAATTCACTCAAGACCACCTAAGGATCAACTGTGCCAAGTTTCAGCGCATAGTCACAAAGTGCAAGGTGTCGTGCACTAACACCCCAGCTATTACGGAGATATGCACATTTAAAAAAACGTAAAAAATCGCAATTTCCAACTCAAAAACAAACTTCTGGATTATATCTTCGTTTAGGAGCATTTTAGCTAGAACAGTGCTTGACCAATGTTGTAGAAAATTAAATTTGCTATAATTTACATTTCAGATTTTGTTTCTAGGACAGATAATTACGGAGATATGTAAAAAATAAAGTCACATTTTCCGAAAATGTATGTAAAAATGGACATGAGTTTTATAAGCAATTATATTTCCAACATGTTTTAATTTGTCCTAGACTAGTCCGTTACTGAATGACAGCGTTCTAAACCAAGAATTTTTAGAAATTTCTTGAAAATTCGACTTTTCCAGTTTTTTTAATGTGCATATCTCCGTAACTAACCGTCCTTGAAACAAAATTTGAAATGTAAATTATAGTAAATTGAATTCTCTACAACATTGCCCAAGTACTGTTCTAGCTAAAATGCTCCTAAACGAAGATATAATCCAGAAGTTTGTTTTTCAGTTGGAAATTGAGATTTTTTACGTTTTTAGGGTTCCGTACCCGAAGGGTATAAACGGGACCCTATTACTGAGACTTCACTGTCCGTCCGTCTGTCATCAGGCTGTATCTCAAGAACGGTGATAGCTAGACAGTTGAAATTTTCACAGATGATGTATTTCTATTGCCGCTTTAACGCGAGTAGAAAAATTTAAGTATCTAGGTCACATTATTACGAGTGACTTAAATGATGACCTAGATATTGAACGAGAACGAAGAGCGCTGTCGGTTCGTAGTAACATGCTGGCCCGGAGGTTTGCTCGTTGCTCTACGGAAGTGAAAGTCACTCTATTTAAGGCATACTGCCAATCCTTTTACTCGAGTAGCCTATGGACCAGGTACACGAAGCGAGCCTACAGCGCCCTCAGAGTTCAGTACAACAATGCATTCAGAATGTTGCTGGGCCTGCCACGCAGGTGTAGTGCGTCCGGCATGTTCTGCGAGATGCGCACTGACGGCTTCCAGGCCATCATGCGCAAGAAGATTGTGTCTCTCCTAGGACGGGTAAGGCAGAGCTCCAACAGTATTCTGAATGCAATTGCTGACAAATATGATTGCCCAATATTAATATACTGGATAGGGCAAGTCAAACCGGTGGCTCGCACTATCTATTGATTCTCAATTTAATTTAATTATACAATTTTAATTTTACTATTTTAATCTGTTTATACAATTTTAATTTGACAATTTTATTTTATTTCCTTCATTTCATTTTATTAGATTTAAAATTAATTACTTATTTTGTTCTTATGTTTGTAATGTGACATTTTATTTTAATTGGAATTTTGAAGGAATTTTAATGAAAATTTGTTTTAATGTATTAACTTATTTTATGAATTCTCAATTTATTTAATTATACAATTTTAATTTTACAATTTTAATCTTTTTATACAATTTTAGTTTGTCAATTTTATATTAATTTCTTTATTTCATTTTATTAGGTTTTAAAATTTATTACTTATCTTGTCGTTGTTTTTTGTAATCAGACATTTTATTTTAATTGGGATTTTGATGGAATTTTATTGGAAATTTGTTTTTAATGTATTAACGTATTTATTATTATTTTTAAACTAACATAGGTATAAGTATTTTACTAAAAAATAATGTATGGATCATAGTTATCTGAAAATAAAGACTTATTATTATTATTATTATTATTAACAACAAATACCAAAAATAATATAAAATAAATATTTAAGGGGGGGCTCCCATACAACAAACTTGTTATAGATTATGGTACGGAACCCTTCATGCGCGAGTCGGACTCGCACTTGCCCAAATTAATTTTAAATGTGCATATCTCCGTAACTATCTGTCCTAGAAACAAAATATAAAATGGATAATGTAGTAAATTTAACTCTCTATAACATTGTCAAAGCTTTCTTCTACCTAAAATGCTTCTAAAGGAAGATATGAGCAAAAATATGAAGAACGTGCCGGTTTTTTCAATATGGCGGCGGGCGCGGAGGGGGGGGGGGGAATTGTGCATTTTGCATTTTAAACACTGACCAACCATTCTAGACAACATATAAAAAATTCAAAACTACCGGACCGTTTGTAAGGTCACACATAGTACTTTAGTCTCTATTCACCGAATTAAAATAAGACCTAGCTCATTTATCCATCACCAAAAAAATTACATAAGTACTATGCCAAATTTAAACTTGATCGGAATGTTAGAACTAGTACATAAAGTATCAAAATTATTTATAGAGGACCCACCTACTAAATTGTTTAAATCATAGACAATTGGTGATACCACAAGGAAATATCTGTCAACATTATTTGGCTAGCCAGACTCTAATAACGCAACAAAGTCTACATATAAAGTGTATGTCCCCGAAGTTACGGGGCTGTACGGTAAAAGAAAAATTATACAATAAATGCTAAGACTAAAACTGAATAACAGTCGATATAAAATATGGAAAAAATTACAATATAATGTGTTTTCCTGCCTGTAATTTATTACCAAGTTACACAACCACTGCTAATTATCATTTTCATCTATTTCAGGAGCATCATACGGCTTCCCAAAGACGTCCTCGCCTTCGACGATGCACTCGCACTCGCACTCGCAGGCGATGTCTAGTCTCGCGTCGCTGAATAACCTCGCGTCGGCGCCTCATCAGGCGAAGCCGAGCAAGCATCAGCCCTCCCAGTCCCGTGAGTTGACCTTGAACAAACCATCGTCATAAAACACATGATTCCAAAGAGATTTTAGGGTCGGAAACGCGCGTGGCGTCGCGAGCGTCCATAGGCGGTGGTAACTGCTTAACATTATCAACCTGTGTGACAACCTTAGAGTGAATAAAGCCAGCTTTAGTAAGACTCGGCCTGTCAGGGGCTCAGTTTCGTCCGAGCACGCATCCGTCACAACGTCAATATCGCAAGCAAAACGTCTCTATGATTGGTTCGTAGACACGCACACATTAAACCAAAACCGGCTTCTTTATTCGCAAATCTGTTGTATGAAGAGTCTCCTTCTACGTATTTACCTCCGTTACTCATGCCGTATCTCAGACGCTTAACGGTAGGCATGATACGCGTGGTCTTGAGCGAGTGAAGAGTCTGTAGATAATATCGTGCGATGTCTAGTCTCGCGTCGCTGAACAACCTCGCGTCGGTGCCTCACCAGGCGAAGCCGAGCAAGCATCAGCCCTCCCAGTCCCGTGAGTTGAGCTTGAACATTCCATCGTCATAATAGTACATTACTGCAGACGCCGGGAAAAAGGGCTTGCCGGGTGAGTAGGTATAGACGGATATTGATACGAAGCCGGCAAGCCCTTTGCACGGCTAAGGCGTGTATAGTGCTTATCTCAAACATATGCAATGAAATGTGAAAATAAAAAAATACACCAGTTCAGCTGTTAAGCCTGTTCATAAGCACAGACGCCATGTAAAAAAAGTCTTCACGGCCTAGGCCTTCAATTTTGTATGAATTTCCTTTACAGTTCTCTCGAGTTGTTCCGCCCGAAACGTGATACTTCGAAGCCTGTTATAACGCACGTTATGACGAAATTTCATTGTTTGTTTGAGAAAAACACATCATTCCAAAGAGATGCCCCCACTACCGATACAAATTACAAACTGACTAGTGCAAGAGACACATAAGTTTTATTAAAGCACTCTCTTTGATTTGTTAGAGTAAACCTAATAGATGTATCAAGCTATGTGTGACAACCTCTGTCACTCGCGCCAATTCTCAGACGCTTAACGGTAGGTATGATACGCGTGGCCTTGAGCTAGTAGAGAGTCTGTAGATAATATCGTGCGATGTCATCTCGCGTTGTTGAATAAACTCGCGTCGGCGCCTCAGCAGGCGAAGCCGAGCAAGTATCAGCCCTCCCAGTCGCGTGAGTTGACCTTGAACAAGCCACCATCATCAAACACATGATTCCAAAGAGATTTCCTTCATGTGGAATGAGCTCCCTGCCGAGGTGTCCCCGGGGGCTACAGCATGCGGTTCTTCAAGAGAGGAGTCAACAGGTTCTTAAAGGGTCGGGCAACCTCCTGGCGTCTCAAACGTCCATAAATAATAAATAAATATCGGACTACCTCACACAAATCGATCTAGTCCCACAGTAAGCTCTAGTAGGTAGGCTTGTGTTATGGACACTAGACGACGATAAACATACTTATATAAATAAATACATACTTAAATACAAATAACATCCATGACCCAGGCACAAATATTCGAGTTCATCACACACATATTTGCCCTTGCCGGGATTCGAACCCACGACCGTCGGCTCAGTAGGCGTCGCTTAACCACTGCGCCAACCGCGTCGTCAAATAGGCTCCAATGTGACTCTTCTGCAATTAGTGAAAGTAATCAATTCTGCTTCGGATTGTCTGCGAATTTCTTTGACGCCATACGTCTGATGGAGCATATTGATATGTAGTATTATTTTGTCGTCAGGTAAATCGTCGTCGTCGACATCGGTGTCGTCGAAGGGCAAGGAGCGCGAGCTGGCGCTCCTGCGGGGAGACCTGATGCTGGCGCAGGCGGCCGCGCACGGCGCCTACCACGCCGCCGTCGCCGCTGCCGCCAAGGGCAAGGTACTGTCCAGAGTCCACCACATTCAACCACTTCACTTACTGTATGGAAGCCCAAGGCTCATAGGTCCGTAGGGCGAGGTGTCTAAGGCACTGGCCCGTTATCGTCGTGAGGTCTAAAGCCCAGCTTCCACGCAGCGCCGTAGGTGTGAGGCACTCGCGTCAGTCGCTGTTGCTGCCAAGGGCAAGGTACTGTCCAGAGTCCACCACATTCAACCCCTTCCGATATTCTATAGGAGCCCGAGGGTTATAAGTCCCCAGGACGAGGTGTGTGAGGTGTGAGACCCAGCTTCCACGCCGTGCCGTAGGTGTTTTACCCACAGGTCACCTGACCAAGGAACGCGAGCTGTCGCTGATGCTGCTAAGGGAAATGTCCGGTCAGGGCTCCACCACATTCAACCCCTTCCGATATTCTATAGGAGCCCGAGGGTCATAAGTCCCCAGGACGAGGTCTCTCAGGGACATATCGTGAGGCCGGAGACCCAGCTTCCACGCCGTGCCGTACGTGTTTTACCCACAGGTCACCTGACCAAGGAACGCGAGCTGTCGCTGATGATGCCAAGGGTAAGGTACTGTCAGGGTTCAATCCCCTTCAATCCCTTGACATACTCCTTTGTCTCCGAGGTCTCTCAGTCACTTGTCCCTTATCGTCATGAGGTCTAAGGTCCAGCTTCCACATCGCGGCGAAGGTGCTTTACCTAACAGGTCATCTGACTCAGGAACGCGAGCTGTCGCTGATGCTGCCAAGAGTAAGGTATTGTCAGGGCTCCACCCTCTTTAACCTCTTCACACACTCTATGGGAGCCCGAGACTCATAGCCCACAGGGCGAGGTATCTCGGGCACTTGTCCCTTATCGTCGTGAGGCTCAAGGCCCAGCTTCCACGTCGCGGCGTAGGTGCTTTACCTACAGGTCATCTGACTAAGGAACGCGAGCTTTCGCTGCTGCTGCCAAGAGTATGGTATTGTCAGGGCTCCACCCGCTTCTACCCCGTCACATACTCTACTGGAGCCCTAGGTTTGTAGGTCCGCAGGGCGAGGTCTCTTAGCGCGGTAGGTGTAAGGTGCTTATTACCTTCAGGTCATCTGACTCAGGAACGCGAGATGTCGCTGATGCTGCCAAGGGTAAGCTACAGTCAAGAGTTCATCCCCTTCAATCCCTTTACATATTGTATGAGAGCCCGAGGCTCATAGGTCCGCAGGGCGAGGTCTCTTAGGCACTTGCCCCTTCTTATCCACGTAATTGCGAGGTCCAAGGATCGCGAATTGTCGCTGCTGCTGCCAAGGGTAACGTACTGTCAGGGTTCCACCTGCTTCAACCATTTCACATACTCGAAGGTCCGCAGGGCAAGATGGCCCAGGTACTTAGCTGACACTTTGAACAGACAGATTTTCGGTACATTTATTTACGGTACGGCGAGCGAGCGCGTTGTGCCCTCATGCCATTATCATGCCCTCTCAAATTACTCAAAATAACAACTGAACGTTTGTTTCAGTGCTTAAAATGTAGCCTAGCATGTGTCTTCGAAATGGCGACGACGAGTTCGTCATTTTCCACGCAAATAAAGTGAATAATTATCGTGAAGTCAATAGTGATTGTTGTGTTACAGAATATGTCCCCGCTGTACCCGTTCGGGATGTCGGGCTCCGACAAGGACCGGCACGGGGCCATCGACTCCCTAACTGGTCTCCCGCACACTATACTTAGGTAAGTACTGCACATCTTATCCCGTGTAGTGCACACTGTTACTGCAGATTCCAGAATGGTCTAGGCACAAGATGCGACCCACTCTAAGGGTGCGTTTTCACTAAAGCGGAGCGGAACGGAGACGTGCGGAATCGACCAATCACGGATTGTTACTACCGTCTTGCCTGCTAACCCACCGCCAAACAGCAATGTTCGCATTGTTGTGTTCCGGTGTGGGGGTAAGATAGCCGGTGAAATTACTAGCATAGAGGCATTCTATCTTCGTCCTCCGGGTAGGCAAGCACTTGTGACTCCTCTGGTGTTTGCAGGTGTTTATGGGCGACGGTAATCGCTTTCCATCAGGCGATAGGTTTGCTCGTTTGCCCCCTATGACATAAAAAAAAAATGAAGCGGAGCCGTTTTTATGTGCCGAGATTCAGATTCACCTCAAGTGATTGGTCTCTCCGCTCCGGTACAGTGAAGAAAACCTGTACACTATTTACTTTTACTCTCCTGCTGTTGTACAGTTTTACTTTTTAAGTTGTTTAATTTGCCATTAAACGTCACAGTTAGGCGCAAGCCACACAGAAGACGTAGGGCGCGGACGCGTCTCAGACGTAAATGAAATTTCATACACATTTTAGACTAACACATTTACACATTAATATTTTGATTCTCTATTTATGTCAACACTGTCAATTCGTAATTTCCATTATGATACGTGTATTAGAATAACAGAACAGAGATTTTAATTATATTTTTCTTCTGTCAGTGCTGCATTGGAAGGGGGGTAAGTTACCCTAAAATAAACTTTAATTTTATTTATTTGTTATTATAAAATACCGTTTTTAGACGTTTCTTACAGTACTTTAATTATTCCCTTATAAATGTATACTTAAAAGTCAGTGTTAGTTATTTACGAATTACAGGCTTATGTGTCTAATATTGAAGCAAAAAATTGATAAACTAAAATTTATATTACATACGTATTTAGCAAACAAACTCTAGAGTCTAAAATAAAATCATGTAAATAGTAAAAAAAAAAATTGATAAATTTAGTGACTCGAGCGAGGTTCGAACCCGCGCCTTTATTCCGGGTCATCACGGGTGCTCTGTCCACTGAGCTATTGATTCCTAAGCACTACATTGAATTTTTCAACCAGTTGCTTCATGTCTGATACGCCTCAGGGAAGGCCCTTGTTTTATAGAAAAACGTTTCACCGAATTTTCATTTCATAGAAATATTTCATCAGGGCCATAGGGCTTAAAAGGATTTTCAAACAACACTAATAACATGTTTTTTTTTTCTAGTGACCCATCCTCGGTGCTAGGCGGGGTAAGACTTCCGCCTGATACTGAAATTATCAAATACACCTCCTCGCTAGCCGGGCCGAAGGTAAACCCCTCACAGACAAGCACACTTACGATAGTGTAAATCGCCAATTACTGGCCAAAGTTCAATAACTGGCCACCTCATACTAAAAATTAACTCTGTTCACCAACAAACATAATTAATTTTAGTATAAGGTGTTAATTACTGGCCAACCTTCAATAACTGGCCATGTTATACTAAAATGAGTTCAGTTTGTAGGTAGACAGAGTTAATTTTTAGTATGAGGTGGCCAGTTATTGAACGGTGGCCAGTAATTGGCGATTTACCCTAGTTCATAGTGCAGACTTTTTCACTCACAAATGTATGTATTTATTCATTTTATTCACCCATATTGTTAAATTACTATAACAAGATCAGATACTAAGGTAAGGATCTAGAAAACTCCTTTATTCAATGAATGTAACATCTTTATTTTTCGATATCTCGATATTGTAGGCGCGATCGTTACACTGACGCACTTAACTAAAATAGTAATTTTGATTTTCTAATCCGCGATATAATAACGTGTCAGTTAATTTGTGCTAACCCGTTATACTTGTTTGCGTATTTTTTCATTCGTTATACTTGTTTGCGTATTTTTTCATGCATACCTACATGAATTTAATAATCCCACCTTCCCACCACGATAGGAAAAATAAGATAAATACGCAAATAAATATAACAAACCACCACTAAATTGACAAAACTTACTCAACACGTGTTTCGCCTCTACGAAGCATCATCAGGAGATGTCGACGACCAAATGAGCTGACTGGTCATACTAATAGTCCATTGAATGAGTCCCTCCAAGGGGGGTCTAGAGTGCGTGAGTTAGTAACGTAAGATGTTTCTTCGGAAACATGTCAAGAGTCCCTAGGTAATAAACATACTAAAACCCCGGGACACTAGGAGGAGCCCCGGAGTGAGGGGTGGGGGGGAAAGGGTCCATTTTTTCATTTTTCGCTTAAATCTCAAAAACGGTACATGTTAGAGAAAAACTTTCAAGGAAAAGTTGAAAGGCCATAAAATTATCTACAAGTTGTATCTAAATATTTTTTTTCTATTCGCAGCCGTTTTCGAGCTACATCCCATGAAAGGTGAAAAATTCGAAAACTACCCTTATATAATATTTTGACAATCGATTCCTCCTAAAGGCTTCCATGGAGGAATGTGTTTTTTTTACCAATTATAAACCTAATTAAGAGCAATCTATCAGTACCGGTCACAAGTTGCACTTTTGAGCTTTTTGGAAGAAAAAAAATAAAAAGGTCAAGTTGCGTAACTACCCTAATATAATATTTTGACAATCAATTCCTCCTAAAGGCTTCCATGGAGGAATGTGTTTTTTTTACCAATGATTGACCTAATTAAGAGCAATCTATCAGTACCGGTCACAAGTTGCACTTTTGAACTTTTTGGAAGAAAAAAAAATAAAAAGTTCAAGTATCGTAACTACCCTAATAAAATTCAATTCCCCGTAAACGCCTCCGTGGTGGAATCTGGTATTTTTATCAATGATAGACCTAATTATGAGCAATCTATCTGTACCGGTCACAAGTTGCACTTTTGAGTTTTTTTGGAAGAACAAATAAAAAGATCAAGTTCAGTAACTCAAACTACCCTAATATAATATTTTGACAATCGATTCCTCCTAAAGGCTTCCATGGAGGAATGTGTTTACTTTACCAATTATAGACCTAATTAAGAGCAATCTATCAGTACCGGTCACAAGTTGCACATTTGAGTTTTTTGGAAGAAAGAAATATTTTTTGATCGATTGATGTGATAAACATGGGTATGTAGTATGGGGAAATTGTTTGAGCCAAAATCATTTTTTACTGCGTGTAACTCAGAAACGGTAGGATATAGGAAAAAATTATTTAGGTACAACTTGTAGATAATTTTATGGCCTTTCAACTTTTCCTTGAAAGTTTTTCTCTAACATGTACCGTTTTTGAGATTTAAGCGAAAAATGAAAAAATGGACCCTTTCCCCCCCTCCCCCCACTCCGGGGCTCCTCCTAGTATCCCGGGGTTTTAGTATGTTTATTACCTAGGTACTCTTGACATGTTTCCGAAGAAACATCTTACGTTACTAACTCACGCACTCTAGAACTTTTTATTCAATGGACTATAATATTACCTATAATCTGGCCACCCCTATTGTCCCCTACTGACGCACTTACCCAACTGACCATAGCAACACTAGCACATATTAACAAATAGTTTCGGTAAATAGTAACACATGCACTTAAACACTAACAATAGAGAACTAATTTCTCCTTTAAAATACATTTTTTTAGGATAAATTGTATTTTAAATGTGAAATTCATTCTTCGAGCAAATTGGGAGCAGGATCGCTCTAATGCAACAGAATCAGTTGTAAATATTTAATAAAACAGACTATATTAGTATCATATCGAGGCTAGTTTGATGCCAAGGCTATTTGGTACTAAGAAAAAAAAATCTTTCTTCGTTTTTTTTACTATTGGAATATTTATTACGAACATACATGTTTTCAAGTAGTATAAGACATTAGTTTCAAATATCGTCAGTTTACATCTAAAATTCAAGGTAACAAATATCTACGTTAAACAAAGCTCGTATCGCAGTGTCAATGTACTCACTAGATACGAGGTTTTAAAAAGCAGCGACAGAAATTTTTATGAGTTTAGTTTGTTACCAGGCTTTGTTGCGATGGGAATATATGTATTACGGCTTAAAACCTTTAATTACCAAATAGCCCCTTCGGTTCCAAATAGGCCCTTGGGTTCCAAATAGCCTCTTCTTAGGATACTAAGATAGTCTGTTTCATTATTAGACCCCGGACATTTGTCGGGTGACGTCACAATAGGGTACTTTAGGGAGTAAACGGACCGGTGTTAATTAATACAATAAATATTCTTTTCACCATCGCTTATGGCACGGGAACACTACACTTTTTGGGGATAAAAAGTAGCCTATGTGTTATTCCAGGGTGTCAGCTACCTTCATACCAAAATTTATCAAAATAGGTCACACCGTTTGAGTGTGAAGAAGTAACAAACATACACATAAACACACTCACAAACTTTCGCCTTTATAATATAAGTGTCATTTAAACTAAGATATTCCTCAAAACTATACATTACTATTTACATTTTAGGCAACTAGTGAGTGAACAAGTTTGATTATATGTTTAAATATAAATACCTAAGCTAGGAAGGTGTCACTTGATAATTCCTTTAGAGAATTTTTTACATCCATTTGCTTGTGCTTGAAATTTTTAGTTGTGTGTTTTGTGTTGTGCAGTTTTTGTTTTTGAAACGGACTTCTAAAAGGGCTTTAAGTGACGTTTTCAATCAAAGGGGTCTTTAAAAAGTTTGTTTGCATCTTCATACTAAAAAATCCTGTCAATAGATCCTTTTGGTTGGAAGTGACACATATCTTTATTTATAATTTTAATTGTTATTAATTATCAATCAAGCTGGTTTGAAAGTTTCGTAAACCTTATTTGAAGTCAGTTTTCATGAGTATGTTTTTATTGAGAGTTGTTTTATTTTGGTTGTTGTTTATCTATAGTTTAGTAAGTTATTATGTAGATTTTTATACGCGTAGATCAAATTTTAAATCAATTTAATATCCTGTAATGAAACGATTTGCCAGAATAAGAGCGATAATTATAAAAAACTAAATAATATGTTTCTATGACAATCTGTCTGCTTTTCCGTCCCATCTTTTCTGTTATCCGATTTTGAGGATTTACATTCCGTATTTGTTTGTGTTCTACTTAACTGCTTATTAACGTGATAACTTATAAATCGATGAACGCCGGCTGCACGCACGAAAAAACATGACTCATTGTCACGTTCCGCCTGAGCCGAGCGTGCGAGCGAGAGCGCGGAACAAGCGATAGAGAGGCACGATCGTCCTAAGCGCTCGGCTTGTGACGCATCTATCTCTCGTCCACTCCATCGGCCAGACGTTATCACGTAAAATTATCGTTCGTAAACCGAATTTACAGACCATTTTTTAGTTATTTATTTCTGAATTGTTCCCTAGGCGCCGCCAGGGACGACGAATCGTGGCAGAAAGAAAACGATATCCCTGGACCCGCCCCAGGTGTCCGTCCATCCGTCCTCTGAACGCGCGCCGATGCCCAGCAAGCGACAGAAAGTGGTAAGTCCGTCGCATCGCGAAAATTAAAAAAAAAACGGCCAAGTGCGAGTGTGACTCGCGCACCGAGATTTCCGTAAATTACAGTAGCCGGGTTAAGTTAAGCTTGCACCTGGTATGTACGGTGGCGGATGCAAAAGAGGTGCAAAGTTAACGCAACTGATCGTGTTTGTTGTACGGGAGCCCCTTTAAATATTTATGTTATTCTGTTTTTAGGGTTCGGTACCCAAAGGGTAGAAACGGGACCCTATTACTGAGACTTCGCTGTCCGTCCGTCCGTCCGTCCGTCCGTCCGTCCGTCCGTCCGTCTGTCACCAGGCTGTATCTCAAGAACGGTGATAGCTAGACAGTTGAAATTTTCACAGATGATGTATTTCTATTGCCGCTATAACAACAAATACTAAAAATAGAATAAAATAAATATTTAAGGGGGGCTCCCATACAACAAACGGGTTGGTTGCGTTAACTTTGCACCTCATTTGTATGGGGCGCTATACATACCAGGTGCAAACTTAACTTAACCACTTAAGGATGAAAAGTGTTTGTACGGAACCCTCGGTGCGCGAGTCCGACTCGCACTTGCCCAATTTTTTAGTATTTGTTGTTATAGAGACAACAGAAATACATCATCTGTGAAGATTTCTACTGTCTAACTATCACAGTTCACGAGATACAGGCTGGTGACAGATGGAGTCTTAGTAATAGGGTCCCGTTTTTTACCCTTTGGGCACGGAACCCTAATTTTCGCTTTGGGCGGGTTTCGAACCCTCATTTCCAACTGTTTTGTCGCTTCAACGTTATTCTAATTGTATCGATTGTCTGACAGGACGAGTACGGCAACTCCCGGTCGTCGGTGGAAGTGATCCGGTTGCCGAGCAAGCCGGACCGCGCCGGACACCGGACCGGCAGTCCGGCGCCGAACCTAGCCGACTACGCGGGTAATTATTACACACTAGCTTTTGCCCGCGACTACGTCCGCGTAGAACTTGGAAGTATGGAAGAAACCTCGTACAACACGATAGATATCCACCTAATCACTTTAATTAATCAAAAGAGCGCCTAAGCAAATGTAAGAGCAGTTGTGCTTTTGGTTTGATCATTACATTTTCTACAGGGTCATCAATGTCATCATGAATTACTTACTCACTTTTCAATCTTTTTAGGGATAATTTCCAGGATGAAAACTATCCTATGTCCTTCCTCGCTATCTACATGCCAAATTTCATCAAAATCGAATCAGCGGTTTAAGCGTGAAGAGGTAACAGATAGACAGACAGACAGACAGACACACTTTCGCATTTATAATATTAGTATGGATTTATCATTGCGCTAGCGACCCGCCCCGGCTTCGCGCGGGTGCAATTTTGATAAATTATGCATGTATTATACATATAAACCTTCCTCTTGAATCACTCTATCTATTTAAAAAAAAACGCATCAAAATCCGTTGCGTAGTGTTAAAGATCTAAGCATACATAGGGACAGACAGCGTGAAGCGATTTTGTTTTATACTATGTAATGATTATACTGCATACAAATTTTGGGTTCAGTGATAATAAATTAATGAAATTAGTTTAAACTTAGTGGTCAATTGTATTGCTAGGTAAAAAGCTATTGTGTTTCTTCTTGTCTCAAGTCTTCCTGATTTGAGTAAATTCCTGATTTAACTTTCACATTACTCTCATCTGTGATTACGTGACATGAAGTATGGCGTGACCGAAATTACGCTCATCTGGCTCCCCCCTAAGAGGTTCCACGGAAAATAAACCCAACATTTATGTTCTTCTTTTCATTTGTAATATGCTTACTTGTGAATGTTTATTTATAGGTATTTCCCGCGAGCTACTTCAGACGATCGCGAGTCAAAGCGGCGTCAGTTTAGCGGCGCTCGAGAGACAGCTGGCTGGCTCCACCGCTGCCGCAGGTACATTTTCCAGTCAGTATTTCTCCTATTGTTACATTTAAAAATACCACGCCTCATTTTACCATACAAATCGAACTAGCTACCTACTAACCTAGCCTACTAGCAGCAGTTTGTTGTAAGGGTCGCAGTTCTAACCTAATTTACTAACAGCAGTTGGTTTTATGTTAGGGCAGCAGTTCTAACCTAATTTAGTTTACTAGCAGCAGTTTGTTGTAAGGGTCGCAGTTCTAACCTACTTTACTAACAGCAGTTGGTTTTATGTTAGGGCAGCAGTTCTAACCTAATTTAGTTTACTAGCAGCAGTTTGTTGTAATGGTTGCAGTTCTAAGCTAACCTAATGTACTAGTAGCAGGTTGTTTTGTGTAAAGGTCGCAGTTCTAACCTAACTTACTTTACTAGCATCAGTTTGCTTGGGTCTCAGTTCCAGCCTAACCTACTTTACTAGCATCAGTTTGTTTTGTGTTAGGGTGCAGTTCTAACCTGACCTACTTTACTAGCAGCAGTTTGGTTTGTGTAAGGGTCGCAGTTCTAACCTAATATACTCTACTAGCAGCAGTTTGTTGTAAAGGTCGCAGCTCTAAGCTAACCTACTGTACTAATCTAGTAGCAGTTTGTTTTGTGTAAAGGTTGCAGTTCTAACCTAACCTACTTTACTAGCATCAGTTTGCTTGGGTCGCAGTTCCAGCCTAACCTACTTTACTAGCATCAGTTTGTTTTGTGTAAGGGTGCAGTTCTAACCTGACCTACTTTACTAGCAGCAGTTTGGTTTGTGTAAGGGTCGCAGTTCTAATTATAACCAGACCGACTTTACAAGCAGCAGTTTGGTCTGTGTAAGTGTGGTAGTTCTAACCTAACCAACTTCGCTATTATTTGCGTTTAGGGTTGCAGTTCTAACCTAATCTAGCAGCAATTTGTTTTGTCTAAGGGTCGCAGTTCTAACCAGACCTACTTTACTAGCAGCAGTTTATTTTGTGTAAGGGTCGCAGTTCTAATCTACTTTACTAGCAGCAGTTGTGTATAAGCGTCGCAGCTGTAACCAAACCTACCTTACTAGCAGTCTGTCTTGTCTAAGGATCGCGGTTATAATATATTTTTTTATTATTTTATGATTGACATTGTGCTAAAGATAGTATTTTTCCAGATTCCGGCCTGAATCTCAGCACTAAGTCAAATAATACGAGTACAGAGGACTCTCCTCTGGACCTCGGTCTGAAGGCCGGCGCCGACGACGACGCGCCGCTGAACCTCTCCCTGAAACCTACCCCTCGTGAGTATATAATAATATTAATGTGGTTGCAGGGCTGTCATTTTCATAAAAACGTTTGACCTATACACGCTTAGACTGTTATGGTTTTAAGTTAATAAACATTCTTAAAAAAATCTATGAAAAATCTTACTTTCGCCAATGAAATCAGATATGCTATAAATCATACAATTACAAAGTTATTAAAATAGTCTGTGCGGAAAGACAAGAGTCGTGGCAGAAACGGGAACTAACATGATGAATTTTATGTCAATCGAATATTGGACAACTGACTTTTGAAAAATAAACAGACTTCTGTCTTGAACAAACGGATCGCCTGACGGTAATTAGTCATTTATTTGCTTAAACATGGTATAACTATACAGGTGGTCTTAAATCTATTTACAGAACTACATGTTTTGTCACAGAGACATGCAAATCTTAGGTACTATGTGTGTGCAGCATATGCATAAATTAGTTATGTACTAGGAGTGTCATTAAAATATTCCTGACTTGTGTGTAGTAAGCTTTAGATGCTAAAAACTTAAACTATGCATTCTTAAATTCAGTCATGCTTTCTAATTTTAAAAGTGAGCTCGGCAATTTATTAAATATTTTTGGAGCCATTCCAAAAATACTTTTTGACAAAAAAGCTGTTTTGAATTGCTTATGATTAATTTTATGTTGCTGACGTATGCTATTAAAAGACGCAAATTGCTTTGTTAGATTTCACATACATTGATATCTCATACTCATACACGTAAAGGCTGGGTAATGTCAACATTTTTAATTCTATGAAGTGCAACATTTTTAACACATAGACACACACACATAGACACCCGCAACACCAGAGGAGTCACAAGTGCGTTGCCGGCCGCACAAGTGGTAGTACGCTCTTTCTTGAAGATCTGAAAGTCGCATCGGTCTGGAAATACTGCAAGCGACAATTCATTCCACAATGCAGTCGTGCGAGAAAAAGAAATTTCTAGAAAAACGCACAGTTGTGGACTGCCAATTATCTAAGTGGTGAGGATGAAAGGATTGTCACGTAGAACGATGGCGGAATAATGCGGCAGGAATCAATCCGAAACTATAGTTTATATGTCAATTTATCTCTTTTTTGACGGAGTTTAAAAATAATAGTATGGTACCTGACTTGTGTTTTTTGTTTCAGCGAGCACACAAGCGTCTGACGCGTTATCACGTCTGACGTCGCTCAGCAGTTCGCTGAACGCATCTTCGAGCAACGACAGGATATGTAAGCTGTTTACAATACAAAATTTGAATATTGAATATATTTCCATACTAAATCCGCCTTAGTGATAGTCCGACTGTATGATTTTCTGCACTGTGACCTGCCCGTCTAGGACAACGAGGCTTCGTGACTCGAGAGTCACGAGTGTCGCGCGACATAGCATCGCTCGTCACTCACAGTACTGCGAAGAAAGAGTTAGGTAGTTTTTATCGCCCGAGAAAGAGTCTCGTGTCACAGTTGTGCTAGAGGGGCTGGTTATTACTGGTTATATACGCTCTTTTAGAATGAGGAACTTTAAAAACGTTTTTGTATAAATTTAAAAAAGTTGTCAGTATGTTGTCAATGTTTAAAAAAATTCTCAATGGCTTTCTACAACGTTCTCTATTCTACTCTCTTATGCACTTTCTCATATTATGCCTTACATTATGATTGTAATGATAATTTTCTCAAACATGCAATGAAATATCGTCATAACGTGCGTTATAACAGGCTTCGAAGTATCACGTTTCGGGTGGAACAACTCGAGAGAAATGTAAAGGAATTTCATACAAAATTGAAGGTCTAAGCCGGGAAATACCAACATGGCGTCTTGTTTTCGTGACCAGGCTATTATTTGGAGTGGTGTATTTTTTTTATTTAGTTTCATATGTTTGAGAAAAGGACTATACATGCCTTAGCCGTGAAAAGGGCTTGCCGGCTTCGTGTCACTATCGGTCTATACCTTCTCACCCGGCAAGCTCTTCATTCCCGGCGTCTGCAGTAATGTACTATTTCTCAAACATGCAATGAAATATTGTCTTTACGTTCCTTATAATAGGCTCGGAAGTATCGCTTTTTGGGCGCAACAACTCGAGAGGACTGTAAATGGATTTCATACTGCTTTTCAGGCCTAGGCCTGCAAAGTAACTTTTTTTTGGTTTCAACAACAAGGTCATTCACACAGCTGGCTGGTTTGACAAAAAGCAGGTTTTGGTTTTAAAGGTTGGTTGTTAGACTAAAATGTCCTATTTGTCAATTAATAAAATGTTGTTCTTTGAAGTATATTTTTTTATTTCATTGTATGTTTGAGAAAAGCACTATACATGCCTCATCGTGAAAACGGATTCCCGGCCTCGTATCACTATCCGTATATACCTACTTGGCCGGAAATTTTCATTTCCCGGCCTCTCATGTAATGTACTATTTCTCAAACATGCAATGAAATATTGTCTTTGCGTTCCTTATAATAGGCTCGGAAGTATCGGTTTTTGGGCGCAACAACTCGAGAGGACTGTAAAGGGATTTCATACTGCTTTTCAGGCCTAGGCCTGCAAAGTAACTTTTTTTTGTTTCAACAACAAGGTCATTCACACAGCTGGCTGGTTTGACAAAAAGCAGGTTTTGTTTTTAAAGGTTGGTTGTTAGACACTTGTGGAAAAAAAAATTCAAGATGGCGACTTATTTTTTCAAAATTTCAAATTGGTGCTAGGCAGCTAAAACTCGGTATCGGGGGGCTCTCGGGGCTCAAAAATATGAATCTGAAATCTTCTCCGAAAATTCGGTCAAATTCGGAAAATATCGAAAAAAAAACGATTTGTATGGAGAAAATTTCAAATTGGTCCTAGGAGGCTGAAATTCGGTATCCGGGGGTTTTTGAGGCTCCTGAGTCAGAATCTGAAATCGGATTTTTAAAATTCGGTCAAATTCGGATTCGGGGGCTCTCGGGGCTCAAAAATATGAATCTGAAATCTTGTCCGAAAATTCGGTCAAATTCGGAAAATGTCGAAAAAAAACGATTTGTATGGAGAAAATTTCAAATTGGTCCTAGGAGGCTGAAATTCGGTATCCGGGGGTTTTTGGGGCTCCTGAGTCAGAATCTGAAATCGGATTTTTTAAATTCGGTCAAATTCGGTATCTGGGGGCTCTCGGGGCTCAAAAATATGAATCTGAAATCTTGTCCGAAAATTCGGTCAAATTCGGAAAATATCGAAAAAAAAAAACGATTTGTATGGAGAAAATTTCAAATTGGTCCTAGGAGGCTGAAATTCGGTATCCGGGGGTTTTTGGGCTCCTGTCAGAATCTGAAATCTGATTTTTAAAATTCGGAAAATATCGGACAAACAATATTAAGTGTTATTCTTTGAAGTATATTTTTTTATTTCATTGTATGTTTGAGAAAAGCACTATACATGCCTGGTCGTGAAAACGGATTCCCGGCCTCGTATCACTATCCGGCCTCGCTCGCACGCTCGCTCGGCCGTATATACCTACTTGGCCGGAAATCCTCATTTTCCCGGCCTCTGATGTAATGTACTATTATTATGCGCACAGCACGACGAAAACCGGGCGCGAAGCCTCGCCGAGTGGTCCCCGAGCTGAACTCCCAGATCGCTGACTCACCGCGGCCGAAATCAAGCGGCAGCGAGGACAGTGAATGTAAGAAATTTATAACTTTTATAACCTACTAGCGGCGCAGCGTGACCCGCCCATCCTACGGGAACACTACATTTTTTGGGATAAAAAGTAGCCTATGTGTCAATTCAGGGTGTCAGCTACCTTCATACCAAAATTTATCAAAATTGGTCCAGCCGTTTAAGCGTGAAGAACTTAACACGAAGAGGCGAAAGTTTGTGATTCTGTTAATGTGTATGTTTATTAGTTCTTAGGATTGACCCATAGGCTACTTTTTATCCCGAGATGTTCCCGTCGGATGAGCGGGTAACACCGCGCGGCGCAGATAGTGTAAAATGTGTGAGTCTCCGAAACCCTCTCGATGCGATTAGCATGGTGATTCATTAGGGTGGGTAATTTTTTCGGGCACAGGTGAGAAATGGTGCCATTTGGTGCCATTTATTGATACATAGGGTTTAGCAGGCTAAGGAAGGACGTGTGGCCCCTGTCAGGAATATTCGAATTGGTAAATGTCAATTGTTGGTGGCCTCATAACTAGTAATCACTCCAACTTTTAGCCCTCTATCTTGAACTGTCACAGAGATAATGTCAAAAATGTATTTTTATCCCATTTTTTTTCAAACTCATGTATCTTCTAATCCAAACCAGCTAGAGCATTGATACAAAATCACAGCTATGTAAGTTTAGTGGGAGTATACCCTATAATTTTATTAATATTTTATACGTGAGCAATAAAAGAAATAAATGTCAATTTATTTTTCGACAGCTCTTATCAACAAGTTTTTTTGAAAGTACAACTATAAAAAAAATCATATGTATTGCTTCTAGTATTAGCTACTAGCATACGCAAAATCAATTAATTATATTTGGTGGAACATACTCAAAAAAAATAACGAAAGTATTCAAGTAATATAAGGAGTATTTTCTTTTGAATTTTTATCATATTCCCGTGTACCTAAAACAATAAACCTCCACGATAGACAGCTATACGTTCAAGATAATACACCCTTAGTTGCTAAGCAACAAACAAAATCTTAAAACGAATTTTCAAAAGACTTGACTACTTCGTTATTTTTTTTGAATATGTTCCACCAAATATAATTAATTGATTTTGCGTATGCTAGTAGTTAATACTAGAAGCAATACATATGTTTTTTTTGTAGTTGTACTTTCAAAAAAACTTGTTGATAAGAGCTGTCAAAAAATAAATTGACATTTATTTCTTTTATTGCTCACGTATAAAATATTAATAAAATTATAGGGTATACTCCCACTAAACTTACATAGCTGTGATTTTGTATCAATGCTCTAGCTGGTTTGGATTAGAAGATACATGAGTTTGAAAAAAAATGGGATAAAAATACATTTTTGACATTATCTCTGTGACAGTTCAAGATAGAGGGCTAAAAGTTGGAGTGATTACTAGTTATGAGGCCACCAACAATTAACATTTACCAATTCGAATATTCCTGACAGGGGCCATACGTCCTTCCTTAGCCTGCTAAACCCTTTTTTTTGCTTTTTATATTTCAGTTTTATTGCCTCCAGATTACTCCGGAGAAAAGATCCTAATGTATGGAGGATTTTGTAATGCCCTACTGATTATACTCAGAGTAAATATACCTACATTAAAATATTGAGCCAAAGAAATAATAAAACCAGACTTCATAACCGTCATTTAATATGGACATTTCTACACTACCTTAAAAAGGGATCCGCAGACAAAAGCTAGACTTCGATTACAATGCAATTTTGGTATTTAGTTTATACTATTATGAGTAAATTTTTTTTTGGTATGGCTAGTAGAAAAAAAGTATTGAATTTTTCCCATACAAAAGTGACCCACCCTAGTGATCATTGAGGGAGATTTCTGAAACTATTATGACGATGGTTGTGGTCACGATTTTGGTAAAGATATTAATTATGGTATGTTACCAGCTGTGGGCTGGCCGAACCGAGAGGGCCGGCCGCGGAACCTCGGGCGCGGGGTCAGCAAGCCCAAGAAGAACACCGTCGCCTCGCTCCTCGCGCAGAGCCGCGCGCTGGGGCTGCGGCCCGCGCTCGCCCAGCAGCTACTGGCGGAGACTGACTTGGTGAGATCAATATTCTCTTACTTAAACCTAAACATCAGTGGCGTATTATCCCTAATTTTTACCTACCCTACATTAACTATATCAACTTAATAACACTAATTAAGTTAGTAGTCTGCAGTAATTATGGGGGTTTACCTTTGCTTTATTAGAGAAACGTTTCATCGAATTTTCATTACATAGAAATTTCATTTCATCGAAAGCGTTTTTTTCTGAAACCATAGAATATTTTGAAATGTTATAACTTAAAACACAATGTAAATCTAACCTAATAAACATTTGATGATATTTGCAAGAATTAAGTAATTAAATCAAGATCAAGCAAGCTTTGCGTAACTTTTACCTACGCTAGCAGAGTTGTGAATTCTTAGGTTATCTGATTAATATGTTTCATCTGTATTTATTTATATGTGTATATATTACATGAGTAAATGTACTTATCTCAATATCTATTTGTTAAAACTTGTTTAAGTTAGTTGCCCCGCCCGAAATTGATCTGCTTTGCCCGAAGGTTGACTGGTAGAGAATGCGTCATGGCATTAAGTCCGCCTTTTGTACGATAAGTTTTCTTTTGTGCAATAACGATTAAATAAATAAATAACACTGCGAAAGGTTTTTCCGGGAAATTAAACATTCGCCGAAATAAGTTTCTATGAAACGAACCTATTATGCATATTATAATAGTTTTTTACTTACAGGAGAAACTAAAAGCCCTGCTAGGCGAGGCGGCGAGCACGGATTCAGAATGTCCGTCCGACAGTTGTCCGTCGGATTCAGACGCGAGCGAGTCAAGTCGTCGGCCTCACGAGGCCTCGCTACGGCTTCCACTTGCTAGAGGTATGTATCAACCCCGAGTACAACTTACTTACTTACTCCGTTGGCTCAAAGTGGATCTTGGCCTCCGATACGAGATGGCGCCAGCGCGCCCTGTCTTGAGCGATCTCCTCCCAGTTTTCTGCATCCAGAGCGCGTAGGTCCTTGGTCACTTCGTCTCTCCACCGGTATATCTTCCGAGCACAACTGAGGAGTGTCTTTTCAAAAGGGTTTATTTCTTTATGAAACTCATACAAAAATAAGTCCTTTTGAAAAATACGCCTCAACTGTGATACGCGACTCTCTCGCGCGAGATAATTACTAACTGAGATAAGTATTATACTAGGTTTAGGTTTAAAGACATTTATTCTCATATGAGATATACATCACTTCCATGAGAACATGGTTATTAACACAAATACATGTATTTAACTTGGTTGTTGTCACCGCAAGAATGCACAATCATATTTTAAGGTAGACAACACATACAGTAAGAATAAATAATGACCTTATTATAAAGCCTCCATTAAATGTAAGCAAAATGTTCAATAACCTCACTCAATTATTGTTTCAGGTTGGAAGAGAATAACCGTAATAAAAGGTCTCTCACGCAACTGCAACATTAAAGGGGACGTGACGTACTCGCCGCCCGAGCCGCATCAGGGGATGACGATTAAAAGCATGCAAGAGTTACAAACGGTGAGTTGTTTTCTACGGTTCTCTTCCGTTGGCCCGAAAAACTTTCATCCTAATTTCATCGGCCCTAATTTTGGCAACCCGAAAATCACTAACCCGAATTTTCATACATCCTATGAATAGAATTAATTTCAGGATTCAGAATTTTCATAATGCCTAATTACTTAATACCGAATTCTCACCAGCCCTAATTATTAGGTTATTTCATATTAGTATTGTTGACAATTAGTACACATCATTATTAGAGTTTTGGATTCTTAGGTCTAACAACTAATTAGGGTATAAAAATTAGGTGAAATGACATTAGGGCTATGGAAATTAGAGCTAACGTTGATAGGTGTAGTAATATTAGCACTTGCTTATTAGGTCAAGTAGGGGAGTGCCGTTTTCTACACTATAACTCCTGGATTCGAAGCCCGGTTAAGGCAAATATTTGTGTGATGAACTCGAATATTTGTTCTTGGGTCGTGGATGTTAGCTATATGTGTATTTATATATTACTAGCGACCTGCCCCGGCTTCGCACGGGTGCAATGCTGATAAATTATGCATGTATTATACATATAAACCTTCCTCTTGAATCACTCTATCTATTAAAAAAAACCGCATCAAAATCCGTTGCGTAGTTTTAAAGATTAAAGCATACAAAGGGACATAGGGACAGAGAAAGCGACTTTGTAGTGATGTATATCGTCGTCTAGTACTTGCTTAGTTTGGGCCTAGGTCGATTTGTGTATGATTGTCCCGTAATATTTATTTTATTTATTTATTTATGTAGTAAAAGTGAGGACGCCAACTGTTCCTTTTCAAGTTTGCACCCTATTTATTCTAGTCATATGTGGTATTACCATGCGGGGTAAAGCGCTGAAAACCAAGTATAATACTATGTTATTGTAAAGTTACACATCTACTCTTTTCCTTCCAGTTCCTGGATTCGAACCCACAGCCGCCTCTGACGACGGAGCACTTCGGTTTCAGCGCTCGAACAGTTCTCGGCGAGTACATCCAGCCCTCGCCGGAACTTCCCGAACCGCTGCTGTTTAGTGAGCCGGAAATAAATAAGAGGTAAGTAACTTGCTTACACCGATGATTCAGGGACCCAAAGTGAGTCGTGTTATACTTCCTGCCACAACCACGGCGGATTTTTTTATTTCTATCACGGTACAAATTCATAAAAAATATTGTACTCTTGTGTACTACAGTTTAAAAAAGTTGTGCCCTTTTAGTTTCGCCAATTGAGCACAGTGGCTGTGTTCGTGCTAGGTAGTAACTGCCTGGCAGGACCATGCAAGATTTAAAGACCAAGGAGAAATTCTAGAAAATAATCGTACTCGCATAAGAACATCGACTTTTATATTTCGATTGATTTAACGGCATTGGGTCCGTTCTTATATTACAGCTACCCCATATTAAAACTGGAGCAAAGAAATCAAGACGATGTTTTTAGTACGCTATCTTTATTAGCACAGAGTTCGCATAGACAAAACACAGAAATGTTAGATTCGTTCTAAATCCAAATCAGATGCCATAACAGGTGGCAGCACTGTCTGCTTCAAACTAAATTAAAAGTTCTGTTTTAATTAATCTCAACACGACAATCTGTTCCCAAAAAGGAATATCGTCGCTCACGAAATATTGGGTTCGGGTTTCTTTATATGTTCACTGTAAGCGATTTGATTTTTATTACGAGTTTATCCATTTAAATTTTATCGCACAAATGAAAAGTCAGTATTAACACGGTGTAAGGCGTAATTTAATTGTCTACCGGTAAACCATAGGGTCAACCAGTGATACCAGAGTAGGTACAGTACAAAAATGCTTTTAATGGCCTAAATTTGTGATTCCCCTTACTACCCGTGATACACACTATGTTTTTCATTGCATTTACGAGGAAATAAAAAATACATAAGATAAAAATAATGAACATTTTCCACATTAAAATTAGAATCAATAAAATAGGATCCTATTATTGACGTTGCGGTCGGCGCATTTGGGGACCTGTCTACTACGCCGCCGGTCCCGGGTTCGAATCCCGGCCAGGGTAAATATTTGTGATGAACTCTAATGTTTGCGCTTGGATCATAGTTGTTCAATTTATTTAAGTATATATTTATCTAGATAAGTATGTATATCGTCGTAGTACCCATAACACAAGTCTTCTTGAGCTTAATTTGGGACTAGATCGATTTGTGTGAGGTTAACTATATACAAACGGTTTTGACTCACGTAAAATTTGTCAGGCACGGCCCGATATGTTAAGATATGAAGCTCTTCATCGAGGACAGCTAACCGTGCTGCGACCGATTTGTGTGAGGTTGTCTTAGTATATTTATTTATTAAAAATATAACCCTATTTCTGATTCGATCTCGCAAAGAAACTCCGAGCATAGCCCTCTCCATTGTTCTCTGAGTGACTTTGAGCCTTCTTATAAGGCTCATCGTGAGCGACCACGTTTCAGTTCCGTCCCGGTCCCCCACAAGGTGGACTTATGACCCGGTGAAGGTCGCTGGAGTCCGCTGGATGCGGGAGGCGCAGGACCGGTCATGGTGGCGTTCTCTGATTAGGCCTATGTCCAGCAGTGGACGTCTTTTGGCTGATGATGATGATGATGGCGACGCGTTTGGCTCGGTTTGTAGACACCTGCCTACTGAGCCGGCGGTCCCGGGTTCGAATCCCGGCCAGGGCAAATATTTGTGTGATGAACTCGAATATTTGTGCTTGGGTCATGGTTGTTCTATGTATTTAAGTATATATTTCTCTATATAAGAACGTATATCGTCGTCTAGTACCCATAACACAAGCCTTCTTGAGCTCAATTTGGGACTAGATCGATTTGTGAGGTTGTCCGCTTTTTATTTATTATTATTATGTTAATCCTATTTGTCATAGGTTGGAAGAAGCCCGAGCACTGGCGGCGCTGACGGGCCCGCGGCCGACGCCGCCGCCGGTGGACCGGCGCATCGAGCTGGCGCGCCGGCAGCAGGCCGCGCGCGACGCCAGGAGGGACGCCAACTCGCGCTCCAGAGATCAGGTACAGGCGCGAGCACTGGCAGCGCTGACAGCTCCCAGACCGACGCCGCCGCCGGTGGACCGGCGCATCGAGCTGGCGCGCCGGCAGCAGGCCGCGCGCGACGCCAGGAGGGACGCCAACTCGCGCTCCAGAGATCAGGTACGAGCGCGAGCACTGGCAGCGCTGACAGCTCCCAGACCGACATCGAGCTGGCGCGCCGGCAGCAGGCCGCGCGCGACGCCAGGAGGGACGCCAACTCGCGCTCCAGAGATCAGGTACGAGCGCGAGCACTGGCAGCGCTGACAGCTCCCAGACCGACATCGAGCTGGCGCGCCGGCAGCAGGCCGCGCGCGACGCCAGGAGGGACGCCAACTCGCGCTCCAGAGATCAGGTACGAGCGCGAGCACTGGCAGCGCTGACAGCTCCCAGACCGACATCGAGCTGGCGCGCCGGCAGCAGGCCGCGCGCGACGCCAGGAGGGACGCCAACTCGCGCTCCAGAGATCAGGTACAGGCGCGAGCACTGGCAGCGCTGACAGCTCCCAGACCGACGCCGCCGCCGGTGGACCGGCGCATCGAGCTGGCGCGCCGGCAGCAGGCCGCGCGCGACGCCAGGAGGGACGCCAACTCGCGCTCCAGAGATCAGGTACAGGCGCGAGCACTGGCAGCGCTGACAGCTCCCAGACCGACGCCGCCGCCGGTGGACCGGCGCATCGAGCTGGCGCGCCGGCAGCAGGCCGCGCGCGACGCCAGGAGGGACGCCAACTCGCGCTCCAGAGATCAGGTACGAGCGCGAGCACTGGCAGCGCTGACAGCTCCCAGACCGACATCGAGCTGGCGCGCCGGCAGCAGGCCGCGCGCGACGCCAGGAGGGACGCCAACTCGCGCTCCAGAGATCAGGTACGAGCGCGAGCACTGGCAGCGCTGACAGCTCCCAGACCGACATCGAGCTGGCGCGCCGGCAGCAGGCCGCGCGCGACGCCAGGAGGGACGCCAACTCGCGCTCCAGAGATCAGGTACGAGCGCGAGCACTGGCAGCGCTGACAGCTCCCAGACCGACATCGAGCTGGCGCGCCGGCAGCAGGCCGCGCGCGACGCCAGGAGGGACGCCAACTCGCGCTCCAGAGATCAGGTACAGGCGCGAGCACTGGCAGCGCTGACAGCTCCCAGACCGACATCGAGCTGGCGCGCCGGCAGCAGGCCGCGCGCGACGCCAGGAGGGACGCCAACTCGCGCTCCAGAGATCAGGTACGAGCGCGACCCACTAAACAGATCTGATAGGTACAGAAATCAATCTACATACAAGCGCGCTCGAGCAAACGCACACATAGACATTGCTCACGGACACGATATCTCGGACCAGCTCGGACCAGTGCGAGCGCGAGTGCCATCCGCTTGACTGAAACTTATTTAATTAAAAATCTGTCCAGAAACATCGATAGTAAATCAACCCGTTGTTACAGGCGCGACTAGTCAGAGAGCTCGAGCGGACAGAGAAGGCGGAGCTCGCGAAACGCGAGAAGGAAGTGAGGAGTCAGCAGCTGCTCGAGGTGAGTGGGTTTGGTTCTGACTAAGGCACTGTAGCGAAGCGTCCATACATCTCTTTATCTACACCCATCTTGTTGAATTACTATAATAAGTTCAGATATTATAGGTAAGGACCAGGCCTCGGACTTTAGTTCGCACGGTAGGACTAATGGAGAGCTATGGAGCCGATATTAGCATTAAAATACTATTCATACTCATAAGTGTATTTCATTCGCAATTTTAATTTTATAGTTAAGGACAGAGTCAGAAGAATATACAAAGACCTGATTTGTGTAGGCATTGTTGTTTTTCGCTACCATAAAATACGTAAATATTTGCAACTTTATCCATGTTTTCTGGAGTAAATTGGCTTCTATATTGATCGAATATCCATTTATGACTAGAAAGTGCATGATATTGACAATAAATTGAGTTAAATTAGGGGTTTGAAATATTGTAAAAAAATATTTTATTTATAATTTTAGCCATTTAATGCTTGGGAATGTTAACCATAATAACCATAAAGGCAGTTTGGAATTAAATAAATTAATGAGTATGAGTATGAATTGTATTTTAATGTTAATATCGGCTCCATAGTTCTCCATTAGTCCTACCGTGCGAACGAAAGTCGAAGCCTGGTAAGGACCTACATTACTTGGCAGCGACCAAAATCAGAGATTTAATTTCATAAAAGTACCCTAGCCACCGCGGTACTGTTATGAAATTACAATTCAAAAATTGATACTCAAAATTGATACTGTTGTATTACAGTATCAATTTTGATCAAACTTTATACCGTAATGGTGACCTCCCCCCGTCGCACGAGTCACCTCATGTGTTCCGCGGACTGACTGGTAGGACTGAGTGTTTCATATCTTCATAAAAGAAAATCTATGATAATAATGATGAATATGTGTGTAGATAATGTAGTGTATGCAACTGCACATGATTAAGGTCTTAAAACACTCGTGTGATCCTATTATGAAACCACACGCGTATTTTAAAACCTCTCATTATGTAGCAGTCGCATAAACTACTTATAAGCTCACCTCAGACACGTTATCATCAGTCTAATTGACAACATTTCGTATTTCTAACAGGTGAAAATTAATATGGAGATCGAGAGAGCTTTTTTTACTCGTGTACATCCTAAAAAATATTTGAATTTATTTTTCTGTATGTAAAATATGTTATGTATGTATGTTCTTTGTATCAATGGTTTAATATAAAAAATGTGTATGCCCACATTAAAAAAAATGAAACATTACATGTTTCATAAATTTCCCCTATAGATTATTTAAAGACTTGTATGTGACGCTACGCGACTGGTGTGGGGTGTGAGCTGCGTTCTGTACAAGAGTAACTTCTGTGTACTTATAATGGTCAAGCTCCATCTCTCTTTGGCATGTAAGTGCGAGAGAGACAGATGACAGACAGAACTATTATACGCACGCAGGATTTAGTTCTTAACGTGGTATAAAAAGAATTTAGGGCTGAATGATTATTTGAATCTAATTTCTAACAGCCCAGTTTCAAGCCGCGACCATAGGTGTGAGCGAGAAATCACAATCGACCTCTCGCTCGCACTTATAGCCGCCGCCCGTTGACCTAAACAAGCCGAAAGTATAGTATATTTTATTAAATAGGGAACATGCATTAAGTTTGAATTTCTAATTATTTTAGTTGTACCAGTTTACTTAAAAACAGTAAATTAACTAAAAACACAAAATTGTTTTTATTTTTTATTTTGAGCTAAATTAATGATACTAGGTATCAAAATGTTCACCCAAAGACAGAAACATTAATTAATGTATGATATCTATATACATAAACGCAGTATTTTAAGAACTACATTGCAAAATGCATGTTTTACTTAACATACACTTTGACTCTCATTATTGAAATCCTTATGTTCTAATCACATTTACAGTATGGGACATGTATTTCGTATGATAATCTCATTAATGTAGTCTGGCTAGAGAGGTACAAAAACTCTCAATAAAACTAAACCTAAAATAAAACTAAAATTGAATACTGTCAAACTAAAACTAAACTAAATCTAAAAATGGCCCCTGCGGCGTAGTCCCGAAGATGCTGGTGGCGTTAATAATCTCATTTGATTTGTACAATGTATTTTTTTGTTGCATGTTCCCATTTGAATATAAATTATTACATTGCGAGACCTTATATTAATGACATGTGTACACCCCTAGGCAAGGTCTTCCTCCGGTTATTCCATTGTGAGTTTCATACATATATCATTTTATTTTTATATATGTATCAGTGTTACTCTTTGACAGAACGAACAGTCCTCATACTATAATTCATAAAAAACTCATGGGAATTTAAAAAGTAGGGTATTTCTTGTAGAATATGATAATTCTGGGCACATTTTCACAGAACCGACAGTTACCATTATCGATTAAAAAAAAAAAGTACTTTTCTCAAATTTTCCTATACATTTCCGTTTTGTGTATTTTTTACGATTATACAATTAAAAGTAACAAACTAACCTGGAATTTTATTATTAGCATACGTAATTATCATATAATTCATCATATTATTATAATACATATATTACAATCGGTAGTGGTATTTAAGGGTGCTTCTCACAGCGAGCACTCGCCTGTAATGAAACAAAAAATAAAGTGAAAATATAATTTGTTTTTTCTTAGACGAACGCTCGCGGTGATAGAGCACCCTAAGCCAGAGTCCAAAAGTTCCATATCCTGATTTAAAAAGAACCGTGCATTTGTTATTCCCTAGAAAATATCGTCCACGATGTTTTGCATAATTGCAAACCTGTTGCGTAAAAAAATTACGTTAATTGTACAGTTAGCGTCGAAGGTAACTGACAATTTTAGTATACAATTTGACATAAATCAGTAGTAAAATTGTCAGATACTGTTGCTGTTGACCGTACATGTTATTACGATTTCATAATATGAGGACTGTGTATTATATACATAATTATATGTATGTTTGTTGCTTGTGTTTGTTGTATTTCTTATTTTATTATCAATTTGATGCTTGGCAACATTGTGCTCACATTATATGTAGTTTGAAGCAAAAAGCGCCTGTATGGGGTTGTTATAGGTCCGTTTTTGCTTTGTAGACAGTTCTTAGCTTTTTAGATGGTAGTTAGCTGTGTGTCTAAATTGCATCAAGTATCTGTATGGTATTCTTTCATTTTGCTAAACAAGTTTTCGTCGAATGCATTGTATTGTCGATATGTCTTGAAAATTTAACTGATCCTTATTTTTTACAAAAAATGTCCTTTTTGTGACTTAATTCAATTAAATACAAAACTATTTCGGTATAGATTTTAGTTGAAAACTGACACGAATTTGTCATTAGAAGTAAAATATATGTTTTCGGATAATAACCCGAATTATAAAAAAATAAAACAAGAATTTGTGCATGAGATACATTCGTCTTAAAAGTTGTTTGGCAAAACGACTATACTATATTTATATATGTAAACTATCTGGGTTTATGTCTGTCTGTCTACGTCTAACAAACATTGACAATGTTGTCGAAAATCGAATTGATAATAATGTCGATTATAAAGAAACTAACGAGAAAATTCGAAACAGCATATCAACAAGAACCGAACGCAGCTCACCATCGAGCCGCTGCCATCGATACCGAGAACCGGTACCGATACCGAATGGAAAATACCGGATTTAGTGATGGGCCCGGCGACCAAAACTCAGAAGGAGAGGACTATGCCGCCTATAAGCTTGTCTTTGATACCAGTTGGAAATAAGGACACACAAAATACTCCTATAAAGCTCAATCTTGATCAACCCGGTTGGAAGGACCAAATAGAATATAACGCCCTCGACAAAATGAAGGACTTCGCTGAAAAGGCAGCCTTCGATTTGCCTAAAGCCTCGAAGCAAAACTTCGATTTCTCCCTAATGAAAGCGCAAGAGAAACGCGGCAAAAACGCACCGGATAAAGAGAACAACAGTCTAGAAAAACTAATCGAGTCCTATTCGAGGATTTCGGAATTCATAAACGGGTGCGATTGGTCCAAATTGCAAGATAAAAAAACGGATGATAATAAGTCTTTGGAACAAAAGTATTTGGACGCGAAAAATGAGTTCATGTCACAGAATTTAATGCTTATGCCTAAAGAGAAAAAGGGTAAAGAGGTCATTGATCTGAGTGAAGACGATGAATTGACAGAGATGCTGTCAAAGAGGATAAATAAAGGGACATTAAATATAGGAAAGGATGGAGAGCTGTCCATCTCTGTCCATCCTTTTGGAAAGGAAGTCTCGGTACGTTATAAAGCACCACTAACTTTCGGGTCACTAACATTGTCCATGGTCTACGTGTTTAACTAAAAACTAATACGCAAATTGACTAAAACTAATCTTCGGCTAAAACGTACACTAATATCTTCTGTGGTGATGGTTTACAAATGTAATATATAATACGAATAATTATAATCTGTTGTCACGTTTTGCGTAACATAGCATATTTTCTAGGTTTGTTATACAATATGGTCTTATGTCAAATATGGAGCACCGAAAGATATCTTATGAAATAACTGGCAAATAATTTAATGCTATTATAGAATGTGCATGTGTTTATTATAATGCTTAGCTCTGTTCCGTCAAATCTATGATCACATAATTGCTAAATTCACCTATTTTACTGCAATCCTTGCACGCTTTTAATTTCATACCTGGTATATCTTAATAAATCAATTATAATAATTTTACATCAATACAATACTAAATATAGTTGTTGCATGAGATTTGTAGTGTTTGCCTTAGTTTTATCGACAAACGTTCATCGACAATCTTTTATAAAATAAAGCTGTTCATGAAATGCTAATTTTATGAAATGTAGCATTTTATAAAACTTTTTTCGGAAAAACTGAGGGCCCTTCATTGTATAAATACAATAAATTACCGGTTTTTGTATTGAATGTTTAATACAAGTTGGGGGAAGTGCGCCAGCACACCTAACCATATCGAAATATCGAAAAAATACAGATATTATAGTACTACCGCCATCTATCTTTTTCCAACCAACTTATTAGTTGTGTTGTAGTAAGATGGCGTTAGTAGTATAACATCTGTACTTTTCGATATTTCGATATGGTAGTAGCACTTGACACAATTTATAAAAACAAAAACTTTACAAAGTTTAGTCGTGGCATCGGATGTTGCCAGATGCCGAATTAACACTATTGGCTACTTTTGTGTCCTGTATCATATTACCTTTAAGATCAGTCGGGATAATGCGTCGATACATGGGACTAGCGAGCCTATGATTGCTTTTACCACGCGATAAATAAGTGACAAAGCATCCGTTACGTTTTGACAAAATGCGAGTGTGAGTGACAGATGCTTTGTCGCTTATTTATCCCGTGATAAACGCAACCATCATAAGCCCCTAGGACGACTTTTGATAGAGAAGAAATACTTTAAAACTCCCTAACTCAAGTGTGCACCGCTGTTATTGAAAAAAAAAAAGCAGGGTGGCATCCCACGACTAAACTCGGATTTCTAATTCAAGACCAAAAAAACTACGACAGATACGTCACTGTCAAAATTGACAACATTTAAATGACATCTGAGTTTGTTTCTTGGCTTGCACCGAATGCACAATGTTACAAGTACAATACCAGATTTTGTACCAAAAATCTCCGATGTTTAAGTTTTTATTATTTCCTCTCGTAATTATGTAATAATAAATATTTCTAGTTATTTTGTTAAAACATAGAGTTAAAGCTACCAATAAATAAATTAACTTAGCGTGTTTAAAAAAGAAAAAGGAATTTACTATTGTAAAAATATTTTATTGTAGCAACCTTGTGGTAGTTTTTTGGTCTTGAATTAGAAATCGTAGTATATGTCGGCACGCGACACCATTGTTTTAATTCTTCAAAAAAGCTAGGAAGTTTGATAATGTCAATATTTTATAACTTTGCTTTTGATTTGGTAGTGAATTCTTGGAATGTCTATATGTTTTTGAGGTAGTTTTCATAGGCGCATAGCCGTATATGCCCGATAAAGTAGAAGTTCTAGAATTCCCGAGGGACCACGCATTTGTGTCTAAGACGCCATTGTCCCGACTGACTAATATAAAGTCGATGTCTTATTTTAGACTTTGAATCTAGAACATTTTATCGCGTAGAATATTTACAACCAGATAGGGGTAATCAACTTTTTCTGTTATCATGATGATGTCCACTGGGTCACTCTAAAACTACGATTTTCGTCGGTTATATTTACCAAACATTTTGTAATTGCAACAGTCATAAACACATTCTTATGTATATCTCCTCACTATTCGAGTAATATAAATTATGAATACTTGTCTAAGAAGTGTAATTACTGGTGTCCCCTAGATCACGGGGCAGAAAAACAACAAGAAAAAGTTGATCTACCCTTAACATTCTCGCTATACTTTTAATAGGTAGGTCTATAGTCCATCCTTACTTTTTATTTACTTACTTACTTACTCCGATGACTCAGAGACCCAAAGTGAGTCTTGGCCTCCGATAAGAGATGCAGCACTGTTTATTTAGTTATTATTTTCTTATTTTTCTCTTATTTCTTTTTTGTTCCATGTTCCGTTATTATTTGAACGCTTTCGGTGTTGTGCTATTGAAGGCTAAAAGGCGAAAACAGGAGGAGATTGAAAAACAGAAGGTCGAGGACCAAGTTAAGAGGCAACAGGTAATGACCGGGATAAACATTCGGTTACACCATGAACCAATTCAATACTGCCAATGCCTATACAAAATCGCGTTCCGCGAGTGAGAAAAAATATTGCGGCAACCGCGCGAGGCGGCTCGTGACGGGCTCCATATATCCTTATGATTTTGTTTTTACTGCTCACCGCTACTGCTACCGCTGGTCGTGGCCGGGCAGTAAGGGTGCGGCTCCACTAAACACTATAAACCAATTGTGCAGTATTTTAGTATTAAGTTATGTATAAGGCTTTATTATTATTATTTTTATGTTTGATATATTCACATACAATGTACATTGTGACTGAATAAATAAACTGAACTGAAACTGAAACTAAAGCGGAGTCGTGCGGAGTCGACCAACCACAAAAGTTAAGCGGAGCTGATATTCAGATTCACTTCAAGTCAGGGTTGCCAGACGAGTGCAACCGGAATATCGTACCGACATACTAAAATTATCGTACCAGACAATAAATTATCGAACACCGCAAAAGCGGCAGGACATCAAAAAAAAAAAACAGCTTCAAAAGCGTGTTTTTACATAGATAATGACCAATTTTTGCGAAAGTAACTTCATTTTGATGATGTTTTCTTAGGTATTCTGGGGAATACAGACATCTAATACTCGCAAGCCTGCTAAAGGCAACAAGTTTGTCTTAAGCTTGTACCAAACAGTCGAAAATTTTGATGATCTGATCAGGTTGGCAGTAATTTCTAACCATGTGGACGTTTATCTCGATTCAAGGTCAATCCAGTGAGTGCGTTTTACATATAATGTTATTTAAAACCATTGAATTTAACCCGACTCTCTACACTACTTTTCTTACTTTTGCGTACGATACTACACATTGTATCGTATATCGTACCGGAGGTAAAATTATCGTACATCTACCATAATTTTCGTACGTCTGGCAACCCTGCTTCAAATGATTGATCGACTCCGCAAGTATCCGCTCCGCTCCACCTCAGTGGAGACGCACCCTTACTGTTGTAAAGAGACCTTAGCGAGATTTCATATATTTACTATGGTGCTTAGGCTAATCGTAACAAAGTGACGTCATATAGAGAAAATGTAAGAAATGCTTCTTTGTCACAATACACCTCTAACACAACTGTGACCGCTCTTTCTCGCGTGAGAAATATTACCTATCTCTGTCTTCGCAATACTGTGAGAGAGAGACGGGCGATGCCACGTGATAAGAGTCGCGAAGCCGTGAGCGTCAGGATGGCGGGTGTACATCAACGAATGGCGCTGCGGTATACGTCAGGAGTTAGTGCTAGCAATGTGCTAAATGTGCGCCAGAATTGGAGCAATATGCTCTTTAAGCGCCAGAGATATTTAAGAAATAAAGGACGCCCGCCAATCTGACGTCAGGTTGGCGGGCGCATTTCCAGTTCTAGCTAATGGCGGCCTACTCAAGGGTGAAAGTACTGCCTAAGGTTAGTGCTCGCAATGTGCTTCCACGTGTATGAAGCACAATCAAATTCAGAGAGCGGTTAAAGAGTACTATGGAATTGAATAAGTATCTATATATATGCCTGCTTATTTGAAATAGCGATATCACATCTTCATTGTAGGCAGTTCAGGCACACACAAAACATGCAGGCGCTTTACACAAAAAAGGTAATCACTCTTACTCTTAGCACATTGCTCCAATTTTAGCGCACATTTAGCACATTGCTAGCACTAGCTTCTGACGTATACCACAGCTCCATTCGTCGATGTCTGACGCTCACGCGAAGCCTGGTTCTGCTAGATGGGCAAGTGGTAGATTCGCTTGTCGCGCGACCCATCGCCACCTGTCCTGCTCGCACGGTATTGACAGGAGAGAGACAGGTACTTGTCACACAGTATCGGGAGTCACAGTAATGCTAGACGGACTACTACATTCCATACAGTACCGAGCAAGACACACATGTCGCACATTAAGCGAAAAATTCAGGTCAGCGTAACGCGATTTCGTACGGGTTGGCAAATTAGAATAAAATATTGCTAATGGCTTGGTATTTTTGTGTCGTTCGTGTGTGTTAGATATCTATTTAGTGTCTTAAGATAAGTAACTTAAAGCATGAAGTAGGTTTAAATTGATCTAAGATTTAATTAAATTGTTAGTTACAAAAAAAAACCCGTATAAAAGCGTATAAATTTGTTATTGTATTGTCGAATATTATAATTAATTTTATATGTTTATTTTCGAATAATGTCTGGTTTTTAATCAATTTGATTTTATAGCAACCTTAGCAAAAACGTTATATAAATATCACATTATGGCGAACAAAATTAGATGAATATTACGCTCTTTTCGGGTCTGTAAAAGCTAGGTTAGTTACGTGAGCGTTTGTTGCAGGAAAGGGAATTAAAACGGCAACAAGCCATGCTGCTTAAAGAACAGGTAAGGAATTAGGTATTTTAATCTCCTTACACTGAAAAAAATTGCCCGTGAATCCTACTGACATTTCAGTAAGCCGAATCTGCTATTGCAGTTAGGCTTACTGAAATGTCAGTAGGATTCACTGGAAATTTTAATGATCAACAAAAAACGCTATAACCACGTAATTTTACTTAATTTCTCTCAAGTAATTTTTGCACAATAAAGCCAAAACCATTCACAGTGATGAGTCAAGTTTTGTTTTTTTCAATACGCTTCAATATTTATTTAGGTAGAAGAACGAAGGATTGAGCAGCACTCCAGTATACATTGTTTAGATTTTGATTTATGACACACCGCTACTGACATTTTATAATGCATATATTATGCACATACTTGCCAAGTGAAAGCTGTTTGTAACGCAACTTGTTAGTCTGTTATAAATTGATAATACTCGATCAAATTCAAACAAAAATACTCAATTAAAGTCCAATCATCTGGGTCACACCTTTAAAATACGAATTACGGCGGTTATGTTTATTAAAAACTAATTACATTTACATTACATTACATTTTGTAAACTTTTATTGGTGTGCAATAAAGTATTGTTGTATTGTATTGTATTGTACCTAGTTTATAAGCCCATTCTTATGTAGATTATTTCCTAACAATATCAGTAACATAAAATGTGTCAGTGCATCTGGAAAGGTACCTTGTTTCAGGTATTGAGTTATGCATAGTTCCAAAAAGTAGATTAAATTTGCTATCAATACAAAAAAAAATAATGACTGTAGGTGGAACCACTATTTTTATATAAATTTTTGAATTTTCGACTTCCGAAATGCACAAGTTGAGAAAATTGCGTTTAAAGTTTATAGTGGCAAAAAACACACTTCTACTTCGAAGTTACATAGTGAAGGTTATAATCATAATCTTTGAATGTTAAAGAATTATAATAAAGGTGAATTGTCTAAAAATACATATTAATTATTCTGATTTATTAGGTTGAACATGCCAGGGTGGAAGAAATACGAAAGTGTTAATTATACCCAATTCATAAAATAACGAGATTAAAACTGTTAGTTTCTCATCATAGTTACATATTCTATGGCATTTTGGGACAATTGAATGAAAGAAAACTCCATAATCATAAAGAAATTTAATAATTACCGCATTTTTAACAGTTACAAAAAAGATCACTTATAATATTAAAAACCAGCAAAATAATTTGTATATTCATGCTATAACACAAGATCAAATGGTATTTAGCGTGGTGTACCACAATGGTATAATAGAAATGGTGTTAAAGCAGTTTTTTTTAACAATAAAGTTTAGTGACTCGGTCGAACCTTTTGTATGGAAACGTAACTAGGGTACCTTGTCACGATATTTACTAAACTTTAGTAACTTAAACTCGAAGATCACTATTTTAGTACCTATAATGCAAGAAATATCTGTAACAAAATGTTATTTAGGATAATTATAGCGGAAATCACTGTATTCTTATTTATAAAAACTTCTGTTTTAGTCGTGTAAGACATCAAGTTTAGCATTTTACTAAACTGGGTACCTTGTCACGCTAAGTCATTATCTTACATAAATGGAGTAACTAGAAAAAATAACTCAATTTTGTACATATCTCCTCTGATCCAAGTAATGGCAAACGTATTAAACTAAAATAAATAGTTATTTCATGCAAGTTGAATGTTTTCTTATAAAAAAACATAAAGTATTTTTTTTTGTTCAAAAAAATATTTTGCTATACACCGATCCTATACCTTATCTTAGAAAGAGGTAGTTGACTACCCGCGATGGAAATATTGACAAAATTATTCAAAATTTAAAGGCTTTTAAGACATGGCGTGACAAGGTACCCTGACTACTAAACTTTATAGTCGGAGAAATATACTAAAAAAACATAATTTTACTGATATTCTTGTACACACGTGTTCCTTAGGATGTAAATAACCCAATTATAACACAAACCAATTTTGGCACTTTTTCACCAGCTTCCACAAAAACTCATGTAACTCGGTAACTAGATGTCGTGACTAGGTACCTTTCCAGATGCACTGACACAAATACATACATTATCAACGTTTTGCTAAGTAGTTTAATGACTATTGCCTCCTGGATATCGGGAACTGATAACAACAAGAAAAACCTGATACACCCTTTATGAAGATACATATTTGAAATATATATCAATAATTTACTATTTAGTAACTATATCTACATTTAGAGATCCATTAGTATATAACATTTTCTTTAAAAAAATATTTCTTGATTATATCGTTTGTTTAGAAACAAATCTCGCTAATTAACAAATATCAACTTAAGAGGCCTTATTCCTTTTAATTTTTTTTTTCATATTATGACAAATATATTGATAATTTCAACCAACTTTTTGAAGTGAATAATACTTTTCCCTGATTTCTAGGTAGTAACATAGTTATTTCATGCTTTCATTGCGTGCTGTCGTAAATAAGTTAAAAAAACACATTTTTCGCGTGAATTTTGTAAATTTCGAGCAGTTTTTGAAACAAAAAATATCAATGAACCGCCCACAATTTCTCTGCTTTGCCCGATGGTTGACTGGTAGAGAATGCCTCATGGCATTAAGTCCGCCTTTTGTACTGTGTTTTCTTTTGTGCAATAAAGATTAAATAAATAAATAGTTCTGTTCTAGGTAGTAACATCAATAATATGTTAAGAAACATGTTTGATCATATAGAAAATGTCTAAAACAATCAGCATTTTAAAAGGAATACGGCCTCTTAAAGCTCGTATCTCAGTTTCGATCTACAAACTAGATACGACGTTTTAAAGAGCAGTGACAGTACTATGAGTTAACGTGGCCGTACTCGCCAGCGACAGCGTAAATGATTATGTACAATAGTCACAGACCACCCCACTAGACGAGCATGTAAGTCACATGTAAGGCGACCCGCGCGCACCAACGATATGGTACGGCAGAACATTAAGTATCAACACGGCGGCCACCGTATAGTTGCGTCCATGTTTATGAGGTCTCTCTACACCACTTAACACTACAATTTACCATGTTATTTATTTAATATCTTTTTTCGTTGACGTACGCATGGATCATAAACATGGACGCAACTAAACGGTGGCCGCCGTGTTGATACTTTAATGTTCTGCCGTACCATATCGTTGGTGCGCGCGGGTCGCCTTACATATGCCTTACATGCTCCGTCTAGTAGGGGTGGTCTGTGGGGTACAGTCAGCGTCAGATAGTAGCAGATCTATATACAAATAAAGATCTGTTGCGATACACCCCAGGCCAAAAGTATGGAAACAAACGTTTTCTTTTAATATTTAAAGTTTCCAATAATTATTCATTGTGTTAATGTTAGTAACCGTTAGGCCACCTCTAAAAGATTAAAATATTAAAGCCTGACCAGAAATATATGAGGATTGTCAAGAGGGCGCTATTTATAAGATTTACATGGCAAAACAATTTTGCAACCAATCGCAACCCACTATAATGACATTAGTTTATGTACCTGTCAGTTCCACTATGTTAACCTCGTAATATCATTAATATAATGCACTCTTTTCCTGACTGCTTTTCGTGTAGTAAACACGTGCACACTTTATTTATAATCTTACGTTCACGACTATGAATGGTTTTTTCTTTGAATAATTTTAAATATTTGTCTTTTAAAGAAATCACCACGAATGACATTGACATTGTTGACAAACCATCATAAAATCATTGCCAGTGTTAGAAATTAGTTCCAGTGAAATTCCGCAATATGGCGCATCCTCATATATTTCTGGTCGGTCTTTACCTGTGTTAACCGTATGTTTCTGTGTGTGGCATTCTATATGTGTATATGTGTTCTTGTTTTCCATCGATGCTGTCTTCGCGGACGCAGCAAAAGTATATAACTGAGGTAAATTATGTTGTGTTAGGCATGCTACTCAGACTCACAAATTAAACAATATAAGCACGCCTCAGGGTTTTCGGTGCATGGAATAATTTGACGCCTGCTAAATCAAAGCGCGCAATCTGGCACCAAAACCCCGTGCTACGTATAAGGCATGATATACACTAAGAACTGTTTAAACATTGTTAAGATCCAAATGTTTATTAAATATTTGGAAATAAATGACACTCAATTTAACGCTTTTTAACTATATCACGCCTTGTAATATTTCGTCCATAATAATGCTTTTTTGTCGTAACTGGGTAAAAAAGGTCCTAAGTGATATGTTTCTTTTGATGATGACTGTACATTTAATAAGTAGAAGGTGTTGGTTTCTTTTACTCTCTTCGGTTTTATGATTCGTTTGTTTGCTTAGTTTCTGTGTTGGGTTTGAATTATGTGATCGCAATGCTTCTGCTTTATACTTATTACTGTTTTATCTATTTAATAACATATTTAAGATTTCTATTGTCTCATTGTTTATTTATTTGAACTCAATTTATACAATCCCTACAATATTTATTGCTATTTGTTTAATAATAACCTAATATCTAACTTATATGATATTTCCGCCAAAACTCTACAATTAGTAACCACTAAAGTTACACACAGTCTGTATAAGCTTTATACAGCCTCTTTGCTACAGTGCGACCAAAAAGAGTAGACATTAAAAAGTGGCAATACTGTAGTGTCGTCCCTGTTTTCTTATATTGATTAGAAAGGGAGGACACTACAGTATTGCCACTTTTTAATGTCTACTCTTTTTGGTCGGATTGTACCTTAGCACTAAATATTTCACGAATTCTAGTTTTATTATGGTCGAAAATGTAAAAGATCTCCAATTACATATAGAATATTCTGGAAACGCTAATTGTCCAATATTTTTGGAAGAGAAGTGCTTCCATCACGTCCACATGGCAAGTGAACATATCATGATAAAAGAAACAAAACATCAATTTGTCCACAGGAAAGAGAAAGACGGCGGCAGCACACGACGTTCGTACGACAGCTCGACGCTCGGCGGCGGTGGGAGGAGCGAGAGAGACGGAAACACCAGAACTTGCTGGATCGGTTGCTGGCGAAAGAGAAGAAGCTACAGCAGAGGAGGAAAGAGATGGAACTGCTCTCGGAACTTAGGTATGTCTAGGTCCCTCTTCTCTTCTGCACGTATTGCGGTATATTTGAGTTCATTCAAATATTGAACTTTGCCGGGATTCGAACCCAGGATCGTCGGCTCAGTATACAGCTGCACTACCAAACACTTAACTACCAGTTGATTTGTCACAGTCAGACATTTATCGCATATCATATTACATAATTTTGAATGAATTATATGAAGGCTAGCTGTGCCCCGCGGTGTTACCCGCTCATCCCACGGGGACACTAAATTTATTCGGGATGAAAAGTATCCTATGTCCTTTCCCGGGTCTCAAACTCTCCATACCAAATTTCATCTAAGTCGGTTCAGCGGTCTAAGCGTGAAGAGGTAACAGACAGACAGACACACTTTCGCATTTATAATATTAGTATGGATTAGTATGGATATATATGTGACAGTGACACTCTGCAAGTGCATAGCATCATAAGATGACTATCATGTAATTTTTTTTTAGTTACCCTGCTTGAGAGTCCCACTGCTGGGCAAAGGCCTTTCGGTTAGATCTCCACAACTTCCTATTGGCCGCTGCTTCCGGCCAGTTGACTAGGAATGCATCCATTTTTCTCACCATGTTAACATATTAATTTTAAATAATAAACATTAAATACTATAAAAAAAAACATAATTATAATATCTTAAAAGTTACAAATTGTATTTAGGGCAAGAGCTATTGATGTTAGTTTGTTTTTCGTTAAAAAATGTGCCAACTGTAGAAACAGAAAGGTAGAGAAGTTTTTGTAAGATTGTGATTATAATATCGTATCTTTCCATCCACAGACGACCGCAAGAGGACTCGACTTTATCAGATCAGAAGCCGCTGCCCACGCTGAATAGGATTCCTGGATTGAAATTGCCCGGACAAGCTATGGCAGACCTACTTCAGGCCTTCGAGTTTATACACAACTTCGGACAGACTCTAGGCTTTGGTAAGTCCATTATATCCACTGAATCAAACTAGGATTATTTTCATAGCTAACTCATTCAACGGTAAAACCGTTTATTTGGGACTAGATCGATTTCAGTGAGGTGGTCTGATAATAAAAAATATATATATTAAATTATATATGTCGCGCGAGAAAGTCGCGTGTCAAATTGTTGTTTATTGGAGCGGAGCGAGCGAAGCTCCCATGGATCGACTCGAATGGACTTTGTAACAATGCGCAGATCTCAGCGAGTTCTCAACCGATTTTAGAAATTTTTGTTATAAAATGCACAAATTAAATTTCGCTAGGTCGTGACGAAAAGAAAATTTCGAAAAAAAAAACCGCTCCAAACTATGGTGCAAGCTTAGCCGGTGGTTGACTCTGCATCGACCTAGTTTATTTATTTAAACTTGTGCTAGAGGTGGTGGGAGTATGACGTGTTTATTTGAAAGTCTTCACAGTTCACATCTTATTTGTGTTACAGATGTGGATTCGATTCCGTCCTTGGACACGTTGCAGTCGGCGCTGCTGCCGGAATGCAGTCCTGAAGTGGAATTGGAGCTGATGCAAGTGCTGACGCATCTACTTGTGTGCGCTATTGGTGAGTTTCGAGATTCTTGATGCCTTGGAACAGTAGGGGATTCGTGCTTTTCAAGCCCCACACCGTGAGGCTTCCAAAGATACGAGTCAGGCAATCCCTGTTCGCCGAAGTATATACAGTGTTTCTCTTAAACGATGTGAGGAAATAATAAAAATATACTTGCAAAATAACAAGTAATTTAATTAGATGAACAAGAAAAACGCACAACAATGAGTTACACAAAATTAATTCGGTAACTAGTTTAGTTGATATTAAATGTAACGTTCGACATATATTCGAAAAGTTTGTAAGAACACGCAAAAAGCCTGATTTTCCCTAGGGGAAAAATAAATGTATGAAAACGACTTCATTTGATCTTAGAGATCGGAGATAGTAAAGAATTGAACATGATTTGAGACGATTGTGCCGATTATAAAGTCTGAATCTTTACGGTTGATGGCGCTAGGATGCCACCCTAAGGCATGTGCTTCTACATGTTTGAAAAATTAAATGGCTCTCGCATATCAGGTTCGGTGGTCCAATAGGTAGGACGCCTGTGTTGGCCCGGAAAGCCGTTGGTTCGACACCTGCCAGAACCGTTAAATTAAAAAAAAAATCGCTTCATTGTAAACATTTATACTAAAGAACTTTTTTTTTTCAGAGGATCCAGGCATCCCACACCCAGGACGGCATACAACATTACTAGGACACGCGTTACGTATGGGCGACATCACAGAACATAATCTAAGCGAAGTGCTGCGCATATATCTGTACGCCAACGCTACGGGAGAGGTCAAGGCTTTGACAGGTGAGTTGGTCATTGTTTATTCCAGTGTTTTTCAAACCTTTTGGTGTCACGGCCCAAAATGACCAATAAAATTCTTTCGCGACCCCCTAAAACCTAGTTTGTACGATTAAACTTGCAAATGTACATGCTTGAAAAAATCTGCATCCCTTATAGTCACGAGACTTTCTCGATGCTGATCCTCGCGACCCCCTGGATATATGCCGCGATCCCCCTGGGGGTCGCGACCCACAGTTTGAAAAACACTGGTTTATTCATTATCATCATCATATTATCAGCCGATGGACGTCCACTGCTGGACACAGGCCTCCCCCAAAATTCTCCACAGTGATCGGTTTGTCATAAAATCGTTACCACAATTCTGAAATTATGAAGAAAGGTTTAAAGTATGACTAGGGGTAGGAAATTCCGGTGGATATGAACCTAAAGTTGACAAAATCCTATTGCTATCTCACTCATACCTCAAACAAAGCCGCCTACACCTACAACTGAACAACAAAGCCGCCGCCAAAGTTTAAATAAACGCATCCGATTATCCGATGCCTAATTATGACTACGAAAATTATGACAAAAAAAATTATGAATATGAATTTTATGTCAGCCAATATGGGTATATATATTGGAATGGATTTTACTCTGAAAACTCTTGTAAAGTTAATATTTTCAGAGTGGCTAACGATTTTATGAGAAACAATACGTTATGAAAATCAATCGTTATGTTATGTTTGGCGACTGTCTGAGCTATATCTACTCCGTGCAATAAAAATTGGGCAAGTGCGATTCCGACTCGCGCATGAAGGTGCCCGTACCATAATCAGTAACAAGTTTGTTGTATGGGAGCCCCCCTTAAATATTTATTTTATTTTATTTCTAGTATTTGTTGTTATAGCGGCAATAGAAATACATCATCTGTGAAAATTTCAACTGTCTAGCTATCACCGTTGAGATACAGCCTAGTGACAGACGGACGCACGGACGGACGGACAGCGAAGTCTCAGTAATAGCGTCCCGTTTTTACCCTTTGGGGACTGTACCCAAGTTCATTTACATCTACACACTTACGAGAACAAAAATATCTGAACACGACCCTATTGTCAGGAGCATAACGTCGTGTTCAGATATTTTTGTTCTCGTAAGTGTGTAGATGTAAATGCCCACCCTAGTTTATTTATTTACTTATATCAAATAAGACTCACACTATATAACATTATTTGTACTTACTTTCTAATTTTATTACTCAAAATACATTCACGACACCTTTACACAACCACCTCTGAAAAATAAACATCACTCTCTTAGACTACATTCTCATTCACGCACACTATGACGCCCATCATTACAGAAATCGCGCGCGCGCCCGCCCACACACACACACACTCAAACCGGGCAGGCGAGGCGGGTTAGCCCCGCCCCCAGCCACCTAGAGACTTACGGATGCAGCCATTTTAGGCTTCCGTCGCGTCAAGGACAGGAAAAGAAAAAAAAAAGTAGATGTAAATGAACTCGACTGTACGGAACCCTAATAACTGCGTATCATCATAATCATAAACTTAAGAGCTAAGCTCTTGTCGGTGGAGCAATTTCCAATTTTCTCTATCTTGAGCTCTCTCCTTGACGGCCTGGTACGACACGACGTTCACCTTTTCCTTTATTTGGTCCATATAAGCTCTTATGGTCTTCCTCTTTTCCTTCTTCCTTCAACTTTGCCTTCTATAATAGTTTTTAGATGTTCGTCGTGTCGTAACAGGTGTCCCATCATTTTCCCTCTGCGATTTTCGATAGTTTTTAAAAGACACCTGTCCTCATTCACCATGTTGAGCACCTCCTCGTTTGACCTCTTCTCAGTCCAGCTAACCTTCTCCATTCCGCACCCTTTGGGGTCATCCATAAATTACGTCACACGAATTTCATGATTTTTTGCCCCTCCCCCCGTCCTTGTCACAGCTGGTCACATTTGGGAGCCTCCCCCCCTCCCAGTGTGACGTCACATATGTTACAAATTTACAATTAGAAATTATTGAATGAAAACAGCGGTTCCGAAATCGGTTTTATTTCCATTTAATTTTTTTTTTTTTATATAAAATTAACATCAAATCAAACAATTAACAAAACAAAAAACAATGATAGTAGAGCGAGTGGTCGACAAAACAATTGGTAACTTATATTTACACAGATATAGTTGTGTATGTGTTTGAGGTTTTCGCAATGTAATAGTTTAAAGTTCGTGTTCTATCACTTATAATAGATTTTGAAATGTGACGTCACGAAATTTAGGACCCCTCCCACCCCCTTGTCACACAATGTCACACTTCGTCGACCCCCTCCCTCCCCCTTAACGTGTGACGTAATTTATGGATGGCCCCTTTGGGCACGGAACCCTAAAAACTGCGTGTCTCCAGGTCTGTCCGCGGAGCGCGAGCGCGAGCGGCGCGTGGCGGACCACCACCAGACGGACGCGGAGATCCAAGCCACCGTCGCCACCACCAAGAATGCGGCCTACTACGAGCACCTGCACTCCAACAACACTTACAAACTGTCAGGTAAACGACACAGCGACGGGCGTTCCAGCGGCACCTCTAGATAAGATAAAGATAAAATAGTACATTACTGCAGACGCCGGGAAATAAGGGCTTGCCGGCTGAGTAGGTATAGACGGCCGACCGCAAGGGAGGCCATCTAGTGATACGAAACCGGCAAGCCCTTTTCACGGCTAAGGCATGTATAGTGCTTTTCTCAAACATATGCAATTAAATAAAAAAATACACCACTCAAAAAAACATAATTCAGCTATCCAGCCAGTTCATGAACACAGACGCCATGTTTAAAAAAAGTATTTTTAATTTTCCCTCCAATCCCTCTATATTTTTTTTCTTTAATAAGTCCACGTGTGTAGTGTAAGAATATTAGGGCCATTATACACAACCTGATAATAAGAATCTTAGTTTCTATAATAAGTAAAATAAAGGCAGAGGATTTTTAATATTGTCTATGGTCTCTGGTGACTTACGTATAGACGGTATTTTCAGTTCGTGTGTACTAGGCATTAACGCGGATATTGTTGGTCCGATGGCTGAATGGGTAGCTACTAGAAAATAAATATATATCAGCTGTTCATACACACAGACGCCATGTTTACATTAAAATTAAAAACAAATTACTTCCCGGCTTAGGCCTTCAATTTTGTATGAAATTCCTTTACAGTTCTCTCGAATTGTTCCGCCCGAAACTTGACACTTCGAAGCCTGTTCTAACGCACGTTACGACGATATTTTATTGCATGTTTGAGAAAAGATTCTTTATTGCACAAAAAAAATAAAAACAACAATTAGGTACAGCAAGAAGATGTGTGTACAAGCGTGCATAACATGTGAAATTCGGAATTACCAGGGGACCCCGCACTAGGCTAAGCCTGTATCGCGGGAGCCAACGATTCAATTAAATGTCTTGGCTTAATAGAATACAACATGTTAGCTAACAAACAAACTGAAATGATAAGCTAGCTATTCTACTGTTTAACTATAATGAAAATGGAAACAATTACAATAAGAATACAATTTACCATGGTTACAAACTGGGACTGGTTAAGAAAATTAAAATAATTCTAGGCTCTCTTATCAAGGAGAGCCTCAGTTTCGTAGTAGTTTAGGGAACTAACCCATTAAAATAGAAGTAATTTGGCCTTATGCATAGAACTGTGAGGAATGATTACATTTTGCTTTACATTTTGTCTAATAGTTTATTAGTCATCATCATCATCAGCCTATTCTTGTCCACTGCTGGACATAGGCCTCTCCAACTGCACGCCATTGTAAGCGATCCTCGGCTACTCTCATCCAGCTCTTGCCAGCCACCCTGCACAGATCATCGCTCCACCTAGTCTGAGGGCGTCCCACAATACGCTTGCCGATCCGCGGTCTCCACTCAAGAACACGTTTACCCCACCGGTTATCGGTTCTTCGGCTAATATGGCCAGCCCACTGCCACTTCAAATTGCTAATACGGTGAGCTATGTCGGTGACTTTGGTTCTCTGACGGATCACATGACGGATTATTAGTCTAATGTTTAATTTTTCTCTGAAACTGTAAACTATTTGGGATTGTGTTAAAACAAACCGTTTTTTTGCTGACGGAGTGGGAATACATTTACGCATACCCCTGGCTTGGGAGGCTATTTGGGGGTTATGTGGGACTCCTCTAAGTGCAACGAGACTACCCACTAAACCCACTCCGGCACTTTCCTTCTTAGTCGTTATAAAACAAACCTAATCTGGCCTAACCTAACCTAAACTAATAAATAAGATGATATTTGCAAGAAGTATGAAAATTGTAAGACTAGAGTAATTAAAATTCTGCGAAGTAAAAATTCTGCTAAATTAAACATACGACGAAAGAAAAATAAAGGTCAACATCGACCCCGACGTAGAAGTGTAAGCATAAAGGCATTCCGATCCCATCAAATCGTCCTAATGTTACAGAGGCCCTCCGAGACAAGCCGTTTCTGGCTCTCAACGCAACAACGAAGGCGGCCATCTTAGCGTTCCTATGCAACGAGCTGCTCCAGAACAAGGCAGTGCTGCGACAGCTGGATGGCTCGCTGGAGCATCTCAACCAGCTCAAGAAGGAGCGGTACCTCATGGACATGAAGATACGGAAGTAAGTGTCTATAGGTCTAGTCAAGAGTTGAGGTGACGTGGCGTTCCTCAACGAGCTGCTCCAGAACAAGGCAGTCCTGTGACAGCTGGATGGCTCGCTGGAGCATCTCAACCAGCTCAAGAAGGAGCGGTACCTCATGGACATGAAGATACGGAAGTAAGTGTCTATAGGTCTAGTCAAGAGTTGAGGTGACGTGGCGTTCCTCAACGAGCTGCTCCAGAACAAGGCAGTGCTGCGACAGCTGGACGGCTCGCTGGAGCATCTCAACCAGCTCAAGAAGGAGCGGTACCTCATGGACTTGAAGATACGGAAGTAAGTGTCTATAGGTCTAGTCAAGAGTTGAGGTGACGTGGCGTTCCTCAACGAGCTGCTCCAGAACAAGGCAGTGCTGCGACAGCTGGACGGCTCGCTGGAGCATCTCAACCAGCTCAAGAAGGAGCGGTACCTCATGGACATGAAGATACGGAAGTAAGTGTCTATAGGTCTAGTCAAGAGTTGAGGTGACGTGGCGTTCCTCAACGAGCTGCTCCAGAACAAGGCAGTGCTGCGACAGCTGGACGGCTCGCTGGAGCATCTCAACCAGCTCAAGAAGGAGCGGTACCTCATGGACTTGAAGATACGGAAGTAAGTGTCTATAGGTCTAGTCAAGAGTTGAGGTGACGTGGCGTTCCTCAACGAGCTGCTCCAGAACAAGGCAGTGCTGCGACAGCTGGACGGCTCGCTGGATCACCTCAACCAGCTCAAGAAGGAGCGGTACCTCATGGACATGAAGATTCGGAAGTAAGTGTCTATAGATCTAGTCAAGAGTTGAGGTGACGTGGCGTTCCTCAACGAGCTGCTCCAGAACAAGGCAGTGCTGCGACAGCTGGACGGCTAGATGGATCACCTCAACCAGCTCAAGAAGGAGCGGTACCTCATGGACATGAAGATACGGAAGTAAGTTTAGAGTCGGACCAACTCGTCCAAGTAAATTGATTGTCAAACACATAAGAAAGAAAGAAATATATTTATTTGTGATATGACCAAAACTTAATGGCTCTCGCATCAGGTTCAGTGGTCCAGTACGTAGGACGCCCGTATTGTCCCGGAAAGCCGTTGAAAACGCAGGTTCGAACCCTGCCTGATTCGTTAAAAATTTTAAATTTTTCGTAATTTAAAATCTGACATGTAAAAGATCTCTTGTCAGAATAAAGTTTTGAATTTAGTAGCATACAGCATCTCATGTCGGGGTTGTTTTAAATTTTTATTTTTATTAAAGAAATAACAAATGACATAATTGACAGAAGTTTGTGTATCTCATATAAGATATGTGTCTAAGGTTCGATTGCCATGTAGAATTCATAATACTAGTTCCCGTTTCTGCCTCGACTCTTCTCTTTCCGACTCTAATTTCACTGGTTCTCTTTCCCAGAGTACGAGTCCTGCACCAGCGGAAACTGCGCGCGGAGCAGAGTGAGAAGCAGCAGCTGATGGCGCTGGAGAGAATGCAGCGCCTCGTCGAGGAGAGCACGGCCAGCCTCAGCCGGGCGTCGCCGCAGTCACACGAGGACGGTGAGTTACCACGAGTGCGGGAACTGCGCAGCAGAGTGAGAAGCAGCAGCTGATGGCGCTGGAGAGAATGCAGCGCCTCGTCGAGGAGAGCACGGCCAGCCTCAGCCGGGCGTCGCCGCAGTCACACGAGGACGGTGAGCTAACATCAAGGCAGATTTAGACGAAGACAATCTTGAGACGCCTAAATTACGGCGCCTCGAAAAGGCACCGTATAAACACTTTCCGCGCCATTTTTTTGCGGCATGCCAGCGCTGGCGCGGAATAGAACACGGGCCTATTTTTTGGCACCAGTGATCTGACCCCCCCCGCGTCTCTCCCTGCCACTAATGACTGGTACTGAAAAAATTTTTAACAAAAAAAAGAACCGACTTCAGTAAAACTAAAAAACCAAAAATAACCCGTTCAAGTACAGATTACATTTGACTCACCCTTCGAAGTCGATCCCAAACCACTCAGTTCTTATATTTATATTATAGTTTATGCGAGGTTTGGCACCGACTTCGAAGGGTGAGTCAAATGTAATCTGTACTTGAACGGGTTATTTTTGGTTTTTTAGTTTTACTGAAGTCGGTTCTTTTTTTTGTTAAAAATTTTTTTTTTTTTTGCTTTTTAGTGATTCATATAAAAGTTCTAGTGGCCAAATCCTATTTACTGAATGTAAATTCTTGACTTTATCAATAAATTACCGAAAGCGCCGTACATGTCCCTATAACATTTGAAGAGTTCCCTCGATTTCTCCAAGATTCCATCATCAGATCCCGACTTAGTGCCAACGGGACCAACTCGGAGTTATACCCTTTCGATTAAAAAAAAATAATTGAAAATCGGTTCACGATTCTCGGAGATATCGAGTAACATACATAGAAAAAAAAAAAAAAAAAAAAAAAAAAAAAAATTAGTTCGAATTGAGAACCTCCTCCTTTTTTGAAGTCGGTTAAAAAAGCACTGTGTAAACACGACTTGCTGGTCACTGGCGGCGAGATTTAGGCGGCTGAAAATAGTCATTGTCTAAAGGGTCTGAGGTGCGCTGTGCGGTAATCACTGGCGCCGACATTTAGGCGTCTCAAAATTGTCTTCGTCTAAATCTGCCTTTACAGACGTCCACTGCTGAACATAGGCCTATGATTCGCCACGTTCGATCCTGCGCAGACCGTATCCATTGATTCCCTGCTACCCTCACGAGGTCATCCGTGCATCGAGTCGGAGGCCGATCCACGCTGCGCTTAATCGACGAATTCAACTCGGCTGCACAACGTTCGGGAAGCTGCGGCATATGCTCCTTATCCGTTCAAAAATGTTGATTGTTGATTTTTCCCTATGATCATTATCAAACTTGTTTCTTGGCATATTATCGATGTTACTACTTAGAATAGGGCTATTTTATTGTTATATATTTGAAACCTACAGTTTGAATTTTTTATGGATAATTTTTGTTTCAAAATTTACTCGAAATTGTCAAAATTCACGCAGAAAACTGTTTTTATTTTTTGCATCTCATCTTCGACTGCACGCAATGACAGCATGAAATAGCTATGTTACTATCTGGAACTCAGGGAAAAGTATTATTTAATAAGTCAGTTTGAGTTCAATGAAAAAGTTTTTATCAAAAATAACGATTTACGATTAAAGTAAAAACATATTTTCAGCGTTTTGCTCGTATAAATAGTATTCTATGCAGTAGTTACACAATAAGGTCCTAAAATCTCGTGCCGAGTGGACTAAACGCGTTACTCGGCCTTAAGAACCTTTATTGTGCAAGGATTGCATAAAGTACTACTTATACTATTTTAGAATGTTATATTAGACTTATTAAACAACGCTTTTCAGAACACGCAACCCCCGAAAAACACCCCAAAGACGAGGACGCGGACAAAGAATCCACGCCCGACATCCCCCCCTCCCCCTACAAGGAGGACAGCGACAAGGAGCTCTCCCCGCCGAAGGACGCGCGCGCCAGCGGCAGGGGCAAGGAGCTCGTCAACAACAACAAGGACGAGTGCTCCCCGCACGACAACAAGGTGGATAAGGACAGCGTTATGGGCGACTGCGACGCCATTTTGAGCGATCTGGAGAGCGAGGGGACTCAGCCTGAAGAGGTAAGTTTAACCAATTTAATTTAATAAACTACGTTTTAAAGAAACCGTTAGGTTAGGTTTGTTTAATGATTTATTTATTTTAATTATTCTGAAATAAATATTTATTTTAATACATTTCAAAAGAACAAGCCCGTACAAAGGCTTTTTAAGGTTCTCTTAATGTTGGACACGCAAACCACACTTATATTATAAAGCGGAAAGTTTGTTAGTGTGTTTGTATGTTTGTTACTTCTTCGCTCAAACAGCTGGAGCAATTTTGATAAATTTTGATAAAATAGCCGACACTGTATTAACAAATAGGCTATACAACTTTTTACCCTGATAAAATGTAGTGGTTCATGGGATGTGCAGGTAACACCACGCAGCGGAGCTAGTAGTATATAATCTTAAACCAGGATATTGGATAGAAAACTACCATGAGTCGCAGACATATTAAAACACATAAACGGCTTTACTGACGTCGTAGAAGTCGAATATTTATTTATTTATTTAAACTTTATTGCACAAAATACATAAGTAAAAGTACAAATTCTCTACCAGTCAACCACAAGGTCAAACAGAGACATTATTGGTGCGGGAAGGGTGTACAACAATACGTGTATATCGCTCGACATGCTTCAAATCGGTACTGTAGTGCTCGGTTGGCCGCCGCCGCGGCCCATCGGCGTTCCTGATGATAAATCGCGTACCGATTCGAAACATGTCTAGTGATGTTCGACTTCTACGACGGGAGTAACCCCGTTTATGTATTTTGAGATATTGAATATACAAATTGGGCAAAGATATGTATACTGTTGATGATTGAGAAATGGTGCATCTAGAATACCTATAAAAGCTATTTGATTTTTAACTTTAGGTACTGTGCCCATATTCTTCTTTTTTTTTATAATTATGTCCAAATGTATGTTACTACCCTTAATATTAAATGTAAACCGTATTTTACTAACAAACTATGGATCATTGATTCAAAATTAATAATTTGAATTGAATTGGATAAGTGGAATACCACCCTAACATAAATCCAGAAGAGAAATCTCCCAACTGTCTTCCCTTGCTACATCGATATTGAACTTCCTATGTTTTCAGGACGAGGACAAGAATTTATCCTCAGAAGAGCTAGGCCGTAAGCTAGAGAAGCTACTGAGACAGTCTGAACAGCAGCTACAACAACTTGCGGCTGCTTCGCACGCGTTAAGAGCTACATGTTATGGCCAGGACAGGTATAGTTTACCAAAATCAAATCAAATCAAATCAAAATCGTTTATTCGCAGTAATATGGTTGTAGAGAGTAAAAATTAGAACTGCATATTACGCCATTGGTGGTATGCGAATATTTAGCAGAACAAAAAAATGCTTACAGAATCTTTAATTATTAAAGTACTCAGAGTAAAAGCGTCTCCGGTCGGTGCAACAGCCATGTATGTAGAATTCGTCTTGAACTTATTCAGAGGCAGATCACGCAGGTCTCTAGGTAACTTGTTAAATACTCTGATGGCTATAATATAGGCATTTATTTTATACATTTGCAACTTTAGGAAGGAACAATTTACCATCATCAATTCCTTTGTGTTCTGCTAGTTACATATGTTATTTTTTAAAACGAAACTGTATTGCTCTACAAATATTGCTAGTTGATATATAGGGACGGTAGAGTAAGTAATTTTAATCTTGCAAATAGGGGCTTACATTAATCCGTATAAGCACCACGGATGGCTCTCACACACTTTTGAAGGATAAAAACCTTATTTACATGGACCGAGTTCCCCCACAGTAACAGGTCATATTGAAGCACCGTTGCTACATAACCATGATATGCCTTGACACTAGTAGCCTCTGATGCTTCTTGTCTTAGACACATACCTACCTTCATCATAATCAGACCCCGTTATCAGTGGTGAAAATTCATTGAAATCGGATCATAGGTTTGTCACACATTATTCATTTAATTCGTGTACATTTGACATACTGGTATAAGTGTCGTTAAAACTATTTTAAAAAATGCCGTCTATTGCACAGTTTTACTAAAATCACGAACCATTTTTTCCGCGTCGTATTCGGTTTTGTTTCCAGTTTTGCCATTAACTCCATTTTAAATTCATATTCTTGCTGAACCTAAAATTAAGTATTAATATAACATTAAACATATTTTGACAAATAGGTAAATGTCAATTTAGTACCTATTATTATAAAGTTCAACAATCAAATGAAACCTTTTCCAGGGCAATAGGCTTCACATTATATATACCTATGAATAAAATGAGTAGTTATTATTGTTTATTATCAAATAATACAAGTAAAAATATTAATGAAATATTAATGTATAGTGCCAGCCCTAGTAATTTCAATGTTTCTTCACCACTAATAACGGGGTCTGATCATAATACCCCGGGGTATGTTGGTCGCTACACGAATGATTTGACATGTCGGGTCGTTCCTGAGAATCTCACGTGAGTGTAAACCGCTTAATACAATAATTTTGTCTGTTTGTCTAGGTATTGGCGAAGGTACTGGTCGCTCGGCAAATGCGGAGGTGTCTTCGTGGAGGCCATGGAGTCAGCTCAACCCGAGATCATGGACTATCAGGGCGCACTGGAGGAGCGGGCGCTGAGGCCTGCTGAGGCCAAGAAGAAGAAAGGTGCGTACTATCCTTTTCATCGGTCTTCACCCATGGTCCACCTAGCAAGTTCACCTGGGTGAACCACGGGCCGGTTTTTTTCCCGTGGTACACCTAGGTGGACTAAGGTGGACTACGGGAAATTTAATTTGCCCGTGGTACACCTAAATCATCAGGTGGACCACGGGTAGATTTATTTTTTAACTTATCACACTAGGAAACCGGGTAAGTTGTAAATTACGCCCTAGTGCGGTACGTAATTTTTATCACACTTTAAGGGTTTACATGCATACACATAGAAAACCGGGCGGTAAGTCGTATACGCCCTAGGGCGGTATTAATTTTGGTATTGATTAGTATTTCTTACTTTTGTTTTATTTCCTCCGAAGTGTGATGAAAAACGTCGTACGTGACTCTGGTGGTAATGGAATTCCAAACTCGTGTCATTAAAGTCCTCGCCTTCGGCTTCGGGCTTCTAATAGACACTCGTTTGTAATTCCTCGTTTATCACCCTTGTTACGTAATGTACTATATAAAGCATGAACACAGCGGCACCCCTGCCAAGTCGGGTAACTTATCACCCCGTTTAGGTTACCTTACGATGCTCGTACAAGGCGAGAAATAGTACATCACTGTAGACGCCGGGTAAAAAGGGGCATGCCGGGTGAGTAGGTATAGACGGCCGGCCGTAGGGAAGCCGGATAGTGATAGGAAGGTCGCTCGGTAAATGCGGTGGTTTCTTTGTGGAGGCGATGGAGTCGAGGCAGCTAGAGTAACTTAGATTCAAGTAGATAGTGAGTCAAGGAAAATAAAACAAAAATTGAATATTTTTTATCATCCATTCCCCATTGTATAGTATGCATAGTAAAATTCAGCTCGGTCACGCTCTTAAATCCGCAATCTGGCTGCAAAGCTGTGCTAGTAGTTTTTGGGACAATAAACTATTTTCTGCCACTCGGTGCTATGGTGATGTCCCCTGGATCACCTTTTAAAACTACGATTTTTAGCAAAAGCTTTGTAATTGAAGCAGTTATAAGCCGATTCTTATGTAGTCTATCTCGTGAATTCCTGACAGTATATAAATAATCAACACTTTTTTTAGAGGTTTGATCACTATTGTCCCCTGGGTCACGGAACAGAATAAGAGCAAGCAAAAAGTTGATCCACCCATTTTCACTGTAATTGCCTATGGATAACTCAATAATTTAATTTTCAGCAGTAAAAGAATGCAAAGACGAGGCAGTCGATACTCCAGAGATGGAGAACGAAGCTCTCAAAAAAGAAGAGGCTCTCAAGAGCGAAATGGAGCTTAAGAGCATCAAATCGGAGCTGAACCTCAGCGACCACACGCAGATCATCAAATACGAGCCTAATGTCAAGCATGGTGCCTGCAAGGTGGAAGGTATGTGATTGTACTTAATAATTAAAGAATTAATCTTCGTGCATATACCATTATCGTGTTTATATCCAATTTAGATAAGGCGGATTAATAAAAGCTTTCATTCAGTACTGTAATTACATTACTACAAATTTTTATATCTAAAAAGGGGAAATACAGGTTTTTAAGATTAACTTTATTCGCTGACTTGGATCGAGAATTTCCCAATACCTTCTTTTTATTTATTTATTTAATCATTATTGCACAAATGAAAAACAGATCGTTGAAAAGGCGGGCTTAATGCCATTGGGCATTCTCTACCAGTCAACCATCGGGCAAAGCAGATAAGTTGAGCTTTTTGAGCGGAACGGAAAAAAAATCTCGGTATTGAACTAAGCTACAGTTTGACCATATTAGGCGGCGGGCGGACAAATAATGTAGGAAGTAGCGGGTGGGTCCCTTGCGCTAGGTCAGAAAACAAATTTGTCAAATTTTATAATGTGCTTTATTTGTGAATTGCATTTTCAATGCCTTTGATAATTGCGCGTATTGTGAGATCTGTAGATTTTTGTTTGCAATAACCTGCCGGTCTAGTACAACTGACCATAGTTATGCAGAAAGCGACCAGAGTAGATTTTTTGTCAAAGTGACGTCTTAATCAATGAATGAGTTTGGTCGCTTTTTGCCTTATGAAAAAAAATCTTTGGTCGCTTTCTGCATAACTGTGGTCAACTATGCTTCGCGACTCTTGTCGGATAGCGCTACCCGTCATCCTCTCACATTACTGCACAGAAAGAGACGGACAATTAAAACTGGCATTGTTTTTACATAAAAACGTATTCTTTATAGGCTCATCAATAAAGATGGAGGAGAAGTACATCCAGCACAAGCAGACGAACGAGGAGGAGATGCTGGACATCGAGGACTCCATCCCGACCGCGTTCCTCGTCCAGAAACCTCACGCGCCCATGTTAGCGGCGCAGCCCGAGGCCGTCGACAAGCCGCAGGTAGCTCACTCACTCCAGCACATCCAGCACAAGCAGAGTGGAGAGGAGATGCTGGACATCGAGGACTCCATCCCGACCGCGTTCCTCGTCCAGAAACCTCACGCGCCCATGTTAGCGGCGCAGCCCGAGGCCGTCGACAAGCCGCAGGTAGCTCACTCACTCCAGCACATCCAGCACAAGCAGAGTGGAGAGGAGATGCTGGACATCGAGGACTCCATCCCGACCGCGTTCCTCGTCCAGAAACCTCACGCGCCCATGTTAGCGGCGCAGCCCGAGGCCGTCGACAAGCCGCAGGTAGCTCACTCACTCCAGCACATCCAGCACAAGCAGAGTGGAGAGGAGATGCTGGACATCGAGGACTCCATCCCGACCGCGTTCCTCGTCCAGAAACCTCACGCGCCCATGTTAGCGGCGCAGCCCGAGGCCGTCGACAAGCCGCAGGTAGCTCACTCACTCCAGCACATCCAGCACAAGCAGAGTGGAGAGGAGATGCTGGACATCGAGGACTCCATCCCGACCGCGTTCCTCGTCCAGAAACCTCACGCGCCCATGTTAGCGGCGCAGCCCGAGGCCGTCGACAAGCCGCAGGTAGCTCACTCACTCCAGCACATCCAGCACAAGCAGAGTGGAGAGGAGATGCTGGACATCGAGGACTCCATCCCGACCGCGTTCCTCGTCCAGAAACCTCACGCGCCCATGTTAGCGGCGCAGCCCGAGGCCGTCGACAAGCCGCAGGTAGCTCACTCACTCCAGCACATCCAGCACAAGCAGAGTGGAGAGGAGATGCTGGACATCGAGGACTCCATCCCGACCGCGTTCCTCGTCCAGAAACCTCACGCGCCCATGTTAGCGGCGCAGCCCGAGGCCGTCGACAAGCCGCAGGTAGCTCACTCACTCCAGCACATCCAGCACAAGCAGAGTGGAGAGGAGATGCTGGACATCGAGGACTCCATCCCGACCGCGTTCCTCGTCCAGAAACCTCACGCGCCCATGTTAGCGGCGCAGCCCGAGGCCGTCGACAAGCCGCAGGTAGCTCACTCACTCCAGCACATCCAGCACAAGCAGAGTGGAGAGGAGATGCTGGACATCGAGGACTCCATCCCGACCGCGTTCCTCGTCCAGAAACCTCACGCGCCCATGTTAGCGGCGCAGCCCGAGGCCGTCGACAAGCCGCAGGTAGCTCACTCACTCCAGCACATCCAGCACAAGCAGAGTGGAGAGGAGATGCTGGACATCGAGGACTCCATCCCGACCGCGTTCCTCGTCCAGAAACCTCACGCGCCCATGTTAGCGGCGCAGCCCGAGGCCGTCGACAAGCCGCAGGTAGCTCACTCACTCCAGCACATCCAGCACAAGCAGAGTGGAGAGGAGATGCTGGACATCGAGGACTCCATCCCGACCGCGTTCCTCGTCCAGAAACCTCACGCGCCCATGTTAGCGGCGCAGCCCGAGGCCGTCGACAAGCCGCAGGTAGCTCACTCACTCCAGCACATCCAGCACAAGCAGAGTGGAGAGGAGATGCTGGACATCGAGGACTCCATCCCGACCGCGTTCCTCGTCCAGAAACCTCACGCGCCCATGTTAGCGGCGCAGCCCGAGGCCGTCGACAAGCCGCAGGTAGCTCACTCACTCCAGCACATCCAGCACAAGCAGAGTGGAGAGGAGATGCTGGACATCGAGGACTCCATCCCGACCGCGTTCCTCGTCCAGAAACCTCACGCGCCCATGTTAGCGGCGCAGCCCGAGGCCGTCGACAAGCCGCAGGTAGCTCACTCACTCCAGCACATCCAGCACAAGCAGAGTGGAGAGGAGATGCTGGACATCGAGGACTCCATCCCGACCGCGTTCCTCGTCCAGAAACCTCACGCGCCCATGTTAGCGGCGCAGCCCGAGGCCGTCGACAAGCCGCAGGTAGCTCACTCACTCCAGCACATCCAGCACAAGCAGAGTGGAGAGGAGATGCTGGACATCGAGGACTCCATCCCGACCGCGTTCCTCGTCCAGAAACCTCACGCGCCCATGTTAGCGGCGCAGCCCGAGGCCGTCGACAAGCCGCAGGTAGCTCACTCACTCCAGCACATCCAGCACAAGCAGAGTGGAGAGGAGATGCTGGACATCGAGGACTCCATCCCGACCGCGTTCCTCGTCCAGAAACCTCACGCGCCCATGTTAGCGGCGCAGCCCGAGGCCGTCGACAAGCCGCAGGTAGCTCACTCACTCCAGCACATCCAGCACAAGCAGAGTGGAGAGGAGATGCTGGACATCGAGGACTCCATCCCGACCGCGTTCCTCGTCCAGAAACCTCACGCGCCCATGTTAGCGGCGCAGCCCGAGGCCGTCGACAAGCCGCAGGTAGCTCACTCACTCCAGCACATCCAGCACAAGCAGAGTGGAGAGGAGATGCTGGACATCGAGGACTCCATCCCGACCGCGTTCCTCGTCCAGAAACCTCACGCGCCCATGTTAGCGGCGCAGCCCGAGGCCGTCGACAAGCCGCAGGTAGCTCACTCACTCCAGCACATCCAGCACAAGCAGAGTGGAGAGGAGATGCTGGACATCGAGGACTCCATCCCGACCGCGTTCCTCGTCCAGAAACCTCACGCGCCCATGTTAGCGGCGCAGCCCGAGGCCGTCGACAAGCCGCAGGTAGCTCACTCACTCCAGCACATCCAGCACAAGCAGAGTGGAGAGGAGATGCTGGACATCGAGGACTCCATCCCGACCGCGTTCCTCGTCCAGAAACCTCACGCGCCCATGTTAGCGGCGCAGCCCGAGGCCGTCGACAAGCCGCAGGTAGCTCACTCACTCCAGCACATCCAGCACAAGCAGAGTGGAGAGGAGATGCTGGACATCGAGGACTCCATCCCGACCGCGTTCCTCGTCCAGAAACCTCACGCGCCCATGTTAGCGGCGCAGCCCGAGGCCGTCGACAAGCCGCAGGTAGCTCACTCACTCCAGCACATCCAGCACAAGCAGAGTGGAGAGGAGATGCTGGACATCGAGGACTCCATCCCGACCGCGTTCCTCGTCCAGAAACCTCACGCGCCCATGTTAGCGGCGCAGCCCGAGGCCGTCGACAAGCCGCAGGTAGCTCACTCACTTCAGCACATCCAGCACAAGCAGAGTGGAGAGGAGATGCTGGACATCGAGGACTCCATCCCGACCGCGTTCCTCGTCCAGAAACCTCACGCGCCCATGTTAGCGGCGCAGCCCGAGGCCGTCGACAAGCCGCAGGTAGCTCACTCACTCCAGCACATCCAGCACAAGCAGAGTGGAGAGGAGATGCTGGACATCGAGGACTCCATCCCGACCGCGTTCCTCGTCCAGAAACCTCACGCGCCCATGTTAGCGGCGCAGCCCGAGGCCGTCGACAAGCCGCAGGTAGCTCACTCACTCCAGCACATCCAGCACAAGCAGAGTGGAGAGGAGATGCTGGACATCGAGGACTCCATCCCGACCGCGTTCCTCGTCCAGAAACCTCACGCGCCCATGTTAGCGGCGCAGCCCGAGGCCGTCGACAAGCCGCAGGTAGCTCACTCACTCCAGCACATCCAGCACAAGCAGAGTGGAGAGGAGATGCTGGACATCGAGGACTCCATCCCGACCGCGTTCCTCGTCCAGAAACCTCACGTGCCCATGTTAGCGGCGCAGCCCGAGGCCGTCGACAAGCCGCAGGTAGCTCACTCACTCCAGCACATCCAGCACAAGCAGAGTGGAGAGGAGATGCTGGACATCGAGGACTCCATCCCGACCGCGTTCCTCGTCCAGAAACCTCACGCGCCCATGTTAGCGGCGCAGCCCGAGGCCGTCGACAAGCCGCAGGTAGCTCACTCACTCCAGCACATCCAGCACAAGCAGAGTGGAGAGGAGATGCTGGACATCGAGGACTCCATCCCGACCGCGTTCCTCGTCCAGAAACCTCACGCGCCCATGTTAGCGGCGCAGCCCGAGGCCGTCGACAAGCCGCAGGTAGCTCACTCACTCCAGCACATCCAGCGCAAGCAGAGTGGAGAGGAGATGCTGGACATCGAGGACTCCATCCCGACCGCGTTCCTCGTCCAGAAACCTCACGCGCCCATGTTAGCGGCGCAGCCCGAGGCCGTCGACAAGCCGCAGGTAGCTCACTCACTCCAGCACATCCAGCACAAGCAGAGTGGAGAGGAGATGCTGGACATCGAGGACTCCATCCCGACCGCGTTCCTCGTCCAGAAACCTCACGCGCCCATGTTAGCGGCGCAGCCCGAGGCCGTCGACAAGCCGCAGGTAGCTCACTCACTCCAGCACATCCAGCACAAGCAGAGTGGAGAGGAGATGCTGGACATCGAGGACTCCATCCCGACACGACACGACCACGCGACAAGCGGTTGAGCGAGAGATCGAGCGCGGTCATACGCGTGAGCGAAACGTACGTACCGCACACCGCCGTCGCGCTAAGTCGTGACGTTATCTACGCTCCATGAGCTCTTTATTGGGATTCGGTTTTGGGTGTATTGAAGATATACTTTACATAAAAGTAAACGTGTTATGTACTCCTGTACATATGCAGATGGAATGAGGCGTGATCAGAAGTCTGCGGCATTGGAATTAATGGCCATTTATACTACGATTTCTAATTCAAGACCAAAAAAACTACGACAGATACGTCACTGTCAAAATTGACAACATTTAAATGACATCTGAGTTTGTTTCTTGGCTTGCGCCAAATGGACAATGTTACAAGTACAATACCAGATTTTGTACGAAAAATCTCCGACGTTTAAGTTTTTATTATCTCCTCTCGTAATTATGTAATAATAAGTATTCCTAGTTATTTTGTTAAAACATATAGTTAAAGTTACCAATAAATAAATTATCTTACCGTGTTTAAAAAATAAAAATAAATTTATTATTGTAAAAATATTTTATTGTAGTGGCAACCTTGTGGTAGTTTTTCTGGTCTTGAATTAGAAATCGTAGTATAGTTTAGAGACAGTAGTGGTCGCGTGAAACGAATAGTACATTACTGCAGACGCCGGGAATGAAGGGCTTGCCGGGTGAGTAGGTGTAGACGGCCGACCGTAGGGATAGTGATACGATGCCGGCAAGCCATTTCACGGCTCATGTATAGTGCTTTTCTCAAACATAAAAACCACTCGTAAAATTATAATTCAGCTGTTTAGCCTGTTCATGAACACAGACGCCATGTTTAAAAAAAATACTTCCCGGTTACGTTCATGTGAGTCTCTTCGAGACCATGAACATTGAACGTAACATCACGTCGAAACGTCGAGGTAATTAAAGTCCCGTTGTGTTATAATAATTTGTGAAAATCGTGTATATTTAAATCAACATATGTCCCATTTATGTTTTACCTGTATGTAGGTATATCATTGATAAGTCTATGGCCGATTTGAGCATTTCTTTTCTTTGCAGGAAATAGTGAAAGTAGAAAACGTGGTCAAGAAAGAAATCGAAAAAGAAGAACCGTACGAGCCGAAAGACCAACTAGTAAACAACCTCGAAGAGCTCCGAAAGATGGCCGAAGCCGTTTCCTCGCAACTAGACGCCGCGAAAAAAGCAGAAGAGGTCAAAGAAGAGAAGAAAGAGATCAAGAAAGAGGAACCAATGGAACCGGACGTCGCCCACAGCTATTTATACACGAAGATTCTAGAAGGGAAATGGTTCTCTATACTCCGACACGAGAACTCTTTCCTAGTCTCAGATGATAAAGACCAAAAGGTGTATTGTGATAATGAGCACTCTTGTTCGGAAGTAGTGATGTCTCAGGGCCACAAATGGGATGTATCGAATAATTTACATTTGCTGAATGATCCTAGTCTGTTCACGTTGAATAGTATGGTGACCAGTGTCCAAGTGCCGAGCAATAATGTGTATTTGGACTCTAGTATGTCGATGTCGGGGTTGGATCAGGATATGCTGGACGCTAGTAAGGATGGACTGCTGGATCAGGTGGAGGAAGATGGTAAAGAACAGGTAAGATCATGATTTTATTATATACTAGCGACCAGCTCCGGCTTCGCACGGGTGCAATGCTCATAAATTGTATGCATATGTTGTATGCATGTATTATACATATAAACCTTCCTCTTGAATCACTCTATCTATAATAAAAAACGCATCAAAATCCGTTGCGTTGTTTTAAAGATCGAAGCATACATACTTAACGACGCGTTTGGCTCGGTTTGTAGACACCTGCCTACTGAGCCCGGCGGTCCCGGGTTCGAATCCCGGCCAGGGCAAATATTTGTGTGATGAACTCTAATATGTGTGCTTGGGTCATGGTTGTTCTGCGTATTTAGGTATATATTTATATATTATCTATATAAGTACGACATCTTACTTGGCATATTAAGTTCTCTTAACATATCTCCTGCAGTAATTGATTGGTTTCGTAGTTACTTAAGTGATCGTCGGCAGCGAATAAAGGTGGATGACTCCTTTTCTTCTTGGTGCAGCACGCTGGCTGGGGTTCCTCAGGGTGGAGTGCTGTCGCCTTTGTTATTCTCTATCTTTATAAATTCCATTACACATAATCTATCTTCACATTATCACCTTTATGCCGATGATCTTCAAATTTATTCGCAGGGTGCTCTCGGTGACCTCGCGTCTGTTATTAGCGACGTAAATGGTTGGAGCGCTTTTTAAATTGGAGTCATAGGTTTGGTCTCAAAGTCAATCCTGCTAAAACTCAAGCTATCGTAATTGGCAGTTCGAAGCTGATCTCCAGGGTTGACTTTGATAATGTCCAACCTGTTTTCTTTGACGGAGTTCATATACCCTTTTCGCACTGCGTAAAAAACCTCGGTGTCATTCTTGATCGCACTTTATCTTGGGTGCCACAGGTTAATGAAGTAAGCAGAAAGATGTTTGCGGCAGTCGGTTCTCTTAGAAGGCTCAGTAATTTTCTGCCTATTGCCACCAAAATTGCGCTCTCTCAAACACTACTTCTTCCTATATTGGACTATGCTGACATAGCTTACCTTGACCTCACGGAGGAGCAGCTTAATAAGCTTGAGCGTATCCAAAACATCTGCATTCGGTTCATATTTGGGTTACGCAAGTATGACCATGTATCCGACTTCCGGTCTTAGCTCAAGTGGCTCTCAATCCGTTCTCGTCGTCACTCCCATATTCTGTCTCTTCTTTATAATGTACTATTTAACCCCACAACTCCCCACTACCTCAAGGAGCGCTTCAGTTATTTGCGTTCTGTTCGCTCTGCACAAAACTTAGTTCTTACTGTTCCCCCATCATCTTCTAAATTGTATAATGGTTCTTTCACTTTCCGGGCTACTTTACTGTGGAGTTCGCTTCCTCTGGATATAAGGCGTGCCCAATCTGTTGCAACATTTAAAACCCTCGTGAAAAAACACTACTTGTCTCTCCCTTAGTACACTGCAATAATAATCGCTCCTTTAACTTTGTGGCTCATACTGTTTTTGTTTTATTTATTACTTTACAATATATTTATTTATTATGTCTAAGTATTTATGTAAGTATATCTGTATATTTTTATTTATGTATGTTTATTACCTTTGTCTTTTATGGTAGTCGTTCATTTAGTCCTTTAATTATTATGCACCACCTACTAATTTCAAACATTAATTTTTCAACTACTCCGCTACCTAAAGGTTGTCTGGAAGAGATCGCTATTTAGCGATAAGACCGCCTGTTGTTTACCTCTGCCTGTTATATGAATGTATCTCATGTTGTGTTGTATATTCCTTGATGTTGGAGGTGTGCAATAAAGAGTATTTGTATTTGTATTTGTATAAGTACGTATATCGTCGTCTAGTACCCATAACACAAGCCTTCTTCAGCTTAATTTGGGACTAGATCGATTTGTGTGCGGTTGTCTGATATTTATTTATTATTATATTTATTTATTATTAAAATTGGTCTACCCTTTTGATGAAGAAGTAACAAACGTACACAAAAACACACTCACAAACTTCGGTCTTTACAATATTAGTGTGATTGTATAGGGTTTTTTATTGGATTGTTACATTGTTAGGCTTCCGTAAGGATATTTTTAGGGTTCCGTACCTAAAGGGTTAAATTGGGTCCCTATTACTAAGCACCTGTCCGTCCGTCTGTCTGATTGTCACCAGATTGCATGAACCGCGACGGTTGAAATTTTCACACATGATGTATTTTTATTGCCGCTATAGCAACAACTATCGTAAATAAAAATAAAAATTTAAGCATTTTTTGTACAAAGACCATTGCGCTTCGATTTATCTAGAAACCACCACCAAGAACCAACTATAATTTACTGTTATTCTACAGGACAACGACCTAGAAAAAGAGCTGCAAGCCGACGCCCTAAAGCACGACATGGCTCTCCAGAAGGCCAAGGCCTCCTCGCTGACCTCCCTCGGCCTCCTCAACTTCAACGCGCTGTCCACGTACGTGACGTGCGACAGCCCGCCCCCGATACAGATGACGGCCGACGAGATGCTGCAGCTGGACCGGTGCAAGCAGCACGGGCTGCCCAAGAAGAGGGGGGGGACCTTCGTGCCTAAGGAGCTGAGGTACGTGCCACTTCTACTTAGACGATAGGCCTCGCCTTAGGCTCGGTTTTTAAACCGTTTCATATAATCGACATGACGGTCTAGAAGGTCAAGGCCTCCTCTAACCTCCCTCGGCCTCCTTGGACCTCCCTCGGCCTCCTCTAGCCTGCCTCGGCCTCCTCTAATCTCCCTCGGCCTCCTCTAACTTCCCTCGGCTTCTTCTAACTTCACAAGCAGTGGCGGCGGTGGGGCATAGAAAAGCGTTATCAGGAATGGTTCATAACATAACGATATATGATGATGTTATGGCGAGCCCGTCCGCGCCGCCGCCTCATTTATACCAGGAGTTACTGGTAGAGTATGAATATAAAAAAAAATCTATGATATGATGATGAACTTGTGTGTATAAAGTAATGTATGAAACTGTACATAAGTATGCCTTATGTACAGTACTCTCATTATACAACAGTTGCATAACTATAACTAAACTTTTGTCAACAGACACGGGTGGTGGCGAATCACGGAACCAGAACAACTGAAGGAGCTGATAGATTCGTTGCATCCGCGAGGTGCGAGGGAGAGGGAGCTGCATGCCGCTCTCGTTCATAACACACCTACCGTCAACAATAAGGTAAATCTATCAAGGTATAATTTACTAAAAAACTAGCCAAGTGCGAGTCTGACTCGCGAACCGGGGGTTCCGTACAAATACGTATCCCATCTTAACTATAAAATGAGGTGCAAAGTTCACGCAACCGATCACGTTTGTTGAATGGTAGCCCCCTTAAATATTTATTCTATTTTGTTTTTTTTTATAATACATGATATATGAAATTTCAACTATCACGGTTCATGAGATTTAGTCTGGTAACAGACGGGCGGACAGAGGAGTCCTTAGTAATAGGGTCCGGGATTTTATCCTTTGGCTATGAACCCTAAAAATTACTAACTGTTGAGTTTCTTTCGGCTTTCTTCTCAACAGCGGTCTCTTGTGAAATCCCGGTAGATTTAGATTCAGACATGTGAAAGTGCTTGTGGCCTATTTACAAAATAAATGTTTTGGTTTTAATTGATTTTGATCCCTCATCAGGTCATCAGTTTTGACGACGCGGTTGGCTCAGTTTGTAAGCACTTGCCTACTGAGCCGGCGGTCCTGGGTTCGAATCCCGGCCGGGGCAAATATTTGTGTGATGAACTCGAATATTTGTGCTTGGGTCATGGTTGTTTTATGTATTTAAGTATATATTTATCTATATAAGTATGTATATCGTCGTCTAGTACCCATAAAAAAGCCTTCATGAGCTTCCTGTGGGACTAGATCGATTTGAGTGTGGTTGTCCGATATTTATTTATTTATTATTTATTTTATTTATTGTTATTGCATTTCTATAACATTACTTTTGTTCACAGCTGTTCATAGACAAAGGTGACGTGGCGAGCACAGAGCTGTCAATAACTGCGCTGGACCGCGTGCTCGAGCAAAATGGCGGCTTCCCCGCGCCCGAGCCGCCCGGCTCCTTCTGCGCCACCACGGCCCGTCGCTGCGACATGCAACTGCTCTCTATGGTGAGTATAGACACAAAAAAACAAAAAAACAGGTACAGAAATCAATCTACATACAAGCGCGCTCGAGCAAACGCACACATAGACATTGCTCACGGACACGATATCTCGGACCAGGGGGGGTATTCGACCAATTTTAGAGAGATAATGGAGATGTCTCCATTCCATCGCCATCCGTCAGTTTTGACGTGTGCCTACTTGACAAGTGGCGATATCCCTAGAACATCGCAACTTCGTCAATTTGGACGCGCTAAATTTGCGTTTCATTGTATGTGACGGCATAAATAACAGGCGCATACTTTACATTGACCGCGTAGTGCGTGAAATTAGTACGTTACGTTTCGTTCAAAACAGAAATTAATATGCATGAATAACATTTTTGACAATCATTATCGCCTTCGTATTTCCAAAAATTGAGATGCGATATGTCACTTGAAGCTTATCGCATTTTAATGACAGTTCAATGGCGATATCACTGTTATCTAATAGAGATTTGACATTTGGCGATCACTCAAATGGCATTCTCGAATTAGGGCCCAGTTCGGACCAGTGCGAGCGCGAGTGCCGTCCGCTTGACGTGTCCGTGAGCAATGTCTATGTGTGCGTTTTCTCGAGCGCGCTTGTATGTAGATTGATTTCTGTACCTATCTGTTTTGTGGTATAGCCCAAGAACTACCACGATGAACATTTGCCTACTAGACGATATACAGGGCGTCCCAAGACTATGGGACATCAAGGGGAAGTACCTTAAATATCGTAGATAGGATATTTTGCTGAAAGAAGACTTTATGTTATTTTTAAAAGTCAGTAATTCTGCATTTGAAGATTTTCTAAGAATTACTCGCTTCGCCTGGGAATCGAACCGACTTAAATTTGAAAATAAAAGCCACCCCTATTTTTATGATGCCAATCGAAATAATGAACAAAAAATGATAATTATTCCTAAGTAATATAGTATCTTAAAAGAAAGGAACAACGTAAGATGTTTGATTCAAATTTCAATAAAATTATTTATTGCCGACGACGAATAATTAAGCAAGTAATTCTTAAAAAATCTTTAAATGCAGACTTGCTATCCGGATCTCCGGTTACGATACACGAAATATGGATACAATCTCGAGCCCTAGTATAGCCCAAAAAGCGTCGGCCCTGTCCAGGTATAATGGCGCTACAATCAGGTTTCACATGGTAATAATGTCATATTTGCATTATAACTAAACCTAAAAATTAAACTAAACAATAACACACTAAAATTAAACTACATCTAAAAATGGCCCCTGCGGCATAGTGCCGAAGATAACTGATTCTTTGAGCGAGGAAACCGCCAGCTCTCCGGTCACCAGTAACATCAATAAGCCTCTTCGAGATATCTTTGAAGAGGCTTAAAGCGCTGGGGCCCCACGGACCCAGGGTCTCGACGCTAAAAGGTATGAAATTGTACTCAGCGCCGAGACCACTATACTTATTTCGTTTTATACCTTCGGCCGCTTCCGCCTTCTATTTGCATTATTAAACGTCAGTTGCTATTTGTCAAGGATTTGTCATTAACCAAATACAAAACATTGTTTACCGGAACGCCCAATCCGTCGTTCTTCTTGCGAAATAAATACTGAATCCTACAAGAAAAAGAGTTGACTTTCATCACTTTAGATAGTTTTGGCTTGATTATGGAAAAATTGCTTGAAATTTGCGGAATATTTAGTCCTGTTTCCTTTTTGTTTACGTAGTGACTTTCAACGTCAGTTACCAAAAAATTGTCGTTGCCAGTTAGATAAATTAGTACCACTAAAAATCCGCAAGATGGCCATTTTTGCCTAAATACTCGAAATTCGACCGTCGTATAGTGCCACTCCGCTCACTATTCGAAGTCGTCAAAGTACTTTCGGTTACTTTTACAGGTCCGATGACGTCACTATCATAAGCGAAAATGGCGGACAGCGTTTTAAGCATTTCAAAATACAGATTAAAAACCATATATTCAAGTTCAATATTTTCAGCCATCTTTCATTTTATGAATTGATAAATATATATTTAGGTTTCCTTTGCTAAATACTATACGGAATAAACAGTAGTTTATGACGATTTGACATGAGTCAACTAGCCTATTATTATCTACTAGCTTTTGCCCGCGACTACGTCCGCGTGGAACTTGGAAGTATGGAAGCAACCTCGTACAACACGATAGATATCCACCTAATCACCTTAATTAACAAAAGAGCGCCTAAGCAAATGTAAGAGCAATTGTGCTTTTGGTTTATCATTACATTTCCTACAGGGTCATCAATGTCATCATGAATTACTTACTCACTTTTCAATCTTTTTAGGGATAATTTCCAGGATGAAAACTATCCTATGTCCTTCCTCGGATCTTAAACTATCTCCATGCCAAATTTCATCAAAATCGATTCAGCGGTTTAAGCGTGAAGAGGTAACAGACAGACAGACAGACACACTTTCTGAATCTTAAGAAGTTAAAGATTTTCTCTAAGCTCTGTAAAACTAAAAATAATTTTTAAGAAATAAACAGCTGAAATTTTTTTTTTTTCGCATTTATAATATTAGTATGGAAGTATGGATTTTGATTGATTAGTGTGTTGTGTGTGACCAGGTGGAAGCTCTCGAGGAGCGGGTTGGATTCGCGGCGATGAATATCCCGGGCTGGAACCGCGACATGCCGCCGCTACCCGGCGACGCTACGGGCGCGCAGATAGTGGCCCGCGCGCGCCACAAGCTGGCGACTCTAGAGGCGCACGTCGAGCGACGCTACCTCAAACCGCCTTTGGTACAAAGGTACGCTAGGTAAAGTCAATTTGGAATACTAATGTTTGTTTTTCGGTGGGTAGTTTGGTTGAGGTAAGGTTTAGGATTTTAGATTATTGAGGATTGTCGATTGGCATATCGACGCTTAAGAATCAATATTGTCTAAGTAACAAAAATTTTTTTTTGTCGATTATGACATTCTATTCGTTTTTTTTTCGTAACCTAACTGCATTAAAAGTTGAAAAACGTCAAAAATGTTAGACGGTATTGATTCTTAAGCGTCGATATATTGAAGCTATTATTGACATAGATTAAACTGTTGTGCGAAGAGCAAACCACAAAGAATAATCCAAATGCGTAACTTGGCGAAAGCAAAATAAAAATAATATATTGATAAATATTAACGTATGCACATAGAGGTCGCTAAGGTGTAAAACCTTTCAAATAAATGATGCAAAGATTGGCACATTGGCATAAGGAAGAATTCGAAAGGTTATCTGGCGTTAGGGTGGTTGGAAGTTAACAGTTTGATTCAATTCTCAGTCTCTTTCGCCAGATTGCGCATCTAAATTTTTGTTTGTGCTTTGCTTGATTATTGTATTTTCAATATTGAAAATAGCGCAATCTCGCTCGCAAACAATCCGACGTAGAACATGGGTAAGCGTGCGTTCTAGTATTATACCTGTGCGCATTTTATAATTCATAATCAATTATGTATCAAAGTACAGAGGGCGCTTCAAAATTGAATTTTCGATTGTGTATGTTTTTACTTTGTATTGCATGGTTTTCCTAATTGGCAATAAAATAAATTGAATTGAATCGTTTAAATAAGATTATGAGTTCATTTTATTGTAGTTTCTCACAGAGCGACTCACACTCGGTATCACATTAGTTTTATAGTTCATTAGAAGATAATTTTAACACACCACTGAACCAACACTTACACTACAGTCGTGTCCCATCACTAAAATTAATATCTTAAAATTTACTGTTACTCTAGCTCTATACTATTTGCGAAGTTGGGCGAATATGATAGTGGAGAGGCACGTCGCTACAGAAACTCATACTTTCGCCAACTTCGCCTCGGTCAAATACGCGATAATGTGGAGTAAATTTTAGCTCTTCTTACCGTCAAAATGCGGTCATAATCGAAAAGAGAAAAAAGTATACCTTTGTAGTTTTACCCGAGTACGACAAAGCTAAAAGAATTGGTTATGATTTTAGCATCCTGTTTGTTGATAGTTACGTAGCCTAAAACTATCAGCATATTGCTCCCTTCTTATCAAAGGTAAGGAGGGAGCAATATGCTGATAGTTTTTAAGTTGTATTTTTGGGACGGGTAGTTTTATTTTGCATGTTATACCAATTGGAATGTTTTATTTTCAAAATTGAATGTTTTTTAGTTTAACATTGAAAGTGTTTCTCAATATTTATGTGCCCAATCAGGTCATAGTTACGTTAATACGATAATTCAAAACCGTCCGTGCTTATGGGATAGTGCATCGAATGATTATTCCGACCGTAATTTAAAAATTAAATGTTGGGACGAAATATTAAATACATTAAAAGAAAATGAAGAAATGACGACCCTTCTTTTCTCTTCGTATTTGTCTTTGACGAACATAATAAATAAATGCGATCTCCTCTACATCCATTCCCAACGACGTCGTCGAATTGACTGAAGAGCAGCCATGGCTATTGGCTTCTCTGTTTGGCGACCTTTGGATGCCAGAGGTATAGTACAAATTTTCTAAGCTAAGCTTATCCACTTAAAAAATGAATACCAATGAGTGGTAAACCACAAATTAAGATAGCGAGCTCGTAGTAAAAGCAGATTGTAACCACCTTGGAAGGTTAATATAGATTATCGACTCTATTTCCTTGGACATGAAACTACAAAATACACTAACAGAATAATTGTACTTAATCATAACTTTTTGGAAATTTACAACCGTCCGACTCTCCACAAGAACGTATTGTCTTGAAAAAGGACTGAACTCTCATCATCAACCATTTTAAACCTATTCAACAAGGAATAAGGTTGAAAATTCAATATCTACGCAATGTAGTTCTAACCTTTTTTTGTAAGTAACTGGTTGGCGCTTACGAGAACAAAAGCAGATAGGATTGTATTAGACACAATGCTATTGTGAATGCAGGTAAGTGGATTAGCTTAGCTTAGATAATTAGTACTATAACCGGGTTGTACAGTACAGCGAAGAAAGAGATAGGTAATCTCGCGCGAGAAAGTCTCGTGTCTCAGTTGTGCTGGTCTCGATGAGATATATTGTCCGCAGTAACTCGGAGGCGACGCTGGGCGCGGCGCGGCAGGCGGAGCACGGAAATGCGTCTGCGCCGTCGCCTCACGACTCTGACGCCGATTCCAAACGTAAGTCTCATTTAAACCACTAATACAAAGTTTTTTTTTTTTTTTTATGTCATAGGGGGCAAACGAGCAAACGTATCGCCTGATGGAAAGCGATTACCGTCGCCCATAAACACCTGCAACACCAGAGGAGTCACAAGTGCTTGCCTACCCGGAGGACGAAGATAGAATGCCTCTATGCTAGTAATTTCACCGGCTATCTTACCTGCGAACATTGCTGTTTGGCGGTGGGTTAGCAGGCAAGACGGTAGTAACAATCCGGACGGACCCTGCACGAGGCCCTACTACTTCCAAAAAGCTTAAAGAAAAATTGACGTATTAACGTATTCACATAGAGGTCACTAAGGTGTAAAAACCTTTCAAATAAACAATGCAAAGATCAACACACAAAGTATAAGGAAAAATTCGTCAGGTCTACGTGGAGCGAGGGTAGCGAAGTGGCTAACGCGCTGGACCGGTAATCCAGAGGTATCGGGTTCGATTCCCGGTCCCTTCCACCAGGTAGCTCCTTTTTCAATTTTTCTTTAAGCTTTGCTCTTTGTATTAATGGTTTAAATAAATATTGTGGTGTACCCCCATTAAAAAAAAATGAGACATTGCATGTTTCATAAATTTGTAAGTCTCATATTCGATTTATCACCGTTGTCGGGCAAAATAGTACATTACTGCAGACGGGAAATAAGGGCTTGCCGGCTGAGTAGGTATAGAGAGGCAGGGATAGTGACACGAAGCCGGCAAGCCCTTTTCACGGCTAAGGCATGTATAGTGCTTTTCTCAAACATATGCAATTAAATATAAAAAAATCACCTCTCAAAAAATCATAACTCACAGCTGTTTAGCCCGTTCATGAACACAGACGCCATATTTAAAAAAATACTTCCCGGCCTAGGCCTTCAATTTTGTATGAAATTCCTTTACAGTTCTCTCGAATGGTTCCGCTCGAAACGTGACACTTCGAAGCCTGTTTTAACGCACGTTAGGACGATATTTCATTGCATGTTTGAGAAAAGTATTTAAAGCCACAATGTTTGGAACAGGGTTAGTTGGATGTCCTAACTATCCCTGTACCAAAATTAGTTATAATCTGTCCATCCGTTTCAACTTGATCAGCGGACAACGATTTAATTTTAAATCCATACTAATATTATTAATGCGAAAGTGTGTCTGTCTGTCTGTTACCTCTTCACTCTTAAACCGCTGAATCGATTTTGATGAAATTTGGCATAGAGATAGTTTAAGATCCGAGGAAGGACATAGGATAGTTTCCATCCTGGAAATTGTACCTAAAAAGATTGAAAAGTGAGTAAACCTTTCTGTTGGGGTGCGGTGACCCTGTAGGAAATGTAATTATTAAACCAAAACTACAATTGCTCTTACATTTGCTTAGGCGCTTTTAATAATCCCTTTTATCAAGTTCCACGCGTACGTAGTCGCGGGCAAAAGCTAGTATCTTATAATAATATAGATTGTTTCATATTTCAACGTGCCTTGGTCTTAAGCAATCTCTTAATAATCTTTATCTATTCTATACCCATGTTTTTGAATTAAGGTAAAAGACCTAAATGACTATGCAGCGACGGCGAAAAGGCATGAAGGAGCATAATCAGTGATGTTACTTTATAACATTATGAAATCTCGGGCGGGGCCGCCTGCTTCATTATACTATTTCATATTTACATTAAAAGAAAATGTATGATATGATGATGAATATGTATGTAGATAAAGTAGTGTTTGCAACTGTACAGTATAATCATTCCTTAACCCTTTGACCGCCAAAGACGGCAAATCACGTCATCGGGAATTCGTGCCACTGACGCCAAGGACGCCTATTGACGTCAAAAATTTCAATGGTCAAAAACATGCTAATTCAAACCACTATCTGTATTTTTCAATCTCTGTTGATTTTGGAGCACTTTTTTTTTTGGTCTGGCGTCAGTGGCACGGTGAATTGCTTTGCTGCTTGGGGCTCGAAAAGTTAAAACAATCGTGTTATCTTATTATGAAACTCGCCTTCGGCTCGCTTTATAAAGCCACACTCGAGTTGCACTTACCAAAGACTCCTTGCCAGTAAAAGAAATTAGTACCACCGAAAATCTGTCGGCAGTCGCATACGATAAATACGATATATTTACTTGTCCACAGCTGAAAAGTACACGGCGCGAGGTCTTGCCACGTGGCGGGAGGCGGTCGCTCGGTGCAACACTTCAGCACAACTGGCCATGCTAGCGGCCGCACTGGAGGCTGCCATGGCGTGGGAAAAGAGCGTCATGAAAGCGGTCAGTTGTGTTTGTTATGTCACAGCTTAGGAGGGCGTGGCGCGAGGTCTAGCCACGTGGCGGGAGGCGGTAGCTCGGTGCAACACTTCAGCACAACTGGCCATGCTAGCGGCCGCACTGGAGGCTGCCATGGCGTGGGAAAAGAGCGTCATGAAAGCGGTCAGTTGTGTTTGTTATGTCACAGCTTAGGAGGGCGTGGCGCGAGGTCTGGCCACGTGGCGGGAGGCAGTAGCTCGGTGCAACACTTCAGCACAACTGGCCATGCTAGCGGCCGCACTGGAGGCTGCCATGGCGTGGGAAAAGAGCGTCATGAAAGCGGTCAGTTGTGTTTGTTATGTCACAGCTTAGGAGGGCGTGGCGCGAGGTCTAGCCACGTGGCGGGAGGCAGTAGCTCGGTGCAACACTTCAGCACAACTGGCCATGCTAGCGGCCGCACTGGAGGCTGCCATGGCGTGGGAAAAGAGCGTCATGAAAGCGGTCAGTTGTGTTTGTCATGTCACAGCTTAGGAGGGCGTGGCGCGAGCTCTAGCCACGTGGCGAGAGGCAGTAGAAAATAACTTGGAAAATGCGGAATATTTAGTCCCGTTTCCTCTTTGTTTACATCAGTGACATTCACTGACTTTCAAGGCCAATTACCAAAAATCGTGGCTAATAACACTGCGGATAGTTTTGGCTTTATTATGCAAAAAATATTTAAATTTTGCGGAATATTTAGTTATGTTTCTTCTTTGTTTACTTAAGTTACATTCACTGACTTTCTAAGTCAATTACCAAAAATTTGTAGTTGCCACTTTATTCCATGTTGCCACTAAAAGTAGCACTAAAAATCCGCAATATAGATATGCGCAAAGTGTTGAAATATTAATAAACGAGATGAGTATGGTGCGGGCTAAAAAGCTACTTGTGAGCCAATACTTACCGATTAGATTATTTTATTTCACGATAAAAATTACATTACAAATTTGCTTAGTGTCAAAATTATACGAATGAATATCATGATCGCCAAAATAAGGCAAAATTATTAAGCAAAAATATTGTTTACAATGTCAATATAAATTCAAAATAGTAAGGGGAGTCAAGAGGTAAATAAAATATAAATAAACTATAGTTTCCTCTTCCAGAACTGTCAGTTCTGCCTGGCGGGTAACAATGAGGAGGAGTTGTTGCTATGCGACGGCTGCGACAAGGGATACCACACGTATTGCTTCAAGCCGCCGATGGACAAAATACCCGAAGGCGACTGGTGAGTTTTGTTTATTTACTAGCTTCGCACGGGTGCAATGCTGATAAAGTGCATGTATTATACATATAAACCTTCGTCTTGAATCTCTATCTATTAAAAAGCGCATCAAAATCCGTTGCGTTGTAAAATATCTAAGCATACATAGGGACAGACAGACGAGAACCGATTTTGTTTTATACTATGTATTGATTTAAATTCTATCTACACCCATCTTGTTTAATTGCTATAACAAGTTCAGATATTATAGGTGAGGACCTACATTACTTGGCAGCGACCAAAATCAGAGATGTAATTCATAACAGTACCGATCCACCGCGAGGTCACCATTACAGTATTAATTTTGATCAATAATGGCGCGGAACCCGCACGTGCCGCTCTCGCAGGGTTCCGTCGATTGTCGCGAAATATCAACTGACGTGGATTTCATTGCTAATTACGTCATTTCAGAAATTAAATTAGTGTAATTGTAAGCATTTAAGGGTTAACACGATCGCATTGCAGGTACTGCTGGGAGTGTGTGAACAAAGCCCGCGGAGACCGCGTATGCATCGTGTGCGGGGGTTCGCGCGGCGGCCGCACCATCCCGTGCGCGCTGTGCGCACGCGCATATCACCAGGACTGCCACTATCCGCCGCTGCCGAAGGTAAGTCGAAACCCTTATAAATAAATAAAAATAAATAAATATCGGACAACCTCACACAAATCGATCTAGTCCCAAATTAAGCTCAAGAAGGCTTGTGTTATGGGTACTAGACGACAATATACGTACTTATATAGATAAATATATACTTAAATACATAGAACAACCATGACCCAAGCACAAATATTCGAGTTCATCACACAAATATTTGCCCTTGCCGGGATTCGAACCCGGGACCGTCGGCTCAGTAGGCAGTTGCTTAACCACTGCGCCAACCGCGTCGTCGAAAAACCTTGAAGCAACGACACTCATAACGTCATTCATAACCCTTACTCATACCTAATTTGTTGGGCGAATGACTTTCTGACCGACACTTACTGCCTTTGTAACTACTGAGAAATCGGGTTTCGAATATACACGAATTGTTGGGATTGATCCCTGCCGCATCTTTCCGCTATCGCTCTACGCAATCCTTTTATTCCTTTACGACGCGGTTGGCGCAGTGTGTGTGTAAAATATTTGTGTGATGAACTCGAATATTTGTGCTTGGGTCATGGTTGTTCTATGTATTTAAGTATATATATTTATCTATTTAAGTATGTATATCGTCATCAAGTACCCATAACACAAGCCTTCTTGAGCTTAATTTGGGACTAGATCGGTTTGTGTGAGGTTGTCTGATATTTATTTCTTTGTTTACTAGCGACCCGCCCCGGCTTCGCACGGGTACAATGCTGATTAATTATGCATGTATTATACATATCAAACTTCCTCTTGAATCACTCTATCTATTAAAAAAACCGCATCAAAATCAGTTGCGTAGTTTTAAAGATCTAAGCATACATAGGGACAGACAAACAGACAGACGGCAGGAAGCGACTTTGTCTTATACTATGTAGTGATTGTCCGGTCGGTCGGCCAAAGTACCGCTGGATAGATCTGGTAGAGAAGGATCTGCGTGAGCTCGGAGCCACAAACTGGCGAGAGATTGCGCAGGATCGGGTGAAGTGGCGAGCTCTTGTGTCGGAGGCCAAGACTCATTTTGGGTCGCTGAGCCAGCGCAGTTAGCTAGGCTAGTGATTAGATTTAAAAACAAAATCCCGATTTAATTCCAGAACCCTCGCGGCAAATGGTACTGCTCTCAATGCATCGCCCGCGCTCCGCCGAAGAAACCCCGGAACACGAAGAAGCGGGACAGCAAGCACAAAGAGGTCAACACGAGCGTTGACCCCGACCAGAACATGGTACCCAGGTGAGTTAGCACATTAGTGCGAAATCCACCTGCCTACTGATCCGGCGGTTCTGGGTTCGAATCCCGGGGCAAATATTTGTGTGATGAACTCGAATATTTGTTCCTGGGTCATGAATGTTATCCAGCGCAGTTGTTACATTTTAATTTGTAATATCTATTAAACTTTATTTTGTAATTTTAATTACATTAATTGGTAATTAAATTACTCAACCTCTTTTTGTAAACCTTTTTTAATAAATGATAGGAGGCAATCGACTTATAGTTTCTATATAATTTTATGGCTGTTTTGGGCAAAAAGGAAATTGTATTTTCCAATTTCTGTTTATATTTTATCAGATTTTTAGACAAGAAAAGTCATCGCGATACTCTTAAGATTTTAATTTTTTACTCGGCTACGCCTCATCCTTCAAAATCATACTCATCCACGAACTGACTTTTTCCTGCCTCTGCAGTAATGTACTATTTCTCAAACATGCAATGAAATGTTGTCTTTACGTTCCTTATAATAGGCTCGGAAGTATCGCTTTTTGGGCGCAACAACTCGAGAGGACTGTAAAGGGATTTCATACTGCTTTTCAGGCCTAGGCCTGCAAAGTAACTTTTTTTTGTTTCAACAACAAGGTCATTCACACAGCTGGCTGGTTTGACAAAAAGCAGGTTTTGTTTTTAAAGGTTGGTTGTTAGATTAAAATGTCCTATTTGTCAATTAATAAAATGTTGTTCTTTGAAGTATATTTTTTTATTTCATTGTATGTTTGAGAAAAGCACTGAACAAACATACATGCCTCGTCGTGAAAACGGATTCCCGGCCTCGTATCACTATCCGTATATACCTACTTGGCCGGAAATCCTCATTTTCCCGGCTTCTGATGTAATGTACTATTCTTTCTCAATAATAATAAATAATGTTGTTGTTCGTCAGCCCTGCGCCGTCGCACGCGTCGACGTCGACGACGGCGGAGGAGTGCGCGGCGCCCGACGCGCCCGCCGACGCCGACGACGCGCCGCCCCTCCCCCACCCACACCCCGCACCGCCCGGTAACTCAACCATCATAACAATAAGGGCCCTTTCAGACGAACGGCACTTTCCTTACAGACACGGCACTTGTACAACTGCAGCCGTCACCTCTCGACGGCAGCCGTCACCTCTCGACGGCAGCCGTCACCTGTCGACGGCAGCCGTCACCTGTCGACGGCAGCCGTCACCTCTCGACGGCAGCCGTCACCTGTCGACGGCAGCCGTCACCTGTCGACGGCAGCCGTCACCTCTCGACGGCAGCCGTCACCTGTCGACGGCAGCCGTCACCTGTCGACGGCAGCCGTCACCTCTCGACGGCAGCCGTCACCTGTCGACGGCAGCCGTCACCTCTCGACGGCAGCCGTCACCTCTCGACGGCAGCCGTCACCTCTCGACGGCAGCCGTCACCTGTCGACGGCAGCCGTCACCTGTCGACGGCAGCCGTCACCTGTCGACGGCAGCCGTCACCTCTCGACGGCAGCCGTCAACAGGTGGCGACGACGGCTGCAGTTGTACTAGTGCCGTGTCTGTAAGGGCCGTAACCATGTTTGACGACGCGTTTGGCTCGGTTGGTAGACACCTGCCTACTGAGCCGGCGGTCCCGGGTTCGAATCCCGGCCGGGGCAAATATTTGTGCAAAATATTTTTTCTTGGGTCATGGATGTTATATGTATTTATATATTATGTATATCGTCGTCTAGTACCCATAGTACAGGCTTTGCTTAGTTTGGGACTAGTTCGATTTGTGTATGATTGTCCCTTAATATTTATTTATTAATTATTTATTTTATGTATAGTCCCACAGGGGGTTGTACAACCCACGCCATATAGCGAATTTTTAGTGGTACTAATTTATTTTACTGGCAACGACAAATTGGTAACTGACGTTGAAAGTCGTTGAATGTCACCGTTGTATAGTACAATTTTTTTAAACTAAGCTCATCCACTTACATGCATTCACAATGGCATTGTGTCTAATACAATCCTATCTGCTTTGGTTTTCGTAAGCGCCGACCAGTTACTACAAAAAAGGTTAGAACTACATTGAGTGGATATTGAATTTTCAACCTTATTCTTTGTTGAATAGGTTTAAAATGGTTGATGATGAGAGTTCATAGTCCTTTTTCAAGAGAATACGTTCTTGTGGAGAGTCGGGCGGTTGTAAAATTTCAAAAAAGTTATGATCACCATTATTCTGTTAGTGTATTTTGTAGTCTAATGTCAAATGAAATAGAGTCGATAATCTATATTAACCTTCAGAGGTTGTTACAATCTGCTTTTACTACGAGCTCGTTATCTTAATTTGTGGTTAACCACTCAATGGTATTCAGTTCTTAAGTGGATGAGCTTAGCTTAGAAAATTTGTACTATACACAAACAGGAAACAGGACTAAATATTCCGCAAATCAAGTAATTTTTGCATACTAACACCGAAACTATCCACGGTGATGAAATTCAAGGTGACAGTTTGTGTCCTCTGTGGTTCTGCCTAGCCCTGAATCCGCTCAGCACTCTGCTGAAGAATTCAGGACTAGGTCGCCTTCGAAGAGGAGGTGAGGTCATTTCTCATCTGCTGTATATGGATGATCTTAAGCTGTATGCTCCAAAACGCCAGGATCTGGAAGTAACAGGAACCATCAGTAGCGCCATCAAAATGGAGTTTGGTGTAGCAACTGGTTGAAAAATTCAACGGCTCTGGCATCTGGTTCGGTGGTCCAGTAGGACGCCAGTGTTGGCCCGGAAAGTCGTTGGAGACGTAGGTTCGAATCCTGCCTGAACCGTTAAATTTTTCAATTTTTCGCTTCATTGTTAACATTAGTTTACGTTAGCAGACGTCACCTTCTGCTTTATTAAAAATCATTTATATAAAAATCATCAAAAATTTAAAAATGAGTAAGGGCCAAAACACAATTACAAGACACGACATCGCATCGTCGTACGACGAGCAATCGTGCCACGATGCGACGTCGTGTCGTGGAAATGCATAAATCCAAAAAGAACTTTATCTCCATGTGACAAGATGCAAAATTAAAATTCCTTTTACAATCTCACGACATCGTGTCTTGTAATTGACAACATTTCATATTTTTAAGACTATCATTTTATTACTTTTCTGAATTCTGCTTAAAAAGATGAAGTAATCTCTGTTTTTATTTATTTTCTGAGATGATTATTTATTTTATTATTAATTTATAAAAACATACTCATTTTAAAATGTGGCAACACCAAAACCAGAACTTAATGGAACGGTTACTTTAGTCGGTTTTCTTATTAAAAAAAACTTAATAAAACTGGGTATGCATCTGTCATCTGTCAACGTCAAATAAAAAAAAAATCTATGTTTTTGCTCTTTGGTTTAGACAACAACCCTATTCAGCCCGTATTGTCTTAGATTGCAGTTATTTGATGTATTTTCTTATATTTCCTTAAATACAGAAGAATAAATTCCAAGACTTTTTTTTAAGGTACACGACATAAAGCCCTGTCGATCTCTATATTAATTTCCACCTGTTATAAATATGAAATGTTGTCAATTGTGTTTTGGCCCTAACCTAATGAGAATCGAACCCGGTACCTCTAGATTGCTGGTCCAGCGCGTCAACCACTTCGCTACCCTAACTACCAAGCAACCTATCGAATTTTTCCTTATGCTTTGTGCGTCGATCTTTATTTGAAAGGTTTAAACTTAGCCTTATTGCTTGTTGCGCAGTCCCGCCGGACGCCGGAGCGGAGGACGGCGCGCCGCCGGAGAAGCGGCGGGCGCTGCACTACGTCGGCGGGAACGGCGCGCTACAGCACGACGGAGTCGACGGTCAGTAGTCAATAAATAAATATCAGACAACCGATAGCACGGTAGGACTTTAGAGAGCTATGGAGCTGATATAAAAAAAAAAAACTAAATAAATAAATTACATTACAACAAAGTGGGTACCTCAAGATCGGCGACGCAGACGGGGCAGGCCGAGACGGAGATGGCGGGATGATTTGGACGCATTCCTTAACAACTGGTCGGACGAGACGTCAAACAGGGACCTGTGGAAATCTAAGGGAGAGGCCTTTGCCCAGCAGTGGGACACACTAATAGGCTATTAAAAAAAAAAAAAAAAAAAACAATAAATAATAAAATAAATAATAAAATAAATAAATAAATATCGGACAACCTCACACAAATGGATCTAGTTCCAAATTAAGCTCAAGAAGGAAGATGTATTGACTTGTAAAGTGTTGACATTTTATTAATAAATGAGTATGAGTAAGGCTTGAGTTATGGGTACTAGACGACGATATACGGTACTTATATAGATTATTTTTATTTTATTTTTATTTATTTATTAGACACACCAACAAAACACAGGCTTATACAATCAAAAAATAAAATTATAAAACACAGGAAACACGTCCAGCTTGTGCCTCAATTACAGGCGTGCAACAGCATTCTCAAGTAGACGGCTAGTTTACTGAACTACGGATATACAGTGGTGTCAATTTTAAAAATAAGATTTATATTAAAGAATTTAAAACATAGAGTAATAATAATAAAAACATAAAAGTTAAAGTATGGATTATTTCAGCATAAGAAATAAAAGAACTTACTAAACTATTTATTTATGAATACTTTGCTAGATGACAGCAACCTACGCCTCCAACTGGCCAGCTCATTAGAGTAAATGTCCAAACCATGCGATTTCTGGTATTGGTTGTACAGCGTCTGGAACCTATGCAAGGCAGAAAACTTACCCAAGTTTGATTTGATTATAGATAAATATATACTTAAATACATAGAACAACCATGACCCATGCACAAATATTCGAGTTCTGGCCGGGATTCGAACCCGGGACCGCGGGCTCAGTAGGCAAGTGTCTACAAACCGAGCCAAACGCGTCGACAATATTAACATTAAAATAGAATTGATACTCATGCTCATATAGTAGATTGTTCAACAAGGGACTAAAACAAGCCATAATGACACGAGATGTTTTAGCCACCCGAGCTAAGCGAGGGTGGCTAATAGTTCGAGTGTCATTATGGTTGTTTAGTCTCGCGTTAAACACTCTACTTTTCACTTTGAATGCGAGGAAAATAAACGAATTTCAATATAAAATTACGATATTTATTATAACAAAGTTTCTTACAATTACGTAGTACAGCCGTTAATCTAACCTTTAGAAAAAAATAAAGGGCAATTTGTACAATTCTTTACATTTAAATGTATGGTTTTCCCCTGTAAACTAAGCTGGGTCGGCGTGGTTTGTAATTGAGAAGTATGTTCAATATTTTCACTCGAAGTCGAAGTAAAAGTAGGAGAGAATGGAGAGTAGGTATAGTAGAGACGTAGACCTTTTCTCAAAAAGGTTGCCGATGGTCATTTCATTAGGCTCATTCTCAACCTGCGATGTTGATGGGCGTGGGTCAAATGTTGGTTGTCACTTGGTTGTGATTTTTGCTTTGAGGATATTTTAATTCCTTCAATATAGTATAGCCTTCGATAGAATACTATGTTTATTTTGGATTGACTCCTCTATATAGCCTTCAGCTTTATTCTTCTTCATTGGAAGATGATGATTACATATTTTGGCCGTAATTTATAAAGTGACACAGTTAATTGGTCTAATTGGTGATTACAATTCAAGCTTAATACAAGTAATGGACATCTACTCATGCCTTAAAATTTTGAAAAAAAAAATCTAAATTCTAATAGAAAAAAGAAATGTTCCGTGGTTTTTTCTTTTTTTTGTAAAGTGACGCTTTAAATGCTTGCATATTTAGCCAACAGATTCAAACTTGAAAACTATTTTATTTAAGACTAATATGGACTTATGGACCATGCATGATAAAATTACATTCGTATTCGTAATAATTAATCGTGTTTCATTAAATAAAATCTTGAATTTTTGAGCGGTTGTAATTTTGAGATTTTCACGCACCAAAAAGTTTGTATACCTATCACTGAAAATGGCTATAAACCTCCATTCACAAACGTCGTGATTGGCTGTTTAGGGGTTTTTCAAAGTAAATTAAAACAATTTTACTTTTTTTGAGCAGTTGTAATTTTGAGGTTATTTTCACGCACCAAAAAGTTTGTATACCTATCACTGAAAATGGCTATAAACCTCCATTCACAAACGTCGTGATTGGCTGTTTAGGGGTTTTTCAAAGTAAATTAAAACAATTTTACTTTTTTTGAGCAGTTGTAATTTTGAGGTTATTTTCACGCACCAAAAAGTTTGTATACCTATCACTGAAAATGGCTATAAACCTCCATTCACAAACGTCGTGATTGGCTGTTTAGGGGTTTTTCAAAGTAAATTAAAACAATTTTACTTTAGTCCCTAGAGATTAATAAGGAGCTTTAGTCCCGATATGCAGAGACTAAAGTAACATTTTAAGAGCATGAAAAGTGAAAAATGTATTTCATTCGCAATTTCAATTTTATAATTAAGGACAAAGTCGGAAGAATATACAAAGACCTGATTTGTGTAGGCATTGTTTTTTTCGTCATCATAAAATACATAAATATTTGCGACGTTTTCCATGTTTTCTGGGGCAAATTGGTCAAGCATCCAGTGATGACTAGAAAATGCATGATTTTGACCATTAATATTGTTAAATCTAGTTTGTAATATAGTACAAATTAAATTTTTTTTTATTTTTATTTAATGCTTGGGAATGTTAACCACAATAACTATAAAGGCTGTTTGGAATGAAATAGACGAATGAGTATGAGTATGAATTGTATTTTAATGTTAATGTCCGCTCCATAGCTCTCTATACCTACCGTGCTAAAGAAAGTCCGGTGCCTGATTATGAAATAGTATAAAAAAAGTTGCTTCCTACTGTCTGTCTGTCTGTCTGTCTGTCCCTATGTATGCTTAGATCTTAAAACTACGTAATGGATGCGTTTTTTTTAATAGATAAATTGATTCAAGAGGAATGTTTATTTGTGTAATACATACATGCATAAATTATCAGCGTTGCACCCGTGCGAAGCTCCATCGGGTCGCTAGTTACGAAATAAATAAATGTAATCTAATCTAATCTAATCTATATTCACAGGGCCCGAACAAGATACAGAGAACGTGCCGCTTCTGTCGCGGGCGAAGAAAGATAAACACAACACGAAGAAACTGCAGAAAGACCTGCAGTTGTGCAAGTAAGTACACTGGCTAGTGCTCGTCCAGAAATCATGTGATCATAATTGGGCTACTTTTGACCCCCTCCCCCTTGGTGATATTTGGTGAAAATAACGCTACCCCCTCCCCCCCATTCAAGATGACGTGTATTTTTCGGACTTAGTATGAATGAAGTTAGTTCATTAAAAAAAACAGCTTATGTTGAGTAATTTCGTTATATTTTGATTTTCCGACTGTGTAAAAAAATTCTTTATGAAGTTATTGAATGGGAAGCTAATACAACTCGTCGATGAAAAAAATATATGGTCAAGGAGCTACTTACCTCGACCTAAATGCCGCCGTTGGAAGTTGCTTCCTTTTTAATTTTGGGTCCCAAGATACAGGCTCAGCCTAGTTTGGGGTCCGCCAGATATCTCACTGTATGGAGCATGCTTGCCTGAAATGCCTATTCAAATATTCACTACACTTGAAGAGGGTATTCCCTTGATTTGTCTAATTTTTTTTGTCTAATTTCAGTTTGTCTCACAACTTTTACCATAATGATCATTTTATCTAATGGTATAATATCATTTTTCATAATTATTATTTTGTCGAAATTCGTTTTGCCGAAATGATCATTTTCATAACTCTTGTTTTGTCGAATATTATTTTATCTAAAACTCACTTTGTCGATTCTTATTTTGAAAAATTATAGGTTAGGTTAAAGACCGAATACTGTAGCTTAGGTTAGGTTTGTTTTATGACCATGGATAGCGGAGCGTCAGAATGCTTGCTAAATAAATAAATTAGGGAAAAAAAACGTTAGGTAAAATATGATTATACGAAACAAAAATTAGGTCAAATAAAATTAGACGAAATAAGATTATGTGAAATGAGTATTATACGAAACGATTTTCACTCAAATAATAATTAGGCAAAACGAGTAATTATGCTAAATAATATTAGTCTAACTGAAATTAGGCAAACCGAAATTAGGAAAAAAAATGTTAGGCAAAACAAATCTACCCATACTAAAAATCCCGGTATTTTAAATATCTACCCATAATAAAAATACCTGTATTTTTAAATATCTACCCATTTATTTTGCTATCCATACTAAAAATCCCGGGATTTTTAAATATCCGGCGGCTCTAATAACGTTGTTGTCACAGGAACCTGCTCTGCGAGATGGAGTGCCACGAGCACGCGTGGCCCTTCCTGATCCCGGTGAACACGAAGCAGTTCCCACAGTACAAGAAGGCCATCAAATGCCCCATGGACTTGTCGACGATCAAACGGAAATTACACGATAACATGTGAGTACTTGTTGCCAAATTGGTCCAGTATAGCCCTAGAAGGGGTTTTACAACCCACGCTATATTGCGGATATTTAGTGGTACTAATTAATTTTACTGGCAACGACAAATTTTTGGTAACGGACGTTGAAAGTCGGTGAATGTCACTGATGTAAACAAAGAGGAAACAGGACTAAATATTCCGCAAATTTCAAGTAATTTTTGCATAATATACACAAAAATAGTCCGACTGTAAGATTTTATGTGCTGTGTGACCAATTACTACGCTCATTAAAAATGAGGAACTAAATGTTTCAATCACAAATTGGAATATATGTTCGATAATGTAAAAATGTAGTAATTTTTATCTTTTGTTTGATAATAACGATAAAGGCTGGTTAAAAACAAATTTTGCAAAGTATATTACTTTTTCTTATTCTAAATTGTAGAGCGGGGCCTCCCGACACAGGCAATAACACGCTTAATGGGAGGCTCCATCCCTTGTATTATGTGACCATGTGTTTTTTTTATTAAATAAAGAAATTTGATTTGATTTGATATAATAATTTCTATATAAATTAAAATGAAATTGTTTCTTGCCAAGTACTGAAGATTGAGTATTAAAAACTGAGCCAACATTACTTGCCGATTTGATCAGGTTAAGTCCTTAATTTTTAAGTAGGTAGGTATATATATTTTTTTCCGTAGTTGAAGTGAAAAACCACTAAAGCCACCATGACACCGAGATAAATGTATCCTCGCTCATTTCGTTCGTTCGCTTATCTCAGCCCCTCAACAATACTATCTTTATCCACAGATACAAATGCAGGGAGGAGTTCGCCTCCGACGTCCGGCTGATGTTCAGCAACTGCGAGGTGTTCAACGAGGACGACAGCCCGGTGGGGCGCGCCGGACACTGCATGCGGGACTTCTTCGACGCCAGGTGGGCGCAGCTGTGAACCTTGGTGGCATGTGACTGATTTACTTAAAGTACCGGTCTTCTAATGTGATTTTAATGAAAAGTCCCGCGATGGCGGCTCTAGTGTGATTAAGTACCGGTCTTCTAATCCCGGCATATTATGAAAAATTCCGGGATTTTATTAAAAATCCCGCGATGGCGGCTCTAGTGTGAATTGTCTTAGAAACCTTAAGGATGAGTTTGACTTAAAGTATTGCGCGTGTGTGAACATGGAAACCTTAGGGATGAGCAGTTTGAGTTAAAGTACTGCGCGTGGTTTGTGAACTTAGTCTTAGAAACCTTAAGTATGAGCAGTTTAACTTAAAGTACTGCGCGTGTCAACTTAGTCTTAGAAACCTTAAGGATGAGCAATTAAAGCATTGCGCGCATTGAATGTTACGTAATTTTGATGGCCTGTAAGATTAATTGTATAGTTCATTTCTAACCAAAGCCCGATTCCACGTGAGTGAACGGAACAAAAGATACAAAAACTTTACTGTTTGGTAATAACGACACGTGCCATTAAAAAGATGAGATCATAAAGCATTTAGTCAACACAGAAACATTATGGTTCTCACTGTGTAGTCTTAAGTGGGATCGACCCTTGTTATATGAAATGAACTATAACGTGACTGAAACACTATAAAGGAAACCTTTAAAAGGTAATCCGACGGAAATACGAAAAATGTAGTATTTAACCATGCAAGAATGTAAAAAAAAGTAACAAAAGTACTATATAATACGATAAGAAAAGCTTTATTTGCTTAACAAATCCCTCAATAAAATTGACGATATCAGCGTTTACTACATACATGATCCATCCAAATGTCGAGAAAACGAAAACTATAAGAGATAGGGAAATCTGTTTTTAGGAACCATGGCGTCGATTTTAGATTTAAAAGAAACTGCATTCATTCTTTTTATCTCATACACAACCGGGAATTGAACCTGGTTACCATTCTATGAGTAATCGCATGTATTGTAACATTCTTTACAGCGGTTTTGACCGGGTTATGTGCGTGATTTATAAAAAAAAGAATGCAGTTTTTATTGAATCTAAAATCGAGGCCATGGTTCCTAAGAACAGATTTCCCTATCTCTTATAGTTAGTGACTTCTCCCTACTGACCCATGTGGATTGATCACCCTATATACATTAATCTTTTGAATGCCAAGCGGTGTCAAGTTCACATCTCAGTGCACTTAACGCATTTGCTACCGCGTAGCGCTACGGGCTACGCTCGTAGCCGAAAACATGGGAAAAACCGTATGTAGCGAAAACTTACTACGAGCAGAGCGCCCGGCTACCGGGTTGCTGGTGTCGAAAGTGTTAAGAGAAGTGAACGAGCTAGCGAGAGAGGGCGCTGTTATTTATAAATTTATGAATAATGTAATGTCTCATTGTTTTTAATGTGGGTACACCACAATTATTTTATAATGAACCATTGATACAAAAATCGACACGCAAAGCATAAGGAAAACGAAAGGTTATCTGGCGTTAGGGTGGTAGAGAGGTTAACACGTTGGACCGGTAATCCTGAGGTACCGGGTTCAATTCCTGGTCTCTTCCGCCAGGTAACGCATTTCTTTTTTTTGTGTGTTTTGATGGTATATGTTGGTTGTATAAATGGTTCAATATTTAAAAAAATGTGGTGCTTGTTTCATAAATTTATAACATAAAAATTTACTACTCGTAATTTTCAACGCCATTGAATTTAATAACATTTTGGCCTTGGATTTGAACACGTTTTAGGTGATCCTATACTTCTAGTTAAAGTGTGAGAGACAGGTTGTGCTAGCCTGGCAGTTCAATGACCCTTTGTCACAAAACAGATAGGTACAGAAATCAATCTACATACAAGCGCGCTTGAGCAAACGCACACATAGACATTGCTCACGGACACGTCAAGCGGACGGCACTCGCGCTCGCCCTGGTCCGAACTGGTCCGAGATATCGTGTCGGTGAGCAATGTCTACGTACGTACGCTTGTATGTAGATTGATTTATGTACCTATCTGTTTTGTGCATTTGTATTGTAAATGACGAAACATTCCAAACATTGGATTATAAAACGAGAATAGGTCAGAAGACCTGTCGAATCTCATCGAGCGATTTAATGTGATTAATATAAAACAACGCACATATAACCGTTGTTGAGTGTACGTGTATTTAATAACTGTAGTTGTCTGTACATAGTAGCGACTAATTATAGGATTAAAAAAGTATTAATATAGAAATCTATTTTTAAGTATAGACGAGATAGAATATTGAATGTCATTCGATCGTTTTTTTGCGCGTAGCATCGAAACAGTATTTTACCCGTTGGGTATTTTTTTTAATAAGTCCGATTGGAATTTCGAAAATGGAATGTTTTCTCGGTGGCCAGTTTTTTCAGTAGGAAGGTGTAAATGTATTATTAATGGATGTGTAAAAAAAGTAAAAGTTGTCTATTTCAAATTTCGCTATAGGCGGATTAGTTAGTAGGTTAGGGGTAGGATAAACTAAAGATGAATAATTTTGATGGCCTAAGCACTGCTGCGGTGTGATTGTAGTATTTTACTACCCAAGGCATTGTTTTAATTAATATTTTAAAAATGTAATCAATTGTCAAAAAATGATTTTTTGAGACACTTTTATTGCTGATATTCTCAAATGTTAATTGCTAAGACCAACCGAGTGAGCCCAAACACGATGGGTTATCTGGTGCTGTTTAGGTGTTCCTACCTTCCGTCTTCGTGATCAGATCAGTTCCAAGATACCGAATCATATTATTGTCACAATATGTTTTATTGATTCAGATTGTATGCAATAGTTACACAATTAGGTCTTAAAATCTCGTACCTTACTTACGCGGTACTCGACTTTAAAAACGTTCATTGTGCAACGATTGCATAAAATACTATTAAGAATTCATAGAGACGTCAAAAGTTTATATTATCATTTCTGAATGTTTACACAACCTTTATTCTCATTGTGACAAGATCTAAAATGGTCCATGTTTATTCTTCCTTGACTGTACATTAATCCCACCGCGGCAGCGAAGGTCAGGGCCTAACTCGACTCCTGTCACCGTGACAGGTCCGTCAAAACATGACAGTTCTGTAAGCGGACTGCTATAGCGACCTACTTATCTGTGAACTGAAGGGCGTCGCTACAGTCTTCACATACTAACGTATTACGAATTTCAGCCACTCAAAAGTTATCTAAAAGAGAACGCTCTATAGCGGTAATACTGCCTGTTGTTTACCTCTACTTTTAATCTTGTTTAATATGTTGTGTTCTATAATTTACCGATATAATTATGAATATCAGTAGTCGATAAATGAGAAGTCCCTATGACAGCTCAAAAATGCTACGAGAATTCCGACCTCTGCTTATGAAATATCAGCATGACAGTCGTAGTTCCTATTTTCGCCGTTTCACAGATAAGTTTCGCCCTATAGCATATTGACATTATTGACAGATATATTGACATTATGTTGGCTAGTAAAATCTTCATGTGATATTTATTGATATTATTCAATTCTGAAACTTGGAGAAACTGGTGTATTTTGCATGTATAAATGTACGTTTAATCCAATTTTTCAGAGTTTTTGGTATATCACAGGATTTTTTGCGTGTTTAAACACTGCTAGTAAATATACTGTCAGTATTATACTTATTTATACATATTTGTGACTGTTTTTTATATATTTTTGTTTCGAAAATGATCATGCTATTTATTTTGAAAGCTTTTTTAACAGATTTGTGTAAGAATAATGCTGTCCTGCTCACACTATTTTTATTTTTGTACAAGAAATTGTGTCAAATATTTTGAAAGCTTAATTTCATAATTTTATTCTGATACGGTGAAAATGCTGTGAAGGTCTCTTGTATAACGCTTAATGATAATTTTGAATAGAGACAACAAAATTCTTCTTTTGTGACAATTATTCATTTTGAAAGTAAGTTGCTGCCAAGTCTTCAAAATCACAAACACTTAATGTAGAATTAAACAAAATTGAAGTAAATTAAGATTAATCGTCTGCAGCAGCGGGTAAAATATAGAATTGTACAAATATTGTAACCCGAGCTAAAGCTTCCAATACCGGGTTTTTTTTCTATGGGTAATCCCGGGAAAACCTCGGGATTGGAAGCTATATCGAATTGTACAGATGTAAACAGTATAACATTCTGTAGAATTCGATGTAGATTCCAGTCTCGGGATTTTTCATACAAAAAATCCCGCGATGGGAAGCCCTACTGCTAACGCCATCATACTTTCATCAATAATAGTTGCATGGTTGTAAGACGACGTCAGTAGTATAACATCTATACTATACGAGATTTCGATATGGTAGTTGCCCGGCTGACATTATACCATTGAGTCATTTTGTCGATTAACAATTTTAGTTACAAGAGACATCGTATTTATTTACCAAATTTGTAATATTTTTCTAAATTCAATTGTGGTTTAGGACTCGATAGACCCTAGTCGGAGGAATAAGCATCCGTTCCTTTCTGTATAGTGTTTAGAAAGAGACATGCGTTAGCTCTTTTGACAACTACATGAAAAAAAGTCAAATTAAAAAGTCGCAATACTGTTGTGTTGGCCCCCTTTTCTTAGATTGATTAGAACGGGACGACACTACAGCATTGCCACTTTTTAATTTCTACTCATTTTTGTCAGATTGTGAGCACATTTTGTCCTCTGGTCAATTTTATATAGCATTGTGCGTGTGACGGCTGTCATCTCAATACGTTTTATAACCTACATTAGGTTAAAATGTATTGAGATGACAAATGTCACGCGCACGAAGCCATGTAAAATAGACTATAACGCGAATCATGTAAAAACGGCCAAGTAAATTTGATTTATGATTTTTTAATTTATTTTAGAAGCTATTTATTCTCGTGTTCGTTTTACTGACGGCGATGCCGATCCAAATGTTGTACTTACGTTTTCCAAATGACCGTTTGTATGTATGAGAAATGTATGAGGTTACGATAAATTGTATAAGAAAGTCTGTGGCGTGAATTGAAACCATATGACTTGGTTGTGACATTGTTCTACTTATTCAAGAAGAACAGAATCAAACATATTTGTCATGTAAAATTAAACAATAGTGTACCATTGATACAAAGATAAGAGCACAAATAACAATTTAACTGCGTAACCTGGTGGAAGAGACCGGGAATCGATACCGGTACCTCTGGCTTACCGCTCCAACGTGTCAACCACTCCACCACCCCAACACCAGTTGTCCTCGTTTTTTTTTGTGTTTTGTGTGTTGATTTGAAAGGCTTTACAGCGTATTCTTTTGTATCAATGGTTCAATAAAAAATGTCCAGTGTCTAAAAATACAATTTTCATCACTCGATACAGGCTTTCTTGTAAGATTTAGATTTTATTGGTGATTTGCATGGCCTTTCTAGGAAATGCAGGCTAGCAATTCGGTGAGGTTCTATACTAATCGATGGTTATGGTTATCCCTTAGATGCATACAGTAAAATTATATAACATTTTATTTATGAAATAACTTAAATAATAATGAAATCAATGCCAATTAATTCTCTTACTCTGTGGCTCAGTTCATCTTAGTCCCAAAGTGACGTTAAATTGATTTCGACTTATTCAGTAGTATCATTTTAGATACTGTATGCATCTAAGGTTTAATAGATGAAATGAAAACATAATGGAGGCATATGAAGACACTAAATATAGGCGCATGGCTCTTATATTCAGTCTTCAGCAACGTATAAAACTTTAATTTATGACAGTGATTTATTTTAGTCATGGAAAAGATTTCTTCCATTTAGTTTTCATCTGTATAATGGCGTTAAGTGGCGTAATTTAAATATCAAAATGGTCATTCAACACAAATTGACAATCTACAATAAGTATTCATAATAGTAAGCGTCTTGTTTTGTACATTATTTATCAATTCTTGTCAACTAAAATGTAGTTAGTACTTATTAGAGCTTTTAATCCAGGGAACTGGAAGCTCTAGTACTTATTTGGCAGAGCTAAAACATTTCGACAATACTCAAAGGGCTAGTTACGTAGTAGGAAATCTGCCAAAACTGCCAATAAAATTACAAATAAAGATATTTTACATAAAGAATCACCATCTAATTATTTCCGATAATATTTCTTTATGTATACTATATCTATATCCTTTTGAGTTATGTCGTAAAGTACTATTCGTCACAATTTACTTCTTAAAACCTAGAAATTGCTACAGGAATTTGCACCATATCATCACATGCAAACAGCTCAAACTCCTGTAACGATTGCTAGTTTGACCGTTATTAATTTGTTTTAGCAGAACTGTTCGTTCGAAATTCGAATTATTGTCTAGTTTAAACGTTGCCAAGATATGTTGCAATTTCAAACCTACTGCCAGCGTTTTAGGTCGATGTTTGGTCGACTGGCAGGTTTCGATGCGACACTAGCGCTTGTAGTGGTAGAAACGTGAAACTAAATGTAATTGAAATGCTACTTTGTAGAAAGGAATTTTAATATTCTGTGACTTTTATTTAGGTACTGCTTTTTATAAAAAAATAGACTTATTTTTACCATCTTGATTATACTTAGTGAATATTAGATTAAATGTTTACTCAAATGTGTATGTATGTATGTATGTAAACACTTTATTGTGTACAAAAACTGTAAAAATACATCTGTAACTAATCATACAAAGGCGAACTTTTCCCTATAAGGGATCTCTTCCAGTTAACCTTTGTTTCCCTTTGGGAGATGGGATGAAAATAGACAAACTAACACCGTGTACAAAGTGTTGTGTGTACTTAAAAAAATAAGGCGACCTTCTGGTTAATTTAACCTGGTAATTTATTATAGATTGTAGACAAGTAATTTTTAATACTTATTTTAGTGTCATGTTTCACCACTAGAGGCGCTAGTGTCTTGCCACTACAGGACCCTATATTATAAAACTGCAATATTATTTGTCTAAAGCTGGCAACATTAATGAGCAATTTTCAGTTAGTGTTGCCAGTAAATTGTAGTTTTAGTTTATTGGTCCCTTGTCAAAGTGTCAAAAATGTCTGTCAAATGACAGCCGAAACCTGTCGAACATATTTTGGTGAATAGTCCGAGTTGTATGATAGTGGTACGAATGCGTTATGTTGTGTGAATCGGTGGATTTTAACTATAAATGAATATATAAATTATATACGAATAAAATAAATAATTTTGGAAGCACTCTTGTTTTGTTTTATTTTGACCTATATCGTCCTTCCGATGTAAGTACAACAATTTTGTGCGCGACTGCAGCGCTGCATAGCGTTCGAAAGTGTACTTACTTGGACTAGGGGGACTGTTAAATACTGTAATGTCAACAAATGTAAAAGTAAAACCCTTAATTTGACAAAGAACACTAAAGTTCCACAATTCACACTCATCCGAGTTCGATATAGTTCAAACGATTGCGGTTCAAAAAAAATTCAAAAAGAGGGTCATAGGTTTTTTCCTGTATATTGGACAATGCCAAATGAATTGATAGCTAATAATATGAAGCTCGACTTCAGAGGTCGTATCATGCTATTCCTCTCACTCTGTCTACTAGTCCTATTATTAATAATGGAAGCGGAAATAAGGTTCTGCTTTCTCCATACACCATATAAAAATACTAACGAGTAGCGATTAATTTTTGCTCTATTTGCTGGCCTAGATTGTTCCTTTTTACCGTCTCTAGTGGCAAGAATTGCACAACTATTAATAAAATTAAAAGTGGTGTTAAGTAGTTCTCGCACATTCCGTAAGATGGCGCTGTTATTAATATTCATACATCGATAGATTTTAGTATGAAACGTAAAACACGCTATCGAAGTTTTTCAATTTGTAAGTATATATACAATTTGACCTCAACAACAAGTGTACTTGCTTCGGCAGTACATATACTAAAATTGGAACGATACAGAGAAGATTAGCATGGCCCCTGCGCAAGGATGACACGCAAAATCGTGAAGCGTTCCACATTTTTTGAACTAATTTGGTTCTTTGTTCAAAGTTCAAACTTCTTATGAGCTTTGAAGTTCGATGGAATTCATGGAATCGTTGTTTCTAACTTCCGACTAAGAGAAGAGATAGACATGGGCGCTCATTGGGTAAAATACCCTGTAAATACCGGGTAAATACAAATACCCAATCTACCGGGCAAGAAAAGTTGAGTACCACCTAGTAGTAGATTGGGTATTTACCCAGTATCTATCGGGTATATTTACCCATGAGAAACGAGCTAGGGGCGTCGGGTGACTTAATGAAAGCACAACCACTTGATTTTCGAAGTGAATTTAATGTCTTTCACACAAGTGCAGATACAGTTAGGTTAATTATTACTAACTTAGATTATTGATCAAGATCGATCACACGACCTTACGCTACCGCGATGGCGAACATAAGACACCTGCTACACTTTTATTCTCACCAAAACCGATAATGTCCACTCAGCACTTTCGTTGGAGTCCCGCAATCGATTATCGAGAAAATCGGGTGACTCAGTGAGTCATGCCGTCGTCGTGTGGGAACCGTATGGCGTAACACATGAGCGCCCATCTCTCTACTTCCGACTAAAGAAGAGAGAGTTATAAATTTAACAAGTGTTTATCTGTGATGTGATGTGAGTTGAGTGTGTCTGTGGCACCATAGCTCCTAAACGGATGATATGCTGTGGTCTTAGTATAAAACAGGTATGGGGACAGAAAGAGAGAGAGATAGATACCTAGGTAGAGTTAGATAGATAGAGTTCGCCAAGGTCGATCGACCACAACTTTTTATAGGTACAGTAAAGGTGTGGAAATGTGTAGCAGTCGGAAGATCTTCAAGTCAAAGTTGAAGTGGTGTCAGGACCGGCAGGAGCAAATAAGAAGTGACATCCTGGCCTTAAAGACTTCAAGACCTTCTGGAAAAATACAAATAAACACAATGTCAGGCCGGGAGTCCCTGTGAGCGTCGGTGGGGTAAGTGACAAAAGGAATATCGCTAACAGTTTTAGGCAACTGTTTACTGTATCCGCTTCACGCATATCTTCTAAGGGCATGATGAGCGATAGTGAGACCGTCGCCGGAGAAAATACCATAACTTTTACTGCGAAACAAATTAACTATTATTAAAAAAATGCAGAGGGGAAAATCTCCGGGGCACGATGGTCTCAGTATCGAGCATCTGAAATATGCCGGGCCCCACTTGCCGAGAGTTTTGGCGATGTTCTTTACGCTTTGCTTACGACATGCTTACCTTCCTGATCAGCTGATGAAAACCGTGGTAGTACCACTTCTTAAAAATAAGACGGGAGACGTGTCAGACTTTGCTAATTATAGGCCCATCTCGTTTGCGGGTTACCCTCATCTGGCAGAATAATATTGGTCAGAAATACACTTCGCATAACACGTTTCGCAGAAACAATTTCAGTCGAATGGTAAGATGGCATAAAGGTATAGTTGGCATTACTACTACCTCGCATACGACACATTTTGCAGCACATTGTTTTGTAGAATATCTCTTTGGCCGACTTTGGTTTAGCATAATTTTATGTACCATAATAATCATATAGCATACAGTTACAATATCATAATTATTTTCTACTAGCAGAAAAGTGCGTTAAGTAAACTTTACGTAGTAGAATGTAAGTACAGTTAGGTACGACGACGAGCGGTTCGAGGAGCAGTGTTAGGTATCTAGCCGCCACTGCCGCACAATTTTTAATCACAACAATTGTAATACATAAATTAGGTCCTGATTCCACCTTAGGGCACTTGGATTAGGTTAGGTACGACGACGAGCGAAGCGAGGAGGAGTGTTAGGTTGAACTGAGACCCTAACGAGCGAGCGAGCCGCGCGGCATCGGCCGGCTACCATACCACTTCATGGACAAAATGTGTAGGTAATCACAACAATTTGTAATGCATAAATTAGGTACTGATTGCACCTTAGGGCAGGTCCGACTTGGATTAGGTTAGGTACGACGACGAGCGAAGCGAGGAGGAGTGTTAGGTTGAACTGAGACCCTAACGAGCGAGCGAGCCGCGCGGCATCGGCCGGCTACCATACCACTTCATGGACAAAATGTGTAGGTAATCACAACAATTTGTAATGCATAAATTAGGTACTGATTGCACCTTAGGGCAGGTCCGACTTGGATTAGGTTAGGTACGACGACGAGCGAAGCGAGGAGGAGTGTTAGGTTGAACTTTTGTTTCTAATTTCAATTATATTTTTATTATTTTGATCACAGTTTTATTTAAAATCTAAAATCAGAAGTGGGATTGTCTCGCGTGTTCCCACTTTCTAAAAAAAAAAAAAATGTCGAACAATAATTCTGGTTCTAGAAGGAACCGTATACGTGAGTGCACACCTCCACCACCCGACCTAACACGCCTTAATATTACCCTGGACGCAATACTTAATAGGGTCTCGGCCTTGGAGCGGCGTTCAGTTTCAGAACCACGATCAAGCATGGAACAGCCAAGTCCTGCCATCGCCGACGTGACTAGTCCCTCTGTGCCCGAGTCTCATGGAGAGGTGATGCGCATGGCCAGCCCACTCAGCCGGCCCGCGCATGTCCCGACACCACTGGCCCCGGTGCCGTCGGTGCCATCTTCGCCTTCAACGTCGACTGCATCAGGAGACGCCGCGGAGCGTCTTATCGATGCCCTAAGGAGCTTGAACCCGGTGAGATCAAACCATTACTATGTCTCTGATTTCGACCCTAATGTTCATGACGTCAATGCATGGAGTGAAGAAGTAGATCTAGCTAAATTACAAAATAGATGGGACGACAAAGAATGTCTGGCCCGTGTCGGTTTGTGTTTGAAGGGCGATTCTCGCTCTTGGTTGCGCGAATGGACTGCAACGGATCGTACTTGGACTACTTTTAAATTAGAACTAAAGTCACTTTGTCCACAACGTGTCGATATCGCTAATATCCTGTATGACGTCATGTGCACTGAGTCCGATAAATATTCCACATACGCGGAATACGCGCGTAAATCTTTGTTACGATTGCGTATTGTCAAAGGATTAAGTAGTGATCTCTTGTGTGCAATCATTGTGCGTGGTATCAAAGACCCGCAGATTCGCGCTGCAGCTATGAATGCGAAATTAACCCCCGAAAATATTGTGGAATTTCTATCTATGTATGTGATGCCAAGTAAGCCCGTTATAAATGTTAACAAAAACAGCGTTGACTCAAGTATCCATTTAAACCGACACACTAGTTGGAACGATAACGGCGGGACTAGGAAACGTAGTGCTACAGACAAAAAAACTGTGAAGTGTTTCTCTTGCGGAGCTCGCGGTCATAAAAGCAACGAGTGTCCTAAACGCTCTAAAGTCGTAACAAGTGACAGTCAGAGTACTAATGCCAGTTTTCAATACCCGAACGTGAAAAACCCAAATAAGTGTAACTTTTGCAAAAAATTGGGGCATACGGAAGAAAAGTGTTTTGCTAAAGAGCGATCGGGGTCGCGCAATAAGTCTAATGTCAATTTTTGCCGCGAGATTACATGTGAAACGGCTAGGTCTGACGTCACACCAGCAGTGCTGTGTGGTCTACCTACGGACGTCTTAATTGACTGCGGCTCGTCTGGGTCGCTTATGTCTAAAGAACTTCTTAAACATTTTTCTTGCCGCCAAAACCCTAACGCTCAGATGTTGCGTGGAATAGGTGGTCATGAAATAAGATCAGACTGTTACGTGACTTTACCTATCGAGTTTGACAATTTGACCTTAGAGGTAGACTTTCATGTAGTACCCAGCGGTTATTTGAGCACACCCGTAATAATAGGTACCGATGTTTTGAATCGCAAAGGTGTAGCGTATATTCGTACCGGTGATTGCCAGCGTGTCATCTGTACCGACCGCGCGAATGTAAACAACGTAGGGCCGGTGTCAAATTCAGAACGTTGTTTTGATTCATTCAATACTCCCTTGCTGGGTCATGATAAACTGCGTCTTGAAAGTGTTTTAAAAAAATATTCCGAACATTTTCTTAGTGGTACCGCCTCGAGTACAGTCAATACCGGTGAAATGAAAATTCGTTTAACAACCGAGACCCCGATTAACTATCGTCCATACAAATTGTCTCACGAGGAAAAATTATGTGTGAGGACTATTGTAAACGATCTCAAAGAGAAAGGCGTTATACGTAATTCGGAATCCTCATACGCAAGTCCAATTCTTCTTGTAAAAAAAAAAGACGGCTCCAATAGGATGGTCGTTGATTACCGTGGTATAAACAATATAACGGTAAAGGAACGGTATCCATTGCCTCTTATAGAGGACCACATAGATAGGTTAGGTAAATGTAAATATTTTACAGCGTTAGATATGTTGACCGGCTTCCATCAAATCAAACTGAGTGACGACTCAATTGAAAAAACAGCTTTTGTGACTCCTGAGGGTCATTAAGAGTACCTAAAAATTCCTTATGGACTCGCAAATGCACCTGTAGTTTATCAACGTATTATTTCTGAAACCCTCAAACCTTTTATCGAGTCAGGAAAAGTAATTGTATACATAGACGATGTTTTGTTGTTAAGTGATAGTATCGAAGAGGGACTAACTTTACTCGATTCGGTATTAGAAAAACTGACGAAATCTGGGTTTTCAATTAATCTGAAAAAATGTTCTTTTCTGACAACGGAGGTAGAGTACCTAGGGAGGACTATTAGTAATGGTCAGGTGAGACCGAGCGCTCATAAAATAGAAGCCTTAACTAAATCCCCAACGCCAAAGACTGTTAGGCAAGTATGTAAGTCTTAATGTAAGAATTAATCAAAAATAAGCGTTTGTTTTTTTTTTCCTTTTCACTTTTTGTTAGGTGTGAGATGTGTATTTTTCTTGCCCCTTTGTTGACATTATCAAATATAAGTAATTCATATTGTTAATGTCGCAGTTGTTTGAAATGCTAAACATACTTAAAGTTGTTATGAGTATCGTGGCTTTTAGTTTGAGTAATAAGACCCTCTTGACGACGCAAAACACTTATTCCTAAGCGTCAAACGTCGTGCGTAATAACTCGAGTCCGCTAGCAGTGAAATATGAACGGTTAACAAAACAAAGCTAACAAAGTTTCAAAGTGTTAACCTATTAAATTTATGAATTTAATCATTCATTAGTTTAGTGCTGTAGTCGGGACGATTTCTGTCTGTAAATTGTTTCCGTATATTTATATATCGTGGCTAATTAATTATCAACTGGATAACGAGTCCTTAATATAACTGTGCGTTAACCTGTGCCTGTCTTAGTTTTGTTCCTACCTATGGGTAGCAGTCGTGACCCAGAAAGTACCCAAATTTATGTCTTTGTAACATTTGGGGCGTGACTGGTGAAGTACTGTGTAAATCCTGAGGACAAACGTGGCCATTTGTACTGTGTATAAGCCCGACGAAGGTTTTGGTTGGTACTTATTATGGCAAGCGAACTCATTGATGGCCCTTATGGGGTTTTGAGTTCGTATGGCGTATGTGTTACATGCATGGCTAATAAATGGTCGTTGTCAAGTTATAATTATTTTGACTTTGATTAAACTAAATATTAAGATACGTTTTGGTCTGGTTAGCATTTCATATGAGTAAACTAATGAGTCCATTTGTCAAAAAAAAAAAAAAAACAACTAGTTTCCCGATTTAGATGCTCATTTTTGGTGTTTGTCGTGCAGGTTCTGATGATGAGGATCAAGTAGGTCCAAAGCCAAGCACCTCGTTGGCAACACCCGACGACGACTCGGCAGCAGCCCGTGCTGGTCAAGCGCCGATAGTTGCTGACGCCCGCGAGGACGCTGGCACGTCAGGAGAGGCCGTGTTAGCGGCAGCAGCTTCTCCAACCTACACCCCGCCTGCCAGCCCGGAGCAGCCCATATAAGGCACCGCTGCCCTGTGTCGCGTGGCATTTCGTCACCCGGCGGCGCGCACTCATCTCGATACCACTCGCCCCTTTTCTTTTGTTTCTAATTTCAATTATATTTTTATTATTTTGATCACAGTTTTATTTAAAATCTAAAACTATTATATCATTGCAACGCCATAGAAATCAGGCGCAAACTTGACGGCTTATTTAAGGCTCGTTTCATAAAACCACTGAAACCACACTTAAGTTTTAAGATCGCTCATTATGTAACAATTGCATAAACTACTAGTAAAACTCTTGCCTTCTAATTAAGGATCAAATAGCCCCGTTTCACGACATTTCTAGCTACACAGTAATATGACGACTGCACAACAAGACATTGTTACATTTCCGATGACTCGCCTACCGGGAACCGATCGATCTCTGCATGTTGTATGTCCGCAGTGCACGCCGATTTTGTAAAGCTGAGACACTACTCTTGATACAAGTACCTACTACTCGAAAGTCGTGAGCTCGTGAGGAAACATTGAAATAACGTCATTTACCTACCATTTACCTATTTAGTGTGGCAAAAAGAAAATTGGTCCTGGAGGGAAACTAACCTTCTCTAAAGAGTATGAAGGGCGCAAGATACCTAACGAACCCAACCAGGTTAAAGGTGGATTGCTTTCAATTGTTTTTTTAATCTTCCCTGCTTCGAAAGATAATGGTTACTCCGATGTTCGAAATTCGAACTTTGTATAGTGCTGTCTCGCTCTTTCTAATATTGGTAACGAGATCAACAGGGATAGGACGACACGAACTTAAAATTTCAATCTTCGGAGTAGCCCTTCAGATTATTTTGCGTTCGACGACAAAGTTAGGTACTTCTAGGTTCGCCTAAAAACGCCAGTAGGCTGCAGAAAGACCGAAAGGCATTCGTAAAAATTGGAATAAACCATTCCGCAAAGTACAATCAACCAATTTGATTCCTAGGCCATTTCGTACCTAGTCACAGTAAACGCCAATATGAAAGCCGCTTGAGATCTCTATCATTGTCATTGTGACAAGGTTCTATAGTGGCCTAGAAATCAAATTGGTTGACTGTACGTATCGGACTCAGACTGTAACATAGACACTAGAGCCCACAATCTTGCAAAAGTCCTACAACAGTTTCCATAATACGCCCTCAAGCTAGCTGGGAACGTTTTTTCTAGACCCAACACAATGTCTACGGCATTCTGCTCCAGGTAAAAGATATTATCTATCTATATCCCGTATATATACTTATGGCATTCCTTGACATGAGAAACCTGTGGGAATGAAGGTTCAATGACACACATGATGATAATTTGTATGCAAATATGTAGCGAAGTAAAAAGCGGGTTATGACTCTTTTGGATCACCGTTGTCGGGTAAAAACTATCCTATAACAATCTGCAGATGCTTAGTTACTTGTATATCAAAATTAGTTACAAACTTTCGAGACGTTTTGGCGTGATGAATGCACAAAAGAAATGTAACAACAGATGGCGCTAAACTGCTGGCTCATGCGAAATAGACGTCAATCTGCATCGCGGTATTAAGATATTTCGATCGTTGTCTTCGTGCACACCGTACGAATGCAGAATCTACCTCTGCACTGTTTGAGAATCTCGCCTCTCAGCCGATATGAAATATCATTGATCTGTCGATATAAATAGACGACCGCGCTGCGGATTTCCCTGTGGAACTGTCCCTTATTTCTGTTTGTGGCTTTAGAATGTAATGTTGTTTGAAGAAGAAAATTGACTTCAAAAATAAGAAATCCTTTCCTACTTTCAGGAAGCAAAAGAAAATCCATAACTTTATACGAAAAGCTATAATATTTATACATGTGCTTACAAAAATCGTGGAGTTCCACACTGAAAAAAAAAAAAAAAAGATTTGTTACCGGTAGCCCAAACGTTAGCTGCTAGTTACATAAATCGTAGGACTGACAAACTGAGGGCTACTAGTAAGTCTAGTAACCAAAATAAGTTGTGTATAATTAATTAGCATAATTTTGTAGTTAAACTAGTTGAGCTATATATTTTTTCAGTGCATCGATTCTTGATGGATCCTATGATAGGATTCCCTTGTCATTGTCACACCTCTCATCAAATCTCTAGAATTACCACGTTAAATTAACCAGAAGGTCGCCTTATTTTTTTAAAGTACACACAACACTTTGTACACGGTGTTAGTTTGTCTATCTTCATCCCATATTCCAAAGGGAAACAAAGGTTAACTGGAAGAGATCCCTCATAGGGATAAGTTCGCCTTGGTACTTGTATACCTAGTACAGGATGTGCAGTTTTTGTGTACAATAAAGTGTTTACATACATACATACACATTTGAGAAAACATTCAATTTTATATTCACCAACTATAATCAGGATGGGAAAAATAAGTCTATTTTTTTTATAAAAAAAAACGGTACCTAAATAAAAAGTCACAGAATATTAAGATTCCTTTCTACAAAGTAACATTTCAATGATAAATGATAATGATAAATGATACATTTAGTTTCACGTTTCTACCACTAGGAGCGCTCGTGTCGCTTCGAAACCTGCCAGTCGACCAAACATCAAACAGTAGTTTGAAATTGCAACATATCTTGGCAACGTTTAAACTAGACAATAATTCGAATTTCGAACGAACAGTTTTGCTAAAACAAATTAATAACGGTCAAACTAGCAATCGTTACAGGAGTTTGAGCTGTTTGCATGTGATGATATGGTGCAAATTCCTATAGCAATTTCTAGGTTTTAAGAAGTAAATTGTGACGAATAGTACTTTACGACATAACTCAAAAGGATATAGATATAGTACATAAAGAAATATTCTTTATGTAAAATATCTTTATTTGTAATTTTATTGGCAGTTTTGGCAGATTTCCTACTACGTAACTAGCCCTTTGAGTATTGTCGAAATGTTTTAGCCCTGCCAAATAAGTACTAGAGCTTCCAGTTCCCGGGATGGTTTGTATGGATAATCCCGGGATGTCAGGATTTTCCATACAAAAAATCCCGGGGGTTAAACTAACTACATTTTAGTTGACAAGAATTGATAAATAATGTACAAAACAAGACGCTTACTATTATGAATACTTATTGTAGATTGTCAATTTGTGTTGATTGACCATTTTGATATTTAAATTACGCCACTTAACGCCATTATACAGATGAAAACTAAATGGGAAAAATCTTTTCCATGACTAAAATAAATCACTTTGTCATAAATTAAAGTTTTATACATCGGTGAAAACTGAATATAAGAGTCATGCACCTATATTTAGTGTCTTCATATGCCCCCAATATGTTTTCATTTCATCTATTAAACCTTAGATGCATACAGTATCTAAAATGATACTACTGAATAAGTCGAAATCAACTTAACGTCACTTTGGGACTTAGGCAAACTGAGCCACAGAGTACCAACTGGCATTGATTTAATTATTATTTAAGTTATTTCATAAATAAAATGTTATATAATTTTACTGTATGCATCTAAGGGATAACCATAACCATCGATTAGTATAGAACCTCACCAAATTGCTAGCCTGCATTTCCTATAAAGGCCGTGCAAATCATCAATAAAAGATAAATTTTACAAAAAAGCCTGAATCGAGTGATGAAAATAGTATTTTAAGACACTTTTAAACACCAATTTTTTTATTGAACCATTGATACAAAAGAATACGCTGTAAAACCCTTCAAATCAACACACAAAACACAAAAAAAAAACGACAGGACAACTGGTGTTGGGGTGGTGGAGTGGTTGACACGTTGGAGCGGTAAGCCAGAGGTTCCGGTATCGATACCCGATCTCTTCCGCCAGGTTACGCAGTTAAATTGTTCTTTGTGCTTTTATCTTTGTATCAATCGTTCACTATTGTTTAATTTTATGAAAATGTAAGTTTGATTGTGTGACAGGTTGAAAAGAACCATGTCACAACCAAAACCAAATTATATCTACTCAATTCACGCCACAGACTTTCTTATACAATTTATCGCAACCTCATACATTTCTCATACATACAAACGGTCATTTGGAAAACGTAAGTACAAAATTTGGACCGGCATCGCCGTCAGTAAAATGAAAACGAGAATAAATACCTTATAAAATAAATTAAAAAATTATAAATCAAATTTACTTTACCATTTTTACATGATTCGCGTTGTAGTTTATTTTACATGGCTTCGTGCGCGTGACATTTGTCATTTCAGTACATTTTAACCTAATGTAGGTTATAAAACGTATTGAGATGAAAGCCGTCACACGCACAATGCTATATGAAATAGACCAGAGGACATAATGTGCTCACAATCTGACAAAAATGAGTAGAAATTAAAATGTGGCAATACTGTAGTGTGGTCGTGTAGAAAACCGGGCCGACACTACAGTATTGCGACTTTTTAATCTGACTTTTTTGTCATGTAGTTGTCAACAGAGCTAACGCATGTCTCTTTCTAAACACTATACAGAAAGGAACGGATGCTTATTCCTCCGACTAGCGTCTATAGTCCTAAACCACAATTGAATTTAGAAAAATATTACAAATTTGGCAAATAAATACGATGTCACTTGTAACTAAAATTGTTAATCGACACAATGACTCAATGGTTTAACGTCAGCCGGAAAACTACCATATCGAAATCTCGTATAGTATAGATGTTATACTATTGAAGTCATCTTACAACCATGCAACTATTATTGATGAAAGTATGATGGCGTTAGCAGTAGGACTTCCAATCGCGGGATTTTTTGTATGAATGATCCCGGGACTGTCCATAAAAAAAAACCCGGGACTGGAAGCTACATCGAATAGTACAGAATGTTACAATGTTTACTAGAGCTTCCAATCCCGGGATTTTTGTATGGGTAATCCCGAGATCATCCATACAAAAACCTCGGGATTGTAAGCTACATCGAAAAGTACAGATGTTATACTGCTAACTGGAGCTTTTAAACCCGGTATTTTTAAATGGACAAACCCGGCCTCCCGGGATTAACCATGCAAATAATCCCGGCATTGGAAGCAGTATACCATCTGTACAATTCGATACAGCTTCCAATCCCGAGGATTTCCCGGGATTACCCATAGAAAAAAACCCGGGATTGGAAGCTTTAGCTCGCGGTACAACATTTGTACAATTCGATATTTCGGTTAGATACAGTCCGACCAAAAAGAGTAGATATTAAAAAGTGGCAATACTGTAGTGTCGTCCCCGTTCTTATATTGATTAGAAAGGGGGACACTACAGTATTGCCACTTTTGAATTTCTACTCTTTTTGGTCGGACTGTACGTGCCATTGCCCCGCTGCTGCACCCGACTGATCCTAATTTACTTCATTTTGTTTAATTCTACATTCAGAGGCCTTATTCCTTTTAAAAAAATGATTTTTCATACCTATTATGACAAATATATGGATAATTACAACCAACTTTTTGAAGTGAATAATACTTTTCCCCGAGTTCTAGGTAGTAACATAGCTATTTCATGCTTTTAATGCGTGCAGTCGAAAATAAGTTGAAAATACTAATATTTCGCGTGAATTTTGTCAATTTCGAGTAGTTTTTGAAACAAAAATTATCAAGGAAAAATTCAAACTGTAGGTTTCAAATATATACCAATAAATTTGAATAGCCCTGTTCTAGGTAGTAACATCATTAATATGTTAAGAAACATGTTTGATTATAGAGAAAAATGTCTAAAACAATCACAATTTAAAAGGAATAACTAAGGCCTCTTAAGTGTTTGCGATTTTGAAGACTTGGTAGCAACTTACTTTCATTATGAATAATTGTCATAAATCTAATTTTTTAAGGAAGAATTTTGTTGTCTCTATTCAAAATATCATTAAGCGTTATACAAGAGATACAGCCTTCACAGCATTTTCACCGATATCATAGTAAAATTATAAACTTAAGCTTTCAAAATATTTGACACGATTTCTTGTACAAAAATATATATCATAGGGGGCAAACGAGCAAACGTATCGCCTGATGGAAAGCGATTACCGTCGCCCATAAACACCTGCAACACCAGAGGAGTCACAAGTGCTTGCCTACCCGGAGGACGAAGATAGAATGCCTCTATGCTAGTAATTTCACCGGCTATCTTACCCCCACACCGGAACACAACAATGCGAACATTGCTGTTTGGCGGTGGGTTAGCAGGCAAGACGGTAGTAACAATCCGGACGGACCCTGCACGAGGCCCTACTACTCCAAAGAATTCTTACACAACTCTGTTAAAAAAGCTTGAAAAATAAATAGCATGATCATTTTCGAAACAGAAATATATAAAACAGTCACAAATATGTATAAATAACTATAATACTGACAGTATATTGACCAGCAATGTTTAAACAAGCAAAAAAAGTGATATTACACCAAAAAATCGAAAAAATTGGATTAAACGTACATTTATACATGCAAAATACACCAGTTTCTCCAAGTTTCAGAATTGAATAATATCAATAAATATCACATGAAGATTTTACTAGCCAACATAATGTCAATATATCTGTCAATAAAATGCTATAGGGCGAAACTTATCTGTGAAACGGCGAAAATAGGAACTACGACTGTCATGCTGATATTTCATAAGCAGAGGTCGGAATTCTCGTAGCTATTTTGAGCTGTCATAGGGACTTCTCATTTATCGACTACTGATATTAAACAAGATTAAAAGTAGAGGTAAACAACAGGCAGTCTTACCGCTAACTAACTTTTGAGTGGCTGAAATTCGTAATATCTTCGTGTGTGAAGACTGTAGCGACGCCCCTCAGTTCACAGATAAGTTGGTCGCTATAGCAGTCCGCTTACAGAACTGTCATGTTTTGACGGACCTGTCACGGTGACAGGAGTCATGAGTTAGGCCCTGACCTTCGCTGCCGCGGTGGGATTAATGTACAGTCAAGGAAGATGAAACATGTATCTTTTTAGATATTGTCACAATGAGAATAAAGGTTGTGTAAACTTTCTGAAATGATAATATAAACTTTTGACGTCTCTATGACTTTTAGTAGTATTTTATGCAATCGTTGCACAATGAACGTTTTTAAAGTCGAGTACCTACCCCGTAAGTAAGGTACGAGATTTTAAGAACTAATTGTGTAACTATTGCATACAATCTGAACAATAAAACATATTGTGACAATAATATTCCATTTATATTCCATTTATATGCCATTTGGCATTAAGTCCGCCATTTGTACTGACTTGTTTTGTGCAATAAAGTTTAAATAAATAAAATAAATAAATATGATTCGGTATCTTGGAACTGATCTGATCATGAAGACGGAAGGTAGGCCGTAGGAACACCTAAACAGCACCAGATAACCCATCGTGTTTGGGCTCACTCGGTTGGTCTTAGCAATTAACGTTTGAGAATAGTCAGCGATAAAAGTGTCTCAAAAAACATTTTTTGACAATTGATTACATTTTTAAAATATTCATTAATACAATGCCTTCGGTACTAAAATACTATAATCACACCGCAGCAGTGCTTAGGCCATTAAAATTATTCATCTTTAGTTTATCCTACCCCTAACCTACTAACTAATCCACCTATAGCGAAATTTGAAATAGACAACTTTTCCTTTTTTTTACACATCCATTAATAATACATTTACAACTTCCTACTGAAAAAACTGGCCACCGAGAAAACGTTCCATTTTCGAAATTCCAATCGGACTTATTAAAAAAAATACCCAACGGGTAAAAATACTGTTTCGATGCTACGCGCAAAAAAACGATCGAATGACATTCAATATTCTATCTCGTCTATACTTAAAAATAGATTTCTATATTAATACTTTATTAATCCTAAAATTAGTCGCTACTATGTACAGACAACTCCATCCTCCTAGCCTTTGTCCCATTTTTTTGAGAATGAATTCTCAATCGGGGTCGGCTACCTAAATCCCAAGATGTGGCGTAGGCACTAGTTTTTACGCAAGCGACTGCCATCTGACCTTCCAACCCAAAGGGGAAACTAGGCCTTATTGGGCTTAGGTGGTTTCCTCACGATGTTGTCCTTCACCGAAAAGCACAACAACACAACAACAAGTACAGACAACTACAGTTATTAAATACAAGTACACTCAACAACGGTTATATGTGCGTTGTTTTATATTAATCACATTAAATCGCTCGATGAGATTCGACAGGTCTTCTGACCTATTCTCGTTTTATAATCCAATGTTTGGAATATATAATAATAATATAATCCAAGGCCAAAATTATTAAATTTAATGGTGTTGAAGATTACGTTATTTTATGAAACATGCAATGTCTCATTATTTTTAATGTGGGTACAAACGAAGACACAATTAACTATACACGTATAGACCTTAAAGGTTGCAATAAGGTTTATATTCGTTTACAAATGTACACTTATCAGTGTCTTCGATAGTACACAACTTTTTTGTATATTAAAGTATTGATACAAAGATCAAAGCACAAAAAAAATGAAATGCGTAACCTGGCGATGAGACCTCTTAATTACCGGTCCAACGTGTTAACCTCTCTACCACCCTGACGCCAGATAACCTTTCGTTTTCCTTATGCTTTGCGTGTCGATGTTTGTATCAGTGGTTCAATATAAAATAATTGTGGTGTACCCACATTAAAAATAATCAGACATTACATTATTCATAAATTTATAAATAACAGCGCCCTCTCTCGCTTGCTCGTTCACTTCTGTTAAGTGCACTGAGATGTGAATTTGGCACCGCTTGGCGTTCAAAAGATTAATGTATACAGGGTGATCTATCCAAATGGGTCAGTAGGGAGAAGTCACAAACTACAAGAGAGAGGGAAATCTGTTCTTAGGAACCGTGGCGTCGATTTTAGATTCAATAAAACCTGCATTTTTTTTTATAAATCACACACATAACCCGATCAAAACCGCTGTAAAGAATGTTACAAACCGCAATGCGATTACTTATAGAATTTTAACCAGGTTCAATTCCCGGTTATGAATGAGATTTAAAAAAATGCAGTTTCTATTCAATCTAAAATCGACGCCATGGTTCCTAAGAACAGATTTCGCTATCTCTTATAGTTTTCGTTTTCTCCCTACTGAACCAATTGGATTGATCATGTATGTAAACGCTGATATCGTCAATTTTATTGGGGGGGTCTGTTAAGCAAATAAAGCTTTTCTTGTCTTATTAGATAGACATTATTACTTTATTGCATGATTTATATTACATTTTTCGTATTTCCGTCGAATTACCTTTTAAAGATTTCCTTTATATTATTTCAGTCACGTTATAGTTCATTTCATATAACAAGGGCCGATCCCACTTAAGAGTACACAGTGAGAACCATAATGTTTCTTTGTTGACTAATTGTTTTATGATCTCATATTTTTAATGGCACGTGTCGTTATTACCAAACAGTAAAGTTTTTTTGTATCTTTTGTTCCGTTCACTCACGTGGAATCGGGCTTTGGTTAGAAATGAACTATACAATAAATCTTACAGGCCATCAAAATTACGTAACATTCAATGCGCGCAGTGCTTTAATTGCTCATCCTTAAGGTTTCTAAGTTGACACACGCGCAGTACTTTAAGTCAAACTGCTCATACTTAAGGTTTCTAAGACTAAGTTGACACACGCGCAGTACTTTAAGTCAAACTGCTCATACTTAAGGTTTCTAAGACTAAGTTGACACACGCGCAGTACTTTAAGTCAAACTGCTCATACTTAAGGTTTCTAAGTCTAAGTTGACACACGCGCAGTACTTTAAGTCAAACTGCTCATACTTAAGGTTTCTAAGACTAAGTTGACACACGCGCAGTACTTTAAGTCAAACTGCTCATACTTAAGGTTTCTAAGACTAAGTTGACACACGCGCAGTACTTTAAGTCAAACTGCTCATACTTAAGGTTTCTAAGACTAAGTTCACAAATCACGCGCAGTACTTTAGTCAAACTGCTCATCATTAATGTTTCTAAGTTCACACACGCGCGCAGTACTTTAAGTCAAGCTCATCCTTAAGGTTTCTAAGACAATTCACACTAGAGCTGCCAATGCCGGGATTTATAGACAATCACGGGATTAGAAGACCGTTTAAGTCAATCAGTCACATGCCACCAAGGTTCGCAGCTGCGCCCACCTGGCGTCGAAAAAGTCCCGCATGCAGCGTCCGGCGGCCGCCACCGGGCTGTTGGCCACGTTGAACGCCTCGCAGTTGCGGAACATCAGCCGGACGTCGGAGGCGAACTCTTCCTTGCATTTGTATCTGTGGATAATAAATAAAATTGTTGAGGGGCTGAAATAAGCGAGCGAACGAAATGAGCGAGGACAAATGTATCTGGGTGTCATAATGGCTTTTGGCTACGTGTTAAACGCTCTGCTTTTCACTTTAAATGCGAGAAAAAAATATATCCTTAAAAATTAAGAACTCGATCTGATCAAATCGGCAAGTAATATTGGCTCACTTTTTAATAATCGATCTTCAAGTTGGCAACGAACAAATTTCTTTTTAATTTATATAGAAATTATTATATGGTTTCCAATTTTTTTTTTAAACCAGTCTTTATCGTTATTATCAAACAAAGGATAAAAATTACCGTATTTTTCATTTTCGAAAATATCCCAATTTGGGATTGAAACATTAAGTTCCTCATTTTTAATGAGCGTAGTAATTGATCTCAGCACATAAAATCTTACAGTCGGACTATTTTGTGTGTGCTGGGAAAGTCAAATTTTCCACGAGGTGACGTCATGTAGATGGTCGATTATTAGATGGCGCCGCGTTAAAAAAAAACAATATTAAAAACTAGTCAGTATCATTAAATTAGAATAATAGTTTTGGGTTTTGTGATAATAATTTAACACGTTCACTGCGGCTCAGAATATTGCTAACTTTCAACTAGTGCTGTAAGAGGTCTTTACGCCTTAACTGTACCATTTCACAGGTGCGGTTAGGGGTCTTAAGACCATACCAAGGAACAGACGTTTGAAATGCATTTTTTTTCATGAAATTCACAAATTTATATATGATACTTATATAATGCTGTAGCTAAAGGACTATTCTGTCTTGTTTTGGCTTCGCCCGAAGTTCTGATGTCAGAATATGAAATAATAACAAAAAATAATTAGGAGGCTTTTAGACCTCTTACAGCACTGAATTTGAGGTACATTTGTATTTACTTCTAGTGATGTTCCTAATAAAAAGGCAATTTATCGATATAGGCAATATATCGAATCATACAACTTTATCAAATACTGTAAGGAAATTACATATGACTGAAATAGAAACATTTAAGGCACAGTGGTTTGTTACAATCACGGTAGTAAGATTTAATTGACCCATGATTCAGCTATATACACATTCTATAATTATTGTTAATATTACTCACTAACCTTCTTGGGTATTTATTTACTACAGATCAACTGAAACACTGAACACAATTGACGCTTATTGCTTAGTATGTACATATTTTGAGTCACTAGCAATCATAATACATTAACGTGCGTTATTCATAGACGCGTGCACATCACTGGGCCATAGTTCAACTATAATAGACACAAACAGGTGCGGGAGGGGGCCGATAAGCTCGTACTACCTATACGAGGTCTTTACACCCCCTATCCGCACTAGACGCACACTTTTCACTCTCAGTGCGATGAGTGGCCTTAAGACCTCTTGCGTGTTTTAAAGTGCAAAAAAATCTATGTTATGGTAGAAATCGAACCATATATTGGACTCTTTTCTACCTATATAATTCTATAAGCTACGAGCTCCGCACCAGAGCGAAACCACAATATTTTTACCCGCACAGCCCGAGAGTACTGGCAGGAGGTCTTTAGACCTGCTATCGCAGCGAACGTGTTAATGAAATCTATATATTTATACCGGGTGTAACCGACGGTGTACCGAAAACTGAAACCATGGCTTCAGACCATTATTCTGGGCTGGAAAATCGTGGAAATTTCTTTGAGAAAATTCACAAATTTTCCTCGCGAGTTTTAATTTTTTCTTTATTTTTCCGTTAATCGAACTCTACCGGTAACAATTTTTCATGAAAAATCGCATGAAAATAGCATTTTCCGCAAAACACGCAACGTATCACAAACAGTATTATGTAAGCGTGTGGAGTGGGTCAGATAACGGTACTGGCCGGTCATTGATCCGTCAGTGCGCGCCCGTTGGCCGTAACGGTCGGACGCATGTTTAATGTTTACCTACCCGCACATTTTATTTGCTTTAAGTACTTGCTTGAATGAAAATAATCTTGTTAGACTGTTTTAATTTATCGGTCAGTTGTTACTGGTGTTAGGTACTACATACTAGTTGTGATCTGTGGTTGCGTTGTTTTTGTGGTTGCATTCATTCATGTCATTCGATGCGCATTGGCGTAACGGTATGTTTTGCGCCGACGCGTGAGTGGAGTGGGGAGTGCCTTGAACGGTCGATGCTTGCCGCGTGCTCCCCTCCCCGCGCGTCTGCACCCGAGAGAATTGGACGTAATACATTGCGCGTCGAGTTTTATAATTTATTTTAGAAAATCTTATTCTTGAGTTTTCCGAGAAAATGAACACTCGTTTTCAGTTCGTGATTATGGTCTAAAACTACAGTTTTCGTTTTCGGTACGCTGTCGGTTACACCCTGTATATTACGCGAGGCCGATTTTTGTACATCGCATCAGATCTACAGTTATATATACTGATTTTGATAAATGATATGTCGATAGATTCGTCTCATGCTGGAGAGGTGCATAAAACTTGGAATTTTAATTTTTTCCTGAAAAGGTAGTGAAAAATAGATTTGAAAAAACTACTGTGCGCTAACCACGTGACTTTGACCACGTGACCTGTGATCCCTATTTTGACATAAGATGACCAAATAATAATAAGCATGATTTGCTCACAAACCTGTAGTAAGATGTTCAGCATGATGAAATATTATTTTTGAGTTGGCAACATAATATCCGCAACACTTAAAACATGTACGAATATGCAAAAATAATTTTACAGTTTGTTGACATATGAATGACAGTAACCATATACTGACAACTTTTAATGTCTTTTTTATTGGGGGCTATTATGTCAATGCACTAAATTGCCAGGTTGTTTTTCTTTTTAAAATGTTTATATGGAAACTTTTTTCGCATAAGTGTTAAAAATGTGGAGAAAAAACCCGGTTAAGTGCGAGTTGGACTAGTGCTCGAAAGACTAAGACTAAGTTTATAAAACCAATTTAAACGTCATTCAAATAAGTAAATTTATGATAGATTATTATAAATATGATTATATAAGTCCATCAAAAAAATAATTTCAAGGAAAATGGCATGAGTCATGGTAAATTAAATGGTATTTTACAAGAAAAACTTAGTCCTTCCGCTTGCATGTCGACGGGATGGGAAATGTGGTCGAGTTGAGAATATGGACGACTTGACAATGTAGCTAAGTTGGGAATGTATCTACATTGGTAATATGGATGAGTTGGTAAAATGGACGAGTTGGAAATGTGGACGAGTTGGGAATATGGACGAGTTGGGAATGTGGACGAGTTGGGAATATGGACGAGTTGGGAATGTGGATGAGTTGGGAATATGGACGAGTTGGGAATGTGGATGAGTTGGTAAAATTGACAAGTTGGTAATATTAGACGAGTAGGGAATATGGACAAGTTGTTAATATGGGCGAGTTGTTAATTGGACGAATTGTCAATGTAGACGTGTTGGGAATATGGACGAGTTGGGAATGTGGATGAGTTGGCAAAATGAACAAGTTGGGAACACGGACGAGTGGGCAATGTGGACGAGTTGAGAATACGGACGAGTTGGTGATATGGAAGATTTGGCAATAAAGACGAGCTGATAATAAGGACATGTTGGTATTGTAGACGAGTTGGGTGTATCTTCGAGTTGGGAATATGGACGAGTTGGAAATGTGGATGAGTTGGCCATGTGGATGAGTTGGTAAAATTGACAAGTTGAGAACATGGACAAGTGGGCAATATGGACGAGTTCGCATTATGGACGAGTTGGCAGTGAAGACGAGTTGGTAATACGGACGAGTTGGTGATATGGAAGATTTGGCAATAAAGACGAGCTGATAATAAGGACAAGTTGGTATTGTAGACGAGTTGGGTGTATCGTCGAGTTGGGAATATGGACGAGATGGAAATGTGGATGAGTTGGCAATGTAAATGAGTTGGTAAAATTGACAAGTAGGGAACATGGACAAGAGGGAAATGTGGACGAGTTCGTATTATGGACGAGTTGGCAATGAAGATGAGTTGGTAATACGGACAAGTTGGTAATATAGACGAGTTGTCAATGTGGATGATTTGGGAATATGGAGGAGTTGGGAATGTGGATGAGTTGGCAAAATGAACAAGTTGGGAACAGGGACGAGTGGGCAATGAAAACGACTTGGTAAAACGGACGAGTTGAGAATATGGCCGAGTTAGAAATGTGGATGAGTTGGCAAAATGAACAATTTGATAATATGGACGAAATTGGCAATAAAGACGAGTTAATAATAAGGACGAGTTGGTATTGTAGACGAGTTGGAAATGTGGACGAGTTGGCAATAAAGACGTGTTGGTAATATGAACGAGTTGGCAATGTAGATGAGTTGGGTGTATGGAAGAGTGGGCAATGTGGACGATTGGGCAATGTGGACGATTTGGCATTGTGTACGAGTTGGGAATGTGGACAAGTTGGGAATATGGACGAGTTGGAAATGTGGACGAGTTGTATTTGTGGACAAGTTGGCATTGTGGTCGAGTAAGCAATATGGACGCGTTGGAATTGTGGACGAGTTGGGAATATGGACGAGTTAGCAATATGGTCGAGTTGGCATTGTGGACGAATTGGGAATATGGACGAGTTGCCAATGGAGACGAATTGGGGTTACCTATCTGAAACACTAAAAACGTTAGTCCGAATTTCATTTTGACAAAAACTATTCGACAAATATCATTTTAACTTTTTTTCATTTGTCCGAAAATTCAATTCGATAATTTACGATTGGGCATTAATTGTTTAGGATTTTTATTCACTCGACTAATGACACGTTTCCCTAAATCTCATTTGTCCGTAATATCAGTTTTCCGATGTAACGTTTCGGTTTATTAACTACTCGACTTTTTTTGTATAACTTTGATTTCATTTGTCCGATGTAACGATTCGGTTTATTAACTACTCGACTTTTTTTGTATGACTTTGATTTCATTTGTCCGATGTAACGATTCGGTTTATTAACTACTCGACTTTTTTTGTATGACTTTGATTTCATTTGTCCGATGTAACGATTCGGTTTATTAACTACTCGACTGTTCTCAAGGGGACTTTTTAATTTTAGTCATATTACTGTATCCTTTTTCAATTTGTCAAATTAACATAACGTGGTCGCAGTTCTAACCTAACCTAACCCAACCAGGTCGGTTTTGGCGGTTTGTCGGCTGCTCCCGCAGCACGGTAGCTTCGCTCACTCGGCTCGCGCGCTGTTGTGGTCACAGTTCTAACCTAACCTAACCCAACCAGGTCGGTTTTGGCTGTTTGTCGGCTGCTGCCGCAGCACGGTAGCTTCGCTCGGTCCGCTCGCGCGCTGTTGTGGTCACAGTTCTAACCTAACCTAACCCAACCAGGTCGGTTTTGGCGGTTTGTCGGCTGCTGCCGCAGCACGGTAACTTCGCTCGCTCGGCTCGCGGGCTGTTGTGGTCACAGTTCTAACCTAACCTAACCCAACCAGGTCGGTTTTGGCGGTTTGTCGGCTGCTGCCGCAGCACGGTAGCTTCGCTCGCTCGGCTCGCGCGCTGTTGTGGTCACAGTTCTAACCTAACCTAACCCAACCAGGTCGGTTTTGGCGGTTTGTCGGCTGCTGCCGCAGCACGGTAGCTTCGCTCGCTCGGCTCGCGCGCTGTTGTGGTCACAGTTCTAACCTAACCTAACCCAACCAGGTCGGTTTTGGCGGTTTGTCGGCTGCTGCCGCAGCACGGTAGCTTCGCTCGTTTGACTTGCGGGCTGTTGTTGTGGTCGCAGTTCTTATGTAATGCGAAAAATATCATTGGGTAAATGAAAAAATGGGTATTAAACAAAAGACGTCTCAATTCAGATGGCAAGTGAATGGGGCGGGAAAAGTTAAAAGGTGAACTGAAAATTTGGCTAAATGAAAAAATGGGTATTAAACAAAAGACGTCTCAATTCAGATGGCAAGTGAATGGGGCGGGAAAAGTTAAAAGGTGAACTGAAAATTTGTTCAAATGTATGCAGTGCCAAAAGTATCATGGGGTAAATGAAAAATGGGCTACGAAAAAAAATACGTAACAACTCATAGGGCAAGTGAATGTGACGGGAAAAGTTTTTCGGACAAACGATACTTCTACTAAATGTAAAATGGTGAAAAGAAAAATGTACGAATCCTGTCATCGGACAAACGATAATAATTCGAATAGTTTTCGGGCAAATGAAATTCGGTCAATGGTTTTTAGTGTTTGAGATAGGTTACCACGAATTGGTAATATAGACGAGTTGGCAATGTTGACGTGTTGGGTGTGTGGACAAGTTGGCATTGTGACCCAGATGGGAATATAGACGAGCTGACATTGTGGACGAGGTGGCAATGTGGAATAATTTACATGTTACCCTATAACATGCGAAACTTGATGGTAGAAATAACCTACATATGATGCAAATTTCAAAAAATCGACGTGCTCAGGAATAAATCATATTTGAATTAATGACGACTGGCTGATCATTCTTATATTCATCTATACTATGGAGGGAGGTCATGATTTCAGGAAAAATCTCGATAGCGTGATGCAGCCTGATAGTTGTTTTGTATGGACACGCGTCGCCGTGCCAACCTGGCGCCATCTGTTTTAAAAAAAACCATTGTCCTCGCATCACGCCGAAACGGCTGGATAAAAAGCTACTAATTTTGGTACAGGAATAGCTGAACATCCAAAGATGGTTATAGGATACTTTTTATTATGTTTAATATTTATCTTTGAAAACATAAATTCCATGAAATATTTTCCTTACAATGTGTAAACCTTATAATGACAGCGTTTGTGATTTTGAATTTAGAACGACGCGACCCCCGCGTGGCTCTTACGTGTACAAAAACTAAAAAGTATGAATTCGACATAATACCTCCGCGCGGCCCACCGGTATTAACAATAAGGTTAAGGTTGTTTGAGGCGTTGAGTTACGGAAACCGTCTTAGTTAGATAGAAAAGATGGCGCCAATTATCGACCAACGCAGACGAAAATATGAGTGGCAATGTTCGTTATAAATTGGCTCATGCTCAAAAAAAAACATACATTTCTTTAAATGTTTACAAATGAAGCGAAAATTGAAAAAAAAATAAGCATTTCTTTAAAAACACAATTTGCGACCATAGGAACTAATTAATGCTCTTTTATTGAATATGCAATTATATTCTTCTGTAGTTTGTAAGTATTGACCATAAAAAAGCCCGGAGACGCAATAATAAATGTTAATGAATAAAAAAGATTTTTTAATGCCATTTTATCGAGTGTAATTGAAATAGAAGTATTTCGAATGAATTTAAGTTAATTAAATACATTTTTAAATATGTTTTACCAACCAACATTTAGAACATTAGGCGCAAATTTTTGTATTGTTTGTGTTTGGCCTAACTTACTTCAGGAAAAATATTGATAGCGTGATGCAGCTTGATTGTTGTTTTGTATGGACACGCGTCGCCGTGCCAACCTGGCGCCATCTGTTTTCATAAAATCCTTTGTCCTCCAATCACGCCGAAATGGCTGGACGGATTTTAACCATTTTTGGTACAGGGATAGCTGGACATCCGAAGATGGTTATAGGATACTTTTTTTCCGTCTACGGTAAAGAAAAAATACGCGAATGAAGTCGTGTGCATCTCATAGCGTCATCCATTAGAGTCGTGAATTTGAATTTAGCACCACGCGTAGCGTACCCCGCGGGGGGCCGGCCTGCGCTACCCGCCGGGGACAATAGCTCTGAGGTTGGACGAGTCGCCGAGTTACGGACACTGGGGCAGTAGATGGCGTTAGTGGTACACGAAATGATTATTTTATGAAACAAAACTGAACACAATTTTGTTATTATTAATTTCTCGATGCAACAATGGGAACTACCACTCTATTATTGCATATAAAAATCATGTATTTACTCAGTAGTTTATAAATATTGACCCTCTTTTCATAAACGTACTGAGACGCGGAGAAAATTTGAAATGAATAAATAAGTTGTTTTTTACTTTCTTGAGAGACAATAATCAAAATAAAATTATTTAAAATCAATTTTATCCTTTGACGTATAAATATTTACGGAAAGTTAATGAAATATGATACGCGCATAAGTGCTACCAGTAGCGCCATCTGTGAGCTTTAAACAGTAGTTTTCCCTGAGGTGCCGTCCGCAGCAGAGTTTTCGCAATGGCGAAGTGAGTGGATTGGTCTGTAATTTGTGCATTGTTTTACTAGCTTTTACCCACTGCGCTCGCGTTAAAACATACGTTCACTATATTACTACGTCTACTACGACCTCTTACACAAATTTGAAGTTAATGAGTGATACATTTAAATGTTATTACTATGTACAATTAATTTCTTTAATTTTAATAGCTGATGCAAAGTTTAAGTTGACAGCTCGAGGGCCGTTCAGCGTCAGTATGTGTTTAGACAAAATATAAACAATCTCAAACAACGTTTGATTAAACTTTTAAGTATTTTTAAAGAGATGGTGACTAACAGAGACGGGAGGCAATAAGAAAAAAAACAATATCGTACAACGGAAAAAAGAAAGCAAGGCTGATGAAACTTAAGCAATACGAAGAGATGGTATCGAAAAAAACGGGGGGCTCGGGGGGCGGAGCCCCCCGCTCTAACAAAATACTACATGCTAAAACTGAAAAATTCAAGTAGCTTTGATGAAAGGCTAAGTTACCTGTAGATATATGGTGATCAAGAAAAAACAAAACCCTAAAAGGCTAAAAAGAAAGCAAGTCTCATAAAACTTTTAAGTATCCTGAAAAGATAGTGAACTAAAATGGCATAGTGCTCGCATTAAGAAAACACAAAAACTTAAAACGGAATCGAGAACGCAAGTCTGATCAAACTTTAAAAGATTCTAAAGAGATGGCGACCCAACCAGACGGGAAGCACGAAGAAAAAACAATATCGCACAACGGAAAGAAGAAAGCACGCCTGATGAAACTTTTAAATAACACGAAAAGATGTTATTGAAAAAAAAATGTATAACATGCTAAAACAGAAAATAAAGTAAATCTGATGATAGGCTAAGAAGTTACGTGTAGATATGGTGATCAAGAAAACACAAAACCTTCACTAACGAGTAAGCAAGTCTGCACAACCTTTTGAGTAACCCGAAAAGATAGTGAACGATAGTGGCATAGTACTCGCATAAATGAAACGGAAACAAGAAAGCAGGTTTGACCAAACTTTTAGGTATTCTAAAGAGATGGTGACTAACAGAGACGGAAGGCACTAAGTTAATTATACCGCAACACGGAAAGAAAAAAGCTGCGACGTTTGCTCCCCAGGAAGTGGTCTTAAATTAAACAAAGTCGTCAACAATATAATTAATAATTTATTTTTAAAAGTCGTGGGTTATATGGCCGTCTGATTTAACTCCGGGGTTCGGTACTTCCCCGCTCTGATGCTGTGGCTGCAGGTCTTGGCTTGGCAGTGGGTCCGTAGCAAAACTGGAAGGCGCCGGCCGTTGGTGTTGGTGTTCAGACTTTAAAATGTAGTTGGGCGAGGGTGCGGGCAAGCTCCACGCACCGCGGCTGTCGCCGTAGTTTTTTATTAAAAATGTTGCACCCCAGTGGGGTGCGACACAAACACTTATAGTTTAACCGATTGGTTTTGAAAATACTTCCAAATATGTCGGAAGAATATTACTTATTAGTAAATTATTTAAAACATTATAAATGTTCAGCGCGTAAGAGGACACTCAGCGAGGCTAGTGAACGCGACCGAACCAAATATCACGAAAGTAAGTAATCCGGCGAGTGCTTCTTCGAATGTTCTAGCTAAAGTAGACAAAGGCGCGCGCATTAGCCAATCAGTGCGCACTTCGATACAGGTGATGTGCTGATATCGCAAGCAGTTTACCGTCGCGCACACAAGTGCTATTTAGTTTAATGTATTAAATAATTTATGTTATTGTGCTAAGTTGTGTTGTTTATTATGATGTTATTATAATTAAGTAAGAATTATTTAACGTATTTTATATTTAAGTTAACAATGTATATTTTATTTTATGTTTATTTTATATAAGTTAACAATGTTATTGTTTTCGTAATTATTTCTGTAATAATAATAATTATGTACGTACAACTTTGAGTATTTAATGACAGGAGATGCCATGGACGGGCGACCCCCTCCGGCAAAATAACTGGTCAACTGGTCAAGCACGTTATATAAAACTACTTGAAGTCGCTTCACCGCCATTTTGCATTGATCTGTGTCGCGTGACACTTCTCTCTAAAAATGGTGAATTGTGCAGATATTTTCTTGTAAAAGGCGATCTGACAGCTCAAATACGTAACAAGATCGCGTTTCCTATCACAGGTAAGTATTTTTACGAAGTGTTAAATGTGTATTAAAATACAATCTCCATTTAAAGAAAAAAACCGTTGCGATACGTAAACGACAGAAAAATGTAAACATAAAACGGTGGTACAGGGGCGAGGGATGTGACAAAGTCAAAACTGCGACTCAACATTTGAATGAATCATTCATTCATTCGATCACTGCAGTTCGTTTAATAGTTAGGTAGTGTATTATTAGATACTTGCGACCCTCCCGGCTTCGCACGGGTGCAAAACTGATAAATTATGCATGTATTATACATATTATAAACCTTCCACTTGAATCACTCTATCTATTAAGAAAAACTGCATCAAAATCCGTTGCGTAGTTCTAAAGATCTAAGCATACATAGGGACAGACAGACAAACAGGCAGACAGCAAAAAGTGACTTTGTTCTATACTATGTAGTGATTGAATTTAATAATAGGTATAGATGTATGCTATTTTTAAATCTTGTAAGGTGAATTAGAAATATTACCTTTCTCTAGACATACGATGTTGAAATTTAATATGAAAATAATTATTTGCTAAAAGTATATCTAGGTAAAAGGAACATTTAATGCTGGGCTATGAGTATATGCGTTATACATATACTATTATTTATAGACTTTATTTCATATTCTTTCCATCTTCACTGCTTCCTCCTTATTTCCGTATTCTTCTTTTCTTTTATAGAATGAGAAATGAGGATATGCCGCAGAAGAACCAAGGTAACCGGCAAAGCTCACAGGACTGCACGATTGAAGTGGCAATGAGCAAGCCATGTAGTCCGGAGAATCGATGGCCATTAGGTCAGCAAAGTGCTAGAGTGGCGACCACGTATAGGAAAGCGCAGCGTAGCGAGGGTTGTGATGATTCTTGTGGAGGCCTATGTTCAGCAGTGGACGTCTGTGGCTGATAGATAGATGAATATATTTACTTAATTATAACTTTTTTTATTTTGTTTTATATGTGGTAATTCTAATTAAATTAATAACAATTTGTTTTATTGTCTTCTCTTTACTTATTATTTACTCATATCTTTAAATCACTTTATATGTGGTTTCATTTAATCACCTTAATTTTTAGAGGGGCGTACGTTCTTTTCCTGAAGGTTATATTCACTGACCTCTAAACTACAACACGTTGGACTAAATATTCCATAGGGAATGACAGTTGTTTTCAGTGCCCATTCAAAGCATCCTGTGTGAACGTCTACTAAAATTGACATGTCAGGCAAACGGTTCTTTGATCTGTGACGATCTGTGAATCTCTAATATTAGATCCATGGACGCTCACACAACTTGCACATAGCTATCGGCTCCAAAATAGCAAAAATTAAGTGGTTTCATTTTAGCAACAACAATATGAAGTCAAGTGTACCTACTTGTTTTAGAAGTCCGTGATTGTTTAAGCCCGACAACCGCGAGCGACAGTTTTATTTCACAGTTTAGTTATGCGAGAGTGATAAGTACACAATAAATATGGACAGATAATTATACATAAAAACAAATATATTTATTGGATAACATCTTCAATATACAGAATTTACAGTTTTCAAATTTCACAATAAATAGTACCTATAAGACAATTCAGTTCATTCATTAAAATGATTTGACTCATTCTTTATATGTGTCCCATCACTATGTTTTTCTTATGTATGCTGCACAGTTACGTGAAAACAGTATCTGTGTGCATGTCATTTTTGATGTGTTGAATTTTGCTGTAGTGTGCGTTTATCGCAACAGCAAAATTTGTGTCTGTTGAGTTATTAGTCTTTTGGTGGTGTGCTGTACGTGTTTACCTCGCCCCCCGCTAAAATTGGCGAAAAAATTTGTTCGAAGAGTTTACGTTATGACATCTCCATTTGTCTATGCTCTAAGACGTACAACGGTACATTACCCCGCGCGCCACGAAAGGATTTTACCATATTAAAAGTAAAATCCGTACTTTGAGTAATATTTTCGTATTTAATCTTTTAAAATTCACACTTTCATACATCACGCAAACAAAATAGCCATAGGTACTATATTTAAAGTTCCTAACGCGATCTAGCAATTAATTAAGTTACTATATTATTGTAAATAGATAGTGACCCATACGAAAATTAAAAGTAATAGATATAATAATTGTGGCCCGGAGTAATTACTACCATGTATCAGTGGTGTTACGTTCATAGAACCCGATTCCCACCGGCTTGCCTATTTTAACGCGTTTACTACTAACTTTTTTAACTGAAAGAAACAGTATAGCAAGGTATACTCCGGTTTACTTAGGAATTTGATACCACACCACTGCTACATTACTTAAAATATGATGTTAACTCTTATTTATTTATCATTTAGAATTATTTGCTTCAAATCTTTGATATGCCATGTACCAATGTTTTTCCCCGTCATGTCTTCCAATACATACACCAATGGAGACTTTTTTTTAATAACACGGCATTTTATATATTTTGGAGCCAGTTTCTTGGAAAAGTATTGATCCTTGTTGCTCAAAACATAAGCACGTTTCATTACAATGTCACCAATTTTAAATTCCATGGACTTCCGACGTAAATTGTAATGAGACGTGTTTTTGGCGTGAGCATGCCATAGTTTTGCCTGGACTGTGTCAAATATTTCAGAAAGACAACCTAGGTTTTCAGCATAGACGTCTCTAGGGAGAAATATCATTTCATCGCCAATATCGTTCTCAACGTACTGTAACCCACAATTTACCAATTCTCTGCCGAATACTAAGAATGAAGGGGTAAAGCCAGTCGCCTCATTCACCGAATTGTTAATGGCGAACTGCACCTTAGGGATAAAAATGTCCCAAGTCCTATGGTCATCCTCGACGTAAGTTGATAAACAGGTTATGATAGTACGGTTGTATCTTTCTACTGTGTTAACCTGTGGTGTATACTTTGGAGTGAAAAATACGTTAGGCACGTTGTAAGTTCTAAAGAGAGACTCCGTAACTTTACTGATAAACTGGCTACCGTTGTCTAAGTAGATCGTTTGGGCAATTCCGTGCACAAGAAAAACAGAGTCTTCTAAAAACCTACAGACAGCAATGGCAGTAGCAGCACGCAAGGGAGTTATTAAACAAAACTTACTAAAACAGCACGTGACTACCAAAATGTAACTGTTTTGTTTCCTAGTCACTGGCAGAGGGCCCATTAGGTCAATCGAAATGACTTGGAATGGTCGACTGCAATTTTTAGGTCGTCCCATTTCACCTAAAGTTTGGTGGTTCTGAGCCTTATAAGCAAGACATTTGGCACATGACCCTACATATTTGACGACGTCTTGGTACATTCCTGGCCAGAAATAACGTAGCGTAAGACGACGGTACGTTTTGAAGACGCCCAGATGACCGGCAGTAGGTTCAGCATGGTTTTCTTGCATTACCTGCTCACGAAGTTCACGCGGAATGACTTCTTTCCAAGAGAACTCAGAGACTAATTCGTGGCTGGCTTCAGGGTAAAATTTATTTTTGGTTAGCCGATAAAGTGAGTTATTCTTAATGAGAAAATTTGGATAGTCTTGTGGTTTTGTCAAACACGAATTATAAATATTTTTGTACCACGGATCAGCTGTTTTTGAGAAATGACCGGCCGTACTTATGGCATTAACTGGACAAGCTCTCGATAGGGCATCTGGGATGACATTGTCGACGCCACGACGATGTTTGAGTTCAAAATGAAACGCAGACAACCTAACGCCCCAGCGAGCCAATCTACCGGTAGGGTTATTCAGAGAAAGGAACCATTTCAAAGCAATATGGTCTGTATAGACCGTGAAGGGTTTTCCGTTCTCCAAATAACACCTCCAATGTTCCAAAGCTACTACCACTGCAAGCGTCTCGCGCTCCGTGATGCTGTAATTCCGTTCCGCCGCTGATAACGACTTGCTCATGTAGGCAATTGGGTGCTCCTTGCCGTCTACGGTCTGGGTAAGCATCCCACCCACGCCGTAGTTACTAGCGTCGGTGTGCACCTCAAATGGCTTGTCGTAATCAGGGCAGGAAAGAACAGGAGCCGAAACCAAACACTCTTTTAGCTTCTGGAATGATGCGTCAGCTTCTGGAGACCAGACAAACGGTGGTCCACCTTTCTTATTCGAAGTCAACCTATTAAGTGGACCTGCTATAGTGCTGAAGTTGGGGACGAAACGACGGTACCATGTGGCGGTTCCAAGGAAGCGCTTAATATCCTTTCGACATTTAGGTGTCGGATAGTTGAGGATTGCTTGAACCTTGTCACCATCAGTACGAAGTCCGCAACTGTCAACAACGTAGCCCAAATATTTCAGTTGACTCCGGAAGAACTGACATTTGTCCAGGTTGATAGTGAGGTTGGCCTGTTGCAACTTTTCCAACACGCGAAGCAAAAGGGAGACATGTGAATTGAAGTCGCTTGAAACTATGACTATGTCATCGAGGTACGCGAAGACTTTCAGGTCGAATTCCCTGAATAGTAAGTCAACCAGTCTCTGCTGCGTGGCAGGTGCGTTTGTCAGACCAAATGCAGTACGTTTGAACCTTAGCGTACCACGTCCTGGCACGTAAAACGCCGTCTTGTCTCGATCTTCAGGTGCTATGGGAATTTGCCAGAACGCTTTGGACAAATCAATGCTAGAGAGGTAGCGAGCGTCGCGAAGATTGTCCAATATTTCGGACACGTAAGGCAAATTGTACGCGTCGCGTTTTGTCACCGAGTTTAATTTGCGACTGTCTAAGCAAAACCGCGGTTGGCCATTCTTTTTTGTAACTATTAGGACCGGAGACGACCAAGCGCTCTCGCAGGGCTCGATTACGTCGAGACCTAGCATCTCGTCCACCTGTTCGACAAGAATGCGCTGCTTCTCCGGCGACATCCGGTAGTAACGCTGTCGAATAGGCGCAGCGTCTCCAGTATCAATTCGGTGAGTGATCAACTTCGTCTCACCTAAACCCTTACACTCGGCAGAGATGGCAGTAAACTGACTGATTATGTTATCAGCCACGGATTTTTCTGAGCTATTTAGACGGTCATAATCCTGCAAAAATGTAGTTGTGTCTGTTACGAGACTAGCGTTCGAAACTAACGTATCCGAAAAGTGAATTCCCGTTAGGTGATTCGGAAAAATATTAAATTTTTGCCAAAAGTCTATGCCCAAAACGAGATGTATATTAATGTCAGGCACAATAAAAGCTCTAATTATATGAAATGCATCTTCAAACTTAATTGGTAGGTCCATGTAACCAATACTAGTCATAGATTGTCCTCCGGCAGCTGTAACGTTGACAATCTGACCTTGTTGAAGTTCCAAGCCATGCTTTTCCAAACGAAGATGGCTATTATTACCCAATATTGTTATGGCTGAACCCGAATCTAGAAGACCTAACATTGACAAATCGTAAATTTTTATGGATGCATAAGGCCGAGGGTCATTGATAGGTTGGTTCTGCAGAATTGTGTCAATTTTGTAAGAACTAAAATAGAAGTTTAAGATTTCTAGCCATTTAGCCCAATCTTTGCTATCGAACTTACTATTTTGTTGATTGTTATCACAATTCTGCAGGTCCACTAGTTTTTTGAAGAACCTGGTTTACTACAATTAGGACACTCCGGAGTCTTGACACCCTCACGTCCACAAACGAAACAAACTATTTTATCTTTATTTGCCTTGCATTGGCGCAAATTATGGGTGTTATTACGACACCGCGGGCAATAAAATGTTTTGGGACCTGAGGTCTGCATTGCATGTACATATTTATTACTATTGGCAGGTTTTTGTTCGTATTTTATGTTGTTATTAGGATAAGGTTTATTTTTGTTAAAGTTATTACTGTAATAATTCTGATTATAGCTTTGATTTGAATTGTGTGTTTTCTGTGATGAATGACCACTGTATACGAATTCTGGTGCTAAAGTATCAGATGTCCGTCTGGGAGGTTCGCGAAAACCGGAAAGTCGTGCCTGAATGCACTCGTAGTTACGGCATAGGGATCTCAAAGTGTCAATATCGGGAATATCCGTTGATGAAGCTAACGTACTCGCGTAACACGGTCTGATGTTATGCAGGAGTATCTCCAGCTGGTCTTTGTCCGATAAGGATTCAGACAACCTCGAAAACAGCCCGGTCATTATTGACAAATAAATGGTAATGTTTTCTGATTCACCTTGAGTCCTAGCCCGTATCTCCGAGAGTAACCGATAATCATAGTCGGCCTGATCAAAATCTTTTTTAAGACGCGCAATCAACTGATCCCAATCAGACAACTGATCCTGAAGACCACGGAACCAATGTAATGCATCACCTGTGAAAATTTCTGTGGCAAATGACAGCAGCTTAGATGAGGAGATATTCCTAGCTTTGCTGAATTCGGTTATCCGCTGAATAAAAGAGCGCACGCATGATTTACCGTCATATCTAATTTTAGTGAGCTCACTAGCCCCGCCACGATCACACGACACATTTATGTTTAAAGGCGCACCACCAGCCGATGATTGCTCAGGGTTGCTATTAGCAGAAGGCGCAATTAAATTATCAACTATTTGGGTTTCCTTAAGGGATTCAAACCGTTGGAAAAGTGTTTGAAACTCAGTTACACAGGCTTCGCGAGCATGCTTCGCCGACTCGTCAGCTGCCAACCGATTTAGCCGATGGTAAAGGTGGTGTAAGTAATTTTGCACTCGTAGCATTGCATTCCTGTCTAACTGAGAGTCAAGGAGGGACTTCACCTTAGTGAGCACATCACTGATACCTTTTAAGTCTTCAGCAATACTAAAGGGGCTCTCTAATATATCCTCAGATGGAAAAAGGGGACCAAGCTTCGCAATCTGCTTCCGCAAATCCTGTACAGTTGCGGCGGGTGTCGTGCCTCTAATTTGGACCTCGTATTCCAATTCGGATTTTTGTAAAGATAAAAATTTTACGGGCAGCGCCATTATTTAAAATAATTATTATTATTCTATTCGCGACAAATTAAATTAACGAAAGCACACCAATGAATAAATCGCTGAACAAGTGTTACCTACTACTCCGTTCTGTTACACAATGCAAAAACTAAGCAACGTTGTGGTTGAAGCAAAAAAATAAAAAAATGAAACAAGACAATCACAAAAATAAAAACATAAAAAGCATTGAAATTAACGTAGCTAATGTGTACACACCGGAAAAACAATACAAATATTTAAAACACAATAAATAAATTATGTTAACACTTCTGTACTCGACTGTACTTCAAACAAAGGCCGAACTAGTCTCGGAGTTCAATACAGGGTGTTTAAAATTCGACAGTTATGATAAAAATTAAAAGCAATAAGTAAATTTTGACAAAATTAATATTAATTAGTTTTTTTTTAAAGAATTCAAGGAAAATTTATAATAGATATGTACACCTTAGTTACATGCAACCAAAAAAAAACAAACGTTTCACAAGAAATAAAAGAAAGAAAAAACACAAAACACACAACTCCCACGGAGTGAAATCAGACCTTTTTTAAGCCACGTTAGAGGGCGCCAGTGCGACGTTTGCTCCCCAGGAAGTGGTCTTAAATTAAACAAAGTCGTCAACAATATAATTAATAATTTATTTTTAAAAGTCGTGGGTTATATGGCCGTCTGATTTAACTCCGGGGTTCGGTACTTCCCCGCTCTGATGCTGTGGCTGCAGGTCTTGGCTTGGCAGTGGGTCCGTAGCAAAACTGGAAGGCGCCGGCCGTTGGTGTTGGTGTTCAGACTTTAAAATGTAGTTGGGCGAGGGTGCGGGCAAGCTCCACGCACCGCGGCTGTCGCCGTAGTTTTTTATTAAAAATGTTGCACCCCAGTGGGGTGCGACACAAACACTTATAGTTTAACCGATTGGTTTTGAAAATACTTCCAAATATGTCGGAAGAATATTACTTATTAGTAAATTATTTAAAACATTATAAATGTTCAGCGCGTAAGAGGACACTCAGCGAGGCTAGTGAACGCGACCGAACCAAATATCACGAAAGTAAGTAATCCGGCGAGTGCTTCTTCGAATGTTCTAGCTAAAGTAGACAAAGGCGCGCGCATTAGCCAATCAGTGCGCACTTCGATACAGGTGATGTGCTGATATCGCAAGCAGTTTACCGTCGCGCACACAAGTGCTATTTAGTTTAATGTATTAAATAATTTATGTTATTGTGCTAAGTTGTGTTGTTTATTATGATGTTATTATAATTAAGTAAGAATTATTTAACGTATTTTATATTTAAGTTAACAATGTATATTTTATTTTATGTTTATTTTATATAAGTTAACAATGTTATTGTTTTCGTAATTATTTCTGTAATAATAATAATTATGTACGTACAACGGTACAAAGCAAGACTGATAAAACTTTTAAGCAGCACGAAGAGATGGTATTTAAAAATACAGGAGGCTCGGGGGGCAGAGCACTCAGAAAATGTCATTTGCTAAAACTGAAAAATTCAATTAAATCTGATAAAAGGCTAAGTGACCTGTAGATATGGTGATGAAGAAAACGTAAAACCTTAAAACGCTGACAAGAAAACAAGTCTGATCAAACATAAAAGCAACCTGAAAATATATTGAACTAAAATGGCTTAGTGCTCGCATTATAATACACAAATCCTTAAAAACGGAATCAACAAAGCAAGGCTGATCAAACTTTAAAGAATTCGAAGAAGAAGAAGATGTGGTGACCAAACCAGACGGGAGGCACGAAGAAAAAACAATATTGCACAACGAAAAGAAAAAAGCAAAGCACGACTGATGAAACTTTTAAGTAACACGAAGAGATGGTATTGAAAAAGACGGGGGGCTCGCACTTAAAAAATGCAATATACCAAGACTGAAAATTATAAGTAAATCTGATGAAAGGCTAAATGATCTGTAGATATGGTGATCAAGAAAGAAAAGAAAGAAAAGACAAAACCTTAAAATGCTAACTAGAAAACAAGTCTGATCAAACTTTTAAGTAACCTGAAAAGATAGTGAACTAAAATTGCATAGTGCTCGCATTAAGAAAACATAAATCCTTAAAACGGATTCAAGAAAGCAAGTCTGATCAAACTTTAAAGGATTCTAAATGGGGATGGTGACCAAACCAGACGGGAGGCGCGAAGAAAAAACAATATAACAAACGGAAAGAAAAAAGCAAGACTGGTGTAACTTTCAAGTTAATTGACGAGATAGATAACAAAAATGCAGTAGTGCTCACATTGAGAATACATAAACCTAAAAACGGTAACAGAAAAGCAATTCTGAACAAACGATTAAGTATTCTAAGGAGATGATGACCAAAAAAAGCGGGGCAGTAAGCAAGACAATATACCACAACGGAAAGAAGAGAACATGACTTTATTTAAGTAACCAATTGAGACAGTGCACAAAAATGTCGGAGGCCTCGCATTGAGAAAACAAAACAAGAAAGTAGAAATTGAATCTAAAATGAACAAGGAATCATGTCCGTGAAAGCATTCAAATATTCCAAAGATACAGTAAACAAAAAATATGGGGGGCTTGAGTTATGCCAAGCCAATGCCAAATGCCAAGTTATGCCAAGTGAACGTATTTTTTTTAACGCGTGCGAAGCCGCGGGCAAAAGCTAGTTCAGAATAAAATTTGTCAAATTCTGCTGTCAACAAAACAAATTGATTTTATACGGCTTCCGTTTTTACCGACTATGATAAGGAACCCTAAAATTAGGTTTGTATTATAGACTTGAGAGTATAGATAGCATCTCCCTCACTCTTCTGTCAGACACTATTTCAATGAGAGGAAAGACACGAAAGTTTGAATTTGGAATTCGGGTATTAGGCCTTCAGCTCAAAATTTATTGTAAAAATATATATCTTATATTCTTTTTTCAACCATATTTAGCTGTTTTATATATTGTTTTTTTTTTATTACATGTACATATTTGACATATTTTTTTTTTTATTGTGGAGTATTGTTGGTCAGTAATTTATTTAGATTAAATTAGTAAGTAGGGTTTGATTGAGTATAACTAGCGTAAGAATCTCAAACACAATGTGTAATTGTTATTATTTATTTATTTATTAGGTTTGCCAACAGGTACAATACTATATAACATACATAAAAAACAAATGCAAGTACGAAACATATCGGAGTATTTACCCAATTACAGGCAAACACAACGTGCGTTATGAACAAAAATTCGCTTACGTTAATAACTGACTTTATGTTCAATAGGTAACATAGAAAAAAAAAACACTTGAAGTATTTACGATTATAAATGAATACATAAATAGTTACGCACTCCATGACTTCCTTTTTAAAACCTGCGTAGTGAGTGACCAAATCTGTCGTTTCGATTCATGTGCTATTTCTGGAAATTGATAGAAATCGATCAAATCGATAAATTTATGTCCTGAAGAAAGAACAACAAATTAAAATTCTTCCAATCTTATGTTCGGTCCTATGAAAATATGTCAACTTTTTTTTAAGATATGGGACTTGTTTCATATTTAATGCCAATAATTTTGTATTTAAAGACGCGACACTATACATACATCACATCACGCTCTTTCACATATTATTTCGTATATATCTATCCCTTTCCCACTGGGGTCGGGCGGGAATAACAAGTGTTAGTTGGCGCCACCTAGCGGACTGGTGGTGAAGACAGAAGAGAAAAATATGGCGATTATCGCGGTTCGCTAACTCCGGCCGGAGCGTAACAAAAATTAATAAATCAAGTGAAAAGTGCAAGTGAGCTCGGTGGATATTCCCTGGGGTGAGTGTAGGGCTCATTTATATATATTTTACGTTTTGTACTTCGGAGAGGTACACGAATTAGTCAGTTGGCCGTGGTTTCGGAAGGCGAGTAAAATTTGAACCAGCGCATGCGGTCATGTGAAGTCCCAATCCCACTTGCGGACGAACCGGGAAGGCTTTACATTAACAGGACTATTGTCATGAATTATATTTTTCCATAAATCGAATAATATGCATTTTATTTGTGAAACAGATCAGCAGATCACAGAATCTAATGAAGAATCACATGTCATTAATGCACGAGTTATTTTTTACAAAAGAGTTGAAAATGTTGTCACGATGAAGCTGGCAGTTGGCTATCAGGCCTGGCTCTAGCCTGGCATGTTTTAACGTTTTTAAAACATCATTTTAACGTGTTTTTTTTACAGTACTTACTTATTCTTCGTTCCCCAAAAACTTCTTATCGATAAAGTAGTTATTTTCTGTAACACTACCGGATTTCCATATTCTGGCGGCGGTTCGACGCCGCAACGGGTCTCTAGTTAGTTTAAACTGAACACTATTTTAAAAACTTCAAATATTATAAATTCTTTAAGTATGTATTTTTGTGTTTTTTTTTATTTGATTACTGATGATGATATAGCCTAACAAGCGTCGGTCCGGCCCAGGGATAGTGGCGCTACAAACAGCTTTCATATGACAATAATGTGCATACGTCATATTTACATATTAAACGTCAGTCAAGGATTTGTCATTAACCAAATTCAAAACATTGTTTACCGGAATGCTGCTCAATCCTTCGTTCTTCTTGCGAAATAAATACATAATCCTATTGGAAAAAACTTCACTTTCATCACTGGATAGTCTTGGCTTTATTATGCAAAAATTACTTGAAATTTTCGGAATATTTAGTCCTGTTTCCTCTTTGTTTACATCAGTGACATTCACCGACTTTCAACGTCAGTTACCAAAAATTGGTCGTTGCCAGTAAAATTAATTGGTACCACTACAAATCCGCAATATGGCGGGGGTTGTAAATCCCCCTGTAGTGCTATACTGGACCAATTTGGCAACTAGTACTCACATGTTATCATGTAATTTCCGTTTGATCGTCGACAAGTCCATGGGGCTTTTGATGGTCTTCCTGTACTGTGGGTACCTCTCCGTGTCTACCGGGATCAGGAAGGGCCACGCGTGCTTGTGACACTCCATCTCGCAGAGCAGGTTCCTGCAACAACAACGTTAATAGAGCCGCCGGATATTTAAAATCCGGGATTTTTAGTATGGGTATATATTTAACCGTCAATGAATGCTCACGGAAAGCGGCTCTACGGGACGAGTAGCGACGTGTAGTCAAACGGGTCACTAAGAACTCCACAAATGCATAATGGCCACGACCACCCTGTAAAGAGTGTACCGAAGAATAAGAGATATTTAAAATCCCGGGATATTAGGGTTCCGTACCCAAAGGGTAAAAACGGGACCCTATTACTGAGACTTCGCTGTCCGTCCGTCCGTCCGTCCGTCCGTCCGTCCGTCCGTCCGTCCGTCCGTCCGTCCGTCTGTCACCAGGCTGTATCTCAAGAACGGTGATAGCTAGACACTTGAAATTTTCACAGATGATGTATTTCTATTGCCGCTATAACAACAAATACTAAAAATAAAATAAAATAAATATTTAAGGGGGGCTCCCATACAACAAACTTGTTATACCTATATATACATATATATAGGTACGGAACCCTTCATGCGCGAGTCGGACTCGCACTTGCCCAATTTTTTTAGTATGGGTAATCCCAAGAGTGGAACTATAGAAGAGGACTATTTGATAAAGAGTGGGGCTCATCCTTTTCACGTTTTCCCTAAAAATATAATTTGGATCTCTAAAGTCTAGTGAATAGGCATTTCAGGCAAGCATGCTCCATCTTCTGGTAATGCCCGCACACTGGCTGCGTATGTCAGAGAGATCGGTTTATGTCATATGGGCTGCCGGACACATTCGGCGGCAATATTCAACAAAAACGTTGTAATTGCAGCAGTTATAAGCCCAATCTTAATTAGAATATCTCTTGAAAATACCAATATTATAGATTATCAACACTTTTCTAAGAAGTTTAATCACCATTGTCTCCTGCGTGACGGGACAGAATAACAACAAGAAAAAGTTGATCCACCCTTAAAATAAAAAACGTTAATTTGTATTTACTCAGGTTTGCATTATATACAGTGAGATACCTGGCGGACCCCAAATATCTCTTGTATGTATCCAACTTTATTCGTTTTGGGAATGGTGGGATATAACCAATTGCGGGTTAGGAGGGATTCAGTTCTTGTTTCCTACATTTTAAAATTATTGAGAGGGAAGGTCAGCAACCCTGGGGTACTGGCAGCGGTAGAGCTGTGTGTGCCGGATCGGTACGAGTGGCGCTGCTGGCCGAGCACCTTCCTTTGGTCCTTTTGTCATCCGAGAGGGGGTTGGCAGTGAAAAGTGCTGAAGAGATCGAGTTTGAGTTTTAAAATTTCCTTAGGGAAGGGCAACGGGAGTTGTAAAATTGGTGGCGTTGTCGCAATGCGAGTGAGGTTGCTTGGTGCGCGGGTGCAAGCACCCCGCGAGGGGGTCTGTCCTGGGATTCTCTCACCCGAGAGGGGGTTGCCAGTGGCAGATGCAGAAGAAAAAGTAGCTCGAGTTGTAAATTGCTTAAGAAAGGGGAGCGAGATAAAAGATGGAGGCAAATTTGCACGCACATGTTTGCTTGGGAAGGTGTGGAGGGTGCCAGTGTCTACCTTCGGTGCTACGCGGAGCTTGGCCTTCGGCCTCGCGGCGTTGACACTCGCCGTCGGGCCTTCGGCCCTCCGTCGAGTGAAAATTACTAAGAGTTATAGTATTTTGTGGTTGTGCCCCTTGACTGTGACGCTCCGCACCTGTTTCGTTCCGTCGATCCCACTAGAGCGTGGCACGACCAGTCTCGAGATCTGGCATCGGTGCATACTTGTAGTATGGCACCTCAGACTCCACAAGACCGTATCGAAGAGCAAATTGCTGGTGAATGATCCTGGCTACTTGGTTATGTCTGTGCAAGCACTCGCCGTTAGCAAGATGTGACGGCGGGATGCCCGACAAATGTCGACCGTATCGTCCTTCAGGATATATCTCCGGTAGTTGTTCATCATATCATTACTTTGTCCGCAATTGCACAGACAAAACCTTCGGTTTCCCCGTAGAAATCAGCCGAACCAAAGCGTAGCCAGTTCATTGACACGAGCGGATCTACATCGGGCCCCGGGCCTTGTAGAACCATCCGTGTAGCTCCCTGCTCTTCCATACATACCTGCGGTCATCGATGTGAAGCACCTTTGGTCTGCGCCAGTTTTCGTTTGTCAAGGAGAGAGCGGTGAGGCAAGGCGTCAATGCCTCAACGGAAGGATGATGGTCGTCCTGTTGAGCACGTCAAGCAAGCGAAGTCTCCTGCAGTACCACGAAGCCAGTCTACGCAACAAACTTGGCACCGCCGTCTAGCGCACCTGAATACTAGGAGCATGGAGTTATTGCGAAAAGGTATGGTCACTGGAATTTCTTATGATAACGACAACTTTAAATCGTGTGTTTCCTGTATTGTAGGTAAACAAAGTAGGTTGCCATTTCCGAAGAAATCCGAGACCAGAGCGAAAGAAATTCTTGGGTTGGTTCACAGCGATGTCATGGGACCACTCCCATGCCCGTCCGTAGGTGGGAAACGGTATATATTGACGTTCATTGATGATCTGTCTAGAAAAACATTCGTTTATTTCCTTAAAATGAAGAGTGAGGTTTTCGAGTACTTTAAAGAATTCAAAGCTCTCGTAGAAAACCAAACTAATAAGAAAATAAAAGTTTTTCGTATTTACGGAGGTGGTGAATATGTCAATTCAATTTTTCAGAAGTTCCTGAAGAAGCATGGAATTCGACACCAGACCACAGTTCCAAGATCACCGCAACAGAATGGAGTCGCGGAACGCGTGAACAAGAGTATCATGGAAAAGGCCAGGTGCATGCTTCAGGACGCAGGTCTGAAAAAGGAGTTTTGGGCAGAAGCTGTCAATACGGCTGTTTACCTAAAGAATCGCTCACCAACTAAAGCTGTGATGGGGTGTACTCCAGAAGAAAAATGGACAGGTAAAAAGGAGAATCTTAGCCACCTGCGCATTTTTGGTTGTCAAGCCTACGCCCTTCAGCATAAACGGGACAAGCTGGATCCCAAAAGTAAGAAATACATTTTTGTTGGATATTGTGACGAAACAAAGGGTTATAGATTAGTAGACCCGGCGTGTCCGAAAAATGTTGTAATAGCAAGAAATGTCACTTTTCTTGAACATTATGTTTTGGAATGACATATCATCGAGTGAAAATTACAGTTCACGTTACAATATGTTTGAACTAATTAATAACAATGTAACGGTGACTAATAGCACTGAAGTGCAACCCGATTCATCTCCAGAGGCTGCAGAAGCATCTTGTGAAAGCTGTCACGAAAACGGTATTATTACGATAGATGATTCTGAGAGCAGTAGTGCGACCCCAGATGACCCTGCGGATGAGACGTACGTCCCAGGAGACTCGACGCTGGAAGACTGTGACAACTCATTTGAGTCTGCTAGCGTAGCGCGTGCGCTGTTCTGCGACGCGGGGGATCCTCAGACTGTTCGCGAGGCGTTGAATGGCCCGGAAGCGGATAAATGGAAAGCCGCGATGGCGGAAGAGTATAAATCCTTCATTGATAATAAGTGTTGGACACTGACTGACCGCAATATGAAGCAACGGCCTGTGAAATGCAAGTGGATTTTTAAAAAGAAACTTGGTCTCGATGGAGAAGTTCTAAGGTACAAAGCGCGCCTTGTTGCAAAGGGTTACACACAGAAGTATGGTATAGATTACCTAAATACGTTCTCACCCGTAGTGAGATATTCTACTATACGCACGCTATTGGCTTTAGCTACAGAATATAATATCCCACCAAAAACATTTCATGTAAAATTGACGGCCAAGACTCACATTCTCATAACGCTTTCGCTGTAAAAAAGTTATCAGATCCCAGGAAAAGCCAAGCCCCTAAGCCCCGACTTTACTAACCCCACCACCTTGGTTTAAAAAGTATGGCATCAACTGGCTTCAAGCCCCTAAACCCGGAGTTTACTAACCCTACACCTTTGTTTCAAAAGTATGGCTTGGCCGTTTCATAGAGTACCGTAAATAAGTCCAACGGACCGTCTGGCCCATATGGTATCAAGAAACTAAGTTTATGTCTTTGATAATATATACTTATAAACTTAATTCCTTACGATATGGGCCGGACAGTCCGCTAGACTTATTTACGGTAGTCTATGAAACGGCCAAGCCATACTTTTGAAACAAAGGTGTAGGGTTAGTAAACTCCGGGTTTAGGGGCTTGAAGCCAGTTGATGCCATACTTTTTAAACCAAGGTGGTGGGGTTAGTAAAGTCGGGGCTTAGGGGCTTGGCTTTTCCTGGGATCTGATAACTTTTTTACAGCGAAAGCGTTATGAGAATGTGAGTCTTGGCCGTCAATTTTACATGAAATGTTTTTGGTGGGATCTCATTTCTTTTTGTAAGGTGCTTTACTTTTTTTAATTTTTTTGGGCTGTAGGGTTTCTTGAGCGTCAACTGAAGTAGACAATTGTGTATTTAAGAAATACTTAAGTTTAGCCCCATATATATATACACTTTTATCTCCTATAATGGGAAACCCATACAAACTTCCATCCCCTTATTTAAAGGGTGGGGGGTGATTTTTTAAAAGTCCTACAATATGTATTTGATTTATAACAATGAGTCCCTATAGGTTTCAATTTTCAGACCTCTAGTATCAAAATTTGCGGAAGTTTCATACAAACTTCCATCCCCTAGTTTAAGGGGTTGGGGGGTAAAAGTTCCAAGTTTTAGAATTATTTTGTTGTTTGTGTACTAATACTAGCTTACATACCAAATTTCAGCTTTCTAGGTCATCGGGAAGTACCCCAGAGGTTTTGATACGTCAGTGAGTGAGTGGCAAAATCGGCGTATTTTAGGTACCTATAAAACCTAAAGTATAAAAGCTAGATCAATTAAATTTTGTACATTTTATATGTTTGCTAACTGCATCTTAACCTGAGAATTTGGGCGCTCTAGTGTTAACTGGGACGAAACTATGAGGGTTTGAATATGAGACGAAACGGTTCGAGAAAAGGTAGGTAGTGCCCCCTTCTTTTTTGTTCGTCTTGGCGGGGGCACTACCGTGCCCCCAGATGAATATTGAACATCTGGATGTCAAAACGGCGTTTTTGAATGGTGAACTCAAAGAAACTGTTTACATGGAGCAACCAGAAGGTTACAAAGTAAAAGGTCAGGAGGATAAAGTATATAAGTTGAATAAAGCCATATACGGACTGAAGCAAGGTTCGAAGTCTTGGTATGAAAAGATAAATGGCGTTTTAACAAACAAAATGAAGTTCAAACGTTTATCTTCGGAACCCTGTGTTTATGTCAAGTCGAGCGGGAAATCTATGATTATAATTGCGCTCTATGTCGATGACATAATGTTATTTTCTTCACCAGATTGCCGAGGAACGGCAGGTATCAAAGAAGAGTTGAAAAAGGCCTTCGAAATAAAAGATTTAGGGCCAGCACACCACATATTGGGCATGAGGCTGTGCAGAAAGAATAACGAGATAACTTTAGACCAGTCAAGTTACATTAAGACAGTACTAGAACGTTTTCAAATGTCAGATTGCAAGCCTGCCCGGACACCTATGGAAACAGGACTGAAGCTCGTGAAATCCACTTCGAAGGATTGTACTCACGACTACAGAGGCCTGATAGGCTGTCTTATGTATATCGCGATTTGTTCGCGTCCGGACATCGCCCATGCTGTCAGTCTACTGAGCCAGTTCAACGAGGTGTTTGATGAATCCCACTGGAAAGCGGCAAAAAGAGTTCTTCGCTACTTAAAAGGTACGATAGATATTTGTTTAACATTTCAAAAGTCGGGACTAGACATCGTTGCGTATGCTGATGCTGACTATGCGGCGAGTGAGGTCGATCGTCGATCGTATACTGGTTTCGTTTTCAAAATTGGTAAGTCTACTATCTCATGGGAGAGTAGGAAGCAGAAGACAGTAGCTCTTTCCAGCACGGAGGCGGAGTATATGTGTTTGTCAGATGCTTGCAAAGAGGCACTGTTTTTGCGCAAGTTTTTGTTCGAAATTTATGGGGTACAGTACAACATAACTTTACATAACGACAACCAATCGGCACTAAAGTTATGCACCAATTCTATGTACCACGCCAGAACGAAACACATTGACGTCAGACATCATTTCATTAGGGAAATTGTGGAACAAGGTACTGTTACTTTAAAATATCTTTCGACTGATCAAATGGTTGCCGACGTATTAACGAAACCTTTACCGAAAGAAAAACACGATAAGTTTGTGTCTCATTTATTTATTTTAGATAATAATAAGTGAGATGGTATCTAAATAATTTGCTATGGGACTAGTATAAATTATTTTAGATCCGTTTCATATATGTTTTTAGTGTTTACTATTTTATATGATACGGATTTATATTTATGAATTTATACTATTTCTGTACTTTTGATACTGTGTTGTTTTTAATTGTAAGGACAGCAGATGTGTCATTGTTTTGTTAACTTTTGTTTAGGTTAACGAGTTTATATTGGTTTAAGGGCCAGTGTTGGAACATAGGGTTTATGAGTAAACCCAAACTCGTTTGTATAATAATAGAATAAGTTTTTCTATGACAGTTTGTTTTTTCTATGTTTCTTATGTCGGCCCATCTTCAGTCTCAATAAAATTACTTGAACAGAGCACATGCTTTTTATCTGGTGATCCCGAAACCTTCCATCAAAGTCAGTGTCCAATGCATTAAAAGCAGATTGTTTTAATCTTAGAAAGTATAAGAGCAATCATCCATCAATATTTGATAATCTTGACGTAAATAAGCAAGATAATTTAACTATTAGCGAGTCCTCTAGTACTCTTGGTCTTGGGTGGAAACCCTCTAGCGACACATTGCATTTTCCTATTAAGGTGATTCAAGATCGTAATGTTCCTATAACTAATCCTTTAAAATATTTGATCCCTTGGGGTCCTCAGCCCGGTAATAATTATACCAAAAATTATGCTGCAAAAGCTCTGGAAAGAAAAATTGGACTGGGACCAACCTGTACCTGAAGAAATAAAAAATGAATGGACTAAGTTTGCTGACAGCTTAAATGTTTTAGCTGATTTACAAATTCCGAGGTTAGTGTTATGTGATTCACCTCTCAATATATTGAATTACATTCCTTTAGTGATTCATCTCAGTCCGCTTATGGAGCGTGTTTACGTTAAGTCAATTGGCCCGAATGGTGACGTCACCGTCAAGTTATTATGTGCGAAGTCCAAAGTAGCACCCTTGAAACCGACCAGCATCCCACGAATGGAGTTATGCGCTGCGTTCCTTCCACCAAACTTACTAAGTCAGTAGTAGATTCCTTGAGATACAAGCCTGGAAGAATCGTATATTGGTGTGACTCAAGTGTGGTACTGGCCTGGATCAAAGGTGATATCACAAAGCTAAAAAAAAAATGGTTGCCAGTAAAGTCGGTTTTACGGGCGAAGGAAGATTTTACGTGACAACGTCTTTTTCTCGGTAGAATATTTATTGATATGAATATTATTAAATTGCACAATAGGAAAATGTACCTTTAGATATTTTTTTGGTTCGGATACCTTTGTATCCGACCGTTCCCTCTTCCCTCTTCCCTCCTCCCTCCTCCCTCCTCCCTCCTCCCTCTTCCCTCTTCCCTCTTCCCTCTTCCCTCTTCCCTCTTCCCTCTTCCCTCTTCCCTCTTCCCTCTTCCCTCTTCCCTCTTCCCTCTTCCCTCTTCCCTCTTCCCTCTTCCCTCTTCCCTCTTCCCTCTTCCCTCTTCCCTCTTCCCTCTTCCCTCTTCCCTCTTCCCTCTTCCCTCTTCCCTCTTCCCTCTTCCCTCTTCCCTCTTCCCTCTTCCCTCTTCCCTCTTCCCTCTTCCCTCTTCCCTCTTCCCTCTTCCCTCTTCCCTCTTCCCTCTTCCCTCTTCCCTCTTCCCTCTTCCCTCTTCCCTCTTCCCTCTTCCCTCTTCCCTCTTCCCTCTTCCCTCTTCCCTCTTCCCTCTTCCCTCTTCCCTCTTCCCACATTTTAAAGTTTGAGAATCTGTGAACAGCATGATGACGTAGGCTTGTGTATTGCTACAATGACGTCATGTCCACGGCGCTACAAAGTATTACTACAATGACGTCATCTTAAAGTATTACTACAATGACGTCATCTTAAAGTATCACTACAATGACGTCATGTTTTTCGTATGTGCAGCCGGCGTTCATCAATTTATTAGACGTTGTCACGTCAAAACGTTCGTGGAAAATCGGATTAGTGAAATAGTAGAACTTACATCACCGTCAGCATGGAGGTATGTTCCAACTAATTTAAATCCTGCTGATTTTATTTCGAGAGGGGTAAGTGCGAAAAACATCATTATCGCTGTCACTCTGGTGGTCGGGACCCACATTTTTGCTCAAAGATGAACTCGAATGGCCAATCTTTAATGTTAAGGGATCCGAACCTTTACCCGAATTGAAAGTACATTCTGTAACTATCAATGAGCCTTTTCTAAATTTTGAAAGATATTCTTCTCTCAACAGGCTTCAACGATTGTTTGCTTATGTGAAAAGATTTATATTTAATAGTCGAAATAGCAATAATAAACGCACAGGTATATTAACAGTTGACGAATTGCGCGAGTCATGGCACTCGTTGTGTATTATCGCTCAAACTCAATCTTTTCCAACTGAATATGATCTGTTAACAAAAAATAAACCCTTAAGTAGTAAAAGTAAGATTTTGTGTTTGTCTCCGTTTTTAGACAATAAGTTGCGTGTTGGAGGTAGGCTAGATGCGGCAGATTATTACTCGTATGAGAAAAAACATCCCATATTACTGCACGCCTCACATAGGCTAACGAGGCTACATTTTGAAAGAGAGCACGTCAATAATATGCATGCAGGTCCACTGCTATTACTTTCTACTGTAAGGGAAACAGTGTGGCCAGTAAACGGACGTCACCTTGCTTGGCGTACAGTTAATAGCTGCGTTCGATGTAGGCGCGTACGATGTGAAACCTTACAGCCCAAAATGGGCAACTTGCCACCCGAACGTATCAACCCAGGTCATCCATTTTTGTCAGTGGGTCTGGACTTCGCGGGACCGTTTAATATCGTAAAGGCCGTGGAAGTCGCTTAATAAAATGTTATATGTGTTTGTTTGTCTGTCTGCGTTATAAATGCATCCATCTCGAAGCCGCGAGCGATTTAACTAAGGATGCATTCATAATGACACTTCGACGTTTTATATCGCGTCGAGGCAGACCGACGGAGATATTTTGTGATAACGGAACTAACTTCGTGGCCGGTGCGCGTGAATTAGGTTCATTCATCGAGCAAAATAAGGAACCTCTATTTGATTTTGCTAGTCAAAATTCTATTCGTTTTAAATTCAGTGCGGCTTACTCTCCTCATTTTGGTGGTATATGGGAAGCCGGCGTTAAATCGGCAAAATTCCATATAAAACGCGTCATCGGAAATAGTCATCTCACGTTTGAAGAGCTTGCTACTTTGTTTACACAAGTGAAGGCGATTTTGAATAGCGGTCCCTTATGCCCCCTATCATCCTCTCCTAACGACCTCCTTTCCCTCTCCCCAGGACACTTCCTTATCGGGAGACCGTTAACTGCTCCGCCGGCACAGTACTTGGGCGACTCCAAAGAAAGCCATCTTCAACGCTATGAACGTTTGGAAAAGATGCAGCAACATTTTTGGCAGCGGTGGCAGCGTGAATATCTGTCGGAGATGCAGCAAAGGACCAAATGGAAAAGCAGCACATCGAAGCTAGACATAGGAGATATGGTACTCTTGGCCGACGAAAATACTCCTCCACTATCTTGGAAACTCGGACGAGTGCTAAGCCTCATCACAGGATCCGATGGAATAGCAAGGGTGGCTGACGTCACTACCAGCAAAGGCTGTGTGCGCCGTTCCCTAGTACGGCTGGGCAAGCTTCCAACAGCTGAAGAGCTTCAAGGTTGAAAGGGACCTTTCAACGGCCGGGAGGATGTTCAGGCTTAACGCCTGTGAAACCAGCACCGAAACGACATCGAGGAAGCATTGCATTCGCATTCGCTAGGCGCTTGAATAACGTCCATATACTATTGTGCCTACTGATGTCACTTGCAATTTTATACTTGTACAAGACACACCTTTTTTGTTAATTATATTATTTTTTAAGTATCTGGGCATTTAATTTACACCTGTCTATCAGCTAATATTATATAGATAACATCCATGACCCAGGAACAAATATTCGAGTTCATCACACAAATATTTACCCCGGCCGGGATTCGAACCCAGGACCGCCGCCTCAGTAGGCAGGTGTCTACAAATTTCAACGGATTGCGAGCCCTGCGTTGAGATTTGGCACTAATGTGTTGACTCACCTGAGTACCATGTTCTGTTCGGGGTCAAGGTCAACGCTCGTGTTGACCTCTTTGTGCTTGCTGTCCCGCTTTTTCGTGTTCCGGGGTTTCTTTTTGCATTGAGAGCAGTACCATTTGCGGCGAGGGTTCTGGAATTAAATCGGGAGAAAATTTTAGATCTTATCCCTACATAGTACCTATAAAACAAAGTCGCTTCCCGCTGTCTGTCTGTCTGTCTGCCCCTATGTATGCTTAGATCTTTAAAACTACGCAACGGATTTTGATGCGGTTTTTTTAATAGATAGAGTGATTCAGGAGGAAGTTTTATATGTATAATACATGCATAATTTATCAGCATTTCACCCGCGCAAACCCGGTTCGGTCGCTAGTAAAAAATAAATAAATATCACACACAAATCGATCTAGTCCCAAATTAAGCTCAAGAAGGCTTGTGTTATGGGTACTTGACGACGATATACGTACTTATATAGATAAATATGTACTGAAATACAATCATAACCCAAGCACAAATATTCGAGTTAATCACACAAATATTTTCCCTGGCCGGGATTCGAACCCGGGACCGTTGGCTCAGTATGTAGATGCACTACAAACTACGCCAACCGCGTCGTAAAGGAATGAAAGGATTGCGTAGAGCGATAGCGGAAAGAGGCGGCAGGGATCAATCCCAACAAATCGTGTATTTCCCGATGTCTTAGTAGTTACTACTTACAAACGCAGTCAAGTGTCGGTCAAAAAGTCATTCGCCCAACAAATTAGGTATGAGTAAGGGTTATGAGCAGGCCCCGGACTCGTTCGCACGGTGAGACTAATGGAGAGCTATGGAGCCGATATTAACATTAAAATACTATTCATACTCATACTCATAAGTGTATTTCATTCCCAAATTTAATTTTATAGTCAAGGACAAAGTCAGAAGAATATACAAAGACCTGATTCGTGTAGGCATTGTTTTTTTTTTTTTGCCACCATAAAATACGTAAATATTTGCAACTTTATCCATGTCTTCTGGAGTAAATGGGGTTCTATATTGATTGAATATCCATTTATGACTAGAAAGTGCATGATATTGACAAATAAATTCAGTTAAATTAGGAGTTTGTAAAAAAATATTTACAACTACAAGATGGACAGATGACCTTATAAAGGTCGCCGGAAGGCGCTGGATGCAGGTCGCTTCCAACCGGTATATATGGAAGTCCAAAGGGAAGGCCTATGTTCAGCAGTGGACGTCCTATGGCTGAGATGATGATGATGATGATGAAAAAAATATTTTATTTATAATTTTAGTCATTTAATGCTTGGGAATGTCAACTATAATAACCATAAAGGCAGTTTGGAATGGAATAGATAAATGAGTATGAGTATGAATTGTATTTTAATGTTAATATCGGCTCCATAGCTCTCCATTAGTCTTACCGTGCGAACGAAAGTCCGAGGCCTGGTTATGGGTGTCGTCGCTTCAAGGGTTTCGACTTACCTTCGGCAGCGGCGGATTGTGACAGTCCTGGTGGTACGCGCGCGCGCACAGCGCGCACGGGATGATGCGGCCGTCGCGCGACCCCCCGCACACGATGCATACGCGGTCTCCGCGGGCTTTGTTCACACACTCCCAGCAGTACCTGCAATGTGATCGTGCTAACCCTTAAATGCATACAATTAAAGCCTGACCGGATGCGCCATATTGCAGAGTTTCACTGGAACTAATTTCTTACACTGGCAATGATTTTATGATGGTTTGTCAACAATGTAAATGTCATTCGTGGTGGTTTCTTTAAAAGACAAATATAAAAAAAAAAACAAAGAAAATGCCGAAAACCATTCACAGTCGTGAACGTAATATTTAAAATAAAGTGTAGGTACACGTGTTTAATACACGAAACCAGTCAGGAAAAGAGTGCATTCCATTAAATGATATTCCGAGGTTACCAAAGGAACTGACAGGTATACTCGTATTTAAACGAATGTCCAGGAAGCGAAACTTTGGTGCCAATGACAAACGTATGACGTCAAGCTACGTACAGAGTGTTTTTATTTAGATTATAGATACCGATTCAAATGACAACTTATTGGCATAATATTTATAACTGGCGAGAGGATCGAGAATTATATGGTCCTGAATGTACGTGTTTAATGTATACATGTAAATTATATGCATAGTTTAGTTTAAATGTAACTCTTCATGTCAAATTTTGGTACGCACTGAATAAATTGGAAACTCGATTTAAAAAAACACGCATTGGACTAAAGTGTATACTCGTAGGGTTAAAACTCTTCCAAATAGTCCCCTGTATCAACTCGAGATTTTCCGGGCTCTGAGTATGAATTTTGATCAAAATTGATACTGTAATGGTGACCTCGCGGTGGCTGGGGTCACAGAACAGAATTCTATTCCGTGGCTGCGGTACTGTTATGATTATGAAATTACATCTCTGATTTTGGTCGTTGCCAAGTAATGTAGGTCCTTCCCTATAATATCTGAACTTGTTATAGGAATTTAACAAGATGAGTGTAGATAAAGTTTAAATCAATACATAGTATAAAACAAGTCGCTTCCCGTCTGTCTGTCCCTATGTATGCTTAGATCTTTTAAACTACGCAACGGATTGATGCGGTTTTTAACCGACTTCAAAAAAGGAGGAGGTTCTCAATTCAAACTATTTTTTTTTGTATGTATGTTACTCGATATCTCCGAGAACCGTGAACCGATTTTCAATTATTTTTTTTAATGGAACGGGTATACTCGTAACTCCGAGTTGGTCCCGTTGGCACTAAGTCGGGATCTGATGATGGAATCTTGGAGAAATCGAGGGAACTCTTCAAATGTTATAGGGACATGTACGGCGCTTTCGGTAATTTATTGATAAAGTCAAGAATTTACATTCAGTAAATAGGATTTGGTGTAAGGAAACTGCTGATGAACACCACAGATGGCCACTAGAACTTTTATATGAATCACTAAAAAGCATAAAAAAAAAAAATTACAAAAAAAAGAACCGACTTCAGTAAAACTAAAAGCGCGTAAACTAATATAAATATAAGAACTGAGTGGTTTGGGATCGACTTCGAAGGGTGAGTCAAATGTAATCTGTACTTGAACGGGTTCCTTTTTTTTTTTGGGATTTTAGTTTTACTGAAGTCGGTTCTTTTTTTTTAATAGATAGAGTGATTCAAGAGGAAGGTTTATATGTATAATATTATGCATAATTTATCAGCATTGCACCCGTGCGAAGCGGGGCGAGTCGGTAGTAAATAAATAACTCACCAGTCGCCTTCGGGTATTTTCTCCATCGGCGGCTTGAAGCAATACGTGTGGTATCCCTTGTCACAGCCGTCGCATAGCAACAAATCGTCCTCATTATTATCCGCCAGGCATAATTGACAGTACTGGAAAAGGAAACTACAGTTTATTTATATTTTATTTACCTCTTGACTCCCCTTATTATTTTGAATTTATTTTGACATTGTAAACAATATAATTTTGCCTTATTTTTGACGATCATGATATCCATTCGTATAATTTTGACATGAAGCAGTAATGAAATATGTAATATAATCTAATCGGTAAGTATTGGCTCACAAGTGGCTTTTTAGCCCACACCATACTCATCTCGTTTATTAATAAAATTTCAACATTTTGCGCATATCTATATTGCGGATTTTCAGTGGTACTATTAGTGGCAACGACAAATTTTTGGTAACTGAAGTTGAAAGTCGGTGAATGTCCCTGATGTAAACAAAGAAGAAACAGAACTAAATATTCCGCAAATTTTAAATATTTTTTGCATAATAAAGCCAAAACTATCCAGTGTTTAGCCACGATTTTTGGTAATTGGCCTTGAAAGTCAGTGAAAGTCACTGATGTAAAGAAAGAGGAAACGGGACTAAATAAATATTCCGCGAATTTCAAGTTATTTTCTACTGCCTCTCGCCACGTGGCTAGAGCTCGCGCCACGCCCTCTTCAGCTGTAACATAACAAACACAACTAACCGCTTTTATGATGCTCTTGTCCCACGCTATGGCAGCCTCCAGTGCGGCCAGTAGCATGGCCAGTTGTGCTGAATTGCTGCACCGAGCGACTGCCTCCCGCCACGTGGCCAGACCTCGCGCCACGCCCTCTTCACCTGTGACATAACAAACACAACTAACCGCTTTTATGGCGCTCTTGTCCCACGCTATGGCAGCCTCCAGTGCGGCCAGTAGCATGGCCAGTTGTGCTGAATTGCTGCACCGAGCGACTGCCTCCCGCCACGTGGCCAGACCTCGCGCCACGACCTCTTCACCTGTGACATAACAAACACAACTAACCGCTTTTATGATGCTCTTGTCCCACGCCATGGCAGCCTCCAGTGCGGCCGCTAACATGGCCAGTTGTACTGAAGTGGTGCTCGTCCAGAAATCATGTGATCATATTTGGCCTACTTTTGAGCCCCCCCGCATTCAAGATCACGTGTATTTTTCGGACTTAGGTAGTATGAATAAAGTTAGTTAATTAAATAAACAGCAATAACTTGACATATTTTTTTTCGGATACCCTTGAAATGTCGACAAACGTTTCACCGAATGCTTCATTTCGTCGAATTTTCATTTCGTCGACAAAATTTTACTCGTAAGTCATAAATTTTTCAGACATTTTGTAAATTATAACCTTTAGATTAGGTTAGGTTTGTGTTATAACATTCAAAAATATTTTATGGTTTCAGAAAAAAAATGCTTTCGATGAAATGAAAATTCGACGAAATGAAAATTCGATGAAACGTTTGTCGACATTTCAAGGGTACGTGATGTGATGAACATTGGCCAAACGAAACGTAGTATAGCTACACGGGTTAAGGAGCATGTAGCCGATGTCAAGCACCGTCGTTGAAACAGGTCTGCACAAAATGTAAATTTGACAGAGAAAAATTGTGTTTTTCTCAGTCAACCTTTGACAACGGTATCTGTGAAGGTACTGAAACGTCAGGGAGGCTCAAATAATTAATATACGCGATATAATCCGTTTAAATTGTTTTATTTAAATACACGTGATGTGTTCTCGGATACTCCCCTCCCCCATCGTGATCATTCGTGATATTTTGCTGACCCCCACCCCCCCATAAACGATCACATGATTTCTGGACGAACCCTAAGCGACTGCCATTTTGCGGATTTTGGTGGTATTAATATCTTTAACTGGCAAGGAGTACTCTTTGTTAACTACAACATATTGAGAGGTCTTAAAACACGAGTGTGGTTTTATGAAACGAGCCGAAGGCGAATTTCGTAATAGGATCATCCACACGCATATTCATCATCATGGGTGTGTAATGATCGATATAAAAATAAATGGTATAAGTATGTTTGATATAACAACATTTGGTATAACAACATTTGGTATAATGACTCATTTGATATAATAAACGTTTGGTATAATTTCAAAATATCTATTTTTATTTCGTATACTTATCATTTGGTATAAAACTTATTTCCTATAACCATCATATGGTATAACAACATTTGGTATAACAACATTTGGTATAACAACATTTGGTATAATTTCATATGGTATAATTTCATATGGTATAATGTTCATTTGGTATAACAACATTTGGTATAATTTCATATGGTATAACAACATTTGGTATAATTTCGCTCGTCGTCGTACCTAACCATGACTCTATTACAATTTAACTTTCATGTTTGAGCAGTTTGAGCGGGTATTGAGCCTTTAAACGTATTATATGCCTTTTTTTTTATTATTATTATTATTATTTGTATGTCGCACCCTTTCACGGGACAATGGTGTCCCGGACCTTTGGGAGGCGTGCACGGAGCCGAAGCCAACGAGCAGAGGCCCTTTCGACAATTTAATGAAATGTAAGGGGTACACCATGTGGATGCTCCCCCTGCCTGTGTCATGGGACGCACACAGATACAGCACCCGCAAGATGTAAGAACTATTGTGGTTGTATGGAGTCTAAACATGGTACTAGGCTATTACATGAAATGCGATGGACTAATTACTGGGCTATTGTTTGAGACAGCCGGACGTCTACCAAGAAAAGTGTCTCATAGCAAAAAAAAAGGTAGACGATGACTCGCCTCCCGCTAGATGGGCCCCCATAAAAAGCGACACATAGAGTGGCCTAAGGGCAACACCAGTGCGGAAGGCTAAGGGCGAAGAGGTGTAATACTGGGCTTTAAACCGCAGCCAACTAACCCCTTACGTTTCCACATCCGCCCCCGAGCCGAAACTCTCGCGACTCCACTCTGCCCGGCCGGTTAAGGCAAGACAGAGGCGGAGGCCCCGACCCATCACCCCCCGTCAGGATCCCCAGGAGCACTCAGGTACGTGGGGTCGCTACCCCCCAACAGCTCGCCATAAACTTCCTACTCTATGACAGTCGTACGAGTAACATCTGTTTAGTTCATATCCGTCTAAAAAATTCGTTTTTATTTGTAAAAGTGTCGAAATACCTTTGAAAACTTATACCAAAAGTGAACAGTGTTTTTACGAAGACTTATTACTAAATAATTTTAGTAATTGCAGTGTTATATGGACGCATTTCAATAAAAACTATTGTGTTTGTGTGTCGACCCACCAATCCGCCATTGAAAGTGCACTTGCGAGCGCATGCGACTCTCACGGTTGTGCGCACGGCGTAAGATCCAAAGCGGCGTGCGTTTCGGAGCCTCATTAGCTCTAACTGATAACGACGCTGCGCCCCATAGATCAACGGATTGCAGACTCGACGCTCGAACCGTAAGTGGCCGCTTGCCTCTGTGAGAATATTTTTTTATTGTTTCAACACAAGTGATAACGGAGATACATAGCGATGTCTGAACCTATTGCTTGTGCCGGATGCTTGGTCGTTACCGAGAGCCGGATGTCGTTGCGATGCAGCCTCTGCAAGGATCATTACGACCTGCTGTGTGCAAATGTGCCTGAGGCATGGTTTTCCAATACTATGACTACTGATGAAAAGGGTAGTTGGAAGTGCCAACGTTGCATCTGTAAGCAGAGAAAAAGAGGCGACAACACGCATACACCAATCAGAAGCACTGAGTCAGAAAATACTGCATCCCAAACGAACTTCAATGACTCTATCAACTCCACACTCCTTAACCAATCAGTTCCAGATAGCGTGGACAGAGTAACAATACGGCGAAACCAGAATCTGATGTCAAATGACCCTGAATACCTAAGCCGAACTTTGGACGATTCCATGCAAATGGAGAATATACGCGGAGTAATAAGAGATGAGCTGAACCTGGTCATAAATAAACGCTTGGGTTATTTGATTGGCAGTGCAATTCAAGAGCAGCTGGGACCTTTAATAGCTACAGTAGCAAATTTAAGCACTCGCATGACGGCACTAGAAAATAAGCTGTCCCAGCTTCAGGAGCCCACAGCCCGAGTAGCCCCAACGCCAACTGATCCGACGAGCTCTACCTCTACTGGGCGGAAACGAACGGGAAACGTCAAGAAACAGGCAAAACCTGCGCAAAACAATGTTCCTGCGCAAATACAAGCACAGGACGAGGAAGCGCTAGCATCCAGTCAGCAAATTCCGTTGTCTCCAGAGTTGGGACCAAATGGCGCTACTGCGGAGGCCGTTCAAACGCGTGGACGCAAGTCGTCCGGAGTGATGCGCGGGACTGCGGCTCCAGGTACAACGCAGCTGGAAGCGGCTGAGCGACGCCAATACATCCACGTATACTACCTTAAAGTGGGTACTACCGTTGAGCAAGTTAGCGCCCATTTGCAGTCGGTTTTGGGCGTGGATGTTTGCATCGTCGAAGCATTAAAAGCCAGAGGTGACTACGCGTCATTCAAGCTGAGCGTCCCGTCTAACCTAGTGGAGCGAGTTATGGACCCTGCCAACTGGGCGAAAGATGTTTGTGTTAAGCCGTGGCGGCAGGCGTTTCGTTCGCAAGCAAAAAACTAAGCGTATGCAACCGCTAAATCTCTACTACCAGAATGTTAGAGGGCTGCGGACGAAAACAGCCATTTTTCGAAAAAACGTAGAAACCCATTTGACCTAGTCGATAACGATATACTTCTGAATAAGTTATCTATGTTTGGGTTTTCTCCGAATTTGCTGAATCTATTCGCAAGCTATTTGAAGGATCGGAGACAGTTTGTACAGTTGTCGCGCTATCGATCGAACGAGTATTTCACCAGATCTGGAGTGAGCCAAGGAAGTACGCTTGGACCCACCCTATTTTTGGTGATGATCAATGACTTGCCTGCGGTGGTCAGCGGTGTCAAGTGCCTACTGTTCGCTGATGATTTAAAGCTGTTCTATGCCATTGATACAACTGATGATTGTGATGTGCTGCAGCGCAACATAGATGCCGTTTTGAATTGGAGCCTAACCAATAGACTGTATTTTAATGGGAAGAAATGTAAAATCATTACGTTTAGTAGAAGCAAATATCCTCTGGAATTTACATATCACCTCGACAACGAGGCTATTGTTCGCGTCCAGAATATCCGTGATTTGGGTCTCGAGCTTGATGTTAAGTTAGATTTCCATAGCCACATTCGCTCAGTAGTAAAAAGCGCGAACAAAACGCTAGGTTTTGTAATGCGTATGGCACCACAATTTACCAGCACGACTGTTCCAATTATATTGTACAACGCATACGTACGTAGTAAGTTGGAGTTTAACTCTGTAATATGGGATCCTGTCGAGGAGACTTACAAAGTCATGCTCGAAAGAGTCCAGCGAAAGTTTGCGCGTCACATTTATAAGAAACAGTATGGATATTATCCATTTTTATTTCCATCACTTTTTGTGGCGGGCATGGTCGGGCTCGACACTCTCAATTATAGACGGAAACTCCATCTCGCCGCGCATTACTGTCTTTTGTTACGAGGAAAAATCGATAACCCGATAGCCTTAGAAAATATCCGTTTATTCGTCCCTGAGCAATACGGGCGCGCGGGCCGCCGCCGCCGCCCACTGTTCGCTGCGCCGGAGCGGGCGGCGGCGGGGATGCGCACGCGCCGAGCTAGCAACGCGCCCGGCGCACGAGCGCCCGCGCTGCTCAACGAGCTGGTACTGGAGCAAGATGCCGACCTGTTTGCCGACAGCTGGCATGCGCTGCTCGCTAAAATAAGTGCAATGTGCAACTATTACTTCTAAAAAAAAAAAAAAAAAAGTTATGTTTGTACCTTCTAAAAATTGTTATGTCATTAGTTTGTAGTGCTTATTGTTTAAAGGTTTATGTATTGTGAAGTCTAGCATTGTAGGCGCTTGGTGAAAACTGTAAGCCTGCTATGTATTTAAATGAATAAATAATAATAATAAACTGCCCTGCGGTGACTGACTGCGCTAGTAAAACCAGCGGGCGATGGGGTATTATTATTATTATTATTATTATTAATTTTTTGCCACTTTTTTCCTTTTTTTCCCTTTTTTCCTTTTTTTTTCTATCCTAACCTAACCTAACTGTAACAGCTGGGTGATGATTGCACCAGTAAAAGTCCAAATTACACGAGAAATTTATATTATTTTTGAAAACACGGTATACATGCAAATTAATGAGCGCAAGAGACGTGCGGCGGTCGCGAAATTTAGATCGGCACCAAACGGGTTAACTCGGCTAAGTTTTAACGCTCCCCGCGCACCCCGCGCCTCTCTCGGCTCTTACAGGAGTTCATAGATTTTTAAGTTACGTCGCGAACATACCCCACCCTAGTGCTGAGCTAGCAGCACTCATTCCCTATCGATAGGTGAGCGACGCGTGTTGCAGATCTGGTCAATACTCCAGTTTTAGTCTTTATTTTTACCATTCTGACTCGGCCGTCTCTTCCAGGCAACACTTCTTGTATTATGCCTCGTGGCCATACATTACGTGGTCCATCAGGGTCTACTATGAGCACCAGATCACCCACTTGCAAGGCTCTCTGCTCTCCTTGCCATTTCTTTCGTGGTACCAGGTCGGGAAGTATCTCTTTGACCCAACGTCTCCAATACTGGTCAGCTAACAACTGAGCTATACGCCACTGCTTTCTAAGGTAGAACTCAGAACCGTCGAAAACTCCAAGATATGGTAAATTAGAGGAGGAACCCACTAAGAAGTGATTAGGTGTCAGGGTTTCTTGACTATTGGGTTCTACTGAAACGTGAGTCAATGGTCGGCTGTTCACGATGTTTTCCACTTCAGAGAGCAAAGTGTTCAAGGTCTCCTCTTTAGGGGCTCGCTCCTTCAGGATAACTTTCAGCGAGTTTTTTACAGTTCGAATAAGCCTTTCCCACGCTCCCCCCCAGTGTGGACTGGCTGGGGGTATGAATGTCCACTTCACTCCATGATTCATTGCGGCATTCTTGAGGAACTCCTCGTCGAGCTCTAGGACAGATTTTTTGAGCTCTGCATCCGCCCCTCGCAGGTTTGTTCCGTTATCGGAGAACATCTGTTGAGGCCAACCCCTTCCCGCCGCCATGCGACGGAGAGCCATGATGAATGAGTCAGTCATGAGCGATGCGACGGTTTCCAAATGTATGGCTCTCACTGTTAAACACGTGAACAGAACGCCGTATCTTTTCTCTCGTCGTCTCCCGATAGTAACCTCCATGGGGCCGAATAGGTCAGTGCCACAGAAAGTAAAAGGACGCTGATGGTGAGCCATTCTAGCACTAGGCAAACTTCCCATTCTAGGTATCTCCGGCTTACATTTTTTTAATCGGCAGATCATGCACTTAGATGTGACATTTTTCACTGCAGGTCTTAGCTTTGTAATCCAGTATTTTTGTTTTATATTGTTTACAACCGTCTCCTGGTATCCGTGTGCAGCACTCGTATGGTAAAACTTAATAATCAGCCTAGCTGTGTAATTTTTCCCATCTAAGATAGCAGGCCTTTTCGTCTCAGGCGAGACGTCAGCGGCCTCATCAATGCGGCCCCCGGCACGTAAGACTCCATGAACGTCGAGAAACGGTGATAAAGTAAGTATTCTACTATTTTTTGTATATATTTTCCTGCCTTCAAGTCATTCACTTCTTGTTCGAAAGTCTGCGCTTGCGAATGCTTTAAAAGCAAATTCTCAGCGGTCTCCATGGTTCCGTCCTTTTCTTCGGTACACTTTCGACATCTGTTTACAAACGTAAGTACCATATGAGTAGCCCTTAGTAGGCGCAGCCATGACGAAAATCTAGATGGTTCCGGCACAGGTAAGTCCATTTCTTTTGTTTGTATTATATTTACACATTCTAAATCATTTTCATTATTAATTTCAGGATTAAGTACGTCAGCTGGCCAGTCACTTTCTTCGCGTCGTAAAAAGGTAGGTCCCATTAGCCATTCATTTTCCAGGATACTACAATCATAGTTTATGCGCGTCCCCAAGTCGGCAACGTTTAATTTTGTTGGTACGTATCTCCATTCACTAATAAGTGTTATCTCATCGATCTCGCCCAAGCGATAAGCGATGTACGGTTTGTAAGTACGCGCCGCATTCCTTATCCAGTATAGCGTAGTACTAGAATCGCTCCAAAACCCTCTGCGCTCGGGTTTGATTTTATGTTCCCTTATAATCGTATCAGCCAACCTAGCAGCCAATACAGCCGATTGTAACTCCAACCTTGGGATTGAATGATTTTTATTTGGTGTTACGCGACTTTTGCTAGCTATAAATGCGACATAAATTAGCCCATTACGTATCCAACGCCAATAAGCTACAGCACACATCGCTTTAGACGAGCTATCACAAAATACATGTAGCTGTAGGCACGTGTAATTGATGTTATTTTGTATCAGCGCACGGGCAGGTATAGACGCGGCCGCGGCGGTATCAAGTACATCGTCTCGCTCTCGCTGCACTGTCTGCTCCATATGCGTTTCACTTGCAGGGCTTGTTCCAGCGGCGTTGTTGTAGTATCTAGGTAGCTTCACTTTATGTAATGTTTTTAACAAATCCGTCCATATGCACCACTCGTCGTAAATGTCGTCCGGTATAGGTTGGTCCCAGGTCAGAGTTAATAACCAGGTTTTTTGAATAATAATTTTTCCTATTACAGTAAATGGTGATAAAAATCCATACACGTCGAAAATGGACATCAAAACTCGTAGCATGTCGCGTTTTGTAGGCCGTTGCTGTCCGTTAACTATATTTTCCGGTATTTTCTTGAATGACACGTCGAAACCCAGGGTGTCTTCCTCGGGACGCCAGATAAGGCCGAGAGTTCGCTCGCCTTGATACTGCTCGCCGGTTTTGAACCTTACGGCCGTCTCGCCCAGAGTCTCTTGTGGAAGACTGTCAAGTACCGATTTATTGTTGCTTGTAAAATTTCGGATTTCAAAATTTCCTTGTTGGTGGATCATTTTCACTTCCCGAATTAATCTGATAGCTGTTTCTTCGTCTGGCATGCTGTCGATCCAGTCGTCCATATAATGTTGATAATAAATCGCTTGCGTGGCGGATGGAAACAAGGACTCAAAACGCTGAGCATTTTTGTTTTTAATAAATTGCGCAATACATGGTGCGCAATTGGCCCCAAAGGGTAACGAAGTCATTACAAAAGTTTTAAGTGGACTTTCTGTGTCGCTTCTATACAGGAATCGTAGTGCATCCTGATCAGCGGGTCTGATTTGAACACGCAGGAACATATCTTTGATATCGCCGGTCACAGCAACTGGATTTTCGCGGAAACGTAGCATTATTCCGAATAGCGACATAAGTAGATCGGGTCCTTTTAACAAATAGTGATTTAAGGATAAATTGTTTGTTCGAGCTGCACAATCAAAACTAAACGTAGTTTTGATTTATTTGGGTTGTCGACTCCAAAATGCGGTAAGTACCAAGTCTTCGGTGTAACCTGTGTATCGTTTAGTTCTCGGGCATAATCATTTTCGAATAAATGCTCAATTCGTTCCGTATACCTCTGTTTGAAGCCGGCGCTATTTTTCATTTTTTGTTCGACATTTTTCAGACGGGACATCGCGTGAGGAAATGAGTCAGGCATTACGCATTCTTCGTCCTTCCAGGGTAATCCGACATACCACTTGCCGTCAACAAGAGTTGAAGTTTGCTCCAGCAGTTCACGAGCGCGTTCATCTTCGCTGTTCAGCCGCGGTGTAGCAGAGATCCCCATAGATTCTACAGCAAAGTTGCGGCGAACTTCTTCGTGTAAGGTGTTGAGCAACCGGTTGTTCTCGATGACGTCAGTGTTGTCCTCGAAGTTAGTCATATGCAGGGTTGTGTGGAGCGCGTGCGGTGATGACGTCACTCCCGTGGGCACCCTACCGTGGGTACACCACCCCAAGGGTGTCCGAGTAGCATAAGGTTCGTGAGGACCCCCTGCCACGACTTCCAGCGGTACCATCAAATGGTAATTGTCTTGACCTATTAGTATATCAGGTTGACATTGTCCATAGCATAAAACATTTTTTAATTTTTGCAGATGCACGAACTTATTGCAATCAACGAGATTAAGATTTTGTTTTGGTAATTTAAGTTCATTTACACTACGCGCACTGCAGCTAAACATTTCGTTATCTCGATTCGATAACGTAAGGTCCATCAGCTGTGTTTCGCACACTAACTCGGTGTTGTCCCATGCACCACGCACACGCATGCACTCGCGTCGTCCCTGCAGCCCGGCCCGCGCGGCCAGCCCCGCGCTTATCATTGTTACCGATGAGCCTCCGTCCAATAACGCCGTCGCCTTAATTATTTTATTCGGTCCGTGAATGTTTACCGGCACGACTTTTAATAACACTGCACTCGTGGAGTTCAAGTTGACGTTAGTAACAATGTCAGTTTCCGTGTCTGGCGGCTCTTCTACCACCGGGTGATCGTTCTGTGAAGGATGATTTTTAGGAACGAAATGCAACAATCGGTGATGCGCTTCGCCGCAATTATTTACATCGCATACAGCGGCGGGACAGTTTTGCCGATCGTGTTGTGATAATAAACACTTATAGCACAAACCAATTCGCTTAACGAACTGCCAGCGGTCCTTTCGCAATGATTTTTTAAACTTTTTACACTCGGGCAAGTCATGTTTAGTTATTTTACAGTATCGACACTTTAGTTCACTTTGTCCACTTTGCATTAAAACCGTTTGCACGTTAAAGTCATTTTTTTCGTGATATTTACGTTTAAAACTGTCCGGTCGCACGTATAGTAACGTAGCACTGCACGTAGATATTTTGAGCGCTTCGCCGTGAAGAAAGTTAGCTAATAGTTCAAATCTTGATATTATTTCTTCGCTCTTGTGTTGATAACTGTAGTCGGCCCACTTGGATACCAATATAGTAGGAAGTTTTGACAACACAATGGTAACTAGGCTCATTCCTTGGAGGTACTCATCTCGTTTTAAGGCACGTACAGCAGCGACATAGTTTTTAATTTTATTTGAAAATACTATTATTTCTTTGTGATAATCAGGGGACATCGTGTTTAACCGTTTGATTTCGGTGATAATCCGGGATAAAATGACATCAGAGTTCCCGAATTGTAATTCCAAAGTAGACAGTAATATTTCTGGAGATGTTGAACTGATGAGTAGGGCATTAACAGCGTCTCGGGCAGGGCCACGAAGGCATTTTCTTAAGCGCCATAGATTCTCGTTATCAGTAAATTGACATAATCGGGTAGATTCTTCGTAAGCGGACTTAAATTGAAGCCACTCCATCGGGTCTCCAGAATATATTGGTAAATCTTTAGTTGTGCTGATACGGCTCAGGAGGTTGGAATTATGTTTTTCGTTGGTAGTTGTTACGGCTAGGTCTTTTAATACGTTAGCGAGTTGCTGAATTGGACCATCGGTGCCGGCGTCGTTTTTTAACGCTGGCGGACACGATGAGCCTAGATCCCCTGGGATCTCTTTCCGTTCAGCGACTGATCGTGACTCCAATTCAAGCCGACTTCGTTCAACCCACCTCGCAACATCACTGCGGTTGGAAACTGTTTTGCGCTCCGACGGTGGACTGTAATATTCATCATTTAGTTCCGCTATTTTGGCTTCCAATCGCTTTTCTATTAGCTCCATCCTGATACGTGCTTTCTCTTCCGCCGCCTCTAACTCCAGCTTTTTCTTGCGCGCCTCTATAGAAGACGAAGAAGATCTTCCTGTTTTAGTCACACTAACTGATTTGCGAGTCTCAGATTTCACACCACTCGTGATCACCGATGTGACATTTAATCCTGAGGGTCCAGGTTTCTCCTCATCAGCAGGCGGGATAACGGCTCCGCTGGGCTTTATGTCTGCGTTACCCTCCAGTTCCCGTCTAGTGACACTGCGTGTTTTAATTTTCGGCATCCTCGGCGTTTGGAACATAGACGATCCGGCTCGAAGGACCACTTTTGTAACAGCTGGGTGATGATTGCACCAGTAAAAGTCCAAATTACACGAGAAATTTATATTATTTTTGAAAACACGGTATACATGCAAATTAATGAGCGCAAGAGACGTGCGGCGGTCGCGAAATTTAGATCGGCACCAAACGGGTTAACTCGGCTAAGTTTTAACGCTCCCCGCGCACCCCGCGCCTCTCTCGGCTCTTACAGGAGTTCATAGATTTTTAAGTTACGTCGCGAACACTAACCTACGTTTCTCTTGAACTTTCGGTTTAAGTTTTTTTTTAATGCAGGGGGGCTCCGCCTCCCGCCCCCCTATTTCTCTATACCCTATACGTTATGCCATTTGAACGTTAGATAAAATAAACGTTATACCATAAATTCATTAGACAAAATATGCATTATACTAAAAGAATGTTATATTAAATGTTATTCGATAAAATGATCAGTATATGAAACAATAATTATATCAAATGTTGATATATTAAGTGTTGTTATATCATTCAATCATTATATCAAATGAGCGTTATACCGACTGAAATTATATCAAAAGTTGTTATAGCCATCGTTACGCACCCCATCATCATATCTTAGATTTTCTTTTTTGTAAATGTGAAGTATTCGGTACTTCCCGTAACTCCTGGAATTAATGGCATCAGTCCGAGATATCGTAATGGTATAAAATAACATCACTGATTTAGCTCCTTCGTGCCCTACCGCTGTCGCAGCTATTTTACCTTAATTCAACAACATGGATATAGATAAAGATTATTAGGAGCTTTTGCTTAAGACCAAGACACGTTGAAAGATGAAACAATCTATATTATTATAAAATATTTAAAATGAAATCTTTGTCCGCTGATCAAGCTGAAACGGCTGGACAGATTATAACTAATTTTGGTACAGGGATAGTTGGGACATCCAACTAACCCTGTACCAAAAAATGTAAAGATGGTTTGAGATATTTTTTACCCGACTACGGTAATCAATAAATCTATAAAGAAACTTACGTTTGGAATCAGCGTCGGAGCCGTGCGGCGACGGCGCTGACGCGTTCCCGTGCGGCGACGGCGCTGACGCGTTCCCGTGCGGCGACGGCGCTGACGAGTTCCCGTGCGGCGACGGCGCTGACGCGTTCCCGTGCGGCGACGGCGCTGACGCGTTCCCGTGCGGCGACGGCGCTGACGCGTTACCGTGCGGCGACGGCGCAGACGCGTTCCCGTGCGGCGACGGCGCAGACGCGTTCCCGTGCGGCGACGGCGCTGACGCGTTCCCGTGCGGCGACGGCGCTGACGCGTTCCCGTGCGGCGACGGCGCTGACGCGTTCCCGTGCGGCGACGGCGCTGACGCGTTCCCGTGCGGCGACGGCGCTGACGCGTTCCCGTGCGGCGACGGCGCTGACGCGTTCCCGTGCGGCGACGGCGCTGACGCGTTCCCGTGCGGCGACGGCGCTGACGCGTTCCCGTGCGGCGACGGCGCTGACGCGTTCCCGTGCGGCGACGGCGCTGACGCGTTCCCGTGCGGCGACGGCGCTGACGCGTTCCCGTGCGGCGACGGCGCTGACGCGTTCCCGTGCGGCGACGGCGCTGACGCGTTCCCGTGCGGCGACGGCGCTGACGAGTTCCCGTGCGGCGACGGCGCTGACGCGTTCCCGTGCGGCGACGGCGCTGACGCGTTACCGTGCGGCGACGGCGCAGACGCGTTCCCGTGCGGCGACGGCGCAGACGCGTTCCCGTGCGGCGACGGCGCAGACGCGTTCCCGTGCGGCGACGGCGCTGACGCGTTCCCGTGCGGCGACGGCGCTGACGCGTTCCCGTGCGGCGACGGCGCTGACGCGTTCCCGTGCGGCGACGGCGCAGACGCGTTCCCGTGCGGCGACGGCGCAGACGCGTTCCCGTGCGGCGACGGCGCTGACGCGTTCCCGTGCGGCGACGGCGCTGACGCGTTCCCGTGCGGCGACGGCGCTGACGCGTTCCCGTGCGGCGACGGCGCTGACGCGTTCCCGTGCGGCGACGGCGCTGACGCGTTCCCGTGCGGCGACGGCGCTGACGCGTTCCCGTGCGGCGACGGCGCTGACGCGTTCCCGTGCGGCGACGGCGCTGACGCGTTCCCGTGCTCCGCCTGCCGCGCCGCGCCCAGCATCGCCTCCAAGTTACTGCGGAAAACGTATCTCTTTCGAAACCTGACATTATGGACCCGCGCGACTAGCACAACTGACCATAGTTATGCAAAAAGAGACCAGAGTAATGTTTTGTCAAAGTGACTTAAGCTCAATTAATAAGTTTGGTCGCTTATAGCATTATGAAAAAAAAAATCGGTCGCTTTCTGCATAACTATGGTCAACTGTCGTGTCGCGCGACGTAATGTTTATATTTTTCTATAATTGGGAAGTTTTCCAAAGGTACGGTAATATTATATATATTTTTTTATAGTATACGTTATTTGGACTCTGAATAGATAAATATCACGCAACCTCACACAAATCGATCTAGTCCCAAATAAAGCTCAAGAAAGCTTGTGTTATGGGTACTGGACGACGATATACGTACTTATATAGATAAATATATGATTGCGTTGGCTTAGAAGTTTCATTTTTTCCCTGCTCTAAGGGACAGTAGACCTGAGTACAGTAACCGGCGATAAAGAATGCACATCGGTCTTTGGAAAGAGGCAATCGGCTAATTTCGACTTTGTATAGCGATATCTGTGTCGCACAGTCCATGACGTTTGTTTTGTCAGTCGTGGTTCAAATGCGAGAGAGTGCAGTCGCATATCCAAGTCAATATATATATATAGAGTTGCTAAAACCTACACAAAATTAAATTTGTACCATGGCATCTATAGGAAAAAAAGGTAAGCCGTTACTTTGCCAGTCACGCGAAATTATCTACAATGTTTATAAATATTTTGTAACTGAAGCCGACCAATTTAAAAGACATGAGGAAGTTAATGTAAGTAATTATTTTAAGAAGGTTCAACAGAGAGTTGCAGATGCCACTGGAATTTCAAGAAGAACGTTGAACAATTTATTAAACGAAGTCGGCACTGGCACTGATACAGATTCTAGTGAAACAAAGTTCAGCTCTCCGAAAAATGGTAGACCAAAAAAACAATTTCGCTTAGATATGGACGATTTTGATTATGATGTTGTTCGAAGAATGGTGTACGATTTTCATCTGCGTTACAAAGAATTGCCGACGGTAAAATCATTGAAAGCTAAATTATCTGAGGCTATTAATTACAATGGGTCTGAAAAGACGTTGAGAAAAATTCTTCATGAGATGGGATTTGAGTTCACTAAAATGAAAGACAACAGAAAAGTTCTGATGGAAAAGCAAGATGTAGCTCTCAGACGAATTGAATATCTGGACAAAATACGCGAATTTCGCGAAGCAGGAAAAAACATTATCTATATGGACGAGTCCTACATACATACAACCCACACTAAAGGAAAAACTTGGAGTGATGATAAGCAAATAGGAGTAAAAAAGCCGATTTCAAAAGGTCAACGTTTGATAATTGTTCACGCAGGAAACGAAAAAGGCTTTGTACCAGGAGCCTTTTTAACGTATAAATCCACGGACACTAAAGGTGATTATCACAACGAAATGAATAACGACAACTACGAGAAATGGCTGGTTAATCAATTAATTCCAAATATACCCAGTGATTCTGTTCTGGTTATCGACAACGCACCCTATCACAATAAATATGTTGAAAGACCCCCCAACTCAAACACCAATAAACCGGAAATGATCAACTGGTTACAAAGACACGAAATTCCAGTTGATCATAAATTGACAAAACCCCAGATATATAATATTATATGTCAGCACAAGGAGAGATTTACAGAGTTTTCCGTGGACAAGATACTAGCCGAACATGGGCACACTGTGTTGCGATTGCCACCATACCATCCGGATTTTAATCCAATTGAAAATATATGGTCTCAACTGAAAGGCTATGTAGCTGCGAGAAACGTGGATATGAATTTAACTTCAATAAAGAAATTATTAACTGAAAAAGTAAACATGATCGGGACTGATGAGTGGAAAAAGGTTTGCGATCATGCGGTCAAATGCGAGAATGAATATCGAGGAATTCAACACGCTATGGACGACAAAATAGATAGATTAAATAGACTAGTAATAAATACAGCTGATAGTGACAGTGACATAGACCTCAATGGGAGCACAGATAGTGAAATGGAAGGAATTGAATATATATGATTTAATTTTAATTTTATTGCCGTATTTTTTTTTCCCCGTGTGGTGTCGGATTAGAATAACATCAACCTTTTCTTCCCGGGGGTGTCACTTCGACTGTCGACTAAGGGTACAGGGTTAACCGTGTTGTGGGCGATGGCCTAGCAACTTTTCACCGCAATATTTCATTTTTTGTCGATCTTTTAACCCACATTTAAGTATGCTAGTGGTATAACATCAGTTGCTAATGCTCAATCAACCCCTTTTAGGAATATAATATGGGCTTGAATATATATATATATATGTATATTATTTTTCCCCAACAAGAACATAGCAATAATTAAATATAATTACATCGAGTTTTACAGCTCTATATATTCCACTTGAAATCAAAACAAAACAACAATAAAGTATTTAGTTCTAAATTCAAATTCTGATGAACGATTAATCCAATAATTGATGCACATGGAAATTAGCATTCGTTTGTATTCGGAAATGCGATGATTGCCGATGTGCATTCTTTATCGCCGTTTACTGTATTTGATATGAATTTCAGCTTGATACCTCGACGCGTTCTTGAAAAAAAGCACAGACAGACAGACGGACGACAAAGTGATCCTATAAGGGTTCCGTTTTTTCCTTTTGAGGTACGGAACCCTAAAAAATTACTGTCAATGTCACGACTACTTTTTAATATTCCGTACTAATTCCTTGTAGACTAAGGTAATGTTATATATCCTCGGAATTTTAACAAACGTCATTGTAAGGAGTTACAAAATATAACCATAAAACAAAACGACATAAAAATAATGTAATCGTTGATTTTGAATCCAAATAACGTATACGACAGAGAAAAAATATCATATGAATATCTCTAAAAAACTTAATAATCCTAATTAGAAAAGTATAATAGTGTAATGAACAGAGAGCCTGGATTGTTTTTTTTTCGTCTAATGAATGTCTTTTAGATTTTGAGTGATCAGATATCAATAATAAGTAGCAACCATTACAAGATGGCGTATATGATTGTTGCTTCTCTTGTTAGTTTTTAGTGGCGCAAATATGAAAAAAGCGAATGTGAAAATTCGGGATGTTTTCGCTTAGCAATGAAGTCTGTACAACAGATCTATTAAAATAGGGGGAAGCGTTATTATGACCTGACAGGCCACAAATGAATATACTTAACTTAACTTTCAATGTTAAACTAAAAAACATGCAATTTTGAAAATAAAACATTCCAATTGATATAATACCTATGCAAAACAAAACTACCCGTCCCAAAAAAAAAACAGCATATTACCTCCTCCCTATCAAAGGATAGGCTACGTACTACGTAACTATCAACAGGATGCTAAAAGTAGTAGTAAAAGTGCTTTAGTTAAGTAATTATTAAAGCCTGACCAGAAATATATGAAGATGCACACTGGCAATGATTTTCTGATGGTTTGTCAACAATGTCAATGTCATTCGTGGTACTTTCTTTAAAAGACAAATATTAAAAATATCCAAAGAAATTGCCTAAAACCATTCACAGTCGTGAACGTGATATTATAAATAAGACTTTTAGCACAAACACTTTTTTAGCACAAACACTTTTTTACAAAAGCCTGTGATAGGCATCCACGGTCCTGCCGAGACCCCGACAGATTGCTAACTGATGGCGCTTCTAGATCAGCCAAGCACAAGAAAAGTTGTTTGACTATGTGTGTAAAAGTATATAACAAAATACCGGGTTAAGAGGCCTTATTCCTTTTAAAATGCTGATTGCTTTAGACATTTTTCTCTATGATCAAACATGTTTCTTAACATAATATTGATGTTACTACCTAGAACAGGGCTATTGGGATTTATTGGTATATATTTGAAACCTACAGTTTGAATTTTTCATTGATAATTTTTGTTCGAAAAACTACTCGAAATTGACAAAATTCACGTGGAAAATTCGTTTTTTCAACTTATTTTCGACTGCACGCAATGAAAGTATGAAATAGCTACGTTATTACCTAGAACTCGGGAAAAAGTATTACTCACTTCAAAAAGTTGGTTGAAATTATCAATATATTCGTCATAATATGAAAAAAATAAATTTGAAAAGGAATAAGGACTCTTAATAATAATAATAATCGTGTGGATCTATTCCAGCAAAATCGCCTCTTCCAAAGTGACCAAAGGAAGGTATACCGAAAGTGGGAGGGAACCGATCAATGTGTGACCGACGGGCAACTGCCGGATCCTACTGCCATGATTAATTTCTGGCGTAGTATCTGGTCGGTTCCAGTCGAGCACACCGAGGGCGAATGGATGAATGTTGTCAGGCGTGAGTGTGAGCCGATCGAAGCCATGGGGGCTGTGACCATCAGCCCCGATGATGTGGGTTGTGCTGTCCGTACGACCCAGAACTGGAAAAGTCCTGGGCCAGACGGATTGCACAACTTTTGGATCAAGTGGTTTCGATCCTCACATTCAAGACGCCCTCGAGCTTGGTTCCCTGCCATCTTTCATGACTACTGGTGCTACCTTCCTGCTCTATAAGTCCGGTAGTACCACGGAAGCGAAAAACTATAGACCCATCACGTGCTTGCCCACTTTATACAAGCTCCTTACGTCCATTCTGAGAACAAAAATTAACACGCACATTGTTGCGAATAACGTTTTGGCCTTTTCTCAGAATGGATGTAGGGTTGGGTCCCGTGGTACTAAGGAGCTCCTCCTCATTGACACGACCATTTGCCAACAAGTTCGGCGGAACAGGGGGTCTCTCTCGGCCGCCTGGATTTACTATAAGAAGGCCTATGATTCGGTGCCTCATTCATGTATAAAATCGATACAGCTCTAAGATCCCTCTTAGGCGCGTGTTTGAGACAGTGGACCACAGTCCTTCGTCAACCAGGTGGCGGAGATGGCCCCCCTGGCCCACAGGACTTGATAAGGGTTGAGAGAGGTATTTTCCAGGGTGACAGTTTGAGTCCTCTGTGGTTCTGCCTAGCCCTGAATCCGCTCAGCATTTTGCTGAAGGATTCAGGACTAGGTTGCCGACTTCGAAGAGGAGGTGAGGTCATTTCTCATCTGCTATACATGGATGATCTTAAGCTGTATGCACCAAAACGCCAGGATTTGGTGGAACTACTGGAAGTAACAGAAACCTTCAGTAGCGCCATCAAAATGGAGTTTGGTGTAGACGAGTGTGCGGTCATGCATGTACAGCGGGGGGAAGTCGTAAATTGCGCGAACTTACAACTTTCTGAGACAATGTCCCTCAGGTCTATCTCCGAAGTTGAAACCTACAAGTACCTTGGTATGTCACAGTCATTGGGTATTGCGGACGGAGACATTAGACAGGCGTTGAAGGAGCGTTTCTTTTGTCGTTTGACAAAAGTACTTAACAGTCTTTTGTCCGGTGGCAATAAGGCGCGCGCCTTCAACGCTTGGGTGATGCCTCTGCTCACTTACTCCTTTGGCATACTAAGGTGGACTCAGACTGAGCTGGACGCCCTGGATACGAGAGTCCGTCAGCTGCTTACTACAAATCGCATGAGGCACCCACGCTCGTCAGTTATGAGAATGTACATCCCGCGTAAGTGTGGGGGCCGTGGCTTTTAAAACGCCAAGGACCTCCATAACCGTGAGGTGTGCAGTCTTAGGGAGTATTTCCTAAACAACGAGTGTGGAATTCATCGCGATGTAGTAGCAGTTGACAAAGGCCTCACCTCTCTCTCCTTAGCAAACGAGAACTGGCGCAGACCAAAGGTGCTTAGCACCGATGACCGCAGGGCTGTATGGAAGAGCAAGGAGCTACACGGGCGGTTCTACAAGGCCCTTACGGGGCCCGATGTAGATCTGCTCGCGTCGGTGAACTGGCTACGCTTCGGGGATCTCTTCGGGGAAACTGAAGGTTTTGTCTGTGCAATTGCGGACGAAGTAATGATGACGAACAATTACCGGAGATATATCCTGAAGGACGGTACGGTCGACATTTGTCGGGCATGCCGCCGTCCCGGTGAGTCACTCAGGCATATAATCTCCGGTTGTTCTCATCTTGCTAACGGTGAGTACTTGCACAGACATAGCCAAGTAGCCAGGATCATTCACCAGCAACTTGCTCTTCAATACGGTCTTGTGGGGTCTGAGGTGCCGTACTATAAGTACGCACCGATGCCAGTTCTTGAGAATGGTCGTGCCACGCTCTATTGGGATCGATCTATCATCACGGACAGGACTATTGTAGCCAATAAGCCTGACATCGTTTTGGTAGATCGATCCAAGCGCCAAGCAGTGCTCGTCGACATCACCATCCCCCATGACGAGAACCTCGTGAAAGCCAAGAAGGACAAACTCAGCAAGTACCTTGACTTGGCTCACGAGGTGACCGCCATGTGGGATGTTGACTCGACGATCACTGTCCCGATAGTCGTTTCGGCGAACGGTCTTATAGCGAAGAGTCTCGACAAACATCTTAAGAGACTCTCGCTAGATGGCTGGATCAAGGGCCAGATACAGAAGGCGGTACTCCTGGACACGGCGTGCATCGTCAGGAGGTTCCTCTCTCTGCAGCCCTGACCACCGGTAGCCTGGGCCCTGCCCCGCTGCCGGCGGCACCCTAGGTTAGGTTTTTTCTAGAATGTGTTTATATTTGTAATGTATTTTTTATATTTTACTTTTTATATAAATTTATTGTAAAAAAAAACTAGCCTAAGTACAAAAATGAATAAAGGGAATAATAATAATTCTTTATTATTTTCAGAGTTACACAAAACACGTAATACAACCAAAGATAGGACAAGATTTAGCTTGCCGCCAGCATAAACGCTGTAGACAAATTTTGTCTTGTGATATAAGAGAGAAACCACTACGCTGCTGGAGGCTAGCTTTATAAATTTATGACTATTGAGAAATGCACTGCAGTAGTGCAGTACATTTCTCAATTGCTTCAAAAAAGTGTATTGTAGGACGAAATAACAGAGGCCCCCAAACTAGGCTATGCCTGTATCTTGGGGTGCCATTGTGTGTAATACTTTGCATTAAACTTATTAAAGAATATAACTTTGTATTTATCATAATATAGAAATTTGTACTTATACAATTAACCATAAATCTATTTGTGTATCGGCATGTAACATTTTCACTTAACACTAGATTGCACCAGTATTTATGAGATCTCTAAACGGAATTTAAGATATTTGGATACCTACAGTTAGAATACATTTGAGTAAGCAGGTTTTCTGTTGCCAATTTAAAAATAAGTTACACCAATACTCATAATAATAATAATAAGAGGCACCCACGCTCGTCAGTTACAGTACTTTTATCTCACGAGCGCGGGTGAGCCATGTTTGTGTGAGTAATGTACATGCACATTGGCTCTGTGTGGGTGAGCTCGGGAGCGCTCAGTGCCGGCATACCCACACAGAGCCAATGTGCATGTACATTTTACTCACACAAACATGGCTCACCCGCGCTCGTGAGATAAAAGTACTGTATGAGAAAGTACATCCCAAGGAAGTGTGGAGGCCGTGGCTTTTTAAACGCCAAGGACCTCCATAACTGCGAGGTGTGCAGTCTTAGGGAGTATTTCCTTAACAACGAATGTGGGATTCATCGCGATGTAGTAGCAGTTGACAAAGGCCTCACCTCTCTCTCCTTAGCAAACGAGAATTTGCGCAGACCAAAGGTGCTTAGCACCGAAGACCACAGGGCTGTATGGAAGAGCAAGGAGCTACACGGGCGGTTCTACAAGGCCTTTACGGGGCCCGATGTAGATCTGCTCGCATTGGTGAACTGGCTACGCTTCGGGGATCTCTTCGGGGAAACCGAAGGTTTTGTCTGTGCAATTGCGGACGAAGTAATGATGACGAACAATTACCGGAGATATATCCTGAAGGACGGTACGGTCGACATTTGTCGGGCATGCCGCCGTCCCGGTGAGTCACTCAGGCATATTATCTCCGGTTGTTCTCATCTTGCTAACGGCGAGTACTTGCACAGACATAACCAAGTAGCCAGGATTATTCACCAGCAACTTGCTCTTCGATACGGTCTTGTGGGGTCTGAGGTGCCGTACTATAAGTACGCATTGATGCCAGTTCTCGAGAATGGTCGTGCCACGCTCTATTGGGATCGATCTATCATCACGGACAGGACTATTGTAGCCAATAAGCCTGATATCGTTTTGGTAGATCGATCCAAGCGCCAGGCAGTGCTCGTCGACATCACCATCCCCCATGACGAGAACCTCGTGAAGGCCGAGAAGGACAAACTCAGCAAGTACCTTGACTTGGCTCACGAGGTGACCGCCATGTGGGATGTTGACTCGACGATCATTGTCCCGATAGTCGTTTCGGCGAACGGTCTTATAGCGAAGAGTCTCGACAAACATCTTAAGAGACTCTCGCTAGATGGCTGGATCAGGGGTCAGATACAGAAAGCGGTACTCCTGGACACGGCGCGCATTGTCAGGAGGTTCCTCTCTCTGCAGCCCTAACCACCGGTAGCCTGGGCCTTGCCCCGCTGCCGGCGGCACCCTAGGTTAGGTTTTTTATAATGTTTTTTTTTTTTTTTTTTTTTTTTTTTATGTCATAGGGGGCAAACGAGCAAACGTATCGCCTGATGGAAAGCGATTACCGTCACCCATAAACACCTGCAACACCAGAGGAGTCACAAGTGCTTGCCTACCCGGAGGACGAAGATAGAATGCCTCTATGCTAGTAATTTCACCGGCTATCTTACCCCCACACCGGAACACAACAATGCGACCACTGCTGTTTGGCGGTGGGTTAGCAGGCAAGACGGTAGTAACAATCCGGACGGACCCTGCACGAGGCCCTACTACTCCAAAAATTATATATTATATAGTATTATATTTTGTAATTACTTTATTGTATTTTACTTTTTATATAAAGTTATTGTTAAAAACCTAGCCTAAGACGAAATATTAATAAAGGAGATAATAATAATAAATATCGGAAAACCTCACACAAATCGATCTAGTCCCAAATTAAGCTCAAGAAGGCTTGTGTTATGGGTACTAGACGACGATATACGTACTTATATAGATAAATATATACTTAAATACATAGAACAACCATGACCCAAGCACAAATATTCGAGTTCATCACACAAATATTTACTCCGGCCGGGATTCGAACCCGGGACCGCCGGCTCAGTAAGCAGGTATCTACAAACCGAGCCAAACGCGCGCGTTTAGTGCAAATAAATGATTATCTTATCTTATCTAAATAAAGTGTACATGTGTTACTATAGCTATAGAGGAGCCGCGGCTTGACGTGGAAGAGGCAGCGCACGGAGCGCTAAGTGCAGCGGCCCACGCGACGCTCGTCACCATCGACAATGTGGACGCGGCAGAGCTGCGTAGGGCGGCTCGGCGGCTAAAGTCACGCTCTTCACCTGGAGTAGATGCCGTCCCCCCATACCTTGTGAAGGACTGTATATCGGCTCTAGAAGGTCCGCTTTTACATATTTATAATCTTGCTTTGAAATGCGCTGTCTATCCTTCTCGATGGAAAAAGTCTAGGGTTACGCCCGTACCAAAGGGTGGATCGGGTTCGGAGGTAGAAACATATAGACCCATTGCGGTCCTGTCTGTGTTCGGCAAATTGTTCGAGGCAATGATAGACTACCGAATCAGGCATCAGATCTTTACCCAGCTTGCTGATGGGCAGCACGGGTTCCGCAGGGGTCGCTCTACTTCCACTAACCATACTGTCTTCGTGGATTATGTCACAATGGAAATGGATGCAGGTCGTCAGGTTGACGCGGCGTATTTCGATTTTAAGAAGGCATTCGACCTCGTAGATATTAAAAAAACTCACCGCGACTTCTTAGATTCTTCGCTAGCTATTTAAAGGATCGAAGTCAAGTTGTCAAGGTATCAGCATACGAGTCAGAGCCATTTTTCACGCGTTCCGGAGTGAGCCAAGGGAGCACCCTCGGACCGACACTATTTATCATAATGATAAACGATTTGCCGACGACCTTTCGTGCTGCGAAGTGTTTGATGTTCGCGGATTATCTCAAGCTCTTTCTGGGTGTGGGCGAAACCAGTGACTGTGAGGCGCTTCAGCGTGATATAGATGCAGTAGCAGAGTGGAGTGAAGTTAATAAATTACATTTTAACAACACCAAATGTAAAATTGTTCCTTTCACCAGAGCCCGTGAGTCGAAACGCGCATCGTACACGTTGGATAGCGCCCCGTTGGAGCGCGTCACTGAGATCCGAGACCTGGGGCTAACGATGGATAGGGAACTCAACTTCCGGCAGCACATAGCAACCATATGCGAGAAGGCAAGTAAAATGCTTGGATTTATCATGAGGATGACGTACCAATTCTCTAGTGTTAAAGTCGCATTAATGTTATATAGGGCATACGTTCGTAGCAGGCTCGAATTTGGCGCTATAGTTTGGGATCCGCACGAGCTGAAATATAGTCTAAAAATAGAAAAAATACAACGCAAATTCGCCAGATTCATATACGGGCGGCTTGTATCCGCCTGCATTCGTTTCGGGTATGGTAGGATTGGACACGCTAGAGTCGCGAAGGAAGCTGCTACTTATGGTGCACTATTATCAGCTACTTAATAATAAAATCGACAATCCATCTGTGTTGGAGCGAATGGGACTGTTCGTCCGGGCGCCGCAGAGGAGCGTGCGGGGCGCGGCGGCGGCGGCGCGGTGTTGCCGCGGCGGCGCCCGCTCCCGTTCAGGTGCGCACCCGCCGCGGCGACAACGCTCCCAGTCAGAGGGCATTGCAGCTCATTAATAATTTGTACTCGCAAGACCCTGATACCTACGGATCTTTTTAATGACAGCCTTGGAGTTTTTCTTAGGCGCGTGAGGCTGTGTCCTGACAATTACGGTGCAATATTGTAATAATATTTTATTTAAGGTAATTTAATCATAATTTGTATTGAAACTGACTGTATATTTAATGTAATATTTATAGTTTATGTTCATTATCATTATGCTGTGCTGTATATGGAATTTTACTTTATTAATAATGTGTAAGTGTTTTGGTGTGCAACTGTTAACTTACATGTGTTTGACATTAAATAAATAAATACGAAAAACATTCCATTAAATGATATTACGAGGTTACCATAGGAACTGACTGGTATTTAAACTAATGTCATTAGAGTGTGGTTGCGATTGGTTGCAAAATTGTTGCCATATAAATCTTATAAATAACGCCCTCTTGACAATGCTCATATATTTTTGGTCAGGCTTTACTATTATTTATGATTTTGATGCTGTTTAGTTAGTCTCAATAATTTTATTTTCTTTCTTTAAAAGCATAACCATTTCTTTTGGCTTTGTCGTACTAACTTCTTGTCGTACAAAGGTTGTTCTTTAAGTTACGGGAACACACATCTTTCTCTTTCCGATTATGACTCGAATCCGATTATGAAATTCGGTCATTCCCATACAAAAATTTACCGGTATGCATTCCCTACTCCACACTATTGCGAAGTTGATCGAGGCAAAGTGCCTCCCACACTATCATATTCGCCCAACCTTAGCCAACGCGAGTAGTGTAAAGCTAGGGCAACAGTTAATTTTGAGTTTTTCATTTTAGTGATGACGACAGTAAATATTGGTTCAGTGTGGAGTTCAAATTATCTTCTAATGAACCATAAAACTAATGTGATACCGAGTGTGAGTCGCTCTTTGAGAAGATACAATAAAATTAATTTATAATCTTATTTAAATGTTTACAAATGAAGCGAAAATTGAAAAATTTAATGATTCGGACAGGATTCGAACCTGCGTTTCCAACGGCTTTAAAAATAAGTAATTCGGGTGTAGCACATCGTCACTATCAATTCTCAACAAATTTGAGACGATGGTGCCGACGATAAAGTCTAAATCTTTACGGTAGATGGCGCTACGATGCCACCCTAAGGCATGTCGAAGCAACTGGTTGAAAAATTCAATGACTCTGACATCTGATTCGGTGGTCCAATTGGGAGGACGCCCGTGTTGGCCCGGAAAGCCGTTGGAAACGCAGGTTCGAATCCTGTCCGAATCATTAAATTTTTCAATTTTCGCTTCATTGTTATTGCTTCGCTTTAATAAAAATAAGTAATCTTATTTAAACTTTTGTGAGACATATCTAATTATTTATTATAAACGGTTTAAAACTCACTTAAAAATTGTCAGGAACGGCACGACATGTTTCAAACTCGTATAGAACTCTTCATTAGTGGTTAGCAGTTCCTGATGGAAACAAGTCTGACAATTGACAACATTACATATTTCTAAGGGCCCATACAGACGAACGGCACTTTCCTTACAGACGAACGGCACTAGTACAACTGCAGCCGTCACCTCTCGACGGCAGCCGTCACCTGTCGACGGCAGCCGTCACCTGTCGACGGCAGCCGTCACCTGTCGACGGCAGCCGTCACCTGTCGACGGCAGCCGTCACCTGTCGACGGCAGCCGTCACCTGTCGACGGCAGCCGTCACTTGTCGACGGCTGCCGTCGACGCGTTGACTGCAGTTGCCACCTCTCGACGGCTGCCGTCGACGCGTCGACGGCAGCTGGCAACGCGTCGACGGCAGTCGCCACGTCTCGACGGCAGCCGTCGACAAGTGGCGACGGCAGCCGTCAACAGGTGGCGACGGCTGCAGTTGTACTAGTGCCGTTCGTCTGTAAGGAAAGTGCCGTTCGTCTGTATGGGCCCTAACAGGTGTAAACTAATATAGAGATCAAGAGAGCCTTGCGTGGACATCCAAAAAAAAAATATTAGATTAAATAACCGAACCGATCGGTTGGCACACAGTGCTCGGTTGGCCGCCGCCGCGACTGCTCAGCTCTCCTGATGATGAATCGCGTACCGATTCGAAACATGTCGAGCGTTATTCGACTTCTACGACGTGAGTAAACCCGTTTAAGTGTTTTCATATGTCTGACACTCGCGGCAGTTTCCTATGTGAAATTTTCATCTGTTAAAAAACATGAACATTCCCTTGATCACACGTACCGAGGAAACGAGGGAGACAGTAATATGTTTCTCGGCCGAGACAGTCATGTAAGCCAGCTGTCCACACATGTTTTGAAGCAGTCAGTTCAGTTCTATCATCTATGGTTCTATTGAGACTTTCGGACACGATGGATCGTAAAATCGCCGAGTGGCGAGACAATGCACCCTTACCATAAGTTATCGTGACCGTACTCTTTAGCGACAGCGTAAATGATTTGTACACAGATTAGTACAGCGCCCCTAGCGGTGACTTTGTAGAACTACAATCCTAATTATTTTATTAAGCTGTTTACACTCACGTGAAATTGTCAGGAACGGCCCGACAAGTTTCAAACTCGTATGGGGCTCTTCGTCATGGACTGCTACCCGTACATAGCCGCGGCAACTTTGTCACTCCAATTAACCTTGTAACTACAATTCTTCATACAAAGCGCTTACGGAGTCGCTAGCGAGTACTGTCATTGTGAACTCATGGTAAAGGTGTCGAGTGAGCGAGCGGGGCAGTTAGAGGAAGTGGGAGGTGGACACTCGGCATTGCAGCTCGACCGAGCTACTGTCTCGACACTTCAGCCGGGCACTCGGCGCTGTGTTTATACGTACCGAGTACTCGGCTGAGAGCAGTCTCGCTTTGTTTGCTCAGTACGTGTGATCAAGGCAATAAGCATGGACAAAATAAAAAGAGAGGATAGTTTATTTGATTCCGTGAATTTGAATGTATAGTGGTGTCAATGACATCATTCATTTTCACTATAGTCAAATACCGTATTTACAATATTATTCTTAGTCGTAAACTGTAACGTTTAATGGCGAGAAGCGCTCATTTTTCAAACAATTTAATAATACACATTACTATAGGTACAAATGGTTCGAGTTGAAATTGAACATTCCAAGTAGCAAAACAAGCTTATAATGCAAATTTAAGCTGAATAAAGACTGCATAAGCGCTTCTACAGCTTGTTTTGCTACTTGGAATGGTTTTCAAAATCCTTGTTGATTGGCATATTTTGAAGCATTATGTTCAAAATATACCAATCAACTAATCCTCGATAATCCAAAACATCCAACCGACGGATGGATGTAATTTTTCAGTAATTGAATCTACCTAATATGTAACATGTTATGTTAAATTGTTTTTGTAATTCACAGTGCATTAGTACTAACTGTAATGCTGTGTAATTATTTTAAATAAATAAATAAAATAAAATAAAAATAAATAAAATCCTTACCAAGCCTTACCTCAACCAAACTACCCATCGAAAAACAAACGTTAGTATTCCAAATTGACTTTACCTATCGAACCTTTGTACCAAAGGCGGTTTGAGGTAGCGTCGGTTGATACGCATCTCTATATTCGCCAGCCAGAGTCGCCCTAAGGCTATGATCTGCGCGCCTGTAGCGTCGATCGGCAGCCTCACGTCCCAGTCCCACTCCGAAGCGGGCTTCGACGACCACATCCACGCGATATTTACGCGCTCGTGGAGGGCATCCACCTGCTCACACACAATACACTAATCAATAAATAAATAATATAATAATAAAAAAAATGCTGTCTGTAAAGTCGTTTTACGGACGATTATTGTACTTTCCTAGCGCTCCAATGATATCATATCTATATCATACATTAGCCAGAACTACCTATACGACAACCCGTTCAGAAATTCGTGGCCATTTATGTTCGTTTATTACATTGAAATAAGTAGGTAATCAAAAGTTTACCTGATCTCACGGAAAAAGAGAGATGGCAAACTTATTGCGCAGTAATGACTACTATGCAATGAGTTTGACACGACTAATTTGTACGAGAGATTAGGTATACCTATATTTATAATTATTACCCTTTGCATTAAACTATTTTAAGTAGGTATTACATAAGTACCCGAGTATATTAATACTACGAGTACTAATACTGGCTTAAATAGTAAATAATACATTCTGCTAGTTATGATCAACGAAAGCACACCAACATTTTAACACACTTTAACAACATACGGCACACTATAAAGTTTAATATGAAGAGTAAGCCCATTTTTCCAATTGGTCTTAGGTCAAAATATCTCACTTCATCATATACAAAAATCGCTGAATCGCAATTATTTCTGCTTTAATTTGACGTAAGCCATACTTATATAGGTAGCCATAATACGACTTGTCAAATTCAATCTTCTCTACCGTAAAATGCCCCTCATGTGTTCCGTACTGAAAGAAACTTTAGGAATCTTTAATCAACACTTTAAGCACACCAAGAATAGAGTTTTCTCTAGGAATAGAGTCTTCCTTAAATATTTTTTTTTCTTCAGCATATATTTCTAAAAGCTTTCGCTTCGTCTTTCTTTTGGCGTTATGCCTCTACTACCAAACCAGTAAGATTTTAATTCTGGTTCATTGCATTACAGATGATTTCAACTGAAAATTCAAATTCGCATTACGCCCATAATTTAATCATAAAATTCAGCGCTTTAGTTGCAAAACTTCAATACTTTCTAAAATTAGTATTTGCTTTGGCATAACATGTCATTCATTACTTAAAAATACCTATAGAACCCATGTTTATGAATTTAATGTAGTAGCATGGCAGCACGCTATTTAAGCCTTTTCTTAAACTGTTTAACCTAAGCAATCTCGTGATGCTAACCTTGTCAGAATAAAATAATGTTCTTACAATGAAGGTTTAGGATTGTCATTTGAAAACTATTTATTTAGTCATAAATTTTGATAATAAACCTCCCTTAAGAGGAATGTAAATCCACAGGCAAAACTATATTACAATAAGCATCAATCAAAAACTAATGACATAATCATGACGTTACATTCAAACTGAAAGAGACAAAACATCATTTGACAGTATAGCACACTTACCTATAGCACTATGGCCAATACATGGCCACTTGGCCAAGGCTTACTTCAAAGGCTTGACTTGAAATATTTCATCCATAATAAAATACTCAATCAACCATACAAGCCTTAAAAGCGAAAAATTACCCCCAGTGAAAAACCTTCTCAACATATCAAAAATTGTAAAAGCACAACGTGGAAACGCCATCTATTGTCAACAAGGTATAATATTACGATACTTACAAAACTGCAAAAGTTGACAAATATTAATACCGTTCTATGTCGTTTATGTCGCTACCTACTGAAACATCATTTTAATTCATTTTGATACTTACTGCGGCATCTACTTTCTAGACGGTAAAATCTTTATCGGCGTACGCTCCCGACTATGAACATTGCTGTTCCTCACTATTTATGTTCCTTGATATAACCGCAAATTGAATCCAGACGGAGATTTTATTGCTATAATCTGATATTTATAAAAAATATTAATTTAGCGTTAACTGCCATAGCGTAAATAATTTTTGAAAATTTTCTGTGTGCAATGTATGGCGTAGTTATTTCTAAGTGAAGTGACAGTTGTTATTTGACTATGTTACATGTCAACAAACAAATACATTGCGTGCTGAATTATTTTATATGGAAAGAAAAAGTCCGATTGTTTTAATAATTTACTGATCAATATATTAATAAGTGCCTATACTAATGCCTTCCGAGTAAACGGGCGAGACAGTGCTCTGTCTCGCCCGTTTGTCTTGTGTGTGACAGGGACGAGAGCACTGTCTCGCCCACTGTCTCGGTACGTGTGATCAAGGCATAAGACCCAGTAAAGTTTGCGGTTATATTATAATATCAGGAGTGACGTTGTAGGGATTCAGAATGAGAGTCCAGTTGAGATGTGTGTAAAGAAGAACATTATTTTAATAGATGTTTTAGTATTTATACAATTAGTTAAACGCCTAGCAAGCAATAGCGTTTATGTAGCAGTAAACTATTGTGTTACTGCTAAACACTGAAAGTGGCTAGTCGCCATACTACAATATCAAAAATACACGCTGTATACAATATATATCGTCGGGGATAGTGCAATACCGCGTAAGTGACAAGTTTAGATACGAATCAATATTCAAACAAATGCATTTTCTTGAAATGAGAACTTTATCGACAGGTGTTATCTACGCGGTATTGCACTATCCCCGGAGATATATATAAGTATGGACATATATGAATATGGATCTATATATATATATAAGGTACCTGCTGCTAAATGACTACGACGAGATTTAATTTTGAAGATTCTCCAAAAGGTGCTTGCGCACCAAGCGCTTGAAAGAGAGCTTGTTCTCAGCTTGACGTATACAGAGGGGAAGGGCATTCTAGAGGTGAATTGTCTGCACTGTGAAAGAATTGCCCATGCACCAAAGCGATGGCGCGGAACAGAGAGTAGTACTTTACGGGAGGTACGGAGCTCGCCGCCTGGCCGGGCACTTACGAACTGAAACTTTGATCTGACGTATATTCTAGGTCACGTAGACCGGTGTGAAGTTAGCAGCCTAAAGTTAGCAGCCCATGATAACCCGACCGAGTAAAGAAGTCACAGTTGTATATTATCTTTAACTAAGGAAAATCGCATTTTCAAGGAATACTAAGTAATAGCACGCAATATAAGCAAAACAATATATATAAACCTTTCACATTTGCGACAGCGGAGCCTTTAAAAATCGAAATTATACCATTCTAATTGAATAAACTTGAATAAAACCAGCTGATTCAGTCCAGAGTGGTATATTAATCTCAAAAACAAAAATTTCATCAAACAGTCTTATGTATACAGGAAAAATCTTAACAGCGCGATGCAGCCGTTACATGTTTTGCACAGTAGCGCCATCTAGCGACAAATTGGGTAAACTTTGTTTGGTACGCGTTGTATTGGGAACTTTCGTTCTATACAAGTTGTACATTCCGCCCACCAAGGAACGTCCTGACGTCCTTCTCTAAGGTACCGAGTATATTACACCGCCCACCATGAGGGGCTCTTAATAAATATTGAGATCTTTCCTTTGGGGCTTACATTGCGACTAATTAACGAACATAAATACCTACACAATGACTTTTTTTTTATAAACAAATATAGGAAGAATAATGTTCAATAACAATATTGAAGTACAGCAGAATTAGCATGCATCTGCGTTTTTTTTTTTTTTTTACTTAAATCTATTACACATATAATAAAAAATTAAGGCATTCGTTATGAATAAAATGTAACACCAGAATGTTAATGTACTAGGTAATTAAAATTACAATTATTCACTAACTGGGAGAACACAAAGCTTGGAGGTGGGCCGCTTTATCAAAGACCCTTTTGTGCGTAAGGTAACTACACGAGTAATCTTGTCCGTACCAGGGTGTTTATCTACAATCCTACCGAGCAACCACCGACTAGGAGGCAGATCGTCTTCCTTGATTAAGACGACATCTCCGATGTTAGGTTCGGGCGTTTGTTGTGCCCATTTGTAGCGGTGTAAAAAACGAGTAAGATATTCATGCGACCACCTGCGCCAAAAGTCCTGAATCATGCGTTGCGTTAACTGCCACCTACGCAAACTACTAACGTTCGTGTTTAAATAGTCGTGATCGGGTGCTGTTACCAATGGTTCTCCAACTAAAAAGTGTCCAGGTGTCAAAACATTGATATTATCTGGGTCATTATCCATACGAGTGATAGGCCGTGAGTTTAAGCACGCCTCGATTTGTGCTAACACCGTAGACATCTCTTCGTATGTTAACGTAGAGTCACCAATTACCCTTTTCAGGTGATACTTTGCGGACTTTATTCCTGCCTCCCATAAACCACCAAAATTGGGGGCGTGCGGAGGAATGAAATGCCATGTAGTGCCTTCTGTTGCCAAGGCTTCTGCGATTTCTTTCGACATATTGGCATTTTCTGATTCGAGCAAAGATTTAAGCTCTCTGGAAGCTCCTAAAAAGTTGGTACCATTGTCACTCCAGATCTCTTGACAAGGTCCCCGTCTGGCCACCATGCGTTTAAAAGCTTGTATGAATCCTTCCGTGGTGAGACTGCTGACTACTTCTATATGTACCGCACGTGTGCTCATACAAACAAATAGACATATATAGCCCTTGAAAGCCTTGTGGCCACGACCTCCTGACGTCCGGAGACTGATTGGACCAGCGTAATCTACACCGCATGCCTTGAATGGTCTCGTAGGTGTCACCCTAGCAGCTGGCAACTGTCCCATCAATTGTGAGTTCGATCTGCTTGCTGCTGAATGTCTGACACATGACACACACTTTCGAAAGCAAGCGTTAACCAAATCTTTACATCCTAAAATCCAATACTTGGAATTTATATAATTTTGCATGAGTTGGGGTGGTCCATGGCAAGTTTTAATGTGAGCGTCATTCACAATAAGACGAGATAGAGGCGATTTTCGAGGTAGCAGTATAGGATGTTTTCTATTGTTGCTCAAGAGCATGGTGTTTGCTAATCGCCCGCCAACTCTCATAATATTCTTGTCATCTAAATAAGGATTTAATGACTTTAAATTCGAACCTCGCGGCATATGCGTTCCGTTGTTTTTCAAAACCTCAATTTCTACTTCGAAATTTACTGCTTGACACTGCTTAATGCATACGTTGAGCGCCTCGCGTAACTCTTCACTACTTAAATAGCTGGGATTTTGTCTTTCTGTTCTTGGCCTTCTTAAATTCAGAAAACGTCTGCAGTAAGCAATGACTCGGATCAACTTAGTGAGGGAGGAAAATCTACTCCAAATCTCGTTGCACTCCGTTGTTATGTGAAAAACTTTTGCTGCCTCCAGATTAGTTGCAATATCTTTCAGTCTGTCATATTTTATTGGTTCCTGTTTCAGATAGTCCGGTCCACTAAACCACATAGCGGCATTTAGTAATTCACACGGTCGTAGCCCTCTGGACGCGTAGTCAGCGGGATTGAGTTTCGATGGAACATGTGACCATTGACTTGAGTCCAACGTGGTTAGAATTTCAGAGACTCGATTCGCGACGAAAGTCTTCCACCTATTCGGATGGCTGTTAAGCCATGCTAGAACGACTGTAGAATCTGTCCAGGCATGAATGTTACTCTTGTCGATATTTAAGACCTCAGACACTTCAGCAAGCAGTCTAGCTAGGAGCACTGCTCCACAAAGCTCCAACCTGGGGATCGACACTTGCTTGATAGGTGCAATTTTAGTTTTGGCCGAAATTAATGTTACAGTGATCGTTCCAGTGTTATCTAGTACTCGAACGTACGCCACTGCTGCAAAGGCTGATTTAGACGCATCACTGAAGCCATGTAACTCCACCTTCTTGTTATTTCTCTGCAAACCCATCCATCTTGGAACGCGAACCATCGTCAGCAACGCTAATTCTTCCCGGTAAGTACACCATTCATTTAGCAGATTGCTTGGAACTTCTTCGTCCCAGGTTACTCCAGTTAGCCATAACTTTTGGATCATATCCTTAGCTACCACTACACTCGGCGCGACCCAGCCCAAGGGGTCAAACAAGCGTGAAATGTCCGAAATAATATTCCTTTTAGTTACAGGTGTTTTTAACTCCGGAAGTGATACTGCGTACTGAAACTCATCACGTTCTCGATTCCAGGTAAGTCCCAAAATTTTGATTACCTCATCCTGTTTAATTTCAATTCCGCTTCTAGTACCCACATCTTCCTTTTGCGTTTTGATCATGTCCAATAATTTGGTACTGCTGGTTGTCCATTTTTGTAAAGTAAATCCCGCCTTACTTAGTAATTCGTTCATTTCCCTATAAATCTGAATTCCTTCCTCTTCAGTTTCGCATCCGGTCATGAGATCGTCCATATAGAATTCCGTAAGAACTCTTCCTGCAGCCATAGGATATGTTTCTCCCTCATCTTGAGCTATTTGCTGCAGTGCCTTCACTGCTAAATAGGGCGCACTGGCCGTACCGAAGGTCACTCTCAGCAGTCGGTAATGTTGTAAGTCTGCATCTGGATTATCCCTCCACAATAGTCTTAGAAAGTCAGCATCTTCTTTTTTTACCTTAACTTGCCTGTACATTTTTACTATGTCAGACACCAATGAAATGGGATATGTTCTCCATCGAAGCACTAAGTGCCTCAAGTCTGGCTGCAACTTAGGACCAATTATTAAATTGTCATTCAGTGACACTCCATTTTTTCCCTTGCATGATGCATCGAATACTACTCTAACCTTCGTCGTGTCCTTGTCTTGCTTCACAACAGCGTGATGTGGTAAGTATACAGCATCCGACTTGTATTTCTCTTTTTCAGGTACTTCTTCCATATGTTCTAACAGTAAGTATTCTTTTATTACCTCTTGATATTGACTTCTTAATTCTGTATTTTTGTTTAATCTCTTTTCCAGCGCATAAAACCTACCTTCAGCTATTTCTCGAGATTGTCCATATTTACAGCTGGGATCCTCATCGTGAAAAGGAAGTTTAACTATATACCTGCCCTCTTCGTCTCTGGTGGTGGTAGCGGCAAATATTTCCTCACATCTTTTCTCTTCTTCTGTCCACAGGTTGTGCCTCTTCCCAGTCGAAGGATCTGCTTCCAACTCCCAGAACTTTTTTAGACAGTCATCTTCAACTAGGTGCGTATGTAAAACAACTACATTCGAGCTGTTATCAGTTGACTTTACTATGCCCGATAAAATCCATCCTAACGACGTAGCTTGAGCAACCAGGGTACCTTGCTTGTTCTTCTTTACTCCTTCCATAATTATCTGGCTATACACCTCAGCACCTAACAACAAGTCAATTTTGTTAGGCGTGTGATAATTTGGATCAGCAAATTGTAGCCCCTGTATTTCTGCGGAGTTCAAATCAACTACCCTTTTGGAGGGCAAGAGGGTAGTGACTGAGCTCAACACAAATGCTTTTACTGACAATTTAATTTCCGGGTATATTAATGATTGCAGGCTCAATATGACTATTGACCTTGATCTTACATTGTTGTTCCCGCCCAGACCAGAAATGTTACCATTAACTGGTTTTCTTTTCAGACCCAAATACTGAACCGTGGCTTCCGTGACAAAGGAAGCTTGTGACCCTTGATCCAGTAATGCTCGCAAGGGATAGTATTCCCCGTTTTTCGACTGGGCACTAACCACAGCAGTGGCTAGCAACACCTGATCGTTATTACCTGAAGAAAAACAGGACGTAATGGTTGTTTCCTCGGTGCATTCCTCTATTTCTTCATCGTCTTCAGCAACAGTACCAACATTACTAGCACCTGCCACAACCTCAGCCGAAGAACCATCGGCAACCGGACCACTCTTTGGATGAAGCAGCGAGTGGTGGCGACGTTTGCAGATTCTGCATGGAGTAGGATTCTGGCACACTTTCGCGGAATGAAACCCACCCAAACAATTAAAGCATAAACCTTTAGTTTGGACAAAACTACGACGTGTATCTACATCTTGCTTCCCAAATAGTTTGCAAAATGTAATTTTGTGAGATTCGGAGCAAAACGGGCATTGACTGCTTTGAATTACATGCAAAGTTCGCGGTTTATGAGAAACTGGAGCTGCGTTATGGTTTATTGGTTTCTTGGTTTCGATGAACTCCAACGCTCTGAATCTGTTTGTAATAAAATCCTTAAACTGATCAAATGTAGGCAACGAATCCTCGGTACTATTCATCGAAGCAGTCAATTCCCACTGCTTCCTTGTCTCTGGATCCAACTTTAGAGTGAGCAAGTGAATCACCATGACATCCCAGGTACTGACATCAATCCCAATATTTTTTAGTGCATGTAAACAGTCAGTACTGGTGTCAATAAGCTCCTTTAGAAAGGTTGCTGACTCACAAGTACCATTTTTTTGGGACAAAAATCTTTTTAAAATTGTTTGACATAAATATCTTTTATTATTATACCTCTGTTTTAAACATTCCCAACATTTGTCATAGTTCGAGTTAGAGATAGGTATTTGACGGAGCAACTGCTCTGCCTCTCCGGCTAAATAACCTTTCAAATAATGCATTTTTTGCACGTTATCGATCGCCTCATTTTTATGAATTAGAGACTCAAACAAGTCACGAAAAGTAGCCCACTCGGTGTATTTTCCGGAAAAAACGGGTATAATTATTTTAGGCAACTTGACCGAATTGTGTTTTGTTACAGAACTGTTAGATGTTTGAGCTTGATGTTGAGAACTATTACTACTACTCGGTTTAAATTTCTGTGCTACAGTTTTTAACTCTGCCTTATAGTCCAAATAAAATTCCTGAGTTACATCGTACACATCATTTTCCATGTAACTAGAAGACATTATTTCCACATGGAAATTTTCCAAAATTCGTTTATGTCCCAATAAAAACTCCGTCCACAATTCGTCCAAGTTCTCTATTCTAACTTCGACATATTTTTCCGTGATCCGTTCTTTTGACGATTTTTTGAAATTGGTTCTAGCCTTTACAATGCGACTATAGATGTCTTCCTGACCCGCTACCAACGATTCCATTTTTATATGAAATTTGCAAATTTCTCGAAGACTCTAATTTTATCCGCTTCCGCTATAAACTATCAAGGCAGTAGAACGGTTTCCTAGAATACTAGAAGTTAAAAGACAATCTTGGGGCGAAAATTCTAAGTTCATAAAATAACTTGACAATATTTTACAAGTGCGAGATGTTACCGTTTTGTCTAAGTTCATAAGTTAACAAAAGATTTACAAGTTAATATAAGAAATTGCAAAAAATTTCTAAGTACATAGAATAAAAGTTGAAAATTTTACAAGTGTTTTAAAATTGTAAATTCTAAGTGAAATCGGGCATGGATTCCCCGTATAAACAAGCTTTCTTAAACTAACTTATCCTAAGTCTAATTTATTTTCAAAGTTAATTAACAAGTACACTTAAAGTTCAAATTCCGTAGACTTTTAGTTGACCTCTCTAAAGTGTTCACTTTTTCTTCAAAGTTATTTTATTGCTGAACTTAAGGTTCAATTTTGCTCACTTTTCACTATTAAACTTCACTCGATGTATTAAGGCTCAAAATTGCATTGAAAAACAATAAAAGTACTCACAATTTGTCCAAATGGTTTTGTCACCTCGTTTGTTCCGTTTATTTGCACCGTATCGTATCCTTCCGTGGTTTCCTCCACGGCTGTAGATATCTCGCTGTCTCAGGCTTCCTTCCACAGCGCCCTCTGCCGGCCGCTACTGGATGCAGTACGATCACGTACTCGCTGCAATCGCCCCGAACAGCAATCCACTGCCCATAGGTGCGCAAAACAATTCCCAAGAATTGTTTGTTTTGATTTACGCAAAAAAAACGTCACCACTATGTACAAGCCTGCCGAATCCGGCTACTCGAAGGACCAAGAATAAACTTGAATAAAACCAGCTGATTCAGTCCAGAGTGGTATATTAATCTCAAAAACAAAAATTTCATCAAACAGTCTTATGTATACAGGAAAAATCTTAACAGCGCGATGCAGCCGTTACATGTTTTGCACAGTAGCGCCATCTAGCGACAAATTGGGTAAACTTTGTTTGGTACGCGTTGTATTGGGAACTTTCGTTCTATACAAGTTGTACATAAATCAACAATTGTTTTATTCATAACGAATGCCTTAATTTTTTACTTAAATCTATTACACATATAATAAAAAATTAAGGCATTCGTTATGAATAAAATGTAACACCAGAATGTTAATGTACTAGGTAATTAAAATTACAATTATTCACTAACTGGGAGAACACAAAGCTTGGAGGTGGGCCGCTTTATCAAAGACCCTTTTGTGCGTAAGGTAACTACACGAGTAATCTTGTCCGTACCAGGGTGTTTATCTACAATCCTACCGAGCAACCACCGACTAGGAGGCAGATCGTCTTCCTTGATTAAGACGACATCTCCGATGTTAGGTTCGGGCGTTTGTTGTGCCCATTTGTAGCGGTGTAAAAAACGAGTAAGATATTCATGCGACCACCTGCGCCAAAAGTCCTGAATCATGCGTTGCGTTAACTGCCACCTACGCAAACTACTAACGTTCGTGTTTAAATAGTCGTGATCGGGTGCTGTTACCAATGGTTCTCCAACTAAAAAGTGTCCAGGTGTCAAAACATTGATATTATCTGGGTCATTATCCATACGAGTGATAGGCCGTGAGTTTAAGCACGCCTCGATTTGTGCTAACACCGTAGACATCTCTTCGTATGTTAACGTAGAGTCACCAATTACCCTTTTCAGGTGATACTTTGCGGACTTTATTCCTGCCTCCCATAAACCACCAAAATTGGGGGCGTGCGGAGGAATGAAATGCCATGTAGTGCCTTCTGTTGCCAAGGCTTCTGCGATTTCTTTCGACATATTGGCATTTTCTGATTCGAGCAAAGATTTAAGCTCTCTGGAAGCTCCTAAAAAGTTGGTACCATTGTCACTCCAGATCTCTTGACAAGGTCCCCGTCTGGCCACCATGCGTTTAAAAGCTTGTATGAATCCTTCCGTGGTGAGACTGCTGACTACTTCTATATGTACCGCACGTGTGCTCATACAAACAAATAGACATATATAGCCCTTGAAAGCCTTGTGGCCACGACCTCCTGACGTCCGGAGACTGATTGGACCAGCGTAATCTACACCGCATGCCTTGAATGGTCTCGTAGGTGTCACCCTAGCAGCTGGCAACTGTCCCATCAATTGTGAGTTCGATCTGCTTGCTGCTGAATGTCTGACACATGACACACACTTTCGAAAGCAAGCGTTAACCAAATCTTTACATCCTAAAATCCAATACTTGGAATTTATATAATTTTGCATGAGTTGGGGTGGTCCATGGCAAGTTTTAATGTGAGCGTCATTCACAATAAGACGAGATAGAGGCGATTTTCGAGGTAGCAGTATAGGATGTTTTCTATTGTTGCTCAAGAGCATGGTGTTTGCTAATCGCCCGCCAACTCTCATAATATTCTTGTCATCTAAATAAGGATTTAATGACTTTAAATTCGAACCTCGCGGCATATGCGTTCCGTTGTTTTTCAAAACCTCAATTTCTACTTCGAAATTTACTGCTTGACACTGCTTAATGCATACGTTGAGCGCCTCGCGTAACTCTTCACTACTTAAATAGCTGGGATTTTGTCTTTCTGTTCTTGGCCTTCTTAAATTCAGAAAACGTCTGCAGTAAGCAATGACTCGGATCAACTTAGTGAGGGAGGAAAATCTACTCCAAATCTCGTTGCACTCCGTTGTTATGTGAAAAACTTTTGCTGCCTCCAGATTAGTTGCAATATCTTTCAGTCTGTCATATTTTATTGGTTCCTGTTTCAGATAGTCCGGTCCACTAAACCACATAGCGGCATTTAGTAATTCACACGGTCGTAGCCCTCTGGACGCGTAGTCAGCGGGATTGAGTTTCGATGGAACATGTGACCATTGACTTGAGTCCAACGTGGTTAGAATTTCAGAGACTCGATTCGCGACGAAAGTCTTCCACCTATTCGGATGGCTGTTAAGCCATGCTAGAACGACTGTAGAATCTGTCCAGGCATGAATGTTACTCTTGTCGATATTTAAGACCTCAGACACTTCAGCAAGCAGTCTAGCTAGGAGCACTGCTCCACAAAGCTCCAACCTGGGGATCGACACTTGCTTGATAGGTGCAATTTTAGTTTTGGCCGAAATTAATGTTACAGTGATCGTTCCAGTGTTATCTAGTACTCGAACGTACGCCACTGCTGCAAAGGCTGATTTAGACGCATCACTGAAGCCATGTAACTCCACCTTCTTGTTATTTCTCTGCAAACCCATCCATCTTGGAACGCGAACCATCGTCAGCAACGCTAATTCTTCCCGGTAAGTACACCATTCATTTAGCAGATTGCTTGGAACTTCTTCGTCCCAGGTTACTCCAGTTAGCCATAACTTTTGGATCATATCCTTAGCTACCACTACACTCGGCGCGACCCAGCCCAAGGGGTCAAACAAGCGTGAAATGTCCGAAATAATATTCCTTTTAGTTACAGGTGTTTTTAACTCCGGAAGTGATACTGCGTACTGAAACTCATCACGTTCTCGATTCCAGGTAAGTCCCAAAATTTTGATTACCTCATCCTGTTTAATTTCAATTCCGCTTCTAGTACCCACATCTTCCTTTTGCGTTTTGATCATGTCCAATAATTTGGTACTGCTGGTTGTCCATTTTTGTAAAGTAAATCCCGCCTTACTTGGTAATTCGTTCATTTCCCTATAAATCTGAATTCCTTCCTCTTCAGTTTCGCATCCGGTCATGAGATCGTCCATATAGAATTCCGTAAGAACTCTTCCTGCAGCCATAGGATATGTTTCTCCCTCATCTTGAGCTATTTGCTGCAGTGCCTTCACTGCTAAATAGGGCGCACTGGCCGTACCGAAGGTCACTCTCAGCAGTCGGTAATGTTGTAAGTCTGCATCTGGATTATCCCTCCACAATAGTCTTAGAAAGTCAGCATCTTCTTTTTTTACCTTAACTTGCCTGTACATTTTTACTATGTCAGACACCAATGAAATGGGATATGTTCTCCATCGAAGCACTAAGTGCCTCAAGTCTGGCTGCAACTTAGGACCAATTATTAAATTGTCATTCAGTGACACTCCATTTTTTCCCTTGCATGATGCATCGAATACTACTCTAACCTTCGTCGTGTCCTTGTCTTGCTTCACAACAGCGTGATGTGGTAAGTATACAGCATCCGACTTGTATTTCTCTTTTTCAGGTACTTCTTCCATATGTTCTAACAGTAAGTATTCTTTTATTACCTCTTGATATTGACTTCTTAATTCTGTATTTTTGTTTAATCTCTTTTCCAGCGCATAAAACCTACCTTCAGCTATTTCTCGAGATTGTCCATATTTACAGCTGGGATCCTCATCGTGAAAAGGAAGTTTAACTATATACCTGCCCTCTTCGTCTCTGGTGGTGGTAGCGGCAAATATTTCCTCACATCTTTTCTCTTCTTCTGTCCACAGGTTGTGCCTCTTCCCAGTCGAAGGATCTGCTTCCAACTCCCAGAACTTTTTTAGACAGTCATCTTCAACTAGGTGCGTATGTAAAACAACTACATTCGAGCTGTTATCAGTTGACTTTACTATGCCCGATAAAATCCATCCTAACGACGTAGCTTGAGCAACCAGGGTACCTTGCTTGTTCTTCTTTACTCCTTCCATAATTATCTGGCTATACACCTCAGCACCTAACAACAAGTCAATTTTGTTAGGCGTGTGATAATTTGGATCAGCAAATTGTAGCCCCTGTATTTCTGCGGAGTTCAAATCAACTACCCTTTTGGAGGGCAAGAGGGTAGTGACTGAGCTCAACACAAATGCTTTTACTGACAATTTAATTTCCGGGTATATTAATGATTGCAGGCTCAATATGACTATTGACCTTGATCTTACATTGTTGTTCCCGCCCAGACCAGAAATGTTACCATTAACTGGTTTTCTTTTCAGACCCAAATACTGAACCGTGGCTTCCGTGACAAAGGAAGCTTGTGACCCTTGATCCAGTAATGCTCGCAAGGGATAGTATTCCCCGTTTTTCGACTGGGCACTAACCACAGCAGTGGCTAGCAACACCTGATCGTTATTACCTGAAGAAAAACAGGACGTAATGGTTGTTTCCTCGGTGCATTCCTCTATTTCTTCATCGTCTTCAGCAACAGTACCAACATTACTAGCACCTGCCACAACCTCAGCCGAAGAACCATCGGCAACCGGACCACTCTTTGGATGAAGCAGCGAGTGGTGGCGACGTTTGCAGATTCTGCATGGAGTAGGATTCTGGCACACTTTCGCGGAATGAAACCCACCCAAACAATTAAAGCATAAACCTTTAGTTTGGACAAAACTACGACGTGTATCTACATCTTGCTTCCCAAATAGTTTGCAAAATGTAATTTTGTGAGATTCGGAGCAAAACGGGCATTGACTGCTTTGAATTACATGCAAAGTTCGCGGTTTATGAGAAACTGGAGCTGCGTTATGGTTTATTGGTTTCTTGGTTTCGATGAACTCCAACGCTCTGAATCTGTTTGTAATAAAATCCTTAAACTGATCAAATGTAGGCAACGAATCCTCGGTACTATTCATCGAAGCAGTCAATTCCCACTGCTTCCTTGTCTCTGGATCCAACTTTAGAGTGAGCAAGTGAATCACCATGACATCCCAGGTACTGACATCAATCCCAATATTTTTTAGTGCATGTAAACAGTCAGTACTGGTGTCAATAAGCTCCTTTAGAAAGGTTGCTGACTCACAAGTACCATTTTTTTGGGACAAAAATCTTTTTAAAATTGTTTGACATAAATATCTTTTATTATTATACCTCTGTTTTAAACATTCCCAACATTTGTCATAGTTCGAGTTAGAGATAGGTATTTGACGGAGCAACTGCTCTGCCTCTCCGGCTAAATAACCTTTCAAATAATGCATTTTTTGCACGTTATCGATCGCCTCATTTTTATGAATTAGAGACTCAAACAAGTCACGAAAAGTAGCCCACTCGGTGTATTTTCCGGAAAAAACGGGTATAATTATTTTAGGCAACTTGACCGAATTGTGTTTTGTTACAGAACTGTTAGATGTTTGAGCTTGATGTTGAGAACTATTACTACTACTCGGTTTAAATTTCTGTGCTACAGTTTTTAACTCTGCCTTATAGTCCAAATAAAATTCCTGAGTTACATCGTACACATCATTTTCCATGTAACTAGAAGACATTATTTCCACATGGAAATTTTCCAAAATTCGTTTATGTCCCAATAAAAACTCCGTCCACAATTCGTCCAAGTTCTCTATTCTAACTTCGACATATTTTTCCGTGATCCGTTCTTTTGACGATTTTTTGAAATTGGTTCTAGCCTTTACAATGCGACTATAGATGTCTTCCTGACCCGCTACCAACGATTCCATTTTTATATGAAATTTGCAAATTTCTCGAAGACTCTAATTTTATCCGCTTCCGCTATAAACTATCAAGGCAGTAGAACGGTTTCCTAGAATACTAGAAGTTAAAAGACAATCTTGGGGCGAAAATTCTAAGTTCATAAAATAACTTGACAATATTTTACAAGTGCGAGATGTTACCGTTTTGTCTAAGTTCATAAGTTAACAAAAGATTTACAAGTTAATATAAGAAATTGCAAAAAATTTCTAAGTACATAGAATAAAAGTTGAAAATTTTACAAGTGTTTTAAAATTGTAAATTCTAAGTGAAATCGGGCATGGATTCCCCGTATAAACAAGCTTTCTTAAACTAACTTATCCTAAGTCTAATTTATTTTCAAAGTTAATTAACAAGTACACTTAAAGTTCAAATTCCGTAGACTTTTAGTTGACCTCTCTAAAGTGTTCACTTTTTCTTCAAAGTTATTTTATTGCTGAACTTAAGGTTCAATTTTGCTCACTTTTCACTATTAAACTTCACTCGATGTATTAAGGCTCAAAATTGCATTGAAAAACAATAAAAGTACTCACAATTTGTCCAAATGGTTTTGTCACCTCGTTTGTTCCGTTTATTTGCACCGTATCGTATCCTTCCGTGGTTTCCTCCACGGCTGTAGATATCTCGCTGTCTCAGGCTTCCTTCCACAGCGCCCTCTGCCGGCCGCTACTGGATGCAGTACGATCACGTACTCGCTGCAATCGCCCCGAACAGCAATCCACTGCCCATAGGTGCGCAAAACAATTCCCAAGAATTGTTTGTTTTGATTTACGCAAAAAAAACGTCACCACTATGTACAAGCCTGCCGAATCCGGCTACTCGAAGGACCATGAATAAACTTGAATAAAACCAGCTGATTCAGTCCAGAGTGGTATATTAATCTCAAAAACAAAAATTTCATCAAACAGTCTTATGTATACAGGAAAAATCTTAACAGCGCGATGCAGCCGTTACATGTTTTGCACAGTAGCGCCATCTAGCGACAAATTGGGTAAACTTTGTTTGGTACGCGTTGTATTGGGAACTTTCGTTCTATACAAGTTGTACACTAATTTTAGGCTGCTAACTTCACACTTTTTAGGTTTAGGCTGCTAACTTCACACTTTTTAGGTGATGAATGTTTTTAAGTAAAGTTTACCCAGATGACACATTTATTTGTTTGTCAAATGGTAAATCATTGCTAATCATGCCTACTATTGCTGGAATTGAGATAACAGGGCTACCACTGACATAAGGCACAATGTATTCGCCCATACGAAAATAAAGATTTTCTTCATTCTTTTTACAAGTTATCAAGAACACATCTTCTGATTGGTATCATAAGAAGCCTATTTTAAAGAGCTATTCAAAAAGCATACTAAAGGTTTCAATCAAAAGAATAAAGCTACCTATAGTGTAGGTTCTAAATTTAGCAGCTAAAATGAGAAAACAATTTATCTCGATTTTTTATGAGTTATAGAGGTTCCACCTTTAAATTTAAATTGTTCAATACCTATTTAAATATGCTATTGGAAACGCATACATTTGCTTCAATTGAAAGAACAAGACTACCTCTAGTATAGGTTCGAAAGTTAGCAGCCGAAATAAAAAAAGGTATTATTCTAAAATTTGAACGATAAGTTATAGAGGTCCCACCTTTTAATTAGTATTGTTCAAAACCTCTTTTGATACCCTATCGAAAACGCATACACTTGCCTCAATTGAAAGACCAAGACTACCTCTAATATAGGTTCTAAAGTTAGCAGCCTAAATGAAAAAGGTATTTTTCTCAAATTTGAATGATAAGTAATAGAGGTCCCACCTTTTAATTAGTATCGTTCAAAACCTCTTTGAATACCCTATCTAAAATGCATACATTTGCCTCAATTGAAAGACCAAGACTACCTCTAATATAGGTTCTAAAGTTAGCAGCCTAAATGAAAAAGATATTTTTCTGAAATATGAATGATAAGTAATAGAGATCCCACCTTTTAATTAGTATTTTTCAAAACCTTTTTTAATACCCTATCTAAAACGCATACATTTGCTTCAATTGAAAAACCAAGACTACCTCGAATATACGTTCGAAAGTTAGCAGCCGAAATGAAAAAGATATTTTTCTCAAATTTGAATGATAAGTAATAGAGGTCCCACATTTTAATTAGTATTGTTCAACACCTCTTTAAATATGCTATCGAAAGCGCATACACTTGCTTCAATTGAAAGACCAAGACTACCTCTATTATAGGTTCTAAAGTTAGCAGCCGAAACGAAAAAGATATTTTTCTCAAATTTGAATGATAAGTAATAAAGGTCCCACCTTTTACTTAGTATTGTTCAAAACCTCTTTTAATACGCTATCTAAAACGCATACATTTGCCTCAATTGAAAGACCAAGACTACCTCGAATATAGGTTCGAAAGTTAGCAGCCTAAATGAAAAAGATATTTTTCTCAAATTCGAATGATAAGTAATAGAGGTCCCACATTTTAATTAGTATTGTTCAAAACCTCTTTTAATACCCTATCGAAAACGCATACATTTGCCTCAATTGAAAGACCAAGACTACCTCTAATATAGGTTCTAAAGTTAGCAGCCGAAATGAAAAAGATATTTTTCTCAAATTTGAATGATAAGTAATAGAGGTCCCACCTTTTAATTAGTATTTTTCAAAACCTCTTTTAATATCCTATCTAAAACGCATACATTTGCTTCAATTGAAAGACCAAGACTACCTCTAATATAGGTTCGAAAGTTAGCAGCCTAAATGAAAAAGATATTTTTCTCAAATATGAATGATAAGTAATAGAGATCCCACCTTTTAATTAGTATTTTTCAAAACCTCTTTTAATACCCTATCTAAAACGCATACATTTGCTTCAATTGAAAGACCAAGACTACCTCGAATATAGGTTCGAAAGCTAGCAGCCTAAATGAAAAAGATATTTTTCTTAAATTTGAATGATTAGTTATAGAGGTCCCACCTTTTAATTAGTATTGTTCAAAACCTCTTTTATTACCCTATCTAAAACGCATACACTTGCCTCAATTGAAAGACCAAGACTACCTCTAATATAGGTTCTAATGTTAGCAGCCGAAATGAAAAAGATATTTTTCTCAAATTTGAATGATAAGTAATAGAGGTCCCACCTTTTAATTACTATTGTTCAAAACCTCTTTTAATAACCTATCTAAAACGCATACATTTGCTTCAATTGAAAGACCAAGACTACCTCTAATATAGGTTCGAAAGTTAGCAGCCTAAATGAAAAAGATATTTTTCTCAAATATGAATGATAAGTAATAGAGATCCCACCTTTTAATTAGTATTTTTCAAAACCTCTTTTAATACCCTATCTAAAACGCATACATTTGCTTCAATTGAAAGACCAAGACTACCTCGAATATAGGTTCGAAAGCTAGCAGCCTAAATGAAAAAGATATTTTTCTTAAATTTGAATGATTAGTTATAGAGGTCCCACCTTTTAATTAGTATTGTTCAAAACCTCTTTTATTACCCTATCTAAAACGCATACACTTGCCTCAATTGAAAGACCAAGACTACCTCTAATATAGGTTCTAATGTTAGCAGCCGAAATGAAAAAGGTATTTTTCTCAAATTTGAATGATAAGTAATAGAGGTCCCACCTTTTAATTAGTATCGTTCAAAACCTCTTTGAATACCCTATCTAAAATGCATACATTTGCCTCAATTGAAAGACCAAGACTACCTCTAATATAGGTTCGAAAGTTAGCAGCCAAAATGAAAAAGATATTTGTTTAGGAAATAAGTATGGTAACTGGCAACATTAAATAACGTCAAAATCTAATTAAATTCACTTCCGTATCCCGCCTTTGTTCTCATTCGCTCATTCTACATTTTCATTCACTCTCACTCTAACAATTTTTTCGTTCGCACGGCGACAACGTGCTCCCGCGTTTGAAAATGATAACCAACCATGTAAAGTAATTCTCGTCCTCCTAATATTGCTGTCTGCCTTCTGCATTTCCCCAAATTTCACCTTTTGACGTAACGGACGGACTAAGTGTGGTGTAATAGCCAAGAAGCAAGCGGCGCCGCTCAACGAGGGATCCCACGCAAGTACCACACCACACTTTCCACCTGAATCGACTATTCCAAGGTACAAAATTTTCATATCATTTCTGTTTCCACAACATAAATTTGGTCCACGAACCGCATTGTTTCCAGACATTCAAATTTAAAAGTTAACCTTTACTAAATTTGTCCGCCATGTTGTCGAAGTTTGTCTAAAATAAAACTAAATAGTCTGCAAGATTGCATTTGTCTGATTAAGTTCATTATTTGTCTGCACTGCGTGCATTTGTTAGTGTCAATTGTCTGCAAGATTGCATTTGTCGAATTAATTTCATACATTTGTCTGCATCGCGTGCATTTAACTGTCTGCATAAAAATTGCATTTTTCTAATTAAGCCAATACCTAGTCTGTAACTTGGTTACTAAACATACAAGTCGCAACGTGTCTGCTTTTGCATAATTATATTATAATCAATAACGATTGATTATTTTGTATTGTCTGTTGTTGTGCATAAACACTTATTTTTTCTGCAATTCGCATTTCTGTGTATAACGAACTTTTATTTCCAGCAGTGAATAATATTTTTCAATAATCATCATTCATCAAAGTCGCCATTTTTTATTACTTGCTAGTTTTGCAAAGTAAAGTAGGTAGATAAAATTGTACCCACGGAAATTACGTTCAGTCAGTGCTGTGACAAGTGCTTCGTTCATTCATTCGGTCAATTATTTCGGAGTGTTCAATTTGTCTCACAGTTACGTGTCTGTAGCGAGAACGAAACGCAATCGACCATTCATTCGTTCAAGTGTCAGTGTCAATTCGATTGTCAAATAGTTGAATTGTTATTTCGGTGTCTTATCCACTAGATTGCTTTTGGTAACTACGGCTACCTGTCACCGCTCTTATTTTATTATATAAATAGAGTCCAACTCGAAATTCGAAGCAATTGAGTGGCTAAGTGAGTTTATTTTGTGAAAATGTCGGTTGATATTCGATATAAAGTTGTAAAAATGCAAATAGATAGGATTTGGGACGTCGCTAATAGTGCAGTGGATGACGTGTCCAAACGTGTAGAATTTGAAGTGCGTTACCAAAGTATAAACGCCGTGAAGGCTGATTTTTTCGAATCGTACATTTCTGTCGAGGCGAGTAAACGAGCCGGCTTTGACGCCGACCAACATTTAAAGGATTTCGTGGAGTACGACACGAAATTAAACCACGTAAGTGTGATTTATAACAAAATATTTCCAAAGTGTGAAACTTCGTCTACGTCTGTCGATCGCAACGTTGCACAAAGTCAAGCGTATGATTTACCGCGTATTTCGCTGCCAACGTTTTCAGGTAAAATTACCGATTGGACTAATTTCATAAACATATTTAAAAATTTGATAGATGAAAATGGTAGTATGAAGCCTGTAAGAAAATTACATTATTTGATATCATGCTTGTCAAAGGAGCCTCTTGACTTGGTTAAACATTTGCCATTCACTGATGAAAACTATAGTGTTGCATTGACTTTGCTGGAGAATAGGTTCTCCAATACACGACTTATAGCCGATACTCACTTGGAGTATATATTAACATTGCCGTCAATTGTTAATATGAAGTCCGATTTGAGGTTGTTCCTCAATTCATTTAACGAACATATTGCTGCTCTTAAAGCATTAGAATTTAAACCTGATGAGTGGTCATTTATCCTTTTGCATGTCTTGTTAAGGAAAGTGCCCAATGAAGTGCGAAGCCAATTTGAAATGAGTTTGAAGACTTCTAATATACCTGAATATACTGATTTCATACATTTCTTGGAAACCAGGTGCAAGGCTTTTGAAACTGCCTGTATCATAAAACCGAGCTCTAGTGTTGCGTCCAGACCACTGCCTGTTAAGTCTCAACCCTTTAGAACTGTCAAAACTGTCATGCACGTTCAGGAACGTAGCAATGAATGCAAACAATGTCGCTATTGTAGCTTGGATCATTACATGTACATGTGTAACAAATTTAAGGACTTAAGTTTGGAGCAACGTAGAGATTTTCTCAAGTCGAAAAATTTATGCTTCAACTGTTTTGGTATTCACAAGTACCATGAGTGCACTTCATTGCATAAATGCAAGGTGTGTCGTGCCAAACACCATACCTTAATCTGCCCGTCGGTGGCAAACACTGAGGTCTCACGGCCACCTCTTAGATCAGCAGCTGTTGTGGCTGACAGCCTTGAACCTTCATCCTCAGAGGTTTGTGATGAAATGGATGTGCCCAACATCGCTAATGTAAACAATACAATGATTATGCCATCGTGTTCTGCAATTACCAAGTCCAATTTACAAAATATATTGTTAGGTACAGCGTTGTGTATGGCCGGCAATGGTGATGGCCATTTCCAGCTTGTTCGGGTCTTCATTGATCCTGGATCTCAGTGTTCTATCATATCAGAGGAGTGTGTTCAACGGCTCCAACTTAAACAAAATCGTCAACCTGTGGCTATTCGGGGTGTAGGCTCGGGCGTACCGCACAAGTCACAAGGATTGACAACTTTGTTCTTGAAAGGTCGACATTCGGATAAGCCGTTATTGACTGTATCGGCTATCATATTGAAGAAGGTGACTGGCAATTTGCCATCTGTATCTCTGTCTGAGGACATAAGGCTAAATTATCAGGATCTGCTACTTGCAGATGATAATTTCCATCTGTCGCGGCCTATAGACATTCTCTTAGGCAGCGACATATATAACGATATTTATTGTGGCGAGAAGGTGTGGCCTTCCCACAATGTTCCGGCCGCTTATCTAACCGTCTTCGGTTGGGTCATAATTGGTGACGCCTCAAGGTTCACTGATTCGGTTCCTCAGCTGGTGTCACACCATGTGGCATTGGATGATTGTCTGTCTAGATTCTGGGAGCTCGAGCAGATCCCAGAAACTATATGTACCGATCCCGATGATCAAATTGTTGAAGATCATTTTCTGAAAACTGTCTCACGCGACGATGAGCAGCGATTTATGGTGCGTCTTCCCTTCAAAGGGAATCAAACTGAATTAGGTGACAGCCGAGAGCTGGCTTCCCGCAGACTTTTGGGCCTTGAAAGAAGGTTCAATAAAAATCCTTAACTGAGGACTGAATACAACAAAGTTCTAAACGAGTATTTGGAACAGAAGCACATGGAGCCTGTTGAAGCGCCCTCTGGCGGCGGAAAATATTACTTGGCTCATCATTGTGTGGTTAAGGAGGAGTCTTCAACCACGAAGTTGAGAGTTGTGTTTGATGGGTCTATGCCTACGACTACAGGCATATCTCTAAATAATGTTCTACATGCTGGTCCGAAGTTACAACGTAACATTGTGGACATACTCTTACGTTTTCGACTTCAACCTGTCGCGTTCACATGTGACATCAAAGCCATGTATAGACAAGTCCTCGTGCATCCTGATGACCGAAATTACCAATTAATTATTTGGCGTCAGAACTCTGATGATCCTATCCAGGAGTTTCGTCTCAGAACAGTCACCTTTGGTGTGTCTTCGTCACCATATTTAGCCATGCGCTGCATTTTACAGCTGGCAGAAGAAGGAAGGGCATCACATCCTGATGCTAGTCAAATTTTATCCAACCAGATCTTCGTCGACGACGTGGTGACTGGAGCTCCTGATATAGACACTGCTCGAAAGTATAGAGCTGAATTAATAGACCTTTTGCGCCAAGGTTGTTTCGAGTTGCGAAAGTGGTCTAGCAACAGTCGTGATTTCTTGTCCGACCTACCTGACAACGTCTGCGAAGGGTCGTTGTTATTTGAGCCTCAGAATGAAGGGTCGGTCAAAGTACTTGGCGTTAAATGGAATCCTGTATCTGACTCGTTCACGTATCATAGCAAGATTTTGAATACTGGATTGACAAAGCGCGCCGTGCTGGCTAACATTGCGTGCATCCATGATCCGTGTGGTTGGCTAACGCCGGTCGTATTTACTGCTAAGGCATTTATGCAACGGCTGTGGCTCCTGGGCATTGGATGGGATGACCCATTACCTGAAGATGAGCAGGCTCAATGGCTCACTTTTATTGATGAGTTTGTTAACTTGTCAAACATCGAAATACGACGATTTGTTTTGCCTGCGGACGGCATAAATTTCCAGCTGCACAGTTTCAGTGATGCATCTCTCAAAGGATATGCGGCTGTGGTCTATCTTCGTGTAGAGAGATCCAATGGTGAAGTGGAGGTTCACTTACTGTTGTCCAAATCGAAGGTCGCACCGATCAAAACGAAGATGACTGTACCACGTCTTGAGCTTTGTGGGGCTCTCGTATCGTCCAAACTAATAAAACATTGCGCTGCATTACTTGATGTACCTCTTGAAATTATCGCTTGGTGCGATTCTAGTATTGTATTGTCCTGGATACGCACTCCTGTCCATCAACTTAAAATGTTTGAGGGAAACAGAGTTTCTCAAATACTGACAAATACTGTTCCGTCTGATTGGAGGCATGTACCTTCTCAGTTGAATCCCGCTGATGCGGCTTCGCGTGGTCTGATGCCCTCAGAACTCGCGTCACATCCTCTTTGGTGGTCTCCACCATGGCTCAAGCTCTCGGCGAACACTTGGCCGAAGAATGTAATTGTTAACTCAAACACGTCGTTCTCTGGTGACAGTGACGTACCAGAACAAATTATTCTAACGAGCAATATCACTTGTGAACCGATGACCACTGACATTATAGAAAAATATAGCAGCCTTCACACACTTGTTAAAGTCCATGGATATTGCCTTCGGTTTATCCACAATTTGAAACATCCAAATTCAAAATATACAGGCCCATTGACATACTCGGAATGGCGACATTCCTTGTATTCATTGATAAAAATAGTTCAACGTTCCGAGTTTGCTACAGAAATCAAACTGGTTGAACAAGGTGCACCACACCGAACAAAGCTTCGGACTTTGGCCCCATTTCTGGACGCTGAAGGGCTCTTGCGGGTCCGTGGTAGACTTAGACATGCGAATCTGTCCCGTCAACATAAACTTCCAGTGATTCTTCCGAAATCACATACTCTGACGATTTTGATCGTCAATCACTATCACGAGTTATACTTGCATGTGGGTGCTCCCATGTTACTATCGTTGCTAAGGAAGCAATTTTGGATTTTATCGGCTCGCACAGTCATCAAACAGCAAATTAGGAAATGCTACAGGTGTTTTAAGGCTGACCCAAAACCTGCAGATTACTTCATGGCAGACTTGCCTCCATCAAGAGTCTTACCATGTAAACCCTTTTCTAGAACCGGTGTTGATTACGCAGGGCCGTTTCTAATTAAGGCATCCAAACTGAAACGTGCGCCTATTGTAAAGGCTTACCTCTGTGTTTTCGTGTGCATGGTCACCAAAGCTTGTCATCTCGACCTCGTATCGGATCTGTCTACTGACTGCTTTATAGCATGTCTCACTCGTTTTATGGGTCGTCGTGGCTGGTGCTCAGATATTTACTCCGATTGTGGCACTAATTTCGTTGGCGCAAACAACCAACTCCGAGAACTGTACACATTTTTAAGGAAAAATACTGCTTGTTCTGACGTGCAGAATTATCTCCTAAAACACCGTCTTAAGTGGCATTTCAACCCTCCGTCCGCTCCCAACATGGGTGGATTATGGGAATCGGCCGTAAAGTCGGCGAAAACGATCCTAAAACGCACTATAGGAGACACTGTATTGACATTTGAGGAGTTACAAACCGTTTTTACAAAGGTAGAGTCGATTTTAAACTCCAGGCCCTTATGCCCCGTCTCTGACGATCCAGACGACATTGATGTTTTGACACCCGCTCACCTTGCTATGATAGGAGACGACATGGTAACTCCTCCTGAACCAGACTTAACGACCGAGAAATTGAACCGTTTGTCTCGGTGGCAACTCCTTCAGAATTTCACTCAACAGTTCTGGCGTCGTTGGAACTTAGAATATTTACATACTTTGCAAGGCCGTAACAAATGGTTCAAGACCACGGAAAATTTAAAAATTAACGATATTGTTCTTATCGTTAACGAAAACACCACTCCTTATTGTTGGAAATTGGCTCGCATCGTTTCATTGTCGCCGGGACGTGACGGTGTAGCCCGCGTTGCTACCTTAAAGACAGGTACAGGTAACCAATTAGTGCGACCTGTATCAAAGCTATGTCCACTGCCTCATCAGCATTGACTAAAGGTAATTTCATAATTTAGTAAGTAGTTGTAGGTAATTAATTAAGTGTTGTGTACAATAACAGACAATTTAAGTATTCTTTCTTTTTCCTAAGAAATCCTACAGATTTCTTCCCGGGGCAGTATGTTTAGGAAATAAGTATGGTAACTGGCAACATTAAATAACGTCAAAATCTAATTAAATTCACTTCCGTATCCCGCCTTTGTTCTCATTCGCTCATTCTACATTTTCATTCACTCTCACTCTAACAATTTTTTCGTTCGCACGGCGACAACGTGCTCCCGCGTTTGAAAATGATAACCAACCATGTAAAGTAATTCTCGTCCTCCTAATATTGCTGTCTGCCTTCTGCATTTCCCCAAATTTCACCTTTTGACGTAACGGACGGACTAAGTGTGGTGTAATAGCCAAGAAGCAAGCGGCGCCGCTCAACGAGGGATCCCACGCAAGTACCACACCACACTTTCCACCTGAATCGACTATTCCAAGGTACAAAATTTTCATATCATTTCTGTTTCCACAACAATATTTTTCTCAAATTTGAATGATAAGTAATAGAGGTCCCACATTTTAATTAGTATTGTTCAACACCTCTCTAAATATGCTATCGAAAGCGCATACACTTGCTTCAATTGAAAGACCAAGACTACCTCTATTATAGGTTCTAAAGTTAGCAGCCGAAACGAAAAAGATATTTTTCTCAAATTTGAATGATAAGTAATAAAGGTCCCACCTTTTACTTAGTATTGTTCAAAACCTCTTTTAATACGCTATCTAAAACGCATACATTTGCCTCAATTGAAAGACCAAGACTACCTCGAATATAGGTTCGAAAGTGAGCAGCCTAAATGAAAAAGATATTTTTCTTAAATTTTAATGGTAAGTAATAGAGGTCCCACATTTTAATTAGTATTGTTCAAAACCTCTTTTAATACCCTATCTAAAACGCATACATTTGCTTCAATTGAAAGACCAAGACTACCTCTAATATAGGTTCGAAAGTTAGCAGCCGAAATAAAAAAAGGTATTTTTCTCAAATTTGAATAAGAATTTATAGAGGTCCCACCTTTAAATTAATATTGTTCAAAACCTCTTTTGATTCCCTATCGCAAACGCATACACTTGCCTCAATTAAAAGACCAAGACTACCTCTAATATAGGTTCTAAGGTTAGCAGCCTAAATGAAAAAGATATTTTTCTCAAATTTGAATGATAAGTAATAGAGGTCCCACATTTTAATTAGTATTGTTCAAAACCTCTTTTAATACCCTATCTAAAACGCATACACTTGCTTCAATTGAAAGACCAAGACTACCTCTAATATAGGTTCTAAAAATAGCAGCCTAAATGAAGAAGATATTTTTCTGAAATATGAATGATAAGTAATAGAGGTCCCACCTTTTAATTAGTATTGTTCAAAATCTCTTTTAATACGCTATCTAAAACGCATACATTTGCATCAATTGAAAGACCAAGACTACCTCGAATACAGGTTCGAAAGTTAGCAGCCTAAATGAAAAAGATATTTTTCTTAAATTTGAATGATTAGTAATAGAGGTCCCACCTTTTAATTAGTATTGTTCAAAACCTCTTTTAATACCCTATCTAAAACGCATACATTTGCCTCAATTGAAAGACCAAGACTACCTCTAATATAGGTTCGAAAGTGAGCAGCCGAAATGAAAAAGATATTATTCTCAAATTTGAATGATAAGTTATAGAGGTCCCACCTTTTAATTGGTATTGTTCAATACCTCTTTAAATATGCTATCGAAAACGCATACATTTGTCTCAATTGAAAGACCAAGACTAAGGATAAGTAATAAGAGGTCCCACTTTTAAATTAGTATCGTTCAAAACCTCTTTTAATACCCTATCTAAAACGCATACATTTGCTTCAATTGAAAGAACAAGACTACCTCTAATATAGGTTCTAAAAATAGCAGCCTAAATGAAAAAGATATTTTTCTGAAATATGAATGATAAGTAATAGAGGTCCCACCTTTTAATTAGTATTCTTCAAAATCTCTTTTAATACCCTATCTAAAACGCATACATTTGCATCAATTGAAAGACCAAGACTACCTCGAATACAGGTTCGAAAGTTAGCAGCCTAAATGAAAAAGATATTTTTCTCAAATTTGAATGATAAGTTATAGAGGTCCCACCTTTTAATTAGTATTGTTCAAAACCTCTTTTATTACCCTATCTAAAACGCATACACTTGCCTCAATTGAAATACCAAGACTACCTCTAATATAGGTTCTAAAGTTAGCAGCCGAAATGAAAAAGATATTTTTCTCAAATTTGAATGATAAGTAATAGAGGTTTAACCTTTTAATTATTATTGTTCAAAACCTCTTTTAATAACCTATCTAAAACGCATACATTTTCTTCAATTGAAATACCAAGACTACCTCTAATATAGGTTCGAAAGTTAGCAGCCTAAATGAAAAAGAAATTTTTCTCAAATATGAATGATAAGTAATAGAGATCCCACCTTTTAATTAGTATTTTTCAGAACCTCTTTTAATACCCTATCTAAAACGCATACATTTGCTTCAATTGAAAGACCAAGACTACCTCGAATATAGGTTCGAAAGTTAGCAGCCTAAATGAAAAAGATATTTTTCTCAAATTTGAATGATAAGTAATAGAGGTCCCACATTTTAATTAGTATTGTTCAACACCTCTTTAAATATGCTATCGAAAGCGCATACACTTGCTTCAATTGAAAGACCAAGACTACCTCTAATATAGGTTCTCAAGTTAACAGCCTAAATGAAAAAGATATTTTTCTCAAATTTGAATGATAAGTTATAGAGGTCCCACCTTTTAATTGATATTGTTCAACACCTCTTTAAATATGCTATCGAAAGCGCATACACTTGCTTCAATTGAAACACCAAGACTACCTCGAATATAGGTTCGAAAGTTAGCAGCCTAAATGAAAAAGATATTTTTCTCAAATATGAATGATAAGTAATAGAGGTCCCACCTTTTAATCTGGGGGCACGGTAGTGCCCCCGCCAAGACGAACAAAAAAGAAGGGGGCACTACCTACCTTTTCTCGAACCGTTTCGTCTCATATTCAAACCCTCATAGTTTCGTCCCAGTTAACATTAGAGCGCCCAAATTCTCAGGTTAAGATGCAGTTAGCAAACATATAAAATGTACAAAATTTAATTGATCTAGCTTTTATACTTTAGGTTTTATAGGTACCTAAAATACGCCGATTTTGCCACTCACTCACTGACGTATCAAAACCTATGGGGTACTTCCCGATGACCTAGAAAGCTGAAATTTGGTATGTAAGCTAGTATTAGTACGCAAACAACAAAATAATTCTAAAACTTGGAACTTTTACCCCCCAACCCCTTAAACTAGGGGATGGAAGTTTGTATGAAACTTCCGCAAATTTTGATACTTAGAGGTCTGAAAATTGAAACCTATAGGGACTCATTGTTATAAATCAAATACATATTGTAGGACTTTAAAAAAATCACCCCCCACCCTTTAAATAAGGGGATGGAAGTTTGTATGGGTATCCCATAATAGGGGATAAAAGTGTATATATATGGGGCTAAACTTAAGTATTTCTTAAATACACAATTGTCTACTTCAGTTGACGCTCAAGAAACCCTACAGCCCAAAAAAATTAAAAAAACTAAAGCACCTTACAAAAAGAAATGAGATCCCACCAAAAACATTTCATGTAAAATTGACGGCCAAGACTCACATTCTCATAACGCTTTCGCTGTAAAAAAGTTATCAGATCCCAGGAAAAGCCAAGCCCCTAGACTTTACTAACCCCACCACCTTGGTTTAAAAAGTATGGCATCAACTGACTTCAAGCCCCTAAACCCGGAGTTTACTAACCCTTCACCTTTGTTTCAAAAGTATGGCTTGGCCGTTTCATAGACTACCGTAAATAAGTCTAGCGGACTGTCCGGCCTTTATCGTAAGGAATTCAGTTTATAAGTATATATTATCAAAGATATAAACTTAGTTTCTTGATACCATATGGGCCAGACGGTCCGTTGGACTTATTTACGGTACTCTATGAAACGGCCAAGCCATACTTTTGAAACAAAGGTGTAGGGTTATTAAACTCCGGGTTTAGGGGCTTGAAGCCAGTTGATGCCATACTTTTTAAACCAAGGTGGTGGGGTTAGTAAAGTCTAGGGGCTTGGCTTTTCCTGGGATCTGATAACTTTTTTACAGCGAAAGCGTTATGAGAATGTGAGTCTTGGCCGTCAATTTTACATGAAATGTTTTTGGTGGGATTAGTATTGTTCAAAACCTCTTTTAATACCCTATCTAAAACGCATACATTTGCTTCAATTGAAAGACCAAGACTACCTCGAATATACGTTCGAAAGTTAGCAGCCGAAATGAAAAAGATATTTTTCTCAAATTTGAATGATAAGTAATAGAGGTCCCACCTTTTAATTAGTATTTTTCAAAACCTCTTTTAATACCCTATCTAAAACGCATACATTTGCTTCAATTGAAAGACCAAGACTACCTCTAATATAGGTTCGAAAGTTAGCAGCCTAAATGAAAAAGATATTTTTCCCAAATATGAATGATAAGCAATAGAGGTCCCACCTTTAAATTAGTATTTTTCAAAACCTCTTTTAATACCCTATCTAAAACGCATTTATTTGCGTCAATTGAAAGACCAAGACTACCTCGAATATAGGTTCGAAAGTTAGCAGCCTAAATGAAAAAGATATTTTTCTCAAATTTGAATGATAAGTAATAGAGGTCCCACATTTTAATTAGTATTGTTCAAAACCTCTTTTAATACCCTATCGAAAACGCATACATTTGCCTCAATTGAAAGACCAAGACTACCTCTAATATAGGTTCTAAAGTTAGCAGCCGAAATGAAAAAGATATTTTTCTCAAATTTGAATGATAAGTAATAGAGGTCCCACCTTTTAATTAGTATTTTTCAAAACCTCTTTTAATATCCTATCTAAAACGCATACATTTGCTTCAATTGAAAGACCAAGACTACCTCTAATATAGGTTCGAAAGTTAGCAGCCTAAATGAAAAAGATATTTTTCTCAAATATGAATGATAAGTAATAGAGATCCCACCTTTTAATTAGTATTTTTCAAAACCTCTTTTAATACCCTATCTAAAACGCATACATTTGCTTCAATTGAAAGACCAAGACTACCTCGAATATAGGTTCGAAAGCTAGCAGCCTAAATGAAAAAGATATTTTTCTCAAATTTGAATGATAAGTAATAGAGGACCCACATTTTAATTAGTATTGTTCAACACCTCTTTAAATATGCTATCGAAAGCGCATACACTTGCTTCAATTGAAAAACCAAGACTACCTCTAATATAGGTTCTAAAGTTAGCAGCCGAAACGAAAAAGATATTTTTCTCAAATTTGAATGATAAGTAATAAAGGTCCCACCTTTTACTTACCATTGTTCAAAACCTCTTTTAATACGCTATCTAAAACGCATACATTTGCCTCAATTGAAAGACCAAGACTACCTCTAATATAGGTTCGAAAGTTAGCAGCCTGAATGAAAAAGATATTTTTCTCAAATTTGAATGATAAGTAATAGAGGTCCCACATTTTAAATTAGTATTGTTCAAAACCTCTTTTAATACCCTATCGAAAACGCATACATTTGCCTCAATTGAAAGACCAAGACTACCTCGAATATAGGTTCGAAAGTTAGCAGCCTAAATGAAAAAGATATTTTTCTCAAATTTGAATGATAAGTTATAGAGGTCCCACCTTTTAATTGGTATTGTTCAATACCTCTTTAAATATGCTATCGAAAACGCATACATTTGTCTCAATTGAAGGACCAAGACTACCTCTAATATAGGTTCGAAAGTGAGCAGCCGAAATGAAAAAGATATTATTCTCAAATTTGAATGATAAGTAATAGAGGTCCCACTTTTTAATTAGTATCGTTCAAAACCTCTTTTAATACCCTATCTAAAACGCATACATTTGCTTCAATTGAAAGACCAAGACTACCTCGAATATAGGTTCGAAAGTTAGCAGCCTAAATGAAAAAGATATTTTTCTCAAATTTGAATGATAAGTAATAGAGGTCTCACATTTTAATTAGTATTGTTCAAAACCTCTTTTAATACCCTATCGAAAACGCATACATTTGCCTCAATTGAAAGACCAAGACTACCTCAAATACAGGTTCGAAAGTTAGCAGCCTAAATGAAAAAGATATTTTTCTCAAATTTGAATGATAAGTTATAGAGGTCCCACCTTTTAATTAGTATTGTTCAAAACCTCTTTTATTACCCTATCTAAAACGCATACATTTGCTTCAATTGAAAGACCAAGACTACCTCTAATATAGGTTCTAAAGTTAGCAGCCGAAATGAAAAAGATATTTTTCTCAAATTTGAATGATAAGTAATAGAGGTTTCACCTTTTAATTATTTTTGTTCAAAACCTCTTTTAATAACCTATCTAAAACGCATACATTTTCTTCAATTGAAAGACCAAGACTACCTCTAATATAGGTTCGAAAGTTAGCAGCCTAAATGAAAAAGAAATTTTTCTCAAATATGAATGATAAGTAATAGAGATCCCACCTTTTAATTAGTATTTTTCAAAACCTTTTTTAATACCCTATCTAAAACGCATACATTTGCTTCAATTGAAAGACCAAGACTACCTCGAATATACGTTCGAAAGTTAGCAGCCGAAATGAAAAAGATATTTTTCTCAAATTTGAATGATAAGTAATAGAGGTCCCACATTTTAATTAGTATTGTTCAACACCTCTTTAAATATGCTATCGAAAGCGCATACACTTGCTTCAATTGAAAGACCAAGACTACCTCTAATATAGGTTCTAAAGTTAGCAGCCGAAACGAAAAAGACATTTTTCTAAAATTTGAATGATAAGTAATAAAGGTCCCACCTTTTACTTACCATTGTTCAAAACCTCTTTTAATACGCTATCTAAAACGCATACATTTGCTTCAATTGAAAGACCAAGACTACCTCTAATATAGGTTCGAAAGTTAGCAGCCTGAATGAAAAAGATATTTTTCTCAAATTTGAATGATAAGTAATAGAGGTCCCACATTTTAAATTAGTATTGTTCAAAACCTCTTTTAATACCCTATCGAAAACGCATACATTTGCCTCAATTGAAAGACCAAGACTACCTCGAATATAGGTTCGAAAGTTAGCAGCCTAAATGAAAAAGATATTTTCCTCAAATTTGAATGATAAGTTATAGAGGTCCCACCTTTTAATTGATATTGTTCAACACCTCTTTAAATATGCTATCGAAAGCGCATACACTTGCTTCAATTGAAACACCAAGACTACCTCGAATATAGGTTCGAAAGTTAGCAGCCTAAATGAAAAAGATATTTTTCTCAAATATGAATAATAAGTAATAGAGGTCCCACCTTTTAATTAGTATTGTTCAAAACCTCTTTTAATACCCTATCTAAAACGCATACATTTGCTTCAATTGAAAGACCAAGACTACCTCGAATATAGGTTCGAAAGTTAGCAGCCGAAATGAAAAAGATATTTTTCTCAAATTTGAATGATAAGTAATAGAGGTCCCACCTTTTAATTAGTATTTTTCAAAACCTCTTTTAATACCCTATCTAAAACGCATACATTTGCTTCAATTGAAAGACCAAGACTACCTCTAATATAGGTTCGAAAGTTAGCAGCCTAAATGAAAAAGATATTTTTCTCAAATATGAATGATAAGCAATAGAGGTCCCACCTTTAAATTAGTATTTTTCAAAACCTTTTTTAATACCCTATCTAAAACGCATTTATTTGCGTCAATTGAAAGACCAAGACTACCTCGAATATAGGTTCGAAAGTTAGCAGCCTAAATGAAAAAGATATTTTTCTCAAATTTGAATGATAAGTAATAGAGGTCCCACATTTTAATTAGTATTGTTCAAAACCTCTTTTAATACCCTATCGAAAACGCATACATTTGCCTCAATTGAAAGACCAAGACTACCTCTAATATAGGTTCTAAAGTTAGCAGCCGAAATGAAAAAGATATTTTTCTCAAATTTGAATGATAAGTAATAGAGGTCCCACCTTTTTATTAGTATTTTTCAAAACCTCTTTTAATATCCTATCTAAAACGCATACATTTGCTTCAATTGAAAAACCAAGACTACCTCTAATATAGGTTCGAAAGTTAGCAGCCTAAATGAAAAAGATATTTTTCTCAAATATGAATGATAAGTAATAGAGGTCCCACCTTTAAATTAGTATTTTTCAAAACATCTTTTAATACCCTATCTAAAACGCATACATTTGCTTCAATTGAAAGACCAAGACTACCTCGAATATAGGTTCGAAAGCTAGCAGCCTAAATGAAAAAGATATTTTTCTCAAATATGAATGATAAGTAATAGAGGTCCCACCTTTAAATTAGTATTTTTCAAAACCTCTTTTAATACCCTATCTAAAACGCATTTATTTGCGTCAATTGAAAGACCAAGACTACCTCGAATATAGGTTCGAAAGTTAGCAGCTTAAATGAAAAAGATATTTTTCTTTAATTTTAATGATAAGTAATAGAGGTCCCACATTTTAATTAGTATTGTTCAAAACCTCTTTTAATACCCTATATAAAACGCATACATTTGCTTCAATTGAAAGACCAAGACTACCTCTAATATAGCTTCGAAAGTTAGCAGCCGAAATAAAAAAGGTATTTTTCTCAAATTTGAATAAGAAGTTATATAGGTCCCACCTTTAAATTAATATTGTTCAAAACCTCTTTTAATGCCCTATCTAAAACGCATACATTTGCTTCAATTGAAAGACCAAGACTACCTCGAATATAGGTTCGAAAGTTAGCAGCCTAAATGAAAAATATATTTTTCTCAAATTTGAATGATAAGTTATAGAGGTCCCACCTTTTAATTGATATTGTTCAACACCTCTTTAAATATGCTATCGAAAACGCATACACTTGCTTCAATTGAAAGGCCAAGACTACCTCGAATATAGGTTCGAAAGTTAGCAGCCTAAATGAAAAAGATATTTTTCTCAAATTTGAATGATAAGTAATAGAGGTCCCACATTTTAATTAGTATTGTTCAAAACCTCTTTTAATACCCTATCGAAAACGCATACATTTGCCTCAATTGAAAGACCAAGACTACCTCTAATATAGGTTCTAAAGTTAGCAGCCACAATGAAAAATATATTTTTCTAAAATTTGTATGATCTTTTCGCTTCTTGCCTGCTATACGGCCACATGTCAAAAATTTTTTTTTTTTGGATTATTGCTGATTCGTATTCAGAATTGTCTAATGTACGACCTTTTTCGAGAGATATAAGAAAAAGTGTCCTTATGGATCTCACCAAAAATTGTCAGTTGACTTCCTGCAAGACAGCCACTTTGGAGTTATGGCTGTATAATATTAATTTATCGAACGACTACTACCCTCCATCAAATACAAATAAAAATAAAAATAATGAACCAAAACGAGGACTCACCTTAAAAATATGTACATACAATGTGAGATCCCTTTCGACTACAAATAGAATGATAGAACTAAACAATGCTATAGAAAAAATTAATTGGGACGTTATAGGGTTGGCAGAAGTCAAGAAAACAGGATGCACTATAGAAGAACACGAGAACTTCATTTTTTGCTACATAGGGGAGACTGCTGGACTACACGGAGTGGGGTTCCTAATAAAGAAAGCATTAAAGGCCAATATTGTATGCTTCTTGGGAATATCCGAAAGAGTAGCACTATTGAAGCTGAAATTAGGAAACACAAGGATATCTCTAATCCAGGTCTATTCTCCGACAGAGAACTCAAGCGAGGATGAAATTGTTAAATTTTACAAGGATATAGCAAAGGCACAAGAGTCGGCGGACAAATTATTGCTAGTCATGGGAGACTTCAATGCCAAGATTGGTCAGCCGAAACCCGATGAAAACACAATAATGGGGAAGTATGGATATGGGAAGAGGAACGACAGGGGAGAACGTCTTATTCAATACGCAAACGAAAACAAACTTGCGGTGATGAATATTTTAAGAACATATTTTAAGAAAAAGGAGTCTCGCAAGTGGACCTGGGTCTCACCCGACCACAAGACAAGAAACGAAATAGACTTCATACTAAGCAGCCATAATAGCTTAGTGTCAAATCTAGAAGTCCTGAATACACTTAACTTTCCATCAGACCACAGGCTGGTAAGATGTTCCTTGAAACTGAGCTCGCCCAAGACCAGTTGAAGGAAATTCAACAACATACCCAAAAAACTTAAATCCCCTGAAGAAAAAGAGCTCTACTTACAAAACCTAAAAGAAAACTAAAACTCTATACAAAACGCTAGAGAACACAAAAAACGTACAATCCCTCTGCAACGTACTGGAAACAACTATCACCAAGAGCCTAATTAGAAACGAAATAACAACAAATCAGAAGAAGATCAACAATATCCTTAGCGATGGAACACTCACACTAATATCAAAGCGAACTGAACTACTGAAAAGAAAAAATAAAACAAAAGCAACAAGAAATGAACTAAAGCAGCTCTTCAAAACCACCAACAGAGCAATTAGGAAAGACTATGAAATTCACAGAAAAGAAGTCATAGAGAGAAACATGACAAGATTCCACAGTTCTAAAAGAGCCTATAAGGAACTGGCAAGTCACAAAAACTGGATACAGTGCTTAAAGGACGGTAACAGTGAAGTCAAAAACAGAGAGGACATAATTAAATGTGCAACAGCCTTCTACTCAGAGCTATACAAGAACCCATCACCCGCAGCACCACAAGAGGAACTAAACAATGCAGAGAGCGACGGATTACCAGAAACACCATTATATCCCATCAATGCAAGTGAGGTTATTACCCACGTCAAAAGACTAAAATCTGAAAAGAGCCCAGGGCCGGACCAAATTACAAACGAGACCTTAAAAATAGGAGCACCCATACTAGCTGAGTACCTAGCAAAACTCTTTACTTTATGGATACAAAAAGAAGAAATACCAGAACAGTGGTGCAAGTCATATATAATCCTGCTATACAAGAAAGGGAACCCACTCGACATTAGCAACTACAGGCCTATCAGTCTACTATCCACAATCTACAAACTCTTCGCATCAATAGTTTTGAGCAGAATAGCACCCGAAATAGACAGATTACAACCTATAGAACAAGCAGGTTTCCGGCCAAAATACTCCACGATCGACCATATACACGCCATCGAACAAATAATTGAAAAATTTAAAGAATTTAACAAACCACTCTACATCGCATTTGTGGACTATTCTAAAGCGTTCGACTGCATAGCACACTCATCAATATGGAATGCATTAAGAAATAACAACATACACAGGAAATACATAAACACTATAAAGAACATTTATTCTAAGAGTTTAAGTAGTGTAAAACTTGAAAGAAGGTGAAGAGTTCAGAATTGGAAGAGGAGTTCGACAGGGCGACCCCCTATCTCCCAAGCTGTTCATAGCTGTTCTGGAGGAAATCTTCAAAAACATCCATTGGAAGACCGAGGGCATATGGGTACTGAACAAGAGGCTGACACATCTAAGGTTCGCGGACGATCTAGCTATCTTCAGCGAATCCGCCAAAGGTTTAGAAAACATGCTACAGACCCTAGACAAAGAGAGTCGAAAAGTTGGACTTCACATGAACTCATTAAAGACAAAAATCATGACAAACAGCTGTGAGAAGACAATAGAAATAGAAGGAAAAACAATAGAATATGTGAGCGAATATGTATACTTAGGTAAACTGGTATCTTTCAATGCAAACAGTAATGAAAATGAAATTGACAGAAGAATAACTAGGGCATGGAAAAATTACTGGGCCCAAAAAGAAATCCTTAAAGGTAACTACAGCTCACAGATTAAAAAGACTATAATGGATTCCTGCATCCTCCCAAGCCTAACTTACGCAAGCCAAACATGGGTGTACACTAATAAAATAAAAAACAAAATTCTATCTTGCCAACACGCCATGGAGAGGAGTATCTTGAAGTTGAGAAAAATACATAAAACCAGAAACACAGATATTCGTAAGAGAACAAAAGTAACAGATGCCCTACAGTACAGTTTACGGCAAAAATTGAGATGGGCAGGACATGTTGCCAGATACAAAGACAAAAGGTGGACACATAAAGTTACCAAATGGCTGGGCCCTGCAGGAAAAAGGCGAGTAGGGAGACAAAAGAAAAGATGGGCAGATGATATAATAGATACAGCAGGAAGAAGCTGGATGACCATTGCCTGCGACCGGCAAAAATGGAGAAACCTGGAGGAGGCTTTTACCCGCAAGGGGCCACAAACAGAAGATTAAATGTTATTATTTTACAAAAACAATCATATATATATTTAAAAATGTATTGTGGATATATAAAGCTAATAATAATAATAATAATAATAATAAATGACGGCTGACACATGATGTCACAAATGTAGGCTCCCGTGAATTTTTAATATTTTTTACATTTTTGGAATTGTTTATTGCGGATTTTGAGTTGTTTACAATGAAAACCTATTAAACACCATGGAAAACCATAAGGGAAGTGAAAAATGTGTAGTTTTCAATAGAAATCGTCCGCGATACAAGTTGACAACTATGTGTCAAGCAAAATAAACAAGACTTCCAAGAAAAAATACTGATGATCACAAGGAGCCAGGCAAGAAGAAACACAGCCGCGCACACACAGAACGCACGTCCAACACCCCCGCCCGTCTCGTCGTCCTCCTCGCCATCGTCGTCGGGTGATGAGTTCGCCACAGCGCCCGACACCAGCGAGTCGAGCGACGACGAGCGCGGGCCGCCGCCCCCGCCGCCACGACCACCTGCGCGACGTGGACGGCCACCGCTGCCGGCATGCTTGGGGCCTACGGGGCAATCTGCTCCGACCACGGCTCCCGCTACCGGTGGTGTAGTGCGTCGCATGCGATGGACGCAAGTAATGAACGAAAACTGCATGCGCGCCTACTACGGGGCTACAGAGGGGGGAATCAACCTGTCCGCGTACCGGGACAGGATGCTGCCTCTGTTTCTTGCATTTGATCCGACCATCGCCGTATCTGCGCAGCGGCTATCCGATCAAGTGCGTTTCATCCAGCGGCGCAAGCTGCTGGACGACGCGACACTTGATCGATTGCGCCTGGAAGTACTGGCCGCTCGCGCGGCTTCCACGCCGGCTCGGGATACGTCTGCTACGTCACCGGTTCCGGCGCCAGCGCCCAACCTGGTGCCGGGGGTGCCGCTGACGGATCCCGAAGCCGATGGGGAAGACGGTGCGAGCAGCGTAAGTACCCAGGCCAATGAGCAGCTGAGGAGGGCTTTGGAGGAGGCGATTGTGCGATATCGATCCACACCTGAGTCTAGGCCGCGATTACCACGCTTGCCAATGCACAAACGTAACCTAGCGCTGATGGGAGCCCTGGACGCTTTGCTAGACCCGTACCTTCGGGCTAGCGAAGATTTAGCTGATACCCACTCGATCATGTACTGTGGGGCCATCGCGGCGTGCCGCGTTGCTCGTGTCGGATTCCCGGACACTGACCGAGCACCGCGGACCGCCGGGGGTGTTCCTGCCTGGCAAGTACGGATCGAGCGGTGTATCAGCTCGTTTAGGACTCTCATTGCCAAGCTAATCTGTTTTAGGGGGGGCAACAACCGCCCCCGTGTGATGCGCTACGTGACACAAGCCTTCGCGGGGACTGGCACCAGGCCCTGCGATTACATGGCATGTGTCACGGAGCGCATCGACTACCTAAAGCAGAAAGTTTATGCATGGGCAAGCCGTATTCGTCGCTACAGAGAGCGTGTGGATCGATTCCAGCAAAATCGCCTCTTCCAAAGTGACCAAAGGAAGGTATACCGAAAGTGGGAGGGAACCGATCAATGTGTGACCGACGGGCAACTGCCGGATCCTACTGCCATGATTAATTTCTGGCGTAGTATCTGGTCGGTTCCAGTTGAGCACACCGAGGGCGAATGGATGAATGTTGTCAGACGTGAGTGTGAGCCGATCGAAGACATGGGGGCTGTGATCATCAGCCCCGATGATGTGAGTTGTGCGGTCCGTACGGCCCAGAACTGGAAAAGTCCTGGGCCGGACGGATTGCACAACTTTTGGATCAAGTGGTTTCGATCCTCACACGCACGCCTGGCAACACAATTTCAAGACGCCCTCGAGCTTGGTTCCCTGCCATCTTTCATGACTACTGGTGCTACCTTCCTGCTCTATAAGTCCGGTAGTACCACGGAAGCGAAAAACTATAGACCCATCACGTGCTTGCCCACTTTATACAAGCTCCTTACGTCCATTCTGAGAACAAAAATTAACACGCACATTGTTGCGAATAACGTTTTGGCTTTTTCTCAGAATGGATGTAGGGTTGGGTCCCGTGGTACTAAGGAGCTCCTCCTCATTGACACGACCATTTGCCAACAAGTCCGGCGGAACAGGGGGTCTCTCTCAGCCGCCTGGATTGACTATAAGAAGGCCTATGATTCGGTGCCTCATTCATGGCTGGAGAGGATCTTAGAGCTGTATAAAATCGATACAGCTCTAAGATCCCTCTTAAGCGCGTGTATGAGGCAGTGGACCACAGTCCTTCGTCAACCAGGTGGCGGGGATGGCCCCCCTGGCCCGCAGGACTTGATAAGGATTGAGAGAGGTATTTTCCAGGGTGACAGTTTGAGTCCCCTGTGGTTCTGCCTAGCCCTGAATCCGCTCAGCACGCTGCTGAAGGATTCAGGACTAGGTTGCCGGCTTCGAAGAGGAGGTGAGGTCATTTCTTATCTGCTCTACATGGATGATCTTAAGCTGTATGCACCAAAACGCCAGGATCTGGTGGAACTACTGGAAATAACAGAAACCTTCAGTAGTGCCATCAAAATGGAGTTTGGTGTAGACAAGTGTGCGGTCATGCATGTACAGCGGGGGAAAGTCGTAAATTCTGCGAACTTACAGCTTTCTGAGACAATGTCCCTCAGGTCTATCTCCGAAGTTGAAACCTACAAGTACCTTGGTATGTCACAGTCATTGGGTATTGCGGACGGAGACATTAGACAGGCGTTGAAGGAGCGTTTCTTTTGTCGTTTGACAAAAGCACTTAACAGTCTTTTGTCCGGTGGCAATAAGGCGCGCGCCTTCAACGCTTGGGTGATGCCTCTGCTCACTTACTCCTTTGGCATACTAAGGTGGACTCAGACTGAGCTGGACGCCCTGGATACGAGGGTCCGTCAGCTGCTCACTACACATCGCATGAGGCACCCACGCTCGTCAGTTATGAGAATGTACATCCCGCGTAAGTGTGGGGGCCGTGGCTTTTTAAACGCCAAGGACCTCCATAACCGCGAGGTGTGCAGTCTTAGGGAGTATTTCCTAAACAACGAGTGTGGGATTCATCGCGATGTAGTAGCAGTTGACAAAGGCCTCACCTCTCTCTCCTTAGCGAACGAGAACTGGCGCAGACCAAAGGTGCTTAGCATCGATGACCGCAGGGCTGTATGGAAGAGCAAGGAGCTACACGGGCGGTTCTACAAGGCCCTTACGGGGCCCGATGTAGATCTGCTCGCGTCGGTGAACTGGCTACGCTTCGGGGATCTCTTCGGGGAAACTGAAGGTTTTGTCTGTGCAATTGCGGACGAAGTAATGATGACGAACAATTACCGGAGATATATCCTGAAGGACGGTACGGTCGACATTTGTCGGGCATGCCGCCGTCCCGGTGAGTCACTCAGGCATATAATCTCCGGTTGTTCTCATCTTGCTAACGGTGAGTACTTGCACAGACATAACCAAGTAGCCAGGATCATTCACCAGCAACTTGCTCTTCGATACGGTCTTGTGGGGTCTGAGGTGCCGTACTATAAGTACGCACCGATGCCAGTTCTCGAAAATGGTCGTGCCACGCTCTATTGGGATCGATCTATCATCACGGACAGGACTATTGTAGCCAATAAGCCTGATATCGTGTTGGTAGATCGATCTAAGCGCCAGGCAGTGCTCGTCGACATCACCATCCCGCATGACGAGAACCTCGTGAAGGCCGAGAAGGACAAACTCAGCAAGTACCTTGACTTGGCTCACGAGGTGACCGTCATGTGGGATGTTGACTCGACGATCATTGTCCCGATAGTCGTTTCGGCGAACGGTCTTATAGCGAAGAGTCTCGACAAACATCTTAAGAGACTCTCGTTAGATGGCTGGATCAAGGGCCAGATACAGAAGGCGGTACTCCTGGACACGGCGCGCATTGTCAGGAGGTTCCTCTCTCTGCAGCCCTAACCACCGGTAGCCTGGGCCCTGCCCCGCTGCCGGCGGCACCCTAGGTTAGGTTTTTTATAATGTGTTTATATATTTTGTAATTTCTTTATTGTATTTTACTTTTGATATAACTGTATTGTAAAAAACCTAACTTAAGATTTTAAATGAATAAAGGAGATAATAATATTAATCTATAAACAATTTTTTGAGTTGCGTCCTAAAGGCATAAAGATTAATCGAGTATTATTCCGATGAATCCCTTTAAATATAAGCAAATTAGTGGGCATTTGATTGTGTCACAACAGTAAGTACTTATAGTACTTATTATTTATTTTAATTTATTTATTCGTATAGCATAATACTTTCTAATAATAGTCTTAGCCGCCTTTTTGAATAAGTTTATTTGTTTTTATTAAAGTTTTCTTGTAATAATTTTTTTCCTAAGTTAAATTCAAGATCGTTTATCCAATGAATTGCGTCGTTACTGAGGACAAACAAGTCTGCGGGGTCGCCGTTATACTTTGAGTCTCTCCAACTACATCTGTAAAGAAAGTCTCGGGATCGCCCACTCCCAGTTCTGAGCCTGTTGACCTGGCATCATGTTTTCGAGGCAGAATGGAGCCAGGAGGTTTTGCCGTGGAATTTATACTTACATCTCTGAGTAATTCGGGTGATTTGAGTTGCAAGTCGGTTAGAATTTGATTGCAGCAGGTCTCGAGCAATATGGTACGGTGGGTGCCTCGACTTCAACCGATGAGGCGGGTTTGCGAACTCTGCATGAATGGGCAAATCGGGACGATCCACGACTTTTTGTGCTTCGTGGACCAGTGCTTGATGTCTTCTTAGTTCGGCGCGAGCTATATGACTCAACACAGCCAAAGCAGAGGATTACATTTTGATGGTTCCCGATATACATCACATGGTTTGGTTTAGCTATACGTCTATCCCATGCACATGTGCGCTGTTGAGCCAAACTGGCGAGCAATACTCTGCCGTGGAGTAAACGGGGCTAAAGCCGGTAGTGCGTACCACATCAGCTGTTCCTCCCCAGGTCGTTCCCACTAGTCTGTGGAGTATGTTATTCCGCGTCTGTAGCTTTTTCCCTAACTAATATGTGGCGCATAGGTGAGACTGCGGTCTAAAGTTACACCCAAGTACTTTGGTGTAGGATTTAATTTCATCGCCGTCTCTCTGAAGCCGATTTTTGGCCCATAATTTGCTTTTTAGTTGCAGAGATGGAATGTCGCAACTTCTGTTTTACTAGCAACGGACTGCAGTCACCATTTTTTAAAGTATTTCCCAAGATATTCCAGATCGCGAGTTGTAGGTTGAACAGGACCAGGGCCAGGTCCGATCCCTGCGGTAGTCTATTCTTCAGCTTCCTGACTTTGCTTGGAGTGCTTCAAGGTAGATGATAAATTCCCTTATTGCTGAGCATAGATTAAGTCTCACAATCTTTCTACAGGGCACCACGGTCGTGAGCTTATATAAAAGTCACTGTCTCCATACGGTATCGAATGCAGCTGAGAGATCGATAAGGGCTGCCACGGTTTTCTATTTCCTCTTAAACCCAGCCTTTATGTGTGTTGTGAGCTGCATTACCTGATCCACGCAGTTCCGGCCTCTAAGGAATCCAGCCTGTTCTACAGGAATTATTTTGTCGGCAATAGATTCGATTCGATGTAGATTAGCCTCTCCAAACGTTTGTAGACGTAGCTAAGAAGAGCAATTGGTCGGTAACTCTTTGGGTCGTCGCCTGGCTTGCCTGGTTTCAGTATGGCTATCATTTTGGAGTGGTTGAACTTAAGTTTTATAATTCGAGACTATGCCAGAATAGAACTGTGAGTTAATACCGACTCACATAAATTGCTACTCTGAATCGAACCAGTCTTCGTCCAGTATTTCCTGAACCTAAAAGTAGAAAAGCTGGATGCACTGATTATCACTTACAGTGATATTCTTACTGTAGCAAAACTGATTAATAAAGATATTTCAACTATTTTGGTAGGTGTATTTATATTTTCATGTAACCATTTTCCCATAATTTTCTTGTGCGGTATTGGACGCATCTCAAAATTTCAACAAAATGTGTCTGCAATACGGCCACAACTCTAAGTACCTGACTTAAAGGCCTTGTATCTTAAAAAATATACATGTTTTATACAAAAAAAATGTATTTATTAGAAGCATTATATTGTCTTGAGTAAAAAGAGCTGAATCAAAAATGAATTGACCCAAAACTCAGGGAGTAATCCCCGTTTTACTACCACGCACTACGCTGCCAAAACTTTAACAAGCAATTTCTCGAAAAAATGGTTTTTCGAGATGTGGCCGTATAGCAGGCAAGGGGCGTATCTTCGTCCATAACCTTTTCCGTGGTATCGCTACACGGATGAGTGCAGAGTCGGTTTTTATTTATTTGCATTGTTTTCTCCTTGTGGAGCGCCGATATTTCGGTATGTAAAGCTGGCAAAAATTGTGTACATTTAATCTTTTTACGCCCTTCTAACGTATTGTTCTTTAGGTGGCCAAAATAGTTCTCTACAGGAGCATTACTCACCCGCTCGACTTTTAACATATTAGTCCACATAGAAAATATTTTTTTAATAAAATACTTAAAAGTTCGAGATCATAATAAACATTTAACTCTTTCCCCTTAGTTTCGACCCCTATTTCATCACTAATAATAACCTTGAAGTAATTATAGAATAAATTCCTTTTATAGTTGCTGTCAGAGTCATTGGGGATCCCGGGAACTTCTACGTGCTTTGGTGATTCGGTGACTATGTCCACGTCTTTGGTACATACGTCTGTGATGTAGAGACGTGCCTCAATCACGTCATCACTTTCAAATTTTGATTTTAACAAAAGAAAAACATATTTCGTGTACGTCGCAATGTCGTGCAGGTTGTTAAAAAGAAATACTTTGGGCAACATTTCTTTAACTTCCGATTTCTTTTTAATATTGGCACGATCCACATCCATACAAATGCACTTCATTAAATGTGCGACACACAGATCTAACGGAGTTGGCTCAAATGCACATTTTTTATCCTCATCGAGGTGCAACATTTAAATATGATTTGGCATACTTTTGTCAGAATTGAAAGAACAAGGCTACCTCTAATGTAGGTTGGAATGTTAGCAGCTTAATTGTGAATTTGTGACGCTTAAAAGCATATTGGCTACGCACAGATCACACTGAATATTTTTTGTTCTGTTGTGACGCATTATTTTTTCGTCCATGAAGACGTAACACTCATTATGTATTTGTCTAAAATAGACTACATTTTATTCCGTCCCTGGGTTTAACTTAGCGTGCGCAAAACAGGCAACGCTGCTGCATGTTGTCGCTATTTTTGTCAAAAAAATATTATCGGCTGCTTTTTATTCTCGAGTATGTTTATATTAAAAGGTGGGACCTCTATTACTTATCATTTAAATTTAAGAATAATATCTTTTTCATTTCGGCTGCTCATTTTCGAACTTATATTAGAGGTAGTCTTGGTCTTTCAATTGAGGCAAATGTATGCGTTTTCGATAGCATATTTCAAGAGGTATTGAACAATATCAATTAAAAGGTGGGACCTCTATAACTTATCATTCAAATTTGAGAAAAATATCATTTCATTTCGGCTGCTAACTTTCGAACCTATATTAGAGGTAGTCTTGGTCTTTCAATTGAGGCAAATGTATGCGTTTTAGATAGCGTATTAAAAGAGGTTTTGAACAATACTAATTAAAAGGTGGGACCTTTATTACTTATCATTCAAATTTGAGAAAAATATCTTTTTCGTTTCGGCTGCTAACTTTAGAACCTATATTAGAGGTAGTCTTGGTCTTTCAATTGAAGCAAATGTATGCGTTTTAGATAGGGTATTAAAAGAGGTTTTGAAAAATACTAATTAAAAGGTGGGACCTCTATTACTTATCATTCATATTTGAGAAAAATATCTTTTTCATTTAGGCTGCTAACTTTCGAACCTTTATTAGAGGTAGTCTTGGTCTTTCAATTGAGGCAAATGTATGCATTTTAGATAGTGTATTAAGAGAGGTTTTGTACAATACTAATTAAAAGGTGGGACCTCTATTACTTATCATTCAAATTTGAGAAAAATATATTTTTCATTTAGGCTGCTAACTTTAGAACCTATATTAGAGGTAGTCTTGGTCTTTCAATTGAGGCAAGTGTATGCGTTTTAGATAGGGTAATAAAAGAGGTTTTGAACAATACTAAATAAAAGGTGGGACCTCTATTATTTATCATTCAAATTTGAGAAAAATATCTTTTTCATTTCGGCTGCTAACTTTAGAACCTATATTAGAGGTAGTTTTGGTCTTTCAATTGAGGCAAATGTATTATTTTAAGATAGGGTATTAAAACAGGTTTTGAACAATACTAATTAAAAGGTGGGACCTCTATAACTTATCATTCAAATTTGAGAAAAATATCTTTTTAATTTCGGCTGCTAACTTTAGAACCTATATTAGAGGTAGTCTTGGTCTTTCAATTGAAGCAAGTGTATGCGTTTAAGATAGGGTATTAAAAGAGGTTTTGAACAATACTAATTAAAATGTGGGACCTCTATTACTTATCATTCAATTTGAGAAAAATATCTTTTTCATTTAGGCTGCTAACTTTAGAACCTATATTAGAGGTAGTCTTGGTCTTTCAATTGAGGCAAGTGTATGCGTTTTCGATAGGGAATCAAAATAGGTTTTGAACATTACTAATTTAAAGGTGGGACCTCTATAACTTCTTATTCAAATTTGAGAAAAATACCTTTTTTATTTCGGCTGCTAACTTTCGAACCTATATTAGAGGTAGTTTTGATCTTTCAATTGAAGCAAATGTATGCATTTTAGATAGGGTATTAAAAGAGGTTTTGAACGATACTTATTAAAAGGTGAAACCTCTATTACTTTCGAACCTATGGTAGTCTTGGTCTTTCAATTGAGGCAAATGTATGCATTTTAGATAGTGTATTAAGAGAGGTTTTGTACAATACTAATTAAAAGGTGGGACCTCTATTACTTATCATTCAAATTTAAGAAAAATATCTTTTTCATTTAGGCTGCTAACTTTCGAACCTATATTCGAGGTAGTCTTGGTCTTTCAATTGATGCAAATGTATGCGTTTTAGATAGGGTATTAAAAGAGATTTTGAACAATACTAATTAAAAGGTGGGACCTCTATTACTTATCATTCAAATTTGAGAAAAATATGTTTTTCATTTAGGCTGCTAACTTTCGAACCTATATTCGAGGTAGTCTTGGTCTTTCAATTGATGCAAATGTATGCGTTTTAGATAGGGTATTAAAAGAGATTTTGAACAATACTAATTAAAAGGTGGGACCTCAATTACTTATCATTCATATTTCAGAAAAATATTTTTTTCATTTAGGCTGCTAACTTTCGAACCTATATTCGAGGTAGTCTTGGTCTTTCAATTGATGCAAATGTATGCGTTTTAGATAGGGTATTAAAAGAGGTTTTGAAATATACTAATTAAAAGGTGGGACCTCTATTACTTATCATTCAAATTTGAGAAAAATATCTTTTTCATTTAGGCTGCTAACTTTAGAACCTATATTAGAGGTAGTCTTGGTCTTTCAATTGAGGCAAGAGTATGCGTTTTAGATAGGGTATTAAAAGAGGTTTTGAACAATACTGAATAAAAGGTGGGACCTCTATTACTTATCATTCAAATTTGAGAAAAATATCTTTTTCATTTAGGCTGCTAACTTTCGAACCTATATTCGAGGTAGTCTTGGTCTTTCAATTGAAGCAAATATATGCGTTTTAGATAGGTTATTAAAAGAGGTTTTGAACAATACTAATTAAAAGGTGGGACCTCTATAACTTATCATTCAAATTTGAGAAAAATAAGTTTTTCATTTAGGCTGCTAACTTTCGAACCTATATTCGAGGTAGTCTTGGTCTTTCAATTGATGCAAATGTATGCGTTTTAGATAGGGTATTAAAAGAGATTTTGAACAATACTAATTAAAAGGTGGGACCTCTATTACTTATCATTCATATTTCAGAAAAATATCTTTTTCATTTAGGCTGCTAACTTTCGAACCTATATTCGAGGTAGTCTTGGTCTTTCAATTGAAGCAAATGTATGCGTTTTAGATAGGGTATTAAAAGAGGTTTTGAACAATACTAATTAAAAGGTGGGACCTCTATAACTTATCATTCAAATTTGAGAAAAATATGTTTTTCATTTAGGCTGCTAACTTTCGAACCTATATTCGAGGTAGTCTTGGTCTTTCAATTGATGCAAATGTATGCGTTTTAGATAGGGTATTAAAAGATATTTTGAACAATACTAATTAAATGGTGGGACCTCTATTACTTATCATTCATATTTCAGAAAAATATCTTTTTCATTTAGGCTGCTAACTTTCGAACCTATATTCGAGGTAGTCTTGGTCTTTCAATTGAAGCAAATGTATGCGTTTTAGATAGGGTATTAAAAGAGGTTTTGAACAATACTAATTAAAAGGTGGGACCTCTATTACTTATCATTCAAATTTGAGAAAAATATCTTTTTCATTTAGGCTGCTAACTTTAGAACCTATATTAGAGGTAGTCTTGGTCTTTCAATTGAAGCAAAGGTATTAAAAGAGGTTTTGAACGATACTAATTAAAAAGTGGGACCTCTATTACTTATCATTCAAATTTGAGAATAATATCTTTTTCATTTCGGCTGCTCACTTTCGAACCTATATTAGAGGTAGTCTTGGTCTTTCAATTGATGCAAATGTATGCGTTTTAGATAGGGTATTAAAAGAGATTTTGAACAATACTAATTAAAAGGTGGGACCTCTATTACTTATCATTCATATTTCAGAAAAATATCTTTTTCATTTAGGCTGCTAACTTTCGAACCTATATTCGAGGTAGTCTTGGTCTTTCAATTGAAGCAAATGTATGCGTTTTAGATAGGGTATTAAAAGAGGTTTTGAACAATACTAATTAAACGGTGGGACCTCTATTACTTATCATTCAAATTTGAGAAAAATATCTTTTTCATTTAGGCTGCTAACTTTAGAACCTATATTAGAGGTAGTCTTGGTCTTTCAATTGAGGCAAGTGTATGCGTTTTAGATAGGGTATTAAAAGAGGTTTTGAACAATACTGAATAAAAGGTGGGACCTCTATTACTTATCATTCAAATTTGAGAAAAATATCTTTTTCATTTAGGCTGCTAACTTTCGAACCTATATTCGAGGTAGTCTTGGTCTTTCAATTGAAGCAAATGTATGCGTTTTAGATAGGGTATTAAAAGAGGTTTTGAACAATACTAATTAAAAGGTGGGACCTCTATTACTTATCATTCAAATTTGAGAAAAATATCTTTTTCATTTAGGCTGCTAACTTTAGAACCTATATTAGAGGTAGTCTTGGTCTTTCAATTGAGGCAAGTGTATGCGTTTTAGATAGGGTATTAAAAGAGGTTTTGAACAATACTGAATAAAAGGTGGGACCTCTATTACTTATCATTCAAATTTGAGAAAAATATCTTTTTCATTTAGGCTGCTAACTTTCGAACCTATATTCGAGGTAGTCTTGGTCTTTCAATTGAAGCAAATATATGCGTTTTAGATAGGTTATTAAAAGAGGTTTTGAACAATACTAATTAAAAGGTGGGACCTCTATAACTTATCATTCAAATTTGAGAAAAATAAGTTTTTCATTTAGGCTGCTAACTTTCGAACCTATATTCGAGGTAGTCTTGGTCTTTCAATTGATGCAAATGTATGCGTTTTAGATAGGGTATTAAAAGAGATTTTGAACAATACTAATTAAAAGGTGGGACCTCTATTACTTATCATTCATATTTCAGAAAAATATCTTTTTCATTTAGGCTGCTAACTTTCGAACCTATATTCGAGGTAGTCTTGGTCTTTCAATTGAAGCGAATGTATGCGTTTTAGATAGGGTATTAAAAGAGGTTTTGAACAATACTAATTAAAAGGTGGGACCTCTATAACTTATCATTCAAATTTGAGAAAAATATGTTTTTCATTTAGGCTGCTAACTTTCGAACCTATATTCGAGGTAGTCTTGGTCTTTCAATTGATGCAAATGTATGCGTTTTAGATAGGGTATTAAAAGATATTTTGAACAATACTAATTAAATGGTGGGACCTCTATTACTTATCATTCATATTTCAGAAAAATATCTTTTTCATTTAGGCTGCTAACTTTCGAACCTATATTCGAGGTAGTCTTGGTCTTTCAATTGAAGCAAATGTATGCGTTTTAGATAGGGTATTAAAAGAGGTTTTGAACAATACTAATTAAAAGGTGGGACCTCTATTACTTATCATTCAAATTTGAGAAAAATATCTTTTTCATTTAGGCTGCTAACTTTAGAACCTATATTAGAGGTAGTCTTGGTCTTTCAATTGAAGCAAAGGTATTAAAAGAGGTTTTGAACGATACTAATTAAAAAGTGGGACCTCTATTACTTATCATTCAAATTTGAGAATAATATCTTTTTCATTTCGGCTGCTCACTTTCGAACCTATATTAGAGGTAGTCTTGGTCTTTCAATTGAGACAAATGTATGCGTTTTCGATAGCATATTTAAAGAGGTATTGAACAATACCAATTAAAAGGTGGGACCTCTATAACTTATCATTCAAATTTGAGAAAAATATCTTTTTCATTTAGGCTGCTAACTTTCGAACCTATATTCGAGGTAGTCTTGGTCTTTCAATTGACGCAAATGTATGCGTTTTAGATAGGGTATTAAAAGAGGTTTTGAACAATACTAATTAAAAGGTGGGACCTCTATTACTTATCATTCAAATTTGAGAAAAATATCTTTTTCATTTAGGCTGCTAACTTTAGAACCTATATTAGAGGTAGTCTTGGTCTTTCAATTGAGGCAAGTGTATGCGTTTTAGATAGGGTATTAAAAGAGGTTTTGAACAATACTGAATAAAAGGTGGGACCTCTATTACTTATCATTCAAATTTGAGAAAAATATCTTTTTCATTTAGGCTGCTAACTTTCGAACCTATATTCGAGGTAGTCTTAGTCTTTCAATTGAAGCAAATATATGCGTTTTAGATAGGTTATTAAAAGAGGTTTTGAACAATACTAATTAAAAGGTGGGACCTCTATAACTTATCATTCAAATTTGAGAAAAATAAGTTTTTCATTTAGGCTGCTAACTTTCGAACCTATATTCGAGGTAGTCTTGGTCTTTCAATTGATGCAAATGTATGCGTTTTAGATAGGGTATTAAAAGAGATTTTGAACAATACTAATTAAAAGGTGGGACCTCTATTACTTATCATTCATATTTCAGAAAAATATCTTTTTCATTTAGGCTGCTAACTTTCGAACCTATATTCGAGGTAGTCTTGGTCTTTCAATTGAAGCAAATGTATGCGTTTTAGATAGGGTATTAAAAGAGGTTTTGAACAATACTAATTAAAAGGTGGGACCTCTATAACTTATCATTCAAATTTGAGAAAAATATGTTTTTCATTTAGGCTGCTAACTTTCGAACCTATATTCGAGGTAGTCTTGGTCTTTCAATTGATGCAAATGTATGCGTTTTAGATAGGGTATTAAAAGAGATTTTGAACAATACTAATTAAAAGGTGGGACCTCTATTACTTATCATTCATATTTCAGAAAAATATCTTTTTCATTTAGGCTGCTAACTTTCGAACCTATATTCGAGGTAGTCTTGGTCTTTCAATTGAAGCGAATGTATGCGTTTTAGATAGGGTATTAAAAGAGGTTTTGAACAATACTAATTAAAAGGTGGGACCTCTATAACTTATCATTCAAATTTGAGAAAAATATGTTTTTCATTTAGGCTGCTAACTTTCGAACCTATATTCGAGGTAGTCTTGGTCTTTCAATTGATGCAAATGTATGCGTTTTAGATAGGGTATTAAAAGATATTTTGAACAATACTAATTAAATGGTGGGACCTCTATTACTTATCATTCATATTTCAGAAAAATATCTTTTTCATTTAGGCTGCTAACTTTCGAACCTATATTCGAGGTAGTCTTGGTCTTTCAATTGAAGCAAATGTATGCGTTTTAGATAGGGTATTAAAAGAGGTTTTGAACAATGCTAATTAAAAGGTGGGACCTCTATTACTTATCATTCAAATTTGAGAAAAATATCTTTTTCATTTAGGCTGCTAACTTTAGAACCTATATTAGAGGTAGTCTTGGTCTTTCAATTGAAGCAAAGGTATTAAAAGAGGTTTTGAACGATACTAATTAAAAAGTGGGACCTCTATTACTTATCATTCAAATTTGAGAATAATATCTTTTTCATTTCGGCTGCTCACTTTCGAACCTATATTAGAGGTAGTCTTGGTCTTTCAATTGAGACAAATGTATGCGTTTTCGATAGCATATTTAAAGAGGTATTGAACAATACCAATTAAAAGGTGGGACCTCTATAACTTATCATTCAAATTTGAGAAAAATATCTTTTTCATTTAGGCTGCTAACTTTCGAACCTATATTCGAGGTAGTCTTGGTCTTTCAATTGACGCAAATGTATGCGTTTTAGATAGGGTATTAAAAGAGGTTTTGAACAATACTAATTAAAAGGTGGGACCTCTATTACTTATCATTCAAATTTGAGAAAAATATCTTTTTCATTTAGGCTGCTAACTTTAGAACCTATATTAGAGGTAGTCTTGGTCTTTCAATTGAGGCAAGTGTATGCGTTTTAGATAGGGTATTAAAAGAGGTTTTGAACAATACTGAATAAAAGGTGGGACCTCTATTACTTATCATTCAAATTTGAGAAAAATATCTTTTTCATTTAGGCTGCTAACTTTCGAACCTATATTCGAGGTAGTCTTGGTCTTTCAATTGAAGCAAATATATGCGTTTTAGATAGGTTATTAAAAGAGGTTTTGAACAATACTAATTAAAAGGTGGGACCTCTATAACTTATCATTCAAATTTGAGAAAAATAAGTTTTTCATTTAGGCTGCTAACTTTCGAACCTATATTCGAGGTAGTCTTGGTCTTTCAATTGATGCAAATGTATGCGTTTTAGATAGGGTATTAAAAGAGATTTTGAACAATACTAATTAAAAGGTGGGACCTCTATTACTTATCATTCATATTTCAGAAAAATATCTTTTTCATTTAGGCTGCTAACTTTCGAACCTATATTCGAGGTAGTCTTGGTCTTTCAATTGAAGCAAATGTATGCGTTTTAGATAGGGTATTAAAAGAGGTTTTGAACAATACTAATTAAAAGGTGGGACCTCTATAACTTATCATTCAAATTTGAGAAAAATATGTTTTTCATTTAGGCTGCTAACTTTCGAACCTATATTCGAGGTAGTCTTGGTCTTTCAATTGATGCAAATGTATGCGTTTTAGATAGGGTATTAAAAGATATTTTGAACAATACTAATTAAATGGTGGGACCTCTATTACTTATCATTCATATTTCAGAAAAATATCTTTTTCATTTAGGCTGCTAACTTTCGAACCTATATTCGAGGTAGTCTTGGTCTTTCAATTGAAGCAAATGTATGCGTTTTAGATAGGGTATTAAAAGAGGTTTTGAACAATACTAATTAAAAGGTGGGACCTCTATTACTTATCATTCAAATTTGAGAAAAATATCTTTTTCATTTAGGCTGCTAACTTTAGAACCTATATTAGAGGTAGTCTTGGTCTTTCAATTGAAGCAAAGGTATTAAAAGAGGTTTTGAACGATACTAATTAAAAAGTGGGACCTCTATTACTTATCATTCAAATTTGAGAATAATATCTTTTTCATTTCGGCTGCTCACTTTCGAACCTATATTAGAGGTAGTCTTGGTCTTTCAATTGATGCAAATGTATGCGTTTTAGATAGGGTATTAAAAGAGATTTTGAACAATACTAATTAAAAGGTGGGACCTCTATTACTTATCATTCATATTTCAGAAAAATATCTTTTTCATTTAGGCTGCTAACTTTCGAACCTATATTCGAGGTAGTCTTGGTCTTTCAATTGAAGCAAATGTATGCGTTTTAGATAGGGTATTAAAAGAGGTTTTGAACAATACTAATTAAACGGTGGGACCTCTATTACTTATCATTCAAATTTGAGAAAAATATCTTTTTCATTTAGGCTGCTAACTTTAGAACCTATATTAGAGGTAGTCTTGGTCTTTCAATTGAGGCAAGTGTATGCGTTTTAGATAGGGTATTAAAAGAGGTTTTGAACAATACTGAATAAAAGGTGGGACCTCTATTACTTATCATTCAAATTTGAGAAAAATATCTTTTTCATTTAGGCTGCTAACTTTCGAACCTATATTCGAGGTAGTCTTGGTCTTTCAATTGAAGCAAATGTATGCGTTTTAGATAGGGTATTAAAAGAGGTTTTGAACAATACTAATTAAAAGGTGGGACCTCTATTACTTATCATTCAAATTTGAGAAAAATATCTTTTTCATTTAGGCTGCTAACTTTAGAACCTATATTAGAGGTAGTCTTGGTCTTTCAATTGAGGCAAGTGTATGCGTTTTAGATAGGGTATTAAAAGAGGTTTTGAACAATACTGAATAAAAGGTGGGACCTCTATTACTTATCATTCAAATTTGAGAAAAATATCTTTTTCATTTAGGCTGCTAACTTTCGAACCTATATTCGAGGTAGTCTTGGTCTTTCAATTGAAGCAAATATATGCGTTTTAGATAGGTTATTAAAAGAGGTTTTGAACAATACTAATTAAAAGGTGGGACCTCTATAACTTATCATTCACATTTGAGAAAAATAAGTTTTTCATTTAGGCTGCTAACTTTCGAACCTATATTCGAGGTAGTCTTGGTCTTTCAATTGATGCAAATGTATGCGTTTTAGATAGGGTATTAAAAGAGATTTTGAACAATACTAATTAAAAGGTGGGACCTCTATTACTTATCATTCATATTTCAGAAAAATATCTTTTTCATTTAGGCTGCTAACTTTCGAACCTATATTCGAGGTAGTCTTGGTCTTTCAATTGAAGCGAATGTATGCGTTTTAGATAGGGTATTAAAAGAGGTTTTGAACAATACTAATTAAAAGGTGGGACCTCTATAACTTATCATTCAAATTTGAGAAAAATATGTTTTTCATTTAGGCTGCTAACTTTCGAACCTATATTCGAGGTAGTCTTGGTCTTTCAATTGATGCAAATGTATGCGTTTTAGATAGGGTATTAAAAGATATTTTGAACAATACTAATTAAATGGTGGGACCTCTATTACTTATCATTCATATTTCAGAAAAATATCTTTTTCATTTAGGCTGCTAACTTTCGAACCTATATTCGAGGTAGTCTTGGTCTTTCAATTGAAGCAAATGTATGCGTTTTAGATAGGGTATTAAAAGAGGTTTTGAACAATACTAATTAAAAGGTGGGACCTCTATTACTTATCATTCAAATTTGAGAAAAATATCTTTTTCATTTAGGCTGCTAACTTTAGAACCTATATTAGAGGTAGTCTTGGTCTTTCAATTGAAGCAAAGGTATTAAAAGAGGTTTTGAACGATACTAATTAAAAAGTGGGACCTCTATTACTTATCATTCAAATTTGAGAATAATATCTTTTTCATTTCGGCTGCTCACTTTCGAACCTATATTAGAGGTAGTCTTGGTCTTTCAATTGAGACAAATGTATGCGTTTTCGATAGCATATTTAAAGAGGTATTGAACAATACCAATTAAAAGGTGGGACCTCTATAACTTATCATTCAAATTTGAGAAAAATATCTTTTTCATTTAGGCTGCTAACTTTCGAACCTATATTCGAGGTAGTCTTGGTCTTTCAATTGACGCAAATGTATGCGTTTTAGATTGGGTATTAAAAGTGGTTTTGAAAAATACTAATTTAAAGGTGGGACCTCTATTACTTATCATTCATATTTGAGAAAAATATCTTTTTCATTTAGGCTGCTAGCTTTCGAACCTATATTAGAGGTAGTCTTGGTCTTTCAATTGAAGCAAATGTATGCGTTTTAGATAGCGTATTAAAAGAGGTTTTGAACAAAACTAATTAAAAGGTGGGACCTCTATTACTTATCATTCAAATTTGAGAAAAATGTCTTTTTCATTTCGGCTGCTAACTTTAGAACCTATATTAGAGGTAGTCTTGGTGTTTCAATTGAAGCAAAGTGTATGCGCTTTCGATAGCATATTTAAAGAGGTGTTGAACAATATCAATTAAAAGGTGGGACCTCTATAACTTATCATTCAAATTTGAGAAAAATATCTTTCATTTAGGCTGCTAACTTTAGAACCTATATTAGAGGTAGTCTCGGTCTTTCAATTGAGACAAATGTATGCGTTTTCGATAGCATATTAAAAGAGGTTTTGAACAATACTAATTAAAAGGTGGGACCTCTATAACTTATCATTCAAATTTGAGAAAAATATGTTTTTCATTTAGGCTGCTAACTTTTAACCTATATTAGAGGTAGTCTTGGTCTTTCAATTGAGGCAAGTGTATGCGTTTTCGATAGGGAATCAAAAGAGATTTTGAACAATACTAATTTAAAGGTGGGACCTCTATAACTTCTTATTCAAATTTGAGAAAAATACCTTTTATATTTCGGCTACTAACTTTCGAACCCATATTAGAGGTAGTCTTGGTCTTTCAATTGAAGCAAATATATGCGTTTTAGATAGGGTATTAAAAGAGGTTTTGAACGATACTAATTAAAAAGTGGGACCTCTATTACTTATCATTCAAATTTGAGAATAATATCTTTTTCATTTCGGCTGCTCACTTTCGAACCTATATTAGAGGTAGTCTCGGTCTTTCAATTGAGACAAGTGTATGCGTTTTCGATAGCATATTTAAAGAGGTATTGAACAATACCAATTAAAAGGTGGGACCTCTATAACTTATCATTCAAATTTGAGAATAATACCTTTTTTTATTTCAGCTGCTAACTTTCGAACCTATATTAGAGGTAGTCTTGGTCTTTCAATTGAGGCAAATGTATGCGTTTTAGATAGGGTATTAAAAGAGGTTTTGAACAATACTAATTAAAAGGTGGGACCTCTATTACTTATCATTCAAATTTGAGAAAAATATCTTTTTCATTTAGGCTGCTAACTTTAGAACCTATACTAGAGGTAGTCTTGTTCTTTCAATTGAGGCAAATGTATGTGTTTTCGATAGCATATTTAAATAGGTATTGAACAATTTAAATTTAAAGGTGGGACCTCTATAACTTGTCATAAAAAATCGAGATAAATTGTTTTCTCATTTTAGCTGCTAAATTTGGAACCTACACTATAGGTAGCTTTATTCTTTTGATTGAAACCTTTAGTATGCTTTTTGAATAGCTCTTTAAAATAGGCTTCTTATGATACCAATCAGAAGATGTGTTCTTGATAACTTGTAAAAAGAATGAAGAAAATCTTTATTTTCGTATGGGCGAATACATTGTGCCTTATGTTAGTGGTAGCCCTGTAATCTCAATTCCAGCAATAGTAGGCTTGATTAGCAATGATTTACCATTTGACAAATAAATGAATGTGTCATTCGGGGTAAACTTTACTTAAAAACATTCATCACCTAAAAAGTGTGAAGTTAGCAGCCTAAACCTAAAAAGTGTGAAGTTAGCAGCCTAAAATTAGAATGGTATAATTTCGATTTTTAAAGGCTCCGCTGTCGCAAATGTGAAAGGTTTATATATATTGTTTTGCTTATATTGCGTGCTATTACTTAGTATTCCTTGAAAATGCGATTTTCCTTAGTTAAAGATAATATACAACTGTGACTTCTTTACTCGGTCGGGTTATCATGGGCTGCTAACTTTAGGCTGCTAACTTCACACCGGTGTCACGTAGCTTGATTCTAGTAGTACTAGAGTCGGTAGTTGTTGCTACACTCACCATACGGAGCAGAGCATTGTCCCAGTCGCACGCCGTGGTGGCGCAGAAGGAGCCGGGCGGCTCGGGCGCGGGGAAGCCGCCATTCTGCTCGATGACGCGGTCCAGCGCAGTTATTGACAGCTCTGTGCTCGCCACGTCACCTTTGTCTATGAACAGCTGTGAACAATAAGATACAATGTTATAGAAATCCAATAACAATAATACTGAAGATAAATTAGCTTGAACTTTATTTGGAATAATGTTATTAAAACTATCGTGAGACATCTTTACTAATTATAAAAACGGTATAAACTCACGTAAAAATTATTATTTTATTTGGAATTTAATTCGATTAATTGACATTTATTTATGTTTAATATTGAAACTTCACTTTGTTTCTATATGGTTTATTTTCCCGTAGACTTTAATTATACTTGTTTACACTATTGTTTACACTGGTTTACACTGATTTTACAATATATTGGAGCGGAGTTATGAAAACAGGAGAAATCTTAATAGCGTGATGCAGCGGATCCCTTACACGGGTCAGCGACATCTATTATGAAATTGATAAGTACACCAATATTTGTATAAAACTAAACATCAAATCTACATTATGTCAACCATAAAACTAGATCTACTAGTGTCATCTAATATCAATATGTAATCAAATTTAGGATAAAACTGAGACATGTCGAGACATCTATCATGGCGAGATAACTATGACTTCGGAAACAAAACATGTAAAGTCGGTTAAACAATTTATTTAATATTTATTGCACAAAAGAAAACATATCGTACAAAAGGCGGACTTAATGTTATGAGGCATTCTCTACCAGTCAACCTTAGGGCAAAGCAGAAAAATCGTAGGCGGTAAACATCATTGGACATCGGACTTCTGATAGCTCGGTAAGACTTTAGAGAGCTATGGAGCCGATATTAACATTAAAATACAATTCACTCATTCATCTATTTCATTCCAAGCTATTTATATGGTTATTTGTGGCTAACATTCCCGAGCATTAAATGACTAAAATTATAAATAAAACAATATTACAAACTCCTAGATTTATCTATATTATTTCATCATCTATTTATTTATTTATTACAACATGAGTATGTTTACAGCACATGGCCAAAACACATATACTCATTTTCTAGTCATAACTGGATGTTCGATCAATAGAACCCCCCATTTTACTCCAGAAAACAGGGAAGAGGTCGCAAAACTTACGTATTTACACAAATCAGGTACCTTTATTCTGACTTTGTCCTTGACTATAAAATTAATTACACTCATGACTCATGAGTATGAGTATGAAATGTAAATATAGGCAAGATAGTACCGTGCCATCTGAAGTTCGATGCCTAGACATCATTCTATTGACTCCCCATACATAATACATATAACTACATTTTTGAGTCGGCTCATCCAGTGCTTAATGTGCAATCACCAAGTCATGTAAGTAGAACAGTTGTGTAGGTACTCAGACCAGATTGGCTCAGGAATGGGTTCGATGTTAGGTAACAAACTCAGTCAAAAACTGTCAAATTTCTGTTATCCTAATATAAGTATGAGTAAATTTTGTGAATATCTGTCAAAGGGAAGTTTTGATGACAGGACCACATTAGTCATTATGGTAGGAAATAGTCATAATGTAGATAAGTCTAGTATATACAAATTAATATCAACAATGAATAATATTGAAACATCTGGCATAGGTAAAATCATACTGTGTGCACTACCATACACACAGAATATGCCCTATCCACTCAATTGCTTCGAATTTTGAGTTGGACTCTATTTATATGATAAAATAAGAGCGGTGACAGGTAGCCGTAGTTACCAAAAGCAATTGAGTGGATATTACTATAACAATAGAATAGCACACCTTAATTCCATATTATACAATGCTGTATGTTTCAATAAAAAGGTGCATTTCTTTAACATAAATAAATTCATCAAGCGCTTCAAATTGAACTCTGAAAAAATAACTATGCCTAAGAAATGTATTATTACACTTGTTGATCTATTAGCTTTTAACATAGAGCCAAATAGATTTTATACTACAGTTAGTGGGCTCAAGCATGCCTGTAGTGGCAATACACCTTTGTCACATTTAAACTAGATTGTAAGACAGCGGAAACATCTCTGAATATTAACATTGTTCACCAAAATATTCAGGGTTTTTCCAGCAAGGAATTAGAAATAGGCTTATTTTTAGATAATAATAATATTCAAGTTATGTGTATTACTGAGCATTGGCTGAGACAAGAACAGTTGATTTTTGATTTTGTTAATTTTAAATTAGTGAGCTATTTTACTAGAAAATTTTCCATTCATGGTGGTTCTCTTATTATTGTTAAAAGTTCCTTAAAATCCAAAGAACGAAAAGATATTGTTAATTTTTCAATAGAACGTGTCATAGAAATTGCTTGTGTAGAATTAGAGACTTATGTAATTATATGTGTTTACCGACCACCGGCTACTGATTTTCATTCATTTGAATCTACTATGGAAAATGTTTAAAAAATAGCATGTAAAGGTAAAAAACATGTTATAGTTTGTGGAGACTTTAATGTTAATTTACTTGAAATGACCAGTGATACTGTTAAGCTGTTAAGTTTGTTCAAATCTTTTCGTTTGGTCAATATGTTCCTGGAGCCTACCCGGGAAGGTGTAACTAGTAAAACCTGTTTAGATAATATTTTCTGTGATTGTGAGTACTTAGAAAAGAAAATATTTAAGTGTTTTAATTCAGATCATAGAGGACAGAAAGTTTCTTTTCCTAACACTTTAAAGGAAACACCACAAACTATAGCATGCAGACCCATAACTAGTTATCGTTTGGAATCATTCAAAAATGAAATTCGTAACGATCTTTGCTTGTTACCTCTCTCATGTAACGACTTAAATAGTACTTACAAAGATTTATTTGGCATAATAATGGATCAGTTCAATACCCATTTCAAAAAGAAAACTATTTCTGGGTCGACTACAAAAACAAAGTTTAGTGAATGGGCTACTGTAGGTATTCATAGAAGCAGAACCAGGCTTTATGAACTGTATGGAGAGAAGGAAGTGAAAAGGACGCAGAATTTTTAAACTATGTTAAGAACTATTCAAAATTATTTAAGCAAGTGTGCATAGCTGCAAAAGCAAATTATATTAGTTCTAAAGTCAAAATGTCGGACAACAAAGTAAAAACTATTTGGAATGTTATTAACAGAGAAACTGGTAAATCCAAAACTCGCAATTGCCAAGTCAACATTGTCAAAGAAAACGGTCAGACTATGTCAAATCATGATGTTGCCTCGGCATTCGAGGATTATTTTTCCAACATTGCAGTTGATACCACAAAAAGTTTACAATCATCTGCATCTGAAGCCTTACTTTGTGCTAATTGTAAGAAATGTGATGTTAAGTTTGAATTTAGTCAAGTAGATACTGTAGATGTTATTAAAACATTTAAATCACTCAAATTAAAGAAAACAGAGGATTTATGGGGAACATCAGTAAAAATCATTCATCATATCATAGATTCAATTTCGCCTTACCTAGCTTTGATTTATAATAGTTGCATAGCAGAGGGAGTTTTCCCAAATCTTATGAAATTTAGTAAAGTCATACCTCTTTTTAAATCGGGTGATTTGAGTGATCTGACCAATTTCCGTCCGATATCTATACTACCTGTTCTAAGTAAAGTTTTCGAAAAATTAATGTTGAAAGATCTATTAGGACACTTCAATAGACATAAATTACTGTCCAGTAAACAGTTCGGTTTCACAAGGGGACGTTCCACGACTGATGCAGCATCTGCACTTATTAAACACATTTATGACAGCTGGGAGGAATCTTGTGATGCAATTGGGATCTTCTGTGACCTTTTTAAGGCATTCGACTGCGTTCATCCTGGAACACTCATTTTGAAATTAGAACATTATGGTCTGTCTTCAAATTAAAATTTCAGTCAAAAAAGCATACAGAACGTCCCCCTCACAAAATAAAATGGCATATGTTAGAGAAGACTGATTGTGCAACTAAATTCAAAGAAAAGGTGGTAGATAAAATGGTTCAAATGAATGATTTGGATGAAATGTCTGTGAATGAATGTTGGATACAGATGGCAGACTGTATACGAAAAACGGCGAAGGATGTTCTAGGAGAAACGAAAGGGAAAGGCATGATAAAGAAGGAAACGTGGTGGTGGAATGACGATGTACAGTTAAGTTTGAAAGACAAGAAAAACGCTTTTAACGAATGGCAAAAGGTTAAAGATGGACAAGATACGGAAAAAGAAGCGAAGAGGGCTCTTTACAACGAAAGGAAGAAAATTGCTAAGCGAGCAGTTGCTATTGCTAGGGCAGCAGCACAGGACAAGCTTTATAATACACTCGATACTCCCAAAGGTGAGAAACAGCTGTATCGCTTAGCAAAGGCCAGGGAGAAGAGCTCTAGAGACATATCGCACGTAAAATGTATTAAAAATGATGAAGGCAGAGTCTTGTCAGAGGATAAAGCTATACAACATCAGTGGAAGGTGTATTTTGAAAAATTGATGAATGAAGAGAATGTATGGAATTGTGTATTACAAAATAGGGAAGTAAATATGGGTGTGGTAGGTGAAATATGTATGGATGAGGTAAGAAAGGCTGTAAGAAATATGAAGAATGGAAAAACTGTAGGGCCAGATAATATACCAGTGGAAGTTTGGAAGGTCTTGAGTGAGGATGGATGTAAGTGGCTGGCTTTATTCTTCAATAAGTTGTTGCGTGAAGAATCCGTCCCTGACGAATGGTGCAACAGTCTACTGGTGCCCATTTTTAAAAATAAAGGCGACGTACAAGACTGCAATAATTATAGAGGAATAAAGCTCATGTCACATAGTATGAAGTTGAAGTTCGTAGTGAATAGGGCAACTATGTATACAGTGTACTACGCGCTGGTAGACTCGCTTATGTCATATGGACTGGCGAGCTACGGGCGTACGTTCAAAACGCACCTGGACAAAGTAAAGGCGTTGCAAGTTAGATTCATGAAACATATGGTTGATAAAAAGACTAGAATAAAATGTAAAAATAACACCTATGAACAACTTTTTTCTGAATGCAAAATATTGCCAGTACACGAAAAAGTAGTGTTATTGTTAGCTGTGGAGCAATTTTGTAATGACGAGTTCAAGAACCCTATTACTAATCAGAGAATTATCAGGAATAGAGATACTGATAAGCTATGTATACCTAGATATACTAATTACTATGGCAAAAGATGTAGAAAATACCTAGTTCCAAAAATCTATAATGATTTACCGTCAGAATGCAAGAGTACATGTATAACAAAACAAATGTTTGTAAAGAAAGTAAGAAGCGTACTATTAGCTAAAACAAAAAATACAACACAACCAGTATAAACTGTATCTTATATCCCTATTACTCGTATTGTACCCGGTTTTGAATTGTGCCATCGCCAACGCGGCTAACTTACCATTGTGAACCATATCACAATGTGATTGGGTCCACCGGTGGTCAGTTGGGTGCGTTGCTGTTGTGCTGCTGTTTAATTTAGTTTAAGTATAGAAGAGTAGTGTAGTTAGCAAGTATGTACTTAATAGTTAAATATATGGAGCCTCAACTGCTAATAAACCGCCTTGTGGTTTGGCAGAGGATGAACATTAGTGATAAGGTTTTGCATTGAATAAACGTTATTATTATTATTATTATGAAAGTGTGGGAGAAAGTGATAGAAAGACGAATACGCGATGAGACTAATATAACCCAAAACCAGTTTGGTTTTATGCCCGGTAGAGGTACAACAGATGCCATTTTTGCCCTTCGTCAACTCTGTAGGGGACAGAAATAATGCTTAGCGGCATAAAATGTCAACGCCGTCGCTAGGTATCGAGTCCAGTCCCGCAGTAGCCACTCGCTCGTATAGTTGACCATAGTTATGCAGAAAGCGACCAGCGTAGATTTTTTGCCAAAGTGACTTAATCAATGAATGAGTTTGGTCGCTTTTTGCATTATGAAAAAAAAACTTTGGTCGCTTTCTGCATAACTATGGTCAGTTGTGTGCTGTATAAATAAACAATTCAGTTTAACGTATTCCGGTCTTGTCCTTGGCCTCACGGCTACGCAAATTCAACCAAGATATTTAGTTAAGGTAGTACAGCACCGCGGGACCGTGCCAGAGTACCTAAAGTGGTGACCCCGACGTGATCCAGAGTACCTAAAACTCTGTGAAAAATACAGAAGTGCACAAAAAAATCTGCACATGGTATTTGTTGACCTCGAAAAGGCTTACGACCGAATCCCGCGAGAGGTTTTGTGGTGGGCTCTGAAAGAAAGACATGTGCCTGGGAAGTATGTAGAGCTAATTCGCGCTATGTACAATCAATGTGGCACATATGTTCGGTCGGCTGCTGGAATTACCGACAGGTTCAGTGTCACGGTTGGCTTGCACCAGGGATCGGCTTTAAGCCCTTACCTCTTCCTGCTTATTATGGATGCTTTGTCATCGGACATTCCGGAGGAGGCGCCCTGGTGTATGCTATTCGCCGATGATATCGTCCTTGTCGGTGAAAACGAACTCGAGGTCCAGAGTAGACTGGAGAAATGGCGGCAAAAACTGGAAAATGTTGGGCTGAGAATCAGCAGATCCAAAACGGAACATATGTTTTGCGATTTTGGTGGTCTTTCCAGTTTTGCGGCCATAAAACTGGATCAAGTAGCGCTGCCAGTCTGCTCCGATTTCAGATACCTCGGTTCAATTATACAGAGTGACGGCGGCATTGAACGGGATGTCAAAAACCGAATTAACTCAGGATGGATGAAATGGCGGCAGGTCTCTGGCACCATATGCGACCCCCGGATGCCGCTTCGGCTCAAGGGCAAAATATACAAAAGCATTGTAAGACCTGTCGTCATGTATGGATCAGAGTGTTGGGCAGTAAAAGGGACGGATGAAATGAGATTGCATGTGGCAGAGATGAGAATGTTACGATGGATGTGTGGGGTGACAAGAATGGACAGAATAAGAAATGAATATGTAAGAGGAAGTCTGAAAGTATCACCAATTAGGGAGAAGCTGCAAGCTAACCGACTATCATGGTATGGGCACGTGATGCGAAGAGAGGAAAGCCACGTAACAAGAAAAGCGTTAAGCATGAATGTGGACGGATATAGAAGAAGAGGAAGGCCAAAGAAAAGATGGATGGATTGTGTGAAAGATGATATGAATAAGAAGGAAGTAAACGACGAGATGACGAGTAATAGGGAAGAATGGAGGAAGAAAACATGCTGCGCCGACCCCAAATAAATGGGATAAGGGCAAGCGAATGATGATGGTCTGTCTTCAAATGCTTTAAGCCTTATGTCTTCATATGTCAGTGATAGAATGCAAGTAGTGGATGTAAATGGAACCCAGTCCAACGGAGCTATAGTTAAGCTAGGAGTGCCACAGGGCACTATTTTAGGTCCATTTCTATTTTTGGTTCATATAAATGACTTACCATCTATAGTAGATAATCTTTGTAATATAGTACTATTTGCTGACGATACATCATTAATTTTCAAGGTTAACCGGAAATCAACCGACTATGCGGAAATTAATTGCACACTAGATAAAGTACTTAACTGGTTTACTACTAATAATCTTCTATTAAATGCCAAGAAAACTAAATGTGTTAGATTTGCTTTACCAAATGTTACGGCGGTAGATTCTACTATATTATTAAATGGTGAATGTTTAGAAATGGTGAATAATGCATTATTCTTAGGTATAACATTGGACAGTCATTTGCAATGGAGTCCACATATAGCAGTGCTTGCAGGTAAATTAAGTTCAGCGGCGTACGCTGTTAGGAAAATTAGACAATTAAGTGATGTTGATACAGCTCGCTTAGTTTATCATAGTTATTTTCATAGTGTCATGTCATATGGTATTCTGGTTTGGGGCAAAGCAGCTGACATTCCGACTATATTTGTGCTACAAAAAAGAGCGATTCGTTCTATATATAACCTGAATTCTCGTGACTCCTTGAGAGACATTTTCAAAGATATAAACATCTTAACTGTAGCGTCCCAATATATCTATGAGAGTATTATGTATGTTATTAAGAACATAGATTCATTTACAAAAAATTCCGATGTCCACAATTTTAACACTAGAAATAAAAATAAAATTGCTATGAGAAAGTTTCGTGTTCGTAAAGTATATAAATCATTTTTAGGCCAATGTATTCATTTTTATAACAAGTTACCTGATCATATTTTAAAATTAGCCTTTCCATCTCTCAAAAATTATTAAAAAAATCTCTAATGTCAAAAGCATATTATACAGTAGAGGACTATCTGACAGACAAAAATGCATGGCCTGAACCAGAAACCAAGTAACTGACTCCTTAGATTGTACCTGACTAGTTTAAGGGACACAGTTCTAATAAGAAAGCATATCAAACGTACATAAACCGTCATACTTTCTTGTAGTTTCTATATTTTATTCTTACATTAGTCCTCATTTATATCTTAGAATACACTTTTAATATGTTTTCTTCGAGAACTACGTATAGTTAAGTTCATATTATTGTAATAGTTAAGTACTTATCCTTTATGAAAAAATGACTGACTGTTGAGTTTCTTTCGGCGTTTCTTCTCAACAGTGGTCTCCTCTTGTGAAATGCCGGTAGACTCAGACATGTAAAAGTGCCCTTGTGGCCTACTTGCAGAATAAAGTTCATTATTTCATTATTACATTATATAGATCCATCCATGACCCAAGAACAAATATTTGAGTTCATAACACAAATATATGCCCTGGTTGGGATTCGAACCCAAGACCGCCGGCTCAGTAGGCAAGTGCCTATAATATCTCGGTAAATATGAATCTGAGCCAGAAAGTTTAAATAACAAAACATGCTTATTTTAACATGTTTTATAATATACATTTAATAAAAGTGAGGTGTTATATTGACATACATTTATTTGTCTCCGTACTTTTTACAAGTCTCGGAGCCCTTTAAAATGAGTAATATTTGAACCTCAATATCTCGGACCTCGGTAAATATTAATCTTATAAAGAAAGTTTAAATAACAAAACATGCGTTCACACCATGATGATTTATTAAACGAAATGTTTACCAAACAATGCATTTTATTAACGTCGTTTTATAATTTGTTATTTTGTTAATTGACTAGAATAATAAATGAATAATTTTCTAAATAATGTTTTGTGATATGATGTTAACCAATAAATAATTTGTATCATGATCTATTTGTAAAACTATATTTTATGCACCGTCTAATTTGGGAATCGTTAATTTGTGTAACGTTGTTTGTAAAATGAATATTTATGAGACGTTGTTTAGCAAGTGATTGAATACCGTACGGAACCCCGCCGGTTCGCGAGTCAGACTCGCACTTGGCTCGCAGTTTTTTAGTAAATTATACCTGGATAGATTTACCTTGTTGTTGACGGTCGGCGTATTATGAACGAGAGCGGCATGCAGCTCCCTCTCCCTCGCACCTCGCGGATGCAACGAATCTATCAGCTCCTTCAGTTGTTCTGGTTCCGTGATTCGCCACCAACCGTGTCTGTTGACAAACGTTTAGTTATAGTTATGCAACTGTTGTATAATGAGAGGTCTTAAAACACAAGTGTGGTATTATGACGCGAGCCAAAGGCGAGTTTCATAATAGGACCACACTAGTGTTTTAAGGCCTAATTATGTACATTTTCATACATTACTTTATACACACATATTCATCATCATACACAGATATATAGTTAGACTAGATCACGCAAATGCATCTACTTCGCGTGTCCGAACTGTGGAGAAGTGGTGGAGAATATCCACACCCGGCCGTCGCTACAGACATTCCGCGCGCGTCTGTTGTTGTGGCCGGTCGTCCGTAAATATTACAAATGCGTTGTTGCGTCGAACTAAACTGCGATAACCCAGAAATTGTGTGCACACAAACGCAAGGACATGTTTCCTATCACAGGTAAGTTATTTTCAAATTATATTAAGCGTAAATTCATTTTAAATCAATTTTTTAAGTATTCCGAGATGTGATTCCAAGTCTGTACCTAAGTAACTACAGATTATCGGTAAGTAAACAATGTTCACATTACATTGCTGCGTTTGCTTTGAGCGTTTAATCTGACGGTATGTGTTACGAGACGATGAATATGAGAACAAGCGATACTGTCGCTCATCGCTTCGAGTTCGTGGTACAAGGCAACTTATCATTCGTCTGTCAAATCTAGCAACTAGTGTTGTTCGTTCTACAACATGTTTCGATAATCGATTTTAATCGATATCGGACAGACGAATGATACTAACCATTTTAAAAACGCTAATTGGCTACTTGACAATTGTAACGATAAAATTGTTGTAAGATGTACTTATAAAATAAACCTACACCGTATATTTTAAAATACTTTCCGAAAAGTGTCAAATAGCCAATTTAGTAGTTAGGTATTGATATGTCCTAATTTTAAACGACAGCTTTAAAAAAGGAGGGTCATATCTTCGGGTAGAGAGTTCGTGTATGTGATGTGTTCATGTTTATCCTTTGAACGTATAATACGTTTATAAATTTCTATTTTTCTTAAGAAACTCTTACTTCTTTTTAGGTGCCCACATGATCCTATCACAAAAGAAAAATGGATTGAGGCCACTGGACGGAAAGACTGGTTCCCGAATAAGCATAGCCAAATTTGCTCGAAACACTTTGAAAATAGCAGTTTCATTGAAGGGAAGAAGTTGAGAATGTTGAAAAAAACGGCGTACAGTAAACGGCGATAAAGTTTGCACATCGATCTTTGGAAAGAGGCAATCGGCTAATTTCGACTTCGTATAGCGATATCTGTGTCGCACACACCATGACGTTTGTTTTGTCAGTCGTGGTTCAAATGCGAGAGAGTGCAGTCGCATATCCAAGTCAATATATATATAGAGTTGCTAAAACTTACACAAAATTAAATTTGTACTATGGCATCTATAGGGAAAAAAGGTAAGCCGTTACTTTGCCAGTCACGCGAAATTATCTACAATGTTTATAAATATTTTGTAACTGAAGCCGACCAATCTTAAAAACATGAGAATGTTAATGTAAGTAATTACACTTTTTGTCGATCTTTAAACCCACATTTAAGTATCCTAGTAGTATAACATCAGTTGCTAATGCTCAGTCAACCCCTTTTAGGAATGTGGGCCTGAATATATATATATGTATATTATTTTTCCCCAACAAGAACATTATAGCAATTACTATATATAATCACATCGAGTTTTACAGCTCTATATATTCCACGTGAAATCAAAACAAAACAACAATAAAGTACTTAGTTCTAAATTCAAATTCTGATGAACGATTAATCTAATAATTGATGTACATGGAAATTAGCATTCGTTTGTATTCGGAAATGTGATGATTGCCGATGTGCATTCTTTATCGCCGTTTACTGTACCCCACTATTAATATACTGAAATATAGATAGATAGATGGTAGATGGCGCTACGATGCCACCCTAAGGTTTCAATGGCTCTGACATCTGATTCGGTGGTCCAATTGGGAGGACGCAAGTGTTGGCCCGGAAAGCCGTTGGAAACGCAGGTTCGAATCCTGTCCGAATCATTAAATTTTTCAATTTTCGCTTCATTTGTAAACATTTAGTTTACGTTAGCAGACGTTACTGCTTTAATAACAAATAAGTAAAAAATAAATATACTGAAACTCATTGACGATGATTAGTGAATCGATTTAATGTTTAATAGTGTTTTTATTATTAGATACCGTATAAAATATCTGATCATACTCATTTTATTTGTGCTTTACAGAATCAAGATACGCCACAACAACCTTCATCATTGTCAAGGAAGAGAAAACTAGAAGAGGTTTAATATATATTTTTCGGAAGCGTGTATTATATATATAATCTGTGGTGTAAGGGCGAGTATATAGATGCGAAACTAGCGCCACTTCTGGAATATGTCTATAATACTTAACACAAAAGCGGCGGTTTTAGCTTTGTACAAGTTTTTGGGGACAACTACAGAACGACAAAGTGTATACACTGATTTAATAAATATATTGTAGGTGTTTTCCTAGTAGGTACCTGATCTTTTGCAATTACTGAAATTTAATCTGATTTAGAAGATATAAAACAGATTCAGATTTAAAACAGATTCAGAAAAGTTTCGGAAGTAGCGCTAGTTTCGCTTCCATAATCGCCTTAATAGAACTTAGATTAAGAGCGAGAGTGAAAGTGGAAGTGGAAGCGGGAACAGAGATTGGGAGAGACCAGGAAGCGACAACTAGAAACATTGATGGAACTTAAAAAATTACAAATTTTTACCATTTCAAAACAAAGCGAGGTCTACAGCTCACAGAGCTAAAAATCTTATAAGTTTTATTTTGAAAATGTAATTCAAATATGCTTCCTTTATTTAATAAATCCTTTTAATATCATTCGTCTGTTTAAATCATTCGTCTGTCTAAATCATTCGTCTGTCAGAAAATCGATGTCATTCATGTGAATCGATTAGTGATATTTAGGTTATACTCGCCTTTGAATCGATTTTGCGCTGACAACGAGGAATTCGCACCACTAATTCGCTCTTGTGACGTCACAGTAGGCAGAATAAAAGTGACACGGTTGGTTTTCATACAGATTGAGGTGTTTACGTTATCTAGTCTAACTATATATCTGTGTCATCATATCATAGTTTTTTATTATTATATTCATACTCGGTACTACCAGTAACTCCTGGAATAAATGCGGCGGCGCAGGCAGGGTCACCATAACATCACCATATATCGTAATGTTATGTATGAAATAACATTAGGGGAACCTGGGGATAGTTGATCCCCATTTTGATTTTGGACTCTATTATTTTATTTTTTACTGTATTGGAGATCTTTTCAAGTCAAAATATTCAAAATTTATCTACTCATTGATAGTTTGAATGAAAACAAGATTATGCTCCAATTTAACTCAATATCAAATGAAATACAATATTGTAGACTTTTACCATGTATCCCCCATGTAAAGGGAGATTTGTTTACCCCTAATTGGGGGCCTTTTTAACTTTTTAACTTTGTCGTAGTCAGGCGAAAAATAATATGTCATCGACAGCTCTATGAATCCTAGCATAGATAAGACTTGATCCCTCACGGGGACACATGATTCCGTCATCATGTCACCCCCAAATCAAAAGTTCTCAAGTCTCCCCATACATAGTGTTGTTATAAAACATGCGCTACTTTAAACTATTTATCACGTATTTGAACGTATTCAATGACAATCTACACTTGAATAAACGACTAAAACAACAAACACACTAAAACAATAGCATTTATTTCACTTTTCATTTAATAAATCAAGTTAAAACTTACCGAAAATTAAGTTCGACGCGACACAAATATTTCAACGGCCTCCATGTGCAAAATACTGACGTGCCACGAAAGAACGTGAAGTTAGGCATAAATGAATGAGTGTTGCTAGCGTAAGAAAACGTATCGCGTTTGGTTGAATTTTAAATTAAATTTAACAAGTCTCCCAAGGGATCTAGTCTCCTCAGGTTCCCCTACGATACGATGTTATGAAATAACATTACTGATGACTATACATCGAGGGCTCGTGGCATTAAGGTAGCACTAGTGTAGTGATGAGACATGTTTTTATATTGCCGTTTCAGATAAGATACAAAAAACAATATGTACTTTTAAATAACGATATAAGTTTTATCAATCAAATTTTTGGTATTTTAGCCACGTCAATTAAGGAATTAGAAGCTAGAAGACTTCAGCTAAAGGAGTCTTTGAGATCGTTTTTAAAATTTAAAAGTCATTTTCTTTAAGCTCAGCCTGCATCCAAAAGGTAAACTGGTTTATCAAAAGCTAAAAATAGTATTATCAAAAATCCAGGATATCTACCAGTAAAAAATATCAATAACTTGTTACAAAACAAACAAGTGGAAATCACAGAGAACACCAACAAAACACGCTGCAACATTACAGAAGAATGCTCTTCTTAACGATTATTTCCGTTGAAGTTGAAAGATAATTTTCGTACACCAAGTGGAAGTGGAGAGAAGACGTAGAATAGCTTCTTACAATTTAGAACAAGTATTAATTGTGTATCACGAATGTCATATATTAAATCCATACTAATATTATAAATGCGAAAGTGTGTCTGTCTGTCTGTTACCTCTTCACGCTTAAACCACTGAATCGATTTTGATGAAATTTGGCATAGAGATAGTTTAAGATCCGAGGAAGGACATCGGATAGTTTTCATCCTGGAAATTATACCTAAAAAGATTGAAAAGTAAGTGAACATTTCTGTTGGGGTGCGGTGACCTTGTAGGAAATGTAATTATTATACCAAAAGCACAATTGCTCTTACATTTGCTTAGGCGCTTTTAATAATCCTTTTTATCAAGTTCCACGCGTACTTAGTCGCGGGCAAAAGCTAGTGGTCGTTTTTTTTTTTCAAATTGTGTTCTTTTCTCGACTTCTACCTCACTCGTACCTACTCGTAAAAATACGGTTACATCACTAGTCTGTCAGAAACGTCAAATGCTACCTATATGCCACGAGGCCTCGATGTTTACCAATGATTCTCCTTTATGCCCACCGCCGCCACTGCATAGGTCGACACCGCTGTATCAATCCTGAAGTCCGCCCAGACTGTGATATCACCTCCATATCATAATATGTCTATGGTATTGTTGATATAAGACACTGACTTGTCATTTTAAAGGTAAATAGAGCATATTGCTAAAGTAAAAATGTAGTGACAGGACCGTGGCCGCATGGACCGCCATATCAATAAGTCAAAGCGGTTACCTACTTTATCGATGCGCTTTATTCACCTTCTTTACCTACTTTAGCAATGAGTTCCGTTTATTCAATTTATCGACGCGCTTTATTCACCTACTTTAGCGATGGGTTCCATTTACCAACTTAAGCGATAAGATCTGTTTACCTACTTTATCGATGCGCTGTATTCACCTACTTTAGCGATGGGTTCCAGTTAGTTACTTTAGCAATATGATCTATTTACATATACTTTGTCGATACGCTTTATTCATCTACTTTAGCAATGTGCTCTTTTTACATTTACTTAGCTACTTTATCGATGTGCTTCGACCGTTGGCACCACAATTGGTTGCCAGAAACATAGCAATAAGTCGAAGCTGTTCAAACACCGATCCCAAGGCGAGGCCTTAGCGTGTAAGAAGTGCCACGTACCTCAGCTCCTTGGGCACGAAGGTCCCCCCCCTCTTCTTCGGCAGCCCGTGCTGCTTGCACCTGTCCAGCTGCAGCGTCTCGTCGGCCGTCATCTGTATCGGGGGCGGGCTGTCGCACGTCACGTACGTGGACAGCGCGTTGAAGTTGAGGAGGCCGAGGGAGGTCAGGGAGGAGGCCTTGGCCTTCTGGAGCGCCATGTCGTGCTTTAGGGCGTCGGCTTGCAGCTCCTTTTCTAGGTCGTTGTCCTGTGGAATGACAGTAAATTAAAGTTGGCTCATCTTAGCCTCGTGAAGCCCGATGTACCTCCCAATGCACAAAGTTAAGGTCTTCGCACATTATAACAACTCAACGGCGACTCGATTCTATGCCAAGTATTGAAATTTAAGCCCTATGTCATATTTACTAGGTTTAATTTCGACGATGCACCGACGCGTCGTCCACTCGTCGTCCACTACTAATATCATTTTTTGAAATTAAACCTAGTAAATATGACATAGGGCTTAAATTTCAATATTTGGCATAGAATCGAGTCGCCGTTGAGTTGATATAATGTGCGAAGACCTTAACTCTGTTTGTGCTATATGTACGCATCAACGCCCAGTGTGCATTACTATGTACAAGATTCATTCGGTGCATTCTATTCGTCTAGACCCTAAAGCATCTGGTAAAAAAGAAAGATCCTAGTTGAGATCTTTACAAAAAAAAAACCGGCCAAGCGCGAGTCTGACTCGCGCACCGAGGGTTCCGTACAAACTTTCACTTTTCCCAACGTAATTGGCCTAGTTGAGTTAAGTTTTCACCTGAAATGTATGGCGCCGCATACAAACTTGGTACTGAAAGCAACAGAGTTCTTCAAATATGATGTTTGAGGACTATATTTTTTATGATTTTATTACAAATGTATAGTTTTCAGATTTTTAGAAGTATTTGTAGTACCTATGTGACGATATTAATTGCCAAATTTCATAGTTCTAGGTCATCGGGAAGTACCCTATTATTTTGATTCCCTTGAGAGTGTAGAAATGTTCGTTTTTGCGACATAAACGGCCGTATCTTTTTTTCACGTTAACGTAGAAGTTTGATTTTTTCACAGCTTCAAGGGACCGTAGATTTAAGTATATGGTTTAAATTTCAACTCTATAACATTACGCGTTCTCGAGATAAAGGGTCTTGACAGACAGACAGACGGCCGGACAATAAAGTGATCCTATACCCTTATAGGATCACTTTTTTTCCGATTGAGGTACGGAACCCTAAAAACATCTCTTGGGCCTCAGTTACATGCAAAGATATTGTACATTGGGTATTCACACCTTATAATTTTATTTTGGCTTCAAACGCAATTGCAGTGCTACAAAAAACGCCATATTTTTTTTACGATAGTCATGCCTTTGGCCTCGTTTGCACCTGATATTTATTGAATATAAGATTTAAGAGCATGCTTGCTTAGAAAATGCCTATTCACTCAAAAAATGTGCACTGGAAGAGAGTTCCACTCTCTTGCTGTCCAGATAAGAAAGGTAAACGCAAATTGTTTTACTTCTGTTGACAAGATTTCACATCACGTTGAATATCATCTCCACCTTATTGTAACGCAAACAGGCCTTTGAATGCCAGAACCAAATTTGACAAAACTTTTGCTATAATTTCGATCAGTATACAGTATATCCTTTGGGTACGGAACCCTAAACATGTAACAGACCAATAAGCCCTATAAAATATATTTAAAAAATCATGATCTTACCTGTTCTTTACCATCTTCCTCCACCTGATCCAGCAGTCCATCCTTACTAGCGTCCAGCATATCCTGATCCAACCCCGACATCGACATACTCGAGTCCAAGTACACATTATTACTCGGCACTTGAACACTGGTCACCATACTATTCAACGTGAACAGACTAGGATCATTCAGCAAATGTAAATTATTCGATACATCCCATTTATGGCCCTGAGACATCACTACTTCCGAACAAGAATGCTCATTATCACAATACACCTTCTGGTCCTTATCATCTGACACTAGGAAGGAATTCTCGTGTCGGAGTATAGAGAACCATTTCCCTTCTAGGATCTTCGTGTACAGATAGCTGTGGGCGGCATCCGGTTCCATGCGTTCCTTCGCGGCGTCTAGTTGCGCGGAAACGGCTTCGGCCATCTTTCGGAGCTCTTCGAGATTGTTCACTGGTTGGTCTTTCGGCTCGGCCGGTTCTTCTTTTTCGATTTCTTTCCTGACCACGTTTTGTACTTTTACTATTTCCTGCGAAGAAAATAAATGCTCAAATCGACCAACTTATCAATTATACACATACAGGGTGGGACATAAAGGGGACGGTAAAGGCAGTTAAACATTATGTTTACAATGAAGCGAAACATTGAAAAATTTAACGGTTCATGCAGGATTCGAACCTGTCTCCAACGGCTTTCCGGGCCAACACGGGCGTCCTACCAACTGTACCACCGAACCTGATGCCAGAGTCATTGAATTTTTCATCCAGTTGCTTCTACATGCCTTAGGGTGTCATCGTAGAATAAAAATAAGCAGTTAAACCTTCTCGGATCATCACATTACCGGATCATTACATTAGAAGACGTTTACCACATACAACTATCTTGTTAAGTTATGCTAGTCGGCATAACAGATCTTTGAAAAGAAAAACTAAGTATAGCCAGAGGCGAAACCAACGCAGATCGAAATGATTTGAAAAGTTGGTTAAAGTTAATTGTAAAAAAATATACATATTTCATAACTTTTAATGACGTAGTATGTTTCCAGATATGTCAAAATTGATAGGGAAACCAAACCATGATTTATTCATTAATGATCTTTGGCAAAAACAAAACAATAAATATCGTCTCGTTTCATGCGACTGACTAGTACTGTCTCCTAAATGGCCATTAATTTTAATGCTGCAGACTTCTGGGGGCCTAGGATGGTTGCGTCATTACGTAAGTACTAGGTACGTAATATAATTAAGTGGCACCTGACACTCACACTCGAATTTTGACAACACGTGAGTGATGCATTGTCACTTATTTATTGCGTGATATATCAATCATCATATACAGGGTGAACGATATGAAGTATTACCAAATTCACACATGGCCATATCTGACAAAATTCTTAGTAAAAAAAATTGCATTTGTTTTTTTTTGTCAATTCATTTCTGGACCAGTTTTTTTCTCCTAATTAGATAGAAAGAGCTCATGATTCTGAGTAGAAAATACCCAAAATATCGAAAATTAAATAAAAAGTGGGGTGTACAACTTTAGAAAAAATGGCCCTTGTATCTGGGCAATTTTGGAGAGCAACGTGAGAACAAGAAAGCATGCCAGTATGGATACACTGAAGAAAGCGATCGTACGTCATTTGCAAAACATACCGCAAAACCACATTCGTGCAGCGTGCAACTCATTTTTCGACCATCTGAAGGCCATAGTCAAGGCAGGTGGTCATATTGAGTTAAAATATATTAATAAAAAAAAATATTATTTTCTAATTATATTTGAATAATAAATAAACTTTGTTGCAACCAAAAAAAAAAAGTAGCCTTTTGAAATTGGTAACACTTCATATCGTTCGCCCTGTATAAGCTCACACACCACGGGTGTTAATCACACGATCACTTTTAGGTTATTAAAGCCTGACCAGAAATATATGAGGATGCGCCATATTGCGGAATTTCACTGGAACAATTTTTTTTATATTGGCAATGATTTTATGACGGTTTGTCAATAATGTCAATGTCTTTAAAAGACGAATATTTAGAAATATCCAAAGAAAATGCCGAAAATCATTCATGGTCGTGAACGTAATATTACAAATAAATTGTACATATGTTTATTACACGAAAATCAGCCAGGAAATGAGTGCATTCCATTAAATGATATTACGAGGTTATCTTAGGAACTGACAGATATTTAAATTAATGTCATTATAGTGCGGTTGCGATTGGTTGCAAAATTGTTGCTATATAAGTCTTATAAATAGCGCTCTCTTGACAGTCCTCATATGTTGCTTGTCAGGCTTTATAATATATAGTATGTAAGCCGACCGACCGTGATTTGAGTTTTATATCTGTCTCGTTTGCTCATATAAGATCCAGGATTCACCCAAAACCAAATGTAAAGGCGCGTCCACATTACGCGCGGCGTTCACCGTCGGTTTTTGAAGCCGTGAGTGACGGTGGATAGAGTCCTCGATGTCCAGCATCTCCTCTCCACTCTGCTTGCGCTGGATGTACTGGAGTGAGTGAGCTACCTGCGGCTTGTCGACGGCCTCGGGCTGCGCCGCGAACATGGGCGCGTGAGGTTTCTGGACGAGGAACGCGGTCGGGATGGAGTCCTCGATGTCCAGCATCTCCTCTCCACTCTGCTTGTGCTGGATGTACTGGAGTGAGTGAGCTACCTGCGGCTTGTCGACGGCCTCGGGCTGCGCCGCGAACATGGGCGCGTGAGGTTTCTGGACGAGGAACGCGGTCGGCTGGAGTCCTCGATGTCCAGCATCTCTCCACTCTGCTTGTGCTGGATGTACTGGAGTGAGTGAGCTACCTGCGGCTTGTCGACGGCCTCGGGCTGCGCCGCGAACATGGGCGCGTGAGGTTTCTGGACGAGGAACGCGGTCGGCTGGAGTCCTCGATGTCCAGCATCTCTCCACTCTGCTTGTGCTGGATGTACTGGAGTGAGTGAGCTACCTGCGGCTTGTCGACGGCCTCGGGCTGCGCCGCGAACATCGGCGCGTGAGGTTTCTGGACGAGGAACGCGGTCGGGATGGAGTCCTCGATGTCCAGCATCTCCTCCTCGTTCGTCTGCTTGTGCTGGATGTACTTGTCCATCTTTATTGATGAGCCTAAAAAGAATATGTTGTTATGTAAAAACGATACCAGTTTTAATTGCCCGTCTCTTTCTGTGCAGTAATGTGAGAGGATGACGGGTAGCGGTATACGACAAGAGTCGCGAAGCATAGTAAAGTTGTACTAGACCGGCAGGTTATTGCAAACAAAAATCTACAGATCTCACAATACGCGCAATTATCAAAGGCATTGAAAATGCAATAGGGATCATTAAGTTTTCCAAAAGTAGTCATATTTTATATTTTTCCGATAGTATACGTTGTTGGGACCCTGAATGTACGAATAATTTATGTTTCAGTCGTATAGTTTTTTAGATATCATTTTTTAAATCCCCTAAATGACAGTTGGTAAAATACCGAAAGTAAACATTACCGTTCAAGTCAAACAATATTAAAAAAAATAATTAAAAAAAAATAACAACTTTTGGTTGTCATGTCATTGTGAAACGAATTAACGGTTTTGATTGTTATTTACGTTTGCTTTTGTGTCTGCTGTTTTCTCGAGGTTTTAAAGACGACTTGGTCTTCCGGTTCGTGTCCCAAGATGGCCGCATGCGTTTAAGTTGCGTTGTCCATTATTTATTCATTTTTGTTGTTCAATGTGTAGTATTGATAGCGTATTGTGCAGTGATCTAACGTATGAGTGAATAGCTAATGAAGAATTCAACTTGAAGCGTTCATAGCCCCTCCTGGGTCAAGGCCCGATAGTCCGCGTGGTTTTTTGTAAATCGCTATCACTTTACAAAAACCAAACCTCACCGAACAACGGCATGCTCTACGAGCAAACTTGAAATTGGCGAAATCATCATAACCTGATGGAAGCCATATTTTAAAATTAGAATTAGTAGAAGACGACTTGTGCTTGATTTCTGGATTCCGACTTACCTGCATTTCACGACGACCCCGCGCTACGTATTGGACTACGACTGGTTCTTTTCTGACGACAAACGCACGTATTTTGGGAAACGATGTAAACAACCCTTGGCCAGCCTCAGCTTATTATTTACAATGAGTGCATCAGTTGGTTTTGTGCAGGCAGATTCTACAAATTTGCCAGATGTGGATATGGCAGTTATTATAGAATATTTACAGACCAGTGACAAACACAACATTGCTGAGATAAGGGGTGTGAAAACATTGATGTAAGTTACTAAATAAGTAACTTATTTTAAAAATGCAAGTGTTATAACAGTATAATAACTAATTTTTTGTTTACATTTTAGGGCATCAAGAAATGGTTATGTCCAGCATGCAGTAGGTTAAGTAGAAATAAACCGAGACTCGAGACCTCGAGAAAACAGCAGACACAAAAGCAAACGTAAATAACAAGCAAAACCGTTAATTCGTTTGACAATGACATGACAACCAAAAGTTGTTATTTTTTTTAATTTTTTTTTTTAATATTGTTTGACTTGAACGGTAATGTTTACTTTCGGTATTTTACCAACTGTCATTTAGGTGATTTAAAAAATGATATCTAAAAAACTATACGACTGAAACATAAATTATTCGTACATTTAGGGTCCAAACAACGTATACTATCGGAAAAATATAAAATATGACTACTTTTGGAAAACTTAATGATCCCTATTCAGAAATAAAGCACATTATAAAATTTGACAAATTTGTTTTCTGACCTAGCGCAAGGGACCCACGCGCCACTTCCTTGTACAGTCGCCATCGGACATATCGTAGCATGTAAGGTATTCATAAATATCTGAACACGACTCTTATTGACTGGGTGTTACAGTACATGTTCACATATTTATGAACGCCTTATTTGCTGCGATATATCTGATGGCGACTGTACCTACACGTATGAGCCACGCGGGGGTCGCATCGTTCTAAATTCAAAATCACAGACGCTGTCATTATATTAGGTTACACATTGTAAGGAAAATATTTCATGGAATTTATGTTTTCAGAGATAAATATTAATCATAATAAAAAGTATCCTATAACCATCTTTGGATGATCAGCTATTTCTGTACCAAAATTGGTAACTTTTTATCCAGCCGTTTCGGCGTGATGCGAGGACAAAGGTTTTTTTGAAAACAGATGGCGCCAGGTTGGCACGGCGAAGCGTGTCCATACAAAACAACTATCCGGCTGCATCACGCTATCGAGATTTTTCCTGAAATCACAGATCACTTAACCTATAGATCCCGCTTATAAGGGCGCCCGGGTGAGCCAAGCTTAAGCTCAACAAACAAGAAGCGCTCACCACGCCCCCAAACGCTCTCTTAGTTCGCGGTTGTTGAGGTTTTAGGTAGAAGAATAAGCATCATATTTATCACAAACCATATATTCATAAAACATTACTATAAGACACAATCTATTAAAAAGAATAATGAAACCATAGCAACTAGTCAACAGTACTAGTGTGGAGACACGCAGCTAGTGCTGTACATCTCAACACTCCTCCTAAATGATAACATGGCTTACCAGTTATTATTTAATACACAACTATAACTAACTTAACTAAACTAACCAACTAAGAATTAGCACAAAAACTTATTAATACATTTATAAAACTTGTCTGTGCTCAAACTTTTGGTCATCACACCCGCTAAATTTTCATTAGTACAAATATGTTCAATGCTGATCACCTTATTGACAACCAAGTCTTTTATATAATGAACCCGTATATCAATGTGTTTTGTACGCTTAGAATTCTCGTAATTCTTTGCCATTGATATCGCACTTTTGTTGTCAACAAGTAATACGGCATTTACATCACAACCTAAATGTTTACATATGCCTTTTAAATTAACGATTTCCTGTGCTAATGATGCGGCAGCTACGTACTCGCGTTCGGCAGACGATAAAGCTACACATTGTTGCTTCTTTCAAAACCAAGCAATGGGGTTTTGCCCTTGTAAGATAATACCACCGCTAACACTTTTTCTGTCGCTTCTATCTCCAGCCCAATCGGCATCAGAAAATCCGTATAAATTATTGTCATTTGTCTTTCTAAATAACAATCCTTTTTCCTTTGTTTCCTTCAAATAACGTAGTACTCTTTTTCCAGCTTTCCATAATTCTTCGTTCGGCTTATCTAAAAATCTGCTCAGATATGATACTGCAAATGTTAAATCCGGCCTTGTTGTTACAGTAAGATAAATTAGACTTCCTATTAGCTCTCTATACGGTACATCCAAAATTTCTGTGTTGTCTTTTATTTCTATATTGTAATTTCTTTCCATTGGAGTTTTAATTCCGTTACATTCATCCATTTTGAATTTAGTCAATATCTTTTCAATCATTTTAGTTTGTTTTAGTTCTAAAGTATCTCCATTTCTTTTAACTTCCATTCCGAGAAAATTCTTCATTTCTCCCATATATTTCGCGTTAAACTCCTCCTTAAGTGCTTTAATATTATCGTCCCCGTTTCCAATTATCAGGATATCGTCCACATAAATCAGCATCCAGCAATCTTCTTTGTAATACAAACAGTAATCAAATCATATTCTGATCTTTGGAATCCGTTAGCTTTCGCAAATTCGTCAAGTGTTTCATTCCAACATTTTGGTGATTCAACCAATCCATACAATGCTCTCTTTAGTTTTAATGCTGTATTATTATTTTTTATTTGTAATCCTTGGGGTATTTTGATAAATACATCAGACTTCAATTTTCCATTTAGGAATGCAGTGGGAATGTCAAGTTGAGTAATCTTTAAATCATCCTGTACAGCTTTTGATAAGATCATTCTTATGGTAGAATGTCTTGCAACGGGTGCATAAATGCTGTCAAAAATATCTTCTTTCTTTTGTTGGAAGCCTCTAGCTACCAGTCTTGCCGTTTTTGTTCCATCTTCTTTCTGCTTAAATATCCATTTTGTATCTATCAACTTTCTTCCATCGGGTATTTCTTGTTCTTCCCATGTTTGTAATCTTTGGAGTGCATCTAATTCTTTATTAATTGCGTTTTTCCATTCTGGTTCTTTTACAGCTTCATCGAAAGTTTCTGGTGCATTTGCACTGAGACATATAACAATGTTAGTTTCATTTATGTTTTCTACATTTGTCTCGTAATCTTTAAGATAAGCAGGATGTTTTATCGTTCTTTTGGGTCTGATTGTTTTTTCTTCAGTTTGATCATTGTTCATCTCTGCATCTTTAAATTCATCTTCCTTTTCTACAATATCTTCCTTTTCAGTATTTATTTCTTCTTCTTTGTCTTGAATATACCTTACTTGTTTCACTTCTTCGTTATTTTTATATTTAATGTCGCTTTCATCAAATCTTACATCTCTGGAAATAATTATCTTATCTTCTTCTGGATCCCATAATCTGTAACCAACAGTTCCATAACCTAACATTCTTGTTTCTTTTGCTCTCTTAGCTAACTTGTCCGGTTTGGGTACTATAGTAGCCCACGCTTTGGAACCAAATACTCTTAATCTTGATAGGTCCTTTTTACCAAAAAATATTTCGCTGGGTGTCTTGAAGCAAATGGCCCATGATGGCGATCTGTTTAATTGGTAAACTGCACATTGAATTGCCTCGCACCATAGATGTTTTGGCAAATTGGTTTCCGCTAATAGAGTCCTCGTTTTGTTGCATAATGTGCGGTTCATCCGTTCTGATATGCCATTTAGTTGTGGCGTGTACGGTAATGTATATTCTATTGTAATCCCTTTATTTCTGCAAAATAATTTCAAACTATTAGCAGTGCACTCTCCACCGTTATCACATCTAATTCTTTTTACTTTATTCCCCGTTTCGTTTTCAACATTCATTTTACATAATTCATCAGTCGTTCAGTTGCTTCAGATTTGCTCTTCAGGGGATACACTACGCAAAAATGAGAGAAGTCGTCAATAATTGTCATAAAATATTTCTCACCATTAGGTCCTTGTTGTCTGATTGGTCCAGCTATGTCTGTGTGAAGTATCTCGGCTATCATTCTCGTTCTAGGCTTTCGGACAGGCGTGAATGGGCTTCGGGTGGCTTTGCCTTCAATACAGGGGCTGCAAATTCTATCAGATACAGGTAAGTTTAATATGTTAAGGCTTTTCCTATTTAAATGACCTAAGCGTTTGTGCCATAGATCTGCTGCATCAGTAACATTACAGAATTTGTACTTACATAATTCGGCTTGTAACTTATACAACTTTCCCTGCACGTTGCCGCATAAAAATGTCTTTTTATTAAATATTTTAACATTGTTTTTATTAAAGTTTACGTTAAAACCTGCCTCGACAATCTTTTTGACCGATAACAAATTGTATGAAACATCTTTCACAATAAGTGCATCAATATTAATCGTAGTATTTTGATATTTTATTTTAAGTTTACCTCTTTTATTAGTTGTAATACATTGGCCGTTAGCTACGAATATTTTGACATGTCTATCTAAGTACGTAATATCCGTCATATAATTTTCATATCTTTCATTTATTAAATGCTCCGTCCATCCCGAGTCTACAACTAGTTCTATGCTACCACACTCACCCACATTAGCAATAATATCGCTAGCGAGGAAACCTATTTCTACGTCGTCTGTGTCTGCTGCTGAAGCATGTTGATACGATGTATGTCGTATATAACAGCCAGTTGGATATAACAGCCCCCCCGATAAAACGAAGCTTTATCTCAAATAGATGAAGCTGAGTTAAGAATTACAAGATTTATCTTAGACATAGAAGCTTATCTAAATTACTTATGCTAATACTTATCTATATCTAAATTACGTTCAGCATTACAATGAAATTTAATAAGTATCAAATAAAATCTTAATGATTATAGATATTTCTGGAAGAATTAAATTTAACCTGATTAACTCGAGATACATCTTGGAAAATGGGTAATGATTTTGCGGATTTCTTTTCGTCTTCCGAACTTTCTGACATTTCTATGGAATTTGAAACACAGGTCTGGGTCTTATTTTTATTTTTGTTATTACATTGGTTAAATATTTGAATGCAACATCTGGATGCTGAACGCTTATTATTTCTACAGTTAAACCATTTAAAACACTTAAAAATAAAGTACAATATAACAAAACCAACTAAAGATAAAGTAACACTAGAGTAGTAAGTTCCGTATCTCACGAGATGAGACTGCTGCTGTAAGTTATCTAAGTCATCTTCTAAACTGTCTAATTTATGAGAAGCATATTTTAAAGAGTCAAGGTTTATATTACTAATAGAAATCGGGGTAAGTAGAGGCAACGTATTATTAAAATTTTCTTTCTTACAGCAGTCGTCTTCTATAATATTAAAATCTGAATGCATGTTATTTTGGATCAAGACATCTTTAGATGTGCTGGGAAGCAGCCTTATAGTTTTAGAATATCCAATACAATCATCTGTTAATTTTAAAATACCAGTACCGAACACAGGGTGTTCTTCAATATTATCGTTACATTTTACAGTTAAGTGACATGGTTTTGACTGAACAAATATCCACTTATTATTATTTAAAACATGCCAAATATCTACATCGCCAAAAATCAGTTTGGAATCGCATTCCTTCGGTAGAGATTTTGAAATTTCGGTAAAAAGACGCGTTTCACAACATGGGTTATTAATGCTAGAGTAAATAGTTGACAAAGGGCAAATGGAATATTCGCTAGTTACTACGGTACACGTGTTTAAGTCATTAAATAGTGTGTAATGTAATTTATCGTCGCTTATCGCCATGAAAGAGCTAGTGGGATGTATGAGAGAGAAAGTGTTAGGGTTTTCTATTTCGTGAGGTATAGGTAACGGAAGGGTTTTGTAAACAGTGTATTTCTCGGGATAAACTAATGGGATACTTAAGATGAAAACTAACTTTTGGTTAAAATAATAAGATGTTAACTTGGAGATATCAATTATAGTGTGGATATTTTGCATAGTAACTGGAACAGGAAAATCTAAGTTACGATTAAAGTTATTAATATTTTTCAATAGTTCATGATATAATGTAAAGGGTGAAAGTATTGAAGGGTGCAGGATATTGGTTTTTGAGAACAGGATAGCATTCAAGATTGAATCAAGATAATTGGACGCTGCGAGTAATGAGCTTTCTATTTCATTTACAAGGTTATTGACGCGTGACATATAAGTCAGCTGTTCGTTTATCTTTGTAACTTGAGTCAAGGCTTGGTTCATGTGTTCGAGTTGAGTGTTTATTTTTAATTCGTTAGCGTTTAATTTAGAGATAGTTGAATTGAAGGTGTTAATGCTTGATTTAACTATGTGAATATTTTCTTTCATTAAATGGAAAATTTCATGTTCATTTTTCTGACAGGATTCTATAGCGTCATCGTATTTTCGGGCATCGTCTGCGTCTAGGGTACCAAAGAAGAATTTTAGAATTTCGCCTCCGAATTCTATAGATCGCTTGGATCTGCTAGTGGTAATATTATGAGATAATAGATGGTATAGTGATAAGGACTTGGCATAGTTAGATTCGAGTAGTGTTTGTGTGGAGGTTGCTATGTCGGTGCAGTCGAAAAGGGAGGTTAAGTTAATTCGGTTACATAAAGTAGTTGTTTTATTAAGTAGGCGTTCAATACTTTGTAAGTGGGGATTTAACGAGATAATATTAGTATGAGTTATAACATTCCAGGAATCGTGAAAGAAATGTACGGTAGTTGAGGGGTCGAAATACATTCCGGGGCTCTGAAGAATTGGTGTTATTTTGCTTCCGGCGGAACATCTTTGTGAAAGGGTTCTGAAAAGAGAGTAATTATTTATTTAGGGATGAGCGGGCTTTATTTCGTTAACATGATACTTAGTGTGACGGCGGTTAATACAGAGAGTAACGTTATGTTTATTATTGACTTTAATTATTTTGTAAGGACCTTTCCACACTGGGGATAGGGCCTTGCGAAGTCTGTGATGTTGCTTTAGATAGACAAGGTCGCCAACCTTATACGAAACTTCGCGAGATGGGGAATCGTAATATTGTTTAGATGTTTCTTTGCTTTTAATGATATGTTCGAGGGCTTTATCGCGACTGAAACGCATGCGGTATTGAAGGGCTCGTATGTATTCGTCATAAGTGAGATTATCGCTTGTTTCATAGAGTGAATTAGGAATGTGAGGTTTGTGTCCGTATAGGAGTTCATAAGGGGTGTATTGAGTTGTACTGTGAGGAGTAGTGTTATAGCAAAGGATGGCTGTAAATATATAGCAGTGCCAGTCGTTCTGGTTTTCGTTAACGAAAGATTTCAAATATTCTTTTAAGGTTGCATGACTGCGTTCAAGGGCTCCGTTAGTTTGTGGGTGATAAGGCGTAGAGAATAGGGATTTTATCTTAAAAATACTGCTAATCTGCTTAAATAAATCTGAGGTAAAGCATGGGCCTAGGTCAGTTAAAATCATTTTTGGGATACCAAAAAGGGCCATGAAATGTACGAGGTTACGAGCTACTTCTTCACTTGTAGCGGTGACTTGAGGGTATGCGCATGAGAATTTGGTAAGGTCGTCTTGGAGGGTTAGTATATATTTGAATTTTTGAAATCCGGCTTCCGGTAGAGTACCTACAATGTCAAGGGCTAGACGTTCAAAAGGTTTCGTGCTGGAGGAAGTTATTACCATAGGAGCTTTATTGCATTTTCTTAGTGGCTTATTGATTTGGCATAATTTACAGGACTTTACGTAATTCTCAATATCTGATCGCATGGTTTTCCAATAATAAGAGGCTTTTATTCGGTTAAGCATTCTGTTCATTCCTGGGTGTCCGGCGATGGTGGAGTCATGGTTTTCTTTAAGGATCTGAGGGATTTCAGCCGGGGTAGGGTAAATCATTTTATTTTTATATATATGTATTGTTATGTTTGTATTGTGGAATAGAAACGAAATCATATTATATATTTTACTATATGATATCTTCGTAAATGGCTCCGTGAAGTCTGATATCGCCAGGTCGGTGAGTGTGGGATTGTTTTGTAATATGATATCTCGTAAGGACAAGAGCAGGTTAAAAATAGCTTTGTAATTTGTTTCATCGTAATGATGTATTTTTGTGAATAAGAAATAGTATGCTTTATCTTTACTGAGGTGCGGGAGCACAGTGAGGGATTCGCGTTCGGAATTTCGTAATTCGTTTTGATCTGGTAAGCTAGACAGTATTTCTTCGATATTAGGCATGGACGAATCAAAGTCAAGAGAAGTGGGACATGCAATTGAGTGCTGTTTAGATTGGAATAAGTTTTCGGGGTGCTCTTCAATTTTAGTGTTGTTTTGCCCAATAGTGTTAGTAAATTGTTTTTTGAAGAATTGTTCATAGGTTAGTTGATAGGGCGCGTTTGCGCTTCGGTTTCGAGTTATGACATGAATTGGAATTCGAGACAGAGCGTCGGCGTTAGAGTTCAGTTTTCCTTGTTTATAGATAACTTCATAGTCATACTCTTCTAATTTTAGTCTCCAGCGTATGAGTCTACTGCCAGGGTCCTTTACATTAAACAGCCAAGTGAGAGGGCGGTGATCGGTCACGATTTTGAATTTATTTCCGTATAGGTAAGGGCGGAAACATTTTACAGCGAAGATAATAGCCAAAAGTTCTTTTTCAGTGGTAGAATAGTTACATTCCGCCTTGTTCATGGTACGGGATGCGTATGCGATGGGAAGGTCTTTCCCTATTGGACCTTGGGACAGGACCGCACCAACAGAAGTATTACTAGCGTCAGTCGTGACGACAAAAGGTTGTGAAAAATCGGGATATTGTAGCAAAGGTGCAGTTGTAAGTTTTTCTTTAAGATGATTGAATGCGAGATCTTGTTCAGGGGACCAGTGGAAAGTGACATCTTTCTTTAAGAGAGAGGTGAGTGGCTTAGTAATTTGAGAAAAGTTATCTATGAATCTACGATAGTAACCGACTAATCCGAGAAATGATTTTATTTCTTTAGCGTTTCGCGGTACGGGGAATTGAGCGACGGCTTTGACTTTATCGGGGTTAGGTTGCACGCCTTTATCAGTGATAATGTGACCTAAGTACGTCACTTCGCGGCGTAGAAACTCACATTTGTCGGGTTGTAATTTCAGGTTGTATTCTCGGAATCTGTCAAAAACGAGATGAAGTTTTTGGATGTGGCTTTCGAGGTCGTGTGAATATATGATGCAGTCGTCTAGGTATATATAACAGTGAAGGCCTTGTAGACCTGAAAGGACAAGGTTCATGAGACGCTGAAAAGAGGATGGAGCGTTTTTGAGTCCAAATGGCATGCGATTAAATTGAAAATGACCTGATACACCATTAGGGTTGAGAATTGTAAAACCAGTTTTTGCTGAGTCAGCAGGGTCCATTGGAATTTGATGAAATCCGGAAACGAGGTCTAATGTCGAGAAATATTTAGATTTACCTAATTGGTCAAGGATATCAGTTATCAGTGGAATTGGATAAACTTCTGTGACTGTGACATCATTCAGGCGCCTGTAGTCAATTACAATACGCCATTTCCTTTGGCCTGAGGCATCGATTTTTTTCGGCACAATCCAGACTGGTGCGCTCCAGGGAGAAATAGAAGGTTTAATTATATTCTGCTCTAGCATTTTCTTAATTTGCTTATCGACTTCTTGTCGGTGACATTCTGGGAATCTGTAAGACTTGGCATTAATAGGAGCAGCGTTTCCGGTATTAATTGAGTGTTGCAGAGCATTGGTATGGGTCAGTGGGTCGCCTTCAAGGTAAAAGATATCCGCGTATTTGCTACAGCACTGTAATAAAGACTTTTTTTCTTCTGAATTGAGATGCTCGTGACGTATGAGATCTAACACGCGCTGGATGCGATTGGACGGATTCGGAGTGACATGGTTCACATTCGTGTTGGATGCTGGGGAGTCTTCGGTGAAAGCAGGGTAATCAATAGGGGTAATATTAACATTACATTCTTTAATTTCTATAGGAGAATCAGTGGTGTTTAAGACAGATACATTGACGCGTTTATTATATTTTATAGAAACTATACAGTTGGCCAGATAAACGCCATCACGGAATTTGTGATCTAAAATAAGGCCTTCTTTCATGCCTACGAGTTCGGAGTCAGGATTCGAGATAACACATTCAATTACGCTTTCTGATCGAGCTGGAATTATGTAAGATGGTTGGTTGAAGTGAATTTGCAAATTGTGACCTTGTAGAGAGACAGACTTCGATTTGTAATCTATATTGGAGTCGAAAAACCTTAAGAAATCGTTACCTATGATGCCATCGTATTTAAGGTTTATTTCGTCCTTGATAACATGAAATTTGTACGAAATAGTATTGTCCAGAAGTTGAAATTGTAACAGAGAAGATCCAAGTGTTTCGCAATACGTATCTGTGTCGTTAATACCCTTAAGTTTAATGATTTCAGAGGAAAGGGATGGTTTTTCGTCGAAGCTAGAGTATTTCACAATACTGACAGAGGCCCCCGTGTCGATTAGAAAACAGAGGGTTTGCTTAGAGTTAGAAGTCGTCAAGTATATGTAAGGTAAAGATATTTTTTTTTTTAGAGTTTCAGTTTCATAACAGGGTACTTGGGAATTGGTATCACAAAGCGTGGAAGGAGGTTCTGCCTGAGGATTAGTAGGTATTTTCATGCAAGATTCAGTGAGAGATTGTTTGAGATTTGTGCTTTCGTCCTTGAGATGGATTTCGATATTAGTTTGTTGAACACTAGGCTTAGACATAGTTTCAATACAAGATTCAGTGAGAGGTCGATTATCGATCGATTTTGAAGATATGGCAGGTCTCAGCTCATTATTATCAAGATTCAGTGGAAGCTGAGAAATAGGACTCCGTTCTGGCGGAGATGTAGAATTAGTAAGACTCAACTGCACGTTGCGTGGTTGAGATGTATAAGAAATAGCAGGATTTAGGAAACAGCGGGAGACAGAGGTCGTGCCCTTTAATTTAGGTGATCTCGGCAGACACGGAACCGGGATCGTAATTAGTTTAAATTATTATCGCAATCGGTTTCTTCGAACTGCGCTTCGCAATAATGCGCATTTACTTGGTTGTTCGGTGCATTCGAAACCTGAGCGCCTGGCGTTGGGTTTCCGGCGCCGCCGCCGTTAAAACGTAAACTATTGTTATATTGCCTTTTGCGGCATTCATTTATTGTATGTCCTACATTTTTACAATAGGCACATACTTTCTTGTTTGGAAATTGAGTTTGGGGATAATTTGAGCTAGTTGAAGGTCGAGTATAGGTATTGGGATGCTGAGGTTGGGGATATTGATGAGGTCGAACATGGTAAGCATTGCGTTCCCTTTTGACTTGGAAACATTCCGATGACATATGTCCCGGTTTACGACAGACGCTACATGTTTTTAATGTCTTAGGGGTAGTATGGTTAAGATTAAATATCTTTTCTTCTTCAATCGCGTAGCTGATCCCTTCATTAAGGGTAGAAGGGTTATGACCTCGAACTATATGTGAGAAATCAGGATTTAGACCAAGTAGGAAGGTGTTAAGGGCTAGGTCTTCCATGGCGGCTATGCGTCCTGGAAGTTGAGTTTCATCTTTACAAGAGTATTGAATATCGGCTAGAATTCTGGTTAAACATGACTCTACGCGTAGCGAATAGTCTGTGACTGATTCGGAAGTGAATTGCTTGCATTTTTGGAGCTCTAGAAGGAGATGTATGGAATGCTTCTTTTCACCGAATGTAGTTTTTAGAAACGATTTGATTTCGGGCCATGTAGTAAATGTTTTCAAACAGCATGCTAATTGGGCTTTACCCTCTAGTTGTGACACAATATATTTACATAAAACATTCTGTTGTTCAGTACTAGCTAAGCTTATGGCATTTTCGCAGTTAGTTAGAAATGCCGGGAGAGATTCCCGATCCCCGTTATAGGGTTTGATGAATTTGGTTAAAACAGAGAGGGTGACTTTGTCAGTCATTTTGATTTTGGAAGGTTTAGGAATGTCCTTGGTTACTTTTCCGGTTTCAGATGCAGATGATTCTGAATCGGATGTGTAATTTGAATTTTGAGACTCAGATTCGTCCTGAGGGTTTTCTACTTTCGGTAAAGGCATTAACTTGAATTATGCAGTACGGAACAACAGATAAATACCTACACAGAGTTGGGGATAATTAATTATGAGAATTATGAGTCCTTAGGGATTAGTTATACGTAGAACACTTATGAACTTTGACTTGAACTGGGATTAGAAACTGAGGCACTTTCACTGGTAATAAAAGAAATAGAAACTCACAGGAAGATGATAATGTGCAGGAACATCCTTGACGAAGTCGGTAACTGGAAGCTTCGGAGAATCGTATTGCCGCGACACGTGTCGGCACTTTGGAGTCACGATGTGGTACTTTCGGCTTGTGTTAGGTGCGGGCTCGTGGATTGGTTTATTCACGAGGCTGATCGTCGACCTTGGATGTGAGCTGGACCAATATTTCGGTGGTGTTCCGAATGCGGGCTCAGCAGGGGTGCTGAGGCTGACCGTCGATTCGGGGATGAGATGCGGGCTCGGCGAAGATGCGGAGGCTGACCGTCGATCTCGTTGTGATGCGGGCTCAGCGAGGAGCTGAGACTAACCGTCGATCTGGAAGCTGGCCTTGGATTCGGAATGACAAGACTTTATCTAGTCCCTTTGTGTCATCCCACCGCTGCCACCAATTTGTTATAGGGCAGCTTCCAGGGGAGTTTTTAAAAAAAACTCTTAAATACACACCACTAAAGTTTATTTCCAAAAACTCACTTAACACAATTACCGAATTATTACAATTAAAATGATAGGTTATTATTCTAAGACATAACACAGCGAACTGAACTAATTTCCCTCTTTACTTACTTTTATAACTTATTGAAGTGACGTCACAGCGTCGCGGACCGCATGGTGCAAGCGCTGACTTGACAATCTCTACATATTATAGTTGGATATAACAGTACACCTGAATTTCCTCTAAATGAGCGTCCGCGCGCCCTTAGATAGGTCCGTCCTCGTGTCATAGACCGTCCTCTACTCGGTCCTTGTCCTGATCCTCTGCATTCATACGACTTGTGTCCGCGTTTCCCGCAGGAGTGACACGTCTGGAAGGCATTATTCTCATAATCTTCACTATTTCCGTCCATTTTTAACTTTGTCTCCATATCAAATAGTCTTGCTTTAACAAATTGTAGGTTCAGCTGTTTCTCGGATGCCATAGTCTCTATTGCTGCAATTACTTGGTCGTATATCTTTGGAAGAGAAGACAACAAATAGCAAATTTGGTCTTCTACATCGACGTTTACGTTGATTGCTGCTAATTCGCTAAGAATTCCTTCAAATTTTAGGAAATATTGCTGTAAGTTGCTCTCATTGTCATAGCGCATTGTTATCAGCTTCCGTTTTAAATAAAATTTGTTACAGACTGTTTTTCGTTCAAATATGGCTTCTAATGACGTTAACATTTCTTTGCTTGTTTTCGCATTTTTTACTATGTCAATATATTTATCGCTCAGACATTGTACCAAAATTGATTTCGCTCGTGAGTCATCTTTCAAAAATAATGCTAGAGCATCTTTATCTGTCGGTATCTCTTTTAATAACACATCGCTTAATTGCTTTTCTTCTAGCAGTAATTTCAGTCTAAATTTCCAATGACTAAAATTTGAATTTTCAGTCAAAATCGGCAGAAGAGACCCCGCAGCTGTCATCTTTCTTATATATAATTTTCGCCGATATTATTTTTCGTGGATCGCAACCCAATATATTTTTATTTACTTACTGCACGCAATCTGCTACCATGTTGAGGTTTTAGGTGGAAGAATAAGCATCATATTTATCACAAACCATATATTTTATAAATAATGACACAAAGGTAAATTAAGAAAGAAAAATTGAATGCGATCTACTACAATCGAAGCGGGGTTTGAACCCGCGACCTCTGCGTTACCGGCGCATTGCTCTCCCAACTGAGCTATCCGACCGCTACGTCAGTCACACCAAATCTTTCATCCCTTAATCCTTTACGCTACTGGAGCGCCCTCTGCATCATATGTTTTTTTGAAATGCTTATTGCGCATTAGCCATACCCTAGGATGTGCGTTTTACACGCACGATCCCCAATCCCCATTGCTTTACAGCAAGTGTGAAGACTGCGAGAGAGATGGCGCTGTTCTAAATATTTGTATAGAATCTTTTTATCGATTCTATATTTCTTATGTGGTAATACCACATTTTAATTTTTTATAAATAATGACACAAAGGTAAATTAAGAAAGAAAAATTGAATGCGATCTACTACAATCGAAGCGGGGTTTGAACCCGCGACCTCTGCGTTACCGGCGCATTGCTCTCCCAACTGAGCTATCCGACCGCTACGTCAGTCACACCAAATCTTTCATCCCTTAATCCTTTACGCTACTGGAGCGCCCTCTGCATCATATGTTTTTTGAAATGCTTATTGCGCATTAGCCATACCCTAGGATGTGCGTTTTACACGCACGATCCCCAATCCCCATTGCTTTACAGCAAGTGTGAAGACTGCGAGAGAGATGGCGCTGTTCTAAATATTTGTATAGAATCTTTTTATCGATTCTATATTTTTTATGTGGTAATACCACATTTTAATTTTTTATAAATAATGACACAAAGGTAAATTAAGAAAGAAAAATTGAATGCGATCTACTACAATCGAAGCGGGGTTTGAACCCGCGACCTCTGCGTTACCGGCGCATTGCTCTCCCAACTGAGCTATCCGACCGCTACGTCAGTCACACCAAATCTTTCATCCCTTAATCCTTTACGCTACTGGAGCGCCCTCTGCATCATATGTTTTTTTGAAATGCTTATTGCGCATTAGCCATACCCTAGGATGTGCGTTTTACACGCACGATCCCCAATCCCCATTGCTTTACAGCAAGTGTGAAGACTGCGAGAGAGATGGCGCTGTTCTAAATATTTGTATAGAATATTTTTATCGATTCTATATTTTTTATGTGGTAATACCACATTTTAATTTTTTATAAATAATGACACAAAGGTAAATTAAGAAAGAAAAATTGAATGCGATCTACTACAATCGAAGCGGGGTTTGAACCCGCGACCTCTGCGTTACCGGCGCATTGCTCTCCCAACTGAGCTATCCGACCGCTACGTCAGTCACACCAAATCTTTCATCCCTTAATCCTTTACGCTACTGGAGCGCCCTCTGCATCATATGTTTTTTTGAAATGCTTATTGCGCATTAGCCATACCCTAGGATGTGCGTTTTACACGCACGATCCCCAATCCCCATTGCTTTACAGCAAGTGTGAAGACTGCGAGAGAGATGGCGCTGTTCTAAATATTTGTATAGAATCTTTTTATCGATTCTATATTTTTTATGTGGTAATACCACATTTTAATTTTTTATAAATAATGACACAAAGGTAAATTAAGAAAGAAAAATTGAATGCGATCTACTACAATCGAAGCGGGGTTTGAACCCGCGACCTCTGCGTTACCGGCGCATTGCTCTCCCAACTGAGCTATCCGACCGCTACGTCAGTCACACCAAATCTTTCATCCCTTAATCCTTTACGCTACTGGAGCGCCCTCTGCATCATATGTGCGTGTAAAACGCACATCCTAGGGTATGGCTAATGCGCAATAAGCATTTCAAAAAAACATATGATGCAGAGGGCGCTCCAGTAGCGTAACGGATTAAGGGATGAAAGATTTGGTGTGACTGACGTAGCGGTCGGATAGCTCAGTTGGGAGAGCAATGCGCGGTAACGCAGAGGTCGCGGGTTCAAACCCCGCTTCGATTGTAGTAGATCGCATTCAATTTTTCTTTCTTAATTTACCTTTGTGTCATTATTTATAAAAAATTAAAATGTGGTATTACCACATAAAAAATATAGAATCGATAAAAAGATTCTATACAAATATTTAGAACAGCGCCATCTCTCTCGCAGTCTCACTTGCTGTAAAGCAATGGGGATTGGGGATCGTGCGTGTAAAACGCACATCCTAGGGTATGGCTAATGCGCAATAAGCATTTCAAAAAAACATATGATGCAGAGGGCGCTCCAGTAGCGTAAAGGATTAAGGGATGAAAGATTTGGTGTGACTGACGTAGCGGTCGGATAGCTCAGTTGGGAGAGCAATGCGCCGGTAACGCAGAGGTCGCGGGTTCAAACCCCGCTTCGATTGTAGTAGATCGCATTCAATTTTTCTTTCTTAATTTACCTTTGTGTCATTATTTATAAAAAATTAAAATGTGGTATTACCACATAAAAAATATAGAATCGATAAAAAGATTCTATACAAATATTTAGAACAGCGCCATCTCTCTCGCAGTCTTCACACTTGCTGTAAAGCAATGGGGATTGGGGATCGTGCGTGTAAAACGCACATCCTAGGGTATGGCTAATGCGCAATAAGCATTTCAAAAAAACATATGATGCAGAGGGCGCTCCAGTAGCGTTAAGGATTAAGGGATGAAAGATTTGGTGTGACTGACGTAGCGGTCGGATAGCTCAGTTGGGAGAGCAATGCGTCGGTAACGCAGAGGTCGCGGGTTCAAACCCCGCTTCGATTGTAGTAGATCGCATTCAATTTTTCTTTCTTAATTTACCTTTGTGTCATTATTTATAAAAAATTAAAATGTGGTATTACCACATAAAGTCCCTGTTGACCCAGAAGTTTGCTGATTTTGAATTGGCGCTACAGACTTCCTCTCCTCGCAATGACACTATTGCCATTCTAAGGGTGGAGCTGGATAAGTTTAAGGAGGCGACACTGGCCATGGTCAAGGCAATCAGGCAGCAGATCACAGCACTGAGCAGTACAGTTGACAACATTGAGATGCGCCACAGACGGAAATATCTCATGTTAGCAGGTGTCCCCGAGGTGAAAAATGAAAATGTTGCAGATGTTGTTGCTGCCATTTGCCGGGAACGCCTGCAGTTAGCTGAGGTCTCATCCACATCTTTTTCTGTATGTCATCGTCTAGGAGCAGCTACTGTGGGTCAGTCACGCCCTATCTTGGTGCGCTGTAGCAATTCAGTGCTGAAAGATGCAATTTGGAAGAAGAAGACGGCTCTGAAAGGCTCCACCTTTGTTTTATCAGAGTTTTTGACCCGCCAACGACAAGCTATATTCCTCGACGCTCGTAAAAGATTCGGCATGCGCAGAGTTTGGACGTCTGATGGAACTATTTTCATTAAGCTGCCCACCGGAGAGCTGCATCGCATAGCTACAGCGGAGCAGTTGCACAAGTTGTGTAGAGAACATCCCATTCCTATGCATGTGGACGTGAATGTGGAGCAAGCGGCAGTCGAGGCTGGCGCATCGACATCCGGCGCGTGCCCCGCGACGACGCATAGTGGTCCGGTGGCTCCGAAGGTCGTTGCTGCAGCTCAACCGGTCGCTTCAGCGGCTTCAAAGGTCGACCCTTCGGTCAAGAAGCCGACTGAGACATCGCGCTCGTCGAGAAGGCAGAAGGCTCCGGCTCAAGACGCCGTATGTCCTAAAGTCGCTAACTCGAAGTAAAGTATCTCCTTTCTGGCACATGTTGCGGTTGCGGTACATTATTTTCCATTAACGGTTCACATTAATCTCTTCTTTAATTATTTTTTTACGTGTACCCGTTATTTATTTATTTTTTCTCACATTTTTTATTTTTTGTTAATGTACCGGCACAGACCGTGGCGTTGATAAGTTTTTTGCAAGTTCAAGTTGTTCAAGTGACATTGACACTATTGACAGATAGTGACGTGACGTAAGGTGAAAGAAATGTGATGTGTAAATTACGGTCGCGTTCATAACTCATGTCATCATCGCAACTCGTTATTTTCGGTATTTTTGTTTTTGTGGTTGTTAATGTTCGAAATCGTTTAAATATTTCAATATTTTTATCTTATTTTTATTTTATGGTGCTTTTATGTGTGTAAGCGGTTGGCCGGCGGGCTAATCAGGGTTGCTCGTAACTGAGAGCCATTCTTTTTGGCTGCTAATTTTGTTTTAAGTTTTAAATATTTAGGTAGTTTATTTATTATATTTATTTATGTCTACTGATGGATGTGATGATACATTTCTTACTGCTTGCGACTTGTCAAGTTCATTTCTCTCGCTTGACGAGTCAACATCTACTGAGCCTAGTACGCTAGGTACATTACTGGGGCAAGAATTCAAAAGTGGTCGTTATTTCAATGTATGCCACATTAACGCGCAAAGCGTAGTAAGCCACTTCACTGATTTGTTAGACACTTTCTCTTCCTCTGAAGTACATGCCATCCTTATCAGTGAAAGCTGGCTTAAGCCCGATATTCCCTCCACCACCTGCAGCCTCCCTGGATTCGTTTTGTTGCGAAATGACCGCACAGGTAAAGGCGGTGGCGGTGTAGCAATCTACCTTCGATCCGACATACCATATGAAGTAATCCATTCTTCACCCTCTGCATACACGGGCTCTATGGAATACTTAATTGCTGAGGTTAAGCTCTGTGGAGTATCGATTATTTTAGGGGTATGTTACTGTCCTCCAACTGTTGATTATTTTTCACATCTTGAGGCTCTCTTTTCAGCTGTCGGTTGTGAGTGCATGCATCACATATTCATGGGGGATTTTAACACTGACTTACTGAGGGACGACTCAAGGTCACGTAAACTTAAATCTATTATCGATGGTGCCGATTTTGCTGTTGTGCCTTTGAATGCAACGCACCATAACTCCGACTCCCCCGACACGTGGTTGGATTTGATGATCGCTTCCTCTCCTGATGACATAATTAAATCTGGTCAGCTTTTAGCTCCGGGATTCTCGCATCACGATCTTATTTTCCTTGCTTATAAAATCAATCCACCCAAGCTTAAACCGGTGATCGTACATCAACGTAGCTTTGCTCGCCTAGACATCGATGCTTTGAAGCGGGATGCCGCTTCGGTTGACTGGGCGCCCACGCTTGAGTCTTCAACGGTATACGATAAAGTCTCTCAGTTTAACTCAGTCCTTTTGAAACTGTTTGATGATCATGCGCCGGTGCGTGCAGTAAAGCTGAAGCGGCCACCCGCTCCATGGATAACCAGAGGTGTCCGCATGGCGATGACTAGGAGAGACAGAGCCTTTCGTAAATACAAGCTGGATCGGCGCGAGTTAATTGGTGCCTTTTTAAAAGTGCCAGAAATCGCTGCAACCAGATGGTAAGAGCTGCGAAGCGTCGTTACATACACGATAATATCCTAACGGCTTCTCCAGCCGACACTTGGAAATTTCTGAAGTCACTCGGTATTGGTAAATCCAAACCCGTAGTTGACCCTGCTACTTTCTCCCTTAATCAACTCAACACTCACTTTTCAAAATCTTGTTGTCTCGATCCACTTATTAAATTTAAAACTTTATCTCTCATTGCGTCGCTTCCGTCTGCTGATATACAGCCTTTTTCTTTCACGCCTGTTGGTGACGAGGAAATCCGCAAGATTATAATGTCGATAAAGTCTAAGGCTATCGGACATGATAGCGTAAGTAGAACCATGGTCACCCTTGTTTTAGACTGCATTTTGCCTATTGTGTCTCATATCGTCAATACTTCATTACTCACTGGGGTCTTTCCCTCCTGTTGGCGTAAGGCCTTTGTGATTCCACTTCCTAAAATTTCAAACCCCAGTGCCCTCAATCATTTTCGTCCCATTTCTATTCTTCCATTTCTTTCTAAAATACTTGAGGCGGCAGCCCACAAGCAGATATCATTTTTTATTCATCGTAACGTCCTTCTATCCCCTTTTCAATCTGGTTTCCGTCCTGGACACAGCACCACTACTGTCCTCCTTAATGTTATTGAGGACATTAGGCATGGTATGGAGTCAACCAAGGTCACGGTGCTAGTGCTCATTGATTTCTCCAATGCCTTCAATGCGGTTGACCATGACTTACTACTTGCGGTCCTTCGACATTTGCGGGTCTCCTCTGAAGCAACAGAGTGGTTTTCTTCCTATCTTTCTGACCGGTCCCAGGCAGTTCGTGACAGTCGTTCATTGTCTGATTGGTGCGACCTGAACTCTGGGGTGCCTCAAGGTGGTATCCTCTCTCCGCTTCTCTTCTCAGTTTTCATTAACCTCATCACCAGTAAACTTCGTAGTTCTTACCATCTGTACGCTGATGATTTGCAAATTTATACCCAAGCTGATGTCAGAGACATAAACTGTGCCATCTCCCTACTCAATGACGATTTGCAGCACATCGCTAACTGGTCAAGTAGTTTTGGCATCAGTGTCAATCCTACTAAATGTCAGGCTATAGTGTTGGGTAGCCAGCGGCAACTTTCGAAACTCTCTGTGGACTCTGTTGCACCGATCCTCTTCAATGGCGATGTCATTCCCATATCTAAAGAGGTCAAGGACCTTGGCTTAGTCTTGGACTCTAGCCTGTCATGGCGAGGTCAACTGTCGGAGGTCAGTCGAAAAGTTACCGGTACGTTGCGTAATCTTTATAAATTTAAAAATTTTCTCCCAGTAAGCACCAAAAAGCTGCTTGTGCAGACATTGGTGCTGCCCCTTATTGATTATGCTGATGCGTGCCTCACTAACATCACTCAAGAGTCCCTTAATAAACTAGATCGACTCCTTAACAATGGGATACGATTCATCTTCGGCCTCCGTAAATATGATCACGTTTCGTCCTTCCGGCGTCAGCTTAACTGGCTTCCCATACGTAGTCGCAGATCCCTCAGGATCCTATGTACTCTGTTCTCCATCCTGTTTGAGCCTTCTGCTCCTGGATACTTCAAAAGTAAATTCACTTTTCAAACTCCCCGTCCAGGCGGTAAACTTCGTTCCTCCCGAACTCTCAAACTCGCCATTCCTTCGCACCATTCTGGTTTTATGTCCAATTCTTTCGCCGTTCAGGCAAGTCGTCTTTGGAATACACTCCCTCTCTCTATTAGACAAGCCCCAAGCAAGGTAGTTTTCAAACGGATGCTACGTAAGCACCTGCTCGAACTAGAGCTCGAATAATGTCTCATCCTATGCAGTAGACACTCCATCGTATTTATTATTATATTATATACTAGCTTTTGCCCGCGGCTTCGCACGCGTTAAAAAAATACGTTTACTTGGCATCTGGCATTGGCTTGGGATAACTCAAGCCCCAAGATATTGTTTTTTCTTCGCGGCTCCCGTTTGGTTTGGTCACCATCCCCATTTAGAATCCTAGCTTAAAAGTTTGGTCAGACTTGCTTTCTTGATTCCGTTTTAAAGATTTGTGTTTTCGTTGTAGTTTTTAGATTCGTTTTTAGTTCATATTAGTTCACTATCATTTTAGGTTACTTAAAAGTTTGATCAGACTTGTTTTCTTTTTAGCGTTTTAAGGTTTTATGTTTTCTTTATCACCATATCTACAGGTCACTAAGCCTTTTATCAGATTTACTTAAATTTTTCAGTTTTAGCTAATTACTTTCTTCTGAGTGCGGGGGGCTCCGCCCCCCGAGCCCCCCGTTTTTTTCGATACCGTCTCTTCGTGTTGCGTTATTGTTTTTTCTTATTGCCTCCCGTCTCTGTTAGTCACCATCTCTTAAGAATATTTAAAAGTTTAATCAATCATTGTTTGAGATAGTTTAGTTTATATTTTGTTTAACACATACGGACGCTGAACGGCCCTAGAGCTGTCAACGTCAAATTTGAATCAGTTGTTTTAAAATTAAAGAAATTAATTGTAGTCGCATAGTATTACATTTAAATGTATCACTAATTAACTTAAAATTTGTATAAGAAGTCGTAGTAATATAGTGAACGTATCTTTTAACGCGAGCGAAGCGGGTAAAAGCTAGTAAAACAATACACAAATTACAGACCAAACCACTCACTTCGCCATTGCGAAAACTCTGCTGCGGACGTCACTTCGGGGAAAACTACTGTTTAAAACTCACAGATGGCGCTACTGGTAGCACTTATGTGTGATTCCCACGTATCATGTTTCACCTTTCCGTAAATATTTATATGTCAAAGGATAAAATTGATTCTAATTTGCCTGCGACTTCGTCCGCGTGGAATATAATTCTTTATTTATGGGTACGTATTAGACTGTTTCCATCTTTAACCCTTAAATGCATAGTGTAAGATGCAGCTTACATAAACAAAAATGAATTACTGGTTGAAAAATAGAAACATTTATTTGAAATAAAATAATATTTTGAATATTGTATTTTTTTAATTCATGCATTTAAGAGTTAAATATTTTAGAGCAAATAACACAATGAAACGCAAATCATTTTGTACAAAAAATATATTAAAGTTCAATTAAATCAAAGTATAATTATTATTAAACTTGTGATCAAATTTTGTAGGTGAACCAATCATTAGTCTATTTTTATTTTTAATACCTACTTACATAGAAGTTGTTTTACAACACATTATTTACGGAATTTTAGTTAAATAATAAAATAAATAAATGAATATTAAGGGACAATCTTACACAAATCAACCTAGTCCCAAACTAATGTTTACTATAATGTAAATAGGTCTCTTTCCCATAGTGATAACGCTTAAATCATTCAACATTCGAGGAATAGAAGGCTTGCACGGTCAGCTTGAACTAATACATACTTATATGTATGGTATGGTATGATGCCCATAAGATCCGATGAAGGAGCTACAGTGAATAGGTAAAACCTGCTTCTGACGAATTTATATACAAACTGCACATTTGGCGATTTCAATGGTTGGTGAAATGTAAAACCTTAGCAAGTGTAAGATAAAAGAACAACATAACAACATTCATATTTTAATTTAACAATTACAATACATATTACGATTTAGACATGTTATTAGGATTAGAGTGACTGTAATCAAGAGCAATCTTAATCAAGTAAAAAAAAAACAATACACCAATATCTATCAAACATATCAAACGTTTATTTACAATTAAAGCGTAGTTCAAGTCATTATGTTTAAGGTCGCGAAAATATTCTTAAATAACGGATGACTTAAGTGTAACGTGTCTATTATTTATTATTACTTAAAATAAAGGGTTCAATTTCTCATATTCAATGCATGTACTAAAACTCATACCAAAGCTTCCTTGTACACCACGTTTGTCGTGTAGAAGGAATCGTCACGTAATGTGGAGGCACAGACACATAGGCGGCTGCTGGCGCGCGCTCTCGAGCAGGCTACATATAATTGCCCATGCGAAAAGCACGCTGAGCGAAGGTCTACGCCTACGGTTTCCAGTGTCTGACCTTGTGATTTGTTAATGGTCATCGCAAAGCAAACTGCCACTGGAAACTGCAGGCGTTTGAACTGGAACGGGAAATTCGATGGTATTAATGGGATGCGGGGAATCAGTACGCTCTCTCCTCGCCCGCTACCAGTGAGGATGGTGGCTTCGATAATGTTATTCTGCAGCCGAGTCACACGGAGTCTGGTCCCGTTACAGAGCTTTGGTGGAGACAGATTTCGCATGAGCATTATCGGGGCTCCTACTTTTATTTTTAGGACATGTGCGGGAAGACCGGATGCTTTCAATGACTCTAAAAACTCGGTGGGATAGTTTGTGGCTTCATCTCGGTCAACAACCGCATTAATAGATAAGTACGTTCTGGACGTTGCATCGTACATGTCTAATATATCATTATTGACTTTTATTACGTCTTCATTTCTCGGTGCCAGGATGGCACGCTCGCACAGCCAGGCGTCCGTTTTGTTGCCTAAATTAGTCATGTCGGGATAAACGTAGTTAATTAACATGTTTACGTCTGCTGTGCTGCTGCAAAGTGAAGGGGGGAGTTTAATTTCGCCATTTGATTCCGCCATTGTGCCATCACCAATCGATAGGAGTGTCTTGGCAAAGTTGTCGTTACTTCCTTCCTGTACACGCATATTTTGCCGCAACGATAAACGTCGGACTTGAGGCCATATAGGTGAGCGCTTCAGGCACGCACTCACCTCGTCAGCACGGGTTCCCCTAGGTACAACGGGTAAAGTTTGGCGATAGTCGCCACAGAACATAAACGTGACACCCCCCATCAACCTAGTGTCATCGCGAATGTCCTGTAGCGTCCTATTTACGGTCTCTACAGACTTCCTGTGTGACATGGTGCACTCGTCCCAAATTATCAAGACGCAGTCTCTGATAATGGCCGCTTTGTCAGTGTTTTTTGATATGGCGCAAACCGGATAGTCACTCATATCAGCGGTCAGGGGGATTTTAAAGCACGAGTGCGCCGTTCTACCACCCGGTAACAACGTTGCGGCAATCCCAGATGATGCCACTGCCAATGCGATGTTGCGTTCGCTTCGCACCTTATTCAGAATCAAATTTATGAGGAAAGTTTTTCCAGTGCCGCTGGGTGCGTCCAAGAAAAACGTTTTACCGCCGTTGTTCGCGACACTTTCCAAAATTTCCTCATAAATCTGTTTCTGTGCGAGCGTAAGCCGTGGTTCGTCGTTGGCAATGAGGCGTGACAACTCTGTTGTATTATACCGCGTTTCCTCTGCGTATTCGCGGTTGCTAGTTGCATCAGCTGCAGACGGCGGCATTGGTACTGGAAGTCCGTACTCCGACAATTCGTGTCCACCGATAGATACAACTGTCGCTTGAATTCTGAGCAAACAATTGTTATCTATCGCGTGACGATAGAAATCACGCTCAAACTCAGGATCTCTCTGTCGTATGTCTTGGACGATATCTTCTGCCAAGTTGTCTCGGTATTTATTCCACAGCTGGTGGGCATCCGACACTTGACAAAAGACCAACATTATAGAAAATAGTAACCTGAGCTGTGATGCGTTTTGACCCACGCAGGCTTCTTCGAGGGTATGGTCCCAATGTTGGTCGTCCTCCAGCAAATTGCGCGCTGCGCATGCTGCTTGGAATGTGTGATGTTCCACATCATCCACTGTTCTCAGATCTGCAAAAGACGTGGGCCCGCGTACATTGTGAAGCAGCAAACGCAAGTGAAAACACTCGCTGTTGTTTGGGTGAACGGTAAATACACGTCCAAGTGTATTTTCTTTGAAAATACCCGGATGACCATCAACAGACACACCCCGACGTCTACGATTGAAGACTCCCGTTTGCTTATTAAATGTGTAGTAGGCCGGGACTTCCTCGTACATTAGCGTCTTAGCAAATGCATCATTACTGCACAGGTCGAAAAATGCAGTCAGAGTCGTATTTCTGGGATTGTCGACATGCTGCTGGACATTGCCAGGGTCGAAGTAGACGCGTTGTCCGTTTTCAAGATGGACGTCCAAATGTAGCACTGGAGGGAACCGCTCGTGAATCGAATATGACAAAATTCGCCAAACCGCTTCTGAGGTGCTGATGTACCTGCCAGTTTGGTACCGCATAACTTCGTCATTTTCGTTTTCTATGGTGAATGTGAGATAGTCGCTACCCTTGGTAATATATTTGCACAGGTATTTGATGGCCTGTATGCTGCCGCAAAACTCTACGTTGAGATGAGTTTTCATTGCGCGCAACAGAACTGGCGAAAATGGCACAACCCATTTGTTATCTACGACTATGTTCTGACCCCGAATGCGAAGAGAAGCTGTAAATCCTCCTTCTTCTGGGCTTCTCCGCCGATAAGTCGGGTAGCCGTCATCGCCCGTGATCGTGTCGGGGGTCAATCTTTTAGGAAACCTTTTAGAGCATTGGCCGTTTTTCATGCAGGGTGACTGTGGATTTACGGCTCCGCACGGCCCATGAATCATGTGAGATTTCACTATTTCATATAGAGCTGGATCCGATGTCGGGTCTGGCAACTCCGCACAAATAATCGAATCCATTTGGTTCGGTCTTACTTTGGCCTCTAGCCAAATGAGGATATGCGCGTGCGGAAGGCCTCTCTTTTGCCACTCTATGGTGAACATGAAGCATTTCACGGCACCGAATATCTGGTTCTTGGTGAAAAGATCCATGAGCTTCTTTAATTTTAGGTGGAAAACTCGAGACATAATATCGTGCCGATCGTATGAAACCTGACCTGGTGATAATTCACGGATTATCTCTTGCCACTTGGGATTCGTGGTCATGGTGACGAACAGGTCGGGGCGGCCATGTTTGCGCACGTACACGAACGCGTCCTGCACGTGGTTGTGCATGCTGCGGGGACTGCCGGTGAACGTGGCCGGGAGGATCACGCGCTGTCCGATGTCCTGGGGTGCGCCGTCCTGTCGCAGGGCGTCCATTAAATGAATGTAATTTTCCGCTCGGAGTCGACTCTGATGGGTCCTGATATACAGCAAACGTTCGGCTTCAATTTTTGCGTACATGTCTACTAAAAACTGATTAAACAGTTGGCGGAACAATAATAAGTAATTTAGTTCGCCGTCCCTGACCATAATGCGGTAAGAATAAAATTGCAGCGCGGAGGTCTTCTTTTCCGTCTCCCGGGCGGTGTTCGGGTCGCGGTTGCGCAGCAGGAAGTGGTAGCCGTCCTCGCCGCGGCAGAACATCAGCGGGTACTGCAGGCTGTCGTACGCGCGGTGAGTCTCGCAGATGCGCTGCAGGAGTGTGCGGAGGACGATGTCGCGCGAGCCGCACTCCGCGTCCACCATCAGCACCGCCACCTCGCTGCAGGCGGGCGCGGCGTAGCAGCCGGCGGGCGCGCCGGGCCGTCTCCTGTCGGCGCTGATCACCAGCTTATACTGGTCCTGGCCGTCTGCGGGGAGCGATTCTAAAGCGGATTTGAAGTCCCGTACGTACGCGTTATGTTGGTGCAAGAGATCCTGCAAGTCCATCACGACGCCGTCGTTGAGGTTGCGCGTCGTCGCCATCCGCGCGTCGGCCTGTTCTTGGCGATCGGAAATGAAATAGACCTGTAAGAATGATGACGTGGCGTCGTCGGCCGGGAGCAGCGAGCCGACTCTATGGTAGACTTGACCTTGAATTTTAAAGCACGGCATGAAGTGGCCTTCCCTTACTTCGTTACCACCGAATGAAGTCATCTGGAACGCGCCATTGTATACTCGAATTAATTTAAGGAACTGATTCGATTCCGGATGTCGCGCCAAAAGAAGAGACTTGAGAGGTTCCGGTGGCTCCTGTAGTGGCTCCAAGATGACTTTTCCGGCAGAACAACAAATGCCATTTGGTTCACCGTTCCATTTACGTGCCCTGCAGTGCCTGCACATTACTGTCATCCTACCTATGTCTGAGGACTCCGCATAGTCCGTACGTGGGTCGTAACGGAACCCTGTCATGTATCTATCATCCCACGATCGAAGTACGCCTGTATTGTCGTATTCCGGCGAGTCATAGTCGTACACGGTCGAGTCGTCATCGTCAGAGGAACGCAGTCCGGACACGGCGTGTCGAAGGTGATCGTCCGTCAAGCGCGCAACTCGTCGTTGTTGGTTTTCGACGCGCCGCACCTCTTCGATTGTTCTCCACTGTGCTGCCGCCGAAGCTTCCGAAACCTGGCTTTGGTCACGGGATCTCGACTCTTCCGATAGAGATAAAGTGTCGTATTGTTCCTCAGTTTCTTCAGCAGACAACTGAAATTTTATTAAAAATCATGCTGTAACATATAATACTTACTCAAATCAGTCATAGATGTCGTTGGTAACCAGCATACTATACGGCATACTACTCCAGAGCCACTCACCGCCGGGCGGCGCTAGTGCTGCTTTAGTTACCACACGACACCGATAGAATCGAATTAGTAAGAAAGTTAGAATTCGTCGTACCCTGCCACCCCGTGTTGTAATGTTTATTTTTACACTTTATTTAATCGTATAGCAAAATATAGATATACAGACAAATCTACATATAAATAGACTATTTGTAAGTTCCCGTAATTGGCTTTATACCTAGTTCTATTTAAGTTTCTATGTGCAGCTGTTGGCTCTCCTAAAATAAATAAAGAAATCGGGAAATCGCATGGCAATAATTAATTTAATATAATGCCGCATTTACATTTTCGCCTCGTGCAAACGCGAAGAACAGAACAGAAATGCAGCGAGGCACACGAACAGAGAGTGCCTTTGTTTACATATGCGCGCACGTGATTTGCCTTATCATTCTCGCGAATATGTCAGTGCAATGTAACACGTATTCATTAAAATGATTATAATTACCTGCTGAATACCTTCACGGCTTTGATGTAATCGAGCGTCGTCGTCGTCGTCGGGGCCCTGCTCCCGCGCGACAGCTTGGCGCAATGTTTGAGAGCAGACTCGGGAGCGGGACTCGGGCTGCTGGGAGCTCCCGTCCAATATCATTGACGCACGGCGATATCTATGTGCCTCCAGCCGGGACACGCGTTCTCGGGAGTCTTCGCGACATGTAGCTGAAGCACTGCGCTGCCTTTTTATGTGTACTTGGTAGTCCTGGTCTTGTGAGCTTATTGAGCTATCACTTGATCTAGAACGTATGTCACCGTCAGATATGCGTTGCCGCACTCTTTGTGAAACTAATCTGTCCATAGTTTCGTCCTGACTTTCACTTGCCCTATCATTTCTTTTTCTTTGTGATGCGGCAGTATTCCTGGATAAATTGGTTTTCTTCCTTAGAGGCATGTTTTAACTCTTGATTATAAAAACTGCTTATACACATCACTTTAAACAGCTAAATAAAATACGCAACATCAACGCAATACATCGCTTGAAATTTAAGTTAACACTAACTAAACTTCTTGTACGATAGTAATCTAGTACATGGATTTTATTTAATCACAATTCACGAATGCACGTAACGTCAAAACGAATATAAAACATAAAAACTTAACAATCTTTCACAGTTCAATGTTAATCAGAAACTTCTTTACTCGTGCATCTTTTTAATTTTCGAGTAGTAATAAAAGTTTTGTGTTCGCGCGTTTCTACAACTTTTTTTTACGGAGAGGAGGCGATGGTCTAATGTCTATTATGCCAGTTCTGTTCAAAATTCAAACAAATGTCGAATTCATACTTTTTAGTTTTTGTACACGTAAGAGCCACGCGGGGGTCGCGTCGTTCTAAATTCAAAATCACAAACGCTGTCATTATAAGGTTTACACATTGTAAGGAAAATATTTTATGGAATTTATGTTTTCAGATATAAATATTAATCATAATAAAAAGTATCCTATAACCATCTTTGGATGTTCAGCTATTCCTGTACCAAAATTGGTAACTTTTTATCCAGCCGTTTCGGCGGTATTAGAGGACAAAGGTTTTTTTGAAAACAGATGGCGCCAGGTTGGCACGGCGAAGCGTTTCCATACAAAACAACTATCCGGCTGCATCACGCTATCGAGATTTTTCCTGAAATCATGACCTCCCTCCATAGAAAATTTATTTTCAATACAAATTTAGGATTTTATAATAGTATAGATAATGTACATCTTATAGTATGTAAATATATGTATCATTGTATTTATACATGTATTCACTTGTATCTTGAATGCTCTCCGAACGATTAATTTTCTACTCTGCACCCACTTGAAGCATCTCTGTTTGGCCCTATGGTTGACTGGTAGAGAATGCCATTAGGCATTAAGTTCGCCATTTGTACTGACTTTTGTTTTGTGCAATAAAGTTTAAATAAATAAATAAATAAAATAAAAAATATAGAATCGATAAAAAGATTCTATACAAATATTTAAACCATATATTCATAAAACATTACTATAAGACACAATCTATTAAAAAGAATAATGAAACCATAGCAACTAGTCAACAGTACTAGTGTGGAGACACGCAGCTAGTGCTGTAACAGCGGTCGACTGTTGACGAAGTAACATGCAATATTCCACTGCTTACTTGGCTTATAAAGTGTTCAAAATATGCCTTATTGTATGGAAAATGCAGCAAAACATCTAGTCTTCAAAACTATGGGATTTCATTTCACGATTATGCTATATTTTACTATTTTACAAAGAATGTAATAAGTTATAAATGTAGGTTGGTAACCTAGCGACGCGTTAATGTCTTCTGTCAACTGTCAACTGTCTCTTACTTTCGCTTGCTAATTTTGTAATTCCGTCTTTTTCTAACCTTTACAGTGTTTTTAGTAGTGATGTGACTGATTAATTACTTACGTAGGTACGTAACCGATACCCATTAAATAATATTGAACTTTTTATAGAAGATAAACTTTTTTATTATTGAATAATCGAAATGTATGTTAAGTACATAAATGTACAATTCATCATCATCATCATCATATCAGCCTATAGACGTCCACTGCTGGACAAAAGCCTCCCCCAAAGTTCTCCACAACGATCGATCTTGCGCCGCCCTCATCCAATTTCTACCCGCGATCTTAACCAGGTCGTCGGTCCACCTTGTTGGAGGCCTTCCAACGCTGCGTCTTCCGGTCCGCGGTCGCCACTCAAGAACCTTTCTGCCCCAACGGCCATCGATTCTACGAGCAATGTGCCCCGCCCACTGCCACTTAAGTTTGGCGACTGTCTGAGCTATATCTACAACCTTGGTTCTCTTGCGTATCTCATCATTTCGAATTCGATCCCGCAAGGAAATTCCGAGCATAGCTCGCTCCATTGCCCTTTGAGTAACTGTGAGCCTTCTTATGAGGCCCATTGTAAGCGACCACGTTTCAGTGCCGTATGTCATCACTGGCAACACACATTGGTTAAAAACCTTCGTCTTAAGACACTGCGGTATTTGGGACGAGAAGACATTCCGCAGCTTCCCGAACGCTGCCCATCCGAGTTAGATTCGACGAGTGACCTCTTTTTCGAAATTCGACCTACCCAACTGGATCGTTTGTCCAAGGTAGAAATAGTCGTCTACAGTTTCGAGCGCAGAGTCTCCAACTTTAAGTGGAGTGGGTGCCACATGGGAGTTAAACATAATTTTCGTTTTCTCCATGTTCATTTTAAGACCCACTTGTTGAGAGACCCTACTGAGGTCGTTGAGCATTTTGCCGAGGTCTTCCAGGGTCTCAGCCATGACCACGATATCATCAGCAAAGCGGAGGTCGGTGATGTATTCGCCGTTTATGTTGATGCCAAGTCCGTCCCAATCCAGAAGCTTGAATACGTCTTCCAATGCAGCTGTAAACAATTTAGGAGATATAACATCTCCTTGCCTCACACCACGCTGCAATTGGATAGGTTTCGAGTCTTGGTTTTGGACGCGGACTGACATAGTGGCATTCTCATACAAACACCTTAGTACCTCAATATACCTGTAGTCAATTTGGCACCGCTGGAGAGACTGCAGCACTGCCCAGGTCTCGACTGAATCGAAAGCCTTCTCATAGTCCACAAACGCTAAGCATAATGGCTGGTTATACTCTTCGGTCTTCTGTATAACCTGCCGCAGCGTATGGATGTGGTCTATGGTACTAAAAGCTTTACGGAAGCCGGCTTGTTCGGGAGGCTGGAAGTCGTCAAACCTGCGTGCGAGACGGTTCGTGATGACTCTCGAAAACAGCTTATAAACATGACTCAGAAGCGAGATGGGCCTGTAGTTCTTCAAAAGGGTCTTATCGCCTTTCTTAAAGAACAGTACCACTACGCTTCTGTGCCATGCCTGTGGCGTTTTCCCCTCGAGTATGACGGAGTTAAATAACTTTTGCAAGGCTTTTAAGACCGGTTTTCCACCCGCTTTTAGAAGCTCTGAGGTAACTCCGTCATCACCCGCCGCCTTATTATTTTTAAGCTGTTTGAGAGCCATACTAATCTCGTACAGGCTGACGTCCGGGATTTCTTCTGTGTAGTGTCGGGTCAACCTAGCTCTTGGATCTTTGGCTAGGTTCATAACAGGTGTCCGCGTTGTCGTGTATAACTGTCCGTAGAACGCCTCGACCTCCCCCAGGAGCTCAGGCCTTGACGACACGATTCTACCATCCCCTGTCTTCAGCTTTGTCAGCTGGCTCTGTCCCATAGACAAATCTCGTGCGAACACTTTGGAGCCTTTGTTCCGCTCAATAGCCTCTTCAATACAATTTGTATTGAATTGGCGCAGGTCGCGAGTCAGAGACTTTGAGATTTGTTTGTTGAGCCTTCGGTACTGAGAAGCGTCATCAGGGGATTGCAGAATCATACCGCGCCTCTCCTTCATGAGCTCGAGAGTGTGATCAGAGATCTTTTTGGTTCTTTTTGAACGGTGGGTCTTAAAGAACTTAGATCCCACCGTTAGGACAGTTTCCACAACCCTGTCGTTAAATTCGTCCCCGTCTTCGCAATCACCCAGGCATTCGAAGCGATTCTGCAATTCCAGTTGAAAGGGTTCGGGGTTTTGGATTTGTATCGGTGTTGGCCGGAGCATAGACTTCATAAGCCGATAACGTTCAAGCTGAACATTAATGTTTAATGTGCCTCTTACCATCCGGTGGTCGCTCCCGGTTTTAACGGCATTGATCACAGAGACATCATTAAACACTTCCCTCCTAGTCGACATTATGAAGTCTATCTCGTTCTTTGTGACACCATCGGGACTAATCCAGGTCCATTTGCGGTGAAGGCGCTTCTTGAAGAAGGAGTTCATCATATAGAGTCCCTCCTTCTCCATAAAGTCCGCAAGCGTCTGACCCCGTGCGTTCCGATTCCCAAATCCAAAAGGTCCCACTTTCAACTCACCATCGCTTCGTCTGCCCAGTTTTGCGTTGAAGTCCCCCATGACAACGGTGTAGTGAGTTTTGGAGGTATGTATGGCTTTAGAGATATCCTCATACATAACCTCCACCTCATCATCAGGGTGTGTCGATGTTGGTGTGTATACCTGTATGACCTTCAGCGAATACCGTTTGGTGATTCTGAGTATCAGGTACGCTACTCTTGTGGACACACTCTCGATCTTGACAACGTTGTTCACGAGGGACCTGTGGACGATAAACCCGACACCACCTTGGGACTGCTGGTCGCCCTCCCGGAAATAAAGCAAGTTGCCGGACTTCAAGATTATTGAGTCCTCTCCCTCTCTTCGGACTTCGGATAATCCGACGATATGCCACCGCAACCTACTTAATTCTTCCTCGAGTGCAGTGATCTTCTCGTCAGTACGTAGTGTGCGCGTATTGTATGTTGCCAGGGCCAGAGGTCGTCGGTGGTGGTAGCCAGATCTTTGCCGGAGATTCTTCGCACCCCTGACCCCGCCAGTACCCTGACTGCTACCGTCGCCGGGGCACCGGGGGTCGCCGGAACTCGGGGCCGTGGCTCTATTTTGTTTATCCATATTGGGGGGTTATGCCATAATCGCCACGCTTGGCATGCGGGTTGGCGATCGCAGTAATGTCCACCGTACGAAAACAAGGATGCTGCTGCCCATCCAACGGTGGTCTTGGGCGTAGTTTTAGGACATACCCGGGTCCAATGTACAATTATGAAACCATAAATGTCTAAACTGCTGAATTTCGATGAATTTTAGAAAACAGATAGTTGTAATCACGGAGAAGGACTACTTAATATCCTGGATAAATACGATATATCTATACATAAAATAAAGCTGAAGTGGCTTGAAAGTCTGTACCTACATGGAAGATAATTCGAAAGAAAGTTGGCGGGGGATACTTAGAATCCATAACACACGCACAAACACGCTCCAATAGTTTTTAGAATTTTTATCTCTTTATCTTTTTATCCGTTTGTTTGTTTATCTGTTTGTCTGTTTATTTGACCGCGCATCACGTGAAAACGGCTGAACGGATTTTGATGAAAACTTCATTAATCTGCCGAAAAAATCCCCATTTTTTGTTTGCTTGTTGAATTTGTAATGGCAAATGTACAGCGAGATAACAGTATAATGCGATTTTTTTAGAAATAGCCTATGAGTATCTGGAAAGTAGCCCTCTATCGACCTTCTACCTTTCTTTTGTAAATATAAAACACTAGCTTTTGCCCGCGACTACGTCCGCGTGGAACTTGGAAGTATGGAAGCAACCTCGTACAACACGATAGATATCCACCTAATGACCTTAATTAATAAAAGGGGGCGCCTAAGCAAATGTAAGAGCAATTATTGTGTTTTTGGTCTAATCATTATATTTTCTACAGGGTCATCAATGTCATCATGAATTACTTACTCACTTTTCAATCTTTTTAGGGATAATTTCCAGGATGAAAACTATCCTATGTCCTTCCTCGGATCTTAAACTATCTCCATGCCAAATTTCATCAAAATCGATTCAGCGGTTTAAGCGTGAAGAGGTAACAGACAGAAAGACAGACAGACACACTTTCGCATTTATAATATTAGTATGGATTATTCTCATCATTACTGCTTTCTCAGGCCTCCTATCTCATCCCGTAGGCAATTATATTTTCGGCATATGCAAAATACACTGGCTTAAGTGTAGAGTTATTACTTAACTATTATAATGTCTTTAAGGAGTAAAATGCACTGCACTTGCTGATTTCTTGGAAATGTTGTGTTTATGATTATGCCACTATAAATTAATTTCTAGATCGACATTCAAGAACCAAATGAATAGAAATTGAGCAACCAAAATCATCGCAATCGAACGCTTTGATTAAGTCACATCCCTGAACATTTCATACCTTGATTTATGTTGTTAAGAGTTTCAGATACAAGTCCAGTTATAGCAGATGTTTTTATTTCTACAGAAACCGTATTGTCTATTAGAAAGATATGAATTGTCATTAAGGTATAGTAATACGGGAATTACTTTAGCATCCTTAAGTACATCCCCAGCTTTAATATGCTCGTTGAAAATGTTGCACAGTGGTATACGTAAAATGACAATATTGCAGCCGGTATACCATCAAGACCGTATGAATTTGTTTTATTTTTATAATTACGCACTCCGTTATAGGTTTTATAAACGTTGATTTTGTGTTATCAAATTTCTTCTTTTCAAGATAATTTGTAAAATCTTTCCGTTTGTCACTATGTAGAGCTGCATACTTTGCCAGACTTAAGGAAGTAATAACTAAAAATGTTTTGGCATTAGGTACTTATTATATCGTCATCATGTTTTATTTTCGAATTTACAGAAGTGTTGCCAGTGGTGTCGTTGCCAGATAATCTTTAATTTACAGTTTGCTATCGCTTTAGTTTTTTTCAAGTAAAGACGTTTAGCAGTTGCAAGCACTTTCTTAAAAACTCCAGGTATAGTTTAAAATACGTAACTATTTAATTTTTTATCATATTTATTTCTTTATTTTATATATTTTTTTAGTTCTGTAACTTTTTCTGACACCCCTAGCTAGCCATTTTTTTATTAGCTATAATACGCGTAGTTTTTATAGAATACCCATTAGGTAGTTTATTTAAAATGTCATAAAAAGTCAAAAGCTGTACTTTGATGTTCAAACTATTAAGAATATCCCAGCAATCTATAGCAATTCGAGTGCATTTGTAAAGCATATACTTTATTTTTTTGTGAATCTTCTCCATTTGTGAGCATTTTGTACGGCATTGAAGTTATTCATAGCTGTATTGTTATTTAAGTAAACGTATATTATCAGGGCATCATGGTAAGAAAATGAGTTAGGTCTACCAAAGCCTTTGAAATGTCCTGGCTATCAGTAACAAAGTTATCTATTGTTGAAGCTGTTTCTGTTGTAGTCCGTTGTTGGCTTCATTTTATGCTTCGCGAAATATTTGTAACAATTTCTTAGTATCGACACCTTTTGGTCTGAAAAATCAATATTAAAGTCACCACATAATATAACGCCGTTCGTGTTTTTAATGGTGCTTAAATCTAAAATTATTTTTTTGTGATGGTATGGAGCAATGATTTTACACTTGACTGAGGACATCTGTAATGAACAATTACACGGAGTTTTAATTGACCTATATTTACGCTTAAACCACACATTTCTCATTCTTTTTCGATATTATGAACATACATCTGCATCGAGAGTGTGCAATGTTGAATCAGATTTCAACCTTTTAATAAAGAAAAGTGTACCACCACCCTTAGTTATATGGCGGGAACTTTCAGCTGCGATACAGTATCCATTTTGATTTATAGATTGAAACTCAAGCGGTTCAAGCCACATCTCCGTTAAAGCAATAATGTCTGGTTTCATATTTATTGTATTTTCTAATAATAATATTATGAGTCGATTTACATTTAATATTTTTAATTGAAACGCATTTTAAACCATTCTCGTATTATTATTGATTCCAATTAAAAACATATCTACTTACATTCTGCAGCTTCTTTTTCGAGTGTGTCCCATCACTATCGAAAATGGAGCGCATCTTGCACCGCATGCGTGATTGCTCGCTGACCTTGAACTAGCCAATCACGTTGTTGTCCCCCTCACCCCGCCAATTTGGCAAAATGAGATACTAGAGAAAGTTTTATGAAGCGGGGTCTATAGGGTTAAGTGGTCTGTGCCTGAAATCATGACCTCCCTCCATAGAAAATTTATTTTCAATACAAATTTAGGATTTTATAATAGTATAGATAGATTTAGCAGGTAGCAGCTTTGTGTCATTGCTTCGATGTGTGCGTGAGGCGATATGTATGTGTTGTGCGCGATGCCGGGGGGGTTGAGCGCTCGAGCGACAGCATGCGTTTTCGTAAATACCTATTTCGTTAGGATCGCGAAGCTATACTCTAGTCTTAACACCGCGCTAGGGCGTATACGATTAACAGTCCGGTTTTCTAGCATGTAAACCCTTAGTGTGATAAAAATTACGTACTGCATTAGGGCGTAATTTACAACTTACCCGGTTTTCTAGAGTGATGAAAAGGACTGTACGTACCTTTCTTCTTCTTGGCCTCAGCAGGCCTCAGCGCCCGCTCCTCCAGCGCGCCCTGATAGTCCATGATCTCGGGCTGCGCCGACTCCATGGCCTCCACGAAGACGCCACCGCATTTGCCGAGCGACCAGTACCTTCTCCAATACCTAGAAAAACAGACAAAATTATTGTATGAAGCGGTTTACACTCACGTGAAATTCTCAGGAACGACCCGACATGTCAAATCATTTGTGCATCGACTAACATACCCCGGGGTATGATGATGAAGGTAGGTAAGTGCCTAATACAAGAAGCATCAGAGGCTACTAGTGTCGAGGCATATCATGGTTATATAGCAACGGTGCTTCAATATGGTCTGTTACTGTGGGGGAACTCGGTCCATATAAATAAGGTTTTTATCCTTCAAAAGTGTGTGAGAGCCATCTGACCACAGATGGCTCTCACACATGAATCCGTAATATAAGCACCAGCTTATATTACGGATTCATGTAAGCCCCTATTTGCAAGATTAAAATTACTTACTCTACCGTCCCTATATACAGTCGAGTTCATTTACATCTACACACTTACGAGAAGAAAAATATCTGAACACGACCCTATTGTCAGGAGCATAAAATCGTGTTCAGATATTTCTGTTCTCGTAAGTGTGTAGATGTAAATGAACTCGACTGCACCAAGCAACTAGCAATATTTGTAGAGCTATCCAGATTTGTTTAAAAAAATAATATATGTAAGTAGCAGAACACAAAGGAATTGTAATGATGGTAAATCGTTCCTTCCTAAAGTTGCAAATGTGATCTGCCTCTGAATAAGTTCAAGACAAATTCTACATACATGGCTGTTGCACCGACCCTTTTTCTCTATACATGAGTTCTTTAATAATCAAAGATTCTGTAAGCATTTTTTTGTTCTGCTAAATATTCGCACGCCAGCAATGGCGTAATATGCAGTTCAAATTTTTACTCTCTGCAACCATATTACAGCAAATAAACGATTTTGATTTGATTTCGGTATACTATACCTGTCCTGGCCATAACATGTGGGTCGTAACGCGTGCGAAGCAGCCGCAAGTTGTTGTAACTGCTGTTCAGACTGTCTCAGTAGCTTCTCTAGCTTGCGGCCTAGCTCTTCTGATGATAGGTTCTTGTCTTCGTCCTGAAAACATGGTAAGTTCAATATCGATATAGAAGGGAAGACAGTTGAGAGATTTCTGTTCCGGATTTATTTTAGGGCGGTATTCGACTTATCCATATCTGTCCAATTCGTACATGAAGTTTCTTCGAGGGAAGCCCATTCCACTTCTGTACTATTATAAATTTCTAGATTTGTATTCTAAATTGTAAATCTGTGTGTCATATATTTGCATTAAAAACGTCAGTAGCGATTTTTCAAGATTTGCCATCAGCCAAATTTTAAACATTGTTTACCAGAATGCTGTGCAATCCTTCGATCTCCTTGCGAAGTAAATACTGAATCCTATTGAAAAAAACTTGACTTTCATCACTGTGGATAGTCTTGGCTTTATTATGCAAAAAAACTTGTAAAATTGCGGAATATTTAGTCCTGTTCCCTCTTTGCTTACATCAGTGACATTCACAGACTTTCAACGTTACCATAAATTAATCTTTGCCGGTAAGATAAATTACTACCACTACAAATCTGCAATATGGCGTCGATCGTAAAATTCATATTTAAGTAAAGTATTTATAATCATATACTAGTGTACATAAAGCATGTATAGTAGTGTACAGTCGCCGTCAGATATATCGCAGCATATAAGGCGTTCATAAATATCTGAACATGTACGTAACGCCCAGTCAATAAGAGTCGCGTTCAGATATTATATATCTGATGGCGACTGTACATAAATAAAACACAGATATTTTAGCGATGCCCATGATTATACACACACATAGATCTATTCCTATAATTTAATTTTGTATACTATGAGTCTATGTTGCTCGAAATAAAAGTTTTTTATTTTATTTATTTAAAAGTCGATTAAAACCTCACCTCTTCAGGCTGAGTCCCCTCGCTCTCCAGATCGCTCAAAATGGCGTCGCAGTCGCCCATAACGCTATCCTTATCCACCTTATCCTGCGGACAGCACTCCTCCTTATTGTTGTTGACGAGCTCCTTGCCCTTAGTTGCGTGTTCTGAAAAGCGTTGTTTAATATAAGTCTAATATAATGTTCTATAATTGTATAAATAGTATAATTATTATGTGCAATCGTTGCACAATGAAGGTTCTTAAGGCCGAGTACCGCGTTATAGGTCTACATAAGGAACGAGATTTTATGACATGTGTAACTATTGCCTACAATACTTTTTATACGAGCAAGTCGCAGAAAATAATTTTCTACTTTAATCGTCATTCCCCACTGTGAGTTGTCAGTTTTTAACCGACTTCAAAAAAGGAGGAGGTTCTTAATTCGAACTAATTTTTTTTTGTATGTATGTTACTCGATATCTCCGAGAACCGTGAACCGATTAAAAAAATTTTTTTTTTAATCGAAAGGGTATAACTTCGAGTTGGTCCCGTTGGCACTAAGTTGGAATCTGATGATGGAATCTTGGAGAAATCGAGGGAACTCTTCAAATGTTATAGGGACATGTACGGCGTTTTCGGTAATTTATTGATAGAGTCAAGAATTTACATTCAGTAAATAGGATTTGGTGTAAGGAAACACTAAAAAGTAAAAAAAAAAAAAAAAAATTAACAAAAAAAAGAACCGACCAGTAAAACTAAAAAACCAAAAATAACCCGTTCAAGTACAGATTACATTTGACTCACCCTTCGAAGTCGGTGCCAAACCTCGCGTAAACTATAATATAACTATAAATATAAGAACTGAGCGGTTTGGGATCGACTTCGAAGGGTGAGTCAAATGTAATCTGTACTTGAACGGGTTATTTTTGGTTTTTTAGTTTTACTGAAGTCGGTTCTTTTTTTGTTAAATTTTTTTTGATGGGACCTTTTTCTTTCAACTCAAACTGACATATTAAAAAATGATTCAAATTCAGATTCATTTATTTCATGTGAAAATAACTGTACATTTGCATTAAATATTCAAAAATATAAGTATTCACATCATGATCGTCAAAATAAAAATATAATAATAAAACTAACTATAACAATGTCAAGCACAAGAAATGATAACCATAATAATAATAATCAATATAATCTCCCAATAGTCCCAATAGGATCGTCATCACAACTTGTCATTAAACTAAAACAAAGCAAACAATAGAAAATAATAATCAGATGACAATACAAATCTCCTAATAATACTGTGGTGTATAGACACCTTTATGATAATAAAGTGTCAACAACTCCTGCCCGGCTGCCGCCATTGCCGCCATTGCTATGAGAGACGTCAACGGGAACGGGCAGTGGTGGTCGACAGAAAACCCATTTAAGTGTTTTATTGAATCTACTCCCACACGGAAACGCAGGACATCACACTGGCGACGAGGATTAAAAAACCCAAACAAGAAATGATATCCTTTTAAATATTTCCGGAAAACGAAAAGAAAAAGAAAAAGTGGGTATGGTGGTTTAGAATATTGAAGTACCTACAACAAAAATCACATAACATTGTGATCAGTACTTTGTGCAGTTATGTCAAAAAAATAAAACAGAGAAATTGAAAACAAACTGATAACGGTCGGCGTAATTAGTCGTGAACAGAATGTGCCCGCTAATATTTACCTAAATGCATTCCCGTTGTAGTGTTATGGTATCAAATTGTTAAATTCGACATAGATATACGTACAATTAAAATATTTGGTTAAGTATTAAATAAAATGCTTGATGGTTGTTAGACAGCCAGTTACAAATTCGTTATCTACCTACAAATGTTTCGTTACATATTAATATTTCTAAATTAAGTTACACATTAAAACTGAATATCTAAGTGCCTTGAGAATAACTGTCGCGCAATAAGTTGTTATGATATTATTTGTATCTGTGCTGTGTTCAATTTATGATAATAACTTGAACAATATTACCATTCCATACGATTCTTAGTAGGTAGGTAAGTAATTCATATTGAAAACCCACACCTACCTGTACCTATTTACATCGTAACGTGATCAGGTTAGCTAGCATCAGCTGGACTAAAATGTACCTACATACTTTCGATGTAAATAAGTTAGTGTGTTATAGTTAAAATATATTATCATGTTTTACACAACAACAACAATGACAAAGAGTGCCTGTAAATATTAGTGAATTAAATTATGGGAAAGTGAAGCCTCCGAGTTCCTCATAAACTGGAAACTAAATAACACCAGTTTATGCAATTCACACCTACTTACATACTGCCCGTCTATGCAAACATATATGAAGGAGTAAAAGCTGCATGAGGTCTACATAGACTGAATGTGCCTAATCGCATTTATAATTCTCGGGGCAATCCTTAGTATTATTATGTTTCTAAGTGCGAGCTAAGTGCGAGTAAAAATAGTAAATATAACATAACAAACACAAAAAAACGTAAGCTCACCGAGTTTCTCATGTCTTGGGACTGAAAATAATGTGTCAATTATTTGCACTATATGTTATGTAGCAATCAAGATTCAAGGAGTGAAAAGTCCTCGAAGTTCTTTGTAAAAGAGCCAAGAGTAATGAATACCCCTGGTACCAAACAAAAGCTAATCCAGATACTGTTTATTTTGTCTCCCATACAAATACCTATGCTTCCTTTTATCAACCAAACCGAAGTATCGACTGATGTTCGGCAGTAACAAATTTAACGTTACTAATCGCCAATATATGCGTGGATTAGTTGTGACATCGGGAGTAGACTATGTGCAAGTACCTAAATAAAACAAGAATAACAATTTAAGAGTCACTTGATGACTAAGTAATATAACCTACTTATCAAAGTACATATTAATATGAAATACTAACTCTTCCTAGTATAAACATTTTTGAGACCTGTAAGTTTGTACGGAAACATAAAGAGCTTTATGTAAAACGCGGTGACATTCCCTTATCACGATCTATCCGTCATAAGAATAGGCTCGTTCCACCGCCCGCTAAACTGAAACTGCTATCCTCAGGCCCATTAATAATTTCAATTAAGACTTGTAATAATTTACCTGATTCTTTAAAAGAAGAAGACGATAAAAGTATATAGGTAATTAAACTAAAGCAACTACTACTAACTAAAGCCTATTACACGCTAAATGAATACTTAGAAGATAAATTATAAACACTTAGTAAGTCCTCTCCCTAACATTGCAGTGCCCTACAGGGTTAACAATGATCTGTAGCTTTAAGTTAACATCTGTACCTACTTTCGAAATATTGCAATAAATGATTGAGTATTGAGTACCTACATTATTCGGTTGAAAGACGTTGTATAGAAACAAGTAAGCAAACACATTAATGTACACAAAAGCAGTTAAAAAATACAGCTACTTATTACAAAAAAAAGCACAGGTACAGTTGGAAATTCGCATCTAAATAGAACAATATTTAACTAGCCCTTCAGAGTGTCTATCATAATGTTGACACACAACTCTTTACTGCGCGACATAAACTACCTGTCACTTTCATTCCAATATCTTGCGAACTAGACAGGCGATGCTGAGTCGCGCGACGAGATAATGGGCTAGTTATGCAGACAATGCAAAGCATCGGAAGTTCAAATATTCGTAATACAATTTGCTTAAATAAACTACCTAAATATTTGGGTATCTCTTTGCCTAGTAGCCAATAAATAAAGGAACTAGAAACACTTTTAAATAAAATTATAGGATTGGACCATAGTTAAAACAAGACTATGAGATTAAAAGGAAACCAACAGGATTGGCGGAAAACAACCCTATTTAGGGTATCAAAATAAAATCAGTTGAGCTGTTTCAGCACGAAACAACTACAACACAAGCTGTCATTGATTGGAAATGACAGGCGGGAAAATAAAATGATCTACGGATCAGCCTTAAAAAGATATATATATTATATATTAATACAGGAATGACAGCTCGTGGCTTTGGCCAATGTCAATTTAGTAATATTAACTTTATAAAGAATAATAAACCATGCCTATATATATATATATATATGTTCGAAAAAATATACTTACATCATACACCGTAGCAAAATACCATTTCTCATGTTCACTTGAAATGTCCCTTAAAAAAGTAGATGAACTACAAAAGAAGCTGTCACTCGTTGGCAATGAAAAAAAAAAAGTAGTCTTCTAAAATGTAAGTCGTATAGATGGCCGTAATAAGGTTACAAATGAAAATTATTACAGTAATTCCGTCGTAGAGGGCTAATCGCGAAATTGATTGAATATAAAATAAACGCGGTATTTATTTAACAACACTTAAACTCGACAACTAGTATTATACTCTATTACTTAAATAAAACGTGTTCTAGAAGTGAAACGATTTGACTTGAATTTGAGTTCACTATAGAATAAGGTATATAACAAAAGAATATATACTAGTAGTAACGACAGTTAAAGTATCCATGCATTATAAATAAACGATTACGAGTACAAGCAAATCCTAACACAGGTATTATGGTAAAGACATCTTAAAGTAAATTGTCGTTTGTGGCGTTTAAAGTACATCTTCAGTTAGAAATTATCAATCACTATAACAGCGCAGTTACCTACGTATTTGCTTATTTCTTGAGGTACGTATGTACATAAAAATCGTAATCAAGTAATCATATTGTAGTACCTACATTCTTACAATAAACAAATAATAACTTCCTCTCAATAATATGTAATTTGATTGGGTAAAATTAAAAGGTATTTTGATCGAGGAATTTATGTTATTCCATTATATCCTTTCTAGCAGTGTACTCGGTTGTTCGCGCTACGACTAGGTAGACTGAATAATCATTACATCGGGTTAACAATAATAAAGGTACAATGGTGTATAAAAAGTGCCGAAGGTGCACAAACTACAAAAAATGCCGAAGGAGCACAAAGTCCAAACAAAAAAAATGCCGAAGGTGCACAAACTACAAAAAATGCCGAAGGTGCACAAACTACAAAAAATGCCGAAGGAGCACAAAGTCCAAACAAAAATGCCGAAGGTGCACAAACTACAAAAAATGTATTATAGTCTACAAAATGTACCATAGTGTACAAAATGTACTATGATGTACAAAATGTACCTTGGTGTACAAAATGTACCATGGTGTACAAAACGTACTATAGTCTACAAGATGTACCATAATGTTCAAAATGTACTATGGTGTACAAAATGTACCTTGGTGTACAAAATGTACCTTGATGTACAAAATGTACCGCGGTATACATAATATAAAAAATGCTAACGTGCATACAAAAAATGCCAATGGGCACAAAATAACAAGGTGCCAGAGGGACCACAAAGGTGAAAAACTTGCCAATGAACATATAAATAATAAAATGTATAATTAATAAATAAATATTAATGGACAATCATACACAAATCGACCTAGTCCCAAACTAAGCAAAGCTTGTACGATGGGTACTAGACGATGATATTAATAATTATATATATAAATATATATATATATATATATATATATTAAGGCTGTGAAACCTGTGACCTGCTTTAGAATGAAGTGTAAACGATTGTGGTTCCTATTTTCAACAAACTAATTTTAGACTTTCAGTACTTATGATAAATGAGTCTTCGTGATTATACACACATTAAAACAGTGCTGTCCCTGAATTAAATGCTAAAATGAATAAAAGTTGGGTTGGGCACGGGTTTTCCAAATTGAAGACTTTGTTTTAATCAAGAGACGCAGCATTTATCATATTTTGCATCTAGTCTAGTTAATAACGATCCACGAGCCCTCATAAGAGACGTGGGTAGTGTGTTTACCTATCTATTTTTCCTTGAGTTATACTCACCTGTAACTCAATATAAATTTCAATAATGCAGTAAACAAATTGTGATTCCTTATGAAGTTACTACGGTATTTGAAATTATGGTCGGTGTACCAATCAATTGTGTAAATTTCACTATATAGAAATTCTAAAGTAAACATATTTTCTTTTCAAGTGATGACTAGTCAACGCCGGTTTAGTATTCTGAAATACTTACATTTCGTGAGAAGATTTCTAACTTCATACAAAAATTTGAAAATGTATATTTCATTGAAAAAGGCAAACTGTGAGTTTTCTTGCGGCGCTTCTTTCTCACAAAGGCCTTAGTTGGAAGCGCTGGTAGATTCCTAAATTTTCGAAAATAATAGCTCCATAGTACATTAATTCACGAGTAAATGAATATAATTATATGTAATCCAATGTTATGATTGGCGAAAGCAATAAAATAAAAATAACTGTTACAATACCAAATACAAAATATTCCATTACTTAATTCATTCCATTTACTAATAAAGAACAAGTACCTAATTGAAAAAAAAAAGAAAAAAAAAACACAAATGGAAAGAGGAGGTAACGGAAACGAGAACATAGAATTATTTAATGATGTAAAAATGAAAACAAAATTATTGAACTTGAAACTACTAAATAATAAGTATCACTCACTAAATTAACTTCATATATGCATAAACTTATGGTTAAAAGCCTTGTCTCAAAAGGAGATTAAATACCGAATACGCGAATAGTAACAAAGAAAAAACATGCCTTTATAACACATTTATTACAAATTTACAATACAGTTGTTGATAAGATTAAACTCGTGTTACATTTCAATGTACATTCAAATTCATGATTAAGGATTAAATTAGAAATATTACATTTCCAACTACAGTCACAGAATGAAGACACTACTACAGTCTAGTGACCGAGATATTACTAATAGGTATGCTGTGCATGCCAGTTACTTTGAACTATGTTGTCTGTTTTGCTCACTGCGCCGACGCACAAGCAACCCATATTAATGGCGAAACTCTCATCCTCGCTGTCACAGCGAACGTGCTGGATGCACTACACCGCCACGATAACCGTGCTCAGCTGAACCCTGAGTCTGAGCAAATGCTTCACACCTTGGTGTTTGGCGTAGCTGGCTGGTGTGGGGCATCTAGAGGTAAGCCTCGAATTTAGTTCAATTCACTCAGACGGAGCAGTGAGCGAATCCGCAGAATATTTGTAATTACTAATAATATGAATCAATCTAGATTCCAGAAATATATTAAATGTACATGTAATACAATGGTGATATGAAATGTTAATACCTAGTAATAATTAAATAAATAAGGTGTCAATAAATAACTATTTCGAATTTATCAAAAGAGGATGGTGTGGTGTATAGACACCTTTATGATAATAAAGTGTCAACAACTCCTGCCCGGCTGCCGCCATTGCCGCCATTGCTATGAGAGACGTCAACGGGAACGGGCAGTGGTGGTCGACAGAAAACCCATTTAAGTGTTTTATTGAATCTACTCCCACACGGAAACGCAGGACATCACAAATACAAAATAAAATCATCGTCGCAATACAAAATAAAATAAAATAGGCACACAACAAATCTGCCGTCAAATGGCAAAACGCTGCAACTTGAGTAACAGCGTTTTAAGTTGCCTTGTACAAAACGATTCCTTTTAGACTCTTCTATCATACCTTGTTTTCAGAATTTTTATATCTCATTTAATTAGGGCTGTAGAAAAATGTTAAAACGCGGTAACTATACGCTAGTCCAAGCAAAACATGATAACTCTAGTTACTCTGTTATTTAAACAAGACGTAACAAGACCGACAGTAAAGGTAGAACGCTGTAAATGGAACTTGCAGCATTTTAGGAAAACCTCCGGTCATAACCGCGCGATTGCTAACAACACGCCAAAACGCGGTAAGTAGCAATCAATTAATCGACATAGTTATATTGAATATAGGTAGCTACAATGAATGAGATGCAAGTGTTTTTGCCATAACTCAGTATACCCACATAGTTTTATTCTGTTGTTATTTTCAATTTGGTTGAGGTTACCAGTTGTTTTTTTTTATTATTCATACCTACTTAAATTCAATTAAATACTGTGATTTTTCGCATTTCCATTCATTGATGTCATACGGAATAATCATTTGGGGTAATTCTACTAGTCCTCATTCTCCAAAAGCGTGCACTCAGATACGAGCTTTGTTTTAAGTGGGTTACCCTTACCCTCATCTGGCAGAATAATATTGGTCAGAAATACACTTCGCATAACACGTTTCGCAGAAACACTTTCGGTCGAATGGTAAGATGGCATAAAGGTATAGTTGGCATTACTACTACCTCGCATACGACACATTTTGCAGCACATTGTTTTGTAGAATATCTCTTTGGCCGACTTTGGTTTAGCATAATTTTATGTACCATAATAATCCTATAGCATACGATTACAATAGCATAATTATTTTCTACTAGCAGAAAAGTGTGAAAATGACGCGTTGTGGGATGCGGTGATGAGAATGAATAAAGGACTGTTTTTACCTGGAATAAATTCGTTTAATTTACTATTTTTGGGATCACAAAATATGTTGACAACCACGACAAGGAAAAATACAATGACAACTAATTTTTAAAATAAAATGACAATTGAAAGGAAGTATAAATGTAAAAAGATCATATCAAAAGAGTCTGCAACATCCTGCCCCTCGTGCAGCAATGCACCAACTCAAATAGGCTATATATTTATTAAAATTAAGTGCAGCTACTTGAGGAGCCTTCTGTTGCGAGTTTTATGAGTTTTTTCAGGGGCCGGCGAAGCGTACCACCTGAGGTTGCAACGTCTACTACCCTGGTCACCCCGTCTTTCCCTGGATACAAGTTCGCTATTCGACCTCGTGGCCACAACCCTCTTGGGAGCGATTCATCCACGACGATTACCACGTCCCCAATTCGTAATTTCGGGTAACTGTAGTGTCCCTTATGATCCCGTGGTTGCATAGTGGGGAGGACCTCGCGCACCCAGCGGTTCCAAAAATGGTCAGCTAATCTTAAGGCCTTCTTCCATTCGGTTCGGCTGATGAGATCTCGATCGTTGGTAACAAAACTGGTTGGAAGGCTTTGATGAGATGATGATCCGATGAGGAAATGAAAGGGCGTTAGAGTAGTAGGGTCTTCAGGGTCTGTAGAGACATGTGTAAGTGGGCGAGAATTTACGATGGCTTCTGCTTCAGCCAGCTGAGCGTTACGAGGGTTTCTTCTTTTGGGTGCCTCTCATTAAGTGTAGCTTTTAAGGCCACCTTCACTGACCTGACCAAGCGTTCCCAGCATCCTCCAAAGGTCGGTGCTGCCGCTGGAATAAAACTCCATTTTATTTTCTTTAACGCCGTAAACTCCTCTATTTCATTTGAGTAAAATTCGCGTAGTATACGATTTGCACCAACAAAAGCGGTCCCATTATCAGAATAGATGGTGTCAGGGATCCCTCTCCTAGCAATGAAACGCCTGAGAGCCATTATTGCGGAGTCCGCAGAGAGGTTGTACACCAATTCTAGGTGGAGGGCTCGCGTTGTGAGGCATGTAAATAATGCCACCCAACGCTTTTCGTGGCGACGCCCGATAGTCACAGTAATAGGGCCGAAATAGTCTACACCAGTAAAAGTGAATGATCTTTGATGGTGAGAGAGTCTTTGAGGTGGCAGATCTCCAGTAATGGGATTCATGGGTTTCGACTTCCGAATTTTGCAGAATAAACATTGATTTGCGACAGTTCTGACGGTGTCGCGGAGTCTCAATAACCAAAATCTTTGTCTGATCTCATTAATAACGGTATCATGGTTTGCGTGGCCTGCTCCTCGATGGTAAAACTGCACCAATAAACGGACAACTGGGTGGCGGCCGAGCAAGATCGGGTAACCAGAGTCAGGATCGATGTCTTCTGCAGCTTTAATTCTCCCAGCCAGACGTAATAATTTATCTTCTCCCAGAGTGGGCGATAGTTTGATGAGGCGGCTACTTGAGGGAATAGGTTTCTGATTGCAAATGCAGGAGATTTCTTCAGCAAAGCTATCAAGCTGTATTTGTTGTAAAACATGCCTCTCAGCGGCTTTCATAAGGTCGGCATTTAAGGGTGACAGAGTAGTTGACGCTGACGAGCAACGGGCAGGAGCATGTATAATCCCGCTATTTGCTTTAGAATTTCGAATCATTGCCAAAATGTTTCCAAAGATTGCCACAGCTTGATGCACCCGGGCTGTGGCACGTAATAAACGCAACCAATCACTGAAGTGAGTAAAATCAGCTGTGACTGGGATACACGGAACTGTGTCGACCAAAGTAGGTCCCACCAATTCGTTCAAATGACATTTGAGCTCTTCGCGAACTGGTGCGACGCTAATCGGCTCCAAAGGCCAGTCCTCAGGGGACTTTAAAAGAAAGGAAGGGCCAGAAAACCATCGGTGTGTTTGGCTCAAATCGACTGGTCTCATTCTGGTTGCATCGTCAGCCACATTCAAGTCTGTCGGTACCCATCGCCAGTCTTTAACAGAAAAATTTTCCAAAATTTCACCCAAACAATGAGCAACGAAGGGCTTGAATGAACGAGCGTCACTGCGCAGCCATTGGAGGACAGTCATCGAATCGGTCCAAAAAAAGGTACGTGCTGATTTTTTTCGATGGCTATCCTTGATGACAACAGCGAGTCGAGAGGCGATCAAGGCGGCTTGGAGTTCCAGGCGTGGGATTGAAATTGGTTTCAAAGGTGAAACCCTTGCTTTACTAGCGATGAGAGTAAGCTTGCTGCTGCCGTCGGGGTAAACGAGACGCCAATAGGCCACACAAGCATATGCCAGCTCACTCGCATCTGCAAGGACATGTAGTTCTCTATATAGAGGCTCGGAGTCTTTGACCTTTGCATACCAACGAGGAATTTTGAGCGAAGCTACCTTTGAAAGCTCCCGGAACCAGTCATGCCACTTTGATACCTCGGTTTGTGGGAGTTCTGTATCCCAATCGGTACATGATCTCCAGGATTGCTGGAATAAAATTCGTCCTTTGACGACTAGAGGCCCTAACAATCCCAAAGGATCGTACACGCGCATGAGATGTGACAGCACTTTGCGTTTTGTTAGAGGACCAAGAAGAGGTTCGATAGAACCCGTTCAAAATCCTAAAAACTCAAAAATTAATCATGTTTTAAAAAAAAGTAAATTTCATATTGGCGACATTGTTCGTATTAGCAAATATAAAGGAGCTTTTCAGAAGGGATATACTCCAAATTGGTCCACTGAGTTGTTCACAATCACCAAAGTAAATAGAAGTAACCCAATTACTTACCATCTCGAAGACAGTCGAAAGCAAATGATATTAGGATCATTTTACGAGCAGGAGCTTCAAAAAACAAAATGTCCCAATATTTACTTAATAGAGAAGGTGATCAAAAAGAAGGGTAACAGGCTCTTTGTCAAATGGTTAGGTTTAAGTGACTCCGAAAATAGCTGGATTAATAAAACTACAATTTTATAAATTGACTTTAAACGAGGTTATAAAACGAATTTCCATTTATAATGATTCCCATTGTAACAAAAGCGATGAAAGGTAGAGGACTTGTAAATAGTATAATAAATAATTTACCATTTGAAGCACATTTACCTGGCTATAACTACTGCGGTCCCGGCACTAAATTAGAAAAACGACTTTCACGTGGAGATAAAGGAATAAATAAACTTGATGAAGCTTGTATGCAACACGATATCGCGTATAAATCTAACGATTTAAAACAACGTCAAAAAGCAGATTTAATCTTACTTAACATGGCAAAACAAAGAGTTAAATCAAAAGATGCTAGCAGAGGAGAAAAACTAGCGTCTTGGGTAGTTAACAAAGTGATGAAAACGAAACTAAGAACAGGAGCAGGCGTGAAAACCTTTAAGTCAGTCATAACCAAAATTCGTAGCAAGTTGAAGAAAATAAAACCGAAAAATAACCAATCAGCCATTCAATCAGCTTATTTGACAGCAAAAAAGTTGTTTACTAAACATAGAGTACGTTTACCTCGTGTTATTCCATTGCCAAAAACTGGAGGTATATTACCTTTGATACCTATATTCGCTGGTTTATCGGCATTAGGCTCATTAGCTGGAGGAGCAGCAGGCATTGCAAAAGCGGTTCATGACTACAAATCAGCACAAAAGAATCTTCAAGAATCGGAACGACACAACAGAATGATGGAGTCCATTGCTATAGGGAAAGGATTATACGTGAAACCATATAAAAAAGGAAACGGATTGTTTTTTAAAAATACAAAAAACTGATTTGGACGCTACCCAGCCGACCTCTCACAAATATGGACTTAATAAAATATGCTAGCAATATTCCATATTTTCGAGGAGTTTACATGCGAGATAATTTGCCAAAACAACCTCGACGTATAGAATGTGCCATTGTAAATTTAGATAGTTCTAGAAATGAGGGCAGCCACTGGGTGGCGTACGTAAAAGTTAATAAATATAGTGAGTATTTTAACAGCTACGGTGACTTAAAACCTCCTGTAGAACTAGTTCAATACTTGAAGAATAATGACATAAAGTATAATTACATCAATTATCAAAAGTTTAATACCTTTAATTGTGGTCATTTATGTTTAAAATTTTTAGTAAACTTCTGGAAAAAATATGATAAATAGTAAGTAAAATACTCGCCATGGGCATTAGCATCATGTCGTTCACAGTCTCTGTATCTGGTTATAATTCGTGTTTGACTACTAGCTATTCGCCAGCTTTACAACTTGATGGCCAGTATGAATGTGGTCTTTTGTATATTGCAACATTTAATTCAATACCTAATGTTGATCACAGAAATAATAACTTCCACTACGGCGATGGAGAACACATTCAAATTCCAACTGGTTCTTACGAACTTCAAGATATCTGCGATTATTTGAAGCAAAATGTAAAAGACTGTACATTCAATCTAACTTGTAACAATAATACTCTGCAAACCTCCATTATTTGTTCTAAAGACATATTATTTTCACCAGAGAACTCAATCGGAAGTACACTGGGCTTTGGTAAAGGAACAATAAAAGCTAATATATTAAGCCATTCTCAGTATCCCGTTAACATTTTGTCTACATCCGTTCTAAGAGTCGAATGTGACATCGTGTGCGGATCATTTGTAAATGGAAAATCAGGCCATATAATTCATGAATTTGTTCCTAACGTCCCTCCTGGTTATCGAATTATTGAAGTACCAAAAAATATTATTTATTTTCCCGTTAATCAACATACTATAAATTCAATAAGTATACGGATACTGGATGTAAATAATAATTTAGTGAATCTACGTGGTGAAGAGATTATTTTGTATCTGCATATTAGGAAAAAGCAATGTTAGATTTTAATAAAAAGACGGCACACCCGCAGGGTAGTGTCAGTGACAATCGTATCATCAAACGATCACCATCGTCAAAAATCAAGCTGACTAAAGAAAATAAAAAATTTCTTAAGCTTATAGGACTTGCAAAATGAGTATTCTTAACGTTTTGGATCCACTCGTACATGATAATTCCATAGAAAGCTATGAATTTCATTCCTATAAACCTTATGTAAACATTTTCAGTAGAAATGACGAAATCCGTATACCCATTAACCAACAGGATTTGTACGTATTACCTGCTGCAAGCACTTTATACTTGGAAGGTACCGTTAGTGTGATCAAGAGAGATACAAAGACTGTAGTTAACAGTTTCGAATTTACAAACAATCCATTTCTTTATCTTTTCCAAGATATACGGTACGAATTAAATGGAATAGAGATAGATAGGGTTAAAAATGCTGGTATAACGACTACAATGAAGTCTCTTGTATCCATGAATGAAAATGAGGCAAACATGTCAAAAGCATGGGGTTGGGACATAAATGGAACCAAGAACCAGACAGGAAAGTTTGCTGTTTCCATACCTCTTAATAAAATTCTTGGATTTGCAGAGGACTTTGATAAAGTAATAATAAACTGTAAGCATGAGTTAATTCTTCTGCGGAGCAACACTGATTTAAATGCAGTGAAACTTGACAGTGACGAAGTATTGGACGACATAATTATAAATAAATTAGTTTGGAGAGTTCCACACATTAAAGTTTCAGACCGTCAAAGAATTACTATGTTAAAATTATTGGAAAAAGACCGCCCTTTATATATAGCATTTAGAAACTGGGACATGTACGAATATCCACTATTGCCTAAAAGCACAAAACATACAATATGGTCTATAAAAACATCATCGCAGTTAGAACGACCAAGATATGTTATTATATCTTTTCAAAGTAATCGCAAAAACAATGCTCTCAGGAATTGTTCTCACTTTGATCACTGCAATGTTCGATCAGTAAAAGTATTTTTAAATTCAAACTATTTTCCATACGAGAATCTTAACTTGAGTTTTAGTGATGATAATTATGCCTTACTGTATGAAGAATATGCAAGATTCCAGCAGTCTTTTTACGGACGTAAAATTGAACCATTGTTAGATGTTTACGATTTCAAAAATAAGGCTCCTTTATTTGTTATTGATTGCTCCCGACAGAATGAAACACTCAAAACTGGTCCAATTGACGTGAGAGTAGAAATTGAAACTGACCAAGTAATACCAGATCAAACATCAGCTTATTGTCTCATACTTAATGATAGTGTCGTAGAGTATAGACCTCTCAGCAATATTGTTAAAAAAGTAACATGAACTGTGAATATGTTATTGTTGATGTGCAAGGATTTAAGGACCAACAGAATAACTTTATAATTAAAGAGTTAGCGATATCTACTCAAGAATATACTCAAGTATTTTTAATTAAACCACCATACTCTTTTTCTAAACTTAGCCCCGAAGAGAAAAGACAGGTGTCGTGGTTAGAAAAAAATCGCGGAATCCAGTGGAGAGAGGGTATAATTGACTATAGTGAATTTAAGCGTTTTATTAAGGTTTTTCTAAAAAACAAGAGCATATTGCTGAAAGGTATGGAAAAAGTAAAATGGGTTGCAGATCTTACTGAAAACTGTAATATCATTGATATTGAAGATAAGGGTTGTCCAAATTTTACAACTTTGCACAGCATTTATTGTAAAAGTAGTCAAAAATTTAACTGTTTCAATCATGCTAAAACATGTGCATTAAAAAATGTTATATGTATAAATAAATGGTTCAATAACAACGAGCAAAATTTAAATTGTTAATTAGGATCTTATATGCAAAATTATATTTTAAATAAAACATGTTATTTCAATAATGACTTTTATTTATTTACACTAAAACCAGTTTTACAAATTACGTTTACAAATTTGCTTAGAAATTTTATGAATTATGCTTTCAGCAGAATCCAAAATTTCATCCACAGGATCACTGGCTATATATTGCGCACTGAGACTTAAATATTCGCTGTCACTTTCATCAGAACTCAATTCAATTGGATCTGAACACTCCGTAAAGTCATATATCTTCACTTGTATCACCCGATTTCCCCTACGAGCCTCCTTACTAATTACATACGATTTTTTGTCACGATTTCTGCGGCTTTTATTCTTTGATCCTGTTTTCTCTTTTTGACATTTTCGCTTTTTTGTGCCTTTTTTAGTTTTTATTTTTGAAGCATCTTCTTTGTCCCATTCTTCTAAACGTTGCGTAAATCCTTCTAAAGGGTCTTGTGCGTAAACGTTGGCGTCAAAATCCGAATCCTATAAAGAACATAATGTCAATATGCAAATGTTCTATCAACGCTTTTGGGTGGCAACAATATTATTTAATATGAAAATTAACTTAAAATTACATACCATACTTAAAATAACACAACAATGTAAATTTAATTCAGTTAAAACTAGTTACACAAACTATTTAATATTAAATAATATTGTCACGTAAACCACAAAAATAATCTAAGAAAGAGAATAAATACTAGTCTCAGAATAAAGAATATGATGTTGTTCATTTAAATTACTGATATATTACTTCAACTTACTTGGAACGAGGTAAAAGTATCCATTTTCTAAAATGTCTGCTACCTTTGACTTTTACTTAAACAATAAAATAAATCAGAATTCGATCCGCACTCCAATGTACAATGCATGTAGTCAGCATTTACATGATTACTCGAGAACATCGTCATAAAATAAAATGTGCTGCTATTTGATTTTGAAATATAATTGTATAGGTGTTACATTTAAAATAAAAAGCCTGTGGCGACAAATTATGTCGTTGTAGTCAATAGATATTGAATTGACGATGAGTTTAATTAATTGTACTTGTCTTAACAAGTAAGGCATGAGTGCCTATCATATTTCCATAAATACACTTGTAATTAGTTTTTGTTTCGTAATATATAAAATAATGTCTGCGCGTAATAATAATTACCAATATCATGAAATGCAGCTATTGCTCACAGACTTTGCAAGGCGTTCATAAAATATTGCACTGTCACTTTTGTCCTTACTCACTCTGTACATACTTCTATTACACGTTATACCGTTCTAACAAATCGTAGTTTAAATCTATACTTACTCCTGAAAACTTAATTCTACAGTTATATACGAGATGAAAGTACGCATGCGTAATGTTCAATTTGGCCCAAGAGGAAGGTTGAGAAATGAAATAACTCATATTTTCGTTTCATTAAATTTATTCATATTAATTGCGATAGTACAGTAAAGAAAAACTTATGAAATACTTATTTAAGACTTCTATATAACATAAAAAATCTGATTTTATTTGCATAGTGTGAGATTATAACTTTATTTGTTTGTGACCCCATGCCAATGTGGAAATTTTGTCACTTTTAATAAACCTTTTGTCATCTTTATTGCATAAAGCAACTTTATTTACCGTCTGCGTAAAAATTTCATGCTTTATTGATTTGAACAATGCCTGTTTTCTGCGTACAATCTGGCTAGTAAGAAGGACATTATTGTAATCAGAAACTGTAAGGTCTTTAACAACAGTTTTTTTCACTCCTTTTGCTTTTTTGATGGTATATTTATTATCCGTTGTAATGCAGTATAACTTAGACCTTAAACCTATAAAACTAGAAATTATGGATCCACCGAGTTCATCTTTATATAGCCCAGGAATTTTTTTATTCTTCAGAGGTATATTAAATGGATTATTTAATTCTAAATTACTTGTATCAAAATATTGTATAAATCGTAACTTCAAGTCTTTATAAAAATCGTAAGTATTTATCGTATATACAAATGAATCAGTGTCCGTATATTGAAGAGTTACACGATCGGAATAATACGATTTAATAACCGAGTAATGAAATTCGTACATATGACTCTTAGATAATTTCAGTACAGTAAACCCAATGTAAATCGGTTTGTTAAGTTCTACAATCTCGGGTTTCATTTGAATTGCAACTAAATCCTCTGATAAAATTGATACACGACAAAAATTTGGTTTATTTATTAAATTACTTGCACCAATTCTCTTTTTCGATATATTATCTTTATCAGCCCAAACATTTACGAATTTTACATTAACCCTTTTTTCAGTATCTTCTAATGTTTTCCCGAATACGCTATTATTTAGTAATTTGAAAAAGTCTTGTTCAAATTGAGATACTGCTTTTTTTCTTAATTCAGTGTTTAAATCAATATACTGCTTAAGGAATGGACTTTGTCTGAACTTGATAGCACGATGAATTTTTTTAAGTTTAAGACCATGACTCAAGCATGTTTTAAGGTGAACATAATGTATAACATAATTATATTTATCATATAAGTTAGGTACCAGTTTTTTCATTTTTCCTCCAGGTGGAACCATTTTTTCTGCACAAAATGGTAAGTCGTTATGGTCATTATGAAGGTTAACTGGGTATTCTAAATCTACTTCTAAAATATAGCCAAATGTAGCATCGTCAGTTATCTCCATTACTTGAAGTAACTGGATTTGACTTTGGGTCAACCACTGAAAATCAGAAAATGGGAGGGCATGGCACATACTATAACCATATAAATTGTTACAGTCTATATACACTATGTAAGAATCCGATTTATTGGTATCATAATTGGACATATATTTATTATTTGCTTTACTGTATCTATTCGAACACAGACATATGCCCCCGCGTATTCCGTTTTGAATCATTCTGAGCATTTCAAAGTCGTGTAACAGTTCAAGTGTGACACCGGTTTTCAATAACATCGCATCATACGATAAACTAGGAATACTTAAATAAAAACACGGGTCTAGTTTGTAATGGGTTTTACTGGTTTTCCGAAAATTTTCGAAGATATCAGTAAGAAGCAACACATCGGATTTTAAGTATAGATCAGTGTATTCACCCATATCGCTTATGTTAAATACGTCCCACACTAATTTCGCATGCTGATATTGCTCATTAGTAATCGTCTCATTGTTTAATGAACTGAAAAAGTCTTTCTGTAACGGCAATTCTTTTTCTTCATAAGAATGCCATGATTTCATGTGTTCATATGGGTAAATTCCTTTACGAAGTAATAGATCAAATTGATACGAGTTTGGGACACTTTTCTTTAAATGATGAAAATCTGATTTGTTCATGCTTTTGGCAAGGTTGTCCAGACTAGTTCCTAAGAATTTAAAAGAGTCTACAAAGCGAATGGGGAAACAATCTTCGTCATTTTGTAAAATTAAGTATTTAGTAAACGATATGTATTTTTCCATAGTTTTAGGAATAAGTTTTACTGCTCCGGGAGTTTTACACAATTCTTTAATAAATAAGTGACAGTCATAACCTGATAAGTTATGAAAAAAAACTGGAACAAATTTAGGGACTTGAAACTTTAAGTTGCACTGTGTATGTGCGGCTCCGCGATATCGTCCAGTTAGATGACAATGATCTCGAACTTTATTTTCGTTCCATAGCAAACTCTGACAAATATGACAAATATAGGCATTAGAAAACGCTTCATTATCAGATTCAGTGTAAATCACGGGCTTAGTGGTCTTTAAAATGTGAGATATATCTTCCACTTTTTTGTAGAGTGATTGAACAAATCTTTGAACACAATCAGGCCCGCGATATGAGACAAAATCATTTAAGTTTTCATTATACGAACACACAATTTTATAAGCAAATGCTACTGGTACATGTTTTTGAAGTACGAAAGTGTCTGATTTAGCTGGATCATTATCACAGCCCTGATACCTTTCTAAGTATGTTTCAAAATCGGCATAAATAACAAAAGGCACTGTCTGCGTCCGTTCATAGTGACTGAATCGAATTGTACTCCCAGGTGGAGGCAGTTTTGTTGCAACCCCAACACAATCATGGTTACTCAATCGATCTTTGGTTTTAAAAAATAACAAACAATCATCGCAAAAATGCAAAGAACTGTGATGTTTTGTTACCTGACTTCGAACAAGTCGTGATAAACTTTTTATTAAACAGTAGTGTTTTTGGTCATTTTCTTCTAGTAAAAGTAAATTGATTTTATGTTTCCTTTTGAACTGAGATTTATAAAGAGGACCAATCACTCGTTTGTTTTTCAAACCATAAACATTGATGCTAATTGAACTATTATTCCGTTCGAACACCTCAATGTCAAAAAAATTCATAGGATAAGATAACCCTTTTGTAATTAAAACATCCTTAAAATGCGGATAAGATGACACCCGATTTACATTTTGATTAGCTGGATATAATCCTGCAACAACGCTCCATAAAAAACAAAAATTATCTTTATTTCTTATATTCACACATGCCTTTTTATTCTTAATAAAGTTAGGCAGTTCTATGTAACTGGACCCGCCCAATGGTTCGTATTTATTAATGTTTACTTCGAGGTGGGAGATACTTAGAAATGACCAACCGCTATCTCGGTGTTGAAATTCATCTATTTTTTGCAATAAACCTGCAACAACTGTCTTGTAAACTGCATCAAAATCATGGTGAGTATGTAATACAGTGTTACTAGTTGCAAACGATTTCATTTCCTGTGTATCATTTTTACATAGATAAAAAAGAGCATATAGTTCAAAATTTACCTTAATCGAAGTATGGGCTAAAATTGCTTCATTTACCAAAAAAATAACTTTATCCTGAACTTTATTTAAGAACTCTGCTGGTAATATATTTTCTGAATAATCATTTGCTAGCACTTTGTATGAAGCAATTCTAGACCGGAAAGCAGATGAAATTTTATAAACACCTGTTATGTATTCTTCAGAGCAATTTTTCTTGTGAAAAGTACTACGCAGGTGGCCAACCCATTTTCGTTTATCAATAGTTTGCGAGCAATTTGAACAAAACGGCATTGTTGATTTTCTAATATATGATCTCTAAAATAAACTCACACTATGCAAATATAAATATATATATATATATATTTATTAAAAAATAAATGAACATTAAAATATATCAAACAAAGCCACAATTGATTTTTAATTAGCCAAAATAAACTGACAGTTACGAGCTGAACGCGAATAAAACATTTATTTCAATATTATATTACTATTTACTTTGTCAAATTTAGAACACATTTGAAACAATAAAAATTAAAAGATAAAATATAAAGTTCATGCACTTAAAAATAGATAAGCCGTAATAAAAGTAAACCCGACGTTATTAACAATTAAACAATAGAAACAAAAAAATAAAAGCAAAAAGTTATTAAGTTTCTGGGATTAGAACCCGCGCTTGCTGCTTCCACGGCAAGCGCTCTTAAACCACGCCACCGTGTACTATAGTACTCAATGTGAAATTTATGTATAGGTTCTCGTCAGCATGTAAAGTAATTTATGGATGAATAATTCTTCAGTAACACAAAATTTATTACGATATCAAATCACTAATTAAAAATTTAACTGTTATAAAAATATAAAAAATTAGTTGGTTTTGGTACCAAAATAAACAGGGTCTACATCAACCATGGAATTATGTATAATTTCAAAAAAACCTTGAAGCTGTTTCCATTCTTCTCCGTCTGGATTCATCTGAATTTTTAACGAGGTTAGCGCCTTCCGCCAGCGTTCCTCTGGACGAGTGGAAACAGCATCGCTGGTTTTATACACCTTAACTTCAACGTAAAATTCTCCCTCAACGGGTTTACGTCGACTCACGATTCCGTTGGCAACGCGTGAAGTTAGGACTGATGGCAGATCATTGGGTGAATGCAGCGCAACAGCTGCTGTTTCCTCGGCAGTTACAAGGCCAAACAAGTCGTAGGGGTCGGTCACTCTTTTTGCTTCTTTTGGTTTTCCCGGTCTGTAAAAAACGGTCAATCAAAATAAATACTAAATAGAGATAGGTTATTTTTTATATGCATGAAACTGTTAATGATACACATATTTAATGCTTAACTTAATATTCGATCTCGGAAGTACACATACATGTCGTTTTAATCAGTCAGATTCTTTGTGTAAATATATTTTTTGAAAGAAATATACGTACTTTTTAGGGGCAAGCGGTTTTCTTTTCTTCACATCTTTAAGAAGCACAGTTTCTTCCGAATCCGATCTAAAAATGAAACAGTGTATATGGTGAGATAATTTCAAGCTAAAATTTAATTTAGTCCTTAACTCGTAAATTATTTGCCTGTATAAATGATTGATATGAATTAATATTTAACAATGAAAATTTGTTTTGACAGAATCAAAAAATCTATAATTTAAGGCTGCAACGTGACCTCAAAGCTTACATAAGCGCTAGTACGAATTAGAGGGTATATAAATTGAGATTTGATTTAATTAGTTCAAATAATTATATTAAGGTACATACCGGTTAGAAATCACTCGTTTTTTTTGTCCTTTTTTAGCGGCAACAGGCCTTCCCTCATCTTCTTCATATAGTCCTTCGAATTTACAATAATCTGAGTCGGACCTAATAACAATGAAAGAAATATTTAAATACTAAAACATAATTTAATATGTACTGTTATATCCGTTTATGAAATAGTAATATCTCAACCGACTACTATTGAGTTATTATACTTCTGTATAATTTAAATTATTCTTCATTAAAGGTCACCCAAGTATATTTTAAAATTAAATGTTGACTTGTACTTTTCTTCATTCCACAAACACTGGTACATACTACAATTATGTTACAAAAAATGTTTATAATTAATAACTACTTACTTACATGATTTCAATTTCAGGGTCACGAACAAAGAAATAAAATTTATTAATTTCTATTTCACTGCACTCGTGTGAACTGCACCGCAAATCAGAAGAAAAGAATTATGATATTTGAAATTATATTTCTGTTGTAAAATTATCGCTGAAGCATCATATGCGACAAGGGCTGTCACTACAGCAGAGAAAATAATTGTCACACAAATATTCAAGAACGTAATTTACATTACATTTCGTACATATGATAGGTACATTAATTAGGGATGTAAATATTTAAGTTTTTTGACTTTTTCTTTAATTCAAATTTACCAAGGTAAAAACCAGATGTGGACCACAATTTTCTTTTTTTAATTCAAATGTTGCTAAGGCAAAAACCAGATGAAGACCCAAACCAATTTTTTTATTTTGTAAAACAAAACAGGTCCCATAGAACCAGGAGTTATTCATTACGATGATTAAACGTGCCCTTAACACAGTAGATATAGTTATTTTTTATGTAATTTTAGTCTTTGTATCGATTTTTATACGATTACAAATTCGTAATAAAATTAAAATTGTTTAAATGAAAACTTTTTACGTTACAAATAAAATCTAAATATAAAATAAATATAGTCATTTTAAGACTTCATGTTCAACCCTAAGTTACTGTTAGTCTTGCTAATTTTAGCTAGAACAGAAAAACAAAATTATCCGGTTACATAGTTGCAAGTAATGAGATCCTTAAACAAACGCCGCACTTGAATCGACCGACCGTAAGTCAAAAGATCCTAAGTCTCTATACGTTCATATTAAGATACGTCCATTTTGGTTTCACATGATATTATTTTGTCCAAGACGCGAATACTTGAAAAGTAGTTATTGCCGTCTTCTTCGTTCCTGTTTACGTCATTACCAATAGCCAATCATAAGCTGTATGCTACAACGCGCTATCAAAGTTTTTTACATTTGGTTGCATATATACAATTTTCAAAGCAAGGATTGTCGGAGAATCCCCGCTATAACGACCGATAGTTTCTGGAGGATTATAGCACACAAGCTAATGCTGCGTCTTTGCGACGCGGAGCTTGCATCTTGTCACGAAGTCTGGCCAGCTTCGTAATGAGTTGTGCTATAGGAATCCGTCACTATTTGTGTCAATAGCACGGGGAGGACCCAAGTACATAAAACGCGACTTGATGCCAGGGCTTTGCGCCATGGAAGTCGTACCACATCTCGGAAACTGGCCACTTCCAAGATGTGGAATGTACTTTACCACACATAACAATCCTATGTCTTACATGGTACCAAAGACAAAAGGAGCGTTGTGAGATTCTATGCCAGGGCTTCTGCGCCATGGGAATCTACGTGCTCATAGAAGTTGATCACTTCTGTGACATGGTGTGACTTTTAATATGAAATATGAAAACACATATCCCGAACAATGAAAGCATATCCTGAACAATGAAAGCACGAACTATGAAATACGAAATCACGATACATTATTTTGTTTTTCTTTCATTGCACACGCACAGTACAAGCGGCTTATTGCTTGTAATTTATAAAATCAGATAATTTATAGGATTGGACATAATTAATCACTTCGAGACATGAAAATATAGGATATTGGGCTTCTAGATCACTTGAATACTGATTTCCCCAATGGAAAAACAATCAAGCTAAAACATAGAATCACTTTCAACAGAAACTTTCGTGGAACGAGCGCAGCGAGCGGTCAAATACTGTTTTGGGGATTGTAGATCACTTTGACACACACATTACCAACGGAACAGAATCAACGTAAAACTTAAAAATCTATTTGACAAAAACTTCATCGAAAACAGCATAGAGCGAGCGCAGCGAGCGGCCAAATGCTGTTTTCGATGAAGTTTTTGTCAAATAGATTTTTAAGTTTTACGTTGATTCTGTTCCGTTGGTAATGTGTGTGTCAAAGTGATCTACAATGCCCAATACTATACTACTTGGCAGATACCACCAACTTATCTTCGGTCTGCTCAGAAACATTTGATATGGGATGTGCGTTGTCACTAAGAGTTGTTGCGCCAGTGTTGCCATCGATCACGGGTACTTCGAGTGTGTTGACAAGCGGAGGAGGTGGTTGACGGTGAAGAAGTGGGTTGTGGCGTAAAGAACAGCCGTCAACACCGCATGGGTTAACTTTACATGTTTTCCACTGGTGTGAACTACCCTTTAGACATCGGTAACAAACCTTTGCCTCACGCAGCCACTGCCATCTCTCATCAACATTCAAGGATTTAAATTTATAACACTCTCTAATATTGTGGTCATTCTTACAAAATGGGCACTCTTTTTTAATCCCAGCACCTCCACCAAAATTGCCCTTCTTATCTAATTTTGAACGAACGATAGTATTATGAACGATTTCGCGTTTGAATGGTTTATCGTAAGGAACGTTATGCTGGAGGTGTTGTGACGCACTAGCCTCAGGTGCCAAACCAAAACGTATGTGTTGGTCTAGTTCGCGCTTCAAAAAATCGGACAAAATTTCAAGTTTAGGACGTCCCGTGGTATCCTGCATTGCGAAATCTGTCCATCTTATTTTCATAGTAGGATTCAATTTTGCTAGAACCGCATGAAACAATTCTGGCGAAAACAGATACTCTACGTGATTTAATAATTTAATTGTGGAAATAGAGTTACGTACCCGATTTGAGAGGATTCCGAGTTCTTTAAGATCGTTACCTAGTCGTGGTAGATTTTTCAATGAAGTAACCTCCTTGTAAACGAAGAGCTCGGGGCGCGCGAAGTTATCTTCAAGAGCGCGCATGACCTCCTCCGGGTCCTCCGTCGACATCAGCAGCGCCGCCACGGCCTCACGCGCGGGCCCTCGGAGTGCACCGTCTAGTCGGTTTATATTATCTAGCGGAGAAAAATTTTCTTTTGTTATGCTGTATGTACGCTTGAATTGTAACCATTGAAGTGTATTGCCAAAAAATAATGGCAGTTCCAGCTTCCTGGTGCCGGAGGCGGAAGCAAGAGCCTTTGCTGCTGCGGCAGTGTCGGCTACCGCCTGCAAGAGAGTGGCTGGTTGGTCAAGCTCCGTGAGGGCGAGCGGCGGCGCATGGCCGACCGCCTCGTATGCTTTAGAGACCTTTGGTAGTTGCGCTTGTCGAATGGAAAGGTTGACAGGGGGTGCAGTTGCCCGAGTGGCTGTTGGTGGTGGTACCAAACAGCCGGGTGACGGAACAGTAACCTGTTGCTCGCGTCCTATTGCAATATTGCCTCTGTCAATATTGTTGTCAATTTGGTGATTTTCTACCCATTTTTCGGTTCTATCTACGCTCACCCTTGTAGAACTTTGATGGCTTGCGCGACTCCCAGCGCGGCTACACTCTGCATCTGCATCGATGGCAGCGAGCTCGGCTTGCAGTTCGCACTCCTCCATCTGCTGCTGTAGCGCTGCGAGTTGCCGTTCACGTTCGCGCTCGCGAGCGGCTAGCTCCTGCTCGCGCTCGAGGCGACGACGTAGAGCGAGCGCTTCGGCGGCTGATTTTTGCGCTTTCACAGTTGCGGACGAACGCGACGATCTGCTATGTGAAGTGCGCTCACTCGGTGCAGCGCTGACTGGCAGACAGGAGCTGCGGGGAACTTCCGCGGCGGGGCCCGGGTCGGCCGACATTATTTTATTTTTACTACGGGTGATCATGTGCGGATGAACTATGTAAAAATATGTGAATGTAAACAATGTATCTAAGTAAGGAAAATGGAAATATTTGTTTATGAAATAGGCACTGAATACGATGGGAGAAGGACCAATGAAAATGACGCGTTGTGGGATGCGGTGATGAGAATGAATAAAGGACTGTTTTTACCTGGAATAAATTCGTTTAATTCACTATTTTTGGGATCACAAAATATGTTGACAACCACGACAAGGAAAAATACAATGACAAATAATTTTTAAAATAAAATGACAATTGAAAGGAAGTATAAATGTAAAAAGATCATATCAAAAGAGTCTGCAACAAAGTGCGTTAAGTAAACTTTACGTAGTAGAATGTAAGTACCGTTTGGTACGACGACGAGCGGTTCGAGGAGCAGTGTTAGGTATCTTGCCGCCGCGGGGCAACTGCCACTAAATTTTTAATCACAACAATTGTAATGCATAAATTAGGTCCTGATTTCACCTTAGGGCAGGTCCGACTTGGATTAGGTTAGGTACGACGACGAGCGAAGCGAGGAGGAGTGTTAGGTTGAATTGAGACCCTAACGAGCGAGCGAGCCGCGCGGCATCGGCCGGCTACCATACCACTCCATGGACAAAATGTGTAATCAATCACAACAATTTGTAATGCATAAATTAGGTACTGATTGCACCTTAGGGCAGGTCCGACTTGGATTAGGTTAGGTATTCCGCATATGTCCTGTACAACAAGATAATACAATGAAGTCTATCTTGGAATCAAATGGTATATTCGGCTTGACAACTTTATGCCGCCTAAAATATTATGCAAAAAAATTATCTGCGAAAGTACTATTCGTTTAGAAGACTTTTATGCTCATCAACACTATGCCAATATAAGATTCGGTATTATAAAAATCTGCGAAATGATTTATGCCAAAGCATACTCTGCGTAAGATGTTTCTGCCAAACGTTACTTCTGCCAAGTATCGTTATGCAAAACAAATATATGTCAAAAAAGTTTCTACAAGATAATAGTGAACCGTTTTAAGTAGATATTTGTTACTTAGTGAGTTTTGGTTGTGAACAGACGATTTCCCGTTGACCTATAACTATGAAAATTGGCAAGTAAGTACCGTCTTATACTACAAGTAAATATAAAGAAAACATAGAGTACGTAAAATGTTTTCTAATGGTAAAGTTAACTTCGTCGCTGAGTGCAGTTTATCTTTTCGTTAGAGTGTGGTTACCGTACTTTCATAGTTCGCACAGAACCATCGGTGCGATAGTCCGACTTTTATTCAGTTGACCGTCATACTTTAAGTAAAGTTATGACTTTTTTACTATCACTCATAATACAAAATGACTTACATGCTAAACATTATTAAATTATGGTTGGGGAATAATATGGCATAACGATGCAACTAAGACGTTACAGCGTTTTGCCACGTCATTCAGTATTCTTGTTACTTCAGGGTTCTACTGGCAAAACGCGTTTGCATTATTATTTAATTTATTGTCATAAAAATATTATATTTTCTTTTTCGGCTGTGCAAAGTATATCATAATGTCTGATCTATATAAATTTCAACCATTTAAGATCATAAATAATAGGTAAATCCAAGGCCGATATGTTCAAGACTGTTTCCGCCAGACACAAATTGAACCTCCCACGGGCCCATGTGATGGGAAACTATCAAAGCAATCTTGCCTAGCGCGAAACAATGAACGCGATACGCGCCCTATGTACTTAACCTAACTTGATCTACGTTGCTAACCTGGAGTTCAGCCGAATCTCTTCCCGGCTGCAAGGTTGTGTCTCTGTTTTGTGTAAAGTGTATGTAAGTGTTACTTGCACCAATAAACGACGTCCCGGTCTGCGCCGCCGCTCCGAACTCGTCAGCAAACACGCCAAACACCACACCGAATAACAGTTCACACAGTAGCAGTCCTTATATCACTCTAAATAACTATCCTTGGGGCGCCCGAAGCAGCCCACCGTACAAGGAACCGTGCCGTATCTCAACCCTTTCCGTTAAAGTGTAAGACTTCCAAAAATCGCCCGAAACCACGGAGGTTATAATGTTCACGAACCGTTACGTTAAAGCACATGCAGCAATATGGCGCCGGCTCCCGTCTGCGCGACAGCCCGTGCGCTCGCAGCGCCGTGACAGAAAAATGAACTAACTGATTGTGTGGCCAGTGAGTAAAAACCTATCGATTCTGAACAACCACCCGCCCCGGACCGACCCGTCGTCGGTCCGCTCAAACTCCCGGTAGTCGGGATAGCGTTGAAACCGCCCGTCTAAGGATCGAGTCCCTCACCTGTACATCTGCGATCCGTGGAGACCCATCCTTGCCCGCTATCAAGTTAACGATGCGCCCCCGTCGCCAACACAACGGTGATAGGTTAGCATCCTTAACCAGTACGAGGTCTCCAACGCACGGTGGGGTCGTCCTGTCCGTCCACTTAACGCGTTGCTGAAGAATGTGCAAATACTCAAGCGACCATCGCTTCCAAAAATTTTGAGTCATTTGCTGCAGCATCTGATACCGTGACAACCTATACAGCTTAACATCTGTATACGGATACTCCGGCAAGGCGTTAAGTGGTTGGCCAATCAAAAAATGACCTGGGGTAATGGCCTCCAGGTCATTCGGGTCAGCGCTCAACGGACACAAGGGGCGCGAATTTAAAACTGCCTCAATTTTGCAAAACACCGTTGACAATTCCTCGAAAGAGAGGATCGTTGAGCCGATGACCCGATACAAATGAGTCTTGGCAGACTTAACCACTGCCTCAAATATTCCACCCCAGTGGGGGCATCCAGGTGGACTGAAATACCACGAAATGCCCCGACTGGCGATGGCCGTGCCGATCTCTCGCTCATTTTGACTTAAAAATAATACAATTTCCTTTAGGCAACGATCGGCGCCCTTGAAGTTGGTACCACAATCCGACCGTATCAATGCCGGTATCCCCCTTCGAGAAACGAATCGGTCCAGCGCTGCCAGAAAGGCCTCTGTAGAGAGATCAGCTACCATTTCCAAATGAACGGCCTTGGTCGCCAGACACACGAAGACGCACAAATATGCCTTAACCGACTTCGCATTGCGAAGGCGTGATGTCTTGACCATGAAAGGCCCCGCGAAGTCTGTCCCCACACCAGCAAACGGCCGAGCTTCCGTAACTCGGTCGGGCGGGAGATCTCCCATTTGTGGCTGCATTGTGGCTGCCCTGAGCCGGTAACAAGGCAAGCAACGAAACACAACGCTCCGTATCACTCTCCGTGCCGACAAAATCCAGAACTCCCGCTGCAAAATGCCCAGCAGAGTGTTGCAGCCTGCATGTGAGTTTCTGATGTGACGGTCCCAAACCAACAGCTCCACCAGAGCTCCCTTTTTGGGAAGAATTAAAGGATGCCGCGCTGAATAGGGCAATTCGGCATTCCGTAGTCGGCCTCCCACCCGGAGCATTCCGTGCTCATCAATAAACGGGTTGAGGCGGACAAGGCTCTTCTTCATTCTGCCCACGCCAGTCCGCAAGATCCTAAGTTCATCCTGGAACTCCTTTCCCTGTACGACCTTCACCCAACGTGAGAGAGCCTTTTGCTGCTCCTCAGGTCCCATTACAGGTGACAGGTTGCGCTGAGCAGCAGGGCTTCGACAATTATGGAAAAACCGCATTATCCATCCCGTGACTCGAAGTAGCTTCCCTAGTGAGCTATATCGTTCCAAAAGAGTGTGGTCCACTGCCACAGACTCCACTGTAGTCACATTGACTCTCAGACCCTGGTCAGGGGGTAGTGGCTGGCGTCCGCAGTCATTGAAAGGCCACTCCGTATGTGGCCGTTCCAGCCATTGAGGCCCCCACCAGAGAGAATGCTCAACCAGAGCAGGCGCCGGGCAGCCGCGACTCGAGCAGTCTGCCGGGTTAACTTCACCTGGAACATGTCTCCAGACCAGAGGAGTCTCCGAGTTATTTATCTGTGACACTCGGTTGGCCACAAATACCTCAAGCGTATGGACCGAAGTCTGCAGCCAGCACAACACGATCTGGCTGTCCGTCCATGCGTAAACCGTGTCATTCAGATCCACCGTGCCACGCAGATTCTGCGCCACATGGTTTAGGAGGCGGGTCAGGAGCGCGGCACCCGCCAATTCCATCTTCGGAATCGTCCACCGGGTCCGAACAGGCGCAACCTTGCTCTTGGCCATGACCAAGCGTACAACGCCCTCGCCAGAAGTCTCACCTGTTCTCAGGTAGACTGCGGCCGCGTACCCTTTCTCAGAAGCATCGCAGAACCCATGCAGGGTCACCCTGGCTCCCGCCTGAGGGAGCAGTTTGCGCGGGATCTCAATTTCTTTAATATGCGACAATGTGGTCACGAATGCCGTCCACTCGTGCAGCAGCTCGTCCGTGAGCTGCTCATCCCAGCCTAGTTGGGCCAACCAAAGCTTCTGCATGAAGAACTTTGCCATGAACGTGACCGGAGAGATCCAACCGTTTGGATCAAACGTTCGTGCGATAGTCGAAAGGACTGATCGCTTGGTCCAGGTCTTCGACAGCAATTCGGCCTCACAATTGTATGTGAAGACATCCTGAGTCGGTCGGTACTGGACCCCCAAAATTGCCAACGCATGAGGATTATCCGAGTCCTCAAACAAATGCGGGTCTTGTTGGTGCTCAGCTGGTAGTCCTGCCAGCACCTCTGGGCAGTTTGACAGCCACTTCCTGAGTTCATAGCCACCGGAGGCCATGAGCGCCACCAATTCATCCCTTAGGATGAGCGCCTGCTCAATGCTGTCCGTGCCCGTACAAATGTCATCCACGTAGACATCCCGGTCGATGACTGCAGCTGCGCGAGGGAAGCGCAGCCGTTCCTGGTCAGCCAGCTCTCGTAGCGTCCGCATCGCTACATACGGGCTGGGCTTTAATCCGTACGTGTTCGTGTTCAGCTCATACGTGATCATCGGTTCTTCTGGGCTCTCTCGCCACAATATCAGCTGGAACCGACGGTCATCCGCATGGATCTCCGTTTGGCGAAACATCATCCTCACATCCGTAACGAAGACAACTTGGTGTCTCCTGAAGTCCGTTAGAATGTCTGCAATGTCTCTGGTCAACTTTGGACCAGCGTGCAGGCATTGATTCAGGGACACCCCGTTCGATGTCGCCGCGCTCCCGTCGAACACGACCCTGATCTTGGAGTCAGGTGTCTTCAGGACTGCATGATGAGGCAATACGTAGTGCTCCTCACGACGCCAGTCTACCCTGGATACCGACATGTGACCCAAAGCCAAATATTCACGCATGAACTCAACATACTTTCGCCGAAAGTTGGAGTCCCGTTTCATGCGCCTTTCCATGGCCATCATCCGTTTCTCAGCCAGGCCCCTGGAGCTCCCCAGCGGAGGTCGCGTCGATAGAAATGGCAGCCGTGTCATAAATCTGCCCGAAGGGAGGCGCACCGTGTTGCACTGATAAAATGTCTCGCACTCCTCGTCCAGTGGGCTTGTCCTGGGAGCTGTGGGTGGCTCTTCTGTTGCCCAGAACCTTTGCAGGACCTCCGATAACACGCTGCCGTAGTATATGTTGCTATAATCCGTTGCGTCCTGTGGTCCCCGTACTGGGCCCAATAATGCGTACCCACCTGCGGTACACACGGCCACCAACCCGTTTGGTTGCAGCTCCCGCTTACCGCTCCGCAGCAGCTTCCCGAGGACGTCAGTTCCAAGTAAGACGTCCACCCGTCCGGGAATCGCGAAGTGAGGGTCGGCCAACTCCAATCCCTTGGTCAGCTTCGTTACCGCCGGCGGTAACCGTACCGAAGGAAGAACCCCGACCACTTCATCCAAAACAATAGCCGTGGCCTTCACCCGCGTGATCGATGCCGAGTCACCCATCTCAAACAGGAGGTCCGTCTGACCCCTGATGTGAGGCACCTGATTGCCACCTATACCTATTGCGCCATCCCGTGATGGCTCCAACCTGAGGCCCAGCCTGGCCACTAGGCGGCTGGACACGATACAACCTTGTGCCCCCGAATCCAGGAGTGACCTCACTGGCACTGGCCGTCCATCCGTACCCCTGACGGTAATCTTAGCCGTCGGTAATAATACCGTCACTGGTGGGGTGGGCACTACGGATGAACAGACCGCTAATTGCTAGCAGGGGGAACCTCCCTCCCTTTCCGCCGGAGGGGGAGAGGGCCCCTGGCCCAGGTATGGGTCCCACCCCGGGTAGTACACCCCTCGACCCATCGGTGCCATGCGCGCCGGCTGGTAATAGCCCATCGGCATCCGTCCCATCTGCGGCGGACGCGCCATCAAGCGTGGGCGCTCTGCGAGGGGTGGAGAGAAGCGACTACTCGGGGGCGGCACCCTGCCCCCCAGCGCGGCCGAGTAAGTCGCGTAACCCGATTCCCCATGGGTCATCTCCGGGCACCCGCCCGAATCTCGGCGCCGATCCCCCCCCCGCGGAGGAGACTGCGGCATCCGGCGGTACTCCGGAGCCCTCGATGACCCCCCTCCCCGAGGAGGGGGCGACCGCTGGTCTCTGGGTGACCCCCCTCCCCGGTGGGGGGGCGACCGTTCACCCAAGGCTGGCTTAGGAGAGGGGGGATGACCTCCCGATGAGGCCCCGTACCGCTCCCCACTCTCAGCCAGGCAGAGAAGTTCATGATGGGCTCCTCCGCATACTCGGCAGTTGGTGGTCTTACTGCATTCACGCACATAGTGTGCGCCTAGGCAGCGGAAGCACAAGTTTCGCTGCTTGACCACCCCCCTGCGCCTCTGCACCCGCTGTGCTCCAAAATCCGCGCACGCGGTGATCGCGTGTCCCCCCTTCCGGCAGAAGGGGCACACCTCCGATTGGAGGGCGTTGTACCGCTGTCCTCCCCGACGGGGCTCCACCGGTTTGGGCCCAACCGTACGCCGGGGTGACGTGGGGGGTTGCGGCGTGGTTGCCCCTTGGCAATCCGCCCGCCTGCACTCACCCTCCAGGAACGCCCTCAATTCGTCAAATGTTGGGAGGTGACTCGACGAATCACCCCCATGTGACTGCTCAAACCGCGCCACCACCTCACTAGGTAACTTGCGCAAAACCCGGTTCACTATAATATACTTGTTATCCCCTAGTGACAACTTGAGTCGCTCCAGCGTATTCACCGCCACCGTGACGGGATTAAGGATTTTCGACCTTATTTCATGTGCATTAGTGACCTTCGATATACTAAATATTTTTTCGATGAGCCCATCAATAATTAATCGCCGATTATCATATCGGTCAATTAATAGGCCCCATGCCGTCTCGTAACTGGAATCCGTAATCTCCAAATGAGTCAAAATATCATGAGGCTCACCGCGTAATCTCCCCATCAACTGCGCCATTTTATACGCGGGGGTCAAATCCGTGCGCGAGTGCACCACGCTGTTAAAAATGTCGCGAAACCTCGGCCAGTCGGCATATTCACCACAAAATTCCGGGACATTCACTGGTGGCAACGGCGCCATTAGTGCCACACCACTGGGTGCACGCCTTACCCCAACATCCCCTTTTCGGGCGCGCTCGATATCCGCTGCCGCTTGGATGATACTCATCACCATATCACCGCACTGGTCTACATTGCGTTGCACCACTTCAACAGCCTGGGTCCGACTTTCCCCAGTCTCCTCTTCGTCAATACGGGCCAAGTATTCGGCATGCAATTTCAATACCGCGTCATACCTTTCATCTACCTGTCGCGCGCGCGACAACAATGCGTCCTCGCGATCCGTACGACCAATTAACGTAACGACTAATGTAAACCATCTTAATTCCGATTCGACCCTTGACGCGACCGTCCTAACTACTGACGGAGCCATGGTACCAACCTCGATAACGCGGATCAATAAAATAATATAACCCGAAAACAAATTAATTAATTTGGGTGAATAATTTTGTCCGTGGAACCCCGATTTTCGACAATAACAATCCGTTTTTCTTTTTCGTACCAAACGCGACAACTTCAAAGTTATTCACCCAACACCAATATATTACGCAAAGGAAAACAACACTAAATGTATTTAAATTAAATGTATTTTGAGTGAATAACCGTTCAGCGGAACCCCAATTATTAATTACTTATTAATACGTTTCTCCGTATCGAAACGCAACTATATTTACTTTATTCACTCAACTAACATTTCAATTGAAAGTAATAACTAATATTCTTATAATTTAGTTACTCTTAATTACGCAAATACAACTTAACGTTAATAGATTGGAATGCGAAACAAGCGCAATCCACCGTCAAATTTCAATTATGATTTCGATGCTAACTAAATTACTTTATTTCTACGTAAATGAATCGAATATCTTTTCTGTGGATATGAACCACGCTTTTGCTACCAAAATTTGTTTCCGCCAGACACAAATTGAACCTCCCACGGGCCCATGTGATGGGAAACTATCAAAGCAATCTTGCCTAGCGCGAAACAATGAACGCGATACGCGCCCTATGTACTTAACCTAACTTGATCTACGTTGCTAACCTGGAGTTCAGCCGAATCTCTTCCCGGCTGCAAGGTTGTGTCTCTGTTTTGTGTAAAGTGTATGTAAGTGTTACTTGCACCAATAAACGACGTCCCGGTCTGCGCCGCCGCTCCGAACTCGTCAGCAAACACGCCAAACACCACACCGAATAACAGTTCACACAGTAGCAGTCCTTATATCACTCTAAATAACTATCCTTGGGGCGCCCGAAGCAGCCCACCGTACAAGGAACCGTGCCGTATCTCAACCCTTTCCGTTAAAGTGTAAGACTTCCAAAAATCGCCCGAAACCACGGAGGTTATAATGTTCACGAACCGTTACGTTAAAGCACATGCAGCAATATGGCGCCGGCTCCCGTCTGCGCGACAGCCCGTGCGCTCGCAGCGCCGTGACAGAAAAATGAACTAACTGATTGTGTGGCCAGTGAGTAAAAACCTATCGATTCTGAACAAAGACTTTAAACTCACTTTTCTCGAAACTAGGTTTTATGACTTGCAGCGTTCTGCCATTTGACGGCAGAAATATACAAATAATAATCGTGAGGGTAGCAGATAATCAATGGATGCGGTCTGCGCGGGATCACACTTTGTGGCGAGTTATGGGTGAGGTTCATATTTAGCAGTGGAAGTCTGTGGCTGATAGAGAAGAAGAGAAGAAGCCATAAGTTCTCCCGCGCTAACTAGTCGTCGTAACTCACCGTCCTCGTGTGACTGCGGCGACGCCCGGCTGAGGCTGGCCGTGCTCTCCTCGACGAGGCGCTGCATCCTCTCCAGCGCCATCAGCTGCTGCTTCTCACTCTGCTGCGCAGTTCCCGCACTCGTGGTAACTGTAGGATTTTGAGCGGAAATAAAGAATAATTCGATAGTTTAAACTTAGTTTATTAATTAGAGAAAAATAGAGAAACGTTATAGACATGAATTGCACAAAATGACAGAGAGCGCTAGTGTCGCTCCAAGTGGTAACAAAAGGTAAACTACGATTGCGTTCCATTTCTCACACCCTCCCCTGAACGCAATCCCATATTCGTTACACAATAAGACAATTTTTCTAATGGCATTGCCTTAGTTAAAATATCAGATACATTCTCAGCGCTTTTAACATAAATAAATTGTAATTTGCTATTATTGACATGATCCCTTATAAAATGATATCTGATATCTATGTGTTTCGATCGTGGTAAGTAACAGTCGTTCGCAGTCAGCTTGATCGCGCTCTGGTTGTCGCTGTAGACGACGAGCGTGTTGGTGCCGCGGCCCAGCTCCGCCTCCAGCTGCTGCAACCACAGCGCCTCTTGCGCCGCCGCCGCCATGGCCATGTACTCCGCCTCGGCAGTGGATAAGGCGACTGTCTGTTGTTTGCGAGAACACCAAGATACGGCGCCTCCCTGTAATAAAAAAATGTAACCCGTGCACGACTTCCTATCACGACTATCGCTGGCCCAGTCCGAATCACAGAAGCCTGTGATATTTCTATGACCATTCTTGGTATAGGATAGTTTATAGTGCTTAGTACCTTGTAGGTACCTGAGTACTCGTTTTACTGCAGCCCAATGTTCTGATGTTACGTTCTGACTGTATCTGCTCAGTGCATGAACAATGTATGAGATGTCCGGCCTCGTTCCTTGTGCAACGTATAATAGACATCCAATAGCTTGCTTATACGGACAGGTAAAAGTTTCTTCTTCCAAATTTTCATTAAACTTCAGTCCGACTTCCGCAGGAGTCTTCACTGGTTTACAGTCTGACATATTGAATCTTGACAATATTTCATTGATATACTTTTCTTGGTCTAACATAACTGAATTTTCATTTTTAATGATATTTAAGCCAACACATTGACTTGCTTTTCCAAGATCCTTCATATTTAATTTCCTTTTTAAATTAATTTTTAATTCATCGGTAACTGCTTGTTCAGTAGTGAATATTATGATATCATCAACCCAAACTGCAATGTAAATTTCCTTATCAGTGTTGTAATAAATGCATGGATCAGTTTTCGACTGCTGTATTCCCATTTCCTTTAAAACATTACTTAGCTTCTTATTCCACAGTCTGCTTGCTTGCTTTAGACCATATATAGATTTCTGTAAATGGCATACCTGTGATCCTTTTTCATACATTTCAGGTTGTATCATATATATTTCTGTATCTATTGTACCTTGTAAAAAGGCTGAAACGGCGTCCATTTGATCAATCTGCAGGTTATACTGAGCTGCTAGGGCAAATAGGTAGCGAATAGAAGTATATCGCACGACTGGAGCAAAGACCTCATTGTAATCCACACCTTTCTTCTGTGCATACCCTTTTATTACTAGTCTTGCCTTGTATCTAGTAATATTTCCTTGTTGATCAGTTTTCCTTTTAAAAATCCATTTACACGGTAATGCAGTTTTCTTAGAGGGCAGGTCCACGAGTTCCCATGTTTCATTCTTCATTAATGAATTATACTCATCATCCATTGCCTTTTTCCATTCACTAGCTTCAGTGGATGAGAGCGCTTCTTCTACAGTCTGCGGATCAGATAAATTGGTATATAAACAAAACATACGTTTATTATCCTTTGTAGCTCTATTACGGGGCCTAAGCGTTATATTACGTTCCCTACTTTCAACTGAAGCTGGTACAGAGGGATAATAGGTTTCATCTAGGTCTCCTGTATCAGTTTCATATTCACTGGAATTTTCATTTTCGGCTCCTACCAATTCTGACTTAGCTACAGACTCTGTTGGCTGAGGAGTAGTGACAGATTCCTTTAATTTACCTTCCGTTAACTTTGAACAGCAGGGACCATCCGGTATCTCGGGGCTCTTTGGTCTCTCCGGACTCTCTGGCTTCTCGGACTCCACCTCTTCGGGTGAGGTGACTGAAATGATACATTCATCGCACTGATTAGGATTTTCAAAAAATACAACATCCCTACTTTTTATTACCTGATGTGTTTTTGGGTGCATAAGACGATAGCCTTTTGTATTGTCGCAATATCCTACAAAAATCATTTTATTGGATTTCTTGTCCCATTTCTGTCTCCTTTCTTTAGGGACATGCACCATTGCATCTGAACCAAATATTCTCATGTGTGACAGTTTTGGTTTATGACCACTCCACATCTCATAGGGCGTCATCTCTGATAGCGATTTAGTCGGTGACCTATTTGTTATATATGCTGCAGTAGCAATAGCCTCTGCCCAAATTGGTTTTTGCAATCCTGCATTAAAGAGCATACATTTAGCTTTTTCAAGCAATGTTCGGTTCATCCTTTCAGCTAAACCATTTTGTTCAGGGCTATACGGATTTGAAGTCTGATGTATTATTCCACAATTAGCTAAGTATCTCTCAAAATTATGGTTGCAATACTCTGTTCCATTGTCGCTTCGGAGGATTTTAATCCTGCATTCATGTTGATTCTCGACTCTATTTTTAAAATCTTTAAATACATCCAGGACACTTAGCTTATCTTTTGTGAAATATACATGTACCATTCTAGTGTAATCATCAATGAAAGTAATAAAATATCTCATACCTCCATATGAAGTACATTCCATCGGTCCGCACATATCCGTATGAACAAGTTCGAGTAACTTGGTGGCTCTGGTTCCCACATGCTTGTATGGTAGCCTTGTCTGCTTCCCTTCTAGGCAGCCGGTACATAACAGCTTCTGCTGACAGCCTGTTGCCAGTGTAACTCCGTCAGTACAGCTGGGTAATTTCTGCAAATCTGAAATATTTAGATGTGCCATCCGAAGATGCCATAGTTTTATTTGACTCGAATTTACCTTGTCTGAGGCTAAGTATGCAGTCTCTTTTCCATTATGAACATCCAGGGCATACAATTTATTTATCAGTGTAGCCGAGCATAAAACCTTCTCGCTTCTGTCCATTACTATGCATCCTTTTTCATGAAATACAACTTTATATCCACTCTTTGTTACAACACTGACTGATATTAAGTTAGCTGCGAGTCCTGGTACATATAGTACATTCCTGAGCTGTATTTCACCACCTTGTGACACTCTGACATTTACTTCTCCGGCAGCTTTCACTGGTAAGGGCTCCCTGTTCGCTACTGTGATGGATGTTACAGATGGTTCACGGACATTGTACATACAATCCTTGTTGCTGACCATGTGCATTGATGCGCCTGAGTCTATGTACCATAATCCCTTCATTTCACTAGTAGTCGCTGGAAAAGCTGCAGCAAAACTTGAACTCCCTTGTTTATTGTGCTCCTTGTTAAACGTTTTCTTTGTATTGTGACAATATTTCGCAAAATGACCATATCCATTACAACTGTAACAACGAGGACCCTTCGTTTTGTTAGGTGGCTTTAACTTATGCTGGAAATGTTTACCCTTTCTCGAATCGGAGAAGAAAGCAGTACTAGAACTTGTTGTTTTCACCTCTTGTAGTAATTTTGTTTTTATCAAGTCCGCACTTATAGTAGCACCTGAATTTTCTAGTCCCATTATCATGGGTTTATACTCTTCGGGTAGTCCGGCCAACATTAAAGTCCCGAGCCATTCGTCGTTGATGTCAAAACTAATATTCCGCAATTTGTGCGCAGCGTTCATAATCTTGCTCACATAATCTTCAATACCGTCACTTGCCTCCAGTGACGTATTTATTAGTTCCTTCAACAGTCCAACTTTTCTTGTGAGCCCATTATCATCGAATGCTTTGTGTAGATTAGTCCAAACAGCTTTCGCGGATTCACAATCCTGTACGTGTACATAATTCTGTGAACTAATTGACAAAATTAATTTTGATCTCGTTCTGACGTCTTTGTTGGGATCCACAGTTTTGCCTTCCGGGGTTTGGATACACTCCCACAGTCCTTCATGTTCTAAATATGTCTTCATACAAAATTTCCAGGTCGCAAAATTCTCTCGTCCGCTCAATTTCTCGAGGTTGAACATGTTCAAATTTGAATTCGTCATTCTATCCGTTGAAATTCTAACCTCCACAACGGTTCAGCGGCAAAAAACTTCTGTTTATTCCGGTATCACTGATATTTCTTTATTTCCAACCACGCTCTGCTACCATGTAGGATTTTGAGCGGAAATAAAGAATAATTCGATAGTTTAAACTTAGTTTATTAATTAGAGAAAAATAGAGAAACGTTATAGACATGAATTGCACAAAATGACAGAGAGCGCTAGTGTCGCTCCAAGTGGTAACAAAAGGTAAACTACGATTGCGTTCCATTTCTCACAGTAACTCACCGTCCTCGTGTGACTGCGGCGACGCCCGGCTGAGGCTGGCCGTGCTCTCCTCCACGAGGCGCTGCATCCTCTCCAGCGCCATCAGCTGCTGCTTCTCACTCTGCTGCGCAGTTCCCGCACTCGTGGTAACTCACCGTCCTCGTGTGACTGCGGCGACGCCCGGCTGAGGCTGGCCGTGCTCTCCTCGACGAGGCGCTGCATCCTCTCCAGCGCCATCAGCTGCTGCTTCTCACTCTGCTGCGCAGTTCCCGCACTCGTGGTAACTCACCGTCCTCGTGTGACTGCGGCGACGCCCGGCTGAGGCTGGCCGTGCTCTCCTCGACGAGGCGCTGCATCCTCTCCAGCGCCATCAGCTGCTGCTTCTCACTCTGTTCCGCGCGTAGTTTCCGCTGGTGCAGGACTCGTACTCTGGGGAAGAGGACCGTTGAAATTAGAGTCGGAAAGAGAAGAGTCGAGGCAACTAGTATTATGAATTGTACATGGCAATCGAACCTTAGACACATATCTTATATGAGATACACAAACTTCTGTCATTTATCTCATTTGTCATTTCTTTAGTAAAAATAAATATGAAAATTTAAAACACCCCCGTCTGATGACATCCTCTATGCTACTAGATTCGAATTCAAAACTTTATTCTGCAAGCAGGCTCTTTTACATGTCAGATTTTAAGATACGGAAAATTGATTCACGTGGTTTTTTCCTTGTTTCCATGTAGGATGCATAGGTATCTGAGTCCAACTTGTTAGTAAGGATATGTACCAAAAAAGGATCCCAGGATGATGTATCGATACCAAGATTGTGGATGGCGTGCACAACCTCCAGGCTAGTATCGTGAAGTCGTTTAATCTCAAACGCACTTTGTTGTTGTATAGTTGGCTGATTGAGGAATGTTTGCATTTGTTTGGTGAAAAGTAATTGTAAGTTGTTGTATCTGTGGTTGAGAAGTTCCCAGCAGGTGTCGTAGTTGTCCGCCGAGACTGACAAATGTTGAACAATGCGCTCCGCTTCACCACGAAGCTTTCCCTTCAGATGTTGCATTTTTTGCGCTTTAGGTATCATGTTGTTATTATGGATTGCTTCGGAGTATAGATCCAGAAATGTTGGCCACTGAGAGTAGTTGCCCGAAAAAGTTGGAATCTCGATTTTAGGGACAGATTGATGCTGGTGAGCCGAGGCGTTAAGTTTATGATGCAGTTGTTTCTTGGTGGCCTCGTAGAGAGTTTCATGTTGGGTATACTCCTGCTCGTAGTCCACATCAGCGCCGATGAACATGTTATCTAATTTCCAATGTGCGTCATCAATCGCCTTCCATCTCGACTGCAACATTTGTAACTTGTCTTCGATCTCCCATTTTTCAGAGATCTGATCAACCTTGATGCCTTTTACCAAACGGATGAAAGCTCGAAAATTTGTTGTTTGTTGGCTGAACAATTCGTCAGCCTTAGACGGCATACCTTTCTCTTCTGTAACTGTCACCACAAATGTCTGTAATTGTTTTTGAAATGTACCGTACAAGGACTTAACTCTTGTCACTAGGTTGTAGTAATCGTCGTTTAAAATGTTCTTGTCTTCCGTTTGTTCAAGCTCCTCGTGTTTCGAGTTAAATTCTTCCCACAGAGCTTCTAATGTCGATAGTCGTTTCTCGATGTAGTCAGCTGTTTTACGATTAGCGGAGTCCTTTTGAAAGTTGGTCTTCATCTTCTCGATGGTTTCAAGGATGATATACTGCCTCTTCAAAGACTCCATTATGTTAAGTTGGTAGGATCTAGCTCGATGCAACCGTACACTTTCCACGATTGTTGCGTTCAGTCTCAATTAGACTGGTGAGACCCGCTTGTGGGAGGCCAGCTAACCGATTCGCTACGTAGAAAAGCACAATCACAACAAATTAAATCCAATCCGGTTCGAAGGACCAAAAATGTAGGGTGTAATAGTTTATCGCACCCTACATGTACGTATGTAGTATGTTAATTGTTAGGTTTGTTTAGTATGTTATAACGGGGCGGAATGTTAAGTAAAAGATGTGACCGTTCCCGATGAGTACCTTTATTGCACTAAAATTACATATAATTAAAATATATCAAGTAAAGTCGATTGTGACGCATACGCTAGGCGCGGCGTCAGCTTAATATTATATTGTCGAGTGTGCTCGTACAATATGGTCACATCACGAATAAATGTATTTCTTTCTTTCTTATGTGTTTGACAATCAATCTTGGAAGAGTTAGTGTGGTCCGACTCTATACGACTTACTTCCGTAACTTCAAGTCCATGAGGTACCGCTCCTTCTTGAGCTGGTTGAGATGGTCCAGCGAGCCGTCCAGCTGTCGCAGCACTGCCTTGTTCTGGAGCAGCTCGTTGAGGAACGCCACTTCACCTCAACTCTTGACTAGACCTATAGACACTTACTTCCGTATCTTCATGTCCATCAGGTACCGCTCCTTCTTGAGCTGGTTGAGATGGTCCAGCGAGCCGTCCAGCTGTCGCAGCACTGCCTTGTTCTGGAGCAGCTCGTTGAGGAACGCCACTTCACCTCAACTCTTGACTAGACCTATAGACACTTACTTCCGTATATTCATGTCCATGAGGTACCGCTCCTTCTTGAGCTGGTTGAGATGGTCCAGCGAGCCGTCCAGCTGTCGCAGGACTGCCTTGTTCTGGAGCAGCTCGTTGAGGAACGCCACTTCACCTCAACTCTTGACTAGACCTATAGACACTTACTTCCGTATCTTCATGTCCATGAGGTACCGCTCCTTCTTGAGCTGGTTGAGATGGTCCAGCGAGCCGTCCAGCTGTCGCAGGACTGCCTTGTTCTGGAGCAGCTCGTTGCATAGGAACGCCAAGATGGCCACCTTCGTTGTTGCGTTGAGAGCCAGGAACGGCTTGTCTCGGAGGGCCTCTGTAACATTAGGACGATTGATAATCAGGGATCGGATATTCGAATGCCTTTATGCTTACACTTCTACGTCGGTGTCGATGTTAACCTTTATTTTTCTTTCGTCGTATGTTTCATTTAGCAGAATTTTTACTTCGCAGAATTTCAATTACTCTAGTCTTACAATTTTCATACTTCTTGCAAATATCTTATTGATTAGGTTAGGTTAGGCCAGATTAGGTTTGTTTTATAACGACCACATAACGACTCAGAAGGAAAGTGCCGAAGTGGGTTTAGTGGGTAGTCTCATAGCACTTAGAGGAGTCCCACATAACCCCCAAATGGCCTCCCAAACCAGGGGTATGCGTAAATGTATTACCACTCCGCCAACAAAAAAAACGGTTTGTTTTAATGAAGTTTTAGAGAAAAATTAAACATGAGACTAATAAACTCCGGTAGGGTAAACGTGTTCTTGAGTGGAGACCGCGGATCGGCAAGCGTAGTGTGGGACGCCCTCAGACTAGGTGGAGCGATGATCTGTGCAGGGTGGCTGGCAAGAGCTGGATGAGAGTAGCCGAGGATCGCTTACAATGGCGTGCAGTTGGAGAGGCCTATGTCCAGCAGTGGACAAGAATAGGCTGATGATGATGATGACTAATAAACTATTAGACGTGCCGCTGGAACGCCCGTCGCTGTGTCGTTTACCTGACAGTTTGTAAGTGTTGTTGGAGTGCAGGTGCTCGTAGTAGGCCACATTCTTGGTGGTGGCGACGGTGGCCTGGATCTCTGCGTCGGTCTGGTGGTGGTCCGCCACGCGCTGCTCGTGCTCGCGCTCTGCGGAGAGACCTGGAGGAGATACGCAGTTTTTATTGCACGGTAGTACTAGGTATTATAACCAAGGTTGTAGATATAGCTCAGACAGTCGCCAAACATAACATAACGATTGAATTTTCATAACGTAAACTAAAATTTTGACACCGGCTTTGTTGTTCAGTTGTAGGTATAGGCGGCTTTGTTTGAGGTATGAGTGAGATAGCAATAGGATTTTGTCAACTTTAGGTTAATATCCACCGGAATTTCCGACCCCTAGTCATTATTTAAACCTTTCTTCATAATTTTAGTTGTGGTAACGATTTTATGACAAACCGATCACTGTAGAGAATTTTGGGGGAGGCCTCTGTCCAGCAGTGGACGTCCATCGGCTGATATGATGATGATGATGAATAAACAATGACCAACTCACCTGTCAAAGCCTTGACCTCTCCAGTAGCGTTGGCATACAGATATATGCGCAGCACTTCGCTTAGATTATGGGTCGTGATTTCGCAGTTACGTAGCGTGTGTCCTAGTAATGTTGTATGCCGTCCTGGTTGTGGGATGCCTGGATTCTCTGAAATAAAAAAGAAGTTCTTTAGTATAATTACAATGAAGCGATTTTTTTTTAAATTTAACGGTTCAGGCAGGGTTCAAATCGAACCAACGTCTTTCCGGGCCAACACGGGTGTCCTACCTATTGGACCACCGAACCTGATATGCGAGAGCCATTTAATTTTTCAAACACAATTTAAGATTCAGACTTTATAATCGGCACAATCGTCTCAAATCATATTGTTCAATTCTTCTTTATTTTTCCTCTAGGGAAAATCAGGCTTTTTGCGTATTCTTACAAACTTTTCGACTATAATGTCGAACGTTACATTTAATATCAATTAAACTAGTCACCGAATTAATTTTGTGTAACTGATTTTTGTTCGTTTCTCTTGTTCATCTTATTAAATTACTTGTTATTTTGCAAGTATATTTTTATTATTTCCTCACATCGTTTAAGAGAAACACTGTTTATACTTCAATCGGCGAAACGGGGATAGCCTGACTCGTATCTTTGGAAGCCTCACGGTGTGCGGCTTGAAAACCACCTCGTCGGGGAATCCCCTACTGTTCCAAGGCATCAAGAATCTCGAAACTCACCAATAGCGCACACAAGTAGATGCTTTAGCAACTGCATCAGCTCCAGTTCCACCTTAAGACTGCATTCCCGCAGCAGCGCCGACTGCAACGTGTCCGGGGAAGGAATCGAATCCACATCTGTAACAAAAATAAGATCTGAACTGTGAAGCCTTTCAAATAAACACGCATAAATAAATAAATAAACTTTGACACGCGACTTTCTCGCGCGACATATATAATTTAATAAAAAAAAATTAATTCAGACCACCTCACACAAATTGATCTAGTCCCAAATTAAGCTCAAGAAGGCTTGTGTTATGGGTACTAGACGACGATATACATACTTATATAGATAAATATATACTTAAATACATAGGAACAATCATGACCCAAGCATAAATATTCGAGTTCATCACATAAATATTTGCCCTGGCCGGGATTTGAACCCGGGACCGCCGGCTCAGTAGGCAGGTCTCTTCAAACTGAGCCAACCGCGTCGTCATATTATCGTATATTACCTATAAATAAGGTTGTCTGGAAGAGATCGCTCTTTAGCGTTAAGACCGCCTGTTGTTTACCTCTAATTGTAATTCCTCGCATTGTATTTCTCCTGTATGTTTAATTAGGTTTGCAATAAAGAGTACTTGTATTGTACCTATTTCTTTCTGTACAGTATTGAGAGAGTAACGGGTGACGTTAAGTCGCGCGACAAGAATCGCGAAGCATAGTTCTGCTAGCCGGGCCGGAAACCCCACTGTCTATTTTGTGATTTATTAAGACGTAAGGCTGATGTACACAATGTGTTTTTTTTATTGTATGAAAAATGAAGAAAAACAAAACAGCCAGGCTCAAGTGGGATTGGGCAGGCCACGTCTGCCGTATGCACCCGGATAAATGGGCCAGCATTACAACTAAGTGGGTGCCTCAAGATCGGCGACGCAGACGGGGCAGGCCGAGACGGATATGGCGGGATGACTTGGACGCATTCCTTAGCAACTGGTCGGACGAGACATCAAACAGGGACCTGTGGAAATCTGAGGAAGAGGCATTTGCCCAGCAGTGTGACACACCTTTAGGCTTTAAAAAAAAAAAAGAAACAGTACAATAAACTTTCTGAAGATCTATCAAACAGCACAACAGTTTGTTGGCAGAAAAACATAGTGCCCTCCACCATTGTACATTTTACTATTGAGTAGTATCGCATTTCAACTTACAAACCACAAAAAGTACACTGTAAAAGTTATACCTCTCTTTTTTAGGGTTCCGTACCTCAAAAGGAAAAAACGGAACCCTTATAGGATCACTTTGTTGTCCGTCTGTCCGTCTGTCAAGACCCTTTTTCTCAGGAACGCGTGGAGGTATGAAGCTGAAATTTATATCAATTACTCAGGTCTACTGTCCCTTGAAGCTGTGAAAAAATCAAACTTCTAAGCCAACGCAATCAAAAGATACAGCCGTTTATGCCGCAAATTTTCGACACTTGCAAGGGAATCAAAACCTACAGGGTGCTTCCCGTGAACTCAGAATCTTGAAATTTGGTACGAAGCAACGTCTTATAGCATAGATAAAGGAATAATTACGAAATCCATAATTTTTTTTTTTAATACCTAACTTTGCACCTAATTTATATAATTTTCGACACTTGCAAGGGAATCAAAACCTACAGGGTGCTTCCCGTGAACTCAGAATCTTGAAATTTGGTACGAAGCAACGTCTTATAGCATAGATAAAGGAATAATTACGAAATCCATAATTTTTTTTTTTAATACCTAACTTTGCACCTAATTTATATGGGGCGCTATACATACCAGGTGCAAACTTAACTTAACCACTTAGGGATGGAAAGTGTTTGTACGGAACCCTCGGTGCGCGAGTCCGACTCGCACTTGGCCGGTTTTTTTTACAATAAACAACCATATTGCTACTCGATAACAAGGAAAAGCCAGCTTGTAATCAACAATAGAGAATATTTCAAACATTGTTAAGTTTGAACCAATTTCATTACTTTATTTACTGAATTCGTACATATACTTAAAAAAATTGTACCTCAATAGATCGAGAGTACAATAAACTGAATTCAGAGTTGCAACAATCTCAAAATTTTATTTTAAAAATTTTGGGGTTGCAATTCGCAATTTTCTGGAAAATAGAGGCCCAAAAATTGTAGTACGGTTTTACCATTGAATGAGTTATGTAGCTATGAAAATAACCATCGTTTGATTCAGTGGATATATAATGGACTTACCAAAGAGTAGAGTTTGTCCAAAGTTATGTATAAACTCGAAGGCCTGAAGTAGGTCTGCCATAGCTTGTCCAGGCAATTTCAATCCAGGAATCCTATTCAGCGTGGGCAGCGGCTTCTGATCTGATAAAGTCGAGTCCTCTTGCGGTCGTCTGTGGATGGAAGGATACGATATTATATCACAATCTTACAAAAACTTCTCTGCCTTTCTGTTTCTACAGTTGGCACATTTTTTTTAACGAGAAACAAACTAACATCAATAGCTCTTGCCCTAAATACAATTTGTAACTTTTAAGATTTTATAATTCTGTTTTTTATTTTGTATTTAATGTTTATTATTGAAAATGAATATGTTAACATGTTGAGAAAAATGGCGGGACGATTTAGATGCATTCCTAGTCAACTGGCAGCAGCGGCCAATAGGGAGTTGTGGAGATCTAACCGAAAGGCCTTTGCCCAGCAGTGGGACTCTCAAGCAGGGTAACTAAAAAAATTAACATGTTAGTCATCTTATGATCATGTTAGTCACATGTCACATTTTGGTCCTTCGAACCGGATCCCCAATCAGGATTCCGGGTCCGGATTGGGGTGGATATCATATCATATCGTGGACCATTTTGGTCCTTCGAACCTTTAAAAGTGAACACAGTGCTATCACTTTAATATCAATATCATATCAATATCAGTGATCACAAACAATCATATCAGTGTGCGGCAACCATATCAAGCATCAAGTATCAACGGCATCAGGCATCAAATATCAGCAGTAGCAGCTATCATTATCAAGTATCATCGGCATCATCGCACCACCACAGCACAACAATATCATCGAGCGCCGAGAGCAGGCAGAGGCAATTTCAAGCTGTGGTTTCACTCTGCTCCTCTGCCTCGGCATATATCATATATTAATCATTTATCAAGTAGTTAGGGTAGCTCCCTACATTTTGGTTTTGTTTCCCTACACTTCATATATAATTCCATCAAAATTATGTACTATGATATGCGATAAGTGTCTGACTTTGACAAATCAACTATAGTTGTAGTTAAGTGTTTGGTAGTGCAGCTGTATACTGAGCCGACGATCCTGGGTTCGAATCCCGGCAAAGATCAATATTTGAGTGATGAACTCAAAGATACCGCAATACGTGCTGTCGCAGATGAGAAGAGGGACCTAGACATACCTAAGTTCCGAGAGTAGCTCCATCTCTTTCCTCCTCTGCTGTAGCTTCTTCTCTTTCGCCAGCAACCGATCGAGCAAGTTCTGGTGTTTCCGTCTCTCTCGCTCCTCCCACCGCCGCCGAGCGTCGAGCTGTCGTACGAACGTCGTGTGCTGCCGCCGTCTTTCTCTTTCCTGTGGACAAATTGATGTTTTGTCTCTTTTGTCATGATATGTGGACGTGATGGAATCACTTCTCTTTAAAAAAAATTGGACAATTCCCGGTTTCTAGAATATTATATATGTAATTGGAGATCTTTTACATTTTCGACCGTAATAAAACTTGAATTCGTGAAATATTTAGTGCTCAGGTACAGTCCGACCAAAAAGAGTAGAAATTAAAAAATGGCAATACTGTAGTGTCCTCCCTTTCTAATCAATATAAGAAAACAGGGAGGACACTACAGTATTGCCACTTTTTAATTTCTACTCTTTATGGTCGCACTGTAGCAAAGAGGCTGTATAAAGCTTATACAACTGTGTGTAACTTTGTTGGTTACTAATCGTAGAGTTTTGGCGGAAATATCATATAAGTTAGATATTAGGTTATTAATAAACAAATAGCAATAACCTATGTATAGTAGGGATTGTATAAACTGCGTTCAAATAAATAAACAAAGAAATAATAGAAATCTTAAATATTATGTTATTAAATAGATAAAACAGTAATAAGTATAAAGCAGAAGCATTGCGATCACATAATTCCAACCCAACAGAAACCAAGCAAACAAACAAATCGTAAAACCGAAGAGAGTAAAAGAAACCAACACCTTCTACTTATTAAATGTACAGTCATCATCAAAAGTAACTTATCAGTTAGGACCTTTTTTACCCAGTTACGACGAAAAAGAATTATTATGGACGAAATATTACAAGGCGTGATATAGTTAAAAAGACACTCAAATTTGAGTGTCTTTTATTTCCCAACATTCAATAAACATTTTGATCTTAATAATGTTTAAACAGTTATTAGTGTATTGTTGCATTCAAGGGAAAAACCAAATAAATAACTTGGCTTTTATTAACTACAGAAATAAGATATTAAATGAAAGACATTTCAACATTACAAGTGACGGCTGATAGTTGTCACTAGCATAGACAAAATATTGGTAGCACGAAGGAGTGATTATATGTCATTCTCCCCCTCTGTGGTTTCTGCATCAAGAAGATAGTCATTGAGATGTAGTGGTAATCTTTTTGGCCTTGTAGATCTTCTGACTGGTGGGGCGTCAATATTTTGAGGCGGAGTCCTAAAAACTTCTTCTTCAAGTATTTCCCCATCATGAGCTCTATCCTCCAGTAAGGGCCTTTCAAAGTCTTCATTATCGAGCCGGTTTTCATCTTCCGTCATTGCTGGAAGTGGGGCTAAGTGTCTATTTGATACGGTTGTTTCTTGACCATTACGACGCCGCACGTAAGAGTAGCCAGGGTTTGTTTGAAGCAATTCAACTTCCTCAACGTAAGGGTCAGTTTTCGATCGAACAAACTTTTTTAAAAGTATTGGTCCAGGAACAAGCCACGACGGTAGCGATTCACCGACTGGTGTTCTCCGGGGAAAGTTGAATAACTTCTCGTGTGGAGTGGCGTTTATTGAAGTACATAGTAGAGAACGCACACAGTGAAGGGAGGGCTTTAAAACTTGCTCCCAATGTTCAATTGACAAATTCTTAGACTTGAGACTCAGCTGTATCGTCCGCCAGAGCGTTCCATTAAGCCTCTCCACCTGTCCGTTCCCCTGCGGATTATAAGGCGTTGTGCGAGAAGTAGCAATATTACAGTTTTTGAGAAATGTCTGTATTTCTTCTGACATGAAAGAGGATCCTCTATCGCTGTGTATATACAAAGGCTGACTGTATTCGTAAAAAAGATCTCTTAGACACTTAATAACAGTAGCAGAAGTAGTATCAGGACATGCGTATGCGAATGGATATCTTGAAAATTCATCGATAATTGTTAAGATATATTTGTTTTTCGTATTCGAAGGCAGAGGACCTTTGAAGTCTATGTTTAATCTTTCGAACGGCGATACAGCTTTAATTAGTGTTCCTTTTGATTTGGCAAAGCGAGGTTTGACTTCTGCACATACACGACAAGAAGCGGTCATCTGTTTTATATCATCTAGGGAGTAAGGAAGATTCTTTAATTTAATCCAGTGATACATTCTTGTTATTCCAGGATGAGAGAGTGCATCATGCAATTCGTATAATTTAGAGCTACTCATGAGTGCGCAAACTCTTGACAGTGCATCCGCGGCAACATTTTCGATTCCTGGTCTGTAGACTATGTCGTATTTGTAACATGAAAGTTCTAGCCTCCATCTTTCGATTTTATCGTTTTTTATTTTACTGCTATGGTTTTGATTGAATATATAGCTGACAGATTTCTGATCCGTGATAAGTAAAAAGTGTCTGTTAATGAGATAGTGGCGCCATTTTCTGAGACTCTCGACAATAGCGCAAGCCTCTTTCTCAACTGAAGCATGTTTACGTTCGCTGTCCGACAACGTTCTAGAAAAGAAAGCGACAGGGCGTCCATTCTGGGCTAATGTTGCAGCTATGGCAAACTCTGATGCGTCAGTCTCAACAGTTAAAGTTTCTTTTTCGTCTATGGCGACTAATGCAGCCTTCATAATATCCAATTTTAATAGCTCAAAACTACGCCGTCCGTTTTCGCTTAATGGAAAGTTTACGTTGCTGACGAGAGGATGTACTTTTTCGGAGAATTTGTGTACCCATTTGGCGTAGTGAGCAAAGAGACCAAGGGCTCTTTTGAGTTCAGCAGCGTTATGCGGTAGTGGCAGTTTAATAAGTGGATCAAGTCTGTCTTTATCTGGCTCTATTATATTGTTTTGAACAGTATAGCCCAAGAGACTAATAGACGTTTTGCTAAAATTACATTTTTGTTCGTTTAGTGTTAGTTTATACTTCTTTGCCGCAGCCATGAATTGTCGTAAGTTTTCGTCATGTTCCTCCTTGTCTTTACCGCAAACCGTAACATCATCAAGGTACGCAAATGTTCCTCGTAAATTTTCTTGCCCGATAATGTATTCCAGTGTACGTTGAAAGGCAGCGACCCCATTAGTAACGCCGAATGGGATTCTTTTAAATTGATATAATTTGCCACATGCTTCAAACGCCGTATAAATTTTTTCCCGTTCCAAAATAGGCACTTGATGGTAAGCGCTTTTTAAATCAATTTGGCTAAAATAATTAAACTTAGCCACTTTCGTCACGATTGTTTCGATATTTGGAAGTGGGTAGGCATCTAAGTATGTAAATTTATTAATTGTTCTTGAATAGTCGACTACCATCCTCTTTCGATGAGTTCCACCTCCAGTGACAAGTACCTGAGCGCGCCATGGAGATGCGCTCGGTTCAATTATTCCGTCTTCTAAAAGCTTTGATATTTCGGCTTGGATAAATTCTTCTTCATCTTTATTATGACGTCTTGATTTAATGGCAATAGGCGTGATGTCGGCAGATAAGTGCGTAAAGACAGATGCTGGTGGTACTGACGCTTCCATGACACACACTTGTAGAGTATCCCTGGTACCTCCGAATTGAAATTCTAGTTTGGCGTGATCTTTAAGAATGTCGTGTCCAATGATGACATCCGCACATAAGTTGTTAATTACAAGAAGAGGTCGTTGTTTGTATATGTGTTTGTTAATTTCAAGCGTTGCGAAACATACTCCGTCGACGTGTGATGTATGGTTTAGCGAAGCCAGATTTATTGTTTGTTCACAAGGACGTTGTTTGAGATTCATCATTCGAGCTATGTTGCGATCAATGAAGCTGACGGAGCTCCCGGTATCAATCAAAGCATCGGCACGAGTATCATTAACGGTGATGGAAATCGTAGCTTTTACCAAACTGGACGGAGATGCAGCTGAGTAAACGGTGCTTATCGTTTCAGAAGAACTTGGTGACTGCATATATTCGACGGGAACAGTAGTACTCGGACAAGAAATTGCATTGCTAGTTGAAGCGTTGTTGCGAGAACGGCAAACTGAAGCGAAGTGTCCCTTCTTAGAACAAAGTTGACAATAGGCGTGGAACGCTGGGCATTTAATCCTTTGGTGCACTTTTCCACCGCAAAAGAAGCAGCGTCTGGCCGTTGGCTGTGGTGAGGACGAGACAGCTGCATTGTTAGAGCTCGGCACGATGCGCTGAATTTGTTCTTGTCGTGGGACAATCACTGGTAAAGCATTCAAAGCATTCGGTACACCAACGCCCATAATTGCGGAGTCTTTTTCAGCTGTTTCAAGGACGACGGCTTGGTCGAAGGCTTCATCCATTGAAAGCGTTGAGTTTTCGAGTAACCGTTCTCTTATTTTCGCCGAATTAATTCCTGCGATGAAAGCGCTCCTTATTGCTTGTTTTCTATGATCATCGGCGGAGACAGATTTAAAATTACAATTTTGCGCTAGAAGTTGTAAAGCGCGACAATATTCGGTAATTGTTTCGTCATGCTTTTGTTTTCGCGCGCCGAGGACATAGCGAGCTAAGATTTCGTTTTGGGGCTTCAGATATGTTTTGTTCAGAACAGAAATAGCTTCATCATAAGTTTGGCAATTTTTCATGTGTATATAAATGTTAGAAGTTAAATGGTTTGCTAGTAATTTAAGTTTTATCGAATCCGTAACGTCAGCCGGTATTTCCTCAAGCAAAAAGTTTGAAAAGGTGTGGTGCCAATGAGCCCACTGTTCTCCTGCTCCGGGAGCATTAGGTTCAACGTCAAATCGATCAGGTCGAAGATACCTGGCTAAAGAACATGAAGGTATTTTCTCCGGTTCTTTCTTCTTCTCAGACATTGTGTTGTAGTTAATAAAATTGTTGCATTCAAGGGAAAAACCAAATAAATAACTTGGCTTTTATTAACTACAGAAATAAGATATTAAATGAAAGACATTTCAACATTACAAGTGACGGCTGATAGTTGTCACTAGCATAGACAAAATATTGGTAGCACGAAGGAGTGATTATATGTCATGTATATCATGCCTTATACATAGCACGGGGTTTTGGGTGCAAGATTGCGCGATTTGATTAAGCAGGCGTCAAATCATTCCATGCACCGAAACCCCTGAGGCGTGATTATATTTTTTAATTTGTGAGTAGCATGCCTAACATAACATAATTTACGTCAGTTATATACTTTTGCTGCGTCCGCGAAGACAGCATCGATGGAAAACAAGAACACATATATCTACACATATAGAATGCCACACACAGAAACATACAGTTAACACAGGTACAGTCAACCAATTTGATTCCTAGACCATTTCGTACCTTGTCACAGTGAACGTCAATATGAAAGCTGCTTGAAATCTCATATCATTGTCATTGTGACAAGGTTCTATAGTGGCCTAGAAATCAAATTGGTTGACTGTACATATAGGCTGTACCCTAACCATGAATTTACAGTGACCGTACTCACTAGCGACTGCGTAAACGATTTGTATGAAGAAAAGGGTATTTGATGACAGCTCAAATCAGCTACTCTTTATGAAATGTCAAAAACGATCTGTCAGTATGAAGCTTCTATGATGATACAGGCGTGTGACGTCATAAAAAGCAGTAGTCAAAACACGTCTTCTTTTTAGTTATTGTACAATTAAAAATTGTATATTGTCCAAAAGTTGGTGATAGTTTATTTTGTTCCGCGTATTTTTTAATATGTGTGTTTCGTGGTTTCAGTGCCACAATCCATACTATCCATACTAATATTATAAATGCGAAAGTGTGTCTGTCTGTCTGTTACCTCTTCACGCTTAAACCGCTGAATCGATTTTGATGAAATTTGGCATGGAGATAGTTTAAGATCCGAGGAAGGACATAGTTTACATCCTGGAAATTATACCTAAAAAGATTGAAAAGTGAGTGAACATTTCTGTTGGGGTGCGGTGACCCTGTAGGAAATGTAATTATTAGACCAAAAGCACAATTGCTCTTACATTTGCTTAGGCGATTTTAATAATCCCTTTTATCAAGTTCCACGCGTACGTAGTCGCGGGCAAAAGCTAGTTTTTTTATATGTGTGTTTCGTGGTTTCAATGCCACAATCCATACTATCTATACTAATATTATAAATGCGAAAGTGTGTCCGTCTGTCTGTTACCTCTTCACGCTTAAACCGCTGAATCGATTTTGATGAAATTTGGCATAGAGATAGTTTAAGACACGAGGAAGGACATAGGATAGTTTCATCCTGGAAATTATACCTAAAAAGATTGAAAAGTGAGTGAACATTTCTGTTCGTGTTAGTTTCTATTAACGACAAATATTTAAAATTATCAAAAAAAAATGCCGAAAACCATTCAGTCGTGAACGTGAGATTATAAATAAAGTGTACTCATGTTTACTACACGAAAAACGGTCAGGAAAAGAGTGCATTCCATTAAATGATATAACGAGGTTAACATAGTGAACTGACATGTATTTAAACGAATGTCATTATAGTTGGTAGCGATTGGTTGCAAAATTGTTGCCATATAAATCTTATAAATAGCGCCCTCTTGACAATCCTCATATATTTCTGGTCAGCCTTTAGTTCAGAAATGAGAGTCAAAGCTGTCAAAGTGTATGTAAAACGTCCATTTTGCAATGTAATTTTTAAAATACTGCGTTTATGTATATAGATGTCATACATTATTGTTTACGTCTTTGGGTGAACATTTTGATAGTATCATTAATTTAGCTCAAAATTTAAAAAGAAAACGATTTTTGTGTTTTTAGTTAATTTAGTGTTTTTAAGTAAACTGGTACAACTAAAATAATTCGAAATTCAAACTTAATGCATGTTCCCTACTAATAAAATAGACTATACTTTCAGCTTGTTTAAGTCAGCAACGGGCGGCTATAAGTGCGAGCGAAAGGTCGATAGCAGTTTCTCGCTCACACCTATGGTCGCGGCTTGAAACTGGGCTGTCAGAAATTAGATTCAAATAATTATTCAGCCCTTCTAAATTCTTCATATATACCACGTTAAGAACTAAATCCTGCGAGCGTATAAAGGTCTGGTCTGTCATCTGTCACTCTCGCACTTACTTGCCAAAGAGAGACGGAGCTTGACCATTATAAGTACACAGAAATTACTCTTGTACAGAACGCAGCTCACCCACACCAGTCGCGTAGCGTCACATACAAGTCTTTTTAAACAATCTATAAGGGAAATTTATGAAACATGTAATGTTTCATTTTTTTTAATGTGGGTATACACATTTTTTATATTAAACCATTGATACAAAGATCAAAGATGTTTTTTACATACCTACAGAAAAATAAATTCATAATTTTTTAGGGTAAAAAAAACTCTCTCGATCTCCATATCAATTTTCATCTGTTAAAAATACGAAACTATTATACCCTAATTAGTTGTTAGACCTAAGAATCCAATACTCCAATAATGATTTGTACTAATTGTCAACAATACTAATATGAAATAACCTAATAATTAGGGCTAGTGAGAATTCGGTATTAAGTAATTGAAATCCCACCAAAAACATTTCATGTAAAATTGGCGGCCAAGACTCACATGCTCATAACGCTTTCGCTGTAAAAAAGTGGTCAGATCCCTCGAAAAGCCAAGCCCCTAAGCCCTGAGTTTACTGATCCTACACCTTGGCTTCAAAAGTATGGCTTGGCCGTTTCATAGAGTAACGTAAATAAGTCCAACGAACCGTCTGGCCCATACGGTATCAAGAAATTAAGTTTATGTCTTCATGATAAAATATATTAAACTTAATTCCTTACCATATAGGCCGGACAGTCCGTTAAACTTATTTACGGTACTTTATGAAACGGCCAAGCCATACTTTTGAAGCCAAGGTGTAGGATCAGTAAACTCAGGGCTTAGGGGCTTGGCTTTTCGAGGGATCTGACCACTTTTTTACAGCGAAAGCGTTATGAGCATGTGAGTCTTGGCCGCCAATTTTACATGAAATGTTTTTGGTGGGATCTCATTTCTTTTTGTAAGGTAATTTTTAATTTATATGTTTTTTTTGTGCTGAAGTGTTTCTAAGTAACTTACTTTATGAAACTACTTAGTAATAATAATTGTGTATTTAAGAAATACTTACGTTTAGCCCCCCATATATATATATACACTTTTATCCCCCATTACCTATGGAAAGCCCATACAAACTTTCATCCCCTTTTTTTAAGGGTGGGGGGTGATTTTCTAGAAATCCTAGAATGTTTATTTTATTTATAACAATGAGCCCAACAGGTATACATTTTCAGACCTCTAGTATCAAAATTTGCGAAAGTCTCATACAAACTTTCATCCCCTAGTTTAAGGGGTTGGGGGGTAAAAGTTCCAAGTTTCAGAATTATTCTATTGTTTGTGGACTAAACCTAGCTTACATACCAAATTTCAGCTTTCTAGGTCATCGGGAAGTACCCCAGAGGTTTTGATACGTCAGTGTATAAGTGAGTGGCAAAATCGGCGTATTTTAGGTACCAATAAAACCTAAAGTATAAAAGCTAGATCAATGAAATTTAGTACATTTCATATGTTCCCTAATTGCATCTTAACCTGTGAATTTGGGCGCTCTGGTGTTAACTGGGACGAAACTATGAGGGTTTGAAAATGAGACGAAACGGTTCGAGAAAAGGTAGGTAGTGCCCCGCCTCTTTTTTTTTCGTCTTGGCGGGGGCACTACCGTGCCCCCAGATTAGGGCTATTCATTAATTAGGATGAATGAAAATTTGGGTTACCGAAATTAGGGCCAATGAAATTAGGATGAAAGTTTTTCGGGCTAACGGAGGAGAACCGTAGAAAACAACTCACAGTTTGTAACTCTTGCATGCTCTTAATGGTCATCCCCTGATGCGGCTCGGGCGGCGAGTACGTCACGTCGCCTTTTATGTTGCAGTTGCGGGAGAGACCTTTTATTACGGTTATTCTCTTCCAACCTGAAACAATAATAGGGAAGATGCAAATATAGTATTTATCAATATTTTGTGGCTAAAATGTAAAAATAACGTAAAAGAAAGGTCATTGCAACATTTTTATTTTAGTTATTATCGATTTTTAACAATAATTATGAATTAAAGTAACGTAAAACGGAACGTTTTTTCATACACCAATCAGCGTGTAGTGACGTCATCTGTGCAAGTCAACCTGACGCCTACTTATTTAACGGCATAGTTGAGATAGTTCTGGTTCGTGACTTAAGATGGCCGCATGCGTTTAGGTTTCGTTGTCCATTATTTATTCATTTTCGTTGTTCAATGTGTAGTATTGATAGCGTATTGTGCAGTGATCTAACGTAGGAGTGAATAGCTAATGAAGAATTCAACTTGAAGCGTTCATAGCCCTTCCTGGGTCAAGGCCCGATAGTCCGCGTGGTTTTTTGTAAATCGCTATCACTTTACAAAAAGCACGATTTTCTCAACTCACCGTACAACGTGGTATCAATCCTCTATCTAGTCGCCTAGTGCGATTGGCAACGAGACATTGGCAGTAATGGTCGCTTAACTGTGACCGGTTGCCATTAAAAAAAAAATAGAATAGAATATTATTTTATTGTGAAAATTTATTGCACATTTCGAATTAAAATGGAACTTGGGTTCATTAAAGCAGACTCCAGGAATCTGCCGCAAGTTAGTTTTGACATGGTCATACATTTTCCTGTTGAAAGTGCAGAGTTTTCAAGTGTTGAAATGAAAGGGACTAAGTTATTACGGTGTGTATATTATGTGTTATTAATATTGTTTTTTATTTAGATTTCGTTCAGCAGTTTCTACACATAGCAATTATTTCTGGTCAACAAGGGAATCTTATGGTGACAACGCAATCGGTTACGTACAAATAAAAAGGAATGGAGAACTGTGAAAAAGTCGAGTTACTCGGGAGCACTAAATAAAAAAAAGTTATCGCGTTACAGCCATTGTAAACGAAATGCAAGGTTTGGTTCAGTCCTGCCAGTGTGAAGATTGTGCAGCTTCTATATTATATACCTACTACTTACTAATGTAATACATTTTCTTAAATTTTTAGGTGGATATTTTAAACGATTTCTGAATGCTTTAAAGGAAAAAGATTGTGAAGCAAGTATTGAACGCTACTTTCAAGAAAAACAAAACAATATAAGCATTCATATATCTGTGTTCAAGCTTGGTTGGAAAGTTGGACTCAACACAACAATTTCTTGAAATATTGTCAAAGGAAATGACGGCTGACAAAATGCATATGATTTTTTCCACCACCAAAAGTCAAAGTGATTCCCCATTGTGGTTTGAGTTAAGGTATGATGTATGGCTTAGAACTAAGTTTTATTCATATTATGCTTATTTTCATACATACATAAGTACATAACAGAGTTTAATAGGTATAATTTTATTTTAAGTATGTGATTTTTTTTCTATATTTGCAGGTATGGAAGGATCACTGGCTCAACTCTTTATGAAGCTGCTCACTGTAAACCTAAAAATGGTTCTCTTCTGAACAAAATTATGGGGCAACAATCAAAATTTACTTCTGTTGTCATGGAAAGAGGGAAGAAACTAGTAAAAAACAATAAAATAACACAAAAAGCTTTGATCTTTGTATTCATGGTTTACAAATAAAATAACATGTTTTTCAGCAAAAGAAAAATGGCAATGTTTACTATGTACCATTTGATAGCAGCATTGTGTCTGTGTTGGATGCTGCAATGAAGTTCTGGCTAGATGCTGTATTTCCTAAATTAAAAGATATTTATAATATTTAACCATGCTTTTAATTTTTCCAAGATATTTTTATAAACATTCATACTATACATCTAAAAGAAACTTTGTCTGTCTGTCGCCTATTCACCCTTAAAATAATGAACCAATTCAGAGCCACCTGTACACACTTGTCACCTGTATACATTTATATTCTGAGGGTCATGTGTGTCTTGGATTTCTGAATCTTCCAGAGTTGTATCTGAAATGTAAGAAAAGAACATTTCTTAATTAGAGAGCATGATATCCATACTATAATAAAAGGGAAAATTATAAGTAAGTATACAGACTTAAGTTATCTTTAGCACCCACAACATGAGTGTAATTTTTTAGGGTTCCATACCCAAAGTGTAAAATGCGACCCTATCGCTGTCCGTCCGTCCGTCTGTCACTAGGCTGTATCTCAAGAACGGTGATAGCTAGACAGTTGAAATTTTCACAGATGATGTATTTCTATTGCCATTATAACAACAAATACTAAAGATAAAATAAAATAAATATTTAAGGGGGCTCCCATACAACAAACTTGTTATAGATTATAGTACGGAACCCTTCAAGCGTGAGTTGGACTCGCACTTGCCCAATTTTTCCTGTTTGAAAGCAATTAGTTAATGTGCAGCTTTTGTTAAATTAATAACATCATATTATGTAAATACCTCAACAGAGTATGAAAAATCTAGTATCAGTCATTATGCACAAAGGCTGAAAATGCAAACCCAGCATATATCACTATTATCTCAATGGAAAAGTATTTATTTATTGCACAAAATACAAAAGTAAAAGTAAAAATTTTAGACTTTAATACCAAAAAGCTATCTCTATCAGTAACCATACGACTAACTAAACAGAAACATTTGTAATTGTGCCTTAATTCTATAATCTGTTACCTACATAAAACAAATTATTATTATGCATACTAATTAATACTTTATATACCTACATAAACCTATTTATAAATTGTAGACACTTGGTGTGTGTTATTAACATTATTGTAGACACTTAAAATGTGGCCTCATTCATAGTCATTAGACAAATAAGTAGGTATTTCTGAAAATAAATACTTACTGTCCAGTTAAACAAGATGTGTTAAATACTACCCAAAGAATTGTGAAATAATAGATCAAAACAAAGGCATACCTGGTGCATTTTCAATACTTTCAAGAATTTCACGTCTGTTCCTTTTGAGTAGGTATTGCTGATCTAGGCTTTATTGGCATCATTCTATTTTGGCACTCAAAAATGTGTGGTACCACATTTTTTTTAGATTTAAAGGTTTCCACTAAACATTTTGTACTTTATCCAATTTTCAACATCTTTCTCCAGCTGTAAAATACAAAGAAATATTGTAAGTGTCACAAAGAAGATTCATAGTAAAGTAAATTAGGTACTTAGCTAATTTATTTTGATCTGAGCGTACTACCAAGCAAAACATGTAAGCAATAATAATTATTTGCACTTAACTTACATCGAAGAGATCTTCACAGCATCGAATGACAGTCTTTGGAGAATAAGTGTCTGTCCTCTTCGCAGCTTGGAACCACTTTTTTCTCAGTTTCGGGTCAGAAGGCCCAGATAAAAATATTTTATTTGGAAACTTCGCTGAAGTTGGTGGACACATTGGCACAAAACACGAATCAACACGGCTCTTTATCCGAAGATTGGAGCCATCGTTGTGATTTCCTGATGTTGACGGATAGTCCATTCTTTATAGTTCCTTTGACCCTAACCTATTTATTCAAAAAATCTCTTGGAATCCGGAATTTATTAATTTTAGCAACTACGAACAAATTGTTCATTGTTCATTGACAAACAAAGATGACGTCATCGCAAGTTTAGATGCGTTTTGGCGCGAAGCTGTCAACTGTCAGTTTGAAACCCCAGTATTTCATTATAAATGATAGTAATTGAATTTTTTAATATACTCGGGGTCTATTCTAGATGATATTCTTTCAAATTAAATCAAAATTAAAAATACTGCATCTTCCCTATTGAGTGAGGTTATTGAACATTTTGCTTACATTTACTTATGTTTAATGGAGGCTTTATAATAAGGTTAGTATAATAATTATCTCAGTTAGTAATTATCTCGCGCGAGACAGTCGCGTATCACAGTTGAGGAGTGTTTTTTTCAAAAGGACTTATTTTTGTATGAGTTTCATAAAGAAATAAACCCTTTTGAAAAGACACTCCTCAGTTGTGCTCGGGGTGCTGATACATACCTCTAGCTAGTGGTAGCCGTAGCGAGGCCTCGTGCGGCCGACGACTCGACTCGCTCGCGTCGGACTCCGACGGACAGCTGTCGGACGGACATTCTGAATACGTGCTCGCCGCCTCGCCTAGCAGGGCTTTTAGTTTCTCCTGTAAGTAAAAAACTCTATTATAATATGTTTCATTTCGCCCAAAAACCTTTCGCAGTGTTATTTATTTATTTAATCGTTATTGAACAAAAGAAAACGTATCGTACAAAAGGCGGACTTAATGCCATGGCGCATTCTCTACCAGTCAACCTTCGGGCAAAGCAGATCAATTTCGGGCGGGGCAACTAACTTAAACAAGTTTTAACAAATAGATATTTATATTTGTATAGAATCTTTTTATCGATTCATATTTTTATGTGGTAATACCACATTTTTATTTTTATAAATAATGACACAAAGGTAAATTAAGAAAGAAAAATTGAATGCGATCTACTACAATCGAAGCGGGGTTTGAACCCGCGACCTCTGCGTTTCCGGCGCATTGCTCTCCCAACTGAGCTATTCGACCGCTACGTCAGTCACACCAAATCTTTCATCCCTTAATCCTTTACGCTACTGGAGCGCCCTCTGTGTCATATATGTTTTTTGAAATGCTTATTGCGCATTAGCCATACCCTAGGATGTGCGTTTTACACGCACGATCCCCAATCCCCATTGCTTTACAGCAAGTGTGAAGACTGCGAGAGAGATGGCGCTGTTCTAAATATTTGTATAGAATCTTTTTATCGATTCATATTTTTATGTGGTAATACCACATTTATGACACAATATATGACACAGAGGGCGCTCCAGTAGCGTAAAGGATTAAGGGATGAAAGATTTGGTGTGACTGACGTAGCGGTCGAATAGCTCAGTTGGGAGAGCAATGCGCCGGAAACGCAGAGGTCGCGGGTTCAAACCCCGCTTCGATTGTAGTAGATCGCATTCAATTTTTCTTTCTTAATTTACCTTTGTGTCATTATTTATAAAAATAGATATTTAGATAAGTACATTTACTCATATAATATACACATATAAATAAATACAGATGAAACATATTAATCAGATAACCTAAGAATTCACAACTCTGCTAGCGTAAAAGTCACGCAAAGCTTGCTTGATCTTGAATGCACTGAGAATAGTGAAAAGATGGTTAATCACGCTGAGTTACAGTGACACCGAAGACATTATTAAAACTATTAAGATAAAATAAACCCCTACCGTAAAACAAACACAAGGAATACATTTGATGCTAGTGGGGTATTAGGTGTATACTTTGTGTATGTAGACATATAGCCATACACACATACACACACACACACGCGCATATACACACACAAACACACGTACCCACATATTTGTTTGAACCTTGTATTGTATAGCTCGCTTTTGTTTGCTTGTTTTCCATTTCTTTTTAATGTATCAACACAATTAGTTACTAACATAGTTACACATAGTTTCTATAAAATGTAAGTAACTGTTATATTAATTATTATTGTCAAACCGCACTCGCAGACGGCCAAGATACAGGCTCAGCCTAGTTTGGTCTCTGACGGATAGCTTCATTTATGTAAAGTATTGTTTTTTGTCTAATAAATTATTTTGTATTTTGTATTTGTATTTGTATTTAATTACTTTGTAGTCAGACACTTTTCATAATTCTTGCAAATGTCATCCTGTTTATGTATTAGGTTAGGTTTATGTTTTAAGTTATAACATTCCAAAATATTCTATGGTTACAGAGAAAAACGCTTTCGATGAAATCAAATTTCTATTTATTTATTTATTGATACAAAATCCACAGCAATGAAAATAAGACTACTAACTTAATTAGTGTTATTTTTTTAGTTACGAAAAGTCAGATATTAGCTTAAGTTGATATAGTTAAATGTAGGGTAGGGAAAAACTATTAATATTATGGTTCAGCCTTGCTAGAGGATAGGAAGCTTAATGAGATGGAAACGCGAACATAGCGAGCGCGAACATTTTAGGAGGGATGGTCCATAATACAACCTGATAAAATAAAGCTAGATGAAAACGCGAGCGCGAGATTTTTCATAGCACTTATGTAGCCTAGCCTCGCACTCCTAGGCACGTGCCTACTTTGCCTTAGGGATAATCCGCCACTGATGTTTAAGTAAGAAAATATTGATCTCACCAAGTCAGTCACCGCTAGTAGATGCTGGGCGAGCGCGGGCCGCAGCCCCAGCGCGCGGCTCTGCGCGAGGAGCGAGGCGACGGTGTTATTCTTGGGCTTGCTGACCCCTCGCCCGAGGTTCCGCGGCCGGCCCTCGCGGTTCGGCCAGCCCACCGCTGGGAACACGTCAACATTAATATCTTCATTATAGTGACGATTACGATTATGACGATGGTGGTTTGATTCTAAAATCAACGTCATTATCGTTTCAGAAATCTCCCTGAATGATCGCCATACTAATTCCATCAAGAGGGCTTCGGAGCCTCACACATATTTTACATTCATACTCGTATAAATTGGGCAAGTGCGAGTCCGACTCGCGCATGAAGGGTTCCGTACCATAATCTATAACAAGTTTGTTGTATGGGAGCCCCCCTTAAATACCTATTTATTTTATTTTATTTTTAGTATTTGTTGTTATAGCGGCAATAGAAATACATCATCTGTGAAAATTTCAACTGTCTAGCTATCACCGTTCTTGAGATACAGCCTGGTGACAGACGGACGGACGGACGGACGGACAGCGAAGTCTCAGTAAATGGGGTCCCGTTTTTACCCTTTGGGTACGGAACCCTAAAAACCGGCCAAGTGCGAGTTGGACTCGCGCACCGAGGGTTCCGTACAGACACTTTCCGTCGTAACTGGCCGGGTTAAGTTGTTGTACGAATAACCTATCCAACGTGTCAACCACTCCACCACCCCAACGCCAGGAGACTTTTCGAATTTTCCCTTATGCTTCGTGTGTCTTGCTTTACATTGTTAATTTAAATGTGCTTTGATCATCCATACTATCCATACTAATATTATAAATGCGAAAGTGTGTCTCTGTCTGTCTGTCTGTCTGTCTGTCTGTTACCTCTTCACGCTTAAACCGCTGAATCGATTTTGATGAAATTTGGCATGGAGATAGTTTAAGATCCGAGGAAGGACATAGGATAGTTTTCATCCTGGAAATTATCCCTAAAAAGATTGAAAAGTGAGTAAGTAATTTATGATGACATTGATGACCCTGTAGAAAATGTAATGATTAGACCAAAAGCACAATTGCTATTACATTTGCTTAGGCGCTTTTAATAATCCCTTTTATTAATTAAGGTGATTAGGTGGATATCTATCGTGTTGTACGAGGTTGCTTCCATACTTCCAAGTTCCACGCGGACGTAGTCGCGGGCTAAAGCTAGTTCTATATATGATTCAATAATTGTGGTGTTTCCACATTAAAAAAAAAATTAAACAACTTTAATTTTGACATACACGTATGTGTGTCTGTATATCGTACCTAGCCCCCAAATGAATTGTCCTATTTGAATGCGGTTTTTTTTAATCGACCGCCTAGTCTCTTGATGTGGTTGTTAGCATAGCTGGGCATTAACTCGTTAATCCGTTAATCGTTAATTAACGAAGTTAACATATTGATTAACGTATTAACTTTTAAGTTAACTTTTAAAAATGTTAACGGACACGTTAACTTCCGTTAAATATGCAGAAGTCCGTTAACCTATTGACCGCCAAGCGGTCTAGTAATTTACCGTGCCACTGACGCCAGAGTAAAAAAAAAAGATGTGCCCCAAAATCAACAGGGATTGAAAAATACTTGTAGCGGTTAGAATTACAAAGTTTTTGATCATTGAAATTTGGACGGCTGTGGCCGACGTGGCGTCAGAAGCACGATTTTTTGTTGACGGCCACAGCCGACTGTGGCGGTCAAAAGGTTAATCGTTAATCCAATGCCTACTATTTACCGCACGGCACCGCGGCGCGGCGTGAAAAACAGGTTCAGACAAGTATGAAACGACAAGTGCCGGGTGGCGCGTGGCAGCGAGTGAAACAAAAACAAAACTAGATATATTTTGCCGGCGCGTGCGAGTGAGAAAACTGCGAAGAGATTTGTTTCGTTTGATCATTTCATTACTTAGCGCCCGTGCTTAGAGTGACGAGTGTTTTGTTTGTTGTTATTATAAATTACTGTCAGTGATCATTTGCGTATTGATAAAGAAGAGTGCAGTGTAATATAGTTAGATAGAAAAAGTGTACTGTGCAGTGTAGTAATTAAAACCATATCATGGAAGACATGGAAACGGATTCCAGCGGTCCTGATGAGAATCCATGGCCACATTTGACAGAGTATGTGGAATTTGTATCCAGATCGGGCCAGCAAATACTTTTTGCGTGTAAGCGTCGTACGTAAGTTCACTAACGCAACGATATAAAACCGGCCAAGAGCATGTCGGGCCATGCTCAGTGTAGGGTTCCGTACTTGCCCATCCTTTACAATAGACGGGCTTAAAACAGCGGTTTTAAGCCGGAGGTTTAAATAAAGAGAAAGATTTCAAGCTCTATAAAAAGGTCGTAAACGCCAAAGTAACAGTAATTACTTATTACCTTCTGGAACTTATCGATTATACGCGCCAAATATTTTAATACAGTATGGAACCTAACTAATAACGTTCGAAGTATAAGGACACCGCGCGGCACTTACGTCATTTTAAAGAAAATTATGAAATTTTGCGATAACTCAAAAACGGCTTGACCGATTTTATTCAATATAGTTTTCATTGAAAGTTACCGTTTTGTCCACGTGATACATACACAAACTCATACCAAATTTCAGCTTTCTAGTACTAATGATCACGGAGCTAAGCCGCGGACGGACGGACAGACGGACATGGCGAAACTATAAGGGTTCCTAGTTGACTACGGAACCCTAAAAATGCAATTTTACACAAATTAACGGATTAACGATTAACGTTAACTTGCGTTAATTCTTCCGAAATGTAACGCTTTAATGTTTAACGAAGCTAACTTTATTAGTAGCGGATTAACGATTAACGAAGTTAACTATTTGATTAACGGTGCCTAGCTATGGTTGTTAGCTACGTCGGGTTGAATCGGGGGTTTTTCAAATTTTTTACATCAGACTAATAATATTATAAAGGCGAAAGTTTGTGAGTGTGTTTGTGTATGTTGGTTACTTCCTCAAACTCAAACGGCTGGACCAATTTTGATAAATTTTGGCATGAAAGCAGCTGACACCCTGAATTGACACATAGTCTACTTTTTATCCCGAAAAAATGTAGTGTTCCCGTTGGATGAGCGGGCAACACGCGGCGCAGATAGTAGGTTATAAATTTCTTACATTCGCTGTCCTCGCTGCCGCTCGATTTTGGCCGCGGTGAGTCCGCGATCTGAGAGTTCAGCTCGGGGACCACTCGACGAGGCTTCACGCCCGGTTTTCGTCGTGCTGTGATAAATAATAATAGTATATTACTGCAGACGCCGGGAATGAAGGGCTGCAGGGAGGCCGGATAGTGATACGAAGCCAGCGAGCCCTTTTCACAGCTAAGGCATGTACAGTGCTTTCTCAAACATATGCAATGAAATAAAAAAGTAATTCAGCTGTCTAGCCTGTTCATGAACACAGACGTCATGAAAATTGACACAGAGGTAAATTTTGAAAGAAAAATGTAATGTGATCTACTACAATTTTAGCAAGACTCGAACCTGCGACCCTACGTTTCCGGCTGTGGTATTTCCACATTAAAAATATTACAGACAGTTTTTTTTTCAGTTTTTTTTCAGACGGACAGTTTTTTTCTCCTAATTAGATCGAAAGAGCTCGTGATTCTGAGTAGAAAATACCCAAAATATTGAAAATTAAAAAAAAGTGGGGTGTTCAACTTTAGAAAAAATGGCCCAATTACTTCCCGGCCTAGGCCTTCAATTTTGTATGAAATTCCTTTACATTAAAAAAAAAAAAAAGATTTCTCTCGAGTTGTTCCACCCGAAACGTGATACTTCGAAGCCGTTATAACGCTTGTTATGACGATATTTCATTTCATTGCATGTTTGAGAATATAATCATTATAAATCATAATGTTAGGCATAATGAGTAAGTGCCTGAAAGAGTTAAGGAAAAGAAGACGTTGTTGGAATCGATTGAAAAATCATTTTTTCTACTCCAGTCCTTTTTTCTGTCATTTATATAGCTACTAACTCTAATATAAAGACATAAATTATGAAAGTCTGTAAAAGTGTATACTCTATTTCCCAAAAAAACACTGCTAAATGATATTATAATGTCGCCAAAAAAGCATCACTTAGTACCACAGATTACAAGATAAACAGCTGCATTCACACAATATGCAATTTAAAAAAAAAACTTATTGTACTAAGGCATTGCTTTTTTGACAGATGTTTAGTAAGGTGAACGCATACCTTTATGTATAAGTTCAAATTTTTTTGACAGATAGACGTCAATAAAAAAAAAAACTTTATCAGACTATTTTGTTGATTCCGAGCGGGAACATGTAATTATTTTCTTTGTTGTTTACTTGCATTTTATTTATGAAATGTCGAGTCGTAGAAAAAGTATTGTATGCAACGTTGTATAAGTAGGTCAAAAAACGCTTGTGGCATCTTTCTTACGATGTTCGCTACGCTCACATCGTAACCCATGCCACTCGCGTTTTTTGCCCGCTCTTATACAACGGTTGCATAAAATACTATTAAAGTTCCTCATTCTTCATCCTTCGGTATGGCGCGACCGAAATTACGCGACTTAAATTACGCTCGTCTGGCTTCACCCACCATAAGATAAGGTGTAATATTTTGGGGCAATACTAAATACCGTGGAATGGTGTTCGGGAGCCAAAAGAAGTGTTTAAGGTCAGTATGTGGCATTAAACCCACATACTACTGCAAACCGCACTTCATAGAATTAATTTTTTTGACATATCGCAGCCTTTACGTGTATGAGATATCGATGTATGTGAAATCTAACATAAAGCAATTTGCGTCTTTTAATAGCATACGTCAGCAACATAAAATTAATCATAAGTAATTCAAAACAGCTTTTTTGTCAAATAGTATTTTTGGAATGGCTCCAAAAATATTTAATAAATTGCCGAGTTCAATTTTAAAATTAGAAAGTATGAGTGAATTTAAGAATGCATTGTTTAAAATTTTAGCGTCTAAATCTAAAGCTTACTACACAATTCAGGAATATTTTAATGACACTCCTAGTACATAACTAATTTATGCATATGCTGCACCCACATAGTACCTAAGATTTGCATGTCTCTGTGACAAAACATGTAGTTCTGTAAATAGATTTAAGACCACCTGTATAGTCATACCATGTTTAAGCAAATAAATGACTGATTAGTGATTACCATCAGGCGATCCGTTTGCTCAAGACAGAAGTCTGTTTATTTTACAAAAATAAGTGTCCAATGTTCGATTGCCATAAAATTCATCATGTTAGTTCCCGTTTCTGCCACGACTCTTCTCTTTCAGCACAGACTATGTTAATAACTTTGTAATTGTATAATTTATAGCAAATCTGATTTCATTGGCGAAAGTAAAAATTTTCATTTTTTTTTTTAAAGAATGTTTATTAACTTAAAACCATAACAGTCTAAGCGTGTATAGGTCAAACGTTTTTTATGAAAATGACAGCCCTGCAACCACCTTAATATTAATGTGTACTCACGAGGGGTAGGTTTCAGGGAGAGGTTCAGCGGCGCGTCGTCGTCGGCGCCGGCCTTCAGACCGAGGTCTAGAGGGGAGTCCTCTGTACTCGTATTATTTGACTTAGTGCCGAGATTCAGGCCGGAATCTGGAAAAAATACTATCTTTAGCACAATGTCAATCATAAAATAATAAAAAAATATATTATAACCGCGATCCTTAGACAAGACAGACTGCTAGTAAGGTAGGTTAGGTTAGAGCTGCGACTCTTACATCAAACTACTGCTAGTAAACTAAATTAGGTTAGAACTGCTGCCCTTACACAAAACAAACTGCTGTTAGTAAAGTAGTTAGGTCAGAACTGCGACCCAAACACAAAACAAACTGCTACTAGATTAGTACAGTAGGTTAGCTTAGAGCTGCGACCCTTACAACAAACTGCTGCTAGTAAAGTATATTAGGTTAGAACTGCGACCCTTACACAAACCAAACTGCTGCTAGTAAAGCAGTTCAGGTTAGAACTGCACCCGTACACAAAACAAACTGATGCTAGTAAAGTAGCTTAGACTGGAACTACGACCCAAGCAAACGGATGCTAGTAAAGTAGGTTAGGTTAGAACTGCGACCTTTACACAAAAAACAAACTGCTACTAGGTTAGTACAGTAGGTTAGCTTAGAGCTGCGACCCTTACAACAAACTGCTACTAGTAAAGTATATTAGGTTAGAATCGCGGCCCTTACACAAAACAAACTGCTACTAGTCATTGAGGTATGATTTATAATAGAGCCACAGACCCGAACAAAATTGTCGAAAAAAGTGGCACTGCTGTCATGTTCAAGTAGATGCCAATAACGCTTATTTATAATTTACAACAACATAATTACTTCGTACAAAAAAACTCTTTACTCAAACGTTTAAGTGTCAAATTGGCTTACGTACTTATTACCACAAATATTTTTCGTGTAAATTAACTTTTTTAGCGGATTCTGACTCATGTCTCTTGTCAAACTTGGAACATGGCACGAATGGAGCAGATTTTAATAGTTTTACATACTAAAAATATTTTCATTATTATGTGATTTAGGTATTAAAATATATTTGTTGTTTGAACTAAATAATCGCGTAAATTGTTAATAGCAAATTAAGTTACGTTTTTATTTAACAACTGCATAAAAGGGTCCCGACCCTGCATAGAAGGGATCAGTAGGTAATAATGACATTATGATTTCTCAACTCATCTTGTTCTAGTATGTAAAATGAGAGTAAGGCAAGTGCAAAATATTAACATTTTTAACCCTTTAAAGTTTGATGGCGTGGCGTGAAAGTCGGTGGCGTAGTATGCACGGCAGCACACATTGTCTTTAGGTGTTCTTGGCGTTCAAAGGTTTAAACTGACAGTGTCTAGACTCTGAGACAAAATAAAACAATGACAACAGAGCAATTTTTTTATTAATTTATTAATGTAACCTGTAGGATCTGCCTGTAAAAGGCATATGTTCATAACACTGGCTCACTCGCCGCCGCACACATATCAATATCATGCGTCCACTCTCGCCCTAAGCTCGCGTGTAACTAAACGCAGCATCCTATGTGACGTGCGCCTGAGACAGTGTATATCTATTTATGTATAGATACCTACTACCACAAACACTACATAACCATTTTACGCTTCTTTTGTATACATTGACATTTTTTTACGTTTTTATTGAGATATTAAAGCTGTGTTGAGTGAAAGACTTTTACGCTTCTTTTGATTAAACATAAAAAAATATATATATATCGTCGACCGTAGGTTCAATTGGGGTAAGGGACAAAATACGATTGTTCAGGAGAGGCTGACAAAGTTTTTTTTTTAACTAAATCGTTCATAACTTTTTTTGTAGTGAACCTTTTTTGGGCCTGATTTCATACATAATCTTGTATTTTAGTGTTCTGTCTATCTATGTAGTTCTCGTTTTAATAATTTAAATATTATAGAAAATGACATGTCCCTTACACCAACTTATTTCGCTGCTGATGTCCCTTACAGACAGAGTATTCTTTAGTCTCGTCCCTTACCTTAAATTTACCTATTTATTGTATCCACTATATTGATGAAGAAATGGCGTAAGGGACTAATTGAGATTATGTGTGAAAGAAAAAATAACGTAAAGGGTTCGTTGTAAAAATAAATAAGTACTTTGACGTAAGGCGTATTTTAACACCGGAAACCTTTAAAACATTAATGTAAGAGGTATATAAATGTATTGAAACCGTGTGAGCATTTTTTGAGTGTCCGTTACATGCAATATTTGTATCGTTACACGTAACGTTTCTATCGAGTGGAATAACCCACATTTTATTTTATGTTTTTTTCTTTATTATAACCACATTAATTATTTCTCAGCCTCTATGATCGAATACTGAAATAAACAACCAATGTAATTTATACAGTAAATTTATTAAAAGTTTAGGGCTTGTGTTGAACGATAAAAGTTACAAAATTAAATACAATTCAGAAATAATCATTTTAAATTTGTACTTTTTTAGGAGTCCTGTTAGATAACATAGTAATTGCTCACAATTCAGTGCCTCCAGTTAATAAGGGATAACTAAAAAACGGCACTTTTCAGAAGAGACAAAAAGCTATTTTTCAATGGTAGATATTTAGAACTTGAATCTTTTAAGACTTTTTATACAAGCTATAGTGTTTATAAATAAAGAACTAATACATTGACCCTATAAAAATGTTTTTTTTGTAGTTATAGCTTTTTTTCGCGAGTATTTAAAGACATAGGTACTGACTCAATTTATTTGCACCAATGTTATCCTTATGAACGACGTGCATAAACGAACGAATACGACTTGAACCTGTGTGAACGACATGCATAAATGAAACGAAAGACTTATTCTATTATTTATTATGGTATTTTATAAATTATACTACTTGTCAAACTTGAAACTTGTTACCTAAGGAGTCAAATGAGGCTGTATAATAAAATTACCATAAGAGTAATGTACTTGAAAAACATCAATTAAATGAAAAGTTCTTGTTTATAGCTATGAAATATAATCAATATCAACATCAATGTCAGTCAATGAATAGCAAGAGCTCTAGTTAGATCCTTTGATTTCTCAACACTTATCGGTAGCGGAATTTCAGATAATAACTATTAAAGTGTGTCATACTTAGGAATGCCTTTTAATTTTCAGTGAAAATTTTCCTTTGCAATTCATCTAGTACTGAGACGATTTTAGGAAGCCCAAACTCAGTAGGATTACCTTATCGTTATCTATAAAGATTTACCCATGTCGACTATCCGGCCTCATATACCTAAGTTCAACTCAGCTAGTTCTCGGAAAGTCAATCTAATCTTCCTTGAGATATTTTTAAACATACAATGTGTAAAGTTAATTAAAAACTTTAAATAAAGAACGTGTCAATACCTCCTCCAGTATTCCATTGGTTATTGCTTTTTTCGACAATCTTAGCCCACTTTTTTAAACTATCCGCTTAACAAAACACTTCACGGGTAGAATAACAATCACGAGCTGTCGACAAAGAGTTCAGTACTTACTGTCATTCAGAGACGCCAAACTGACGAGTTATACCTAATAACATAAATAGACACTTACATTTCTCGATGGATTCATTACTAAAGAACCCCGCACAAAATGATCGGTAAAAGCCGTTCGGTCGATTTGGCTGAAATTTTGTGACAATATAGCCTCTAATACTCTGATCAGCTGTGTGAAGTTGCAACTTTAATTAATGACTAGTTTTTAAGATATGAATTTTTATGTTCAATATTTTTTACTTAGATGTAATTCCTATTTAGTTAACGTACACTGTAGCAACCTGGCTTATTATTATTTTCCGTTGCAATATCGGGGTGAAAAACATCATTCGAGGGTTCAAACTATCTTCACGCCGAATTTCGTCCAGTTCCGTCCGAGCGAGAGCGTGGAGTACGGTCCATGGTCGATATATTGGTCGGCCGGGAGCTTGTAGGGCCGAAATCGGCGCGAAACGTGAGAATCTTGTCGTTGAACTGGACCAGGTTCTGGACCTCATTAGCAAATGGGGTTCTGTTGACCTGATTGAGTTCAACGCCAAGAAAACCCAGGTGTGTGCGTTCTCAACCAAGACGTCTACGTTTCTCCCTACCCCTAGTCTCCAGAGCACTCCTCTTGGTTTGCGTGATAGCCTGAATATGTTAGGCATGGATATCCGCTGCAATCTTAACCAAAACGAATACATCGAGTCACTGATTACCACAGCTTCCAAAAAACTGGGGAACCTGAACAGGGTGCGACGGTTTTCACGCTGGACCAGCTTTGCCTTCTTTATAAGACTCAAGTTCGGTCGTGCGTTGAGTACTGCTCGCATCTTTGGGATATCTACTCGATGCTCTTGACAGATTGCAGCGTCGGGCGGACCGCATCATAGGTGACGAGAAAAGTACCAGATTCCTCGAACCCCTTCAATTACGTAGGGACATTGGGTCGCTGAGCGTTTTCTATCGCCTATACCATGGCGAGTGTTCTGAAGAACTCTTCATCCTTCTCTCTCTTCTCTTATCCCACCCTCCCCTTTCCGTCATAGAACCACACGTGCCAGTTTGCGATGTCATCGCCTCACCGTGGAGAATATTCCCACACGCTCCAAGAAGTTTGGCAATTCCTTAATCTGCCGAACTATTAAAATATGGAACTCCTTGCCGGCTCATGTGTTTCCTTCTTCTTATAACTTGGGACTCTTCAAACGAAGCGTGAAGAAGCATCTCTCGGGCCAGCATGGCAGTGTCAACTGACTTGGCACCGTTGGATTCTCGTTAGTTGCCATTGCGACTTGGGCTCCCCTTTTTGCTTACCATCAGGCGAAGTGGAGCCACTATGTTGTGCCGTTATAAAAAAATAAAATAATAACAAACTCATAGGTATGTAGCTACATTACGATGCTTAACTGTACTAGGTATAATTAATTGATATTTGCTTGGTTTTACAAGACTATCTTTGTGCATTCAATGCATTAAGTATGGTATAAAGCGTTCTTAGCGATGGATACTTCACATTTTCTTCGTATCGGGAAAAACTTAAAAACCTTAAGATTGCTGTAATGTAGTACATACCTATGAGTTTGATAGTTCTCCACGCTCTCGCTCGGACGGAACTGGACGAAATTCGGCGTGAAGATAGTTTGAACCCTCGAATTATGTTTTTCATCCCGATATTGCCACGGAAAAAATAATAAGCCAGGTTGCTACAGTGTACGTTAACTAAATAGGAATTACATCTAAGTAAAAAATATTGAACATAAAAATTCATATCTTAAAAACTAGTCATTAATTAAAGTTGCAACTTCACACAGCTGATCAGAGTATTAGAGGCTATATTTTCACAAAATTTCAGCCAAATCGACCGAACGGCTTTTACCGATCATTTTGTGCGGGGTTCTTTTAAATTTTCTTACCAAATTAATTTGAGTACCTTCATTTATCGTGAAAGTTTGCATGTAAATAAGTCAAACTACGCTAGTAGTTTCAATGATTTAGTAAAGCCAAAAATTAACATCCAGTTTACACAGATACCCGTATAAACAAAGGTTATAAAACTGATGAAGGTGTTTTTATTGCAACATAACACTTTCTTTATTGTCAATAGATTAAAATAATATGAAGTAAGATGTGTTTGTATATAAAGGTAACAGGTATAAGTAATTCATTGATTCTCACGGGAAAATTAGCGTAACGGACACGGAATCTAAACATAAATCGGATCAAACCTAAATATCGTCTTAACTAAATTGGTGTAAGGTTCACACTGTTAAAAATATAAGATGGCAAATTGGGGTAAGGAGCATATTTTTCAAAGCTCGTGCAATAATTTTAAGGTATGGCTGTTATTTATTCATGAGCAAAAAAAAGCATTAGTGTAAAGGCCAGTTTCATAAGATTGTCTTCAAAAATAAGTCATGTAAAGGTAATTCCTTAATTGGAAAGACCTTTACCTTATTCAAAGTGGATTGGTGGCAGTAGTTACCCTATTTGATGTTGCTTTATTAAAATAAAAAACAGATACATGGTTCTTGTGGGTCAGATTTGATTTTGAACCCATAAAAATCAGTAGTGTAAGGAACACTTTTTTCAATCTAGATTTTTTTTTTATATACACCATTCGATAGAGCGGAAAATTCTGAACAAAACTGTATATTCAACTCATTTTGCGTATTTTGTCCCTTACCCCAATTGAACCTACGGCCGACGATATGATTAGGTATGCCGAACGAACACACGAGAGACGAATTATTTGGCTGAAATTATTCTTGACGTCTGTCTCTTACTAAACGTGACCTCAATTTTTCTCGTTGTTTAAGATCGCGTGGGAATTTTAATAAAAAAATAGGATAATTATTTATTGCACTCCTTTATTAATTAATAAAATATATAACTATAGCGACTCCTTAGATTTTTGTTCTGTGATGAGGTGCATTTTGTAGGGACAAAGTTAATAATTCTAATCTAAAATATGCTATGATTTTACATAGGATTCGTTAATTAATCAATAGAATCTGCGTAAAAAAGAATATTCTGACCTTTTTCTTTATTTTATAGCTGTTATTTCTGCAATTTTTCACTGAAAATTAAGTCATTTTTGAGACCCGTCACGTGTCATGGTCTAAACGAGACTGATCGCCCAACTAATGCGATTTGTGATTTTGCATTAGTTGGGAGGGTGCCATTTTTTCCGTCGGATTGTGTGTCCATGTAATTAATACGTCAATGCTACTAGTACAGAAGGTTAGCTTAGAACTGCGACCCTTACAACAAACTGCTGCTAGTAAAGAAGGCTAGGATAGTAGGTAGGTATTTCGATTTGTATGGTAAAATGAGGGGTCCATTACCCGCGTAGTCGGCTAGGTTCGGCGCCGGACTGCCGGTCCGGTGTCCGGCGCGGTCCGGCTTGCTCGGCAACCGGATCACTTCCACCGACGACCGGGAGTTGCCGTACTCGTCCTGTCGAGACAATCGATACAATTAGAATAACGTTGAAGCGACAAAGCAGTTGGAAATGCGGGTTCGAAACCCGCCCAAAGGGTAAAAACCGGGACCCTATTACTTAGACTCCGCTGTCCGTCCTTCTGTCTGTCTGTCCGTCTGTCACCTCGTGAACTGTGATAGTTAGACAGTTTAAATCTTCACAGATGATGTATTTCTGTTGTCTCTATAACAACAAATACTAAAAAACAGAATAACATAAATATTTAAAGAGGCTCCCGTACAACAAACATGATCAGTTGCGTTAACTTAGCACCTCCCCATTTGTATCCGCGCCATACATACCAGGTGCAAACTTAAGGCGACGGGTAGTGCTAAACTAGCGCCACTTTCGATTTTTTTCTTATCGGTACCTTCATAATCTGAAATTTTTGTAGAAATAGCTGAAGTCTAGGAGCTAGTAAAACACCTTTAATATTTATTAAATCACTATATACAATTTGCTGCTTTGAATGGGCCTTGCCTGTTAGCTTAAGGCGCGCTAAATCTCTTGTTTCTTTCAAAGCTCAACTGAAAGAACACTATCTATCCCTTTCATAATTCGTATTTTATTCAAATGGTCCTATTATCTGTTGGCTGAATGTATGTATGTATTTATGTATTTTTTTTTATTATATTTATGTATTTATTTGTTTTTTATGTATATATTATTATTATTGTCCGATTTTTGCACCGCCTAATAATAAAATCTGATTATTCAAGTTCTCCACTACCCAAAGGTTGTCTGGAAGAGATCGCTCTTTAGCGATAAGACCGCCTGTTGTTTACCTCTAATTGTAATGTCTTAAATTGTATTTCTCCTGTATATTTTATGAGGTGTGCAATAAAGAGTACTTGTTGTTGTTGTACAATTTGTTCACTGTAGTTTACGTACCTTACAAAACTTGTTCACGTCAAAAGCGGCCACAATAGTTTTGGGCAAGTTTTTAGAGACAACTAAAGAACAAGAAATTGTGTATAATGATTTAGTAAACACTAAAGGTGTTTTTCCAGCTCCTAATATCTTGCAATTACTGAAAATTGATCTGGTTTGGAAGATATAATAAAAATTCGTAAGTGGCGCTAGTTTCGCATTACCCGTCCCCTTAACTCAACCCGACTGAAGATGGGATAAGTATTTGTACGGAAACCTCGGTGCGCGAGTCACACTCGCACTTGGCCGATTTTATTTTTATTATTGCTCTGTATAGATGTAAGACTTTTTATGCTAATTGGTATTACTATGATTTTATGAATAAAGATTATTATTATTATTATTATTCTGACGATGCGACGGACTTACCACTTTCTGTCGCTTGCTGGGCATCGGCGCGCGTTCAGAGGACGGATGGACGGACACCTGGGGCGGGTCCAGGGATATCGTTTTCTTTCTGCCACGATTCGTCGTCCCTGGCGGCGCCTAGGGAACAATTCAGAAATAAATAACAAAAAAAATGGTCTGTAAAGTCGGTTTACGGACGATAATTTTACGTGATAACGTCTGGCCGATGTAGTGGACGAGAGATAGATGCGTCACAAGCTGAGCGCTTAGGCCTGAGGCGCTTGTTCCGCGCTCTCGCTCGCACGCTCGGCTCAGGCGGCACGTGACAATGAGTCAATTCATGCTTTTTCGTGCGTGCAGCCGGCGTTCATCGATTTAGAAGACGTTATCACGTCAAAAAGCAGTTGAGTAGAATAAAAACAAATACGGAATTTAAATCCTCAAAATCGGATACCAGAACACATGGGACAGCAAAACAAGCAGATTAACAAAAAAAAAAAATTGTTTTTTTTTTATAATTATCGCTCTTATTCTGGCAAATCGTTTCTTTACAGGATATTAAATTGATTCAAAATTTGATCTACGCATATAAAAATCTACATAATAACAGCATAAAAACTTACTAAACTATAGATAAACAACAACCAAAATAAAACAACTCTCAATAAAAGTATACGTATGAAAACTGACTTCAAATAAGGTTTACGAAACTTTCAAACCAGCTTGATTGATAATTATGAACAATTAAAATTATACAAGATATGTGTCACTTTCAATCAAAAGTATCTATTGACAGGTTTTTTAGTATAAAGATGCAAACAAACTCTTTAAAGACCCCTTTGATTGAAAACGTCACTTATATCCCTTTTAGAAGTCCGTTTCAAAAACAAAAAACTGCACAACACAAAACACAACAAAAATTTCAAGCACAAGCAAATGGATGTAAAATATTCTCAAAAGGAATTATCAAGTGACACCTTCCTAGCTTAGGTATTTATATTTCAACATATAATCAAACTTGTTCACTCACTAGTTGCCTAAAATGTAAATAGTAATGTATTGTTTTGAGGAATATATCTTAGTTTAAATGACGCTAATATTATAAAGCCGAAAGTTTGTGAGTGTGTTTATGTGTATGTTACTTCTTAACGTTCAAACGGTATGACCTATTTTGATAAATTTTGGTATGAAGGTAGCTGACACCCTGGAATAACACATAGGCTACTTTTTATCCCGAAAAAGTGTAGTGTTCCCGTGCCATGAGCGGGGCAGATAGCATATAATGAAACAGACTATCTTAGTATCCTAAGGTGAGGCTAATTGGAACCTAAGGGGCTATTTGGTAATTTATTTATTTATTTTTATTTATTTATTTATTTACACGTAAATTCACAGTATAGGTACACCAAAACATTTACATGAAAAACTACAAACAATCATTTACAACTAGCAGTAGGTACACATTTAAAACATATCTAGATGTACATGAAGTTAGGAAGGCCAGAACCTGCCGATAAAAAATCCCTGGACTATCGGAGAATACGTCAATATCCCCAGCGTTCACTGTGATGCGGTTTAAAACCGCGATCGCTCGGGATGGGGGAGCGTTCGCGCCACGCCGGGTGCGCGGGCGGGAGGCGGGCGCCGCGAACAGACGCCGGCGCCGCCGCGCCGCCACTGCGCCGCCGTCGGCGTCCTCCGCCGGGAGCCGAGCCGGCACGAGCAGCCCCATGCGCTCCAGCACCGATGGGCTGTCCACTTTGTTATTTAAAAGGTCGTAGTAGTGCACTATATGCAGCAATTCACGCCTAGCTTCGAGAGTGTACAACCCTACCATGCCCGACACGAAAAGTGACGGATACAAAAACGGATAATATCCATACAGCCGTTTGTACATATATCTAGCGAACTTTTTCTGCACTCTCTCTAGCATAATAGTATACTTATCCTCGTGGGGGTCCCATACGGCGGCACCGAATTCGAGCCTACTACGGATATACGCAACGTACAGCATAACTGCCACCCGTACAGTAGAGAACTGTGATGCGATCCTCATGATGAACCCCAGAGTTTTGGACACCTGCCTACATGTCGTTGTTATGTGTTGGCGAAAGTCCGGTTGTTTGTCTAGAGTCGGTCCTAGGTCACGTACTTCCTCAGTTCGCTGCAGTGTGACACCTCTAAGGGTGTACGAGTAGGTGGTGGTAATTGGCGAGCGCAGCCTGGAGAAGGTAACAGAAACGCATTTGGATACGTTAAAGTACAGTCGGTTATCCTCACTCCACTCGGCTATGGCGTCGATGTCACTCTGTAATTTTATTCTGTCGTTGTCGTCACCTATTCTATAGTATAGTTTAATGTCATCTGCGAACATTAAACACCCAGCCGTGTTGACGACATCTGGCAAGTCATTAATCATTATCAAAAATTGAGTAGGCCCTAAGGTACTCCCTTGACTGACGCTGGAACGAGTATAAAAAGGGCGCGACTCAAATCCTGCATATTTAACCTATTGCATTCGATTTTGCAGATAACTAGCAAAGAAATGCAAGAGCGTAGGTGTAAAACCCAAGTCCGCGAATTTACGCAGTTATATCATTATCCACAAGATCGAATGCTTTTTTAAAGTCAAAATATGCCGCGTCCACTTGCATACGGGCATCCATGGCCTCCGTTATATAATCGACCAGAACTATATGGTTTGTTGTAGTCGACCGGCCTGCACGAAAACCATGCTGAGCTTCGCTAAATTGTACCGTGACCTGTCGAGTAATGGAGTAGTCTATAACCGACTCAAACAACTTACCAAATACCGACAACACGGCAATAGGCCTAAATTCTGATACATCAGACCCTTTGCCGCTCTTAGGCACCGGCGTTACCCGGGACAATTTCCAGCACAAAGGATATACGGCACATTGCAAGCAAAGGTTGTATATGTGTAACAGTGGTAACTCTAGTTTAATCACAGAATAGATAATAGTGTTTAATTAAAGGTTTTAAGCCGTAATACATATATTCCCATCGCAATTTTTTTTTTATTTTTTTTTTATTTATTTATTAAGGTTCACCAACAATTGTTTACACCAATATCGGGTGTTCCAGAAAGTATACGCACAAAGGAGAATGGGCAAAAATATATGGAACCTGGGACCAACCTCCAATAGCAATAAGATATATATCGTTGGAAATGTATTTTCAATTGGAACAACAATTGTTATGGCAGCTCTGTTGTTACAACTGTCCGTTCGGAGTTATAAGACTAATAAGTCTGAAAAAAATTATATTATACTTACTAAGTATTTTCAAACTCATGTAAGTACTTTGGTCTCGTATATACATTGTTACACTAAGAATACGTTCACTCACTGGCGACGGTGAACGTCTACCCTCATTTTCACGTACATTGTCAAATGTCGGGTTGCACACAACACTCACTACGTCACTTGCTAAGGGTCTCGTCGTAAGTCGTAAGTCGTTCGTTGGTTTTGTGCGTGAGTTATCGTGTTTTACTTGTTTTCACTTGGACACTGATATTTTATACTCCGCTTGTTTATTGAACTTTTGCTCTTTTAACGAATTCGGCTTGCCCACTGGACTTTTGAATTGCATTTCGATCGGGTAATTGTGATGGAAGCTCATCATAACTGTGTTGTGTGTCGGCGAGGACTGCATCGCAGAAGATATCAGCAACACGTTCGGCTAGATAATCTCCCAAGAGTGCAACCAGAGCTTGCTGTTTATATCCAGCAACATGCATTATTGGAGGTGAGTGTGCTTATTTTTATTTTATCTAACGTTAAAAAGTCGAATTAAAATAAGACTAAAATAAGTATTTTTGGTTGTTCAGATCATATTATTATAATAACATTATAAAGGCAAACATCTGTTTGGATGGATGTTTTACAACGTTTTACATTGTTTAACTAATAACTATTGACATTTCCAGTATCTGACCATATTATTAGCGCTACTATCTGTTTAAGTTAAAAAAACCTTAAATCTCGTTATTGTAATGACTTTTCTGCTAATGCCGTCAGACCACCTGATGCAGCACAAATACCAGATCTTCCTGAAGAGAATCAACATATTCATGTTCAACGTTAGATAAAATAAAAATAAGCACACTCACCTCCAATAATGCATGTTGCTGGATATAAACAGCAAGCTCTGGTTGCACTCTTGGTACATTGTCTAGCAGTACGTGTTGCTGATATCTTCTGCGATGACTTACGACGAGACCCTTAGCAAGTGACGTAGTGAGTGTTGTGTGCAACCCGACATTTGACAATGTGCGTGAAAATGAGGGTAGACGTTCACCGTCGCCAGTGAGTGAACGTATTCTTAGTGTAACAATGTATATAGGAGACCAAAGTACTTACATGAGTTTGAAAATACTTAGTATAATATTATTATTTTTTCGTTTTTTTTTAGACTTATTAGTCTTATAACTCCGAACGGACAGTTGTACCAACAAAGCTGCCATAACAATTGTTGTTCCAATTGAAAATACCTTTCCAACGATATATATCTTATTGCTATTGGAGGGTGGTCCCAGTCTGCCCATTCTCCTTTGAAGTGCTACTATTTTTTTCTGAATAACGATAAGAAAAAAGTTTATACGTAGGTTTTCTGTTTCCATGGTTACCAACAAATACGGTTATTATTTGAAGTGCCTTTCTGTAAAATACTCAAAATGCGAGGCATTTCTCCAGAAAAACGTAAAATTATCGTGCACAAATGGTGTACAAGCCCTAACATAACGTTAAAACAGTTAGCGAAAACGGTGGGAGTCAGCATCGGAGCCGTACGTACAGCTATACGAAAGTACGGCGAAGAATACTCTTTTTGCGATGCACCCAAAAGCGGCCAAAAACCGGGACCTGCAAACCGAAATTTAGACCGGAAAATCGCTCAAGCATTCAGCAGAAAACCCGATCTATCTGTTAAGGATGTGGCCAAAAAACTACAGACATCGGCAAGCAATGTTCATCGAGCCAAAGCAAGAATTGGTCTTAAAACATTTAAAAAACAGAAAAAACCAAAACGAAGCAGCAAGCAGGCCGTAATTGTAAAGCCAAGAGCTCGAAAATTTTATGATACTCTGTTGTGCCGAAAATCAGCATGTATTATTATGAATGACGAGACTTACATCAAATTTGATTATAAAATGCTCCCAGGTGATCAATTTTATACCGTACGAGAGGAACAGGATTTCAGTGATGCCAACAAATCCATCTTCACGGAAAAATTCAGTAAAAAAGCAATGGTTTGGCAAGCTATTTGTGAGTGCGGTAAATTATCTAAGCCATTTGTTACTACGCAAACAATGAAGTCCGATACCTACATCACCGAGTGCTTAAATCGTCGCTTACTGCCTATGATCCGCGAGCATGATGGACCTGTGTTATTTTGGCCGGATTTGGCATCCGTGCACTACTCGAAGAACACGTTAGCTTGGTATAAAGATAACAAAGTCGAATACGTGCCTAAGGATAAGAATCCTCCGAACTGCCCAGAAGCCAGGCCTATTGAGACTTTTTGGGCACTTACCAAAGCATATCTCCGGAAAAACACCAAGCCTGCGGATTCCATTGAGGCTTTCAAAAGAAACTGGTTGAAAGCCTCCAAAGTCGTCGGTAACAAGTCTGTGCTGAAGCTTATGTCTAGTGTCAGGTCCAAGGTCCGGTCTTTGCCTTACAATTAATGATGTTGTTTTTTTTTTATTTGATTGATTACATAATATGTTTATTGCATGATTCATTATTTAAAAAATGGATAAAAATTAATATTGCTTCGTTTAATTCTATATAGAACTCGTGCTTATACTTTCTGGAAAACCCGATACAATGTATTAAATTCTATCCTAGGAAAAATATTCTGTAGTGTAACAATCACTTAAAGGTAAACACCGCATGCAAATTATTGTGAAGATGAAAACTTACCAAAAATAAAACTTAACTAAGAATTACTTATATTATACTACGTACTAATCATAAAACAACGAACACTTCAGGAATGCATTGAGATTTAAATTGGGAATTACATTATTTCATGGGAACCTGCAACGCCGCTAACGACCTGCCACCACACCTGCCTCTGAGATTTGGTGTAGTTGCTATTAGCTGTGAAAGATAGTTCACTGCCGTTCTGTATTGAGAGCGGATAGCAATTTACTGGGTGGGTCGAAGTGGATATCCGTGATATCACTACAACTGTAGGCCACTTGGCATAGCCTGCATATTGGGGAATTCCTCCCTGATATAACCTGGTAACAACCAAAACTCACTTGTCTATATGATGTTTTACAGGGGTACACATATATATATATATATATATAATATATATATATATATATATTTTGGTACAATGCCACGGGGCCCATTTTTAGACTTAGTTTAGATTTAGTTTTAGATTTAGATAAGACTTATTTTAATTGCTTATTGTTTATTTTGTTGTGTTATATTTTATAATAGAGTGGTTTGGGACCAACTTCAAAGGGTGACTCGAATGTAATCTGTACTTGAACGGGTTTTTTTGGCTTTTTAGTTTTATTGATACAATACATATTTTGTATTAATGTATGTGTATTGTAATGCATATGTGCGTATGTATATGTATTGTTAATATATATATATCAAACTTATCGACTTTTGTCTCGTTTTATGTTTTTAGACACGGCTTTTTATGATCCTGCACCAACTGCTAGGTTCTGTTGGGCCCTATGGTTGACTGGTAGAGAATGCCTTATGGCATTAAGTCCGCCATTTGTACTTTTACTTTCGTATTTTGTGCAATAAAGTTTAAATAAATAAATAAATAATAAAACTCACCAAAATTTCTGTCACTGCATTTCAAAACCTCGTATCTAGTGAGTACATTGACACTGAGATACGAGCTCTGCTTAACGTAGATATTTGAAACTAATGTCTTATACTACTTGAAAACATGTATGTTCGTAATATTCCAACGGTAAAAAAGTCGGGCTTAAAAGCATTTTTTTTTCTTAGTAGGTACCAAATAGCCACTTGGCTTCGAACTAGCCACGATACGATATACTAATATAGTCTGTTTTATTAAATATTTAAAACTGATTCTGTTGCATGAGAGCGATCCTGCTCACAATTTTCTCGAAGAATGAATTTCACATTTAAAATATAATGTATCCTAAAAAATATATTTTAAAGGAGAAATTTGTTCTTTATTGTTAGTTTTTTAAGTGCATGTGTTACTATTTACCGAAACTATTTGTTAATATGTGCTAATATTGTTATGGTCAGTTGGGCAAGTGCGTCAGTAGGGGATAATAAGGGTGGCCAGATTATACAGGGTGGCTCATTTAGATCGGTCAGTATGGGAGAAACTATAAGACATACGAAGATCTGTTCCTAGGCACCTTATCATCGATTTTAATAAAAAAAACTGCATCCATACATTAAAAAAAAAACCTGTACTCAGCTCGGGAATTGAACCCGGACGTGTTGAAAAATAACACTAACATTATTTCTACTTAGATATCAATTGTGTAGGTCTTAAGCAGTAAATTTTATTCCTAGACATGATGTATAAAATGACAAAAATGCATTGTTTTCATATTCTTTAGTTTATTTTACTACTTAAGTTTTCGAAATAACCACCATTTTTTTTCAATACAATATTCAACGAGTTTATGCGCGTAAATTGTCTCTATGGTTGTTTGTAGCTCTTTGCTGGTGTTGCAACTTGTAACATACACTGCATATCCACAACCTACACAATTGATATCTAAGTAGAAATAATGTTAGTGTTATTTTTCAAAACGTCCGGGCTCGATTCCCGAGCTGAGTTCTGGTTTTTTTTTAAAGAATAAATGCATTTTTTTCTTTTTAACAAAATTGATGAAATGGTTCCTAAGAACAGATGTATGTCTTATAGTTTCAGACTTTCCCATACTGACAGATCTAAAAGGCCATCTTGTATATTTGGCCGACCAGTCTGGGCAGCTCATTTGGTCCTCGGACTCCAGACTGTCGACATCTCCTGATGATGCCTCGTAGAGGCGAAACACGTGTTGAGTAAGTTTTGTCAATTTGGTGGTGGTTTGTTATATTTATTTGCGTACTTATTTTATTTTTCCTATCGTGGTGGGACTATTAAATGCATGTATGCATGAAAAAATACGCAAATAAGTATAACGGGTTAGCACAAATTAACTGACACGTTATTGTATCGCGGATTAGCAAAGCTTTAGTTAAGTGCGTCAGTGTAACGATCGCGCCTACAATATCGAGATATCCAAAAATAAAGATATAATCAATTGAATAAAGGAGTTTTCTAGATCCTTACCTTAGTATCTGATCTTGTTGTAGTGATTTAACAATATGGGTAGATAAAATGAATAAATACATAGATTTGTGAGTGAAAAAGTCCGCACTATGAACTATCGTAAGTGTGCTTGTCTGTGAGGGGTTTACCTTCGGCCCGGCTAGCGAGGAGGTGTATTTGATAATTTCAGTATCAGGCGGAAGTCTTACCCCGCCTAGCACCGAGGATGGGTCACTAGAAAAAAATAACATGTTATTAGTATTGTTGGCTTAATTACCAGATGGCTTATTGAACATTGTTTTTATAGTATAAAAGAGTTTTTAGAATATAGTTCGCATAATTGACCTGTTATTTAGTACTTACGAGTAGAATATCTTTTTGCATGCTGTTCACATGATTATTTGTTATATAAACACATTTTTGCATGTCGTTCCTCGACAGAATACTTTACTAATGTACCTTTAGACCTGGTACCACATGTTTTGTAGTATTCTAGCAAATAAAACATTTCTATTCTATTCTATTCTTGGAAAATTCCTTCTAACAGCCCTATGGCCCTGATGAGGGATAACATGATACCCAGCATAACATCATCATCATTAATGCTGGTGGAAAATCCTTCTAAGAGCCCTATAAATAAATAAATATCGGACAACCTCACAAAAATCAATCTAGTCCCAGTAAGCTCTAGTAGGCTTGTGCTATGGACACTAGACGACGATAGACATACTTATATAGATAAATACATACTTAAATACAAATAACATCCATGAGCCAGGCACAAATATCGGCAGTCCTGGGTTCGAATCCCGGCAAGGGCAAATGTTTGTGTGATGAACTCGTTCCTGAGTCATGAATGTTATCTATATATGTATATTATGTATATCGTCGCCTAGTACCCATAGTACAAGCTTTGATTAGTTTGGGACTAAGGTCGATTTGTGTAAGATTGTCCCTTAATATTTATTTATTTTATATTCGTGTTCATCACACAGGTATTTGCCCTTGCCGGGATTCTAACCCAGGACCGTAGGCTCAGTAGGCAGTTGCTTAACCACTGCGCCAACCGCGTCGCCTATGGCCCTGAGAGACGGATAACGGGATACCCAACATCATCATTAGTGCTGGTGCTACGATGCTTGAGGGGATCCTCTTCTTTCATAGAAAAACACATCACTGAATGCTTCACTTCATAGAATTTTAATTGTAAACCCTCCCTGAGGCGTATAAGAGAGGAAGCAACTGGTTGAAAAATTCAATGTCTTGCTTAGGACTCGGTAGCTTAGTGGACAGAGCACCCATGTAAGCCCGGAAAGGAGGCGCGGGTTCGAACCTCGCTTGTGTCACTAAATCTATCAATTTTTCGCTTCAATAGACACAGCCCGTAATTCGTAAACAAACTTTAAGGTATATATTTATAGGGGAATAATCATAATCAAAGTATAAAATAAATATATATTTTAGGGTAACTTACCCCCCTTCCAATGCAGCACTGACAGAAGAAAAATATTATTAAAATCTCTGTTCTCTTATTCTAATTTCTAATACACGTCTCATAATGGAAATTACGAATTGATTTGTCATAAATAAAGAATCAAAATATTAATGTCAGTTTTTACCAAAGTAGAGCATATGACACCAAAATTTCTATAAATAAAACAATTTTCAACCAATTATTTTAACCACTATTATTAAAGTCACCGTGAGCTAAAGCTAAACTAACAGTTAAAAAAAGGGTAAATAACGTCGAAAATTTGTATGAAGTTTCATTTACGTCTGAGACGCGTCCGCGCTCTACGTCTTCTGTGTGGCCTGCGCCTAAAGGTACCATTCCAAGTTGGGCTGCAGACCGCAAACTGCAGCAGCAAACTGCAAGCGACACCACTTGTTTCTATGAATCTCTATGAAATGTATTCCGAGCGTGGCAGCACTGCGGCCTGCGGCCGCGGCGCGCAGCGACCGCAGGCTGTAGCGCCAGTGGTGACGCGAAACGCAGAGAGTTCACACGTATAAAAAATGGCGACAATACTTTCGAAACTTTTCCTCTGCACCAATTATATAGTTTTTAATCAAAATAGAATAACTTCCTTCTTTGGGTCGACTTTTAAATAAAAGATCAGGGGCTTTCTTTTTTTTTTGGCATATAGTAACAACAAGTCGTCATCATCTTCCTCTTCTAATAAAAGACACATTAGTAATCTATCCGTAACGTTGTCCGACATTCTGTCTCGCGCGAAGGTACTGGTGGAGTGACTGAGGCATGATTCTATGAATTGTGCAGCCGCGGCATGCCGCCGCGCTTGGAACGAGACCGCAGGCAGCACTGCGGTTGACCGCAGCGGCCAGCCGCAGTGTCGCCTGCGGTTGCGGTCTGCAGCCCAACTTGGAATGGTACCTTAACTGTGACGTTTAATGGCAGTTTAAACAACTTAAGTAAAACTGTACAACAGCAGAGAGTAAAAGTAAATTGTGTACAGGTTTAGGGTGCATCTCCACTGACTGGGTCGTATCGTAGGAATGTTTTGATCTAAAGCTCGTCATACATAAATTCCCAGTGCTTAGACCATTCTGGAATCGGCAGTAACTATGTGTGCACTACACGGGGTAAGATGTGCAGTACTTACCTAAGTATAGTGTGCGGGAGCCCAGTTAAGGAGTCGATGGCCCCGTGCCGGTCCTTGTCGGGGCCCGGCATCCCGAACGGGTACAGCGGGGACATATTCTGTAATACAACAACCACTATTGACTTCAATTAAGATAATGACTTTATTTGCCTGGAAAAATGACGCACTCGTCGTCGCCATTTCGAAGACACATGCTAGGCTAGATTTTAAGCACTGAAACAAACGTTCAGTTGTTATTTTGAGTAATTAGAGAGGGCATGATAATGGCATGAGGGCACGACGCGCTCGCTCGCCGTACCGTAAATAGATGTACCGAAAATCTGTCTGTTCAAAGTGTCGGCCCTGGGCCGCCTATCCCAGCGGACCTTCGAGTATGTGAAATGGTTAAAGCAGGTGGAACCCTGACAGTACGTTACCCTTGGCAGCAGCGACGACAATTCACGTTCCTTAGACCTCACAATTACGTGGATAAGAAGGGGCAATTAGTGCCTAAGAGACCTCGCCATGTGCACCTATGAGCCTCGGGCTCTCATAGAATATGTGAAGGGATTGAAGGGGATGAACTCTTGACAGTTCCTTACCCTTGGCAGCATCAGCGACAAGTCGCATTCCTAAGTCAGATGACCTGAAGGTAATAAGCACCTTACACCTACAGCGCTGCGTGGAAGCTGGGCCTTCGGCCTCACGATGATAAGGGACGAGTTTCCAAGAGACCTCGCCCTGCGGACCTACAAACCTAGGGCTCCAGTAGAGTATGTGACGGGGTAGAAGCGGGTGGAGCCCTGACAATGCCTTACACTTGGCAGCAGCAGCGAAAGCTCGCGTTCCTTAGTCAGATGACCTGTAGGTAAAGCACCTTCGCCGTGACGTGGAAGCTGGACCTTAGACCTCATGACGATAAGGGACAAGTGACTGAGAGACCTCGCCCTTCGGACCTACGAGCCTCGGGCTTCAATGGAGTATCTGAAGGGATTGAAGGGGATGGAACCCTGACAGTACCTTACCCTTGGCAGCATCAGCGACAGCTCGCGTTCCTTGGTTAGGTGACCTGTGGGTAAAACACCTACGGCACGGCGAGGAAGCTGGGTCTCCAGCCTCACGATATGTCCCTGAGAGACCTCCTTCTGGGGACTTATGACCCTCGGGCTCCTATAGAATATCGGAAGGGGTTGAATGTGGTGGACTCTGGACAGTACCTTGCCCTTGGCGGCAGCGGCGACGGCGGCGTGGTAGGCGCCGTGCGCGGCCGCCTGAGCCAGCATCAGGTCTCCCCGCAGAAGCGCCAGCTCGCGCTCCTTGCCCTTCGACGACACCGATGTCGACGACGACGATTTACCTGACGACAAAATAATATTACATACCAATATGCTCCATCAGTCGTATGGCGTCAAAGAAATTCGCAGACAACCCGAAGCAGAATTGATTACTTTTTCTAATTGCAGAAGAGTCACATTGGAGCCTAAATGATCGAAAAAACATGACTCCCATCTTGAAGAGCATGCTGTAGCCCCCAGGGACACCTCGGCAGGGAGCTCATTCCACATGTATGAAATCTCTTTGGAATCATGTGTTTGACGATGGTGGCTTGTTCAAGGTCAACTCACGGGACTGAGAGGACTGATGTTTGGTCGGCTTCGCTTGATGAGGTGCCGACGCGAGCTGACATCGCACGATATTATCTATAGACTCTTCACTCGCTCAAGGCCACGCGTATCATGCCTACCGTTAAGCGTCTGAGAAACGGTATGAGCAACAGAGGTTGTCACCTTAGCATAAATACACCTAGAAGGAATGTCTTCTTGCAACAGATATGCGAGGACGAAGCCAGTTTTGCTTTAATGTGTGCGTATCTACGAACCAATCATAGAGACGTTTTGCTTGTGATATTGACGTTGTGACAGATAATACGGTGAATAGAGACTAAAGTACTATGTGTGACCTTACAAACGGTCCGGTAGTTTTGAATTTTTGATATGTTGTCTAGGATGGTTAGTCAGTGCTTAAAATGCAAAATGCACAATTCCCCCCCCTCCGTGCCCGCCGCCATTTTGAAAAAACCGGTATATTTTTGCTCATATCTTCCTTAAGGAGCATTTTAGCTAGAAGAAAGCTTCGACAATGTTATAGAGAGTTAAATTTACTACATTCTCTATTTTATATTTTTATTCTAGGACAGATAGTTACGGAGATATCCACATTTAAAAAAACGTAAAAATCGCAATTTCCTACTGAAAAACAAACTTCTGGATTATATCTTCGTTTAGGAGCATTTTAGCTACAACAAAGCTTGGGCAATGTTGAAGAGAATTAAATTTACTATAATTTACATTTTAAATTTTGTTTCAAGGACGGTTAGTTACGGAGATATGCACATTTAAAAAACAGGAAAAGTCGAATTTTCCGAAAATTTCTCAAAATTCTTGGTTTAGAACGCTGTCATTCAGTTATGGACTAGTCTAGGACAAATTAAAACATGTAGGAAATATAATTGCTTATAAAACTCATGTCCATTTTTACATACATTTTCGGAAAACGTGACATTATTTTTTACACATCTCCGTAATTATCTGTCCTAGAAACAAAATTTGAAATGTAAATTATAGTAAATCTAATTCTCTACAAAATTGCCCAAGCACTGTTCTAGCTAAAATGCTCCTAAACGAAGATATAATCCAGAAGTTTGTTTTTGAGTTGGAAATTGCAATTTCTTAAGTTTTTTTAAATGTGCATATCTCCGTAACTATCTGTCCTAGAAACAAAATATAAAATGGAAAATGTAGTAAATTTAACTCTCTATAATATTATCGGCTTTCTTCTAGCTAAAATGCTCTTAAAGGAAGATATGAGCAAAAATATGAAGAGAGTGCCGGTTTTTTCAATATGGCGGCGGGCGCGGAGGGGGGGGAATTGTGCATTTTGCATTTTAAGCACTGACTAACCATCCTAGACAACATATCAAAAATTCAAAACTACCGGACCGTTTGTAAGGTCAAAATCCTTTATTCACTGAATTAAGATGCGTGCTCGGACGAAACTGAGCCCCTGACAGGCCGAGTCTTACTAAAGCTGGCTTCACTCTTGTCACACATATGTTGATAATGTTTAGCATTTACCACCGCCTATGGAAGTTTGCGACGCGAGGAGCATCACGCGCGTTGCCGACCCTAAAATCTCTTTGGAATCATGTGTTTGATGATGGTGGCTTGTTCAAGGTCAACTCACGGGACTGATGGGAGGGCTGATGCTTGCTCGGCTTCGCCTGGTGAGGCGCCGATGCAAGGTTATTCAACGACACGAGCTGACATCGCACGATATTATCTACAGATTCTTCACTAGCTCAAGGCCACGCGTATCATACCTACCGTTAAGCGTCTGAGAATTGGCGCGAGTAACAGAGGTTGTCACACATAGCTTGATACATTTATTAGGTTTACTCGAACAAATTACATAGAGTGCTTTAATAAAACTTATGTGTCTCTTGCTCTAGTCAGTTTGTATCGTTAGTGGTAGCATCTCTTTGGAATGATGTGTCTTTCTCGAACATGCAATGAAATGTCGCCATAAGGTGCGTTATAACAGGCTTCGAAGTATAACGTTTCGAGCGGAACAACTTGAGAGAACTGTAAAGGAAATTCATATAAACTGGTGTATTTTTTTATTTTCATATTGCATTGCATATGTTTGAGAAAAGCACTATACACGCTTTAGCCTTGAAAAGGGCTTGCCGGCTTCGTATCACTATCCGTCTATACCTACTCACCCGGCAAGCCCTTATTTGCCGGTGTCTGCAGTAATGTACTATTATGCCGATAGATTGTTCAAGGCCCACTCACGGGACTGGGAGGGCTGATGCTTGCTCTGCTTCGCCTGATGAGGCGCCGATGCGAGGTTATTCAGCGACGCGAGACTAGACATCGCCTGCGAGTGCGAGTGCGAGTGCATCCTCGAAGGCGAGGACGTCTTTGGGAAGCCGTATGATGCTCCTGAAATATATGAATATGATAGTTGGCAGTGGTTGTATAACTTGGTAATAAATTACAGGCAGGAAAATACATTATATTGTAAATTTTTCCATATTTTATATCGACTGCTATTCAGTTTTAGTCTTTGCATTTATTGTATAATTTTTCTTTAACCGTACAGCCCCGTAACTTCGGGGACATACACTTTATATGTAGACTTTGTTTCGTTATTAGTAGTACCGTATAAAAATAATCTACTAAGTGAAATGGTCGATATTAACGGTCGGAATCGGTCGTTAAAAATTAACAGATCAAAATGAAATAGAGATCTCCCGTTCTCGAGACCGCTTCCCGAACTGTATACGAAAAGTTCTCGACAAAGGAAGGCTACCTTTTTAAGGTTCCGTACCCCAAGAGTCAAAACGGGACCCTATTAAGAGACTTCGCTGTCAGTCCGTCCGTCTGTCACCAGGCTGTATCTCAAGAACGGTGATAGCTAGACAGTTGAAATGTTCACAGATGATGTATTTCTATTGCCGCTATAACAACAAATACTAAAAATAAAATAAATATTGAAGGGGGGCTCCCATACAACAAACTTACAGATAATGGCACGGAACCCTTCGTGCGCGAGTCCCACTCGCACTTGGCCGATATTTTTTAATAATCATAATTTCTTGTTTCTTATAGATATTTAACTAAGCTTTAGTATAGAAATCCAGGCGTTATTTTCCCTCAACCGTAAGCTACAGGCAGAAAGGGATAGCAACAAGTTGTATACGTGCCCCACTCACTCATACTCGGCTGCGGATTGTTCGTGGATAGGCTTTTCTCCTTCACCGATGCACTACTCCGACCCGACCTGTGGACAACGTCATAACGTCAGTTGACAAGCAAAACTCACTAAGTAATAAGTTTCTGTCAAAAATTTCATTTTAGTGACAAGCTTTTATAGCCGACTGAGACGATTCTGAAGAGCCCAAAGTCGGTAGGATTGCTTTTTCTATTATAGAGTTCCTATGGCACCTTCCGGCTCCGTCATCAGATCAGCCCCATGGTACTATATTATTGTATTGTAGTATGCAAAATTTCAGCTCAATCGGTTGACGATATCTGCTTCAAAATTGAGTTGCAAGATTCCACCCGAACAAACATACTTACATACATACATACAATGCAAGTTAAATAAAAGCTTGTAACAAATACCAAACGCTCGTGTCTCACAAGGAAAGGTAGAATAGAATAGAATAGAATAGAATACTCTTTATTGCATACCTCAAGAAGAAAGAAATACAAATAAAGATGACACTTATTTAACATTACAATAGAGGCAAACAATAAGCGATCTTATCGCTAAAAAAATTGAATAATTTTGATATATGTTATAGTCTAAAATAGCACACGTATTTTTTTTAGCTGCCCAAATTCAACCTGTTAGGACAAATTGTCCTTCAAAGTACTGAAAATTGACCAAAACCTATAATTTCTTCAGAGTTTTTTTTTAATAAATTGATAATTAGTTACTGGTTTCATTATATGTTGGAGAACATAAAAAAGACTGGACACGTGTTTTGTCATTTCACCTCACTCATATTTAAAATATAAAATATGAGTTTATGTGTTTTTTTTATATATGACAGTTGAGTTACCCTTCCTTGTCAGTATCAAGGTTTTGAAGAGTACAGAAGAAGGCAGAAATTTTTGTGAGTATTGTTTGTCAACAGGCGATATACAGGGTGATTCAGGGGTCATGAGCAGGATTTATAGGGGTGAGGAGGTGGATTTCACTGAGAAATTTTCACTATGGGGCCAAACTCAAAATCGAAAAACAAAAGACAATCGTTCCGTACGTTTCGGATAGTCAGCGATCAATTAGCTAGCAATTAACTATAAAAAAAATAGTGCGTGGAGTCCCTCCGCGCGGAAGAATTGAAACTTCGTAATGTGGAAATGAAAATAGGAAGGGGTAGAAATAGATTTTTAGTGAACTCATATTGTTTCTTTAAGACAAACTTCTTCACTCTCGCTCTGTCTCTTTCTATTCCCCCTCCCCAGGAGCGTTGAACGATTAACGCAACAGTGCTTTCCTACCCCGTCCACGGTAGCGTGAAACGTTTAACGCAACCGTTAAACGTTTAACGCAACCTTGTTGGAAGTCGCATTAGAAGTTTCACTTCAAAAAAACACGATTTGTGGCTGATTCCATAGTGAAAGTTGCTCAGTGTGGGCCCCCGATCACCCGTATAACTCCTGCTCATGACTCCTGAATCATCCTGTATTAGTAATTGGGTTTAATACACAGTATTCTATCTTATGTTGTAGTATCTTATCTTATAGTGGCCCTTACGCATAGACTTCGACCCAGTGGGATCTTTTGTGTAATTAAATTAAGAAACTATACAGTTATACCTTGCCACGTCGCACAGGGTATGGGTAAACTGAATTAATTTTGTGCAGGGGGGCGGAGAAGGGAAAAAAGGGGTCTTTGCCACGCTCCAATCTAAGCTCCTTAGTTAGTTGCCCCTTGCTGCAATTATTTTGGGTGGATCTATTCTATTCTTTCCATGAGTAGCTTTGAGTGTCCCAACCCCGCCAATATCTTCCATTCTCGTGTGTATCCTGATAGTCTGTTGTAAGCTCAGTCATAAACGGAACTAATCCACATTATTGATTTATCCATGGCCAAAGGGTATTTACCTCTCATTCCTTTGCGGCTGCTTCCCCTTCCCCGGTTTGGCAGAAAGAGCTGATAGGGCAGAGTAAGGGTCACCTAAAGGTCCCCCGAACCCTCGCCCTGAGGCCTGTATCCGAGCTAGGTAGCCCTGGGCTGCCAGATGTGATGCCATGGACCAACAGGCTGCACCTGTAATAGAGATAATGTTATTTATTAACTGCTAACGTTTTTTTTCGCACAACCTCACACAAATCGATCTTGTCCCACAGTAAGATCTAGTAGACTAGGTTTATGGACACTAGACGACAATAAACATACTTATATAGATAAATACATACTTAAATACAAATAACATACATGACCCAGGCACAAATATTCGAGTTCATCAAATCATCACACAAATATTTGCTCTTGCCGGGATTCGAACCCAGGATTAGCAGGCAGCTGCTGCGACTGTGCCAACCGCGTCGTCAAAATTTAAAGACTCGAAGTTACTCAAAAGGCAATGGAGCGAGCTACGCTCGGAGTTTCCTTGCGGGATCGAATCCGAAATGATGAGATACGTAAGACAACCAAGGTTAGATATACTCGTAGCTCAGACAGTCACCAAACTTAAATGCAGCATATTATAAGTAAGTAAGTAAGTAAGTAAACGCTTTATTGTACACAAAAACAGTTAAAAAATACATCTATTACAATTAACATATAGGTACAAAGGCGAACTTATCCCTATAAGGGATCTCTTCCAGTTAACCTTTGAGCAGTTGAGTGAGTACGAGAAGAAGATAGACATACTAACACCGTGTACAAAAAGGTATTAAAAATAATAAGACTACTAATAATTACACATATAAACTATTAATACATACATACATATATACATACATACATACATATATACATACATACATACATACATATATATAATGTAATATAAATATACACATAAATATAAATACATTGCAGATCCAATTCACAAGTCATTGGAAAGCCATAACTTCTTAAGATTCGTCTTGAGCGATGCTACAGATGGAGACTTCCTAAGGGACAGTGGCAATTCGTTCCACAACTTCACAGCGCTTACTGTGAAAGATTTGGCGTACGTACGCGTCTTGTTAGACGGTACAGCCAGAGTGAGATTGGCAGACGACCGCAAGCGGTGACCACTGCCATCGGCCATATATTTAAACCTTTCACTGAGGTAAGGAGGTGAAGCAGGGTTGTAGAGAACATTAAAAAGCAATGACAGGACATGCAGGTCTCTACGCTGACGTATTGGCAGCCAACCCAGCTGCGTTCTAAAGGCGGACACGTGATCGTATTTGCGCAGTCCGAAAACATATTTTATGCACACATAACATATATTAACATATATTATACTACTAAGATCCACTCACAGGTTGCTGGATGGAGGCGTAAGGCGCCTGCACTGGCTCAGGAGCCAGGAGCCAGGTTCCGGAACCATTAATTGGAGTCTAGTGCAACCTCACTGAACTTTACCTTCGAAGTAGAATTAGCAGTAACTCGCAGCGCCGAAAGCCCGTCGACGAACCTCAATAGACGCAAGGCCAAAGACCGAAGTTCTAGCAGTAACTACAGCTAAGATAATAGTTACCTGTCTTGGATTCAGTGGAACGTCGAGCCCTAAGGGGTCGTTCTCAAAATATTTGCACCGCTGCGTTAATTTTGCATTTTTTTAAAAAGTTGCAATTTCTTCTTTTATTTTTCATAGGATCGCTAGAAATATATTCAGACAATTGATATCACGTCGAGGGAAGTAGTTAAATTGAATATCTTAGAAGATATTGGTGTTTGAAATTTTAGGTCGACAGGTGAAAGACATCGATGTCAGGTAAACGACATTTGTTACCAAGTTATCGACAATGGGTGCAGGTTTGCGACAAATATGTTCCAACTTCACTGAATTTGTTAGCAGGTTAACGACGATGGTTGCAGGTAAGTGACATTTTAAATAAAACCTACGTTGAACTGTCAAATAGGGCTTTTTTGATTGTTTTTTTTTCTTTTTTCCTTATGTTAGTAATTTGCATAAAAAAACAAGCATTTAATTCTCATCTCATAGGACATTTCTCAGGAGGTTTTTTGAAGCCTGTACAATTCAGAAAGGTCATAACCAGCAAAAAGAAGCAAAACTCAAGCATACCCATGTGATTTTATAAATTTCTTATGAAGGTTCAACAGCGAATCATTTAAATAACGTTTCTGCATCCTAATGCTGCCTCTTTTGACATATTATTTCTAACTCGCTGAGTAACCTACTGCTGTTTTTGTCATCTTCGAGGAATTCCTTCACATCTGATAAGATAACCAGAAAGCCTTCGGCAGCGTTAGGTGGGATAAGCTATGGGAGGTATTGTCTGAAGCTGCCAGCACATCTGGTAACACTTTATAAAGCCTTTACGAGTCTGGATACAGAATGGTATCGGTAGGAGATATCACATACAAGAACTTTAAGTGCCGGAAGGCGTACGACAGGGATGCATAATATCCCCAATACTATTTGACAGATATGGAGCCCTTGAAGGTACGTGGTAAACATCGCCTATTTTAGGGTGATGCCGAAGAAGAAGTAGCCCAACTTTTGGAATGACTCAAAACAACCAGCCTCAGAATGGGTCTCGATATTAATAAAAATAAGACCGAGCTGATGATAGTCGACCATTACTAGTCGACAAAGTACTAACCTGCTTCAAGAGTTCCAAACTGTTGATCAGTTCCAGTACCTTGGCTCCATTGTCACAAATAGAGGCACATGCAAACCAGAGATTCGCAGGCGAATCGGAATGGCCATAACAGCGATGACCCAAAATATGGAAAGATCAGACATCCCTAACCCGACTAACATGCACCTCGTCTGTGCACTTGTCTTCTCCATATCTCTTTATGGGGCAGAGACCTGGACGCCGCTGACAGGCCTGATGCTTTCGAAATCTGATGCAGGCGCCGCCTGCTAAGGATTCCTAAGACAGCTTGAAAGTAAAATGGAATACTCAAACTAACCTACTTCGGTAATAAATATGTTTTATAACAACGAAACATGAGTTAAGACACGGTGAGTGACCGATAAAACCTGGTTTTTAAATAATTTTGTATAAGTGTTTAAATAATTGTCGTTCACCTGCCGTATGTGTCGTTCACCTGTTTTTATATAGACAAGTGAACGACATACAGGTGATGGACAAAATGACAGTTATGTCATCAAAACAAATAAAGTATTTCGTTGATGAACTGCATATTTATACACATTAAAGTAGACCATACTTTACGCGTTATAAATTAAAATGAATGCAATAGTACACACGTCAACCAAAATATGGAAGGCAGAATATAAACTACATACCCATTACAAACTCCCGCTCGCGTAAGTGTATGTTTCATATTTTTTTAGTGCAGCACACTGACGACGTGTCACTCGGAACAGTGTTAGGTGGCAACTGAAGGTCTCGATTTATGCGGGGTGAGGCAGGGGAAACGAAATAGTAGTCACACAATTGTAATGTTTGTCTCATGACAAGTGGACGACAAAAAATGGCGTGGACAAATTTAAATTGCAAATAATTCGCAACATAAGCATAGTATTATTATTCGATATGGTAGTATTCAATCTTCATCATATATGAAAATAAAATGGAGTACTGAACTTAAGCTAAGTCGGTAATGTATATGCATTTATTACAACCAAACATGAGTACCTCGCGTTGGGACACGGCAAGTGACCGACAAAACCTAGTTTTAAATCGTTTTTTTGTCTATTAATATACTTAACTTTAAATTAAAAGCATTTGGCCTCTATGTAAAAAGTGTCTATAGATATGTGTTGATAATTGAATATTTAAAATAATGCAGTGTAAAAAACTTCTTCTAAGACAAACCTGTTGACAGGTGGCGGTGCAAATATTTTGAGAACGACCCTAAAGACTCGTTGCTGATGGTTTGCCGGCTAGAGCTCCAGAGCCTCGACCATCGCCGAAAAGTTGCCAGCTTGTCAGTTTTCGATTGGATATATTTTAGAGTGTGCGCAGAAATTGCACAATTTAATCCGCTATTGGACAAGCAGGCGAGGGGAGCGATTTCACCCTTACGTTGCCAGTTTACCACACTCGCACGAAGCGATTTGCTTCATCATTTCTAATGCGAACAGCTAAGGAATGGAACTCGCTCTCATCGTGTGTATTTCCAGAAAATTCCAATCAATCAATATCAATCAATATAAATCAATATCAATCAATATCAATCAATATCAATATAATTTATTTTCAAGCAACAAAAGTAACAATTTGGGTCTCTTCAAAGGTAAGAGTGAATAGGCTATTGCTGAACCAGTGAGCTACATTCTCGACCCCCGTAGTTTTCCTCAGGTCACACCGAGGTCAGTTTGTAAATAAAAAAAGAAGATCTACTTACTGACTGCCAGATTGGAGGGGTAAAGCCTGACTATGGGCGACCTCCAGAGTGCACGGCGGGGAGGGGTGGCGCCCTTACCATAAGGTCAATAAAAAAATATCTACTTACTGGCTGCCGGATGGAGGGGTAAGGTGGCCGCCTGGCTATGGGCGACCCCCAGAGTGCTCGGGGGGGTGGGGTAGCGCGACCCGAAGCCGAACAGGGCGGCCTGCGCCTGCGCCTGCGCCTGCGCCTGCGCCTGGGCCTGCGCCGCGCCGCTCGCGCCATTGCGGCCCCAGTACGCTGAAATGTTAGAAGAGAAAGATTAACATCAACAGTTTTCACTTAATCTTAGTAAAACATTCGTGAGACATATTTAATTATTTCGTGACGAAGTTGCCGCGGCGGTGTAGGGGTAGCAGTCCCTGATGAAGAGCTCCATACGAGTTCGAAACACGTCGGACCGTTCCTGACAATTTCAGGTGAGTGTAGGGCTGCCATCTCCAAATTCGCCGAACACGGACAAAGACTTAAAGAAACCCGGACATTTGGCGTAAATTAAAAGAGCATCGCTATATTTTTCATTCTCATAAAAGTGTCCGGGGTTTTCCCGGACGTATTTTGAAAACCCCCCCGGACGGGCTCCACCAGACTACTTCCAAAATGTAAACCGCATAATACAATAGTTTTCACTTACGTGATATAGCGACGATTTTCTTTAAAGAATGGCTTGAACTGTATCAGCGCTGTTTAGCTTGAGAGTTGCATGGTATAAAAAAGGTATGGCGCTTCGGCAAGTCAGCCTTTCTACGTCACTAAGTAGTTGCTGCTCTTTATGGTAACAAAATAATTATAAGGAAAAAATTATCGCCGCTAGCCGTACAAAAAAACATATTTTTGCATTACAAATGTCATGTTCTTTGAATATATTTTATTTTGTCGTAATAATTGATTTTAAACACTCACGATTTTATGTCATTAATACAGGTAACAAGGGAATCTGGGAGTATTATGATACAACACTGGCAACACAGAAACGAAATTGACAGAACCGTCTAACCAATCATAATTCATAGCGTGAGTCTCGCCTGTCATGGCGGAGTGTCATACTGTCAACCAATTTGATTCCTAGGCCATTTCGTACCTTGTCACAGTAAACGACAATATGAAAGCCGCTTGAAATGTCATAATTTGGCAACCTTTGGCTTCAGAATCACGTCCCGCGTATAATGGGACATGATATGATATGAGTCATATCATTCGACAATTCTCAGTAGACATGAGGTGACAGGGCTGCCACCATCCCATTATACGCGGGACGTGATTCTGAAGCCAAAGGTTGCCAAATGAAGCAGAAGGAAGAGAAAATAATGAGGAGTGGAGAAAATTCAATGACTCAGCCCGTCCAGCGCAACTAGACTTAGCGACTTGTCGCGCGACTTTACATCACCAGTCACTCTCTCACAGTACTGCAAAAAAAGAGATAGGTCATATTTCTCGCGCGAGAAAGAGTCGCGTGTCACAGTTGCGCTAGAGGTGCACTTCATCTTTGTGAAGCCTAAAATAAATGCATTTAAATGTGAGGAATGCGATTGGTCCATTTTCCACTTTACACATATCACCTGTGTATAGACAACCTCATACAAATCGATCTAGTCCCAAATTAAGCTCAAGAAGGCTTGTGTTATGGGTACTAGACGACGATATACGTACATATATACTTAAATACATAGAACAACCATGGCCCAAGCACAAATATTCGAGTTTATCACACAAATATTTGCCCTGGCCGGGATTCGAACCCGGGACCGCCGGCTCAGTAGGCAGGTGTCTACAAACCGAGCCAAACGCGTCATCATAATCGTCGTCGTCTAATAGTGCGTCTCCACTGCTTCAGTGATAGATCGGAGCGGAGATGTAAGTCAAAGTCAAAGTGATTAATTGCATTCATGGTACAAGTATAGATGTTATATATATGGTACAAGTATATATAGAGGTTTACAGTAGCGGTCATGAACCCTGCAAGGGCACAGCAATATCTTAAAACTAAGTAACCTAAAGCTAGTTTACACTATTTTTTATGACTATTCTGTATAATTTCATACATTCATTTCAGAGGGCTTTAATGACACGAGTTTGGAATTCCTTCCACCAGAGTCACGTACGACGTTTTTCATCACACTTGGGAGGAAATAATACAAAAGTAATAAATAGCAGTCAATACCAAACATTTATAAAAGAAAACTATGTAAGTAACTACAATATTTCATACAATTTAATATTTGTCCAGCTCATGGTGATAATACTTTCATTAAGTGCGGCGTTTGTACCAGAATTGCCATATAAATTGATATCATATACTGTCATACATATCTAATCATTACATGCAGTTAAATAGTCATTTACTGAATAAAAACATTTATGAATTAGATATTTTTTTAATAAACTCTTAAAACGTAATAAGTTGCTTTCTTCTCTAATCTTCTTATCTTATCTTATTATGGGGGTCCTTACGGATACACTTCGACCCAATGGGATCTTTTGTGTAGTTACCCCTTGTTGCACCTACTCAAGGGATTGTTCCACCACCTCCATGTATCGGATGATGGAACCAGTTGGTAGTGCCTGGAATTCCTTCGTTTCTGGGTAACCAATACCGAATTCCTTCATTCTAAAACTAGCGCAAATTTCTTCTCTAATCACTTGTGATAATTTGTTATAAATTTTCACACACATGGCAAAAGGACCTGAGTCGAACATTTTTAACTTTGAGAGCCGCCGGGCTAATGCAGAGGGACGGAATAGACTAATCACCTGAGTTGAAATCTGTATCTCAGCTTCACTTCACTGTTGTGATTGGTCGATGCACTCCGCTCTGCTCCGCTGCAGTGACGGACGCACCCTTCGGCCGAGTGAAGGAGTCCCGCATTTTTATCAGCCAAGTCCCGCCATTTTTTTTTGGTTATTTATTTAGGCAACATACTGTCACAAAGCTTATTACGGTTAAAACTAGTCTGCTAAAAGACCTGGAGGGCCATAACTTTTTTTTTAATAGCCCGTTAATAGAGTATCCCACGGTTGGGCAAAGGATTAGATCTCCACAACTCCCTGTTAGCCGTCGCTTCCGGCCGGTCGACCAGTAATGCGTCTATAGATCGTACCTCCATCTACGTCTGGGTCTGCTTTGACGTAGCCGCCCATCTTGCGGCACCCACTTACAAAACTAAATTCATCGCAAATGTACCGCAAATCTGTTGGCAACCCTAGAGATGGCGGTGACCTAAAAATACTTTCGGATATAATATTAAAGTGATTCAGTCATCGCTTCTATTTTTGTGAGTACATGTAATTACTAAGTCGTGCGTGCGATTCGGTAGTCGACCTAAAGTAGTCGTTACTTTGTCTCTCTAAATATAAACTTTTATCAATATCCTAAGTATTTTTTTTACAGCCTACTAAAGCTCTTTTTTGGCGGAATCACTCATGGTGAGCTACAAAAACGCTGTAAAAAAGTGTCGTATGTGGGAGGGTGAACTTTTTTTTATTGGTTTACTAGCGACCCGCCTCGGCTTCGCACGGTTGTAATGCTATATTATGCATGTATTATACATATAAACCGTCCTCTTGAACCACTCTTACCTATTAAAAAAACCGCATCAAAGTCCGTTGCGTAGTTTTAAAGATCTAAGCATACATAGGGACAGACAGCAGGAAGCGACTTTGTTTTATACTATGTAGTTATACATTAATTATTATTATTATTACTAGATGACCCGGTGAACTTCGTATCACTTTCCTTTTAATATATAAACCATATGTATTTCAGAGCCGGTAACTTTATAAAGGCATCATCAGTAGTCTAAGTATCTGCTCCATAGTGTGCGGAAAGAGTGCAAATCACGCACACGTATGTCCAGCATAATGTTCATAATTATTTTGCATGTCACATTATATTAGATGATAGACACTTATGTTAACAAATAAGTTACCAGCCTCCTTTTTTTCGGTCTGTATCGACTGCGCCACATTACTAAACGTTGGTAATAGTAGTAGGTATAGTAACCTAGCAGCACTGACTGTCAGTGTCACTATCACCGAACTTTCCAAGAAAATATAATTGATATTTCCAAACTATTTTTCAAAAGGTCTAATTGACGTTTAACAATGCATTGTCCCTTTTGTAAATAGTGGATAGAACGGTAGAACAACATAGTACCTGTCCTAGTTGCACAAATAAGTTGTTAAGATGCCACGAATGTTTCACAATACCCGCTGATACGCTCAAGTTTTGTATCAAGTGCGGTCACAATTTGAACCGAATAATACAAATTAATAGGGCTAAGGAACAAAAAAATCGAGTGAAACTACAACTGTTATTAAAACCGAAGTTCGTCTCAACAATGCCATCATCATCATCTGAATTATTTTCAGAACTTAATTTACCAACAGCACAACATATTTAATCATGCAGATTCACCGCTGTATTTTAAAGCTTTACAATGTTGACAAATTATTGTCATTTCCCCAATTGTTACAGATTTTTCGGCAGTATAATCTATTTCTGGATCGTAAGAGAATGCTCCTCGTTCCAAGTTCACAGGAGCATTGCGTCTGCGGAATCGATCAATTTGATTATTTTTTTTTTTTTTTTTTATTTTTTTTTATTTAAACAACATACAGCTATCTTTACAGGTCTTAACCTAATACGATAGTGTGGAAATTTAAAACTAGATGATATATTTAGGCACTTACGATTACACATATATACATATACATTTTTATTACAATTCCCATTATATTAAAAACACGACTAAAATAACATTAAAATTATCCTACTAAGTATAGCATAAAACATAAAGGGTTGCTTTTGTGAATTCGCTCAGAGCACAGTGAAATAAATCGATTACCATTGCTACCCGGTTAAGCGTACGAAGTGCCCTGACAAAGGGTGCTCGGCTCAACAACTGTGTCCTGGCGCGGGGCTCCGCGAACAGGCTTGGCCGCAGCCGGCGCCACACGTACCGATTTGGGACTCTGAAGCCCACCTGCGCCAGAACTTCAGAATTGAATAGTTTACCTCGCAACAATTTAAAAATGTACAAGGCTAATCCCAATTCCCTTCTGACTTCTAGTTCATTGTATCCTACCATCCCCAACACAAACAATGTAGGATACATTAAAGGGTAAAAAGGGTATACACCATATAGTTTAAGGTATAAGAATCTTACAAATTTATTTTGTATTCGCTCCAGCATAAGCCTATATTTAGCCTCATGTGGGGTCCAGATGGCTGCATTACTCTCCAGGTGACTTCGGACTATCGCCTCGTACAAAACGCGTATTGCATGACTGTTCCTGAATGTTCGCGACTGCCTCATTATAAATCCTAAATTCCGGAAGGCTTTTTTACAGACTTGGATAACATGGTCGCGAAACGTCAAGTCAGCCTTCAAAAGCACTCCCAAGTCTTTCACTTTGTCGACACGCTGCATCGGAGTTCCTTATCCCGTGCTCGCTGCTGTAGTGACCGATGTGCCCGAACTCGTTCCATTTTATGCCTATCCACTTCATTGTAATTCACTCTAGAACGCAAATCTGCCATACTTACCAATACCACAGTGTAAAAAGTAGTAGTGGGCCGACGCCTTTGATGTTTGCGTAAATGCCGACACCGCTTAAGGTCACCGTACCTACCAAGGGTTGTCACAGACTTACGCAACTGCCCAAAAAAGTAGGGTAATGTTTTTAGGGTTCATGTATGTATTTTGAAGAAGTCGAAAATGACACCCATCATTTTCTATGTTTTTGGGGGTGTAAATTTATAAAATGGCATCCATTTTGTAATTAAAGATGGTGGACGTCATTTTTTGGATCAATCGACATGGGTGTCGTTTTGTGGGTTCTTGGAGGCGTAAATTTCTAAATTAAAAAATTGGGTTTTAAACTGGCGGAGATATTTTTTTCTATAGTAGTCATGGGTTTCTTTTTCTAGGTGTTTGGAGGTGCAGAATTCAAAAAAATTGTCTATTTTAGAATTAAAGATGGTTGATATCACTGCTACACACATAGACACCCATTTCAAAAAGTGACGTCCGCCATCTTGGATTTCCAAATGGATGTCATTTTCGTAATTGGAACCCCGACGGACCTTGGAGATGACACCCATATCGATTTTTAAGAAAAAATAATGTCCGCCATCTTGGATTTCAAAATGGATGTCATTTTCTTAATCGGAACCCCGAGGAACCTTAGAGATGACACCCATATCGATTTTTAATAAAAAATAATGTCCGCCATCTTGGATTTCAAAACGGATGTAATTTTCGTAATCGAAACCCCGAGGAACCTTGGAGATGACACCCATAACGATTTTTAAGAAAAAATTATGTCCGCTTTTGAATTTAAAAATTCATGTGACAATGATATGTCAGATTATTTTTTTGTTTATCAGTCTCTCGCTGGTCATCAGTGCGGTTAGCGCGTGAGGTAGCTCGTCGCACATTTGATCGACTTCGACGACCTACAGTCCGAACAAAAAGAGTAAAGAGTAGATTGATAAAACCCTTTCCAGACCTTCCGATCCGATCCAATTTTTGCCATTGCCAACACTGTACCCCCCCTATTTCTAAAATGCGCAATGCGTACTATTGCGTACCCATCTGGTTACGCTGGTATGAATTACCAATTTTTGGGGGCTTTAACTTAAATTGCGAACTCAAATTTTTAAACGTATATTGTATGTAAACGTAATGTATTTCTGAACGCCCTGCCCAACACAACAACCAAGAAGTGTCATTAATCATTATTTTTCTTGTTTTAAATATAAATATGGGATAATCCGATTAATTCTCGTTTTTCTCATTTTTCAAACATAATGCCGAAATCATTATCATGCGGTTGATTTTATCTAGACACGCGGCAGCGTGTCCAGCCAAGTTCACCGCAGGAACTGGCGAGCAGCAGCCGTGTGTTATATTACACGAACCGTTTGGAGCCACTTTTGACCCCCCAATAACTCCAAATCTATTTAACATAAAAAATTGAAATTTGGCTTATGTATTAAGATCCCTTAGAACAAGTAGAACCCCAAATTTCATTAATATAGGTTAAATAGTTATTGAGATATTAAAGTCCAAAAAACGGTATTTTTGTCACTGACTGACTGACTGACTGACTGACTGACTGACTGACTAGTAATCAAAAACCTAACCCACTTCCAGGTGACCTAGAAAGGTGAAATTTGGCATCCAGCTTAGTAATTGTGTGTGTATACATATAAAAATCTAAAACAGTGATTTTTTTATGTTTTTTTATTATTATTATTATTGATGGTTGTTGCCTCAGAACTCTGTCATTTATAAACCGATTTGGAAAATTCTTTTTTTGTTTGAAAGATATACTAGAATAGCATATACACTCACACGCGCACACTTACACATACATGCACATAAAAATCCAATACGTACTAACCGTTTTGGAAAATTCTTTGTTTGTTCAAAACTTTCAAAAGATGTACTAGAATAGCACACAGAACTAATTAACAAATAATAATTAAGTAATTTACACATCATAATAATTTCTGTACAAAAAGTAATGATATCCCATCAAAAACATAAATGTAAAATGAGAGCCAAGTTCAATATCGCGTGCACTTCGCCGACAAAAGAATTGAGATATGCAAGGGCGCCAAGTTCTTTGCCCTAAAATTTTTAGATACAAGGACATGCGACATACTCAATGCATTTATTTTACTTGGGGTGTAATTCAATATCAAGACGTGACTTGGCTAGTTTTAAAATATAAATTTATATTATAAATCAAAATCAATCAAATCATTAACCTATTTTCGTAAAGGTAAGTACGCAAGTTAGTGTTCGTCTTGTTACTTATACTGTTAGCTTGATAATGAACTATGACTATGACTATGTTACTTTTATAAAATTTAGTTAGTTTGTGAAAACTAGCCAAGTCAAATCTTGATATTGAATTACTCCCCAAGTAAAATAAATGCATTGAGTATGTCGCATGTCCTTGTATCTAAAAATTTTAGGGCAAAGAACTTGGCGCCCTTGCAGATCTCAATTCTTTTGTCGGCGAAGTGCACGCGATATTGAACTTGGCTCTCATTTTACATTTATGTTTTTGATGGGATATGAATTTCTGAACGCACCGCTATGAGCATTTGACAACCAAGTGACAATTCCTGTTGAGGAACTGTAAATCTAAATTATGTGAAAACGCAATAATCCGAACGTTGTGGATATATGATCTCGATTCAAAACCCTTATTTAATGTGTTACATCATAATTATCGTGAATTTGAGTCGATCGAAGTTTATATCGACGGGACGAATGTCACATGTTTGACAGCTAAGATCTTATCGTAAGTTTGTATGAGAAAATTAAATTATTGTTTTTCGTATATTTCCTAGCATATTTTCCATTATTCTCACCTTTTAAATCTTCCCTGGACTTTCACGAATATTTCAAGACCAAAATTAGCCAAATCGGTTCAGCCGTTCTCGAGTTTTAAGCATACTAACGAACAGCAATTCATTTTTATATATATAGATTATACATTAATGGCGATGTTAATTTACGAACATACTGGCTCTGTACCCGTACAATGAGTTTACTGTGACCGTACTCGCTAGAACACTACAGCGCCACCTAGCGGTTAGTTTGTGGATCTACAATTATCCATACAAATCATTTACGCAGTCGCTTGCGCTCACGGTCACGTTAAGGATAAGTTGGGATAGTATAGTTCATCTAATTCCTCTTCAAATAGTACTACTGACCTTAGTACCTAAACTACTAGTCGCTAGGTAGCTGTCGATCACGCAAACATTATTTTTAATGGCTTAAACGTTAAAAAGAATACGTTTCCAACCCCAAACTACGTCTTTTACGAAAATATGCTAGCCCCACTACAACACCGTATAGCAGAAATAAATAAAAAGGTCAAAAACTCTATTATACAAAGAAGACATGAATAATCCAATTGGGCCAGTAGGGAGAAGTCACAAACTATAAGAGATATGGAAATCTGTTCTTAGGAAACATGGCGTCGATTTTAGATTTAATAATAACTGCATTCTTATTTTTTTATATTTTTCTTACATAATTTCATACAGAACGCGGTCAAAACCGCTGTAAAGAATGTAACAGCACGACATGCGATTACGTACAGAATTTTATGCAGGTTCAATTCCCGGTTGTTTGAAATTTATAAAAAAAAATGAATGCAGTGTCTATTAAATCTAAAATCGACGGCATAATTCCTAAGAACAGATTTCCCTATCTCTTATAGTTTTCGTTTCCTCCCTATGGACCCATTAGGATTGATCACCCTGTACCTGTATACACGACTTATAACTTATAAATATACCTCACCATAAATATTAACTAGGAATTAAAAAAATAACTTGTAACGTAACGATTGCATATAGTTATACTGATAACGTATCAGTATTATCATATGTAACCACAAACACCTGCTCACACAAAAAACGACCTTAAACGTAGGTACAACATAAGAGCGATAACAACCGTATTTATAAGTTGGTAGCTTGCCAGCGCGAGGGCATTGACTTATGTTATGAGATACAAACTGAAAACCAAAAGACGTAACAGCCTGCTAGTTTTTATTTCGTCATTTTTAAAGGTATTGAAATAAGGTTTTCTATGAAAACCATAATTTATGCGTTGCTCTTCTTCGTACTATCAATTATTATGACATTCAATAATATGATTTGAAATTTTGTGCCATACGAAATTATGCTTATGAAAAGCCTGCCAAACAACAATTATGACATATAAAATGTTATGCAAATAATAATTTATGACAAATAGCATGTATGAGAAAAGCCATTATGCGAAATGAGTTATGACAATCAAATTTATGACAAAAAAAATTATTCCACTAGAGGTGATCCCTTTATTTTATCTAACGTTCAAATGGCATAACGTATTAATAGGGTATAGAGAAATAGGGGGGCAGGGGGCGGAGCCCCTATAGGGGGGCTCGGGGGGCAAAGCCCCCCCGCATTAAAAAAAACCTTAAACCAAAAGTTCAATTAGAACTAGAGTTACGTTAGGTTAGGTTAGGAAAAAAAAAGAGAACAAAACTGAAAAAAAAAAACAGTGAAAAAAAAAGCTTTGGGTTAGGTAAATAAAACGCAATTCGCGCACAAAAGTTAATACATTTTTCATTAAGCATAAGTATACCTAATGTTGTTATGTCAAATGTATTTTATACTAATTGAAATTATACCATTTGAAATTATACCATATGAAATTATACCAAATTTTGTTATACCAAAAGAACATCATACCATATGATGGTTATAGGAAATAAGTGTTATACCAAATGATAAATATACGAAATAAAAATAAATATTTTAAAATTATACCAAACGTTTATTATATCAAATGAGTCATTATACCCTTTGAAATTATATCAAATGTTGTTATATCAAACATACTTATACCATTTATTTTTATATCGATCATTACACACCCGAAACAAAGGCCTAGTGTTTGAACTTCCTGGGATCGTTTCTCGGGATCCAGTTTTGCAAACTCCTTACAGTTGTAGATAAAGTGTTCCTCATTACAAAAACTACATTGTTGACTGGAATCTGTAGTACCAGTACTGTCAGATTGAGCGGTCACATGGAATGATTTGGATTTTATTTGAGGTTTATCTTTAGGGTGTGCAGTTTGAATCATTTCTAGCACTCTAAACCTTCCTTCCTAGGGCGGTAAGTAATTTTGGTATTGACTACTATTTATTACTTTGAATTTATTTCCTCCAGTGTGATAAAAAACGCCGTACTTAACTCTGGTGGTGAAGGAATTCCAAATTCGTGTCATTAAAGCCCTCGCCTTCGGCTTTCGGGCTTCTAATAGATCGTTTACCCTTGTTACGTAATGTACTATTACGTCACCCTTTGCCGTAAGTGGGATTTTCTTCAAATTCAAATTCAAATTCAAATTAGCTTTATTGACACAACATTAAAACACAATATTAACAATATAGGTATACATACAGAAGCGGAGAAAAAAAAGAAAAAAGTACTATAGGTCTATGCGTATACAATATTATCTAGAAAAAACAATAATGTTGGCCAAGGGTACCAAGCTCAGCATATGCTGGCCGTTGGACGACCAGCGCTGATTTTCAGCATGGCCCCTTTATGTTCGAGGTCGTAACACTGATATATTTATTTATTTAATCAACAGAAGCACTATGCCTATTGAAAAAATAAATAATATGTATACACGATGATTTTTAATCGGTGATCAGGTACCAACTTTTCTAACTCAGTAATTGATGGTGGTCACGTTGAAGTCGTAATTACATGAAAACAAACTTTTATTTTTTCTATGAAAATTTTTATTTTGAAACCAATTTTGTCTTAAATTCCTTGTCACCGAACTTATCTGTATCGGTGTGCTTACAACCTCTGTAATAATTTAATGGGAATGACAATTTATGAGTAATAACTTGTCATTGTCATTACATAAACAAAGTCGTAGAAAATTTCGAAAAATTTCCCGCCAAAGCGATGACACTTGACGTAGGTATCGTACTTCAATAATTTTATGTAGGATGACCATGTATCTAGTGGTTATTAGTTTTAATTATGTTTTAACTTTTAATTAATTTAACAGTGAGGTAATTGCGCGGGACCTCGCCTATTAAGTTTAATTTTAGCTATATATTAATAATTTTCTACTCCTGATCACCGATTAAAAATCATGTATATATGAAGATGGAGAATTACGGATATTTAAGTGTAGTGCGCCATTTATATAACAATATAACAGTATTTGCGTAGATTATTATGTGATGATTAGTATCTTCCCGCTACGCCACGCCTTTCAGACAGAATTCCTCTTGAAGGAAGGTCGATAGCTTGATAGTCAGCCTCACAACAAAATCTATCACAGACTACAACCGTTCGATTCTCAGGGTGAAGTTGGTCTTTACTCGCAAATACTCGACGATGTTATCTGCTTTCGTCATGTGCAGTCTGGACATAACAGAAGGGCTACTCTGATGTTCGTAATTCGACTGTCGAACAGTGCCGTACCTCTCGATCTCCTGTCAAAGTATATTTGAGTGAGTGGAGTGGCACTATACGACGGTCAAATTTCGAGTATCGGAGTAGCCCTTCAGTGTCGTCGGGGCCGCAGGCTGGAAATTAGGATTTGGAAATTATATCGCGTTTTCGTGATCAGGTTTACTAAGATAATAATACATTACCTCCGAAAAGCCCTGCGGCGTCGAGCAGCCCGTCGGGCGGCGGCTTGCCGGCGTCGCCGCCTTCCCCATTCTCCTTCTCCATACCGCTCCTGGAATCGAAAATAGCCATAGTAAGCTTGAGAAAAGAACTTTCCTCTCAGGGTGAAAATACAATACAACAATACTTTATTGCACACCAATAAGAGTTTACAAAAGGAAAAAAGGTAAATACAATTTATAAATAACGGTAGAAAAGAGGCGGTCTTATCGCTAAAAAAAGCAGACAACCTTTGGGTGGTAAAATTAATGAAATATTTAACACGTTCCCTGTGTAACTAGGAACCAGAAATCGTCTCCTCGCGTGCAAATTTATTTTTTTGTAAATTTCTTTATATAGTTCATAATATTATTACATTTATGCTTAAAAACCTCATTTATGATGATAGTTTTTCCTATTTTCCCATTTTTCCGAGTGCCCTACATGTGATGCATGCACGTATGAGCTATCAAACTGGTGCACACAATGTGATGCATGCACGTACTAGCTCACTGCGCAGTGCATCACATGCACGTTTTTAAGGCAGTTTGACGTTTCTCTTAATCGTATAATATCTGTGATTTACGTTAGTCAACGCCATATAAACGCTCGGAATTAGTCAGAACTTCATTTAGTGGTAATTTTCACACTATTTCAGTAATACAGACTACCTTACCCCGCCGCCATGAACCAATAAAAATTCTAGGCCGTAACAATAAAAGTTTTCGAAAACATTGCGTCGGATGCTACCTATACATTAATGACCGAACAGGGTAGCACACCTACAGAAGCTCGCAAAAAGACGAAGCAAACAGACATTGAATGGTTGATGTGCAAAAAAACATTGTGTCTTCGATGCTACAATACTTGCCATTAAAAAACCCCACCATTTTTTTTTACGTTTTGTTTTGCAAATTTTATTTGTTTATTCTTTTGTTTTTAATCTGATGTGCAGCAAGTGCAAGTAATTCGTATTTTTTTATTATTTCGAATAAAAACCTTTTGAAATAAAATATATTTCTGTGTTTTATTCGTAACAGGCATAATCTGGCAACATTATATAAAATGTCATCCGGACGCACGTGTTTTTTGTCAACATTTTCGTAGCCGGTATGTGCACGCAAATGAAAAAGACGTAGCTCACACGTGTCAATTTTGGCAATGCCTTAAGTTTACAAGGGGTCGTGCATCATCAGTGATGCATGCACGTATCATATATACCCTAAAATGCTACAGATATGATGCGTACACAGGGAACGTGTTAACTTAATATAGAGTAGAGTGGTGACTTTGGCTATAATCTTATTAATGTAATCGAATGTGTTTATAAGCTTGGTCTCATATTCGACCATAGGGTCAAAAAACAATTTCAAAAGATAGCTTAAGTTTGGTATAGTTTGGATATTTGAAAAAGGACCACTAGTTTCCAAGATATTCAGCTTTAATTGGAACAAATGACAAGATCTCCGCCAATATTGAAACTGAGAATCCAAAATTTTGTAGTAATGTTCAGTTTTAGTAGCATTTTCTAAATCACTCATTGAATGAGGGTCTCATGATGACCAGCTACTTGTGTGTATTTTAAATATTTAATTTAGGTTATAATACAATTATAGAATACAAATACAAATACAAATACTCTTTATTGCACACCTCCAACATCAAGGAATATACAACACAACATGAGATACATTAAAATAACAGGCAGAGGTAAACAACAGGCGGTCTTATCGCTAAATATCGATCTCTTCCAGACAACCTTTAGGTAGCGGAGTAGTTGAAAATTAATGTTTGAAATTAGTAGGTGGTGCATAATAATAATAGGACTAAATGAACGACTACCATAAAAGACAAAAGTATTAAACATACAAAAATAAAAATATACAGATATACTTACATAAATACTTAGACAATAGACATAATAAATAAATATATATAGAACTAGCATTAACCCGCGGCTTCGCCCGCGTTCCTACACAATAAACGTTATCCTACGGGAACGATGCTCTTTTTTCAGGATAAAAAGTGGGCAATTTGTTAAAGTTAGGGTATAATCTGCTTATCCCTCATGCATATCCGTCTAGCCGTTTTATTGTTGAAAAGTTTGAATGCATTTATTACGGCTGCAGGAGGTTTCCCGATGACTACTCCAGTCTCGCCGCGCCACCCGCACTGGCCTTGACGACAATCGAAATGGCACCAAATACAAATTTAAACATCTATTAGGATAACGGGACTCATTCCATTCCTCAAAAGCAAAAATAAATCCCTTATAGGATTACTTGTAGCTGTCTGTGAGTCCGTCTGTTACAACCGATTTGCTGCAAAACTACTGATTGAATTGCAATTAGGCACAAATGCTTTCAAGAATTTTCATGTCCACAAATGTCCCAAAAAAACATGAAAATGACACCCATATTCATACGTATCACCCACAATAATAACGTCATCGCACCGCCACAGGGGAATGGTATTTCACGTCCGCTACGTTGAGTTTTAAAATAATTGTTGTACCCGTAATCAGCGACCTGATAAATAATAAAAATAATACCCATGTTGATTTTTAGACTTTGTCAACACATTTCCCCCTTTCAGGGCTTCAATTCTTGAAAGGCCTGAAAAGCGTGTTTACTCATATTCTTAGAAATACTCCTGTGAAGTTTCGAATAAAATAGTCTAATCTTGTTTCCCCATACAAACTTTGGATCTCTATTTCACCCCCTTTAGAAAAATCGTTTATTAGTGCGCCCCTATACCCTATAAGGAACCTACGTTCTAAATTTAGACTCTTTAGAATCAGCGGTTTGGGCTGTGCGTTTAAAAAGGACACCCATATGTTTAGACATATTTAGACATTTCTACCCCATCGCACCCTAACATGAGAGATGGTATTACACGTCCGCCATGTTGAATTTTAAAATCGTTCTTTTTTTAGTAATCAGCGACCCGATAATCCATAGAAACCAACTCTTCCCTCTTCCCCTTCCGGGATACAGGGTACCAAGTTAACTTTGGATCCCCATTTCACCCCCATAGGGGGTGAATTTAAAAAAAAACCTTTCTTAGTGCACCCCTACACTTTATAAGGAACCTACGTGCCAAATTTGGACTCTCTAGAACGAGCGGTTTAGTATTTAGACATTTCAACCCCATTTCACCCCAACGGGGGAGATGGTAATTCACGTCCACCTCGTTGGATTTTAAAATCGTTGCGGTTTTGGTAATCAGCGACCCGATAAACCATAAAAACAATACCCATGTTGATTTTCAGACTTTGTCACCACATTTCTCCCTTTATGGGGTTGAATTTTCAAAAATTCTGAAACACGTGTTTACTCATTTATCGTTAGAAATACTCCTGTGAAGTTTCAAATAAAATAGTCTAACTAATCTTATTTCCCCATACAAACTTTGGACCCCCATTTCTCCCCTTTAAGGGGTGAATTTTGAAAAATTCTTTCTTAGTGCACCTCTACAGTCTACACCTTATAAGGAACCTACGTGCCAAATTTGGACTCTCTAGAACCATCGGTTTATTATTTAGACATTTCAACCCCATTTCACCCCAACAGGGGAGATGGTAATTCACGTCCGCCACGTTGGATTTTAAAATCGTTGCGGTTTTCGTAATCAGCGACCCGATAAACCATAAAAACAATACCAATATTGATTTTCAGACTTTGTCACCACATTTCTCCCTTTTAGGGGTTGAATTTTCAAAAAACCTGAAACACGTGTTTACTCATTTATCCTTAGAAATACCCCTGTGAAGTTTCAAATAAAATAATAATAACCAATCTTATTTCCCCATACATACTTTGGAACCCCATTTCACCCGTTTAGGGGGTGAGTTTTGAAAAATCCTTTCTTAGCGGATGCCTACGTTATAACATCTACCTGCATGCCAAATTTCAGCCCGATCCGTCCAGTGGTTTGGGCTGTGCGTTGATAGATCACTATGTCAGTCAGTCAGTCAGTCACCTTTGAGTTTTATATATATAGATATTAGGACACTAGCGCACATAGATTGACACTTTAATGAAACATTACCTAAAGCTTTAGAATAGTTAGAATAGTACGTCTAGAAACCTAGTCAGCGCTTGGAAGTAAAGTCAGTTTTGGTTAGCCACGGGCTAATGCGCATCTGTCACAACGTCAATGTCACAAGCAACACGTCTCTATGATTGGTTCGTAGACACGCACACATATAAACCAAAAGCGGCTTGATCTTTCGCAAATCTGTATGAAGACTCTCGTTCTAGGGGTATTTATTCTAAGCAGAAATCAATCGAGATGGTTAGTCACGGGCTAAGTTTGGTCCGTGTGCGCATCTGTCACAAGCAGATCTCTATGATTGGTGCGTAGACACGCACACTTAAAACCAAAAGCGGCTTCATTCGCAAACCTTTTTATGGAGACTCTCGTTCCAGGCGTATTTATTCTAAGCCTAAAGTAATCGACATATGAGACGTACACTATAATGGCGGACCATTAACACGAAAGCGGGTCAAGTCCATATCTACAGCGGTTTATCCTCCTGACGACCAGCATTCATAATTTGTCAATTTAATTTTAGCCTTATGACACATAGTTGACAGTTAACTATTCATTGTAGTTTATGTGTAGGACGCGGGAAGTCAGGAGAATATAACGCTTATCGAGGCCGACATAATTACAAATACGTAAAGGGCGAGTGCTGACATCTGTTATCGTACTCACTAAACTTATAAAATGTGGGTCCGTAATATAGTAGTTTTACGTCACCCTAAGGCCGCGTCTCCATTGACGAGCGGAGCGGAGAAGTGCGGAATAGACCAATGACCTGAGTTGAAATCTTTATTTCATTGTGATTGGTCGATTCCGCATGTCTCCGCTCCGCTCCGCATCAGTGGAGACGCACCCTAAATGGGATTTCTACATTGAACGAATTCGTCAAGTGACGTCACTTATCCTACTCGTAAATTGATCGTGAATATACAAATATAAGGTTAAAATCAAGGTGATATTCTTGATTTTGTAATAAAACAAGCTTCCATACGATTCATGTTTTAAAAATCCTACAGTATCTAATTAAACAATATACGGATTATATCGCAAATAAAATATGTGTGCCGGTCGCGGAAACCACAGTAACTATTAAACTTGTAGTACCTATAGGGACTTTTATTAGTAACACAACACAACAAGATTAACAATTACTCATTAAAAATACGTAGATCTAAATATATGCATATTGTACCTATTATAAAGAGGCCTTTTTCCTTTTACGACGCGTTTGGCTCGGTTTGTAGACACCTGCCTACTGAGCGGCGGTCCCGGGTTCGAATCCCGGCCGGGGCAAATATTTGGGTGATGAACTCGAATTTGTGCTTGGGTCATGGTTGTTCTATGTATTTAAGTATATATTTATCTATATAAGTATGTATATCGTCGTCTAGTACCCATAACACACGCCTTCTTGAGCTTAATTTGGGACTAGATCGATTTGTGTGAGGTTGTCCGATATTTATTTATTTTAAAATTTATTTTTACTATTAAGTATGACAAAGTACATTGATAATTTTTGAAGTGAATAATACTTTTTCCCGAGTTCTAGGTAGTAACATAGCTATTTCATGCTATCATTGCGTGCAGTCAAAAATAAGTTGAATAAACAAATTTTCCGCGTGAATTTTGTCAATTTCGAGTAGTTTTTGAAACGAAAAGTATCAATGAAAAATCCAAACTGTAGGTTTCAAATATATACCAATAAATCCCAATAGTCCTGTTCTAGGTAGTACCATCGATAATATGTTTTTGAAACGAAAAGTATCAATGAAAAATTCAAACTGTAGGTTTCAAATAAATACCAATAAATCCCATAAATACCATCAATAATATGTTAAGAAACATGTTTGATCATAAAGAAAAATGTCTAAAACAGTCAGCAATTTAAAAGGAATAAGGCCTTTTAAACTAAATCTAAAAATAAACTTTGTCAAACAATGGCCCCATGGTTCCTTAAAAAGAACTCTAGCGCTTGGACCCCACGGGTCCAGGGCTCGACACCAAATGCGGTGAAGTGGTATTAAGAGCCGAGACCCTGGTATTTGAGTTTTTTGGCCTAAACGATACCTATACCGGGTGATCAATCCAAATGGGTTAGTAGGGAGAAAACGAAAACTATTAGAGATAGGGAAATCTGTTCTTAGGAATCATGGCGTCGATTTTACATTTAATGAAAACTGCATTATTATCTTTGACAAATCTCACACATAATTCCATACATAACACGGTCAAACCGCTGTAAAGAACGTTACAATACGACATGCGATTACGTACCGAATTTAAACCAGGTTCAATTCCCGGTTATGTGTGAGATTTATAAAAAATATAATGCATTTTTCTTAAATCTAAAATCAACGCCATGGTTCTTAAGAACAGATTTCCCTATCTCTTATAATTTTCGTTTTCTCCCTACTAACCCATTTAGATTGATCACCCTTTATTTTTAATCACCTCAATAACCAGTTAGCATGGTAATTTTCTATATTATGAACCTAACCTAAATAACATTAGCTACATTCGTTAATTAATATAATATTCACCACCCTCTGGTGAGGCCCCCTTTACTCTATATATGACGATGTGTACAAGAACTTGTGTCGTTCGCGTATGTGCGTTTCAAATGAAGTATATCTTTTCATTCATGTCAAGTAACTCACTAACTGAAAGATAAACCAACTATATCAGCATATCTTTCGTTGTTCGTGAGTACCATTCAATATGAACTGAACTGCATTATGCTACTTGACATTATGAATATACTTAAAAGGACTTTACGACGTCAGATAATTTTGAGATGAGTCGCATTTTTCCAATAGCTACGTCATTAGTATTAATTTTGTATACTTTCCGAATACTTCTTAAGACGCATCGTGGACGCATCATTCAAATGAACCACTAAATGATATGATGGAGCAGTTGAGTCTATTAAATCCACTGAACGAAATGAAGGAAATGAACGAATGAGTGATACATATCGATAGAGCTAAAGACATGAATGGTTTTCCTTAATAGTAGAGTTGCTAAGCCGCGAAATTGTGCGCATCGGGTTACAAGCATGAAATTTCTACCACACATAGAACGTTCCACGGTGATTATTTTAAGATGTGGAGGGAAGTCAGATTCGTCCCCTGTGTGGTGGGAGAGCGGGGTGAAGAGGAGCTTTTTCTTTTTTTTATTACTGATCAGTTAAGGCTATTAGGGCTTGTGCGACATCGTTTTCGTGTAAAATAGATATCAGCTATTCATTTTTCATGTTATTTAAGAATAGTTTCATATAAAAATTTGGGTTTATTGCCGAAAAGGTAAAAATCACAACAAGTTTTTTTTATTCAGAACGATAAATTAGTTATCTATTCTGAATATTTACAATTTAAAAAAATATAACTAAACAGAAAATTTAATGTTGTTTTTAAAAATGTATACATATTGGGCACATCTGATACAAAAAGTACCTTGAAAAAAATGTTGATGTTAAGCCTAGCCTGCGTGTTCCAGTACATTTAGCTAAGTCGCGAAATTGTGTACATCGGGATACAACCACCAAATTTCTACCACAGATAGAGTATTCTGCGGTGATTATTTTCAGATGTAGAAGGAAGTCAGATTCGTCCTCTGTGCGGCGGGAAAGCGGGGTGAATAGGACAAAGGAGTCCTCTTTTTCTTTTTATATTACTGATCAGGTAACGCTAGTAGGACTTGTGTCGTATCGTTTTCGTGTAAAACAGATATATATCAAGAATTAATTTTTCATGTTATTTATTCATAACACCATATAAAAATATGGTTGTATTTCCGAAATTGTAAAAATTACAACAAGTTTTTTTTATTCAGGGAGATAAATTAGTTATATTTCCTGAATATTTACAACTAAAAAAAATATTGCAAAATAGCAAAGGGTATAGCAGGATAACCTAAGAAAAAGTGCCCCCAGCGTTTTTGGGTCGAAACTATAATCAAACGATGCCTTTTAAGTAGGTTATACCCTGCACAAAGTTTCATCCCTCTGTTACCCCCTGGGGGTGAAAAACACCCGATTAACCCCAAAACTGTTTTATTTATTTTTTCCTAAACTATGAAAGTGACGAATTTCAAATTTTGTACAAATAATAATGAGACTAAAAGCTATATGTGAAAAAAATATGACCGCCCTAACCATTTTATTTCTTGTAAAAAAAATGAAAATAAAAATTGAATCACCCTGTATAACAAGTTCGGCTCTTGGTACACACACTATTTTTTTTCCAAAGATGAACCAATTTATATTCTACATCATACAAAAGTTTCATCGACCTAGTCCAGAAGGAACATTACGAAATTAATATAAATTGGCTCTTTGGTGCCTACTATTCATTTAACTCCTACTAAGAGCCTTGCATTATTAATAAACAATGGCCTGCGATCGGACCGCTGTTTGTGTCCGATTTAAAAAAGGTGGGGATAAGGAAGAATAAATCAAACTTATTTGTAATTAATAAAAACATTTTTTTCTTTACTAGTAGGTATTAACATAATATATTTTTTACTGTGTATTCATACATTACGAGTAAGTAAGTAAGTAAGTTAAAAACAATTATTATTCAAACAATCGTCATCACTGTCTTCGTTAATAATTGTCAAATTGTCTAAGTAATTATCAAATATATGTTAGTCAGAATTTCGGCTGGTTTTATATTTTTTGGTTTATATCTCGCATTGGATAAATAATATATACCGGTTGATCAATCCAAATGGGTCAGTAGGGAGAAGTCAGAGACTATGAGATAGGGAAATTTGTTCTTAGGAACCATGGCGTCGGTATCAGATTTAATAAAAACTGCATTATTATTTTTTACAAGTCTCATACATAACCCGGTCAAAACCGCTGTAAAGAATGTTACAATACGACATGCGATTAATCACAGAATTTTAACCAGGTCAATTCCCGGTTAAATATGAGATTTATAAAAAAAAATGAATGCAGTTTCTATTAAATCTAAAATAGACGGTTCCTAAGAACAGATTTCCCTATCTCTAAGAGTTTTCGTTTTCTCCCTACTGACCCATTTGGATTGGTCACCCTGTATATGTTTAGAGATGGTTTTCTTCTTTAAATATCCATCCATTTACAATTGCATTAACTAACTGTGCCATGTTATTGACTGTTATTTCAGAGTTAGTCTTTAAACGTGTTACAATTGCATCAGCATTACTTGTACCTATCACTAATCAATCTCTTTCCATATTTGTTATTTAAAATATTTTTTGCAGAAATTCTGGCTTCACATTAGAAAAGCGTAACCCTGTGCGGGTTATGCTTTTCGCTAGGGATTGCGGCCGTTAATTTTTTTTTTTAATTCGAACTCGGGCGGCAACGCGGGTGCGGGCAGTGTTTTTTCTTAATTATTTTGGTTGCAGGCGGTCCTGGCGGTACTTTGCGTATTAAGCATTAATATAATGAGTAGTGCCTACTAAATAGTACATTCATTTTAATTTCGCAATGTTCCTTCTGGGCTAGGTCGATGAAACTTTTGTATGATGTAGAATATAAATTGGTTCATCTTTGGAAAAAAAATGGTGTGTGTACCAAGAGCCGAACTTGTTATACAGGGTGATTCAATTTTTATTTTTATTTTTTTTACAAGAAATAAAATGGTTAGGGCGGTCATATTTTTTTGACATATAGCTTTTAGTCTCATTATTATTTGTACAAAATTTGAAATTCGTCACTTTCATAGTTTAGGAAAAAATAAATAAAACACTTTTGGGGTTAATCGGGTGTTTTTCACCCCCAGGGGGTAACAGAGGGATGAAACTTTGTGCAGGGTATAACCTACTTAAAAGGCATCGTTTGATTATAGTTTCGACCCAAAAACGCTGGGGGCACTTTTTCTTAGGCTATCCTGCTATACCCTTTAATATTGTTTCTAAAAATATATTAAATATTGGGCACTCTTCATACAAACAGTAACTTAAATAAATTGTTGATGTTGAGATTAGCCCGCGTGCTCGTGATACATTAGCAAAAAAAAAATTGTTTTAATTACATTAATTTGTTTTTCTAGGACGTATATAGTAAATATTATATGAAAAAGCATGTTAATAATCATTATTTAATGTATTTAATGAAGCGAAATAGGATGCGTTCGGAGATTTACGTTGGTTACGCCGACGTAAAGATATATTTTCAGCTACTGTTTGTATGAGAAGTGCCCAACATTAATATATTTTTAGAAACCAGATTAAATGAACTTTTTGAAATAATAATAATAATTTGAAAATGTTCACGAAATTGAACTAATTTACCTCACTGAATAAAAAAACTTGTTGTGATTTTTACCTTTTCGGCCATTACACCCATATTTTTATATACCCAAGTAGCACAACTGGGTCTAAATAGCTCGTATATCATATCTAATTAGATGCTTAAGTGAAATTTACCACCATGACTAAGTGCTATATAGGTGGCAAGAACCCTTATGCCACCAGTATAGAACCAAAAGGAGAAAAATTGCAGCCTATTTTTGGTGCTAAATAGAATCCATAAGAGATCTCACAATTACCTTAAGTGGTAATTAGAACTATGGGTGAAAGTTATGCGCAGTGAACGAATGAAAACATTTTAGTTCGGTCAATGAGTGATAAATGAGTCGCCAAATTATCTTTGAGTGGCGAGGCAACTGTCAAATTGTGTTTTATTAAAAGTAATACGTGATCTGCCATATTCATTTTGGATTTATATGTCTGTTTGATTGTGATTAAGACTTTACGTTATACAAGCATTGAATTAAGCACGAAATTCTTGCGAATTTTTTTTTACTGTGAAACTATAGTATGTTTTCTTTGTAAATTTCGACGCGCCCTTCATTTGATCACGAATATTAAAAAAGAGAGTGCTAAATTAAATAAGGAATAGATACTGATAAGAAATAAAACTGTTAAAAACCTGACCTAATGATTGTAGGTTACGTACAATGTTAAAGTAACATCGTCACAACTATCAAAAGTCTGTGATTATGCGTGAGTGTGATAAAATTCTGGTTAAAATAATCAATTTTCATAGGCTTCCATTTGTAAACATGGCGAAACAAAAAAGATCCTACAGTGTTTATTTTCACTTATTTGTTCCTTATTTGGAACTATCAAGTCTAATAATCACTTATTTGTATCTTGCGAGTGGCAAAGCAGTGAATGATATTACCAATAGTAATTATTTGCTCTTTTGTAGACTATTAAACAAGCAAGACTATTAAATATATTTTGACAAGGTGCAAATAGGAACAATAATAGAACTTTTAGTTCGTTAGTGGTTTGAAATAAGTGAAAATAACAGCTTTTGGTTCCAAGAACCTCCTACTGAGACCTATTTATGCGTTGGAGTGGCAATAAGGTACTTCTTAGGCCTTAAAGTTGCAATATTTTTTGGTTCCAAAAGAGCCGTAAAATTATCCCTTTAGCCACTATTGGTGATATAATTCGCTATTGTACTAGTCATTTGGAACTTTTAGTTCCAAATAAGGGTATGTTCCCACTTATATGTAAAAGTTGCTTATAAGTGATTTTAAGGCCTTATATAGCACTATTGCTTCTTATTGAGTGACAATTTGAACCTGCATGCAACTTTAAGTAGCAAAATCGACTTTATCCCACCATAAGTAATAAAGTAGAAACAAAAAACGTTCCTATGCAACTACAAGTGATAGGATGAACTCATATACAGTTTTGAGTTGTGTTTAAAGCTATAAGTTGTATCAAACACTGTTAAACCACTCATTTAGAACTTAAAGCTATAAGATAAGCTGCAAAATTCACTAATGTGCTGCTTGGGTAGAACTATACGAAAATAACATAAAAAACGAATTTCTGATATTTGTTTTACACGGAAACGATACCAAACACGTCCTGGTAGACTTAACTGACCAGCAATAAAGAAAGAAAAGAGGGATACTTGGCCGTATTCACTCCGCTCTCCCGCCTCACAGGGGACGAATCTGACTTCCCTCCACATCTGAAAATAATCACCGTGGAACACTCTATCTGTGGTAGAAATTTCATGCTTGTAACCCGATGCGCACAATTATGTTAGAAAACAGCGGACTAACAACTCCACTATAAAGGCTTGTGCATAAATCACGCGAGGTTCGATAGATATTTATAAATGAAAATTAATGTCCGAAACAACGCAATATTGCGTTCTAATAATGATATTACACATATTATGTACGAAATTCGAATGAAAAAAATGTTTTCAGCGGAGCGGAGAAATTAACCAATCAGACTGCGTCTTTGAGAAGCCTAAAATAAATGCATTTAAATCTGAGGAATGTGATTGGACCAATTTACACATCTCCGCTCCGCTCCGCTCCGCTCCGCTCCGCTCCGCTCCGCTTGTATGGACGGCGAAAGAAATAAATTTGTAAATTTAACTGACACAAGTAGCTGGTCATGAGACCCTCATTCAATGAGTGATATAGAAAATGCTACTAAAACTGAACATAAATACAAAATTTTGAATTTCTGAATTCTTAGCTTCAATATTGGCTGAGATATTCAATTGTTTCGACTGAGACGACCACATCGGCAAGTTCTCATACGAATGAAAATTCACAGAGGACTCCTAGCTCTTCAACGCACAACACGGACGGTTTAAGTAAACCTGAAACGAACTCAAAACTAGAGAAACAAAATAATGACACATTTTTTCGCCGATAATTTCTCAATATTGTACCAAAACATGCAAAGCATAAGAAACAAATTAGATCTAGTTGAGGAACTCACGGAGGAACTAAAATTTCAAGCCCTGTGCATTACGGAAACGTGGATAACTACACAGAAAATTGGTCTATTAAAACTAGATGGTTACAACTTGGCATCAAGTTACTGTAGAGAACATTATGAAGGCGGTGGCGTTTGTATATTTATGCGCGATCATATAGATTACATAGAAAGAAAAGATTTAACGAATATGAGTATTGAGTACATTTTTGAAATTTGTGCTGTAGAAATCGTAAAATATAACACTTTGTTAATAGTTTTATATTGGCCGCAAAGAAATAGAGATTTTTTTACCTTTTATAATTGCCCAGAAAAGCTCCTATGTAAACTTTTATTATCAGATAACTGTAAAAATATTGCAATAGGTGCGATTTCAATATTCATGCACTAGACAGAACTAAACTTACTCGTAGTATATTAAATTTATTGAAACAGCATAATTTTAAACAACACATAAAAGAGGCCACACGTATTACTGAATCCTGTAAAAGCTGTCTTGATCTATTATTCACCAATTTTCACGACCAAAAACTGTTGACCGTAGTTAAAGAATATGGCCTCTCAGATCATAAAGGCGTCTTAGTTAATCTGCCACTGCCTGACAGGGACAATAAAATTTGGTTTTGCGAGAAAAGATTATATAATGCAAGTAAAATAGATAAATTTAAATCAGAATTGCAAAAAATTGATTGGACCTCAATATTTTCGCCACAACAAAATATCCACGAAAACTACAAATGCTTTTTAGATCAAGTGTTACATGTGTTTCATAAAATAATACCGAAAATAAAAATTAAACTTAGAACTACATTAAGAAAAACTTGGTTAACAAAAGGTCTAAAAAAATCGTGCAGGTACAAACGGTCTTTAAAAATAATGTTATCTCAAACAAACAATGATGTTCTAAAAAAGTATTATAAAAGATATGAAAAAATTCTGAAAATTGCAATAAAAACTTCAAAAAAGCTTCAAAATATCAAAAAAGTTTGTAAATCAGAAAATAAAATAAAAGGTATGTGGCAAGTTATAAACGAAAGTACAAATAAATCACAAAAGAAAAAAAAGAAAAATATATCTTTACTTGTCTCAGATAAAATTACAGATGATCCGAATACTGTTGCAAATTCATTTAACGATTATTTTGTATCCTTGAGTAGCCAACAACCTAACCAAGTTAACAACACTACGACAAACTCGCTCAAAAACTACCATACCACCGATTCACCTTTAAACTCTTTTTACCTAAGCCCAGTTAGCGAGCACGAAATATATAAAACAATATGTAAATTAAAAAACAAACAAAGTTTTGGCCATGACGAACTACCACCTGCAATTATTAAACAATGTTCGAAAGAATTAACAATTCCACTCACATATATTACAAACCAATCGTTAAGCGAGGGTGTTATGCCTGATTTACTCAAAATATCAGTGATCAAACCAATTTACAAAAAAGGCGATTCCAGCAACCCGGCTCATTACCGTCCAATAGCCTTATTGCCCACATTTGCAAAAATAATAGAGACTATAATGGCAAATCGACTCTACTCATTCTGCGAGAAATTTAATATTCTTTGTGATAATCAAAACGGATTCCGAAAAAATAGATCCACATTACTAGCTCTATTCAAATATGTCCAAGAAATACTCGAAACTATCAACCATAAAAAATATGCTATAGGAGTCCTGTTAGACATGAGTAAAGCCTATGACAAAGTATCGTATAAGATATTACTGGATAGACTTTATTCCATAGGAGTAAGAGGAATTGCCCACAAATGGTTCCAGTCATATTTGTCAAATCGGGCTCAACATGTTCAAATAGAATACCACAACTGTCAAACTAGGACAATAGAGCATATTCGATCCAAAACCAGGAACATGACGGGATCCATCCCTCAGGGTAGCGTACTCGGTTGTCTGTTATTCCTGATATATATAAATGACCTCCCAAAAATACTTGACCATACATGTGTCCTTTTTGCAGATGACATTTCTATAGTGTTTCCATATAATAAACAAGATAACAATCTAAATTCAATTTTAAAAAATACCCTCTCAAAAGTCATTGATTGGTTAGATGTTCATAACCTTGAAATAAACATTGAAAAAACAAAAATAAATAAAATTAAATATAAATTTCAAATACAATAATCAAACCTTAGAATGCACCAATTCATCAAACCTTCTTGGCCTAGAAATAGATACAAACTTAAACTGGAGTTTTCATATTCAAAAAATAACATCCAAATTGTCCAAATTTACATATGCCCTAACTGAAGTAAAAAAACACGCTGATCTGAAAACTGCTCTATGTACTTACCATGCATTCGCCCATTCCTGGCTCCGGTACGGCATTGTTATGTGGGGCAATAGCACAAATATACACGACTTATTCGTCTTACAAAAGAAATGTATTAGAATCCTAGTTAATATTAAACCAACTGATAGCTGCAGACCCCATTTCTGTAAACTTAATATTCTTACCCTGACCTCCTTATATATACTTGAAGTATGCAAATTTCTTAGAAAATATTCCCTCCTCTTTCCAACACCGAAGGACCCAACAACCACAAACTTGCGTCCCAGAGATAATATTCCTGTACCATTTTCTAAATTAAAAATGCATAGTTCTGGCCCATACGTAATGTGCATTAGAGTTTACAATAACCTCCCAAAGACTCTTAGAAATGAGGGAAAATATAATATATTTATCAAAAAGCTCACAAAATATTTAGTTGATAATTGTTTTTATACCATGCAAGAGTTTTTTGAATATAATATTAATGATTTGTAGTAGTTATACCCAAGTTGTTATTGTAAAAATATAATTCGTCCATATTGAAATAGTAGAGTTTATTGTTAAGTTATAAAATACATTAGGTTTTTATCTAATCTATTAGGCTATGTGAAAATTAGAGACTGAAGTAGAAGAAGAACTCATATTTCATTATTGTTAGGTATATAGAAAATAAGATAGCATTATTATAATATTACTAGATTAAGTTGTTAACTGTTTAATACATTTCCTGTTAACGTTGCAGTGCCCTATACAGGGTTTCATAGCGGATAAGTGTAATATGTACCATCTTGTAATATACCTATGAAGGCAATAAATAAACTGATAAACTGATAAACTGATATCTTGGAAACTTCTGGTCCTAATAAAAAATATTGCAAGGTTACTAGATAATGCAATAAGGAGCCCCCCGCACCCCCCCTCCGCCGTTAATGATTCAGGCTCGTTTAATAGTATTTTATGCAATCGTTGCACAATGAAGGTTCTTAAAGTCGAGTGTAACCGCGTTTAGGCCTCGAGTGCTAAAGGTACGTGATTTTAAGACTTGATTGTGTAACTATTGCATACTTTTTATACGTAAAATATTGTTTTACTTTAATCGTTATTCCTTGTAGTATACCCAACCCTATGCCAGGCACAGTACAGCTCGTTTATAGGTCACTATGCGAGAACTTAGCTCGAAAACACACCACCGCTCTCGGCAACGGTCGGGCAGCAACTAACCCCACTCCAGTAGCGACAGTCGCGAGCCGCGTGCGGCCGTGTTCGGTTGGTCTTCTACTGACGCGTGACGCGCGGTAAAAATGGCGAATATTGTAGCATTTTCTAGCATAGAAGAAGAACTTCTTATTAAAAGGGCGCTTTTTTATATGATCTTACTTTACCGGACTATAGAAATTCTTATAAGAGCGACAGTGTGGGGAGAAATATTGAACTCATTTGCTTGTAATAATATAGCAATAGCAAATCGTCATCCTCTTCTTCTTCTAGCATTGCTAGCAAAATATCTTTTTAGAAGCCATACAGATCACACACAACTGCACTGGACGGACGACGGACACATCAATATGGCGCGGCGTGCCAGCGGCCGCGCGCGACTGTCGCATCGACCGCGACCCACGAAAGTTGAACCGGACGCATCAGCCGCGCCCGTTAGTCGCGCGCGGCTATGCTGGGCGACAGCCGCGCGCGACTGTCGCATCGGCCGCGACCCACGAAAGTTGAACCGGACGCATCAGCCGCGCCCGTTAGTCGCGCGCGGCTATGCTGGGCGACAGCCGCGCGCGACTGTCGCATCGGCCGCGACCCACGAAAGTTGAACCGGACGCATCAGCCGCGCCCGTTAGTCGCGCGCGGCTATGCTGGGCGACAGCCGCGCGCGACTGACGCATCGGCCGCGACCCACGAAAGTTGAACCGGACGCATCAGCCGCGCCCGTTAGTCGCGCGCGGCTATGCTGGGCGACAGCCGCGCGCGACTGTCGCATCGGCCGCGAACCACGAAAGTTGAACTGGACGCATCAGCCGCGCCCATTAGTCGCGCGCAGCTATGCTGGGCGACAGCCATGAAAGTCCAGCTTTGACATTTTCATATATGATCAAATATGTTTCTGAACATATTATCAATGTTACTATTTAGAACAGGGCTATTGGGATTTATTGGCATATATTTGAAACCTACAGTATTTCATTGATAATTTTTGTTTCATAAACTAACTCGAATTTCTAGAACTCAGGGATAAGTATTATTCACTTTAAAAAGTTGGTTAAAATTATCAATATATTTGTTATAATATAAAAAATGTATAAGGTCCCTTAAGCTCAAGAAGGCTTGTGTTATGGGTACTGACTAGACGACGATATACGTACGTAAATAGATTAATATTATATACTTACATACATAGAACAACCATCACCCGAGCACAAATATTCGAGTTCATCACACAAATATTTGCCCTGGCCGGGATTCGAACCCGGGACCGCGGGCTCAGTAGACAGGTCTCTACGAACTGCGCCAACCGCGTCGTCAAAAATGAATGAGTTTGTAAAATCCAAAACACTACACGTTCGACGTGACGCCGACAAAGAGATTTGTCTCTAGATTAATCATTAGGGCTCGTCCATAAATCACGTGACGTTTTTTAGACCTTATTTAGACCCTTATTTTCCTCCTTTACAGAATATAGAATTTATTGGTAAAAATCACAATTACATTTTACACGTCAGTAGATATTCAAATACATTTCATTATTAGATTAGATTATATATTTATTTTTGGTGTTTACATGATAAATCAAAATCAAAATCAAAAATAGTTTATTTACCAGAAATAATTATAGACACAGTAGGAACAGTGATTCCCACACTAGGCGATGCCTGTGTCGTGGGATTCAATAACACAAAATATTACCAAAAATAGTGCGGCTTATGAATACGAATGTAGGTACACAACAAATGTGTGTGTGTGTGTGTGTTTGTGTGTGTGTGTGTGTGAGTGACTGTTTGTGTAAGCAAGTGTGCACGAGCAGGATAGTGAGAGGCAAATAGTAGCCTTACGAGTGGTTTAGTCTCTTGGGGTCGGACGGCAGCAAAATTGCCGTCCACTACATTTGCCTATAAACGAAGTATTTCTTCCGACATGTCATAATCCCAGGATAACAAAAGCTTATGGATTTTAATTTTGGCCTCATGAACAGAGCTGTGCCTTATGTCACAGCATCTTACCAATCCATTGTATATGTGCGGGAGAAGGAACTTTGAAAATCGTTTTGCAAAGGCCGTGTGGACACAAGGTTTAGGGATTTTATAAATTCTCTTACGTACCATGTCAGAATGCTCTAGCGATCTCAAACTCTTAATGTGGACATATATGGCAGCACGCATTAAGTAAAGTCTTCGGACGCTCAAGACTCTAGCTTCCTTAAAGAGTTCAGAAGTAGGGTACAGCCGTGGCCGTCGCAAGGACACTTTCAAAACCGCTCTTTGTGCCCTTTCCAGCAGTATTAAGTTAGATTTAGCAGAACCACCCCAAGCCAGTATACAATAGCTTAATATAGATTGACATAGTGCTAGGTACACCATTTTAAGTAGTTGAGCATCGGCCGCTTCCCTTAGTAGCTTCATGGTGTATATAAGTTTACGAACCCTACCAGCTGTCATAGAAATGTGACTTTTAAAGTTTAGATTCTCGTCTATTATGACGCCTAAATATCTAAGTGAGCTCGCATTGGTTATATAGCTGCAGGTGCAGTCTAAAAGTTGTGAGCTTCCCGGGTTCAAACATGTTTTTTTATGGACTTTGAGTTGTGTGAGATGCTCAGGAGGCCGAGATGCAGCTGTCTTATAAAAACAAAGGAATTTGGTTTTGTCCGCATTTAGAGTCAATAGGTTTTGATTTAGCCACACGGATATGCGGTGTAGCCCTAAAACAGCCATATCCCTTGCACACTGCCATGAGTCGCCGTGAAATACTAAGGCTGTATCATCAGCGTAACACAATACGTCACAATTTAGAAGTTCAAGGGATATAATGTCATTCATATACGCTATGAATAGCGTAGGACCTAATATGCTTCCTTGTGCGATGCGAAGATGATTTGTCATTATGGAGTTCGTCGGTGCTGTAGTAAGCCCGGTCCAGCAGTAGCGATTTAAGTTTATTCTTAAAAATAGAGTCAGTTTTTGCGTCCGTAATATTGGGTGGTACTTAACGCGTCGTAAATAGTCACGCCAAGGATGCCTACTGATTTACGAGACTTTGGCTAGTCGGCGTCGCGGGTAGGGCTGCCAGATTCGCCGATCACGGACAAAGACCTAAAAAAAACCCGGATATTTGGCGGAAATCGCACTTTTTCCCCGGACGTGTCCGAAAATAATATTATAAAAAAAAAACAATCGCTTTATTTTTCATACACATAAAATGAGTCGGGGTTCTCCTCGGACACTTTGAATTGAAAACCCCCCGGACGGCCCCCGGACGGGCTCCAAACTAGGACAAATCCGGGGAAACCCGGACTGATGGCAGCCCTAGTCGCAGGGCAAGCAGTAGAGGTCTCCTACGGGCGGGGAGTTCTTTCCTGGTTATTTTCCATGAGACATCAAGTGTATTATTTCCAAAACAATAATTGTAAGTGTGTTATTTAAAAATACACACTATATTTTTGTACACAACTTTTAAGAAAAAAATATTGCGAACTTTTTTCGTTTGTGAAGATTTTAGCTGTACCTGTGCACTGTATATCCATCCATAGATCGTTATAGGATGATTTTCATCTGACTACGGCCAGTTCAAAAGGGGGTTATGACTTTCTTTGACGACGCGGTTGGCGCAGTTTGTAGTGCACCTACTTACTGCGCCGGCGGTTCTGGTTTCAAATCCCGGCGTGGGCAAATATTTGAGTGATAAATTAAATCATATTTTTATATATATTCTTTGCTTACTTTGGGGCCAGATCGATTTGTGTAAGATCGTCCCATGATATTTAATTATTTATAAAAAAAAAACTCTCGGACGGCGTTTGGCACAAAAAAATAAAGCCAATGTATCTCTAGGATGGTTGTCTCAGGTACCGTACCGCTGGGGAGACGTGGCGAAAGGCAAGAAACTGCACAGGATCGGGACAAGTGGCGTACTCTCGTTTCGGAGGCTAAGATCCTGTTTGGGTTACTGAGCCAAAATAGTTAGTTAGTTAGTTCAATTTATCTCACCTGCGATGGACGTGATCATTCAGCCCCCGTGGCCCGGCCCCGCGCACACACACAACACATTATCACACACACTTCACTTCACTGCTCACTCACACATAATGCATCCGGTATCTGAAACAAACGAGATAATATGTTAGTTTTTATTTGAGACAAATTACATATTAAATACACATCTATTTAATAAAAATACTCTGTAGTAGGGTAGACTGGGGTCAATAGAAACAGTTTGTCTTTAACCGCCTGTAACGGTTATATTTTTATGAGTAGAAAGTTGTACACTCAAAATATTTCAAGGTTAGTTATCTGGTTCCTAAATAAAACGCACCTGGTTGGTCTATAATCCATAGTTTTTTGACAATCATGTAATGAAGAGAATGGGACAGAATGGTTCAATTGACCTGACATGAGTTGAGTGTCAATTGAAACACTATGTTAGGTCAATTGATACACTCGAATATCTTCGGCACCATGAAAGTACTTATATCTGTTTAATTCTTTTTCATTACTACCACGGAATACAATGAGATCCTAAAAAATTCGCAAGCATTACATTAACATTTCTCAATTTATGAGCATGTGAAAATCTCAATACAAAAAGGCGTTTTAAAATAAATACTACTTACTTTTAGTTTTCTTTGTTGCTGCTACTTTATAAGCTAAACCAAGTTGTTTTAATGCAATTATAAGATGTAGCGATTTAGAATTGCAGAAAACAAGCATAATCATGTTTCATATTTTGACTGCGAGGAAAATAAAATACTTACTACACGCACATGTCATGAGTGAGTTAAATTAATGTCCATGTGATTTTTAACCAATAATCACTAATAAATAAAAGACATGGTATTTATATTTAATCTCGAGTTCCCGCTTTTTCTGTTGCAATCTTTCATTCTAATTAATTATTTTTAATAGAAAAAAAAGTTAAAATATACGTACCGCCAACATTAAAAAAAAAACAAATCCAATGGTTTCAATTTTGTTTTTTATTTAAATGTACGATTCTATCAATAAATGAGGGACAGAATTATATGTGTTATAAATATAATAATGCATATATATTTATATTTAATAATTGGATATAAATAAATTAAGCTTGCCTATATCTAACCATTGGAGATTTTTTTAATGGCTACTTACCACGGCCGACTAGATTGTACCTAATTGAGTTGGTCACGACGTGTATCTAGATGGCAATTGTCTTTGACTCCGCGGCAATTAAAAAAAAATACTTTCCACCCTAGGGATGGAAAAGCTATTTTCCACCCGGCTATATACTCATGAAAATGACACTTTCCGAACAGGAGAGATGAAAAAATATTACCTACCATGGCGATATGCCAAATTAGAATCACAAACAAAATAAAACAAAAATAGTACCATGGCGATATGCCAAATTAGAATCACAAATAAAGTCTTCAAAGTAATATAAATCATTTCTTTTATTTACATACCATTAAGCGATATTAAAAAAATATATATTCAAAAGCATGAAGAGAGTGGGTGACAAAACTTGCTGCAAAAAGAAACGTTTTGCTTGCATTCTGTAGCAAGCTTTGTCTCCCTCTACATATAAACAAAAAAGATAACAAAAATATTAACCATGACGATAAGCCACGTTCTCCTTAAATGTGTTAATGAGATTATTGCTAAAACTATATACTTAGTCAGTCTTGTGAACCGTACCATCTTAAAGTAATCTTCTCGTTCAGAAAGCGTTTTTAAGGTTCCTTTATAAAAAAACATCCGGATTTTATCCGTATCTGTACCCAACAAAGTACCTTCTCGGCTCCTTCGGGTACAACTCCTTGGAGGTCAGGCGGAATTGTCATCTGATGATCTCGGCATGCATGTCAGGCCTTGCGTGGTGAGTCGGACTGTCCCGAGGTTGTGGAGCGTCTGGTGCGACTGAATGTCCCTGATGTCCCGAGAATAGCCCTGAGACCTCGACAGCGCGACTTGTTGGCTGTGCCGTCGTCGAGGACCGTGTCGCTCAGGAATTCGCCGTTGCCCCGTGCCCTCTCACTTCTCAATGCGCTCCTGACATCGACACCCGAGTGTGACTTGTTTGCGTGACGATGGGCGGCAGTGTGTAGTGAATGCCTGAGATTCTGTGAGGCGATGGATACTAGGTGCTCTACTGTTTCAAATTAAGCTGTTTGTTTATCTATTATTGTGAACCTTTTATTGTTAATTTAAGTTTTGTGACGCATAGGTTTATAACTGTAATGACATAAAAAATGTTTTTATAAATATATCGGGATGGGGGTGCAGATGGCCGGGTGCGGTGCGTGGCACATTAGTTGAGCTATCCGACATAGTTGTGGACGAGGAGGTAGTTCGAGCGAGATGAAACACTTCAGATACAATTAACTCGATTTATTCCTTATACAATGAAGCACAAAATAGCAGTTCCTGGCACAGAGGTCTGTAAGCTAGGTTATCGAAGTCTCGAACCGAATAGTCTTTATTAAATTAACACTGTATTGTTGAGTTATAACGTTTCACTGATTCTAACTTGGTATAGCACAACGAAACGGGACAGTTCCAAGGCAGTAGTGCACTCGATAGTGACCCAAAGAGAAGTGTCGGTGGTCGTTCGCTGAGTGAACCGCCAAGACTCTGTCTAGCGCGCCAAAACAGGTTCAGGGGGCGCTACTGTCGCCTTCCAATGGCGCGCCAGTTTCGTTGAACGTCCATACTCATGACCGTTTCCGACACGGCCATACTGACGCCTCACACGTCCCCGTGTGCGTAATCTGAAAAGGAAAGAAAAATCTCGGCAGTAAAACGTCTTTGCCTCGGCCAATCCTGACCTAGGGGGGCTTCACGTAACTATTGTTCCTGACAAACTCTTTATTGTTAATTTAATTAATCACCGAGCAACAATCAAATCATCATAAAACAATATCATAAAATTCACAATTTTGTTCTATGAGCGCATACACCAATCATCACCTATATCCGGTGGATACACATCAGCAATCATCGCTTCTATCCAGCGGATACACATCAACAATCATCGCCTCTATCCGGCGGATACACTCCTACAGCCATCGCCTCTATCCGGCGGATACACTCCTACAGCCATCGCCTCTATCCGGCGGATAATCTCAAACTAAACCTATTATCATTAATTTAGTCAACCATCGAGCAACAACAAACAAAGTATCATAAAATTCTCAATCTTGTTCTATGATCGCATACACCATTCCAGTCATTATATCATCGCCTCTATCCGGCGGATACCCCAATAATCATCGCCTCTATCCGGCGGATACTCTCAAAATACAACTACCTTCGGGTGATACACAATCGAGTGAAAATAGAACAATCTTGCATCATAAGCAGACACAAGTACCATAATAAAAATAATAAAAAAATCATTGCTCAACAGTTTCACTACCTACTGTTCGAATCATCCATTAACATCATCAATGTCTTGTCTCAAATTAAACAACTATGCCTTTGCCAAATCGGGAATTCTTGGTACGTTCTTTTCAATATTCTGAACAGCGCATTCTTTCAATACCTACTACATGTCAAAATTTCTAATAGGCTCGCTTCAGTAGGTCTATTTACTGCACAGTACTAACAATTTTAGCTAGACTGATACATGTCCTACATAGTCACTGAATAATGCACCCGTTAGCTATGAAACTTAATGGAAATCAACTTGTCCATAAGCGATCACTCGGCAAACAAATCACAATAAAATGAGAACTCCTCACCAGATTGCCTCATATAGTTTGGTGACGTCACACGTCAACCCTCGTCCCAGTGGATGAAGGCGCCCTGCCGCTTGCCTTCACGCGGTTCTTTGCGTGATGTCTTGTACCACGGCAGCTGAAGCAGACGACTCATGGCTTCGCTCTTAGCTGCTGAGGTCGAGTATCTTTTCCTGAAACAAAAACTCCAAGCACAGTATCACAAAGCTCGGTCATTCTAACCTTAAATTTAACAAAGAAAGAAAATTCAAATCAATCTAACAAAGTTAGGTACACTGAAATTATGATTCGTTAATGTGAACAAATAATCTACGACGTAGATGCAAGAAGAGATTTAAATCAAATCATTATTTGCACTTTAATAACAAACTTTACTTTGTATGATAACCTTTGGATTACCAAGGCTTTACCGGTTATGAAACATTAATGATAAAAATCAAACTTCAATTTCAAATTCTTGTGTTCTAATATTTTCCTAATCCTATTAGTGTCTCCAGTTTAAATATTTTAGGCTATAGCGATCACCACAGTTAAAAGTAACCTTAGGATCGTTTAAACAAATCTCAAGCTCACCAGTTCTTACGAAAGTTATAGACGCTAAACTATACACCAGCTAATGTACACCGAGTAAGAAACTATTCAAGACGTCAACATATTCAAATCAATTCTACGGAACGATTGGAAAATCATGAAAAGAGGGTAGATTATTATTACCGCAGCCGCCCCTACGACTAGGTGCAGTGTATGATTGATGCACCCTCATAGCGCAATTTTTAAATGATAAACTTTAATAATGGTAGGTAAACTGCGTAGTGGTCATATTAATCAACACTAAATCTCTGTAGAAACATTTCGGGTTCAGTCATATTATATCACTACGAAAACAATCGTTAGAAAAACGTGCAATAAACTTTGTTTCAAATGATTATTAATTTCTATCACGCAATATTCAACTTTTACTTGGAGGGTTGCTTTTACCAGTACCTACCCGGTAATACTTTTTTGACAAATACCCACTAAACTGAATAAGTGTAACTCAAGTCTACCCCAGAATCTAGCTACACTTTTATTTGTGAACAAAATATCGGAATCGTAGTGAAAAGTTAACGACTGACCTGATGTGTTTTTAAAATGTGTCGGTGAGGCCATAGTGCATACGTCCACGCGTCGCTTGTAGTTGACTGTCGCTTCTGGGTCACTTCCACTAGTGCAACAACTGACGATGTGTCCCGCTGTTCTTGAAGCAAACAATGAACTTCGATGTAGTTTGTTGTTGACTGCCGGCGTTTGTCGCCGAGGTGGTAAGTAGTAGCCCCGATGATTTCTCTTTTATACGAAGTAAACAATCGAATTTTTCATGTCCGTTTCTTTCGCAATGAAAGCAATTTAAACAGTGCAATCTTCATTTGTTTTCATACGGTTTTGTAGGTCTCCGTGACGGTGTTAGCTTCAGTTTCAATAACGCAAACGCTTGTAACTCCTGCTTTAGTGATGTCAAGTTCGTTGTATTTCAAAGAGTAACCACAAACTTTTTTTTTTCGTTTTATTCGCTTCGAGTTCCATCATTCTTCGTGTTCGCTCATGGGCCCGCAGGTACCATCCCAACTTCTGATATCGGGATGGGGGTGCAGATGGCCGGGTGCGGTGCGTGGCACATTAGTTGAGCTATCCGACATAGTTGTGGACGAGGAGGTAGTTCGAGCGAGATGAAACACTTCAGATACAATTAACTCGATTTATTCCTTATACAATGAAGCACAAAATAACAGTTCCTGGCACAGAGGTCTGTAAGCTAGGTTATCGAAGTCTCGAACCGAATAGTCTTTATTAAATTAACACTGTATTGTTGAGTTATAACGTTTCAATGATTCTAACTTGGTATAGCACAACGAAACGGGACAGTTCCAAGGCAGTAGTGCACTCGATAGTGACCCAAAGAGAAGTGTCGGTGGTCGTTCGCTGAGTGAACCGCCAAGACTCTGTCTAGCGCGCCAAAACAGGTTCAGGGGGCGCTACTGTCGCCTTCCAATGGCGCGCCAGTTGAGTTGAACGTCCATACTCATGACCGTTTCCGACAAATAAATAAATAAATCTTCCTGTTACACAGCCGCCACAATGCATACAGCACTATACATACATGCTACGAGTGATACAATGGCTATTAAAATTATGTTGAAATTGCTCATTCGGTTTTCGAATTCTATGTCCTTCGCGCTAATACTAGCCGCGAACTCGTCTTCTTTATTCTTGATTTTACTTTGCTCAAAACCCATATTTGATTGTGGCGAAAGCGAAAATCGAATGAGCGAATATTTCACTTACTTCAACTTAACTACCGTAAAACTAGGTCATTAGTAGTAGGGATTCGCCGATACTACGATACGGGGCGGACGGGCCTGATGGGCGGCATCCAGGGCGGATTTGGCGGACCACGAAACCTAAAAAAAAAAAAAAAAAAAAAAAAAAAAACAAATAGCCCCCTACTTGGAGCGTTTGGAATAGGTCCCAGGACGCTCAGACAGCTCTGTCAGGACTTACAGAACGCCCTACGCTAACAATGCAACACCTTCCCCGACCCATCGACCCTTTTCTATTGTCTACCCGAGCTCGGGTTTTATTGCCCTCTCGGACGCCGAGCTCACTTTTATTACGGTCTACTATTGTTTCCCTCTTTTATATTTCTCTTTGGCTTCAACTGCCTACAACTTCCTTTGCAAACGGTATACATCTTTTAAGAACATTCTTTAGGTAAAGCTGGACAAATACCTAAACATCTTATACCTAAACTATCAGACTAGGTCCGCCACCTTGGTTCTTATTGGAATCGCTGTTTCAACCCAGCCTGTCTCACATCGTCTCTTTACTCCAAGGTTTCTTACTACGTGATGTGTGCTACGGTGTACGTATCACTAATCTAAGCTAACCTATGCTAGATCACAATTCTAACCTAACCTAACCTAAGCTACAGGACTACGCCCAGCTAACGCAGGATACGTTACCTGACTACTTAACTTCAGGTAGCCTTACTTCAAAGTATGTATTTTGTTACTCACTACATATGCTGCATTTCGAACGTTGTTCTATTTATATATTTTATCTTGTTCAACTTAACATTACTTCTAACTTAACTATCACCTAACTTCGAAAACTTAATTTTGAAGAACTGCTTTATTTACTTACCTACTTAAAACTAGCTACGAGCACAGCACAGTTGTTTTGGTCTTAAGAACGCTGTTCTAACCTAACCTAACCTTGCATAAATTTGAGTACGTACTCAATGTTACTTTCATCTCTTTTTTGTAATAACCGACTTCAAAAAGGAGGAAGTTCTATGTAAAAATATTGCCTGTAGCATAAGGATAATACGAATCTAATCTTACAATAGTAATGCGGTATTTTATACAGTAATAACTGCTTCAAAACTATACTAACTTATTTAAGCTGTAAGTTAAAAATACGAGTTCTAGTTTTGCATATTTATTTATTTCGTCAAATATTATGTTCTTGAATAGATGCTTAAGAAAATACCTGAATAAACTTTGTAACTTGTACTAACGTGTATTTGTAGTAGGCTGAACTAAACTCGTTGATTTTTTAATTTGTTTGTTGGGTCCATATTGTTTGTAAAGATTTATGATAGGTTTCTTCTCCGAATCATCAAAAGATTCGAAAGTCTATTATATATTTTATTACTGTTTGTTGGTGGCTGTTGGGCGCGGTACAAACTAGTCGAAACGTGATTTTAACGGTAATCTATTGTCACATCCTTATAAAAGCCGATGGACAGTGACGATCTATAAGTATTCAGAACCGAGTCGTGCTTGTTACCAGAGCTCTCTCAGTGTACAGTGACATAGTGTTGAATCGTGCTACAGTGCTTATAAAAAATGGCAAATGTAAGTATGTACTATTTTTTATAAAATATGTATGTAGTATTTTTATGTACTATTTGTTTAACAGTGTTTTTTTTTTCTGTAACTTGTGTTCATCGTGTTACTTGTTAAGTGTGTTAATCGGATGTATAACTTATTGTTGAATATTGTTACAGTTCACGGAAAACACTTTCAAGAATTTTTATTACCCTGAACCTGAACATGATGATTCAGGGAGTGATGAAGAAGGCACACTCGGTTTTAAAGTGAAACAAGCCATAGCGAAGAAACGTCCTGCAAATAGTATCGAGAGTTTCTTTGAAAAACCGCAGAAAAAAGTGAAACCAGTGAAGAGATCTTCCAGTGTGTCGCAAAGTTCCCATACCGGTGTTGCTTACCTATCTTCGGGTAAAGACGATGCTGCGTATGCATCACACCTTATTAAGATAGAAATATACGATCTTGAAAAAGTTAGGAACATCGCACCAGAAGAGCACTGGAAGCACGCCGATGTGAGATTAAAATCTTACATCTCAACTGAGCAAGATCCACAGCTTGAGACTGTCCGTGATGTGATATACAACATAACGAAAGACATAGCTTCAAAGGACACTTGCGTGAAATATTTTATAAACAATACGAAAAAGTAAACTAAGTGTTTGTGTAGTTTTAATACTAGGTTAAAACTGTATTTATTATATAAGACATTAGATAATATTTTATAACATACCCTTGTGTACTACTAGTATTATATATTTCTTACTGCTTAAACAACAACTTTTTGTTATTCAAAATTGTTAAGACTCGTTTTATAACCACATGTTGTAATTTGTTTTGTAGCCTAATCATATTGATCTATTTCCCTTTGCAAATGTATAAAAGTCTCCACCCTTTAATATAAAATCACTAAGCTACGTTTGTTATTTTAAGGAAAAAATTTGTTGTAATGTAAACACTATTTTTAGGTAAATAAGGTATAATTAAGGTATTATTTATAAATAAAAAAAATCAGTTTAGTATATATATATTGTTTTATTTCACAAAAATTGACTTAAACATATTTCTTAAAATTAAATCGTTACAAAGAGAATTCTCAGAAAACAAACTCAATAAATCGCTCATAGTTTTTCCTTGATACTTAAAATATAAATAAACTAAACAATATTCGCCACAAACTGAAGTAAAATGATTTTGAAGTGGTCTTTGGTTATAAAACCACCGTTTTGCATTTCTATTCAAAAATAACTTATGATAACCAGTAGGTTTCCGACCAAATGAGTCAAAGTATTCCCCTACACCTTTAGCATCAATATGCATTGCAACCCAATGGGAACCTGGTTTCGAATCAGGGTCCAAATTGCTTACAATAAAAACTGGACGAGCAACCCAAATAGGGATTCGGTTAGCAGCAAAAACATTTGATTTAAATCTAGGGTTAATTTTTTTCATACAATATTGAATTTCATTAGTATCCATAATAAATAAAATATGTATACATTCATCGATGATGTTACAAACACAGATTAAGAAGAAATGAGATTAATTGTTAATTTCACTGTATTTATATTTATTTTAACTGTTGTAATCTACAGATACATCACGATTTTTGTTTATTTCAATAACATTATCAAATTCAGCGTACACAATACAGTTAATAGTAGTGCTCAAGGCATTATCAAAACGAACTTCTATCCGAACACTTCCGTGTCTTACAAGGTTCCAGTGTGAGGTAGAACTGGCTGACAGGTCAGGCGTCAAATCGAAACATAACAAACAGTAACCTTCCCCGTAATCGGTTCTGCTTATTGCATTACCTTCATTGTGGAAGTGAATGCCAGTCCCAGAAAATAGAGTATGATATGTTGATGCTATTAAACCAGAACTAAATGATGGTTGTAATGTTCTAGAAGGAATTTCATGACCATCTACAAATAAACTAAAAGAGTTCATATTATAATTTTGAAAATTGAAAGGGTTCAATGCAAAATTACCATTAAACGATGAATTTGATACAAAACCAATTATACATCTTTTAGGTACTTGTCCAAGAAATATGTTATCTAAAGTTTTACCCTGTATTCCTGACGGTATTGTAAGTACCTTTACTTCTGCTCTTGTGATAGGGTATTTTGCAGTTGTTGATGCTAGCACTTTCTGATGAGCTAACAAAACACTTGGACTGATTCTAGCTCTTCTTATTATGAGACTAGCGTCCATTATTTGTACCTTAAATTTCTTATCTTGGTGACAAATAAGATTAAACGATTCTTTTGATCGCACTAACTTAACACGCATTTCTACACCATTCACTAGAAACTTCTCTTGGTTAAACATATCACCATGTAAATGTCCAATCATTTCAACTTGTTTACTATCTGTAACAAATTCCATCCTTTTGTGAAATCCTTTGTTATTTGCGTCAACGGTGTCCATATAATGTGCTGTATCTTCATACCATAACCCACAAGTAAGGTGAGTTTTTTTAGCGGCTGGTCCATAGTTAAGTAGATTTTCCATGTAAGCACGGTAAGCATATGTGTTGTTTGGTGGCGAGATTAGTTTTTGATTTAAATATACGTCAAGTTGATTAAAAAGGGAGTGCAACCAATTATTAACGGGGGCAACTTGAGTATCAGGCTTTAACTTTGTACCATCCTGGTTTAATATTTTGGCGTTTATATGTAATAATGTATGTGATAAGTCAATGTAGTCATCACCTGAACCGGGGACTTGAAACTCAATAGGACCATCATCACTTAAAGATGAGATTGGTTTATAATGAACCCACTGTCCACTCTCAATACTTGTCTGTGTCGAAGGCAGGGCAAATATATCTAACTCAGATTTTGCACATTCACACGAATGATTGTGTAGGAATGACATGATTTACTTTGAAAATATATCGTCACTATATTTATTTCTCTTAGCTCCTCTTCGGCGCGATGCTTTCAAGGTAATGAGAGGTTCCCGTCTCTTAGTTGACATTTTATACCCAGATCCCGACATCAGAGAATCGATCTTTTCATCAGCTTTTCTTTTTAAGTTAGCACTAGCTTCTTTAAATCGAGACCTAACTGAACTATCTATAGGGTGTGAATTTACCATATCAGATAACAAACCAACCCCCGCATCTAACGCTTCTTTTCCAACAGTTTTAAAACCACTAGACAACAAAGGAATTACTGACCTAAACAGTCCCCCCAAAAAACTTCCAATCCCATGCCCTCGCTGAAACGGAACACCTTTATAGACAATTCCTATACCAGAACCAGCTTGATGGGTATAATAATGATCGTAGGGACAAGAGTGAGATGATCTTTTATAATTCATCTTAGCCGTTGAAAGTGTAGTTTCACGCAGGAAATTCCGAATTGAAATGGCACTCTTGCACCGGTAGTTGTTCTTATATCTATTTCCATAGTATCAAATTCTCTACGTAAAACAGGTACATAATGAGCGGGTGAGAAAATGTGTGTTTTATATGCTCCATAATGGAATTCTGTTGGATCTAATGGTATTATTCTAAGCAACGTAGTTATAACATCACCAACTACCTGTGGTTGTATGATGTCTGTATAAACAAATAATTGTGATGGTAAGCCCAAATACAAATTAACAGGATTTTTACCAAATGAAACTTGCCGTAAATTTGTTTTCGGTTTAAAACCTAACTGTAGACTTAGTATTGGGGTTGTTATAAGAGAAGTTATATCGTTATTAATTGTTGCTACCACAACCATTTTGGTTAGATTATCATATCTAAACTTTACATTATTTTTCAGTTGTGGGTTGTCATTAAAAGCTTGAATAAAATGGTCAACGTTGTCATATGTAGTTGCTGGTATATGAGTTTTTATATCTACAATTTTGGCTATCTTGTCAGTGGGTGACACTACTTTCTTTTTTAAATAAATCATATTTTCATGATCTTGAACATTGTACATTGAACAAGGGTATTGAAATTCTACTAAGCCAACTACCCATTCTCCTTCCAACTTTATACTCCTGGGTAATTTGGTTAAGAAGTGTGCAGTCGTATTATCGGTATAGTAGTCCGAGGAACTGTTACTTAACAATGTAATATAAAAGCTGTTTTCACTCATATTTTTTTTAAGCTTGAAGCGAGTATCCAAGAATTAAATTTGTTAGGATAACCTCGCCACTTCACTAGTACTTCTTTTCTGGCACCAACCCCACGTGAGCGTATTATTTTATCAATTTTATAATCAATGGAGGGGAGATAAGTCACTTTTTGTAATTCCTTAGAATAAAATGTACCAACGATAGGCTCACCTTCTAAATCTCTTAACGTATACACAACTCGTGGAAAGCGGTTTATTATTGAATCAATTCTAAATATTTCGTCACTCCAATTAGTTTCGTAACCCTTTTGAAATATATGTTTATATTTAGTAATTCTAACATGATCACCAACATTTAGTTTTGTGATTTCCAAAGTAAGTTGTCTATCCTTTTTTCTGTTATACAAATTACACCAAACAGTCATGATATTATCAAAATTTACATCGATAGGGCGCATTTTAATACTAGAATGATAACTGTGATTATAAGAATAAAGAAGTTCTTGCAAAATATCTATATATTTGTATGTATTCTTATGAGTAAAGTAACGCCACATTTTCATTTTAAGAGTTCTTTGAAACCTTTCTACTATACTTGCTTTAATGTCAGGATTGTTAGTAGTATAGTAGTTAATGTTTTTGCTCCTAAAGTAATCCCTTGCTGCCTTTGAAACAAATTCGGTGCCTTTATCAGATTGGATGTGACGAGGAGTAGAATTGGCTTCAGTAAATATGCTTTCAAAACAATTTATAACGGTTGTGGCATCTTTCTTTTTCATAGCTCTCGCAAAAGCATATTTACTGAACACATCAATAACACACAGAATATATTTGTATCCATCATTATATTGACTGTAAGTACCCATATCACTCAGATCAGCTTGCCAGAGTTCATTAAAGTTAGATAAGACGTATCTATTTCTTGTGAATCGCCTTTGAACCGGTTTATGCAGTGTGTACGTTTCTTGAGATTGTAACCAGTTCTTTACTTCGTCTTTGTTCATTCGTCCTTTCATTTGTTTACTTAATTTATTTAAACTACTGTAGCCTGCTGGATTAGATACATCGTAGTATATTGCATGAATGTCTAATAAGGGCTCCATCTTTCCCAATCTAGTTTCTTTTTGTTTGCCTTGAGCAGTACACTTGAAAGAGGTGTACTGGCGCTTGTGTCTTTAAATGACGATGACGATCGAGCACTTGATGGAGCAGATGATGCGTGAGGTTCACTCGATTGAGGTTTATTTATAAATTCTAGATTAGTAGGATTACCTATACAAGACGTAGGAACTTTTATATCTCTTAAAAATAAAGCAAACTCTTCCCATCCTGTTGGCTTAGGGCGTTTAAGAGATCTAACCGTATCGCTTACCAGATCGAGAATATTGCTGTTTGGAATAGTTCGATTGTTTATTACAACTTCACCATTTGTTTTCCACCATATTTTTGGTCTGCTTGACACAATACAAGTCAATAATGTTCTGGTTTTTTTCTCATATGATTTTGGTAAATTATCTATAATACGAGATGGACTGAATAGTACAGTTTCTGGATTTTTTGTACCAGACGGTGTAGCTGCAGTAACTGCAGAAACATCACCATCTGGTAGTGTTTTATTTGCAACTGATTCATAATTTTCATCCTCCTCCTTTTTGTTTACTTTTAAGTTTAAATCCTTACTTTCATCGTTGAGTTGATCAAACCCCTCCATCACTATTGGTATTTTAAATGGTTTTCGATCTGATTCAATAAAGTGCAAAAATCGTTGTAGTGCTTGAGAATATAATGCCCACTTTTCACGATCATTAATTTTACTCTTCAGGATTTTTTGCATCTCTCCGTCTAGGCGAGATGATACATTTTCGGGTTGGCTATCATTTCGTTTGAGTCTTTCAATAAAGTCTGGTTCAACTAACAACATTTTTTTTGTGTTTTCCATTTTATTTTATGTTACGGAGCTTACTAAGGCACTTAAAACTGCACCTAATATAATAGGTAGAAATGCACCTCCTTTTTGAATAATAACAGTTTTCCTCAATTTGTGTTTCCCTTTCGAAACTAGTTTTCGTAATGTGTCTTTATATTTGTTTAGTTTTGATTTATCTTTTGATTCCAGTGGTATTTTCCCTTTTAAAACGTTATAAATACACTCACAAATAATATTAATTTCTTCATCTTCACAAGATTTTAGCAACGCTGTGCGATACTTTGGTTTAAGTAACTGCAGTGCTTCAAGTAAATGTTTATATGTGTGTACTCTTGGATGCATTATTTGGAACTGATTAAAACGTGTTGATTCTTGTCGTATTTAAACCCTTTCTTGGGAACATATACGGTACAATGCCCATCAAAAGGAAATATTTTAGTTTTAAAACGGCATATGTCATCGGTATTTTGCTTCAGATCAATCATAAGGTAACCATGAGCATCTTTAGTGGCATCTTTGTAGGCTTCATCTACAAATTTTGGGTTCTCCGGATAAACTTGTCGTGACAAGTAGCGAATTTGTGTTTTATCCCTCGGGTTTTTGAAGTATACAATATAGCTGGTATTTAATGAAATATCACGTTGTCCTTTGCCTTGATGAAATATGTTTTGAGTAATATAAAAAACACTTAAGTTTCTATGGTGACTTCCTTTTGTAAAAATATCAACGATTCGTCCATCCGATTCTCTCATCAAGTCATCAATTATGAGAAGCTTGGGCTTTTTTCCATCAAATAAAGAAAAATCTGGTATTCCTTGGCTATAATTTACATTTTCCAGATTGTACAAAGGTTGCATTTCATCATAACACCAAATAATTTCATCAAATTCAACATTACATACTTCTTTTGCATTGTTTAAAAAATTGGTAACAAACTGAGTTTTACCACACCCACTTGGACCCGCTACTATTGTAGTGAAAGGGTGGTTAAAATGAATCATTATAAATTTTTAAATATGTGTGTTCATATGTTAACGGATTGACTTCAAATGAGAAAATTTCTAGACCATAGCTTTTTAAATAAATTTGGTAAAAAAAATGGGGTAACAAATAAAAAAAAAAAACAAAAATTTTGCTAATTATTTTTTAATATTTATATTATTCTAGATAAATCACATAAAAATTTACAAAAACATATTTTTTGCCAATCATTTTATTGCCAAAACTTAAAAAATAAAAAAAAAAACATCCTAAAATACAATATTATGTACAAAAAATAAATATGAAAATTGAATGTTCCGTGTATTTTTTTTTTTTTTTTTTTTAAGAATTATGAGGTATTTTATAATGACCCCACGCAAGAGTATCCGAAGTGTTTTTCAATAAATATCGTTTTGTGTCGTTGTAAGATAATGATATTTTATTGACATTTTGCGTAAATAAAACATGCTTTATTGATCGGAATCGTAACATTTGAGCATGTTGTATATTTCTATCAAATAAACAACTTTTATAGTCGTTAAGGGTTAATTTTTTGGTAACACACTTGTTTATTCCTTTAGCTTTGGATATAATACCACTATTTTGAACATCTAAGGCATACATTTTTGATCTAAGACCAACAAACTCTTTCAAAATTTTGCCATTATTTTCGTCTTTAAAAAAACCTAACCTCTTTTTATTTAGTAATGGTAAACCATATGCATTGTTGGGTGGGTAATCAGATGTATCATAATACAAGTTCAGGTCAGATTTAATGTCCTCATAAAAGTTAGCAGTGTTTATTTCATATATTAAGCTATCAGTATCCGTGTAAAGGAGCTTGAGATTTTCCGTATATTTGTATTTCATATAATTGTAGTGGAATTCGTACATTAAAGTTTTCGATAGATCTAAAATGCAGAATCCAAGGTAAATTGGTTTGTTATAAAAGATTTTTGTTTTTTTCAATTGCACAGCAGCTAAATTCTCAGAAAATATTGATAAACTATGAAATTCAGGTTTAGATATTAAGGACTGTACCCCTTGGGATTTTCCGCGATTTTCCCAGTGACTTAATAATTTAACATTCACACGTTTCGTGACATTTTCCATTGTTTTACCAAAAACAGAATTATTCATAAGTTTAAAGAAATCTTTTTCAAAATCAGATGTCGCCAGCGAACGCATTCGGGTATTCAAATCTATGTAACTTTTTAACCAAGTAGATTGTTTGAACTTCAACACACGATGGATTTTCACTAAACGCAACCCATTTTTTAAACATTGTTTAAGATTTCTGTAATGTAATACATAATTATATTTATTGTTTAAATTGGGAATCAATTTTTTTTCTTTAGAATCACCTAGACATACATTTTCTGGACAGAACGGCAAATCTGAATGAGAGTCATGTAATTCCTTGGGGTACTCTAGATCAACTTCTAATATAAACCCATATTCAGCATCGTCTGAAACATTGAAATCGGTATCTTTATTTACCCATTCAAATTTGCCAGACGGAAGACATTGTGACATAGCCCACCCATAGAGATTATTTGCGTCTAAGTACATGAGAAAAGATGAAGGAATATTTGGATCATAGTCTTCCATAAATGTATTATTTGCTTTTGCATGTCTGTTGCTACATTGGGAAATCCCTCCTCGAATGTTTTTCGCTATAAAAGCTATTTTGTCGACATCTGTTAAAAGTTCTAAACTTATTTTGGTAGTCCTCAACATCGAATCAAAGGAAATTCCAGGCGCGGTATAATAATGGGCGGGATCTAAACCATATGTCTTAAGACACACATTTCTAAAATTTTCAAATATGTCAGTTAGTAATAAAACATCTGTTTTCAGATAAAGATTGGAATAATCCCCCATATTTTTGCATTGGAAATGAGACCAAATATCTTGAGCATGTAGGAAATCGTTTTCGGAAATGTGACTGTCAGTAAGAGAACTATAGAATTGATCCTGTGTAGGAAGCGAAGTTAATTTCAGTGAATCATACGAAGTCATGTACTCATATGGATAGACACCCTTCCGTATTAGACGTTTAAAGTCTTCTTCACGAGGAAAGTTCAATTTCAATTCGTAAAATTGGTCAGTAGTCAAGTTTTTAGCTAATTTATCCAAGCTACTCGACATAAATTTAAGAGAATCGACAAATCTCAATTTTACAACACGATTATTCACTTGTAAAGACTTAGAAAACGAAATATACTTTTCTTTATTTTGTGGGATTAGTTCTATGTCACCATCTTCAAGACCAAGTCCATGTACAATAAAATGACTATCGTAATTGCTCAAATTATGGAAAAATACAGGTACAAAATTGGGTGGTTTGTATTTTTCAGAACAAAATTTATGTGCAACGCCTTCGTAAAGTCCAGTATGATAATTATAAGAAACGGTTGAGTCATCATTCAAATTTCTATCACAAATATAACAAGCATGGCTTTGCATAATGTCTACCTTATTAGCATCTGTTAGAGGGAAAGAAGTTTTAGCAAACGCATTACTTTTACAAATAGTTTCTAAATCTTCTTTTATGACTTTCATAAATGTTTTTGCACAGTCTTCACCTGTATATGTTCTGTACACAGATAACTTGTCATTATAAGAACACTTAATATAGTAACCGAAGCTATAAACTTCATGTTTTTGAATATTGGTAGTAGAAGATGTACTGGGGTTGTTAGAACAGGATTGAATTGGATTTAAAAATGCCTCAAAATCAGCGTATACAACAAAAGGTACTCTTAATTGTCGTTCATAATTATTAAAAGTAACTTGATTCGATGGAACATATTCGTTAAACCAATTTCTTGTGTCTTCTTTTTCGGATGGTAAGTTTGTGCATACGTGGAAGCAGTCGTTTTTTTGATGTTGGTTTAGTCTCTCGTGTGATGTAAATTTAATTAAGCAACCATCGCAAATATGAACAGCATGTTGTGCATTTGACAATTGCTTAGACACTAACCTCGATAAATTTTTGATAAAACAATAATGTCCTTGGTTATCTTTAGTTATGTACAACAAGTTTAAGTGATTAGACTTTTTTAATTTAGTTAAATGTAGTGGGCCTATAACATCGTGTTTCTTGTTTTGAGAGTTGTACTCGAGACCAAATACATTAATGCTAATATCATTATTTTTTTCAAATTTATGGATATCTCCCAATTTAAATGGAAAAGTTAAATTTTCAAAGTTCAATTTATTCTTATGTAATATGTATGAACTGACCATATTTGAATGACTTTTGGGTTCGTATAAACCAGACAATACAGCCCATCGAAAACACTCATGGTCATTGTTTTTTACATTAATAGGTGTGTAATAAAAGATTACACTTAAGTTTATGGTTTTTATTTTTAGAAAAGACAATACGAAAAGAACATGCTTTTGTTGTACAAAGGAAGGTTATGTTTTAAAGTTTATGGGTTTTCAGAAGCAATAATTTTTACATAATACAAATTTAACCTAGTCTTAAAGCTACACAAGCACTATTCACTATTTCTTATTGTCTATAAAATATTTTACACACGTGTCCTTTGCCGCCAATTGTTTCGTAATGTTGAAAATAACATCACGAGTGCTCTCCAGTTGTTTATCTTCCTCTGAAGATGTGTAAAACTTCAACCTCACGTCAGCGTGTTTCCATTGTTCCGCAGGCGCAATGTTCTTAATTTTTTGGACATCATAAATTTCTATTTTAATTAAGTGGGATGAATAGACAGCGTCATCATGCCCCGATGATAGTATAGCAACACCGTCATTATTGCTTTGAGAAACGCTTGAAGACTTTTTCACGGTTTTAGGTTTCTTCTTTGGTCTTTCAAAAAAACCATCTATGCTGTTTCCAGCACGTTTTCTTGCAATAGCTTGTTTAACTTTGTATCCAAGCGTTCCTTCTTCATCGCTAGCTTCGTCATTAGTCTCAGCCTCAGGGTAGTAAAAATTCTTGAAAGTATTGTCGGCAAACTGAAACAAATTACACAACTGTTTAATCTATCAACACGACAACTATGAACACGAGTAAAATAAAACACACACATACACACACTATTTAAGAGACAGTTAATTTAAATACTTACATCCATAATGTGGAATCTATAAACACTGCACAATACACTATACTCTAATATTTTATTTTAATACACACAGAGCTCTTCTTAGCTGAACTGTCACGTTGAAAATACTTACGCAACTCAATGGTCTGCTCGCTTTTATACTAAACGTAATGCAATACCGTTAAATCATGTTTCAACTAGCTTATGCTTCACAGAATTTATGATGACCAATTCCAAAAATAATACAATGAACAATAAACTGATTTCTCGTAACTGCAATTAACAAACCATTATACAAGTATACAAAGCCTGTTGATGCAAGATGAGATGCCCGAGCGCTTTTTATAGAAATTTATGACATCAACTTCCCGTTTGCTTAATAAAACTTAAAAAGATATAAACAAGGTTTTTTGTTCAGATAAAACACGTTCTTACGGGTTAAGTAGAATTTATAATTGTTTAGATGTTTTCTTACAAAAAAATTATCATTACATACTTTTATACTTACACATGTGCTGTAGTATATTTCAATGTTATATAAGCGCTGATCTCCACAACAGGGAACATAAAATGTCGCTTACATAAATTAAACATTTATAATTTATATGTATGGATTTAGATTTACATAAATATTTTTTAATTAATTGTTATATATATTCGTTAAGTTACTTAATACTAGACTACAACTAAAGTAAGTTAACGAACGTAGGTCAGTTAAATTGTTATGTAATCCTGTTCTAATTAAGTATAGATTGAACTAGTTAAGTTAGGTTAGCTAAAGTGAGATAAAGTCAAGTAACATATGAAAGGCATAGCGACAGCTATTGCATCAGCGGCATAGCACAGGTTAGGTTAGGTTAGAACAGTGATCTTGCATAGGTTAGGTTAGGTTATAACAGTGATCTGTAATAAGTGAGACGTACATCACATACCATGTGATAAGAAACCTTCGAGTATTGAGACGAGGTGGACAGGTTGGCTTGAAACAGCAATTCAATAAGAACCAGTGACGTTACTAGTGTGATAGTTTAGGTATGAGATGTTTAGGTATTTGTCCACGTTTACCTATGTATGTTTAAATATGCATACCGTCTGCAAAGGAAGGGCCAGCCAGCGAAAGAAATATAAAACAGGGAAACAATAGTACACCGTAATAAAAGTGTGCTCGGCGTCCGAGAGGGCAATAAAACCCGAGCTCGGGTAGACAATAGAAAAGGGTCGATGGGTCGGGGAAGGTGTTGCATTGTTAGCGTAGGGCGTTCTGTAAGTCCTGACAGAGCTGTCTGAGCGTCCTGGGACCTATTCCAAACGCTCTAAGTAGGGGGCTATTTGTTTTTTTTTTTTTTTTTTTTTTTTTTTTTTTTTTTTTTAGGTTTGGTGGTCCGCCAAATCCGCCCTGGATGCCGCCCATCAGGCCCGTCCGCCCCGTATCGTAGTATCGGCGAATCCCTACTACTGTCATTCAACTATTACATGAAAATTGCTGCTAATTCAAATGCAAAACTGTCATCTAAATTTAATTGGCAATGCCATGGCAATGCCTACTTAATAATTAATGTTTATTTATTTATTTATTTATTTATTTATTGATACAAAATCCACAGCACAAGTTACAATATTTTTTTAACAGATACATATTTGTTTAACATTGGCCAATTACGGATTTACATTATACAGACTTATCACTAGCAAATAAAAACTAACGTTGCGGTAGGAGACGCATACAGATAAGTGATCAACTGAGTAAGTAAATATCCAAGGTGGAAACATATTATAAGAAACTGAAAAATAAACATAAAAGTAAATGTTTTAACAGTTATTGAGGAACCAATGGTAAGCTGAATAAATAAAGAGAGATTTGGAATGGCAGGTGTTGCATTGATGTTGAGTGTGTGTGTGTGTGTGTGTGTGTGTGTGTGTGTGTGTGTGTGTGTGTGTGTGTGTGTGTGTGTGTGTGTGTGTGAATGATTTCAAACTCGGCAACTCACGCTGACGACAGATGCTCAGTAATCATCCTTCTGAAACAGGTTCTGGTCAGGTAGAAGGGGTCAAATGACTCAAAAAGAGTGTTATACGTACGTGGAAGGCGACTTGCGAGGCAATTGGAACCATACTTCGTACGATTAAAGGGCACAGCAAACAGAGTGGTATGTCTGGTTCGCTGGGTTGTAGCCTTGAGTTTAAGGAGTGCTGACGACAAGTCGCAGCAGTCCAAAGACCCAGAGCATGCATCGTGGAGCAACAACATATCGCGAACCAAACGTCTGTTAGCAAGTTCAGTAAAATTGTGTAGCCTACAAGAGTCTGGATATTGTGTTATTGTGCTACGCATCCGAAAATTTAAGTGGTTTAAAAACTTCTTCTGCACTCTCTCAATAGCAGAACAATAAGTGACATACTGCGGATTCCATATTGTACTACAGTATTCGAGGACGCTACGGACATACGCATAGTACAGTATTTTGATGCAGTGAATGTCATGAAAGGGCTGAGTGACTCTAAGGATGAATCCAAGATTGCGATATGCTTTATTGACGATATAATCCACATGGTTAGAAAAGGTAAGTTTCGCATCTAGGAACACACCAAGGTCTCGGACTTTATCCACCGTAGCAATTCCTACATTAATGATCGTATATTGATAGTTTATTGGCTTATTACGGCGCGTGAAGCTGATATGGTTGCATTTATTCACGTTGACACTGATGCGATTATCTTTGTAATATTCCGAGAGTCGATCCAAATCTTGCTGCAGCAATACACAGTCATGTTCTGATTTAATATGCCGGTAAACTTTTTTGTCATCCGCGAACAACAGAAAACGAGAGTTCCTGAAGCAAGAACCAATATCGTGGATGAAAGCAACGTACAGCAAAGGTCCGAGCAAAGATCCTTGAGGGACTCCGGATGGAATTGCCACAAATCCAGAACGGAGCCCACCGACAACCACGCATTGACTTCTATTTTTAATATAGGACTCGATCCACCGCAGCAAACTACCACATATTCCCAAACTATACAATTTCTGAGTCAAAATGAAATGGTCAACGCGGTCGAAAGCCTTTTCAAAGTCTGTGTAGATGACGTCAACCTGACCACTCTGTTCCATACCATTGAGAACATCCGTAGAGAAAAGTGCCAAATTCGTTTCCGTTGACCTTCCCTTGAGAAACCCATGTTGCTGTTCAGGGACACCTCGTGAAATTATTGGATACAAACTCTCATAAGCTATTTTCTCAGCAATTTTGGCGAATGTGTTTAAAATAGATATCGGCCTATAGTTTTCAATTGGAAGTTTTGAGCCTTTTTTATGTATAGGTATGACATGCGCTTTTTTCCACATAGACGGGAAGACACCCTCGTCAAATGATCCTCTAAGTATTATAGATAGCGGACGTACCAGTGATTCAGAACAGTGCTTTATAAATAAAGGAGGTATGCCATCGGAACCGGGGCCCTTACGTTCGTCTAAGCCTTTAAGCAATTTCATCAATTGATGCTCTGAGAAACCCACATACGATGCTGAGTCGTTAGATGAATTTGTGCTGTTGAATTTAGTTGCTAAATTCTGATACGAAGAAGCGGGCTCGATAAACATGTCTTTAAAATAATCATTAAAGGTGTCACATATTTCCTGCGTATCTGAGATGTGCTTGTTTCTGTACGACATTGTTTGGGGATATTTGCTGGAACATTTACGTTTAGAATTGACATTGACATATGTTATACTAACCATTTTATATTTATGAATTGCGTCATTGCTGATATCGCACTGGGCGCTTAATCACGCGGCCTCGGCGCGTGGTCCAAGTGACGCGCGCCGGGCTTGTTAGTTGTGGTGCAAGCACATTCCGTTCCGAGCTATTGTGTGATGGAAATGTGTGATTGCCTGATTGGGTCTCGCAATGCCTGTGCTAACTCTGCGTCAGCGGCCTGCGCTCGAGCTACTTCGCGGAAACCTATGCCTGGACGTGGATATTGTTTCTACCCGAGACAATGCGTCAGCAACCACGTTCTGACTGCCCGACACGTGTTGTATATCCGTGGTGAATTCACTGATAAACAACAATTGTCGAGTTCGCCTTGGGGTCTCTTTGTCGCTACTTAGTTTAGTAAACGCGAACGTCAATGCTTTGTGATCCGTGAATATAGTCAGGGGACGCCCTTCAAACATGTTCCTAAAATGCAATATACCTAGATAAATAGCTGTTAGCTCTCGGTCGTATGCGCTGTATTTACATTGTGCGTCGGTGAAACGCGTCGAAAAGAACCCTAATGGTTGCCACATGCCTTTCATTTGCTGTTGTAATACGCCACCCGCAAATGTATCCGAAGCATCTACCATAAGGGCCATTAAGGGAGACTCGCGAAAGCGCGAAAGTCACTCGGTGTCCTTGGTGTTAAGATTTACAATACACTTCCGAGTGATATCGTGAACGCTTCAAGCGACAAAATATTCACTCATAGACTAAAACTAATGTTAATCGACCTCGCTTGCTACAGCATAGCGGAATTTATGTCGCGGTAATAAAATCTACAACACACCTCTTTTTGTGTATTAAATTAGATAACACCCTACATTATTTGCTTGAGAGGTTTGGATGTTTGGACATAATATGGACAACAGATAAAATGTTAAATGTATAACCATTAAATTGAAGAATTATAATTAAAATACTAATAAAAATTATACCTGTAAATAATTAAAATGAATAATATGTAATTTAAATAATTTAAATGAATATTAATAATCTCATGGCATAATATAAAATTTTGTGATGAAATTACTTAAACTATTTATGTAAAATAATGAAATGACATGTAAAATTCTATAATTTTATCAATAAATATCTCAATCTCAATCAATCAATCTCAATCTCATTTTCGCGCCTTCGACCGGGTATGCTAACATTGTTGCGTTCTGAAGCTTCGTTTTACTTAGAGCCAGCATCTGACGCATGAGCTGGGATGGCTTCTGGTCACCCAGCTCCATTTCCTGGAATAGCCTCTTGTGTCTTTTCTCCTCTGATTCCTGGAATACTGTCAAAAGCCGCTCTTTCAACGTCTCGTATTTCCCGGACTCTGGTGGCTTAAGTAATATATCACTGGCCGCCCGTATCGTTGATTTACCAAGCTTTGTAACGACTATATTAAATTTTTGCAGGTCTCCCAGGTGCTGTGGCTCGAGAATGGCCTCTATTTGCGCGAACCATAATGTAGGCTCATCGGTCCAGAAATCTGGGATCCTCGTTACCAACGAAACTGCCGCTAACTCCCCCGCGCCGCTACAAGCCGTAATAATTGGTTGCTGGGGCTGCTGGGGCTGCTGGGACTGCCGGGCCGCAGCTGGCGCTCCGGGGGGCTTAGCCCCTTCCAGCAGCTGTCCGTACATAACTCTGCAGTTGCCAACACGTCACTTGTCCTTGAAATTTTCTCAGGGAGACACGCCACTGAGAGGAGTAGACCCTTAACCGAAACAAAATGTCACTTTCACTCGAACAGTTCACAGGGGTCGCCAGTGTAGGGATCTACTTGGAGGTTGAGGACAAACCAAAGGATCCCAAATAATAATATTTATTAATACACACGTTTACATTGGCCTACCGGTTAGGGCCTACCGGTTAGAGACTACTGGCGAGCTCTGTCGTATGGCTAACGTATCGGGTATCGCTATATGTTAGCTATACACAGCATGTGTCACCACAATAATAAGTTTATTTCAAATATACGACAGCCTCCTTTTTTGAAGTCGGTTAATAGTCAACGTTCACAATCTCAAAAAAATAAACAACGACACGCGTGCAGTTTTCAGAAGAAAAAAAAACAATTACAATTAGGTCAAAAACTACATAAAAATACAAATGAAGAAAAGTGAACATTAATAGAACAAACATATGCATCGAATACAGAACCTCCTTATATTTTGAAGTCGGTTGCATATGGGGACGATTAAAACGCGAGGACGATTGAAACGTTTCAATCGTCCACAAGCAAGTTGTTTCTAGCGTCCCCACACGACGTTTTTAACTTCAAGGTCAAATATTATGTATAAAAAATACTCGAGCGCTGATCAACGGTCATTAAAAACATTCGTTTATTCCTAACCATAACAGCAAAATAATTAGATCAGTCAAAATACAAGAGTAAACGAAGTTATGAGAAAATATAAGAAAGCACAAATACTTACTTTTTACCGCGAAAATATATTTATATTTATTATTTAAAGATATATGGTTATATTATTCAAAGATATAATATGGTTTGGCTCCTGGACACGCCCGCCTTGCACCGTCGCTCGAGCGCCACTGGCCAAAGATTCAAACATGGCCGACTGCGTACTGCGTGTTCTGATTCTTGCGTCAGACGCGTAGGTATTATAGTTTTCGGGAAATTTGACTTGTTTCAATCATGACGTGTTTCTATTGAACCCAGTCTACCCAGTCTACGTCTTACGTCTCTCATCGGCACCAAAGTTTCGCTCCTTGACGATAATATTTTTTCTGCATTTGAAAGGTATTTTTGCTTATTACCAAATAAGTCCTGGGTTCCAACTTCCAAATAACCTCACCTTACAAGGTATAAGGTATGGTGTGAATGAAACATTATTACGGCACGGCACAAATAATGATAGTGCAAATCGTTAATGTTTATTTACATGTCATCCTCATCATCATCATCATCATCTCAGCCATAGGACGTCCACTGCTGAACATAGGCCTCCCCTTTGGACTTCCATATATACCGGTTGGAAGCGACCTGCATCCAGCGCCTTCCGGCGACCTTTATAAGGCCATCTGTCCATCTTGTAGGTGGACGTCCTACGCTGCGCTTGCTGGTCCGAGGTCTCCACTCGAGCAGTTTTCGGCCCCATCGGCCATCTGCTCTGCGTGCTATGTGGCCTGCCCATTGCCACTTCAACTTGCTAATCCGGTGAGCTATATTTGTCACTTTAGTTCGTCTACGGATTTCCTCATTTCTGATTCGATCACGTAGAGACACCCCGAGCATAGCCCTCTCCATTGCTCGTTGAGCGACTTTGAGCTTTGAGATGAGGCCGATAGTGAAAGACCACGTTTCGGTGCCGTAAGTCATCACTGGTAACACACATTGGTTGAAGACTTTCGTCTTGAGGCACTGAGGTATGTCGGACGAAAAGACACATGTAGATTCAAGACACATATTTACATGTAGATTCATGAAATAATGAACTTTATTCTGAAAGTAGGCCACGAGGCCACTTTTACATGTCTGAGTCTACCGGCATTTCACAAGAGGAGACCACTGTTGAGAAGAAACGCCGAAAGAAACTCAACAGTCAGTTAACTATTATAGTAATATTTATGAACTTAACTATACGTAGTTCTCGAAGAAAACATATTAAAAGTGTATTCTAAGATATAAATGAGGAAAAGTGTAAGAATAAAATATAGAAACTACAAGAAAGTGTGACGGTTTATCACAATTTATGTACGTTTGATATGCTTTCTTAACTAGTTAGGTGCAATCTAAGGAATCAATAGGATAAATAAGGATAATAAGGAGTCATGTAAATAAACATTAACGATTTGCACATAATCTGTGAGGTCTCTTCGGGGAAACTTTCTTGTTTATAGTCTCCCATGTTATATGAAATTAAGATATGCTCTCCGGCAATGGAGCCACATGGAGCCTTTCTACGTCACTGCTTAGCTACCGCTGTATGGTAACAAAATAATTATAATGAAAAATAAGTTGTGTGCGTCAGAATGACTGACCAAAATGGCAGATCAATGTTAGACTACCATCAGCATTCACTACCTATGTTGACATATTTGCTACCTAAGTTTAAAAATATATATATATATTTAATTGCATTAAGTTGCAAATAAGGGTTGGACCCCCTTATTTGCAACTTTCTATATACTATGATTTACTACCTATTTGCTACCTACACATATATTTTTAACAGATTTTTAAGGCAAAAAATAAAAATGTTATAAGCAAAACATGGAATTTAATTACGAATCGGAGTGTACAGGCTGTACCTCATGAACCGTGATAGTTAACAGCTGAAATTTTCACAGATGATGTATTTCTGTTGCCACTATAACAGCAAATACTAAAACATAGAATAAAATAAATATTTAAGGGGCTCCCATACAACAGACGTGATTTTGCCGGTATCCACTATAAAATGACCCCACACTGCGTACGTTTTGCTTAGGAGCAGGGCTCTGCTAATACTGGATTTATAGTTACGGCCCTTTTTAGTATTTTTATTTATGGCCAATATTTTCGATTACTGATATATTATTTAAATAGTCTTATATACTTACTTATATAGGTATATTAAGGGTTATTTACAGTGGTGCCGCGTGACCAGGATTGAAGTCATTAAAAACTGAATTAATCATAATTCTGTTACTTGATTAACGAATCTGAGTTTTAATTAGATTTTATTTAAAATATAATTAGTAAACGAAACACAAGTAAAAATTAACATACTCAACTTAACCTAAATAAAATTAACTAACAAAACCGATGTCCCCCACCCCAGATCATGGCCCTGCGGCAAGGTAGGTACCCATGATGCCGGCTACATTCCCCCATTGAATAGCCAAGCCAATCCTTTGGCCGAGGAATGAGCCGGCTCTGTGGTCCGAAGAATATTCGGAATGTTTTTTTTTTATTATAAAGTTTGTGGGCGTCCGGACTCCACGGTCCGAGTGTCTCCACTGCGAACGCCGCAAATATGAAGTTATTAGGGAGACCTACATATTTGCGGCGCTTTGCAGCCTCAGCGCAAACCTGCCCCGCCAGCTCTCAGCGACGTACTGGACAAATGGGACGGAGCCAGGGTGTCTACGCAAGTAGCGTCCCAGATGAGAGGCCGTCCCATTTGCCATGGGATGAGGGTCATTCCGTCGGGTCTGCCATCGTCACGTGCGAGGCCAGGTGGTTCTAGTACAGCTGGCACGTTAACGCTGGCAAGGGCCCGACGGATTACATCGTTGAGACAAGCGTGGCGGGAAAAGCGGCCTGCGCTCTTCCTGCCGGAAAGGCCGTGGTGTCCAAAACAATCGACTATAGTTTTAGTTTTAGTTAGTTTTAGTTTTAGTTTATTTATCACACCATTACAAATTTCTTATAAATACAGGTACATGTCAGTTTATATTACTCTTCGGAATGTGATCGTTAAACAAAAATGATATTCGTAAATCAATACAATAATAATTAAATAAATGAATAAAAAATAATATGTAAGTACACAATAGTGTAGTTACGATCAATATAATTCTAATACCTACCAAAAAAGTGTGTAGGTACACATCAAAATAAAAATTAATTCTATGTCATGTTTACAAGTAAAATTAATCCAGTAATGTTAAATTAATATTAGATTTTATATACCCAGAAGATGATTATCTCACCACCTACTATTTTCTGTTTAATTTTGTTTTCTCCGCTACCCAAAGGTTGTCTGGAAGAGATCGCTCTTTAGCGATAAGACCGCCTATATTGTCTACCATTGTTTAATATAAGATTTCTCATGTAATATTTTTCTTGTTGGTGTGCAATAAAGTGTTGTTGAATTGAATTGAATTGAAGATGCTTATTCACTCAAATGCTAATAAGAATTTAGTTCGCCAAATTAGATTTAAATCAGATTTGACATCTTATTAGGAAAAATTTCTATTCGCGTTAAAAAATATGATAAGTCTAGTTGGAATAAGTTTCATATTTTAAATTAGTACTTCCTAGTTATGTTAACTAAGCTTTTAACTGTTTATAGCTTTATTTACTTCCAAAAATACAATACAAACTTTGCTATCCACAACACAGGTTTCGTCCACAGTTCCACACATAGAATTTGCATCCGCCTCAGGGTTCGTCAATAATATTGCTAGAATCTTCGTCAAATACTTACATTGAAAATCATCCACAACACGTTTCGTCATTATTAATATTAATAAAAGAAAGAAAAATGAGCACCACACAAAATTACGTCCTTATCCGAAATGTACCCGGCTCAAACGTCCCAAGAATACCTGCCGCATTCCCACGTTGGATAGCTAAAGAAATACGCTGGACTAGGTATGATCCAGACTTCGGATCCCCTCCTCGATCTCTCAAACGCTTTCCCAGAGCTCGCACAAACTGTTTCGCCTCAGAACTCCAGGGACCCGCCGTCTCCACTGCAAGCGGAACAAAATCGTACACCGGTTTCAAATTGGCATATTTGACGTGCTTCTGTTTAGCCGCATATTCCGCCGCACCACCCGCCAATCGCATTGTCTGCACGATGTGAGACGTGGCAAAAGTGCTAACGCAAGTAGCGTCCCATAACAAGCTTCGCCCTCTGGCCCAAGGAACCAGCGTAACACCGTCTGGCCTCTTTCCATCCGTCCGACTAAGACCTTGAGGCTCCAAAACACAAGGCACGTTTGCCAATACCATAGCGCGACGCACAATATCATTTATGGCATGATGCCGTGGGAGCCTACCAGCACACCTAGCACAATCTAAACCGTGGTACCCATTGCCATCTACCATCGCACCAGAGACACAAAGGTGTGGCTCACACACCCGGCACCCAAGCCTTATCGCAGCCCCGATTCTCAGCGAGTCGTTATCCAGCAATGTCCCGAGATGCGACGACGGCAATGCGTGCAACCACGCCCCTGACTCTGGCTCCACGACAGCCTTAAGCCGAGCCAGCTCAGACCCTGAAGCTCCCTCTAGCAAACTGCCGTATGTCTGCTTGCACAAAATGTCATCCCAAGCTCTCTGAATCTTGAGGTTATCGGGTTGCTCACCACTAATACAACGCAATGACCACTCTGCCATGGCGTCCTCTAAATAAGGCAATTGTACATCAGCTGTATTGTGATTTAGAATGCGAGACACAAGAGCCAAAGACGCATGGGAAGACGCCAGAAAAGCCACCAACCCTATATCTCGCATGCACCGGACCCCTAACCCACCATGACGTATGGGAAGCGTAGCTTGACACCACTGCGACTCATCAAGGCTGACATTTATTATGACAGTTTCCAGACCCTTTTGAAGCACCTGGTCAAAATCCCGAATCACTTGCGGAAACATCCACGTCGGAGCGGTTCTCATAGTATATGTCACGCGTGGTATTGATAAACAGTTACGTAACAAAACCAGAGATACGTGTGAGGAAAGATGTTGCAAGTGCTCCAAGGACCCTGCCAGCGCTGAAGCCTTATTCTGAAGCACGTTGGTAACCCCGTCTGCGAAAATCGGGGCTCCAAGGAGTGTCAAAGACGACCTATTGACCACTTTTAAACCTGGTAAGACGGCTTCGAAGTCTGATATAGATGTCATACTGTCAGGACTACAGGGAAATCCTATTCCTAGTTAAAATTTTGCATAGAGGTTAAAGAAGTTTGAATTGAGGTAGTTTTGTTTGAGTTTTGATTTCGAACGTTTATCTCGTTGATTAATTAGGTGTTTTATTATAACTATTTACGAATCAGTGGAGTCTTATCATCTGAGGGCGCAGGTTCGAACCCTGTCGAATTTTACTAACGGATCATTTAAAATTGATAAGTTGAACGATTGAAAGTGTTCAGGTTCGATTCCTGTTTATTTTTATTTTTATATGGTTGGTGTGATGGATTTTAGTCATAGAAACGCCAGGGCGTGGATTCGATTCCCAACTAATTAAAAAATTTCTAAAGTAATAAATAGTAATGCAAATTTAGAGTATTTGTTTTGTGTGTTTAGGGACAGTTTTCATAGTAGATTGTTTGACAAGGGGCTAAAACAAGCCATTGTGACACGAGGTAATTATTTGGACGAGCGAACGAAGTGAGCGAGGCCAAATATATCTGAGTGTCATAATGGCTTGTAGCCCCGTGTTAAACACTCTGCTTTTCACTTCGACTGAAAAAACAGACAATAGGAACTAATTAAGATTATTTTCGTCTGTGTTGGTCGATAATTGGCGCCATCTTTTCTATCTTACTAAGGCGGTTTCCGTAACTCAACGCCTCAAACAACCTTAACCTTATTGTTAGTACCGGTGGGCCGCGAGGAGGTATTATGTCGAATTCATACTTTTTAGTTTTTGTAAACGTAAGAGCCACGCGGGGGTCGCGTCGTTCTAAATTCAAAATCACAAACGCTGTCATTATAAGGTTACACATTGTAAGGAAGATATTTCATGTAATTTATGTTTTCAGAGATAATTATTAATCACAATAAAAAGTATCCTATAACCATCTTTGGATATTCAGCTATTCCTGTACCAAAATTGGTAACTTTTTATCCAGCCGTTTCGGCGTGATGCGAGGACAAAGGTTTTTTTGAAAACAGATGGCGCCAGGTTGGCACGGCGAAGCGTGTCCATACAAAACAACTACCTATCCGGCTGCATCACGCTATCGAGATTTTTCCTGAAATCATGACCTCCCTCCATAGAAAAATTATTTTCAATACAAATGAAGGATTTTATAATAGTATAGATAATTGTTTGTTTCTGTGTAAACAAAAAATTTAATATGATCTGACATGTTCACATGAATTTTTAAATTCGAAATATCGGACATTTTCAATAGCTTATTTTTAAGTAAAAATTACGAGTTACGTAGTTTAAGACTTATTTAAAAACCAAGAAATTGTTTCTTGTTTCTGTTTGTATATTATGAATCCTGTAGTTAGATTTTGACGTGACGTCTAATAAATTGATGAACGCCGGCCACGCATACGAAAAAACATGACTCATTGTAGCAATGTTGTAGCGCCGTGGAAGGGAAGGGGAACCACGTGACTGACACAAGCCTACGTCATCATGCTGTTCACAGATTCTCAAACTTTAAAATGTGGGAGAATTTTAACCAACGTTGAAAAATATTTAAGATTATTATTATTGTAGATTTCATTCCACTCAATAAAAATGATTCAATTTAATTCATTTAAGTATGCAATCATTTCATCAATGTTTTATCATGACGTTGTCACGTTAAACCATCGTCCGTAAACCGACTTTACAGACAGCCAATTTTTATTTTTTATTATTTTATCTATCCAAATATCATAAACCCTCCATGATGCGTTCAAGAACCGCACATTATGACCACCATAAAAATAGACTGTTTTATTAGAACAAATTTCTTATCTGTGAAAATGTTATTATTGCTAAATAATAACATCGATTTCGATAATATTATTTATTCAAATTTCGAACATCTTTGAAAAACAAAGAAATTTGATTTGATCTCTATTCTAATATTTCTAATATCAGTCGAGATGACGTTTAGTTCGAAATGAATTGTCATTTTGCATCAAATTTGACAAATGTCGCACGTAAGTAAGATATCGAACGATATGATAGTTGGGGACGAGTCTAGTTTGTCTCTGAATTAAAAAAAAATATGACAGCTGCCAGAAAACTTCATCATCGCCATTACCGGGTAATATTTGTCATAATGTGCTACTCCTAAATGCATCATGGAGGCCTATGATATGTGGCTAGATAAAGTAGTGTATGTAACTGTACATAATTAGGCATTAAAACACTCGTGTGATGTTATTATGAAACTTGCCTTCGGCGCGTTTCATAAACCCACACTCGTGTTTAATACCCTTCATTATGTACAGTCACATAAACTACTATTTAAGGGTCCTCGGGGTGCCGATTACGAGAAAGACATCCACTTTGGAATCCAAGATGGCGGACATTATTTTTTCTTAAAAATCGATATGGGTGTCATCTCCAAGATTCCTCGGGGTTCCAGATACGAAAATGACGTCCATTTTGTGATTTTGAAATCCAAGATGGCGGACATAAATTTGTCTTAAAAATCGATATTGGTGCCATTTCTCAAAAATATATCTCCGCCAGTTTTAAATTTAATTTTTATTTTGAAATCTGCACCCCCCAAAAAACCCAGAAAACGACATCCATGACGATTTAAAAAAAAAATGACGTCCGCCATCTTTATTTCCAAAATGGATTCCATATGTAAAATTAGTATTCACATACATAGATGAACCCTAAAAACATTACACTCCTTTTTTGGGCAGCTGCGTAAGTCTGCGACAACCCTTGGTAGGTGCGGTGCGGTGACCTTGAGCGGTGTCGTCACTTACGCAAACATCAAAGGCGTCGGCCCACTGGTAGGTACTTTTTATACTGTGCTATAACGCTTTGCTCTTAAACATAAGATAGCTGGTTAACTTTGTTCTTAGTAGTCAGTATAAACAACTGAATACTTCTTTCTAATAATTTTCTCACTGCAATAATACAACTTTAAGACTCACCCAATATGCTGTACTTAGACGAGTATCGCGTTGTTCTCAGCCACACTTCTGATATATGAAATCAGAACACTCTTAGACAAAGTATTAACTTTATTTTTGTCATCTACGCATTTACATTCAACAAGGCTCATCGCGCGCGCTCTCGAAAACAACCCGAATGCCGATTGCCGCCACGGGCCCCCATCATTGTCACTTTTTCCCGTCCGGTGGCTCTATCTATCGGTGATGCTACGAACTCCGTAGTCAGCTACCAAAAATGCCTACACCAAGCTGGAGCTCGCTCAGAGGTTCCATTTGTCCGATGTATCTTGTATTTATTGATCAGTCATATCCAACGGTGTTTCTAACACAAGTTACGCCTTCAGAAAGTAAAGAAATCCTTTGTGGGTAATTGATTTTATAACAAAGTAGCTCTAGATGCTTGGGAAATGTCTTACAATACTCTTAAAAAATATGTAAAAAATGTTCTTCTGAAGAAGGCATATTATAAAGTTGAAGATTACTTAGAAGACGATGAACCGTGGCCAATTATTCCGTCTCAAAACCAGATCTAATCCGTAGGCAGTGTCCCGGAGAGGCCTGTGTCGTTTAGGGCGTTGCTGCTATTGCCTGCTTCACATATTGTTATTTTTGGTTATTTTAGTAGAATTAGTTATTGACATACTCAATACATACTTGTTATGTATAGTAGCTTAGTTTTAATGACTGTTAACTAAATAGTCTCTTTCGATGTATTGTATTTTTCATATTTTGACGTTTGGTTTGGAGGCACTATACACCTCCAAAACCTGACAGCGGGAACCTTTTACACCCTGTATTATTATTATTATTTGAGTTTCTTCCTTCTTTTGACATTGGAGACGCTATACATCTCAGCTAGTTGTAGGCTCCTTACTATTATGTATTTTGAATCCATCGTATTGTATTATTGACGCATAGAGACCCTTTACATCTCTGATAGTATAGGTTAAGAGTATTCTATTAATGGACCCGGAGACAGTATACTGCCGTCATACCGAAATAGGGCGCTTCTACATAAACTTGAAAACGGAGAAAAAAAATATTTTGTAAATTTGAAATTAAAAAATTCGCTGCGTGAAAGAAAATAAAAAAATTGATACTGTTTTAATGCAAAAACGTGTAAAAGCATTTGAGCTTTAGGGGTTGATATGCAAAATCCAATTTGGATAACATTTAATAATAAATAAATGATATTTTATCTTTTCTCTTAGTAAAAAAAATACAAATAAATACTTTTATACTACAGTAAAAAGACGTGTCTGGCTAGAAACGTCTTTTCAGCGTAGTAATTTATTAAAACGTCTTTTTTACTTAGTAATAATACGCATAGCGCATTTTAGTTAACGAAATAAAAAGGACGCATTTAGCCATTTACTGCTTTTTAACGTAGGTTGTAAGTAAAACATCGACCTACTTAAAAAGAAAAAAGCAGATACGTCTGTAACGCATTTTGATTTTTGATTTTTGACCAGCCCTAACACTTGGTACATTATTGTTGAAGTGAAGGAAGTAGGCAAATGCTTTTATTTTATAACGTTACCTACAAATAAGCTTTAGTTTTACCGCTTTATAAATGTCAAAACGGAATTCTTGCATTGACTTTTTATTTGTTTCAATAAAAAGTACAAGTGTATTTGTTTTCCGAAAACGTCAAATGCCATTTGAAGCAACTGATTTTAGCTTATGCTATGCATTTTCTATATGGCCGTTTTTAGGGTTCCGTACCCAAAGGGTAAAAACGGGACCCTATTACTGAGACTTGGCTGTCCGTCCGTCTATCACCAAGCTGTATCTCAAGAACGGTGATAGCTAGACAGTTGAAATTTTCACAGATGATGTATTTCTATTGCCGCTATAACAACAAATACTAAAAATAAAATAAAATAAATATTTAAGGGGGGCTTCCCTACGACAAACTTTTTATAGATTATGGTACGGAACCGTTCATGCGCGAGTCGGACTCGCACTTGCCTAATTTTTTTTAATAATTGTACCTGTCTCCTTTGAAGAAAATGTACCTTTATTTTAATACGACAACCCTTTAAATTTAAAGAAAAGCAAACTAATATATTTATGTATATTTATTACTTACAGTAGACTCAAAATGTACACCAGATTTCAAAGCAAGAATATGTTTAGCAAACGTGACTGTTAAAAATAAAAATAATTTAATGACTGCAAATATATCCCAGAAAATAAAAAAATAACAAAAGAAAACTTTTTATGGGGTGCATAGTTTTCTATGGGTGTGAAAATCGATCATGACGCAAAGGTACAGGAAGGTACTGAAAGCCTTCGATGGTGTTGGCGAAGCATTTAACAGTAAATGGTTGAACACCATAAGTCCGGTCCGGTCCAGGGATAGTGGCGCTACAAACAGCTTTCATATGGCAATAATGTGCATACGTTATATTATTAAACGTCAGTACCGATTTATCACAGACTAAACTGAAAACATTGTTTACCGGAATGCTGCTCAATCCTTCGTTCTTCTTGCGAAATAATTACTGAATTCTATTGAAAAAACTTGACTTTTATCACTATGAACAGTTTTGGCTTTATTATTAAAAATACTAAAATGGAATATCTAGTCCTGTTTCCTCTTTGTTTATATCAGTGAAATTCACTGACTTTCAACGTTAGTTACCAAAAATGTGTCGTTGCCAGTAAAGTAGTACCACTAAAAATCCGCATTATGGCGTGGGTTAAAAAATACCCTGTTAGAGTATACATAACATACTATATCAGCTACACCGACAGGAGTTTGAGTCTTAAATTTATGATGATAATTTAAAGAAAACCTTAAAATTTTCTTTAACTGCCTGGACGCATCTGATTGAATTGATATCCAACCGCGAGCCCCCTTTACCCCGCACGCTTAACTATACTACGTAGAAAAGACGGTACTGGCACTTGCGCCTGACTTATTGCGACTTAAATGGTGATTTCACTAAGATGAAAAGGCGCAACTACGCAGAACCGTCTTTTCTTCATATTTTCGTGTAGAAGTGCCATTTCTTTTTATGAAAATGTCCATTTTTTTCTAAAATAATAAAACGCTTTTGCTCAGATGTGTCTTTTTTTTTTAGCATACATCAGAAATGCCTTTTCTCATTCGTTTTATACGCGGTATCCCGCAGATACGTCCTTTTTGATTGTAGGTTTCACAGGGTTCTGTTCATCTTTAGTCAAATTTAAAAATACTGGTAGATCCGTCTTTTTTTGCTGATTCCGAATATGTATAGAACTCATTTTTGACAAAAATGTTAGATGCGCCCTTTTTCGATATGACGGCAGTATACATCTCCCTGCAAAGTATGCCCAGTGATTTGTCTGTTGCATCCTGATTATAGTTGGTGAATATAAAATTGAATGTTTTCTCAAATGTGTATGTATGTAAACACTTTATTGTACACAAAAACTGCACATCCTGTACTAGGTATACAAGTACAAAGGCGAACTTATCCCTATGAGGGATCTCTTCCAGTTAACCTTTGTTTCCCTTTGGAATATGGGATGAAGATAGACAAACTAACACCGTGTACAGTGTTGTGTGTACTTAAAAAAATAAGGTGACCTTCTGGTTAATTTAACGTGGTAATTATAGAGATTAAAACAAGTAGGTATTTTTTTTAAATTATATAATTTTTAATACTTCTTTTAGTGTCATGTTTTACCGCAAGAGGCGCTAGTGTCTTGCCACTAAAGGACCCTATATTATAAAACTGCAATATTATTTATGTCTAAAGCTGACAACATTAATGAGCAATTTTCAATTAGTGTTGCCAGTAAATTGTAGTTTTAGTTTATTGGTCCCTTGTCAAAGTGTCAAAAATGTCTGTCAAATGACAGCCGAAACCTGTCGAACATATTTTGGTGAATAGTCCGAGTTGTATAATAGTGGTACGAATGCGTTATGTTGTGTGAATCGGTGGATTTTATCTATAAATGAATATATAAATTATATACGAATAAAATAAATAATTTTGGAAGCACTCTTGTTTTCTTTTATTTTGACCTATCAGATCAGATCAGAAATGGTGGCTTGCTCGGTAGCCTTACGGCTGTAACCGACATCGTGTTGCTAGGCTGTAGGCAGCGCACTGCCCCAGCGCCTAGCGTGTGTGTGCTGGCGTGCACGGGCACTCGAACCAGCAGACGTGTACCTAGCTTGACAACGTCGTCTTGAGATCAGTCTGTGAGTGAATGTCATCTACTTAGCTGGAATTTAGATGGTGTGATAAGGAAAGCGTGATCATCGCGGCGGCCGTCCCCGCCGGCGGAGACGACGGTGTGCACGTAGAGTGTTACGACTATGTCGTTGTCTACGTCGTTCTTGTCGTCGGAGGTCTCTCTCGTGGTAGTAATCGGCGTCGTGGTTGACTCCAGGTTCCGGTTCTGACTCACTACCCGATGACGTGTCTTCAGGGTACCATTTTTTAATGGTCGCCGTGATGATGTCATCAGGGTCAGTCAGAAGGTTCCTGGGTCGTCTTACGTGTCGAAGTTTGGCCTGCCGGTAGGCCTTTACGTCGGGTTGTGTTGTCGTGAGTTGTGTCAGTACCTGAAGTCTGTCATTTAGGTCTCGGTCAAGGTCTTGACTGGGGTGAGAGTCTGTAAGGGGCATCTGTATGGTGAAATCTACCTGAAGCGGGTCTGGAGTCGGCACGTATCCCACCATCTCCCGGATGAGTGGGTTCTTGTGTTTAGATGCTTTTTCGTAATAGGTTTTAGAATTTTGCCTAACAAAGTCGGTGAGGGTGGGATACGTGGCGTCGTGGTGAAGCTGAAGGTTTGTGACTCCGCGCAGTGGTGCGTCGGTAGCCCTGCGTAAGAATCGATTTTGGATAGCTTGGAGAGGGCGAAGCTTCCTCTCCCCTATGTGAAAGAAGACTTGCCCAGCATATGTAAGAATGGGCCTAATGCAGGTGGAGTACAACGCAAGCTTGCTACTAAGTCGCATTTTACTACGCCTGCATATCATTGCCCCCAATCTACTAAGAACATAGGTGGCCTTGCCCCTGACCGCCTTGACGTGTCGTTTGAAATTAAGTTTTTTGTCAAGATGTACCCCGAGGTATTTGACCTCGCCGACCCAAGGGATCACCTCGTCATGTAATTTGAGGCCGTTAAGTTTTGCATGATACGAAGTCGGATGAAAGAGAATAGCAGCGCTCTTCTCAGGGTTAACTTGGATGCGCCAACGATTTACCCATTGGCCCAGTGCATCCAGGGAGGATTGCAGGTCTTCGCAGATCCTCTGCACGCTCATGCTGCTAGAGAAGAGCGCCGTGTCGTCGGCAAATAATGCTAATTTGACATTGGGTAACTTGGGGATATCATTGGTAAAGAGAGAATACAACGTAGGCGAAAGCACGGATCCCTGCGGGACACCAGCCGTAATGGGGTGAGGTGTGGAGAGCGTGCCCTCCACCCTATATCGGAATGTCCTCTGGCTGAGGAAGTCCTGGACGAGGCGGACGAGGCGGACCGGCACGCCCATCTGATACAGTTTGTGTATCAGACCGGCATGCCACACCTTGTCAAATGCCTTGGCCACGTCCAGGAAAACTGCCCCCGTCTTGAGGCAGCTGCCCCGCAAGTACCCCTGTCGCCTCGTGAAGCCATCGAGCACGTGCTCCGTGATACGGTGCACCTGCTCGACGCACGAGTGGTTCGGGCGGAAGCCAAATTGCTCATCGATTAGGATGTTGTTGTCATTGATGAAGTCATTGAGACGGGCTAATATTACTTTCTCATAAAGCTTTCCCAGAGTGGAAAGTAGACTGATAGGTCTATAAGAGGTGGGAAGATTGGAGGGTTTTCCCGGTTTTGGGATACCGATGACTGTTGCCATCTTCCACTCTTTGGGGAAGTGGGAGTTGGCGAGGGCGGCATTGAAAATCTTGGCGAGGTACGCAATGTGGTCGTCGGGTAAAATCTTTATTAATCTATTTGGGATCCCGTCCGGGCCGGGGGCTTTGCGGGGTTTTAAGCTCTTTATGAGGGTGGTGATCTCGTCGGTGGTTACTGGCTTTATACTAGGTTCATTTGATATGTCTAGTTTTGTCCGTCTGTCCACATCGTTGTCAATTTCATTAACATGTTCGAGATTGATAAAGAGTCTACTCGGGGAGCACTGTTCCTCGAGACAGTCGGCAAGGCATTCGGCCTTTTCGACATCCTCGAAAGCTATGGTGTTCCCTACTCTTTCTAAAGGGGGCATCGAGTGTACGGTGTCCATTTTCAGAGCTTTCGCTAGTTTCCAGTAAGCCACGTGACTGGGCGTAAGCTCTGAAAGTAGATCGTCGAATTGGTTCGCCCGGAAATCTCTGATCCTCACACGGACAGTGCGTTGCAACAGTCGGAGATTCTGTCGATTTGCGGGCGAAGGATACCATGAAGTATGTCTAATAAGGGCATTTTTCCGCTTTAGAAGAGCACTCAGTTCCTCAGGCAGAGGCCGGCGACGGATATCCTCCGCCGGAACCTGCTTCGAAGCTTCGCTTAGTACAGCGCTGAGATGATTGCTGAAGGCAAAAATGGCCCTGTCTGTCTCGTCAGTTGTGGTAATGTTGTCCGAAAATGATTCTATGATGGAGGGCGTCTTGAGGAGACCTGAACGTACCTTTTCCCAATTCACAATGGATTTGAGAAGGGTCGTATTATCATTGTCTGTTTGACCTATCGTCCTTCCGAAGTAAGTTCAACAATAATGTGCGCGACTGCAGCGCTGCATAGCGTTCGAAAGTGTACTAACTTGGACTAGGGGAGCCGTAAGGCTACCGAGCAAGCCATAAATTACGATTACGATTACTGTTAAAGAACTTACGAATACTGTAATGTCAACAAATGTAAAAGTACAACCCTTAAATTTGACAAAGAACACTAAAGTTCCACAATTCACACTCATCCGAGATCGATGGTTCAAACGATTGCGGCTCAGAAACAATTCAAAAAGAGGGTCATAGGTTTTTTTCCAGTATATTGGACAATACCAAATTAAGGGTTCGGTGAATTGATAACTAATCTGAAGCTCGACTTCAGAGGCCGTATCATGTTATTCCTCTCACTCTGTCTACTAGTCCTATTATAATAATGGAAGCGGAGATAAGGTTCTGCATTCTCCATACACATAAAACACTAACGAGTAGCGATTAATTTTTGCTCTATTTGCTGTCATACATTGTTCCTTTTTACCGCCTCTAGTGGCAAGAATTGCACAACTTAATAAAATTCAAAATGGCGTTAAGTAGTTCTCGCATATTCCGTAAGATGGCGCTTTTATTAATATCCATACATTGATAGATTTTAGTATGGAATGTAAAACGCGCTATCGAAGTTTTTGAATTTGTAAGTATATATACAATTTGATCTCCAATGTAAGTGTACTTGCTTCGGCAGTACATATACTAAAATTGGAACGATACAGAGAAGATTAGCATGGCCCCTGCGCAAGGATGACACGCAAAATCGTGAAGCGTTCCACATTTTTTGAACTAATTTGGTTCTTTGTTCAAACTTCTTATACTATGAGCTTTGATAAGATAAGCTCGACGGAATCTGGAGAGGTGTGTACATGGAAATCGTGTTCTAAAATAAAAGTGGGGTTGCCTTGCATTAAATCGGGTAGTTCTGATTTTTTTATATGTTTCCTACAGTGAAGTACTTATGACGAATCCAATTTTTCGACCTCGAAAACCCTCCGGATCATTGTGGAATTCTTGAAAAACCATGAAATTTTCGTTGTTATTTTAGTTTTTACCATAAAAGCCTGTGTTACAGTAAAAATTACTATGAACACTTTTAAGTAGACTAAATTTGCAACAAAATAAAAGTAATTTGGTTACGTTAGACCAAATAGTTTCTAAGATACAGCTATTCAAATGTTAGCAAAATTTTCTAAAATTTTATTTTTAGTTTAGTGTTGTCTGTTCCAATATTTTTCTACTGAAGGTCTGTTTAGATGATAGATTTGTTGGTCGTGCTTTGCGGTTTGTCACAAGAAGGAGGAGACCACACCCTACAGACGCACAAACAATAAAACAACATTTTGCTTGAAAAATGTGGGAGAGGAAAAATTCCAGACGTCACCTACTCGATGGATTCCTTCACCCACCAAGCACAACCCGTATTGGCATTGTTCCTTCACGCCTTCGGTGGTTGTGATACAACATCAGCACTTTTTAAAAAACTTTACCCGCGTCAAAAGCAGATACATAATATATAATACATACTTATGTCAAAATGTACACCTTAAATTAACAATTCATTTAATAGGTACGTTTTCATTTGACTACTTACCAAATTCATTCATAAACTTAGATGTGCAAGGAAGAAATATTACTAGGTACATAAATCTCCCTGCAGCAACCGTGTCAAATCTTATCTATATATATAGAAGAAGAAGTCCTGACTGACTCATCATCGCACAGCCGAAACTATTAATGTTAGAGACTTGATTTTTGCACAGTAGGTTACTTTTATAACGTGGGCTAGGGATAAGAAGGGATTTTTGGAAATACCTCCCCTAAAAGGGTTAAATGGGGGTGCAAAGTTTGTATGGGGTAAACTTTTTTTTTGGAGTTAGAAACTTGAAACTTTGTAGAATGATTATTTATTCAAAAATACAAAAAGTATTTTCAGCGTTTTAGAAAATTTCACCCCTAAGGGGGTTAAAAAGGGGTGCAATGTTTATATGGGAGAAACTTTATTTTTGAACTAGAGACTTGAAACTTTGTAGATAGCTTACTTAATCAAATACAAAAAAAGTAATTTCAGCGTTTTGGAAAATTTTACCTCTAAGGGGGTTAAAAAGGGGTGCAAAGTTTGTATAGGGAACACCGCTAATGTTGTTTATAAAGAAGTGTTACGCTAACGTTATCAGTTTATATATTTTTTATTTCCTGTCTACTACCCAGTGACAACGTCCTTTTTTTAAAACGAACTTGCACCCCCTTTTCTATGGTTGAATGTCAACAATATTTTCTTAGTGCTGTCTCTTATTTATTGTGTTCCAAACTTTATGTGTTCCTATATTTAGTGAGTTGTCTATCAGCACATGAATAATTTATACTTTATATACCTATTCTTCCTTTATTTAGCTTCTTGAGAAATATAGAGAACTATGGCACCAGAATATATTGAATCACTCTTCAAACAATACTACTAGCCTGTAGACCAAAATAGTAATCGCATCATTAAATTCGCTTATGTGTATTTAGTTTTTAGTGGTCACATTTCAGCATTATCTTTAAACACTAGCCTTTTTAATAACTGGGGTACCTACTAGACCATTTAGAAACATTTTGGCCCTCCTCGGGAACTCCGCCACACCACTCTTTTCGTTTAATAGCCAGGCCGGCGTGTGCAAATACCAGTGCTGCCTTCTTATGAACAGAGGTCATTATTTATTATTGTTTTGAAATAAAGTTTATTATTTATTATTATTAAAAGAGATACTCTTCATTAAACTGCCTCCATCTCTCGATTTCCAGTGCTGAGTTTAAGATTGTTTTAACAGCCTTATGATATTTAACAATTTTTTTAAATCTCACTCATAATAACTAAGATCCCCATTCTCTAACTCCAAATCCATGCGTCGCTCTATATCTTGCAGTCATTTTTGCCAAAGATTAAAAGCATCAGGTAACTGACGGAATAAATATTAAGCATCCTGCAAACAATTCCCGTAATCTAATTGGAAAATCTTCAAAAATTCTTTAACAATTGCATTGTCTAGACCATTTTAACTAAGAATAAAATTCATTTATCTATTTTAATATCTTTGTCATCATCAAAAATCTACGCGGACGAAGTCGCGGGCGGCGGCTAGTAAGTAAATAAATAAATAGAATCTCATGAATGAATATTAATTAAAGTTCTCTAGCTGGTACCATAGAGTATAGAATTTTGGTACAGGATTAAAAAGTGCGTTATTGTGATTTTGTCTGTGAAATTATATAATTGACGGATTAAAGTGCGCGATTATAAAAAAGGATATTTAATTTTAATGACCTCGACATTAAGTCCCTTCGAGACGCATAATAACGTCAGAAGCGCCGAAGTAATTAAATAAACACCTTTTAGAACGTGATTAAGCCGCGTTTCTTTTAATAATGTGTGAAAATCGAGTTAGTAACAAAACAATAATATCATATTTTAAACTAGATATTTAATTTATGTACTTTAAAGGGTTCTCTGCCTTTTCGCCGAACTATTTTTCGTGGAATGTTTAATTTCACCGAAGTATCATTGCGCAGAATGCTTTCTGCGAAATTTATAACAATCCTAAATAGTTTTCACTGAAACTGTAAACTATTTAGGATTTTTATAAAAAAACCTAACCTAACCTAACCTGATCTATAGGTGATATTTACAACAATTATGAAAAATGTACGACTACAGAGGAATACAAATTCTGCGAAGTGAAAATTCGGCGAAAAGGCAGGATACCACTTTAAAGAATGAGTGGTAATACATTGACGAGTATTTGGGTCAGTTACGGTTTATCGGAATTTTATATCCTCAAGCTTTTAACCTGTTTGTAAGGATGTTTATGATTTCATCTTTTGACTTTAATCTCCTTAATTTGGTTAATTGGTTGCAATAAATTCCGATATAACTTAGGTATAATTTGAGCATTTATTGTTATAATTATAAGCTCGCAACTTCGTTCGGGGAAGAGGATAAAAGTACAATATAACCTTTTTAGGGTTCCGTACCCAAAGGGTAAAAACGGGACCATTACTGAGACTTCGCTGTCCGTCCATCCGTCCGTCCGTCTGTCACCAGGCTGTAATCTGATGAATGATGTATTTCTATTGCTGCTATAACAAAAAATACTAAAAATAAAATAAAATAAATATTTAAGGGGGGCTCCCATACAACAAACTTGTAACAAATTATGGTACGGAACCCTTCATGCGCGAGTCGGACTCGCACTTGCCCAATTTTTTATTTATGATTTAGTGCAGTCGGGTAAATGATCGTATGGATACATAATTGACTGAGCGAGGGAAGAGTTACAATTTCAGCTTGGAACATTTTTTTATAGAAATAAATATTTAATTATTAAGGGACAATCTTACACAAATTGGCCTAGTCCAAAACTAAGCCCAGCTAGTACCTACTGTGGGTACAAGACGACGATATACAAATATAGATAACCTCTAACCTCCATGACCCAGGAACAAATATTCGAGTTCATCACACAAATATTTGCCTCAGCCGAGATTCGAAACCAGGACCGCTCAGTAGGAAGGTGCACTATACAAACTGCGCCAACCGAGTCGTCTATCCGGATGTTTGAATGAGCTGGACCTCAGGTCGCATTTCTCAGCCGATTTTCATGAAATTTTGTGTGTAGGTTGGAGTGTTTTTTTTTCTATTCGGGTTTGCGATTTTTTTCAAAGCGTAAGCGGGATTGAAAACGTAAAAAAAAGACAAATATGTATCAGCAATTACTAAATAAACTCGGAGCGGTTAATGTTGAATGTACAAACCGATTACATTGTGGATCACTTGGGTCCTACGTCCTACCCCATCACAAATATTTTGGGGACAGGATGTTTTTTTTTAAATATTGAATAAGGAATAACCCGTTATTCATAGAAAAAATACAGATTTTTATGTAGCTTATGAAAAAAAAATATGAAAATGATTTTTCCCGCCTTTTGCGATTTTGTACGGAAACTGAACCGTAGTGTTCTTAGATACCTATTTATATAGGTAGTATACAATATATGAACAGTAAACTACAGGACTGTGGCACTCATATCCCATGCGAGCAAAGTCCTGCCCTACGTCATCAACGAACGTCTTAAAGCTTTTCTGCAGTGGCAGATTCCGGCGGAGCAAGCGGGCTTTGTTAAAGGACGAGGAACGAGGGAACAAATCGTGAATGTCAGGCAGATCATAGAAAAGTGCCGGGAGTTCAACATTCCAATGCTGATGTGTTTCGTTGACTACTCAAAAGCCTTTGCTTGTGTTAGGTGGGAGTGCCTTGGGAACATCTTACTCGAAATGGGAGTACCCAAGCACCTGGTAGTTCTCATCGCAAACCTCTATCAGGATGGCAGCACGGTTGTTAGGGTGAATAATGTCTTGTCGAAACCTTTCAAGCCGCAAAAATGGGTCAGACAAGGATGTATTCTCTCGCCGATTCTTTTTAACATCTACGGGGAATACATCATGAGACGAGCCTTGGAAGGTTGGGAAGGCGGTATTTCCATTGGTGGCAGAAAAATCAGCAACTTGAGATACGCAGATGACACTACCCTATTTGCGTCATCCGAGCAAGAACTGGCTGAACTCGTTTCTAGAGTACAGAAGGAAAGTGAATTAGTTGGCCTCAACATCAATAAGGCTAAGACCAAGGTGATGGTAGTAGATAGGTCGGGTACGCTAATTCGTTCCAATGAACTCAGGGACCTAGAATTTGTTAGTCAGTTCATTTACCTTGGCTCTCTTCTTAACAACGAGGGTGGCAGCGAAAAGGTAATCAGGAGAAATGTCTAATCCAAATGTCTAAAGCAGCGATGACTAAACTCACTAGGATATGGAAAGATCGGAATATATCCCGCAAAACCAAAGTGAGACTAGTGCGAGCGCTGATTTTCTCAATTTTCTCCTACGGCGCCGAATCCTGGACAATAAGACAGAAAGAAAGAGCGAAGATTGACGCTTTTGAAATGTGGTGCTGGAGGCGTATGTTGCGGATCCCGTGGACTGCGCGCCGAACCAACGTGTCAATTCTCAACGAGCTCGGAATAACCAAGAGGCTGTCCGCTATCTGCTTCCAGCAGATATTAAACTATTTCGGACACGTCGCTCGCAGGAACCCGGATAATCTGGAACAGCTGATGGTAGTTGGTCAGGTTGACGGAAAAAGACCGCGCGGTCGATCGCCTACCCGTTGGTCAGATCTTGTAAAGACGCTCACTGGCCTGTCAATACCTAAGGCCATCAAGATCGCCGAGAATAGAAACGAGTGGAAAAGCATGGTGCATCAAGTGACGAAGTAATATTTCACGTTAGACACGACCTTCAGCAATGAAGATGCCGACTAAGAAGAAGAAACTTAGCTCAGCAAGTTCTAGCATGCTATGTTAGTTATAAACGGCTGAATGGGCGATTAAAAAAAATTGTAGTTGTCAGTTTTTTTTAATCTCATCAGGTATCAGGTAGGTACTTATATGAAATTAGTTACAATTCCCGAAATTTTAATTCCAAATCTGCACGTTTTTGTATGAATGTTTTTTATTTTATTTCTTTGAATTAATTTAACTAATCATGGGTACCGCAGGACCATGATCTGGGGGACCATCGGTTTAAGTTAGATACTTTTATATAGAATAAGTTATTACTGTTATTTTCTTAAGGTTAAGGTGATTCTAATTACTGTTATTTTTTACTTGTTTTTCATTTAACTAGAAGCTTTTGCATTTAATGATTAATTTATTGTTTCATTATTTTAATTTTAAGAGAGAAATACGATATTTATAGCATGTCCCGGCTTGTCATTCAATATTAGTATTATGAATTAAAATTGAATAACTTTGTCGTAATACTATAACAAAATGTATCGTTTCATAAGCAAATACGTCTTTTTAAAATAAATCGACCATAAAAAAACTCACCAACTTTCTCAAAAACCTTGTTTACAAGTTACAAGCTTTCCTTTTACTAAAGCTCAAGAATCAGTGCGGCGGACCGAAGAATAACTGTGGAAAGTAATTTACAAGGGAAGAGCCTGCTTCGAGCAAAGAGGTTCAGTTATGCCTCAGTCGCGCCGCGGTCAAGGCTCCACGGTAAACGCCCGTTTACGTCGTCTCATTTAAAAAAAAACTTTAAAAAACTAAAGCGCGCGCTCCCAACTGTCAAAAAAAGGTTCTTTATCGTACAAACTTCAGTTCCGCATTTTAATGTTACAAAATTACTGTTAAATGCTGTGTGATAATGTGGTGATTGTGACTTTAAACAGGTGAATATAAAACTGATTTCAATGCACCGTTGCTGACCCTAAGTTTGCTAACGGTCTTTAATTTACGCGCACATAAATTAAGGAATTCTACGGCTTTAATCTAGTTTAAATTAGATATTTTTTACAAATAATTTTCTGTGAAATTTGATGTTCATTTATGATGGTAAAAGATTAAGTGCTTGTAAATTATTTAACCGTTTCCGCTACTGTATCTATTTAATTGAAAGAGTTGCAGTTTTTTCCCCGTCTCCGTCAGTGTAGGACTAACGGCCCTGCAATCATAGGTTATTGCTCTTCCTACTGGCCTGGCTCGAGAAACGTTCAAAGCGAGACATATACAGAAACAAGCATTTCCAGTGACATTTGCAAATCTTAAAAGTTTCACAAACTTTTTGCTCGTTGGAACGCGTTCTATATTTAAACGTCGAATGATCGGACGATAAAAAACCTACATAAGTTATTTTTAGTACACGTTTTGGTGTTATTTATTCTTCATTTATTTTTGCTTGATTACAGATTGCGCTACCATAAAATACCTCGCGAGCTTTTTTAATTCGAACGCAAATTTTTGAATAATCTGCCACAGATGCTGACAACAAAAAAAGCGTTCTTTTTGTAATTTAAAATTGCTAAAATGTGTTTGAATCATTGAAATATCTTAAATATCTATCGTGGCAGCGCCTTCTTCGAATGTAGGTCAGAGAAATGACCGCGGTCCCGTACGGAATGTTAACCTGCACGATTTTGTGCCACTACAAGAATCTCGTCACAGTTTTCGATATTTTATTCAAATCATATTTAAGATTGACATTTATAGAACGGCACTAACGGTCAAATTGAGGCCGGTTCCAATTTTGAATCCTTTACAGTCAATAGAATTTAAGTCTTCAAATATTTGCGATAAGGTCGTATTATCGTTGCTTTGAAAGGAGGTAAAACAATGAAGCGACACAGATTATTGACACTAATATTTAAAATGCGAAAGTGAGAATGTCTCTTTGTCATAGTTGCTCGGTTAAAATAAAGCTAGTTCATTCAACTATTTCATACAAGAAATCGACTTACCATAATGTTTTTTTTTCTCATTAATACCTACTCTATTTTGTGTGGCGTAAAATTCAAAATGGAGAGTCGTATTGCTAAAGTACAAATGATCTATAACAGACAACATGTCTAATTTTTAAACTCAAAAAAAGAGGGGTGTTATAAGTTTAACATGCGTATTTTGATCTGTGTGTCTGTATATGGCATTGTAGCTCCCAAACGGATGGACCGACGGAATACGTTTTTTAATCGAATGCTTTGTCTATCGATGTGGTTCTTAATTACGTTTGGTACATGATTTAATTTATGCCATGAGAAAAACCTTAATAAGGTCAGCGGGGCAAGTCCATCAGAAGCAGCGGGACAGGCGCACCTAACCTAACCTAACCTACCACTGGCGTCCTCCCAATTGGACCACCGAATCAGATGTCAGAGCCATTGAATGTTGGAAACGCAGGTTCGAATCCTGTCCGAATCATTAAATTTTTCAATTTTCGCTTCATTTGTAAACATTTAGTTTACGTTAGCAGACGTTACTGCTTTAATAAAAATAAGTAACCTACCACCTGAAATAAGTAGCGAAAGATCAAAAGGATGGACTAACTGAAATTAATATTGAATCGTAATAGAATAGTACATTATATACCTAGTACGGCGGTGAATTTGAATGTCACAGATCGCAGGTGTTTGTTGCCCGAACCGAAGGTGAGGGCCATAAATATGCGATCTGGGGCTTTAAGAATTACCGCCTATGGTTTATCTAGAGTTTTACAACCTACCCTGGCCAGGAAGTGAGATTTTCTCTCCGCGTACCGTGCAATCGCAGTTACGGCCTAGGGTGACGTAAAAAACTTTTCTTGGATTGTTATTTAGTATTCGTGGCCTATTCTAGTCTTGTTTTCTCTTTGTTTAAATCAGTGTCATTTGATGACTTTCAACGTCAATCACTCATAAAAGCTAGTTCCAAATAAAACAAAAGTATGTACAGTCGAGTTCATTTACATGTACACACTTACGAGAACAAAATATCTGAACACGACTTTATGCTCCTGACAATAGGGTCGTGTTCAAATATTTTTGTTCTCGTAAGTGTGTAGATGTAAATGAACTCGACTGTACTACTAGTTTAAGGCTCCTTCAACATTTTTCTCTATGATCAAACTTATTTCTTAGCATATTATCAATGTTATATTTGAAACCTAGTTTGAATTTTTCATTGATAATTTTTGTTTACGTGAACGGGCGCTAAGGTAAATTATTCGTGTTTAATTATTTGAACAAAAAAAAATGGTTAAAATAAATACTCGAAATTGACAAAATTCACGCAGAAATCTAGTTTTTTCAACTGATTTTCGACTGCACGCAATCAAAGCATGAAATAGCTATGTTAATTCATGGAAATGTAATTCACTTCAAAAAGTTGATTGAAATTATCAATATATTTGTCATAATATAAAAAAAGGAGTAAGGTCTCTTAAAATAGTTTAGCCTAGTTTTATTATTGTTTACAACAGTGTCATTTACTCATTTCCAGTAAAACAAATTAGTACTACTAAAAATCAGCAATATTATGGCGAGGAACGAGGTACAAAAAGTAACTTGTCGCACTATAACTAAGAGAAACAGAATCATTGGTTCGCTAAATGAGGTCGATATAGCCTTTATCGTGCCACGCGGAACCCGCACATGTTTTATCAAAGCTATGTCGAGTTGCACAATATGCATATGTAATATTCGTCGTATAGGGGTAGCCATATTTCCACACATTACCAGCAAACCTAACATAATTATTGTAATGTTGGATTACTTTAGCCCTGTGGGGTAACATTGCCCACCCATTAGATCCGACTTTATTCAACAAGTGTACATTATATCCGGTTCCATATTGGGTTGCATAAATTTTAAAGCCATAATGTCGGTGCGCATAACCACTTTTGTCATAATAGTCTTTGCGCATAAGGTGTATAGTCATTAATTGATCCGCATAAATTTTATGACCATAATGTTTTTACGCATAAGTAAGGAATGTCATATAATTTTGGAGCATATCAACCTGAATCATAATCATTAATCGTCATACTGTTCATATGCATATCGTGCATTGGCGCATAATACTGAAGAACATAAATATCAAGCTCCTAATTTTTTATTTCAACATCAGCCTGATTTTCTGGCAGCAGTTCATTTCTGAGGGGGTCGCAGTTCTTTCAAACCTAACCTAACCTACTTTTCTGGCCGATGTTCGTATTTGTAGGTTCACAATTCTAACCTAACCTAACCTACAACAAAGAGGTAAGTGTGGAGAAGGATTTCTTAATGCGGGGGGCTTTGCCCCCCGAGCCCCCCTTGTGGGGGGCTTCGCCCCCCCGTCCCCCCTTTTTGTTTTTGTGCTCATGTAACTTTTGTATCATTATTTCAAATGTTATAAAGTATTATGATTGTTACATGTGATATAACTTATACTATATAATTTATATTGCCATTAATTATGAAAACCATAATTAATGCGTTGCTCTTCTTCGTACATAATTTTGTATTTGTATTTGTATTTGTACTATAAATTATTATGACATTCAATAATATTACTTAAAATTTTGTGCCATACTAAATTATGCTTATGAAAAGCCTGCCAAACAACAATTATGACATATAAAACGTTATGCAAATAATAATTTATGACAAATAACATGTATGAGGAAAGCCATTATGCGAAATGAGTTATGACAATCAAATTTATGACAAGAATTTTTATTCCACTAGCTAGAGGTAATAATAGAATAAATAAATAAATATTAAGGGACAATCATACACAAATCGACCTAGTCCCAAACTAAGCAAAGCTTGTACTATGGGTACTAGACGACGATATACATAATATATAAAAACATATATAGATAACATCCATGACCCAAGAACAAATATTTGCACAAATATTTGCCCCGGCCGGGATTCGAACCCGGGACCGCTGACTCAGTAGGCAGGTGTCTACAAACCGAGCCAAACGCGTCGTCAAAGGTGATCCCATTATATCCACTTCTTCATGCGCACCTGTTCCCTGAAAAATATTAACTTGGATCTCTTCAAGTCGAGGGTGAATAGGCATCTTCTAGCCAAGCATGCTCCATCTTAGGCCTTATTGTCACTTAAGATCAGGTGCAATCGAGGTTAAATGCATGGCTATTAATAAAAAAATGTGTTCGCTGGTGCTGTTTTTAAAAGTTTTCTAAGTTATTGAAATGGATTGAAATGGGTGGACAATTTTACCCTCCAGGGCTAAACTAACCCTCAATTTATGAAACATATAATGTCTCATCTTTTTAATGTGGGTACACACCACAATTTTTATATTAATCTCAGGTGTAAAGCTTCTAATTAACAATGCAAAGATCGACACACGAAGTATAAGGAAAAATTCGATAGGTTGCTTGGGAGTTAGGGTAGCGAAGTGGTTAACGCGCTGACACGGCAATCCAGGTAATATTAATCAAACCGGTGAAATGTTTAAATTATTTTTTTATAATTTTTAACAAAACATACCCTGGACTAAAATTTGTTAGGCAACCCATATGCAATATATTTATTGACATATTAAATTAAATATAAAATACATTTCATCAAATAAATATCTCGGTGAAGGTCGTTCTGTATCGGGATCCTCTACTAATTGTTTATTTAAAGGTTTTTACACCTTAGCGACCTCTATCTGAATACGTTAATATTCACATCACACCGCACCACACTCATGCATTCGTATCAAAGATGTGGAAAAGCAAAATTAAATCTCGTTGAAGTCTGTTGGTTTTGTTATTGTATTCGGTTTCCGCGGTTTCGGTTGCTGTTGGTTTTTCTTAAAAACTGATTAGTATACAGGGTGATCAATCCAAAGGGGTCAATAGGGAGAAAACGAAAACTAGAAGTGTAAGATGTAGGTAAATCTGTTCTTAGGAACCACGGCTTCTATTTTAGATTCAATAGAAACTGCTTTTTTTATGAATCTCATACATAACCGAGAATTGGACCTGGTTATTCTGCAAGTAATTGCATGTCGTATTGTAACATTCTTTAACAGAGGTTTTGACCGGGTTTTGTATGAAATTGTGTATTACATTTATAAAAAAAATGCTGTTTTTATTATAATTGAAATCGACACCATGGTTACTAGGAACAGATTTCCCTATCACTTATAGTTTCTGACTTCACCCTACTGACCCACTGGATTGATCACCCTGTATACCTTACTTACTTTGGTAGATAGTGCCTACCTACTAGGTACCACGTTGCTTGTCTTTTATCTTTATTTCATGTATTTACGTTCGATTTGTAACGTCACATTTGACGTTTTGACCCAAATAAATAAAATAAATATTATAATTTCCTCACAGCTTCGAAACCACAACCAGAAAGTGGGTCCTGGTAATACCGTGAGCATCGTGACTCACCCGGGGTCGAAGCTGTTCTACTGCATTTGTTAACCACTGAGTCACACATGCAAATTAAAAAAATGGGCAAGTGCGAGCCCGACTCGCGCATGAAGGGTTCCGTACCTATAGGTACATATATATAATCTATAACAAGTTTGTTGTATGGGAGCCCCCCTTAAATATTTATTTTATTTTATTTTTAGTATTTGTTGTTATAGCGGCAATAGAAATACATCATCTGTGAAAATTTCAACTGTCTAGCTATCACCGTTGTTGAGATACAGCCTGGTGACAGACGGACGGACGGACGGACGGACGGACGGACGGCGAAGTCTCAGTAATAGGGTCCCGTTTTTACCCTTTGGGTACGGAACCCTAAAAAAGAATCACATTTAACTAAAATTATGCCAGTTACAGCCTAACAAGTGTTGGTGGTGCTACAAACATTTTCCATATGGCAATAATGTGCATACGTCATTATTGCATTACTAAACGACAGTAGTGATTGTCAAGGATGTAACATTAACCAAACTCAAAACATTGTTGACCGGAATTCTGCTCAATCCTTCGTTCTTCTTGTGAAATCAATACTGGATCATATTGAAAAAAACATGACTTTCATCACTGTGGATAGTTTTGGCTTTATTATGCTAAAATGACTTGAAATTTACGGAACATTTAGTCCTGTTTCCTCTTTGTTTACATCAGTGACATCTTCTAGCCAAGCACGCTCCATCTTAGGCCTTATTATCACTTACCATCAGGTGCAATCAAGGTTAAATGCATGGCTATTTAGAATAAAAAAAATAAAAAAATTCGCTGACTCTAAACGTCACTTACCAAAAAATGGTCGTTGCCAGGTAGATAAATTAGTACTTACCACTATAAATCTGCAATATGGCATATAGGTTGTAAATAAAATGTCCTATACGTATGTGCGGTTCTGGGCTTCATTTTTTTTATAATTTATTGAAAACTAGATGATGTTTGGCAGTTCGTACGCGTTTTTTTTTACCGTAGCCCAATAAATATTATTCTATAACAATATTTGGATGGCCAGCTGTTCCTGTACTAAAAATGGTTAAAATCCGTCCTCGATCTTTTTTTCTGTACAATGAGCTGCAGAATTGCATGGCCTATTCATGAATTCATTCATTCAATGGGGTCTCCAAAACAAGAATAGCCGACGTTGCAAAAACATCCGCCAGGCTAGTGGGACTGGGCTGGCCACGTCTGCCGTATGCACCCTGATAGGTGTGACCACTAAAAAAATGGGGAGATCTGATGCCTTTGTTCAGCAGTGGGACATTTTTAAAGGCTCACAAAAAGGCAGTTTTGATCTGGGGCTAGCTATAGGATAGTTTTTACTCGACTACGGGGTAAAAAAGATGGTTACGACTTTTACTTCCACGCGAACAAAGTTCGCAGGCATCTTTTAGTGTCTAGTAAAATTGTATTGCATAATAATGCAAATTACGCAAATAGTAGACTAATGTTGGCTGATTCATCGAGTGCTGACTCTGCTGGCATAGTTAACGCAGACATTTATGAAATTGTCGGAACAGAGAGAAACCACGCATTGGTTTCGTAACTGCATCAAATGATTATTTTGCTGATAATGATGAGTCTTCAGTACATAGTATAAAACAAAGTCGCTTCCTGCTGTCTGTCTGTCCCTATGTATGCTTAGATCTTAAATGATTAAAAAGGATAGAGATAGGGCGAAGTGGAGGAGGAAGATAAGGAAGGCTGACCCCATCACCATGTGGGATACATAGTCGGGAAGAGAGAGAGAGAACGTGATTTAAGAGGAAGGTTTGTATGTATAAAACATGCATACAAAATAGAGCATTGGACCCGTGCTTCCGGGAGTTGCTAGTCTACTGTAAAACAACGATGACATTCCAAGCAGCACACAGGCTGCTTAAGCTGCTTATACGACCCTTGTACAGCTTAAATTAGAGTTCTAATGGCTGTATAATCTCTTCCACAGCCTGTTTGCCACCTGGGATATAACCTAATTTTAAAATTTAAAACACCCCCACACAAGTGAGACCCTCATTCAATGAGTGATATAGAAAATGCTACTAAAACTGAGCATAACTACAAAATTTTGAATTCTTAGTTTCAATATTGACTGAGATCTCGTCACTTGTTCTAATTAAAGCTGAATATCATGGAGACTTCTGGTCCTATTTCCACCAAACATAGCTTAGAACCATCACGACGGACAAGTCTTTCTATTTAAAAAAACGCACTCTATTAGGTCCATTCGTTTGGGAGCTACGATGCCAAAGACAGACACACAGATACACAAATACACAGATACACACGTTAAACGAATAACACCCCTCTTTTTTCATCAGGGGTTAAAAAATGAATCCGTAGGTACCTGACAAGCGTAACACAGTAATAAGTTGCTGTATTTAACAGCACGTACTTTCTACCTTTCTACCTACCTGAGAACCAAAAAGCTTTGATTCACAGGTAGGTACGAAGGAATTGGATTTGAAATTATGTGCAAATACTTAACGTGACTTACAAAAACTTAACCCATCATTTTACATATAATGCATATAATGTATTTGCGGCCGTATAATGTATAGCCGGAGCCGGATATTATCTTTTCCCATTTTTTATTCCATCAGAATGTTTAAAACTATGCAACAGCACCGAGGTTTGAATAGGATTTTTTTTTCATTTTGTAACTTTAGGGTTAATTTTCAACACTTCCAAAAAATATTCATCCAGAGTTCGGAAATTTGGATACTTAGATCTTTCTCTATCTAAACTAGCGGCAGTGTTTAGTTGTACCTGTAGACTGCTTTGTTTGAGGTATGAGTGAAAGCAATACGATTTTGCCAACTTTAGGTAATCTTACCCGAATTCCCGATCACGAAATGTCCCCTCTTCAAATTCCCCGCCCGCCCGCCTCGCCGCCGCGCCTAGGCTATCGTTAGGGATAGCAACGACCTGCGCAAGAGCTGGTAACGGCACTTCCTGATAGACCAGTTGCATAACAGGTCCAGTCACTATAAGGTTTCTTACTCATGAGGTAGGGCAGTATAAGTGTAGTGAGGTATAGTAGAGCTAATAAGTTGCTAAGAAAACCCGGCCAAGTGCGAGTCTAATTCGCGCACCGAGGCTTCCCTACAAATACTTATCCCAAGCAACAAATACTATTCATGATAAAATGATAATAATTAAGGGGGCTCCCATACAAAAATAGGGGATTTTCCATGATACGTCTTTCGACGGGTATTTTATCATGAACCGTAATATAGACGGTTCAAATTTTACAGAATATATATTTTTGTTATCGCCATAAAAACGAAAAATAAAAATAAAAATAAAACATTAAAGGGAGGCCTTATATAAAGAACGTGTTTTTTTGCTCGACATTGGTGGAACCCTTCGTGCGCGAGTCTGACTCGCACTTTGCAGGTTTTAGAATAGAATAGAATATAATTCGTTTATTTGTAAATCACAGGTAAGTAATACAATAAGATCTCATATAAAAAAATAATACGCTGCTCAATGTTTTGCCCACGTTTTGCCTTTTGGCGTAAAAAAATTACACCTTACTAAAATAAGATTTTGCCTATAAAAAATATAAACACTAGGTATACAACACACTTATTATAAAATTAAATTGAGTTATATTAAGTCAAATCAAGGTGCGTTTGGGGTAAGTTGGAAAACTGAACATTTTTGAAGTTATGTGAATTTGAAGTTATCCTATCTACTAATACTAACGTTATCGCAAAAAGGATAAATTCTTTATTTAAGTACTTATACGTTCTCCGAGTATGAGGTAGCGGGTTAATCTTCATAGCGGTACCGGGAAAATCTGACCCCTCTTACACCTAGTTAAGTAGTTAAGCCTGGCTACTAAGTTTATGATTTAATGTCTAACAGTTACTTTACTGTAACTTGAACTTCATCCTTGTAGGTCATTGCATCCCACGCGCAAAAAAACGATCGAATGACATTCAATATTGTATCTCGTCTATACTTAAAAATAGATCTCTTACAATCCATACTATATGATACTAATATTATAAATGTGAAAGTGTGTCTGTCTGTCTGTTACCTCTTCACGCTTAAACCGCTGAATCGATTTTGATGAAATTTGGCATGGAGATAGTTTAAGATCCGAGAAAGGACATAGGATAGTTCCATCCTGAAAATTATCCCTAAAAAGATTGAAAAGTGAGTAAGTAACTCATGATGACATTGATGACCCTGTAGAAAATGTAATGATTAGACCAAAAGCACAATTGCTCTTACATTTGCTTAGGCGCTTTTAATAATCTCTTTTATTAATTAAGGTGATTAGGTGGATATCTATCGTGTTGTACGAGGTTGCTTCCATACCTCCAAGTTCCACGCGGACGTAGTCGCGGGCGAAAGCTAGTCAACATATAACCGTTGTTGAGTGTAAGAAATCTATTTTTAAGTATCGTATGTGTAAGTTGTTTTATAACCTAACAATTGTCGGCCCGGCCCAGGGATAGTGGCACTACAAACAGCTTCCATGTGGCAATAGAACATACGTCATATTTCAATCATACGTCAATTTGACATTAACCAAAATCAAAATTGTTCACCGGAATGCTTTGGCGACAATGTTTTGGCTTTATTTAAAATAAAATTGGGCAAGTGCGAGTCCAACTCGCGCATGAAGGGTTCCGTAGCATAATCTATAACAAGTTTGTTGTGTGGTAGCCCCCCTTAAATATTTGTTTTATTTTATTTTTAGTATTTGTTGTTATAGCGGCAATAGAAATACATCATCATCCTCTTAGCCTTTGTCCCATTTTTTGAGAATGAATTCTCAATCGGGGTCGGCTACCTAAATCCCAAGATGTGGCGTAGGCACTAGTTTTTACGCAAGCGACTGCCATTTGACCTTCCAACCCAGAGGGGAAACTAGGCCTTATTGGGCTTAGGTGGTTTCCTCACGATGTTTTCCTTCACCGAAAAGCGAGTGGTAAATATCAAATGACATTCCGTACATAAGTTCCGAAAAACTCATTGGTATGGGCCGGGTTCGAACCCGCGACCTCCGGATTGAAAGTCGCATGCCCTAACCACTAGGCTACCACCGCTTTTTTTGACAATATTATTATATTTTTGGCAATAGAAATACATCATTTGTGAAAATTTCAACTGTCTAGCTATCACCGTTCTTGAGATACAGCCTGGTGACAAACGGACGGACGGAGACGGACGGACAGCGAAGTCTCAATAATAGGGTCCCGTTTTTACCCTTTGGGTACGGAACCCTAAAAACTACTTGAAATTTTCGGAATTTGTCATAAAAGAAAGAAAAAATAAATAAAAGAATAATAATATTTTTTAAAATGTGATTCCAATTTTACGTTTTTTTTTAAATCCAAAAGAAATTTTGTTCTCAGAAACTTCATAATTTAACAAAACAATAATTGTATGACACCCATGAACATAGACGCACTTTTCACGACGAAAATGGCAAATTACTTCTTGTCTTCATACAAATATTGCCACCAATACCTTAACATTATAATGATGTCACGATTTCATTTCATTTCATTTTCATTTATTGCAAAAACATAATATTATAACATTTACAAGTAATAGTAGATGGCCATGGAGGTATGGAGCGTTTTCAGGTAGGAATGTTGGACAGGGTAGTCCCATATAGACATTTGAAGCCGATTAAAAATAGAATCGATTGTAATCCTCAAAAAAAGATAAAAATTAGTCTTTATTTGTTAGGCCTATCCCAATTCTACCATCTGACGCACACTTCTCTAGTCAGGAGGCGGTAGAATGTGTCGATCGCGAATGTGTGTTAACCACCAGAAATGGAGTCTCCCAAACATTACTCCATAAATCGTCTGCAATAGATGCAAGGGCATATATACATCAATACATCATCATTCCCTTGCCCTAATCCCAATTCTTCGGGGTAGGCGCAGCATGTTTTCTTCCTCCATTCTTCCCTATTACTCGGCAAGGGCTATATATAATCCCAATTAGGTCAGGTTCACCTGAATTATCCTATATATGTTTACCTATGTTGAACAGTTTTAATCTTGGAATTTTGGCACGCCAGGCCACCTGGCCTGGGTCTGCCCACGGCAACTTTCACGGCTAACGGCCCGGCCTACTTGCGCGTTGACATAACCTGCATCTAATGCGATCGAGGGATGGCGGCCATTAAATAAATAAAATACAAATACTCTTTATTGCACACCTCCAACATCAAGGAATATACAACACAACATGAGATACATTAAAATAACAGGCAGAGGTAAACAACAGGAGGCGGTCTTACCGATAACTAAATATGGATACTAGACGAGGATATATATTACATACTTATAAATACATATATATATACATAGAACAACCATGACCCAAGCACATATATTCGAGTTCATCACACAAATTGCCCTGGCCGGGATTCGAACCCGGGACCGTCGGCTCAGTAGGCAGGTGCTTACAAACTGAGCCAACCGCGTCGTCATTGTTTCACATTAGGGCTTAGATCTCTTTTATCAGGTCAGTACCCAAAGTGCTTGTTGTGCGACCGACTTCAACTGACGGTACAGCCATGTGACAGACGGACAGACAGTGCAATCTTAGTAAGGTATAATGCGAAAACTTATCGGTGAAACGGTGAAATTAGGCACTATGACTGTCATGTTGAAATGTCATACTACAATGTCGATTGTCAGTGTGTCTGCGTTCGAGTGATATGCGTGTGATTGTTGCGAAGGTTTTGCTATACCTTACTAAGATTGCACTGTCTGTCCGTCCGTCTGTTACATGGCTCTATCTTTGGCATCGTAATAGCTGGAATGCAATGTTCGCTTAAAATGGCCGTTACGTCAACAGATACTAAATAAGTTTCTGCCAATAAAACATTTTTGTGACAACCTTTTATAGCAGAGTGTACTTTTCTTTGAACATCCATCAATTGCTCACTGAGACGATTCTAAAGAGCCCAAACTCGATAGTATTGATTTATCTATTACGGAGTTTCTAGGGCCACCTTCCGGCTCCATCATCAGAGCAGCCCCATGCTACCATATTATTGTATTGTTTTGGTTTTCTTTGTCAACTCTTGTCAGGGCTCAAATCACTAAATAGCATAAAACAAAGTCGCTTCTTGCTGTCTTTCTGTGCCTATGTATGCTTAGATCTTTAAAACTGCGCAACGGATCTTGATGCGGTTTTGTTTAATAGATAGAGTGATACAAGAGGAAGGTTTATATCAAAGAGTATGTAATCACTCCGTTGTTTATATGTATGCATAATTTATCAGTATTGTGCCCGTGCGAAGCCGGGGCGGGTCGCTAGTAATTAATATAAATAAATATCAGACAACATACACTCAAGCACAAATATTCGAGTTCATCACACAAATATTTGCCCTGGCCGGGATTCGAACCCGGGACCGCCGGCTCAGTAGGCAGGTCTCTACAAACCGAGCCAACCGCGTCGTCAAATATACGCGATATAATCCGTCTTGAAATAGTTTTATTTAAATTCATGAAGATTCTTTAAGGCGACTCCTAATCCCAACGTCCTTGAGGATCTGGGCGGAGCCTAACGTTATTCCCCCCGCCGACCGTGCGCCCCCGGAACATTACTTCGTTCATAATCTCGTTGAGTGGCGTCCAAGCAGCTTCATACACTCGCATAGTCCGAGCGTGAGTTAAAGATCAACAAACCTTATAGTACCTTATTTAAAGGCATCGAAAAATCTCGAAGTAAAATAAATCATTTAAACAATGATATAATTATTTCGGATTACTAAATATCTATTTACCCACTACAGTAGAATATTAAAAATAAAATGCGTTAAAGCTATTTTCCAAAAAATAAGTGAAATTGGCCTTTTGGAAGTCTCGAATCGAAAAATACTTTTTAGTTTCTTTTGTATGTGTAGGTACCTACCAAAAATAGTTAAAATGCCGACAAGATTCTTGATTATACGTGTAAAATCATGCAGAAATAAAAAATATCGTTTTTTAATAAATAAATCATATCGTGACCCAGCGGATGAACCGGTATTTTAACATAGTAGTGGAGGCACAGCTTTATCCCCCGGGTCATGCTGCTCTAATGAAAAGATAAACTATAAATAATAGAGCGACAAACTCAACTTTACCGTTGGAAAACGGATTTACGTCCTTTACCTACTTATATAAACAGTGATAGTTTTTTATGAAAACATTAGTAATGTTCTCAGATTTTCCCCTATACTTGTTGATATTGACGATATTTTACTAGGCGATATTTATTGCCAAATTTCAATATTCAAGGTCAATGGATACCCTATAAATGTAAATTTACTTGAGTGTCAAAATATGCCGATGCTGGAAAGGAGAACTTATCTAAGCGACATTTTTGGGGATTTTGAGTTATACACACTGTTGGGATCGGCAGATTTTTCTGCATCGAATGGGTTGGGTCTCGTTTACATCTGTCTGACGACTTTTGTGTCGCTTATCCCGTCGGTGATTTAGAGAATCTCTCCTTTTTTTTTCTACTAAGCGACTTGATTTTTGAGGTTTTTTAGCAAAATGGAGATAACATAAAAAGTTTTTTGCATAGTAATGAACCTTAGAGCTTTTTTACTCATTTGTCAAAACAGATCAAACAACTTGGATCATTTTTCTTTATTGCAACTAACCTTGCACTTATTGGCCAACTGTTTTTACCTGATATTCAATTAAATATGATCGTAAAATATATTTTAATGTCGTTTGAGGCATTTTACCTATGTCTTTATGATAAAATTAACATAAAGGTAAATTATGAAAGAAAAATTGAATGTGATCCACTGCAATGTAAGCAGGACTCGAACCTGCGACCCTAAGTTTCCGGCGTAGTGCTCTACCAACTGAGCTATCATATCGATACGTCAATCACACTAAATCTTTGATTCCAAAATTCTTCGCTACTGGAGCGCCCTCTGTGTCATGTGTGTTTAAAATGCTTATGCGCATTAGCTAAAAAGTAAAAATGTGGTATTTCCACATTATTAAAGAGAATCGATATAAGATCCTATAAAAAAAAATAACATAGATTAAATTACCTGATAGTCGTATCTTAACTATTGGCGTTTATCCAAATTTACCTGCTTTGATACTATGAAACCATTGTCGCTTATCCTTTTTTACCTGATATGACTTTGATCGACTACTGTCGCTTGAATTGCTTGAATGACAATTGAGTCGTATTTGTCGCATAGAATGTACTAAAAAACAAATATTTTCGTTAAATTGGTTGTTGGACAACTTTACCGGTTCTTTTTTATAAAATATCACACATTTAGTAGTAATTCAATATATTTATAAAGGCCGTTAGGCCCACCTGCGGTGTAAATCTGTGTCGGTGGCGCTAAGGCATTACTTTGGACTCGCTTGATGGACCCAAACGCCATCTCACTCAAACAGTGTCTTACGAGACGTCACTTATACCACACAGAGTTGTAGGTAGTTTTGTTATTCTTGTTAGGATAGGATATTATCTCATTGCAATTATAAAACTTGAAATTTCACGTAGTTCATGGTTTAAAATTCCTTAATGAGTACCGAGTGACTGCAGTCTTGAAAACTCTTGTGCTGTTCTCATTAGTCATAGCTATCGTTTGCTACCATACATTGGTCTAGAACTACTGGAAATCTTTCAGCAGATCACACATAAAAATTGATAAAATTGAAATTTCACGTGATATCTGATGAATAAATCTTTAACATTTCTAAAGCAGTTTTTTTTTGTATTTGCGTAGTTGGACCATAAGTTTTTGTCTTAGAGAACTTTAAATGTCACTTCATTAATTTTTAGGTTTGAAAATAAATATTTTCCTCTAATTAAAACATTAATCGTGAGGTTTTATTGTACGATAAATAGCTTTTCATGTCTGAAATATTTCCTACAAAGGCGATTAGATATTTTTTCTTGATTTATTTCATGCTGATTTATGCACATTTATATATTTACCTGACTATAAAATGAGCATGCACATATATTGTTAACTGTGTTGATTGTTGTGTAATAGATTATACTATTTTACCTGACTAATTTCTAGGGGAACGCGTCGTTTAGATAATTTTACCTAATTCTAATTTGACGGCCATTTAGCGTAAGCGACGCTAAATCCTAAAATATTTCATTAATAGACAAAATAACAAAAGCAACATGTAAAAAATTGGGCAAGTGCGAGTCGGACTCGCGCACCGAGGGTTCCGTACAAACAATTTTCATCCTTAAGTGGTTAAGTTAAGTTTGCACCTGGTATGTATAACGCCCTATACAAATGAGGTGCAAAGTTAACGCAACCAAGCCGTTTGTTGTATGGGAGCCCCCCTTAAATATTCATTTTATTTTATTTTTAGTATTTGTTGTTATAGCGGCAATAGAAATACATCATCTGTGAAAATTTCAACTGTCTAGCTATCACCGTTCTTGAGATACAGCCTGGTGACAGACGGACGGACGGACGGACGGACGGACGGACAGCGAAGTCTCAGTAATAGGGTCCCGTTTTTACCCTTTGGGTACGGAACCCTAAAAACATGATATTGTTTATATAAAATGAGCATCGTATGCACATAGATATTGTTTACTGTGTTGATTGTTGTCTAAAATGTAGATCATACTATTTTACCTGACTAATATCTCGGGAAACGTGTCGTTTAAATAATTGTACCTAATTCTATTTTGACAGCCATTTTGCGTAAGCGATGCTAAATTTTAAATTATTCCATTAATAGACAAAATAACAAAAGCGACATGTAGAGAACATGATGTTGTTTATAATTATAAAATGCTTCATTTAAAAAATTGGCCCACAGAATATTTAATAACTTTTTTTTTTTTTTTAGAAGTTCGTAGTTTTTTAGATCTCCTGTAAAGTTAGCTCCGTGTCTCTTGGATAATTTTCCTTTCCAGCGTAGATACGTTTTTTTGCGGCATAAAGAGCCGTATCTTTTTTTTACGTTAACTTAGAAGTTCGATTTTTTACAGCTTCAAGGGACTGTAGACCAAAGTACGACGAGTAGACGGTTTTAATTTCAACTCGACACCTATACGCGTTACCGAGATAAAGGGCCGTGACAGAAAGACGCAAAATTATCCTATGGGTTCCGATTTTTAAATAATGAGGTTTATCACTTTTAATCAGTATATATGAAATTTAGCCGATAAAAATGGTCATTCGCATAAAATTTCAAGATGGAAAATGTTATTCATATCATAACTAGGCTAGTTTTAAATGTTTACCATTTTATAGTGCAAAGGTAGGTTTTGAAGTTTAAGAAGGTAATAATATATTTTGACGGTGTAATGTGATATATGAATACAATAAATAGTGCTTCATGTGACTGTACATAATGAAAGGTATTAAACACGAGTGTGGGTTTATGAAACGAGCCGAAGGCAAGTTTCATAATAACATCACACGAGTGTTTTAATGCCTAATTATGTACAGTTACATATACTACTTTATCTAGCCACATATCATAAGCCTCCATGATGCATTCAGAAGTCGCACATTATAACAAATATTACCCGGTAATGGCGGTAATGAAGTTTTCTGGCAGCTGTCATTGTTTTTATTTTAATTCAGAGACAAAATAGAGTCGGCCCTAACTATGTGTGACATTTGTCAAATTTGATTGAAAATTGACAATTCATTTCGAACTAAACGTCATCTCGATTGATATTAGAATAGAGGTCAAATCAAATTTCTTTGTTTTTCAGAGATGTTCGAAATTTGAATAAATAATACTATCGAAATAAGAAATTTGTGCTAAAAACAGTCTATTTTTATGGTGGTCATAATGTGCCGTTCTTGAACGCATCGTGGATGGTTTATGATATTTGGATAGTTAAAAGATTTAATAAAATAACAAGCTTTCGATAATTAGAATAGAGGTCAAATCAAATTTCTTTGTTTTTCAGAGATGTTCGAAATTTGAATAAATAATACTATCGAAATAAGAAATTTGTGCTAAAAACAGTCTATTTTTATGGTGGTCATAATGTGCCGTTCTTGAACGCATCGTGGATGGTTTATGATATTTGGATAGTTAAAAGATTTAATAAAATAACAAGCTTTCGATAACTGAATGTACTTATACATGACTCAAAAGTTTTTTTTCTTCAGATTATTATGCATATAAGCCTGTGCCGTCCCTTTGTCGGGTAAAGGCCTCTATCTTTTTTCCACTCGTCCTTATTTAGATCAGCAATGTCCAACCCTTTTGTAATACACCCAGGTAGTCCCACCATCTCCATCGTGATCTACCGTGACGCCGAATTTTATTGGGTGGGTGAAGATTTCTTGATCTGCAGATCGGTTGACATGCGGCAAACGTGTCAGCCCTACTTTAGTTTAGCGGTTGTCTGGGTTACGTAAGCTATTTGGGTTTTGGCGTTCCTTCCGCGATCGATTAATTTGATCCAAGATCGTTTCATTGCCCTCTGGCAAACTTAGAGAGAAAAAATCTAAGCATTAGTCAAAAATCAAGTCCGGGCATTACGATGAGGCTAAATAAAGTTATATATTTTTCCATTAATTCAACTGTAATCCGATCATTAATATATGGCTTTTAAACGATATGTAATAAAAATCAGGTTTTTATTTATAAACGGTAAACAATTGGAACATAACTTATGGATGTCTAGCTAGGCCCGGCGGATATGTCAATAATTACTAACGCTCATTTAGATTTAAATATGAAGTGGGAAAATTATTGATACAAATATGTATTCTGACTATATTTACATAAATAAGCCCTCATGCCAAAATTGTCACTTGCCTTCTTGGACTAGAAAATTATTGTAATTTTTGATAATGTATTTTTATTTCATTTCATTTCATTTCCATGTACTGTACTAGTGACGCAACGAATGTGAATACTTACAATAAATATTCGTATTCGTAAATTAGCGTTTTACCGAATATTACAATGGTATTCAAACGAACAATACTTGTTCTGCATTACAATATTCATATGTCTTAGGGTTGAATTCATAAAGATCATTAGACGTTATCATACTTAAATATCTGTATTATCAGATTTTTTTTACTAACCGAAATACCTAAGGTACTCTAATATTACACAGAGAAGGGCCCTAAAACCCACACCAAAAGTGTTATTTTCTGGGAATTCTGTCTGGTGTGGGCCCATGACTGAGAATATCCAAGTATCCAAATGTGTTCGGGAATGCTAAGCAATGAATGTTTTTTTTTATAAGTACTTAAAATTAATAGATACCTAAATACGAAAAAAACAGTTGAATTTAATTCTATATGAAAATGAGTGCTTTTTGTTATGTCGCATAGCGTAGTCGTGTGAATAAACGAACTACACTCTTAAAATACACTTCAAACGCACGAAGACAGATCGAACCTCCGCGGGATCCGGTACTATAACAATTTTCCGTAACTAGATGGATCGCGAGAGCAAGTGACACAGCCTTCCCCTTCGACGGTTAGATTTACACTGAGCTCGCAGCCCGGGCACGGCCGCGCTCGCGGAAATTCAGTTTTTTTGATGCTTTATTAGACCAAATCTCCATTTTATTAACTTTTAAACAATACGATTAAAGATCAATGAATTGTCAATGTTCTTCCGAAAGAGCCGTGTAAATATCACTTGTAGTTTAGAAGCCTTAGGGAATTGAAAATTGAAAACGACCCTATTTCAAAATTATATTTTCCATAGTAATAATTGCTTTAAAAAAAAATCCAACTATATTTTTTTAGAAGAAATAGTCAAAAATAACATATATTTTTTTCAGATTTTTCCGTTGGCTAGATTACGAGCCTTAGGACTTTAAAAATCACCATTCCACGTACGGAGTCGCCTTAACATGGTACCTATTGGTAACATACAAAATATACGAAAGACAAGGGGAAGAGAATGCTGATTGTAATTAATTTAACCATTGTTTGTAAATGAGCTCTTCTGAATTCGGCGCACGCAGGCTCATCCGCTCCGAAAACTAACTTTGACGGAAATCACTTAATTCGTAGTTTACCGCTATCCTTCCGAGCCTCTAGTGTAAGTTTTCAACGCAGCAAAATGTCGCGTTTGCCGCATACATAACCTTTTTCTCAAACATGCAATGAAATGTCCTCATAACGAACGTTACAACAGGCTTCGAAGTATCACGTTTCGGGCGGTACAACTCGGGGGAACTGTAAAGGAATTTCATACAAATTTGAAGTATATAGTTATAAATATAAAATATTAACTACAAGATTCAGAAATTTTATTGAAAATCAGTTTTCTATGGAGAGGGGTAATCAATTCAGAAAAAAATGTGTTTTAAGGCCTCTCATTATGTAACAGTTGCATAAACTACGCTTGTGTCATTGCTATAATTATAATGATAGGCGTCGAAATATCGGTGTGTTTAATTACCAAATTATTTATGTACAAGCATGCCTTATATTATCTAATACATATTCGTCATTAAAGGGCTACAGATAATTTGCAATATCGATGCTGTAATGTCATTACGGTAGTTTTTGAGTTCGTTGTAGAATACGGGTAAATTTTTAATTCTTTGTGACCACGTGGCCACGTATTCACGAATATGTGTAAGGTAAGGTATTTTTTTTAAATTTAATTTATGAAACACAATATAGTACTTACTGAGTATCTGCCAAACTGCACAGCAGTTTTTTTGGCAGAGAAACATAGTGCCCTCCACCATTGTACATTTTACCTATTACTATTGAGTAATATCGCGTTTTAACTTACAAACTACAAAAAAGTACACTGTAATAGTCAGTGGCGGATTAAGGGTCGAGAGCGCCCTAGGCAAAAACCTCATCGGCGCCCCTCTAGCGACCATATATTACTGCAGACTGCTAACTTAACTAGAAATCTAGTAATTTTTTTTTTGTCATGTTATGAATTGAACTGTATCATGGCGGATGGCGGGTTATATTGCGACCAACTTTTTGTGGTGTTGCCGCAATCTTCCTTCGCACACAGGGCGTCGCCAGCCGAAGGCCCAGGGGGGGGATAAATAGTCATAAATGTCATAACGTAACGAGATGGAAACGCGATAGAGCTATATGAAAACGCGAGCGCAGCGAGCTCGTAATTTTTCGAAAGGAAGGGTCAGAATAAAGCTAAATGAAAACGCGAGCGCAGCGAGCGCGAAATTTTTCATTAACAATAAGGTAAATTGATTTTCCGCACTCGCATCAAAATTAAATACCTAAAATTTTGATACTAGTGATGATCACGAGTCACGGGACCGAGAGATCTTGCTACGAGCCGAAGATCCACTCTACGCGAACGAGTAAAGACTCGAGGCTGTCCAATAGACCTATGTTAAAAATCACAATTCACAAAGCTTTATCAACCGAACGCGCGAAGCATCTCCGTTACAACTTGGCCAAACATTCTTTCGTATGTCCGGAAGTTCAGATGTCCAGTTGTCCAGATTACCGGCTGTTCTCGCCCACCGGTCGCATTTCGCCACCGATTCTCATAAAATTTTGTGACTAGGTTCGATAATAGTTTTTCGATTCAGTTTTTAGTTTTATACATGAAAGTACCTCTGCTCTTTTAATTAGCTCCATCTGACTGCATCCCCTGTAGTCGTACACTACCTATTGACGGTAGCCGACACACTAGCGATATCATCAACGATGTAGCCCCTGACCTAACAGGACAGCGTTACCCACCCTCCCACAATGTTGAAACTGTGTCATATTAATACTTACATAATAATATAAAAAAACAGGACAGTGTTACCCTACCACAAAATTGAAACTGTGTCATATTAATCAAGTGCAATTTATAAGCTCCTTAACTCCAAAAATCTTTAATATTTAAGATTAGAAGTTAAGTTTTTTATGTATTTTTGAATTTTCTGTGAAATAAACAGCTAAAATTTAATTTTATTTTTTTTACCTGGCCGTCTACCCTCCCTTGCATACTAATTACAAGCATTTTATGGAGGAACTGGAATGGGACGGAATTACTACTTACTGAATTCATTTAAATATGACAAGTGATTGGACAATACGTTTGGATGTCTTTTTATTGTGTATGTTGGTGCATACCTACTTACTGACATATTAAATTTTATGACGTTTTTTAAGAAAAAGATTTTTTTCTTGGATATAGTAATAGGTACTACTGGCAAAGGCGCGCGCTGCGCGCGCCCCTTTGCAGCCTCGCGCCCCTAGGCACGTGCCTACTTTGCCTTAGGGATAATCCGCCACTGGTAATAGTACATTACATAACAAGGGTGGTAAACGAGGAATTACAAACGAGTGTCTATTAGAAGCCCGAAGCCAAAGGAGAGGGCTTTAATGACACGAGTTACGAGTACCACCAGAGTCACGTACGACGTTTATCATCACACTTTGGAGGAAATAAAACAAAGTTATAAATAGTAGTCAATACCAAAATTACTTACCGCCCTAGGGCGTAATATACGACTTACCACCCTAGGGCGTAATATACGATTTACCGCCGGGTTTCTAGCATGTCATCCCTTAAAGTGTGATAGAAATTACTTATCGCCCTAGGGCGTAATTTACGACTTGCCACCCGCTTTTCTAGCATGTAAACCTTTGTTTACAAGAAAGTGTGATGAAAAAGTTATACCACATTTCTTTCAATAATTAACAACAATAACAACAGTGTAGCCAGTGTACTTAAATAATTTGGCATTATACATTAATATGACTTTAGATGAGACTGACTTTTTTACTGTGGCCGTTCAGGCACAAACTATGTTTAAAGATTAGGTCCATTTATATCCTGTGTACACCTTTATTTTTAGGGTTCTGTACCCAAAGGGTAAAAACGAGACCCTATTACTAAGCCTCCACTGTCCGTCTGTCTGTCTGTCCATCTGTCACCAGGATGTATCTCATGAACCTTGCTAGACAGTTGACATTTTCACAGATGATCTATTTTTATTGCCGCTACAACAAAAAAATACAGAAAACAAAAAAGTTTAAATTAATTTTTTTGTACCTTGCGCGAGTCCTACTCACACTTAACCGTTTTTTTTCAAGAACAAACTGTAGTATAAAGTCATTCATTAAACCATTGATACAAAGATCAATGCACAAAGAAAAATTGAAATGCGTAACCAGGCAGAAGAGTCGAATCCGGTACCTCTGGATTATCGGTCAAACGTGTTAACCTTTCCACCACCCTAACTCCCAAGCAACCTTTCGAATTTTTCCTTTTGCTTTATGTGTCGATCTTTGCATTGTTTGTTTGAAAGGCTTTACACCCTAGTAAGGGGTTTTTTCGGCTTCTTTTTCACACCCCCCCACATATTTGGTGAGGTTCTTCGTTAACACCCCTCCCCCTCACAACTTCAAGTGTAAGTTTTTCCCCGCCAGAATTCCGTAAAATAGGCTCGCCATTTTGAAGTGCTTTAACAAGTGAAAATTTATTTTTAACAAAACCGAGAAAAAGTATCTACTCATGCGGTAAAATTTTTCTTAGTTAAATACACGGTGTGAGGTGTCCTTGTACCACCTCCCCCAACGTGATCTGTCGTGATTTTTTCGTGATCCCGTCCCCCCTTTCGAACCTCACGTGATTTGTGCAAGCCCTAACCTCTGTGTTCTTATGTTGTTCTCCATTGTTCCAGATACCCCGTAATGCAAGAGTGACGCAATGGGCCCTCCCATCCCGGTGTGGCCGCCGAGCGACAGCAGAGTGACGCTGGCGACGTTGGTGGACAAGTTGCGGGTGTTGCTGAATGTGTCCGTGTGTTGCGTGGTGTTGCACGCGCTCCTGGGGCAGGGGGGCGTCGCCTCGCCCGTTATACTCAACGTAGATTATTTACAAGGTGAGCCATATTATTTTACCCCCTTAAAAACTAGAATAAATAATGACACAAAGGTAAATTAAGAAAGAAAAATTTGATGCGATCTACTTACTACAATCTAAGCAGGATTTGAACCTGCGACCTCTACGTTTCCGGCGTATTGCTCTTCCAATTGAGCTATTAGATCGCTACGTCAATCACACATAATCTTTCATTGCATAAGTCTTACGCTACTGGAGCGCCCTCTGCGTCATATGTGTTTGAAATGCTTATGCGCATTAGCCATACCCTAGGATATGCGCTTTACACGCACGATCCCCTGTTCCTACTGCTTTACAGCAAGTGTGAAGAGCGAGAGATGGCGCCGTTCGAAATATTTTTATAGAATCCTTTTTTTTCCTAAAAAAAAAAAAAACGATAAAAAAAAAAGATTCTATAAAAATATTTAAACTAGAATAAGTTGAAACCTCAGGGCTGATTATTTATAGCGTGTCAGTCCGGCCCAGGGATAGTGGCGCTACAAACAGCTTTCATATGGCAATAATGTGCATACGTCACATAATTGGCATTGCAAACGTCAATAGAGATTTGTCAAGGATTTGTCATTAACCAAATTCAAAACATTTTTTACTGGAATCCTTCAATCTACAATCCTTTGTTCTTCTTGCGAAATAAATACTGAATTCTTTTAAAAAAAACTTGACTTTCATCACTGTGGATAGTTTTGGCTTTATTATGCATAAATGACTTGAAATGTGTGGAATATTTAGTCTTGCTTCCTCTTTTTAGGGTTCCGTAGTCAACTAGGAACCCTTATAGTTTCGCCATGTCCGTCTGTCTGTCCGTCTGTCCGTCCGCGGCTTAGCTCCGTGATCATAAGTGCTAGAAATCTGAAATTTGGTATGAGTAATGTGTATGTATCACGCCGACAAAACGGTAAAATAAAAACTAAAAAAAAAATTTTTTCGTAGACCTAAAGTGGGGGTGTTTTTTTTTTCGTTCCTACACTAGCGTGTGGGGTGTCGTTAAATAGGTCTTTTAAAAATAATAGGGGCCTTCAAACATAATTTTTTGATAAAGTCTGCAGTTTTGTAAATATTCGCTCGGGAAATCAAAAACATAGTGTCGCCCCCCCTCTAACTTCTCAACCATGAGTCAAAAAATTATGGGAAAATTCATGAAAATGAGTCCTTATTAGTACTTTCAATGAAAACTATATTGAATGAAATCGCTTGAGCCGTTTTTGAGTTATCGCAAAAAATCATAATTTTCTTTAAAATGACGTAAGTGCCGCGCGGTGTTCTTATACCTCGAACGTTATACTGCATTAAACCATTTCGCTCAATCTGGCGCGTATAATCGATAACTTCCAGAAGGTAATAAGTAATTACAGTTACTTTGGCGTTTACGACCTTTTTATAGAGCTTGAAATCTTTCTCGTAATTTAAATTTTATTTTATTGTCCATTGTGAAGGATGGGCAACTACGGAACCCTACACTGAGCGTGGCCCGACATGCTCTTGGCCGGTATTTTAAATTAGTACATTCACCGACTGTCAACGTCAGTTACTAAAAATTAGTCGTTGCCAGTAAAATAAATTAGTACTTTTAAAAATCCGCAATATGGCGTCGGTTGTAAAACCCTCTGTTGGACTGTACTGTAGGTACTAACTATATGTGTAGCATTAGTGCTCTCTCGTGGGTATCCTTTGTCAAGTGACCCAGTGCTTGGTGAAAGTCTGGGTCACTATCGCGACATCAGCACTTGCAGTCTGAGTCCACTTGTCTCGTAGATTGCAGGCACATGTCGATTCTAATCTAACGTTATGAGTCTTCAACTGGCTTCTAAAAGGAAGAAAAGTTCTTAAGAGGGCGCCAGCTCTCTCTCTCATTGATCGTAAGCGTTAGCGAGATGGAAGTGCGTGCTCGGAAGCGCGGAAATCATGTTTTTTGAGTTGTGTCATAAACGTGTGCATGTTATATTGAAAATAGTTTTACAGTTTTTGAGAACTTATATTTGTGCATCTATTAAGCTAAAAAACATTGTTAAAAACGGAAGGGTTTTCAAGATCCAACCGAAAATATCTAAAAAAAATGTTTGAGAGATAAAACTATCGAGAAAATTATTACCAATCGTGTTTTTACATTGACAAGATTGAAGAAAAACTGTTTAAGTTTCTTATTTCCAAGGGACAGATTTTTTATCACTATAGATGTTGAGATCAAGGATCATTCACCTGACGAATTTTGCATGGGTGGGCTCTTAACTGTTCAAAAATGCTGATTGTTTTTGATATTTTTCTCTATGATCTGACAAGTTTCTTAACATATCATCAGTGTTACTAGTTAGAACAGGGCTATAGGTATGTCTCAAACCTACAGTATACAATTTTCATCAAACTTTTTGAAGTGAATAATACTTTTCCCTGAGTTCTAGATAGTAACATAGCTATTGATTGCTTGCATTGCGCGCAGTCGATGTACGCTTGCCTGCACAAGTTGAAACATCAGTTTTCTGTGTGAATTTTGTTAATTTCGAGCAGTGTTTGAAACAAGAATTATCAATGAAAAATGCGAACTGTAGGTTTCAAATATATACCATTAAATCGCAATAGCCCTGTTTTAACATTGGTAATATGGTAAGAAATATGTTTGATCATAGAGAAAAATGGTTTATCATCATTTGCTAAACCACTTTTTACAAATAATCACTTAACAAACAACGATTTACAAACTATTCATTTCAAAAAACATATAATTCCTTAAAATGCTCATTTAACAAATAATTACTCGACAAATATACATTTAGTAACTTAGACGCTTTATAAACATATTGAATGACAAAGTTTCATTTAAAAAATGTTCACTTATTTTGCAAAACATTAATTGATAAACTATTGTTTCATAAAAATATTAAAAATAACTCTCTATGTAACGAAACGCAGGACGGTACGAATTTTAATACTCGAAACAGTTTGGCCAAATATTAAACAGGCAAGTACTTATTTCTGTCAGATTGTAACAAAGGGGCCGTTTCTGGGACTTAAAAATGTTTTACACTATTTTTTTTGCTATTTTTGGACTTAAATTAGATTGAATCTTGTAGACTATACACTAAAATAAGCATGCTTTGTTCTTTAAACTTTTCTCTCAGAGCGATATTTACCGAGATACTGGGGTTCAAAAAAAAATTTTTTTTTTCAATACTTATTTGCCATTTTTAGGCGAAATTAGATTGAGTGATGTTCCATTTTTTAAGCAAGCATTTTGAAGCTCCGCTATACATGGTCATAAAACAAACCTAACCTAACCTACAGTTTTCGGTTTTTGAGCCATGTTACCTAAAAAAACCTCAATAACCTGAACACTAAGACGTCTGTATGCTCATCAGAACAATTATACTTTGTTAAAAATTAAGTATGTTAATATTTGTACTCGTAGAAAACTACACAATATGAATGGCGTTCACACCATGATGATTTATTAAACGAAATGTTTACCAAACAATGCATTTTATTAACGTTGTTTTATCATTCGTTATTTTGTTAATTGACTAGAATAATAAATGAATAATTTGCGTAATAATGTTTTGTCCAATAAATAATTTGTATCATGATCTATTTGTAAAACTATATTTTATGCAACGTCTAATTTGGAAATCGTTCATTTGTCTAACGTTGTTTGTAAAATGAATATTTATGAAACGTTGTTTAGCAAGTGATTGGCTACCCAGAAAAATGTCTAAAAGTGTCTTTTGTTAAAGGGATCCGAAGATAACCCTCCCTTTCTCTCAAGCCGTAAAGCCCTTAGGGCCTGGCCACATGTCCACGACACGGCGTCGTAAACGTAAAACGACACGGTGTCGCGTCGGAGCGCGACACATTATCCACCGTGCGAATATACGTTGCCGCGTCGTGAAAACACACGACACGGCGTCGTAAACGTAAAACGACACGGTGTCGCGTCGGAGCGCGACACATTATCCACCGTGCGAATATACGTTGCCGCGTCGTGAAAACACACGACACGGCGTCGTAAACGTAAAACGACACGGTGTCGCGTCGGAGCGCGACACATTATCCACCGTGCGAATATACGTTGCCGCGTCGTGAAAACACACGACACGGCGTCGTAAACGTAAAACGACACGGTGTCGCGTCGGAGCGCGACACATTATCCACCGTGCGAATATACGTTGCCGCGTCGTGAAAACACACGACACGGCGTCGTAAACGTAAAACGACACGGTGTCGCGTCGGAGCGCGACACATTATCCACCGTGCGAATATACGTTGCCGCGTCGTGAAAACACATGCTGCACCGGGCACCGCAGGTCGCGCCGCGCGCCGGGCATATTAACTTTGCTGTGTTGAGTAGATGCACGGTGCGGTGCCACGTTCGATTACGACGCCGTGTCGTGTGTTTTCACGACGCGGCAACGTATATTCGCACGGTGGATAATGTGTCGCGCTCCGACGCGACACAGCGTCGTTTTACGTTTACGACGCCGTGTCGTGTGTTTTCACGACGCGGCAACGTATATTCGCACGGTGGATAATGTGTCGCGCTCCGACGCGACACCGTGTCGTTTTACGTTTACGACGCCGTGTCGTGGACATGTGGCCAGGCCCTTAGTCAGGTAGAGACTTAGTGCAAACAGCAAGACTGATACCGTGGGGTCAATGACCTCGGATCAGCTGTGTGTCATGTCACAAGCGTGCGTTAGTCACGGCGAAATGTGTTTTTAATCGTTGACAGCGTGACTAAACATTACTTTCCTTTTTTTATTACCTCGTTCTGTCCAATTGTGTAGGCTCAGGAGTTTTGAGATGACTTTCTAATCTGTGGTCATCAGTTATGGTCAAATTGGTCAAATTTGGTTGATCTAAAAGAAATTTAAGCCTACTTAAATTTTCATGGGTTCTCGGGAACACAAGATACTCGTATGTACTATTTATTTAATCTTTATTACATAAAAGAAAGAACTTATCGTACAAAAGGCGTACCTACTTCATGCTATATTGACATTCTCTACCAGTCAACCATTTGTCCAAGCAGACAAATACTATTAGCATATTCGTCTGTTGCCAAAACTCTCTAAGTAACAAATGCTCGTATCTGAGTGTCGATGTACTTACTAGATACGAGATTTTGAAGAGCAGTGACAGAAGTTTTAGCTTGTACTATTATCTATTCTGTGGTTTTAGTTAGTTTTGGTTGTTACCATTCATTAATATATTTTTTTGTATAGTACCTAACTTGTTCAGTTGTTCTCGGAAAATACGATTTATTCTCCTTGAAGTCTGTTATTTTTTATGAAAAAGTGATTACTTATGTGTTTTTTGAACTCTAAATCGGTACATGTAGAATCAAAAAAATCAAAAATACCTCCATCAAGAATGGACAAAAAATGGTATACAGTATTATCTTGGATTTAATTAAAATTCAGCATTGTTATCATTCGCTAACAATAACGTGTATAAGAAATCGCAGACTAAGTTAAAACGTTGCGCTGTTCCGCATTTAGCACACACTGTACAGACAGCAGCCTCTGGAAATAATAGGTAGGTATACTATTAGTCATATAATAAAAATTATCTCAATATATTATGAAACAAAGAAAAAACTTTCAAAATCATTAATATTTTTTGAAATATGACTTCAAATTTTATGATTTTTTAAATCCAAAAGAAATTTAAAAATTATTTTCTGAATCCTCATGATTTGAATAAACAATAATTTTAGGTCACCCATGAACTTAAACGCACATTTTCACGATGAAAATGGCAAATTATTCTCCATACAAATATTGGTACCCGAACCACAAATGGCGCCACATACAGGTGGTCATTTGTATGGAGCGTTTCTAGCGCTCCGTAGGAATGTTGAACTTTGACGGTAATTTATGGGTTTTAGAGCAGTCTAGGGGTAGTTTGTCCCATATAGACACCTTTTGTGTTCCGAAATTAAAACCAATGATTATTTGTTATAAATAAAATAAAATAATATAAACTTTTTATTTCTTGCAATAAAAAATGGTGAGGTTACAAGTAATATTTACAGCAATGAATTAAAAAAATATATTAAAAAAAAAACTTTATATTTGGTTAGAGTTACAATTGAAATGTTGCTGGTGAGAAAGTAATTTTTCATAGATTTAAATTAAATTATGTTTGCTACGGGTGACCATAGGGCTGGTTCATACCTATGCCAAAGAATAGCCCTGGCTATTCAGCGTGGTAATGCGGCCAGCCTCTTGGGCACCCTCCCGCTCGGCATCGATCTGGAGCCCGTTTTTTATTTATAGTTAGGTTTAGTTAGGTTTAAATATTTATATTATGTTCTTAGTTTTAATTGTTTCCATGTTTTATATTTATAATTATGTTTTATAAAATTAATAATAATAAAGCTCATTTTTATGTAATCATTTAATCAAATTTAAAACGAATCATTGAATAAATTGCATGCAAACATTAATAAAATAATAAATAAAAAAAAACAAATAACTAATAATAATTATTTGTTATAAATATACTTATTTCGCTGTCTGTACGCGATGTATCTCAAGTGTGACCAATACAAAATTCCGGTAATACGTACATTGCTGCAATATCTTGAACATTAATTAATATATTGTATTTTATCTCTGTGAACTGGTGTGACTGTGACCTCACTTTGGAGGTTGGTAATTTGATTGCAAGTATTAATTGTGATTCGTGGACGTGGGAAAGATCGGTACCCTTTTTTTGCTTCACCGTAGTTAGGTAAAAGTTATATTTTTCTGTGAAATAATGTCGTCTGTCTAGTAGCGGTTGAAATTACTAATCATTGGCCTATCGTCGGGGATAGTGCAGTACCGCGTAAATAACAGCTGTTGATAAAGTTCTCATTTCAATAAAATACTTAGCATTTGTTTGAATATTGATTCGTATATACACTTGTTACTTACGCGGTATTGCACTATCTCCGACGCTATGGTAGTTTCATTGAAGTGATTCAAGTAAGAGGGTGACATTTTTCCATTTTCTTTGTGTGTCGATCTTTACATTGTTTATTTGAAAGGCTTTACACTTACACCTTAAATTTAAATTTTGGCTTTAAATTTTTCATTATGTTTTGATTTTTGTATTAATGGTTCAATAAAATTGTGGTGCATCTACATTAAAAATAATGAGACATTACATGTATCACAAATTTAAGTAACCAATTCCAATTGGACATCCTCAGTATGTGCCTTTCTCGAATGTTCCCCGATTTGTATGGGGAAAGAACATTCTCATACAAATCTGGGAACGTTCTCGAGAACAGAACATCTCTATTCGGTTAGCGTTCGGTAGTTGGGGTTAGAACGGATTTTATTCTGTCTATCGACATTTTTTTGTGAAATTTGAAGCACTATTTTCTGCTGGCAGTACTTTTTTTTAGCTAGTAGAGTCTGACCACGCTAACGCTTCTCTGACTCTACCCATATTAGGCTATTTGACTGATGTTGAATTCTACAGCGTACTGTAGTTATATGAATAAAATTTACTAAATATTTCACGAAACAAAGAAAAAAAATCCAGAAACATATCTCTTTTTTGGAAATATGTGACTTCAAAGGTACGCAAATTTTATGATATTTTTTTTTAATCCAAAATAAATTTTGAAAATGTTTTCAGAATCCTCATAATTTTACAAAACAATAATTGTATGACAACTATGAACTTAAACGCCTACTTACCTATACCGGCCTGTGACACGTCACTAGCCTGAGCCTGACGCGTTTTGTATGGAGCGTTTTTAGCGCTACGTATAGGAATGTTGAACTTTGACGGTCATTTCTGACTTTTAGAGCAGTTTAAATGTAGTCAGTCCCATATAGACATTTGATCACAATAAAAAATAGAATCGATTGACATCCTCAAAAAAAATTAGTCAACATGCCTATTTAGGTTACTATAATATACTAAGTATTACAATTTGGCTATTTCTCTAAGATAAACTAGCTGAGATTTATTTTCACGCCTAAATTAAACAATTTAAAAGGATTGGGCTCATCTGGCACCCTGACCGTACGTCTTACCTTACACCTTTGCTTATATAGGGTGGAACAGATCGAAGGACTTTTAAGCAAACAGGGAATTGTTCAGACTGAGTACTTCATTTTTCACCACTGAACTATGTAAATATTTCTATCCATTTTTCAGATACAGTTTGTTAAACATTAGTGTAAAAATCAGCACATATCAACCATCTTTTGAACATCGCTTGGATTAAAGACAGGTGTCAATTTAACATGTAAATCAAAGCTTTGAATTAGTAGGGTTGACACTGATATTAAAATATTTTATTTTGATGACTTTTTTTACTTTTAAATCCAGCTTTACAATTATAATAGGTCGATTGTAGATCACTCTCATGACACTATCCTGTCAACTCAGTCTTTACAAATGTTCCACCCTGTATGTATTTAAATTTATTTATTTTTAAATTCATATTTTTAAAGAGAGTAAATTGATGAGTGTTTTTATCCCTCTGCCGTTATCAGAGCACTTTTCTCAAGATCGGCGGAAAATCATAATTAACCACCAGATATAACGATAACACATAACGGGTTACGTCTGCTAACGGCCAAACGAGTTTGGGAGATAGCGCTCGTCGGGTACACAACATACGTCACAAGTACCGTTCGCAGTCAAGGTGAACGTTTGGGCCGCTGACATAGTTTTCGGGGATTCAGGCTCATATTGAGAGTGAGTGGCTTGTGTAATGGGTTGTGTGGTGTCCACTTATTTTATAGAAAAACACATCACCGAATGCTTCATAGAATTTTCGTTTCATAGAAAAAAAATCCTGAAAGGTCATACATTTTTCAGAAATTTTCAAAATGTCAAGCTATAGATTAGGTTAGGTTAAGTTTGTGTTATAGCATTCCAAAACATTTTATGGTTAAAAAAAAACGGTTTCGATGAAATTAAATTTCTATGAAATGAAAAATAGATGAAACGTTTCTCTATACAACAAGGGTTAACCATTTTAAAGGGTAAACAAACCGAGTTGTGCTTTAAGAGGATATTTATCCCTTTTCCTATACTATCAGTTTGCACTAAATATATTGGTAGTTACAAAAAAAATCTTGTCAGCCAATTCCTGTATGTTCGGAAGCGGATTTTTTTGTAACTACACTGAAAAAAAAATAGCTCAACAATTATGCTATTTTTACAGAACTTATTTTGGTTTCTGTGTTACTAATAGTCCTCACTTTGTCAGTCCTCCTATTTATGTAACTAGCAGCTAACATTTGGGCTACTGCTAACAATATACATATTTCAGTTTATTTTTATAAATAATGACACAAAGGTAAAGAAGGCAAAAGTTGAATGCGATCTACTACAATCTAACCAATCTATTATTGCTATTTGATGCCAAAACTATCATTTTTTTATCAAATGACGTAAATGCCATTAATTTCTTGTGGCACTTTTTTGGCCTTTCGCTTCTAATTTGTTTCACTGATTTTTCGGAATTGAGCATCTCTTGAGCATGTGTCATGGGGGTTATCTTAGTATCACGTAACGTAGCAGATCATGCCCTCATTGCGGCTTCACACTACACGCGAAGTTGACCGAAGTTGACCGAAGTTGACCGAAGTTGGCCGAATTATGGGTTTCCTCAGCAAAGTGCCTCTCACACTATCATATTCACCCAACCTCGGCCAATTTCGCGAGTAGTGCAGAGTTAGGGTCAGGCTATGGAACGAGCGACAGGGCGACTGTTTAAAAATCTGTACACTCCTTTTTCTAAGAACTTCATACTCTAGTCCTCCCGGAAAACCTCGGTAGGGACTCCCTTGACTTGGCAGCGGTGCTGCTGATGTGCTCCTAGATAATATAGAGCTTATTTTACTATTCATAATAATTGTCCTTAATTATACTACCTAAATAAATAGGTATCTAGGACACCGGTGGCACCCCCGCCAAGTCGGAAAATCACTTCAGTTAGGTTACTTTACAATGCCCGTAAGGCGGGAGAAAACATTTTCATCTTCATATATTTTTTAAGCTACAGAAATAGTACATTACTTCAGACGCTGGGCAAGTCATTTTCACGGCAAGGCATGTATATAGTGCTTTTCTCCAATATATGCAACGAAATTAAAAAAATCCCACTAAAAAACATATAATTGAGCTGTGTAGCCTGTTCATGAACACAGACGCCTTGTTTTAAAAAAACCGGTCAAGTGCGAGTCAGACTCACGCACCGAGGGTTCCGTACAAACACTTTCCATCCTTAAGTGATTAAGTTAAGTTTGCACCTGGTATGTATAGCGCCCCATACAAATGATAATGTAAAACTAAAGTTAACGCAACCATAACGTTTGTTGTATGGGAGCCTCCCTTAAATATTTATTTTATTTTATTTTTAGTATTTGTTGTTATAGCGGCAATAGAAATACATCATCTGTGAAAATTTCAATTGTCTAGCTATCACCGTTCTTGAGATACAGCCTGGTGACAGACGGACGGACAGCGAAGTCTCAGTAATAGGGTCCCATTTTTACCCTTTGGGTACGGAACCCTAAAAAATACTTCCCGGCTTAGGCCTTCAATTTTGTATGAAATTCCTTTACAATTCTCTCGAGCTTTTCCGTTCGAAACGTGATACTTCAAAGCCTGTTATAAAGCACGTTATGACGACATTACATTGTATGTTTGAGAAAAATCTGTAATTTTCTTCTAGGAAGAGGGGGTTAGTTAGTTAGTTAGTTGCGCTGGGCATTTTCCGCAAGTCGACATCCAAACGTGCCTATTTTGCGTGAAAAGGGGGTAGCGCTACTCCAACCACCCCAACTCCTCGACAAACCTTATCAAAGCTTTAATGTTGCTTGTGGCGTCGTGTACGGTACTTGGGGATCCTAGGTACTTCGTCCTGTATACTTCTACCTGTTTGCAATCTAGTAGAATATGTTTGGTGGTTTCTTCTGCTTCCATGCATGCCCTGCATAGAGGGCTATCTGTTATCCCTAAATTGAAAAGGTGTTTGTTCAGAGTATTATGTCCCGTTATTATTCCTACTACTTTGCGTAGTTGGTTCCTGTGGATTCTCAGTAAGATTGTGGTGAGTTTGTGGTTCCTATTCGGAAGAATTTCTTTCGTCTGTCTACACGTTCCTATGTCTTCCCAGTATTTTTGGTGTTGGTATATTGAATATTGGTTTATTGTATTGTATATGTAAGATTGTGGTAGGGGTATTATTGGCTCTGGTCCGCATGTTGATGTCTCTGATCCTTTACGGGCCAGTTCGTCCGCTGCATCATTGCCTCTCGAGCCACTGTGTCCCTTTATCCACTGTAATGTTACCTTATTTTTGTCATTGCACACCTCTGTGATGCTGCGATGACATTCGTCTATTAGAGCAGAGGTACATTTATCACTGTCTAGTGCTTGTAGTACGGATTTGCTGTCTGATAGTATACGTAAGTTTGTGTTTTGAACCTGGCGTCTTTTTATAGCGTTGCAGGCTTCTATTATTCCTACGCATTCTGCCTGGAATACCGTGTTGTGTATACCTAGGGGTTTAGAGATGTGAATACTCAGATCCTCCGAGAATACACCACAGCCCGTTCCATTTTCAGTCTTTGACCCGTCTGTAAAGATTCTCAGGTCATCTAGGTTTAGCCCCTCTTTTGGGTCTTCAGTTAGGAGTATGACGTATTCCTTCTTACAGGTTATAGTCTTAGGTATCTTGTCGATTGGTGCGTCCATTATTGGGAATTTTGTGATCATATCACTGTAGATCTTTGTGTGTTGGGTATTGCTATTCGTCCATAGATTTTGGCTTTTTAGTCGCATCGCCGTGACGGCTGCTTCTCTTTGTATGTGTATGTGCAGTGGCGTGAGACCTAGCATTATCTCTAGTGCTGCTGTAGGGGTAGTCCTCATGCAGCCTGTTGTTGCCATGCATGCTAATCTTTGTATTTTCTGCAGGCCGGCAATCGCACATGCTAGCTGCGTTCTGGGCCACCATACTACTGCTCCGTAGCTGATCATAGGTACTATTACCGTCTTGTATAGCCACAAAATGATACGTGGGGCAAGACCCCACCTCTTGCCTATCATTCTTCGACATTGCCAGAAGGCGACTGTGGCTTTGTTAAATCTGTTCTCAAGATGTTTGTTCCAGATCAGTTTGTCATCTAAGGTTATCCCTAAATATTTCACTTGTTTGGAGAGTGTAAGCTTCGTACCAAAAAGGCTTGGCATTTCGTATGGCCCCAGTTTACGTTTGTGCGTGAAGAGAATTGTGTCAGTTTTTTTGGGGTTTACCGATAGGTCATTCTCCCTGCACCATTTCTCTACTATTTTCAGTGCTGTTTGTGTAAGATCACACAGTGTGCTTATTACCAGTCCACTGATAAGTATAACAAGGTCGTCCGCGTATCCTATGGTCGTGAAATGACTCTCGTTTAGTTTTGTTATCAGATCATTTACCACTAGGTTCCATAAAAGGGGTGAGAGGACTCCTCCTTGCGGGCATCCTCTCACGACTAGCGCTTGCTGATCTTTGTTTTCTGCTAGCCTTATGATTCTTTGTTCTAGCATGTTCATTATCCATTCTATTAGCAATGGTTCTGTGTCATGTCTTTCTAGAGCTTGTTTGATGCTGCTAAAATTTGTTTTATCGAAAGCACCTTCTATGTCAATGAAGGTTCCCAGGCATGAGCCTTTCCTTGTTAGTGCGACTTCGATATTGCTTACCACTGCGTGGAGTGCTGAGTCTGTTGATTTGCCTTGACTGTAAGCATGTTGGTTTGGGTGGATTTTTATGTTTTTGAGTGCAGTATCCTTAAGTTCTCTGTCACATAGTCTCTCTAGTATCTTTAGCATAAAAGAAGTTAGGCTAATTGGTCTGAAAGACTTCGGGTCAGTGTAGTCGCTTTTCCCGGGTTTTGGTATGAATATTACCTTAACTTCTCTCCATTGCTTGGGTATGTATCGGAGGGCAATGCAGCTGCAGAGAAGTTTGGATATTAGTTCGGTAAGAGCTGGTCCTCCCCACTTTAATAAAGCTGGGTAGATTCCATCTAGTCCTGGTGATTTGAAATTGTCAAAACTGTTTATTGCCCAGGTGGTTTTATTTAGTTCTGTTATGTTTTCCGCTATCTTCCATTCACTCACGGTAGGTTGATAATTCGTCCTTTGTTGTTCCTCTTCGTTCTTATCAATTACCTTGCATCCTGGGAAGTGAGTTTTCACCAGTAGGCTTTCTGTCTCAGCAGGCGAACTGGTGTAGCTATCGTCCTGCCTCCTCAGGGTGCCTAGTAGTTGATTTGGTTCTTTGGCAAGTATTTTCCTTGTTCTGTTCGCTTGTGTGCTGGTGGTTATGGTGTCACAGAATTTCCGCCATGACGTGGATTTCTTATATCGTAACCTTTTCTTGTATTCTGCTTTGACCGCTCTATACTCGTCCCAGTCTTCTGCAGATTTTGTGTTCATTGCTCTGTTTAGGAGTCTCCTCATCTTCGTTCTGAGACGTTCCATCTCCGGACCCCACCAGCTGCCGTGTGTTTTGTTGCCGCTAGATGGTATTGACGGTGGACATGTCTCTTCGTAGCTTTTTATTATAGTTTTAGTGAGTGACTTTACCTGTTCCTCTAGCTCATCCGCGGTTTGTGGCCTATGAGCAATTGTATAGTGCTTTAGTTTACCTACCATAAGTTCCTTGTACGCCTTTATGTCTGTGCGCCTCGGATTCCTTATCGGTGCTGGTGTATCTACGTCCGCAGTCAGATCGTAGCGGATCCACCTGTGGTCGGAGCAGGACAGTTCGTCCGACACGTGCCAGTTGGATATGTGCTGTGCTGCTAGCCCTGTGCTTAGAGTAATGTCAATTATGGTCTTACATCTGCTGGTTACAAAAGTAGGTTTGGATCCTTTGTTCAGGATGTCTAGGTCAGTGGTTAGTAAGTATTCAACAATATTGTTACCTCTGTTGTTGTTGTGTTCCATTCCCCATAGGTTGTGGTGGCCGTTGCAGTCCGCCGATATGACCAGCTCGAGCCTCTCACGTTCGCAGTAGCGTATGAGGTTGTTCATCTCCACTGGAGGTGGTTCGTCCTCAGCTGCCATGTAGACGGAGGCAAGAACTATCTCCGGTAGACTCGAGTTTTGTGTTCTGAGGAGTTTTATGGCACACACGTCTCTGGAACAGAATTCAGTTAGTGGTTGTGCTATTACGTTTTTAGATATGTAAATACATGTTCTAGGTTTGTGTTGGTTATTGTATAGTAAATTACCTCCAATGTTATTGAGGCCGTTTATACGTGTGTCCCTGATCCACGGCTCCTGGATCAGGACTAAAGATGTTGGGTTGGCCTCCAGCCATACACGAATTTGAGCCGTTGCAGTCTCGCTGTGCTGGAGGTTCGCCTGCAGGACCTTACATAGGGAAGGAGCCATCGGGTGATACCCCCTCCGCTCCCTTCTCCACTATGTCTAGGCGGCTGATCCCTTTTGTGCATCCCTCTTCGTCGTCGGAGTCCAGCAGGATGCGTTCTTCGACGTCAGATGAGGGATCGTTGGGCTCACATTCGGTCTCCATAGCCGAGTTGGTGCTTGTCTGATCCGCATTGGCGGGTACCTCCTCAGGCTTTGTTTCTCCTACTGTGTCCGTTGCTTTTGCAGGTGGGGAGTCTCTGAAGCGTCCCCCACTGTGCTGGAAACGAATATAAACTGTCCCACATAAGTAGTTCAGCTTTCTAGACTTCTCCAGCACAGTAGGGACTACGTCCTCCGGTATGCCCACTAGCAGAAGGGTGCACTCCCTCTTCTTCAGCGGGATCGACTGGTGAAGCGTCCACCTTCTCACCTCGGCCCACGGGTTCTGGAAGTTGAGGACCCGGCCGACCTTGGTGAGATTGTCCTCCAGCGAGGGTATCAAGATGCCACACTTGGTTTTCCTGACCATCTCGTCCTCCCTCTTGCCTACGAGACGGTCACCGTTCTCTAGGGTGGCTGTCCCAATCCACGTCATCAGCCACTCCTTGGTTTTTCCATCTTGGCACCACAGCTTCAGGTAACCGTCCACAAAACTCGGTTTGCCTGAGAAGGCTGGTGCCTCGATGACTGCGTCTAGATCGGTTTCCAACGCCGCCTGGAAAATGGCATCCCCGATCTTCTTTTCCACCTCCGCAGCGTCCTGCTTCGTGAGCCTGCCTGTGCGATCATTGGTGATCGCCACCGTCAGGTCCATCGCCGCCGCCGCCGCATAGGTGGATGGTTTGTCCTTGTTCTCCGTGGCGTCCGTCCTCGGCTTCTTACGTTCGCCTCTGGGAGAGATGGTGTCATCCAGGCGACCTCTCTTCGCCTTCGTCGGTTTTGCCTGGGTTGGTTCCGTGGTAGACTTAGCCGCCTCTGGTCTGATCGGGGCTTCATCTGCCTTGCTGTCGTTAGAGGCGTGGCTCTCCTGCCTCTCTTTCCGCTTTTGGAGCCGCCGCCTCTGCCCCTGCGAAAGCTTCTTTTTCGGGGGCTCGTTTGTGTTGGTCGGGGGGTTAGGTGGTATCCCTCTTGGTTTACACCTTATCTCCCAGCCAGGGTCTACGGCCTGCTTTGAGGGTTCAACCTTGGTCGTCCCGCTCTCCGCCGCCTTGTTCTCGTGTGAGGGGCCATCCTTAGAAGGTTCCGTCGCCCCTGGTTTGGTCACTACTGCTGGGGTTCCTTTCGGTACCTCAACCGCCAGTGACTTCCCCAGTTTCAACGGCTCCTTCACAGCTGGCCCACACGATTGGTGTGACACCTCCCTAGACGGTTCAACTTTCGTCGTCCCAGTCGTAGGGGGCGTAGAGTTTGTTTTTATGATTTTTGAATTGCTTTCTTGCAAGTGATTGTTCTCCATTTTGTTCCCACGAGTAGCTAGGGAATTGTGGTCCATCTACGCATTGCCCCGCTTGCGTAGATAAGGCTATAATACGACGGGTTTCGCCCAGTTCCCGAAGTTCCACCGTTAGCGACTGAGCACCCTCTCAGCCACGCATCCCTCGGCACGGTAGGTCACACCTTGGATTAGGTCCTCTCGTTGTCCGGGTCCATCGAGATGGAAGAAGGGCTATCCGCAACCTGCCCACCCGCTCGGTCGCTCTGAGAGGAGAGCGTGTCGTCAGGGTAGAAGTCTCAGGCTGGCATCAAAGGAATGTTCCATTGGAACCGTCCAACGTCACACAGCCTGGTCCTTCAGCCGAGACACCCGAGTAGGAAGAGGGGGATTATTCCTACGTATATGTACAAAATTTCAAGGATTAAAAAAATCATCCATTCCGCATTAAATTTCAGAAGTGTGTTATGCGTTATTATTATTACAACATTATAGGTATGGTACAATATAGTAACGCCATCTAGTTCTGCATCATCATTGTGTGTCATTAATCTGTATTAAGGTTACGGCTCTAACTAACTTCAGTCCGCTAAAAGCCTTTGTAATTCAATTAGTTCACAATAGATGACTCTGATTAGGTGTACATGTGTCGGCTCACGGCAATAGATGTCGCTTAATTCCACTTGAACATTGAAAACCAGTCTTTTCCCACACAACAAGGGGTTGATATTATACATTTAATTTGTGGATTTGTGTATTCTATGACAAGACTTCTTATCTGGGCGTTTTCCTAAATCCCGAATCCTTGTTTCTTCCAGAACGTGATATTTTTGGGTTCATCCTACTCAGACTCGATGCATTTTCAGTGAAGAATAAAAAAAAGTGTCCCAAAATTCGTATGGGAATTTTAGTTTCGAATACGTAACGCTCGTACAAATAAAAAAAGTTCATATTCAAACGTACGTAATGGAATGGACGAATACAAGATACTTTTTTTTATTATTCACATTGAAAATGCTATCGATTCTGAGTAGGATGAACCCGAAACGTCGAGTTCTGGGAGAAATTGGGATTCGGGTTTTTTTTTTGGAAAACGCTCAGCTCCCAAACAGATAGCCCGATTTATTGTTGTTGAAAGGTGACCATGGGTGTGTAGCCATGACATGAATAATGAAAATCTGTACAATCGTTTAATGATCTTCAGCTATTTTCTATGTCGAAGGGTATTTGTCGAGATTTATTTACTTTTTAACAACATTTTGACGACGCGTTTAGCGCAATGGGTTCGAATCTCGGCAAGGCAAATATTTGTATGATACTCGAATATTTGTTCCTGGGTCATGCATGTTTTCTATACATGCAAGTATGTTTTTTTATTTATATAAGTATGTTCATTGTCGTCTAGTGTCCATAACACGCGCTTACTAGAGCATAATACTGTGGGACTAGATCGATTTGTGTGAGGTTGTCCGATATAAAAAAAATTAGGTATATATTTACAGACGAGTTATCATATTATTCGTGCTGATATCGATCGAATGAATTAGGCAAACTAGGCCGCAATGAATTTGCTTATACACCTAATTTAAGGTTTTGTTTACGTATACTGTATGTTTGTAATTCTTATTACGTCAGTCATCACATACACATGTTATTATAAGGACATAGCAAAGAAACAATTATTACGTACATAACTTGAAATCATGAAATATATGGCGCCTTATTGAAATATTGTCTGTATGTTGGTAACACCACATATTAGAAAAGTACAGAAGGTTCTCGCTTCCGATCTTTGCAACACTAACTTTGCCTAGGAACTGTATTTTGTTGGTCGTTTGTATGAAATCCAATGCATTTGGTCGTAGGGCATAGTGACGTGTCAAACCGACACGTGTTTGCTACTTACGCGCGCCCTTTTTGTCCGAACAAATGCAGAAGAAAGCTGGGCACCCTGGTGCGTCCTGGAGCGTAGGCTATTTGGTGCGGCTCGCTAACATAAGTCCGTCTTGGTCACATCAGATTAGATTAATTCCAACTTTACTCTGTTCTGTTAGGTCATATTACATCATGACATGATTACGATTATATGCAGTGTAACAGTAGTTTCAACACTTTATTCTATATTGGCACAACATAGTGGCTCCTCTTCTCCTGATGGTAAGCAAAAAGGGGAGCCCAAGGTGCAATGGCAACTGACAAGAAACCAACGGGGCCTTATCAGTGGACACTGCCATACTGGCCCGAGGTATGCCTCTTCACGCTTCGTTTGAAGGGTCCCATGTTGTAAGAAGGAGGAAACAAATGTGACACTTTCAACTAATGTATGTTTTTTTCCACATTATAACATTTTGTTTTCTTTGTTTCAGGTCCAGTGCCACTAGCTAGAAATATACGTCACTTGCCATGCATATCAAGACGAACAGGCGAGGAAGGCTTATGCATGTTCGCCATAGACTGCCTCAAAGCCAACGGCACACACCTCGGGACCTGCATAGACAGGTTCTACTTCGGGTCGTGCTGCCAAGTCCAAGACAAGAACATAATCCCTATTAATAACATAGAAGACAACTCCATAGATGGAGCTAACTTCGTTCATCCACAGATTGAAGATAAAACAACTGAGAAACCAGATAATAACAAAGAAGTTAGTAAACAGCCTGAAGACAAACCTGAATTAGTCAGGACTACTGAAAGAACAACAGTAGCAGACAAAGGTGAAATGGAAACTAAATCTGATGAATCAATAGATAATAAGATACCTGATGATGATAAGACTACTGTTGAGTTAGAAGCTACTACTAAATCAGTAAAGGCTGATGAGGAAGTGACGGAGGTTCCAGTTAAGTTATCTACTTTCCAAACTGTTTCAGGAGAGTTATCTACAGAAAAATCAACTACACAAGCGGTCAAAACAACATCGACAGAACCAACCACAGTGAAACCAAGTAGAAAACCGATTAAACCAACATATAAACCAAGACCTACGTACAGACCGACTAACTTCACAAAACCGCAATACATACAGACGAATCGGCCGCGACCAACAAAACCTTTATCAGTATATAACACTACGAGGAAACCAATCTATCGTCCTCCACCTAAGCGACCATCTACTAAAAAACCATTACCAATTCCTCCTAGACTGAACATAACAATATTACCGCAATCTACTAGCTCTAGACCAGTATTCACAAGACCAGGAACAACCACAATCACTTTTATAAACGCCACGCAAGAATCTACAACAACTACAACAACAACTGAAGCTCCAACGACAGAAAAGGCTGTAGAAACTACGGAAATAATCACTGATCCTCCAACAACATCTACTACCACTACTACGACTACAACAACAACAACAACAACAACAACCGAACCACCAACAACAACATCAACAACAGAGCAAACTACTACAGAAGCTCCGTCAACTACAGAATTAGACAGAGAGACGACAACTGAATTCGTCACTGAAGTTGAAACCGTAAAACCAACAGAAACTGAAGCCCCAACGACTACAGTTACGACTACAACTGAGTTTCCTCCCTTGGTGACGTGGTCGAGCACAGTGGATGCTGCAACCAAGGCTCCAGAGAACACGACAGCATCTGATGGTAAGTCCTTTAGCTCTCATTCAGTATGAAATTCTTCCGTAATCATGATTTTTTCATAATTCTTGCAAATATCATCTTATTAATTAGGGTAGGTTAGGTTTGTGTATAACAATCTCAAATAGTGTAAAATAAAGTAATTTTTGAGAGGTGCAGAGCCCAGCCATTTGAGCGTGAAGAAGTAACAACATACACACGAACTCACAAACTTTCGCCTTTGTAATATTATTAGTGCGATGCTATGTTCTCCGACTGCGCCGAGCGTTAGCGACTGAACCAAACCATAGAGCGCGGGAATGCGTATTTAGATCGGCGCGCGGCCGCCATAGTAAAAATGTATGGAGAATTAAAAGCACTTTTTGATAAATCTGGACTGGAATAGATTTCCATTGTTCAAGTATAAAAAAATATCGGCCAAGTGCGAGTGGGACTCGCGCACGAAGGGTTCCGTACCATTATCTGTAAGTTTGTTGTATTTTATTAATTAATTTTAAAATTTCAACTGCCTAGCTATCACCGTTCTTGAGATACAGCCTGGTGACAGACGGACGGACGGAATCGGACAGCGAAGTCTCAGTAATAGGGTCCCGTTTTTACACTTTGGGTAAGGAACCCTAAAAACACTTAACGCCTGCTTACGATTTTACAATTTTCGTCCATTTTTACTTAGTTTTCTAGGGTAAAATATTAATAATCTTATAATTTTTCCACGGAGAAGTTGTTAACACATTCTTCGAAGTGCTAAATATATAGTTTAGAAATGGATGGGGACATCGGTTTTTGTTAGTTAATTTTATTTAGGTTAAGTTGAGTACTGTTAATTTTCACTTGTTTTTCGTTTAAATAAAAATAAATATAATCCTATCGAAATGGATTAAACAACTAGTGTGACGTTGTCTACTTAAGGGCAACTGCCTAGGTATTTTTCATATTTCGCTCGGCGCAGTTTTAAGTAAACAAGAGCAGGAATCAAGTATCCGACCGGGTCAAACAACGAGTAATGGATTCCGAATAATTGTTTTTGATCAAGATGGCAAGTGGCTTGGAACCGTTTCCGAGTTCGTTGTCCATTATGAGACTATAGATACATCATTTATAATGTAAAACTACAGTTCGTGAGCTCTAAGATGGGTCATTGTCAGATTTAGGTTCGAGTCTATCCGGTGGACATTTGCGAATTTAAGTGTGAGAATAAAGAACGTAACCTCTTCTATAATCCGATGTAATAGCAACATAACCTAGATTCATACAAGCTCTTAACTTTTGAGCACTGGAGGGACGAATTTTGTTTTTTGAACTGACAATGACCCAGATTGCAATTTATGCATTTGTTGGGTGCGCGCGGCGTCAGCCGAAATCGATCGATCCCGAATGGGATCTGTTGGTAAAAATTTATTTGTCCGATTAAATATTACGCCGAAATGGTTAGATGGATTTGACAAATTTTGGTACAGGGATAGCTTGACATTTTAAGATGGTTATATAGTATATTTTTTACCCGGATACAGTAAAGTTTTTGTATGACTATAGAGGAAGATGTAGTCATACATTTTTGTATGACTACAGAGGAATAAAAATTTTGCGAAATGATTTTTCGGCGACGAAATACTTAAGTTTCTTGAAGTCAAAGAGCTCTCCGTAAAAGGTCTGTTTTGACTCATAGAATTATTTTTCGTAACTGAATGCCGAATTAACAACGGAACATTTGTGTAATAATATTGACTAATCCAATGAGTCACTTAAACATCGCAAAATTCAATGCCATACATAAATATTGTTGTAACATCTATTATTAACTATAATCCATCATCTAAGAACTGTTATATTCTATTTGCTTCTTATCGATGGATGATAAATCAAATGATGATTCGTGATATAGTCTAAGAGTATCCATGTTTTACAGAAAAATAGTTTGAGCAAAACAAAACTTGTTTTTGGATATTTTTTGTATTAAAATATTAAGTTATCCTGAGATAGAGTAAAGCGTTTCGAGACCGACGAAGACTAACCATAATACAAATAATACATATAATGCAAAACCTCGAACACCGCAGGAAAGTCGCCTGTTTATCGGTTTTCTACCGGATACACTTTGGTGAGTGTGCACTAGGACTGCATGAATTAATTCCACCGTCTCCGTTCAGACAATACCCTTATGTTGTCGATATACCACTGATTCGTACGAAACGCTTTGCGTCTACTTTCCTTATGAGGACAGCTAAGGAATGGAACTCTCTTCCTGCGCACCTGTTTCCTGAAAAATATAACTTGGATCTCTTCAAGTCGAGAGTGGATAGGCATCTTCTAGCCAAGCATGCTCCATCTTAGGCCTTATTGTCACTTAACATCAGGTGCAATCGAGGTTAAATGAATAATAATTATTTTGAATAATAATAAAAAAAAAACATTACACTAAGAATTATATCTAGGAAATCATTTATTTTTTCTATTTTCGATAAAAAGATGTGATTATGTTTCCAACATTTCTAACAACCCTATAAACTAACTAGTAGTTTAACTGGAAGAAATCCCTTATAAGGTATATTTTCCATTGTACATTACCTATTGTTTTGACGACGACGAGATATATGTACGAGTATATCGTCGTCTATAGTGTCTATAACACAAGCTTACTAGAGCCTAAATAAATTAGGGACTAAATAAATTGTGTGAGGTTGTCCGATGTTTATTTATTATCAATTCGTTGTTAATTTATTTTATGTACAATAAACCGTACCTAAATACATTCATGCTTAATAAACAAAAGAAATGTCAATAAATCATATTTAAATGGGAAATGAAATTATTAGCAAATTACGCGTTTTTCTATAATTTAAATATCCCTGCATTTTTTTTCGTTTTACGTAAATGTTTTCAAACTACATAAATAATATGGTTTGCGCGATTGGCGCAGTTCTTAGTGCTCCTGCCCACTTATCGGCGGTCCCGGGTTCGAATCCCGGCCACAGCAAATATTTGTGTCATGAACTCGAATGTTTGTGCTTGAATCATGGTTCATCTATGTTTTTAAGTATATATTCATCTATATAAGTATGTATATCGTCGTCTAGTACCCATAACAGAAGCCTTTTTGAGTTTAGTATGGAGCTAGATTGATTTGTGTGAGGTTGTCTGATATTTATTTACTTATTTTATAAAAAAACTAGCTCTTGGCCTATTTTTTATTGGTAAAGGAGTAATGCCCAGTCAATGATCGCTCATACGTGGGTGAACAAATCAACGCTTGTTTTTACACAAAAAAAGTAGGACAACCTCCCATACTACCATCGCAATATCAACTCACAAACAAACCTATAAAATCTTAAATTGGGATTCACTTTATAATGTTAATACTCTTTGATTTGGTCGGGTTTTGTTGAAAGGAAAACGTTGACCGAACCAGAGGTGTCATATTTGTGTTTGTTCGAAACTCATTAGGATCGTGTTTTTCTGTTTGTGTTGTGAATCAATCGTAAAGGTTCTAATATGCGGTTATTTTAATGTGTTTGGAATTTTATTGGCAATAAAATCACTTATTTTTTGGTTGAATTTTAAGAGGCCTTAATCCTTTTAATTTTTTTTTTTCATATTATGACAAATATAGTGATAATTTCAACCAACTTTTTGAAGGGAATAATACTTTCACCCGAGTTCTAGGTAGTAACGTAGCTATTTCATGCTTTCATTGCGTGCAGTCGAAAATAAGTTGAAAAAAAAACAATTTTCCGCGTGAATTTTGTAAATTTCGAGTAGTTTTTGAAACAAAGTTTATCACAACATTGCCCAAGTTCTTTTCTAGCTAAAATTCTCCTAAGGTATAAGCAAAAATCTGAAGAAAGTGCCGGTTTTTTCAAGGCATGTATTTAACGCGGCGACAAATTAATCTGATTTAGGGATTTATAAAAAATTAAAGTGGGTAGCAAAAATAATAAGTTGGCGACTAATTGCGGAGACTAATAAAGTAAAAAGTAGCAGCTAAGTAATCAATTTTCGGCTTTGTTTCAATATAAACTAGCATCGAGTTTTGGCGACTGAATTAACTAATAAGCGGAAACATGACAGCGGATAAAAAGTTGAAAATGGCCTACTCTAATTGTTCAATGGAGATTGCAAATAAAATAAATCAAGGTCATAAAAAAAATAAAAGGAGCGCTTTTAGGGATATAAAAAAAAAACCAACCTAACCTAACCCGGCCGAGTCGGATTTTCTGCTAATATTAGTCGCCAAGTCATTATTTATAGTACCTCGCCTATGATTTCAGTAATCTTGTTTATTATTTCTGCTACCTTAAAGTAGCTGCCATTATTTGAATTTTAAAATATCCTTAGTTTAAAGCTCATTTAATATAAATGATTGCCAAAATATTTAATCGCTGACAAGTTATTATTTTAGTTGCAAATAGTTTGCTGCTCTTTAATTTTTCTGTCGCCGCGACAATAATAAGCCTTTTTTCAATATGGCGGCGGGCGCGGAGGGAGGGGAATTGTGCGTTTTGCATTTTCCTCTCACTAACCATCTTAGACAACATATCAAAAATTCAAAACTACCGGACCGTTTGTAAGGTCATCCCTAGTACTTCAGTCTATATTCACCGAACTAGCTTTATTATGCAAAAAATACTAAAAAATTGCGGAATATTTAGTCCTTTTTGTTTACATCAGTATCATTCACTGACTTTCAACGTCAGTTACCAAGAATTTATCGTTGCCAGTAAAATCAATTAGGTAGTAACACTCCGTAAAATTAATCACACTAAGGCGAAAGCTTGTGAGTGTGTGTGTGTGTTTGTTACTTCTTCACGCTCAAACGGCTGCTGGACCAATTTTGATAAATTTTGCTATGAAGGTAGCTGACACCCTGGACACATAGGCTACTTTTTATCCCGAAAAAAAAATAGTGTTCCCATGGGATGAGCAGGTAACACCGCGCGGCGCAGATAGTCACTACAGTATAAAACAAAGTCGCTTCCTGTATGTCCCTATGTATGCTTAGATCTTTAAAACTACGCAACTTTTGATACGGTTTTTTAATAGATAGAGTGATTCAAGTGGAAGGTTTACATGTATAATTTATGAGCATTGCACCCGTGCGAAGCCGGGGCAGGTCGCTAGTAAGTATTTCGTGAAGAAAGTGAGACCTAAGTTTCACTGCGACAATGCGGTGACCTAGATACGTGACAGCACTACACAACTGCTGACGGATCAAACAGTCATGTTATACGCTTATTACTCTTTATTCAAAGACATTTCTCATACTTACTTCAAATCAAAAATCTACTCTTTGGTTATTTAATAAAAAGGCCTAGTGGGAGTCGGACTCGCGCACCGAGGGTTCCGTTCAATTCCTATCCTAACTGGCCGGGTTAAGTTTGCAGCTGGTATGTATGGCGCCCCATACAAATGAGGTGCAAAGTTAACGCAACCGATCACGTTCGTTGTATAAGAGCCCCACTTATTTTTTATGTATTTTTTATTTATATTCTATTTGTATTTGTTGTTATAGCGGCAACAGAAATACATCATCTGTGACAATTACAACTCTATAGCTATCACGGTTCATGAGATACAGCCTGGTAACGTACGGACGGAGAGCAGAGTCTTAGTAATAGGATCCCGTTTTTACCCTATGGGTACGGAACCCTAAAAAGATTCCATGGCCTATATATACCACGTTCTAGTTTGCAAATATTCGTTTTTATGCCACCAATGAAGAGTAAAAGCGTAGTATTTTAAATTGTAACTTTGATTCGTGGTCAATTTGTTACTGCTGGTCACGTATCGGGGTCAGCGGACGATGGTTCACTTCTATCACTATCACTAAGTACATATTATAAAACAAAGTCGCTTCCTGTCTGTCTGTCTGTATGCTTAGATCTTTAAAACTACGCAATGTGTTTTGGTGCGTTTCTTTTCAAATGGGGCCCATGCAACAAACGTGATCGGTTGCGTTAACTTTACAACTCATTTGTATCCGGCGCCATACATACGTGCAAATTAAACCCGGCCAGTAAAGATGTTTGCACGGAACCCTCGGCGCGCGAGTCGAACTCGCATATGGCCTGTTTTTACTGTATACCTACGGTAGTTTTTAGGGTTCCGTACCCAAAGGGTAAAAACGGGACCCTATTACTGAGACTTCGCTGTCCGTCCGTCCGTCTGTCACCAGGCTGTATCTCAAGAACGGTGATAGCTAGACAGTTGAAATTTTCACAGATGATGTATTTCTATTGCCGCTATAACAAGAAATACTAAAAATAAAATAAAACAAATATTTAAGGGGGGCTCCCATACAACAAACTTGTTTTATGGTACGGAACGTTACTTCTGGGATCCTTCAATTCTTCCGACAAACGATCATAGAAAATTCTCTATTCATGCGCGAATCGGACTCGCTCTTGCCCAATTTTTTTTTATTTAGTACTCACCTAGTTTAAGTAAAATCTTAACGGCATGTTTTAACACTTTTAACAAGTTAAATGTTAGCGACCTCATGCCAACCGAACCGTCCCAACTTTTTATCAGATAGCCTAGAACCCATGACATTGTTAATCACACCTGAGAACCTTTTAGAAGGTCGTAACTGACAACCTTTTCCTAATAAGATAACTCCTTTTCAGGTTAGCAAAAAAGTCGTAAGTCTAAAGCAGTTCTTAACACATAAGTCTTTTTACAAATAAAGTAGCTATGAAGATCTGGCGCATAAGTATCACGTTTCCGTGATTTTTCTAGATCATGACCATGGTGGTCTGATTTTAAAGAAAGACGTGCCTTGTTAGGAAAAGCGTTTCAATTACGACTTTTTTCACAGCGCGTGTCAATCGTGATGAAGAAATTGGGATTTCTAGATGTTTAAGTTTACGGTAGTTTTGAGATCAAGACAGATAGACAGACGGACAGTGGAGTCTTAGTAATAGAGCCCCGTTTTTATCCTTTGGGTACGGGACCCTAAAAAGTCCAATCAAGTCGGTCAATTCATTGGCCGAGGGAAGCTCCAAGTACCTACACAAAAACTAAAAAAAGAATTTACTACGTTAATTTGAAAACAATTACTACTGGGATCCTTCCATTCTACCGACAAACGATCATAGAAAATTCTCTATCAAGTAAAATTAACACTTTTTTAGAAGATCTCAATATTACTTTACAAAACGAGTTAAGTAGCTTACTACACTATACTATACTTTCTTTAATTTTTTCTTTGTTTGTCACTATTTATCTACGCAATTTACCCCGAATAAATGTTTTCTTTCTTTCATATCTTTCTTTCTTTATAATTTGTTGAAAAGTTTCAATTTAATTTTCAAATGTCCAGTCAAAGTTGTAGTTTTAACATAAATACATTTATTTCCAGAAATATGGTCGCCTATCACGCCACCAGACGGCTGGGTCTTACTCACCGTACCTCAACCCGAAACAACAACTACAACAACCACCACCACAACAACAACAACTACAACAACAACAGAAGCTCCAACAACAGAAGCCGCAACCACCGAGAAAGAAATAACGACGGAAGCGCCAACAACAACGACTAAAGCCACAACAACTTCAACAACAACGACAACTACAGAAGCGACAACGGTATCAGAGCAGCCTGTGGCTACAGAAGCTATGTTGGAGTTCACGGTGAATGTGACCCTGTCGCCTACGGTGCCCCCGCCAACGACGGTGCCAGCAACAACAACTACCAACGAAACTGACGCCACGACGACAGAGACTTCCACGGATTCAGGTACTTGGGATTTTCTCACTATTTTCGTACTTCACCGCTGCACGCTGTTAACAAATATCATATGATGATGACATTGATGGCGGTCGAAGTTCTCCACACACAGAACTCCTCCACCTGAAATTCCGTGGCTTCACATTTCAATTACTGCGTATGATGATTTCAGTGTGTAAATAATTTTCTAATCGACACTGGTAAATAATGAACAAGAATCGCTGAAGCCACGGCGAGATGTGCGGGAAACCTTTGACTTACAAATTACGAATTAGCATACAAAAATGGGCAGGCTTACTGACTTTCAGCAATCATCATCATCATAGAAAAGAATAGAATAGAACAATCAACATCATATCCACCGATAGACGTCTATTACTGGACAAAAGCCTCCGCCATAGTTCTTCACACCCATCGGTCATGCGCCGCCCTCATCCAATTGCTTCCCGCGAATCTAACCAGCTTTTCTGCCCCAACGGCCATCGGTTCTACGAGGAATGTACCCCGTGCCTTTCTTCTCTTCTTCTTTAATCACTCATGAGGATTGTAATCATAAGGCATCGTATTCTTGATCAGTTGTCTCCCTCCTCACCACTTGACGGAATCTCTTTGAGGAAGTGGCTTTTCCAAACCTGGTCATTCCATCCAGTTGGCGAGCGGCCACGGCCTCTCTTGCCTTCCACTCCGCCATCCATGACCGACTTTCTCAAGGCTCTCAAGTCCTCTTCGCATCACATGTCCAAAGTATGAAAGCAATCGTAGTCGGCAGATAGTGGATAGACAAGTATTGATGCTATGTGTGCGCTTTGCCGTCCAAGGTATCCTAAGCATTCACCTCCAGCACCACATTTTCGATTTTCGCTCTGTGTTTCTCTTATCAGTATCAGTACCGTCCACGTCTACTCCATACATAAAATGTGTGTCTTTCACCAATGCTAAAACAAAATTCATCTAGAAGTCATTCAGTCATTTCATCATTTGTATTATTCGTGACAATTCTAAGCTTAATGATGGAGATCCAGTAAAAACGTTTAGTAGAGCGGGGACTTCACAAAATTACCTTATTTTTTTTATTACCAGTGCCAACAACGTCAGTGACCACCAACACGACGGAGGCTCCGGTGGCGACCACGACTGAGGCGGTCAACATGACAGACTACAAAGATGGTGAGTGACCATTTTTTTATTAGATATTTATTTATGGATCACTTTTGCAATATTTGATCAAAACATAGTAGCAAATTTCATTGAAAACTCTAGTAAAATTGACAAAAAAATAATAGAATACTATTTTCTTTGATTTCCGCGACTCTCACGAATTTAAATAAAATAATTTAAACGGATTATGTTGCACCATTAGTAAGTCATGTAATAGCGATCTAACCGCTTAAAATTATATAGTAATAAGTATTTTTGAATGTTATTTCCATGAAAAATCCTTAAAATTAATGCAATGAAATACAGACAATGATTTAATTCTTTAATATACCTACCTATTTGTAATGTAAATATTGTTATACGTATTTGACGTAGTAATTGCACTCAGGAAAGACTTGTCCGTCGAGATGGTTCTTAGCTATGTTTGGTGGAAATAAGAGCAGCAGTTTCCAAGATATTCAGCTTTAATTGGAACAAGTGACAAGATTGCAGCCAATATTGAAGCTAAGAATTCCAAATTTTGTAGTTATGTTCAGTTTTAGTAGCATTTTCTATATATCATTGAATGAGGGTCTCACGATGACCAGTACTTGTGTCGGAGATGTTTTAATAATTTAGGTTACATATATAGTATCGTCTTAAGTAAAATCAACCTTAGGCAATAATCGATAAATCGATTTACCAGAATGAAAACAATAGTCTCAATAAAATTGCCGTTGACCAATTAAAATCAGAGTTATTATTACAAATTACAAAGTCTCGTAAATCCTTGATTTCCATGACAATGGCGCAATAACTATTAAAGTATAATAAAGAAGCAATTTGTTCTCTTCCGGACATCTACTTCCGCGTCGTAGTCGGCTAAATGGACTTGCTACTTAGATTACTAGTATTACTTAGAATACGGTGTTTTACGATAGTGAAAATGGGTCCATATTGGCTTACATAAAATTCTTATTCATAACTAGCGACCCGCCCCAGCTTCAAACGGGTGCAATGCTGATAAATTATGCATGTTTTATACATATAAAACTTCCTTGTAAATCACTCTATCTATAAAAAAAAACGCATTTAAATCCGTTGCGTAGTTGTAAAGATCTAAGCATACATAGGGACAGACAAATAGACAGAGAGCGGGAAGCGACTTATTTCTATACTATGTAGTGATAGTAATACTATTTTTACCTGGACCAAAACTAAAAAGAAGACGTGTTTTGAGTACTGATGATTTTATGACGTCACAAGCCAGTATCTTTATAGAAACTTCATCCAGGGGGGGTATTCGACCAATTTTAGAGATATAATGGAGATCTCTCCTTTTCATCGCCATCCGTCACTTTTGACGTGTGCCTACTTGACAAGTGGCGATATCCCTAGAACATCGCTACTTCGTCAATTCGGACGCGCAAAATTTTCGTTTCTTTTGTATGTGACGGCATAAATAACAGGCGCATACTTTAAATTGACCGCGTAGTACGTGAAATTAGTCCGTTACGTTTCGTTCAAAACAGAAATTTATATACATGAATAACATTTTTGACAATCATTATCGCCTTCGTATTTCCAAAATTGAGATGAGATATGTCACTTTTAAGCTCATCGCATTTAAATGACAGTTCAATAGCGATATAACTGTTATCTAATAGAGATTTGACGTTTGGCGATCACTCAAATGTCAATCTCGAATTAGGTCCCTGACAGATCGTTTTTGGCATTACATAAAGAGTAGCTGATATAAGGTGTCATTAAATACCGCATTGAGATTACTAAGGAATTTGTGTATACTATACTGATAAGATTAGAAACATAAGACTGCATAAGGACTTAATAATATAGATATACTTCCAGACAATCTTAGGGTAGCCAATTTAAATAAAAACGTTAAAAATTAGTAGGCGATGCATAAAATAATCATGGAATCTATAGAAACACGACTAAAGTAGGTAATACATAAATAATCGTACATAAAATGCCACAAAAATAAAATAATATGTATGTATGTATGTAAACACTTTATTGCACATAAAACAATATTGACAAAAACTCAAAAACAATAATATTAGTAATAACGAAAATATTTATTTGAAAAGTAAATTTTAAATCCGCTTATCAAATCCATTAATAAAAACCTAATGATAATAATTAAGTGAATAAAGGATTTTGACCTTACAAACGGTCCGGTAGTTTTGAATTTTTGATATGTTGTCTAGGATGGTTAGTCAGTGTTTAAAATGCAAAATGCACAATTCCCCCCCCCTCCGCGCCCGCCGCCATATTGAAAAAACCGGCCCTCTCTTCATATTTTTGCTCATATCTTCCTTTAGGAGCATTTTAGCTAGAAGAAAGCTGCGACAATGTTATAGAGAGTTAAATTTACTACATTTTCCATTTTATATTTTGTTTCTAGGATAGATAGTTACGGAGATATGCACATTTAAAAAAACTTAAGAAATTGCAATTTCCAACTCAAAAACAAACTTCTGGATTATATCTTCGTTTAGGAGCATTTTAGCTAGAACAGTGCTTGGGCAATTTTGTAGAGAATTAAGTTTACTATAATTTACATTTCAAATTTTGTTTCTAGGACAGATAATTACGGAGATATGTAAAAAATAAACTCACATTTTCCGAAAATGTATGTAAAAATGGACATGAGTTTTATAAGCAATTATATTTCCTACATGTTTTAATTTGTCCTAGACTAGTCCGTAACTGAATGACAGCGTTCTAAACCAAGAATTTTGAGAAATTTTCGGAAAATTCGACTTTTCCTGTTTTTTAAATGTGCATATCTCCGTAACTAACCGTCCTTGAAACAAAATTTGAGGTGTAAATTATAGTCAATTTAATTCTCTATAACATTGCCCAAGCTTTATTGTAGCTAAAATGCTCCTAAACGAAGATATAATCCAGAAGTTTGTTTTTCAGTAGGAAATTGCGATTTTTTACGTTTTTTTAAATGTGGATATCTCCGTAACTATCTGTCCTAGAAAAAAAATATAAAATGGAAAATGTAGTAAATTTAACTCTCTATAACATTGTCGAAGCTTTCTTGTAGCTAAAATGCTCCTAAAGGAAGATATGAGCAAAAATATGAAGAAAGTGCCGGTTTTTTCAATATGGCGGCGGGCGCGGAGGGGGGGGAATTTTGCATTTTGCATTTTAAACACTGACTAACCATCCTAGACAACATATCAAAAATTCAAAACTACCGGACCGTTTGTAAGGTCACACATAGTACTTTAGTCTCTATTCACCGTATTATAAGATGACATTTAAATGGGTTGCTTACATGCACCTTTTTTTTAACGCGACTCAAAACAAAATCATTGCTTATAATTTATATCCTAACGTAAAGATAATGGAAACATTAACAACAATAGGAAGATAACTCTTAACTAAGTACGCATTTGTATAAAACGACTTAATACCATAAGGCATTTTCTAACAGTTAACCATAATTACCAGTTTATCAGTTTATTTATTGCTTTCATAGGCTTCTTAGTAAGTAGTAACCTCTAAAAATTATCTGTATTTCTTTTTGAAACGAACTACTTTACTTTTAAAATGCTGATCGTTTTAAACATTTTTCTCTATGATCAAACATGTTTCTTAACATAATATTGATGTAACTACCTAGAACAGGGCTATTGGGATTTATTGGTATATATTGGAAACCTACAGTTTGAATTTTTCATTGACAAATTCTGTTTCAAAAACTACCTACTCTAAATTTACAAAATTCACGCGTAAAATTAGTTTTTCCAACTTATTTTCGACTGCACGCAATGAAAGCATGAAATAGCTACGTTACTACCTAGAACTCGGGGAAAAGTATTATTCACTTCAAAAAGTTGGTTGAAATTATCAATATATTTGTCATAATATGAAAAAAAAAACATTTTTTTAAAAGGAATAAGGCCTCTTCAATTAAAAAATTAAAAATCCCTGTCCCAACCAAAAATAGTTAAGAAATACCTCGACAAACAAGGCTTTCGTTTAAAAAAAAACGAATTTAAAGCCGACCATCCATTTTGGAGCTACGCTACGATGCCATAGATACACAAACACAGAGATACAAAAACACACAGAAACAAAAACACACAGATACACAGACGCACAGATACACAAATACACAGATACACATTTAAAACTTATAACACCCCTCTTTTTTGTCGGGGGTTAATAAAATAAATAGTGTCCGTCGATTTGTTTATTTACAATATCTATATTATTGAGTCATTGACACGCTTTGAAATCTCTTCTAATTTAAAGGATAAAAATAACATAAACCAACTCCTTAATAGCATGGAAAGAAGAAAAAAGCTCACTGGAAGTAAACAAAATTCTTGACATTCTCGCGAATGATAGGTCAAAGAACCTAATTGTCAATGTATCCCTAGTGGTACCAATTTATCTAATACACCAATAGTGTCGCTAGTGAGTTAAACTTTCATACAAATGTTAAGTACCCGCTTTAGTTCATATGTTTGCCGCTAGAATGTATAAATTTGTTGACGTATTGAATACAAAGTTATACTTGCGGTTGTCAGTGTTGCTACTGTTTAGAACATTTAATATAAATAAAATCTTTATTGCAAATAATATCTTAACGTGCAAAATGCGGACTTAATGCCACGCGAGGCATTATCTACCAGTCCACTTTAGGGAAACACTGAATATTTGGCGAATATAATAAAGTTCTTCTGCAATATCGCTTCTATAGTATCTACATTATCGATATGCTTTTCTTATGACAACTTTTCAAAGGTTAGTTGATGCAGCTCACATAGCAAAATACATTATCGATCTGTCGGATCGTTCAAATAACTATATCAATGATTTTTATTATTAAAAGTTCGTTATAAAGTTTGTATGTTTACGCAAATTTAACTTTTTTTAATGAGCAATGTAAATAGATAGCATCGCGTATAATTATAAAGATAATAATATGTATAATATGATTATATTGTAAGTTTATGATAATAGGGACACTAATTAATTATGTACAATTATTTTACATATTTTAAAAATATTACAATTTACTTCTACAATTTGGTAGTGTGAAAGTTAGAATGCTATGTATTTGTATACTAGCCGACCTTTTATATTTATTTAATGCAGAGAAATTGGATAATTCATTTAAAAATAAACTTTATATTAAAATATATTTATATTTATATATTATTCTTCAACTGTACCAATAGACTTGCTCAGTTATCAACGGCTTTAAGCATGTGTATTTTACAGTAGGTTCATAATTTTCCCGGCTGCACGTTTAACTTTGTCGACGAGTAAACAATGAAAAAAAAAAATGGAGTTGGGTCGTGAAACAAAGAGCATTCGTCTCTCGGCGCCGGCGCGCAATGCCAAGGCGGCAGCAAGGACGCAAACTTGTTATACTTTAAAAAAAAATACGTGAAATACTAGTACTAGTAGCATATTTGTTAAGTTGTGACACTTGTCAGATGACAATGTGAAGTGTAGTAACGGATAATTTAAAAAAGTTTTCGCGTGTTAAAAATTAAATATATTTCATTGATAATAATGGAACATAATGTACGAATGTGATATTTGTGTTAATGAGAACTTATTAAATATAATGAAAAAATGGTTTAATTATTTAGCTATGAAAACTTTTATAGTTATTGGCGTTAAATAAAATTGTAGTGATAATTAAAGTTTCATTTACGTATAACAATTAGGGAAGTTTTGAAATATGATATTGTAAAACTATAAATAAGTGCATAAGCACAAAATTTCTGCTTGCATTCAATAACGGGCTTTGTCAATAAAACCAATCCGATTAATTGCTTACGCTGTTGTTTGCACTTCGTGATATTTATATGAACCAAAACGGCATTAAATAAATTAACACGCATTAAACTATGACTGACTAGTGCCAACAAATAGTGTATGTATATATTACTTTACGCGAAAAAATAATAAAAACATTGCACTTAATGTAGGTATAAAAATAATTTCAAACTTTTGTTGTTGAATTAAAGTGACCTTAAACTGCATTCAAATAGTAACACTAATGATAATAACTGCACCGTGCACCAACTCAATGTTTCTGTTTAGCCTTGTGGTTGACTGGTAGAGAATGCCTTGTGGCATTAAGTCCGCCATTTGTACTAGTTTGATCTGTGCAATAAAGTTTAAATAAATAAATAAATATTAAATAGGGAACTAGTAGCGAAAATAAATGCTTTAATCGATACTATTGAAAGTGACTTTTAAAACTACAGAAATGTGAATTGTGACTTATAGAAACCTGACAATTAGTGTATAGAAATGATCCTAAACTCTACAAAATTATTGAAATATTAGTGACTAAAAGACCCATATCAATGTGTAAATTATAAACACTAAATTAGTGTATAGAAATGACTCCAAACAGTTCGTCATTGCTTTTAAACTAAGTGACCTTTCTTTATGTGTGACATTTCACAATTAGTGTATAGAAATGATTCCAAACAGTTTCTCATTGCTATTAAACTGAAGTGAACTTTCTTTATCTGTGATATTAAACAATTAGTGTATAGAAATGATTCCAAACAGCTTCTCATTGCTGTTAAACTGAAATGACCATATGTTTCTGTGATATTAAACAATTAGTGTGTAGAATTGATTCCAAACAGCTCGTCATTGCTTTAAAACTGAAGTGACAATTATTCATTCGTGACATTTAACAATTAGTGTGTAGAAATGATTCTAAACTCAACCCTATTGGTGCTGGCAGTGTGTGGTCGCCGTCTCTGGCCGCAGGGGCGCATCGTCGGCGGGGCCAAGTCCGGCTTCGGCCAGTGGCCGTGGCAAATCTCCCTGAGGCAGTACAGGACTTCAACGTATCTGCACAAGTGTGGGGCCGCCTTGTTGAACGAGAACTGGGCGATAACTGCAGCGCATTGCGTGGAACAGTGAGTAAAGTTTATTTAATAAGCATGTATTATAAGAGGCCTTAATACTTTTTTTTTTCATATTGTGACAAATACTTATATTGTCATGTTTTTTTTTTACCTATCTATTTAGGTATTAAAAAACCATTTATTACTACAAAATAGAGTCTAAGGAATACAACTTAAAATACTTACAATAAAACTATACTAAAAATTAAACAAAACTCAAACATAATAATAATAAACTTAAACTAAATCTAAAAATGGCCCCTGCGGCATAGTGCCAAAGATGCTGGCGGCATTTCCTCGCTGAATCGCCAAACTATATTGATAATTACAACCAACTTTTTAAAGTGATTAATACTTTTCCCTGAGTTCTAGAAAGTAACATAGCTATTTCATGCTTCAAGTTGAAAAAAGCAGTTTTCTGCGTGAATACGCTATTTGACTATAGTTTTTTTTTTTTGTATGTATAAATTACTTGAAGTTCTTATCTCACCACCTACTATTTTCTGTTTAATTTTGTTTTCTCCGCTACCCAAAGGTTGTCTGGAAGAGATCGCTCTTTAGCGATAAGACCGCCTATTGTCTACCATTGTTTAATTTAAGATTTCTCATGTAATATTTTTCTTGTTGGTGTGCAATAAAGTGTTGTTGAATTGAATTGAATTGAAGAAGACGTGTTTTGACTACTGCTTTTTATGACGTCACATGCCTCATCATAGAAGCTTCATACTAACAAACCGTTTTTGACGTTTCATAAAGAGTAGCTGATTTGAGCTGTCATCAAATACCTGTATTTTGACAATTTCGAGTAATTTTTGACACAAAAATTATCAATGAAAAATTCAAACTTAAAATTATCAACTAGAAAACTTACTTCTTTACGTTCTTAGGGTTCCGTATCCAAAGGGTAAAAACGGGACCCTATTACTGAGACTTCGCTGTCCATCCGTCCGTCCGTCCTTCCGTCTGTCACCAGGCTGTACTCGTATCTCAAGAACGGTGATAGCTAGACAGTTGAAATTTTCACAGATGATGTATTTCTATTGCCGCTATAACAACAAATACTAAAAACAAAATAAAATAAATGTTTAAGGGGGGCTCCCATATACAACGAACACAACAAACGGGATTGGGTGCGTTAACTTTGCACCTCATTTGTATGGGGCTCTATACATACCAGGTGCAAACTTAACTTAACCATTTAAGGATGGAGTGGAGTGTTTGTACGGAACCTTCGGTGCGCGATTCCGACTCGCACTTGGCCGGTTTTTCATGATTATTATTCACAGCATACTTCTACCCGTCCTCGTTTATTATATTGCTAATATTTGTATATTATCCTCTAAACAGAAAATTAAAATGTTAATTTAATAACACGCTCATTAAACAACGTCAAAAAAAAGATTACGCATAAGGAATTTCGCGGTCGTTCTTTTCATATTGAAACGCAAAAATGCAAAACGACCATGAGATTGAGAGGAAAACGCGAGTAGTACTTAACATTATCATAAGAAACCCGTCAAATGCGCATCGGTAATTTCATAGCACAAAAATGTCAACAACACAAAATGCATTTTTTATGTAGCAATTTGTGCTTTGGGATATTGCTTCTAGTATCTTTCAATATAATACAATATTAAGTTTAAAATATTATTTTACTTTGTTATCACAGAACCCAAATATAGTATTTTAATTTGACTGCATAAGTACGCAAATTTTGAAAATGATTTCGGAATAATTTTACAAAACAATGATTATATAACAACCATAAAAACGCACTTTTTCCTTTAGGCCTTATTTCTTTTAATATGCGGATCATTTTAGACATTTTTGTCTATGATCAAACATGTTTCATAACATATTATTGATGTTACTACCTAGAACAGGGCTATTGGGATTTATTGGAAACCTACAGTTTGAATTTTTCATTGATAATTTTTTTTCAAAAACTACTTGAAATTTACAAAATTCACGCGGAAAATTAGTTTTTTCAACATATTTTCGACTGCACGCAATGAAAGCATGAAATAGCTTCGTTACTACCTAGAACTCGGGGAAAAGTATTATTCACTTCAAAGAGTTGGTTGAAATTATCAATATATTTGTCATAATATGAAAACAATACATTTTAAAAGGAATAAGGCCTCTTAAGTGTTGCTTGCATAAAATATCGGGATTAGGTGGCCATATGTATGGAGCGTTCTTAGCGTTCCGTAGGAATGTTGAACTTTGACGGTCATTTCTGACTTTTAGAGCAGTCTAAGTGTAGTTAGTCCCATATAGACATTTGATCATAATAAAAAATTTAATCGATTGACATTTAAAAAAAAAGTCTATTTGCCTATTGCCTCAGGTGACCTAACTATTATGTTGGGTAAATATTGATTTTTATTCTCAAAATTCCAGCGTACCTCCATCAGAACTGCTCGTACGACTAGGAGAGCATGATCTGGCTACAGAAGATGAGCCTTATGGCTTTGCAGAGAGGAGGGTTCAGATCGTGGCAAGCCATCCGCACTTCGACCCTGCCACCTTCGAGTACGACCTGGCGTTACTAAGGTTAGTTACTTAACATATGATGAAATAATGAAATAATAACCTTATTCTGCAAGTAGGCCACAAGGGCACTTTTAGAGGAGACCGCTGTTGAAGAGAAACGAGAAAGAAACTCAACAGTCAGTATTTTTTTCTGAAAAGATACTTAACTATTACAGTAAATTATGATCTTAACCTAATTTGTACTTGTACGACCCGCTCCGGCTTCGCACGGGCGCAATGCGCAATGCTGATGTTATGCATAATTTATACATATAAACCTTCCTCTTGAATTACTCTATCTATTAAAAACCGTATCAAAATCCTTTGTTTTAAAGATCTAAGCATACATAGGGACAGACAGACGGCAGGAAGCGACTTTGTTTCATACTATGTAGTGATGTCTCACATTTTTTTTAATAAGTTTAAGCTTCTAGGACTAACTTAGGTTTAGATTTTCTTAAAAGACATTGATTGTTTGTCCTAATGCGACGTCTATTTTGTAAGTTGGGCATCAGACTACTAACCGACGCGTGCAGCCAGTTGTAGGCTACGAACGCGCAATGATTTTTAACAAACAAAGCTGGAAGACGGAGCTGAGAACCTTGTACAGTGGTTCATATGACACTAGCCTGGTTCGCGGCGCGTATTCAGCCCATATTGGTAGATGTTACTGCGTTAATAACATTTCATATGTAAGAAGCGTCTTAAGTACTTCACTCTACAGTTATTCAGTGTTTTTTGTCAGTCAGTTCGGTCAGTCACCAACGCTTGACCTCGTGGGTGGTATCCATAGCTACTAATCTAATGGATGTGAAGTATATTTGTACGAGTTATTCACAGTTAAAGAAACAAGATTGTTTTTTACAAGCTTTATTTAACTTGCAACTGACTTGCAATGTATGTAACTATTGTTTGTTCGGGTGCAATTTTGCAATTCAATTTTGAAACAGATATGTTCAACCAATTGAGCTGTAATTGTGTATACCTACTTAAAGTTGATGAAAATCGTCTCAGTGTGTAGGGGAGAGTAACCTATATTGAACCGGCGCTTAAATTGGACCACTTCTGTATTTCTACCAAATAACACAATTTATTTACACTGGCAACAATTTGGTGGACTGATTATGGCGCTGTCGTCGCTTCATTTTTTGTAATAAATTGTGTTATTTGGTAGAAATACAGAAGTGGTCCAATTTAAGCGCCGGTTCAATATAGGTTACTCTCCCCTAAATGATGAATGTTCAAAGAAAATTACAGTCGGCTATAAAAGCTTGTCATGAAAATGAAATTTTTGACAAAGTTATCGTATGAATCGTTAGTTCGTTGACGCATTTTAAATATATCTTAGTGCCGACCATCTCTTAAGTTTTAGTTTTATAGTTTCTTTTGTACACAGTGTCAGGCTATCATGCAAGATGTATGTTTGTATATACCGCGAAAAGAAAATAAGGATCACTTAACAGATTCACAAAAAAAAAATTAAAATTTAAATAAAAAATTTCTAAAATGGAACATATAAGGGATATTGAGTTAAAATTACGTAATTTCAAGTTACTTAATCTTTTTTCCTTATGGTCATGTTGAAATTGACGTCAAAAATTATGTGGCCCATATATTTTTTGAACAGTTTATCTTCGGAGTTTACCTAATGATAATATATTTGCTTCTCAGTCAAATTGTCAATTTAAACTTCATGATGTTAGCCATTGTGTCATCTCTCTCGCTGTCCTAACACTCACGAGAAGCAATAAGGTGGAGGGATTGCGTAAATGCATGTCCCATACAGACAGGAAACTTTTCGAGAACACACACACCCACACACAGTTGTACAGTTCTACGCCCGCAGCGCTCGTTTAGCCACCGCCGCCGCCGCCTCTGATCGGCTCTCCTGATTATGAATCGCGTACCGATATTCCACTTCTACGTCCGTTTTGTAGGAATATTTAATATAACGGCCATATGTTCACGACTGATACTAGATAAGATCCCTGTCGGTACCATATTTAAGGTCTTTTAGTCATTCCGATGATGGTTTCCAGGTTCTACGAGCCGGTGACGTTCCAACCGAACATCCTGCCAGTCTGCGTGCCAGATAACGACGACGACTTCGTGGGCAAGACTGCGCATGTCACGGGCTGGGGTCGTCTTTACGATGGTCAGTATAATGAAAGGAATGAATGAAACGAATGAGACGAATGAGACGAATGAGACGAATGAAACGAATGAAACAAATGAAACGAATGAAACGAATGAAACAAATGAACCGAATGTAACGAATAAAACGATGAAAAGAATGAAACGAATGTAACGAATGAAATTAATGAATTAAATTAATGAATTGACTGAAATGAATGAATGAAATAAATGAATGTATGAAATGAATGAATGAAATGAGAGAAATGAATGAATGAAATGAAGGAATGAAATAAATGAATGCAATGAAATGAATGAATTAATGAAATTATTTATTTGCAAGAATTCAAGTGTGTACAATTAGGTGACATTTTATGGTAAATATCATGAAACATATGAATTCTGCTTCTGTTGAAATGGTGGAGAAATGGGGTTAAAGCAAAAAAAAACTGCAATTTCGATACAAACTCAAGAGGTCTTCAGCTCACACAGCAACTAGTTCAAACGCATATGAACGGAAACGAAAAGAACTTAAAATAATTTATAAGTATGATGTGAAATAGTATTTTTTTCAACCGCAAGGGACTATTCAATGAGTTTTATTAATATTAAACTTTAATTTTCCAGATGGTCCCCTCCCCACGGTGCTGCAAGAAGTAGAGGTCCCCATCATCAACAACACGGCGTGTGAGGCCATGTACCTGGCAGCAGGCTACAATGAGCATATACCTAACATCTTCATTTGTGCTGGCTGGAAGAAAGGAGGCTCTGACAGTTGTGAAGGTATTTTTTGTTAAATTATTACCTACTGATGTTCTTTTGCTGCTGACTACAGCTTAAAATAATGGGATCACTCAAAAATTATGAAATTTCATTTATCCGAAATCATCGATATTCCGAATTTTCAGTTGAGAAAGAGAAATAACGCAAAACGATAAATTTTCTATTGATCATTATGTTATATACCTACCATAATTAGGTTATATGATACTGCAGAAAAATCAAAATATTTTACCAGAACATGGTTTTTGGAATTATGAAAATTTGAAATGAGGATGCATTCGGATTCGGACAAATGAAACTTCGGAGTATACCCAATAATAATACTTGGGCCGATGACCTTTGTCATCTTCATATCAGCTGAAGCACAGCAACTGCTGTAAAAAGGCTTCCCCTAATGATCTCCTTCACGAGTTACGATTAGTAGATACGTAATTTTATGTGCGCCAATATGGACCCGATACCACCCGATACGTAAATATTCCTAAAATATTGAACCGACGTACTTGTGTGTGAAAAATTTGCATCCATTCCATATCACGTGAGTTATTCGTTGTGGGGAACGAAATCAAAGAACCTTTTTGCTTCAGCGGCATTCTCTGCTAGAGGTTCTATATGTACAAGCAATGTGCCACGTCTTAAGTCTCATTGGTTTAAAAGTTTTGATTTTTTCTCATTGTTCACCGTACACTTTAAGCGACTCTCAAAATTATAGTGTCATTTTGATTGATTGGATTTTTTTCATAATTAATGCCAAATAACTTTTCGAGCATTATATTTGGCTTACAATTCGTATTGACTCTTATTGTGTTAAGAGGCCTTATTCCATTTCAAATGCCGATTGTTTTAGATTTTTTTTTTCTCTATGATCAAACATCTTTCTTAACATGATTATCAATGTTACTACTTAGAACAGGGCTATTGCAATTTATTGGTTTCTATTTGAAACCAACAGTTTTAATTTTTCATTGATAATTTTTGTTTCAAAAACTACTCGAAATTGACAAAATTCACGCGGAAAATAGGATTTTTCAACTTATTTCCGACTGCACGCAATGAAAGCATGAAATAACTATGCGACTACCTAGAACTCGGGAAAAAGTATTATTAACTAAAAAAATGAAATTTAAAAGGAATAAGGCCACTTAAACTAAATTCTTTTTCTCTTCGCAGGTGACAGCGGCGGTCCTATGGTGGTACAACGAGAGCGTGATGGTCGTTTCGTACTCGGAGGAGTCATCTCCTGGGGCATCGGTTGTGCGGAACCCAACCAACCAGGCGTCTACACCCGCATCAGTGAATTTAGGGACTGGATTAATCAGATCTTACAGTTTTAAATGAATAAAATATAATATTGCTGAGCAATATTAAATTACTGGAAATATTGCCGAAAATATGGACTAATTGGTTAATATAGCCAAGTGCTTAGAATTTACGTCAAAGATGTGGTAAAAGTGACATTTTCAAGGTTTGTTGCATACATTGGTCCCTGGGATGTTGCTAAATTCAGTGGTGTCATATCCGTTGGCTGTATTGTAGCCAACCAAACAGGCATCTATACATGCATCAGTGAATTTCGGGACTGGATCAATGAGATACTACAATTCTAATCAACCATTTCATTTCAGAGAGAATATTGGCGACCAATGTTAAATAAACGAAAACGAAAACTTGAAAGTTTGTTACAATAATTGGTCTTTGAATATTGCCAAATTCAGTTGTGTCTCGGGGCATCGGAGGTGCGGAAACCAACCAACTATAGGTGTCTGCACTAGCACTAGTAAATTCAGAGACTGGATTAATGAGCTATTGCAATGTTAGGCCGACGATTAAATAATTGGAAATATTACCGACTAATATGTACAATTGTTGCCAAATTTGTTCGGTGTTGACCAAACGTATTGACTTGCGTTCGGTGTTGACCAAACGTAGCTCATATAATTAATTTGTCACTTAGTCAAGGTATTTTCCCTGAGCAACTAAAACTGTCAATTGTAAAACCGCTTTTTAAAAAAGGTGACCGTGATGATCCTAACTGCTATAGGCCCATTACAATTGTTCCCATTTTGTCAAAAATAATAGAGAAAGCTATGTATGTCAGACTAACTAACTACTTAACTAAACATAACTTTCTACAGCCTGAACAGTTCGGATTTAGGAAAGACCACTCTACTGAACTAGCTTGTTTTGACTTCATTAAGTACATAACTGAGGCGATAAACAATAAACTACCTGTAATGTCAATCTTCCTCGACATGAGCAAGGCTTTTGATTTCGTTGATCATTCCATACTTCTCTCAAAGCTGGAGCACTATGGAATCAGAGGCAAAGCTCTCGAGTGGTTTACAAGTTATTTGAAAAATAGAAAGCAATGTACTGAAGTGACAAGAATAACTGAAGTAAATAATAGTCTTTTAAAGAAAACCTACAGATCTGACTTTCGTTTAAATAATTCAGGGGTGCCACAGGGTAGTAATTTAGGACCATTATTATTCCTGCTTTATATTAATGACCTTCCGCACACAACAGCAGAAAAATGCATTTTATTTGCTGATGACACGACTCTCATAGTAAAAGGGGATACTAAAACCCATTACGAAAGAACTATTAATAATGCTCTGAATGATATATACACATGGACAAATAATAATAATCTTAATATTAATCTAGCTAAAACCAAATTTATTCAATATCGTTCACACAAATCTGTTCCTAAACAATTAAGTATTAAATATAATAATCAAAACATAGAAGAAACAGACACCATAAAATTTTTAGGCTTAGTTATTGATAGTCAGTTAAATTGGAAAGAGCACGTTGATTTTGTATGCTCTAAATTAGATAGATTTGTTTTTGCCCTTAGAAAACTTAGCAGAACCGTTTCTGCTGAAGCAGCTATAACAGCATACTATGGCTACGTGTCGTCAACACTCAACTATGGTCTTTTATTGTGGGGAAATTCGGTCAATGTTGAAAATGTATTTAAACTGCAAAAAAAGTGCTTGCGTGCAATTGCTAATTGTTGGATAACCGATAGTTGTAAACCTATATTTAAGAAATACAATATATTACCTTTGGCGTGTATGTACATAAAAAAGGTATGTTTATTTGTCAAATCTCATGCTAATTATTTTAAATCACGTTCCGATGTCTTTTCTGGAAATCATAGAGCACAGTACAGGAGCCTCCTGTACCAGCCACGTTGTCGTGCTGATATCTATAAACGAAATGCCTACAATACCTGTATTTTAGTATATAATTCCCTACCTGACAATTTAAAGTTGTTGAAAAATCCAGAATTTAAGACAAAATTGACAAAATGGCTACATGAACATTGTTTTTACTCAGTTAAGGAATATTTAGACATAAAGAATATGCAGTAGAATTTAAATTATTATTATGTTCAGATTATTGTTATTGGCCTCAATCATTTTACAATGACAAACACACAATTTGCATGCCGTTTCGGCTGAATACTGTTAACCTGCTATATGCGAAAATATTTAACACCTTCTATGTACGTATTCTAGCAAATAAACATTTCTTTCTTTCTTTCTTGAACTGGTGAACTTGGAGTGTTTTTTAACTTGGCAATAATGTACTGAAAATATTGCCGAATTCCCTAGTGATAAATTAAATGTCTCTAATGTTGTTGACTTTAGGATATTCCTCAAATGGCAGTAAATGTTGGTAGAACTCGACTTAGAAAATTTTCTGTCTTTGGGCTAATTCTGGACAGACTTTACTTAAGTAATCACAACAAACTGATGAAATGTTGTGATTTCTAAAAGCCCTACCTGAGAAGTGTAACACTAAAAGAGCTTCTATACCTGAGAAGCATAAAACTATAAGTTCAAATATTTTATATACTACTTACAATGTTATGCTACTCAGATACGTAAGGACTTGCAGTGTTATGCTTCTCCTCAGGTACCGAAGAACTTGCATTTATTATGCTTCTCAGGTACTGGAGAACTTGCATGGTTATGCTTGAAGTTGCAGTATCACAGCATAACACAGCAGAAGATGCAAGTGTTATGATTCGCAGGTACGATATTGTAAAACAAAAAGACGACCGAATTAAAACGGATACTGAAATAAGATGATCCCCTATTATAACGAAATTGTGAATACTAGAAATGACAAACAGATATTTGCTTTTTTAGTAAGTAAAAAAACGATCTTCATAGGGATGTTGTAAGTCTTAAAATGCATTTATAAAATGTTAGAATATTACTATCCAATATTTTGGATTTAGCAACGAATTTAATGTAGGTAGGTAGGTTAAATAATTTATTGTTTTATTGTATTCAACATATAGCTCACAACCCTACAGAGTTTGTATTTTCTTTGAATTCTCTCACAAATGAATATCTCTTCTATATTTTTTTCTAAAGATATCTGAACCAAATCTTTGTTTAGAAATTGAAGAAATTTTTAAAACTATCGTGAGACATCTTTAATAATTATAAAAGCGGTTTAAGCTCACGTAAAAATTGTCAGAAGCGGCCCGACATGTTTCGAACTCATATGGAGATCTTCATTAGGGGCATCTATCCGTAGCCCCATAGTCTCTAATGAAGAGCTATAATATATGAATTCGAAACATATCGGGCCTTTCCTGACAATACGCGAGTTTAAACCGTTTTAATAATTATATAAGTAGTTGGGTTAGGTACTTTAAGATTCTCAATGACATTCCATAGTCATTTGTTAAATTACTATCTGTAATCTGTCCTTAATTTTTATTGAAGAAGTCCAGAAAATATTTAAATTATTGAAAACATTAAAAGGCGGTGTGTTGGCGGTTTCACCTGCTTTGAAAAGTCTGAGCCTCTGTGTTTGACGAGCTAGGTTCACAACACACGCTCATGGTAAAGGTTCTCAAATTGCAACGAAAGTGCAAGACTGTTCCGTAATTTCTATCAAAATATATTTTGATGAACAAAATTATGTTCTAAATTCTAGTTCCTAGGTATTTAGTGTCCCCGAAAACCTGAAAGTGCTCGAGGGAAACATTTTTAAACGTAGCCTTACAACCTGGCTTTTAGACCGGTGTTTTTACAGCGTAAAGGCATACCTCGAGCACAACTAGCTTTAAATTTATATATATAATATATATTTATTTTATTATTATTATTAATTTACACGCATTGACATTTTGTTATTATTATTATTATTTTTCTTCTACTTTTTTTTTCTGTAATTAATTTTCTTTTGACATTATGTTGTTTATTTGTTTGTAATTATTTTGTTTTGTTTGTAATGATTTTGTTAGATGTCAAGCATTATTCATGATTATTTTAATTTTAAGTTAGCGCGCGCAAACATTTTGCACGCCTGCATGCAGGCTGAGTACCTACACATAGAACTATAAACCTACTCGTATATATATGAACACCTTTGTATACTGTACTGAAGCAAATAAAACATTTTGATTTTGATTTTTTTGATTTACCTAAATCTCTGTTTTGAATATAATAGTAATAAATACAAACATCGATTTATTTATGTAGGTAATAATTTATTTTAGAGTTATATTTTTGTAAATACGATTTTCCCAATGATGCATTTATTGTAGTTATATTAAGCCATAATTTTATATTAAATTATTTTTGTAAGTAATATTTGGAATAGAGTAACTGTGTGTTTTTTAAAAATAGTTTAAAATATTTTTAATAAAGCATTTTTAGTTAAATTTGTATTTTGTTCTATATTCCCCCTATTTTGTCCTTCTCTACCGACTAAGGAAAGGAAGAGGTTCTCAAATCGACATGTAAGTGTGTTTTTAGAGTTCTGTACCCAAAGGATAAAAAACGGGATCCTATTACTGTTCGCTGTCTGTCCGTCTGTCCGTCTGTCACCAGGCTGTAACTCATGAACCGTGATAGTTAGACAGTTGAAATTTTCACATACGATGTATTTCTGTTGCCGCTATATATAATAGTAAAAATTAAATAAAATCAATATTTAAGGGGGGCTCCCATACAACAAACTTGTTATAGATTATGGTACGGAACCCTTCATCCGCGAGTCGGACTCGCATTTTCCCATTTTTTTTTATTATATAGAAAATCAGATGCAAACCTTAACTAAACCCGACCAGTTAAGATGGGAAGTGTTTGTACGGAACCCTTGGTCACACTCGCATTTGACCCTTTTTTTTTATTATATAGAAAATATTCCACGCTTCCACGTGTGTTTCCCTTACTGACGTTATACAAATATAATAACTTGCTAATTTATCTTTATCACTATGTTAACAAATTAATTATCAGTAAATTTCTTCACACAGTTATCTACATTACATGGAATCATTTAAACTAGTTATGTAAAACGCAGCAATATATTATGCAAAGTTTATGTCATATAAAGGTATAAAATGCAAACGCAGGTTTTCGCATTCCATTGCCATATAGTAATTTGACACAAAATGTCACTTAACATCTTCTTGTTCTGTGTTGTCGCTTGCTTAGTACAGGTAATCATTTTTATATAACACTAATTATACACCATACTGTCTAGTTTTCTGTCTCATTTGCTCAAAGGTTAACTGGAAGAAATCCCTTACAGGCATAAGTTCGCCCTTGTACACATGTATTGTTTTTGAGTTTTTGTCAATATTGTTTGATGTGTAATAAAGTGTTTACATACATACATACTGTTAGGGAATTGCAATTTCTTACATATTTAATTTGAATTATTAATTCAATAACAGAGGTATAGAGAGCTAGAAAGATAAGTAAAATTGGTTTTCTCAAACATGCAATGAAATGTCGACATAGCGCGAGTTCTGGCTTCGAAGTATCACGTTTCGGGCGGAACAACTCAAGAGAACTGTAAAGGAATTTCATACAAAATTGAAGGCCTAAGCCAGGAATTAAATTTGTTTAAACATGGCATTTGTGTTCATGAACAGGCTAAACAGCTGTTTTTTTTTCATTGCATATGTTTGAGAAACATATACATGCCTAGCCGTGAAATGCTTACCGAATTCGTATCACTATCCATTGTACTCACACGAGAAAAGGCTTAAGCCCTTCTTTCTCGGTGTCAGCAGTAATGTACTATTCCTAATTCAAATTGTATTTCCAGAATGCCTTAAGCCAAGTCCTGTCGTTAAACAACTGCGGTTGCCAACAACCCGGCCAAGCCATCAACCTAGGCAACCTAGGCAACCTAGGCCTCTCCCTAAGCAACGCAGGCAGCGGTCTCACCATCGCCAATACTGGAAACAGCATTAGTTTAGCCAATCCTAGCTGCAGCGGTCTCAATATTGGAAATGGAGGTCTAAGTTTGAACTTAGGTAGTTCGCCAAACATGATAATTGGCAATATGCCAAATGGCAACAGCGGCACAGTTCAAGGAACGAGTCAGCAGATTGGTTATGGTGATGTGGCGATTGTCGGAGAGTTGCCAGTGGCTGGCCCCACGGCGGTGTGTGGCAATGTGCCAGTTATTGGCTACGTGGTGTTCGAGGGGGACGTGCCGGCGGGAGGCCTAGTCTCCGTGGTTGACCCGTGCGGGTGCCAATGCAACCAGTAGTGTTTTGAAGTTTAATAAACGTTTTTGATGTTATGTAATGTTTGTTGTTTTGATTTTGATCTGCTTTAACAAGGAGAACAAGAGGAATACAAGGAAAAAAATAAAGAAAGTATGTTTTTTTGGTTCCGATTACAACCCATCCTGTATTGTAATCGGAATATATCCTATGAATCTTTCTCGCTTTGCTCGTCGTCGTACCTAACGGTGTCTCTGTTAGTTATTGACGTCGAAATACAACCACGCAACTATAGTTAGTTGGCAAAAAACGATAGCAATAAGAGGCCTTATTCCTTTTAAAATGCTGATCGTTTTAGACATTTTTCTCTCCCAAGTAGCAATTGCGACTAAACTCTAAATCTTCAGTACCTGTAAAGTTTCTTAAGTTTGACTTACTTGAGATGAGTATCTGTAATTAATCCGAAGTTTTATTTTCATAAGATAAGAAGGATTTTGTAAAATCAGTAATAACTTAAAATCAAATAAGTTCTAAAAAATCGCTTTTACAGTAACATTCGTATTCCCAAAACCTATTACAGTATTCCCAAGACGACTTTACCTAAAAGTATGTCTACCCCTAGTACGTTAAAATCTTGTTTTACTAAAATGTGCTTATTTGAAATAGTACTTAAAACACATTTGAATTAACTTATACATGTTCAGTACAACTTAAGCATATCTTATCTATCTGTAATATGTCTTAAATTTGCTTTAATTGGGATAAGGATTAAGTAAAATCAATTTTAACTTAAAATCAAAATCGTTTTTAAAAACCGCTTCTATAGTAAGTTTCGTATTCACAAATCAAACCAAAGTATTCCCAAGATAATTTTGCCTAAAATGTTTCTACCCATAAAGGTAAAAAATCAAATGTTACTAAAATTTGTTTATTTGAAATCACACTTATAACTAATTTCGATTACCTTATACACGTCCAGTACAACTTGAGCATATCTTAAGTATCTGTAATGTGTCTTAAGTTTGCTTTAATTACTATAAGGATTAAGCAAATCAACTTTTACTTAAAATCAAAATAGTTTTTAAAAACCGCTTCCATAGTAAGTTTCGTATTCACAATTCGAAGTAAAGTATCACGTAAACGAGCATTTTTTTTGACTTAAATTACTTTATTTCAAGTCCCATTTAAAACTCATTTTAATTAACCTATACATGTTCAGTACAACTTGAGCATATATCTTTAGTATCTGAAATGTGTCTTGAGTTTGCTTTAAGTAGGGATAAGAATGAAGTAAAATCAGCTTTAACTTAAAATCAAATTAGTTGTTAAAAACCACTTCTATAATAAGTTTCGTATTCACAAATCCAAGCAAGGGTTCCCGAGATAATGTAATCTAAAGTAATACCACACATACGTACAGTACGATCCTGTTTTACTAAAATTAGTTTATTTGAAATCGAACTTAAAACTCTTTGACTTACATAAACCATGTTCAGTACTCTTCTTACGTATCTGTATTTTATCTTAAGTTTGCTTTAACTAGGTTAAAGGTTTTGTATGATCAAAATCAACTTTAAATTAAAATCAAAACAGTTTTACCAAAAACTTTCTAGATCAGCATTTGAATTTCCAAATCCAAGTAAAGTATTCCCAAGATGACTTTGCCTTAGGTATGCCTACAGCATATTCGTACAGTCTTGTTTCACTAAAATTTGTTTATTTGAATCGCACTCAAAACTCACTTTAATTAACAAAATCATACGAAGTACAACTTATGCATGTTTTAAGTTTGCTTAAAACATGCATAAATCAACTATAGATAACTGAAAATAAAAACAGTTTTTAAATAGTGTTTCTTCAGAAAGTTTCGTATTAATGAATCCAAGTAAATTATTTCCAAGAAGATTTTGTCTGAAGTGTACCTATAAAACGTACATAAAAATCAAATTTTATTAAAACGAGTTTAATTTAAATAACACTTAAAACTCTTTTGAAGTCATTAGAATCTATTCAGTATTACTTTAGTCACAACAAACTGAATCGTTTGACGGATAAACTTTAGTCATGGAGCTATTAATTATGAGAGACAACAGGAGTGTGCACTCTGTGCACACAAGATTAAACCTCAATAAAAAAAACAAAACGTTTTTTACAACTGAACGGGCAACGATCCGACAGAAAACGCACGAGTGGAGTATGTGTGTCCCTTTCTATTATTGCCAGTCACAAAAAAATAGTAATGATTAGTAGTTTAAGAAATACAAAACTAGTAAGTACTAAAAACTTCAAACAATTAAGCATTTATTTGCTAAAAGTTCTTTCACTTCACCAAAAAAAAAGTAACGCAAATTTTATGAGATGCGAGAGACACTGCTGGTAACCAAATATTTGGCAACAAAGAGACAAGGAGCTTTATTACATTTTAGTATGTCGATTTTTTTTTATTGTCTATTTTTTATGACTTATTAGTCGCGTTACTTACTTGTCTTATAAGTCGCGTACTTAATCGCGAAAAGCTTTTTCACGAAAAGTTTTTCAGGAACGACTTCATCACGAATAAACTCTATCACGAAAACTTTAATCACTAAAGACTATCACGAAAACTTCATCACGAAAAGACCATATCACTAAAACTTAATCACGAACTTTGACGAACGACTTTGCTCTGTGATCCTTATTGTGAACGGCGTACGAGCCCAATTCAAAAGAAAAACTGCAAATTGATGTACAGCTTAGCAAAGTTAGTCAAAACAATGATTTTGACCCGCAGTTCTTAAAAAAAAACCTTTACCTTTTTTATATAGGAAAATTATTTTTCTCAGAGACCTATTATCTGTGGTCCCAAATGTAAGAGCGTTTTGAGATGAATAATAATATAATAATAATAATATCGATCTATCATCACGGACAGGACTATTGTAGCCAATAAGCCTGATATCGTGTTGGTAGATCGATCCAAGCCCCAGGCAGTGCTCGTCGACATCACCATCCCGCATGACGAGAACCTCGTGAAGGCCGAGAAGGACAAACTCAGCAAGTACCTTGACTTGGCTCACGAGGTGACCGCCATGTGGGATGTTGACTCGACGATCATCGTCCCGATAGTCGTTTCGGCGAACGGTCTTGTAGCGATGAGTCTCGACAAATATCTTAAGACTCTCGCTAGATGGCTTGATCAAGGGCCAGATACAGAAGGCGGTACTCTTGGACACCGCACGCATCGTCAGGAGGTTCCTCACTCTGCAGCCCTAGCCACCGGTAGCCTGGGCCCCGTCGGCGGCACCCTAGGTTAGGTTTTTTTATAATGTGTTTATATACTTTGTAATTTCTGTATTGTATTTTACTTTTGATATAACTTTATTCGCATAGAGAACAGTTTGTATAAGGTTGGCAGCAGACTGATAGGTCAATAGTTGTTTATATCGGAAGGATCTCCCTTTTTGTACAATAAAATTATTTGAGGGTGTCCTATCGTTTGACCAAGTCATTTTATAAAATAACACTTCACAAACAACGTTTTACAAAAAAACGTTTCATCAATTGATAATTTTATAACAAGTCATTTTACAAATGACTCACTTCACCAAATGATCAGATGTTACATATACATTTTTCAAACAATCATTTGACAAAATGATCATTTAGCAACTGAGTTATTAGACAAAACTACTCTTGGTCTAAAAACGTCTGGTACAATGTATTATTTGACAAGTGTTTCGTTTGTTTTTTCTTTGTATTTTTTAGAGCAAATCTAACTTTTTTTCTCCAATTTGCTCTACTATTTTTACTATTTTAGATCGTAGAGCATAGTGGATAGATTCGTTAATGGGTTATGTTATGTTAGAACTGCGACCACAACAGCGCCAGAACAAAAAAAAACAATTTGCTCTATCCGTAAAACTCGTAGAGCAAACTTGAGGAAAATGTACGATTTGCTCTTTTAGTACATACAGATTGTAAAGCATAGTGGATAGATTCTAAGATAGTAGCGGAATAAATTACCCAACTACAGATTACAGACTAAATCATAATGTTGGAAAAAGAAGTACTTTTTATGAAATAACATTTTGTTTTTTTGTATGTATATTTACAGTAAGTCTCTAGGGGCTTTTCTTTTTAGGCGAGTGAATATCGTTTCTTCTTGCATCAGCTGCGTAGCAAGTATGTTCGGGTGATTGTTAAGCCTTTGCTTATAAGATTTCATGGAGTTTTTAATCTCTTCTTTTACAGTGCAAATTTTAAGGTCGTGGTGTAACTGTTCATTGGTTATGAACCATGGGGCGTTTGTTACCATAACATTTTGTTAAATAATATTTTGTTATTTAACACATTTGTCAAGTGTAGTGTGTGTAAAATAATCATTTGCTAAGTGACTTTTTGTAGTATGATACTTTTGTCAAATGTCTCGTTTGCCTAATGAATATTTGTTGAAACGTTGTTTGGTCAAATGATCATTTGTCAAACGTTTTTTGGTCAAACATTAGTGAACCAACACACCTATTATACATTTTGACTACATTTTGATCATTTGACCAAATAACGTTTCAACAAATATTCATTAGGCACGTTTGCCTATGTCTCGTTAGACATTTGACAAAAGTATGATATTACAAAAAGTCACTTAGCAAATGATTATTTTAGATATAAATAGAGTTATTATTGGACCTATTGCCCAATTTTTAAGAGCTTCGTTTGGAATATTGTCATGGCGCGGGCTTTTATCCTTCTTCCATTTTAAATGTTTTTCTATAATTTCTCTGTAGTCAAAATGTATAATAGGTGTGTTTCGTGGTTTTGTTATACATTTTCTTCGTTGTGTTCATCGTGGTAAAGATTCCGGTAGAAGTCTGTTGCAATGCTTATTAGCTCTTTTCGTGTTTGTATCTTGCCTGTTTCTTTTTGCGCTTTCAATGGGGGTATCCATGTTTTCTCTGTATTTAGTTGTTTATACGCTTTCTTTTGGCTTTCGGTGTTGACAAGGTTTTTTTCGATCACTTCCATTCTGTAGTTTCCATAGTCCTTTTTTAACATTTGTTAGTAGTTTTATAGATTCGCTAGTTCTTATTGTTCTCTTCTTTAGTTTTTGATGGTTTCGACTGTAGTAGAGTCTGCCTTTCAAGTTGTTATTTAGTTTCGTCAGTTAGTATTTCTTTATTACTTTTTTTCGAGGTGGCAGCCTTAAAACTTTGTTTCACGGCTCTCTAACTTAAAATAGAAGGTCTCTATGTCATCGCTATTTTCCCACTGCATCTTTTCTATTTTTTCCTTCAATGTCCTGAGGTATTCTTGTTGATTTTTGTTGCGCGATAGATCGACTCTATGTTCGCTGAATGTCGCTCGACTTCTTCTAGTTTTTTGTAGTTGAACGGTGCCTCTCACTAACCTATGGTCGCTGGGGAATATTCTGTTATTCAAAATTTCTATGTTTTTGAAGAGCTGTGAGCAGTTGCTCAGTACATAGTCAATCTGATTTTTGTGTTGTTTATCCGGCATGGTCCAAGTCCAAAGGTTTTTGATGTTTTTCTTAAATATTATATTTATTTCTTGAATTTATTGGATAATGCGTATTCTATCAATTTGTCTCCTCTGTAATTTCTAATTCCGTAACAGTATGGTCCCATAATTGTATTTTCTATGTGTTTTCTTTGTCCTATGTTGCGTTCAAATCTCCCATTAAGATGATTTTTCCGTTCGCAAGTTTTTGAGCCCGGTCTATCTGCTCGTAAAAGACGTCCATGTCGACGTCCCGTGCTTCCGAGGTGGGGGGGCTCCGAGGTTCCTTATACTTGTATTATAGATATTTTCACTGCATCGAATTCCATATTTAGGAGGCAAACTCTATCCGATACGCCTATGTAGTTTTCGATATTGCTTTATTATTTACTAGCCTTTGCCCGCGACTACGTCCGCGTGGAACTTGGAAGTATGGAAGCAACCTCGTACAACACGCTAGATATCCACCTAATCACCTTAATTAATTAAAGAGATTATTAAAAGCGCCTGAGCATATGTAAGAGCAATTGTGCTTTTGGTCTAATCATTACATTTCCTACAGGGTCATCAATGTCATCATGAATTACTTACTCACTTTTCAATCTTTTTAGGGATAATTTCCAAGATGAAAACTATCCTATGTCTTTCCTCGGTTCTTAAACAATCTCCATGCCAAATTTCATCATGGATTTTTTATTGGAAATCCTACTCCGTATTGGCCTTGAGTCTCTCCCGTATAGCAGAAAAGATCTAGATCTAGGTTTAGGTTATTTTTTTTATATGACCCGAAACCCGACTTGGTTGGGTTAGGTTTAGGTTATTTTTTTATGACCCGAAACCCGACTTATGAGGAATATGTTGTACAAGTGAAGTGAACGTATGTGAACAATACGGACTGGTAAAAAAATGCATTTAGCGAAAAATACGATTACAAAAAAAACGTGTAAGTAATTAAATGCCGGCCATAATGACGAATGGAAAATAAGCAATTTGGGGAAAAACGCGAATGGTAAGAATACGACTGGGGAAACAAAATATTGGGTAATTCATCTATACAGTCTTCGAGAGGTACCCGAAAAAAAAAATTTTTTTTTTTAGTTTTTATTGTACCGTTTTGTCGGCGTGATACATACACATACTCATACCTAATTTCAGCTTTCTAGTAATAATGATCACGGAGCTAAGCCGCGGACGGACGGACGGACGGACGGACGGACAGACGGACATGGCGAAACTATAAGTAATATAGTTGACTACGGAACCCTAAAAAATGTATTAGTGCAATCTATGGTGCCGAGCAAACAGACTCATGTCGACCAATATTCAGAGAGCTCAATATTTTAACCTTGCCCTCTCTTTATGTACACATGTCTCTTCATTAAACAAAATTTAAGCTCTTTTACCAGTCATGCGTCCACCTCAAGGCACAACACTAGGCATTGGTTAAATTTGCATTATTCTGCATTGGTTAATAAGAATGCCGTATTCATGTGCATAAAAAAATATTATTACCTGCCCAACGATATAAAGGCTTTCGATATACAACAATTTAAAATGTAATTATTCAGTTGGTGTAAGGATAATATTAAATTAATATGTACTATAGTTATTTCAGAACACTGACATGCAAATAATTATGCTAATCATATTATGATTAGCATAATTTGCATTAATTTAATTTATAATATAATATCATGTGAAGTAATGTAATGTAAATAATAAGAAATAGCATGTAAATAAATAAAAATAATGATTAGTATTCAATTATGTATTTATGTAATTAATAATGTTTCGATAAGCTATAATTGTAGTCACTCTCTTCTCTCAAGAGAGTGACTACATGGGCTGGCCCCCCTGGTAAACGAAAACGCGGCAGGCCGATGGAAAGATGGACGGATAAAATTAAAAAGATCGCAGATGACTGGATCGTAACAGCGCAAGCTAGAAAAGACTGGAGAAAAATGGAGGAGGCCTATACTCGTCGAGGGGTCCTTAATAATATGGTGACATAAATAAAGTGAAAAAATATTAATAAATAAAATTAGCTCAATAATAACATGTTAATTAAAAATAATTTAATGAAATGTACTCAAATATTATAATTTATTTCTCATGTAAATGTATAAAATGTATGATATCACTATCACTTCACTACATAGACACTATATAATCTGCGGCTGAGAAATGACAAATCGTAGTTAAAATTTGACAAAATTAAAAAGCTACTTTCTACTAACGCTCGAAACAAATAACATTTTGTTTATTGTTATCTCGCAGCAAAATCGCCATGTTTGAGCTGAGTGAAAAATATTTTATGTACGAATTATATAGTTTATAACATTTTTGTTAGTTTTTTTGCGACAGTACCTTTTAGTAATAAAAATATTGTTTGAAGTTTTTAGTATTAATTCTATTATTTTTTTAATCTACTGACTATTTTTTTGCAACTGGCAATAAAGAGACTGGGACACACTGACTCTGTGCATGTGGTTTCTGTCGGACCAATGGTCCCTTCAGTTGTAAAATACATTTCTTGTCATTACTTTAAAGTTTAATTTTGCGTGCACATTTATTCTGAGTGCACACTTGTTCTGCTGTTGTACCTACATAATAGCTCCATGTTTTAGTGCTATAAAACGTATTAGGTAAGAAGTATGGATTAAGTAAGTCAAAGTTAAGAATATGTATACACGACATAATCTTAAGTTGTATTGCATCAATTCGTTTTTCAGATCAAGTTAAGGATATTAGCGCTTAAATGTAGACAAATTTGTCTTTACTTTTTCTTAAATAAACTTTTTTTATCATTTTTATCTTAAGTGGTATTTCGTTAAATAAAAGAGGTATTAGCGCCATTTTATACCATTGGAAAGGACAACTGGATGAAAAAAGCTGACTCTGCCACCTCAAATGAGGCAGTAAAAACAGTTAAAGTGTTGTTAAATCTATTTATTCACAACACTATTTATGTAAGTTACGCGGACGTCAATCATTTTACTATTTTGCTTAGCATTTCATATATTCACTAGTTAAAATTCCAAAATTTAAAACACTTTACTTGATATTTCATTCGGCCCGCTTGTTTTTTAGTAATTTATGGCCATTTCACTCGATCAGCCAACATGCGTATTACTTTTTCGCTCTATGTACAGGCAAGAAACGCAAAATTAAATCATCACTGTAATGACTGTTCGCCATTTTATTTGTAAACTTTTCTAACGTTGTGTCTTAAACACGCCATTTCATTTATTTTCTCTAAAAAGAGGTCTCATAAAGGCAATTCAGTTTTAATTTTTATTATTTTAAATAAGGTTAGAATTAGCACGCACTATTGCAGATATTTTTAAGAACTCTTTAAACTTCACTCTGAAGACTTAAGTATACCTGAAAAGTAGTAGGAACTCGCTATTAAATAAGTTTTAATTGAGTATAGTAGATATCTTGAAAACGACTTAAGTAGTTTTGAAGAAACCTTCAAGATATCATGAAGAGAATTATAAGCACCCTTAAAACTTTAATCCTAAGCAAGACTGCAGTTTACTTTAGAAGTAGTATGAACTTGGTATTCTACATATCTTGAAAACTAATTAACTAGTGTTAACACAACCTTAAAGATATCTTGAAGATAGTTTTAAGAATCCTTAAAACTTCACTCCTAAGTAAAACTTAAGTTTATCTTACAAGTAGTATGAACTTAGTCTTCACATTCTCCTAAAGGCTGTGCCAATCTGTGCTTTACACTGTCTTGAAGGTAATCTGAGGGATATCTAGAAGTCCTAGAAGATTTTTTCAAGACAACGGCCTGAATTAACGAATTTGAGTGCAAGATATCTCCAATACCTTTTTTAGGAACAGGAATGCTACTTGGGCTATGATCAAACAAACATGTTTCTTAACAAATTATTGATGTTACTACCTAGAACAGGGCTATTGGGATTTATTGGTATCTATTGGAAACCTACAGTTTGAATTTTACATTGATAAATTTTGTTTCAAAAACTACTCGAAATTTACAAAATTCACGCGGAAAATTGTTTTTTTCAACTTATTTTCGACTACACGCAATGAAAGCATGAAATAGCTACGATACTACCTAGAACTCGGGGAAAAGTATTATTCACTTCAAAAAGTTGGTTGAAATTATCACTATATTTGTCATAATATGAAAAAAATATTATTTAAAACGAATAAGGCCTCTTAGTATTATTTGAATGTCTTACTCGTTCACGGGATAATAGTGTCTCGGACCTTTGGGAGGCGTGCACGTAGCCGAAGCCAACGTGTAGAGGCCCATTCGACAGTTTAATGAAATGTAATGGATACATCATGCGGATGATCTCCCTGTCCGTGTCATGGGACGCAGACAGAGACAGCACCTGCAAGATGTAAGAAGAGCCCACAACTACATTTTTGCCGTTCGCGCCGATGTCGCCCGTCACGCCGACCTGCCCCGTGCCGACGCCGCCGTATCCGGCGTTTAGACTGAGTACCGTTAGGTTGAGCATCAAATCAAAGATAACTCAAATGTATAAAATGAGAGACATATCCAACCGCAATAAAAAAGGTACTACAATTATATAAAAGTCTGTATCACAGTAGGCAATAGGCATGCTATATTCATACACCGGTAGTGGCCAAACGATTGACTACTTAAAAGTAAACTCGTATTTACCTTCATAATCTAACGTTTCGGCGGGATTGCACACGCCGAAGAAGGTAAATAAGAAATATCGCGTTAGACCCGTTATAATTTGTGTTAATTTGGTGTAATTTGAACCAAACATATGATGTTTTAATTTAAAGTAGGAAGTATATTACCAATATTTATTTACAACTTTTACTACATAAATACATAATTCATTTGCCGCAAGCGCATCCACACTGCCCTGATATAGAGACAGTACCAGCAGCCGACACGACGCCACCGAAATCAACCGAGCCCAGTACCGGCACGGAGCCCACAACTACAGTGTTGCCACTCGCGCCGATATCGCCCGTCACGCAGACTTGTCCCGTGCCCACGCCGCCGTAACCGGCGTTTAGGCTATTGAGTACGTTCAGGTTGAGTATTAGAGACAAGGGCCAAAGTCAACTGAAATTTTATTACATAAAATGAGATGGGAAACATATCCAACTGTCATAGAAGGTGCTAAAAATACCTGAATATGAGACAGTACGCTACTTTGATACAACTATGATTGTCTCATTCATAGAATAGAATAGAATAGAATAGAATAGAATATATTTTATTGTATAACTGTGTACAGAGATGGTAACAAAATGTATTTAGTAACAACAGTTTATCCGTCACGGACGTACAATAATTAACATTTCATATTACACGTTAGTACATGCATGAATTACTTATAACTATAAAACTCATTCATATTATAGAAGACCCTATCGATGAGCCAGTTTTTTAAGCTGGTTTTAAATTGTTTACTTTCAAGTGACTTTAATTCAACTGGAAGATTATTGAAGACACGCATTGCGGCAATGAATGTGCTTTTATACATAAGTTTATTGTTGACCTTCGGAATCTGATAATTATATTTGTACTGGGTGCGCAAATTGTTGTTAAGTGATGACTTTTTAGTGAAGTATTCTCCATTGTGTTTGACAAAGAGGCAGAGCTCCAGTATGTAAATCCCAGTTAACGTAAGTAATTTATTTTCCTTGAAAACATTTCTGAGTGAATGTCGACTGTGCAAATGATACATGGTGCGCAAGCATCTTTTTTGCAATCTAAACGTGGTTTCAACGTCAGTGGAATCGCCCCAGTAAATTATACCATATGCAAGTAACGAAAATACATTACCATAATATGCACTTTTGATGACATTCTCAGAACAAGTTTCGGACAGTACGGATAAAGCATAACAGGCTTTTGCAATTTTATTGTTCAAATCTGCTATGTGAGACTTCCAGTTAAGATGTGTATCTATTTTAATACCTAAAAAGTTAGCATTATCGACTTGTTCAATAACTACCGACCCCGCTGCTACGGCAACAGACCTGGGTACTGTTTTATAATTTCGTAATTCCAGGAGTTTGGTTTTCTGTAAGTTGACATTTAAGTTTATGGTCTTTAGCCATTTAATTACAACGCTTAGGGTATTATTAATATTCTGTTCAAGTTCTTCATTTGACAAAGATCCCGAAAACAGAAGCGTAGCATCATCAGCAAATAATACGCATAACTCATCGACGATTTTAGGCAATTCATTAATGTAGATTAGAAAAATAAGTGGTCCTAACACACTTCCTTGTGGAACTTCAACATTTACGGTCTTGAAATCTGAACGCGTCTGTTCCATACATTTTGTAAAGTTATTGAACGATTCAATGACTGTAGCCTGTTTCCTATTACACAAGTAGGTTTTAAAAAGATTAAGAGCATTACCTCGAATGCCTATATTTTCTAACTGATATAAAACTGTGTCGTGAACTACGCAGTCGAATGCTTTAGAGAGATCTAGTAAAAGAGCAAAACATGGTCTCTTGTTGTTTATTTCATCCCAGATGTGCATAAGGATCTTGAACATCGCTAAAGAAGTAGATTTACCCTTTTGAAACCCAAACTGGTTTGGACTAAGTATGTTGTGAGCTTCAATAAACCCTAACAATCTAGAACACATGACTTTCTCAAAAATCTTCGAGAATGTAGGAAGGAGAGCTATTGGTCTATAGTTACCGATTTCATCCTTGTCACCTTTCTTATGCAAAGGTTTAATTAGAGTTATTTTTAGGTTATCAGGAAATATTCCTGTCTCAAGTGTGAGATTTATAATGTAAACTAGAGGGTCGCAAATATAATCAATACTCGTTTTTATTACCTGAATTGGAATAGAGTCATGGCCAAAACTTTTCTTGTTACCTAATGATCTAACAATACCTTTTATTTCATCATTGTCAACAGGTCTTAAGAATATGCTTTTGCAAACCGTTTGAGACACAGTTTTATATTTTTCACAAGGCGATGCGCTACCCGAATCCGTAGTTTGGTTAAGAAAATAATCATTAAAGGTATTAGCAATGGCTAGAGGCTCTGATATATAAGTGCCGCCATGCATAATTTTCTTCATTGTCGTTTTTAAAGGGTTGCCACAGGTGGTTTGTTGCTTAATCATTGCCCAAGTAGCCTGTGATTTATTGACACTATTACTAATGAATTTATCATTTGAAATAATCTTAGAGCAACGTATCACTTTCTTGAATAGTTTACGATACTTTTTGTAGTTATTCGCGCACACCGGATCTTTGCGTCTTTGTGTTAACAAATGCAGTTTGCGTTTGGTTTTACTTGCTTTTATTATACCTTTCGTTTTCCAGTTGGGTTTCTTCTTAAACGTTTTTTTAACAGACTCGAGGGGTATTGTTAAATCAAATATTAATTTAAACGTATCTATAAATGCCTGATATGCACTATTGGAGTCCAGTTTATCATAAACATCTGAAAAATTTACTTGTGAAATGTACTTAATGAATATATCTATGTATTTATAAATTTTTCTAGATTCTACAAACCAATATTTTACTCTAAATCCAAGACAGGTGGGAAATGTAAATATCTGACTTGTGTGATCAGAGATACCCAGGTTTAAAACATGTGCTGAGGACTGTCGAATGTTAGAAATTATGTTATCAATACAAGTTTCCGATGTATTTGTGATCCTTGTTGGTTTATTAATTTTTGCAATCAAATTGTACTTACATAGACAAGATATGAAAGAACGTTTTGCCATATCATTGCTTAGTAAATTTATATTAAAATCACCCGCCAAAATTATTTTTCGTTTGAAATAACGGAAACGGAGAATTAGTTTGTCAAGCAGGATTTCAAGACTTCTTAAAAAATAAATTAAGTCACCATCAGGGCTTCTGTATATACATACCACTATACAGCTTATATCGGGTATTAAAATGCCACAGGTTTCAAAATGCAACTCTTTCGACATAGCAGAAATCCATTCAAGGTCAATGAAACTCAAGGTTTTTTTAACATAAATGCAGACTCCGCCCCTAGTCAATTTATTCCTACAGAATTTTGCCCCCATCACGTAATCATCAATTTGGATAGTACAAGCTTCATTTCCCCTTAAAAATGTTTCAGAGCAGCAAAGCACGTCAATATTCAACGAGTCCTTTAAAATTTCTATTTCACCGATTTTTGATTTTAAGCCTTGAACGTTTTGATGGAAAACTGTAAAATTGCACTCATTGGGATCGAAAAAAAGTAGTTTCATCCAGAACACTCGATTTATCGTCACGTGTGTTAGTATATGGTATAGGCAATGCTGGCTCAGTTTGAGTATCCTTAAACATATAATGATCATATGTATATTCTTTATTCAAACTCGATATGCGGTTTAACAATTCTGCACTCAAATCTAACTTACGAGTTCTAAAAGAATGAGAAGGGCCATCATAAGGACTAATGAAATAAGACCAGTGTTTAAATTCGTCACATAGAGACTTAAACATTTCACTAAGTTTTGGGACATTTATATGCTTGTTGAAATATACATCGCTAAGAAGAACATTTGTGTGCGCTAATCGCTCTATATAATAATATAAAGTAGCCTGCAATTTCATGATACTCTTATCATTTTGACCACACAAAAAAACTACATAGTCAAATTTACTAAAGTTCTTACAAAGTTGTATGCAGGAGTTCAAAAGTTTATCGGTTGATGCACCTGGTTTTACAATGGCCGTAACGACGTGGCTACAACCAAGGTGATTTTGTAAATATCTTCGTACAAACACACATCTACTGTCAGAAACTATAAGCACTCTTCGTTTATTTACATGTAGGTCTGCATCCGTTTTTTCCGCGTTTCTGGGTGGATATTCTTGACTACGTCCGGTGACAGCTTTACAGTCGAGCAATAGAGCCTGCTCATTATTGTTAGAAGACACATAAATATCCTGAGGATCCACGTTACTTGTGATTGAACTGCTCGGAGACTTCGGAGAAGAATGAACATCAGATTCTGATTTGTGGAAAATGTTAACTTTTGTTTTGGCGATACTACTAACTTTAGTAGTGCAGCTGAAAAGGGTATCGGCCGTAGAATGAGCAATGTCTATTTTTGTTGTTGGTTTTTTAGGAGTGCTCTTTTGTAACTTCCCTTTTTCTCCTAAAATTTTTTTGAAAAGTTCAATCTTTTTTATTTTTTCCCCCATTTCTTTTGTAATTTCCGTTATAGTGCAGTTCAAGCGGTCAATTTCATCATGTGCACTCGCAAGTTGTGAGGATAGGATAGCCACCTGTGATTTTAGTTCCAAGACTTGTTCACTTTCTGTGGCTGACAGATTAGGGAGGCTGCACACAGTGTCATCATGCTCTTGCGAGTCAAAGTCGGTAAGTAGTTCACTTTTTGGAGACGTTTCCGGAGTCCGATATTGTTGAATAGGTTTAGTTTTGGATGACATAGCGATACTTCCATGCATATGAGCGATATCTGAGTTATAGGTATTGAGATTGAAGTCGATGAGCTCTGTCTCTGAGACCGAGGATGTATGCACTTGTTTCGATCTGTGTTTTCGTCTTGTAATATTGTCACGATCTGGAGATGGTAGTATATGTGGACTTTTTTGTAACATAGTACTCACTTGATAGTGTTTAGCAGATGAGGCTGTTGTTGCTGTGTCTTTTTTGATGGTTCAGGCACGAGCTGACATAAAGTGGAAGTAATCGCAGAATCAATTTTTTTGGTGTCAGGTGTATTGGTCTTCATTTGGGATTTTTTTGGCCGACATTTGGTGCAGATCCAAGAAGCTTTACGTTCCTTATCCATTAGGTTATACAGTTTGTCGTAGTTAGCACAGTTTAAGTCATAGGTTTTTTTACAAACTGAACAAATAAGGTAATGTTTATCTGCTATTTTCTTTGAACACTTAACACATATCGGTGTAGGTGCCATGGTGATTAAATTTATTTAGTGTGCCAAAATAAAGGATAGAATTTCTAACACACTATATTTTAATGTGCTAAAAATAACAATTGTAGATAGCACCCTCTACCACTGTAACACTTTCAACACTCGGAGCGACCGGCGAGCGAAGATATTGTACTGCATACACGATTGATAACGTTGCGGAGCGTTTCCTTGGTACGGGGGCGGACGATGAACAAGCCGTTTTGAATGATCTAGCCGGCCGGCTTAGGGTGAGTCATCGCGCGCACGGGCACCTCGCAAACTATAATAATGTTTATTTACTTCACACGATAATAACACTGTAAGTTCTGCACGGATTTTAAAAACAAAAACACTATTTGAAAGCACTGTTAGATGGCTTTCTTTTGGTTATAATCACAAGTCAATTAATATCAACTATAAATATTGCGGAATAATTTAACACAGAGCCGATCTGAAGGCGAGTCGAGCGCCGACCCCACTCAATCGTCATCGTGTAATTGATACAAAATAACATGTATCAATTACGCGAGCATGTGTTACCTTCGCGCATAAATATCAGAAAGTAGCAGCTTTGATGCATACTCATTCATGTATTTATTGAATTTGACCATTAAAGGCTCAATGGTCACATATGATCTTTGGTTCAAATTGTAGGTAAAATTTCAAATAGACAGTATATATTAGTAATATTTATTTAAAATTTTGATCTAACGCACTATCATTTATTTGCCGCAAGCGCATCCACACTGCCCAGATATAGAGACAGTACCAGCAGCCGACACGACGCCACCGAAATCAACCGAGCCCAGTACCGGCACGGAGCCCACAACTACAGTGTTGCCGTTCGCGCCGATGTCGCCCGTCACGCCGACTTGTCCCGTGCCCATGCCGCCGTAACCGGCGTTCAGGCTACCGAGCCCACTGTTCAGATTAAAGCTGTTGATGCCCAGAGATGGCGGGAGCTGGCTGCAGCCGCAGTTTTGGGACATCGCGGACTGTTAAAATATCATACACATTATAAAATAGTAACAACTTACGACTTAAGCTCGTAGTCCCCCTTCACCGCTCCGGTTTCATGTCCAATTCTTTCACGGTTCAGGCGGGTGCGGTTCAAGTTGCATAAAAACATTTAGCATATTTTCATTTAACTACTTTCAAAATGAATAATAAACACATTGCATAAAAACAAAATTCATAATTTTGTCAAGCATAATATTTAAACATCATAACCATTAATAATCATAATAACATTCGTTATAATGTTCATAAGTCATAATGTCACTTGGTATAACATACATTCAGAATATTTATTAAAACTCATAAAAACACTTAAAATAATTATCAAGTTGCATAAATATCATATCAAATAAGTCCCGAATAAAAAGTTGTTGAGTACCTACTGAAATATTGTTATGGTTTTTTTACCCTAAAAACGAAACTGCTCCAAGAGATAGGTAGGTTAGGGTTATTTTTTTGTATGGCCTTAAAAACGAAACTGCTCCAAGAGATAGGTAGGTTAGGGTTATTTTTTTTATGAGCCTAAAAGCGAAACTGCTCCCAGAGATAGGTAGGTTAGGGTTTTTTTTTACCCTAAAAACGAAACTGCTCCAAGAGATAGGTAGGTTAGGGTTATTTTTTTTATGACCCTAAAAACGAAACTGCTCCCAGAGATAGGTAGGTTAGGGTTTTTTTTTATGACCCTTAAAAGGTAACTGCTCCTAATTTGGCTCGGCAATGGGGAAACATGATTAAAAATAAAATATTATATTTTTAGATATATTTATTTGGACAACATTAATTATGCTTTAAGTTATTATGAAAAATTGGGCAAGTGCGAGTCCGACTCGCGCATGAAGGGTTCCGTACCTATACATATTATATAATCTATAAGAAGTTTGTTGTATGGGAGCCCCCCTTAAATATTTATTTTATTTTGTTTTTAGTATTTGTTGTTATAGCGGCAATAGAAATACATCATCTGTGAAAATTTCAACTGTCTAGCTATCACCGTTCTTGAGATACAGCCTGGTGACAGACGGACGGACGGACGGACGGACGGATGGACAGCGAAGTCTCAGTAATAGGGTCCCGTTTTTACCCTTTGGGTACGGAACCCTAAAAGAGTATGATATGACAATGGTATAGTATACAAAGTGACTATTATGCTATTTGTCTATTATGCAAATACATTATTATGCAATTAAGCTATTATAATTTTCGAAATTATGCAATTCGTTTGTATGCATTTTGTTTTTATGCTATATGATCACTTATGCAGGTTGAAATTATGCAATTCGTTTTATGCAAAATGAAAATTCGCAAATTGGTGTTATGCAAAACATTACACACCCCTTTATATGATATACTTACATACATAAATTATGTACCCAAAGTAATATATTTCGAAGAGAGTTAGGAAGAGAGACTGTCCAAAAGATGCTTGCGCAACATGCGCTTGAAGGAGACCTTGCTCTGAGCTTGCTTGATGTTGAGTGGGAGAGCGTTCCAGAGGTGTATTTGCCTGAACCGGGTGTGTAATGTTTTGCATAACACCAATTTGCGAATTTTCATTTTGCATAAAACGAATTGCATAATTTCAACCTGCATAAGTGATCATATAGCATAAAAACAAAATGCATACAAACGAATTGCATAATTTCGAAAATTATAATAGCTTAATTGCATAATAATGTATTCGTTTAAGTTTATGGTAATTAAATTAATTAATTATATATCTTTTGGTAATTGATTTGTGTTGTATTACTGTTTGTCTGTAACCTTTGATCCTGCACCGACTACATATTTCTGCTTAACCCAGTGGTTGACTGGTAGAGAATGCCTAAAGTCATTAAGTCCGCCATTTGTACTTTTTTTGTATTGTGCAATAAAGTTTAAATAAATAAAAATAAATAAATAACAACCTAGGTACTCGTAAATTAAAGTCTCGCAACAGAACTTAATGCGAAAGGAACATGGGCAAATTTGTATAGAGGCTGAACAAAGATCCAACATAGATGCGAGTTCAGTTATTAGATAGGTGTTAATATCAGCTTCATTTTGTACTTTGGACACCACTCTCAGCTCTGCAATGAAATTCAGCTTGGTGCCCATAATAAAAATTAAAGTATACTTATCTATCTAATGATTTAACTCTCATCTTAGTTCTTGGTCCAATTTGGCGCATGGTCCTTCACCTCAATGTTTTGAATATATTCAAGTTTATTGAGTTTTTTGTTTTTGATTTCTGTTAAAGTTACAGAAATATCGCCTAGTCACACTTAAAGATTACGTCTAGTGTAGGTATGGCCAAGTATTTATTTATTAAAACGTTATGGCATAAAAGTTAGTACAAATGACGGACTTAATGCCATATGGCATTCTCTATTCGCCAACCATAGGGAAAAACAGAGATACTAGTAGTTGGTGCAAATCGGATTGGCTTATAATCTGAAATACATTGCATTTAATTTCAACTGCAAGAAAATATTCTATAATCAACAAGGAAAAAAGGTTTTTACCATTATATATATATTTTTTTTTTAAATGAAAAAATATGTATTTACCTGGATTAAAAAAGCCTGCACGAACAAAACAAATACTGCGAGAGGAGACATGATTGTGAGTTATTATTTTTAACCGACTTCAAAAAAGAGATACTCAGCCGTCTTGTTCGAATGACTTGATATTTAAAGTATTTACCTTCTTTTATATACAAAATCTCCAAAAATATGTCCTAATAGGTCAGGATGTCGTAAAATTCTAGGCAACGCCTTATCTATCTATAATTTCTATTTCTATGTTATTTTATCTACAGGGCTTATCTCTATAACCGCTATTGCTATAACTATTATTGCATAAAAAATACCGTTGTCATCTATTGTTTATGTCTTTTTTAATTCCTTCTCTAAGACTAGATTTTGTCAAAATACTAGACTTTTGTCAAAATATTAATATACTAGGTGCGCCTTGCAATAGGCGCAGGCGCACTAAATGAAAACATAGACCCTTGAGCCTGAATAACATTTTAAAATAAAAAAAATAAACGGATTATATCGCGTCTATTAATTATTTGAGTCTTCCTGACGTTTCGGAACCTTTATAGATGCCGTTGTCAAAGGTTGACTGAGAAAAACACAATTGTTCTCTGTCAAAGTATCATTTGTGCAAACTATAAAAATTTGAAGTGGGCTATCAAAGGAACCGGGCCATCTTTGGCGCTAGTACCTTACTTTTTTGTGTGGTTTTTCTCTAATAAAAAGATGAATAAAAAAACAAAATATTTTGTTCGGTATAATGAAACATTCGAAGAGATAAGTTTCTTTCTAGCAGTCAAAGGTCTTCCGTTATCAACTGGTTTCTCCAAGTCGTTGTTTTTGGTTGTGAGTGACGCACCAGATAAGGAAAACGCCTGGAGAATGACCTGTATTATCTTTGTCGGTAGTGCCAAAGATAAAAAATGGCAAACAATTTTTTTTTCTGGTTTAATCAGTTTATTTTAAAATAAACACATGACAATATATTTACAATACTAAAAACTCCAGATATAAAAGAAAGGATAATTATTATGTACAATGGCTTAATTAGAAAACTGCTGTCTGCTCCCGGCATGGTCCACATTTTATTAACACGGCATTTTGTTAGCCGTGGTTACCTATAATTGTATAAGCATCCTGTTTGTCATTTGTGTACTTACATTATGTTATAGTCTGATGTGTTATCTGTTGGTAATTCTTACATAATAACAAAAAAAACACGCGTATCGTTAAGTAAAAAGTTCGTCACATAATTTAATAGGCCTTTATACAATTTAAAATGCATCTTGTTGATATTATGATAATTATCGACGGCAAAAAGAGTGAACGCTGTATTACGCCAAGTGAAATAATTGGCGATTACAGCGTTTAGGTACTAATATAATTTCAACCAACTTTTTAAAGTGAATAATACTTTTCCCTGAGTTCTAGATAGTAGGTAACATAGCTATTTCATGTTTTTATTGCGTGCAGTCGAAAATAAGTAAAAAAAAAAAACAGCGTTCTGCGTGAATTTGTCAATTTCGAGAAGTTTTTTAAAACAAAAATTATCAATGAAATATTCAAGTTGTTGGTTTCAAGTATATGTACAATAAATCACAATAGTCCTGTTATAGATAGTAAAATGATAATATAAACCAGACAAAGATCAAAGCTTAAAGAAAAATTGAAAAAAGGAGATACTTGGTGAAAGAGAACGGGAATCGAACCCGGTACCTCTGGGTTAGCGATGACGAGACATTTGGAAGCGAAGGTCCTCAAATTATGGCGTTCCGTGGTTACCGGAATTATGAAAATTCGGAATGATGATGCATTTGGACAAAATAAACTTCGGAGTATTATAGTGTACCCACAGAACACCCATGACCCATGAACTAATATTATGCAAAAATAATAATATTATAGTTCCTGTAAATATTATGGGAATATATTATGCGAAACCAAATAAACAAAGTCAAATTTAAATGCGTAACCTGTTCCCGTTAACGTAGAAGTTTGATTTTTTCACAGCTTCAAGGGATCGTAGACTTGAGTATACGGTGTTAATTTCAACTCGATACCTCCACGTGATCTCGAGATAAAGGGTCTTGACAGGCAGACAGATGGATGTACGGACAACAAAGTGATCCTATAAGGGTTCCGTTATTTCCGATTCATGTACGGAACCCTAAAAATTATGAGACATTACATGTTTCATTTTATAATAATATTATGCGAGTTCATCATACAAATATTTACTCTTCCCGGGGTTCGAACCCAGCGCCGAACCGCACGGCAAGAACCGCCGGCAGTAGGCCGCTGAACTACCAATGTGCTTGCGCCTCATGCACCGTCAAATGTATAATAGTATTTTATGCAACCGTTGTATAAGAGGGGGCAAAATACGTGAGTGGCATGGGTTACGATGTGAGCGTAGCGAACATCGTAAGAAAGATGCCACGAGCGTTTTTTGACCTACTTAATACAACGTTGCATACAATACTTTTTCTACGACTCGACATTTCATAAATAAAATACAAAATAAACAACAAAGAAAATAATTACATGTTCCCGCTCGGAATCAACAAAATTAAAAAAAAATAGTCTCTGATAAACTTTTTTTTTATTGATGTCCATCTGTCAAAAAATATGAACTTATACATAAAGGTATGCGTTCACTATACTAAACATCTGTCAAAAAAATGTGAACTTATGCATAAAGGTATACTTTCACTATATACTAAACATCCATGCACTGAAGATAAAACTTTTTTTTAAGTTGGCAGCAATGCCTTAGTACAATAAGTTTTTTTTAATTGCAAATTGTGTTAATACAGCTGTTTATCTTGTAATCTGGTACTAAGTGAAGCTTTTGTGGCGACATTATAACATCGTTTAGTGTTTTTTTGGGCAGTATAGAGTATATACTTTTACAGACTATCATAATTTATGTCTTTATATTAGAGTTAGTAACTATATAAATGACAGAAAAAAGTACTGGAGTAGAAAAATATTTATATAGAATCTTTTTTTTTTTCGTCAAATGTTTAAAAAAGTATACGCTGCCGATGCCGTGGCAAGGTAAAAGGCGACCTTTTGCTATGGAGCTCCATACAAAAAGGTCGCACGGTCGGTACACTGCCATGGTACGGCAAAAGGACGTATCTTACTATGACATCCGTATAAAGATAAGACCTTTTACCGTAACTCGGCAGTACACTTTAGCTTGGTACCCCTACTTTGTTTCCCATCTGTAACATTTCGCCAAATTGTTATTTGTCGAAAGCGGCATATCGAAAATTAGTGTTTCAAATAGGTAACCCTTTAACTTGAGAGCATTGTTTTCATTTATTTCAAGAATCTTCAGTTTTAATAATATAAATAAAAAAAATATAAACCTTCTTAAACATGTATATGAACACATGAGATGCACATGTACAATATAGTAACAAAAATATTACAATTCATATTCTCAAATTCTCAATATAAATACTGATTTCCGACGTTGCTGCTATCTTGAATACACAACATGCTATTGTACGAACAGGGATGAGTATCTATGTGATCCGTGTACCCTTGTAGATACAGCGCGTCTATGACTTGGTTATTCAACTCTGCTTCAGGCCTGTAGTGGACGGAGCAGGACGTAATGCTCTTAATCTTCCCCTTTTCCACCACCATGAGCCCAGCTCCGGAGACAGGGTTGCCGGCTAACAGACTCGAAGTGTGAAGAAGCCCCGTCTTATGAACGTTCGACAGCAGAAGCTGACCGTCCGGCCCCATCACAAATATCGCCGCCTTCTGCGAATAGCTCACATCAGCATTGCTCGTGTCTACTAGAACTGCTTGCGAATTGTAAAGTGAACCGTTTTCCACTGTAACTTCCCATGTAAACCTTTGGTGCACGTCAAAATAGACTACAGTCGGTGGGCACTCAAAAACGCCTCTCCAAATACATTTTTTCGGCTCCTTCTTATACTGTTCTTGCATCGCGTAAGTTCCGTATGCGAAGGAAATACTCATAACGTCTTGATGTTGAACGAACTCCGTTCTGCTGCGTGTGTTCTGATCGATAACATATATTGTACCTGGATCTTGTATCACGTATAACTTCCTGCCATAGACAGTCATATGCCTGTATGCACCGCCGTTGATTTCAAATTGATTACACTTTTTAGAACCCTGGGAGCCACTGTTAATGAAACCACCTTCTCTTACACCGTAAACGGTGCCTGCGATCATTGCCAGGCCAGTAATGTCAGAGCCAGTGGCTTCACAATATAGCTGGCAGCCTGTTTCAGAACAGCGGTCGATTCGTCCATTATCAGAACCTGCGTAAATGTATGAGCCGGAAGCCATTAAGGATCGAACATGTCTGTTAGTTTCCAAGCTAGCGAAAACCCAGCAGCTGTTGGGTGTGTTCAAATCGCACCTCAATATCGTCCCGTTGCGAAGACCCGCGTGGATGAATCCCGATGCTACAGCCAGGCCGGTTATTTCAGAGCTTGCTTGATTGAACTTGGAGCAGGAGTGTTTCTTCTGCCAATGGCATCGAAGCATAGCTCCAGAAGTCAAAGACGCGAACAAAAACTCTCCATGAACAACTGTAGAAGTGAGTGCTTCATTTCCAAGATACAGAACTTCGCAGGACTTTGGGCTCGCGTGTGAACATCGGGAAATTGTCCCATTCTTGAAGCCAAGTACAATCATGGGAGGTACGTACGTCACTTCATTGGTTAGCGTTATTACGGTTTTTGTCTTCTTGACTTCGTTGAATATCGAACCTTGCTCTGACTCCGCACCAGCGAGGGTCAGCAGCGTCGTCAGCACCAGAAAAGCGAACTTCTGGACAGGCGACATGTCTTTAAATTACGACTGGGACTCTCAAACTGGTTATTTAACTGGAACTGTTCAGCTTATATTGCCGATAAGAGTACATTCATATCAACCAAGAAGTCACAGTTCAAATAACGTGTTATATTTTTAAATGTGTGTGTTTAATAATTAATTTTTTGTGCAATCAACATTTGTGAATAAGCTTGTTTCTCATTCAGTCTTCATCATCATAAATTTAAGACTCAAACTCTTGTCGGACTCTGTCCATAGCCACTTCCTTGATTTTCCTATATAGCTTAACGTCTACCTTTTATTTTTAACCGACTTCCAACAAAAAGAAGTAAAACATAAATGTTACGGTTTTTTTGTATGGTCACCGATATCATCGCCAATTGCGGAGTGGCCAGGTGTGGGATGTTCCCGTCGTGGCCAAGTCAGGATCTGATGATGGGATACCAGGGAAATCGAAGACAACCCTCTAATGTTACAGACACCAATAGTGATTTCCATATATTTTTTCAAGTTCATCCATCGCTTCATGATGCTGAGCTGACCATGGCGGTTAGGAGTTAAGCGATAATTCTAACGAGATGCCTGCAAACTAACCCCCACCGATCGCCCCGTTATATGTATTTTATTTAAATCACTTAAAAATACCGGCCAAGTGCGAGTGGGACTCGCGCACGAAGGGTTCCGTGCCATTATCTGTAAGTTTGTTGTATGAGAGCCCCCCTTAAATATTTATTTTATTTTATTTTTGACCAATGCGAGAGCGGTTTTATTTTAATCAAAAGACATTTGCGTCGAGATAGTTTTGAGCTGTTTAGTGGAAATAAGACCAGTAGTTTTCAAGATATTCAGCTTTAATTAGATATAGTGACGAGAAATAGTGCCAATGTTGTAGATTGCTCAAGACCGCTTGTGTAAAGTTTGTCATGATTACGATTGCATAAAGCAATTTCCAATTAAATTTTATTTTTAGTATTTGTTGTTATAGCGGCAATAGACATAGACAGATCTGTGAAAATTTCAACTGTCTAGCTATACCGTTCTTGAGATACAACCTGGTGTCAGACGGACGGTCGGACGGACGGACGGACAGCGAAGTCTCAGTAATAGGGTCCCGTTTTTACCCTTCGGGCACGGAACCCTAAAAAGCGCGGCATCTGTTTTATAGTAATAATTAAGTGGTTCGCCAACGACTTCAAAAGGTGATTCAAATGTAATCTATACATGAACGGGTTATTTTTGGCTTTTAAGTTTATTTCGAAGTCGGGTCTATTTAGTTTTTTTTAATGTAACCTATTTTTGGCCTTCCTCTTTCTCGCGTCCCTTTAACTTTCCCTTTTATGATGTTATTTATAGAAGCGACATTTCGTATAAGATGGCCAAGTATTTTTCACTAGTAGTGCAGCTACCTACAAATTATAAACCTATATATGTTTTGCTTAGCGTGAATTGACAAATTTTTATATATTTAATACTACAATTTTATTACTTTCATGTATTCCGCTTGAAAATTCATTTCAATTGTTATTAATTTCCATTTGTTATTGGCATAATTACTCATATTCATTGACAACATTTCATATTTTTAAGAATACAATTTAATACGAAAGAGGACTTATCTGTTTTCATATTTTTCCTGGGATTGCTAATTATTTTTTACTAATTTTTAGTAACTCTAGAAGTTACTTTAGTCTGGTGTCTAATTGAAAAAAAACTTGACAGCTTATTTTTTTCGTGGATAAATCGAAGACTATTACTCTATGCCGGCACAGTTGTCGTAAATGTCTGTTATTTTATATATTTTCTTATATTCCTTTACATACCTATATAAAAATAAATTCAAATATTTTTTAGGGTGTACATGACGCAAAGTTCTCTCGTTCTCTGTATAAATTTCCAAAAAGCATTTAATTTATTCAAAAAGTGGATACAATACAAATAAGTAGGTACAATAAATTGTCATAAAAAATAAAATTCAGTCGATGTGTGGGAGGGCAGCACCGTCGTCGAATCCCAGCCATTTCACTAATGGCTTGAACCTGTAACGTGTGCCACGAATGCACATGCTAGTTGCACGTATGACGGCAACGCTTACCCGTGCTCTAAGCCAGCCCAGCACGGTACTTAGAGATCGGTGCCAGCGGTCTGAAATGGCTTCTGCCATGTGTTTCATGAAAGAAGACATTTGTGGGGCAAAGACGCCATCAACTGACGTTACTAGTGGGGTGAAGGTGGCGTGGCGCATTTCGCAAGCGTTTGAGTATTTTCTTTTCTTTTCATCTTCAGCTGATTTTAGGATGGATATTACGGGTCGCGAGATGTAAGAAGGAGCGTCGGTGTCAACAACACGGATGTCAAATAACGCCTCCCTCTGAGCATCCCATACTCCGCGGCAGGATAAGTCTGCTCGTAGACCGTTGTCATTTTCAGAAATAATGGGTTCTTTCGTGACATTGCCCCATGCGTGTTGACATAGTTCGCAAAAAAGGTCTCTTATTTCGTTGTGACGTCTAGTGATTAAGCCGCCGGTTTTACAGCAGAGGGCATGATCGATATTAAAATTATCATTCCCACAGCCGTCGTATGACTGTGGCATGGAGATTGGTATGCGGTGGTAGCGTATTGCTAAAGCGTCTCTGAACTCTGTTGGGGACAGGTCGAAATGATCTTTCTTTGTGGGTATCACAGACAACCAGTTAGATGATTTTGTTTTCATTTTAAGTGCGATCGATCTTTCTATAGTTCTTCTCCTGTTGGCGGTGAATTTTGCGAGTGTGGTTTCTAGGAATATATCTTCGAGGGTTTCTTTCTCCTTACGACCTGCACTCTGTGCTTCTTTTAGAGACGTGTTGTGTTGAGATAGGTCGATATCCTTGTTTTCTATTAGAGCGGTGGTTAGTATTGTACAGCCTTTCTTAGAGATTTCGTAGTTTAGGTTGGCGGAATTAGATGGGTCGGAAATTGCTAATCCGCCTTTATGCACTGGTAGAGAAGTTAGGTCGGCTTCTATAGGAGATACGTCGCCACCGAACAGCGTTGGCAGAAAGATTGTTCTTAATGCATGTGTTAGTGGACCAAAGAATTCATTGGAATTTTTCTGAACACGAAGTAAAAAGAACCATTTAAATTGTACTGCTTTTGTGAGGGCTGCGTAGGCGGCTTGCGGAGAATCTTTGCAGACCTGTGATATTTTTTCTACTGTAGATATGAATTGTTTTACATTATTTTTAATGAATTCTTCTTTTCCTTCACCAATGTAGCTTCCCAGATAGCGAGCTCCGGTAACAATGGTTACGTTGGTGCCTTTGAAGATCTGGTAAGCAGATTTTTTGACCGTTTCAGATGCAATGAGTACTGTTTTCTTGGCTTGTGGAAAGTATCCAAAGCGAGGACCGATGTTATTTATTTTATTCCACCATTTGCGGAGATGTTTGAAGGCGCCTTGAGCTGAGGAGTCGTCTGCATACCATGATTGAGTTATATTTTCTTCTTCTTTCATTTTGTTTATGATGGGTATAGTTGCGATAGCGTAGAGTGGCATAGCGAGCGGATCACCCTGCGTTACTCCTTCTTTGCTGTATAGTCTCATGTCGGAGTCACGAATGACAAGTTCTGCGTGACCGTTGTATGTGTTATATAGAAAACGAGCGCAGTGTGGCCAGTGTAATCTCGCTTGCCAGAGTGCCAATTGTCTATTAATTGTGTTGAATGCATTGTTTGCATCAACAAGAAGCATTCCCCTCCCCAGTTTGATCCTGGATAGCATTTGTTTTGAAAAAGGTCGTTCATTGCATGTATTGCCCCCTCAATTCCGCTACTAAGGCCACTGCAGAGTTGTGATTGACCACATGCTTCTGTTACTTCTAAACCGGTAGCTAAAATCATGCATTTGGTGAAAATTCTGCGCAAGCATTCGCCAATGCCGATCGGCCTCACGCCCGGGCATTTGTCAAGAGCAACAAGGCGGCTTGACATTAGTGCCTGTATTTGATTCCATGGAACGTATTCGTTGTTGAGTTTCATAGTTAGATTCGCAATGGATTTCCTTAGGTGTAGACTCGCGTCACCGAATCTTAGAAGGTAATCTTTCCAATTTTCGGATGTGGAGCCTGTTGGGCCTCCGCCACCGTGCAATTTTCTGGCTACTTGTTCAACGTGGTTGCTTGTTATGTCAATTTCTAGCAGAGGTGGTATTTCCGGGAGTCCTTCTGGAAGGATAAATAAATCAGAGTCGGGCTTTTCAGAAGGTGGATGTTTTTCTTTCAGGGAGTCGCCGACAGTTTTTCCAGAAGCATCTATTTCATCTTTGGTGTTAAGAATTTTGCAAGAGTCTTTCGTCAGCAGCCAGTTTAAAGCTTCGCGTATTTTTCCTCGTTGGATGAGACGTGTGAAAGTTTGTGTTACCTGATCGTTTTGTTTCTTTCGGTTGTGCAGATTACGGAGAGAGTTATCTGATTTGATCGACTCGGTTAGTAGAATTTCGATGTGATCATCTGTCCACAGCTTTAGTCGGCGATCGAGTAATCGGCTTAATGGAAATCGTGCTTTAAAAGTGGGGTTGCCTTGCATTAAATCGGGTAGTTCTGATTTTTGTATATGTTGCCTACAGTAAAATGGTAATGATAAATCCAATTTTTGGTCCTCGAAGACCAGCCGGATCATTATGAAATTCTTGAAAAACCATGAATTTTTCGGTGTTATTTCATTTTTTGTTAGTTATTTCCACCAAATGCTTTTGATACAATAAAAATCACTATGAACACTTTTAAGTACACTAAATTTGCAACAAAATAAAAGTTATTTGGTTACATTAGACCCAATAGTTTCTAAAATACAGCTATTCAAATGTTAACAAATTTACCTAAAAATGTTTTTTCAAATTAGTGGTGTATTTTGAGGAAATCGGTTCCAGTCATGTCCAATACTTGCAAAGTCGCTACGGCTCCCATATAACTGTGGTTTTCGATGGGTATCCATCTGACGCTTTAGAAAAAAACACCAAGAGCACGTCTTCGTAAAGTTGGAACAAAGTCCTCATCTGACGTTATTTTCTTCTTACCTACTCGACGGATTCCTTCATCCACCAAGCACAACCCGTAATGGCACTGTTCTTTCACGCTTGCAGTGGTTGTGATACAACTTCAGCACTTTTTGGCCAAGGAAAAATGAAGTTTCTGTCGACACTGAAAAAACAGCCGCGCCTCAAACAAAACGCTGCGGTTTTCCTAATTCCTCTCACTCACATCTGAGGAATGAGGCCTCGCACTCGAGGCCTCATTCCTCAGCTGATGACGAAGCCATCAGCTCCTCAACCCCTGCTTAAAATGATTTCCTGCAACTGCAATAAAAGTTGGTAATACAACTTGTAGTTGCAGAAAATCTGGCCTCAAATGCTCGGCTGTTTGCAACCACTGCAGTGATCAATCTTGCTAAAACAAGCCTGACTTGATATGTGACGACATTGACAAAAAATTCATCGACGACCCATCATTGGATGGCGGTTTCGAGCGGCCTGAGCCGGTCGATGAAGAAATGCTAACGGAGTAAGCCCTCCACAAAAGAAGTGCTGTAGATCTGGAAGATCAGCCTGGTCCATCAAAGATGTACAAAAAAGACTAATAATTGTTATTATTACTGTGTTTCTGTAAATTATAATGCTTATTTCATACGTCGCATTTCATTTTACAAACCCTTCTAGTATTTTGTTTACTCACATTAACAACAAACACAGCTGTATCTAAAGAACTATCGAGTCTTAATAGACCAAATTGGTCTCATTTAGTTGCGGATGATGTGTACTTTAATAACATATATGGACTTATAACGTAAAAGGGGTCCTTAATTGACCTCGTTGCCGAAAACTTAAAAAAACGTCTAAAAATATATATTTTTCGAAGTTTGGCTAATTTTTGAACGCTTGCATCTTACAAACTATTTGATTTATCGCCCTCTTACTTTAACATAATTTGTTGAAAATTTAGTCTTCTTTAAAGTTTACATAGTGATATTTGTGGTAAAATAGGTCTCTCATGGTAAAAATTGGTGGAAACTGAAAAAACACCGAAAAATTCATGGTTTTTCAAGAATTTCACAATGATCCGGAGGGTTCCCGAGGTCGAAAATTTGGATTTGCTATAACCACTTCATCATATAGAACATATAAAAAAATCAGAACTACCCGATTTAATGCAAGGCAAAATGTACCATTTCCATGGACTATTTCGCTTGTTTGACGTTTTTGTCCCTTTGTAGCATGACGGCGATGAAAATAAGCACTCGCTCTGAGGGATACTGGGAGTTTGTTAGCAGTTCTAATTCGTCGGCGAGCGTATGAATAAATTTCCTGCTAGTGGTAGGTACACGAAGAAGGAAGGTCGTAGAATTTGCCACGAAGGGTACATACTTTATTCCAGCGTATCTGCCAGATGCCAGTGTTCAAGCCTGTGTCGTTAAGAAACGGTGATCCATAGGCTTCTTCTAGAGGCGATGTTTGTGTTGAAGGTCCTGGTTCTATGGTTGAGTGATCACCGTGTGCGGCCCGTATATGGCGTTGGAGACCTTTCTTTTTAAACGATCGGAAGCATGATGGGCATAATACCGTATCCGCACTTTCTTCTTGACTCGTTCGATCGTTAGATATAAATAAATATATAAATAAATTTATTATTATATGTATAAATTTCCACTTGTTACAACAGAGAGTGTCAGAGACACAGCGTTTTATCTCCGTTTGTCAAAGGTTATTGCGTCTAATAATTATTTCCAATTGCGATGTAACTAAAAAATTATGCCAATATTTTTTTTATTACAATAATCACCCATTTTAAGGCTCCTTATCAGTTCAAACCTGCTGATGCTTTTAGACATTTTTCTCTATGATCAAACATGTTTCTTAACATATAATCAATGTTTCTGTTTAGAACAGGGCCATTGCGATTTAAAACCTACAATTGAATTTTTCATTGACGATTTTTTTGTTTCAAAAACTACTAAATTTACGAAAATCATGCAGAAAACTGGTCTTTTCAAATTATGTTCGACTGCACGCAATATATAATAATCATGAAATAGCTATGTTACTATCTAAAACTCAGGCAAAAGTATTATTCAATTTAAAAAGTTGGTTGAAATTATTAATATACAGGGTGTTGCCTGTAATAGGAGTTTAGCGTGTATGTTGTGGTACGCTAATCTACTGCAATTAAATGCGACACTCGAAATACAATACGTTTAATAAAGAAAAAGAAGATACAATAATAAATTATAAATTTAAATGCAACGGCCGCGTCGAAAGACAAACGTGAAGTGATTGACGGTTCCGCTTTTTATGTTGTTATGGCGACGGGATGTCCGTCGCTCGTAGTGCGGCGCCATAAGAGCAATAAATTAAAGCATACATTCTACCCTTCAAACTGAACAACATTTGTACAGCAACTTTAAAAAAGAGTCATCGCTCCGAATTTGATTATTTTAATCAAATTAATAATATTTTCAATGTACGTCGTCAGACATTGACATTCCCTAAGCATTGACATAGCTGTCACTCTACTAATATTACACATTTCGCAATACATTGCTTGTCTAAACATTATTTTACAACTTATCATTTAATACACGTTATTTTCGGAAGTTGCTTAACAAATGTTGTTCATATAAATTTATGAAACACTAGCTTTTGCCCGCGGCTTCGCACGCGTAAACACAATATCATACGTTCACTACACTTTGTAATATATGAATTACACTATGGTTGGAGGAGACAAAGTATATGCAGAGCTCTAGATAGTAGTGAACCTTTAATAACTTAAACATTAGCTTTTATACACGTTTGTGATTAGGTTAACGCTTATCCAAGCAATATGCATTAGGCTACAGTTATACTGCATGCTATACTAAATGTAGACATTAGCTACATACTATTACAGCTTCCCCGTAAGATACCTTCACCCCCGGGGTGCTGGAGAAAAAGAAAAAAAATAATGCATGTTACTTGTTTACAATTCGATGGGGACCACTGTGTAAACTACTTATTACTAAGTTTAAACACTTTAAAAGGATTTATCAAAAATTAGTTGGTCACCCCAAAAAAATATATCGTCATGTCCCAGTGTCACTGTGTCAAAAGAATTATTTTATAGTTAGTTAAAATTATTTTTATTAAAATTCCTGTCTGTTTTCAACATAATAATCAGTATTAAATCTTATCAAATAATCTCTCTCAAAATAAAAAAAATATGAAAAATTTACCATTAACGTTGTGTATTAAACACATATAAGGTACTGGTATTACGGTATCGGTACATTTACCCTATAAGATATCTAATGCCGTATTAATGGAGTCTTCGCTCCAAAAAAATAATAATACACGGGAATGGTTACCCAGGGCATGGTCACCCTATAAAATATACTCAATGGGCTGCGCGTCCGTGCGCACCCTTAAATCAAAACATGGGCATGGTCACCCACATGGCATATCAGGTCCGTCGCCTGTACTTAGAAACACAATATATATATTAAGACTAAAAGTCCCCAAATTACTCTCACGGAGGACGGTGGGTCACACTATGATCGAGTAAAAGGATCGTGAATCTAACCGATGCAAGTACACACTATACAAATGTGCCTTCATCTCCTAACATAAATCTGTACCGTACCTTACCAAGTACTGAGAGAGTGAAAAAAAAATATTTGAAATTAAAATTTCATTAATAAAAATTTCCTATAAGGAAAACAATAAATTCAAGATTTAAATTCACTAGACTACATTATTAAATGATCAGTTCAACAACTAGTCAAAGTGTAATTTGTTAAGATAAAATATTCAAAGTCAATCTCGAACGCACTAAGTGTGGGTATCGGATTTCATTCAATAAAATTTAAAAGTTACAGAAGTCGGCATACACTCGCGACCTACTTAAAAAAATTTGCCTACGCGCGCGGTATGCATTTCCGTGCGCGAGGAAATTGCGAAACGTGTAAGTTGTTTACGACAATTGTGACTTTGTTAATCTATAATTAGAACAAATTGTAACGATTTACGATTTTAAGTGACACGGGCTGACTACGATCGAAAAAAATATTTATGAAAATATGAATGATTTTATGAAATTTTGGATAAGTTGAGCGTTAACCTGTACAGCTGATTAATTATTACATATATAAAAAAATATATCATAAAAAAAATCTCATTCTAATTTCTTAGATGCGATTTCCTTTTGACGCCTCTGAGGCCAAGTTTAACTAAATATTCTCTTATATATTCCAACTTAGTATATAAATCTTGCAAGTCAGTAGACATCATAAAATTAAATCGTGCGTAAATGTAAAATAATTATAACCGAAAACATAAGTTATACAATAAAATATTCGCTTACTTAATTCAACGCTTACGTAGGAGTAATGCCTAACGATATTGAGGTCATCACGAGTCGTCACTTTGCGCGATGCATGGCGGGACGTTGATGCGCTGGCGGCTGGCAGGCACGTGGAGCACGATGCCGTTGCTGATGCGCGATGCGATGACGGGCCGGGATAACCCTGGACACCCTCGAGCATGGGCCGGGATTTCCCTGGACACCTCTTGATTTGCGAGCCGGGATAACCCTGGACAACGCTCTTCTTTTCTTGCTCTTCTTTTCTTGCTCTTCTTTCCTAATTGTCTTCTTCTTTTTTTTTTTTTTTCAAGTTAAATCAAATCTTCATTCTTGTTTTCTTGTGGTGTCCCGGACGGTGTGGTGTCCCGGACGGTGTGGTGTCCCGGACGGTGCGGTGTCCCGGACGGTGCGGTGTCCCGGACGGTGCAGTGTCCCGCCGCACCGTCCGGTGCGAGGTTCTGAGGTTCTGGCCGGTTCAGAAGTTCGTCTTTGGTCCGCTAAGGCAGGGTCGCCATGTAATATATGAATTACACTATGGTTGGAGGAGACAAAGTATATGCAGAGCTCTAAGATAGTAGTGAACCTTTAATAACTTAAACATTAGCTTTTATACACGTTTGTGATTAGGTTAACGCTTATCCAAGCAATATGCATTAGGCTACAGTTATACTGCATGCTATACTAAATGTAGACATTAGCTACATACTATTACAAAGGCCAATCTCCGCATAGCACCGAAGGTGCGGAGCCTATTATATTAATCTGTGGCGGAGCGTCCTAAGGAAGCCGCCCACCCACTTAATATAAGTCGAGGTAACTTAATGCGAGGCCGAAGGCCGAGCTCCGCGTAGCACCGAAGGTGCGAAGCGTCTCAAGGCTGCCGCCCACCCACTTAATATAAGTTGAAATAACGTAATGCGAGGCCGAAGGCCGAGCTCCGCGTAGCACCGTAGGTGCGGAGCGTCCCAAGGAAGCCGCACCCGCTTAATATAAGTTGAAGTAACTTAATGCGAGGCCGCAGGCATGCAGCAATTAAAGAGCCAAGGAAGCCGCCTATTAAGTTACTTAAACATATGTTAAGTGGGTTGGCGGCTTCCCTGGGACGCTCGTGGAACTCGGCCTAGGGCATGGCATTAAATTACTAAGAGTTTTATTAAGAACCCTAGCACCGAAGGTGCGGAGCGTCCCAAGGAAGCCGCCCTCCCGCTTAATATAAGTTGAAGTAACCTAGTGCAAGGCCGAAGGCCGAGCTCCGCGTAGCACCGAAGGTGCGGAGCGTCCCAAGGAAGCCGCTCATACACTTAAACTTATATTAAGTGGATGGGCGGCCTCGCAATAAGTTATTTAAATCGACAATAGACAATAAATATTGAAAACGATCTTTTGAACATAAGTCTTGTCTCAATTTTAATCAAACCAAGATCACAAGTGTAGCACCGAAGGTGCGGAGCGTCCTAGGGAAGCCGCCTACCCACTAAATATATGTTTAAGTAACTGATTAGGCGGCTTCCTTGGGACGCTCCGCACCTTCGGTGCTAAAGTTCTTAATAATACCCTTAGTAATTCAATGCGAGGCCGTAGGCCGAGTTACGCGAGCGTCCCAGGGAAGCTGCTGCCAACCCACTTAACATATGTTTAAGTAACTTAATAGGCGGCTTCCTTGGGACGCTCCGCACCTTCGGTGCTACGCGGAGCTCGGCCTGCGGCCTCGCATTAAGTTACTTCAACTTATATTAAGAGGATGCGGCTTCCTTGGGATGCTCCGCACCTTCGGTGCTACGCGGAGCTCGGCCTTCGGCCTCGCATAACGTTATTTCAACTTATATTAAGTGGGTGGGTGGCTGCCTTGAGACGCTTCGCACCTTCGGTGCTACGCGGAGCTCGGCCTTCGGCCTCGCACTAGGTTACTTCAACTTATATTAAGTAGATAGTTGGCGAGAAACTTGCTGATGCTATCCTAGAAAGAACTAAAGAGACGCAAATCACACTCGCAGCAAATTGCAAACCTCTGCAAGCGGCTGCTGACTCGTTCTTTATGCACCCTACCGACACACATGAAGTAAACAGGATTATTTCAGAGATTAAACCACATAGTGCACCTGGTCCAGACGGCGTAACACCATTGCTCATAAAAGAGGTAAGGGATGTTATTCTGGATCCACTTACTTACATCTGTAACCTAAGCATCGCGACAGGGCGCTTTCCGGATTGCTGGAAGACTGCTTCGGTGTGTCCTATTTTCAAAAGTGGTTCTAAGCACACCCCGAGTAATTTTAGGCCTATATCCTTATTGTGTGTTTTTTCCAAAGTCCTAGAAAAAATTATTAACGACAGATTGGTCAATTTCATTGACAGAAACCACCTTATCTCGGACTACCAATTTGGTTTCAGGGCTGGGAAGTCGACGGAAGATGCTGCTATTTTGCTCACTGACCAGATTTCTGGTCACCTTGACCACGGTAATAAGTGCATTAGTATATTCTTAGACCTTGCCAAGGCCTTTGACACGGTCTCGGTAACCATCCTACTGAAGAAACTTGAACACATGGGGATCAGGGGTGTGGCATACGACTGGTTTGCTAGTTACCTAACCGGACGACGTCAGATGGTGAAAATAGGAGAGCACCTCAGTGACCAACTTCCTGTTAACTTTGGGGTCCCACAGGGGAGTATACTTGGCCCAACGCTTTTCATTTTGTATATCAACGATATTTTAAAAATTGATATTCCAAATGTAAACCTTATTTGTTATGCCGACGATACTGTAATGACAATAAATGGAAAATCATGGGAGGAAACGTTTTGCCTGGCTGATGCTTCGCTTGCAGCCGTAGGTGCATGGTTGGATAGTAACCTACTCACATTAAATGCTGACAAGACCAACTTCATCGCTTTTTCAAAAACCTCCGCATCGTCTCCGCCAGCGGACAGAACAGTCAAGTTTCATACCTGTGGGAAACAAATATCTGGTCGCCCCGGGCAGTGTTCCTGTCAAGAGATTAAGAGGTGTAACTATGTAAGGTACTTAGGGCTTCTTTTTGATCAACATCTCTCCTTCAAAAAACAAATCTCCACTCTCGCCGCAAAAGCCAGGAAGTTGATTTATGTGATGAAGAGATTACGCGACTGTGCTGGTCCTAGTGTACTTCGCCTTGTTTATTTTGCACTATGCCAATCCATCCTGCAGTACGGAGTTGCTGTATGGGGCAGTGCGGCGAAGACTCATATGATCGAGATTGAACGTGCGCAAAGAGCTGTAATAAAAGTTATGTTGAAGAAACCTTTTCGTTATCCCACAGATGCCCTATACTACGAGAGTAAGGTACTAAGAGTGCGTCAACTTTATATCCTAAAAGCAATTTCAAGGACCCACATTAGCCTGTCCAATTCTCCATGTTATGAAAACCTGTTGAGAAAGCGTATTTTTAGAGCGCCGCTTCCGCCACTGATTTCAGCGCTCGCGAGGAAGTCACCGGCTTACTCTCATCCCTATGCCTACAATAATGTCTGCAGCCATCAAGACATTAAAACGTTAACTGTTTTCGAAGCTAAAAGGGTAGTGAAAACATGGCTACTTACTTTGTCATATGATGAAACTGAAAAGCTAACCAAAATACCGGACATAAGTTGAAACGTATGTCGCAACAAAAACAAAGTGCAATTGCCGCTGTCTCGTGGGCCCTCTTTCACACACACACACACACACACACACACACACACACACACACACACACACACACACACACACACACACACACACACACAAACACACACACTTTCACATCCACATCCCAATAACGTAGTTACTAATAGTACATTAAGCAGTAACATAATTAATTACAACTATTATATCCTTTTATCTCATACCTATAAATAAATATATTGTAATTCGCACTCGCAGACTACCGAGATACAGGCACAGCCTAGTTCGGAGTCTGATGGATAACTCACATGTTTTGTAAGTAGTTTTGCTAAAATAAATGATTTATTATTATTATTATTATTATAGATATGAGCGCCGCGCCGGCGCGCCGCCGTCGCCGCGGATTCGAGTCAGCGCGCCGCCGCCGTGTGAAATACGCGGCGCGCCGGCGCAACAAGTTGCGATTTGCTTTCTCGCTCGCACTCGTAACATATCCCACCCGCGTCTGCGTTCGGTCGCACGATGGCTTCAATCGAGTCAAGTATTAAAAAATCAAAACTCTACATATTATACTACTTTTAACACTAATTTGTTTTACACCGTTCGAGGCCCAAGGTTTCCAGTCTTGTCGCCCCCTGCCTGCTATACGGTCACATCTCAAAAAAAAATTTTTTTTGGATTTTTGCAGATTCGTAGTCAGGATAGTTTAATTTATGACCTTATTTCGAGAGCCATAAGAAAAAGTGTCCTTAAAAGCCTTTTTTCCACAAGTGGCCTTATGGATCTGACCAAAAATTGTCAGTTGACTCCCTGCAAGACAGCCACTTGCCAGTTGTGGCTGTATAGCATACATTTATTATATTTTTTTTGAGTTGCGTCCTATAAGAATAACGTAAATTCTAGTGTTATTACGATGAATCCCTTTAATATAAGTGAAATAAACGTCATTTTGATTGTCTCACAACAGTGGGTACCGATAGTACCTACTTATTATTTATTTTATTTATTCGTATGGCATATTATGTAGGTACAGTCATTCATATTATACAATTATAAGTTCTTCTATTGTACGGTGGGTGCCTCGACTTCAACCGATGAGGCGGCAGGTTTGCGAACTCTACATGGATGGACAAATTGGGACAATTCACGAATTTTTGTGCTTCGTGGACCAGTGCCTGTTGTCTTCTTAGCTGGGCGGGAGCTGTATGACTCAACACAGGCAGCCAAACCCGAGGAGTACATTTGATGGTTCCCAATATGCATCGCATGGTTTGGTCTAACACATCTATCCGATGCACATGTGCGCTGTTGAGCCAAACTGCCAAGCAGTTCTCTGCCCTGGAGTAAACAAGGGTAGGACCGGTAGTGCGTAGCACGTCAGCTGGTGCTCCCCAAGTAGTTCCCCTTAATCTGTGGAGTACGTTATTCCGCGTCTGTAGCTTCTTCCTCAACTTACTAATGTGTGGCGCAAAGGTAAGATTGCGGTCTACAGTGACACCCAAGTACTTCGCTGTAGGATTTAATTTAAGCGCCGTCTCTCTGAAGCAGATATTTGGCTCATAATTTGCTTCTTTCTTACAGAAATGGAATGTCACAACTTCTGTTTTACTAGCATTGGGCTGCAGTATCCATTTTTTTAAGTATTACTCAAAACATTCGAGATCGCAAGGAAGGGCTTTCTTCGAGGGTTTAAATTTGGCATCCTGGTTTGTGAAGGCGATGTCATCCATCAGTATACATAAATTTCCGATTCTCTGTTTTCGGAATCGGTCCTGACCCCACTTCTGTTCAACCTATACACACACGATATAATTATTAGGTTAAACAGGAGCGGGACCAGGATCAATCCTTGCGGTAGTCCATTGTTCAGCTTCCTGACTTTGCCTGAGGTGTTTCCTAGGTGGACGATAAATTTCCTATTGCTGAGCATAGAGTTGATTAGTCCCACCATCTGCACTACGGTCATGAGCTTATAGATAAGCCCCTGTCTCCATACGGTATCGAATGCAGCTGAAAGGTCGATAAAGACTGCCACGGTTTTCTCTTACCTTTGAAAGCCAGCCTGTCTTTAATATGTGTTGTGAGCGACAAAACCTGATCCACGCAGTTCGGATCATTACGGAATCCAGCCTGCTCCACAGGAATTATTTTGTCAACTATAGGTTTGATTCGATTGTAGATTGCCTTGTCCAAAAGTTTGTAGAACCCGAATTCCCCGAATTACCCGAATTCAGTTCATGCAGTTGAACTTAGGTGGAATTATATTATTCGAGACTATGTCTAAATAGAACTGTGAGAGCCATGTCCCACATGTTGGTGCAAGGTTTTCTAAAAATTCGTTGTAAATACCGACTCACATAAATTGGGACTTTGATTCGAACCAGTCTTCATCCAGTATTGCTAAACCTAAAAGTAGAAAACGAAAAGCTTGCCCTGCACTATGAAAAGGTAATATAGTAAAGAAGTTGAAGAATTCTGGGAAACACTACACTTATATCAACGGGAACCTAGTCCACGCTAAAACCTAAAACTACGGGGCCTCCTTGTACATGGTACATGTTATAAATGGTACATGTTAACACGATAATTAAAGATACAAGTGCCTTTAAGAGAAGGTACCAGATAGTCATTAATTATATGCAAAATGATGATGATATCTGCATCTAGAAAGTTGGTATTAAAGCTGCATGCACTGATTATCGCTTACAGCGATGTTGTTACTGTAACAAAAGTTGATTAAGAAAGGTATTTTAATAATTTTAATGTTTGCATAATAATTTTTATGTTACTATTTTCCAATAATACTTGATCGGTTTTGGGACGCATTTCAAAATTTCAACAAAATGTTTCTGCAATACGGCCACAACTCCAAGTACCTATCTTAAAGGCCTCGTATCTTGGAAAATATACACGTTTTATAAAAAAAGACGTATTCATGAGAAGCGTTATATCATGTAGAATAAAAAAACCTAAATTTAAAATGAATTGACCGAAAACTCTTGGAGTAAGCCCCGTTTTACTACCACGCACTACGCTGCCAAAACTTTAACAAGCGATTTCTCGAAAAAATGGTTTTTTGAGATGTGGCCGTATAGCAGGCAGGGGGCGTTGTGTCTTGCTTGATCCTTGATAAGATGTACAACAGGATCCCAAGCCGGTGGTAATGACAAACCATCTTCTCTATTGAAATTGGGATATTTTTTGATTTCAATAGCCTCGCGCAATATTCTGGGAAAATATCGTTTCTCTCTGGCAAGGATTGAAGTGTTATCAAACTTAATTGAATGGTTTGGTTTGTTCATGACATGCTCGCAGACTGCAGACCAGTTTTCTTTGGCGGTTCTTTCTCCTCAGTAAGCCTTATAGTGAACCGCTGGTAGATATTTTAAATAAAATAATAAATACCCTTCTGGCACATGTGTAACTGTCTTTACACATTAGGCCCATCTGGCATGTATGAACACCTTTATTTTTTAAATTAATATTTATAAAATGGGTAGTTTGCACAAATGTAACTTTGACAGAGAAAAATTATGTTTTTCTCAGTCAACCTTTGACAACGGTATCTGTAAAGGTATTGAAACGTCAGGGAGGCTCAAATAAGTAATATACGCGATATAATCCGTTTAAATTGTTTTATTTAAATGTGTGACAGTCGCGGAAGCCGAAGAAAATGTTAAGTTTTAATATGATTATTTTTCGGGAAACGTAATCTTTAACTGATTTATACATATTTATACATTAAGACTTGTATTAAAACATAGACACGTTTTTAAAGTGAAGATTGTGATGGTTTTATATGCTTTTTATGTTATTTCGATTATAATCTGAGAATTTTCATTCAGTGTTATTTTTTGTTTTATTTTGTTTACTTAGTTATATTTGTGTGCAATTAAAAAAATATGATTGTTTACATACTTGGTTTCTTTATTAAAATAAATAATAGTCACAAAAACCAGGTTTTTTTTTCTCAAATTGCTCCCTCATAAAAATCTAAAGCTCAAGGTCACGCCGCCGACGCCGCCGCCGCCGCGGAATTTTGCCTATCACGCCGCCGCCGCGGAATTGGCCATCGGCGCTCATATCTAATATTAAGTGGGTGGGCGGCTTCCTTGAGACGCTTCGCATCTACGGTGCTACGCGGAACTCGGCCTTCGGCCTCGCATTAAGTTACTTCAACTTATATTAAGTGGGTGGGCGGCTTCTTTGAGACGTTCCGCACCTTCGTTGCTACGTGGATCTCGGCCTGCGGCCTCGCATAAAGTTACTTCAAATTATATCAAGTGGGTGGGCGGCTGCCTTTGGACGCTTCGCACCTTCGTTGCTACGCGGAGCTCGGCCTTCGGCCTCGCACTAGGTTACTTCAACTTATATTAAGTGGGTGGGCGGCTTCCTTGGGACGCTTCGCACCTACGGTGCTACGCGGAACTCGGACTTCGGCCTCGCATTAAGTTTTCAATTCCTATAGGTACCCATAGGTATGGTAATCGTCAATATTATGACAAATTTGAATATATTGATGCGACGAAAAATGTAAAAAAATATTCTCACTGTACACAAAAATTAAAACTATGACAAGTGGGCATAGACAAATGCCTAAGAACGTTAGATCGTAAACAGATAATAAACGTTTTATTCAGGCGTTTTACCATTTTTATATAAAGGGTTCCCAAACGAATAAAATGTTGGCCGATCTGATGGCCCTGTTTCATATACGTGACAATGACAGGCGACAGGTGACAGGTGACAATTCGACATTTTGACAATTTTTCGTTTCATAAACATTACCTATGACAAATAAGTCGTGGTGGAAAAATTACAATTATGTCAAATTGTCTCGACATTTTGACATATTTCTGTTTCATAAACATTTTCCCTTGACAGGCGACAGGTGACAATTTGTCGCGAAAAACTTGACACATTTGTTTTATGAAACACAAAATTGTAATTACAAGTTGACAAATTTGTAGACTTGTCGAAGATTTCTGACAGGCGACCTCACCCAATGTCAGCGGCTACTTCTCACTAACTAATTACTTATTACCAGTGAAATGGTGCTAACATCGACACATTAGTAGCAACAGCGATGAAGAATATTTCGTTCGACCAAAACGTCGGCGTCGTCGAGCATTTAGGACAAGGGCAAACTTTACTTTTGACGTGGTTGACCCAGGGTTGACCCCACATTTATAGAAAAATTTCGAGTTTATAAAACTACCGTCGAATAACTAAAATAGGACAAGAATTACAACACTCAACGAGAAATTTCGCACTTACTCCCACTCAGAAAATTTTATGCGTATCACAAACGAATACAATGATTTAACAGGCCCAATATTTGCTAAATATACCCAATCCCTTCAATTGCTCTGCGATTTCCATCCTTTTTTTTTTCGTGCGTTAAATGTTCACTAAATTTGCCAAACAATATTTCTCGGTCTTGTATAAGGCCCAAAAATATTATTTTCGTATCCATTTTACTTGTTGTAAGTTACCGAACAAATCCTAGAATGCTAGTCAAAATTATCTGATGAATGCTAATCTAAGACAAACATTTTTTATTGCTGATCTCATACTGCTACATCATTTTAACAAAAATGTATACTGTGACACATTTGTCGCAATTTATGACAATATGTCGATTACCATGACAAAAAAGTCTTGACAATTTTCTTAAATACTGACATTTTAAAACTAACAATTGTAGGCCTTTATGAAACGCGATTGACACTGACAATTTTGTCAACTATTTACCTGTCGCAATCGGACATATTTGTCACGTTTATGAAACAGAATTCGTAGCTACAATTCGACAATTTGGTCAAAAACTGACAAATTGTCAACTTGTCACGTATATGAAACAGGGCCCTGGGGGTGATGGTTACCTTTTTTTTTGTCTGTGTGGCTTTCACTTCTTGCTGGTTTAGCAAGATGTATTTCACCAATGTCGACGTGAAGGCATATTTATAAGGCGTATTATAATTTCGAGTTTTTGTGAGGGGATAGGTGTGGAACCTAAAACAAACATTTATCACGAGATAAATAAGTGACAAAGCATCCGTCACATTTTGACAAGTTGCCAGTGTAAGTGACAGATGCTTTGTCACTTATTTATCACGTGATAAATGCAACCATCATAGAACCTCAAGTGTATTTGTTTATAATCAGACAGAAGTGTTGGTGGCATGAATAAAATTTTGCTAGGGAAAGCCACACGATATTATTTTACATATCGATAAGTAGTACTTTCTTATGACAGTAGTTATGTTATGATTATGAAATAACGTAAATTATATTAAGAGGCCTTATTCCTTTTAAAATTCTGATTGTAATAGACATTTTTCGCTATGATGAAACATGTTTCTTAACAAATTATTGATGTTACTACCTAGGACAGGGCTATTGGGATTTAATGGTATATATTTGAAACCTACAGTTTGAATTTTTCATTGATAATTTTTGTTTCAAAAACTACTCGAAATTTACAAAATTCACGCGGAAAATTAGTTTTTTCAACTTATTTTCGACTGAACGCTATGAAAGCATGGAATAGCTATGTTACTACCTAGAACTCGGGGGAAAGTATTATTTACTTCAAAAAGTTACTTGAAGCTACCAATATATTTGTCATAATATGAAAAAACATTTTTTAAAAGGAATAAGGCCTCTTAACGTGTATTTGGCCTTTGTTGCAAGGCACTCTTGGTTTCAGTTTACTTTGCATGGGAATCGAAGGTTGATAAAGTTGGTTTTCATTTGAATTTGAATATTCCTAAAAAGTATATAAGTAACATTGATGGGTAGAAATCAGCATCACCATCATCATCATTTCAGCCATAGGATGTCCACTGCTGGACACAGGCCTCCTAGACTTTCGCATGGGCCGGATAGCAGCGACCCGCATCCAGCGAGTCCCCGCAACTCTAACCAGATCGTCCGACCACCTTGTGGGTGGCCGTCCTACACTGCGCTTGCCGGTACGTGGTCTCCACTCGAGAATCTTTCTGCCCCAACGGTCATCGGTCCTTCGAGCTACGTGCCCCGCCCATTGCCACTTCAGCTTGCTTACCTGGTTTGCTATGTCGATGACCTTGGTTCGTCTACGAATCTCCTCATTTCTGATTCGATCACGTAGAGAAATCCCGAGCATAGGAATCAGTATAATATTATAATTAATTTATTTACCTGTTTTAAATTACTATATAGCAATAACTTAGTTCCAACCTAAATAATTAGATAAGTATATATTCGTATTATAGTCTGTTATCTAAAGTTTAACCTTGAGAAACTTCCGAACACTACGAATAATAAAAAGTAGCGACGTAAGTACGTAAAAATAAAATATTAAGTGAACTGTGACCTCTCGGTTGATAAGCATTTATCTGCAATATAAGAGGAACGGCTCAGCTGTAAAACAATCAGTTTTAGAGTCCCAATTGTAACTGTAAGACATGTCGCCTGTCCAGAAGTTCGCTTTTTTGGTGCTGACGACGCTGCTGACCCTCGCTGGTGCGGAGACAGAGCAAGGTTCGATATTCGACGAAGTTAAGGAGACCAAGACCGTAATAACATTAACCAATGAAGTGACGTACGTACCTCCCATGATGATACTTGGCTTCGAGAATGGCACAATTTCCCGATGTCCACATGCGAGACCCAACTCCTGCGAGGTTCTGTATTTTGGAAATGAAGCAGTCAGCTCGACTGTTGTCCATGGAGAGTTCTTGTTCGCGTCTTTGACTTCTGGCGCTATGCTACGATGCCATTGGCAGAAGAAACACTCTTGCTCCAAGTTCAATCAAGCAAGCTCTGAAATAACCGGCCTGGCTGTAGCATCGGGATTCATCCACGCTGGTCTTCGAAACGGGACGATATTGAGGTGCGATTTAAACACACCCGACAGCTGCTGGGTTTTCGCCAGCTTGAAAACTAACAAACATGCTCGATCCTTAATGGCTTCCGGCTCATCCATCTATGCAGGTTCTGATAATAGACGCATTTACCGCTGTTCTGAAAGAGGCTGCCAGCAATATGGCGAAACCGGTTGCTCTGATATTACTGGACTAGCAATGATAGAAGAAGCTGGTGCCATTGTTATTGCTTTGTCAAATGAAACGTGTAATGTTACTGAAATTTATTTCAGTGATTATAATTATAGACAAATAGCAGCGTATGGTAGGCAGCTATATGTGATACAGCGTCCAGGTGTAATATATAGTTTAGATCATCGTAACAAATACAGAACATCGCAGTTCGTCGAACATCCAGGTGTCATAAGCTTTTCTTTCGCATACGGAACCAACGTGATGCAAGAACAGTACAAGAAGGAGTCGAAAGAATGTATTTGGAGAGGCATTTTCCAGTGTCCACCGACCGTAGTCTATTTTGACGTGCATCAAAGGTTCACATGGGAAGTGACAGTGAAAAACGGTTCACTTTACAATTCCCAAGCAGTTCTAGTGGACACAAGCAATGCTGATGTGAGCTATTCGCAGAAGGCGGCGATCTTTGTGATGGGGCCGGACGGTCAGCTTCTGCTGTCGAACTTTCATAAGACGGGGCTTCTTCACACTTCGAGTCTGTTAGCCGGCAACCCTGTCTCCGGAGCTGGGCTCATGGTGGTGCAAAATGGGAAGATTAAGAGCATAACGTCCTGCTCTGTCCACTACAGGCCTGAACCTGAGTTGAATAACCAAGTCATAGAAGCGCTGTACCTACAAGGGTACACGGATACCATAACTATTTATCCTTGTTCATACAAGAGCATGTTTTGTGTTCAAGATAGCAGTAATATCGGAAATCAGTATAGACAATGAAATACTTTAGACAATATCTGTTTTATAATAATAGTGCAGAATTAAATAAGATAAGTACTAAGATAGTACCTACAGAAATGTTCAATGATCCCACAGTAAGCCTATTGTAAGTGCCTTATAAATAGTAATAGAATATAATACTTTATTTTGGACCAATATTTATCATTGTGTTATTAATAATAAAAACTTTACATATTTCTGGGTGTATGAATTATGCCCAAAGTATTCCTGTACAGGTAATGTAGTCTGTTAGCAATCATATGTAAGTAAAATAAAAACGTAGTTATTTAATTCCATAATTTAATTATTCAAATCTCATCAGTACTAATATTGGCGTTCACGGCTCTAAATATTGGCATTGAATGGCATTCTCGCATTTATATCCTAAAACAGGCGTCGGTTTCCGGATCGTCGGCCCAGGGATAGTGGCACTATAAACAGCTTTCATAAGGCAATAATGTGCAAACGTCACATATTTGCATTGTTAAACGTTGACCAAATTCAAAACATTGCTTACCGGAATGCTGTTCAATCCTTCGTTCTTCTCGCGAAATAAATACTGAATTCTGTTTAAAAAAACTTGACGTTCATCACTTTAGATCTTAGATGCAGTACCTATGGATTTGGCATTCGCGTATACCCGAAAGGGACAGGAGCAAATAGCACTGGTTTAAATTAAATTAAATTAAAATAGCCTTTATTTCTAGCGTCATCAATTACAAATTATTGAATTAGTTATTAATTGAATGGCAATTCTATAGTACCTAGTATGAAATGAAATTAATGATCCAAAATCATCATCATCATCATCATCCTAGCCTGGTCCCATTTCATTTGGGGTCGGCTCTCCTTATCATTTTGCGCCACTCTTCTCTGTTTTGCGACAAATCCGAGCTGACGCCCATCGTCTCCATGTCTTTTCGGATTGTGCTGGTCCAAGACGTAGGGGGGCGTCCTCGGCCTCTCTTCCCTTCGGTAATGTTTAATACTGTTTTGGTCATGTGGTCATCGTTCCTTCGCATTACGTGGCCAAACCAGCGCATCCGGCTCTCCCGCATTTTGTCTTGTATACAAGCCACTTTGAAGGTTCCACGGATGTAGTTATTCCTGACTTTGTCTAGCATTGTTACACCTCCCGCCCATCTAAGCATTCGCATTTCTGTGCAGTGCATTTTCTGCTCTTCCTGCTTACGCATCGGCCAGCATTCCGCGCCGTACAGAAGCGCGGGTCGGACTGCGCGTTTGTAAACATTCCCCTTAACTCGTACTGGCATTTTAGAGTCGCATAGCACTCCTGTCAGAGATCTCCATTTTTGCCAGCCAACTTTGATCCTGCATTCAACGTCTTCTTTGGTGCTTGCTTCATTTGTTAGTAAGGATCCAAGATATTTAAATTTGTGTACTTTATTAAGGGGAATGTCATCTAAATGGGGCGGGGGTTCATCTGCATTTGTGCCAGAGAAATCACACTTCATGTACTCGGTCTTAACTCTATTGACTCTGAGCCCTCTGCTTTCCAGTCTATTGCACCACGTAGACAAGTCGTTTTGTAGTTCCTCGACTGTTTCTGCTACCAGAACTATATCGTCTGCATACAAAAGTGTCCATGGTGCTGGACAAATTAATGATCCAAAATAATAATAAATAATAACATGCATTATTAGATTCAAATCGTTGTATCGCTAGTTGCCCATTTATAGGCAAAGGCCTCCTCCATTTTTTTCCAAGCCTTGCGATCTTTAGCCGTCCTCGTCCAAGTCCCGCCTGCGATGTTTACGATGTCGTCGCTCCAGCGCCGCCGCGGCCGGTGGGCAGGGCGGGTGTCTTCGCGCGGCCGCCAGTGAAGCACTTTCTCGCTCCATCGCCCATCAGTTGTCCTCGCCACGTGCCCGGCCCAGCGCCATTTTAATTTACATGCTAGCTCAGCCGCATCTATTAGCTTAGTTTGTCCCCTAATTTCTTTATTCCTTTTTCGATCTTTCAGTCTTAGTCCTAGCATGCTTCGTTCTGCTGATCTTTGGAATATTTGTAATTTACGTATTATGTCCTTCGTGAGCGACCAGGTCTGACATCCGTAGAGTAGTGTAGGAAGCACCACCGTATCCATTGCTTTCTTTTTGAGTTTTAGACGGAGATTCGATTTTAACACTTCCTTAAGTGACGAATACTTTGCCCAGGCTGATTTAATGCGTCTTTCAACTTCGTAAGATGTTCCATTCTCGAAGGATACATTTTGTCCGAGATATAAATAATTGTCCACGTATTCCAGCATTCCAAAATCGGTGGCTATTGGTATTTTCTCACTATTCGTCATAGGTCATGGCACAAGTTTTTCGAGAGTTCATCTTTAATCCACATTTTTTGCTTTCCTGATCTAGACTTTAAAGTCTTTGTGGTTTTCAGCAATCAATACTATGTCGTCTGCGAAACGTAAGTGGTTTAGGTACTCTCCATTAATACGAATGCCAACTTCTTGCTAGTCCAATTTTCGGAAGATGTATTCCAGTAGAGTTATAAAAAGATTAGGAGAAATTGGGTCTCCCTGTCTGACGCCCCTTCCTATTTTAAAAGGTTTTCCTTTCCGCTCTAACTTAACGGCTGCTTGACTGTTTTCGTAGATAACTCTTAAAACTTTAATGTATTGCTCTTCTATGCCTTGTTCATCTAGTGCGCGCCATAATGCATCGTGATATATAGAGTCAAAGGCTTTCGAGTAGTCTATGAACGCTATGTAGAGTTTCTTTCCCCACTCACTGTATTTTTCAATTATTTGTCTCAGTGTAAATATATGGTCTATAGTAGAGTAGCCATGTCTAAAGCCGGCTTGTTCGTGTGGTTGGTTGAAATCTGCGATTTGAAATCCTTTTTAAAATAATACTCGTGAATAGTTTGTACCTACTTTGCAGTAAACTTATAGGGCGATAATTTTCAATGTCCGTAGGATCTCCTTTTTTATATAATAAGGTAATTGTAGAAGTCTGCCAGTCCTTTGGTATTGTTTCTCGTAGAAGTATGTCGTTGAATATTCGTGTCAATACTGGTGTCAGGGGGTCGATAATGGCTTTAAGAGTGTCGTTCGATATTCCGTCGCTGCCTGGTGATTTCATCGTTTTCAGACGTAATATAGCGTTTCGTATTTCACTTTCAAGCAATGATGGAATGACAGGAGCTTCCTTTGTTGCCTCTAAGTGTGGTAGAGACTTAGTTATTTGCTCCGGTGTTTCGTAGAGACTCTTGTAGAAATCAGAGGCTATCGTAATTATATCTTCTCTTCTCTATTAGTTTTTTGTATATTTCGAGTCTTTAAGCTTGTAATCCAATTATTGGTTGTGTCTAATTTCTTTTTAGCACTCTTTGTTGAGGCCCTTTTTTCCAGCTCTTCTTCGATGACTTTATGTCTCTGTTCTTTCGTATTTAGTTTTATTTGTTTTTTGATTAACCGATATAGAGAAGTTAATTTATTTTTTTCTGGCCTTGTTTTATTTTCTTTAAATTTTAATTTATTTCTCTCCTCAATCAAGTGCTCTATGTACGGTGTAAGTAGCGAGGGGTTGTTATTTTTTCTCCTGGGCAATTTGCTTACGGATGTTTTGATGTTTTTAATTAGATTGTCGTAGCTTGATTGCAATTCGAGGTGTTTATGGTGTTGTTGTAACTGCGAAAAAACATTTTTGAGTGATTCCTGCTCGATAGGGTTGAAGTCGTTCTTCGTACCGGTTTTTATATGGGTTCTTGAGTTTTTTACCTTTTCTATGGAGATTGTCGCTCTGACTAGTCTGTGGTCGGAAGGAAAACTAGTGTTTAGTATTTCTATGTTTGTTATTTTCTTACGTTTTGTTGTTAGAATAAAGTCAATTTCATTTTTTGTTTTTCCGTCTGGCGAGCACTGGTTTACCAGGTTCTAAGTAATTCTCCCGTTTTCCAGTGCTAATTGTTGACGGCTGGCATTCGTTTTAAATGCATGTTATAATTATTGTATGGGACCGATAATAAAAATCCTCCAGTAAAACTTTAATGGGACAAATAATAAAACAACTACAATAAAGCTATACGAAAAAAAACTGACAAAATGTAATTAAAAAGTATATTTACTTATTTGCGGGAACAAATATGTACACACTGTCTTTACTTTACATAATTACGATTCAGGTCTTTCGATACGAACAAATAGTAAATAGCAATATTACCAATATTCATAAAATAAAACAAAATCGCTAAACAATAATGCAATTTAAAAAAAAGAAGTTAATTTTCATTTTACGTCATTCTTGGCCCTGCCCACTCGTCCTGTTGCACGTATTAATAATTGACGTACCGCAGAATCTTGTTTTAGAACTCTAAAACAAAAAATCTATTATTACCATAACTCCCTGAGTTAAGGGTAATTTACCAATTAAAGCAGCCAAATTAAAAAGTAGTAAAGACTACTGACACTGACAAGAAGTAAAGCGACTACTGAATTTGGAGGGGTCGGAGCTAGCGGAAGTAGCGGAGCTCTGTCAATTTGGCAATCATCCGCTAATCGAAAAAACGTGGAACGCTGATAAGGACAACCCCCCCCCCCCGTTCCCTCCTGGTATTAAGAGATACTCAAGAGATACTTCGTCCATGCTTTAGATAGTGACTTTATTATTTATTATGCAAAAAATACTTGAAATTGTGAAATATTCCTGTCTCCTCTTAGTCGTATCGTCACGTCAGCTACCAAAAATTTGTCGTTGCCAGTAAAATAAATTACTTAGTACCAGTAAAATCCGCAATATGTCGTGGGTTGAAAAACACCCTGTTGGGCTAATCTTCAACAGTCCCTCCAATTTGTAATGCATCCGAAGAGAACTCCATTCCATACTCTGTAGGAGGCCGAACGACTAATCTCTTTTCAAACGGGATACAAAAAGTAGGTAGAGGTAGGTAATAAAATTGTAGTAAGTATTATAAATGTTAAATATTGTGTTGGGAGCTTACTTCATTGCCCTGGTCTGAGACAATATAATATGATACGATATAATATGATCAGGGGGCCTATGATGGTTGCTTTTATCATGCGATAAATAAGTGACAAAGCATCCGTCACGTTTTGACAAGATGCGAGAGTGAGTGACAGATGCCTTGTCACTTATTTATCACGTGATAAACGCAACCATCATAGGCCCCCAGACCTAGGAATATAAACATCGATAATTGACTTTATCGATATAGGCGATCCCTAGCTGTTAGTAGCTGTCATTAAATCTTGCCCTTTATATTCCTAGGTTTTAGACCTTATATAATCTACAACCGTGGTTGCCGATCGTAAGAAGCGCCCACATCACACTAGCGCCATCTATGCGCCAGCCACAGTAACGTTACAGCCTACCAACCTATCCAATATAACCGGCAAGTGGTTTAACAAAGATTTTGTTCTTTATGACAACACTAAAACGGTATCACACAAGTATCATAAAGGCGAAAGTTTGTCAGTGTGTTTATGTATATGTTTGTTACTTCTTCACGCTTAAACTTAAGCTGAATCAATTTTGATATTTTTTTATGAAGGTAGCTATAATAATAATAATAAATATCAGACAACCTCACACACCTACGCCTGAAAAGCAATGATGACTAGTCAGCTGCAAATGTTACCCGATTTCCCACATGCATTAAATAAATCATTTATTTATTTATTTATTTTATTTATTTATTTATTTATTGAAAAAACAGGTTACATAACATTACAGTTTACACCAATGCGTCATGAACCGAACAATATTTATTTTGACGGCGAAACGGCGTGGCCCCGTTGTTCCGACATCTCGGGTGTTGGATTCGGATGTCATTTCAAATCATTTCATTTAATTTCATTTCACAGATCGATCTAGTCCCAAATTAAGCTCAATAAGGCTTGTGTTATGGGTACTTGACAACGATAATTATAGAACAACCATGACCCAAGCACAAATATTCGAGTTCATCACACAAATATTTGGCCTGGCTGGGATTCGAACCCGGGACCGCCGGCTCAGTAGGCAGGTCTCTACAAATCGAGCCAACCGCGTCGTCACCGCCGTCGTCACCACCAGCTGACACCCTGGCACACACATAGGTTACTTTTTATCCCGAAAAAAATAGTGTTCCCTTGTGATGAGCGGGTAACACCGTGCGGAGCAGCTAGCTAGTCAATCATACATTAGAATAGAACCCGTAATTTAATATATGCCCAGAGGGTCGCGGCCAGTTGGGTCGTATTTGTCCCGAAAATTAGGTATCAAATAACGTGCGAGCTTGTAAGTGTAAGCTTAAGCATCTATGAGATTGTACAATACAATACAATACAACAATTCTTTATTGCACACCAACAAGATTTTTTTTAAAATTGAAACCTTAATTTATAAATGGTAGACAATAGGCGGTCTTATCGCTAAAGAGCGATCTCTTCCAGACAACCATTGGGTAGGAGAATAAGCAAAAATAAACAATGAAAGAGTAGGTCGTGAGATAAAAAATTCAGCAACATAAATAACATAAAGTCATACACATACTTAAATAAATATATATAAAGATAAACATACATATATACAAATAATATACATATATAATATAGGCAAAAAAACACATAATATACACAAGAAAAATAATAAATACAACACAGCTGATAACCAACTTAGCTAGGAAAATTACCAATAGCACACAATAAGCTATGGGAGCGACAAGTAGTGATCTTTTAATTTAATCTTAAAAACAGATAGTGATTTAGCCTTCTTCAGATCCAATGGAAGAGAATTCCATAATAGAATGCTTTAAATGTAAAAGAATTCGAATAAAATTTAGACTTCGCTGCCGGAACAGAGAGTAAATAATTTTGAGCAGATCTAACTGATAACAGGTAACTAAAACGATCTTTAAGGTAGCGGGGAGTTGCAGGGTTAAAAAGAACACTATAGAGAAGGGACAAAATATGAAAGTTTCGACGAAGGCGGATAGGGAGCCACTTGAGTTGTGAACGGAAACTAGAGACATGGTCAAACTTGCGTAACCCAAATATAAACCTAATGCAGACGTTTTGTAGATTGTGATAGTGTTTTCTTTCAAAATAAATGGTAAATGTAGGTTAGCCGGCAATTTTATGACCTGTAGTGCCACTGCAAGTTATGATTTGATTTGAGACGGCAAAAAAGTGCATCTTTCCTGAGCGAATTGTGAGTAATATTTTATTCATGTAAATGTTATGTTGAGGTGATTTCGGGAGATTTTTACTTTGTCGGGAGTCGGGAGGAAATACTAAAATTCGGGGGAATCCCGCCAAATCCTGATGATCTGGCAACCCTAACCCGAATGCTGGTAGTGAGGGCTAACCAGCCCTGATACAGTTCCAGTCGTCTTAAAAAAAGCGTTAGCCATGTCTAACGTGTTGTTGATTATTAAGTTTTCATTGGCAATAATCCTTTGTCATACTTGCATGAGTGCTAAAGAATATCATCATGGTATGATTGAAACAAAGTAATTTCCTTTGTCAAAATTGCTAACGCATATATATCATTTTAATTATTTAAATCGATATTATGTTTAAATGCAATGCTAGTTGAAATATGACTTTTCGGGGTATAATCATAGGACGATTAACATATTTCACGGATGAAAAAAGAGAAACAGAATAAATGAAAACACGTTTTTTAACAAGCTTATAATGTATTTAATTCAAAATAAATATTACAATAACTATACCTATTTAACTCTCATCAGTACTCAACTGGTCACACGAATAGTTCACTGCTCCGAGCCCCTGCGCCGGCACAGCACCACTGACAGCAACATTGGCGTTGAATGGCATTCTCCCATTCACTTCCACAGTCCCACCAACTTGTAAAGCACCCGAAGAGAACTCTATTCCATACTCTCTAGGAGGCTGTACAACATTAGCCCACTGAGTGTTTAATTTTATTTGTTTTTACGTATCTACAATTCTACATTGATGTTTGCTTTCGTTTGAGGATAACATTCTGAATGCTTTGTTCCCAAACAAACACTATACAAATCGACATTTGTATTTTTTTATCGATGATTTTATTTAATCGATTGTCAATGCATGTCATTATGTTTATATATTAAAATTAGTCAGAACAAGTAACTCCACCCTTGAGTCTCGTGTAAAAATACTTATTTGTAACTATTGATCACTTAATTTGTTATTATGTTCCATATTCCGAGAACATAATGTTATGATTATGATTGTTATGCGTGTAAGTTTATAAACAACTTGGGTACGCGTACGCAGCTTTAATCACATTACTTGATCATTAACTTGGCACCGTGTCATCACTCCCCCGGGACATGTCATAGATAACATTGACGTCAAATGAAATCATTTACGTTAATACACGTGCGATAGATTATTTTTATTAATTAAGTAGGCTCACTGAGCCTACTGAGGCAAGTGCTTACAAAGTGAGCCAACCGCGGTGGCATATTGTACACAAGCACGTCAAAAACAATACCCTCAAATAGAAAATGCTTATTAGAATTTCGCTGTAATACTTTGCTTTGCTTAGTCAGAACGAGGACATAGTTACATACGACTAAAATAATTAAATATAAAAAACCGTTAGTAATCAACTCCAGAAGAAATTAAAACGAAAATTGCTTAAAGTGTCGAACACCGTTTATTGATTATATGTGGATTCGTTTTTCAAAAGTTTCTCTTGTATCTATACTATTATAAAATCCTAAGTTTGTATTGAAAATTAATTTTCTATGGAGGGAGGTCATGATTTCAGGAAAAATCTCGATAGCGTGATGCAGCTTGATAGTTGTTTTATATGGACACGCGTCGCCGTGCCAACCTGGCGCCATCTGTTTTCAAAAAAACCTTTGTCCTCAAATCACGCCGAAACGGCTGGATAAAAAGTTACCAATTATGGTACAGGAATAGCTGAACATCCAAAGATGGTTATAGGATACTTTTAATTACGATTAATATTTATCTCTGAAATCATTAATTCCATGAAATATTTTCCTTACAATGTGTAACCTTATAATGACAGCGTGTCCCAGCCATTAAATGTAATCTTGGGCCGCCCCAATTAACCATCATATCGCATCATTCACTCACCCTGTCACTACCCCACACACTCATGCTGCCATATATCATTACTAGCTTTTGCCCGCGGCTTCGCACGCGTAAACACAATATCATACGTTCACTACACTTATTGCGAGGCCGAAGTCCGAGCCCCAAGGAAGCCGCCCACCCACTTCATATAAGTGGAAGTAACTTAATGCGAGGCCGAAGGCCGAGCTCCGCGTAGCACCGAAGGTGCGGAGCGTCCTAAGGAAACCGCCCACCCACCTAATATAAGTCGAAGTAACTTAATGCGAGGCCGAAGGCCGAGCTCCGCGTAGCACCGTAGGTGCGGAGCGTCCCAAGGAAGCCGCCCACCCACTTAATATAAGTTGAAGTAACTTAATGCGAGGCCGAAGGCCGAGCTCCGCGTAGCACCGTAGGTGCGGAGCGTCCCAAGGAATCCGCCCACCCATTTAATATAAGTTGAAGTAACCTAGTGCAAGGCCGAAGGCCGAGCTCCGCGTAGCACCGAAGGTGCGGAGCGTCCCAAGGAAGCTGCACCCACTTAATATAAGTTGAAGTAACTTAATGCGAGGCCGAAGGCCGAGCTCCTCGTAGCACCGAAGGTACGGAGCGTCCCAAGGAAGCCGCCTACCCACTTATTATAAGTTGAAGTAACTTAATGCGAGGCCGAAGGCCGAGCTCCGCGTAGCACCGAAGGTGCGGAGCGTCCTAAGGAAGCCGCCCACCCACCTAATATAAGACGAAGTAACTTAATGTGAGGCCGAAGGCCGAGCTGCGCGTAGCACCATAGGTGCGGAGCGTCCCAAGGAAGCCGCCCACCCACTTAATATAAGTTGAAGTAACTTAATGCGAGGCCGAAGGCCGAGCTCCGCGTATCACCGAAGGTGCGGAGCGTCCTAAGGAAGCCGCCCACCCACTTAATATAAGTGGAAGTAACTTAATGCGAGGCCGAAGGCCGAGCTCCGCGTAGCACCGTAGGTGCGGAGCGTTCCAAGGAATCCGCCCACCCATTTAATATAAGTTGAAGTAACCTAGTGCGAGGCCGAAGGCCGAGCTACGCGTAGCACCGAAGGTGCGGAGCGTCCCAAGGAAGCCGCACCCACTTAATATAAGTTTAAGTAACTTAATGCGAGGCCGAAGGCCGAGCTCCGCGTAGCACCGAAGGTGCGGAGCGTCCCAAGGAAGCCGCCCACCCACTTATTATAAGTCGAAGTAACTTAATGCGAGGCCGAAGGCCGAGCTCCGCGTAGCACCGTAGGTGCGGAGCGTCCCAAGGAAGCCGCCCACCCACTTAATATAAGTGGAAGTAACTTAATGCGAGGCCGAAGGCCGAGCTCCGCGTAGCACCGAAGGTACGGAGCGTCCCAAGGAAGCTGCACCCACTTAATATAAGTTGAAGTAACTTGATGCGAGGCTGAAGGCCGAGCTCCTCGTAGCACCGAAGGTACGGAGCGTCCCAAGGAAGCCGCCTACCCACTTATTATAAGTTGAAGTAACTTAATGCGAGGCCGAAGGCCGAGCTCCGCGTAGCACCGAAGGTGCGGAGCGTCCTAAGGAAGCCGCCCACCCACCTAATATAAGACGAAGTAACTTAATGTGAGGCCGAAGGCCGAGCTGCGCGTAGCACCATAGGTGCGGAGCGTCCCAAGGAAGCCGCCCACCCACTTAATATAAGTTGAAGTAACTTAATGCGAGGCCGAAGGCCGAGCTCCGCGTATCACCGAAGGTGCGGAGCGTCCTAAGGAAGCCGCCCACCCACTTAATATAAGTGGAAGTAACTTAATGCGAGACCGAAGGCCGAGCTCCGCGTAGCACCGTAGGTGCGGAGCGTTCCAAGGAATCCGCCCACCCATTTAATATAAGTTGAAGTAACCTAGTGCGAGGCCGAAGGCCGAGCTACGCGTAGCACCGAAGGTGCGGAGCGTCCCAAGGAAGCCGCACCCACTTAATATAAGTTTAAGTAACTTAATGCGAGGCCGAAGGCCGAGCTCCGCGTAGCACCGAAGGTGCGGAGCGTCCCAAGGAAGCCGCCCACCCACTTATTATAAGTCGAAGTAACTTAATGCGAGGCCGAAGGCCGAGCTCCGCGTAGCACCGTAGGTGCGGAGCGTCCCAAGGAAGCCGCCCACCCACTTAATATAAGTGGAAGTAACTTAATGCGAGGCCGAAGGCCGAGCTCCGCGTAGCACCGAAGGTGCGGAGCGTCCCAAGGAAGCTGCACCCACTTAATATAAGTTGAAGTAACTTAATACGAGGCCGAAGGCCGAGCTCCTCGTAGCACCGAAGGTACGGAGCGTCCAAAGGAAGCCGCCTACCCACTTATTATAAGTTGAAGTAACTTAATGCGAGGCCGAAGGCCGAGCTCCGCGTAGCACCGAAGGTGCGGAGCGTCCCAAGAAAGCTGCACCCACTTAATATAAGTTGAAGTAACTAAATACGAGGCCGAAGGCCGAGCTCCTTGTAGCACCGAAGGTACGGAGTGTCCCAAGGAAGCCGCCTACCCACTTATTATAAGTTGAAGTAACTTAATGCGAGGCCGAAGGCCGAGCTCCGCGTAGCACCGAAGGTGCGAAGCGTCCTAAGGAAGCCGCCCACCCACCTAATATAAGCCGAAGTAACTTAATGCGAGGCCGAAGGCCGAGCTGCGCGTAGCACCGTAGGTGCGGAGCGTCCCAAGGAAGCCGCCCACCCACTTAATATAAGTTGAAGTAACTTAATGCGAGGCCGAAGGCCGAGCTCCGCGTATCACCGTAGGTGCGGAGCGTCCTAAGGAAGCCGCCCACCCACTTAATATAAGTTGAAGTAACTTAATGCGAGGCCGAAGGCCGAGCTCCGCGTAGCACCGTAGGTGCGGAGCGTCCCAAGGAATCCGCCCACCCATTTAATATAAGTTGAAGTAACCTAGTGCAAGGCCGAAGGCCGAGCTCCGCGTAGCACCGAAGGTGCGGAGCGTCCCAAGGAAGCTGCACCCACTTAATATAAGTTGAAGTAACTTAATGCGAGGCCGAAGGCCGAGCTCCTCGTAGCACCGAAGGTACGGAGCGTCCCAAGGAAGCCGCCTACCCACTTATTATAAGTTGAAGTAACTTAATGCGAGGCCGAAGGCCAAGCTCCGCGTAGCACCGAAGGTGCGGAGCGTCCTAAGGAAGCCGCCCACCCACCTAATATAAGACGAAGTAACTTAATGTGAGGCCGAAGGCCGAGCTGCGCGTAGCACCATAGGTGCGGAGCGTCCCAAGGAAGCCGCCCACCCACTTAATATAAGTTGAAGTAACTTAATGCGAGGCCGAAGGCCGAGCTCCGCGTATCACCGAAGGTGCGGAGCGTCCTAAGGAAGCCGCCCACCCACTTAATATAAGTGGAAGTAACTTAATGCGAGGCCGAAGGCCGAGCTCCGCGTAGCACCGTAGGTGCGGAGCGTTCCAAGGAATCCGCCCACCCATTTAATATAAGTTGAAGTAACCTAGTGCGAGGCCGAAGGCCGAGCTACGCGTAGCACCGAAGGTGCGGAGCGTCCCAAGGAAGCCGCACCCACTTAATATAAGTTTAAGTAACTTAATGCGAGGCCGAAGGCCGAGCTCCGCGTAGCACCGAAGGTGCGGAGCGTCCCAAGGAAGCCGCCCACCCACTTATTATAAGTCGAAGTAACTTAATGCGAGGCCGAAGGCCGAGCTCCGCGTAGCACCGTAGGTGCGGAGCGTCCCAAGGAAGCCGCCCACCCACTTAATATAAGTGGAAGTAACTTAATGCGAGGCCGAAGGCCGAGCTCCGCGTTGCACCGAAGGTGCGGAGCGTCCCAAGGAAGCTGCACCCACTTAATATAAGTTGAAGTAACTTAATACGAGGCCGAAGGCCGAGCTCCTCGTAGCACCGAAGGTACGGAGCGTCCCAAGGAAGCCGCCTACCCACTTATTATAAGTTGAAGTAACTTATTGCGAGGCCGAAGGCCGAGCTCCGCGTAGCACCGAAGGTGCGGAGCGTCCCAAGGAAGCTGCACCCACTTAATATAAGTTGAAGTAACTAAATACGAGGCCGAAGGCCGAGCTCCTCGTAGCACCGAAGGTACGGAGTGTCCCAAGGAAGCCGCGTACCCACTTATCATAAGTTGAAGTAACTTAATGCGAGGCCGAAGGCCGAGCTCCGCGTAGCACCGAAGGTGCGGAGCGTCCTAAGGAAGCCGCCCACCCACCTAATATAAGCCGAAGTAACTTAATGCGAGGCCGAAGGCCGAGCTGCGCGTAGCACCGTAGGTGCGGAGCGTCCCAAGGAAGCCGCCCACCCACTTAATATAAGTTGAAGTAACTTAATGCGAGGCCGAAGGCCGAGCTCCGCGTATCACCGAAGGTGCGGAGCGTCCTAAGGAAGCCTTCCACCCACTTAATATAAGTCGAAGTAACTTAATGCGAGGCCGAAGGCCGAGCTCCGCGTAGCACCGTAGGTGCGGAGCGTCCCAAGGAAGCCGCCCACCCACTTAATATAAGTGGAAGTAACTTAATGCGAGGCCGAAGGCCGAGCTCCGCGTAGCACCGTAGGTGCGGAGCGTTCCAAGGAATCCGCCCACCCATTTAATATAAGTTGAAGTAACCTAGTGCGAGGCCGAAGGCCGAGCTTCGCGTAGCACCGAAGGTGCGGAGCGTCCCAAGGAAGCCGCACCCACTTAATATAAGTTGAAGTAACTTAATGCGAGGCCGAAGGTGCGGAGCGTCCCAAGGAAGCCGCCCACCCACTTGTTATAAGTTGAAGTAACTTATTGCGAGGCCGGAGGCCGAGCTCCGCGTAGCACCGTAGGTGCGGAGCGTCCCAAGGAATCCACCCACCCATTTAATATAAGTTGAAGTAACCTAGTGCGAGGCCGAAGGCCGAGCTTTGCGTAGCACCGAAGGTGCGGAGCGTCCCAAGGAAGCCGCCTATTAAGTTACTTAAACATATGTTAAGTGGTTTGGTGGCTTCTCTGGAACGCTCGTGGAACTTGGCCTACGGCCTCGCATTAAATTACTAAGGGTTTATAAAGTAACTTAGCACCGAAGGTACGAAGCGTCCCAGGGAAGACGCCCACCCACTTAAAATATGTTCAAATAACTTAATGTGAGGCCGCCCACCCACTTAATATAAGTTGAAGTGTGTGAGCGGCTTCCCTGGGACGCTCTGCACCTTCGGTGCTACGTCAAGCTCGGCCTACGGCCTCGCGTTAAGTTACTACTTATATTAGTGGGTTGGTGCCTTCCCTAGGACGCTCCGCACCTTCGGTGCTACGCTTGTGGACATGATCTTGGTTTAATTAAAATTGAGGCAAGACTTATGTTTAAAAAATCGTTTTGATTATTTAGTGTCTATTGTAGATTTAAAAAACTTAATGCGTGGCCGCCCACACACTTAATATAACCTTAAATGTGTGAGCGGCATCCCTGGGACGCTCTGCACCTTCGGTGCTTCGTAGAGCTCGGCCTACGGCCTCGCATTAAGTTACTACTTATATTAGTGGGTGGGCGACTACTCTAGATCGCTCCGCACCTTCGGTGCTACCATTGTGAACATCATCTTGGTTTAGTTTAAATTGAGGCTAGACTTATGTTTATATATCGTTTTGAATATTTATTGTTTATTGTAGATAACTATTCAAAGCACCTTGAAAAATAATTAGCTCATAGTCCTACCTGAACATATTATATTAATGACATCTATTAAGATGACAATAAATTATTTTTGTCTACAATGGTACTAATACTAATATAATAATATGACCTGTCATAATAATGTCCTAAGTAACGCCATGAGATTCAGGTGCCAACTTAACTCAATCGAGCGTACGTCAATAATGGCGACAGCACCACTGAACGGATACGTGATGGCCTCACTGTTTTGTTATCCGTGGTATAATGAATAAGGAAGCAAAGGAAAATGCATGAGATAACACGGTTATTATTTCAGTAGGTTCTGGGTTCAAATCCCGGCTAGGTGAAATCCTTTCTACATTGTAAATTTAATAATTTTGTCTTGTCTCGAATCATGGTTGTTTTTCATATAAAATGCATACATACATTGTCGAGCAGCAACTCTCAATACCTGATACACTGCTGCTTATATTAGGTATGCGATCAATATTCAACAACTTCGGTAGTAATTCTCGATGTCCAGGTTAACCCATCACAGCTAGACCCTAGCTTGTGCCAAATCGTGGTCACGGGCACGCAACGACGTACGTGAATCCTTGGTGTTGAGGAGACCCATCAATGGCTCCATAACCTTACATGTATGGAGCTGGTGTTATTAACTCAGGAAAAATCTTAACAGCGCGATGCAGCCGCTAGTATGGAGATTTTGTCAAAGTAACAACGCCATCTAGCGGAAAATTGGGTCATTGAGAACAAAATCTCAACACACCGTTAAAAATAAAGAATTACTGATATTTAATACTTTGAATAAATTTGATATATTAAAAAAAACTACATAGATGCAAAATTGTGGCTAAATATATCGTATATTTATCGTTTATTATACATTTCGCTACCTTATTAGTAAGTTAGGCCAAACACAAACAATACAAAAATTTGCGCCTAATGTTCTAAATGTTGGTTGGTAAAACATATTTAAAAATGTATTTAATTTACTTAAATTGATTCGAAATACTTTTATTTCAATTACACTCGATAAAATGGCATTAAAAATCTGTTTTATTCATTAACATATTTTATTGCGTCTCCGGGCTTTTTTATGGTCAATACTTACAAACTACAGAAGAATATTAGTTCTAAATTCAAAATCACAAACGCTGTCATTATAAGGTTACACATTGTAAGGAAAATATTTCATGGAATTTATGTTTTCAGAGATAAATATTAATCATAATAAAAAGTATCCTATAACCATCTTTGGATGTTCTGCTATTCCTGTACCAAAATTGGTAACTTTTTATCCAGCCGTTTCGGCGTGATGCGAGGACAACGGTTTTTTTGAAAACAGATGGCGCCAGGTTGGCACGGCGAAGCGTGTCCATACAAAACAACTATGCGGCTGCATCACGCTATCGAGATTTTTCCTGAAATCATGACCTCCCTCCATAGAAAATTTATTTTCAATACAAATTTAGGATTTTATAATAGTATAGATAACTATCACCACTATCACCTACTCAAAACACTCTCATAGCTGGTCATGGTCACCTCGGTGACACAGCATACACCTTAAATTCACGTTGCGGGACAGGTGGTCCCTCAGGTGACCCCGCCGCATAATCAGACCGCCCCAGTACAGCCGAAAGGCTCGGGCCTATCAATAGCCAAAAAAAAAAAAGTGACAGCGTTTGTGATTTTGAATTTAGAACGACGCGACCCCCGCGTGGCTCTTTCGTGTACAAAAACTAAAAAGTATGAATTCGACATAATACCTCCTCGCGGCGCACCGGTATTAACAACAAGGTTACTTAAATGAAAATGAAATGAAAATGAAAAATTAAATGAAAAATGATTTATTTCTTTCCTAAGAAGTACATTATTTTACATGTGCTGGTGTCCCCTTTTTAAGTAAAAATAATACCTGTGCTAGGGCACCGCTCTTCCATATGAGGGTAAGAATAATTAGTACAGTTGTGTAGGAGAAAAGAGGTGAGACAAGGTTATAGGTTAAATTATATAGTCTAAATCTAGTCCCTAGAGTCTAGTTCACCGCGTATAGGTATGTGTCCATATATATATACATACATAATTATATAAGTGTGTGTGTGCGTGTGCGTGTGCGTGTGCGTGTGCGTGTGCGTGTGCGTGTGCGTGTGCGTGTGCGTGTGCGTGTGCGTGTGCGTGTGCGTGTGTTGTGTGTGCCGCATTTAGTATATACAGCTTGCGCACAGACAACAAGTCACAAAGTGCATATATACGAGTAAGTCTGAGGTCGGGAATCTTCGTGGCTGCCCACTGAGCTCTTTCCAATTGAATAAAGTTGGTTTTTGTAGCCCCACCCCATATTGGGATATAGTATACCAAAACAGATTGAGCAAGTGATGTGTAAATCTGGTTCAATAGTTTTTGAGGAGCAACATGTCTTGAGTTTTTAAAGATCCAGATCATTTTTCTAATTCTAGTCATGACCAGTTCTACATGTGTATGCCAGGTAAGTCGCTGATCCATCATCACCGCTAGATATTTCGTACAATTGACCTTTTCTATGGTTTCACAAGAACAGTCATGCTGCGAGGGGTCTTGACACGTGTGGATCCTATAATTAAAATTTTCGTCTGGTTGAGTAGTTATGTTATTTGTGAAACAGATATAGTTAGTCTTACTGATATTTAATGTTTACAGATTAGAATTTAACCAGTGAGCTATCTCTACTAGTGCCGCCTCAGCGTGACTACGAACCTCCTCCCAGGTGTCACCAGAGAAAACAACGGCAATATCATCTGCATACGTGAAAATGCTACCCCCTACCAATTGCATGTTACAAAGGCTATTAATATATATGAAGAATAAGGTGGGTCCAAGAACACTCCCCTGCGGGACTCCATAAGTAATTGTCACACTCATCACTTATGTATTCACATATTTAAACCTTTTGTTTCCTTGGTGTTGCACGTGTCTATGGGCGACGGTAATCGCTTTCCATCAGGCGATTCATTTGCTCGTTTGCCCCCTATGACATAAAAAAAAAAAATCACTAAGGTAGTTTTTGAGCAGTTGAAGTGGGAGTCCTCTGATGCCTATACGCTCCATCGACTGTACAAGGGTTGGAACAGAGACAGTGTCGAATCCTTTGTTAGATCTAAAAATATAGTTAGGCATTTTTTTTGAGTCTATTTTGTTAACAATTAGAGAAGAGAGGGCTTCGACAGCATCTTCAGTGGAGCGACCCTGCCGAAACCCATATTGACCTTCAGATAAGATATTAAACTTATTTAAATAATTTATCAATCTTGTATTTATTAGTTTTTCTAGGATTTAAGCAATTACTGGCAATACAGATATGGGTCTGTAGTCCGACATGTTGTCTCTGTTCCCTCCCTTGTACACCGGGGTGATTACAGCTAATTTTAGAGCATTTGGAAAGATTCCAGTTTTAAATCATAGGTTAGCTAGATACGTTACTATTGGGACTATTATTTCACTGGCGAGTTTTAGAAATGTTGTCGGAATTTTGTCCCAGCCTGCGGCGCGGCGCTGCTAGATTTTAAATTTGCCAGGTTAAGGTTGTTTAAAGCGTTGAGTTACGGAAACCGTGTTAGTTAGATAGAAAAGATGGCGCTAATTATCGACCAACACAGACGAAAATATGAGTGAAATGTTCGTTGTAAATTGGCTCATACAAAAAAAAAACATACATTTCTTTAAAAACACAATTTGCGACAATAGGAACTAATTAATGCTCTTTTATTGAATATGCAATTATATTCTTCTGTAGTTTGTAAGTATTGACCATAAAAAAGCCCGGAGACGCAATAAAAAATGTTAATGAATAAAACAGACGGTTTAATGCTATTTTATCGAGTGTAATTGAAATAAAAGTATTTCGAATCAATTTAAGTAAATCAAATACATTTTTGAATATGTTTACCAACCAACATTTAGAACATTAGGCGCAAATTTTGGTATTGTTTGTGTTTGGCCTAACTTACTAATAAGGTAGCGAAATGTATAATAAACGATATATTTAGCCATAATTTTGCATCTGTGTAGTTTCTTTTATATATAAAATTTAATCAAAGTATTAAATATCAGTAATCTTTATTTTTAACGGTGTGTTGAGATTTTGTTCTCAATGACCCAACTTTCCGCTAGATGGCGTTGTTACTTTGACCAAATCTCCATACTCACGGCTGAATTTGAAGTTGTTGAATATTGATCGCATACAAATGTAAGCAGCAATGTATCAGTTATTGAGAGTTGCTGCTCGACAATGTATGCATTTTGTATGAAAAACAACCATGATTCGAGACAAGACAAAGTCATTAAACTTACAATGTAGAAAGGATTTCACCTAGCCGGGATTTGAACCCAGAACCACTAAATAACTACTGTAATAATAACCGTGTCATTTCATGCATTTTCCTTTGCTTCCTTATTCATAATACCACGGATAACAAAACAGTGAGGCCATCACGTATCCGTTCAGTGGTGCTGTCGCCATTATTGACGTACGCTCGATTGAGTTAAGTTGGCACCTGAATCTTATGGCGTTACTTACGAAATTATTATGACAGGTCATATCGATGGCAAAAAGCGGAACTGCTGTAACCGCCACTCGGTCAAAAACAATTTTATTGCATATTCGGAATCAGCGAATTTTTCTGCGTCGAATGGTCTGGGACTCATGGCTCTAAGACGCTTAGAAAAAACTGGACAGCATCGTAAAACGAATGTATTTTTCTGACCATGGCCCCTTCTAATTGCTGTAAATGCCCAAATAGTAGCAAATTTTGAGACGAGTACACTAACGCCTATTTCGGTTTTTCATGACCCAACGAGTGTGGTGTTTACATCGCTGCCGAAATTTTGTCCTGTGGCGTATACAGCATTTATGCATGTAGTGAAAAAATTACTCATCAAGATTACTGCAATTACAGTAAACGCTTACGATATTTGAAAAACGGCGGGAGGTAGGCGCAGCTCTTCGATACCGCCATTAAAATGTGCGTTCGCGGCGGTGTAGTTGGTGCTTACGGCCTGCGAAAAAGTCGGTTGGCAATCGTCGGAACGATAGGGATGCGTAGTGTGCATTTTGTAGGTGAAGTGGTTGAAAATTACGTTCGACGTTGAAGTGTTTTTGGAAAGATAGTTGTTTTTTTTAAGTAAATATCTTATTTAGGAGTGCAATAATGAATCTCTAATTATTATTTAGAAAATATGATATGGGAATTTATTTGAAAATATTTAAAAATAAGTGCAATTAAGTTTCCTATGTTAATTATTTCGCTCCTATATCATTAATTGAGAGGTGCAAGGTGCTAAAAAGTTTATTATGAAATAATTTTATTTAAAAGTAAATTGAGTTGATTAAATAATTTAATTAATTTGAGGGATTATTAAGTGCAATAATTAAAATTACTTAGTTTTAAATTATAATAAGCAATACTCAGTTCAGTAGCTCTAATAATTACAATTATTAAGTTCCTATTAAAAAAAAATAGTCAATACAAGGTTGTAAAATAAATAAATAACAAATATTAAGGGACAATCTACACAAATCGACCTAGTCCCAAACTAAGCAAATCTTGTACCATGGGTACTAGACGACGATATACATAATATATAGATACATATATAGATAACATCCATGAACCAGGCACAAATATTCGAGTTCATCACACTGTGACGTTAGCTCAGCCGGAGAACTTACGATGGCGTAAAATAAAATAATATTTCGAGTCACACAATAAATTTATTGTTTTTTTTTTTTTTTATTTATTATGCTAAAGAAAATTACAAAAATGGTACATTTTATGTTTCGCCAAACTGCAATGCAGTTTGTTGGCGAAGACCGCACTTAAAAATGGTCTTAATTTAAAATAGTCGTGGGTAATGCCCGCTATGTTTCACTTCCGCGGATCCGTACGGTACTCCCCTGGCTTCGCTGCTGGTCTGCGGCCGTCGGTGAGCGGCTGGTGCGAAGAGGCTGCTGGAGGTGACGGGGCCGAGATGCCACCAGAGACCCCGGATTCCACGACGGGGGTTTAGGCGCACGCACGGCGGACTTCGTTGATTTGATATTAAAAACGTCGCACTTTCAGAAATTACCTATCACTTCTACAAGATGAACTACTAAATGCTTAAAGCTACACTAAAGAATTTGTTCAAATCTCACCGATAACGGGTGTGTTATAAAAACTTTATGAATGTTAATGACTAAATCATAGTTAAGCTACTAAGGTAATGTTAAATTGTCTTCATAGCAATGTTTAATAATATATCTATTAATCACGTTATATGATTAACAGATATGAAATAAATAAATAATATGTATCAGGCGTCGTATGAGAAATAAAATAAAACGTTAAAACTGTTATTCATTGTATTTATTCATTATAAGTAGAATAACCATACAACACACTTAATAAAAGTAAACCAGGAAGTGAATAAATGAGGATATCACTTAATGATTACTTTATTTAAATAAAACATTAAATGATTTATCTATAAGAGCAATAAAATTAAAGAGAACCATTAATTATAACAAAAAGGTACTTAACTTACGATTACGACCGATCTGCTTGATTGACTTCACAAGAATGTGTCACGTTATGGTCTGACGAAGCCTTATATAGGCACTAAGAAAGCACGTGCACTAAAATTGCAATCAACCAATCAGAAATAAGATTCATCGTAATCACCAATAGAAAACATTGACCAATCGGCGACAAGAATAACAAGTCAGCCATATTGGCGCCGAGTGATCAAATCAGTACTTATATCTAAATATCTAACAAATCATTCGATCTTTTTGTGATTATTAACCATTATATAATTGAAGTTATTTTATACACTAAGATTTACATTTATATTCAAATAAATAGTTTATAGTTCGTTATCACTGAAACTACTTTAAGTAAACAAAGCATCATTTTGAATGTGGGTATTTTTAAAACAAAGTATTTGTGAAATCGTAATAAGTAAATCGACATTAAAACAATATCTCTCACGGCCAGACTGACGGTACTACGTCCTCGGAGTAAAAAAAAACAAAAACAATCGAAATAAATGTTATTATCATTTTACAATCATCATCATTGCCATATCATAAACATAAATAAACTTTATATCATTGAATACAATTGTTTAACTTCAGTAATATATATTTAGATGATATAGATGTGTATGTATAATTATTTATTGAAATACCAATCGCTTATAAAAATTATATTGTTATAGCGAGTTCTTTTAGTGGGTATTTGCCAGATACATAGACATACCAATTACATTCACCCGCTGCTAGTGAGAACAATTGGCATCAAGCATTTGGCCGACCAGCGAATACCCTTTGAGATAAACACGATTGCCAAATCATACATAGTCATACCAATCACGTTCACCCGCTGCCAGTGAGACCAATCGGTACCAAGTATGAGGCCGACCAGCGTTTATATTACATTTGTATATATTTATACATACATCTATTCATTTGATAAAAAAAAAGGCTGTTATTATCTTACAAAATTGTTATAAATCACTACACATGGTTGGTTGTTTATTCATTAATGGCATTTTCAACAGCAATGTTTTCCTCCACCCATTCTCCTGGCCAAAATCTTAACTTTTCTTTAGCAATAACTATGTTTCTCAAATTGCCTATACCTCTCAAGGCAAACCGATCATTGGGAAGTATTGTGGATATCTCATAAGGTCCCTTAAACTTTTGTCCTAACCGGTCATTACGACGATGGTCTTGATTTACGTAAACTAAATCTCCTACATTATAATTCCTATTATTCCGTCTAAGTGAATCAAAACGCTGTTTAAATTTTTCCGAAATTTGTATTAAGCGTTGTTTTGCAAGATCACGATCGGCCTGTATATCAATAAGTGGTTCGTCATCCTCACCAAGAACATCATTTAATCGCATTTGAACACAGGGTATATTCCCTTCTACGCCTATTAATAATCGTAATGGTGTAAAGCCAGTCGACTTTTGGACAGTGGTATTTATTGTTTGCTGTACTTTCCACAGATCGTTCGGCCAATCAGACAATTCATTTCGCATGGTACTTAACATATTAGTCACAGTTGCTACATACCTCTCTACCTGACCATTACCACGAGGTGTACCGGTGGCTATCATGTGGTGTTCGACATTAAGTTCCCTAAACAAGGACTGAATTTGGTTAGAAGTAAAATTTGTACCCCTGTCAGTGATAACTAATGATGGTGTACCAAATAATGTAATGGTTTCTCTAATAATCGGTATTAATTCCTGAGCATTTAAGGTTTTAAGTGGCTTTAATAAACAAAATTTAGTAAAACCATCTACTATCAATAAAACATATTTGTAACCATCGTTAGTTCTCACGAATGGACCAGTGCAATCCAAATGTATGGTATGGAATGGGAGTGCAGTTTTATCAATGGGATGTAAATATCCTTGTTTTGGGCCGGAATGCACTTTTCTTTGAGTACAAATTAAGCAATGATAAATGTATTTTTTGATAAAAGCCGACATACCCGGAAACCAGAAATATTGTCTAATTTTGTGTATAACTTTATCGAACCCCACATGACAGTTCTCATCGTGGAAGAGCCGTAAAAGGCTCAGCCTATAACCTTTTGGTACAAACAACCTTGGTTCCACGCCAGGTTCCGTATAATAGTATAATAAGTTATTTTTAATTATATAGCGATTTTGATCTAATTCTCCAGCCGCTAACTGTGTCATTAAGTTTTGAGTTTCTAGGTCGTTATCCTGAGCACGTTTTAGCCATGATCGCGAAGCATTGTTGTTATCAATTTCAATGAGATTGACTTCAGGTAATAAGGGACTTCTTTTCGGATGTGAAGGCTCAACAGGGTTGCGGCTAAGGAAATCCACATGGCTTATAAATTTACCCTTTTTGTAAACTATATCGAATTTAAAGTCCTGCATTAAAGTCCACCAGCGGGCTACCCTCGGCGACAAATCTCTTTTGGTCATGGTGGATTTTACAGAGTTACAATCTGTTACAATTTTAAAATCGACACCAAGAAGATAGACACGAAAATGTTTCAACGCGTTGTAAATTGCTAAAGTTTCTAGGTCATAAGAACAGTATCTAGACTCCGCTGAGCTTGTTCTTTTACTATAATATGCGACCACCTTATTAACGTTATTGACCTTTTGTAAGAGAATTGCACCATAGCCTATCGAACTGGCATCAGTATGTAGCTCCGTTGGTAGACTTGGGTCAAAAATTGTTAGTAAAGGTTGAGAAATTAGATGATCTATTACGTATTTCCTAGCAGCAACCTGAGTTGGACCCCACTCCCATTTTTGGTTGTTCTTTGTTAATTTTGAAATACAGGCGGTTTGTGAAGCAAAATTCGGGACAAACTTCCTAAAGTAACTGGCCAGACCCATAAATTGTCGAACTTGTTTAACATTATTAGGAACAGGCGAGTTAGCTAGAGCCCTAAACTTGCTCTCACTCGGTCTAACACCGTCTTGAGATATGTGTCTACCTAAATATTCAATGCTCTCGACAAAGAATTTGCATTTCTTGAGATTTATGGTAAAACCTGAAGAACTGAGTGCTGAAATTGTTTGCTCAAGATATTCTAATCCTTGTTCGATGGTTTCAAAAGGAATAAGAATATCATCCATGTAAACTAGTAAGAATTTAAGATGCCGTACCGCTGAAGAAATGGCTCTTTGGAAGACCGATGGACCATTACAGATTCCAAAAGGCATTTTCAGGAATTCGTAATGCCCATCCGGTGTTACAAAGGCAGTGTATTTCGTGGAATTTTCAGATACGGGTATTTGGTAAAAGCCGTTTTTCATATCAATAGATATAAAGTACTTTGCATGTCCGAGTTTATCGATTTGGTCTTCAATAAGAGGGAGGGGGTATCTATCTCTTTCTATTAGTTTGTTCAAGGCTCTATAATCTATACACATTCTGTCAGTTCCGTCACTCTTTTTTACTAAAATCATTGGACTGGCAAAAGGTGATTTACTTTCCTTGATTATTCCTTTATTCAGTAAGTCTTGTACAATCTCTTTTACCTTTTCCCTCTCTATTGGAGCCAATCGATATGGTCTATAATAAACTATGTCGTTATTCTTAAGTTTGATATTTAGCTCGCCTGTTTTTACATTGCCTACAGCATCGAATACGGAGGGATATTGTTGAAATATTGCTTTTATCTTATCTTGCAAATCATTATCTAGATGTCCCAAGGACGTAGAAAGCTCGTGTTGTTGTTGTACATAACCATCATCATTAACTAAATTAACCTCCGGGTTCGACGTAGTGGGCAACGCTTTCCGAACTAAGCGAGATCCTAAAGCATCTGTTACAATTTGTATATCAGGAAATTGAACCGCGTTTCTTCCTATAAGGAGATCATAACGGAAACCATCATCCCTAACAACGTAAATATCAAGTTCGATACATAAATCATCTGACCTTACAGGTACCGTTATCTTTGCGAAAGCATCTAAACTACCTTCGCCTATTCCGCAGATAGTGAAATAGCATGGTAAAAGGGGGCACCCAAGACGCTTTGCTATTGATTCTTTGATTATACTGCAGTTTGCTCCAGTATCAATAAGTGAATTAATTTTTACGTCATTGATAGTTACTTCCGTTAGTTTAAGTTCCGATTTTCTAAAAAATTAACCTCTTTAGCTATGGGAGAAGTGTTCTCATTACTTGATTTTGGTTTATATCGGCAAATTGAATCTGTGTGACCGGGTTTTTTACAAAATGAGCAATATCTCTTGTTAAATTCGCTAGTTTTTTGTTCTTGTGACTCTAGACCGTTTTTGGGAACTTCTCGTTTGAAGCACTGCGTCTTGGTGTGACCCTGTTTACCACAGGAGTAACATTTTAAGTCATTTGGTCGATTATCTATTCTGGAACGTTTGGACAAGCTAAGACCGGTATCCTTGGAATTCGTTCCACTTTGCTCTGAAGGTCGTTTTTTAGCTTTTGCGTATGATGTGAACAGGGCAATAAGTTCGGAAGTTGTTTTCACATTACTGTTAAAAGATGCCATACGAACATTAACGTCAGTTATACCACCGCACACCAGCTCTATTAGCTGCGCGTCGTTAAAAGAAATTTTTGTACTCTTGAGAAGTCGAATTTTTTCCCTAGCGTATTCACAGTAAGAATCGGCAGTTTCAGATGTATACAGTACTGCTTTTTGAAGTTTTTCGGAAAGATTTTTCTTTTCGGGATACAAGTCTGTCAGTTCTGAGCGAAAGTTTGTCCAGGTACGGCCCTCGGTAGGATCCCATGACTCGTACCAAACTAAAGCAGACCCCTTAAGGGCCTTACCTGCTTTCGCAACAGCCGCAATGTCGCTCCAACCGAATTCCTTGGAGAGAGCTTCTATTTTGACGCACCAGGACTCGGCGCCGCAGTCACTTGTAGCTGGATCAAACGTCGGTAACGCAATATCATCGTCTTTTCGCCGGGCACCAGCAGAGAAAGCATCCTTGATAGCTTTGAGAAGTTCTTGTAAAGCCGGAATATCCATCTGAAATCGTTAAATAATTTATTATAACAGTGTTGCAGGTTAATATCCCACTTCTGATGTTATAAAAACTTTATGAATGTTAATGACTAAATCATAGTTAAGCTACTAAGGTAATGTTAAATTGTCTTCATAGCAATGTTTAATAATATATCTATTAATCACGTTATATGATTAACAGATATGAAATAAATAAATAATATGTATCAGGCGTCGTATGAGAAATAAAATAAAACGTTAAAACTGTTATTCATTGTATTTATTCATTATAAGTAGAATAACCATACAACACACTTAATAAAAGTGAACCAGGAAGTGAATAAATGAGGATATCACTTAATGATTACTTTATTTAAATAAAACATTAAATGATTTATCTATAAGAGCAATAAAATTAAAGAGAACCATTAATTATAACAAAAAGGTACTTAACTTACGATTACGACCGATCTGCTTGATTGACTTCACAAGAATGTGTCACGTTATGGTCTGACGAAGCCTTATATAGGCACTAAGAAAGCACGTGCACTAAAATTGCAATCAACCAATCAGAAATAAGATTCATCGTAATCACCAATAGAAAACATTGACCAATCGGCGACAAGAATAACAAGTCAGCCATATTGGCGCCGAGTGATCAAATCAGTACTTATATCTAAATATCTAACAAATCATTCGATCTTTTTGTGATTATTAACCATTATATAATTGAAGTTATTTTATACACTAAGATTTACATTTATATTCAAATAAATAGTTTATAGTTCGTTATCACTGAAACTACTTTAAGTAAACAAAGCATCATTTTGAATGTGGGTATTTTTAAAACAAAGTATTTGTGAAATCGTAATAAGTAAATCGACATTAAAACAATATCTCTCAGGTGCGTATTAAAACTATTTTTCGATATGCAGAACAGGGGCTCCAACACGGCTATGTTTAAAATTCATTTAAATGCAGTGCCAAATGTTTAATTCACTTTACAAGAAAATTATTATTATTGCGCGTGAAGACACGGTATATTTAGTATAGTAAAAATATCGTGAACGCAAAATAATACTTGTTGATGATGTGTTCTGTGCAACTACCCGCCGTGGAATGCAATGCCCATCGCCGCTCCACGTTTACTTCAAGAAAACCAACTGACAGTGGAACCCTAAAAATGCAAGTTTCGATAAGCCAGCGCCCGAACAAAGGATCGAGATAAGATCCTAAAGTGTGGTAGCCGTTTTGCAAGTACGGTCGTAGAAATAATGAATTTATTTATTTTGTTCTAGAATCATAAAAAAATGTTTTTTTTTTTAATTAAGGTTAGATTTGGTTTTATTATGAATGACTAATATTTATCACATGAATTAAGTTAATAACTTCCTTGTAGAAATGAGTTTAACGAGTATGTCTCGTGTTAGTACTTAGTACGTCCGTATCGTGCACTTTAAGCTTAAGTACAGCTGTGCAAAAATGGGTAAATAAATAAATAATTTCATAAATAAGGTGTGTTTCAAAGTGTTAGAATAGATTTATTCCATCTATTTTATGAACAAATAATTTTTAATATTTTGACCTAATAAGGTTTAATTACTTTGTCTATCTTCGAATTAAGGTTCTTTGTCTGAATTTACAAGTATAAAATATTTTAGCTAAACAAAATAATTAATATATTAAATTCTTACGCTACGCACACATGCATGTCTCATTAACCCCTACAGCTGCAAAAACGCCAAGTTCGTGGAAGCAATTGGGATATCGCCGGATAAGGTGGTCTCAGTTATAACTCTGGTATATTGCTAATACTTGACATTAATGCGTACCGGCTGCAAGTGATATAATCTCATGCTTCATGTTGGAGATATAATATCGACAATGTTTGCCGGAATTGCTATTCTTAACGACTGGAAGTGTTTTGTGTTTACCTTTATAAAACGACAAACATATTTATGTGGAGACAATGCAAGACCCGCTGAAAATTACTTAATATAACCACAATAATAATTTAAAACCCACCTTATACACTTGAGTCCATAGTGCCTATATTATTGCATGTCAATTATATTTTAGCTTTACTTTCTGTCACTACTAGTTATAGTTACCTTTAGTCATTAGGTTTTAACTCTGTACGCATTTAAACGTGTCTAACTTTCCTTGATACCCTACTGGGTCCTGTAACACAGGGAATCCTAGCTCAGGACCCAAAGGCATAAATAATTATGTTGTGTTGTTTAGTTAAATAAAAAAAAAATCAATTTCAAAAAAAAATTCAAAAAATTTCATTTTCAAAAAATTTCATTTATTTTTCACTAAGAGTACAAAAAGAAACCTACCAGCAATAGCCCGGACATGGTTAGAAGTTCTCACTTCGAATTAGGCCGGAGCGCCTTGCGATAAGGATCCCGTTACTTTTAAGGTGTAGAGTGCTTACGGTCCTCACGGAACCAAATTTATTCGTGATTTATTTTGTTAGAAAACTTTGACTACTTGTTTTTTTTTTAATTAATTCCGACCCTTTTATTATAAACGGAAACATATATTCTTAAATGATTTTTCATGTAACTTTTACGTTACAACACAAATATTTGCCGTGGCCGGGATTCGAACCCAGTACCGCCGGCTCAGTAGGCAAGTGGTTACAAACTGAGCCAACCGCGTTCGTTTAAGTTTCTCTCTTGCCGTTTGAAGTTTTTATGTTTTTGAAAGCCATTGGTTTTTAAGCAACTTTTTGTTTTTTATAAAGAGATTATGAGACTTGATAATTATGCATGTTTTATTGCGGTAATTGTTCCTATTAAGCTTTTGATTGATTATGAAACTAGACTAAAAATTTAATAACATTTTTAAAAAATGTGTTTATAAAAGCTGATTGATACTTACGTCGTATTAATTTCACAGTTTTATTTTAGCGGTTGGCACTTAACACAATTCAGTAAGTCGAATAACGAATTTATTGTCATTTAAGTCAAAATTATTTAACCTTTGAAATAAATATGGAACTGGTTACGGCATTTATGCTTTATGAAATGTGTATAGTATCTATTATCTAAGCTGAGCCGATCCACTTACCTGCATTCACAATAGCATTGTGTCTAATACAATCCTATCTGCTTTTGTTCAAATAAGCGCCGCTCTGGCGCCAACCAGTTACTTACAAAAAAAGGTTAGAACTACATTGCGTGGATATTGAATTATCAGCCTTATTCCTTGTTGAATAGGTTTAAAATGTTTGTTGACGAGAGATCATAGTCCTTTTTCAAGAGAATACGGTCTTGAGAAGGTTCGGACGGTTGTAGAATTCCAAAAAGTTATGATCACCATTATTCTGTTAGTGCATTTTGTAGTCTAATGTCCAAGGAAATAGAGTCGATAATCTATATTAACATTATTAACCTTCCAAGGTGGTTACAATCTGCTTTTACTACGAGCTCGTTATCTTAATTTGCGGTTTACCAGTTGTGGTTTGTTCAATGGTATTCAGTTCTTAAGTGGATTAGCTCAGCTTGCCTTACTTCAACTATACGAGTCTTTCCATTTCAGTACATTTACGAGTACCTTTTGCACGAACAGCGTTTCCGCGTTACAAACAAAAGAGTGCCATTGTCGTATCGTAAGCGCCACTGTACTGTAAAGTATTCACTTATGCCAAACTTTGAATAAGGCAGTTGATAGAAATTAATAATTTATAAGTGAGATCCAAATTACAAGTACTTATTTTTGTTCATAAATAAAGAAGTTATGATTTTTTTTCTCAAAATCGAAAAGTTTTTTGGCTGTGGTGTAAAGTTTGCATTTTGGCGTTTACAGCAGTTCCGATTTTTGCCATCGATATTATTATATTAGTAGTCATTAGTCATTAGTCATTTATTCTTTAACAATATACATTGTGTTAGAAATCCTTATAATATACAATTCTATTACAAATTCATAAATAATAACAATCTATACAATTTAAATTCGTAGCACCAATGTCAAATGATGATGTATTCAAAAGGTTAACGATAGTCTAGGAGAATTGGTACTTAAATACATTATTTTTATTAATTATTTTAACAATCCTTTTGAGGGGTACCAAAGGAGGTGGGAAAATATTTCCTCAACTTAAGGAAGTAAGTAGGTGGAGATGGAGATGTAAAATGTTACTTCGAACGACTGGAAAAGAAAGGTATACTATAAATCTAAGCGCTCATAAAAACTACAAGGAATCTAAGCTTGTATCTACTTAACAACCTGTGCAATGTAATGGGTCAGATTTTGACGGATTAAAACAGAACCAGAACAACCAAAACAGAACACTGGACATCGAATTTTCTGAGGAAGGTACTGGAAGCTGAAAATACCGTCGGTTCATACGGTCGAATTGTTACCACTTAGGAGGGTTTGTTGCTAATTTTAGAATAATAGTTAAAATATTGGTCACAAATAAATCTGCAGTGTGATTATTTGGTGTAAGTGTGTTTTGTAAATCGTATTATTGTTTGACGGGTATTGATGGGTATGTTATATATTGAATTAAAGAGGGGAAACTCCTTATCGGTGGATAGCACTATTATCACGTCCTAATTATTATATCTACGTACGTGTAGGTCAAAGTGTGTGTATCACACAATAATTAACTCTTCTTTTAGAGATCACCGCACTCGATTACAACGGGCTTAATTTAGCTGAATTCAACGATTGTTTTTCAAGTAAATAGCCACACAGATCTCGGATCCACCACTGCTGCCGATATGCCGATTAAGTAGTAGAAGCAGATTTATTGATAACACGTTACCAATGATGGTGATACAACATTAAGGTAAATGACAGCGAAGCTCAAAAGTCGTAATAAAATAAGAGTTTGGCTCTATAAAAATCTTGCCTAAAGAACTTGTAGAGGAGACTGCATATGATAGAATGATATGGTAGAATAACAGAAGTTATTTATTTTAGATGATATTTTAAGAGATGCTAGCCTATTTGGATTGGAAGATTTTAGGTATGATATATATGAAGTGCTATTAATTGATACTTCTCAGTACTGTTACATAACAACACTAGCTTCAAGAGGATTTGTTTAGAGATGCGATCTGTGGACGAGAACAGCTGGAGATCTAACATCCGGATGTGCGAGGACAATTTTATGCCCGGGCTATAGCGGAGCGGAGACGTTTCGCCCTTTGGTTGGTGAAGTTGAAGAATGAAGAAGGATTGATGGAAGTATCTTGCCTTTAATCTAATTTCATGTGTAATTTTGAAATCAGATTTAGTATTATTTACAACAAGAATCAAGTAGTTAACTAAATTGACTAACGAATATCTGCAGTTTAATGATTCTCAAGTTTAAATTGTTTATTTAATGCTCACTAATATTTAAGCTGGTTAGGATCACGAAAGGGTTGGATGGAGTCAGCGCGCGAACTGCTTTTGTAGAGAACTTTTGGGGAGACTCTGTGTCTAGCAGTGGACATCTTTCGGCTGATATATGATGATAAATATAATTGGTGTACTAAGATTACAACTATTACAAAAAGTCCAGTTATTTGGACTCAATTATTTTATGGTCATCTGTATTCATGCACCGAAGCTGAGGAGAACCCTGATCATCTTTTAATTTCTATAGACATCGAGAACCTGGACACTGAAGGCACGCATGGAGAGCGGAAGCGAGGCATTCGACATATGGTGCCGAGGCAAAATGTTGAGAGCCCATCGGACAGCACGACGAACTAACGCGTCGATCCTTGACGAATTGAAGATCGGGTACCGTTTACTGGCAGAACTCGTTAACTTCGATTGCATGACTGGATGCGAGCCGGGTAGCTTGGAGGAGCTCATCGTGGATTCTCGTGTCGAAAAAAAAAGAAGGCGGAGCATCGCCGATTCAATGGACCGATACCGTGAAGGATGCCTACTAGGAGGCTCTGCAGGCGTCAATCCGGAAGGCGAAGAGTCGTGTGGAGTGGAGATCTTTGCTGCAAAGAGTAACGGCTCTAAGTGGTTGCAACCCATGGTCATCATCACAGGTCATCATCATGGAGAGGCAGGGAAGAAGTGTCTACATATTAGAAAAGTTAATTAGCTCTTGTTCATATTATATGGGTGGATCAACTTTTTCTTGCTGTTATTCTGTCCCGTGACCCAGGGGACATTACCATGGCAACGAGTGGCAGAAAATAGTTGATTGACCCATGCGAGTGAAAGTTTTGGAAAATGAAGAGATGAATGAGTTTATAATCCAAGAGTGTTTTTCAACCTACGCCGTATTGCCGATTTCTTGTTGTAAGTACTGATCTGTTTTACTGGTAGTGACATATTTTTGTAACTGATGTTGGGACTTTGTGAATGTCACTGATGTGAGCGGGGAGCAAACGGGACTAAATATTCCGAAAATTTTAAATAATTTCAAAGGATTCAGAATTTTTGCGCAAGAGGAACGAAGGATTGAGAAACGTTCCGGTAAATAAAATTTTGAATCGGGTTAATGACAAATTCTTGACAATTCGCTGCTAACGTTTGATAGTTCAGATATGACATGTGCTCATTATTGCTGTATGTATGCTGTTAGAGGCGCCACTGTCCCGGGGCCGGACCAACACTTGTTAGGCTTTAAATAGTATTAATGTACTATCGGCTGCAAAATTGCATGGACCCCCTTGAGGCGATAATGGCTTGGACGGTTGTAGGCAAGGTTTGCAGTTAACAAACTAGATGGCGTCTTTGTGTCCAAAGCTGTCGATTTTAATGGCATAATTGAATATAATAGGCTTATAGTCAATAAAAATCTTCTACTATTTAATAATCTAACCGGACAAATTAAAATATACATTTATCATCAAATTAAAAATAGCTTACACCGAAACCGTCCGTCCACCCGTCTTTTTAACTGGTAACCCAGTTCGTTTTTTAACTATGTTGCCCTTCTAAAACCGCTCGCGTTATTTCAAAGAAACCCATCGTTACAGATTCTTTTGACGCCATTTTATACAAAGTAAGTTCGTAATTATAAAATTACGAATGTTTTTATCCACGGTTTCACGGTTTTATAAACATATGCCAAAAAATTATCAGGAATGAATATGAAGTTTACGTAGTTGTTGGATTTCGTTTTATATTTTTGTATGTGGGGTAGTTTGAATTCTCTCCCAAACCTGTCAAATCCCATTCCTCTGACATATGTACTTCATCGACGCCCGCCGCGAGCGACAGTCGCAAGTCGCCATTTTACCTTGCTGTCTGTGCGGCCCCGTTTGGCCGCCTGGTGTTTGAATTATGTGCTACGAACTGGTGTGATGTGCCACAAATCTATTTAATAAACTATTATAAATACCCGTTAACGTGCAGATGACTTGCCGGCAAGAGGAGACAGCACGCAGCGTATAAAAGGTTAGTGCATATGTGAAGTATATACAGGATAAATAGCAAAACAACCGATTCCAGTGAAGGCTCGTTTATTACTGGTTTGCATATGATTAATACATAGCCGTGCTTGTGTGCGTTACATACGCACACATGCATGTACACCTCATTCCTCCACCGTTATTTTTAAGACCTGACAACAAATAGAAAAAACAATAACAATTACTAAAAAAACTAATATTACACCTTATAATTAACAAGTTTATTTCTCGGCCTTAATCTAGGTCTAGTTATAATCGGCGCCGCCGGCGGCGCGCCGGTCGCGGCGGGCGGCGCACGCGGCTGCTCACCCTCCTCATCCTCCCCCGACAATCCTGTATCATAATCATCACTCAACACTTCACGCGGCGGGTCATCTAGCCGCGTCGGGCTACCAGCCGGCGGGGAGGGAGAGGTCGGAGGCGCGGGCGCCGCCGTGCTCGGGGCCGGGGCCGGGGACGGCGACGGCGACGGCGGTGCCGACGAAGGCTCGGCCGGTGGCGGAGACCACGACCATGAGTGTTCGTCGGCACGCTCATCCTCGTTTACACCAGTCACGTTTAAATCGACCCCCGTATATTTAAAAATTTGATCCACATGACGTCTACATACAGTTAGATACTTATCCACATAAATCGAATACATCCTGTTGCCGAGCTTAGTTCGAATTGTGCCTAAAGTCCACATCTCTTTTTTAGCAGCGAACCACTTGGTCCAAACTTTATCTCCTACATTAAATATCCTGCAACCGCCTTTGGCGTCTAAAATAACATTATCTTTGCTGCTAACTGATGGTAACACGAGATCGAGCCGCGATCTTAGGTCCCGGCCCATCATAAGACTCGCGGGCGACCGGCCCGTGGAACAATGCGGCGTGTTACGGTACTCAAACAACAGGCCTAATAATTTACCGTCAATGTCTACTTGTGACTTATTTGTTTCGATTACACATTTTATCATTTTTTTACAAGTCCTGACCGAATTTTCCGCTTGGCCATTGCTCTCAGGATGGTAAACCGGAGATGTGATGTATCGAATGCCATTCATTTCACAGAACGAATTAAATTCGGTTGAGTTAATTTTAACATCATTGTCCGAAACGATAACATGCGGTACACCATACCTTGAAAATATTTCCTTAAGTTTACATATCAGTGCTCGAGTGGTAGTACCGTTATTCATCAACAAACACTCTAACCATTTACTATAGGCGTCTACGACAATTAAGTACACTCTTTGGTAAATAGACATGTAATCGATATGTAACCGATGCCACGCGGCCGGGGGCCGCGGCCAGGGCGCGAGCGCGCGGGGCGGCGCCGAGCGCGTAGCCACGCAAGCGGTGCACGATCCGATCCATCGCTCGATGTCGGCATCGATTTTAGGCCACCACATCTTACCTCGTGCGATGCTCTTGGTTTTAACTATACCTAAATGCCCAGCGTGTAGTTCCTGTAACAGCTGACTTCGAAATACAGTCGGAATAACAATCCTATGTCCTCGAAAAAGGCAACCGTTATCTATTTGCAAGTCCGTTTTACATTGATAATATGGAAAAATCGAACTACAGGTTATCTTTCGAGGCCATCCCTTAGTCATGTATTTAATTACTTTTTGTAACGTCGAATCTTTTTCGGTAGCTTGCTTTATTTTATCAGCCGTTACGGGAACCACATCCGAGTCTAAAAATTTTAGATAAGAAACGTCCTCATCTTTCCCTTCACCATCACAATCGGGCAGCGGCGCGCGAGAAAAGAAATCAGCGACGACATTGTTTGCACTACTAATGTATTGAACGTTATAATTATACGCTGACAAAATAATGGCGTAGCGTTGCAGCCGAGAAGCGGTCATGACAGATATTCCGTTCTTTTTGCCCAAGATTGACAGTAAAGGGCGGTGATCCGTTTTCAAAATAAATGGTTCCTGTCTTCCGTACAAATACTGGTGAAACCTCTTCACACCAAATATAATGGCAGTGGCTTCGCGCTGTATTTGGCTGTAATTTCTTTCACTAGTGCTCAATGAGCGAGAGGCGAAGGCGAGGGGACGCTCGACGCCAGAGCGAGGGTCGCGTTGCGCCAGCAGGGCCCCGAGGCCCCCGGGACCCGCATCCACGCTGAGCACAAGCTGAGCCTCCGGGTCGAAATGAGCCAGCACGCGATCCGACCCCAGCTCCCTTTTTACAGCCTCGAATGCCTCCTGTTGCGGAAGCCCCCATTTCCAGTCGACCCCCATGCGCAGTAACTCGTGTAACGGACTTAACATACTAGAAGCGTTCGGAATAAAACTGCGGTAATAATTTACCACCCCCAAAAATCTCTTTACCTCTGTTACATTTGTAGGTCTAGGCGCATTGTATATGGCTTCAACTTTTTTGGGACAGGTTTTTAAACCATCTTTATTTATTACATAACCTAAATATGTCACACTGTCACTGAAGAATACACATTTTTCTCTTTGTAACCTTAACCCTGCATCGCTAAGTCTTGTTAAGACCTCCCGCAAACGCTCTAAATGCACCTCGCTGGTCGGCCCGGTTACACAAACGTCGTCGAGCCAACAGCTGACTCCATCGATACCTACCAGCAGTGATTCCATTGCTCGCTGACAGATAGCGGGCCCATTAGCCAATCCGTAAACTAGTCTTGTATAGCTATATAAACCTTTAGTTGTGCTTATAGTTGTAAGCGCACGTGAGCTATCAGATAAAACGAATTGGTTGTATGCGTTGCTAAGGTCCAGTTTCGTGTAGCATTGCCCGCCGCCTAGCTTAGCGAAAACCTCCTCTATACGTGGCATCGGATATTTATCGATAACCATGTCTTTATTTAAGGTCACAGAAAAATCACCGGCAATTTTTACCTTTCCGTTCGGCTTTAAAACTGGTACGATTGGCGTCGCATACTCAGAGAAATTTACGGGCACAAGAACTCCTAAATCAACAAGTCGGTCAATTTCCTCCTCTACCCTATTTTTAAGCGCGAATGGAATTGGGCGCGGCTTAAAATACTTCGGCTTGACGTTATCTTTTAACTGTAAATGGATTTTGAACTTGTTAAATTTACCTAACCCGTCTTCGAATAAACTACCGAATTGGTCTAGCAACTTCGTTACCCCACTCGAGCTCTGATCTGAATTAACAAATTTGTTATCTATTGTAAACGACAGGTTAAATTTGGTCATAAAATCTCGGCCTAATAACGGTGGTCCACCATTTTCCACAACGTAAATTCTCAGATTTTGTTTCTTTTCCATATACACAACATCAGCTGTGAAGAACCCTAACGGCGTGATTTTATGGCCATTGTATAAACACATTTTTAAATCGCTTGTTGATAATGGAGTAATAGAAAATAATTTGTTGTATAATTTGTCGCAAATAACACTAGTACCCGAACCTGAGTCGAGTTCCATGCTTAATTTTTTGTTGTTTACAGTTACATCAAGCAATATTGGCTTATAATTAACGTACCTTAAGCTCAGAAGTTCGCATTCCCTACAATTATCGCACTCGTTCGAAACGGACACCTCTTGCATTTCCAAGTTATGTAAACGGCACTTAGGCTGTTTCTTTGAAACACACATTTTCTTCAGATGCCCTCTTTCACCGCACACCTGACACCGATAGTTTTTATAACGGCACCTACTGGCATCGTGGCTCTTCAGACCGCACACTGAGCAGGTTCTCGCTCCTGCGCCTGCGTCCCGGCGTCCCGGTGGCTGCGCGCTGGCGCTCGCCCGGTACACCGGCTCCTGCTTGACGGTCGCGACCACCGCGGCCGCGCGCGCCTGCTGCGCGCACTCCGCCTGCTGCGCCAGTTCCACTGCCTTCGCTAGCGTTAGTGTGGCGGCGTCCTGCTCGAACAAGCGCTCGCGCTCCTTGCCGGCTCGTAGCCCCAGCACGAACTTGTCCCGTAGCAGCATGTCCAGCGAGCTCCCGAACTCGCAGTGCACGGCGAGTCCCCTGACTCGAGCCGCCCACTCTTCGACACTTTCTCCCACACCACGCGTAGCCTCATAAAATTTGCATTTATCAGCAAAAGTGCACCTCTTCGGAGTAAAATGATTATCGAGCGCCCTCACTAACTCCGTGTACCGAACATCCTCGATCTTAATCGGATACACTAAGTTTTTTAATAGTCGATATGTATCATCCTGTAAATGTGTCAATAACAAAGCACCCTTCACGTCCTCTGCGATTTTGTTTAACAAAAAGAACTGTTCCAAACGGCCACGGAATATTTCCCACTCTTGGGTATTGTGGTCAAAAGAACTAAGATTTCCAAGATAAGCAGCCATGATGAGATTGTTTAAACGCACACGCGCGTGGGTAAGTCTCGAATCGTCGCCACTGAAGTATATACAGGATAAATAGCAAAACAACCGATTCCAGTGAAGGCTCGTTTATTACTGGTTTGCATATGATTAATACATAGCCGTGCTTGTGTGCGTTACATACGCACACATGCATGTACACCTCAATATGTCTTTCCCTTTGTCCTAGGCTTCCTAGCTCCTATCTGCATAATTTTGGGGTTAATCTCATCTATACAGTCCACTTACCTTTATATTTTTCCCAATTTTGGTCCCCTCCCACTGGTGCCGTGGGCGGGTGCCCTTCGCTTGGTCTGAAATTTTATGTTCTAAAATTGTTTGGCCGAAAATGTTTGGTCTAATATTTAATGGTATACTTATTCTTTAGCATAAAGATTTTTTTGCATACATATTTTTTGTCCTAAAACATGTTTGACCTAAAATTGTTTAGTATATTTTTTTATGACTTAAAGGTTAAAAGTATAATATTGTTAGGTATAATTATTCTTTAGCCTAACATAAAACCTCCTAAAAACCCATATGCTGAAGCGAGCAAGCGAAATTATAAGTCGCTCCCAGAACAATAGTTTAGGTTAGGTTAGAACTGCGTCCGCAACAAAAATAAGGCGCTCCCAGAACAGTAGATTACGTTAGGTTAGAACTGCGTCCCCAACAAAAATAAGGCGCTCCCAGAACAGTAGATTACGTTAGGTTAGAACTGCGTCCGCAACAAAAATAAGGCGCTCCCAGAACAGTAGGCTAGGTTAGGTTAGAACTGCGTCCCTGACAAAAATAAGGCGCTCCCAGAACAGTAGATTACGTTAGGTTAGAACTGCGTCCCCAACAAAAATAAGGCGCTCCCAGAACAGTAGGCTAGGTTAGGTTAGAACTGCGTCCCTAACAAAAATAAGTCGCTCCCAGAACAGTAGGTTAGGTTAGGTTAGAACTGCATCCCTGACAAAAATAAGTCGCTCCCCGAAAACTAGGTTAGGTTAGGTTAAACTGCGTCCCCAAAAGTAAGGCGCTCCCAGAACAGTAGGTTAGGTTAGGTTAGAACTGCGTCCCTGACAAAAATAAGGCGCTCCCACAACGGTTGGTTAGGTTAGGTTAGAACTACGTCCCTGACAAAAATAAGGCGCTCCCAGAACAGTAGATTGGGTTAGGTTAGAACTGCGTCCCTAACAAAAATAAGGCGCTCCCACAACGGTTGGTTAGGTTAGGTTAGAACTACGTCCCTGACAGAAATAAGGCGCTCCCAGAACAGTAGGTTAGGTTAGGTTAGAACTGCGTCCCTGACAAAAATAAGTCGCTCCCAGAACAGTAGGTTAGGTTAGGTTAGAACTGCGTTCCCGACAAACATAAGTCGCTCCCAGAACAGTAGGTTAGGTTAGGTTAGGTTAGAACTGCGTCCCTGACAAAAATAAGTCGCTCCCAGAACAGTAGGTTAGGTTAGGTTAGAACTGCGTTCCCGACAAACATAATTCACTCCCAGAACAGTAGGTTAGGTTAGGTTAGAACTGCGTCCCGGACAAAAATAAGGCGCTCCCACAACGGTTGGTTAGGTTAGGTTAGAACTACGTCCCTGACAGAAATAAGGCGCTCCCAGAACAGTAGGTTAGGTTAGGTTAGAACTGCGTCCCTGACAAAAATAAGGCGCTCCCACAACGGTTGGTTAGGTTAGGTTAGAACTACGTCCCTGACAGAAATAAGGCGCTCCCAGAACAGTAGGTTAGGTTAGGTTAGAACTGCGTTCCCGACAAACATAAGTCGCTCCCAGAACAGTAGGTTAGGTTAGGTTAGAACTGCGTCCCTGACAAAAATAAGGCGCTCCCAGAACAGTAGATTGGGTTAGGTTAGAACTGCGTCCCTAACAAAAATAAGGCGCTCCCACAACAGTTGGTTAGGTTAGGTTAGAACTGCGTCCCCAACTAAATCTAAGTAATATAAATTTTTAATTTAATAAATGCGACAGCTGGATGCGATTATTATTGACACCAATATTCGGAATCACCAATTTTATGCCTAAAATACATTCGACCAAACAATGTTATTCCATACAAATGTTAGACTAAACAATTTTCGGCCAAAAAAATATATGCAAAACAATTTCGGCCAAACAATTTTCGACGTAAAAAATAATCGACCAAAGATTATTAGGCCAAAAAATATGTGCCGAAAAAAATATCGGCCAAAAAATTTTAGACAAACAGATATAGACCCGCCGTGGGCTACTCTTATTTCGCCACACTTTTATCAAAATTATGGATTATTAAAAAAGGCACCTCCTAATTTTTTCTGGTCACTTCTTACCGAATTAAACCATTTTCTGGTCATTTCCATCCGCATTAAATCATACCTATGTGATTAATATATAAATTTAATGATAATTATTGGGGTAATTATGCGATTATTGTGCTAGGTATTGAAATAGTTTGTCATTTTTAATCTTAAAATATTAACAAGATCGGACGGACTTGTAGGAATCAGTATATACCGTCAGGCGCGATGTTATCTATAAACGCGTAGAAAACATTCTAGAATTAGCATACAAAGCCGAAACTGATCACCAACAGTTTAAGGCGTTTCGGACAAGTGCATTAAATATAGACACATTGCGTGATGATTACGAAAAGGTTTTAGAATCGTATAATTTGCTGTTTTTACAACTGAACCCAGGTGCTGACGTAGATTATGAGTCATGGACATCATTTGAGGAAATGTATTGCTATATTAAACAATTATTGACAGAAAATAAAGTACATAGTGTTCCTGAGACTCAACCCCCCAGTGTTACGAAGTCGAAACCTCGCTTGCCAGTAATTGAATTAATTTCATTTGATGGACAGCCACAAAACTGGCCGCTGTTTTATCAGCAATTTAAGAGTATGATACATGATAACGCATCACTGTCTGATAGTGAAAGGATTTATTATTTAATTGGCAAATTAACTGGCACCGCGCGCGATATTTGCGCAGGTTTGCCTCCAACCGCACAGAACTATCGCATCATTTGGGATGCTTTAATACAAAAGTATGATGACCCACGCACGCTAGCATGTACTTATCTTAAGCAGCTGTTGCATTTTAAATCGCTAACTACCGCGAGTTCGACCGGTTTAGACGCATTCATAAATAACTTTGACACATCCGTCAAAGCGCTCAAAGAAATGAAACTCGAAGATTTGACAGATTTCATTTTCCTGCATTTGGCATTACAAAAATTAGATGCAGAAACAATTAAATTATTTGAGATCGCCTATCGTAAGGAGAAAATCCCGTCGTATCATAGTTTAATTGAATTTGTCAAGGAGCAGAGTAAAGTGTTATCTCGATCTCCAAATGCAGTTACTAATAAACCGATCTTTAACTCCCCTAACAAGTCGCACATACGATACCTAGGGCCGTTACAAAGACGTTCGTAGGCGCGGACTCAGGCGGTTCCGATAATAGTATTAAATGTGGACTTTGTAAAAATAAACAACATGAACATTTGTATTCTTGTTCGTCTTTTATGAAAATGACACCGCACGAAAGATACAATTTTATCAAATTAAACGCATATTGTAACAATTGTTTAAGTGTAAGTCACAAAACTTCAACTTGTACTTCGAAGAAAAATTGTTCTCATTGTTCTTCACGGCATCATTCATTGTTGCATTTTAACGTGAGTTCGAAGTCAAATTGTAACATGGGAACAACTGTTTCAAACCCCGTTCGTAATTTTAAACATGAAAAAATTGGACACTCTGAGTCCGGCCCTGGCATGTTTACGTTATCTCATGAGGAAAATAAATTTACTAATTCTGATATTGCTAATGTTGATAATATTAATATGACTACTGCAGTTAACGTCGACCAAAGCACCCCGCATTCCTCATCGGATCGTAGCATTTGTACAATTTCGTGCGACAGTTCTAGCCGTCTTCAAACGACGACGTTACTGGCCACCGCGAAAATAAAAATAATTGATTCTTTTAACCGCACTCACTTTTTGAGATGCTTGGTCGATCCTGGCTCTCAAAGTGATTACTTATAACAGCAGCTTGTTGTAAGCGATTATCGCTGCCTATTAAAAAACAAAACCGCTTTTCTGAAGTTCAAGGCATCGGTGGGACTTCGCAAAAAATATTAAGGTGGATACCCATTATACCGTATCATGCTATGACCGTAATATGAACGTATCAGGCACGGAATGTAACGTGACACGGACCGCTATGCCCACTACAACGTGCCCACATCATTTCATATCCGTGCATAACGAGCTTAGTGACCGTAGTGTCCGCGTATCATCCCCGTAGCATAAGCGAGTTTAGTGACCGTAGTGTCCGCGTATCATCCCCGTAGCATAAGCGTTCATACCCGGTGTTACAGTTCTATGTAGTTTCATCAATCTGGAAGAGCAATCGAATACTTTTGACAAGAAAATTATTCCTATACTTACCTATACTTTTACAATGCCTATTAGAAAATTTACCATGAGGGAATTAGTAATGATAGCCCTTATCCTTATCTTAGACTTGGAAGATCAAGAAAACAACAGAATTCATATTTCCGGTGTCCCCTTGTTTCGCAGACAGAAATCTCACAGAATTTCGTTTCGCAGAAAATGTTTTAATGAATATGTGGATCATATATTTTGAGGGTAAGGCCGCGGAAAGTTACCAATTTGGACGTTTCAAATTTACCCAGCTGATTAAAAAAAAATTGGTAACCCCTACTGTTTCAAAAATATTTTTATCATATGTAGATATAGGAATTCTCGTGGTCGCAAGTAAGATAATTAATATAAACCCCTTTACAAAAATACTAAAAATATATTTCCGTCCAAAACGTAACGAAAGTTGGTTAAATTTTTCGACCACGAGTACTAAAAGCTCTGTTATTTTTATGATATTTCAACTTTCATGGGCATACTTTTGTTTTAAACTAAAATTTATGATATAAGGATAGTTCTACTGATTACGGAATAATGATAATATAATCATTTTAATTTTTTATCTTACATTATTTTAATGGATCAGCATTCCACACTTATGTTACAATACTTTCGTGACGCTTTATGTAGCTTGTTTTTAAATATTTTTTGGCGAAAATACGTTTACGTGCACTGTCAACTCATATTCTAGTAGGGCAACACCGATGAGCTAGTCCAAATCCGTCAGTTTGTCAACAAACGCAATTCAAAGTAGACACAGTCAGTTTCGTGAAAGTACCCCCAAAGTGTCGTGTGTGATTTTAAGGGTAAGGAGTGATTGTATTTAATCAGTTTTTTTTTGTACGATAGCGTAACGGTTTTCAAGCAAGTGACACGTATTATTGTATTAAAAATGTCTTTATTTCACCATGAAAATCCACTTTTTTTTCAAAAATACGTTACACTTTCGTTACGAATATGTTACATTTTTGCAAAATGTTACGTATTTTCTACGTAACATAACGAATAAATGTTGTAAAGGGAAGTGCACACAGATTATACTAACTTAAATGAGTTCTATTACATTTTTAATGACCCGAAAATATATAAAGTTGAACAAAACTGCTGTACAATAATAAAATAAATAAAAACAACATCTTAATAAAAAAATCTGTTTTAAGAAGAAAATAATTTAATTTCGACCTCAAGTCACAGTAGAATCATTTATTCTAAAGCTGTTTTATTGTTATACGGCCGTCTTGTTACTAGTATTGGGTACCAGCAGTGAACAAATAGTAATTACTGCCACCTGGTACAAAATGAGAGGCTTTAAAACACTAGAGTGGTTTGGGTTTCATTAGTTCCATCACACGCGTGGTTCATTATATTGATTTTAATGTGCCATGAAAATTTTGTTTACAGGCAATATAAAGCTAATAATTTTATAACTTGATTTTTTTTCTTAGCTACGTTATTTAATGGGAATATTTTCAAGTATGATCTAAGCTTTATAACGACTTATGTTACGTTTTATGATAACAACGTATATCTTTTTATGTTACTTCTAAGTCACATTGGTAACTTTCCGCGGCCTTACCCTTGAGTTAAAATATTATTGTTTTAAAGACTACTTACTTGAAAGAAACATATTTTACGGAAACACAAATCAATGAATTTTATTATCTCTTTTTTTTATTAACAGACTCATATATTATATTAGTTGAATGTAAATATTTTTATGTATGCTTAATTCGCTGATAGATTTTTTTTATAGAATATTGTTTCACAGAAACTGTTTTATATAATGTTTAGTCCCAGTATTTTTCTTTAGAATATTATTTTTTCAGCACCGCTTTAATACAAATTATTTCGAAAAACCTAAATCAAATAAAAAGGAGGCGTTAGTAGGTTAGGTTAAAGACCGTAAACTGTAGGTTAGGTTAGGTTTGTTTAATGACTATGGATAGCGGAACGGCAGAATGCTTGCTTGCATGGAAGTATATTTGTACGGTCTGTACAAAGGTGCATTCTGCCCGTCAGCATTTTACGTCACGTAGCATTTATTCCCTTACTTTAAGTCAGTGCATATCCGGCAACCGCGGAGTGCATTCATTTGTATCATTTTATTACTTTATCAATAAATCATTATTTCGGTGGAAAACTGCAGTGTTATCATTATCAACTATCAACTCAAGTGTGTGCGAGACTGTCCCGTACATCTTTATGGTCCTTCGAGCCGGATTTGAAATATCAAAACTATCGTCCTTCAAACAAACTTGTATCAGTGCACAGTGAAATTCAGGCCACGTGGTGTGACGACGCAACGTGACCTCAACTACGACTTAGTGACATTACTTAATATCATTTTTATCGGTGAATATCAATATCAAGTGTTATATCAATTATATCAAGACCAAAAGCTATATCAAGATTTTCATTATTATCAAGAAAGAAATATTATATCAAGGTCATCAGGACTTAGTGCTGCAGTGATCCCACGTGAGTAGCGAATCGGTTATGACGGCCTCCCACAAGCGGGTCTCACCGTCTGATTGAGAGGCGCACATACTTACGGAGGACACTTAAGCACGGAACTGCGACCATCTTCTAGAAGAAGTAAACGTGAAGCCATCATTTGACAAATACATATCATATCAGAATAGAAGTTGGAGATATATCAATCATGGAGGATTTACTGAACACTCAAGGTCAACTTGCAGATGCTATCAGCAAACTTTTGGTCAATTTCAAGAAGGATGGAGCAGAACGTAAGACTCCTCAAAATATCAAAAGGCGATTAGACACTCTCGAACAATCTTGGAAAGATTTCCAAAATAATCATATCAGGCTTTGTGAATTTGAAAATCAAGACTACGTCTATTTTGCCGAAAATCACTACGATCAAATATCAAGCATTTACAACGAAGCTCGTAAAACTATACGCCAATGTGTACCACAATATCAAGAAGAAAAACCCATTATCAAGCCTGCTTCCTCACAGTTCAACTTGAACATTGACTGGGACCAACCATCGGCGCCCGCAGGAGCCGGTCCTGCACCTCCTGGCCGAATGGACATATCAGCTACCGAGAAACCGGCACCTAAATCTAACTTTCAAACTACTGATCGTGGCAATCAAAGCAAATTGGAAGAAATGTTCCGAAAACAACAAAGTAATTTTAAAGCCTTTCAACGCGCTATCAACAATATCAAGTTAGAACTTCGTACCGAGAGGTGGGAATTCGAAGATGCTTTACGAACCATACAAGCTCGGTGGGCAACGGTCGACTCTTTACATTGGGAGATCGACAGTGAACAAATAAGTGAGAAACCTGAATATGAAGAAACGTACAACTTATGCGAGCAGAAGTACGAGGAAGTCAAAAAACTTATCAACACCAAAATGTGGGCCTTTTCACATCATTAAAGATCGACACCTAAGATTGAAATACCTACCTTTTACGGAAATTATCATATGTGGACATCATTTAAGGATTTGTTCACTGAAACTATACATAAAAACAATTCCATATCAAATGCGCAGAAAATGCAATTCTTAAAGAGCAAGGTCAAAGGCGAAGCAGAGAAGCTTATTAAACAGAGAAGCCAGTATGCCTATAGACAGAATAGGTCCACCACTGCGGCTGCCCATAAAATCACCGACTGCATAACGACTGGGCTGGATGACAGACACAAAATGGCAGCAATTTTGTGTGATCTTTCCAAGGCGTTCGATGTTATTAGTCATAGGTTACTATTAAATAAGTTAAGTCTATATGGTTTTGACAATTCCGCTCACCAATTGTTGACGTCTTTTTTATCCAACCGGAAGCAGGTGGTAAAAGTGTCTCATAATGGCAAAACGGTGACATCGGATGCTGGTTGCGTACGTCTAGGCATCCCTCAAGGATCCGCCCTCGGGAATGTTTTGTTCACTATATTTGTCAATGACCTACCATCGGCAATCACGACTGGTCTGTCGGTGCTCTTTGCGGATGACACCACAGTCATAGTTAGTGCAAAAACGTACGAACAGCTAGCCAATAAAATCCATGATGCTTGCGGGCAACTCCAAAAGTGGTTCTCGTCGAACGGTTTACTCTTAAACGTAACGAAGTCCAATGTCATGGTTTTCTCGGGCCGCCACATCGCAGTGCCCCCATATGTTACCAGCGTCCCGATGCCATTATGCACTGAATGTAGGTTTCTCGGCTTCATGATAGACTCAAACCTAAGCTGGAAGTGTCATGTCGACCAACTCTGTGATAGGTTGGGTAGTGCCGTCTTTGCGTTAAGAAAATTGAAACCATTAATATCGAATAATGCATTAAAAACCGTATATTTTGCGCATTTCCACTCAATAATGTCTTATGGTTCAATTATCTGGGGTAATTCCACCGACGCCAAACGCGTTCTTATAATCCAAAAACGAGCACTTCGGATACTGGCTGGAGTGGAACCCAGACATTCTTGCAGAGATCTCTTTGTAAAGTATCGCATCATGACGCACTACTCACTTTACGTGTTTGAGGTTTTAATGTACGTGAGAAATAATTTGCCAATGTTTGCGCGGGTTGAGGTATCGGGCAAACAAATTAGATCCACAGGAAGACTTAGGACAGTTCCGCGTCGCCTGGCGCTTGCCTGTAAAAACCCGCGCGTCATCGGTCCCACGTTCTATGAATGACTACCCGCGGAATTACGAACCGAGCCATCTGACGAAAGTTTTAAACGACAATTGAGAAACTTTTTATTAGATAATCCATTATACTCAGTAAATGAGTATATGGAAATGTAATTTATATTTATATTGTAATTGACATTGTTTTTATTTCTACTCCAGTTTTGTTAATTATGACATTATATAACATTAATTACATTATATATTGACAATTACCTGTTACTTTTGACCTTATTTCTAATTATTGCCTTATTTGACTTTTTAATTTTCAGTGTTATTTTTACCGTGTTAATTCTTGTATTTTGACAATCCATTTATGAGCTTCTTTGACATTTTTATCTGTTTGTTTAAAATTTTAACATGTAATTATTTAATCTGTCTTATTATTGATTTCGCTGTTATTATTATCGATGTCATCATATTTTATCTGTTAGTTTTAATATATGTGACGATCATAGTATAAGTGCATGTAAATTGACTTAGTGTAATTTATATTGTCATTTTATATTATGAAATAAATAAATCTAAATCTAAATCTATTCAACATTTAAATATCAGCACTGAAAATTATCAAGTATGTTGGGAAATCTTAAATCACCGCTACAACAACACCAAGCTAATATTCAGTTCCCATATCAATATTCTTCTGGGACTACCAACCATGCCACAGCAATCCGCTGTATCAATAAAAAGGCTACATGATACTACTAAGGAGACCCTTCACGCCATACAAAACTTGGGCGTCGTCTCCACTTGGGACCCGTTAGTCGTACATCTATTGGCGCAAAAATTGGACACGGAGTCTCATAATGACTACGTTGAGCATTTATCAAATCCAAGGGAGCTGCCTACACTTGCGGAATTTTTGAGCTTTTTAGAAAATAAATTCACAGCTCTAGAATCATCTCGTCGAAAATACGAGTTAGCTAAACCTGTTCAATCATCCAACTACGAAAAAAGGTCTGGCCCTATGAAGACGTCGGCATACCCAAACCCTCGCTTCGAAAATCATATCAAGGAAAACCGATTTTATCAACCAATGCCCAACAAAAATAGTCACGGAACCCCAACGAAAAATTATCAAGCATTTGCAACTAATACAGTAAAGTGTTCATATTGCAATTATAATCATGAATTGTTTCGATGCCAGAAGTTTCTAGGTATGACACCTGAAACGAAGCTTGACATAATATCCACGCGGGAAATATGTCCGAACTGCTTATACAAACATCACGGAAAGTCATGTTTATCAGAAAAACGTTGCAAGCAATGTAGCGGCGAACATAATACGATACTTCATGAAGCCTTTGTCGGCAACAAGAAACAAGCCGACATCGAACCGACTTCATCGAAAAATACAGGACACGTGTCTCAAGATGACGACCCTGAAACATTATTATCAACCGCCCAAATCAAGGTGCAATCAGCAGATGGATCCCATATCAAATTACGGGCATTAATAGATCAAGGATCACAAATATCAATTATCACCGAAAATGCTGCCCAGCGGCTAGGCCTTCCACGTCATAAATATCATGGATCAGTTTTTGGAATCGGGAGCAAAGAAAACAATTGCAAAGGATTTATCAATATCAAGGCCACTTCATTACACTCGGATTACACTTTTAACACGAAAGTGTTTATCATGAATCGTCTTATCAATAATTTGCCTTCGCGGTCATTTATCAAGCCATCGTGGTCTCATCTAGAAGGTCTTCAGCTCGCAGATCCTGAATTTAATATCAGCCAACCCATTGACATTTTACTTGGCGCGGACATCTACTCAAATATCATTTTAAATACAATTATCAGAAAAGACGAAAATACTCCCATTGCGCAGGAATCCCGTCTTGGATTTATTTTATGTGGAACTATGAAATCTTATCATTGCAACGTCGTTGTAAACAACATTGAAGATATCAGTCGATTTTGGACAATTGAAGATATTGCTGACACCTCAGACGACTTATCATCAGAAGATCAATACTGTATAAATCAATTCAAGGCCGAAACTACCCGCCAAAAGGATGGGCGCTATGTAGTACGGTTACCATTAAAACCCGATATACATGAGAAACTGGGTGAATCAAGACAGAAGGCAGTTGCTCAATTCTGTCAGCTAGAGAAGAAATTTATCAAAAATCAGAAATTTGCAGAGAATTACAAATCATTTATCAACGAATATCATTTACTGGGACATATGCGTGAGTGTGAAAGGGACACAACACCTAGCAACTTCCTACCGCACCACGCGGTACAGCGTGCTGAATCGTCAACTTCGGCTTTACGCGTTGTTTACAATGCGAGCGCACCTACAGTATCAGGCTACAGTTTGAATGATCTAATGTACAGTGGGCCAAATTTACAAGCCGATTTATTTACATTAATTTTGAGATGGAGACAATATAAAATAGCGTACACTGCTGACATAGAAAAAATGTTTCGGCAGATATTATGTCATGAACAAGATCAACTTTATCAAAAAATCATCTGGAGAAATCAACCGAATGAACCATTACGCGATTATGCTTTGACTACTGTTACCTACGGAACCAAGGCCGCCCCCTTTTTGGCAATGATGACGCTTAAACAATTAGCCATAGATAAGGTCATCGGTACCCAGAAGCAGCCAAGGTTCTAGAACAAGACTTTTATATGGATGACCTTCTAAGTGGCACGCATAGCCTTGAGGCAGCCAAGAAAGTTCAATCTGACCTTATCAACCTCCTTAAAGCAGGTGGTTTTAATTTAAGAAAGTGGTGTAGTAATAATCCAGATTTGTTAAAAAATATGAGCACCACTACGCATCAACAAGCATTTGATTTCAAGCATCAGGAAACTCAAAAAACACTGGGACTGCGATGGAACCCACGAGAAGATACCTTTACATTCCAGTTCAACATAGACTCATCAACTACCAAGAAAGTTACAAAACGCTCACTGTTATCAGACATCTCCAAGGTCTTTGACCCTTTGGGGTGGCTCTGTCCCGCCACAACCAAATTGAAGTTACTGTTTCAATCAGTCTGGAAACAAAATTTAGACTGGGATGATCAAGTACCAGCAAATATTGAAAACGAGTGGAGAAGTATCAAAGAAAATCTAGAAGAAATCAATCACATATCAATCCCAAGATGGTTACAAAACACTGAGAACGACACTATTGAATTATTTGCATTCTGTGACTCATCTGAAAATGCATACGCATGCGTAATATACAGCATCATTCGAGCGAATCGTGAGAAATCGAATGCCTCACCTAAAATCACTATCGTAGCAGCCAAGTCAAAATTAATTCCATCAAAGAAAAGCATGTCCTTACCAAGACTCGAATTATGCGCGGCATTACTATTATCAAAATTACTCAAACGCGTAAAAGACAGCTTATCAAGCAACAATATCAAATCATTCTGCTGGACGGACTCTACTGCCGTTTTGGGGTGGATCCAGGGCGACATCAACCGCTGGAAGCCATTTGTATCAAATAGAGTACAACAAATCAAGGAAGTAGCACCTGCAGATTGCTGGCGCTATGTTAAATCAGCAGAAAACCCATCAGACTGCGCAAGCAGGGGAATCAATGCTTCGCAGTTGAAGGAACACCCATTGTGGTGGAAAGGACCTTCATGGTTGTCAACGTTTGAAGCGAAACCTCAAGAACATGCCTATACTACAAATGAAGATATCAAAGTATCAAAACAAGCAAACGTAACAGCGCTACGTCACAACAACGACGTCATCAGTGATTTAATAAGTAAACATAGCAATATCAACCGTATGACACGCGTACTGGCGTGGGTATTGCGCGCTATATCACCTTGCAAGCAAAAATTGCCTTATATCACAGTGCCTGAATTACGAAAAGCCAGAGAGACGATAATCAAACATGTACAAGAAGAATCATTTCGAGAAGACATAAACAACTTGTCGCGAAACGGACAAGTGAAATCAACCAGCGATATTTTATCATTAAATCCTTTCCTGGATGGAAATGGATTACTGAGGGTCCGCGGCAGAATTGGCAAGGCAAACATCGATCCAAATATGAAGCATCCGCTTATCATGCCACATCAAGGACATATGACCAACCTTCTCATAGAAAATGCACATCGAATGACCCTGCATGGTGGAGCACGTCTAACCTTGAGACAACTCAGATATCAATTTTGGATAATAGGAGGCAATCGAGCCGTTAAAAAGTTTATCACCCAATGTGTCATATGCAGACGTCATAAAGCTGCAAAACAAGAACAAATTTTATTGGTGCTAACAATCGATTAAATCAAGAATTCATAGATTTGAAAAACACATTGGACGCTGATTTTTTCGCAGCGATATCAGAAATGGAAATTGAATGGCACTTTAACGCCCCTTCATGGCCGAGTGCTGGAGGCTTATGGGAGGCATCTGTCCGTAGCCTCAAACATCATCTTCGTAGAGTCATGGGAGAGCAGAAGCTGACCTATGAAGAGTTATCAACACTCTTAGCACAAGTTGAATCATGCCTTAATTCAAGGCCCTTGTGTGCAATCACTGAAGATCCTGATGATCTGGACTTTTTAACACGTTCTCACTTCCTATCGAGTGGTCCAAATCTAACGATCACTGAAACTGAAAAAGATGAACGCACAAGATGGCAACTTGTACAAAAAATATTCTCAGATGTATGGAAAAGATGGAAGTCGGAATATCTTTGTCAATTATCAAAGAGAAGCAAGTGGCTGAAACCTAAGGAAAACATGAAAGTTGGAGACGTTGTTATCATCCATGATGTTAATCTGCCCCCTGGAAAATGGCCTCTCGGCAGAGTTGAAACCGTACACCCGGGTCACGATGGGTATGTACGTGTAGTATCAGTTAAAACGAAAAATGGAATTATCAAGAGACCGATTACGAAAATATCAATATTGCTTGCCAGTCAAGAATCAGGCAATGATCCAAAACGAGATCCCGGACCGAAAAACCCGAATGTATAAAGTGACACACAACACTACCAATGTGAACTCAGCCTAATAATAAACAAATAGCAAGTGGAACCTTACTGGCGAGAACAAAAACTATTAAAACGATATCTTACAACTATACGTCACAGATTCGCGGAACTATAGAGTACTACAGCGGCATAATGCTCGCTCAGCAGGCCGCACGCTCGACGCGGTAACGCCGAGGTCGAGGTCTTATCAACAAGGTCGGATATCTAGCGAACTGTTTACTTAGCAGAACAAGAATAGAGGAGATAGAGGAAAATCTGGAAAGTACAAATTATAAGTGTTCTATACACAAAGTACAAAACCGAAGGAGCAACACATGACTAAAATAAACATGGATCTATGACCAACGCTGGAGTTCGGCGGGCACTTTATTGCGAGTGCAAGATTTATTTAGTTTAGTTTAACATTACTATTTTTTTAAAGTTCGTTTATTTTTGTATAACTTCATCATCCTTCATCTCGCGCGGGGAGCATGTACGGTCTGTACAAAGGTGCATTCTGCCCGTCAGCATTTTATGTCACGTAGCATTTATTCCCTTACTTTAAGTCAGTGCATATCCGGCAACCGCGGAGTGCATTCATTTGTATCATTTTATTACTTTATCAATAAATCATTATTTCGGTGGAAAACTGCAGTGTTATCATTATCAACTATCAACTCAAGTGTGTGCGAGACTGTCCCGTACAATATTAAAATTTAGCAGTTAGTAGGTAATAAAATCTATAAAACTGTAGTATATGAAACAACGTACAACCCATATTTTCGAACAGCCTCAATCAATTTTTCGTCATCTATTATAATTATCCATTATAATATATAAGTATTGCAAATAACGAGCGTCTTCTAAACTGACGGTATCAGACTGGTAAGAGCGGGTAGAAATATAACAACGCGTTTATAACGTGCTTAGAACGGTCACCATACGCGGTTTTAACCCGTTTGGCAGCCTGCACGCACCGTTCTAGCACTGTTGCGTGCCATTCACGGAGCGTTTCGACACCGGCAAAATATCCTCGCCGACAATATTTGACGGTCTGTGCATGGCACGCGACGGGTATGGTTGGTGACGGAACGGGCTAGTATGCATAGTCTCATACTTTGTAATACAAAGAATATTTTTTTGCCTGACACGTTCATAGCACGGTCATAGCATGATACGGTATAATGGGTATCCACCTTTAGGTGTAACTTCACTTAAATTCACGCCGCGAGTAGGGACCCAACGCGAATACACTGCCGGCCCGCTGGTAGTCGAGCGCATTACGTCACAGCTGCCTAGTGCGCGCGTAGATAACGCGTCGCTCGGGTACATTAAGAACTTACCGCTCGCAGATGATGACTTTTCACAACCGGGACCGATTGATATGCTTATAGGTGTGAAACTTTATTGCGAAATTTTATTGTTTGACAAAATTAAAGGCCCATCCGAGAATATGCCCAACGCTTATGAAACTACCTTAGGCTACATTTTAATGGGGGACGCTCCTATAGTTTCCTCCCAACCCGCTCCGCACACGCTCTGTGCTTTTAGCTGTGACCCGCTTCATCAACTCGTCGAGAAATTTTGGTCGAATGAGGAGATACCTTCGCGTACCTTTTTAAGTCCCGACGACGAAAAATGCGAAAGTATATACATTTCAACTACTGTTCGCAATGATGACGGCAGTTATTCTATTGACCTGCCATTCAAAGATGATCCCAATAAATTAGGCGATTCTTTCATAACAGCAAAAAAGCGTTTTTTACTTCTCGAGAGAAAGTTCTCTAAGGATCCCGCACTTAAATCTAGTTATGATAACATTATACGCGATTACCTAAATGAAGGTATTCTCTCTCGCTCCGCACCTGAGGAGTCTCTCTCTTCGGGCTATTTTTTACCGCATCATCCTGTAGTTCGCAATGACAAAGCGACATCCAAAGTTCGGCCCGTCCTGGATGGGTCCGCGAAAAGTGACACAGGGTTGTCACTAAATGATATTTTATATACCGGTTGTAACTTACAGGCAAATATATTTCACATTTTATTAAATGTCCGCATTTTCAAGATTGCATTTTTTGCCGACGTGAAACAAATGTACTTGTGCATTCACACAAATGAATCACATCATAAATATCAACGAATTTTATACCGTTTCTCGGATACTGATCCGCTAGAGGTATACACGTTCACGCGGGTTACGTTTGGTTTGCGTTCATCGCCTTTTTTGGCGCTACGGACCCTACGTCAGCTAGCTGCTGATGAACGGCATCAATGGCCAACTGCGGCCGCCGTGTTAGAAAGAGATGTCTATATGGATGACCTCGCTTCTTCTGCTTCTTCTCTCGAGGAAGCAGTTAAGACAGCTGATGAACTGATCGACCTCTTCAAGGCCGGGGGGTTCGCCCTAGTAAAATGGACATCCAACTCGCGCGAACTGCTCGAGCACATACCAGAGTCACACCGGAAGTCTGGATCTATTTCCTTCGATGACGGAAATACATTTAAGATTTTAGGTCTGCGCTGGTTGCCCACGCAGGACGTGTTCGTGTTCGATACCTCTAAACCGCCAACCTTGTGTACTAAACGTGCTATATTATCCGCGACCGCCCGACTATATGATGTACTAGGACTCGTAGGGCCGGTTATTTTATACGCTAAATTAATAATCCGGGAACTGTGGCTTTTGGATTTGCACTGGGATGATTTACCGCCTTCTCGCATTGTTAATTTATGGCAACAGTACTTATCTGAGTTGCCTCTGATATCCCAGCTTAAATTCCCCCGACATCTAGGTGTAGAAGTCGGAGCTCAAGTCTCCTTGGTAGGATTTTCGGACTCCAGTGAAGCCGCCTATGGCTGTGTAATATACCTGCATGTTGTTAACCCAGGCCAGCCACCGATCGTAACGCTTATCTGTTCCAAGTCAAGAGTAGCTTCTGCCAGACCTAAGATTACGTTAGCGCGTTTAGAACTCAACGGTATTTTATTAATGTCACGGCTTCTACGCGAAGTTAATGACACGCTATCGAAAAGACATAAAATAGATAATATTTTTGCATTTTCTGACTCCGAAGTCGCCCTATGTTGGTCGGTCGCTTCGCCTCATAGGTTCGACACTTATGTCGCTAACCGCATTTCACAAATTCAGACAAATATTTCGCCTAACAATTTATATCATATTGCTGGCTCTCGTAATCCCTCTGATTGTAATTCAAGAGGTCTCACTCCCTCCCAGCTCATACAGCATGAGTTGTGGTTTCATGGACCGCCTTGGTTAGCACAGCCTTTAAACCACTGGCCTGTACAAAAATTTATACCTAACCGCTCATCTTTGCCAGAGGAAAAGACTGTGGCTCACGTGACCACGAGTGTCACTGAAATAGAACATCCTGTTCTGACGCTCGCCTCGCGATGTTCCTCCTGGAATAAACTTCTTCGAGCTTTTGTTTATGTGCTCCGCTTCTCGAAGAAGCTCCCGCGAAACGACGTAATCACTGCTAATGATTTAAATACCGCCAAATTTGAAATAATTCGTGTAGTGCAATCTGTATATTTCTCCGACGATATTAAAAATATTTCAAAGGGGCAACGATGCTCATCAAAACTACAAAAGCTATTTCCGTTTATTGAAAATGGAATCTTACGTGTCGGAGGTCGCTTAACGAATTCGTCGTTAGATTACGCGTCTAAGCACCCCATGATATTGCCTAAAAAGGATAAATGTGGTGCACTTAATTATTGACACTTATCACCGCGATAATGCTCACGCAGGACCGCAACTATTACTAGGCATCTTAAAAACTAGGTACTGGATACTTTCCGCTCGTCGTATTGTTAGGCAACGCGTGCAAAAATGCAATAGCTGTTTCAGATTAAGTCCTAAAGCTACTTTCCCGCTTATGTCTGATCTACCTAAATGTCGATTAGAGCAATGCAAGGCTTTCTTACACACGGGTGTAGATTATGCGGGACCGCTGTATATTACTCCCTATCGCAAGCGCGGCGTACGTAGTGTCAAAGCATATTTATGCCTTTTTATTTGTCTAGTGACAAAGGCCGTTCATTTGGAACTAGTATCGAGTTTGACTTCCGTAGGTTTTATAGATGCATTTAAACGCTTTACGTCGCGACGTGGACCATGCACGTCGCTTTATTCGGATAACGGGACTAATTTTGTTTCTTCAAAGGCTTATTTTAATGAACTTCACGAATTCTTACGATCTGACGAATATTATAAAACATTTAGTAATGAACTCGCGAAAAACCGCATTACGTGGAAGATGATAACTGGCTGTCTAAGAACCATCAAGTATTTTATTTAATACTTAACCAAATATTTTAATTGTACGTATATCTATGTCGAATATAACAATTTGTTACCATAACACAACAACGGGAATGCATTTAGGTAAATATTAGCGGGCACATTCTGTTCACGACTAATTACGCCGACCGTTATCAGTTTGTTTTCAATTTCTCTGTATTATTTTTTTATTTTTACATTACTGCACAAAGTACTGATCACAATTATATGTGACTTTTGTTGTAGGTACTTCAATATTCTAAGCCACTATACCCACTTTTTCTTTTTCTTTTCGTTTTCCGGAAATATTTTAAAGGATATCATTTCTTGTTTGGGTTTTTTTAATCCTCGTCGCCAGTGTGATGTCCTGCGTTTCCGTGTGGGAGTAGATTCAATAAAACACTTAAATGGGTTTTCTGTCGACCTTCACTGCCCGTTCCCGTTGACGTCTCTCATAGCAATGGCGGCAGCCGGGCAGGTGTTGTTGACGCTTTATTATCATAAAGGTGTCTATACACCACATAAATATATTTTCATGTGTTTATTTTAAAATAAAGTAATGAAACCAGAAAAAAAATTGTTTGCCATTTTTATCTTTGGCACTACCGCCAAAGATAATACAGGTCATTCTCCAGCCATTTTCCTTATCTGGTGCGTCACTCACAACCAAATACAACGACTTGGAGATACCAGCTGATAATGGGAGACCTTTGACTGCTAGAAACTTATTATTATTATTATTTATAATGAGGCAGGCAGTTGAACAACTGATAGTGCCTATATCCAGCGATCTGTGTCTTGAGATCGTTGCTCAGTGGTATGCTTGTCTAATTTATTCTTAAAATTATTGACGTTAGGCGCTGAAATTACATCCTCGGGGAGTTTGTTCCAAGCACTCACAACTCTATTGCCCAGAAAGTGTTTATGAGGGTTGTTGTGCGACCTGCAGGCAACTAGCTTTAGGTGATGACCTCTCAGTCGGGTATTGTTGTTGCGTACAAATATTTCGCAATAGTCCTTGAGGTCATAATGCCCAGTCAGAATCTTGTACGTCTCGATCAGGTCTCCACGTTCCCTGCGGCTCTTCAAGGTTGTTAGCTTCAGCGCCTGCAGTCTATCTTCATATGATTTATTTTTTAATTCCCGTGGTACTTTGGTGAAACTACGCTGAACTTTCTCCAGCATCTCAATGTCTTTAACAAAGTAAGGACTCCAGGCTTGGCAAGCGTATTCCAATAAGGGTCTGATATAGGTCTTGTGTATCTTCAACATCATTTCTGGTGTCAAGGCCCCAAAGGCTTTCCTGGTGAGGTAAATCAGGCTTTTCGCTTTCTTAGTGATTGTGATTATGTGCTCTTCCCACTTAAGATCTTCTGAGATTTTAATACCAAGATCTGTTTGCACTTTGACGGCCTCAAGTGGAGTATTTTCCATGTAGTAGGTGAAGCCAGGGTTGCGTTTCCCTATGTGTAGCACAGTACATTTTGCAGCATTTAGTTTTAACAGCCATTCTTTAGACCAGTTTGATATTCTGTCTTCTTGAAGTCGATTGTAATCTACTAATGGGTTAGCAAATATTTTTGTATCGTCTGCAAAAATACTAACATGACACTCTAGGCAATCCGGCAAATCGAATGTGTATATTATGTAAAGCACTGGTCCGAGAACTGATCCTTGAGGTACTCCGCTGTATACATTTCGTGTCCTTGACATTGCTTCTCCGACTCTCACTCGAAAGTTTCTATGTCGTAGAAATGCGTCTATCCATTTCAATGTCTTTCCTCGGATTCCTACATGTTCTAATTTGTGTTAGCCTTGCTGTGGGGACTTTATCGAAGGCTTTCTCATAATCAAGGTCATATGACATCCGTGGGTTCTCTCTCGTTGAAACTTTTAATCCAGGACGAAAGACAGGACAGCAAGTTGGAGACAGTTGAACGATGTGGACAAAAGCCATTTTGCTTATCGCTTATTACATTGTGTAGGCCGAGGAAATTCCTTATATGTTTAACCACTACTTTCTCCATGGCTTTGCATACTACACTGGTAAGACTTATTGGTCGGTAGTTAGATGGTTCAAGTTTATCTCCCTTTTTGAATATTGGAGTTACAGTGGCAGTTTTCCAAAACTCGGGCAGGACTGCTGTGTCATATGATTTTTGCATTATTGATGACAGGAAACCTGTCACTGAGTTACACTTTTGTAGCAGTATAACAGGTATGTCATCCGGTCCAGGAGAAGAGTCCGGTTTCATTTCCTTAAGTACTTGTTGGATCTTATCTTTTGAAAAAGTTAAATCCATCTCTTCGAAGTTCGAATGTTTCATTTAAAAATAATTTTTTTTTATTCATGATTTTATTAGAGCAAAAACAACACAAAAAGTAAGGTACTAGCGCCAAAGATGGCCCGGTTCCTTTGATAGCCCACTTCAAATTTTTATAGTTTGCACAAATGAAACTTTGACAGAAAAAAATTGTGTTTTTTCTCAGTCAACCTTTGACAACGGTATCTGTAAAGGTTCCAAAACGCCAGGGAGACTCAAATAATTAATATACGCGATATAATCCGTTTAATTTTGGAGTTTACTTCTTAAGAATCGATTTTCATGTATAAGCCCGGGGTATGAAAAATATGGGGTATAAAATCGAACGTATCTGCCGTGCTAATTTAAAAAGTCGTATCTCAGTATATGATCGGGGTAAAAATACGACTTCTTAGTTTAGCAGGTTATGCGTTAAGCGTTATAGACTAAGATCCCGATATAAAATGACCTTCATCGAGATGTTTATTTGATGAAATGTATTTATATTTAATTTAATATGTCAATAAATATATTGCATATGGGTTGCCTAACAAATTTTAGTCCAGGGTATGTTTAATTAATAATTAAAAAAAAATGTTTTAAACATTTCACCGGTTTGATTAATATTAGATACCTAAATACATTTCATCAAATAACCATCTCGGTGAAGGTCGTTTTATATCGGGATCCTATACTATTATGTGCGAGAGAGAGCCCAAGAGGGGTTTCGGGATAGTGGAAGGGAGACAAACTAAACGCTCTCAGCTCCCCTACCATTATGTTCACATAAACAAACTATGAAATTTGACATTTCGGATGCCTGCATGAAGTAAGGATAATGCAGGCCATACACGATCAAGCCCGCCGTCAAGCCTGCATGATGCTTGAAGCGGCGTCCGGTAAACTTGTGTATGTTTATCTAAGGGCCTACTCCGAACTTCGTATCGTGCCGACCCTTTCACTCATATTGTGTATAACACGAGAGTGAAAGGGACAGACTTTAATAAAATTGTTGAATAACGTCATGCAAACTTGAACGTCAAGTATGTCAACAACAAGGAATATAATAATACTCACAAGGAGAAGAACGGTAACTACGTTCAAAAAAGTTGCATATCTTTTTTTTTAATACTACTAGCGCCACCGTATATGAACTAAGTGAGAGCGGGCTTTTTTGGCGGGGTTTTCAAATATGCCATATTGAAAATTAGTTTTTCTAACTTTTCTTTTTCACATGCATGCATATTCAGGTTTTATCCTGCAAATCATTTGTCAACCACTTCCCGGTATACGATTGAGCTGAAATTTAAAAGTTTTATAAAAAATACAACACAATGAATTACTTTTAAATGGCCTTTATTCATTGTATATCCAAACAGGGACTAAAATTTACTACTATTTACAGAAGTCTTTAAAAAGTTTACTACATAGGTGCACTATTATTGCATTATTTTAATAATATATTCTGTTGTTCCTAGAACAGAATACTTGCTCAGGCTTTTTCTACAACTGTCAGTGTAACGGGAATCTTGGAAATGTCGTCCACATAAGACCTTACACCTTTTGTACAGAGAAGTCAAGGATTCTTGTGAAGACCAGTCGTGCCCAAAATGTAGCTCTGAAATAGGAAATTACATTTTAACAAGTCTACATATCCACATTAATTGAGACCTGCTTGAACAAAATGGACAATAGACATGAACAGAAATATAATGTTAAAATACTATGCACTAAGCTCAGAACAAGTTTGGTCAATGCAGGCCTAAATATCTCTAGCAGTGTTAAAATATGAGAAATAATAAATCCGGCCGCAATTTTATTTTTTGGCCACTTGGTCGAACTTCTCTTTTAATAACTAAGCATCGGGAATATGAGATAGCCTCTAATAAACTAATTCATCTTCTTTACAACGCCAACTAAAAATGTTAAAGAAAGCATCAAGTCATAATCAACAATTATTATTACTTGTCCTCCTGATTTATACATTGCCATCTAATTTACTAACTCAGCCACGAAATTTGTAACTCATCATCATTTTTCGTTTTACAGCTTCAATACAAGCTCCTCAAAAATTATATATTCGAGCTTCAATAGACAGCATCATATATTATAACTTAACATCTAAAATAATACTTCATATTCTTTTATCATGAAAATAGCCACTGTAGGAACGATTTGGCGCGAGTGCGCGACATGACAGCCACCGGCCATTTGCACCAATCAGAGAGCGCCATTCGATTCTTGTACCGTGTTTATTGTCATTCGTTCGTTCATATTGCAATAGGTTCATCTGCGTTCTCTCTAATCTAGTTCTAAGGCAGGTCCGACTTGGCTTAGGTTAGGTACGACGACGAGCGAAGCGAGGAGGAGTGTTAGGTTCAACTGCGACCCTAAAAAAAAAAAAAAAATTACATATTTCATAACGGTACGTAACCCATTAATCTAGTTCTAAGGCGGGTCCGACTTGGCTTAGGTTAGGTACGACGACGAGCGAAGCGAGGAGGAGTGTTAGGTTGAACTGCGACCCTAACCTAAAATGAGATTTAAGTATTTTGTTTTGTTCTCTCCTCAATAGTTCATATGTAATAATAGTGGCTTTAATATACTATTTGATGACAATTTTAGGTAAATTTTACGATCGATTAATGTAGGATGACTTACATTTTAAACATACTAAGTTATAAAATTAGAAGCTAATAGAGTTACTATTTTGGTGCCATATAATAATATTTTAGAAGTTTGCTATTTGAATGCATGTCTCAAATTTAGATGCTAAAAAATAATCACCATGCTAAGTTACAATTACAGTGGCTTACAAAGAAGATAACTAGTGGCTGAGATATTATTATTCAGACGCGCGTTGGTTGTGGCTGACTTAGTAATTTAGAAGGTAACTTATATTTTCTGAAGCGAATAATGCTATTAAAAAGAAGCTTGTTTAATTAGTACCCTTAAAATATTACCTTATGAATACTACCTATAAAATTTCAAAAAGCTAATCTCACGTTAAAACCAACGAAATGTAAGGTGGGATTTACAAAGCTAACATTGTTGGGACATAAAGTATCGGCACAAGGAATCGGACCAGACTTGGAGAAGGTTAAAGCTATGAAAGAAGCAAAACCACCAAGTAATTTGAAGGAACTAAGATCTGTGTTGGGTCTATTCTCATATTATCGAAAATTTATTGACAAATTTGCCGAATTAACATTACCACTAACAGAATTAACGAAAAAGAATAGAAAATTCGAATGGAACGACAAAACTCAACAGGCGTTTGAAGATATGAAAAAAAGAATCTGCTCAGCACCGATATTGAAATACTTTTCAAATGAAGCAGATATAACAACAAGGCTGTATATAGATTAATCTGATCAGGCTCTAGGTGTCGCGACGACTCGCGATTATAATCATACTTCTTTGACAACGTCTTGGCTTTCCACATTACTGATTCTTCTTAGATTGTCTATGGTGAGATATTTGAATTTCTTATTTTTACTATTCAATTATTTTCCTTGACAAGGCAATTTAGTTTGTTTTTAGACCCTTGGAGTGCACATGCATATTAATTCTGTGATTGCTCCAGCTCGCCTGCTCTATCAGTTAAGTTTATATTTAAACTTAGTTTGTTGCTTTGTGTTCCTTATTGCTAATGTAATTGAGAATAATTTGCAGTTTTATACGCATCGCCCAGTCAGGCGGATGCTTTTCAGGGCATGTAAGAGCATTCGTTTTGACCCGGGAGGCATTGGGAACGGGTTACCTTAGGTGGAGAGGTATTCTCCTTACTTACTTATTTGTACCTAGTTGTACCTATTTATTTGACCGGAAGATTGACGAATCTGATGGTCCCTAGATGCTGGCTTCACATGCTCCTCGTATCCCCTCAACGCTCTGTCGCAGACGAGTGATTGAAGTTCGTAATGGATGAGATCAGGTCTAATCCTCGTAAATGGTGTATTCCTTGAGGACTGTGGGGAACTGACTTCATGCCGCACGATATGATTTAATATGATAACTGCAAGACGTTACACAGAGATAAATAGTCTGGTAATGACAATTTTATGCGAGGGCACAAGTTGCAAACATACATGACAATGGAAGTCATGTATATACCACTTTCAGGCGGAGATAACGATCCTGTGCAGTGTGCGAAGTGAATCCTATGAGAGATGAAGGAGCACAATTAATCCATGATACTACACGGATGTGATGATAGCAGCGGAGTCTGAAGCGAGCTAGAAAATTAGCAGGTATGAGCTATTGCATTACATCTGACGCATTCCTATTTAACAAAATCAAGGGCTGTTATTTCAGTAGCGAAGCGAGTTACAGGTTAGGTTAAATACTATGAACCCGGGCAACGTTAAATTACTTTGTTGTCGCAGTAACCCCTCAATGCTGTGGCGACACTAGGAGCTTGTATCATGCAGGGAAAGACAGAAATGAAGCCAGTCGCGTTCGCATCTAGAAAGCTTACAGAAGCAGGAAAGCGTTACGCTATCACAGAAAAAGAATGCCTAGGATTGATATGGGCATTATCATATTTTAAACAATATCTATGGGGCATGGAATTTGAAGTCGTGACAGATCATAAGGCGTTGGTCTGGCTACGGTCAAGAAGAGATATGAATGGCCGACTTGCGAGATGGGCATTAGCCATTCAACCTTGGAATTTTTCTATAACCTACTGCAAAGGAAACGATAATATTCATGCCGATTTTTTGAGCAGAAATTCATTATATGAAGAAGAGGTTGAAGAGACGACAAACAGTCGACAAGATGATGAACTTTATCTCTATAGTCTTGTAAGAAGCGAAATATCACAGCAACAAGAAGAGGATGACTTCTGTAAGAATATATCATATAAATTAAAAAAGAATGGTAAATTTAATAACTACTATATAAAGAATAATATTCTATATAAGAAGGTCTGGCGTGATAACGACTTGAAAAACGTCATCCTGATCCCGAACAAGCTATTTGAATCTTGCATCAAGGAATTACACGACGAAGTATATGGAGGAGCCCACTTCGATGTATATAAGACATTGAAGAAATTTAATCAGAGATACTACATGAAAAACGCCGAAAAGAAAATAGAAGAATACATAAAATCGTGTATGAAATGTCAGGAAAAGAACATGAAATACAGTAAAGCACCTTTAGTAAATGTGAAGATCAAGTCATTTGGAGAAAGAATTGCAATGGATGTACTGGGACCTTTTAGGAAATCAACCGAAGGAAACCGCTACTTAATTGGAGCCATAGAATATTTGAGCAAGTATGCCATTTGCAAGGCAGTACCAAGAGTAACAGCTGATGTCATTGCGCATTTTCTCATTGAAGATATCTTCTGTAGATTGGGTAGCGTAAAAACCATAATCACGGATCGAGGATCGGTATTCACATCAAAAATCGTGCACCAAACAGCAGAAGATTATGGTGCTAAACTACGTCACACTACGGCCTGGATGCCACAAGCAAATGGATTAATAGAGAGACTGTTTAAAACGATTAACGGAGCATTATCCAAATATGTGCAAGATGACCAAAGAAATTGGGCAACTGAACTACCTAAAATCGTATTTACTTATAATGCTTCAGTACAGTCTTCTACAGGATTATCACCATTCAACATAATGTATGGAAGGGAGCCAAACCTCATAACAGATATAAGGACAAGATCGTCCAGTGACAGCGGGATGACTGTAATGGATAAAATTAATCATATTAAAAAACTGGAACATACTGCTCTATCTACTCTGCTCTGTCTATATGATTAGAAGAGCACAACATGCGCAAAAGTCATACTACGACAGAGGATCCAAAGTTATAAGTTACTAGCTTTTGCCCGCGGCTTCGCACGCGTAATCACAATATCATATGTTCACTACACTTATTGCGAGGCCAAAGGCCGAGCTCCGCGTAGCACCGAAGGTGCGAAGCGTCCTAAGGAAGCCGCCCATCCACTTAATATAAGTCGAAGTACCTTAATGCGAGGCCGAAGGCCGAGCTCCGCGTAGCACCGTAGGTGCGGAGCGTCCCAAGAAAGCCGCCCTCCCACTTAATATAAGTTGAAGTAAATTAATGCGAGGCCGCAGGCCAAGCTCTGCGTAGCACCGAAGGTGCGGAGCGTCTCAAAGAAGCCACCCACCCACTTAATATAAGTTGAAGTAACTTAATGCGAGGCCGAAGGCCAAGCTCCGCGTAGCACCGTAGGTGCGGAGTGTCCCAAGAAAGCCGCCCACCCACTTAATATAAGTTGAAGTAACTTAATGCGAGGCCGTAGGCCAAGCTCCGCGTAGCACCGTAGGTGCGGAGCGTCTCAAAGCAGCCGCCCACCCACTTAATATAAGTCGATACGAGGCCGAAGGCCAAGCTCCGCGTAGCACCGTAGGTGCGGAGCGTCCCAAGGAAGCCGACCACCCACTTAATATAAGTTGAAGTAACTTAATGCGAGGCCACAGGCCGAGCTCCGCGTTGCACCGAAGGTGCGGAGCGTCGCAAAGAAGCCGCCCACCCACTTAATATAAGTTGAAGTAAATTAATGCGAGGCCGCAGGCCGATCTCCGCGTTGCACCGAAGGTGCGGAGCGTCTCAAAGAAGCCGCCCACCCACTTAATATAAGTCGAAGTAACTTAATGCGAGGCCGAAGGCCGAGCTCCGCGTAGCACCGTAGGTGCGGAGCGTCCCAAGGAAGCCGACCACGCACTTAATATAAAGTAACTTAATCCGAGGCCGCAGACCGAGCTCCGCGTAGCACCGAAGGTGCGGAGCGTCCCAAGGAAGCCGCACCCACTTAATATAAGTTGAAGTAACTTAATGCGAGGCCGTAGGCCGAGCTCCGCGTAGCACCAAAGTTGCGGAGCGTCCCAAGGAAGCCGCCTATTAAGTTACTTAAACATATGTTAAACACACATTAAATTACTAAGGGTTTATAAAGTAACTTAGCACCGAAGGTGCGGAGCGTCCCAGGGAAAACGCCCACCCACATAAAATATGTTCAAATAAATTAATGCGAGGCCGCCCACCCACTTAATATAAGTTTAAATGTGTGAGCGGCTTTCCTGGGACGCTCTGCACCTTCGGTGCTATGTGAAGCTCGGCCTATGGCCTCGCATTAAGTTACTACTTATATTAGTCAGTGGGCGCCTTCCCTAGGACGCTCCGCACCTTCGGTGCTACGCTTTTGAACATGATCCTGGTTTAATTAAAATTGAGGCAAGACTTATGGTTAAACAATTGTTTTGAATATTTATTGTCGATTGTTGATTTAAATTACTTAATGCGAGGCCGCCCACCTATTTAATATAAGTTTATGTGTGTGAGCGCCTTCCTTAGAACGCTCCACACCTTCTGCTACACTTGTGAACATGATCTTGGTTTAATTAAAATTGAGGCAAGACTTATGTTTAAAAGATAGTTTTTAGGGTTCCGTACCCAAAGGGTAAAAACGGAGCCCCTTTTACTGAGACTTCGCTGTCCGTCCGTCCGTCTTTCACCAGGCTGTATCTCAAGTACGGTGATAGCTGGACAGTTGAAATTTTCACATATGACGTATTTCTATTGCCGCTATAACAACAAATACTAAAAATAAAATAAAATAAATATTGAAGGGGGGCTCCGTACAACAAACTTGTTATATATTATGGTACGGAACCCTTCATGCGCGAGTCGGACTCGCACTCGCCCAATTTTTAATATTTATTGTCTATTGTAGATTTAAATAACTTATTACGAGGCCGCCCACCCACTTAATATAAGTTTAAATGTATGAGCGGCTTTCCTGGGACGCTCTGCACCTTCGGTGCTATGTGAAGCTCGGCCTACGGCCTCGCATTGAGTTACTACTTATATTAGTGGGTGGGCGACTTCCCTAGAATGCTCCGCACCTTTGGTGCTACCATTGTGAACATCATCTTGGTTTAGTTTAAATTTAGGCTAGACTTATGTTTATATATCGTTTTGAATATTTATTGTTTATTGTAGATAACTATTCAAAGCACCTTGAAAAATAATTAGCTCATAGTCCTACCTGAACATAATATTAATGACATCTATTAAGATGAGAATAAATTATTTTCGTCTACAATGGTACTAATACTAATATAATAATATGACCTGTCATAATAATTTCCTTAGTAACGCCATAAGATTCAGGTGCCAACTTAACTCAATCGAGCGTACGTCAATAATGGGGACAGCACCACTGAACGGATACGTGATGGCCTCACTGTTTTCTTATCCGTGGTATAATGAATAAGGAAGCAAAGGAAAATGCATGAGATGACACGGTTATTATTTCAGTAGGTTCTGGGTTCAAATCCCGGCTGGGTGAAATCCTTTCTACATTGTAAATTTAATAATTTTGTCTTGTCTCGAATCATGTTTGTTTTTCATACAAAATGCATACATTGTCGAGCAGCAACTCTCAATAATCGATACACTGCTGCTTATATTAGGTATGCGATCAATATTCACCAACTTCGGTAGTAATTCTCGAAGTTCAGGTTAACCCATCATAGCTAGACCCTAGCTTGTGCCGAATCGTGGTCGGTGTCGAGGAGACCCATCAATGACTCCAAAAGGTAAAACCTTACATGCATGGAGCTGGTGTTATAAACTCGGGAAAAATCTTAACAGCGTGATGCAGCCGCTAGTATGGAGATTTTGTCAAAGTAACAACGCCATCTAGCGGAAAATTGGGACATTGAGAACAAAATCTAAACTCGCCGTTAAAAATAAAGAATGATTGATATTTATTACTTTGAAAATAAATAAATTTTATATATAAAAAAAACTACATAGATGCAAAATTGTGGCTAAATATATCGTATATTTATCGTTTATTATACATTTCGCTACCTTATTAGTAAGTTAGGCGAAACACAAACAATACCAAAATTTGCGCCTAATGTTTTAAATGGTGGTTGGTAAAACATATTTAGAACTGTATTTAATTTACTTAAATTGATTTGAAATACTTTTATTTCAATTACACTCGATAAAATAGCATTAAAAAATCTGTTTTATTCATTAACATTTTTAATTGCGTCTCCGGGATTTGGTCGATACTTACAAACTACAGAAGAATATAATTGTATATTCAATAAAAGAGGGTCTATATTGGAATCCATAATTTCCTTTGTCCTATTTTTAAATTCCATAATAACTGTGGTCATAATGATCTTTTGCCATAATAACGTTTATCCTAATGTAAATGCCATAATATTGATCATCCTAATATTGAATATCCTAATGATTATTTGCACTATTATCTTAAGTACTAATGATCAAGTGTCCTATCAGTTACATATCCTAATACTAGTTGCCATAATCATCATATGTCTTAATAGTTACTTATCCTAATTATTATCACGTGTCATTAATCATAATTCCGAATGTTTTAAAACTCCGAATATAAGTATGTCGATTTTTCATTTTTCCGATTTTTATAACCTAACCTATAGTTTTCGGGGTTCAGCAAGTCGGACGCTCTGCTCGCTTCGCTCGCTCCGCTATACGTGGTCACAATACAAACCTAACCTAACCTACAGTTTTCGGGGTTCAGCCAATAACCTAACCTATAGTTTTCGGGGTTCAGCAAGTCTGACGCTCCGCTCGATTCGCTCGCTCCGCTGTACGTGGTCACAATACAAACCTAACCTAACCTACAGTTTTCGGGGTTCAGCCAATAACCCAACCTACAGTTTTCGGGGTTTAGCCAATTCGATATTTGTCCAAGTCGGACCTGCCTTAAGGTGAAATTGGTAATGTAAGGAATCGTAAGCCAAGTCGGACCTGCGCGGCTCGCTCGCTTCGCTCGCTCGTTAGGATCATAGTTCAACCTAACACTCCTCCTCGCTTCGCTCGTCGTCGTACCTAACCTGACCCAAGTCTGGCTTGCCTTAAAGTAGGATATTAGGTAATGTTATTATAGCTTATGATCATTATGGCAAGTAATCATCATGGCATTTGACTTTAGGACATGTGATTTATGGTTTTGTATATTATGACTCGTAAGTTTTATGTGTTAATAGATTAGTACAAAACATATTAGGTATTTAGAGCATTAGGTAATGTAATATTATGGTTTATGATCATTAGGATGTAAGATCATTATGGCAAATAATCATTATGACAAATGATTGATATGTCAAAAGTGCTTAGAGTAAATGTGGTATGGCATTTGACTTTAGGACATACGATATTATGGATTGCGAAGGAGACCCAATAAAAGAGCATTAGTTCCTAGTGTCGCAAATTGTGTTTTTAAAGAAATGTATGTTTTTTTTTTTGGGCATGAGACAATTTACAACGAACATTGCACTCAAGTTGCACTCATATTTTCGTCTGTGTTGGTCGATAATTGGCGCCATCTTTTCTATCTAACTAAGACGGTTTCCGTAACTCAACGCCTCAAACAACCTTAACCTTATTGTTAATACCGGTGGGCCGCGAGGAGGTATTATGTCGAATTCATACTTTTTAGTTTTTGTACACGTAAGAGCCACGCGGGGGTCGCGTCGTTCTAAATTCAAAATCACAAACGCTGTCATTATAAGGTTGTAAGGAAAATATTTCATGGAATTTATGTTTTCAGTGATAAATATTAATGATAATAAAAAGTATCCTATAACTAGGATTATCCTATAACAGGTTGGCACGGCGAAGCGTGTCCATACAAAACAACTATCCGGCTGCATCACGCTATCGAGATTTTTCCTGAAATCATGACCTCCCTCCATAGAAAATTTATTTTCAATACAAATTTAGAATTTTATAATAGTATAGATTACAATAAATACGAGAGGAGATAATAAAAACTTAAACATCGGAGATTTTGGTAGAAAATCTGGTATTGTACTTGTAACACTTGAGGCATTCAAAACATTTGGTGCAATAATTTACCAGCTAAGAAACAAACTCAGATGTCATTTAAATTTTGTAAATTCTGACAGTGACGTATCTGTCGTAGTTTTTTTGGTCTTGAATTAGAAATCCGACTTTAATAACTTTTAGCTCGCATCTCTGTTGGTACTTGGTTCAGCCTCTATACAAATTTGCCCATGGTCCTTTAGCATTAAGTTCTTAATTATAATAAAGGCTTTAATTTACGAGTAGGTTGTTACTATTTTATAATGTGTATGATATTTTAACAGTTCGCGATGTCCCAAAACTGCGGTTGCAGCCAGCTCCCGCCATCTCTGAGCATCAACAGCTTTAATCTGAACAGTGGGCTCAGTAGCCTGAACGCCGGTTACGGCGGCGTGGGCACGGGGCAATTCGGCGTGACGGGCGACATCGGCGCGAACGGCAACACTGTAGTTGTGGGCTCTGTGCCGGTACTGGGTTCGGTTGATTTCGGTGACATTGTGTCGGCTGGTACTGTCTCTATATCTGGGCAGTGTGGATGCGGTTGCGGCAAATAAATGAAGCGTTTTAATTCAGTATTGTAAATAAATATTGATAATACAGCCAGTATTTGAATCTTCCCCTTAAATTAAAACCAAATATATGTATGACCACTTGGCCTTTAATATACGAGTTTACTTTTAAGTAGTCAATCGTTTGGCCACTATCGGTGTATGAATATAGCATGCCTATTGCCTACTGTGTCATATACAGACTTTTATATAATTGTAGTGCCTTTTCTATGTCAGTTGAATATGTCTCTCATTTTATGAATTTGAGTTATCTTTGATTTGATGCTCAACCTAACGGTACTCAGTCTAAACGCCGGATACGGCGGCGTCGGCACGGGGCGGGTCGGCGTGACGGGCGACATCGGCGCGAACGGCAACAATGTAGTTGTGGGCTCTTCTTACGTCTTGCGGTTGCTGTCTCTGTCTGCGTCCCATGACACGGACTCTATATCCATTACATTTTATTAAACTGTCGAATGGGCCTATACACGTTGGATTCGGCTCCATGCACGCCTCCCAAAGGTCCGAGACACTATTATCCCGTGAACGAGTGCGTCCGTAGAAGAACCAGAGTAACCGACATAGCCCGAAGGATAGCAAAACTTAAGTGGCAATGGGCAGGGCACATCGCTCGTAAAACCGACGGCCGCTGGGGCCATCGAGTTCTTGAGTGGCGACCACGCACCGGACGACGCAGCGTGGGTAGGCCCCCCACAAGGTGGACTGATGACCTGGTGAAGGTCGCTGGAGTCCGCTGGATGCGGGAGGCGCAGGACCGGTCATGGTGGCGTTCTCTGGGGGAGGCCTATGTCCAGCAGTGGACGTCTTTTGGCTGATGATGATGATGATGATGATGATGATGATGAGTGCGACATACAAATAATACTAAGAGACCTTATTCGTTTAAAAAAAAAACATATTACGACAAATAAAGTGATCATTTCAACCAACTTTTTGAAGTGAATAATAGTTTTCCCCGATTTCTAGGTAGTAACGTAGCTATTTCATGCTTTCATTCCGTGCAGTCAAAAATAAGTTGAAAAAAACAATTTTCCGCGTGAATTTTGTAAATTTCGAGTAGTCTTTGAAACAAAATTTATCAATGAAAAATTCAAACTGTAGGTTTCCAATAGATACCAATAAATCCCAATAGCCCTGTTTAGTGCAGGAAGTAGTGTCACCCAATGTATGGAAGGTGCAAATTTTGGTATCGGATGAATTCACTTGGCACAGATGTAATATACGTAAAACTAAGCTAATTTAGCCCGGTAGCCATCCACAACCCTCTGGCGGGTAGGAAGGGGGGCAGTCAAAGTTACACGCCGCCGCGCTTCAGAAAAAAGAACATATCAGCTTCTATTTACCCAATATCTCGGGTGTGGTGTCACTTTCTGATAAATCGGGCATGAGAAATTCATTTTTGAGACATTTAATGTATATTTTAAAAGAAAAAAAAAGGAAAATATTGACGAACATATCAAAACCGGTTTGCTATTTTTTAGGGTTCCGTACCCAAAGGGTAAAAACGGGACCCTATTACTGAGACTTCGCTGTCCGCCCGTCCGTCCGTCACCAGGCTGTATCTCAATAACGGTGATAGCTTTGGCATCAGTGTCAATCCTACTAAATGTCAGGCTATAGTGTTGGGTAGCCAGCGGCAACTTTCGAAACTCTCTGTTGACTGTTGCACCGATCCTCTTCAATGGCGATGTCATTCCCATATCCAAAGAGGTCAAGGACCTTGGCTTAGTCTTGGACTCTAACCTGTCATGGCGAGGTCAACTGTCGGAGGTAAATCGGAAAGTTACCGGTACGTTGCGTAATCTTTATAAATTTAAAAAAATTTTCCCAGCAAGCACCAAAAAGCTGCTGGTGCAGACATTGGTGCTGCCCCTTATTGATTATGCTGATGCGTGCCTCACTAACATCACTCAAGAGTCCCTCAATAAACTAGATCGCCTCCTTAACAATGGGATACGATTCATCTTCGGCCTCCGTAAATATGATCATGTTTCGTCCTTCCGGCGTCAGCTTAACTGGCTTCCCATACGTAGTCGCAGATCCCTCAGGATCCTATGTACTCTGTTCTCCATCCTGTTTGAGCCTTCTACTCCTGAATACCTCAAAAGTAAATTCACTTATCAAACTCCCCGTCCAGGCGGTAAACTTCGTTCCTCCCGAACTCTCGAACTCTCCATTCCTTCGCACCATTCTGGTTTCATGTCCAATTCTTTCGCCGTTCAGGCAAGTCGTCTTTGGAATACACTCCCTATCTCTATTAGACAAGCCCCAAGCAAGGTAGCTTTCAAACGGATGCTACGTAAGCACCTGCTCGAACAAGAGCTCGAATAATGTCTCATCCTATGCAGTAGACACTTCATCGTATTTCGCACCCTTTCACGGGACAATGGTGTCCCGGACCTTTGGGAGGCGTGCACGGAGCCGAAGCCAACGACCAGAGGCCCTTTCGACAATTTAATGAAATGTAAGGGGTACACCATGCGGATGCTCCCCCTGCCTGTGTCATGGGACGCACACAGAGACAGCACCCGCAAGATGTAAGAACTATTGTGGTTGTATGGAGTCTAAACATGGTACTAGGCTATTACATGAAATGCGATGGACTAACTACTGGGCTATTGTTTGAGACAATCGGACGCCTACCAAGAAAAGTGTCTCATAGCAAAAAAACTGGTAGACGATGACTCGCCTCCCGCTAGATGGGCCCCCATAAAAAACGACACATAGAGTGGCCTAAGGGCAACACCAGAGCGGAAGGCTAAGGGCGGAGAGGTGTAATACTGGGCTTTAAACCGCAGCCAACTAACCCCTTACGTTTCCACATCCGCCCCCGAGCCGAAACTCTCGCGACTCCACTCTGCCCGGCCGGTTAAGGCAAAACAGAGGCGGAGGCCCCGACCCATCACCCCCCATCAGGACCCCCAGGAGCACTCAGGTACGTATTTATTATTATATTATATATAATATACATCTTATAGTATGTAAATATATGTATCATTGTATTTATGGTAGTTAAGTTATATAATATACATGTATTCACTTGTATCTTGGATGCTCTCCGAACGATTAATTTTCTACTCTGCACCCACTTGAAGCATCTCTGTTTGGCCCTATGGTTGACTGGTAGAGAATGCCATTTGGCATTAAGTTCGCCATTTGTACGGACTTTTGTTTTGTACAATAAAGTTTAAATAAATAAATAAATAGACAGTTGAAATTTTCACAGATGATGTATTTCGATTGCCGCTATAACAACAAATACTAAAAATAAAATAAAATAAATATGTAAGGGGGGCTCCCATACAAAAAACTCGTTATATATTATGGTGCGGAACCCTTCATGCGCGAATCGGACTCGCACTTGCCCAATTATTTTTTACTCCACTATCAGTACCTTAGAAAATCCTGAATTTTCAGAAAAAACTAAAATATCACCTTAAAGAATATTTAGGTATCTAGCTTTTAATAAATATTATACTTTATTATATACAATAGTTATCATACATCTATCTAAAAAATGGATATGGTACGCGGCGGTGCCTGGGAACTTTTCCAATCATCTAGTCTCACTTAACTTGTTGTTAAACTAGCTTTAAAAAAATATATACTTTATTATAAACATATAGTAATAAATATAGAAAACTACCGTGAGTCTCAGACATATTAAAATACTTAAACGGGTTTACTCACGTCGTAGAAGTCTAATAACCTACGACAAGTTTCAATCGGTACGCGATTCATCATCAGCATAGGACGATCATGTCGAGTAATAAATAAATAAAAATAAAAATCGTTTATTTCAGATCTGAACGATCACGATCATAGTAAGTTAGTAACACACAAAACTTAATATTATAATGTTAGTACACGATTTGCTTCATAAATAAAATAAAAAATACCTATACATAAAACCTGTAACTAATTAGAGAGAGAAGCAGCTAGCCACAGAAGCAAACAAAACTTTTGCTCTATGTCGCCCTGCCAATAACTACCCCTACCCAGTATTTGGTTATGGGACAATCGAGACGTCCTTCCAACGCCCTAAGGAAGCTGTTGCTGCTACCGCGCACTCTTCTCAGCAGAGGCTATTCTCTTCCGCCTAATGGCAAAAGTCATCTACGTGCGTGTAGTATACTCTTGCGTAGAACAAATCGTTCTTCTACCTTGGTGATGTGTATGGATAGGATGGGATATAAATAAACCGTGGATAGTGGGCAAAATTGTATCTGAATCTGTCCCCAATTTAACTTACCTAATTGAGGTACAAGGCATGACTTGGAAACGCCATATTGATCAAGGTGTATTGTAACGATGATGTTAATAGCAGTTAGAGTAAGTTAAGTGTTTATAATCGTAGGCCAAGTATTACTTGAATTCATATTAAATTATGCCAAGATATCCACTTAGCAATAGTTTTAAGTTCCTAAACGTTAGTTATAAGCTCGTTAGTTCATATATAAAATTGTGCATGTATACTCGTAGGTATCTTCACTTGCCAGAATTTCATATGCCCGAATTTTGTCTGCCATAATATTCAATTGTCTGAATCTTGTTTCTTATAATCATTGTTTACCATATTAATCCTATGCCAGAATCTTTATTTCCCATAATATTAATTCCAATAATCACATTTTTCATAATGATTGTAATCCATAATTCTCACATGCTATAATATAATATGCCATCCAAATGGAACATAGGTCGAAAACCGAAATCTGTAGGTTAGGTTAGGTTTGTTTTATGACCCCGTATAGGCGTTTAAATATTGTATCAAACAATATTATTGCACTTAATACTATGGAAAACAATACTTATCGCATTCGTATCATTATTGCATATAATATTCGGGAATACAAGACTATGTCAAATGACTTTTCTAGTAAACGAAACATTCGGGCAAATGTAATTCGGGTTAGTGAAATTCGAGCAAATCAATATTATTGCATATAAACTTCGGTCAAACAATAGACAACAATATTTATTTCGCAAGAAGAACGAAGGATTGAACAGCATTCCGGTAAGCAATGTTTTGAATTTGGTCAACGTTTAATAATGCAAATATGTGACGTTTGCACATTATTGCCTTATGAAAGCTGTTTATAGTGCCACTATCCCTGGGCCGACGATCCGGAAACCGACGCCTGTTTTAGGATATAAATGCGAGAATGCCATTCAACGCCAATATTTAGAGCCGTGAACGCCAATATTAGTACTGATGAGATTTGAATAATTGGATAATGGAATTGTATATTTATTGAAATGAAATACGTCATTATAGGCTTGAAAATAAAGCTAAGTTTTTATTTTACTTACATAATATGATTGCTAACAGACTACATTACCTGTACAGGAATACTTTGGGCATAATTCATACACCCAGAAATATGTAATGTTTTTATTGTTAATAACACAATGATAAATATTGGTCCAAAATAAAGTATTATATTCTATTACTATTTATAAGGCACTTACAATAGGCTTACTGTAGGATCATTGAACATTTCTGTAGGTACTATCTTAGTACTTATCTTATTTAATTCTGCCTTTTTTATAATAAAACAAATATTGTCTAAAGTATTTCATTGTCTATACTGATTTCCGATATTACTGCTATCTTGAACACAAAACATGCTCTTGTATAAACAAGGATAAATAGTTATGGTATCAGTGTACCCTTGTAGGTACAGCGCTTCTATGACTTCGTTATTCCACTGTGCTTCAGGCCTGTAGTGGACGGAGCAGGACGTAATGCTCTTAATCTTCCCCTTTTCCACCACCATGAGCCCAGCTCCGGAGACAGGGTTGCCGGCTAACAGACTCGAAGTGTGAAGAAGCCCCGTCTTATGAAAGTTCGACAGCAGGAGCTGACCGTCCGGCCCCATCACAAAAATGGCCGCCTTCTGCGAATAGCTCACATCAGCATTACTCGTGTCCACTAGAACTGCTTGGGAATTGTAAAGTGAACCGTTTTTCACTGTCACTTCCCATTTGAACCTTTGATGCACGTCAAAATAGATTACAGTCGGTGGACACTGGAAAATGCCTCTCCAAATACATTCTTTCGACTCCTTCTTGTACTGTTCTTGCATCGCGTAGGTTCCGTATGCGAAAGAAAAGCTTATGACGCCTGGATGTTGGACGAACTCCGATCTGCTGTTTTTGTTACGATGATCTATAATATATATTACACCTGCTCGTATACCCTGTATCACATATAGCTGCCTACCATACGCTGCCATTTGGCTATACATACTGCCATCAATTTCAAATACTTTAAACGATCCATTCGGGAAAGCAATGTAAATAAAACCACCTTCGCTTAGACCGTACACGGTACCTTCTATCATTGCTAGTCCAGTAATATCAGAGGCACTGGTGTAGCAATATCGCTGGCAGCCTGTTTCAGAACAGCGGTCAATGCGTCCCTCAGAACCTGCATAGATGGATGAGCCGGAAGCCATTAAGGATCGAACATGTCTGTTAGTTTCCAAGCTGGCGAAAACCCAGCAGCTGTCGGGTGTGTTTAAATCGCACCTCAATATCGTCCCGTTTTGAAGACCTGCGTGGATAAATCCCGATGCTACAGCCAGGCCGGTTATTTCAGAGCTTGCTTGATTGAACTTGGAGCAAGAGTGTTTCTTCTGCCAAAGGCATCGTAGCATAGCGCCAGAAGTCAAAGACGCGAACAAGAACTCTCCATGTACAACAGTCGAGCTGACTGATTCATTTCCAGAATACACAACCTCGCAGGAGTTGGGTCTCTCATGTGGACATCGGGAAATTGTGCCATTCTCGAACCCAAGTATGATCATGGGAGGTACGTACGTCACTTCATTGGCTGATATTATTACGGTATTGGTCTCCTTAACTTCGTTGAATATCGAACCTTGTTCTGTCTCCGCATCAGCGAGGGTCACCAGCGTCGTCAGCACCAGAAAAGCGAACTTTTGGACCGGCGACATGTCTTACAGTTACAATTGGGACTCTAAAACTGATTGTTTTACAACTGAGCCGTTCCGCTTATATTGCAGATAAATGCTTATCTACCGGGAGGTCACAGTTCACTTAATATTTTATTTTTACGTACTTATGTCGCTACTTTTTATTATTCGTAGTGTTCGGAAGTTTCTCAAGGTTAAACTTTAGATAACAGACTATAATATATACTTATCTAATTATTTAGGTTGGTACTAAGTTATTGCTATACGTTATAGCACATTATTACGATAGTAATTTAAAACAGGTAAATAAATTAACTAAAATATGCTGATTTCTATGCTCGGGATTTCTCTACGTGATCGAATCAGAAATGAGGAGATAGACGTAAACGAACCAAGGTCATCGACATTGCAAACCGGGTAAGCAAGCTGAAGTGGCAATGGGCGGGGCACGTAGCTCGAAGGACCGATGACCGTAGGGGCAGAAAGATTCTCGAGTGGAGACCACGTACCGGCAAGCGCAGTGTAGGACGGCCAATTTCGAGTAGCTTTTGAAACAAAAATTATAAATGAAAAATTCAAACTAGGTTTCAAATATATACCATTAAATCCCAATAGCCCTGTTCTAGGTAGTAACATCAATAATTTATGTTAAGAAACATGTTTCATCATAGCGAAAAATGTCTAAAACAATCAGAATTTTAAAAGGAATAAGGCCTCTTAATATAATATACGTTATCTCATTATCATAACATAACTAATGTCATAAGAAAGTACAACTTATCGATAAAATAATATCGTGTGGCTCTCCACAGCAAAATTTTATTCATGCCACCAACACTTCTGTCTGATTATAAACAAACACACTTGAGGTTCTATGATGGTTGCATTTATCACGTGATAAATAAGTGACAAAGCATCTGTCACTTTACACTCGCAACTTGTCAAATCGCAATGTGACGGATGCTTTGTCACTTATTTATCTCGTGATAAATGTTTGTTTTAGGTTCCACACCTATCCCCTCACAAAAACTCGAAATTATAAATACCGCCCAGTCTCCTATCGTGTGATATGCCTTCACGTCGACATTAAACCATCAAAAAGTGAAAACCACACAGAAAAAAAAAGGTAACCATCACCCCTGATCAGATCGGCCAACATTTTGATCGTTTGGGAACCCTTTATATAAAAATGGTAAAACGCCTGAATAAACGTTTATTATCTGTTTACGATCTAACGTTCTTAGGCATTTTGTCTATGCCCACTTGTCATAGTTTTAATTTTTGTGTATGGTGAGAATATTTTTTTAACATTTCGTCGCATCAATATTTTCAAATTTGTCATAATGTTGGCGATTATGGCGATTATGATCATGGATACCTATGGGAATTGAAAACGTAAAAAACAATTGCCTGGTTTGTAACTCACAGAGCCACTCACAGTTCTTTTTGAACGAGCGAAGCGTCTTCGTTTAAGCTTGGCCGAAAATTACGTATGTTTAGAAGTTTTGTTCGATGTCCAGATTTGCGTCTGTTTTCGCCTACAGATCGCTTTTTTTCACCCATTCTTTGAGGAATAAATATAATATTTTTATGTCAATTTAGTTTTTCGTCATCTTTCAAAATGGCTTAAGTATGGGGGTTGGAAAAGATGTGATAGCTCAGTTGGGAGAGCACCACGCCGGAAACGTAGGGTCGCAGGCTCGAGTCCTGCTTACATTGCAGTAGTGGACCACATTACATTTTTATTTCATAATGTACCTACCTTAGTGCCAAAATTTATAAAAATAAAAATATGGTATTTCCACATTAAAACCGAATCGATTAAAATATTCTATTAAAAAACGGATAAAAACTAATTTCAGCAATTTCAAAAAATAATGAGGTATTAATTTTAAACTTGTGTGACAAGTATTTTTTTTCTTGATAGTAGAGTTATTCATCATTTCTAATTAACAGTGAGGATACCTAGTTTTTTACGACCATTGTTAATTCGGAAACCATTTCAGGGAATAGGGCTCATATACCGCAATAATCAATTAGATTGTTACAATATGACGCGTGTGAAAAGTTATTCATATTTAATTTTTCGACTTTCACTTGTCCTTGCGGTTTGCAAGTCAATAGTGACGTCATCACAAAATACTTACTAAGGAGAAAAACAATTAAACGTATCTAATTGACAAACGGATGAAATTATTATATTAAGAGGCCTTATACATTTTATATCATATTTTTTTTAATATTATGACAAATACCGGGTGTTGCCTGTTATAGGAGCAATAAATTAAAACATAGATTCTACCCTTCAAACTGAACAACATTTGTTAAGCAACATCCGCAAAAAAAATTTTTAACAAAAAAAAAAAGAACCGACTTCGATCAAACTAAAAAGCCAAAAATAACCCGTTCAAGTACAGATTACATTTGACTCACCCTTCGAAGTCGATCCCAAACCACTCAGTTCTTATATTTATATATATTATAGTTTATCCGAGGTTTGGCACCGACTTCGAAGGGTGAGTCAAATGTAATCTGTACTTGAGTCAATTGGCGATACCACCGGATAGTATCGAGTTCACACAAAACCCAAACATAAGCTATAAAGACCCGTTTGCAAGACAAAGGGTAATTAACGTCGCACCTTGGACCACCAGGCGGGAGAAACAAGCCTCGTGAAGAGTATAAATACCGTTGCACCTAGACACTCGTCGGTCATTCAGCTCGGAAGCATCAGCAGTAGTATAGTTTCTTAGTATAGTTTTTATATTTGTAAAAAAACGTTTTTTATAAAAATAAAATAATTAATCAACTTCAAGATTTTTAACTGGCGCCCAACCTGGGGGCGGTAAATCGCATTCGTCGGACGACGCGATAAGGCTTTTAAGTCTATAACACCGCGCACCCAAGAAGAAAAAATAAGTTAAAATATCAAGAAGAAGCTTCGACTCAATGCTACGGGAGGCTTTGCTGCTGCTGTGTATGTGAGTACCAAGTCGTATTTCCTAACCGTTCCAAAAATTCCTCTCCTCAGACCACCTCGATTTGTGTATAGGAGTAGTGAAATTAGTGTAAGGAGGTTAGATATGGCCCAACCCTCCGGAAATAATCCGCAAGGGGAACCAAACCGCACGCCTAGTACGCCCGGAGTACCAGGAGCTAGTCTATTGCTAGACTCCCACAAACTGATACACTTCGTCCCGACGTATGACGGTGACGCACTTAGCATTTATAATTATATATCTAGCGCCAACCAATGGTTGAATTTGTCTGGGAAAAACCCTGGTAACGTAATGTTATTACTAAGTAAACTAACCGGTAAAGCAGCATTGACTATATCAATGCTCAACCATAATTTTGATTGGAACTTGATTGTGGGGGCTTTAAAAGGAGAATGTGGTGACAATAGGGATTTAAATACCCTATTGATAGAATTATTAAACCTTAAACGAAAGGGGTCATACAAGGACTTTATTTTTGAATTAAAACAAAAACTATTTTTTATTAAGAGTAAGTTAGCTGATAAATATCAAAAAAGTAGTGTAGTAGATGAAGTAATGGAACCATACATAAATATGGCTCAAAATACGTTAAGGAATAGTTTACCATATTATGATCAAATCTATGTAAGTAATTGTAGCTTTAATGACACTGCTCAAAAGATATTATTATTGGAAGCCGAAGGACGATTTGATAATATTAAACAAAAAAATTCTAATATCTTACCAGCGCCGCGTTTAATTAGTCAACCACCGCATTTCCCCGAGAATCCAGTGCGATATTCCCAAAATATCAATATACCTTTTTATTCTGCTCGACCACAACAGTCATATCAACAACAGGCACCAAGACCTCAGTGGATACCTAATCCAAACAATGTATTTACAAGACCTCAACATCCCCATTTCCGAAACTTTAAACAACAACAGCATCAGTCGCAACAACGACCAGTAAATAATAATACAGATGTTTCTATGAGGACCGCAACACCCGTAAAACCCGGTCAGACCTACTTAGGAAAAGATTTAGTCGCAGAGGAGTTATACACTCGGCGTCAAAAAAATCGCACATCTTCAATTCCTTCCTTCGAGCAATCGTAAAACGTATATTATGTATGACAAGGTATGACTATGGGGTCTCATTTGAAAAGTGATGAAACCCTCTATCAGAAAATGTAATTTTCCAACCAAACTTGCAAGGAAAAAAGAAAATTTGTCAGGAAAAAGGAAAAGTCGTTTATTTACACAAAAAATACAAAATGAAAAACGCAACAATAACAAAAAATAAAGCTTAAAATTAACCTTAAAACCTAGTGTTGCCTCCTCTGGCCCTCCGAAGATCTGCCATGCGATCAGCCATGGACCTGATGAGCGTCACGATACTCTCTTGAGGGATGTTGTTCCACTCCTCGATGACGGCATCATGAAGCTCATCGAGAGTGGTAGGAGCAGGATCACGCGACCGCACCCGCCTTTTAAGCTGATCCCAAAGGTGTACGATTGAATTCATGTCAGGAATCCTTGCTGGCCACTCCATAACGGAGATACCAGCAACATGCAGGTAGTCCCGAACAATATGCGCTGTATGGCAGCGGGCGTTGTCGTGCATAAACTGGAAGCCAGGTCCAACATAATCAGCATGAGGGACCACATGTGGATCCAGGATCTCCGCTTTGTACCGTTGAGCAGTCAGGGACCCCTGGCCACGGCCACTTCCAGCCCGGGAGACGCATACAAGATCCGTCTTCCCGTCGATGGAAATGCCACCCCAGAACATGCAGGATCCACCCCCATAGCCGACGGTTTCTACAGTACAGGCTTCTGTTTACCGCTTACCCTGTCTCCTGTACACCCTCCTGCGCCTATCGTTGGTGTAAAGGCACACCCTCGTTTCATCAGAAAAGAGGACATTCCTCCATTGGGCGAACGTCTAATTCTCGTGACGAGTGCGAAATCCTCTTCTGGCATTCCGGTGCTGTGCAGTCAATTGGGGGCCCGTAGCGGCTCTACGGGGCAATAAATTCCTCTCTCACAGTCTTCTTCTGATCGTTGATACGCTCACCGAAGTTCTGCGGGCTGCTCAAAGCTGCTGCTGGAGCTCAACAGCGTTGGAGAAACGATTCCGCAAAGAAAGTCGTTACAATGAACCCTTCGTCTATACCGGAAGTACAGCGTCGTCTCCCGGATTCATGCCTCCTGATGTAGCCGCCAGTCTCCTCGAACCGCTGGAATACTCTTCGTACTCGAAAACGGCTGATATTCAGACGCCGACCAACTTCAGCCTGTCTTAGTCCAGATTGCAGCAGTGCAATCACTTGAGCTGCTTCTTCTGCTGTGGTATCGATTTCCAAAGGTTTTCTTTTGCTGTAGCTGTTCAGGTGTGACCTCAGTGACGTCTGGATAGCGAATTACCCTTAATTGACTTTTAACCCCTCTGTTATACCCGTCCATGGGGGCGCAATTAGTGACCCGCCAAACGCGTATTTCGGGACTTGTGATTAAAAACTTGATTTTTTTGCTGATGATTGTTTTTACGAAAACAAACAATAACTCATTTAAAAGGTCATTAATTGCGCTTTTAAATGATATTAATATTATTAGGGTACAATAAATGATGTATGAGCTATATTCGCTCAAAACGAAATTTTCGAAATGTGCGATTTTTTTGACGCCGAGTGTATTATCATAGTGAAGAAAACATGCAGCAAGAATATGAGTATCCAAATTATCCTCACGAATTTGCGGAGGCACAATACTTTGATAATTTACCAGACGTTCCGGCCACGCCAGGATCGGTAAGTGAAAATTTTACCCAGGACCCGGATGTAAATTCAAATATATAGAATTTAATCATGTGAAATCATATCTGCCCTATTTTGAAACTGAAAAGCCTAAATTAAAAATTTTAATTGACACCGGAAGTCAACGATCATTCATAACAAGAAGTGCTCAAGATAAATATTTTCAATGTTATTGGAAGCCGGAATATTTTCTCGTTAAAACGTCGCATGGTACTACCTCACACAATGGAGTAATTGAAACTCCGTATTGGTGTCGATACTTCGGCAAACACAATGGACCGATGAAGTTTTACATTTACGATTTTAGCGACAAATACGATATTTTGACGGGAACAGAAATGATTGAACAGGTCAACGCGAAGATTGATTTGAAGGAAAGAAAACTGAGTATGCCAGATAATGAAATACTCATTTTTCATATGACATCAGATGATAAGTTAAATGTCGAAGATCTCTGTAAAACTTATAGACTTATTTTCGGAAGACGTAACAAATAGTGCTACGACTAAAATTAAACATCATATTACTAAATAATAACGAACCTATTTATCAAAAACCGTTTAGGTTGCCTCAAACACAACAACAGGAAATTAAAAGGCAAATTGAAAAGCTGCTTGCCGAAAAAATTATTCGACCATCAGAATCACCTTGGGCATCAGCCGTACACTTAGTGTCTAAGAAGATGGATCAATCCGGTATACAGAAATGAAGGATGGTGGTAGATTATAGAAGGCTGAATGAAAAAACAAAATCGGATAAATTCCCTTTACCTAATATAGAGGACTTGTTTTCTAAATTAGAGGGCAATACATATTTTACTACTTTAGATTTAACTTCGGGATATCATCAACTTTTGATGGATGAAGATTCTATTGAGAAGACTGCTTTTAGTACACCGGATGGGCACTTTGAATTCCTCAGAATGCCCTTTGGACTTAAAAATGCCCCGGCAACGTTTTAAAGGATGATGAATAGTGTCTCAAAAAAAGAAATTGAGGGAAACATATGTTTAGTATATTTGGATGACATTATTGTATATTCTAAAACCAAACAAGACCATGTGAATAAATTACAACAAGTATTTGAAGCATTAAGAAAGGCTAATTTAAAAGTGAATATAAACAAATGTGTGTTTATGCAAGAAGAAATTGAGTTTCTTGGACACATCTTGAATAGTGAAGGATTAAAACCAAATCAGAAGAAAATTGACGCTATACGTAAATTTCCAGTGCCAAAAAACCGTAAAAGAAATCAGAGCTTTCTTAGGACTGATAGGATACGAGTAAGCAGGATAGTTAAAGCATTGACTGAAATGACAAAACATGATAAAGTTATAGACCCTCAAAATAAACAATATTTGGAAGCCATAGAAACTTGTAAGCATTTGTTAACAAATGCACCAATATTAGCCTTCCCAGATTTCAACAAAATGTTTGTCATTACTACAGATGCTTCAGATATGGGCGTTTTCAAATAAAGTTGTCAGTTGAAAAAAGTCATGTCCCAACACTTTCATAATGAATTTTTCCAAGTTCTGGCAAGATGTATATATTCATTTATTTATTTTTTAATTCTTAAGTCCTTATTTACTTCATAACAGCTCTAAAAGAATTGAAAGCTATGTAAAATTTTAAATAAGAATAAAATATAGTAAAAAAGAAGTCGTGTTTTGACGTGTCCCATACCTATCTTGCCACATTCGGAGTAAAAATATTAATACTACTTAAGATATTTCAAATATGGCGGGTATTTGTATTGGTCACTAATAAGCCAAAATTTTATTTTAAACCTCAAAGCAATAGTGTTTAGGTAGAAATTCTAGTGAAAAAGACAGGTTTTATCCTGTCCCGCGAAATAGCGTGTGAAGGAATTTCCGCACTACGCGACCGCCTTTTCTATAACTTGGCAACAAAATACCGTCTAAATTCATGAAGATTTTGAATTATAGCAACATTTTAAGTCTATGGTAGTCGCCATTTTCTCAATCATGACAGCAGTTAGTCCGTAAAATGTGCAAGTGTTGGTCGCGTGTTCCTGCCCTCAAATTCAAAGTTCCACTTACGAGACTGATTTTGACAAGGTAAGAACGTCCTTCGTATCTGATTCTTTACTCTATTGAACTTATTATTTAACGATAATTCTGAAAATAAATTAATCTTTGAGTAAACAATTACTGTCTATTTGTAAATTCATTTCAAATTTTTATTGTCGCGGATACGTCACCACCATTACGCCACTATAGCGTGAATGGAACGAAAAAGTGGCGTAATGGAACTGTAAAGCTCGTTTCATAAGGAGTGAACTGCTAAAATTACTATTGTTATAATCGAAATTAAATTAGATCGTAAGTTAAAAAACAAAAATATCACAATATTATCTATCTCAAATACTTAAAAAAATGATATAAATTAAGTTTTTTAATTAATACAATTTAAAATTTCCGTTTTAGCCTGTGTTTATAAATTTGTTTGTGAGATATTATGTTTGTTCTTTCGTGACTTTGCATGTTTGCTTGTTGTTCTACCTATCTGTGCCGCGAGATCGTTTCGCGTTTGTGGCCGTTGTGCGTCGTCAGTTAATTTTTGTTTAAACTTGGCTGGACACGTTGCCGCATGTCTAGATCTTCTGGTGGATATAGTTTAATTCTTTATAAAGAAAATCACGATTGTAATACTTTTTTCTTGGCTTTTAGGCCATGCCGTTAACAACGGCAGAAAAATCGAAGAGGTACCGGGAGAAAATAAAAAATGATCCTCAAAAACATGAAATGTTTAAGAAAAAGGAATTATCAAGACAAAAGAAGTATCAAAAGAAAAAAAAAGATCTCACTGAACAAGAAAAGGAAAAAAAAAGGGAACGATGGAGGGAACAAAAACGTAAACAAAAAGAAAAGAAAAAGATCAGTCAGTCGAACTCAGAACCAGCACAATCGAAACAGCCATTGGGTGATCCAAAAACTTCATCTTCTCATTCATTAAAAATTCGTCATAAAAAACTGACTGACAACTATAAAAGGGCCTGCAAATCGATTTCTCGATACAAAACAGCACTGGAGACTTTAAGAAAGAAATTATATCGGATACAAAAGAAGAATGAAACTGAAGTAAACTTATTGAAAACAGAAAATGATAAACTAAGAGCAAGACAAGAGACAATGGAGATATCACTACGTGATTTGTATGGTAAGTGCCAGAAACCCAAGCAAAAACTATTACTCAAAAAAGTGGTAAAAAAACAGGAAGAATTATTAGGACAAGTAGGCCGGAACAAAATTTTAGGCCTCATTGGAAAAATCAGGATACGAGATGACAGAAAAAAGAGGATACCTAAGCACTCGCAAGAAGAAATAGAACGTTTTTTTTTGAGAGACGATATCAGCAGATGTACGGCAGGTAAGAAGGAAACCAGGACTAAAAACAAGATTAAAATGCAGATAAGATACTTAGTTGACACACTGCAAAATATTTACAAAATTTACAAAAAAGAGGGCGGGATGTCTGGCTTCATCAATGTTTACAAGTGTAAGCCACACTACGTACTGTCTCCAAGTATTCATAATAGAGACACTTGCATGTGTATCAAGCACAGTCACTTCGATTACCTCTTTAAAGCTCTGAAATTAAAAGGCGTGATAGCATACAAAGATACAAAGGAGCTCTTAAATAATGTAGCTTGTGATATGAAACGATACGAATGCATGTACAATAAATGCAATACATGCTGTAATCAAAGTATTACATATGATGAGGAGAAACTAGACTCGGACGTAACGTGGCACAAATGGTCTAGAGTCGATCATCGATATGAGAAGTCAGGCAAGGTTTTTGTAACGAAAAAGACCACAAAACAACAAGTTAAAGGAAACGTGCGAGAAGTAATCGCAGAAGTGCAAAATACTTTACCTGCATTCAAAATTCATTCTTACAACTGGAAAGAACAACAACGTCAATACAGAGATTGTATCGATAACATAAAAGATGACGAAATCGTCATTCTATGTGACTTTTCCGAGAATTTTCAATGTAAATACAGTAACGAGATCCAATCGATGCATTTTGGCGCCTCCAAAAACTGCGTCACATTACACTGTGGTGTTATATTTTGGAAAAGTCAGTCACAGTCGTTTGTAACCATATCAGATGACAACTGTCACGAACCTAATGCTATCTGGGCACACTTGATACCGGTTATCAAATTTGCAAGAGAAACTAGTTCTCATACTATCAAAGTCATACACTTTTTTTCGGACGGGCCTTCTAGCCAGTATCGTCAGAAAAAAAACTTTTACCTTTTGAGTTTATTTACCTCGAAATGGAATTTGTCACATTCAACATGGTCCTTTTCTGAGTCAGGGCATGGCAAAAGTATGGCAGACGGCATTGGAGGATCCGTGAAAAGACAATTGGACAAAAGGATTTCCTATGGTCATGACGTTACTAACGGTACCGAAGCATTTCAAATTTTGCAAACAAGCATGAAAACTGTGAAATGCTTTTATATATCTGATCGAGACATTAAAAATATGAATAAACTTATCCCCGACGGTATTAAAGCTGTTCCTGGAACAATGCAATTGCATCAAATATCATGTGCACAAGACAACCAGATTAAATACAGAGCTTTAAGCTGCTTCTGTGGAGATTTACGTGGTTTGTGCGATTGCCTTAGTCCAAAAGTACATAATATCGTCACAAATAAAATTGCACCAGCGAGTTGTACTACTGTTATGACACAATTAAATGCAAACATCGATTTTGATGACGGAATAAATTTGACGAATGACAATATACTTGTTGCGGCAGTAAATATGTCTCAACCATGCACACCACCCGTAGAACATGTTGATATTTGCGGTTATAGTCATAACCCATCGTGAAGATGATTTAAATCAAGTCACGAATGACAATGTAATTGTTTCGGCAGTAAATATTTTTCAGCCATGCACACCAACCCATGAACCTGATGTTGATATTTACAGTTTCGACTGCCTTCGTGAAGATGATTTAAGCCGAGTCATACACACTCTAGAAATGCCTCCAGTAGAACCACTCAACGAAATCACTTCTTCCCTGAATTTATTTGAAGGTATAGATTCGGATCTTACTTTTCCATTTCCGGAATTTTCAAAGATGAAAGAAAGTCCTGAAAATCCTGAACATCCACCCCAACATAAAAAACCGAAAATGGAAGCAAAATATAACCCAACGGAAAGTCCTGAACATCGTCAGTATCGACCTCATCATAAAAAACCGAAACTGGAAGCAAAATGTAATCAATCTCAAGAAAGAAATAAAGTAAAAAAAGTTACTGTACAATCAAAACGTGGCATGGAAAGGTCATCGAGGACATTTCCATGCCACGTTTGTAAAAAACGCCTGCCTTTTAACATCTCCATGATGGTAAAATGTATGGTGTGCAAAAATTGGATATGCACTAAATGTAGCAATACTACTTTTTTTGATTACATATGTCCGATTTGTCTGGACAGTTAAACACGGTTTCAACCCCATACAAACAGTTTGTGTACATTCACATAGGGTTATGGTACTGAACTGAACTGTAACTTCGATAAATCCATCTAAATAAGTTAGTTTATCGCCGTTTTGTTTTCGCTAAATCGATCTGAAACTGTTACTGTGAGTACTAAATCAGAGATAAGTGAGACATAACCTCACTCAACCTCGAGTTTTCCGTGATCTCATATTTAGAGAGACAATTTGGCGAAATCAAAACAACGATTTATGAATATTTGTGAAATTAAAGGTATTTTCATCGTGAGTTTGTCGCCTGTGCACTGCACCGACTGTTGCTATGGGGGCGAATGAACCTCAAACAAATTAATGTCTTGCTTATCGACTCCTTTTTTTTTATATTTCATTACATTTTGATAGAATGTGTTTTTGCTGTAAAACTTTACTAGTGTGTAGGGTAAATAATGATTCAAAAAATTGATAAGGGAATGCTAACAAGCAATAATGTGCCAACCCATCTCTACAGGATTGGCTGTGGATTGACACATTATTGCTTATCACCATCCTAGAAAAAATTGCAAAATAAGCTTAGTTCTGTTTTTTTTTTTTTTGTATCTGATGTTGATTGTGTCAATTACATGCGTTAGGGCATTTATATTCATGATAAAATTCAAACTTGGTCTGAGGTTGAATTGAGGTATACCAGGGTAATATAATAATCCCACCAAAAACATTTCATGTAAAATTGACGGCCAAGACTCACATTCTCATAACGCTTTAGCTGTAAAAAAGTTATCAGATCCCAGGAAAAGCCAAGCCCCTAAGCCTCGACTTTACTAACCCCACCACCTTGGTTTAAAAAGTATGGCATCAACTGGCTTCAAGCCCCTAAACCCGGAGTTTACTAAACCTACACCTTTGTTTCAAAAGTATGGCTTGGCCGTTTCATAGAGTACCGTAAATAAGTCCAACGGACCGTCTGGCCCATATGGTATCAAGAAATTAAGTTTATGTCTTTGATAATATACGAGTATACTTATAAACTTAATTCCTTACCATAGGGGCCGGACAGTCCGCTAGACATATTTACGGTACTCTATGAAACGGCCAAGCCATACTTTTGAAACAAAGGTGTAGGTTTAGTAAACTCCGGGTTTAGGGGCTTGAAGCCAGTTGATGCCATACTTTTTAAACCAAGGTGGTGGGGTTAGTAAAGTCGAGGCTTAGGGGCTTGGCTTTTCCTGGGATCTGATAACTTTTTTACAGCTAAAGCGTTATGAGAATGTGAGTCTTGGCCGTCAATTTTACATGAAATGTTTTTGGTGGGATCTCATTTCTTTTTGTAAGGTGCCCTAGTTTTTTTAATTTTTTTGGGCTGCAGGGTTTCTTGGGCGTCAATTGAAGTAGACAATTGTGTATTTAAGAAATACTTAAGTTTAGCCCCATATATATACACTTTTATCCCCTATTATGGGAAACCCATACAAACTTCCATCCCCTTATTTAAAGGGTGGGGGGTGATTTTTTAAAAGTCCTACAATATGTATTTGATTTATAACAATGAGTCCCTATAGGTTCAAATTTTCAGACCTCTAGTATCAAAATTTGCGGAAGTTTCATACAAACTTCCATCCCCTAGTTTAAGGGGTTGGGGGGTAAAAGTTCCAAGTTTTAGAATTATTTTGTTGTTTGTATACTAATACTAGCTTACATACCAAATTTCAGCTTTCTAGGTCATCGGGAAGTACCCCAGAGGTTTTGATACGTCAGTGAGTGAGTGGCAAAATCGGCGTATTTTAGGTACCTATAAAACCTAAAGTATACAAGCTAGATCAATTAAATTTAGTACATTTTATACGTTTGCTAACTGCATCTTAACCTGAGAATTTGGGCGCTCTAGTGTTAACTGGGACGAAACTATGAGGGTTTGAATATGAGACGAAACGGTTCGAGAAAAGGTAGGTAGTGCCCCCTTCTTTTTTGTTCGTCTTGGCGGGGGCACTACCGTGCCCCCAGATTTAGGCATTGTAAGACTGATATTTAAAATGAAAATCAGACTCACACCAAATTTGAAATTTATACTTTGAACTGTCTGATTAAATGCCAATAAGACGATTATTTAATTAATGTTACCTATGTGATTGTTATGTAGGTTTAGTTTTTAATTAATATAGTACCTAAAATAGCTGCCGTGATCTCATGGTGTATTATAATATTATACTCAGTGTTGTATATAATCAATCGCAATATGAACGTTGCCTTATAGTTCCTAAACGCCACTTTGAGTTCCATTATACGCCATTGTCCATTTAAAGACTGTGATTAAAATTCCAAAAATATTGTGATTTATGTTAAAGATATAAAAAGTTTATTGTGCTAAGTAAATAATATTTAACTAGGTATCTCAGATTAATAAATATTTTCTAAAAATATTACGCATTGGTCGCTGCAGAGACAATAACATGTAGTACAAAGTACAGAAAAGTAGCGTTAAGGGAAGATTTTTGCATAAAACTTATTGTTTCGATATAAAACGTCCAATAATTTTATGTTTTTAGAAGACTGTTTTATTTACTTTTTATAAATAAAGTTTAAGAAGACTTTTAACATGTCTATTTATTTTTTTAATGATTTTCAAAATGAGTAGCGTAATGGAACTTCTTTCTAGTAGAAGCTAAATAAAATTGAGTTTTTTTTTTATGAATTTAACATTAATACGTAATAAATTTAGTATTTTTCTGTTGCTTAAACAATATTTTATCGATTCAGCTATATTTCAATTCAATTTAGCCCCTTTTTAAAAGTGGAACTCCGCTTACGCTACCAACAACAATTTATGAAAACGCCCATATATCGCTAGGAGCCGTCCTGAGCCAAGATAACCATCCAATAGCCTATGCTTCCAGGACGTTGTCTAATGCTGAACAAAAATATAATACTACAGAAAAAGAATTACTTGGAATTTTGTGGGCTGTCACGCAATTTAGACCTTATGTATATGGAAGAAAATTTATACTTAGAACGGATCATAAAGCCTTAATTTGGCTGTCAAAACTAAAAGAACCAAATCAAAGATTGACCCGTTGGGAACTTAAACTACAAGATTACGATTAGGTATCTCATTGAATATGTTAAAGGAAAGGACAATTATGTGGCGGATGCCTTAAGTCGAGTTGAGATACATCATCACTCTGACGAATCTGTTTCTAGTACCAGAACACCACGAAGTATGATTATTCCAGGGAATAATAATGAAAATTTACCTATATCAGGCTCATCAAGTGGAAACTCTATGAAAGTTAATTTTGAAACAACTTCGCGGTCTGATTTACCATCGGCTAACGCAGATAACATATCATTACAGGGTACAGTGCATTCAAATTTAGAAAACAGTGATGATGGAATACCAATAATTCATGCTTATCCCCCGAAACGATTAAAACGTGTAATTTTTGAAATGTCTCCATTTAAAAAGGCAAAACATGAAAATGGGATTTGGTATTTTTATATTCCACCGAATGATGAAGAAGAAACCATAAAAAATTCATGCTAGATCACTTAAGTCATGAAAAATATGCTTTTATCATACCAAATGAAAATTTGTATTATAAGGTTTCCGAAACATATCGGAAATATTTTGATCATACTAAATTTAAACCTATGAGGTATAATAAATCATTGGTCGAATTAAATGATAAGGAAGAACAACTGAGATTAATTAGAGAATACCACTTAAATGAAAATAGACATGCCGGTATTGATAGTTTGTATAAACAATTGAAAGACAAGTATTATTGGAAAAATATGAGGAAACAGATAAAACATTTTATTTTAAAATGTGAGTTATGCAAAAGGGAAAAGTATAACAGACACCCTAATACGACTTTAGCTACCGAAACAGAAACTCCTCATGAACCAATGGACATTTGGCATATAGATTTTATGTCTTTGGAAAGACAATGGTACTTAACAGTAATAGATAAATTCTTTAAATACGCAATAGTAAAGCCTTCAGAAAAAAGTACGGTGTATGATACTTTGGCAGAAATATTTGCATTGTTAGGAGCACCTAATAAAATAATTCATGATGGAGAGCAGTCATTTTGCAGTGAAATTATAAAAGAATTGTTCCAAACTTATAAAATAATAAACCATACTACATCTCCTCAACATCATAAATCAAATTCCGATGTAGAACGATTGCATAGTACCATACAAGAATTATATAGGTTACAAAGAGAGTCGGATTTGAATCAAAGGCAAAAAATTAATTTCATTGTCCATGCATATAATAATACTATGCATAGTGCGATCGGTATGGCTCCGTTTGAAGTACATTTTGGCAGGAAAACAAAGTTGCGAAATTTTGATAATTTAAAAGTAACCATTCAGCGTTACACTTCCCAACAAAAGGAATTCGCGACTAATTTAAATAAAAATAAACATATTCTACTTCAAGAACAAAAAAACAAACGCAACGAAAGAATAAATAGAAAAATACACCCTCCAAACCCATATAAAGTAGGAGACTCGGTATATTTAAAAAACAGCAAGGCAGAAAGGCATAAAACTAACTCAAGATATTTAGGACCATTTAAAATCCTCAGTCTGGAACCAAATAATAGGTCTAAACTTAGTAATGGCAGAATATATCATATAGAAGAGCTTATTGTTACAGGGCTTTCTGTATCTTCGGATACAAATTCAGACCATTGGAACCCGGAGAGCATGTAATTATAGTAGATATGAAACCTACGCGGATTATTGAAGGAAGGTGGACTATAATACATCAATTAGACATAAAAGTTATTGTAGAAACCAAAAAAATGCTTTTTGAAACTGTAAATCAATTAGCACCTCTTTCCTCTAGAGGAGATGTTCAACATATTTATAACAGAATTGATGTAATACTTAAACATGTAGATGAAATTTGTAATCATTTGTATGTACAAAGTAGGGTTAAAAGAGGTTTGATTAATGGGCTTGGGTCTGTTATTAAATCTATAACAGGAAACTTAGATCAAGATGATCTTAATAGCATTCAGAAAGATTTAGAAACTTTAAGAATATCATACAATAAACAAATATCTGTAACAAGTGAAACTTTGGAGGAATATAATCGTCAAATAAGTAAGATAACTTCAGTTCAAAACGAATTAAATAGTAAGATTGTTCAAATAAGTAACATTAAGGTTCAACAAAAATGTGCCCTTACATTATTGTTTCAAGCCCAAACTTTACAAGATATGGCAGACAGACTAACAACTGCAATAACTTTTGCCGAACATCATATGTATCACTACAGCATTATACAGTCTCATGTTTTACAAGACACGTTAAATAAAATAGATTTTAAGGTAATGATTTCTAATAACATTAATGAAATTGAACCTTTTATTACTGTTGACAGTAAGATTGTAGAAAATATAGTGTATTTTCTTATAAGGATACCTTTAGTGAAACCTCAAATATATTCAACCAGAAAGATTGTTCCCATAATCCAAAATACACCCACCTGTACCTATCCTATAATACGAAAGGTCACTCTAGCATACACGAAGACAGAAGTTTACGAGGTCGACGAGTGTACAGAACTTCACCAATTGGTTTGTAAAGGGAGTGTTTTGCAGAAAGCTAATTGTGAAGCTGCAATTTTTAACCGACTTCAAAAAAAGGAGGGGGTTCTCAGTTCGGTTGTATGTTTTTTTTTTTTTTTTTTTTTTTAATGTTTGTTACCTCATAACTCCGTCATTTATGAGTCGATTTGGAAAATTCTTTTTAGGTTCATGAATAGACATCTCAAGGTTGGTCCCATAAAATTTTGGTGAAGATCGGATGACGAGATCCATGAGGAATCGAAGGAATTCCTGAAATTTTATAGGCACTCATAATATTTTTCATGTATTTTCTAAAACTATTTAAGTATTTGCATATGGTAGTCATCATCTTCTCATGCTGAACTGATGATTGAAGGTACAACTCCTTAACAGTTAGGAGTTAGGAGATATTTCAAACGAGATGCATGCCTTCAAGACCTCCCTGATCACCCCGCCATAAGTATTTTATATGAATCACTAAAAAGCGAAAAAAAAAAAAATTTTAACAAAAAAAAGAACCGACTTCAGTAAAACTAAAAAGCCGAAAATAACCCGTTCAAGTACAGATTACATTTGACTCACCCTTTGAAGTCGGTGCCAAACCTCACGTAAACTTTAATATATAAATATAATAACTGAGTGGTTTGGGATCGATTTCAAAGGGTGAGTCAAATGTAATCTGTACTTGAACGGGTTATTTTCGGCTTTTTAGTTTTACTGAAGTCGGTTCTTTTTTTTGTTAAAAATTTTTTTTGTTACAAAAGAATACAAGTGAATGCAGTGTAATACCAATAAGGTGCCCCGAAGAGGAAATACGAGAAATTTCACCAGAAGTAATCTATATGTATTTTGATACAATAACTGAGATTAAAATAAAATGTGGTGTCGATGAAGAAACGTCATGGATCAAGGGATCCTATGTTCTAGACGGAAGAAATTGCGAAGTTGACATCGCCGGAGTCACTAGATTTCGAACCAGAGAGTCCAGTGAAAAATTAATCATAACAAAACTTGTAATTGAAAGAAAAGAAGATATTCCTGAGATTGAACTTACTTATGATAAAGAGAAAATTACTTCAAATTTGAAGCATTTAAGACAAATTAAAGGATTTGAAGTCCAGACCCAGCATATTTATATACAATATGGGTTAATATCTTCTGTGATGCTATCAATCCTGGTATGTTTGTGTTATGTCCTTCGCACCAGGGTTTGTTCAAAACCTTGGGCTTCAAAACCGGAGAGGGAGAGTCAATTGGCGATACCACCGGATAGTATCGAGTTCACACAAAACCCAAACATAAGCTATAAAGACCCGTTTGCAAGACAAAGGGTAATTAATGTCGCACCTTGGACCACCAGGCGGGAGAAACAAGCCTCGTGAAGAGTATAAATACCGTTGCACCTAGACACTCGTCGGTCATTCAGCTCGGAAGCATCAACAGTAGTATAGTTTCTTAGTATAGTTTTTATATTTGTAAAAAAACGTTTTTTTATAAAAATAAAATAATTAATCAACTTCAAGATTTTTAACTCTTGAACGGGTTATTTTTGGCTTTTTAGTTTTATTGAAGTCGGTTCTTTTTTTTTGTTAAAATTTTTTTTTTTTGCTTTTTAGTGATTCATATAAAAGTTCTAGTGGCCATCTGTGGTGTTCATCATCAGTTTCCTTACACCGAATCCTATTTACTGAATGTAAATTTTTGACTTTATCAATAAATTACCGAAAGCGCCGTACATGTCCCTATAACATTTGAAGAGTTCCCTCGATTTCTCCAAGATTCCATCATCAGATCCCGACTTAGTGCCAACGGGAACAACATGGAGTTATAACCTTTCCATAAAAAAAAAAATTAAAATCAGTTCACGGTTCTCGGAGATATCGAGTAACATACATTAAAAAAAAAATTAGTTCGAATTGAGAACCTCCTTTTTTGAAGTCGGTTAAAAATAACGTGAACTTATTTAAAGATAATTTGTAAAATAATGCTTAGACAAAAAAGCAACTTATTGCGAAATGTGAAATATTAGTAGAGCGACAGACAGCTATGTCAATGCTCAGGGAATGTCAATGTCTGACGACGTACATTGTGAATACTATTTAATTTGTTTAAAATAATGAAATTCTGGAAACTGACTCTTTTTGTAATGTTGCTGAACAAATGTTGTTCAGTTTGAAGGGTAGAATGTATGCCTTAATTTATTGCTCCTATTACAGGTAACACCTCGTATATTAATAATTTAATCCAACTTTTTAAAGTGAATAATACTTTTGCTTGAGTTCTAGATAGTAAGTAACATAGCTATTTCATGATTATTATATATTGCGTGCAGTCGAACATAATTTGAAAAGACCAGTTTTCTGCATGATTTTCGTAAATTTAGTAGTTTTTGAAACAAAAAAATTGTAAATGAAAAATTCAATTGTAGGTTTTAAATCGTAATGGCCCTGTTCTAAACAGAAACATGGATTATATGTAAAGAAACATGTTTGATCATAGAGAAAAATGTCTGAAACCATCATCAGTTTTGAACGGATAAGGAGCCTTGGCGATTATTTTAATTAAAAAATATTGCCATTATTTTTAAGTTACATAGCAATTGGAAATAATTATTTTTTAACAGCATAAACAAGGAAAATTATAAGGGAATTGCAAATGACGCAATAACCCTTGACACACGGAGATAAAACGTCTCTGTAGGGGAATCCCTAGTTAACGAGTAATTGAACTAGCACTGATTACGTTTCGTTCGGATACAGAATTGACAACATTTCATGACAAGTGGAAATTTATACAAGAACGAGAGCTTTGCGTCGTGTACACCCTAAAAAATATTTGAATTCATTTTTATATAGTTATGTAAAGGAATATATTCCTCGAAATAGGAGGAATATATTCTTCGAAGTCGGTGCCAAACCTCGCGTAAACTATAATATATTAATATAATAACTGAGTGGTTTGGGATCGACTTCGAAGGGTGAGTCAAATGTAATCTGTACTTGAACGGGTTATTTTTGGCTTTTTAGTTTTATTGAAGTCGGTTCTTTTTTTTTGTTAATTTTTTTTTTCGGAAGTTGCTTAACAAATTTAATGTTGTTCAGTTTGAAGGAAAGAATCTATGTTTTAATTTATTGCTCCTATAACAGGCAACACTCGGTATTTGTCATAATATGAAAAAAATACATTATAAAATGTATAAGGCCTCTTAATATAATAATTTCATCCATTTGTCAATTAGAAAAGTTGAATTGTTTTTCACCTTAGTAAGTATTTTGTGATGACGTCACTATTGACTTGCAAACGGCAAGGACAAGTGAAAGTCGAAAAATTAAATAAGAATAACTTTTCACACGCGTTATATTGTAACAATCTAATTGATTATTGCGGTATATATGAGCCCTATTCCCTGAAATGGTTTCCGAATTAACAATGGTCGTAAAAAATAGGTATCCCCACTGTTAATTAGAAATGATGAATAACTCTACTATCAAGAAAAAAAAATACTTGTCAATCTTTCACAAGTTTAAAATGAGTAAGTACCTCATTAACTTGTTTTGAAATTGCTAAAATTTGTTTTTATCCGTTTTTTAATAAAATATTTTAATCGATTCGGTTTTAATGTGGAAATACCAAATTTTTATTTTTATAAATTTTGGCACTAAGGTAGGTACATTATGAAAGAAAAATGTAATGTGGTCCACTAAACTGCAATGTAAGCAGGACTCGAGTCTGCGACCCTACGTTTCCGGCGTGGTGCTCTCCCAACTGAGCTATCACATCTTTTCCAACCCCCATACTTCAGCCATTTTGAAAAATGACGAAAAACTGAATTGACATAAAAATATTATATTTATTCCTAAAAGAATGGGTGAAAAAATGCGATCTGTCGGCGAAAACAGACGCAAATCTGGACGTCCAACAAAACTTCTGAACACACGTAATTTTCGGCCAAGCTTAAACGAAGACGCTCCGCTCGTTCAAAAAGAACTGTGAGTGGCTCTGTGAGTTACAAGCCAGGCGACCATTTTTTACGTTTTCAATTCCCATAGGTATATTCGCCAACATTATGACAAATTTGAAAATATTGGTGACGAAAATTGTTAAAAAAATAGTCTCAAATTAAAACTATGACAAGTGGGCATAGACAAATGCCTAAGAACGTTAGATCGTAAACAGATAATAAACGTTTATTCAGTCGTTTTACCATTTTTATATAAAGGGTTCCGAAACGATCAAAATGTTGGCCGATCTGATCAGGGGTGATAATCACTTTTTTTATTTTTTTTCTGTGTGGCTTTCACTTCTTGCTGGTTTAGCAAGATGTATTTCGTCTATGTATATCAACCGATTAGGAGAATGGTCGGTATTTATAATTTCGAGTTTTTGTGAGGGAATAGGTGTGGAACCTAAAACAAACATTTTGACAAGTTGCGAGTGTAAGTGACAGATGCTTTGTCACTTATTTATCACGTGATAAATGCAACCATCATAGAACCTCAAGTGTATTTGTTTATAATCAGACAGAAGTGTTGGTGGCATGAATAAAATTTTGCTAGGGAGAGCCACACGATATTATTTTATCGATAAGTTGTACTTTCTTATGACAGTAGTTATGTTATGATTATGAGATAACGTATATTAAATTAAGAGGCTTTATTTCTTTTAAAATTCTGATTGTAATAGACATTTTCGCTATGATGAAACATGTTTCTTAACATATTATTGATGTTACTACCTAGGACAGGGCTATTGGGATTTAATGGTATATATTTGAAACCTACAGTGTGAATTTTTCATTGATAATTTTTGTTTCAAAAACTACTCGAAATTGACAAAATTCACGCGGAAAATTAGTTTTTTCAAATTATTTTCGACTGAACGCTATAAAAGCATGGAATAGCTATGTTACTACATACCTAGAACTCGGGGAAAAGTATTATTCACCTCAAAAAGTTGGTTGAAATTACCAATACATTTGTCATAATATGAAAAAGCATTTATTAAAAGGAATAAGGCCTCTTAACGTGTATTTGGCCTTTGTTGCAAGGCACTCTTGGTTTCAGTTTACTTTGCATGGGAATCGAAGGTTGTTAAAGTGTGGTGTAAGGGGGGTGGAGATTGGGATTGTCGGAGTCAACGTGTTGTTTTTTATTCTTTGTGTTAGCGAAATATTTTTTGTATTATTTACAGAGACATGAAAAATTTTGTAAGTGAAAGTCAAAAGATCATACCAGGATGATGTGTTATTGTCCCGGACGCATTTAGTTACAGTGTCGGCGAAGGCCTCGGCTGTAGTAGCCCTGGCGCCGCGGGGTATGCGCTTTAATAGCGGAGTGGAATGTTTTAATTGGCCGAGAAGAGTATGAAGCGGAATGACATGGTTTGATAGTAATTGTGAAGAGCTGTGGTTTTGAGAATGAGTATGAGAGGGGCTAAGGGTTTGGGAAATGGGGTCAGAGGGTGCTGTTAGGACACGAACCTGGTGCACACGAGCTTGGTGTATGTGGAGGCCTCTTGTTGATGAAAACTGTTTTTGGCACACCACACAGCACTGCATGCGGGTCAGCGACAGATATGTATATTTGAAGACACTAATAAAAATTTACCTAGAGAACAATAACAATAATAATATAATAATAACAAACTGAAACGTCTATATAGAAACTTCAAAGTCAAACTGTATGTAATTCACTTCGTGGCGCAGCCCCCGGCGCATACGAGACCTCCTTGCAATTTTTTTGCATTATCGGCGGGTGGCCTGACACTGGTGGACCGCGTCGGAGCCGTCGAAAGTGTCTTGTTAGGCTATGCTTGAACGTTCTGGTTTGGTCAGACGGATAATTCGAAATGACTTCAGTATGTTCGAAATGCATATGTATACTTATGCATACAAATTTTACACTGCTTCTTAAATTCGACTTGTAATAGCCACGTCTGTGTTTGCTTTTTTCAAAGAATTTGTATTTTTAATGAGCAGAAAAGCGGGTATTTATTATTTTCAAATAAAAATTTCATGAACACACAAAAACGCCGTCCGCCATCTTCTTATTTGTTAAAGTTGGTTTTCATTTGAATTTGAATATTCCTAAAAAGTAAATAAGTAACATAATATGAAAAAACATTTTTTAAAAGGAATAAGGCCTCTTAACGTGTATTTGGCCTTTGTTGCAAGGCACTCTTGGTTTCAGTTTACTTTGCATGGGAATCGAAGGTTGATAAAGTTGGTTTTCATTTGAATTTGAATATTCCTAAAAAGTATATAAGTAACATTGATGGGTAGAAATCAGCATCATCATCATCATCATTTCAGCCATAGGATGACCACTGCTGGACACAGGCCTCCTAGACTTTCGCATGGGCCGGATAGCAGCGACCTGCATCCAGCGAGTCCCCGCAACTCTAACCAGATCGTCCGACCGACACATTGTAGGTGGCCGTCCTACACTGCGCTTGCCGGTACGTGGTGTCCACTCGAGAATTTTTCTGCCCCAACGGTCATCGGTCCTTCGAGCTACGTGCCTCGCCCATTGCCACTTCAGCTTGCTTACCCGGTTTGCTATGTCGATGACCTTGTTTCGTCTACGAATCTCCTCATTTCCGATTCGATCACGTAGAGAAATCCCGAGCATAGAAATCAGCATATTTTAGTTAATTTATTGACCTGTTTTAAATTACTATCGTAATAATGTGCTATAACGCATAGCAATAACTTTGTACCAACCTAAATAATTAGATATAGTATATTGTGTCATAAGGGTAGTAAGTAGGGGATTACTAACGAAGGTCTATTAGAAGCCCGACGCCGAAGGCGGAGGGCTTTTAATGTCCTGAGTTTGTAATCCCCTTACTTCCCGCCATACACACAATATTTTTCATCACATTTGGGAGTAAATAACAAATACATAAGACAAAAATAAACATTAAACTAATTAAACGATAAAGATTGACAGCTAACTTTTTTCTGCATATATTTTTTTAATTTACTATTAGCACTGGCAAAACGGCCATCAGTCAGAGGTCAGAGGGATTCGGACAGGATTCGAACCTGCGTTTCCAACGGCTTTCCGGGCCAACACTGGCCCTGACTGCTGCTGGCATTCAATGACTCTGACATCTGATTCGGTGGTCCAATTGGGAGGACGCCAGTGTTGGCCCGGAAAGCCGTTGGAAACGCAGGTTCGAATCCTGTCCGAATCATTAAATTTTTCAATTTTCGCTTCATTTGTAAACATGGCTATTGCAATTTATTGGTATATATTTAAAACCTACAATTTGAAGTTTTCATTGAAAATTTTTTTGTTTCAAAACTACTCGAAATTTAGAAAAATCATGCAGAAAACTGTTTTTTTTTTCAATTTATTTTCGACTGCACGCGATAAAAGCTGTTACTATATCTAGAACTCAGGTAAAAGTAATATTCACTTTAAAAAGTTGGTTGAAATTATTTATATACAGGGTGTTGCCTGTAATAGGAGCAATAAATTATATTCTTCTCTTTATAAAAAACTTTATAAAAAAGTCAGTTTTCAGAATTTCATTATTTCAAACAAATTAATTTGTATTTTCAATGTACGTCGCCCAACATTGACATTCCCTGATCATTGACATAGCTGTCACTCTACTAATATCACACATTTCGCAATAGATTGTTTTTTTGTCTAAACATTATTTTACAATTATCATTTAATACACGTTATTTTCAGAAGTTGCTTAACAGATGTTCAGTTCGAAGGGTAGAATCTATGTTTTAATTTATTGCTCTTATAACAGGCAACACCCGGTATTTGTCATAATATGAAAAAAATACATTATAAAACGTATCTTAATATAATAATTTCATCCGTTTTTCAATTAGATACGTTTAATTGATTTTCTCCTTAGTAAGTTTTTTGTGATGACGTCACTATTGACTTACAAAACGGCAAGGACAAGTGAAAGACGAAAAATTAAATATGAATAACTTTTCACAAGTGTCATATTGTCACAATCTAATTGTTTATTGCGGTATATGAGCCCTATTCCCTGAAATGGTTTCCGAATTAACAATGGTCGTAAAAAAAATAGGTATCCCGACTGTTAATTAGAAATGAATGAAATCTACTATCAAGAAAAAAAATACTTGTCACACAAGTTTAAAATTAGTACCTCATTAACTTTTGAAATTGCTGAAATTTGTTTATATCCGTTTTTTAATAGAATATTTTAAACGATTGGGTTTTAATGTGGAAATACCAAATTTTTATTTTTATAAATTTTGGCACTAAGGTAGGTACATTATGAAAGAAAAATGTAATGTGGTCCACTGCAATGTAAGCAGGACTCGAACCTGCGACCCTACGTTTCCGGCGTGGTGCTCTCTTAACTGAGCTATCACATCTTTTCCAACCCCCATACTTCAGCCATTTTGAAAAATGACGAAAAACTGAATTGACATAAAAATATTATATTTATTCCTAAAAGAATGGGTGAAAAAATGCGATCTGTCGGCGAAAACAGACGCAAATCTGGACGTCCAACAAAACTTCTAAACATACGTAATTTTCGGCCAAGCTTAAACGAAGACGCTTCGCTCGTTCAAAAAGAACTGTGAGTGGCTCTGTGAGTTACAAGCCAGGCGATCATTTTTTACGTTTTCAATTCCCATAGGTACCTATATAATCGCCAACATTATGAAAAATTTGAAAATATTGATGCAACGAAAAATGTTAAAAAAATATTCTCAAAACTTAAAACTATGACAAGTGGGCATAGACAAATGCCTAAGAACGTTAGATCGTAAACAGATAATAAACGTTTATTCAGGCGTTTTACCATTTTTATATAAAGGGTTCCCAAACGATCAAAATGTTGGCCGATCTGATCAGGGGTGATGGTTACCTTTTTTTTTTCTGTGTTGCTTTCACTTCTTGCTGGTTTAGCAAGATGTATTTCGCCAATGTCGACGTGAAGGCATATCAAACGATTACGAGAATGGTCGGTATTTATAATTTCGAGTTTTTGTGAGGGGATAGGTGTGGAACCTAAAACAAACATTTATCGCGAGATAAGTAAGTGACAAAGCATCCGTCACATTTTGACAAGTTGCGAGTGTAAGTGACAGATGCTTTGTCACTTATTTATCACGTGATAAATGCAACCATCATAGAACTTCAAGTGTATTTGTTTATAATCAGACAGAAGTGTTGGTGGCATGAATAAAATTTTGCTAGGGAGAGCCACACGATATTATTTTATCGATAAGTTGTACTTTCTTATGACATTAGTTATGTTATGATTATGAGATAACGTATATTATATTAAGAGGCCTTATCCCTTTTAAAATTCTGATTGTTTTAGACATTTTTTGCTATGATGAAACATCTTTTATTATGATGTTACTACGTACCTAGAACAGGGCTATTGGGATTTAATGGTATATATTTGAAACCTACAGTTTGAATTTTTCATTGATAATTTTTGTTTCAAAAACTACTCGAAATTGACAAAATTCACGCGGAAAATTAGTTTTTTCAATTTTTTTTCGACTGAAAGCTATGAAAGCATGGAATAGCTATGTTACTACCTAGAACTCGGGGGAAAGTATTATTTACTTCAAAAAGTTACTTGAAGCTACCAATATATTTGTCATAATATGAAAAAACATTTTTTAAAAGGAATAAGGCCTCTTAACGTACTAAGATAGTACCTACAGAAATGTTCAATGATCCCACAATAAGCCTATTGTAAGTGCCTTATAGTAATAGAATATAATATAATACTTTATTTGGACCAATATTTATCATTGTGTTATTAACAATAAAAACTTTACTTATCTGGGTGTATGAATTATGCCCAAAGTATTCCTGTACAGGTAATGTAGTCTGTTAGCAATCATATTATGTAAGTAAAATAAAAACTTAGTTATTTACAAGCCTATAATGACGTATTTCATTTCAATAATTCAAATCTCATCAGTACTAATATCGGCGTTCACGGCTCTAAATATTGGCGATGAATGGCATTCTCGCATTTATATCCTAATAAAACAGGCGTCAGTCTTCAGATCGTCGGCCCAGGGATAGTGGCTCTATAAACAGCTTTCATAAGGGAATAATGTGCATACGTCACTTATTTGCATTATTAAACGTTGACCAAATTCAAAACATTGCTTACCGGAATGCTGCTCTTCTTGCGTAATAAATACTAAATCCTATTGAGAAAAAAACTTGACTTTCATTACTTTAGATAGTGGCTTTATTATTTATTATGCAAAAATTACTTGAAATTGTGAAATATTTATTTAGTCCTGTCTCCTTCTTAGTCGTTTCGAAAGCTACCAAAAATTTATTTATTTATTTATTTATTTAAACTTTATTGCACAAAATACAAAAGTAAGAGTACAAATGGCGGACTTAATGCCATAAGGCATTCTCTACCAGTCAACCATAGGGCCAAACAGAAACTAGCAGTTGGTGCAGGATCATAAAAAGCCGTGGCTAAAAACCTAAAACGAGACAAAATTCAATAAGTTTGATATATATAAATTAACGATATACCTATACATACACATATATGCAATACAATACACATACATAAATACAAATATATATATAATATAATATATATATATATATATACATATGTATGTAAAAATATGTCGTTGCCAGTAAAATAAATTTGTACCTACCAGTAAAATCCGCAGTATGGCGTGGGTTGAAAAACACCCTGTTGGGCTAATCTTCCACAGTCCCTCCAATTTGTAATGCATCCAAAAAAAAACTCAATTCCATACTCTGTAGGAGGCCGAACGACTAATCTCTTTTCAAGCGGGATACAAAAAAGTAGGTAGGTAATAAAATTGTAGTAAGTATTAAAAATGGTAAATATTGTGTTGGGAGCACTACTTCATTGCCCTGGTCTGAAACAATATAATATGATACGATATAATATGATCAGACCTAGGAATATAAACATCGATAATTGACTTTATCGATATAGGCGATCCCTAGCTGTTAGTAGCTGTCATTACTCATTAAATCAGGTCTAAATATTATATAATCTACAACCGTGGTTGCAGATCGTAAGCAGCGCCCGCATCACACTAGCGCCATCTATGCGCCAGCCACAGTAACGTTACAGCCTACCAACCTATCCAATAAACAACCGGCAAGTGGTTTAACAAGGATTTTGTTCTTTATGGCAACACTAAAACGGTATCACACAAATATTATAAAGGCGAAAGTTTGTGAGTCTGTCTTATGTATATCGGTCATTCTCCAGACGTACATTTTTGCTTGTCTTCGCCGTTTAAAAATATAAAATTATTGATTTAATTATATCTTATATTTTTTGATCGTAGCAGGTATTCGTATTGAGCTGTACATGAATTTTCAAGAGCATATTTCAAACCCTTTGGGTAGAAAAAAAAACTTTTAGTCCTATTCTCCTAATTGACACGTCACGTCCCACTACCCAAATTACTTACATACCAATTTCTCCTGGTGATATACATGAAGAAAAAACAATGTAAGCAAGATTATTAAACAAAATAATACATGTTTTAATCGTACTAAAAAAACCTAGTCAATACAAATAATATATCACAAAGATATCAATTATAGTTACTTTGTCTCGAAACGTATAATAATTGACGCGTCGCGGTCGGTTGTGATTACACAACTTCTCTGAAAGAAGGTACGGATCTCACTAACGCATTTCGGTGAAGCGGTCAGTCGTGCCCAGAGCCCCGTGTGGGATGGTTGTGTCAGCTGTGTACGGGTTGCGGACTATGACTGTAAGTATCTAATTCACGCGTTTTGGCTCACGAAATTTCTAATTCACACGTTCACGTTTTAAAAATCAACCAGTAACTCTATCGCGCAGAGAATTTTAGTGTACATTAAAGGCCGCATTATTTAATAGATACTAGATTCTGTAGATTATTACATGTACCTATAAAAAGTTATTTTGTATTTTTCAAGAATCCCTAATTCACAAGTCTAATTCACGCATCAAAAATGAACGCGTTAATTAGAATTTAACCATCCATGTGGTTCTAATCATCAGTTTGGTTTTTTTTTCTAGATGATTTGTATATATAATAGTAATAGTACCTATAATATATAGCCACATCTTCATGGGGTCATTTTAAAACCTCATCAGGTAGCAAGCTGTATTTCTCAGCGCTGGAAAATTCTAGCCGAAGCGGTTTTGCCATATATTAGCACCATCAGGCATGAACAATATTTCGTACTTGGATATAACCCTGTGTCTGATAGAATAATTTTAATGAAGCTGATCACCAATTTATGTCTTCTCAACATCGTGCAAGTTTACAACACAGTCCACGGAAGAGGATATCAACTAGAGGAAACTCTAGACGGCATACCAAGCCGGCAAATCGCAATGGTATTGGGAGAATGGAATGCTAAAACAGGAAGCTCAGAAATAGTCCATGAAATCCTAGACACCATTGGAAAATATGGTCTAGACTAGGAACTAACGAAGTCAGAGGCTTGCAGAGTTCTGTGTTTTGTGTCTGACCATTACTTTAACACTCTTTCACCATCACAAAAGATGACTCTACACTTAGAAGTCTCCTGGAACCTGGGTCGTTTTAGGAATCAGATAGAATACATACTGGTAGACAAGCGCTGGAAGTCATCTGTCAAAAATGTGAAAACCTTCCCTTGAGCTGAATGCGGTTACTGGTTACCTCCTTCGCCATTCGTCTCAAAGCCGTTTACCGTAACGCGCGACCTAAACCCAGAACTTAGAATCCAATAGAGCGATCCCATTTCCAGAATCTGACGGAAGCGACGCTCATGAATTTAGATCCACCGCGGACAGGTGATGCTGAGTTCAGGTAATAAATTAATATTTTGAGGATATCGTATCTAAGAGAGGAAGGGACTGTGGAAGGTCCACATGGATCACTGAGGAAACGTGGAACCTAATTCAGCGCCGGAAAGAAATTAAAATTAATGCCCGTCAAGACTCCAAGGTGAAAAGGGAATACTCGAAACTATGTACCTAAAGCAATTCAAAGGGAACGCCGCAGAGACAAGAACGAGCATATGCCAAGAAGTCGAGTCGCATCCACTTAAATTACAACCCCGGATCTGTTCAAGAAAGTTCGCCTGCTGAGACGAAAGTTCAAATCCAAGTTCTGGGTCATTGAAAATCACGATGAGGAACCGCTGCATGGGTTTGACAAAATTGCAGAACGCTTGCGTGGCTACGATTAGCAGCTGTACAAAAGACCCTGTACATCCACCGATACTCGGCTGCACTGGGGACTTCTGAACCTGAAGCCCAACATCTTCAAATCAGAGATAATAGCAGCAATCGATCGCCTTAAAATTAAAACAGCTCCAGGACCAGACGACATTAATTCCGAGGTTTTCAAAGCTCTGGGTGATAAAAGCAGCCATATCTTGCACAAGATCTGCCACCACTTATGGCAAAACGGCAGATGGCCAAAAGTCTGGACCCAATCCGTCATCATCCTGTTACACAAAAAAGGTTCATCGAAAAAATGCGACAACTACCGTACACTTGCTCTGACTCAGTTTTGCTCCACATGATAAACAACAGACTTCGTCACTATCTAGACTGGCAGATCGCGCAAAAACAAGCGGGTTTTGAGAAGGGAAAAGGCACGAACGAGAAAATACTGAACGTGAGGCAAATCGTACAGAAGTGATACGAGTTCAATACACCTTCATCATGTGCTTTGTCGACTATATCAAGGCTTTTGACTGTCGACTGGGACTGTCTTTGGGATATTTTGACCGATTTGGGTGTTCCTTTCCTCCTCACTGCACTACTACACTACAACTACTTTACTACAACAGCCAAGGACCAGTGAGAATTTTTTTTTTATAGAGAATAATTTATTGCAAGAAAAACTTAACTTATAACAAAGAAATAGTAATAAAAATCATAAGGACAGGACCAGTGAGAATAGATAAGACGTCATACAATCCCTTCAGTTTCCAAAAGGGTGTAAGACAAGGTTGCATTCTTTCACCTATCCTGTTCAATATATACGGCGAATACATCATAAGAAGGACGGCTATGATGGTAGCATTACTGTTGGGGGACGTAAAGTCTTGCGATACGCCGATGACACGACCCTCCTAACAGCTAGCGAAAGCATAAGATGGGCAGTTTATTGAACAGGATGGCGCGCTTTAGTGAAGAATTCGGACTCTCAATCAACAGATACAAGACCAAACTTATGATTTTTGATCGTACAGGCAAGCTAGAACTCAGTGAAACACTTAACTTCGAAATCACGGAGAACCTGGGTTCTAACATTAGCAATAATGGTTCATGTAAGACGGAAGTTCGCAGAATTCGCGCTGGGATGGCCAAGGGCGCAATGTCGCAGCTTAATAATGTACGGAAGGACAGGAACATCTCCGCCAACACTAAGACTACCTTAGTCCGAACTATGGTGTTCTCCCTATTTTCATACGGCTCAGAAACATGGACACTGAAGAAAATGGACCGTGATCGAATTGATGCTTTCTGCTGGAGAAGAATGCTGCGCATACCATGGACAGCACGCCACGCCAACGCACCGATCTAGCCCAACTCAAGATCCGAACTAAACTGTCGACGACCTATCTTCGCAGGGTTCTGGAGTACTTTGATCGCATTGCCAGGAAAGACAGTGATAACCTGGAAAAACGACAATCACTGGAAAAGATGAAGGCAAGCGACCAAGAGGCAGGAGCACGACACGCTGGACAGACCAGATTCTCACAACCCTTGGCACTACAGTACACGATGCTCTACACACGGCTACTGACAGCAACAGATGGCGCCGCATCATCAAGGAGAAGGAAGAGATAATATAGTAAGCGTAGCGAGGGCGGGTACATGTATAAATTATTTATTATAACTTATCATAATAATTCAATTTACATACGTAATTGCATACCTAACCTACCTAGTAACTAACGGCCGGTGTGCTTGTTTCTTGAGTACTTAGGTACTTTCATATTATTTAAAACTTAGCTTATATCATATAACTGTCTCCGTATCAGTCATATATTATTATACAAAACGTTTTTATTTTAATTAAAAAAAAATATAACTGAATTTGTATAATTAACGCGTCGCTTTTCTAATTAACGCGTCATACAAAAAGTCAAAAATTCTAATTAACACGACGTTTTTCTAATTCACGCGTCATATAAATTTTAATTTGCTTATAAGTAATGAACCTTTAATAATTATAAAGTGCCCTATCCACATTTAAGTTTCAATGATCGATATGTTACTATATTTCAGATAAAAATGATTGAAAAGTAAGTAGAAAAAAAGCGACGCGTTAATTAGAATTAGAACACAAATCTGGAGAATGACCGATATGTTTGCTACTTCTTCACGCTAAAACGGCAATTTTGATAAAAAAAAATATGAAGGTAGCTGACACCCTGGCACACACATAGGCTACTTTTTATCCCGAAAAAATTAGTGTTCCCTTGGGATGAGCGGGTGACACCGTGCGGAGCAGCTAGCTAGTCAATCATACATTAGAGTAGAACCCGTAATTTATTAACAGTGGGTCGTTTTTTATTGGAAAAATAGGTATCAAATAACGTGCGAGCTTGTAAGTGTAATTTACGTCGTCTAGAGCCATCTATGAGATTAAATAGTGTTTTTTTTCAAAATTAATGGTAAATGTACGTTAGGCAATTTTATGACCTCTAGTGTCACTGCAAGTTATGATTTTATTTGAGACGGCAAAAAAGTGCATCTTTCCTGAGCGAATTGTAAGTAATATTTTATTCTTCGTAAATATAAATGTTATAGTAAGTTATGTTGAGGTGATTTCGGGAGATTTTTTACTTTGTCGGGAGTCGGGAGGACATACGACAGACGATCGATAGACGATCTGGCAACCCTAACCCGAATGCTGGTAGTGAGGGCTAACCAGCCCTGATACAGTTCCAGTCGTCTTAAAAAAAGCGTTAGCCATTGTCTAACGTGTTGTTGATTATTAAGTTTACATTGGCAATAATCCTTTGTCATACTTGCATGAGTGCTAGAGAATATCATCATGGTTTGATTGAAACTGAGTAATTTTCTTTGTCAAAATTACTAACGCATACATTATTTTTATTATATAGAACTAGATCAATATTTTTTTATTGATTTTTAATGCAACGCAAGTTGAATACGTTCTTTCTGGGTATAATTTAAAGGACAATTAACCTATTTCACGGATAATAAAATAAGTGAAAAAAGAAAAGACTTTTTTACAAGCTTATAATGTATTTAATTCAAAATAAATATTACAATAACTATGACTATTTAACTCTCATCAGTACTCAACTGGTCACAAGAATAGTTCACTGCTCCGAGCCCCTGCGCCGGCACAGCACCACTGACAGCAACATTAGCGTTGAATGGCATTCTCCCATTCACTTCCACAGTCCCACCAACTTGTAATGCACCCGAAGAGAACTCTATTCCATACTCTCTGGGAGGCTGTACAACATTAGCGTAGCTTGGAGGGGTGTTACAAATTATTTCACTGCCAATATTATTAGCGTAATCGATATTGTTACTACCCAAACCAATATTGGCGACATTAGCGTTAGCTATACCGTACCCGTTGTTTAGAAGATTTGCACTTACAATATCCTGTGCCATATTGTTGTTTATAGGTATATTGCCACTAGCTAAACCAATATTGCTATTAGCTAAACTATAAGCAGCGTTACTGTTTATTAGGTTAGCGTTGACGATATCTTGAGTTGCTAGTTGGATATTGGAGAGTTGGTTTGTTTGGCCAATATTTGCCAATACGCCAGCGTTGTTGGCAAAATTGGCTGCTATTGGTATGTTGCAGTTCTGATTGTTTAGGTTAGGTATGAAGTTTCTGCCTCCGAGTGTTATGACTTGTGCTGTTGTGTACTGAAAATAAAAATATAAAATATAAGTATACGTCATACACTATTTCGGTTGATTCACTTCGTATTATTTGCGTTAAATGGTAAAATCGGGAATGGTCTATGTGTTTTGAGTATTCTTGATATTTCTTTGAACTTGGTTTTGTCACGTTATGGTCAACATTTTGCTCAACTTTTCTAGTTTTTTAGATAAAGCCATGCATGAATATACTTGAAATAGTTAAACATTTTTAATAGATTTTGTTTGAATGTGGATTACAACATTTTTATTCATATAAATATTGACAGAAAGGAGAATTATGAAAGAAACATGTAATGTAATAATAATAATAATATACTGTGATCCACTACAATGTTAGCAGGACTCGAACCTGGGACGCAACGTTTCGATTCCTGCTTACATTGCAGTGGATCACATTATATTTTTCTTTCATAATTTACCTTTTTGCCAATATTTATATTGAATCACTTATACATATATTATTTAATATTTTGAATCACTTACCTGTATAACAATAATTTGGAAGAAACACAGTAAATAATTCATTGTAATAATTTAACTAATTAAACGTTAAAGACTTTGTGATGAAGTTTGATTCTCAATAATAGTCTTATCAAACATGCACCTTATATATTAAACATTAATCATAATCAGCTATTTATTGGTCAATGTTTTTTCATCATTCAAGAATCAGTCCCAGAACGTGACAGAATTGTGATGAGCAATCAGTAAAATGCTGTTATGTAATGACTATTAATTAATCGTTTGAACAATAATGATTACACAGAAATTACCAATCAAGATACTATTTTAAAATTCTAAGTATTGAACAAGTTGTGTACTTACGAGTCAGTTTTTGGCCAAAAATCCGCCGCAAATGGACGCTTAGTACACAAAGTCTATAATAATGTGCGCAAAAATCAAAACGATCCGATACAGAATATTTCCTTCCTATTTTTTTTCCTTATGCTTTGTTTTGATCTTTGCATTGTTTATTTGCACATTAACATTTAATGTTCACAGCTCAGCATTTAAATTGTTTTTAGTGCTTTGATTTTTGTATCAAAATGACCCACTTTAAAAAAACAATGAAACATATAGTCAAAAAATACGTTAACTCTTCCAAGCAAATGAACTGTCAAACCATACAAACTGACTCACTTTGTATGGTTTGACAGTTCATTTGCTTGGAAGAGTTAGCGTGGTTTGATTCTAACACGTTTCATAAATTTAAGACATTAAACTATTAAATTGATTCGTAAATGCACAATTTCAAATATAATGCAAGCATTTTTCGCACGATTACCTATACCTACATATTTCTTTTTAATTTTAGGTAATAGTTGCTTTATAAACTTGTATAAGAAATTATGTAAAAGAAAGAAATTATCTGTAATGAATGACGTTGTTAATTATATAAACATATTTTTATGCAATATGGTGTATTAGTGATACCAGTAATACCCTATTGTGTAAAAATAAGTTTAATATTCGACACCGAGCTTGTATACTCACCTAAAGTGCTTATCGCCCAACAGGGTGTTTTTCAACCCACGCCATATTGCGAATTTTAAGTGGTACTAATTTATTTTACTGGCAACGACAAATTTGTGGTAACTGACATTGTAAGTTAGTAGATGTCACTGATGTAACCAAAGAGGAAACAGGACTTAATATTCCGCAAATTTCAAGTATTTTTTCCATAATAAAGACAAAACTATTCACAGTGATGTTTTTTTTTTTATTATTTATTTCGCAAGAAGAACAAAGGATTGAACAGTATTCCGGTAAACAATGTTTTGGATGTTTGTAGCGCCTTGATCCACGGGCCGGACCGACGGTTGTTAGGCTATACTTTTCTACCTATTTTAAAGGGTCGAATATAAATAAAATCTTTGAAATATATAAACCAGAATTTATTACAAAAATAAAAGATTCACATTAATTTACGAGCATAGGTCACCACAAACGTATTGCACGCAACCAGACCCAGTGGTGGGCACTACGCCACCCACCTCGATCACACTGTTAAATGGCAGGTTACCACAAACCTGTACAGCGCCATCTATTAACAGGTTATCGCCAGCGAAGAAAATGCCGTAAGGCGGCGCTTGCAACAAAGCCGCGGGCACAATAGAGACATTTTCATAGTCTGAAATAGCTATCTGGTTGCTGGATTGAGTTTGGCAACCCTGAGAATTCGATACTTGGTTTCCAAGCGAAATTGGCTGAAAGGAGATTGATTGACGAGATTGGGATGGTTGGTTGCAGCCACACTGCTGGTTGCTGATTGTTATGCTTGGCTGGTTGCAACTACACTGTTGGTTGCTTGGTTGGTTATTAGATTGCAAGTTAAGAGTGACTGGAGGACTTGTGATCGAAATAGGTTGATTACATGACTGTTGGTTGCTAAAAGAGAGAGGTACACTAGAAATAGACAAGGATGGTTGGTTAATCGGCTGGTTACAACCACAAGATTGGCCAAGTGAGATTGGCTGGTTGCAGCCGCATGGTTGGCCAATTGATATTGGCCGATTGCAACCGCATTGGTTACTGGGTAGACTGTTGATAGTAATTGAAGGCTGAGGCTGGCTTGGCTGGTTGCAACCGCAGGATTGCTGGTTGCCTCCAGACTGTTGGCTCTGCTGGCAACCACATCCTTGGCTCTGGTTGATCAGTCCTGGGATCCCGGGGCCATTGTTCAGGGCATTTATGAGGTCATCTATGGATATGTATAATTCAGATTGGCAGTTGCAGGTTTGGCTGGCAGCTCTCTGTAAAAAGAAGAGAGAAGGTGCAGTAAAAAAAAACAGAAGTATATTCTGCAAAAAATTTTAGGGTTCCGTACCCAAAGGGTAAAAACGGCATCCTAATACTAAGACTTCACTATCCGTCTGTCTGTCTGTCATCAGGCTGTAGCTCATGAACCGTAACAGACACTTGAAAATTTGACAGATGATTTATTTCTGTTGCCGCTTTAAGAGGAAATATTAAAAACAGAATTAAATAAATATTCAAGTTGGGGCCCCATAAAAAAAAATGTTTTTTTTCTAAATCAGATAAATTTTCAGTAACCGCAGGAGTCTAGGAGCTGTAAAACACCTTTAATATTTATTCAATCATTATACACAATTTTTCGTTATGTAGTTGTTCCCAAAAACTTGCCCAAAAATATTGTGACCGCTTTTGACGTGTACAAGTTTTGTGGGGTAAACTACAGTGAACAAATTGTGTATAGTGATTAAATAAACATTAAACGTGTTGTGCTAGCTCCTGAGATATAAAAAAATAAATAAAAAAAATCGATTATGAAGGTATAAGAAAAAGATCGAAAGTGGCGCTAGTGTCCCATTACCCGTCGCCTTAATCATAGATCAAACATGCCTTAATATAGGCGATATAATCCGTTTAAATTGTTTATTTAAATGTGTGACAGTCGTGGAGCATATTATGAAATTTTATGCCGTTTTTTTTTTATTTTTTTGACGGTACGCTTAACTTGTCGCTTCTCACTGTTATTATTTTATCAACCGATATTAGTAAAAAAACTTAAACACTTATGTTACTGACTCCACGGGACTGGCTTGGATTTTATTGAAAGTATATTAACAAACAGGCTATTTAATTATTTGATGTATGAAATACTATGGGCACTAGACGCGGTATACATGATACATATTATAATTACATACATAGATAACAACCATAAACTTGGAATAAATATTCGAGTTCGATTTTGGATATTTTAGGAATATTCTACCCAGAATCAATCTTTTTTTGTTTTTTTTTTTATCTTTTTTTTTCTCAATCTTTTTAAATTATTATTATTATTTTTCTTTTCTCTATTATTTCAATTTAAGATTGTATAGTTTTTATTTTATTTGATATTGTTTTGACATTTTAATTTTAATTGACTGCAATATTTGCACGCTTGCATGCAAGCTAGATACATGTGACATAATGTACCTACTGTAATAACCCTATACTGTGTCTATGCAAATAAATAATTTCTGATGTCTGATTTCACGAGCTCTTTCGATCTAATTTGGAGAAAAAAAGGTCGTTTCGGCCAATTCTTGCTGTGAATGATTGAACTAATAATAATAATAATAATAATTCTTTATTTCCAGATAACTGTGATCCATACATTAGTTTTTAGTAAAAAATACTTATACCTATGTTAGTTTAAAAATAATAATAAATACTAATAGTTATCTTTGTGTATTCAATAATAAAATCAAACTGTTTATTCTGTAAGGGCACTTTTTACAAATCTGAATCTCGGTAAATTATAAGAGGAGACCACTGTTGAGAAGAAAACCGAAAGAAACTCAACAGGAAGTGTATTTTTCAATTACCTATACCAGAGATGTAGTCTAAAAACTATCCATTAAGACCGACTATTACTGTTGACTTTCTTTCGGCTTTCTTCTAATCAGCACTCCTCTTGTGAATTGCCGGTAAATTCAGATTCAGTCTGCTTCCTGTAGATCAGATGATGTAGGCAACGGACTTTGGAGCCGATATTATCATTAAAATACAATTCATACTCATGCTCATACTCATTAATAATTGTGTATTTAATTCGCAATTATAATTTTATAGTCAAGGCTAAAGTCAGAAGTATATACAAGGACCTGAGGGTATCATGCCAATAAAATTACAATATTAAAACAAATTAAAACTTAAAATAACATTGGCATCATAATAAATATCCAATTGCGTTTATCATGTGATACGAGTAAATAAGTTTGTAGTATACTAGTAGTATAGCTTTTTAAAATTTGTAGTATACTCCCCGTTAGTTTAAAACATAAATATCTTTTAGCAGTTAACAACCACGGCAATCGAGAGCATAACCCAATACTAATAAAACATAAACACGGAACAAGGTCGGTATCCGCGGGCAAATTTGAAGTACCAAGGGTCAGGAACTACTATGGAGATAGAACATTGAGCAAAAGGATTCCCTACATACTCAACAGTTTGCCTGAGAATATCCGACACGAGCAAAATAAGTCCAAATTTAAAAAGTACTTAAAAAAGCACCTATTGCTGACACTTGAGTGATAAAGTTGTCTATACAAAGTGTCACTCAAGTGTTTAGCAATAACTATTGTAGAAATATTATATAGAGACTCATACCTGCAGACAAACAGTACAAACCGTTTTGCAGGAAATTGTATATGTTTTTAGCTTTACACTTTAATTAATAAATAAAAAAAAAAAAAAAAAAAAACATTAATAAAAAGTGACAAACCATCTGTCACTCACACTCGCATTTTTTCAAAACGTGACGGATGCTTTGTCACTTATTTATCGCGTATGATAAAAACAACCATCATAAATAGGGCCCACTGATTTGTGTAGGCATTGTTATTTTTTGGTTATCATAAAATACGTAAACATTTGCAACTCTTTTCCCATGATTCCTGGAGTAAATTGAGTCTGTATTAATCTTATCTAGGAGCTTGTAATATTGTAAAAGTATATCTTATTTATTTTATAATTTTGGTCATTTAATGCTTGGAAATGTGCCACGATACCCGTAAAGGCAGTTTGGAATGTAATATAGGTGAATATGTATGAGTATGAATTGTATTTTAATGTTAATATCAGCTCCATAGCTCTCTAAGGTCTTACCGTGCTATCCGAAGTCCTTAACTTCTGCTTAATCCTTACCCAACCTATTCTAAATAAGAGTATAGAGCTAGATGCACTCATTGGGCACGAGAACATCGTCAGGTTCTGTAAGTCGCAGCGACTGAGGTGGGCGGGTCACCTTGAAAGAATGCCGGACACTAGAGCCGCTAAGATAAATGACAAGGTGGACGCCGCAACAGAAGAGACCGAGAGGCAGGCCTAGAAAACGTTGTGATTGTGTGGAGGAAGATCTCAGGAAGATGGGGAAGTTTACCAGCTAGAAGAAGGTGACCAGGCATCGTGATAACTGGAGGAAGATCGTGGAGGAGGCCAAGACCCACAAAGGGCTGTAGCGCCAGCGGAAGTAAGTAAATGAGAGTATCTAACTAAAACCGATGTCCCCCCAGATCACGGCCCTGCGGCAGGGTACCCATAATAAATAAATAAATACATAAATATTAAGGGACAATCATACACAAATCGACCTAGTCCCAAACTAAGCAAAGCTTGTACTATGGGTACTAGACGACGATATACATAATATATATATAAATACATATATAGATAACATCCAATAATGCCGGCTACATTCCCCGCTGAATATCCAACCGAATCCTTGGCCAAGGAATGAGCCGTCTCTGTGGTTCGAAGAACATCGAAGGAAGGAGTTGCAATCAGCGTTATCATTGATAATCTTTACATCTCCTTTACGTGTACTGATGGAATTACTTATAAGCTTACAACATAAATGTAATTGATTGTTTTAAGTATGACTTACTATTGAGTTTCTTTCGGCTTTCTCCTCAACAGCGGTCTCCTCTTGGGAAACACCGGTAGATTCACAATTTGACTTGTAAAAGTGCCCTTTTGGCCTACTTACTGAATAAATTTATTTCATTTCAGACATGTTTCGTCCGAAGAAAAGCCTTATTATGGGTTAAACCTAGTGCGAAAATATAATTATTTTATATATTTCATGTGATGTATGTGTATTACAATATATTATACTTATGTGTATATGTATATTGTCAATATATATTTAACTTACTTATTGTTTTTGTCATGTGTTATTTTTTAAAGCTTTTATTTAACTTGCATGGTATGTTTAAAGTATGTTTGTTCGGGTGAAATCCTGCAACTCAATTTTGAAGCAGCTATCGTCAACCGATTGAGCTGAAATTTTGCATACTTACTTAACTTTGATGACAATACAATAATATGGTACCATGGGGCTGATCTGATGATGGAGCCGGAAGGTGGCCAAAGGAACTCTATAATAGAAAAAGCAATCCTACCGAGCTTGGGCTCTTTAGAATCGTCTCCGTGAGCATTTGATGGATATTCAAAGAAAAGTACAGTCGGTTATAAAATCTTGCCACTAAAAAAATGTAATTTTTGACAGAAACTTATTTATCTAACGACTTTTAATGTGCCTGCACCAACTGCTAGTTTCTGTTTGGTCCTATGGTTAACTGGTAGAGAATGCCTTATAGCATTAAAACCTCAATTTTTACTGTTTACTTTTTGCATTTTGCAATAGTCTAAATAAAAAAAAAATATATTACCTGAATTAGAAAAACACACAACACGATGGCGAACCGTAGCCCCGTCATTTTGGATGGACTGAGCCGGTTTCTTCATCATGTCTTGTATATATAGAGCGTATTATCGGTAATATGCAAGTTACTGTGTCACTGTGGCATAATGCCACAGTTGCATAATGCCATAATTGCACAGTTCTATACGTGCTTTGTGGTGATCATGTTATCTTTATTTCGGAAGTTTTTAAATAAAATAAATGATTTTAATTTTTTTATTTTTTTTTATTTAAGGGAAATGGTAAGGAAATGATGTCGGTGCGGTTATTAAAACATTAAACGACGACGTGGTTGGCGTAGTTTGTAGAGTACCCGCCTTCTGAGCCGCCGGTCCTGGGTTCGAATCCCGGCCAGGCCAAATATTTGTGTGATGTGCTTGGGTCATGGTTGTTCTATGTATTTAAGTATATAATTATCTAGTCTGTCTTGTGCCCATAACACAAGCCTTATTGAGCTTAATGTGGGACTAGATTGATTTGTGTTTGAGATTATTTACTTAAATGTTAATGAATGTTGATGAAGCGAAAGATGTGACCGTAGCAGGTGGAAAGATGTGGTCTCTGCCTACCTCGTTGGGAAAAAGGCGTAATTTTATTATGTTAAATGTGACTTTAAGATTTTAAACACATAGTACGTACCATGAAAATAACTCCGACATATAGTACAGCCTAAGTGTCTGCCTTACACAGGGATAGTGGCGATACAAACAGCTTTCATATGGCAATAATGTACATACGTCATGTTTACATTATAAAACGACAGTAGTGATTTGGCAAGGATTTGTCATCAACCAAATTTAAAACATTGTTTACCGAAATGCTGCTCAATCCTTCGTTCTTCTTGCGAAATAAATATTGAAATACTGAATCCTATTGAAAAAAACTTGACTGTCATCACTGTGAATAATTTTGGCTTCGTTTTGCTGAGAAATACCAAATTCAGCTTAACGAGCCACTAATATCATATAAGATGAGTCATTGTGTCAACGTATAAATATGTACATGACGTTAAACGCTGACTGAAAGTCAACGTTCGGTCTTATGCTGACACTTCAGTATTCGCGTGCTTTGGTTGATTCTATTTTATTTAATTCGATTCAACTATGTCAAGGTTATCATAACAATCTAAGGTTTCATGACACTTCATACTCTCGCAGTTTGTACACATAATTAACACAAATTTTAATGGGTCTATCGCGATATTCCTTATTTACCTTCGGAATCTAATGCTTCAGTGATCTATACTATCACTATCACTAGATCTGAGAACATGGCGTGTGCAACCAAGCCAAAACGTTAGATTATAATAATAATAATACTCTTTATTGTGCACCACTAAATATTAATAAAAATTACACAAAGAAATTGCAAAAAACAATACAGTAACAACAGGCGGTCTTATCGCTAAAAAGCGATCTCTTCCAGATAACCTTAGGGTAGTGAAAAAACGAAAAATAATTATTAAATTGGTAGTGCAATATTCTTGAAAAGGACTAATTAGATACATACATCAATAGACAAACTAAATCATAAAATACAAAATATACAATATATATATAGATTGAAAATAGATACTAATATATAAATAAATATATATATATATATACTTAAATACATATTACATACATAAATACATACCCGCTATCTCCAAAATTATTCACAAGCACACTAGAGGAAGTTTTCAAGAGCCTGGCAGTTTCCTGGGAAGCAAGGGGAATATTAGTTGGTGATAGAAGGCTTTCAAACCTTCGTTTCGCCGACGAAATTATTCTCTTCGCTTCTTCTGCAGAAGAGTTACAGCTAATGCTCAAAGATCTGAGCACCGCAAGCCTTCAAATTGGACTTAGAATGAATCGTGTAAAGACTCAAGTAATGACCAACAGCACGAAACGTAGGGTCGAGGTAGACGGGCAGATAATACACTATGTCGATGAGTACATTTACTTGGGCCAGCTATTCTCTTTCAGCAACAGACAGGACAAAGAAGTCGAACGCCGCGTCGAAAATGCCTGGAAGAGCTACTGGTCCATGAAAGAGTTCATGAAGGGAAACCTTCCACTGTCACTGAAGCGGAAACTTATCGACATGTGTATTTTGCCTGTCCTAACCTACGGTGCCCAAACATGGTCGCTAACTGAGAGCCAAAAGTCCAAGTTGAAGGTTTGACAACGGGCCATGGAGCGCAGCATTTTAGGGGTGAAAAGGACGGACCGCATCCGAAACACCACGCTGCGCTCCAAAACACGCATAGCTGATGTAGGTAGCAAAAAAGCCAGGCTCAAGTGGGATTGGGAAGGCCACGTTTGCCGTATGCATCCAGAAAGATGGGCCAGCATAGCCACTAAGTGGGTGCCCAAAGATGGACGACGCAGACGGGCAGGCCCAGACGGAGATGGAGAGGCCTTTGCCCAGCAGTGGGACACAAACACAGGCTAGCAAAAAAAAAAATACATACGATGACATACATTAAATGAATTAACCACATCGACAACCAGACCTAAGGAAGCGTCAAATAATGATGTTTGAGATGATTTTTGAAAATCGGAGGAGATTTTGCACGCCTCAGATCCAACGGCAGAGCATTCCACAGCTGGACAGCTTGGAAGGTGAATGAGTCATTGTAAAATTTGGAAAATGAAACATCAGGAGCAAGAATACAATTTTGGAAATTATGAAGGTAAATAAGAAATATCGCGATAGACACGTTATAATTTGCGTTAATTAAATATATGGTTCTATCAGTGAGTAGAGATGTTTTTGTGACACTTAGATTTGTATGTCGTATTGCCCAACAGGGTGTTTTTCAGCCGACGCCATTTTGAGGATTTTTAGTGGTACTCATTTCACTGGGATCGAGCAATTTTTGGAAACAGGACTAAATAACTATCCACAGTGATGGAAGTTAAGTTTTTTCAATATGATTCAGTTTATTATTATTTGGCAAGAAGCAGCATTCCAGACAACAATGTTTTGAATTTGGCTGATGACAAATCCTTTACAAATCGCTACTGACGTTTAATAAAGCAAATATATGACGTATACTTATTATTGCCACATGAAGGCTGTTTTTAGCGCCACTATCCCTAGGCCGGACCGACACTTGTTAGACTATAGATGGCGCTACTATCGTCGGCCATTCTCGGCCATTGGGGATACGGACGTTGTATTGGGGTAGGGATATTCAAGAAAACAGTCAAAGCACTAGTGTGTTAAGTAGAGGTCTAAACATCATACAAAATGTAATAACTCATATTTGTCAATGCTCAATAAAAAAAAAACCGGCCAAGTGCGAGTCGGACTCGCGCACCGAGGGTTCCGTACAAACACTTTCCATCCCTAAGTGGTTAAGTTAAGTTTGCACCTGGTATGTATAGCGCCCCATATAAATTAGGTGCAAAGTTAGGTATTAAAAAAAAAAATTATGGATTTCGTAATTATTCCTTTATCTATGCTATAAGACGTTGCTTCGTACCAAATTTCAAGATTCTGAGTTCACGGGAAGCGCCCTGTAGGTTTTGATTCCCTTGCAAGTGTCGAAAATTATATAAATTAGGTGCAAAGTTAGGTATTAAAAAAAAAAATTATGCATTTCGTAATTATTCCTTTATCTATACTATAAGACGTTACTTCGTACCAAATTTCAAGATTCTGAGTTCACGGGAAGCACCCTGTAGGTTTTGATTCCCTTGCAAGTGTCGAAAATTTGCGGCATAAACGGCTGTATCTTTTGATTGCGTTGGCTTAGAAGTTTGATTTTTTCACAGCTTCAAGGGACAGTAGACCTGAGTAATTGATATAAATTTCAGCTTCATACCTCCACGCGTTCCTGAGAAAAAGGGTCTTGACAGACGGACAGACGGACAACAAAGTGATCCTATAAGGGTTCCGTTTTTTCCTTTTGAGGTACGGAACCCTAAAAAAGAGCGAAGCACAAAGAAACATTGAAATGCGTTACCTATTCACATAGAGGTCGCTAAGGTGTAAAGGAATAATCAATAATCATTTATTCATTTGTAAGACATAGCTATAAAAGGTGTTACATTAAGCCTTTCAAATAAACAATGCAAAGACCAATACACAAAGCAAAAGGGAAAATTTGTAACGTTATCTGGCGTTAGGCTGGAGGTGAGATTAACACGCTGGACCGGTAATCCACGGTCGGTAGTACTGAGCCGGCGGTCCCGGGTTCGAATCCCGGCCAGGGCAAATATTTGTGTAATGAACTCGAATATTTGTGCTTGGGTCATGTTTGTTCTATGTATTTAAGTATATATTTATCTATATAAGTACGTATATCGTCGTCTAGTACCCATAACACAAGCCTTCTTGAGCTTAATTTGGGACTAGATCGATTTGTGTGAGGTTGTCCGATATTTATTTATTATTATTTATAATCCAGTGGTTACGCATTTAAATTTTTCTTTGTTCTTTGATCTTTGTATCAATGGCTATATAAAAAAAATCTGGTGTACCCACATTAAAAATAATGAGACGCATTTGCCAGCCCTCTGAAATTATTCGTAAATGGAAATCAATGACTTAAAACGACTCAAAAATATATTTATTTTATTATTCTTTACATTTTTGCAAACCGGGAGTTTAACCAATCCACAATTCACAATATAAATATACAGGGCGTAGTAAAACATAATTAGGATACAAGATACAATATTTATTGATAAAAGTTAATGTTTTACAAGTCAGGTTAACAGGTAGGTATATAATTCAACTAATAGGTAGGTACTAGTAATTAGGTACACATTTCTGAAGTATGTAATATATAAATGTCACTTAAACTTATTATGATTATTATTATTAGGCAAACTAGTCTGATAGTTCAAGATGCATTTGTTACCAGTATTAAGACAATGCTCTCTTTATAGATATACTTAAACCACGCTAAGCAAGCCATACAAACTGACTCACTTGACAGTAGGGTGGATCGCTCTTGCATGAGAAAAAAAACCCTACATATTTAACTTCTAGTTCTTAAAAGTTGTAGGATAGTATAAAGATGCGAGACGATTTTTTTTATATTTTTTAAATAACGTTTTTTGCCTCCTCGCTGTAAAGAATTAAAAAATGTGGAATAAAGTCCAATTTTCAAAAAACACTGATGCGGAATTATTAGCTTTAACGATCACAAGATTAAAAAACAGTATTAAGAGGGTATAAATTGATTACTAATAAATATTTAATAATATTGTCCCTTAATAATATTTACTATTTTGCCTAATTTTGGCATGATTTGTCTTGAGGTTAAATTTGAAAGAAACAGGCCTTCCTTTAAATGAATAACTATGTATTTAATGAGAATAACTATAGTAAACATCATGTATATCATTATAAATGCGGTTAGAGTTTTGAAAAATTTGGGTCTAGTCTAGTATAGGTTTTTAGGAAATTTCAACGACCTTGCGGAGGCAAAAAACCTATTCCGATTGCTATCGTGTAGAACTAAATCTTAATCGTAATCAACTGGAGCTTGTTTTTATTCCTATTAGAATATTTAATTCAAAAAAAAATATTTTGATCCACTCTACTTGACAGTTTATTTGCTTGGAAGAGCGTGGTCTGACCGTACCGTACGACAAAAATAGTAGAAATTAAAAAGTGTTGTCTCGTCCCGTTTTCTTAGTTGGGTCAATGTCAGTTCAAAAAACAAAATTTGTCCCTTCGGTGGTCAAAAGTTTAGCAAGAGCTTGTATGAATCTATGTTATGTTGCTATTACATCCGATTATAGAAGAGGAACCGTTCTTTATTCTCACAGGCATTTAATCAGAAAATTAGGCCCTGGAATCCTTAATTTCGCAACTGTCCACCGGAAAGACGCGGACCTACTAAATCTGGCAATGACCCAGATTGATTCGAATAGGACAACGCTGGTATTGCCACTTTTTAATTTCTACTTTTTTATGTCGTATGTACGTGTACGCGTTTCCGGCACTTGTAACGTAAACACTGCAGTACTGTTGATCCCGAAAAAAATATTTAAAAAACACTCTTAAACAACTGGTCAAGATCAAAACCATATAAAAACCACAACTAAAGCAACGCGGAGTGATATAAATAACTGTTATTGTGCACATATTGGATTTCATCAAGATAATAGTGAGAATATAATCAACAAAACGGCACTGAAGGTTAGAAATATCATTCCATAACAAACGAGTAGTTACGGTAGTTCAATAAAACAGGTGACACAATAAAAGTGTTGCCAGAAATTAAATCTAAAATCTACCATTTTTTACAATACGTTCCATTGCACGCAAATTTATTCTGTAAAGAAGAAAAATGGAGGAACAATTTCAGCTTTTGTTTGATAAAATGAAAATAGAAATGCAGAACCAAACAACGGAATTAAAAGAGTCTATCACTAATACTATAATGGATAAAATGGAGGAAAAATTAATCCCTATTATAGAAGAAAACAAAATCTTGAAAAATAAAGTAGAAAATATGAAAAATGAATTAGAATATTTGAAGAAAGAAAGGAAAACTAATAATATAATTATTTTTGGTTTAAATGAAGGCGAAAACTCCACATTAGAGCTGCTCCAGAACGTAAAAGAAAAATTTAAAGCTTCTAATATATTAATGAGTGACCACCAAGTGAACAATGTCTACCGACTTGGAAAGAAAAATAGCGAAAATGAGTCTCCAAGGCCTGTTCTTTGCTCTTTTGTAAGCGGTTGGAAAAAGAATGAAGTGATGAAAAATAAAAAGAAACTCAAACAAATATATATCACAGAAGACTACTCCAAGGAAGTGTTAGAGAAAAGGAAATCCTTACTACCAAAATTATTAGAGGAGAGAGAAAATGGAAAAATTGCATACCTGAAATATGACAAGCTTATTGTCAAAGAAAGAAGTGATAACAATGAAAAACGAAAAAGGGAGGCATCGACTTCGCCACAATCTTCTAGTAGCCAACCGAAAAAACAACAAACAATATCATCGTCTAAAACAAACCGAAAAAATGCATTTGATTTAATGAGGAATAGATCAAACTCGTTCTCTTCGTATTCTGCTGAGCAAAACCAACAACAATAGCAATTACTTCAGTATCGGAAAACGGAAAAAACTACGAAACAAGAGAATAACACATATAGTAAGAAAGAAACACTCTGCCCCAATCCGGCTGGTCCCCGTGGGGCAATAGACTACCACCCTCCAATAAAATGCGAACAAGAACAAAAACAAAAGCAAAATGTCAAAACAAAACATATGAACAGAAACGATAAGCAAATAATATATGTATGTACGTATAATGTACGTTCATTGGTTGCACCGACGAGACAAATTGAGTTAGAAAAAGCTTTAAAAAACATAAACTGGGACATCTTGGGTTTATCGGAAGTGAAAAAAGAAGGAACTAAAATAATCCAGAACAAGGAATATATATTGTTTTATAATGGGAACATTAGTGGCAGAAACGGTGTGGGATTTATGGTCAAAAACAAATGGAAAGACAATATAACTAACTTCATGGCTGTGTCAGACAGAGTTGCAAGATTGGATGTGCAAATCGCAGATGATAATACCTACCACTTTGTTCAAGTTTATGCACCCACAGAAAGATCAACAGATGATGAACTCCGAATTTTTTACAGCGACATTATTAAAGCTATGAGCAATGTGAAAGGTAAAATCATCATATTAGGCGATTTTAATGCTAAAATAGGAAGTCCCACCATAGACGACAAGTACGTTATGGGGTTGTGGGGATATGGCCAGAGAAATCATAGAGGTGAAACACTAATAGAATTTTGCTTGGAAAACCAACTGCACATTAGTAATACGTATTTTAAAAAGAACTTAAAACAAAAATGGACTTGGTGTTCACCTGATCTCAAGACGCGAAATGAAATAGATTTTATATTGTGCAAAAGCAAAATAGAAATTGAAGATATCCAAATTCTCAACACTTCGTTTCCAACAGACCATAGACTTGTGAGAGTAAAATTAGTCCTAAACACTGCAACAAAAAAATCGAGAACATCATATAAACGCAAACTAGTTGATCTTCTGCCAATAGAGCAAGAGTCCTTAAAGAATATATTCGCAGAAAAAACTACAAATGTTCAAATCAAATCGGTGCAAGAATCATATGAAGAAGTCGTTAAGAACATTCAAGATAGCTTCAATAAACTGCCTTCGAAACCCAAAAAAAACATTCAAGATATTGTCATTACACAAGAAGTAGATAATTTAATCTCAGAGAGAAAACATCTGAAAGAAAAAAATAACAAGACAAAAGGAGAAAGAAAGCGTTTAAGTAAATTGTATTGGATAATTAGTAGCAAAATAAAGAAGAATTTAAAAAACCATCAAATGAAAACTATAGAAGAACAATTAAACCAAAGAAATTCCATCAAAAGAGCAGAAAAACAACTTAATACATCTAAAACATGGATAGTGTCTCTGAAAAATTCAAACAACCACAAAATTACAAATAGAGAAGCAATTGTTAACATAGCCTCAGAATATTTTATGCAGTTGTATAGTGGAGATAAGGAAGATGACAGTGAAAATATAGACCTTACTAACCAGGAAGGCGATATCCCTACTTTTTTGGAATCGGAAATTCAGCATGCGATTAAATCACTTAAAAACAATAAGAGTCCAGGAGATGATGATATAACAAATGATATACTCAAAGCTATCTGTGAACCTTTAACTCCAATAATTACAACTATATTTAATAACATCATAGCTACAGGTCACATGCCAAAGGAATGGCAAGTGTCAATAATAACATTATTGTACAAAAAGGGAGATCCTCACGATATAGGAAATTACAGACCGATTAGCTTATTACCAACGATTTACAAGTTATTTACCCGAATAATACTAAAAAGAATTTCGCCAACAATTGAATTTAATCAACCAAAAGAACAAGCAGGGTTCCGAGCACATTTTTCAACCATGGATCATATATTTACTTTAACACAAGTCATAGAAAAATATACCGAGTATAAAAAGGAACTGTATATCGCCTTCGTAGATTACTCGAAGGCATTCGATTCTATCTCACACAGATCGTTATGGACTGCTTTATTATCACAAGGAGTAGATGCCAAGTATGTAAAGATTTTGCAACTACTATATAGTAAAAGCAAGGCGGTAGTTAGATTGGAAAGAAGGGGTATCCCATTTGAAATTAAGAGAGGAGTAAGACAGGGTGACCCCATCTCACCTAACCTTTTTACGGCTTTGTTAGAAGACATTTTTAGAAAACTAAACTGGGCTGGGCTTGGTTTACGTATAAATGGAGAGCATCTAAGTCATCTTCGCTTTGCAGATGACATAGTCATCCTAAGCGAAAACCACACGGATCTGGAAATAATGTTGGGAAGTCTAGATGAAGAAAGCAGAAAATGTGGTCTAGAAATGAACGCAACCAAAACCTGTGTCATGACGAATGGAGAACAAAAACAAATCAGAGTCAATCAGTGCGATTTAACATATGTAAACAGTTATGTTTACTTAGGCCAGAGCATATCCTTCCAAGATCAAACGACTGCGGAAGTAAAACGCCGAATTAAAAAGGCTTGGAGTAGATATTGGTCTCTCAAACACATATTTAAGTCTAGATTTCCACTAAAACTAAAAAAGAAAGTATTTGATAGTACAATACTGCCAGTAGTTTTATATGGATGCCAGAACTGGGCATTCACTAAAGAGGTAGCCCACAAACTACAAGTATTTCAAAGATCCATGGAACGAAGCATGCTAGGTCTGAGGTTAAGGGACAAAGTGAGATGCAGTGAAATTAGAAGTAAAACCAAATTTAAATGCATACTCGAAGAAGCCTGTAAAACAAAATGGAGATGGGCAGGTCATGTGTCACGGACACACGACGGCCGCTGGAGCGAACGGGTACTTCACTGGTGGCCACAAGAGGATAAACGCCCCCGTGGCCGCCCGCGACGCAGGTGGAGCGACGATATCGTGCAATTTGCTGGAGCAACCTGGCCTAGGCTGGCTGCCGACAGAACGCAATGGCACAAAATGGAGGAGGCCTTTGCTCGAAAATGGGCAACCTTATAGATTAGTTAAGTTAAAATATAAATTTATTGTAACAATTTTAAGGAATAAAAGGCTTATTATTATTATTATTATATTATTATATGTACGTGTACAATAACAAACAATGCTTTGAATTACAGTGATTTGGCCCTTGCAAGATTCTAGAACATACGTGTACCCATTGTTAGTCCCTTTTATGATTTATTCTCTTTTTGACTTTAACTGGTGCTGAAATAAAAGATCAATCTTGTTGTTTGATACTTTCAAAATTGTATCAATATTGTCATTTTTATAAGTCATGCTTCAGAAAGTATGGCCTTTGCGTAGCGATAACCAAGTACCATTTTTAGGCACAGTGTCCTGTTATGCTAACAGAACCATAAGCCGGTACAGTCCCCTCAAAAAACGCATCACCAGCCACAGGAACAGGTCGAAGAAGCCCAAAGTCTACGTCCAGGTCTTCACTCATCAGCTTCTCGTAGTTTTTAGTGGAGTCCATGATGACAGTTTCTGGGAAATCCGCCGGGTATGTGGGGAAGTCAGTTCTAGGTCTTGGAGGTACGGCAGGCCTTGGTAAGGGAACTGGAAAAAAATGCATGTGTGAGGATATTTTTTTGGGGGTATATAAAACAAAGGATTAAGAGGCCTTATTCCTTTTAAATTTTATTTATTTTTATATTACTGACGAATATATTGATAAATTTCAACCGACTTTTTGAAGTGAATAATTCTTTTCCCTGAATCTAGGTAATATAGCTATTTTATGCTTTTTTGCGTGCAGTCGAAAAAAAGTAGAAAAAACTAATTTTCCACGTGAATTTCGCCAATTTCGAGTAGTTTTTGAAACAAAAATTATCATAATATTTTCTTCGGTTTCCGCGACTGTCACACATTTAAATAAAACAATTTAAACGGATTATATCGCGTATATTAATTATTTGAGCCTCCCTGACGTTTCAGTACCTTTACAGATACCGTTGTCAAAGGTTGACTGAAAAATTATCAATGAAAAATTCAAACTGTAGGTTTTAAAATAAATACCAATAAATCCCAATAGCCCTGTTCTAGGTAGTAACATCAATAATATGTTAAGAAACATGTTCATCATAAAGAAAAATGACAATCGCAATCAGCATTTTAAAGGAATAAAGCCTCTTAATACGAAGTGAATGCTTGCTTTCAGGAGCTCGGTTAAAAATAAAGAGGGCGCTTTAAATAACGGAATAAGAAGACATTATTTCACGCTATCCGTGTAGCTCAGTGGTGAGAGCACTGCTCCGGTCAAGGAGAGGTCGATTCCCACTAGCACGTCATGACATGAAAAAATAGGATCAGCATTGATTCTGTTCTATATTTTTGGGGATATTTTGAAAATTGCCTTAAAAGGTCGAACGAAAAACAGTGAAAACTAACTGCAAGGGCCAGCAACAATTTTACCGACTTCAAAAACGGAGGAAGTCTCTTGGTGTCTTTCATATTATTTCACTAGACATTTGATATAATGTTTCATTTCATATAACAACAAGAAGCATAATTTTGTTTGAAATGACATTTCATATAGCGTTTATCCTAGTATCGTGATGTGGGAATTTTAATAAGAACTCAACTTCTAAAAAAAATTGCTTTTATTTTTGAAATCGGTTGGGTCTATATCGGATGGCATACAATTATTAGTCCTATCGTCGTGTCGCATAACGTCCGTTTTCCTAATAACGTTTGGCATACACTTTGTTCCGCATATCTTTGATTGTCCGAAATTGTTGCTACTATTATCGTTTGTCCTAAATATTATTTGTCCTATCGTTTGATGTGGCTAAGATTCAACTATCGAATTATTGAAGTGCATAATTGTAATGTTCCTAATATTTAATGTGCTAAAAATCTTTTGACTACATTTCATTATACCTAAATCTCGAAGATTTTTCGAAGCATTCTGACGCTCCGCTCGTTTCGCTCGCTCCGCTATCCATGGTCATAAAACAAACCTAACCTAACCTACAGTTTTCGGTCTTTAACCTAACCTACTAACTGCTAAATTTTAATATACCTCCATGCAGCAAGCAAACATTCTGACGCTCCACTCGCTTCGCTCGCTCCGCTATCCATGGTCATAAAACAAACCTAACCTAACCTACAGTTTTCGGTCTTTAACCTAACCTACTAACTGCTAAATTTTAATATACCTCCATGCAAGCAAGCACTCTGACGCTCCGCTCGCTTCGCTCACTCCGCTATCCATGGTCAGAAAACAAACCTAACCTAACCTAGAGTTTTCGGTCTTTAACCTAACCTACTAACTGCTAAATTTTAATATACCTCCATGCAGCAAGCAAACATTCTGACGCTCCACTCGCTTCGCTCGCTCCGCTATCCATGGTCATAAAACAAACCTAACCTAACCTACAGTTTTCGGTCTTTAACCTAACCTACTAACTGCTAAATTTTAATATAATTTCGCTCGCTCGTTAGGGTCACTGTTCTACCTAACACTCCTCCTCGCTTCGCTCGTCGTCGTACCTAACCTAACCAAAATCTGACCTGCCTACGTAACGATTCTGACTTCACGCCTACCATAGTTTAGTTTAGGTGCTGTAATTTTAGGTTCACTAATATGTTCATAAATTCATTTTGTATAACAACCTTCGACAGAAACATCATTTCTCCGAATTTTATTTTGCATATTTTTTTTCTCATATTGTGATTTTACATATTTTTATATCAGAACATTCATATGGCAGAATATGAATAAGCATAATATTTACATGTCCGAATAGTTATTTCGAAGAAATTTATATCTCATAATATTTAGATTGCATAAAAATTGAAATTCAAAAGTAGTTCGATTCTATTATGGTCGCAGTTCCAACCTAACCTAACCTAACCCATTAAGTTCGGTTCTAACCTAACCTACTTTACTGGCAGCAATTCGGTTCTGTCGTGGTCGCAGTTCTAACCTAACCTAACCCATTAAGTTCAGTTTTAACCTAACCTACTTTACTGGCAGCAGTTCGGTTCTGTTGTGGTCGCAGTTCTAACCTAACCTAACCCATTAAGTTCGGTTTTAACCTAACCTAATTTACTGGCAGTAGTTCGGTTCTGTTGTGGTCGCAGTTCTAACCTAACCTAACCCATTAAGTTCGGTTCCAACCTAACCTACTTTACTGGCAGCAGTTCGGTTCTGTTGTGGTCGCAGTTCTAACCTAACCTAACCCATTTAACTGGTATCAGTTTAGTTAATAATCGCCTAATCTAACCTAAAACCTAAACTAAATTCCTAGCACCCGTCTGTTCCGTAAACTATGTCTTTATGCCATAATAAATTCGGCGATATTAATGTTATGCCATATAAAATTATATGAAATAAAAGTCGGTGATAATAGTGTTCTGCCATTTAAAATTATGCTAAAGTAATAGTACGCTAATTGACAATTATGATACATATATAATTATGCTAAAGAATCATTCGGCTAAAAATGTTTCGGTGATAGCTGCTATGCAAAATGTATTTCGGAGAATCGATATTATGCAAGATAAAGGGAACCCGTAATTTTAGCCAATTAAATAATAGGCAAAATAATTCTTAGGGCAATTCATGTTAGGACTATTATGCTTTAGGTAATTAGATTTTAGAGTTATCAATATTAGGATAAACTTGCTTTAGGACTTTAAATGAGTATGCACAAAAATTATTAGGACAAACGAGTAGTATGCCATTCAACAGTATGCCAAACATTCTCGGCCAAACATTTTTAGGACAAAAAACGTTATGCGATACGACAGGCACCCAAATCGGTTACCTACTTATTTTATTTTTTGGTTTGTACTTGACCTTTTCCCGAATAATCATTTGGCTGACAGTACTACTACAGTGGTGGCGTGGCATCAACGATCTCCCTGTGCAAGCCGGAGCAGCATTGGATAACATTCTTAAATATATGCAAACCGGTGGGAATCGGGTTTCTGTCGACCCCACGCCAAGCAACTATACTTCGCGGCCGGTTTTCGATCGGCTCGGTTCCGAATGATACTTACCGTTTTTTGCTGGTTTCTTGGATATCCAAATATATTTTTTGCCATTCGGTCCGACTTCTGTTGCAGTCAATGGTGGACCTATAACAGACAAAAATGTTTAACCACTCAATTGCTTCGAATTTTGAGTTGGACTCTATTTATATGATAAAATAAGAGCGGTGACAGGTAGCCGTAGTTACCAAAAAGCAATCTAGTGGTTAATATTATTTGTATAGTATTTAGGAAACAGGGAATTATCGCTAATAAAATAAAACTACAACGAAAATTAAGCAACTGGTTGAAAAATAATGGCCGCGCATCGAGCTCGGTGGTCTAAAATAAGAGGTAAGATACCCGTGTTAGCCCGGAACGCCCTTGGGAACGCGGGTTCTAACCCCGCCTGTTTTTTTTATCAATTTTTCGATTCAATGTAAACATTTAAATAAAAGGATCTATGTAATTAAGTATATTACTTATAGATAGCTCATTCCATGTCCTGATGTTTCAAACATAACCACTATTATAATTAATCTGTGACATAACTTACTCTATCATAGTTACATTTTGTGCAGTCACAAATTCTTATTATTTTGAATTATTTTTCAATATTGGTCAATAGTAAATTTGGATTACTTTGGGTCAGATTACTTGGGCCACTTTTTTGCTACCGGGTAATTTTTTGTCTACTTGGGTTACTTTTTAGATATTCAAGTTACTTTTTAGGGTTCCGTACCCAAAGGGTAAAAACGGGACGCTATTACTGAGACTTCGCTGTCCGTCCGTCCGTCCGTCCGTCCGTCCGTCCGTCCGTCTGTCACCAGGCTGTATCTCAATAACGGTGATAGCTAGACAGTTGAAATTTTCACAGATGATGTATTTCTATTGCCGCTATAACAACAAATACTAAAAATAAAATAAAATAAATATTTAAGGGGGGCTCCCATACAACAAACTTGTTATAGATTATATATATGTATAGCTGGTACGGAACCCTTCATGCGCGAGTCGGGCTCGCACTTGCCCAATTTTTGACTACTAGGGTTATATTTTGGCTACTTCTTGTTTTCTGCTAGGGTTACTTTTTGCCTGCCGCGCTTATTGCCTACTCGGGTTTTTGGCTACTAGGGCAAAATTTGGCTTCAAGGGTTACTCTTTGTTTACTAGGGTTACTTTTTGCCAAGCAGGCTTACTTATTGGCTACTCGGGTTTTTGGCTACTAGACCAAATTTTTGGCTCCTAGGGTTATTTTTGGGCTACTCAGGTTACTTTATCGAGTTACTTTTTGAGTACCAGGGTAACTCATTGGCTACTAGGGCTGCTCTTTGGTTACTAGGATTACTTTTTACTTACCATGGTCAATTATTTGCTACTCGGATTTTTGGCTACTAGAGCAACTTTTTGGCTTCAAGGGTTACTTATTGGCTACTCGGTTTATTTTTTGACTACTCGGGCTCCTAGTGGATTACTTCTTGAGTTATTTTCAAAGTTTAAAGAGATGAGAAAGTATTTTTATTGTTGGTTAACTTAAGAAATAATTATTCGTACAAGGAAATTCCGCGTACAAGCTGGTACCACCAGTAGCCTTCGTGGTACTACTAAACTCAGGTTCCCAGGGAAATTTTTTGGCTACTAGGGTTACTTTTGGCTACTCGGGTTTCTTTTTACTTCTCAGGTCACTTATTGGCTACTCTGGTAAATTTTTGGCCACTCGGGCTAATTTTTGGCGGGTTACTTCTTGGGTTGTTTTTAAAGGTTAATGAGGTTGGAAAGTATTTTAAACCGACTTCCAAAAAAGTAGGAGGGTTCTCAATTTGACTGTAAGTATTTTTTTTTTATGTTTGTTACCTCAGAACTTTCGACAGGGTGAACCGATTTTGATGATTCTTTTTTAATTGTTGCTTTACTTTAGAAATAATCATACGTACAAGGAAATTCCGCATACAAGCTGGTGCCACCAGAAGCCCTCGCGGTACCACTGAACTGAAGGTTCCCTCCAATGATGGCTACTTTTCCATCACCGGGTGTCATGTTCCTGATGTTCACTGGTGGTAGAATTGTAATCTGAGGTTTGATAGCATCTGTATCTGTAAAATGTTTGTAAAATTAGAAATCCCTACTTACCTATGGATCATGACGTAAACGAACCCCTAGTACCTCCCTAAGGCACTGGAAGCCCTCGAAATGTGGTGTTGGCGTGGGATGGGCCTTGTGCACAAATCACGCGAGATTTTATCGGCTGATTTTTGACCTATGATTTTTGATCTTTGGTGAGGTTCTTTGCTACCCCCCCTCCTCCTCCCAACCTCACGTGTATTTTTTTCGCCAGAATTTCGTAAAATTACTCGCTATTTTGAAGTATTTAACAAGTGAAGATTTATTTTGAACGGAACCGAGAAAAAGTATTTACTCATCCGGTAGTTACAATACAATACAATACAAGTACTTACTCTTTATTGCACACCTCATAAAATATACAGCAGAAATACAATGCAAGAAATTACAATAAGAGGTAAACAACAGGCGGTCTTATCGTTAAAGAGCGATCTCTTCCAGACAACTTTTGTAGTAGGTAGTTCTACGTGATCTGTCGTGTTTTTTTCGTGACCACCATGGAGAAAATTGAACGTCTTCCGCACGTGCCAGTTTACATTTTTAAATTAAAAATTATTAACCTAAATTTAGAACATGCTACTAAAACTAAACAAGACTATAAAAGTTGAATTCTCAGCTTGAAAACTGGCTGAGTCACCAGTTCTAATGAAATATCTTGGTACTACATTTTTTCATTCTGTTCACGTGTTCGCACAACGTTGGCACTTATTTAAATAAATAAATAATAATGAATGAATATCGCACAACCTCACACAAATTGATCTAGTCCCACAGTAAACTCTAGTAGGCTTGTGTTATGGATACTAGACAACGATAAACATACTTATATAGATAAATACATATTTAAATAAAAATAATATTTATGACCCAGGCACAAATATTCGAGTTCATCTCACAAATATTGGCCCCTGCCGGGATTCGAACCCAGGACCGCCGGATTAGTAGACAGCCGCTATACAACTGCGCCATCCGCGTCGTCAAGAAGTTATTTTAGTAGTACTATTAAAATCAGATGTATACTGACATGGATTAACTCCGAAAATCTTGCAACTGTCTTCTGCCGGCACTTCACTGCTGAAAACACCCTCCTCCACTACTGGAACCTCAAATTCATACTTCGCTTCATCATCATAAACTTTTTCTGCAATGTCGCCATCTATTATTGAAAAATTAAGAATTTTTTATTCAATTTTGCGGTTTAAAAATAATGATTTCGCAATAAGAGGTTATATATTATCAAATTTATCACTGATACTTTTCCCAGTCTAAAATTTGTCAAAACTGTAGACTGGGAAAAGTATCAGTGATATTGTTTCACTGACTTGGTTACCAATTTACAGATGTACTTATGGAAAGTTACATCTAAGCTATGAACGGATGGACAGAGAGAAAGTCATTGAGAAATTATGATGGAGTCTCCTGGTTAGTGCTATGGAACACTAAATAATCAGGAAGGACATTAACGTATCAAAAGAAACGTAACGTAAACTTACATGAATCGTCATAATCATAGTGTATAGTCTCTAACTCTATCACTGGAAAACTTTCGACATGCAAGGGAAGTGGTTCATGCGTAGGGATTATCGGTGGACCTGAAATCAAACACATATCTATTACAAACATATGTCAATGTTCATTTAAGAAACAAATATGAATAAAAATACTAAACTAGAACACAATAAAGTTAAACTAAATCTGAATTTGATTGTTTTTTTACTGATCCAGTGTTTTGTAATGCCATACGATAAATAAATAAATAAACTAAATCTAAAAATGCATAATGCCGAAGATTTTGTCGGCGTTTCCTCGCTGAATCATCAAACTGATTCTTTGAGCGAGGAAACCGCCAGCTCCCCAGTTACCAGTAACAACAATATTCCTCTTAGAGATATTTTGAATGCGTTGGGGCCTAGGTTCTCGGCGCCAAAAGGTATCACCATTATACTACATAGTATAAAACAAAGTCGCTTCCTGCTGTCAGTCCCTATGTATGCTTAGATATTTAAAACTACGCACCGGATTTTGATGCGGTTTTTATAGATAGAATGATTGAAAAGGAAGAATGATATGTATTAAACATGCACAATTTATCAGCATTGCACCCGTACGAAGCCGAGGCGAGTGACTAGTAAAATATATTAAAAAGAACACATCATGTCAGGTAAACAATATCATGCTCACTTATCCATGAGTGCGATTGTCCTTCCACCAAAGTAAAAACAATTAGCAAAGAGGTCTACGGATCTATTACTTTTAGTCAAGTCAAGGAGAAGGTAAACATAGTGTCGTATCAGGTAATCGAGAAGAAAGATGAAGATAGAGAAACATGGAAGTCGCGACAAAAGCCTAGCTCTTAAGGGTGTGATGATGATAAAAAAACAGAAGATGAACTTACATCCAGTGCTTCCAACTATCAATGTCCGTCCTGACACAGGAAAAGTACCGCTAATGTGTACCCTGCTATCTGATTGCGTAACATCATCTGCATTTATTTCTGAGCTGGGTAAGATGGGAAGATCTGAAAAGGGAAAATAATTATCTGATATGCGAATACAACTAAAATACTATTCCCGTGAATGATGATGGTATTTATGAAGATCAGAACCGATATTAGCTCTTGAAGATACAAATTACGTATTTTTTTTGAAACGTGATACTTCGGAGCCTGTTGTAACGCTCGTTAAAACGACATTTCATTGCAAGTTTGAGAAAATTAAATTAAATATACTTCATACTTACAACTACAACTTTCATCAGTTGTTGCAGACCCGCAAGCAAGAGGCACATTGCTAAAACCAGCAGGTTCTTCCACTGACATGTCAACTTTTGCTAATTCTTCATCTACAAAATATGATTCCATCTTTAATAGTTCAGATTGTACTACCGCATCGGTTTTCGCCAGTTCTGTTTCCACAAACAAGTCCACTTTAGCTAATTCAGACTTAATAATGCCATCTACTTCAGCGAGTTCTGATTTAACAAATGAATTAACTTTTTCTAATTCAGATTCGACTATAACTTCAGCTTTAGCCAGTTGTGATTCCAGAAATGATTCTAGCATTGCCAATTCTATTGCCACCAGTGTTTCTTTTTCTGTCATATTAACATTTTCCATTTCTGTTATATTAGTTTCACTTAGACACTGTGCTGTCGTAAATGAGCCTATTTGGTCTGCATTGTCAGTGACAGATTCTACTAACTTTTCAGTCCTTATCAGTTCAGCTTCTATAAAAGCATCAACCATAGCTAATTCTGAAGCAATCTTGGATTCTATTTCAAGTAGAGCAGTATCTACGCAGTGATCAATTTCTGATGTATCTGTGTTTGCCAGTGCATTTTGTATGAGAGGTCCTAAGTTTGCTATTTCTGTTTCTACAAACGCATCGAGTTCAGCCAATGTTGCGTCGACTTCTGCACCTTTTTCTTTCATTATGGCATCAGCTATTAAAGCTCCTAATATAACTTTATTAGGTATTTTGCCGTTGGATTCTGCTTCATCGTATTCCGTATTTATTGGTACCAAATCTTCATCGTTTTCAGTATCGTATATTATAGCATCATTGTTTTCTAAAACTATATTTGAAGGTGTAACTATAGGGCTGGAAACTGGTAGAAGATCTGAGCCTGAAACATATTAAAAAGTAAGGTTATTACGTCGTACATATTTCAAAAATATAAAAGAGAGCTTTTTCTATACCTTAATTCCTCACATTAATGACATTTCGCAGAATCTTTGTGTTTTGCTTCTCAAACTGGCGATGTTTTAAACTTTAATATATTATTTGGTATGAATACAATGAAAAAAAATCTAGTAAAATTAATAAATTGAGTAAAGTTAGATTTATTTCTTATAAATGTGTCAGTGCGTTTCTGTTTGACCCAAAGGCAGCCTTAAAAACGTTAATCATCGTTTATAAAATATTAATTATACTTTTAACCCCTCAACTGTGGGAGCGCCTTTCAGGCGGTCATAAAAATGTCGGCGGATCTGTGGCTCGAACTACCAGGTTCGCTTTATTCGCGCCTAAACTTGTTGCAAAATATCAGTGAAACGTATGTTTATTTCGCTCTAACGCATTTCATCGTGTAGTGAATGAAGCAAGACAGCTAGCCAGCGAACATTTGAATCTTCAATGGTGGAAGAATGTCAACATTAACGAGATGGCGTCAGTTTTTATCCATGACAATTTTCCAACTCTTGTCCAGTTCTAATAAGTCTCAAAAACAAACGGTAAATATAAATGTGACTTACATGGAGAGTATCCAACAATGCTGCAGGAGCCTGATGCTGGGACAGTTCCACTGAATTCTGCGATTCCTTTCACAGGAACTCCTAGCAGACCGAGATCTACGCCGTCATAGTCACCCGTTGGGAACGCCTGAAACACAGATGATTCATCATCAACGTCATCACCGTCATCATCATCAGAATTCTTGAATCAGACTATTTACAGTAACAAGAGTTTGATGTCGTTAGAATAGAAGTACAGTCGGCTATAAAAGCTTGTCACGAAAATGAACATTTTTACAGATACTTATTTCAGTTAACAATATCCATGGTTAACAGATTTTTTGACACGAAGTGTATGCGTAATATAGTTAAAGCCAAGTAGCTTGAGGTGCCCAAGCTTTATGAAAGTATTACAATCGAAAATGTTTAACCAATACGTCGCCCCACTATTCATTATCACTTCTTATAATTTCTGGTGATCACTGTAGGTATGTATATCTTATTTTTACGGTGAACCTATTTTTAATCCTGAGGGTTTCTCTTTACAGAGGAAATACTGGAGCCGCCTTGGCAGAATCTGCACAGGACACGGCAGGTGCAACTTTTTAAAGCACAAGTGGGGTGAAGTCCGACCCCAATGTGTGTCTGTGATCTTGAGGTTCAAACTGTGTAGCATATTGTGGAGCGATGCTGTCCAAAACGATGCTACTGGGGTGACCCGAAGGACCTCTATATTAATTTGTTACCTACCTTTAGACCACTACCAGACGGGTAGCATAGCCTGGATCTAATTATGGGATATATATTTAAGACTGAAATTTATAATTTCCTACAACAAACCTTTGACCATTATGATTAAAAATATAGTATATTATAGAATACCTATGTGTTGTTCCGGCTTCATCACTCCTAGATGTTCAGACCGATTTCTACCTTAACTGGTATAATGGTAGTAGCACGGCACCACTGTGACACGCGATTCTTTCTCGCGCGACAAATATTACCTATCTCTTTCTTCGCTGTACTGTGAGAGAGAGACTGACAGAGTCATGCTAGACGGATTGGTCTAGCTATCCACAGATGATAATATTTTCTTTTCCCCGCGCTAAATTGCGGATTACTTATATGTATAAATAGAAATGTAACAAACTTACGGTTACTAATAATCCGTGAAGCACAAAAACACAAACGTTACTAAAACCCATTGCGTTTATCTATTTCAACATACATTACAATTCTGAACGAAAAATGGAAGGTAATATAATTATATACTAATAAAATGTTATCAAGAACCTCAGTGCAGTTTCTTTGTTTGGTTTGAAATACGTCAGTGGCAGATATGATTCAATTTACAGCCACCTGCGTTGACCAAAAATGGGTTGAACCACGTTTTTGGTTAAGTCTGTCGAAAAGGAAAATTTGCCTGTTATTTGTTTGCAAATAAGCCAACAGATAGCGCTGTTCTAGGTGAAGGCAGTGAGGGTTAGTTAAAATCGCACTTTTTAACTGTCGATGAAAAAAGAGCGGTAATTGTTTTATTGTCTGTTGCATCGTAGCTCCCATACGGATGGACCGATTTGAATGCAGTTCTATTTTATCTATAAATCAAATATACTTATCTGTTGAGATGGTTCTTAACTACGTTCTGTAAAAATAACCGCAGCCGTTTTCAAGGTATTCATCTTTGAATGGAACAAGTGACAGGATCTTAGCCAAAAATGAAACTAAGAATTCAAAATTCTGTAGTTATGTTCAGATTCAGTAGCATTTTTATACCGCTCATTAAATCAAGGTGTCATGGTGAGCATCTACTAGTATCGTTTTTTATTTATTTTGAATATGGGACATGACATTTTCGTTCTGTCCACATTCGTAAGGTGCTCGTGGCACGACTATCGCCAGTGATTTCTCCCTCACACTGACAGTTTTGTAATCTTAGTTATGGTATCTTTGTAACGTATCAAGTATCACAACTTCAGGGGCTACTCTTTAATCACATAAGGACAATTTTGCCAATTCCCTCTCTACCCCCTGTAAGAACATTCTCAACTGTCGGGAATCACTAGATAGGATATGTAGAGATTTTACAACCCCCCCGCCCCCTAGATACCTTTACGTAATTAATGAACGGCCCAACTGTACGCACTAATGCAGCTTAACGAGACCTTGAAGTTTTCACAATAATTAACTTACAAAAACGCAAGATGCGGAGATAAGCGACTGTAGTATTGCGGCGAATCTAATTTCTGATCCATTTTCTACTTTTACGCAAATTACTTCAAATAAATGTTTTGTTACAACGTCAGAGCAAGACAAACTAAAAAACGTACTTTACGAACTCACTTTTATTTTACAATGGTAAATCAAACTCAAATATAACTAAAACTTATTTTATTCAAACAATGACACATAAGTACGTACACATTTTACAAGCATAAACACAAATCACAATCATAAAGCTATAATTTTCAGCTTTATTAGTAACAAAATCACCCTCAATAGCACTCCTACCGTTATTCTATTCCCCACTTTCTTACTAACTTTAGATCCAACAGCATCATCCAATTTTGTATCATCTAAAACACCTCCTACAGTATCTACTGTTTCTTTTATAACGGCTCCTACAGAAACTGTGTCTCCATCATTGCTATCGTCTACTAAATCACTTACAATGTCTTCTATATTATCAACTAGTTCAGGAACTACTCCAGATAAGATTGGAGTCAATGTGGAACTGTCTTCTGGTGATAAATTGTCTGTTATGCTGTCTATTATCTCAGTTGTGTCACCGCCATTGTAGCTAAAAGAGGTGATGCGGCCATCTGGAAATATATAAATGATGATGATATAAGAGTTTATTTTAAAAACAAAATACTTTAAACGTACAGTCAGAAGTTGCCACGTGCCCAAAATGATATGAACGCGGTCTCTAGTGTCTAGAAAATAAGGTTTGTACAGATCATCGTCAGTCAGTGAGCGTGTTATTCTTTTGCTGCTGACTGTACAAAATAATACAGTCCCAAATTGTTAGTTCATGTACACTAAATTTCAAGGCGATAAGGTAAAGGTTGTCAATAAAAAAAACAGCTGAAAAACAAAAACAACTGAGAGATGTTCAATAATTAAAACGGTTTATACTCAGGTAAAAATTGTCAGTAACGGCCCTATGCGACTCACGGCACACAGTGGGCCGTAGGTCACCTAGCAGCACGGATAGCTATCCCTGATGAAGAGCTCTATATGATCTCGAAACGTGTCTGGCCGTTCCTGACAATTTTAACGCAAATTTAAACCGTTTTTTAATCTTTCGGCAACAAGTTAAAATTAATCGTCCGTCTCTGAACTGCACTGCAGTTTTTCATCTAGTTACGTTTCTATATTTCTTTCTTTATTATTGTTTCCACCTTCATAGGTTGCTGTTTATTTCGAGTTTTATGTCTAAGGATGATGTGGGTCATAGTCAGTTCAAAAAACAAAAGTCGTCCCTCCGGTGGTCAAAATTTAAGAGTTTGTATGAATTTAGGTTATATTGCTATCACATCGGATTGTAGCCGAGGGAACATTCTTTATTCTCATACGAATTTTATCAGATAATTAGGCTCTGTCATCCTTAATTTCGCTTATGTCCACTGGAAAGACTAAACTAAATCTGACCCATGGAACTTAATCATGTGTTACCAGATGATGAACTTGCGTAGCCATTCGCCGAGCTGCTATAACTATAGGAACTGCTAAAGCTTGACCCACATCCAGTATCCACATGTCCATCAGTTCACCCAAAAACTCCATCCAATATTAAGTCCACGGTTCCAGTAATGGAGCTGCTGATTTTGGACTGTTCATTTAATCCACCAGGACCCAGGACGTCATCCAGAAGTCCGTCTACCGAGCTTGTTACTCCAGATAGGAGATCATCTAGGCCTGCATCCGTTCCTAAGCTCTGAAAGTGTTTTGTAGGTGCTTTTAAGGTATGTTTTTGCTCTTTCTCAAATGTGGATTTCCGATTGATCAGTTACTTCATAGCAGATATCCACTACAGTAAAAGATCTTTATTATCTAGGTAAGATACGATTAGAGATGTACCGTTCTCGAGAAACGTTCTCGGGAACGGCACATCACTAGATACGATAAGTAATAGCTGACGTTACGATCATATGGCTGATAATTTTGCTATTCAAGCTGTGTTAAATGGCATTGAGAAATGATCGTTAACATTATAATGGTGAAATTTAAGCCACGTGGCAGAAAATGTCGAATTCAGCTCAAGAGAGAAACCAGTAATCTCAACAACTGAGTGTTTTGCGGGCAGAAAATATTTGTTAATTTATGCTTTTCTTACCGTTAGGATAGCAATGAAAAATATAACTGCTTGCAACCATTGCAACTAAATATTAAGGTTTATATTTATGTACGTGTTTTTAATAGAAATATATATTTGTATTTTATCTTTTAACTACATTTGGTAATAGCTTCTGATCTCAAGCTGTACTTATTCCAAATCACCAGTGAAATTATTTTATTAATTATTAACTTTGCTTGCAACCATTGCAACTATTAAGGTTTATATTTATGTACGTGTTTTTAATAGAAATATATATTTGTATTTTATCTTTTAACCTACATTTGGTAATAGCTTCCTAGCTTTAGCTGTTCAAGAAGGCACGTTCTTATTCCAAATCACCAGTGACATTATTTTATTAATAATACTTACTTACCAACTCTTTACGCAATCGGGATATAACTATCTTCCAAGTTCATTGCAAACCTATTTGAATGCCTAGGTCGTGGAGGAACAACAAATTACTACATACATTTAGAGGTATAAACTGGTCATACTCATACGGACATAGTCATAGTCATTGTATGTATGACTCATACATACAGAAATTAAAACGAGAACCAAACCAGAAAATAATCAATAGAATGTAAAAAAAATCACCTTTTTAAATTATTACCGTAATACCTACATAGGTACCTAAAATAAGAAATATACTCATGCACTTAAAATAGAGATTCACTAAAGAGATCCCACAATCAAACCAGCCACAGGTTTTGTGGGACATTGTTTTAGCCGTAAGAAAAATGTAATAAATACATGAATAATAATAATAAATTTACGGCCCAGCCACGACCTTGCACGACCAGTGACAGCGGCGAGTGGAAAATACAAAATCATACCGATGTATGAAACATACCATGAACACCCGCCCAGGGGTCGGCTCCAGCGGTTTTTGAACTAAAATGTATCAGTGACCATGGCATAAGAAATCAAGGTATGATCACAAAACAGATAGGTACAGAAATCAATCTACATACAAGCGCGCTCGAGCAAACGCACACATAGACATTGCTCACGGACACGTCAAGCGGATGGCACTCGCGCTCGCCACACTGGTCTGAACTGGTCCGAGATATCATGTCCGTGAGCAATGTCTATGTGTGCGTTTGCTCGAGCGCGCTTGTTTGTATGTAGATTGATTTCTGTACCTATCTGTTTTGTGGTATGACACTCCGGCTAGTGAGACTTCCTACGTTACTGATTAGTTGCCGCTTTATGGTAAGGAAATAATGCTCGTCGCCATTTGTAAAAAAAATATGCAATACAATTGTCATGTTCTTTGATTAAATTTTATTTTGTCATAATAAAAGATTTTATGAGATTCATACAGGCAAGAAGAATCGGGGAATATTATGATACACCACTGGCAACACAGTAAACGGATTGACAGAACCAACCAATCAGAAAGTCCACCACATTCTGGAGTAGCATACCTTGTTTTCTTAAACCATGCCAATGGGGATCCCCTCACTTCCCCGAATTTCATTTGTCATAAATGTATCACTTGCCATAATTTTCATTTGCCATGACACTTTTTATTTCATAAATCATAAAATCTTCTTTTTATGAAAATCCCGAAAAGTTTCAGCGTACAGGGAAAATTGGATTTATGGCAAGTGACACATTATGGCATATAAAATTCGGGCAAACGATAGAGAACCCATGCCAATGACTAGGAAGATGCGACTTCAGAGCGGAGTTCGCGTGGTGTACACTTGTACAGTCAACCAATTTGATTTCTAGGCCACTATAGAACCTTGTCACAATGACAATGATAAGAGATTTAAAGCGGCTTTCATATTGACGGTCACTGTGACAAGGTACGAAATGGCCTAGGAATCAAATTGGTTGACTGTACGTGACATGTTTGCCGCCCCGCGCTCTGCATCGCTCGGTGAGACAGTACCCTTCCCATGAGTTTACAGTGACCGTACTCGAGCGACTGCGTAAAGGATTTGTAAGGAGAATTGTAGTTCTACAAAGTAACCGGTGGCGCTGTACTATTCTCCATACAAATCGTTTACGCTGTCGCTAGCGAGTACGGTCACGATAACTCATGGTAAGGGTACAGAAGTCGACACATGAACAGTTTAGGAGTTGTGATTAATTGAGCGTTTCAACCGTATTAGGTATTACTGTCCCCAACGGTGATGAACTCCGTATATGAGTCATTTTCAAAAAACATGTACGTACGAGTAGCTACGTAGTTAAAGGCTTAATAAAAACAAAATTACGATCGCTTCTTTTGTGTTACGAAAATTACTCATACAAAATATATAACTATCGTTGCACAAATTAATCAATTAAGTTTTGTTTTAATTAAAGCCCTTAACTATATACATGTATTTTGAAAATGACTTCTATAGCAGTCGTGGCCTTTTTACAATAACTATCATCGCCTTCATGAATCGGCAAATATTGCCGACAGAGTAATAAGACACAGAGTAATATGAAAGACAGTTCAGACCTGAGATTTAAATAAAACACACTTTTCATTTACAATGATTTATTACATTACACAATAAACATGCATAGTCTTATATGTGTACAATTTTTATAACTACTTTATCATCATACTTAAAACTTTAAACTATATCACTGATCACTCGTGATGAATGAGACACACGATTCAATTATTCAAGACAGTACAAAATTTGAAACATTCAAAATGTGACTTTAAAAAAAGACATATTTGACCACTTTTCTTAAAATTCCGAAGTAAAGAGACCTACTGTTTTCATACCTTTAATTGTGTTTTCCCTTATTCAATTTAATTTTCATCACACGGTGCTACAATTGGAGATCGCCATCGAAAGAAATTATTGATAGAATCAATTTAAATAATAAATATTTTTGCGATCTTTATTCAACACAATTAATGTCGATTCTGTTTTTGTGGTGATGCCACATTTCTTATTTTGTATATAGATACAAAGAATAAATAAGAAGCCAAAACTGTTAGTATTATTTCATACGGTCTGTAAAGCGGTCCTGTAGCTCAGTTGGAAGAGCACTTTTCCAGTTAAACAGAGGTCGTGTCGAACGACACTTGGACTGCAGTGGACCACGTAATATTTCTTCTTTATTTATACTTTGTATCTATGTAATAAAATAACTACTTTCATTATTTATCATTAAACCTTTAGTAGACCAAGACGACGCAACAATACCAATTTCAAAAGTGTCTTAACCGAGATCTTACCTGCAGTAGAAGTAACAGTGTTACCGACACCAGAACAACCAGTAACTCCACCCACTACAGGCACATCATTAACAATACTTGTAGCTCCTCCCCCTGTCGCTGATCCTACTACTCCACCACCAGCCCCAGAAACCACATCTGTAACCCCTCCAGAAGTAAGCGTTGGCACTACTCCACCAACTACTCCACCACCAGCCCCAGAAACCACATTTGTAACACCTCCAGAAGTAAGCGTTGGCACTACTCCACCACCAGCCCCAGAAACCACATTTGTAACACCTCCAGAAGTAAGCGTTGGCACTACTCCACCAACTACTCCACCACCAGCCCCAGAAACCACATTTGTAACACCTCCAGAAGTAAGCGTTGGCACTACTCCACCAACTACTCCACCACCAGCCCCAGAAACCACATCTGTAACACCTCCAGAAGTAAGCGTTGGCACTACTCCACCAACTACTCCACCACCAGCCCCAGAAACCACATCTGTAACCCCTCCAGAAGTAAGCGTTGGCACTACTCCACCAACTACTCCACCACCAGCCCCAGAAACCACATTTGTAACACCTCCAGAAGTAAGCGTTGGCACTACTCCATCAACTACTCCGCCACCAACTCCGGAAACCACATTGGTAACATCTCCAGAAGTCAGCTTTGGAACTAATTCACCAACTGTACCAACCGTTCCTACAACTGGTTGTAAAACCGATGTAACACCGCCAGAGCCTGCCGCGTCACCAACAACTGGTACATTTTTAAGACTTGTGTCTCCTGGACTTGTAGTTGAACTGGCTGTAGCAACAGCACTGCCTGAACTACTAGTAACTGTACTTGTTACTGTACCAGTAGTTCCTTTTAGAGTACTAGTTGTTCCTGTAGCCCCATCTCCGAGAACGCTATCCAGTACACCATCTACAGTAGCTACTACTCCATCAAGTAGACCTCCAGTAACTCCACCTGCGATTTCAGTTTGTGCATTTATCCCCAATATCTGAAAAAAGTTGCTTGAGTTCGAACTTTGATTTTTTAAGGCTTAATCAAAGAGTTTATTCCAGTTACTAAAAATGACGTCTCCATTGCATAGGTTAATGTGTGTGTACTACAAATGTAATTTTCTCAAAAATTGCATGTAATGTTGCCTTACCATCGCTAGATAGACTACAGTAAGTGGAACATACCGAAGACTTTTTAGAAGTGTCCAGTAAACAGCGAGATTTTAAATTTGGAATCAATATTTGTCCAGTAAGTAAGTATGTAATTCCTATTACGTATCAAGATATTTGAATATCGAAACACGATTTACATCGTCACCGACCTATAAAAAAACTAAGGATGTGAAGGCGATGAGGTCGTATATAAATGTAAAAAGGATGCATTCCACAAATTGTTTTAATTATAAGTACAGTCGCCATCAGATATATCGAAGCATATAAGGCGTCCATAAGTATCTGAACATGACTCTTATTGATTGGGCGATACAGTACATGTTCACATATTTATGAACGCCTTATATGCTGCGATATGTCTGATGGCGACTGTCCAGTGCGACAGCAAATTGTAGAAATTAAAAAGTGGCGTCCCTTTTTCATAGATTAAATAGAAAGAGACGACATTGCAGTATACACTTGCAATTTACACTAAGAGCAAATGTAAAATAAAAAGAGGCACTATTGGCAGTATTTCAAACGTAACTCAAGATGCATATTAAAAAAAAAAGTAGTGACAAGGTTTAGTGCGGAAGTTTGTATGCAGCGTTTAGTTCATAATTGTGCTGTGACAATGATATTTCGGAATTCCTTCCTTTTTTGTGTCGTTTAGAAAAAACCTCGGAGTTAAAATTGAAGGTAAGCTTTATGATATGAAAATTAGTTAGAAAATACAACAATGTATAACAATAATTAAATTTTATCTTTAAGACTTAGATTTGTAAGACAGTGCAAATAATTAAACGCAGTATTTATAAAAACATAAATTAAGGCGGGATTTAAATTAAAAGACAAAAATTTCAAATTTGTTTGTGTGATCTATTACAATTATTCAGCAAAAATGAGTTCAGACAAGTCTGATTCCGAATAGACGGCACTCCTCCATACTTAAAATCGGAGGCAGAGTTAGCTAAATTATTTTAATTCCGACTAAATCCAAGGAGATATAAAAAAATACAAGAGATTCATTAAATGGAAGGAAGAAAATCAAGTTAATATATTGGTCAGATAATGTGCGATAAGGTCAGAATATTTCAACAATCTTTCTGAGACAATCGGATGGCTACAAAGGAAAGAAATCACAAATATTCAGCGGCAAAATATAGTAAAGTTCTTAAATCAAGATCTAGATGATAACCATTTTGGCGATGAAGGTAAATAAATGCTGCCACTATTTGATAACGATTTAACTATATTTTTTATCCAAGTATAAACTCATAATTATTTTTGTTATAAGTTGTTATCATGGGAGTTAATGGTGCCTGCGACGACGAATATCACAATGTGTAATAGTAAAAATGGGATATAACAAAAATATTCATTGGAAAATGGCCGAATATGAATGTCACCTACAAAATATAATTTTAATCTAATTTTCTTGTTAAATTTTTGAGAAAAGCACTATACTTGCTTCGACCGTAAGAGCCATCCTGGCCTCGTATTATATCCGGACCTCGCCTACGGCTCGGTCCGTCTAATTCCTACTCGGCCAGTATGGCTTACTTACTGGTCTCTGCCGTAATGTACTAGTAAACGTAATGGTTGGTAATGTAAACGTAACGCAGTAATTCATTTTAAGATAAGAAATTATTTTTAATAACTACTTCCTTTCAAATAAACAATGGAAAGATCGACACACAAAGCGTAACGAAAAATTCGAAACGTTGCTTGGGCGTTAGGGTGCGGAAAGGTTAACGCGCTGGACCGGCAATCCAGAGGTACCAGGTTCGATTCCCGGTCTCTTTTACCAGGTTACTCATTAAATTTTTCTTTGAGCGTTTATATTTTGTATCAATGGGTCAAGAAATTATTTGTTTGTACATGGATATGTCAGTTTTACGAGGTATAACCTAACCGTATACCATAGAATACTGAAGCAAGGGTTGACTTGGTAAATATTAAGTAAAGAGGTCTTGTTTTTAAAGAATTTACACATTATAACTATGTTAGGTTGGGCTGGGGTCCAATGATGTCCCAAAAAATAAAAGAATCTTTAATTAAAACGTGTTTGAGTCAAGCCTTTCTTCTGATATGGAGAACTGTTTCAAAGAGTATGTAATATCCTGAAAAATGTGCAGTTCTCTCTGGATAAGTTGCAATACCCTGCAGCTGGTTTTTACCAAAACGAATTCGAGGAATAACGCTTACTTTCAGATAGTAATAACAAAACTAATATTCACCCTTAATATAATGGATGGAAATGTTATAAATAGGGTTAGGACATTTGGCAGCATACCGTGGTTCTAAAATCCATGGAGTAGTTAATTGTATTTTTTTTTTTCAAAGTCAAAGTTGAAGTCTAAAAATATATAGCGATTTTATTTTATTGAGCGTTATTAATTTAAGTAATTAGTTTAAAATAAATTATTAAATCCACCGTTAAAAGTTTGACTTTTTAAGCAAATGACTTTAAACGTATCTTTGCCATCCGTACCCGTAATATCCAGGTGGAGAGAATTAAATAGTCTTGAAATTAACCCTTAATTTCAAGATGTATATCCATATTTTTTTGTCCATATTTTTGTATTTTTTATTTAAACAGTTTTTTTGACTATTTTAATGGCACCCAGGTTTGAACCTGGGTTTTATATTTATTTCGCGATGTTCAGGGTAAATATATTTTTCTAATATTTAAATGAGATAAATCAACATAATAAATCATGGTTTCTAATATATCGCCATAATATTTTTAGACTTCGTTTTTGACTTTGAAAAAAAAAATACAATTAGCGACACCACGGATTTTAGAACACGGTATGCTATCAATATCCTAATCCTAAAGTAAGACAACTATAGGATTAGGATATTGATAGCATACCAGAAGTTAACTTTTTGATTTTGTACCACTTACCATAAAACCAAATACGAAAATGGTTGATATATCCCGAGAGAGAGCCATTGCGTACAATTGACTTTTGTGGAAAATTCTTGTTTTTCTATGTAATATTTATACGTTCGGTATTATCTGTCACCTATATTTTGTCACAATGGACATTGTGTATTATTCCAGTCACGTATTTGTTACGTTTTCTACTGATAAAGCTGTGTTTCAGAAATAATTTAAACAATTAGGTAACAAAGCAGTTCTTATTTATTTATTTAAACTGGTTAACGCTTGTTTTAGACAAACGTTTCATCGAATTTTCATTTCATAGAAATTTTCATCGAGCATTTTTTCTGAAACCATAAATTATTTTGGAAATTTATAACACAAACCTAACCTACCTCGTAACCTAATCTATGGGTTGAAATTTTCAAGTTTCAGAAAAATTTATGACTCGAGAGTTTCGAGGAAAAATTTGTCTATGAAATGAGCATTCGGTGATTTTTTTCCTATTAAAGAAGAGAGGATCCTATTTAAACTTTATTTCACACAGCAAAATGCCAGTAGAAATGGTGAACTTTATGCCAAATGGCATTTTATACCAGTCAACCATAGGTTTTTGTGAGTTTGTGTGTTAGTGTATTGGGTGCAAATGCTGATTGTTTTAGACATTTTTCTCTATGATCAAACATGTTTCTTAAGATATAAATAAATAAATAAATATCGGACAACCTCACACAAATCAATCTAATCCCACAGTAAGTTCTACTAGGCTTGTGTTATGGGTACTAGACGACGATATAAGTACTTATATAGATAAATATATACTTAAATACATAGAAAAACCATGACCCAAGCACAAATATTCGAGTTCATCACACAAATATTTGCCCTAGCCGGGATTCGAGCCCGGGACCGCCGGCTCAGTAGGCAGGAGTCTACAAACCGAGCCAAACGCGTCGTCAGATATTATTGATGTTATACCTAGAACAGGGCTATTGGGATTTATTGGTATATATTTAAAACCTACAGTTTTCGTTTTTCATTGATATTTATTGTTTCAAAAACTACTTGAAATTTACAAAATTCACGTGGAAAATTAGTTTTTTCAAGTTATTTTCGACTGCACGCAATGAAAGTATGAAATAGCTATGTTACTACCTATAACTCGGGGAAAAGTATTATTCACTTCAAAAAGTTGGTTGAAATTATCAATACATTTGTCATAAATTGAAAAACATTTTTTTTTAAGGAATATGGCCTCTTAATTTGATTCACCTAATAACCTATTCAGTTGATTGCCAATTGAAAACTGTTGGTTATTTGTCAGCAAACACAATTTGATGGTGAAACATTCAAATGTAGTAATAAATACGGAACCCTAAAAACGGTGGAGCGCTAGTCGAAATCGCGCACCAAGGGTTCCGTTAAAACTCGTAAATCACCGCATATTGCTTTAACGAAAAAATCAACTGTATATAAAGTGACATACTTAAGTTTGCCGTTGGAACTCTATAGTCCCCATAAGTGACATACTTAAGTTTGCCGTTGGAACTCTATAATCCCCATACATCGACATATATGTCGCGGTTAGCTTATCAACTGCAATTAAGTTTGAAATTACAAAAATATATATTTAAAGAAATTTTACAGCTGCCGGAAAACTTTTAGAACATAACCTTGACTGCGCAGTAGCCGATTTACGTACAAATGTGCATGCGCAGATCCGTCATTTTTGTTCTAAAAGTTTGCCGGCAACTATACTACAGATTTACGGTTTTGGAATGTTTTTATTTACTTGTGTTAAAATGATGTTGGTTCTAGGTTAACAAGAAGTACCTTATAGGTTTTGATCCCTTTCCAGCGTCAGCAAATGCAGTATAAAGTCCCGTAGGTACCTATTGATTGCGTCGACTTAGAACTTAGACTTTTTCACGCCTCCAAGGGGCAGCAGAACTAGGTATTATTAGATATCAATTTCAGCGAATATAATTTTAGTCCTTTCGGGGTCGAGACCTTAGGTCCGTGGGGTCCCAACGCCCATTTTGTAAATACCTCCGTAAAAGATTAAGAGAAACCACTGGAGAGCGAAGAGCTGGCAGCTTCCTCGCACAACGCATCAGCATTGCGAGGAAATGCTGCCAGCATCTTCGGCACCATACCGTGGTGTGGGGGCACAATTCACACCTGTTTAATTTATTTTAGTTATGTAAATATTTTATTTATGACATAGTTTTTTTTTATAAAATAAAATTATGTTTCATGTCAGCGTGATACGCGTTCCTGAGAAAAGGGCGTTGACAGACAGACAGACAAATTGTAAGTGGATCCGTTTTTACCGATTGCGGTACGGAACCCTGAAAACATTAAATATAACATGGAATGAAAATATATCGTTTGAGCATGACGTAAATGAAATAATAACTATAATTAGGTAGCTACGTTTTTGTTGACGAAAGCATTGCTAAAGAATTCATTACGTATTGCTATTTGATGATTTGGAATTACAACGCATTCCTCAGCACGTGTTCTTATCATCAATTCGTCAAATGATTCCGACGACCTGGTTAGGATCACGGACAAATTCGATGAGGGCGGCAGAAGACAGATCGTTGTGGAGAACTTTGGGGGAGGCCTTTGAGCAGTGGACATCTATCGGATATGATGGTAATGAGTCATGACTTCATGAGAGTACACTTAAAATTTTCGATCAGATGTATCATAGAAAGGAACATAATATGACTAAAACAAACTCTAATTATGACCAAACCAGAACATGACTGAATCAGAGTATGACCAAAGCTAGATTATGACTTAAGCCGAACATTGTAACGTATTAATACGTTAATAACTTGAGTACATCTTTAATTGAAAGCTGATTGAAGCCTTGCCTTAACTATACTTATAACTAACTTATTATAAACAACCTAATTAAATAAAGAATCATATTTTAATTACAGCATCTTACTCGTAAATCAACTCAAATCTTAATAACAAATAATCTCGACAAAATAAATCTAAAATATGAATTTAGTTAACCCGCGCGCGCTGACTCACATCTCAGCGAGATACGAAGCGCAGCCGAAGTTATCCGAACGCGCCCCGCTAAATCGCGGCGCCTGGGCACGCACTGTGCACGGGTTGCATCTCACACTCGGCCGCCGGCTCTCGCTTGTGAGCCCGCGCCACTTTGTTCCAGAACCTTGATTTTCGTACGCCCGCTACTGAACGGACGTATATAAATTTAACACTTAAAATTAAAATCAGTGTGTTTATTATCCCAAATTGGGAACACCCTACGGGTTGAGAACTATTAAGACCTTGGAGCCTTGTGAGAGGCTGGTCTTACTCCCCTGGCCTTGGAGTGGCCCAAGAAAGCTTCGCGCTGTCGCACGCTGGGAACCCTGCCCTTGAACCTTGGAGGACAGCTGCACTACTGGCCATACCTACCGCCGCTACCACGCCGCGCACTACCGAGGGACGTCGGGTATCAGAAGGACGACCAGCTCTCTAGTAGGAAGACCCAAATCTAGGCTTCGGACCCACTCTAGACCTTTCTTAGGCTCAACTTGCTACCTAACTACGGTTAAGGCTTAACTTAAAAATTAAAGATCTAATCTAACTTAAAATCTAAAACAACTTAAATCTATTTTAAAACTTAGCATATCGAAGAACTTGAAACTTAATTTAAACTAAAACTTAACTAAAACTAAAACTTCACTTAAAACCTAATTAAACTAAAACTTAACTACAACTTAACTTAAAGATAAAACTTAATTTAAGGATACAACATAGACCTAAAGTAATTATTCTATAGTATTGTTATTAAATTGTTGTTTAAATTCAAATTCTTGTATTATTTTGTCCGGATAGGTAACCCCTTAGTTAGAAGGCTAGGGTATTATTTATTTACGTGACAACATGACCAAGAATAGAACATGACTAAAGCCGAACATGGCATCCACCTAAAAACCCCAATCGAAGTCCATATAAATACAACTTAAAATACCACTGGAAATTGTCCATACCAAATCGAGGGTCCGCTTTCGTCTGTTTCATCCTCCAAAACTATAACAATCTTTTTGAAATTTGAGGAAATGAATGGGAAGCAAATTTTCTAGGTCGTATCGTTTAGATTTGCGCTTCTTATAATAAAAATTGGGCAAGTGCGAGTCCGACTCGCGCATGAAGGGTTCCGTACCATAATCTATAACAAGTTTGTTGTATGGGAGCCCCCCTAAAATATTTATTTTATTTTATTTTTAGTATAATTATGTTGTTATAGCGGCAATAGAAATACATCATCTGTGAAAATTTCAACTGTCTAGCTATCACCGTTCTTGAGATACAGCCTGGTGACAGACGGACGGACGGACGGATAGCGAAGTCTCAGTAATAGGTCCATAGGGGTTTTTACCCTTTGGGTACGGAACCCTAAAAATGTATGCATTAGGCGTCTGTTTTTGACCGAAATTCCGCCGCATACGGCCGTCTAGCGCACGAATTCTATAAACATTTGAGTAAGAATAAAGGACGCCCATTTACAGCCTGACCAAAAAGAGTAGAAATTAAAAATTGGCAATACTGTAGTGTCGTCCCCTTTTTCTTAGATTGATTAGAAAGGGTGGTAAGACTGTATTAAACGTCGATGGAACGAGCATAGAGAACAGTTCAGTAGCCGTCCATAGTACTAAACGTAGGTCAACCATCGAGCCTGTATTAAGACTGTTCATGAAATAAAAATCTGGTTTTAACACCATTTTAGAAAAGTAGGTAATTAGTACGTTACATACCTAGGCGGGCGCTGTTGTTGTCCCGAACCGAAGGCGAGGGCCATAAATATGCGTTCTGAAGCTTTACGATTTACCGCCCGTGGTTTGTCTTTTACGTCGTGCCTTGTCCAGGAAGTGAGATGTTCTCTCCGCGTAGCGGGCAGAAAATCGCACTTACGGCCAAGGGCGTAAGGATATAAAAATAGGTAAGATTAAAAAAAAAAACTAGTGATAATAACACAAAGATACTCGTTACAAAATAATATAATTTATTACTTAAGCTACAAATAAATATTACTATTAATGATAAATTGTAAATTGTACCGGGTTCTGGCTTACTTGGCACGGACAGGGATTGCTCACGATATTTTGGCAAGATTGGCACGGGCTAGTGACCACGTTTTGGCAAGCTTGGCATGGGCTTGGGTTGGTGAGCACGTTTTGGCAGGCTTGGCATGGACATGGGTTAGTAACCACGTTTTGGCAAGCTTGGCAAGGGCATGGACTGCTTACAACGTTTTGGCAAGCTTGGCAAGAGCAAGGACTATTATTAATCACAATTTCTTGCTGGCCAGTACATGGTGCGTTATTTAACATTTGAAGATTCTGGCATGGTAGGTTAAGTGCCTTTTGCACACCATTCACACCAAGCAAATTCAAATTGGCATTTAATCCTACATTTGGTGCTACGGATTGGCAACCACATTGGCAAGGCTGTTGTAATTGATTCAATAGCGCTTGCAGGCTGAATTGTAGAGCGTTCTGGCAATTCGACAACGGCATGGAATTAACCAGTGCCAATAAATCTTGAGGCAGCACATTTCCGCATTGTGCCCCGTTTGCCAATTGGAGGCCAGTGCCAATATTTGCCAATTGTAAACCCTGTAAGTTTGCTAACTGTAGATTGTTTGCGTAACCGCACGGCAGGTTTTTGGCAAGTAAGCTGTTGGCAATTTGGAGGCTATTTGGCAGGTTGGCAAGCAAATTGTTCCGGCAGACACAGTTATTGGCAACTTGGAATGGCACTGGCAGATTTTGTTGTTGGCACCCACATCCACCGCCGATAGGTATTTGTATTTGACAAATAATATTCTGCAAGAAAAATATCACAACCATTAAGTTTTCACTTTAGTCATATTAACATTTCAAGCTTCTAGAATTTGGGGAAATAGGATTTATTTTCATCGAAGTTTTTATTTTTATATTTAATTGTACGGTGAAAGGCTCAAGGAAGTTATACATGTATACCTATGTTTATATATTTTTTATAATGAGTTTGTCTGTGATAATCAAATCTATAATTGTTTGGTTGTAAACTAACAATGACATCAAATCTTAGATGTTAATTTTAACCTACTTCTAATTGTCACATCGAAATGAAACTTTGCATACGTAGTTCATGTGACAATATTATAATTTAGTATCTTGGAGCTGATCTGATGATGGAGAGGGAAGGTGACCAAAGAACCCCATAAATTTATATTTTTGGGTTCATTTAATTGGTCCTGATGAGCAATTAACGTTTGTGGCAGAAAGCACAGTAGGTAGACAATAAAAGCGCGACTAAAAAATGTGATACTTAAAGAATTATATAATTAAATGAATAAGGCGTTACTTTGCGTAAATACATATTAACTAAAAATAGTAATATTGCTTTGCTGATCCGCTATAATAACGTGCCAGTTAATTTGTGCATGAAAAAATACGCAAATAAGTATAACGGGTTAGCACAAATGAACTGGCACGTTATTATATCGTGGATCAGCAAAGCAATATTACTATTTTTAGTTTAAAGAATTATGTTGATATTCAAAAATTATAAAAACGATTTAAAATCTTGTAAAAATTGTCAGGAACGACCTTACACGTTTCGAACGCGAGTTACGAGTTCGAAATATATCGGGCCGTTCATGGCAATACGTGGGTTTAAACTGTTTTTATAATTATTAAAGTTGTCAGATAGTTTTAATAATATTATGTTGATGTTAATTCGTAATTAGGTACTTAATACATACCTGAATTAATATAACATTAATAAAGAGTAATAAAATCTTTCTAGACACCATCGTTATCAAAAACTCCACAATACTATTCCGAAATTATAAGTCGTATTGGTTTTATACGTTCTATCTGTTCAATTATCGAAATAATCTTGATATTTATCAAAAATTAAGTAATTAATAGGGTTTAAAAATAGTTAATTATGTTACATAACAAATAGATACTTAGATTGACATGAATGTGTTCTAGTTTATACTATTATAAAATTTTAAATTTGTATTGAAAATCGGTTTTCTATGGAGAGCTTTCTTTCGCCATCTGTTGGTCATAATTTATTTGTCCCCTCATCATGCCAAAACAGCTGGACGAATTTTAACCAATTTTGGTACAGGGATAGCTGGACATCCAGAAATGGTTATAGGGTACTTTTTACTTGACTACGGTAAATAAAAATACGTGGATTAAGTTGTGGGAGCCTTCACTGGTATTTACATAAATGTAAACTGTTCATAAGTGCTGGAAACTTGCCTAGGTTAATTTCCTTGCAAATAATATTACACTTGTTTTAATATCGTTTTTGATAAGAAACTATATCATTCAGTAGTTAGTATTAAACACAAGAAGCGCAAATGATTACTTTAAATATTTATTCAGCGATGAAAATAGAGTTTTAAAGACTAAACTAGTCCATCCATCATCCCATGTTGTAGACTTTCTTATATGATTATATATTTGTTTTCATTATTTGTATATTTATAGTGTGTTAATGTAGGTATGTATTTTTGTATAAACAGTACCTAATATATATTTTGTATTTACTTGTACCAGGTGATCAGATTTCTGATTTGCACCCACTTCTAGTATCTCTGTTTGGCCCTATGGTTGACTGGTAGAGAATGTCATTTGGCATTAAGTCCGCCATTTGTACTGACTTTTGTTTTGTGTAATAAAGTTAAAATAAATACAATTAATAAATAAACTATTGTTGATATTTATAATTCGCTTGATAGCGTTGCATCGTAGGCATGACGACTTTTTTTGAGGATGTCAATCAATTCTGTTTTTTATTGGGTCACTTTCCTGTGAATACTGTGCGAGCGAGACAGATGATACTGAGTTGCGAAAAAGCTGCAAGATATATAGTCTGTACTTTTAGGTATTTAAAAGAATGTAAATAAACCATTAAAAGTGTTGTTTATAAGATAGCATTTGGTTCCTGTTAAATTGTTTATATTATAAAATAATTGACCTCACTACTGCAGTCCGTTCCATTGAAATAACATGTGTTATCGCTTAATTTAACCGAATATATACAAATTCACGAATACAAACATATTTTTATCTCATTAATTTTTTTTCAGTAATTCTTCAATAAAAAGTACCTACCCAAATTTGCGAAGGTTTAAAACGCAAGGCATTATACTGGAAGTAACACGACTAAAATAGAAAGTCACAGGTTTAAAGTAGCAAACCTACCTGACGTGATTTTTAACTTTGTCGGTTTTATATTCGCCATTGCATGCTGTCAATTTGACAGCTCCGGTTTATTTACATTTTTTTAAATACCTAAAAGTACAGACTATAGACCCGCGAGTCATGAGTCATTCATAAAAAAGTATGTAGGTATAGTTGATAGTATGTGTTACAATGTCATGTCATCATGTCAAAAGTTCACGCGTTGTATAATACTGATAATGCACTGACATAACCACAATCTTCACAATCGGTTATCAAAATGAACCGATTTATACAATAACTTGGCAATAGATAAGGATAACTTTTTATAAAGGGAACTGACTTTTTGGTAGTAGTCATTATATTGGCATATCTTAAAGGTGAGTTCCTACTATTTAAATACTCGATAATTTCTTATACAGGGTGTAATAGGAGCAGTAAATTAAAACATAGATTCTACTCTTCAAACAGAACAACATTTGTTCAGCCACTTTAAAAAAAATACAGTTTTCGGAATTTTATTATTTGAAACAAATCAAATAGTATTCTCAATGTACGTCATATAATACCACATAGCTGTCACTCTACTAATATCACACATTTCGCAATAAATTGTTTTTTTTTTGTTTATTCAGACTTCTGACTTCTGACTTATTTGGATTGATCACCCAGTAAATTTGCACACCTTTTAAATAATTTTCATTTGAAATGCGTATTTAGTTCGGTTATGGAATACAAAGATAACTATTGTTTTTTTTTTAATGTCTTTCTGAAGTTACTCGCAATGAAAATAAATTGAAGGATTTTTGTAACTGTTGTATCGCGAACAGTGTCCAATATAAAGGTAGCTTCCGTTTATTTATTTCCTTTAAATTTTTAACATCTTGGAGTGTTTGTCTCTCTTTCTTCGCCTAGTTATATCCCATCATTTGGGGTCGGCTCTACTACAATATACTTCGCGCGACTTATCGTTTCCTGTCACTCTCTTACAATACTGTGCAGAAAGAGATAGCTAGCACAGCTCGCGCGAGTAAGACTCGCCTTTCACAGTTGTGCTAGGGTGCAGGCCGTCTAGCACAACTGTGCTTCAAGACTCTTGTCGCGCGCCACACAGCGCTACCCGTCACCCTCTCACATTACTGCACAGAAAGAGAAAGGCATTTATCTCGCGCGAGGAAGCATCAAATATTTGTTATGCAAAAGAAATGTATCCGCATCCTGACTAACACTCGTATTCCAAATAGCTCGCCCTCATTTTATACAACATAACATCTTAACTTTACCGTGTATTTACATATTGGAGGCAGCACTTTTCGTCAAAAACCCGCAGTCATTTGAATCGGCAGAAATCCGTAAACCAAATAGCAGACGTAAACATCAATTAAAACTACCTTGCACGTCGCTTGCGCAACATCAATTTAAACTCGCTATCCATAAAAACCGGCCAAGTGCGAGTCGGACTCGCGCACCGAGGGTTCCGTACAAACACTTTCCATCCCTAAGTGGTTAAGTTAAGTTTGCACCCCATATAAATTAGGTGCAAAGTTAGGTATTAAAATATTAAAAAAAACTACTTACTAGATCTCGTTCAAAACAATTTTCGTTGGTAGTTTTTATAGTAATGTACATCATATGTTTTTTTTAGATTTTTCATTTTCTTATTTTAGAAGTTAGAGGGGGGGGGGGTGGGACCAACTTTTTTCCACTTTGGAAGCGTCTGTCACGCAAACTATTCGGTTTAGAAAAAAAATATTTTAAAAACCTCGATATCATTTTTGAAGACCTATCCATAGATGGGTCAGGACCAAAAAGTTGGATAAAATTAAGACGTAGTTAGCGAGGAATTAAAAACAATTGAGAAAGTTCCGTTGTGCGACAAAAAATAACGATACAATAAAGAACCTTAAAATAGAACATTAAGGTACGTTTTTGAAAGGTTAACTGTCGTCGCACAATAGAGACATTGACACAAATATTATTGAGTGAGTTTTGAGAGTAACTCACCAGTTAACGTTGCAAACTTTTTGGTCTTCACCCAGATACCCCACACGTATGTGTTTGATGAAAAAAAAAAATTTGAGTTTCAGTTCTAAGTATGGGGAGCCCCCAATATTTATTATTATTTTTTTTATTTTTGCATCAAAATCTTAATGCGGTTCACAGAATACATCTACCTACCAAGTTTCAACAGTATAGCTCTTATAGTTTCGAAAATGGCTGTGACATCCAGACGGACAGACGGACAGACAGACATGACGAATCTATAAGGGTTCCGTTTTTTGCCATTTGGCTACGGAACCCTAAAAAGGGACCCTTACCGATGTATATGTATCATGAATAAAATACCTGAACCCATACAACTAGAGACTGATATCTATCTAAGAATAAATTAAAGAAATTGCTTATTGATAAATGTTACTGTTGTACAAAACTTTAGTAGAAATAAAATCATTCTTTTTGTATGTAACTAGCCTAATTATATAATATTTTCTTCGGTTTCCGCGACTGTCACACATTTAAATAAAACAATTTAAACGGATTATATCGCGTATATTAATTATTTGAGCCTCCCTGACGTTTCAGTACCTTTACAGATACCGTTGTCAAAGGTTGACTGAGAAAAACACAATTTTTCTCTGTCAAAGTTACATTTGTGCAAACTACCCATTTTTGTAAATATTAATTTAAAATAAAGGTGTTCATACATGCCAGATGGGCCTAATGTGTAAAGACAGTTACACATGTGCCAGAAGGGCATTTATTATTTATTTAAAATATCTACCAGCGGTTCACTAAAGGCTTACTGAGGAGAAGGAACCGCCAAAGAAAACTCCCAGATTGCCTTATTTATTACTATAAAATACTTTTAAACAAAAACTTTACATATACTACTTTTAACACTAATTTGTTTTACACCGTTCGAGGCCCAAGGTTTCCAGTCTTGTGTCTTGCTTGATCCTTGATAAGATGTACAACAGGATCCCAAGCCGGTGGTAATGACAAAACACTAATGACATTTCAATCCTTGCCAGAGAGAAACGATATTTTCCCAGAATGTTGCGCGAGGCTATTGAAATCAAAAAATATCCCAATTTCAATAGAGAAGATGGTGGTGGTGATGGTGTGGTGGTGGTGGTGATGGTGTGGTGGTGATGGTGTAGCCTTTAGTGAACCGCTGGTAGATATTTTAAATAAATAATAAATGCCTTTCTGGCACATGTGTAACTGTCTTTACACATTAGGCCCATCTGGCATGTATGAACACCTTTATTTTAAATTAATATTTACAAAAATGGGTAGTTTGCACAAATGTAACTTTGACAGAGAAAAATTGTGTTTTTCTCAGTCAACCTTTGACAACGGTATCTGTAAAGGTACTGAAACGTCAGGGAGGCTCAAATAATTAATATACGCGATATAATCCGTTTAAATTGTTTTATTTAAATAGCCTAATTATAGTTTAAGAATAATTGCAAATTCACATATAAACTGACACGGCATGTATTTGACTTGTAATCCACATTTAATTTAATTTAATTTTAATTGTAATTAAGAAACTATATTGTGCGCCCTAACAGGGTATCATGTACCTACTTACTTCATTTTGTAACACCGTAAATGATATGAATATGATTGCAATATATGATTATGATTATGAATTTAAAAAAAAAGAGTCGCCTGTCACAGTTGTGCTAGGGGTGCAGCCCGTCTAGCACAACTGTGCTTCGCGACTCTTGTCACGCGAGATAGCGCTACCCGGCACCCTCTCACATTACTGCACAGAAAGAGAAAGGCAATTATCCCGCGCGAGAAAGAGTCGGCTGTCACAGTTCTGCCGTGTCAATCCTATCTCATGTATCTTAACATACATGAGATACGCGTAACAGCTCTAAATCGTATTTTTTCGAGTACCTCTATGGACCCACATACCAGGTTTTTTAATTTATCTAACCAATTTCCTGTACGGGCCTGTCACACAACTCATGTAACTGTGATTTTGCCATGGTAAGTTATGCTTAAATACTGTATCTTAAGTTACATCAATTAGGCGTGACAAGGTTTGTAAACGTCGCGCAAATTCTATATCAGGTAACTTAAGATACACGATTTAGCCGCGACTGGATTGCGCGTGATCCTGCTTGTCACTCGTCGCGCGCGCAGTACTTTCTCTACCCGTCTCTTTCTTCCGCCCCCGTTCCGACCTGTATCGGCGACGCATTAGTGTCTACTTTCGTGTAGCAAGCGATCACGGTCATTACGCGGTGTCACAAAATAATTGTTAAAGCAGTTGTCGTTTAGTTAATTAGTAGTTTGTGCCGGTGATCGGCATGGCCCGTATAACACCGCAGGTTTAAAAAGAAAATAATGATAATCCTGCGATCGTGATTGAAAAATGTATGTAAGTTTAATATCATTAAGTTAAATTTATATACATTATAATCAAGTTCGTTTTTTGACGCCGAAAACCGCGATGTGCCTTATCTTGTGCCTTTGGGACCAGATCGATACAGCCACAAACCAAGCAAAGCCCCGGTACTAGACGAGGATACACATAATATTCAAATACATATAATAATATAAAGATAGCATCTCCGACCCGGGAACAAACATTCGAACCCATCACTCTAACACCCGCCCCGGCCGGGACTCGAACCCAGGACCGCCGCCGGCTCAGCTCGCAGGCGCACCACAAACTGCTCTGGAACCACTTTGTAGCTGGGTTGGGTAGGTAATTTTCCTTGTTTGTTCAAAAAAATAAATGTGACTTTTTTTGATAAATGTATGTTACATTTTTTATCATTTTAATTTGTTTGCACCCATATGAAAAGACTTACAATATGATTATGTTTATTCATTTAATAAGATTTTTTTTTATTTCGGTTCATTTTAAACATTTGGTTTACGTTAGTAGACGTTTCTAATCTGCTTTATTAAAAATAAGAAATTATTTTGTTGTGTTTTTGATGAAAGTTATCTATTTTCGTTTCGACCAATTTTAGAGATATAATGGAGATCTCTCCTTTTCATCGCCATCTGTCACTTTTGACGTGCGCCTACTTGACAAGTGGCGATATCCCTAGAACATCGCAACTTCGTCAATTCGGACGCGCAAAATTTTCGTTTCCTTTGTATGTGACTGCATAAATAACATTGACCGCGTAGTACGAGAAATTAGTCCGTTACGTTTCGTTCAAAACAGAAATTTATATACATGAATAACATTTTTGACAATCATTATCGCCTTCGTATTTCCAAAATTGAGATGAGATATGTCACTTTTAAGCTCATCGCATTTAAATGACAGTTCAATGGCGATATAACTGTTATCTAATAGAGATTTGACGTTTGGCGATCACTCAAATGTCAATCTCGAATTAGGTCCCTGAATAATTGCAATTAATAATTAATGTTATCGTTCTGAAACAAAATATACGTTTTTTTTATGAATAGCACGACTTTTTTTTTCTCTTTTAATAAGTACCTACTTAGGTAAAAATATTTCTACTTGCCTGCCCACTTCCTTGTTATGATATTATAATAAAATTATACCATGCAGCCAGCAGCAGCTTTATAAATATAATTCGCATTTCACGCCCTGATGTGCCTAAGTCATGTATCTTTAGATACAGATTGTTGCATGACAGGCTTAGTATGGCGAGCCTGTCACGCCTAACTCTGTTAGAGCTCATAAATAAATAAATATACACATATAAAAATATTTTCAACACAGAAAATATGCATTAGCCTTTCACTGATATATCAAAATATATATTTTTTAATTATTGCATGATATCGTTGAATTATCAACAATTTACGAAAAAAAACTTTAAACTGCTTTTTCTCAAAACTATGTTTTTTGAGATACATGAGATAGGATTGACACGGCAGAGTTGTGCTAGGGGTGCTCTGTCCCGCGTCGTTTTAGTAGGGCTAGCATGTCTTCCCGCGACTTCGCTTGTCGTGAATCAGCTTCACTTGAATAGAATAGAATAGAATAGAAATGTTTTATTTGCTAGAACACTACAACACATGTGGTACAAGGTCTAAAGGTACATCAGTAAAGTATTCTGTCGAGGAACGACATGCAAAAATGTGTTTATATAACAAACAATCATGTGAACAGCATGCAAAAGATATTCTAAGTACTAAACAACAGTTCTTGTCTTGTTCGCGCGGTAATAATAGGAAAGTGACAGGTAATATTTGTCGTGCGATAGTGTCGCGTGTCACAGTTCTGCTAGTCGTGCATATGTAGCATTTGCATCCTCCATGTCTTTGTTTATGGTGGTTACCTATGTGAGGGGTCTTCCTCGTTTTTTTGGCGCCGAAAACATTTCGAGTATAAGCATTTCGATAGGCACTTACCTATAGGGTTAAGAGCTCCGTGTGTTTTGAGTTACTTGTCGGGAGTATCCAAATTTGTGACGTTTTTATTATGTTTGTTTTGTTTTGATAATGTTCTAGTCAGTATTATTCGAATACTGACTGAAATGACAACATAAAAAGTTGACGTCAATTTAAAAAAAAAAATGTGCGCGCGCGCGTGTGTGTGTGTGTGTGTGTGTGTGTGTGTGTGTGTGTGTGTGTGTGTGTGTGTGTGTTATGATTAGAGATCGCACAACATGGGCGTCATTATACACGGTGGCATGGATTTCATGAACAACTTTCTAACCCCCTAACGCTATTGGCCGCTCTGACCGCACAAGTGGTACACGAACACACACAAACTTCTTATTTATTTTTAAAGAATAACTGATTTCATTATTTCAGACCTATTAAAAAAAACCTGGCTACCATAAAGTTCTAATACACGCTAGTTAGCACCACTATTAAAGAATATTTAACAATAAACAGAACAAAAAAATACAAAAAATAAGAATAAAGGCCGATTATCTCAAAAACTAAGGGGCATTTTTATAAAGCTAAAATAAGAAGCCAATTTCCTAGACCATTTTAAGGGGGGTTAGAAGGTTATTCATTAAACAAAGGACACCGTGTATACGACAGAGTATAAATATATGGACACACAAAGTCTCACCTATAGATTGTGTGGAAAATGTTCTCGAGAACGTTCTTTTGCCATACAAATCGGGAAACATCACGAGAACGGCTCATCTCTAGATGAGACTCTCACCTAGACTGAGGGACAATAAGTCAATAAAACAAGATTTCTTTAGTATTCAGTCTGAAAACCTTAAAAACCGCACTTATTTAACAAATTTCATTCCAGGCACAATGGGGATACGAGACGCGATCATCGTAACAGTATTACTATCACAATCACTAACCGACGCTCAAGGACGCAGTCTCGCCTCATCCCTCCTCCAAAGTCTGCTGTCTTCCAACCCACAGCTACTCAAAATGGCGTCATCCAAGCTCATCCAAGCGAACAGAGCGGAATACAGTCCCTACTGCTCACAAGTCCCCGTCACTCCAATATTATCTAACGGACAGTATCTTGCACCAACATTCCCAAACCAGAATATATACCCGCAGTTGAGTCCAGGAAAGGTCATTGAGATGCCATATTCGAAGACTTATCAGTATCAGAAAGGGTATCAGTATCAGAATGCTCCTGTAGCTGCCAATACTGTGGTACCTCCTGTAGCCAATGTTCCTTCAGTGCAATACTCAGTCCAAACTCCAAGCGTGCAGTACTCTACAGTTCAGCAAACTCAACAGACTTATCAGGCTCCTGGAAAGCCCTGTCCGTTCTTGTCTCCAGCGCCTATGGTGAACCCGTTCCTGCCTGCTGCTTCGCCTGTGTCTGCATTATGTCCCCCAACATCCAGCCTGTTGCCACCAGCGAACCCTAGCTTGGCCAGAAGCCAGTTCTTGAGGAAGATTCCTATTCCACCGCCTTGCTTGTAGTGTTATTGTTATCTAATTTATTTGTGTGTAGTAATAGTAATACATGATGTTTTTATGATTGTTTGTTTAATTTATTTTCACCAAGTCGTCCATTTTCTACTTCGGTAGGCGAAAAAATGCTGACTTCACGGAAAAAATGTTGTTGCAATGATTTTATTTACTGTTCTAACTTCATTCGTTCATTTATTGCCGTTCAATAATTGGCATTTTATTAAATGCTAGCTGCATCGCGTGGTGTTATCCGCTCATCCTACGGGAACACTACAATTTTGGGATGAAAAATAGCATATGTGTTAATTCAGAGTATCAGCTAGCTTCATACCAAAATTTATCAAAATTGGTCGAGCCGTTTGAGCGTGAATAAGACACAAACACTCACAAACTTGAGCCTTTATAATATTAGTGTAATTGCATTGTGCAAAGCATTACGTTTTAAATAGGGTCAAACGATATTATATTAAATATTTGTCCAAGGTATGAAATTGCTGTCAGAAACAATAATATGAGTGAAAGTGGAAGTGTGCAAAATACACACAGAAAATATGCAAGGTAAGTTTATAAAGTACCCGTTGCCCGTTTTTCTTATAAACAATCACTTATTCAATAACAACATGAGTTGCATTTGAAATTGATATACAATAGGTAGGTACACGGTATCACAATCGTAAGTTAAAAATTATAAAAAAATTCGTAAAAAGTTTCCATCCAAGGTGAGAAAGTATCTAAAGATTTTACTGCTTATTTACCGAATCTTTTAGTTTCGCAATATCTGAAAATTCGTGACGTAATATCACAGATTACATTTGTAGATTGCATTTTTAGTACAAACCAATTTTAGCCTAAACAAGTGTCGGTCAGGCCCAGGGATAGTGGCGCTACAAACAGCTTTCATATAGCAATAATGTGCATACGCCACATTATTTGCATTATTAAACGTCAGTAGCGATTCGTCACGGGTTTGTCATCAACCAAATTCAAAACATTGCTTACCGGAATGCTCCTGAATCCTTCGTTCTTCTTGCGAAATCAATACTGAATCCTATTGAAAAAAACTTGACTTTCATCACTATAGATAGTTTTGGCTTTATTATGCAAAAGTAACTTGAAATTTGCGGAATATTTAGTCCTGTTTCCTCTTTGACATCAGTGACATTCACTGACATTTAAACGTCAGTTACCAAAATGTTGTCGTTGCCAATAAAATAAATTAGTACCTACAACTAAAAATCCGCAATATGGCGTGGGTTGAAAAACACCCTGATGGGATAATAGTAATTGCGATGTTCTTTTATTTTGTAATAATTGATAGGTTTTCATAACGCACTGTAAATTATACACGTAATCTATATTTCGTCGAAATTCTTAGGAGTTACTAAATTTTGATAAAGTACTGATACATAAAGGAGCTAGTTTTGAATATAGGTTAGTAGAGTTATTAGAATTAGGCAGAAATGAAGCTGATACTATTGTTTGTTTGTGCTGCGCTAGCGAATGTTAGTATTACTTTAATACAGATTGTTTTCTTAATCTTATGCGGATCTTGGTCATTTTTTTTGTCAATAATCAAGTAGGCCTGTGCCTGGATTACCTAAGTTTGCAGTGTATACATAATCTCACTGGTTAGCGTTCCACAGGTCAGTTTCCTTACTCGTCAATTTTACTGATTCACCAGTTTACTCGGTAGACAGTTTCGCTAGGTTGACAATTTCGCTAGTCAGGCATTTTCCTGATTCGTCAGTTTCCTCCCTCGCTAGTAAAACTGACGACCTAAACTAACTGAACCCGGAAACTAACAAGGAAACTTTCGAACAAGGAAAGTAACTGGTTGGGATCATAACGAAATAGCAAAACTGACAACCTAAACTTGCGAACCACTGACTTGATAGAGAAATCAACAACTTAGAAATTGACAAATAAGGGAACCGTTGAATTCAGAAACTGTCTAATGAGTAAACTGGCGAATCAGTATAATTGACGACTAAGGCAACTGACCATGCAGTGGTACGCTAGCTCCGGATCTGCAAACAAAAATTCAAAAAATTCTCGAGGATCGGTTGCATAAAGCAGCTTGTAGGCTAGAACAGCCCGAAATCCGGACATCCGAACATCATATTAGTGCGATCTTTGGATATCCTTTTTAATAAATAGTATTATAACATTTACATTAACTTTTCCTTCTTTAATCGAATTTCTTTTTCAGGTAAATGCTCAATGTGGGTGCGGCTGCTCAAAACCGACACCATGCCGGCCTCTACCCCCTCGTCCCCTACCCCCCAGCCCCCGCCCCTGCTCGTACCCCGCTCCAACCATCGTCGAATGCCCCCCAACGTACGAAGTACTGTCTCCCAGCTATGAAGTAACTCCAGTCGTAGCTTTACCTTCATGTAACTGCCCCACCGTCCCAAGTCTGCCAGTATCGCCTCAAATCCTACCAGCGATCCAAGCACCACCATTCCTAAGTGGTTTAGGATGCATATCACCTTGCTTAGGAGGTCTTTCTGACTTCTCTGTATATCCTTTAGGAATGATAAACCCGTTCTTACCAGCGGCGTCGCCTGTGTCAGCTCTGGCGCCTACTGTGTCGTCTCTTTACCCGCCTATCAACCCTTGCAATTGTGGATGCAAGTATTTGAAGAAGATCCCTATCCCTCCGCCTTGTTTGTAAGTTAGTTTGTACCTACTGATTAAAAGAGTTTTCTATTAAAATTTGTTTCATTTTGTGAGTGATTTCATGGTATAAGAAAACACCTCTGACACTAGTAGCTGGTCATCATGAGACCCTCATTCAATGAGTGATATAGAAAATGCTACTAAAACTGAACATAACTACAAAGTTTGGAATTCTCAGCTTCAATATTGGCTGAGATCTTATCACTTGTTCCAATTATAGCTGAATATATGGTTCATAGAAATAGGATGAGTAGTATCCAAGATATTCAGCTTTTAATTGTATCTAAGTGACCGGTTGTGCTAATATTGAAGCTAAGATTTCAAAATTGTGTAGTTATGTACAGTTTTAGTAGCATTTTCTATATCACTCATTGATGAGGTCTCATGATGACCTATGCTACTTGGACTTGGTGTTTTAATTTTTTTATTTAGGTTATTATTGAACCATTGATATAAAGATCAAAGCACAAAGAAGCCCACGCCATATTGCGGATTTTGGTGGTAAGTACTAACCAAAAATTTGTGGGTGACAAATTTTTGGTAGGTAACTGACGTTGAAAGTCAGTGAATGTCACTGAGGTAAGCAAAAAGGAAAAAGGACTTAATATTTCGTAAATTTCAAGTAATTTTTGCATAATAAAGCCAAAACTATCCACAGCGATGAAAGTAAAGGACTGTGTATTTATTTCGTAACAAAAACGAAGGATTGAGCTGCATTCCGGTAAACAATGTTTTGAATTTGGTTGATGACAAATCCTTGACAAATCGCTACTGACGTTATGCACATTATTGCCATATGAAATCTGTTTGTAGCGCCACCTCCCTGGGCAAGACCGACACTTGTTAGGTTGTACGAATTCACATAGAGGACTTAAAAGTGTAAATCCTTTCAAATAAACAATGCGAAGGTCACAAAGCATAAGGAAACAATCCGAGAGCTCTGGCGTTGGGGTGGTGGAGTGGCTGACACGTTGGACTGGTAATTACATACCGGGTTCGATTCCCGGTCTTTTCCGTCAGGTTATGCATTTAATATCTTCTGTATATAAAAACCGGCCAAGTGCGAGTCGGACTCGCGCACCGAGGGTTCCGTACAAACACTTTCCATCCCTAAGTGGTTAAGTTAAGTTTGCACCTGGTATGTATAGCGCCCCATATAAATTAGGTGCAAAGTTAGGTATTAAAAAAAAAATTTATGGATTTCGTAATTATTCCTTTATCTATGCTATAAGACGTTGCTTCGTACCAAATTTCAAGATTCTGAGTTCACGGGAAGCACCCTGTAGGTTTTGATTCCCTTGCAAGTGTCGAAAATTTGCGGCATAAACGGCTGTATCTTTTGATTGCGTTGGTTTAGAAGTTTGATTTTTTCACAGCTTCAAGGGACAGTAGACCTGAGTAATTGATATAAATTTCAGCTTCATACCTCCACGCGTTCCTGAGAAAAAGGGTCTTGACAGACGGACGGACGGACGGACAGACGGACAACAAAGTGATCCTATAAGGGTTCCGTTTTTTCCTTTTGAGGTACGGAACCCTAAAAACCATACCATTCGCCTGGCTGCGCAACACAGTGCGTATGAACACGAAGGTAGAACAGCAACTATACTGGTCTAACTTAGGTACCTGCAAGCAGAGCAAAGAGGCAGCTGAAGAGGCCGCAGCTCCGGCTCATAACTGGACATGCCCTGCTAAACAAGCACTTATTTACTCTAGGTATTACTGACAGTCCTCTTTGCAGAGCTTGCATGGAGGCCGAAGAGACTGCCGCCCACGTCATTCTCGAATGTCCTGGTGTGGCCAAATACCGGGCACAACACCTCGGGTCTCCGAGGTCACTCCCAGAAGTCGTCGGCAACATCAAGGGACTGCTAGGCTTTCTGGTAGAGTTGGGTTGGCAAGAGTAGTGCCAGCAACCCTTTACGCAAAATAGGCGCATTGTAAGACGTCGAGTTGCGGAAAACTAGCCCGCGATAACCTATAACCTATAACCATACAAATGGCTGTGACGTTCTTTGTGGATTTGGTACCATATTTGTATGGGGGTAGTAAATGTAAATTGCCATTTTCAGCTTGAAAAAGTGCGGTTAAGTTCATGGTTGTCATACAATTACTAACCCTGCCGCAGGGCCATGATCTGGGGGACATCGGTTTTAAATAGCTAGTTACTTCTATTTAGGTTAAGTTAATTTCTGTTATGTTTACTTGTTTTTCGTTACATAAATAAATAAATTGTCTCATGATTATTTTGTTACATTAATAAGGATTCTGAAAACAATTCCTTTTAGATAAAAAAATGCGTACTTCTGACGTTACGTATTAAAAATAAAGATATTTTTTTGGATTTATTTTCTTTGCGTCATGACATATCATGAGCTTATTTCATTCATTAACAACAGTCTGTTGTGGCGGAAAGATCGTGTAACATAGATACAAAAAAACATACAATAGAATTGAGAACATTCTCCTTTTCTGAAGTCAGTTCAAAAGTGATTAAACGTCCTTGTACGCTACAGAGAAAGGCACGAGCTACTGATATCACCTTTTCACACGTGCGCATACGTAGACCCGAACTTTTGTTTGGAATTCCATGAATTTATCGAATGAGATAAATCAGCGGTATATATAATGTGTTCATTTTCAATGTAGGTTAAGTGTAGTGAGAGCGATTCATCCGAAATGAAGTGGTCATTGTTAGTGTTGTGTGCTGTTTTAGCTTTTGTAAGTGTGTTTGGAAATATATTTAAGTTGCCGTCTTGACTTGATAAAACACAATCAGGCGGTTCTCTTTTTTGATCTCCATAAAAACCGCCTAAGAAGTCATTTTATTGGTTGGTGTGTAAAATGTGTTATGTCGTGAGTTTAACCGGTAGACGGGAAAAGGAACTTTCAACATGTTAATTTTATTTTACGCTACAGAATAATCTGTTACCTGTTTCTAGTAGGTATAGAGGCGGGTTACTATCTATTTACAAATATTGAATATTTATGAAAGATTTCATCCATTCCCCCATTCCTTTGCTATAATTGTTAAATTAGACATCATCATTTCCTTGCCCTGGGTCGGCGCAGCATGTATTCTTCCACCATTCTTCCCTAATACACGTCATCTCGTCGTTTACATCCTTCTTATTCATATCATCTTTCACACAATCCATCTATTTCTTTGGTCTTCCTCTTCTATTATCCGTTCACATTCATGCTTAACGCTTTTCTGGTCATGTAGATCTCCTCTCTTCGCGTCACAAACTTTTAAAAAACGACACTACCAAGACTGTTAATATAAAACCATCTTTTTTTCAGGCGAGCGTGAATTGCTTGTTCGGACCCCCCTGCAGGAGGCCTGCCCCGCCGCCGTGCTCCCCACCACCATGCCCCCCTCCACCGTGCCCCCCACCACCCTGCGAGCGCCCCGCCCCAATCAAGTCCAAGATTAAGTCCTGATCACGTCACTGTTACCCCCGTGTCTTCGAAAGTCTTCACCCTACTGCTGAATCTGGGAAGATCACAGACAACCCCCACTAGACGGAGCATGTAAGGCGACCCGCGCGCACCAACGATATGGTACGGCACGGCAGAACATTAAAGTATCAACACGGCGGCCACCGTTTAGTTGCGTCCATGTTTATGATCCATGCGTACGTCAACGAAAAAAGAAATTAAATCTTTGAGAATTAAATAAATAACATGGTCAATGGTAGTGTTAAGTGGTGTAGAGAGACCTCATAAACATGGACGCAACTAAACGGTGGCCGCCGTGTTGATACTTTAATGTTTTGCCGTACCATATCGTTGGTGCGCGCGGGTCGCCTTACATGTGCCTTACATGCTCCGTCTAGTGGGGGTGGTCTGTGGGGAAGATACATACATACGAGCTTAGAATCAATACGCCTAGAAACCAAATTAGCGCTTGAAAAGTGAAGCTAGTGTCGGTGAAGATTCAAGTTCTTGAAGTTTACATTGCAAGGTTTTGACTCATAATTTACGGGACTCTGAGAGTCTTTTGAGTCGTAAAAGTCGAGTCCTATAGTCACTACTTATAAGCTTTAGAAAAGACCGAAGCCATCATATATTTTATAGTCGTTTTTCAACTTTAAGTGAAGCCAGTTTTGGTTAGCCACGGCCTAAGTTTCCCCCGTTAGCGCATCTGTCACAACTTAAAATGTCTCTGTAGACACGCATACCTACACATCTTTCACAAATCTGTTGTATGTTTCTCGTTCTAGGTGTACCTATTTATTGTAAGTATACGAGACAACATATCTAATTTAAAGACGTATTTACCTATTCAAGTTGATTTTTACTTAATTTATGCGACTCCTTACGCGACTGATCTTTACAGAAAAAAAGAACAGGAATTCTTTCGATTTATACTTGGCGTTTCGATTTATAATTATTTTATCCTTTTTGTTTAATTTAATTCCTGATTAAAAGCATTATGAAAATATATTTTGTTTTCTTGATATCTATGAATGATAATCTATTCCTTTCTCTTATTCTCTGGTATGATGTTCTCTAGTTGTATACCTAACTACGTACTTTACGAAATGATTTTTCGAAAATCTATTCCTGAAAGGAACCCGGCCTCACCCATTTTGATTAAGTCCATTATTGAATACCATCCGGTCACACGACAAAATGTAACATATAATGATGTCGACTGACTTAAGGTATATTTTACATTAGAAATAATAATCTTAGATAGCTTTGAGTCAATAATTTATTCCTTATATTTATTTATATCTTAACACTACAAAAACGGAGGTTGCACAACCACCTGCCGAAGATATCTCGGGCACCCGATCACTGGAGCGAAGGGGGGCAATACTGGTACCCCACAGGTAGGTACCTCTACCGTAGTGGCACACGAGCAGGTAGGCTTTCCTTGGATGCAGCCGCACGGCGTCTCAACGGTAGGAGTAACGCAGGTGCATGTAGTCTTTACTTTAGGTAGACCGCATGGTACCTCCACGCAACCACAAGAGTTTACTGGAGCACATCCGCAAGGACCATTGTAGCCACAAGTGCATGGTCCATTACAACCACAGGGAGAACAGTTACAGGGACCACTACAACCGCAGGGAAGCGTATACGGTATTGAAATTGGGGTACCACAACCACAGTTTGGCATACCACAACCACAGTTTGGCATACCACAACCACAGTTTGGCATACCACAACCGCAAGTTGGGGTACCAAAGCCGTAGGGCAACGAAGGCACGATTGGTGGAAGATAAGGTACCCCACCGCACCCACAAGGCAATCCGATTGACGCACACCCACAGCTAGGGTACCCTAAAGCCGGTAAATTATAACTGTATATCGGCTGGCATCTTGGGCAGCCATCGACGATTCTAACACCCGGATCAGAACATCCACAACTAGTCGCTATGCCTATCGAAGGGGTACTACGTCCACACAGATTACCCACAACGGGGTTTCCACAAGAGCAAGTACCGAAAGCGTTTTGACAAGCGCAGCTTTGTACCCCTATTATAGGATTCTGGAGACCAATTGCAGGGTTATAGCACCCACAGGGTGGTACCGTAGGAGCTTGGATAACGGTACCAATGCAACCACAATTTGGTTCAGGACAGCCGCAGTTTTTGATGTTTATAGATTGAATACAACCGCATGTTGGAGATATTATGTTGGATACTGGAGATGCGTTCCCTAGGAGGAGATTTTTTATGGGTAGTGGTAGATTGGATGGTAAGGTGCTGCAGTCTTGAGAATTGACCTGGAAAGTATAAAAAACCATTAAAAGTAATCTTTGTGTCTCGTTTCTCTACATCTCATGCTGTATTTCTCTATTCTCAAGAGTCTTTAGAGAGACTGACTGATAACATAGACTACAAAAAGACATAGGACTTTTTATAACAAGGCTTGATTATACCGGGTGTGGCCTGTAATAGGAGAAATAAATTTAAACCTAGACTTTTCTTCAAACTGAAAAACATTTGTTCAGCAACTTTAAAAAAAGGTCAGTTTTCTGAATTTTATTATTTCAAAGAAATTCAACAGTATTTGCAATGTACGTCGTCCAGCATTGACATTGACATAGCTGTCACTCTACTAATATCGGACATACCTACTGATTCTCTGTCTAAACATTAATCTACAAAATATCATTTAAATACACGATATTTTCAGAAGTTGCACAGCGTCGTTTTACGTTTACGACGCCGTGTCGTGTGTTTTCACGACGCGGCAACGTATATTCGCACGGTGGATAATGTGTCGCGCTCCGACGCGACACCGTGTCGTTTTACGTTTACGACGCCGTGTCGTGGACATGTGGCCACGCCCATAGGTCAACGGCAGCTAAATTCAAGTTGTAACTTTTATTACGTGATTAATACTTACATTATAAACAAAAAATAAACAAATAAATATGACTGATGAATACATCGCTTAAAGCTATGATACTGAATACCTATTCAATAAAAAATAACTTTATATAGGTAAATTTTGAACGATTGCAAAAAGGCCACGATAACATTACCAAAACGTTATTTACAAAATCTATGTCGAAATATCGTGATAAATACGCAAATATTATTTTGATAATCTATTTCTAACATAATTTATTATCATTTTAACATTCTTTAGTAATCAATGTTTCGATAATGAATTAATGATCAAGTGTAGATTACAATACAATACTTTACTGTACACCAATAAGTTTACAAAAGGAAACCTTGCCGGGATTCGAACCCAGGATCGCCGGCACAGCTGATTTACCACTGCCCCAGCCGGGTCGTCAGAAGTGGTACCTAGTAGTGAAAGATTCTTGAATGTCGATCATGTTACGAAAGATGCAATTCAACATGGGGATATCCCTGGGGGACGCCTTTGTCCTGCTCTAGTCGTTTTTCAGGATATAAATTGTAGAGAAATAAAAAAAACTGTAGTAATGATCATATTTATTTCTCTGCATACTATACACCTACACAACAAATTACTATTAGAGTACTAAATACAAACTAATTTATACAAAATGCATTGTAAAATACGCTTTAGATACCTTTTGAGTCAGTAGCTCATTAGTAAAATTATGCCAAACGGCAACTACAACTTTTTTTTCAATAAATGTAAGGTACTTGCGCCAAAGATGGTCCGGTTCCTAAGATAGCCCACTTAAATTTTTTATAGTTATAATTATAATTATAACCGTTCGAACGAATTCAAATTTCGCGCCCATGTTCGGTTAATGCCAATAGGCTTAACTTATGCGTGCGCAAGTACCTTATTTGTATTGTATTTATATTTGTACAATGACAAAAAGGGGCATTAAGTCGTCACCAAAAAACGACGTTACAAAATCATGTTTTGGGCCCGGACTTTGAGCGACCAGCGGTGGTTGTCGAGCGGCAAAAACAGAATCATACTATGACACTTTGTACTCTCGCGGTTTGTACACATAATTAACACAAATTATAACGGTACTGAGTTGCGTACATCTGAGACCACGGCGTGTGCAACCCCGCCGAAACGTAAGATTATGAAGGGAAATAAGAAATATCGCGTTAGACCCGTTATAATTTGTGTTAATTATCAGAATCATACTGTGCCCTTACCATGAGTCAACGTGACCACTCGCTAGCGACTGCGTAACGATTTGTATGGAGAATACTACAGCGCCCCTGAGCCGTTATTTTGTAGAACTACTATTCTCCATACAAATCGTTTACGCAGTCGCTCGCGATTCCTGTCACTGTTAACTCATGTTAAGGGTACTGATGTATGAAGCATGCAACGAATGGCCGCGCGCGTTCCCGCTCTAGCAGTTTACGCCGAGCGAAGCGCGGTGCGGCGGGAACAAATGTATCGGCGACTAGGAAAGATGAACATTTGAGTCTCGGTGGGAAAAAGCTTCAACAATTTTACTATTAGTTTTAACAATATAGTACATTACATACCTAGGGCAGTGGATTCGTGAATGTCCCAGAGCGCAGGTGTTTGTGCATAAATATGCGATCTGGGGCTTTACGAATTACCACCCGTGATTTGTCTAAAGTCTTACGTCTTGCCTTGGCCAGGAAGTGGGATTTTCCTTACGGCCTAGGGTGACGTTAATAATAACAACTAGTCAAATACATGACTAATTGACTACACTTTGAGAGACGCAATGCTTTAGATGTTTGAGATAGCGAGATATCCGAGCGCGGCAGCCGTACGAGTGAGCGAGGCACACGTATCGTGGCATCTCCCCTTGGCCTTAGGGGCGAGCGGCGCGTGCGCCGGTTCGCGCGGACGCAACAGGCGGTGTACGTGACATGCTTGCCGCCCCGCGCAACGCGTCCGTAATAGGCTAATTCAATCATGTTATATTGTATGGGTATCATAAGGCGGCTAAGTATCACGCAACGTGCAATGGAAAGGGCAATGCTCGGAGTTTCTTTGCGCGATAGAATCAGAAATGAGGATATCCGCAGAAGAACCAAGTAACCGACATAGTGCACAGGATTACCCGGTTGAAGTGGCAATGGGCAGGCCATGGAGCCCGGAGAATGGACGGCCGTTGGGCCAGCAAAGTCCTAGAATGGCGACCACGTATAGGAAAGCGTAGCGTGGGTCGGCCCCCGACTAGATGGACGGGTGACCTCGTGAGGGTAGCGGGGAATCATTGGATGCGGTGTGCACTTTGTGGCGAGTCATGGGGGAGGCCTATGTTCAGCAGTGGACGTCTGTGGCTGATAGATAGATATTGTATTTGGGTGGATTAACTTTTTCTTGGTGTTATTCTGTCCCGTCACCCAGCCAGGAGACAATGGTGATTAAACTTCTTAGAAAAGTGTTGATAATTTATAATATTGGTGTTTTCATGAGATTTTCTAATTAGGAATGGGCTAATAACTCCTGCGATTACAAAATTTTTGTTGAATAATGCCGCCGAAAAACGTAGTTTTAAAGAGTAACCCAGGGTACATCACCATGGCAACAAGCAACAGAGAAAAGTTGATTGACCCATTTAACCACCATTTAACCATGTTTATTTCGTATAGTCGTATAGTATTTGACATTGGAAACCTAAATATATATTTTTCTGTTCATAAAAGTAGAAGATGGCTGAACAAATTGAAATTTAAAATTTGATTTTACAAGCTTTTATTTAACTTGCATTGTATGCATGTACCTATGTACGAGGGGCGTCTGAAAAGTTCTAAGCCTAAGGTATTTCGAGGTTATATATGCGTTTATGATACTGGCCACTAGAAAGGCCATTTAAAAACAAATTATTAAAAAATAACATGTCCCGTTTTTATTATTCTGTTTCGAGATATTCAACGGAAAAGTACATCATGTGTGAATTACCAACGAATATTACGAAAATTGAGCACCGTGCTGTAATTAAATTCCTTACAAAAAGTGACAAATCACCGCAGTGTATTTTTGAGGAAATGGCTATTATTTACGGTGATTCTGGGCCTTCTTATGCCACAGTCAAAAAGTGGAGTCGCTTATTTAAACTCGGACGGGAATCGATCGAAGACGACCCCCGCTCAGGGCGGCCAATATCGGTAGTGACCGAAGAAAACGTAGCAAAAGTCAAAAAGCTGGTATTAGAAGATAGAAGAATTAAGGTTTGGCAAATAGCTGAGGCCTTAGGTATTAGTAAAGAAAGAGTCGGAGAAATTTTACATGAACATTTGTACATGAGTAAAGTCAGTGCTCGTTGGGTACCGAAAATGCTAACGGCCTTCGATAAAGTACGTCGTGTGGAAACTTCTCGGGCGTTTTTAGAATTGTGCGAAGATGATTTAGATGAAGTTTGTTCCCGAATAGTAACTGTTGATGAAACATGGATCAGACAGTATGATCCGGAGTGTAAGTCTCGAGTCGATGCAGTGGATTGAAAAGGGTGAAAGGCCGCCGAAGAAATTTAAAGTGCAAAAGTCGGCCTCTAAGTTAATGGCTACGGTATTTTGGGATTGTGATGGCATTCTTTTAATCGATTATTTAGAAAAAGGCTCTACGATAAACGGAACTTATTATGCAAATCTAATAAGACAGGTGCGACAAGCCATAGTTGAGAAAAGGCGGGGTAAACTAAGGAAAGGCATTTTGTTTTTGCAAGACAACGCACCCGTTCACACCGCTAATGTTGCGAGGCGTGCTCTGAAGGAAGTTGGTTTTGACGAAATTGACCACCCACCCTACAGCCCAGATCTAGCCCCAAGCGATTATTTTCTATTCAATAATTTGAAGAAAGAGTTGAGGGGAAAGCGATTTAGAAGTGACGAAGAGATGAAGGCGGCTGTACAGGAGCATTTTGAAGGGCAAAATGAAGATTATTTTTTTAATGGCCTAAAAGCACTGTATAAAAAATGTAAAAAATGCATTGATTTAGGAGGAGACTATATTGAAAAATAAACACGAGTTCATTTGTGTAAATTGTTTTTTTCTATCTTAGGCTTAGAACTTTTCAGACGCCCCTCGTATGTATGTATATAAGTATGTTTGTTCGGGTGGAATCTTGCCACTTAATTTTGAAGCAGATATCGTCAACGCATTGAGCTGAAATTTTGCATACTTACATAACTTTTATGACAATACAATAATATGATACCATGGGGCTGATCTGATGATGGAGCCGGAAGGTGGCCATAGGAAATTTATAATAGAAAAAGCAATCCTACCGAGTTAGGGGCTATTTAGAATCGTCTCAGTGAGCATTTGATGGATATCTAAAGAAAAGTACAGTCGGCTATAAAAGCTTGTCACTAAAATGAAATTTTTGACTGAAACTTATTTAGTCTGTATTTTATAGGCCTTCAACGCTGTCCATCATTTTCACCGTTGTGACGTCACGAATCCGGTAAACAAAACTAAACGTCATTCGCATCATAGAGAAGAGTGTATTACTTGTATTATTATTTTAAAATAATGTTCTATTTTTTTTCTTATCACGCCTTATACACATTTATACTGTATGTAAGTATATGTTAACACTTTATTGTAGTCAACAACTGGTTACAAATACATTCATAACAACACACACTGTACCTATATATGGGTATGAGTTTAGACGGCAAACTTCCCTCTAACAGTGTATGTACTATTTGTATGTATGTTGTACCACTTTTCAGGCGTGGTAAAGTGTCACTCATTCGCTCCTCATTGGAGGAGGTTTTCCACTGGCCAGGACCGATTTCATCGTCTTTAGCATGCTAGGAATCAGCCCCATATGCTTGTCCACGCATTTTACTGCGCATTTCTCGAAATCTATTGTGCATTTGTCGACCTGGAAGTAAAAATTAAATATAATATAAAAGATGTAAATTCATAAATAACAGCGCCCGCTCTTGCTTGCTCGTTCACTGCTGTAAAGAACAGCCGTAAGATGTGACTGTTAAGTTAACGTATGATTCACATAGAGGTCGCTAAGAAACTCAAAGCAAAAAGAAAATTTAAATGAGTAACCTGGTGGAAGGGACCGGGAAATGAAGACGGTACCTCTGGATTAGCGGTGGAACGTGTTAATCTATTCACCACCCTAAGGCTAAACAACTTCGAATTCTTCCCTATGCCTTGTGTTGGTCTTTGCTTAGTTTATTTGCAAGGCCTACCTTAGCTTATTTATTTAAATTTTTCTTTGTGTTTTGATCTTTGTATCAATGGTACAATGTAAAAAAAATGTGGTGTGCCCACATTAAAAATAATGCGACATTACATGTTTCATCACTACATAGTATAAAATAAAGTCACTACCTGTTGTCTGTCTGTCCCTATGTATGCTTAGATCTTTAAAACTATGCAACGGATTACGATGCGTTTTTTTAAATAGATAGAGCGGTTCAAGAGAAAGGTTTATATGTATAATATAGCATTGCATTTGTGCGAAGCCGGGGCGGGTCGCTAGCAAATGATAGTTTTAACGAACCGTTTCTTGGCTAGGGTCTGGTCCAAGTCTGTCTCTTGCTGAATCATTGCAGTCCATAACGCAGCGTTGGAGTCTGTTTTGGAAGTGGTTGATTTCATTCTGAAAATAATAAACAACCAAAAATTAAAAGCTAAAATTAGGCAAAATACTCTGTTAAAAGGAAGAACCTAAAAAGACAAGTAATTGAATTAACAATGATAAATAAACTAAATTGGGCAAGCTCACAGATCTATCTAGTCCCAAAGTAAGTTTCAGCAGGCTTGTGTTACGCGGACTAGATGACAATATACATACTTGATTTCTGTCCTTCTAAAATACAACAAACAAAGGTTGTTGGGAGAGATAGCTATTTAACGATAAGACTGCTTGTTGTCTACTTCTGTTTGTTTTATTGTACTTCTCTTGTTAGTTAGTTTCTGTGTAATTGAGGTGGGCACTAATGACTATTTGTATTGTAATTAAACTTGCCGGCAAACTTCTTGAACAAAAATGGCATATCTGCACATGTGTACGTTATTCGGCTAAAGAAATTTGCTGGCAACTTTACTATTTGTTAAATATTGAAATAGCTTTACCATACCTGTACATAGTTATTGGCTTGGTTGAGTGTTCCGGTGCAGTTGTCGATGCACCCGTGCACTCTCTCCAGCGAGGTCTGCGGGTCATCGCAGCATTTAGCTGCGCATCTATGCATGTCACCCTGCAAAGTTAAGAAGAGATTAAATAAATAATAAATAAATATTATGGGACAATCATCTACAAATCATCTACAAATCCATCTAGTCCCAAACTAAGCAACGCTTGTACTATGGGTACTAGATGACTATATACATAAATACATATACATAACATAGATAACATCCATGACCAAAGAACAAATATTCAAGTTCATCACACAAATATTTGCCCCGGCAGGGATTCGAGCCCGGGACTGCTGGCTCAGTAGGCAGGTGTCTGCAACTGCGCCAACCGCATCATCATTCAATTAAGTTAAATAAATAAATATATATCAGACAACCTCACAAATGAGTCGAGTGCCACAACCTACGACACTGAGCAAACTGCATTTTCAACTACATATAATTCTTATGAAAATAACCATTGTAGTGAGGAGTACGGGTACATAATGCTATAATATTTCTAGCATTTCAAGTTACTGATTTTTAGGGTTCCGTAAAAAACGGGACCCTATTACTAGATAATGAAACGAACGAAATTCATATGATTATGGAAATTTTTGAAGGTTACAATCCCTACTAATCCATACTAATATTATAAATGCGAAAGTGTGTCTATCTGTCTGTTACCTATTCACGCTTAAACCGCTGAACCGATTTAGATGAAATTTGGTATGGAGATAGGTAGTTTGAGTCCCAGGAAAGGACATAAGATACTTTTCAACCCGACTACTTTTAGTGTTCCCGTGGGATGAGCGGGTAACACCGCGGGGCACAGCTAGTTGGGTTATATTTAAGGGGTTTTCAAGTACAAAATAAATAATATAGATGAAATCGTAGAAATCACAGAGCCCTTCGCCGGCTGATGATGCAATATCATTCACAATTCAAATTTATTTGAGGTCCCATTGCATAATATTTCGTTGATAAGGACATAACCTCAAAACTAACCTGCATTTTTCGTAAATGACTCTTATCCAGCTCATTAACGAGATTTGTCATCTCCTGTTCGATCCTAAACTTTTGTGCTTCCACCATTTTGATGGTTTTATGTGATAATGTCGTTTAATTTATGTAAAATAATCTAAATTCGAGTAAAACACGGCACTCCCGGGGGATTTTTTGACACCTTATCAGTGACAATGAATGACAATTGAAGAGTTCAAGTGACAGCTTTGAAGCGTATTTTACTTTCCTTTTAAGCGATTGGCGTTTTGTTCGTATTTTTCTGTTGATAAAATATTTTCGAAATATAACAAAAAAATACAGTAAAATAATATAGGTAAAAACCATGTAAAAACCTCAAATAAGCCCCGTAAGTCAGGGTGCAGGGAGGTATCTGTTTCAGACTAAAACCGGATAGGTAGCATTTTTTTGTAATTTCTATTACTGTATATTTAATTATTAGTTCTTTATAAATCACGTGATTCAAGGTGTTCGTTCAATACAATGTAGGATACCCAATAGCCACTTTGTAAACATGTGAGAGGAATGGAACGACAGAGGGTAAAATTAAATCACATCATTCAATTAAATATTAAGTAAGTATTTTATTTTTCTTAACCAAATATCACTCTGTATTGCCAATCAGTCGTCAACTCATCAATCTCATATATACCAGGTGTTACCTGTAATAGGAGCAATAAATAAATTAAAATATAGATTCTACTCTTCAAATTGAACAACATTTTGTTCAGCAACTTTAAAAAGTCAGTTTTCAGAATTTTATTATTTCAAACAAATTAAATAGTATTTTCAATGTAGGTACGTCGTCCAACATTGACATTCCCTGAGCATTGACATAGCTGTCAGCCTGTCACTACTAATATCGGACATTTCGCAATACATTGGGCTTCCGGTTCGTGACTCAAGATGGCCGCATGCGTTTAAGTTTTGTTGTTCGTTATTTATTCATTTTTGTTATTCAATGTGTAGTATTGATAGCGTATTGTGCAGTGATCTAACGTATGAGTGAATAGCTAATGAAGAATTCAACTTGAAGCGTTCATAGCCCTTCCTGGGTCAAGGCCCGATAGTCCGCGTGGTTTTTTGTAAATCGCTATCACTTTACAAAAAGCAAAACCTCACCGAACAACGGCATGTTTTACGAGCAAACTCGAAATTGGCGAAATCATCATTAACTTTGATGGAAGCCATATTTTAAAATTAGATTAGCAATACATTGCTTCTTTGTCTAAACATTATTCTACAAAATATCATTTAATACACGTTATTTTCAGAAGTTGCTTAACAAATGTTGTCCAGTTTCAAGGGAAGAATCTATGTTTTAATTTATCGCTCCTATTACAGGAAACACCCGGTATAATAATAAATTGGCCAATCTTTCCTAAACAAATACAAATCCAAGGACAAGTGTTAACGTTAACGTTGTTTGTGCATATAGTTAGGTAAGTACCTGTGTTCGTATATGTGTGTTTGGGTGACTGTGTGTGTGTTGCTGTTGATGTCCTACGGTACCCCCACGGTACCCCAGTGGTACTACAGAGGGCCTTCGTAAGACGTCTCCTGTTAGGTAGGTACGTATTAGGGTACCTTACTCGGTAATTGTCGGTAAGATTGCTAATTATAAGTGACCTGAAAAGCATCGTTGTGTCTTTTTACCATGCATGCCCTGACGTATAACATCAATGGAAATTTCATGACATTTCTATTTTATAACCTACAACTTCATACATCCGACCACAATCATACAAATTCAATAATTCCTACAACTGTCATCCAAAATCTTACAGACATGTCATAAAACTATCAAACAGTCCCTCAAAGTCAATGGGGTTGCTATTTATGCCCTTCCTCATAACAGGAGTCGGCGTGACATCCATTTTAGGGATTCCTGGGCAAATTGGCTCGTCATTTGGAGTACTAGTATCGTCTGTGCAAGCCATTGTAACTCTTTTCACTGCTGTCATTGGTCCACTGTTTTTCCTGCTTATAACTGGAGTTGAATAATCAGGACAAATAGCTTTTGCTTCAATGTATGCATCGTTAAAGATTTTGGGTTTAGTTTCAATGATAGTTGGCAGATCGTTGGGAAGTATTGTTACTTTTGGATCAGGAATGTTCGCTGGTAAGAAGTAGGCTTTAGGCCCAGTAGGATTTGCTGATGATAGTACAGGAGATACTGTTACTTTTGGTGCAGATGTGGGCATAGGACATGATAGAACTGTTGCTGCAGAAGTAGGCACAGACGATGGTGCTAATGTCACTGTTGGTGTCATTGGAGATGTTGGCATTGCTGTGGCAGTAACAGCAGCGGTTGCAGGCATTGATGTTGCAGTAACAGCAGCAGGCATTGCTGTTGCAGTAACAGCAGTAGGCATTGCTGTTGCAGTAAAAGCAGTAGGCATTGCTGTTGCAGTAACAGCAGTAGGCATTGCTGTTGCAGTAATAGTAGTAGGCATTGTTGTTATTGCGGCCGTTGATGGAATTGCGGTTGCAGTCACTGCTGAAGGTACAGCGGTGACAGTTGCTGGGAACGTCTGCACTGTTGGTACGGCGTTTGTTGAATAGGAGACTTGGGTTGTTGGGTAGACTGTTTGGGAGGCAGCCATCTGGAATAACATGTAGATATTATTGGAGGTGATATTATTTGATACTATAGGTACAATAAGCAACAATTTACATTTCCCGATCACCAGGAAAACATTTAAAACTCAGCTTAGTGTATTTAATATCTGGTTCAAGAGATAACAGACTTGTAAAAACTTTGAAAAACGTAAACAATTTAAAACTCTGAGTAATTTCTCTGATTCTGTGACCGTCAGAGAAAAATATCTACTACACTAGGTACTTGAGAAGTTGGCTGAGTTTGGGACAAAATGGTAGTGTGGATGGGCACTTCAATGCGGAAGCTCATACTTCGGCCGACTTCGCGAGTAGAGTCAGACCTTCCCAAGCAAACGAACTGTCAAACCGTACATCTGACTCACTTTGTATGATTTGACAGTTCATTTGCTTGGAAGAGTTAACGTGGTCTGACTCTAAAGCTAGCTAGGGTTACAGTTGCGAGAGTAGAGCGAAGAGACAAGATATGTACCTATAGGTAGAGAGAGACGAAGACAAATAAGATATAGAATATGTTTATGTTTGATAATTTTTTACCAACCTTAACTGCAAGTAAAAACGTTATAAATTCTCTCGACAACATGATTTACATCGAAATCTCTTGCAACACTGGTCGGAACTGATTCCGTTCTAATTTTCATGTTTTTATATACCTCGGATTACATAAATAAGTATATAACATTATAACATACATACATTATCTCACAAATTTGAGTAATACTGACACATTTAGTAAGTTTTAATAGGTTAGTAATAACAGTAAGTAACGATAGTTATAGGTATTTTATTTCTGCGAATTATCATATTTCAGTACTACGTTGTTAGTTAAGACAAAGTTAATGTATGCTTTTGTTTTGTTTGCGATAAATGGTGTTGTATATAAATCATGTACAATGAAAATTCATTCATATTGTTTCTGTTTAGGTTTTCAACAGAAAGCAGCGTCGACATCGTCCGTAGCAATTTATCGGTTTTTATATGAACAAAAAAAAAGTTTTTTCGCACTTTTCAATTGTCCTTCAAGTAATTATCTCCCTTATAAATATTGACACAGAGGTAAGTTATGAAAGAAAAATGTAAAGTGACCCACTGCAATGTAAGCAGGACTCGAACCTGCGACTACGTTTCCGGCGTAGAGCTCTCGCAACTGAGCTAGCACATCGTGACGTCAATCACACCAAATCTTTGATTCCATAATTCTACGCTACTGGAGCGCCCTCTGCGTCATATGTGTTTAAGATGCTTATGCGCATCAACGATACCCTAGGATATGTGTTTACACGACGATTCCCAGTCCCCATTGCTTTATAAGTAGCAAGTGCAAGGACCGCGAGACAGATGGCGCGCTTTTCTCAAAGTTTTTTAATTTAATCTCTCTTTTTACCCTGACGAAAATATTACTACTGAAGTGAAGAGATTTATGAATTTCTTCAGCATCTGTGGACCTTCGTTCATGGAGGGAGAAAAGGGTATACCTATAATAATTTAAGGTATAGTATAATTTAACTATCCTCAGACATTTTATTATCTCAGGTACCCCTGAAAACTGTTGTATTCATACATTGACATATTTCAGGGTTAGTTTACCGACTGCAAAATGAGTTTGTAATCAAAAGATATATTTATTGTAATGTAACTATTAATTTACAGTTATCGGTCATTTTTATTTACTATGTTTTTGAAACTACGACGGTGGCAAACAAGCATGCGGCCCGCCTGATGTTAAGCAGTTCCCGCCGACTATGGACGCTTGCGACGCCAGGAGCATCACTCGCGCGTTGCGACCCTTTAAGAACCTATTTACTCCCCTCTCGAAGAACCGCGTACTGTAGCCCCCGGGTAAACATTAGCAGAGCGCTCAGCTAAGTGCTACATGACATGTTGCTTCTATCAACTCATCGGGAAGTAAGTACCTAGGTAACCTATAGGTTTCCAAAAACACGAGAAAAACTAAATCACTCATGTGGCGCGGTGATAATCCCATTAGCGGGTTATACTCCCACACAAATCTGACTCACTGGTAGTGAGTGAGGGTTAAATAGCCCTGATGCAGTTCAAGTCATGTTTGAAAGAAAAAGAAACACTAGTGATAATATATACCTACGTATATAATTATTATAAAAAAATTTGAAGTTTTCCTCCAGTGGACGAATAAAAAAAACATCATTACGTATTTTTTATCTATGGAATGTTATGATTATTTGATGGAATACTTTCAGTTACAAATAAACACAACAAAAATGGGTATTTCAAATCGACGATAAGACACGCAAAGTTGTTACAACTAATTTAGAAAGGTCGATTAGTTGGCGCCAAGTAAGTTAATGTAACTTCTTATCGAGTAAAGTAATATCAGACAGAAAATGTCAAAAGTTGCAGTGATTACGTCAAGTTTCAATATAGTGCGACAGACTTGAAGGTCTAAGGTTAAGATTTGAATGGCGTGACAAGAAACATTACAAAATCACATAGAAATTTACACAGTAACCAAGTTGGTGTAAGAGTTATTTACTTTTATTTGCACAAATACGGCTTAGCTGGTCATAATATTTGGCCTTTGATACACAGATCAAAGTTTAAAGAAAAATCCCCAGTCTCTCTCGCCAGGTAACTCATTTAAACTTTTCTTTAAGCTTTGATCTTTATATGAATTGTTTATTATAAAAATTGTGAGTTGAAATCTCTATAGGGGTGAAATTCTTTACGCAACTACGCAAAGAGAAACTAAGCGTAAAGAAACGAAGAACCGATGGGGTGTTAAGATTGGAAATGGGAAAGTGTAGCTTGGACAGGCTTTTTACAATTTGATCTGACGACTTGGTTAAGGTAGCTGAAAGCCGATGGATACGAAAGATGTACAATCATTATGGATATCTTTGGGCGATACCTAGGATCAGCACTATCAGCAAAACCGTAGACTCTTGTCTCTTGACATAGTATCGCCCGTCACTCTCTCACAGTACAGCGAAGAAAGAGATAGGTTATATTTCTCGCGCGAGAAAGAGTTGCGTGTTTGCTAGAGATGCTGGAATTTACGTCTTGAAATGATAGTGATGTTGATCATCATCATCATCAGCCAAAAGACGTCCAGTGCTGGACATAGGCCTCCCCCAGAGAACGCGAATATGACCGGTTCTGCGCCGCCTGCATCCAGCGGACTCACCTTCACCAGGTCATCAGTCCACCTTGTGGGGGGCCTACCCACGCTCCGTCGTCCGGTGCGTGATGTTGATAGTTTATTTGGCCTATTTAATATCCAACCTGTGAACTGACCTATGGAGGAAGACTTTGTGCGATGGTGTGGTTGCACATAATGAAGCCTGGCTTCTCTTTCCCACAAGCGCAACCTGAGACAGCTTGCAGCTCTTCCCCCTTCATCGATAGACGCAACATTTATAATGTCAATTATGCGGCCGCGGTTGTCGCTCTCGTATCGGGCTATCCAGCCGTCTTCGTAAATGCTGCAGTTTATTAGACGCTTACTTCATCTCATCTGTTATAGATGTAAAAGACCAATGATAATCAGGCCGGACTTAGAAGGCCAGGGACCCTTGGCGCTTGGCATTTGGGGCCCGCTCGCCTATCTCAAAATAAGGAGAACATAAGTATGGTGAAGTCCCTTGGGACTAGGGCCCTTAGACTGGCTGGGCTCTAGGCCGGGGCTTTGTGGGCCTAGGGGTAAATATGGCACTGATGATGACGATGATGAACTGACCTATTGCTAATAATACTGGGCTAATCAGTAATCACGTTTTTAAATAAAAAAAACACAAGACTACTTATAAGTAAGAAAATCACGCGCGCCGCACGCGTGCCACTCTTGCAATTCATCAATTATTTCACAAGCACAAAGTAGGTTAGTAATATCATATACATTCCTATTTTTGTCAATTTCTACACGATAAAGTTATTCGTATTTATAGCTGGAGTTAGGGTTTTTTGATTCATTTGTCCGACAAAATGGATTGGGTTATTTTGGGCGTAGTATCGGTTTTCGTTAATGTAAGTTTTGCTATTGTTGCCATTTTTAGTAATTACAGAATCGTATTTTATGTATGTATGTATATATGTACAGAATCGGAAATGTGATTTACAATTTTTAACGGTTTAAAGTCTCATTTGATTCACAAGTTTCCCATTAGGTAAAACTAATAATATTATGGTGCTCACAGGCGACTCAATTTGAGAGACATGATACGATACGTATTAGTAAAAAGCTTAGGTACCTATTATATTTAGCCAATGAGATTATGCCTGACATGATGGCTTTGCTACTAATCCGTATATAGAACAAGATTTACCTGAAATCATACATACATTAATCAGCATCAAATATTTTGTCAATAGTGCGAAATTATCGTAAAAACACTGTAGGAAAGAAATCGAATTGTTATTTCTACAATTACACGGAACGAAAATGTGTAGTGAACTATACTGCCACGGGTGACGGAAGTGTTCTAACACATAGTTCTGTTGCAGGTTGCATCAAGCCAGAGCATCGGACGACCCTGCGCTTACCCTGGCTTCGCTCCAGCCATCGTCCCCACCTTCACTCCTACCAACGCCCCCACAGTCGTGGACGGCGACGTCGTCCAATCCCTAATCGACACCATCCAGCTATTCATCGTCAGTGACCTTCTCGGTGAAACCCTTCCTGAAAAACAAAAGAACGTCACACCAATCACACCCGTCTACGAAGTCGACTATGAAGATGATTGCGACATCTATCCTTATGAGTTTGTCTTCGATAAAGATTGTCCTGAATTCGTGACAGCGATAGTCCCTAGACCAGCAGTGCCGAAGAAGAAAGTCTGCGTGAATATTGGTTTAAGCGACCAGTATATTTACGACAGAGACTGCCCAGATTTTATCACAGCTATGGTTCCTGGAAGACCCAAGCCATGTGTGAATTTTGGGTTGAACGAGGAGCTTATTCTGCCACCTTTGGCTCCGGAACTTCCTTGTGGATTGGGGTACCTTCCTGGGGGTCTACCAGTGGTGGCTAAAGCTTATGCCCCTTGCTCTAAATGCTGTGGTTGTGGGTGTGGGTGCACACCTTGCTCCTCAGCAGCGTTGCCGATCTGTTCTCCGTACAGTTGTGCCGCGTTAGCTGTTCCGTTAGCTTCGGATTTTTCAGGGTGTGTGAAGCCAATTATTTTGTAAGGTTAATTAAATATTTGTAAGAGATTGAGTAAGTTAGTTTGATTTCTTTCCAAATTCCTGTCACTTATTCGTTTTTTTTTCGAGTAGTAGTATTGACGAGTAGTAGGAATATTGATAAAGTTTTCTCTACTACTTAGGTACTTATGTTTATTTTTGTTATAAATCATAATCTAGATTGCTATCAATGTGTTAATACATTTTGATTCTTATCAAATAGACAACATTAGTTAATAGATAAAAACATTCTTGATAAATTATACACGGATATAAACGGCTATTTAAATCGTTTTTGAATTTACAATAGGTGGACTGATCAAGGACACAACACAAGAAAAATAGTTATTTAAATCAATAGAAGCAATGGCGTTGAGAGTTATTGTTTTATCGTGTTTTTTGGCCACACAATATCAGGTAGGCTTTTGATTATCTTGCTTTAAGACAACATATTGTAGGGATGTAGGCTGGTTGTAAAGAAGTATTTACGATTGATACAAAGAGCAAAGCAAAAAGAAAAAAATAATGGTGGAAGAGACTGGGTTTCGAACCCGGTATCTCTGGATTACCGGTCCAGCGTGTTGACCGAATTATTCCGCATTTAAATTTTTCTTTGTGCATATTCTACGCATTTTTTTTTCTCTGTGGCTTTCACTTCTTGCTAGGTTAGCAAGATGTCTTTCGCCAATGACGACGTGAAGGCATATCACACGATAGGAGAATGGTCGGTATTTATAATTTCGTTTTTGTGAGAGGATAGGTGTGGAACCTAAAACAAACAACATTTTATTTATGTTATGGACGGCACAGACAACACAAGACGGTTTTGATCTTTGTATCAATGGTTTAATATGAAAATTGTATATGTACCTACAAGAATAATGACACATTAGACGTATATTATGTTTCATACATTTATGTATTCACGATTTTGGTTTAAATTAAGATATGTCACTGTCAGGTGAATATTATATTAAAATATTGCGTCACTTCTATGCAAGGCGCCGCTAAACAAACATCTGACTTCACTGGGCTCCCACCCACATAATATGGTGGAGGTGCGGGTACAGTCCGACCAAAAAGAGTAGAAATTAAAAAGTGGCAATACTGTAGTGTCGTCCTTTTCTAATCAATCTAAGAAAACGGGGACGACACTACAATATTGCCACCTTTTAATTTCTACTCTTTTTGGTCAGAGTGTAACATATGACTTGTTAATTTCGATTATATTTATGACCGAAATACAATCATTATAAATGTTTGTGTGGTGGCGGCTTGCAGAGCAGTGTCACAATATTATACAATAACTAGCTGCGCCTCGCGATGTTACCCGCTCATCCCATAGGAACACAATTTTTTTTCGGAAAAACTAGCCTATGTGCTAATCCAGAGTGTCAGTTACCTTCATACTAAAATTTATCAAAATTGGTCTAGCCGTTTGAGCGTGAGGAAATAACAAACAAACACATACACACTCAAACTTTCGACCTTATAATATTAATGTGAATTTCTCCCTTATAAATTCACCCGACAGTGACAGAATTTTAATTTAAACCAAAATTGTAAATACTTATTTATAACTGACCTACATCCCTACGTACATGCATTGTATTTATAGAAAAAAAAAACAATAAAGTAAAGTTGTAATGTGGCTATAGATGTCTACGAGTAGGGAAGCAAAGCTGCAGTAGACCATATTTAGCGTTTTATTGTACTAATACTAATTTCAAATGATTACTTCCAGGCCGTAACTTCACAATGTATCCGCCAACCACTCAACCGACTCATCCCGCCACTGATAGGCCGTCAGCTCTCCCCGATTATCAGCCCCATCAACAACTGCGTCAACACACCAACCATCATCACTGACTGCACGCCCAGGTCCTGTCAGAACTTGGCTGACACTCTCCAACTGATGATCGTCTGCAACCTTCTTGAGAACACCAACTGTGGTTGCAATGATTGCAACGCCATTCCTATTTCTAACTGTGGCTGTGTTTCTCCTAACTTCGTTTCGCCTAGCGTAGTTTCAAACTGTGGATGTGTTTCACCTAATATCGTTTCGCCTAGCGTAGTTTCGAACTGTGGATGTGTTTCACCTAATATCGTTTCGCCTAGCGTGATTTCACCTGGTTTTGTTTCTAATGTTGGTTGTAATTGTTTGTCTAGTCCTTATAATAAGTTATTGAGTTTGTTGTCTTGTTAATTTTTAAAGTTATTTAATAAATTATGAATATTTAAAAACAGTCTTGTTTTGTTATCCACCTTTTTATTTCCAGTAGCTTTAATTTAAATCATTAAAGAAAAATTGAAAAGGAGCTACCTGGTGGAAGAGACCGGAAATCGATCCCGGTACCTCTGGATTACCGGTCCAGCGCGTTAACCACTTCGCTACCCCAGCTCCAGGTAGAACTGACAAATTTTCCCTTATGCTTTGTGTGTCGATCTTTGCATTGTTTATTTGAAAGGTTTTTACACCTTAGCGACCTCTATGTGATTAATATTCACATCTTACCGCACCACTTTACAGCGGTGAACGAGCAAGCGAGAGAGGGCTTAAAGAATATTTGATCTTTGTATTAATGCTTTAAATAAAAATTGTGGTGTACCCACATTACAAAATTAGACATTACATGTTTCATAAATTTGTAGCTTTAATGTTTATTTTATACATGCTTCGCTGCGCGATGTTATCCACTCATCCCACGGCAAATCTTAATTTCTCGGGATAAAAGTAGCCTATGTGTTAATCCAGGGTGACAGCTACATTCGTACTAAAATTTATCAAAATTGGTCCAGCCGTTTGAGCGTGAAGAAGTAACAAACATACACACAAACACACTCACAAACTTTCGCCTTAATACTATTAGTGTGATATTTTTTATTTATTTTATGCAAAAACGGCTTTTCAATGTTCTTACATAACCAGGGATGAACAAAACAGACAAATATTTGGGTAAGGATCAAAAAGTTTAATGAAATTTAAGCGTAGTTAGCCACGCAAAACGATAAAAAAACGATTGGAAAAAGTTCCGTTGTGCGACAAATGTGTACGATACAGTAAGGATGCTAACGTTATTTGATTGTTAATCGTCGTCGCACATAGTAGGAGAGCCAAAGAGGGGATTTCGGGAGTACCTAAAACGCGGCAGATTAATATATAGGAGGATACCTTATACCCAGCTAAGTACTTCCACCAAATATGAGCCTCATATATATGGCCGGCCGTCAAGGATAAAAGATCAGATTAGTAAAAAAAAATTGTTCATCTGAAATTCTCGAGCGCATCAGATTAAGGTAGGGCGAGTTATTTACATGCTATAACGTGTATATTGCTCTAATCTGACAATTTAAAGGTGACGTAAAGAAGGCGGAGGGCTACAAAGTTGTAAAAAAAAAACTTCATCTCAACATTCTCGAGCGTGGCTAATTTTTTTTTAATTAAAAGGGAATGAATCAATGATAACGGAAAATATATAATCTGACGATTTCCACTAGCCGAAGTAACAAAAAATCATCGATAAAGTATAATGCGCGCAGTTACGTGATGCCTGTATTCCACTCTGGTTTCTGTTGCCATGACGCTATGACAGCTGATCATGTTGTTTACAACACTAAAGTACTAGCACTATTAAATATTTATACTTTTAGAACAAAAATGGCAGATTTGCGCATGTACATTTGTACGTAAATGGGCTACTGCGCAGTCAAGATTATGCTCTAAAAGTTTGCCGGCAGCTGTACTATGAGTGATATTAATATAAAGTGTGTATTTTGTGGTAAAACTACTTTACAAAAAACAATTAAGTAAATTTACATTAGAAACATAACAAAAATGTGTAAGTTAATATTTTAGAATATAGTCGGAGCAAACCGGTTCTCCGAAAATCCCGAACAACATACAATAATCTTGAACTTTCGAGAGAATTTTCATTAAATGAAGTAAATCACGCACAGTGCTATAAATTATTTATAGCAATAAAAATACCGCGAGTCTTTCAGTATTTACAACAGCGGCAAAGTATAATGGAATATGACAGTGCATCGGAAGTTTTTGGGAATAGCTCCGAATCACATGCCCCTGCTTCTGGGGAGTGCTCCGAGTCACATTTTCGTGTTTCTGGAGAGTGCTCTGAGTCACAAGTTCCTGTTAATTTTTTTAATTGTCAGATTAGGCGAATCCCGCCAGATAATCGTCAGATTATGAGACAGCACGTCTAGGGCATAAAGATGAACCATATATATCTTAATCTGACGCGCTTGAGTATTTCAAAATGGTGAATTTTTTTGCACATTCTAATAATAACTGCGAGTTTGCGTCACATCCAAATCGTCAGATTATTATATAAGAGCTTTTTTTTAGGTTCACTTAACATCCCCTTAGAAAATCTAACGCGCCCGATGAAAAATTTTTTTTTTTCATTTTCAACCCTCAAGTACGACCACCCCCATCATGGAAACAATCAGTTTAACATGCGTACATCTTTAAAAATGTGTAGGACATGGATGCTATCAATATCTGACGCGCTCGAGTATGTCCATGCAACAGTTTTTTTTTACATTTTTGAAAATCTGTAGCCGCTCCCCCCACCGATGAAAAGGTATATATCTTATATGACATTTTTTTCTTTTTATCATCTAAGCTTCGCAACCCAATAGGTCTCTATGACGCTCGAGTGAATCCCGATTTAGCATCGTGGCGTACCCTACTAACAACCAGAGACCTTGATACAAAATTTAATTGAGTGAATGAATGTGGTAAACTTTACCTAAACTTTGGCAGTGGATTCTGTTATTTAGTTTTAGGTACATATACTTTTAGGTATATATTTTCGTTTTAAGTAAGTATGAGTAATAAAAAAGGATTTTGTTATGTCTATCCGAATTTTATTTTATTATTATTATTTATTTATTTATTAGGAACTTTACAATTTTCTTAAATCTAAATACATTGTCCCCTTAGAATAATAACGCCTAGAAACCCAGTTCACGCGCAACGGTGAGGCCACTAAAAGTAAGCCAGAAATGGCTTAAAGCGCCGATCGGCTTCTCAGTTGCAAGGACGCGTGACAGGTGTAAAGAGCTCCCACATTTTCAATTATTATGACTATTTGTGCAAGGATAGGGTGTCACAATGCATCGGAAAAAAATGATAAACATTCTAAGATAACATTTCACTCGTAAATATTATTCTTTAACTCGTATTTTTACGTAAAACAGTAATCAAAAATTCGTATCTTTTATAAGCGGCATGACCACGTAGTGTTACCCGTGTAACGGAATTATTTGCCCATAATTCTGTCCTGATAATATACTGATTACTTACAAATGTCTTGATGATGAGTTGACGACTGTGCAAATAAAAGTAAAGTCAGTTGTAAAATCATGTCTAATCTAATCTAATCTAATTTTAAAATATGGCTTCCATCAAAGTTAATGATGATTTCGCCAATTTCGAGTTTGCTCGTAGAGCATGCCGTTGTTCGGTGAGGTTTTGCTTTTTGTAAAGTGATAGCGATTTACAAAAAACCACGCGGACTATCGGGCCTTGACCCAGGAAGGGCTATGAACGCCTCAAGTTGAATTCTTCATTAGCTATTCACTCATACGTTAGATCACTGCACAAAACGCTATCAATACTACACATTGAATAACAAAATGAATAAATAACGAACAACAAAACTTAAACGCATGCGGCCATCTTAAGTCACGAACCGGAAGCAAAATCATGTCTAATTTTATTTGACACTGTAGTTTTTTGTGTCAGAGTAGTTGTGTGGATTTTGGATCAACATCATATTGTTACGCCGGTGGATTAACTTTAAACGTCAATTTCGGTGATTTAGAATCGTTTTCAGCTAGCTGTAAAGTAATTTTTGGCCGTTTCAGGATTTGCTCTATTGCATATTCAGATTTGACTATACCTACATCATAAATGACATTTTAAATTAAAATAATAAATAAAAAACTTTTGGTTAATGCATTTAATGATGTTTGAACTCAGCAACAGGTCTAAGATTCAATTAAAATTTTGAAAGTAACCAAACACCACTGGCGAGATATTCCGCCAATTTCTGGAGAATTTGATTGCGCTAGCAACATTATTGGTGTGTTTGTGTGCGTATCGGCGCGTGTAAATACGAGTTGTTCACAACTACATGAATCCATTTTATGCCTCACGAGTGACGCTTCGGCCGTTTGAAACTATCATTCTAGGCCATTGACGTATTAATTACATGGACACACAATCCGACGGAAAAAATGGCACCCTCCCAACTAATGCAAAATCACAAATCGCATTAGTTGGGCGATCAGTCTCGTTTAGACCATGACACGTGACGGGTCTCAAAAATGACTTAATTTTCAGTGAAAAATTGCAGAAATAACAGCTATAAAATAAAGAAAAAGGTCAGAATATTCTTTTTTACGCAGATTCTATTGATTAATTAACGAATCCTATGTAAAATCATAGCATATTTTAGATTAGAATTATTAACTTTGTCCCTACAAAATGCACCTCATCACAGAACAAAAATCTAAGGAGTCGCTATAGTTATATATTTTATTAATTAATAAAGGAGTGCAATAAATAATTATCCTATTTTTTTATTAAAATTCCCACGCGATCTTAAACAACGAGAAAAATTGAGGTCACGTTTAGTAAGAGACAGACGTCAAGAATAATTTCAGCCAAATAATTCGTCTCTCGTGTGTTCGTTCGGCATACCTAATCATATCGTCGGCCGTAGGTTCAATTGGGGTAAGGGACAAAATACGCAAAATGAGTTGAATATACAGTTTTGTTCAGAATTTTCCGCTCTATCGAATGGTGTATATAAAAAAAAAATCTAGATTGAAAAAAGTGTTCCTTACACTACTGATTTTTATGGGTTCAAAATCAAATCTGACCCACAAGAACCATGTATCTGTTTTTTATTTTAATAAAGCAACATCAAATAGGGTAACTACTGCCACCAATCCACTTTGAATAAGGTAAAGGTCTTTCCAATTAAGGAATTACCTTTACATGACTTATTTTTGAAGACAATCTTATGAAACTGGCCTTTACACTAATGCTTTTTTTTGCTCATGAATAAATAACAGCCATACCTTAAAATTATTGCACGAGCTTTGAAAAATATGCTCCTTACCCCAATTTGCCATCTTATATTTTTAACAGTGTGAACCTTACACCAATTTAGTTAAGACGATATTTAGGTTTGATCCGATTTATGTTTAGATTCCGTGTCCGTTACGCTAATTTTCCCGTGAGAATCAATGAATTACTTATACCTGTTACCTTTATATACAAACACATCTTACTTCATATTATTTTAATCTATTGACAATAAAGAAAGTGTTATGTTGCAATAAAAACACCTTCATCAGTTTTATAACCTTTGTTTATACGGGTATCTGTGTAAACTGGATGTTAATTTTTGGCTTTACTAAATCATTGAAACTACTAGCGTAGTTTGACTTATTTACATGCAAACTTTCACGATAAATGAAGGTACTCAAATTAATTTGGTAAGAAAATTTAAAAGAACCCCGCACAAAATGATCGGTAAAAGCCGTTCGGTCGATTTGGCTGAAATTTTGTGAAAATATAGCCTCTAATACTCTGATCAGCTGTGTGAAGTTGCAACTTTAATTAATGACTAGTTTTTAAGATATGAATTTTTATGTTCAATATTTTTTACTTAGATGTAATTCCTATTTAGTTAACGTACACTGTAGCAACCTGGCTTATTATTTTTTCCGTGGCAATATCGGGATGAAAAACATAATTCGAGGGTTCAAACTATCTTCACGCCGAATTTCGTCCAGTTCCGTCCGAGCGAGAGCGTGGAGAACTATCAAACTCATAGGTATGTACTACATTACAGCAATCTTAAGGTTTTTAAGTTTTTCCCGATACGAAGAAAATGTGAAGTATCCATCGCTAAGAACGCTTTATACCATACTTAATGCATTGAATGCACAAAGATAGTCTTGTAAAACCAAGCAAATATCAATTAATTATACCTAGTACAGTTAAGCATCGTAATGTAGCTACATACCTATGAGTTTGTTATTATTTTATTTTTTTATAACGGCACAACATAGTGGCTCCACTTCGCCTGATGGTAAGCAAAAAGGGGAGCCCAAGTCGCAATGGCAACTAACGAGAATCCAACGGTGCCAAGTCAGTTGACACTGCCATGCTGGCCCGAGAGATGCTTCTTCACGCTTCGTTTGAAGAGTCCCAAGTTATAAGAAGAAGGAAACACATGAGCCGGCAAGGAGTTCCATATTTTAATAGTTCGGCAGATTAAGGAATTGCCAAACTTCTTGGAGCGTGTGGGAATATTCTCCACGGTGAGGCGATGACATCGCAAACTGGCACGTGTGGTTCTATGACGGAAAGGGGAGGGTGGGATAAGAGAAGAGAGAGAAGGATGAAGAGTTCTTCAGAACACTCGCCATGGTATAGGCGATAGAAAACGCTCAGCGACCCAATGTCCCTACGTAATTGAAGGGGTTCGAGGAATCTGGTACTTTTCTCGTCACCTATGATGCGGTCCGCCCGACGCTGCAATCTGTCAAGAGCATCGAGTAGATATCCCAAAGATGCGAGCAGTACTCAACGCACGACCGAACTTGAGTCTTATAAAGAAGGCAAAGCTGGTCCAGCGTGAAAACCGTCGCACCCTGTTCAGGTTCCCCAGTTTTTTGGAAGCTGTGGTAATCAGTGACTCGATGTATTCGTTTTGGTTAAGATTGCAGCGGATATCCATGCCTAACATATTCAGGCTATCACGCAAACCAAGAGGAGTGCTCTGGAGACTAGGGGTAGGGAGAAACGTAGACGTCTTGGTTGAGAACGCACACACCTGGGTTTTCTTGGCGTTGAACTCAATCAGGTCAACAGAACCCCATTTGCTAATGAGGTCCAGAACCTGGTCCAGTTCAACGACAAGATTCTCACGTTTCGCGCCGATTTCGGCCCTACAAGCTCCCGGCCGACCAATATATCGACCATGGACCGTACTCCACGCTCTCGCTCGGACGGAACTGGACGAAATTCGGCGTGAAGATAGTTTGAACCCTCGAATGATGTTTTTCACCCCGATATTGCAACGGAAAATAATAATAAGCCAGGTTGCTACAGTGTACGTTAACTAAATAGGAATTACATCTAAGTAAAAAATATTGAACATAAAAATTCATATCTTAAAAACTAGTCATTAATTAAAGTTGCAACTTCACACAGCTGATCAGAGTATTAGAGGCTATATTGTCACAAAATTTCAGCCAAATCGACCGAACGGCTTTTACCGATCATTTTGTGCGGGGTTCTTTAGTAATGAATCCATCGAGAAATGTAAGTGTCTATTTATGTTATTAGGTATAACTCGTCAGTTTGGCGTCTCTGAATGACAGTAAGTACTGAACTCTTTGTCGACAGCTCGTGATTGTTATTCTACCCGTGAAGTGTTTTGTTAAGCGGATAGTTTAAAAAAGTGGGCTAAGATTGTCGAAAAAAGCAATAACCAATGGAATACTGGAGGAGGTATTGACACGTTCTTTATTTAAAGTTTTTAATTAACTTTACACATTGTATGTTTAAAAATATCTCAAGGAAGATTAGATTGACTTTCCGAGAACTAGCTGAGTTGAACTTAGGTATATGAGGCCGGATAGTCGACATGGGTAAATCTTTATAGATAACGATAAGGTAATCCTACTGAGTTTGGGCTTCCTAAAATCGTCTCAGTACTAGATGAATTGCAAAGGAAAATTTTCACTGAAAATTAAAAGGCATTCCTAAGTATGACACACTTTAATAGTTATTATCTGAAATTCCGCTACCGATAAGTGTTGAGAAATCAAAGGATCTAACTAGAGCTCTTGCTATTCATTGACTGACATTGATGTTGATATTGATTATATTTCATAGCTATAAACAAGAACTTTTCATTTAATTGATGTTTTTCAAGTACATTACTCTTATGGTAATTTTATTATACAGCCTCATTTGACTCCTTAGGTAACAAGTTTCAAGTTTGACAAGTAGTATAATTTATAAAATACCATAATAAATAATAGAATAAGTCTTTCGTTTCATTTATGCATGTCGTTCACACAGGTTCAAGTCGTATTCGTTCGTTTATGCACGTCGTTCATAAGGATAACATTGGTGCAAATAAATTGAGTCAGTACCTATGTCTTTAAATACTCGCGAAAAAAAGCTATAACTACAAAAAAAACATTTTTATAGGGTCAATGTATTAGTTCTTTATTTATAAACACTATAGCTTGTATAAAAAGTCTTAAAAGATTCAAGTTCTAAATATCTACCATTGAAAAATAGCTTTTTGTCTCTTCTGAAAAGTGCCGTTTTTTAGTTATCCCTTATTAACTGGAGGCACTGAATTGTGAGCAATTACTATGTTATCTAACAGGACTCCTAAAAAAGTACAAATTTAAAATGATTATTTCTGAATTGTATTTAATTTTGTAACTTTTATCGTTCAACACAAGCCCTAAACTTTTAATAAATTTACTGTATAAATTACATTGGTTGTTTATTTCAGTATTCGATCATAGAGGCTGAGAAATAATTAATGTGGTTATAATAAAGAAAAAAACATAAAATAAAATGTGGGTTATTCCACTCGATAGAAACGTTACGTGTAACGATACAAATATTGCATGTAACGGACACTCAAAAAATGCTCACACGGTTTCAATACATTTATATACCTCTTACATTAATGTTTTAAAGGTTTCCGGTGTTAAAATACGCCTTACGTCAAAGTACTTATTTATTTTTACAACGAACCCTTTACGTTATTTTTTCTTTCACACATAATCTCAATTAGTCCCTTACGCCATTTCTTCATCAATATAGTGGATACAATAAATAGGTAAATTTAAGGTAAGGGACGAGACTAAAGAATACTCTGTCTGTAAGGGACATCAGCAGCGAAATAAGTTGGTGTAAGGGACATGTCATTTTCTATAATATTTAAATTATTAAAACGAGAACTACATAGATAGACAGAACACTAAAATACAAGATTATGTATGAAATCAGGCCCAAAAAAGGTTCACTACAAAAAAAGTTATGAACGATTTAGTTAAAAAAAAAACTTTGTCAGCCTCTCCTGAACAATCGTATTTTGTCCCTTACCCCAATTGAACCTACGGTCGACGATATATATATATTTTTTTATGTTTAATCAAAAGAAGCGTAAAAGTCTTTCACTCAACACAGCTTTAATATCTCAATAAAAACGTAAAAAAATGTCAATGTATACAAAAGAAGCGTAAAATGGTTATGTAGTGTTTGTGGTAGTAGGTATCTATACATAAATAGATATACACTGTCTCAGGCGCACGTCACATAGGATGCTGCGTTTAGTTACACGCGAGCTTAGGGCGAGAGTGGACGCATGATATTGATATGTGTGCGGCGGCGAGTGAGCCAGTGTTATGAACATATGCCTTTTACAGGCAGATCCTACAGGTTACATTAATAAATTAATAAAAAAATTGCTCTGTTGTCATTGTTTTATTTTGTCTCAGAGTCTAGACACTGTCAGTTTAAACCTTTGAACGCCAAGAACACCTAAAGACAATGTGTGCTGCCGTGCATACTACGCCACCGACTTTCACGCCACGCCATCAAACTTTAAAGGGTTAAAAATGTTAATATTTTGCACTTGCCTTACTCTCATTTTACATACTAGAACAAGATGAGTTGAGAAATCATAATGTCATTATTACCTACTGATCCCTTCTATGCAGGGTCGGGACCCTTTTATGCAGTTGTTAAATAAAAACGTAACTTAATTTGCTATTAACAATTTACGCGATTATTTAGTTCAAACAACAAATATATTTTAATACCTAAATCACATAATAATGAAAATATTTTTAGTATGTAAAACTATTAAAATCTGCTCCATTCGTGCCATGTTCCAAGTTTGACAAGAGACATGAGTCAGAATCCGCTAAAAAAGTTAATTTACACGAAAAATATTTGTGGTAATAAGTACGTAAGCCAATTTGACACTTAAACGTTTGAGTAAAGAGTTTTTTTGTACGAAGTAATTATGTTGTTGTAAATTATAAATAAGCGTTATTGGCATCTACTTGAACATGACAGCAGTGCCACTTTTTTCGACAATTTTGTTCGGGTCTGTGGCTCTATTATAAATCATACCTCAATGTTCTAGGCGTTATTATTCTAAGATTGTCCCACAAAACCAGTGGCTGGTTTGACTGTAGATCGTTGACTGTAGAATGTTTGATCTGTGTACAATGAGCTGCAGAGTTGCCATGTATTTGTGCAGCCCATAGTACATAACAAGCCCAACCTAACTTACAGTGGTTTATGATACATCATAGTATGATTTATGTAGTGGTTATCAATTCTCCCATCATCTTATGAGCCGTCATCAATAACTGTTAGAACCTGGCACCTATGGAATAGTTTACCAGCTAAATAAACTAATTATTTAGAAATAACAAAAAAAAACGTTCAAGTGCGAGTCAGACTCGCGCGACGAGGGTTTCGTACAAACACTTTCCATCCTTAAGTGTTTAAGTTAAGTAAGTGCACCTGGTATGTATACTTAGCCCTTCATACAAATGAGGTGCAAAGTTAACGCAACCAATCCCGTTTGTTGTATGGGAGGTCCCCTTAAATATTTATTTTAGTATTTGTTGTTACAGCGGCAACATCATCATCATCTGTAAAATTTCAACTGTCTAGCTATCACCGTTCTTGAGATACAGCCTGGTGACAGACGGACGGACGGACGGACGGACGGTCGGACGGACAGCGAAGTCTCAGTAATAGGATCCCGTTTTTACCCTTTGGGTACGGAACCCTAAAAAATACTGTTTCTGTCGGTAACTAGCACTTTGAAAAAAGGCCTATAACATAATATCATCTACACAATTCAAAGTATATCCTATAAAATACCGTGAGAGAGGCAACTTTTCTGCTATGTTCAAAGTTTTGCAGCTTTCTCTCCACCAGAGGCACCAGATCAGAGTAACCAATTAGCTTCTTGGCATTTTTGATTGAATTTAATACAACCAGTTGGTATTTGGCAGATATTGTGTTTTCAAGTTCTTTATTTTCAAGTGCTTAAAATAAGTACAACGGTCTTCAACTATAAAATATATATTTATTAGCATAACAACTAAAACGTAGTAGCATAATATACAAACTTAAAGTATCAATATTTTGTTAATGTAGACAGTAGACTTGACGAAGAAGGCAACATGCTACACGGTCACTAACACTTCGTGCCAACAATGAAATTGGAACTAGAATCTCCAATCGGCTGACAACTAAAGCTAACCACAGGGACAGAAGTCGGCATATATCCATAATTGCAGATCAACTGAGCTGGTATTTCTTCCGGGAATACCACTTCAGCCATATTAGGGTAGTTATTGGAACAGACATCCGATGTATTGACACCTAAGTACGCTGCCAAGGCTTCTAACACCCCACTGTCAATATCACTTCGGCTTGAAGGCACGTACACACCCTGTTGGAGGTTATAGTTCTGGGTTTGACCACAGGTTTGCACACCCTGTTGGAGGTTATAGTTCTGGGTTTGACAATTTTGTACAGGATATTGGTTGGAAATCTGTGATGCAGTCTGTCCCCTCTGTTTCAAATAGTCGATGAACGGGCAATAGTCATAACCAGAAGATTCGGGCTCAATTTCTACTGTAGCCTCACATCTGTCGTTTTGGGAGTTTAGATAGTCGAGAACTGCCGGCCAGTCTGCCCTTGAAGTTTGCCCGCATTGGTCACCACGTAAACGTTCTAGAAGTCTCTCCCAATCGTAGCAATTTGGTTCTTCAGGCTGGCTGCAACTGCATGTTGAAGCTGTCTGGGATGATCCTATCTGGTAAGAGTTCAAGCCTTTAAGGAAATTGGACAAGTCGAAATTTGACACAGATGTCTCAACTACTGGAATAGAACAGTCTTGGTTGATGATGTTGTTGCTCACAGCAGAGTTGATGAAGTCGTTAGCGATCATCATCTGTAAAGCATTGGCTAAGGAGTTGCAGAGAGAGTTGTCGATGATGGTGGCACAGCTGCTGGGTGGGATGGTGATTGAGGAAACTGGGGCTGAGATGACTGTAGGGTTGCAGGCGCAGGGTTGGGATGCAGGCTGGGCGCATTGCGCTGTCTGTAATGGGATCTGAAATTCAAAAGTAAAAATGTATGTAACATGTAATGTCTCATTATTTATATTGTAGGTACACACCTCAATAATTGACATTTTGAACCATTGATACAAAGATCAAAACACAAAGAAAAACTGAAATGCGCAACCTAGCGGAAGAGACCGGGCATCGAATCCGGTACTTCTGGATTACCGGTCCAGCGTGTTGACCTCTCCACCACCCAAATTTCAAATAAAACTATGCAAATAGGTACTAAGATTGTTGGTTACTCTTTGGTTAATCCTTAGGTTTTATGTGTTTGACATTTGCTTGGAACAGTTATTGTGGTCCGAATCTATCTATAAAATATTATATTTACCTTAGGTATGGAAGACACTTGTATGCCTTGTCTGGGAGAAGTACATCCGCATCCAGTTTGGGACCGCTGTTGGTTCGATCCCTGTGAAAGTAAAAATTGGGGATCCTCTTCTTTTATAGAAAAATACTTCACCGAATGCTTCAGTTCATAGAATATTCATTTCATAGACATTTCTTTCTTTGGAAGACATACATTTTTTGAAAGCTTGCAAATGTCAATCTATAGATTAGGCTAGGAGTGTTAATTCAGTGAATAAAGGATTTTGACCTTACAAACGGTCCGGTAGTTTTGAATTTTTGATATGTTGTCTACGATGGTTAGTCAGTGCTTAAAATGCAAAATGCACAATTCCCCCCCCTCCGCGCCCGCCGCCATATTGAAAAAACCGGCACTCTCTTCATATTTTTGCTCATATCTTCCTTTAGGAGCATTTTAGCTAGAAGAAAGCTTCGACAATATTATAGAGAGTTAAATTTACTACATTTTCCATTTTATATTTTGTTTCTAGGACAGATAGTTACGGAGATATGCACATTTAAAAAAATTTAAGAAATTGCAATTTCCAACTCAAAAACAAACTTCTGGATTATATCTTCGTTTAGGAGCATTTTAGCTAGAACAGTGCTTGGGCAATTTTGTAGAGAATGAAATTTACTATAATTTACATTTCAAATTTTATTTCTAGGACATATAATTACGGAGATATGTAAAAAATAAAGTCAGGTTTTCCGAAAATGTATGTAAAAATGGACATGAGTTTTATAAGCAATTATATTTCCTACATGTTTTAATTTGTCCTAGACTAGTCCATAACTGAATGACAGCGTTCTAAACCAAGAATTTTGAGAAATTTTCGGAAAATTCGACTTTTCCTGTTTTTTAAATGTGCATATCTCCGTAACTAACCGTCCTTGAAACAAAATTTGAAGTGTAAATTATAGTAAATTTAATTCTCTACAACATTGCCCACGCTTTGTTGTATCTAAAATGCTCCTTAACGAAGATATAATCCAGAAGTTTGTTTTTCAGTAGGAAATTGCGATTTTTTACGTTTTTTTTAAATGTAGATATCTCCGTAACTGTCTGTCCTAGAAAAAAAATATAAATTGGAGAAGGTAGTAAATTTAACTCTCTATAACTTGGTGGAAGCTTTCTTTTAGCTAAAATGCTCCTAAAGGAAGATATATGAGCAAAAATATGAAGAGAGTGCCGGTTTTTTCAAAATGGCCGCGGGCGCGGAGGGGGGGGAATTGTGCATTTTGCATTTTAAGAACTGACTAACCATCCTAGACAACATATCAAAAATTCAAAACTACCGGACCGTTTGTAAGGTCACACATAGTACTTTAGTCTCTATTCACCGTATTATGTGGAGATTCCAAAATATTTTGTGGTAACAGGAAAAAAATGGTTTCGATGAAATTAAATTTCTATGGAATGATAATTCGATGAAACGTTTGTCTTAACTGTCTTACAAGGGTAAACCTAAAATTTGATGAGAAAAACTAGGCAACACAATATAAATATGACCTTTATGGTCAATAAGTTCCCTACTTAAAATTACTTATGCCACTTGAATAAAAAAAGCTATATACAAGGTATATATCGGCACTTTGGAAACATCTCCAAGATATCAAAGAGTTATATATAGAAACAGGGCATGTATTGGTACTACTAACCTGTGACAAAATCTGCGATATTTGCGATATTGGGATTGCTTGCAGGTTACAATTTTGTCCTGGCATCTGTAACAGAAACAGTATTTTTGGTCTAAACTTTAGAATAAATACGCCTAGAAACCTAGTCAATGCTTGAATGTGAAGCCAGTTTTGAATAGCCACGGGCGTTTTGTCCGTGTGCGCATCTGTCACAACGTCAATGTCACAAGCAAAACGTCTCTATGATTGGTTCGTAGACACGCACACATAAAACCAAAAGCGGCTCCATCTTTCGCAAATCTGTTGTATGATGACTCTCGTTCTAGGGGTGTCTATTCTTAAGTCTAAACATATTAGAAACCGTAACCAGTGGTGTTTTTGTTTACTAACACTTTGTGTGGATCTCGGTGTCTGAAATAAACGCCTTATTATTATTCCTTTAGACCCGTTCCAGACCTTCCGATCCGATCCGATTTATCGGAAGAAATATCCTAACAATTACAACATTATCCGATTTCGTAAACATTACACTACACATTATCCGATTTCATCCGATAAATCGGATCGGATCGGAAGGTCTGGAACGGGTTTTATTAATCCCACCTTTCATATTAGGCTAGGTTTTTTTTTACAATAAATCTGTATTATGAAAAAGTAAATGAAATATTGGGGCAATGGAGATAGGACATTTGATACTTATGTGATATGAAATTAGGATATATTATGTAATCGTTAGGAAAAAATTGTATTAGTACATGAAATATTAGGGTAAATAAGTATGAGAATAGAAAATTAGGACAAAAAATATTAAGGCACATGTGTTGACTAACTGTAGATAACGTTACGACAAACAATCATTACCGAAAACAACATCAGGGAAAACAAAAATAGGCCATATTATACTTTTAGGGATTCCGATATAGATCGGAAGTGTTTTTAATATACCTTTACATTATTACTTACAATTTGTAGCTGCGGGGATGCTTTCAATACTTTGTTGGAATTTGAAGGTTGAAATTGCATCTGGAAAAACAATTTATGTTCGTAAAGTAAAATTATGACAGTTTTTTCATACCAAAAAGACAGAGAAATAAGCAAGAAAAATAAGACGTTTCAATGATCAGGGTATTCTCATGAAATGAAACGAAATTAATAGAAAAAAAAACAGTAGTGCCACAAGGGCACTTTTAGAAGTCAGATTTCAGATTGTGAATCTACCGGCATTTCGCACGAGGAGACCGCTGTTGAGAAGAAAGCCTAAAGAAGCTCAACAGTAAGTATTTTTTTACGTATACGTAAGGGTATGGATTCTCCATCGATCGATGATAAGTTGTTAAGTAAACTACACTTATTTTATAGACAGTTTCATAGCGTTTGAGCGTTTTTAGCGCTCCGTAGGAATGTTGAACTTTGACGGCCATTTCTGACTTTTAGAGCAGTCTAAGTGTAGTAGTAGTGTAGTTTCTGCAGGAAAATGTAGTTAAGCTCCTAATCTTCATTGTCAAATATATTTAATTAAATTACTACTATTTTTCAAAAATGCATGTTGAATGTTAAAAACTAAATTTAAGAATCTATTGGAAATAAAAAAAGGCTATATTATTATTATTAAGTGTAGTATAGTCCCATAATTATAAATAATGTATACATTTGATCACAATAAAAAATAGAATCGATTGACATCCTAAAAAAAAAATTGTCTACATGCCTATTCTACTGTGCTACGGTAAAAAGCCGTATCTTACTATGAAATCCATGCAAAGATACGTACCTTTTAACGTAGGACGGCAGTATTGTATAATAAATATAGATGAATGAATTTTCTTACAGTTTGTGGCTGTGATCCCCCTCCACATGATGGTTGAATCTGTTAACAATAAAATTTATATTTAAACATATTTTATATATTTATTTATATATTTTAGTTTATTTATATTATTTATGTTTTAATTTATTTAGTAATCTATTATACGGGATGGGACCTGTAACAGAAACAATAAATTAAACGATATTTTGTAAAACAACTTTTAAAAATAATTTGTATTAAACCATTGATAGAAGGTCAAAGCACAAAGAAAATTGAAATGCGTAACCTGGCGGAAGAGATCGGGAATCGAACCCGGTACCTCTGGATCACCGGTCCAACGTGTTAACCTCTCCACCACCCTAACGCCGTTAACTTTTGTATCAATAGTTCAATATAAAGAAATGTAGTGTGCATAAAAAAAATTGCATAAATTGATACATTGAAAAATAATGTTTATTCAAAGAAGCAATTATTGCGAAACATTGAAATTTTTATTGCAAAAAATATTATATTTACGTTCGACAAGGGTGACTGCTGATTCGAGACGCAACCGATTGACTGTGATTGGACCTGAAAAAAAAAGCATTGCTATTATTATTTATTGTGTTATTAATCGTTAAAAATAATTAATGTTCTAAGGGTCCCTACCGTTTGCCCTAATTTCATTTGCCATAATATTAATTTGCCATAACCTATTTTTTCTGTAAATTGCAACTTTTCCGGCTTGTTATAAAAAAAAACCTTACCTAATTTCTATTTGAATAGTATTTAGAAAAACCCGAAGTATGTACGGTTTCAGAATTAAAAAGTTTATGGCAAATGAAAATAATAGCTACATAATTTATGGCAAATCAAATTCGAGCAAGAGATTCTGTTTTCTTTTACCGCTCAATTATCGAAGATACGACGGTCAATACAGAAGAATATAGAAGAAAAATTGATGAAAGGAAAAAAAAACTGGTTTGATTTGGGGAAGACCCATATATATTAATCACTTTTTTACTTAAAAATAACCGACTTTAAACGGAAAAATTGTATTTCCAAAAACAACTAATGGATCTCGTCATCAGATCTCCATAATTTTATGGGACCAATTTGGAAATTCCTGTTCTCGAACAAAAGATAATTTTCGAAATCAGTTCATAAATTACGAAATGCGAGTAAAATTTTTTTGAAGTCGGTTGTAAAAATACTGAAATTTCGAAATATTAAAAATTGATAAAATCACGGGGACAAAACAAAATTTAAAAAGAGTAATACGTGCCTTGCAAATTGTTACCACCAACGTGAAAACAGCTATTTTCAGCGCCATATTTAAAAAGATACTCAAGAGCTAGGTCACTTTGTTTTATACATTTAGTGCAATGATACAGTGACATAATTATAAATTGCAAAATTATGATAACATATTTGTGATATTAGGTTACGTGTTGTTTTGATAATATTTTCGATTATGATTAGTAGAAAAACTATGCAATACAAAAAGTTGCATTTATCTGTGTTTCATATCGATATAATACATTATTCACAACTTTAATCTATACTATTATAAAATCCTAAATTTGTATTGAAAATAAATTTTCTATGCAGGAAAAATCTCGATAGCGTGATGCAGCCGGATAGTTGTTTTGTATGGACACGCTTCGCCGTGCCAACCATTTGTTTTCAAAAAAACCTTTGTCCTCGCATCACGCCGAAACGGCTGGATAAAAAGTTACCAATTTTGGTACAGGATCCAAAGATGGTTATAGGATATTTTTTATTATGTTTAATATTTATCTCTGAAAACATAAATTCCATGAAATATTTTCCTTGCAATGTGTAACCATATAATGACAGCGTTTGTGATTTTGAATTTAGAACGACGCGACCCCCGCGTGGCTCTTACGTGTACAAAAACTAAAAAGTATGAATTCGACATAATACCTCCTCGCGGCCCACCGGTATTAACAATAAGGTTAAGGTTGTTTGAGGCGTTGAGTTACGGAAACCGTCTTAGTTAGATAGAAAAGATGGCACCAATTATCGACCAACACAGACGAAAATATGAGTGCAATGTTCGTTGTAAATTGGCTCATGCTCAAAAAAAAACATACATTTCTTTAAAAACACAATTTGCGACAATAGGAACTAATTAATACTCTTTTATTGAATATGCAATTATATTCTTCTGTAGTTTGTAAGTATTGACCATAAAAAAGCCCGGAGACGCAATAAAAAATGTTAATGAATAAAACAGATTTTTAATTGCTATTTTATCGAGTTTAATTGAAATAAATGTATTTTGAATCAATTTAAGTACATTAAAAACATTTTTAAATATGTTTTACCAACCAACATTTAGAACATTAGGCGCAAATTTTTGTATTGTTTTTGTTTGGCCTAACTTACTAATAAGGTAGCGAAATGTATAATAAACGATAAATATACGATATATTTAGCCACAATTTTGCATCTATGCAGTTTTTTTATATATAAAATTTATTCAAAGTAATAAAATATATCATTATTTTTTTGTTTTTAACGGTGTGTTGAGATTTTGTTCTCAATGACCCAATTTTTCGCTAGATGGCGTTGTTACTTTGACAAAATCTCCATACTAGCGGCTGCATCGCGCTGTTAAGATTTTTCCTGAGTTAATAACACCAGCTCCATACATGTAAGGTTTTGGAGCCATTGATGGGTCTCCTCGACACCAAGGCCAAGGATTCACGCACGTCGTTGCGTGCCCGTGACCACGATTCGGCACAAGCTAGGGTCTAGCTGTGATGGGTTAACCTGGACTTCGAGAATAACTTCCGAAGTTGTTGAATATTGATCGCATACCTAATATAAGCAGCAGTGTATCAGTTATTGAGAGTTGCTGCTCGACAATGTATGCATTTTGTATGAAAAACAACCATGATTCGAGACAAGACAAAATTATTAAATTTACAATGTAGAAAGGATTTCACCTAGCTGGGATTTGAACCCAGAACCTACTGAAATAATAACCGTGCTATCTCATGCATTTTCCTTTGCTTCCTTATTCATTATACCACGGATAAAAACAGTGAGGCCATCACGTATCCGTTCAGTGGTGCTGTCGCCATTATTGACGTACGCTCGATTGAGTTAAGTTGGCACCTGAATCTTATGGCGTTACTTAGGACATTATTATGACAGGTCATATTATTATATTACTATTAGTACCATTGTAGACGAAAATAATTTATTGTCATCTTAATAGATGCCATTAATATATGTTCAGGTAGGACTATGAGCTAATTATTTTTCAAGGTGCTTTGAATAGTTATCTACAATAAACAATAAATATTCAAAACGATATATAAGCATAAGTCTAGCCTCAATTTAAACTAAACCAAGATGATGTTCACAATGGTAGCACCGAAGGTGCGGAGCGATCTAGAGTAGTCGCCCACCCACTAAATTAAGAAGTAACTTAATGCGAGACCGTAGGCCGAGCTCCACGTAGCACTGAAGGTGCAGAGCGTCCCAGGGAAGCCGCTCACACACTTCAACTTATATTAAGTAGGTGGGTGGCCTCGCATTATTTTTTTTAAATCTACAATAGACAATAAATATTAAAAACAATCTTTTAAACATACCTAAGTCTTGACTCAATCTTAATTAAACCAAGATGATGTTCACAAGCGTAGCACCGAAGGTGTGGAGCGTTCTAGGGAAGTCGCCCACCCACTAATATAAGTAGTAACTTAATGCGAGGCCGTAGGCCGAGCTCCATGTAGCACTGAAGGTGCAGAGCGTCCCAGGGAAGCCGCTCACACACTTCAACTTATATTAAGTGGGTGGGCGGCCTCGCATTAAATTATTTAAATCTACAATAGACAATAAATATTCAAAACGATTTTTTAAACATAAGTCTTGCCTCAATTTTTATTAAACCAAGATCATGTTCACAAGCGTAGCACCGAAGGTGCAGAGCGTCCCAGGAAAGCCGCTCACACATTTAAACTTATATTAAGTGGGTAGGCGGCCTCGCATTAATTTATTTGAACATATTTTAAGTGGGTGGGCGTCTTCCCTGGGACAATCCGCACCTTCGGTGCTAAGTTACTTTATAAACCCTTAGTAATTTAATGCGAGGCCGTAGGCCGAGTTCCACGAGCGTCCCAGAGAAGCCACCAACCCACTTAACATTATGTTTAAATAACTTGATAGGCGGCTTCCTTGGGACGCTCCGCACCTTTGGTGCTAAGTGGAGCTCGGCCTGCGGCCTCGCATTAAGTTACTTCAACTTATATTAAGTGGGTGCAGCTTCCTTGAGACGCTCCGCACCTTCGGTGCTACGCGGAGCTCGGCCTTCGGCCTCGCACTAGGTTACTTCAACTATTAAATGGGTGGGCGGATTCCTTGGGACGTTTCGCACCTACGGTGCTACGCGGAGCTCGGCCTTCGGCCTCGCATTAAGTTACTTCGACTTATATTAAGTGGGTGGGCGGCTTCTTTGAGACGCTCCGCACCTTCGGTGCTACGCGGAGCTTGGCCTGCGGCCTCGCATTAAGTTACTTCCACTTATATTAAGTGGGTAGGCGGCTTCCTTGGGACGCTCCGCACCTACGGTGCTACGCGGAGCTCGGCCTTCGGCGTCGCATTAAGTTACTTCAACTTATATTAAGTGGGTGGGCGGCTTCTTTGAGACGCTCCGCACCTTCGGTGCTACGCGGAGCTCGGCCTGCGGCCTCGCATTGAGTTACTTCAACTTTTATTAAGTGGGTGGGCGGCTTTCTTGGGACGCTCCGCACCTACGGTGCTACGCGGAGCTTGGCCTGCGGCCTCGCATTAAGTTACTTCCACTTATATTAAGTGGGTAGGCGGCTTCCTTGGGACGCTCCGCACCTACGGTGCTACGCGGAGCTCGGCCTTCGGCGTCGCATTAAGTTACTTCAACTTATATTAAGTGGGTGGGCGGCTTCTTTGAGACGCTCCGCACCTTCGGTGCTACGCGGAGCTCGGCCTGCGGCCTCGCATTGAGTTACTTCAACTTATATTAAGTGGGTGGGCGGCTTTCTTGGGACGCTCCGCACCTACGGTGCTACGCGGAGCTCGGCCTTCGGCCTCGCATTAAGTTACTTCGACTTATATTAAGTGGTTGGGCGGCTTCCTTAGGACGCTCCGCACCTTCGGTGCTACGCGGAGCTCGGCCTTTGGCCGCGCAATAAGTGTACGTGTGGTATTGTGTTTACGCGTGCGAAGCCGCGGGCAAAAGCTAGTACTATATAAAGATAATATAGCAAATATATCAAGACAAATATCGCCATTTTCACAACGTTTTTATCATAATAAAACATGTCATATTATGCTAACTATAACCGATTTGAGCAAGACACTCATCATTGCTTAAATAATTCATATGTTGGAAGTTGCAAACGAAAAACATTATGTACATAACTCGCATTCACATAATTTCATAGTTTATGTTATATAATTAAATCGATCTATAAACTATGCAACATTATCTATCAAACCGTTTAATAGCTGTGGTAATATTTCTATTATAGATAAATTGTTGTGAAAAATAGACAGTTATATACAATGACATAATAAAGGCAATGATGGGGTGATTACTAAATAAAATCAAATCGAATTTCATGTACAGATAAGAAAGTCTATATGAAACGTAGGCACGGTGATCTAATGTCATTTTATAATTTAATTCTGAGTCATAATGACTCTTGGTTTTTTTGGTAATTGTTTTTTGCAATGCGTTTTTATCAAGGTAATAATTTAACCGTATTACGTATACACAAACACAATATTAAGTAAAAGTAATGTGCGTTTATCGAACGAATTTTCTATTATTCTTAATAACTGAGAAAAAATAGGTACCTAAGACAGAAAACACCTTGGTTTACACGGAAGAGACAAAAGCAATGCGACTTGTTAAATGTTTCGAATCGCTCAAACTAAAAATACCATATGTAATTTTATTTATTTTTTCAGATAATCGTTGCTCAAATGACCGCCACAAAATACTTCCAAATGGGAAACATGGCTCCAATGCGTCCCAATGTCCAGGCTATGCCCAGTGTGCCAATGCCATACCCAACAAACCCCACTATATCATCACTCCTAAATACATATCTACCAAATTACCAAAATTTACCAAGCCTACCAAATTTACCAAGCATACCAAATGTACCGCTGCCGTTATCAAATCTACCAGCCATACCATCCTCCATGACATCCCAACCAATAAATCCCTTAAATTATCCATCCCCTATACCCACCTCTAACATGAAATTACCAGTCCCACCAAAAAGCTTCTTTGACCCCACAGTCATGAACAACTTGGCTATCGCCCTGCATCTACTAATACTAACCAACTTATTGCATCCTCAAGAATCAGAAGCCAAACCAAATCCTCCAGATCCATCTGTATACCCTCAAAATACACCATCAGCCCCAACATATCAACCCAATGTAGTCCAAGGCTATTACGCAGAACCACAGGATCCTCAACCTTCGTTCACCCCTCCTAACTCCCAATTTTTATCCTCCTCTGGTTTCACGGAATCTTCAATATCTCCGTCTCTTATGGGACCTATGCCTGGTTATGGTAACACCAATCAGACCCCAAGGAACAGCTACAGCCTGATGTCTCCGTATGAGGCTTTAGGTCCAGGACCTCAGGGGAAAGATGTATTTGCGCAATATGGACCTCAGAATTTGAAGGCTGATTTTCAGTCGCCATACAATTCTATAATGGCAAACGATAATTCTAGCAAGGATTTGTTTAGTATGTTTTAAGCGTTTTACCTATTATATTAATTTATTATTGCTTTAATAAATATTACAAATCAAATATTTGTTTTTTTTTATATTCGCAAGATACCAACGACCTACAAGCGCACCAGTAATAACCTCGACTGTGCTCAGGCAAAATAGGCGTGTGTTTGTGGCAATATTAGCGCCACACACGGGCCGCCACGCCCTAAATAGTATCACTTGTGTTACAATTTACTCCAATAACCAATAAAATTCAGTTTTCACGCGGCTTTGCGTAGATCAAAAGAGAGGACCTTCTGTAGGATACTAACTCCGTCTTCTACTTTTGTACAACGTGCGTTCTTCTTGATCACTGTATTTTACTGTTTATTTATGCAAAATGACTCAAGTGATTGTGAGGCGCCGTAACCGGTAAGCGCCTCGCTATGGCTAAGAACCCGCACCGCAAAGAAATAAAAGGCGGAGCCAGTGTACTGACTCGCGTTTGCGTGTAGTTGTCTAAAATTGGCGTGCGTTCATCGGTGCAACCACGCCCCTAGAACAATTGTGTTGCGTTTTACACAAACAATCAATACATTTCTGTTATTCTGCGGATTTTGCGAATATCGAAAGAGAGAACCTTCTGCAGTCCAGTAGCTAAACATTTCTTAAGCGCGCAACCTTATAAAATCTGATATGTATGCAAAAAACCGCTTTATAACTGTATTTTATTGATTGTTTGCGAAAAATGTATCGTTATTGGTCGGACCCGCTACAACTAGCTATGACCATGCGCCGAACAATAGTGATGCGTGCGATAGTTTAATGTCTCCGTAAGTAAATAATCCGTTCTAATTATTTTTATTAAAGCAGTAATGCCTACTAACGTAAACCAAATGTTTACAATGCCACCCTAAGGCATGTAGAAGCAACTGGTTGAAAAGTTCAACGGCTCTGGCATCTGGTTCGGTGGTCCAGTTGGTAGGACGCCCGTGTTGGCCCGGAAAGCCGTTGGAGACGCGGGTTCGAATCCTGCCTGAACCATTGAATTTTGAAATTTTTCGCTTCATTGTAAACATTCTTCGTTCTGCGTACCTATTTATTTTAAGGTTAAAAGAGATTTATATTCTCGGCGCGTTTAAAAGCGATGATACGGAATCCTACCTGCAAATCCGATTCGTACTTAGCCTGTATTTTGATATGTGCGTCACTCATGTGCGTCACAAATATTTTCCCTGCAAATGGTTTCCCTTCGTCAGCTTATAAACAGGGATGACGAATGGTGTTAAATTCTACAGTATAATGTAGTTATATGAATAAAATTAGCTCAATATGTCATGAAACAAAGAAAAAACATCCAAATTATTAATATACATTTAGAAATATGTGACTTCAAAGGTACGCCTAAAAAATGTATGTTTTTTTGTAAATCCTAATGAAATTTTCAAATTGTTTTCAGAATAAACGGTAATTTACGGGTAATCCGGTAATAAAAAAAATTACAGATTTGCATTCCCTATTTCAGAATCCTCATAATAATAATAATAAAACGATAACTGTCGCGATAGTCGTTTCGGTGAACGGTCTTATAGCGAAGAGTCTCGACAAACATCTTAAAGAGACTCTCGCTATTAGATGGCTGGATCAAGGGCCAGCGGTACTCCTGGACACGGCGCGCATCGTCAGGAGGTTCCTCTCTCTGCAGCCCTAACCACCGGTAGCCTGGACCCTGCCCCGCTGCCGGCGGCACCCTAGGTTAGGTTTTTTATAATGTGTATATATTTTGTAATTTCTTTATTGTATTTTACTTTCTATATATATATATGTCGATGTCGGGATAGGGTCGGATGGATGGCCGGGTGCGGTGTGTGGCACATTAGATGAGCTATCCGACATAGTTGTGGACGAGGAGGTAGGTCGAGCGAGGCGAAACACTTCAGATACAATTAACTTGATTTATTCCTTATACAATGAAGCACAAAATAACAGTTCCTGGCACAGAGGTCTGTAAGGTTATCGAAGTCTCACAATAGAATAGTCTTTATTAAATTAACACTGTATTGTTGAGTTATAACGTTTCACTGATTCTAACTTGGTATAGCACAACGAAACGGGACAGTTCCAAGGCAGTAGTGCACTCGACGGTGACCCAAAGTGAAGTGTGGTGGGCGTTCGCTGAGTTAACCACCAAGACTCTGTCTAGCGCGCCAAAACAGGTTCAAGGGGGCGCTACTGTCGCCTTCCAATGACGCGCTGGTTTCGTTGAGCTTCCATGCTCATGACCGTTTCCGACATATATATATATTGTAAAAACCTAGCCTAAGATAGGAAATAAATAAAGGGAATAATAATAAATATCGGACAACCTCACACAAATCGATCTAGTCCCAAATTAAGCTCAAGAAGGCTTGTGTTATGGGTACTAGACGACGATATACGTATTTATATAGATAAATATATACTTAAATACATAGAACAACCATGACCCAAGCACAAATATTCGAGTTCATCACACAAATATTTGCTCTGACCGGGATTCGAACCCGGGACCGCCGGCTCAGTAGGCGGGTGTCTACAAACTGCGCCAAACGCGTCGTCAAATCATAATTTAACAAAACGATAACAATTTTTACCAAATGTTTACGATGAAGCGAAAAATTTAAAAATTTAATGGTTCAGACAGGATTCGAACCTGCGTTTCCAACGGCTTTCCGGGCCAACACGGGCGTCCTACCAACTGGACCACCGAACCAGATGTCAGAGCCATTGAATCTTTCAACCAGTTGCCACAGATTAATATAATAACGTGTTTATGGGCGACGGTAATCGCTTTCCATCAGGCGATACGTTTGCTCGTTTGCCCCCTATGACAAAAAAAATAATATAAATAATAGTTCCGTGAGCGCGTGTGGCAACCGACTGGCTAAGCGTGTCGGCCACGAGTTAGTCCCATATCGTCGGCCTAACTCGCAAACCTCGTAACTCCATTTTTTTTGAAAATCATGTTTTGACACTTTTAGATACTACTATTCTGAACGCATCTAACGGCAAAACTCTTAAATACCAAAAATAAACCGTTTACTTTTAAAAACCAAAATAGAAAACCTCGCAACTCCCGACCGCCATTTTGTAAGAGGAATACCTCGTATCTCCCCCCCCCCGCCACTCCCTTCAGTACAGTTTGCGATGGCGTTGTGACTGCACGTCAGTTTTGCGTAAATATTTAGGAAGAAAACGGGTGCTGAATAACAGGTATGTGTTATAAGGTTCTACGATTTTACTGATTGTGTATTCTTGATAGATATTTACCATATTTAAACACATTAGACTATTGAAAATGTCGTTTGGTTGCGTGCCGTGGACATACGAGGTTTGCTTCGCGTGGATCTTTACGCATGAAGATTAGTTACGTGGTCTTCTACGCAAATTATTTAATCTTTCTGTGACATTGGTCGAGACTTTATCTCGTTTTTAAATAATTAATTTATAAATCCCGACGTTTCTAATACGAAGTTATGTCCGTAATGTAAGCCGGATATAGGACGAGAACGTTAATATGCATTATCCAATAAATTCAAAGTAATAAAAATAATATTTAAGAAAAACATCAAAAACCTTTGGACTTAGACCACGCCGGATAAACAACACAAAAATCAGATTGACTATGTACTGAGCAATTGCTCACAGCTCTTCACAAACATAGAAATTTTGAATAGCAGAATATTCCCCAGCAACCATAGATTAGTGAGAGGCACCGTTCAACTACAAAAAACTAGAAGAAGTCGAGTGACATTCAGCGAACATAGTCGATCTATCGTGTGACAAAAATCAACAAGAATACCTCAGGACATTAAAGGAAAAAATAGAAAAGATGCAGTGGGAAAATAGCGACGACATAGAGACCTTCTATTTTAAGTTAGAGACAGCCGTGAAACAAAGTCTTAAGGCTGCCACCTCGAAAAAAAGTAATAAAGAAATACTAACTGACGAAACTAAACAACAACTTAAAAGGCGGACTCTACTACAGTCGAAACCATCAAAAACTAAAGAGGAGAAAAAAGAACTAGCGAATCTCTATAAACTACTAACAAATGTTAAAAAGGGACTATGGAAACTACAGAATGGAAGTGATCGAAAAAAACCTCGTCAACACCGGAAGCGAAAAGAAAGCGTATAAACAACTAAATGCAGAGAAAACATGGATACCCCCATTGAAAGCGCAAAACACGAAAATAGCTAAGCATTGCAGCAGACTTCTACCGGAATCTTTACCACGATGAACACAAAAAAGAAAATGTATTACGAAACCACGAAACACAGCTTACCTAATACACCTATTATACATTTTGACTACAGAGAAATCATAGAAAAAATAAAAAAATTGAAGAAGGATAAAAGCCCGGGCCATGACAATATTCCAAACGAAGCTCTAAAAATTGGGCAGAAAATACTAATAGGTCCAATAATAACTCTATTTAATAAAATTTTATATTTTGGATATGCAGAAAACTCCAAGGAGCTGGGGAGTCTCAAATCATTTTATTGTACAAAAAGGGAGATCCTTCCGATATAAACAACTATCGACCTATCAGTCTGCTGCCAACCTTATACAAACTGTTCTCTAGAAATTAAAAAGTATATAAACACATTATAAAAAACCTAACCTAGGGTGCCGCCGGAGGGGCCCTGGCTACCGGTGGTTAGGGCTGCAGAGAGAGGAACCTCCTGACCATGCGCGCCGTGTCCAGTGAGGAGTACCGCCTTCTGTATCTGGCCCTTGATCCAGCCAGCTAGCGAGAGTCTCTTAAGATGTTTGTCGAGACTCATCGCTACAAGACCGTTCGCCGAAACGACTATCGGGACGATGATCGTCGAGTCAAGATCCCACATGGCGGTCACCTCGTGAGCATGATTATTATAGAAGCGTTGTTTTGTTGTTTGACAAAAGTTGTAGTTTATAATATTTTTAGCCCTATTTAGAGTTGAAAAAAAAAATGTATAATTATAATTTTGCCACCCACATTTTTGAAGCCAGAAGAGGCTTTTCTGTTTAAAGTTTAATAAATATTTTTTAATTTGCAAGTTTTTTATTTTTTTTTATCCACAATTACCTTGCTCAGATCAAAAGACTATCCTCTATTTTTACGCATTTTTATAGCAAAGCTCTTAACTCCCGATTAGCTTTCTAAAATTTTCAGGAAAAACTCGTAACTCCAAATTTTCCAGGTTCAGGTGAATACAAAAAAATAGGTTTTAGCAATCTGACGGCTAAATTTAACTTAACATTATGTAAAAAAAATACTAAGTAAGTCTTCATGCAAAATTTTTGGTAATCAAGTTTTTTGTGCCTCCTGTAAAATTTGGTCAGATTGAGTTACGAGGTTTGCGAGTTAGGCCGACGATATAGACATTTGATCCCAATAAAAATAGAATCGATTGACATTCTCACTAAAATGTTTTTCATGCCTATTCCTTGATGTGTCCAGAATTATATCCTTGATTCTAGTAAATTCCTAAGCGACTTGAAATGTAAACATTTGATAGCAATTGTCAACCTTAGTTGCAAAATTATGTCATATAAGTACTCGTATTTCACATTTTTATGTGTCATAACGTATGACACATAAAAATGTGAAATACATGTAGGTAAGCATAAAACACGAAATGCATGTAAGCAGTTATTGTTGGAAATTGCGTAATTTGTGTCCCGTTTCGTTAGATTTATGATACCGGTCATGAAAAATAACTTTGTCACTTCATGAAAAATTACTTTTTGTCCCAAGGGCTTAAATAGAAACCAAATAATCATTTCTATGAAAAAGAAAACTTATTAGTGGTCAACTACATACATGACACGGATAGTTATAAACTACTTAACCTGATTAGATTGAGCAACAATATTGGCCGATTTGATCAGGTTTAGTTGTTGATGATTAAATATTTCTTATTGCGAGAAAATAAGTAGTCAAAGTGGAAAGCAGAGTGTTGAACACGTGGCAAATAGCCATTATGACAGGGGAGGCCTATGTCCAGCAGTGGACATATGTGGTTGATAGATAGTATATAATAGATATAAGAAAGCTCCGTCGAACATGAGCCCATTATTACAAAGTATTGCGTTTTTCTATGATATAGTAATAAACTTTGAATGACCTTGCTATCTACCCATAACGAAAGTAAATGTTTTGAAACCAGTTGTTATTATTTAGCGTCTAAACGACGTACTTATCTACGTGTCACAACACTATCTTATCTAAAATTTAAGAAATACGAAAGAAACTTTAACAATCTATTTTACCCAATGTTTGACTATATATGCTCCATATTTTTATTGTCCTATCATTCATAGTTCCTTGTTCGGCTTCGAGGAAACCGTTTACAATGGTGGCTAAAATCGTAGCTGTTGCTTGCCTTGCCTTCGCTATTATTGATGTAAGTATTCTAATCTTTATTTGTCACCAGAAGGAACTCGCCACTTCGTGCTTGTTTTTTTTTTGACGCAGTCTTGTAAAAAATATAATTAAACCATCTTTGACTAACCGTTTTGGTGTAAAGATCGTAACGATATTCTGACTGACCGAAAGAAAACATACATCGCACTATTAGGATTTTCAACACACTATAATGGTTCAAATCATGCTAAAAAAATTACTTTTATAAAATTTACCAAAAAAATAACCGCCTGTAAAATAAACTGTAAAGCCAAAAATAACTCGTTCATGTACAGGTTACATTGGAATTACCGTTTGAAGTCGGTGCAAAACCATTCAATTATTACCATGAAAAGAGATGCCACGCATGAAGCCTTTAATGATTACTATTTGGTATTTTACGAGTATAGTTTACGTGAGGTTTGAGGTTAAAAAAAACTTGAAAATCGGTCCACAATTGGCGTAGATATCGGTGAACATACATGAAAAAAAAAACACGCACAGTGAAACGTAAAACCTCCTTATTGAAGTCGGCTAAAAAAGCTTTCATTTCATTTATTGTTACGTATTGACAAAATTAAAAAATACAACACAACCATTCTTAATTAAAAACCACCCAAACTTTGTAAAGGTCCAATTTTACTGGGACAATATGGCGGCATATTTTGTGAGTTCTCATCGCCCGTGGCATTTAGGGATGTAACAATATTGCGACTTTTTGCAGCGATTAAGTCGCAAAAGGTCGCTATCAGTCCCGATGCTGTCCCTGGACTTAATTAAAAAAAAAAAAAAAAAAAAAAAGTTATAGAAAAAAAAAACAAGTTTTGTGCTGGTCATGTTTACCTATCTGAAACACAATTTTTTTTCCCCTGTAACGTTTCACCAAATTTTTATTTGTCCAAAACCCATTTATTTACAAAACTGTTAATTTTTCAAAACGATGTTTATAAAATCCTGAAAACATTACGGGGTACAGGAAAAATTCTTTCGGACAAATTTCGGAAAATTCGAAACAGATGCTTATCTTCAAAACGCAGCGATTCAGCATAGCTATGCTGAATCGCTACAGTATCCCATCTGTTACGCGTAGTAAATGTGACAAAGGACCACATATCGTGATACAGTCGCGCGTTCAAAAATCGTGCGACCGAATCGCCACAAAAAGTCGACGCAGGCGATCGCAACAACATAGGGGAGGGAGAGGTCTCTACGTTCTAAAAGAATATAAATTACAAATAAAGACGATATTTTATTGTTGAAAAACTCAGATCTGGAATGTGACTTATAAGTTAAGACTCAAGGTTACTTTCTTTCTGACTGAGAAAAGTAAAATCGTCTTTTTTAAAGTAAGGAAAGTCCAATGTTTTTCTACCGGTTTCCAGCGAATATTTTTCGTGGTTTCAGACGAGCTATGTAGGTAAATGTTATTTTACGTGGTTTATTTTTTTGCTCCGCAAACATCTTTTTAGATCATTAATTCATCATTACGCGATACAAAATTACAAATTCTTTCTAAAAGAAAGAAAATAGAAATGGCTGGGAAAAATCTTGCGTGCAAAATCGTACATAAGTATTTTTTCATCAAAAACAAGAAAGACGCACTAAGTATTGTAGAGAGAGAGAGAGAGAGAGAGAGAGAGAGAGAAAGAGAGTGTGTATGTTTGTAGTTTCTTCACTGGCTGGATGGGCTTGCATTTGATGTAGAACAGGGATAGTTTATTGCCCAACTTAACACATAAACTACTTTTTATCCTAGAAAGATATGGGTTCCGTAGGGCAGTGGACGTAAATGTTTTAACACGAGCGAAGCGGGCCGTTTGGTTTAAATTAACACACAGTTTGTAATATAAGAACTTTCGTTTTTTGCCTGTCTGTAGTTCGCACTTGCTCTTACGTGGTTACGCTTAAAATCAAAATAGCCTTTTATACATACGGTGATCTAGTTAAGATTGATTTGAATAAGTTATTTTATTATGCTATGCTTGGAATCTCCTAGCGTAATAAAATCCGAAATTATCATACGCAAGAGAACCAAGGTTGTAGATATAGCTCAGAAAGTGACCAAACTTAAGAGGCAGTAGGCAGGGCACATTGCTCCTAGAACCGATAGCCGTTTGGGCAGAAAGGTCCTTGACTGGTGACTGCGGACCGGAAATGCAGCGTGGTAAGGCCCTCAACTAGGTGGACCAACGACCTGGTTAGAATTACGACAGCAGTTGGATGAGGGCGGCGCAAGACGCATCAGTGTGAAGAACCTTGGGATAGGCTGTCCTGCAGTAGACGTCTATCAGCTGATGATGATGATGAATATAAAAAAAAAACTTTTCCAGGTCTCTACCGCCCAGTGCATCAAGAACTTCCTCCCAAGCTGCGGCTGCGGTGGCGTGGATGTCATTCCCAACCAAGTCTTCCTCAACCAGGGCGGTCTCCTGGCTCAACCTGGCCTGATCCAAAACGGCATCCTGGCTGGCAACGTGATCCCTGGCTTGGCTGGCAACGTGCTGGCTCCTGGTATTATCAATGGCCAGTACGCTGTTCCTGGTGCTACGAACATCATTCAGGTATCTATCTGGTTCTGTCATCGTCTATTGTGATAATTGACTTGAATGTAGAGCTTGTCTAGATTAGGTTGGTTGACCTCATAGGCTGGTTTTCTGACTGGTACCGAGGGGGATTTACTCCGCGCCGCTTGTCACGAAATATACTTACTATTCTCGGGTCCCCATTGGGATCCGCCTTTATTTGGCTAGGGTTGGCACGTTCGAAGCGGAGCCAACGCATCGATTACATTTTTTATTATTTATGTATTTCTATGATTATTTATTATTTCTAACCAACTTCAAAATGGAAGAGTAGGCGATCGTCTGTTTTGAATCATCTTGTACTTACGTTTCCCGGATTTCTCCGGGAAATGTAAACCGATTTTTTTATTCAAAAGAGTATACAACTACGGTGTCCCATTGTCATTAATTCAAGATCTGATGGTAGGACACTTGCCTACTAGATCTCAGGACTGGTTCAACGCAGACACTTGTCGTTTTTCTACTCACTTAAATAAATGAACATTTAGAGCCACTATCATAAAATTGACCTGATTATAGACCCTGGAAAATGTCCACTGGATCTCTAGATTGGTTTAAACGCAGATTTTATAGTGCAGTCACAGATTATAGTGCAGTATCATATACTATTATTTCCAGACCAATGTTAACCATTTCTTCTGTTAGCAGGACAACAGCGTAGCCAACAACCTGGCCAACACCCTCCAGCTCCTGCTGGTCTCCAACCTGCTGTCCAGCACGCTGCCCAACTCACCTGACCTGCTGACCGTACCCACTTGCGGTCCTTACGCCACCGGGCTTTCTTACATCTGCTAGATTATAACAGTATTTTTTAATTGTTTTAATAAATACACTTAAAACTACGATCCTAAGATTTTAATTATATATTTTTTTACCTTCGATGACATAAGATAGGAGTGATAAAGTGAGTATGGTAAAGCCTAAAACAAGGCATCATCTTCACTTCACTTTCATAGACATATTTTTTCCCAGAAGAATACATTTTTCAGAAATCTTGAAAATGACAACGACGAAAATGCCTATTGGCAGGTTAGGTTGGGTTTGTGTTATCACTTGGGGAAGTACGTAAGGGTAAGGCACACTGCTATGCTATAGTGTCTCTTTCGGAGAGGGTTCGCCCTAGGACGAAAGTGCCTTTGGTGTCTTGGTGACATGTTCGCAATCCCATGGCACTACAGCACGGGTTGGCAGCATCCCAGAGTTTTATTGAGTAGACTAGTCCTTCGCGGACTAAAGAGCCCCGCATCACCAATGCGTAATAATTAACTCTACCCCCGAGCGTCTCATATTACGTAGTGGTATGCAATTCAATGCATTTCTCCGGGTTAAAAAAAAGGTTTGTGTTATCACATTCCAAAACATTTCATGTTTTCAGACAAAAAATGCTTTCGATGTAATGATTTATTTTATTTTATTTATTTATTTCCACACTTACAACTATTTTTACAGGAAACTAATCGTAAGACAATAGTAGATACCTTGAACTATTTATACTATCCCATGTCTAATTTATTACTACTATAACATAATACAAACAGTGCTGACTTTGTGAACTCATTCAAAGAACACCCAAATAGGTCAATGTTTTCCGCCATTAAGTTCAGGGCACGGAGCGCGCGCGTCATCGGTGCCATGCCGAGCAGGTTGGTTGGTGGTTGGTTGGTGAGTGGTTGGTGATGATATTTATTTGAAATTAAAATCCGATGAAAGGTTAGTCTATAAAATAAGGGTACACCATAAAAGAGGGATAGAGTTTTCTTCCAAATGTAAACTAAAGGTGCGTCTCCACTGAAGTGGGGCGTAGCGGAAACCTGCGGAATAGACCAATCACCTACTTTAGAATCTGTATCTCAGCTCCGCTCCACTTTTATGATTGGTCGACTCCGCCGCTCCGCTCCGCTCCACATCAGTGAAGACGCACCCTAAGGTGTCTGTAAGTCCTAGTTATCTGATAATAATTATTAAACGAATGGCATTTGTATGAGGATTCATGTTTACTGAAACAGTAAGGCCTGCTAGTGTAAGCCCAATGTGTACATTGAAGCGAAAAACTGAAAAATGGTTTGGTGATGGAGACAACCATTAAATAAAAAAAATATTTTTGCAAACATTTGATGTGTATAAAATGGCTAAAAGTATAAACAAAGTTTATTGCTTGAATATTTAAAGTTTCCAATAATTATTCCTTGTGTAAATGTTAGTAACCGTTAGGCCACCCTTAAGATAAAAAAATAGAACATCCACTATTAAAATATCTTCATATTGTAAAAATATATACCTATATATATACTTACACTTACCTAACTCCGGGACAAAGTGCATGTCGTCGTTTTTTTATTGCCTTTCTACAAAACGTTGCACTGGCAAATTTTCATAAGCAGAATTTGCGTTATTGACTTTTAAAATGTTTATAATCATTTTTATATTATGATTTTGTAATATATTCCGTAAGGAAATCACAGGTTTGTATAGTAATATAAGCTTGTTTCCATACTTTTGGCCTGGGGTGTATATATTAAGGGACAATTTTACACAAATCGACCTAGTCCCAAACTAAGCAATGCTTGTACTATAGGATCAAGACGACGATATACATAATTTTATAGATAACATCCATGTCCATGACCCAGGAACAAATATTTGAGTTCATCACACAAATTTGTCCTTTCCGGGATTCGAACCCAGGACCGTCGAGTCAGTAGGCAGGTGTACTGCAAACTGCGCCAACCTCGTCGTCGTATGACGTATTATTTTAAGGCTCGAATTAACTTCGTAACGTAGGATTATGAGCCTAGCCGTAACTATTAAAATGACATTTATTACTCGTAAAGTCTTCATAACAGTTTTCTCCGTAAAATTAATTATTAAAATGAATTCTATGAAATTTACCAACACAAAATAGGGAATCGTAACAATGTTTAAGTGAGGCAAATAGATTATAATTACTATTTTAGTTTAAGCTTTGAATATACGTACATCTGTTCTTAGTAATGCGGCATTGTTTTATTAATGCCGACGCACAGAGTATCTAATTAAAATTATATTATATTTAACACAAGATGCCCTCAACTTCACTCGCATCAAACTTTTTTTCTCCACTGTCTTCTTCTCTTTCCTCGGTACACTCTTTACTGAGTGAACGTGGCCATTATGTGTTCGTGAAGTCCTGAGTGACCCGTTTGACCATACGTCGCCACTCGCCCCGTAGAGCCGCTTTCCATGAGCATTCATTGACGCAAGACTCACTGGCTTTGATTTGGTCGGTCCATCTCATCGGCGATCTTACTCTAGCTCTAACATCTTCCCTTGAACGATGCGATCTATTCACGTTCCGACTCGTCGAGACACGTGTCCAAAGAAGTTGAGGGTGCGATTGACGACAGCGAACAGACGCTTTAATTCCAAGCTCCTCAAGAATTAAGACGTTGATCCGTAACTTAGTCCAGGATACACCAAAAATCCGTTTCGCGCACCACATCTCCAGAGCATTTATTTTCTGGTCTTCGACCGCCCTTGATGTCCATGTCTCGGCTGTATACAGGAATATGGGAAATATGAGGCTTCTGGTCTGGTTCTTTAGTGTAGTAAGGTAAAAAGTATCTTATAATCATCCTTGGATGTCCAGCTATCCCTGTACCAAAATTGGTTAAAATCCATCTAGCCGTCTCGGTGTGATTAGAGGACAAATATCTTGTACCGTGGCCAGGGGTTACTTTGATTCACGGTGCAACATTGAGTATCGGATTTTAAGCATGAATACGTCTAGTTTCAAAAGCATACCTAATGTATTTCTGTCAAGGTTGCCTACTCAAGAAATTTTATACAACATATATATGTATTTATCTAAATATTATTTATTATAACTTGTTTAAGTTAGTTGCACCGCCCACAATTTATCTGCTTTGCCCCAAGGTTGACTGGTAGAGAATGCCTCATGGCATTAAGTCCGCCTTTTGCAGTTGAGTAGTAACCTTTGCTTGCAAGTAACTGTCAACGGACGGACGTTTGAATTTGGATTTAAACCAGGGGAGTATATTGTTCAATTATATTTGTATCTCACGATTATTCTCATTGTATTGAGACACTACATATATATTTCACATAGCTCACTGTTACGGCCGTGAGCAACGTCCACATAAATACACTGGCGCCGTGCGATTTTTCTCTCTGCTTGACGATTATTAGTGGAAGCAGAGTTGAGAATAGCCACTCTTGCCACTGACATTATCCTACACGAATACACTGCACACCGTTTTCGGCTCAAAAGTAGCAACAATAATAAAAAAAAAAGCTATTCTCACTTATCGGAAATACTCAGTTACTTTTATCTTTCAGAATACGTTTGAGCGACAATGAGCACTAAATCTGGCATACTTTCACGCAAGGCGACTGCACGACAACTAGAGATGCAACTGAAGGCTGCTCACAAGGATTTGCAGGCATCTAAGGCCTTTAGTGATCAACTGCTGCAGGAAAGTTCTGATAATGAAGTAGAATTACAGAAAATCATCAACATAAACACATCACTGAAATCCCAGCTGGTGGATAATGATATTAAATTAGATGAAGCCGAGGGTGAGGTGTCGCGACTGCGTCTATTACTGGACTCATTCAACCAGTGCGCCTCTACACATGAAGTGGCATTGCAACGCATCAAACACCTTGAAGAGGAACTTGGTGCCAAAATAGAAGAATTAAATTACTTAAGGAAAGAATATGTAAAGCATAATCCACCGTCCACTCAAAATATTTACCAAGAGATTATTGGCGTTGAAAATTCCAAGGATTGTAAAAAATATGTATTTTTTAATAGTAGTACTAAGTTGAAAAGATATGTTAAGATAAATAGATATATAAAGAGGACTCAAAAACTCATTCAAAGCCAGGCAGTAAAGAAAAATTACTTCAAACAGAAATTAGAATTGTCGGTCATGAAAGACAGAGTGAAGCAATGTAACATTCAACTAGAAAATTATGATTTAGACATACAAAAATTGCATGCTGAAATTAGTAAATTACAGAGTAAATTGGAAATGACATCATTCATGTATAGATCTTCAGAAAGAGAGATCAAGGAGCATGTCCTGGCTTTTGACCAGCTATTGAAGGAGAGTAAATGTAACGAGGAGCGTTTTAATTCATTAATGAACAGTAATTATTGTAACTGTGGCCATATCCCACCAGCATCCTCAATAAACAGTCATCAAGCGGAGGAGGTGCCCCTCGGTATTTTTGAGTCCGCCCGTCCTGTGCTTAATGTGCAATCACCTAGTCATGTAAGTAGAACAGTTGTGTACTCAGACCAGATTGGGTCAGGAATGGGTTCAATGTTAGGTAACAAACTCAGTCAAAAAGTGTCAAATTTCTGTTATCCTAACATAAGTATGAGTAAATTTTGTCAATATCTTTCAAAGGGAAGCTTTGATGACAGGACTACATTAGTCATTATGGTAGGAAGTAGTCATAATGTAGATAAGTCTAGTATAGATAAATTAATATCAACAATAAATGATATTGAAATATCTGGCATAGGTAAAATCATACTGTGTGCACTACCATACTCACAGAATATGCCATATTACTATAACAATAGAATAGCACACCTTAACTCCATATTATACAATGCTATATGTTTCAATAAAAAGGTGCATTTCTTTGACATAAATAAATTTATCAAGCGCTTCAAATTGACCTCTGAAAAGATAACTATGCCTAAGAAGTGTATTCTTACACTAGTGGATCTTTTAGCTTTTAACATAGAGCCAAATAGATTTTATACCTCAGTTAGTGGGCTCAAGCATGTCTGCAGTGGAAATACACCTTTGTCACATTTAAACTAGATTGTAAGACAGCGGAAACATCTCTGAATATTAACATTGTTCACCAGAATATTCAGGGTTTTTCCAGCAAGGAACTAGAAATAGGCTTATTTTTAGATAATAAGAATATTCAAGTTATGTGTATTACTGAGCATTGGCTGAGACAAGAACAGTTGATTTTTGATTTTGTTAATTTTAAATTAGTGAGCTGTTTTACTAGAAAATTTTCCATTCATGGTGGTTCTCTTATTATTGTTAAAAATTCCTTAAAATCCAAAGAACGAGAAGATATTGTTAATTTTTCAATAGAACGAGTCATAGAAATTGCTTGTGTAGAATTAGATAATTATGTAATTATATGTGTTTACCGACCACCGGCAACTGATTTTCATTCATTTGAATCATCTATGGAAAATGTTTTAAAAATAGCATGTAAAGGTAAAAAACATGTTATAGTTTGTGGAGACTTTAATGTTAATTTACTTGAAATGACCAGTGATACTGTTAAGCTGTTAAGTTTGTTCAAATCTTTTCATTTGTTCAATATGTTCCTGGAGCCTACTCGGGTAGGTGTAACTAGTAAAACCTGTTTAGATAATATTTTTTGTGATTGTGATTACTTAGAAAAGGAAATATTTAAGTGTTTTAATTCAGATCATAGAGGGCAGAAAGCTTCTTTTCCTAACACTTTACAGGAAACACTACAACCACAAACTATAACATGCAGACCCATAACTAGTTATCGTTTGGAATCATTCAAAAATGACATTCATAATGATCTTTGTATGTTACCTCTTTCATGTAATGACTTAAATAGTACTTATTAAGATTTATTTGGCATAATAATGGATCAATTTAATACACATTTCAAAAAGAAAACTATTTCTGGGTCGACTACAAAAACAAAGTTTAGTGAATGGGCTACTGTAGGTATTCATAGAAGCAGAACCAGGCTTTATGAACTGTATGCAGAGAAGGAAGTGAACAAGGACGCAGATTTTTTAAACTATGTTAAGAACTATTCAAAATTGTTTAAGCAAGTGTGCATAGCCGCAAAAGCAAATTATATTAGTTCTAAAGTCAAAATGTCGGACAACAAAGTAAAAACTATTTGGAATGTTATTAACAGAGAAACTGGTAAATCCAAAACTCGCAATTGCCAAGTCAACATTGTCAGTGAAAACGGGCAGACTATGTCAAATCATGATGTTGCCTCGGCATTCGAGGATTATTTTTCTAACATTGCAGTTAATACCACAAAATGTTTAAAATCATCTGCGTCTGAAGCCCATACCTTACTTTGTGCTAATTGTAAGAAATGTGATGTTGAGTTTCAATTTAGTCCAGTAAATACAGTAGATGTTATTAAAACATTTAAATCACTCAATTTAAAGAAAACAGAGGATTTATGGGGAGCATCAGTAAAAATAATTAATCATATCATAGATTCAATTGCGCCTTACCTAGCTTTGATTTACAATAGTTGCATAGCAGAGGGAGTTTTCCCAAATCTTATGAAAATTAGTAAAGTCATACCTCTTTTTAAATCGGGTGATTTGAGTGATCTGACTAATTTCCGTCCGATATCTATACTACCTGTTTTAAGTAAAGTTTTCGAAAAATTAATGTTGAAAGATCTACTAGGACACTTCAATAGAAATAAATTACTCTCTAGTAAACAGTTCGGTTTCACAAGGGGACGTTCCACGACTGATGCAGCATCTGTACTTATTAAACACATTTATGACAGCTGGGAGGAATCTTGTGATGCAATTGGGATCTTCTGCGACCTTTCTAAGGCATTCGACTGCGTTCATCCTGGAACACTCATTTTGAAATTAGAACATTATGGTCTGTCTTCAAATGCTTTAAGCCTTATGTCTTCATATCTCAGTGATAGAATGCAAACAGTGGATGTAAATGGAACCCAGTCCAATGGAGCTATAGTTAAGCTAGGAGTGCCACAGGGCTCTATTTTAGGTCCATTTCTATTTTTGGTTTATATAAATGACTTACCATCTATAGTAGATAATCTTTGTAATATAGTACTATTTGCTGACGATACATCATTAATTTTCAAGGTTCACCGGAAATCAACCGACTATGCGGAAATTAATGGCACACTAGAGAAAGTACTTAACTGGTTTACTACTAATAATCTTCTATTAAATGCCAAGAAGACTAAATGTGTTAGATTTGCTTTACCAAATGTTACGGCGGTAGATTCTACTATATTACTAAATGGTGAATGTTTAGAAATAGTGAATAAGGCATTATTCTTAGGTATAACATTGGACAGTAATTTGCAATGGGGTCCACATATAGCAGTGCTTGCAGGTAAATTAAGTTCAGCGGCGTACGCCGTTAGGAAAATCAGACAATTGAGTAATGTTGATACAGCTCGCTTAGTTTATCATAGTTATTTTCATAGTGTCATGTCATATGGTATTCTGGTTTGGGGCAAAGCAGCTGACATTCAGACTATATTTGTGCTACAAAAAAGAGCCATTCGTTCTATATATAACCTAAATTCTCGTGACTCCTTAAGAGACATTTTCAAAGATATAAACATCTTAACTGTAGCGTCCCAATATATTTATGAGAATATTATGTATGTTATTAGAAACCTAGATTCATTTACAAAAAATTCCGATGTCCACAGTTTTAACACTAGAAATAAAAATAAAATTACTATTAGAAAGTTTCGTGTTCGTAAAGTAAGTAAATCATTTTTAGGCCAATGTATTCATTTTTATAACAAGTTACCTGATCATGTTTTAAAATTAGCCTTTCCATCTCTCAAAAATTATTTAAAAAAATCTCTAATGTCAAAAGCATATTATACAGTAGAGGACTATCTGACAGACAAAAATGCATGGCCTGAACCAGAAACCGCGTAGCTGACTCCTTCTTAGATTGTACCTAACTAGTTTAAGGGACACAGTTCTAATAAGAAAGCATATCAAACGTACATAAATTGTGATAAACCGTCAGGCTTTCTTGTAGTTTCTATTTTATTCTTACACTTTTCCTCACTTATGTCTTAAAATACACTTTTAATATGTTTTCTTGTAGAACTACGTATAGTTAAGTTCATATCATTGTAATAGTTAAGTACTTATGCTTTCTGAAAAAATGACTGACTGTTGAGTTTCTTTCGGCGTTTCTTCTCAACAGTGGTCTCCTCTTGTGAAATGCCGGTAGACTCAGACATGTAAAAGTGCCCTTGTGGCCTACTTGCAGAATAAAGTTCATTATTTCATTATTTCATTATTTTGTACGATAAGTTTTCTTTTGTGCAATAAAGATTAAATAAATAAACAAGAAGCTTCCTGTTGTTAAAAAAACTAGTGACTAATGCTACCCCGCGGATCAAAGTAACCCCTAACCACGGTACCAACAGATGGCGCTATACGCCTAGCACGTAGTGCCCCTATAAAACTTGCATCGCATTATACGGATTTTTTCATAAATAATGACCCCGCTCCATAAAAACTGATTTTCAATTAAAATAATGTACTTTGGTTGCTGAATGCCTATCAATCAACCAATAAAGAAAAACAACCTTATACATCTCATCAATTTATTACCAAATACAATAAAAACATAAAAAAACATCTAAAGAATATAGTTAAGACCACAATCACACCCGCAACCACCGATTCTCAACGGTTGTTGTAGTAAAGCTGGTTGCTGTAGAAAAAGTGGTTGTTGTAGCAACGCTGGTTGCTGTAACAACGCTTGTTGCTGTAGCAACGCTGGTTGCTGTAACAACGCTGGTTGCTGATACAACGCTGGTTGCGCTAGTAAACCTGGTTGCGCGACACCCAGGTTGACGACGTCGTTGAAGGGAAGAGTGTTACTGAGCAGGTTGCTGACGATCAGGATCTGGAGGGCATTGGCCAGGTTGTTGGCTATAGAGTCATCCTGTAAAACGGGCATGAATTAGTAATGTTTTACTATGAGCAATGTTCTTTATGGACTTTTATGGACATGTTATGATAAAAAAGTTTATAAAATTTAATACCAAAGGTAAAACAAAAATAAGGTGCTTTTTACAAGGGTATGTGTTTCATATTTAATGCCAATAATTTTCTATTTAAAGACGCGACACTATACATACACGCATCACACTCTTTCACATAGTATTTCGTATATATCTATCCTTTTCCCACTGGGGGTCGGGCGGGAATAACGAGTGTTAGTGGCGCCACCTAGCGGACTGGTGGTGAAGACAAGGAGACAGAAAAATATGGCGATTGTCGCGGTGCGCTAACTCCGGCCGGAGCGTAACAAAAAATAATAAATCAAGTGAAAAGTGCAAGTGAGATCGGCGGATATTCCCTGGGGTGAGTGTAGGGCTCACATATATATATTTTACGTTTTGTACTTCGGATAGGTACACAAAATAGTCAGTTGGCCGTGGTTTCGGAAGACGAGTAAAATTTGAACCAGCGCATGCGGTCATGTAAAAGTCCCAATCCCGCCGGCGGACGAACCGGGAAGGCTTTACATTTAACATTTGGTCCATCGAACGGGATTTTGTATTTTTTTCCTTCCTATGCCACAGTTCAATTGACTAGTTTCAACAAATTTTCGATTTTTTGCGGACGACATAACCTTAAAAAGTAATTGCTAAATTGTACTTCGATTAACTACACTACACACAAGTTTTAGGGAAATATAAGTATATTCGTGTTAGTTACGTCGTATTTGATATATATGAAGCCCTCCCTATATTTTGTTTCAACTTAAATTAACATTTTTAGTCACGACAAAACAAATCTCACTCGTTCGATTTTCGTAGCAGTGCGGCTGCATTTAATTGGCATTAGGTATAGAATACATCTGTTTAAATGGGAATTTAATGCATTCTTGTGTTTAGGTTATTTACTTTGTGTTAAATTATATAAAAACAACTTGGTATACTGCATAGTGTAGTGAAATTTCATCGGTGTTTCTAACCGTCTCAGTGGCTTAGTGGTATAGGACTTGCTTAGCAAGCGTTAGGGCGGACGTTCAAATCTTGGCCGGGGTGTATCTTTTTGTATTTTTTTAAGGTTTCTTTTTGTTCACTGCGTACATTTCTGCGGCGCGGGGTATTAATTAGGGGTAGTTAATACTATTTTGGTATTTTTTAAAAAGCATTAATACTTTGTTTTGAATTTTCGGTTGTGGAACTTTATCATAATTTTCGCGGAGTACTTACCAGCGGTCGTAAATACTATTTTTATAGTGGTTTCTATTTTTCATCATAGACACGATTAAGGGATTGTGCCTGTTGGGGTTTTGTTTAATTATTTTTGCGGTTACTTGTGCATATACCTATAACAATGGCGGCGGCTAGGCGAACGCAACTTGCTAGTATACGATATAACACAGCGATTCGTAACATAGATTTTATTGATGCGTTGGCGCGCAACACAGTTTTATCTGAGGAACAGTCTAAGGAATTTATGGTGCGGTATAATGACCTAGACAAGAATTTTACGACATTTACGGAGATGCATTTTGAGATCCAACTTAATGAAGCCGAAAAGGAAGATTTTGATGCAGGCGTTCATGAGTCAGTTTATGACACCTACAACAAAAAATATTATTTTATAAAACAAAGACACACGGAGCTCGTTAGTTTACAGTCGGATAGCTGTACCAGAAACAATAATGCGAGAGGTGCGGGTAATAATAGAGCGGTCCTACCCCGCCTCCAGCTGCCTATATTTTCAGGCAAACTTGAAGAGTTTGCTCCATTTATTGAACTGTTTCAGTCACTGGTCGATAGCGACCTGTCTCTGTCGGACACGGAAAAAATGTATTATCTAGCGGGGTCTTTAGTAGGGGAACCAAAGACACTAATTCAACATCTATCGATCACGGGGGATAATTATGCAATAGCAAAGGAGGTTTTGAATACGCGATATAATAATAAGCGGTTGCTAGCGGATCGGTTATTGCACAATTTGTTAAGCGCTCCCCACGTGACTAGTAAAGGGATAAACGGACTCAAAATGCTATTGAATACCTTAATTGAAAATACCAAGGCGTTAGAAAAAATGAAGTTTCCGGTGGATTCGTGGTCTTACTTATTATTCTACATTAATTTTCAAAAGTTGGATATTAGTTTGAAAAAACACTTTGAAGATAAGCACACGCAAAAGGATTTGCCCTCATTCTCTGATTTGGTAAAATTTCTGGAAACCGAGATACGGATTTTGGAATCCAGTGCGGAGCCGCAGCCCTGTATACCATTAGGCGGCGGCCGTGGTACGAGCGGACAGGGACGGAGCCATGCAGTAAAAGCTCATGCCGCATTTCAGAATTCGGGATCCACGCAGTGTCGGCTATGCGGAAAAGGCGGCCACTTTATAGCTAAATGCGACAAATTTCTGGCAATGAAACCTACGGCTAGGAAACGTCAAGTGATGTCACTGAAGTTGTGTTTTAAATGTTTGAACGGTCATAACATTGATAGATGCACGTATAACGTTAATTGCTATAAATGCAACTCGCCGAAACACCACACATTACTACATTTTGATCTCCCAACATCAGTGCCGAATCAGGAACAACATTTTCAAAGGATGGACTCGGCGGCTAGTGCTCCTGTCGCGGGTGTGCCTTCTGCCAGTGGGCCTCCAGAGAGTGCGGCCTCTGGAATCACTGGTCTGATGGCAGCACACGCCTATGAGCCGAAGACATACCAACGTACGATTTTACTCGCGACTGCGGTAGTCCGAGTACTCGATAATAGCGGACATTATCAAGAGGCGCGCGTGCTGCTAGACGGCGGCAGTCAAAGCACCTTCGTCTCGGAATCATGTGTGCAGAGGTTGGGTTTGAACCGGTTTCAATCAGATGTAGTCACAGTCACGGGATTGAGTGGTACCCCTGTAAGCGGTTGCAGAGGTGCTGTCAACCTGACTATGACACCCAGATGCGCGAGTCAACCTTTGCTCATCACAACTGCGACGGTATTGAACAGAATTACTAATCACTTACCTGGATTCACCTTGCCGGCTCAACTAGCGGATAACTATAGGGGGTTGTTCTTGGCGGATGAACAATTTTACCTAAGTCGGGAGATCGACATTTTAATCGGTGCGGACCTATTATGTGACGTATTACTGGGCGGTGGATGCATCAAGCTCCATGAGCACTTGCCTCGAGCGATGAACACGGTGTTCGGTTATGTGTTGACTGGGCCCCTAAGCTACGCAGTGGCAAGTCCTCCGACAACTCACTTTACACAAACTTTCTTTTGTGACACTACCACGGACCAGATTTTAGAGCGGTTCTGGGAAGTTGAAGACATTCCTGGTAAAGCGCAGTGTTCAGAAGAACTGGAATGTGAAGCATTTTTTCGGAGCACTCATCAACGGGATGAGAACGGTAGATACATAGTACGGTTGCCATTTGTATCAGACGGGCCTGAACTGGGGAACTCGGCCCCACTAGCCTTGAAGCGGTTCTTGGCTATGGAAAAGCGACTACATGCTAATGAAGTGTTTCGGAAAAAGTATGTCGACTTTATGCGGGAGTATTTAGAAAGCGGTCATATGGACCTTTGTGATGGCAAAGCAGAGGATCATACCAGCTCGGGTTATGTTATTCCACATCATGGAATATTCAAGGCGGACTCGGACAAGATAAGGGTAGTATTCGATGCCAGTTGTGCCACTAGCAACGGCATCTCTCTGAATGATCGTTTACATGCCGGTCCAAAACTACAGCGGGATATAGCGGATATCATTTGTAGATTTCGGATGCACGAGTATGTGTTTACGACGGATATCAGAATGATGTTCAGACAAATACTGATTGCGGAGGCTGATCGGCAGCACCAGTTAATCTACTGGAGAGAATCACCGGACTTACCTTTACTATTATACCGCCTTCGGACCGTTACGTACGGAATGAAATCGAGTCCATACCTCGCGATTCGGACGCTGAGGCAACTGGCGGATGACGAGGAAGCGCGATACCCGGCGGCGGCACGACTTCTTCGTTCATCGGTTTATATGGATGACGTGTTGGGTGGGGCAGACTCCATCGAGGATGCAAGAGTGCTCAGAAAGGAGCTGATAGACTTGTTACGCTCTGGCGGTTTCGAGCTAAGCAAGTGGACATCTAACAGCATGGAAGTGCTGGAAGGCATTGCCGAGGAACACCTGGAGACACCTCGAAAAATATTTGACCAAACGGATGGTCCCAGCTTTTTTAAGATATTAGGAATCCAATGGGACTCAAACAGTGACAGTTTCTCATACCGTACAAAATTGGACGATACAAGCGGATGTACTAAGAGGTCCATCCTGTCAACATTGGCAAGGACTTTCGATCCAGCCGGCTGGATCTGTCCTATCATATTTCAGGGCAAGGTTCTGATGCAGCAAATATGGGCAAAGAATGTACAATGGGATGCGGAACCCCCTGCGGACGTCATTGCGGAATGGCAAGGTATTCTGAGGGAATTACCGTTGATCACAAGGCTTCGGTTGGACCGCCATGTTTTACATGGCGTTAAGACTTGTTCTCTCCATGGCTTTTCGGATGCATCAGAACTCGGATATAGTGCGGCTGTTTACTTGAGAACGGAAGGGGATGACGGACAGGTCAGAGTTAGCTTAATAATGGCCAAGGCGCGTGTAGCACCCATAAAGTCCAAGCTAACCATCCCGAAGATGGAGCTCTGCGGAGCAGCGCTCTTGGCTCGGCTTCTGAAATATGTCGTCGCTGCCATAGGTGAGGATGTAGTGATTCAAAATATCACAGGGTGGTCTGACAGTACAATTGTCCTCTCGTGGCTTAAGCTATCGCCACATTTGTTGCAAACCTTTGAAGGGAATAGGGTCTCGCAAATCGTTAACTGCGGTTTAAACATAACTTGGCGACATGTGCCTTCGGAACTGAATCCAGCTGATGTCGCGAGTCGCGGTTGTCGCGCGTCACAATTACTGGAACATTCATTATGGTGGGGACCCGCTTGGTTGACGAGTAATGCGGACACCTGGCCCAAAAACCTAGCGGATAATTCGGTGGATCCATTACCAGGATTACAAAAAAGGAAAATAAATGTCCGGGCCTTAGCAGGGATCGTTGAAGATGATAGCATCTTCACACGATTCAGTAATTTGAATATGTTACTGGCGGTCGTAGCATATTGCTTTCGGTTTGTGAAAAATGCCCGAGGTCTAGGTGATCGGGTTGAAGGGCCACTCACGGCCCTCGAGCGCCGATTCGCTCTGCAGCGGTTAATGAAGTTGGCGCAAGATGCTGAATTTGCGGAGGAGATCCAGCGCTTAATCCGTAACGAGCAATGCTCTACACGGCTGCGCCGTCTCGGACCTTTTATTGGTGAGGATGGGCTGCTACGCGTCGGGGGACGTTTAGAATACTCTAGTCTATCATTGGGGCATAAACATCCCGTGATCTTGCCAAAGTCTCACGCACTTACCGCCTTAATTGTGGATCACTATCATGTGGTATATTGTCATGCGGGTGCGACAGTCCTGATGGGTGTCCTACAGCGTTATTTTTGGATATTGTCGGCGGGGCAAGTGATCCGTACGCGGATTTTCAAATGTATGAAATGTTTTCGGACTAAGGCAAAACCGACAGCGCCAATGATGGCAGCTTTGCCCTGGGATAGGGTTAATGCGACTGGGGTTTTTCACACTGTGCAAACAGATTTTGCCGGTCCGTTCATAATTAAACACTCGCGGTTGCGGAACGCAAAGACACTGAAGGCTTATCTTTGCGTATTTATTTGTTCGGCATCCAAAGGCGTTCATTTAGAATGTGTCACGGATTTGTCGACGGACGGTTTCCTGGCGGCCCTGACCCGATTCACTTCTCGGCGCGGTATCCCGAATGTAATTCGCTCGGATTGCGGCACCAACTATGTTGGCGCCAATCGGTATTTGGATGATGTGCGGAAATATTTAGCTTCGCAGGAGGTTCAACAGAGGCTTAGCGACGGCGCGGCCAAACAATTCATCACATGGCGTTTCAATTCTCCTGGAGCGCCACATTTCGGAGGTCTGTTCGAAGCTACTGTAAAATCGGCTAAGACTTTACTGCGGCGGGTTATAGGTGACCAGATTCTAACGTTCGACGAGCTAGTTACGGTATTTACTAGAGTAGAAGCGGTTCTAAATTGTCGGCCGTTGTGTCCATTGACGCAGGATCCTCAGGAGCTGGAGGTGTTGACCCCAGCCCATTTACTTATCGGAAGGCCCTTATTGGCAGTCCCGGAATATAACTTCGAGGATGTCCCGAACTCACGGTTAAACCGGTTTAACCTGATTCAGGCTATGTCACAGCGCCTTTGGCGAAAATGGAGTGAACAATATTTGCATTCTCTCCAAATGCGCAGAAAATGGACCTCGCCAACGGACCCACCGAGATTGGGGGATCTTGTCCTCATAAAGGAGGAAGGGTTACCTCCACTTAAATGGAAGCTCGGCAGGATTGAGGAATTGTTGCCCGGCAAGGACGGCGTTGTTAGGGTGGTAAAACTCAAGACCTCAACAGGTACAATGATGCGTCCGGTAGTTAAAATATGTAGACTTCCCTTAGATGACTAAGTAGATACTAAGTTGTTTTAATGTATATATTTTTCAATTGCGGGTGGTGCAGTATTGCGGTTTATTGCAGCACACTTTCATCTTCATTTTGATAAAGGCTTCAGCCTTTCTCGGGCGGGGGGATGTTTCATATTTAATGCCAATAATTTTCTATTTAAAGACGCGACACTATACATACACGCATCACACTCTTTCACATAGTATTTCGTATATATCTATCCTTTTCCCACTGGGGGTCGGGCGGGAATAACGAGTGTTAGTGGCGCCACCTAGCGGACTGGTGGTGAAGACAAGGAGACAGAAAAATATGGCGATTGTCGCGGTGCGCTAACTCCGGCCGGAGCGTAACAAAAAATAATAAATCAAGTGAAAAGTGCAAGTGAGATCGGCGGATATTCCCTGGGGTGAGTGTAGGGCTCACATATATATATTTTACGTTTTGTACTTCGGATAGGTACACAAAATAGTCAGTTGGCCGTGGTTTCGGAAGACGAGTAAAATTTGAACCAGCGCATGCGGTCATGTAAAAGTCCCAATCCCGCCGGCGGACGAACCGGGAAGGCTTTACATTTAACAGTATGTGCTAGCATTTTTTTGATTTGAAAGGACAGGACGTCCTATATGGGTAAGGCCGCGGAAAGTTACCAATGTGACATAGAAGTAACATAAAAAGATATACGTTATGCTATCATAAAACGTAACATAAGTCGTTATAAAGCTTAGATCATACTGGAAAATATTCCCATTAAATAATGAAGCTAAGAAAAAAAATCAAGTTATAAAATGATTAGCTTTATATTGCCTGTAAACAAAATGTTCATGGCACATTAAAATCAATATAATGAAACACGCGTGTGATGGAACTAATGAAACCCAAACCGCTCTACTGTTTTAAAGCCTCTCATTTTGTACCAGGTGGCAGTAATTACTATTTGTTCACTGCTGGTACCCAATACTAGTAACAAGACGACCGTATAACAATAAAACAGCTTTAGAATCAATAGTTCTACTGTGACTTGAGGTCGAAAATAAATTATTTTCTTCTTAAAACAGTTTTTTGTATTAAGATGTTGTTTTTATTTATTTTATTATTGTACAGCAGTTTTGTTCGACTTTGTATATTTTCGGGTCATTAAAAATCTAATAAAACTCATTTAAGTTAGTATAATCTGTGTGCACTTCCCTTTACAACATTTATTCGTTATGTTACGTAGAAAATACGTAACATTTTGCAAAAATGTAACATATTCGTAACGAAAGTGTAACGTATTTTTGAAAAAAAGTGGATTTTCATGGTGAAATAAAGACATTTTTAATACAATAATACGTGTCACTTGCTTGAAAACCGTTACGCTATTGTACAAAAAAAAACTGATTAAATACAATCACTCCTTACCTTTCAAATCACACACGACACTTTGGGGGTACTTTCACGAAACTATGACTGTGTCTACTTTGAATTGAGTTTGTTGACAAACTGACAGATTTGGACTTGCTCATCGGTGTTGCCCTACTAGAATATGAGTTGCCAGTGCACGTAAACGTATTTTCGCCAAATAATATTTAAAAACAAGCTACATAAAGCGTCACGAAAGTATTGTAACATAAGTGTGGAATGCTGATCCATTAAAATAATGTAAGATAAAAAATTAAAATGGTTATATTATCATTATTCCGTAATCAGTAGAACTATCCTTATATCATAAATTTTAGTTTAAAACAAAAGTATGCCCATGAAAGTTGAAATATCATAAAAATAACAGAGCTTTTAGTACTCGTGGTCGAAAAATTTAACCAACTTTCGTTACGTTTTGGACGGAAATATATTTTTAGTATTTTTATAAAGGGGTTTATATTAATTATCTTACTTGCGACCATGAGAATTCCTATATCTACATATGATAAAAATATTTTTGAAACAGTAGGGGTTACCAATTTTTTTTAATCAGCTGGGTAAATTTGAAACGTCCAAATTGGTAACTTTCCGCGGCCTTACCCATATTATACTTCTTATCAGATTATTAATAATTATTACAACGGAAAATAAAATAAAACTATACATAATAAAACTTAATTAAAAAGAATCCCCCAGTACTGAGGCCGTCTGAGGCATCGTCGCCAGCACGCTCGCTGCGTTTCCGCTTTGAATGGCGAGGCTCCGTTTTTGAGCGAAAAAGGAGCCCGCTCTGATAGTACCTGATATTCCGATTAGTCTTTGCGAAATTTCTTTTATAATTTTTTTTTTCTTTTATTATCAGATAAATAAATAGTTTACCGTAAAGGAATCTAAAATGCGTACCTTTTTTACCCTCATTGTCATTGTAAATCGAGAAAGTGTTTCAATTTCTTTCACTGCACGTACCTCAAATACAAAGGTTTTCCTTAGCAGTAAATTTGATTAAGTGAAATTCTAATATACTTTTTTTTATATCAGGCAACCGTGGACCATCCATGAATGCCTTATAGATACATACACCATTTAGAAAAAGTACCACAGGAGCCTAAGATACACAATTTCAAACACTCACCTGGATTATGGTTGTAGTTGGCGTCGCATACTGAGCGACGTAGTTTACGTCACAAGGGTTGGCAATCACAGGTTGACAGCTGGTTTGCGCTACAATGCTAGGCTGGGCAACCACACTAGACTGACATTGGCAACTAGGTTGCGAAATAATGTTAGGTTGACATTGGCAAGGTTGCGCAATAATATTAGGTTGACATTGGCAACTAGGTTGCGCTATAAAATTAGGTTGACATTGGCAAGGTTGCGCAATAATATTAGGTTGAGGTATTTGTTGGCATTGGCAACCAGGTTGAATAATGTTTGGTTGGTTGATGAAGTTCAATAATGGTTGGTTTTGGATGCAGTTGTCGGTTACGGTAACCTGTGATTGACAATCAGGGCGGTTGAGGCTCTGGGAGTAAGCGTTCTGAAATCAAAAATATTATTTAGAAATTGATACAGTCTATGAGATAATATAATGCGATTCCAGTTTTATACCTGTCTCGTTCGGGCTTATGCGATCGAGATATGAACCTCACCGATGTTACCCAAGCCCAAATCCCAATATAAGAGCACAGACGGACTGTTTTGTTTTTTTAATTAGTTTTACCAATTAAGGTGTGTGTGTGTCTTTAGGTTAAGTATCAGAAGGATGGTAAAATAAAATGCGCGTATTCGCTTCGCGGTGTTTACTTACTGTGAGACTATCTAAGTGCTTATAAATGCGCTGGACGCAGCTAGCGCTACTCTTATAACTATACCAGTATACATGATATCTAAATGTAAGTATATAGTGCGATGATGCTACATAGTGATAGCCCTGAGTCTTTCGATTGTGCGAGGCTGTTCGCGAGAGATCAGGATCGCCCGTGGGGACCTTCTGTACCGTAATGTGTGTATTAGTGAGCTGTGTGACCATGACCAGCTGTGTAAATCAGTTGAATGATGTATGGAAGTATGGATGATACTATAGAAAATGGATGAGAATTTAGAGAGAGGGTTCCTCATGATCTGAATTAGTAACAAATTATGTACTTAGTGTAGGTACTGTGTTCACATAAAATAATGATTGGGAGTTCTCCTTTGGCAAGATGAATCCTCTGAACTCTAAGAACATTTCAAAATGAAGAGCCACCTTGATTTTTAGTGCAGGAGGAGTTATGACGTCATCAATGTTTAGTATGGATTTTGGCATTACTTGTTCTTAATCCTGTCGTATATTATATATAATGTTTATCAAACACTGGCTTTTAACTAAGTACTTAATATTTTTACAGTTTTTGTTGTAGAAATGAAACAACTTAAGTCATCCGTTCGGCTCATAGAAATTGTTACATATCTATTGTTTTATGCAACTATGCATAGATAATCAATCTAGTAGATAATATGTAGGTAGATATCTACTAGAATAATTGATAAATACGAGTATGAATAGGGAAAAAATTAAGACGGAGCTAGTAATGCATAATTTTCGGTTTAAAGTGTGCTTAACTTTAAAACCTATAAAAACAAAAACTATAGATTCCCAATTGTTATCTAAGTTCTAGTCGAATTATTGACAAAGATCCGTTATTTTTATTTTAAAGTAATTTTTTTTTTACCTGCAGACACAACGCTTGAAGACAAACAACAACAACAAAATGGTACCCCATTTTACAAACTAAAACAATTACCAATGCTAAAGTGTGCCACTGGAACTTTACATTACTATATATAGGTCTTGGTCAATATAAAAATAATCAATTTTAAGCAACCAACAGTCCATACGAAAATATATTTTAAGTCGATGGCGCTTCGGTCATATAGCAACCCATTTGTATTGGGATGAAATCTACAACGACGTAAGTGTCCAATGGACTAAGAATTATTTTAAATATGTACTTATATTTTTTGTATAATGTTTTATCTATTCGATTTAACCTTTCTTTTTAAGAAAGAGCGGAAGCGACACGAAATTATTAATGAAAAATGACATTTTCTACTGGATATAGAATAGTGAAATTGTAAAACTTTGAACGAATACATGTTGTAATAAATTAGTAAAACGTATTGTTATGAAATTAGTTGCATGCAATTTGAGCGTGTAATATTGATAATTTCATGTTCAAATTGTTAGTAATTCCTTTCAAGATAATCTTCCAGATATTAAACGACAGATAAATAATTATTTATGAAACACGTAATTTAAAGGCTATTTTATAAAAAATGGAAAACTTTTCTCTTAGAATTGTGCATAATTATATTTTGTTACGGCGCGGTTATGCTTTTCGGACTCAAAATCTGTATTTACTTACTTATAGTTTATTGTTATCTTTTTTGTAGGTGTAATTTAGTATATATAAGGTTTTAGTTTGTATTAACTTATTGTAATGACAAATTATCTTTTTTGTAAGTGTAAATTACTATATTTTTTGTTAGATATAAATTCGTTTTATTTAGTATTTTTTTTAGTGTCATTGTACTATTCTTTGTTCATAACCAATAAGTAAATAAGTCATTTATCTTTATTATTTACCTTTCTTGTGATTGTCAAGGTCATACTTATTCCAGGACTTTCTAAAAAAAAATTGGTTCTTATCTTCAAGTATATTAAAACATTTATTACACATGAAGAAGCAACTTCCACGTAAAACTATTTTCTTAACCGTAGCCGGGTGAAAGTTTTCCTAAAACTGTCTTTGGTTTTCCAGCTATCTCTGTACCAAAATTGGTTAAATTAAAATCAATCTAGCCGTTTCAACGTGATGAGCAGAGAAATATTTTCTTACCAACAGATGGTCCTATTCCTCCTATACGGCTTGCGCCCCGCACCCAGGCATATCCTGCATCGCACTGTTAAGATTTTTCTTGAAATCAAGGGGGATTCACTCCGCCCCGCGTGTTACGAAATATACCTACAATTTTCAGGAGACAATTGTGATGCCCGCCCATCGCTCCGCCTTTATTTGGCTAGGGTCGGCACGTTCGTAGAGGAGCCAATGCATTAATCATATTTGTTTTTTTTAGATGCTTTTATGATTACTTATTATTTTTAACCAACTTTAAAAATATGACACTTTATACTCTCGCGGTTTGTACACATAATTAACACAAATTCGTCGGGTAGTACTAGATTTGGCCGACAGCTCCAGTAACAACTCGCTGTTTCACCAGTATATCTGAGACCACGGCATGTGCAACCCCGCCGAAACGTTAGATTATGAAGGTAAATAAGAAATATCGCGTTAGACCCGTTATAATTTGTAGAATTATGTCAACTTTAAAAAGGAAGAGTCAGTGTTCATCTGTATTGAATCTTTTTGTATCTTCACCGTATTTCTCCGTGAAATGTAAACCGATTTTATATTTATTCAAAAGAGTAAAGAGCAACGTCAGGTTACCTTATTTAAGACGTATTGAATATTTAATAAAAGTAGCGTGTAAAACAAGTACAATTACCGAGACGTTGTTTCCGTTTTGTTTGTGTAGGCAACCCTAGAAGCATGACACACCCACAACGTGCAACAACCAACGACGTTGCACCTCATTCAAAATTACCAATCAGATACAAGTAGGCTCATTCTTTTGCAAAAGCGGCAAATAGCTAAAGCGTGCGGCTTCTGTAGTGTCTTTATCCTGTACTGAAATGATTATCCATCTCCATAGAAAACAGACTTTCAGTATACGAGGAAAACCTACTACCGGGAGTAGGATCAAAAAATGACATAATGTATCCAATTTTACTATCTAACGTGTTATTGCATCTGTTGGGTGACTGTTACATATTGATAACACTTTTGCAACTTTTACCCGGTAACACATTATGTGTATCAGATAAAAAATGTTACAAATATGACTCGTTTTCGATGTTACGAACATTTGTGTGATAGTTCTTGGTGCAGGATGGGGGTGCCCTTTTTAAACACATTGCTTATTTTTCTTGTTTATCAGGTAAGAACTTCTTACCCAATATTAAATAATATTTACTTTTTAACAATAAAAAAATCTACAGATCTAACACACTATGCGCATTTGCAAAATTTGACTGACCTCGCGTTAAAGGGACCCAATACCGCCTACAGTTTTTGTCCGCCCGCCTCCTAAGACGGCTCAAACTGTAGCTTAATCCAACCCCGAGATTTCTTTTCCCGTTTCATGAATAGCGAGCTAAAAAAAGTATTGGGAAATTCACGATCCAAGTCAGTGCATTTTTGTCAAATTTTAGAAAATCTCAATAAGTTACGAAACGGTTTTGGGAATTCAACTTGCACTTTAAAGCCCTCTTGTAGACATATATTTTGATATGCAGCCCATTCGCGTACCTCTCATTATCTTCGAAACTACAGGCAAATGTCACAATTGCATAAATCTATACTCTATCAGGAAAATATGAACATTTTCAATGTTAAAACGGTTCATTTGGTGTCGAGACCCTGGGCCCGTGGGGTCCAAGCGCTAGAATTCTTTTTAAAGAGCTTGCGAAACGGCTCATCGACACCACTGGTGACCAAAGGGCTGGCAGCTTCCTCGCTCAGCGTCTTAGTATAGCAATACAGCGAGGTAATGCTGCCAGCGTCTTTGGTACAATGCCACGGGGGCCATTTTTAGACTTAGTTTAGATTTAGTTTTAGTTTTAGATTTAGATAGACTTATTTTAATTGGTTATTGCTTATTTTGTTCTGTTATATTTTGAATAAATGACCTAAACGGTTCAACGGAAATAAATTATGTTTTCCGTGAGAGACTCCACGAATTACCAAAAAAAATATTCAGTCGTTTCCCTTTCCAGTTTCCTTATTTTCCAGGAATCTCTATATAAAATACGGAACTGATAACAACGGGATCAACAAAAGTAATTACCGTTTATAAAAAAAAATATTTCCAACTCAGCCGCTTTCGAGAATTACAAAACAAGTTTTTAATTGTTTTTTTTTTTTAGTAAACTTCTTCAATTCCCGCTTATTGAAAATTTAATTTAAGTTCAGGCGATATTTTTTACATCTTTTAGTATAACGTCTAATTTTCACTGAGAGCTATTTATTGATCCTTAAAATAATTAACGTAGGTACCCAAATAATTGCAATATATACCATTGCGTGCGTGCAATTTCGAAATTATATAATCACATAAACCTTCGAATAAAAAATTAAATCGATGAAAAAAAGGTTCATTAAAAGAAATAGGTGCTCTCCTATAAGCCCCAAGCCTTCGTATGAAACTGTAATTTATTGGTTGTGTGTGAATTGCGTCGCAATAAATAAAAGTCATAGGTCGTGGCGACTCGATCGACCAACGCGTGTACACCGATTTTACCCGAACAAACACCCAGGTGTGTAGTGACGCGTAGGTCACTAGCGCGGTTTGCGGCGTGCAGTGAAACAGTGTCGAAATTGGAGAATTCCCTGTAAAAAAAGAAAATACTTAGATAACTGTACACCTTAGGAACTAAACTCACCGGTAAATTTTGGTTCAGTAGTTTGGTAGTTGATGAGAGTGAAAGTTTCCAGAAATATTAAAACATCCCTTTTTTTCTTATAAAATATTGGTTTTGCCTTCTTTTTTTTATGTCATAGTGGGCAAACGAGGAAACGGATCGCCTGATGGAAAGCGATTACCGTCGCCCATAGACACCTGCAACACCAGAGGAGGCACAAGTGCGTTGCCGGCCTTTCAGGGAGTACGCTCTTTTCTTGAAGGTTTGAAAGTCGTATCGGTCCAGAAATACCGCAAGCGACTATTCATTCCACAATGCAGTCCTTCTTCTTCTTTGCTCCTCCTCACTTTAGGTAGGCAAATATGATTGCGCCATGACGTTCTGTCCATGGTTGTCGAGTCAGAAAGATTCTAAAACATTGTGTCTTGCCCAGACCGTGTTTTGCCTATGACACAAAACAATTTCTGATCAAAGGGTTCTACTGCATTATAACAGTGACATCAATGCAACAACTTATTATATATTTTTTTCTTTACAGATACTTCAGTTCGGTTCCATCAGCGGATTACCTTTTGCAAGTATATCTTCAATACCATCACTGACGCCAGCAACTTTACCAAGTGATAATTCACCAGTGACTTCAAGCGCCAATTCAAATTTAGACGATAGTGACAATTCGATTTCATCACCGATTCAAAGAACTTTGTCATCTAGAACTGTTCAGCTTTTCATCGGTTTACCAGATGTGAATACCATATTTTTCTCACCACAAAACCCATCCCTAATCAATAGTGATAGCAATGATCCAATTTCATCAGCAGATAATTCAAACATAAATTTAATTACATCATTAAATTTTATACCCAACGTTCCATCAAATCCTGCTTCCGAATCGATTGATTTAGATTCTAATATCGCTTCTCAGAACCCTACACTATCTTCAGGTTTATCAATTGTTCCTACTTTTAATATAGATTTTAATTCAAGTTGTTTAAAGCGAGAGTTACGTGATACTATTTCTGTGTCTCAAGAACCATGCCTATCTAATATTAATACTCCTTTCTCATCACCAAATAATTTTCAATCACCTTTTTCCAGTGTACCTTCATTTGCTAACCTAAAACCTATAATTCCATGTGTCGCTTGCAGATTACCTGTTAATTTCACTCAATCGTCAACACAAGACAATGTAATTACTGTTGAATGTAATCCCCAAAATTCAAATAGATTATCTAATGTTATAAACTCTGATGGACCTTCTAAAAGCCCGTCACCATTGACAAATATCAGACCTTGTACAACATCATTCCCAAATAATTTACTGCCTTTACAAGAAAACCCAAATACACTCAATGTATTAAATAATAGAAACATTCTGCCAAATTGTGCGGTAAATAAACTTAATATTTTACAAGACACCTCTTCGCCTTGTAGTTGTGAAAGTAGTGAAATAATTAATCTAGATCAACCATCTGTATCACCAGTAAACACATTATCATCTTTCACTGCATTGAAAAATTATATTAAGTCTCGACAAAATATACAACCCTGTTTAAGTTCAGATACGATACAAAATCAACCGAGTGTAGAAGTTAACGGGCCACCTAGTCTATTTAACCATATAAATAACAATTTGATGTTAGCTCAAGCTCAACAAAATAACAAAATGTTAGCACAACAGTCGCCTCCTCAAACCTTAATTTGTAACCAGCCAAACAATAATGTGCAAGAATCTCAGAACAATATCGCTGAATGCGACAAAGGAGTAAATCAATATAATCAATTGGCAGCTGAATACGAAAATGTTCTAAGGATTAGGAACAACGTGATACCACAAATGCTCTCAAATAATGTTCTTGTAAAAAACACACAAAACAATATACAGACTAATAATGACAATGCGGGTTGTCCACAACTTCAGACGGTTCCAGTTGAGAATGATGTACCTTGTATTCAAAGTAACAACTTAGTTCTTAACTCTGTTAACAACTGCGGTTTTGCCAATAATAAACTAGGAAGTACTGGTTACATCTCTTTAAATAATATTGCAAGAATGATTAAAGATAATCGGGATAATAATAATAATTGTGTATTACAGAATGATAACAATCAGGGCTGTCCTCATTTGATGTCAATTCCAATATATAACAAAGAATCTCTCCTAAATAATCAATTCATACAATTATCCAGCTCTAATAATGGATGCTCACAAAATCAAAACGATAATACTGAACAAGTACTGATGATCCCTAATAGTAACATAAACTTTAATAATAATAATATACTAACTCTAAATCAAAATAATCAAGGGTGTCGTCAGTTATTAGCTTTAGCTCAAAATAATTTGTATCCGAAGAAAAATGGCGATGCTAATGTAAATGTGTTTATAAGCAACCAAAACTGCGATACTCTGGAAGAGTTATCAGAAAACAATAACTTTAATAACAACTATAATTGTATTCAAACGCCCACACCAAATAATAATTTAGCACAAGCACTTAAACTTGTAAATCAAGCCAATAATCAACCTTCTCAAGCAACGATAAATATTTTACCATTTGGAAAAACATTACTTGATGGCAAACCAATATCAAATAATGTCGTCTCATTAGATTCTGCCCAAGGTCCTATGCAACTATCTACTTCAACAGAGTCATGTAATTCAAACAATTTCTTGTCAATCCAGGATGTATCAATCCCTTTTTCATCTACACCAGTGAATCAATTCTCATGTGCACCTCTAGACACTACGGTGACCCTTCCGACAAATTTTATGCTGGCTCCATCCTTCAGCATCTTTCCTGTGACAACTAACATTGTGCCATCTGTTATTAATATGGCTCCACCTGTAACAAACGTTGCTTCAAAAACTACTTCGGAATCAGCAATAGTCAATCAACCTTTATTTTACAATCCCGATTCAATTTGTAATAGCAATATTCAACCTATGTTAACTTTATTATACAATAACTTTAACTGCCCGTTAACATCAAGTACATTCCTAAACGGTATTAGTCCCTTGCTTTCTTCAGATTCTCTTTTAGTGCAATCACCTCAAATGTCATTTATCAATAATGTTCCTTCATCAACACTAAGTGATTGCATTTCTCTTTCTAATTTACCCCCCGTCTGTACATCTATTCAGCCGATTTGTCCCTCGTACATTAACCCATTAATAACATCATTACCACAATGTACCAGTGTATCTGATGTGTCAGCAGTATTCCCGTCATTAAACAACGTTGTATCTTCATTGACTCAAAATATTATATCAACATTAGTAACAAAAACTTTACCATCCACGGGTATGCCTTTAGCAAAATTACCTCCAGTTAATCCCTTTTCTTCAACAGTTGTCACGGACTCCTCAATCAATTCACCTATTTGTTTAGATATTTCAGAACCTGTACAATATGTATCTGCGCCGTTGAGCTTACCGAGATTATCTCTTCCAGATATACCAGTAGCGTGCAATGAATATTTACCACCTGTATACAATTCAGCAATAATACCTCTAACCTTTAATTCAGATTTATTTAGCGTTGATTCCGATGCAAGATTTGATTCCTGTTCACCTTTCGCTTTATCAAAAACGGATGCATATTATCCTGAAATATCTTTTGTAGTTCCTTCTGTAGGCTCATCAGATTGTTCTAGATTATGTGGGCCTTTGTTTATGCCAGCTAGTTCTTTGCCACAGTCTTCCCCTGTTTTAAAAATCAACAATACAGGCCGGGAAGCTAAAGGATTTGAACAATTGATCTGTGGTTTAGTATTATAGGTTTTAATGTATCCAAAGAGTGTATGATGATATTTCAATGATTATGTATTGTAAAAATATTTGACAAAGTGGTCTTTATGCTAATAATACCAAAAGATAATTACATCAAGATAATTTCTAGTGATCCTTTTAGATTATAGTCTATGTCATACAGCTTTGTCCGTTTGGCATCTGTTATCTCTGTAAATATTAATTGAATTGAGGCAATACAATAAATAAATATCCGAAAAACTTACACAAATCGATCTAGTCCCAAATTAAGCTCAAGAAGGCTTGTCTTATGGGTAGTAGACGACGATATACATACTTATATAGATAAATATATACTTAAATACGTCCTATGTAACCATGAACTAAGCACAAGTATTCGAGTTCATCACACAAATATTTGCCCTGGCCGGGATTCGAACCCGGGACCGCCGAAACTATAGTAGCCAATTAATATTGTAATTGAAAACTGTCAATGCTGAAATTATTCTTGTATTTACACTATTTACAGAAAATAATGTTTCTAAGAAAAAATGTTGATGCGACGAAAATAACAAAAATCTGTATTTTGTGTTGTTATATGTTGATTAGTTTTAATGTGTAAATAATGTTAATTATTATTAATAAAATATAATGTGTTAACTTTCTGTTATTTATTTTGTAGTAACTAAAAGAAGAACCAATAAAAAAAACACTGGGAAGTCTAAAATAACCCGTTCATGTACCAATTACATTTGAATCCCATTTTGAAGTCGGTGCCAAACCTCACGTAAACTTTTTTTATCGAACAAAATACTCGTAAATACCAAATAGTAATCAATAAAGGTTCAAGATTCAAATGTAATCTGTAAGTAGGTACATTGAACGGGTTATTTATGCCTTCTTTTCCTCTTTTTTTTGAACTCAGTTAAAAATACTATTACTAGAATTAATACTAATACTTGATTTATATTCAAGGTCGTAATTTATGATATTTCAACACTTTACATCAAAATACATAAATTAGGACTCTCATGGTACGAAACCATGTACTCGTATATATGAGTATTATCTCTGCCGCAGCGTGCAATTTTCAAAATGTCTGTGAATACGTATGATTCTACTAAAATGGATGAACGATAGAACTGATGGATACTATGGTTGGTCGTTAGGGCAGCAAAATTCAAGAGTGGCGACCACGTGCAGGAAAGCGCAGCGTTGGACGGTCTCTAGTTGGTCGTATGATCTCGTGAACTGATAACAAAATAGGAAAAACATATTGAACTGTAATTGACGTTGATACAAAGAACAAAGCTTAAAGAAAAATTGAAAAATGAGTTACCTGCTGGAAGAGACCGAGAATCGAACCCTGTACCTCTGGATTGCCGGTCCAGGGCGTTAACCACTTCGCTAGGTACCCTAACTCCCAAGCAATCTATAACATTTTTCCTTATGCTTTGTGTCTAGATCTTTGCATTGTTTATTTGAAAGGTTTTATACCTTAGCTTAATTGAGGTGTGTACCCACATGAAAAATAAGACTGAGAGAGAATAACATGTTTCATAGATTTATTTAATGGACGTCGTTATTCTGTATAAACTTTCTAAGCAATGCTCTGATGACGATGACGCTATTAGAGCGGAAATAATTATCAATTATCCTTCGAAATGTCAAGTTTTGTACACGTAAAGAAAACATTTACTTCCTTTCCTTACACTGCCTTTGATTTCCTTTTCCCCAATACATCCTGTTTACATTTCATTTGCATGCTTCGGACTGAAACATCTTAACTTCTATCTCTTCTAATTCAGAATCAACCTTTTCTTAAATAGATTTAAGACGAAAGTGCAATGATATGATTTCGAGTTTACGACTTGGTCTCTTCTCTCTATAGATGTTGGTTTATGTTCAGTATAAAGGTTGCAATTCGTCGACGCATTGTGATATCTCAATTTAGTGATATCAGGTCCGTATGATTAACTGACATATATCTTTAGAGTTCTATACCTTAAAAGGGAAAAACTAAACCCTTATAAGATCACTTTGACATTATAAAGACATTTGTATTTGTATTTATTTGTATTTGTTGTCCGTCCGTCTGTCTGTCAAGAACCCTTACCTCGGGAACGCGTGGAGGTATCGAGTTGAAATTAAAACCATATACTCAGGTCTACAGTACCCTTACCATGAGTTAACCGTACTCGGTAGCGACAGCGTAAACGAATTGTATGGAGAATAGTACAGCACCCCTAGCCTAGCGGTTACTTTGTAGAACTACAAATCCTTTACGCAGTCGCTAGGGAGTACTGTCACTGTAAACTCATCTAAGCGTACAGGCCGCAAAAACGACACTCTCAAGGGCATCAAAATAAATGATGAGCGCACAAAAACATTTTTACCAACAGACGGAATTTTCATCTTTCGGAAAAACGTTTTGTAATTAAAGTTTTTGCTATTTATTACATTTATGAAACATGTAAAGTCACAACAAATAATGATGCATTCGGACAAATCAAAATTCGGTTTTTTTGGGTGTTCAGATTATAAGTATCGTCTGGTATCTATATCACAAGCACTGATTATTTTTATTAACGCAGTAATGTCTGCTAGCGTAAACGACATGTTTACAATTTATTTATTTATTATTAAATAAGTTACACTACACAGCATTACAGTAAAAAACCAAGGCAATGTGACCTACATAAATACATATAAACAGACTTAAATAAAATAAAAACTAATACGAACTACCTGTGATCCGAGAGCTGGCGTGTTTCTCGGACAAAGGCTCAGTACTGCTGTGCAGCGGGGAAACGCCGCCAGCATCTTGGGATCATTTCCGCCAATGACCTACCTTGGCTAGAGTTAGGTTAGTGTATAGGTTTTTAAGTTGTTTTACCACTTAATTCGAATGTTTTTTTTTTTAATAAATCTATCTTTATAAAGACTTAAAACTAGTTAGATTTAGGCGACACAATGGCGTGGCTCCGTTGCGTCTGATCTGGTGTAGACTACGGCAGATTGCCCCGGAACTGCCGAAACACGACACCCTTCGGCCAGAAGTCTGCACTTGCGATGTGAACATTGAAGCGATAAGCTGTAAAATTTAATGGTTCAGGCCGGGTTCGAACCTGCGACCCCAAAGGCTTTCCGGGCCAACTTGGGCGTCCTACCTATTGGACCACGGAAGCTGATTGCGAAAGCCATTGAATTTTTCAATCAGTTGCTTTTTCAATGCCTTAGATGCGGTGAAAGACACCTGTGCTGGCCCGGGAAGACATTGGAGTCGCAGGTTTGAACCCGGCCTGAACCATTAAATTTTACAACTTTTCTTTTTATTGTAAACGTGTCAAGCACTGCTTATTTTGGGTCTTAACATATGTAAGACTAGCGACCCGCCCCGACTTCGCACGGGTGCAATGCTAATAAATTATGCATGTATTATACATATAAACCTTCCTCTTGAATCACTCTATCTATTAAAAATACCGTATGAAAATCTGTTGCGTAGTTTAAAAGATCTAAGCATACTTAGGGACAGACAGAAAAAGCGACTTTGTTTTATACTATGTAGTGATGATACCCAATAAATAATATCAATTATTTATGTATTCGAGCGAAATCTCGGATATATTCCATTGAGGTGTTGGAATTTGGCCCCAAGTGAATGATTCAGTAGATTCTGTCGCCACTGTCAAAGGCAAATTAGAATTTAGTATGCAAATACGTTAGTGATATATTTAGCCACTAGCAAGGTTAAATTTGTTTAGTGCATAAAGGATGTGTGTTCAGTGAACTTAGAGTGTTGATTGGGATCGTTTGAGTTATCTTGAAATACGTTTGCTTTAATGAAGCCTACCATACAGACAAAACTAAAATCCTTTTTCTTTTCCTCAGCACATCTATTCAAAATTAAAAAAATGTTTAAGAGGCCTTATTGCTTTTAATATTTTTTTTTTTATGACTATCATATTGATAATTTCAACAATTTTTTTAAGCGAATAATATTTTTCCCCGAGTTCTAGGTAGTAACATTGCTATTTCATGCTTTCATTGCGTGCAGTCGAAAATAGAGAAAAATATCTAAAACAATCAAATGTGCCACGCGACACTTTCTCCCGCGAGATAATTAGCTGTCTCTTTCTGTGCAGTAATGTGAGAGAGTGAGGGGCGATGCTATGTCGCGCGACAAGAGTCGCGAAGCCAAGTTCAATTCAAAACATTAAATTTTTTTCGCTTCAGTGTAAAAATGTATGTATATCGTCGTCTATTACCCATAACATAAGCCTAAGACTTAAGACTAGTTACTACTTTAATCAGAGACTAGGCCAATTTGTGTCAGGTTGTATACGACGACCTAATAGAAATAAATCGACCTAAGTTTCAAAAACAGATCATTATCACAGGCAAATATAAATAATAATAAAAATACAATGTTTAAATTGTTTATTAAAACAAAAAAAATAGTACTCAACAAGTAAAAGGCAAATGTGATATTTTTGGCTTGATAAAAATCGAGGGAAACCGAGGTAGAGGAAGGCCATAACGAAATTACTTATAGCAAATAAAAGAAAAGGTTATAGTCATGTCTTACCAAGAAGTGAAGGAGAAAGCCCAAGAAAAAAAAGGCTGGCGAATGCTACACCGCCAAGAGCGCAGCTCTTAAATTAAAGAAGAAGAAAACTTGACATTATTTTTACAAAAGAACGAATTCAATTTATAGTTGAATTTATTGAACTTAAAAACTTGAAGTATTCACCGGAACATTAAAAAATTGGGCAAATGCGAGTCTGACTCGCACATAAGGGTTCCGTACCATAATCTATAACAAGTTTGTTGTATGGGAGCCCCCTTAAATATTTATTTTATTTTATTTTTAGTATTTTTTGTTATAGCGGCAATAGAAATACATCATCTGTGAAAATTTCAACTGTCTAGCTATCACCGTTTTGAGATACAGCCTGGTGACAGACGGACGGACGGACGGACAGCGAAGTCTCAGTAATAGGGTCCCGTTTTTACCCTTTGGGTACGGAACCCTGAAAATAAAATAATATTTTGTAAATTACACATTTTTTTAAAGAAAACAATTTCAATAAGAGACAATGTGATGAAAACAAGGATGTGAAAGAAGCAAACACGAATTTATTGTTTACACAAAATTCTCTCTTTCTACTCAATCTAACCTCATCAACTGTTTTGTACAAAAGTTACACCTATTCCCACCTTTCCACAAGGTCACGTACTGATTTTGCAACAACAACCGCTTTCTCTCCATCAGGTAGCTGTATCCGATCCTCAGTCATGGCTTCTTCAGGCAAATAATAGGTTATCACAGGATCTGACCCTGCCCCCTCTGAATCTTGTCCGTATTTAACAACTTTTGATCGCCCAAATACTGTTTCAATATTCGTTCTCCCAGTTTTATCTTTGGTAAACACTTTTGCTGGTTTCATTTCAATTTCTGGCATCCGCAAATCTGCTGTAGCATCAGAATAGGTTTTTACTCTTCTAAAATCTTCTGCAACAAATTCGTCAATTATTTCTGGAAATCTGTTAATTTGTTTTGTTTGAAAATCAGGCAGTTCTAAAGGAGGGGGGATTTTAAAGCGTATTTCTTCGCTTTCATCTTTGACAGATTCTTCATAACTTTCATAAGATTCGGTTGGGATTGGTAAAGTATATTCGCAACTGGTATCATCGTTGTTAAAATTATTAATATTAGATCGATTCTTACCGTATTTTTTACCATCTGGCTTTCCATTTTTGTCTGTAGTGTAATGATATCTGTCTTGTTTTATATCTCGTTCCTCAGCACTCGCGTAAAATGCGATATTATCACCTCTAAAGTCCGGATAGTAGTCATCCACCCCGTTATCATAAACAGTAGGTACTTTATCTTCTTTCCCTAGTTCAGGATATTCTAAGCATTTATTGTGATTGGCAGTCGTACTCTCAATTTCATTCAACATAGCAAATTTTTCTTTCATTTGCTCTAATTGAGTAATTAAATCGTCCGGAGTCTCCATTTGAGTTTCAGATTCCTTAACAGGTACATTTTCTTTGCGTTTATTTTCTGTTGTAGCTGTTATTTTCTCCGTAGTTATTGTTTCTGTTTCAATGTTAATTACAGTTGGATTAAGTTCTATAATTTTTTCACATTTATTATCACACCTATCAGCGTTCTCCTTTATTTCGACTTTTGGTTTCTTATTTCGTCTTTCAGTACGTTTTGATTTACGTCTTCTAGAGCCTCTATCAGTATAAACTCTGTCATTATGTACACTTTGACGGCCTTTATTTTGGGGGTAGAACATTGGCGGGTAATTGTAAGGTGAATATTCACCATAGCCATAAGGTGTATATTCACCATGGCCATAAGGTGAATAAGGATATGGGTTATATTGTGGTTTATCGTTTCTTTCCATCTGTTTTTTTAATTTTTTCAGTAAACCTCTTGCAATTTCTTCAGGTATGGTTGGGTGCTTTTTACAAAAGTCTTTTATGATTGCTTCTTCTATACTTTTTGTTCGTCCTCGATTTTGTCTTTTAGGGTTTTGAATATCATCTGGATTATTTTCTGTGTATGATGCCTTGCGAGATGCAGTTTGAAGACTTTGGGGATCTTCTCCTTTTTGTGCAATTACTACTTTACTTTCGGGTAGAATTTTATCATCTATTGTGTCTGTCTTAGGTTTAGAAACACGTTTTAGTTCATTACTCTGTACCTTAGCAGCATCATCAATTTCTATAGTATCTTCTTTGTCACATGGACAAGGCGTTATTTGTTGCTCACTAATAAGTTTATTAGGATGATTTAGTTCATCATCACAAGGACATTTCGTATCAGTTTTTGGCTTCCTTTGTCTATTTTGCTGTCTCCTTCTTTTACTTTTTCTCTTTTTAGTTGCTGTATCATCATTATCACCCTTAGTTTCATTCGCTTTGAAATACTCAGGGGGTAATATAATATAGTTATTAATGATATTTGGCGTAGGATTGTGTGCTTCACATTGGTTACATACTTTAGCATTAGGAGTTGGGTTCTGAGTTGGGTTACATTTGACTGGTGCTGGATTTTGTGCAGATAATACTGGAGTTTGTGATTGAGGCTGAGGGCTCAGAAGTCTTCTAAGAATCAATTGGCTTAAAACTTCCGGAGTAACATGCTGATTTGCAATATTATTCTGTAACGCTGGTTTGCCACAAGGGCAGCTATTGCTTGGCTGCTGAACGATTTGATGAGAATTGAAGAGATTTCTGTAAGGGTTTTGACAGGCCTGACATGATGCTGGTCTGGACACGTTTGGACAAGTCTGCGTTGGACAAGTTTGCGGTTGTGTTGGCCACGCTTGAGCTGGTATCTGTATTGGTATTCTCTCTAGGATTGGATTAGCTGCCACCTGGAAAAGAAGAAACATAATAAAAAAATGTAAACTATACCATATAGATATTGACACAAAGGTAAATTGTGAAAGAAAAATGTTATGTGATCCACTGCAATTTAAGCAGGACTCGAACCTTCGACACTACCTTTCCAGCGTAGTGTTCTCCCAACTGAGCTTTTACATCGTTACGTTAGTCACACCAAATCCTTCATTCCATAATTCTACGCTACCGGACCGCTCTCTACGTCATATTTGTTTAAAATGCCTATGCGCATAAGCTATACCGTAGGATGTCAGTTTACACGCACGATCCCCAGTCCCCATTGCTTTACAGCAAGTGCGAGGACCGCAAGAGAGAGACGGCGCTTTTTTAATAGAATCTTTTTATAGATTCTGTTTTAATGTGAAAATGCCACATTTTTATTTTTATAAATATTGACAAAAAGGATAAATTATTTAAAGGTGGTTCAACCATTATGATTATGATACGCTCACCATGAGTTTGACCTTTATGGTTCCTTATGCGTTCAAAAATGCTGATTGTTTTAGATAATTTTCTCTATGATCAAGCATATTATCAATGTTACTACTTAGAACAGGGCTATTGCGATCTATTGGTATATATTTGAAACCTACAGTTTGAATTTTTCATTCATAATTTTTGTTAAAAAAAAACTACTCCAACATTCTAAACGTTTGCACGCAATGAAAGCATGAAATAGCTATGTTACTATCTAGAACTCAGGGAAGACTACTCACTTTAAAAAGGTGGTTAAAATTATCAATATATTGTCATAATATGAAAAAAATACATTCTAAAAGGAAAGGCCTCTTAAGCTTACGATGAAATAAGTATTTTGTTTCTATTATTAAACAACGTATTGTATTGTACCTACAGAAATTATAACCAATTGAAAATGTGTAATTCGGCATAATTTATGCTACGTTAAGAAAACTTGATCACGAAATACTGCTTTCAAAATAGATATAAGTAGGTTCACTTAAATTTTAACCGAATGTTTATAACATTAAAGTATGAAATGGAAATGGAGAATGGTTTTCGTATTTGTATTGTTGAGTCATTTGTTTTAAACCATTGAAAATTATTTGAATGAGAATGAGAGTATTTATTTGTTAAAAGTGGGTATACAGAAATGATCTTGGCTATGAAATAATAAATCATTTACTGAAATAATATTAAAGACAAAGCTTAGGTGAGCGTTTCTCAAAATGTTTGTACAAAATTAAGAATTCAATTAAGTTCAAGATAATTTTCCTATTTCGTTACTTATTATTTTAATAATTAAATGTCAATGTTACAGGTATGTTTAATAATTAAGGTACCTACTCTTATGCTTATACTTCTTTAATTATAAATATCTAATTATAATTGTAATTGTATTATAATCTGAAATCAAAGTAATGGAAATCAAAAAAAAAGGTAACGAAACAGGAAAATATAATTCAACATCACTTGACTAATGAATTAATTTAATGCTCAAAATATAAAGAAAAATCAAAATCAATACTAACAGAAATCTTATTAATTATATCGCTCTAAAAATGCTTTCTTAATATTTTGTTATTTATTACAGAGTACGTAAAAGACCGCTGTGATACTTATTTCGCGGCAGTAATTGTGTCGAAATAATCTTTTTACGTGAGATGAGGTATATCAGAAACTAATAACATATGTTAGAATGGATATGTAATAGCAAGGTCAAACCACAGACACAAGGAACTAATTAAAAAAAACGTAAAAAATAAAAAAAGTTACCAAACTCAAAGGAAACCTAGCTAAAAAAAATTGATAAATTAACTTTGTTTTTTTTTTACTGAATAGGCATTGCCTAGACTAGCGTCCTTAGTCTTACCAACCATCAATCACGTGAGGTCAAAAATGTATGCCAATTTTAGTATAGCAATACAGTCTGGTACAATGCCACGGTGTCCATTTTCAGACATAGTTTAGTTTTAGATTTAGTTTAATAATTGGTACAGTATACATAACATATTATATATTGAGAAATACTCATTTTTAATGAGTAATTGGTTAACTGGTTGTTGTGTTGTGTTATAAATAAATTTCATTTCAGATAAAAAACTGTTTTGCAAAAGCATATGTATTGCAAAAATATGTAATAAAAATTAACTCACCAAACTTAATGGGAAGCAGATTAAATACAGCCGCAACATTTTTCATTATTCACACAAAGAAACCTTGGACCATCTTCGTAACATGTTATATAGTACGTGCTATCGTTATATACTTGATTATATATGCAAGTGAAATCAGAGTCAGTATCGTGTTTTATCGTATTATATCGAGATACGCCACGCTTAGTGTCGACATAGGAGTATGGACAAATCTTAGAACTTATAGCGTAATGTATAGTTATCTCCACGAGAGTTGAGGTGAATGATACACCAGCTACATAAAGTACTGATTGAAAAAAAAACCGGCCAAGTGCGAGTCTGGTAGTGGCAATGGGCAGGCCATGTAGACCGGAGGATGGACGGCCGTTGGGGCAGCAAAGACCACGTATAGGAGAGCGCAGCGTGGGTCGGCCCTCGACTAGATGGACGGATGACCTCGTGAGGGTAACGGGGACACATTGGATGCTGTCTGCACAGGATCGCACTTTGTGGCGAGTCATGGGGGAGGCCTATGTTCAGCAGTAGACGTCTGTGGCTAATAGATAGATAGATAAGTGCGAGTCTGACATCTTAACTGGCCGGGTTAAGAGTTTGCACCTGGTATGTATGGCGCCGGAATCAAATGAGATGCAAAGTTAACGAAACCGATCACGTTTGTTGTATAGGAGCCCTTTTGACTATTTATTTTATTCTGTTTTTTTAGTATTTTTTGTAATAGGGGCAAAATAAATACATTATCTGTGAAAATTTCAACTGTCTCACTATCACGGTTCATTAGATACAGCCTGGTGACAGACGGACAGACAGACACACAAACAGATGGACAACGGAGTCTTAGTAATAGGGTCCCGTTTTTTACCCTTTGGGTAAAACCCTAAAAAGGAGTGAATGAATGGAATTAATGTCTGAATGTTAGCAAAATTACAAGCACGAAAATATATCAAAGAATAGGTACGAGGAGATTAAGTGAATATTATAAAACAATAATCGTAAAAATCTCTTAAGAGGCCTTATTCCTTTTAAAATGCTGATTGCTTCAGGTATTTTTCTCTATGATCAAACATGTTTCTTAACATATTATTGATGTTACTACCTAGAACAGGGCTATTGGGATTTATTGGTATATATTTGAAACCTACAGTTTGAATTTTTCAATGATAATTTTTGTTTCAAAAACTACCTACTCGAAATTGACAAAATTCACGCAGAAAATTAATTTTTTTTTTCAACTTATTTTCGACTGCACGCCATTGTAAGCATGAAATAGTTATGTTATTACCTAGAACTCGAGGAAAAGTAGGTAGGTATTATTCACTTCAAAAAATTGGATGAAATTATCAATATATTTGTCATAATATGAAAAAAAAAGGAATAAGGCCTCCTAAAAATACTAGTCACAGTATTTATCTTCATCTGATTCAATAGATTAATTACCAGGTTTTATGGTAGTCGGAAGAGTCATATATATTATCGCACATATAAGATAATAATCGTCGACGCGTTTGGCTCGGTTTGTAGACACCTGCCTACTAGTGCCTACTGAGCCGGCGGTCCCGGGTTCGAATCCCGGCCAGGGCAAAATATTTGTGTGATGAACTCGAATATTTGTGCTTGGGTAATGGTTGTTCTATTTTATTTTATTTATTTGGGGCATCAACAGCAATACAATTTGTAATAATTAACAATATAGTACAACAACAAAAGCCAATAAAAGATGTCCACAAAAATACAGTAAGTAGAACTAGTTACAAGAAAAATTAAACAAACATGGTATACTCGATCAGGTTCTACATGCATTTAAGTATATATTTATCTATATAAGTACTTATATCGTCGTCTAGTACCCATAACACAAGCCTACTAGAGCTTACTGTGGGACTAGATTGATGTGTGTGAGGTTGTCCAATATTAATTATTATTATTTATTTATTTATATGTTATTAATAATCTATTTTAACTTTTATTAAAGCAGTAACATCTGCTAGCGTACACTAAATGTTTATATAGAAAAAAAAATGCTTTGATCGGAATTTGAACCCAAGTCCCCACGGCTTTCCGGGCCAGAAGTGAGTATTAACAATTATGCTATAATAAATAAATAAATAAATACATTTAATAACTACGATTCTTTTACCAAAGCTACAAGCCAAAGCATCGATTTTTTAACCAGTATCTTAATTTCTACATGTCTTAGGACGGCATTGTAGCGACATCTACCGTAAAGATTATGTCTATTACGTTCAGCACCATCGTCTCGAATTATATTGAGAAATTGATAATAACAATGTGATAAACCCAAATAAATCAACATTTATTAGGTAAAGCAATAACGTCTGCTAGCGTACCTACACTAAATACATGACTGAGAAAACAAACTATCATAGGTTAACAACAGGCGGGCTTATTGCTACATCGCGATCTCATCTACTCAACGATGTCTTTAGTAAGGATTGTAGGGTATTCAAATTGTTTTTTTTTCGAAACAGTCAACAACAGTACATTCTCTTCCCCCCTCTCTCTCTCTCTCTCTCTCTTCAATCGGTCTCTCATTAACGAGGATCTTAATCACAGGCTGGTTTTGCCTTAATGATTTTTCTCCATCGGTCCCGGTCCATCATTGCCCTCACGACTTGGTTTTCTTCCTATTCGGTTCCTAGCATGTCATAAAGATTGGTAAATTTTTATAAATAATGACACAAAGGTAAATTAAGAAAGAAAAATTGAATGCGATCTACTACAATCTAAGCAGGATCCTGCTCCGTTCGTGCTTCCTTTGTGTCATTATTTATAAAATAAAAAATGTGGTATTTCCACATAAAAAATAGAATCGATAAAAAGATTCTATAAAAATATAAAGATTGGTTAAGTTTCGGAGGAAGAAAATGAGAATAAAATTTAATTTATATGGAATAATTCTGTAAAAATTTTCATTTTTGTGACAAGCTTTTATAGCCGACTGTACTTTTCTTTGAACATCCATCAATTGCTCACAGAGACGATTCCTTAGAGCCCAAACTCGATATGATTGCTTTATTTATTACGGAGTTCCTATGGCCATATTCCAGCTCCATCATCAGATCAGCTCCACGTGATCATAATATTGCATTGTCACGCGATTTGCATATTCGTGCAAAATTTCATCTCAATCAGAAACCGGAAAGTGGGTCAAATTTAACTTGCAAAATTTCATTATAACGGGGCAGGTGAAGGTAAATAAAAGCTTGAAAAATGAGCCGAGGTACTCTTAAAGAAACATTGAAAGAGTGCTTGAAAGTCATAACTCCATTACGAGTTTTTAACTCAAATACTGAAATACTTTAACCCAGTTTTTGAAGCTTTTAAATTTGATAATTAACTGTGAAACTTGTAAATTATTTACTCAACTTATGGTTTGATTTTATTTTATTTTCTTTATTGGGGAAAAACAGAAATAGACAAAAACAGTTACATAATATTATGAAAAGAAATTTTAAGTTAGGTATAGCCTACATCCTAACACTATTCCCACTAAGATTTTATGCAGGTAAATAAGGTGGCATTTCCATTAACAGAACACTTGACTATACTATGATTTAAATGAAAACGTATTATAGAAACTTACGGACAACCAAACCCTTATATTTTTCAATATTTGATCAGAATTGTTAATTATGTTTGTGGAAATACCACATTTATTATTTACTAGCGACCCGCCCCGGCTTCGCACGGGTGCAATGCTGATAAATTATGCATGTATTATACATATAAACCTTCCTCTTGAATCACTCTATAAAACCGCATCAAAATCCGTTGCGTAGTTTTAAAGATTTAAGCATACAAAGGGACATAGGGACAGAGAAAGCGACTTTGTTTTATACTATGTAGTGATACACGAAATAGAGTAGTACGTCAGATTAGAATCCCGCCTGCAGTTGACCTAACCTAACCTTATATATGTTTATTACTAGAAAGAAACTGCCCGCAACATCATCCGCGTAACCCACCTTTTATTTACCGTAATCGGGTAAAAATAATCTATAATCATCGTCGGATGTTCTACCATATCTATATCAAAATAGGTTAAAATCTGTGCAGCCGTTTTTACGTAATAAGTGGACAAAGAAGTTTCAACCAAAATATGGCGTCGTATGTTTGGTGGATGTCATTCTGCATCGCGCTTTTATTATCATTTTTGAAACCATTATCGGAATAGCTATAGCTAGACTTCTAAAGATAATTATAAGATACTTTTTACCCGATTATGGTAAATAAAGAAAAATACGCCGTCTTCTCATCAAAGTATTATTATAATATATTTATTTAAGTCATAGGAGGCAAACGAGCAAACGGCGACGACGCCTATGGACACCGGCAACACCAGAGTAGTCACAAGTTATCACACTAATATAGATGAAAGTTTGTGAGTGTGTTTATGTGTATGTGTGTTACTTGTTCACGCTCAAACGGCTGGATCCATCAAATTTTGGTAGGTAGCTGACACCCTGGATTAACAAATAGGCTACGTTTTATACCAAAAATGTAGTGTTTCTGTGGGGTGAGCGGGTAACATATCGAGCGGTGCAGCAAAACTAGTGTAAAATAGTGTCCCATTTTGACATGTGAACCTTATGTCTCTGTAATAGAGGTTTACTGTGACCCACAGATGGAACGCGGACAATAAACGTGTTAGGATATACTTATTCTTATTATAGAGATACTTAGATAAAAACAACCACGAAAGTATGTGGCGTTTTCTCGCTTCAAATTCTCCAAAAATGCACAATTTATTCTAATCTTGTCTCATAAAGAGTATACTGTATGGAACTCATAATGTATATCACTCGTATGTTATGTCTTATCTGCCGAATAGAATGAGCCTAAGTAGTAAAATTCAACCGTTACGAATTTAGCTTTATACCATTGTAATAGAGTTGATAGTCTTGTTTCGAGATAGGAATCGCGAAGAAAATGTTAGTGTGGATTTTGTATAAAGTTATTACACCATTAGGTTTTCGATTTATACCGTATTTGCTGTCTTTTTAAAAAGGATTCATTGGGAGTTTTAAATGTTACCGTTATCGTTTTTTTTAAGATTTCGGTTTTTGCTAATGTTTTATGCAATCGTTAGATAATGAAGCTTTTAGAGTCGAGTACCGCGTTTATGCCACGAGGCTTGGCGAGTGGCCTAAGTAAGGTACGAGATTTAAAGACCTAATTGTGTAACTATTGCAAACAATACTTTTTGTACGAGGCAGAAAACCATTTTTCTTTGTTTAATCATCAATCCCCACTGGGAATTTTTATATTTAATATAACCTGTTTCGTTCAACTCAAACTTATAGCTGGGAAAAATCTAACTAGTTTTAGTGCAGGGATAGCTGGACATCCAAAGATGGTTATAGGATACTTTTTACCCACGGTTAATAAATACGCGTACAAAGTTTCAAACAGCTTCTATATTAAACTCTATAGGCACAATCTACATTAAATTGATACACAATTCAGTTGGTAAATCTATTTTATGGCATATAATAAGTTAGTCAGCAATCATAGCAATAGCTTCTCCAGTTCTACCAATATATTAGTGATCAGTTTAATCAGACTGCTCAGCAAGCCTGAGCTGTCAGTCAGGCCCGTCAGCAGACCAACCACCAGGTTCAGGACTTGAGACACAAGTCCCAATAGCAGCCCTGGTGCCGCCAGGACATTAGACCTGAAGAGAGAGATCAAGACACTGATGTATAAGAACAGCACCGAAGCCAAATCCGTCAGCGTCGCGTATAGAAGCGGCAACGTACAGCCGAAGTAAGGCAAGATGGCTGGCGTCAGATTCTGTACGATGTTGGATAAGTTGTTCAAGTTGTTGATCAGATTGATGAGGAAGGGAATGAGTAGTGCGGCGAGTTGGTTCGCGATTGGTAGGACTATTGCTATCTCGTCGAACGCTAGCCGGAGGGCTGAGACGGAGTAGGCTGGTATCATCGCTTCACCGGTTGGTATCTGAAAAATATACATTAAATAGAAAAAATATATGACACAGAATATTGGGAATGTTCTAGAATAGCATTCATCGGTAGTATTCCCTTGTAATGTGATAAAACTTAGGTTTGCTAAGTAACTATACTTAATTAGTTACGTGTTTGCAGGTAGCTTTAGTAAAACATCTGTATTTTTCAATATGGAACGCAAAACACAATCATTTCACTGATTTGGAAACTCCTCTAAAAAAATAATTCCGGAAAATAGTGGCGCAACCATATAATAGTAGATTATTTGACAAGGGGTTAAAATAGACCATTATGACACGAGTGAATGCAGTGAGCGAGGACAAATATATCTGAGTGTCATAATGGCTTTAGCTACATTTTACACTTAGAATGCGAGAATATAAAAAAAAAAACTCATCGATTTTTATAAACGGGCGCAGACAATTATGTAAGATCAGAAAAACGACTAACGTTAAATCGTAAACTAAGTAAGATTATTTTTAATTATCCGTATCTAGTATACTGTAGCTGGCCGGGCCGCCAACCACATTTTTTCTTTTTTTAATTTTCGTAGGTATTATTGTATGGTTTCCTTTTACACTCTAGGGCTGAAATGACTACTTTAGCCCCGCTTCGGGAAGCTGAAATTGCGCACTATTTGAGCAGAAGTGAAAAAATATTAATTATTGAGAAACATTGGCAACTCACTGCATCTGTTAGTGTTAACATAAAATATCAGCTATTATAAAAAATAGATAAAAAATGATAACAAACACACTAACCACAGCGACCACGGCAAACGCCGCCAAAAAATACCTCCAATTCATTTTGGAATAAAAACAGAATTAAAAAAACATATACAATGTTACTCTATATAAGCTAGAATTATCGTTCAGTACGAAATCATTACTAAACTACTTAAGTAACCTTTATAGGACACTGATAAGTTATATAATAGGTATGTAAGTTAGTACATCACGGTTAAATTCGTTTGTGTTATCAAATTGTTTCCAAATAAATAGAGCAGCTGTCGCACTTATTATAAGATTACATTTTTAGGGTTCCGTACTCAATGGATAAAAAAGGGACCTTATTAACTTAGGCTCCATTGTCCGTCCGTCCGTCTGTCTGTATGTCACCAGGCTGCATCTAATGAACCGTGATAGCTACAGTTGAAGTTTTCACACACGATGTATTTCTGTTGCCGCTATAACAACAAATACACATAGAATAAAATAAATATTTAATTAGGGCTCCGATTCGATACAACAAACGATATGTTGCGTTAATTTTGCAGTTGCACCTCATTTGTATCCGGCGCCACACCAGGTGCAAACTTAACCCGGTCAGTAATTTGATCGTACGGAACCCTTCGTGCGCGAGTCCGACTCGCACTTGGGCGGTTTTATTAGGTAACTGGAAGATTCGAGTCACATAGTGATATCTATTGTTAAGGATCCGCAGATTCGCATGAATGTCATCCTAGGAAGTTATATGTCATTGGTTTTTTTTATAATAAAAAAAAATTTTTTTGAAATGTGGTTCTATAGCTGGCAGGGGGCGATCTATTTGCATTTATATTTCAAATTCGTTTTACACATATAAGTTAATTATTTAAATCACACTAATATTATAAAGGCGAAAGTTTGTGAGTTTGAATTTCTAAATTTTTTTGTATGTCGGGAAAACTTCGCTGTAAAAAAAAATTGGCCAAGATAAACCGACACTTCATCTATAAGATTTTATTGAATGTGTAACAACGTCAAATCCTTATAACATTAGAATTTAAATATTGAAACTGGACTGATACCAACAAATAATCATAATAAATATTGTAAACAAGCTTTAGGTTACTAATGTAAAACATAATCTCTATTATGTACAGAAAGATATAAAAACATTAAAATAGGAACTATAACTAAATAACATTAAAAAAGATCGGGACCCCGTGGTAGGGTACCCAAAACGCAGGCAGCATTCCCGCGCTGGATAGCAATGGCTAACCTTTGCGCGAGAAAGCTGCCCGCGCGTGGATCGCCTGTCGCCTCCCGCAAGCGCTTGCTGACACATTTGACCAGGCGGCGTGCCCCCTGGCCCCACGAGCCGAGTGTCTCGACGCCAAACGCCACAAACTCGTATTGGGCGCCGAGACAACTATATTTGGCCACCTTCAAGTGCTCACGGGCGTCCGCCGCCGCACCAGCTCTCTTGCTGGTCGCCGAAAGGTAGGACGCCGCCAGCGTATCAGCGCAAGTGGCATCCCAAACCAACGCGCGGCCCATTCTCCACGGGATCAACGACATCCCGTCAGGGCGCTTTCCATCGTCCCGGATGATATGGGGTTCCAGGACCGCGGGGACGTTGGCGCTGACAAGTGCCCTTCTCAGGATGTCGTTGAGTGCGGCGTGACGAGAGCGGCGGCCGGCGCCCGAAGAACAGACGAGGCCATGGTGTCCCAGGCGGTCGACAGAGGCTCCACAAGAGGTGCAGCAGTGCTCCGCACAAATATCTGCGCCTATTCTGAGACCAATGGCTATTCGAAGTGTGCTAGGGTCGATGAAGGTGCCGGTGTTCGGAGAGGGGTAAGCGTGAAGCCACTGTCCAGACTCTGGTCTGGAGACTGCTTGGAGCCTCGAACGATCCCTGCCCGAACTGTTGTTAGTTAGGGCCGTCAGGGTGTGTATACAAGATATGGTGTCCCAGGCCCTTTGAATTTTGGGTTTAGCCGGTAAATTTGGACTCGGTCCAGCTAGCCAAGCGTTCGAGGCTTCAATCAAACACGAGATCTCGCAGTTTGTACCCGTAGGGGCTTGAAGGATTTTACCTGCGAGATCAGTGGTGCTGTGTATTGAAGACAGGAACGCTGGCAATGCAACACTCGAAATTTTACGGATTCCCAGACCGCCATATCTTATCGGTAAGGTGGCTTGGGTCCATGCCTGCTCGCTTATTCTGATATTTACTATTGCTTCGATTTGGGATTTTAAAAGAGTATCAATTGGTTTAACTAGGTTGGCGAATTTCCAAATGGGACAACAGCGGAGTAGGTATGTAAATTTAGGAACAAGCAAACAGAATTTTAGAATAAATAAAGCCGAATGACTACTAATTTTGGTTAGGCGGTCCGAATGTTCACTAAATTTTGAAACTGAATTGTTAAGAAGGGAAGGTATGGCATCGTCAAAAATTGGTGATCCGAGAAGATACAGACTGTCTTTCGACACAATTTTGATGTTTGGGGCAATGTTATTGAAATTTTGGCAGATTTGTGAGGCCAAGGAAGCGCTCACTTTATTTGATATAAACAATTCGCACTTGTTAAAATTAATTTCTAGACCGATTGAGCCAAATTTGTTTTTAATTTCTGATAGGTCTGCCAGGACAGTCTGAAAGTCTCCACCTAGGGTGCCGTCGTCGAGATACCACACATTTAATTTAGAATTTAAGCTGCGAATTGCCGAATTTATTGCTAAACTAAATATTGCGGGACCGAGGGGATCACCTTGCTGACAACCTACAGCCGAAAGGATTTCATTGCTTTTGTATACTAATTTAGATGGGCAATGATAGCATTGAAGAAGAAAATTATATATTTCCGGAATATGCATTTTTATTTCGTTTAGCAAGGTGTCCCTGTTGACCGAGTTGAAACTGTTGAAAGCATTTGTGACATCTAATTTTAAAAGTACCTCACACAAGTCATTCTGCACAAACGTGCGCACGGCGTGCACTGCCGCCTCGCAACCTCCGCGAGTTCCGAATCCGACCTGCACGGGCTCGAAAAGGCCCTGTAATTTGGCGCGAGTGAGTCGGACACACACTTTGGCTGCTAAGCGGCGTAAAGTCGATCCCACAGCGATTGGGCGCACGCCGCCATCTTTCTTGGTGAGGGCGATTAAATAAGCCCCATAGAGCACCGGTGTCACGTCCTGACAAACATCTCCCAACAACATAAGATTCACGAGCTTCGTTAAACTGGTAATGAGGTGCTCACCAGCTACCCCTGTACCATGGCTGGTGAGGTCTATAAGGTGCTGTGGGGAGATGCCGTCTAGACCTGACGCCGATCCTTTTGGAAAGGAATTGAGGGCTGCTACTATGTCTCTTTCTGTAGCGCGGAGACAAGTAGTCGGGTCAGAAGGAGGGTCGGCGAAAATAGGGGTGGAAGGGCCTGGGGGGTGTTTGCTCTGTAGTGCGGTGATGGTCTCCGGTGTATTGGGGGCTACGGTATCATTGGAAAATAAAAGCCGCGTAGCGCCTTTAAGGTCCCCGTCCTGATTTTTTCTTCTACTTTTCTATACAGATCAAATTTTTTTGAGTGTGGTCTAAGGGGGGATTAGGTTACTTAGTTATAAAATAAAATATGCTGTAAATGTCCTATCCCATCAAAAACATAAATGTTAAATGAAAGCGAAGTTCAATATCGCGTGCAACGCTGTCGACTTCACCGACAAAAAAATTTAAATGCATATGGGTGCCAAGTTCTTTGCCCTAAAATTGTTAGATACAAGATCATGCAACATACTAAAATAAATGTATGTAACAACTTCTTGTTTCTCAATACTACTACAATGTTTGCTACTTAATATGAATTCTTAAATAATAACAAACAATTATTTACTCAATGGATTTTTATATGTGTACACACACAATTACCAAGCTGAATGCCAAATTTCACCTTTCTAGGTCACCTGGAAGTGGGTTAGGTTTTTGATTAATGGTCAGTCAGTCAGTCAGTCAGTGGCAAAAATGCCGTTTTTTTTACTTTAATATCTCAATAACTATTTCACCTATATTTATTAAATTTGGGGTTCTAGTTGTTCTAAAGGATCTAAATAGAGAAACCAAATTTCATTGGTTTATGTTAAGTAGATTTGAAGTTATTGAGGGGTCAAAAGTGGCTGAAACGGTTCGTGTAATATAACACACGGCTGCTGCTCGCCAGTTCCTGGGGTGAACTTGGCTGGACACGCTGCTACGATATCTATTTTTGTACCATGAATGCAATAAATATTTTTGACTTTGACTTTGATTATGACCTCATTTATTTCTGAGAGATAACAAACGTAATCAGAAATGAGGATATCCGCAGAAGAACCAAGGTAACCAACATAGCTCTCAGGATTGCACGGTTGAAGTGGCAATTGGTAGGCCGTTGGGGCAGCAAAGTCCTAGAGTGGCGACCACGTGTAGGAAAGTGCAGCGTGGGAGGCCCCCGACTAGATGGACGGTTGGACTCGTGAGGGTAGCGGGGAGTCAATGGATGCGGTCTACACAGGATCGCACTTTGTGGCGAGCTTATTACAATTATTATTACTTACTTACTTACTACGATGGCTCAGCGACCAGAAGCGAATCTTGGCTCCCAGCACGAGATCACGCCACTTTTCTCGATCCTGCGCCAGCTCTTTCCAGTTGGAGGCTTGGAGTCTACGCAGATCCGCCTCGACCATGTCCTTCCAACGATATCTCGGATTATTAGTAAATTATAATCTTATTCAAACTTTCGTGAAACATATTTAACAAATGTGTTAAGCGCTACCTAAACGTTGTCTGGAAGAGATCACTATTTAGCAATAAGACCGCCTGATGTTTACCTCTGCCTTTATATATTGTATCCCTTTTGTATTGTTTTCCTGTGTATTTTGACGATGTGGTTAGTGCAGTTTGTATTGCACCTGCCTAATGAGCCGGCGGACCTTGGTTCGAATGCCGGAAGGGGCAAATATTTGTGTGATTAACTCGAATATATTTATATTTTATGTATATCGTCGTCTAGACCCCATAGTACAAGCTTAGGTTAGTTCGGGACTAGGTCGATTTGTGTAAGATTGTCTCTTAAGAGGCCTTTAAACATTGTTTTTTTTCATATTATTACAAATATAGTGATGATTGCATCCAACTTTTTGAGCTGAATAATACTCTTCTCTGAGTTCTAAAAAGTAACATAGCTATTTCACGATTTCATTTCGTGCAGTCGAATATAAGTTGAAAAAAAAAAACAGGTTTTATTCTTGAATTTTGTCAATTGCGAGTACCTAGTTTTTGAAAGAAATATTATCAATGAAAAATTCAAACTGTAGGTTTCAAATATATACCAATAAATCGCAATAGCCCTGTTCTAACTAGTAACATTGATAATATGCCCAGAAACATGTAGATCATAAAGAAAAATGTACAAAACAATCAGCATTTTTGAACGGAGCCATTAATAATGACGAGCGGAAAAAGCCGGTTGGAAAAATGAAATGTGGTCAATTCGCACGTTTTAGGGTATTGATACGAATTAGCTGACCAGTCGATTTATCAGATGACTGATGCTAAACCCGCGTACTTGTGACATTGACATATTACATCAGCAAATCGGCGACATTGACATTGTGAATATAAATTGCTGACTTGATTTGGTCATTTTATTATGGCTCTGCATTATTTTCAATACTATCCAAGTAGCAAATAAGCTGCAGGAGCACTTATTACACAGCCTTATTACTGCTAATTGAAGCTAAATACCTTTATTCAGCTTAAATTTGCAGTAAAAGCGCTTCTGCAGCTTTTTTGAGGTATAAACATTGAAAAAAAATATTTTTACAAAAAATATGTAAAATTATTATTACTTAATATAAAAGTGACTGTATTAATTTTTGCATAATGTATGGTAATTTATTGTAGTACATTACATATCTAGGGCGGTAAAATCGAGAATGTCCCAGATAGCAGGTGTTTGTAGCCCAACCGAATTACCGGTCGTGGAAGTCCTGTTTTGGCCAGGAAGTGAGGTTTTCTCCTCGCGTAACGGGCAGAAAATCCCACTTTCGGCCTAGTGTAACGTAAAAGCCGTAACGACTGCTAGCGTAAACCAAAATGTTTACAATGAAACGAAAAAATAAAAAAAATACTCTGTCTGAACCATACAATTTTTCATATTTTCACTTCATTGTAAACATAATGTATGATTTAAATAAAACAATTTAAACGGATTATATCGCGTGTATTTATTATTTTAGCCTCCCTGGCGTTTCGGTTCACGTTTCATGTGTGTTTATTTTTATTTCATATTAATTCAATGTAGTTTGCACAAATGTAATTTATACAGAGAAAATTCGTGTTTTTCTCAATAGACCTGTGACAACGGCAACTGTAAAGCTACCGAAACGTCAGGCTCAAATAATTACTTAATTTACGCGATATAATCCGTTTACATTTTATTTAAATGCGTGACAGTCGAGGAAACCGAAGAAAGTATTAATGTATGATTTTGATGATGTATTCTTGAATGAAATTTTACGCAAAATTCATTGAAATGCCACTACTGATTGCAATCCGTCATTTTAATAGATTTTGCTGGAATTTTATGATCCTTGAACATGACATATTTTCCATATACTTAATAAACAAAGTGTTTTATCATTACATAGAATTAGGTAAGGAGTTCTGCAATTACTTTACTATCACACTGAGCCTTATCGGATTTCACATAAGTATTATAAACCAACATTGATTAGACCAATTTTGAAACTTGTCATATAAAAGTTGTATTTACTTAATTTCTTTATATAAATACACATCGCGATATCGGAGCCAGTTTATTCGGTAAATATATTTATATTATTAATAATGGCTTCAAAAACTGCGCTTGCGTTGATTTGTGTGGTTGCTGTTTGTCTAGTGACGGTGAGTGATAAGAGGGAAGATCAATATTCTTCTTTTTCCTGTCCCGTAGTGAAAATAATAATCAAAAATTTAACATAAAAAACCGACGTCAAAGTTTGGAAAGCAGTTTATCAGATTTGGACGCCAATAAATTATTAAACCTTTACCGCATACGAAGCCATATATGGCAGATATGAACTTGGACCTTATTGGCACAGGTCAAGGTTCAAATTCAAACAACTATTTTTTTCCTATATGCGGTAAAGGGTTAAATAGACTTCCCACATTGAAGGTCACACATAATACACCTTAAGAAAATTTAAGAATTATATGGTTTACTCATGGATGCCATGGTCAGAACTGGACCAAATTGAAATGGGACCACACGGGAGGCACCAGTTATCAAATAAAAAAAGAATCAACAAAATCTGTTCACCCAGTCGAAAGTTGTGAGGTAACAAACATAAAAAACAGTCGAATTGAGAAACCTCCTTTTTGAAGTCAGAAAAAAAACATTTGTTAACAGTATCTCATATATTAGCTGCGTGTTACATAAATCAGAGGACTGACAAACTGAGGGCTACTAGTAACCAAAATAAGTTACGTAAAATTAGCAAAATTCTGTATGAAATCAATACTGAAAACACATCTTATTGAGTTTTTGTTCAATTAAAAGTAGTTTTCCAAAAGTTAGTAGTAGTTTATTTGGTCCCGCGTTTTTTGAGTGTGTGTTTAGTGGTTTTAATTACATAATTTACTAGCGACCCGCCACTGTTTCGCACGGAACCTCTAAAATTATCAGTGTTTCTCTACTAAATATATCATGCATGTATTATACATATTAACTTTTCTCCTGAATCACTCTATGTTTTAAAAAAGCGCATCAAAATCCGTTGCGTAGTTTTAAAGACTTAAGCATACATAGCGACAGACAGACGGTAGGAAGCGACTTTGTTTTATAGTAGGAATTTTCACTATATTCAAATCTCGAATTGACACCTATCTGTAGGCAAACTAATGAAAAGGTACCAGGAAATTGTTAGCAAATTCTGCCCCAATTATATTAATGCGATTGGGAGAAATCTGATAACATATTCAAGTGAGTCAGTCTGCTCATATTATCTTAATCAGTGTGTTACGTACGTGTGAAATTATACAATGGATTTGAGGCTCCTTATCCGTTCAAAAATGCTGATTGTTTTAGACATTTTGCTCTATGATCAAACATGTTTCTTAACGTAACAGTTAGTACTTAGAACAGGGCTATTGAGATTTATTGGTATATATTTGAAACTACAGTTTGAATTTTTCATTGATAATTTTCGTTTCAAAAACTACTCGAAGTTGACAAAATTTACGCAGAAAGCTGATTTATTTTCAACTTATTTTTGACTGCACGCAATGAAAGCATGAAATAACTACGTTTCATTTTAGAACTCAGGGAAAAGTATTATACACTTAAAAAGTTGGTTGAAATTATCAATTTGTCATAATGTGAAATAAATGAAATTTGAAAGTAATAAGGCCTCTTAAATTATAGTCAGATCGAAACTAGTAATTTCTAAAGTGGTCAGCTACTCCATACCAAATTTAACCAAAATTTATTAAAATTCGTCCAGTCGTTTGAGAGCGTGAAGAAGAAACAAACATACACATAAACACACTCGCAAACTTTCGCCTTTATAATATTAGTATTATATTTAAAGTTCAACTTTTGTAACACGATGGTAAATAAAAATGGAGTTTCACATAACTCTTGAAGTATGTGTGTATCTTGGCAATTATCGAGACTATGAAGCAAGTGTGAAGTTTCAGAAACATCTTAAAATTTTCAAGAGCGTTTACTTACTTTACAGAACTTTTCAACTTAAATAAGTAGTTGATTTTACCGCCACAGTATCGTTAACATTTGTAAACTAATACCAACTCATTTTCAGTTCGTACAAAGACAGACTAGTTATAAAGACTTAAAGAAAAACTTGATTTGATTTCAGTTTAGAATAGTTCGTGCAAAAAATTAACGAGATATGTTAACCTTCTTGTTTAAAAACAATTTGGTGAAAGTTTTTAACTTATTATATTTTATGAGTTAATTCAGGATAATTCTATCAATATAATTTGACGTATTTGGGTCATAGTCAGATTTAGGTGCGCGTCTTTTCGGTGGACATTTGCGAAATTAAGGATTCCAGGGACTAATTTTCTGATTTAAATGACTGTGAGAATAAAGAACGTTCCCTCTTCTATAATCCGATGTAATAGCAACATAACCTAGATTCATACAAGCTCTTAACTTTTGACCACCGAAGGGACAAATTTTGTATTTTGGACTGACAATGACCCATTTTTTTCATGTTATCAGTCATTTCGTAGAAATTGTATTTATTGCGAAATAAAAGCTACCATCATAGGCCCGCTGGTCAGGGCATAGGTCCTATGATGGTTGCGTTTATCACGCGATAAAAAAGTGACAAAGCATCTGTCACTCACACTTTCACTATTACGAACGAGAACGAGAATCAAGACATGGGTGACCTGTGTGTTGTTAGAGAGCATTCAGCTTTTTTCTGAATCACCGTGCGTCCGCTAGACAAGCATTTTCATTTTATACGAATCCCAAGAACTTCAGTACATCACTAAAAATAAACTGTCCGTCCTTATAAGGTGACTTGTTCGGTTACCCCTCGTAAATCCGAACTTTTGTTGCCCATCTGTAACGCTTTGCCAAATTTTCATTTGTCCGAAAGCAATTTTTCTTCAAAACTGATCATGTTACAACATAATTATAAAACAAACTTAACCTAACCTAATGGGTTCTTTGAAACGATGTTTATAAAACCCTGAAAATATTACGGGTTTCAGGAATAAAATACTTCTGGACAAATGAAAATTTGGCGAAACGGTACAGATGGGAAACAATGCTTCGTAGTTGTGATAGGATACCGACTTGTTCTCTTCTTATTTCTTATTCTATTTATTTATTCTTTCAGGCTCCAGTCTCCGCGGCAATTCAGTCATCAGCTCAACTCCCGGCAGTCTACCCCTTAGTCAACATCCTCCTCCCCCTCCTAAACAACGTCTACAACCTCCTCCTATCTCTCCTCTCCATCTTCGACACTCTCCCGCCATCCATCAGCTGCCTCATCCCAGTAGACCTATCAGCTTTAGAAACCTCGTTACTCAAACTATACTCCCAAGCATTAGCTATTGTGAACTTCCTGAGAAGTCTCCCGGAGTATGCGGCTGGTGCGTGCCCGAGTTCTGCTTCATCAGGTGTTGTCAGTCTTCAAGGATTGCTGTCGACCCTCGTGTCGGCCATCACCGACGTGGCAGACGACGTGCTGGTGGGCATCGGCGGTGGTCTGCTGCCTGGTCTTTTGCAGCTCGTTCTGGCAGTCGTCCGCACCCTGCTTGAACTGCTTATTTAGTTCTGAACTCAGTGTTAATGGAACGTGCTATTTAAATAAATGTTAGATATCATCGATAAGTTTATTTGTTTATTTGTCTAATTTTCTCGGATGTATCTATATCCATCTATAAGAAGAGGAAGACCAAAGAAGAGATGGATGGATTGTGTGAAAGATGATATGAATAAGAAGGATATAAGAAGAAGTAAACATGCTGCGCCAACCCTAAATAAAAAGGATAAGGGCAAGTACATGAAAATATTCTCTAGCACTCATGCGAGTTTGACAAAGGACATTACCAATGAAAACTTAATAATCAACAACACGTTCGACATAGCTAATGCTTTTTTTAAGACGACTTGAACTGTATCAGGGCTGGTTAGCCCTCACTACCAGTATTCGGGGGTATAACCCGTTAATGGGATTATCTCCGCGCCACAGGAGTAATTTGGGGGGGTGACACGGGCGCACAGGGCGCATTGACTGCGTCGTGAATAGACTGAACCGAATCAGTCTGACTTAGGGCGGGAGGAGAGGGGAAAGAGAATTGGGCTATGACAGAGAAGAAACGCGAACTAAGTAGCGGCAGTACCCCGCCGGCGGAGATTACGCTGAATAGCTAACGCCAATATTGGTTACGCTAATAACATTGGCAGTGAAAAAATTTGTAACACCCTTCCAAGTTACGCTTACGTCGTTCAGCCTCCTAGAGAGTATGGAATAGAGTTCTCTTCGGATGCATTACAAGTTGGAGGGACTGTAGAAGATTATCCCAACAGGGTGTTTTTCGGCCCACGCCATATTGCGGATTTTACTGGTACTAATTTATTTTACCGGCAATGACAAATTTTTGGTAGCTGACGAAACGACAAAGAGGAGATAGGACTAAATATTTCACAATTTCAAGTAATTTTTGCATACTAAATAATAAAGCCACTATCTACAGTGATGAAAGTCAAGTTTTTTTTAAATAGGCTTCAGTATTTATTTCGCAAGAAGAACGAAGGATTGAGCAGCATTCCGGTAAGCAATGTTTTGAATTTTGGTCAACGTTAAATAATGCATATATGTGACGTATGCACATTATTGCCACTATCCCTGGGCCGACGATCCGATGACCGACGCCTGTTTTAGGTTATAAATTCGAGAATGCCATATAACACCAATGTTTAGAGCCGTGACTTAGTACTGATGAGATTTGAATAATTGCATAATGGTACTGTAAATTTATTGAAATTAAATATATTATAGGCTTGTAAATTACTACGTTTTTATTTTACATATGATTGCGAACCGACTACATTACCTGTATAGGAATAATTTGTGCATAATTCATGCACCCAGAAATAAGTAGAGTTTTTATTGTTAATAACACAATGATAAATATTGGTCCAAAATAAAGTATTACATTCTATTACTATAAGGCACTTGCAATACTACACACACTGTGGGTTCATTGAAAATTTCTATAGGTACTATCTTAGTACTTATCTTATTTAATTCTGCACTTATAATATCTTAGGTATTATTATAATAAAATGAATATTGTCTAAAGTATTTCATTATCTATACTGATTTCCTATATTACTGCTATCTTGAACACACAACATGCTCTTGTATGAACAAGGATAGATATCTATGGGATCCGTGTACCCTTGTAGGTACAGCGCTTCTATGACTTGGTTATTCAACTCTGCTTCAGGCCTGTAGTGGACAGAGCAGGACGTTATGCTCTTAATCTTCCCATTTTCCACCACCATGAGCCCAGCTCCGGAGACAGGGTTGCCGGCTAACAGACTCGAAGTGTGAAGAAGCCCCGTCTTATGAACGTTCGACAGCAGAAGCTGACCGTCCGGCCCCATCACAAAGATGGCCGCCTTCTGCGAATAGCTCACATCAGCATTGCTTGTGTCTACTAGAACTGCTTGGGAATTGTAAAGTGAACCGTTTTTTACTGTCACTTCCCATGTGAACCTTTGGTGCACGTCGAAATAGACTACAGTAGGTGGACACTGGAAAATGCCTCTCCAAATACATTCTTTCGACTCCTTCTTGTACTGTTCTTGCATCGCGTAGGTTCCGTATTCGAAACAAAAGCTTATGACGCCTGGATGTTCGACGAACTGCGATCTGCTATGATGATCTATAATAAATATTACACCTGGATCCTGTATCACATATAGCTGCCTACCATACGCTGCCATTTGTCTGTATCTACTGCCATCAATTGAAGATCCGTGACACTTTTCATTTGAGGAAGCAATGTTAATGATACCAGCTTCTCTAAGACCGTATACGGTACCTTCTATCATTGCTAGTCCAGTAACATTAGAGCCACCGGTTTCGCAATATCGCTGACAGCCTGTTTCAGAACACCGGTAGATTCGTCCATAAGCTGAACCTGCGTAGATGGTTGAGCTGGACGCCATTAAAGACCGAACTTCCCCCTGAATTCCCAAACTGGCGAAAACCCAGCAGCTGTCGGGTGTGTTTAAGTCGCACCTCAATATCGTCCCGTTGCGAAGACCCGCGTAGATGAATCCCGATGCTACAGTCAGGCCAGTTATTTCAGAGCTTGCTTGATTGAACTTGGAGCAGCAGTGTTTCTTCTGCCAATGGCATCGTAGCATAGCGCCAGAAGTCAAAGACGCGAACAAGAACTCTCCATGGACAACAATCGAGCTGACTGCTTCATTTCCAAAATACAGAAGCTCGCAGGAGTTGGGTCTCGCATGTGGACATCGGGAAATTGTGCCATTCTTGAACCCAAGTATCATCATGGGAGGTACGTACGTCACTTCATTAGTTAATGTTATTACAGTCTTTGTCTTCTTAACTTCGTTGAATATTGAACCTTGCTCTGTCTCCGCACCAGCGAGGGTCACCAGCGTCGTCAGCACCAGAAAAGCGAACTTCTGGACAGGCGACATGTCTTCCTGTTAGAATTGTGACTCCAAAACTGATAGTGTTACAGCTGAGCCAATCCGCTTTTATTGCAGATAAATGCTTATCAACCGGGAGGTCACAGTTCACTTAATATTTTATTTTTACGTACTTACGTCACTACTTTTTATTATTCGTAGAGCTCGGAAGTTTCCCAAAGTTAAACTTTAGATAACAGACTATAATATAATCTAATTATTTAGGTTGGTACTAAGTTTTTGCTATGCGTTATAGCACATTATTACGATAGTAATTTAAAAGTTAAATAAAATATGCCGATTTCTATGCTCGGAATTTCTCGACGAGATCAAATCAGAAATGAGGAGATTCGTAGATAAACCAAGATCATCGCATAGCAAACCGAGTTAGCAAGCTGAAGTGGCAATGGGCGGGGCACGTAGCTCGAAGAGCCGATGACCGTTGGGGCAGAAAGGTTCTCGAGTGGAGACCACTTACCAGCAAGCGCAGTGTAGGACGGCCACCAGGTGGTCTGACGACCTGGTTAGAGTTGCGGGGGCTCGCTGGATGCGGGTCGCTGCTATCCGGCCCCTGCGGAAGTCTATTGAGGACGCCTGTGTCCAGCAGTGGACATCCTATGGCTGAAATGATGATGATGATGATGATGCTGATTTTTAACCATCAATGTTACTTATATACTTTTTAGGAATATTCAAATTCAAATAAAAACCAACATTAACAACCTTCGATTCCCATGCAAAGTAAACTGATACCAAGGGTGCCTTGCAACAAATGCCAAATACACGTAATATACGTTATCTCATAGTCATAACATAACTACTGTCATAAGAAAGTACAACTTATCGATAAAATAATATCGTGTGGCTCTCCCTAGCAAAATTTTATTCATGCCACCACCACTGTCTGATTATAAACAAACACACCTGATTAAATCGGCCAACATTTTGATCGTTTTGACCCTTTATATAAAAACGTTAAAACGCCTGAATAAACGTTTATTATCTGTTTACGATTTAACGTTCTTAGGCATTTGTCTATACCCACTTGTCATAGTTTTAATTTTTGCGTATGGTGACAACAATTTCTTAACATTTTTCGTCGCATCAATATTTCCAAATTTTTTATAAAGGCGGCGATAATATACCTATGGGAATTAAAAACGTAAAAAAATGATCGCCTGGTTTGTAACTCACAAAGCCACCCACAGTTTATTTTTGACCGAGCGAGCAAAGCGTCTTCGTTTGAGCTTGGCCGAAAATTTCGTATGTCTAATTGTTTTGTTCGATGTCCAGATTTGCGTCTGTTTTCACCGACAGATCGCATTTTTTCACCCATTCTTTTAGGAATAATATATAATATTTTTATACCAATTCAGTTTTTCGTCATTTTTCAAAATGGCTGAAGTATGGGGGTTGGAAAAGATGTGATAGCTCAGTTGGGAGAGCACCACGCCTGAGACGTAGGGTCGCAGGCTCGAATCCTGCTTACATTGCAGTGGACCACATTACATTTTTCTTTCATAAATTTGACTGCCCTTGTGCCAATATTAATAAAAATAAAAACATGGTATTTCCACATCAAAAAATATTCTATTAAAAAACGAAAACAAAACAAATTTCAGCAATTTCAAAACAAGTTAATGAGGTACTTATTTTAAACTTGTGAAAGATTGACAAGTATTCTTTTTCTTAATAGAAGAGTTATTAATCATTTCTAATTAACAGTGGGGATACCTATTTTTTTACGACCACTGTTAATTCGGAAACCATTTCTGGGAATAGGGCTCATATACCGCAATTATCAATTAGATTGTGATAGTATGACGCCTGTGAAAAGTTATCCATATTAAATTTTTCGACTTTCACTTGTCCTTGCCGTTTGAAAGTCAATAGTGACGTCATCACAAAATACTTACTAAGGAGAAAAACAATTAAACGTATCTAATTGACAAACGGATGAAATTATTATATTAAGAGGCCTTATAAATTTTATAACGTATTTTTTTCATATTATGATAAATACCGGATGTTGCCTGTTTGTTTTACGAGCAATAAATTAAATATAGATTCTACCCTTCAAATTGAAACTGAACAACATTTGTTAAGCAACTTCTGAAAATAACGTGTATTAAATGATAATTTGTAAAATAATGTTTAGACATTGTATTGGGAAATGTGTAGGTACTTAATATTAGTAGAGTGACAGCTATGTCAATGCTCAGGGAATGTCAATGTCTGACGACGTACATTGAAAATACTATTTAATTTGATTGAAATAATGAAATTATGAAAACTGACTTTAAAGTTGCTCAACAAATGTTGTTCAGTTTGAAGAGTAGAATGTATGCTTTGGTTTATTGCTCCTATTGCAGGTAACACCCTGTATATTAATAATTTCAACAATTTTTTTAAAGTGATGAATACTTCTCCCTGAGTTCTAGATAGTAATATAGCTATTTCATGATTTAATTGCGTGCTGTCGAAAATAAGTTAAAAAGACCAGTTTGCTGCATGAGTTTCGTAAATTTCGAGTAGATTTTGAAACAAAAAAATATCAATGAAAAAAACAAATTGTAGGTTTTAAATATAATTATACCAATAAATTGCAATTGCCCCAATATTGATGATATATGTTATGAAACATGTTTGATAATGGAGAGAAATGTCTTTAACCATCAGCATTTTTGAACGGATAAGGAGCCTTAAATTGGCAATTATTTTAATTAAACAATATGGGCTTTATTTTTTAGTTACATCGCAATTGGAAATAATGATATTTTAGCAGTATAAACAAGGAAAATAATTAGGGAATTACAAATGACGAAATAACCTTTGATAAGCGGAGATAAAACGCTGTGTCTGTCGGGGAATCTGATTACGCTCCGTTCGGATACAGAATTGACAACATTTCATATTTCTAACAAGTGGAAATTTATACAGATAACGAGAGAGCTTTGCGTCATGTACACTCAAAAAAAAAATTAAAATTTATATTTTTATATGTAAAGGAATATAATAAAATATATAATATAACCGAAATTTACGACAACTATGCCTGCATAGAGTGATGGGAATGTAGTCTTTCAACGGTCCTCTTTCTGTTTTATTGTAGTTTAAAATATATTTAAAAAAAATAGTTCGTATTGAGAACCTCCTCCTTTTTTGAAGTCGGTTAAAAATGTTGTCAATTCACGCTACGCAAAACAGAGGTTTATAAATTAATAGGCAGCGGCACTACAAGTGAAAATGCTGGGCTATCTTATACGAAATGACGCTTCTATAATTAACATTTAAAGGGAGGCGAGGAAGAGGAAGGCCAAGAATAAGTTACATTTTTAAAAAAAATAGACCCGACTTCAAAATAAACTGAAAAGCCAAAAATAACCAGTTCAAGTACAGATTACATTTGAATCACGTTTTGAAGGCGGTGCCAAACCACTAAACTATTCCTATGAAAACGGATGCCGAGGTGGGGTTTGTTTGCATGCATCTCGCTTGAATTATCCCTTAACTCCTAACCGTTAAGGAGTTATGCCTTCACTCATCAGCTCAGCATCATGAAACGATGATTGAACTTTAGATAATCCATACTATCCATACTAATATTATAAATGCGAAAGTGTGTCTGTCTGTATGTCTGTCTGTTACCTCTTCACGCTTAAACCGCTGAACCGACTGATATGAAATTTGGTAAGGAGATAGTTTAAGACCCGGGAAAGGACATAGGATACTTTTCATCCCGAACAAATTTAGTGTTCCAGTGGGATGAGCGGGTAACACCGCGGGGCACAGCTAGTATAATATAAAAATCACTATTAGTGCCTGTAACATTTTGAGGGTTGCCCTCGACTTCCCTGGGATCCCATTAGATCCTGACTTGGCCACGACGGGACCATCCCACACCTGGCCACTCCACAATTGGCGAAGATATCGGTGAACATACCTATTTACATAAAAAAAGCAGTAAAACATAAAATGTCCTCTTCTTTTGAAAGTCGGTTAAAAAAGACAAGGTAGACGTCATGCCTTATGGGACAGTCAAGGGATTGGCTAAGGAGAGAACTACATACTTCGTTAGCTACACCGAAAAGAGTTTGACTCTTAAATTTATTTCGCTTCACTTGTAAACATTTAGTTTACGTTAGCAGACGTTACTGCTTTAATAAAAATAAGTTACTTAAATTTATGATTATGAAGACTGAATGAGAAACAAGCTTATTCACAATTATTTATTTCACTAAAAATTAATATCTACACACTTACGTACTCATAAAAATATAACACGTTATTTGAACTGTGACCTCTCGGTTGACATGAATTAACTCTTATCTGCAATATAAGCTCCAGTTCCAGTTAAACAACCAGTTTGAGAGTCCCAAACGTAATTGAAAGATGTCGCCTGTCCAGAAGTTCACTTTTCTGGTGCTGACAACGCTGCTGTCCCTCGCTGGTGCGGAGACAAAGCAAGGTTCGATATTCAATGAAGGTAAGAAGAAGAAAGACCGTAATAGCATTAACCAATGAAGTGGCGTACGTACCTTCAATGATGATACTTGGCTTCAAGAATGGCACAATTCCCGATGTCCACATGTGAGACCAATATCCTGCGAAGTTCTGTATCTTGGAAATGAATCACTTACTTCTAAAGTTGTTCACGGAGAGTTTTTGTTCGCGTCTTTGACTTCTGGAGCCAGCTTGGAAACTAACAGACATGTTCGATCCTTAATGGCTTCCGGCGCATCCATCTACGCAGGTTCTGATAATGGACGAATCGACCGCTGTTCTGAAACAGGCTGCCAGCTATATTGTGAAGCTACTGGCTCTGACATTACTGGCATGGCAATGATCACAGGCACCTTTTACGGTGTAAGAGAAGGTGGTTTCACTAACAGTGGTTCCCAGGGTTCTAAAAAGTGTAATCAATTTGAAATCAACGGCGGCGCATACAGGCATTTGACAGTCTACGGCAGGAAGTTATATGTGATACAACATCCAGGTGCCATATATGTTATCGATCAGAACACACGCAGCAGAACGGCGTTCGTTCAACATCAAGACGTATTGAGTATTTCTTTCGCATACGGAACCTACGCGATGCAAGAACAGTACAAGAAGGAGCCGAAAAAATGTATTTGGAGAGGCGTTTTTGAGTGCCCACCGACTGTAGTCTATTTTGACGTGCACCAAAGGTTTACATGGGAAGTTACAGTGGAAAACGGTTCACTTTACAATTCGCCAGCAGTTTTAGTAGACACGAGCAATGCTGATGTGAGCTATTCGCAGAAGGCGGCCATCTTTGTGATGGGGCCGGACGGTCAGCTCCTGCTGTCGAACGTTCATAAGACGAGGCTTCTTCACACTTCGAGTCTGTTAGCTGGCAACCCTGTCTCCGGAGCTGGGCTCATGGTGGTGGAATAGGGGAAGATCAAGAGCATTACGTCCTGCTCCGCTCACTACAGGCCTGAAGCAGAGTTGAATAACCAAGTCATAGAAGCGCTGTATCTACAAGGGTACACTCATCAAATCGATACTCATCCCTATTAGCTATATCCCTATCCCTATCCGTGCGGGATAGGGCATATTAGATAGCTAGTGAAACGATCAGGCCTAAATATATAAGGCGAGATGAGATCCCTGACTATATAAGGATACGGAAAACCTACCAAGCTAAATCGCCCTGCTAAACTTTCCCAGGCTCGACCAACTCTACCCTGCCCTACGTCCAACCGCCCAAGCTTTAACTGCCCTAGCTGAAAACAGCCTAAGCTCTGAAATTAATATGAACTAAAATTACACTGAAGGGTAATGAAAATCCCAAGAAACCTGAAACCCATACCATAACTTTTCCCTGTATTTTTCCCAAATAAATAAATAAGTTTTTTCCTATTCCTACTAAATATATTGAGCTATCTACTTCTAAGTAAAGTATTACCTAAAATAAATGGAAACATTTTTAAAATTAAACTAGGCAGGTATTTATTGTGATTTAAATAGGCCATGGTCGTGATTCGTCTAGTGGTATATTAGGAACCCGATTATTGTTGTGTCGTAAAACTCAGTTTCTTTTTAAGTTGACTAGAAGTCTTCCAGTCTTCCTACTAAATACTTCCTACTACCTAATGTTAGTACTAAAAATGAAAGAATTATCCTAGGGTAAATTTGAGAGTATATTTATTAATCTTTTTTGATTTAGAATAAAGGAAAGACCTAACGGAACTTCTATAATATGATTCTTGTCGAAATGAAATTTTGAATATATTGTCTCCCAGTCACCCTATGAAGCTCTGACTATACTGATAACATTGATAATATGTTAAGAACAAGTTTGATCAAAGAGATAAGTGTCGAAAGAAATTAGCATTTTTTAATGGCAATAGGACCGAATGGAGAAAAGAAGGGGAGGCCTTTGCCCAGCAGTGGGACACCTAAACGGCTTTTGAAAAAAAAAAAAAGATAAGGAGCCTTAAATGGTGCCATTGACCCTGTCCAGAGCAAGCCGGAGGAAAATCAATAATCTATGTCATACCCATAGTCTGTGTTACAATCTCGGTGTGCATTCAATCGGCGTAAATATTTTGCGTTTTACTGGCGTAGGTATGTACTCGTATGTTGCTTTTATACGTCGAATAACCCCAAATAACTCTAACACACTCTATTTCCAGCGAAAACTAAATTAACACCGCTGAAAACCAATAAAACTGGTTGTACGGTCATGAACGGGCTTCACTTCAAACTTCGGTTTTGCTCCCTTGTGTTTAAGTCGCGAATTTACGAAGTTATGGAAGGGAGGTTTTGGTGAGTTGGGAGTTGTGAATGGACGTCATTTGGTGGGTGGGTTCATTCAGGCAAAGTGACTAGTGAGGGGATGTTGGATGTTGCGAAATAATCTAACTAGAGGATTGCGCATGCCATGAGTAAAAACTGATGATATCTACGGCTATAATAATGTTCATCCCCTTGTTTTGTCAACAGAATTTTCTTCGAATTTTTGTATCACAGAATACTCCTCGTATTTTTATTTCAAATAATTTTATTTTAACCGCATTTCAAAGATTTTCAGTTTACCGAAATTTCATACTAAAAAATATTCATTGATCGACTATTCATTTCATAACTAGAACAACGTTTCAAATATCTTTTTCACCTCACTCGCTCGGAAAACCTCCGTTTATAGGGCGAAATCTGCGTGCAAAAGTCTATTTTATCCGCTAGCGTGCAAAAGTCATTTAAATTTCGAACACGACGATTTTGATTCTCTGTGGTGCATGTAACTTTTTTATATTTAAGACTCCTTCAACGCGTGACTGATTTCATCAGTCGATAAATCTTCGAATAACCAATCAACGCACGCTAATAAAGGGCGATCTAGTCAGGCCGGCTAAAATCATATGTACGTTTGAATAATTCTTAAAAAAAAAAGATACCTACAATATCACGTCCAGAAACCTGGTTTGTGGTTACAGATTTTTAAGTTTTTATTTTTTCTACACTTTATTTTATGTTGAATATGTTTATATAGATTAATAGTTAGTATTTCAGTTTCATTTACATATTTTGACTAGTAAATGTATTAAATACAACACAAATTTTAATATTTATTTGTTATAAAAGTTAAGTTAAGGAACATAAGAGTGTAATTTCTGAACGCGCCCAAGAAAAAAATTATAATTAAAAAGTTGGAAGTTTTCACGATTCACGTAAACAACGTAGTTCTGTGGAGAATACATACTGTTGTCTTACTTTATAGAAATATCGAAAACAAGAAAGTTAAGCCCAATTTGGAGTATTTATCCAATGCTAAAAGCCTGCATTAAAACGAAAAAGGATTTGTTATAAATATTTGGAGACGATAAGTAATTTACCGAAACTATTGGCGTTTTTAAAGAAGATAAAGCCGAAATAATCTTGTTCGGATCCCATCGTCCAATAACTTCCAAAGCAAGTGTTATGGAAAATATTTCCGAGTGGCCAACTAATCCTTCCCAGAATGCCATTCTCCCACATTCACAACGAATGTAGCAAGTAGTTTCAAATACAAATATTATAATACTAGCTTTTGCCCGCGGCTTCGCACGCGTTAAAAAAAATACGTTCACTTGGCATAACTTGGCATTTGGCATTGGCTTGGCATAACTCAAGCCCCCCATATTTTTTGTTTACTGTATCTTTGGAATATTTGAATGCTTTCACGGACATGATTCCTTGTTCATTTTAGATTCAATTTCTACTTTCTTGTTTTGTTTTCTCAATGCGAGGCCTCCGACATTTTTGTGCACCGTCTCAATTGGTTACTTAAATAAAGTCATGTTCTCTTCTTTCCGTTGTGGTATATTGTCTTGCTTACTGCCCCGCTTTTTTTGGTCATCATCTCCTTAGAATACTTAATCGTTGGTTCAGAATTGCTTTTCTGTTACCGTTTTTAGGTTTATGTATTCTCAATGTGAGCACTACTGCATTTTTGTTATCTATCTCGTCAGATAACTTGAAAGTTACACCAGTCTTGCTTTTTTCTTTCCGTTTGTTATATTGTTTTTTCTTCGCGCCTCCCGTCTGGTTTGGTCACCATCCCCATTAAGAATCCTTTAAAGTTTGATCAGACTTGCTTTTCTTGAATCCGTTTTAAGGATTTGTGTTTTCTTAATGCGAGCACTATGCAATTTTAGTTCACTATCTTTTCAGGTTACTTAAAAGTTTGATCAGACTTGTTTTCTAGTTAGCATTTTAAGGTTTTGTCTTTTCTTTCTTTTCTTTCTTGATCACCATATCTACTTCTAATTTTCAGTCACTCAGATTTACTTATAATTTTCAGTCTTGGCATATTGCATTTTTTAAGTGCGGGGGGCTCCGCCCCCCGAGCCCCCCGTCTTTTTCAATACCATCTCTTCATGTTACTTAAAAGTTTCATCAGTCGTGCTTTGCTTTTTTCTTTTCGTTGTGCAATATTGTTTTTTCTTCGTGCCTCCCGTCTGGTTTGGTCACCACATCTTCTTCTTCTTCGAATTCTTTAAAGTTTGATCAGCCTTGCTTTGTTGATTCCGTTTTAAGGATTTGTGTATTATAATGCGAGCACTAAGCCATTTTAGTTCAATAAATTTTCAGGTTGCTTTTATGTTTGATCAGACTTGTTTTCTTGTTAGCGTTTTAAGGTTTTACGTTTTCTTCATCACCATATCTACAGGTCACTTAGCCTTTTATCAGATTTAATTGAATTTTTCAGTTTTAGCAAATGATATTTTCTGAGTGCACTGCCCCCCGAGCCTCCTGTATTTTTAAATACCATCTCTTCGTGCTGCATAAAAGTTTTATCAGTCTTGCTTTTTTCTTTCCGTGTTGCGGTATAATTAACTTAGTGCCTTCCGTCTCTGTTAGTCACCATCTCTTTAGAATACTTACCTAAAAGTTTGGTCAAACCTGCTTTCTTGTTTCCGTTTCATTTATGCGAGTACTATGCCACTATCGTTCACTATCTTTTCGGGTTACTCAAAAGGTTGTGCAGACTTGCTTACTCGTTAGTGAAGGTTTTGTGTTTTCTTGATCACCATATCTACACGTAACTTCTTAGCCTATCATCAGATTTACTTTATTTTTCTGTTTTAGCATGTTATACATTTTTTTTTCAATAACATCTTTTCGTGTTATTTAAAAGTTTCATCAGGCGTGCTTTCTTCTTTCCGTTGTGCGATATTGTTTTTTCTTCGTGCTTCCCGTCTGGTTGGGTCGCCATCTCTTTAGAATTTTTTTAAGTTTGATCAGACTTGCGTTCTCGATTCCATTTTAAGTTTTTGTGTTTTCTTAATGCGAGCACTATGCCATTTTAGTTCACTATCTTTTCAGGATACTTAAAAGTTTGATGAGACTTGCTTTCTTTTTAGCCTTTTAGGGTTTTGTTTTTTCTTGATCACCATATATCTACAGGTAACTTAGCCTTTCATCAAAGCTACTTGAATTTTTCAGTTTTAGCATGTAGTATTTTGTTAGAGCGGGGGGCTCCGCCCCCCGAGCCCCCCGTTTTTTTCGATACCATCTCTTCGTATTGCTTAAGTTTCATCAGCCTTGCTTTCTTTTTTCCGTTGTACGATATTGTTTTTTTTCTTATTGCCTCCCGTCTCTGTTAGTCACCATCTCTTTAAAAATACTTAAAAGTTTAATCAAACGTTGTTTGAGATTGTTTATATTTTGTCTAAACACATACTGACGCTGAACGGCCCTCGAGCTGTCAACTTAAACTTTGCATCAGCTGTATTAAAATTAAAGAAATTAATTGTACATAGTAATAACATTTAAATGTATCACTCATTAACTTCAAATTTGTGTAAGAGGTCGTAGTAGACGTAGTAATATAGTGAACGTATGTTTTAACGCGAGCGCAGTGGGTAAAAGCTAGTAAAACAATACACAAATTACAGACCAATCCACTCACTTCGCCATTGCGAAAACTCTGCTGCGGACGGCACCTCAGGGAAAACTACTGTTTAAAGCTCACAGATGGCGCTACTGGTAGCAGTTATGCGCGTATCATATTTCATTAACTTTCCGTAAATATTTATACGTCAAAGGATAAAATTGATTTTAAATAATTTTATTTTGATTATTGTCTCTCAAGAAAGTAAAAAACAACTTATTTATTCATTTCAAATTTTCTCCGCGTCTCAGTACGTTTATGAAAAGAGGGTCAATATTTATAAACTACTGAGTAAATACATGATTTTTATCCATACTAATATTATAAATGCGAAAGTGTGTCTATCTGTCTGTCTGTCTGTCTGTCTGTTACCTCTTCACGCTTCAACCACTGAACCGAATTAGATGAAATTTGGTATGGAGATAGTTTGAGACCCGAGAAAGGACATAGGATACTTTTCATCCAGAAAAAAATTAGTGTTCCCGTGGGATTAGCGGGTAACACCGCGGGGCACAGCTAGTATGCAATAATAGAGTGGTAGTTCCCATTGTTGCATCGAGAAATTAATAATAACAAAATTGTGTTCAGTTTTGTTTCATAAAATTATCATTTCGTGTACCACTAACGCCACCTACTGCCCCAGTGTCCGTAACTCGGCGACTCGTCCAACCTCAGAGCTATTGTCCCCCGGTGGGTAGCGCAGGCCGGCCCCCCGCGGGGTACGCTACGCGTGGTGCTAAATTCAAATTCACGACGCTAATGGATGACGCTATGAGATGCACACGACTTCATTCGCGTATTTTTTCTTTACCGTAGACGGAAAAAAAGTATCCTATAACCATCTTCGGATGTCCAGCTATCCCTGTACCAAAAATGGTTAAAATCCGTCCAGCCATTTCGGCGTGATTGGAGGACAAAGGATTTTATGAAAACAGATGGCGCCAGGTTGGCACGGCGACGCGTGTCCATACAAAACAACAATCAAGCTGCATCACGCTATCAATATTTTTCCTGAAGTAAGTTAGGCCAAACACAAACAATACAAAAATTTGCGCCTAAATGTTCTAAATGTTGGTTGGTAAAACATATTTAAAAATGTATTTAATTAACTTAAATTCATTCGAAATACTTCTATTTCAATTACACTCGATAAAATGGCATTAAAAAATCTTTTTTATTCATTAACATTTATTATTGCGTCTCCGGGCTTTTTTATGGTCAATACTTACAAACTACAGAAGAATATAATTGCATATTCTATAAAAGAGTATTAATTAGTTCCTATTGTCGCAAATTGTGTTTTTAAAGAAATGTATGTTTTTTTTTGAGCATGAGCCAATTTACAACGAACATTGCACTCATATTTTCGTCTGTGTTGGTCGATAATTGGCGCCATCTTTTCTATCTAACTAAAACGGTTTCCGTAACTCAACGCCTCAAACAACCTTAACCTTATTGTTAATACCGGTGGGCCGCGCGGAGGTATTATGTCGAATTCATACTTTTTAGTTTTTGTACACGTAAGAGCCACGCGGGGGTCGCGTCGTTCTAAATTCAAAATCACAAACGCTGTCATTATAAGGTTTACACATTGTAAGGAAAATATTTCATGGAATTTATGTTTTCAGAGATAAATATTAATCATAATAAAAAGTATCCTATAACCATCTTTGGATGTTCAGCTATTCCTGTACCAAAATTAGTAGCTTTTTATCCAGCCGTTTCGGCGTGATGCGAGGACAATGGTTTTTTTTAAAACAGATGGCGCCAGGTTGGCACGGCGACGCGTGTCCATACAAAACAACTATCAGGCTGCATCACGCTATCGAGATTTTTCCTGAAATCATGACCTCCCTCCATAGAAAATTTATTTTCAATACAAATTTAGGATTTTATAATAGTATAGATAACAGTGCTTAAGAAAAACTCGACGATAAAATATACACGACGATAATACAAATTACGGCCATATTAGGTACTTTTAATTTTTAATATGTGTGCTTCTCTCGTATTTATTTGGTTTGGATTTGAGTGTGTTATGTTTTAAATTTGATGTGTTAAATAGAAGGCAAAATTAAATATGATTATTTTTATGTTTTAATTGTTTTTCTTGAATCTTGCATTTTCCTCGCTGTAGTGATCTGAAAAGTTGTGTGTTCCGCATGGCTGCAAAATTATTTAGCTTCTCGTGTCTTGAAAGCCTCGCTACGCTCAGGAATCTATCTTTGAACCATTCGCTTCGCTCATGGTTCAATCTTAGATTCCTTCGCTCGCTCAGCTTTCAATTTCAACACTCGCGCCAAATAACAACTTTACAGCCTTGCATAACAAATAACTATTTTACCGAACAGAAGCGGTAGGTACTAGTAAAGTAGGTTAGGTTATGTGTACAATAGGAATATTAGGCTATGAAAGTTTTAGTGCCGACACAGACCACCCTAGAGTGTTTTTTGTAAAACTGGAGGCGCGGAGGGAGGGCAGCCCTCGCCCGCCGAGACAAAGAAAGCTGACAAGCCAAAGATGCGGATCGGAGTAGGTAAGGATCCCTAAAAATGAGTTGCATTTAGCTTATACTGAGCTTGCGTTAGGGCCAAAACACAATTAAAAGATACGACATCGCATCGTCGTACGACGCGACATCGTACCACGATGCGACGTCGTGTCGTGGAAATGCATAAATCCAAAATGAACTTTATCTTCATGTGACAAGATGCAAAATTAAAATTCATTTTACAATCTCACGACGTCGCATCGTGGCACGATGTCGCGTCGTACCACGATACGATGTCGTATCTTGTAATTGTGTTTTGGCCCTTTGAAACACAATTTGTGTTTTTTTTTCTACTAGATTCGCCCCGCTATGGTACCCGCGGTTTATAATAAAAAGTAGCCTATGTGTTAATCCAGGGTGTCAGCTACCTGTATACCGAATATTATCAAAATTGTACGAGCCGTTTGAGTGTAAAGAAGTAACAAACTTAAAGACACACTTACAAACTTTCGCTTTTATAATATAGTCGTCGTATATTGATTTGAGCTCGCACGATTTTCACACAATGCAAAACGGGACTTAACCGTGTTCAAAAAGTTATTATTTAATTACCTCGATGTGTCGAACGTGATGTCACGATCATAGTGTCGAAGGGACTCAAACGTTGATTTAGATTTAGTGTTATTTATTTCATAATATAAAATGTATAAATTACTCTATACAATTTATCTATACATACTCTGAAAAAAAATGAAATGAAATTAAATTAAATGAAATAAATGAAATGAAATGAAATGAAATGAAATGAAATAAAATGAAATAAAATAAATGAAATGAAATGAAATAATTTATTCATTAAGCAAGTAAGTAATACTATGATCGTCACATATATTAATATTAAGAGATAAAATATGATGATTGTTGATGATTGTGATGGTTATTTTTTTATATAATATGTGGCAACAGGGTTAGCATAACTTGTCGCGCGACTCAACATCACCTGTCTTGCTCGCACGGTATTGAAAGAAAAGTGACAGTTTGCTTGTCGCGCGTCAAAAATTCGCGTGTCACAGTTATGCTATGAAAGTAGCAGTTGGCACCCTATACTTTTAGGTATTTTTTTTAGATATAGGCATATATAGGTACGTGTTTATAAAAGTTAGCGCAGCATTCGCCAATAAACGTATGTTTGCCGAAAGTAAGATAAATGTACCAAACGTAAGCATTGCATGAGATAAATAAATAAAATAAAAAACCCTCTGTGAACTACCCATCTCTATCAGAGCAATGCTAGGCTGAAAACGTCGCAATTTGATAGCACTCTCTATGGCACATACGTCGTTCTTTCATCCTTTATATTCAGGTACAGAAGGGCTTATGTTCTAGTTCTTGCTATAAATGTTAAGTCGTTGTGCACATTTCTATCAGAGCAATGCTAGGCTGAAAACGTCGTAATTTGATAGCACTCTCTATGGCACATACGTCGTTCTTTCATCCTTTATATTCAGGTACAGAAGGGGTTATGTTCTAGTTCTTGCTATAAATGTTAAGTCGTTGTGTAGCTGTAGGTATATACCAAAGGTGGGCGCAAACAGTGTAAACTACAAAAGAAACCTGAAACCTTTATGTAGGGCGTTAGTGACGTAGCAAATTTATACCTCCTACGCAAAATAGATATGTTTAGAGTGGAATGTAAAATATACGATAAATATTAAGTTTATCTGTGGTTTAAGTATAGACTAATGTTGAATTATGTACACAACATAGTGTAGTTATATGAATAAAATTAGCTCAATATGTCATGAAAAAAGGAAAAAAAAACGTAAGTAATATTTTTTAAATATGTGACTTTAAAGGTACTTACGCAATTATTATGTTTTTTTTTTAAATCAAGAACAACTTATTAAATTGTGTATACAATTCTCATAATTTAACACAACAATTGTAATTGTATGACAACAATTGTAATTGGATGTAGGGGTCGCGAGTCACGTAGCAGCACGGATATCTACCCCTGATGAAGAGCTCCAAATGAGTTCGAAACATGTCGGGCCGTTCCTGTCAATTTTTACGTGAGTTTAAACCGTTTTTTATAATTATTAAAGACTAGCTGTGCCCCGCGGTGTTACCCGCTCATCCCACGGGAAGACTACATTTATTCGGGATGAAAAGTATCCTATGTCCTTCCCCGGGACTGAAACTATGTATATACCAAATTTGTGAAGAGGTAACAGCCAGACAGACAGACAGACAGACAGACAGACAGACAGACAGACACACTTTCGCATTTATAATATTAGTATGGATGTCTCACGATAGTTTTAATAACATTATTGTATGACAACCATTAGCTGAGTCGCCCTTTTTCAGGGTGAAAATGGCAAATTACTTATCGTCTCCATACAAATATTGGTACCCAACCCACAAATAACGACACATTGTAGTGTAGGTGGCCATTAAAAATGTGTGGAGCATTTTTAGTGCTCCGTAGGAATGTTGAACTTTGACGGTCATTTCTGACTTTTAGAGCAGTCTAAGTGTCGTTAGTCCCATGTCCCATATAGACATTTGATTCCAATAAAAAATTTAATCGATTGGTATACTCAAAAAAAAATTGTCTACACGCCTATTCGAGTGTACTTTGAGATATCCCCAAAAAGCGATATCTGAGGTATATTCCGTATATTCCAGGTATATTCGCGTTTATCTGTCATTAAAACGCGATATTTGCGATCCAAGTTGCATAAAGTGACATTTTTCGTTACTACCCGGTCAAATTCTGTTTTTTTTTTTCGTCTCTATGAGGTTTGAATTTAACCACAACCAGTTTTCGAGTAAATACAACTTAAAAAAATAAAAAAGAATGTTTCGATACCTCCTACGTATACTGATACAAGTGCAAAATCACGATTTTACAGAAGGGCTGTTCAAAGGTATGAAGTGCCATAACTAACTCATACGTTGAAATAATGTAATGAAATTTTCAAATACTTTTAATGAATATATTTTCCTTAAATCTACATATTTACTATTTCAAAATTAACTAAATTAATTAAATTATTACTTTTAGTAAAAAAGGAAGTTGTACCAGTATACGTGAAATTTACTAGTTCTAAGTTTTTGGTATACTGATACAACTACCACTTGATCCAGTATACGTCGTAAACTATGATTAGATGAATATGGATAATTATATTATTATTATGCCTATTATGGACATGTATCATTTATTAGATATATAAACAAACTCAAAGCTCGTGTTTGGATGGATCTGATCGGCTAGTTTCATCTGATTTGTCACTTGTACCAGTTTACGCCTGAATCATTCCGTTATGTACCAGTATACTGTTAAGGTTATTTTGTATGTTATGTCCAATATAGTAAGTTCAGAGTTTGGTATTTAGGATATTTAAGCAAATTACGTTTGAAAGACAATAAATAAAGAAAATTTACTTTAAAATTACGTTTATTTAAAAGGTAATTAAAATCATAGCCCGCATTTAGGGAATGGTGTTTTTGTCTTTGAAACAGCTGTATTATCAACATTATTACCGTTTTAACATTTATATACCTATAGTAGATTCCGGTTCCTATTTTGTCCATCACAATTGTCAGACCAAAACCTGAATTCATCTACATCATCTTGAAGTATTAATTTAATTAAGTCAAATAATTTGTCATTTAGTCATGTCAACAGTACCTAGCAAGTAGCATTCCCAAACCAAATGCTGTGAATTATACAGTTTAAGTTTTTATTGTAATAAAACATGCTTATATTACCGTGAGGAGATGACAAGGTTTTGAAGGTCGAATACAGCAGTCGCATTTTTATGTTAAGTTTGAGTTTTTTTTTCCTATTTATTTCAAGTCTCTTTCCTCCATGTGCCAATGTGTTTGGATGTTTGTTTTTCAGTAGGTGTTATCAATCTCGTAAATGTGACAAGCGTCAACTTAATATTTTGACTGAAAATATCACGGTATTGTCAAACAGACTAAGCTTGCGCTTCGTATTTGGTAGAATTAAACGACTCCTTGTACAAATTATACATTTCAATCAAATTCAAACAGCCGCCAGCAAAAATGTGTGTGATGCTGATGAACTTGAATATATTCTTTCCTATTCCTGGTCATGGATGTTATCCCTACATGTACTTTATAAAGTATGTATATATATTATCGTCGTCTTGTACCCATAGTACAAGCTTTACTTTGCTTGGGACACTGGGTCGATTTGTGTAAGATGGTCCCTTAAAATTTATTTATTATTTAAAAAAATCCGTTAAGACACTAAAATTTAAGGTAATTTTTGTCTCATATGTTTATTATTTGTTTTCTTGGCTTGTTTTTCCCGTATTTACTTTTTTATTTAAACTCATGATTAGATTTTTACTTTCTTTGTTCGTTGATCCAAATATTTTTTAAATTACACGTAAGTTACCGACATCTTTTTTGCTATTTTACTTTACAATTACCTGTCGTGCCAACTAAGCAGCTGCCATCTCTATATTCGCCGAATACGGACAAAGACTTAAAAACCCGGACATTTGGCGTAACTTGCATTTCCCCCATTTATAAAATAAAAAAAATAATTGCTTTATTTTTTATTGACATTAAACCCCGGACGGCCCCCGGACGGCCCCCGGACGGCTTCAAACTAGGACAAATCCGGGGTAACCCGGTCGGATGGCAGCCCTAGTGGTGACTCTGGTTTACTGTAGGTAATGGCGACATATGGCTATTATTGTACTCCAAACAACCATCGGTACTGATTGGAGAAAACTGTATCATAACCAAAAGTAAGCCTAATTTGATACGTAGTAGGTAGAAAAGACGTAGGCCGCATCGACTGTCCGTCGCGCATAGTGGGACATCTTACGTCCGCAACGATGACGAGCAAGCATACTGAGATAACTGCCACTTGTACTTGATAGGTGTACTGCGTACAGTGGTACAAGTGACTTATCTCAGTATACGATGTTCTAAATTAAAAAACGGTGTTAGTTGTATCAGTGTACGTCACTTTATTTCGAAAACTAGCAGTAATTTTGTCATGAAAATTTTATAGCATGTAGATATAAGTATTTTATAATCGTAAAATCGTAAAAATGACAGTTGCATCAGTATACGTAGGATGTATCGGTTTTTTTTAAAACAAAAACGTTATTTTACGCAAACTGTACCCTTATCAAGAGTTTAAAGTGATCGTACTAGCCAGCGACTGCGTAAATGATTTGTATGGAAAATTGTAGTTATACAAAGTGACCGCTAGGGGCGCCTGTACTATTCTCCATACAAATCTTTTACGCAGTCGCTAGTGAGTACGGTCACGTTAACTCTTGGTAAGGGTACAGAATGTTCTGCTGATGGTTGTTGAAATTGCTGCGTTTACGAGCTGAGCGTAGCGCCATTTTTACGTTCAAATAACTGCTTTTGTTCAATTTTGTTACACTTTTAGTTTTAGTATGAACGTGGTAGAAAGTTGCTGTCCAGGGAAATCATGCCATAAACAAGCATACAGTCCATCTGAAATAAAAGTAACTTGGTTCTCCATAATTATCATCTGGTTTTATCAAGCACCGAAAATACTCGTGGTTAAAGTATATAAAATGAGCCCGTATATTTTTTTTGTACGTAAAGCATACTACTCGTACTTGTATCCGACACTGTCTGGGATAATATCGTTTCTCTCTGGCAATGATTGAAGTGTTATCAAACTTAATTGAATGGTTTGGTTTGTCCATGACATGCTCGCAGACTGCAGACCTGTTGCAACGACGGTGTTTGACATCGGCTACATGCTCCTTAACCCGTGTAGCTATTATACTACGTGTCGTTTGGCCAATGTATGACAGACCGCACTCGCAGTCCAGCTTGTAAACACCTGCAATCTGCAGAGGGATGCTGCTCTTCACGGGCCTCAGGTATTGCCAGAAGGGCATTTATTATTTTATTAAAAAAAAATAAAAAAATAGTTCGAATTGAGAACCTCCTCCTTTTTTGAAGTCGGTTAAAAATATCTACCAGCGGTTCACTATAAGCTTACTGAGGAGAAAAAATCGCTGAAAGAATACTCCCAATTTGTTTTATTACTCTACATACTGGTATACTACTTTTACCTAACACTATTTATGTTTTACACTGAGGTCCAGGGTTGCCAGTCTTGTGTCTTGCTTGATCCTCGATAAGATGTACAACAGGATCCCAAGCCGGTGGAAATTACTTTTTCTTTTTAGGGTTCCATGCCTCAAACGGAACCCTTATTGGATCACTTTGTTGTCCGTCCGTCTGTCTGTCAAGACTCTTTTTCTCAGGAACGCGTGGAGGTATCAAGCTGAAATTCATAACAAATACTCAAATCTACTGTCCCTTGCAGCAGTAAAAAAATCAAACTTCTAAGCCATCGCAATCAAAAGATAAAGCCGTTTATGCTGCAAATTTTCGACACTCGCAAGGAAATCAAAACCTACAAGGTACTACCCGTGAAAGAATCTTGAAATTTGGTAGGTACGAAGCAACGTCTTATACGAGTAGCACAGATATAGGAAACATTTCAAAAAGCATACATTTTTACTTTAACTTATATACCTACAGGTTTGTACGGAACCCTCGGTGCGCGAGTCCGACTCGCCCTTGGCCGGTTTTTTTTTATTTACTGTAACCGGGTAAAAATTATCTAGGTATGTAAAATAGTTCAAACCATCCAGCCGTTTTAATGTGTGGCAACACAGAAATACACTAATATAGTATACGTGTAATTTGGTTCAATTTCTACGCTTCAGTGGACAGACACCCTTAACCTAGCAAATGTTAGTGATTAAAAGTATTTGCTGAAAGCTGTATTTCCTGTGACGCTTTATATAAATAACGGAGGCTGTATTGCTCACTTCCGGGGCGATTGTGACGCGGGTGAAGCTTAGGAGGCGGCCATCATGAAAAAGAATGTGCGATTTTAATCACTGTGATTTTAGTTGCAGTTGCAAAAAAAAACTGTGACTGTTATTATTCATTTCTCTAGTCTATTCAGTGCCGATCATCATCATAATTTCAGCCATACGACGTCCACTGGACGAAGGCCTCCTCAATAGACTTCCACAGGCGGATAGAAGCGACCCGCAGCGAGTCCCCACAACTCTAACCAGGTTGTCCGACCACCAAGTGGCCGTCCTACACTGCGCTTGCCGGTACGTAGTCTCCACTCGAGAACATTTTCTGCCCCAACGGCCAGTTCAATTGCTGAACACAAATTGCCTTAGACTTGTATTCAGTTTAAGTATTTTACAAATATCATTTCGGTGTTAGTTTGCATATATTCATACAATATTCACTCAATAGTTATTAACTGATGTTAATCCAAACAACATACTGTCGTTATATGAATAAAAAATGCTCTATATATCATGAAATTGTTACTACCGTCTTGCCTGCTAACCCACCGCCAAACAGCAATGTTCGCATTGTTGTGTTCCGGTGTGGGGGTAAGATAGCCGGTGAAATTACTAGCATAGAGGCATTCTATCTTCGTCCTCCGGGTAGGCAAGCACTTGTGACTCCTCTGGTGTTGCAGGTGTTTATGGGCGACGGTAATCGCTTTCCATCAGGCGATACGTTTGCTCGTTTGCCCCCTATGACATAAAAAAAATAATAATAATAAAAAAAAATAAGAAAAAAAGTGACTTTGAAATAAGATACACTGGAGGATGTACCGGGTTCGATTCCCGGTCTCTTCCACCAGATTGAGCATTTAAATTGTTCTTTGAGCTTTTGATCTTTGTATCAATGGTTTAAAATACATCTAATATAATCTAATGTGTCGTTATGGAAAGCAACAAAGTGGACGTTAGTTGAAAACATATTTCGTCAAGCAAGCCGTCGCGAAAACGCGTCCAATAATCGCAGCGACAATCGCACCCCGCCAACCTCATTCTAAACTCACCCCAAGAAACCTGCGCTGCGCAGCACCCCCCGATATGGATCCAGTTCAAATCCAGAGCCCCGAGCGGACGCACGATGTCTCGGTGAGTACCTACGCTAAGGACACTTCGAATAGACTAGGCACGTGAGCCTCGAGTGAAGGTTTCCAACGACGCTTTCATCGCGTTTAATTTTCGAACACAGGTATTTGATGACAGCTCAAATCAGCTACTCTATATGAAATGTCAAAAACGATCTGTTAGTATAAAGTTTCTATGAAGATAGCTTGTGACGTCATAAAAATCAGGAGTCAAAACATATCTTATTTTTGGTTTTCGTTCAATTAAAAATAGTATAATGTTCAAAAGTTAGTAGTAGTTTATTTGCTTCCGCGTATTTTTGAATGTGTTTAGTGGTTTCAATTGTATAATTTATTTTCACAATAGTCCGATACCGTATTAACATTGTCAGAAACGTTCAAGACTTGTTTTCAATGGATAGTACTGGTATCATAGATTTCTAGGGAAACTTTATAAAATGTGGACGCTTTTAATTTACTGAATCAATGGATCTAAGAATAAACAAGCGGCAAAAAACTTACATATCATTGTATTTTGTATGTAACAGCCACACTTTCAACTTTCACATTCACAAAAGATTTAAGAAGAAAAAATTAACCTGCCATTTTACTTTTAGAAAAAAAATAAACCGTTTATTTTTCTATTCAATTAATTTGTTATTTAAATCAAAAATCGGCGCAATTAATTGGACGCCTTTAAAAAAAATATGCGTACATTTATCATTTCACATTTAGTACTGAATTTCCAAATATAACAAATATATTGTAGGTTCATTAAAAATAGATACCTATATTTTTTATTTGTTATCTGATGACAATTTCAACAGTTTTGATTTGTATTTGATTCTTATTAATCTTATAATTATAATTTTATTTTTTTAATATGATAGATCGTTTGCCGCTACTATACGGGACAAGTTTTAAAATGATATAGTTTTACATAACATGTAAAAATAACTTTAATTGCTCCTTAAAAACACAAATAATTGCCTGCATAATTTTAGTTATAGAATGTATTGTTTTTTGGATTAAGTATTTTAATGATTTTCCTGTAAATGCATTTTACAGATAAAATGCATTTACAGGAAAATCTGGGCGTCCTATATATTTTTTTAAATTTTAACATATAAAATTAATCTTAATCCTTCTCTCGGTGATAGACTTACTCTACCTTACCTTATTGTACAAAATTCGGATTTACTTCCATGAGGGATCCTCAATATCCTCATTCTTATTAACCTCCCTATATTTCAAAACATTTTATTGATACTTAAAAAAAACTTTGATATTATCATAAAACGTGGAATGAAATAATTGAATTACCTAATACCCTTGTTTAGCGAAAAACTTTCATACAAATTTTCTGGCATTTCTGACAGAGAATTGTTCAAATCTTTTTTTTTTTTCACTATTTAGTGTTGGATAAAGGACAGTGGGCAAATAATTCGATTATGTGCTTTAAAAAGGATATCAGACTGTAACGGCGTATCTACACGATTAGATCGAATGAAATCCCGCAGGGGTAGTTTAGACCGTTTCAATCTCTCACTACGACGTAAGGTTCGGCTGGAATTTTCTAGAATATTTACATAAGGCTGGCTACAGAGGGCGACTTTTTGCGATACAAACGTATGACTTTTTTATTACCTACGTTTGTACCGTAGCAAATGCGCATGTAACTGCTTGATGGAATTATAGGTTTAGTTTTAAATTTATTTGGATGACTATTGTTTTTTTTTTCGATAGTCCTCGCTGGAGATAAAAAAATTGACGGTCTTCGAAAAAACTACAACATTTCATATTTCTAACAGATGGAAATGGATAATATAGAGATTAAGAGACCTTTGTGTCGTGTACACCGTAAAAAAATATTTAAATTTATTTTTGTACGTAAATAAATATTAATAACATAACCGAAATCTACAACTATGCCTGCATACAGTTAGTCTTCAACCTATCCGTAAAAAAAAAATAAGCTGTCAGGAACGTCAAGCTCAACGTCATTCGTTTTTTTTTTTTAATTAGACACCGGACTAAAGTAACTTTTACCCATTGTGTCATAGTTTTGGAGTTACAACTTTAATAATAAAATAATTAGTAACCGCAAGAAAAATATAAAAACATCGGAAAAATAGTAAAATTGTTAGTATTAAAAATATAAAATGTTTTCAATTGTAACAAACCCAATACTTACACATCCGTCCATCTACAGAAAAAAAAGAAACATAAAACGGATATGGAAATTTTCTATCGGGAAAAAAGTCTATAAATATAATAAATTTCCATATTTAAATTTAATGAGCATGCTTAAATTTTTAAAGCCCTTTTCTTTACGTAAGCATCTGTTTAAAAGGTAAAATGCTCCCCGAAGAGCTATTGAACCGTCTCGAGCGGTTTCTTAATTGCAATTGTTGTTCTTTATGAAGTACTCACCGTCTGAACTTCGCATAACCTTAAGTGGTGAAACGTCCTCTATAAAGGACAATTAAAGGGTTTAAAGCCAAGTTTCGAACTCTGACAGATAAAATACGCAATACAATTTACAAAGAAAGATAAAATGGGTTTCGATATTTTAGTTATACGCAGTCGAGTTACAAGTATCTTATAACAATTTGGGACTTTCAACGTCAAACGATCGTCAGCAACGAAAAATTCATTGCCAGTAAAATAAACTGGTACCACTAAAATCCGTAATTTCGCGTGGGTTAAAAAACACCTTGTTGCGCTATTAAACGAACATAGAGTTTGCTGTTGTTTATGTTCATACATTGAATCACTGGCTTTTCATTCTACCCTAATTTAAATATCCCCAACATGTTTTACCAAAATTTCCACGTAATAAGTACTCATGAACTCAGCTAGCGTGAAACCAGAAGCTTGCTCAATTACCTCGCCCAACGAAGAGGAAGAGGTTTTAAGACTTTCCTTTACATAAAAGTCGTATGTTTAAACGAAAATTAAGCCGCTTACGTCATTTCTTAAGTCTGAATCTTTGGGATTTGAGAGTGCTTTCCGTATTACGTTGAAGTTTTAAATGTTACGAGAATTATTTACACGTGTAATGTTACGAAGGTGGAATACGAAATTCGTTCGTATAGGAATGACGATGTTAAATTCTACAGCATACTGTAGTCATATGAATAAAATTTGCTCAATTTGTCATGAAGCAGAGAAAAAAAATCTTTTGAAAGACGCGAATTTTATGTTCTTTTTTTTATACAAAATAAATGTTGGAATTGTTTTCAGAATCCTCACAATTTCACAAAACACTTTTTACGGTGAAAATGGCAAATTACTTATTTTTTCCATACACATATTGGTACCCATAACATAATATTAAATAACGACGTCACGAGTAGCGTTTTAACCGCTCCGTAGAAATATTGACGGTAATTTCTGACTTTTAGGGCAGTCTAAGAAGTGTAGTTAGTCCCATATAGACATTTAGTTCCAGTAAAAAATATAAAATTTTCGTCATGCCTATGTACTCGTAATGATATCAAAAATGTTTAGCTCGATAATGGGAACGACGCTATTTCGAACTTTACTGCATGCAGTCGAAAATAATTTGAAAAAAAAAACAGTTTTCTGCGTGAATTTTGTCAATTTAGAGTAATATTTTCTTCGGTTTCCGCGACTGTCACACATTTAAATAAAACAATTTAAACGGATTATATCGCGTATATTAATTATTTGAGCCTCCCTGACGTTTCAGTACCTTTACAGATACCGTTGTCAAAGGTTGACGCGTCAGGGAGGCTCAAATAATTAATATACGCGATATAATCCGTTTAAATTGTTTTATTCAATTTAGAGTAGTTTATGAAATAAAAATTATCAATAAAAAATTCAAACTGTAGGTTTTAATTATATGTCCAATAAATCGCAATATTCTAAGGAGTAACATTGATAATATGTTAAGAAACGTGTTTGATCATAGAGAAAAATGTCTAAAACAATCAGCATTTTTGAACGGATCAGAAGCATTAAGCTTTTTTTTTATTTTCTTTTCGCTAAAACATTAACCATTGTGTTTTAACTATTTAACCCATAAAAATTGAATTTTATTAATGTCCTTTACGTAGTACAGAAATCGCAGAGCGCTCAATTAACCAGCTCAGCAGCCGGTACCTTCAAGAGGGCTTATTTGTTCTTTGTAAAGGCTTTTGGGATTACGTTCCGTGCTTCAAAGCTAAAATGTTTTGTCGGGATTTAACTTCAAAGTTGTGAATATACTTCCTTATTTCTTGAGTTTTCTTAGACTGAGATATTTTATTATTACTTGCTCTGAGATTGAAACAAATATAATACTACAGTTATTTCTGTAGATATTTTTTCGTACATTGCGATATGAAATTATATGCATGTATGATCATGTAAATCTGGCACTTATCAAAAATTTGCCTCGATATTTTGTTTCCCTTACGAGTACATTGAATTTTACAGATTATATTATGACGTTTTATATTATAATGTGGGATTGATGCTGGTGGAATATAACTGGCTGATAGACGATTAATGCTAGTTTGAATAGAATGAAATAAGGAATGTGTTAGATTTGACGTATGACGGAGTGTCATACGAATGACAAAATTATTTTGTAGGAGCGGTAAGAGGAAGATGAAGATTTGTACAGAGTTGTAATTAAGGTGTAAATATAAAGATGTTAAGAACATCTAGTGTGTTTTCCCAGCCCACAATATAATTTAAAAGCATTTTTTCTGCTTCGCTATAAGGTTTACTGGTAGAGAATGCCTCATGGCAGTAAGTCTGCCTTTTAAGTTTTCCTTTGTGCAATAAAAATAAAACAAAAAATCTCAACTAAACAAAATCGAGCACATACAATTATTAAATCGTAAAGATTGAGAATATGGTTGTCTATTCTTCCCCTCCATTTCATAAAAAGGGTTGTTTCGGGGAAATTACAATGAATGAATGAATTAGGTTAATTAAAATTAATGTAATTGAATTCATTAAATTAATATAATTTTATTTAATTTACTAAATTAATTTAATTTACTATATGGGTAAGGACCAAATTCTTTGCATCGTTGGACAACGGAAATCACAATGGAATGTGTCACACCGGAAAAAAAGTAGTAAATAAAATTGTAAATGTATGTGTACAAGGTTTGAAGATGAATAATAAATAAACATCGGGACAGGTGAAACTAAATAAAAGCTTGTAAGCACAATTGGTAACGTTGTCTTCGCTTCGACGAATTTCCGTTGTGACACGTAGCACAATGTTGTGTCCCTTGTCGCACAATGGAGGCAAAATACTTCACGACCTAACCAGAAATAACAACATGGCAGCACTATCGAAGTCAAGCTTGCAAGTTCGGAGTCAGTGTTCCATTAAAATAATTCAAGAATCTACTGGAATAGCGTTGTAAGTTCCGTGTAATGTCGTCGCACAACTGGAGGTTGCACAATGGAAGAATATTTGGGACATGCATAAAATAGCCGCAAAATTTAAAATGATGAAGGATATCGAATATTAAACGATACCTGCGTCTTAACAAAACCTAAGACTATACATACATACAAATAAACTGTATAAGTTAGGGCGTTCGTACTTTAAAACAAAATCAATATATTCTCGAGAAAGCAGAGTACGGACATATTCATTTTGTATGGGAAATATAATAAAGATAAAAAAGTATATTTCTGAATAATTTTTTTATCAACTATTCTGAAAATCAATTCGGTTATTGATGATTGGGTTAATAGGAACTGTTATTTTGCGTGTTTTTCTACTCTACAAATTAACGATAAATGTTCTATTTTTAGTTTGAGATGAGGTGGACATTAATGTATGACAGTATTTGCAAAGAATTTGGTCCTCACCCATATTAATTTAATTTACTAAATTAATTTAATTTTATCCTACTAAATTAATTTAATTTTATTTACTAAATTTATTTTATTCATTAAATAAATTGAAAAGTTATCGCAAAGAATCCTTTACTTTAGGTTGTGTAATAACAATACCAAAAAATCAGAGAATAACGCTTTCAATTAAAATGCCCATGAAACATATTTTCCATGTTTGTCAATAAAATAAATGCAAAGCGGCTCGCGCTTGACCGGTTTTTAGAATGACGTCATAAAGTCCCCAGATTACGAGGGATATCGTGGGATGTAGAATTACAACCATTATCCTTAATGGGAATCTTGATATAGGGTTATTTAACGGCACAAATGTTATGACATATCAGCCGTAAATCAACTTTTGTGATAACCCTAATTTAGCTAGGTATAGCACAGCTGTATTACAGTGATATCTATAAATATTGGCACAAAGGTAAATTATATAAAAATAATTAATGTAAGCAGGACTCAAACCTGCAACCTTACGTTTTCGGCGCAGTTCTCTCCCTGAGCTATCACATCCTTACGTCAAACACACGGAATCTTCAATTCTACACTACTGGAGGGGTCACTGCGTCATATGTGTTTAAAATGCTTATGCGTGTTAGACATACCATAGGATGTGCGTTAAGTGTATTACTATTCTCCAGTTTTACATTCATCATTAAACCTACGTGTGAAAATCTTGTATCTGAATCATACTCGGCCGGCAATCCCTATTTTCCTGACCTCCTCAGTAATGTACTATTACTCAAACAGGCAATGAAATGTCGTCATAACGTGCGCTATATCAGGCTTCGAAGTATCACGTTTCGGGCGGAACAACTCGAGCGAACTGTAAAGGAATTTCATATACAAAATTTAAAGCCTAGGACGGGAAATATATTTTCTTTTAAAAATGGCGTCTTTACATAAATATAAATAAATAAATAAATATCGGACAAATCGATCTAGTCTCTAATTAGGCTCAAGAAGGCTTGTGTTATGGGTACTAGACGACGATAATAAGCTACCACCCGAAATTAAATGTATAAAAAAAGTTAATGTATTTATAAAGGAGCTAGGTAAATATTTATTAGATAAATGTTACTATACATTAGATCAATCATAGAATGTAATTTTGTAGTTTATGTAATGCTAGTTTTAATTAGAATTAAGGAAATTGCTGTGCCCTTACAGGGTACATATTATAATTGTAGTATTGTACTATGTTGTTATATTACAACTTGTAATATGTGCGCAATAAACAGTTTGAGTTTGAGTTTGATATACGTACTTAAATGTATATACTTACATGATCATATTTCTTTTACTGGTGTATTTTTTTTTTCATTGCATATGTTTGAGAAAATCACTATACATGCCTAGCCGTGAAAAGGGTTTGCCGGCTTCGTATCACTATCCGTCTATACCTACTCATCCGGCAAGTCCTTCTTTCCCGGATTCTGCAGTATAATGTATTTTTCACTTCTCTCGCTCTAAAAGTTCGACTTTATGCTGTGCGTAGGCGACATAAAATAGCTTTTTATGCTCTAGAGCATAAAGTAAAATCGTCGTCGAAGACCAAGGCGATCGGTCCAACAGCTACACGAAAAAAATAAAACTTTATAGAATCAACTTTTTTTTTTTTTCGTTTCGTTAGTATTCTAAGACCAAGGCAAAAATACCAACAGCCAAAGTATACAAACTTCTTGAAATAAACTTGTTATTTTTATTTACTATCATTTATTACTTTTTTTATTTATTTTTATTTTAGTAAATCGATGTACTATTTATTTAAACTACAACAATAATTTATCGTAGATATAAATGTTTTTAAATTTTAATTAAATTTGTTTTTAAGGATAATATTTACATGATGTAGTTTAATTTTCTCGCAATCGAAGTGAAAAGTAGAGTGTGCAACTCGTCCATAAAACGCATTTTATGCACTTGTTGTACCATCTACTATTTATTTAAGTGGTATTCTCATTATTCTCCTGTTTCCTGTTATCAGTACCCATACCATGAGTTTAAAGTGACCGTATTCGCTATCGATTTTTCGCTAACGATTTGTATGGAGAATTGTAGTTGCGCTGTACTATTCTCGCAGGCAAGGGTACTGTAACTCGGCCGGCAATCCCCATTTTCCCGGCCTATGCAGTAATGTACCATTTTTGACATTTATTTTTCCTTTGTCAACAGTAACGTGATGCAAGTAACCGCGCTGTTGATCGTAGCCGGGGTAGCTACGGTCCACTGCTGGGGCGGGCTCTTCAATCGCTTTAGCCCCGACATGCTCACCGACCTGGGGTATGGTCGTCAACCGTACCGCCACTACGCTTATGGGCAGGTAAGACTTCTTTTTATTGACACAACAAAGAGGCTCCACTTCCTATGATGGTAAGTAAAAACACCAGCCTAATACGGAGCCGGCGGTCCTGGATTCGAATCCCGGCCAGGGCAAATATTTGTGTCATAAACTCGAGTATTTGTTCCTGGGTCATGGATGTTATCTATATAATGTATTTAAATATTATCTATATCGTCGTCTAGTACCCAAAGCTTTGCTTAGTTTGGGACTAGGTAAGGGGAGACCATGTCACAATGGTAACTGACAAGAAACCAACGGTGCCTTTGTCATTTGAAACTGCCATGCTAGCCCGAAAGATGCAATTTCACGCGTCGTTTGAAGAGTCCCATGAAGTGAGAGAGTGTAAGAAGGAGGAAACATAATCGGCAATAGTTTATGAAGCATCGATGACCCAGGAACAAATATTTGAGTTCATCTCACAAATGCCCTAGCCGGGATTCGAACCCAAGACCGCTTGCTCAGTAGGCAGGTGGACTACAAACTGCACCGCATCGTCAAAGATTATATGAGGGACAGATTTACTAAACATTCATGACGACCTCTAGGGACTTGACCCTCCTTAAGCATCCTATGAACATTTAAGGTCACATACGGAATACCTGAGTTTATGATCCTTGAACCAAATCCGACATATGTAATGACTACTATATCGGAAGAGAGCACCAGCTTTGCTGATATGTTCCGGTAATTCAAAGACACCGGATTCGACTCCCGATCTCTTTTGCCTAGTAGGTAACGTATTTTGAGACAAGGCAAAGCAAAGTAACAGAGAGAACTTAAACTAACTAGCAACGCAGGAGAAATATCTATACTATTATAAAATCCTAAATTTGTATTGAAAATAAATTTTCTATGGAGGGAGGTCATGATTTCAGGAAAAATCTCGATAGCGTGATGCAGCCTGATAGTTGTTTTGTATGGACACGCGTCGCCGTGCCAACCTGGCGCCATCTGTTATAAAAAAAACCATTGTCCTCGCATCACGCCGAAACGGCTGGATAAAAAGCTACTAATTTTGGTACAGGAATAGCTGAACATCCAAAGATGGTTATAGGATACTTTTTATTATGATTAATATTTATCTTTGAAAACATAAATTCCATGAAATATTTTCCTTACAATGTGTAAACCTTATAATGACAGCGTTTGTGATTTTGAATTTAGAACGACGCGACCCCCGCGTGGCTCTTACGTGTACAAAAACTAAAAAGTATGAATTCGACATAATACCTCCGCGCGGCCCACCGGTATTAACAATAAGGTTAAGGTTGTTTGAGGCGTTGAGTTACGGAAACCGTCTTAGTTAGATAGAAAAGATGGCGCCAATTATCGACCAACACAGACGAAAATATGAGTGCAATGTTCGTTATAAATTGGCTCATGCTCAAAAAAAAACATACATTTCTTTAAATGTTTACAAATGAAGCGAAAATTGAAAAAAAAATAAGCATTTCTTTAAAAACACAATTTGCAACCATAGGAACTAATTAATGCTCTTTTATTGAATATGCAATTATATTCTTCTGTAGTTTGTAAGTATTGACCATAAAAAAGCCCGGAGACGCAATAATAAATGTTAATGAATAAAACAGATTTTTTAATGCCATTTTATCGAGTGTAATTGAAATAGAAGTATTTCGAATGAATTTAAGTTAATTAAATACATTTTTAAATATGTTTTACCAACCAACATTTAGAACATTAGGCGCAAATTTTTGTATTGTTTGTGTTTGGCCTAACTTACTTCAGGAAAAATATTGATAGCGTGATGCAGCTTGATTGTTGTTTTGTATGGACACGCGTCGCCGTGCCAACCTGGCGCCATCTGTTTTCATAAAATCCTTTGTCCTCCAATCACGCCGAAATGGCTGGACGGATTTTAACCATTTTTGGTACAGGGATAGCTGGACATCCGAAGATGGTTATAGGATACTTTTTTTCCGTCTACGGTAAAGAAAAAATACGCGAATGAAGTCGTGTGCATCTCATAGCGTCATCCATTAGCGTCGTGAATTTGAATTTAGCACCACGCGTAGCGTACCCCGCGGGGGGCCGGCCTGCGCTACCCGCCGGGGGACAATAGCTCTGAGGTTGGACGAGTCGCCGAGTTACGGACACTGGGGCAGTAGATGGCGTTAGTGGTACACGAAATGATAATTTTATGAAACAAAACTGAACACAATTTTGTTATTATTAATTTCTCGATGCAACAATGGGAACTACCACTCTATTATTGCATATAAAAATCATGTATTTACTCAGTAGTTTATAAATATTGACCCTCTTTTCATAAACGTACTGAGACGCGGAGAAAATTTGAAATGAATAAATAAGTTGTTTTTTACTTTCTTGAGAGACAATAATCAAAATAAAATTATTTAAAATCAATTTTATCCTTTGACGTATAAATATTTACGGAAAGTTAATGAAATATGATACGCGCATAAGTGCTACCAGTAGCGCCATCTGTGAGCTTTAAACAGTAGTTTTCCCTGTAGTGCCGTTCGCAGCAGAGTTTTCGCAATGGCGAAGTGAGTGGATTGGTCTGTAATTTGTGTATTGTTTTACTAGCTAGATTGTTTTACCCACTGCGCTCGCGTTAAAACATACGTTCACTATATTACTACGTCTACTACGACCTCTTACACAAATTTGAAGTTAATGAGTGATACATTTAAATGTTATTACTATGTACAATTAATTTCTTTAATTTTAATACAGCTGATGCAAAGTTTAAGTTGACAGCTCGAGGGCCGTTCAGCGTCAGTATGTGTTTAGACAAAATATAAACAATCTCAAACAACGTTTGATTAAACTTTTAAGTATTTTTAAAGAGATGGTGACTAACAGAGACAAGAGGCAATAAGAAAAAAAACAATATCGTACAACGGAAAAAAGAAAGCAAGGCTGATGAAACTTAAGCAATACGAAGAGATGGTATCGAAAAAAACGGGGGGCTCGGGGGGCGGAGCCCCCCGCTCTAACAAAATGCTACATGCTAAAGCTGAAAAATTCAAGTAGCTTTGATGAAAGGCTAAGTTACCTGTAGATATATGGTGATCAAGAAAAAACAAAACCCTAAAAGGCTAAAAAGAAAGCAAGTCTCATAAAACTTTTAAGTATCCTGAAAAGATAGTGAACTAAAATGGCATAGTGCTCGCATTAAGAAAACACAAAAACTTAAAACGGAATCGAGAACGCAAGTCTGATCAAACTTTAAAAGATTCTAAAGAGATGGCGACCCAACCAGACGGGAAGCACGAAGAAAAAACAATATCGCACAACGGAAAGAAGAAAGCACGCCTGATGAAACTTTTAAATAACACGAAAAGATGTTATTGAAAAAAAAATGTATAACATGCTAAAACAGAAAAATAAAGTAAATCTGATGATAGGGCCTGATAGGCTAAGAAGTTACGTGTAGATATGGTGATCAAGAAAACACAAAACCTTCACTAACGAGTAAGCAAGTCTGCACAACCTTTTGAGTAACCCGAAAAGATAGTGAACGATAGTGGCATAGTACTCGCATAAATGAAACGGAAACAAGAAAGCAGGTTTGACCAAACTTTTAGGTATTCTAAAGAGATGGTGACTAACAGAGACGGAAGGCACTAAGTTAATTATACCGCAACACGGAAAGAAAAAAGCAAGACTGATAAAACTTTTAAGCAGCACGAAGAGATGGTATTTAAAAATACAGGAGGCTCGGGGGGCAGAGCACTCAGAAAATGTCATTTGCTAAAACTGAAAAATTCAATTAAATCTGATAAAAGGCTAAGTGACCTGTAGATATGGTGATGAAGAAAACGTAAAACCTTAAAACGCTGACAAGAAAACAAGTCTGATCAAACATAAAAGCAACCTGAAAATATATTGAACTAAAATGGCTTAGTGCTCGCATTATAATACACAAATCTTTAAAAACGGAATCAACAAAGCAAGGCTGATCAAACTTTAAAGAATTCGAAGAAGAAGAAGATGTGGTGACCAAACCAGACGGGAGGCACGAAGAAAAAACAATATTGCACAACGAAAAGAAAAAAGCAAAGCACGACTGATGAAACTTTTAAGTAACACGAAGAGATGGTATTGAAAAAGACGGGGGGCTCGGGGGGCGGAGCCCCCCGCACTTAAAAAATGCAATATACCAAGACTGAAAATTATAAGTAAATCTGATGAAAGGCTAAATGACCTGTAGATATGGTGATCAAGAAAGAAAAGAAAGAAAAGACAAAACCTTAAAATGCTAACTAGAAAACAAGTCTGATCAAACTTTTAAGTAACCTGAAAAGATAGTGAACTAAAATTGCATAGTGCTCGCATTAAGAAAACACAAATCCTTAAAACGGATTCAAGAAAGCAAGTCTGATCAAACTTTAAAGGATTCTAAATGGGGATGGTGACCAAACCAGACGGGAGGCGCGAAGAAAAAACAATATAACAAACGGAAAGAAAAAAGCAAGACTGGTGTAACTTTCAAGTTATCTGACGAGATAGATAACAAAAATGCAGTAGTGCTCACATTGAGAATACATAAACCTAAAAACGGTAACAGAAAAGCAATTCTGAACAAACGATTAAGTATTCTAAGGAGATGATGACCAAAAAAAGCGGGGCAGTAAGCAAGACAATATACCACAACGGAAAGAAGAGAACATGACTTTATTTAAGTAGCCAATTGAGACAGTGCACAAAAATGTCGGAGGCCTCGCATTGAGAAAACAAAACAAGAAAGTAGAAATTGAATCTAAAATGAACAAGGAATCATGTCCGTGAAAGCATTCAAATATTCCAAAGATACAGTAAACTAAAAATACGGGGGGCTTGAGTTATGCCAAGCCAATGCCAAATGCCAAGTTATGCCAAGTGAACGTATTTTTTTAACGCGTGCGAAGCCGCGGGCAAAAGCTAGTGTATGTATAAAACCTTACTTTAAATAACCTAAATATAATACAATTATATATAAAGAAGGGGTCATAATTCTCAACATGAATGAAATTTTGTTTTATTACCCTGTCTTTTTAATATTTATGTCGTAAAATAACGTAAAATATCTTATAAATATGATGCGGTTATGGTCTCTTTCGATTCAGCACGAGAAATTACATAGAAAATTACACTTCATTCGCCTAGTAAAGTTAGTAGTCATATATCATATATCACCTGTAGTGGAAAGAGAGAACTGTCTGCAGTGTATTCTGTGCTAACCTTCACGATTAATAAATGAAGCACGTCTCATCTCTGCCAGATTTACTAAACCTTCAAGACACCCTCTAGGGACTGACCCTGCTAAGCATCCTCTAACATTTAAGGTCACAAACGGAATATATGAGCTTATAATTTTGGAGCAACATTCATCAATCCTTGGTGCTGTCTTTTAGAAATTTCGCCGTTCTGTATACTTTAAAAAAAAACAGACAACGTAAGTCTCGAGTTTAGAAAACCCCCGACAAAAAAAGAGGGGTTTTATAAGTTCACATGCATATTTGTGAATCTGTGTCTTGTCTGTCTGTGGCATCGTAGCTCCTAAACGGATGAATCAATTTGAGTGCGTTGTTTATTAATCGAAAGACTTGTCCTTCGAGATGGTTCTTAGCTATGTTTGGTGGAAATAGGACCAGTTTTCAAGATAGTAAGCTTTAACTGGAACAAGTGACAAGATTTCGGTTTAATTATGCTATTTAAAACGACCCGACACAAGTAGCGTGGCAATGGGCGGGGCACGTAGCTCGAAGGACCGATGGCCGTTGGGGCAGAAAGGTTCTCGAGTGGAGACCACGTACCGGCAAGCGCAGTGTAGGACGACCACTCGCAAGGTGATCGGACGACCTGGTTAGAGATGCGGGGACTCGCTGGATGCGGGTCGCTGCTATCCGGCCCATGTGGAAGTCTATTGAGGAGGCCTGTGTCCAGCAGTGGACGTCCGATGGCTGAAATGATGATGATGATGATGATGACACAAGTAGCTGGTCATCGTGAGACCCTCATTCAATGAGTGATATAGAAAATACTACTAAAACTGAACATAACTGCAAATTTGGAATTCTTAGCTTCAATATTGGCTATGATCTTTTCACTCTCATCCAATTAAAGCTGAATATCTTGGTTTGCTTGTGACAGATGCGCACACGGACGAAACTAAGCCGTGACAGCCCATGGCTTACCAAAGCTGGCTTCTCTTTCAAACCTAGTCAAGGTTTCTAGACGTATAGCCTAGCAAGGAATATTGCCCAACAGTCTTTCAACCCACGCAATATTGTGAATTTGTTATGGTACTAATCTGGGGGCACGGTAGTGCCCCCGCCAAGACGAACAAAAAAGAAGGGGGCACTACCTACCTTTTCTCGAACCGTTTCGTCTCATATTCAAACCCTCATAGTTTCGTCCCAGTTAACACTAGAGCGCCCAAATTCTCAGGTTAAGATGCAGTTAGCAAACGTATAAAATGTACTAAATTTAATTGATCTAGCTTGTATACTTTAGGTTTTATAGGTACCTAAAATACGCCGATTTTGCCACTCACTCACTGACGTATCAAAACCTCTGGGGTACTTCCCGATGACCTAGAAAGCTGAAATTTGGTATGTAAGCTAGTATTAGTATACAAACAACAAAATAATTCTAAAACTTGGAACTTTTACCCCCCAACCCCTTAAACTAGGGGATGGAAGTTTGTATGAAACTTCCGCAAATTTTGATACTAGAGGTCTGAAAATTTGAACCTATAGGGACTCATTGTTATAAATCAAATACATATTGTAGGACTTTTAAAAAATCACCCCCCACCCTTTAAATAAGGGGATGGAAGTTTGTATGGGTTTCCCATAATAGGGGATAAAAGTGTATATATATGGGGCTAAACTTAAGTATTTCTTAAATACACAATTGTCTACTTCAATTGACGCCCAAGAAACCCTGCAGCCCAAAAAAATTAAAAAAAACTAGGGCACCTTACAAAAAGAAATGAGATCCCACCAAAAACATTTCATGTAAAATTGACGGCCAAGACTCACATTCTCATAACGCTTTAGCTGTAAAAAAGTTATCAGATCCCAGGAAAAGCCAAGCCCCTAAGCCTCGACTTTACTAACCCCACCGCCTTGGTTTAAAAAGTATGGCATCAACTGGCTTCAAGCCCCTAAACCCGGAGTTTACTAAACCTACACCTTTGTTTCAAAAGTATGGCTTGGCCGTTTCATAGAGTACCGTAAATATGTCTAGCGGACTGTCCGGCCCCTATGGTAAGGAATTAAGTTTATAAGTATATATTATCAAAGACATAAACTTAATTTCTTGATACCATATGTGCCAGACGGTCCGTTGGACTTATTTACGGTACTCTATGAAACGGCCAAGCCATACTTTTGAAACAAAGGTGTAGGTTTAGTAAACTCCGGGTTTAGGGGCTTGAAGCCAGTTGATGCCATACTTTTTAAACCAAGGTGGTGGGGTTAGTAAAGTCGAGGCTTAGGGGCTTGGCTTTTCCTGGGATCTGATAACTTTTTTACAGCTAAAGCGTTATGAGAATGTGAGTCTTGGCCGTCAATTTTACATGAAATGTTTTTGGTGGGATTCATTTTACTGGCAACGACAAATTTTTGGTAACCGACGTTGATAGTCGCTGAATGTCACTGATGTAAACAAAGAAGAAACACGGGTAAATATACCGAATATTTCAAGTAATTTTTGTATAGATAATAAAGCCAAAACTGTTCACATTGGTGAAACTGGTGAAAATCCAGTTTTTTTCAATAGGATTCAGTATTTATTTCGCAAGAAGAACTAATGATTTAGCAGCATTTCTGTAAACAATGTTATGAATTTGGTTGATGACAAATCCTAATCGCGCTACTGACGTTTAAGAACGTAAATATAGATTCATCGGCCATCTTTGTTCATGTTAATTTCATCTCATGTTTTAATAATTTAATTTTTATTTTTTTGATAAGTTTTTTAACACGGAAGTCATGCATTGGTTATAAACCAAAAAAACACTGGCACAAGCTTAGAGCCGCCATTTACGGATTAATAATAATAATAATGGCAGGCGGCACCCTAGGTTAGGTTTTTTTTAGAATGTGTTTATATTTGTGATGTATTTTTTATATTTTACTTTTTATATAAATTTATTGTAAAAAAAAACCTAGCCTAAGTATAAAAATTAATAAAGGGAATAATAATAACGTAAATATATGACGTATACACATTATTGCCATATGGAACTGTTTGTCTCGCCACTATCCCTGGGCCGGACTGACACTTGTTAGGCGATATTGATTGTAAGCCCTAGAAATAATACACATATAAATACACCCTATCTATTTAAAGACGGTCAAAGGTCTCAGGTAAGATCAATTACCAATTGACCTATGAACTGACCTTTCTGTCGGGAAAATAACACGGGCTATTACTGGAGTGAACTTATTTATCAAGTGTTATTTATAGTTTCATCGTCTGATGTAGCATTCGCGCCAGAGTTGATTTTTTAGGGTTCCGTATCCTAAGGAAAAAACGGGACCCTATTACTAAGACTCCACTGTCCGTCCGTCCTTTCATCTGTCTGTCGCCAGGCTGTATCTCTTATATACCTACTTTGTTTCTTTCCTTCTAACAAAAATAAAAATATTTTTTTTTGCGTAAAGAACCCTAAAAAGCTTTACCACAATTGTTTTATCAAGGATTTTTGTGTATCCAAGTTAGATCCTATCAGACCCTTGAAGGGTCCCCTTCGAATGATATCTAAAACCGGATATCCGCTTGGGACGTTATTTTGTGACTTTGGAAACGAATTCAATGTTACCTTCGAGTGTAACTTTTCGGTTGTCTTTGAACCAATAGTAACAAGTATTTTCCCGCAATTTTATTCATGTTAGTACCTAAATATGATATTATATGATTTACTAGCGACCCGCCCGGCACCGCACGGGTGCAACGCTGATAAATTATGCACGTATTATACACGTAAACCTTGCTCGTGAATCACTCTATCTATTAAAAAACCGCATCAAAATCCGTTGCGTAGCTTTAAAGATCAAGGACGCGACTTTGTTTAATACTATGTACCTAGTGATTGACTTTAGACCTATTTACAGTTATGTAACTGTAACCCTGACGTTTACCTGAATCTAGGTAGTCAGGTAAGTCACATTTATTTACATTTTAAATTGACACCTGTCTTTAACTTAAGCGATGCTCAAAAGATGCTAGGGTTGATATGTGCTTATTGTTATACTAATGTTTAACAAACTGTATCTGAAAAATGGATAGAAATATGTACAAAGTATGTGGTTGACTGGTAGAGAATGCCCTATGGCATTAAGTCCGCCATTTGTACTTTTACTTATGTATTTTGTGCAATAAAGTTTAAATAAATAAAATAAATAGTTCATTGGTAAAAAATGAAGTACTCAGTCTGAAAAATTCTCTGTTTGCTTAAAAGTCCCTCGATCTGTTCCACCCTGTATACCCTCAATTATTAACATAACGCCTGGTGACAACCAAAAGTCACTAATATTTCTGTCACTGCTTTTCAAAACCTCGTATCTAGTTAGTAAATTGATACTGAGATACGATTTTTTCAAGTAGGCATTCGTTACATAGTGAGTTTTGTTAAGTTTGCAAAAATTCAAATATCATTACTTATCTTGTCCACAGGACGTGGCTCCAGAGGAGGCCTACGCGGAGGCCCTGGAGGGTAATCGCATCGATGACGTCATAGACGAGCCTTCTCATTGCTACAGCGCCCCCTGCTCCACCAACGGGGAGTGCTGCCGAGGCTTAATGTGTCTGGAAACAGGTCAGTGGTTTAGCCCTTGAGGCAAATGCAACTCTAATAGTCTAATCTTTTAGACCTCAAAGCAAGTCAGTGTAGCCTTGAGCGAGAGAGAGAGGTTTAGCCCTTGGGGCTAATAGGCTCTTAAGACAGTATTTCTAGCCCAGGACTTTTGCCCTTAGACTACTATTTTTATCCGTCATGTTTGTTTGGAACGCGGGGCTAATCGGCTTATAGAACTGAAACGTATAGCAGATGCAACGCATATCGGCCGGCAAAAAAGAACGTAAGTTTATACTTACGACTAGAAAGAGCAAAGATTCTTAAAGTGGTGTTCATATAATTATTTATATGGACACCACTTTAAGAAACTGCTCTTTCGAGTCGTTTATGGCATAATCTTCGTATTTGATGAAGTCCCGGAGGGTAATCGCATCGATGACGCCATAGACGAGCCTGCTCATTGCTACAGCGCCCCTGTGCCACTAACGGGGAGTGCTGCCGAGGCTTAATGTGTCTGGAAACAGGTCAGTGGTTTAGCCCTTCAGGCTAATACAGCTCCAATCTATTAGACAAATAGGTGTTTCTTTAAGTGCCAGCAGGTTTAGCCCTTGGGGCTAGTAGGTTCTTAAGACAGTATCTCTAGCCCCTAGGCCAGTAGTTTTGCCCTCAGACTACTTCTCGTAGTTTTATCTTCTGTTCCGGCCACAAACACCTGCAATATGGGACAATTACAATTCACCGCCCTATGTACCTAATGTACTATTTAAGCAATATATTACAGAGAAGTTTGTGCCATTAGTATCGGCAGTTCCGATACCTTCAAACCTTCAAAAAGAGAGCGTACTCCCACCTGAAAGGCCGGCAACGTACCTACTTGTGACTCCTCTGGTCTTGCAGGTGTCTATGGGCGACGGTAATTGCTTTCCATCGGGCGATGCGTTTGCTCATTTGCCCCCTATGACATAAGAAAGTACCGGCAAAACAAAGCCAGCAAGATGGCAAAGTCGTTTACAGTATAATAAAATTCTCTTTTACAACCTCACTGGTACTTTATGTAGATTCGTTTAAAAACATCCCTTTACGCCCCAACCCGATTAATTTTCATGAGAGCGACGAGAAAATTGAATTAGGTATGTTACGACCAGAAAAAATGTGTCGCTTTAAAGTCAGGATCAGATATATCCTTTCTATAAAAACGATGACAATACGTACATTGTATTGTAAAATTGTGTTGAAAACAAATTGTCTGCGGAGATGGGTCATGATTTCAGGAGAAATCTTAAGAGGCCTTATACATTTTAAAATGTAAAATACATTTCATAAAACCAAGTGTTTAAGGTGAATAATACTTTTACCCGAGTTCTAGATATTACTATACATTATATATACTTCATTGCGTGCAGTCAAAAATAAGTTTTCTAGTTACCGTTCGTATACGTTTAAATCCTTATTTAATCCGTTTAAATGTTTTATTTAAATCAATGATAATATTTTAAGAAGCATGTTTGATCATAGAGAAACATATTTCTAAAGGAATCTGCATTTTTGAACGGATCAGGACCCCTAAGAGGCCTTATACCTTTTGAAATGCTGATGGTTTTAGATATTTTTTCTCTATAATCAAACATGTTTCTTAACATTTATTGATGTTACCAACTTATAGACACTGTCCTAGTTTTCCAATGTAAAACAACAATAACTGCAAAATAATCGACACGTACAAGAATTTGCGGTCGGATTCTAACCCACAACAATCAATGATGTAATTTAATAGGGGGGACATTTGTAGGTACACGTATATGGTTAAAATATCAGTTTTCCTTTTAGTTACTTGAACAGTTGTTTTTGGAAACCATCATTTCGCTTCATTTAAGTCGGCTATTGTCTATACAAAGTGACTGAATAATCTCTGGTGTAATCTGTGTTTAAAATTACTTCGTATAAATAAGTTTAGTTAAAAGTAAATTCTACATTGATTCGCGTTGCATTACATGTTTTTTTTTTTTTCAAATCAGTTACACAGCGTTACAGTAATAGAACCAAGGCACTGTCAATTACAAAAATAGATATAAACAAGACTTAAAACTAGTTAGATTTAGGCGACATAACGGAGTGGCTCCGTTGCGTCGTCTGATTTAGTGGAGAATACGGCAGATTATCCCGGAACAATTGTTAGTGTTCAACAATATACCTACAATTTTATTTAAAAAGTTTATTGCACAAAACAAAAGTCAGTACTACAAACGGCGAACTTAATACCCAATGGCATTCTCTACCAGTTAGGGCCACTCAGAGCTACTTCAAGTGGGTGCAACCTTGCATAGTAGAAAATTAATCGTAAAATTAGAAAACTAATACATTAACATAAGTAATTACAATGGGCACATAAAAATGTAAAACGTTCGCGGAAACATGAGATTTGCATATTTCGCTTTGATATTTTAAATGTCGTTTTTTAGCGATCCGTTTGCGAATATTAAAACTATCTCTTTACAGGTCTTTAAGGCTCCTCATCCTTTCAAAAATACTGATTGTTTTAGCAATTTTCCTTTATGATCAAACATGTTTCTCACACTTACTTATAATCAAAAAAGGGTATTGCGATTAATTGGTTTATATTTAAAACCCACAGTTTATATTTTCCATTGCAGATTTATGTTTGTCTATCGCCACGAAGTGCAAGTCCATCTAGTAATGTAAGTCTATCTGTCTGTTACATCTTCTCAAACCTCTGAGCCGATTTAGATGACATTTGGTATGAAGATAGTTGGAATTCTGATGAAGCATGTAGGATAATTAATATAAAATGTAAATGTAAAAAATGGATTAAACTTACGTAAAAATTGTCAGGAACGGCCCTACATGTTTCGAACGGTACTCCCCTACTTGACCTAATATCGCAAGTGCTAATATTATTACACCTATCAACGTTAGCTCTAATTTTCATTAGCCCTAATGTCATTTCACCTAATTTTTATACCCTAATTAGTTGTTAGACCTAATAATCCAATGCTCTAATAATGATTTGTACTAATTGTCAACAATACTAATATGAAATAACCTAATAATTACCACACCTAATGATTATTAGACCTAATCATTACTGACACTAAATGTCAAGAGTACTAAAGATTATTAAACCTATTTTTAGGTTAAAACAGAAGATACGGATTTGGACAAATATCGAATTGGCTGAACCCCGAAAACTGTAGGTTAGGTTAGGTTTCTATTGTGACAATGTATAGCGGAGCGAGCGAAGCGAGCGGAGCGTCAAAAGATTCCCATGTACATCCTGAGTCTATGGCAATTCTGACTCCACGTAGTCTTGCCTGTCCTACTCTTACCCTAGTGTTATTCCAAAACCGGAGGCGTGGAGGTGGAGGGAGAGCAGCCCTCGCCTTAGGTTTATAGATAAATAGGTTTAATAAAATTTAGGTTTTAGCATTATTAGGTATTATAATATTAGTAGTCTAAAAAAATCGGCTAAGTGCAAATTAGGGCTAGTGAGAATTCGGTATGAAGTAATTAGGTATTATGAGAATTCGGAATCCTGAAATTAGGACTATTCATTAATTAGGATGAATGAAAATTCGGGTTAGTGATTTTAGGGTTACCAAAATTAGGGCCAATGAAATTAGGATGAAAGTTTTTCGGGCTAACGGAGGGGAACCGTTTCGAACACATATGGAGTTCTTCATCAGGGACGCGACTCGCGACTCGCGGCCTATACATATTAAGGCTTTTTTTTATAATTATTAAAGATGTCTCATGATAGTTTTAATAATATTAAGGACTAGCTTTTGCCCGCGGCTTCGCACGCGTTAAAAAAAATACGTTCACTTGGCATAACTTGGCATTTGGCATTGGCTTGGCATAACTCAAGCCCCCCATATTTTTTGTTTACTGTATCTTTGGAATATTTGAATGCTTTCACGGACATGATTCCTTGTTCATTTTAGATTCAATTTCTACTTTCTTGTTTTGTTTTCTCAATGCGAGGCCTCCGACATTTTTGTGCACTGTCTCAATTGGTTACTTAAATAAAGTCATGTTCTCTTCTTTCCGTTGTGGTATATTGTCTTGCTTACTGCCCCGCTTTTTTTGGTCATCATCTCCTTAGAATACTTAATCGTTGGTTCAGAATTGCTTTTCTGTTACCGTTTTTAGGTTTATGTATTCTCAATGTGAGCACTACTGCATTTTTGTTATCTATCTCGTCAGATAACTTGAAAGTTACACCAGTCTTGCTTTTTTCTTTCCGTTTGTTATATTGTTTTTTCTTCGCGCCTCCCGTCTGGTTTGGTCACCATCCCCATTTAGAATCCTTTAAAGTTTGATCAGACTTGCTTTCTTGAATCCGTTTTAAGGATTTGTGTTTTCTTAATGCGAGCACTATGCAATTTTAGTTCACTATCTTTTCAGGTTACTTAAAAGTTTGATCAGACTTGTTTTCTAGTTAGCATTTTAAGGTTTTGTCTTTTCTTTCTTTTCTTTCTTGATCACCATATCTACAGGTCATTTAGCCTTTCATCAGATTTACTTATAATTTTCAGTCTTGGCATATTGCATTTTTTAAGTGCGGGGGGCTCCGCCCCCCGAGCCCCCCGTCTTTTTCAATACCATCTCTTCATGTTACTTAAAAGTTTCATCAGTCGTGCTTTGCTTTTTTCTTTTCGTTGTGCAATATTGTTTTTTCTTCGTGCCTCCCGTCTGGTTTGGTCACCACATCTTCTTCTTCTTCGAATTCTTTAAAGTTTGATCAGCCTTGCTTTGTTGATTCCGTTTTAAGGATTTGTGTATTATAATGCGAGCACTAAGCCATTTTAGTTCAATATATTTTCAGGTTGCTTTTATGTTTGATCAGACTTGTTTTCTTGTTAGCGTTTTAAGGTTTTACGTTTTCTTCATCACCATATCTACAGGCCACTTAGCCTTTTATCAGATTTAATTGAATTTTTCAGTTTTAGCAAATGACATTTTCTGAGTGCACTGCCCCCCGAGCCTCCTGTATTTTTAAATACCATCTCTTCGTGCTGCTTAAAAGTTTTATCAGTCTTGCTTTTTTCTTTCCGTGTTGCGGTATAATTAACTTAGTGCCTTCCGTCTCTGTTAGTCACCATCTCTTTAGAATACCTAAAAGTTTGGTCAAACCTGCTTTCTTGTTTCCGTTTCATTTATGCGAGTACTATGCCACTATCGTTCACTATCTTTTCGGGTTACTCAAAAGGTTGTGCAGACTTGCTTACTCGTTAGTGAAGGTTTTGTGTTTTCTTGATCACCATATCTACACGTAACTTCTTAGCCTATCATCAGATTTACTTTATTTTTCTGTTTTAGCATGTTATAATTTTTTTTTTCAATAACATCTTTTCGTGTTATTTAAAAGTTTCATCAGGCGTGCTTTCTTCTTTCCGTTGTGCGATATTGCTTTTTCTTCGTGCTTCCCGTCTGGTTGGGTCGCCATCTCTTTAGAATTTTTTTAAGTTTGATCAGACTTGCGTTCTCGATTCCGTTTTAAGTTTTTGTGTTTTCTTAATGCGAGCACTATGCCATTTTAGTTCACTATCTTTTCAGGATACTTAAAAGTTTGATGAGACTTGCTTTCTTTTTAGCCTTTTAGGGTTTTGTTTTTTCTTGATCACCATATATCTACAGGTAACTTAGCCTTTCATCAAAGCTACTTGAATTTTTCAGTTTTAGCATGTAGTATTTTGTTAGAGCGGGGGGCTCCGCCCCCCGAGCCCCCCGTTTTTTTCGATACCATCTCTTCGTATTGCTTAAGTTTCATCAGCCTTGCTTTCTTTTTTCCGTTGTACGATATTGTTTTTTTTCTTAGTGCCTCCCGTCTCTGTTAGTCACCATCTCTTTAAAAATACTTAAAAGTTTAATCAAACGTTGTTTGAGATTTTTTATATTTTGTCTAAACACATACTGACGCTGAACGGCCCTCGAGCTGTCAACTTAAACTTTGCATCAGCTGTATTAAAATTAAAGAAATTAATTGTACATAGTAATAACATTTAAATGTATCACTCATTAACTTCAAATTTGTGTAAGAGGTCGTAGTAGACGTAGTAATATAGTGAACGTATGTTTTAACGCGAGCGCAGTGGGTAAAAGCTAGTAAAACAATACACAAATTACAGACCAATCCACTCACTTCGCCATTGCGAAAACTCTGCTGCGGACGGCACCTCAGGGAAAACTACTGTTTAAAGCTCACAGATGGCGCTACTGGTAGCACTTATGCGCGTATCATATTTCATTAACTTTCCGTAAATATTTATACGTCAAAGGATAAAATTGATTTTAAATAATTTTATTTTGATTATTGTCTCTCAAGAAAGTAAAAAACAACTTATTTATTCATTTCAAATTTTCTCCGCGTCTCAGTACGTTTATGAAAAGACGGTCAATATTTATAAACTACTGAGTAAATACATGATTTTTATCCATACTAATATTATAAATGCGAAAGTGTGTCTATCTGTCTGTCTGTCTGTCTGTTACCTCTTCACGCTTCAACCACTGAACCGAATTAGATGAAATTTGGTATGGAGATAGTTTGAGACCCGAGAAAGGACATAGGATACTTTTCATCCAGAAAAAAATTAGTGTTCCCGTGGGATTAGCGGGTAACACCGCGGGGCACAGCTAGTATGCAATAATAGAGTGGTAGTTCCCATTGTTGCATCGAGAAATTAATAATAACAAAATTGTGTTCAGTTTTGTTTCATAAAATTATCATTTCGTGTACCACTAACGCCACCTACTGCCCCAGTGTCCGTAACTCGGCGACTCGTCCAACCTCAGAGCTATTGTCCCCCGGTGGGTAGCGCAGGCCGGCCCCCCGCGGGGTACGCTACGCGTGGTGCTAAATTCAAATTCACGACGCTAATGGATGACGCTATGAGATGCACACGACTTCATTCGCGTATTTTTTCTTTACCGTAGACGGAAAAAAAGTATCCTATAACCATCTTCGGATGTCCAGCTATCCCTGTACCAAAAATGGTTAAAATCCGTCCAGCCATTTCGGCGTGATTGGAGGACAAAGGATTTTATGAAAACAGATGGCACCAGGTTGGCACGGCGACGCGTGTCCATACAAAACAACAATCAAGCTGCATCACGCTATCAATATTTTTCCTGAAGTAAGTTAGGCCAAACACAAACAATACAAAAATTTGCGCCTAATGTTCTAAATGTTGGTTGGTAAAACATATTTAAAAATGTATTTAATTAACTTAAATTCATTCGAAATACTTCTATTTCAATTAGGGGAGCGTGGGGGAATTGGAGCCTACTAAGGCAAAAGTTCAATATAAGGCAAATGTATGGGTATTTTTGGATCTTTTTAATAGAAACTAAATCCTTAGTTATTTGACTATCATTTAATTACAGCATCACCGTTACATTATCAGGCATTTGGCGACAGATAAACTTTTTTCAAAAAAACAGAATCGCTCCCATTACCCGACTTTGCGGGAAATGAGAGCCTATAGATACCCATATTTGTGTAATGGGAGCTACTTAATTATTGAGTCAGCCTCAAAACGTTAACTGTCAGCCTAAAATCACATATTCATATAAATATTAACATAAACGTATGCGTAAATTAATTAACTTTAAGGATCCAAACAATAATAGCCTAATAATGTAATAAGCTCTGATTACCCGACTACCACCATCTTGAAATTTCATAAAATAATATTCCAAATCTAGCTTGTAATGAAATGATATGAATAGATACTCAAAATTGATAACATTAGCTATTAAATAAAACAGGTTTCATTATAACAAACATATTACTTCAACTTAAGCTGGCCGTTGAAATATCGTATTTTTTATAAGCGCGGAGCAAAAAACCGATAAGCGTCCGTGGCAACATAATGCGTGGCACTGGCGAGCTGAGCGAGCCAGGGGAACACGGCCGCACTGTGACGAAAACGCCCGCGCGGTAAATGAGTGAATATGAGCTATAGTTTTGTCTCTAGTCGCACCGCTCCTATTACCCGCCGGTCCCCATTACCCCAGGTTCCCCTACACTCGATAAAATGGCATTAAAAAATCTTTTTTATTCATTAACATTTATTATTGCGTCTCCGGGCTTTTTTATGGTCAATACTTACAAACTACAGAAGAATATAATTGCATATTCTATAAAAGAGCATTAATTAATTCCTATTGTCGCAAATTGTGTTTTTAAAGAAATGTATGTTTTTTTTTGAGCATGAGCCAATTTACAACGAACATTGCACTCATATTTTCGTCTGTGTTGGTCGATAATTGGCGCCATCTTTTCTATCTAACTATTAAAACGGTGTCCGTAACTCAACGCCTCAAACAACCTTAACCTTATTGTTAATACCGGTGGGCCGCGCGGAGGTATTATGTCGAATTCATACTTTTTAGTTTTTGTACACGTAAGAGCCACGCGGGGGTCGCGTCGTTCTAAATTCAAAATCACAAACGCTGTCATTATAAGGTTTACACATTGTAAGGAAAATATTTCATGGAATTTATGTTTTCAGAGATAAATATTAATCATAATAAAAAGTATCCTATAACCATCTTTGGATGTTCAGCTATTCCTGTACCAAAATTAGTAGCTTTTTATCCAGCCGTTTCGGCGTGATGCGAGGACAATGGTTTTTTTTAAAACAGATGGCGCCAGGTTGGCACGGCGACGCGTGTCCATACAAAACAACTATCAGGCTGCATCACGCTATCGAGATTTTTCCTGAAATCATGACCTCCCTCCATAGAAAATTTATTTTCAATACAAATTTAGGATTTTATAATAGTATAGATAATAGTATAGATAATAGTATAGATAGTATAGATGTGTCATGTATAATGTACCTCTACCTATTTAATGAATGGGGAAAGTTCGAGGAAGTCGCCGGGAAAAGCCAGTAGGAAATAATAAGCGATTGTAAAATATCATCATACATTTATCAAACTCTCCCATTAACCTAATACAAATGAAATTTGAATAGATTTCGCAAAATATTTAAACACGATCTGTAATATAAATTCAATGTTCGTTCTTTTCCGTTTGCATGTTGTTCATTAACATAAATGCCGGTTTCCTAGAAAGGAGTCCATTAATTATGGCGTAGGTAGAAAATGCCAACCTTGCCCTTCGGCTAACTACGGCAAGTCTGAAAAACATTGCAAAATTCAGTTTGTTGAAGGCTGAGTCCGTTTTGATTATTCACAGAGAGCAAAGAATATATATTATTTACTAACGTAAAAAGAAACGACAGCGACACTTGTGTGCAGTAACAAAAATCGCGGCTATGTGTGCGTGTCGAAGAGCGAGCGCGGGACGCGCGAGTTGGGGAAAGGCATTCACGTGAATGCCTTGTCGAAGGATTCGGTATTACAAGGTCACCTACGCCCGAGTTACATCGATAGGCCGCTGTCGCGCTCGCGCCTGTGCCGAGAGCGCGAAGCGAGCGAAGCTCCATTTCAGCTTGGGCAAAAATTCTTTCGTATGTGTGGATGTTTGGATGTTCGGATATGTGTCCGGGCTGTTCTCGCCTAGAGGTCACATTCCTAACCGATCCTCATGTGGTTTTGTGAGTCGGTTCGATAACTTTATCCAGTATATCGTTTCGACGACGCGGTTGGCTCGGTTCGTAGAGACCTGTCTACTGAGCCGGCGTTCCCGGGTTCGAATCCCGGCCAGGGCAAATATTTGTGTGATGAACTCGAATATTTGTGCTTGGGTCATGGTTTTTCCATGTATTTAAATATATATTTATCTATATAAGTATGTATATCGTCGTCTAGTACCCATAACACAAGCCTGCTTGAGCTTAATTTGGGACTAGATCGATTTGTGTGAGGTTGTCTGATATTTATTTATTCATATTTATTATTATATTGTCTGCTGACAACCAAAACTCACTAATTAACAAATACCTACTTAAGAGGCCTTGTTCCTTTAAAATGCTGCATGCAATTGTCATTTTTCTCAGACTCACGAGGTTTACAGTTTGAGAGCCACTGGTTTATTTTTTACCACTTAATGCATTTATTTAGCCTCTGTATACTTAACAAACACCCTAATGACGAGCCACGCCTGTCACCGTATACACACAACACTCTATTTGATTAATTGCAACGAAATTTACAAACAAAACAATTTGTCCGTTCATTTTGTTTGCGCGCCGTCCGTCCGGGCAAAATGATACGCGCAATTACGTAATGGATTCACAAATTTTGTTAAAATTTCTGTTTTAAACCGGGTTATCTGTTTTTTATCAGTTTCGTGACCAGAATGCTAAAATTCGACGCTTTAATTGGTTGTTAAAATGTTTCGTTTCGAGTTCAGTGAATGGTGTTAGCGAAATAGAAAGAACAAAGCGTAAACGCACCTTCTAAATAGAGTACTCTATTTATCTATATATCAGCCACAGACGTCCACTGCTGAACATAGGCCTTCCCCATAGCTCGCCACAAAGTGCGATCCCGTCCATCTAATCGGAGGCCGTCCCACGCTGCACTTTCCTATACGTAGGTAACCGACATAGCTAACAGCCCGGATAATGGATGGCAGCAAAAGGCGTTGGGGCAGCAAAATCCTAAAGTGGTGACCACGTATAGGAAAATAGAGTATTGGTGCTAATAAATCTGCATTACTTAACTAAAAGTATGTGTAATATAAGTATGTATAGTCTGTTCGATCTCTAAGATCAAATGAAGTCATTTTGGCATGACGGTACAAACACCGTATAAGTCGTTTTTCATTTGTGCCATTTTGACATAATTTGATCTTAGAATTCCGGATAGACTATAATATGTTATTCTTGTTTGGGCTGAAAAACAGCGCTGAAGTGTCGCTCATAAGACGACATGATATGCTGACGCCCCAACCGTTTGCCACACTTTTAGTTTTAAATTCATGGTGTAAGATGCAGCTTACATAAACAAAAATGAATTACTGGTTGAAAAGAAGAAACATTTATTTGAAATAAAATAATATTTTATAATATTGTGTTCTTACGAGTATAATTCATGCATTTAAGGGTTAAATTAACCTTTATATGGACAAGTTATTTTTATTTTGTCTTGTTAGATTTAGTAGGTGCATACCATGTTTGTGTAAGTTGTGGCAATAACTATATATATTCCTTTTTTTCAAAGTGGCATTGTTAAACTCCATTAATAATTAGTTATTTCCATTACTGTATCGTATTGTACAATTATCGTCGTATATGTAATACCCATAGTACAAGCTTTGCTTAGTTTGGGACTAGGTCGATTTGTGAGACTTATTTATAAGAATAAACCAAGCGTGATATTTAGGCTTAGGTAAATAAAAAAAAGTGTACGTGAAAAGATATTTTTTATTTGTGTCTATATATTTTGTACCGGTCTACATCTTGGCTTCTAGAGCATATCGTTAGCTTCCCCCACGAAACGGCTTTGTATCCGCTTGGACATCCACGCGTTGCGCTAATAGAAATACGCCTCTTATTCCGTATAAATTTTGAGTGATCGGCGTTTGTGGCTAAATCAGCGTCAATGTGTGCGGCGTAGTTTTTGGGCACGTTGTTATCGTCAACGTATCCGAATAGATCGGCGTTACCGTCTATTTCGAATATATCTCCGTCAACTTCGGGAATATTATCTATCACGTGTCCCTCATTATCTTGTATATCTTTGGCAGAGTTTTTGGTATTACCGGCTTTGCTGTCTACATCGGTTTGGCTGTAAATATCGGTATTTATGTCGTTATCTGTAATCTTGTCCCCCGTAGCTCCCTCGTAGCTCAAATCGGCGTGTTCGTCTAAATGTGCTTCGTTTTGATGTCGCGATATAACTGCCGCCATATTAAAATTTATAATTAATGATAAAATTAACAACGTGCATGTTATTTTCCTCATGTTGATATCTGAAAAAAAAGGATACTTATATTATTTCCTTGTTATAACAACTATTCATTATTATTACGTATGTAATTCTTGTTTAGCTATGTTTCGATTTGTCCATGATTAATACCTTATCTGAATTTGTTTACACTTCTTTTGGATGTCACGCAAGAGTGTTATTAACCGTTTTCTTTGTAACTATATTCAAAGGTTATTATTAAGTAAAATCTTCAGCTTTATGGTTGTAAAGTGGTAAATGATTGGTTTGGCTCTCTTATCTACAATCCTTAAAATTTAAACACGACTTACGCAAAGAAGAAACGTAATACATAACCTTCTTTTGAGTTGGTTGAAATTATCTACATTTGCCATAATATAAAGTTGGTTGAAATTATATATATTCATATTATGAAATAAAAACTATTTTAAAATGTAGGCCTCCTAAGTATATTCCAAATTATATACAAAAAAATTACAACCCAGATAAAAAAGAAGTGTTCATCACACAAATGCACTTGAAAGAAAGAAAAGATTCGATGAAAGATTTACTCTTGGATAGTTATATCAACCTTTTATAGAATTGTAAAATCCAATAAAAAGCGTTATTTAAATATTGGAATCAAAGTTTGTTCAAATCTAACCTAAGTCTGTCATTTATACTATTCTGTATTGAGCAAAGTTTAAATAAAACAATGTTTACCTTATTAACAACACAACGCACAAAATACTTGTATATTACAGGGAAGTTAATTGTATACTGAGGACTGAGAATTATTCCTGCTTTTATATTATGTATGGATATCCTGATATTCTGTATGACACACTCATGACGCGATGAATTTACTAATGCATACACTATTGAGGACACACTTTTAGGAAGCACTAATTCGACAGAGATTTGCGATATCTCCAAATAAGCAATATCTTGGCTCGATTATGGCGGTATATCGGATATATGTATGTATATAGGTGTAAAATACCTGGTAGGAGTGTAAGTACTAAATAAAATTGAAATTATGTATATATTTTATTGTACACATACACAGGTTATAAATAATAAAAAATATAACACGATAATAACAAATATAACACGTAAAACAGCCAACTCATCCCTATTAGGGATCCAGTATCCAGTCAACCTTAATTATTATCTTAAGACCTATAATGTATTTTAGGGTTTAAATAAAAAACCGGCCAAGAGCATGTCGGGCCACGCTCAGTGTAGGGTTCCGTAGTTGCCCATCCGTCGCAATAGACGGGCTTAAAACAGCGTGCAGCGGTTTTAAGCCCGAGGTTTAAATTACGAGAAAGATACAAACTCCATAAAAAAAATATATATTTTTTTTGACCCGTGGTTGAAAAGTTATAGGGGTGGGGGGACGCTATTTTTCATTTTTTTCGGACATGGCGAAGCTATAAGGGTTTCTAGTTGACAACGGAACCCTAAAAATGGGGTCTTTATTAGGGTTCCGTACCCAAAGGGTAAAAACGGGACCCTATTACTGAGACTTCGCTGTCCGTCCGTTCGTCCGTCCGTCTGTCACCAGGCTGTATCTCAAGAACGGTGATAGCTAAGACAGTTGTCACAGATGATGCATTTCTATTGCCGCTATTACAACAAATACTAAAAATAAAATAAAATAAATGTTTAGGGGGGCTCCCATACAACAAACTTGTTATAGATTATGGTACGGAACCCTTCATGCGCGAGTCGGACTCGCACTTGCCCTATTTTTTTAAGTTTATCCCAACTGGACTGATTTTTGTCACACTTAGTCACTGAATTCACGAAACTTGATAATTGAAATTAATAATGAGAATTGGAATTATAAATTATATATAAAATGATGACTAAATATTACGAGTTACATTAATCAATTAATAGTATTAATGACCACAGAGATGAGCTCTTTGTTCTGCATATAGCCAAATGATTCATTTTGAAATTACTAATGTACGAGTAATACCGTAGTAATTATAAAAACGGTTTAATTAAACTCACGTCAAAATTGTCAGGAACGGCCGGACATGTTTCGAACTCATATGGAGCTCTGCATCAGGGACAGCTAAAGTGGGCCGCGAGTCGCGTAGGAGGTCCCTGATGAAGAGCTCCATATGAGTTCGAAACGTGTCGGGCCGTTCCTGACAATTTTTACGTGAGTTTAAGTCCGTAGCCGTTTCTTTTACCACAGTCGAGTTGTAGTAAAGTCAAGGTTTTAAGCGCATACATTTTACCAGATTATAGTACAGAATTATAATGCAACAGATGAAATTGCGTACATATATAAATCATTACCGTCCTTTTTATTTCGCCGTTGTCAGGTAGCAGTGTTAAAGGACTAAATTGCAGGCAAATTTGTGAAGTGGATGATGTTATAGTGTCAGACAGATAGGTTTTAAAACCCCGACAAAAGAGAGGGGTGTTATAATTTTAACATGTGTATCTGTGTGTCTGTTTGTAGCATCATAGGTCCTACATGGTTGAACTAATTTTATAGCCTAGCGGTGCCATTTGGCACCCATCGCTTCATACAAAAGTAAAAAGTACATTCAACTTTTAATAACTTGTAAACCCTCGACATCTATATACTATAATATTTTCTGATTCTGAGACCAAAAATAATTTAGGTCTTAATGGGTTAAGTGCGTTTTTTTAGATCAAAACGTGCTGGACCAGTAGTTTCCAAGATATTCATTCACAAGTGACAAGTACTTTGTCAATTTTGAAGCTCAGAATTCATAATTTTGTAGTTATGTTCCGTTTTAATAGCATTTTCTATATCACTCATTGAATGAGGGTCTCATGATGACCAGCTACTTGTGTCCGGGGTTTTATACATTTTTCATTTAGGTTTGAGGCCAAAACTAAACTTAGGCCGTTTCGGTTCAGCCTACTGGGGATTACACAGGATGTGCTAAGCCTCTCATTAATTTATGAAGCGATTTGTAGAGATTAGGCATGTAACATGAAAACCCACATTGAGGCCTTATTTCTTTTAAAATTTATTTTTTTCATATTATGACAAATATATTAATAATTTCAACCAACTTTCAAAGTGAATAATACTTTTCCTCGAGTTCTAGATAGTAACATATATATAGCTATTTCATGCTTTCATTGCGTTGAAAAATACAGTTTTCTGCGTGAATTTTGTCAATTTCGAGTAGTTTTTGAAACAAAAATTATCAATGAAAATTCAAACTACAAATATATACCAATAAATCGCAATGGGCATGTCCTAAGTAGTAACAATGATAGTATGTTAAGAAACAGGTTTGATCATAGAGAAAAATGTCTAAAACAATCAGTATTTTTGAAGGGGTACCTACGGAGCTTTAAGCATTTTTAAAGAACATATGACGCAGAGAGCGCTCTAGTAGCATACATTATGGAATGAAAGATTTGGTGTGATCGGCGTAACGATCTAATAGCTCAGTTGGGAGAGCACTACGCTGGAAACGTAAGGTCGCAGGTTCGAGTCTTGCTAACATTGTAGAAGAAAACATTCCATTTTTCTTCCATAATTTACCTTTGTGTCAATATTTATGGATGTAATTATTTATTATTCGTCACGGTTGCTGCAGAAAGATTTATCTACTTAGTAATATTTAATCCTTGCACAAACGGTTGGATCAATTTTGATGAAATTTGGTATGGAGATAGCTGACAGCCTGGATTAACATATAGGCTACTTTTTACCCCGAAAAAATTTAGGGTTCTCGTGAGATGAGCGGGTAACATCGCGCGACGCATCTAGTAAGCTAGTAATTATATACCTAATCTCAGTTAATATTAACGTAAAATCAGACCCCGCCGGACCTTCCCAGTTTTCTATTCAAGCTGTTAATTAAATTTAATATGTTAACTAGCTTCTGACTTAATTAATTAACTCCAAGTCTGGTGAATAAGTGAGTAATCTTTGGAGTAATATTAATATTAATTTCTAAGAACGGTCACTTCGAAATCAGAAGTGGGATTATTATTAAAAACTAAAGGTGCCCGCAACTTTATTGCTCGAAGTCGGGTAAGGTAAAACTCTTCTTTAACCATCTTTATAAGTCCAGCATTTCTGCACCAAAGTTGATTCCAACGCGTCTAGCTGATCTAACAACTTTTTTTTAATCGGGCTTTTTTCCAATGTTATCAAATAAAGGATAAAGAATAATGTATCCACATTTTTACATTTTCAAAAATATCCCAAAATGTGATAGAAAAATTGATTTGATAACTTCCTCATTCTGAAAGAGCGTAGGCGAGATTGGTGACAGCGCAGAAAATCATACAGTCGGACTTTTATTTAGGACATTTTCAAATGAAGTTTTTAATCACAATTTGGGATATTTTCGAAAATGTAAAAATGTGGTGATAATTGTTTTTTCATCCTTTATTTGACAAAAACGACTGAACGATGTCAATTAGAAAAGCAGAATTAAACTCCAAGTTGCCACTGGCACTAACGAAACCACAGCATTTAACTAAAGTTATTTCAGTTACCAAGTTGTGCCGTTGACAAAGTTAAATGAAGCGAAGCCAAGTTCTAAACAATTCGCCATGTTGTATTCAAATTAACAAAGTTTCGCTTGACTGTTTCACTAGGTTCAGTTGGGTGAGACACTTAGCAGTTAATATAACAAGTTAGGTATGCAATTTTCGGAGGTTAACGATTTAGAAAAAAAACCTAGCCAGCGATAAATAAAAAATAAATTAAGAGGATTTTTTTTAAAAAAGCTTTTTTTTAGCCGCTCTAAAAAGATTTTTTTTTCCTTAAAAATTTTAACCATCAACTTATAAACTCTGATAGGTATATACAATTCATATGATAATAAAAGTTTGTCGCAAGGTTTTATTACCTATCAGTATTTAATTAAATTAAAATTGAAAATATAATAAACTTAGCAGATTAATTTACATAATTAAATTGGTACTATTTATTTAGTTTACTTACAAATCGCGCGACAAGCTGTTTGTATCATATCAATTGTATATAATGAGGTTCTAAGTTGATAGTTAAAATTTTGAAGGAAAAAAATATTTTCTTCTTTTTATAGCGCTCAAATATAATATAAGCTTTTTATAAAATAATAATATGCTTTTAATTTTAATATTGACGATCACAGTATAGATTCGTGTATAGGTACAAACCTTTTTTAAAATGCGCTTTAAATTTTTCCTAAATTTCTACGTTGTAATCAATAATATTTACAATGCAATGATGCTCCATTAAATATCAGTTAAACGTAAACAAATTAATGTAAATTTATTGCCAAATCAATTTACCTTACTCTCTAAATTGGTCCAGAAAGCCTCGCAGTTCAGCTTTCTATTAAAAGGGTTTGTGTTCGATAATTGCGGGTTAATACATTAATTGGGTAGCGTAGAGTAGGGTAGGGTTAGCGAGGGTTTAGCTGAAAATACAGTGCGTGGGTATTTTCTAGAGATGCCACGAATAGATGTTTGGCCGGATACCGGATGGATATTCGGCCTGACCACCGGCCGAATACTCGGTATCCGGTCGCCGAATATTCGGCCGACGGAACTATACCTATATTTTGAGTTTTGCTGGTGCGCGTCTTGCAGGTTTTGACCTGCGGGGCTAGTACAACTTGGCGCGACTTCGCTTGTCGCGCGACTTAGCGTCGCCTGTCTTTTTTATACAGTACTGACAGGAAAGTGACAGGTAGTATAATATGTCGCGCGACAAAGAGTCCCGTGTCGTGTGCTGTTTCGTAGTGAACGTTCGCGCGGATACATTTCTAGGTTCGAAACGAGTTTTATCGTGAGTGTCAGGATGGCGGGTGTACATCAACGAATGGAGCTGCGGTATACGTCAGGAGTTGCTCTTTGAATTTGATAGTGCTTCGTACACACACGAGGAAGCACATTGCGAGCACTAACCTTAGGCAGTTCTTTTACCTTTCAGTAGGCAGCCATTAGCTAGAACTAGAAATGCGCCCGCCAACCTGACGTCAGGGATGGCGGGCGTCATTTATTTCTTAAATATCTCTGGAGTTTAAAGAGCACATTGTTCCAATTTTGGCGCACATTTAGCACATTGCTAGCACTAACCTTTAACGTAACATACCGCATTCGATGATGATGTTCCATTCGTTGATGTACATCTGCCATCCTGACACTCACGTTTTACCATGTCATTACGGAGTAGCTTCGTTTAATAATACACGTGCAGATAGTAGTAGTAGTGCAGTATATAACCAAACCAAACTAATGTAATACCATTTTTTACCCCAAAATCAAGCAAGTTTACTATCCGGTATCCGGCCAGATAGTACTTTGCTATCCGGTATCCGGCCGGTTATTAAAATAAAAGCCGGATAGGCCGGATTACCGGATAGTAACCGAATATTCGGTGTATCTCTAGTATTTTCTTAAAGCCACACACGTCTGTATTTAGAATGTATAACATTGGCTAATGCAAATAAGCTTACGATATCAGTGCCTGATGATTTATTCAGATTGGATCGGGATCTAAATACAATTAGAATCCTCAATTACATATTAAAATACACCAAACGTGTTTACTCTTCGTAGAAGTCGAATATCAATTTGAAACATGTTGGGTTTAGGTGGTAAAAGTTATCAATACCAATTACCAACGAATGAAATGCGAGCGTGAATGGCACTACGAAGTTCTTTATTTTTTTTTTCTGATTATGATGTTACAGACAATTATTAGAAAATACACTTTTGGAATTTTATTACGTTAGTAATACAGATAACACACGATGAGAAATAAGGAAAGATTTCGATTACTTTGAAGAAGAAATATTCAAATCAAAAGGAAACCTTTTAAAAAATCCAGTGTAGGCGTTTGCCCACGATATTCTCAGAATATCGTTCAGACACAGATTTCAAGCAGTTACCCTTGTTGAATATCAATATTATTGAACACTGGGAAGTGCCCCCAACTTTGTCTTCGCATTTTTTTCTTTAAACGGGTAAAAGTATCCTAAAACCATTTTTTCACTCGTAAAAATTGGTTAAAATATGTCCAGCTATAGTGAGATGAGAGTTCATGAGAGTATAAAGAAATTATGACCAACGGATGGCGCCAGACTGGCATGACGCCGCGCGCCCGTACAAAACAAAAGGCGATCCTGCATAACTCTACTAAGATTTTTCTTGAGATGACCCATCTCCAAAGAAAACGGATTTTTAATACAAATCTAGATTTTTAGGGTTCCGTACCCAAAGGGTAAAAACGGGACCCTATTGCTGAGACTTCGCTGTCCGTCCGTCCGTCCGTCCGTCTGTCACCAGGCTGTATCCCAAGAACGGTGATAGCTAGACAGTTGAAATTTTCACAGATGATGTATTTCTATTGCCGCTATAACAACAAATACTAAAAATAAAATAAATATTTAAGGAGGGCTCCCATACAACAAACGGGATTGGTTGGGTTAACTTTGCACCTCATTTGTATGGAGCCCTATACATACCAGGTGCAAACTTAACTGAACCACTTAAGGATGGAGTGTTTGTACGGAACCCTCGGTGCGCGAGTCCGACTCGCACTTGACCAGTTTTTTATAAATGTGTGCGCTTCGCTCTGTAGGTTACCCTCTCATTAAGGCTTCCGATATCCGTACAAAAAAATCACAGGATCCCCGCATTGGAAGCTTTACCTCTCATCCTACAAAAACACTACATTTTTCCGGGACAAAAGTAGACTATGAGTTAAGCCAGCTATCCAGTGTACGAGTATTAACGACTTCCGTATCTAATTTTATCAAAATTGGTCCAGCCGTTTGAGCGTGAAGAAGTAATAAGCATACAACACACACTCACCTAATGTTTGCTTTTATAATTAGTGTGATTAACAGGGGTCGGGACTTTCTTTCGCACGGTAGGACTAATGGAGAACTATGGCTCTGTAGAACAATTGAAAACTAGGGGCAATTATGCCTCATTTAAAATAGGAGTCTTACAGACCCTAACATCATGTGTTATGGCATCGGAAAACTGGCCGAAAGACATTTGTGTTAAAGAATGGAAGCAGCATCGTCGTACTTTTCGTAGCTATCAAGGGAAACAAAAATAATAAATCGGCAAAATATACAATGCAGGCATATTACCAAAATGTTAGAGGATTGAGATCTAAATTGTTTCAGTGGCGAACGAACTTGTCCCTGGCAGATAGCAAACTTCATTTACTGGCCATAACGGAGACTAATCTCAATGAATCTGTACATGACGCGGAATTATGCGCAAACGACTGGCGGATACTGCGAAGAGATCGAAGCGACGGCCGCGAGGGCGGTGGAGTGCTGCTGGCTGCGAGACCACCCATTCAGTTGGAGCATCTACCCGGATATCAGACCCAGCAAGGTGAAGATCTTTGGGCTCGTTTTAATGTTAATGGACACTATCTCTATGTTTGTGTAGTGTACATACCTCCTAAATCTATGCAGGAGGTATACACAGAGTTTTTTGACAAAGTGGAAGATGTGTGTTCGAAAGTTGATAGTAAAAAAGTACTAATCATGGGGGATTTAAACTACCCGAGTGCAAGTGATGACGTATTACTATATTATAATTGTTTCTTAACAACGTGTGATTTTAATCAGTATAATGATGTAAAAAATGGGAAAGGTAGAGTGCTTGATGGAGTACTTACGAGTGCACAGTTGAATGAATGCGTCGAAGTACGTGGCGTGGAGCCTGGAGATGAGCTGACTGGTATGGACAGCCATCATCCACCTCTATTTATAACGGTTGCATACGAATTCTCACAGCCTTATTTAATGCTACCTCCATCAAATATTGATAGTATTTATGATTGGGATTTTCGAAAAGGAGATTGTTTAATGTTATATCACGCGGTTGCAGAAGCTGAGTGGGATGACATACTGAGTTTGGAGAGTCCTGATGAAGCGGTTACAATTTTTAACGATATCATGCACAACATTTTTAACCATTGTATACCTAAGAAAATACGCGGGAAAAAACATAGCCGAGTTTATCCGGTATACTATACTAAGGAAATAATTTGCGACATTGAGAATAAAGCTAGACTTCATCGTGATTGGAAATCCAGTAACGATACACGAGCGAGGGAGGAATTTAAATGCATGCGCACAAAAATTAAAAATGAGATTAAAACGGCGCATGAGAAATATGTAAAAAATGTTTCTGCGGGATTGTGTTCAGATCCTTCAAAATTCTGGGAGTATATTAATACACTTCGCTGTCGAGGAGGAATTGAACCTAAAGTAACTCGAGGAGATAATGAGTATCAGGGGCCTGATGCGGCTAATGCATTTGCAGAATATTTTAGTTCTGTGTTCCTTCAGAATAGGCCAAAGTTGGATCCTTCCTTAGCTGGTGCAAGTGGAGGGATGAATTCTCAGCGTGTAGACATACCAGCTTTTCGTTCCAAAGACGTACGTCAAGCTATCAAAAAGCTTCGGAGGAATACGGCTGCAGGTCCAGACGCCATACCGCCATATGTTATCAAAGGGTGTTCTACGATATTACTCGAACCAATCCTATTTATATTTAACCTTATTTTGAAAACAGGAATATATCCGAAGTGCTGGAAGCAGTCCAGGGTAACACCAATTCCTAAGACAGGTTCTAAAGTTAAAATAGAAAACTATAGGCCGGTGGCGATACTGTGTACTTTAGCAAAGTTATTCGAGTCCGTGGTGCACGCAAGAGTACTACCCCAGTGTTTGCCGTATATTACCGAAGCACAACATGCGTTTTTACCAAAGCGATCAGTAGCGACTAATCTCGTGGCACTCGTTGATCACATATCCCAGGAAATTGATAAAAAGAATCAGGTGGATGTAATCTACTTGGATTTCCAAAAGGCCTTTGACAGGGTGGACAACGATGTGCTACTAGATAAGCTGGCTCTCATGGGATTTACGCCGCGATTACTAAGGGTCTTCTCAAACTATCTCTCAGACAGGAAACAGTTTGTAAAATATGGGCTCTACGAATCTCAGCCCTATTTCACAAGATCTGGAATAAGTCAAGGATCGAACTTGGGGCCTTTATTATTTAACATCATGATTAATGATTTACCCGCGGTGGTGCAACACTCATCAATTTTATTATTCGCCGATGATGTAAAGCTGGTTAGGGTTATTACAGGCGAGGAGGATGGTAGGTCATTGCAAGATGACATTGACGCGGTAATGGAATGGAGCATGGCGAACAGACTGTACTTCAATCCACATAAATGCGAAATGATGAGCTTCACACGTTCAAGAGCCTTAACTGACTGCCAGTACACTCTCCTGGGAAAATCTATCTCACGAGCGAAGTTCGTCCGCGACTTGGGTGTACTGTTCGACAGTCAGTTAACTTTTAGAGATCAGGTCATTCGGGTTGCGAAGATGGCTTCCCAAAAGTTAGGTTTCGTGTTACGTAACTCACAATTGCTGACCACTGGGGCTCTCCATACTCTGTATGCCGCCTTGGTAAGAAGCGTGCTAGAATCGAATGCGGTCGTTTGGAGTCCACATGAGCAAAAATATGTTCTCATGTTAGAAAAAATTCAGAAGAGGTTCCTACGAAATATTTATAAAAAGCAGTTCGTGTACTATCCTTACTTGTACCCAACTTTGTTTCTACAAGGACTATTGGGGTACGATTCACTGGAGACAAGACGAGCAGTCGCTTTAGTGAAGTTCGTATTGAACATAATTCGAAATAAAGTAGACAGTACGCAATTGGTAAGTGTGGTTATGCGATTGTCCGTGCCTGACGCTCGGGCTAAAATCCGTCAGCCGCGCTTGCTGGCCGAGCAGGCCGCGCGCACCGCCCACCGCCGCCACTCGCCGCTGCCGCGCGCAGTTCACATCATTAACTCCGTGCTCCGGCTGGCGCCACAATGCGATGTGTTCACCACGCCCGTACAAAAGGTGATGGATGAATGCAAGAGAATGAATGAGGAGGGAAGACTTCATTAACTAAATAAAAGAGACTTAAATAATTATTCTTCAAAAGGTATTAAGTTTGTAATGCCATGGCATCTAGCTGTAAGTTACAAATGTATTTTTAATAATAAATAATAATAATAATAATAATGGAGCCCTTATTAACATTAAAATACAATTCATACCTACTCATACTCATTCATCTATTTCATTCCAAACTGCCTTTATGGTTATTATCGTTAACATTCCCAAGCATTCAATGACTAAAATTATGAATAAAATATTTTTTTTACAATATTTCAAACTCCTAATTTAACTCGATTTATTGTCAATATCATGAACTTTCTAGTCATAAATGGATATTCGATCAATATAGAACCCAATATACTCCAGAAAACATGGATAAAGTTGCAAATATTTACGTATTTTATGGTGGCGAAAAAAACAATGCCTCCACAAATCAGGTCTTTGTACATTCTACTGACTTTGTCCTTGACTATAAAATTAAAATTGCGAATGAAATTCACTTATGAGTATGAGTATGAATTGTATTTTAATGTTAATAACGGCTCTATAATTCTCCATTAGTCCTACCGTGCGAAAGAAAGTCCGACCCCTGCACCTCTAGCACAACTATGACACGCGACTCTTTCTCGTGCGAGATATATTTATTTATTTAAACTTTATTGCACAAAACAAGTCAGTACAAATGGCGGACTTAATGCCAAATGGCATTCTCTACCAGTCAACCATAGGGCCAAACAGAGATACTAGAAGTGGGTGCAAATTAGAAATCTGATGGTACAGAGAGGATCTAGAGTACAAGTAAATTCAAAATATACTATCTATCTCTTTCTGTACAGCACTGTCAGATAGTGACGGGTGATGATATGTCGCTCGACATGAGTCGCAAACCATAGTTGTGCTAGACGAGCTGGTGATTAGGACTACGCGACTTTGTTCGCATTCGCACGGGGAAGTAAAGATACTGATTTTAACCAATTTTGGCACAGGGATAGTTGGACCCAAAAATGGTAAAGAGGCCTTAATCCTTTTAAAATGCTGATTTTAAAAGGAATGTTTTAGACATTTTTCGCTATGATTAAACATGTTTCTTAACATATTATTGATGTTATTACCTAGAACAGGGCTATTGGGATTTAATGGTATATATTTGAATTTATCAACCTGTGTGTTATCTGTAAACCGACTCGCCAATATATGGTTTAGCCTAGTTTAGTACTTACCGGATATTGATATTTTATGTAATCATTTTCTGTTATTGAATAAACTATTCCATTCTATTCTATTCTAAGATATGCGAGCCCTGTTAACCTAAAAGTACTCTTATATTGTTTTGTATTGACGACGTTAGATTGCTATCGGATATTGGCCACCCACGCTGAATCCAACTTTCCTGAGCCTGAAAATCGATGGGGCTGTCGGTAGACAAAGTTTCTTATCTGGCCTTGCGAAAAAGTAGGCAACTGTTTGGTGTTTAGATTAGACACGTGCCCTTGTTTCATAGAATGTTTCCTTTCATAGACGTAATATTATTTCATCGGAAGCATTTTTCTCTGGAACCATAAAATATTTAGGAATTTTATAAAAGAAACCTAACCTAACCTGTCTCGTATAGATGACACTTTTAAGATTTATGAAAAATTTATGACTTTAGGGGGCAAGTTGTCTGAAATTAAAATTGTATGAAATGAAAATTCTTTGAAATTAAGCATTCGATGAACGTGTGCGTATAAAAACTATAAAAATTGGAGATCCCTAATGAAATACCACAAAATGTGCTCTTTATTAATATATGATCATAATACCTCGAGGTTTTCCATGCACTAAGCTAGGCAGACAGTAGGCGTCAAATGAAATGAAATGAAATGAAATAATTTATTCAGCAGTAGTCGTAACGTAATAAATAGTGTTATTAATATTAAAATTAAATAGTAAATAAGTAAGTAATGTAATTTGGTTATACAAATGTATATCCAAATTACGTTATTTATATTGTAATAATAAGAAAAAATAGTCGTAGTGTATAAATAGTGTTATTAAAATTACATACCTAGTAAGTAAATAAATGTGATTTGGTTATACACATGTATAAATCGCCGGTCCCTAGTAAAAAAGTCGGATCTGCAAAATGACTACTTTCCAGGAGAGGCAGTTAAAGATTTTTGTGTATAAAATTGTCAATTTAAGTCCTATTGTTACAAAATTTGGCCAAAGTTACTATTATTAAGTACTTTTAGAGTATGTGTAAACAAAACTATAAATTATTTATTAGAAATGCCAGAAATAAGACATGCTACTTTTTTTCCTGGAAATCGTCATCCGATATCCTGTCGTAACTGCCACATACGACTTTTTTGCATGATATGGTTCGCAGTAATTAGTCGGATGTGGCACTAACGACTTTTATAATCGGATATTGTATTATTATTTATGTCGCAAGTGTCACTTACTACAATTATATTTGGATTGTACACAGTGTTTTGTAGTGAGATACGACATTTTAGTGCTATAAAAAACCACAGTTTGACCCAGTATAATAAAATGTATAAATGTCGTTCTTTAATTATGTTAGTATGATATCAAAAAAAGTATGAACATAATTTTTGTCTTTTAATGTTCATTTTAAGATATTGGGAGACGACTGAAGTCTTTGAGCATTTTTCCAAGATCTTCGAGAGCCTTAGCAATGACTAGTCATTTACTAAGACCATATCATCAGAAGAGAAAAGGTTGCTGACGTCTTTGCTTTTGATATTAATACTAGTCCGTCCAAAACCAAAAATTTGAATTAATCTTTCTATGCAGCTGTGCATTTTTTTGGAGATATAAGAGTGCTTATATAATTTTATTTATTTATTTATTTATTTATTTTATTTATTTATTTTAGGAGAACCAACAGCTAATACACTAAACATAGAAACTTAAATAGAAATACAGAGCCAATTACAGGAACTCACAAATAGTTGCTGTACATAAAACATAAACTTAAGTAAACAGCGCACATCGATGTACCGACGCACACTTGCAGCAAATATATGTAAAAACTATGAACATTCGTTAATCTACAAACTTAAACTTATAAACCTTAACTTTTAGAGCCTTGATGGGCTGACAACCTAAGTACCTACCTAATACACAATAACAATACTGCACAAGCATGTTATAGAAATCGCTCAATCAAAAAACACATTAGCTAAATTTCGCCTCACGGAAGGAATTACACAATTAAATATATCAATATCATGCTCTTTCGTCGTATTATTCAAATGGCGACTAGCGCGGTTAAGGAAACTATTCCGTCTGTAATTGGATGATGTACGCCTCAGTGAGATAGGGGGGAAGTGCCTTTTGGACCGAGAAGGAGTCACAAACGATAATTCCTTGAGCAGTTCGGGACAGTCAATGCCGCCAGTTGTGATTTTAAGCAAAAAGGTAATATCGGCTATTTCACGGCGCTTATATAACGGGATCAGATGGTGTTTTTTACAAATATTTAGGTAATTGGATGAATTATAAGGGAATTTTAGTTTGTAACTTAAGTACTTAACAAATTTTTTCTGAACACGTTCAATCCTGTCTATATAAGTAGCGTAACAGGGATTCCAAATTTGGGATGCATACTCCAGTTTACTCCGAACTAAGGAGCAAAACAGAATCTTAAGTGTTTTGACCTGAGTAAAATGGACAGAACTACGCATTATAAAACCTAGTGTTTTTAAAGCAGAACCAACGATAGTGTCAATGTGGGTGTCAAATAAAAGTTTGGAATCATGTACCACCCCCAAGTCTCTCATAGATTGGACTTTGTTCAGAGGTTGACCTTTAAGTTTATAAATAGTCGGTATTAAATTCTGCTTTCTTGAGAATGTTAGAGAAAAGCATTTCAATGGATTCAAATCTAACTTATTTTTCTGACAATAATCATCAAGTCGCTCGAGATCTGACTGGATCAATAGTGAGTCACTGGTCGACTTCACCCTTCTAAAAACCTTCATATCGTCAGCAAAACAAAGTAGTTTGGAATGTATAAAGCATTTACTAATGTCGTTAATAAAAATATTGAAAAGCAATGGTCCGAGCAAAGAACCTTGGGGAACACCACTGGGGATAGTAACCCATCCCGAAATATAATTATTAACTACAACAGCTTGAGACCTATTGTCAATGTAGGAAGAAAACCATCTCAGCAAATCGCCGCTGATTCCGATGTCATATAACTTGGAAAGTAAGATAACATGGTCAATTCGGTCAAATGCCTTACTATAATCAGTGTAGATTACATCAACCTGAGTGTCATTGTCCATAGCATCAGTGACATACTCATTGAGGAGAACGAGATTAGATACAGTGGAACGGTCCTTCAAAAAACCATGTTGGTTTGAGCTAATCGAATTCTTTAGAGCGCAGGAAACTTGGTTATACACTATTTTTTCCATAACTTTCGACAATATACATAATTTAGAAATTGGTCTATAGTTTTTTATGTCCGTTTTTGGGCCTTTTTTATGGACTGGTGTGATAAAGGCGGATTTCCATAAAGGCGGGACAAAACACTCAGAGAATGACCTTTTAAGTAATAACGATATGGGAATCGCCAAGCTTTCAGCACAGTTTATAATAAAAGGAGCAGGCAGGTCATCCGGGCCAGCCGACTTAGATGGGTCAAGTTTAAGTAGAAGACTTTTAACTGTAACAGGGCTTACTTCGACGTTTGCCAAGAAGGCTGTAGAGTTAACGGCGTTACTAGTACTAGGATCCACGTTATTACTGCTTGACACTGAAAAGGATGATAAAAAATATTCAGAAAAAGCCTTGCAGATGTCCGTCCCAGTGTTGACCAACTTACCATCATAATTTAAACTGCTAGGAATGCCGTGGGAGCCAGACCGCGACTTTATGAATGACCAAAATTGCTTGGGATTTTTACACAAATTGCTCTCAACACTACTAATATATGAGTCAAAACATTGTTGCTCCAGCCTTCGGACTCTGTCACGTAATACCGTAAAAGAAAGAAAATCAGATTTATTCCTATATTTATTATATTTATTTAAGTATTTAAATTTTTCTTTAATAGCGCATTTCAATGGGCGCGAGTACCACAGAGGATACGAATCAACTGTAATCTTTTTACTAGGAATAAATTTAAGCCTTAATTTCTCATAGGTCTCATAGAAGAAGTCAAAGGAATTTAGTAACGACCGCGTAGAAAACTCTTCTTCCCAGTTAATGGAAAATAATTCAGTATTAATGGACGTATAATCACCCTTATTATAAAAATATTTCAAACGAGTGTCAGGCTGCAACATGTCTATAACTGTGTATTTAATTTCTATTACTAAGGCTTTATGGTAAGGATCTATTGGTACTAATGGGTTCAAGCAATCCCTTACACTTACTACATCATTCGAAAAAACGAGATCCAACAACTTGTCAGAATTATTTAGGACACTATTATACTGGAAGAAACCATGCATGAGCATATCGTCAACTAAACTACATTCATCGTTACTTACGTAATTAGACGGATCCAATGAAGAACCCCGAGGTGTCCATAAAATATTGCTCATGTTGAAGTCACCGACTAATAAAAATTTATTATTACAATTATTTAAAACTATCTCCCCTAACTGGCTTAAGAAATTAGATAACTGCTCCGAAAAAGAGTTACCTTGGGATTGCTTACAGAGGTATAAAACGCAAACATGGACTTTAACCGAATTCTTGTTGGCGTCACTGAGTGAAATAGTGAGCCATAAGTCCTCAGCCGAGGACCGGTAGGTTGGCTGCGGCGTCACCGCCAACTGCCTACGAGTAGCAATAAGCACGCCACCACCGCGGGTTTGACCCGTTAAAGCGAGATCACGATCCCGCCGCCATACAACGTACCGGTCATCAAATAACTCTGTATCCCGTATTCCATCCACTAACCAAGTCTCGGTCAAAATAATTATGTCATAGGCCTCTTTAACAAGATTACGGTAAAATGTTAACGTTTTCGAACGAAGTCCCCGCACATTTTGGTAATAAATAGTAGGATAATTTATACCCGTACTCGCGTTATCGAATGAAGTGACTTACAAGTGAAATTGGATAGTTATTGAATAACACGCGAACCGATAAATATGTAAAAATAAATAGGCACGAACGAAATAATAACTTAAAGAATAAACGAGCGCGCAAACACCAACCAAAACAGATCGAAAAACCATTAACATAAGAGCGAAAGAGCAAGATAATTAATACAATTTGAAGCGAATGCGAACAAATGAGACAAATATATTTAAAAGTGCAGTCAAATGGTGCATAGTAACTGGCAGTAGCGATAAGCCCGAGCGACAAACAATAGAAGCGGTCTGACCAGGTGGGCCGCACAGCGTTGCTCAAACTTTCATGCTCTTGTAGTGAAAACATAAATATTACAATTATGCACAAAAATATTAATATACGACGAACTAGAGCAATTTGTTTAAATCCCGCTCGCTGCTTATAATATGAACATTAGAGTTATCGTCCTTACGGACGTGAATTTTACAATATTTCACCCAGACATGCTCGTAGCCCTTATTATCTTTAAGTGATTTTTTAGTTTTAGTTAATAGTTTCTTATTTTCCGGGGTCAGATGATCATTTAAATATATATTATGAGCACTGCCTTGAAAGCCAATTTCTTCAGCTGTGACCTTCTTCTTCAATCTTGCTGAAGCTATGAAATCCTCTTTTATGTAGCGATTGTTGAAACGAACTATTATCAACTTCTCCTTAGAATTATGAACCGGAACTCGTGATATATAGTCTATGCTACTCCTCTCCACTTTGTGACCTACGGCCGTACATATGTTGTCCAGGATTGTAAAAAGGTTCTCATTTTTTTTGAGTGGAACCCCCTTTATTTCCACGTTGTTTATACGCTGCAGTTGCTCATTGCGCGCTAGATCACTCTTTAGGAGGGATACTTCATTATAATGTAATATAGTGCGTATATAGAGTGCAAGTAGTGACTTGAGAGACTGCAGCACCGTCTAACTAAGTCGTAGTCGAATCGAGAGCCTTCTCATAGTACAAAGACATGGAAGTACATATATACATATGGACGTGATTTACGGTACCTAGGGTTCTAGGGTTAGCGGTAACCAGCGTTGGGGGGCTGAAAGTCGTCAAACCTGCGTGCGAGACGGTTCGTGATAAGTGTCGACTACACAGGGTAGGTATAGTCATGATTCATAAGCGAGATGGGTCTGTAATTTATAAGAAGGGTCATATAAACCTCCCTGAAGATGAGCAGTATACTTGCCACACTTTTCGGCCATGCTCCTATCGTTTTGCCCTCGATTATAACATGATTTAATAAATTCTACAGGGCTTTCATTACCATTTTACCAACTGCTTTCAGAATCTTAGACATCGCTCCAGCATCATCCGCTGCATTTTTAAGTTATTTGATAGCCATACCAACCTCGTATAGGTTGCTATCTAGGATTTATTCCAATTATTGTTGGGTTAACCTGGCCTTTTAAACTGTTTGTAAAACATCTCAACCTCGCCTAGAAACACGTTGCAATTGGACTGGTGCAAATCACGAATTAAAGACTGAGATCTATTGTTGGTACTATCTACCTTTGGTAATGAGTAGCATCGTCAGGGGAATGCAGAAACATACTTATCGCCTCTTTTAATTTATGAGTTCGAAAGCACCATTAAGGATATTTCTGGTTCTTTCGAATGATTAGTTCCACTCTCATCGTGGGGTAAAGAGCTTAGATTCCTACTGAGTTTGATAAACTGACCAAAAGTAAGAGAACTATCAAGCGGTGAGGTCGACGATCAATTGAGAACAATAGAGAATAGTGACAAGGGATATGAAATCTAGTGATCACGATTCTCAGGAATATGTTGTCGACTAAAGAAGAAGTCATGAGTCGTTACTTATTATTTAACTGTAGGTATATTTAATTACACACATTCTGAAATGTTCTCGGCATTGCCACGAGTAATCGTTATCTCATTATGTTCTTATTCTGGTTATTTTCCTTCAGAAGAATCAGAAGTCAGACGCATTTATTTTTTATCAGGAGCTTGGTTGAAGTTGCCACATTCACCATAAAAATCTCCCAATTACCTATTATTTATCGTTCGAAACCATCAATAGGTTAACTAAACACCCAATTTCATTCAAACTGTTGATTATAATATTCAAACAATAAGAAAAAATTTAAAGCATCCAAAGATATTGTGATAGTTACGACATACACTGCAATTTATAATCCGTGAAAAAATGTCGGATATGTTACATACGACCAAAGTTGGAATATATTTTCCGGCAAAAAACATCGGATGTGTCACATACGACATAAGATACAATTTATATTCCGTAATTAAATGTCGTAAGTGGTACATACGACATAAGGTACTCTTAAAATTCCAAATAGTAATGTCGGAAGTGCCACATACTACACAAAACTTTTCAGCTAACCCGGTTAACATAGTCGGAAGTGCCACATCTGACAATGTTAAATGGACGCTGTATAAGATACAACATTTTTGACATTGAAAATTCGTGAAAATAATGAAATTTTGAAAAATCTGTAAATGTACGATTAAAGATTAATGTATTTAATAAGCATTAATGCAATAAAACGAAAATGGCAATTTTGTAGATCCCACTTTTGTACTAGGGACCGGCGAAATATGGAAGAGCGGGACCTCCTGACACAAGTATTTACAAATACTTAATAGGAGATCCCAAACCTGTAATATGTAAATTTATGTAAACCAATAAACATTTTCATTTTCATTTCATTTTCATTCAGTAAGTTAAGTAGGCCACAAGGGCACTTTTACAAGTCACATTGTGAATCTACCGGCATTTCCCAAGAGGAGAATAAAATGAAATATAATTAATGAATTACAACAAATATAAGCGGAAGTACGTTGCATAAACAATACCAAAAAATCTGATAATGTAGTGTAACACGTCATTGTATTGCGGAAAAGGAATGTATGTATGTCAAAGTAAGTATGTCATGAGTCAAGGAAAGTGCGTCATTGTTTTGTTTATACCAAGATTTTCGATGCTATTAGACACATAATATATCTCATGTAATATTTTGTACTGTCAGCAAAGTAGCGGTCAATTTTATTACTGGCTTAGATATGTCCAATTGTATACTAAAATTGACAATTTACTATTCGGATGTCACTAAATTAGTTTTTGGGAGTCCGTACCCAAAGGGAAAAAGCGGGACTCTATTACTAAGACTTCACTGTTCATCCGTCTGTCTGTCTGTTACCAGGCTGTATCTCATAAACCGTGATAGTTAGACAGTCGAAATATACACAGATGATGTATTTCTGTTGCTGCTATATTAATGAGTACCAGAAACAGAATCAAATAAAATTGCTCCCGTACAACAAACGTGATTTTTTGACGTTTTTTATTTGATGGTAAGGAACCCCTCGTACGCGAGTCCGACTCGCAATTGGCCGGTTTTATGTATGTTTGTGCGTAACTAATATAATTTTAGATAAGTACCTACAAACCTACAAATTAAAGAACTTGCAATATTAGAATGTTCCATCCTGCAAGAATATTTAGGGAATATAAAGTTACTTTTAAAAGCAGAAAATAAAAGTTACTAAAATAATGTTTTATAAAGTTGAAATAACCTTCGTAGCTATGTTTCATTTCGTGATAATGGAGCTAATCGAGCGAAACTGCACTCCATTTAGCTAAGTGCTTTATAAGCGCCTGGGATTTTTCTCACAGCAAACTTTCATAACTGCAAACAACATTAAATTTTATTGACCAGGCTTTATTCGAAAATATTTTAATTTAAGATTTAAAAATCTATTTAAAAAGTTTCTCGTTGTAAAAGAGCGTAGGTGACTAGTAATTGCTCACAGCGCAGTAAATCATACATTGACGACGCGTTTGGCTCGGTTTGTAAACACCTGCCTACTGAGTCGGCGGTCCCGGGTTCGAATCTCGGCCGGGGCAAATATTTGTGCAAATATTTGTTCTTGGGTCATGGATGTTATCTATATACAAAATACAAAATTTTACAACTTTGGGACTAGGTCGATTTGTGTATGATTGTCCCTTAATATTTATTTATTTATTATTTATTCTTCTTTACTAAGGTGGATTTATTATGGAAATTGTATCACTGTTCTCTTTGTAGGTTGCAACTGTCAATTTTCCACAAGGTGACGTCATTTGAGTGCTGATTCTGAGACAACGCCGCTTTCGCCTTTTTTATATTTTCGAAACTAGTCCGTATTATCAAAAAAAAAATTGGGTTCTGAGATAATAACGTAATGAAATTAGATTAAAGTTAACACTATTTAAAAATTTGAAACGTTGTCTATTACCGAACAAATATTATATTTTATGGCTTCCGATCCCGGATTTTTTAAAGTGGTTAACTCTGGTATTTTTTTATTTTTTTTTTAATCCCGGAATCGCCCATACAAAAAAAAACTCAGGGTTGGAAGCTCTAGAGCTATTTAAATAGGGGAGACCGGAGACTATCAGTAACACGTTGAATTTTTGATTTCATTTCTACTTACTTAATACGAGTATAAGAATGAAACACTAAAGAAGATTGTCTCATTTGATCTTCACTGAAGCCGATTGGGAACTATATTTTATTGGTGCTTTGTGTAAAATACGACGCAATTAGTCCTGGGGCATGGTGGCGGCGGGTTTGAACACACGCCGATTTTATCTGAACAAACGTCAAACACTTGAAGCATCTCTGTTTGGCCCTATAGATGACTGGTAGAGAATGCCATTTGGCATTAAGTTCGCCATTTGTACTGACTTTTGTTTTGTGCAATAAAGTTTAAATAAATAAACGTAGAAGTTACAACTAGAGTGCATTAGTGCAAACTAGTGTTTAGTACATTATACGGCGCATAGTTACAGAAAATGTCTTGCCGATGGAGGTAAACGTGTAAAAGCAGAAAATAAAGTTACTCAAATATCTTATATGACGTTGAAACTAGCTACGAAGGTTATTTCGTGATAATGGTGCTAATGGAACGAAACTGCACTCCATTTAGCTAAGTGCTCTACAAACGCCTGGGATTTTTCTAACAGCAAACTCTTCTAACTATAACTAGCAAGCAAAGTTTTATCACTATGATTTTCAAACCCATTTTTTTTGCTGGGTAATACCGGGTTTTTTTGTGTGGGAAATCCCGGAAAAATGCGTCCTATCACTGGAGCTTCTACCGCATTTTTTGCCCAGAGACATTTCCCATTAGTTTATAAGTAACACACATATAGTCCAACTCACAAATAGAGCTACACGGAACCCTCTGCAGTTTTTTAATGTAAAATGCCGGTAAACTCAGACATGTAAAAGTCCCTTGAGACCTTTTTACAGAATAAAGTTCATATATTTCATTATCATTGCAGATTTCGTCCTCTGAAACATTATGAACCCGAGACCGTGACTTCATCTACCTAGGTATCCAACGATGCGTAAAGCAAGTTTCATGTCTATTTATTTTGTCCTCAGATGACGGCGGACGCTGTCTGCCAGCCTTCGCTGGTCGCAAACTGGGCGAGATATGCAACCGTGAGAACCAATGCGAGGCTGGACTCGTCTGCGAGGAGGTCGTCCCAGGTATGTAGCTGAGGGATATCTGGTAAAGACTCCAAGCCTATACAGTCTCCAGGCCTATACACTACCATACATGCCTACATAAAATCTGGTTGACGCTGGGTTCTTGAAGTATAGACTTGTTGGTACAGAATTCAGCCCACGATACTCCGAGCATTCTCCTTTTCAACTTCTCTTTGGTATGGTATGTAGCTTAAGGATATCTGATAAAGACTCCAAGCCTCCAGGATCCAAGAGTGCACCAAAAGCAAGCCGAAGCGGCAATCGATGACCATACGTGTTTTATAAAGACAAACGGATCAATACTCGTTTTTCTGTCCAGGAGAGATGCACGTCTGCCGCCCCCCGACATCAGGCCGCAAGCAATACAACGAGGACTGCAATGCGTCAAGCGAGTGCGACATCACACGAGGCCTGTGCTGCGTCATGCAACGCCGACATCGCCAGAAGGCGCGCAAGGTGAGTTGTAGCATGTAGCAGACGACATGCGTCATAGCAATCCTTATTAATAGAGCAGTAATGCGTCACGCAACGCCCATAACGAAGCCTTACAGAGTGAGTAGCATGCGGGAATACAATCAATTACAACATCATAATTATATTAGCCGATAGATATCCACCGCTGGACAAAGGCCTGGCCCAAAGTTTTCCACAACGATCGGTTCTGAGCCGCCCTCATATAATTTCTCCCCGCGATCCTAACCTGCTGCGTCTTCTAGTCCGCGGTCGCCACTCAAGAACCATTCTGTCCCAACGGCCATCGGTTCTACGAGCAATGGGCCCCGCCCACTGCCACTTGAGTTTGGTGGCTGTCTGAGCTATATCTACAAACTAACTATTGTGGCGCAGTGAACCAAAGAGCCTCCGCCTCCACACTGTCACCCCAGCAATATCTGGGTCGGCCCACTGGACGACGACCAGTCGGTCGTCCCAAATATGCCCTCTTGACCGCCCGATCCTCATCCATCCTCAGAACGTGACCAAACCAGCGAAGTCTGTGGGATTTGGTCTCGCCGATGATATTTATATATCTACAGATTTTGTTAATTCGATCCTCATCATCCTCTTAGCCTTTGTCCCATTTTTTGAGAATGAATTCTCAATCGGGGTCGGCTACCTAAATCCCAAGATGTGGCGTAGGCACTAGTTTTTACGCAAGCGACTGCCATCTGACCTTCCAACCCAGAGGGGAAACTAGGCCTTATTGGGCTTAGGTGGTTTCCTTCACCGAAAAGCGAGTGGTAAATATCAAATGACATTCCGTACATAAGTTCCGAAAAACTCATTGGTACGGGCCGGGTTCGAACCCGCGACCTCCGGATTGAAAGTCGCATGCCCTAACCACTAGGCTACCATCGCTTCCACCTTGGTTAATTCCAGACTTGGTTAATTCGATCCCGCAAGGAAACTACAAGTATAGCTCCCTCCATTGCCCTTTGAGTAATGTTGAGCCGTCTTATGCCAATCAATCAATTTGAGGGTCTACAAGCTGCAGGTCATTATTTTTTCTGTACCATGGTTTTCCGAAATGTTTTTTTGAATGGACAATTTGACAGTTCTCGATAATAGTGGCTGAAAGGATCTCTATGTCTTCGAAACTCCATACAATTATGAATCCCTAACCCACAAAATGACGTCACATGTAGGTGGCCATTTGTATAGAGCGTTTTTAGCACTCCAAATAAAAAAAATAATCTATTAACATCCTCTAAAATAATTGTCCATACGCCTATTAACAACGAGAGCTGAAATGCACCAAAACGGCTGGATATTATTTTTTCCTTAAAAAAGTGTCTAAACAAGGTTGAATGATACTTTCTACCCCTCAACGGTAATTTCTACGTTATAAAAAAGGTATTTTACTTTTTCTTTCTCAGAATTACGGACGGTACAAGATAAACCACTCAATATAATGACAGGGTAGCCTTACAAATTGTCTGCAAAGAAAGTAGAAAATGTTAATTTCTTTCAGCAAGAAGAAAAACTTGCGAGGAGACAATTGCTTGGAACTCGTCTAATTTGATCGGCGAAGTTTCTGCAAATATTTAATCTGAAATTTGAATATCGTTCTTATACAAGTTGGTTCCCAATTTAATTACAATTTGGTATGATATTGAGAAAATTTGGATTGTATGTTTTAGGCAAGGCTCCTTATTCGTTCAAAAATTCTGATTATTTTTTAGTAATTTTTCTCTGGAACATGTTTCTTAACATATTGTCAATATTAGGTACTACTTAGATCAGGGCTATTGCGATTTATTGGAATATATGTATTTGAAACCTACAGTTAGAATTTTTCATTGATAATTTTTGTTTCAAAAACTACTCTAAATAAACAAAATTCACGTAGAAAACTTTTTTAGGCAAGGCTCCTTATTCGTTCAAAACTTCTGATTATTTTAGTAATTTTTCTCTGATCGAACATGTTTCTTAACATATTGTCAATGTTAGGTACTACTTAGATCAGGGCTATCGGGGGGCACGGTAGTGCCCCCGCCAAGTCGAGCGCGAAGCCAACACTGCCGTACCATCCTTTACTGGAACCATTTCGCCGCATTTTCAGAACCCTATTTGAGCACCTCTGGATAAGACCAGAACGCAGAAATTTTTGTCATCCAGTAAGCTATAATCACATAATTAAAATCCAAAATTTCAAGTCTGTAGGTCATTTAGTTCCGAAGTTAAGCGAAAGCAAAGTTTCGCACTTACGACACTCACTCACTCATGATCATCAGTAAAGAAGTAGTACTTTCCATAAATTCAGAGAGCTGAAATTTGGTACAGAGTTAGGGTTTAATGGCCACATAAAGCGAAAACTATAAAAATTGGCCAAGTGCGAGTCCGACTCGCGCATGAAGGGTTCCGTACCATAAAACAAGTTTGTTGTATGGGAGCCCTTAAATGTTTATTTTATTTTATTTTTAGTATTTGTTGTTATAGCGGCAATAGAAATAGATCATCTGTGAAAATTTTAACTGTCTATCACCGTTCTTGATATACAGCCTGGTGACAGACGGACGGACGGACGGACAGAAGGACGGACGGACGGACGTACAGCGAAGTCTCAGTAATAGGGTCTCGTTTTTACCCTTTGGGTACGTAACCCTAAAAACTAGGATAATCGAAGATCTGGAGTACTCTGATTAGAAAACACAAGAGCCCAACCAAACTATTAGAGATCGACATACCGCCTTTACAAAAAATATTCAACTTGTTGTGTTCGGTTGGCCGCCGTCGCGACTGATCGTCTCTCCTGATGATGGATCGCGTACCGATTCGAAACATGTCGAGCGTTATTCGATTTCTACGACGTGAGTAAACCCGTTTAAGTATTTTAATATTCAACTTGGTGGGCCGCTTCATTTGATGTCAAAAATCCAAGGTCTGAAGTATTTTGACGACGCGTTTGGCTCGGTTTGTAAACACCTGCCTACTGAGCCGGCGTTCCCGGGTTCGAGTCCCGGCCAGGGCAAATATTTGTGTGATGAACTCGAATATTTGTGCTTGGGTCATGGTTGTTCTATGTATTTAAGTATATATTTATCTATATAAGTATGTATATCGTCGTCTAGTACCCATAACACAAGCCTTCTAGAGCTTAATTTGGGACTAGATCGATTTGTGTGAGGTTGTCCGATATTTATTTATTTATTATTTATTTTATAAAGAACCCTCAGCTGGCCTCAGCTGTATTAGAGATATGGTAATGCCCCCTTCTACTATTGGTACATAAAAAAATCGACTGTCATTGCAAAAATCCAGCGTAGTGGGATACATCTAATTTAATCTAGCCTATAGCGTCCCACAGCTGGGCGGGTTACGTATTAAAAACCCGAAAGTTCATAATACCTACAGTTGAAATACCGATGGTCAAAATACCGAAAGTTCAAAAAGCCGATATTCGATAAACCGAAGCTCAAATTACCTATTTTCAGAAAATCGAAAGTTGAAAATCTCGAAATTGTATATTCCCGAAAGTCAATGAGCACTTTAAAAGTGTCAGGACACTAAACTAATCTGACTTTTCCGTGGAACCGATCCGCTCCGGTACTGCGGGATGTTAAGCCCCTCCGCCCTAGCGTACGAAAGTGCGGCACCTACGCTCGCCTCCGCAGCTTCGGCTTTTTGGTCACCTTCAGCGACCAGCCTCAGCCGCTGCGCCTCGCTTGATGCCCGCACTTTCTTACGGCGGCCGGGGGCTGCCCTCCCTCCGCGCCTCCGGGCTTTTATATACACTCTAGGGGTAGGGCAGACAAGACCACGTGGAATCGGGGTTGACAGCTTCGGTTCTGTGGCAAATCGATTAAGAAAAAGAAAGAGTCCGGGAAAGTGGGAAATTAAGTATGGCACTAAATATTCGATACTATGATAAAATATTCTGTCATGGACTGCCAACCGAACCGAACTTGTCTGGAACTGAAGCTGTCAACGCTCGCCTCCGCAGCTTCGGCTTTTTAGTCACCTTCGGCGACCAGCCTCAGCCGCTGCGACTCGCTTGATGCCCGCACTTTCTTACGCTAGGGCCACAGTATAATAAAGAGTACTAACGTACTAGGGCGGAGGGGCTGCACATCCCACAGCGCCGGAGCAGATCGGTTCCACAGAAGAGTTCACTTATAAATAGTAAGTATAGTAGTAGGCAAGTAGGTTACGTAATTTAGGTTAATATTCTTTGTATAAAATAAACATTAGAATCTGTAAGACTACAGAAATACGAGATAATTCTCGAGAGTTTAAATAATATTCCGGATTACAACCTTCAGGCAGGATCATAGTCTTCGGGATTATAATCTTCGGGATTACAGTCTTCGGGATTACATTCTTCGGGATTACAGTCTTCGGGATTATAATATTCGGTATTTCATCCTTTCGATCAAACGTTCTTTCGGGATTTTAAACTTTCGGTCAAATAAACATTCGACATTTTAATTTTCGGCCTTCCGTCCATAGGTCTTATGATATTCGGTATTTTGAACTTCGGCATTGTAATACGTACCCGCTGTGCGAATGCCTCCCCTTCTGCTTTTAATACGCATATAAATAAAATTAAAGGAAAACTCTGGACAAGACTAGACTGGCTTTTATACTTATACTTTCAAGTTTACAAGAAGAAATAGTCGAACGATTATCTTTATTCTACTCGAACATTACACAAATTAAATAAACAAATTACACCAAAATATTAATTTCGCTCAAAATTTGGTCAAAATATAATGCATTGGACTAAGAGTGGCGGTGATACCCGCACACGTCGCTAGATGGCGCTGACTGTATTTTAAAACGCGCCGTCGTTTGTTTTTCCGATAATCTTATATGGCGAAGTGGCAACCGGCCGCGTTACAGTCGTTTACGATATTCTTCTACTGCGCTTGGAAACGTTTGCTAGGGATTAGGAGGCATTATTTGCATTTCGTTGATTTCGCTTATTACTTCGTGAGGTTTGCTAAAGTTAATTAGCAGGTTGTTATAACACAATATGCCCACGTTTCTACAAAAATAAGTGAAATCCCACCAAAAACATTCTGTAAAAAACTAGCCAAGTCTCGATGGAGCTGCTTGTTTATCTCTAAAAAGTAATGAAATCTAGACAAAGTCATACCAAGTCTAAGGTTCCTTACTGCGATTTCTTTATTATTATATTTAATGTTGTGTGACTTGGCCGTTGAAGGGTACACAAGGGTACAAAACCAGGTGCTCCATGACACCATTGCACCAATCTGTGGCCAGAACCGCTATAAGTCAATTTTGTTTACACGTAATGTTATATCTGTTGTAACTACCTATGTTTGTTAAGCGAGATAATAGCCCATACTGGTGTACCCTTCAACGGCCTAGTCACACAGCATTAACTATAATAATAAAGAAATCGCAGTAAGGAACCTTAGACTTGGTATGACTTTGTCTAGATTTCATTACTTTTTAGAGATAAACAAGCAGCTCCATCGAGACTTGGCTAGTTTTTTACAGAATGTTTTTGGTGGGATTGCGATTTATTGGAATATATTATGTATTTGAAACCTAGAGTTAGAATTTTTCATTGATAATTTTTGTTTCAAAAACTACTCTAAATAAACAAAATTCACGTAGAAAACTTTTTTTTTCAACTTACATATTTTCGACTGCACGCAATGTAAGCATAAAATAGCTACGTTACTATCTATAACTCAGGGAAAACTATTATTCACTTCAAAAAGTTGGTTGAAATTATCAGTACCTAATACATAATTTATTTTTCATAATATGAAAACAATAAACTTTAAAAGGAATAAAGCCTCTTAAAAAGAATTCGCTAAGCTTCAAATATAAAGTTTCCTCTTTCCTATTTTCAACAGAGATTGGTAACGGGAAAATAATTAACTGCTACTCGTACATATCTAAATGTTGAAACGATTCACTGCTGTTTATCTAAAGGGTTCAAAACCTCGTTTGAACCCGCGTTCAAACGGCTTCCCTGGCCAACACGGGCATCTTACCAGTTAGACCACCAAAACCATGCTCGGGTCACTGAATTTTTCAACCAGTAGCTTCATTTCTTATATGCCTTAGGATAGCATCGTAGCTCCATCTACCGTAACATCATCTCAAATTATATCGAGAATCGATAGCAATGAGGTGCTTAATTTGAGAGGCTTATTTGAAGAACTCTGCTAGCGTAAATGTTTATATAGAAGCAAAAAATATATATGTTATGGTTCGAGCGAGGTTCACAGTCACTAGTTATAGCCTAACTAGTGTCGGTCTTATCCATGGATAGCGGCGCTTAAAACAGCTTTTAAGCAGCATATGGCAATAATGTGCATACGTCATATTATATGTTTGCATTATAAAACGACAGTAGGGATTTATCACGGATTTGTGACCAAACGAACCATGGCCAATCTGGTGGACACTAAACCGGCTCAGGTCCCAAGTTGACCGCTGTAGGGAAAGCATGGCTCGATGGGGTCTGCTTCGGGACCAGTCAACTCAATGCGTCTGTAACTCAGCACGACAAACGATGGCCCATCTGCTGGTGTGTCCGGCATGCCCACATTCCTGTTCGCTTCTTGAACTGAGGGATGCAACGGTCAGGGCTGTCGACGCCGCTGCCTTTCGGGCATCACATATTTGAGAAACCTTGACACGATAGAAGAAGGATTTGTCACTAACCGAATTCTGAACATTCTTTACCGAAGCGCTGCTTAATACTTCGTAATGCTTGCGTAATAAACACTGAATCCTATTGAAAAAAACTTGACATTCATCACTGGTGGTTAGTTTTACCTTTATTATGCAAAAAATACTTGATATTTGCGTAATATTTAGTCCTGTTTACTCTCTGTTTAAATCAGAGACATTCACTGACTTTCAACGTCAGTTGCCAATAATTTGTCGTCGCCAGTAAAATCAATATTAGTACCACTAAAAATTCGCTATATGGCGTGGCTTGCAAAACCCAGTTGGGCTAAAAGTAGATAACTGTAAATATTCCGGTGAATGCGGTACCCTAAAAATTAACTTAGCAAACGGGGCCCTTATTTTGCCTCGCTCATTGAAACGGGACTTGTTAGTTGAATTTTCCATCAGGACTAATTTGGGGCGAGGCGGGAATACAAAAGAGGCTCGTTAATTTAACTTAAGCAGAAGTTGTTTACTTGGATCTGAAGCAGTTCTTTAGTGATTTTTACGATCAATCATTCGACACAAACATTTTCATTTTGAATCAGAGTTACGTAATCGTTAAGCTTCTTCCACACTTAAATAGAGCACATCTAACAATAACCTGAATTAAAAATTGAAAACACCTCAGACACTAGTAGCCGGCCATCATGAGATCCCTCATTCCGTAGATAACACCCCTCTTTTTTCGTCGTGGCTTTGCGGTTACCATTATCTGATAAATTGCTGAGACACTCTTTGTCTTAATCATTTCTCCTGAGTTTTTAGTTCTTGGCGAAGTCGTTAAGGTCACCAAGTAATAGGTGCAATCTGTGATTTATTGATTTTGCGGGTTTAAATTTGTCTCGCTCGGATCCGAAGGCTCTGTTTTTAAAACTCACAGGCTCATGAGCCTGAAGAGAGTAAGAAGTCTGCGTAACTATCTACAGTCATCACAGCCTGCTCTCAGGATACAACGCCTCCATAAAATGTCATCTTTCAAACTAGTCTTTCCGTCCCACTAATATTATAAAAGTGAAACTTTGCGTGTATGTTGTCTTCTTCGGCTGGATGGATTAGCATGAAATTTGGAACAGAGATTTTATAACCTAACTTAAAACATAATTGTCAAGCCTGGTTCCCGTAGGTGTACGCAATTTCAACTCAAGTAAAAGCTGGAGTATAATAATTCTATTGTTCATTGTTTCAGAGCTGCGGATACTTCAAGGAGCCCCTAGTCTGCATCGGACCAGTAGCCACGGACCAGATCCGCGAGTTCGTCCAGCACACAGCTGGCGAGAAGCGCATTGGTGTCTACAGACTCCATTAAACCCCCAGTCAAAGATCCGTTTCCACTAATCCCTTTATAAATATGAAAGTTCGTGCCATTGTCACAGTAGGTGTTCTCTGATAACGGAACGTATGATCTGATGAACTATAAATCGCAAGCGTCACACTTGGATCATCTAGATGTAATCCGTTCATTAGTTTGGCTTACATCTTTTAGATCTCAAAGATAGACAAATGAACGGGTTCCATTGAAAACACAATATGTAATACAGTGATAATGGAACTAATATTTCCACAGCTGATAAAGAAACTTCCGTATAAATAATGGAATTAGCGCATACGGATTGTTTCTCGTGAAGTAAACAGTCTATCCAATTTACTTTATGATGTGAGCGATGAAGTTATTTTTTCAGACATAGGTTTCTCTAGTTTGCTTCTTGAGAGGAGTTAGTGACGTCAATTTGAGAAAAATATGGTGACATTTCATAAAGGGTTACGACATGTAAGTAAGTAATTGATCTAATAATTTGAAGGTAGATCTCGGCTGGAAGATTTAAATATATTCGCTGGAAAATTCGAATGGACCGATTACACACATGCTGCATATTAGCTTATACAGCACTTATTCAGCTAATAAAAGCTATGTAAAGGCTGTATAATCGCTTATACAGTCTGTGCTACTTGGGATAAAATTGGATTAAGGTTAAGGGTTAAGATTGGAAGGTTGACGCATGTTTTGATTAATAATCAAAAGAAACGCGGATTATGAACAGGGAAATTATTTAACAGCATTTAAAGCAGTGTTTATGTATTTAGTCTTAGTTGTTTACTTCACGAGACCATTTTATAAATATTGTTTTTAAACTTAAAGATTAAAATTTTAAGAGTTGTCTATGATTTTGACCCAATTTTTAAGCAGCTCTTAACGTTTTTTTCTTAATTTTTGAAATAACGAGCATTAACCAAAAACAAAAGAAAATGGATGGTTGATTTAAGAAAGTTGTTAAAAATCATTGAGCCATATAAAATTTAACTGTTACTTAACCACAACGAGAAGGTTTATGACTTTTAATGGGCGTTATTACAAATTTCGATTGATTATAAAAATGGATTTAAGCTTTCGTACACGGCCACCGATTCAGCATATTTTTATTTATAATTTTATGAAGCTTAGAGAAAAAAAAATAAAAAGAGGTAGTGAGTGAAACATATCAAAATTAATTTTTAATTTATACATGTGTAGTATTAGATAAAATTATTAAGTGTTTAATATTCTATTCTTATGAATGTCATATAAAATTGCGTCTTAATAGATTTTCATGTTTAAAAATTACTGTTAAATTTTAAAATTAGATTTAAAATAAAATTAAGTCTTGAACGATTGAAACATATACATATCCTGCTGGCTGAGGCATTTATATCTAATAGTTCTAATATTGATGTTATAATATTAAATACATATCATATATTTCTAAAATAAGACGCTCTTTAGAGTAAATGTAAAATAAAAAGTTTTTTTCGCTTATTTTTACTATACCTAACTTAAATCAAACTATGCTAGGTGCTTAGGTATACATATCAGTATATTTGTTTTTAATATATAAAAAATTAGATATAAAATTCACATATCACTTTTCAGTCCGTTGTTTAGCCTAAGATTACTATGAAATGGTGACTATTTTCAGAGATTGTTGAAAATTTGAAATGAGAAATATTTTTCTGCCAAACTTCTAAATGCTGTTAAAGATATGAGATATCTTTTGTTTTCGACCATTTTATTTTTATAAAAAATAAAACTGGTTTGACTGGCCTAAGTCCTGTCGCATGACGCATCGAGTCGCATGCTACACCGTCGCATAAGTTACGTTAAGGTACTCTACGGTACTTATGATAACTTGTGTATTAAATATATTAATTATGTGTTAATTATATAAATTATGTCAGCAGTGTCGTTGTTATTTCAACCTTCCTCCCCTTTTCAATTTTTTTTGTCTATAAAGTATAATGTCATACAAGTTCTGTGAAAGAACAAAACTGGCGTTTGGCCCTGGTATGGGATTTTTAATAAAAATATGGGAAAATTAATAAAAAGACGTATAAAAGGTAAAACATCATTTCAATAATTTAATGATGCCATTCAATAACGACTTCAGTCCTTATAACAAAAAAAATATATAGACACTTAAATACTACTTAACTATCAGATAATACTTATGTAAGTAGACAGGTACTTACACTAAATACTCCGTATTGTATAAGTACTCGTAAGTGAATTATATTTAACCTTAAACTGGTAATATATAATACTTACTGGTAATACATACCTAGTGGTGGTAAATTAGTGAATGTCCCAGATCGCAGGTGTTTGTGACCCGAACCGAAGGTGAGGACCATAAATATGCGGTCTGGGGCTTTAACGAATTACCGCCCGTGGTTTGTTTAAAGTTTTACGTCTTGCCTTGGCCAGGAAGTGAGATTTTCCTCCCGGCGGGCAGAAAATCCCGCTTACGGCCTAGGGTGCCGTAAAATATATTTAATCTTACTCCAGTAAAATCCTTTACTTATTAAATATTGCACATGAAATATTGTCGTACTTATCTTAATTTTTGAACCCTACTCTAAAGTTAGAAGTCTCGCTTTTCTGTCAATCAATTAATTATTAAAGGAGTGTGATGGCACGACACTTCATTTAAAATTTCGTATGTCGGAGTAGTCCCCCTGATCTAGGCCAGCCGAAACCAATAGGAGTGCTGCCTTTGTTAGAAATACATAATTCTATTTAGTCCGTCAGTGAGAATATTGAAAAATATTAGACGCGTATTCTTTACTTTATCAAATTAATAAAAAATTACAAAGATACCGAACATCAAAGTTCTGAAGGGTTTGTGACGTCATTTGTAAGTAAAAATGGTACCCACAAGTGACGCCACGCGAAACTTCGATTTTCGAATCGAGCTTCGGCTCTGTATCATCCCAATTTTTTGTTTGATAATCAAAAGAAAACATTCGTGTTTATTGAAAAGGGAAACTTCTAATGCGACTTCCAACCAACAAGGTTGCGTTAAACGTTTAACGGTTGCGTTAAACGTTTAACTCTACCGTGGAGGGGGTAGGAAAGCACTGTTGCGTTAAACGTTCAACGCTCCTGGGGAGGGAATAGAAAGAGACAGAGCGCGAGTGAAAAAGTTTGTCTTAAAGAAACAAGAGTTCACTAAAAATCAATTTCTACCCCTTCCTATTTTCATTTCCACATTACGAAGTTTCACTTCTTCCGCGCGGAGAGACTGCAAGCACTATTTTTTATTTTTTAATATGATGGACTAAACAGTTTTTTAGTCTGGTTGCCTATTCAAAGTATATTTAACCGAAGAACGGTGCCGGTCCAAAGAATATCGGGGGCGGCGGGGGTGGAGGGTAGAAACGGCGGTAACCATAACCATATCCACCGTAACCGCCGTAACCATACGGACGGCCGTAACCATAACCACCGAATCCACCGCCGAATCCGCCACCGAAACCACCGAAGGGTTGACTGTTTGATACCTGGAAAGATAGAAAATTCATTAATATTAATTAAAACAACGTGTGATATCTCATTGCATGAAACGTAAATTGGCAGTAGTTGAAAAGGCATTACCTATAAATGTGACAGTTAAAGATCGACGAAGCGGGCCTATGATGGTTGCTTATCACGCGGTAAATAAGTGACAAAGCATCCGTCACGTTTTGACAAAATACCAGTGTGAGTGACAGATGCTTTGTCACTTATTTATCACGTGATAAACGCAACCATCGTAATATTTAAGTATTATTTGTTTATTTATTTAAATAAATGTCACTTCATCGCGTTTTAATGATAGTTAAAGGCGATATAACTGAAACATCGTGAATTTGGCGATATCTCAAATTTGAGATATCGCACTCTATTCTATTTGAGACACTCAAAATTTGTGCTTAGGTATTAAACAAATCCAGTTATGTTGCCATCATTTAAACCACATAGATATTATATCAATATTATATTAGTTTTTAGCGTGCGTTAATAAAATGTATTAGGTAATCATTTAAACCGCATAGATATAACAATGCTATATTTGTATTTGCGTGCTTAAATGAAATGTATTAGGTAATGGCATTATTTCCTTGTTGGCAGTTTTTATGTCATCGCTGACAAATGCGGAAAGTTAAAATTACATTTATTTGCATCATAGCTTACGTTGGAATTTAATGACGCTATGAATTGACCGAGCGATTGCCTCCGTTTCTGTTTGGCTATTCGCTCTCAAGTAGCAAACAGGCTGTTTTAAAACATATACAGCTAATATATAACTCTAATTTCAGCTGTTTAAGGGCTGTATAAGATCTTTTGGAGCCTGTGTGCTATTTTTAATAAGAGTTTTATAAATGTTAACACAAAATTAAATCATACTAATATTATAATTAAGCGAAAGTTTGTAAGTGTGTTTGTGTGGTTATGTGTATGTTTGTTAAAGTATCCCCAGTATATGTATTGAAACAATAATTAAGAAAACTGAAATTAGGCAAACCGTTGGTTATAAAAATTGTTTAGTCAAACTGAAACTAGGCAAATATTTTTTAGACAAAACAAGGGGATACTTTAACAAACATACACATAACCACACAAACACACTTACAAACTTTGATCACTTTATCCAAACTCGTTTAGTCTAATCATCACTTCAAATAAAGTTTGTGTTGTTTAATATTAGTTTAACTAATTATTATGAAGTTATTTTAACTAAAAAAACATTTTTATGAACATAACATTAACACTAACATTTGCCCGGCAGGTCCAACTTGGCTTAGGTTAGGTACGACGACGAGCGAAGCGAGGAGGAGTGTTAGGTTGAACTGCGACCCAAATTTAACTACTCTACTGCGTGGATATTGTAAAGTAGGGATACGTAGAATAATATACTATACAAAGTAGGCAAACTGAAATTATACAAAAATTGTAGTAGGCAAACTAGTGTTTATAGGAAATGTAATTATGTTAGTGGAATAATGGATAAATAAAATAAAGTAATGAATAATAGATATTATACAAAAATTAGGCAATATGTAAATTTGCCAAAACAAGATTATGCAAAATATTCATTAAGTGAAATGACTATAGACTACACGAATATTAGGCAAACTGAATAAATACCTATGCAAAGTAATTTTAGACAAAATGAAATTAGGCACATCAAAATTAGACAAAAAATTCTTTGACCAATCAAGGGTAAACCGTTTGTTAATTATTTTTAACCGACTTCAAAAAAAGGAGGGGGTTCTCAGTTCGGTTGTATGTTTTTTTTTTTTTTTTTCATGTTTTTTACCTCATAACTCCGTCATTTATGAGTCGATTTGGAAAAATCGTTTTAGGTTCATGAATAGACATCTCAAGGTTGGTCCCATAAAATTTTGGTGAAGATCGGATGACGAGATCCATGAGGAATAAAAGGAATTCCTGAAATATTTCTCATATATTTTCTAAAATTATTTAAGTATTTGCATATGGTAATCATCATCTTCCCATGCTGAATTGATGATGGAAGGTACAACTCCTTAACGGTTAGGAGTTAGGAGATAATTCAAACAAGATGCATGCCTTCAAGTTCTCCCTGATCACCCCGCCATAAGTATTTTATATGAATCACTAAAAAACGAAAAAAAAAAATTTTAGCAAAAAAAAGAACCGACTTCAGTGAAACTAAAAAGTCAAAAATAACCCGTTCAAGTACAGATTACATTTGACTCACCCTTTGAAGTCGGTGCCAAACCTCACGTAAACTTTAATATATAAATATAATAACTGAGTGGTTTGGGATCGATTTCAAAGGGTGAGTCAAATGTAATCTGTACTTGAACGGGTTATTTTTGGCTTTTTAGTTTCACTGAAGTCGGTTCTTTTTTTTGCTATTTTTTTTTATTAAAGCAGTAACGTCTGCTAACGTAAACCAAATGTATACAATAAAGCGAAAAATTGTATGTTTGTTACTTCGTCACGCTCAAACGGCTGGATCAGTTTTGATACATTTTGGTATGAAGGTAGCTGACACCCTGGATCACATAAGCTACTTTAAATTCAAAAGATGTTAGTGATCCCGTGGGATGAGCGAGTAGCACCGTGTGGCGCAGCTAGTTATGAATATAATAGTAAATTACCGTAAAACGGGGTTAGTTTAGGAAAAGTTGGGGCTAATTTGATAGATTTAAAATGGTTATAAAAACGCAAATATTCATAGTGCGATTGAGAAAATGAAGTAAAAGTTTAGGTCATTGTTGAAGGTAGGTATTGCATTGCCACAGATAGTAAAAAAATAAGGATATGGCGTAAAACACTTTTCCAAAGTAGCCCCTGCATTTTAAAGTAACCCCGTTTTACGGTATATTAAAAGCCGTTGAGAAAAGCGCCATCTCTCTCGCGGTCCTTGTATGTGGTGTAAAGCAATCATGCGTGTAACGCACATCCTAGGGTATGGCTAATGCGCATAAGCATTTTAAACACATATGACGCAGAGAGCGCTCCAGTAGCGTAGAATTATGGAATTAAAGATTTGGTGTAATTCAAGAAACGATGTGATAGATCGTCGGAAACGTAGTCGCAGGTTCAAGTCCTGCTTACATTGCAGTGGATCACGTTTCATTTTTCTTTCATAATTAGGGTTCCGTACCCAAAGGGTAGAAACGGGACCCTATTACTGAGACTTCGCTGTCCGTCCGTCCGTCCGTCCGTCCGTCTGTCACCAGGCTGTATCTCAAGAACGGTGATAGCTAGACAGTTGAAATTTTCACAGATGATGTATTTCTATTGCCGCTATAACAACAAATACTAAAAATAAAATAAAATAAATATTTAAGGGGGCTCCCACACAACAAACTTGTTTTATGGTACGGAACCCTTCATGCGCGAGTCGGACTCGCACTTACCCAATTTTTTACCTTTGTGTCAGTATTTATAAAAATAAAATGTGTTATTTCCACACTAAATAAGAGGCCTTATACCTTTTAGAATGCTGATTGTTTTCGACATTTTTCTCTATGATCAAACATGTTTCTTAACAAAATTTTGATGTAACTACCTAGGGCAGGGCTATTAGGATTTATTGGTATTATATATAAAACCTGCAGTTTGAGTTTAAAAAAAATCATGCGGAAAGTTAGTTATTTTAGCTTATTGTCGACTGCACGCAATGAAAGTATGAAATAGCTATGTTACTACCTAAAACTCGGGGAAAAGTATTATTCACTTCAAAAAGTTGGTTGAATTTATCAATACATTTGTCATAATATGAAAAAACATTTTTTTTAAAGGAATAAGGCCTCTTAGACTGATTCGATAAAAGCATTCTATTAAAATACGAATAATAGTTTCACTCTATATTTTCTCATTTGAGCACAGCAGGAACTAATCTAAACATTTCCTTCCTTCCTCTATTTCTAGAGCGGGAACATTTTATTTCCTGCCTGAAATCATGCTCGACGGAAACTGCAGACTCCAACGGAAAACTCATATAGGTAAGGCTATGGTCAGGGTTAGACGGAGCGTTGAGCGGAGCGGATCTGCACTATAGCAGAATATGGTATCAACAAGTAATGGGATCGCTTTATTAAATAACATCAGTTATATAACCTTTGTTTACGCAAATGAATTATTTGAGTGATTGGTTGATTGATAATTTAGACCCGCTTTGCTATAGTTAACTTTGTCCGCGTGACATCTGTCATCTCATAGCATTTTAATCGAATTTAAGTTATAAAACGCACCATGTTTGATGGATTAGATTAGACTATAATGGTTCAGGCGTGAGGTAATCGAAGGTAAACTTCAAGAAACATGAATATTGTTGAGTTACTTAATTAGTGTTTGCGACAGTGACATAAACACAAGCAGATAATGAGGAAATTTTATATTAAATATGTACTCGTAGGCACTAAACTTCGAGCCTTTAAATTAAAATGGACAATATAGGTAAGTTTATAACATAATATACATGGTTAAACTTTGAGATACTTTAGGTTAGTAGATTTTTGAATCTCATTACGCTTGCCCAAGATTTTAAATTTTAAATTACGCTTAGCGCCAACAATCTACTAAATACCTATAGCTAACTGTTAATGCCAAAACGAAAATGGCCAACACATTATAAAGGTGGTCAAAACACGATCAAACTAACGTGCTAACAAATGACTTCTGGACCCAAATTCCATATTAAAAAGAATGATATAACCAGTAAAACAAGAATACAGCAACAGAACATTACGAATTATGCTACATTTCAGTAAGTGGCAACAGGCTCATGCTAAGCGTATGATGTAAGCTGGGTCAGCTGCACAACGCTGTTTTTCAGCTTGCACTTTATGCATAGTTGCAGAATGTATTTTGTACAAATGTTGCCCAACTTATATCTCTGATATCTCGGGGAGATTTACCGAAGAGTACAACTCGGACGCGTTAATTTGCGCCCTATTTATATGTAACGCAATAGATAGCACACTCAAACTTAACATGACCTGGTAGTAAGATGAAATGATGAAATGTCTCTTTAGCTCTTTAGATTTTTTGGCTCGAATCGTAAACATCACGTCTTAGTGACAGTTACAGGAGATATTCCTGGATTATACGAGACATTGCTTAATTGAGGCTATCTCAAATTAGTAAATTAGTAGACTGTACTTCCGTACTTCGTTTACGTGTCCGCTGCTCGCTCCACTAAACCTACACCACAGCCTTAGTAACACAATACTAGCACAAACGAACTAAATGGTTTCCACTGCGCATTTGTATGAATTTATGTAAATATGATTCTGCACTCACGTGCAGCTAGTACTTGGCTGTAACTACAACTGTAGTAAGGCTGTAGACAACTTTACACACAAACGGACTATTTCAACTAGAGATACGGCAAATAGTCTGTAAAATAGTTTTGCCGGATATTCGGCCTATATAGTACGTTCTGGTTATATAGTTGTTTTGGAGGTTCGAGTCCTGCTCACTGCAATGCAAGCAGGATTCGAACCTGCGACCCTACGCTTCCGGCGCAGTACTCTCCCAGCTGAACTAAAAAAAATACTACGTGGTTCTACATTCGCTATCTATTACATTACACTATTGGATATTTTCAATTGGATCCTATTAATCTTAATATTTAATTGTTAAATAAAATATCATGATATTTTTTTTCGCTACTGTAGATAAATAAAATTCTTGACGTTTATGAGTTAAATGTATTTGTTCGTATTTTTTATTAGTATTTTTATTATTTAGTAGTTTTTATTATTATTTAGTATTATTTTTGTTTCATAAAAGTGGGAATAATGTATTTTTGCTATGAACACAATTTTTGAAATATGTTCACGATTACGTAATGCGAATATCGAGTAATATATATCAAAAAAATATGACTACTTGACTAGTGACTGGGGAAATGTAATTATATTATAACACACGGCTGCTGCTCGCCAGTTTCTGGGGTGAACTTGGCTGGATACGCTGCCGCACACGTGCGTGTCCAGCCAAGTTCATAATCTTAGTACCTATCGGTAATAATAATAATCTACCTACACACCTAGATTATTAACGATATTTTAATCAATAAATAGTAATAGTAAATAAATAAAGCAAACCACTTACTTGCAACATCACTAAAACCGCCACTAACAGAAACAAAATTTTCACAGCCGCCATTTTGAAAACCGTTCGATCCCCGATAGCCGATCGCCTTTTGTTATACGACATCGCAAACTTGTCTTTATATGAATAACTTGTCGATTCTCCTTTTACCATCAACAATTCCAAGCGTCGATCTTATTACAAATGCCAAAGAATACAAGTTTGATTGATTATTTTCCTTCTAGACGTAGGTAAATAAATAGCTCTATTTGTGTTATCAACTGTTGATTTTAGCAAAAGTGTGTGAAGTAAAAGATCGCTTTTGAAAAAGACATTATGTAGATATACCATATGAGGCGCTTAAGCTTTTTTAAATAGTACAACGAATCTTTGTTTTATGTATTCCTAGTATGTTTTAGTCATAATTATGTTCAGTAATATATGGAAAACCCGTGCTTGTTTATGTTAATTTTGACCATAGGCTTTATCAATGGTATCACAGATAATTTAAAAGTGCGTAATTTCGTACATTGGCACTTTAAATTAACGAGTCATACTTAATGATAATTAATATGTAGACGGAAACGGAATTCCTAAAATTTAAACTAATCAACATTTAATTGGCAACTTTACACTAAATTAAAAATATAAAACACCCCCCACAGAACTAGCTGGTCATCATGAGACCCTCATTCAATGGATATAGAACATAACTACTAAATTTGGAATTCTTAGCTTCAATAGGTATTGGCTCAGATCACGTCACGAGCTATTTTTTTTTAAATTGTTTTATTTAAAAGACGAATTATATTTTTCAAACAGGAATACTACTGCCGTGCATTATACTCGTACCGTATGCTTATGCTTATCCAAACATTTAGCACAAAGCTACTAAACAGATCGATCGGAAAATACAAGTTCATTGAATCTCGATTCTCGGGACTTCACCGAGATGAGTAAGACCAACATACATATACTGCGTCATTTGTCGCAATATCTATTAACAAGATTTGATAAATTCATTAAGTATTTTGGTTTAAAATTTTCAACTTTCAACCTGGTGACAGTATCGACCAAAAAATAGAAAAAAAACTGGCCAAGTGCGAGTCTGACTTGCGCACCGAGGATTCCGTACAAATACTTATCCCATCTTAACTGGCCGGATTAAGTTAAGTTTGCACCTGGTATATTTGGCGCCAGATACAAATGACATGCAAAGTTAACGCAACTATCACGTTTGTTGTATGGGAACGCCCTTAAATATTTATTTTATTCTGTTTTTTTAGTATTTGCTGTTATAGCGGCAGCAGAAATACATCTGAGAAAATTTCAACTGTGTAGCTATGACGGTTTATGAGATTCAGTATGGCGACCAAAATACAGACGGACAGACGGACTGTGGAGTCTTAGTAATAGGCTCCCGTTTTTTTTACATTTTGGGTACGGAACCCTAAACGGATTTGCTTTTTTGCCAAATATTTTTTCGTCGAAAGTATTTGTTTTGAACATCTTAGATTAAATACCTAGAAACCTAGTTAGGGCATGAAAGGGAAGCCAGCTTTGGTTAGCCACGGGCTAAAAGTTTCGTCACTCTTTAACACTTTTCAGCCTTTAATACAAAGATCAAAGCCTAAAGAAAAATTGAAAAAGGAGCTACCTGGTGGAAGAGGCGCGAATCGAACCCTGTACCTCTGGATTGCCGGTCCAGCAGGTTAACCATTTCGCTACCCTAGCTCCTAGGTAACTCCTTTTTCAAATTTTCGTGGCCTTATTCCTTTTAAAATGCTGATCGTTTTATGTTACTACCTAGAACATGGCTATTGAAATTTATTGGAATATATTGGAAACCTACAGTTTGAATTTTTCATTGATAAATTATATTTCAAAAACTACTCGAAATTTACAAAATTCACGCGGAAAATTGTTTTTTTCAACTTATTTTCGACTGCACGCAATGAAAGCATGAAATAGCTACGTTACTACCTAGAACTCGGGGAAAAGTATTATTCACTTCAAAAAGTTGGCTGAAATTATCACTATATTTGTCATAATACCTATGAAAAAAATAAATTTTAAAAGGAATAAGGCCTCTTAAAGGCTTAAATAAAATTGTGGTGCACCCACATTAAAATAAATGAGACATTACATGTTTCATAAATTTACTTTACCTAACGCCTTTGTTTACCAAGTCGGCGTATTGCTTCTACCGGGATTTAAACCCCACCCCGTCCTCAAACATACGTGGAAGCGTACCTAAACAATATCTTGCTAAGTGTCCACAGACACAAATTAGAACCTCAGCATCATAGACAGAGATCGGATAGTTGCCCATTATCATACACGGTGTCTTTGACTTAATGAACAATATTTTCATTTAAATAAACTGTTTTTTTTTGGGTGAAACAAAGTGTCAATCATTAAAAAAGCAGGTCAATTATCTCTGGTTCTTAAAAAGATAATAATAAAGCAAAATTTATTATATCTTATTTTTGACGGCATGTTTGGCGCAGCTTGTACCTACACACCTGCCTACTGAGCCGGTGGTCCCGGGTTCGAATCCCGGCTTGGGCAAATATTTGTCATGGTTGTTCTATGTATTTAAGAATCTATTTATCTATATATATGTCGTCGTCTATGTAGTACCCATACCCATAACACAAGCCTTCTTGAGCTAAATTTGCAACTAGATCGATTTGTGCCGTGAAATAAATTAATTCCAAATTTATGTCGTAATGTGGAAAATGGGGGGTTAGAAGGTAATCCATTACATACAGGACATCGTGTATGATGGCTATTCGTCCTCTGATCGTAGATGACAGATCTGCGACGTAATTATGCAGGAAATACTGCCATGATATGGTAAAAGATCGTATCCATATATTGATTACATAGTAAGATACGACTTTTTACTGTATCACGGCAGAATACCATATCTAGTCGTATGTTTAACCAATGACTGAGGTTTTTCACAAATTTAATTAGCTGCGCCATACTAACTATCACATTTTGTCCCCAATGACCCGATTGTCCTAACTGACCTTATAAAGGGTGATCAATCCAAATAGGTCAGTAGAGAGTAAACGAAAACTATAAGAGATATGCAAATCTGTTCTTAGGAATCATGGCACCGATTATAGATTTAATAGAAACTGCATTCTTTTTTTTATAAATCTCATACATAACCGGGAATTTAACCTGGTTAAAATTCTATAAATTAATCGCATGTCGTATTTTAACATTCTTTACAGCGGTTTTGACCGGGTTATGTGTGAAATTAGGTATGAAATTAAATTAAATAATAATGCAGTTTTCATTAAATCTAAAATCGAGGCCACGGTTCCTAAGAACAGATTTCCCTATCTCCTATTGTTTGTGACTTCTCCCTACTGACCCATTTGGGTTGATCACCCCGTATACTGACATTTTTGAAGTAAGTGCACCCACTTGCAGCACTAATTCAATAGGGAATTCTGATATTTTATATTGTATTGCTGTGGTGAGACTCTTATCGACCAGCAGATCAAACGCCGCAAGTGGAACTGGATCGGCCACACGCCCCGAAGGGGCCCTGATCACATTCCAAGGCAAGCCCTAGACTGGAATCCCCAAGGAAAGCGGAAACGTGGTACCTAAGTAAACGGACCTAGCGGCGGACGATCACTGCAGAAGCGAAGGCGATAGGAATGACCTGGAGCGAAGTGAAGCGCGAAGCCCAAGACCGTTCGGGATGGCGGCGTACTGTGGACGCCCTCTGCCCCATCCAGGGGACATAGGACATTAATTCAAGTAAGTAAGTAATATTGTATTGAAAAATATATGTTTTTAGGGTTCCGGATGATTCTCCGAGCGTTCTAACCACGCGGCTCTAGCGTCATTCCTCTTTCGCGATTATTACCGCAACGGAAGAGCCAGCAAATAGATAACTAATTTCATTAATTTATGTATTATCAAAGAACCATTATTATTTATATATTATTTTATTATACAGACTAGTTTTGAAAATGTAAAAAAAGGTGAAAGCAGCGTCATCTAAGAATCAGCACTCAAAATGACGTCAACCTGTGAAAAATTGGGCAAGTGCGAGTCCGACTCGCGCATGAAGGGTTCCGTACCATAATCTCAAGTTTGTTGTATAGGAGCCCCTATATTTATTTTTTTGGTATTTTTGTTATAGCGGCGATAGAAATACATCATCTGTGAAAATTTCAACTGTCTAGCTATCACCGTTCTTGAGATACAGCCTGATGACAGACGGAGGGACGGACAGCGAAGTCTCAGTAATAGGGTCCCGTTTTTCCCTTTGGGTACGGAACCCTAAAAATTATATGTCATTTGGGGTTTTTAATTCCTTTAAGAGATCCAAGAAAACCCCTGATATCTTAATTAGGCATTATCCCTAATGAACGTTTGTACAAACACAAGACTTTATTTGTTAATGAGCCCATTATCTGTTCGCACTTCCCTTTGTTCTAGTTACAAATAAAATTGTCGATATAATCCCAACCCTTTGCCGGTAGATATAAAGTTGTATTCGCAGTAATTGCTGGCTATAGAGCACCGGGTCAAGAACGATTGTGACGTAAGCAGGACGCTTAGTGATGTGAAAGGGTGATTAGTTATCGATATCGATAAAAAAGTTTTTCAATTCAATTCAATTCAAACTCTTTATTTCGGACTTGAATCCATATACTTGTTAGTTACAATTTCTTATGCCTGTTGTTAGTAAGCAAAATGTATAAACATGTCAACAATTTTCTTTTTAATAACATTATAGTGACCTGGAAACAACACGCAAACACGTGTGCAGCTCCAGCCATCTATGAGTCAGCGGGTCGTCCCACTTCTCAGCCAACACTGTCAGGATCCTGTTTTTGATCTAATTCTTATCGATATATAAATCAGACAGGATTTTGTTGCTGACTGTTTTTATACAAGGTCAGTTGCTTATCAAGACAAATTAAAGGAGATAAAACTGGCGTCGTTGTATTTCAAAGTTTCACCACCTTTCGGCTCCATCGTCAGACCAACTAGATCTATAAAAATAGGTTCCTACTATTATAATATTGTAATCAAAATATTTTTTTTACGGAGAGGGGTAATTTTTTCAGGAAATATGCTTAACAGCGAGATACAAGATTTTGACGCGCGCGTAGAGCCATCTGTTGGAAAAAAAAATGTCAGCTCATCACGCCGCTAAAAGGAAGGCTAGAAAACGGCTAGAAGGAAGTTTAACCAATTTTGATAAAGGGGATAACTGGACATCCAACGATGGGTGTGGCAAACTTGTTACCCGATTATGGTAAAGAAAACAAAATTCGCGGACGAAGTGGTAGTATTAGTAAGCACCTTCCAATATTAAATAACAAATACAAAAAAATACTAAATAGGATTCCTTAAAACGGAACCCTAAAACGTATTATTTGTTAACCGGTACTTAGTGTAATAATATTTTACTTTCATGTCACGTTTGTGTTCATTAACTCACATTTAATAACATAAAGAGCCAACTCAATATACTTAATCTTATTTCGTTTGCAAATGTATTTCTATTGTATTAAGATATCATTTCTAATGCGGATATTTTCGAGTTACGACTATTTGACACTAAGGATTTATTCAGACTGCGTAGCATATACTATAATGAAAAAATAAGTAAAATTACGTGTATATTAATAATGTATTGTACACAAAGCATTAGGTAAATGTGTATGGTACACAGGAAAACTTATCCCTTTAAAAGATTCTTTCCAACAACTTGGTATTTCATAATAAGTAGGCCAATTCTACTCCAGCTTATGAACATATTTAGAACATAACGCGTTAGTATACTTATCTGATTAAACTGATTTATCGATAAACATCGATAGTGTCATGTCCCATCACTACACCTGCTGCAGGCATCTGCACCGGGTCGATGCAGCCAAGTTGCGTCACTATCAACATTCACCCACCAAACCAAACGCCGCAATCCCGTACAAAATCACTGGCTGTTACGACCTTCTGTAACATAACAGTTCAAGCAGTTAAGCCTTCGGGTATAAACGTCTTATTTTCATCTGAAAGTTGAAGGAGTTAAGTCTCTTTGGAGCTGAGTAGAAGTCTCCAGGGATGCCTCCCACGAAACTCCTACGTTGGGTATTCTGCAGTTAATGAAGCATTAGTGTTAATGTTATATTATAATCAAAGTTTCACCTATAACAGGGTAATGAGATTGATGAAGTTTTCAGCTACAATAGCATAATAGGGATGTTAACTTGAATTAATTTTTAGGGTTCCGTACCCATGGGAGCTCATGGGACCCTATTACTGAGCATCTGTTGTCTGTCTGTCCATCTGCCACAAACACCACGCCACTGGTTTTTAAAAGGAATATATCAGGTCAAAATGAAAGCATAGAAAACTTTATCACACTAATATAATAAAGGCGAAAGTTTGTGTTTTCATGTGTATGTTTGTTACTTCTTCATGCTCAAACGTCTGGACTGATTAAGATATGTTTTTGTATACAGGTAGTTGACACATAGGCTACTTTTTATGCCGAATGTAATGTTCCAGTGAGATAAGCGGGTAACACCGCGCGACGCAGCTAGGGTGTTATAAAACACAAACAACAAAAAAGAAACTAACATTTAAAAAGCATTCCTAAAACTAAGTCCCCTCGGTTGCCCATGACCCAGGCATTCCCACGCTGTATGGCTATGGAAAGCCTTTGCGCGAGATAGCTCCCGCGTGGGTCCCCTGTTGCCTCCCTCAGACGCTTACCGAGCTCAGTGCCATATTTTACCCCTACATCAAGGCCCCAGCCTGGGGGCCCAGTCCAGTATAGGGGAGGGGGCCCCAAACGCCAAGTGGCTAGTGCACTGTCCTCTAAGTCCGAGCCTGACGAAGCTCTTTGTTGAACCCACGTGCACCCTGGCCCCACTATAGTTGATATACTTATGATAAATTGGACATCATCAAGAACATCAAATTAAGCCACGGATTTGTCATTAATGCATCTGCATTTTGTCGACATAGAAAATTGCTATCAAAATATTTATAGGCGCTAGGGTTTTTGTAATAATCAATATACGAATATTTTTCAAGTACCTCTTCTATTTCTGATTGTATCATAATATTCATAGTAGTTCTATTTCGAATAAAATCACTGCTTCTATTTCACGCAGAAGAAACGCAGAAAAACTAGTTATGGGCGTTTTCAAATAAAGTTGTCAGTTGAAAAAAGTCATGTCCCAACACTTTCATAATGAATTTTTCCAAGTTCTGGCAAGATGTATATATTCATTTATTTATTTTTTAATTCTTAAGTCCTTATTTACTTCATAACAGCTCTAAAAGAATTGAAAGCTATGTAAAATTTTAAATAAGAATAAAATATAGTAAAAAAGAAGTCGTGTTTTGACGTGTCCCATACCTATCTTGCCACATTCGGAGTAAAAATATTAATACTACTTAAGATATTTCAAATATGGCGGGTATTTGTATTGGTCACTAATAAGCCAAAATTTTATTTTAAACCTCAAAGCAATAGTGTTTAGGTAGAAATTCTAGTGAAAAAGACAGGTTTTATCCTGTCCCGCGAAATAGCGTGTGAAGGAATTTCCGCACTACGCGACCGCCTTTTCTATAACTTGGCAACAAAATACCGTCTAAATTCATGAAGATTTTGAATTATAGCAACATTTTAAGTCTATGGTAGTCGCCATTTTCTCAATCATGACAGCAGTTAGTCCGTAAAATGTGCAAGTGTTGGTCGCGTGTTCCTGCCCTCAAATTCAAAGTTCCACTTACGAGACTGATTTTGACAAGGTAAGAACGTCCTTCGTATCTGATTCTTTACTCTATTGAACTTATTATTTAACGATAATTCTGAAAATAAATTAATCTTTGAGTAAACAATTACTGTCTATTTGTAAATTCATTTCAAATTTTTATTGTCGCGGATACGTCACCACCATTACGCCACTATAGCGTGAATGGAACGAAAAAGTGGCGTAATGGAACTGTAAAGCTCGTTTCATAAGGAGTGAACTGCTAAAATTACTATTGTTATAATCGAAATTAAATTAGATCGTAAGTTAAAAAACAAAAATATCACAATATTATCTATCTCAAATACTTAAAAAAATGATATAAATTAAGTTTTTTAATTAATACAATTTAAAATTTCCGTTTTAGCCTGTGTTTATAAATTTGTTTGTGAGATATTATGTTTGTTCTTTCGTGACTTTGCATGTTTGCTTGTTGTTCTACCTATCTGTGCCGCGAGATCGTTTCGCGTTTGTGGCCGTTGTGCGTCGTCAGTTAATTTTTGTTTAAACTTGGCTGGACACGTTGCCGCATGTCTAGATCTTCTGGTGGATATAGTTTAATTCTTTATAAAGAAAATCACGATTGTAATACTTTTTTCTTGGCTTTTAGGCCATGCCGTTAACAACGGCAGAAAAATCGAAGAGGTACCGGGAGAAAATAAAAAATGATCCTCAAAAACATGAAATGTTTAAGAAAAAGGAATTATCAAGACAAAAGAAGTATCAAAAGAAAAAAAAAGATCTCACTGAACAAGAAAAGGAAAAAAAAAGGGAACGATGGAGGGAACAAAAACGTAAACAAAAAGAAAAGAAAAAGATCAGTCAGTCGAACTCAGAACCAGCACAATCGAAACAGCCATTGGGTGATCCAAAAACTTCATCTTCTCATTCATTAAAAATTCGTCATAAAAAACTGACTGACAACTATAAAAGGGCCTGCAAATCGATTTCTCGATACAAAACAGCACTGGAGACTTTAAGAAAGAAATTATATCGGATACAAAAGAAGAATGAAACTGAAGTAAACTTATTGAAAACAGAAAATGATAAACTAAGAGCAAGACAAGAGACAATGGAGATATCACTACGTGATTTGTATGGTAAGTGCCAGAAACCCAAGCAAAAACTATTACTCAAAAAAGTGGTAAAAAAACAGGAAGAATTATTAGGACAAGTAGGCCGGAACAAAATTTTAGGCCTCATTGGAAAAATCAGGATACGAGATGACAGAAAAAAGAGGATACCTAAGCACTCGCAAGAAGAAATAGAACGTTTTTTTTTGAGAGACGATATCAGCAGATGTACGGCAGGTAAGAAGGAAACCAGGACTAAAAACAAGATTAAAATGCAGATAAGATACTTAGTTGACACACTGCAAAATATTTACAAAATTTACAAAAAAGAGGGCGGGATGTCTGGCTTCATCAATGTTTACAAGTGTAAGCCACACTACGTACTGTCTCCAAGTATTCATAATAGAGACACTTGCATGTGTATCAAGCACAGTCACTTCGATTACCTCTTTAAAGCTCTGAAATTAAAAGGCGTGATAGCATACAAAGATACAAAGGAGCTCTTAAATAATGTAGCTTGTGATATGAAACGATACGAATGCATGTACAATAAATGCAATACATGCTGTAATCAAAGTATTACATATGATGAGGAGAAACTAGACTCGGACGTAACGTGGCACAAATGGTCTAGAGTCGATCATCGATATGAGAAGTCAGGCAAGGTTTTTGTAACGAAAAAGACCACAAAACAACAAGTTAAAGGAAACGTGCGAGAAGTAATCGCAGAAGTGCAAAATACTTTACCTGCATTCAAAATTCATTCTTACAACTGGAAAGAACAACAACGTCAATACAGAGATTGTATCGATAACATAAAAGATGACGAAATCGTCATTCTATGTGACTTTTCCGAGAATTTTCAATGTAAATACAGTAACGAGATCCAATCGATGCATTTTGGCGCCTCCAAAAACTGCGTCACATTACACTGTGGTGTTATATTTTGGAAAAGTCAGTCACAGTCGTTTGTAACCATATCAGATGACAACTGTCACGAACCTAATGCTATCTGGGCACACTTGATACCGGTTATCAAATTTGCAAGAGAAACTAGTTCTCATACTATCAAAGTCATACACTTTTTTTCGGACGGGCCTTCTAGCCAGTATCGTCAGAAAAAAAACTTTTACCTTTTGAGTTTATTTACCTCGAAATGGAATTTGTCACATTCAACATGGTCCTTTTCTGAGTCAGGGCATGGCAAAAGTATGGCAGACGGCATTGGAGGATCCGTGAAAAGACAATTGGACAAAAGGATTTCCTATGGTCATGACGTTACTAACGGTACCGAAGCATTTCAAATTTTGCAAACAAGCATGAAAACTGTGAAATGCTTTTATATATCTGATCGAGACATTAAAAATATGAATAAACTTATCCCCGACGGTATTAAAGCTGTTCCTGGAACAATGCAATTGCATCAAATATCATGTGCACAAGACAACCAGATTAAATACAGAGCTTTAAGCTGCTTCTGTGGAGATTTACGTGGTTTGTGCGATTGCCTTAGTCCAAAAGTACATAATATCGTCACAAATAAAATTGCACCAGCGAGTTGTACTACTGTTATGACACAATTAAATGCAAACATCGATTTTGATGACGGAATAAATTTGACGAATGACAATATACTTGTTGCGGCAGTAAATATGTCTCAACCATGCACACCACCCGTAGAACATGTTGATATTTGCGGTTATAGTCATAACCCATCGTGAAGATGATTTAAATCAAGTCACGAATGACAATGTAATTGTTTCGGCAGTAAATATTTTTCAGCCATGCACACCAACCCATGAACCTGATGTTGATATTTACAGTTTCGACTGCCTTCGTGAAGATGATTTAAGCCGAGTCATACACACTCTAGAAATGCCTCCAGTAGAACCACTCAACGAAATCACTTCTTCCCTGAATTTATTTGAAGGTATAGATTCGGATCTTACTTTTCCATTTCCGGAATTTTCAAAGATGAAAGAAAGTCCTGAAAATCCTGAACATCCACCCCAACATAAAAAACCGAAAATGGAAGCAAAATATAACCCAACGGAAAGTCCTGAACATCGTCAGTATCGACCTCATCATAAAAAACCGAAACTGGAAGCAAAATGTAATCAATCTCAAGAAAGAAATAAAGTAAAAAAAGTTACTGTACAATCAAAACGTGGCATGGAAAGGTCATCGAGGACATTTCCATGCCACGTTTGTAAAAAACGCCTGCCTTTTAACATCTCCATGATGGTAAAATGTATGGTGTGCAAAAATTGGATATGCACTAAATGTAGCAATACTACTTTTTTTGATTACATATGTCCGATTTGTCTGGACAGTTAAACACGGTTTCAACCCCATACAAACAGTTTGTGTACATTCACATAGGGTTATGGTACTGAACTGAACTGTAACTTCGATAAATCCATCTAAATAAGTTAGTTTATCGCCGTTTTGTTTTCGCTAAATCGATCTGAAACTGTTACTGTGAGTACTAAATCAGAGATAAGTGAGACATAACCTCACTCAACCTCGAGTTTTCCGTGATCTCATATTTAGAGAGACAATTTGGCGAAATCAAAACAACGATTTATGAATATTTGTGAAATTAAAGGTATTTTCATCGTGAGTTTGTCGCCTGTGCACTGCACCGACTGTTGCTATGGGGGCGAATGAACCTCAAACAAATTAATGTCTTGCTTATCGACTCCTTTTTTTTTATATTTCATTACATTTTGATAGAATGTGTTTTTGCTGTAAAACTTTACTAGTGTGTAGGGTAAATAATGATTCAAAAAATTGATAAGGGAATGCTAACAAGCAATAATGTGCCAACCCATCTCTACAGGATTGGCTGTGGATTGACACATTATTGCTTATCACCATCCTAGAAAAAATTGCAAAATAAGCTTAGTTCTGTTTTTTTTTTTTTTGTATCTGATGTTGATTGTGTCAATTACATGCGTTAGGGCATTTATATTCATGATAAAATTCAAACTTGGTCTGAGGTTGAATTGAGGTATACCAGGGTAATATAATAATCCCACCAAAAACATTTCATGTAAAATTGACGGCCAAGACTCACATTCTCATAACGCTTTAGCTGTAAAAAAGTTATCAGATCCCAGGAAAAGCCAAGCCCCTAAGCCTCGACTTTACTAACCCCACCACCTTGGTTTAAAAAGTATGGCATCAACTGGCTTCAAGCCCCTAAACCCGGAGTTTACTAAACCTACACCTTTGTTTCAAAAGTATGGCTTGGCCGTTTCATAGAGTACCGTAAATAAGTCCAACGGACCGTCTGGCCCATATGGTATCAAGAAATTAAGTTTATGTCTTTGATAATATACGAGTATACTTATAAACTTAATTCCTTACCATAGGGGCCGGACAGTCCGCTAGACATATTTACGGTACTCTATGAAACGGCCAAGCCATACTTTTGAAACAAAGGTGTAGGTTTAGTAAACTCCGGGTTTAGGGGCTTGAAGCCAGTTGATGCCATACTTTTTAAACCAAGGTGGTGGGGTTAGTAAAGTCGAGGCTTAGGGGCTTGGCTTTTCCTGGGATCTGATAACTTTTTTACAGCTAAAGCGTTATGAGAATGTGAGTCTTGGCCGTCAATTTTACATGAAATGTTTTTGGTGGGATCTCATTTCTTTTTGTAAGGTGCCCTAGTTTTTTTAATTTTTTTGGGCTGCAGGGTTTCTTGGGCGTCAATTGAAGTAGACAATTGTGTATTTAAGAAATACTTAAGTTTAGCCCCATATATATACACTTTTATCCCCTATTATGGGAAACCCATACAAACTTCCATCCCCTTATTTAAAGGGTGGGGGGTGATTTTTTAAAAGTCCTACAATATGTATTTGATTTATAACAATGAGTCCCTATAGGTTCAAATTTTCAGACCTCTAGTATCAAAATTTGCGGAAGTTTCATACAAACTTCCATCCCCTAGTTTAAGGGGTTGGGGGGTAAAAGTTCCAAGTTTTAGAATTATTTTGTTGTTTGTATACTAATACTAGCTTACATACCAAATTTCAGCTTTCTAGGTCATCGGGAAGTACCCCAGAGGTTTTGATACGTCAGTGAGTGAGTGGCAAAATCGGCGTATTTTAGGTACCTATAAAACCTAAAGTATACAAGCTAGATCAATTAAATTTAGTACATTTTATACGTTTGCTAACTGCATCTTAACCTGAGAATTTGGGCGCTCTAGTGTTAACTGGGACGAAACTATGAGGGTTTGAATATGAGACGAAACGGTTCGAGAAAAGGTAGGTAGTGCCCCCTTCTTTTTTGTTCGTCTTGGCGGGGGCACTACCGTGCCCCCAGATTTAGGCATTGTAAGACTGATATTTAAAATGAAAATCAGACTCACACCAAATTTGAAATTTATACTTTGAACTGTCTGATTAAATGCCAATAAGACGATTATTTAATTAATGTTACCTATGTGATTGTTATGTAGGTTTAGTTTTTAATTAATATAGTACCTAAAATAGCTGCCGTGATCTCATGGTGTATTATAATATTATACTCAGTGTTGTATATAATCAATCGCAATATGAACGTTGCCTTATAGTTCCTAAACGCCACTTTGAGTTCCATTATACGCCATTGTCCATTTAAAGACTGTGATTAAAATTCCAAAAATATTGTGATTTATGTTAAAGATATAAAAAGTTTATTGTGCTAAGTAAATAATATTTAACTAGGTATCTCAGATTAATAAATATTTTCTAAAAATATTACGCATTGGTCGCTGCAGAGACAATAACATGTAGTACAAAGTACAGAAAAGTAGCGTTAAGGGAAGATTTTTGCATAAAACTTATTGTTTCGATATAAAACGTCCAATAATTTTATGTTTTTAGAAGACTGTTTTATTTACTTTTTATAAATAAAGTTTAAGAAGACTTTTAACATGTCTATTTATTTTTTTAATGATTTTCAAAATGAGTAGCGTAATGGAACTTCTTTCTAGTAGAAGCTAAATAAAATTGAGTTTTTTTTTTATGAATTTAACATTAATACGTAATAAATTTAGTATTTTTCTGTTGCTTAAACAATATTTTATCGATTCAGCTATATTTCAATTCAATTTAGCCCCTTTTTAAAAGTGGAACTCCGCTTACGCTACCAACAACAATTTATGAAAACGCCCTTATGCACTAGCTTCATAATGCGGAGTGAACTCTAATCAGTAATCACATGAACGCGACAAAGACAAACAACATTTATTTCAATTGGTATGAATGTGGGCTCTTCCGTATACGACTGTAGCAATGGCTTAGGTAGCCCTTGACGCGCACTGTACCCTTTTTGAAGTGAAACTTCTATATCCGACCTCCAACAAGGTTGCGTTAAACGTTTAACGTTTAACGCTACCGTGGAGGGGGTAGGAAAGGACTGTTGCGTTTACTAAACGTTCAACGCAACAATCCCACGGACAATGCGAGGGATTTAAGGTTATGTCAAGGTACGTCTCTTGTGAATATCAATTGATTGTTAGGTTTTCTCTTTTGAAATTACAATTTCTACCCCTTCCTATTTTCATTTCCACATTACGAAGTTTCACTTCTTCCGCGCGGAGGGCCTCCACGCACTATTTTTTTTTAATTAGCCTGTTAGAGTGTCCCACTGCTGGGCAAAGGCCTCTCTATTTGATCTCCACAACTCCCTGTTAGACGTTGCTTCCGACCAGTCAACTAGGAATGCGTCTAGATCGTCCCTCCATCTCCGCCCCTGTCTGCCTTGATGTCGCCGCCCATCTGTACTCTTACCATGAGTTTACAGTGACAGTAGATACGAGTATAGCGACTCCGTAAATTATTTGTATGGAGATTAATGTTATTAAAACAGTAACGTCTGCTAACGTAAACCAAATGTTTACAATGAAGCGAAGCGGACGCCATCCTAAGGCATGCGGAAGCAACTGGTTGAAAAATTCAATGGCTCTCGCATTAGGTTCAATGGTCCAATAGGTTTGTATGGTATGTTGAAACCGCCCTTTAAAGTACTTAAAAGTGACTAACCTTTATATCTCGCAAAATCTTGATCCTATGAGTATGTGCACGGTCTCATTCTATTCAACACGAGAAATTACATACAAAAGGACACTTCACTCGCAAAGTTTGTAAAATGTTCATCTTTTAAAGTATGCCCATGCCTACCCCTATGGGAGTAGGACCACAACATTTTTGGCTGGACTCAGCAGATCCTCATTTCTACTGCCAAGACAAAGTTATAAACAAAGTTCCATTGATATACTTACTTTTCTGCTAATATATTATGCTATTTGAGAATAGGTAATATTTCGTTTCGAATTGGAACAAAATAATATTTTAATTTTTCATGTTCTCGCGGAAGTGGTTTGATTATGCAATTTTGATTAAATTATTCAATTAATTATATTTAAGATAGGTAAACATGCCTGTGATATTTTTTTCTATTGTTAGTGTTTTTTCAACTATTTAGAAGTATTAAGTTACATATGGGTGATGTGTGGCGTCATAAGTCATAAGTCATTTATTCATTGAACAATACAGGTACATTCTGTTTGAATGATTATTACGGTAAGACACTGTTGCAATTTTACAATTATTCCATTCCATGCATATAAGTACCTACCATTTCATTCAATTTCGTTTTAGTCAAATTAAAATAATGAATATTATGTTATACACAATTACGATTATTATTCATACATAATGTTTACTTAAAATTATCTGATGTCAAATATAATTACCATACTAAACTATGGCATTTGAAAGAAATAAATAGAAGAATACAACAATAATTAACAATAAAATAAGATTCCTGTCAATTTAACGTTAAGTTAAGTTCAAATGGAGTGTTTCTGAGTAGAAATGGGACAGACCCACGCGTTTCATTATTTATAAGTATAGTATTATTTGAAACGAGATCCAGGTGCATGGTCATTGACCCCGACAGGTTTTTAGGTTGGACGTATGTCGATATATCTGTATGTAGTTAGTACAGAAATACAGTTAAAACTTGCCATTTTTCGAATATTAGCGGTATCCGTATAGGTTTTTACAGATTATGCAAATACGTTGTTACTTTACGTAAGTAGTAAGTTTAATTAACATTAAAAAAATGCAGTAACGAAGGCTGCAACTTTGTCACTGATTCTTAGATCGACGCTCGATCTACGAGAATCAGTGACAAGTTGCCGCGCCGGTGTACGGGTAGCCGTCCCTGATGAAGAACTCCATACGAGTTCGAAACATGTCGGACCGTTCAGGAACGGAGGAAAAATTGCTGGGAATAAGCATCTTCTCTTGAATTCAGCTCAAAATTATTTGAGACCTGCTGTACCTAAATGGAATAAAATTCTAAATCAATGTTTCAGTCATCTGCAACGCGAATTAAAGGGAAATTTATTTTCTTTTCATGAAAACGCAAGATAACTGTGATTCCCTTGTTCGAAATTAGAACCAGAGGAATAAGAAAAAAGTATGTTTCTTGTCGATTCTGCCGAAACTAAAATTATTATAAGAACAACTATTAAGTCAACACATGCAGGCATTCATGTAGTTTTCTTTTTACCAAACACTATGTACCTATTGCAGATATAAAATTTTATATAAAAATTCAAGGGAATCAAAATCATAGTGAACCAAAGCCAAGTGAATCATATATTAGCCTTCATAGCTAAGAATTCCAGCAACTAGTCGCGACCATTCCCGGCATATCTGGAAGCGTTACTGACGTTTGCCAAGCCCGGCCGTTGCAACTGGTCAGATGACGTTTACGTAGGGATGTGCGCCGTGTTGAATGAGGCACCAGAGGAATCATAGCTTAGCTCTGGACAAACCTTTAACATAGATTTTTTTTTTAATTACGATACACACAGCAACCATATTTTTTCTTCTAAACAAATAACTTATATTCTAATAATTTAACTCAATTCTATACTTTATTTCAATTCACAACATGTACTTTTTGGGGTAGTTTGTTCAAAAAATGGCGAATGGACGCACCAAGGGAATATCTAAAGTTTTATGTGTTTAATATTTTTTTACAGTTAATTATACTTAACTTAAACAAAAAATAAATCGTGCTCCAGTTAGATTAGGTGCTAATGTAATATATAAAAAATACTATGGTCAATTATTTCAATTGTGCGGGTACTTTATCCTTCTGGACGCTGTAAATTGAGCCTTTCAAGAATCACCCTCCTGACAATTTCACGTGTTTTAAACCGCTTAATACAATTATTAAATATGTCTCACAAAATTTTTATTAAGATTATCGGAAGGCTGCACTGGTCGGCTGTATGGCCTTTGGCGAATGTGTCATTCTGGAATAAGTTTACCTTATGGACCGAGCGAGCGAAGCTGTTTGTCTGTTTGTCTGTTTACCTTGATTAAACATTCTTTCGTATGTCTTGAGTCTTGCTGCCTGATGTGCAGTTGTTCAGATTACCGGCTGTTCTCACCTAAAGATCGCTCAATCGGTTCCTATGAAATTTTGTGAGTAAGTTCGATAGTTAAGTAGTTTTCTGTCTACTTTTTTCAACATTTTTAAAAATGGCGGTAATACCTACCTATATTAAGGTTTTTCATTCAACTCAAACCGACCTAATAAAAACAAACAAATAACATGATCGCTATGGCCATGGCGGGTGCTTCGTGATTGGTTAATTTTTTTACAAGTATTTTTAACCAATCAGGGAACAGTACCGTGTTTTTTTCTTTTTATGATATATGCTGATGTTCTCTTTTTAAAATTCATTACAGTTGATAGAGAGTTGTAGTATGAAATATTAAAGTTCAGAAACGGTTATCGCAAAGTACGGGTTAAAAAAGTGTGTTGATTTTGTCTGTGAATACAGTACGTGAGTATAATAGTTTAAATATTGTATCCAATGTGATCGCGCCCTTAGAATCCATCGACATTAGATACACGAGAATAAAGTTAGAAGTCTGCGTTAAATGCTTTCCGACAACCGAGAATGTCGTAACGCATCTAGTGTGTAAGCTACTATGCGTCTTAAAGTGGTGTAATAGAGTCCAACATTATTTGTGCCGGGTTTAGGCTGAAACGACAGCCGACTGTTAGCGAGTGTGCCATTCAGGAATAAGTTATTTTTTTACATTTACTAAAAGTTGTCTAAGTAAGATATATTCTATTTTTAAGGTCTTCGAAAAGTAGTTATAGGTGTCGTATTCTATGTTTTTGGTGTAGATTTAAAAAATGCGAGTCAAACTCGCATTGGACAGTTTTTTTTAATAGGATTTGTTTGTTAGTGGCCATAGTAATACAATACTTCAACATCAATAGTCCAGACATACGCAATAGTTTTTGGCCAAACTGAAGCAGATTCACTTCGCTCGCTCGGGTCAGTAAGTTAAACTTATTACTGAATGGCACATTCGCCAAAGGCCATACAGCCGGCCAACGCAGCCTTAACCCACCTCAAGTAATCTTGCACTCTATTCCACCATTACAAGGTGTACATTAGTGTAGACCCGAGATGCAGTTACACCATTCTCGGTTGTCGTAAAACATTTAACGCAGACTTCAAACTTTATTCTCGCGTAATGTCGATGGATTCTAAGGGCGTAATCAGATGTATACAATATTTAATCAATTTTTATACTTGCCTACTGTAGTCGTTTATAGTTTTACAGACGCAATCACAATAACACACTTTTTAAACCTGTACGAAAATCCTTCACTCTATGATACCCACTACTGAACTTTAATATTTCATAACATAACTCTATCAACTGCAATGAATTTCAAAAAGAGAACATCAGCATATTAAAAAAAACACTGAGATGACTTGTCAAAAAATTTGCCAATCACGAGGCACACGCCATGACCATCGCGATCGTGTTTTTTTTTATTAATAGGTCGTTTTGATTTGGAAAAGGTTAGATTAATAGGAATAGTACTAGGTATACTATACTGATAAAGGGTAAGAACATTATGGTATCATACCGTGGTTCTTAAATCCATGGAGTCGCGAATTGCAGTTTTTTTTTCAAAGTCAAAGTCGGAGTCTAAAAATTTTATGGCGATATACATATTGGATTAGATTTATGCTATTACATTTTTACTGAACTCATTTAAATACTAATAAACATACTTTTAAGTCACCGCAAAGGTAAAAATTTTTACACACTTTTTGATGTAACCTCAATTAAATGTAAACTCAATTAAAATGAGTTTAGTAATGATAAAGAAACCGGCCAAGTGCGAGTGCGATTCCGTGTGGGCCGGGTTAAGTTAAGTTACGAATGAGGTGCAAAGGTACCTAACGCAACCAATCACGTTTTGTTGTATGGGAGTCCCCTTAAATACTTATTTTATTCTTTTTAGTATTTGTTGTTATAGCGGCAACAGAAATACATCATCTGTGAAAATTTCAATTGTCTAGCTATCACGGTTCATGAGATACAACCTGGTGACAGACGAAGGACGGACAGTGGATGCTTAGTAAAAAATAAATAAAAGTAATTTATTTCTACCAACTGGGATCTTAGTAGGTATGAGATCGTAATAGGGTATGTAATATATATCACCATATATTTTTAGACTTTGACTTTGAAAAAGATTTGATACTAAAAGTCTGCGGGATACTTAAGGCTGTATATAACTTTAACCAGCGTGCGCGCAGCTTAACAAATCATCAAGTATTCAAGGCTCACCAGCCTCGCCAGTCGCCCACCGTCCGCCGGCGCGTGCGCAGCTTTCGCACGTTCGGATACTTGTTGTTTGTGCTTTGTGGTGATATGTGATTTGTGGTGAGTCTATACACATATGTAAGCAGTATAGGATATTAGAAATGAAAGACAAACATTATAGCTTCACATTTGGAACGCAAGTTGTTTCAGTGTTGAGATGGTTGAAAAATCAATTCTCATTCATAACCTTTGACGACGCTGCAGTGGCAGAGTGCAGACTACTGTGCTGACGGTCCTGGGTTCGAATCCTGGTTAGGGCAAATAATTTATTTAGAAAAGGTATAGTCCCAAACTTAAAAACTGTTCCTGGGTCATGGATCATTTCTATTTATTTAAGAACACGTATCATACTAATTATTAAAAAGGCAAAAGTTTGCGAGTGTATTTGTGTGTAGTATGTTTGTTACTTTTTCGCGCTCGAACGACTGGACCAATTTTAATAAATTTTGGTATGAATGTAGCTGACAATCTGGATTAACACATGGGCTACTTTTAATCCCAAAAAAAAATTAGTTTCCCCGTGGGATGAGCGGGTAACACCGCGCAGCGAAGCTAGTTATTTATCTATATAAGTATGTATATCATCGTCTAACACCCATAACATAAGCCTACTAAAGCTTACTGTGGGACTAGATAGATTTGTGTGAAGTTGTCTGATATTCATTTATCTTTTAAAAACTTCTAGCAGTTCGGTGACTGATAAAACGGTTAAAAGACGATACGGCTTAAAATACCAATAATACAGTATTCACGATAAGATAAATGTTTCTTAAAAAGGTGGAGGTGCTGAGATTGTCCAAAAACAAATATTAAGTTATTTATATATTATTATTATATCACACATAAGAAAACTTATCGTGCAAAAGGCGGACTTTTTGCCATGAGACATTCTTTAGTAATCAAACGCAGGCATTAAATACACGGACAACATTTTGTAGGTACTTACAGCAAAAAAAAATGTTGTTGCCTATTACACTAAATGCTATTGAAACCTCTAGTTTATATTTCCTGGAATAGATTATTTCTAAAAGAGTTGTCAGAGTTTAATGTTTATTATCTCACTAATATTATAAAGGCGAAAGCTTGTGAGTGTGTTTACGTGTAAGTAAGTTTCAATCCAGTTAAAGTCAAAGTATTTATTTGCTGGAATTACTGTACTTACACATAGATCTTATACATTAAACATAAGGATCGACATACAAAACAAATAAATAGGTACATTATTAATGAACCAAAGATTTTAATTTTTTATTAAAAAATTAACGGATCTCAATGATATTGGCTGGATTAAAGCGTAAAAACTAGTTTTATTGTAAAACAAAATGGTAATATAATTGAAAATGCTTCCGAATGTTTAGATTTCTAGATGCTCTCCGGCTGTCCTTGCGTAGAGGTCGCATTTTTCAAGCGAATCTGACATTTTGTAATGTCACCAGACCCGGTTCGATAAGTTCGATAAGTATATAGATTTTTGCTGTCTTTTTTTAATATATGGGGCCATGGGGGTTTGAAAACTAACTAATTACAAATTTCAATAATGTCGAACAAAATTAGCGAGGTATAGTTAAACTAAATAAATATCCGACAATCTTACACACATCATCTAATCCCAAATTAAGCTCAAGAAGGCTTTGTGTTGTGTGTACTAGACGACTGTATACACGTATATAGATAAATATATACTTAAATACATAGAACAACCATAACCCAAGCACAAATATTCGAGTTCACAGACAAATATTTTCCCTGGCCGGGATTCGAACCCGGGACCGTCGGTATAGCTTACAGAACTACTAGTTTAAAAGTTCTGGATAACTATAGCTGCGCCACGTGGTTTTGCCCGCTCGTCCCCCGGGAACACTACATTTTTCGGGATAAAAAGTAGCCTATTTGTTTATCCAGGGTGTCAACTTTCATACTAAAAAAATTATCAATATTAGTCCAGCCGTTTGAGTGTGAAGAAGTAACAAAAATATACATAAACACTCTCACGAACTTTCGCCTTTATAATATTAATGTGATAGTTATAGAACCTTAGGACGCCATCTTGCATATTACCTAAAAATACAACACAGCTTTTACCAAGACACAACGTCATACATTCCAAAATAAAATACACACACTTCTTATACTCTTTAGAGCAGGCCTGTACAAACAGACAAAGCAGACATACAAATATTTGGTATCCACTAATCTGTATAAATATTGACTGGGCCGGGTTCGAACCCGCGACCCCGCTCTCGTTCAGTCGTGTCAAGGTTATATACCTAGCCGATTATGTAAATATTACGTACCTACTATTTTACATAGCCGTTATTTATCAAATGTATGTATTAAGAAACGAGAACGTGATCGGTGATATCGTCCGCGTGGAAGAAAAATTTGTAACCCTCTTTTAAAAAGTCGGGTTTAAAGTATCCTAAAATTTGTCTGGTAGAGATCGCTCTTTAGCGATAAGACCGCCTACTGTCTACCATTGTTTAATTTATATAATTTAGATGTGATGATATGATTGAAGTAATTAGAGTTTAGATTTAGGATAATTTAGATACGTTTTTAAATTGTAAGCATAACCTATAACTTACATGTTTGGTTTATCTGTTAGTGTAAGTTGGTTAATAAATAAATAAATTGGTTAATACATAAATTAATTAATTAATTTGAGATTTCTCATGTAATATGTTTCTCGTTGGCGTGCAATAAAGTATTGTTGTATTGTACCATCTGAGAATGCTCAACCAAAAAAAAAAAATTGGTTGTGCCGTTTAGGCGTGATGAAAGAACATTTCATTTTACAGTATTGTATTGTACCACCTAAAAATGCGCAGCCAAAAAAAAAAATTGGTTGTACCGTTTAGGCGTGATGAAAGGACGAAAATTTCATTTTACATTTTTATACTATTCTTTGAATAATTCACAAACAAAGGCTCAGTAAGCATCTGCACTACCACTGTGCCAACCGCGTTGTCTACCGTTGTAGCTAATAAGCTGTACAATAGTCGTATATAGTCATATTTATGGCCTCCGTCACTCTTATAGTGCCTGCTATCATATAAATGCTGCTTATGTCAGCGTTGCGTGTACAAGTACGGAATAAAACGCGAGCACAAGGCAAGCCAGCTCTTCCCACTAGAGACAATGATAATATTCATTTATTAGTATTACCGTATTACATTGAGCTTGTTATGTTCATGAATCATGGTATAAGAAAACAAGGTATGGCATTCCGGAATGACAGGCCAGACTTGCGACGTCATCACGGTTGGTTGGTTCTGTGAATCATAATACTCCCCGATTACCTACGGATCCCTAAATCTATATGAAACCATGGTAACCATCGTCCGATCCGCGTCGCTGGCGCAGTGCTAACGGGCAACGCGGCGAAGTGAGACTTCGATTCCGAGTAATCTAATAATTAATTGTTGGTTATTATGCGGCTTTATTGCGCAATATTAATGGGCCCAGTAAATCAAGATGTGGGTTATTAAAAAGCTTTTTATGAAGTCGAAATTTTAGTTTTAAGGTTGGCAGACCGTAAAAGCCTTCGCAGTTTGTCCGTCCGTCCGTCCTTTACAACCTTAGGTAATACGAGTAGGTAGAGACGTGAAAGTATCGCATAATATGTATTTTTCACATAGCAATTTATTGTCATAAAATCGTTAACTAATTATTAACTTTACGAGAGATTTTAGAGTAAATAATAATAATAATTCAATTATTTCAGGCATCAAAGGCCCATAGATTACAATCTAACATACATATTAAATATTAAAATAATAAAAACATACGTAACTAAACTAGGTCACATTTTAACCCCTAAAACCCCTTAAAACTCGTAAAACCCCTTAGCTCAGGTTTGTATTAATAAGAACCCTGAAAAGTTATTTTTTTCAGAGAAAAGTAATAAATATGACTACAAAATTTATGACTAATGAATAAGAATTTTATGTGAGCCAATATAGACCCATGTATTCCTATATGCGCTATAGAACAAATATAACAAGTACAAAAAACGTGTATTTAAATATTTTCTACGTTTATTTAGTATCATGAAATTGATGAACTGTCATAATATTTATTAATTTAGCTGCCAAGTTATGAATTTTGTAGTGTAGGTTAGGTAAGACGTCTTTTATCTTTTAGCTGCCTTGTTAAAATAGTAGGTAATATTTTGATTTCTTTTGTTTCAGATCTATAGTGACAAGTGTAAAGTGTAAATCCAAAATGGCTTCGATTAAGTTCATCCTATTTGTGAGCTTACTACATGGAGCTTTCGGCAAAGGTACGTTATATTTCATTATTTTCACTTTCACGGCGAGAGACGGTGTCTTTTATCTTCCCAAAACCACTACGTGTACAACCGAACATTTTTGACAAACCTTAATAAAATAATACGTGTTTAATATAATATGTATTTACGAAAAAATGACTTACTGTTGAGTTTCTTTCGGCTTTCTTCTCAACAGCGGTCTCCTCTTGCGAAATGCCGGTAGATTCACAATCTGACTTGTAAAAGTGCCCCTGTGGCCTACTTACTGAATAAATTATTTCATTTCATTTCATTTCATTTCATTTCATTTCATTTCATTTCATTTCATTTCATTTCGTGATCATTATAAAATAGCAAATTCTACACACGATAAACTGTTTATAGTTTACTAGCTTTTGCCAGCGACTACGTACGCGTGGAACTTGATAAAAGGGATTATTAAAAGCACCTAAGCAAATGTAAGAGCAATTGTGCTTTTGGTCTAATAATTACATTTCCTACAGGGTCACCGCAGCCCAACAGAAATGTTCACTTACTTTTCAATCTTTTTAGGTATAATTTCCAGGATGAAAACTCTATCCTATGTCCTTCCTCTCTTAAACTATCTCTATGCCAAATTTCATCAAAATCGACTCAGCGGTTTAAGCGTGAAGAGGTAACAGACAGACAGACACACTTTCGCATTTATAATATTAAGTATGGATACACTTAAGTTGCGTTAAAAGTTTCCTGACGCTTTAATGAATAATTTTATAGCGTAGCGAGTTAAATTCAGTTAAATATAACGTTATGTTTGTTATTTAACTCGGGCACTAGTACGCATGCGTGATAGTAGAGCGTGGCATTGCAAATTATATGCATTTTGAACGCAGGAAATGTAATTGACTCAGATTACTAAGAGACAGCTTTTGACCGACTGTGGATGACATTTTACAAAACTACCGTGCGTCTCAGACATATTTAAATACATAAACAACGACGCGGTTGGCTCAGTTTGCCTACTGAGCCGGCGGTCCTAGGTTCGAATCCTGGCCAAGGCAAGTATTTGTGTGATGAACTCGAATATTTGATTTATGTTTGGTTGTTTTGGGTACCCCTTATCTTGCACAATCTCTATTGTCCGAAATACACTTCGCATAATCGTTTTCGCACAATCATTTTTAGCCGAATGATACTATCGCATAATTATATACTCACCACAATTGTTATGTCGCATAATATTCATTTGGCACAAATTTGTATAGCAGAATACTAATATCGCCAACTTTTATTTCGCAGAATTTTATGTAGCACAATATAAGTCCCGCCGAATTTATTGCGGCATAATTGTACCATAGCATACTCACAGAACCGAATCGCTGCCAGAAAACAAAGTTAGGTTAGGTTGAAACTGTGTCCCTCACAGAAACGAAGGCAAGGCAGGTAAGTAAGGCAGGTCTGACTTGGCTTAGGTTAGGTACGACGACGAGCGAAGCGAGGAGGAGTGTTAGGTTGAACTGTGACCCTAACGAGCGAGCGAAGCGAGCGAGCCGCGCAGGTCCGACTTGGCTTACGATTCCTAACATTACCAATTTTACCTTAAGGCAGATCCGACTTGGCTTAGGTTAGGTACGACGACGAGCGAAGCGAGGAGGAGTGTTAGGTTGAACTGCGACCCTAACGAGCGAGCGAAGCGAGCGAGCCGCGCAGGTCCGACTTGGCTTACGATTCCTAACATTACCAATTTCACCTTAAGGCAGATCCGACTTGGCTTAGGTTAGGTACGACGACGAGCGAAGCTAGGAGGAGTGTTAGGTTGAACTGCGACCCTAACGAGCGAGCGAAGCGAGCGAGCCGCGCAGGTCCGACTTGGCTTACGATTCCTAACATTACCAAGTTCACTTTAAGGCAGATCCAACTTGGCTTAGGTTAGGTACGACGACGAGCGAAGCGAGGAGGAGTGTTAGGTTGAACTACGACCCTAACGAGCGAGCGAAGCGAGCGAGCTGCGCAGGTCCGACTTTGCTTAGATTAGGTAGGTATTTTGTTGTTTCGTATTAATATTGAGTCGGACTTTTCATTTTTCGGTGTATTCAAATAATCATGCGAACGGAATATTATGCCATATAAATTTCGGCGACACAATTATTCGACCATAGGAGTATTGTTCTAATCAACATTATGCCAATGTACTATTCTGCCAAAGAAACGTGTGCGAAATGATAGTATGCCAAGAAATTTAGGCAAAAAGCAATTGTGCGAAATGATGATTGTGCCAATGGTTGCTATGCGAAACGAAAATATGCCAATAAATTTTGTGCAACACATTAGTAACCCGGTTGTTTTATGTATTTAAGTATATATTTATCTACATAAGTACGTATATCGTCGTCTAGTACCCATAACACAAGCCTCGGGCCCAATTCGAGAATGCCGTTTGAGATATCGCCAAACGTCAAATCTCCATTAGATAACAGTTATATCGCCATTGAACTGTCATTTAAATGCGATGAGCTTAAAAGTGACATATCTCATCTCAATTTTGGAAATACGAAGGCGATAATGATTGTCAAAAATGTTATTCATGTAGGTATATAAATTTCTGTTTTGAACGAAACGTAACGGACTAATTTCACGTACTACGCGGTCAATTTAGAGTATGCGCCTGTTATTTATGCCGTCACATACAAAGGAAACGAAAATTTTGCGCCTCCGAATTGAAGAAGTTGCGATGTTCTGGGGATATCGCCACTTGTCAAGTAGGCACACGTCAAAAGTGACGGATGGCGATGAAAAGGAGAGATCTCCATTATATCTTTAAAATTGGTCGAATACCCCCCCTTATTGAGCTTAACTTGGGACTAGATCGATTTGTGTGAGGTTGTCCGATATTTATATTATTATATTTATAAACGCGGGTTTACTCACGTCGTAGTCGAACGCGGGTGTCACCGGCGGAGGCGCAAAACTACCCTCATCATCACGCACAATGTCAATTGTCGGAACAACACTCACTACGTCATTTGCTAAGGTCTCCACACTAACCACTATGTCCAAACGTCGTCATTGGCAAAATACCTCTTGCTAAGATCAGCAAGAAGGGAAAGCGAAAAGAAAAAAAAAAAACACCGATGTTGTATCCAAAACCATCCTCAAGCTGGGGGGCGGGACCTCTTCCCACCTTCTGGGTAGAGTAATGTGCAAAAATAAATAACATAATAAATAAATAAATATTAAGGCACAAATCGACCTAGTTCCAAACTGAGCAAAGCTTGTACTATGGGTACTAGACGAGGATATTCATAATATATAAGGTTCTGTCAAAAATGATATTTTAGTGGCAAGCTTTTATAGCCGACTGTACTTTTCTTTGGATATCCATCAAATGCTCACTGAGACGATTCTAAAGAGTCCAAGCTCGGTAGGATTGCTTTTTCTATTATAGAGTTCCTATGGCCACCTTCCGGCTCCATCATCAGATCAGCCCCATATTAACATATTATGGTATTGTCATCAAAGTTAAGCAAGTATGCAAAATTTCAGCTCAATCAGCTGACGATATCTGCTTCAAAATTGAGTTGCAAGATTTCACCCGAACAAACATACTTAGATACATACATACATATATACATACATACATACATTGCAAGTTAAATAAAAGCTTTTAATAATTAAAATACATACATGGATAACATCCATGACCCAGGAACAAATAATCGAGTTCATCACACAAATATTTGCCCCGGCCGGGATTCGAACCCAGGACCGCCCTCAGTAGGCAGGTGTCTACAAACTGCGCCTAACGCATCGACAAAATAATAAAAGAGTAGGTGGTGAGATAAAAAATCAGCAACATATTATAGCTTACTAAGGTATATACACAAAAAAAAGCTAACGTCATGTCTTTTATTTTAAATTAGTCCCAAAAACCGTTATGACTAACTTCTGAAACTCTCCTTGTAAGGCTGTACCAAAAGTGATTGGACTCGTGCAAAAGTTGGCACCGTTAGCTAATGAATCACTGTTTAATAATGAATGACTGTTAAATAATGACTTCCATTACGTGTGGGTGTATATGTAAGTGGGCTGTCAATGGTTAATGATGAAATGACCACTGTCAAATTACCGTTAGCTTCTTTCATGTTTTTTTGTCTGTTACAATAGTATAGTATCTATTTAGATGAAGCTCGACCATGTATGTAAACAGTTAGTTATACATTTCTATTGTGAAGATGTTTAATAGATGTTCTGATAGATGGCGCTAAGGTTAAATACCTTTCAAAAAAAGAGAATAAAACGGATGGAGAAAAAATTAAAGCGTACGTACAGTGCGTATCTGTTCGAAAGGGGCACACCGGGACTAGAACCCGGTACCTCTGGTTTACCGGTCTAACTCCAAATTACCTTTCGATTTTTTCCCTATGATTTATGTGTCGATCTTTGCATTGTTTATTTGAAGAGCTTTACATCTTTTTCTTTGTGATTTGATCAATAATTCAATATAAAAAATGTGGTGTGCACCCATATTAAAAATAATGAGACATTACATGTTTCATAAATTTAGCTATTTAAATGTTATTTATAGCGCATGACCCGAAATATATGGACCATTTTTTTTTGCTATTTCATGGTCCTTGCTCAGTTGCTCAGTGTGTCCCTCCTCGTCACCAAGCACTCCCATTGACGACTAAAAAGTCTCCCTGTATACACCGTCCCCTGTATACAACACGTCCTTTTTTTTAAAGAGCTCGTATTACGTATTTGTAAGAGTCACTTAGGCGACTATGACACTGTTAGTATAAAAGTGTTATATATATCTTATCTCCTATTTTAACCTATTACAAGCTTTTTTATTACAAGCTTTTATTTAACTTGCATTGTATCATACATACTTACATACATACATACATACAATTTGTATGTATGTATGTAAGTATGTTTGTTCGGGTGGAATCTTGCAACTCAATTTTGAAGCAGATATCGTCAACCGATTGAGCTGAAATTTTGCATACTTACTTTACTTTGATGACAATACAATACCATGACAGTACCATGGGGATGACCTGATGATGGAGCCGAAAGGTGGCCATAGGAAATCTATAATAGAAAAAGCAATCCTACCGAGTTAGGGCTCTTTAGAATCATCTTAGTGAGCATTTGATGGATGTCCAAAGAAAAGTACAGTCGGCTATAAAATCTTGTCACTAAAATGAATTTTTTAGACAGAAACTTATTTATTTTTTTTACTTGCATTGTATATATGTATGTAAGTATGTTTGTTCGGGTGGAATCTTGCAACTCAATTTTGAAGCAGATATCGTCAACCGATTGAGCTGAAATTTTGTATACTTACTTAACTTTTATGACAATACAATAATATGGTACCATGGGGCTGATCTGATGATGGAGCCGGAAGGCCATAGGAACTCTACAATAGAAAAAGCAATCCTACCGAGTTTGGGCTCTTTAGAATCGTCTCAGTGAGCATTTGATGGATATCCAAAGAAAAATACAGTCAGCTATAAAATCTTGTCACTAAAATGAAATTTTTGACAGAAACTTATTTTAACAATGAAAACATTTTTTTAGCATATCGAAAATACCGTTTACTCCATTTTCCAAATATTACTTCACACACTGACCAGTACGTAATAAAATCTTGATAATAATGGCGGACAGGTTCGATGAACAACAAAATGTAACACGTTACCCGGTGAATAGATTCGCGACGGCTGGTTAAGGCGAAGACACACCGGCGGGGCGAGTGGGCGAATCTTCGAGCGTTTTAACCGCGCGGTTCTAACGTCTGGTTTCCTTATAATAATAATGAAATAATGAACTTTCTGCAAGTAAGCCACAAGGGCACTTTTACATGTCTGAGTCTACCGGCATTTCATAAGAGGAGACCTCTGTTGAGAAGAAACTCCGAACGAAACTCAACAGTCAGTTTTCTTTTTCAATTTATTTGTCTAGTGCAATGCTTACATTTGGTACATTTATCTTACTTTCGCCAAACATACGTTTATTGTAATTTATTCAGAAAGATACATTAAATATGAACTTAACTTAATTTGTACCTATTTTAAGAATATACGCGTAAAAGTGTATTTTAAGATATAACTAAGGAAAAATGTAAAAATAACGACGTATGCTTATTATTGCAATATGAAAGCTGCATATAACGCCACTATCCCTGGGCCCGGCCGACATTTGTTACGCTAACTTAACCCACCTTCAGTGTAGACGAAGCTTTACAACCAGCGAATGACTTGACGTATTTACACAGTATATTGAAGCCTTTATATTACTGACAGCTTGACAATGGAGCTTCTGATAGGTAACCCAAGCAGAGCCTATTACTTAGCGATATGCTTTTAAAGTCACGTTTTACGCGTGCATATCTGTAGTCAATGAAGACTATCATCAGGAATTTTACGTTATAATAAATTATCCTAATGTCAATAACTACAAACAGCCTTTCAAATAAACAATGCAAAATCGACACACAAATCATATGGAAAAATTCGTCAGGTTTACCTGGAGCTAGGGTAGCGAAGTGGTTAACGCGCTGGACCGGTAATCCAGAGGTACCGGGTTCGATTCCCGGTCCCTTCCACCAGGTAGCTCCTTTGTCAATTTTTCTTTAACCTTTGATCTTTGTATTAATGGTTTATACAAACATAAAATGAAATAATAATAATTCAATTAACTCAAATGTACCTAACCTCATAGGTGTACTGCCTTTTCGCCGAATTATGTTTCGTCAAATTTCATTTGGCAACCAACTTTTCGCCGAAGTTTTATTACGCAAACCAATCCTTGGCATAATTTTACTTCGTAATTTTTTTATTTCGCTACATTTTTATATTCCAAAATTTTATTATGTCAAATTTTATGTGGTTAATAATTGTGTAGGAAATTATTTGCTAAGGCAAATAACATATCGTCAAATTTTATGTGGTAAATAATTGTGTAGCAAATGATTTGCTTAGTCAAATAACGATTCATCAAAAGCCATTTGGGCAAATTACCTACAACCATTGCTTACAGTATGATGATAGTGCAAAATAAAACACAAATTATATAAACCGAAAAATATATTTTTTAATCAAAATCAATTTGTTGTACTTGTGATACGTATGTATGTGAGCAGATCCGACTCGGCCGGGTTAGGTTAGGTTAGTTTTTTTTTTATATCCCTAAAAAACGCTCCTTTTGTTGTACTTGTGATACGTATGTATGTGAACTGTAGGAATTCTAGCCGTCGGGATTACAGTCTTCGGGACGAAACTGCTCCCAGAGATGTAGGTTAGGGTTATTTTTTTTATGCACACACACACATTAACTATCAGCGATGATAACTCAAGAATGAAATGCTATTTTGAGCCACAAAGTCTGTAAACAAAAGTACCCTCTAAATTTAGGTGCATGGTGCATCACCCTACCCGCTTAATGCAATAAAATTATACTGCGATTTGCATAATACCATTCAATATGTTGCTAAATCAAGGTATGTCAATCAATACATTTGACGAAAACATAATTGACATCTTATAAAAATCCCAGATAATAATTGGTCTAACAATAGTTTATCAAATCATTAATTGGGAAAAGATATCAGTGCGAAACGTTGATTTGGGAAATGAAAATTTGACCAAATAAAAATATGGGATACGTAGTTCGGCGAGTTAAGAATTTGCTAGAAAAATTTCGGCGAAACATTAGTAAACCACCATCATAACATAGCTACAACAATAAAAATACAATCATAAAATGTCAGTAATAACATAAATATTTGTTACTCGTATGTAGATAAAATAATAAATAATCGTTTCCTGATGTCTGTCGGTCTCTATGTATGCTTAGATCTTTAAAACTACGCAACAGATTTTGATACATTTTTTTTAATAGATAGAGTGATTCAAGAGGAAGGTTTATATGTATAAAACATGCATAGTATATTTCTTGTCAGTATTGCACCCGTGCGAAGCCTAATAAATAAATAGTGACTAACTACTAGCTGGATTTAATTGAAACAGGAAGTGTTTTTCTAAGCATTTTGAAAGTCTATACGTTCATAATGGACCGACTGATATTTTTCGACTTTGATTATATCTATCGAGCTCATGATTTCTTGAGGATTCTCTCATTTCCAATCTCACCAGATCCCCTAAGAAACTCCAACTCGAAAAATTCTCCAACAAAACCAGTGTATACAAGCCCTTATGAGAACGGAATGACTCGACGTATTTACACGGTGTATCGCAGCCTTTATATTACTGACAGCTTGACAATGGAGCTTCTGATAGGTGAGCTAGCAGAGCTTATTACTTAGGCCGAATTCGTTCGACATTGGCGTATAGCCATTTGAGCTAAATGTTGACACAGAGATAAATTTGAAGAAAAAAAAATACCACTGCAATGAAAGCAGTAAAGCAATGGGGACTGGGAATCGTGCGTGTAAACACACATCCTAGGCTATGGCTAATGCGAATAAGCATTTTAAACACATATGACGCAGAGCGCGCTCCAGTAGCGTAGAATTATGGAGTCAAAGATTTGGTGTGTTTGACGTAACTATAGCTCAGTGTGGAGAGCACTACGCCGGAAACGTAAGGTCGCAGGTTCGACTCCTGCTTAGATTGCAGTAGATCACATTACATTTATATTTCATTTTTTTTTTTGTGTCAATTTGACATAAGCCAGTAGTCCAACTGTCAGCTATTTTGATGCTCATCGTACAAAAGACATGTTTAATCAAAATAGTTAGGTTATTTCAAGGTTGATCTCATCTTATAAAGGTCAGATCGAAACTGTTTGAAGACGGTTGGTATATTCAGTCCAAGTATTCATATTACGCGGCTTTAAATACCTTTATATACAGGGTGTCTCTGGATCTACGGGGAAAATTAATATACTTAATTATAACCATAAAACTTAGATATTAAAGTAGAGTATTTTACTGTGGTATAATTTTTTTATTTATTAAGTATTCTCGCTTTAGACATATTATTAGGCGCAAATATTCCAAGTAGACGCCTTTAAAAGTAGACGATCCTACAAGCACTTGTACAGTATTGGTTTTTGAATTAGTTTTTCAGGCTTAACAAGTAGACTAATGATATTAAAATGCATACTGGTTTACTCACTTCTTAAAAGTCGAATATCGCTTAACATGTTTCGAATCGGTTCGCGATTCATCATCAGGAGCACCAAGCAGTCCCAGCGGCTGCCAATAAAATACTCGTATACATATTTTAATATGTCTGAAGCTCAGAGGACTTTTACTATGTAAATGATTGTGCCCAATAAAATATCCAAAGCGAGAACCATTAATAAAAATAAGTATAATACCAATAGACCTTGGATGATTAATATTATAAACTAAAATTCATGCTTATAATTTGCAGAATAACTATTCTATCGTGTCAGATTTCGCTGTGGCTATTTGTAAATATCTGTCAAGGTTAACATCTTAGCTAGTGTGAAATAACCTATAATTCCAAGTAGTTATCATATATATTGACAGTGTTTTAAAACAAAAGAGTATTTAATACCTATATCAAGACGAACTCTAAATTGTTTGGGACAGTCTCTGAGGTCCTTGCTAGAAGCACCAGATCCTTACCATGAGTTTACAGTGACAGTACTCGCGAATGCGTAAAGGATTTGTATGGAGAATTGTAGTTCTAAAAAGTAACCGTTTATGCTGTCGCAAGTGAGTACGGTACTGGTGGGTCATTGTCAGTTCAACAAAATTTGTCCCTTCGGTGGTCAAAAGTTAAGAGCTTGTATGAATCAAAGTTATGTTGCTATTACATCGGATTATAGAAGAGGGAACGTTCTTTATTCTCACGGGCATCAGAAAATTAGGCCCTTGATTTTGCAAATGTCCACCCGCAAGACGCGCACCTAAATCTGACAATGACCCAGTTACGCCAAGAAACTCATACTCATACAGAGCACACACACGGCACTAAAGCAGAAAAGCGTAGTCTGCGTAGCGAGCAATACAACAAATTGTCTAATTACATTCAAACATTGCCTTTAAACGTATTTTAAGAAAAAGCTAGCAAGTTTTCTTACTGATACGTGTTATTCAGTTTCGGAGTTCTTGACATGTGACAATTTATAATGTATAGGGGAGATAGGGGAGCATTGGGCAGTCGGGAGGTTCGGGCACCACCTTGTAAGTCGGGTCGTATGGAAGCTACTTAATTTTGTATACTGTGGTAGTTTAGCTTACTAACTGGCAACACTACTCAGGCTAATATCATCTGCCATTTTCATTATCAGTATCACATGCCTTCGACCGTTTCGTGCGTGCGAAAGTAAATATTTTGATGTGATTTCGAAGGAAATAACAACGTGATCTGTGAAAATTTGTAAGTTTCTGTATTGTCATCTAGTTATGTATTTACGAAAGCTAACATTAACGTATAAATTAAGGTAAAACATTAGACTACAAAAAACTTATTTGAATTTGTTTGTGAAATGAGGGGGTGGGGAGCATTGAGCACTAATTTTAATGGGAGGTTTGGGCATGCCCAATGCTCCCGCCACTATTGTTTGTTTCGGCAATCGGGGTAAAAAGTAGGTTCTGTTAAAAGAAAATTATTTCGACGGGTTTAAATTGCGTGTAGGTAAATATTGAATTTGAATACTAAATACTTTTGATGTTTCATTACTATTTGTAATACTAATTATTATGTTATTTTTTCTAGAAAATGCCGTTTGAATTTAAAAAGAAAAATAAGCGACGCGAAATACGTGCCATAGACGAAATTAAAAAGGGAGCAAAAATTTAATCGACTGCAAATCTTAAATAAAATTTATAACTGAAGTAAGAATACTGAGTATTGAGTACTATATCTTTAATATTTTCTTCGGTTTCCGCGACTGTCACACATTTAAATAAAACAATTTAAACGGATTATATCGCGTATATTAATTATTTGAGCCTCCCTGACGTTTCAGTACCTTTACAGATACCGTTGTCAAAGGTTGACTGAGAAAAACACAATTTTTCTCTGTCAAAGTTACATTTGTGCAAACTACCCATTTTGTAAATATTAATTTAAAATAAAGGTGTTCATACATGCCAGATGGGCCTAATGTGTAAAGACAGTTACACATGTGCCAGAAGGGCATTTATTATTTATTTAAAATATCTACCAGCGGTTCACTAAAGGCTTACTGAGGAGAAAGAACCGCCAAAGAAAACTCCCAGATTGCCTTATTTATTACTATAAAATACTTTTAATCAAAAACTCTACATATACTACGTTTAACACTAATTTGTTTTACACCGTTCGAGGCCCAAGGTTTCCAGTCTTGTGTCTTGCTTGATCCTTGATAAGATGTACAACAGGATCCCAAGCCGGTGGTTATTTTTGAGTACTTATAGTTTAAAACATTTTATCGTTTGTTGATTTTATTGAAAGTTTTTATGATTATATTATTTAATTTTCAAGTAATTTACCATTAAGAGGCGTATTTAATATAGTGTCCAAACCTCCCATTGAGGTGCCCAAACCACCCGACCATTGGGAGGTTTGGGCACTTTTGACAGTGTTCAGAAAATCTCTTTCAATTTTGAGACCGATTATTATTGTATAAGTTTTCTTCGTAATAATTGAAGCCAAATATATGTGCTACTAATATAAGGAGTTAAAAGTTGATTTTGTTAAAAAATTGAATTTTTATTAAGACTTAAGTAAAAAAGTGCCTAATGCTCCCCTATCTCCCCTACATTAAATTTATTTGTTATCTTTGCATGTTTCTGGAAGGATTAAATAATTAAATAATAGTGCATTTACCTTTATAAAAAAAAAACTATGAGAAATAGTCGGCTGTATACGGTGGCAGTTCAGTGTAGATAAACGTCGCTGTCTACAGACGTGGTGCCTTATCACGAGGATCCTAATTTTTATATCTTGACGTACTGTCTGTGAACGTGTTAACATCGGCGGATGTCAACACGTTATTGGCCATAACTATCATAGATATATTTTATTTAATCCGTTCTTCCAAATACACCCTGTATATTTTGCCTTCAGTTCAGTGTACAAAAAGTCGTAAACGACTAGAAATTTCTATCAAAATGGGACCTTTCCTAAAGGAATCCCTCGTGACTTAAGGCATTTGAGGAGGTTCTAATTAATCCGCCGCCATCTTGTTATGGTTAATTATTAGTAATTGCGGTTAATAAGGTCATTAACATACTAGATTTACTCTCGGTTGTGCTTTCAAAGGAACTTTGTAAAGGCATTTCTACGCTTGTACCAGAGATAATGGTTTTGTTTTATATTAACGATATAGTTAACTTGAAATGTATGAAACTAATGTCACATTATTTTTTAATGTGACCACAATTTTTATATTAAATCAATTGATACAAAGATCTAAGTACTTTCAAATAAACAATGCAAAGATCGACACATAAAGCATAAGGAAAAATTCGAAGGATTCTAGCGTTAGGGTGGTGGAGAGGCTCACACGCTGGACCGGTAATCCAGAGGTACCGGGTTCGATTCCCGATCTCTTTCGCCAGGTTACACATTAAAAAAATTCTTTGTGCTTTGATCTAACGATTCAGCTTGGCTAAATGCGTATGTCCGATTCCGGATGTGTAGATGTTCTAATTTTCGGATGTTCTCGTCTACATGTCGCAGATATCGTGAAATTCTGTGAGCAGTATTTATATTATAGATTTATTTTTGTCCATACAACAACAACAACAACAACAATTCTTTATTGCACACCAACAAGAAAAATATTACAATCGAAACCTTAATTTATTAAATGGCGGTCTTGTCGCTAAAGAGCGATCTCTTCCAGACAACCTTTGGGTAGAAGATTAAGCAAAAATAAACAATAAAAGAGTAGGTGGTGAGATAAAAGAAATTCAGCAACATAAATAACATATAAGACACAAACTTAAATAAAAATATTTAAAAATAAACATACATATATACATAAATATATTATATAATATTCATACATAATATAGGCACATACCTACACATATAAAACAGGAAAATAATAGATACAACACAGCTGATATCAGACTTAGCAGGCATACAATTATTTCAAAAAAAAATAATTTGGAGGTTAAAACGTAAAATTTTAATACTAAAACCACAAAAAATAAGTCTACATGTTTGTGCGTGTGTATGCAGATATATTTTACCTTCTTTACTTTTTACTTTGAATTTTACACTTCCAAGTCCGTTTCAAAAGTATGTGTCAAATGTAGGTGTTCGCTCTGATGCAATTTGCTCTAGATCGCTCTCTGCTTAAAAGGACATGGGTATGCCGACGTAGTGTATGCTACGTATATAGCTATAAATGTCCGAATGTTCCCACAGTTATTAGACTTAGAAAATTGTATAGCATACCGTGGTTCTAAAATCCATGGAGTTGCTAATTGTATTTTCTTTCCAAAGTCAAAGTCGAAGTCGAAAAATATAATATGTCGATATATAAGATACTATGATTTATGCAATTACATCATTATTACTTACCATTATCAATACTTACGTCTTGTCTTGGCCAGGAAGGGAGAACTTTAGACAAACCACGGGTGGTAATTTGTAAGGCCCCAGAACCGAAGATGAGGGCCACTAACACATACGATCTGGGACATTCACAAATTCACAATAGGTTTGTAATATAATCACGTCACCCTAAACTGTAAGTGGGATTTTCTGCCCGCGGAGAAAATGTGATTTACCGGCCAAGGCATCGTAAAACTTCACGAATTCACCGCCAAGGTATTTATTTATTTATTTAATCTTTATTGCACAAAAGAAAACTTATCGTACAAAAGGCGGACTTAATGCCATGAGGCATTCTCTACCAGTCAACCTTTGGGCAAAGCAGATAAATTGTATGGTAAGCAGATAAATGGTATGGTAGGTATGTAATGTATGATAACGCTTTACAGTCTGACCAAGAAGAGTAGAAATTAAAAAGTGGCAATACTGTTGTGTCGTCCCTTTCTAATCGATCTGAGAAAACGGGGACAGCACTACAGTATTGTAACTTTTTAATTTCTACTCTTTTTGGTCGCACTGCACACGCTACAATGAAAAGTACTTTTCGTCCGAAATCCGCAGTGTGGGTAGCTAACTTAACAAATAATAACGTTATCCACACCCACAGTGAACAACGACCTTAACTTAAAATGGCGACACCAAAAACAACCAACACATACCATCCACTACCAACATACTAAACCTTAACGCTCTCTCTGTAAGCTCAAACACAAAGATTCTACTTCAATCGCTTTAAAAAACGGCAAACTTAACAATACATATGCAGATTTAAATATTGATTCTTAAACAGTTACTTAAAGGCTGAGAATTGTATGTGTGTTGGTTTTATTAGTGTATGTGTATGTTTGTGCTGCTACCTACGTTTGACACCCACATAACATAAAGGTTGAAGGCAGTCTGTATGTGCTTGGAAAGATTAACACATCTTTAAGGATAATTATTCGTTTCTGAATTTAAGAGACTGTTTAGTTCTGGAATATCAATAAAACAATTTAAACGGATTATATCGGGTATATTAATTATTTGAGCCCACCTGACGTTTCGGTAGCTTTCCAGTTACCGCTGTCAAAGGTTTACTGAGAAAAACACAATTATTCAATTGTGAAGGGTGGGCAACTACGGAACCCTACACTGAGCGTGGCCCGACATGCTCTTGGCCGGTTTTTATTAAATCTGAAATCGACGCCATGATTCCTAAGAAAAGATTTCCCTATCTCTTATAGTTAGTGACTTCACTAGGCTTTGAACAAAAGGTACCTAAAGAGTTCCTACAACCCAAAAGATCAAAAACCTGTGCGGTGACTAGAATTCTGACTGGTCACTGCAAACTAAACAAACACCTGTTCCTAATGGGAATGGAACAGGGCGCAACGTGCAGGTTCTGCCAAGAGTCAGAGGAGACAGCTATGCATATCCTGCTCCTGTGGATCACTTATGCACAAAAGATGTATCCACTTAGGGCAATATTTTGTTCCCCCAGAAGAGATACGACTCACTGCCCAAACAATCTGGCTGGACTCAACGGGTCTCAGCAGTGAGCTTTAAGAAATGGCTGCCGGAATAGATCAATTAAGGTCGATGCGGCATATAAAAGGCCCAAAGGATATATAATAAAATAATAATACTCTCTAATATTGACTGTCGATTTTTGCCTGGAGTTATCAAATTACAAGTTTCATTTACAAATCTCAGAAAACTCCAAACTTTTCGATTGTTTTGCGCCATTGTCTTCACTAATAGGAGCGTGACCATAGCTAGTAATTAAAATTCTATCAAGGCGTTTTGATTACATTGTAATGGACAATAATTGTAGCTTTAACGTTATTTTAAAGACAAAGAATCTCTTACGGAACCTTAAAAATCTTCGGAAAAATGTGGATTAGTGGTAATAAAAAATTAAAATGTTTAACTGATAACCCCACCGCGCGGCGAAGAGGTCAGTCGCTTCCTGCTGTCTGTCTGTCTGTCTCTATGTTAGATCTTGAGAACTACGCAACGGATTCTGATACGTTTTTTAGATAGAGCGATTCAAGAGGAAGGTTTATATTTCAGTTCAAATATATTTATTTCTCTAAGATTACAAATCACTTAAGCGAGAAACAAACAATATTTCGATATAACAATATTCTTTATAAGTATTTATGTAATATATCTAACAATATTTATATATTTTATATTATAAGCATTCACATAACTTCATATTATATTAATAATAAAAAAGGATATTATGTATAATACATGCATAATTTATCAGCATTGCACCCGTGCGAAGCCGGGGCGGGTCGTTAGTGTATTGATAATTTCAACCAACTTTTTAAAGTGAATAATAAGTTTTCCTCAGTTCAAGATAGTAGCATAGCTATTTCATGCTTTCATTGCGTGTAGTCCAAAATTAAGTTCAAAAAACCAGTTTTCTGCGTGGATTTTGTCAATTTCGAGTTGTTTTTGAAACAAAAATTATCAATGAAAAATTCAAACTGTAGGTTTCAAATAAATCGCAATACGCCCGGTAACATTGATAATATGTTAAGAAACATGATTAATCGTAGAGAAAAATGTCTAAAGCAATCAGCATTTTTGAACGGATAAGAAGCCTAAACCACAGGCTGTTCTGCCGTGTTACCTACGATAAAAGATCGTATCTTTATACGGCTGTCATAGTAAGATACGTCTTTTTACCGTAGCAAGGCTGTGTTACACACGTCTCTTAAAACGGACAATACCATGTTGGTTGCGAAAGTTTCGTTTGCCTTTTAGAGGAATTATTCACTGATATTAGTCACTGTGTTGTTGTGGTTTCATTCACATTGCGACACATTAGTTTGCCTTAGAAATGGGATTGAAATCAAACAAAAATAGCGGCGCCTTAAAATTCAAGTGTATAATGAAATAGTTTCTGTCAAAAATTTCATTTTAGTGACAAGCTTTTATAGCCGACTGTACTTTTCTTTGGATATCCATCAAATGCTCAGTGAGACGATTCTAAAGAGCCCAAACTCGGTAGGATTGCTTCTTGTATTATAGAGTCCCTATGGCCACCTTCCGGCTCCATCTTCAGATTAGCCCCATGGTACCATATTATTGTATTGTCATCAAAGTCAAGTAAGTATGCAAAATTTCAGCTCAATCGGATGACGATATCTGCTTCAAAATTGAGTTGCAAGATTCCACCCGAACAAACATACTTAAGCTTTTAAAAACCGGCGAAGTGCGAGTCGAACTCGCGCACCGAGGTATCCGTACAAACACTTCCCATTTTACTAGCAGGGTTAAGTTAAGTTTGACACCCACATAAAGTTTGCAAATACAAATGAAGTGCAAAGTTTACGCAATCGGTCACATTTGTTGTATGGGAGCCACACTTAAATGTTTATTTTATTCTGTTTTTTCAGTCATAATTTGTGACCATTTCAACTATCTAGCTATCACGGTTCATGAGATAGAGCCTAGTGACAGACGGACAGACAGACAGGCGGATAGAAAGAAGACAGACATGCGGAATCTTAGTAATAGGGTCCCGTTTTTGAAAAAGATACAAAAAGATACTTTTGTTTATGCCCCAGCATGAAATTTTCAAAATGGCTCTCTGTCCGTGAACGTATATTTTAAGCCCATCTTGATTCTATTAAATAAAACTCGCTTTATTTTACTATTAAGCTGGCCATATAATACCATTAAAACATGCCTTATAATTAAACTTTATAGTTATACTATCGCCATAACACATTGTGTAAAATATTACACATGTACGTATAAAAGACGTAAGTGCCTTGAATTTGTATAAAAAATCCGTCATTACGTTTTTAAGAACATGTTGGCTATTAAAATCCTTTTTTTATTGTTTACGCTTATAAAGTAGGTACAGCTTGTAAATGTGTACGTACATTGTCTAGTATAAGTACAGGGTATTGTTTAAGACTGGTTTTTTAGGGTTCCGTACCAAAGGTAAAAATGGGACTCTATTGCTAAGCCTCCGCTGCCCGTCTGTCGAAAGGCTGTATCTCATGAACCTTAATAGTTAGACAGTTGAAACTTTTACAAATGATGTATTTCTATTGCCACTATAAAAACTAAGAAACAGAATAAAATAAATATTTAAGGGATATTCCTATACAATAAACGTAATCAGTTGCGTTAACTTTGTACCTCATTTGTATACGGCGCCATATATACCAGGTGCAAACTTAACTTAACCCGGCCAGTTAAGATGGGATAAGTGTTTGTACGGAACCCTCGGTGCACGAGTCAGACTCGCACTTAGCCGGTTTTTTACAGGTTTTTAAACGAACGTGCCCTTTAAATTGGAAGTTTCAATGCAAAAACCCGGCCGATCGGGTCTCGTTAGTTATGTAAACATTTTTTCACGATGCAAGTTTTCTTTTGTTTTGTACAATTGGATGGAATATCTCTGCAAACGCGTCATCAACACGGTTGAACGAAATTTAACAAATTTTGGATAAAGAATAGAATAGGTACATCCAAAAACGTTTAAAGGATTTTTTTATCCTACTACGGTAATGAAATGAGGATTGTATTTTGCTGCACAGTCTCTTCAATGATAGTACCTCATGTAGTATACGGAATTATACTACATACATAAGTTAATATCATTTCAAGACTGTGCAGCGCATACAATTAAAATTTAAACTTCAACATTCGTTCGTTTAATTTCTAATTATACGGACGAAATTGCAGGCTGCAAACTCTAATTCAAAATTTAATTATATTCATATACAGGGTGTTGCTTGTAATACGAGCAATAAATTAAAACATGGATTCTACTCTTCAAACTGAACAACATTTCTATAGCAACTTTAAAAAAAAGTCTGTTATTAGAATTTTATTATTTCAAACAAATTAAATGATATTTCAATGTACGCCGTCCAAGATTGACATTCCCTGATCCACTGAGTAAAAAGTGATAAGTACCAAGAATAGTAAGTGAAACTGTCGCCGACTAATTAATAGGGACTGTAAAGTTTACGCGATACTTAGTGTCAGTAACAAGTTTAAAAATAGAACGCGCTCCCGCCGTTTTTATTTTCTTTTTAGCGGCTTCTTGGTTCGTCATTAAGGGTCCTTAACCGTTCAAAAAAGCTTGATTGTTTTAGACATTTTGTGTGTGTTCTATGACCAAACATGTTTCTTAACATATTATCAGAGATCGGAATAGGTAGTGCCTTTTTACCTAAACTTCGAGAGAGGACGTAGTTAAGAGTAGTTGTAACCACCAAAATAATAATTTATTTTAATCGGAATTAGTTTTTCTAATACTTCATAGAAAATTATCTCTTGGAGTCAAATTTGTCATGAATACCAACTGTGTAATATAGAGAATCCAAATATGTTGGTCGACAACCCCAAGTGGACTTCATACGAATGCCATAGGAATCTAAACATACTATTTCAAACTAATGCCATTACAGTGCGGTTGCGATAGGTTGCGAAATTGTTGCCATATAATATAAATCTTATAAATAGCGCCCTCTTGACAATTCTCATATATATTTCTGGTCGGGCTTTATATTATTGTTGATAGCATTCGTTTAAAAACTTAGTTACCTATCAACTAACGCATTTGCTCTGTAGTGACCCACAGGATTTTAATTATTGTTATAAGCGTTTATTATAAAGCCGAACAAGTATTGAAAAAAGAACAAATATTGAATAACACTAACCAGGCGCCTACTTCCATATACAAATACATCCTGTTATCACGGTGAGTTCTCCGAACTGGCAATATATTTGGTATATCGCCCTTCCTTCGCCCGCACGGTCGCGATAAGTTTGCTGACATTTATATGCAATGCCATAAATGTCAGGCGCAAACTCAACTTAACCATCCGATTATTAGACGCTAATTCTACTGTACTTTGAGATATCGCTAAATAAGCGATGTCACTGCAATACAATATCCCTAGCCTAAGCCAGTAAAGTAACGTTATAATTTAACAGATGAACTAATGGAATAATCATGATCAGCCTTGTACATCTATGACAGATAAGTTAAGCAGCGTTTAATAAACTCCGGCACTTTCGAAAATGATGAAATAATTAACTTTATTCTGCAAGTAGGCCACAAGGGCACTTTTACATATCTGAGTCTACCGGCATTTCACAAAAGGAGACCACTGCTGAGAAGAAACGCCGAAAGAAACACGACAGTCAGTAATTTTTCAGAAAGGATAATTTACGTGAAATACAAAAATAAACAAAATTTAAACTACAAAAATAAAAGACGTGAATTAAACGAAATGATGCCTTCTAAAAACAACTGTTCAGATTACTAATACCTGAATCACGGTATGTATGCACGGTAAAATGATTTTATTAATTGACAATTTGACAGATCGCAATAAAGTTGGCTGAAGGGATCTTGGCTTTCTGAACCTAAAAAAACTAGTCGATGTTTGAAACTTGTCCAAAAAACCAAAACTGTCGTCATCTTTCGTAAATCTGTTGTATGAAGACTCTCGTTCTAGCCATATTTATTCTAAGCAAATAGTGTACAAATTTGTTTCCCATGCATTCAATCTGTTTTATAATCGTATCTTTAGTGTGGGTGGCGACATTTCGTGTGAAATTGATTTCTATCTATAGATCGTATGGGAAATGGTACATTGAAAGTATTGAAAATACAATTGAAATGAATGGTGCGTGATACAATGTAGGTTTTTGTTATGTTTCCCCGTTTCTGTAATCGGTCACTAATGTAGGTGTTTCATTTCGTTCGGATACAGGAATGTATAGCTCACGGGTACTTTTTTATGGCTGACTGTATTTTAGAGCTCATATCATAATTATAACAACCGAAAGGCGGCCCTAATTCCATAATATATCCGCCTGATATCTCAGAGAGGTCTCCGAAGTGGTGATATACCTAGTATCTCGCCACTTTGCCACCTACTTCCCAACGATTGTCGTGGCTCCACCTTGTTACATGGCTTGTTACTATGTTTACCGATTCGCGGTATCCACTCCAGCTGTCATGAAACAAAGAAAAGAAAACAAAAAGTTTTTTTTAATATGTGACTTCTAAGTTACGCAAATCGTATATTTTTTTTATCCAAAAGAAATTTTGAAATTGTTTTCAGAATTGTCATAATTTAACAAAACAATAATTTTATGACAACCATGAACTTAAAACACACTTTCATAGTGAAAATGGCAAATTACTTATCGTCTCCATACAAATATTGGTGCCAATAATAATGACGTCAAAATTAGGTCATTTGTACAGAATGTCTTTAGCGCTCCGCAGGAATGTTGAACTTTGACGGCCATTTCTGGCTTTTAGAGCAGTCTAAGTGCAGTTTCTCTCATATAGACATTTGATACCAATAAAACATTGAATCGACTGACACCCTCAAAAAAAACGTGATGCCTTTGACTTCGTTTCGGATTTAATCCTTAAGAGACGCACCGAGCATAGCTTTTTTCATAGCTCGCTGCAGACGACATTCTGGCTTAATAGAACTTAATTTATTCTTAGCATTAAAAACGCCGCTTTACAAACGTTATTAAATCATATTACACGAGCTCTCACAAAGAAAAATACCTAAAAACCATCAACTTACTCTACAAAGCTTCAAAGATACCTATCTCTTGCCCTTTAAGCTTCTTTTAAGTGTCCCTTTGTCGGTTGTCGGTAAGACAGACTAATTACTCCTAATTCGTATAATTAAAGAAACCACCCTCATTTGATACGTCGCAAAAACAAGATGGCCGACATTACGTGAAAAGTAATGGGATAATGACTCGACCTGGGCCTACGATGTTTGCGTTTATCAAAGGTGATAAAGCATCTGTCACTCACGCTCGCATGTTGTCAAAACGAGACGGATGCTTTGTCAGTAGGGTTGCCACCTCTAAATTCGCTGAACTCGGACAAAGACTTAAAAAAACCCGGACATTTGGGGTAAATCGCACTTTTTCCCGGGACGTATCCAAAAAAAACCTATAAAAAAAGCAATCACTTTATTTTTCACTCACATAAATAGTGACTTTTTGAAGTCCGGGGAGACGGCTTCCAAACAAGGGCAAATCCGAGGAAACCCATTTTGTCACTTATTTATCGCGAGATAATAGCAACTTCAACCATCATAGGCCAGCTGAAAGCGCTTGCCGATCACATCTGATACAAATTCGACAAAAGACAGGTACATTATGGCGCCGGCGCCGGCCGCCGCTGCTGGCAGTGCCGCGCGGGCGCACCAACCTGCTCGGCATGGCACCGATGACGCGTGCGCTCCGTGCCCTCAACTTAATGGCGGAAAACATTGACCTATTTGGGTGTTCTTTGAATGAGTTCACAAAATCAGCACTGTTTGTATTATGTTATAGTAGTAATAAAATTAGACAAGGGATAGTATAAATAGCTTAAGGTAGGGACACTATTGTCTTAGGATTAGTTTCCTGTAAAAATAGTTGTAAGTGTGAAAATAAATAAATAAATAAAAAAAATCCGACTTAGAAATCGCCGAGAAACACAAACCTTCGGATTAGGACACTAATGTACCTATTATATATTTTATGGAGAAACGTAAATTTGACGCGTCGTGTTCGGCGACTTTTCTCCATCATCATCATATATGAGCCGATAGACGTACACTGCTGGAGAAAGGTCTCCCCTAAAGTTCTCCACAACGATCGGTCTTGCGTCACCCTCAGACTTTTAGACAGATATTTAAGCATTATTTAAGAACAGTGGACAAGATTTTTTTTTTCAAAAAGTTGTATTTTTAGTCTCATCATACTTAAAATCGCTTGTACATTTGAACGTCAGTAAGACGAGCCAACAAAATAAATTTCCTGAAAAATGTAATGTACATTTTTAAATGCTCATTGCGTTTATTCTAAATTCGCATTTAATACACTTTGGTTCTGCAGCGAAACGCCACGAGAGACAAACCCGCATAACTCTAAAATCACAGTAATCCCACGACGCATGTTAAACCATTTTAATGGCATATTTTCCCTCGGTATTCGCACAATCGTATATAACTTGACAAAGGCGTAGTGATGTGATGCGACTAGCCGCCGAAATAATAAAAAAAAACGAATAAATATCAGACAACCTCACACAAAGCGATCTAGTGCCAAATTAAGATGGCTTGTTTCATGGGTACTAGACGACGATATACATACTTTTATAGATAATATATATACTTAAATACATAGAGCAACCATGACCCAAGCACAAATATTCGAGTTCATCACACAAATATTTGCGCTGGCCGGGATTCGAACCAGGGACCGCCGGCTCATTAGACAGGTGCACTACAAACACTACAAAGCGCGTTGTTGAGTAAAAAAAAAACAAAGGCTGGTTCGGCCAATTCGGTCGAGATCCTCAAGCGACCAAATAGTAGATGAGAATTAGGACAGGAGTTAGCTGTTGCAACTACAATTTCCACAAGTGGGGCTAAAGTCACAAAACAGATAGGTACAGAAATCAAGCGCGCTCGAGCAAACGCACACATAGAAATTGCTCACGGACACGATATCTCGGACCAGTTCAGACCAGTGTAAGTGCAAGTGCCATCCGCTTGACGTATCCGTGAGCAATGTCTATGTGTGCGTTTGCTCGAGCGCGCTTGTATGTAGATTGATTTCTGTACCTATCTGTTTTGTGGTAAAGGCTTCTCCGAGCTGCAACTGTGGTGCTCCTGAACAAACAACTGCTCATATTGTGGAGGAATGCCCTGCGAGACACTTTACTGGGGATCTAGGCGACCTGCATGCGCTGAGGATGCCAGGGAATGGCTATCAAACCTAGACATTCATCTGTAGAGCACACTTTCTTTCTTCTCCTTGTTTTGTGTTTATTTTTACTTGTACATACATTGATTGAAATAAAGCAATACGATAATAATAGTGGATGCATATTTGAGCCGTTTGGGGTTGAGACTCTGGGACTTTGGAGGGAAAGCGCCCACAAGTACTTCAAAGAGTGTAGCCACAGACTAGTTGAACTGACGCGTCACCGGAGAGCATCCAGCCTATATCTAGCCTTGCACAGCGGATTAGAATTGCATACAACCCGGCCATGCTGCCAGCCTTCTGGGCACACTGCCCGGATTTGAGGCAAAATTTCTATTTATAAATTAAAATTATAATATTGCTTTACTAATCCGCGATATTAGATAATATGAGAGCTCTTTAAATTAAAGTGTGGTTTTATAAAACGATTTATATTTAATCACTCGAACGTTTTAAGACCTAACTATCTATAGTTGCATACATTACTTTATCTACACACCTAGTTATCATCACTATCATGGACTCTCTTTTATGTAGATATCATCAGAAGAATCCCTTTGTATGCTTAGATCTTTAAAACTACGCAACGGATTTTGATCCGGTTCTTTTAAATAAATAGAATGATTCAAAAGGAAGGTTTATGTGTTTCATAAATGCATAATTTATCAGCATTCATATCATTGCACCCATTGCGAAGGCGGGGCGGGTCACTAGTTATCAATAATAATATTTACTTATCATAATATCTCTTTTTTTCCAGGTACGTTAATACATCGAAGGTGCATTCATTTTCAACCGATTTAGAAAAGTGGAGTCGATACGTATGTATGTGATTTATTTATTATTTATTTATTCAAATTAGTTACACAGCATTACAGTAATTAGACTAAGACACTGTGAACTACAAAACCAGACAAAACAAAATCATACATAAAATAAATAAAAAACTTAAATCTAGTTAGATTTAGGCGACGGAACAGCGAGATTTATTATTAAGTTTAAGTGGTGATTTTAATGTAAATTTACTTGAAGTTTCATCAACGAGTGTGAGTTTTCTGAGCACTTTCAAATCTTCTGGCCTAAAAAATTTGTTTTGTGAGCCTACCCGTGTCACAGCCACCAGTTCTACATGTATTGATAACATATTTAGTAATACGGATGCGTTGGATAAATTTATCATAAACAAACTAAGCTCTGACCACTGTGGACAACAAGCATCATTCAGTTTCAGTAGGAAAATTGAAATTGATCCACAAAACACTATGTGCAGACCTATTACTGAGCATCGCTTAGATTTGTTCAATCGAAATATTCAGGAAAAAATGTGTTATCTTTCGTTTCCTCAAGAGGATGCGGACGACATGTGTAAGGTCTTGTTTGATTGCATAAAAAAAGAATTTGATTCCTGTCTCAGTCTGAAAAAAGTACAAAGCAAAGTTAAAACTATATTTAGCGACTGGGCTACTCCAGAAATCCACGAAAAAAGACTTCGTCTCTACGATCTTTATGATCAAAGATCAATCGATAAGAGACCGGAATTTCTGGAATACGTTAAGAATTTTTCTAAATCTTTCAAGCAAATGTGTGCAGCCGCTAAATCTGATTACCTATCCAAGAAGATCATTAATTCTAGTGATAAAGTGAAAACTGTTTGGAAGATGATCAATGACGAAACTGGGAAAACTAAAGTCAAAGATCGTCATTATAACCTACAAATTAACGATACATTAGTAACTTCTGATCTTGAAGTTGCGCATCACTTTGAGCGGTTCTTTTCTAATATACCTGTAGAGACGACGCAGTCATTAAATTCATCGCCAGATGTTGCTGAATCAATATTAAAAACGAATGTAACAGAATGTACAGACATCTTCAAATTTACTCATGTTACCCCTAACACTGTTATTAAAACCTTCAGGTCTTTAAATTTGAAGAAGACCGAAGATTTGTGGGGCCTTTCTATGAAAGTGTTACATTCAATTGTAGAGGCGATTGCACCATATTTGGCCGATATTTTCAACAAATGTATTGATAAAGGTGTATTTCCTGATTTGATGAAGCACAGCAAGATCATACCTTTATTCAAATCGGGAACTAAATCAGACCCCACAAATTTTAGACCAATATCAATACTACCCGCATTAAGTAAAGTCTTTGAGAAACTCATTCTTAATCAACTTACTTCTCATTTTAATCGACATAACCTATTACATAGCAGTCAATTTGGATTCACTAAAGGTCGCTCCACTACTGATGCAGGGGTGGTGTTGGTTAAACACATCTTTGATGCCTGGGAAAAGGCTCAAGATGTTGTTGGCATTTTTTGCGACCTATCTAAGGCATTTGATTGCGTTGATCATAATAATTTAATACGTAAATTGAAACACTACGGAGTAAGGAACGATGCACTTGACCTTGTCACATCATATCTTTCAGGCAGAACGCAACGCGTAGTCATCAACGGAATGCAATCAACTGGATCAGCTGTTGCTATGGGTGTACCTCAGGGCTCAATTCTAGGCCCCTTTCTATTTCTAGTGTATATTAATGATCTACCAAACCTTGTGCAATATAAACATGAGATTGTCTTATTTGCAGACGACACTTCTCTCCTTTTCAAAGTAAAAAGACAAGAAAATAACCTCGTTATTATTAACAACGCGCTGTCTACTATAGTGGATTGGTTTACTGCAAATAACCTACTTTTAAATGCCAAGAAAACCAAGTGCTTTAAATTCACATTACCGAATGTGAAACAAGTAGATTGTACCAAGGTGACATTGAAAGGTGATGTACTAGAATTTGAAGACAAAACAGTATTTCTGGGTGTTACTTTGGACTCAAAACTGCAATGGAATGCGCATATAGCCACTCTTGCAGGTAAGCTTAGCTCCGCAGCCTATGCAGTGAGGCGAATCAGACAGTTAACAAACGTCGAGACGGCAAGGCTTGTGTATTTCAGTTATTTTCATAGTGTAATGTCATATGGAATTCTGTTGTGGGGGAAAGCAGCGGACATTCAAACCATCTTCGTGCTACAAAAACGAGCCGTACGATCTATTTATGAACTAGGAGCTCGTGCATCGCTAAGAGAAAAATTCAAGGAAGCCAACATTCTCACCGTAGCGTCTCAATATATCCTTGAGAATATAATGTATGTCCGGAAAAATCTACATGCATTCAAGCTCAACAGTGACATTCACCAGTATAATACAAGAAGGAAGAATAAGCTTGTTATGCCTGCTCATCGTCTCCGTAAAGTTAGCTCTTCGTTCGTGGGGAACTGTGTACGTTTCTATAACAAAATACCTACCGAGGTAGTGAGTTTACCTTCCAGCAAATTCAAGTCTCACATAAAACGTCACCTAATAAACAAGGCGTATTATACTGTAAATGACTTTTTAGATGATAGGGATGTCTTTAAGCCAGTGGTTTAGTCATGTGAATGTAAAGTAAGCATATTTTAATCGGTAATATTAGTTTATTTGTAATGTAACATGAGAGCACATTATGTTGTTTCTCACCGGGCATTTGCTTTAGTGATGAATGCCCGGCAGTGTGAGCATGTCATGCTCGCTTAAAGGTCTTTGCTTACGGTGGCGTCGTTGATCGGGTCGCAACCTTCCCTATAATATGGTTGAGGGAGGCGATGGCTGAGATATGCGTCATGCTCGTGAACGGGTGCCGTTTGTGGGGTCCGGTCTGTTCACACTAGCAAGGGCCAAATTAGTTGTGTAGTAACTGCTTACCAGCGTTTAGTGAATTGACGTGAGAGACTTCATCCTGTACTCGATTGAAGTTATTATTTTTTATTTTTTTACTTAGAGACTGTATACATCTCTAATAAACTTAGTGTACTGAATAATGACGCTCAGAGACCTTATACATCTCTGAGGAATGAAATTTAACTATAATCATATTATTATTATCATTATTTATTTTTTCTTTTTTGTATATTGTGACGCCTAGAGACCTTATACATCTCTAAGAAATTTAGGTTTAATAATTATTGTCTATTGTAAATTATTCACATTGACGCCGAGAGACCTTATACATCTCTAAGAAATTTAGGTTTAATAATTATTGTCTATTGTAAATTATTCACATTGACGCCGAGAGACCTTATACATCTCTGTGGAATTAAATTAATTAAGTAATTATATTTTATTGCATGTTGTGACACCTAGAGACTTTATACATCTTTGGGTATATTTAATATTTTAAATTGATTGTTAAAATTTTATTTTAATATTCCTACCTAACATTGATTTGGAGTATCTATATATCTCCTATACGTGTAGGTACGCATGTAATAATTAGTTATAACACTAATGTAATGTAATTGTTCTAAGTATTGTTTACGAAAAAATGACTTACTGTTGAGTTTCTTTCGGCTTTCTTCTCAACAGCGGTCTCCTCTTGCGAAATGCCGGTAGATTCACAATCTGACTTGTAAAAGTGCCCTTGTGGCCTACTTACTGAATAAATTGAAAAAAAAAAAAAAGTTGTTAACTCAGAACTCGTTTTGTCAGTATACAATAAAATCTGCAGTTGCTTTTTCTTCGCTAAAGTCATTAGTCAACTTTTTGAAAAAAAAGTGATTATTTAATAAACTGGACGTTATTTCCTTATCTCTGATATTTTGGAGAGATGACCAAAGTGGCGACATACCTGGTATATCACCACTTCGCCAATCCTGTCACGTTAAGTTTGCGCCATATTTATATGCGATATATATTAGGCGCACTTAACATGAACGGGTAGTAACGTGAAATGTCACTTTACGCAGCTGGAATTATCGCGGTTTAATGGCAGTTAAAGGTGATATACCTGAGAAAGGTGATAGACATTCGAATTAACGCTCAGGTCCAAGATTACATATTTATTGCAGACTGGAAGGTGCCAACTTCGTCTGCGTATTTTTTTCTTAATCATAGTTGGGTAAAAATCATCCTATATCCATCTTTGGATGTCTTGCTAACCCTGTACCAAAAATAGTTCCTACAAAAAAAAAAGTAGGTAACAGCGTAAAGCGATTGTTTTTTTTTAATAATATTATTTTCGGACACGTCGGAGAAAATGCAATTTTCGCCAAATGTCCGGTTTTTTTTTCGTCCAGTTTCAGCGAATTAAGAGATGAGAGACATATCATGAAGCACATCACTACTGGTATTGTGACAGAACAAAGAGAAGATTGCATCTGGCAACCAGATTAACGTTTTTAAAACCATAATTTAGTGTAATTTTCCATTTCTCACGCTCGTGTGAATGATGGTTGATAAGCTTTAAATGTGTTTCCAGATTTGTTGAAATTGGAGTTGTTGTTGTTGTTAGCATATCTTGCCGCGACATTGCTTGTCGTGCGACTCAGCATCATGTGTCATGCTCGCACGCTATTGAAAAGAAAGTGACAGATAGTATATGCCGCGCTATAAAGCCGCCGCGGAGTTGCGCGTCCGCAGTCGCTTGCAGCGGACGTGTCTGGTCTTGCAGTGAATCTGCGTAAATTAATTCTTAATTTTAAATTGTGATTGGTTGAAGTGTGCAGTTTAAATTCCTTGTCTTTCTTACGGTGCTGTTACGGGTTGTCTCCGCCCAGTGGGCGGGTTAAGAACGAGACGCCAAATTTTTGTGTGTTCCCTGGGATCGAACTCGCGTCGCCGGATTGCGAGTCGGCTGTCTTCTCCGTTGAGCCATTGAGCGTTGCGCGCTAGCAGCGAAAGAAACCACTACAACGCGTGCATGCTGACGTCACCGCAGGCGGGTGCATCGTTCACGCCGGCGGCCGCTACGAGTGCTACGAGTGCTACGAGAGCTACGCAAGTGCTACACAAAGGGCTACGCCAGACAGTGCACTTTGATGCCAATTTAGACGTTATAAAGTGCTTTTTAGAGGTGAAACCGACGCGATGGCATCGATGGTGAGAGGCGATAGTTCGGAGTTAATCTGCCAGGGTTGCCAGTCAGAGCTCGCTGTTGGTGAGGAGTATATCCAGTGTATGGCGAAGCAGTGCGGTAAGCTTTATCACTTCTCATGTATAAATAAATCGCTTACGCTGGAAGAAAGAGATTCATGGATATGCCCCGAGTGCTGTATCCTCTACAAAAAGCCCGGCCGAAATTGCGCAACACCGGTTGGTACGCCCCTAACCGTAAAGAACATAGCGGTTAGGAACAGGAGTGAGGAACCCATGTCTCAGAACAAACCAAGAAGTAACGACGGTGGGGAGTCTGCACTGCGAACACAGTCGACAGGTGAGGCGGCATCTATGGTGCTTGAAATAAACTTGATCCGGGACCAAATGACAATGCTGTCCGAGCAATTAGCGGATGCCCTGGCCACTGTAGCAAAGTACCATGCTGCATTGACTGATTGTTCCAATAAGCTCGGAATGGTTAACAAGAGGTTGGAGCAATTGGAGCTTTCACCAATAAATGCCTGTAGATGTGCCGAAAAGGAGAGTCTAGCACCTGCTAAGGACGTCGATTCAGAAACGAAGACCAAACGGAGACGCAGGAGCCGAAATGCACAAAAGTTAACTCCGGCTGCGTGGAAAGAATCGAAAGACACAACGGGCGTCGAGTCGCCGGATGGTACAGGAGATGAAGAGCCGTCTTCCGTAGCATCTAGGAAAAATGATCTGATTAGGACGCAGACTAATTCCACAGACGGAGAGGCTGATACTCATTCCATAACTGATGAAACCCATCCAACAGATAAAGGCAGGAATGACACCGGCAAAAAACGTTTCTCGTCTCTTCGGGGCACAGCGGGGCCTGACGTCACGTCGCTCAAAGCGGTGGAGTTCCTCAAATTTATTCACCTTTGGAATATGATATCAGGTGCAGACGACATACGAGCCTATCTAAAATCCATGTGTCCAGGAAAAACGTTCACGGTCCAGGAGCTCAAGCCGAAAGGAGCGTATAAGTCCTTTAGAATTGGCGTCCCCCCGGAACTGTATGACAAATGCTTATCTGCAGAGGTTTGGCCTGAAAATGCACGGGTAAAAGCGTGGTTTTTTCGAAGATCGTACAGCAATAACGTCAAGGACTCGGGTACCACCGATCGCCAAAGAAACAGTAGGACCTGTGATAAACATTACTTATCAGAATGTCCGGGGCCTCAACACCAAACTTAGTTACTTTCGGCAAAGTCTTCTATCACTGGATTCTGATATTGTAGCTGTGACCGAGACGTTCCTGACTGATGCTGTCAATGACGCGGAACTAGCGAGTGGCGGCTGGAGCGTGCTGCGCAGAGACCGTGCCACGGGGGCGCGCGGTGGAGGCGTGCTCCTTGCGTCGCGCCCCGGTATAGAGCTCTGCCGCTGTCGACATCTGGAGACCTCAAGTGGTGAAGACTTATGGGTGTCGTTCGTTGTTCAAGGAGTTACGCATTATACTTGCGTGGTGTACATTCCTCCCAGTGCAGCGGACGAAACTTATATTACCTGGTTTCAAACCTTGGAGTCTGTGATTGATACATTGAAGGGTGCAGTGATAATACTCGGTGACTTGAATCTAAATCCAGTGTACACATCCCAAAATGTTCTTTATTATTATTGTTATTTTTTAGCTGTCTGTGGTTTGAAAGAGACGAATGAGGTCATTAATACACATGGAAGTAAGCTAGATGTCGTGCTGGTGTCGGAATGCATTGCCGGTTCCGTAGTTTTAGAGATGGTGGATGATGGACTAGTCCCAAGTCCAGATATGTACCATCCTCCGTTGGAAATTTCTATACCAGTGGATTGTTTCGCGCGCCTAGCTCGGGTTGAATGGTTAAATCCTAGCAATGTGGACAGGCAGCTAGACTGGAATTTCTCTAAAGGCAATTATGAGCTTCTTTATAAATTAATCTCAGAGGTGTGCTGGCAGGAAGTTCTTAGTGCTGAGGATGTCGACAACGCTGCTGATGGTATGTATAATGTTTTGTATGGGATATTTGACTTATGTATTCCGAAACGGGTTCGATCCAGGAAGCCTAGTAGACGTTACCCCATTTGGTATTCTGCAGATATTATTAATGACCTAAAACGGAAAAGTGAACTTCATCGGAAATGGAAAGCTACACAGAACAAAAAAGTGTATGATGAGTTTTCGAAACTGAGATCTGCGGTAAAGAAACGTATAGCGTCTGCTTACTCCAGCTACCTTGATCGAACTCAGAGTAAGATTAAAGACAATCCTCGAGAATTTTGGCAATACCTTGATAGTCTTAAGTCAAAGGGTGGGTTTGTCTCTAGTGTGACGTCTGACGGGAAGAAATTTAGAGGAGGTGAGGCAGCTAACGCATTTGCCGATTACTTCTCGGGGGTGTTCTTGTCTGATGTTCCGTGCCTAGATCCGAAGAAGCCAGGGACTGGAGATAGACGCCGTGATGCTAATGCTAATCACATCGATATTGAGTCAGTATCGATGTGTGAGGTTGAGGCAGCAATAAAGCTACTAAAGTCCAACTGCTCGGTAGGACCAGACAATATACCGGCATATATTGTAAAAGGATGTGCCGATAGTTTAAAAATCCCTATACATTATATTTTCAACTTGGCACTGAAATCTGGAGTTTACCCTCGTCGCTGGAAGGTGTCCAGAGTAAGGCCGATCCCAAAAGGAGGGGACACCTCTGCGGTAGAAAACTACAGACCCATAGCCGTTCTTCCCACGCTTGCCAAGTTGTTTGAATCCATACTCCACCGAACCCTATCAGCACAAGTAAGGCCGTTCTTAAGTGATGCTCAACATGGTTTTAGACCTAATCGCTCCGTAAGCACGAACCTTCTTATCTTGATAGATATTATCTCTGAGCATCTTGATAGGGGTGCCCAGGTTGATGTCATTTATTTTGACTTCAGGAAAGCTTTCGATCGCGTAGATAATGATTTGTTGCTGGAGAAACTGGACCAAATTGGCTTCTCTCCCAGGCTACTGTCCTTCTTCGCAAGCTATCTACGTGATCGGCAGCAATATGTCCGACATGGATGCTTCGTCTCGGCCCCCTATCATACTCGATCTGGTGTTAGTCAGGGCTCCATATTAGGACCTTTTTTGTTCGGAATTATGATAAATGACCTTCAGTCCGTTCTCAGGTCATCTCAATGCCTCCTCTACGCTGATGACTTAAAGTTAGTGCGCAGAGTGGAGACGAAAATGGATTCGGATTCATTACAGGATGATATCAACTTGGTCTTTCGGTGGAGTATGGATAACAAGCTTCTTTTCAACTCAGCCAAGTGTTGCGTTTGTAGTTTCAGTCGAGCGCGTACTCCAATACTTGCGCAATATGTTTTAGGGTCTGAGCTCATAAGCCGTGTGTCTTCAGTTAAGGATCTTGGTGTGGTCTTCGATACGCGTCTCACATTTCATGAGCACATATCGATACTTGCAGCTGACTGCTATCGAAGACTAGGCTTTGTCATTCGTAACTTGCGTGACTTTAATGACCCTTTAGCGATCAAGCTAGTCTATAACGCCCTGGTCAGAAGCAAGCTGGAAACTTCGTCGATTGTGTGGCTCCCATACGAATCAACATATGCTTTACTACTGGAAAAAGTACAAAAAGCCTTTCTCAGGTTTTTATATAAAAAAATGTATGGGTACTACCCGTTCATGTACCCAACCAAATATCTTCTGGGAACACTCGGCTACAACTCACTAGAGGTTAGGCGAAAGTTTTGTTTGCTGACTACCGCATGTCGAATCCTGCGCGGCAAGTCCGACTGTCCTGAGCTTGTAGGCCGCCTCGTGCGACTGTTTGTTCCTGACGTCCCTAGGATAGCTCTCAGACCGCGGCAGCGCGATCTCTTGATGGCGCCGGCGGCGCGTACTGTGTCTCGCAAAAATTCCCCACTTGTTCGTGCTCTTGTGCTACTCAATGCGTTCCTGACATCAGCACCGGAGTGTGATTTGTTTGCGTGGCGATGGGCGGTTGTGTGCACTGAATGTTTGAGATTTTGTGAGGAATTGGATGATCGATGATAATTGTTATTATTATTATTTGATTGTGTTGCTGTTTTTTTTTTTTTTTTTTATGTTTATGTTGGTTTTTCTATGATAATGTTGTACTAATAATGTAAGTTTCATGGCGCATTAGTTAAGAAACTGTAATGTCATGTAAACGTGTTTTTAATAAAATAAAAAATAAAAAAATAAAATAAAGAGTCGCGTGTGACAGTTATTCTAAAGATTCTGTATGTTACTAGGGTACTCTAAGGGCATCTACAGATCTTCGGAATTGGATTTCGGTTTCCGTACGGAATGACGTCGGAAAGTGTCTCTTTCTCAGTCTGTCATATGGCGATGTCTCGCTTGTCATTCCGTCCAAAACCGTACGAAAATTCCTAACGTCTATGAAGGCCTTAGAATAAATACGCATTAGAAAGAGAGTGTTCATACAAAAGATTTGCGAAAGATGAAGCCACTTTTGGTTGTATGTGTGCGTGTCTACGAACCAATCATAGAGAAGTTTTGCTTGAGAATAATACAGTGCCCCTAGGGTTACTTTGTGGAACTACAATTCTCCATACAAATCTTTTACGCAGTCGCTAACGAGTACAATCACTGTAAACTCATGGTAAGGGCTCAGAGCCGCTAGTAATAATTTTTGGAGTAGTAGGACCTCGTGCAGGGTCCGTCCGGATTATTACTACCGTCTTGCCTGCTAACCCACCGCCAAACAGCAATGTTCGCATTGTTGTGTTCCGGTGTGGGGGTAAGATAGCCGGTGAAATTACTAGCATAGAGGCATTCTATCTTCGTCCTCCGGGTAGGCAAGCACTTGTGACTCCTCTGGTGTTGCAGGTGTTTATGGGCGACGGTAATCGCTTTCCATCAGGCGATACGTTTGCTCGTTTGCCGCCTATGACATAAAAAAAAAAATAATAATAATAATAATAATAAAGGAGATAATAATAATAATAAGGGAACGGAATTGAATAAAGTTTGATAAAGTACCCTCTAATTAAAACTTTTACGGAGATGCCACAAATGCGCGCGCAGCGGTAGAGCGAGAGATCCGAGCGCGGCCATACGAGTAGGGTTGCCTGATACAAATTTCAAAAGTCCTGACAAAATTCCTGATTTTCGGCCAAAATTCCTGACACGAGTCCTGGAATTGTTTAATTTGTCAATTTGTTGTGTTGATTGATTTAGGTTTATATTTTAAAAAGATAATTACAATTACTTATAACTTTTATAAGTTACAATATATGAAACTCCAAAGTAGGTACTTGTGGATTTACCTTTTTTTATTGTAATTAAAAATAAATAAATAAATAAATATTAAGGGACAATCTTACACAAATCGACCTAGTCCCAAACTAAGCAAAGCTTGTACTATGGGTACTAAACGACGATATACATAATATATAAATACATATATAGATAACATCCATGACCCAAGAACAAATATTTTGCACAAATATTTGCCCCGGCCGGGATTCGAACCCAGGACCGCCGACTCAGTAGGCAGGTGTCTACCAACCGAGGCAAACGCGTCGTCAAAATAAAATAAAATAAAAGTTTACAGTGTATAACATTTTTTGGTTTCATTTATTTGCCGAAAATTCCTGACATTTCTCTTTTCTGGCCACATTCCTGACATATATCTAAAATTCCTGACATCTGGTCACCCTACAGACGAGTGAGCGAGACACGTGTACCTACACCGTTGCCTATAGTATAAAGGCGGCTTGTTAATTAAATTCACTAAACGAAAATGTTTAATCGCCATTTTATAGTACGAATTAGTGGTGCGTAATGCTTATTTTATAGTTTCACTAATGCTTATCCTTTAAACGGTAATATTTCGTAATGAAAATAAGCGGAATGATAATTAATTGGCATTATTTTATTCGCCAACTAGCTTAGCTCACGTTAATAGTACATTACTGGAAACGCCGGGAAAGAATGGGTTCGCCGCCCTTTTCACAGCTAGGCATGTATCTTGCTTTTCTCAATCTCTTGCTATTCTATGCCGTGAAATAAAAAAGTACACCACTTCTTTTCATGAACACAGACGCCATATAGAAAACTAGCTGTGCCCCGCGGTGTTACCCGCTCATCCCACGGGAACACTACATTTATTCAGGATGAAAAGTATCCTATGTCCTTCCCCGGGACTAAAACTATCTATATACCAAATTTCATCTAAATCGGTTCAGCGGTTTAAGAGTGAAGAGGTAACAGACAGACACACTCGCATTTATAACATTAGCATGGATGTACTACCCGGCTTAGGCCGTTTTTGTATGAAATTCCTTTTTTCAGTACAGGCTGTATCTCATGAATTAGACAGTTGACATTTTCACAGGTAGGTACTAAAAACAAAAAAAAAATTGCGGTGCAATACATACTAGGTGCAAACTTAACCTTGTCTGCTAAGATGGTGTGTACGGAACCGTCGGTGCACGAACTCGCACTTGACCGGCTTTTTTACCCTTGTGGTACTGAACTCTAAAAAGAAATTGATATATCTATAATAATTATAAAAACGGTTTAAACTCACATAAAAATTGTAGCAGCACGGATAGCTACCCCTGATGAAAAGCTCCAAATGAGTTCGAAACATGTCGGGCCGTTCCTGACAAATTTTACGTGAGTTTAAACCGTTTTTATAATTATTAAAGATGTCTCACGATAGTTTTAATAATATTATTGGTCTATCTATCCTTTGTTCTATCTCTAGTCTTCTTCCGCTTATCTACTCCAATAAGGGTGATTGCAGCCTCAGGGCTTCGTGCGTGCGATAGTTTCAACCGAGACCTAAGTCGAGTGTGTAATGCACCTAATACCTGCAATTACTGTTCTAGGTCTATATTCGGAGCGCTAAAGACATACAGCAAGCGGCCAAGTAAGGTAATCCAAATATGTGGATTGTGGGCGAAATTGCTAAAAACTTAAAAAAAAAGGTTCCTTCGTTTATGAGCTACAGATACAACATAGACACAGATAGACGTAGATAAGTAATCAGTAATCACACTGTAATCATTATATAAGAGTGACACTAATATAAAAAAGGTGAAAGTTTGTGTGTATATGTATGTTTGTTATTTCTTCAAGCTCAAACAATTGGAGCAATTTTGATGAAATTCGGTATGTAGGTAGCTGACACCCAGAATTAACACACATTATCCCAAAAAAACGGGTAACACCTATATAGCGCAGCTAGTTCATTCATAAGGATTATCAGATACCACGGTAAAAACCTAGTACACCTATTTATCTAGTCAACTGCCGTATTGGTACACTCGGACAAGATTATAGAAAGCGTGTCCAGTCCCTAATAGGCGTTCCTGGCACATATACGTCCGGTTGTTTGTGTGTCAGCGAGGCGCCTGGCACACCAGCGGGGTTCTCTATCGTTTGCCCTAATTTCATATGCCATAATCTATCACTTGCCATAAATCTATTTTTGTCTGTAAGCTGAAACTTTTCGGGATTGTCATAAAACAAACCTAACCTAATGATTTCTCCATGAATAGTATTAAAGAGATCCCGAAGAGTTTATGATTTATGAAATAAAAAGTTTATGGCAAATTAAATTTATGGCAAGTGATACATTTATGACAAATTCGGGGAAGTGAAATGCTCCCCGCCAGCGGGTCTATGATGGTTGCTTTTATCACACGATAAATAAGTGACAAAGCATCCGTCACGTTTTGACAGATTGTTTGTCACTTATTTATCACGTGATTAACGCAACCATCATACGCAGTACTCTTATGAGTTAACGTGACCGTACACCTTAGAATAATTACGCCTAAAAACCTAGTCAGCGCTTAAAAGCCAGTTTTGGTAAGCCACGGCCTGTCACGGGCTTAGTTTCGTCCGTGTGCGCATCTGTCACAACGTCAATGTCACAAGCAACACGTCTCTATGATTGGTTCGTAGACACGCACACATACAACCAAAAGCGGCTTAATCTTTCGCAAATCTGTTGTATGAAGACTAATAATAACCTAAATTAAAAAAAAAAATCACCCCGACACAAGCATCTGGTCACCATGAGACCCTTATTCAATGACTGATATAGAAAATGCTACTAAAACTTAACAAAACTACAAAATTTAGAATTCTTAGCATCCATATTGGCTGAGATCTGGCCACTTGTTACTATTAAAAGCTAAAATATCTTGGAAAATACTGGTTCTATTCCCACCAAACATAGCTAAAAACCATCTTGACGGACATGTCTATTGGTAAAAAAAACTGCACTTAAATGGGTCCATTCGATTGGGAAATACGATGCCACAGACAGGCACAGATGCACATGTTAAACTTATTATACTTAACACACCTCTTTTTCGTCGGAGGTAAAAAAAATGTCTCCCTATTCGGATTGCTATATTTGCTGTTGGTGTGTCAGGCTCCGAATCACCGCCGGTAATAGCTCGTAGACTGACCACAGACGGACCACATACGTATAGCTATAATTATACACCGCTTGCTAGTTTATACGATGTATGCTGTCACTTATCAGAGCCTTATTCGACCACGCATTGCGGTATCCTCATTTAGAAATATTTGGGCTTCAGCACGGCGATATAACGAAGATATTGTTTTTAGGGTTCCGTACATCAATTGGCAACAATTTAACCCATATATTATATGATTCCTTTGTTGTCCGTCTGTCAAGACCTTTTTTACAGAAACGCGTGGAGGAATCAAGCTGAGGACTTAAAATTAACTCAGGTCTGCTATTCTTCCCACGATTTTTATTTAACTGCGGTTAATGACAGCAAGTTAAAGTATTATAACATTTTAAACGAGTAGGTACGTAACTATTTCCACTTAAGACAACTCTTTACCGTTGACAAAAGTATCCATCCCATCTTTGAATGTCATGGTCTCTAAGCTAAAGCTAAAATTAATAATAAATAAAAATAAATTTTGAGAGATATAAGGCATCTTTCGAAAAACATGGAAAAACATAATTATCTTTCGAAATTAAATTAAATTTCGAATAGCATAATATAATAGTATAGATGACTTTGTGTCGTACATAATTGCAGAGCATACGTAATTAAATACGACTACTGACTACCCATCACATCTGTGCAATATCACTACGAGATAAATAAACGCTTAAGATTCCTTATTCCATTAAATTTTTATTTTTTACATATTATGAGAAATATATTGATAATTTCAACCAACTTTTAAAGTGAATAATAGATTTCCCTGGGTTCTAGAAAGTAACGTAGCTATTTCATGCTTCATTGCGTGCAGTCGAAAATTATTTGAAACAACCAGTTTTCTGCGTGAAATAAATCTCAATAGCCCTGTTCTAAGTAGTAACAGTGATAATATGTTAAGAAACATGTTTGATCATAGAGAAAAATGTCTAAAACAATCAGCATTTGAAAGGATCAGGAGCCTTAAATTTATAATTATAACTTACACAACGCCCTTTTTATAACAAGGTCTATTAATAAATTGAGCCGACCGGTCATGTCGCTTTATAAATAGAAGTAGACCAAAATAAGAAAAAGGGTGATTAAAAGGGTGTATTTTTAATCCTAAAAGGTATGTAAGTAATACTCTTTAACCAGCTGGCGTCTGGTTGGGATGGGATTAGGTCGATAAATGTATCAATAAAAGACATCTCTATGACTTACGTGGTTGGCGCAGTTTGTAATGCACCGGCCTACTAAGTCATTTTTTTCTATTTTAGTGAGACTGCCAAGTTGAGATTTTGAAAAGAAACAGCAAAGATACATTGCCCGTTGCTATGTCGACGCGTTTGGCTCGGTTTGTAGACACCTGCCTACTGAGCCGGCGTCCCGGGTTCAAATCCCGGCCGGGGCAAATATTTGTGTGATGAACTCGAATATTTGTGCTTGGGTGACGGTTGTTCTATGTACTTAAGTATATATTTATCTATATAAGAACGTATATCGTCGTCTGGTACCCATAACACAAGCCTTCTTGAGCTTAATTTGGGTCTAGGTCGATTTGTGTGAGGTTGTCCGATATTTATTTATATTTATATTTATTTATGTTTTTGTCTAATTTTGTAATACTTATGAATTATGATTCTCCATATTTATTTATTTAAACAACATACAACTATCTTTACGGATCTTAACCTAATACGATAGTCTGGAACTATCTAAAACTAAATTATGTATATTATTTATGTACCTAAGACTATTTTTTTTAAATAAGATGTGGACTTTTTTGCCATTAGTTTCACGGAGTTTAGTTCATTAACATCGACACCATCACTAACGATAATATCGATACGCACACAGCCCTACGTTAAGTGTCCAGTTCTACTTTTTACAGCCCGCTGGTATGATAACGCACCGGTTTGCCCGCTCGTATACTGACACACTTAGTCTGTACAGTCTGGAGTTTTATTGGAGCAAAAAACCGGCCAAGACTAGTCGGACTCGCGCACCGAGGGTTCCGTACAAACACTTCCCATCATAACATTAATTCGATGATTGTGTTAGCCCCAATGTAGCAAAGCAATGCAACATTTATTGGACAATATGTCCATTATAACACTTTATACTCTCGCGGTTTGAACACATAATTAAAACTTATTGAACCGAGTCTATCGCGATATTTTGATTTACCTTCATTGCCTGAGTACGCCTGGGACCACGGCACGTGAAACCGTGTTGAAACGTCAGGCAATGAAGTTAATCAAAATATCGCGATAGAGCCGGTTCAATAAGTTTTAATTAATTATGTCCGTTTTTGCTACTTTAGTGAGCGGCAATCTCACTAATAGTTGAGGTTTTGAAGATACAGCAGATTTGATACATCGTCGACTTTTGCGATAAGTACAATTTTATTTAAACAACATACAGCTATCTTTAAATGTCTTAGTAATCTTATTAACCCAATACGACAGTATGGAATTAAGTAATTAATTGAATCAGGTTAGGCGTTACTTTGCGGAAATCCAAATAATTGAAAGATAAAGATAAAGATAATTTATTTGTGAACATGAGTATTACATACAGTTGTTTTAAAATGAAAATATAATGTCCTCCATGTTTTGCCTTTCGGCGTACAAATTACAATTCACAATTGTTGATAACATAATTAAATAGCGAAATAAATTAAATCAAAAGTGGAAATATACATTCATGATGATGTCATACTAATATTAAATTAAATTGAGTCTTCATTCATATTACAATAACTTACGTATATTAATTACTACAATCATTTAAAAAATCATTAATGCTATAATATCCCTTATTTACTAACAATTTCATAAGTTCTCGCTTAAAACCTGCAATTGTACTGTCTCGTATCTCTTTAGGTATCTTATTATAAATTTTAGGACAAAGCCGAAAATGCTTTTCCTCAGCAGAGCAGTGTTAGAGATCTGATTTAGTACCTTAGTGTTGTCACGTGCTCTTAGATAACTGTTAGGAATATTTCCTCGTTGAAACAGATCAGGATTGCTCTTAATAAATACAGCAACTTCGTAGATGTAGATTGAGGGAAATGTCAATATTTTATATTTTATAAAGTATGGTTTACAGCTATCTAGTGGTTTCAGGCCAAACATAGCTCGTATACATCGCTTTTGGATTTTAAAGATACTGTCCCGATCTGTACAATTTCCCCAAAATATCACTCCATATCTTAGTATAGATGCCACTAGCGCATGGTATGCGGATAAAACAATCTCTACGTTTACTATTTGCCTCAGTTTATGTAGCGCATATGATGATTTAGCCAGTTTTGAGCAAGTAACTTCAGCGTGTTTTTTCCAGTTAAGAGATTGATCTATATAAACACCCAAGAACTTTAGGTTTTCTACTTCGTCTAACTGGTTACCTTCATATGATATGCTAACATGTGGTATATTAGACTTGCGTTGACCATAGTGCAGCAGTTTAGTTTTAGATAAGTTTACTCTAAGATTATTCCTTGTTAGCCAGGAAATAATGTCATTTATTGATTCATTAATATCATTTTCATATGTCAATCTATTCTTACATTCTACAGTTACGGTACTATCATCTGCAAATAATGTCATTGGGCAATTTACTGCATTTGGCAAGTCATTAATATAAATAATAAAAAGCAATGGTCCAAGCACAGAACCTTGTGGTACTCCATATTTTATAGTTCTTTTCTCAGATAAAAATAAAGTCTCTTTTGTAGTCTTTGGATCTAATCTACATATTTCCACGTATTGGCATCTATGACTCAAATAAGATTCTAACAGTTGAAGCACATTTCCTCTTACTCCATAAGCATTGAGTTTTTTAAGAAGAATGTTATGATTAACAAAATCGAATAAGTAACGAAATTAAATAAGTAATACTACTTTGCAATTCTTTGTATTATCCGCGATATAATATCGTGCCAGTTAATTTGTGCTAACCTGTTATACTTATTTGCGTATTTTTTCATGGATACATGTATTTAACGGTCCCACTCTTTACTGGACACACTTAGTCTATACAGGTTGGAGTTTTATTGGACCAAAAAACCGGCCAACTGCGAGTCGGACTCGCGCACTGAGGGTTCCGCACAAACACTTCCCAGTAAACTGGCCGGGTTAAAAGATATTCCAACCGATAGATGGCATTGTAGTCATCGTCTGTACAAAACAAAAGAAAACGTACGTGGTGAACTTTTTAGGGTTCCGTAGCCAAATGGCAAAAAACGGAACCCTCATAGATTCGTCATGTCTGTCTGTCCGTCTGTCCGTCTGTCCGTCTGTCTGTCCGTCCGTATGTCACAGCCATTTTTTTCCGAAACTATAAGAGCTATACTGTTGAAATTTGGTAGGTGGATGTATTCTGTGAGCCGCATTAAGATTTTGATGCAAAAGTAAACAAATAATAATAAATATTGGGGGCTCCCCATACTTAGAACTGAAACTCAATTTTTTTTTTCATCAAACACATACGTGTGGGGTATCTATGGATAGGTAGGTCTTTAAAAATGATATCGAGGTTTTTAAAATATTTTTTTTCTAAACCGAATAGTTTGCGTGACAGACGCTTCCAAAGTGGAAAAAAGTTGGTCCCCCTCTAAGTTCTAAAATAAGAAAATTAATAATCTAAAAAAACATATGATGTACATTACTATAAAAACTACCAACGAAAATTATTTTGAACGAGATCTAGTAAGTAGTTTTTTTAATACCTAACTTTGCACCTAATTTATATGGGGCGCTATATACCTACCAGGTGCAAACTTAACTTAACCACTTAGGGATGGAAAGTGTTTGTACGTAACCCTCGGTGCGCGAGTCCGACTCGCACTTGGCCGGTTTTTTATATAACTAACAAGGCCCGATCGCCCGAGTCTTTGCATTGAAACATCCAATTTAAAGGACACGATCTACACTTGCTTTAAACAGGCCAAGCGCGAGTCTGACTCGCGCACCGAGGGTTCCGCACAAATACTTATCTCATCTTCACTGGCCGGGTTAAGTTAAGTTTGCACCTGGTATGTATGGCGCCGGATACAAATGAGGTGCAAAGTTAACGGATCACGTTTGCTGCTTGGAAGCCCCACTTAAATATTTATTTTATTGTGTTTTAGTATTCGTTGTTATAGCGGCAACAAATATACATCATCTGTGAAAATTTCAACTGTCTTATCACGGTTCATGACATACAGCCTAGTGACAGACGGACGACGGAATCTTAGTAATAGGGTCCTCGTTTTTACCCTTTGGGCGCGGAACCCTACAAACAAAGACTGACTTCAAATCTAAGAGGTTCTCAAGTCAACGCGCATGTCTTAGTTACCTCAGATTCCTTGTCGAATTTGTGACGGATGCTTTGTCACTTATTTATCGGGTCATAAAAGCAACCATCAAAGGCCCGCAGGGTAGCCATCTTTCTCTAGACAGCTCTATTTATTCGGTCTTCAAATCGCGACCGTTACGTGACGTCATCAATTGACAGGACAGTCACGTATGTAGGCGGACGTAACGGATCCAGTGTCGCAAAAAGACCTAACTAGTCGGTAAAATGGTCTCAAAGAAACTCTCAATTATTGACAAGCCCTCGTTATCCTATTGTGATTTATTGGCATATATTTGAAACCTACAGTTTGAATTTATTCTTGATAATTTTTGTTTCAAAAACTACTCGTAATTGACATAGTTCGCGCCGGATACCGTTTTTTTTTCAACTTATTTTCGACTGCACGTAATAATAGCTACATATATTATATTTTTATCTAGAACTTGGAAATTAAATCAAAGTAAAGGTAAATAATTAAACTATGGTTCTAAAAAATATAATAAAATTAATAGGTTCAATAATTATATAAAAGTATTTGTCGATTCTATTTTTAAAAATTATTCAAAAGGGTGGAGGTACAGCGGTTAACTTTTTTTTTCACTTTTTTCTAATAATGGTCGTGAAGTCTACTGCTCACAGAGTCACAGTAAAGATATAGATAAGTATGAATTTTAGAATAACAACGGCACTCGGCTACTTGTCTACAGTTTACGCCCTAGCCGTAACATAAGGAATTCCCTTTGTTCCGATAACCACCAGCACATAAATATAACGGCGACAGTCCACAGATATCTGGAAACTGCCCATCGCTTATCTATCGCATTCTACGGAAACTTAGGTGGCACAGAATTAAACTTAACAGAAGACTCCGTATTTAACACAGGCATCCAGAGAACTCTGAGGTATGAGCTGCAGAATTGACAAACATTTCATATTTCCAACAGGTGGAAATTAAAGAGATCGAGAAAGCTTTACCTACGTAGTGTAGACCCTAAATAATGTTTTGAATATTTTTTTCTGTATGTAAAAAAATATAACAAAATACATAAAATAACCGAAATCTACGACAACTATGCTGGAATAGAGTTGTAGTCTTCGACCTATCCGCAAAAAATGAGTTGTCAATAATGTCAAGCTAACCTCATTCGTTTTTTAAATTAGATACCCGACTAAAGTAACCGATACATAGTGTCATAGTTTTGGAGTTACAACTTTTTAGAATTAGTACATTTTAATAAATTAATAAAATAAAAACAGCGACTAAGTCATATGTTTAAGCGAAATACAGAAAAATAATAGCATTATATCAGAGGTCTCATCATTAAGATTAAATATATCTCTTCCAGACAACCTTTGAATAGAGAAATTAAGACACTAATACTGACAATGGCAGGTGTAAAATTACTGAAACGTAAGGTAAAAAAACGAATTTATATACGCAATATAATACGTTAAAATTATTTTATGTAAATGACTATAAAACAAAACACCAAATTAATCAGCTAAGAATACCTACAACCTAATAGCTAAATCCCAGTTGCTGGTAAAATGTGTGTGTCTGTTTAATTTGAAATGTAATATCATTTAATACCACATTTTATGCAAATATTAAAAAACAATATTATATTGCATTAGGGATTCAAAATCTCGGTATTTTATTCCTTTGCTACTTGGAACAAAGTTACCAATCGCTTCAACAAAGTAACTCTGTCCAAGGATTGCGATTTTCACATATTCCCATATTTGTATGGAGACCGATTATATCTATGGCAATTAAACACGGTTTCCATACAAGGGGAATTCCTTATTGGCCAAAACGGAAGACTCGCTGCGTATGCGCAAGTTTGGCTTAAGTCATGAGAATAGCGAGAATAGATGACGACTGATGTTACATTCTACAGCATACTTTAGTCAATGTCATGAAACAAAAAAAAAGCACAAAATATTAATATATTTTGAAGTATGTAACTTCAAAAATACGCATTTTTTTGTTCTAAAGCCATTTTGAAATTGTTTTCAGAATCCTCATAATTTAAAAAAACAATAATTATATGACAACCATGAACTTAAACGTACTTTTTTACGGTGAAAAATGGCAAATTACTTATTGTCTACATACAAATATATCGGTACCCATAACATACATTCACACACACTCACAAACCTCCATGCTGGTGTTATTGTAATTTAATTTACATTATTTTAGTAGTTTTTTATTTATTTTTTTATTATTATAGTTGTTTGCATTACGTTGTTATTATTATTGTTTTTTTGTCATATTATACATTTAATTTAATTTTTTTTTTGAACTGTCAACATGTCAGCAGCCGACTTAATCTCCGGACTTAGTCTGAAAACCAGCGCTGGGCTTTACTGACCTAGCACATGCTGAGACTGAGACCCATTGCCTCACTTTATTCTGTTTTGTATTGTTTTTTTAGTTACTAGCAATGTAATTCTTAGGATAAGTTTTTTAAGGCAATAAATAATATTCTAAATCTGATTCTGATTCTGATATACAGCCTGTTACCGGCATGCGGGCATATATTAAAACTGATAATAATATGATCCATTAGTAATTGTTTGCGTGTATTAGCTAATCATAATTATGTAAATTAACTGCACAATTCAATTTCTTAAATCCGCACATCAATGTAGTGGGTGTACAGCGTAATTGTCGTTACTCATATCACGCTGTCATTTAACACTCTCTTGTCAATTTACTTTACTGTACATTACTTACTGGCAATTAAAATTTTGTTAGAACGTTAATAAAGCCTGAATTTGAGTTAATTAATTAAATTAAGGTCATGGATGAAAAAAAATGAAAAATGAAAAAAAAATGAAAAAGTATTTATTGTCTCCACCATAAAGTATACAGATACGTTAAAGATCTATGTTACTTTACTCTACTTTAAGAAAAGCCTACTTGGCGGTAACACACTGTATACGTGACGTCACGCGTTTAAAGTGCTCTGTAGAAATATTGAACTTTGACGGTCATTTCTGACTTTTAGAGCAGTCTAAGTGTAGTTAGTCCCATATAGACATTTGATCACAATAAAAAATAGAATCTTGCAACCTCTGCACAGTTGTGCTAGAGAACTATGAAGTTTACTCTTTATGGTGCGACAAATACTACCTGTCTCTTTCCTTTCAATGCCGTGCTAGCGGGACGGGTGATCCGCACGATAAACGAAATTGCGGCAAGATGTGAATATGCCGCAATATAGTGTATTTTATAATAGATAGATTTTGGAAAATGATATACATACATTCGTTATAATTATATACGCGTTATATTGTATGTTGGCCCTTGGAGGTACCCTTGAAATTAATATTGTTTTGAATCACGCGACGAACACCATAAAGTTGCAAAGGTCAGAAACTTTCATGGCTATGCAAATAATACTATTAATTCATCAATTAATATGCAATGCGCTGTGAAAGTCGTGCAGGCCGTAATCACGACATTACGTACTAAGAACTTGCATAATTCTACGCATAAAGGCTATTACATACCGAATGCCTGACCTGCACGTGGACGTCCACGTTTAATTATTTTTTTACGCACTTTAATTTTCTCAAACTGATTTTTTCTTGTTCTGGATAAACACGTGACAACACTGTGTTGCCGTTACAATATTAAAAATATTCAAATCTAGATTTTAAAAATCATCATATTGTAGTTTGTAGTCTGCCTTAGACTTTATAAAACTACACAAGATGGTCGGAAATACTGACAACCAAGTCATTCCTCGGTCTAACTTTTTTCAAGGTGAATGTAGATGCGATACGCCTTGTGCGACAAAATGGTAGAACCACGAGGCCACGATATTTGAATGATAACCTGCAGTACGTCTAAGTCCTATGGTAGTAATTAGGGTAGTATCTGTTCATGGAGGTTATCATAAAGTTTTCGTGACGTACGCTTACAGGTGCACACGCAAGCAGTGCGACATCTAGACCACAAATTATTGAATACCTAAAATTTTCAATAAGATAAATATTCTACAAATATCTTAAACAAGATAGGAAAACAAGTAAAACGGCATTTAATTCAAAACTGAAGGATTTTTTCGTCAAATTAATTAATGTAATCGTTAATACCGCTGATGCTACCTATATTATAGGATTACAGATATTCGTTATGTAGCCGGTCCATTTGTACCTGCAGTAATATCATATGCATTAATTAAGTTGTTTGATAACTGAGCGCTTCTCGCTATTTCGAAAAAAAGCTCCTATATGAGAATCATTAATTTACAACTAGCAAGACACGTCCACGCGTGCGCATCCGGTGTGCTCCAGCCTTTATGCTATACAAATCAAAATGTTAATGTCAATACGAATGCCTATTGTTCTAGCCATAGATACGAAGAAATGATGGGAAAGGCTAAATGACCCAAGCGGCATTGATGGTATTCTGTGAATCATACATAAATCGTTTTTTACATCCGATCTAAGCTACAAAGTGTATGCCGCCGTTTCTGTTTTACAACATTCAAAGGAGGTGATAGTGTATTTAATTTATTTTTCATATTAAACCATCGATACAAGTGTGGTGTGTAAGTACCAACATTAAAAAAAATTGACATTACATGATTTTCTGTCAATCTGGGAGTTTTGTTTCGGCGGTTCTTTCTGTTCAGTAAGCCTTATAGTGAACCACTGGTAGATATTTTTTTTAAATACAATTATTAATGTCCTTCTGGCACATGTGTAACTGTCTTTACACATTAGGCTCATCCGGCATGTATGTACAGGTACACCTTAATCAGTAATAAATTCATATTTATAAAATGAGTAATTTGTGTAATAATACTAAATGTTTGCGCATATAAGTGTAACGTTGATAGAGAAAAATTGTGTTTCTCTCATCAACCTTTGACAACGGTATCTGCAAAGCTTCCGAAACGTCAGGGAGGCTCAAATAATTAATATACTTATACTATATAATCCGTATCAACCTTTGACAACGGTATCTGCAAAGCTTCCGAAACGTCAGGGAGGCTGAAATAATTAATATACCTACACTATATAATCCGTTTCAATTGTTTTATTTAAATGTGTGACGGTGTGCGGATATATACAATTCTTATCAAAATGTTGTTGATTGCTTTTATGAATTAGCCAATATTATGGACATATTAATGAGATTGTTAAAACGCAAAAATAATCGCCCTTTTAAGTTTATTCAGTAGCTATTCTCCCAGATTTTGTGGCTTGGACCACACTTTTACCTGCCTGTAGGAAGCCGAAGAGTAAAATATTGTCTTCGCACATAATAGACCCCGGAATCTGCCGGATCAGGTTATTCCGTTGGCAGATAAACTGTCCGGCTCTAACAATGCAACGCATTGGCATCTCGAAGCTTGCGATATCTCCAATTGAACACGCCGTAGGGTTGGATCCTACCGAGCCAAGGCATAAGAAAACAAGGTATGAAACTCCGGAATGACAGTTGGAATTTCGAAGTCATCACGCTACGATTGGTTGGTTGGTTCTGTCAATCCGATTCAGTGTTGCCAGTGGTGTATCATACTACCCGATTCTCTTATTATATGTTGAATGCAGTTTTTATTAAATCTACAATCGATGCCATGGTTCCGAAGAATTAACAGATTTCCCTATCCATACTAATATTATAAATGCGAAAGTGTGTCTGTCTGTCTGTCTGTCTGTTACCTCTTCACGCTTAAACCGCTGAACCGATTTAGATGAAATTTGATATATAGATAGTTTCAGTCCCGGGGAAGGACATAGGATACTTTTCATCCTGAATAAATTTAGTGTTCCCGTGGGATGAGCGGGTAACACCGCGGGGCACAGCTAGTATACTATATACTATATATACTATTATATACTATATACTATTATACTATAATATACTATATACTATATATACTATACTATACTTACTATATACTATATATACTTGCTATATATACTATAACTATATAATATTATAAATGCGAAGGTGTGTCTGTCTGTCTGTCTGTCTGTCTGTCTGTCTGTTACGTCTTCACGCTTAAACCGCTGAATCGATTTTGATGAAATTTGGCATGGAGATAGTTTAAGATCCGAGGAAGGACATAGGATAGTTTTCATCCTGGAAATTATCCCTAAAAAGATTGAAAGTGAGTAAGTAATTCATGATGACATTGATGACCCTGTAGAAAATGTAATGATTAGACCAAAAGCACAATTGCTCTTACATTTGCTTAGGCGCTTTTTGGATATCTATCGTGTTGTACGAGGTTGCCTCCATACTTCCAAGTTCCACGCGGGCGTAGTCGCGGGCAAAAGCTAGTCTCTTATATTTTGTGAGTTATCCCTACTGACCCATTTGGATTGATCACCCGGTATAGCAGAAGAGTCAAATATTGTCTTCCCAAAAAATTTTTTTTTTTTTATAATCGATCTGGAAATCCGCCGGTTCAGGTTATTCCGTTAACTTGCATTTGGCTTTTACTTTCGAGATTTATTTTCTTTCTCCCAGTCAGCTCAATCTGATTGGATTATGGTACAGTCCGACCAAAAAGGGTAGAAATTAAAAAGTGGCAATACTGTAGTGTCGTCCCTGTTTTCTTATATTGATTAGAAAGGGAGGACACTTCAGTATTGCCACTTTTTAATTTCTACTCTTTTTGGTCGGACTGTAAGATACGCAATATATTTTACGTAACTGGACCGTAACGTGGGATTTTCTGCCCGCTACGCGTGGAGAATATCTCACTTCCTAGCCAAGACAAGACGTAAATCTTTAGACAAACCACGGGCGGTAATTCGTAAAGCCCCGATTGCATATTTGGGCCGAGGTGGTTTATTTTTGGGTTGATTTTTATTTTGTTGTTGTGTTTTCAGATTTCAATCAAAGGTGAGTTGGTTGCTTATTCTGACCATGGTAAGCCCAATTTCACGTCATGTCCTAAATTTTTTTTGCATTGAGCTTCACAAAATGTATTGGCCCATGGGCCGATTTTTATTTTGTTATCGATTAATTATAAAATAACAAGTTTACTTACGTTTCCATACATTTCGTGTAACTCAATGAAAAAAATTGTAGGATATAAATTAAAATAAATAAAATTAAATAAAACTTTATTTCAGACGTTTTACATCCATAAAGTGATAATAAATCTTAATGTGAAATTTACATACAGTCAGAATAAGCAACTTTACCAACTCAACTTTGATTGAAATCTGAAAACACAACAACAAAATAAAAATCAACCCAAAAATAAACCACCTCGGCCTCGGAAGTCTAAAAAAAAATCGACAGCAAAATAAAAATTAGCCCTTCTGAGAACTATTATTGTCGACAGGTCAGTAAAGTGTGTATTTCTACCTCATTATGCGCGCGCATGGTCGCACCCGCCGGACCGTAACGGGCATCGAACCTGCTAATCGCTGGGCCTATGATATAATGAGCAATGCTCATGGGTTTGTGAACTCCGGAAGTGAGACTGATATTTACATAAAAAAAAGAAAATAAAGTGAGAAATAACACAGTTTATTTACAAGAAAACATTAAAAATTGGGCAAGTGCGAGTCCGACTCGCGCATGAACGGTTCTATCTAATCTAACCTATAGATTGTTATAACATGAAATTTGTTCTTAACTATTTATTTTATTTTATTTTTAGTATTTGTTGTTATAGCGGCAATAGAAACACATCATCTGTGAAAATTTCAACTGTCTAGCTATCACCGTTCTTGAGATACAGCCTGGTGACAGACGGACGGACGGACGGACGGACAGCGAAGTCTCAGTAATAGGGTCCCGTTTTTACCCTTTGGGTAGGGAACCTAAAAAACTAATAAACATATTAAAAGGTGGTTAAAACGATTAGAAAGTATTATAAAAACATGGCCCTTAGCGTGCCCAAAACCCAGGCAGCATTCCCGCTCTGTATTGCGATGGCAGTTCTTTGCGCGAGAAACACAGACAACCCCCACTAGACGGAGCATGTAAGGCGACCCGCGCGCACCGACGATATGGTACGGCAGAACATTAAAGTATCAACACGGCGGCCACCGTTTAGTTGCGTCCTTGTTTATGATCCATGCGTACGTCAACGAAAAGGAAATTAAATAAATAACATGGTAAATTGTAGTGTTAAGTGGTGTAGAGAATCCTCATAAACATGGACGCAATTAAACGGTGGCCACCGTGTTGATACTTTAATGTTTTGCCGTACCATATCGTTGGTGCGCGCGGGTCGCCTTACATGTGCCTTGCATGCTCCGTCTAGTGGGGGTGGTCTGTGGCGCGAAAACTGCCTACGCGAGGGTCACTCGTTGCCTCCCTTAGTCGTAAAAAAGTTGTTTTTGCAATACTTACAAATGTTGTGCGAGGTAAGACCACACGTGAGTGCTTTAATAGGATCAGGGGGCTTATGATGGTTGCATTTATCACGTGATAAATAAGTGACAAAGCATCTGTCCCTCACACTCGCATTTTGTCAAAACGTGATGGATGCTTTGTCACTTATTTATCGCGTGATAAAAGCAACCATCATAGGTCCGCAGATGAGTGATTTTTTGGTCTAATTATGTACACTACTTTATCTGCATATTCATTCATCATCACCCTGAAAAAAAACCGGCGAAATGCGAGTCTGATTCGCGCACCGACCGTACAAATACTCATCTCATCCCGTCTTAGTTGCCCGGGTTAAGTTAAGTTTTACCTGGTATGTATGACACTGCATACAAATAAGTTGCAAAGTTAACGCAACCGATCACTTTTGTTGTATGGGAGCCCTATAAATATTTATTTTATCCTATTTTTTAGTATTTGTTGTTATTAGCGGCATCAGAAATACATTTATCTTATTAAAACTTTCGTGAGACATATTTAATTACTGACGAGTCGCTGCCGTCCCTGATGAAGAGCTCCATACGAGTTCGAAACATGTCGGGCCGTTCCTATTTCACGTGAGTGTAAACCACTTAATACAATAACGGAAATACATCATCTGAAAATTTCAACTGTCTAGCTATAACCGTCACGGCTCATGAGATACAGCCTGGTGAAAGACGGACGGACAGCTAAGTTTTAGTAATAGGGTCCCGTTTTTTACTCTTCGGGTACGAAACCCTAAAAATATACAGCATTGCTAAATGGTTTGTATAGAATCCAGTAACGTTAGATTTCCTGGCAACTATTAACACCTTTAATTTGAATAGAAGTCCTTTGACGATGTTATAACGACAACACGCTAATGTGTGCATATTATTATGACGCGGTCAGCCATCTTTAAGATGCCAATTAGTATGACGAAGGATATCAGGATGCAAATGCAGCAAAGTGCGGCAAAAGTAGTAAGGCTATACACTGCGCTTTGTATATTCAAGCAATTTAATAAATTGAAATTGAATTGAAATATATTATCATTGAATAAAGCACTTGAAGACGCGGTTGGCGCAGTGGTTAAGCAACTGCCTACTGAGCCGACGGTCCTGGGTTCAAATCCCGGCAAGGGCAAATATTTCGGGTGTGTAATGTTTTGCATAACAACAATTTGCGAATTTTCATTTTGCATAAAACGAATTGCATAATTTCAACCTGCATAAGTGATCATATAGCATAAAAACAAAATGCATACAAACGAATTGCATAATTTCGAAAATTATAATAGTTTAATTGCATAATAATGTATTTGCATAATAGACAAATAGCATAATAGTCACTTTGTATACTATACCATTGTCATATCATACTTTTTTCATAAAAACTTAAAGCATAAATGTTGTCCAAATATATATATTATACAAAAATATAATATTTTTTTCTTAATCATTCTTCCCCATTGCCGAGCCAAATTAGGAGCAGTTACCTTTTAAGGGTCATAAAAAAAACCCTAACCTACCTATCTCTGGGAGCAGTTTCGTTTTTAGGGTCATAAAAAAATAACCCTAACCTACCTATCTCTGGGAGCAGTATCGTTTTTAGGGTCATAAAAAAAACCCTAACCTACCTATCTCTTGGAGCAGTTTCGTTTAAGGGTCATAAAAAAAATAACCCTAACCTACCTTTCTCTCGGAGTAGTTTCGTTTTTAGGGTAAAAAAAACCCTAACCTACCTATCTCTGGGAGCAGTTACATTTTTAGGCTCATAAAAAAACTAACCCTAAACTACCTGTCTCTTGGAGCAGTTTCGTTTTTAAGGTCATAAAAAAAATAACCCTAACCTACCTATCTTTTGGAGCAGTTTCGTTTTTAGGGTAAAAAAACATAACAATATTTCAGTAGGTTGGTACTCAACAACTTTTTATCCTTTTTTTTTAGGACTTATTTGATATGATATTTATGCAACTTGATACCTAATTATTTTAGGTGTTTTTATGAGTTTTAATAAATATTCTGAATGTATGTTATAGTTATACCAAGTGACATTATGACTTATGAACATTATAACTAATGTTATTATGATTATTAATGGATATGATGTTTAAATATTATGGTTGACAAAATTATGAATTTTGTGTTTATTATTCATTTTGAAAGTAGTTAAATGAAAATATTCTAAAAGTTTTTATGCAACTTGAACCGCACCCCAAATATTTGTGTGATGAACTCGAATATTTGTGCCTGGGTCATGGATGTTATTTGTATTTAAGTATGTATTTATCTATATAAGTATGTTTATCATCGTCTAGTGTCCATAACACAAGCCTACTAGAGCTTACTGTGGGACTAGATTGATTTGTGTGAGTTTGTCCGATATTTATTATATATTTATTATTTAAAGCACTACTGTAGGCAAAGGCAAAGGCTGTCTTTATATCTTTGGAATAGCACTTTTTGTCAAGCAAAACATGGGCATTTTTAATAATCTTTTTATCGATTATTTTTTAATATAGAAATTCCACATTAATATTTTTATAAATATTGACACAAAGGTAAATTATGAAAATTTTAATGTGATCCACTGCAATGTAAGCAGGACTCGAACCCGCGACCCTACGTTTCTAGCGTAGTGCTCTCCCAACTGAGCTATCATATCGTTACGTCAATCACACTTAATCTTTGATTCCATAATTCTACGATACTGGAGCGCCCCCTGCGTCGTAAATGCTTACACGCAACGATCGTGCGTGTAATGCACATTCTAGGATATAGCTAATATTTAGGGTGGTCATCTCTAAAACCTGGCTACCAGGACAAGAAACGTGAAAACCCTTGATTTTGGAGTTTAAAATTAAAAATTAGGTAAGTGCGAGTCCGACTCGCGCTTGAAGGGTTCCTTACCATAATCTATAACAAGTTTATTGTATGAGATCCCCCCTTAAATAATTATTTTATTTTATTTTTAGTGTGTGTTGTTATAGCGGCAATAGAAATACATCATCTGTGAAGTTTCAACTGTCTAGCTATCACCGTTCTTGAGATACAGCCTGGTGACAGACGGACGGATGGACAGTGAAGTCTCAGTAATAGGGTCCCGTTTTTACCCTTTGGGTACGGAACCCTAAAAATCAACCTTCGTACGAGGAAGGAAGGAAAAAAAGTCATCAAAATCTTGTTCGGCTGTAGACAGATTGGTAGTTCCATAAAGATAAAAAGTCGCCGTACGTGGTCCCGTATTACGAGCGACCTAATTAACGTCTCTCGACGTACTGTGCGTAAACCCGGAAACCCCACCCGGACGCTCCCCGGAAGCCCTCTAAACTAGGGACAAATCCGGGGAAACCCGGATGGATGGCAACCCTACTAATATTCCATCTGTATTTACCACTATATTTGTAGAAAATCAAGCAATATCAGACAAAACAACAGAAATAACATAAAATTAACATTAAACCTCATTTAAAACCGGTGTCGCCGACTGTTTGCCTTGGAAGACAAAAATCGTATGAGTCATTAATACATGCAGTTTCAATCCTTTCTTTAACTTGGCGTGCTTATGTCATTCGACCTCTGGAGATGACGTATTACGTCATCAGTTGCTGTCTCAGTGAAACCTTTGCTTATTTTGCGAAGTTGTGACCCATTTATGGTTCATGGTTAATGATCTCACTAACTAGCTCTAAAAGAATGCTAACTTTTGTTTATTGAAAATAGATATTATTTCTTGAACATACAAAAACGCCGTCCGCCATTTTTGCCTTTTGCTAATCTTGACATTGCACATCACTAATATCAGGTAGCCACCAAACTGCCCGCTTGATAACGGGGATTGCTAATCTGTGGCGTGGCAACACTGAGTAAATAAACAGGACTACTCCGATGTTTGAATTTCCGTATAGTGCCGTCCCGCTCACGACAATATGCTTTGACAGGAGATCGAGAGGGAAGGCACTATTCGGAGTCGTCGGAATAGCCCTTCAATTTTCTTTACGGGACCGGTAACGTCACTATCATCATTCATGAGCGAAAATGGCGGACAGCGTTTTAAGTATTTCAAAATACAGAATAAAAACCATATTGAGAATTTATTTTTTCGGTCATCATTTACTTTTATGAACTGAGAAATATATAAGGTAAATATATTAAGGTTCCTTATGATAAATAACGTAATAAACATTAGTTTCATACAATTTAACAGGAGTCAACTATTAGCCTATTCGGCATGTAGTTATTAATTGAGCGAGCGAAGCGTTTCTGTTTAAGCTTCGTCAAAATTTCATTATTTTATTACTAATCAATCACATTCAAACAATAAATAATTTTGTATTTATATTTGTGTTTGTAAGTTGCGGCAAATCCTTCTAGTTGTTAAAACTCCTTCTCCGTTCAAAAATGCTGATTGTTTTAGATATTTTTCTCTATGATCAAACATGTTTCTTAACATATTAAATAATGTTACTAGTTAGCACAGAGTTATTGCGATTTATTGGTATATTACTAGCATAGAGGCATTCTATCTTCGTCCTCCGGGTAGGCAAGCACTTGTGACTCCTCTGCAGGTGTTTATGGGCGACGGTAATCGCTTTCCATCAGGCGATACGTTTGCTCGTTTGCCCCCTATGACATAAAAAAAAAATATATATATATATATTTGAAACCTACAGTTTGAATTTTTCATTGAAAATGTTTGTTTCAAAAACTACTCGAAATTGACAAAATTCAAGGAAAATCTCAAAATTATTTTCGGCTGCACGCTATGAAAGCATGAAATAGCTATGTTGCTATCTAGAACTCCGGGAAAAGTGTTATTCACTTTAAAAAGTTGGTTGAAATGATCAATATATTTGTCATAATATGAAAAAAAAAATTAATATATAAGGCCTTTTTGATTCGTTAATTATAACAAACATGAATAACAACAACTAGCTACAGGCTAAGCCTACCATTACCGAAACGCGATTGCATCACACTTAATGTAGCAACAAATCTTGATAAGCAACATTAAAAGGGCATTTCTTCTTTCTGCGCCAGCGCCGATGTCCTAAATGTATCGCTACAATTTCAACCTTAAGAGGCATTATTCCTTTTTAATGTATTTTTTTTCATATTATGACAAATATTTATATTCATATATAACTTCAACCAATTTTTAATGTAAATTGAAATTTGTTTTTGAAATTATGAAAATTCAAAATAATGATGCTTTCAGACGAATTATATACTTGAAACCTACACTTTGAATTTTTCACTGATAATTTTTGTTTCAAAAACTACTCGAAATTGACTAAATTAACGCAGAAAACTGTTTTTTTAAGAATCTATTAACTTGCTTTAAAAATACGCACAACGGCCATAACAAATCAAGAACATATGTATCTTAAGACACTAAACTAAGTTTTGTTTTAGATGCTACAGCTAACAGTCATAAGACGTTTTCAGATTTGGTAACCGATTTGCGGAAGTATGTTTTTTGTGGCGTTTTTCTCGGTTCAAGTAACATACTAGTCACGCTTCGTGGGTCTGCCCGCGGCCATGACCGCGAGGAGATAAAAAATCAGTATAAGTGTGTGTTTGTGTGAAATTCCTGAATTTAGAATGTGATAGCCATATCATTTTAGTAGGTGTAGAGTTGCTTTTTTAACTAGCCTATTAATAACGTAATGGCGCCAATAAAACGCCTAATTTCCATCGGAATTATGTAATTTATTTTATTCTAATTTCCAGGATTGACACTATTGACAGTGTTACTAGGTACATGCTTATGCTCGCGGTTCTGACTTTGCATGGCGAGAATCGAGAATTCCCGGTTTATATTCGAAATAAACAGTCATACACAAACAATTGTAAAGGAATACAAGAACAGAAAAAAAAACCTATAGTTTCCTGAAAGTAGTTAAGAGACTAGTTTAAACTTATCACTATTTGAAATATTCTCGATTGTTGATTTTCCTTATTATCGTAGCAATTGTTGTTAACTTTTATTACAGTGTACTTTTTGTAATTTGTAAGTTAAAACGCGATACTACTCAATAGTAAAATGTATAATGGTGGAAGGCTTTATGTTTTTCTGCCAACAAAGTGACAACTCAGAAAGTTTATTGTACTATGTATTGTGTTTTATAAAAAAAAATGTGTGGTCTGTCCTACCTAGTGCACACCAGCGTGCACTCTAATGCAACGCTACCACTATTGACCGTTCAAAATCGGCGCGCGTTTGTATCCAATAGCTTACTTACTTACTGCGCTGACTCAACGACCCAAAGTGGATGTTGGCCTCCGACACCAGAGAACGCCATCTTCGTCTATCTTGAGCTACTTCCCGCCATTCCAGTCGATGAAGTTCAATCTTTAATGACTTGGTCACTCCACCGATAGCTACATGTTGAAATTACGTATGTTAACAAGCGTTTAATGATATTTTTTCTTGTCCACAGGTTCCGAATCTCAGATCGAATGTACTCCTGAAGTGATGAAGGTGACGGTGCCCATGGACGGTGATAGACAGCTTTCATACCTGGACCAGTTAAAAGGTAAGAAAGCATTGTATAGTTGTTTTTTTTTAAATCACCATTTTTTTAACAACCTTAACTCACTAAGTAGCAAATATCTACCTAAAATTAAAGCTTGTATTTGTATTAATGTACAAAATAGAGATGAGGTTTTGACGAGTAGTATGTTTGACAGAAATTTTAGTTAGTATTGTTAGTCACCAGGCGATGATTGAAAATGAAAACCAATTTTACAAGACTCCTAGCAAAGCCTTGCTTTTCATAGAAACTACACACAACCCGAGAGTTTTAAACGTTTCAAAAACTGCCATCAGTTACTGTATTGGCCGATATACATGTACATACAAACTAGGTCCCTAGTCAGCGTAAAATTTGGATGCAGCTTTGGATGTCCAGCTATCGCTGTACCAAAATTAGTTAAAATCCGTCCAATTGTTTTGGCGTGACGAGAGGATAAAGTAGTTTTAACCAACAAATTGCGCCAGACTGGCATGGCACCGCACGCCAATACAAAACAAAACGCGATCCTGCACCGCGCTATCAAGATTTTTCCCCGATATCATGACCCCATAGAAAACTGATTCTTAATACAACTCTAGTCTCATCTCAATTTAATAATTGAGATTCTAGAATTTTATATGTGAGATCCGGTCATACGTCAATAACGATCTTTAATACGATGAGAACTGTTACAAATACCGTTGTGATCATAATCTAACTCATTGTCTTTAAGAACGTTATAACATCACATCATTAGTTATATCATTATGGTAAAACTTAAAACATATTACTTTCACACATTATAGCAACGAAACGGGATGTAAGCTCATGTAAACGGATTTATGACTTTTAGCTGTTATGCCAGCAATAAACACATATTAACACTTTCACGAACAGTACGTCAAGAGACATAAATGAGCACTCTCGTGATTGTAAATAAATATAATATATAATGGTGGTGTGAGACAATCACCGAGGGACGACTGCCACAGTCCAGTAACGCACTAACTGTTAGTCTTACACCATAAGGAAATTAACTAAGTATGTTAGCCTTACTTTACTGCTTCCTCCGTAAAATAAAATAAGTTCATAAATATCGGACAGCTAAAATAATAACAACTAATAAAAAAAAAAGTATTCTATCGCGGTTATAAAAAATAATGACATTTATTTAATTCATTACTATTTATTATGGCATGTTAAGGGGACGGGTAATGCAAAACTAGCGCCACTTACGAATTTTTATTATAATTATCTTCCAAACCAGATAAATTTTCAGTAATTGCAAGATATTAGGAGCTGGAAAAACACCTTTAGTGTTTATTAAATCATTATACACAATTTCTTGTTCTTTAGTTGTCTCTAAAAACTTGCCCAAAACTATTGTGGCCGCTTTTGACGTGAACAAGTTTTGTAAGGTAAACTACAGTGAACAAATTGTATATAGTGATTTAATAAATATTAAAGGTGTTTTGCTAGCTCCTAGACTTTAGCTATTCTAAAAAAATATCAGATTATGAAGGTATAAGAAAAAAATCGAAAGTGGCGCTAGTTTCAAATTACTCGTCGCCTTAATTGTATGGGCAAGCGATTGAGAAATTAAAAGGTATTTTTATTACTTTATTAACCTCACAAATCGATCTAGTCCCACAGTAAGCTCTAGTAGGCCTGTATTATGGTACAAGACGACGTTATACATACAATGGATAAATACATACTTGAATCCACAAAAACATCCATGACCCAGGAACAAATATTTGACTTCATCACACAAACCTTGCCGGGAAAAAAACAAAAAAAAATAGAACGCATACTTTAATGTAGTCGGATAAAAATATCTTCCGGAAAACGCAGTTCGGTTAAAAGGCCCGTCAAAGTTTGACGGCCGTCAAACCCCCGTAACAGTGACACGAGATTAATTGAAATTAAACTTTGTAACATTTCAGTGATTCAATTCGATTTCAACTTGGCTAATTGCTGAATGGTTTCGTTTTAAGTTGGAGTTTCAAATGATCTTAACTAGAGATGGGCCGAATATGGACTTTGCCGAATACGAATATTCGGCCAAACATTCGGTTCAGCTCTTACCGAAGCGAATGTTCGGTTCCGCGGAATCGCTAGAAACAGATTGTGACAGCTCTGCGCCACAAAACAGATAGGTACAGGAAAACAATCTACACACAAGCGCGCTCGAGCAAACGCACACATAGACATTGCTCACGGACACGTCAAGCGGATGGCACTCGCGCTCGCACTGGTCTGAACTGGTCCGAGATATCGTGTCCGTCGATCCGTCAAATCGCGCTCGCGCCATTTTACTGTTCGTATTTGTGTACGTTTTAGCGACGTTTGTTTTATGAAAAACAAGGAGGCGCCCGCACTTCGTCTGCGTATTTTGTCACTTTACTTTAGACGGGTAAAAATTATCCTATTACCATCTTTGGATGTCCAGCTATCCTTGTATCAGAATTTGTTAAATTTCGTCCAGCCGTTTCGGCGTGATGCTAGGACAATGGGAATTATGACCAACAGATCCTCGCGCCCATACAATACAAATGACGATCCTGCATCCCGCTACCAAGATTTTTCCTGAAATCATGACTCCTCTCCATAGAAACCTGATTTTCATTACAAATCTAGACTGCTATAATAGTCAGCATCATCTCCCTGCCCTTATCCCACTTATGTAGGGTCGGCACAACATGTCTTCTTCTTCCATTCATCTCTATTATTCGTCATTTCAGCGCCTACACCTTTCTTTCTCATGTCCTCTCTCACACAATCCATCCATCGCTTTTTTGGCCTACCTATCGCTCTTCGTCCTTCGACATTCATCCCTAACATTCTTTTACCAATATTACGTTCATCCCTCCTCATTACATGCCCGTACCACGCTAACCTACTGCTCCTTATTTTGTCCGTCACGGGTGCTACTTTCAAACTTCCCCTTATATACTTCATTTCTAATCCGATCTTTCCTCGTCACTCCACACATCCATCTTAACATTTTCATCTCGGTTACGTGCATTCTTCTTTCATCCGTCACTTTCGTTGCCCAACACTCTGATCCTTACATTACGATAGGTCTTATGATAATTTTATAGATTTTCCACAGACTTTTCAGATCATAAGCTGTTCCAGAGATCTTTCGCCATTTCATCCATCCCGCATTTACTCTATTTTTCACGTCACGGTCTATATTACCGTCATTTTGGATTAATGACCCGAGGTACCGGAAGTCGGAGCAGACTGGTAGGGATACACCATCCAAGGCAATATGGGAAAAGCTGGATAAGCCACTGACTTTTATAATAGTATAGAAGTGCAATGAGTAGGTAAACGCAACAAGATTAAGTTGGTTCTGTTATCTCTTTTCGGTAGTTGCTTAGAATGCTGAAATAGTATGTATATCTGACGAATTACGAAACAACCTACGCTCGTTATTTCCTTTGTTTCTTTGGTAAATATTCGGCAATTTAACCGAACTATTCGGCCGGTGACGAACATTGAAAAACTTGCCGAATATGTCGAATACCGAATATTCGGCCCATCTCTATTTATAACGATAAATGGAATAGCAAAATCAGTATAACGCATTTATAACTGATAGGTTATCTTTGACAAGGGGATGTTTCAGCTTGGCCTAAAATTATTTCGTATGTCTGGATGTCCAAATGATTCCCTGCTGTTCTCGTTTTTTGTGGGTTTTGTTTGTGGGTTCCGTAAGTATATATATTCACAGAACCTTTTAGTTTTATAATTAGTTTAACTTTTTATTGATTTTAGTTTTATAGATAGTTTTAGTATATTATAAATGTGTACTTACCCTAAAAGAAATTACTTCATAAACAAAAAAAAACGTAATAAAGCTAACGTGAGTCTCAAACATATTAAAATACAAAACTTGTTTACTCCCGTCATAGGAGTCGAATATCGCTCGATATTCACCCATCGGTTATCGGACCCAACATATACAACTGTATCCCTACCGACATAAAAAAGTGTGAAAATAACACCACATTTTCTAGGACACTTAAAACACTACTTGGCAATCTGGCCTTGAATTTTTGAATGTGGACCGTTGACCTAAACACTAGTGTGAAACAAACTTAATAATAATATGTTGCTGATATCAAACCTACCTATGTAAAGTTTTTAATAGCTGTTATTACTATAGATATGAAAATGACTTGTAATTGATATTGTACATTTACCAATAAAAAATCTGAAATATGAAATCTAAATCGGTACGCGATTCATCATCAGGAGAGCCGATCAGACGCGATGACGGCCAACCGAGCCCTCTACGACGTGAGTTTTGTATTTTAATAGTTTGTAGTTTCGAATTTCAATATTTGAACACCACGCCCCGTGAGTCTAGTAACCTATAAAATCATTTTGTGGTTTATAAAATGCACCTCAGACCACATTTCAATTTAAGGTGCGACCACACCGCTGTCACGTTACGCAGTGTCGTGGCGTCTCCCTACCCGCAAGCTCTACACCGCTCCTCAAAATACGCTCATCAAATGTATGAAAAAGTCGTGACACGAAAGTCACGCGTCTATTGTTTTTGACGTGATAACGAATAAATCGATGAACGCCGGCTGCACGCAGAAAAAATTTGACTCATTGTCGCGTTCCGCCTGAGCCGAGTGTGCAAGCGAGCGCGGAACGAGCGATAAAGAGACACGATCGGTCTAAGCTGGACTAAGCGTTCGGCTTGTGGCGCATTTATCTCTTTTCCACTCCATCGGCCGGCATTCGTTATCTTATCATATAAATTCATCGTCCGTAAGCCGATTTTCATACATTAGTTTGCGTTTACGGTGAATTCGCTGTTTTTTAAGGAGCGGGGTGGAGTCTTGGAGAGTTTGCGGTAAAAACGGTACTTACGTTTTATAAGCCCCGGTTTGGTAGAACCTTTGACCGATATGCGCTACTGCTTAACCGAGTAACGAACTGTAAAATAAAGTGAATAATGTCATCTGTACGAATTGACCCCGATTCAAACGTTAACCAACTGATTCAACAATAAAATGGGTAATTCATTAACCAATTATTTAGACAAGAAAAGATGGGCCGCTATTTACTTAAGTACGTAGTTTTGGAGTTACTTTTATTTCATCAGATTTGAATAAATAGTACCTACATTAGTGTTGAAGCGAGGGAAGTAGGCAATTACTGGCTCAGTATTAATTTTAAACGAATGACCTTAGGGGTCCGTTTAAAATTAGGTAGGTACATGTAGTTGTCACACTTTTTTCGGAAAATGTGTAATATAATGCTGCTTTTAAATAGCGTAACATACGCTACTAAAAACACGCCAATCACTCTTCACATCATCTCAGCAGGATACAGTATCCGTCATCAATTGTAGGAATACACCCAAGATTGGCACCTCAATGGCGGCCATTGGACACGCGAGCGTAGACATCGTGGGACCAGTGCCTGGAAAGTGGATATAAAGACTCATATCTGTCCGTTTGTCGCTTTTTAGGCTGCGTTTCCACCCACAGGTTTCCACCACAGATATGTAGCTCTCTCACTGAGCGTAAGCGTGAGCGAGATGGAAGTGCATGCTCGAAAGCGCGAAAATCATGTTTTTTTAGTTGTGTCATAAACGTGTGCATTTTATATTGAAATCAGTTTTACAGTTTTTGATAACGTATATGTGCAGATCAAACCGAAAATATCTAAAAAAAAGGGTTATGTTTGAGAGATAACAGTATCGAGAAAATTATTACCAATCGGGTTTTCACGTTGACAAGATTGAAGAGAAACTGTTTAAATTTCTTATTTCCAAGGGACAGATTTTTAATCACTATGTATGTTTTGGATGATGCACCTGAAGAATTTTGCTTGGTTGGGCTCTTAACCAGGGCTCTTAGAATCAGTTGCGCTGAGCGAGGATAAGTAAATTAAGTTATTCCATTGGTTAACATAAAAACGTCCCTCGCTACACATCCTCGCACATCTCTGGTGGAAACGCAGCCTAAATTCCTGACAAAAACCGGCCAAGAGCCTGTCAGGCCACGCTCAGTGTAGGGTAGTTGCCCATCCTTCACAATAGACACTTGTGACTCCTATAGTGTTGCAGGTGTTTATGGGCACCATATGGCGATTTTAAGCCCGTGGTTTAAATTACGAGAAAGAAGCTCTATAAAAAGGTCGTACCGAAGTAACTGTAATTACTTATTACCTTCTGGAAGTTATCGATTATACGCGCTAGATTGAGCGAAATGTTTTAATACAGTATGGCACTTAATGTGTAACGTGCGAAGTATAAGGATACCGCGCGGCACTTACGTAATTTTAACGAAAATTATGAATTTTTGTGAAACTGCTAGACCGATTTTATTTTTAATAATATAGTTTTCATTGAAAGTGCTTATAAGGCCTCATTTTTATGATTTTTTTCTATAGTTTTTGACCCGTGGTTGAAAAGTTAGAGGGCGTACTTTAGGTGTACGGGAGGTACCCGAAAAAAAGTTATTTTTTTTATTATTTTACCATTTTGTTGGCGTGATACATACTCATACCATAAGCTTGTATATCGCCTAGCATAACACAAGCCTTCTTGAGCTTAATTTAGGACTTGGTTGATTTGTGATTGATGTCTGATATTTATTTAAGAATGGCATCTGCATCAAAAATACGACCCGGTCTTTGCCAGGTTATAAGTCACAAAACGCTATTACTTCGCGCATAATTAAGCCATAAACTATCTCAGGAACCAGGCTGCTCAACAAAAAGCAAGTGAAAGTGAGGCTAATAGCCCCAGTTCACAGTAGACAAAGAGAATATGTATGGAAATGTATGGAACACGGGCCTGTGTGGAACCTAATGGTCCCACAAGTGCATGGAACATCGGCGTCGCCTTGGCGGTTACAAGAAAATTGTTTTTATGAATTACAAATACAAATACGCTTTATTGCACACATTAAACATCAAGGAATAGACAACTCAACATGAGATTCATTAAAATAAATTAAATAATTAAATTCATTATTTTGTTCTCCCTTCCTCTTCTGCATCACCTACTCATTGTGTGATTTATACTAATCAACTCCACTACCTAAAGGTTGTCTGGAAGAGATCTCTCTTTAGCGATAAGACCGCCTGTTGTCTACCGTTTTTAAAATTATTGTTCTGTACTGAATTTGTAAACTTTTTTGGTGTGCAATAAAACGTTTTGTATTTGTATTTGTATAACAGGCAGAGGTAAACAACAGGCGGACTTATCGCTAAATAGCGATCTCTTCCTGACAACCTTTAGGTAGCGCAGTAGTTACAATTAATTTTTGAATTTCGTCGGTGGTGCAGAATAATAATAGGAATAAACTACCTACATAAACGACAACAATAAACAACATAAGTGCTAAACATACATAAATAACAATATACCGATATACTTACATAAATACTTTGACAATTGTGATCAGTGTTCGGATTGGGTGTGCAATTTGGGATGAATGACCTTAAATGCTATACTTAATGTGGATATGCCCCGAGGATTCCCGGAAAACCCCTTTTTGGTGACATTGTATAACATCGTTTAGCAGTGCGTTTTTGGGAAATAGGCTATACTGATAGACTTTTACTAGGCTTTTGTAAAGTATATAAATAATGGATAAAAGTACAGGAGTAAAAAACCATATAGGTACCTTTTTTATAACTGAGTATAGTATTTTCAAATGAAACACATATTTGGTTTAAGCTTTAAGAGTATAGTCCCTAAGTCATATCCATATTTAATATTACGTTACGAAGTCCTGGGAAATTGCACTCCCTAATCCGAACACTGGTTATCATCTGTTTATATGTTAAAAACTAGTAACCCGCCCCGGTTTCGCACGGGTGCAATGTTGATACCAAATATACTATGCATGACCTTCCTCTTGAATCACTCTATCTATTTAAAAAACATCAAAATCCGTTGCGTTGTTTTAAAGATCTAAGCATACATTAGGGACAGACAGACGGAAGCGTCTTTGCTTACTATTATGTAATTATTAAAAGGATTATCACCCGTATATTTTATCTTTATTTATTACTTCGGGTACTTTTAGGGTTCCGTACCCAAAGGGTAAAAACGGGACCCTATTACTGAGACTTCGCTATCCGTCCGTCCGTCTGTCACCAAGCTGTATCTCAAGAACGGTGATAGCTAGACAGTTGAAGTTTTCACAGATGATGTATTATTATTGCCGCTATAACAACAAATACTAAAAATAAAACAAATTAAATGTTTAAGGGGGGCTCCCATACAACAAACTTACAGATAATGGTACGGAACCCTTCGTGTGCAAGTCCCACTCGCACTTGGCCGATTTTTTTATCCACAAACTGACCGGCGAATTTCCTCACTATCACCTGATGGTATTACCGATACTTGAATTATATTTATCTCCATTCCAGAGTACAAGCCCTGCAAACCGGCCATGGAAAACAACGTGGCCACATTCATGCTGGACCTTCAGGACCCTCACACCTGCGGAGTCACGAGGATGCTCAATAAGCTTACAGTGAGTCAACTACAGTACTATTTATTACTAGCTTTTGCCCGCGACTACGTCCGCGTGGAACTTGGAAGTATGGGAGCAACCTCGTACAACACGATAGATATCCACCTAATCACCTTAATTAGTAAAAGGGATTATTAATAGCGCCTAAGCAAATGTAAGAGCAATTGTGCTTTTGGTCTAATCATTACATTTTCTACAGGGTCATCAATGTCATCATGAATTACTTACTCACTTTTCAATCTTTTTAGGGATAGTTTCCAGGATGAAAACTATCCTATGTCCTTCCTCTGATCTTAAACTATCTCCATACCAAATTTCATCTAAGTCGGTTCAGCGGTTTAAGCGTGAAGAGGTAACAAACAGACATACACACTTTCGCATTTATAATACTAGCTGTTCCCCGCGGTGCTACCCGCTCATCCCACGGGAACACTAAATTTATTCGGGATGAAAAGTATCCTGTACCCTTTCTCGGGTCTCAAACTATCTCCATACCAAATCTCATCCAAGTCGGTTCAGCGGTTTAAGCGTGAAGAGGTAACAGACAGACAGACACACTTTCGCATTTATAATATTAGTATGGAAGTATGGATACTACAGCAAACGCCGGGAAAGAAGGGCTTGCCGGGTGAGTAGACATGTCTATACCGAGTAGTCTATGGGCCACCGTTAGTGATACGAACCCAGCAAGTCATTCTCACGGCTAGGCATGTATAGTGAGTTTCTAAATAAAATTTCTCGGAATAAAAAAATACATTACAAAAAGAAAAAAAAAACAGCAGTTAAGCCGCTATGTTTAAAAAAAATACTTCCCGGCTTAGGCCTTCAATTTTGTATGAAAATCCTTTACAGTTCTCTCGAGTTGTTCCGCCCGAAACGTGATACTTCCAAGCCTGTTATAATGCACGTTATGACAACATTTCTCTTTCATTGCATGTTTGAGAAAATCAAATTAATCAATGCCGTGGTTCAGAGGCTGCGAGATGTAAAAAATACCATGCAGATGATCACATTTTACTAAATTAAAGAATCAAAAAAAAAATCTTGATATTGACAGATAATAATATACTAATGATTAAAATTGTTTTTTCCTTTTTCAGGGCAAACGCATATTTTACCACAAAATCGTGATAGAAACAGCAGGTGGTCGGGAAATACAAACGGTGCGTTGTGTGGTCGCTGGTAAACGAGCGACGCGTGCTGTGGACTTCCCTCTGGACCTAATTGAACCAGAGTAAGCCATCATCATAAATATCAATACATTCTCCTATAGAAAAGGGAAACGGACACGGTGCGTTATTTGGTCGCTAGTAAACTAGAAACGCCAGAAATTTAAGGATTCCCCAACTGTCCTCAATAGTTCTCATCGAGCATCATCATAAATTCCAAAGTTCAGAGAAGTTTAGGTTATAGATGATAAAATTTGCAGCGATATGCACATAATCTTTATATCACCATCTTGGAATAAATACACCCAGAAACATAGTCAGCGCTTGTAAGTGAAGCCAGTAGTGAGCCACGGGCTGTCACGGGCTCAGTTTCGTCCGTGTACGCATCTGTCACATCGTCAATATCACAAGCAAAATGTCTCTATGATTGGTTCGTCACACATAAAACCAAAACCGGCTTCATCCTTCGCAAATCTGTTGTATTATGTTGTAGTATGTCCAATACTATTTAGTATTTGATGTCCTTCTCGTGATGTGGTTTTTTTGTATACATCCTAGATGCGAAACATGTGTCAAGGATTCTTACCTATTCTGATTAGTGGTGGTATATTATTGTCCTTACTTGCTTGCTATGGGCCAAAATACTACACGAAGATAACTATACGCAAACTGATTGTCCAAGACTCTTTTCGGAGGATAGGAAATTAACACTTATTTTAACATGAGATTCGACAACTCGGAATTATTAATGTTTTTTTTATCTTTTGCAGTGTAATCAACATTACGAGAAACGAGCAAGGCTACGGGCCGGATCCGATTTTAGCTGCAGTCGTGAAACAAAATGGTCGACAGTGAGTTTCATTCACATTATTTTTTTCTACTCTAATTGACTTTAAAATGTTTGGTTGGTCACAGTATCACCAATTCACCAGTCGACAAATCAGGGTCTAATTTGAGTGTGTTCTTTGAGATATAGCCAGACGTCAGATTTCCATGAAGTGAGAACCGTGATTCATAGATAAGGTGTCATTTAGGTGGATTATCAACTGTAAGGCCTTGGCCAAGAGTTAAAATTGCTGGATAGGCTTCGATTTGTTGTTGAATTTTCTTTCATGCCCCCAAATAATTCTTTAGTTGGCCCCTTATTTATTTAATCGTATGGCATACATGTCCCATAAAACAAAAATGTGAAACTATAATTTAACATCTAGCTCCTTCACCCATTGGGCTGCGTTCAGACTTGGAGAGAATAAATCCAGGGATATCCCCTCGTATTACCGATATGGGCAGTTGTAGATGATGACATGTGGTTGATAGTCTGCACAGGAGCTTCTCAATCACAGTGCCCCTGACCTTTAATAATTCTACATTTTTTCGATATCCAGGGTGACAGGCGAGATTTCGGTAAGCCCTGGCACTCCGCTGTCCATGGAGATCAACTTGGATGACAAGTCGAAATCAGTCTACGGTCTTCTGGTGAATTATATGCATGTGACTGATACTGGCAAGCAGCAAGAAACTATCATCTTCAATGGGTGAGTAACTATTATAATATATTGTTGTATCAACTGTTGCTAATAGGAAAAAGATGATAAAAGACCTCATGGAAGATCACCTACTCGCTGGGCTGAACTCTTCTCTCTGACGACGCGGTTGGCGCAGTTTGCCTACCGAGCCGGCGGACCTGAGTTCCAATCCCGACCAGTGTGATGAGCTCGAATGTTTCTGACTGGGTCATGGCCGTTAAATAAGGCGGATCGACGACCTGGTTAGGAGAGGATAGGCAGAAATTGGATAAGGGCCGCGCAAGATCCATCGTTGTAGAAAACTTTGGGGGAGGCCTTTGTCCAGCAGTGGACGTCTATCGGCTGATTCGATGATGTTGATGATGATGATGATGATGATGAGAAAAAAGTTCTTTTCATCCATGAATAATTACATAATCTGATTGGCCTCTGATGGAACTAAGTAACTGATTGGTCATTTTTTATTTTCAGCTGTTCTGTAGACCCGTACCTATTCGACAACTTCGTGACGTCGGACGACGGGGCGCTCGCTGCCAAGTTCCGGGCGTTCAAGTTCCCGGACACTTCCTATGTGCAGTTCAAGGGAACGGTCACCGTGTGCCTGGACAAATGCCAGGGGGTAAATATTCTATATCTCCTCACTCTACACCTCTTCTTCTAGACTACCTCACCTCTCTTCATTTCTCCTAACTCCTCACTACTACTCTAACCTCCTCACACCTCCTTTTCCAACCTTTTCAGTCGTCCCTACTCCTCCTCCTCGCGCCACCTCGCTCCTCCCCATTCCTCCCCGGCACGCCTTCTCAGATCCCCCATTAATCCTACTCCCGCTTTCTCAGTCCTCCCCACTCGTCCTCTTCGTGCCATCTCAGTCATGTCCTACTCTTTTTCCTCGCGCCATCTCAATCCTCCCTCAATCCTCAATCCCCTCACTCGTCTTCTTCCTCACGCTCATTATTTATTCTACTTCCACTCCTGAACAATACTTTTATTATATTTCCAGGTACAATGCAGCAACGGCGTCACAGGCTACGGGCGCCGGCGCAGATCCATCGCCTCCAGCTCTGACTACAACAAGGTGTATGAAGTATCCCTCACCACTTTCATCAAGGTGGACTGGAAAGATGGGGAGAAGCAGGCAGGTAAGAAAATACAGCATTACTATCCCGTTTAGAATAAGTTGATTTACGTAACATAGGCAGAGACTGTAACAGCTGATTTCGTTTTTGAAATAGATCGTTAAATACAGACATTTTACTGTTTCTACATTGTTCCTACAGATCTACAAATTCAAAGTTTTAAAGCACAAAAGAAATATACATAAAAAAATGAGTAGTCAATTCTAAGTCTACAAACTATCAATAAGATAAATCTACAGATCTCACACTATGAGTACGCGCATCTCTCAAAGGCTTGGAAATGTAATTAAATGTAATAAAGCACAAGATAAAATTCTACTAATTTGTTTGGCACGTAAGAGATCCGCTACCGGCTACATTTTTTGTCCGCCCGCCTTCTAAAATGGCTCAAACTGTAGCTTAATTCAATCCAGACCGGATGTTTTTCCGTTTCTTGAATAGCGAGCTCAAAGTTATTGAGAAAGTCTCGATCCAAGTCAGCGACTTTTTTTATTTTGTCAAATTTTATAAAATCTCAGTTACCGACCGATTTTGGGAATTCAAATTGCACTTTGCTCGTCGGCAGACGCACATATGGCCCATCTGCGTACTAACTACAGGCAAATCGTCGGGCATAGTGCAATACCGCGTAAGTAACAAGTGTAGATACGAATCAGTATTCAAACAAATGCTAAGTATTTTATTTAAATTAGAACTTTATCGACAGCTGTTATATACGCGGTATTGCACTATCCCCGACGAAATGTCACAATTTCGTAAATCCAGGCACTACACTCAATCAGGAAGACAAACTTTAATATGCGTTTCTCGGGACAATTTTAATGTTATCAATTGTACCAAACAACCAACGCATATTTAAAGGTTTTCAATTATTCTTTATTTTGCAGAAGACATTCTCGCGCTCCTCAAGAACCTGAAAGTAGCCAACCAGAGATTGGGAGACTCCGAAGACTCAAGCCAAGACATCACCATCTACCCTGAAGAACTGACCCTCAGCTCTGCTACTTCGTTAAGATGCAGCTTTTTAGTGGCTCTAAGTGTATTATTAGTGTTATTTAAATAAGGAAATAGGGATCGAATACTGAAGCATAAAATATGACAACGCATATGTGAAATATTCAATCCAATCTAATTATTAGTGTTCGGATTGGAATGTGCAATTTCCCGGGACTTCTTAACGTAATATTAATATGGATATGACTTAATCCCATGATTTTAATCGTAAAGCTCGTTTCAACGTATTAATCAGTTATAAAAAAGTAGATACTTATATTATGATTCAGGCATCAATAATATTAGTTTAGTACCTGTACTTTCATCTGTCATTTGTATAGTCACTAACTCTTAATAAAGATATACTTTACAAAATCCTTGTAAAAGTCTATAGCCTTGCCTAAAAACACACTGTTAAACAATGTTATATAATGTCACCAAAAAAGAGGTTTTCCGGGAATCCCCGGGGGCATATCCATATTAAGTATAGCATTAGAGGTCATTCACCCCAAGTTGCACACTCAATCCGAATACTGCTAATTATCCTAGATGGCGTTAGTCTGTCAGGCGAAGGTCTGACCACCATACAAACCGTATAGGGTAGCGAACTCACTGCATTAACAACTCTTAAATTTGTCCAAGTACACTGGTGGAATGGTTCACCCTTGTTTTATAGACAAACGGTTTCATCGAATTTTCATAGAAAAATCATTTCATCAAAAAAAAATGTTTTCTGAAGCTTTAAATATTTTGGAATGTTATAGCCCGTAACCGATAACATGGGAAAAACTTGTATGTAGGGAAAACTTACTACCAGCAGAGCGCCCGGCTACCGGGTTGTTGGTGTTGTTATAATGCAAACCTAACCTTATTGGTTGACATTTTCAAGTTTGTTTAAAGAAATTCTCGAAATTTGTCTATGAAACGAAAATTCAAGAACGTGTTTTTCTATGAATGAGGATCCCTGGTGGAATATATACTACATAGAATATAATGAAGCATCAAGCTTTAGTGTGGTCGATATTTTACAAGCTCGATTTTTAATATAGAAAAATCTTATTTTTACAAAAACTACCGTGACAATTACATATGTAAATTACAGAATGGTTCATTTAGGACCTTAATCGTGAGCGATACTGGCTAAGAGCGAGGTGCTCATGATTAAAGTCCTCGAAAAAAACGATGCATATGTCGCAATTTAACGTAATTTGAAATATAATTACGTTTTATCTTAAGGATTAGATTGTGTTCATTATTAATAAACACTCTATCTAAGGGTAATCATGAAAAATCAAAACAAAACGATAAAACGACGATGGTTATAGTATGAATTATTTAAGCTGTCCTTTTGCCACTTGAGATCTTAGCTTGCAGTATGCTAAAGCATATTAAATAAAATGTGGTATTACCACATAAAAAAAATCGATAAAAAGATTTTATAAAAACATTTATTTAATAAACTGTATCATAAAAAAAATTGAAAAACTGAATCAGCAAAAAAACCGTGTAATCATAAAACCTATTGATTATACTCAGATATACGTAAAGTTGCATTACTTACATTTTTACTTTATTATTGTTGTTTCATACAAAAAAAAGTTACATAAAATCAAAGCTTGTAAAAAAACTGCAAGATGCTACCTCGTAAAAAAAAATTATCTTTGAGGCAAGACTTCGGCTACGACTACACGCCAGCGGCAGCGGCGAGCGGTGAGCGTAAAAACAAAAGCATAGCGATATATGAAGCACGTCACGAGCCGCCGCGCGCGGTTGCCGCTATTCGTTCCCACGCCGCACCGCTCGCCTTGCTGCTAGGACCACGTGGCCAAACCGTAAGACTTACCAAGTTGGATTTGGAATCTCATTAAGCTTTGAATTACTTAATGCTATATTTAGGTAGATCTCAAAGTACGTAAATCGGTTTTAAAATTCTTTTTTTTTCCTATAATCCATTAGCCAAAAGTGTTTTTTTATTTTTATTAATTTAGCTTTTATAGATGTAACAGTTACATGTGAAGTACCTAACTTATATAAACACTAAAATACACATGGGCAATATTTTACTACAATTTAAAACAAGAAATTAAAAAAAGAAGTAGGTACTTACTCCTAAAACAACAGAACAGAGATACAGAACATTCCAAACTTCGTTGGCAAACAACGAATTTAGTTTTAAGTGAAAGTGATTTAACTTAATTTTAAGTGTCTTTTATAACTATTGCTTTTATTGGCATTTTCGCAAAACTTAACACATAAACGGGGATATTTTTCAAAAAATTCGAAATCAAAAAGACGGAATAATACAATTTTCACAAAAAGTGCGGAGTAACAAAATTTATTTTTCGAGTTTGAACATCAAGATGATATATACTTAAGTAATCATGTATGATATATAAATAGTAAATGTATACTATTATTTTAATACCCGTATTTTTTACCATTGTCGGGTAAAAAGTATCATAACCATCTTTGCATATCCATCTCTATACTGAAATTGGTTAAAATCCGTCCAGCCGTTTCGGCGTGATTAGGGGACAAAAAAATGCCAGAAATAATGACTATTGTCCATAGAAAATAGAATTTTATAATAGTACAGAATAGATGGTATACCCGTTAACACTTATACGTAACGATTTTGCGAAAATGCTGAAATACTATATGCGAATTAAAAATTCTGCCATTTGACATCACATGTAATTTACAAAGATATCATATAAGCAAATTAAACGCACAAAAATTTACTTATTAAACGTAATTTTTATTACATTGAAGGGCTGAGGGGAAAAGCTGGCTAGTTATTATTTTTTTTATTTTACAAATAATATTTTATTTTTTAGTTTTCGACTACAAAATTACCCAGTTCATCATATTATGACTATTTAAACAGGGCTAAAAATCGTTGGGTCCCGATATTTTTATAAGTAGGTACTTACAGCCATAAGGTGATTTCGCAACTTCAATTGTTTTTTTTATCGTGATATGGGGCAAACAAGCAAACGGCTCGCCTGGCAGAAAGCGATTACCGTCGCCCATAGACACCTGCAACACCAGTGAAATTTTACCAGTACCTATAACTTAACCAGTTCGTCCCTTAGCCCTTTTTATATTTCTCAATAGAACATAGACCCTAGAAATAGGTAGGTAATCATTTTAAGTTCACTAGTCTTATCATAAAAGTATTGTATTCATAATAGACCAACCTCTGTGAATAATTTAAAACAATAAGATCCTTTAGTTTATTTTGGATTAATATATAAAAAAACATTGCTGACATGAATTTACTCAACCAGTATTTATTAAGTTTTTTTCTTTATTTTATCTCGTTTGGCCATATATTCTTGATAATTGTGATTCTTTATTGTAATTTAATTTACCATTTTACTTAAAAAAACTAAATCAAATGCTTTCTTAACGAAATAAAAAATTCTAAATTATTTTCTGGTTTTATTTTTTATTTAAGGTGTTATTATATGCCTTTAGAGTGAGAGGTTGTTTGTGAATTAAAATACCTGAGCGAAGTGTTCTTCTTCTTTCGTGTCGAGGTTCCTCAAATATGTGATGGCCAAAAGGCAGCGGCGTCGACAGCCCTGACCGTCGCATCCCTCAGGTCAAGGAGCGAACAGGAATATGGGCATGCCGGACAAACCAGCAGATGCGCCATCGTTTGTGGTGCTGAGTTACAGACGCATTGAGTTGACTGGTCCCGAAGCAGACCTCATCGAGCCATGCTTTCCCTACAGCGGCCAACTTGGGACCTGAGCCGGTTTAGTGTCCTCCAGATTGGCCATGGTTCGTTTAGGCCAGGCGGTAATTGCTCTAAGGCTGGCACATATCCATCAGGTGGGGGACACGTGTTTTGCCACAGGAAACGACGCGCATCAACTGGGCATCCCAGCAGGGGACTGGTGCGCCGCATGAAGCTCTTGCGACTTTTGAGCCGGACAGGCGGCGGTTCGTGGCCGTGCAGTGGGTGGCGTGGGTCATTCTCCTGGTTGCGTTTTTCGACAGCGCATGCGACTTCTCTACGGACATCTGGGGGAGCAATGCCCGCAAGTGGGTATAGCTTGTTAAGAGGGGTCGACTTGAGGCATCCGGTGATGGTACGACAGGTTTCGTTAAGCGCCGTTGTTACCAGGCTAGCGTTTGCGGACCGATGCCATACTGGACACGCGAATTCTCCTGCAGAAAAGCATAGCGCTAATCCGGTGGTGCGTAGTGTGTGTGGGGTTGCTCCCCAGCTTGTAGACGTAAGTCGGCGCAACAAGTTACTCCGCGCGTTAACCTTCATACGGGTGTTGCGCCAGTGTGTCTTGAAGGTTAAAGCTCTGTCCAGTGTAATTCCCAGGTACCGCGGGTTGGGGCAGTGTTCAATCGCCGTTCCATTCCATGTCACGTTTAAGGGTCTGTTTGCTTGGTGGTTGCGCAGGTGGAACGCACAGGATTGGGTCTTGCTAGGATTTGGCCGGAGACAGTTAGCTTTGTAGTAGTTTCCGAGGTTTTCCAAAGCCGCAGACAGGGTCCCCTCAACTTCTTCAAAAGAACGGTATTGTGCAGCGAGGGCCAGGTCATCTGCATAGAGAAAGCGTTGAGTCCCTGGTGGGTTGGGCCGGTCGTTTATATATTATATGTTAAAGAGGTTTGGGGCCAACACACTTCCCTGGGGGAGACCGTTTTTCTGGTTTCGCCAGCGACTTTTTCCTGAGTTAAGGTGTACCTGAAAGCGGCGATTACGGAGCAACTCGCCGAGGATTCGTACGAAACCCCCGTCTTGTGTGATTTCGGCAACTTTAGACAACAGGTTCCTGGTGTTGACGGTGTCGTAGGCTGCCGATAGGTCGACAAAGGCCACGCCGGTGACCATACCAAGCTCAAACCCATCCTCGATGTGCTGTGTCAGTCTAAGTATCTGGTTTGTGCACGACTTTCCGGGACGGAAACCCGCCTGTTCGGGGATAATTTGAAGGTCCACTGCGCGTGTCAGTCTATTCAAAAGAAGACGCTCGAACAGTTTGTACGTGTGACACGATAAGGAGATTGGACGGTAACTTTTGGCATCATCGAGTGGCTTCCCAGGTTTTAGCAGCGCTACTACCTTTGATTTTCGCCATGCTTTTGGTATGTTGAGCGTCACCAGGCAATCGTTGTAGAGAGATAGCAACCACGATGTCGCCACTGGTCCAAGATGTTTAATTTGCTCTACCGTCAGGTCATCAACCCCAGACGCTTTTCCGTTCCTCAAATGATTAATTGCAGGTATCAGCTCGTCTAAAGCTTTAGACTCTAAAGAAAAGGGTCTGCTTAGTCCGCTCTCGTTTTCCTGAATATTCGGGGTTGGTTGGAGTCTGGGTATTCGTGCGGAGTGTTAAAAAAAGTGTACATGTTCTTTTTTCGCCAAATCGTTTTTTTTAGGCTCATCGTATCGTTTGTACATTAGAAATTATCCCAAAATGTCCATTTCAGATGGTCACTTTTTTGTGTATTTATGTTGTTTTTTTTACTGAAAAACTACTGTACCTATTTCTCTTGTACCATGCGTCATTTAACGACTATAATTTCAAAGCTGTTTTTTCAGTAGGGCTAGCATTTCTTACCGCGACTTCGCTTGTTGCGTGATTGAGCGTCACCTATCTTGCTCGCACAGTATTGAAAAGAAAGCGACAGGTAGTATTTGTCGCGTATCACAGTTATGCTAGACGTGCAAGTTCTTTATGCGTGCCGTGTTCATCACGCTGTTGAGATTTTTCCTGAAATAATAACCAATCTCTGATTTCTAAATCAGATTTTCACTAGGCACAATTTTAAAATTTCAGATATTTAGTTATTAACAAAGATTATTGAAACCATTGATACAAAGATCACAGCTTAAAGAAAAATTTAATAAAATTGGGCAAGTGCGAGTCAGACTCGCGGGTTCCGTACCATAATCTATAACAAGTTTGTTGTATGGGAGCTTCCCTTATAGTAGTTTATGTGACTGTATATAATGAAGGGTATTAAACACGAGTGTGGGTTTATGAAACGATCCGAAGGCAAGTTTCATAACAACATCACACTAGTGTTTTAATGCCTAATTATGTACAGTTACATACACTACTTTATCTAGCCACATATCATAAGCCTCCATGATTCTCTCAGGAGTAATTAGTAATGGCGTTGATGAAGTTTTCTGGCAGCTGTCATAGTTTTTTTTTTATTCAGAGACAAACTAGAGTCGGCCCCAAATATCATATCGTTCGATATCTTACTTACGTGTAGCAAATTGACAATTCATTTCGAACTAAACGTCATCTCGACTGATATTGGAATAGAGGTCAAATCAAATTTCCTTGTTTTTCAGAGATGTTCGAAATTTGAATAATAATGTATAGCTGTTCTTGAGATACAGCCTAGTAACAGACGGACGGATGGACAGCGAAGTCTCAGTAATAGGGTCCCGTTTTTACCCTTTGGGTACGGAACCCTAAAAACAAGCTGCCTGGTGGAAGAGACTAGGAACACAAACGAAGGTTATGTAAAAAATAAAAACTTATTCAGATTTCAGTCTTTTAATAGAATAACCTAATAATAACTGATCAATCTAACAATGTACACAGAAAATAGTTTTCGGACAAACACAATTATCTTACATATTAAAGTATGACATAAAATAGGCTAAATAATACCCTTTCAAATGCCTACCAGCCTACTGAGCCGGCGGTCCCGGGTTCGAATCCCGGCCAGGGCAAATATTTGTGCGATGAACTCGAATATTTGTGCTTGGGTCATGGTTGTTTTATGTATTTAAGTATATATTTATCTATATAAGTACGTATATCGTCGTCTAGTACCCATAACACAAGCCTTCTTGAGCTTAATTTGGGATCCTGACTGACTCATCATCGCACAGCCGAAACTACTAATGTTAGAGACTTGATTTTTGCACAGTAGGTTACTTTTATAACGTGGGCTAGGGGTAAGAAGGGATTTTTGGAAATACCTCCCCTAAAAGGGTTAAATGGGGGTGCAAAGTTTGTATGGGGTAAACTTTTTTTTTGGAGTTAGAGACTTGAAACTTTGTAGAATGATTATTTATTCAAAAATACAAAAAGTATTTTCAGCGTTTTAGAAAATTTCACCCCTAAGGGGGTTAAAAAGGGGTGCAATGTTTATATGGGAGAAACTTTATTTTTGAACTAGAGACTTGAAACTTTGTAGATAGCTTACTTAATCAAATACAAAAAAGTAATTTCAGCGTTTTGGAAAATTTTACCTCTAAGGGGGTTAAAAAGGGGTGCAAAGTTTGTATAGGGAACACCGCTAATGTTGTTTATAAAGAAGTGTTACGCTAACGTTATCAGTTTATATATTTTTTATTTCCTGTCTACTACCCAGTGACAACGTCCTTTTTTTAAAACGAACTTGCACCCCCTTTTCTATGGTTGAATGTCAACAATATTTTCTTAGTGCTGTCTCTTATTTATTGTGTTCCAAACTTTATGTGTTCCTATATTTAGTGAGTTGTCTATCAGCACATGAATAATTTATACTTTATATACCTATTCTTACTTTATTTAGCTTCTTGAGAAATATAGAGAACTATGGCACCAGAATATATTGAATCACTCTTCAAACAATACTACTAGCCTGTAGACCAAAATAGTAATCGCATCATTAAATTCGCTTATGTGTATTTAGTTTTTAGTGGTCACATTTCAGCATTATCTTTAAACACTAGCCTTTTTAATAACTGGGGTACCTACTAGACCATTTAGAAACATTTTGGCCCTCCTCGGGAACTCCGCCACACCACTCTTTTCGTTTAATAGCCAGGCCGGCGTGTGCAAATACCAGTGCTGCCTTCTTATGAACAGAGGTCATTATTTATTATTGTTTTGAAATAAAGTTTATTATTTATTGTTATTAAAAGAGATACTCTTCATTAAACTGCCTCCATCTCTCGATTTCCAGTGCTGAGTTTAAGATTGTTTTAACAGCCTTATGATATTTAACATTTTTTTTAAATCTCACTCATAATAACTAAGATCCCCATTCTCTAACTCCAAATCCATGCGTCGCTCTATATCTTGCAGTCATTTTTGCCAAAGATTAAAAGCATCAGGTAAATGACGGAATAAATATTAAGCATCCTGCAAACAATTCCCGTAATCTAATTGGAAAATCTTCAAAAATTCTTTAACAATTGCATTGTCTAGACCATTTTAACTAAGAATAAAATTCATTTATCTATTTTAAAATATTTGTCATCATCAAAAATCTACGCGGACGAAGTCGCGGGCGGCGGCTAGTTTATTTATAAATGTAAGTTTTGCTTACGTACTCGATAGTATTAGATGAATTATAAGTATATTTTCACTCCGGTAAACGATACTTTCGGACATAATTTCATTTGTCCCAAAGCCAATTTGATTCCCAAGACTGTACATTTTTCGGAATAGGTAAATATAAAAAAAACCTAACATAAACTAATGGGTTCTTTAAAACGATGTTTATAAAGTCCTGAAAATAACACGGGTTTCAGGAAAAAAATACTTTCAGACGAATTAAAATTTGGCGAAACGTTACAGATGGGCAACAATGTTGCGGAATTGTGATAGGATACCATGATGGAGACCTGCCTACGGTGGCGCCGTCTACAGATCGGTGCAGTGACTTTGTATTGACAGTGAGTTTCTTTTATGACTTGCATGGTATAAAAAAAAAATATCGGACAACCTCACACAAATCGATCTAGTCCCAAATTAAGCTCAAGAAGGCTTGTGTTATGGATACTAGACGACGATATACGTACTTAGATAAATATATACTTAAATACATAGAACAACCATGACCCAAGCACAAATGTTCGAGTTCATCACACAAATATTTGCCCCGGCTGGGATTCGAACCAGGGACCGCCGGCTCAGTAGGCAGGTGTCTACAAACCGAGCCAACCGCGTCGTCAAATAACAGATGTAACTTAACAGATGAAAGGGTTTCAATTAGCCTTTTATTACATACAATAAAAAACTTAGTATTTTAAATTACAACGGCGAGAGTAAAGACAACAGTTACAATAGTGGCAACACTGGAGGGCTTATTTTAAATATTGACAGTTATTTACTCAATAACATTGTTCGAACAAAGTTGTTCGAAAAAAATACAATAAAAAAAAGTCATAACGAGCGACGGATCAGCGTTAATACAAGAATTAACATTTTTCATTATATAAAATCATTCTAACATAATCATAGTTAAAGTTAAACTAAAAATAATAATTACATTTTAAACAACTTATGAACAAACAATTCCATTCGCATTACAGTGAACAAAATTACAAAATACATTTATGGTAGATAAGGGCACAAATACATTCACTAAACACTTATATTTAAATTATTTATTTACATATTGCTACCAAATGGAAGAAATTTTGAGTATTTAATTTTGAGTCAAAATAATATTGATTGATTATTTTACACCAGGTAGATACGGTAGACAAAATATTTTCATATACATGAAAAATAATGATAATTAACATTAAATATCCTTAACACCGATCTGTGAAATCAAAAGACATGATGTATTTATTATCTTGCACAGTAATATTGGCTAGAAGTATAGTTGAATAACTAGTTAGAGATAAAAAAGTATTTCACATTATTCTAAAAAATATTTACTATTTGGCAAGGACAATACCACGAATTGATAATTCAACAGAATAAATTGAATAACAATTAGTTTTCTAACTTAGTATCATTTTATACCCCGTTGTTTTTGATGCAAGTATGTTTTGACGCTCACTGTCGGCCTAGTCTGCCATGCTACGGCAAAATGACGTATCTTACTATGACATCCGTGTAATGATACGACCTTTTACCGTAACACGGCAGAAGTGATAAATCACATTTGCACCAAAAACCCCGAGATAAATTAATTATAGTAAGAATCATTTTTGAAGTCCGAATCTACTTAACTTTAACGCAAAACGTCTTAAATCTGCGGGACAACTCTGCGGTTTAACATAGAATAGAGATGGCATGGTTTGCAGGTAACAAAGGTAAGTAGAATCGGCCTGCAAAAATTATTCCTACTATACAAAAGTCTAATAGGTCATTATAGTCAATTCTATATTACAGTCGAGAGGAATTTACGTCATGCATAACCGTGAACTATTATTATGTTTTTTATTTGGAATATAACATAAAATCACAATAAAATAGATAAAATATAAGTAATTTTCTCATTAATCTGAAACCAATTTTATAATAGTTTTCAATAAATATAATGATTGTTTATTAACCCTTTAAACGCCACAGTCATCATATCACATTAGAAATGGCGTCCAGACTTCAATAATCATAAACGTTTTAAACCAAAGTGTTAAAAAATCAACAGGGAGTGAAAAATACTTGCAAGTATTTTTTAGCACTTTGTTTTTGTTTGCTGTGGCGTCAGGGCATTGGTAAAGGTTAAGCAATATATGATATAATCCCGAAAATATGACACACCCATTAACATTGTTCAGTCTAACCTATAGCATCTACGACCTAGAATATCTAGTTTGGTCAGTATACCTTAGAAATATCAATTCTCAATACAAAGGGCAGTTTCGTGTTGTCATTATCATATAATTTGAGTAATTTTCCTCCTCGACCCCGTAGTCACCATCAGGAGATACTGAGGCCAATCGTCGGTCAGAATTTTTATAAAAAAAAATTACAAAAAAAAATTAGGTAGTCTGAGGCTATTGCGTTTATGAGGCAAATGCGGCATTTGAAATCATAGATGCACATGTTTTGAGCATTGCTTTTTTTTTTAACTTGGCACATTTAACCTGTAATTTGACTATGTCTCAAGCTAGTTTATGTGGTATAATCCATCTGACAACATAATATCATCAATTGAGAACATTGCATTTTTACAGAGGTATCCACACTTATATTATAAATGCGAAAGTGTGTCTGTCTGTCTGTCTGTCTGTTACCTCTTCACGCTTAAACCGCTGAACCGATTTAGATGAAATTTGGTATGGAGATAGTTTGAGACCCGGGAAAGGACATAGGATACTTTTCATCCCGAATAAATTTAGTGTTCCCGTGGGATGAGCGGGTAACACCGCGGGGCACAGCTAGTTTTTTATATATTTTTTTCTCATAGTAGGTACACGATATTTGGTACATCAAACAAACATCTCACAATTTATTGTGTAAATTTGAATTGGTCTAATCTGTTTACATTAGTTATCAAGGGAATCCTCTTCTATTATAGATAAACACTTCACCGACTATCTTAATTTCATAGAATTTTCATTTTATAGACAATTTTTCTCCCGGAAGCCTTAGGTACGCTTTTAGAAAGGTGTGGGTATAAAATGCTTTCAATAAAATGAAATTTTTATGAAATGAAAATTCGAGGTAAAATTTCTCTATAAAACAAGGGTAATATAAGGCTACCTGTCTAAGGCGCAGAGGAAAGAACCAATCAGGCAGCGTCTTTGAGAAATCCCAAAAGAAGTTTATATAATACTAACATAATAACTACGTGCCACCAAGTTACACGAAATAAATTATTATGTTATTAAAACTATTATAAATACGGTTTAAACACGTAAAAATTGTCAGGAACGGCCAAACAGGAGTGGGCCGTGAGTCACGTAGCAGCACGGATAACTGCCCCTGATGAAGAGCTCCATATTATATTTTTGACGACGCGTTTGGCTCGGTTTGTAGACACCTGCCTGCTGAGCCGGCGGTCCCGGGTTCGAATCCCGGCCGGGGCAAATATTTGTGTGATGAACTCGAATATTTGTGCTTGGGTCATGGTTGTTCTATGTATTTAAGTATATATTTATCTTATACAAGTACGTATATCGTCGTCTAGTATCCATAACACAAGCCTTCTTGAGCTTAATTTGGGACTAGATCGATTTGAGTGAGGTTGTCCGATATGTATTTATTTATTTATATTATGAGTTCGAAACATGTCGGGCCGTTCCTGACAATTTTTACGTGATTTTAAACCGTTTTTATAATTATTTAATATTATTATAGTTAGGTTTCCTAAATCACTTTTTAGTTTCACAATTCACGCTAACACTACACAACTACCTCTACCGGACTAGCATGATGTGTTCATGACCACACTAATGATTAATAATACAAAAAGTAAAAATTGACAGGAAGTCTGTGATTCCGACGTTAAAAAACATCGCGCTATTAGCCGTTTTGTTTCGTTTACTGACATAAATTAATATTATTGCTTTTTTTCAAAACTTGACATCAAGCAGAATTAAAACGCGCCACTATTACATTACTGTCACAACTGACATTGGCAAAAGCCTCGAGCTGCCTGAAAACATCGCGCGTTCAGACAATGTCGTAGATACAATAGTGTGCGTAGTATCTGTAGATAGTCGTAAAAAATGCAGTGTCAGACAGTTCAGTAGTCACAGACAGTCCGGTACTAACAGACAGTCCAGTAGTGACAGACAGTCAGGGTAGTGTCTGTGAGCTGTCTGCGCGGGTGCTGAGGGCGGCGAGGAGGGCGAAAGCCAGTGCAGTGGTTGTGAGTCGATAGTAGCACGGATTAATGAAGAGCTCCATGTGAGTATAAACATATCGGGCCGTTACTGACAATGTTTACGTGAATTTGCCGTTTGTCACGTCATCGCTAAAAATTGGGCATTTTAAAGTGATAACTTGACTTAAACACACCATGCTAGTCATTTACACCTACTGAAGACAATAGTATACCACAGTTTGGCAAGCTCGCTCATAGTTCTTTAACATTCAGTTTATTCGGAAACCTATTTCTAAACATTCCATATCATTTCCGAACCACCATGTTAATCTAATGGCAGTTTTAGTCATCCTATATTAAAGGGCAAAAGCAATCGATAGTCTATAGCTTGACAAGCGTCGGTCTGGCCCAGGGATAGTGGCGCTACAAACAGCTTTCATATGGCAATAATGTGGATACGTCATATGTTCGCATTATTAAACGTCAGTAGCGATTTTTCAAGGATTTGTCATTAACCAAATTCAAAGTTTACCGGAATGCTGCTCAATCCTTCGTTCTTGCGAAATAAATACGGAATCCTATTGAAAAAAACTTGACATTCATCACTGTGGATAGTTTTGGCATGAAAATTGCGGAATATATAATCCTGATTCCTCATTCTAAACATCAATGATATTCACTGACTTTTTGAACGTCAGTTACCAAGATTTTTCGTTACCAGTAAAATAAATTAGTATGACTAAGAATCCGCAACATGACGTGGGTTGAAGGACAACCCGTTGGGCCATAACTGACATTATAGCCGTAAAGATTAGCCCGTCTAACACAACTATGCTTCGCGACTCTTGTCGCGCGACATATCGCTACCCGTCACTCTCTCACGTTATTACATAGAAAGAGACGGGCAATTCTCGCGAGAAATAGTCGCGTATGACAGTTATGCTTGAGGTGCAGGTTAAAAACCAGGTTAAGCTCGGTTAATATTACAAATTCTTGTAAGGATGTCCAATATTCGGTCATTTAAGTGCGATATTTTTTTATCAATGAACAAAAGAACTATCATTTACTTGACAGCTCTACATCTAACAAACGAAGAACTGAAATCATTTCAACGTAATATCTCCTAAAATATCGACTCAACACGACTTATTAAACTTAGTCAGTAACCTGCTTTTCCGAACCACTCTGCCACCCAGAATCCATAGTATTGGTGTCACTATAGCAATGTCTATGATGATGTTGTGCCTTAAGTTCTTCTTTCTCATCCCTAACGCTCTCGTATTGGGAGTCAGGCCCCAGGCAAGCCGTCTCTCCTTCATTGGAGTACACTTTATCCTCAGTGAGTAACGGCTTGTCCGCTGTAGGGGATAGTGGTTGGTTTGGTGGTGGGGGTACGAAAAATTCAGCTTTATTCGAGTCCGAGCTCAGCTGTCGAGGATGGTTCAATTTCGGGCTGAAACGCGGAATTCTAAGCTGATTCATACGCATTTTAGGACTCCCTTCGTCCAATCTGTCGCGATCGATTCTAGAATCATTCAAGCGATCCCTGGAATCATTCCGACCGCTCATTCTAGTCTCGTTCAGTCTCTCGCTTACTCTAGAATCATTCATTCTCTCACTGATCCTAGTTTCGTTCAATCTATCGCTTATTCTAGAATCGTTCACACGCTCGCTCATTCTAGTCTCGTTAAGTCTTTCGCTTATTCTAGAATCGTTCATTCTTTCGCTGATCCTGGTTTCGTTCATTCTGTCGCTTAACCTAGAATCGTTTGCGCTCATACGAGTCTCGTTCATTCTGTCGCTCATCCTTTCACATCTGTCACTCATACCCGCTCGATCGCTAATTCTAGACTCATTCACTCGCTCGCTTATCCTAGAATCATTCATGCGTTCGCTGATTCTAGAATCATTCATTCTGTCCATTCTCATGGAGTTATTGAGATGTTCTATCTGTTGTTCAGTTAGTCTTATAGAATTGTTAATGTCTCTTAGCTTGTCTTGTTTGACATGTTTGTCAGCTTGTCGGGGCCGTCGTTTGGAGCCAACTTGCGGTTGGGGACGCTGCTGTCGCGTGAGAGTGAAAGAACCGGTGTCTGACTCTGAAGTGGATTCAGGGTGGTTTTCTATGGTCCCAACGAGGGCTGATACGTTGGGGTTCATGCAGCAGTCGGCCTGTAAAAAAACATACCGTTAATGTTCGTAACTTTGTCTGCGCATCATTTCTTCGCGTATCATATCATCACAAATTTAAGAGTCAAACTCCTGTCGGTGTAGCTGATGAAGGGTATAGTTTTCTCCATCTAACTCTATCCAAAGCCACTTCCTTGACTTCCCTATACGACATGACGTCCACCTTCTCTTTAATTTGTTTAATGTAACTTATTCTTAGCCTTCCTTTTCCTCGCTTCCCCTCAACCTTTACTTCTATGGTGTTGTCATATATTTCTACTAAATCCTATGCATAACTCCAAACTAGTAAGTAACTTATAATTTAAATGTTTGGCATTATAAGTACATTTTGTTCATTCCTTTAATATATGATGAATCAGACACCAGGAGGTCTGTTTTTCCATGCAGAATCCACATAGCCGTTGACGGCTCCATGTGAAGACATTATAATTTGTTATTTTTTATTAAAACAGTAACGTGTGCTAATGTAAACCAAAATGTTTACAATGAAGCGAAAAATTGAAAAATTTAATGGTTCGGACAGGATTCGAACCTGCGTTTCCAACGGCTTTCCGGGCCAACAAGGGCGTCCTACCAATCTGTTCACCGAACCAGATGTCAGAGCCATTGAATCTTTCAACCAGTTGCTTCAACATGCCTTAGGGTGGCATTTCGCTTCATTGCAAACATTATAATTTGTCCTCCTCAGATATAAGGAAACAAAGAGGAAGGTGTATATTTCTTTCTTACCTTGACTGAAACATTGCAGCAGCTAGACACGTCAGCGAAGTAGACCTCCGACTCCGCATTCTGGTTTCCGCGGTGACAGTCTTGCATGGAAGACCTGGAATGAAGACCACGGTATTGACATCATGCGGCCAGGAACGGTATACATTTTTTTATAGAAAAACACGTCACGGATATACCGGGTGTCCGACATCAAAGGAAAGTACCTTAAATATCGTAGATAATTTCCTAAAAGAAGACTATGTTATTTTTAGAAGCTAGTAATTCTGCATTTAAAGATTTTCTAAGAATTACTTGTTTAATTATTCGTCGTCGGCAAAAAATAATTTTCTTGAAATGTTACTCAATTATTTTACGTTGTTCCTTTCTTTTAAGATACTATGTTGGAAGGATTATTATTTTTTGTCCATTCTTTCGATTGGCATCATAAATATAGGAGTAATTTTTTTTCACATTTAAGTCAGTTCGATTCCCAGACGAAGCAAGTAATTCTTAGAAAATCTTTAAATGCAGAATGACTAACTTTTAAAAATAACAAAGTCTTCTTTGAGCAAAATATCCTATCTACGATATTTAAGTTACTTTCACTTGATGTCCCATAGTCTCGGGACACCCTGTAGAATTTTCATTTCATAGACAATTTTTTCCTCGGAATTCGTTAATTTTTCAGAAATCTTGAATATGTCAACGTATAGATTAGGTTAAGTTAGGTTAGGTTTGTAATATAACATTCCGAAATATTTTATGGTTTCAGAAAAAAAATGCTTTCTATGAAATGAAAATTCGATGAAAAATTTGTCTATAAAACAAGGGTAAACCGGCCGGAAACAGCGTCACTTTAGATTTATCGAAATACTACGTTTGGCTGCGGCTTCGCTCGCAATGAAATCGGGGTACACTATCCAATGGGATCGAACTTTATGGCGAGTCATGCGGCCTATCTTCAGTGGGCGTCTGTGGCAGATAGATATCCAACGGTAACCATTTTTGCCGTTGACTTAGCATAAATACGCCTAGAAGGATAGTCTTGATTTGCGAATGATGAAGCTGGTTTTTGGTTTTATGTGTGCGTGCCTATGAACCAATTATAGAGACGTTTTGCTTGTGACATTGACGTTGTGACAGATGCGTGCACGGACGAAACTAAGCCCGTGACGGGCCGTGGCTAAGCAAAACTGGCTTCACTTTCAAGTACCTAGGTCTATAGACGTATTTATTCTAATCTTATTAAAACTTTCGTGCGCTCTTCATGAGGGACTGCCACCGGTATACCGGCGCGGCAACTTTGTCACTGATTCTTTGATCGACGATCCGCTCTAATAGCGGGGCCAGGGGGCGCTCCAAAGTCACTTTTGTCACTTGACTATAATGATGTCCACGGATTGTCCAAACGCACAATATGTATGTTTCGCCGCCGGAATCACAGGCTTCCATGCTGGAGGAAAAACCCAACCGCTGTCTCTATTAAAGTATTTATTCTAGGATTACTTCGTGTTAGTTACCTGATGGGAGAATGCTTGTCGTTCTGGAAGCCCAGGTTCTCCTTGCCTTGCTTCGGGTTTGAGCAGGAGTCACTGCTTTGGTCTGAAACTATTTAAAAAAAAACTTAATTCGGCTGGATGAGAAAGGGGCAAGCCTGCCACCGTGACGTGTCATTTTTATATAAAAATCAAAATGAAAGGGACGGGGAAGGTGAATATTAACATTCGAACACAAATCGTAGATCAAGGTGGCTTATGATGGATGCGTTTATCATGTGATAAATAAGTGATCACTGCATCAAGCATCTGTCACTCGCTCGCATATTGTAAAAACGTGACGGATGCTATGTAAAAGCAACTATCATACCCTGTAAATATTATTCTTAAATGCCAAGTGAAATAACAGCTCTGTATTGATTGGAAACAAAATACAGAATTATCGTCTAAATGATTATGCTTTTTTTATGAAATAATTATTGGACTAGTTTTTACTCTTTATTTCGAAATGTTGTATGTAAAAGTAAAGATACACAAAGAAGGCAAGGTATAGCAACCCAAAAATGTTACGCTTAGTTTTTTACGTTCGTTCTTTTTTAACTACGACGGTGACAAACAAGCATGCGGCCCGCCTGACGTTAACCAGTTACCTGCGCCTATGGACGCTTGCGACGCCAGAAGCATCACACGCGCGTCGCCGACCCTTTAAGAACCTATTCACTCCCCTCTTTAACAAATAGGTATATGTAAAAACGAACCTTTGCTGGCGCTCTTCTGGTGCAGACACTCGATGGCGACGTTCTCATCCATCCTGCAGTCCCTGTGAAGGTTACCCGCGCTCATACCTAGAAAATATCTACAATTAGATAATACAATAAGCGGAAGGACGCTAGCACCATCTATTGATATTACTAGAAACTCTTTCTAGATACACTACTGTGTGCCAAAGGAAATGTATGGCACAGAAACATTGCTGCAGTAGCGCCATCTATGACAGATCGGTGGAATGGGGAATGGATGAAAATTTCAGAAGTGCTTTAAAAGTGGTTGAAATTCTTACTGGTGCTAGGAATAAGCTTTCTTAGCACCAAAAAAAAGTTTCACAGTTTTTGGCTGCACCGGTGATTTAAAAAAAATCAAAGAGGTTTTAGTTCAGTGCCTCTGAGCCGGCTTCGGCTGTTTAGAAGTTCGCCCAAACATATAAAAAAGTCAAATGACTCTGTCAACTCTTTGTCACTTTTGACAGATCTCTTCAAAAACACAACGTCTTTTACTTTCGCTGTGACCGCTGTATTTCGACTGCTTTCGACGACTTATAGTACTTTTTACGAATTGTTTCTGTCCCTGGAGCTTGATCATTGCCTGCCTGAACGACGACTTACGCTTTTTGACCCTAGATTTGATATAGCTAGCTTATACGACGACCATTGCAACTCACCCTGGAATTGGAAATTCGCCGAGATGGATGTAGACATTTATAGTTCTCAATGATTCGTCCATGGTAGTAACCTATTTATGACATCGATATACTAATGAAAATGGTAAAAATTTATAACCCTTACCCAACGATCGTTGACATGGATACGGCACAAGATGTCCTCTCAGAGTATTGAACCGTGCATCAGGAAGATGCATCTCCTGCATCCGAGCCAACTCTTCAGGGGGATACATTTGAGCCAAATGTACCTCCTGACTCCTCATATCCGGACTGCTCAGCATTTCCGGATTCATTCTAGCCATTTCCGGGTTCATCCGGGTTATATCCGGATTCATTCTAGCGATATCCGGGTTAATTCTAGCCATATCCTGACTCATAGTTATGTTTTGAGCCATTCTAGCTATATCCGGGTTATTGCGAATCATATCCGGGTTTATCCGGGTGATATCCGGGTTCATTCTGGCTAGCTCCTGATTGATTCTAGGGTCCGGACGGATTTCCGGGTTTATGGCCCGGATATCCGGGTTCTGGAGCATGTAGGAGTTCCGGCAGGTGTGCGGCTGCATGTTGTGGTCGTGTACGGAGTTCCGGTGGACGTCGATGTGGTGGTGATGGAGGAGGGTGGCTGCGGCAGGGTCTTGATGATGGAGATGGTGACTGGAACGAAAATAATGTAATATGAGTAAAAGACGACGCGTTTGGCTTGGTTGGTAGACACCTGCCTACTGAGTCGGCGGTCCCGGGTTCGAATCCCGGCCGGGGCAAATATTTGTGCAAAATATTTGTTCTTGGGTCATGGATGTTATCTATATATGTATTTATATATTATGTATATCGTCGTCTAGTACCCATAGTACAAGCTTTGCTTAGTTTGGGACTAGGTCGATTTGTGTATGATTGTCCCTTAATATTTATTTATTTATTTATTTATAAAAAAACTGGATAACACGCAATATAAAGGTTAACTGGAAGAGATCCCTTAAAGGGATAAGTTCGCCTTTGTACATGCTTATTCTTTTGTAATGTGTTTTTCTTGTTTTTATGTACAATAAAGTGTTTACATACATACATAATATGAGTGATGATGATGATGATAAATACCGAAACAATTTTTGATCATCTTGAGCATGAGTATTTCTGCACAGCATGTTTAGAAAATTACCATTAAATAGGGAATAATTGAAAAATGGCATTTTTTTTTTCAATTTCTGAAACATGTAATGTCTAATTTTTTCATGTGGGTACACACCACAATTTTTAATATTGAACCTTTGAAACAAAGTTCAAAGCTCAAAGAAAAAATTAAATGCACTGGATCGGCAATCAAGAGGTACCGGGTTCGATTCCAGGTCTCTTCCACCAAGTTACGCATTTTTTTTGAGCTTTAATCGTTGTATCAACGGTTTATTTATTTTTTTCATTCAAGATAATGAGTAACTTCTGTTCGAACCGATTATTTTCTGAACTTTTTTCTGAACACTGGGAATAAAAAGCATATCTTACCGACTCCCGCTTCGTCCCTGCGGGCTGTAAGGCGGTGGTGGTCCCCACACGCCAGTCTGGGCATCAAAGCTACCGCTGGCTTCACCGAAACCTTCCACCTGGGAAGAAAACAACATTTCAAACACCATAACACAATCTTATGCTTTTATGGGATCCGTACCCAAATGCATTTGAAATATGGTGCTGGCGAAGAATGGCGAAGATCAGTTGGATGGAAAAAGTTACCAATAAAGGAGTGCTTTAAAGAGTGGAAGAAAAAAGGGATTTGCTGAAAATTATAGAGAATACGAGAGGGAAATTTTTAGGCCACCTTATACGACATGATGCTTTTATAAATAACATCATGGAAGATGAGGGAAAGCGAGGAAGAGGAAGGCCAAGAATAAGTTACATTAAACAAATTAAAGAGAAGATAGACGTCATGTCGTATAGGGAAGTCAAGGAAGTGGCTATGGATAGAGTGAGATGGAGAGCTGATGCTGATGGTACCAAAAGGGTAAAAAACGGGACCCTATTACTAAGACTCCAGTGCTGTCTGTCACCAGGCTGCATCCCATGAACCGTGATAGTTAGACAGTTGAGATTTTTACAGAGGATGTATTTCTGATGCCGCTATAACAACAAATAATGAAATAGATATTGAAGTGGGGCTCCCATACAACAAACTTGATTGGTGCAAACTTTGCACCTCATTTGTATCCAGCGCCATACATACCAGATGAAACTTAACCCAGCCAGTTAAGATGGGAAGTGTTTGTACGAAACCCTCAGTTCGCGAGTCCAACTTGCACTTGGTCTTGGTGTAACACCCGGACATAAACCAAACGTCCAGTGGAGCCAAGCGACGCTTTCTCGTTTTTTTTAGTTCTAGACAACTTCAAAAGCCGAAAGATCCAAAATTCAATAAGAAAACGGTTCTGACGTCTAACCCGCCTGGGGGGTAAATCCTTTCTTTCTTGGTGGCGTTACTAATGTTTACCCTGGGCATCTGATATCTGACCTTTCAGATCCGCGGTGAAAACGTAGTCTTAAAACTCTGGAATCTTCTGGTAAAGATACCTACCAGGAGTATTGAGACCATGTCTGGTTGCAATAGACTGATCGAGTACCATAATCTTATTAAAACTTTCGTGAGACATATTTAATTACTGTTAAGCAGTTTACACTCACGTAAAATTGAGAGGAACGGCCCGACTCTCTGTTACAAAGTTACCGCGACGGTGTAAGCAGTCCCTGATGATTAATTGCTGAACCAGTTGCTGACAATTTCACGTGAGTGTAAACCGCTTAATACAATGATCGATCGAATGTTTACTAACCTGATACTGCCCCTGGTATCCTTGCTGCATCTGAGCTGGATAGTTCTGGAAGGTTCCAGAGCTCTGGAAGCCGGCCTGGTTGCGCTGGAAGGTCTGGAAGTTGGCTGGGAACCGCTCCTCGAAGCCCTGAGGGTTGGTCGGTGTTTCCGTTTCGCAGAAACCGTAGGCGCTGTCGCCGGATTGAGGAACACCCATTCGACAACGGGAGCTGTCAAAAAATAGACTAATTTTAACAGAAAACTATTAAACTAGAGAAATCTGAAGATAGAAAAATCGGAAGGTCAGCTTATGTTAGGTCAGAATTGGCAGCTACTTATATAATTTTGGTGCTGAGCAAACGGTCAATAATTTTATAAACATTTGGGTGACCCTCATTTTTAGGATTTCGTATCCAAAGAGTGAAAAACGGGACCCTATTACTAAGACTCCGCTGTCTGTCTGTCTGTCTGTCTGTCACCAGGCCATATCTCATGAACCGTGATAGGTAGACAGTTGCAATGTTCACAATTGTATTTCTGTCATCACTATAAAACAACATATAATAAAAACAGAAAATAAAATATTTAAGAGGGCTCCCATACAACAAACGTGAACTTTAGCCGTTAACTAGTTAAGCTGATGTATTTCGTGAACCGTGATAGCTATAGTTGAAAATTTCACAGATTATGTATTTCTGTTTCTACTACTTATAACGACAAATATAGACTACAAAAAAGTTAATAATTATTTACTCGTAAGGAGCCCTCGGTGCGCGAGTCCAAATTGCACTTGGCCGGTTTTTGCGTCCCAGTTCAGCAGTATGCATCTAATAATGATTTGGAAACCAGAGCGACAGAATCGTTGGATGACTTACTTCTGGCTGTTGCTTCTTGGCCACGGGAACCAGCTCCAGGCTGAAGTCTTCCTCACAGTGCCAGGGTTGGGAGAGTACAGGTTTCCGATGCGACCTAGAATACAATTAATCATTATTGTAACTGGTTAATACAAATTCTCTTTATTGCACACCTCAAACATCAAGGAAAAGTCAAAACAACATGAGTTACATTAAAATAACAGGCACAGGTAAACAACAGGCGGTCTTATCGCTAAATAGCGATCTGATAAATACATACTTTGAGATCTAATCGACTAATTCATCCAGTCTCAAGTCTCCGACAAGATTACAGAACGTAAGATGGATTCAAGGAAACAGAGACGATTGCAGATCTGTACCATGTCAGAGTACTATGATTTTCAACGCATTTAGAATAATGAGAAAGTTTAGGAACTTTTCAGATCCACCGAGTGAAACTACTAGTCGAATCATCACTAAATTTAAGAGCTCTTCGCCGGAGCAATTTCTATGCATCTCGTTCTTGAGCCTTCTCCTTTATTTGGTCCATGTAAGCTCTCCTTGGTCTTCTCTTATATTAGTTGGTCTGTTGGTCTTGTATTATAGGTGGTAATAATACTTGAGTCTTGATATATTGCAAGATCTTTCCAGAACTGTCAACCATCACCACCAGCAGGCTTTTTTCATCAACATCATATCAACCGATAGACGTCCACTGCTGGACAAAGGCCTCCCCAAAGTTCTCCACAATGATCGATCTTGCTCCGCTCACATCCAATTTCTGCCCGCGAACCTAACCAAGTCGTCAGTCAACTTTGTTGGGTTGCGTCCACACGTTGCGTCTTCCGGTCCGCGGTCGCCACTCAAGACGCTTTTCATCATGGTATAAATGGTACTATACATGTTGTTGTTGTTGTTGTCCTAAGCCACGGAGGCCGGGCTTTCATCAGCTCGCACCACGCCTTTCTATCCTCAGCAACTTTTCTGGTCTCGCTCCAGCTCAGTCCGACGGCTAGCTCGCCCTCAACGGTGCGCCGCCATGAGTCTACAGGACGTCCACGGCTCCGCCTTCCGTCCGGCGGCTTCCACTTGGCGATGCTTGCGTTATTCGCTCCTCCACGTCGATTGGTGTAGCCTATCTATCCCCATTTTCGTGTCGTACGTGCTATAAATGATATGATATAATATTATAACTTACCAGGAGCCCAGAATCTGTGCTGCAGGCTGATGTCCCAGGCCGGCTGCGTGGGGTGGCATTGGGCGCAGCAACTGCAACTTGGCTGTAACAATCGACAAAAATAAATTAGATAAATGTATGAGACGCGGAACGCCAATTAAAGAGAAATCTGAATAAAATCTACGGATCTCACACTACGCGCAACTATAAAAGGCATCTAAAATGTACTCTATACAGTTTTCTATGGGGAGGGGTCATGATTTCAGGAAAAAATCTTAATAGCGTCAATAAAATTCGAAAAAGGGTCGAAAACTTACCCAGATACCGCTTCCCAAAAGCTATGCTATACCAATTTCAACCTTGTGACTTAGAAAAGATGATGTACATTTGTTTGCGTTGTTTTTGTTACTTGTTTCCATTTTGTTCTCGGACAATGGATTTCGGTGTCATGCCCTTTATGACCATTCGTACGTTTTAAAAACAAAAGAATAAAACAATATTATCAATGATGGTACTGCTTCTGTTCTACTATACAGGGTGAAACCTAAGTCGTGAACAGAAATTATTGTTACTATCGCAGTATTTTAAGGCTAATTCAGACAAACAGTGAATCTTTATCCATACTTAATATTATAAATGCGAGTGTGTCTGTCTGTCTGTTACCCCTTCACGCTTAAACCGCTGAATCGATTTTGATGAAATTTGGCATAGAGATAGTTTAAAATACGAGGAGGGACATAGGATAGTAAAGTTTTCATCCTGGAAATTATACCTAAAAAGATTGAAAGTGAGTGAACATTTCTGTTGGGGTGCGTAATGTAAATGTAATTATTAGAGCAAAAGCACAATAATTGTGCAATTATTGCTCTTACATTTGCTTAGGCGCTTTTAATAATCCCTTTTATCAAGTTCCACGCGTACGTAGTCACGGGCAAATGCTAGTTGATAATAATTTTAAATAGCAAAAACAACAAGCTTATGGTCACCCTATCCGACAAGACTTGTCTTGTACGGTCTATGACAGTTTAACGTAGCAATAAGGGTGACCATGAGACTCCGTAAATTTTAAACATTTTTTTTTATTAATTCACCAACGACGTTTGCATGTGTTTGCGTATTGCCACGTCCCTGATCCTACCTGAACAGTCCTCGGCTGAGCTTGCTGGCCGGTGGGTGGACGATATAAGGATCTGCAGCGAAGCTCCAACTGCTCCCAATACATCTTCTTCCGTTCATGGCTGTGGACAATAATAGTATATAAATACTATATACTACTCATCATTATAAAGTGACGATTCGATACAGATACAATGAGATCTGAAGATACTCGGTGATTGAATGCATTCTAGAAACTTATTTCGCATATTTTTTAATTCGTCTGTAGTCTTACTTTTTTCATAATTCTTGCAAATGTCATCTTATTGATTATTTCTCTCTCATCTCAAGTGTTTACGGTTGCAAAGAAAAATGCATTCTACGAAAAAATCATGAAAAAAAAACAAACAAAAAAAACATTTGACGAAAAATCATTCTAGGATGGCGACGCGATTTGGGAAAAGCCTATGATTAGCCCTAAACGACTGTAGGCTGGCGATAATAAATCATACACATTCATAGACTCTGGCTAGCCAAATAATGTGTACAGATATTTCCTTGTGGTATCACTAATAGTGAATATGATTTAAACAATTTTGATGATTGATGATGATGATGAGTAGGTGGGTCCCCTATAAATAATTTTGATACTTTATGATAGTTCTAACATTCCGATCAAGTTGAAATTTAGCATAGTACTTATGTTTTTTTTTTTTGGTGATGGATTAATATGGTATTATCAAGCTAGGTCTTATTTGCACTACATTCAATTTTTCGCCTTGTATATGGTTAGAAATTATAAACATATGTGTTGGTCGTTGACTGTACTGTACATAGTGGTAGAAATTATGTGAGCTGCCTATGAGTGCACGTCAACATACATATATTTAACTTATTTCTTTACGTGTGCATAGGAAATCAAAAATATTTTCAAGTATCAAAACTATAATTCCTACAACACAAAGTGTGACCAGCCGAGGATTTTTTAAATTTCACGCCAAAAGTTTGAGTAATATTTCATTAGCCAGACTATAGTTAAAGGTGAGTCGACATTGACAGCGATACGGGCACACCACCACACGGATGAAAAACATTTTTTTTAATCGGTTAAGCCGGGTTCAAGTAATCGGGGAAGATACTTAAAAAACATCCCAACAAATTGAGAACCTGCTCTGTTTTTAACGTCGGTTAAAAAGAAGATATAAACAGATAACCAGGCAGGTTTTGGAGGGAGTGTTCTATTTTAGTCTTCTTGGATTATTTGCCCAACGGTATTTCATTTTTATTTTTAGAAACAATACTGTTTACATTACCATACAAACAGCCACTAACCAGTCTAGACATGTTTATTGAGACCTCATAATCTTTTTTACGACCTAAAGACCTTTAACCTTTTTGTTATCATTTCTGAAAATAACAACCAGCCAATTCCCATGCCAACGAAGAACAAACTTATTTCTGCAGTTTAATAACTCAATAATGGTCTAAAATAACAAGAAAATTTACACAAGCCACTGCATAGTTATGTTTGTAAAACTATAGGAACGGTTGCTATGAAAAATCAACAAACTATTTTAGCGAAAAGATTTCAAGTGCCGCACAGTTTTTTGAAGAAATATTAACTCTTAATACTGAATTTTAAGATCACTTTTAGAGTAACGGAGGTTGCAACATAGGACCTTCTTTTATTCGATGAACGAAGTTTCAGCCATTTTCATTGAGTATGTCAATGAAGACAGTGAAATTGTCAAGTGGTCTGAGTTTTGTATTGTGTTGTGTTTATATTATTTTACTTTGAATTATTAATCATGAGTCTATATATGGGAAGAGGCAGTTTAAGCCATTCCAGGTAATATTAAAATTGGTTTTATTTGATAAAAGAGGTACGATCGTTATTCAACTTGTTTTATTAGAGTTAAATAAAACCGCGAGACCCCATTTATCTAAAATAATTTTGTTGGAAACATTTTGAAGAATTCATACCAATCCTTCGTATTAAAATCACAAAAACGCGAGTCCAAACTTCATTTGTGTAGTAAATTTGTAACGAGTACAAACAAACGTCTGTAAAAAAATACAATAAAAGCGGCATGAATTTATTTTGTTGGTGTGATTTTCACGTTAACGAAAAAGCTTAATTATTCTACTAAAGGCCAAGTTGGTATTCGGGGGGTCCTTTCTAAGGTCACAGGAGTACTCCATATGGGGTCGGACTTGCGCTTTGTACAGCAGCAGCCTTTACCCAGGAGAGAAGTACCGCTTCATTCTGTGCAGTACACCAAGCTTTTTTGATGCCAGCTTTGCCTTTATCCTCTAAATGACTTCGGAACTAAACCTCTGGAGATGTCAATTGTCAACCCCATGGATCCCAATACTCTCTGAGATGCTGAAGGGTTTCATTTCACGAATGGTCAGCCAGATGCCTACCGAGCTGTTCGAGCTGAATCCACGCTCTCACCCACCTGGTTTTAACGAAAAACGTCCGGTCTGGTGCACGCTCAACCGCCTGAGAACGGGAGTTGGTAACTGCAACCAACTACGGAAAAGATGGGGCTGGACCGAGGACGAAAGCTGCGAATGCGGATGCCCAGAGCAGACTGTACGCCATATTGTCTTGGAATGCCCACTAACTAGATTCGCAGGCCAGTTGGAAGATCTTAAAGACCTAACAAGCGAAGCTGTTAATTTCCTCACAAATTGAAAATTTTGATTATAAGTTAGCACGCCGTGTAAATTTTACGCCATACGATAAATAAATAAATAATTTCACGAATTCATGTACAGGTCCATATGCAGCCAACATATGAGCAACTACTTGAACGACGCCGAAGAACTGACAGACGCCGAGCTGATAAAGGCGGTCAGTGATCTGAAACACCAGATCAAGGTCACGACACTGGAGAACGACGTTCTCGAGAGCACCATCATGAGGTACGACCGATATATCCACGCAAAAAAAAACTATGTAGGTACACTTATCGAACCTATTCGTAAAATTTTATGAGAATTAGTTGAGAAACACGACCTCTGAACAGCCAGAAATCTGGACAATCGGAACATCTAAATATCCGGATATAACAAATGTCCGGTCTGGCTCCAAAAATGACGCCCGGGTGTGGATTTCTAAATTGCGGACATAATAGTACATTAAATACTTGCTGTGAATTCGTGAATGTCCCAGATCGCAGGTGTTTATGGCCCAAATAGAAGAGAACTATAAATAATATGCTATCTGGGGCTTTACGAATTACCGCCCATTGTTTGTCTGAAGTTTTACGTCTTGCAAACTTGAAATCCACAACCGAGCGTAATTTTTGAAGTCTTACACATCTCACGAGTTGGGGGAGAAAGTCTCACTTCCTGGCCAAGACAAGACGCAATTTTTTTTAGACAAACCACGGGCGGTGATTCATAAAGCCCCAGATCGCATAATTATGGCTTCGAGGCGTTCTGGGACATGCATTCACCATTCATAACAATTCTTCGTAATTACAGTTCCATTCAATTAAATCACTAGTAATTCAATTAAATTCATTAGTGAGAATTGATCAGGTACACACAGACATCTAGGTCAAACAATATAAAAACTATAAAAAACTTTTTTGACGTGTTAACGTCTTATAAATCGATGAACGCCCGCTGCGCGCACGAAAAAGCATGACTCATTGTCACGTTCCGCCTGAGCCGAGCGTGCAAGAGAGAGCGCGTCACAAGCTATAGAGAGGCACGGCCAGCCTAAACGTTCGGCTTGTGACGCATCTATCTCTCTTCCGAACCGACGATTTTTTTTATTGTTTCAGGCTGGAACCAGCCCTGATGAACAACATCCAGCAGGCACTGGACTACGCCAGCAAACTGACCAGCTCTTCCGGTATAGGAGGCAGCTTCGCGAGATCACAGACGTCTAGGTTCGACGTGTCTTCCAAGATCCTCTCCAGCCCCTCCAGGTCAGCTCACTCTCTTCTTCCAATCTCTTTACAATCGATCGCTCATTACGCCTAGTAGGTATTACAACTCATCAGTCAGTAACAAATCCATACTTATATACTTAATACTTAATTACTTAATCCATACTAATATTAATATTATAAATGCGAAAGTGTGTCTGTCTGTCTGTCTGTCTGTTACCTCTTCACGCTTAAACCGCTGAATCGATTTTGATGAAATTTGGCATGGAGCTATAGTTTAAGATCCGAGGAAGGACATAGGATAGTTTTCATCCTGGAAATTATCCCTAAAAAGATTGAAAAGTGAGTAAGTAATTCATGATGACATTGATGACCCTGTAGGAAATGTAATGATTAGACCAAAAGCACAATTGCTCTTACATTTGCTTAGGCGCTTTTAATAATCCCTTTTATTAATTAAGGTGATTAGGTGGTCTATCGTGTTGTACGAGGTTGCTTTCATACTACCAAGTTCCACGCAGACGTAGTCGCGGGCAAAAGCTAGTTGTTTATAAATATTCCAGGGCGTCTACCAGGAGAGTAGAATCCTCAGCGAAGATAGGAGGGACCACTGTCTTCGGTTCAGGAGCCAGGATTAACGTGATGGCGAGAGCGGAGCTGGTCAGCACAGAAATGGAGATCATGATGGATAAACTGGAGAGAGTTAGGAAGAAGGTCAGTTGACGGCATGCCGTACATTTGTAGACATCTATATTATTCGTTTTCTTGTTTTTAGATAGATGTTCACAAATTTTTATATCTCTTTCTCAAAAATTACACGATTTTCATACTAACTTTCAACCCCAATTTGACCCCCTTAGGGAATAAACTTTGAAATATCCCTTAGTATACCTTGCTGCATATTCTTGATCTATTCTAGAAATTTGAAGTTCCTATGGTTAGTAGTGTCGGCGTGTTCTAGAAATTTGAAATGAGTCAGTCAGTCAGATAGATAAAAATCCATAATTTGTTCAATTTGTGCAGAAGGGTCGATATTTCAGGAAACATCTGAACAGCGTGTTAAACATTTCTTTGTCACCCCATATCAGCTGGAGCAATATTAACCAATTTTGGTACAGGGATAGCTGGACATCTAGAGATGGTTATAGGATACTTTTTACCTGACTACGCAGACTAAGTTGCGGGCAATTTCTAGTACTAAATATTGAATATAGAACAGAGCCAACGTTGATCCTATTTTATGTGGCGCCCTCTGTATTTTAAGCTAACCACATTTTAAACAGAAAAATACAGAGGGCGGCTTAAAAAGCGGAATGAGAAGACATTATATTTCACGCTATCCATATTGCGGTCCTATAGCTCAGTAGTGAGAGCACTGGTCCGGTCAAGCAGAGGTCGTGGGTTCAATTCGAAATGTTGGCTCCTTATATATCCTTTGTATTTATCGATACTATTATAAAATTATAGATTTGTACTGAAAAAAAGTTTTAGTCTATTGACAGGTAATTTCAGGAAAAATCGTAATAGCGTGATGCAGGATCGTGTTTTGTTTTGTGGCGCCACGCCAGTCGGGCGCCATTTGTTGGGCATAATTTCCATTGTCCTATCATCACGCTGAAGCAGCTGCATAAATTTTAACCAATTTTTGCACATATGTAGATAGCTGGACACCCAAAGACTATAGGATACTTTTTATCTGTCTCACCATCTCCCTGCCCTTATCCCACTTATGTAGGGTCGGCACAACATGTTTTCTTCTTCCATTCATCTCTATTATTCGTAATTTCAGCGCTTACTCCTTTCCTTCAAATGTCATCTCTCACACAATCCATCCATCGCTTTTTTGACCTTCTTCTACTCTTCGTCCTTCCACATTCATCCCTAACATTATTTTACCAATATGACGTTCATCCCTCCTCATTACATGCCCATACCACGCTAACCTACTGCTTCTTATTTATGGTAAAGAAAAAAAAACGCGGACTAAGTTAGCGCCTACTCCTAATATATAAATATTGAATTCAGGCGGCGAAACAACACGCGATGCTGAAGGCGCAATTGGAAGAGATTGACATGAGGGTAGCCGACATAGAGAAGGCGAGTGAGGCTTTTAATCAGGAGGTCATCGAGGATGGGTACGACAAGCTGGCGCAGCGGATACCGGCTGAGATTTGGATAAGGTACTAATATTGTTATAACACAACAGGACTTTATTTGGAAACACAATAGGCTAGTAGACCCATTTTTGAAATATATTTGCAATTACCTAAAAGAAAAAACAAACTTGTATTTTTGTGAAAGCTAGAAAGCTACATTTTATTAATAGAAGATTAGAAATTTCATGAACAGTCAAAAACGCCGTCCGCCATTATTGCCTTTCGTTTTTGCTGTGTCGTGACGTAGAATTACGCGTAAATGTTCGATATTCGACCGTCGTATAGTGCCAGCTCACTCCAATATACTTTGACAGGAGATCGAGATGGACGGCACTATTCGAAGTCGTCGGAGTAGACCTTCAGTTTTCGTTACGGGACCGATGACGTCTCTATAAGTGAAAATGGTGGACAGCGTTTTAAGCATTTCAAAATACAGATTAAAAACCATATGTTCAAATTCAATTTTTTCGGCCATCTTCCACTTTTAAGAACTGAAAAATATACATTTTAGGTTTCCTTTGCTAAATACTATACGAAATAAACATTAGTTTAATAAATTTGACATGAGTCAACTAGCCTATTATGTTTTCTCCGTGGCGCCACCTATGGTCCGACCGGAAGAACAGCGCTGGCTCTCGAGCTAGCATCATGCTGAGGTGGAATCTTTTCGTGGCACAGCCATCATAATATTATAGTTGCCTATTAAACCGTTGATACAAAGATCAAAGCTCAAAGTTGCAAAATTTAAAATGAGTTACCTAGTGGAAGAGACCGGGAGTCGAACAGGTCCAGCGCGTTAACCTATCCACCACCCTAACTCCCAAGCAACCTTTCGAATTTTTCCTTATGCTTTATGTGTCAATCTTTGCATTGTTTATTTGAAAGGTTTTTTACACCTTAGCGACCTCTATGTGAATACATTCATATTTATTTTATAAATGTTTACAAATGAAGCGAAAATTGAAAAATTTAATGATTCGGACAGGATTCGAACCTGCGTTTCCAACGGCTTTCCGGGCCAACACTGGCGTCCTCCCAATTGGACCACCGAATCAGATGTCAGAGCCATTGAATTTTTCAACCAGTTGCTTCGACATGCCTTAGGGTGGCATCGTAGCGCCATCTACCGTAAAGATTTAGACTTTATCGTCGGCACCATCGTCTCAAATTTGTTGAGAATCGATAGTAACGATGTGCTACACCCGAATTACTTATTTATATTAAAGCAGTAACGTCTGCTAACGTAAACTAAATGTTTACAAATGAAGCGAAAATTGACGTTACTATCGATTCTCAACAAATTTGAGACGATGGTGCCGACGATAAAGTCTAAATCTTTATTTTATAAATTTATGAAACATGTAATGTCTCCTTTTTTTAACGTGGTACACCATCATTTTTAGGGTTCCGTAGCCAAATGGCAAAAAACGGAACCCTTATAGATTCGTCATGTCTGTCTGTCTGTCCGTCTGTCCGTCCGTATGTCACAGCCATTTTTTTCCGAAACTATAAGAGCTATACTGTTGAAACTTGGCAGGTAGATGTATTCTGTGAACCGCATTAAGATTTTGATGCAAAAATAAAAAAATAATAATAAATATTGGGGGCTCTCCATACTTAGAACTGAAACTCAAAATTTTTTTTTTCATCAAACACATACGTGTGGGGTATCTATGGATAGGTCTTCAAAAATGATATCGAGGTTTCTAAAATATTTTTTTTCTAAACCGAATAGTTTGCGTGACAGACGCTTCCAAAGTGGAAAAAAGTTGGTCCCCCCCCCTCTAACTTCTAAAATAAGAAAATGAAAAATCTAAAAAAAACATATGATGTACATTACTATAAAAACTACCAACGAAAATTGTTTTGAAAGAGATCTAGTAAGTAGTTTTTTTTTAATATTTTAATACCTAACTTTGCACCTAATTTATATGGGGCGCTATACATACTAGGTGCAAACTTAACTTAACCACTTAGGGATGGAAAGTGTTTGTACGGAACCCTCGTTACGCGAGTCCGACTCGCACTTGGCCGGTTTTTATATTAAAATGTGGATTACCACTTTTCGACTCAATTTTACATGTAATAGAGTCCAAAAGTGGTTCCCCTTTATTTGCTGTACAGTATACAGCGATAGATAGACATTCAAAGATAAAGGATACTTTATACCCGACTACACGGACAAAGTTACAACGGTAGATATAGTGTAGGTAATACGACAAATTGTACCTGTATTTATCCACTCCTATCGTTTTCCAGATACATGGCCGAATGGATGAAAATCACCGACAGCCAGATTGGCAAACTCCGCCTCCGCACCAGCACATTAAACACTCAATACAGCAAATTCAAGGGCCAAATCAAAGTAAAAGCTGAACTCAGCGACCAATTACGTCCAGTAGACTTTGATAAAATAAAAATAGAGAACCAAGACGCGTTAGCGACGATAGATAGAAAGACGAAGCAGCTGGAAGAACTGAAAAAGATGACGGGAGACGCGAATTTGAATCTAACGGTGCATAAGAAGGCGATGTGGGAGCAGAATGGATATTTGGTGAAGATTATAGAGAGCATTAAGCAGAAGGAGAGACAGACGGTGGCAATTGATAAGGAGAGAGACGTGATACAGGTGGAGGCTGATGCTTTAGCTGACAGGTAATAAAAACTAAACTATCAGTTTTAGCTTAGTGACCCAAGGATCTTAGCCTCCGAATCCTGTCATCATCATCAACCAAAATAAAAACATTGTTTACCGGAATGCTGCTCAATTCAGCGTTCTTCTTCCAAAATAAATACTCAATACAAAACAATACATTACAATACAACAATTCTTTATTGCACACCAACAATAGTTTATTACAAAACCTTAATTCAAAAAACTCAATCCTATTGATAAAAAGTTGAATTTCTTCACTGTAGATAGTTTTCGCTTATAATGCAAAAATTACTTGAAATTTGCGACATATTTAGTCCTGTTTCCTCTTTGTTTATTCACTGACTTTCATCGATAGTTACCAAAAATTTGTGTTAAAATAGTACCTACCACAAAAATCCAAAATATGGCGTGGCTAAAACCCTGTTGGACAATAGAAATGTTCTTTCTGTTAACCTTAATGTACCGTAATCTTATTATTTTTATTAACCTTTTGACCGCCACAGTCGGCTGTGGCCGTCAACAAAAAATCGTGCCCCTGACGCCACGTCGGCCACAGCCGTCCAAATTTCAATGATCAAAAACTTTGTAATTCTAACCGCTACAGGTATTTTTCAATCCCTGTTGATTTTGGGGCACATCTTTTTTTTTTTACTCTGGCTGGCGTCAGTGGCACGGTAAATTGCTAGACCGCTTGGCGGTCAATAGGTTAAAGCAGTAACGTCTGCTAACGTAAACCAAATGTTTACAATGAAGCGAAATATTGAAAAAAATTAACGGTTGTGCAGGGATTTGAACCTACGTCTCCAACGGCTTTCCGGGCCAACACGGGCACATCCTACCTATTGGACCACCGAACCTGATGCGAGAGCCATTGAATTTTTCAACCAGTTGCTTCTACATGCCTTAGGGTGGCATCGTAGCGCTTTACCGTAATCTAATTGAACTTGTTTCCAGATTGACCGAAGTGAAGAAAATCCGCAACGCGTACGAAGTCCCGGACATTATGGACTATGTGTGCGTGAAGGCGGCTCTTGGAGACCTTCAGAAGAGCAGCAAGCTCCTGGAGAACAGGCTGCGAGTGCAGCACATCGCGCTGGCATCGCTGCAGAGCAAGCTACGCAACTTGGATGCTTAGCTTCCGATCCATTGGGGAATGAAAGTAGGGCTATTTTTTTTTTGAGACATGAAATTTTACACGTAAAAAACTGAGCAGTGGTCATTTTATACTGCGCAATGAGTTTGACATTGCTTTACGTGAGATTAGATATATACTTACAAACTGGATTAAAAGTGAAGCTAATATTAAATCGTGGATCACGACTCCCATATTACTTGTTTCAGATTAACTTCTTGAAAATTGTGTTGCAACAGAATGTTTATGTATCGCTCTTCTCTTTATTGTCTAAAACCGCTTTTTATCACGAATACATTTTGGGTCAGTATTCGAATCAGCACCGTGAAAATATGTCATCTAAAGTTGTTTCATTTACGTAAAAGAAAACTTCTTTCGACGTGACATAAGTTTGCTTTTTGAGGTTTTTAGAAAGTGGTATAGTACCTAAGTGTGTCGTCGTGGTTAATTGTAATAAATATTGCTGCGTGGAAATTATTTTTACTTTTATTTTGCCCTGTCCTTCTTTTATCCCAAATACACTTTCTATGTTTCTTACCATGTTTTATTTATGCTATGACGGTGACAACTCAGCATGCGGTCCGCCTGATGTTAAGCAGTTACCCGGGGAAACCCTCATTATCACTTCATCAGACAATTAAGATCTTCTGCATATTATATTCCAAAGCTCTCTATCCATAGGTACGTGGTGGAACGAATCATTATCAAAAAAAGTAAGTCACTAGATCAAATTCTCCCTTATCTATTCTCCTTCTCTATCATGAATTTAAGAGCTACGCTCTTGTCGGTGGAGCAATCTCCATGCATCGTTCTTCCTTCCTTCTCCTTGGCAACCGGGTTCGATACGACGTTCACCTTCTTTTATTTGTCACCAGACGAGCACAGCGCACACCGACAGAGCGAACACTCTTCGAAGGCACCAGTACATTGCAATGCAGCAATGTTCGCATTGTTGTGTTCCGGTGTGGGGGTAAGATAGCCGGTGAAATTACTAGCATAGAGGCATTCTATCTTCGTCCTCCGGGTAGGCAAGCACTTGTGACTCCTCTGGTGTTGCAGGTTTTTATGGGCGACGGTAATCGCTTTCTATCAGGCGATACGTTTGTTCGTTTGCCCCCTATGACATAAAAAAAAAAAAATGCTCCGTGAACTACTCCAAACTCTTATATATCTTCTAATTAATCGAGAAGACTCTTTGGAGACTAGAGTTTGGACTTGTCAGAATTCCACGATTATCAACCTCTTTAAACCGGTATCCTATCACGACATTGTTTCCCATTTGTAACATTTCGCCAAATTTTCATTTATCCGAAAGTTTTTCCGACTCCTCGCGAGAAAAATATCACCCATCTCTTTTTTCTCTGCACTATGAGAGAGTGACGGGCGATACGTTGTTGCGCGACAAGTCAGAATAACTTTCGGACAAATGAAAATTTGGCGAAATGTTAGCTAGACATCACGATCATTTCTCCTCTTCGGTTCTCCATTGCTTTTAGAATACACCTGTCCTCCTTCAATGGATCTTAGATCATATAACACTAACCTTAGAAGCTGGTAGGCGAGCATACAGCTGAATATGCAGACGAGCACAGCGCACACAGACAGAGCGAACACTCCTCGGAGGCACCAGTACAATGCTCCGTGGACTACACCACACTCGGAGACTCCTTCGAACACGCATCTTACTCCTGGAAATAAATGGTAAAGTCAAAGTTATTACATATTTAACCGACTTTAAGGAGGTTCTAGATTCAGTTGTTTGTTGCGTTGTTTACAACCCACGCCATATTGCGGATTTTTAGTGGTACTAATTTAATACGAATAATTTTTGGTTGCCGACGTTACTGACGTTGAAAGTCGATGAATGTCGCTGATGTAAACAAAGAGGAAACGGTACCTACTAAATACTCCGCTTTCAAGTAATTTTTGCACAAGAAAGCCAAAACTATCCACAGTGATATAAGTTTTTTTTATTAGGATTTAGTATTTATTTCGCAAGAAGAACGAAGTATTGAGCAGCATTACGGTAAACAATGATTTAAATTTGGTTTAATTACAAATCCTTGACAAATAGCTATTTATGTTTAATCATGCAAATATATGACGTAGGATCATTGCCATATGAAAGCTGTTGCCTGTTTGTAGCGCCACTAATACCTGGGCCGAACCGATGCTTGCTAGGCTATTATTTATATATATATATATTAATGTTAATAATTTCATAATTCCGTCAGTTATGAACTGATTTAGATATTTTTTCTATAGTAAATTATTTCAAGTGGGTCACATAACATTTTGGTGAAGATCTGATGACGAGTACCATGAGCAATCGAGGGAACTACTCAAATTTTATAGGCACATCTATGGCGGTTTTAACATTTTAAACAGTGAAAAAACAAAAAAAAAAAACCTCCGGCCTTTAGTTGCAGTAGTTCAGTTGAATTTATCCAGGGCCGAACCAATGCAACACTAAGTCCCTTGTAGTTCGGTTATGATGTCAAACCGAACTGAGAGGAGTGTTATAAGTTTAGCATGTGTATCTGTCGGGCATCGTAGCGCCCATACGGGTGGACCGATTTGAGTGCGGTTTGTTTTAATCGAAAGCCTAGTTTGTCGAGATCACAGACAACCCCCACTAGACGGAGCATGTAAGGCACATGTAAGACGACCCGCGCGCACCAACGATATGGTACGGCAGAACATTAAAGTATCAACACGGCGGCCACCGTTTAGTTGCGTCCATGTTTATGAGGTCTCTCTACACCACTTAACACTACAATTTACCATGTTATTTATTTAATTTCTTTTTTCGTTGACGTACGCATGGATCATAAACAAGGACGCAACTAAACGGTGGCCGCCGTGTTGATACTTTAATGTTCTGCCGTACCATATCGTTGGTGCGCGCGGGTCGTCTTACATGCTCCGTCTAGTGGGGGTGGTCTGTGGTCGAGATGGATTTGACAATGCAGAAGTTGGGAATACTATACCTTCTTCCTTGCTGCTGTGGGGGCTGTCAGGGGACACCGAGAAACAGGTGCAGGTTCTGGTCAGTTTGGTGTACTCGCAGTATTTCAGGGTTTGCAGCCTGAAATAAAACATATAAATAAATGAATTATATCAGATACAACTTCACACAAATTAAAGTCTCAAATTAAGCTTGCGAGGGATTGCGTTATCACGATTCACACAAATCAAGGTCCCAAAGCTGACGAAGGGTTGTGTTATCAGTAGGCATCGTTCTTCTGATAGCACGGTAACACTTAAGAGAGCTATGTAGTCGTTATTAACATAAATACAATTATACTCATACCAATTCATCTATATCAAATCATCACCAAAAGTTGCCGTATGCCAGCTCCCTTAAGTACATATATTTGTGTAATTTTTAAAAAAATTGTTATACTTACTTGTTCATGTGTATAACGGTAGTAGTGATGGTAACTAGAACGCACGTCAGCGCACAGATGAGGCAACAGGCGCCTACCACTTTAATCTGAAAATTTAATGTGAAATACGTCAAAAATAACTTAAATACACATAAAAATGTTTACAAAAAAGCGAAAAAAAATTAAAAATGTCATGACCCAGGCAGGGTTCGAACCCGCGTCTCCAGCGGCTTTCCGGGCAAACACGGGCGTCCTACCTATTGGACCACTGAACCTGATGCGAGAGCCATTTAATTTTTCAACCAGTTGCTTCTTATATGCCTTAGGGTGGCATCGTAGCGCCATCTATCGTAAATATTCAGACTTCATGACCGGCATCGGCACCATCGTCTCAAATTATGATGAGAATCGATAGTAACGATGTGCTACACCCTAATTAATTACACTAATTAGACATTACGGCTTTAATAAAACATTTTAAAATCATTAGTTCATTACATCAGAATGATTGCTTTTTAAATACTGTTTAAATAACTAAATACAAGTACCTAGCCAATTTCAAATCAATTTAAAATTCAAGATTTGGCTCAAACATAAACATACAAACGTTTTTCATAATTTCGATAACTTTCTACTTAATGTTCTTTTTTGGGTATCATACATCCCTTATCTAATTTAATTATATTGTGTAACATACATCATATACATATCTACAGCAGCAAAGTAAACAACGTTTGTTTGGCGACAATTAGCTTTCGGATGTCTTAAGAATCATCGAAGCTAAAATAAAAAAATGAATTTTTGGGGGTTTCGCATTTTAATAAACATCATTAAAAAAAGTACCAGAAAGTATGGACAGGAGTCCAAAAACTGCTGAAAATATTACGGGTTTCAGGAAAAAAATATTTTCGGACAAATGAAAATTTGGCGAAACAGTACAGATGGGAAACAATGCTTCGGAGTTGTTATAGGATACCCGTTAACCATGCAATACAAAGCAAAATAATAATAATGGCGGATAACATACTTTTCTTACCATATAGCTGTACCGGTTGCGCCGGCGCGCCAGGCTCATGATGCACACTCCTGTCAGCACCAGCTGGAACAAGATGGTCGACATTTATTTATGTAATCTTTGTTGGACAAAATAAAACTTATCGTACGAAAGCAATATTATCAGGGCCGTATTTACCCCTAGGGCCACAACTCCACAAGGCCCGGGCCTAGGGGCCCTGCCAGCCTAGAGGCCTCAGTCCCAGAAGCAGGACATGTACCTTAGGGGATGCCAAAATGCACCAAAATGCCTTGTGCCTAGAGGCCCTAGATGCCCTTAGAGGACCAGGGCCCCCCTCGAAGTCCAGGCATGAATATTATAAAAAATATGACAAGAAAATATTGTATCATACGCTGCGTTTTTTGTTTCGTGGTATCCAGTCAAATTGTGCCTTATAAATTTAAGCCTTATATTGACTTATATCGTAGTAAATTGTATGTTATCAGTCAAAGGCGATCTGCGATCCTAAGTTTCCGGCGTAGTGCTCTCCCAACTGAGCTATCACATTGTTACGTCAATCACACCCAATCTTTCATTCCGCACTGTGCGGCATATGTGTTTAAAATGCTTATGCGCAGTAGCCATCCATACCCTAGTCTAGCATATACGTTTACACGCACGATCCCCAGTCCCCATGCTTTACAACAAGTTCGAGGACCGTTAGAGAGATGGCGCTTTTCTCAACGTAGTCAACGTTTTTAAACCAAATCTTTTTATCGATTCTTCTACCAGTACCTTTACCATGAGCTTACTTTACTCACTAGCGACTGCGTCAAAGATTTGTATGGAGAATTGTGGTTCTGAAATGAAATGAAATGAAATATGAAATGAAATAATTTATTCAGTAAGTAGGCCACAGGGGCACTTTTACAAGTCAGATTGTGAATCTACCGGCATTTGGCAAGAGGAGACCGCTGTTGAGAAGAAAGCCGAAAGAAACTCAACAGTAAGTCATTTTTTCGTAAAGTTCTATAAAGTAACCGCTAGGTGCGTAGTACTATTCTCCATCCAAATCTTTAACGCTGTCGTTAGTCAGTACGGTCACGTTAACTCATGGTAAGGGTGCAGTGTAGTAGTACAACAAGTTCTAGGATCGCGAGAGAGATGGCGCTTTTCTCAACGTAGTCAACGTTTTTGAATAGAATCTTTTTATTGATCAGTGTAGACTTACTACAGCTGCCGGCACGACAGCAGGTACGGTCTCCAGATGGTGCGGTTCGTGGTTTCCATTCAAGTCCAACACACTCACGATCCCCAGTCCCCATTGCCTTACAGCAAGTTCGAGGATCGCGAGAGAGATGGCGCTTTTCTCAGCGTAGTCAACGTTTTTTAACAGAATCTTTTCATCGATCAGTGTAGACTTACCATAGCGGCCGGCACGGCAGCAGGCACGGTCTCCAGATGGTGCGGTGATGCTGTATAGGCCCTCAGTAAGATGTGCTGAGCGGCCAGCAAGCCGCCCAGTGCGGCCGCCAGCGCGCCGCAGCCGACGCACCACCACGCGTACTTGCGTCGCCGGCAGGGGGCGGTGTTGTTGCAGTTGACTGCCGCTGTGGAAAACAAATGGAATGGTGAATTTAAAAAAAACTGGATTCTTCGTTTATAGGTAAGAATAGCCCACCTCATTCTTGGAAAAAACCGGCCAAGTGCGAGTCGGACTCGCGCACCAAGAATTTCGTAGTACAACTAAGTATATCTACATTTTTTTCTGTATTTGTTGTTATAGTGGAATAAGAAAATACATAATCTGTGAAAATGTCAACTGTTTAGCTATCACGATTCATGAGATACAGCCTGGTGACAGTATCGAGCAAAACACATCAAAAACATCACTTTTGTTGTATCGGAGCCCCCTTAAATATTTATTTTATTCTGTTTTTTAGTATTTGTTCTTATAGCGGCAACAGAAATACATTATTTGAGAAAATTCACACAATTCCTATAATGTAATCATAATTTAAACCTACTGGGAATCGAGCCCAGTTGAATAATACCTACTGTCATTATAAAGAACGCAACGCCATCTATAATATTTAAAATCAAACGTACCAAAATACGGTGGCGGGGGCACATAATGTTGTGACACATCGGCCGCGATCGTCGATTGTGGTGTCGATACTTCATACTGTACTAATTGCATCACTCCACACGCTTGCATCCCTTCAATATTCGAAAATCGACAAAGTAAACCTAAGTCCTAAGCCACTGAGATAAAAAAAAACGGCAAGTCCGATTTTCCGCCATCACTGTTTATTTTTATAACGGTAAAAAGTAGCATTCTATTGTTTTGTTGGAGGAACTTTCAAATTGCCCGCCATTGGCATAAAATCGATATTTACACCCTACAAGCGGGTCGCGAGGAACAATGACCTTTCGCTATGAGAAAAACAAATGCATTTACTATATTTACATTGCAAAATCACTGGCTGAATGTAATTCTACACTTTTTTAAACACTGACCCTTCGATTTTGTTCTTTATTCAAAAAATATAATGCACTGGCTGCATTTTACACATTCTTTTGTTTATTATCAATTAAAACAACAAAACACGCGCGTTTTTTTTTAATTTCTATACCCCACGTCACTGATTAAAAACTGTAACACTACATAGTGTTGTTTACATTAATTTTAATTTATAAAAAGTGTTATTACTATTTATTGTAAGCGATTTAGGTTATGTGGTTTGGTTTTGACAATGGAGGAGTTTCGCACATGCGCAGTCGGTGTTAGATGCAGGTAATAGGAAAAGGTATTAAAGAATACGTATAACTTATGGATTTTACTTTGCACTTAAACGGGCGTATGTACACATATAACAAAGCTTGTCAGGACAAAAAATACAGGTAGATTTCTTTGTGATCTCGCCTATTTCAACTTTTTTCTCTATTCTATATTATTTGTATCGTTTTGGTTAACGTGGGAAGGTTTTTTTGGCACCTGCTTTACAATTGAAGATTTTGTGACATTTTTGCGATATTTTAATGGGTTTGGTCAATAGATGTAAGTGAATGAAATGTCCAAATTTATTACTGACAATGTATGCGTTAGAAAAACCGAAAAGCATAATTTTTGTATCTCTTTTCATTTGAATGGTTTGGATGGACAAGTGAATCTTATTTTATGCAAAACCCAGCAGCATATTGTATTATTCTAGTTTATCCTGCGACTTTGTCCGTGTAGAGAACTTATTTTTTTTATTATTCAATTGGTAGCTGTGCATATAATGAACATCGATCTTTTTTAAAGGGATCTTTGCAATAACCGCACCACACATTAGTTTTATATATAAAACGGCGCTATTGGTCGTTTGGCGTGGCAATGCAACCAGTCGACGCGTGCGACTGGCTATGATTGCGTGCTGAATTGACCACATTTCATATTTAAATAAAACCATTCAAGCGGATTATGTCGCGTACTCGTATATTAATTATTTGAGCCTCCCTGACGTTTCGGTACCTTTACAGATACCGTTGTCAAAGGTTGACAAACTTAAATAAAAAATAAAATGTTTAAATTGTTTTATTTAAATGTGTGACAGTCGCGGAAACCGAAGTAAATATCACATTTCATATTTTTAAGACAACAATTTTATTACTTATCTGTATTCCGCTTAGAAAGATTATGTAATCACTGTTTTTATATTTTTGCTGAAATTACTAATTATTTTGTTATTCGCTTATTAAAATGTACTCATTCTTAAATGTAGTAACTTCAAAACTATGACATAATGGAAGGGAACTTTAGTCTGGTGTGTATTAAAAAAAACGAATGAAGTTTTGGTTTAGATTGTTGACAGCTTATTATTTTTCGCGGATAGGTTGAGTGACAACACTATTAGACCGGGAGATAGTGACACAATTTTCTTGGTCATTTGTAACAGTATGGCGGTTCTTCAGGGGTCTTAGTACGCAATGACAAAAAGAAAAATGATGGTCATAGCGCTGGTACCGGCGGCCCAATCGCGTGGGCGTTAGTCGAACTCGTCGGATAAATTAAGAGTGTCAAACGATTTGTACCACAAAAATTTTAGTATTTTCCGATAGCCCATAAAAAACATGTAGGCGGTAGTGTCATGCCATACTTCACCGGGGTGACTTACAGCCCGCCATACCGACGCGAATGCGTTAATTAAAAATAAAAAAATTCAACCATTTGTACCAGGCTAATTTTTGCACAGTTAATTATCGTCGTGCAGCCATTTACGTAAATCACCATGCCATACTTTTCCGACGGTTCTAAATGGCCGCCATACCGCCGAAAATCAGAAATTTTTTTTTTTCGCCAAACGATTTGTAACAGTATTGCATTTGGATTTTTGGAAAGTATTTGATAAAATGTGACCGTTATTATATTTGCCATACTTCTAGTAGGGGGAAAAAGTGCTGCCATACTTGAAAAACTTATTTATTCGACACGTTTCAAAAATAGGACTGTACAATACGTAAAATATTTTTTTACAGCATGGGATCATTATATTCTGTTTGTTTGGATACAATTCTACCTACAAAAAATTATTCCGGATTGTAACCATGGGGCGGACGACTGTGAGACTTGAGCCAAGACGTAAAAAAAAATAAAAAAAAATGACGATTTGTACCAGTATGGCATTTGGATTTTTGGAAATTATATGATGCAATGGGACCATTATTATATTTGCCATACTTCTAATAGAGGGAAAAAGGTGCAACATACTTGAAAAACTTGATTTTTCAACGGGTTTTCAAGGTGCAAGACATAAAATCATTTGTTACAGTATGGCATCATTGTATTCGGTTCGTTTGGATGAAATTCTACCTAAAAATAATTATCCCATACTGTAACCATGGGGCGGAAGATGATGTTCGAGCGGTGGTAGCCGTTCAATATTATACAATATAAACATCTGATTATAAGTCAAGATTGCCGCCACCTAGATCTTTGAAATTTTGTATTTATATTCGTTGAACCTCAAACTTACAGGAAAAATTAGTGCCATACTGTTACAAATCGTTCAAAATACGAATAAAATCTTACAATAAAAAAAAAAATATTATACACATTCGCCACCTCCCACAGGTACGGCATTATCACACTTCTATTTATCATCATTCAGGAGCTGTTGAAAAAAAATTTTAGGGTGGTACAAATCGTTTGGCGAAAAAAAAAAATTTGCTGATTTTCGGCGGTATGGCGGCCATTTAGAACCGTCGGAAAAGTATGGCATGGTGATTTACGTAAATGGCTGCACGACGATAATTAACTGTGCAAAAATTAGCCTGGTACAAATGGTTGAATTTTTTTATTTTTAATTAACGCATTCGCGTCGGTATGGCGGGCTGTAAGTCACCCCGGTGAAGTATGGCATGACACTACCGCCTACATGTTTTTTATGGGCTATCGGAAAATACTAAAATTTTTGTGGTACAAATCGTTTGACACTCGTAATTTATCCGACGAGTTCGACTAACGCCCACGCGGTTGGGCCGCCGGTACCAGCGCTATGACCATCATTTTTCTTTTTGTCATTGCGTACTAAGACCCCTGAAGAACCGCCATACTGTTACAAATGACCAAGAAAATTGTGTCACTATCTCCCGGTCTATATCCAGGCATAGCGTAGATTTTGGTTATTTTATGCATTTTCTTATATTTGTTTACACACAGAAAGAATCTTATTTTAACATCTATACGGCGCAAAGCTCTCTCGGTCTCTATATTAATTTTCATCTGTTAGAAATATGAAATGTTATCAATTGTGAAGGTGGAGCAGTGCACCATACTGCGCCATTAAACGATCAATTGTTATTGTAGAAGTGTGCTACAATGGTCTGTCATGAGATTCTTGGTGTATTTGGACTTACCATTGCTCCTTCTTCCAGTAAGCAAATTTGTAGGTGGTCGAGGTGGGAGTGCGGGGGGTGTATCAGGCTTGGCGGGGGGTGGGGGGCCCGGCTCATCAGCCCGAGCGTACGCCGCCGATGGCTTACATGTGCAGGCTACTTGGTACTGAAACATATACAAAAAGACGTATATGGTACAGTGTGTGAAGATTATTCAAGCAAAATGATTAATTGAGAATAGCTTGAAGTGGCGATAACCATTCTATGTAAGAAGTAATACAATTACTCTTTATCGGACTTCTCTTTGCATTCTATAAAAAAATCAAGCTCAAACACAACAATTCACTAAAAGTACTGTAGTTATAACAATTTAATGATTTAACCAATGAAACAATAACACTTAGGCCCATATGACTATCAGCGAATGTCATTCGGATTAAAAACTGCACCATCTAGTTTCCAGTTACTGTCGAAAATCTCTTGAGTACTAACATTTTTTGGTTGAAAATAAATACTAATAATAGTTTACCTTATGTAAATCGGATGTGACGGAGGCGCTAGTGTCGCACTCTGGGCACGCGTCCGGCGCCGGCGAGCTGCGCGCTGACGTCACGTCCGGGAGAGACATGGCGGCGGCTGTAACACAAGGGAACATGGTTGAATATCGCACAGTTCATTAACAAGAAGTGCATGTCTACTGAGCCGGGTTCGAATCCCGGCCAGGGAAAATATTTGTGCGATGAACTCGAATATTTATGCTTGGGTCATGGTTGTTCTATGTATTTACGTATCCATATAACATACATTTCTCTATATAAGCATGTATATTGTGGTCTAATGGTACCCATAACACAAGCCTTCTTGAGCTTAATGGCAAGATCGATTTGTGTGAGGTTGTCTGATCTTTATTTATTATTTAAAAAGTTGCAGATTGCAAATAAAACGGGTTTTCATGGACAGAAATTTGGCAATTAATTGCGTTGATAACTTTAGTCTTACCAGTGTTATAAGGCCATTTATCAAGTTCTGAATCTAGGAACAATTTTACATGTCAAACAGACTGTCACATCGTAAGTACGATTTTTTGAATAAATAAATACAGTGCATTATGTTTTTCCGTCGTTTATTTCCGGAAAATTCAGTTTTGTCATGCTTTCTTTATCAACATTGGTGAAGAAGCTGAAATGGAAATATAAAACCGGCCAAGAGCATGTCAGGCCATGCTCAGTGTAGGGTTCCGTAGTTGCTCATCCTTTACAATAGACGGGCTTAAAACACCGGTTTTAAGCCCGAGGTTTAAGTTACGACTAAGATTTCAAGCTTTATAAAAAGGTTGTAAACGCCAATGTAACTGTAATTACTTATTACCCTCTGGAAGTAAACTTACGTCCTTTTAAAGAAAATTATGAAATTTTGCGATTGTTCAAAAACGGCTCAACCGATTTTGTTCAATATAGTTTTCATTGAAAATACTTAATAAGGCACCATTTTCATGAATGTTTCCATAATTTTTTGACCCGTGGTTGAAAAGTTATAGGGAGGGACGCTATTTTTTTATTTTCGGAGTGAATGTTTACAAAACTACTGACTTTATCAAAAAATTTTGTTTGAACACCCTTTTTATTTTTAAAAGACCCCACACACACTAGTGTTAAAACGAAAAAAAAAATTCACCCCCACTTTAGGTGTTCGAGAGGTACCCGAAAAAACATTTTTTTTATTTTTTTATTTTACCGTTTTGTCGGCGTGATACATACATGGTATGAGTATGTATACCAAATTCCAGCTTTCTAGTACTAATGATCACGGAGCTAAGCCGCGGACGGACAGACGGACAGCCGGACAGACGGACATGGCGAAACTATAAGGGTTCCTAGTTGAATACGGAACCCTAAAAACGAGCTTACCCGGCAAAATTCGATAACATCTGGACGTAATTGATATCTTAATTTAGCCATTCAAGTCCCATATCTAAAAACGAACCCTTCTACAAAGTTAATTCAACCATAAACAAAACCATAGAGTTCAAAGCTCTTCGCGAATCAACATGGCGGGTAACAGCTGACCGCATCCACGTCCGGTGACGTCCAGATGTTTATGCGAATAATTGGGGTTGTGCTACAGTTATCGATAAACTATGATAATATGTTATACTCGTATTTTTAGATGGGTTTTAAAGACGCCACATCATTAAAGAAGTTTTAACAGATAATACTATTGAATAGTACTTATAACTAATGTGCCTAAAATAAATAAAATCCATTTTTAGGTTTCCGTACCCCAAGGGTAAAAACGGGACCCTATTACTGAGACTTCGCTGTCCTTCCGTCCGTCTGTCACCAGGCTGTATCTCAAGAACGGTGATAGCTAGACAGTTGAAATTTTCACAGATGATGTATTTCTATTGCCGTTATAACAACAAATACTAAAAATAAAATAAAATAAATATTTAAGGGGGGCTCCCATACAACAAACGGGATTGGTTGCGTTAACTTTGCACCTAATTTGTATGGAGTGCTATACATACCAGGTGCAAACTTAACTTAACAACTTAAGGATGGAAAGTGTTTGTACGGAATCCTCGGTGCGCGAGTCCGACTCGCACTTGACCGGTTTTTTTTTACTACGGCCTGCCTGATGTTAAGCAGTTACCACCGCCTATGGACGCTTGCGACGTCAGGAGCATCACACGCGAGTTGCCAACCCTTTAAGAACCTATTTACTCCCCTCTTGAAGAACCGCACACTGTAGCCCCCGGGGAACCTCGGAAGGGAGCTCAGTCCACATGCGGAGCGGAGCGGTTGGAAATTAGCATATAACTATGATAAAAATAAAGTTCTACACAGTTAATTCAACCGTAAACAGCATTATTAATCTCATAGCGGTCAAAGCGCTCTTCGCAAATCAATACAGCTGACCGCGTCTACGTCCGGTGGAATCCAGATGTTAATGTCAATTTTAGGGACGTGCTACAGGTATCGATAACTATAAATATACATAAAAATATATTTTCCTGTAATTCTCTACCTACATGCTACAAATAGCCAATAAGGTGTTAGACGATAATTAAATAAGGGACTTTCAAAACGTATAAACCCCGACTTGCAATTAACTTTTGCTTAGATATACTACACCACACCAGACACCATATAAATTCTATGCAAAAAGCATATAAGTAAACACCTTTTTAGCATGTATGTGTGACCCACTGCTGGGCAAAGGCCTTCCCTCTTTAAAGTAATTTCATCTTCTCAAAGTAATTTCGTCTTGGCCTTCCTCTAATCCGCTTTCCGTCGAGTTTTCCTTCTATGGTATTTTTGAGAAAATATATATATAGCTAAATATTATCCAAGTATATGAGCATCTCCCTATAGCTCGTCACTGCCATATAGCTTGAACTGGAATCCGAGCTTAGTATAAATATAACATAAAAACCCTCTCCATTCCATCTGGTTGAACGACTTTATTTTTGCACCTCATTGCACCTACAATGGCTTGCATAGCGATATAAAAATGCCACAAATGCTTTCAAAGATAACCGTTTAAATACAATTGCAGTGTCTTTATTTACCACAGTTTCGTACTCGAGTTCAATTTGAAACTCGGCATTTTACTGCAAATTACGATAAAAATTACCTAAATATAGCTTATGTTGTTTTTCGCCATGCGATAACGACTTTTTTGTCGACCAACTGTAGTGTTGGGGAATACTCAGGGCAATCGAGACGAAATTATCGATACAACAACAACAATACTTTATTGCACACCAAAAAAAGTTTACAAAAGGAAACAAGATAAATACAATTTATAAATAACGGTAGACAACAGGCGGTCTTATCGCTAAAGAGCGATCTCTTCCAGACAACCTTTGGGCAGTGAAATTGATGAAAATTTTAACTTAATACAGAGTAGGTGCAGCGAAAGGCGAAGGGAGCACATAACTAGATACTAACAGAAAACAAGTACGCATAATATGGGTAAATATACACATAAATAAATAGATATACATAAACTTACACATACATACATATATATATACAATAATATAAATAGACACTAGACATATATATAAGAGTCTTATATAACACAACGCAATACAATCAATTTTATTGTTCGAGTGATAGGTAATGTTCTTTAATCTTATTCTTAAATATAGACAGGGAATTAGCACTTCGCAATTCAACTGGGAGCGAGTTCCATAGCAGAACGGCTTGGACAGTAAAATAATTGGAATAAAATTTAGAATGTGCGGGGGGAACAGTTAAAAGGAAATTTTGAGCGCACCTTGCAGACGAGAAATAACTAAAACGCTCTTTAAGGTACTGTGGAGTTGCTGGGTTAAAGAGTATGCCAAATAGAAGAGTTAGAATGTGAGAGTTACGCCTATGACGAATAGGGAGCCACTTGAGTTGAGATCGGAAACTAGAGATATGATCATATTTGCGTAACCCAAATATGAATCGTATAGAGATATTTTGAATGCGCTCAAGCTTATTAAGTTGCTCTTCTGAAATATCGAGATAAGAGATATCAGCATAATCTAGACTTGGGAGAAGCAACGTTTGGGCGAGCGCAATTTTAGTAGCGATGGGGAGGAAATTACGAAGCCTTCTAAGAGAGCCCACAGCGGCAAACATCTTCCTGCTCACTTCACTCAATTGTTGTGCCCAAGAAAGAGTGCAGTCCATAATGACACCCAGGTTCTTAACTTGGGAAGAGTAAGGGATCAATACGCCATTAAAAATAACAGAAGGAATATTAGCTAAGTTGATTCTGGAAATCAATTTAGAACTACCAATGATGATAGCCTGAGTTTTTGACGGATTTACTTGTAGGCCAAAGTTACTGCTCCACTCTAAAATACGTTTCAAATCCAAATTCGTTAAAGAAATGACTGAGGGCAGATCGTCAACTGATCCTTGACAATATATTTGAAGGTCATCGGCATAAAGGTGATAACGTGAAGATAGATTATGAGTGATTGAATTTATAAATACAGAGAATAACAAAGGAGACAACACGCCGCCGATATTATAATTATGTTGAATTTTGTAACATAAAATGATGAAGATGGTCAAAGATATCTTTCTACAATTATAAAATCTTAACTTCTTCAATAAATGTACAAAATAACGCTTAAGTCGTCCATAGAAAAAGTTAATAAGGTAATTGGACCGATTTTTACTATGACGTATAAGTATGAGGAAATAGCAAAGTACTAACCTAAGGAATAAAGTTATTTCGATATAGCTCGTATTCATATTTAAATTTCAACTATTTTATTAGGGTTTGTTGTAAGCACAAAGGATAAAACAAAAACGGGAGCCTATTATAGTCAGTGACAAACTGACCCACTTTGTATGGTTTGACAGTTCATTGTTAGCGTGGTTTGACTCTACTAAGACTCCACTGTTCGTCTGTACGTTTGCCTGTCACCAGGCTGTATCTCAACCGTGATAGCTAGACAGTTTAAATTTGCACAGATGATGTATTTCGGTTGCCGCTAAAAGAAGTGGGGCTCCTATACAACAAACGTCATTTTTTGCCGTTTCTTTTATGTGATGGTACGGAATCCTTCATGCGCGAGTCCGACTCGCACTTGGCCGCTTTTTTACTGATTCGTTTTTCAACCAATAGGAAGGCTTAATTATTCACTACACCTGTAATCAAGTCTTTCAAAGTTTCTAATATTCTAAGCTACTATTTGTGGTTTAACGCATGCGTGCTTCGTCTCGCATGTACGGACATTAATCGTAGCCACTCTCCCACGCTGGCCAGTAATGTGTCTAATCTCTTCATCACAATAGTTTAACCCGAGCGGTTAAGTGTTTCGTAAATGTGACCTAGTTAGCCAGCTACGAGTATTTCGTCGATTTGAAAAAAGGCTTCTTATGCCGGTCGGCAAATAATACAATACAAGTTTATTGCACACCAAAATACAAGTACACAAGAAATCAAATACAAACAAATTAAAAAACGGTAGACAACAGGCGGTCTTATCGTTAAAGAGCGACCTCTTCCTGACAACTTTTAGATAGTGGAGTTGGTGCTAAAAATTCAAAAGGCAAATGGGACACATGGTTAGGTACCAACAGAAAAAAAAAATATGATCATGATGACTTCACATTATGCGATAATTTTCTAAAAAAAAATCTGAAATGCCAGGCTTGTAAAAATACTTAGTAATAATAAGTAGGTAATATAAAATTGCCGAACTATCTAAAGACATAATGAGTTCAAATTAATGTTCAAAATATAACCTAAAAACTTTCGACTTTAACCATACCGCCCGCACCTTTTACTAGTGAGGAGCCACCGCAAAAAAAGGTATCGATAAAAAACATTGAATTGGCCCACTGTCCATTCATTCAGGTAGACGACTTCTTTGTGTTACCAAAAGGAAAATATAGACCTTTTTGACAATAAATAAGGTTTATTTTAGTTTGATGAATATTTAAATTTGTAAAACTGCGTCTGTTCGTGCGTTACCGATACGCCGATTTCGGTTAAAGAAATGGCTTTGGACGTTACGAAATCAGTTCAAGATATTTGTCTGTTGGATAATGGTGAGAATCTTCACAGATAAATTACTGGCTATATTTTGATAGTGTAATGTTCAATGGAGAATAATGCACTTCAATAACAGTTTAGATATGCCTGGCAATGACACGGAATATATTGTTAACACAACACAACACAACGAGTGCCTTTGTGAGCTGTAGACCTCTTGAATTTGTTTTGAAATGGCTGAATTTATCATTATTTACGTTTTCAAGCCCGCATATCAAATTCATTTTAAAAATTTCGAATTTTTTTTCGACAAAAAATGCATCTTTTTTTTTAGGGTTCCGTAGTCAACTAGGAACCCTTATAGTTTCGCCATGTCCGTCTGTCTGTCTGTCCGTCCGCGGCTTAGCTCCGTGATCATTAGTAATAAAAATATGACATTTGGTATGAGTATGTGTATGTATAACGCCGACAAAATGGTAAAATAAAAACTAAAAAAAATTTTTTTTAGTTCCGTACACCTAAAGTGGGGGGACTTTTTTTTCGTTCCAACACTAGTGTGTGAGGTGTCGTTGAATAGGTCTTTTTAAAATAATAGGAGGCTTCAAACATTATTTTTTGATATAGTCAGCAGTTTTGTAAATATTCGCTCCGAAATTAAAAAAATAGTGTCCCCCCCTCTAACTTTTCAACCACGGGTCAAAAAATTATGGAAAAATTCATGAAAATGTGGCCTTACAAGTACTTTCCATGAAAACTATATTGAATAAAATCGGTCTAGCCGTTATTGAGTTATCGCAAAAATTCACTTTTTTTTTTTTAAATGACTTAAGTGCCGCGCGGTGTCCCTATACTTCGAACGTTACACATATTGGTCAAGTGCCATACTATTTTACAACATTTCGCTCAATCTGGCGCGTATAATCGATAACTTCCAGAAGGTAATAAGTAATTACAGTTACTTTGGCGTTTACGACCTTTTTATAGAGCTTGAAATCTTTCTCGTAATTTTCGTCTATTGTGAAGGATGGGCAACTACGGAACCCTACACTGAGCGTGGCCCGACATGCTCTTGGCCAGTTTTTATTATAGAACCTACTCCCAAAATGTCATTAGTTTTTTAATGCGACTTATAGGCGAGAACAGACGGAAATCTGGACAACTAGACATCCGAACACACGAAATATTTTTTGACCAATTTAAAAAGGAAATACGCATATTATTTTGAGTTCGCTATTCAAGAAACGAAATCAGATTTGTCAAATTATATCATGTATTTTATAATATCTAAATTACATTTTCAACGCTTGAGTGTGACAGGTCACTACGCGCATATGTCTGCGCGTAGTGACCTGTCACACTCACCGATTTTTTTGTTGTACACTTTTTTTAGATTTTGAATATTTTAGGTATTTTCTACTAGGGAATCACGCGCTCTCACGATCTAATTAGATTCAGGCGTTTCTGAAGTTGAATACTTGTCAATGTAGCGTGGCTATTCAGCGGGGGAATGTAGCTGGCATCATGGTACCCTGCCGCAGGGCCGTCGGACATCGGATTTAGTTAGATACCCTTATTTAGAATATTAGGTTAAGTTGATTACTGTTATTTTTTACTTGTTTATGATTTAATAAAAAATATTGTAGGTACTAAAGGTAAGTATACAAAAATAATACACGTGAATAAATAACTGATTATTTAAAATACAAATGTTAAAGGGTTAAAGCACTCGAACAAATATAAATGCGAGTTGGTTGACGTTTTCAAAGAATGGTATTCATTTAATTTCATCATCTTCTTATAATTAAGATTGATGATATAGTTAGGCGTACAAGGATCTAAATAGCCTACACAATCTTTATTAACAGTATTAACGAAGGAGTGTGCGTGTTTTTGTCCTGTCTTGAAATCTTAATGGGCCGTCTTCCTTTTATTTTTATTTTTTTCATATTATGACAAATATATTGATAATTCAATCAACTTATTGAAGTGAATACTTTTCCTTTGAGTTCTAGAGAGTAACATAGCTATTTCATGCTTTCAATGCATGCAGTCGAAATAAGTAAAAAAAACACAGTTTTCTAAGAGAATTTTGTCAAATTCGAGTAGTTTTTGAAGTATGCTTATACTATTAGACTTACTGAAATTTCTGTAGGATGCAATTTTTAACTGAAACTTATGTTATTTATGTATAGTTGTCAAACTATTAAATTGTATACGTTCTATATGTATAGTCTTCATTCAAAATTAATTATGTTTGTTAGTATACGAAACAATAGAACAATACTTTATTGCACACCAACAAGAGAAATATTACTTACATGAGAAATCTTAAATTAAACAATGACATGTAGACAATAGGCGGTCTTATCGCTAAAGAACGATCTCTTCCAGACAACCTTTGGGCACCGGAGAAAACAAAATTAAACAGAAAATAGTAGGTGGGGAGATAGGAACTTAAATAATATGAGAAGCAACAAATAAATGTCATACAAAATATTAAAGACAGATGTTACTTATAGTATTTATCGGTGCTTTGAGTTATTTTTTCACGAAATTAACCACGTGATTTTTGATCACTAATTATGGACCAAACCGCAGCAACTCTCGTTATAATATTCCGATTTTAATTCGGAGAAAAAAAATGCAAACATTGTTCCCACAAAATAAACGAAATTGCGGTATAACTCCTCATAAAATATATTGACAAAATCCATATTTTGTGAAAATGCAGATGTTAATAGCACGTGATGTCATCATTATACTTAGAAACTTTCTTTTTATTTATTTATTTATTTAATCTTTATTGCACAAAAGAAAACTTATCGTACAAAAGGCGGACTTAATGCCATGAGGCATTATTTTTAAGTCTATTAAAAACCATAATTCGTCTCATCATCAATTTAAACAACGGATCTCTAAAAGCAATCGTGCCGTCGACACGCGTGAGCCTAAATTTCGATTGGTTTACCAAAAAGGGTTACTGGATAACTGTTTGAAGATTGATGGTGTCTGGCGGAACTTTGTACGTGTTTAGATTCAATTTCCTCTACAGAATAGTTTAGTCAAACTTTAGTAATACGGTAGGTATTTGACTAAAGTGAAAAAATAGTACATTACTGCAGACGAAGGATTTTGACTGGACAAAAACTAAAAATAAGATGCATTTCGACTACTGATTTTTATGACGTCACAAGCAAGTTCATATAATCGTCATATTAACAGAATAGTTTTGGACATTAAGAGTATAGCTGATTTGAACTGTCATTAAATACCGCAGTTGAGGTTTTCAATACAACAATAATTTTATTGGTGTACAATAAAGTATTGTTGTATTGTTTGTCAAAACAGACCAAACAACTTGGATAATTTTTCTTTATTGCAACTAACCTTGCACTTGTTGGTTTACTGTTTTTACCTGATCGTAAAATATATTTTAATGTCGTTTGAGGCATTTCACCTGTCTTTATGATAAAATTAACATAAAGGTAAATTATGAAAGAAAAATTGAATGTGATCCACTGCAATGTAAGCAGGACTCGAATCTGCGACCCTATGTTTCCGGCGTAGTGCTCTACCAACTGAGCTATCATATCGTTACGTCAATCACACTAAATCTTTGATTCTATATGATCAAAAATGTGGTATTTCCACATTATTAAACAGAATCGATATAAGATTCTATAAAAAAAAATAACATAGATTAAATTACCTGATTGTCGTATCTTAACTACTGGCGTTTATCCAAATTTACCTGCTTTGATACTATGAAACCATTGGCGCTTATCCTTTTTTTACCTGATATGACTTTGATCGACTACTGTCGCTTATCTTGAATTGCTTGAATGACAATTGAGTCGTATTTGTCGCATAGAATGTACTAAAAAAACAAATATTTTCGTTAAATTGGTAGTTAGACAACTTTACCGGTTCTGTTTTATAAAATATCACACATTTAGTAGTAATTCAATATATTTATAAAGGCCGTTAAGGCTGTGTCTGTGGCGCTAAGGCATTACTTTGGACTCGCTTGATGGACCCAAACGCCATCTCACTCACACAGAGTCTTACGAGACGTCACTTATACCACACAGAATTGTAGGTAGTTTTGTTATTCTTGTTAGGATAGGATATTATCTCATTGCAATTGTAAAACTTGAAATTTCACGTAGTTCGTGATTTAAAATTCCTTAATGAGTACCGAGTGACTGCAGTCTTGAGAACTCTTGTGCTGTTCTCATTAGAGTCATAGTTATCGTTTGCTACCATACATTGGCCTAGAACTACTGGAAATCTTTCAGCAGATCACACATAAAAATTGATAAAATTGAAATTTCACGTGATATCTGATGAATAAATCTTTTACATTTCTAAAGCAGTTTTTTTTTGTATTTGCGTAGTTGGACCATAACTTTTTGTCTTAGAGAACTTTAAATGTCACTTCATTAATTTTAATGTTTGAAAATAAATATTTTCCTCTAATAAAAACATTAATCGTGAGGTTTTATTGTACGATAAATAGCTTTTCGTCTCTGAAATATTTCCTACAAAGGCGATTAGATGATTTTTCTTGATTTATTTCATACTGATTTATGCACATTTATATATTTACCTGACTATAAAATGAGCATGCACATATATATTGTTAACTGTGTTGATTGTTGTGTAATAGATCATACTATTTTACCTGACTAATTTCTCGGGAAACGTGTCGTTTAGATAATTTTACCTAATTCTATTTTGACGGCCATTTTGCGTTAGCGACGCTAAATCCTAAAATATTCCATTAATAGACAAAATAACAAAAGCGACATGTAGAGAACATGATGTTGTTTATAATAATTATAAATGCTTCATTTAAAAAGTAGGTCCACAGAATATTTAATAACTTTTTTTTTTTTTAAAGTTCGTAGTTTCTTAGATCTCCTGTAAAGTTAGCTCCGTGTCTCTTGGATAATTTTCCTTTCCAGCGTAGATACGTTTTTTTGCGGCATAAAGAACCGTATCTTTTTTTTACGTTAACTTAGAAGTTCCGAATTTTATTGGGTGGGTGTAGATTTCTTGATCTGCAGATCGGTTGACATGCGGCAAACGTGTCAGCCCTACTTTAGTTTAGCGGTTGTCCGAGTTACGTAAGCTATTTGGGTTTTGGCGTTCCTTTCGCGATCGATTAATTTGATCCAAGATCGTTTCATTGCCCTCTGGCAAACTTAGAGAGAAAAATTCTGAGCATTAGTCAAAAATCAAGTCTGGGCATTACGATGAGTCTAAATAAAGTTATATATTTTTTCATTCATTCAACTGTAATCAATATTGGCTTTTGGTAATTAATATATGGCTTTTAAACGATATGTAATAAAAATCAGGTTTTTATCTCTCTCTTTTCGCGGGGGGGCGCCTGCGACGACATCGCTGTGCAAGTGCTCTTCGGTCATTTATCTTTTAAAATTCGAAAGTGTTCATTTACTACTTTAAATTTATATAACCGTGAAGCTAAGAATACTAGCTATTCAACAGTGAAATCTAGACACGCGGCAGCGTGTCCAGCCAAGTTCACCGCAGGAACTGGCGAGCAGCAGCCGTGTGTTATATTACACGAACCGTTTGGAGCCACTTTTGACCCCTCAATAACTCCAAATCTATTCAACAGAAAAAAATGAAATTTGGCTTATGTATTTAGGTCCCTGAGAACAACTAGAACCACAAATTTCATAAATGTAGATGAAATAGTTATTGAGATATTGACGTCCAAAAAACGGCATTTTTATCACTGACTGACTGACTCGCTAGTAATCAAAAACCTAACCCACTTCCAGGTGACCTAGAAAGATGAAATTTGGCATTCAGCTTGGTAATTGTGTGTGTACACATATAAAAATCAAAAACAGTGATATTTTTTAGTTTTATTATTATTATTATTTATGCTTGTTGCCTCAGAACTCCGTCATTTATTAACCGATTTGGAAAATTCTTTCTTTGTTTGTAAGATGGCACTCTCTCTCTCACACACACACCACACACACACACACACACACACACACACACACACACACACACACACACACAGAGAAGGTTAATAAATTGCCGTGGCGCGGGGACGGATAGCGAAGCGCGGGAGCGCGGCGTGGCGAGGAGCGGTCCGGCCCCTCCCTCTACCCCGCGTCACTCTAGTCAAGACAGGTGGGGCGTCAATTCAAATTTCTGTACAAAAAGTAATGATATCCCATCAAAAACATAAATGTTAAATTAGAGCCAAGTTCTCGCATGCAACGTTGTCGACTTCGCCGACAAAAGAATTGAGATCTATATGGGCGCCAAGTTCTTTGCCCTAATTTTTTTAGATACAAGGACATGTGACATACTCAATGCATTTATTTTACTTGGGGTGTAATTCAATATCAAGATTTGACTTGGCTAGTTTTCACAAACTGACTTAATTTTATCAAAGTAACATAGTATTATTATCAAGCTAACAGTATAAGTAACAGGACGTACACTAACTATACCTTTACGAAAATAGGTTAATGATTAGACAAATGTAATATACATTTATATGTAAAAACTAGCCAAGTCCAGTCTTGATATTGAATTACACCCCAAGTAAAATAAATGCATTGAGTATGTCACATGTCCTTGTATCTAAAAAAATTAGGGCAAAGAACTTGGCGCCCATATAGATCTCAATTCTTTTGTCGGCGAAGTCGACAACGTTGCATGCGAGAACTTGGCTCTAATTTAACATTTATGTTTTTGATGGGATTAGTTTTTCAAATGAATGTACTGCACCGGAGTTACAAAAAGATTAAAAACTATTAATCCTAAGTATTTGCAATTGTTATCGCGGACAGAGATGGTAGCGGCCGCTGGCAGTAATCGCTTGTAGCGCTTGTTCGCACGATAGCCGACTGGACGACGAGGCGCAGTTGCAGCGAGTGAAGCGCTTGTAACGTACATCACGGTCAGCGATCGGGAGCGGTCGTCGACTGTAGCGCTTTTTATCACGATAGCGGACTGGACGGCGCGGCGCAGCTGCAGCGGCTGAAGCGCTTAACACTGTAAGTTAACAATAAACGCATACCCCCAGAGAGTGATTGCTAACAAACATTATAGAACAAACAAAGTATTGAACTTAATTATTACTCTTCTGACTGGAAAATAACATAAATATGAGTTGCAACGCTTGTAATACGATAATCGGCAACAGCCAGGAGGCACTCAAATGTGTTACATGCCATTCTACATATCATTTATTGTGTTTGAATCCAAATTTAATTATGCTAAGAGAATCAAAACAAGATGATTTCAAAAAGACTTGGCGCTGTCCATCCTGTACAAATATCACCCATCGAAGGAAAAATGACGACACTCCAGTGCGGAGACAGTTCGACACCTCAGAATTTGATAACACAGCCATGTCTACTGATGATTGCTTATCAGAATCACTAGATCGCCAAGATAGTTTGTTGGGAGATACACAATTTGAAGCAAATCACAACCAAAATCAAGCACAGCAACTGACAACTGAAATTACAAATACAGTAATCGAAAAAATAGGTATGCTAATCGAATCTAAGCTAGAAAAAAATAATCAAAACATTATCATTGGCTTGAAAAATTTTATTAAGTCAGAAATAGACGCCGCACTACATATTTTTAAACGAGAAATAATCGACAAAACCTACAACATTTTCTGAGAACAACATCACACCCTAGCCCAAGAACTGCAAATTACCAACGATAAAATTCAAGTTCTCGAGAAGGAAAATCAACAAATAAAAAGCCAGCTCCAGCAGCTGGTCTCAGATTTTTCACGTGTTCTTGAATCTGGAAATGGTCAGAACTCTGAACAACGCAATATCCCACCGCAGGCAAGACCAACGGCTCCGTGCGTTACTCCGTGCAAACAGGACACTACTACAGAACATTCAAGGAAAAAACTTTGTATAGTTAGCACAAATAGTCAGAACCGGATATTGTCACATGCTGATATTTTAACCAAAGAATATGAAGTATGTCATTACCTTACCCCAGGTGTCGGAGTCAAACGGCTCTTGGAAAACTTAAATAATAAACTTCTCAACTATACAAAAACTGATAAATGTATCATATTCATAGGCGAAAGTGACTTTAAAGTATCTCAAGATTATAGTAGTTTGATACGATACATAAAAAATGAGCTCTTGAAATGTAAAAATACAAATGTCATTGTTTGTACACCAACTTTTAACTGTGGACAATTTTCAAATATGTATAATATGAGAGTAGAGTTATTCAATAAGTTATTGTATTTAGATATTATGAATTATGAATATGCATATATATTAGACAGTAATCTCAATCTCAGCTATGATACCACAATGTTCTCAAAATTAAATGGCCGTGTAAATGACTTAGGTATAAAAATTATTTTTCAGGACATAGTAAATTATTTAGCACTCATTAAAAGTGAACAAACATTTTTTCGTCGAAACTCTATCTAATGATTTTAAAAATACATATATATACAACAAGACACCACATAGTAATATACATAGCACCACCAATCCACAATTATTAACTAGTTTGACCAGTCTAGAAATAACAGACCAGTCTAGTTATAGAATTAAACATACCCTTAAAATATTACATCAAAACATAGCGGGCCTGATAAATAAATCTGATAATGTAACCGTGTCTTTGGAACAACTTGAGGAATGTAGTTACGGACCTGAAGTGGTATGCTTTACAGAACATTTCATGCTTATAGACGAAAGCAAATTACTGTATTTAAAAAATTATGTTTTAGCGTCTGTTTTTGCTCGGCAAAGCCATAGAGGTGGTGCAGCTATCTACCTAAAAAAGGGCATTGTATATCAGGAACTACCAAATATTAATAAACTATCTGTAGAAAAACATTTTGAATGTTGCGCAATAGAATTAACTAGTATGGACATAATTATCTTCTGTGTCTATAGGGTACCTAAATCAGACTTAAATATATTCATGGAGCGTTTGAAAATGGCCTTGACTATTCTGACAAAAAAGAAGACAAAAAAGGTAATAATGTGTGGAGATTTTAATATAAATACTTTGAACAAAGATCAGCATGCAATCTCCTTCGAAAACACACTTCTAAATTATAATTTGAAATTAAAAATAAGAGAACCAACACGTCCCAGTAGCGGGACTTGTTTGGACAATTTTGCAGTCAACATACCAAGGTCAAAAAGCTGTACTGTTGATCTAAGCCTTTCGGATCACAGTGCCATAATTCTAAATTGTCCCTTAAAAAGAGAAAGTTGCCTGCAGACATTCTGGTATATAAAAAGACGGGACTATTCAATTGAAAACCTTGATAAGTTTAAAAAATACCTGCTTAGCCTTAGTTTTACGAATGTTTATGAAAGCGATGATCCCAATGATGCTTACAACAATTTCGAGGAATGGTTCTGTCTATTGTATAAACTCTGTTTCCCCTTTAAATTAATCAGACTCTCCTATAGAAAGAAACCACGATGGGTGTCTAAAGGGATCAAGAATTGTTGTAAAAAGAAACGACAATTGTTGTGGCGATACAGATTAAAGCCCAATAATTCAAATAAAGCAGAATTAAAGTCATACACTTACAGGCTCAAAAAAATAATAAGACTCACACAAAAAATTCAAAATCGCCATTATATAAAAAAATCAAACAATAAAAATAGAGCAGCATGGCAAGTAATAAATAACAATAACGAAAATAAACCTGTAGAGTCCATTTCAACTATTGTTAACGAAAGAAATGAAGCAATAAGTGATGCAGTTAAGATTGCCACGGCTTTTAACAACTTTTATATAGATAGCACAGAAATTAATTCCAACTGCTTGAACACAAATGAAAATATGCCTGCAAATGTTTCGAAATCCATTTTCCTAAGTCCTATAAGCTCTTACGATGTAATGAAATATATAAAGAAGTTAAAGAATACCAAAAGCGCAGGGATTGATGAAATCACAACAGATGTGGTAAAACACTGCGCTGATGTAATATCCTTCCCTTTAACATTCATTCTTAATCTAATGCTCGAAAAAGGCATCTTCCCAGATAAATTGAAAGCGGCAGTAGTCAAGCCGTTATACAAGAAAAATAATAAACAAAAAATAGTTAACTATAGGCCCATAGCTCTACTACCAATACTCTCAAAAATAGCAGAACGGATTATCTATGATCAAATGTATAATTTCATGGAACAAGAACACATAATCGTTAAAGAACAAAATGGGTTTCGTAAAAATAAGTCTACATCCACAGCCATTTATGAGTTAGTTAAAAACATTACTCTTAGTATAGATAAAAGAGTCCCCATTTGTGCAATATTTATGGATCTATCGAAAGCTTTCGACGTTGTGGACCATAACCGCTTATTAGCAAAGTTAGAACGCTATGGCGTTCGAGGAAACGCACTAGACCTAATGAAATCGTACCTAAGTAATAGAATACAGTGTACTGAAATAAGACGAATATGTACTAAAACAAAGGAAGAAACTGCTTTCTATTCTAAATGTAGACCCTTGTTGCGCGGTGTTCCGCAAGGAAGCATTCTGGGACCTTTACTTTTTATAATTTACATTAATGACATGCCCAAACACATACGACACCCTATGATTCTATTTGCTGATGATAGCACCGTGATAATTAAATCTGATGACATGACCACATACAGGACTGAAATAACAAATACAATCACTACTATTATTAACTGGATACAAACTAATGGACTAAAAATCAACATTGACAAAACCCAAATAATGCAATTTTATAATTCTAAATCAAACAGTACAAATCTTGACATAAAATATAATGATGAATATATAAAACAGACAAATGTAGCCAAATTTTTAGGAATCGAAATAGATGATAACATGAAGTGGAAAACACACACTGAATCATTATCAAAACGAATAAATAGTTTTGTATTTGCCCTTCGACGAATCTCAAAAATATCAGATACCAGCACAGCCTTATTAGCATATCACGGATATATTGAATCTATACTTCGCTACGGTGTTATTTTTTGGGGAAATACCACAAACAAAAACCTTGTTTTTGGTGCACAAAAGAAATGTATTCGTGCCATCTGTGACCTCAGACAAACGGACAGTTGTAAGCCTTACTTCGTACAACTAAATATTCTGACACTGACCAGTCTTTATATTTATGAAGTTGCAGTATTTGTAAAATCAAACCCCAACATGTTTCCACAAAAGACGATGGAAACTAAAATCATGCGTCACAAATTTAACATTAAAACAGTACCTGGCAAAACAGCATTACTGCGAAACAGTTTGCTAGGAACGGCTTCTAAAATATTTAATTATCTGCCTGATGAATTAAAAAAAATGGATATACACATATTTAAAGTTAAATTAAAAGAGGAACTCATTAACAGAGCCTATTACTGTCTTGAAGATTTTTTTAAGGAGAAAATAAAACTAATGTAAACTAAAATAAGTAATATAAATATTATGTGCATGAAATTAAAATACAATAAATATATAATAATTGTAATGTGCTTATTAAGTCTGACTATATTGTAAATGACATGCTAAAACATTAAAGCTATGTGTATATAAATAAATAATCATTATGAATGCATGCTATTTTTACCTAGAAAATAGTTGAGCAAATGTTCACACGCCATAAAGGCCGAATATATTAAGGATCAAATGTTTATATTATACCACCTTATTATGTAACTTACCATATATTCAGTGAATAAATTATCATTATCATTATTTTATAAACGGTAAACAATTGGAACAGAACTTATGGCCAGGCTAGGTATGTCTAGCTAGGCCCGGCGGATATGTCAATAATTACTAACGCTCATTTAGATTTAAATATGAAGTGGGAAATTTATTGATGCAAATATGTCTTCTGACTATATTTACATAAATAAGCCCTCATGCCAAAATTGTCACTTGCCTTCTTGAACTAGAAAATTATTGTAATTTTTGATAATGTATTTTTATATCATATATCATGTACTGTACTAGTGACGCAACGAATGTGAATACTTACAATAAATATTCTTATTCGTAAATTAGCGTTTTACCGAATATTACAATGGTATTCAAACGAACAATACTTGTTCTGCATTACGATATTCATATCTCTTAGGGTTGAATTAATAAAGATCATTAGACGTTATTATACTTAAATATCTGTATTACTTATCAGATTTTTTTTTACTAACCGAAATACCTAAGGTACTCTAATATTACACAGAGAAGGGCCCTAAAACCCACACCAAAAGTGTTATTTTCTGGGAATTCTGTCTGGTGTGGGCCCATGACTGAGAATATCTAAGTATCCAAATGTGTCCGGGAATGCTAAGCAATGTCAATTTTTTTTATAAGTACTTAAAATTAACAGATACCTAAATACGAAAAAAAAAACAGTTGAATTTAATTCTATATGAAAATGAGTGCTTTTTGTTATGTCGCATAGCGTAGTCGTGTGAAAAAACGAACTACACTCTCTTAAAACACACTTCAACCGCACGAAGACAGATCGAATCGCCGCGGGATCCGGTACTATAACAATTTTCCGTAACTAGATGGATCGCGAGAGCAAGTGACACAGCCTTCCCCTTCGACGGTTAGATTTACACTGAGCTCGCAGCCCGGGCACGGCCACGCTCGCGGAAATTCAGTTTTTTTGATGCTTTATTAGACCGAATTCACATTTTACCAACTTTTAAACAATACGATTAAAGATCAATGAATTGTCAATGTTCCTGCGAAAGAGCGGTGTAAATATCATTTGTAGTTTAGAAGCCTTAGGGAATTGAAAATTGAAAACGACCCTATTTTAACATTTTTTTTTCCATAGTAATTATTGCTTTAAAAAAAAATCCAACTATAATTTTTTAGAGAAATAGTCAAAAATAACATATATTTTTTTCAGATTTTTCCGTTGGCTAGATTACGAACCTTAGGACTATAAAAATCACCATTCCACGTACGGAGTCGCCTTAAACTCGACTTTATTTTGCCTCTATTTATACCCTTCATGGTTAACACACTGTTTGTGCTGTCTAGTATCGATCCTTAGTGGCCTCATTATTTGTTAAAGAAAATATATATTATAACAAATACATATATTGATAATTTCAACCACCTTTTTAAAGTGAATAATACTTTTCCTTGAGTTCTAGATAGTAACATAGGTATTTCATGCTTTCACGCAATGAAAGAAGTCGAAAATAAGTTTAAAAAACCAGATTTCAGTGTGAATTTTGTCAATTCCGAGATGTTTTTGAAACAAAAATTATCAATGAAAAATTCAAACTGTAGGTTTCAAATATATCGACGATACCTTAGTTCACACTCGTACACTACTATTACGTACACTCATACTAATAAATCGCAATATCCGTGTTCTAAATAGTAACATTAATAATATGAAAAGAAACATGTTCGATCATAGAGAAAAATGTCTAAAACTATTCGCATTTTTGAACGAATAAGGAGCCTATAATAATGATTTGTCTACGGTCCGAAGGACCATTTTTTCTTGTCGTATTTTGTATAGGCTCTACCTGCTCGGGTCGGGTCACAAAAGGCGGTTTAGAAAGTGCAACATTTTGCAAGCCTAAAGGTTGGAGTGAACGAGATAAGAGACCGCGAGTTAGTTTTAACCTGTGTAAGGTATGTGGGATAAAGTTAAGGTTTGCAGCTAATCAAAAGAAGAGGAAACAGATTCGATAAACAAAGAAGATTGTTTATCCGTACCTATCACCTTCCTATAGTTTCCGGAAAACTTTTGGACCAAAAATGGCGGATTTGAACCCAGGGCCGCCGGCTGAGCAGGCAGCTGCATTACAAACTGCGCCAACCGCGTCGTCAAATAAAAAATAAATATATAGGCGCCAAGTAGAAAATTAAACCTATTTTGAAAAGGAACTTGCACTGTGTTTAACTAAATCCGTTATTAATGCTTGTTTACGGGTTTAATATCACTCTAACTTTCATGACTAGATCAAGAAAGGCATGTCATTAAATTGCCTTGTCTGTAGGTATCCTTTGTTCTTTTTTTTTTAGAGAATAAGTTCTCATTTAATTCATCATAACAAAATATATACATAAATGGACAATTAAATAGAAAATACACCTTAATTGTACGTAATTTTATATTATGAAAATTATAATCATGGCCAGCTTTTGTCGAGAAACAATAGAAAAGTCAGCTATGCAAAGTTTGTTTATGTTTAGTACTTAATCGTCTCCTTCCGTGCCTCGTGCAATTTCCTTGCATAACAGAACTGAATTAGGTAAGTAGTGAAAGCTTTACATGTTCACCCACAAATCGTGAGTAACTGCGGCTCATTTTTCAACATACAATGGCATTTCGCATCATTTTATGTAGGGGTCAGAGAAAGTCTACCGAAAAATGAATTAGTAGGATTTTTTGTAAAAAGTATCGATAAAGTGTTTCACGACACTATTAGATAGAGTTGTTACGCGTGAAATGATAAATCGATGTTCTATCATTTATTTTTGTAATAGTTGAAGGTATTTTTATAATACAGGTACACATTAATCGATAAGCATTAAGTATTTCGTCTGATACCAAACCCTTCTGCCAAAGTACGTTGGTCATCTTGGTCACTTGGTCATAAGGCGTTATATGCGTTTATTTTTTGTAGTGCATTTATCGTAATAACAGACTTTGTGTATGTGAGTGTACATTCATATTTTGGTGATGTGTTGTAGTGTCAAACCACGCTAGCTCCTCCAAGCAAATGACCTGTCAAACCATACAAACTGACTTACTTTTTATGGTTTGACAGTTCATTTGCTTGGAAATGTTAGCGTGGTAAGACTCTAGGTACCTCACCTCTCGCTAAAATTGGAGAAAAGATATGATCGCAGAGTTAACATTTGACATCACCATTGGGTTAAATACTCAGACCTCTAGTAATGAAGTTGTACTGAATATAGTGCACTCTTTTGACAGATACGACTTGTTAACTGACAAAATACTGAACAGATTCGGTTTTTTCTAGTTTCTTATACAAATTCAAAGAATCAGTCATGCTGGGTCACAGAACGATAACATTTGAGATAAAACAGATTCCAAGAAGTAACAGCAGTTTTATGACTGTTACTACCATTTTTGTTTCTTAGACTCAGTAATAGAAATGTATTTTTTATTTGGCCTACCGGCTGGTATAACCGTATAACATTGATTATGATTAGCATAACGTATTGTCCGGCTTATAATCACCAGCCATCATTCTGAAATTATTGACATTATAGGAATTTGGAAGTAAAAGTGATACATTTCAGGTTAAATTAGGGTTGTATATAAAAATCCTGAAAAGTTAACTGTTTCAGAGAAAAGTAAAAATTATGGCTACGAAGATTATGCCAAAGGACAATTATGGCTATCAATTTTAAGCAATCCAATTTGGAACCATTTGATATAAGGTTCATCAATTTATTTTAACGTATGAGGTACTTGTGACAAATTCTTTGTTGTTATTATAGTTGAAAAAACTTTATTATGTCGCTTGTTTTTATTTTTAAATACATTAAAATTAGTGACAACAGCAAATGTGTAAATACTGGACTGACAAGTCACATTAGCTACTTTCTGCGAAATCGCTTGGCCGTTTTAAATAAAGCATTAAATAATACTTACTTGCGAATATGTGCCCTTGCTGGATTCGAATCCAAGACCGCTAGCTTTGTAGGCAAGTGAATTACAGACTTGACGTTGAGTCATTCTTACTTTTAATAGGTATTGTGCAAGTGCAATCTATTTAGACTGAAATTTCCTGACGCCTCAGACTGAGGTTAAGTAAAAGATATTAGAGTCAATTGGCGGTGGTCGGACAGACCGGGAAGGATTACCACACTACAACATCGACTGTTTACGTCATCCGCCATGATCGTCTACAAAGTCCTTAGTGATAGGCTACGTAAAATAAAAAAGTAAGTATTACTCTCTTTTGTTTTTAGACTTTCTTAAGAAGAGTTCATAAGAGTAGTACAGTTTGAGACTGAGTATTGGATTTATTAGATCTAGTTCAAACATAAAATAAATTATAATAGTTTTTACTCTCTTTTCATTTAAATTACGTTGTATGTTTAGACGCATTTGACATTGCTCCAACACAAGTAATTATGGATTTATACGGACCTACCAAGCTAAAGTGTTAAGTAGTATGACAATATTATTATGAATCCCTTTAACAACGGGAATGCTACGGTTTATTAATCGTGTTGTGGTTAGTAGCTAAAAGACAATATTTTACATTAATGCTTACCATAGAACTGTTACATAATTTTATACGAGCTTTTCCGCGCGGTTTTTTTCGGGATAAAAAGTAGCATATATGTTTAATCCAGGGTTTCAGCTGCCTTCATACCAAAATTGGTCCAGCCGCAAACACACTCACAAACTTTCGCGTTTATAATATTAGTTTGTTATGTATAATATGGTTGGTTATAATATATCAACTAACACAACTTTACAGGCATATGTGCACGCGCAAATACAGAAATATGATATCAGTCATTAGGAATTCGTTGAAGGATGGTTTCCTTGACATTCCTGGAAACAGCGTAAATAGCATTTCATGCAACATCGAATCCGTTGAAGGAAGTATCGATATAATGTGGCACTTCATTAGTGTTTCATTTGACAAGTGGTAAAGTTTGAATCTTTAGCAAGTAAAAAAATATAAGCGCAGAATATAATAATAAACATTTTTGAAGATGTGAAAATTGGTATTAGTGATGATGGATTTTATAGTGATTTGCGATCAATTTTATGAAAGCAACTACATACATTATAACAAATTCCCCTGTAAGGGTACTCCGTAGTCCGTAGCCTAGCTAAAAATAAGGTATAAAATCATAATGTATCTATGTGTAAGTATTTGGATAAGTATGCAATACTTATTTTAGATTGCAAGGAAATTATTATTCGCAAATATTGTATAGTTATGATAGACAATCACCATGTACTTACTTATAATATTTTCACTAAGCTGCTTTTTAGGGTTCCGTACCCAAAGGGTAAAATCGGGACCCTATTACTGAGACTTCGCTGTCCGTCCGTCCGTCCGTCCGTCTGTCACCAGGCTGTATCTCAAGAACGGTGATAGCTAGACAGTTGAAATTTTCACAGATGATGTATTTCTATTGCCGCTATAATAAGAAATACTAAAAATAAAATAAATTAAATATTTAAGGGGGGCTCCCATACAACAAACTTGTTTTATGGTACGGGACCCTTCATGCGCGAGTCGGACTCGCACTTGCCCAATTTTTTCTTTTGGAATGCATGTTTTACGCTACCCAGTCTTCGCGGGTGGGAATAAACAAAGTATTCACTGGTCATCCAAGTTATTACGATCATTTACAATCTGCTTATTAAAAATACAATCAACTTATTGTTTTTCGTAATTACTTCCCAGATGCATAATTCATACATTCCATATCTTTTCTCTACACTGCTAAGAAAAGGACAACGTTCGCCGATGCATTGAAATCCAGGGACTTGTATCAACTTGCACTGATAATGCTGGTAAATTAAGAAGGCCCTATTGGAAAAGGAGTTTCAATAAATCTTAGGTCTTTATTTTCTTGATAGTCAAGTCATACATAAGAACAGCTTCATTGGATTAAATTACTTTATAATTAATTCAGAGCAACTGACGTGCACGCGTGTGATTTCTTTTTGCCCTTTTCAATTCAAATAGGATTATTTAATAGACCACGCAAAAACCTCAATGAAGTTATCCATGGTTATAATATAATAACCATTAAAGAACATTTACACGTGCTTATTTAAGAGTAATGAACATTATAACATCTTAATTGGACGACGTGTTATACATTAAATACGTATTTTGTAACAAGCATAGACATTGCTAAGTTTTATGATGATGCTGATGTTTTTCTATGAAGAAGGATCATTATTTTTTTATTTTTTCACAGGAAGAAACTTTAAAGCGCGATGCAGCATTTTGAATTTGAGATAATCTCATCATTAGTTTTACCGTTAATTATACAAATATATTTGAAAATATATTTTTTTTTGAACAAGAGTAGCATTTATTGTGCCAATGAATACTAAAGTCCGGACGTAAAAACATCAGATCATCTGAAATCTGAATATTCAAATATCCGGACATACAAAGGAATTGTTGCCCAAGCTGAAGAGGAAACGCTTCACACGCACGGTCAACTGAAACATTAACTGCTTTCAATTACAAGAAGCGTTTAATCAAAGATATTTATCCTCAAATTTTAATAGAAGCTGTATAGCGTTATCTCAATCATGTACCGTTATGTTAAGTGTCATTTCATTGGCGATACCTACCATTAATGGGAAATAACCACGGCGAATCATTAAATGAAGATCAATCGCCTGGCTTGTTTAAAACCTTTAAGCTATCGATATCTAGTTATACTATTATTAAAAAAATTAGCGACGGTGGCAAACAAGCTTGCGGCCCGCCTGATGTTAAGCAGTTACCGCCGCCTATGGACGCTTGCCACTCTTGCCAGGAGCATCACACGCGCGTCGCCGACCCTTTAAGAACCTATTTACTCCCCTCTTGAAGAACCGCATGCTGTAGCCCCCGGGAACCTCGGCAGGGAGCTCATTCCACATGCGGAGCGTTCGCGGTAGGAAATTCCTCTAGAACCGCAGTTCTCAACCATTAAGGTTCCAGTGTGTGAGGATGAACACCCTGCTGATGGCGAGCAATTTGGAAATTGTGTTATTTAACACAATTTCTATTGGGAGAAAATATTGCTTCCTGGTCAAGGAAAGACGTAAAACTTTAGACAAGCCACGGGCGGTAATTCGTAAAGCTCCAGATCGCATATTTATGGCCCTCACCTTCGGTTTGGGCCACAAACAAAACAACTGAAATCTGGTAAGTACATTCACGAATTCACCGCCGTGTCCAGCGACAGCGTCTCCGTCAATTATGCTTGTCCGGGTTATGAAAGGCTCTATTGTGACTCGCAAAACCAGACTTTATCTTGAAGATGCGATTACAAGGTACTCAATGAGTTATCCCAGTACGGTCGTAAGTGTAAGTCTAGGAGGACTTCGGTTAAGTCTTGCGGATATGTCTTTTGGTGTCCAGGGAGCCTATAATAGTTGCGTTTGTCACGTGATAATAAGTGCAGAAGCATCCACCACTGACACTCGCAATTTGCAAAACGTGACGGATGCTTTGTCACTTATTTATCGCGTGATAAAAGCAACCATCATAGGCCCCCTGGTCTTCCAGCCGTTGACGTTAAAATTGTTCCAATTGTACTATTTTACATTTCACTCAAATAACTCTAATATAATTTCATTTCAAACATTTACATTGATAGCATTTGTACTCTATTATGCACTCTATTTGCACTCTTTATTGAAATGCAAGTAAATTTGTCAGTAACATAACAACCCACACTTACGAAGCAACGACCGCCAATTTAGCCACGCTAACAATACGATGATCCCATTATAAACGAGCTTATGCGACGTGCTTTAATATCAGCACTTATGACACTGCTACAACGATATGGTGATACTGTGGGAGAAATACCAAGCTTCTACATATCAATCATTTCATTAGTGCCGACAATTGCTATTGTATATTGTATGGTCAAATTACATGGTTTTTATACGTATGAAATTTTAATATAATCATCTACTTCGAATATAAGTATTAGTGGCTTTTATCTATATTAACTTTAATAAAATGCAATGATTATAAGAGATATAAAAATATGAATTACAGATAAAAAATAAATACGACAAATACACTTACATTTCCATTAATTATTTTTAATGCAGAAAGATTAAAAATGTCGATAAAAAAATAACACGCGTAACATCACTATTTTAAACGCCAACGCGATTTTTTATGACAAAAAAAGGCAACGGTCCTACATCAAACATCCTTTAACGAGGTTCAGATTCAAATCCGCCTTTCGTTTTAAAACTAGTTAGGTATCTCTTTGTTCTTCCCGGCCGCTGTATATCGTAAAACTAACTATAAAACTAATAAAATAAACTTACAATACGAATAATTGAGCTTACCATAAAATTATGTCACGAAATCCTGTTTTTGGAACACTGTATGATTTAAAAACTATTTTTTAAAACCTCATCTTGCCAGTACACTAAACGCACATTCACTTTTCGAACATAAACCTAACCTAAAACAGTAACAGATTTTGTTTTTAATTTTCAAACTTAGAACATTAACTTTTTAAATCGAGGACGCGCCGCCGACGGCGTCTCTTTCCAACTGAGACTTCTGAAGATATTTTTACCTGTGTAGAGCAAAAAGTCCACTTCGTCAATCGAACTTAATTAACTGTACAACGGATTTAGGACTTTAAGTTACTGATTTACGCTCGTATTTCCTTTATCAAAGGCAATTACATTGGCGTGACCATAGTTAGCGAGTAACACAAGTGAAAAGAAACCTTCTTGGAGAAGTATATACGTTTCATTTTAGGGTGATGGTTCTCAAAAGCTTCGGCGTTCGTAATCCGATGGTATACGTATGTTGTGGGCAGTTGCTGCGGAGCAAAGTTTGTCAAAGTTTGGAAAGTTTCTGTTAAGCTTGTTGCTGACTTTGCTAGTAGTCTGAGCTTAAGTACAAAGTTGGGGGAGTTAGAAATCATTATTTAAGTATTGGGTTAGGTTAAAACCTTAATGTATTTATTTTTATCCTAAATATCAGTTATTTGAATCAACTTAAATAAATCTATCTATATATATAAAAGAAAGTGGTGTTAGTTACACTATTTATAACTCAAGAACGGCTGAACTGATTTGGCTGAAAATTGGTGGGGAGGTAGCTTAGAACCAGGAGAAGGACATAGGATACTTTTTATCTTTTTTTTTCTCTACATTCATCGACTTTCAGGCGGTACAAAGTTCGCCGGGTCAGCTAGTAAATAATAAGGGACAATTTTACATAAATCAACCTAGCCCCAAACTAATCAAAGCTTGTAATATGAGTACTAGGCGACAACACAGAAACGGATTGACAGAAACAACCAACTAATCGTAGCGTGATGACGACAAAGGAGACCTTCTGCCGCCTGTCATTTCGGAGTACCTTATTATCATATACCTATCATGCGTCGACCTTTCTGCGCAGGAGTGGACAGTTTGAGCACCGCTGGCTAAGCCCCGTACAACCAAACTGGTTTCTTGTAGACTCGTACTGAAATGAATTAACTCATTGCCTTGTAATCTCAGTGCCAAATTAAACTAGGTCTACTTTATCGATGTGATTGTGAACTATTGTTATTGTATATAGGTACTTTGTCTCATTAGCAAGTAGGTAAAGTATTTTTTCTACTCCAGTACTTTTTTCTGTCATTTATATAGTTACTAACTCTAATATAAAGACATAAATTATGAAAGTCTGTAAAAGTCTATACTCTACTGCCCAAAAACACACTGCTAACCGATGTTATAATGTCGCCAAAAAAGCATCACTTAAAACCACAGATTACAAGATGAACAGGTGCATTCACACAATTTGCAAATTAAAAAAAACTTATTGTACTAAGGCATTGCTGCCAACTTAAAAAAAAAGTTTTATCTTCAGTGCATGGATGTTTAGTATAGTGAACGTATACCTTTATGTATAAGTTTAATTTTTTTGACAGATGTTTAGTATGGTGAACGTATACCTTTATGTATAAGTTAATATTTGTTTGACAGATGGATGTCAATAAAAAAAAAGTTTATCAGAGACAATTTTTCTTTTTAATTTTGTTGATTCCGAGCGGGAACATGTAATTATTTTCTTTGTTGTTTATTTGCATTTTATTTATGAAATGTCGAGTCGTAGAAAAAGTATTGTATGCAACGTTGTATAAGTAGGTCAAAAATCGCTCGTGGCATCTTTCTTACGATGTTCGCTACGCTCACATCGTAACCCATGCCACTCGCGTTTTTTGCCCCCTCTTATACAACGGTTGCATAAAATACTATTCTAAAGTTCTAAACTATCATAAAATTCTAGATTTGTAATGATAATGATAATCAAATAATCAGTCTTCTATGGAGAAGGTTCATGATTTCAGGAAAAATCTTAAGGCGACGGGTAATGCGAAACTAGCGCCACTTTCGTTTTTTTTCTTATACCTTCATTATCTGATATTTTTTCAGAAATAGCTGAAGTCTAGGAGCTAGCAAAACACCTTTAATATTTATTAAATCACTATATACAATTTGTTCACTGTAGTTTACCTTACAAAACTTGTTCACGTCAAAACCGGCCACAATAGTTTAGGGTTTAGGCAAGTTTTTAGAGACAACTAAAGAACAAGAAATTGTGTATAATGATTTAATAAACACTAAAGGTGTTTTTCCAGCTCCTAATATCTTGCAATAACTGAAAATTGATCTGGTTTGGAAGATATAATAAAAATTCGTAAGTGGCGCTAGTTTCGCATTACCCGTCCCCTTAATAGCGCGATGCGGGATCTTTTGTTTTGTATGGCTGCGCGCCATGCCAGCTTAGCGTCATCTATTGGTCATGATTTTTTTGTCTTCTCATCACGTCGGAACGGCTGGACCAATTTTAACCAATTTTGGTACAGGGATAGCTGGACGTCCAAAGATGTTTGTACGATTAAAGTTTTACCCCGACAAAGTTGCGACGAATCAGCCGTTTCAGATGACGCTGCCGCGCGCACATATGAATCCTGCACGGCTAGCATAACTTTGACACGCGACTCTTTCTCGCGCGAGATATACTACCCTGTCTCGTGGGTGTGTAATGATAGATATAACAACATTTCATATAATGTTTCATTTGATATAATAACATAAGGTATTATTTCATTGGGTATAATTTCAATTAGTATAAAATACGTTTGATATAATGTTTATATTCGCAAGATAACCTCTTCCTCGCTTCGCTCGTCGTCGTACCTAACCATGACTCTATTGCAATTCAACTTTCATGTTTGAGCAGTTTGAGTGTGTATTCAGCCTTTAAACGTATTATACCTATATCATTAATATCATTATACCTACCATATGATATTATGCCATATGAAATTATAACCTATATTATTCGTTTATTATACCACTTGATCGTTATATTGACCAATATTATATCATAAGTTGTTATAGCAACCGTTACGCACCCCCTGTCTCTATCTGTACAGTACTATGAGATAGTGACGGATGATGCTATCTCGCGCGACATGAGTCGCGTGTCAAAGTTATAGACGTGCTGCGTTGCGCTGTTAACACTTTCACGACCAACAACCCGCCTGGTGGGCGCTCTAAACACTTTCGCAACCAGACAAAAAAGTAAGAGATATCCCAGAAACCGGCCGAGCCGACTTTTATGGCATCAACCCGGCTACCGGGTTGGCCGGCATCTGAACAGTTTTGAGCGCCCGGCCTCCGGGTTGTTGGTGTCGAAAGTGTTTCTACTCAGCTGCCGGCCCAGCTCGCGGGCGGATTGTATCCATACTGTGTCTGTCTGTTACCTCTTCACGCTTAAACCGCTGAATCGATTTTGATGAAATTTGGCATGGAGATAGTTTAAGTTCCGAGGAAGGACATAGGATAGTTTTCACCCTGGAAATTATCCCTAAAAATATTGAAAAGTGAGTAAGTAATTCATGATGACATTGATGACCCTGTAGGAAATGTAATGATTAGACCAAAAGCACAATTGCTCTTACATTTGCTTAGGCGCTTTTAATAATCACTTTTATTAATTAAGGTGGATATGGATATCTATCGTGTTGTACGAGGTTGCTTCCATACTTCCAAGTTCCACGCGGACGTAGTCGCGGGCAAAAGCTAGTTCTACTATAAAGCGCTCGCCACTGGCGGGCTTGTTGGTGTATGGCGTGGGGTTGCGCCCACCTAGCGGGCTCTGTCGGTTTCTATCGTGGTATGGTGAGATGTTGAGCGACAGACAAGATCACCATCACAACATTACAAGCTTTTATTTAGCTTGCATGGTATGTTTAAAGTATGTTTGTTCGGGTGAAATCTTGCAACTCAATTTTGAAGCAGATATCGTCAACCGATTGAGCTGAAATTTTGAATACTTACTTAACTTTGATGATAATACAATATGGTACCATGGGGCTGATCTGATGATGGAGCCGGAAGGTGGCCATAGGAACTCTATAATAGAAAACCGGCCAAGTGCGAGTCGGACTCGCGCACCGAGGGTTCCGTACAAACACTTTCCATCCCTAAGTGGTTAAGTTAAGTTTGCACCTGGTATGTATAGCGCCCCATATAAATTAGGTGCAAAGTTAGGTATTAATAGGTATTAAAAAAAACTACTTACCAGATCTCGTTCAAAACAATTTTCGTTGGTAGTTTTTATAGTAATGTACATCATATGTTTTTTTTAGATTTTTCATTTTCTTATTTTAGAAGTTAGAGGGGGGGGGACCAACTTTTTTCCACTTTGGAAGCGTCTGTCACGCAAACTATTCGGTTTAGAAAAAAAATATTTTAGAAACCTCGATATCATTTTTGAAGACCTATCCATAGATACCCCACACGTATGTGTTTGATGAAAAAAAAATTTTTGAGTTTCAGTTTTAAGTATGGGGAGCCCCCAATATTTATTATTATTTTTTTATTTTTGCATCAAATTCTTAATGCGGTTCACAGAATACATCTACCTACCAAGTTTCAACAGTATAGCTCTTATAGTTTCGGAAAAAAATGGCTGTGACATACGGACGGACAGACGGACAGACGGACAGACAGACAGACAGACAGACATGACGAATCTATAAGGGTTCCGTTTTTTGCCATTTGGCTACGGAACCCTAAAAAAGCAATCCTACCGAGCTTGGGCTCTATAGAATCGTCTCAGTGAGCATTTGATGGATATCCCAAGAAAAATACAGTCAGCTGTAAAAGCTTGCAACTAAAATGTCATTTTTGACAGAAACTTATTTCTAACTAGCAGAGTAAGTATGTTCAGAACAAATAACACAGAAACGCATTTATAAATAAATTTATTCCATTTTCTACTTATATCTAGAACAAAATAAGTGTGTCGAATGCCTTGTAGTAGTTCCTAGTGTTCCTAGAACAGATATATTGTAGTTCATGTTCATTCCTTGGACTTGGGCATCCAGGCTTCCACCTTGGGCCGGGTGGTGCTGTAGGGCACGTACTGACCCTGGGTGCCGGAGAGGTTCTCGTTGCCGTACATCATCCAGGTATACTTGGGGCGACTGGGGTCCTGTATCATTACAAGTATGTTATAATAGGCTAGTTGACTCATGTCAAATTGTAATATACTAATGTTTATTCCGTATTTAGCAAAGGAAACCTAAATATATATTTTTCAATTCATAAAAGTGAATGTTGGCTGAAAAAATTGAATTTGAAAATATGGTTTTTCATCTGTATTTTTAAATGCTTAGAACGCTGTCCGCCATTTTCGCTTATGGTAGTGACGTCATCGATCGTGTAAAGATAACTGAAAGTCTGCTTTGACGACTTCGAATAGTGCCGTCCCTGTCGATCTCCTGTCAAAGTATATTGGAGTGAGCGGAATGGCACTATACGACGGTCGAATTTAGAATATTTACAGGTTGTTCTACGTCACGCCACAGCTTAGCAAAAGGCAAAAATGGCGGACGGCGTTTTTGACTGTTCAACGAATTTCTAATTTTCAATTTCAAAATTTTAGCTTTCTAGCTTTCACAAACATACAAGACATTTTTTTTAGAGCTAGTAAGATCATTATTAACCATTTCAAATATATTTCAAAACGGGGTCTACTAGCCTATTAGGCATCGGACTTAAGACGGTAAGACTTTAGAGAACTATGGAGCCGATATCACTACATACATAGTATAAAACAAAGTCGCTTCCTCTCTGTCTGTTATGCTTAGAACTTTAAAACTACGCAACGGATGTAGATAGAGTGATTCAAGAGGAAGTTTTATATGTATAATACATTCATAATTTATTAGCACTGCACCCGTGCGAAGCCGGGGCGGGTCGATAGTAAGAGATATATGTTAATTACAACTAAGACCTGCTCCTATGTGGGTGAAGACCAAAAAATTTACCACCTTAAGAGCCCCATGCACAATTTGTCAGGTGAATGTTCCTAGATCTCAACATCCATAGTGATTAAAAATCTGTCCCTTGGAAATAAGAAACTTAAACAGTTTTTCTTCAATCTTGTCAACGTGAAAATTCGATTGGTAATAATTTTCTCGATACTTTTCTCTCAAACATAACCCTTTTTTTAGATATTTTCGGTTGAATCTTCAAAACCCTTCCGTTTTTAACAATGTTTTTTAGCTTAATAGATGCATACTTATGTTCTCAAAAACTGTAAAACTATTTAAATTTATGACACATGTAATGTCTAATTTTTTTAATGTGGGTACACCACAATTTTTATTTAAACCATGAATACAAAGATCAAAGCTTAAAGAAAAATTGAAAAAGGAGCTACCTGGTGGAAGGGACCGGGAATCGAGCCCGGTACCTCTGGATTACCGGTCCAGCGCGTTAGCCACTTCGCTACCCTCGCTCCACGTAGACCTGACGAATTTTTCCTTATGCTGTGTGTTGATCTTTGCATTGTTTATTTGAAAGGTTACCAGGTAGCTCCTATTTCAATTTTTCTTTAAGCTTTGATCTTTGCATTCATGCTGTAAAACTATTTTCAGTATAAAATGCACACGTTTAAAATGACACAACTCAAAAAACATGATTTCTGCGCTTCCGAGCACGCACTTCCATCTCGCTCACGCTTACGCTCAGTGAGAGGGAGAGCTAGCCAACGCGTTGGCGCCCTCTTAACTCACTCAATTAATATTTGTATCAAAGTCTCCGTTGTGCGACGACAGTTAACCTTCCAATAACGTACCTTAAGGTTAAGGTTCTATTTTAAGGTTCCTTATTGTATTATTAATTTTTGTCGCACAACGGAACTTTTCCAATCGCTTTTATTTTTTCGCAAGTACGCCTTAATTTCATCAAACTTTTTGGTCCTAACCCATGTGCAATAAAGAGATTAAAAATTAATCAATATGTTACCTGGTGCGGGGGCAGATCAGTCTTGTAGTGCAGCCAACCGAACCATTCAGCGGGCACCTGGAACGTTACAAGAATACAAATACAATAAGAGTATTTAGGAGCTGCATTATCTATAGCCCTACAGTATGTTTTCAACCCACGCCATAATGCATTTTCAAATGTTTTTCAATTTTTTTTTTAAATGTTTGTAACATTGTTATATATTTTTTTTTATAATTTCACAGTGCCTTGGTTATCTGTTATGCTGTGTAATTAAAATAAATAAATAAATTGCGGATTTTCGGTGGTACTAATTTATTTTACTGGCAATGACACATTTTGGTAACCGACGTTGAAAGTCGGTGAACGTCACTGATGTCATCATCATCAAAGGCCTTATACATCTTGACAGATGATTTAAACAGCGTCAGTTTGCGAGAGGCAACGCCTCTCGTGACTATTTAGTCCTATCCGGGAACAACATACACGTCCACATTTCCTACATGTCCATGAAGACCCCGCCGCGGAGGAGACAGTTCCGCGATTGTGCCTTTTTGCACGCTTTCTGGCCAAGTCTTGAAACCAGATGTTATCGTGGGTTTCACGACCTTTCGCGACAACACTTCTCCAATCATCGCGGTTCGACGCTAAATCCTCCCACGACTCACAGTCGACGCCGAATGCGACCATGTCACGCTTTACGCAATCCTTAAACCGCAGCATGGGTCGTCCTACGTTGCGCTTTTCGAATGCGACTTGGCTCAGCATGGTCTGCCTGGGCAAACGAGTGCTGCTCATGCGTTGCACATGCCCAAGCCACCGCAAGCGTCTCTGTTTGAGTAGCGCGGTGATGCTAGGCAGCTGTGCAATTTCCAACACTCTCTCGTTCGTAACCTTATCCTTCCATGTGATGTTGAGGATACTTCGAAGACAGCGCATGTGAAAAACGTTGACTCTTCGTTCGTGGTTAGCGTACGACGTCCAGGTTTCAGCCCCGTACAAGAGTGTACTTAAGACACAAGTCTGGTATACTATCATTTTGGTCTTAATGGTAAGATGGTTGTTATCCCACACCCTTGTACGCAGCCTGCCGAACGTTGTAGCCGCCTTGCCGATGCGAATATTGACCTCCCCATCAAGGGATAGGTTGCTCGACACAGACGACCCCAGATAGCAAAAACTATCAACGACTTCTAAGGGCTCGCTCTCCAGCAAGATGGACGGCTGGATCGAGTGGCCCTGCGCTAAAACCACGGTCTTCTTAGTATTGATAGACACGGAGAACAAGTCACAAGCGTGGGCGAATTTGTCCAGGAGAACCTGAAGTTCATGGGGAGATCTCGCAACAAAGGCTGCGTCGTCGGCAAATAGCAGGTTGTCGATAAAGAGATCCACACGGTTGCGACGGGACTTTAGGAGGTTGATGTTAAACAATTTACCGTCTGCTCTTGTATGTAGGTGAACTCCCTGTTGCGTGTCACCAAAAGCGACTTTCAGCAACAAAGAGAAGAATATGCCGAATAGTGTGGGTGCTAAGACGCAGCCTTGGCGAACACCTCTCCGCATCTCGAATGCGTCGGACGTCTGACCGTTAAAGACAACGGAGCCCTTCATGCCATCGTGAAAAGATTTTATAAGCTTCAGTAGCTTCGGAGGACATCCTATCTTCTCAAGTGCCACGTAAAGCCCCTCCCTGCTGACCGTGTCGAAGGCCTTGTTAAGGTCCACAAACGCGATCACCAAGGGTGTGTTTTGCTCACGACACTTTTCCTGAAGTTGCCGGAGAGTGAAAATCATGTCAATGGTGGAACGCTGGGATCGAAAGCCACACTGCGCCTCAGGATACACGCGTTCGGCAAGACTTTGCAGTTTAGTCGGCAAGACTCTGGCAAACAGTTTGCCGACGATGCTTAAAAGGGATATACCACGGTAGCAGCTACAATCGCCGCGGTCCCCTTTTCCTTTGTATAAGGTCGTGATATTTGCATCGCGCATATCCTGAGGCAAGATCTCCTACTCCCAGCACTTCCCTAGAAGATTATGAAGCAAAGGTAATGTGCACTTAAGTTTAAGGATTTCGGTTAGGATACCATCTACCCCGGGACTCTTGCCACACTTAAGCTTAAGCACGGCGGCATGAAGGTCTCTAACTGTGGGCAAGGTGTCAAGTTCAGCCATGATGGGAAGGTTCGGAAGTAAGTCCATGGCTACCGGATTGATTTCGGCTGGTCGAGAATAGAGCTCGGTGTAGTGTTCCACCCACCGACCAAGCACGACTACTATCAGTGATAATCGTGCCATCAATCACTTTCAGAGGGGCTGTCTTGTTTTGGACAGGGCCAAGTGCTGTCTTAATCCCAGTGTAGAGGACAACCGCGTCCGTCGGCTATCCGCTACAAGGGCACTCCGAAACTCAGGGATGAGTTATGGAGCGAAGTGGACTGTAGGCTAAGGTAAACGAAACGGACGAAACGAAAACGCAAAAGTAAAATCAACGAAATATATTACACGAATTAACAAACAAAACAACAAGGATCGGAAACACTTAAATTAACACTTAACTAATATAGTCTCTGTCTACTGAATTTAAATACTAATCGCGGACCGATGGTACTACGCTTTAAAAACACTGATAAACTAAATTCGCGGACCGATGGTACTACGCTACTGAAACTAAGATGGTTATCACTCGGAAGCAAAGTGGAGAAGTGAAGTCGCGGATCGATGATCAACGCGTAGCCTACGGAGTGGTACTCTACGTAGACTAAAGTTGCACTGAGAGGCGGATCGATGATCAACGCGCGGACTACGGAGTGATACTCTACGTAGGACTGAGGAATGACTGTGTTTATACATAAAAATGGCCGTCCTTTTATACAAAACGGTTCAAACTCAGGGGGACGCCCGCCCTGTCTTTACATATTGATTTATCTAAGTTACATATGATTCAGCTTAAAAATAACTTATGTTATGGATTGACGCTGTTTAGATACACAAAATTCAATAAATGTTTACGTCGTGGGAGCTCCCGTCAGACTGTGAGATGCAAAAATACCTATCGTTTCTTTGTCCCCGGCCAGAGGCCGTCTCGCTCGCACCGTCCGAGATATACACCTGCCTTATCTCTCTTATGGCGCTGCGCGCTGCGCGTCCGCTTATTTTCGGCGTTGTGGTGCTCTCAGACGGTTGTGGCCGGGGCAAAATAAATGAATTTACTTCATTTAAACATAATAAATGATTCTACAAAGGTTTTAAATTATTCTCAAATTTTTCCCTAAATTTTGCATCCAACGTAAACAAACATGACTCCTTTGTCTCGCGCTGCGAGTGGAAATTACCACGATGAGTCATCTTTGTTTTGCCGTGGTCTTTTTACTAAGACATGACGGGAGCTCGGTATAATAAGTGATTTTACACATATTTCAATAAGTTTGCCACTTCTACGGGCGAAAATCTTATATCTAATATAATCACATTATTTATTTATTATTTTTACTTAAAACTAAATGCTTCGCAAAGCTGTCCGCAACACCCAGCATTCCGCAAATTTCAAGTCATTTTTGTATAATAATGCCAAAACTAACCAGTGATTTTTTATTACGATTCAGTATTTTGAGCATTCAAACAATGTTTTGAATTTGAACTAGAACTAGAATTATATTTCGACAAATGTTTCATTTTGGTGAAAAAACATTTTGTAGAAAGCATTTTTCTTCGTAACCATAAACAATTTGGGATTGTTATAATGGGGCTTCTAAACAGGCCATATTTTAATGCAATTTGAGGCCGGCAACTATGGGCGTCACTCTCTGACACCCCACGCTAGAGCAAGATGCAAATAATGGCCGGCCACAAATTTCAGCAAAACATGGCCCGTTTAGAAGCCCCTTAAAACAAACCTAACCTAATCAATAGGATGATATTTGCAAGAATGGATGAAAAATGTATGACAGCGAAATAAAAATTCAGCGAAATAATTTTCTGGCCAAATTAAACATTCCAATAAAATAAGTTTCAAGGAGTCGAAGCCACCTTTAGAACCAGATCTCTGCTAAGTTATGCCTATCTATTTAGGGTGCTAACACGTTGACAAACACTACTATCAATTAAACGTTGTTGTCTTTACATTGGACATCCCCAGCCGTCTAGTCCCTGAATGTGTTAAACTGACATATGAAATTTTCCGCTTTTTGTCCTGGGACACACCATAGGCCATAGCTAGCTTTTACCAGGGAAATCAAACTCTGAAGGGCATGAATAGGGATGGAACCAACTATAGAATGTGCGGTTACTTATAGAATGTTTGTAACTCAATTATTATTTTTTTATATTAAAGTACAATCTTACATAAATCTACCTAGACCCAAACTGCGCAAAGCTTGTACTACGGGCACCTACTAGACAATGGTTTACCCTTGAAATGTCGACAAACGTTTTGAATTTTCTTTTCGTCGAATTTTCATTTCATCAAAAGCATTTTTTTTCTGAAACCTTAAAATATTTTTGAATGTTATAACACTAACCTAACCTAATCTAAAGGTTATAATTTACAAAATGTCTGAAAATTTTATGAGTTACGAGTAAAAATTTGTCAACGAAATGAAGCATTCGGTGAAACGTTTGTTGACATTTCAAGGGTATCTGACTAGACAATACATAAATATAAATACATACCTAGATAACATCCATGACCCAGGAACAAATATTCGAGTTCATCACACAAATATTTGCCCTGGCTAGGATTTGAACCCAGGACCACTAGCTGAGTATGCAGATGCACTACATACGGTGCCAACTGCGTCCTCATAAATCCTAGTAATGTAAATAAGTGGCAAACATTTTATTAGAAATGCCACCATCGCAGGCAGAAGCTAGTGTTAATATATATTACCTGACTGCCGTCATAGTTCATGTGGAATTGGGGTGCGTACTCCACCCAGCGGTTCCTAGCGTAGAAGTAGCGCGGGTTCTCAAAGTACTTGTTGCCGAATTGGTCCTCGCCAACTAGGGTGCCGTCTTTCAAGTCATCCTGACTGAAATGGATAGAAAGATGTTTTGATTATTTGTAACAGCATGATTAAGTGGTAATGTATAGAAATCAATACTAAGCCTGTGCCAATTATGAACTCACTATAGTAGAATAACTAACCTGACCAATCAAAGATCACAAATTCACATATGGAGTCCATTCACTTATGGAGTGAATTTGTGATGTTTGATCGTTAATTTCTTTAGACATAAAATCTTAATGTTCTTTTTATATACATTTAAAATGGTCGAAGATGCAACTAATACAGACAAAAATTTGTTAATTTTATAATTATGTACACTTTCCATTACTGCATTTTGAGTTGAACAACGTAGTTAGTTACAAATGTTAAAAAAGTTGGTCTCTATTCGTATATACACAGCTTACATTTATATCTTTTCATTATTTGACATAAATGATTAGTCTACAGAATCCAAAACACACGTTATTTCCAGAAAACAAATGAAAACTGTACTGTAGAAAAAAAATGTAAAGAGTAAAAACAACATAACCTAGCACGCAACAATTACATAATAAAACAATTGAATACCGATATAGTTTCCACAGTGATCCCCTTATCCCTCCATTCTGGCGCAACATTGTGAACAAATTGGCTAGTTTGTCCAACGCAAATATCTTCGCGATCGACATTTTTAAGCCAAAGCTCGTCTCTTCTCGTTTCGAATCTAAATTATTATTTATCTCTGACCTGACAGTGACAGTTGAGTGACAGTGTTGCTATATTAAAAGGATAAAAACTTCTAAAAATAAGAAATTTTTGGTTTATTCGTAAAAACTGGTGAAACTTGTTAGTATAGTATTATATAATCTGTGCTACCATCTACAATATTAGTTGACTAATCTGACATAATATATTTTAAATGGTTAATAGTAATGATCTAACTAAAAAAAAAATTGTAGTTTATTAACAGACAAAACCGTCGACCGCCATTTTTGCCGCCTTTGAGTCAACTATATAGCCTATTGATTCGTCTCCTATTTTCATATTGGCTTCTTCATGTAAAGCACGCCAAAAAAAATGTTTAGCTCCGTGACTGATAGATGCAGTTCGTGCAAGCAATAAAGATCAAATGACAATATGTCATAGGGGGCAAACGAGCAAACGTATCGCCTGATGGAAAGCGATTACCGTCGCCCATAAACACCTGCAACACCAGAGGAGTCACAAGTGCTTGCCTACCCGGAGGACGAAGATAGAATGCCTCTATGCTAGTAATTTCACCGGCTATCACACCCCCACACCGGAACACAACAATGCGAACATTGCTGTTTGGCGGTGGGTTAGCAGGCAAGACGGTAGTAACAATCCGGACGGACCCTGCACGAGGTCCTACTACTCCAACTTTTGTTGAACATTCAACCTCATAAACAGTGAGACACGCATGTTGGCTAAACATAAGAGACTAAAGGATCAGCAAGACAATCCCAATACAAAGGTATATACTTATATTATTATTGCTCTTGCTATCGAGTAGGTAATGTAAAATAAACTATTAGAATATAAATAATAGAAATGAAGTGTATGTAAAAGAAACACGTTTTCTTTTCATATTTGTATAATAAAATTAATAAAATACATTGTATTTTCATAAAAAATTTAATCACTGTCCTTTGACTTTCTTATTCTTTTTGGGTTTCCTTATTACGCCATTCTCGAGGAATTCGTACTTATCGCCCGTTTTCAAGAAATTCGTGGCTCCCTCTTCACTACTTGGTACAGTATCCGTGTTCTCGTCACGTTTTTTCTTCTTCTTTGATTTAAATAAACAACCAACATCAGGATCAGTAACATTATTTTCATTTGTACATTTCGATTTCTTAGATTTCCTACCATCACTCTCTTCAATTCCGCTGGCAACATTTTCATCTGTCAGTTTGTGTTTCCTTTTTTTCTTGGCCTCAGGCTCGACTAATTCAGCCACTTCAATATCACCATTACCAATTTCTATAAAGCTTTCGCTATTAGAGCAACGTTTCTTCTTATTCTTCTTTTTCTTAGTTATTGAAATATCAACATCACTGTTCAAATTTAAATCTTCAACTGCCAATTCAATTGTTGGCTTCTTTTTCTTTTTCTTGGCGTGTGAGTACCCTTCATACTGTGGCTGTTCAAGAAGAGCTTGTTCTTGTTGTTCAATTCTCGCTAATTTTCCTAAAGCGCGTAATCCGTGTCTCGCTCCTCTGAAAAAAGATGCAAAAATTAATTTAAAATTTTATTGTCCACACTACTCGCGAAGTTGGCCAAAGTTGGGCGAATTTGATAGTGTGCGAGGCACTTCACTGTAGAAACCCATACTTCGGCCAATTACACCTTGTGCATGTGTGGACCCATAATTACATACAAATTTGAATACAGTGCAATTTAATTTTTATTCAATCAGAATTTTTAAGACGTAACACCTCCGAGGCTTGAGTTTTTAAGATTGATAATTTTGGTAAAGTTTAAATTTTTTAAGATGTCCAGTTGCTCATGAAGCGCTTAAAGAGTGCTTTATGTTATGACATTTGGACATCTTAAAAAATTATAAAATTCAAATCAGTTTCATATTCATAACAACATTGGAAATGAACATACTTATGCGCCGTTCTTCCTCCACATGCTGCAAAAAGCTCTTCATCAGTCATCTTCAGTACATTCTTTTTTTCGTCCTCACTCTCTGACTCCGAATCTGCCAGTTTCTCAATTTTTACACCTCCATTGGTCAATGTTGCCTTTTTTACAAAATAGTCAGCATATTGTTCTTCTTCTGTAGTTTTTTTAGTTTTGTTCAATTTCCAGGTACTGTTTGATATTTGGAAGTCTTCCGAGTTTGTTTTTATCTTTTTCGTTTTGCCATTTTTCTCTGTGACCTGCACCAAAGTTATTCATTTTATTGATATCATGTGTTGACTAGAAAATGCCCTTAGACAGCCTAAATACTAACACAGTTATTTAAGTCTGGATTCTGTTGTACGAAATAAATGCTTTTAATTATTTTTTTTATATAGTAATTACGGCATATATTTCTTTGTGTATTGTGTAATTTTTTTTTTGTGCATGTTAAGCTAGTTTTGTATGTGCTTTTGACTTACTGTTTACAATTCAAATCAACATTTCAACTTAGCAACATTCACTGTATAACCTAAAGAGAGATATGTCAGAAAACACTTGGCTCGTATGCCGATAGTAATTAAGAGTGCAAAGAACACAAACATTTGCCTGTACTGTACATACCCCAGGGGATCCGGTGCACAAATGATTTAACACCTCATATGCGATGTCAAAAATTTGCTAATCAACTAGAAACCAACTGGTATTTTAACGTAAAGTTGAAATGTCCCACGCGGATTCACGTTTAGGCATACAAGGGGTTAACACTAGGCCAAGCAACGGTAGGCGTCAAATCATTTGTGCACTGAAAACCATGGGGTATGGTACAGTAACAAACAATTATAAAATCTCATGTGCATTTCTTACATTCAGGTGAAAGCTTGTGGCGAAAATCAACCTATTATGAATGAGTTTTGTTAACACTACTTTGTACAACCAGCAGTTGAGTGAGATCCGAGCGCAGCTGGCGGTTGAGTGAGAGATCCTATTGCGGCGGCTATACGAGTGAACGAAACACACGTACTGCGCACCGCTGCCGCGCAAAGTCGTGGCATCGTCATACAACACACGATAATGTTCCCACAAATATTTACCTCGACATTTCCAGCAGCCTTATTGTACAGTGTCGTCCACCAGTGCTCAGTGAAATCCGACGCGGCGTCATGCCCGACGCCAGTAACACTCCGTTTTAACTTAGGTTTCAAAGCTTGAGATATACCGTTTTCATTTTTGCCTAAACCTTTCCCTGTTCAATAAAATAACAACATATATGACTTAAAATTGCAGTTTTTGTGTAATATTTCATAGCTAAAACACTAGTGTACACGCTATGTGATTCAATTGGGCAAAATTGTAAAAAATAAATGTACTACGTAGTAAACAAAGACGGAATGTTTTACCATCGGTCCAGCCGTATTTCTCGAGTTGTTTCCTTGCAAAATCCATTGCAGTGAGTCTGAAGATAAATATAACTTTGAAATTGGTTACTTCATTATGATTTTAATTGTATTATTGATTAGTTTAAGTAATGTAATGTGTACAGGAGGTTACGTATAACCTCAAAATCAAAGAGTAAAGTACTCAAAAACTCAAAATGTTCAAAACTATACTATATCTATGTGTTCAAAAGATAAGATGGCTGTCATTGTCAAATATTAGTTGCGTTCAGTAATAAAAGAAAAAATGGTAAAGCGGCGTTGAAATACATATATATGAACGCGTAGCAAATAAAAAAGACGTAGCCTGTTTCGTATGTTATTCTATTCTTTTAATCGTAACATAGACTAGTTAAAAGAATAGTAATAATTAGTAATTACATTGTTCGCTGGTACAGTCCGATCACAGAGTAGAAATTAAAAAGTGGCAATACTGTAGTGTCGTCCCCGTTTTCTTATATTGATTAGAAAGGGAGAACAGTACAGTATAGCCACTTTTTAATTTCTACTCTTTTTGGTTGGACTTTAATAAAGGTAAGTAGATTCGTTCGGTCTCCAAAAATAATTCTTACTATAATTTTATTAATACCTAGTTACACAAGTTACAGATACATTTTTAAGACATTTAAATAAAATATCAAATCAACAGTACTTGTAAAATATATTTCTGTACAAAAATACATTGCATTTCTTAAATTGATAATAATAAAATAACATTTTACTTTCGTTTTACATCGTCGTCCAAATCGTCTATTGAAGATTCATTGTTACTGGAACAAAATAACATTGTATAAAGTTACATGATGTATTTTCAGTCTTTTCGTTATCGTGTGATGATATCGTCTGTTAAAGCCTGACCAGAAATATATGAGGATTGTCAAGAGGGCGCTATTTATAAGATTTATATGGCAAACATTTTGCAACCAATCGCAACCCACTATAATGACATATTTTTAATACCTGTCAGTTCCACTATGTTAACCTAGTAATATCATTTAATGGAATGCACTCTGTTTCTGACTGTTTTTTGTGTAGTAAACACGTGTACACTTTATTTATAATATTACTTTCACGACTGTGAATAGTTTTCGGCATTTTCTATGGATAATCTTAAATATTTGTCTCTTAAAGAAAGCACCACGAATGACATTGACAATGTTGACACACCATCATAAAATCATTGCCAGTGTAAGAAATTAGTTCCAGTCAAATATCGCAATATGGCGCATCCTCATATATTTCTGGTCAGGCTTTAACAAACATCACTCACTAAGTAACTAATACCTAACTAAAACAAAGCTCGTATCTCAGTGTGAATCTTCTTAAAGCCTGACCAGAAATAGAGTCTGGCCATCGAAACGTGATACTGAAAATGACTGCGAAATTTTAAAATTCTAGCTCTAGTATCGCTGTACAAACTAGGACTAAACAGTTTTGGCACTTTTGATATTATATTTTCCATCGCCAATGACTATCTGCACCATTGCATTGGTATCAGTCATTGCTCATTGGCGATGAAATATGTGCTAGAATTTGTAATTTTCAGTATCACGTTTCGATGGCCAGACTATCTGATGGCGACTGTACAACGAAGTATAAAAATTCCGAATTTTAACACACCGAAAAATGAAAAGTCCGACTCAATATTAATACGCAACATCAAAATACCTACCTAACCTAAGCCAAGTCGGGCCTGCCTTAAGGTGAAATAGGTATCTAAAATGTTCGGAATCGTAAGCCAAGTCAGACCAGCGCGGCTCGCTCCCTTCGCTCGCTCGTTAGGGTCGTAGTTCAACCTAACACTCCTCCTCGCTTCACTCGACGTCGTACCTAACCTAAGCCAAGTCGGGCCTGCCTTAGGGTGAAGTAGGTAATGTTAGGAATCGTAAGCCAAGTCGGACCTGTGTAGCTCGCTCGCTTCGCTCGCTCGAATTCCCGGAAATAAAAAAACTCGGACTTGAAATTCGCAATATTAAATTTCGTGGTTTTTAACGATCGGAATTTTATTGCCTAGCAGTAATGAAAATCGGAATTAGCAAAATCGGAATAAAATATTTCGGAGTATTTGGGTGTTCCCCATATTCGCCCAACCTCGGCCATTTTGCGAGTAGTGTGGAGATACGGTCACATTTTCAACCAAGAGTCCCCTTTTGTCGCTTACCAAAAATAACGACGCTTCGACAGGTTGAAAAGATGCAAACAAATTTTGACTCCATTAACAAACTACAAAGTGAAACCTTTGGTTGAAAATGTCATATTAATGTTATTGTAAAATCAGCGTTAAATATAAAATTCTGTGGCCCCAGTGAAAAGGGGTACCTATAATATAAGTCACTAGCTTTTGCCCGCGGCTTCGCACGCGTTAAAAAAAATACGTTCACTTGGCATAACTTGGCATTTGGCATTGGCTTGGCATAACTCAAGCCCCCCATATTTTTTGTTTACTGTATCTTTGGAATATTTGAATGCTTTCACGGACATGATTCCTTGTTCATTTTAGATTCAATTTCTACTTTCTTGTTTTGTTTTCTCAATGCGAGGCCTCCGACATTTTTGTGCACTGTCTCAATTGGTTACTTAAATAAAGTCATGTTCTCTTCTTTCCGTTGTGGTATATTGTCTTGCTTACTGCCCCGCTTTTTTTGGTCATCATCTCCTTAGAATACTTAATCGTTTGTTCAGAATTGCTTTTCTGTTACCGTTTTTAGGTTTATGTATTCTCAATGTGAGCACTACTGCATTTTTGTTATCTATCTCGTCAGATAACTTGAAAGTTACACCAGTCTTGCTTTTTTCTTTCCGTTTGTTATATTGTTTTTTCTTCGCGCCTCCCGTCTGGTTTGGTCATCATCCCCATTTAGAATCCTTTAAAGTTTGATCAGACTTGCTTTCTTGAATCCGTTTTAAGGATTTGTGTTTTCTTAATGCGAGCACTATGCAATTTTAGTTCACTATCTTTTCAGGCTACTTAAAAGTTTGATCAGACTTGTTTTCTAGTTAGCATTTTAAGGTTTTGTCTTTTCTTTCTTTTCTTTCTTGATCACCATATCTACAGGTCATTTAGCCTTTCATCAGATTTACTTATAATTTTCAGTCTTGGCATATTGCATTTTTTAAGTACGGGGGGCTCCGCCCCCCGAGCCCCCCGTCTTTTTCAATACCATCTCTTCGTGTTACTTAAAAGTTTCATCAGTCGTGCTTTGCTTTTTTCTTTTCGTTGTGCAATATTGTTTTTTCTTCGTGCCTCCCGTCTGGTTTGGTCACCACATCTTCTTCTTCTTCGAATTCTTTAAAGTTTGATCAGCCTTGCTTTGTTGATTCCGTTTTAAGGATTTGTGTATTATAATGCGAGCACTAAGCCATTTTAGTTCAATATATTTTCAGGTTGCTTTTATGTTTGATCAGACTTGTTTTCTTGTTAGCGTTTTAAGGTTTTACGTTTTCTTCATCACCATATCTACAGGTCACTTAGCCTTTTATCAGATTTAATTGAATTTTTCAGTTTTATCAAATGACATTTTCTGAGTGCTCTGCCCCCCGAGCCTCCTGTATTTTTAAATACCATCTCTTCGTGCTGCTTAAAAGTTTTATCAGTCTTGCTTTTTTCTTTCCGTGTTGCGGTATAATTAACTTAGTGCCTTCCGTCTCTGTTAGTCACTATCTCTTTAGAATACCTAAAAGTTTGGTCAAACCTGCTTTCTTGTTTCCGTTTCATTAATGCGAGTACTATGCCACTATCGTTCACTATCTTTTCGGGTTACTCAAAAGGTTGTGCAGACTTGCTTACTCGTTAGTGAAGGTTTTGTGTTTTCTTGATCACCATATCTACACGTAACTTCTTAGCCTATCATCAGATTTACTTTATTTTTCTGTTTTAGCATGTTATACATTTTTTTTTTCAATAACATCTTTTCGTGTTATTTAAAAGTTTCATCAGGCGTGCTTTCTTCTTTCCGTTGTGCGATATTGTTTTTTCTTCGTGCTTCCCGTCTGGTTGGGTCGCCATCTCTTTAGAATCTTTTAAAGTTTGATCAGACTTGCGTTCTCGATTCCGTTTTAAGTTTTTGTGTTTTCTTAATGCGAGCACTATGCCATTTTAGTTCACTATCTTTTCAGGATACTTAAAAGTTTGATGAGACTTGCTTTCTTTTTAGCCTTTTAGGGTTTTGTTTTTTCTTGATCACCATATATCTACAGGTAACTTAGCCTTTCATCAAAGCTACTTGAATTTTTCAGTTTTAGCATGTAGTATTTTGTTAGAGCGGGGGGCTCCGCCCCCCGAGCCCCCCGTTTTTTTCGATACCATCTCTTCGTATTGCTTAAGTTTCATCAGCCTTGCTTTCTTTTTTCCGTTGTACGATATTGTTTTTTTTCTTATTGCCTCCCGTCTCTGTTAGTCACCATCTCTTTAAAAATACTTAAAAGTTTAATCAAACGTTGTTTGAGATTGTTTATATTTTGTCTAAACACATACTGACGCTGAACGGCCCTCGAGCTGTCAACTTAAACTTTGCATCAGATGTATTAAAATTAAAGAAATTAATTGTACATAGTAATAACATTTAAATGTATCACTCATTAACTTCAAATTTGTGTAAGAGGTCGTAGTAGACGTAGTAATATAGTGAACGTATGTTTTAACGCGAGCGCAGTGGGTAAAAGCTAGTAAAACAATACACAAATTACAGACCAGACTCACTTCGCCATTGCGAAAACTCTGCTGCGGACGGCACCTCAGGGAAAACTACTGTTTAAAGCTCACAGATGGCGCTACTGGTAGCACTTATGCGCGTATCATATTTCATTAACTTTCCGTAAATATTTATACGTCAAAGGATAAAATTGATTTTAAATAATTTTATTTTGATTATTGTCTCTCAAGAAAGTAAAAAACAACTTATTTATTCATTTCAAATTTTCTCCGCGTCTCAGTACGTTTATGAAAAGAGGGTCAATATTTATAAACTACTGAGTAAATACATGATTTTTATATGCAATAATAGCGCGGTAGTTCCCATTGTTGCATCGAGAAATTAATAATAACAAAATTGTGTTCAGTTTTGTTTCATAAAATTATCATTTCGTGTACCACTAACGCCATCTACTGCCCCAGTGTCCGTAACTCGGCGACTCGTCCAACCTCAGGGCTATTGTCCCCCGGTGGGTAGCGCAGGCCGGCCCCCCGCGGGGTACGCTACGCGTGGTGCTAAATTCAAATTCACGACGCTAATGGATCACGCTATGAGATGCACACGACTTCATTCGCGTATTTTTTCTTTACCGTAGACGGAAAAAAAGTATCCTATAACCATCTTCGGATGTCCAGCTATCCCTGTACCAAAAATGGTTAAAATCCGTCCAGCCATTTCGGCGTGATTGGAGGACAAAGGATTTTATGAAAACAGATGGCGCCAGGTTGGCACGGCGACGCGTGTCCATACAAAACAACAATCAAGCTGCATCACGCTATCAATATTTTTCCTGAAGTAAGTTAGGCCAAACACAAACAATACAAAAATTTGCGCCTAATGTTCTAAATTTTGGTTGGTAAAACATATTTAAAAATGTATTTAATTAACTTAAATTCATTCGAAATACTTCTATTTCAATTACACTCGATAAAATGGCATTAAAAAATATTTTTTATTCATTAACATTTATTATTGCGTCTCCGGGCTTTTTTATGGTCAATACTTACAAACTACAGAAGAATATAATTGCATATTCAATAAAAGAGCATTAATTAGTTCCTATTGTCGCAAATTGTGTTTTTAAAGAAATGTATGTTTTTTTTTTAGCATGAGCCAATTTACAACGAACATTGCACTCATATTTTCGTCTGTGTTGGTCGATAATTGGCGCCATCTTTTCTATCTAACTAAGACGGTTTCCGTAACTCAACGCCTCAAACAACCTTAACCTTATTGTTAATACCGGTGGGCCGCGCGGAGGTATTATGTCGAATTCATACTTTTTATTAGGGTTCCGTAGCCAAATGGCAAAAAACGGAACCCTTATAGATTCGTCATGTCTGTCTGTCTGTCTGTCTGTCTGTCCGTCTGTCCGTCTGTCCGTCCGTATGTCACAGCCATTTTTTTCCGAAACTATAAGAGCTATACTGTTGAAACTTGGTAGGTAGATGTATTCTGTGAACCGTATTAAGATTTTGATGCAAAAATAAAAAAATAATAATAAATATTGGGGGCTCCCCATACTTAGAACTGAAACTCAAAATTTTTTTTTTCATCAAACACATACGTGTGGGGTATCTATGGATAGGTCTTCAAAAATGATATCGAGGTTTCTAAAACATTTTTTTTCTAAACCGAATAGTTTGCGTGACAGACGCTTCCAAAGTAGAAAAAAGTTGCCCCCCCCCCCTCTAACTTCTAAAATAAGAAAATGAAAAATCTAAAAAAAACATATTATGTACATTACTATAAAAACTACCAACGAAAATTGTTTTGAACGAGATCTAGTAAGTAGTTTTTTTTTAATACCTAACTTTGCAAGTTTGCACCTAATTTATATGGGGCGCTATACATACCAGGTGCAAACTTAACTTAAACACTTAGGGATGGAAAGTGTTTGTACGGAACCCTCGGTGCGCGAGTCCGACTCGCACTTGGCCGGTTTTTAGTTTTTGTACACGTAAGAGCCACGCGGGGGTCGCGTCGTTCTAAATTCAAAATCACAAACGCTGTCATTATAAGGTTTACACATTGTAAGGAAAATATTTCATGGAATTTATGTTTTCAGAGATAAATATTAATCATAATAAAAAGTATCCTATAACCATCTTTGGATGTTCAGCTATTCCTGTACCAAAATTAGTAGCTTTTTATCCAGCCGTTTCAGCGTGATGCGAGGACAATGGTTTTTTTTAAAACAGATGGCGCCAGGTTGGCACGGCGACGCGTGTCCATACAAAACAACTATCAGGCTGCATCACGCTATCGAGATTTTTCCTGAAATCATGACCTCCCTCCATAGAAAATTTATTTTCAATACAAATTTAGGATTTTATAATAGTATAGATATTTAAGCTAAAAAGGCGCTAAAGTATCTCAAATTAAAGTTATATGACTTATGACCTGGTTTCTGGTTAATATTTGACTTGATACCTCTATTCACAGTGAATATGATAACCTAAATGAATAGGTAAACGCATGAGATCATTATCTTAAACTGGTTCATATATTACGTTTTTAATAAATAAATTGGGTTATTGTATTAAGCGGTTTACACTCACGTGAAATTGTCAGGAACGGCCCGACATGTTTCGAACTCGCATGGAGCTCTTCATCAGGGACGGCTGCCCGTACACCGCCGCGGCAACCTCGTCACTGTACAGGCAGCTCGAAACATGTCGGGCCGTTCCTGACAGTTTCACGTGAGTGTAAACCGCTTAATACAATAATTAAATATGTCTCACGAAAGTTTTAATAAGATTAATAAATTGGGTGTTTTTTTATAAGATATTCTCCAATTTTCGATCGGATCTATGTACCTATGTAATATCTATCAGCCACATACGTCCACTGCTGAACATGGCGCATATGAAGTGCGATCCTGTGCAGACCGCTATTGACTCCCCACTACCCACACGAGGCCACCCGTCCATCTAGTTGCGGGCCTTTCCACGCTGCGCTTTCCTAGACGTGGTGGCCACTCAAGGACTTTGCTGCCCCAGCGGCCATCCATTCTCCGGGCTACCTCTACATGGCCTGCCCATCGCCACTTGAACCGTGATTTTTTTGGAACGGAGAGGATATGACAATCTATATACATATAATAAAGCTGACGGCGGTCGAAAGTCTGTACATGGAAGATATTCGAAAATTATTGTCGGGGGATACCTATACATAGAATCGATAATAAAACACGTTCCAACAGTTTTTAGAATTGTTTGTCTGTTTATCTGTTTATATCATGTGAAAACGGCTGAACGGATTTTGATGAAAACTTCATTAATCTGTCGAGAAAATCCCCGGCCATATAAATTTCACCAATAAAAGGGGGAGCCATTACTCGTACACTCGATTAAGTTAAGTTTGCACCTGAATTTTATGGTGCTACTTAGTAAGGTGCACTTTTTGGAGATTTTGGAGTGTAGATTTATTTAGTGGTATAATTGTAAAATATTTAATCTGGACAACAGTCATCTATCGTATTCACTTTACTTTACTTCAACTTCCGCCTCCAGGAGAGAGGGAGAGAAATTAGGGGTGAATTAGTTGTTTACTGACACAGACCTATTTCTGGACCATTTTTTCTAAAGTTGTACAACCCACTTTTTTTTTTATTATCGATATCTTGGGTATTTTCTACTCAGAATCACGAGCTCTTTCGATCTAATTAGGAGAAAAAAAGTGTCCCAATGTTTTTTCGTTCCATTCCGTTACCATTTCCATACAACCTACTTACTACAGCGGTAACGGAATGGAAAAACAAAAAATGTATAGTTTTTTTCTCCTACTTAGATCGATAGAGCTCGTGATTCTGAGTAGAAGATACCCAAAATATCAAAAAGAAAAAAAAAGTGAGGTGTACAACTTTAGAAAAAATGGCCCTTCTACGCGTGCGGAGCCTCGGGCATAGCTAGTCAGTAAATAAAAATGGGTTAAGCGGACAAAATTGAAGCCACAACAATGCCATCTAACCTTAGTTTATATTTGACGCTGACTCTACTTAACTTCCGGCTTGTAATCATAGTTAGGGTCTCTGTGGCACCTCTCCATATACACCAGGCCGTGGGACCCTGTGGACGAGTAGTTGGCCATCGTCTGCCTGCTCAGGAGCTCAGGTTTGAAGTTCTTCAGGAAGTAAACCCAGCATTTTACTGTCGTTGGAGTGCCACTGGATCGGACAAATGTGCGTCATTATAAACGGTGTCCTGTATTCAATGGACAACTTTCTAACCAACATTTTTTTAAAGTAATAATATAATAAAAGTTGAACTTATAATAATGGCCAAGACCACTACTGAAGAAGAACAAGATTAAATTTGTTAATAATTTTGGCTCCAATTTTTGCGAATTGGGCTGAATGAACGCAACCAAGCGATCGACAGCCTGCCTGTCTCCGGCCGGGCACCTACACCAATTCATCAACAACCGAATCTATATACTCACTCTTTCTGTATCAAAATGTCATCTTTTTCTCTAATGTAGTAGTTTGGGTGGTCCTCCAATATATCCAGGTTGCTTAGCATTTGTTCGTCCACTTCATAAACTTCACCTGAAACATTATATGAATGGAGTAATGCAACTCCCCGAGAATGTAATCGCAGCACCTAATGGGCCAATTTATATTTTGCTGAAAATTGATTTTATTCTCAGATTTCAATCTTTGGTGAGTTGGTAAAGTTGCTTTTCTGACCATGGTAAGCCTAATTTCACGCTATGTCCTACAAATTCCATTGAGTTACAAAAAAAATATGAAAATTTCGTAATTAAACTTCGTATTTTGTACCAAAACTTAGTACAAAATGACTCCTCATTGTGTAATACGAAGTTACAAGAAAAAAAAATTGGCCCTAATGTCAATTCGTCCCAGCTTGCCCAGAGATTTTGTTCCACATCACATCACTGGCTCTAAGTATATAAATTTAACCTTCAACATTATTTCCCTTTCCAGGACTGTACAGCAAGAATGGAATGTTGTATCTTGTTGCTATGATTAGTGGATATTTCGTCTTAGTAGTCCCAGGGGCAATGAACGTCCCCACTCCATTTTCCTTCTTCGTCAGCCAGTGATGGTTTGGTTCATTGCGCTTCAGAGTTCCATAGACAAAGACTTGATGGGTCATCTGTAAAAAAAAATTACTTGTTATTTTTTTAATCTCTAAGTGTCTTGGTTGTAATTAATAATAATCAGTGGTCAGGCCTTTTTTTAAATATTATTTAACGATGCGGCTGGCGCAGTGGTTAACCAACTGCCTACTGAGCCGGCGGTCCTGGGTTCGAATCCCGGCAAGGGCAAATATTTGTGTGATGAGCTCGAATATTTATGCCTGGGTCATCTGTTATTTGTATTTAAGTATGTATTTATCTATATAAGTATGTTTATCGTCGTCTAGTGTCCATAACACAAGCCTACTACTAGAGTTTACTGTGGGACTAGATTGATTGGTGTGAGGTTATCCGCTATTTATTTATTTAGAAAGAAAGAAAGAAAGAAAGAAAATAAATTTATTGAGACAAACTAAACAGCACCAAAACCATAAATCAAACATACTTAATCTAAGAAAACATATACAAACTTAAATCTAAACAATGGGTAGACAGAAAAAGTAAAACAAAGTAATTTAAAATAACGAAATACAGATAAATGGTGCTGTCATGTCAGATCCCAAAAGGACACCACTCAGCATATGCTACGGCATCCAGGAGATGTCGCAACGCTGGTCTTCCGTGGCACCCAGAGGGCGAGCAGGTAGGTGGGAACAGCAAATGGTGACGTGTGTTTACATTTCCAGCGTATATAATTCATATGTATGATGTGTTGTGACGTATTCGTTTATATAAATAAAATAAAATATATTAAATACTTACTTAAAATGGCGAGCAGTGTTAGTGTATAGGATAGGATAAGTAGTAGTAAATAGTGGAAGTATTATACTTTAGATAATAATAACCTATATTGAAGGAGGTGTACTTTATTGACAAGGTTTCTGGCATTAAGAATTGGAGAGTTGGAGATTTAATAGATGCCTGCGAAACTTAAATTTAAAAGTGCTTAAAGATTTAGCATTCCTAATGGGTGGAGGGATATTGTTCCAACATCTCGTGGCAGAGTAGCGGAAACTTCCACGAAACGCTGCTGTCCTTCCCGGCCGTGAGCAGATGAGTCGGACCGCCTCTCTGGCTGGCCGCGTAGAAAATGATAATTTCTCAAAGAGGTATTGACTATACCTCTCGAGGCTGCTGAGAATGAAGGACTCCAAAAAGTAATGAGGCAAAATGCAAAGATCGTCGTGCTTCCATCTTCAGCAACCTGTGATCATTAAGAAAGGGAGTGACATGAGCTCTAGGAGGAATGGGAAAACAGAAATGAGCACATGCATTCTGAACACGTTGGATGAGAGCCCGCGAGCGTGCCAGTAAACACCCGCTAATCACGGTGTCGACGTAGTTAAGCTTGGACAGGATCAAAGCGTCACATAATTTTATCCTAACATCAACACTGAGATAATTTCGAACCTGGTATAGAACTTTTAGCCTGTAAAAGCAGTTTTTAACCGTATCTATAATGTGCTTTTCAAAACGTAGCTTGTCGTCCATGAGAAGACCGAGATTGCGGGCCTCGGTAACACGTTCAAGACGCTCCTTTCCGAGCACTACAAGAGGGTCCCATGTAAGAGTTTTTTCTATCAGACCTTTCGTACCAAATATAAGGTACTTAGACTTAGAGGGAGGGAGAGGGTTTAATAAAATAGAGGTTAAAAATTATGTATAACAACATTTTACCATTTTCGAATATATCATATAATATATATATACTTGCAGAACTAAGTGTTTTTATAAAAATGCGCCCAAAGGCCTTTGTTATCGTCACTAGTGTAAAAAAAAGTCTACATCTCAATGAAAATAAGTTGAACAACACTGTAAAATTATTTTGTAAGAGCTTTGACAATTGTACATTTATTGATTTAGTGGACCTGGATTATAGGAACAAACACTTTATGCAGAATCTATGCTCTAAAATTAATTTGGTTGTCGATTCGCGGTACTATACAAATGAATACCTTAGTTACAATAAATTGAAATCTAGATTAAACAAAAGCCGAAATAAAATATGTACATCATATAACCCAAGTAATGTTAACACTGAATGTACAGGAACACTGATACAAAAATCCATCCCTGATTATTTCCCGAGAATCAACACAGGTACCAAGTTTTTTCGCCGCTAAAAGTAAAAGTATTTTTTTTAACCTTTTTCATCAAAATATCGCAGGTTTTGTCAGCAAAAGAGAACTCTTGGAATTAACATTGGATGAGTTGACAGGAAAAAATAAACAGTATGATGTGTTGTGTTTCACTGAAACATTTATAAAATCAGGAAATGAAAGGAATTTACGTATGAATGGATACCAGCTAGCATCATCATACTCTAGGTCACACCAAAAACGAGGTGGTGTCTGCATATTTTGCGCAAACAAAATCCAAACACGAGCACTGACTTTCCTAAATGATTTTTCCGAAGATTATGTGTTTGAATGTTGTGGCGTAGAGATACCGTTAATTAAATGTATTGTCATTTGCGTATATAGGACACCATCAGCGAATGCATCACATTTTCTTAGGAAGTTAGAATGTCTTTTAAACAAACTTAAACACAAAACAAAGTCAGAGGTAGTGATCGCCGGAGATTTTAACATAGACCTTATTAAGACTACGGAAAACACGAAGGAACTCAAAAGAATTGCTGCCAATAATAATTTTAAATTACACATTCTTCGTCCTACACGCCAAAAATCATGCTTAGACCAAATTTGTTCGAATATTCCGGAAGCTAGAAGTAATATATTAGAATTAGGATTGTCTGATCATAACACTGCACAGAGTTTGACTTTTCCTGTCGATCGCATAGAAAAACCACTTTTGTGTCTGTATCATTATAAAAGAGATTACAGTACCGAGAACATCAAAAAATTTCAAGACTGCCTTACTAGTTTATCATGGTCTGACGTATATGACATAGATGATGCGTCGGTAGCTTTCAAACAATTTCACGAGTTATTTACTCTTTTTTACAAGCTTTGCTTCCCTATAAATCGGATAAAAACTACGATTAAGACGAAAAATGTATGGTTTACAAAAGGTATAAAGAAATCTATAATAACAAAGAGGCGTTTGCGTTTTGGTTATTACACGAAATCAAAACAGCATAGTAGGTATTTACACAGTAAGATTAAATTTAACAACTACTCTAAAACCTTGAGGCGATGCATACACCAAGCTCAGAAAATTTCAAATGTAAATTATGTAAACAGATCTAAAAATGTAGGTAAGGCTACATGGGAAGTAATTAAAAATGTATCTAATAAAACCAAATCAATTAATGCAAATTTCGAAAAACTAGTCATTAATAATAGTATAATTGTAAAACCTACTGACATTGCTAATTCTTTTAACGACTTCTATATAAATTTAACTAATTCTAATGAAAATGATAATAATTTTAAACCTGACCTATCCTTGGTAAAAGCAAGTAACACTAACCTATTTCTGGCTCCGACAGATGAAAATGAAATATGTAAAATTATTGCAAATCTTAATCCCACGAACTCCGCTGGTCATGATGAAATACAAACCAAAATAATCAAAGGATGTAAAAAAGAAGTTGCTGCCGTTTTAAGCTACTTGGTGAATTTGTCCTTCACCAACGGTACCTTTCCGGAATCTCTAAAATTATCCTTAATCAAACCACTGTACAAAAAAGGTAATAAGGAATCCGTAGAAAACTACAGACCAATCTCACTTCTCCCAGTCTTATCAAAGGTATTTGAGAAAGCATTCCATGCACGTTTAACGTCATTTTTCAATAAATTTAAAATTATCAAACCTGAACAGTTTGGCTTCCAGAGAGGGAAGTCAACAACATTAGCTGCTTTCACCTTGACCAATAATATTCTGGGCTACATGAACAGAAGTATGTCTGTAGCTGCCATATTTTTCGACATGAGTCGAGCTTTTGATTTTGTCTGCCATGAAACGCTTCTTGCCAAATGCGAACTGTATGGCATAAGAGGTGTGGCTTATGACTGGCTCAAGAACTACTTGTATGGCAGGACGCAATTCGTAGAGGTAACTCAAACTGACTCTTTAAATACCGTAATTGCACATAAGTCGTCTACTAAAATTAACAAGGTCGGTGTACCACAGGGAAGTATATTGGGGCCCCTGCTGTTTTTATTATATGTCAACGATCTACCAAACATTACGAACTTTGACTGTACCCTTTTTGCTGACGATTTATCTATCGTCATACCGTGCCATGATGCCAGAACATATAATAATGACATAGTTAAGACAGTTGTTGATATTATAACATGGTTACGTAAAAATAATTTAAATGTTAATATAGATAAAACGACATTTATACAATTTGTGAATAAAAATGGTAATAAACATCCACTAACCGTGACCTTGGCTAATCAACATTTAAAGGAATCTTTTCACACAAAATTTTTAGGAATATGGCTAGATGATGAGTTTTCCTGGAGCAATCACATTAATGAATTATGCAGCAAAATAAACTCATTTGCATATGCTCTGTGGAAACTTACAAAGGTTAGCACAAAAGAAACTGCACTAAAGGCCTATCATGGATACATTTGTTCTCTGCTTAGATATGGCATACTTCTTTGGGGGAACTCTAGCCATGCGCGACGAGTACAGATAGCTCAGAAACAGTGCATAAGAGCTATATGTAATGTAGATGTTTTAACGTCTTGTAAGCCGTTCTTTAAAGAACTAAAATTACTGACTGTACCCAGCATATACATATATGAAGTGTGTTTATTTGTTAAACTTCATCCAGAGTTCTTCAGTAAAAAAAGGGACGTATGTAAGTTCAATACAAGATACCCTAACCAACTTGCTATTCCATCTAAAAGAACGAAATTATATGGTAAAAATGCATATTGTATGTCAATTGATATTTACAACCGGCTGCATGATGACATTAAGGAATTGCCGCTTACTTTATTTAAAACTAGATTAAAAAAATGGCTTATTCAAGAATGTTTTTACTGCGTAAATGATTTTTTTGATTATTATAAAGCTTGAGTGTTGTATATGTATAATAAATTGTCTTACTTTAATTTTGAAAAATGAATATTATATATTGAATATTGACATTGTAAGTAATATTGTAATTTGAGATGATGACTATATGTAGTATATTGTTTCATGTGTCCATTTTGCATGCCAGTTACTGGTGAAATGTGTGTTTCTCTATCTACCTGTATGAACATCTTATGTACCACGTTTTAAGCAGAATAAATGACTTTGACTTTGACTTTGACTTTGACTATCCCAATTAAGAATTAAAAAATAAATTGAAAATCTCCTCATTCTCAGGCGACTAGTAATTGGTCACAGCACAATCGGACTATTACTAAATGGATTTAGTATGGAAATTGTACCACTGTTCTTTTCGTAGGTTGCAACTGTATATGAATTTTTCCATCAGGCGAAGTGCGAATTTAAACTAGTGCATATAATCAAATTAAAATAATAGTTTTGGATTTTGTGATAATAAAGTAATGAAATTAGTTTAAACTTGACACTTTTTGAAAATTTGAAATATTGACAATTATATTATGCTGATTTAAAATCCATTTCTAATTTATATCCACCAATAAATGATTTGGTTTTCTAGTGTGGTTATAGAATATAGGATAATGTCTGCACTATTATGATCTATGAAAGGAACAGTATTATTCCTTAACAATTAAAGAAGTAGACATCGTGTTATACTTATGGCAATCTCAAAATAATTTACCATATTTTAAATAATAATATATACACTTACGTTTCGTATGGTTTGGACTAAGAATCCTTTAACACTGAACTGTATTACTACATTCACTATCTTTATCATTAATCTAAGAGTAAATTATACAATTTAGATAGCAAATATAGTATAAATACGAGACGATATCAAAATAAAATATTTCAAAATTCACTTTCCCTCTTTCCTCTTTCGATCTTGATTTTTGAAACGTCATATTGACGTTAATCGTTTAAGTAGACATAAACTTATCTTTTATATTCTTAGAGTTTATATTTGATTATTTAGCTAATTAATAATAGCTACAAAAGTTGATATGTAGTATAAACAATCCTAATTTATTGTTTTCGTAATCAAGTGAAAGTTTACTTTAAAAATACGCGTAAAATATACGATAAGTTGCTTCTGCTTGAACGTTCACCTTAAGGTGTTTTCACTATAATAAATACGAGCGCGAATGGCAAGGCAATTTATTGCAAGGTTGAATTTAAACATCTAAAACATGACCAAATCGCTTCATTTGACATTTGACGTTTAGTTACGTCAGATTTGGTTTATCTTCAAAGTAAAGTGAGTTTTGGTCCATTGTGATAAAATTGGTTTCATTATAGGATTTACAAAAATATGATTGAAGAAGCTACTCGACGAAGGTTTGTCGGTCGATTGGATTGGCCGCTTACGCAGCGCAGCTTACGCTTGTTCGTCAATCGTCATTCTCATTCGTCAGTTTAATTTCATTCATTGCGAGATTCAGTTGTATTCGGAATCGTAACATTGGTGTTAGTGTTCTTAAAATTTCGATGTTTAGTATTTTACCTAACGTTTAAGCCAGAGTTACACATCAACATGTTGTGTTTCATTCAGCTTTAGTGCCAGTGATAAATATATTAATTTATTTTTGATTATATCGTACAAATAAAACGTCCAAAATGAGGTTGGCAGGGACCATTTTCACAAAAGTGACCAAAATGCTGGACTTCTACTCGCAGTTTAATCCTTCGCCTTTGTCTATAAAGCAGTTTATAGATTTTGGTAAGTTTTTTTTATATTAAAAAAAATGTGGACTATTCGCACGTTTAGAGTGCAGCGTATTTTTCAAGGTTATCTTCGAATTTCGAATCGAATTTGTTTTTGTTTTGTTTACTTAAAGTAAAACTAGTTTGTGTGTGGTGTTTGAGTTTGACTCTAATCTTAAACAATATTATAAATTGTTTTTATTACTTAAAAAGCCTTGATCATTTATTCTAGTGTACGCATTTGGCAAATTGGCAAGTTTCCGCGGTTATTAGGATTAGAAACAGTTTAATTAGCAAATCCCTGCCAGTGTGGCAGTACACTACACAGTACACACACTAAAACGAGGTCAAGAATATTCAGGAATAAATTGCAATACAAATAACTGTTTGTTAAGTATCTTGTTGATGTTTTTCTTCATTAAGAGTTTTTAAGTGTTGAATGCTCTCATCTCAATGATAAAAAGAAAAAACAAAGTTTAATCACTGGCTGAATTTATGTGTGACAAAGACTTTATTGTACGAAAAAACGAGTTTTTTTTTTAATAAGTATGTGCTGGCTTTAGAACACCTTACACCTTATTTTTTTTATGTACATTTTTTAATAAATGTTAGACAATTTAAACTGAATATTAAATATTTCAACTTCCTTCCAATTAGCCTTAATAATGATTATCAAACTGTTTGTGTTGCGGTACATAACTAACCAATTAGTAGTTTTTGTCATTCATAAAGCAGTCAATGGCCTGGATTAGTTTTTATGTCAGTGCTTGATACTTACCTAAACAACTTTTCTGTACACTCCACAGCTATTTTAAAATTGATTTCTAATCATGGACTATGTGTGCTATCTTTGTATGTAGCATTTGTTATTCATATACATACCTAATATCATAGTATCATGCACATAAATGCTTCAATTAAAATTATCTAAAGTTCCGATAATTATTCACATTAATTACATTTTCATTCTGAAAGCGGTGAGTGTGTCAACAGTCAGGAGTTCAAGACACATTCTCTTTAGAGTTTGTTCCTAAATCATTTCACAGCTACCATATTGAAATTTTTTTATGCATATGCGAAATAAATGCATAAGGGAGCTTTTATCACAATTCACCTGGGTCTCTGCATACATATCTCTCTACATAAGTAAAATTAGTAGATATGTTCTTTTTCTCAAACTTGCAATGAAATGTTGCGCGTTATAACAAGCTTCGAATTATCATGTTACGGACGGAACAACTTTAGAGAACTGTAAAGGAATTTCATACAAAATTGAAGGCCTAGGCGGGAAGTATTTTTTTTTTTTAAACATGGCATCTGTGTTTATGAACAGGCTAAACAGCTGAGCAGAATTATATTTTTTATGAGTGGTGTATTTTTTATTTCATTGCATATGTTTGACTAAAGCACTATATGCCTAACCATACTGCCGCACTAGACATGAAATTTAGAAGAAAAAGAACCAAAATAAAATAAGATAGATTTGTGAAACATGTTATGTCTCATTATTTTTGATGTGGTTTCACCACAATTACAAGTAATGCAAAGATTGACACACAAAGCATAAGGAAAAATTCGAAATGTTATTTGGCGTTAGGGTGGTGAAAAGGATAACGGTCTCTTCCGCTAAGTTCAATTTTTCTTTGCGCATTGATCAAAGGTACTTATCCTAGGTATAATAATAACCATGGTACTTACTAGTTCTTAGTGTGCCTTTATTGTAACTCTACCTTTATATAACAATGGATCCAGTGTCCGCAGTTACAAAATGAGTAACACTACACCATGCCGGAGGTATTAGGTTACATGAAGTGTTGTGGTTCTAGAATGCACTGGAAAATTCCCTTCAACAATACCCGGGGTTTTGGGTGTACGAATGATTTGGCACCTACTGTCGGTTAAGTCCTAGTGTCGAAATGTGTGTCCAAATCATGCACCGAAATCTACGGGGTATGCTTACAACAAATATGCATACAGAATGTTTGACAGATTGTGTGCTAAAATAATAGAGTTGCTAGCTTGAGACACTTGCAACATATTTTGAGCCAATTAGATCTAATTAATGCTTAATTTTACGCCATGTAAGTTAACGCAATAAAGTCGCGGTAGCTCAGGCACAGCATTACTCCGGATAAGTAGAGGTCGTGGGTCAGATCCCTACCTGCAATTTAGTGGATCGCGTAAAATTTTGGATTTATATTTAACCTTTCAAAATTACACTCGTGTTTTAAGACGTCTCATTATGTAACAGTTGCATAAACTATTGCTAAGCCATTAATATCAAGGGTATTAATCACAAAATAAGGAAAACGTGCGTTATTTATGAATTGTAAAGATATGATAATGATAAGGAATTATTTATCAACAAATATTTGAATTATTATTTAGGCTGCATCTTACACCATGCATTTAAGGCTTAATGTTGTTAGTATTAACCTGCTCCACATGACAGCTGTTGCTTAATATTGTTTTTATACTCGCAGACTTTAATCTGTCAATTATAAGTTCACAGACAAAATCACAATAACGCACTTTTTAATCCTGTAACAAAATTCTATACTCTATGGTACCCGCTACATAACTTTAATATTCATAAGACATCTCTCTACACAACTGTAATAATTTCAAAAAGAGAACATAAGCTTATTTGATGCTCACTGATTGGTTGAAATTACTTGTCAAATAAATTCACCAATGACGAGGAACCCGCCATGGCCATCGCGATCATGTTTTTTTTTAATAGGTCCGTTTTAGTTTAACTAAAAAGGTTACATCAAAGATAAAAAATCATATTGGAGAATGACGATTAAAGTAAAAAAATGTTTTTCTGAGTTTTGCTCGTATAAAAAGTATTGTATGCAATAGTTACACAATTAGGTCTTAAAGTCTCGTACCTTACATAGGCCACTCGGCAAGCCTCGTGACCTAAACACGGTACTCGACTTTAAGAACCTCCATTGTGCAACGATTGCATAAAATACTATTATCTACGCACATATCATTAGTGCTCTAAAATGCGTTCAGAAACCGTAGGAAATGGCCAGCATTACTACAACCAATTTTACTATGAGAACTTTCTTATCTGTGGCAGTAGGTAAAATCTGTACTGTAATGTTATAACAGTATCAATTTTTGTAAGGTTATGAGTTTAAATTTGGAACAGCTGTCAAAACTAAAGTAGGTCTCTATTCTAGTATCCATAGATATTAATATTGTTATCGATACGAAACGTCAATTCAGTATGTTTTTTTATAAAAACCGCACGACATTTGATCTCGAGTGACATGAGAATATGGATACATTCGTTTGTATATGATTTAGAAAAAAAAACATTCGTCTTGACGGAGGTTCGAATTGCCGCCATTATTGTTGTCATTTGTTTGTTGGTTCTTTGCTGTTACGAAAGTATAATTGTGATAAGTTTATTGTAATTCACATTTTAGTTGAAAATATTGTTTCAATGTAAATGTAAATTACGACTATTACAATAAATAATCTGTTTATGGATTTGTTCAGATTTATTTCTTACTGTATTAGTATATGTCGTTTTTAGATATTTTACAGGTAGCACTAGTGGTGCCGGTCATTTCCTTATGGCTTCTGAACCCATCTTAGAGTACTTGTGATATGTGTGTAGATAAAGTAGTGTATACAACTGTACATAATTAGGCCTTAAAACACTCGTGTGATCCTATTATGAAACTCGCTGACGCTCGTTTCATAAAACCACACTCGTGTTTTAAGGCCCCTCATTATGTATCAGTTGCATAAACTACTATAAATGAAATAGCGTAACCTATACTATATTAACCAAAACTGGTTATAACCAGATAATAACGATCTGTTCCAATGAACGAACAGATGGCTGGACATTAATGAAATAAAACCAAACGTCGTAATCGCCATACATAACTCTGGCGGTTACAGCTTTTTAATTTAAATTGCTGACTTATCATAAGTTAGATAGCAAAATGTGACGTCACTGAAATAACAAGTCTAATGTCTTATGTAATTAGATTATACCACTAATGGCGTTAAATACAATTAATTTTCACAATTACTGGGGCCAAAAGAAGACTCAGGATAGGAAGCCTGGCAGGCCCAATAAGATGCTTAAATTAAATATTTTTTTTTTCATATGGCAAATATATTGATAATTTAAACCAACTTTTTGAAATATTTTTGAATAATTCTTTTCCCTGAGTTCTAGATAGTAACATAGCTATTTCATGCTTTCATTGAATGCAGTCGAAAATAAGTGAAAAAAAAACAGTTTTTTGCGTGAATTTTGTCAATTTATTAGTCTCGTTTTTTTTTTCAAAATTCCACTAAGTTTAATTAAAGTCATGTTTCTAATCAATTAACTGTAGAAAATCAAAGCACAGATGAATACAACCGGAAACAGAAAAATACGCAGACTTTTTATTATTCAGACCGCATTGTTGATAAACAATCGTACGAAGTAAAGAATTCATTTACATATGTTGTATTCGAAAATATCGAATCTGTCTATCTTAAAGAAAACTTGAGTCATTCATTGGGAGCGTTTATTTTTCATTCAACCGTAATTGGCCCAGTTTAAATTGTTCAACTTTTGTTTGATGGTTCACCCCGACGCCGAAGTCTTTAAGACAGAATAGATAGGTACCTTTTCTTAGCCACAAAATAAAATACTACAAAAGGTACTTAACCCCTTTGGATTTTCGCTAATACAGCTTGAAAACTGTGTAAATACGATGCAATTGGCAGTCTTACCTTACCTTACCTTTGCGACTGAGTATGACCCACCCATCATTAAACACGGACTTGAATGGCTGCGTTCCTATGCGGATGCGGACGGATCCTTCTAAAACTCTAGTTTTATAATTAGGAATTATACCCGTATAATGCTTAGTTACGTATTGAGAATCATTGAGAAGATCTCTATCTAGTAACAGTAACACACACCTGTAAAAATTTATTTTCTCTCATTACATTTATGTAATGAGAGGGCTGCAGAGAGAGGAACCTCCTGACGATGCGCTCCGTGTCTACTAGTACCACCTTCTGAATCTGGCCCTTGATCCAGCCAAAATGTAATGACTTAACCATAAAACGCCTTTCCTCTTCCATAATGTTCCCAGAAATTCTCATCCGGTACGGTAGTATTCAAGTTCATCCGCTGCACAATTCAAAAAGAGCTTTAAATCGCCACGCAGACTGGCATTTCAGACACAGAGCAGCTGCAAAAAGATTGGAATTGGAACGCGTTTGTTTCTGACTTAGTCTCTTTTAATTTTGAACAGACTCTAGGTTAGTTGAATAAGGGCGTAGTTGCTCAAGTTCCTATGATGGCTTTTAGGACATTTTCGCGTTGTTGCAACTGTCGTATACGCCAGTATCACCTCTAGGTCAATGTTAACCGATCTCGAGCTATCTGCCACTATATATAGATTCCCCCGCTTCCTCTTTACTAAATTAGTTTCTAGAAATATCCACTGACCGTCTAACGTCAGTTTGTTTGTTTATGTGGGTAGTTTATTGCAATCTGATGACTTACTGCGATTTTGCATGGTCTATTGCCAATTATCAGGTGTTTGTTTCCAAAAGACCTTAATTAAAAAATAAAATCAATTTGCTCGTTAAAAGCCACAATAATATTTAACCAAGTACTCGTAATTGTAACTTACCTTAATATAATTGGTACATATATTTATATTTTTTTTAAATCTGTTTTACGATAAATTTTTGTGTTGTGTAAATGTAAAGAAAATATAAAATACATGTAATAAAAAAATGTAAAGAAAAAATACAATACATGTGACTCACAACAGTGCACCAGACAGACAGTTTTTCTGTTAAGTAATCTGTTGTGTTGTGTTATAAATAAATTCACCAAATGTAAAGAAAAAATACATGTGACTTACAACAGAGTGCGCTAGAGATACAAATGTTTTTCGGATTGGCTCAATGACCCCAAAAAAATATTGGTTTACGCTCAATACCTAATGAGTAGTGTACTGTGCAAAGTTCTTTTTTATGATGTATGTGTACGTCACAAAACTTTGTTTTGGTTTCAATATGTTTTTCTGTTACTATGATACAAGATTACTCATTATTATATGTATTTTAGTGGTGGTGATAACAAATCATGTACATTTTGTGACTAATACGAAACTCAGAATTATTTGAGAACAACAAGAGCTTAAAATTCACATCTTTCTTATCTTTATCTTATGTCAGGTCAGATCTTAATACTTATATCATATATATCGTACTAAATTTTTTGTATGTGTTAGATTTTCATACTCATATCCATAGCTCGGACTAACTTTTGGCCAATTTTGGATTATATTTGGGAATATAAATTATATTTATAAACGATTTTTTTTCTACTAAATGTGCTCCTGGTATCAGTACCAGAATGTGATCTGCTTACGTGGCGAAGAGCGGCTGTTTGTTATTTAATTTATAAACGTAACCCAAAATAGACCAAAAATTTGTGAGTATTTCAATTAGATTTTTTCTTAATTCTTGTTTTGCGATGATTAGTCCGAGCTATGCCATATCCAATCTGAGGTCAAGTATGAAGATCTATTAAGTAAGTACGTATTCAAATCACAACAAACACTGATCTTAGGATTCTACGGCAAGATTACATTAGAGCAAAGTTTTTAACGCAAAAAACGTCTCGTGTGTCAATGGAATCGCATACGCCATTGGGACGTTTTGTTGCGTTGGCAACTTACACTCGAGTCGAGGCTCTGACCTGTGTTGTGTAGATAAGATTAGCGTCTATTTTTTTAACAGAAACTACTGGAAATATATACCAACGTCTTAGACATTTGTTCGCAAACATAGTAAAGAAGTAAAACAAGTAAATCGTATTAAAGTCCAAAAAAATAAGAAACAGGAGGAATTCCGTCTGCAAGGTGTTGTGTTCTTTCATTTTCGGTTAGTCGACACAGAAGTTATGTACGTCACATGACGCCGAATCTAACGTGTTAATGTCAAGTCAAAGACAATGTCAAAATATTCTTTATTCAAGTAGGCCTAGCTACAAGCACTTTAGAATCGTCAGTTACAGAGAGCAGAGCAATTTATTGATAGACTTATAACTAAAAATAAAATAAAAAACATAAAAAACAACATTATAGAAATATAAAACCGGCCAAGAGCATGTCGGGCCACGCTCAGTGTAGGGTTCCGTAATTGCTCATCCTTCGCAATAAATTGCTGTTTTAATCCCAAGGTTTAAGTTAAGAAAGATTTTAAGCTCTATAAAAAGGTCGTAAACGCCCTAGAAACTGTAATCACTTATTACCTTCTGGAAGTCAATTTACATCCTTCTAAAGAAAAAATATGAAATTTGGCGATTACTCAAAAACGGCTCGACCGATTTTGTTCAATATAGTTTTCATTGAAAGTACTGATAAGGTTTCATTTACATGAATTTTTCCGATTTTTTTTGACCCGTGGTTGAAAAGTTAGAGGGGGGGGGGACACTATTTTTTTTGTTTTCGGAGCGAATATTTACAAAACTGCTGACTTTATCAAAAAATAATGTTAGGAGACCCCTATTATTTTTACAAGACCTATTCAACGACACCCCACACACCAGTGTTGAAAAGAAAAAAAAAATCACCCCCACTTTAGGTGTTCGAGAGGTACCCGAAAAAAATAAAATTTTTGAATTTTTATTTTACCGTTCTGTCGGCGTTATACATACACATACTTATACCAAATTTCAGCTTTCTAGTACTAATGATCACGGAGCTAAGCCGCGGACGGACGGACAGACGGACAGACGGACATGGCGAAACTATAAGGGTTCCTAGTTGACTACGGAACCCTAAAAAGAAAAATCCTAAAAAGTATCGTCAACACATAATATATATATAAAAACTTGAGGCTAGAATATTATATGTAAGTTTTTAGTTCTGTTCATAGCGTAAAGGTTATGAGCCACAGTTGCCTGTTAGTAATATGTCGTATATTAATTAATTGAGCCTACCTGACGTTTCAGTAGCTTTCCAGTTACCGTTGTCAAAAGTTGACCAACGTTAGGTTAACCTGTTAGTTGAATATGTAGGGAAATGCTGTAACCACCATTTCAGTTTCCTTATCAGCCTTTTTAGAAGCGACCTTGATACCTTAATAAGGCAGGTCATAACGCGTAATGGATTAGACATTGAGCTCTTGGACAGGAGCCAGAATTTCCTCTGATCATTTGGAAAGCGTTACTGTCTGTGTTACCAGGCATACGTCACCAAAATAGCGCATGGGTTACAAATTTCGTTCACACTTACGATGTTCTTTTGTTTTGGTGGATCGTGATTCGTGACGAGGCCTTGACCGAGAATGATATAGGTGATATGGTATTGAAGTTTTTAATGATATGTCTGTAACAAAACATACCTATGAAATATTCCTCGCAGTATCTCCAGACGCTTCCATTTCTTCTGCTTCATCATTGACGCTATCATTTCCTTCAATTTCCTCTTCATCGTGTCTACTTTATTTATTTTCAGTGTCTATTTCAGTTTAAATCTTGTAATTTTCTTTCCCATTATTTTCACTATTTATTTCAAGTTCCTCTTCTTTGTCATTATTAATAGATGCGACCCTCAAACCTTCAATATAAATAAATAAATAGAGCCGACTCCCATTTGAAAAGCCAGTAACGCACTTGTAATCCTTCTGGTATCGCGATTAGGGCTTTCGCCGAACCCTGACAAATACTTCGAAAAACCCAGACATTTGGCATAAATAGCATCTTTTCCCCGCAGATGGTTATAGGATACTTTTTACCTGACTACGATAGTGAAAACAAATTCGCGGACGACGTTGCGGGCACCTTCCAATGTCTTTTACGACCCTTGTTGTTTTTAATTATGCAAATGTCAGTGATAAGTCGATAACAACCCATTAGAAATAAATGATATCAATTATAGGATGGATGAGGCGTGTGCAAACTGTTAACGATATTGGCAAACAATTCAATTACAGTATTTACTGAGCTATTGAGCAATGCAATTGCAGTTTATCCTCTTGATACTGTCACTTTAATTCAAGTGTTGTTCCATTACTAATTATTTACGTAATCTTTATTATACATGTGAAAAACAAATCGTACATAAAACGGACTTAATGCCATTGGGCATTCTCTACCAATCAACCTTTGGGCAAAGCACATAAATTGTGGGCATTATGCTGGTAAATAGGTCATACAAGATTTTTTCCTACTTGAACTTGTTTCGGGGCTAGCTTGATCGTGAGGAATTGAGGAAGGATTCCAGAGGTCATTTAATGGTAAATGAGTTGGATGTAAAACCAGTTCGGTGAGGAGGGATGAAAAGAGATAAATTGTCAGAAGAGCAAAATTGACGAAATAAGTCTTGAGGTATTCGGTAGAATTTGATTATATCAATGTTGCCTATTAGACTGGTAACATCTAAAATAAAATAAAAAATCTTTAACTGTACCAATAAAACTACAGTTTTATTCTAATTCCAACAAAGTAAATCTTGTTTACTAGCACATAATAGGTCTCGACCTTCCGCAACATAGGCAAGTGCCCTTGAATACAGGAAGTGTTTGTGTGATTATGTGAACTTAACCCGGTCTGAGGTTGTGGCTGTCTGTCTATCGCATACTAAACATGTGCTATCACGTCCTATGTCACCTTAAAGCTTGGCCTTATTCATTCCTAATTCATTCAAATTATCCTATTTACGATTACCTTTGATAGGGTGCAGGCGCCGCAATATCATATCAAAGAGACAAAATGTACGAAAATCGCCAAGTATGTAGCACTTTTTCAACAACAACGAAAATTTACGACTCCGCAGTCAATACTAGTCTAGTTTACGAATAACTAATGATTTTCGTGTAACATCCACATTATAACACGCCGTAGCCGCATGGTGCATGAATCATGACAAAACATACATTTTCGTACCTTCCGCTTAAAACTGCCGAGGATAATTCTAGGTAATCTAGAACAAAGGACCACAACGCTATTCATAAAAATAAAGCCGCTAGCATAATGCATTTGTAAGAAGTTTTGTTCGGAATAACAAAGAACTGTTGGGGGACTTTTAATTTAGGATATTAAATAGGTTTTGTCGCAAATGAAATTGTATGCTCGCTGGAGCTGAAACATGTTTGTCTGGAAGCTACTAAATAGATCACTCCATCCATCCATAGAAGTTTCGGTCACCCCTACGTCTAGCATAACTGTGACACGTGACTCTTTGTCGCGCGGGAAATACTGCCTGTCACTCTCCTTTCAATACCGTGCGAGCAAGACATTGTGACACTAAGTCGCGTGACAAACGAAGTCGCGGCAAGCTATGCTAGTTCTGATGTAGGCCTAAACAGTTCCTTAAGAATCGCACCTATTCATAGGTGACGATCTCTTCTGATCAAATGGACATCTCCCCGTTTGCTCAAAACATTTACTCAGTAAAAATAGTGCAAAATGTTTAGCAATAGCTCTAATCAAGTAAAAGCGCGAATAGTAGTAAAAAGGCAAGTTTGTTTTGTATGGACTTCGCACTTTTTGATAATAGTGTTATTATCACGAGATTTTACTATCACTGTTTGTTTATTTATTCACTTTACAGTTTCTGGAAAAGGCGCAGTTTTTAGACCAAACAGCATAGTTCGGAATACATATCACCCTCGATTGGTTCTTTAAAGTGGTTAATTTTAAAGCGTCGTAAATGTATGAGTTAAAGGAAATTATAAGAATGTATTGCAAATATACTATTTGAATAAAAACTAAAATCAAATTTATATAATTTAGTAAAGTAAATTCATAAAAAAAAATTAGGAATATTCAAAACCAGGAAAACACGGCACGGCAAACCCAGTATGGTGAATCAAACATGAGACACTTGGGAAACTATTTGGCATAAAGCCCGTCAAACATACAAGTCACACAGCACGTAGTCGTATGACACACGTGCATAAAGTACATACAGCTATTGTTTCCTAATGACTTCTTGCCCTACAGGGCAAGCCCAGTGACATCTAATGCTTTTAAGTGCTTTGATGATTACTTAAGGTGAATTTTCACTACGCTTTGTAGGAGCCGATACGATGTTGGTGGTGACAGTGACGATCTTATGAATGAATATTATTGGAATATTTGGTATATTTCGTCGTATTCACGTTTTAGTCTTCCACACAGGTCAGACTATACTTTTACTACCATAAGCATTAAACAAGTAGTGTTATTCATTCGTATTTTTCAAACCGCGTACCATCTTATTTTTCTTGTTTAATTCTATGTAGTAAAACCATAGATACCACTAAGCTCCAGAACTCAAATAGTTGATGTACTTCAGAAGTCGGCCACGTTGAAGTGGACTGGGCTGGTCGTATATATATACCCCATGCCGAGCGAATTGTGGGTGAGAATTATCACTGAGTGGATACATAATAATTCCAAACGGAAACAAGGCAGGCCTCGCCGGCGATGGCGGGACGGGTTGGACTCCTTTTTGGGAGAAGTATCGGGATAACTGGAAGAAATGGGGGAGACCTTTGCCGAGCAGTGGGCCATAACAGGCTCCTAAGTAACTCGCATACACTTAACTTTTGACCATAGCTTAGGAGAGACGATTTTTGTTTTTTAGGTGTATGCCCCGTTTATCGACAGTTAGCCATTTGTACCTTTTGTCTTAAGTCACCAAATTACAAAAAACGCATGAAAAAAGCAAAATAAATGTTTCGAGGCCGTCTCTGCGAATAAACTCCCTTTATCTACGCACATATCATTAGTGCTCTAAAATGCGTCCAGAAACCGTAGGAAATGACCAGCATTACTACAACCAATTTTACTATGAGAACTTTATTATCTGTGGCAGTAGGTAAAATCTGTACTGTAATGTTATAACAGTATCAATTTTTGTAAGGTTATGAGTTTAAATTTGGAACAGCTGTCAAAACTAAAGTAGGTCTCTATTCTAGTATCCATAGATATTAATATTGTTATCGATACGAAACGTCAATTCAGTATGTTTTTTTATAAAAACCGCACGACATTTGATCTCGAGTGACATGAGAATATGGATACATTCGTTTGTATATGATTTAGAAAAAAAAAACATTCGTCTTGACGGAGGTTCGAATTGCCGCCATTATTGTTGTCATTTGTTTGTTGGTTCTTTGCTGTTACGAAAGTATAATTGTGATAAGTTTATTGTAATTCACATTTTAGTTGAAAATATTGTTTCAATGTAAATGTAAATTACAACTATTACAATAAATAATCTGTTTATGTATTTGTTCAGATTTATTTCTTAGTCTTACTGCATTAGTATATGTCGTTTTTAGATATTTTACAGGTAGCACTAGTGGTGCCGGTCATTTCCTTATGGCTTCTGAACCCATCTTAGAGTACTTATGATATGTGTGTAGATAAAGTAGTGTATACAACTGTACATAATTAGGCCTTAAAACACTCGTGTTTTAATGCCTCTCATTATGTATCAGTTGCATAAACTACTATTAAGCGTTTATCAAGCAATGATAACTTAATTTAACAAATTGATCGCAGCTTGAGCGCACCTCGAACGAGGTCACTGCTTAACAATGTGAATAAAGACATTTTACCGGATTATGGTCATATTAATAAATAGCAATGGAACGTTTTTTTATCAAATTATCATTTAACTTTCAATGTTGATTCAAAATATTATGTATGAAGGAACATTCATGCTATTTACTGCAATTTAAACGGAACTACATTTGAACTTACATTTTATTCACTTCTAAGTATGAAATGCAGCACCGGTTATTTTGTCACAGTAAAACCGGTTATAGCCGGTTATTTCAGTAGTGCAATGACCGGTTTTAATGCCCTACTTCTAATCATATCAGTGAGCGAATATTCCAGAACTTACTAATCAATAAAGCGTCGAACGTGCTGTGTATTCTCATTGTTTTTACGGTCCACTTTGTCTATCTCGTCACGTACGCAGCTCATAAACAATTGCACTAACAAGGCTTGTTTATAGCCGTAAAGCCAGTCTGATATATGAAAGAGGAAAACAACGACACGACGATATGTAAAGGATATCATTCAATAACAATCACATCGTAGTACCTAGTATAGTTACGCCATACCCTTTCTGAATATTAGATAAACCTTTACAAAACGCACCTAAACCTAAAGTATGGATTCTACTCTCTTAATGTAATATTTAGCACACATCAAAATGTATTATGCACAGAAAAAAAACAATGTTTTTTTTACATACATCTATTAATGCCTAGGGTTTCGAATGAACACGCCTAGAACGATAGTCTTCATACAACAGATTTGCAAAGGATGAAGAATTATCACTCCTAACGCGGAGATAATCCCATTAGCGGGTTATACTCCCACACAAAGTTCGACTACTGGTAGTGAGGGCTAAACAGCCCTGATGCAGTTCAAGTAATGTAAAAAAAAATTGGGCAAGTGCGAGTCCGACTCGCGCATGAAGGGTTCCGTACCATAATCTATAACAAGTTTGTTGTATCGGAGCCCCCCTTAAATATTTATTTTATTTTATTTTTAGTATTTGTTGTTATAGCGGCAATAGAAATACATCATCTGTGAAAATTTCAACTGCCTAGCTATCACCGTTCTTAAGATACAGCCTGGTGACAGACGGACGGACAGCGAAGTCTCAGTAATAGGGTCCCGTTTTTACCCTTTGGGTACGGAACCCTAAAAAGGTGAAGTCGGTATTGGTTTTATGTGTGCGTGTCTACGAACAAATCATAGATACGTTTTGCTTGAGATATTGACGTTTGTACACTGACGAAACTGAGCCTGTCATGCCGCGGCTCACTAAAACCCGCTCTAGACCTTTCGATCCGATCCGATTTATCGGAAGCAATCGGATAGTGTGTAGTGCAAATGTCCGATTTATCGGAAGAAATCGGATAATGTGTAATGTAGTGCAATTGTTAGGAAATTTCTTCCGATAAATCGGATCGGATCGGAAGGTCTGGAGCGAGTTTTAAACTGGCTTCACTTTGAAGAGTTTGAAGCGCTAACTAGGTATCTAGGTGTATTTATTCTAAGGCCTAGAAGCATAGAAGCATCTACTACCTATATTACTATACTATGCCCTTTACTAAGCGTATTGCTTTGCAATGTAGATATGTAAATACATTAGTCACGTGGCCCGCGGCGTGTTTTACGCGTTGTGTATATGTATATTATCCGGTTGAGTTAAGCTTGCACCCGGCATCTTTAGTGTCTCATACACATAAGGTGTAACCTTATTCGGTTGTATGCATGTGTGCGTACTAAGCGGTTGAATTAAGTTTGCACCTAGAGGGTATGACATCGTATACGAATGAGATGCAAACTGAACTGAATCGGGTCATGTGGGCGTAAAATATGATGCATATGCACTTTGTGATAAGATTTCAGTGTGAATTAGGTTAGGGCAGTGACGCATGTTGTACTGACGCGTGTCTAAAAATAATGTGTATTCCTTGACGTGTTTGATCACCTTCAAGACCGTATCCGCAACGTTGAGGTAAATAAATAGACCCGTGGTTCTGCGAGCTGGAGTTTGTTTCAAAATGGCCGTTTTTTTTTTAATTTACTACTAACATAGTTGTCCAAAATATTTTTTTCTTACCATCTGTTCTCACGCAGAGGCCACATTTCTCAACCGATTCTCGTAAATTTATGAGCAGGTTAAATTTTTGTTTATTAATTCAAATTTCCGTTTTTTTTTCAAAATAACGTAGCCAAATCTACAAAAGGGTTGAAAACGCAGAAAAACATATTTCAGCTATTTATAAAATCGTGAGGTCTACAGCCCAATAAACCACTAGTTGTACCGATAGTAATTCCTTGCTTTTATCTATCTATACTATTATACAATTCTAGATTTGTATTGAAAATCAGCTTTCTATGGAGAAGGACTCATGATTTCAGGCAAAATATTAATAGCGTGATGCAGGATCGTCTTTTGTTTTGTATGCCACATGTTGGGCATAATTTCCATTGTCCTCTCATCACGCCGAAACGGCTGGACAAATTTTAACCAATTTGGGTACAGGGATAGCTGGACAATGGACATCCAAAGATGGTTATAGTAGAGGCTCCCGATATAAAACGACCTTCACCGAGATGTTTATTTGATGAAATGTATTTTATATTTAATTTAATATGTCAATAAATATATTGCACTAGCTTTTGCCCGCGACTATGTCCGCGTGGAACTTGGAAGTATGGAAGGAACCTCGTACAACACGATAGATATCCACCTAATCATAATCACCTTAATGAATAAAAGAGCGCCTAAGCAAATGTAAGAGCAATTGTGCTTTTGGTTTAATCATTACATTTTCTACATCAGGGTCATCAATGTCATCATGAATTCTTACTCACTTTTCAATCTTTTTAGGGATAATTTCCAGGATGAAAACTATCCTATGTCCTTCCTCGGATCTTAAACTATCTCCATGCCAAATTTCATCAAAATCGATTCAGCGGTTTAAGTGTGAAGAGGTAACAGACAGACAGACAGACACACTTTCGCATTTATAATATTAGTATGGATATGGGTTGCCCATGGGTTGCCTAACAAATTTTAGTCCAGGGTATGTTTAGTTAAAAATTAAAAAAAAATTTTTTTTTAACATTTCACCGGTTTGATTAATAGATAAATTCATAATAAAATAGTCTTTCATTTTATTAATTTCAATTCAATAATCAGACAGTTGCAAAATGCTAGTAGGTACTAGGATACTTTTTACCTGACTACGATATATACATAGAAGAAATACGCGTATGAAGTTGACACCTTCTAGTGCTTGCATAAATCTCGTAAATGCTGTTGTTTTGTCGTGTTCTGACGTAAGCGTGAGACTGTTTTAGAGCAATTCACACTTATTTCACAACAAGCGTTAAATGTTGTTGCCACGAACAAATATCTGTAGACATAACTTTGATGACGTTTAGCATAGGGTTACCATACTTAACGTTTCATATTTTTAAGACTGCAATTTTATTACTTTTCTGTATTCCGCTTATAAAGTGGACGTAAATACTGTTTTTAGGGTTCCGTACCCAAAGGGTAAAAACGGGACCCTATTACTGAGACTTCGCTGTCCGTCCGTTCGTCCGTCCGTCTGTCACCAGGCTGTATCTCAAGAACGGTGATAGCTAGACAGTTAAAAATTTTCACAGATGATGTATTTCTATTGCCGCTATAACAACAAATACTAAAAATAAAATAAAATTAATATTTAAGGGGGGCTCCCATACAACAAACTTACAGATAATGTACGGAACCCTTCGTGCGCGAGTCCCACTCGCACTTGGCCGATGTTTTTTTTATATTTTTCCTCAGATTACTAACTATTTATTTATTAAAACTTACTTATTATAAAATGTAGTAAGTAACTGCAAAACAATGGAAAAGTTACTTTAGTCTGAAGTGTCTACTTAAAAAAAAAAGATTGACGTTGACCTTGACATTGTTTACATTTTTTTTTTTTCGGATTGGTGTAAGACTACAACTCTATGCGGGCATAGTTGTTGTAGATTTCGGTTATTTTATGTATTTTCTTATATTTTTTTACTTACAGAAAAATAACATAATTCAAATAATTTTTAGGGTGTAGGTACACGACGCAAAGCTATCTCGACGTCTATATTAATTTCCATCTGTTAGAAATATGAAATGTTGCCAATTTGTTATATAACAGGTTATTACACTTGTTTTCATCTGTTATCATGTTCAAAACAAGTCGAGGCAAATAATTGATAAGCAAATTCAAAAAATTGATTTATTAAATAGTTTGTAATGCATCTAGGGGTGTTGCATATAATTTATTTTAACAAGAGTTCTAATAAAACTATCATGTGACTTGATAGTTGGTTTGCATAATGTGGTCATGAAATCCTTTTTCAGACATTTTCAATATTACGTTTATTTTATTTTTATCAGATTTTTTTTTCAATAGCGCATGATAATTCTTAAAAAACGAAAGAAATAAATGTAGTAAGTATTACGGTATACGGGAAGTAAAAGGTTTTGAAGGAATATTAGATTTTAATCTTATGGTTGATTGGAGAATACCTTCATGGCATTTTGTCCGCCATTTGTAATTTTTTGTAACGTGTTATGAAGTCTAAATAAATAGGTCTTCGTGTCACAATCCTCTTTTCTATATTTCTTCTCAAGACGAAGGCAACACATTAAAGTACCTATTTGAAGTAGGGAGGTACTTGTATGCATTTCGCGCAGTACTTTGATGTCTGATTGATTGCAAACGGCCATCCACTTGAGTTATTTACTTGATGCGTATTTTTTCTGAGAAGGTATTTTCTGATAACTGATCTTTCAATGCCAGTCCAAAGGCTCCGAATTGATATGATACATGATAAATGATTGTTTATCCAATGATGTTCCGATCTGTATCTGTTATTAGAGCCGTTTGGTTTTTCACACGTTTCACTCCAGGATTTTCAAATTAAATTGCGCTTCAGGATTTTAAAAATGTTATTTAAAATGCTGAAGCGCATTATTCATTATCCTAGGATGTGCGTTTTACCTTTCATGCTTACATTGTAGTAGATCAAATTACATTTTTAGGGTTCCGTACCCAAAGGGTAAAAACGGGACCCTATTACTGAGACTTCGCTGTCCGTCCGTCCGTCCGTCTGTAACCAGGCTGTATCTCAAGAACGGATCACCGTTCTTGAGATACAGCCTGGTATGCTGAATGCTGGTGGCTGAATTAGGTATAATACCAGGTATTCTAGCTATCAAGCTAGACAGTTGAAATTTTCACAGATGATGTATTTTTATTGCCGCTATAACAACAAATACTAAAAATAAATATTTAACGGGGGATTTACAACAAACGGGTTGGTTGCGTTTGCGTTAACTTTGCACCTTATTTGTATGGGGCGCTATACATACCAGGTGCAAACTTAACTTAACCACTTAAGGATGAAAAGTATTTGTACGGAACCCTCGGTGCGCGAGTCCGACTCGCACTCGACCGGTTTTTATTTCATAATTTACCTTTGTGTCAATATTTATCTTTCCGTCTTTTGCAAAATCCCTAGAATTTTCGCGAATAATCGGTTTATCAAACCTGCGACTTGTGTATACATAATGTAAACGATAGATCAATGTTGTGACCTCATACTGTACATCAATAACCATAGATATTTACATATATAACAAGCACGCTTCAGTACCTATATTTATAGAACAAATAATAATATTAACTTTGCTTACGTTCTGTTGTCAGATACGATACGTCACAATTTTGCTTAAACTATTATGAGTGGATTTATCAACACGATAAAAGTTGTAAATAGGTATTTATATATTAAAGTGATTATGATTAGCATTTGTATGACCCCTGCGTGATATCTGGAGATCTACTGTTGTTTTTGTGACAAAAAACGTGAAACCCCGAATGAGAAATGCTTACGACAAGAGTTGGGCATTCTATAAGAAATCATCATTCTAAATGAAGCACCGCAAGAATGAATCAACTGACCGTCATTCAAGAATAAGTTATTTTGAATGACGAGTTTCACAATAAATCAAAGCAGAAGAAATTGAGTGAAACTAATTGAATCGTCATTCAATAAAATCTATCTGTGATTGAATATTTTATTTGACATAAAATTGTATGATTTTTATATATTTTTAACCTTCTTCAAAAAGAGGAAGTTCTCAATTGGACTGTACGATTGTTACATCTTCGTCTTTTATAAACCGATATATGGAAACTTATTTTTATGTTTGAAATTTTAACAGAGGGCCCTCCAGGCCAGGGTGGTCCCATATCATTTTGGTGAATTATTGACTACGAGATACACGAGGAATCGAAGAAACTCTTCCAATATTATAGGCACTTTCTTTGAGGCTCGGGTTCTATCAAGTAGTTACTTTTCCCTTTTATGTTGTTATAACAATAATAATTATTTATTTATTCCACAGAACAATAGCTAGTAACATTTAAGACTTAAAAACGAAGTGTTAGTGAACAAGGAATAAAAACATTGATACATAATTATGTATCCAGTGGCGATCATGATACTATAAACAATAGATACTGATACTAAATACTAAATAATTAATAATAAATATTATGGGACAATCATTATCATTACACAAATCGACCGTCCCAAACTAAGCAAAGCTTGTACTATGGGTACTAGACGACGATATACATAATATATAAATACATATATAGATAACATCCATGACCCAAGAACAAATATTCGAGTTCATCACACAAATATTTGCCCCGGCCGGGATTCGAACCCGGGACCGCCGGCTCAGTAGGCAGGTGCCTGCAAACTGCACCAACCGTGTCGTCAATAGAAGATTTCTATCTACTCCACATACATATTCGGAGGACGACTTGTTGGTCTAACATAACTATAACACGCGACTGTAAGTCGCGCGACAAATACTACCTGTCACTTTCCTTTCGATGCCGTGCGAACAAGACAGGTGACGTTGAGTCGCGTGACAAATGAAATCGCGGCAAGATATAGCCTTGCTGATGTTATTCAATTCAATAACTTACACAATGATGTTCGGTTGCCATGCCAAGGAATTAGAAACAAATACCTACTTATTTCATATTATCTATCAAAAATAAGGAAATCACTATCTATATTAGATAAGGATGAAGGTAAAGACATTGCTAATTCAAGGTTTTACTTTTAGGTAGTTAACGTCACTCACGCAAAATTACATAAAGAAGAAAGAACATTTATTCAAGAACAAAACATAATTGTATAAATAAATATTAAATAAATAAATAAAACTATAAACTAAGTAAAGCCTGACCAGATGAGGATGCGCCATATTGCGGAATTTCACTTGAACTAATTTCTTACACTGGCAATGATTTTATGATGGTTTGTCAACAATGTCAATGTGTCAATGTCATTCGTGGTGCGTTCTTAAAAAGACAAATATTTAAAAATATCCAAAGAAAATGCCGAAAATCATTCACAGTCGTGAACGTAATGTTATAAATAAAGTGTACACGTGTTTACTACACGAAAAACAGTTGGGAAAAGAGTGCATTTCATTAAATGATATTACGAGGTTAACATAGTGGAACTGACAGGTATTTAAAATGAATGTCATTACAGTGCGGTTGCGATTGGTTGCAACGTTGTTGCCATATTAATCTTATAAATAGCGTCCTCTTGACAATATCTCATATATTTCTGGTTAGGCTTTATTCATAACTAGCTGTGCCCCGCGGTGTTACCCGCTTATCCCACGGGAACACTACATTTATTCGGGATGAAAAGTATCCTATGTCCATCCCCGGGACTGAAACTATCTCCATACCAAATTTCATCTAAATCGGTTCAGCGGTTTAAGCGTGAAGAGGTAACAGACAGACAGACAGACAGACACACTTTCGCATTTATAATATTATTAGTAAATATTAGTAAATTAGTAATATTAGTAATTAGTAATTAGTAATATTAGTAAAATTAGTAAATTAGTAATATTTGTAATTAGTATATTAGTATTAGTATATATTAGTATATTAGTATGGAATCTAAATCGGTTCAGCGGTTTAAGCGTGAAGAGGTAACAGACAGACAGACAGACAGACACACTTTCGCATTTATAATATTAGTATGGATATAGATAGGGTAATGTTATCGCAAATTCAATGTTGTCCTTTACGTCACTTGAGTCAAGTGACATAAGGGAAGATCATCGCTAAATATAATGATCTTGATACAACTGCAATGGTTTATGATACCTTTTGATTATGTGAAACTCATAGCCCAGCAGGTTCATAGCTCAACCCACGCCATATTGCCTATTTTTAGTGGTACTATAGTACATTACATCAGAGGCCGGGAAAATGAGGATTTCCGGCCAAGTAGGTATATATGGCCGAGCGAGCGTGCGAGTGAGTGCGAGTGATACGAGGCCGGGAATCCGTTTTCACGACGAGGCATGTATAGTGCTTTTCTCAAACATACAATGAAATAAAAAAATATACTTCAAAGAACAACATTTTATTAATTGACAAATAGGACATTTTAGTCTAACAACCAACCTTTAAAAACAAAACCCGCTTTTTGTCAAACCAGCCAGCTGTGTGAATGACCTTGTTGTTGAAACCAAAAAAAAGTTACTTTTCAGGCCTAGGCCTGAAAAGCAGTATGAAATCCCTTTACAGTCCTCTCGAGTTGTTGCGCCCAAAAAGCGATACTTCCGAGCCTATTATAAGAAACGTAAAGACAATATTTCATTGCATGTTTGAGAAAATTTATTTTTCTCAAAAATTGCATGTAATGTTGCCTTACCATCGCTAGATAGACTACAGTAAGTGGAACATATCGAAGACTTTTTAGAAGTGTCAGTAGTAGGGATTCGCCGATACTACGATACGGGGCGGACGGGCCTGATGGGCGGCATCCAGGGCGGATTTGGCGGACCACGAAACCTAAAAAAAAAAAAAAAAAAAAAAAAAAAAAAAAGCCCCCTACTTGGAGCGTTTGGAATAGGTCCCAGGACGCTCAGACAGCTCTGTCAGGACTTACAGAACGCCCTACGCTAACAATGCAACACCTTCCCCGACCCATCGACCCTTTTCTATTGTCTACCCGAGCTCGGGTTTTATTGCCCTCTCGGACGCCGAGCTCACTTTTATTACGGTCTACTATTGTTTCCCTCTTTTATATTTCTCTTTGGCTTCAACTGCCTACAACTTCCTTTCCAAACGGTATACATCTTTTAAGAACATTCTTTAGGTAAAGCTGGACAAATACCTAAACATCTCATACCTAAACTATCAGACTAGGTCCGCCACCTTGGTTCTTATTGGAATCGCTGTTTCAACCCAGCCTGTCTCACATCGTCTCTTTACTCCAAGGTTTCTTACTACGTGATGTGTGCTACGGTGTACGTATCACTAATCTAAGCTAACCTATGCTAGATCACAATTCTAACCTAACCTAACCTAAGCTACAGGACTACGCCCAGCTAACGCAGGATACGTTAACTGACTACTTAACTTCAGGTAGCCTTACTTCAAAGTATGTATTTTGTTACTCACTACATATGCTGCATTTCGAACGTTGTTCTATTTATATATTTTATCTTGTTCAACTTAACATTACTTCTAACTTATCACCTAACTTCGAAAACTTAATTTTGAAGAACTGCTTTATTTACTTACCTACTTAAAACTAGCTACGAGCACAGTACAGTTGTTTTGGTCTTAAGAACGCTGTTCTAACCTAACCTAACCTTGCATAAATTTGAGTACGTACTCAATGTTACTTTCATCTCTTTTTTGTAATAACCGACTTCAAAAAGGAGGAAGTTCTATGTAAAAATATTGCCTGTAGCATAAGGATAATACGAATCTAATCTTACAATAGTAATGCGGTATTTTATACAGTAATAACTGCTTCAAAACTATACTAACTTATTTAAGCTGTAAGTTAAAAATACGAGTTCTAGTTTTGCATATTTATTTATTTCGTCAAATATTATGTTCTTGAATAGATGCTTAAGAAAATACCTGAATAAACTTTGTAACTTGTACTAACGTGTATTTGTAGTAGGCTGAACTAAACTCGTTGATTTTTTAATTTGTTTGTTGGGTCCATATTGTTTGTAAAGATTTATGACAGGTTTCTTCTCCGAATCATCAAAAGATTCGAAAGTCTATTATAAATTTTATTACTGTTTGTTGGTGGCTGTTGGGCGCGGTACAAACTAGTCGAAACGTGATTTTAACGGTAATCTATTGTCACATCCTTATAAAAGCCGATGGACAGTGACGATCTATAAGTATTCAGAACCGAGTCGTGCTTGTTACCAGAGCTCTCTCAGTGTACAGTGACATAGTGTTGAATCGTGCTACAGTGCTTATAAAAAATGGCAAATGTAAGTATGTACTATTTTTTATAAAATATGTATGTAGTATTTTTATGTACTATTTGTTTAACAGTGTTTTTTTTTTCTGTAACTTGTGTTCATCGTGTTACTTGTTAAGTGTGTTAATCGGATGTATAACTTATTGTTGAATATTGTTACAGTTCACGGAAAACACTTTCAAGAATTTTTATTACCCTGAACCTGAACATGATGATTCAGGGAGTGATGAAGAAGGCACACTCGGTTTTAAAGTGAAACAAGCCATAGCGAAGAAACGTCCTGCAAATAGTATCGAGAGTTTCTTTGAAAAACCGCAGAAAAAAGTGAAACCAGTGAAGAGATCTTCCAGTGTGTCGCAAAGTTCCCATACCGGTGTTGCTTACCTATCTTCGGGTAAAGACGATGCTGCGTATGCATCACACCTTATTAAGATAGAAATATACGATCTTGAAAAAGTTAGGAACATCGCACCAGAAGAGCACTGGAAGCACGCCGATGTGAGATTAAAATCTTACATCTCAACTGAGCAAGATCCACAGCTTGAGACTGTCCGTGATGTGATATACAACATAACGAAAGACATAGCTTCAAAGGACACTTGCGTGAAATATTTTATAAACAATACGAAAAAGTAAACTAAGTGTTTGTGTAGTTTTAATACTAGGTTAAAACTGTATTTATTATATAAGACATAAGATAATATTTTATAACATACCCTTGTGTACTACTAGTATTATATATTTCTTACTGCTTAAACAACAACTTTTTGTTATTCAAAATTGTTAAGACTCGTTTTATAACCACATGTTGTAATTTGTTTTGTAGCCTAATCATATTGATCTATTTCCCTTTGCAAATGTATAAAAGTCTCCACCCTTTAATATAAAATCACTAAGCTACGTTTGTTATTTTAAGGAAAAAATTTGTTGTAATGTAATCACTATTTTCTTAGACACATCTCACGATGGACTGTTTAAGCTGTGATGTTTACGATTCCGAGCTCGTCAGGCTATGCGAAGAAATTGAAAGTGATCAAGAAATGTATGAGATCGGGGAATTACTAAGCCAGCTGCATAGTCAAGGGTGAGTACTCTTGTTCCAACCTGTTATATTGTTTATTGATATTGTACTTGTATATTTAGACATGCAATTTAAACAGTTTATTCTTGTTCAAACTTGTACAAAACCATTGACCAGTGTCATTGAGTTGTTGCCTTTTTATGGCTCAGTTTCATTGTTCTCTGTTGGGTGGGGATCCTGGAAGGTTCTTTATAAGCGACGTCTCTGGTGTAGAAATCATTCATTATTCCAGTTACTGTGTTTGTGCTAGTACTGTGTCTGTGTATTGTACAAAATACTGTTTTAAAAATGGTGCTTGGATACTTTCATATGGGAACTAGTTTAACCCACGACAAAATTGCAGTTTTAAGCAAAGGATTCATTTTAAAAGTATTTCATAGAAACATAAGATTGTGGTATATTGACAATCAATTACCTCAGGCGCTTTTGGAAGATGAAGATATTATACCCTATTACACACCATGTGATGGGCATATCAATAAGTCGATGCATAACTTGTCATCAGATGTCATTGATGGTGTTTTAACAATGCAGGCATATTGCCAGCAATGTCGAAAAAACTTAAGTTAGTATAATGATAATAATTTAATCATTGTTTTGAAGTTTTAAATCTTGTATTAAATACTAACGTTTCACTTTTTCTATTACAGATCTAACCAAGTAGGACGGGGGAGAAAAAGGACAGCTACAAGTACGGGTGCAGAAGTACCAGTGAAGAGAAACTACCCTTCCAACAGTCGTGATATGTCTACATCCTCAAGCGAAGAACCATTATCCGATGTCAATGTAAGTACAAAAAATAATTCTGAAATTGAATGTTCGGTGTGTAAAAAGTTCGTGTCAAAAAGATATTTTGGTAACCATTTAAATAGTAATATTCACAAAAATAATGTGTTGAGATCCGATAGTGAATATGTTAATGTCCAATTAATTGAAAATGCATTCAAAAACAGAGTCGCTACTTACAGAATATTATTTAATGAAATGGATCACCAACCTCTTGATCCCGAAACTATTTTACAAAAACACAAGGATAAGATCTTTACATTATTAGATCGTTCACTTAACAAACATCACGCTTTAAAAATAAATTTTATTCTTAATGCAAATTTTACACAAGATACCAAACAATTAAATAATACATTTGATTTCCAATTAAGTAATAGTATTGTTGATATCAGCACTGATAAAGCTGCTGTTTTTACGTCCCTAGTAAATGAAATTGTGATAAGGTTGTCAAACTTTGAAAGAAAAGATAGTGGGTGGAGTTTAGTAACATTTAATCATATCGATCTCAATATTAACAAATATAATCCATTACGCGGCTCTTCTTTTATCGAATTACCTCGTGATATAAAGAATAAAAAAGCGGTTATTAATGTAAAAAACAATGACCATGAGTGTTTTCGATGGGCTGTATTGTCTGGTTTATACGAACCCAAAAGTCATTCAAATATGGTCAGTTCATACATATTACATAAGAATAAATTGAACTTTGAAAATTTAACTTTTCCATTTAAATTGGGAGATATCCATAAATTTGAAAAAAATAATGATATTAGCATTAATGTATTTGGTCTCGAGTACAACTCTCAAAACAAGAAACACGATGTTATAGGCCCACTACATTTAACTAAATTAAAAAAGTCTAATCACTTAAACTTGTTGTACATAACTAAAGATAACCAAGGACATTATTGTTTTATCAAAAATTTATCGAGGTTAGTGTCTAAGCAATTGTCAAATGCACAACATGCTGTTCATATTTGCGATGGTTGCTTAATTAAATTTACATCACACGAGAGACTAAACCAACATCAAAAAAACGACTGCTTCCACGTATGCACAAACTTACCATCCGAAAAAGAAGACACAAGAAATTGGTTTAACGAATATGTTCCATCGAATCAAGTTACTTTTAATAATTATGAACGACAATTAAGAGTACCTTTTGTTGTATACGCTGATTTTGAGGCATTTTTAAATCCAATTCAATCCTGTTCTAACAACCCCAGTACATCTTCTACTACCAATATTCAAAAACATGAAGTTTATAGCTTCGGTTACTATATTAAGTGTTCTTATAATGACAAGTTATCTGTGTACAGAACATATACAGGTGAAGACTGTGCAAAAACATTTATGAAAGTCATAAAAGAAGATTTAGAAACTATTTGTAAAAGTAATGCGTTTGCTAAAACTTCTTTCCCTCTAACAGATGCTAATAAGGTAGACATTATGCAAAGCCATGCTTGTTATATTTGTGATAGAAATTTGAATGATGACTCAACCGTTTCTTATAATTATCATACTGGACTTTACGAAGGCGTTGCACATAAATTTTGTTCTGAAAAATACAAACCACCCAATTTTGTACCTGTATTTTTCCATAATTTGAGCAATTACGATAGTCATTTTATTGTACATGGACTTGGTCTTGAAGATGGTGACATAGAACTAATCCCACAAAATAAAGAAAAGTATATTTCGTTTTCTAAGTCTTTACAAGTGAATAATCGTGTTGTAAAATTGAGATTTGTCGATTCTCTTAAATTTATGTCGAGTAGCTTGGATAAATTAGCTAAAAACTTGACTACTGACCAATTTTACGAATTGAAATTGAACTTTCCTCGTGAAGAAGACTTTAAACGTCTAATACGGAAGGGTGTCTATCCATATGAGTACATGACTTCGTATGATTCACTGAAATTAACTTCGCTTCCTACACAGGATCAATTCTATAGTTCTCTTACTGACAGTCACATTTCCGAAAACGATTTCCTACATGCTCAAGATATTTGGTCTCATTTCCAATGCAAAAATATGGGGGATTATTCCAATCTTTATCTGAAAACAGATGTTTTATTACTAACTGACATATTTGAAAATTTTAGAAATGTGTGTCTTAAGACATATGGTTTAGATCCCGCCCATTATTATACCGCGCCTGGAATTTCCTTTGATTCGATGTTGAGGACTACCAAAATAAGTTTAGAACTTTTAACAGATGTCGACAAAATAGCTTTTATAGCGAAAAACATTCGAGGAGGGATTTCCCAATGTAGCAACAGACATGCAAAAGCAAATAATACATTTATGGAAGATTATGATCCAAATATTCCTTCATCTTTTCTCATGTACTTAGACGCAAATAATCTCTATGGGTGGGCTATGTCACAATGTCTTCCGTCTGGCAAATTTGAATGGGTAAATAAAGATACCGATTTCAATGTTTCAGACGATGCTGAATATGGGTTTATATTAGAAGTTGATCTAGAGTACCCCAAGGAATTACATGACTCTCATTCAGATTTGCCGTTCTGTCCAGAAAATGTATGTCTAGGTGATTCTAAAGAAAAAAAATTGATTCCCAATTTAAACAATAAATATAATTATGTATTACATTACAGAAATCTTAAACAATGTTTAAAAAATGGGTTGCGTTTAGTGAAAATCCATCGTGTGTTGAAGTTCAAACAATCTACTTGGTTAAAAAGTTACATAGATTTGAATACCCGAATGCGTTCGCTGGCGACATCTGATTTTGAAAAAGATTTCTTTAAACTTATGAATAATTCTGTTTTTGGTAAAACAATGGAAAATGTCACGAAACGTGTGAATGTTAAATTATTAAGTCACTGGGAAAATCGCGGAAAATCCCAAGGGGTACAGTCCTTAATATCTAAACCTGAATTTCATAGTTTATCAATATTTTCTGAGAATTTAGCTGCTGTGCAATTGAAAAAAACAAAAATCTTTTATAACAAACCAATTTACCTTGGATTCTGCATTTTAGATCTATCGAAAACTTTAATGTACGAATTCCACTACAATTATATGAAATACAAATATACGGAAAATCTCAAGCTCCTTTACACGGATACTGATAGCTTAATATATGAAATAAACACTGCTAACTTTTATGAGGACATTAAATCTGACCTGAACTTGTATTATGATACATCTGATTACCCACCCAACAATGCATATGGTTTACCATTACTAAATAAAAAGAGGTTAGGTTTTTTTAAAGACGAAAATAATGGCAAAATTTTGAAAGAGTTTGTTGGTCTTAGATCAAAAATGTATGCCTTAGATGTTCAAAATAGTGGTATTATATCCAAAGCTAAAGGAATAAACAAGTGTGTTACCAAAAAATTAACCCTTAACGACTATAAAAGTTGTTTATTTGATAGAAATATACAACATGCTCAAATGTTACGATTCCGATCAATAAAGCATGTTTTATTTACGCAAAATGTCAATAAAATATCATTATCTTACAACGACACAAAACGATATTTATTGAAAAACACTTCGGATACTCTTGCGTGGGGTCATTATAAAATACCTCATAATTCTTAAAAAAAAAAAAAAAAAAAAAAAAAAATACACGGAACATTCAATTTTCATATTTATTTTTTGTACATAATATTGTATTTTAGGATGTTTTTTTTTTATTTTTTAAGTTTTGGCAATAAAATGATTGGCTTTTTATGTGATTTATCTAGAATAATATAAATATTAAAAAATAATTAGCAAAATTTTTGTTTTTTTTTTTTATTTGTTACCCCATTTTTTTTACCAAATTTATTTAAAAAGCTATGGTCTAGAAATTTTCTCATTTGAAGTCAATCCGTTAACATATGAACACACATATTTAAAAATGTATAATGATTCATTTTAACCACCCTTTCACTACAATAGTAGCGGGTCCAAGTGGGTGTGGTAAAACTCAGTTTGTTACCAATTTTTTAAACAATGCAAAAGAAGTATGTAATGTTGAATTTGATGAAATTATTTGGTGTTATGATGAAATGCAACCTTTGTACAATCTGGAAAATGTAAATTATAGCCAAGGAATACCAGATTTTTCTTTATTTGATGGAAAAAAGCCCAAGCTTCTCATAATTGATGACTTGATGAGAGAATCGGATGGACGAATCGTTGATATTTTTACAAAAGGAAGTCACCTTAGAAACTTAAGTGTTTTTTATATTACTCAAAACATATTTCATCAAGGCAAAGGACAACGTGATATTTCATTGAATACCAGCTATATTGTATACTTCAAAAACCCGAGGGATAAAACACAAATTCGCTACTTGTCACGACAAGTTTATCCGGAGAACCCAAAATTTGTAGATGAAGCCTACAAAGATGCCACTAAAGATGCTCATGGTTACCTTATGATTGATCTGAAGCAAAATACCGATGACATATGCCGTTTTAAAACTAAAATATTTCCTTTTGATGGGCATTGTACCGTATATGTTCCCAAGAAAGGGTTTAAATACGACAAGAATCAACACGTTTTAATCAGTTCCAAATAATGCATCCAAGAGTACACACATATAAACATTTACTTGAAGCACTGCAGTTACTTAAACCAAAGTATCGCACAGCGTTGCTAAAATCTTGTGAAGATGAAGAAATTAATATTATTTGTGAGTGTATTTATAACGTTTTAAAAGGGAAAATACCACTGGAATCAAAAGATAAATCAAAACTAAACAAATATAAAGACACATTACGAAAACTAGTTTCGAAAGGGAAACACAAATTGAGGAAAACTGTTATTATTCAAAAAGGAGGTGCATTTCTACCTATTATATTAGGTGCAGTTTTAAGTGCCTTAGTAAGCTCCGTAACATAAAATAAAATGGAAAACACAAAAAAAATGTTGTTAGTTGAACCAGACTTTATTGAAAGACTCAAACGAAATGATAGCCAACCCGAAAATGTATCATCTCGCCTAGACGGAGAGATGCAAAAAATCCTGAAGAGTAAAATTAATGATCGTGAAAAGTGGGCATTATATTCTCAAGCACTACAACGATTTTTGCACTTTATTGAATCAGATCGAAAACCATTTAAAATACCAATAGTGATGGAGGGGTTTGATCAACTCAACGATGAAAGTAAGGATTTAAACTTAAAAGTAAACAAAAAGGAGGAGGATGAAAATTATGAATCAGTTGCAAATAAAACACTACCAGATGGTGATGTTTCTGCAGTTACTGCAGCTACACCGTCTGGTACAAAAAATCCAGAAACTGTACTATTCAGTCCATCTCGTATTATAGATAATTTACCAAAATCATATGAGAAAAAAACCAGAACATTATTGACTTGTATTGTGTCAAGCAGACCAAAAATATGGTGGAAAACAAATGGTGAAGTTGTAATAAACAATCGAACTATTCCAAACAGCAATATTCTCGATCTGGTAAGCGATACGGTTAGATCTCTTAAACGCCCTAAGCCAACAGGATGGGAAGAGTTTGCTTTATTTTTAAGAGATATAAAAGTTCCTACGTCTTGTATAGGTAATCCTACTAATCTAGAATTTATAAATAAACCTCAATCGAGTGAACCTCACGCATCATCTGCTCCATCAAGTGCTCGATCGTCATCGTCATTTAAAGACACAAGCGCCAGTACACCTCTTTCAAGTGTACTGCTCAAGGCAAACAAAAAGAAACTAGATTGGGAAAGATGGAGCCCTTATTAGACATTCATGCAATATACTACGATGTATCTAATCCAGCAGGCTACAGTAGTTTAAATAAATTAAGTAAACAAATGAAAGGACGAATGAACAAAGACGAAGTAAAGAACTGGTTACAATCTCAAGAAACGTACACACTGCATAAACCGGTTCAAAGGCGATTCACAAGAAATAAATACGTCTTATCTAACTTTAATGAACTCTGGCAAGCTGATCTGAGTGATATGGGTACTTACAGTCAATATAATGATGGATACAAATATATTCTGTGTGTTATTGATGTGTTCAGTAAATATGCTTTTGCGAGAGCTATGAAAAAGAAAGATGCCACAACCGTTATAAATTGTTTTGAAAGCATATTTACTGAAGCCAATTCTACTCCTCGTCACATCCAATCTGATAAAGGCACCGAATTTGTTTCAAAGGCAGCAAGGGATTACTTTAGGAGCAAAAACATTAACTACTATACTACTAACAATCCTGACATTAAAGCAAGTATAGTAGAAAGGTTTCAAAGAACTCTTAAAATGAAAATGTGGCGTTACTTTACTCATAAGAATACATACAAATATATAGATATTTTGCAAGAACTTCTTTATTCTTATAATCACAGTTATCATTCTAGTATTAAAATGCGCCCTATCGATGTAAATTTTGATAATATCATGACTGTTTGGTGTAATTTGTATAACAGAAAAAAGGATAGACAACTTACTTTGGAAATCACAAAACTAAATGTTGGTGATCATGTTAGAATTACTAAATATAAACATATATTTCAAAAGGGTTACGAAACTAATTGGAGTGACGAAATATTTAGAATTGATTCAATAATAAACCGCTTTCCACGAGTTGTGTATACGTTAAGAGATTTAGAAGGTGAGCCTATCGTTGGTACATTTTATTCTAAGGAATTACAAAAAGTGACTTATCTCCCCTCCATTGATTATAAAATTGATAAAATAATACGCTCACGTGGGGTTGGTGCCAGAAAAGAAGTACTAGTGAAGTGGCGAGGTTATCCTAACAAATTTAATTCTTGGATACTCGCTTCAAGCTTAAAAAAAATATGAGTGAAAACAGCTTTTATATTACATTGTTAAGTAACAGTTCCTCGGACTACTATACCGATAATACGACTGCACACTTCTTAACCAAATTACCCAGGAGTATAAAGTTGGAAGGAGAATGGGTAGTTGGCTTAGTAGAATTTCAATACCCTTGTTCAATGTACAATGTTCAAGATCATGAAAATATGATTTATTTAAAAAAGAAAGTAGTGTCACCCACTGACAAGATAGCCAAAATTGTAGATATAAAAACTCATATACCAGCAACTACATATGACAACGTTGACCATTTTATTCAAGCTTTTAATGACAACCCACAACTGAAAAATAATGTAAAGTTTAGATATGATAATCTAACCAGAATGGTTGGGGTAGCAACAATTAATAACGATATAACTTCTCTTATAACAACCCCAATACTAAGTCTACAGTTAGGTTTTAAACCGAAAACAAATTTACGGCAAGTTTCATTTGGTAAAAATCCTGTTAATTTGTATTTGGGCTTACCATCACAATTATTTGTTTATACAGACATCATACAACCACAGGTAGTTGGTGATGTTATAACTACGTTGCTTAGAATAATACCATTAGATCCAACAGAATTCCATTATGGAGCATATAAAACACACATTTTCTCACCCGCTCATTATGTACCTGTTTTACGTAGAGAATTTGATACTATGGAAATAGATATAAGAACAACTACCGGTGCAAGAGTGCCATTTCAATTCGGAATTTCCTGCGTGAAACTACACTTTCAACGGCTAAGATGAATTATAAAAGATCATCTCACTCTTGTCCCTACGATCATTATTATACCCATCAAGCTGGTTCTGGTATAGGAATTGTCTATAAAGGTGTTCCGTTTCAGCGAGGGCATGGGATTGGAAGTTTTTTGGGGGGACTGTTTAGGTCAGTAATTCCTTTGTTGTCTAGTGGTTTTAAAACTGTTGGAAAAGAAGCGTTAGATGCGGGGGTTGGTTTGTTATCTGATATGGTAAATTCACACCCTATAGATAGTTCAGTTAGGTCTCGATTTAAAGAAGCTAGTGCTAACTTAAAAAGAAAAGCTGATGAAAAGATCGATACTCTGATGTCGGGATCTGGGTATAAAATGTCAACTAAGAGACGGGAACCTCTCATTACCTTGAAAGCATCGCGCCGAAGAGGAGCTAAGAGAAATAAATATAGTGACGATATATTTTCAAAGTAAATCATGTCATTCCTACACAATCATTCGTGTGAATGTGCAAAATCTGAGTTAGATATATTTGCCCTGCCTTCGACACAGACAAGTATTGAGAGTGGACAGTGGGTTCATTATAAACCAATCTCATCTTTAAGTGATGATGGTCCTATTGAGTTTCAAGTCCCCGGTTCAGGTGATGACTACATTGACTTATCACATACATTATTACATATAAACGCCAAAATATTAAACCAGGATGGTACAAAGTTAAAGCCTGATACTCAAGTTGCCCCCGTTAATAATTGGTTGCACTCCCTTTTTAATCAACTTGACGTATATTTAAATCAAAAACTAATCTCGCCACCAAACAACACATATGCTTACCGTGCTTACATGGAAAATCTACTTAACTATGGACCAGCCGCTAAAAAAACTCACCTTACTTGTGGGTTATGGTATGAAGATACAGCACATTATATGGACACCGTTGACGCAAATAACAAAGGATTTCACAAAAGGATGGAATTTGTTACAGATAGTAAACAAGTTGAAATGATTGGACATTTACATGGTGATATGTTTAACCAAGAGAAGTTTCTAGTGAATGGTGTAGAAATGCGTGTTAAGTTAGTGCGATCAAAAGAATCGTTTAATCTTATTTGTCACCAAGATAAGAAATTTAAGGTACAAATAATGGACGCTAGTCTCATAATAAGAAGAGCTAGAATCAGTCCAAGTGTTTTGTTAGCTCATCAGAAAGTGCTAGCATCAACAACTGCAAAATACCCTATCACAAGAGCAGAAGTAAAGGTACTTACAATACCGTCAGGAATACAGGGTAAAACTTTAGATAACATATTTCTTGGACAGGTACCTAAAAGATGTATAATTGGTTTTGTATCAAATTCATCGTTTAATGGTAATTTTGCATTGAACCCTTTCAATTTTCAAAATTATAATATGAACTCTTTTAGTTTATTTGTAGATGGTCATGAAATTCCTTCTAGAACATTACAACCATCATTTAGTTCTGGTTTAATAGCATCAACATATCATACTCTATTTTCTGGGACTGGTATTCACTTCCACAATGAAGGTAATGCAATAAGCAGAACCGATTACGGGGAAGGTTACTGTTTGTTATGTTTCGATTTGACGCCTGACCTGTCAGCCAGTTCTACCTCACACTGGAACCTTGTAAGACACGGAAGTGTTCGGATAGAAGTTCGTTTTGATAATGCCTTGAGCACTACTATTAACTGTATTGTGTACGCTGAATTTGATAATGTTATTGAAATAAACAAAAATCGTGATGTATCTGTAGATTACAACAGTTAAAATAAATATAAATACAGTGAAATTAACAATTAATCTCATTTCTTCTTAATCTGTGTTTGTAACATCATCGATGAATGTATACATATTTTATTTATTATGGATACTAATGAAATTCAATATTGTATGAAAAAAATTAACCCTAGATTTAAATCAAATGTTTTTGCTGCTAACCGAATCCCTATTTGGGTTGCTCGTCCAGTTTTTATTGTAAGCAATTTGGACCCTGATTCGAAACCAGGTTCCCATTGGGTTGCAATGCATATTGATGCTAAAGGTGTAGGGGAATACTTTGACTCATTTGGTCGGAAACCTACTGGTTATCATAAGTTATTTTTGAATAGAAATGCAAAACGGTGGTTTTATAACCAAAGACCACTTCAAAATCATTTTACTTCAGTTTGTGGCGAATATTGTTTAGTTTATTTATATTTTAAGTATCAAGGAAAAACTATGAGCGATTTATTGAGTTTGTTTTCTGAGAATTCTCTTTGTAACGATTTAATTTTAAGAAATATGTTTAAGTCAATTTTTGTGAAATAAAACAATATATATATACTAAACTGATTTTTTTTATTTATAAATAATACCTTAATTATACCTTATTTACCTAAAAATAGTGTTTACATTACAACAAATTTTTTCCTTAAAATAACAAACGTAGCTTAGTGATTTTATATTAAAGGGTGGAGACTTTTATACATTTGCAAAGGGAAATAGATCAATATGATTAGGCTACAAAACAAATTACAACATGTGGTTATAAAACGAGTCTTAACAATTTTGAATAACAAAAAGTTGTTGTTTAAGCAGTAAGAAATATATAATACTAGTAGTACACAAGGGTATGTTATAAAATATTATCTTATGTCTTATATAATAAATACAGTTTTAACCTAGTATTAAAACTACACAAACACTTAGTTTACTTTTTCGTATTGTTTATAAAATATTTCACGCAAGTGTCCTTTGAAGCTATGTCTTTCGTTATGTTGTATATCACATCACGGACAGTCTCAAGCTGTGGATCTTGCTCAGTTGAGATGTAAGATTTTAATCTCACATCGGCGTGCTTCCAGTGCTCTTCTGGTGCGATGTTCCTAACTTTTTCAAGATCGTATATTTCTATCTTAATAAGGTGTGATGCATACGCAGCATCGTCTTTACCCGAAGATAGGTAAGCAACACCGGTATGGGAACTTTGCGACACACTGGAAGATCTCTTCACTGGTTTCACTTTTTTCTGCGGTTTTTCAAAGAAACTCTCGATACTATTTGCAGGACGTTTCTTCGCTATGGCTTGTTTCACTTTAAAACCGAGTGTGCCTTCTTCATCACTCCCTGAATCATCATGTTCAGGTTCAGGGTAATAAAAATTCTTGAAAGTGTTTTCCGTGAACTGTAACAATATTCAACAATAAGTTATACATCCGATTAACACACTTAACAAGTAACACGATGAACACAAGTTACAGAAAAAAAAAACACTGTTAAACAAATAGTACATAAAAATACTACATACATATTTTATAAAAAATAGTACATACTTACATTTGCCATTTTTTATAAGCACTGTAGCACGATTCAACACTATGTCACTGTACACTGAGAGAGCTCTGGTAACAAGCACGACTCGGTTCTGAATACTTATAGATCGTCACTGTCCATCGGCTTTTATAAGGATGTGACAATAGATTACCGTTAAAATCACGTTTCGACTAGTTTGTACCGCGCCCAACAGCCACCAACAAACAGTAATAAAATTTATAATAGACTTTCGAATCTTTTGATGATTCGGAGAAGAAACCTGTCATAAATCTTTACAAACAATATGGACCCAACAAACAAATTAAAAAATCAACGAGTTTAGTTCAGCCTACTACAAATACACGTTAGTACAAGTTACAAAGTTTATTCAGGTATTTTCTTAAGCATCTATTCAAGAACATAATATTTGACGAAATAAATAAATATGCAAAACTAGAACTCGTATTTTTAACTTACAGCTTAAATAAGTTAGTATAGTTTTGAAGCAGTTATTACTGTATAAAATACCGCATTACTATTGTAAGATTAGATTCGTATTATCCTTATGCTACAGGCAATATTTTTACATAGAACTTCCTCCTTTTTGAAGTCGGTTATTACAAAAAAGAGATGAAAGTAACATTGAGTACGTACTCAAATTTATGCAAGGTTAGGTTAGGTTAGAACAGCGTTCTTAAGACCAAAACAACTGTACTGTGCTCGTAGCTAGTTTTAAGTAGGTAAGTAAATAAAGCAGTTCTTCAAAATTAAGTTTTCGAAGTTAGGTGATAAGTTAGAAGTAATGTTAAGTTGAACAAGATAAAATATATAAATAGAACAACGTTCGAAATGCAGCATATGTAGTGAGTAACAAAATACATACTTTGAAGTAAGGCTACCTGAAGTTAAGTAGTCAGTTAACGTATCCTGCGTTAGCTGGGCGTAGTCCTGTAGCTTAGGTTAGGTTAGGTTAGAATTGTGATCTAGCATAGGTTAGCTTAGATTAGTGATACGTACACCGTAGCACACATCACGTAGTAAGAAACCTTGGAGTAAAGAGACGATGTGAGACAGGCTGGGTTGAAACAGCGATTCCAATAAGAACCAAGGTGGCGGACCTAGTCTGATAGTTTAGGTATGAGATGTTTAGGTATTTGTCCAGCTTTACCTAAAGAATGTTCTTAAAAGATGTATACCGTTTGGAAAGGAAGTTGTAGGCAGTTGAAGCCAAAGAGAAATATAAAAGAGGGAAACAATAGTAGACCGTAATAAAAGTGAGCTCGGCGTCCGAGAGGGCAATAAAACCCGAGCTCGGGTAGACAATAGAAAAGGGTCGATGGGTCGGGGAAGGTGTTGCATTGTTAGCGTAGGGCGTTCTGTAAGTCCTGACAGAGCTGTCTGAGCGTCCTGGGACCTATTCCAAACGCTCCAAGTAGGGGGCTATTTGTTTTTTTTTTTTTTTTTTTTTTTTTTTTTTTTTTTTTTTTTTTTTTTTTTTTTTAGGTTTCGTGGTCCGCCAAATCCGCCCTGGATGCCGCCCATCAGGCCCGTCCGCCCCGTATCGTAGTATCGGCGAATCCCTACTACTAGTGTCCAGTAAACAGCGAGATTTTAAATTTGGAATCAATATTTGTCCAGTAAGTAAGTATGTAATTCCTATTACGTATCAAGATATTTGAATATCGAAACACGATTTACATCGTCACCGACCTATAAAAAAACTAAGGATGTGAAGGCGATGAGGTCGTATATAAATGTAAAAAGGATGTATTCCACAAATTGTTTTAATTATAAGTACAGTGCGACAGCAAATTGTAGAAATTAAAAAGTGGCTTCCCTTTTAGATTAAATAGAAAGAGACGACATTGCAGTATACACTTGCAATTTACACTAAGAGCAAATGTAAAATAAAAAGAGGTTAGCACTATTGGCAGTATAAACGTAACTCAAGATGCATATTTAAAAAAAAAAAAGTAGCGACAAGGTTTAGTGCGGAAGTTTGTATGCAGCGTTTAGTTCATAATTGTGCTGTGTAGAATGACAATGATATTTCGGAATTCCTTCCTTTTTTGTGTCGTTTAGAAAAAACCTCGGAGTTAAAATTGAAGGTATGCTTTATGATATGAAAATTAGTTAGAAAATACAACAATGTATAACAATAATTAAATTTTATCTTTAAGACTTAGATTTGTAAGACAGTGCAAATAATTAAACGCAGTATTTATAAAAAAAGAAATTAAGGCGGGATTTAAATTAAAAGACAAAAATTTCAAATTTGTTTGTGTGATCTATTACAATAATTCAGCAAAAATGAGTTCAGACGAGTCTGATTTCGAATAGACGGCACTCCTCCATACTTAAAAGCGGAGGCAGAGTTAGCTAAAATAATTTACTTCCGACTAAATCCAAGGAGATATAAAAAAATACAAGAGATTCATTAAATGGAAGGAAGAAAATCAAGTTAATAAATTGGTCAGATAATGTGTGATAAGGTCAAAATATTTCAACAATCTTTCTGAGACAATCGGATGGCTACAAAGGAAAGAAATGACAAATATTCAGCAGCAAAATATATAAAAGTTCTTAAATCAAGCTCTAGATGATAACCATTTTGGCGATGAAGGTAAATAAATGCTGCCACTATTTGATATTGATAACGATATAACTATATCTTTTATCCAAGTATAAACTCATAATTATTTTTGTTATAGGTTGTTATCGTGGGAGTTAATGGTGCCTGCGACGTCGAATATCACAATGTGTAATAATAAAAATGGGGTATAACAAAAATATTCATTGGAAAATGGCCGAATATAAATGTCACCTACAAAATATAATTTTAATCTCATTTTCTTGTTTAATTTTTGAGAAAAGCACTATACTTGCTTCGACCGTAAGAGCCATCCTGGCCTCGTATTATATCCGGACCTCGCCTACGGCTCGGTCCGTCTAATTCCTACTCGGCCAGTATGGCTTACTTACTGGTCTCTGCCGTAATGTACTATTACTGGCAACGACTAATTTTTGATAACTGACGTTGAAAGTCAGTGAATGACACTGATGAAAGTAAAGAGGAAACAGGACTAAATGTTCCGCAAATTTCAAGTTTTTCTTGCATAATAAAGCCAAAACTATCCACAGTGATGAAAGTGATGTTTTTTTTTTCAATAGGGTTCAGTATTTATTTCGCAAGAAGAAGATTTGAGCAGCATTCCGGTAAAAAATGATTTGAATTTGGTTGATGACAAATCCTTGACAAATCGCTAGTGACGTTTAATAATTCAAATATATGACATATGCACATTATTATTTATTTATTTAAACTTTATTGCGCAATACAAAAAAAGTACAAATGGCGGACTTAATGCCTTTAGGCATTCTCTACCAGTCAACCACTGGGTTAAACAGAAATATGTAGTGTATTATTGCCATATGAAAGCTGTTTGTAGCGCCACTACCTATCCCTGGGCAGGCTGCGACGGCGGTGGGGCATGGAGGAGCAAAATCAGTGATGCTATTTCATAACATTACGATATTATGATGTTATGGCGACCCCCTCACATTCCTTAGTCGTAAAAGTTGACTTTGGCTCTGGTTCTGATTTTAGCTTCACGTGTGGAGAAAATCGGTACTTTGAACGCGCAAATGCATTTTTCACGCGTTCATGCGATTTCGTGGATTTCGTCACGCATTTCTTAAACTTGTTATTAGATTATATATAAAGTTACATTTTATTTATTATACTTATTAATCTATTTTTTAATGTTTCAGTAAGGGAAAACCCGGACACGTTTTTATGTGAATGAAAAATAAAGCGATTTTTTTGTTAAATACATGCATTATTTTCGGGCATGTCCGGAAAAAATGCGATTTACGCCAATGTCTGGGTTTTTTAAGTCTTTTTCCGGGTTCGGCAAAATTTAGATATGGCCCTAGTCGCGAACCATAGTTGTGCTAGACAGGCAGTTTTGTATGTATAATATGGTATAGTGTTGTGGTGTCGAATTGCTTGATTTTAATTTAATAATAATATGTATCTACAGAATACCTAATCATTATATCGGATTGTTTATTCATAAGTTTAAAAAATTGTTAAGTAGACTCGTATATAAAAAAAATAAAAAGATAATACTCTGTGGAGATTGGAACATCGATATTTTGAAAGATAGTAACCAAACGAAAGAATTAGTTTCACTATTGAGTAATTTTGGATTTAGCATTCATGTAAAGTCGCCAACAAGGAAAAAGTCATGCATTGACTTAATAGCATCAAATATGGATACTCAAAATGTATTATGTAATACCCATAGCCTAGCACTGTCTGACCATGATACTGGGCAGTCTATATCTATTCAGATCTCAAAACCTTCAAAATCTAGGCAGCAGATTAAATATTATTTTGAAAAAAGAAGAGATTATTCTCAAATAAACATAGATTTATTTTGTAAACATATTACATGCTTATCTCTTAGTCAAGTTTATGAGGCAACTGATTGTAATGGTGCGTTTGAGGAATTCCATGATTTAATTATTTTGTTATTTAACTTATGCTTTCCAATCATAAATATTCGTGTGCAAAACAAACAAACGAAAAATAAATGGATAACGAGGGGGTTAAAAAAATCCTGTATAAAAAAAAGGTTTTTGTACCATAGATATCATTCAGAAACTTCCAACAAACGTCAAAATAAGCACAAGTACGTTACATATGCGAAGCTCTTAAAAAAATGTATATACAAATCCCAGCAACTTAATAATATTATGTACATAAATAAATCAAAGAATAAGGGTAAAGCAGCATGGAAAGTGATAAAGGATAATCTTAATCAGAATGCCGATGTGAGGGAGGTTGACGATATTAAATTGAATGGCGAAGTAATTGATGACCGCTTGAGAATGTGTGAAATTTTTAATGATTTCTTCACCAGTCACTCACAGGTAAAGACAAAAATTGATATTGAAAATCCGTGCATACAAACGGTAAGTAATAGTATTTTTCTCTCCCCCTTAGACCAGTATGATATTGAAAAAATTATTAAATCCTTAAATGATACTCACTCAACGGGTTATGACGAGATTCCGACCAAATTGCTAAAAGCATGTGCAGCTCATATAGCATTACCTCTTAGTTTTCTTATTAACTTATCTTTTGAGCAGGGTTGTTTCCCGGACCGCCTAAAGTTGACGATTGTTAAACCTCTCTATAAAAAGGGTGACCCGAGCGAGATAAAAAATTACCGCCCAATAGCACTGATACCTGTACTATCAAAGATCTTTGAAAAGGCTATGTACAATAAAATTAATAGCTTCTTTGATAAAGCCAATGTCATACATCCAAACCAATTCGGTTTTAGAAAGAATGCCTCTACATCAGATGCTTGTTTCACTTTGGTCAAACACATTACCCAATCGCTCGACAATAAGCAACCTGTCTTGGCAGTTTTCTTGGATATGAGTCAGGCCTTCGACTGCGTCTGTCACGATATTCTGCTGTCGAAACTAGAAAGATATGGCATCAGAGGGAGGGCTATTGAATGGCTCAAAAGCTACTTATCTGAGCGAAAACAGTACACAGAACTCACTAAAATAGTCGGTCATAAGAAATTTACCTACAAATCTCTACCAAAAACTATTAGCCGTGGTGTTCCTCAGGGGAGTGTTCTTGGGCCCTTGCTGTTTATAACGTACATAAATGATTTGCCAGGCGCACTAAAACACAAATGTATTTTGTTTGCAGATGATGCTACCCTAATTATAAAATCAAACAATAATAGCGACCTGGAAAATGAAACCATTAATGCGTTGCACGCTACTACTAGGTGGTTGAATCATAATGGCCTTAAATTAAATTTGACCAAAACCAACATGATTAAATTCCAAACTCGTAATTCTGTCACCACTACCATAAATGTCCATTGCGAGAATTCTAACGTACAACTTGTAAATTCTACAACTTTTCTTGGTATCACTCTTGACGAGCATCTCAATTGGAAAGCACATGTTGAAAATGTATGTCCGAAATTGGACAGATTCGTATATGCATTGCGACGACTTAGATCCATAGCGTCAAAAGAAGCAGCATTATCTGCCTACCATGGCTATGTCTCTTCAATCCTCCGTTATGGACTCATAAATTGGGGTAATAGCACGGATATTCAAAGGGCATTTGTAACCCAAAAAAAATGTGTTAGAGCTGTATATGGCAGTGCATATGATGCCCATTGTAGGCCAATATTTCAAGAGCTTAGAATTTTGCCTCTACCCTGTCAATATATCCTGGAAGCGACTAAATTTGTAAAAAGACACCCTCTGCTCTTTCCGCGACATGATGAGGTCATTAACAAGAGCAGGCCAAGCAGGAAGCCACTTAAAATATTTCAACCAGCACAAAAACTGAAAGTCTCGAGTTCAAACGCGTACTCTATGGCTATAAAATTATACAACCGTTTGCCAGAGGAATTCCAAAGCCTAATAACGAGTCAATTTGAAAAAAAAATGTTTAAATGGCTTCTTGAAAAATGTTTTTACTCAGTTGCCGAGTTTCTAAACACACAAAACATTAGTTAGAAATATTAGTCATTAGTCAATTGCATGTTAGTCCTAAAATAATTTTAAAATTGAAAATTTCTACGCCGATTTTCGGTAGAATATGATGAACTAACCCATTTTACTAACCAACATTGTATTTACCATATTCTCAGAAATAAATTAATTATTATTATTATTATTATTATTATTATAGCTATGGCCGTGTTAATTCAGAACGCGCAAGCGCAACGAAGATTGATGTTGATTGTAGGAAGCATTCGTTAGTCACATGAGGACTCACGTGTGGTCACTAATCCAGGGTGATCAGTCCAAATGGGTCGGTATAAAATGTCAGTTACTATGAGAGATAGCGAAATCTGTTCTAAGGAATCATGGCGTCGATTTTCAATTTAACAGGTCCAAAATACATGAGCCGGCTGGAAATATTACTTTTAGTATAATTGTATTTTTAAAATTCGATATAATGGAACTTGTCATTTCGACTACTACTAAATAAAATAAAATAAATAAATATTAAGGGACAATCATAGTCCCAAACTAAGCAAAGCTTGTACTATGGGTACTAGACGACGATATACATAATATATAAATACATATATAGATAACATCCATGACCCAAGAACAAATATTTGCACAAATATTTGCCCCCCGCCGACTTTGTAGGCAGGTGTCTACAAACCGAGCCAAACGCGTCGTCAATAAGCCACTCACGTATTTTCTGTCTCACGAAACCCATATGAGCTCACGACGTTTGTGACATTTATGAAGCAAGTTCACTTGCTTCATAAATGTCACAAACGTCATCACTCCTGTGGCGCGGAGTTAATCCCATTAGCGGGTTACACAGTCCGACTCACTGGCAGTAATGGCTAAAGCAGCCCTGATACAGTGAAAATACAAGTCATGTTAAAGTAAGTTTCTGTCAAAAATGACATTTTAGTGGCAAGCTTTTATAGCCGACTGTACTTTTCTTTGGATATCCATCAAATGCTCACTGAGACGATTCTATAGAGCCCAAGCTCGGTAGGATTCCTTTTTGTATTATAGAGTTCCTATGGTCACCTTCCGGCTACATCATCAGATCAGCCCCATGGTACCATATTATTGTATTGTCATCAAAGTTAAGTAAGTATGCAAAATTTCAGCTCAATCGGTTGACGATATCTGCTTCAAAATTGAGTTGCAAGATTTCACCCGAACAAACATATACATACCATGCAAGCTAAATAAAAGCTTGTAAAAAAGCTTCATTCAAATGTACAGTTTCTGATATAAAGCGCACAGCTGGGGCGAATCCTTGAAATACTCCAGCCCCTTGCCCTACTTTTGTCCGCCGCTGTACATATTATCATACCTATAGTTGGACATTTAAATCGTGTCAGCTTTGACGGTTCGATTCTGTGACGGTAACGACACTTTAATTTACAAATGTTCATACAACAACTTTTAAATGTTCATACGTCCGTAACTATCTGTCCTATAAACAAAATTTAAAATAAAAATTACAGGAAATGTAATTCTGTACAACATTGCGTAAGCTCTTTTCTAGCTAATATGCTTCTAAACGACGCTATAAGCGAAAATCTGAAGAAAATGACGGTTTTTTTCAATATGACGCCGGAGGGGGAATTGTGCATTTTGCATTTTATACACACACTGACCATCCTAGACAACATATCAAAAATTCAGAAATACCGGACCGTTTGTAAGGTCACCCCTAGTCGTTTAATCTCTATTCACCGAACTAATATCATGCTTTCATTTGGGGCAAGTCGGAAATAAGGTAAAAAAAAAGTCTTCTACGTGAACTTTGTCAATTTCAATTAGGCTTCATCTTATGCAAATCTGTTGTATGAAGACTCGTTCTAGGCTCACTTATTCTAATATTAGTGTCTTACCAAAACCCGTAGTCTTAGTTCTAGCCGTCTATCGTTGCTCGATAGTCAATGGGTATCGATTCTTTCAGGCGTATTACTTAAGTGCTTGGGGTTAAAGAACAATAACTTCTTCATCGTTTTGAATTGATTCCTTTTATTAACATTGTTCAATAATTAGGCGTTTACCTTCCGTTCCTGACAATTTTTACGTGAGTTTAAACCGTTTTTTATAATTATTATACACACATTATCAAGTGTATATTGCCCTTAACAGTTCTCAGTTGTTTTTTCTTTTTTAATATTTACTTGTACATACTTTTAGTGAAATAAAGCCATACGATATACGATAATAATAATATCAGTTCTCTTCCCGCCATGCTCTTGACGTAACCTTTGACCTTGACCTTTAACGGGCCCGTCTCGTCCCCAGCTGTTCTAATAAGATATGAGGTTATATATAAGAGCTATACAAAGGAATTCCAACGGCTGTGTAGGGGTGTAGGGGACGCGTGGTCGGATAACTGAATATTATTGGATTACCCGTATAATACAGATTTATTATACCTATCTGGTTTATTTTAAGACATATTGTAGCTTAAGCTATACGGACTAACGCGTCAGCTTACACCAAAGTATAGCCTAAAGGATATATAGTGGCGCTACAAACAGCTTTCATATGGCAATCATGTGCATACGTCTATTTGCATTAATAAACGTAAAACGTCGATTGCCGTTGGTCAAGGATATGTCATTAACCGAATTCAAAACATTGTTTACCGGAATGCTGCTCAATCCTTCGTTCTTCTTGCGAAATAAATACTGAATCCTATTGAAAAAAACTTGACATTCATCACAGTGGATAGTTTTGGCTTTATTATGCAAAAATTACTTGAAATTTGCGGAATATTTAGTTCTGTTTTCTCTTTGTTTGCATCGGTGACATTTTTACCGACTTTCAACGTCAGTTACCAAAAATTTGTCGTTGCCAGTAAAATAAATTAGTACCACTAAAAATCCGCAAGATGGCGGGGGTTGTAAAACCCCCTGTTGGGAAACTCCTTTCCGCCTTCGGCTTAGTTCGGGTAAAAAAAACGTACAGATTTTTCTGTACCTTAAAAAAAGTACATACGTATTTTAATGTGTTTTTGTATCACAAATCACAATAGAGAATATATTTGTTCTATGCCTATATTGGCGCCTGGATCTAGTTGACTAGACAATTGTTGTCAGGTGACAATGAGCCATACTGGAAATTGCCACTGTTAATAGCCATATACGACGATAGCTTACATAAGCTATTGTCGTTTATGGTTGCTACCGAAACAAGACTACGGCGTATAGCGGACATCACATGCAAACAAAGGAGAAATACTTTTCTGAGATCAGTAAACCTGTCTTAGTAGGAGTACTTCAGTCGCATAATTGTGTTAAAGACTATAATAAAAGCAAGTTCAAAATGTTCTCAAATATTTTTTTTTTTTTTTTTATGTCTTAGGGGGCAAACGAGCAAACGTATCGCCTGATGGAAAGCGATTACCGTCGCCCATAAACACCTGCAACACCAGAGGAGTCACTAGTGCTTGCCTACCCGGAGGACGAAGATAGAATGCCTCTATGCTAGTAATTTCACCGGCTATCTTACCCCCACACCGGAACACAACAATGCGAACATTGCTGTTTGGCGGTGGGTTAGCAGGCAAGACGGTAGGAACAATCAATTAAATAATGACCAAGTACTTATCAAACTGAATCTAAACACGGACCCCGTGGCATCGTACCAACGACGCTGGCAGCATTACCACGCTGTATTGCTATACTCAATAAACGACGCGGGTCGGTGGCCGACGTTGACAGATACGTCAAGAAGGATATAGTTGCCGTCAAACTTTTAGAACAAAAATGGCGTACTCAAATCATCATACTCAAACGCTGAGCGAGGAATCTGAGACCTTTAGTCGCCGGTAATAGTGTTGGTAGTAAACAGGGTGAACAACTGAATTATATTTTTTTTAGTGGTGTATTTTTTTATTTCATTGCATGTGTTTGAGAAAAGCACTACACATGCCCAGCCGTGAGAAGGGCTTGCCGGCTTCGTATCATCTTTCCCGGCGACTGTAGTAATGTACTATCGTGTAAATAGTGCGTCGTGCCGGTCATGACATACGGAGCCGAGACGTGGAACCTGACAGTGAAACTAGCCCACCGACTACACGTCACACAGCGAGCTATGGAAAGGGGTATGCTCGGAATCTCGTTAAGGGACAAAGTCCGGAACGAGATTATCCGACAAAAACCAAAGTCACTGACGTAGTTCAGAAGTGTAGCAGACTGAAGTGGCAGTGGGCTGGTCACATCTGTCGCAGAACCGATGATCGGTGGAGTAGACGGGTTCTCGAGTGGAGACCACGACTCGGCAAGCGTAGTGTAGGACGCCCTCCGGCGACGACCTGAAAAAAGTGGCTGGTGGTGACTGGATGGCGAAAACGGGAGATCGGGCCATGTGGCGAACCCTAGGGGAGGCTTACGTCCAGCAGTGGACTGCAATAGGCTGAAATAATGATGATGATGATGATGATGTGTAAATAGTTATAAAATCTATTACAGAGCCACTCGTTTTATTATCCACTCGTTAATTATGTATATCGCGTACCTAAGTCAATAATTCACGCCATTTTGGCAAGTCGGCGCGTGACGACATTTCTAGCGGTGACATGGAAAATTTGCGTTTTGAGTTTATTTCTGTTTAGCCTGGCAACCCGCCCCCGCTGCCATTTTAAAACTTTCCTAGCATTCTTTACTTTTCACTAGAGATTAATTAGACAGGAATTTGTCAAGTGTGACTCGAATTTATCTTTGCTATTTCCATATCATTATAAAATTCTAGATTTGTAATATATTATAGCGTAGCAAATGTCGGTCCGGCCCAGGGATAGTGGCGCTACAAACAGCTTTCATATGGCAATAATGTGCATACGTCATATATTTGCGTCAGTAGCGATTTGTCAAGGATTTGTCATCAACCAAATTCAAAAAAATGTTTACCGGAATGCTGCTCAATCCTTCGTTCTTCTTGCGAAATAAATACTGAATCCTATTAAAAAAAAAGTTTTGGCTTTCTTATGCAAAAAATACTTGAAATTTGCGGAACAGGGAACATATAATCCGGATACCTCTTTGTTTACATCAGTGACATTCACTGACTTTCAACGTCAGTTACCAAAAATTTGTCGTTGCCAGTAAAATAAATTAGTACCACTAAAAATCCGCAAGATGGCGTGGGCTGAAAAACACCCTATTGGGCTATATAGTGTCGTCCCCTTTTTCTTAGATTGATTAGAAAAGGACACACTACATTATTGCCACTTTTTAATTTCTACTCTTTTTGGTCAGCCTGTAATATAGGAAAAAAATGCTTTCGATGAAATGAAAATTCGATGAAACTTTTGTCAACATTTCAAGGGTAAACCACAGTGTACTTTTTGTAGTTTGTAAGTTAAAATGCGATACTACTCAATAGTAGGCGAAGTGGAGCCACTATGTTGTGCCGTTATAAAAAAAAAAAAAAAATAGTTATATGTACAATGGTGGAGGGCACTTTGTTTTTCTGCCAACAAAAGGCTGTGCAGTTTGGCAGAGCTTTAGCAAGTTTATTGTACTATTGTGTTACATAAAAAAAAAAAATGTATGGAGAATTGTAGTTCTACGAAGTAACCGTTAGGGGCAATGTACTATTCTACATACAAATCGTTTACCCAGTCTCTAGCGAGCACGGTCACGTTTACCCATGGTTAGGGCTGCCATCTCTAAATTCGCCGAACCCGGACAGACTTAAAAAACCCGGACATTTGGCGTAAATCGCATTTATTTCCCGGACATGTCTGAATATAATATTATTAGAAAAACCGGTCAAGTGCGAGTCGGACTCGCGCACTGAGGGTTCCGTACAAACACTCCTTCCTTAAGTGGTTAAGTTAAGTTTGCACCTGGTATGTATAGCGCTCCATACACATGAGGTGTAAAGTTAAAGCAACCAATCCCGTTTGTTGTATGGGAGCCCCCCTTAAATATTTATTTTATTTTATTTTTAGTATTTGTTGTTATAGCGGCAATAGAAATACATCATCGGTGAAAATTTCAACTGTCTAGCTATCACCGTTCTTGAGATACAGTCTGGTGACAGACGGACGGACGGACAGCGAAGTCTCAGTAATAGGGTCCCATTTTTACCCTTTGGGTACGGAACCCTAAAAAACAGTCGCTTTATTTTTCATTGATATAAAAAGTGTCGGGTTTTCCCCGGACACTTGAAAACCCCCCCGGACGGCCTGCAAACTAAGACAAATCCGGGGAAACCCGGACGGATGGCAGCCCTACTCATGGTAAAGGTACAGTAAACGGCGATAAAGAATGCACATCGGCAATCATCGCATTTCCGAATACAAACGAATGCTAATTTCCATGTACATCAATTATTAGATTAATCGTTCATCACTCATCAGAATTTGAATTTAGAACTAAGTAATTTATTGTTGTTTTGTTTTGATTTCACGTGGAATATATAGAGCTGTAAAACTCGATGTAATTATACAGGGTGTCCCAGAAGTACCACGTCACAGTGACACTGGAGGTAGGTCAGCTCAAGAGGAACCCAACCAACCTAACATGACCTCAGTAAAAGTTGCACGGTTTTCGAGTTAATACCGAAATAAAAACTTTTGAGAATTTTCCCCTTTGTTTTTACATTTTTAGTACCAGCATCGACAGAGAAAGCTCTTAAGGACAGTTTATTGCATGTATCAAATCATGAATAGCTAATTCAGAAGTGTAAAGTGTTATTTTGTCAGTAACTATTGTAAAATGCTGAAGAAAACTTGATTAATCTTGATTTAATTTGTCACAAAAACACGAATTTCAACTTTGACCATCTGCCATGTTTTTTTTTTACTAGAAACGAAACAAACAAATAACGTCAAAAAATTAGGCATGTTATGCAGATTCAAAAATGGTATAGCACATGTATCTTACTGCGATAACATTAGGTATTCTTATCACTTTAGCGATGCCCTATCGAGCCAACTTAAAATTTGAACTCCGAAAGCAGTCACTGTTATGTGCTACAAAGCTGCTGTGTACAGCGATGACTCTTCTGTTATCTGATCCGATTATATTGCCAAATGTACGAGGGCTAAAAACTATTTTTTTCTCCCTTTTGGAGGCTAGCTTATTCTTAAGGACCGGATAAAATCATAAAATGTCAATGACAATTAAATTAGATTAATGGCTTTGGTTAGATTAGAATTGCGACCACAACAGCGCGCGAACCGAGCGAGCAAAGCGAGCGTGCTTCAGTAGCGGTCGGCGTAGCACCAGGACCGGACTGCTACCAGTAAAGTAGATTAATGTGTTAGGTTAGGTTAGAACTGCGCCCACAACAGCGCGGGAGCCGAGCGAGCGAAGCGAAAAGAGAAATGGTAGCGTTTAGGTCAGCGTCATCAATACCATCCCTACCACATCCAACGCGTCTAATCACTTCTCCCAGCCGACTACGCACATCGTGTTTAATTTTGCCAAAAAATGATACAGATTTGGAGACAAAATCCGAATATCTTCAATGAAGTATTGTGGACTGACGAATCGGCTTGCAAAGGGGATGGATGTCTCAATTTACATAACGTCCATAGCTGGCAGACAGAAAACTCACATGAAGAACGAGAAAATCGGGCCCAATTCAAAATTAATTTGTGGAGTGAAATTCTTAATGGAATTGCGAGACCGGTCGAGTTGCCTCCTATTCTTGATGGTAGAAATTATTTTAAATTTTTGCAAAACGACCTGCCTGGTTTATTAGAAGATGTGCTGTTGGCACAGAGACGAAGGATGTGGTACCAACAAGATGGTTGCTCAGCCCACTACGCCCGGCTAGTCCGTGAGCACCTCAACGAAACATTCCCCGAGAGATGGATTGGTCGATTGGGACCACTTTTAAACCCACTAGATTTTTTTATTGGGGATATTTAAAAGACTAAGTTTACGCGAAACCAATAAGCAGAATTGCGGCAAGGAGTATTCGAGGCAGCCCGTTCCATATCGGAAGTCAGTTTAAGAAAATTGAGCCGAAATTTTATTGAACGATGTTTTTTATGCATTAGTCAACGGGAGGCATTTCGAACATTTATTGTGACCTAAATTTATTCCAATAAATGTATCAAAAATAAACCAGTTTTTTATTGTCATTGTCATTTTATAATTTTATCCAGTCCTTTAGAATAAGCTAGCCTCCAAAAGGGAGAAAAACATTAGATTTTAGCCCTCGTGCATTTGGAAAAATAATCGGATCAGATAACAGAAGAGTCATCGCTGTACACAGCATCTTTGTAGCACATAAAAGTGACTGCTTTCGGAGTTCAAGTTTTAAGTTGGCTCGATAGGGCATCGCTAAAGTGATAAGAATACCTACCTAATGTTATCGCAGTAAGATACATGTGCTATACCATTTTTGAATCTGCATAACATGCCTAATTTTTTGACGTTATTTGTTTGTTTCGTTTCTAGTAAAAAAAAAACATGGCAGATGGTCAAAGTTGAAATTCGTGTTTTTGTGACAAATTAAATCAAGATTTATCAAGTTTTCTTCAGCATTTTACAATAGTTACTGACAAAATAACACCTTACACTTCTGAATTAGCTATTCATGATTTGATACACACAAAAAACTGTCATTAAGAGCTTTCCGTGTCGATGCTGGTACTAAAAATGTAAAAACAAAGGGGAAAAAATCTCAAAAGTTTTTATTTCGGTAATAACTCGAAAACCGTGCAACTTTTACTGAGGTCATGTTAGGTTGGTTGGGTTCCTCTTGAGCTGGCCTACCTCCAGTGTCACTGTGACGTGGTACTTCTGGGACACCCTGTATATAGTTATTGCTATAATGTTCTTGTTGGGGAAAAATTCCTAAATGGGGTTGACTGAGCATTAGCAACTGATGTTATACTACTAGGATACTTAAATGTGGGTGTTAAAGATCGACAAAAAGTGTAATTACCTACTTACATTAACATTCTCATGTTTTTTTAAATTGGTCGGCTTCTGTTACTAAATATTTAAAAACATTGTAGATAATTTCGCGTGACTGGCAAAGTAACGGCTTACCTTTTTTCCCTATAGATGCCATAGTACAAATTTAATTTTGTGTAAGTTTTATCAACTCTATATATATATTGACTTGGATATGCGACTGCACTCTCTCGCATTTGAACCACGACTGACAAAACAAACGTCATGGTGTGTGCGACACAGATATCGCTATACGAAGTCGAAATTAGCCGATTGCCTCTTTCCAAAGATCGATGTGCAAACTTTATCGCCGTTTACTTTTTTTTTTTTTTTATTATTTATTTAGAGCTTTGGCTACAAGGCCATCAGCGTCAAATGTGATACAGAACAAAAGGCAATAATACAACACTGAAGACTTAAAATTTAAACACAGAAAAAGACAAGAAAATAAGCAAAGAAATTAACCATAACTAAATTAAGAGAAATGAATATTTACAAAAGTCCGAAAGTATTCTTAGCAAAATCAAAAATGATATTATACAAATCGACCTGGCATAATAGAGCCTGCACAGTCTTCGGAAAATCTCTATCTTTTAATATATCACTAGATACACTTATAAATAACAATCTTTGTAAATTAAAATTGGGGCAATTAAAAAATAAATGGTCTAAATTACAATTATCAGCGGAACAGAAGGTACAGGCAGAATCGTTCGATAAGTGTAGTCTAAAAAGGTGAGCTGGGAAACGACAATGGCCAATACGCAGTCTACACAAGCATTTGATAAATTCTCTACCTAAATAAATATTAGCCTTTTCAAACCACGCAGTAGTTGAATCGCCGTTTACTGTACTGTTGTTGTTATTGGCGATATTGTCCAAATGTTCGTGAGTGTCAACTGTTTGCCAATATTCGCGGTCGGACTCTGGACCGCACGTGTGTAAATTGCTCGAATAGCTAGTCTAGACGAGTTCACTATGCTCGTTTATTTTTGAGATTGTTAAGAGTTCAAAGATCGATTGTTAAAAAAAAGCTACGTATTGTTTACAACATATTCCAGTCATAATGTGTGGGTAGGTTTTTTCACGTCAGAAGTGTTATTTTTAACAGACTTAAAAAAAACAAAGTTCTCAGTTAGACCTGTCTATGTTATGTATGTTTGTCCGCGATTATTTTGCGTTCGGCTGAACCGATTTGGACCGCATTATACAATATTTAGGTACTTCCCTGGTCACGGTCAATGACATAAAGCTTATATCTCTCTAAGGCGGCGTCATGATAATGAAAAATTGGGCAAGTGCGAGTCCGGCTCGTGCATGAAGGGTTCCGTACCATAATCTATAAAAAGTTTGTTGTATGGGAGCCCCCCTTAAATATTTATTTTATTTTATTTTTAGTATTTGTTGTTATAGCGGCAATAGAAATACATCATCTGTGAAAATTTTAACTGTCTAGCTATCACCGTTCTTGAGATACAGCCTGGTGACAGACGGACGGACGGACGGACAGCGAAGTCTCAGTAATAGGATCCCGTTTTTACCCTTTGGGTACGGAACCCTAAATGTTTTTTTGTGTAATTTGGGCACTGACCCATTACGCAAGACGACTTCTTGGGGCCAATATCACACCGTTACTGAAAACTTGACACATATACGCATCCTGTCACTTTCCAGAGATCAACAAAAGCGATGGCATGGCGTAAGCACCATTCGGTGTCATTTAACTCCTATAAGTTCTTCACTTTTAGAGCTTTTTAGGGTTCCGTACCCAAAGGGTAAAAACGGGACCCTATTACTGAGACTTCGCTGTCCGTCCGTCCGTCCGTCCGTCCGTCCGTCTGTCACCAGGCTGTATCTCAAGAACGGTGATAGCTAGACAGTTGAAATTTTCACAGATGATGTATTTCTATTGCCGCTATAACAACAAATACTAAAAATAAAATAAAATAAATATTTAAGGGGGGCTCCCATACAACAAACGGGTTGGTTGCGTTAACTTTGCACCTCATTTGTATGGGGCGCTATACATACCAGGTGCAAACTTAACTTAACCACTTAAGGATGAAAAGTATTTGTACGGAACCCTCGGTGCGCAAGTCCGACTCGCACTTGCCCAATTTTTTGCTTTACTGCTTATAATAGTACATTACGTGACAAGGGTGGTAAACGAAGAATTATAAACGAGTGTCTATTAGAAGCCCGAAGCCGAAGGCGAGGGCTTTAATGACACGAGTTTGGAATTCCTTTACACCAGAGTCACGTACGACGTTTTTCATCACACTTTGGAGGAAATAAAACAAATGAATAAATAGTAGTCAATACGAAAATTACCTACTTACCGCCCTAGGGCGTAATATACGACTTACTGCCCGGTTTTCTACCATGTAAACCCTTAAAGTGGGACAGAGATTACTTACCGCCCTAGGGCGTAATATACGACTTACCGCCCTAGGGCGTAATATACGACTTACCGCCCGGTTTTCTATCATGTAAACCCTTGTTTACGAGCAAGTGTGATGAAAAATATAATTGAGCCCAATTGGTTCATTTTCTGCGCACCGCGTCTGAATATAAAGGCATTTAGTCCGCCAATTGTATAGTCTAACAAGCGTCGGTCCTGCCCACGAATGGTGGTACCATACAAACAGTTTTCATATGGCAATAATGTGCATACGTCATATATTTGCATTATTAAACGTCAGTAGCGATTTGTCAAGGATTTGTTATGAACCACATTCAAATCATTGTTTACCGGAATGCTGCTCAATCCTTCGTTCTTCTTGCGAAATAAATACTGAATCCTATTGAAAAAAGACTCATCACTGTGGATAGTTTTGGTTATAATATGCAAAAAATACTTGTTTGCGGAATATATTAGTCCTGTTTCCTCTTTGACATCAGTGACATTCACCGACTTTCAACGTCAGTTACCAAAAATTTGTCGCCAGTTAGATAAATTAGTAACACTAAAAATCGGCAAATGGCGTGGGTTGTAAGACGCTATTTTGGGTTATACTTTCATGAATTGTGCATTTAGTACAAAAAGCGTATAGTTGGCATCCTTGCCGCCGATTTTGGTAACTGCTGCACATCCCAACTGATGTCCTCAAGGCAAAACTGGTTATATATGTAGTCTGTTATATAAACATCGAAAGTAAACAATGCCTAGTGTTATGTCAGTTATATCTCGTTGTTTACACCGTCTCAAGGTGATCAAGTCACTTGGAATAATAGTCATTTAATCGTCACAACGGCTGCTAGAATGTAGTGTTGCCAGGCGTCTCGTATTTCCCGAGACTTCCCGTATTTCAGGCATCATTTTAAACGTATTTCAACATTATAGCGGCTCCACACTACTCGCGAAGTTGGCCAAGGTTAGGCGAACATGATAGTGTAAGAGGCACTACGCTGCGGAAGCTTACTTCGGCCACTCGGCCAACTTCGCGACTAGTGTAGCACTACGCTGCGGAAGCTTACTTCGGCCACTCGGCCAACTTCGCGACTAGTGTAGAGTACAGTCAACCAATTTGATTCCTAGGCCATTTTGTACCTTGTCACAGTGAACGTCAATATGAAAGGCGCTTCAAATCTCATATCATTATCATTGTGACAAGGTTCTATAGTGGCCTAGCAATCAAATTGGTTGACTGTACGGTAAAACACCCCCGACACAAGCTGGTCATCATGAGACCCTCTTTTAATTTGTGATATATAGCAAATGCTACTAAAACTGAACATAATCACAAAATTTGGAATTCCTAGCTTCAATATTAGCTAAGTTATAGTCACTTATTCCTCTAAAATCTGAATATCTTAGATAGGAGAGCTCCGATTTTCACCAAACATAGCTAAAAACCATCTCGTTAAACCAACTCAAAATCAACAGATGGACAACAGACAACTTTAATATCACAAGCAAAACGTCTCTATGATTCCTTCGTGGAGACGTGCACATAAAACCGGCTTCATTTCGTAAATTTGTTGTATGAAGACTCCTTTTAGGCGTGTTTAATGTATGGGTACAGGTGTCCAACATCCAACTATCCATACCAGTACTGAAAATGCGAAGAGACCCGACATAGCGGCAAAGAAAATGCTTCACATACACATTTTTAAGTGTGGAGTTATTCCACTGTAATCAGGACATAATTATTGTCAACCTACACTCGTGGCTCACAACTTATGTGTCCTTTTCAGGACCCTTTTCCAACCCGCTGGCTAAGAAAATGGCTGAAACTGATTGAAATTGTTGAAGCATTCAAATGTGTAGGCGAATCTTAAGAGGGTATATTACTACTCCGTTTTTCATACTATTTTACATTTGCACCTGGTACCTATAGCGATTCTTACAAATATGGTCCAAACTTAACGTAACCGGGTTATACATCGAGGTTGCGTTCTCTCTGTCTGTCTGCTTCCTCCTACAAATCTTAACCAATCTTTATGAAATCTGGAACTGAATGGGAAGAAAATGTGTCGGCAGTTTCGTTCTTTGCGCAAAATATTATAGAATTTGTGTGTCTAGATCCCGTTTGCGGTCGAATTTTTGCCAAAAACCGACGGCTAGTACACAAATTTTATTATAACAAGCGCAAAACATCGAAACGGTCCGACATAGAACATTTCCTTGCCACGAATAACCTAAAATCTCGAAATTGTTTGGAGAAAATGAGAATGACACCTCGATTTATATGTTAGAATAAGCGGTGGTATATCCTCTTAAGCTTCTAGCCGCAGATGAGCAAGAAAATGAGCCTTTAATCGATCAGCTGAGCCGGTCTAGAACGAGCCAAACACATTCATCAGATTCAAATTCACTTAGACTTTGGGCTTCACGCAGCCTGATTGGTTCATTCCTCCGCCCCGCTTCACAAACCCTATCCCTATAAAAACGGTAAAAATAGCAGCACGGAGAGCTGTCCCTGATATAAGTTCGAAACATGTCGGGCAGTTCCTGACAATTTTTACATACATACATAAAATCACGTCTTTTTCCCAACGGGGTCGGCAGAGACCACATCTTTCCACCTGCTACGGTCCTGTCATCTTTCGCTTCATCAACATTCTTTAATCTCCTTATGCATGCTCGTCGGTTTAAAGTACTTTTGACTTGCCCTTTTTTCAGAACGTCTCCAATTGATCAAGAAACGTCTAGGCCTTCCTTTTCCAACATTTCCATTCACATTCGCATTCTAGATTTATTTCGTGAATCTTCTTTCATGCCTCCTCTCTACATGACCAAACCAACTAAGCATTTTCTCAATTCTAGTGACTATATCGTCATTCACAATTTTGAGTGAGATTAAACCGTTTTTATAATTATTAGAGACTGGCTGCGCCGCGTGGTGTTACCCGCACACCCCACAGAAACACTACATTTTTTCGGGATAAAAAATAGCCTATGTGTTAATCCGGGGTGTCAGCTATCTTCATACCAAAATTTATCGAAATTGGTCCAGCCATTTGAACGTGAAGAGTCATTTGAGAGTGAGAGAGTAACAAACATAAACACACTCACAAACTTAAATTAATAATATTAGTGTTATATCTCACGATAGTTTTAATAATATTACAGTCTAAATTGTAAGTACAGAAAACTAAGACGTAACTAAGATTTGTTTCTTTTTGTTTCAGGTTTAAACGCGTGTGAAAAAAAGTCATACATGTTCCTCAGGAAAGAGCTGCCAGTAAGGTAAGAATTTTCTACATAAATGTGATGTCATTTTCAATTTCCTGTACCTACATAAAATATTGTCGAAAACACAATAAGTACAGATTCTTGGTTCTATTTGTATACAATAACAACTTTTACTTTCTACTCTGTACCCCATTAGTATCTGTGTCAATAAGTTCAAAAATTGTACCGACTTTTCGACGCTTAAGAATCAATACTAGGGAATACAATACCCGGCCATTTTTGTTACCCGGGTATTACCCGACCTTGATTCTCAAAACCCGGGTACCCGGGTAATACCCGGACTTGAACAAAAAATATTAAATATTGAGTTTCATGGTTTTTGCGGGTATTTAAGAATGAAAAGTACGTTTGATTACGATTCCCAGACTTTGAATCTTATGGCGCTACTTAGGAAGGAGGTGCAAACTTTTTTTCGAACATGTGCTACGATTGTCGAGTACCGAAATTTAGAAACTGTGATAAAAAAAAGAGTTCTACAGGAATTTATGCATTTTAGTCTTCTGGGACGAGTGTAGGTTCTATGGTGCATAAAAAGGCTGTAGGAGCCGTAGTAAGGATACTCCAAGACTTCAGAAGGGCGGGGCGCGCAATGGGTAGCGCTAGCGTTACAATGTTGTTTTGCGGTTAACCCTCTGCGACTGATGTGCGGTCTATCAGACACCGTCAAATAAACTTCATCTCGCCATCTCGCCGTATGGTCGCTCAGTACCTTCCTCGACCGACTCGCGGCCTTGGTCAGTGACGCCTGAACGGCGACACGACGCACATGCTTGAAGATGCTGCGAGCTGCGGGTGTCCCACAGACGTGAGCACAGCAACAAGACCAGTCTGGCAGACTTCACATCATAAAAATCATCTACATGTTCATAGTGTCGGTCAGACGTCACATTAATAATAATAACATATTTAGGACAATAGCTTTTTACGGTTCCGTACCCAAAGTTTCAAAAACAACTCGTAATTGTTTTTAGGGTTCCGTACCCAAAGGGTAAAAACGGGACCCTATTACTGGGACTTCGCTGTCCGTCCGTCGGTCCGTCCGTCCGTCTGTCACCAGGCTGTATCTCAAGAACGGTGATAGCTAGACAGTTGAAATTCTCACAGATGATGTATTTCTATTGCCGCTACAACAACAAAAATTAAAATAAAATAAATATTTAAAAATTTATACAACAAACTTGTTAATCTTGTTATAGATTATTGAACGGGACCCTTCATGCGCGAGTCGGACTCGCACTTGCCCAATTTTTTGTAAAATTCGAGTATTTTTTTATATATATAAATTATCAATGAAAAATCAAACTGTAAGTTTCAATCATATACCAAAAATCGCAATGGCCCTGTTTTAAGTAGTATCATTAATAATACTTACGACATTTACGTTAAGAAACATGTTTGATCATAGAGAAAAATGTCTAAAACAATCAGCATTTTTGAACGGCACTATTTGAATTGTTGTCAATTAAATAATTGCTATTATTTACTATTAAACTGTATAGATAATATCATTTGTTATCATTATTTTTCACGTTTACTATCTTTATGTTGTTTTCAAGTGTTATCCGCTTCTTTAAATAATATTTATAGTTTCGGCTGTAGACACAAGATTAGGTGTATCATATTTACCACCTACTGATTGTTTTATCATCAGAGATTGGTCGGGTGGGTGTCATTATACACGGTGTCCTGTATTTAATGGACAACACTATATAGGATCCTTTTTTTACATCTCCGAAGTTAATTTGTTGACTACGTCTATCTCCATTAAACTTAGTAATAAACTTATTTTTATTTTATTTTAATCTGAGGCCCTGTACACATCTGAAAGTACAGGTTAAGTTTATTGTAATTGAATAGACTCTGAGACAATTGTACAAATATGCCCAGTGATTTGTCTGTTGCATATATTACTACTATGATATTATTATTGCAAATCGTTTTTTATATATATATAGCTAGCTACGAATCTGACATGTAAAATACCTCTTATATCCTACTTGCAGAATAATGTTAAGATTAAGATTTTTTTTAATTTTGAAGTGTTGGAACGAAAAAAAAATTCACCCCCACTTTAGGTCTACGGGAGGTACCCTAATAATTTTTTTTTTGTTTTTATTTTACCGTTTTGTCGGCGTGATACATACACATACTCATACCAAATTTCAGCTTTCTAGCACATGATCATGGAGCTACGCCGCGGACGGACAGACGGGAACTCGCTGAGATCTGCGCATTGTTACAAAGTCCATTCGAGTCGAGTCGATCCATGGGAGCTTCGCTCGCTTCGCTCGCTCCGCTCCAACAAGTGTCGGTTTTCCCAGGAATAGTGGCGCTATAAACTTTAAGCGGTGGTAGCCTAGTGGTTAGGGCATGCGACTTTCAATCCGGAGGTCGCGGGTTCGAACCCGGCCCGTACCAATGAGTTTTTCGGAACTTATGTACGGAATGTCATTTGATATTTACCACTCGCTTTTCGGTGAAGGAACACATCGTGAGGAAACCACCTAAGCCCAACCCAGGCCTAGTTTCCCCTCTGGGTTGGAAGGTCTGATGGCAGTCGCTTGCGTAAAAACTAGTGCCTACGCCACATCTTGGGATTTAGTGAGCCGACCCCGATTGAGAATTCACTCCCTATTACAAATATATGGGACAAAGGCAAAATAAACAGCTTTCATATGGCAATAATGTGCATACGTCATAATATTTGCATTATTAAACGTCAGTAGCGATTAGTCGAGAATTCAAAACATTGTAATGCTGCTCAATCCTTCGTTCTTCTTGCGAAATCAATACTGAATCCTATTGAAAAAAAAAAACTTAACTTTCATCACTTTGGATAGTTTTGTAGTGTAGAAGATAGTGGGTTGTAAAACACCCTGTTGGGCGAAGGCGACCTTGTAAAGGTTATGTGTATGTAAGATAACGGTTTTGGCAAGTATAATTATGGTGCCATTAACAGATAACACGCAGTTATGCAATATATATCACCATCGTTTATCACATGACATGAGCTCAATTGCTCAATGTTGAGTTCTTCTTTGATAGAAAAATACTTCACTGAATGGTTAAAACAATAGGCATTTTTTTTTCTCGGAATTTTTACATTAATAATTATAAACCAGCTTAAACTCACGTAAAAATTGTTAGGAAATTGTGAGTGGGTCGCGAGTCGCGTAGCAGCACGGATAGCTACCCCTGATGAAGAGCTCCAAATGAGTTCGAAACATGTCGGGCCGTTCCTGACAATTTTACGTGAGTTTAAACCGTTTTTATAATTATTAAAAATTTCTCACGATAGTTTCAATAACATTAAGTAGGGTAAACTCGCGTTATTTGGTGACACGCCTAATTCGGTGATACAAGTTTTGAAGCACGACACCGAATAGAGCTAGTGAATTAGGGCCTTTTAAATACGACCTTAAGGCAAAGCATTAAGTTATGATTTCGTTTGCATTCTTGTGGGTCAGATTGAGAGACCGAGATAGTTAATATTTGCAAATTTCTCGCGCGAGACATAATTTCGGCGCCGCGCGGACATGTACAAACCGGTTCTTCGTTTATGATTCGATTTTAAATATTAAAAGTGCCGTGATTAACATAAAAAGTGGACAGTATAGTAAAAAGACATTATATTTAGTGGATCAGATATTAGTTTTGACAAAACCTGCATAGTTTTTTCACAATATGTTGTGAAAGCCGTTCAAAAAGTTATCATTTTTAAACGTTGACGCCGGAACGGCATCACCGAATAAAACAAGTTAACTTAAATCCCATCAAAAACATAAATGTTAAATTAGAGCCAAGTTCTCGCATGCAACGTTGTCGACTTCGCCGACAAAAGAATTGAGATCTATATGGGCGCCAAGTTCTTTGCCCTAAATTTTTTAGATACAAGGACATGCGACATACTCAATGCATTTATTTTACTTGGGGTGTAATTCAATATCAAGACTGGACTTGGCTAGTTTTTACATATAAATGTATATTACATTTGTCTAATCATTAACCTATTTTCGTAAAGGTATGTACGCAAGTTAGTGTACGTCCTGTTACTTATACTGTTAGCTTGATAATAATACTATGTTACTTTGATAAAATTAAGTCAGTTTGTGAAAACTAGCCAAGTCAAATCTTGATATTGAATTACACCCCAAGTAAAATAAATGCATTGAGTATGTCGCATGTCCTTGTATCTAAAAAATTTAGGGCAAAGAACTTGGCGCCCATATAGATCTCAATTCTTTTGTCGGCGAAGTCGACAACGTTGCATGCGAGAACTTGGCTCTAATTTAACATTTATGTTTTTGATGGGATATCATTACTTTTTGTACAGAAATTTGAATTGACGCCCCACCTGTCTTGACTAGAGTGACGCGGGGTAGAGGGAGGGGCCGGACCGCTCCTCGCCACGCCGCGCTCCCGCGCTTCGCTATCCGTCCCCGCGCCACGGCAATTTATTAACCTTCTCTGTCTGTGTTGTGTGTGTGTGTGTGTGTGTGTGTGTGTGTGTGTGTGTGTGTGTGTGGTGTGTGTGTGAGAGAGAGAGTGCCATCTTACAAACAAAGAAAGAATTTTCCAAATCGGTTAGTAAATGACGGAGTTCTGAGGCAACAAGCATAAATAATAATAATAATAAAACTAAAAAATATCACTGTTTTTGATTTTTATATGTGTACACACACAATTACCAAGCTGAATGCCAAATTTCATCTTTCTAGGTCACCTGGAAGTGGGTTAGGTTTTTGATTACTAGTGAGTCAGTCAGTCAGTGATAAAAATGCCGTTTTTTGGACGTCAATATCTCAATAACTATTTCATCTACATTTATGAAATTTGTGGTTCTAGTTGTTCTCAGGGACCTAAATACATAAGCCAAATTTCATTTTTTTCTGTTGAATAGATTTGGAGTTATTGAGGGGTCAAAAGTGGCTCCAAACGGTTCGTGTAATATAACACACGGCTGCTGCTCGCCAGTTCCTGCGGTGAACTTGGCTGGACACGCTGCCGCGTGTCTAGATATATGAGTAAAATTAAGTTACGACGCGTGTTTTAATTACTTAATGCATGTATTGTGCTGAATAATCCATAATTAATAAATTTGCGATGCATACGAGGGGCACACCGAAATGATCGGGAATAGAGTACTTTAAACTGAGTTACATTAAATCCTTTTTTGTCACATGCATACTGGCGACTTACAATCACGATGCCGTTTTTACAATTTAAAAAAAGAACGATATATTTTTTTAATTCCATTTTTAAATTGACAACTCGATGAACAAAATGGAGCTGACGCGTGAAAATTTTCGTGCAATTATTTACCATAACTTTCGTCGTGGCTTATCTCCAGATGAATGTCGCAATGAGCTTGTTACTATATACGACATTGAAGCACCTAGTCAGACGACACTATATCGGTGGTATGCTGAGTTTCGACGGGGTCGTGCCTCTCTTGGCACCGTACCTTCATCAGGTCGGCCGAAAACGGCGGTTTCGCCTGAAAACATCGCGGCTGTGGAAAAACTACTAAAAGAAGATAGACATGTGACATACGAGCAGATTCGGGCAACCATAGGCATTGGAATGACTGCAATTCACACTATTTTGCATGGTGAATTGGGTGTCAGAAAATTGATTTCCCGATGGGTACCCCATAATTTGTCTGAAGAGCAAAAGGCGGCTCGTGTTGATTGGTGCCGATCTATTCTGAAATGCTACAATGGAGGAAAGTCAAAAGCCGTTTATAATATGGTCTCGGGTGACGAATCCTGGATTTATTCTTATGAGCCTGAAAGAAAGCACCAGTCGGCAGTATGGGTCTTCGATGACGAGGTCAAACCAACGAAAGTTGTGCGTTCTCGAAGCGTGTCGAAGAAGATGGTGGCTTCGTTCGTCTCAAAAAAGGGGCATGTTGCCACAATTCCTCTAGAAGAACAAAGAACCGTTACCGCTGATTGGTATATCACAGTTTGTTTGCCGGAGGTGCTGGCCGAACTTCGCCAAGGGAACCCGAGACGCCGCGTCATCTTACACCACGACAATGCGAGCTCCCACACCGCCCACAAAACAACTAAATTTTTGAACGACGAAAACGTTGAGTTGATGTCCCATCCTCCATACAGCCCTGACCTGAGTCCAAATGATTTTTTTACGTTCCCTAGAATTAAAGATTTATTGCGTGGTCAGCGGTTTGAGAACCCAGAAGCCGCTGTGGAAGCCTATAAATCGGCCATTTTGGCAATGCCTACTTCAAACTGGAATTATTGTTTTAATGACTGGTTTAAAAGAATGCAAAAGTGCATTGAATGTAACGGAGAATACTTCGAAAAACAATAAAATATAATTTATGTATATAGGGCACATAGTTTTTTAAATTCCCGATCATTTCGGTTTGCCCCTCGTATAAGCAAGATTAAAATATTTTTTTGGAGTCTTTATCACCGAATTACAAGTCTTTTTTTTTTACCTTTTACCCGACTGCCGAAGAAAAGGAGGGTAATGTTTTTGGGGCGTAGTATGTATGTATGTGGTAGGGTTTCATATTTTAACGATTTTTCTTTTATTTGGCTCACCCGCTGATTTTGTTTTAGTTTTAGGACACGAAAAAACGTCTGATTTTTTTATTAAGTCAGGGCTCGCTACCGCCTATTAAAAATCTGAGATAAATGTTATTAGAACTCTGTTCACACAGTTATTTTTCTAAATTACCAGCAGTAATATTATTGTATGATCCTAATGTATCAATTTAGTTACGTAATTATCAACAAAATTATTCCGTGTATAGAAAAAAAAATAGGTTCGTTTAAATTAAATATATTTTTTAATTTATTTTTTTAAGAGAATAACGTAGGTACGTTCTGAAAAAGTAGACACAATGAAAAAAAAAATTTTTTTTCCTTTGCCGGTGCCGGTAGTGACGGCATGGCCATGGTGATGTGGCCAGGCCCAAAAACTTGATAAAAAAATTAAAAAATCAGGGACTTTTTTTGCGTCATTGTCAAGGTCAAGACGTTGACAAGAACCAAAAAATATTTAGGTGTGATGCATGTAGCGTTGAATAATAAATACTTAAGTAATTAATAGATTTGATTGTTTAGGTACCTTTTTTTTCATTAATAAAAAAAAATAATTTTGCAAATACATGAAATTTAATTTAATTCTAATTGAAATTGTTATCTAACATTTTTTTTTTGTTTGATTTCATTATGCCTAATTATGTGATAAAAAAAATTAAAACTTGTGTAATTTGGTTATAGTCTAGTTAGAGTAGTATGTATCACCGACTTAAGGTGATTGTCACCAAATAAGCGATGTTCACGCAACATAAATAATTGTCGATTATGAACAGTATTATTTGTTATAATTAAGATTTAAATGGCTGATTATGCTAATAGATAGACTGTCTGCAGTTCCTATTAAAAGTAAAAACATTGATTGATAATAACATGGACTTTTAATCATATTTCGATTTTATCACCGAATTAGATGAGATCACCCTATTGTAGTATGTAGCTAATGTCTACATTTATTATAGCATGCAGTATAACTGTAGCCTAATGCATATTGCTTGGATAAGCGTTAACCTTATTGTAAAAATGTATATAAGCTAATGTTTTAAGTAATTAAACGTTCACTACTATCTAGAGCTCGGCATATACCTTGTCTCCCATCTACGTCCCTGGTCGACCAAATTACCACATATATTACAGTATTACATTCTGCAGAACTCTAAGGCTCCTTATCCGTTCAAAAATGCTGTATGCACGCGGCGGCATCCATACAGTGCCATCTGTTCGTAAAGTTTTCTTTGTCCTCTAAAGATTGTAATCAATTTCGGTACAGGCATAGCTGGACATCCAAAGATGGTTATAGGTTACTTTTATCCCGAGTACCGTAAAAAGTTGAAATGACGCGGACGATTTTTTTAGGGTTCCGCACCCAAAGGGTAAAAACGGGACCCTATTACTGAGACTTCGCTGTCCGTCCGTCCGTCCGTCTGTCACCAGGCTGTATCTCAAGAACGGTGATAGCTAGACAGTTGAAATTTTCACAGATGATGTATTTCTATTGCCGCTATAACAACAAATACCTACTAAAAATAAAATAAAATAAATATTTAAGGGGGGCTCCCATACAACAAACGGGATTGGTTGCGTTAACTTTGCACCTCATTTGTATGGAGCGCTATACATACCAGGTGCAAACTTAACTTAACCACTTAAGGATGGAAAGTGTTTGTACGGAACCCTCGGTGCGCGAGTCCGACTCGCACTTGACCGGTTTTTTTATACTACGACGGTAGCAAACAAGCATGCGGCCCGCCCAATGCTAAGCAGTTACCGCCGCGGACGCTCGCGACGCCAGGATAATCACACGCTGACCCTTTAAGAACCTATTTACTCCCCTCTTGAAGAACCGCATACTGTAGCCCCCGGGGACTCCTCGGCGGGAGCTCATTCCACATGCGGAGCGTTCGCGGTAGGGAACTCCTCTGGAACCGCACAGTTCTCGACCATTCATAAATTGCGGCAACTACTAGTAAATAAGTAACACTTGATAATCTGAATCGACTTAGCAAATGCGGATGGCCTATAATTTACTCAAGGATATAATTACCACCGTGGACAATGATTGACGCTAATTACAGTTAGACTTGATAATTAATATGCCCTCTAAATACTAATTGCGTATTATGTGGTATTACTGTGTCCGTCATTTGCTGCATCCTTTTTAAATATTCAGGTTTTGATTGTTTGCGCAGTGGGGAAAATAATTCATTGTTTACCAAGGGATGACAATTATCAATTGGCAGATATTTCGGAATAATACTCAAGAGGAAATCAATAATTTTACCTGAGTTAAACTCTACTTTTGGGGTTGGACCGTTAATCCGTTAACGTTAATGGTTTTCGTTTTAACGAAACTTTAACGTAGACATCTATTAATTGGGAAATAGACATTTAATGTTTCTTACCTCAGAACTTCGTAATTTACGACCGATTTCAAAAATGATTTTGCTTGTTCTAAAAATGCATTGACGTGATCTTTGCGGATTCGAGGGAACTCCACGGCTTTCTGGACTGACGGAGCCGTCGAGCCGTGGGTTCAAATCCCGCTCAAAGTATACACATTTCCAATTTTTGATTTCCCTCAAACCTTAAAAGTGGAGATGACAGAATGTAATTTTCCTCTCTTCTTCCAGACTGGCGAACATAATGAAAGAGATAGCGCTACTCCCGGAGAACCTCCTCCAGATGCCGTCGGTGGGGCTGGTGAACCAGTGGTACGAGCGGTCCTTCGCTGAGATCATTTGGTTCGAGAAGATGGACCCAGAACAGAAGGTCCTCAGCGAGTAAGTACAATTATATATCCCTTGGGTTCCAACAGCAATAATAAACAGTTGGGATAGTGCTACTCTTTAAGAACCTCTTCTGGATGCCATGGGTAGGACGGGTGTACCAGTGGTATGAGCGGTCCTTCTCAGAGATGATTAGGTTTGAGAAGATGGACCCAGAACAGAAGGTGCTCAGCGAGTAAGTACAATTATATATCCCTTGGGTTCCAACAGCAATAATAAACAGTTGGGATTGTGCTACTTTTTGAGAACCTCTTCTGGATGCCATCGGTGGGGCTGGTGACCAGGTTCGAGAACATGGATCCTGAACAGAAAGTAATAAGCGAGTGAGTACAATTACCTTTCATGTTAAAGTAGGCCTTCCTCGTGGCTCTAGAATTTTCGCGGGGTCTTGATACTCTCGATACTAACGTATGACCCACAGACGTGTGTAAAATATCCTTGGTTGGGAAAGTTAGACACAGATATAAACCCACAGCCGCCGAGAAAGGATAAACAACATCCTATGGTTGTTAGTATGTCCTATCCTCTCTTTTCTCTCTCATGAAATCGTTTATTCTGATTATGAGCACATAACAAATCCAAAGATAGATGTTTCTATACTGTACAACTTTCTTTTTTCCAGATTTTGTGAGCGACTAGTCCACATCCGAAACCGGCACGCGGACGTAGTCCAGACCATGGCGCAGGGAGTCCTGGAGCTGAAGGAGTCCCACGAGGTGGAATGCGGGGTAGAACACTCCATACAGTACTTCCTCGACCGCTTCTACATGAGCAGGATCTCCATTCGGATGCTCATCAACCAGCATAGTGAGTATAGGATTCTTTTTACATCCGCGAACGATCCGGGAATAGGCTACAGTATAGGGTTCTTCGAGAGGGGAGTAGTGGTTCTTAAACTGATGCTGGCGTCGCAAGCGTCCGTAGGCTGCTTAACTTCAGGCGGGCCGCATGCTTGCTAATCACCGTCGAAGTTTTCTACACTATACAATCTTTTCCGACCGCTTGTACTTACTATTGTGCGGAAGAAGGCCCAGAGGCAGAAGTCCGATATGCTGGTCGGACGAGATACGCTCCAACCTTAACACCTCAGTTTACGCTGCCGTCCACGCAGCCGAGGATAGAGTTCGCGAAGACCGTCGACCAGAAAGTCATTCAGAGAGGCTTCTACCCTCAGCATTGAGGGTTATCGACTCAAGGAGGATACCTGGTATTCCATTACCTCCAAAACTCTAAGGAGTAGAATAAAGATTTAGAATATTTTTGGCTCTGAAAGCCGTTTCCATGTTTCTCTAATTTTCTTAACTGGTGACCACGTACCGACCAACGATCTGGTCAGGAGAGCGGGATGACGTTGGATAAGAGTGGCGCATGACCGATCGTTGTGGATAACCATGGGAGAAGCCTTTGTCCAACAGTGAAAAAAATATAACTATGCCTGTTCCTTATTTTTTATGATTATGATTCAACTCATTATTATAAGCTTTTATTTACTTTCACTTGTCCCGTTGTAATGAAATTTTGCAAGTTAAATTTGACCCACGTTCTGATTTCCAATTGAGCTGAAATTTTGCAAGAATATGCAAATCGCGTGACAATGCAATATTATGATGAAGTGGAGCTAATCTGATGATGGAGCTGGAAGGTGGCCATAGGAACTCCGTAATAAATAAAACAATCATATCGAGTTTGGTCTCTTTAGAATAGTCTCTGTGAGCAATTGATGGATGTTCATGTGTCACTAAACTGGAAGCAAGAGCTGAATTCCATTCAAAATTCCATTCATTCAGCCTGTTACGCACTCAAGACTGTTTATTACGCATTAGTTGAATCCAAGTTGCGGTACAGCATTATATATTGGGGAAATAGCTACATGTATAATACAAGCAAAGCTTTGGTTGCTCAAAAAAGAGCGTTACGATCCATTTTGCGTCTTCCTCAGTGGGCCTCCTGTAGAGAACACTTTAAAAATTGGAATATTCTAACAGTTCCCAGTTTATATGTACTCGTTTTACTAACTACGTTTATGAAAAAGATCTCCAAATTCGAGACTAGCGAAGAACAAAAGTTACGCTTTCTTACACGCACCAAAAATTTGAAGCCCTAAGCACGCAAAAGCAGGTTTCTGTCCTAAGCACAAAGTAGCGCAGCACTGTACAAGAAACCAGGCAATGATCATTTTTAAAAGTATTTAATTACAGACTGTGTCGCGTTTAATAAACAATTGAAGGCATATTTGTTGAGGGGGTGCTTCTGTATTATTGATGAAATATTTGCAAATTAGTTTTTAGTAATTATTACGTGTTACATATTTAAATTCTATTTTCGGTGAAGGAAAACATCGTGAGGAAACCACCTAAGCCCAATAAGGCCTAGTTTCCCCTCTGGGTTAGAAGGTCTGATGGCAGTCGCTTTCGTAAAAACTAGTGCCTACGCCACATCTTGGGATTTAGGTAGCCGACCCCGATTGAGAATTCACTCTACAAAAAAGATATGGGACAAAGGCTAGGAGGATGATGATGACATATTTAAATTCTATTCTAGTTATTATTATTTTAAGTGTGTGTATTAATTTCAAACACAATCATAGTATGTTTATGAAATAAATAAATGAAATGAAGTTCAAAGAAAAGTACAGTCGGCTATAAAAGCTTGCCACAAAAATGTTTTTTCTTTTTTTGCCAGAAACTTATTTTGAAAACACTGTAAATCTTTGGGCTACCTGTCCATGAGCGGAGCGGAACGGAGGTGTGTAAATTAGACCAATCACATTTCTCAGATTTAAATGCACTTTTTTCAGGCTTCGCAAAGACGAAGCCTGTGTGGTTCATTATCTTCGCCCCGCTTCAGAAGGCCGACAGCTTTAGTATGTTTAATGAAATAATCAACTTTATTCTTCAAGTAGTCCGCAAGGGCACTTTTACATATCTGAGTCTACCGGCATTTCACAAGAGGAGACTGTTGAGAAGAAACGCCGAAAATCAACAGTCAGTCATTTTTTCAGAAACTTACTTAACTATTACAGTAATATGAACTTAACTTAGTTTGTACCTATCTTAAGAATTTAGGCGTGCCTATACGTATTAGTCCTCGAAGAAAACATATTAAAAGTGTATTTTAAGATATTAAATAAGTAAAAATGTAAAAATAAAATGGAAACTACAAGAAAGTATGACGGTTTGTCACAATTTATGTACGTTTGATATGCTTTCTTATTAGAACTGTGTCCCATAAACTAGTCAGGTACAATCTAACACGAATTAAGGAGTCAGTTACTTGGTTTCTGGTTCTGTTTCTCAATTTAATCCTTTGAAAATCCGAAAGTCAAGCGAAACTGATCCAAAATGTTCTTTCCAGCCATCCTCTTCGGCGAGCCACCGGTTGGAGCGAAGCAGGCTTCAGTGAACGGCATGGGAAATGGAGGCAGACATATTGGCAGTATAGACCCTGCTTGCGATGTCGTCGACGTTGTCAGGGACGCGTACGAAAACGCGCGGTTTCTGTGCGACAGATACTATCTGGCGTCGCCGGATCTGGTGCTTCTACAATGCGGAGGTGAGTGAGAGTTTCTGAGTCCAATTTTAAGCAGGTTTCATTGTTGAGTGGTGACTACGTACTGGAAGACAGCGTGATAAGTCGTCACCGGTGTCAGGGACGCATACGAAAACGCGCGGTTTCTGCGCGACAGATACTATCTGGCTTCGCCGGAGCTTGTGCTTCTACAATGCGGAGGTGAGTGATAGTTTCTGAGTCTAATTTTAAGCAGGTTTCATTGTTGAGTGGTGACTACGTACTGGAAGACAGCGTGATAAGTCGTCACCGGTGTCAGGGACGCATACGAAAACGCGCGGTTTCTGCGCGACAGATACTATCTGGCTTCGCCGGAGCTTGTGCTTCTACAATGCGGAGGTGAGTGATAGTTTCTGAGTCTAATTTTAAGCAGGTTTCATTGTTGAGTGGTGACTACGTACTGGAAGACAGCGTGATAAGTCGTCACCGGTGTCAGGGACGCATACGAAAACGCGCGGTTTCTGCGCGACAGATACTATCTGGCTTCGCCGGAGCTGGTGCTTCTACAATGCGGAGGTGAGTGATAGTTTCTGAGTCTAATTTTAAGCAGGTTTCATTGTTGAGTGGCGAGTATTTACTGGAAGATGTGATAAGTCGTCGCCGTTGTCAGGGACGCGTACTAAAAACGCGCGGTTTCTGCGCGACAGATACCTGTCGTACTATTTATTTTATGCTTAATTTCGAGTGTTACTGATATCTTTCGTATACTTGTCCTCAGAGCCGTCCGAGCGGCCGATGCCGGTGGTGTACGTGCCCTCCCACCTCTACCACATGCTGTTCGAGCTGTTCAAGAACGCCATGAGAGCCACCATGGAGACCCATGAGAGCAGTCCACCTCCCATCACTGTGAACATCGTGCCGGGCAAGGAAGACGTCTCGGTTAAGGTCAGTTGTTTAAGGTCCCCCTCTACCACATGCTGTTCCAGCTGTTCAAGAGAGGAAGAGCCTCCATGCAGAGCCATGAGAGCTGTCCGCCTCCCATCACTGTGAACATCGTGCAGGGCAAGGAAGACGTCTAAGTTAAGGTCAGTTGTTTAAGGTCCCCCTCTACACATGCTGTTCCAGCTGTTCAAGAGAGGAAGAGCCTCCATGCAGAGCCATGAGGTCCGTCTCCCATCACTGTGAACATCGTGCAGGGCAAGGAAGACGTCTCGGTTAAGGTCAGTTGTTTAAGGTCCCCCTCCACCACATGCTGTTCCAGCTGTTCAAGAGAGGAAGAGCCTCCATGCAGAGCCATGAGAGCTGTCCGCCTCCCATCACTGTGAACATCGTGCAGGGCAAGGAAGACGTCTAAGTTAAGGTCAGTTGTTTAAGGTCCCCCTCTACACATGCTGTTCCAGCTGTTCAAGAGAGGAAGAGCCTCCATGCAGAGCCATGAGGTCCGTCTCCCATCACTGTGAACATCGTGCAGGGCAAGGAAGACGTCTCGGTTAAGGTCAGTTGTTTAAGGTCCCCCTCCACCACATGCTGTTCCAGCTGTTCAAGAGAGAAAGAGCCTCCATGCAGAGACATGATAGCTGTCCGCCTCCCATCACTGTGAACATCGTGCCGGGCAAGGAAGACGTCTCGGTTAAGGTCAGTTGTTTAAGGTCCCCCTCCACCACATGCTGTTCCAGCTGTTCAAGAGAGAAAGAGCCTCCATGCAGAGACATGATAGCTGTCCGCCTCCCATCACTGTGAACATCGTGCAGGGCAAGGAAGACGTCTCGGTTAAGGTCAGTTGTTTAAGGTCCCCCTCCACCACATGCTGTTCCAGCTGTTCAAGAGAGGAAGAGCCTCCATGGAGACCCATGAGAGCTGTCCGTCTCCCATCACTGTGAACATCGTGCGGGGCAAGGAAGACGTCTCGGTGAAGGTCAGTTGTTTAAGGGCCTCACCGCGTGCGTCCGGCTAAACCCTGTAATCAAAAAACAATTTCATCTGTTGTTGGGGAAATCGGAGATAGAATAATTATGTATTTATTAACAGGCATCGGAGTTCTCCAACCACAATAAGCATAAGGCCGTTTGGAATGAGATAAATGAATGAGTATGAGTGTGAATTGTACTTTGATGTTAATATCGGCCCCATAGCTCTCTAAAGTCTAAAGCGTGTCACACACTACGCAGATACGATAATATTTTATCTGCGTATAATAACTTAACCCATTATAGACTGAGTTTTTTTGAGGTGTCCAATTTTTATAATTTTTTTATATGTTGTTTATTAGAGTATATGTTACGAAATTTGAGCAATGAAAACTTTTTGTAATCTACGGTTTTTTAAAAAAACGCTGGTACTCGTACCATATGGGACCGCTAGCCTCGTACTGAGGTAAAGATTTGGAAATACTATGAAATGAATAACGTGCTACAAATATGGGTACTTAGTATTATTTATTTAATAAATCAGCCTCCAGAGTTGCAACATAATATATATAGAACATTTGTTTGACTAAATTAATTTAATAAAATGAGCCTCCGGATTGTAGCAACATTTTTTTTCTTTACTTTACATGAAATTGGTAGTTGCATTGCATGCAGCACATAATCCCCCATCACATTTCGAGCATTCCAATCTTGACCGAGCCTGGCAGTTCTCGTACGCACATCTTCGTCGCTTTGAGAAAGGATGAGAAGGTGGTTTTGAGAAGATGGTGTGGTGGACCATCATACCTTATGGAGTCACTTACACGTCTGTCAGTTCGGGAATATTTCGAGTATTGCGGACGTCCTCCAGGAAGAGGTAGTTTTTGATACGTTAGTGCTATGTACCGGCGGAAGACCAATTGACTACCTTTCTTAATAAGACCCAAGCATTACAAATAGCGGTATCTACAAAGTACCTTGGCTAGATTCGGTATTTTTATTGCGGCATGACCGAGGCAGTCGTTAGGATTCACGTAATACAACTTCTCATGGGGAGTTGAGTTATTTGCCACTTAGATTATTTACTTATGGTTATGGGCTCCGTTTTCCGCACTTAGCCCGTGTATATTCGGGCCGTTGTGCGTGCATGTTTGCTAGCTAATAGTCTAGCCAGCCTAACTCCGTCCAGAAGCGCAGGATTCTCCTGGTGTCTCCACAGGCTTCACGAAGTGACCTCGGTGCTTTGAGGATTTCAGCCCGTTGCTTAGCTACGGCGGCGCATTCCAGGATCACGTGGGTAGCTGTTTCTTCGGCCGACAGGCATCCCCTACATAGGGGGCTATCGGTCATTCCTAGAACATATAAGTGCTTGTTAAGTGTGCAGTGTCCAGTGATAGTGCCTACTACTACTCGCAGGGCGGGCCTGCTTAGCGATAATAAGCGCTTTGTCAGGCGTGTGTCCGGGTATGGGACTGTTTCCCGGGACTGCCTGCATGTACTGGTTTCTGCCCATTGATCGGCGTGTTGTGATCGTGTTCTGTGACGAAGCCATGTACGCAGCTGGTTAAACGCCAAGGGGAGCAAAGGATCTGGGCCAATTGCCGATTGATCGGACCCTCTCCTTGCCAGCTGGTCGGCTGCGTCGTTACCTAGAGACCCACTATGCCCTTTTATCCATTGCAACGTGATCCGATTATTCGAACCGATCGTTTGCAACGCTGAGTGACACTCTAGTATGAGCCCGGATTTGATTGTTTTATTCTCCAGAGCTCGTAAGACTGCAGCGCTGTCGGAAACAATACGTATCTTTTGGTCTTTGATACCTCGCGCAGCAACTGCCTTAGCAGCCTGTGTGATGGCAAGGCATTCAAATTGGAAGATGGAACTATATTTGCCTAAGGCTATTGATATGTTTACGTTTATTTCAGGTGAGTATATTCCAGCTCCTGTCCCTGTTTGTGTCTTTGACCCGTCCGTATATATGCGTATTTCGTGTATATCGGATTGATCGTTAGGTTCTTCAATCAATTCGATTTCGTATCTCTTATTGAAGTAATGCTGTTTGGGTATCTTGTCGTTGGGAGCAGCTATCATTGGCTTGTGTTTGATAGCCTCCTCAAGTATTTCGGCATGACCCCCGTGTGCTACACCCCAGAGGTTAAGCGTCTTCAGTCTGATAGCTGCTGATGCCGCCTCTTGCTGAATGAACAGTTCAAGGGGTGGCAGTCCTAGCAGTACCTCCATTGCCGCTGTGGGTGTTGTTCTCATGCAGCCCGTCGTTGCTACACAAGCAAGTCTTTGAAATTGCTGCAGTTTATGTTTGGCTGTTGTCAGTTTGGTTCTGGGCCACCAAACCACAGCGCCGTAGGTGATAATAGGTCTTATCACCGCAGTGTAAAGCCACATTGTGATCCTGGGGTTTAAGCCCCAGGTTCTACCAACTAGTCTTTTACACTGCCAAAATACGACGCAGGCTTTGTTCAGTTTGTTTTCTAAGTGTTTGTTCCATAGTAGTTTGTCATCCAGGATGACGCCCAGATACTTGACCTCTTTGCTGAGAGTCAGAGTTGTGTTTTGGAGTTTTGGCAAGCGACTGATATTTATGGTTCGCTTCCTGGTGAACAAGACTAGTTCTGTTTTAGCTGGGTTGACTGACAGGCCATGGTCAGAACACCATTGTTCGACGATTTTGAGTGCCTCTTGCATAAGGTCGCAGAGGGTTGCCTCAAACTTTCCTCTTACTTGGATCGCTACATCGTCTGCATAGCCTACAGTGTAGATGCCTGCCTCGTTGAGCTTCCGGATTAATCCGTCCACTACGAGGTTCCACAGGAGTGGTGATATAACTCCACCCTGTGGGCAGCCTCTTGACACGATAGCTCGAGTTGTGCCATTCACTGTTACCTGTACAGCCCTTTGTCTCAGCATGTTGTCGATCCAACCTGCTACGGTTTGATCGGCTCCATGTCTGAGCAGGGCTTGGCTAATGCTGTTGAATTGCGTCTTGTCGAAGGCTCCTTCGATATCGATGAAAGCCACAAGCGCTGAGGATTGTGTTGATAATGCGTGTTCTATGGGTGAAACAACGCTGTGTAGTGCTGATTCGGTTGATTTGCCTGAACTGTAGGCGTGTTGTTGCGGGTGAAGAGGATATTGCGCCAAGGTTCCATCTCTGAGATCGCGATCACAGAGGCGTTCCAGAGTTTTTAATAGGAACGACGTGAGACTTATCGGCCTGTATGACTTGGGCTGCGTATAGTCACTCTTACCTGGTTTGGGTATAAATACCACCTTAACTTCTCTCCATTTCTTGGGAATATATCGATGTCTTAGGCAGGCCTGATATATTTGGACTAAGTGTGGCGCAATGGTGTCCTTGCACCACTGCATAAGCCCTGGGAATATACCATCTAAGCCTGCCGCTTTGAACGCAGAGAAGCTGTTTATTGCCCATAACACCCTTTCCAGTGTTACAATTCTTTGGGCAGTGTGTGTGGCTTCAACAGGTGATTGATCAAATTCCTGTTGATCTGCCTGGTCCCATGCACAGTTCTCCGTAATGGAGCAGCCTGGGAAGTGTGTATTAAGCAACAACTCACACATCTCACTATCAGTGTTAGTATAAGTGTTGTCTGGTTTTTTCAGAGAGCCTAGGTTACGGTTTGGTTCGCTGGATAAGATGTTTTTAACCCTGGCTGCCTGACTGTTTGATTCTATGTTAGTGCAGAAGGCTCTCCAGCTCTCGCGTTTCCTCTCACGGATTCGCTTTTTGTACAGAGATTGGGTTTGCTTGTAGGCATCCCAATCCGAGCCCTTCCTTGTGTTGCTCGCTCTATTAAACAGCTTGCGTAGTTTGCGCCGCATTTTCTCCAGATCCGGCCCCCACCAGCTATTGCGGTTAGAGACCTTGGTGGGGGGCGTTATTTCTGGACAGGTTCTTGTAAATGAGTTGATTAGTGTCTGTGTCAGTTCATTAACGTGTCTCTCTATGTCAACAGGTCCGTCATACTTAAATGTCACTTGTGGAGCTAAATTAGCGGACATTAATTGACTGAATCTGGCGCGGTCTGTCCTAGATTATTTACTTATTAAAGCACCAGCATCTTTTTTGCCAATATCATATTTTTCAGGTTCAAGGTCCTCATGAGTGATTGAGAAGATGCAGTGTACACGAAGGCATTGGCAATTATAGAGGACAATAAAATTGCCAATGTCTCGTGTACACTACATCTAAAATGCTCCAAAACTTCATTAATACAATAAAATAATATTTTTAAATTATATTTTGTTATAATCTTTCGATATTATGTTAAATCACTTTTGCATATTACTTAAAAAAATATAGTACTTAACATAAACTTTATTTAAAAACCGCACGGGAACCGCCTAGCGATCCCGTACGGTACCAGCAACTTTAACGCAGGGTAGCTGCCGCTATTTTAAATAAATAAAACTAAAGCCACATTACTAAATTAAACGTTTTTGCAATAAAATTGGTTATTTATCTGTTAGCCAACATAATATCATAACTTACTCGAACGGCGGAAACATTTTTCCGCAAAATTTGCGATGCACCAACTTTGACCTCCAATCACACGCAACTGATATCAATAAGAACTGTTTTAGGTAAACAATATGGTGGCGACAGTCTCCTAGATCAACTTTAACCAATGAGAGCCCAACTTACGCGCCGCAATTTGGTCAATCGCGCGCAATTAAATCACGTAAATAAATGGTCCCATACGGTACCGCTAGTCTATAATGGGTTAATGATCTGAAACTATCACACACTACGCAGATACGATAATATACGAAACGATACATTCAGCTTCGATTCGGCTCCGTCTCACATCCACCTGGATCTATCTGCAGATAAGATACTATACCATATTTATATCGGCAGATATTATACGCAGATCAATTTATATACGCAGATAATATCTTTGCCATCTTTCGATATATGTCGTTGCCCACAGATACTTCACGATAAAATATAAGTTATCTGCGCTGTGTGTTAGCTCATTGAATTGTATAGGGAGCGATATTGACAGATATGCGTTCAGATACAGATATCTTATCGTATCTGCTTAGTGTGTGACACGCTTTACCGCGATATCAGAAGTCCGATGGCTATTTATCAAAAATGTATATCATTTGAAACATTTATATTGAAGACGCCAGCTGTACGTTGATGCACAAACGTAATTGAAAACAAATTAAGTGAGACAAAACACGATAGATTTATCATCAAACAAAAATATAAAAGTGAAAATAAAATGCAAAAAGTTGAAGAGACCGGGAATCGATCTTGGTACCTCTGGTACGTGTCAACCACTCTACCACCGCAACACCAGGATACCTATCGAAACTATAAAAGTATAGATGTCGTATTTTTCAGATGTCGGACCGCGGCGGCGGGATTCCTCGCAGTGTGTCAGACCTGCTGTTCAAGTACATGTACAGCACGGCGCCGCAACCCTCCAAGTCGGACTCACACACCGTGCCGCTCGCTGGTAACATATTCACTTTGCTAAAACCCAGGCAAACGGGCTGTATAAGAGCTTCATCATATCAGCCGATAGATCCACTTCTCGACAAAGGCTTCCCCTAAAGTTCTCCAATTTAAGCTGTATAGGCTTTATAAGTTCTTTGTGCTGCCCTTGTGCTACTTGGGATGTATGTTATTTTAACTGCGTGAACCGGGGTTTAAGTGGGCGTTTAGCCCCGATGGATGACGGGGAGCTAGCTCCTAGTGGACGTTTATTTAACCAGATCTAGAGACTCTAGAGAGAGTGACAAGCCTAGGGCAGGGCCATTGCTAAGGTCAATTTAAAGTATTTTTTTTTGTATTTTCACAGTCGAAGTGGAAAGCAGAGTGTTACACTCAGAATATATTTATCCTCGCTCGCTTCTCGCTCGTCCAAATAATGTCAAACAATATTTTTGTCAAATTTAAGGACATACAAACAGCAGCTCTTTAATCGAATATATATGTGTTCCAGGCTATGGGTACGGTCTCCCCATCTCGAGGCTGTACGCGCGATACTTCCACGGAGACCTGCTTCTAATGTCCTGTGAGGGCTATGGGACTGACGCTGTAATATATCTGAAGGTACATAATTAAAGCCTGACCAGAAATGTATGAGCATTATCCAGAGGGCGTAACTTTTTCTGACAATAAGGGAAACATTCAAGATGTTTTAAATGTTCATCCGTCCACCATTGAATGGTCTTGTATCACAGCTTATTTATTTTGTTCCAGGCACTCTCGAACGAAGCCAACGAGCTCCTGCCGATCTTCAACAAGACGTCGTCGAAGTTCTACCGGCCGTCGGCGCAGCTCGCGGACTGGTCCGGCAGCCTCAACACCGCCGGCCCCGCGCGCGGCAGCAGGGAGAAGCTGTCCCCGCTCTCGCACAGTCTATAGTACGGGGACTAAGTAACCCCCCCCCTCGAACAGTCTATAGTAGGGGAAAATGGGGTTAGGAGAAGCTCTCCCTCCTCTCGCACAGTCTATAGTACGGGGACTAAGTAACCCCCCCCTCGAACAGTCTATAGTAGGGGAAAATGGGGTTAGGAGAAGCTCTCCCTCCTCTCGCACAGTCTATAGTACGGGGACTAAGTAACCCCCCCCTCGAACAGTCTATAGTAGGGGAAAATGGGGTTAGGAGAAGCTCTCCCTCCTCTCGCACAGTCTATAGTACGGGGACTAAGTAACCCCCCCCCTCGAACAGTCTATAGTAGGGGAAAATGGGGTTAGGAGAAGCTCTCCCTCCTCTCGCACAGTCTATAGTACGGGGACTAAGTAACCCCCCCCCTCGAACAGTCTATAGTAGGGGAAAATGGGGTTAGGAGAAGCTCTCCCTCCTCTCGCACAGTCTATAGTACGGGGACTAAGTAACCCCCCCCTCGAACAGTCTATAGTAGGGGAAAATGGGGTTAGGAGAAGCTCTCCCTCCTCTCGCACAGTCTATAGTACGGGGACTAAGTAACCCCCCCCCTCGAACAGTCTATAGTAGGGGAAAATGGGGTTAGGAGAAGCTCTCCCTCCTCTCGCACAGTCTATAGTACGGGGACTAAGTAACCCCCCCCTCGAACAGTCTATAGTAGGGGAAAATGGGGTTAGGAGAAGCTCTCCCTCCTCTCGCACAGTCTATAGTACGGGGACTAAGTAACCCCCCCCCTCGAACAGTCTATAGTAGGGGAAAATGGGGTTAGGAGAAGCTCTCCCTCCTCTCGCACAGTCTATAGTACGGACCTTTCCCCCCTCGTACATTATAGTAAGGGAGAAGGGGCTAAGGAATAGCTCCCCCCCCACCCTCAGTCTATCATGGGGGGCTCCTTCCTATAATGTATAATGCTCGCGGACTGGTCCGGCAGCCTCCACACCGCCGGCCCCGCGCGCGGCAGCAAGGAGAAGCTCTCCCCCCTCTCGCACAGTCTATAGTACGGGGACTAAGGCCCTTCCCCCTTCGTACAGTCTATAGTAGGGGAAAAGGGGCTACGGAATAGCCCCCCCCCCACCCTCAGTCTATCGTGGGGGGCTCCTTCCTATAATGTATAATGCTCGCGGACTGGTCCGGCAGCCTCAACACCGCCGGCCCGGCGCGCGGCAGCAAGGAGAAGCTGTCCCCGCTCTCGCACAGTCTATAGTACGGGGACTAAGGCCCTTCCCCCTTCGTACAGTCTATAGTAGGGGAAAAGGGGCTACGGAATAGCCCCCCCCCCACCCTCAGTCTATCGTGGGGGGCTCCTTCCTATAATGTATAATGCTCGCGGACTGGTCCGGCAGCCTCAACACCGCCGGCGCCGCGCGCGGCAGCAAGGAGAAGCTCTCCCCCCTCTCGCACAGTCTATAGTACGGGGACTAAGGCCCTTCCCCCTTCGTACAGTCTATAGTAGGGGAAAAGGGGCTACGGGATAGCCCCCCCCCCCACCCTCAGTCTATCGTGGGGGGCTCCTTCTTATAATGCTCGCGGACTGGTCCGGCAGCCTCAACACCGCCGGCCCCGCGCGCGGCAGCAAGGAGAAGCTCTCCCCCCTCTCGCACAGTCTATAGTACGGGGACTAAGGCCCTTCCCCCTTCGTACAGTCTATAGTAGGGGAAAAGGGGCTACGGAATAGCCCCCCCCACCCTCAGTCTATCGTGGGGGGCTCCTTCTTATAATGTATAATGCTCGCGGACTGGTCCGGCAGCCTCAACACCGCCGGCCCGGCGCGCGGCAGCAAGGAGAAGCTCTCCCCCCTCTCGCACAGTCTATAGTACGGGGACTAAGGCCCTTCCCCCCTCGCACAGTCTATAGTAGGGGAAAAGGGGCTACGGAATGCCCCCCCCCCCCCCCCCCCCCCGACCCTCAGTCTATCGTGGGGGGCTCCTTCCTATAATGTATAATGCTCGCGGACTGGTCCGGCAGCCTCAACACCGCCGGCCCGGCGCGCGGCAGCAAGGAGAAGCTCTCCCCCCTCTCGCACAGTCTATAGTACGGGGGCTAAGGACCTTTCCCCCCTCGTACAGTCTATAGTAGGGGAAAAGGGGCTACGGAATAGCCCCCCCCCCACCCTCAGTCTATCGTGGGGGGCTCCTTCCTATAATGTATAATGCTCGCGGACTGGTCCGGCAGCCTCAACACCGCCGGCCCCGCGCGCGGCAGCAAGGAGAAGCTCTCCCCCCTCTCGCACAGTCTATAGTACGGGGACTAAGGCCCTTCCCCCTTCGTACAGTCTATAGTAGGGGAAAAGGGGCTACGGAATAGCCCCCCCCTCGCACAGTCTATGGTGCGGAGGTCTCCCCCTCGCAAAGTCTATAGTACGGGGACTATGGAGCTTTCCCCCCTCGTACATTATAGTAAGGGAAAAGGGGCTAAGGAATAGCTCCCCCCCTCTCTCGTACAGTCTCTCGTGGGGGGGGGGGGGGGACTCTCCCCCTCGCACAGTTTATAGTTGCTCTCCCCCCTCCCACAGTCCATAGTTGCTCTCCCCCCTCGCACAGTTTATAGTCGCACAGTCTATAGTACGGGGACTAAGAACCTTTCCTCCCTCGTACATTATAGTAAGGGAAAAGGGGCTAAGGAATAGCTCCCCCCGTACAGTCTATCGTGGGGGGGGAGCTCTCCCCCTCCCACAGTCTATAGTTGCCCTCCCCCCTCGCAAAGTCTATATAGTACGGGGACTAAGGAGCTTTCCCCCCTCGTACATTATAGTAAGGGAAAAGGGGCTAAGGAATAGCTCCCCCCGTACAGTCTATCGTGGGGGGGAGCTCTCCCCCTCCCACAGTCTATAGTCCCCCCCCCCCCCCCGTACCGTCAATAGTAAGGGGGGAGAGGTCGGGGGGGGGGGGGGGGTATAGTAGGGGGGGGGTTAAGAAGAAGCTCACCCCCTCGCACAGTGCATATAAGGGGGGAGGGACCTCTGGACTCTAGCACTGGTATACCCGCCATACCCGGGAGATCATATCAATAGTTGTTTTCATTTAGGCATTAAAGTGGGATTCCAAAATTACTGGTATGAGAATTTTGCGTCAGCACTTTGGTTTAGGACAGGGGACTGACGGGACAAGAGCTGAGCTCTTGAACGTGCCGTATGCTGCGGTTACTTTAAGAAAATCGCTACTTTGATACACTTGAGTTGCTTATAAAAGTGCAATTTTATTGTTCATATAGTTGTCATTTTTTGAGATGTCCGAATGGTAATACAGAGATTATCTTGTAAACATGACCCCAGAAAGTTATTGTCTTATAAGTGTAGAGAAGCTCAACTTAGCACAACTGGATGCAAGTAATAAAAAAACGCAAACTATTTATATCATCTCTTGGAAAGCGGAACTCAGGCAAATTTTCGACCCTTTTGGCTTTGTCAAAGTATCTTATTCCAATGAGTTAGGATATTGAAATTTCAACCTTATGACTTAGAAAAGATATTTTGCGTTTTTTTTTACCTACTTCGGAGTGGGAGTAAGACAATGGTTTTGTGGGGTCATGTTTACAAGATATGGTCTCAAGTGGAATTCGGACAGATAAAAAAAAACAATTATAGTTAGCTTGAGTAATTGAAGTAACAAAGTATTTCATGGAAGGTATGTATTTTTCAAAATAGCGCCCACATCTTAAGGTAACTTTACGCTGTATACACATGTATCAGTCAGGATACATTCCTAAAAACGGTTCTTAAACAAAATTATTGGTATTTTTGTATTGTTCCGCCACAGAAGCAGAGAATTCTTCTATATACTGGGCCCAAAAAAGTACATAAATTACATAATTTATTGAGGGTGGGGACCGTTCCTGACAATTTTAAGTGAGTTTAAACCGTTAATAATAATTATTAAAGATGTCTCATAGTCTCGATAGTTTTAATAAAATATATATTTATTTATCCGTTATTCAAATTACACTGTGACCGTTTTACTCAATGATTTTCACAATCACATAAAAAGATAATTAAACGTTCTACTTACAGAAAATTTGCTATATAAATTGCCATAGCTCAGATGCATTCATGTACCTACATGTAATTTTATAAATACTTAATTGACATTATTTAGATTTCTAGAGGCAGTGCTTCAATTTGGACGGATATAAATATTCCTGCTCCCTCTAACGTTTGTGTTAGAAAGAGACACTAATTCGCATACAACTATGTTTCTATGTCTAAGTATTACTTTGCTAATAACAAAATTGTTAAGGTCGTTCTTCTTTTCTAGCTACAATAGTCTATCCTTCTTCTTATGATGGCATCTCATTAGAGTATTGATATTTTCGGTTTTTTAATGTTCCAATAATCGTCCATATTTTTCTACCTATTAATATTATTTCACGAACCAGCATTTTTTTTTTCAAACATGTATTTTTCGTAGAATGCCGTGACAGAGTGGCAAGCCAAAATGTGGTCTCCACTGAAAAGGACTACTCTATCACGCTATTAAACGAAACATAATAAAAAAAAAACATTATTGGCCGTAAAGGAAACTAATTAGTCCTAATAAAAAAACAAATGCATTTTTTTGTATTGTACCCTTAAACCACAATTATTTATATTACAAAAGAACGACCCGTTACTCGAATTAGCGCTCAATAGTAATAATTATTGAAAAACACGAAAATACTCACGAATCCGACATATTTTTTTCTATTAAATACTCCTTAAAAGGGCCCAAGAGTGTCGTTTGTTATTTTAAATGTGATATTCGGTTAAGGACGCGTTTTTATTTATATTCTAGGAGATCGGCCAAAAATGGACTGAGCTTGTACGGTTTGAAGTGTTTCATAGTGTTGACATTTAAAAATGTGACGAAAAACCGGTTTTGATTATATAAATCTGCTTTTAAACTGATAATTTTTCTTAATGCAAATGCATCCGGTTTTCACTTCCTAGTGTTGAGATTTTCTTCAAATGACTGAAAACCGGTTTTGTATTTAAAAACCGGGTTTTTTCTTCGGATAGAAAAAAGGTTGTCACTCCCTAGTTTGTATCTAAACATGAATTGACAAGAAGACTTAAATTGCGTTTTTTTTAATGCTCAGTCATATGCGAAAGTTATTTTTTTTCTAGAAGTTTCCAAAGAATTTGAAGAAGATTCTTAACTACTTATGACTGTTGTGTGACTCAGCTAAACATTAATTAATATTGATATTTGCATCATATATCATATCACATCTTATTTACCTATAACATTATAAATACCTTGTTTCAACAAAATTGATGTATTTAAATACAAAAGATTTTTTCATACTAATTCAATACTATGAAACAACTCAATAGGTAGGGTAGGAATCAAATGTATAAAAATTTACTCTATTACATAATTATTTGTAAGTAAAATATATCAATCAATTGGTAGCATAGATTTAAACTTGCAGTGAAACTGTCAAAAGTTACGAAGCATTTTGTACTTTATTTAGTGCAAGGCAAAGCATTTTATGTTTATTTTCCGTATAAATTCTTCGTTATAAAGTGATTTTAAATAAAGTCTTTGTACAAAATGGTGGACAATGTCTTTGTATACACACAAAGACATTGATAGTGATGAACAAAGGCTTTGTTACATGAAGTGTAAATATTCAGTTTATTAGAAAGAATTGTACCAGTTAAGAAAAAAGTAAGCCTTTGCCTTTTAGTCTCGATCTGTTGTAATAATTTTTGACTTTAGCGTAATTCTGTAGTTACTTTATAGTTAATTCATTCTAGCTTATCTAGTAAACAACTTTCCAGCTTAAATACATTTTTTTTCCGATAACGGTGAATCAAAAAAGAGGGTTATTGTTTAAAATTATGTTCCATAATAAATAAAACGTTATGGTCATCTATTTATATATGTTAGTTTATTGATTTCTTAAATAAGCTGCTATAGGCTGACTTAGGTAGAAGTTGTTTATTAAATAAGTCAAAGATGGAGCCTCAATGTGGTCATGTCTGGTCTACCATAACCGGTAAAAACCGGTTCACTATTCACTTATCTGAGCCGTAAGTTGAACTGCCGAACTGTAACCTTTTGAACGCCAACGGCAGATCATGTTGACGGAAATTTTGCTCCAGACACCACGACGTCGTTTGCCGCTATACAATAAATAAATATCGGACAACCTCACACAAATCGATCTAGTCCCAAATTAAGCTCAAGGAGGCTTGTGTTATGGGTACTAGACGACGATATTACATACTACTTATATAGATAAATATTTACTTAAATACATAGAACAACCATGACCCAAGCACAATCGAGTTCATCACACAAATATTTGCCCCGGCCGGCATTCGAACCCCGGACCGCCGGCTCAGTAGGCAGGTGTCTACAACTCTACATACCGAGCCAAACGCGTCGACAATGTCATACTATCTTTCAGTTTGGCGTGTGGGACAGATTTCCGTCGAGGAGTGGGCGGACAAGTGGTTAAAATATATTATTAAGAGTTTATATTACTTATATGACAAAGGAAACAGACATATTGATCGCACTTTCACTTTCAATAAATATTTTTTACATAACCTCTTTAAGTGCTCTAAATACCTATATTTAGTACAATTGAAAGAGTAATAATAAAATTAATGCTTCTCTTCAAAATCTCGTATCTAGTAAGTAGATTGACATTGAGATACGAGCTTTGTTTTAAGTATTTGTTACTTACTGAATTTTGGTTGTCAATAGACGACATTATCCTATTGTTCGGCAGAAAAGTCACTTACTTTAGTATAAAGTATTGAAGTTTCTGGCTCAGATAAGGGAAGCTAATATTTGACCGTATTTTTGCAAAATGCGACCAGTTTTTTTAGAGTAATGCGACAAGCGACCAAACTTATTCATTGATAAGCTTTCGCCCGCGGCTTCGCTCGCTTTTAAACATATACATTTATCATTGATTAAGACGTCATTTTAATAAAAAATATGCGCTTGTCGCTTTCTGCATAACTATGGTCAAAATTCCTAGCTGTTTAGACTGAAAAGGACTTTACACGACACACGATTTGGCTCAATTAAATTATTTATAACAAATTATAATATATATACAAACTCGATGGCTTAAACGTTTATCGTGTTGAGTTCTTTGGTTTGAAATCGGGATTTGTTGTATGAGGTACGAGAATTTTCTAAGGAAATAAATGTGACACTTTTCTAAATTTGCTTGTTTTATTTTATTACTTTTGATCGAATTATCCCAATTCAAACACAGAAAGATTATTTCGTTGTAACAATAATACGGAAGCGAGAATGAGTATAATGTAGGTTTCAGTTATAGGTACATATTCTCATCTATGGAATGCATAGATATACTTAGTATAAGTAGTTAACAAACACTGAACACCCCGCCATGTTTTAGGCTACACGCTAACACTACAAATCGATTAATTTGTTAATTATGTGGTATTAATTATTACTTAATCCTCAAACCATTTATTTGTTTGGCACTCTTCAAAACACCACTTGTTACTAGGGTTGCCACCCGTACTTTATAATAAAGTATATACTTTATTTCGGGGTAAATGTACTCTATACTTTACGAGGAAAATAAAGTACGTGAAAATACTTTATTTCGCATAGTTTGTAATTTCTCTAGAATACATTTCATAAATCATAGTTATAAAGTTGATTGTAGTTTACGTATAAAGGAACGCATCGCATTTGCACTGAGACCACTGAGTACAGTTTTGGAACGCAACCTAACCTCTCCCCAAATGTCATGTTGTCAATGACAACTTGTCATCTCTCTGTCATCGTCGCGCGCGCCTTATTGTTATTTTGTGAAATGTGAATTGTGTTATTTCAGTGCATTAGAAATTATAATTATTAGGTTTGATAGCGAAATACGTATAGGGAGGGAATCATGGATAAAGGTAACTCTAGTACACAAAGCGTTCCATGCATTTCTACAAAACGGCGTGAAACGCAATTAAATAGTGATTGTGAGGACAATTATAATACACCGGAAAAAATCCCAAGGAATATGGATACAAAACAGAACACTAAACGTATGCAGAAGTATAAAACAATATGGGAAAACGAATATGGTGCCTGGTTAACTAAAGATCCACAAAACGAATATAATGGAAAATGCAAATTATGTGGTGTTACATTTACAATCGCTTCAGGTGGAATAGGACAGGTTAGTAGAAAAACATGCACTTGTGTCGTTTCTTATATGGTGTTATGTATGGTATTATGTTTTGATTTCATTTGATATGGTTGGTTGGTGACTGGTGGATGGTGGTCTGGCGGTGGTTTCATTGCTGTACTGTATTGTTTTTAGGTAAAACAACACCTGGGAACAAAACAACATAAATCCAAATCTGAATTGAAAAGAACATCTGGAATGCGTGAGAAATTTCTGGGCTCTTCATCAGGTTCTTCAGCTTGCACTGATAAAGATAATATTACTGCAGCTGAGCTTGCTTTAACATATCACACTGTTAAACACAATTTGTCCTACAACAGTATGGACTGCACAGTGAAGCTAAACAAAATTATTTATGTTAATTCAAGCACAGCAACAAGTATTCATTTGGCTAGAACCAAAATGGAAGCTTTAGTTACAGAGGTATTGGGGCCATATGCTTTACAGAATGTAATAGATGAATTAAATACACACAATTTATTTTACTGTTTACAGACTGATGCCTCAAACAAGAAAAACATAAAACTTTTTCCATTAGTTGTACAATATTTTACACCAAAAGATGGCATTCAAAACAAGTTGTTAGATTTCTATGAAAACGGCAATGAATCGGCTGATGGCATGTTTCAAGCAATTGAAAAGTCAATGGAACAGTACAATCTGTCTTTTAATAATGTATCAGGACTTAGCCCTGATAATATGGTAATATGGCCCTGGTAATATGTCTCGTCAACGTATCGCGGATATGATCGATTCTCCCGAGGATGTCGTGTCCCTCGACCACGTCAATCCTGACCATGCTCAAGTTAACAATGATGCTTCTGATTCATCTAATGATGAGGATGATTACCAGGATGCTGTTGAGCGTCCACGCCGCGATACTGTTTTTCGCATTGTTAATGTAAATTACATTGTCCAATTGGATTTGACCTTTGATCCAGTTGTAGATGTGTCCCATATATCGATACGCGAAATATTAAACCATTACAAGTATATTCCTTGTGGTTAACTATCATTGTGTCTATTGGCCTTTGTCAAGAATTTGGTCCATATTGTATCCATTGATCACAATTCTTGCCTTGTGTGTAATCATTTATTTAAAATGTATCTGCTGCTTTGCGATTATTAATCAAATGTGCTTTGTGTAATCATTATTAATTAAATAAATGTGTATGCTTTTTGTAATTAAATAAATGTATTCTGCTTTGCCAATTGTTTTTTATTCAACTTGTTACACATACATGTTTAGACAAGATTTTACATGATTAGACATGACACAAATAATAGTGTTGTACTCAGGTAATATGTCTCGTCAACGTATCGCGGATATGATCGATTCTCCCGAGGATGTCGTGTCCCTCGACCACGTCAATCCTGACCATGCTCAAGTTAACAATGATGCTTCTGATTCATCTAATGATGAGGATGATTACCAGGATGCTGTTGAGCGTCCACGCCGCGATACTGTTTTTCGCATTGTTAATGTAAATTACATTGTCCAATTGGATTTGACCTTTGATCCAGTTGTAGATGTGTCCCATATATCGATACGCGAAATATTAAACCATTACAAGTATATTCCTTGTGGTTAACTATCATTGTGTCTATTGGCCTTTGTCAAGAATTTGGTCCATATTGTATCCATTGATCACAATTCTTGCCTTGTGTGTAATCATTTATTTAAAATGTATCTGCTGCTTTGCGATTATTAATCAAATGTGCTTTGTGTAATCATTATTAATTAAATAAATGTGTATGCTTTTTGTAATTAAATAAATGTATTCTGCTTTGCCAATTGTTTTTTATTCAACTTGTTACACATACATGTTTAGACAAGATTTTACATGATTAGACATGACACAATTTGATATGAAATATATGTTATTTTAATAATAACACTTGCAATCAATATTATATATGACACTCGTCTTTTCGTTGTCTCTTGTCTTCTTGTATTTCCATTCTGTAACAAACATTATCCCAAATTATTATAAAATATACACAATGTGTATATATCAATTTTACAATTTGAATAAAATATTGTTACCTGTTTTTTCTTCCTTTTAAATAGTCTCATTTCCCCTTGTTGTCCGTCTGTAACAAATATTACTGTCAAAATCACATTTAATTATTAATTTTTTTGTTATTTATTTTATTTATTTATTTATTTAAATATAGACTGCAAAGATGCTGTAAACATTTTTAAGAGCAACAAAAATTTGTTACAAATCGCTAAAAGTGATAAAAAATATGTTTTTAGAGGAAAAAATAAATAATACTTTATTTTGATGCAGAGTACTTTATTTTTTCTACCTATACTAACCAATATACTTTATTAGTACAAAAAAAAGGTGGCAACCCTACTTGTTACTCACTTGAAGTGTGCCTCTGCCTATAATCCGACCGTGAAAAAATTATAGTCGGTGATACTGATATGATAGGGACAAAACATTAAACTATTTCCTCTTATAGGAATCTCAATAAGGCTATCTTTCTCTATCAAAGCATGTCAGGCCCTTGATGGAAATGGAATGAGTATATTGATGACAGTTGATTGAATGTAAGAGTGAATATGATGTACGGAACGAATGAATGAAGGACCGGGGGATGAACGAATGACAGTTTGAAGATTATTAGACATTATTTTTCGTGATCTCGCTTACTAAATTCTAATTAATTTCTTATTTCTGTTAAAAAAATCATGATTGGTGGAGAAATAAAGTGCTAAATATTGGGACTCAGCGGTTTTATTGAAGAAAACATCTACATCTACATATACATATTTTCGTGAAACGTCTCTATTACTAATGTTGTAAATGGCGGATTAACCTTTTGTTCGCCACAGTCGTCGCGCCAAATTGCGCCACTGAAGCCAAGCTCGCTTACCCGAGTAGCACTATATAACCAATAATTATACAGCCCTTATAAATCAAAATGAAAATATTTATTCTGTAAGTAGCCACAAAGGACACTTTCACATGTCTCAATCTGAATCTACCGGCATTTCACAAGAGGAGACCGCTGTTGAGAAGAAAGCCGAAAGAAACTCAACAGTAAGTCGTTTTTTCGTAAATTATACTTAAAACTATTACAATTACATTATAACTAGGTAATTGATGCATGTGAAGGAGATGTACAAGTTAAATTTGCTGTATAAGGGCTGCAGAAAGCGCTAAATACAGCCTCAACTTGTTACTTGCGTACCGCCGCCGTCCAAAATTCAATGATCAAAAAGTTCATAATACAAACAGATACAAGTGTTTTTCAAGGTATCCTATGACAACTCCGAAGCATCGTTCTCATCTGTAAAAAATACATTCGAACAAAAGAAAATTTGGCGAAACGGTTCGCCAAATTTTCTTTTGTTCGAATGTATTTTTTCCTGAATTCCGTAATATTTTCAGGATTTCATAAACATCGTTTTAAGAACCCATTAGGTTAGGTTACGTTTATGAACAGTTTTCGAAAAAAATGGCTTTCGGTCAAACGAAAATTTGGCGAAACGTTATGTAAAGTTCCGCCTAATTTTCATTTGTCCAAAAAGTATTATTTTCCTGATACCTGATATTTTCAAGATTTTATAAACATCGTTTTTAAGAACATTAGGTTAGGTTACGTTTGTTTTATAATTATCCTGAAATAAGAACAGTTTTGGAATAAAATGGCTTTCGGTCAAACGAAAATTTGACAAAAAATTACGATAGGTGACCCATCTTTCCTTTTTGCTGGCGTCAGTGGCACGGTGATTTACTTCACCGCTTGGCGTGAATAGGTTAAAAATAACACAGTTCCGAAATAATGGGCTCAGAATAGCCCTGCGATTGTAGCGATTGTATCACTTGTTTGTTTAGAGTCAAGTCTGTATTGTAATGCTCCGAACAAGCTACAATTTTCTCTATCACTCCATTTTTGACCACCATTTCGCCTGCCCCCGACGCCGGAGCACCAGCTAAGAGGCTGGATGTATGATGTAGTCCTCTTTTATGCTCATTTGACAGGAAAATTCTTCCATCATGCCCCATGGCGAAAATTGCTGCTATCCCAGAGTCACCTTCATCAGCCATGCTTGTATCAATCAAAGATCCTCTTGAATCAACCAACTTTCCGTTCTTGACACGCACTTCCATCGTAGCCCTTTGGTGATCATCATAATAAATAACAAATGGTGGGCAGTTGAGTTGGTATTCGTTTTGCCATGTGCAAGAGTTCTGTTCATCACTGTATATATCTTCCATTGTCCGCGTACTGTATGTAAAAGTGAGGCTTCTACCACTATTGTTTGCGTACTTCGAGCATTCCAATACTTTATCCCACTTACAACGTACTATCTCATTCTCATACCCAGTCATATGCAGAAAACCATTGAAGGCGGACATGCTTCTTAAATACATTGATAACTTTTTTTTCTCGCAGGATTGAGAAGTACATTTCAGTATATTACCATCCCATACAACCGCGAAAAGGTTATTATTTACGACCGAAAATTCTGTTATCATATTAGTAGTAGTAGTTATCACAGTGCAATTGTTTTTCGTGATTACTGAACACCGCATCAGGCGATATGAGTCCAGTCCTACAAAAATGTAGTCATCATATTCGATTACGGATATCACGTCGTTACCGAACGTGTGGAGGACTGAGCAACTGTTAAATTGATATAAATCGCATTTCATGAGCTTCCCGCTGTGCAATCCTGCAAGTATATATCCTTTTCCTATATACAATGAAGACATATAGACGCCCAAATTGTTGAAATCCTCACAAGAGTTTGTCTTGCGTAAATCACAGCGCACCATCACACCCGATGTCAAGGCCCCGTATAAGAAGTCTCCATGTACAGTGATGAAGGTGGCTCTAGCCCGGAGTTGGTAGAATAACTCACATTGCTCTGGATTGGTGTACAGACATCGTAGGATATCTCCATTCTCCTTCCCGATGAATGCGTATGATGGAATTGATAGGCTGGTGCTTTCATCGTAATTTATCGTTTCCGACTGGTCAGCCGACGCAGTTGAGAACCAAGCCACCAGACCAAGAAGCAATATTTGAAGCTCCATGCTTCTTAGTGCGTCACCGTTGAAAGCTGAGCACAAACTATAAAGATGTCTACCGATGAATGCTTTAAGTAGTATAGCTATTATCAAGTTCAGAGGTCACTGGTTGATTAAATTATGTTCTAAATCTGCAAATTAAATAAGTAGTAGAAGCAACTATATTATAAGTAGGTACGTATATCGTCGTCTAGTACCTATTAGACAAGCCTTCTGAAGCTTAATTTGGGACTAGATCGATTTGTGTGAGGTTGTCCGATATTTATTTATTTTTTATCCTATCACGCAGTGACTTGCAAATTTTAAGAAGATAAAAAAATGTTTACAATTTAGACTAAAATGAATATAAATCAAACGTAAAAAGGACACACACCATATTCATATTTATACGTTCATAAGTTAACATAACATTTTTAATGTGGGTACGCTAAGGCAAACATTTTAATCTGAAAGAAAGAAATAAGTTTAATTAGCATAATATAGACATAAACATGATTAACGCGTAATACTTATATGTAGATTAAATTAATGCTAAAAAGGTCGTCACTCAGCTTAATGTCATTACGTAAGAAATACTCACTTCATGACGCTGATTTTCAGTGACGCCTATAATACTATACTACAGCAGATCACTAGTGTACATAAAATGTACAAATATAAAACAAAATAAAATAAAACAAAATAATCTGTAGCTCTTTCTAAATTTCTTTAATTAAATATTAATCTTTTATTAATATAATTTCATCATTGGCTATTAGAATGCCATTTTTATTTATTAGAGACGCGAGAATCTATGTCTATAAGTAGTTGCAATGTGTTCAAAACTTACGAGCAAACATAAACTTGACGACGCGGTTGGCACAGCTTGTAGACACCCGCCTACTGAGCCGGCGGTCCCGGGTTCCAATCCCGGTCAGAGCAAATATTTGTGTGATGAACTCGAATATTTGTGCTTGGGTCATGGTTGTTCTATGTGCATAAGTATATATTTATCTATATATTAGGGTGGTCAAAAAAAAAATATTTGAATATTATTTCTCCACAGGGTTCTTTTTTGTCCAAAACCCACTAAAATGATACTCATCATTTTTCAAATCAGTCCCATAACATTTAGAGGTCGCCCAAAATGTAGCAATTTTCGTATAGAAAATAGTACTTATAGAAAAACTTACAACAAGCTTTATATGTGGGCAAAGGACATTGAAAAGTTATAAAATTGTCACTATCGTCAGCTATCGCAAGCGATTAAGAGATATCAGTCTTTATTTCCATCTTTCGGTTTTGTTTATAAAATGCAATTTGTATGAACATCAGAAATTTGTCTCACGTTTGGGGACCAGTAAATCATTTCCAAATTAATTTTAATTTGGTACAATGATTATTACTTGATAGCAAAACAAAATTAGCCATGTGGAGCTAAGATTGAATGTCCTTTTTTTTCTCCATACAAAGTATGTATAATGTATATCGTCGTCTAGTACCCATAACACAAGCCTTCTTGAGCTTAATTTGGGACTAGATCGTTTTGTGTGAGGTTGTCCGATATTAATTAATTGTTTATTATAAACTATCAGAAGATATGGTCGACAATTATGGCTTTGTGGCGACTTTTAGCTACGGCTACAGCGTTTACAGTTAAAATAATTTATGTAATCACTACGTAGTATAAAACAGAGTCGCTTCCGGCTGTCTCTCTGTCTGTCCCTATCTATGCTTAGATCTTTAAAACTACCCAACGGATTTTGACGCGGTTTTTTTTATAAAGTGATTCAAGAGGAAGGTTTATATGTATAATACATGCATAATTTATCAGCATTGCACCCGTGCGAAGCCGGGGCGGGTCGCTAGTGCTAGCGACGATCCTTCGCAGGTTAGATACACGGTACAGGTGTATCCATATCTTACCAAACTAATTAACTTGGGGTTTAGAAATATCCACTGTCTTTTTCAAAATAATGAAAAAGCCAGGTTCTAATAATTCCTAAACCTGATCTAGGTTTAAGGCAAAATAAATTGCATTGATAAGTCATTTTCAAAATACATGTACAGTTAAAGGCTAAATAAAAACAAAATACGATCGCTTCATTTGTGTTACGAAAGTTACTCATACAATATATTATGGGTAACTATCGTTACACAAAGGAATCAATTAAGTTTTGTTTTAATTAAAGCCCTTAACTATGTACATGGTATTTAGAAAATGACTGATGGCTAATAGGTCCTTCTTATTGTTATTGCAAAGTCTCCTTGTCATGCATGATGTACCTAATACCTATATGTTTTATTTTACACAATATATTATGTTGTGAAAAAGTGTTATTCGGACTATCCATGTGATATAAAATAGGTTATCACAATTTTAAATTATCTAATAACCTTCTCCTCAAATATAACTAAAGATTTCTAAACATCATCCGTTACTTGGAATTGGAATAATACGTATTAAATAAAGATAAGACGAACTTGCTGACACTGACTGACAGAATAGGTATTAGTATCCATAGTACTGTGCAACAGCAAAACTCATTTAAAGGTGATGATGATGATATTGATGATGTAGTAGTAACACCTACTACTTTGACATTGGCATTGTATGATGCTGATCAGCGGTTCTTTAAGTTTGAAGATACCATTATTATTGAAAATAAAATAAGAACAATGGAAATCTTTGTCGCTGGAGAGAAAATTCCCTTAGATCAGTTGTAACTTAACAGGTACTATTTTGTCACAAGACCTGTTCATTTTAATATTGATACCTATTTTATTTTCGAAACTTACGTTGAAAGTCGGTGGATGTCACAAAGAGAAAACCGGACTAAATGTTCCGCAAATTTCAAGTAGGTAATTTTTGCATAATCTATATATATTATATATTACGCGAGGCCGATTTTTGTACATCGCATCAGATCTACAGTTATGGTCTGATTTTGATAAATGATATGTCATTTATAGATTCGCCTCATGCTGGAGCGGTGCATAAAATTCTTGGAATTTTATTTTTTTCCTGAAAAGGTACTGAAAAATGGATTTGAAAAAACTACTGTGCGCTAACCACGTTACCTGTGATCCCTATTTTTACATAAGATGACCAAATAATAATAAGCATGATTTGCTCACAAACCTGTAGTAACGTAGTGGCACCAATGACCGACAAGAACCAATTACCGACACTTTTTTTTTTGATTCAATAAAATAAGAGTTGGAAACCGATTTCTTAATATGGCATTACTGTACCATAGATAGCACACTTGTGAGTCCAATGTCCATATCGTCAACTAATTTGCCTAAAGTAATAGTAGAATATCTTCCTCAACAACTTAACTATAACGTCAGGTATGATACTGTTACCCAACCTCTTCCACCGCCGGAACGTTATTTACCAACCGATTTATCTAAAGATCCTCTAATGCAACAACCTAACAATGTCCCCAAGACTGATACTGTTACTAACCAACCTGTTTAAATACCGGAACTTACTTCACCCATCGGTTCAGCTGAAGCTGCTGAAGTAATAGGAGATCCTCAAAAGCAACAACCTGATAATAACTCCACAGTTACATAATACGTTACTCGATCAAGCACTTCCACCACCGAATCCTTCATCTTCATCCAGTTTCCCTGAAGTAATAGGAAATAACCTATCTCAACAACCTACCATTAGTACTATGGAACCGCAGTACACAACACCCTAAAAGTCTTTGTAAATTTTTTTGGGAGTGATTGTTCCATCAGCTTTTAAGAGGAGTTTGTTTTGGCCGGAAAAATTGATGGATTAGTAATAAGAAGAGAAGGAAACGAGAGAAAAATCCATCAACAGTAACAAGTAAAGCTTGGAAAAAATTAAATTTAATGTTACAATCTCACGACGTTGCATCGTGGCACGATGTCGCGTCGTACGACGATGCGATGTCGTATCTTGTAATTGTATTTTGGTCCCAAACGGGTGGTGATTTGGCAGAATCAACATTATATAGGTAATAGTCGATAACTGGGTGTCGATAACGGGTAGCTGTCGATGACTGGGTGTTGATTACTGGATATTCGGTGTCGATGATTGGAGATTTATACACTTTTTCCTTTTTTGCGACTTTTTTCTAGTCCGTATATAGTTAATAAAAATAATACATCCTATTCTTATCTCAAGAATATACCTTACCATACTCAATCGTTACTTTTGGTTTAGAGGTGACTAAAATGACCTTTAATTTTATAAAGAAGCCCACTATCTCCTTAAAGTGTCGATCATTGGTGCCACTACATTAAGTTTATTTTTTATTAAAGCAGTAACGTCTGCTAACGTAAACTAAATGTTTACAAAAGAAGCGAAAATTAAAAAAAAATTATGATTCGGACAGGATTCGAACCTGCGTTTCCAACGGCTTTCCGGGCCAACACTGGCGTCCTCCCAATTGGACCACCGAATCAGATCTGATTCGGTGGTCCAATTGGTGGTCCAGGTTCGAATCCTGTAGTAAGTTGTTCAGCATTATGAAATATTATTTTTGAGTCGGCAACATAATATCCGCAACACTTAAAACATGTACGAATATGCAAAAATAATTTTACAGTTTGTTGACAATGAATGACAGGAACCATATTCTGACAACTTTTAATGTCTTTTTTATTGGGGCGGTCATTCTCCAGATTTGTGTTCTAATTCTAATTAACGCGTCGCTTTTTTTCTACTTACTTTTCAATCATTTTTATCTGAAATATAGTAACATATCGACCATTGAAACTTAAATGTGGATAGGGCACATGATAATTATTAAAGGTTCATTACTTATAAGCAAATTAAAATTTATATGACGCGTGAATTAGAAAAACGACGTGTTAATTAGAATTTTGGACTTTTTGTATGACGTGTTAATTAGAAAAGCGACGCGTTAATTATACAAATTCAGTTATATTTTTTAAAATTAAAATAAAAACGTTTTGTATAATAATATATGACTGATATGGTGACAGTTATATGATATAAGCTATGTTTTAAATAATATGAAAGTACCTAAGAACTCAAGAAACAAGCACACCGGCCGTTACTTACTAGGTAGGTTAGGTATGCAATTACGTATATAAATTGAATTATTATGAAAAGTTATAATAAATAATTTATACATGTACCCGCCCTCGCTACGCTTACTATATTATCTCCTCCTTCTCCTTGCGTCAGTTGCCTCATTGCTGAGGGTCGTGGTCATTCCCGGATGATGCGGCGCCATCTATTGCTGTCAGTAGTTGTGTGTAGAGCATCGTGTACTGTAGTGCCAAGGGTTGTGAGAATCTGGTCTATCCAGCGTGTTGTGCTCCTGCCTCTTGGTCGCTTGCTTTCAACTTTTCCAGTGATAGTCGTTTTTCCAGGTTATCACTGTCTTTCCTGGCAATGCGATCAAAGTACTCCAGAACCCTGCGAAGATAGGTCGTCGACAGTTTAGTTCGGATCTTGAGTTGGGCTAAGATCGGTGCGTTGACGTGGCGTGCTGTCCATGGTATGCGCAGCATTCTTCTCCAGCAGAAAGCATCAATTCGATCACGGTCCGCTTTCTTCAGTGTCCATGTTTCTGAGCCGTATGAAAATAGGGAGAACACCATAGTTCGGACGAAGGTAGTCTTAGTGTTGGCGGAGATGTTCCCGTCCTTCCGTACATTATTAAGCTGCGACATTGCGCCCTTGGCCATCCCAGCGCGAATTCTGCGAACTTCCGTCTTACATGAACCATTATTGCTAATGTTAGAACCCAGGTTCTCCGTGATTTCGAAGTTAAGTGTTCCACTGTTCTACCTTGCCTGTACGATCAATAATCATGAGTTTGGTCTTGGATCTGTTGATTGAGAGTCCGAATTCTTCACTAAAGCGTGCCATCCTGTTCAAGGCTGCTTTTATCCCCCAGAGCTTTGAAAACCTCGGAAGTAATGTCGTCTGGTCCAGGAGCTGTTATCTCTGATTTGAAGATGTTGAGCTTCAGGTTCAGAAGTCCCCAGTGCAACCGAGTGTCGGTGGATGTACAGGGTCTTTTGTACAGCTGCTCATAGTGGCCACGCCAGCGTTCTGCAATTTTGTCAAACCCATGCAGCGGTTGCTCATCGTGATTTTCAATGAGCCAGAACTTGGGTTTGAACTTTCGACTCAGCAGGCGAACTTTCTTGAACAGATCCGGAGTTGTAATTTAAGTGGATGCGACTCGACTTCTTGGCATATGCTCGTTCTTGTCTCTGCGGCGTTCCCTTTGAATTGCTTTACATAGTTTCAAGTATTCCCTTTTCACCTTGGAGTCTTGACGGGCATTAATTTTAATTTCTTTCCGGCGCTGAATTAGGTTCCACGTTTCCTCAGTGATCCATGTGGACCTTCAACAGTCCCTTCCTCTCTTAGATACGATATCCTCAAAATCTTCATTTATTACCTGGACTCAGCGTCACATGTCCGCGGTGGATCTAAATTCATGAGCGTCGCTTCCGTCAGATTCTGGAAATGGGATCGCTCTATTGGATTCTAAGTTCTGGGTTTAGGTCGCGCGTTACGGTAAACGGCTTTGAGACGAATGGCGAAGGAGGGAACCAGTAACTGCATTCAGCTCAAGGGAAGGTTTTCACATTTTGGACAGATAACTTCCAGCACTTGTCTACCAGTATGTAGTCTATCTGATTCCTAAAACGACCCAGGTTCCAGGAGACTTCCAAGTGTAGAGTCATCTTTTGTGATGGTGAAAGAGTGTTAGAGTAATGGCCAGACACAGAACTCTGCAAGCCTCTGACCTTGTTTCGTTCCTAGAGTCTAGACCATATTTTCCAATGGTGTCTCGGATTTCATGGACTATTTCTGAGCTTCCTATTTTAGCATTCCAGTCTCCTAATACCATTGCGATTTACCGGCTTGGTATGCTGTCTAGAGTTTCCTCTAGTTCTCTTCCGTGGACTGTGTTGTAAACTTGCACGATGTTGAGAAGACATAAATCGGTGTTCAGCTTCACTGTTATTATTCTATCAGACACAGGGTTATATCCAAGTACGAAATATTGTTCATGCCTGATGGTGCTAATATATGGAAAAAACCGCTTCGGCTAGAATTTTCCAGCCCTGAGAAATACAGCTTGCTACCTGATGAGGTTTTAAAATGACCTCACGACGATGTGACTATATATTATAGGTACTATTACTATTATATATACAAATCTACTATTAATAATGTATTGCTGTTGATGTTCCAAATAAATAAAATAAAAATAAATAAAAATGTACTCGTACTAGAAAAAAATTCCAACCTGATGATTAGAACCGCATGGATGGTAAAATTCTAATTAACGCGTTCATTTTGATGCGTGAATTAGACTTGTGAATTAGGGATTCTTGAAAAATAGAAAATAACTTTTTATAGGTACATGTAATTATCTACAGAATCTAGTATCTATTAAATAATGCGGCCTTTAATGTGCACTAAAATTCTCTGCGCGATAGAGTTACTGGTTGATTTTTAAAACGTGAACGTGTTAATTAGAAATTTCGTGAGCCAAAACGCGTGAATTAGATACTTACATTCATAATCCGCGACCCGTACACAGCTGACACAACCATCCCACACGGGGCTCTGGGCACGACTGACCGCTTCACCGAAATGCGTTAGTGAGATCCGTACCTACCTTCAGAGGACTTGTGTGATCACAACCGACCGCGACGCGTCAATTATTATACGTTTCGAGACAAAGTTACTATAATTGATATCTTTGTGATATATTATTTGTATTGTCTAGGTTTTTTTTGTGCAAATTAAACATGTATTCTTTTGTTTAATAATCTTGCTTACATTGTTTTTTCTTCATGTATATCATCAGGAGAAATTGGTATGTAAGTAATTTGGGTAGTGGGACGCGACGTGTCAATTGAATAGGACTAAAAGTTTTTTTTTTCTACCCGAAGGGTTTTAAATATGTTCTTGAAAATTCATGTACAGCTCAATACGAATACCTGCTACGATCAAAAAATATAAGACATAATTAAATCAATAATTTTATATTTTTAAACAGCGAAGACAAGCAAAAATGTACGTCTGGAGAATGACCGGGGGGCTATTATGTCAATGCTCTAAATTTCCAGGTTGTTTTTCTTTTCAAAATGTAGATATGGAAACTCTTTTCGCATAGGTACCTGTTAAAAATGTGGAGAAAAAAGCCGGTTAAGTGCGAGTTGGACTGGTGCTCGAAAGACTAGAAAAACTGACCGTCATTCAAGAATAGATTATTTTTATAGGCGTTTTACAATAAATCAAAGCAGAAAAAAAATTGTAAAACTAATTTAAACGTCATTCAAATAAGTAAATTAATGATAGATTATTATAAATATGATTATAAATAAGTCCATCAAAAAAATAATTTCAAGGAAAATGGCATGAGTCACGGTAAATTAAATGGTATTTTACAAGAAAAAACTTAGTCCTTCCGCTTGCATGTCGACGGGATGGGAAAGGTGGTCGAGTTGAGAATATGGACGACTTGACAATGTAGCTAAGTTGGGAATGTATCTACATTGGTAATATGGATGAGTTGGTAAAAGGGACGAGTTGGAAATGTGGACGAGTTGGGAATATGGACGAGTTGGGAATGTGGATGAGTTGGTAAAATTGACAAGTTGGTAATATAGACGAGTTGGGAATATGGACGAGTTGTTAATATGGGCGAGTTGTTAATTGGACGAGTTGTCAATGTAGACGTGTTGGGAATATGGACGAGTTGGGAATGTGGATGAGTTGGCAAAATGAACAAGTTGGGAATACGGACGAGTGGGCAATGTGGACGAGTTGAGAATATGGACGAGTTGGGAATGTGGATGAGTTGGCAAAATGAACAAGTTGGGAATACGGACGAGTGGGCAATGTGGACGAGTTGAGAATATGGACGAGTTGGGAATGTGGATGAGTTGGCAAAATGAACAAGTTGGGAACACGGACGAGTGGGCAATGTGAACGAGTTGAGTATATGGACGTGTTGGGAATGTGGATGAGTTGGCAAAATGAACGAGTTGGGAACACAGACGAGTGGGCAATGTGGACGAGTTGAGAACACGGACGAGTGGGTGATATGGAAGATTTGGCAATAAAGACGAGCTGATAATAAGGACAAGTTGGTATTGTAGACGAGTTGGGTGCATCTTCGAGTTGGGAATATGGACGAGTTGGAAATGTGGATGAGTTGGCAATCTGGATGAGTTGATAAATTGACAAGTTGGGAACATGGACAAGTGGGCAATATGGATGAGTTCGCATTATGGACGAGTTGGCAGTGAAGATGACTTGGTAATACGGACAAGTTGGCAATGAAGACGACTTGGTAATACGGACGAGTTGGTGATATGGAAGATTTGGCAATAAAGACGAGCTGATAATAAGGATAAGTTGGTATTGTAGACGAGTTGGGTGTATCGTCGAGTTGAGAATATGGACGAGTTGGAAATGTGGATGAGTTGGCAATGTGAATGAGTTGGTAAAATTGACAAGTTGGGAACACGGACAAGTGGGCAATATGGCCGAGTTCGTATTATGGACGAGTTGGCAATGAAGACGAGTTGGTAATACGGACAAGTTGGTAATATGGACGAGTTGTCAACGTGGATGAGTTGAGAATATGGACGAGTTGGTAATGTGAATGAGTTGGCAGAATGGACCAGTTGGGAATATAGACGAGTTGGCAATAAAGGCGAGCTGATAATAAGGACGAGTTTGTATTGTAGACGAGTTGGGAATATGGACGAGTTAGAAATGTGGATGAGTTGGCAATGTGGACGACTTGGAATTGTGGACGAGTTGGGCATATGGACAAGTTGGAAATCTGGACGAGTTAGCAATATGGACGAGTTGGCATTGTTGATGAGTTGGAAAGGAAGACGAGTTGGCAATGTAGATGAGTTTGGTGTATGGACGAGTTGGTAATGTGGACGACTCGGCATTGTGGACGAGGTGGGAATATGGACGAGTGGGAAATGTGGACGAGTTGTATTTGTGGACGAGTTGGCATTGTGGACGAGCAAGTAATATGGACGCGTTGGCATTGTGGATGAGTTGGTAATATAAACGAGTTGGCAATGAAGACGAATTGGTAATATGGACGAGTTGATAATATGGACGAGATTGGCAATAAAGACGAGTTAATAATAAGGACCAGTTGGTATCGTAGACGAGTTGGGTGTATCGTCGAGTTGGGAATATGGACGAGTTGAAAATGTGGATGAGTTGGCAACGTGGATGAATTGGTAAAATTGACAAATTGGGAACATGGACAAGTGGGAAATTTGGCCGAGTTTGCATTATGGACGAGTTGGCAGTGAAGACGAGTTGGTAATACAGACAAGTTGGTAATGAAGACGACTTGGTAATACGGACGAGTTGGTGATATGGAAGATTTGGCAATAAAGACGAGCTGATAATAAGGACAAGTTGGTATTGTAGACGAGTTGGGTGTATCGTCGAGTTGGGAATATGGACGAGTTGGAAATGTGAATGAGTTGGCAATGTGAATGAGTTGGTAAAATTTACAAGTTGGGAACGTGGACAAGGGGGCAATGTGGACGAGTTCGTATTATGAACGAGTTGGCAATGAAGACGAGTTGGTAATACGGACAAGTTGGTAATATGGACGAGTTGTCAATGTGGACGAATTGGGAATGTCGACGAGTTGGGAATGTGGATGAGTTGGCAAAATGAACAAGTTGGGAACACGGACGAGTGGGCAATGAAGATGACTTGGTAATACGGACGAGTTGTCAACGTGGACGAGTTGAGAATATGGACGAGTTGGGAATGTGGATGAGTTGGCATTGTGGACGAGCAAGTAATAGGGACGCGTTGGCATTGTGGATGAGTTGGGAATATAAACGAGTTGGCAATGAAGACGAGTTGGCAATGAAGACGAGTTGATAATATGGACGAGATTGGCAATAAAGACGAGTTGGGTGTATGGACGAGTAGGAAATGTGGACGAGTTAGCAATATGGATGAGTTGGCATTGTGGACGAGTTGGGAATAAAGACGAGTTGGTATTGTGGACGAGTAGGAAATGTGGACGAGTTAGGAATATGGATGAGTTGGCATTGTGGACGAGGTGGCAATAAAGACCAGTTGGTAATATGGACGAGTTGGCATTGTAGATGAGTTGGGTTTATGGGCGAGTGGGCAATGTGGACGATTTGGCATTGTGTACGAGTTGGGAATGTGGACGAGTTGGAAATATGGACGAGTTGGAAATATGGACGAGTTGGAAATATGGACGAGTTGGAAATGTAGACGAGTTGTATTTGTGAACGTGTTGGCATTGTGGACGAGAAAGCAATATGGGCGCGTTGGAATTGTGGACGAGTTGGGTATATGGACGAGTTAGCAATATGGTCGAGTTGGCATTGTGGACAAATTGGGAATATGGACGAGTTGCCAATGGAGACGAATTGGTAATATAGACGAGTTGGCGATGCAGATGAGTTGGGCGTATGAACGAGTTGGCAATGTGGACGTGTTGGATGTGTGGACAAGTTGGCATTGTGACCCAGATGGGAATTTAGACGAGCTGACATTGTGGACGAGTTGGCAATGTGGAATAATTAACATGTTACCCTAACATGCGAAACTTAATGGTAAAAATATCCTACATATGATGCAAATTTCAAATAATCGACGCTCTCAAGAAAAAATCATATTTGGATTAATGATGTCTGGCTGATCATTGTTATTCTCATCTATACTATTATAAAATCCTAAATTTGTATTGAAAATAAATTTTCTATGGAGGGAGGTCATGATTTCAGGAAAAATCTCGATAGCGTGATGCAGCCGCATAGTTGTTTTGTATGGACACGCTTCGCCGTGCCAACCTGGCGCCATCTGTTTTCAAAAAAACCGTTGTCCTCGCATCACGCCGAAACGGCTGGATAAAAAGTTACCAATTTTGGTACAGGAATAGCAGAACATCCAAAGATGGTTATAGGATACTTTTTATTATGATTAATATTTATCTCTGAAAACATAAATTCCATGAAATATTTTCCTTACAATGTGTAACCTTATAATGACAGCGTTTGTGATTTTGAATTTAGAACGACGCGACCCCCGCGTGGCTCTTACGTGTACAAAAACTAAAAAGTATGAATTCGACATAATACCTCCTCGCGGCCCACCGGTATTAACAATAAGGTTAAGGTTGTTTGAGGCGTTGAGTTACGGAAACCGTCTTAGTTAGATAGAAAAGATGGCGCCAATTATCGACCAACAAAGACGAAAATATGAGTGCAATGTTCGTTGTAAATTGGCTCATGCTCAAAAAAAACATACATTTCTTTAAAAACACAATTTGCGACCATAGGAACTAATTAATGCTCTTTTATTGAATATGCAATTATATTCTTCTGTAGTTTGTAAGTATTGACCATAAAAAACCCCGGAGACGCAATAAAAAATGTTAATGAATAAAACAGATTTTTAATGCCATTTTATCGAGTGTAATTGAAATAAAAGTATTTCGAATCAATTTAAGTAAATTAAATACATTTTTAAATATGTTTTACCAACCAACATTTAGAACATTAGGCGCAAACTTTTGTATTGTTTGTGTTTGGCCTAACTTACTAATAAGGTACTAGCGAAATGTATAATAAACGATAAATATACGATATATTTAGCCACAATTTTGCATCTATGTAGTTTTTTTTATATATCAAATTTATTCAAAGTATTAAATATCAGTAAATCTTTATTTTTAACGGTGTGTTGAGATTTTGTTCTCAATGACCCAATTTTCCGCTAAATGGCGTTGTTACTTTGACAAAATCTCCATACTAGCGGCTGCATCGCGCTGTTAAGATTTTTCCTGAGTTAATAACACCAGCTCCATACATGTAAGGTTTTGGAGCCATTGATGGGTCTCCTCAACACCAAGGATTCACGTACGTCGTTGCGTGCCCGTGACCACGATTCGGCACAAGCTAGGGTCTAGCTGTGATGGGTTAACCTGGACTTCGAGAATTACTACCGAAGTTGTTGAATATTGATCGCATACCTAATATAAGCAGCAGTGTATCAGGTATTGAGAGTTGCTGCTCGACAATGTATGTATGCATTTTATATGAAAAACAACCATGATTCGAGACAAGACAAAATTATTAAATTTACAATGTAGAAAGGATTTCACCTAGCCGGGATTTGAACCCAGAACCTACTGAAATAATAACCGTGTTATCTCATGCATTTTCCTTTGCTTCCTTATTCATTATACCACGGATAACAAAACAGTGAGGCCATCACGTATCCGTTCAGTGGTGCTGTCGCCATTATTGACGTACGCTCGATTGAGTTAAGTTGGCACCTGAATCTCATGGCGTTACTTAGGACATTATTATGACAGGTCATATTATTATATTAGTATTAGTACCATTGTAGACAAAAATAATTTATTGTCATCTTAATAGATGTCATTAATATATGTTCAGGTAGGACTATGAGCTAATTATTTTTCAAGGTGCTTTGAATAGATATCTACAATAAACAATAAATATTCAAAACGATATATAAACATAAGTCTAGCCTCAATTTAAACTAAACCAAGATGATGTTCACAATGGTAGCACCGAAGGTGCGGAGCGTTCTAGAGTAGTCGCCCACCCACTAAATTAAGAAGTAACTTAATGCGAGGCCGTAGGCCGAGCTCTACGAAGCACCGAAGGTGCAGAGCGTCCCAGGGATGCCGCTCACACATTTAAGCTTATATTAAGTGTGTCTGCGGCCTCGCATTAAGTTTTTTAAATCTACAATAGACAATAAATATTAAAAACAATCTTTTAAACATACCTAAGTCTTGATCCAATCTTAATTAAACCAAGATGATGTTCACAAGCGTAGCACTGAAGGTGCGGAGCGTTCTAGGGAAGTCACCCACCCACTGATATAAGTAGTAACTTAATGCGAGGCCGTAGGCCGAGCTCTACGTAGCACCGAAGGTGCAGAGCGTCCCAGGGAAGCCGCTCACACACTTCAACTTATATTAAGTGGGTGGGCGGCCTCGCATTAAGTTATTTAAATCTACAATAGACAATAAATAATCAAAACGATTTTTTAAACATAAGTCTTGCCTCAATTTTAATTAAACCAAGATCATGCTCACAAGTGTAGCACCGAAGGTGCGGAGCGTCCTAGGGAAGGCGCCAACCCACTAATCTGAATCGGCTTAGAAAACGCGGATGACGTATAATTTACTCAAGGATATAATTACCACCGTGGACAATGATTGACGGTAATTACAGTTAGACTTGATAATGAATATGCCCTCTAAATACTAATTGCGTATGATTATTTACTGTGTACGTAATTTGCTGCATCCTTTTTAAATATTCAGGTTTTGTTTATTTGCGCAGTGGGGAAAATAATTCATTGTTTACCAAGGGATGTCAATTATCAATTGGCAGATATTTCGGAATAATACTCAAGATGAAATCAATAATTTTACCTGAGTTAAACTCTATTTTGGCGTTGGACCGTTAACGTTAATTTAACGTAGACATGTATTAATTGGGAGATTAGATTAGATTTATTTATTTCATAATATAAAATGTCAGTATAAATTACGCTAAGACAATTTACATGCATTTATACTATGATCGTGATAAAAATATAAATGAGATAATATAATAATAGTAAAACACATAACAATTGATTGCGACAAAAGATATTTACATGTCATAATCATAATTCAGTTAAATATGGTTACAATATAAGAATATCTCCTTAATGGATGGTCAAAATTCTAAAAATCAATACTTAGGTAGTATATCTGGGGGCACGGTAGTGCCCCCGCCAAGACGAGCAAAAAAGAAGCGGGGCACTACCTACCTTTTCTCGAACCGTTTCGTCTAATTTTCAAATCCTCATAGCTTTGGCCCAGTTAACACCAGAACGCCCAAATTCACAGGTTAAGATGCTGTTAGGGAACATATAAAATGTACTTAATTTCATTGATCTAGCTTTTATACTTTAGGTTTTATTGGTACCTAAAATACGCCGATTTTGCCACTCACTCACTGACGTATCAAAACCTCTCGGGTACTTCCCGATGACCTAGCAAGCTGAAATTTGGTATGTAAGCTAGTATTAGTACAAAAACAATAGAACAATTCTGAAAATTGGATTTTTTACCCCCCAACCCCTTAAAATAGGGGATGAAAGTTTGTATGAGACTTTCGCAAATTTTGATACTGGAGGTCTGAAAATGTATACCTATTGGGACTCATTGTTATAAATAAAATACACATTCTAGGATTTTTAGAAAATCACCCCCCACCCTTAAAATAAGGGGATAAAAGTGTATATATATATATATATGGGGCTAAACGTAAGTATTTCTTAAATACACAATTATTATTACTACTTAACTACTTAGAAACGCTTCAGCACAAAAAATTAAAAAAACTTATAAATTTAAAATTACCTTACAAAAAGAAATGAGATCCCACCAAAAACATTTCATGGTAAGGAATTAGGTTTATATATTTTATCATGACGACATAAACTTAATTTCTTGATACCGTATGGGCCAGATGGTCTGTTGGACTTATTTACGTTACTCTATGAAACGGCCAAGCCATACTTTTGAAGCCAAGGTGTAGGATTAGTAAACTCAGGGCTTAGGGGCTTGGCTTTTCGAGGCATCTGACAACTTTTTTACAGCGAAAGCGTTAAGAGCATGTGAGTCTTGGCTGCCAATTTTACATGAAATGTTTTTGGTGGGATTTATTTATACACGGTCCGAAATACAACAATAAAAGTACAAATTTAATGTTTCTTACCTCAGAACTTCGTAATGTATGACCGATTTCGAAAATTATTTTGCTTGTTCTAGATTAGGAATGCTCTAGCTAGTCCCATAAAATTATGGTGAAAATTTGTTGACGTGATCTTTGTGGATTCGAGGGAACTCCACGGCTTTCCGGACTGACGGAGCCGTCGAGCCGTGGGTTCAAATCCCGCTCAAAGTATACACATTTCCAATTTTTGGTTCACCTCAAACCTTAAAAGTGGTATACAGAATGTAATTTTCCTCTCTTCTTCCAGACTGGCGAACATAATGAAAGAGATAGCGCTACTCCCGGAGAACCTCCTCCAGATGCCGTCGGTGGGGCTGGTCAACCAGTGGTACGAGCGGTCCTTTGCAGAGATTATTTGGTTCGAGAAGATGGACCCAGAACAGAAGGTCCTCAGCGAGTAAGTACAATTATATATCCCTTGGGTTCCAACAGCAATAATAAACAGTTGGGATAGTGCTACTCTTTAAGAACCTCTTCTGGATGCCATGGGTAGGACTGGTGTACCAGTGGTATGAGCGGTCCTTCTCAGAGATGATTAGGTTCGAGAAGATGGACCCAGAACAGAAGGTGCTCAGCGAGTAAGTACAATTATATATCCCTTGGGTTACAACAGCAATAATAAACAGTTGGGATTGTGCTACTTTTTGAGAACCTCTTCTGGATGCCATCGGTGGGGCTGGTTACCAGGTTCGAGAACATGGATCCTGAACAGAAAGTACTAAGCGAGTGAGTACAATTACCTTTCATGTTAAAGTAGGCCTTCCTCGTGGCTCTAGAATTTTCGCGGGGTCTTGATACTCTCGATACTAACGTATGACCCACAGACGTGTGTAAAATATCCTTGGTTGGGAAAGTTAGACACAGATATAAACCCACAGCCGCCGAGAAAGGATAAACAACATCCTATGGTTGTTAGTATGTCCTATCCTCTCTTTTCTCTCTCATGAAATCGTTTATTCTGATTATGAGCACATAACAAATCCAAAGATAGATGTTTCTATACTGTACAACTTTCTTTTTTCCAGATTTTGTGAGCGACTAGTCCACATCCGAAACCGGCACGCGGACGTAGTCCAGACCATGGCGCAAGGCGTCCTGGAGCTGAAGGAGTCCCACGAGGTGGAATGCGGGGTGGAAAACTCCATACAGTACTTCCTCGACCGCTTCTACATGAGCAGGATCTCCATTCGGATGCTCATCAACCAGCATAGTGAGTATAGGATTCTTTTTACATCCGCGAACGATCCGGGAATAGGCTACAGTATAGGGTTCTTCGAGAGGGGAGTAGTGGTTCTTAAACTGATGCTGGCGTCGCAAGCGTCCGTAGGCTGCTTAACTTCAGGCGGGCGGCATGCTTGTTTATCACCGTCGGAGTCATCTACACTGTACAATCTTTTCCGACCGCTTGTACTTACTATTGTGCGGAAGAAGGCCCCAGAGGCAGAAGTCCAACACGCTGGTCGGACGAGATACGCTCCAACCTTAACACCTCAGTTTACGCTGCCGTCCACGCAGCCGAGGATACTAGAGTTTGCGAAGTCAGTCGACCAGAAAGTCATTCAGAGAGGCTTCGGCCCCCAGCATTGAGGAATATCGTCTCAAGGAAGATACCAAATATTACACAACGTCCAAAAATATAGGGAGTAGAAGCTTTGAATATTTTTGGCTCTGAAAGCCGTTTCCGTATTTCTCTAATTTTCTTAACTCGTGACTACGCACCGACCGACGATATGGTCAGGATAGCGGGATGACGTCGGATAAGGGTGGCGCACGATCGATCGTTGTGGATAAACTGGATAACCATGGGAAAAGCCTTTGTCCAGCAGTGAAAACAAATATATATATAGGCCGGTTCCTCATTTGTTATGGTTCAGCTCATTTTGAAAACACTGAGAAACCTTAGGCTGTCTGTCCATGAGCGGAACGGAGCGGAGATATGTAATATGGACCAATCACATTTCTCAGATTTAAATGCACTTCTTTCAGGCTTCACAAAGACGAGGTCATTATCTTCGCTCCGCTTTAGTAGGCCGACAGCTTTAGTATGTTTCATGAAATTAAAATAATGAAATAATCAACTTTATTCTGCAAGTAGGCCACAAGGGCACTTTTACATGTCTGAGTCTACCGGCATTTCACAAGAGCAGACCACTGTTGAGAAGAAACGCCGAAAATAAATCAACAGTCAGTATTTTTTTCAGAAACTTAACTATTACAGTAATATGAACTTAACTTAGTTTGTACCTATCTTAAGAATTTAAGGCGTGCCTATACGTAGTCCTCGAATAAAACATATTAAAAGTGTATTTTATAATATAAATAAGTAAAAATGTAAGAATAAAATGGAAACTACAAGAAAGTATGACAGTTTGTCACAATTTATGTACGTTTGATATGCTTTCTTATTAGAAATGTGTCCCTTAAACTAGTCAGGTACAATCTAACACGAATCGAGGAGTCAGTTACTTGCTTTCTGGTTTTGTTTCTCAATTTAATCCTTTCAAAATCCGAAAGTCAAGCGAAACTGATCCAAAATGTTCTTTCCAGCCATCCTCTTCGGCGAGCCACCGGTTGGAGCGAAGCAGGCTTCAGTAAATGGCATGGGCAATGGAGGCAGACATATTGGCTGTATAGACCCTGCTTGCGATGTCGTCGACGTTGTCAGGGACGCGTACGAAAACGCGCGGTTTCTGTGCGACAGATACTATCTGGCGTCGCCGGATCTGGTGCTTCTACAATGCGGAGGTGAGTGAGTTTCTGAGTCAAATTTTAAGCAGGTTTCATTGTTGAGTGGTGACTACGTACTGGAAGACAGCGAAATAAGTCGTCGCCGGTGTCAGAGATGCGTACGAAAACGCGCGGTTTCTGTGCGACAGATACTATCTGGAGCTGGTGCTTCTACAATGCGGAGGTGTGTTTAAAGAGTTTCTGAGTCTAATTTTAAGCTGATTTTATTTTTGAGTGGCGAGTACGTACTGGAAGTCGCAGCGTGATAAGTCGTCGCCGTTGTCAGAGACACGTACGAAAAACGCGCGGTTTCTGTGCGATGGATACTATCCGTAATATTTATTTTATGCTTAATTTCGAGTGTTACTGATATCTTCCCTATGCCTGTCGACAGTTCCGTCCGAGCGGCCGATGCCAGTAGTGTACGTGCCCTCCCACCTCTACCACATGCTGTTCGAGCTGTTCAAGAACGCCATGAGAGCCACCATGGAGACCCATGAGAGCAGTCCACCTCCCATCACCGTGAACATCGTGCCGGGCAAAGAAGACGTCTCTGTTAAGGTCAGTTGTTTAAGATCCCCCTCTACCACATGCTGTTTCAGCTGTTCAAGAGAGGAAGAGCCTCCATGCAGAGCCATGAGGTCCGTCTCCCATCACTGTGAACATCGTGCGGGGCAAGGAAGACGTCTCGGTGAAGGTCAGTTGTTTAAGGGCCTCACCGCGTGCGTCCGGCTAAACCCTGTAATCAAAAAACAATTTCATCTGTTGTTGGGGAAATCGGAGATAGAATAATTATGTATTTATTAACAGGCATCGGAGTTCTCCAACCACAATAAGCATAAGGCCGTTTGGAATGAGATAAATGAATGAGTGTGAGTGTGAATTGTATTTTGATGTTAATATCGGCTCCATAGCTCTCTAAAGTCTAAAGCGTGTCACACACTACGCAGATACGATAATATGTTATCTGCGTATAAGAACTTAATGATCTGAAACTATCACACACTACGCAGATACGATAATATACGAAACGATACATTCAGCTTCGATTCGGCTCCGTCTCACATCCACCTGGATCTATCTGCAGATAAAATACTATACCATATTTATATCGGCAGATATTATACGCAGATCAATTTATATACGCAGATAATATCTTTGCCATCTTTCGATATATGTCGTTGCCCACAGATACTTCACGATAAAATATAAGTTATATGCGCTGTGTGTTAGCTCATTGAATTGTATAGGGAGCGATATTGACAGATATGCGTTCAGATACAGATATCTTATCGTATCTGCTTAGTGTGTGACACGCTTTACCGCGATATCAGAAGTCCGATGGCTATTTATCAAAAATGTATATCATTTGAAACATTTATATTGAAGACGCCAGCTGTACGTTGATGCACAAACGTAATTGAAAACAAATTAAGTGAGACAAAACACGATAGATTTATCATCAAACAAAAATATAAAAGTGAAAATAAAATGCAAAAAGTTGAAGAGACCGGGAATCGATCTTGGTACCTCTGGTACGTGTCAACCACTCTACCACCGCAACACCAGGATACCTATCGAAACTATAAAAGTATAGATGTCGTATTTTTCAGATGTCGGACCGCGGCGGCGGGATTCCTCGCAGTGTGTCAGACCTGCTGTTCAAGTACATGTACAGCACGGCGCCGCAACCCTCCAAGTCTGACTCACACACCGTGCCGCTCGCTGGTAACTTATTCACTTTGCTAAAACCCAGGCAAACGGGCTGTATAAGAGCTTCATCATATCAGCCGATAGATCCACTTCTCGACAAAGGCTTCCCCTAAAGTTCTCCAATTTAAGCTGTATAGGCTTTATAAGTTCTTGTGCTGCCCTTGTGCTACTTGGGATGTATGTTATTTTAACTGCGTGAACCGGGGTTTAAGTAGGCGTTTAGCCCCGATGGATGACGGGGAGCTAGCTCCTAGTGGACGTTTATTTAACCAGATCTAGAGACTAGAGAGAGTGACAAGCCTAGAGCAGGGCAATTGCTAAGGTCAATTTAAAGTATTTTTTTGTATTCCCACAGTCGAAGTGGAAAGCAGAGTGTTACACTCAGAATATATTTATCCTCGCTCGCTTCTCGCTCGTCCAAATAATGTCAAATAATATTTTTGTCAAATTTAAGGACATACAAACAGCAGCTCTTTAATCGAATATATTTGTGTTCCAGGCTATGGGTACGGTCTCCCCATCTCGAGGTTGTACGCGCGATACTTCCACGGAGACCTGCTTCTAATGTCCTGTGAGGGCTATGGGACTGACGCTGTAATATATCTGAAGGTACATACTTAAAGCCTGACCAGAAATGTATGAGCATTATCCAGAGGGCGTAACTTTTTCTGACAATAAGGGAAACATTCAAGATGTTTTAAATGTTCATCCGTCCACCATTGAATGGTCTTGTATCACAGCTTATTTATTTTATTCCAGGCACTCTCGAACGAAGCCAACGAGCTCCTGCCGATCTTCAACAAGACGTCGTCGAAGTTCTACCGGCCGTCGGCGCAGCTCGCGGACTGGTCCGGCAGCCTCAACACCGCCGGCCCGCGCGCGGCAGCAAGGAAAAGCTATCCCCCCTCTCGCACAGTCTATAGTACGGGGACTAAGGCCCTTCCCCCTTCGTACAGTCTATAGTAGGGGAAAAGGGGCTACGGAATAGCCCCCCCCCCACCCTCAGTCTATCGTGGGGGGCTCCTTCTTATAATGTATAATGCTCGCGGACTGGTCCGGCAGCCTCAACACCGCCGGCCCCGCGCGCGGCAGCAAGGAAAAGCTATCCCCCCTCTCGCACAGTCTATAGTACGGGGACTAAGGCCCTTCCCCCTTCGTACAGTCTATAGTAGGGGAAAAGGGGCTACGGAATAGCCCCCCCCCCACCCTCAGTCTATCGTGGGGGGCTCCTTCTTATAATGTATAATGCTCGCGGACTGGTCCGGCAGCCTCAACACCGCCGGCCCCGCGCGCGGCAGCAAGGAGAAGCTGTCCCCCCTCTCGCACAGTCTATAGTACGGGGACTAAGTACCCCCCCCTTGCACAGTCTATACTAGGGGAAAAGGGGGTAAGGAATAGCTCCCCCCTCGCACAGTCTATGGGGGGGGAGGTCTCCCCCTCGCACAGTCTATAGTTGCTCTCCCCCCTCGCAAAGTCTATAGTACGGGGACTCAGGACCTTTCCCCCCTCGCACAGTCTATAGTACGGGGACTAAGGTCCTTTCCCCCCTCGCACAGTCTATAGTACGGAGACTAAGTACCCCCCCCCCCCCCCCTCGCACAGTCTATAGTACGGGGACTAAGGACCTCTCCCTCTCAGACTATAGTCGGGGGGAAAGAGAAGCTCTCCCTCTCTCGCAGTTTATACTAGGGGGCTTAGAGAAGTTTTTCCCCCTCGCACAGTCTACGAGTATAGTACGGGGACTAAGGAGCTTTCCCTCTCAGACTATAGTCGGGGGGAAAGAGAAGCTCCCCCTCTCTCGCAGTTTATAGTAGGGTGGCTAAGAAAAGTTTTTCCCCCTCGCACAGTCTATAGTACGGGGACTAAGTACCCCCCCCTCGCACAGTCTATAGTCGGGGGAAAGAGAAGCTCCCCCTCTCTCGCAGTTTATAGTAGGGTGGCTAAGAGAAGTTTTTCCCCCTCGCACAGTCTATAGTACGGGGACTAAGTCCCCCCCCCCCCCCCCCACCCCTATCACAGTCTATAGTCGGGGGGAAAGAGAAGCTCCCCCTCTCTCGCAGTTTATAGTAGGGTGGCTAAGAAAAGTTTTTCCCCCTCGCACAGTCTATAGTACGGGGACTAAGTACCCCCCCCCCCCCCCCCTCGCACAGTCTATAGTCGGGGGGAAAGAGAAGCTCCCTCTCTCTCGCAGTTTATAGTAGGGTGGCTAAGAAAAGTTTTTCCCCCTCGCACAGTCTATAGTACGGGGACTAAGTACCCCCCCCCTCGCACAGTCTATAGTCGGGGGGAAAGAGAAGCTCCCCCTCTCTCGCAGTTTATAGTAGGGTGGCTAAGAGCAGTTTTTCCCCCTCGCACAGTCTATAGCACGGGGACTAAGGACCTCTCCCTCTCAGACTATAGTCGGGGGGAAAGAGAAGCTCCCCCTCTCTCGCAGTTTATAGTAGGGTGGCTAAGAAAAGTTTTCCCCCTCGCACAGTCTATAGTACGGGGACTAAGGAGCTTCCCCCCCTCGTACATTATAGTAAGGGAAAAGGGGCAAAGGAATAGCTCCCCCCGTACAGTCTATCGTGGGGGGGAGCTCTCCCCCTCCCACAGTTTATAGTTGTATACTAAGGACCTCTCCTCCTAGCACAGTCTATAGTAGGGGGAAAGAAAAGCTCTCCCCCTCTCGGGGGGGGCTAAGGAGTTCTCCCCCTTGCACAGTTTATAGTAGTGTGGGGGGGGGGGGCTCTCCCACAGTCTATAGTTGCTCTCCCACAGTCTATAGTTGCTCTCCCCCCTCGCTCAGTCTATAGTACGGGGACTAAGGAACTCCCCCTCGCATAGTCTATAGGGGGAAGGAGAAGTTCTCTCCCTTGCACAGTTTATAGTCGGGGGGAAGCTCCCCCCCCCCCCCCCTCCCCCTTGTACCGTCAATAGGGGGGGGTGTCGGGGGGGAGGGGGGTCTTCCCCTCTCGCTGTCTATAGTAGGAGGGGGGGGGTAGGTAGTAGGGGGGGCTAAGAAGAAGCTCACCCCCTCGCACAGTGCATATAAGGGGGGAGGGACCTCTGGACTCTAGCACTGGTATACTCGGGAGATAATATCAATAGTTGTTTTCATTTAGGCATTAAAGTGGGATTCCATAATTACTGCTATGAGAATTTTGCGTGGGCACTTCGGTTTAGGACAGGGGACTGACGGGACAAGAGCTGAGCTCTTGAACGTGCCGTATGCTGCGGTTACTTTAAGAAAATCGCTACTTTGATACACTTGAGTTGGTTATAAAAGTGCAATTGTTCATAAAGTTGTAATTTTTTGAGACGACCGAATGGTAATACAGAGATTATCTTGTAAACATGACCCCAGAAAGTTATTGTCTTATAAGTGTAAAGAAGCTCAACTTAGCACAACTGGAAGCAAGTAATAAAAAAACGCAAACTATTTACATCATCTCTTGGAAAGCGGAACTCAGGCAAATTTTCGACCGTTTTGGCTTTGTCAGAGTATCTTATTCCAATGAGTTAGGATATTGAAATTTCAAAAAAAATTAGATATATAATTTCTCATGTAAGTGAATTGTAAATATTCTTATGAGAAAATAAATTTCTTTAAACCTAACCTGACCTTGTGACTTAGAAAAGATATTTTTTTGCGTTTTTTTAACCTACTTCGGAGTGGGAATAAGACAATGGTTTTGTGGGGTCATGTTTACAAGATATGGTCTCAAGTGGAATTCGGACGGATAAAAAAAACAATTATAGTTAGCTTCAGCAATTGAAGTAACAAAGTAATTCATAGAAGGTATATTTTTTTCAAAATACCGCCCACGTCTTAAAGTAACTTTACGCTGTATACACATGTATACATGTATGAATTACTAGTGAATTAGTCTCAGTTAGGAAACATTCCTAAAAACGGTTCTTAAACAAAATTATTGGTATTTTTGTATTATTGTTCCTCCACAGAAGCCGAGAATTCTTCTATCTCAAAAAGGGTATAGCAGGATAGCCTAAGAAAAAGTGCCCCCAGCGTTTTTGGGTCGAAACTATAATCAAACGATGCCTTTTAAGTAGGTTATACCCTACACAAAGTTTCATCCCTCTGTTACCCCCTGGGGGTGAAAAACACCCGATTAACCCCAAAACTGTTTTATTTATTTTTTCCTAAACTATGAAAGTGACGAATTTCAAATTTTGTACAAATAATAATGAGACTAAGAAATATATGTCAAAAAATTATGACGCCCCTAACCATTTTATTTCTTGTAAAAAAAATGAAAATAAAAATTGAATCACCCTGTATAACAAGTTCGGCTCTTGGTACACACACCATTTTTTTTCCAGAGATGAACCAATTTATATTCTACATCATACAAAAGTTTCATCGACCTAGTCCAGAAGGAACATTACGAAATTAATATAAATTGGCTCTTTGGTGCCTACTATTCATTTAACTCCTACTAAGAGCCTTGCATTATTAATAAACAATGGCCTGCGATCGGATCGCTGTTTGTGTCCGCTTTAAAAAAGGTGGGGATAAAGAAGAATAAATCAAACTTATTTGTAATTAATAAAATCATTTTTTTCTTTACTAGTATAGTAGGTACCTATTAACTTAATATATTTTTTACTGTGTATTCATACATTACGAGTAAGTAAGTACCTAAGTTAAAAACAATTATTATTCAATCAATCGTCATCACTGTCTTCGTTAATAATTGTCAAATTGTCTAAGTAATTATCAGAGAGAGATGTTAGTCAGAATTTCGGCTGGTTTTATATTTTTTGGTTTAATATCTCGCATTGGATAAATAATATATCAATTAATTTAATTAATTAATTTGGGTTGATCAATCCAAATGGGTCAGTAGGGAGAAGTCAGAGACTATCAGATAGGGAAATCTGTTCTTAGGAACCATGGCGTCGGTTTCAGATTTAATTTAATAAAAACTGCATTATTATTTTTTTACAAGTCTCATACATAACCCGGTCAAAACCGCTGTAAAGAATGTTACAATACGACATGCGATTAATCACAGAATTTTAACCAGGTCAATTCCCGGTTAAATATGAGATTTATAAAAAAAAATGAATGCAGTTTCTATTAAATCTAAAATAGACGGTTCCTAAGAACGGATTTCCCTATCTCTAAGAGTTTTCGTTTTCTCCCTACTGACCCATTTGGATTGGTCACCCTGTATATGTTTAGAGATGGTTTTTTTTTTTTTTTATTAAGGCAACAAACAGTCACAATACAAAACATATAACGGTTAACAATAATATGCTAAAAGACCTGGAGTGCCATAACTTAAGGTTATACAAAACTAAATTTTAGTATGGGAACGGTAGACAACGAAACAGCAACGATGCAAATAACATTAAAATGCAGCTAACTAATTATTTCAAAATGACACAACATTTTGAAATAATTAGTTATTCTTACAGCTTTGATTTTAATTGACAGACAATTTGGTTTTTGCGATGTCGTTGTCAAAGCGTTGACAATTTCGGTTTTCTTCTTTAAATATCCATCCATTTACAATTGCATTAACTAACTGTGCCATGTTATTGACTGTTATTTCAGAGTTAGTCTTTAAACGTGTTACAATTGCATCAGCATTACTTGTACCTATCACTAATCAATCTCTTTCCATATTTGATATTTATAATATTTTTTGCAGACATTCTGGCTTCACATTAGAAAAGCGTAACCCTGTGCGGGTTACGCTTTTCGCTAGGGTTTGCGGCCGTTGATTTTTTTTTAAATTTGAACTCGGGCGGCAACGCGGCCGCGGGCAGTGTTTTTTCTTAATTATTTTGGTTGCAGGCGGTCCTGGCGGTACTTTGCGTATTTTAAGCATAATATAATGAGTAGTGCCTACTAAATAGTACTTACATTCATTTTAATTTCGCAATGTTCCTTCTGGGCTAGGTCGATGAAACTTTTGTATGATGTAGAATATAAATTGGTTCATCTCTGGAAAAAAAATGGTGTGTGTACCAAGAGCCGAACTTGTTATACAGGATGATTCAATTTTTATTTTCATTTTTTTTACAAGAAATAAAATGGTTAGGGGCGTCATAATTTTTTGACATATAGCTCTTAGTCTCATTATTATTTGTACAAAATTTGAAATTCGTCACTTTCATAGTTTAGGAAAAAATAAATAAAACAGTTTTGGGGTTAATCGGGTGTTTTTCACCCCCAGGGGGTAACAGAGGGATGAAACTTTGTGTAGGGTATAACCTACTTAAAAGGCATCGTTTGATTATAGTTTCAACCCAAAAACGCTGGGGGCACTTTTTCTTAGGCTATCCTGCTATACCCTTTATAGGGGAGATAATTTAATTTAATTATATTTTCCTTTATCTACTTTATGACTATTTTACTTTTTGATTATACTGGGCCCAAAAAAGTACATAAATTACATAATTTATTGAGGGTGGGGACCGTTCCTGACAATTTTAAGTGAGTTTAAACCGTTAATAATAATTATTAAAGATGTCTCATAGTCTCGATAGTTTTAATAAAATATATATTTATTTATCCGTTATTCAAATTACACTGTGACCGTTTTACTCAATGATTTTCACAATCAAATAAAAAGATAATTAAACGTTCTACTTACAGAAAATTTGCTATATAAATTGCCATAGCTCAGATGCATTCATGTACCTACATGTAATTTTATAAATACTTAATTGACATTATTTAGATTTCTAGAGGCAGTGCTTCAATTTGGACGGATATAAATATTCCTGCTCCCTCTAACGTTTGTGTTAGAAAGAGACACTAATTCGCATACAACTATGTTTCTATGTCTAAGTATTACTTTGCTAATAATAAAATTGTTAAGGTCGTTCTTCTTTTCTAGCTACAATAGTCTATGCTTCTTCTTATGATGGCATCTCATTAGAGTATTGATATTTTCGGTTTTATAATGTTCCAATAATCGTCCATATTTTTCTATCTATTAATATTATTTCACGAACCAGCATTTTTTTTTTCAAACATGTATTTTTCGTAGAATGCCGTGACAGAGTGGTAAGCCAAAATGTGGTCTCCACTGAAAAGGACTACTCTATCACGCTATTAAACGAAACATAATTAAAAAAAAAACATTATTGGCCGTAAAGGAAACTAATTAGTCCTAATAAAAAAACAAATGCATGTTTTTTTATTGTACCCTTAAACCACAATTATTTATATTACAAAAGAACGACCCGTTACTCGAATTAGCGCTCAATAGTAATAATTATTGAAAAACACGAAAATACTCACGAATCCGACATATTTTTTTCTATTAAATACTCCTTAAAAGGGCCCAAGAGTGTCGTTTGTTATTTTAAATGTGATATTCGGTTAAGGACGCGTTTTTATTTATATTCTAGGAGATCGGCCAAAAATGGACTGAGCTTGTACGGTTTGAAGTGTTTCATAGTGTTGACATTTAAAAATGTGACGAAAAACCGGTTTTGATTATATAAATCTGCTTTTAAACTGATAATTTTTCTTAATGCAAATGTATCCGGTTTTCACTTCCTAGTGTTGAGATTTTCTTCAAATGACTGAAAACCGGTTTTGTATTTAAAAACCGGGTTTTTTCTTCGGATAGAAAAAAGGTTGTCACTCCCTAGTTTGTATCTAAACATGAATTGACAAGAAGACTTAAATTGCGTTTTTTTTAATGCTCAGTCATATGCGAAAGTTTTTTTTTTTCTAGAAGTTTCCAAAGAATTTGAAGAAGATTCTTAACTACTTATGACTGTTGTGTGACTCAGCTAAACATTAATTAATATTGATATTTGCATCATATATCATATCACATCTTATTTACCTATAACATTATAAATACCTTGTTTCAACAAAATTGATGTATTTAAATACAAAAGATTTTTTCATACTAATTCAATACTATGAAACAACTCAATAGGTAGGAATCAAATGTATAAAAATTTACTCTATTACATAATTATTTGTAAGTAAAATATATCAATCAATTGGTAGCATAGATTTAAACTTGCAGTGAAACTGTCAAAAGTTACGAAGCATTTTGTACTTTATTTAGTGCAAGGCAAAGCATTTTATATTTATTTTCCGTTTAAATTCTTCGTTATAAAGTGATTTTAAACAAAGTCTTTGTACAATGGTGGACAATGTCTTTGTATACACACAAAGACATTGATAGTGATGAACAAAGGCTTTGTTACATGAAGTGTAAATATTCAGTTTATTAGAAAGAATTGTACCAGTTAAAAAAAAGTAAGTAAGCCTTTGCCTTTTAGTCTCGATCTGTTGTAATAATTTTTGACTTTAGCGTAATTCTGTAGTTACTTTATAGTTAATTCATTCTAGCTTATCTAGTAAACAACTTTCCAGCTTAAATACATTTTTTTTCCGATAACGGTGAATCAAAAAAGAGGGTTATTGTTTAAAATTATGTTCCATAATAAATAAAACGTTATGGTCATCTATTTATATATGTTAGTTTATTGATTTCTTAAATAAGCTGCTATAGGCTGACTTAGGTTAGGAACTTAGAAGTTGTTTATTAAATAAGTCAAAGATGGAGCCTCAATGTGGTCATGTCTGGTCTACCATAACCGGTAAAAACCGGTTCACTATTCACTTATCTGAGCCGTAAGTTGAACTGCCGAACTGTAACCTTTTGAACGCCAACGGCAGATCATGTTGACGGAAATTTTGCTCCAGACACCACGACGTCGCTTGCCGCTATACAATAAATAAATATCGGACAACCTCACACAAATCGATCTAGTCTCATTGGGTTACCGCGTCAACGGAACATAAAACGTCATCTTGACGTCTACCATGACAATTCATCCAACCTAAAAAAGGTTGGTACTTACCAATTTGTATGAAAAATTGAAAACTTTAAAAAATTATATCTCGTGAACCGTGAGTTTCCGCAAGTTGAAAACTTGGGAAAAGCTTTGTATTTATGAGTACTATCTGTAAAAAAAATATGAACTTTCAAATCAACGGTCCATAAAGGAAAGTTTATCCCCTATAACCTGTTTAAGAGCTCTAAATATATTTAGTACAATTGAAAGAGTAATAATTGATAACATTTCATACTTCTAACAGGTGGAAATTAATATAGATATCGATAGGGCTTTGTGTCTTGTTACCCGCAAAATAAATATTGAAATGTATTCTTCTGTATTTAAAGAAATATAAGAAAATACATAACATTACCGCAATCTAAGACAATTAGGCCTGAATACGGTTGTTGTCTTATACCCAACAGCGAAAAAAAAATAGAATTTTGACAATGTCATGTGAACCTCAACGTCATTGCGTTTTTTTTTTATTAGAAATCGGACTAAAGTAACCGTTCCATTTAGTCATAGTTTTGTTGTTGCCACAATTTAATAAGTTTTTATAAATTAATAATAAAATAAATAGTTATCTCTGAAAAATTAAGAACATTGATTACTTCATGTTTCTAGAATTCAGAAAAGTAATAAAATTGTAGGCTTGTAAATATGAAATGTTGTCAATTAACGCTTCTCTTCAAAACCTCGTATCTAGTAAGTAGATTGACACTGAGATCCGAGCTTTGTTTTAAGTATTTGTTACTTACTGAGTTTTGATTGTCGATATTATCATATTATTCGGCAGAAAAGTCATACATAACTACTTACTTTTCTGTTAGTTTGTGCTCAGATAAGGAAACATATTTGACCGTAGTTTTACCATTTTTTTTACCATTGTTTAAGACTTCAGTCACTTTAACAAAAAATATGCGCTTGTCGCTTTCTTGCATAACTATGGTCAAAATTACTGTTTAGACTGAAAAGGACTTTACACGACACACGATTTGGCAAAATTAAATTATTTATAATAAATTATAATATATATAAAGACTCGATGGCTACGTTTATCGTGTTGAGTTCTTTGGTTTGAAATCGGGATTTGTTGTCTAAGGGACGAGAATTTTCTAAGGAAATAAATGTGACACTTTTCTAAATTTGCTTGTTTTATTTTATTACATTTGACCGAATTATCCCAATTCAACAACAGAAAGATTACGGAAGCGAAAATGAGTATAATGTAGGTTTCAGTTAGACATATTCTCATCTATGGAATGCATAGATATAGTATACCTAAGTAGTTAACAAACACTGAACACCCCGCTATTTTTAGGCTAAAGCCTGACCAGAAATATATGAGGATGAGCCATATTGCGGAATTTCACTGGAACTAATTTCTTACACTGGCAATGATTTTATGGTACGAGGGGAGGTCCAAAAGTTCGCGGAATGGCGGACTTATTAATCGAATACAAAGACGTTACTATTTTTCTTTTTCGATATAGTCCCCCTTAAGGTTAATACATTTGTTCGATCGGGAAAGTAATTTTTCTAAACCTACAAAATAATATTTTTTGTTTTAGATGTCGAAATGAGCCAATTTTGCGTCCTTTACTTCATCATCGGTGTGAAATTTCTTTCCTCGCAACTCTGTCTTCAAATTTGGGAATAAATAATAATCACTGGGGCCAGGACCAGGCTGTAGGGGGGAGGGTCTAATTCTTTGAAGCCACATTTGCCCAGGGCAGCTGTCGCAATACAGCTCTTGTGAACTGGAGAATTGTCATGAAGCAACAGCACACCCTTGGTTAACTTTCCTCACCTTTTTTCTTTAAAACATTGCCGCAATTGCTCCAATAATGTTGCGTAGTACTCTTCTGTTATAGTGACGCCCTTGCTTTTGTAGTCAATCATTAATACACCTTGACAATCCCAGAATATCGTAGCATTATCTTTCCAGCCGATTCTGACACGTTGAATTTCTTAGGTGGTGGGGTACCCTTCTTGTGCCATTGCATTGACTCCTGTTTAGACTCAAGTTCAAAATGATGAACCCAAATCTCATCTCCAGTAACAATCCGTTTCAAAACCGACGTAGTTTCTTCGCCACACCGTTCCAAAAAGCTGCTTGACGCGTCGATTCGTTGTTGTCGCTGATGCGGCGTAAGCATTCTCGGCACCCATCTTGCACTAACTTTAGTCATGCCGAGATGTTCATGTAGGATCCTCAAAATGGTGGTTTCTGATACTCCAACTAATGTAGAAAGCTGTTTCTTCTTCAGCCGGGCATCTTCCAATAGTAATTTCTCAACCTTTTCGATAATGTTTGATGTGGTGGCCTCAGCGGGCCGCCCCGAGCAAGGGTCGTCTTCAATTGACTCTCTACTAAATTTAAAGAGACCATGCCATTTGTAAACCATTGTTTTTCCAGGCCAATGATCACCGCAAACTGCTGACATCTCAATCAGGGTGGTCTGAGGAGATTTTCCTTGCTTGGTTAGGAACTTGATGACGGCTCGATACTCAATTTGCTCCATACTTGCAGAATTCTTCCGGATTGACTTGCTTGCTCGATGATAACTTTTAAAGTAATGACCTAATTAGTCTGAAATATGGTATATTTACTCTTAATGAGTTTGCAATTAGTGCTGTATTAAAAATGATGGTCATCCCCACTCCCATCCCCTCCATTCCGCGAACTTTTGCGTAGTTTGTCAACAATCTCAATGTCATTCGTGTTGGTTTTTTTAAGACAAATTTTCAAAAATATCCAAAGAAAATGCCGAAAACCATTCACAGTCGTGAACGTAATATTATAAATAAAGTGTACCTACACGTGTTTAGGTACTACACGAAAAACAGTCAGGAAAAGAGTGCATTCCATTAAATGATATTACGAGGTTACCATAGGAACTGACAGGTATTTAAGCTAATGTAATTTATAGTGCGTTTGCGATTGGTTGCTAAAGTGTTGCCATATAAACCTTATAAATAGCGCCCTCTTGACAATCCTCATATATTTCTGGTCAGGCTTTACATGCAAACACTACAAATCGATTAATTTGTTAATTATATGGTATTAATTATTAATCTTAATCCTTAAAACCTTTTATTTGTTTGGCACATCAAAACACCACTTGTTACTCACTTGAAGTGTGCCTCTGCCTATAATCCGACCGTGAAAAATGCTCGGTCGGTGATAGGGACAAAAAATTACACTATTTCCTCTTATAGGAATCTCAATAAGGCTATCTTTCTCTATAAAAGGCGCTTGATGGAATGAGTATATTGATGACAGCTGATTGAATGTAAGAGTGAATATGATGTATTGAACGAATGAATGAAGGACCGGGGATGAACGAATGACAGATTGATGATTATTAATGACATTATTTTTTGTGATCTCGCTTACTAAAATCTAATTAATTTCTTATTTCTGTTAAATAATCTTGATTGGTGGATAAATAAAGTGCTAAATATTGTGACTCAGCGGTTTTATTGAACAAAACATCTACATATACATATTTTCGTGAAACGTCTCTACTAATATTGTAAATGGCGGATTACACTTTTCGTCGCATCACTACATCGGAAAATTGCGCCACTGAAGCCAAGCTCGTTACCCGAGTAGCAAAGGCTATATAACCAATTATACAGCCCTTATAAATCAAAATGAAAACGTTTATTCTGTAAGTAGGCCACAAGGGCACTTTCACATGTCTCAATCTGAATCTACCGGCATTTCACGAGAGGAGACCGCTGTTGAGAAGAAAGCCGAAAGAAACTCAACAGTAAGTCGTTTTTTCGTAAATTATACTTAAAACTATTACAATTACATTATAACTAGGTAATTGATACATGTGAAGGAGATGTACAACTTAAATTTGCTGTATAAGGGCTGCAGAAGCGCTAAATACAGCCTCAACTTGTTACTTGGGTCACGCCGTCCAAAATTCAATGATCAAAAAGTTCATAATACAAACAGATACAAGTGGTTTTCAAGGTATCCTATGACAACTCCGAAGCATCGTTCTCATCCGTACCGTTTCGCCAAATTTTCTTTTGTTGGAATGTATTTTTTCCTGAATCCCGTAATATTTTCAGGATTTCATAAACATCGTTACCCATTAAGTTAGGTTACGTTTATGAACAGTTTTCGAAAAAAGTGGCTTTCGGTCAAACGATAATTTGGCGAAACGTTATGTAAAGTTCCGCCTAATTTTCATTTGTCCAAAAAGTATTATTTTCCTGATACCTGATATTTTCAAGATTTTATAAACATCGTTTTTAAGAACATTTGGTTAGGTTACGTTTGTTTTATAATTATCCTGAAATATGAACAGTTTTGGAATAAAATGGCTTTCGGACAAACGAAAATTTGACAAAAAATTCGGACTTACGATAGGTGACCCATCTTTACTTTTTGCTGGCGTCAGTGGCACGCTGATTTACTTCACCGCTTGGCGTGAAAAGGTTAAAAATAACACAGTTCCGAAATAATGGGCTCAGAATAGCCCTGCGATTGTAGCGATTGTATCACTTGTTTGTTTACAGTCAAGTCTGTATTGTAATGGTCCGAACAAGCTACAATTTTCTCTATCACTCCATTTTTGACCACCATTTCGCCTGCCCCCGACGCCGGAGCACCAGCTAAGAGGCTGGATGTATGATGTAGTCCTCTTTTATGCACATTTGACAGAAAAATTCTTCCATCATGCCCCATGGCAAAAATTGCTGCTATCCCAGAGTCACCTTCATCAGCCGTGCTTGTATCAATCAAAGATCCTCTTGAATCAACCAACTTTCCGTTCTTGACACGCACTTCCATCGTAGCCCTTTGGTGATCATCATAATAAATAACAAATGGTGGGCAGTTGAGTTGGTTTTCGCTTTGCCATGTGCAAGAGTTCTGTTCATCCCTGTATTTATCTTCCATTGTCCGCGTCATGTATGTAAAAGTGAGGCTCCAAGCATAACGGTCCACATAATCCGAGCATTCCAATACGCTGTCCCATTTACAACGTATTATGTGATCCCTAATGACATACAGAAAACCATTGAAAGCGGACATGCTTTTTGGCCTTTTCATAGGCCCTGGTAATTTTTTTCTCTCACAGGATTGAAAAGTACATTTCAGTAAATAACTGCCCCATGTAACCGCAAAAAGGTGGTTATTTATTACCGAAAATTCTGATATTATCCTTTTAGTAGTAGTCAACACAGTGCAGTCGTTTTTCGTGGTTTTTGAACACCGCATCAGGCGTAATGAGTTCAGTCCTGCAAAAATGTAGTCATCATATTCGATTACGGATATTACCTTGTCACTGTCACCGAACGTGTGGAGCACTGAGCAACTGTTAAATTGATATAAATCGCATTTCATGAGGTTCCCGCCCTGTAATCCTGCAAGTATATATCCTTTTCCTATATACAATGAGGACATATAGACGCCCAAATTGTTGAAATCCTCACAAGAGTTCCTCTTGCGTAAATCACAGCGCACCATCACACCCGATGTCAAGGCCCCGTATAAGAAGTCTCCATGTACAGTGATGAAGGTGGCTCTAGCCCCGACGTGGTAGAAAAACTCACACTTCTCTGGATCGGTGTACAGACATCGTAGGATATCTCCATTCTTCATCCCGATGAATGCGTATGATGGAATTGATAGGCTGGTGCTTTCATCGTAATTTATCGTTTCCGACTGGTCAGCCGACGCAGTTGAGAACCAAGCCACCAGACCAAGAAGCAATATTTGAAGCTCCATGCTTCTTAGTGCGTCACCGTTGAAAGCTGAGCACAAACTATAAAGATGTCTACCGATGAATGCTTTAAGTAGTATAGCTATTATCAAGTTCAGAGGTCACTGGTTGATAAAAATATGTTCTAAATCTGCAAATTAAATAAGTAGTGGAAGCAACTATATTATAAGATTTATAAGTACGTATATCGTCGTCTAGTACCCATTAGACAAGCCTTCTGAAGCTTGATTTGGGACTAGATCGATTTGTGTGAGGTTGTCCGATATTTATTTATTTTTTATCTTATCACGCAGTGACATGCAAATTTTAAGAAGATAATTTTTTTTTATAATTTAGACTAAAATGAATAGAATAAATCAAACCTAAAAAGTACACACACCATATTCATATTTATACGTTTATAAGTTAACATAACATTTTTAATGTACGAGTAGGTACCTAGGTACGCTAAGGCAAACATTTTAATCTGTAGCTCTTTCTAAATTTCTTTAATTAAAAATTAATCTTTTATAAATATATTTTCATCATTGGCTATTAGAATGCCATTTTTATTGATTGGAGACGCGAGAATCTATGTCTATAAGTAGTTGCAATGTGTTCAAAACTTACGAGCAAACATAAACTTGACGACGCGTTTGGCGCGGTTTGTAGACACCCGCCTACTGAGCCGGCGGTCCCGGGTTCCAATCCCGGTCAGAGCAAATATTTGTGTGATGAACTCGAATATTTGTGCTTGGGTCATGGTTGTTCTTTGTGCATAAGTATATATTTATCTATATATTAGGGTGGTCAAAAAAAAAATATTTGAATATTATTTCTCCACAGGGTTCTTTTTTGTCCAAAACCCACTAAAATGATACTCACCATTTTTCAAATCAGTCCCATAACATTTAAAGGTCGCCCAAAATGTAGCAATTTTCGTATAGAAAATAGTATAGAAAAACTTACAACAAGCTTTATATGTGGGCAAAGGACATTGAAAGTTATAAAATTGTCACTATCGTCAGCTATCGCAAGCGATTAAGAGATATCAGTCTTTATTTTCATCTTTCGGTTTTGTTTATAAAATGCAATTTGTATGAACATCAGAAATTTGTCTCACGTTTGGGGACCAGTAAATCATTTCCAAATTAATTTTAATTTGGTACAATGATTATTACTTGATAGCAAAACAAAATTAGCCATGTGGAGCTAAGATTGAATGTCCTTTTTTTTCTCCATACAAAGTATGTATTATGTATATCGTCGTCTAGTACCCATAACACAAGCCTTCTTGATCTTTATTTGGGACTAGTTCGTTTTGTGTGAGGTTGTCCGATATTAATTAATTGTTTTTTATAAACTATCAGAAGATATGGTCGACAATTATGGCTTTGTGGCGACTTTTAGCTACGGCTACAGCGTTTACAGTTAAAATAATTTATGTAATCACTACGTAGTATAAAACAGAGTCGCTTCCGGCTGTCTGTCTGTCTGTCTGTCCCTATCTATGCTTAGATCTTTAAAACTACCCAACGGATTTTAATGCGGTTTTTTTTATAGAGTGATTCAAGAGGAAGGTTTATATGTATAATACATGCATAATTTATCAGCATTGCACCCGTGCGAAGCCGGGGCGGGTCGCTAGTGCTAGCGACGATCTTTCGCAGGTTAGATACACGGTACAGGTGTATCCATATCTTACCAAACTAATTAACTTGGGGTTTAGAAATATCCACTGTCTTTTTCAAAATAATGATAAAGCCAGGTTCTAATAATTCCTAAACCTGATCTGTGTTTGTTTAAGGCAATAGTACCTACCTATTTTATGCAACCGTTGTATAAGAGGGGGAAAAAACGCGAGTGGCATGGGTTACGATGTGAATGTGAGCGTAGCGAACATCGTAAGAAAGATGCCACGAGCGTTTTTTGACCTACTTATACAACGTTGCATACAATACTTTTTCCACGACTCGACATTTCATAAATAAAGTGCAAATAAACAACAAAGAAAATAATTACTTGTTCCCGCTCGAAATCAACAAAATTATAAAAAAAATTGTCTCTGATAAACATTTTTTTATTGACGTCCATCTGTCAAAAATATATGAACTTATACATAAAGGTATAGTTCAATATACTAAACATCTGTCAAAAAAATATGAACTTATACATAAAGATAGGTATTCGTTCACTATAGGTACTAAACATATCCATGCACTGAAGATACAATTTTTTTTTAAGTTGGCAGCAATGCCTCAGTAGGTACAATAAGTTTTTTTTAAATTGCAAATTGTGTGAATGCAGCTGTTTATCTTGTAATCTATGGTACTAAGTGATGCTTTTTTTGGCGACATTATAACATCGTTTAGCAGTGTTTTTTTTGGCAGTAGAGTATAGACTTTTACAGACTTTCATAATTTATGTCTTTATATTAGAGTTAGTAACTATATAAATGACAGAAAAAAGTACCGGAGTAGAAAAAATAAATTACATTGATGTCATTTTCAAAAAACATGTACAGTTAAAGGCTTAATAAAAACAAAATACGATCGCTTCATTTGTGTTACGAAAGTTACTCATACAATATATTATGGGTAACTATCGTTACACAAAGGAATCGGTTAAGTTTTGTTTTAATTAAAGCCCTTAACTATGTACATGGTATTTTGAAAATGACTGATGGCTAATAGGTCCTTCTTATTGTTATCGCAAAGTCTCCTTGTCATGATGTAATATATGTGTTATTTTACACAATATATTATGTTGTGAAAAAGTGTTATTCGGACTATCCATGTGATATAAAATAGGTTATCACAATTTTAAATTATCTAATAACCTTCTCCTCAAATATAACTAAAGATTTCTAAACATCATCCGTTACTTGGAATTGGAATAATACGTATTAAATAAAGATAAGACGAACTTGCTGACACTGACTGACAGAATAGGTATTAATAGTACTGTGCAACAGCAAAACTCATTTAAAGGTTACTTATGATGATGATGATGATGATGATGATGATAATGATGATGATGTAGTAGTGACACCTACTACTCTGACATTGGCATTGTATGATGCTGATCAGCGGTTCTTTAAGTTTGAAGATACCATTACATTATTCTATATCTATCTAATCTATACTATTGAAAATAAATTTTCTATAATAATAATAATAATAATAATAGCAGAGAGTGGTTATACGATTACCTGCAAATAAAAAGGTAAAAATATGGCATCGACGAGTTATCGAAACATCGAACCATTGACCAAGTCAAATTATGACACTTGGTGCCTACAAGCGCACGCCGTCCTAATAAAAAACGACTATTGGGACATTGTAAGTGGCGAGAAAAAATTGACATCGACTGCGGATGCGGCGGCGAAATCTGTGTTCGAAAAGGAGGATTTAAAGGCAAGAGCTGAAATTTTACTTTTAATCTCACCTTCCGAGCTCAAGCAAATAAAAACATGCGCGTCATCAAAATCCGTATGGGACAAGCTTAAAGCCACTTATCAAAGCTCCGGGCCTGCGCGAAAAGCAACATTGTTAAAACAGCTAGTTCTAAAGCGTATGACAGCTGATGAAGACATCCGTGATCATCTAAATAATTTCATGGACGTGGTCGATAAACTCGCCGACATGGATATTAAAATACCACCAGAACTCCTCAGCATAATGCTGCTCTACAGTTTGCCGACGACATTCGAAAATTTCCGAATAGCCATCGAGTCAAGGGACACATTGCCTAATCCTGACGACTTGAAAGTCAAAATACTTGAAGAGTACCAGGCCAGGAGCGGTAGCGACCAAGCACCTGAAAGTAGTGAAGCATACCACTTGAAGAAAAACTATTCCAAGAAGTATTGCAAGAACTGCAAGAAAAAGGGCCACACTACTGAGGCATGTTGGGGCAAAAAGGATCGCTCAAATGAGAAACCCATCAGAAGCCAATCAAAAAATTTCAACGTCTGTCTGAGTACTGCACAATCAAGCACCGACAAAAACAAATGGTGTTTGGACAGCGGGTGTTCATCTCACATGTGCGGCGACAAGACAATGTTTTCGGCTTTAACCCCTGAAAATGGAACCCTAAAATTGGCATCTAACAAATATACGAGCAAAATTGAAGGCAAAGGAATAGTCACAGTCAGCCAAGAAAAAGAAGGTTATAACTTCAGTGACACGTTATTCGTTCCTGATGTGTCAGTGAATCTACTGTCAGTAGGCAAGATAGCTGACAGAGGATATAAAGTCATTTTTGAAAAAGACAAAGCCTCCATCGTAGAAAAAAGCGGCGAGGTGACACTGACAGCACAGAGAGAAGACGGTCTATATTATTTCGAGTTTGAGAAGAAAGAAACGTCAAACAACATACGAAAAGGAAACGATTGTGATTTAATGGAATGGCATCGCAAACTTGGCCATATAAATGAAAGAGACCTGCAGAAAATGGCAACAGACAACCTTATGTATGGATTGAGACCGACTGATGAAAAATTAGAAGCGTGCGAAACCTGCATAAAAGGCAAGCTGTCAAGATTACCATTTACGCGACACGATAGCCTCTACACAACGGAAAAGCTTGAAATTATCCATAGCGACGTGTGTGGACCTTTCGAATGCGAAACGTTAGCGGGATCGAGATATTACGTCACATTCATAGACGACTTCACTCGATATTGCCACGTCTACTTTATCAAAAAGAAAAGTGACGTTTTCAACATTTTTAAACAATATAAAAGCGAAGTCAAGACGTTCCATAATAAAAAGATAAAACACCTGCAGACAGACAACGGCACTGAATATCGCAACAAGGAATTTGACGATTTCCTCAAGCTGCATGGAATCCAAAGAAGATTGACCACAGTTTATACACCGCAACAAAATGGGATTAGCGAGAGGAAGAACAGATCCTTGTTGGACAAAGCCAGGTGCCTGTTGATCGAAGCAAACGCTCCCAAAAAGCTCTGGGCTGAAGCGGTATCTACGGCCAACTATCTCATTAACCGTAGCCCTTCGAAAGCGTTAAACGGCGACATTCCATTCACGAAATGGATTGACCGAACACCATCTGGCAATCATCTTCACGTTTTTGGCAGAAAGACCTTTGTCCTGAAGAAGAACAGACGAGGAAAGCTGACTCAACACGCCAAAGAGGGCGTATTTATGGGATACTCGTTGACTACTAAAGGCTACAGAGTATACATACCTGAAGATGATGACGTGGTGATAAGCAGGGACATCAAGGTTATAGATCAGATGTACTTTAAAGAAAAGGATACAGATTATGAAAACCTTGTAAACGAAGCGGAACGCCATCGCACGATCTCACCTGAAAAAGAAAAGAAAAATAAAATAAAAAATAAGAAAATAAGACAGGAAATAGAAATCGAAATTACAGAGAAGAAAAATGACACAATAAACAACGCTATTCAAAATCCGGAAAACCAACCTCTAGAACCTGATGATTCGGAAGATATCGAATCCTTTGACGACGCATCAGAGATAGTAGAGATTCCTGAAAATGGGAGGCCACAAAGAGAGAGGCACCCACCTGCGTGGACTAGAGACTATATACTGGATGATACTGAAGAAAGTCATTTATTTAATGAAATTACTTACCTGTCTGACGAAAATGAGGACGATGAATACTGGCATGATGCGATAAAGGCTGAGATAAAAGCGCATGTCAAGAACGGAACCTGGAAAGTCGAAAAGAAAGGCAAAAATGTGAAAGTTGTAGACTACAAGATGGTTCTGAGAAATAAAGTTGGACCAGATGACAGCGTCACAAGAAAAGCCAGACTTGTAGCACGAGGCTTTACACAGAGACCAGGTATCGACTATAATGCAACATACGCGCCTGTCGCGAAACTAAGTTCGATCAGATCTGTCATCGGAGTAGCTGTAGAAGAAGGGTTAAGTTTGAACCAGATGGACGTCACAACTGCATACCTGAATGGTGAACTGGAAGAAAGAATCGTGATGAAATACCCTGACTACCTAGAAGAATATCTGACAGAGATTATGGTTGAAGAAAGTACTAAAGACGATTTAACTATATACAACAAAACAGTTGAAATGCTAAAAGACATAAAAAACAACCCAAAAGAGAAGGTTTGCTGTCTCATTAAAGCACTGTATGGACTCAAGCAGGCAGGGAGGCAATGGTACAAAAAGCTCGACACAGAATTAAAACGCATCGGTTTCAGAGCATCAGAAGCTGACCCATGTGTATACCTACTCGAGAAAAGAGGAGTAAAAATTATAATTGTAATCTATGTCGATGACTTATTGATTGCCTACTCGTGTCCTAGAAAACTTAAAGAAGTCAAAGACCTGCTAAATTCAAAATTCGAACTGAAAGATTTGGGAAGACCGAAACGCCTCATTGGTATAGATTTAACTTATAAAAAAGATGAAATTAAAATCAGCCAACAGAAATTTATAGAAGAAACTTTAAAGAAATTCAGAATGGAAGATTGCAAAACTACATCCACACCAATGGAGCCAGGCCTCTAACTCGAACGAAGTGGAAAAGATGAAAGTCAAAATCTTGATCTTCCTTACAAAAATTTAATAGGTACGCTGATGTATCTAGCAGTGGCAACACGCCCTGACATTATGTTTGCGATAAGCTACCTATCACAGTTTAATGACTGTTATAAGGAAGAGCACTTTAAGTGCGCAAAAAGAGTACTTCGGTACCTCAAAGCGACTAAGGACGTCGGTTTGACATTCACGAAGACCGGCCAAGACATGCATGGTATGGCTGATGCGGACTGGGGCTCTTGCAAGCTCGACCGGAAGTCATTTTCAGGCTACTGTTTTAAATATGCTGGTACGGCCATAAGCTGGATGTCGAAGAAACAAAAGAGCGTCGCCCTTTCGACAGCAGAAGCGGAATACGTTGCTCTAACCGAAGCTGCAAAGGAAGCGATTCACTTGAAAAGTCTCTTCAAAGACTTAGGAGCTGACTATGACCGTATTGTTGTGTTGACCGACAATCAAGCAGCCCTCAAGTTGAGTAATAATTCAATGGTTACGTCGAAGTCTAAACACATTGATTTAAAAATGCACTTCATTAGGAATTGTATCCAAGAAGGAGCAATAGAAGTTAAGTATCTGCGAACCGATGACATGGAGGCAGACCTACTGACCAAAGCATTAGCTGGTCCGCGTTTAGCTAAGTTGCGGAGCAGCCTGGGACTATCCTGATCACCACGATAGTGCCGTGAAGAGGAGTGTGAGTACTGGCCACAGCACTGTCGACGGTTCTCCGTTTGAAATGTATTTTTATATGTCAATATACTTCTATGTTGTCAATGCAGTTCTGTCGATTGTAAATTAATTATTACAATAAATGTGTATTATATCTTCGCCATGTCTTTCCACGTAAATACCCCCAACAGCCACAGCAAATTTCTCCAAGGGGCCTCTACGTGTTGGATCCATATCCCCACGCAAGCCTTCCAAAAGACCGGGACGTATGAGCCCGAGACTCAAAAAATGAGAAACAAATAATAATAATAATAAAACATTTATTGTACATAAATGCGTTACATTAAAAGACTTACAAAATTCTTATGATTTGTACAAGAAAGACAAAGTAAGGTGATCGAGCTTCGTCCCCTAAACTAGGTATAAACCTGTGCCTTAGGGGCTTGAGTTCGTCCGGATACAGTGAAAAATTTAACAAACATTTTGGACTTTGTAACAGCATATAGGTATTAAGTAAAACGGATTAAAGGTGTAAGAGAAAAAAAAAAAAAACATAATTAGAGTTTAGTAACGTGGTCAAACTGAGTTTATCTGAGTTAGCGATATGATAGAAAAGAAAAAACATGTGAGCGTAGAAATTTTAAATTACGTGTTAATCTGTCTAAGTTGCTTTACATTCAAGATAGCGTTAGCAAAAGTTTTTCAGTGTCATGGTAAGATTGAGTTTGTAGCCATTGTTGTAATTTTATTTTTGCTTCATATCTGGACATGGAGTAGATGGAGATTATCGAATTTATTTTATTGTAGAGGCGCGAGCCTTGTGCAGCAGTCTGTCGGCGTGCAAGTGCCGTGCGGCAGGTGATTGTTTTACTGACCGGCTGACCTTTTCGCTTCTGAGCCTTGCTATGTTGAAAGGGAATTATTGAGTGTTGGCGTATTATTAAACGGAGCAAATAAATTTGCCTTACTGAGAGCACTTTTGACTCTAAGTAAAGCTGATTCGTAGGATAGTCACGTCTCTTGAAGAGCATCACTTTTAAAATAGCCCTCTGCGCTCTCTCAGCCAGTATTAATGTGGTTTTGTAAGTCCCACCCCAAATAGGGATACAGTAGGCTAAAACTGATTGGCATAGGCTTTGATAAACCAAAGTAAGAGTGTCACGGCAGGCAGAGTGCCTAAGCTCTTTAAAAATGTAAATGAGTCTGCGGAGGCGAGTACATACAGCTTCGATGTGTGTACGCCAGTCCAGCTTGTGGTCAACGTACACACCTAAGTATCTAACGCTAGGTACAGCTAAAAGGGTAGTACATTTACAGTTAATCGACTGAGGGGGACACGTGTGGGCTCTGACTGAATCGAACTCGTTTGTACTTTTTGGTGAATTTGGTAGAGAGAAACGTACTACTTTGGTCTTGTCCACGTTCAACGTCAGCTTGTTTCTCATGAGACACTCGTTGACAGTTTGAAGCGCACATTCTGCATTTAGCTTGGCTCTTTCCCATGTAGTGTCGTACACTAGTAATGCTGTGTCGTCTGCATATGTGAATATCTCACAATTAGGTATGGCCATTTGACACAACTCATTCATGTAAACAAGAAAAAGTGTCGGGCCCAGTATGCTTCCCTGAGGGACTCCAAAAAGGATGGTTTCTTCAGTGCTACAGTGGGAATCAATCTTAACAAATTGTGTGCGGTTCTTAAGGTAGTCCGTAAATATTTCCAGAGCTAAGCCACGAATGCCCATATTTTCCAGCTTTGATATTAAAATGGGGATAGAGACAGTGTCGAAGGCCTTCGAAAGGTCTAAAAATACACCATAGCAATTGAGTTTTCTATCTAATTTATTAACAAGGCAGTTGGTAAAAGCACAGACGGCATCTTCGGTGGAAATTCCTGTTCTAAAACCGAACTGATTTGAAGCTAAGATTTCGTATTTGTTGATATAGGATGTGAGTCGATTGTTAAGTAATTTCTCTAGGATTTTTGAAAGAGAGCTGAGAATAGATATTGGCCTATAATTTGCGACACTGGCTCTATCTCCACTTTTAAAGATAGGGTGTATAACTGCCTTCTTAAAGACATCAGGGAAGCATCCGGTATTTATTGCCAAGTTGCAGACATGGGCAATTGGGGCTGCCAAAACGTCCTTAGACTGTTTAAGAACCCTACTAGGAATATTATCCCAGCCAGTGGAGCAGTCCGATCGTAAGCCAGTTATAATTCGATCGATTTCTGCTGGGTCAGTGGGTAAGATGCTGAAAGAGTTACTTGGAGTAATTGGAGGAGGATTGCCTGTTAAAGGGAGATAAGAACTGCTTGGGGTAGGGACTTTTGAAGCCAGATTTTTGCCTACATTAACAAAATAATTATTAACTAAGTTAATGGACGCTTGGACGTCGACAGACGGCTGTAATAGTTCAATGGGAGACTGTGTAACACGGTTTGTATTGGTTATTGTCTTAATTGCTTTCCAGGTGGCCTTGGGATTGTTTTTTGCCTTTTCCAATTGAGGTATATGGACGTAATGGAACCACCGTCTTGCTAGCGAGCTAGTTTATTACTGGTTTCCAGTACGGCGCAAGCGCCCTTATATGTAGGTATAGGTACATACATATCATCCCTTCACCACTATTTTAAAAGTTAACTAAATAATAAGCACGAGGTAATTACTGAACAATACAATAATTTAACATGTACTGAGGACACATTAAATATTTAACAATGATGGGTACTAACTTATATATTTCTAAAAGGTATCGATTTCTATATAGGTTAACTAAAACTTACGAGTATAATCTACTTTCTTTCTGGGTCGTAAATTGTATTGTATAATAAAAATTTAGGGCACGCATTTTCCTTCAGATGCAAGTGAACTTTGAACTTATTAAATGACCCAAGCTCATCGCGCCAAACATCGGGATATTTTCCTAACAACTGGTTTACATCGTTGTTATCGCTAATATTATGAATATTTGTCGTCAATACTAAATTGAAAGCAGCCATAAAATCACGACCGAGTAATGGCGGCCCTCCGTTACTTACGACAAAAATATTTATTTTATTTGTGTGGCCGTTAAACGTAGCATCTATAGTAAAATACCCAATAGGCGCGATCTTATGTCCATTATAAAAACACATCTTTACGTTACATGCTTGCAATTTGTACTGTGAAAACATATCAATATACAAATTCTCTGAGATTACACATACACCTGATCCCGAGTCTAATTCCATTGACATATTTTTACCATCTAACAACACATCTAAGAGAATGGGTTTATTAGACACATACCTCAAATTGAAATTTTGGCATTCCCTACAACATTCTTGTGCTTCTTCTGTCTGGTTTTCCTCCAGTTCACTTGTAATGCAGTTCACTCTGTTCGACTTGTTTTTACACACTTTTTTTAAATGGCCTGTCACTCCGCACTTCTGGCATCGATATCCCTTGTACCGGCAAGTGTTTCCATCGTGGTTCTTCATACCACAGACTGCACATCGGAAGTCTGGCTGATGGCGCTGGCCACCGCCGGCAGGTGCCGGCCGCGATGCGCCCACTCCGCGGCGCCCTTTTCCCCAGCCACCTCGGCTGTGGCCAGCAGTAGCCCCGTAAAATATGGGCTCCTCCTTAATAGTGGCCACCACCTCCGTCTTCGCTTCCCTAGCGACCGCCGCCTTCTCCGCAATTTCCAGTGCCTCCGCCATCGACATAGCCGTCGTTTTCTCAAACAACTTATCTCGTTCGGGCCCTGAGCCCAAACCGAGGACGAAACGATCAGTTAGATTCGCCTCCAGGGCATTGCCGAAGTTGCAAAAAGTTGCTAACCCTCTCAATCTCGCCGCCCAGTCCCCTAAGGTTTCACCTGGACTCCTTATCGCCGCATAAAACCTGGCCTTGTCCGCGAAGGTACACTGCTTCCGTCTAAAATGACCGCCGAATAATTGCACTAGCTCCTCGAAATCCAATTGCTCCACCAATCTTGGGTGCGCCAGATTACGTAACAGCCGGTAGGTTTCGTCCGTTATATGCGTAAGTAAAAGTGCACGCTTATTTACCTCTTCTGTAACGTAATTCACCAAAAAAAACTGTTCTAATTTTGCGTGAAATATTTGCCACTCACTAGTTTTGTGGTCGAAATTAGATAAATTTCCGATAAACGACATTTTAACTGTTTTTTTTTTCCTTAGCGCGGGTATTTTAATCCTCGATCGACACTGAGGTATATGGACGTAATGAAACCACCGTCTTGCTAGCGAGCTAGTTTATTACTGGTTTCCAGTACGGCGCAAGCGCCCTTATATGTAGGTATAGGTACATACATATCACCAATTCATTTTTTTGATAAGATAGTTTTAATTTTCTGAGAAGTGCGTTGCAGAAATTTCGATAGCGAGAATATGTTATTTTTAGAATTGAATTGTTAGGGTCTTTTTTAACTTTTTGATGCATACGGTCACGATTTCGTATACAGCGAACTAGACCAGACGTCATCCAAGGTTTAATTACTTGCATAGATTTTGGTACAGGTTTAGTATACATATGCTTCATGATCGCAATTCGTAGCACGTTAACTAGCTGTCTGGCAGCCAAATTGGAATCTACAGCTTCCAGGATAGAATTAAAATCGGTTTGGTCTATTTCGTTTTTAATTGCAGGAAAATCGTATCGAGTGGAAATGTTTGAAATTTTCATGTCATTTTTTTGATTTTGTAGAAATAGACATATTGGTAGATGGTCAGTAATATGTGTGTCTAAAACGATGACAGTTGCAGCAGACTTGGTTTTTAAAAGTATGTGGTCCAAACAATTTCCTAATCTAGTTGGAATGAGATGAGCTGGTAGTAGACCTAGACCAGCAGTCGTTGTCAGATAGTCATTTGAATGTCTATCAGTGCTATTAGCTTTGATGTCTATGTTAATATCTCCCACAAGGATAATGTTATGGTAAGACTTGTGATTTTTAATTAAAATATCTAGACTATTGTAAAAATTATTCAAGTCCGTGTAAGAGGGAGAGCGATATATGCAAATAATAGCCGTATCATAGGTTGTGCAAACCAAACAATTACCATCGAGGAATGGGGGTTCAGTAACGGTTGCGGTGAAGGTATTTTTCAAATAAACAGCCACTCCATCATTTTGTAAAATATTGGAATTTGTAGTGACACGAGTAGCCTTGTAATGTAGGGTTTGGTCCAGCAGCCTTCAGCCAACATTCTGTAAATCTGGGGGCACGGTAGTGCCCCCGCCAAGACGAACAAAAAAGAAGGGGGCACTACCTACCTTTTCTCGAACCGTTTCGTCTCATATTCAAACCCTCATAGTTTCGTCCCAGTTAACACTAGAGCGCCCAAATTCTCAGGTTAAGATGCAGTTAGCAAACATATAAAATGTACAAAATTTAATTGATCTAGCTTTTATACTTTAGGTTTTATAGGTACCTAAAATACGCCGATTTTGCCACTCACTCACTGACGTATCAAAACCTCTGGGGTACTTCCCGATGACCTAGAAAGCTGAAATTTGGTATGTAAGCTAGTATTAGTACACAAACAACAAAATAATTCTAAAACTTGGAACTTTTACCCCCCAACCCCTTAAACTAGGGGATGGAAGTTTGTATGAAACTTCCGCAAATTTTGATACTAGAGGTCTGAAAATTGAAACCTATAGGGACTCATTGTTATAAATCAAATACATATTGTAGGACTTTTAAAAAATCACCCCCCACCCTTTAAATAAGGGGATGGAAGTTTGTATGGGTTTCCCATAATAGGAGATAAAAGTGTATATATATATGGGGCTAAACTTAAGTATTTCTTAAATACACAATTGTCTACTTCAGTTGACGCTCAAGAAACCCTACAGCCCAAAAAAATTAAAAAAAGTAAAGCACCTTACAAAAAGAAATGAGATCCCACCAAAAACATTTCATGAAAAATTGACGGCCAAGACTCACATTCTCATAACGCTTTCACTGTAAAAAAGTTATCAGATCCCAGGAAAAGCCAAGCCCCTAAGCCCCGACTTTACTAACCCCACCACCTTGGTTTAAAAAGTATGGCATCAACTGGCTTCAAGCCCCTAAACCCGGAGTTTACTAACCCTACACCTTTGTTTCAAAAGTATGGCTTGGCCGTTTCATAGACTACCGTAAATAAGTCTAGCGGACTGTCCGGCCCATATCGTAAGGAATTAAGTTTATAAGTATATATTATCAAAGACATAAACTTAGTTTCTTGATACCATATGGGCCAGACGGTCCGTTGGACTTATTTACGGTACTCTATGAAACGGCCAAGCCATACTTTTGAAACAAAGGTGTAGGGTTAGTAAACTCCGGGTTTAGGGGCTTGAAGCCAGTTGATGCCATACTTTTTAAACCAAGGTGGTGGGGTTAGTAAAGTCGGGGCTTAGGGGCTTGGCTTTTCCTGGGATCTGATAACTTTTTTACAGTGAAAGCGTTATGAGAATGTGAGTCTTGGCCGTCAATTTTTCATGAAATGTTTTTGGTGGGATACTATTATATCGAAAGCGGTTTTGGTCATTGAAAGCATAGCAATAAACTCGTCAAAATTCTTTTTTAAACTTCTTATATTAACGTGTGTTAATTTAATGTTTTGAGTGTCTGATGGTACAAAATCGGAGCACTTATCAGGAGAGCAAAGTAAGGAATTGGAAATTGATAAATTATCTATATCGTTTACAATAATATCCATATTAGTATAAAATCAAGTAAGCAAGAAACAGTAAATAAGACAAAAGCCACTCCAAAGACCGAGGAGCAGTTTAAGCGTCAGACAGGCTCCCGAAGCAGCAAAATGGCTGTAAAAATAGTCTATATAGCATCGATAACAGTTATATTGAAGCAACTCAATGAAATAACTCACAAATAAAATTATACTCTGTTCATTATAGTATTCGTTGACCCCCCCCACCCGCGCCACCCCGCGCCCTTGTTCCCTCTTATGATGACATTGACAGACTGATTTGATGTGCACTCCTATTAACACGCGAGTGAGGTGCCTACTTAATTGTGAATCCTGGAAACCTGTGCCGTGCCGTTATCCCGCGGGAATTCTCCTGGACCTCATATCAGGTACGTGCACACAACGACGTGACATATATATAATATTATTTTGGAAATTGTTTATCCCTTAACCCCAATTTGAACATTTTGGTAGCAGAGCGTGGTTAGATTCACTTCTTATAGTCCATAATAACGAATAAAAAACCCCCCATAGTGCAAATATCCCTTGTTTCTATAATTTCGTAGCGATTCGTAGATATTTACCTAAAGTTTTAACTAGTAAAATTGCATCAACTTCATCGAACACGCGGTCTTAACTCGTTATCTCCTTGGCGCTGCAAAACTATTTACCTGTGACTCGATTAACTTGAACCATTACTGTGTGCGGGAAACTGTGCCTTGTTTGCAACGACATAGGCTTGATCCTAATTCTAAGTGTTTAACTGCTGTGATCTTTGGTATATGTAATTGTAACTTTGTCAATAATAATTGATCTTTTATAATAAGATTTTCCCTTTAGTTTAGTGTTAGCCGAATATTATTTGAATATTCGTTAGTAGGTGTTGGTTAATAGTAAAAGTAAAAGTATATAAGAAGTAAAATAGTAAATGTTAATTTTTCACATTATTGCGGACATAACCTTTTTATCGTAGTATTACCGTGGCGTTAATTTGCTTATCCCGTACAACCAATCTTTTAAAATTGTTTAGCGAACCTTATCGATAAATTAAAGTAGGTATCATTAAAATTTTGGAAATTCGTCAACCTAAATTCCTTTTGCACGTTTATTACCACATAAGAATATAAAATAAAAATGTCTGAAAACGAGCATAATGATACATTGAGGTCTACTTTGTTTACTGAAACCTTGGAGTATAGAAAGTCCGTAGGAACTTTTAGATTAACGGGAGATTGGATCACTAGCGCCCACCAGAACATAACCACTGCGGAACGCGCCCGTCTTTTCGTGTATTTCGGCGAATTAGATGATCAATATAAGGAGTTTCGCGAATCCGGTGCTTACCTATTAGGTGGTTTAGATCAGACAATTGATACTGAAGAATATGCTTACGTGCAAAATCAAATTAGGATAATCGGTGATAAAGTAGTGGATATCAAAATAAAACGGAATGAAATGAATCCTGGTGCAGCTAGTACCCCGACGCGGCCCACTGCTGATCGATTTACTATGGTGCCCTGTGACTTTGACCGTGTACGCCCTCAGAAACTACCTGACCTACCGATACCGCGTTTTAATGGCCGGCCTGATGCGTGGATAAGTTTTCTTGATCAGTTCGATAGTGTTGTGGACGCCCGCACTGATTTGCTCCCAACTCATAAAATGAGCTACCTAATGAGTGCGTTATCTGAAGAGCCCAAACGTTTAGTGCAGCACTTGCGGATTGAAAGCGGAAATTGCACCTTAGCCCGAGACCTCCTAAAGAGGCGGTACCACAATACAAGAATCCTTGCTGACACATACCTCTCTCAGATCTTGTCCTTGCCGGACATAAGTTCCCGACTTACCGGACTTCGTGCCTCCTTTCTTAATCCACTGCTTACCTCTTATCGTTGCTTAGAGCGGTTAGAATTGCCGGTGAAGCAGTGGTCCTACATTTTGGTACATATTTGTTTGGTCAAGCTCCCTACGGATTTAAGGTCGCGGTTTGAGCGGCGTTATGGTGACGATCAAAAGAACCTGCCTACATTCGACCAACTGATAAATTTTCTGGAAGAGGAATGTCGTCACCATGACAATGTCGGAAGCACTGCGGTTGTTGACACTCCACCTTCCCATTCTAGAGCCCAGCCTGTTGCACGCCCTATGCGTCAGTTTTCAATTGCTGAGCCGGACACGCGGTCCCCTAAGTGTGCCATGTGTTCCAGTCAATCACACTATCTGCGCGAGTGTCGAGATTTCTTGAATATGTCCCACCGCGATCGTGCGGCGTTTGTGAAAGCAAGTAGACTGTGTTATCGATGTTTGGACAATCACTTGATCACATCATGTGCTCGAGATTATCGGTGTGGCACCTGTCGGCGTCCGACACATCATACTCTTTTGTGTTTTAATGACCCTCGCAATCCAGTCTACCCCACTTCTTCCTCTCCAGCGGCTCGTGCGGTTTCTTTCCGCCGTTCACCGGAACTAATGCGCCCTAGCTCCCCCCATTCTCGCACGGGCGGGGGTTCACGCTATTACACTGCGACTCGCGCTTCTCCCCGACCGTCTCCTCCAGCCTCACCACGCGGAACGCCTCCACCGTCTTCAACTCGGACATGGTATCGCCCCCCTAACCGTTCGCCTACTCGGTACACCTCACCTCCTCCCCATCGGAATGAACGCTCACCTACCCCTACCACTAGTAGAGGTAGACGTGCAGCATCACCTTATCTCTCGCGGCCAGTGCCTTATAATGGTTCTCATCATGAGAATCAGCAATAACTAGACAGCCCCCCTCCCCCCAAACCCCATCCTACACGCACTTTAATGAATTCGGATCTCGTCGTACTCCCTACAGCAATTATTCATGTGAAGACATCTAGTGGGTATTATGTTGAAGCGCGGGCTTTGTGTGACACTGGTGCACAAGGCTGCCTAATTACCAGTAACCTTGCTGTATCTAAACTCAATATGCACTTGTCCCACCCAATATCACCAATGCTTGTCCGAGGTATTGGAAATATTCCTTCTGTGCCAGTACGCGGTTGTGTTTCCCTTAATTTCAAGCCTATTCATTCCCTGGATCCAGTCATTACAACATCAGTAATGGTGGTAGATGACATTGCTGGTATACACCCGGAAATGGAGTTGCCTCTATCTGTTCAGTCTATTGCGAATTCTTTGCCCTTGGCCGACCCTTCATTCCACAAACCGAATTACATTGAAGTGCTTCTAGGTGCTGATGTCTTAGGTCCTCTTTTACGCGGCAAGGTAATAGATCTCAAATCATCTGGGTTAAGTGCCGTATCTACAGTTTTTGGTTATATTGTGTTTGGGCCAATTACAAACTTTTGTACTCCAGAGCTCCCTTTAACTGGTGTTTCTTTATCTCAAGTAGTCGAACGGTTTTGGAAGTTAGAAGAACCTCCTGAAATACCACCACCTAATCCATTAGATGCTATTTGCGAGGCGTTTTTTAAAGCCTCTACCTTAAGAAACGCGGACGGTACCTTCGTGACCAAACTACCCTTTTTAGATGATCGTCCTCCTCTTGGAGCTTCGCGGGCTATAGCGGAAAGAAGGTTTATGAATTTAGAAAAGCGATTACAAAGTGACCCCCTCCTTAAAACTAAGTACATAGAGTTTATGCGCGAATATCAAACCCTTAATCATATGTCGGTCTCCTTAGTAAATCTCCAATCCGTGGAACATTATTTTATCCCTCATCATGGCGTGTTTAAAGCTGGTGATAGTGAGAAAATCAGGGTTGTCTTTGATGGTAGTAGCAAAACTTCAAATGGCGTTTCTCTAAACCAGTGCCTGCATACGGGTCCTAAGTTGCAGAGAGACATCACACATATCCTTCTTAATTTTCGTAGACACGATATCGTATTTGTGGCAGATATACGCATGATGTTTCGTATGTCTTGGGTGCATCCTGATGACAGGCGGTACCAGTTAATCTTGTGGCGTGAATCCCCTTCTGAACCCCTCCTAGCCTATGAGCTTAACACGAATACCTATGGGTTACGATCTTCTCCCTATATCGCTATACGCGTACTGCTGGAGTTAGCTGAACAAGAGCGCTCTAAATATCCTAGGGCCGCCGCTGTCATCGAATCAGACGTGTATGTTGATGACTGTTTAACAGGAGCCTCTAACCTTGAGGAGGCTCATCAACTCAAAACGGAGCTAGAATCCCTAATGCGAGCGGGCGGCTACGAATTGAGAAAGTGGTTGTCCAATAAACCAGAACTTCTAGAAAATGTTCCCCAACATCACCTGCAGCCGCTGCATACAATACAAGATGTGGATAATCCTCAAACTGTAGCGGTACTGGGAGTTCAGTTTAACCCCGTGACTGACGCCTTCACCTATACTACTCGTGTGAACAATGATGAGTGTCCCACCAAACGGAAGGTATTGTCCCTTATAGCTCGAACCTTTGACCCAAGCGGATGGATATCACCTATAGTGTTCAAAGCCAAGGTCTTTATTCAGCGACTCTGGCTTTCTGGCCTAGATTGGGATGAGCCACTCAGTTCAGATTTAATATCCGAGTGGATGGCCTTTACCAATGACCTAAAAATTACAATTAGTAAGATTTCTATTCCTAGACATATCTTTCCCCAAGAACCTAAGTCTTATACCTTACACGGATTTAGTGACGCCTCAGAGGCAGGATTTGCTGAAGAGTACTCGATCAGCAGAACAATTGTTCCGTTCACTTATTAATGTCCAAAACCAAGGTTGCACCCGTTCGGACCCGTTTGACAATTCCAAAAATGGAACTGCAAGGAGCCACACTCCTCTCAAAATTAGTCCAACACGTCGCCCTCTGTCTGCAGAAGACTATAGTGCTGGACGCCATCTACTCCTGGACAGATAGCCAAATTGTTCTAGCCTGGCTCAATACTTCACCTTACGATCTTCAAACCTTTGAAGCCAACCGAGTTTCACAAATTAAAAATGCTGAAATCCCCTCTACTTTCCGTCATGTCCCTAGCAATCTCAATCCCGCAGACTGTGCCTCACGTGGGTTGTCCCCCCAGGCGCTACTAAGCCACCCGCTTTGGTGGGGCCCACCTTGGCTGTTACAGCATCCCACGTGTTGGCCACCAGAAAAATCATCTCAGATTTCCCAACTTCCTGGACTACGTTGTCTCTTAGTCAGCAGTGCAAGTTGCATCCCTAATCCCGACTTCCTACTTGACCGGTTTAGCTCTTTTCAAAAACTAATAGGCGTCACCGGTTTCATGTTACGGTTTGTTAATAATTCCCGTTTTCCTGATCAACGCGTTACATCTCCTTTTCTATCGGTAGCTGAACGAAAAGCGGCCCTTCACCTTCTTGTTAGACAAGTTCAGTCAATCTCGTTTTCCACAGAAATTGACCTCTTTAAACGTGGGCAAATGGTTCGGTCTCCCATTCGAAAATTAAATCCTTTCCTGGACACAGCAGGTCTGCTGAGAGTTGGTGGCCGTATAAGGCACTCCGAGTTACCCTTTGATGCTAGGCACCCCTTAATCCTCCCTAAAAACGGCAACTTTGTGAAATTACTGATTGCCCACTACCACACCGAGAATTCACATGCTCCACCCGGCGCTTTGCACGCCATATTATCTCGCGAGTTCTGGATTATTTCCGTGCGTAGGTTAATCAATAGCGTGGTGTTTAAATGTTTACCTTGTTACCGGTTGAACTGTGTCGCGAAACAACCTCTTATGGGTGACTTACCTAAAGACAGAGTAACGGCGACCCGAGCGTTTAAAGGTGTGGGCACCGATTTCGCGGGACCTTTCTTTACAAAGGTACAGGCAGCTCGCAATAGGACCCTGATCAAAACTTACCTTTGTGTTTTTGTGTGCCTTTCGACAAAGGCGGTTCACCTCGAAATAGTGTCGGATCTCACCACAGAAGCATTTCTGGCTGCGCTCACGCGCTTTACTTCCCGTCGTGGACTTCCCTCTCTTATCCGATCGGACTGTGGTAGGAACTACGTGGGTGCGGATAACCACCTCCTGGAGGTACATAATTTCCTTAATCTAAATAAATGCACCTTAGCCTCCGAGATGGCAAAACGCCATATCACCTGGATTTTTGATCCTCCCACCACCCCCCATTGGGGCGGCCTATTTGAAGCGGCGGTGAAATCAGCCAAGTCCCATCTAAAACGAGTTGTTGGTGACACACCACTCACCTACGAAGAGCTGACAACAGTGTTTACCAAAATTGAGGCGGTCCTTAATTCGCGTCCTTTGTGTCCCTTGTCGCCGGATCCTAACGACCTTGAAGTACTTACGCCCGGTCACTTTATCATAGGAGAACCTTTGACTGCGGTCCCCGAGTATCCTTTGCAGGAAGTTAAAACTAATCGACTCACACGTTTTCAATTAGTGCAGCAAATGTTACAACACTTTTGGCCACGGTGGCACACAGAATACTTATCGACATTGCAAACAAGGCCCAAATGGGCATCCCATTCCTCGCAACCTCCCGAAGTAGGCGATCTAGTTCTTCTTAGAGAAGATAATGTTCCTCCCTTAGAATGGCGGCGCGGCCGCATCGTGTCCGTACTTCCCGGGAATGACGGCGTCGTGCGTGTTGTACAAGTTAAGACCGCTACGGGTGTTCTAACTAGACCTACGAATAGGATAATTCGCCTCCCTTGTGATGACTGCTCAAATTAACTTATTTTCTCTTGTTTATCGTAAACATAGTAATGTTTAGGGCGGGGGTATGTTCATTATAGTATTCGTTGACCCCCCCACCCGCGCCACCCCGCGCCCTTGTTCCCTCTTATGATGACATTGACAGACTGATTTGATGTGCACTCCTATTAACACGCGAGTGAGGTGCCTACTTAATTGTGAATCCTGGAAACCTGTGCCGTGCCGTTATCCCGCGGGAATTCTCCTGGACCTCATATCAGGTACGTGCACACAACGACGTGACATATATATAATATTATTTTGGAAATTGTTTATCCCTTAACCCCAATTTGAACATACTCAGTTTGAAAAGAAATGCGCAAGGTAATGTTAAAATTAAATAATATACTAAAGCATGCAAGAATGTTTGGTTAAAATAACTTAGGTCTAGTCATTGTTTTTTTTGCAGAGCAGTGAGGCAGTTGCTTGTTTTGATGTGAATAGGACTATCTTCGGAGTTCATCTTAAGGAAGACTTTCCCATTTGAGTGCCAGCTTTTATAGTTAAAGGGCTGAGCCCACATTCGAGTTTCGTAAAAGAGTTTCTTTTGAGCTGGCGTAAGATGTTCGTCTACGTAAATAGGTTTTTTGTCACCTGGCAGGCCTATAGCATTAGAATTTAGCTTTTCTTCCTTAGGGCGCTCTTTGTTGAATTTTCGGGCGGCAGTCAGGAAATCGCTCCTTTTTGTTACGCTCACAAATTCTGCTATTACAGGTCTCACGGAGCCCATTTTTCCCGAGAGCCTGTAGATATCCCTTAAATCGGATTTGTCAACCGTAATACTAATAGTTTTCCCAATGTCCGATAAGACTTTGACTAGTTCTTCCATTTTCTCTTCCTTCTTAGTAGGGATATTTCGTAGCTCGATTGACGCAGAACGGCTCTTGTAATGGAAGTCTTGGATCTGTTTTTCTAAATCGTCGATGCGCTCAGCATTCTCACTTTTTTCTTGTTCAAGCAGCTCAAGCCTACCTTTCATTTCTTCGTAGCTTTGACTAACGAAGTCCATGCCTGCCTCAATCTCTGTATTCGTTTTTTGAATGTGAGCACATTGGATTTTCAAGTCGTTTACATCCCGGACTAGAGTTGATAGAGTTACGTCTTGCTCCTTTTTCCAGGACGACAGCATTTGGTCTTGTTCAATTTTCCACGAACTTAACATTGTCATTAATTCCCTTTTAAAACTCGTTAGCTCCCTCCCATAGGGGCCTTGCTCTTCTTGGTTTGGTGAGTATTCAATACGTTGCCGTTTGGATCTTACGGTTATATTTACATCTGGTGCCTTGCAACTTCCCGGTTTGTCTGCGCTGCCGGATAGGTCTGGCTCCGAGAGTGATTTGTTCTGATGGCGGGGTGTGGTGGGTGCGGAGGGCGGGGGGGTACGTTGTTCTTGCGACATGCTTGGGAGATGTACTCGCACGTATATAAGTACGTAGCAGGGAAGGTGATGTGCTACGCGCGGACACGTTAGCAGCTGTTGGTTCGTAGCACTCGTAGCACTGGGGTGACGTCACGTAGCTCGTAGCACTTAGACGAGATTCGTAGCACTGCTGCTAAGTGTGGTGCGTTATTTCGGCGCGCTTGAACTATTCACTGTGGTCCTGTGCGTAAGAGGTCGGCTGCTGTGACGACGGCGTGAGTTCAAATCCTGGCTCGAACCGGCAAAAGCAAAAATTCCACCGAGTCACAATAGCAGATCACAGCGCGCACCGCGCAACGTATATCTGTTTCGCTCTAGGACCGCCCAAGGGGCGGGACCAGTCCATAAGGCGGCCCTAAGAGGAACAAGGAATTGATTCTGAGCACTTCAACCAATCACAGCCGGTATCCGTCCATGAATTAACGGGGGCTTCGCTGTACACGTCCACACTAGGCCGCGTCTCGCGGAGAACTGATGAACTATGGAGGGAGGTCATGATTTCAGGAAAAATCTCGATAGCGTGATGCAGCCGCATAGTTTGTTTTGTATGGACACGCTTCGCCGTGCCAACCTGGCGCCATCTGTTTTCAAAAAAACCGTTGTCCTCGCATCACGCCGAAACGGCTGGATAAAAAGTTACCAATTTTGGTACAGGAATAGCAGAACATCCAAAGATGGTTATAGGATACTTTTTATTATGATTAATATTTATCTCTGAAAACATAAATTCCATGAAATATTTTCCTTACAATGTGTAACCTTATAATGACAGCGTTTGTGATTTTGAATTTAGAACGACGCGACCCCCGCGTGGCTCTTACGTGTACAGTACGATTAAAATCAGTTAACGATTCGGCTTTTACCCCTCTCTCGCACGCTCTTATTAAAATCGCATAAGTACGAGCAAGATAGATATACAATCCGAATCGTTAACTGATTTTAATCGTATTGTACAAAAACTAAAAAGTATGAATTCGACATAATACCTCTTCGCGGCCCACCGGTATTAACAATAAGGTTAAGGTTGTTTGAGGCGTTGAGTTACGGAAACCGTCTTAGTTAGATAGAAAAGATGGCGCCAATTATCGACCAACACAGACGAAAATATGAGTGCAATGTTCGTTGTAAATTGGCTCATGCTCAAAAAAAACATACATTTCTTTAAAAACACAATTTGCGACAATAGGAACTAATTAATGCTCTTTTATTGAATATGCAATTATATTCTTCTGTAGTTTGTAAGTATTGACCATAAAAAAGCCCGGAGACGCAATAAAAAATGTTAATGAATAAAACAGATTTTTAATGCCATTTTATCGAGTGTAATTGAAATAAAAGTATTTCGAATCAATTTAAGTAAATTAAATACATTTTTAAATATGTTTTACCAACCAACATTTAGAACATTAGGCGCAAATTTTTGTATTGTTTGTGTTTGGCCTAACTTACTAATAAGGTAGCGAAATGTATAATAAACGATAAATATACGATATATTTAGCCACAATTTTGCATCTATGTAGTTTTTTTTAATATATCAAATTTATTCAAAGTATTAAATATCAGTAATTCTTTATTTTTAACGGTGTGTTGAGATTTTGTTCTCAATGACCCAATTTTCCGCTAGATGGCGTTGTTACTTTGACAAAATCTCCATACTAGCGGCTGCATCGCGCTGTTAAGATTTTTCCTGAGTTAATAACACCAGCTCCATACATGTAAGGTTTTGGAGCCATTGATGGGTCTCCTCAACACCAAGGATTCACGTACGTCGTTGCGTGCCCGTGACCACGATTCGGCACAAGCTAGGGTCTAGCTGTGATGGGTTAACCTGGACTTCGAGAATTACTACCGAAGTTGTTGAATATTGATCGCATACCTAATATAAGCAGCAGTGTATCAGGTATTGAGAGTTGCTGCTCGACAATGTATGTATGCATTTTATATGAAAAACAACCATGATTCGAGAAATTATTAAATTTACAATGTAGAAAGGATTTCTGGAATATATGTAAGCGCATTACCCACATGGAACCAGTAATAAACTAGCTACAGTGAAGTACGGTTGTTTCTCTCCTTCACCTTGCGACATACCATCTGGCGACGAGGACGATCTACCCGCGTTGTGCAAAAATCAAAAATGGCTAACTTTGTGGGGAGTATTGGAATTTTCGATCACAAGGTGCAAGAATGGGACGTGTTCTATGGACGATTATCTCCGTTCATAAAACTGAATAAGATTGCGGACGATTGTAAAAGTGCAGTGTTATTAACTCATTTATCGGATGAGTCATACCGCCTGGTTCGTAATCTTGTACACCCGGCCAAGCTAGAAACAAAATCATTCAATGAGCTAGTGGAAGTACTCAGTGGTCATTTCACGCCTAAACGTTCGACTTTCGCGGACAGGGCCAAGTTTTTTGAGGCGACAAAATCAGGCGCAGAGAGTAGCCAGGATTGGGCGGCACGGCTGCGAGGGCTCGCGGTCGACTGCGACTTCGGTACGGAATTGGAAGGGTTGCTTCGAGATCGTTTCGTACTAGGCTTCAATATGGGACCGGAACGCGATCGTCTGTTCGAAAGTGATTCTAAAGTGTTGACGCTGTCGAAGGCAATCGAAATAGCACAACAGGCAGCGTGCGCGCGGCAGGCGCGCGCGCAGGTTGTCAAGGAGGAGCCGTTATATCGCGCCGAGACGCGCGTCGAGCGCCGCGGCGCCGGCGCCGGCGTCAGCGGCGCGGGCGGCCGCAGGGACGACGACGCCGGGCCGCGTTGCTCGGTTTGCGGGGTGAAGCATCACGACGCGGCGAAGTGCAGATTTCGTAATTACAAGTGCCAGAATTGCGGTCAAAAAGGACACCTCAAAAAGGTGTGCGCGGTCCATAAATCAAGATTTCACAATATTGGTACCGAATCGCAAGAAAGTCAAGGATGCGAAAACTGTAAAGAATGCCAAATGTTTAATATGAGGTACGTAAATTGTAAGCCTTTCAAAGTGTCTGTTAGTGTGTGCGATTTTAACCTATATATGGAATTGGATACGGGTTCTGGATGTTCTGTCATGTCTGAAGAATTATATCAGCAAAAATTTAATTCTTATGAGTTATGTAAAAATGATTTAAAAATGTGTTTTTATACGGGGCACCAGATATCGCCGCTCGGATATTTTATGGCACGCGTAGTGTTTGAAAACAAAAGCGATGTAATTCGATTTTATGTTGTGCCTAACGGCGGACCACCACTTCTGGGCCGAGATTTTATGTCAAAATTTAATTTTTGTCTGAGTACAGAGAACTATAGTTTCAAAAATGTTAATTCTAGTACAGGCGAAGTACAAGATCTCTTAAATAAATATCCAGATATTTGGGCGGATGGTTTAGGATGTTTCAACAAGTTCGAAGTGGAACTACATTTGAAAGACGATGTGAAGCCTAAGTTTTTTAAGCCACGATCAGTACCTTTTGCTTTGAAAGATAAGGTAAGTGCCGAATTAGATAGGTTAGTTGCATTAGGTATCCTAGTACCTGTTAATTATTCGGAATACGCCACCCCGATAGTTCCGGTATTAAAAGAAAATGGTAAATTGAAAATTGCAGGTGATTTTTCATGTACCTTAAATAAAGATCTGAAAATTGATAAATACCCGTTGCCTAGAATCGAGGAGGTATTTTCTAGATTAGGAGGTGGTCTTCAATATACTAAACTCGACTTAAGCAACGCCTATAATCAATTTAAACTGACGGAAGCTTCACAGAAACTGACGACAATTAATACGCATAAGGGATTATTTTCATATACAAGACTGGTTTACGGTTTGGCAAATGGCCCTGCAGTTTTTCAAAAAGCCATGGAAACGTTACTGTCGGGGTTGGACGGCGTGAGCGTGTGGTTAGACGACGTTTGCATCACGGGGCCTACTAGGGAAATACACTTAGATAGGTTACAGGAAGTTTTGAAACGACTAAACGATTCAGGGTTACGTTTACAAAAGGACAAATGTGTTTTTTTTCAAGATCACGTGACATACCTAGGGTACGTAATTGATAGACACGGTTTGAAGACATGTCCTGCCAAAGTAGAAGCTATACTCAAGGCCCCGGCGCCTGAAAATGTTCTAGGAATTAAAAGGTTCCTGGGTGTGGTTAACTACTATAGGAATTTCATTCCAAACGCATCAGCCATTTTAAGTCCGTTACATGAGTTATTACGTGCCGGCGCGGAATGGACATGGGGCGCGCGCCAGCAAGCTGCGTTTGAGAGCATTAAGCGCAAGCTGGCTAGCGAGCGCGTGTTAGCGCATTTCGACCCAACGGCGCCGCTGGTGCTGGCGGTAGACGCGGGTCCGGCAGGTCTTGGCTCGGTCCTGAGCTTGGTGGATAGCAAAGGCCGCGAGCGCCCGATCGCATTCGCATCCCGTTCGTTATCGGTGAGTGAACGCAATTATAGTCAGATTAAAAAAGAAGCCACGGCAATTATATTTGGAATTAAACATTTTCATCAGTACTTATACGGCAGACAAGAACCATTCGTTTTGAAGACTGACCATAGACCCCTAATTTCGATATTTGGTAATAAAAATGGAATATCCGTCACGGCTGCACTACGTTTGCAGCGATATGCAGTCTTGTTGTCAGCCTATAATTTTACAGTGCAGTATGTGAGCGGCGAAAACAATCAAGTTGCAGATTATTTTTCCCGCTCACCCTTGCACTCACAGAGCGATAACGAACGGGAACAAGATAGCAATAGATTTTTTCTGTTCCTAGACACTAACGTAAAACCGGTTTCATTCGACCAGATAAAGCAAGCGACGGATAGTGACGAGGTATTAAAAACAGTCATTAAGTATATGAATTACGGGTGGCCTCGGAAGATTAAATGTAAATCTATTTTACCCTTTTTCCAGTGTAAAAGCGATTTAGAGGTATTAGACGGTTGCCTTTTTCGAGGTCATAGAATAGTAATCCCTGTAGTTTTTCGAGAAATTATGCTAACGGAATTACACTCGTCGCATTTCGGTGTCGTGAAAACAAAGAGCGCGGCTCGCGGTAGAATGTGGTGGCCAGGTATCGACGGGGACATCGAGCAGTGGGTGGGCGCGTGCGGCGCCTGCGCCGCGGCACAGCCGGCGCCGCCGCGCGCGCCGCCCGCGCCCTGGCCGCGCCCGCCGGGCCCATGGCACCGTATCCATATTGACTACATGTCTTTCGAGCAAAAGGAATACTTGATCGTGGTAGACGCATTTTCCAAATGGCTGGAATGTTTGTATATGGATCGAGGTACTTCGACAGGGGCCCTAATATTAAAACTTAAATATTTATTTTCTACTAGCTTTTGCCCGCGGCTTCGCACGCGTTAAAAAAAATACGTTCACTTGGCATAACTTGGCATTTGGCATTGGCTTGGCATAACTCAAGCCCCCCATATTTTTTGTTTACTGTATCTTTGGAATATTTGAATGCTTTCACGGACATGATTCCTTGTTCATTTTAGATTCAATTTCTACTTTCTTGTTTTGTTTTCTCAATGCGAGGCCTCCGACATTTTTGTGCACTGTCTCAATTGGTTACTTAAATAAAGTCATGTTCTCTTCTTTCCGTTGTGGTATATTGTCTTGCTTACTGCCCCGCTTTTTTTGGTCATCATCTCCTTAGAATACTTAATCGTTTGTTCAGAATTGCTTTTCTGTTACCGTTTTTAGGTTTATGTATTCTCAATGTGAGCACTACTGCATTTTTGTTATCTATCTCGTCAGATAACTTGAAAGTTACACCAGTCTTGCTTTTTTCTTTCCGTTTGTTATATTGTTTTTTCTTCGCGCCTCCCGTCTGGTTTGGTCACCATCCCCATTTAGAATCCTTTAAGGTTTGATCAGACTTGCTTTCTTGAATCCGTTTTAAGGATTTGTGTTTTCTTAATGCGAGCACTATGCAATTTTAGTTCACTATCTTTTCAGGTTACTTAAAAAAAGTTTGATCAGACTTGTTTTCTAGTTAGCATTTTAAGGTTTTGTCTTTTCTTTCTTTTCTTTCTTGATCACCATATCTACAGGTCATTTAGCCTTTCATCAGATTTACTTATAATTTTCAGTCTTGGTATATTGCATTTTTTAAGTGCGGGGGGCTCCGCCCCCCGAGCCCCCCGTCTTTTTCAATACCATCTCTTCGTGTTACTTAAAAGTTTCATCAGTCGTGCTTTGCTTTTTTCTTTTCGTTGTGCAATATTGTTTTTTCTTCGTGCCTCCCGTCTGGTTTGGTCACCACATCTTCTTCTTCTTCGAATTCTTTAAAGTTTGATCAGCCTTGCTTTGTTGATTCCGTTTTTAAGGATTTGTGTATTATAATGCGAGCACTAAGCCATTTTAGTTCAATATATTTTCAGGTTGCTTTTATGTTTGATCAGACTTATTTTCTTGTCAGCGTTTTAAGGTTTTACGTTTTCTTCATCACCATATCTACAGGTCACTTAGCCTTTTATCAGATTTAATTGAATTTTTCAGTTTTAGCAAATGACATTTTCTGAGTGCTCTGCCCCCCGAGCCTCCTGTATTTTTAAATACCATCTCTTCGTGCTGCTTAAAAGTTTTATCAGTCTTGCTTTTTTCTTTCCGTGTTGCGGTATAATTAACTTAGTGCCTTCCGTCTCTGTTAGTCACCATCTCTTTAGAATACCTAAAAGTTTGGTCAAACCTGCTTTCTTGTTTCCGTTTCATTAATGCGAGTACTATGCCACTATCGTTCACTATCTTTTCGGGTTACTCAAAAGGTTGTGCAGACTTGCTTACTCGTTAGTGAAGGTTTTGTGTTTTCTTGATCACCATATCTACACGTAACTTCTTAGCCTATCATCAGATTTACTTTATTTTTCTGTTTTAGCATGTTATACATTTTTTTTTCAATAACATCTTTTCGTGTTATTTAAAAGTTTCATCAGGCGTGCTTTCTTCTTTCCGTTGTGCGATATTGTTTTTTCTTCGTGCTTCCCGTCTGGTTGGGTCGCCATCTCTTTAGAATCTTTTAAAGTTTGATCAGACTTGCGTTCTCGATTCCGTTTTAAGTTTTTGTGTTTTCTTAATGCGAGCACTATGCCATTTTAGTTCACTATCTTTTCAGGATACTTAAAAGTTTTATGAGACTTGCTTTCTTTTTAGCCTTTTAGGGTTTTGTTTTTTCTTGATCACCATATATCTACAGGTAACTTAGCCTTTCATCAAAGCTACTTGAATTTTTCAGTTTTAGCATGTAGTATTTTGTTAGAGCGGGGGGCTCCGCCCCCCGAGCCCCCCGTTTTTTTCGATACCATCTCTTCGTATTGCTTAAGTTTCATCAGCCTTGCTTTCTTTTTTCCGTTGTGCGATATTGTTTTTTCTTCGTGCTTCCCGTCTGGTTGGGTCGCCATCTCTTTAGAATCTTTTAAAGTTTGATCAGACTTGCGTTCTCGATTCCGTTTTAAGTTTTTGTGTTTTCTTAATGCGAGCACTATGCCATTTTAGTTCACTATCTTTTCAGGATACTTAAAAGTTTTATGAGACTTGCTTTCTTTTTAGCCTTTTAGGGTTTTGTTTTTTCTTGATCACCATATATCTACAGGTAACTTAGCCTTTCATCAAAGCTACTTGAATTTTTCAGTTTTAGCATGTAGTATTTTGTTAGAGCGGGGGGCTCCGCCCCCCGAGCCCCCCGTTTTTTTCGATACCATCTCTTCGTATTGCTTAAGTTTCATCAGCCTTGCTTTCTTTTTTCCGTTGTACGATATTGTTTTTTTTCTTATTGCCTCCCGTCTCTGTTAGTCACCATCTCTTTAAAAATACTTAAAAGTTTAATCAAACGTTGTTTGAGATTGTTTATATTTTGTCTAAACACATACTGACGCTGAACGGCCCTCGAGCTGTCAACTTAAACTTTGCATCAGCTGTATTAAAATTAAAGAAATTAATTGTACATAGTAATAACATTTAAATGTATCACTCATTAACTTCAAATTTGTGTAAGAGGTCGTAGTAGACGTAGTAATATAGTGAACGTATGTTTTAACGCGAGCGCAGTGGGTAAAACAATCTAGCTAGTAAAACAATACACAAATTACAGACCAATCCACTCACTTCGCCATTGCGAAAACTCTGCTGCGGACGGCACCTCAGGGAAAACTACTGTTTAAAGCTCACAGATGGCGCTACTGGTAGCACTTATGCGCGTATCATATTTCATTAACTTTCCGTAAATATTTATACGTCAAAGGATAAAATTGATTTTAAATAATTTTATTTTGATTATTGTCTCTCAAGAAAGTAAAAAACAACTTATTTATTCATTTCAAATTTTCTCCGCGTCTCAGTACGTTTATGAAAAGAGGGTCAATATTTATAAACTACTGAGTAAATACATGATTTTTATATGCAATAATAGAGTGGTAGTTCCCATTGTTGCATCGAGAAATTAATAATAACAAAATTGTGTTCAGTTTTGTTTCATAAAATTATCATTTCGTGTACCACTAACGCCATCTACTGCCCCAGTGTCCGTAACTCGGCGACTCGTCCAACCTCAGAGCTATTGTCCCCGGCGGGTAGCGCAGGCCGGCCCCCCGCGGGGTATGCTACGCGTGGTGCTAAATTCAAATTCACGACGCTAATGGATGACGCTATGAGATGCACACGACTTCATTCGCGTATTTTTTCTTTACCGTAGACGGAAAAAAGTATCCTATAACCATCTTCGGATGTCCAGCTATCCCTGTACCAAAAATGGTTAAAATCCGTCCAGCCATTTCGGCGTGATTGGAGGACAAAGGATTTTATGAAAACAGATGGCGCCAGGTTGGCACGGCGACGCGTGTCCATACAAAACAACAATCAAGCTGCATCACGCTATCAATATTTTTCCTGAAGTAAGTTAGGCCAAACACAAACAATACAAAAATTTGCGCCTAATGTTCTAAATGTTGGTTGGTAAAACATATTTAAAAATGTATTTAATTAACTTAAATTCATTCGAAATACTTCTATTTCAATTACACTCGATAAAATGGCATTAAAAAATCTTTTTTATTCATTAACATTTATTATTGCGTCTCCGGGCTTTTTTATGGTCAATACTTACAAACTACAGAAGAATATAATTGCATATTCAATAAAAGAGCATTAATTAGTTCCTATGGTTGCAAATTGTGTTTTTAAAGAAATGCTTATTTTTTTTTCAATTTTCGCTTCATTTGTAAACATTTAAAGAAATGTATGTTTTTTTTTGAGCATGAGCCAATTTATAACGAACATTGCACCCATATTTTCGTCTGTGTTGGTCGATAATTGGCGCCATCATTTCTATCTAACTAAGACGGTTTCCGTAACTCAACGCCTCAAACAACCTTAACCTTATTGTTAATACCGGTGGGCCGCGCGGAGGTATTATGTCGAATTCATACTTTTTAGTTTTTGTACACGTAAGAGCCACGCGGGGGTCGCGTCGTTCTAAATTCAAAATCACAAACGCTGTCATTATAAGGTTTACACATTGTAAGGAAAATATTTCATGGAATTTATGTTTTCAAAGATAAATATTAATCATAATAAAAAGTATCCTATAACCATCTTTGGATGTTCAGCTATTCCTGTACCAAAATTAGTAGCTTTTTATCCAGCCGTTTCGGCGTGATGCGAGGACAATGGTTTTTTTTAAAACAGATGGCGCCAGGTTGGCACGGCGACGCGTGTCCATACAAAACAACTATCAGGCTGCATCACGCTATCGAGATTTTTCCTGAAATCATGACCTCCCTCCATAGAAAATTTATTTTCAATACATATTTAGGATTTTATAATAGTATAGATGTTTGGTATACCGCATGTGATAGTATCTGATAATGATGTTAAAATTCGTTCGACTGAATTTATTATGTTTTGTAAGGTAAATGGTATAAAGTATGCGACATCCCCAATTTACCACCCATGCAGTAATGGGCAAGCAGAGAACTCGGTAAAAACCTGTAAGAAAATGCTTAAATGTGTGATTTCAAAAATGTCGGGCACTAACCATCATGTTGTACAAGAGAAATTGCTTGGTTCTCTGTTTGACTATAGGAATACTATACATTGTGCAACGGGTCGTACGCCGGCCCAATTAATGATAGGAAGAAATTTACGTTCTAGATTAGACTTAGTACTACCGCAACACAAAGATAAATGCGGTGAAGCCCCCAGCGACGTACCCTGTCCAGTAGAACCATGCCGAAGTTTTCAAGTAGGAGAAACGGTTTGGGCTAGGTGGTTCACTGCGAGGAAAGGTATTTGGAAAGTGGGAACTATTGTTAGCATTAGAGGTAGTAGAATGTATGAAATTATGTTTACAGAATTTCAGGAAAAATGTAACAGGCATATAGATCAGATTCGTAAATATACCAGCACTCGGAATGACATAAATGCGCTAAATGTACCACAAAACCCAGAAATTGAACATAATATTACATGTGTAAGTCCGACGGACTCGGGCGCGGTAGCAGGCGCCCCTCGCGCCGCCCCCGTGATCGCGCCGGAGCCCGCGCCTGAGCCCGTTTGTTCGTCCGACGTGCCCCCACCTCTGCCTTCGCCGGCCTCGTCAGAACAGAGGATAGAGAGCGTGGAAGGCGAGGATGCCGGTAACAATATTCAGGCGGATTTAGCGGGAGTAACAGAGGATGATGAGTGGTCAGAAGCTTGTGAAGGTGGGGACGGGGGTACGGCTGCTGACGATATTGTTGATGTTGAACGAGCTGTTGCCCTACCAAACGTAGATTATAGAGAGGGACGTTCAAAGAGACCCCGGAAAACAGTTAGTTATAAGCAATATTTTTAATTCAGTTTTTTTTTCTTTATTAGTTTTCCTTGTATGGATACATTTTTTTTTAGATTTAAATTAGTTGTACCAGTGTCTTGATGAACAATTAACGTGGTGTATGATGTTAAAGTTGGCAAATATAAAAAAAAAACACGTTAGGTAGGTTAAGTGTTAAATATTTTGATGTGATAGGTATTTAATAAATGATGTATATATTTTTTTTTTAGATTTCCAAAGTAATGGTGGAGGGATGGAATATATGTAAGCGCATTACCCACATGGAACCAGTAATAAACTAGCTACAGTGAAGTACGGTTGTTTCTCTCCTTCACCTTGCGACATACCAATTTCACCTAGCCGGGATTTGAACCCAGAACCTACTGAAATAATAACCGTGTTATCTCATGCATTTTCCTTTGCTTCCTTATTCATTATACCACGGATAACAAAACAGTGAGGCCATCACGTATCCGTTCAGTGGTGCTGTCGCCATTATTGACGTACGCTCGATTGAGTTAAGTTGGCACCTGAATCTCATGGCGTTACTTAGGACATTATTATGACAGGTCATATTATTATATTAGTATTAGTACCATTGTAGACAAAAATAATTTATTGTCATCTTAATAGATGTCATTAATATACGAGTATGTTCAGGTAGGACTATGAGCTAATTATTTTTCAAGGTGCTTTGAATAGATATCTACAATAAACAATAAATATTCAAAACGATATATAAACATAAGTCTAGCCTCAATTTAAACTAAACCAAGATGATGTTCACAATGGTAGCACCGAAGGTGCGGAGCGTCCTAGGGAAGGCGCCAACCCACTAATATAAGTAGTAACTTAACGCGAGGCCGTAGGCCGAGCTTCACGTAGCACCGAAGGTGCAGAGCGTCCCAGGGAAGCCGCTCACACACTTCAACTTATATTAAGTGGGTGGGCGGCTTTGAACACATTTTAAGTGGATGGGCGTCTTCCCTGGGACGCTCCGCACCTTCGGTGCTAAATTACTTTATAAACCCTTAATAATTTAATGCGAGGCCGTAGGCCGAGATCCACGAGCGTCCCAGGGAAGCCACCAAACAACTTAACATATGTTTAAGTAACTTAATAGGCGGCTTCCTTGGGACGCTCCGCACCTTCGGTGCTACGCGGTGCTCGGCCTGCGGCCTCGCATTAAGTTACTTCAACTTATATTAAGTGGGTGCGGCTTCCTTGGGACGCTCCGCACCTTCGGTGCTACGCGGAGCTCGGCCTTCGGCCTAGCACTAGGTTACTTCAACTTATATTAAATGGGTGGGCGGATTCCTTGGAACGCTCCGCACCTACGGTGCTACGCGGAGCTCGGCCTTCGTTCTCGCATTAAGTTACTTCAACTTATATTAAGTGGGTGCGGCTTCCTTGGGACGCTCCGCACCTTCGGTGCTACGCGGAGCTCGGCCTTCGGCCTCGCACTAGGTTACTTCAACTTATATTAAATGGGTGGGCGGCTTCCTTGGGACGCTCCGCACCTTCGGTGCTACGCGGAGCTCGGCCTTCGGCCTCGCATTAAGTAACTTCAACTTATATTAAGTGGGTGCGGCTTCTATGGGACGCTCCGCACCTTCGGTGCTACGCGGAGCTCGGCCTTCGGCCTCGCACTAGGTTACTTCAACTTATATTAAATGGGTGGGCGGATTCCTTGGAACGCTCCGCACCTACGGTGCTACGCGGAGCTCGGCCTTCGGCCTCGCATTAAGTTACTTCAACTTATATTAAGTGGGTTCGGCTTCCTTGGGACGCTCCGCACCTTCGGTGCTACGCGGAGCTCGGCCTTCGGCCTCGCACTAGGTTACTTCAACTTATATTAAATGGGTGGGCGGATTCCTTGGGACGCTCCGCACCTACGGTGCTACGCGGAGCTCGGCCTTCGGCCTTGCATTAAGTTACTTCAGCTTATATTAAATGGGTGGGCGGATTCCTTGGGACGCTCCGCACCTTCGGTGCTACGCGGAGCTCGGCCTTCGGCTTCATGATTATGATGATGACATGGCAGCACCCATATAAAGAAAATTTGCACGATCTATTGAATTTCATTAAAAAAACAAGCATTGATAATAGTGGCTTTTCGTGTATCTATAAACGTTTTATACTCTCTATTTCATACAATTGAGTTTATGTAACATTTTTTATTACACTATTTTTAAGTATTTACGATTATAAATGAATACATAAACAGTTAAGCACTACACGATTTCCTTTTTAAAACCTGCGTAGTGAGTGCCCAAATCTGTCGTTTCGATTCATGTGCTATTTCTGGTAATTGATAGAAATCGATCAAATCGATAAATTTATGTCCTTAAGAAAGAACAATAAATTAAAATTCTACCAATCTTATGTGCGGTCCTATGAAAATGAGACAATAATTTTTTTAGATATGGGATTATTTTTATGAATTAAATTTTTCCATAAATCGAATAATAGGTATGCATTTTATTAGTGAAACAGATCAGCAGATCACATGTCATTAATGCACAAGTTATTTTTACAAAAGAGTTACAAAAGAGTTGAAAAAGTTGACACGATGAAGCTGGCAGTTGGCTATCAGGCCTGGCTCTAGCCTGGCATGTTTTAACGTTTTTAAAACATCATTTTAACGTGTTTTTTTACAGCATTTATTCTTCGTTCGCCAAAAACTTATTTTCGATAAAGTAGTTATTTTCTGTAACACTACCGGATTTCCATATTCTGGCGGCGGTTCGACGCCGCAACGGGCATTAGACATTTTTTTCGTGATCTCGGTTACTAAATTCTAATTAATTTCTTATTTCTGTTAAATAATCTTGATTGGTGGATAAATAAAGTGCTAAATATTATTGGGACTCAGCGGTTTTATTGAACAAAACATCTCCATATAATATACATATTTTCGTGAAACGTCTCTACTAATATTGTAAATGGCGGATTATACTTTTGGTCGCATCACTACATCGGAAAATTGCGCCACTGAAGCCAAGCTCGCTTACCCGAGTAGCACTATATATAAAATTTTATAAATCAAAATGAATACGTTTATTCTGTAAGTATAGCCACAAGGACACTTTCACATGTCTCAATCTGAATCTACCGGCATTTCACAAGAGGATACCGCTGTTGAGAAGAAAGCCGAAAGAAACTCAACAGTAAGTCGTTTTTTCGTAAATTATACTTAAAACTATTACAATTACATTATAACTAGGTAATTGATACATGTGAAGGAGATGTACAACTTAAATTTGCTGTATAAGGGCTGCAGAAGCGCTAAATACAGCCTCAACTTGTTACTTGGGTTACGCCGTCCAAAATTCAATGATCAAAAAGTCCATAATACAAACATTTTTCAAGGAATCATATAACAACTCCGAAGCATTGTTTCCCATCTGTACCGTTTCGCCAAATTTTCTTACGTCTGAATCTCATAATATTTTCAGGTTTTTATAAACATCGTTCTAAAGAACGATGTTTATAAAATGACGATGGCATTAGGTTAGGTTACGTTTATGAACAGTTTTCGAAAAAAATGGCTTTCGGTCAAACGAAAATTTGTCGAAACGTTATGTAAAGTTTCGCCTAACTTTCATATGTCAAAAAAGTATTTTTTTCCTGAACCCTGATACTTTCAAGATTTGTGACGTTCTCAAGACAAAGGGCCCACTTTGTCGCTTACAATAAGGGCGGAATTTGTTTGCATCTTTATACTAGTAACACGGCAACGCGTCCTTATGATAAGCGCCTAAGTCACTGTATAATAAAGAGTACTAACGTACCTAAGCGGTACCTTTTGCTTGAAGACGTCACATATTATAAACATCGTTTATAAGAACATTTAGGTTAGGTTACGTTTGTTTTATAATATCTTGAAATATGAACAGTTTTGGAATAAAATGGCTTTCGGTCAAACGAAAATTTGGCGAAACGTTATGTAAAGTTCCGCCTAATTTTCATATGTCCAAAAAGTATTTTTTTCCTGAAACCTGATATTTTCAAGATTTTATAAACATCGTCTATAAGAACATTTAGGTAAGGTTACGTTTATTTTATAATTATCCTGAAATATGAACAGTTTTGGAAAAAAATGGCTTTCGGTCAAACGAAAATTTGGCGTAACGTTACAGATGGCGAAACAAAAATTCGGACTTACGATAGGTAACCCTTCTTTACTTTTTGCTGGCGTCAGTGGCACGGTGATTTACTTCACCGCTTGCCGTGAAAAGGTTAAAAACAAACACGGTTCCGAAATAATGGGCTCAGAATAGCCCTGTGATTGTAGCGATTGTATCACTTGTTGGTTTAGGGTCAAGTTTTCACTGTAATGCTCCGAACAAGCCATAATTTTTTCTATCACTCCATTTATGACCACAATTTCGCCTGCCCCCGACGCCGGAGCACCAGCTAAGAGGCTTGATGAATGAAGAAGTCCCCTTTTATGCACATTTGACAGGAAAATTCTTCCATCATGCCCCATGGCGAAAATTGCTGCTGCCCCAGAGTCACCTTCATCAGCCGTGCTTGTATCAATCAAAGATCCTCTTGAATCAACCAACTTTCCGTTCTTGACACGCACTTCCATCGTAGCCCTTTGGTGATCATCATAATAAATAACAAATGGTGGGCAGTTGGCTTCATTTTGCCATGTGCAAGAGTTCTGTTCATCCCTGTATTTATCTTCCATTGTCCGCGTCATGTATGTAAAAGTGAGGCTCCAAGCATAACGGTCCACATAATCCGAGCATTCCAATACGCTGTCCCATTTACAACGTATTATGTGATCCCTAATGACATACAGAAAACCATTGAAAGCGGACATGCTTTTTGGCCTTTTCATAGGCCCTGGTAATTTTTTTCTCTCACAGGATTGAAAAGTACATTTCAGTAAATAACTGCCCCATGTAACCGCAAAAAGGTGGTTATTTATCACCGAAAATTCTGATATTATCCTTTTAGTAGTAGTCAACACAGTGCAGTCGTTTTTCGTGGTTTTTGAACACCGCATCAGGCGTAATGAGTTCAGTCCTGCAAAAATGTAGTCATCATATTCGATTACGGATATTACCTTGTCACTGTCACCGAACGTGTGGAGCACTGAGCAACTGTTAAATTGATATAAATCGCATTTCATGAGGTTCCCGCCCTGTAATCCTGCAAGTATATATCCTTTTCCTATATACAATGAGGACATATAGACGCCCAAATTGTTGAATTCCTCACAAGAGTTCCTCTTGCGTAAATCACAGCGCACCATCACACCCGATGTCAAGGCCCCGTATAAGAAGTCTCCATGTACAGTGATGAAGGTGGCTCTAGCCCCGACGTGGTAGAAAAACTCACACTTCTCTGGATCGGTGTACAGACATCGTAGGATATCTCCATTCTCCATCCCGATGAATGCGTATGATGGAATTGATAGGCTGGTGCTTTCATCGTAATTTATCGTTTCCGACTGGTCAGCCGACGCAGTTGAGAACCAAGCCACCAGACCAAGAAGCAATATTTGAAGCTCCATGCTTCTTAGTGCGTCACCGTTGAAAGCTGAGCACAAACTATAAAGATGTCTACCGGCTGAATGCTTTAAGTAGTATAGCTATTATCAAGTTCAGAGGTCACTGGTTGATAAAAATATGTTCTAAATCTGCTAATTAAATAAGTAGTGGAAGCAACTATATTATAAGATTTATAAGTACGTATATCGTCGTCTAGTACCCATTAGACAAGCCTTCTGAAGCTTGATTTGGGACTAGATCGATTTGTGTGAGGTTGTCCGATATTTATTTATTTTTTATCTTATCACGCAGTGACATGCAAATTTTAAGAAGATATTTTTTTTTTACAATTTAGACTAAAATGAATATAAATCAAATCTAAAAAGTACACACACCATATTCATATTTACACGTTTATAAGTTAACATAACACTTTTAATGTAGGTACCTAGGTACGCTAAGGCAAACATTTTAATCTGTAGCTCTTTCTAAATTTCTTTAATTAAAAATTAATATATTATAAATATAATTTCATCATTGGCTATTAGAATGCCATTTTTATTTATTAGAGACGCGAGAATTTATGTCTATAAGTAGTTGCAATGTGTTCAAAACTTACGAGCAAACATAAACTTGACGACGCGTTTGGCGCGGTTTGTAGACACCCGCCTACTGAGCCGGCGGCCCCGGGTTCCAATCCCGGTCAGAGCAAATATTTGTGTGATGAACTCGAATATTTGTGCTTGGGTCATGGTTGTTCTATGTGCATAAGCATATATTCATCTATATAAGTATGTATAATGTATATCGTCGTTTAGTACCCATAACACAAGCCTTAATTCTTGAGCTTAATTTGGGACTAGTTCGTTTTGTGTGAGGTTGTCCGATATTAATTAATTGTTTTTTATAAACTATCAGAAGATATGGTCGACAATTATGGCTTTGTGGCGACTTTTAGCTACGGCTACAGCTTTTACAGTTAAAATAATTTATGTAATCACTACGTAGTATAAAACAGAGTCGCTTCCGGCTGTCTGTCTGTCTGTCTGTCCCTATCTATGCTTAGATCTTTAAAACTACCCAACGGATTTTAATGCGGTTTTTTTTATAGAGTGATTCAAGAGGAAGGTTTATATGTATAATACATGCATAATTTATCAGCATTGCACCCGTGCGAAGCCGGGGCGGGTCGCTAGTGCTAGCGACGATCCTTCGCAGGTTAGATACACGGTACAGGTGTATCCATATCTTACCAAACTAATTAACTTGGGGTTTAGAAATATCCACTGTCTTTTTCAAAATAATGAAAAAGCCAGGTTCTAATCATTCCTAAACCTGATCTAGGTTTGTTTAAGGTAATAGTACCTATTTTATGCAACCGTTGTATAAGAGGGGGAAAAAAACGCGAGTGGCATGGGTAAGAAAGATGCCACTAGCGTTTTTTGACCTACTTATACAACGTTGCATACAATACTTTTTCTACGACTCGACATTTCATAAATAAAGTGCAAATAAACAACAAAAAAAATAATTACTTGTTCCCGCTCGAAATCAACAAAATTATAAAAAAAATTGTCTGATAAACATTTTTTTATTGACGTCCATCTGTCAAAAATATATGAACTTATACATAAAGGTATACGTTCAATATACTAAACATCTGTCAAAAAAATATGAACTTATACATAAAGATAGGTATTCGTTCACTATAGGTACTAAACATATCCATGCACTGAAGATACAACTTTTTTTTAAGTTGGCAGGAATGCCTTAGTAGGTACAATAAGTTTTTTTTAAATTGCAAATTGTGTGAATGCAGCTGTTTATCTTGTAATCTATGGTACTAAGTGATGCTTTTTTTGGCGACATTATAACATCGTTTAGCAGTGTTTTTTGGGCAGTAGAGTATAGACTTTTACAGACTTTCATAATTTATGTCTTTATATTAGAGTTAGTAACTATATAAATGACAGAAAAAAGTACCGGAGTAGAAAAAATAAATTACATTGATAAGTCATTTTCAAAAAACATGTACAGTTAAAGGCTTAATAAAAACAAAATACGATCGCTTCATTTGTGTTACGAAAGTTACTCATACAATATATTATGGGTAACTATCGTTACACAAAGGAATCGGTTAAGTTTTGTTTTAATTAAAGCCCTTAACTATGTACATGGTATTTTGAAAATGACTGATGGCTAATAAGGTCCTTCTTATTGTTATCGCAAAGTCTCCTTGTCATGATGTAATATATGTGTTATTTTACACAATATATTATGTTGTGAAAAAGTGTTATTCGGACTATCACAATTTTAAATTATCTAATAACCTTCTCCTCAAATATAACTAAAGATTTCTAAACATCATCCGTTACTTGGAATTGGAATAATACGTATTAAATAAAGATAAGACGAACTTGCTGACACTGACTGACAGAATAGGTATTAATAGTACTGTGCAACAGCAAAACTCATTTAAAGGTTACTTATGATGATGATGATGATGATGATGATGTAGTAGTGACACCTACTACTCTGACATTGGCATTGTATGATGCTGATCAGCGGTTCTTTAAGTTTGAAGATACCATTACATTATTCTATATCTATCTATACTATTATAAAATCCTAAATTTGTATTGAAAATAAATTTTCTATGGAGGGAGGTCATGATTTCAGGAAAAATCTCGATAGCGTGATACAGCCGCATAGTTTGTTTTGTATGGACACGCTTCGCCGTGCCAACCTGGCGCCATCTGTTTTCAAAAAAAACCGTTGTCCTCGCATCACGCCGAAACGGCTGGATAAAAAGTTACCAATTTTGGTACAGGAATAGCAGAACATCCAAAGATGGTTATAGGATACTTTTTATTATGATTAATATTTATCTCTGAAAACATAAATTCCATGAAATATTTTCCTTACAATGTGTAACCTTATAATGACAGCGTTTGTGATTTTGAATTTAGAACGACGCGAACCCCGCGTGGCTCTTACGTGTACAGTACGATTAAAATCAGTTAACGATTCGGCTTTTACCCCTCTCTCGCACGCTCTTATTAAAATCGCATAAGTACGAGCAAGATAGATATACAATCCGAATCGTTAACTGATTTTAATCGTATTGTACAAAAACTAAAAAGTATGAATTCGACATAATACCTCTTCGCGGCCCACCGGTATTAACAATAAGGTTAAGGTTGTTTGAGGCGTTGAGTTACGGAAACCGTCTTAGTTAGATAGAAAAGATGGCGCCAATTATCGACCAACACAGACGAAAATATGAGTGCAATGTTCGTTGTAAATTGGCTCATGCTCAAAAAAAACATACATTTCTTTAAAAACACAATTTGCGACAATAGGAACTAATTAATGCTCTTTTATTGAATATGCAATTATATTCTTCTGTAGTTTGTAAGTATTGACCATAAAAAAGCCCGGAGACGCAATAAAAAATGTTAATGAATAAAACAGATTTTTAATGCCATTTTATCGAGTGTAATTGAAATAAAAGTATTTCGAATCAATTTAAGTAAATTAAATACATTTTTAAATATGTTTTACCAACCAACATTTAGAACATTAGGCGCAAATTTTTGTATTGTTTGTGTTTGGCCTAACTTACTAATAAGGAAAGAAAGAAAGAAAGAAAGAAAGAAAGAATGTTTATTTTGAAATCACACATGCCACATCGTGTACAAATTTTCACTTAAATCTAAAGAAAGAAAGAGGTGAGTGCATTTCAAAAAAGGATCCCACTCAGCATTATATCGGAGCACATAGTGCAACGACGCTGATTTTCAGTGGGTCCATGAGGACATAAACAAAACATATACTTAACTTAAACTAAACAAACCATTTACAAAATATACAAAATGCAGTGTCAGTCTTACAACGTTACAACTTTTGTCAGCGGGAGTCAAACAAGAAACAAATATATATATCGTATTTATCATGTACTGTTTCAATTATATTTTAATTATTTATTACAAATTGAAGACAAAATCGGCTAGATAGAAGAAATTTGCTCCTGTTGTAAGTGGAGCCTTAACCTGTATTTGAAGGTGTATAATGACGGGGAATTTCTTATGGGTGGCGGAATATTATTCCAGCACCGCGTGGCAGCGTACCGGAAGCTGCCACGAAATCTAGCCGATCTATGTCTCGGGCAGATGAGGCGGGGGGCTTGTCTTACATGCTTTGAGGAAAATGTTAACTTTTCGTATAGGTACGACGGCTGCTTGCTGTTAACGATTCCAAATAATAAAGAAGCTAGATGTAGTGTCCTTCGGGCCTCAATTTTTAGCAATTTCCAGTTGTTTAAGAATGGCGTCACATGGGCTCGGTAAGGGATTGGAAAACAATATCTGGCGCAAGCATTCTGTAGCCTCTGTATTTGTGTTTTTGTACGTGATAACAGGCATTCACCAATTACCGTATCCGCATAGTTCAGCTTTGACAGAATAAGTGAGTCGCAAAGTTTAATACGCATGTCTATGTTTAGGTGATCACGAATCCTGTACAAAACTTTCAGTCGGTAAAAACAATTTCGAATACATTCTAGAACGTGGTTTTCGAATTTTAAGGCTCCATCCATAAGTACCCCTAAGTTTCTCGCTTCCAACACACGAACTATGTTTTCCTGCTGAATATGGACCTGTGGATTATGTGACATGGTGTTGGCTATTTGGTGTTTTGTACCGAGGACTAAAAGTTTTGATTTTGTAGGGTTTAGAACTAAACTATTTTTCTTAGACCAGAGTGCGATCCTATTAAGATCTTCATTTATTTTTGACACCGCTGCACTGGTTTGTTCAGGTTTGAACGAGATATAAAGCTGCAAGTCATCTGCATATAAGTGGCATCTACAGTTTTTGATTTTGCTTATTATGTCTGCGCTGTATAAAATAAATAAGATAGGCCCTAGAATGGAACCCTGAGGAACGCCTCTGGTCACTGTAGCCGTCTCAGAAACCATTGATATACCTTCAGTGTTTTTTACTTCAACTTGTTGAGTGCGTTTACTAAGATATGATGCAAACCAGTTTACCGCCTTTGGCTCCAACCCATAATACGCTAGCTTCGACAGCAACAATGAAGTGTTAATCGTATCAAAAGCACGGGAAAAGTCCAGTAGTACTAAGATAGATGCTTTTCCTACATCTTGTGCAGCAAGGATATCATCGACAACATTTAAGAGAGCAGTTGACGTGCTATGTTTCTTCCTAAAACCTGACTGATTTGTGGGCAGGATGTTGTTATGTTCCAGGTATTCTGTTAGTTGCATACACACCGCCCTCTCCAGCACTTTTGACAGGAGTGGAAGAATACTAATTGGCCGCAAATCTTTATAGTTTGTAGGTGATGTTACTTTAGGAATGGGTCTGACTACAGCACTCTTCCAAAGGTCGGGAAAAACACCCATGTCAATTGACTGATTAACTATGGCTGTAATAGTGGATAACGTTCGTGGTGAGGTCATCAATAACATATCGAGAGATATACCGTCATTACCCTGAGCCTGAGTATTTATAGAGGTTATTATCCTACTAATCATAGATTCTGTTACTGGCTTAAGTTTGAAATATGCATCACTATGCCTATGGAATTCGAAAAATGTTAGATCAGATATACTGGTTTCGATTTTGCCTGGCACATCAAGAAAATAGTCATTAATGCCATTGGGGTTTAATAAGTGCTGGGGGATATCATGATCTTTTTTATTGAAATCAGCTACATTTTGCTTGATGTGTTTCCACAAAGCGCGCGGGCTTTTTATTTGTGACACTATATACTTGTTGAAGTAAGCTGATTTCTCACTATTTATGGCATTGATGACCATCCTCTTCATGTCCTTATAATGTAATTTATGTGTTTCTAATCTACTTTGTCGATATCTTGTGTGAGCCTCGTTTCGTTTAGCTATCATTTTCTTAACGTTATATGTTATCCACGGATGCGAGCGCTCTTTAAGTGTAGTAACTTTTAAGGGTGCATACCGATCAAATACATTTAATAAAAAGGCGTTAAAGGTTGCTACAGAATTATTAACGTCGTCTGATAATACTCTTTCCCATTCAATACGTTCAACATCAGCATTGAAATTTTGTATATCAATGTCTTTAAGTGGGCGATACATTATACATTTTGGCGGGGCTTTAGTTTGACTAATATTTACTTTGCAAGATATAAATGCATGGCTACTAAGTTGAGGGATGTGGTCAACACATATGTGCGTGATATTCATGGTCGAGCAAATTAAATCAATTAATGTATCGCTATGGTCCGTAAAGTGAGTGGATTGTTCTATATATTGAGTAAGACTATGACAATATAGCAATTTTTGGAGCTCTTTAGTACTGGTGTCCTGTTTTTTCGACATATCTATATTAAAATCTCCCATTAGGATAATATGATCAAATTTAGACAAGTGAGAGATGGAATCACTAATCGCGTTTATAAAAATATCTGTATTTTGCCATGGCGGTCTGTATGCAGTACCAATAGCCAGCTTGATTCCATCCACAGTTAGACCTAGCCACATTTGTTCTATAGAAGGGGCTGGTGGATGCCCGAGCAGGCGCGCGTTCACACCACGCTTGAGGTAGAACCCGACGCCACCACCGCGCGTACGTTGGCCCTCAGGCCGCGGAGTGTGCCGCAGGCGGTAGCCCGGCGGCAGCGGCGCGCGCGCCTCCTCGCCCGTCCGCAGCCACGTTTCATTAATAGCCATTATATCAACTGCGTGACGTTCCATAGCTACCAGGAATTCATCGTGCCGCGTACCGAGAGATCCTGGGTTCAATAATCCTAAAGATAACAACGATTTTCGAGACTTGTATTGTATAGTGTAAGAGAAAATGAGTTGCATGTACTTATTATTGGTAATGTAAGTGGTAAGCAAAGTAATATGACGCCAGTCTAGTTCAAGAAAATACAATAACCTAACATAGTGACAAGAATTCCGCCTCGGAGTAGACACTGGTAATAAAATATTATGATAATGAAAATAAAATACAATAACGATATAATATAACAAAAAGTTTACAATTTGACTGACACTGACATTTTGTTGCTTCTTGTTATTTATTATTCGGAGTTTTTTGGTTCGTTTTCAGAGTTCACAATCTTCGGAACGCCCTTTACATATTTTATAGTCAAATTAGATTCCCCATTAGTGGTGCGTAGACGTAACTCATCCCTCAAGCTATTGAGATACGCCATCTGGGACGCCGTTTGGTCGCTATAAAAACGGTATTCACCAATTATTTTCGACTTATTCCTCAGCAAATGTTTTACTGTGTCCGTGGATTGGAAACAGAGTTTGATAAGACGACATTTTTCTGGATTGTATTTACCTATTCTTAATACTTTAGTAGGTGCCGGACAGTCTTTGTAGATAGTTTTTAATAGATTAATAGTGGTGTCTAGATCGTGACGCTGCCTGGCCGTCTTGTCTTTGTTGTTGACTTCAGAAATACCCGCCACCAACATATTATGCATGCGTTGGTAGCGATCGTACGATTCGGTGATGATGTGTTCGTGATAAGCGGCCGGCGGATTGCTAAAATGCCGATCATTTAAAGCATCAGATCCGGTTTCTGGTCTAGAAATTTGCAGTAAATGCACATTTTTTTCCAAATTTTGTATTTTTTCATTAATTTCCATATTGTCAGTTTTAAGGTCCGTTATTTCCTGGTGGATCTTTCCATATTTTTCGCTTAATTGTTCGGTTGCAAGCTTTAACGTTCTTATTTCGTCTTTAATTTCACAACAGCTTTGTCGTATTTCAGTAGTTTCTTCTCGCTGGCTTTTAGAAAATTCGTTTAGAAACGACATCATTTCGTTACGGAATGAAATAAAATCAGATTTTCCAACACTATCACTGTCAATCAGTTTCCTTTTTCTTTGATTGACGAATATGTCGTCGCGTTCGCGTGATAATGTGTATAAGTCTGGTTGCGAGCTGTATGCGCTTCCGCTTATGATTTGTCCGCTCTTGGGTGAACGTTGCTCAGACATTTTTGGAAAGACAACGTAAGTCTTAGATCACGGAAAAGAAATGTATTCAAAATAAAGTTCACTTTCACTGTTTGTTTACCCCGAGTTGTTTTTTTTTTTACGCCTTTAGATTATTTGTTTAGCCTAAAGGAACATTTGCACATCACAATAATAAATACCTGCTTCGTAAAAATTGTAAATTATTTTAAAACTGCAAAACCAATCGTGCGAGACACCGGTCGCTCTTGCTTCGCTCGTAAGCGGCGGGTCTCGGTATCTGGTTGGCCGGGCCACGACCGTCCAGTCGTGCGAGACACCGACCGTCCGTACTTGTTACCATAAGCGGCGGTTCTTGATGGCTGGTTGTTCGATGCGAGTGTCCAACTGCACTGGACTCTGTTGTTATGCACGAACGCCGTGAGAAGGGGTCTTAATATACTGGTTACTTATAGGGCACTGTGTGTACGCGTCTAATCTCGAAGGAGTGTGACTCCGAACTCCCTCCGTAAGGTAGCGAAATGTATAATAAACGATAAATATACGATATATTTAGCCACAATTTTGCATCTATGTAGTTTTTTTTAATATATCAAATTTATTCAAAGTATTAAATATCAGTAATTCTTTATTTTTAACGGTGTGTTGAGATTTTGTTCTCAATGACCCAATTTTCCGCTAGATGGCGTTGTTACTTTGACAAAATCTCCATACTAGCGGCTGCATCGCGCTGTTAAGATTTTTCCTGAGTTAATAACACCAGCTCCATACATGTAAGGTTTTGGAGCCATTGATGGGTCTCCTCGACACCAAGGATTCACGTACGTCGTTGCGTGCCCGTGACCACGATTCGGCACAAGCTAGGGTCTAGCTGTGATGGGTTAACCTGGACTTCGAGAATTACTACCGAAGTTGTTGAATATTGATCGCATACCTAATATAAGCAGCAGTGTATCAGGTATTGAGAGTTGCTGCTCGACAATGTATGTATGCATTTTATATGAAAAACAACCATGATTCGAGAAATTATTAAATTTACAATGTAGAAAGGATTTCACCTAGCCGGGATTTGAACCCAGAACCTACTGAAATAATAACCGTGTTATCTCATGCATTTTCCTTTGCTTCCTTATTCATTATACCACGGATAACAAAACAGTGAGGCCATCACGTATCCGTTCAGTGGTGCTGTCGCCATTATTGACGTACGCTCGATTGAGTTAAGTTGGCACCTGAATCTCATGGCGTTACTTAGGACATTATTATGACAGGTCATATTATTATATTAGTATTAGTACCATTGTAGACAAAAATAATTTATTGTCATCTTAATAGATGTCATTAATATATGTTCAGGGACCTAATTCGAGATTGACATTTGAGTGATCGCCAAACGTCAAATCTCTATTAGATAACAGTTATATCGCCATTGAACCGTCATTTAAATGCGATGAGCTTAAAAGTGACATATCTCATCTCAATTTTGGAAATACGAAGGCGATAATGATTGTCAAAAATGTTATTCGTGTATATAAATTTCTGTTTTGAACGAAACGTAACGGACTAATTTCACGTACTACGCGGTCAATTTAAAGTATGCGCCTGTTATTTATGCCGTCACATACAAAAGAAACGAAAATTTTGCGCGTCCGAATTGACGAAGTTGCGATGTTCTAGGGATATCGCCACTTGTCAAGTAGGCACACGTCAAAAGTGACGGATGGCGATGAAAAGGAGAGATCTCCATTATATCTCTAAAATTGGTCGAATACCCCCCCAGGTAGGACTATGAGCTAATTATTTTTCAAGGTGCTTTGAATAGATATCTACAATAAACAATAAATATTCAAAACGATATATAAACATAAGTCTAGCCTCAATTTAAACTAAACCAAGATGATGCTCACAATGGTAGCACCGAAGGAGCGGAGCGTCCTAGGGAAGGCGCCAACCCACTAATATAAGTAGTAACTTAACGCGAGGCCGTAGGCCGAGCTTCACGTAGCACCGAAGGTGCAGAGCGTCCCAGGGAAGCCGCTCACACACTTCAACTTATATTAAGTGGGTGGGCGGCCTCACATTAAGTTATTTGAACACATTTTAAGTGGGTGGGCGTCTTCCCTGGGATGCTCCGCACCTTCGGTGCTAAATTACTTTATAAACCCTTAATAATTTAATGCGAGGCCGTAGGCCGAGTTCCACGAGCGTCCCAGGGAAGCCACCAAACCACTTAACATATGTTTAAGTAACTTAATAGGCGGCTTCCTTGGGACGCTCCGCACCTTCGGTGCTACGCGGTGCTCGGCCTGCGGCCTCGCATTAAGTTACTTCAACTTATATTAAGTGGGTGCGGCTTCCTTGGGACGCTCCGCACCTTCGGTGCTACGCGGAGCTCGGCCTTCGGCCTCGCACTAGGTTACTTCAACTTATATTAAATGGGTGGGCGGATTCCTTGGAACGCTCCGCACCTACGGTGCTACGCGGAGCTCGGCCTTCGTTCTCGCATTAAGTTACTTCAACTTATATTAAGTGGGTGCGGCTTCCTTGGGACGCTCCGCACCTTCGGTGCTACGCGAAGCTCGGCCTTCGGCCTCGCACTAGGTTACTTCAACTTATATTAAATGGGTGGGCGGCTTCCTTGGGACGCTCCGCACCTTCGGTGCTACGCGGAGCTCGGCCTTCGGCCTCGCATTAAGTAACTTCAACTTATATTAAGTGGGTGCGGCTTCCATGGGACGCTCCGCACCTTCGGTGCTACGCGGAGCTCGGCCTTCGGCCTCGCACTGGGCTACTTCAACTTATATTAAATGGGTGGGCGGATTCCTTGGAACGCTCCGCACCTACGGTGCTACGCGGAGCTCGGCCTTCGGCCTTGCATTAAGTTACTTCAACTTATATTAAGTGGGTTCGGCTTCCTTGGGACGCTCCGCACCTTTGGTGTTACGCGGAGCTCGGCCTTCGGCCTCGCACTAGGTTACTTCAACTTATATTAAATGGGTGGGCGGATTCCTTGGGACGCTCCGCACCTTCGGTGCTACGCGGAGCTCGGCCTTCGGCTTCATGATTATGATGATGACATGGCAGCACCCATATAAAAAAAATTTGCACGATCTATTGAATTTCATTAAAAAAACAAGCATTGATAATAGTGGCTTTTCGCGTATCTATAAACGTTTTATACTCTCTATTTCATACAATTGAGTTTATGTAACATTTTTTATTACACTATTTTTAAGTATTTACGATTATAAATGAATACATAAACAGTTAAGCACTACACGATTTCCTTTTTAAAACCTGCGTAGTGAGTGCCCAAATCTGTCGTTTCGATTCATGTGCTATTTCTGGTAATTGATAGAAATCGATCAAATCGATAAATTTATGTCCTTAAGAAAGAACAATAAATTAAAATTCTACCAATCTTAATTGCGGTCCTATGGTTATTGTGACAATATTTTTTTTAGATATGGGATTATTTTTATGAATTAAATTTTTCCATAAATCGAATAATAGGTATGCATTTTATTAGTGAAACAGATCAGCAGATCACATGTCATTAATGCACAAGTTATTTTTACAAAAGAGTTACAAAAGAGTTGAAAGAGTTGTCACGATGAAGCTGGCAGTTGGCTTTCAGGCCTGGCTCTAGCCTGGCATGTTTTAACGTTTTTAAAACATCATTTTAACGTGTTTTTTTACAGCATTTATTCTTCGTTCGCCAAAAACTTATTTTCGATAAAGTCGTTATTTTCTGTAACACTACCGGATTCTAGCGGCGGTTCGACGCCGCAACGGGCCTCTAGTTAGAGATTTTTTTCGTGATCTCGGTTACTAAATTCTAATTAATTTCTTATTTCTGTTAAATAATCTTGATTGGTGGATAAATAAAGTGCTAAATATTATTGGGACTCAGCGGTTTTATTGAACAAAACATCTCCATATAATATACATATTTTCGTGAAACGTCTCTACTAATATTGTAAATGGCGGATTATACTTTTGGTCGCATCACTACATCGGAAAATTGCGCCACTGAAGCCAAGCTCGCTTACCCGAGTAGCACTATATATAAAATTTTATAAATCAAAATGAATACGTTTATTCTGTAAGTATAGCCACAAGGACACTTTCACATGTCTCAGTCTGAATCTACCGGCATTTCACAAGAGGATACCGCTGTTGAGAAGAAAGCCGAAAGAAACTCAACAGTAAGTCGTTTTTTCGTAAATTATACTTAAAACTATTACAATTACATTATAACTAGGTAATTGATACATGTGAAGGAGATGTACAACTTAAATTTGCTGTATAAGGGCTGCAGAAGCGCTAAATACAGCCTCAACTTGTTACTTGGGTTACGCCGTCCAAAATTCAATGATCAAAAAGTCCATAATACAAACATTTTTCAAGGAATCATATAACAACTCCGAAGCATTGTTTCCCATCTGTACCGTTTCGCCAAATTTTCTTACGTCTGAATCTCATAATATTTTCAGGTTTTTATAAACATCGTTCTAAAGAACGATGTTTATAAAATGACGATGGCATTAGGTTAGGTTACGTTTATGAACAGTTTTGGAATAAAATGGCTTTCGGTCAAACGAAAATTTGGCGAAACGTTATGTAAAGTTCCGCCTAATTTTCATATGTCCAAAAAGTATTTTTTTCCTGAAACCTGATATTTTCAAGATTTTATAAACATCGTCTATAAGAACATTTAGGTAAGGTTACGTTTATTTTATAATTATCCTGAAATATGAACAGTTTTGGAATAAAATGGCTTTCGGTCAAACGAAAATTTGGCGAAACGTTACAGATGGCGAAACAAAAATGCAGACTTACGATAGGTAACCCTTCTTTACTTTTTGCTGGCGTCAGTGGCACGGTGATTTACTTCACCGCTTGGCGTTAAAAGGTTAAAAACACGGTTCCGAAATAATGGGCTCAGAATAGCCCTGTGACTGTAGCGATTGTATCACTTGTTGGTTTAGGGTCAAGTCTTCAAAGTAATGCTCCGAACAAGCCATCATTTTTTCTATCACTCCATTTTTGACCACAATTTCGCCTACCCCTGACGCCGGAGCACCAGCTAAGAGGCTTGATGTATGAAGAAGTCCCCTTTTATGCACATTTGACAGGAAAATTCTTCCATCGTGCCCCATGGCGAAAATTGCTGCTATCCCCGAGTCACCTTCATCAGCCGTGCTTGTATCAATTAAAGATCCTCTTGAATCAACCAACTTTCCGTTCTTGACACGCACTTCCATCGTAGCCCTTTGGTGATCATCATAATAAATAACAAATGGTGGGCAGTTGATTTGGTTTTCGTTTTGCCATGTGCAAGAGTTCTGTTCATCACTGTATATTATATCTTCCATTGTCCGCGTACTGTATGTAAAAGTGAGGCTGCTGCCACCACTATTGTTTACATAATTCGAGCATTCCAATACGTTATCCCATTTACAATAACTTACAATATTATACCCAATCATATACAGAAAACCATTGAAGGCGGACATGTTTCTTATTACATTTTTCACTGGTAACGTTTTTTTCTCGCAGGATTGAGAAGTACATTTCAGTATATTACCATCCGCTAGAACCGCGAAAAGGATATTATTTACGACCGAAAAATCTGTTATCCAATCGGTAGTAGTAGTTATCACAGTGCAATTGTTTTTCGTGATTACTGAACACCGCATCAGGCGTTTTGACCTCAGTCCTACAAAAATGTAGTCATCATATTCGATTACGGATATCACGTCGTTACCGAACGTGTGGAGGACTGAGCAACTGTTAAATTGATATAAATCGCATTTCATGAGGTCCCCGCTGTACAATCCTGCAAGTATATATCCTTTTCCTATATACAATGAAGACATATAGACGCCCAAATTGTTGAAATCTTCACAAGAGTTCCTCTTGCGTAAATCACAGCGCACCATCACACCCGATGTCAAGGCCCCGTATAAGAAGTCTCCATGTACAGTCATGAAGGTGGCTCTAGCCCGGAGTTGGTAGAATAACTCACACTGCTCTGGATTGGTGTACAGACATCGTAGGATATCTCCATTGTCCTTCCCGATGAATGCGAATGATGGAGTTGATAGGCTGCTGTTTCCACTGTACTGTATCGATTCCGACTGGTCAGCTGATGCAGCTGAGAACCAAGCCATCAGACCAAGAAGCAATATTTGAAGCTCCATGCTTCTTAGTGCGTCGCCGTTGAAACCTAGGCACAAACTAAAGATTTCTACCGATGAATGCTTTAAGTAGTATAGCTATCATCAAGTTTAGAGGTCACTGGTTGATAAAAATATGTTCCAAATCATTAAATTAAGTAGTGGAATATATACCTCTCGTGGTTGGGGATCCTTCGCAAGGAATAATAATAATTATGATATCTATCATAGATCTTTTTCGCTCAGCGAGCAATGTACGAACTATGAAGCACTGCATAATGCTCTAACGAAAAGATAAAAACTGCCCTGAGCTGAGCAATAAACTTACCGTGGAAAACTGTTTTATGTACTTTAAATAAAGGTATAGTTTTCAAAACATTTGCCATACTATAAGGATTTCAAATTAGTCAAAAGCATATATGTAACCTTAGTAGTTTGAATATAAATGTTTACGTTTGTTATATTATATTACTTATAGATTCAGTAGGTACGTAGTTGTGTGTGAGTGGAGGAATAATTTTAGCAAATAATACTTATTATAATTATTTACATCTCATTCAATATAGTCGTAGTAAAAAAAGAAGTGGTTTAGAATTTTAGGTTTTTAATTATACCTACTGTTTTTAGGGTTCCGTAGCCAAATGGCAAAAAACGGAACCCTTATAGATTCGTCATTTCTGTCTGTCCGTCTGTCCGTCTGTCCGTCTGTCCGTCTGTCCGTCTGTCTGTCCGTCCGTATGTCACAGCCATTTTTTTCCGAAACTATAAGAGCTATCCTGTTGAAACTTGGTAGGTAGATGTATTCTGTGAACCGCATTAAGATTTTGATGCAAAAATAAAAAAATAATAATAAATATTGGGGGCTCCCCATACTTAGAACTGAAACTCAAAAATTTTTGGAGTTTACTCCTTAAGAATCGATTTTCATATATAAGCCCGGGGTATGAAAAATATGGGGTGTAAAATCGAACGTATCTGCCGTGCTAATTTAAAAAGTCGTATCTCAGTATACGATCGGGGTAAAAATACGACTTCGTAATTTAGCAGGTTATGCGTTATGCGTTATAGACTAAGATCCCGAAATATAATGACCTTCACCGAGATGTTTATTTGATGAAATGTATTTTATATTTAATCGGTGAAATGTAAAAAAAAAAATTTTTAATTTTAAACTAAACGTACCCTGGACTAAAATTTGTTAGGCAACCCATATGCAATATATTTATTGACATTTTAAACTAAATATAAAATAGATGTCATCTAATAAACATCTCTGTGAAGGTCATTTTATATCGGGAGCTTAGTCTATAACGCTTAACGCATAACCTGCTAAATTAAGAAGTCGTATTTTTACCCCGATCGTATACTGAGATACGACTTTTTAAATTAGCACGGCAGATACGTTCCAAAAATATAAGTATTGCGAGGATTGACGTTTGGTTGTCAAAGGCGACGGTTGAAAATTTTATCAAATTTTATTTTATTTATAAGTTAATTCAGTTTTAGAGTCCTCTTCGCTGTTTTTGCGATGAGTGAGTCAAGTCGAGGTGTCGTGAGTGGTTCGTCACTTTTAGAATGTGCGCAGCGGGCAGCTCCGTCGTGGCTATCTGAAGTGGAGTTTGATGCAGGGCCGAGTCAATCGGATATTGTATCGGACGCTGAGTCCATGTCGGATGTGCGGCATATAGCGGTGAAGCGTGCTTGTGGTCTAAGCGACGAAAGCTGTGGTTGTAGTGATAGTTTTATCACAATAGGCAGGAAACCTAAACGCTTGCGGGTTTTAGCAACCGCCAAAACGCAGCTGGAGCCGGACGGTGTGCCTGACAAGCTATTTGAAGTTTATATAGTGTCAAAAGAAGATTTACCGAAACAGATTGGTTTGGCAAAGTTGCTGCAATTTAAGGGTATAAAAGGAATTTTATCCGTCGAGTTTATGGGTCCACGTAAAGTTCGCATACAGTTTAACTCTAAGGATGATGCGGAGAAGCTTCTGGCTTCTCAGGAGTTTAACAATGAGACGAGACGTTCTTATTGGTCTAATATGGCATGCTGCACTTATGGAATTATAAGGCAAGTTGAGTTGGAGGTTGAGGAAGACGAATTTTTAAAGAATATTGAAGGGTCTGAAGACATTTTGTCAATATGTAGACTGAACCGTTTGGATCATGATGGGCGTTGGGTTAAGGCTGAAGCTATTCGTCTGTGTTTTAAGGGAACTTCTTTACCGCCATATGTTTATGCCTACGGTTGCCGATTTAAGGTAAATCAGTACACTTTCCCGGTTACCCAATGTTCAATATGTTGGAAGTTCGGTCATCTGAGCAGGTTTTGTCCTACTACTAAAGTTACTTGTCCGAAATGCGGCGGGGAGCATGCCAATTGCGAAACGACTATTTTTAGATGCATTAATTGTAAAGGCAGCCATATGGCCTTAGATAAGTCGTGCCCGGTTTTTGTGAAGGAGTAAGAAATTCGCAGGATTATGTCTGCTGAGGGATGTATATATAAACGGGCTTTTTGGTTGTATATGCAAAATAAGAAAAAAAAGGATACGGATGTTTGTAGTCAGGATGCGCCATCTGTTTTTGAGAATGACTTAAGTTTTGGAAAGTCATATAGAGATGCTGTTTTGTCGAAGCCGTTACAATCTAAAGAGTCTGAAGATTCTGTCTGTCAGGCTGAGGGCCAGCGATCAGTAAGTCAGTACAGATTAGAGAGCGAGCCACAACAAGAGGTTCGTAAGCCGCGGAAGTCAAAAAGAGTAACAGATGTGAAGAGGTCCGAGTGTCTATTGGTCAATCAGCCTACTATTGAGCGGGCTGATATGGAAGATCAAAGACAAAATAAGGACAAGAAGAAGAGACGTATTACTTTTGAAAGGCTGGTTGAGAAGACGAAGGATATTTTGTTTTCTACCGAAAGTTGGGAGGAGAAGTTCAAAACGCTGTTTGGAGTTGTTGTTAAGGAGATTTTGGATTTATTTAAGGTTTTTTTTAAGGAAGGTGATTTTGTACGTTTGTTTTTGTCTAATGTAAATGGCTAGGTCTAATACCAGATCTTTCTTGAATGTAATGTTCAATAGGCAAGTTGACTAATTTTTTTGAGGATGTCAATCGATTCTATTTTTTATTGTGATCAAATGTCTGTATGGGACTGACTACATTTAAACTGCTCTAAAAGTCAGAAATGACCGTCAAAGTTCAACATTCCTACGTAGCGCTAAAAACGCTCCATACAAAACGCGTCAGGCTAGTGACGTCACAGGCCGGTATAGGTATAGGTACCAATAATTGTATGGAAAAATTAAGAAATTTGTCATTTTCACCGTGAAAAAGTGCGTTTAAGTTCATAGTTGTATTACAATTATTGTTTTGTAAAATTATGAGGATTCTGAAAACATTTTCAAAATTTATTTTGGATTAAAAAAAAATATCATAAAATTTGCGTACCTTTGAAGTCACATATTTCCAAAAAAGATATATGTTTCCGGGTTTTTTTTCTTTGTTTCGTGAAATATTTAGCTAATTTTATTCATATAACTACAGTACCTACGCTGTAGAATTCAACATCAGTCAAATAGCCTATTCAATATTGGCGGAACCCTTATCGGAATCGGCTAAATTTGTATACAGTTTTTTTAGGGTTCCGTACCCAAAGGGTAAAAACGGGACCCTATTACTGAGACTTCGCCGTCCGTCCGTCCGTCCGTCCGTCCGTCCGTCCGTTCCGTCCGTCTGTCAGACAGTTGAAATTTTCACAGATGATGTATTTCTATTGCCGCTATAACAACAAATACTAAAAATAAAATAAAATAAATATTTAAGGGGGGCTCCCATACAACAAACTTGTTATAGATTATATATATGTATAGGTACGGAACCCTTCATGCGCGAGTCGGGCTCGCACTTGTCCAATTTTTTTTATGTAAATGGTGTATACAAATTTAGTTGTTTTCGTGTACATGTTATTTTTAAGTTTATACGGTTTATGTTTTTATTTATCTATGTCTTTTAGATGAATGATGTTGTGTATTAGGCCTGCTGGAGCTGGCATGTTCATAAAAATGATCAAAGCTCCTTAATTAATAGATTAAAAAAAAAAAAAAAAAAGTATTGCGATACTACGGTAGAAAGGTCGTATCTTTGTATGGATTTCATAGTAAGATACGGTTTTTTTTCCGTAGCACTGCAGACTGTAGTAACTAAACTAGCCGCTCGAGGGCGCTCTACATCACGCTTCCTTATTTAGTTACTACTCATAATCTCTCCAATTTGTTAAAAATGAATCGGAAGTAAATTTTCCTTGTAAAATATTGTAATTTTGCTGTATATTATACTCGTATATTAATATTATGTAAGTGCCTTGGAAGGCGACAGTAGCGCCCCCTTGAACCTGTTTTGGCGCGCTAGACAGAGTCTTGGCGGTTCACTCAGCGAACGCCCACGACACTTCACTTTGGGTCACCATCGAGTGCACTACTGCCTTGGAACTGTCCCGTTTCGTTGTGCTATACCAAGTTTAGAGTCAGTGTTATAACCCTGCAATGTGCCTAGTGTTAATTTAATAAAGACTATTCTGTTCGAGACTTCGATAACCTAGCTTACAGACCTCTGTGCCAGGAACTGTTATTTTGTGCTTCATTGTATAAGGAATAAATCAAGTTAATTGTATCTGAAGTGTTTCATCTCGCTCGAACTACCTCCTCGTCCACAACTATATCGAATAGCTCAACTAATGTGCCACACACCGCACCGGCCATCCGCACCCTATCCCGACAAGTATATATTTTATAATCTTTCTTAAGGCCAGGCGCGCACCACGATTTTAGTCGCGCGATAATTTTGTCGCGCGATAAAAAAAAATCGTGGTGCGCGCCTGGCCTGAAGAGTAAACTCCAGTCGTGCGTCGGAGCTGACACACACACTTTTTTTTTTCATCAAACACATACGTGTGGGATATCTATGGATAGGTCTTCAAAAATGATATCGAGGTTTCTAAAATATTTTTTTTCTAAACCGAATAGTTTGCGTGACAGACGCTTCCAAAGTGGAAAAAAGTTGGTTCCCCCCCCCCTCTAACTTCTAAAATAAGAAAATGAAAAATCTAAAAAAAACATATGATGTACATTACTATAAAAACTACCAACGAAAATTGTTTTGAACGAGATCTAGTAAGTAGTTTTTTTAATACCTAACTTTGCACCTAATTTATATGGAGCGCTATACATACCAGGTGCAAACTTAACTTAACCACTTAGATATGGAAAGTGTTTGTACGGAACCCTCGGTGCGCGAGTCCGACTCGCACTTGGCCAGTTTTTTTACTCAGCGGAATTCTGGATAACAAAGTCTATTAATTATCGATAGTTACTCAACCCAACTATTTATTGTATATAAATATGTTTGTTTGTTTGTTTTAATGTTTTAAAAACTGATTGTATACTTGTCGTCAATTTTTAACGTATGGACGTATGGACGGATTATGCGATCGACGACACAAACGCGATTCTACCTATGCGTGATTCTACACAATATTTTATATTTTTTCTAAACCGTCAAAGTGGGACACTAAGTTTGAGTCGGAAATAAATTCAGTTCAAATTCCGTAAAAAGAAGATCAAACAAATGACATAAGTATCAATGACTATTATACATTGAGGTATTATTAATACGTCAATGCTATTATATTAACAATAACAAACCTTTATCTCATACATAAAATGGGATAAATATACCAAACACATACATTTCACTGAACAAACACTAAAGTTTAGTAAATCGACAAAGTGGGACGCTCCCTATAGAAAATCACTAAACTTTATCTGCATAAAAAAGTACTAAATATTTGATTTTTACATACTTTTTATACTTGATAAGTAAGTTTTAGGTAATCGTATGTTATATATTAAAACACAACTTTTTAACATATACTAACTAAAAGGATCCATAGAATTATTTCTGTCTTTTTTAGCATGAGAATACATTTATAAATACAACTTTAATGATAAATCTGCGTGTCGTGTTATAAATATAGAAAAAAACCCATATTCACTTTGAGATATTTTCGTTCAGTTTTTATGTTCAAGCCTCCGTAACATTCAAACTATTAAGGTTACATATGATTTTGACTAATTAAAAATTCGTAAAGTACTATGACAAATAATTTGATACCAACCACTCCATAACTTCAAAGTAAAAGTGTGTTTTTTGCAATCCCGAACTTTATCCAACGTTTTCTCAGTTGTCGCTTTTTCAAGTTTGCAAATTTGAAGAATTAAAAAAAAATAACTAGCACCTAGAGACAATTCTTTCACCAAACGATAGCTTAATGTTCTTTAGTATAAGGAACTGCTTTAAACAGTCACATAATAACTTACCTCATTTTGTCAATAATATAAAGCATTAACTAGTTTGACTTTAACGACTTTTTCCCAGAATGTTGCTTAAGGCCATTTAAATCAAAATATATCCTAATTTCAATCTACGAGAAGACGGCTTTCGTCCTGTTGTACCTACACATAGTCAAGGATCAAGCTCGAGGAAAGACTGGAAACCCTGGACCTTAACCCTTAATTTGACAAAAAAAGACGAAGGTCGCTAGTTCAAGCCTCGTTAAGGTTGAATAGAACAAACAATTCTCGTTCGAAAAAAAATAGAAAAAGATGGTCAAAGAGTGTGTTCATCCTGGCGAACATTGTCAAATTAAGGGACGGTGTAATACCAAAACAGTGTTAAAAGTAGAAAATTCTGGGACAAAACTTCTGTTTGTTTAAAAAATCTTCTATATATATAAAACTCAAAGGTGACTGACTGACATAGTGATCTATCAACGCACAGCCCAAACCACTGGACGGATCGGGCTGAAATTTGGCATGCAGGTAGATGTTATGACGTAGGCATCCGCTAAGAAAGGATTTTTCAAAACTCACCCCCTAAAGGGGTGAAATGGGGTTCCAAAGTTTGTATGGGGAAATAAGATTGGTTATTATTATTTTATTTGAAACTTCACAGGGGTATTTCTAACGATAAATGAGTAAACACGTGTTTCAGGTTTTTTGAAAATTCAACCCCTAAAAGGGAGAAATGTGGTGACAAAGTCTGAAAATCAATATGGGTATTGTTTTTATGGTTTATCGGGTCGCTGATTACGAAAACCGCAACGATTTAAAAATCCAACGTGGCGGACGTGAATTACCATCTCCCCTGTTGAGGTGAAATGGGGTTGAAATGTCTAAATAATAAACCGCTGGTTCTAGAGAGTCCAAATTTGGCACGTAGGTTCCTTATAAGGTGTAGGGGTGCACTAAGAAAGGTTTTTTTTTAATTCACCCCCTATGGGGGTGAAATGGGGATTCAAAGTTTGTATGGGGAAACAAGATTAGATAACTTGGTACCCTGTATCCCGGAAGGGGAAGAGGGAAGAGTTGGTTTCTATGGATTATCGGGTCGCTGATTACTAAAAAAAGAACGATTTTAAAATTCAACATGGCGGACGTGTAATACCATCTCTCATGTTAGGGTGCGATGGGGTAGAAATGTCTAAATATGTCTAAACATATGGGTGTCGTTTTTAAACGCACAGCCCAAACCGCTGATTCTAAAGAGTCTAAATTTAGAACGTAGGTTCCTTATAGGGTATAGGGGCGCACTAATAAACGATTTTTCTAAAGGGGGTGAAATAGAGATCCAAAGTTTGTATGGGGAAACAAGATTAGACTATTTTATTCGAAACTTCACAGGAGTATTTCTAAGAATATGAGTAAACACGCTTTTCAGGCCTTTCAAGCATTGAAGCCCTAAAAGGGGGAAATGTGTTGACAAAGTCTGAAAATCAACATGGGTATTATTTTTATTATTTATCAGGTCGCTGATTACGGGTAAGTACAACAATTATTTTAAAACTCAACGTAGCGGACGTGAAATACCATTCCCCTGTGGCGGTGCGATGACGTTAGGATTGTGGGTGATATGAATATGGGTGTCATTTTCATGTTTTTTTGGGACATTTTGTGGACATGAAAATTCTTAAAAGCATTTGTGCCTAATTGCAATTCAATTGGTGCAGTAGTTTTGCAGCAAATCGGTTGTAACAGACGGACTCACAGACAGCTACAAGTGATCCTATAAGGGTTTTATTTTTGCTTTTGAGGTATGGAATGAGTCCCGTTATCCTAATAGATGTTTAAATTTGTATTTGGTGCCATTTCGATTGTCGTCAAGGCCAGTGCGGGTGGCGCGGCGAGACTGGAGTAGTCATCGGGATACCTCCTGCAGCCGTAATAAATGCATTCAAACTTTTCAACAATAAAACGGCTAGACGGATATGCATGAGGGATAAGCAGATTATACGCTAACTTTAACAAATAGCCCACTTTTTATCCTGAAAAAAAGAGCATCGTTCCCGTAGGATAATGTTTATTGTATAGGAACGCGGGCGAAGCCGCGGGTTAATGCTAGTATTAAATAAAATTAAATATTTAAAAACCCCCGGCATGACAACCTGTAAAAAGAAAGAAATAAAATCTACGAAATGTGCCTACAATGAACAGTAGAAAAATAATCCAAGCTTCGTTGCGTCGGGGGACCGCTAAGTAAATGAAATGCAATGTACTGAAAATCGTAAAGTGGGAAGCCCAAAATAAATGCATACTTGCAATTTTGCGTTTAAAAAATATAATATTTCATTTTACTTAGGTACTTAGCGGTCCCCCGAACGCAACGAAGCTTGGATTCTTTTTCTACTGTTCATTGTAAAGGCACATTGCGTAGATTTTATTTCTTTCTTTTTACAAATTGTCATGTCGGGGGTTTTTTTAATTTTTTATTTTTATTTTTATTCATATTCATATTCATTTATTCAATGCATTTGTGTGTACAAAAAGGTCTTAAATATCTAAGATGTTCCAACACAAACCCTGTAAGGGCACTGCACTAGACATAACTATATACTATTTTAATTTATCTACTAATATCAAATTAGCAGGCATTAATAATACAATACTAATGGAAAGAAATGATAATTTATGAAATAATATTAATAATAGTACGCAATTGAATTACTCAAATTAATTAATTATAATTTATATAATGGAAAGAAAAGAGAGGCAGACATTCATTTGTGCTGAATTGTACCGAACTTTTTTAAGTACTCCAATTAATTATGTACTCTAAATATTCTTTTACCGTGTAGTATGCTTGTTCCAAAAGGAACTTTTTTAAGGATTCTAAAAACTTGTTTTTGTTAGGCTCTTTCTTTATGTGGTCAGGTAGTTTATTAAATATTTTTATTGACATGGGATGAGGTCCGTTTTTATGTATTTTAAATTTTGAAGTCGTTTGAATTAGGTTATTTTTAGAACGAGATTCGAATCGACGGGGCTTATCACAAAGTCTAGTATAGAATTCTGGGTATGTTTTTACAAATTTACATGATTCTAAAATGTTTACATCGATTCTATTTAGAACAGCGCCATCTCTCTCGCAGTCTTCACACTTGCTGTAAAGCGCCGTAGGAAACGTAGAGGTCGCAAGTTCGAATCCTGCTTAGATTGTAGTAGATGACATTGTTTTTCTTTCGTAATTTATCTTAGTGTCAATATTTATAAAAATAAAAATTCTGCGAAATTATACATTCAACGAGATACGTTTCTAGCAGTCAAAGGTCTCCCTTTATCTTCTGGTTTCTCCGAGTTGTTGTATTTGGTTGTTTCAGTGACTCACCAGATAAGGAAGACGCCTTATGAATGACCTGTCTTATCTTTGTCCGTAGTGCGAAAGACAGTAACGGCACACATTTTTATTAGCACGCGTATTTATTTTTCCACAACCAAGATTATTTAACAGAAATAAGAAATTAATAAGTATTTAGTAAGCGAGATCACGAAAATTAATGTCTAATAATCTTCGATATGTCATTCGTTCATCCCCGGTCCGTCATTCATTCGTTCAATACATCATATTCACAGTCATCAATATACTCATTCCATCAAGGGCTTATATAGTTAGTTTGATATTATAACAAACATTTGAGAGTTCTCTGTTGATGTTTGTAGTGATGTAGCAAAGACATATTGTTTGCCAAATCTAACGATTATGAATGATTGATCAAATCGATTTTATCGACGAACTTTTTTTCAAACCTGGATATATTTTTGTTTATTTTGTGTAAGTCAATATTTTTTTAAGCTACGAGCCGCCGGGCTCACTGGAGCTTTCTATATAAAGTAATAGTTGGTTTTATTGTTCTTTCTTTAGGTTATAAACTTATCGATTTAATCGATTTCTACCAATTTACAGAAATGGCACATGAATCGAAACGCAAGATTTAGTCACAACACAACTTTTAAAAAGAATAAGACGTAATACGTAACTGTTTGAGTAATGATTTATTATCGTTAAATACTTCAACACCGTGATAAGGAAAAATATAATATGAACTCAATGGTATCAAATAGAAAGTGAAAAATGTTTATAGATACTTGAAAGACCACTATGTCGTTGCTTGTTTTTTTTTTTAATTCTATGTGTCGCGCAGATACGTTATATGGGTCCTGTGTGATGTGGCGCCACTGTGCCTTTGTTTACATCAGCTCTGCAGTTTTTTTGAAATTAAAAATATAAAATGCGTTTTAAAATCATTAAAAGTGTTAATAATGAATAATATATGTATCAATGCATTACAATTAGTGTGGACAGTGACTAAATATATATGTGAACAACAAAAACAGTGAAAATCTAAATTAGCAAAAACTGAGAAATTAAGTGACAGTTCAGTGACCATATTAATATCAAAATTTTATTATACTGCTATTTGGACTTCTAATTTCTTACAATATAAGACACTCAAAAGTGCTTAATCATTTCTTCAAGTGGGTAAACATACGAATCTCTGTGGGTACAGTGACATCTATCATAACTCGACAGAACTACACAGTTATACGCCAGCGCCATCTTGCGTGATCTAGCTGAGCTACGAAGATTGTACCCCTGACGTACCCAAGAAGACGCTATATTCAGATTTTTCGTCTGCTTCCGTAGCGGTCGCTGTAGCGCGGTTGGAAACTGACCGCCTAAACTTGTCCGTGCGAACAGCCAAGGCTCATAGTTGGAATCCTAGCGAACTATGAATATTTTTCTTTTTCTTTTCCTATTTACAAAACTAAAGTTGCGACATGGAATCGAAACAAAACACTTCGGTTTTCAATGTAAATAAGATTGGAAACTTGAAGGAACCAGAAAAAAAATCTTGCAAAAAGTGCGGAAACAACATCACTTCGAATCAATACATAAAATGTAAACAGTGCAAACGAACATTCGATATAAAGTGTGCATTCCTTACTTCTAGACGCTTCCTACTAATGACCGAAGAGCAAATACAGGAATGGAACTGTAACATCTGTGCATCGCGTAAACCAAATGTGAGCCAAAATATACATAAACCAAGCACCTCTACTCAAAAAATAAAAGACCAAACTGTACCTATAACACACAAAGTTAACATTTCTGATACGGAAAATATCACAACGCGAAAGGCGCAACAACTGCATTTATCGGAGGAAAACCTATTGAACATCTCTAATGATATAAGTGAAGTTCTAAACTCTACCCTATGGACCGCCAACAGCCCTAAGTCATCACGAAGTCTCCCTGACATCTCAGCTATGGATAATACAGAGGTTCTACAATTAAAACATGAAATTGATAATCTAAAAACAGAGCTCTCAAGCGCGCACGAGGAAATCATAAAACTTAACGGCGAGGTTAGTGAGTTAAAAAAGACTATACAGACTTGCCAAACGAATATTAACTCATACAAAAAAGTTTTATACGAAACTACTCCCGACAAAACAAAAGCAAAGGGATCTTGCAAAAAACAAAAAAACTTAAACAAAATATGCTGTATTAACTCACCCACACCCACACTGAGAACGGAAAAGTTTATAGGTAGCCCTCAAATGGCCTTAGCTGAAACAGAGCCTAGTGAGCAAGAGGAAGAAAAACAGTCATCGGATAATAACACCACATCAATAGAAAATATCACGTCTTCAAATGTTATCCAAACAAACTTTCAAAAGAAAATACGGACAAGTTACAGCGCCAAGACTTCGCCAACTTCAACTAGTAACAAAAAGAATAAGGTCACTATTCTAAGCTCTAACAAAGTGAATCAAATACTACAAATTGCTAATACCACCTTAGCAGAAAACTTACAAACTCTTCATTACCTAACGCCAAAATGTGGTATCCAAGAATTATTAAAAGATGTTAGCCAAAAAACTAAAGATATGACATTGAATGACTATTGCATTATACTTCTGGGTGAGGATGATTTTGAAACAACTAAAAATTATTTTTCACTAATAACCTACATCCGAGAAACACTTCAAAAATTGCAGCATACAAACTTTATAATATGCTCACCGACTTACAAATGTGGTGATAGTAGCAATTTATTTAACTGGCGCGTCGAAATGTTTAATAACCTATTATACTTGGACATTCTAACACATTGCTACGCCTATTTTCTGGACTCAAATCAGTCTCTATCTTATGACTATGACATGTTTCACAAGCGCTCAGGAGAGTTAAAGAACAAAGGCATGAAACATATTTTTATGTGCATTAACCAAGCTATCTCAAACATCAAGCAGTCTACAGTAGAAGAAAACTATGATGAGTTTGTCTATCCTGTTCAATCAAGCAGCAAATTGTCAGCATCAAATTTAGAGATGAACGACCAACAAGAGTTTTTTCGTCCATAACTATATAAATATTATGCACCAAAATATAGCAGGTCTAATTAATAAAACGGATATCCTAACAGTTAATTTGACCGAACTTAATACAAAACAGATTGATATTGATATAATCTGTATAACGGAACACTTTATGATGGCTGGCCATGAAGATGTATTAACGTTACCAAACTACCACTTGGCAGCATATTACTCAAGGAAGGACTCAAAACGTGGAGGAGCATGTATATTAGTCAGGCCCGGCTTAATTTTCACGACGCTAGAGAAGGTCTCCAAACAATCAGTTACAGGTGTACTAGAATGCTGTGCAATAGAACTTACGTCTTTTGAAATTGTTTTAATATGTGTATATAGAGCCCCAGGCTTCAAAAATTTAAAATTGTTTTATGAGAAACTAGATATAATTTTAAGATTAATTTTTAAGAATAATTTAACCAGAAAAATAATCATGTGTGGAGATTTAAATTTTGACATATTAAAACGTAATAAAATCACATCAGAATTTGAATACTTTTTACGGAGCTACGGTTTATTCTTGGAAATTAGAAAACCGACAAGACCTATTAGCAAGTCATGTCTAGACAATTTTGCTCATAACATAAAACGAGGTCAAATAAACCAAGTCATCAATTTAGGTTTATCCGACCACACAGCCCAAATACTGAAAATTCCGATAAAAACGACAAATCATTTAAAACTCTGGCGGGCTGAAAAACGTGACTACTCACATGAAAATCTTGTAAAATTCAGATCGCATCTTCAGTGTTTATCCTTCTCTGAAGTTTATAGTGCTTTGGATCCAAATGTGGCATATGATGCATTTATTGAAGATTTTCGTTTATTGTATGATTTATGTTTTCCGGTGAAGTTGGTGACGATTAAAGCAAAAAATAATGTTAAATGGGTATCTAAAGGTATAAAAATGTGTAGTAAAAATCAAAGAAGATTGCTGTGGCAATATAGACGGTCGAGAACTGTAGCTAATAAGTTAATCTTACAGAAATACTCAAAAAGATATAAAAAAATTATAAAATTAACACAAAGAGCCAAGAATAATCATAAGATTAAAACTTCAGATAATAAATCTAAAGCCGCTTGGAATGTTATTAACAGCTGTAAGGCAAGGTGTCCAAAAGAACCTATAATAAAACTAAAAAACTCGTCTGGTACTGTTGTCACAGATCCTACAATTATAGCCACAATTTTTAATGATCATTTTGTACATAGAGAAACCCCCTCGCATTGTAATAGGATGGAACAAAATATTTTAAATAATGAAAATTCTCTGTATATGTCACCAACAACACCGAAAGAGATAGAAACTATCATACATACACTAAAAAATACAAAAAGCGTAGGATTTGACTGTATAAGTACAGAAGTTGTTAAATTTGTTAGTGATGTTTTGGATAAACCTCTTAGTCATATTATTAATTTAAGCATTGATGCAGGTATTTTCCCAGATGCCCTAAAAACAACTGTAATAAAGCCTTTATTCAAAAAGGGTGATAAAGAACACCCACAAAATTATCGCCCAATAGCATTGATTTCAATTATTTCCAAAATATTTGAAAAGGCAATATATAAACGAATATACAATTACCTAACCAAATTCAATTTACTATGTGAAGCTCAAAAGGGGTTTAGGAAAAATATCACTATAAATATGGCAATATATGATCTAATTAGCCTTGTTATAGATAATGTAGATAAAAGAAAGCCAATATGCGCCCTGTTCACTGACATGACAAAGGCATTTGACTATGTAGACCACAACAAGCTATTAAGTAAATTGAGCCGGTACGGAATCAGAGGCAATGTATTGAATCTCATAAAATCTTACTTAAGCGGACGACAGCAATACACAGAAATCTCAAGAATTTGCTCCCTCAGGAAAAGAGAACATAAATACGTATCAAACAAACAATATGTTAAATTTGGTGTCCCTCAAGGAAGTGTGCTGGGCCCACTTCTCTTCCTTATATATATTAATGACTTGCCGAATAATATCCAGCATCCTATGGTACTTTTCGCCGATGACAGTACTTCTATTATTAAATGTTATGATAATATTATCAAAGATTATGAACAAGACATAAATACAGTATTAAAAAATATAATTGAATGGCTGAATAATAATAATTTAATAATTAACTTGAATAAAACTAATCTAATGCACTTTCACCAAAGAACACAAATACCGCAATTAAATATTGCGTATGAAGGAAATAAGATAGATGATGTGGAAGTGACAAAATTCTTAGGCTTAATGATTGACAACCAGCTTAACTGGAAACACCATATAGACTACCTGTGTAATAAATTGTATAAATCAGCATATGCATTGTTTAAGCTATCAAAAATAGTAAACCGTGAAGCAGTATTAACGGCATATCATGGACTTGTAGCTTCGTTACTGAGATATGGTATAATCTTTTGGGGCAACTCAGTCAATAAAGATATGGCATTCAGGGCTCAAAAACGTTGTATACGAGCTATGTGCGGCTTATCTGTAAGAGACAGCTGCGAACCATACTTCAGATCTCTTAACATATTAACTTTGCCTTCATTGTACGTTCTTGAAGTAAGCATATTTGTCAAAGCCAACCCTGACTTATTTAACAAAGTTGCAGACGGCCGTAGATTTCCAACGCGTCCGCAGTATACATGCAAGTTGAGAGATGTAAACGGAACTAACACAGCAATGATGAGAAATAGTATACTAGGTATGGCGCCAAAGATATATAATAAAGTTCCAGACTCATTCAAAGATTTAAATATGGTCCAATTTAAAAAAGAACTTATTTCCTACCTTAACAAAAAATGCTACTATTCGGTCAAAGATTATTTAAATGATGTGACATAATTTTAGATTTAAGTAATTATTATTTCTCAATTTGACATGTTTTAATTTTATGTTTTTAATTTTATTCTTTTGTTGCACCAACTTGTTTATTTCCATATGACTATGTATTTTTCTATGGCAAATTTTTGTAAGTAGATATAAAATGCATGTTATTTTTTCTTTAAGTGGGTAAAATTTGTACATCCATACTTATGGGTAAAACATAGAGGTCATAACAAATTATATTCAACACCAATGTATATTATACCTATGTTTGACAAATAAAATTTCTGATTTCTGATTTCTGATTTCTGTGATGTGTCAAATGTTTGTTATAATATCAAACAGACTGTAGCGAGTCCGATAAGAGGAAATAGAAAGAAGTGTAATGTTTCGTCCCTATCACCGACCGAGCATTTTTTCACGGTCGGATTATAGGCAGAGGCACACTTCAAGTAGTATAGTATTATAAATAATCTGTGGTTTAGGATCAAGTCTGCTCTGCAATGCTCCGAACAAGCCACCATATTTTCGATCACTTCATTTTCGACCACCCTTGGTAATAAGAGAACAGGGTAAGACTCTCCGACTAGTGAGACTTTCTACATCACTGTCATTTCATTTCATTTTCATTTCATTACAGTTGTCATGTTATTTGACTAAATATTTGTCGTAATAATTGGGACAATTTAAAGCACTCACGATTTTATGAGATTAATACAGGCAATACAGGTAACAAAGGAATCGGGGAATATTATGATACAGCTGCCGGCAAACGTTTAAAGCATAACTTTGACTGCACAGTAGCCGATTTACGTACAAATGTACATGCGCAGATCCGCCATTTTTGTTCTAAAAGTTTGCCGGCAACTATACACCACTGCATTGGCAACGCAGAAACGAGAAAACCAACCAACCAATCATAGCTGATGACATCAAAAGTCCACCTGTCATTCCGGAGTAGGTATCATACCTTGTTTTCTTATAGCATGCCATCACTCAATTCACTTACGACCCTTTGGATCACACTGATATCAGATTAATAATGCATTTCAATAACACGCTGCACTCAAAGTTTTGAGGTCAAATTGGTCACAAGAGGGAAAAAAACAACTGTTTCTCAGGTATGATTCAACGGGTATTTATTGCACATGCACAATGAGTCCCCTTGTTTACCAGTAGGTACAACCAAAAGTGCATCGTTTAAATTTCTTACTAAAACATTATTATTAGCTTCACTGGTGACTAATTTAGTTTTGTAAATAATAATGTAATCAAAACTTGGAAGTCAACTTTAACCTACTTCTAATTGTCGTATAATAATGAAACTTGGCATGTAGTTATTAACGTGACAGTACAATAATTTGGTAACTTGGAGCTGATCTGATGAAGGAGACAGAAATATAAGTCAATCGTGTTCGGGCTCGTTTGATTTAGTCGCGATTAATTAACTTTTGTCTAAGAAAGCCCAGTAGGTAGATATGTAATAGAAGCGTGCCTCAAAAAAACCTCTTTGTAAAAATAATTTATACAAAATTCGTTCCTAACTCGCAAGTGTGAAAAGTAAGGCCCTAGTATTTTTAACGTTTGTTGACTAATTGTTTGAAGGCTCCGTATTTGTTCATAAATGTTTTAGACATTTTTAGGGTTCCGTACCCAAAGTGTAAAAACGGGACCCTATTACTGAAGCTTCGCTGTCCGTCCGTCCGTCCGTCCGTCCGTTCGTCCGTCCGTCTGTCACCAGGCTGTATCTCAAGAACGGTGATAGCTAGACAGTTGAAATTTTCACAGATGATGTATTTCTATTGCCACTATAACAACAAATACTAAAAATAAAATAAAATAAATATTTAAGGGGGAGTCCCATACAACAAACTCGGACTCGCTCGTGCCTATTTTTTTTTTAAAGCTACCTCAAAAAAACGACATAGATCCTTAATATGTCATAAATACTGCAGGGAAAGTCATCAGTTTTTTTTTAATAATAACATAACGAGATCTATAACGTCTTACATTTTCAAAATCTGGGGGGGTATTCGACCAATTTTAGAGATATAATGGAGATCTCTCATTTTCATCGCCATCCGTCACTTTTGACGTGTGCCTACTTGACAAGTGGCGATATCGCAACTTCGTCAATTCGGACGCGCAAAATTTTCGTTTCCTTTGTATGTGACGGCATAAATAACAGGCGCATACTTTAAATTGACCGCGTAGTACGTGAAATTAGTCCGATACGTTTCGTTCAAAACAGAAATTTATATACATGAATAACATTTTTGACAATCATTATCGCCTTCGTATTTCCAAAATTGAGATGAGATATGTCACTTTCAAGCTCATCGCATTTAAATGACAGTTCAATGGCGATATAACTGTTATCTAATGGAGATTTGACGTTCGGCGATATCTCAAACGGCATTCTCGAATTGGGCCCCTGTATTATTTTAATAATTAAACCGAAAAAACATGATTTCCACACTGCCAAGCACGCACTTCCATTTCGCTCACGCTTACGCTCAGTGAGAGAGAGAGCTGACCAAAGCCCCGCGCCGTCTTAACATGTTATCAATGTAACTACCTATATGTACTTAGAACAGGGCTATTGCGATTTATTGGTGTATATTTGAAACCTACAGTTTGAATTTTTTATTGGTAATTTCTGTTCCAAAAACTACTCGAAATTGACAAAATTCACGCAGAACATGGTTTCTTTCAACTTATTTTCGACTGCACGCAATGAAAGCATGAAAAACCTATGTTACTATCTGAAACTCAGGAAAAGGTATTAGGTATTCACTTTAAAACGTTTGTTGAACTTATTAATATATTTGTCATACTATAAAAAAATACATTTCAAAATGTATAAGGCATCTTAAATGATCTCAGCTTTCCCGGCCAACACGGGCGTCCTCCCAATTGGACCACCGAATCAGATGTCAGAGCCATTGAATTTTTCAACCAATTGCTTCGACATGCCTTAGGGTGGCATCGTAGCGCCATCTACCGTAAAGATTTAGACTTTATTGTCGGCACCATCGTCTCAAATTTGTTGAGAATCGATTCGATATTAACGATGTGCTAATTATTATGGGGTAGTTGTACTGGATGTCAAGTTGAAACAATTACTTGAATTTTAACACTTATATTGTAAATAAAATACAAATTTATTCCCGACAATGGGTACGTGGAGTCTAGCTGAAGTTAAGCTTAGCTCTGAGTCGCGCGTGGGTGCAGACCATGGGGTCTGCATATACACTTTACATATATCTATACGCACGTACACTGCACTGACACATAACACCTCCCATCCTGGAGAGAAGCCTTTCCTTTACGGCTTCGTGAAGAAAGGCTGGCTAGGTGACACCGCTGAGGCTGCTCTTGGGACGTCTGCTGGGCTGCTTGTTGGTGCTGCTGCAGTTCGTTGTCCTGGATGGCACCCTTTCCATTTTTGGTATAATATATAGAAAAGGCAGATAAATATAATGCTGTAGACAGGTATCAGCCAGTAATTAAATGATGTTGAAATATCCACGTCTTCTAATTCTTGCAGATCTTCCTTCTCTATCAGAGATTCTAACTCAAAAAGACGATCTAGATGTATCTTATCTATCTTCAAGGGTTTTAAGCCATTTGCTATGGATATGTTCTCTAAATTGAAGGAGAGAAGTTTGATCGGATATCCTTGCAGTTTGTTTTGCAGGTTAATATTAGGTATTTCAAACAGGTACGTTCCTTGTATAGAATCGTGGCTTTCTTCGTCGCAGGTGATTCGGATTTTCGTAGGTCGTGTACAGGATAACAAGTAGTGTTTATCGTCCATTTTCTGCCAGACTTCGGGAACCATCTTCACTGCAGTGTAACAGCATTCCTTGATAATATCGTGTTTCAATATAAGTTGATGGATGCAGTTGTTGTGGCCATTGGTAGGTAGAAAGTTCGACTCTTTACAGTAGTATACATCTCTGAACTTGTTGCATTCTTGCTCTGTGTAGACATAGTGACTCTCATCCATCGCCAGAAAAGGGTAAGGAGGAATAATAACGGTACTATTATAGGTCGGGGTAGGATACAGGTGATAGTAGGAATATTTGTTTCTGCTCATGATTGGGATTTTTAATACAAATACAACTGTATTGTCAACGTAATAGGAACCTAATTCGATTAAGTCGTAAATGTCTCTCGAGTCGGTATGTGGGTTGATAAGAAGTTCGTCCGATTCGTACAATGTAGTTAACGTTTCAGAGATGTACTGAATATTTTCGGATGAAATGATGCTGTGATGTGTAATATGTAATCTGGAGAGTGCAATTGCATTTTCTAGGGATATTAGTATATCATAAATATTTAGGCAATTCATTTGAAGTAGGTTATAAAGACTGGTCATTTTAATAAAATCCGAAAGTCTATAATTAGTCATGTTGATCTCTCTGGTAACTTCGTTTATCTGTGTATAGATTTTATATTGATTGTTTACAATTGTGGACATCGTTGAGTTGTAAGATTGGATTAAATGTTCGTTTAGTGATATTCCCCGTATGAATGAGTTTCTGAGATGTTCCTGATTTTTTTGTAGGATGGATATTGCCCGTGTGTATGCAACAGCGTCGTCATGATCCAAGTTTCCTGTTATACTTTTTATGACAGAACCCAGACCATTTATTAGCCCTCTCTTATATCTTAAACTAGTCGTGCTTAAAGAATTATATTTCTCAGTGATTAAAGTAAACTTATCTCTTAATGCTTGATTAGATACTAAAAAAATACGAAAATACTTAGGGTCCGTGGTCCCAAGATAGTTACTAAATGCTAACAAGTTACTCTCTAGTGATTCTATGCTATCTCTTATCTTATCTAACTCGTAGTAATGTATGAACGTATGTTCGTTCTTCTGAATTTTAGCAAGACCTAAATAAAAGGGTGTAATACCGGGATTATTGGACAGCCGGGTCATGGTCACCGAGGACTTGGGACGATCCAGGGCGTGGCTGGTCGTCAGGTGGTGCAGTTGGAGGAGTATCATCCTGTAATGTATGCAAAATCCTCTGGTTACGAAGGGGTCTACGCAAATTTCTTTTATTATATATCTGATCTCTAACATCTAGCACCTTTAAGCCTAGGTCTTTACTAACTTTTCTTGTAACGTATCGAGGTGCGGTTTTTTGTCTACTTGCTTTGGGGTTTATGGAATACATTTGTTAATTTTTTGAATAATTCAATGGTGGCTCTTTATCTTTGTTATGTTTGTCTATTACGTGGGCGTGTTTTTCTTGCAGTGTTTTATTTAATTTAGAATATAATGCTTTAGTGACTTCTTTATGAGTCTGGACATAGTTTTGTACGCAAGTGACTTCTAAATCTATATCAAACGGGTCTCTGTTATCTATGTGGCCGTTAACAATCTCGCTAGGTTTTTTATTTGTCACAGAATGAATGGAGTTGTTGTAACCAAGTACCGCATATAACATGAGTTCGTTAGTGGAAAGATCGGGTTGAGTTTGACTTAAAATACGTATGTGCTCGAGAATTGTGGAATGGAAGCGTTCAATAGCGCCATTAGATTCCGGATTATTGACACTTGTGAAGTGTAGGCTTATTTTATGTAATTTGGCATATTCTTTTAAGGGTAAGTTTTTGAATTCTGTACCGCTGTCTGCCGTCAAACACAACGGTAATTTATGATGTGACATGAAGATTGTGAGGGCGTTCAACACGCTTATACCGGTAACGCTTTCTAGGGGATACGCTTGCGCATATTTAGAGAATGTATCAATAATTGTCAAAAATTTTTGAGACTTTACGGTAAATGTATCAATATGTACTACTTCAAACGGTTTTTGGGGTATTGGTACGTTTTGGAATGCTTGTTTGCTAGGATGACGTTCATATTTATTTGTTTGACATATTTCACAGTTATTAATAAACTCGGTGATAGATTTAGTTAAGTTTGGCCAATAATAGTTTCTTTTTATACGTTGTTCTGTTTCCTGAATACCTCGGTGGTTTGTTTTGCCCTCGTGACAGTTTTTGATTATTTTAATTTGTTGATCTCTATCGCTGATGTCATCTAACTGTTGTTTGTAAAAAGTTATTTTATATGCTTGATTTCTAAGAGTTTTTTGTAATATAATAGTGATTTTCGGAATTGCCTGATAGTCAGTAACATAGAGACCATATTTGATGTTAGGTTGAATGTGTTTTTTAAACAAAGTTATCACTTCTTCATTTAGGTTATTTTGACTAATTTGAGCATATAAGCGTTTTTTTCCACGAAATATTTCTTTTGTCACGGGCTTTTGTGGTAAGACAATATCGATAAATATTTGGTTGTTGCAGGTATTTATGGCGTTTTCAGAAATAGGGATTTCAAGAATAGGATTTTCTTCTGCAGTGTGGATTGTTATATTCTCGGCTGGTATTTCTGTTCGATTATTTACGATCATCGACGAGTTGTCGATCGATTCTTTTTGAGAAACATTAGAATTCGTATTGTTATTTTGCAGTTCTATTCTTGAAAGGGCATCAGCGTTGCTGTTAGATATACCTTTTTTGTAAATAATGACATAATCGAACTCTTCTAATTTCAATTTCCATCGAATCAAACGGGAATTCGGTTCTTTAAGATTCATTAAATATTGCAGGGGTTTGTGGTCAGTTATTATATTGAATCGTCTGCCAAATAGATATGGTCTAAAGTACTTTGTCGCGAAAATAATTGATAATAATTCTTTCTCAATACAGCTGTAATTGATCTCGCTATCGTTCAATGTTCGTGATGCATAGGCTATTCAGCACCTATGGGGCCTTGTGACAAAACTGCACCGATTGCAAAGTTACTCGCATCCGTCCGGAGATTAAATTCTTTCGAGAAGTCTGGGTACTGTAGTATGGGGTCATTTGTTAGGATCTTTTGGCATAACTTAAAACAATTTATGTATTCATCATTCAATTCTATTTTTGCGCCTTTTTTAAGGCAAGCGGTGAAAGGTTTTGTCAGTTTTGCAAAGTTTGGTATGAATTTACGATAGTACCCCAGTAGGCCTAAGAATGATTTGATCTCTTTTGTTGTTTTTGGGATCGGGTATTGTTTTACGGCTTTAATTTTACTCGGATCAGGTTTAATGCCATCACGAGTGATGATGTGGCCCAGAAATGGCGTTTCTTTTTTTAGAAATTCTGATTTCAGGGGTTGAATTTTGAAATTAGCTTCGCGTAGGCGTTTGAATACGCTTTCGATATTAAGTATGTGTTCTTGCAATGAAGTACTATATATAATTATGTCGTCACAGTAAACGATAACATTGGGTAAACCACGAAGTATGTTATCCATTACGCGCTGGAAGGATGATGGTGCGTTTTTGAGCCCAAATGGCATTCGCAAATAGGCATAGTGTCCATTGTCTACGGTAAAAGCAGTTTTTGGAATGTCATCTTCATGCATTTCGATTTGATGGAAACCACTATATAGATCAATTGTTGTGAAATATTGGCTTCGACCTAACTTGTCTAAAATATCAGAAATATTGGGAATAGGATATCTATCAGAAATAGTTTTTTCATTTAGTTTCCTATAGTCAACCACCAGGCGCCATTTAGATTTTCCGGAACTATCAGGTTTTTTGGGAACAATCCATATCGGAGAGGACCATGGACTATCCGAAGGCTGTATTATTTTTTGCTTTAACATTTTTTCAATTTGTGCTTGGATTTCAGCTTTGTGTATATGGGGGTATCGGTAATTTCGCGTGTACACGGGAATTTCGTCGGTAGTTTTAATTTTGTGTTTTATTTGGTTGGTAAATGATAAAGGTTCCTTTTCGTCATGAAATATGTCTTTGTAATTTTGACATAATGTTAAAAGATGTTGTTTCTCTTCTTTATTGAGGTGGTCGGTCCTAATAACTGACTCAACTTGGTCATGTTTGGTAAAAATCGATTCAAAATTATGAACTTCAAAATTTGAATGCAGTGGATAAACTGTCAAGGGAGCCGCGAGGCTCACAATGATGTCATTGCTCGTTGGGTTAGTTATTTCAGCAAGGGCGTATCCAGCTTTTGAAGTGGACACGGTGGATGGAATGATGCATTTGTTCAATTTGGTTTCAGGCAAGTAGAATTCTTCGTTTTCCGCCGATACTGGGATTTTTACGACCTTTGTAGATTTTGCGCGAACTAAGGCCTCAAATAGGTTTCGTATGCCAGAGTTTAGTATTTGAATTGGTATCTGGGAATTAGGCGTCACTAAAACTTTTTTTCCAATGTCAACATTTGCGTTTAAGCTTTCCAACATTTGGTAGCCGATGAGACCGTCAAACACGTTATGAAATTTATACACATAGAACTTTAACATATTGTTTTGGTTGAGCTCTTGGAAAGATGGTATCTCTATAGAGTGGTCATTATACGTTGTACAATTTAAGTTTGTAACAGCGAATGGTTCGAAGTTTAGGGGGACATTGCTGTAGTATTTAGCAACTGCTTCGGGTGAAAGGAATGACTGATTTGCCCCAGTATCAATAAGTAGTCTTAAAGGTGGGTTTTCGATCTGTATATAAGGCAATTGCCTTTTAAGATGGCTATTAATTTCTGTTAAGACTCTGGTTTTGTTTCTGAGCCCTGCCGAAAATTTTCATTATAATCAGAATCATTAGAGTCGGAATAATGCTGTGGGTGATTTATCTGCTCTATATAGTTCGAGCTCTCGCCGGACGCGCTATCGCCACACGTGGGCAGCGATAAAGACTCGACGCCGTAGGTCTGTTGTGCGTAATCGGCATCAAGTTGCTCCTGCTCGGTATTATGAACTTCTTCAATAACAAAGTCCGGGTTAGCGTTCCGTACGACCGGTTGAAAATAATTATTATTCGGGGTTCTGTTTGGGTTCATCGATGGGCGAAGTGGAATTTGAGCGGAACGGTATGAAAGACCGCTCATGGGTTGTGGTGGGTTTTGTCTATATATGTTGGACCGATTATTAGCAGACAGCCGCTGTGGCACCGCAAACTGATTAAAATTTGGTTGCATAAAAGGTCTCTGTTGGTTAAATAAGGGAGGCCGATATGGCGCCTGATTCATCAGATTGGGTCTAAAAAGTTGGTTTGGGGTTCTGTTAAATAGAAATGGTTTATTAGCACCGAAATTTTTGGGCTGATTCGTCGCGGGTTTTGACTGTTGATTAGTTTTTTGCAACATTTGAATATTTTCTTCTTCTTTTATAAACATAAGGGCGGTGGGCATGTCCGCCGGTCGCATCGCTCGAATAGAGGATCCAAGAGGCTCTTTTAAGCCTGCTAAAAATGTTTTTAACGTTTGCGCCGTAAAAAAGGAGCGCTTGCAATTTCGGACAGCAACGTCTGGCTCGTGTAAAGATATGTAATTAATTATTGTATTTAGCAATTGCATACAGCGAGTATAAAACTGCTGACAATCTTCATTTTCCTGTCTTAAAGTAACTAAATCTCTAGTTAACACATTTTCGTCTCTTTGGTCAGAAAAGTGTTGTAATAGTACCTGCTTAACGGATTCCCATGTTGTGCAACCATGTATATTTACTACTTCTTCTGCTTTTCCTTTCAGTTTACCAAGTATATTTTGCAAAACGATTTGGTTTTGAAAATTGTCGGGATCCGCATCTTGATAGAACTGTGTCAGTACCGATTCGCTAGTCGAAATGAATCGAGATAATTGATTTGGGTTTCCGTTATAATCAGGAATAAAATTCACGGCTATTTTAAATAGATTTACCACATCAACATCCATTTTACAAAAAAAATCAAAACCTTATAGCAATAAAAAAACTTCAAGGTTATCTATACACAGATTATACGAATCAATGCCTAAGATTTGTCATAAAAGTGTCAACGTCGATCGTTGTTAATATTCATATTCATATTCATTTATTGCAAAAACATAATATTACAAGATTTACAAGTAATAGTATGCACCCCGTAAGGGCACAGCAATGTTAGCCTTAAATATCTAACTTACATACTAACAGAAACTATGAATGTAACAATAAAATCATGCTTAATTAAATACAATACAATGCTTGCTAACATTTATAAACAGATTGTAGAAGATACTTATAAAAGTTTACTTACAAAGTTATTTACATTCAATTGTCTTTGAAATATTCATCTAAATTATAGTAGCATTTATGTATAAGGAAGTTTTTAAGGTTACTGAAAAATATTTTGTCATTCTGTTCATTTTTTAAATTGTCCTGTAATTTATTGTAAATCTTTATTGACATAACAAATGCGCTTTCGGAGTGCATTTTTAATTTTGATGACGGCAACATTAGTTTGTTTCTGTACCGTAAAGTATGGGTAGTAGGTAAATCTTTCCGACGGTTATAAAAATCAGGATATTTACGTACAAATTTACAAACTTCCAAAATGTATATACATGGCAAAGTAAGCATTTTTAATTCTTTAAAGTGAGGTCTACAGCTACTTCCATTTTTGATATTAGCTATGATTCTTATTAGTTTCTTTTGTAATGTAAACAGGGTTGGGGCATCGGTACTGTTTCCCCACAGCACGACGCCATAGGTGAACCAAGAGTAAGCGTATGCGTAGTAAGCAACAATGGCAGTGTGAATGTCAGTACTTCTTTTAATTTCGCGGAGGGCATATGCAAATGAAGCTATTTTTGATCTTATTTTCTTTATATGTGCTTTCCAGTTAACATGTGTATCAATTTCTAGTCCGAGCAATGAAAATTCTTGGGTCACTTCTATTTGTTTGTTGTTGTAAGTAAAATTTATATTCAATGGGGGTTTTTGATATGGGTGGAAGGTCATTATTTTAGTTTTAGTGAAGTTAATTTCTAAATTATGTTCTAATAGCCAATTAGTGGTTTTGTTTAAAATGGAGTTAATTCTTTCATGAACACAATGTATGTCGTTATTTTGGCATGTTGTTAAAAGTGAGATATCATCTGCAAACAAAATACATGGTTCCTGCAGTATTTTTGGAAAATCGTTTATATATATTATAAATAAAAGACATCCGATGACACTACCTTGAGGAATTGAAGCTTTTATCTGTATACCGTCAGAGCGGGTATTTGAGATTTCTCCTGTTCGGTGGTTATAAAATTCAACTTCGGCAAACTGTTCCCTGTTCTGGAGGTAAGACGCAAACCATTTATGAGCTAACCCACGTATTCCTATACCGTGAAGTTTGGTTAGTAGTATGTTATACTGAACTTTGTCATAAGCTTTCGTCATATCTAACAGTATTCCAATGCCGTACTTTTTGTTATTTATATTGTTTAGGATTTCTTGTATGTACTTATATACCGCTAATGTGGTGGACTTATTTTTTCGGAAGCCGTTCTGGTTTTCATCGAAGATGTTATATTTTTCGCAAAAAGCGTACACGCGCTCACACATAGCTTTTTCGAACAGCTTTGAGGCTGTCGGTAGAAGCGCGATAGGTCGGTAGTTATTTGGGTCTGATTTAGTGCCTTTCTTGTGCAACGGCTTTATAACTGCTTTTTTTAGTAAATCCGGAAAAACTCCTTGTTCAAACGATTGGTTAATCATGAAACAAAATGGTTGGGTGAGCTCATTTGCACATTCTCTTATTACTGATGGTGGAATTTCGTCTAAACCATGGCTATGTTTATTTTTAAGTTTTTTTATATGGGCATGTACTTCGTTGTAGGATGTGGGTCTAAGGAATATAGAGTTTGGCGAGGGGCACAGAACAGCGCAGTTATGTTCAGGGGTCGTGGTCGCGCCTGGTGTGTTAGCACCTATTGATGCAAAAAATTTATTAAATGTGTTCGCTATAATATTTGGGTCGGAGGTTAAGTTATTTTGAACCTGTAAATTTATATTAATTTTATTCCTTGTAGGTATTTTGTTTGTACGTTCCTTTATTATATTCCACATAGTCTTTACTTTGTTGTTAGAGTTTTTTAATCTGTTAGTGTAGTTTAACTTTTTTGCCCATTTCACTGTTAGCTTTAACGTTTTTTCATACTGTTTATAATGTTGTTTAAGGATTGCATTTTTTGATTTTAATGTAAATATTCTTAATAACCTTTTATGTTTACACGACCGTTTAAGGCCTTTCGTTATCCAATAACACTTATTAGCTGTTAATTTTATTTTTTGTTTGGGAATTGTTTTATTTAGAATGTATTTTAAGACATTATGAAACATAGTGTAGTTTTCGTTTACGTTTTTATTTGCGCTTAAAATATTTGCCCAATCAATGCTCTTTAATGTATTCTTAAATGTTTCTATGTTTTTGTGGCTAAATATTCTTTTTTGCACAAACCATGAAGTACGAACTTGTTGTTGTTTTTGTAGTTTGATGCTAATTGTAGTCGCCATGTGATCGGAAAACCCGTAATCTACTACCGATGTGCTCAACAGTTCATCTTTGAAGTTTGTAAATAATAGATCGAGACATGTTGAAACTGATTGTGTGCTACGTGTTGGGTTTTTTACATGCTGGGTGAAATTATATTCGGACATTAGGTCTAAAAATGTACTACTTTTAACGTTATTCTTTAAAACATCTATGTTAAAATCGCCCCCAATTATTACTTTGTAATTTCTATACTTTTTTCGTATGTGGCTTAATATGATTTTTATTTGTTTGTAAAATAAATCTTTCTCTCTCCTGTTCCAGTACATAACAACGAGAATAGTCTGTTGTTGAGTTAGTTCGGTTGCGCATACTTCTAAAACGTAGTCGATCGACAAGTTTGTAATGTCAGTTTTATTTTCATATTCTAAATTATCTTTAATTAAAATGCAGACTCCGCCTCCCCCACAGGATTCTCTACAGTATGATGCAGCTAGTTTGTAACCGGTCACTTGTAGCATACTAATTTTGTCATTCGATAGCCAAGACTCTGATATACATAGGGCTTGAAAATTCTTATTCTCTTCAACAAATGCCTGCAGTATGTGCTGTTTATTGTATAAGCTTTGGAAGTTTTGGAAAATCACGTGTACTTCATTAAAGTCTTCACATCCGAATTGTCTGCTACGCGGTGACTTTGTCTTTGTTATATTTGGGCTGATTCTGCTTTCGCTGTTATTGAGATGACTCGTTCTTACTGTCTCGAAAAAACTGATAATCTGCAGTTTTAGTTTCGGTGTCAGTTAAGTGTATCTGCCTCATGAATTCTTTGAGATTTGAAAAAGCTGCTCTTGTTCCAAATTTTGTAATTTTGCCCGAATAGTGTGAAAACATATCCAAAGTTAAGTCCCGATTTGTGTCAAATATATATGCATAATTATTTGTTTGCATATCCATTTTCAGTAGGCTACCAAACATTTCCACTTTATAGTTGTATATAAGTGCTCCGCATACATATGTGGGCAGACAGATGATTTTGTTGGTATGTGTAATTTCCAAGAGCGATTCTCGTATACTATTCACTAATTCTATACTGTTTTCTGCTCGATTTATGTCCTGTTCAGTAATTAAAATTATACAGAAGTCGTTAACGGTAAAACCTTCTAATTTTCTGTCCAAATTGGTAAGCATCTCTTTTATGCCCTGGTTCGGTGCAATGTAATTGCAGTAGTTTGATTCGTTGTCAAAATTGTTTTCAATGGCTCCTAGAGTGCCACTTTTGCCTTGAGTACTAAGAAAACATAGCTGGTTTCTATTACCAGCCTGACTTATAGAGGGCTGGGTGATGTTAGTAGCGGGGATATTATTGTTAACACAAGTACGCGATTGCTCCACATTCTCCTGATGATTTGACGATGACTCGATAAAGCTCTCCTTGTCCTTGACTTGCGTAAGATCAAATTTTATTTTTTTGATATTTTTTGGGGTGTGATTCCTTTTCAACTTCTTAGAAGTAGACGTGCAGATATATGTGAGCTTCTTGATGGTTTGTTCATTGTCCGATATATTCTTTTTCAAGGTTCCATTTTCTATTATTAAATTTCCGATTTCATGTTCCGCGGACTGTAATCGTAATTCCAAGTTATTTATGAGCGTTTTGTATTCCTTTAACAACTCTTCTGTGTTGGATTTTATATCGGGTAGGCTCCTATTTAGAATACCGGGTTCCAATAATGTATCAGAGCCCAGGTCGGATGCGGAGTCGGAATCAGTTAGCGTATCAGATTTAAAGGAGTCTGGATCCGAAAGGTGAGCCTCAAGTTTAGCTTTAAGTTTAGCATTTGGCGATGAAGATTTTATTTCCTGGTGTTGTCTAGCTTCCTGCGGTCGTCTTAACGTTATATTACTGTGGGATGGGGTGCTATTTGCGCTATGAAGTGTATTTGAGGGACTTGGTGTATATTCCTTATGTTCCTTATCCGGGCTACGCTGCTTTGTGGTTAAGTGCTCGACTCCAGGAGTTTTCTTAGACGAAGAGGGCAGACAGATTGATTTAGACTGGTGTTGACATGTAAGGCACACCCACGCATTTTTCCGTTCAGGTGTCATTAATTGAAAAAGTTTTGGTGATCTCCCCGCACATTGTATGTCGTACATTAACTTGCATCTGGTGCATTTAAGGATTTGTTTGTCTTGAAGGGCTTTGTCACACTTTGCACATACTCCTGGCGCCATCTTACGGAAACGTCACACGAACTGGTGGATAACACAAATTGAATGCAACTACTGCCTGTGCGCTCGACTAGAGGATCATAGATGGCGCTCGCTTCGCTTCCCGTTAGCCGTATCTAATCTGTAGCGTGTTAATATTCTCGGATAGGCGCAGTTGTAAAAACGCTCGTTTTGGATGACGCTTTGCAGAATTATTTGCGCTGGTCACACTTTTTAACTGCGAAGTGGTGGCACTCTTGTGTCAAGTCGATATCAGCTGTCATGTATTTGCCCTATCAGCTGTTTGGAGCAGGTGTGAAATTCCGTTGTTGTTTCAGTTATTTTCAGTTTGAAAATGTAACGACTAACAAAAATAGTGTTCTCACCAGTTAAATGTTGGAGTGTTGTGCTTTCTCAGCCACAGTTTGTGTCTTCGGACTAGGTTATCCGTGATACAGGTTCAGTATGATGTTTTCACAGCAAGAAATGTTTTCTACACTTAGTTTTTTCGTTTTCGGGAATAAAAATCTACAGAGCTATTTGTAAACACAGTTTCCATGGCTAGGGTTGCCAGACCTCCCTATTATGTATTCCCTACATATATAATATAAAGGAATAAAAAGGATCTGGCTGGACTTACATTAATGTCAGCATTTTCTTTGTTTCTCTCTCAGGCTCGTAGATTCGGTGAAAGTGACGGCTCTTGATGTTTGAAGAACTTTAACTTTCAGACCGGAGACTGCGCCAATTATTATGGGGTAGTTGTACTGGATGTCAAGTTGAAACAATTACTTGAATTTTAACACTTATATTGTAAATAAAATACAAATTTATTCCCGACAATGGGTACGTGGAGTCTAGCTGAAGTTAAGCTTAGCTCTGAGTCGCGCGTGGGTGCAGACCATGGGGTCTGCATATACACTTTACATATATCTATACGCACGTACACTGCACTGACACATAACATGCTACACCCGAATTAACCGAAGCTCAGATTGGCACGTGTCGCAATAGCGTTAATAAACAAACAATAAATTTTCTAATTCTTACCCTTGCTTTTATTGTTTTTTTTGCATTGTTACTGCCTAACGATTTCGAGTATCATCGGACTTTGGTGTATAAAATGAACCAACATAGACTTACAATACTTAGATTTAGGTTTCCGTCATTACAATACAATACAATACAAAATGCTTTATTGCACACTAAAAAAGTTTACAAATTGAACACAGAAACAATAATTTTAATAACGTCAACAGACAAATACAACAGGTGGTCTTACTGCTAAAGAGCGATCTCTTCCCGACAACCTTTCCTATGGGCATGACATTTATTTTATTAAAAACGCTTACGAGCGGTATTTAGCTATAAAATACAGTATACTCAGCGGCTTATAGGTTTTCATCCAAGAAAAATAAGTATCAATTTTCGTTTTTTAACGACATTATCTTTTTCTTCAAAGCAGGCTTCTTTTTTTCAAATTTTTTGAGTTCTTGACGAATAAACTTTTTCAATTGTTTGATTTTATAAATCATCACTGTTGGATTTTCATCTATCGGCTCAATCAGACATATTGGGTCTAAATTCGACTCGTCCGTGTCTGGAGAGTGAGCTTTAGGTTTGGACTCAAATGTGATATATGCGCTTTCAGACATGTATCCCGAAGAAGCGTTAACAGGTCTACAAGAGGCCCTGACAGTATACTGTCTTCCAGGACACACTAGGTTTAATCCAAGTTTAAGTCTGCCACCTCTAAAAACTCTCGAGGAATTTGTGATGATTTCACTTGACGGTATACCAGCTAGACCGTATTCGACTTCGTAAAATACCTCAACTTCCACCAGCGGACCATGATAAGGCATCAATTCTAAGACCGCAAGATCTGCGCTAATATCAACCCCTAAATATTTAGGCGCGTTCAGTTTTGTAATCGCCATAATATCTAAGTCGTATTCCTTGTGTATACAATCGAGGAAACTGCAAATTTCCAAATGCAACAACACGTGCGGGTTTCTTAAATAAAGAAATCTTCCGTGGGCCAAGTTACTCATGTCCCATACACATGGATATTGTTTTAAATAACGCAATTCATTAACACATAATGGTATCGCTAAGGCTCCATTTATACGTGTCAAAGAGTAGTTCCCTTCATTTAGTTGCGTGGTAATAGTGCAATTCAGTAATTCTATATTTTTGGAATAGCAAGATAATTCAGTTATTTTAGGGTAATAGTCGAACTTAAGCCATAGTTCAGCGGCACCGCAATCATTGCTTTTACAGTTAAAGTAATTAAATGAGCTTTTTGTCTGGTTTGCTGGTATTACTGCTTTGATTGTAGTTTCGTTAACGGTTTGAATCTGTAGCTCAAACGATCCCTCAATTTGGAGTTGGTTTGTGTTGCCAGAACAGTAAATCTCGATAATTTGTCCGTCGCGGACATTGTCATATCCGTAATGGTCGCGAATCGCACCTGGTACGACGATTTTGGGTTTAGTACAGCTAAAATCCTCGGCGTATGTTGTGGTCGCGACGAGTATGATCAGCATCATTGCAAGCCACATCTTGCTGAATCGAAGTCTCAGGAACAGAATGTAAGTTTCTGGAACATTTCAAAGTTTAATTGAGACATTACAGTTGTTGAAAAAGTAAGTAGTAAGGTAGATTATTAGAACAAGGGTTTTCCCACCGAATGCCCTTCGCTCGCCATCGCAACTGTCATTTGCAACCAGTTGCGAAGAAATAACTTTTAACCTTTGTTTGCAACTAGTTACGATAGATAGTCTTAATACGCAACCAGTTGCAAAGATGTAACTAATTAATTTTCCATCATGGCAACTAAGTTTCGTAACCAGTTGCCAAAAATATTTTTCTTTTCTAGATTATGCAACCATCAGGCAGTTATAACTGATATTATGATAAGCTAAGCGTGAATAAAAAGTTTTGATCATTCTAAAGTAGGGGAGTCCGGGAGATTTGCCCAGGTGGGAGACTTGTACCACCTCAAATATTTTGATTCAAATTACGCGCCATAGCCCGCGCTGACAGCTCATGTGATGCCCGCGCGCTCGCTCCAACTCTAGTGGCGACGCCATATTGTCCGCCATTCCCGCACAGGTAACGTGTTTTCGGTGGTAAAAAGTAAAAAATTATATATTTTTGTACTTTCGTGCTGCTTTGACAATATTCTAGGTAAGTGGTGTTGCTCTATCTTATTCTATTGGTGGATTAATGCTCTTTTATTATTCGATATTGTTTTAGCCCTTAATTTGACAATGTTCGCCAGGATGAACACACTATTTTGACCATCTTTTTCGAACAAGAATGGTTTGCTCTATTCAACCTTAACGAGGCTTGAACTAGCGACCTTCGTTTTTTTTTTGTCAAATTAAGGGTTAGGTGAATTGTAAATAAATTTTACGTAATCTTTGGCTGCACGTGGTAAAGGGGGGTGCGGGAGACTTGACCAGTACCGTCGTAGGAAGACATGACCAGTGGTTCAACTCTCCCGCTTTGAGCCTGGTGTGTTGTTACTTTTTGTACATGCTTCTTTTTTTCGTTTTCTTTTTAGGAAACGATGCCATTCCAGTACTAGTCCATTAGGAGATCCACCCGCAAAAAAATAAATAAGGAGGAATTTTAAAATGCCCTACAGAAAAATATTATCCCATATGCTGATACATTGGATGATGATGGTACCAAACGTGTATTCAGTTTTGATTCTCGATACATACATTACAAATATAAACACATTCTAAAATAACCTAACCTAGGGTGCTGCCGGCAGCGGTGCAGGGCCCAGGCTACCGGTGGTTAGGGCTGCAGAGAGAGGAACCTCCTGAAAATGCGTGCTGTGTCCAGGAGTACCGCCTTCCATATCTGACCCTTGATCCAGCTCGCGACTCTTTGCTATAAGACCGTTTGCCGAAACGACTATCGGGACAACGATCGTCGAGTCAACATCCCACATGGCGGTCACCTCGTGAGCCAAGTCAAGGTATACTTGCTGAGTTTGTCCTTCTCGGCCGTCACGAGGTTCTCGTCATGCGGGATGGTGATGTCGACGAGCACTGCCTGACGCTTGGATCGATCTACCAACACGATATCTGGCTCATTGGCTACAATAGTCCTGAATTCAGGACAATATTAATAACAATATTCATATTGTTACTAATTATTATTAATGTGTAATTAATTGTAGAATGTTGACTTCGAAAATTTGTTACGTATGTGTATAAATGTTACGTACGTATATAAATATTCAAGAAGTTTGCGTTGGATTGACTAGCTAGAATATTGAACCTTTATGCTATTCATGTTAAACAACAACATTTGCAATATTATTTACAGTAATCATAATATAAAAATTTGTTATTTTAAACTGAAGATTGATCTCAAGGAAAAAACACCCATTTTAAGTAATAATAATGTTTACTTTCCTAGATGTGCAATTATTAATTATAGACTGTTGATTGAAGTCGATTATAGAGTTACAAGCAGCTGTTTTGTTTTAATTTTTCCTCATTACCTAGTAGATGGTCAAGTCTCCCGCACTCCATGGTCAACTCTCCCATGGGTGCGGGATAGTGATAGTGATAGTGATAGTTATTTATTCATAAACAATGTACATTGTGTTTGAAATATAAGTCTTACAATACAATATGTGAGAAAGAACACGATTAAAAATAATACTAAGTACACATACCTAATAAAACATTAACTTTTTTTTAACGCATTATAAATGATACATTAATTCCAACTTATTTACATTCATTACGCAAAAATAAAAAATAAAAACATATACTTCCATTGCTAAAATTAGAATTCTACATACTGTGCATTATATAATGTCAATAAAAAAACAATTCAAAAACTACCTACTTTTCAATAAAAACTATGTCAAACAAAACTATAATAATCATACATTTGTCCTACCGAAATCTTCTACTGAGTAGAAACATTGTGTAAGCAAGATATTTTTTAGTTTGTTGCTAAAGGTATTACTGTTTGTGATTGACTTCAACTCCAAGGGCAGTTTATTAAAAAGATGAATTCCCTGATAACTCTCAGTATGCTTCACTACTTTAAGTTTGGTTGCTATGGTTTGAGGCAAGTCCTTTCTTCTAGTGGCCAGTCTTGCTTCCCTTTCCTCTGATGTTTCCCTTCTATTTAAGTGGGTAACTAGGTCCTTAAGTACTACTAGTATATAAAGGCTGGGGACAGTTAGGATGCCAAATTTTATAAAATACTCTCTACAAGAAGTTGACTGAGGTACTCTTGCCATAATTCTAATGGCTCTTTTTTGAGCAACAAAAGCAGATTGGACGTTATATTGATAGCTATTACCCCATAATCTAATACTATAGCGTATTTTTTTGACTTAAGCCAAATATCATTTTCCATAAAAAAAATCATAACATGAGTGGTGTTTATTTTACGAGCACTTTGACATTGTTCGATGATTCCTAATTAAATTTGGCATCAGTATGTGAAAAATTGAGTCGCTACCGTTTACAGATAAAATTGTATTGTGCATTTTAGTAAAATGGGGTTCAAGTCTCCCGGACCCCCCCTGCATTTTTTGTTTTGATCATTCTAAAGAATGACAACTGAGAGATACTTTTAAACTGAGAATACATCTCAGAGTAGTGCGTGAGGTATTTCTTATTTTTGGTAGAAGTAAGATGATGTCACTCAATAAAAGTCCTTAAAAAAAGGATATAAAATAGCCGGTTTTTTTCTCAAACATGCAATGAAATATCCTCATAATATGTGTTATAACAGTATCGAAGTATCAAGTTTCGGGCGAAACAACTCGAGAGAACTGTAAAGGAATTTCATACAAAATTAAAGGCCTAGGCCGGGAAGTAATTTTTTTCAAACATGGCGTCTGTGTTTATGAACAGGCTAAACAGCTTTTTATGTTATTTTTTTGAGTAGTTTTTTTTTTATTTCGTTGCATTTTTGATAAAATCACAAGGTATACATGCCTTAGCCGTGAAAAGGGCTTGCCGGCTTCGTATCACTATCCGTCAATACCTTCTTTCCCGGCGTATTCAGTAATGTGCTAATCTTCTCACACAGGAGGGTCATTGATTATAATATAACTTACCTATTTCCGCTAAAAAGTGAAGAAACAATAAATTCGACAGCAAAACAAAAGTGTGTCTACTTTTTATCGCAAAGTATGCACGGAATCCCAAATAAATAAAATACCACACTATTTACATAGTCCAAAAAAATAGTACTAGATCCTTGGTACTAGTTAGTAATAGTTATTGTAATATCTACAGCTACAGTTGAATTAGGCAGGCTACAATCTTGACAGATGGAATCAGCCATTTTAATGAAGTAAGTACGTGTTCAAACATTAGGTACACACGACCTCACTTGTGGGCAAGGTCAAATAGCTAGTAGCCAAGGTTAAATTGGTCAAAATTAATTTACACACTAATACTGCCGTGATATAGTAAAAGGTCGTATCTTGCTATGAAATCCATATATATAGATACGACTTTTTATCATAGCACGGCAGAATTTACAAATGCGAAAGTTTGTGTATGATGTGAAATATCATAATTGGTCCAGCCGAAGCGTGAATAAGTAGCACACGTATACACACAAACACACTAACAAACTTTCGCCTTTATAATATTAGTGGGATAAACTCTAAAGTGAACAATTTAATTCAAAGTATACATTATTTAAACGTATATAAAATCACTGATAAAATACAGACCTTGATAAAGATGAATCGGTTTTGTTTTGGACCATAGTTGGATGGACTATAGTTGGTAGTTTAACGGCATTTAAATTTGGACGTCATTGGACGTCGGCGTCTGGGGATCAGCTTCCGTCTACGAGCTTTAGGGTGCGTCTCCTCTGAAGCGAAGACGTGCGGAATCGACCAATCATAAGAGTGGAGCGGAGCTGAGATACAGATTTCAACTCAGGTAATTGGTCTATTCCGCACGACTCCGCTCCGCTTCGCTTCAGTGGAAACGACCCCTTACCGTCTTAGGGCTATACTCTATGCTTGGGACCTGCAGTGGTCAGGGTTGTGCAATTGGGGTTAATGACCTGAAGATTGTATCCTACCTTTACGCCGAAATATTTTTCCCAACTGATTCATTTGCCAAAATGTTTCATTTCCCAACTCACGATTTTCTCTTAAAGCAAAAAAATCTGTGTATTTTTTTTATGCTCTTATAGAATACAGTAGGTTGGGTTAGGTTTGTTTTATGAAAGTTACGAAAAAAATATGGTTTCAGAGAAAATCGTGAGTTGGGAAATGAAACAGTTTGGGAAGTAATACTTTGGAAAACAATTATTGGCCATACATTAGTACTCCCCTGAAGATACCTACTTAATATGGATATGCCCCGGGGATTTCCGGAAGTCCGGTATTTGGCGACATTATTACATCGCCTCTCGTTTTTGGGCAATGGATTATAGAATTATATAACGCTTTATTAATGTATATCTATATTCAATTTGTGACTATATAAATGACAGACAAAAGTTACAGGAGTAGAAAAGCATTATTATTGACGCGTGTCACTACATAGTATAAAACAAAGTCGCTTCCAGCTGTCTGTCTGTCTGTCTGTCTTTCCCTACGTATGCTTAGATCTTTAAAACTACGCAACGGATTTTAATGCGTTTTTTAAAATAGACATAGTGATTTGAGAGAAAGGTTTATAATATGTATAATACATGCATAATTTGTGAGCATTGCACCTGTGTGAAGCCGGGGCGGGTCACTAATATAAGTATCTATCTTTTTCTATAACTGAGTAATACTTTGAAGCGAAACACGTTACGTATTTTTTTAAGCTTTACGATTATAATTCCGGGATTAACATCTATGAAAGATGAGTTAAGCAGCGTCTAATAAACTGCGGCATTTACGAAGATGGTTGGATAGCCCGATATGAGAGCGACAGCCACAGCCACATAATTGACAAATAAATGTTGCGACTATCGATGAAAGCGGAAGGGTCGATGAAAAAGGATTGTCTCAGGTTGCGCTTGTGGGAAAGAGAAGAAAACCATACTTCATCATGTGCAACAACACCATCGCACAAAGTCTTCCTCCATCGGATAAAGCCATATCCATATTAATACTACGTTGCGAAGTTGCACACCCTAGTCCGACCACTGATGAATTTATGACACTTGCGAGTTGCGAGCGTATTTTCTCTACAAATATCAATGAAATGAAATGAAATAATTTATTCAGTAAGTAGATAAGCCCACTTTTACACGTCAGATCGTGAATCTGCCAGCATTTCGCTGTTGAGAAGAAATCCGAAAGAAAATCTAAAGTAAGTAATTTTTTTCGTAAATAATAAAGTCACGGCGAGCTCACTGCGTGATCGCCTTCACAGAAAATTCGCTCGCAAATCGCATGTGATATGCAGGGTTCGGAAATTCGGATAGTTTGCCTAAACTTTGACGGCGGCTTTGTTGTTCAGTTGTAGGTATACTAGGCGGCTTTGTTTGACTTATCAGTGAGATAGCAATAGGATTTTTACAACTTTAGGTTCTCTATCCGAATTTCCGATCCCTGGTGATAAGGCATTTCGGCGCTCAAAAGTTTAATCTAAATCGAAATTAGAAAAAAAATACTAACCAAGCTATGAAGTCCTCAGGTACCGGAACGGAAAACCACTACACAAGTGATGATTCGACGACTGCACTTAATGTATGAATGCTTGTCGGGTATCAAGCTGAAAAGCTTGGGGTCAAAACTAGTGTCCGACCGACACGTTTTTTTGCCGAAACCGAAGATTCGGTTTTGGTTCTACTTTTGCCGAAACCGAAACTTTTGTATATATGTTAAAACCCCTGGATATGATGAATATTTGGCTATTATGAGTGATGAACACTAAACCACTTATAAGTCGCGTAAGTGGTATAAAATTCAACAATTACACTCATAAAACCAGGTACCAAGGCATATAAATCTTTCTGCAAGTGACAATATCTTTGTAACCAAGCTCAAATCATGGCTTGTTGATCTAGCTTGTTACAGTGTGGACGAACTTATTCAAGGTGATTATTGACCTTTGTCATACGTTATTTCTGAGCTAAGCTTTAATTTTAAGAAATAAAGGGATACTTAGATATAGTCTTATAAGACCCACATATAAAACTTTTTAATCTTGAACCCTACCTAAAATTTAAAATACAAACAAATCATGTGGCTTGGTTATTTTATGCATAAATACGTATTTTTACTCCTTATAAGTCATTAAAAATGCGGGTAGGTTTCGGCGCAAGCGAAAAATTTGGCACATTCTTAACCGAAACCGAAACTTCGGCCGAAACATATAATTTTTACCGAAACCTCAATCGAACACTAGCCATAACACGTCACGTTTTGTCGCTGTGACGTGGAATGTGACGTTAGTCCGGCTGGTTTTGACATCACAATACAGTACGAAATATCACCACATTCAGCAAAGGAGCTTACAAGCTTTTATTTAACTTGATATTTATGTATGTAGCTATTTATATATGTTCGGGTGGAATTGCAACTCAATTTTGAAGCAGATATCTTCAACCGATTGAGCTGAAATTTTGCACACCTACTTTACTTTGATGACAATTCAATAATATGGTACCATGGGGCTGGTCTGATGATGGAGCCTTAAGATGGCCCTAGAAACTCTGTAATAGATAAAGCAATCCTACCGAGTTTGGGGTCTTTAGAATCGTCTCAGTGAGCAATTGATGGTTGTTCAAAGAAAAGTACAATCGGCTAGAAAAGCTTATGTAATATTTTTTAGGTTTCCGTACCCAAAGGGTAAAAACGGGACCCTATTACTGAGACTTCGCTGTCCGTCCGTCCGTCCGTCCGTCCGTCTGTCACCAGGCTGTATCTCAACAACGGTGATAGCTAGACAGTTGAAATTTTCACAGATGATGTATTTCTATTGCCGCTATAACAACAAATACTAAAAATAAAATAAAATAAATATTTAAGGGGGGCTCCCATACAACAAACTTGTTATAGATTATATATATGTATAGGTACGGAACCCTTCATGCGCGAGTCGGGCTCGCACTTGCCCAATTTTTTACAGATACTTATAACAGAGATTAATTCGCCTTTGTTGTCTGTCAGTGCCAGATCTGATGTTTTCGACTTTGAATAGAATAGAATAGAATATTCTTTATTGCACACCTCAACAGGAAATACCTAAATACAAACAAATTCAGATACAAACAAGTTTTGTTTAGCCTGTATTACACTCAATATTATAAAGGCGAAAGTTTGTGAGTGTGTATGTTTGTTACTTAATCACGCTCAAACGGTTGTGTTTTTGTTCTAGACTTAAGTTTAACTTTTATTTCAAACACAATCCTTGTTAAAAAAAGGTTACCTACATCTAAAATAAAAAAAACCTAGTGGAGAATGACGATTAAAGTAAAAAACTTTTTTTGTGTTTTGCTCGTATAAAAAGTATTGTATGCAATACCTATAGTTACACAATTAGGTCTTAAAATCTCGTACCTTACTAAGGCCACTCGGCAAGAAGTTTTAAGAACCTTCATTGTGCAACGATTGCATATTATTTAAAGTACTATAGTCAAAGAACAGTAATGCAAAAATGCATAATATTTTTTTTTGTACGACTGAATACAAACTTTTTTTTCCTTATTGGAGCGGAGCGAGCGAAGCGAGCGAAGCTCCCATGGATCGACTCGAATGGACTTTGTAACAATGCGCAGATCTCAGCGAGTTCTCAACCGATTTTAGAAATTTTTGTTTTAAAATGCACAAATTAAATTTCGCTAGGTCGTGACGAAGAGAAAATTTCGAAAAAAAAAAAAAAAAACTCCGCTCCAATCTATGGTGCAAGCTTAGCCGGTGGCTGACTCTGCATCGACCTAGTAATTATTTAAAGCGGCAACTAATGAGAGTCGTAGAAAGTCTCACTAGCCGGAATGCCATACCTCTTGTATCATGATTATTTCGTCACCAAAGAGGCCTTATTCCTTTTAAAATGCTGATTTTTTTGACATTTTTCTCTATGATCAAACATGTTTCTAACATATTATTGATGTTACTACCTAGAACAGGGCTATTGGGGTTTATTGGTATATATTTGAAACCTACAGTTTGAATTTTTCATTGATAATTTTTGTTTCAAAAACTACTCGAAATTGACAAAATTCACGCGGAAAATTAGTTTTTTCAACTTATTTTCGACTGTACGCAATGAAAGCGTGAAATAGCTATGTTACTACCTAGAACTCGGGTAAAAGTATTATTCATTTCAAAAAGTTGGTTGCAATTAACTATATAGTAGTCATAATATGAAAAAAATTTTTTTTTAAAGGAGTAAGGCCTCTTAAACGCTTAATTATTGCACACAACTCGCAAAAGGCCAATCACCAGCTTAACACCATCAGCCAGCCAATCGACACGGTAATCAATAGAGTAACCATCTAAAATGTAAGTACCATAATCATGGCATGATGGCACTAAGTCCCTAGCAGCAGGTAAGTATGCTGTACATATAAAAAAAATGTGGGCTTATTTTTTAGTTACATCGCAATTATGAATAAAGATGTTTTAGCAGTATATACAAGGAAAATAATTAGGGAATCGCAAATGACGCAATAACCTTTGGTAAACTCAGATAAAACCCCGCGTCGTCATGTGGGAATCCCAGTTAAAGAGTAATTGAACTGGCACAGATTACGTTCCGTTCGGATATTCGGAGGAGTCGACAACATTTCAAATTTTTAAGACTACAATTTAATTAGAAAAAAATCTGGCTATCATTGACGTAATAATTACGTAATAAATAATAATTAAAATTATAAATAATACCTCAATGCTGGCTAGCCAAATAATGTTGACAGATATTTCCTTGTGGTTTTACCAATTGCCTATGATTTAAACAATTTAGTAGGTGGGTCCTCTATAAATAATTTTGATATTTTATGCACTAGTTCTAACATTCAGATCGAGTTGAAATTTGGCATAGTACCTACTTATGTAATTTTTTTGGTGACGAATTAAGTGAAAAAAAAAAGAGAATTTCTTTAGGTACCTTACGTGTGCATAGAAAATCAAAAATATGTTCTAGTATCACAACTAAGTATAATTCTACTACACAAAGTGTAACCATGCAGATTTTTTAAATTTCCGGCCAGATTGAGTAATTTCATTAGCCAGACAATACTTTTCTGTATTCCGCTTAGAAAGTTCACAATATATACTAATTATAAAATGTAGTAACTCTAAAATGATGAAAATATATATAAATAAATAAATAATAAATAAATATCAGACCACTTCACACAAATCAACCTACTCCCAAATTAAGCTCAAGAAGATTCAAAGATTCAAAGATTCAAAGATTCAAAGATTCAAAGATTCAAAGATTTTTATTTGCTTCGAACACAGTAAAATGTGATATACATATTATACATAAAAGTTCAGTGCGTTCAACCATGAAATAGGCATGCAAATAGTTGAGAGGGGCGACGAAATTATTTCAAATTATTATTAACTAATTTAGAAAATGTCAGAAAGAGCATAATAAAGATTAGAAAATGTCAGAAAAAAAAAAAGAAAACAGTCATGATAATTAAAACAGGAAAATAACATACTATATAATAATAATAACCAAATAATCAATGTCAGTCACATGTGTGATCCAAGTAATCCTTAACCTTATAAAAGCATTTTTCTAAGAGCCATGCAGTCAAATTATTCTTAAAACTAGTTCCATTAAGCAATTTTATGTCAGCAGGTAATCTATTATATATTGCAATACACATGTTATACACATTCTTCCCATACATCATCTTATTTACACGTGGTTTGTACAGTAAATTCATTATATTCTGCCGTGTCGGTCTGTTCATTATATCACCTCGTGTTTTAAATAAAGATTGATGAGACTTAACAAACATGCATATTTCTCTTACGTATAAACATGGTAAAGGGAGTATGTGCATTTTTTTAAATAAGGGAACACAGGAATCATCGAACTTTGCGTTACATAGGATACGGATACACTTTTTTTGAATTTTAAAGACTCTCGACATCAACAGAGTTACCCCACATTATTAGGCCGTAGCGAAGTACTGAAGATACGTATCCATGGTAAGACATCAGCGCTGCTTCCACAGACACAGTGTCTCTGAGTCTACGGAGAGCAAATACAAATCTATTAAGCTTACTACAGATGTGCTCAATGTGGGTTTTCCAATGCAAGTGCTTATCTAAGACGAAACCAAGAAACTTTACAGACTCTACTTCAGCTATATTTTCGCCATTGTAATTAATTGTAACTGGAATCATATTTGAATTGTAAGAACTGATTTGCATAAGCTTGGTTTTATTTATATTAATTTTTAAATCATTCATGTCCATCCAGTTTATAACGTCATTCAAAGAATTACTTATGTCTCGATTAAAAGTCAACTTATCATTGCATTTCACCATTATAGTCGTATCATCTGCAAACATTATAACTTTATTATCTGTCGCATTTGGTAAATCATTAATGTAGACAATAAAAAGCAATGGGCCCAAAATGCTACCCTGTGGAACACCGGTGTGATTTACTCTGTATTGAGATCTAAAAACTTGTTTCAGCGTTGTATTAAGGCTTGTGTTATGGGTACTATTAGGCGACGATATACATACTTATATAGATAAATAAATACTTAAATACATAGAACATCCATGACCCATGCACAAATATTCGTGTTCATCACACAAATATTTGCCCTTGCCGGGATTCGAACCCGGGACCGTCCCGCGTCGTCAAATATGTTACTTTAGTTGCTTACTTATAATGATGATGGGATCCCAGGGAAATCGAGGGCAACTCTCAAATGTAATCATAAAAATGTAAAGGCTATTTTTAGTTTATTTTGAAGTCGGTTCTTTTATGTTATTTTTTTCTTCTTATTCTTGACCTACCTCTTACGCGCTTCCCTTTAACTTCTTTCCATTCTATGATGTTATTTATAGAAACGTCATTTCGTATAAGATGGCCAAGCATTTGCACTGATAGTTCAGCTTCCTACTAATTATAATTTCATATCTCTAATTATTATAGAGAGATCGAGAGAGCTTTGCGTCGTTTACAACTGTACGCCCTAATAATTATTTGAACTTATTTTTCTGTATGTACAGAAATATAAGAAAATGCATAAAATAACCGACATTTACGACAACTATGCATGCATGCCTGCATAAAGTTGTATTCTTCGCCTTATGCGCAAAAAAAAGCTATCGATAATGTCAAGCTCAACGTCATTCGTTTTTTTTTTTTTAATTAGGCTTCAGTTACACACGTATGCTTAATATGAGCATGCTTATGAACTGTTTACATTCGCTTGCAATAAGCATGCTAGTTTTAAAGTATGCTCCTGAATAAGCATGCTCAAAGCAAACAAGGCCCCATATGCAGATAGATAAGTTAAATAAAAACGTAACTTAATTTGTTAATAACAATTTACGAGTTTATTTAGTTCAAACAAAAAATATATTTTAATACTTAGATTAAATAAATAATGAAAATATTTTAGTACATGTAAAAATATTAAAATCTGCTCCATTCGTGCCATGTTTCAAGTTTTTCTTTTGTACGAAGTTATTATTTTGTTGTAAATTATAAATAAGCGTTATTGGCAACTAGGTACTTGAATATGTCAACAGTGCCACTTTTTTGTCATTTTTGTTCGGTTCTGTGACTATTATAATTATAATACCTCAATGTTAAACATGGAATATTTTCATACTTTCTTGCTACTCTAGCGCTAATGCGGACGGCATTGGAACTATTACTTTCTGCTTACCGCTGGACACTTTTTCAAATATTATAATTCTCCTGTGAAAGATTTCGCTTCTCCCCTTCTACGCTCCATAGGAGGAAGTGCGTTGATACAGTGAATAAAGAGGGGCCTAAGACAAAAGACAAACGCTTCATTGCATTTTTATTTCTACAAATTGTTAAACATGCTAGATCACATGACTTTTTGTTAGCGTACCATTTATTTTCAACAAGATTGAAGAGACATGAGACACGTGTATGATGTTTGGATACGAGACGACTTACTCTTTTTTATTTTTAAATGAATATGGGTTGACCATACCTAGCGATAAGCATTATTGGCCTAAATTGCTCACTTAGGCCAGATAACCATTTTTAGGGTTCCGTAGTCAACTAGGAACCCTTATAGTTAACCAAAGGTTAACTGGAAGAGATCCCTTATAGGGATAAGTTCGCCTTTGTACCTATATGTTATTTGTAATAGATGTATTTTGTAACTGTTTTTGTGTACAATAAAGTGTTTACTTACTTACTATAGTTTCGCCATGTCCGTCTGTCCGTCTGTCCATCCGCGGCTTAGCTCCGTGATCATTAGTACTAGAAAGCTGAAATTTGGTATGAGTATGTGTATGTATCACGCCGACAAAACGGTAAAATAAAAACTAAAAAAAACTTTTTTCGGGTACCTCGAAGACCTAAAGAGGTGGTGTTTTTTTTTTGGTTTCAATACTAGTGTGTGGGGTGTCGTGAATAGGTCTTTTTAAAATAATAGCGGTTTTCAAACATTATTTTTTGATCTAGTCAGCAGTTTTGTAAATATTCGCACCGAAAACTAAAATAAGAGTGTCCCCTCCCCCTTTAACTTTTTAACCACGGGTCAAAAAATTATGGAAAAATTCATGAAAATGAGGCTTTATATATGTACTTTCAATGAAAACTATATTGAATGAAATCGGTCGAGCCGTTTTTGATTTATCGCAAAATTTCATAATTTTCTTTATAATGACGTAAGTGCCGCGCGGTGTCCTTATACTTCGAACGTTACACATATTAGTTAAGTGCCATACTGCATTAAAACATTCCGCTCAATCTGGCGCGTATAATCGATAAGTTCCAGAAGGTAATAAGGAATTACAGTTACTTTGGCGTTTACGACCTTATTTATAGTGCTTGAAATCTTTCTCGTAATTTAAACCTCGAAGCCCGTCTATTGTGAAGGATGGGCAACTACGGAACCCTACACTGAGCGTGGCCCGACATGCTCTTGGCCGATTTTATTATTTATCTCAGAGGTCATGTCCAGTTTGCTATAAATATTGAGGCGATGAACACTTCAGTCCATACTACAATTTCATTTCATCGACTTGAAACTACAGCTTCGTTACGTGCTATAGTTTTCGCGGAGGTAAGCAAATTGATTTGTTATTTTACTAATAGTTATTATTTAGTTTCATTTGTCCTGTTGTCGGCCTGTCTGATATTAATTTTCCCGGCAGAGGCCTGGAATAGTAACATTACTGCAGAGGCAGGAAAAGTCAGTTCGTAGATGAGTATGAGTTTACGAATCCACGAACTGAAATTTGCGCCGAGGCCTGTATTAGTGCTTTTAGCCAAATATGCTAGGAAATTATCACCAATCTACATTTTGAATATCATATAATATATCAATGTCGTAAAGTTCATTTGGCATCAATTTTTTTTGGAATAGGAATAAAATTTCGGGTTTGAATCATATGTTTGATTTAAAACAAAATTATTTATTATTATTATTATGAGCCCATGATGTCCCACTGCTGGGCAAAGGCCTCCCCACTCTTCTTCCATTGTTCCCGGTTTTGGGCAATTTCTGGCTATTCCTTTAGAAAAGAGTCTAGCTCATCCCGCCATCGCCGATGAGGTCTGCCACGTCTCCGTTTCTGGCTGCTGGGCTTCCACTCTGTAGCGATCTTGGCCCACAGCTCATTCGGCATTCGACAAACGTGACCAGCCCAGTCCCACTTCAACTTGGCCGCTTTCTGAGCTACGTCGACTATCTGAGTCTTGGAGCGCAGCGTGGTGTTCCGGATGCGATCCTTTAATTTCACACCTAATATGCTGCGCTCCATGGCTCGCTGGCAGACCCCGTTTGAACCTTTGAGATTCTGTCAAATACCAAGTCTGAGCACCGTAGGTGAGAACTGGAAGGATGCACATGTCCATGAGCCTCCGTTTTAGTGATAAGGGGAGGTCACCCTTCATCAGGTGTTTCATGGACCAATAGCTCCTCCAGGCGTTTTCAGTCCTTCTTTCGATCTCTTTTTCTTGTCGCGCCTGGAAGGAGACTAATTGGCCCAAATAAAGGTAATCATGGACATATGCAATGGGTTCACCGTTTATCTCAACCCTACGTTTTGTGCTATTGGTCATAAGCTTAGTCTTCGACATGTTCATCATCAGTCCAACCTCGAGGCTTGCGTTGCTTAGGTCTTCAAGCATAAGTTGTAGTTCAGAAGCTGTCGAAGAGAAGAGGACAATATCGTCGGCGAATCGCAGATTCGTCAATCTGTTTTCTCCGACGACAAGGCCCCCTCCCTCCCAGCTCGGCACAAGTTTTCGGAAGACATGTTCTAATGTGCTGGTAAATAGTTTTGGCGATAGCGGGTCTCCTTGTTTGACTCCTCTTCGTATATCAAACGCGGGACCAGTGGACTGTAATCTAATTGCAGCTGTACTATTTTTATAAATATTGCGTAGTAGTTTAATATAGCTAGTGTCTATGTTTTGACTTTGAAGTGCGGTGAAAATAGAATTATGTAATAAACTGTCGAATGCCTTTGAGTAGTCCACAAATGCGAGGTAAAGAGGCAGATTGTATTCCTGACATTTCTCAAGGATCTGATTCAGGGCATGAAGGTGGTCGGTGGTGGAGAGGCCGGGGCGGAACCCAGCCTGTTCGGAAGGTTGTTCGCGATCTAGCTGTCCTGAAATTCGGGTCTCTATTATTTTCATAAATACTTTGTAAAGATGGGAAACAAGACTGATAGGACGGTAGTTTCCAATATCAGACTTGTCTCCCTTCTTGTGCAGGAGGATTATGTTAGAATGGCACATTAGTTTTGGGAAAGTATTTGAATTTACAATATTATTAAAAAGCTTACTGATGTGTGGGATTAGTGAAGGCTCTCCTATTCTCAGTGCTTCAGTCGTTATACCATCCTCGCCGGGACTTCTAGCGTATTTCATCTTACGAAGTGCAAGGTAAATTTCATGTTCTGTAATGGGTGGGATGGTATCGACATCTTCATTACTGATAGAATACGGTGTTTGTAGCGGTTCAGAATAGAGGGCTTGGTAATATTGTGTAGCTATGTTTAAAATTTTATTTCTGTCGCCTTGTTTAGTGCCAACATTGTCTTTTAGACTAGTTATCCAAGGTTTTCCTTGCGATGTTCCTCCTTTGGCGGATTTCAAAGATTTGTTTTTGCGTTATGTGTTAAGGCTATCTCGATTAATTTGGTAGTGTAGTTTCTTATATCTCTCCGAATGCTCCTCTTTACCTCTTTGTCCCTTGCTCGGTATTCGTCACTATTTCTTGATATGGGTACCCCTTTGAGCGCCGAGCGGCAAAGCAATTCACCGTGCCACTGACGCCAAACCAAAAAAAAAAAAAGTGCTCCAAAATCAACAGAGGTTGAAAAACACAGATAGTGGTTTGAATTAGCATGTTTTTGACCACTGAAATTTTGACGTCAATAGACGTCGTTGGCGTCAGTGGCACGAATTTCCGATGACGTGATTTGCCGTCTTTGGCGGTCAAAGGGAGATTGCCTGTCTTCTATTAATTTTAATGTTTCTGCTGTTAGTTTTTTCTGCTTCTTTTTTGTTTTTATTTTGTTACTGGCCATTTTTATGCTCATTATGATATTGCTATATAAATCATCTACATTTTCATTTACAACTTTATCTAGTGTTTCGAAAGAATTGCTCAGTTGTAAGTTGAACTCTTGTTTATGTATGATGAGGGTGTCTTTGTCGTGCTTCCGTATTAAAGTTTTTCTGATAAGTTGCTGACGAAAAATTCTACTGTTGAAAGTAAGTTTGGCTCGCAGTGGTCGGTGGTCGGAACTGAATTTTATGTTATTGATGGTTTCCACGTTCTTTACAATATGTTTGTTTGATGAGAGTATATAGTCTATTTCATTCTTAGTTATAGAATTTGGGGAAATCCACGTCCACCTACGGTGAGGTTTTTTAAAGAAATAGCTGTTAGTGATCTGATAGCGTTGGCCAAAGGCAAACTGGACGAGCCGTGAGCCCCGTGAATTCCGGTCCTCTAGGCCAAACAAAATATATTAAAAAATAATTTTAATTTTTTTATTCGTTTAAATTTTGTATAAACTTCTTAACTTTCAATTTATTCATTAAATACCATCATATTATTAAAAATATCTCTTTCGTAAGAAATCTCGAATAAATAATTATGAAAATGAATTAACCGTACATAAAATTATTATTAACTAAAATTGTTTGTCTGTTATTCGAAAGGGTATGTATATCCTCAATTCTATAGTGGAACTGCCCCTGGCTGAAATGTATAGCTTTTCTTAGAATCATTTATTTGTCTTATTATAAGATATGATTTTACTAAGTTTGGTTTAGTGAGAAATAGAAAAAATTAAAAAGATTAATTTTTATTTTAACTTATGGTTCGTATTTTAAAAATTAGTAGGAAGCATATAAATAATAGTTATTCATTTTGAAAAAAAAACAAGGGTCCAACTTGGTTACGAAGGTTAAAACAATTAGTTTTAATGTTTTAAAGTTTTTTTAATACTTCAAATATAGGGACATCGTCATTTTTTTGTTATTTATATTATCACTCGCCATAAATCACTTTATTGTACATAAAATCAATTTACAAAATTTCAAACAATGTACATGTTCTAATAACAACAACAATTCAAATATTTTGAACAGTACAAAAATCATTAATAAATCGGACAGTTTTTAATTTTAGTAAAAACTGACTAAAGGATATAAAATGTATTTCATTGATGAAATAGGACATATGGACTAAAAAACGATTTAAAAAAATAATTGAAGGCATGGCTGAAATATGGACTATGCGAAAAAAAACATATATAATTATTTTTATAAGAGAAATAATAAATCCGGCCGCAGTTTTATTTTTTGGCCACTTGGTCGAACTTCTCATTTAATAACTAAGCATCGGGAATATGAGATAGCCTCTAATAAACTAATTCATCTTATTCACAACGCCAACTAAAAATGTTAAAGAAAGCGTCAAGTCACAATCAACAATTATTATTACTTGTCCTTCTGATTTATACATTGCCAACTAATTTACTAACTCAGCCACGGAATTTGCAACTCATCATCATTTTTCATTTACAGCTTCAATACAAGCTCCTCAAAAATTATATATTTGAGCTTCCATAGACAACATCATATATTATAACTTAACATGTAAAATAATACTTCATATTCTTTTAATGACAGCCACCGGCCATTTGCACCAATCAGAGAGTGCCATTCTTGTACCGACCGACCCGCCCGTGTTTGTTTATTGTCATTCGTTCGTTCATATTGCAATAGGTTCATCTGCGTTCTCTCTAATCTAGTTCTAAGGCGGGTACGACTTGGCTTAGGTTAGGTACGACGACGAGCGAAGCGAGGAGTGTTAGGTTGAACTGCAACCCTCAAAAAAAAAGGTTTAAACATTACATATTTGATAACGGTACGTAACCCATTAATCTAGTTCTAAGGCAGGTCCGACTTGGCTTAGGTTAGGTACGACGACGAGCGAAGCGAGGAGGAGTATTAGGTTGAACTGTGACCCTAACCTAAAATGAGATTTAAGTATTTTGTTTTGTTCTCTTTTCAATAGTTCATCCATCCATATACGAGTATACTTCCATACTTAATATTATAAATGCTAAAGTGTGTCTGTCTGTCTGTCTGTCTGTCTGTCTGTCTGTCTGTCTGTTACCTCTTCACGCTGAAACCGCTGAATCGATTTTGATGAAATTTGGCATGGAGATACTTTAAGATCCGAGGAAGGACATAGGATAGTTTTCATCCTGGAAATTATCCCTAAAAAGATTGAAAAGTGAGTAAGTAATTCATGATGACATTGATGACCCTGTAGAAAATGTAACGATTAGACCAAAAGGACAATTGCTCTTACATTTGCTTAGGCGCTTTGGTGAATATCTATCGTGTTGTACGAGGTTACTTACATACTTACAATTTCCACGCGAACGTAGTCGCGGGCAAAAGCTAGTATGTAATAATAGTGGCTTTAAAATACTATTCGATGACAATTTTAGGTAAATTTCACAATCGATTAATGTAGGATTGACTTACATTTAAAACATACTAAGTTATAAAATTAGAAGCTAATAGAGCTACTATGTTGGTGTCATATAATAATATTTTAGAAGTTTGCTATTTGAATGCATGTCTCAAATTTAGATGCTAAAAAATAATCACCATGCTAAGTTACAATTACAGTGGCTTACAAAGAAGATAACTAGTGGCTGAGATATTATTATTCAGACGCGCGTTGGTCGTGGCTGACTTAGTAATTTAGAAGGTAACTTATATTTTCTGAGGCGAATAATGCTATTAAAAAGAAGCCTGTTTAAATAGTACCCTTTTTATAGTATAGTATATACGAGGATGTAGCGGATTCTTTTACGGTTTTAGAGATATTCGGGTTATTTAACCCAGCTTCATACATTATTTGGGCCGACTTTTTATTTATTTATTTATTCATTTAAATTTTATTTGTTATTTTGGAAAAGTTGTGTTCTAATAAATATTTTGATTTTGATTTAGATTTTTTTGATTTTGATGAAATTTTATTACTTTTGACAAAATAATATTTTTTTTAGGAACGTAAATTAAACTATTATAACATACTTATGCAGAAATAAACAGTATTTAAAAAGGGTCTTGAATCGGAGGAAAACTTAGCCAAGGTAAACCAAAACCTTTAAAAATATAAATAATGTCATTGCTGAGACAATTTCTAAGTGGAATGTAACAAAAAATTAAAGGTGCGTTTAAAATGCACCAAATACTTACTACAAAATTAGACAGCAAACTCTTCTTACATGGGGAAAGGCAAGCCCTATATTTAATTAAACTTTTGCTTAATAGTGATATATACATTATTTCGTCTTCAATCATTGTAATAGGTTCTTTCATTTCTTTATTTTGGCGGTATATTTATTTTCTATATACATGAATGACTCGTTTAAATTGTTCAGTTTTATTCGTAGCAGCATTGTAGCTTTTAATATTATTGTTATTGTTACGTTTTCTTCTTTTCGGGTTCTTCTTGAAACTTTTTTCTTCTCTTTCTGTTTCTTCTTCTGAGATCTCAATTTTTTACGTTGTTTTTGTTTTTCTTGTTCGGTCAACTCTAGGATTATTTTACTTTTGGACTTAACGTACTCAGCACGATTTTTTCTCTGCGACTTCTAATTTTAATGTATCTGGGTCATTTAAATTTTTCCCCGATATACATTCCTATTGAAATATTTTGCTACACCAACCTTTTTATGTATGTAATTGCGGTTGTAAGTACCTACCTGGTGGAATGAAATGTGTCTGAAATTAAATATTATAAAATAACAGTACCTATATGTTGACATCTATTAAGTCTTGATTTGAATACCTACGTAGGACATATATATATATATAAATACCCAAAAAGTATACGAACACATAAAACAGTTTAGGTATTTAAGCATGCGAGATAACTCGTAGGCAAAAGCTAGCAAAATAATGGAAGCAACTAATATAATTTTGTACTTGTAACGCGGCTTTACCGTTACACTGAGTTACATTTCATTCCACTGAGAAACGATATCTCTCAACTAAACGTAACGTTTCTGCCTCTCAAAAACAAAATGCTAATTGTAAATTTAATTACACGAGTTCGTTCAACCGTCGCAAAACCGTAGAATCTAAAGTGAGTGATGGTGATCTGAAAGGCGCCGCTTGTCTCCTTTTTTCTAATGACGTGCTAGCTCCCGATACCCCTGACAACCTTTCGGCTCTACAGTCTAAACATCCCCCAGGTCCTCCATTACCATATTTTTTCGACCCACCAGCGGCAAACCAGGCCTGCCTCCAAATAAAAAATAGAGACGTCATCGAAGGAATTTCATCTTTCAAAATCGGTTCCTTCGCAGGCCGGGATGGCCTTTTACCCCAACATTTGAAGGATTTGACGTCTCACTCCGTGGGTGATGCGGGCGAGCACCTAGTTGAGTCACTTACTAAATTAATCAATAATATGTACTTTGGTAACGTCAACCCAACACTCTGTCTCTTTCATATCTATATGAAAAAGAGAGTGATAAAGACATACCTATCGATTCGAAATTTGATTTTCGAATCCGACTTCGAATAAGAACACGTTCCGATCGACGCGTTGTACCAATAAAAAATTTAATAAAAATACCCGAAGAAGTTTTTATTACAAAATACTGTTTTGAACGACCAAATGTTTAAATAATTGTGTCGATGTGTGATGTTTGTTGAAATAAGTTTTAATTTTTCAACTTTATTCTGTAAATACCTGTACAAATAATTTATGACTTCACCAATTTATCATGGACGCAGTTTCGAACATATTTTAAAAAATATCGAGTTCAAATTGTTATTTTCTTTTCTATTAATTTTGTTTAGTGCTTTACGAGTAAAAATATTAATAAAGCTATGAACAAAATCTCGTATAAAATAAATAAACACGTATGTATCTGCTCAATCTTCCAATTTGATCAAATAATGACAACCATGGTGGTCGTGAGGGTCTGGTACAGTGTTGGAACGTATTATGTCAATTTATTTAGATTTTTATTTCATTTCAAGCAGCGGGTATCTATTTTCTAATTAATAATGACATTGAAATCAGTAACAGAGACAATACATCTACCTACACCTGAATGGTTGGAAGAAAAAGTACAAAAAGTCGAACCTATGTTCTCGCTGTCGATGTCGAGGTGAAAAGTGCTGTGTGCGACACGAGAGCAAAGTTTTTTGCATCTCGTGCTGTTGAGTCCCTCGCTACACTCAGGATTCTAAATTAGAATCACTCGCTACGCTCGTGATTCAAACATAAAACCCTTCGCTTGCTCGGGACTCAAAATCGGCACTCGCAACAAAAAACAACTTTGCTCTCAAGAGAGCAACAAGTTGCACAAATAACTATTACATGGTTTAAGTACATATTTATCTCAAAAAAGGAAAAACAAAGAAACAGTAAATAAAAAGCTTAAAGACTACTATTTACAAAACCTAAAATTAAAATAAATTTAAAACAAATTCAAAAAATTACATACTCCCCTGCGGCATGGTACCGAAAATGCTGGCAGCATTTAAATAACAAAAACTTGAGGTTGTCATTTGAAGTTTTACAAAAGAACTATTTTTTTCATTATCAAAAATACAAAAAAAATGATACCTGTGTAAACAAGTTAGACCCTTGTTTTCTTTTTCAAATGAATTACTTTAGTAATATGAACCTACGATACAAAAAATTTAACCATTACTTTAGCTAAATTAAAAATTTTAATTTAGATTTTTATTTTTTTTCTACTTTTAACCAGCAAAGGTAAGCAAATTGAAACCGAGGGGATTCTAGGCTTGAAATTTGACCTGAACAGTTTGGCTTTCAGAAAGGGAAATCGACGTCATTAGCTGCTTTTAACTTGTCAAATTTAATTCTAGGCTACATGAATCAAAGCTTACCTGTAACTGCAATCTTCTTCGACGTGAGCCGGGCCTTTGACTTTGTCTGCCATGAAACACTCCTGGCTAAATGTGAGCTCTATGGCCTAAGAGGGGTAGTCAATAAATGGCTTAGGGACTATCTATATGCGAGAACCCAGTTTGTAGAAATAACCCAAATCGATTCTGCGAATACTGCATCTACTCATAAGTCTTCTACTAAAATCAATAAGGTTGGTGTACCGCAGGGGAGTATTTTGGGCCCCCTACTATTTTTACTGTACATAAATGACTTACCTAATGCGATAAATTATGATTGCACTTTATTTGCAGATGACTTATCCGTGGTTGTGCCATGTTATGACATTGATACATACAATGATAACATAAATAATGTTTTATGTAGCATTGTGACCTGGCTGCGCAAAAATAATTTAAGTGTTAATATAAGCAAAACGACATTATATTCAGTTTATAAATCGGAATGCAAATAAGCAGTCGTTAACTGTAACGTTTGAAGATCAGACAGTGACAGAATCTTGCGAGGCAAAGTTTTTAGGTATACTCTTAGATGATAAATTCTCTTGGCACGAGCATATTAACCAATTATGCAGTAAAATTAACTCATTTGCGTATGCCTTATGGAGGCTTACTAAAGTTAGCACCAAAGAATCGGCAATACAAGCTTATCATGGATATGTTTGCTCCCTGATAAGATATAGCATTCTCCTTTGGGGTAACTCTTGTCACGCTAAGCGAGTGCTGGTAGCACAAAAACAGTGCATCCGGGCCATATCAAATGTTGACACCTGACGTCGTGTAGACCCTTATTCCAGGAGTTGAATTTGTTAACAGTACCAAGCATGTATATCTACGAAGTTTGTCAATTTGTTAAAATGCATCCTGAATTGTATAAAACAAATAAAACTAATTGTAAATTTCTAACAAGGTACCCAGATCGTCTCGTTTTTCCAGCAATAAAGACAAAACTGTATGGCAACAGCACCTACTGCATGTCAATAAGTATTTACAATCGTTTGCACAATGACATAAAAGAATTGCCAATTAACTTATTTAGAAAGGAACTTAAAAACTGGCTAGTGCAAAAATGTTTTTTTCTACTCCAGTACTTTTTTCTGTCATTTATATAGTTACTAACTCTAATATAAAGACATAAATTATGAAAGTCTGTAAAAGTCTATACTCTACTGCCCAAAAACACACTGCTAACCGATGGTATAATGTCGCCAAAAAAGCATCACTTAGTACCACAGATTACAAGATGAACAGCTGCATTCACACAATTTGCAAATTTAAAAAAAAACTTATTGTACTAAGGCATTGCTGCCAACTTAAAAAAAAAGTATTATCTTCAGTGCATGGATGTTTAGTATAGTGAACGTAACCTTTATGTATAAGTTTAATTTTTTCGACAGATGTTTAGTATGGTGATCGTATACCTTTATGTATAAGTTAATATTTTTTTGACAGATGGATGTCAATAAAAAAAAGTTTATCAGAGACAATTTTTCTTTTTAATTTTGTTGATTCCGAGCGGGAACATGTAATTATTTTCTTTGTTGTTTATTTGCATTTTATTTATGAAATGTCGAGTCGTAGAAAAAGTATTGTATGCAACGTTGTATAAATAGGTCAAAAAACGCTCGTGGCATCTTTCTTACGATGTTCGCTACGCTCACATCGTAATCCATGCAACTCGCGTTTTTTGGCCCCTCTTATACAACGGTTGCATAAAATACTATTATTCGGTGGATGAATATTTCCAATATTATAAGAAGTAAATGACACCATAAATTGAACAATCAAATGACATTATATAATTTTTTAGGTTAAGATAGTTTTTGGAATTATTTAGTATGCACTGACATTTGTTTAATATTTTATGGTCATAAATATGTTTAGATGTGAATTCTGTTATGGATTAAGGTATAATTGCATTATTAGTTATAGACACTTTATTAGGGTTCCGTACCCAAAGGGTAAACACGGGACCCTATTACTGAGACTTCGCTGTCCGTCCGTCCGTCCGTCCGTCCATCCGTCCGTCCGTCCGTCCGTCCGTCCGTCCGTCCGTCTGTCACCAGGCTGTATCTCAAGAACGGTGATAGCTAGACAGTTGAAATTTTCACAGATGATGTATTTCTATTGCCGCTATAACAACAAATACTAAAAATAAAATAAAATAAATATTTAAGGGGGGCTCCCATACAACAAACTTGTTGTAGATTATATATATACATAGGTACGGAACCCTTCATGCGCGAGTCGGACTCGCACTTGCCCAATTTTTATATATTGTGTCGTATTTTAAAATTCTTGTTTTGCATGCCAGTTGCTGGCAAAATGTGTGTCTGTATTTATTTGAAATGTACCATCTTTAATACCACATTTTACGCAAATAAAGATATTTGTATTTGTATTTGTAAAAAAAAAAATGTTTTTTTCGGGTACCTACCTCTAAAGTGGGGGTGATTTTTTTTCGTTCCAACCCTAGTATGTGGGGTGTCGTTAAATAGGTCTATTAAAAATAATAGGGGTCTCTAAACATTACTTTTTGATAAAGTCAGTAGTTTTGTAAATATTTGCTCCGGAAAAAAAAATAGTGTCCCGCCCCCTCTAACTTTTCAACCACGGGTCAAAAAATATGGGAAAATTCATGAAAATGAGGCCTTATAAGTACTTTCAATGAAAACTATATTGAACATAGTCGGTCCATCCGTTTTTGAATTATCGCAAAATTTCATAATTTTCTTTAAAAGGACGTAAGTTGACTTCCAGAAGGTAATAAGTAATTACAGTTACTTTGGCGTTTACGACCTTTTTCCGTCTTTCATCGTCTCTTGTGAAGGATGAGCAACTACGGAACCCTACACTGAGCGTGGCCCGACATGCTCTTGGCCGGTTTATTTAACGTTAACACGTGGCTATAACGAAGGATTTAGCAGGCTAATGGGAACATTTCCTAGCAACATGCAGAAAAAAAATTGAGATGAAATATTAATCAGAATCAAAGCCTTTACGGTACTTCCCGTTGACCTAGAATCGTGGAATTCGGCAAGCCTCCTTTAGCACCAGCAATTTCTGAGGCGAATAATGCTATTAAAAAGAAGCCTGTTTAAATAGTACCCTTTTTATAGTATAGTATATACGAGGATGTAGCGGATTCTTTTACGGTTTTAGAGATATTCGGGTTATTTAACCCAGCTTCATACATTATTTGGGCCGACTTTTTATTTATTTATTTATTCATTTAAATTTTATTTGTTATTTTGGAAAAGTTGTGTTCTAATAAATATTTAGATTTTGATTTAGATTTTTTTGATTTTGAATAAATTTTATTACTTTTGACAAAATAATATTTTTTTTAGGAACGTAAATTAAACTATTATAACATACTTATGCAGAAATAAACAGTATTTAAAAAGGGTCTTGAATCGGAGGAAAACTTAGCCAAGGTAAACCAAAACCTTTAAAAATATAAATAATGTCATTGCTGAGACAATTTCTAAGTGGAATGTAACAAAAAATTAAAGGTGCGTTTAAAATGCACCAAATACTTACTACAAAATTAGACAGCAAACTCTTCTTACATGGGGAAAGGCAAGCCCTATATTTAATTAAACTTTTGCTTAATAGTGATATATACATTATTTCGTCTTCAATCATTGTAATAGGTTCTTTCATTTCTTTATTTTGGCGGTATATTTATTTTCTATATACATGAATGACTCGTTTAAATTGTTCAGTTTTATTCGTAGCAGCATTGTAGCTTTTAATATTATTGTTATTGTTACGTTTTCTTCTTTTCGGGTTCTTCTTGAAACTTTTTTCTTCTCTTTCTGTTTCTTCTTCTGAGATCTCAATTTTTTACGTTGTTTTTGTTTTTCTTGTTCGGTCAACTCTAGGATTATTTTACTTTTGGACTTAACGTACTCAGCACGATTTTTTCTCTGCGACTTCTAATTTTAATGTATCTGGGTCATTTTAATTTTTCTTCGATATACATTCCTATTGAAATATTTTGCTACACCAACCTTTTTATGTATGTAATTGCGGTTGTAAGTACCTACCTGGTGGAATGAAATGTGTCTGAAATTAAATATTATACAATAACAGTACCTATATGTTGACATCTATTAAGTCTTGATTTGAATACCTACGTAGGACATATATATATATAAATACCCAAAAAGTATACGAACACATAAAACAGTTTAGGTATTTAAGCATGCGAGATAACTCGTAGGCAAAAGCTAGCAAAATAATGGAAGCAACTAATATAATTTTGTACTTGTAACGCGGCTTTACCGTTACACTGAGTTACATTTCATTCCACTGAGAAACGATATCTCTCAACTAAACGTAACGTTTCTGCCTCTCAAAAACAAAATGCTAATTGTAAATTTAATTACACGAGTTCGTTCAACCGTCGCAAAACCGTAGAATCTAAAGTGAGTGATGGTGATCTGAAAGGCGCCGCTTGTCTCCTTTTTTCTAATGACGTGCTAGCTCCCGATACCCCTGACAACCTTTCGGCTCTACAGTCTAAACATCCCCCAGGTCCTCCATTACCATATTTTTTCGACCCACCAGCGGCAAACCAGGCCTGCCTCCAAATAAAAAATAGAGACGTCATCGAAGGAATTTCATCTTTCAAAATCGGTTCCTTCGCAGGCCGGGATGGCCTTTTACCCCAACATTTGAAGGATTTGACGTCTCACTCCGTGGGTGATGCGGGCGAGCACCTAGTTGAGTCACTTACTAAATTAATCAATAATATGTACTTTGGTAACGTCAACCCAACACTCTGTCTCTTTCATATCTATATGAAAAAGAGAGTGATAAAGACATACCTATCGATTCGAAATTTGATTTTCGAATCCGACTTCGAATAAGAACACGTTCCGATCGACGCGTTGTACCAATAAAAAATTTAAAAAAAATACCCGAAGAAGTTTTTATTACAAAATACTGTTTTGAACGACCAAATGTTTAAATAATTGTGTCGATGTGTGATGTTTGTTGAAATAAGTTTTAATTTTTCAACTTTATTCTGTAAATACCTGTACAAATAATTTATGACTTCACCAATTTATCATGGACGCAGTTTCGAACATATTTTAAAAAATATCGAGTTCAAATTGTTATTTTCTTTTCTATTAATTTTGTTTAGTGCTTTACGAGTAAAAATATTAATAAAGCTATGAACAAAATCTCGTATAAAATAAATAAACACGTATGTATCTGCTCAATCTTCCAATTTGATCAAATAATGACAACCATGGTGGTCGTGAGGGTCTGGTACAGTGTTGGAACGTATTATGTCAATTTATTTAGATTTTTATTTCATTTCAAGCAGCGGGTATCTATTTTCTAATTAATAATGACATTGAAATCAGTAACAGAGACAATACATCTACCTACACCTGAATGGTTGGAAGAAAAAGTACAAAAAGTCGAACCTATGTTCTCGCTGTCGATGTCGAGGTGAAAAGTGCTGTGTGCGACACGAGAGCAAAGTTTTTTGCATCTCGTGCTGTTGAGTCCCTCGCTACACTCAGGATTCTAAATTAGAATCACTCGCTACGCTCGTGATTCAAACATAAAACCCTTCGCTTGCTCGGGACTCAAAATCGGCACTCGCAACAAAAAACAACTTTGCTCTCAAGAGAGCAACAAGTTGCACAAATAACTATTACATGGTTTAAGTACATATTTATCTCAAAAAAGGAAAAACAAAGAAACAGTAAATAAAAAGCTTAAAGACTACTATTTACAAAACCTAAAATTAAAATAAATTTAAAACAAATTCAAAAAATTACATACTCCCCTGCGGCATGGTACCGAAAATGCTGGCAGCATTTAAATAACAAAAACTTGAGGTTGTCATTTGAAGTTTTACAAAAGAACTATTTTTTTCATTATCAAAAATACAAAAAAAATGATACCTGTGTAAACAAGTTAGACCCTTGTTTTCTTTTTCAAATGAATTACTTTAGTAATATGAACCTACGATACAAAAAATTTAACCATTACTTTAGCTAAATTAAAAATTTTAATTTAGATTTTTATTTTTTTTCTACTTTTAACCAGCAAAGGTAAGCAAATTGAAACCGAGGGGATTCTAGGCTTGAAATTTGACCTGAACAGTTTGGCTTTCAGAAAGGGAAATCGACGTCATTAGCTGCTTTTAACTTGTCAAATTTAATTCTAGGCTACATGAATCAAAGCTTACCTGTAACTGCAATCTTCTTCGACGTGAGCCGGGCCTTTGACTTTGTCTGCCATGAAACACTCCTGGCTAAATGTGAGCTCTATGGCCTAAGAGGGGTAGTCAATAAATGGCTTAGGGACTATCTATATGCGAGAACCCAGTTTGTAGAAATAACCCAAATCGATTCTGCGAATACTGCATCTACTCATAAGTCTTCTACTAAAATCAATAAGGTTGGTGTACCGCAGGGGAGTATTTTGGGCCCCCTACTATTTTTACTGTACATAAATGACTTACCTAATGCGATAAATTATGATTGCACTTTATTTGCAGATGACTTATCCGTGGTTGTGCCATGTTATGACATTGATACATACAATGATAACATAAATAATGTTTTATGTAGCATTGTGACCTGGCTGCGCAAAAATAATTTAAGTGTTAATATAAGCAAAACGACATTATATTCAGTTTATAAATCGGAATGCAAATAAGCAGTCGTTAACTGTAACGTTTGAAGATCAGACAGTGACAGAATCTTGCGAGGCAAAGTTTTTAGGTATACTCTTAGATGATAAATTCTCTTGGCACGAGCATATTAACCAATTATGCAGTAAAATTAACTCATTTGCGTATGCCTTATGGAGGCTTACTAAAGTTAGCACCAAAGAATCGGCAATACAAGCTTATCATGGATATGTTTGCTCCCTGATAAGATATAGCATTCTCCTTTGGGGTAACTCTTGTCACGCTAAGCGAGTGCTGGTAGCACAAAAACAGTGCATCCGGGCCATATCAAATGTTGACACCTGACGTCGTGTAGACCCTTATTCCAGGAGTTGAATTTGTTAACAGTACCAAGCATGTATATCTACGAAGTTTGTCAATTTGTTAAAATGCATCCTGAATTGTATAAAACAAATAAAACTAATTGTAAATTTCTAACAAGGTACCCAGATCGTCTCGTTTTTCCAGCAATAAAGACAAAACTGTATGGCAACAGCACCTACTGCATGTCAATAAGTATTTACAATCGTTTGCACAATGACATAAAAGAATTGCCAATTAACTTATTTAGAAAGGAACTTAAAAACTGGCTAGTGCAAAAATGTTTTTTTCTACTCCAGTACTTTTTTCTGTCATTTATATAGTTACTAACTCTAATATAAAGACATAAATTATGAAAGTCTGTAAAAGTCTATACTCTACTGCCCAAAAACACACTGCTAACCGATGGTATAATGTCGCCAAAAAAGCATCACTTAGTACCACAGATTACAAGATGAACAGCTGCATTCACACAATTTGCAAATTTAAAAAAAAACTTATTGTACTAAGGCATTGCTGCCAACTTAAAAAAAAAGTATTATCTTCAGTGCATGGATGTTTAGTATAGTGAACGTAACCTTTATGTATAAGTTTAATTTTTTCGACAGATGTTTAGTATGGTGATCGTATACCTTTATGTATAAGTTAATATTTTTTTGACAGATGGATGTCAATAAAAAAAAGTTTATCAGAGACAATTTTTCTTTTTAATTTTGTTGATTCCGAGCGGGAACATGTAATTATTTTCTTTGTTGTTTATTTGCATTTTATTTATGAAATGTCGAGTCGTAGAAAAAGTATTGTATGCAACGTTGTATAAATAGGTCAAAAAACGCTCGTGGCATCTTTCTTACGATGTTCGCTACGCTCACATCGTAATCCATGCAACTCGCGTTTTTTGGCCCCTCTTATACAACGGTTGCATAAAATACTATTATTCGGTGGATGAATATTTCCAATATTATAAGAAGTAAATGACACCATAAATTGAACAATCAAATGACATTATATAATTTTTTAGGTTAAGATAGTTTTTGGAATTATTTAGTATGCACTGACATTTGTTTAATATTTTATGGTCATAAATATGTTTAGATGTGAATTCTGTTATGGATTAAGGTATAATTGCATTATTAGTTATAGACACTTTATTAGGGTTCCGTACCCAAAGGGTAAACACGGGACCCTATTACTGAGACTTCGCTGTCCGTCCGTCCGTCCGTCCGTCCATCCGTCCGTCCGTCCGTCCGTCCGTCCGTCCGTCCGTCTGTCACCAGGCTGTATCTCAAGAACGGTGATAGCTAGACAGTTGAAATTTTCACAGATGATGTATTTCTATTGCCGCTATAACAACAAATACTAAAAATAAAATAAAATAAATATTTAAGGGGGGCTCCCATACAACAAACTTGTTGTAGATTATATATATACATAGGTACGGAACCCTTCATGCGCGAGTCGGACTCGCACTTGCCCAATTTTTATATATTGTGTCGTATTTTAAAATTCTTGTTTTGCATGCCAGTTGCTGGCAAAATGTGTGTCTGTATTTATTTGAAATGTACCATCTTTAATACCACATTTTACGCAAATAAAGATATTTGTATTTGTATTTGTAAAAAAAAAAATGTTTTTTTCGGGTACCTACCTCTAAAGTGGGGGTGATTTTTTTTCGTTCCAACCCTAGTATGTGGGGTGTCGTTAAATAGGTCTATTAAAAATAATAGGGGTCTCTAAACATTACTTTTTGATAAAGTCAGTAGTTTTGTAAATATTTGCTCCGGAAAAAAAAATAGTGTCCCGCCCCCTCTAACTTTTCAACCACGGGTCAAAAAATATGGGAAAATTCATGAAAATGAGGCCTTATAAGTACTTTCAATGAAAACTATATTGAACATAGTCGGTCCATCCGTTTTTGAATTATCGCAAAATTTCATAATTTTCTTTAAAAGGACGTAAGTTGACTTCCAGAAGGTAATAAGTAATTACAGTTACTTTGGCGTTTACGACCTTTTTCCGTCTTTCATCGTCTCTTGTGAAGGATGAGCAACTACGGAACCCTACACTGAGCGTGGCCCGACATGCTCTTGGCCGGTTTATTTAACGTTAACACGTGGCTATAACGAAGGATTTAGCAGGCTAATGGGAACATTTCCTAGCAACATGCAGAAAAAAAATTGAGATGAAATATTAATCAGAATCAAAGCCTTTACGGTACTTCCCGTTGACCTAGAATCGTGGAATTCGGCAAGCCTCCTTTAGCACCAGCAATTTCTGAGGCGAATAATGCTATTAAAAAGAAGCCTGTTTAAATAGTACCCTTTTTATAGTATAGTATATACGAGGATGTAGCGGATTCTTTTACGGTTTTAGAGGTATTCGGGTTATTTAACCCAGCTTCATACATTATTTGGGCCGACTTTTTATTTATTTATTTATTCATTTAAATTTTGTTTGTTATTTTGGAAAAGTTGTGTTCTAATCAATATTTAGATTTTGATTTAGATTTTTTTGATTTTGAATAAATTTTATTACTTTTGACAAAATAATATTTTTTTTAGGAACGTAAATTAAACTATTATAACATACTTATGCAGAAATAAACAGTATTTAAAAAGGGTCTTGAATCGGAGGAAAACTTAGCCAAGGTAAACCAAAACCTTTAAAAATATAAATAATGTCATTGCTGAGACAATTTCTAAGTGGAATGTAACAAAAAATTAAAGGTGCGTTTAAAATGCACCAAATACTTACTACAAAATTAGACAGCAAACTCTTCTTACATGGGGAAAGGCAAGCCCTATATTTAATTAAACTTTTGCTTAATAGTGATATATACATTATTTCGTCTTCAATCATTGTAATAGGTTCTTTCATTTCTTTATTTTGGCGGTATATTTATTTTCTATATACATGAATGACTCGTTTAAATTGTTCAGTTTTATTCGTAGCAGCATTGTAGCTTTTAATATTATTGTTATTGTTACGTTTTCTTCTTTTCGGGTTCTTCTTGAAACTTTTTTCTTCTCTTTCTGTTTCTTCTTCTGAGATCTCAATTTTTTACGTTGTTTTTGTTTTTCTTGTTCGGTCAACTCTAGGATTATTTTACTTTTGGACTTAACGTACTCAGCACGATTTTTTCTCTGCGACTTCTAATTTTAATGTATCTGGGTCATTTAAATTTTTCCCCGATATACATTCCTATTGAAATATTTTGCTACACCAACCTTTTTATGTATGTAATTGCGGTTGTAAGTACCTACCTGGTGGAATGAAATGTGTCTGAAATTAAATATTATACAATAACAGTACCTATATGTTGACATCTATTAAGTCTTGATTTGAATACCTACGTAGGACATATATATATATAAATACCCAAAAAGTATACGAACACATAAAACAGTTTAGGTATTTAAGCATGCGAGATAACTCGTAGGCAAAAGCTAGCAAAATAATGGAAGCAACTAATATAATTTTGTACTTGTAACGCGGCTTTACCGTTACACTGAGTTACATTTCATTCCACTGAGAAACGATATCTCTCAACTAAACGTAACGTTTCTGCCTCTCAAAAACAAAATGCTAATTGTAAATTTAATTACACGAGTTCGTTCAACCGTCGCAAAACCGTAGAATCTAAAGTGAGTGATGGTGATCTGAAAGGCGCCGCTTGTCTCCTTTTTTCTAATGACGTGCTAGCTCCCGATACCCCTGACAACCTTTCGGCTCTACAGTCTAAACATCCCCCAGGTCCTCCATTACCATATTTTTTCGACCCACCAGCGGCAAACCAGGCCTGCCTCCAAATAAAAAATAGAGACGTCATCGAAGGAATTTCATCTTTCAAAATCGGTTCCTTCGCAGGCCGGGATGGCCTTTTACCCCAACATTTGAAGGATTTGACGTCTCACTCCGTGGGTGATGCGGGCGAGCACCTAGTTGAGTCACTTACTAAATTAATCAATAATATGTACTTTGGTAACGTCAACCCAACACTCTGTCTCTTTCATATCTATATGAAAAAGAGAGTGATAAAGACATACCTATCGATTCGAAATTTGATTTTCGAATCCGACTTCGAATAAGAACACGTTCCGATCGACGCGTTGTACCAATAAAAAATTTAATAAAAATACCCGAAGAAGTTTTTATTACAAAATACTGTTTTGAACGACCAAATGTTTAAATAATTGTGTCGATGTGTGATGTTTGTTGAAATAAGTTTTAATTTTTCAACTTTATTCTGTAAATACCTGTACAAATAATTTATGACTTCACCAATTTATCATGGACGCAGTTTCGAACATATTTTAAAAAATATCGAGTTCAAATTGTTATTTTCTTTTCTATTAATTTTGTTTAGTGCTTTACGAGTAAAAATATTAATAAAGCTATGAACAAAATCTCGTATAAAATAAATAAACACGTATGTATCTGCTCAATCTTCCAATTTGATCAAATAATGACAACCATGGTGGTCGTGAGGGTCTGGTACAGTGTTGGAACGTATTATGTCAATTTATTTAGATTTTTATTTCATTTCAAGCAGCGGGTATCTATTTTCTAATTAATAATGACATTGAAATCAGTAACAGAGACAATACATCTACCTACACCTGAATGGTTGGAAGAAAAAGTACAAAAAGTCGAACCTATGTTCTCGCTGTCGATGTCGAGGTGAAAAGTGCTGTGTGCGACACGAGAGCAAAGTTTTTTGCATCTCGTGCTGTTGAGTCCCTCGCTACACTCAGGATTCTAAATTAGAATCACTCGCTACGCTCGTGATTCAAACATAAAACCCTTCGCTTGCTCGGGACTCAAAATCGGCACTCGCAACAAAAAACAACTTTGCTCTCAAGAGAGCAACAAGTTGCACAAATAACTATTACATGGTTTAAGTACATATTTATCTCAAAAAAGGAAAAACAAAGAAACAGTAAATAAAAAGCTTAAAGACTACTATTTACAAAACCTAAAATTAAAATAAATTTAAAACAAATTCAAAAAATTACATACTCCCCTGCGGCATGGTACCGAAAATGCTGGCAGCATTTAAATAACAAAAACTTGAGGTTGTCATTTGAAGTTTTACAAAAGAACTATTTTTTTCATTATCAAAAATACAAAAAAAATGATACCTGTGTAAACAAGTTAGACCCTTGTTTTCTTTTTCAAATGAATTACTTTAGTAATATGAACCTACGATACAAAAAATTTAACCATTACTTTAGCTAAATTAAAAATTTTAATTTAGATTTTTATTTTTTTTCTACTTTTAACCAGCAAAGGTAAGCAAATTGAAACCGAGGGGATTCTAGGCTTGAAATTTGACCTGAACAGTTTGGCTTTCAGAAAGGGAAATCGACGTCATTAGCTGCTTTTAACTTGTCAAATTTAATTCTAGGCTACATGAATCAAAGCTTACCTGTAACTGCAATCTTCTTCGACGTGAGCCGGGCCTTTGACTTTGTCTGCCATGAAACACTCCTGGCTAAATGTGAGCTCTATGGCCTAAGAGGGGTAGTCAATAAATGGCTTAGGGACTATCTATATGCGAGAACCCAGTTTGTAGAAATAACCCAAATCGATTCTGCGAATACTGCATCTACTCATAAGTCTTCTACTAAAATCAATAAGGTTGGTGTACCGCAGGGGAGTATTTTGGGCCCCCTACTATTTTTACTGTACATAAATGACTTACCTAATGCGATAAATTATGATTGCACTTTATTTGCAGATGACTTATCCGTGGTTGTGCCATGTTATGACATTGATACATACAATGATAACATAAATAATGTTTTATGTAGCATTGTGACCTGGCTGCGCAAAAATAATTTAAGTGTTAATATAAGCAAACGACATTATATTCAGTTTATAAATCGGAATGCAAATAAGCAGTCGTTAACTGTAACGTTTGAAGATCAGACAGTGACAGAATCTTGCGAGGCAAAGTTTTTAGGTATACTCTTAGATGATAAATTCTCTTGGCACGAGCATATTAACCAATTATGCAGTAAAATTAACTCATTTGCGTATGCCTTATGGAGGCTTACTAAAGTTAGCACCAAAGAATCGGCAATACAAGCTTATCATGGATATGTTTGCTCCCTGATAAGATATAGCATTCTCCTTTGGGGTAACTCTTGTCACGCTAAGCGAGTGCTGGTAGCACAAAAACAGTGCATCCGGGCCATATCAAATGTTGACACCTGACGTCGTGTAGACCCTTATTCCAGGAGTTGAATTTGTTAACAGTACCAAGCATGTATATCTACGAAGTTTGTCAATTTGTTAAAATGCATCCTGAATTGTATAAAACAAATAAAACTAATTGTAAATTTCTAACAAGGTACCCAGATCGTCTCGTTTTTCCAGCAATAAAGACAAAACTGTATGGCAACAGCACCTACTGCATGTCAATAAGTATTTACAATCGTTTGCACAATGACATAAAAGAATTGCCAATTAACTTATTTAGAAAGGAACTTAAAAACTGGCTAGTGCAAAAATGTTTTTTTCTACTCCAGTACTTTTTTCTGTCATTTATATAGTTACTAACTCTAATATAAAGACATAAATTATGAAAGTCTGTAAAAGTCTATACTCTACTGCCCAAAAACACACTGCTAACCGATGGTATAATGTCGCCAAAAAAGCATCACTTAGTACCACAGATTACAAGATGAACAGCTGCATTCACACAATTTGCAAATTTAAAAAAAAACTTATTGTACTAAGGCATTGCTGCCAACTTAAAAAAAAAGTATTATCTTCAGTGCATGGATGTTTAGTATAGTGAACGTAACCTTTATGTATAAGTTTAATTTTTTCGACAGATGTTTAGTATGGTGATCGTATACCTTTATGTATAAGTTAATATTTTTTTGACAGATGGATGTCAATAAAAAAAAGTTTATCAGAGACAATTTTTCTTTTTAATTTTGTTGATTCCGAGCGGGAACATGTAATTATTTTCTTTGTTGTTTATTTGCATTTTATTTATGAAATGTCGAGTCGTAGAAAAAGTATTGTATGCAACGTTGTATAAATAGGTCAAAAAACGCTCGTGGCATCTTTCTTACGATGTTCACTACGCTCACATCGTAATCCATGCAACTCGCGTTTTTTGGCCCCTCTTATACAACGGTTGCATAAAATACTATTATTCGGTGGATGAATATTTCCAATATTATAAGAAGTAAATGACACCATAAATTGAACAATCAAATGACATTATATAATTTTTTAGGTTAAGATAGTTTTTGGAATTATTTAGTATGCACTGACATTTGTTTAATATTTTATGGTCATAAATATGTTTAGATGTGAATTCTGTTATGGATTAAGGTATAATTGCATTATTAGTTATAGACACTTTATTAGGGTTCCGTACCCAAAGGGTAAACACGGGACCCTATTACTGAGACTTCGCTGTCCGTCCGTCCGTCCGTCCGTCCATCCGTCCGTCCGTCCGTCCGTCCGTCCGTCCGTCCGTCTGTCACCAGGCTGTATCTCAAGAACGGTGATAGCTAGACAGTTGAAATTTTCACAGATGATGTATTTCTATTGCCGCTATAACAACAAATACTAAAAATAAAATAAAATAAATATTTAAGGGGGGCTCCCATACAACAAACTTGTTGTAGATTATATATATACATAGGTACGGAACCCTTCATGCGCGAGTCGGACTCGCACTTGCCCAATTTTTATATATTGTGTCGTATTTTAAAATTCTTGTTTTGCATGCCAGTTGCTGGCAAAATGTGTGTCTGTATTTATTTGAAATGTACCATCTTTAATACCACATTTTACGCAAATAAAGATATTTGTATTTGTATTTGTAAAAAAAAAAATGTTTTTTTCGGGTACCTACCTCTAAAGTGGGGGTGATTTTTTTTCGTTCCAACCCTAGTATGTGGGGTGTCGTTAAATAGGTCTATTAAAAATAATAGGGGTCTCTAAACATTACTTTTTGATAAAGTCAGTAGTTTTGTAAATATTTGCTCCGGAAAAAAAAATAGTGTCCCGCCCCCTCTAACTTTTCAACCACGGGTCAAAAAATATGGGAAAATTCATGAAAATGAGGCCTTATAAGTACTTTCAATGAAAACTATATTGAACATAGTCGGTCCATCCGTTTTTGAATTATCGCAAAATTTCATAATTTTCTTTAAAAGGACGTAAGTTGACTTCCAGAAGGTAATAAGTAATTACAGTTACTTTGGCGTTTACGACCTTTTTCCGTCTTTCATCGTCTCTTGTGAAGGATGAGCAACTACAGAACCCTACACTGAGCGTGGCCCGACATGCTCTTGGCCGGTTTATTTAACGTTAACACGTGGCTATAACGAAGGATTTAGCAGGCTAATGGGAACATTTCCTAGCAACATGCAGAAAAAAAATTGAGATGAAATATTAATCAGAATCAAAGCCTTTACGGTACTTCCCGTTGACCTAGAATCGTGGAATTCGGCAAGCCTCCTTTAGCACCAGCAATTTCTGAGGCGAATAATGCTATTAAAAAGAAGCCTGTTTAAATAGTACCCTTTTTATAGTATAGTATATACGAGGATGTAGCGGATTCTTTTACGGTTTTAGAGGTATTCGGGTTATTTAACCCAGCTTCATACATTATTTGGGCCGACTTTTTATTTATTTATTTATTCATTTAAATTTTATTTGTTATTTTGGAAAAGTTGTGTTCTAATCAATATTTAGATTTTGATTTAGATTTTTTTGATTTTGAATAAATTTTATTACTTTTGACAAAATAATATTTTTTTTAGGAACGTAAATTAAACTATTATAACATACTTATGCAGAAATAAACAGTATTTAAAAAGGGTCTTGAATCGGAGGAAAACTTAGCCAAGGTAAACCAAAACCTTTAAAAATATAAATAATGTCATTGCTGAGACAATTTCTAAGTGGAATGTAACAAAAAATTAAAGGTGCGTTTAAAATGCACCAAATACTTACTACTAAATTAGACAGCAAACTCTTCTTACATGGGGAAAGGCAAGCCCTATATTTAATTAAACTTTTGCTTAATAGTGATATATACATTATTTCGTCTTCAATCATTGTAATAGGTTCTTTCATTTCTTTATTTTGGCGGTATATTTATTTTCTATATACATGAATGACTCGTTTAAATTGTTCAGTTTTATTCGTAGCAGCATTGTAGCTTTTAATATTATTGTTATTGTTACGTTTTCTTCTTTTCGGGTTCTTCTTGAAACTTTTTTCTTCTCTTTCTGTTTCTTCTTCTGAGATCTCAATTTTTTACGTTGTTTTTGTTTTTCTTGTTCGGTCAACTCTAGGATTATTTTACTTTTGGACTTAACGTACTCAGCACGATTTTTTCTCTGCGACTTCTAATTTTAATGTATCTGGGTCATTTAAATTTTTCCCCGATATACATTCCTATTGAAATATTTTGCTACACCAACCTTTTTATGTATGTAATTGCGGTTGTAAGTACCTACCTGGTGGAATGAAATGTGTCTGAAATTAAATATTATACAATAACAGTACCTATATGTTGACATCTATTAAGTCTTGATTTGAATACCTACGTAGGACATATATATATATAAATACCCAAAAAGTATACGAACACATAAAACAGTTTAGGTATTTAAGCATGCGAGATAACTCGTAGGCAAAAGCTAGCAAAATAATGGAAGCAACTAATATAATTTTGTACTTGTAACGCGGCTTTACCGTTACACTGAGTTACATTTCATTCCACTGAGAAACGATATCTCTCAACTAAACGTAACGTTTCTGCCTCTCAAAAACAAAATGCTAATTGTAAATTTAATTACACGAGTTCGTTCAACCGTCGCAAAACCGTAGAATCTAAAGTGAGTGATGGTGATCTGAAAGGCGCCGCTTGTCTCCTTTTTTCTAATGACGTGCTAGCTCCCGATACCCCTGACACCCTTTCGGCTCTACAGTCTAAACATCCCCCAGGTCCTCCATTACCATATTTTTTCGACCCACCAGCGGCAAACCAGGCCTGCCTCCAAATAAAAAATAGAGACGTCATCGAAGGAATTTCATCTTTCAAAATCGGTTCCTCCGCAGGCCTGGATGGCCTTTTACCCCAACATTTGAAGGATTTGACGTCTCACTCCGTGGGTGATGCGGGCGAGCACCTAGTTGAGTCACTTACTAAATTAATCAATAATATGTACTTTGGTAACGTCAACCCAACACTCTGTCTCTTTCATATCTATATGAAAAAGAGAGTGATAAAGACATACCTATCGATTCGAAATTTGATTTTCGAATCCGACTTCGAATAAGAACACGTTCCGATCGACGCGTTGTACCAATAAAAAATTTAAAAAAAATACCCGAAGAAGTTTTTATTACAAAATACTGTTTTGAACGACCAAATGTTTAAATAATTGTGTCGATGTGTGATGTTTGTTGAAATAAGTTTTAATTTTTCAACTTTATTCTGTAAATACCTGTACAAATAATTTATGACTTCACCAATTTATCATGGACGCAGTTTCGAACATATTTTAAAAAATATCGAGTTCAAATTGTTATTTTCTTTTCTATTAATTTTGTTTAGTGCTTTACGAGTAAAAATATTAATAAAGCTATGAACAAAATCTCGTATAAAATAAATAAACACGTATGTATCTGCTCAATCTTCCAATTTGATCAAATAATGACAACCATGGTGGTCGTGAGGGTCTGGTACAGTGTTGGAACGTATTATGTCAATTTATTTAGATTTTTATTTCATTTCAAGCAGCGGGTATCTATTTTCTAATTAATAATGACATTGAAATCAGTAACAGAGACAATACATCTACCTACACCTGAATGGTTGGAAGAAAAAGTACAAAAAGTCGAACCTATGTTCTCGCTGTCGATGTCGAGGTGAAAAGTGCTGTGTGCGACACGAGAGCAAAGTTTTTTGCATCTCGTGCTGTTGAGTCCCTCGCTACACTCAGGATTCTAAATTAGAATCACTCGCTACGCTCGTGATTCAAACATAAAACCCTTCGCTTGCTCGGGACTCAAAATCGGCACTCGCAACAAAAAACAACTTTGCTCTCAAGAGAGCAACAAGTTGCACAAATAACTATTACATGGTTTAAGTACATATTTATCTCAAAAAAGGAAAAACAAAGAAACAGTAAATAAAAAGCTTAAAGACTACTATGTACAAAACCTAAAATTAAAATAAATTTAAAACAAATTCAAAAAATTACATACTCCCATGCGGCATGGTACCGAAAATGCTGGCAGCATTTAAATAACAAAAACTTGAGGTTGTCATTTGAAGTTTTACAAAAGAACTTTTTTTTTCATTATCAAAAATACAAAAAAAATGATACCTGTGTAAACAAGTTAGACCCTTGTTTTCTTTTTCAAATGAATTACTTTAGTAATATGAACCTACGATACAAAAAATTTAACCATTACTTTAGCTAAATTAAAAATTTTAATTTAGATTTTTATTTTTTTTCTACTTTTAACCAGCAAAGGTAAGCAAATTGAAACCGAGGGGATTCTAGGCTTGAAATTTGACCTGAACAGTTTGGCTTTCAGAAAGGGAAATCGACGTCATTAGCTGCTTTTAACTTGTCAAATTTAATTCTAGGCTACATGAATCAAAGCTTACCTGTAACTGCAATCTTCTTCGACGTGAGCCGGGCCTTTGACTTTGTCTGCCATGAAACACTCCTGGCTAAATGTGAGCTCTATGGCCTAAGAGGGGTAGTCAATAAATGGCTTAGGGACTATCTATATGCGAGAACCCAGTTTGTAGAAATAGCCCAAATCGATTCTGCGAATACTGCATCTACTCATAAGTCTTCTACTAAAATCAATAAGGTTGGTGTACCGCAGGGGAGTATTTTGGGCCCCCTACTATTTTTACTGTACATTAATGACTTACCTAATGCGATAAATTATGATTGCACTTTATTTGCAGATGACTTATCCGTGGTTGTGCCATGTTATGACATTGATACATACAATGGTAACATAAATAATGTTTTATGTAGCATTGTGACCTGGCTGCGCAAAAATAATTTAAGTGTTAATATAAGCAAAACGACATATATTCAGTTTATAAATCGGAATGCAAATAAGCAGTCGTTAACTGTAACGTTTGAAGATCAGACAGTGACAGAATCTTGCGAGGCAAAGTTTTTAGGTATACTCTTAGATGATAAATTCTCTTGGCACGAGCATATTAACCAATTATGCAGTAAAATTAACTCATTTGCGTATGCCTTATGGAGGCTTACTAAAGTTAGCACCAAAGAATCGGCAATACAAGCTTATCATGGATATGTTTGCTCCCTGATAAGATATGGCATTCTCCTTTGGGGTAACTCTTGTCACGCTAAGCGAGTGCTGGTAGCACAAAAACAGTGCATCCGGGCCATATCAAATGTTGACACCTGACGTCGTGTAGACCCTTATTCCAGGAGTTGAATTTGTTAACAGTACCTAGCATTATGTATACCTACGAAGTTTGTCAATTTGTTAAAATGCATCCTGAATCGTATAAAACAAATAAAACTAATTGTAAATTTCTAACAAGGTACTCAGATCGTCTCGTTTTTCCAGCAATAAAGACAAAACTGTATGGCAACAGCACCTACTGCATGTCAATAAGTATTTACAATCGTTTGCACAATGACATAAAAGAATTGCCAATTAACTTATTTAGAAAGGAACTTAAAAACTGGCTAGTGCAAAAATGTTTTTATTCGGTGGATGAATATTTCCAATATTATAAGAAGTAAATGACACCATAAATTGAACAATCAAATGACATTATATAATTTTTTAGGTTAAGATAGTTTTTGGAATTATTTAGTACCTATGCACTGACATTTGTTTAATATTTTATGGTCATAAATATGTTTAGATGTGAATTCTGTTATGGATTAAGGTATAATTGCATTATTAGTTATAGACGCTTTATTATATATTGTGTCGTATTTTAAAATTCTTGTTTTGCATGCCAGTTGCTGGCAAAATGTGTGTGTCTGTATTTATTTGAAATGTACCATCTTTAATACCACATTTTACGCAAATAAAGATATTTGTATTTGTATTTGTAAAAAAAAAAATGTTTTTTTCGGGTACCTCTAAAGTGGGGGTGATTTTTTTTTCGTTCCAACCCTAGTATGTGGGGTGTCGTTAAATAGGACTATTAAAAATAATAGGGGTCTCTAAACATTACTTTTTGATAAAGTCAGTAGTTTTGTAAATATTTGCTCCGAAAAAAAAAATAGTGTCCCGCCCCCTCTAACTTTTCAACCACGGGTCAAAAAATATGGGAAAATTCATGAAAATGAGGCCTTATAAGTACTTTCAATGAAAACTATATTGAACATAATCGGTCCATCCGTTTTTGAATTATCGCAAAATTTCATAATTTTCTTTAAAAGGACGTAAGTTGACTTCCAGAAGGTAATAAGTAATTACAGTTACTTTGGCGTTTACGACCTTTTTCCGTCTTTCATCGTCTCTTGTGAAGGATGAGCAACTACGGAACCCTACACTGAGCGTGGCCCGACATGCTCTTGGCCGGTTTATTTAACGTTAACACGTGGCTATAACGAAGGATTTCGCGGTCTAATGGGAACATTACCTAGCAACATGCAGAAAAAAAATTGAGATGAAATATTAATCAGAATCAAAGCCTTTACGGTACTTCCCGTTGACCTAGAATCGTGGAATTCGGCAAGCCTCCTTTAGCACCAGCAAACTATAGGTACCGCAACCCGTAAATTAATACATTTAATTATTTTTTTTGTCCACAGGAATAATGAAATCAATCATAGCAGCGTTAGTTATACTGGCAGTAGTCGGTTCCATCATTAACGCAAAAGAGATGAATGGCTTCGTGAAAAAAGTAACTCTCGAGTATAATTCGGAAAATTGCACATTTTCGATGAACGACGAAGAGACCCGAATAATTGAAAGTAAAATAATCTGTAAAATGCTAGCACAAGCTTACATCGAGAAACAACCTGTATGTGTGGATTTAAAGGGTCAAAATCATTATGAGTTATATTATCAAGGTCATGACTCTCAATGGGCAGGACAGAAAACCGAAACAACCTCATTTCAGTATCAGCTTGTAGGAAAAGTTAACAATGTTCGTTATAATTCCGAATTGAAGAGCTGTTATGTTGCTGTAGATACTGGTTATTCCAAAGTTAGAAACAACAATGTTTATCACGTTACTAAAGACGAAAAAGTGTGCGAGACAGCCATCATATCATTTCATGAGAAGAAAACAGTCACTATGATAGCCACTGTAGATTTAATCCGTAATTATTCAAATGATATTAATGTTCTGATAGCCCACTAGTATGTACCTCCTATTTAGATGTAAATATTCAAATAAAGTTATTTACTAGTTACAATTGGTTTTTTTTTGGTTGTGCGACAGCAAAGACCGGGTCATGTTTCTGACGCGTTTGTATCTTAGACGCCTTTCATGCTATTTTCCCTTTGCCAAAATGATTGTAACATTATGTGTCCAAAAATCGATTACAAGCATTTTAGTCATCGTTCTCAGTCGAAATCAAGCTTTGGAAGATTCTTTTTTGGTTCATGAGTAGACATCTCCAAGTTGGTACCATAAAATTTTGGTGAAGATCTGATGACGAGATCCATGAGGAATCGATGGAATTCCTGAAATATTATGGGCACATTTATGGCGATTTCGGTATTTATTACAATAGTTTAAGCATTTGCACTTCAAAATCACCTTTTGCGAAGAGAATCTGATAATGAAGACACAAGTCACCAGTTAGTACTGAGGACTCAACCAGTGTTACCTATTTAATTCACGGATCGTAAGTCGATTTGGAAAATTCTTTTTTCGTTCAATCTTCTTCAAGTTGGTCCCATAAAATTTCGATGAAGATCTGATGACGAAATCGACGAGGAATCGAAGGCATTCCTCAAATATATATAAAGCAGGTTAAGTCATTATCAAATAACATACGCAGTTTTAGATGGGAAAACTAATTATTTATAGAGATAAAAATATACAACAGCAAACTGAACGGCGGTGTCACCTGATGTGATTCTTTTTATATATGTCAAAGACTAACATGAGTACTGATACATAAGAAGGTTAGATAGCTACAATTTATAAACTATTTTAACACTCCTGCCAAATTTGAGCTATCTTACGTTTATGAGATCAGTACGAACAGAAAGACAGACATGCAAACATAAAACAAAACAATTAATAAAGTGACATACAAAATGACATATAAGTGACCTATAAAATTAACAACAACTAAATATTTATAAGTTCACTCATGTATGTCCACTTTTGTGCATAAGTACCAATTTTGTCTCTGAATTTAATTTGTTTGCACAGTTCGTGATACGAGTAGTTCACATTTTTAATCATACACATAGCACTTTGACTGTTTATATTCAAACAGACGAATCTTTGTTTAAATAGACTGAAGTCAGACATCATTGGCTTCCTTGGCCAAATATCTTTCGAAGCTGCGCAGTTCGTCATAAGCACGTATCCAGTGACAGAGCGTGTGATGTCGGGGTTATTGGCGTAATCAGCGTCACTGTAACCGACCAATACGCTTGCCATGCCTGGTTGACAGCAGATACCATAATCCTTAGTAGCTTTAAGATGATTAAGTATGGTGCTCCAGTGATTCTGATAATAATTAGTAAAGAATCGACTCACCAAGGTCCCAGCGTACATTATGTATGGTCCGCTTACGGTTGTGGCGTGCTTCCGTGATTCTGCAGCTCCTCTGAATGAGATGTCGTCTCTGTTTGATCTCTTATTACCCTCCAACTTCAAGTCACAGCTAGGGGGTGCGTTGCCAGTCGATGAAGGTATCTCCTGAAAATGAAAACCTGCTTCCGATTCTTCATTTATCGAGACTTTACAAATTTCAGCCTCTACTGAGTTAATACACTCCTGGTAGTTAAGCGGTGCTAAATTTGTCTCATCGCTGTAACATAAAAAGCCACTTGGTTTAGCAGCAGACGATTCAGCGTTGGGCTGCTTTCTTGGCCTTAATATCATTGTACTAGCCTCGGGCTTAACATGCTTCGTTTTTGGTACGTATTCAGACCCTTCTAACAGTTCAGCTTCATCTATTGATTGAACTGTTATGTCTGCAGTTGACTGACTGGAATCGTAGTTTTCGGTGTCGTCATCATCGCTATTTCCTTCTTGCTGATCTATTGAAGTGCAGTTTTCATTTGTTAACTCAACTGGAACGAAACTTCTCTTTACGGTAGATTCAAGAAAGACAGCATCGCGACTTATCACAACTATTTGGGACCCGGGCTTGATGAACCTGTACCCTTCGGTATGCTCACAGTAGCCGACAAATAGTATTTTCTTTTCGATGTTCGACTTCTTACTTTTCTCTTTCGGCAATTGAACCATTGCTTCGCAGCCAAAAGTCCTCATATGACTAACATCTGGTTTAATTCCTGACCACAATTCAATTGGTGTTTTGCATGACAGCGCTCGGGTTGGTGATCTGCAGGCGATGTAGGCGGCTGTATGTACAGCTTCAGCCCAGTACAGCTTGCTTAGCTTGGCATTTAGGAGCATGCACTTCGCTGTCTCAACCAACGTGCGATTCATCGTATCTGAAACATCATCTTGGTCCGGTGAGGTTATTTGGTGCTCAATACCTGAGGTCACGAGAAAGTCTGAGAAGTTCCTATTAATATATTCAGTGCCATTGACAGACCTGAGACACTTTACCTTACATCCAAGTTTATTTTCTGCTTCATCCTTGAACTTTTTAAATTTTGCCAAGGTTTCGGACTTGTTTCTCAAAAAGTACACGAACAGCATCCTTGTGAAGTCGTCAATAAATGTCATGAAGTATTTCGCTCCTCCCAGTGACGTTGTCTCCATCGGACCACAAAGATTACAATGAACGATTTCTAGCTTTTGCGTAGCTCGGGAACCGTCCTCTTTAAGTGTTGATTGTGTTCGTTTCTCTTTTAAACAAGTTAAGCACACAACGGTGTCTTTTGATGACATTTGTGCTCCAACAGTAGCATCTTTCATTTTGTTCAAGTCCGAGAAGTTAAGATGACCCATGCGTTGATGCCAGAGACAGGCGTTTTTGTCGTCAACTGCGGATATGTATGCGTGATCATCATTAGTGTTCAGCCGGTACATATTGTCAACTAAGCTTGCCGTCGCAACAATCGCATTGTCCTTATTCATAATCAAACAGCCTTTAGGATTAAATCTTACTTGGCCACCGTTCTTGATGATTTGGCTCACAGAAAGCAAGTTTGTAGCAAGATCAGGCACGTAGAGGACATTCTGGAGAAGTATATTCATTTGCTCGCCTTTGACATCACAAACATTCAAACTTATTTTTCCACAGCTTTTGACTGACAGCGACTTGTCATCAGCGACTTTGATAAATTTAATTGACGGTTCTGTCACGTCAAAAAGTAGGTTTTGGTGCTTTGTGAGATGTACTGATGCGCCAGAATCTACGTACCAAAAGGAATCATTTGATGTTGATGCCACAAAAGCTGCTGCATAGTTTGAGCACTGGCACTTCTTCTTGTTCTTTGCCTTACACTCTGTGCTAATATGACCAAATTTATTGCAACTATAGCACCGTGGCCCCTTGCTTGTTTGAGTCTCATTATACTTGGTGTAGCCCTTACGATTTGAACCATATCTATGATTAACGGCAAATGCATTCGAGCCGGTTTGTCGCACATCCTGTAGAATTTTGGCTTTAACTAAGTCAGCGGAGATTTTCACACCAGAACTTTCCATCGCCAGAATCATGGGCTGATAACAATCTGGAAGACCTGAGAGCAGCAGTGTACCGAGCCACTCGTCGTCAACCTTAAACCCGATATTGCGGAGTTTGTGTGCCGTACTCATCATTTTACTGACATATTCCTCGACATTGTGACATCCGTTTAATGTTGTTGTAATCAAATCTCGTAGTAGACCCACACGGCGCGTTAGCCCGGAGTCATTGAATGCGTTTTCTAAGTTCGTCCATACCTCTTTTGCAGTCGTGGCTTCCTGAATGTGCACGTAATTAATCGGATCAACCAGCAGTATAATTTTTGATCGTGCTTTCGTGTCTAAGTTGGAGTCTACGGTCACGGAACTTTCATACTCAACACACTTCCATAAGTCCTCGTGTTGCAGGTAGGTTTTTACCGCAAATCTCCATGTCGGATAGTTATCACGACCCGTTAGTTTTTCAATAAAAGCCATAGAATTATTTGTTGACATTTTCCGAAGAAAAAATTTCTTTTGTCTTTATGTCAAATTTTCGACGAACTATTTTTATGAAAATATATTTTATATTTTTACATTCACTGCACTCCCGATGACTCTGCTGGGCTTCCTGGGCCCATAACCAAATAACATACGCAGTTTTAGATGGGAAAACTAATTATTTATAGAGATAAAAATATACAACAGCAAACTGAACGGCGGTGTCACCTGATGTGATTCTTTTTATATATGTCAAAGACTAACATGAGTACTGATACATAAGAAGGTTAGATAGCTACAATTTATAAACTATTTTAACATTATCTTTATCTATACTATTATAAAATCCTAAATTTTATTGAAAATAAATTTTCTATGGAGGGAGGTCATGATTTCAGGAAAAATCTCGATAGCGTGATGCAGCCTGATAGTTGTTTTGTATGGACACGCGTCGCCGTGCCAACCTGGCGCCATCTGTTATAAAAAAAACCATTGTCCTCGCATCACGCCGAAACGGCTGGATAAAAAGCTACTAATTTTGGTACAGGAATAGCTGAACATCCAAAGATGGTTATAGGATACTTTTTATTATGATTAATATTTATCTCTGAAAACATAAATTCCATGAAATATTTTCCTTACAATGTGTAAACCTTATAATGACAGCGTTTGTGATTTTGAATTTAGAACGACGCGACCCCCGCGTGGCTCTTACGTGTACAAAAACTAAAAAGTATGAATTCGACATAATACCTCCGCGCGGCCCACCGGTATTAACAATAAGGTTAAGGTTGTTTGAGGCGTTGAGTTACGGAAACCGTCTTAGTTAGATAGAAAAGATGGCGCCAATTATCGACCAACACAGACGAAAATATGAGTGCAATGTTCGTTGTAAATTGGCTCATGCTAAAAAAAAAACATACATTTCTTTAAAAACACAATTTGCGACAATAGGAACTAATTAATGCTCTTTTATTGAATATGCAATTATATTCTTCTGTAGTTTGTAAGTATTGACCATAAAAAAGCCCGGAGACGCAATAATAAATGTTAATGAATAAAAAAGATTTTTTAATGCCATTTTATCGAGTGTAATTGAAATAGAAGTATTTCGAATGAATTTAAGTTAATTAAATACATTTTTAAATATGTTTTACCAACCAACATTTAGAACATTAGGCGCAAATTTTTGTATTGTTTGTGTTTGGCCTAACTTACTTCAGGAAAAATATTGATAGCGTGATGCAGCTTGATTGTTGTTTTGTATGGACACGCGTCGCCGTGCCAACCTGGCGCCATCTGTTTTCATAAAATCCTTTGTCCTCCAATCACGCCGAAATGGCTGGACGGATTTTAACCATTTTTGGTACAGGGATAGCTGGACATCCGAAGATGGTTATAGGATACTTTTTTTCCGTCTACGGTAAAGAAAAAATACGCGAATGAAGTCGTGTGCATCTCATAGCGTCATCCATTAGCGTCGTGAATTTGAATTTAGCACCACGCGTAGCGTACCCCGCGGGGGGCCGGCCTGAGCTACCCGCCGGGGACAATAGCTCTGAGGTTGGACGAGTCGCCGAGTTACGGACACTGGGGCAGTAGATGGCGTTAGTGGTACACGAAATGATAATTTTATGAAACAAAACTGAACACAATTTTGTTATTATTAATTTCTCGATGCAACAATGGGAACTACCACTCTATTATTGCATATAAAAATCATGTATTTACTCAGTAGTTTATAAATATTGACCCTCTTTTCATAAACGTACTGAGACGCGGAGAAAATTTGAAATGAATAAATAAGTTGTTTTTTACTTTCTTGAGAGACAATAATCAAAATAAAATTATTTAAAATCAATTTTATCCTTTGACGTATAAATATTTACGGAAAGTTAATGAAATATGATACGCGCATAAGTGCTACCAGTAGCGCCATCTGTGAGCTTTAAACAGTAGTTTTCCCTGAGGTGCCGTCCGCAGCAGAGTTTTCGCAATGGCGAAGTGAGTGGATTGGTCTGTAATTTGTGTATTGTTTTACTAGCTAGATTGTTTTACCCACTGCGCTCGCGTTAAAACATACGTTCACTATATTACTACGTCTACTACGACCTCTTACACAAATTTGAAGTTAATGAGTGATACATTTAAATGTTATTACTATGTACAATTAATTTCTTTAATTTTAATACAGCTGATGCAAAGTTTAAGTTGACAGCTCGAGGGCCGTTCAGCGTCAGTATGTGTTTAGACAAAATATAAACAATCTCAAACAACGTTTGATTAAACTTTTAAGTATTTTTAAAGAGATGGTGACTAACAGAGACGGGAGGCAATAAGAAAAAAAACAATATCGTACAACGGAAAAAAGAAAGCAAGGCTGATGAAACTTAAGCAATACGAAGAGATGGTATCGAAAAAAACGGGGGGCTCGGGGGGCGGAGCCCCCCGCTCTAACAAAATACTACATGCTAAAACTGAAAAATTCAAGTAGCTTTGATGAAAGGCTAAGTTACCTGTAGATATATGGTGATCAAGAAAAAACAAAACCCTAAAAGGCTAAAATGAAAGCAAGTCTCATCAAACTTTTAAGTATCCTGAAAAGATAGTGAACTAAAATGGCATAGTGCTGGCATTAAGAAAACACAAAAACTTAAAACGGAATCGAGAACGCAAGTCTGATCAAACTTTAAAAGATTCTAAAGAGATGGCGACCCAACCAGACGGGAAGCACGAAGAAAAAACAATATCGCACAACGGAAAGAAGAAAGCACGCCTGATGAAACTTTTAAATAACACGAAAAGATGTTATTGAAAAAAAAATGTATAACATGCTAAAACAGAAAAATAAAGTAAATCTGATGATAGGCTAAGAAGTTACGTGTAGATATGGTGATCAAGAAAACACAAAACCTTCACTAACGAGTAAGCAAGTCTGCACAACCTTTTGAGTAACCCGAAAAGATAGTGAACGATAGTGGCATAGTACTCGCATTAATGAAACGGAAACAAGAAAGCAGGTTTGACCAAACTTTTAGGTATTCTAAAGAGATGGTGACTAACAGAGACGGAAGGCACTAAGTTAATTATACCGCAACACGGAAAGAAAAAAGCAAGACTGATAAAACTTTTAAGCAGCACGAAGAGATGGTATTTAAAAATACAGGAGGCTCGGGGGGCAGAGCACTCAGAAAATGTCATTTGATAAAACTGAAAAATTCAATTAAATCTGATAAAAGGCTAAGTGACCTGTAGATATGGTGATGAAGAAAACGTAAAACCTTAAAACGCTAACAAGAAAACAAGTCTGATCAAACATAAAAGCAACCTGAAAATATATTGAACTAAAATGGCTTAGTGCTCGCATTATAATACACAAATCCTTAAAACGGAATCAACAAAGCAAGGCTGATCAAACTTTAAAGAATTCGAAGAAGAAGAAGATGTGGTGACCAAACCAGACGGGAGGCACGAAGAAAAAACAATATTGCACAACGAAAAGAAAAAAGCAAAGCACGACTGATGAAACTTTTAAGTAACACGAAGAGATGGTATTGAAAAAGACGGGGGGCTCGGGGGGCGGAGCCCCCCGTACTTAAAAAATGCAATATGCCAAGACTGAAAATTATAAGTAAATCTGATGAAAGGCTAAATGACCTGTAGATATGGTGATCAAGAAAGAAAAGAAAGAAAAGACAAAACCTTAAAATGCTAACTAGAAAACAAGTCTGATCAAACTTTTAAGTAACCTGAAAAGATAGTGAACTAAAATTGCATAGTGCTCGCATTAAGAAAACACAAATCCTTAAAACGGATTCAAGAAAGCAAGTCTGATCAAACTTTAAAGGATTCTAAATGGGGATGGTGACCAAACCAGACGGGAGGCGCGAAGAAAAAACAATATAACAAACGGAAAGAAAAAAGCAAGACTGGTGTAACTTTCAAGTTATCTGACGAGATAGATAACAAAAATGCAGTAGTGCTCACATTGAGAATACATAAACCTAAAAACGGTAACAGAAAAGCAATTCTGAACCAACGATTAAGTATTCTAAGGAGATGATGACCAAAAAAAGCGGGGCAGTAAGCAAGACAATATACCACAACGGAAAGAAGAGAACATGACTTTATTTAAGTAACCAATTGAGACAGTGCACAAAAATGTCGGAGGCCTCGCATTGAGAAAACAAAACAAGAAAGTAGAAATTGAATCTAAAATGAACAAGGAATCATGTCCGTGAAAGCATTCAAATATTCCAAAGATACAGTAAACAAAAAATATGGGGGGCTTGAGTTATGCCAAGCCAATGCCAAATGCCAAGTTATGCCAAGTGAACGTATTTTTTTTAACGCGTGCGAAGCCGCGGGCAAAAGCTAGTAAAAAATAAAATATTTTACGTATGTCCCGATATATTAACATAATAAAAACTAACACTGACTATAAAATTAAACCCATAATCTACTTTATGAATCTAATACACTAATTACAGATTTAGACAAAACAGATTTTTTTTTTCAGAGGTAACTTTCTGAAGTAGAAAGCCTTCAGCATTGTGATGAAGTATGTAATACGATTACTTAATGTCTTTACTTTTATTTCCCGGCACAGTTTTAACAATTTCCTCTAATACGTGCTGAGTTTTTTCCTTGTTTGAACCTTTTAAATTACTTCATAATTCGAATATATGCACTTTTGTAAACTGCACCTGCAAAAAACAACCTGACAGAAAGCAAACAAATGTTATAAGAATTCGATATTTTTCGTAGCTCCCTCTACGAAAAGCGTAGAGGCCATGTTACCAAAGCACGGGCAAAATCGGGCAGCTAGTCTAAAATGATTCAGATACTACATCATTTAAGGTTTATATCAGACTAGCTTTTGCCCGCGGGTTCGCACGCGTTAAAAAAAATACGTTCACTTGGCATAACTTGGCATTTGGCATTGGCTTGGCATAACTCAAGCCCCCCATATTTTTTGTTTACTGTATCTTTGGAATATTTGAATGCTTTCACGGACATGATTCCTTGTTCATTTTAGATTCAATTTCTACTTTCTTGTTTTGTTTTCTCAATGCGAGGCCTCCGACATTTTTGTGCACTGTCTCAATTGGTTACTTAAATAAAGTCATGTTCTCTTCTTTCCGTTGTGGTATATTGTCTTGCTTACTGCCCCGCTTTTTTTAGTCATCATCTCCTTGGAATACTTAATCGTTTGTTCAGATTTGCTTTTCTGTTACCGTTTTTAGGTTTATGTATTCTCAATGTGAGCACTACTGCATTTTTGTTATCTATCTCGTCAGATAACTTGAAAGTTACACCAGTCTTGCTTTTTTCTTTCCGTTTGTTATATTGTTTTTTCTTCGCGCCTCCCGTCTGGTTTGGTCACCATCCCCATTTAGAATCCTTTAAAGTTTGATCAGACTTGCTTTCTTGATTCCGTTTTAGGGTTTTGTTTTTATTTAATTTATTTATTTATCGAAAAACAGGTTACATAACATTACAGTTTACACCAATGCGTCATGAACCGAACAATGTTTATTTTGACGGCGAAACGGCGTGGCCCCGTTGTTCCGACATCTCGGGTGTTGTATTTGGTAGGTATTTAATGCGAGCACTATGCCATTTTTTCACTATCTTTTCACTATCGTTACTTTAAAGGTTGGGCAGAATTGCTTTCTCGTTAGCGTGTTTAAGTTTTGTGTCTTCTTGTGCAACATGTCTACAGGTAACTTAGGCGTTTCAACCGATTTACTTTAATTTTTCAATTTTAGCATGTAATGTTTTTTAATAGCGGGCGGCTCTGCCCCCCGAACCCCTCGTCTTTTTCAATGCCATCTCTTCGTGTTACTGACAAGTTTTATCAGTCTTCCTTTCTTCTTTCCGTCGTGCGAGGTTTTTTCTTCGTGCTTCCCGGTCTGGTTTGGTCACCATCTGTTTAGAATCCTTTAAAGTTTGATCAGACTTGCTTTCTTGAATCCGTTTTAAGGATTTGTGTTTTCTTAATGCGAGCACTATGCAATTTTAGTTCACTATCTTTTCAGGTTACTTAAAAGTTTGATCAGACTTGTTTTCTAGTTAGCATTTTAAGGTTTTGTCTTTTCTTTCTTTTCTTTCTTGATCACCATATCTACAGGTCATTTAGCCTTTCATCAGATTTACTTATAATTTTCAGTCTTGGCATATTGCATTTTTTAAGTGCGGGGGGCTCGGGCCCCCGAGCCCCCCGTCTTTTTCAATACCATCTCTTCGTGTTACTTAAAAGTTTCATCAGTCGTGCTTACTTCTTTTCGTTGTGCAATATTGTTTTTTCTTAGTGCCTCCCGTCTGGTTTGGTCACCACATCTTCTTCTTCTTCGAATTCTTTAAAGTTTGATCAGACTTGCTTTGTTGATTCCGTTTTAAGGATTTGTGTATTATAATGCGAGCACTAAGCCATTTTAGTTCAATATATTTTCAGGTTGCTTTTATGTTTGATCAGACTTGTTTTCTTGTTAGCGTTTTAAGGTTTTACGTTTTCTTCATCACCATATATACAGGTCACTTAGCCTTTTATCAGATTTAATTGAATTTTTCAGTTTTAGCAAATGACATTTTCTGAGTGCTCTGCCCCCCGAGCCCCCCGTATTTTTAAATACCATCTCTTCGTGCTGCTTAAAAGTTTTATCAGTCTTGCTTTTTTCTTTCCGTGTTGCGATATAATTAACTTAGTGCCTTCCGTCTCTGTTAGTCACCATCTCTTTAGAATACATAAAAGTTTGGTCAAACCTGCTTTCTTGTTTCCGTTTCATTAATGCGAGTACTATGCCACTATCGTTCACTATCTTTTCGGGTTACTCAAAAGGTTGTGCAGACTTGCTTACTCGTTAGTGAAGGTTTTGTGTTTTCTTGATCACCATATCTACACGTAACTTCTTAGCCTATCATCAGATTTACTTTATTTTTCTGGTTTAGCATGTTATACATTTTTTTTCAATAACATCTTTTCGTGTTATTTAAAAGTTTCATCAGGCGTGCTTTCTTCTTTCCGTTGTGCGATATTGTTTTTTCTTCGTGCTTCCCGTCTGGTTGGGTCGCCATCTCTTTAGAATCTTTTAAAGTTTGATCAGACTTGCGTTCTCGATTCCGTTTTAAGTTTTTGTGTTTTCTTAATGCGAGCACTATGCCATTTTAGTTCACTATCTTTTCAGGATACTTAAAAGTTTGATGAGACTTGCTTTCTTTTTAGCCTTTTAGGGTTTTGTTTTTTCTTGATCACCATATATCTACAGGTAACTTAGCCTTTCATCAAAGCTACTTGAATTTTTCAGTTTTAGCATGTAGTATTTTGTTAGAGCGGGGGGCTCCGCCCCCCGAGCCCCCCTTTTTAGGGTTCCGTACCTCAAAAGGAAAAAACGGAACCCTTATAGGATCACTTTGTTGTCCGTCTGTCCGTCCGTCTGTCAAGACCCTTTTTCTCAGGAACGCGTGGACGTATGAAGCTGAAATTTATATCAATTACTCAGGTCTACTGTCTCTTGAAGCTGTGAAAAAATCAAACTTCTAAGCCAACGCAATCAAAAGATACAGCCGTTTATGCCGCAAATTTTCGACACTTGCAAGGGAATCAAAACCTACAGGTTGCTTCCCGTGAACTCAGAATCTTGAAATTTGGTACGAAGCAACGTCTTATAGCATAGATAAAGGAATAATTACGAAAACCATATTTTTTTTTTTAATACCTAACTTTGCACCTAATTTGCAAATTTTCGACACTTGCAAGGGAATCAAAACCTACAGGGTGCTTCCCGTGAACTCAGAATCTTGAAATTTGGTACGAAGCAACGTCTTATAGCATAGATAAAGGAATAATTACGAAAACCATAATTTTTTTTTTTAATACCTAACTTTGCACCTAATTTATATGGGGCGCTATACATACCAGGTGCAAACTTAACTTAACCACTTAGGGATGGAAAGTGTTTGTACGGAACCCTCGGTGCGCGAGTCCGACTCGCACTTGGCCGGTTTTTTTTTTCGATACCATCTCTTCGTATTGCTTAAGTTTCATCAGCCTTGCTTTCTTTTTTCCGTTGTACGATATTGTTTTTTTTCTTATTGCCTCTTGTCTCTGTTAGTCACCATCTCTTTAAAAATACTTAAAAGTTTAATCAAACGTTGTTTGAGATTGTTTATATTTTGTCTAAACACATACTGACGCTGAACGGCCCTCGAGCTGTCAACTTAAACTTTGCATCAGCTGTATTAAAATTAAAGAAATTAATTGTACATAGTAATAACATTTAAATGTATCACTCATTAACTTCAAATTTGTGTAAGAGGTCGTAGTAGACGTAGTAATATAGTGAACGTATGTTTTAACGCGAGCGCAGTGGGTAAAACAATCTAGCTAGTAAAACAATACACAAATTACAGACCAATCCACTCACTTCGCCATTGCGAAAACTCTGCTGCGGACGGCACCTCAGGGAAAACTACTGTTTAAAGCTCACAGATGGCGCTACTGGTAGCACTTATGCGCGTATCATATTTCATTAACTTTCCGTAAATATTTATACGTCAAAGGATAAAATTGATTTTAAATAATTTTATTTTGATTATTGTCTCTCAAGAAAGTAAAAAACAACTTATTTATTCATTTCAAATTTTCTCCGCGTCTCAGTACGTTTATGAAAAGAGGGTCAATATTTATAAACTACTGAGTAAATACATGCATTTTAAATGCAATAATAGAGTGGTAGTTCCCATTGTTGCATCGCGAAATTAATAATAACAAAATTGTGTTCAGTTTTGTTTCATAAAATGATCATTTCGTGTACCACTAACGCCATCTACTGCCCCAGTGTCCGTAACTCGGCGACTCGTCCAACCTCAGAGCTATTGTCCCCGGCGGGTAGCGCAGGCCGGCCCCCCGCGGGGTACGCTACGCGTGGTGCTAAATTCAAATTCACGACGCTGATGGATGACGCTATGAGATGCACACGACTTCATTCGCGTATTATTTCTTTACCGTAGACGGAAAAAAAGTATCCTATAACCATCTTCGGATGTCCAGCTATCCCTGTACCAAAAATGGTTAAAATCCGTCCAGCCATTTCGGCGTGATTGGAGGACAAAGGATTTTATGAAAACAGATGGCGCCAGGTTGGCACGGCGACGCGTGTCCATACAAAACCACAATCAAGCTGCATCACGCTATCAATATTTTTCCTGAAGTAAGTTAGGCCAAACACAAACAATACAAAAATTTGCGCCTAATGTTCTAAATGTTGGTTGGTAAAACATATTTAAAAATGTATTTAATTAACTTAAATTGATTCGAAATACTTCTATTTCAATTACACTCGATAAAATGGCATTAAAAAATCTGTTTTATTCATTAACATTTATTATTGCGTCTCCGGGCTTTTTTATGGTCAATACTTACAAACTACAGAAGAATATAATTGCATATTCAATAAAAGAGCATTAATTAGTTCCTATTGTCGCAAATTGTGTTTTTAAAGAAATGTATGTTTTTTTTGAGCATGAGCCAATTTACAACGAACATTGCACTCATATTTTCGTCTGTGTTGGTCGATAATTGGCGCCATCTTTTCTATCTAACTAACACGGTTTCTGTAACTCAACGCCTCAAACAACCTTAACCTTATTGTTAATACCGGTGGGCCGCGCGGAGGTATTATGTCGAATTCATACTTTTTAGTTTTTGTACACGTAAGATCCACGCGGGGGTCGCGTCGTTCTAAATTCAAAATCACAAACGCTGTCATTATAAGGTTTACACATTGTAAGGAAAATATTTCATGGAATTTATGTTTTCAAAGATAAATATTAATCATAATAAAAAGTATCCTATAACCATCTTTGGATGTTCAGCTATTCCTGTACCAAAATTAGTAGCTTTTTATCCAGCCGTTTCGGCGTGATGCGAGGACAATGGTTTTTTTTATAACAGATGGCGCCAGGTTGGCACGGCGACGCGTGTCCATACAAAACAACTATCAGGCTGCATCACGCTATCGAGATTTTTCCTGAAATCATGACCTCCCTCCATAGAAAATTTAATTTCAATACAATTTTAGGATTTTATAATAGTATAGATATTACGTTCACGACTGTGAATGGTTTTCGGAACTTTCTTTGGATTATTTTAAATGTTTGTCTTTTAAACAAACCACCACGAATGACATTGTTGACAAACCATCATAAAATCAATTACCAGTGTAAGAAAGGCCGTTTCCGATTAAGGGAAGCAAAAATGCCCTTTAATATTATGACTTGGTTTTTTTTTCTACAGTCAGTTACGTCTAGTAGAGTAACTGTGTCAAGTTTGGTTGAAAAATTCTTTGTGGTTCCGCAGAAAAAAAATAAAAACGGAAATAATGAAATATGGTTTTTCTCCAAAACTATTTAACTTTAATGTACTATTATTTTTTCATTCTGTAAAGCTTAGTCAAGTTCATGTTTTAAGTGAAAATGGTATCTCTATATCTAACGATTAATGTAAAAAATAGGTAAGTCAAAATTTTAATATATATATTTTTTTACTTTTGTGAGAGATACCACTCTAATTGACATTTCTAAATAAGCCTTGGTTAACGTCCTGTAACACATATTAATTTGATGGATAAAATCGGAAAGCAACTATGTCAAAATGAAATAAATAACTGGGTTGGATTTTATTACATTTTATTAGTAAGCTATTCTAACACTTCCAAATAACCAAAACATACATCCTCTTTACAAATGAACAAGATTTGACAGTTAGTGACATTTGCCTTTTATTGTTATTGAAAATGTCATTATTTTTGTAATAACACAAAAACTATGCATATATTAATCATTTTTGCTATTCGGTATATAAGCTTTACTTAACAGTATACCAGATTATCAATTTAAAGGTTTTAATCGGACACTAACTGTAAAATGGAATTTAAATGACTTTTCGGGTATGACTTCATTATCTTGAAATTGTAATTACAAACTATTCTTTGTTCGCCACGCAATAATCCTCTTTCTATCGAAATTAAAATGAATACATATTATGACAGTAATAAAAATGAATTGTTTTTTTAAATGTAACATGACTTTTCAGGGACATTAGAAAGATAACTCGTCTTTACAAAATGAATTCTAAAGCGAATGTAATCAAAAAAATATTAAGAAAGAAACCTACATCATTATAATCACCTCGCAATGATATAAGTAGCGATTTCGTATCTATCAGAAATACTTAATGAAGATGGTTCGTTGAATTTGGAATATGTGAAGGAAAATTCTAATATACTGAAACTGGAAGTCCAATCTCGCCATATTTCAAAAAAATATTTACAGATGCTTTATCGAATATGTCCCAAAGAGCATTGGTGTTGGATCCATAAGGCGGCATTATTGTGGATGTGCCAACGGAATGCGAACAGTAGTGTGTTGTTCACAGATTGTTGCTATTGTTTATTATTTATCGCAAGCAAGATATTTGTCCAAAATCGTTCGGCCTGCTGAAACTTTAAGCGGACTTTTTTTGAATCACGGAATTCACGTTACTGTCAATGAAGATAGCGATGAGGATTAGAATAAGTGTATTTTTTTTCATTACGTAACTAAAAAGGTGTCATTTTTCTAGCAAATGTCACTGTAACTGTCAAATCTTGGTTATTTGTAAAGAGGATATTATGTTTTGGTTATTTAGCAGTGTTAGAGAAGTTTACTCCTTAAATAGTAATGAATTCCAGCCCAGTTATTTATTTCATTTTGACACAGTTGCTTTCCGATTTTATCCATCAAATTAATATGTGTTACAGGACGTTAACTAAGGTTTATTTAGAAATGTCAATTAGAGTGGTATCTCTCACAAAAGTAAAAAAAAATTATATTAAAATTTTGACTTACCTATTTTTTTACATAATCGTTAGATATAGAGATACCATTTTCACTTAAAACGTGAAGATGACTAAGCTTTACAGAATGAAAAAATAATAGTACATTAAAGTTAAATAGTTTTGGAGAAAAACCATATTTCATTATTTCCGTTTTTATTTTTTTTCTGCGGAACCACAAATAATTTTTTAACCAAACTTGACACAGTTACTCTACTAGACGTAACTGACTGTAGAAAAAAAAATCTGCCCATTATCACGAAAGGGCATATTTTCTTCCCTTAATCGGAAACGGCCTTAGTTCCAGTTAAATTCCGCCATCCTCATATATTTCGAGTCAGGCTTTATGCATTTTTGCATTGCAGTTCTTTGACAATTTTATTTTGTCGTAATAATTGATTTAAAACACCCACGATTTTATGAGATTCATACAGGTAACAAGGGAATCGGGGAGTATCACCACTGGCAACACAGACACGGATTGACAGAACCAACTACAAAAAACTGTAAATAGTTTTGAAGTAATTGAAGACCATTATTATTTTTTGACCCTCTGAAGTGAACACACTTACACCACGTGATTAACCTTCTCAGTGAGTCATTAAAGTGAAAGTTGTTTGTTGACGATTTTCCAAAAAGTTGTTGGTTTAATCTTTGTGACTCATTATGGAAAATAATGACAAAGATATGTTTTCTGATTTTTATTATTATTTATACTCATTCTTTTCATAATTTTGTATTTATATACCTGCTACGAATCACTTAACTTTACACAAAAAATTTACTTACCTGTATTTTCAAATTGAGATTCAACGTAGTTCAGATACTGTCATAGAAATAATATTATATCTATACTATTATAAAATCCTAAAATTGTATTGAAAATAAATTTTCTATGGAGGGAGGTCATGATTTCAGGAAAAATCTCGATAGCGTGATGCAGCCTGATAGTTGTTTTGTATGGACACGCGTCGCCGTGCCAACCTGGCGCCATCTGTTATAAAAAAAACCATTGTCCTCGCATCACGCCGAAACGGCTGGATAAAAAGCTACTAATTTTGGTACAGGAATAGCTGAACATCCAAAGATGGTTATAGGATACTTTTTATTATGATTAATATTTATCTTTGAAAACATAAATTCCATGAAATATTTTCCTTACAATGTGTAAACCTTATAATGACAGCGTTTGTGATTTTGAATTTAGAACGACGCGACCCCCGCGTGGCTCTTACGTGTACAAAAACTAAAAAGTATGAATTCGACATAATACCTCCGCGCGGCCCACCGGTATTAACAATAAGGTTAAGGTTCTTTGAGGCGTTGAGTTACGGCACGTTACGGAAACCGTCTTAGTTAGATAGAAAAGATGGCGCCAATTATCGACCAACACAGACGAAAATATGAGTGCAATATTCGTTATAAATTGGCTCATGCTCAAAAAAAAACATACATTTCTTTAAATGTTTACAAATGAAGCGAAAATTGAAAAAAAAATAAGCATTTCTTTAAAAACACAATTTGCAACCATAGGAACTAATTAATGCTCTTTTATTGAATATGCAATTATATTCTTCTGTAGTTTGTAAGTATTGACCATAAAAAAGCCCGGAGACGCAATAATAAATGTTAATGAATAAAAAAGATTTTTTAATGCCATTTTATCGAGTGTAATTGAAATAGAAGTATTTCGAATGAATTTAAGTTAATTAAATACATTTTTAAATATGTTTTACCAACCAACATTTAGAACATTAGGCGCAAATTTTTGTATTGTTTGTGTTTGGCCTAACTTACTTCAGGAAAAATATTGATAGCGTGATGCAGCTTGATTGTTGTTTTGTATGGACACGCGTCGCCGTGCCAACCTGGCGCCATCTGTTTTCATAAAATCCTTTGTCCTCCAATCACGCCGAAATGGCTGGACGGATTTTAACCATTTTTGGTACAGGGATAGCTGGACATCCGAAGATGGTTATAGGATACTTTTTTTCCGTCTACGGTAAAGAAAAAATACGCGAATGAAGTCGTGTGCATCTCATAGCGTCATCCATTAGCGTCGTGAATTTGAATTTAGCACCACGCGTAGCGTACCCCGCGGGGGGCCGGCCTGCGCTACCCGCCGGGGGACAATAGCTCTGAGGTTGGACGAGTCGCCGAGTTACGGACACTGGGGCAGTAGGTGGCGTTAGTGGTACACGAAATGATAATTTTATGAAACAAAACTGAACACAATTTTGTTATTATTAATTTCTCGATGCAACAATGGGAACTACCACTCTATTATTGCATATAAAAATCATGTATTTACTCAGTAGTTTATAAATATTGACCCTCTTTTCATAAACGTACTGAGACGCGGAGAAAATTTGAAATGAATAAATAAGTTGTTTTTTACTTTCTTGAGAGACAATAATCAAAATAAAATTATTTAAAATCAATTTTATCCTTTGACGTATAAATATTTACGGAAAGTTAATGAAATATGATACGCGCATAAGTGCTACCAGTAGCGCCATCTGTGAGCTTTAAACAGTAGTTTTCCCTGAGGTGCCGTCCGCAGCAGAGTTTTCGCAATGGCGAAGTGAGTGGATTGGTCTGTAATTTGTGTATTGTTTTACTAGCTAGATTGTTTTACCCACTGCGCTCGCGTTAAAACATACGTTCACTATATTACTACGTCTACTACGACCTCTTACACAAATTTGAAGTTAATGAGTGATACATTTAAATGTTATTACTATGTACAATTAATTTCTTTAATTTTAATACAGCTGATGCAAAGTTTAAGTTGACAGCTCGAGGGCCGTTCAGCGTCAGTATGTGTTTAGACAAAATATAAACAATCTCAAACAACGTTTGATTAAACTTTTAAGTATTTTTAAAGAGATGGTGACTAACAGAGACAAGAGGCAATAAGAAAAAAAACAATATCGTACAACGGAAAAAAGAAAGCAAGGCTGATGAAACTTAAGCAATACGAAGAGATGGTATCGAAAAAAACGGGGGGCTCGGGGGGCGGAGCCCCCCGCTCTAACAAAATACTACATGCTAAAACTGAAAAATTCAAGTAGCTTTGATGAAAGGCTAAGTTACCTGTAGATATATGGTGATCAAGAAAAAACAAAACCCTAAAAGGCTAAAATGAAAGCAAGTCTCATCAAACTTTTAAGTATCCTGAAAAGATAGTGAACTAAAATGGCATAGTGCTCGCATTAAGAAAACACAAAAACTTAAAACGGAATCGAGAACGCAAGTCTGATCAAACTTTAAAAGATTCTAAAGAGATGGCGACCCAACCAGACGGGAAGCACGAAGAAAAAACAATATCGCACAACGGAAAGAAGAAAGCACGCCTGATGAAACTTTTAAATAACACGAAAAGATGTTATTGAAAAAAAAATGTATAACATGCTAAAACAGAAAAATAAAGTAAATCTGATGATAGGCTAAGAAGTTACGTGTAGATATGGTGATCAAGAAAACACAAAACCTTCACTAACGAGTAAGCAAGTCTGCACAACCTTTTGAGTAACCCGAAAAGATAGTGAACGATAGTGGCATAGTACTCGCATTAATGAAACGGAAACAAGAAAGCAGGTTTGACCAAACTTTTAGGTATTCTAAAGAGATGGTGACTAACAGAGACGGAAGGCACTAAGTTAATTATACCGCAACACGGAAAGAAAAAAGCAAGACTGATAAAACGTTTAAGCAGCACGAAGAGATGGTATTTAAAAATACAGGAGGCTCGGGGGGCAGAGCACTCAGAAAATGTCATTTGCTAAAACTGAAAAATTCAATTAAATCTGATAAAAGGCTAAGTGACCTGTAGATATGGTGATGAAGAAAACGTAAAACCTTAAAACGCTGACAAGAAAACAAGTCTGATCAAACATAAAAGCAACCTGAAAATATATTGAACTAAAATGGCTTAGTGCTCGCATTATAATACACAAATCCTTAAAAACGGAATCAACAAAGCAAGGCTGATCAAACTTTAAAGAATTCGAAGAAGAAGAAGATGTGGTGACCAAACCAGACGGGAGGCACGAAGAAAAAACAATATTGCACAACGAAAAGAAAAAAGCAAAGCACGACTGATGAAACTTTTAAGTAACACGAAGAGATGGTATTGAAAAAGAAGGGGGGCTCGGGGGGCGGAGCCCCCCGCACTTAAAAAATGCAATATACCAAGACTGAAAATTATAAGTAAATCTGATGAAAGGCTAAATGACCTGTAGATATGGTGATCAAGAAAGAAAAGAAAGAAAAGACAAAACCTTAAAATGCTAACTAGAAAACAAGTCTGATCAAACTTTTAAGTAACCTGAAAAGATAGTGAACTAAAATTGCATAGTGCTCGCATTAAGAAAACACAAATCCTTAAAACGGATTCAAGAAAGCAAGTCTGATCAAACTTTAAAGGATTCTAAATGGGGATGGTGACCAAACCAGACGGGAGGCGCGAAGAAAAAACAATATAACAAACGGAAAGAAAAAAGCAAGACTGGTGTAACTTTCAAGTTATCTGACGAGATAGATAACAAAAATGCAGTAGTGCTCACATTGAGAATACATAAACCTAAAAACGGTAACAGAAAAGCAATTCTGAACAAACGATTAAGTATTCTAAGGAGATGATGACCAAAAAAAGCGGGGCAGTAAGCAAGACAATATACCACAACGGAAAGAAGAGAACATGACTTTATTTAAGTAGCCAATTGAGACAGTGCACAAAAATGTCGGAGGCCTCGCATTGAGAAAACAAAACAAGAAAGTAGAAATTGAATCTAAAATGAACAAGGAATCATGTCCGTGAAAGCATTCAAATATTCCAAAGATACAGTAAACAAAAAATATGGGGGGCTTGAGTTATGCCAAGCCAATGCCAAATGCCAAGTTATGCCAAGTGAACGTATTTTTTTTAACGCGTGCGAAGCCGCGGGCAAAAGCTAGTTATTAATAAAGTGTACACGTGTTTAGTACACGAAAAACAGTCAGGAAAAGAGTGCATTCGATTAAAATGATATAACGAGGTTACCACAGGGACATGGCAGGTAATTAAACGAATGTCACTATAGTGCGGTTGCGATTGGTTTCAAAACTGTTTTCATAGAAATCTTATAAATAGCGCCCTCTTGACAATCCTCATATATTTCTGGTCAGGCTTTAAATCAATTATTACGAATTATTTTTTTGTTAAAGAACTGCAATGTAAAAATGCATAATTATAATTTTTGTTCGACTGGCGGAAAACATTTTTATTTCCTCATAATTATTTTGTTATTAACTGGCAACTACTCAGTGACGTAGAAAGTCTCACTAGCCGGAGTGACATACCTTACTTTCTTTTACCATGATTATTTAAAAATTCAAATTGTGATGTCACTATGTGCAAAAGCTCACGGATTTTTGAACGTATGACAAGCGTAGATTGTAAAAAGACGCCTAATTGCGCATACGACGTTTTTCCATCTTTATGCAAAGGGCTGTCATGTCAAAAATGTTGGCCGATCTGATCAGGTTGTTTTGTTTTTAATTATCCGTATCAAATATGTAGCTGGCCGTTTCTATTTTAACCCTAGGGGCCAAAACGACCACCTTAGGCCCGCTTCGCGAAGCCAACATGAAATACTTTATAGCAGAAGTGAAAAAAATATTTATTATGCGTTGTAGCATTCCGCCTCATTGAAAACGCACGCTAAGCAGTCGTAAGGCAAGGTGATGAAATGAAATAAAACACATTTAGATGAGGTAATAAATAATTTATCTTTACCTAAATACAGTACATAAATAATGGTGAACAGGTTTATCAACCTTCCTTCCACAACCCCGCCTGGTGACAAGCAAAAATCACTAAAAATTCTGTCACTGCTTTTCAAAACCTCGTATCTAAACTCCGGATTTTAATTAGGCGAACTAACTTGACAGTTCATTGCACACGAATGTTGCCACAGTTTCGCTAGTGTTGTTAATATCGATAATTAAAAAAACCAGTTCCTACCAGAGGTTTAGTTAAACAGCATAAAAAAAAAGTAGACATTACGTATTTCATAAATTTTGAATTATTGTGTTTGAAATCTAACTAATAATTTTATTACACGAATCAATAATAAAAAAACGGTTGCTATTAAAATACTTACATTGAACGAACTTTATTTTCGGACATCGCTAAGAACGCTGTCCGCCTTTTTTTTTCTTGACAGTTCCATAGTACTATCGAATACACTGATAACTGTACATTTTTAAACGAATATAAACCTTATTACACCATAATTAAGTGTCTATGGGTGTATTGTTAAGGTTATATAGACATATTTGTATCGACATAAACCAATCACTATTTATTTTTTTCTATTCCTGACAACACTTTGAGCTGTCAAGTTAGTTCGCCTAATTAAAATCCGGAGTTTAGTTTGTAGATTGATATTGAGATACGAGCTTTGGTTTAAGTAAGTATTTGTTACTGAGTTTTGGTTGTCGGCAGACGATTACCCTATTATTCACACTTGGTCTACTTGGCCTGCAGTGACGCCAACCTCTTCTTCAAGTCGAGGAGTGCGTTGACCTCCGGGGTCCACACAGACTTGTCCTTCGTCGATGCTTTCAGCTTCCGCACTTTGTCGCCCTAGGGAGGAAATATATTTATTGTTATACAGGAAATAGTTACAGATTTCATTGGCTAGTGCTCTTGTATAGTCTGTTCGATCTCTAAGATCAAATGAAGTCACTTTGGCACAAGGTACAAAACGATGTGATAGCTCAATTGGGAGAGCACTACGCCGGAAACGTAGGGCCGCAGGTTTGAGTCCTGCTTACACTGCAGTGGATCACATTACATTATTAGGGTTCCGTACCCAAAGGGTAAAAACCGGCCAAGTGCGTGTCGGACTTGCGCACCGAGGGTTCCGTACAAACACTTTCCATCCCTAAGTGGTTAAGTTAAGTTTGCACCTGGTATGTATAGCGCCCCATATAAATTAGGTGCAAAGTTAGGTATTAATAGGTATTAAAAAAAAACTACTTACTAGATCTCGTTCAAAACAATTTTCGTTGGTAGTTTTTATAGTAATGTACATCATATGTTTTTTTTAGATTTTTCATTTTCTTATTTTAGAAGTTAGAGGGGGGGGACCAACTTTTTTCCACTTTGGAAGCGTCTGTCACGCAAACTATTCGGTTTAGAAAAAAAATGTTTTAGAAACCTCGATATCATTTTTGAAGACCTATCCATAGATACCTCACACGTATGTGTTTGATGAAAAAAAAATTTTTGCGTTTCAGTTCTAAGTATGGGGAGCCCCCAATATTTATTATTATTTTTTTATTTTTGCATCAAAATCTTAATGCGGTTCACAGAATACATCTACCTACCAAGTTTCAACAGTATAGCTCTTATAGTTTCGGAAAAAAATGGCTGTGACATACGGACGGACAGACAGACAAACAGACATGACGAATCTATAAGGGTTCCGTTTTTTGCCATTTGGCTACGGAACCCTAAAAATCGGGACCCTATTACTAAGACTCCGCTTTCCGTCTGTCTATCTGTCTGTCTGTCTGTGTGTCCCTCTGTCACCAGTCTATATCTCATGAGTCGTGATAGCTAGAGTTAAAATTCTCACAGATTATGCATTTCTGTTGCCGCTGTAACAACAAATACTAAAAACAGAATAAAATAAATGTTTAAGTGGCGCTCCCATACAACAACCGTGATCAGTTGCGTTACCTTTGCACCTCATCTGTATGCGGTGCCATACGTACCAGGTGCAAACTTAACCCGGCCAGTTAAGATTCGAAGTGTACGGAACCCTCGGTGCGCGAGTCTGACTCGTACATGGCCGGTTTTTCTTTCATAATTTACCTTCGTGTCAATATTTTTGAAGCTCACCTGTTCAGCAATAGCCTTCTCTAAGCTGGCGACACTGTCACCGGAAGTGGGCGTGGCCTGCGCGTGCGCCTGCGCGGCCGTCAGCTGTTTCTTCAGCTCGAGCAGCTTGTTCACTTCCGGCGCCCACACTGCCTTGTCTTTCGTTGACGCTTTCAACTGTCGAACTTTTTCGCCCTAGAAAAGAAAATTGGCACAATTGACACAACAACATATTTCTATCTATATCTATATCAAGTTAAGGAAAAAATAAAATAACAGCATTTATTAATTTTCCAAAATGTCCCGATTTGTGATAAAATATATATATTTTTTTTATCTAGCCTATAGGACTGTTAATTTCCTTACAAATTGTAAATTTAGATTATAAGTTAGCACGCAGTGTAAATTGTACGCCATACGATAAATAAATAGGACTGTCCCACTGCTGGGCAAAGGCCTCTCCTTTTGATTTCCACAGATCCCTGTCTGACGCTGCCTCCGACCAGTTGCTGAGGGATGCGTCTATGTCGTCCCGCCATAAAGTACCGTATTATTATTAGAATTTAATTCTTGTTTACGAGTTCATGGAACATTAAAACAATGAAAAACATATGCATTAGGGGAAAGTGGTCACCATTCGTACACGGGGCACATTCGTACAGTTAGTATAACAGACAAACTAAACGGCACACAAACACGCGTTTGCTTGTGTGCATAGACATACCGGCCGCCATGTTGCTAGCAGAGTGTCGCGCCAGTCGCACCACGGTGCATCGGCTGACAAGACGTAACGTGTTTTCGCGCGCAGTGAGTAAATTTTTTACGTAAATTTAATTCGCAATTGTAAGTAGAATTGTTATGTTTTTGACAAAATAGTGTTGATTAATATTAATGTTAACATTGATTATTTTGAGGTTTAATTGTTATATTTCTCAAACTAAATTAGATTTTTTATAAAGCTGTATTTTAATTTTGTGCAAGGCATGGGGTGCATTCGGACAGCAACACAGGGGGCACATTCGTACGCGTACGAATTCTCCCCTTTAGGTTTTATTAACCACCAGAACATCACAATAACATTTTTCTTTTTATGAAGTATTCTACTTCTAACAAAACGATATATTTTATAAAGTAAACCTTATAATTAATATTTTATTGCAGAACCATGGTACGAAAAACCAATAAAGGAAGAAAACCGGGTAAATCCCGTATATATACAGATACACCTGAAAAAACTGAATTAGAAGAGAGACATAGACAGAAAGAATAGAAAAATAGAAGAGGAAAGGAAAGCCAGAGCTAAAGCAGTGAAACGTAGTTTGATAGAACTTAGTTCAAGACAAAAGAAAAGAAAGCTAAGCAAATAAAAAGTGATGAAGATTCAGAGGAATCTGAAGGATCGCAATTTAGCTTGCGGGAGAGTTCAACATCTCCAATCGGTTTCGAAACGGACGAAGAGACTGATGATTGCAGTAGCGATAATAATTTAAATGTGACACCAAAGAAAATCAAATATAATTGTTTTATTTTGGTAAAGTTTGAAAAAAAGACTTAGGATAAGTTCTAAGTCATTATTCGGGTACGGAGCTGAAATTATCTTATCTTTGGAAGAAACCGGGATCATCATGGTCATTCGATTTTCCTGATATAGAAGACATACACACTCTGTATATCAGCGATGTCGTCATGATCCTACCTGATCCACAACCACGAGCGGGCTGTACAGCTAGAATGGCTAGACTTTTTACTTTTGCAGTTGATTTAAATAATTATAATGTGCAATATCTTCCAAAGTAACAACCAAATATGTATGATTATTGACTTTAAGTTTAGATTGTCAAAGACTGTACAAAATACTCATAAAAAATGATTGCAAAGAAATCATTAAGAATGATTGTTAAGCTTAAAATTAAATAAAACTAAACTGTGGATAAAAGATTTCATTTTTTGTTATGTTTCTAAAGAAACATTTATCGACTATGAGTCAAGTCAAATATTATTAAGTTTGTTCTTTAATAAATAAATATTTTTATAATAATTAATAAAAATGTAACGACTTTAATAGGCTTTTTAATTACCCTGTATGAATCTACCCCATGGCGTATGAAAGTACCCCACCTACTGTACGAACGTACCCCGTACGTGGGGTACGTTCGTACAAATATTTGATCGTAGAAAACTTACTATAACTCTTTAACCTTTTGACATAATAGTTTTGGATTTTTTTGTAACAAACTACAACATATTTGTTACGCTTAGGTATATAAACTAGATAAATTCAACATTCCATCATAAATTTAAAAAATAAAATGTAAAAAGCGTACGAATGGTGACCACTTTCCCCTACTAGCGACCCGCCCGGCTTCACACGGGTGCAATGCTAATAAATTATGCATGTATTATACATATAAACCTTCCTCTTGGATCACTATCTATTAAAAAAAACGCATCAAAATCCGTTGCGTAGTTTTGAAGATCTAAGCATACATAGGGTGATAGGGACCGACGGACAGACTGCAGGAAGCGACTTTGCTTTATACTATGCAGTGATTATCAAATTACAATAATCAACACACAAGAACAACAAAACAAGAAAACCCGGCCAAGAGCATGTCGGGCCACGCTCAGTGTAGGGTTCCGTAGTTGCTCATCCTTCACAAGAGACGGGCTTAAAACAGCGGTTTTAAGCCCGAGGTTTAAGTTACGAGAAAGATTTCAAGTTCTATAAAAAGGTCGTAAACGCCAAAGTAACTGTAATTACTTATTAACTTCTGGAAGTCAACTTACGTCCTTTTAAAGAAAATTATGAAATTTTGTGATAACTCAAAAACGGATGGACCGATTTTGTTCAATAAAGTTTCCATTGAAAGTACTTATAAGGCCTCATTTTCATGAATTTTTTCATATTTTTTTGAGCCGTGGTTGAAAAGTTAGAGGGCGAGACACTATTTTTTTTATTTTCGGAGCGAATATTTAAAAAAATTCTGACTTTATCAAAAAGTAATGTTTAGAGACCCCTATTATTTTTAACAGACCTATTCAACGACACCCCACACACTAGAGTTGAAACGAAAAAAAATTCACCCCCATTTTAGGTGTTCGAGAGGTACCCGAAGAAAACAAAAATTTATTTTTTTTATTTTACCGTTTTGTCGGCGTGATACATACACATACTCATACCAAATTTCAGCTTTCTAGTACTAATGATCACGGAGCTAAGCCGCGGACGGACGGACAGACGGACATGGCGAAACTATAAGGGTTCCTAGTTGACTACGGAACCCTAAAAATGCAACAATCATAAGCGCCACGACCTCCCGTGCCATTTTCAGGAACTAATCTCCATTGCCAAAATTATCGCTGCGCAGGTGGCCTTGGATCAAGGACGCGTCCTTGTTCGAAGGTCTCGTCCTTCCTACAAGGTCACTGCGAAGGTGACGCCCTTGTGAAGGCCGTGACCTTGAATTTGGCTGAGAACGAGGCCATTTTTCGTGAATAGAATAAAGCGCAAATAGGCGTGCAGACATTTTTTTAAAGATATCTTTCGATTCTATTAGGTATGTATTTATTGGTATCAAATGTCTATATGGGACTAAATTAAAATTAATTGGGACTAAAATACATTTAGAGTGCTCTAAGAATGAGAAATTACTGTTAAACTACGAAATTTCTACGGAGCGCTGAAGTCGCTTGGGTATTTTTCATAATCATAATGCCTGAGTACTTTGACTATGAGACATCGGATATTCGGATGCTTTGATACCTAAACTTTGGCGGCGGCTTTGTTGTTCAGTTTTAGGAATAGCCTCCTTTGTTTGAGGTAAGTACCTATGAGTGGGAAAGCAATAGAATTTTGTCAACTTTAGGTAAATATCCACCCGAATTTCCTGTCCCCGATTATGATTAATGTTAGGGACCTAGTGATAATGGGGGCATTTATCCTAACTTAACTGACCCAAGTACCTTGGAATTATTAGCAATGCCTGGGAATTATATAACAATGTCCAATTTATCACTTCACCCATGACATAGGGTAAATCGCCAATTACTGGCCACCGTTCAATAACTGGCCACCTCATACTAAAAATTAACTCTTTCTACCTACAAACTGAACTCATTTTAGTATAACGTGGCCCGTTATTGAAAGTTGGCCAGTAATTAACACCTTATACTAAAATGAATTATATTTGCTGGTGAACAGAGTTCATTTTTAGTATGAGGTGGCCATTTATTGAACGGTGGCCAGTAATTGGCGATTTACCCTATATTAATATTTCACCCCATTGAGTATAACCTCGTTAGGTTCTTCTTTTCATATCAAGGGTGGAAAATAATGAAACATATTTGGGAAAAATGTCATTACCTGCTCAGCAACGGCTTTCTCCAAGTCAGCGACGGACGCCCCGGAAGTGGGCGTGGCCTGCGCGTGCGCCTGCGCGGCCGCCAGCTGTTTCTTCAGCTCGAGCAGCTTGTTCACTTCCGGCGCCCACACTGCCTTGTCTTTTGTCGATGCCTTGAGTGCGCGGACCTTTTCACCCTAAGTATAATAATTAACGAATATTTTATATTAAACTTAGAATAAGTACACCTATACTCGACGCCATGTAGCTTGTCAATAGAGATTAATGACCCCACTTTCATCCCGATGACGAAATTAGTTAGCGATAAGTACCCATTTCTATGTAAACCTGTCGCTAAACTCTTATCGTAAGTGCATCTTGGTACAGGGTGGTGCAAGTACGGCACTCCGTACAAGTGTCATAACAAAAAAACAAATAATGTTGCGCAAATTATGTTTCTGTATTTTCATGCTATAAATGTTGAATTTATTAACTAAATTAATTTGCGGTTATTATCTTTGATTTCAAAGTAAATATTATTAAGTACTATGTTGTATAAAAGTGACATGGAATGTTCCCAAAACGAAATAAAACTCTCCTTTTGGATTTTGGACGTGGCGTCGAGTATAGAACGAGAGTCTATAAACAACAGACTATAAATTTCTAAGTTAACTTAAAAAAAGACGTGGCAGAAACGGCCGCATCTTTTTTTAAATTAACTTAGAAGTTAGATTTTATAACAGTTCAATGGACTGTTGAGTATATGGCTTTAATTTCAACTCGATACCTTCACGCGTTCCCGAGATAAAGGGTCTTGACGGACGGACAACAAAGGTTCCGTTTTTCCCTTAGAGGTACGGAACCCTAAAAAGGGGGAAACGATGGGGTGAATTTTAAAATTTGATTAGAAGTAATATTAGAAGATATTTCGTATTCAAGTATATTGTCTAACCTGTTCCGCCACAGCTTTTTCTAGTTCCGCCACACTGCCTGTTGCTCCTTTGCTTGTGACATCACCGTTTTGCTGAAAAAAAAAGAAACATGTCAAAAGATTCTGAACCATAGACTAATATTTGACGACGCGTTTGGCTCGGTTGGTAGACACCTGCCTACTGAGTCGGCGGTCCCGGGTTCGAATCCCGGCCGGGGCAAATATTTGTGTTACGAATTCGAATAATTGTTCCTGGGTCATGGATGGTATAAGAAATTAAGGTATGACACTCCGTAATGACAGGTGAGATTTTTGACGCTATGTTTGGTCGGTTGGTTCTGTCAATCTGTTTCTGTGTTGCTAGTGGTGTACTGTGAAGGTTGTACTTCACTCTCGGTGGTATTGGCCACCGACATAAAAATAAAGTCATTTTTATGTATTTGAATCAGCGAGTGACATCCGTCATAAATATAAAATGTTTAGTTAGTCTTCAACTGGCCTCTGGGCAATAAAGATATTGATAGTACCTCTGCTCTATTAATCAGCCCCATCTGACTGCATCCCCGTAGTCGTACAGTACCATCATACTCCCCGATTACCTTGTTACCCGTATGAATGTCATAAAATCGTTATAGTGATCAATTATGGCGACAAAATAAATCTCAGTCAAAGAAAATGACAGTCATAATGCATAATTGTTATTTTTTGTAACATTTTTTTCTTATAATTATTTTGTTACCATAAATCGGCAATTAATCGGTGACGTATAAAGTCTCACTAGCCGGAGTGCCATATACCTTATTTTCTTATAAAATCAAAATGAAAACGTTTATTCTGCAAGTAGGCCACAAGGGCACTTTCACATGTCTCAATCTGAATCTACCGGCATTTCACAAGATACCGCTGTTGAGAAGAAATCCGAAAAAAACTCAACGGTAAGTATTTTTTTTCGTAAATTACACCTTAATCCGAACATTGGTTATCATCTGTTTATATGATAAAAACTAGCGACCCGCCCCGGCTTCGCACGGGTGCATTGCTGATAAATTATGAATGTATTATACACAAAGACCTCCCTCTTGAATCACCATCTATTTAAAAAAAAAACATTAAAATCCGTTGCGTAGTTTTAAAGATTTAAGCATACATTAGGGACAGACTGGAAGCGAGTTTGACTATGTAAGGTGGATCAACTTTTTCTTGTTGTTATTCTGTCCCGTCACTCAGGTGACAATGGTGATTAAACTTCTAAGAAAAGTGTTGATAATTTATAATATTGGTATTTTCAAGAGATAGTGTAAATAAGAATGGGCCTATAACTGCTGCAATTACAACGTTTTTGTTGAATATCGCCGCCGAAAATCGTATTTTTAGAGAGTGACCCCAGGGGACATCACCATGGCAACCAGCAACAGAAAAAAGTTGATTGACCCTGATACCATGGTCTATAGCAGTACCTTCTTTTCCCTGTCATCTTGTGTCCCGGCGTATTTCGCCTTCAGTTTTTCGAGCACTTCCGGTTCGATCTTCGTGAACAGCGGTTCCGGTTTGCCGATCTGGTGTCCGGCCGGCAGGTATTGGATGAACGATGGATTACTGGAAATACCGAAATTATCCGCCATTAAACGTCACGGTTTGGCGAGTAATATTACATTGTTAAATGTTATTTTTCTAAGTTAAATAAATAAATAAAAAATGTAAAAAAAATGGTGCTATGCCTACCCCTACTACCCTAAATCCAAGCAGTTAGAAATCGAGGGATGAGACACTAAGTCCGTTTATTTTGGAAATCCTTGAGAGATTTGTCGAACTTCAGAAGAGCTTAGCTCAATATGTATGAATGACATGATAATGTATGTATGTACAGTATGCTGATTTAATTAATATCACATCAGTCGTCCTATTATAAAAGAAAAATTTAATGTGATCCACTACAATGTAACCAGGACACGAACCGGCCACCCTACGTTTCCGACGCAGTCTTTCTTTTATAATTTTCCTTTGTGTCAATATTTATAAAAATAGCAATATGTATACATACACTTTTAAAACAGAATTGATAAAAAGAAAACTCATAAGGCAGTCTGGGGATTTTCTTTCGGCGGTTCTTTCTAATATGATAGAAATGCCTTATAGTGAACAACAGACAATTTTAAACGAAATTAATTATGGTTGGTATGGGACAGCGGTGGATGACTTTTGGTTGTTGTACTTACTTCGAGTTGACCCTAAGCGCGTCGGGCGCTAGGTTGAGCAGCCACCAAAACCGGTGGCCGTTGGGATCTTTACGGACAGTTTGGTGGCTTTGGTGGTTCATCAGTAGCGACTATGGTTCGAACGGACGGTTTAAAACAAAATTATTGTCTGTTTTACAGACGTGGGGTTTACCCTAAGCGCGTCAGGCGCTAGATTGAGCAGCCACCAAAACCGGTGGCCGTTGGGATTTCTCTCCGGACAATTTGGTGGCATTCATGAGTAGACTAGATCTCTCAGTAGACTATGGATCTAAAGGACGGTAATTACGAAATTATTGTCTGTTTTACTTACGTGGGGTTTACCCCAAGCGCGTCGGGTGCTAGGTCGAGCAGCCACCAAAACCGGTGGCTTTGGTGGTTCATGAGTAGAATATGGCGGTGGATGACTTTTGGTGGTTTTACTTACGTGGGGTTAACCCTAAGCGCGTCTGGCGCCAGGTTGAGTTGTGCGCGTAGTTTGCGACCGGTCGCCGGCATGTACGGCGATATCAGCGCGCATAACAACGCCACCAGCTGACAGCACATAGCGATGGCTGTTGCCCCGCGCTCTCTGAAAAAACAAAACCACTTTTGTTTTAACCAGGCCCATTTCCGATACAATATTACTTAATCAAATAAAGGATAAAAAAAATAAAATAAAAAAATAAATATTAAGGGACAATCATACACAAATCGACCTAGTCCCAAACTAAGCAAAGCTTGTACTATGGGTACTAGACCACGATATACATAATATATAAAATACATATATAGATAACATCCATGGCCCAAGAACAAATATTTGCACAAATACTTTGCACTTTTAAATCTGAAAAGAGGCGTATCACATACGGTGTACCTCAGGGAAGTGTTCTCGGACCTCTTCTATTTTTACTGTATATCAATGACCTTCCTAGGCATATTAAATACCCCATGGTCTTGTTCGCTGATGATAGCACTGTAATTATAAAATGTAATAATGTAGAAAATTATGAATATGAAATTAATAACACCATTGATGACATTGTTAAATGGCTTAACGCAAACAATTTATTAATTAATTTAGACAAAACAAAAATTATGCATTTCTACCAGCGTAAACCTCCACCGCCTATTTGTTGTAGATATGAAGAGACGGATATTGAATCAGTCTCAACCACTAAGTTTCTAGGAGTGCACTTAGATAATCACTTGTCATGGAGAGCCCATACTGAACAGGTGTGCCGTAAACTCAATCAATATGCCTACTCTCTCCACAAGTTATCAAAGCGAGCGAGCCCTGATGCCGTATTAACTGCGTATCACGGCTTTGTAGCATCAACGCTGCGCTATGGAATCATATTTTGGGGTAATTCCTCAAGTAAAGAAGAGGTCTTCAAAGCACAAAAAAGATGCATTCGAGCAATGCGTGGTCTCCAGCAAACTGATAGCTGTGTACCACACTTCAAGGAATTGAAAATTTTGACAATGCCTTCTCTCTACATTCTTGAAGCTCTATTATTTGTTAAAAGTAATCAAACAATGTTTAAAAAAGTGAATGTGACTGGCAGGCATATGGAACGGGCTGAGAACATATGTGCAGTTTTTTCAAAAACAGCGTTAATGCGAAAAAGTGCCATTTCGCTCATAATTAGGGTGTACAACAAATTACCACTGAAATTAAAACAATTAGACACGCCTCAATTTAAACGCAACATAATCAAACTACTGTTAGATAAATGCTTTTATTCAATTTCCGATTATTTAAATATTGACACTTTATGTACATAATTATATTTTTTTTTTCTTTTTATATATTTGACATACCATTGCGCACCCTAATTTCATGTATCAATTATTAATTTGCTTAGTATTTAAGAAACCTCCTTAGTTTGTACGCCAACTGGCAAAACATAGTGGACCATTATATTGTATCGAACACCTCTGTATTATTCAGTGTGACCTATGTTTACAAATAAAGCACTTTGAACTTTGAACTTTGAACTTTGAATATTTGCCCCGGCCGGGATTCGAACCCGGGACCGTAGGTGTCTACAAACCGAGCCAAACGCGTCGTCTGAATTAATATTACTACATTTTTACATTTTCGAAAAATCCCAATTTATGATTTAAAAAAATCGATTTTCAAGTATTTTTTTCAAGAACAAAGGGTTGAGCAGCATTCCGGTAAACGTTTTGAATTTGGTTCATGACAAATCGCTATTAACGTTTAATAATGCAAATATATGACGTATGCACATTACTCCCTTATGAAAGCTGTTTATAACACCACTATCCCCGGGTCGGACAGGCACTTGCTAGGCTGTGCTCGAGTTTAAGGATGGTCGTAGGACACTACAATACTTCGAAGTTTCATAAAATAGTACATTTTACAACTAGTGTGAAAAGAATGTCTTTTTACCACTAGTACCGAGGTATCTTGCCACGAGCTGAAAGCGAGTGGCAAGACTCGGTACGAGTAGTAAAAAGACATTTCACACGTGTTGTAAACGACGTTTTTTAATGCAATTGCGAAAAAATAATATATTAATATATCATTGCGATAAAATATGCTTGCTTCGAAGTTATTTTTGAACGAACCCATACTTTACAAATGACATGGTACATTAAGACCATGATCATCATCATCATCATCATCATCATCATCATCATCGTCATCGTCATCGTCATCGCCATCGCCATCGCCATCGCCATCTCCATCGCCATCGCCATCGCCATCGCCATCGCCATCGCCATCGTCATCGTCATCGTCATCGTCATCGTCATCGTCATCGTCGTCGTCATCGTCATCGTCATCGCCATCGCCATCGCCATCGCCATCGTCATCGTCATCGTCATCATCATCGTCATCGTCATCGTCATCGCCATCGTCATCGCCATCGCCATCGCCATCGCCATCGCCATCGCCATCGCCATCGCCATCGCCATCGCCATCGCCATCGTCATCGTCATCGTCGTCATCGTCATCGTCATCGTCATCGTCATCGTCATCGTCATCGTCATCGTCATCATCATCACTGACATTCGAAACTCTGTTACTTACTGCGTTTCGAAAGTATAGTTTGGAACTAAAAAGTAAAAAGCACTAGTTCGAGAAAATGAGCTTCTCGCACGCTACGCAGCCACAAAAAGTACCACTTTTTGAGCAACTGTATTAAAATATTTATATTTAATATTCTCTTCGGTTTCCGCGACTGTCACACATTTAAATAAAACAATTTAAACGGATTATATCGCGTATATTCATTATTTGAGCCTTCCTGACGTTTCTTTAAAAAAATTGTGGTTTTCTCAGTCAACCTTTGACAACGGTATCTGTAAAGGTACCGAAACTCAAATAATTAATATACGCGATTATCCGTTTAAATTGTTTTATTTAAATATTTATATTTGTTTTGAGATAACATACAACCCTTACCTAACCTAATTATAGTATGTAACATATGATCCATGGCGAAAATGATCGTTTTGCGATATTTCAGTATCGGAATTTTTAAAATTCGGAGTATTGATGTTTTCGGATAAATGAAACTTCGGAATTTTTGAGTGATCCCATTCTGTAATCTGTATCCCACCAAAAACATTTCATGTAAAATTGGCGGCCAAGACTCATATGCTCATAAGGCTTTCGCTGTAAAAAAGTTAACAGATCCCAGGAAAAGCTAAGCCCCTAAGCCCTGACTCTACTAACCCTACCACCTTGGTTTCAAAAGTATGGCTTGGCAGTTTCATAGAGTAACGTAAATAAGTCCAACGGACCGTCTGGCCCATACGGTATCAAAAAATTAAGTTCCTTTATGTCTTCATGATAATATATACATAAACTTAATTCCTTACCATATAGGCCGCACAGTCCGTTTAAGGGGTTGGGGGGGTAAAACTTTTAGAATTATTTTATTGTTTGTGTACTAATACTAGCTTACATACCAAATTTCAGCTTTCTAGGTCATCGGGAAGTAGCCCAGAGGTTTTGATACGTCAGTGTATATATGAGTGGCAAAATCGGCGTATTTTAGGTACCAATAAAACCTAAAGTATAAAAGCTAGATCAATTAAATTTAGTACATTTTATATGTTCCCTAACTGCATCTTAACCTGTGATTTTGGGCGCTCTGGTGTTAACTGGGACGAAGCTATGAGGGTTTGAAAATTAGACGAAACGGTTCGAGAAAAGGTAGGTAGTGCCTCGCTTCTTTTTTGTTCGTCTTGGCGGGGGCACTACCGTGCCCCCAGATAAAAACATGACTCACTTGTCATCGTCGGTTCCCTTCAGCAGCACCCACGGCTGCGACGCCTGCATATGCTGGTTCCCGAGCTTCGATATCAGTAGAACGTGCTTTAAGGCTTCCCGAAGGCGGCCCCTCTCCATGTGTTGAACGTACGCTGTAAGAATATCGTACAATTTACCAAAAACCCATGTTATAGAGAATAAGCGGAACACCCGAAAATTCCGAAATTTCATTTGTTCGAATCCGGCATAATTCCGAATTTTCATAATACCGAATTGACAAAAGATGATATTTGCTGTGGTTGCTATGGTATTGTCACATAAAAAAAAGGCAAAATATTTCACATGGTACTCCGCTACCTAAAGGTTGTCTAGAAGAGATCGCTATTTAGCGATAAGACCGCCTGTTGTTTACCTCTGCCTGTTATTTGAATGTATCTCATGTTGTGTTGTATATTCCTTGATGTTGGAGGTGTGCAATAAAGAGTATTTGTATGGTTATCGGAATTATGAAAACTCGGAATAGACAAATGAAACTTCAGAGATTGTACTGTACCCGAACATAAGGTATGGCACTCCGGCCAGTGAGACTTTCTACGACACTAATTATTAGCGGCAACTAAACTTACGGTAACAAAATAATTATAAGGAAAACACTGTCCGCCGCCAGTCGTACAAAAAATAATTACTATGCATTTATGCATTGCGATTGTCATTGATTTAACACACTAGATTTTATGTGATTCATACAGGTAATAAGAGAAAGAAAATGCGAAAGTGTGTCTGTCTGTCTGTCTGTTACCTCTTCACGCTTAAACCGCTGAATCGATTTTGATGAAATTTGGCATGGAGATAGTTTAAGATCCGAGGAAGGACATAGGATAGTTTTCATCCTAGGAAATTATCCCTAAAAAGATTGAAAAGTGAGTAAGTAATTCATGATGACATTGATGACCCTGTAGGAAATGTAATGTAATTATTAGATCAAAAGCACAACTGGTCTTACATTTGCTTAGGTGCTTTTAATAATCCCTTTTATCAAGTTCCACGCGTACGTAGTCGCGGGCAAAAGCTAGTAATAAATACACCACAAAAACGGATTGACAGAACCAACCAACGTAGCGTGATGACGTCAAAAGTCTCGGCTGTCATTCCGGAGTGCCTCATACCTTACCTTATACCATGCAAAAATCTTACAATAAATACGGATTGATCCCTGCCGCATCTTTCCACCACCTACGCGACAATAATTCAGCCTCACTACTTATATAGTTGGTTCACTAATGTTTGACCAAAAAACGTTTGACAAATGATCACTTGACCAAACAACGTTTCACCAAATATTCATTAGGCAAACGAGACATTTGACAAAAGTATCATATTACAAAAAGTCACTACAAATGATCATTTTACAAACACTACACTTGACAAAATATCATTTTTACAAAATATCATTTTACAAAATGTTATTTCATGTCTTGTCTTGTCTTGTCTTATCTTATCTTACCTTTATAAATAATGACACAAAGGTAAATTAAGAAAGAAAAATTGAATGCGATCTACTACAATCGAAGCGTTATTTATAAAAATATAAATGTGGTATTACCACATAAAAAATATAGAATCGATAAAAAGATTCTATACAAATATTTATCTTACCTTATTTACGTTTTTTTATGGATATAAAAAAAAACTAACCTAACCTAACCCGGCCGGGTCGGATCTGCTCTGAAATTGATTCACCTCAAGTTTGGTCAAATGACTCAGTTGCTAAATGATCATTTCGTCAAATGATTATTTGTAAAATGAAAATTTAACATTTGGTGAAGTGAATCATTTGTAAAATGACCAATGGTGAAACGTTTTTTTGGTGAAACGTTGTTTGGTCAAGTGATCATTTGTCAAACGTTTTTTGGTCAAACGATAGGACACCTATATAGTTGGCAGTCCTCAACTGTGCGTTTTTCTAGAAATTTCCTGCCTCGCACGGCTGCATTGTGGAATGAATTGTCGCTTGCGATATTTCCGGACCGATACGACCTTCAAACCTTGTAGAAAAGAGCTTACTCCCACCTAAAAGGCTGACAACGCACTTGTGACTCCTCTAATGTTGCAGGTGTCTATGTGTGTGAGTGTCTACGTGTGTGAGTGTCTATGTATAAATTGCCGAAATATGTTAGAAGCTTAGAAGATACTGTAGATTTGAAAAAAAGCTTATTTGCGCTTTTAGTAAATAGAGCATATTATTCAGTGGGAGAATACTTATCCGATTTTGAATTGTAATTTTATTTATATAGATAACGACTTTAAGTAATATACTGCATGCTCCATCTTGACTTGAAATATTTGTATGCCTAACGGCTAGACATGGTGATACTGTTTTTATTAAATGTAAGACCAAATAAATGTCTGATTCTGATTCTGATGTGAATGAGTGTCTATGTGTGTGAGGTCTATGTGTGTGAGTGACTATGGGCGACGGTAATTGCGTCCGATCCCTGGTTATGGTATCGTATTGATCAAGCTTTCAAAAATGTGTATCAGTTATCGTACACATTTTTGAAAGCTTGATCAATACGATATTCTCTCAACTTACCAACAATATCTCTATTAACTAAAGCCATCAGTTCGAAGTCGGCGGCCGTCGCTCGCAATTCTGGTATTTTTCCTTTGAATGAGTTGGCACAGAAACTGAGTGAACGGTGACAGAAGTTGCCCAGGTTGTTCAGCAGCTCGGAGTTATTCCTGTAAAGGTAGTTGTTAAATTTATGAAACATGTAATGTCTCATTATTTTTAAAGCATTAGGAAAAATTCGAAAGATTATTTGGCGTTAGGATGGTGGAAAGGTTAACACGTTGGACTGGTAAACCAGAGGTACCGGGTTCGATTCCCGGTCTCTTGCGCCAGGTTATGCATATTTGAAAATACTGATCCTGGTGTTTTCAGTCTCTAGTAGTATAGTCGTGTTTTTGTATCTTTTTTTTTTTTTTTCAAAAAACTTTAGTTACCGACTCTTCGCTCGCACAGTGAACCACAATTCTATCGAGTAAAAAATATGTGGTCCGTTTTAGATTTTTTTTTTAATACAGTAATTAATTATGTCATTGAAACCACTAAACATACATTCAAAAACACATCTTAAGGAGCACTACTTGTCTCTCCTTTAATACTTTGGCACTGTGATTGTGACTGACATAATTTGTGTGGTTCATTACACAAAATATTATTTTAAATATAAGGTTTAAGTAAGTTTATTTGCGAGCATGTGTTTAGTTATATGTTTATTTATGTATATTTTTATGTATGTATATGTATCAATAAATATTATCATAAGTTTCAGTAGTTTTTAATATATATTTGTTTTCAGTAGTTTTCTTTATTACTTTTTGCATCGCCTACTCATCTCATTACATTTATTAATCCGCTACCCAAAGGTTGTCTGGAAGAGATCGCTTTTTAGCGATAAGATCGCCTATAGTTTACCTCTGTTATAATGATAATCTGTATTTGTATTTCTTTCTTCTTGAGGTGTGCAATAAAGAGTATTCTATTGTATTCTATTCTATTCAAAAACACACTGATAGGATAATACCTCGTGATGCAAAAAAAAGTGTATGCGTATATTAGTGGGTATACCAAATAGAGAAAGTTGCAAACCGCATTTTATGGAGCATGGTATCCTTACGCTACCATATATTTACGAATTATGTATGTTTGTGCGTAAAAATATACACATGTTCAAAAAACAGCAAAACAAAAGATTCGAATATAAACTTACATTACCCGTACCAACAATAGAACTTTTCAGAAGTAGCCCATGTTATGCAGCAGTTAAATATTATAATCAAATCCCGGACCATATTAAAAAAGAAGCAAGTGACAAAACATTATGCAAAAAAGTTAAAGTCATTCTTAGCACAAAAATGTTTTTACACAGTGCAAGAACTGTTTGAGATCAGTCGTTAAAGATTTTCTTTTTGATTTGAATTTATGTTACATATTTATCATTTGTTATTTTTTGTGATTTTAGTTAACTTTAAGTAGATTCTAGTTAACAGCGCCTGTGTTAATTTTAAATAGATTTTTGTACACCCTTAGATGTCTGCTTAAGCAGGCTTAGTGTTAAGATTTTGCAATACCCTTACAGGGTCCATGTGATACATATGTATATTTTTTAAGATCTCTTGTAATTACCATGGTATGCAATAAAGAATATGAATATGAATACCTGGTGCCCAGTTCGAGCCAGCTGAAGCTGGAGTCTGAACTCTCCGGCCTCACGCTGGCGAGGTAGAACCGCCACACGTCTGATGGGATGCCCGTGTCCTGGACAACACAATATATTAACCGGATATGGAATGCTATAACCGAACCAATTTCGGGACTGATAATTTGATGGGTTATAAATAAATAAATTAATTAATAAGGGACAATCATACACAAATCGACCTAGTCCCAAACTAAGCAAAGCTTGTACTATGGGTACTAGACGACGATATACATAATATATAAATACATATATAGCTAACATCCATGACGCAAGAACAAATATTTGCACAAATATTTGCCCCGACCGGGATTCGAACCCGGGACCGCCGACTCAGTAGGCAGGTGTCTACCAACCGAGCCAAACGCGTCGTCCACAACAAAATAACACAATATAAGGGTCATTGTCAGATTTAGGTTCGAGTCTTTCAGGTGGACATTTGCGAAGTTACGGATTCCAGGGCCTAATTTTTTGATAAAATGCCTGTGAGAATAAAGACCGTTTCCTCATTTATAATCCGATGTAGTACCAACATAACCTAGATTCATACAAACTCTTTAACTTTTGACCACCGGTGGGACGAATTTTGTTTTCTGAATGACCCATAACCGATTAAGAGAATGAGACCAACGTCAAAGGATATAATATTATCGATTGCTCACTGAAACTATTCTAAGGATCCCAAACTCGGTAGGATTGCTTTCTCTATTACAGGGTTGCTAGGCGATCGGTTGAAGATATCTGCTTCAAAATCGAATTGCAAAATTTGACCCGAATGAACATAATTACATTGCTAGTTAAGTTAAATAAAAGCTTGTAATCAATAATCATACATTACTGCAGACGCCGGGAAGTAAGGGCTTGCCGGGTGATTAGGCAAAGACGGCCGACCGTAGGGAGGCCGGATAGTGATACGTAGCCGGCAAGCCCCTTTCACGGCTAAGGCATGTATTGTGCTTTTCTTAAATATATGCAATAAAAATAAAATTAGGTAATCAAAAAATGTATCAGCTGTTTAGTCTGTTAATGATAACAGACGCCATGATTAAAAAAATTACTTCCCGGCCTAGGCCTTCAATTTTGTATGAAATTAATTTACAGTTCTCCCGAGTTGTTCCGCCCGCAATAAGACATTTCGAAGCCTGTTTTAAGGCACGTTATGACGATATTTCATTGCATGTTTAAGAAAATACCAGGCGGGGCGCACTCCGCGATTAACGTTTCCCGCTACAAGTACATGCCGGTGGCCTCATGCATGGTGCCTATTCAGTGGCTGCCACGCACTGTCTCGGAACGCACGTACACGAAATTCGCGCGCACGCTCTTCCGATTTATGTACGTCGCAAGTGAACGTTCCTCATTCATCTGTTGATACCAGTGTTATATTATAATATAAAGTGTTTAAATGAGTAAAAAGACAGCGAAAAGATATTGTATCGCAACGGGTTGTAGGAACAATGATCGAAATTGGAATCACGCGTTTTTCGTTCTCCCAACACGTCCGAAGGATGCCGATAGGTAAGAAAATTAACATAATATATAATAAGTAGTTACTGAATAATAATAAAAAACATATTGCAGGTGTATCTACTTCCATATTTAACACTGGTTACTCAGATCAATTTTAATTGTTAAGTACTTATGTAACTTTGAATTGATTATTTGCTGATATTTGTCAATTTAAATTCTAGTAAAATAAGTATGTCTACTACTAAATCAACAATCATAGAGGTTTTTATAATAATATTTGATATCAAGTTTGTAAAATTACTTGTAAGTAATGAATAAACGATTGAGTGATAGTTTGATAGGTAAGTATATAAAATATATAAATAAAGAGTTAAAAGAAATGTATTGGAAGAGATCCCTAATAGGGATAAGTTCGCCTTTATACATGTTTTATTTGTAACTAGCGACCCGTCCCGGCTTCGCACGGTGCGTCCGTGCGTATTTTTAAAGATCTAAGCATACCTACATAGAGGCAGACAGACAGACAGCAGGAAACGACTTGTTTTATACTAGGTGTGTAGTGATGAATATATATGAACAAATAAATAAATATCGGACAACTAAGCAAAAACAAAATTAAGCTCAAGAATTTAATTGCATGTTAAGGTAACGCATTCGTTGCATTATTTTATTATATTATACGTATTAAAATGTTTAAAAATAAAGCTAAAATGTTTTGCGGCCTGGTGGTGGATTCAATTCGTCCAAATTCTGTGATTGATTATTTTATAATTAAATAATAAATATGTATAATGTATGAAGAATATAAACATATTACTCTCTATATTGAATGCAAGAAATAAATGGGAAATACATTTTTATTTTTAGACGTTGACAGCCCTCGCTCTCGGCGACGCGGCAAGCGAGCCAATTCATTTTCACCGTTGGCACGCAGCTTTAACGTTCCGTTTGGCTTGCGCTGGGGACGACGACTTTAGAAGGGCCATAAATGATATTTTTTCGGCTAAAAAAAGCGGCTTTTGTAAAGATCAAAGTAGTGTGCCTTCTGTACTTGTACTATTATCTATTCTGTGAAAATACTTAATACCAAGTGTGACCATATACGACAAAGATTACCAACGAAGAATCAATAAAGAATGTGTGACGAAAGCAAAATGATACCAATTAAGAAATTTAAAAAATAAAACTAATGGGAGTACCCAAGAAATGGTTTTACCTGAGCGTCTGTTCCAAATACACCAACTCCTCTCGATTTTGAGAATTTACCCTCTTCGTAATTTAGGTACTCTGAAAACAACGATTTATGAGCATTATTCAAAATGTTTGTACACAATTAAGACGTCAATTAAAGTTTAATATATTTTTCCGATTTTGTTCCCAATTATTTTAGTAATGTAATATCAATCTTATTGCTGTTAGATAATTAAGGTTCTGTTATGCTTATACTTTTTTAATTATATATATTCTGAAATCAATGTATTGGAAATCACAAAGAATATTGCTTTTTTTTAATAAATAATTTAAACCAATCAGGGAACAAAAGCGTGTTTTTTTAAATCAAATATGCTGATGTTCTTTTTTTGAAATGCATTTCAGTTGAGTTGTCTTTTGAAATATTAAAGTTCAGTGGATCCAGGGAGTGTAGAATATTGGTCATCATAAATTTAAGAGGCTCGTCAATGTAGCTGATGATAAATGTCGTTTTCTCCATCTTACTCTGTCCATAGACACTTCCTTGACTTATACGACATCTATCTTCTCTTGAATTTTGGTACAGGTTTAAAAAGTGTGTTCCTGTGATTTTGTCTGTGAAATTATGATCGACGGGTATAGTACAATTTTTTGAAACTAAGCTCATCCACTTACCTGCATTCACAATGGCATTGTGTCTAATACAATCCTATCTGCTTTTGTTCTCGTAAGCGCCAACCAGTTACTTACAAAAAAAGGTTAGAACTACATTGCGTGGATATTGAATTTTCAACCTTATTCCTTGCTGAATAGGTTTAAAATGGTTAATGATGAGAGTTCATAGTCCTTTTTCAAGACAGTACGTTCTTGTGGAGAGTCGGACGGTTGTAAAATTGCCAAAAAAGTTATGATTCTCATTATTCTGTTAGTGTATTTTGTAGTTTCATGTCCAAGGAAATAGAGTCGATAATCTATATTAACCTTCCAAGGTGGTTACAATCTGCTTTTACTACGAGCTCGCTATCTTAATTTGTGGTTTACCACTCAATGGTATTCAGTTCTTAAGGCGCTCTTTTCCCAGTAGACGCCGAGCTCACTCATTTTGGAATGAGTCGTCAATATATTAAGCCGTGTTTGAAGATTATGAAAAACATATATATCATACTTAAGGATCTTGCGATTATAAAATCGTTTTTACCAACATGATTGGATAAATTTCGCTCGATAGAAAAGAATCCCAAAGTTACCTCTATTTATAATATTTTTTCAGTGGCAAGGCTAAAATACGAAGTTTTTTTACCCGTTTTTTGCTTAAATGTATGGATACTAATATTATCTAGGTAGATTCGCTAGGATTATCTCGATACATTTATTTATTTAATCACTAGAACTAAAAACCTGCTAAAAATCGTCGCGCGTCAGCGCTTGAAGAGCGTCAATTAGTTCCGCGCGAGCACGGCCGGACAATATCGCCTTAAGTGGATAAGCTTAGCTTCGAAAATTTGTACTATAACAGTTCGCGAGTATAATGAAACCGGAATAGTTCTCACCGGTGGCGAAGATGTGGTCCACCAGCACGTGGCCCTGGTTGGCCGCTATGATGGCCGTCGGAAACATGATGGCGTGGAACGGCACGTTGTCCTTTGCCATGAACTGGTACAGCTTCACCTGAACACACCAAAAAGTGTACCCCAAAATGTTTTTTTTTAACCCTTAAAGTCGCAAAAAAAAAAACCCGTGTTCAAACCTCAGTGCCGTCACAACGAGGAAAAAAATCTGTTCAAGTAAAAAATGCAAAAAGATGGTCAAAAAATATGTATAGCGGGCTATACATCCATACATTAAGGGACACATATTTGACACCTGTCTGTTTTGTAGATAATACAGTAATACTCTTTGCCAAATCTATAGTCTGTAGTTTTAGGTATTTAAAAAAATGTAAACAAACCATTAAAAGGGTTGTTAATTTTATAAGATAACGTTTGGCTCCTGTTACATTTATTATATTATAAAATAATTGACCTCACTACTGCAGCCCGTTCCATTTAAATAACATGTGTTATAAGGGAAACTAATTTAATCGTCATATAAGAAAAACGTATATATAAAACCTTACTCTAATCGCTTAATTTTACCGAATATATACAAATTCACGAATACAAACATATTTTTATCACATTACATAAATATATATTTTTTTCTCAGTAAATGGTCATTAAAAGAAACCCAAATGTGCAGACGTTTAACACAAAAGGCTGCATTATACTGGAAGTAACACGACTAAAATAGAAAGTCACAGGTTTAAAGTAGCAACACCTACTTTACGTGATTTTTAACTTTGTCGGTTTGACATTCGCCGTTGCTTGCTGTCAATTTGACAGCTTCGGTTTGTTTACATTTTTTTAAATACCTAAAAGTACAGACTATAGCGATTATTAATCATGAATGGTTTATGAAATCGATTTCACTGAAGATATTTTTTTATCGAACCTGCTTATGTTTGTCGGCGCATCGAGGCAATTAGGTCAGTGGCGCTAGTATAGCCTCTTAATTTTTGAATACCCGAACTTGTTAGTACTTAATACGGAACTCTGAGGAGGTGGCCATATATGACGGGATTGATTTTAATATGTCTGTGACTCGCCAGAGTTTTTTTATGTAAAATAGTAATTAGTTTTATTGTGCTTTCTTCAGGTTATCGACTCCAAGGATTACTACCAATTTACAGAAATAGCACATGAATCGGAAGGCAAGAGTTAGTCACAAAACAGCTTTAAAAAGCACGCACAAGTTAAAAACGTTTATAAGTAGATACTCGAAAACCCACTATGTCATTCCTTGTTTTTTTCATAAAATTCAATAGGTCGTGCAGATTTACATTATATGGGCCCTGTCATGTGTCAAATGTGTGTTTAAAAAAAAAATCAGACTATAGTTTATGTAGTTAGTAAGTAAGCATCACTGTACACAATAATTTTGGTGTCCGAACGCGACGCCAACAAACTGTTTCAAAGTTTGGCGCACTTTAAACACATTGTTAAGTATGTACTAGTGAATATATAAACAAAAAATAATAATCATATGTGACTTTAACGGTACGCAAATTTTATGTTTTTTTTTAATCTATTAGAAGGTTTGGTATTGTTTTCAGAATCCTTTTAATATAATTAAACAAACCAATAATATTATGACAACCATGAACTTAAAAACGCACTTTTTCACGGTGAATATGGCAAATTACTTATTGTCTCCATACAAATACACCCATAACATATAATGAAGTCACAATTAGGTGGCTATTTGTATGGAGTGTTTTTAGCGCTCCGTAAGAATGTTGAACTTTGGCGGTCGTTTCTGACTTTTAGAGCTGTATAGTTAGTCCGATCCTTAAAGCCATTTGATCCCAATAAAAAAATATTATAATCGATTGACATCCACAAAAATAAACCGCTATATATAAAAAATAAAGCTTAGGCTATAATTAGATGTAATTTCCATTTCAATATTTGTACACTATCGTAGGCATGTTGGCGTTATAATAAAGGACTCGTGGCTCATCATTGATCATTGTAAAGCCAGTATATAAAAAAAATGATGTGCTTAAACGGTATGATATAATAAAACATTACTTACGTTTATATCTTTGTCTGGCTTCCACCATTTTTCGTAGTCTTTGGTAAGGGATTGCGTTATACTCCAGTATCCAACTGGGGCGTCAAACCACACGTAGAACACCTACAACAACACACAGAAAGGTTGCATTAATAATAAATGTTGACACAAAGGTAAATAATGAAGTAAACATGTAATGTGGTCCAATGTAAGCAGGACTCGAACCTGCAACCGCCGGGTCGCCGGTTCAAATCCTGCTTACATTTTATTCAAGAAGATTATGTTTAAAGTATTGATTTTTTATTCAATCTTTATTGGACATAAGAAAAGTTATTGTACAAAAAGGACTTAATAGCATAAGGCTCTACCAGGCAACCTTAGTGCAAAGCAGAATATTGCCAATTATACTGAGAACGTTTTTAGCTGCAAATATAATAACTTAAAAAAGTTTGTAACGGAAAAGTATTCGTATTTTGAAAGCAGAGATGAAAGTAGATCCAGGATCCCATCATCAAATCCTGACCTGGTTACCAGCTAGAAAAAAAACTGAAACTCCTTATTTTTGAAGTAGGTTAAAAAACACTTGATGACTAAAGTGGAATCAGATTTGGAATACAAGTTAACATTATTTTTGTGACCTGTCATTAAAGTTACTTTTATGTTACATCATCAGTTATCAACGTTACTTTTATGTAACGCTTCAGTCATCAACGTTACTTTTATCATCAGAAACGTATTAATGTTCTCACTATAATAAACCAAAAAACATTCACTAACCTTGTTCCTGAACCCTTCGACAGGTACAGGCACTCCCCACTTCAGATCCCTAGTGACAGCCCTGGCGCGCAGCGGCTCGCGCAGCCACGAGCGCGTGACCGCCCTGGCGGATGGCGACCAGCCGTTCTCCACTTTTGTCCACCATGAGCGTAGCGAGGTTTCCAACTAAAAACAAGGAACAGATAATTAGTTTTGAGCCGGAATCACATTTCTTTGGAGTAAAGCGCATTAGCCTACTATTAGACCACTTTTGTGACTCTATTAGGTTATTTATGTGTTACTATTTTGTTACTTTAGTGTCACTATTATTTTACTTTTTTGTCACTTTTGTTACTTCTTATCTTATCTTACTTTTGTGTGACTACTATCTTACTTTTGTGTGACTATTGCGTTACCTTTGTGTCACTATTACGTTACTTTTGTGGCACTGTTATGTTACTCATGTGTCAGTATTATGTTACTTTTGTGTCACTAGTATGTTGCTATTATGTTACATACCTGTGCTAATTATAAACAGCTGTTCGCTCGGTCTTACTGCAGGCGTGTTCCCGCATGTCTTACACCGCGGATTTATCACTTCTATGGCGTTTACAAGTTTGCCACATTTGTCGCACTGATCTCCTATCGCATCAACGTATCATAATACAAGCATTGCAACGGTCACAATATTCATTTTAAGTTATTTCATTTCATGATACTCTTGTGTCAGTACTATCTTACTTTTGTGTGACTATTGCGTTACTTTTGTGTCACTACTATGTTACTTCTTGTATCACTATTACGTTTCCTTTGTGTCACTACTATGTTACTTCTTATGTCACTATTATGTTACTTTTGTGTCACTACTATGTTACTTATGTGTTACTACTACATTCCATACCTGTGCTAACTCTATAAACAGCTGTTCACTCGGTCTGACAGCAGGCGTATTTCCACATATCTTACACCGCGGATTTATCAGTTCTATAGCGTTTACGAGTTTGCCACATTTGTCGCACTGGTCTCCTCTCGCATCCTCGTATAGGCAGCCGGGGTGTGGACACGTTCCTTCTACAAATCTGAGGAGGTATAAAGGTAAAAGTAACTTTCATCACTATATAGTATAAAACAAAATCGCTTCCTGCTGTATGTCTGTCCCTATGTATGCTTAGATCTTTAAAACTATGTAACGGTTTTTAATGTGTTTTTTAATATATAGAGTGATTTAAAAGGAAGGTTTATATGTAAGAAACCATGCATAATATAGTAGAGAAACACAGCATTGCATCCGTGCGAAGCCGAGGCGGGTCGTTATAAACAAATAATAAATAAATATTAATGGATAATTTTAAACAAATCGACCTAGTTCCAAACTAAGCAAAGCTTGTACTATGGGTACGAGATATATAATACATAAATACATATATAGATCACATCCATGACCATGGCCCAGGAACAAATGTTCGAATTCATCGCACAAATATTTTCCTTAGACGTGATTCGAACCCGGAACCGCTGGCTCAGGGCACTACAAACTGCACCATCCGCGTCGTCCAATGAACGAAATCCATACTAATATTATAAATGCGAAAGTGTGTCTGTCTGTCTGTCTGCTACCTCTTCACGCTTAAACCGCTGAACCGATTTAGATGAGGTATATACATAGTTTCAGTCCCGGGGAAGGACATAGGATACTTTTCATCCCGAATAAATGTAGTGTTCCCGTGGGATGAGCGGGTAACACCGCGGGGCACAGCTAGTGTGTATATATTTCGTTTTTTGTTGATTGTCTCAAAAAGCGTTACAAGCATTGCTTAGTTTAAAACAAGGTCGATTTGTGTAAGGTTGTCCCTTAACAATACAAAATGCTTTATTGACCACCAAAAAAGTTTACAAATTGAATACAGGAACAATAATTATAATAACTTAATACTTATTGAATCCGTTTATTTTTTGTGAAAAATAGATTATTTTAATTTCGCCTCTTTTGTTTACTTACCTGTCTGCTAAGAACTTGACGCATTTTTCACAATGTAGTTGGTCGACGGTCTGCGAGCTGATGAACCCGTTGTCTTTCACTTGGAGGAACAGCTTCTGAACACATCTGTGAAGATTACCTTTTGTTAATAATATTCGCTCAGGCAAGCCAATGACAATACAATATTTGATGACAGCTCAACTCAAATGATTAAAACTTTCGTGAGATTTTATTAATTATTGTTTTAAGCGGTTTACACTCACGTGAAATTGTCAGGAATGGCCCGACATAGTTCGATAAAGCAGGAGTGTTGGTGAAAGTGATGTGAGACACGTTTTATGCAACGTAAGGTACGCGAAGCTGTAGAAAACGGACTGCGCCCAAATTTTAATAGACAAACGGCAGGCGTGGAATAAATAAATAAATAAATATTAAGGGACAATCATACACAAATCGACCTAGTCCCAAACTAAGCAAAGCTTGTACTATGGGTACTAGACGACGATATACATAATATATAAATACATATATACATAACATCCATGACCCAAGAACAAATGTTTGCACAAATATTTGCCCCGGCCGGGATTCGAACCCGGGACCGCCGACTCAGTAGGCAGGTGTCTACAAACCGAGCCAAACGCGTCGTGCCTGTGCTTTGGACACCATTAGTCAAGTGTGCGTAATGTCTATGGATGACAAAAGTGACGTTGGAGCGCTAGACGGACAAGTTGCAGGCACCCGCCGCCCCCGCTATTAGAGCGGAGCGTCGATCAAAGAATCACGTGACAAAGTTGCCGCAACGGTGTACGAATAATAAAATAAATAACATGGTAAATTGTAGTGTTAAGTGGTGTAGAGAGACCTCATAAACATGGACGCAACCAAACGGTGGCCGCCGTGTTGGTACTTTAATGTTCTGCCGTACCATATCGTTGGTGCGCGCGGGTCGCCTCACAAACTCGGATTTCTAATTCAAGACCAAAAAAACTACTACAGATACGTCACTGTCAAAATTGACAACATTTAATTGATATCTGAGTTTGTTTCTTGGCTTGCACCAAATGGACAATGTTACAAGTACAATATCAGATTTTGTACCAAAAATCTCCGATGTTTAAGTTTTTGTTATCTCCTCTCGTAATTATGTAATAATAAATATTTCTAGTTATTTTGTTAAAACATAGAGTTAAAGTTACCAATAAATAAATTATCTTAGCGTGTTGAAAAAATAGAAAGAAATTTACTATTGTAAAAATATTTTATTGTAGTGGCAACCTTGTGGTAGATTTTTTGTTCTTGAATTAAGAATCGTAGTATAGTGGGGGTTGTCTGTGATATTACGTTACCAATATTGCACACCCTAATCTGAAGTTGAACACAGTTCAATAATCAACGACTTACTGTGTATGTTCCGGGGTACTGGTCCGGCCAAAATGATCAAACCCGATATCGAACCAGCGATACACGGCGTTGTGAATGTCGAAGTATTTATCGCAGATCTCTTGCGGCGTCACACCTTCTTGTAGCGCCTGAAAAAAATGGTTGTATGTAATGTCGGTTTACGGACGATAATTTTACGTGATAACGTATGCCGATGGAGTGGGAGATAGATGCGTCACTAATATGAAAAAAAAGAGTATATCAACATACTTTGGTTTCTGTGGCAGTTCCATACTCGTCCGTACCACAAATGTATAGTGTGTTGTAGTCACACAATCGGCAGTATCTGAAAAAAAAAAGTAAATTGTTTTTATTAAAGCAGTTACGTAGCAGACGTTACTTCTTTAACATTTAGCGTAAATATAGTTGTAAACCAGCGGCTTGTAAGCCGGTAGTAACCGAAAGCAGCGGCTAGAAACGAATAACCAGCCGCTTGATACCGGGTAGATACCCGACTTGAGCATCAAATAAAGAAATGATTTTTATTACATTTTTTTTTGTTAAACTCTTATTTTTGTTATACAGTAGCACTTATTATGTTCTTCTTTAAAAAAATAGACCCCGAAGACACCATTTGTACCTACTAATTTACTTAATTCAGATACGAAAAGTAAACTATGAAACAACGTTTGTGTTCAGGTGGCGGTGTATGAAAATTATAAGAATAAAGGTAGCTAAATCAGTTTATTTTGGATCTAATCATCATTGTAAACCAAACGCGGGAGTCTCGCGCGGCAGGATAAATGCGTGTGGGGGCTGAGGGGTGCGCGGGGCATGCGGGGATGAGTGCGCGAGGCTCGTTGCGTTGGTGCATTATAGAAATACAACTAAATGCTTACTATTACTAGGTAACTGATAAATACCTATTTCCAATTCATCTCTCACAAATAAATTATTAAAATAGTCCTATTCCACTGCTCTTTCACATTTTCTAAGAGAATTTTGAGTTTTTAACTCTTAATACAGATGCAAATGTCATTGTTTATGTCTATTTATGTTAAATAGATCCTATAGTAAATAAATGAAAAGAAAAATAACAAAAACAAACATTGAATCATGTGAATATGTCAATGAAATGTAAGCAGCCGTTTCCAGCCGCTTGTTATCGCTAGAAATGATAATAAGCCAAATAAGCCGTTTCTAGCCGCTGGGCTAGAAATGTTAGCAACCAGCTTCGCATCTATAAGCGTAAACTAAACGTTTACAATGAAGCGTAGAATTTAATGGTTCAGGATTCGATTTAAGGGTTCGATCCTAATGGGGGTTCTAAACGGGCCATATTTTACTGCAATTTGTGGCCGGCAACTATGGCCGTCCTTCTCTGACACCCTACGCTAGAGCAAGATGCAAATAATGGCCGGCCACAAATTGCAGCAAAACATGGCCCGTTTAGAAGCCCCTTTAGATGATGTCCTAAGGCACGCAAGAAGCACCTGGTTGAAAAATTCATTGGCCCACGCATCAGGTTCAGTGGTCCAATAGGTAGGACGCCCGTGTTAGCCTGGAAAGCCGTTGGGGACGCGAGTTAGAAAGTTCGAACCCCGCCTGTACCAGAGGAGTCGTTCGCTCTTTACTTCTACTCTCTCTTCTTTCTTTGTTACTATATGTAACGCAATTGACAACATTTCACATTTTCAATTAGTGTTAAGTTTAAACTAATTTCACTAGTTTATTAGCACAGAAACGAAAACTATTATTTTTATTTGATTATAGTTTTGAAAGTATTAAAAAAAGGGAACGCAGCGTCGTCTAAGAATCAGCACTAAATGACGTCACCTTGTGGAAAAAAATACAGTCGCATCATACAAAAAAAAATAGTGGTACAATTTCCATAAATCCGTTTTAGTAATAGTAATTTACGATATTATGCGCTGTGACTTGTCGTCTACATTCTTTTAGATTGAGGAACTTTTCACATTGAATTGGGCTATTTTTGCGACATTGTAGAAATTTCGTTGTATTTAAATTTCTATCCTTTTCACCTTTTTTTAATATTTTCAAATATTGGAAAAAGGTCTGGTTAAAAAACTGGAAAATTGTAATGTTTGGTAAATAATTTTGTTGAGGCTTTACAAAACTGAAGTAGTATGCACATCACATGTATGCATGTGACTCTTTTGCGGTGTCTATTTTTGTAAATATTGCAAGTAACAATTGTGCAGAAACTTATGGTAAACGGCTTACCTAGCGAATATATCCCCAGACAAGACACAGCCTATGATATTCCCCAGATGTGGCACGTTGTTCACGTAGGGGAGGGACGAAGTGATCAACACGTTCTTTCTGTCTTTCATAGGCATCCTGAAAGAGATAAGAATAATAATTAACACTTTCACAATCATGACTAACAACCCGCCTAGTAGGCGCCCGTAATAGACGTGAAGTCATCTTTTTGAGAATGTCAATCGATTTATTTTGAAGTGAAACTTCTAATGCGACTTCCAACAAGGTTGCGTTAAACGTTTAACATTTAACGTTTAACACTACCGTGGAGGGGGTAGGAAAGCACTGTTGCGTTAAGCGTTCAAGGCAACAATCCCACGGACAATGCGACTTAAGGTTATGTCAAAGGTACGTCTCTTGTGAATATCAATTGATTGTTAGGTTTTCTCTTTTGACATTACAATTTCTACCCCTTCCTATTTTCATTTCCACATTACGAAGTTTCACTTCTTCCGCGCGGAGGGACTCCACGCACAATTTTTTTATTGGGATCTAATGTCTATATGGCAATAACTACACTTAGACTGCTCTAAAAGTCAGAAATGACCGTCAAAATTCAAAACTCGCTCCCAGTGTGTGTATTTCCAGAAAATTATAATTCATGTATCTTTAAGGTAAGAGTGAATAGGTTATTACTTAACCGATGAGCTACATCATCGACCCCGTAGATACTGAGGTCAATCGCCGATCAGTTAGTGAATAAACAAAAATAACGCTCCATATAAAAAAAAGTCTGGTGTACCATTAAAAATAATGAGGCATTACATGTTTCATTAATTTACAATTGTTTGTCTAATTTAAATGGTTGAAAACGTAAGGGTGAGGGGTAATTTGGAGTACTTTCGATTTTTTTAATGATTGATGTGAAACTTTTATTAAGTCTACAGTTAAGGCATACTGCTTGACAAAGGTAGTTTATTTGCCTTAACTCAACGCCGTCGCATTAAAATTTATAAAATAAATATGTGTTCAGTGAACAATAATTATTTTCAGTCTTGCGCTGATAATAATTAACCTAATAAAAAAAAAAAACAACCTCGACACACGTAGCTGGTCATCATGAGACCTTTATTCAATGAGTGATATAGAAAATGCTACTAAAACTGAACATAAATACAAAATTTGGGATTCTTAGCTTCAATATTGGCTGAGATCTTGTCACTTGTTCCAATTAAACCTGAATATCTTGGAAACTACTGGTCCTAATTCATGGTGCTAAGAAGCATCTCGACGGACAAGTCTTTCGATAAAATAAACACACTTAAATTAGTCAATCAGTGGGAGCCACTATGCCACACATAGACACACAGATACACATGCACCCCTCGTTTTGGTACAAGATAAAAAATAAATAAAAGGAAAAATGCAAAAAGATAATGGCAGCGGTGGGATTCGAACCCACGCCTCCGAAGAGACTGGTGCCTTAAACCAGCGCCTTAGACCGCTCGGCCACGCTACCTCTTGTCCAACCGCGCGAAATAGCCGGTCGGCTTCTCTTGGTCGTTCTATATTTAATTTATCTCATGGGCCAATGTATGGAGTGTAAAAAGGAAGGAGCAGCATCTTGCATAGGATAATTATCGTCCGTTGACTGCCAAAACAAATACCTACTTAAAATAAAGCTCGTATCTCAGTATTAATCTACAAACTAGATACGAGGTTTTGAAGAAATTTAGGTGAATTTTGGTTGGCGATATTTGATAGTGTTAGTGAAAAAGTCTGTTTAAGCAGTAAACAATAGTTCCAATGCCGGCCGCAATTGCGCTAGAGTAGCGAGTGACTGATACGATTATCAAAAAAAAAATAGACTAACACAGTACTTACGCGAATCTCTTCTGTGTGAGCAGCAACTGTAGCCAACTGCGGCCGTTCTCCCAGCTGTCTTTAGCGTTTGAGATCTCTTCTGCTGTGGGACCCGGAACTGCTGGTCCGTCCATTGGTATCTTGTTAGAGACATTTGCGTCTCGTTGAGTCCATGTCCTCTTTATACTAATGATGATAAATGCTATACTCACGCGAATCTCTCCTGTGTGAGCGGCACCTGTAGCCAACTGCGGCCGCACCCTCAGCTGGCTTTAGTGATTGTAATAGTTTTGAGTACTACATATTTACGAAATTTTACGAAAATACTTACTTTCGAGTTTCTTTCGGCTTTTTTCTCAACAGAGGTCTGCTCTTAGGAAATGCCGGTAGATTCACAATCTGACTTGTAAATGTGCCCCTGTGGCCTACTTACTGAATATTTAATTTCTAACACAATACTCACGCGAATCTCTCCTGTGTGAGCGGCGCCTGTAGCCGACTGCGGCCGTTCTCCCAGCTGTCTTTAGCGTTTGAGATCTCTTCTGCTGTGAGGCCTGGAACTGCCGGTCCGTCCATTGGGGTTCTGTAAGACAAATAATATTATTTTATCTTGAAATTTAAAATATTTTGTAGATTTCATTAACTAAAGTAGCTGAGTACAACGGGTTCTCTATAACACGAGACACTGATAAAGATCCTGTGCTACAAATATCAGCTACTTTCTATGTACTAACAGCGCCCTCTCTCGCTTGCTCGTTCACCGCTGTAAAGTGGTGCGGTAAGATGTGAATATTAACGTATTCACATAGAGGTCGCTAAGGTGTAAAAAACCTTTCAAATAAACAATGCAAAGATCGACACACAAAGCATAATGAACAATTCTTCAGGTCTACCTGGTCTACAGATCTATCTAGGGTAGCGAAGTGGTTAACGCGCTGGACCGGTAATCCAGAGGTACCGGGTTCGATTCCCGGCATCTTCCACCAGGTAACTCCTTTTTAATTTTTTCTTTAAGCTTTGATCTTTGTATTAATTGTTTACTTTCCATGTGTCAATACAAGACTAAAGAAAATACAATTGTTAGTGGTATACAATTTAAATTGATAAGTTTACAGAAAAGCTTATAAATTGTTGTTTTATAACTGATCTATTGAAAAAATACATGATCTCGATGGTCATGGCGGGTGCCTCGTGATTGGTTAATTTACTTAATTCTTACAACAAATTTCAACCTATCGAGGGCAGTAGCATCTTTTTTCATCAAATATGCTGATGTTCTATTTTTAAAATTCATTTGATTTGAGTAGCGATGTCTTATGTTGAGTAGCGGGTACCAGTCTAGAATTTTGGTACAGGTTTAAAAAGTGAGTTGTCGTGATTTCGTCTGTGAAATTACGTAGGTATGTTTGTAAACATAACAAGTATTTTTATAACGAATAAAACATGTACAAAGGCGAACTTATCCCTATAGAGATCTCTTCCAGCAAACGTTCGAGCAATGGAAGGAATCGGAATATTATGACAGATTACAGTACGCGAGTATAAAAGTGAATGATTTCATTAGGATTCTATTTGTTTTGTTAGGGTTCCGTAGTCAACTAGGACCCTTTATAGTTTCGCCATGTCCGTATGTCCGTCCGCGGCTTAGCTCCGTAATCATTAGTACTAGAAAGCTGAAATTTGGTATGAGTATGTGTATGTATCACGCCGACAAAACGGTAAAATAAAAAAAAGTAAAAAAAAATCGGGTACCTCTCGAACACCTAAAGTGGGGGTGATTTTTTTTTCCTTTTAACTCTAGTGTGTGGGGTGTCGTTGAATAGGTCTTTTAAAAATAATAGGGGTCTTCTAACATTATTTTTTGATAAAGTCAGCAGTTTTGTAAATATTCGCTCCAAACATAAAAAAAATTGCGTCCCCCCCCCCCCTCTAACTTTTCAACCACGAGTCAAAAAATTATGGCAAAATTCATGAAAATGAGGCCTTATAAGTACTTTCAATGAAAACTATATTGAACAAAATCGGTCGAAGCGTTTTCGAGTTATCGCAAAATTTCATAATATTCTTAAAAGGACGTAAGTTGACTTCGAGAAGGTAGTAAGTAACTATAGTCACTTTGGCGTTTACGACCTTTTTATAGAGTAAAGTCTATTGTGAAGGATGAGCAACTACGGAACCCTACACTGAGCGTGGCCCGACATGCTCTTGGCCAGTTTTTATGCTATACATACCCGACCGGGGAGCCCAAACTCGAGAGCTGCGGAGCGCCCAGCGCCGAGAGCGCCGCGAACGGACGCTCCGCCGAGCCGCCCCACTGTCTCACCGCCTCCTAAATAACCAACATAAATACTAGGGAATGCAAAAACCGACCAAATTTCATAACCGATTACTGTATCGGTTATAACAAAAAATAACCGATTAATCGGTTATAACCGATTATTACAAACTTTAAAAAATAAAATCATTTTTAATTTCAACATTTTCAATCAACAATCAAGTTCAATCAACTTCGGGATAAAGACACCTCTCCTTTATCCATTTCTCTACCTGCGCATTAGTAAGAAAGAGATGGGAGACTCCAAAGAAGGAAACAATGCGCCGTGGTATATTAGCTATAATACCACAAACGCAAAAATAATTTGCATTTATGTATGTATTATTTTTTTCATGTTCCGAACATTCCGAGTTTCCTCGGAACTCCCCAACTAACAAAATGGTTATAAAATCTCAACATTATATGACTATTTCATCGTAGATACGTCGTAAATAAGCAAGTTTTAAAACGTGACGTTATGTAACTGTCATTTATACAGCATTTTAGTTTAAAAGCAATTTGTTCATAAAACACAGTTGTACACACGTTTGTATGACATAGTACTACAGCAACTTTAATCTTTGTCGTACAAAAGTTTTAGCCGTGACATTTCCCCGGTTTTACAACATTAATATGACATTTTACAGCAGATTGTTCATATAAAAGCTTTTAGAGTGACTACTGTACGACTAATCATAATTTTAACTTTTTACAACTTTAATACTGTTAAAATGACATATGACAGTCATATACACAGCCGTCTTATGATAAAAAGATAGATCTTACGACTTAAATGTTTCATAACATCTTCAACTCGGACAGTGAACGAACGGAAAACAGCCAAGAGAAATAAACATGCCAGAGAGGGAAGGTTCCGTAGATATTTTATTTATAGAAAATCGGTGTGACAGCTCTTCGAAGTCACCTTTCTTAAGAAAAGTGTCCACATCCAAAAGGGCCATATTTGTATCATACGATCTACAAAAAAATACGAATTACGTGTTTGAAAATTAAAAGCACAATTTTTTTCTGCAACTAAAATTAATAATAATGAATAATAAATTATGTCACCACAGAGGTAATTAATATGGCAGCGTCAAAGTCAAAATGTCTTATTACTATTATTCAAGTACATAATATCACAAGTACATGACTGTGTCCCACAAGGTTTAGGCCCCAGCAGTAGGGAACCCTAACTAGGTAGTGATGGCGTCGGCAAAGTGTTATTCTAAGTCATAAGGCAGCGTTTTTAAGTACAATACGTTTTAACAAGTCATATGTACACAGAGACTAAAACCTAAATTATTTTAATTTATTAAAATATAATGAAATCAACAATATTTAAAGGGGGCTTTTAAAATATACTCAATAACCTTGCAAATTGATCGATAAAGTAATGTTCGCATTTCATTCACACTTGTAGATCTGATGTCGAGTCTGTTACTTAAAACGGTAAAGTAAATATATTAAAGTGTAATACTTACTGTTTTCAGATATTATTTGCACGATAATAATATCACTCACAAACGTTGCATGTTGTTATAATTAAAACCGCTTCGCTGTTGCATTTAACAGACTTATTTGTCATACAAACGTCTGCGTTATGATAACACTACAACCAATTGCTCTTAGGAAGCGAGAACTTACGATACTTTTCTGACGAAATCGTTGTTTAATATCTATTTTATGACAGCCGTGTGACTAAATGTGTTTGCTTATGACCATTGTGTGATCACTGTACGACTATTTTGTCTTAAAAACTGCGCCAAAATCGCATTTTATAAACGTTTATATACCTTAAATTGCATACCATTAAGTTTTATCAAAAACGTTTGTAGAACACTTGTACAACATATTTTTGCTAGTTGGGTCGGCTCCGGGCTCGGCAGTTTCTGTAGTCGTAAATTTGTTTTAAGTACAGTACCTTGGTTACTTAGGTTATATTAAATAACCGATTACGAAATAAAAATAATCGGTTATTGATATGACTGAAATAACAGATTATAACCGTTTTTTTTTCGGTTTCGGTTAAAACCGATTTGCATTCCCTAATAAATACTAATTAGTATGTTATGACTACAGATGCAACGGATGGTTGTTTGTCCGGATACCGGATATTCGTCCTGACCACCTGGCGAATATTCGGACTCCGGCCGTCGAATATTCAATACCTACATTTTAGATTTTCAGATGCGCGTTGTGTAGCTTAGTGTGTACGATTCATAAATGACGGATTTACACAAACATTAAAAAGTATCCATCAGAAATTAAATTTTTGTGACAAGTTTTTATAACCGACTGTACTTTTCTTTGAACATCCATCAATTGCTCAATGAGACGATTCTAAAGACCCCAAACTCGGTAGAATTGCTTATCTATTACAGAGTTTCTAGTGTCACTTTCCGGCTCCATCATCAGACCAGCCCCATGGTACCATACATATTATTGTATTTTCATCACAGTTAAGTAGGTATGCAAAATTTCAGCTCAATCGGTTAAAGATATCTGCTTCAAAATTGAATAGCGAGATTTCACCCGAACAAACATAGTTACATTGTACCTACATTGCAAGTTAAATAAAAGCTAGTAAGATATACAACCGAAAAGAGAACCTCCCCATTTTTTGAAGTCGTTCATAGAAGTGCGTACAAAATAGTTTGACCATTTTTACCCCTTAGGTACGGAACCCTAATAAAAAGGACTTACCTGAACAGCCTTAGCTTGTGCTATATCACCGTACCACCGCAGAATGTGTGTGTGCGGTGTCAGGAAGGCTTTGAGGGCTTCTGTGTGGTACAACGGGTACAGGGTGCTCCATAATGTTATGTCAGCTGCTGACAACATGTCCTGAAAACAGTACAGTGAGTGTTATTTTTACGAAGCAAACTAGGGAACAAATAAAATGTATTAATGAAATAATGAACTTTATTCTACAAGTAGGCTACAAGGGCACTTTGACATCTCTGACTCTACCGGCATTTCACAAGAGGAGAACACTCTTGAGAAGAAACGCCCAAAGAAACTCAACAGTCAGTCATTTTTTCAGAAAGGATAAGTACTTTACTATTATACGAAGTATTCTGTGCTATTAAAGTAATATGAACTTAACTTAATTTGTACCTATCTTAAGAATAATGAACAGACCAAATAAATAAATAAATAATAAGGGATAATCCTCACGTAAATCGACCTAGTCCCAAATATTCGAGTTCATCACACAAATATTTACCCTCGCCGGGATTCGAACCCAGGCCCGCCGGCTCACTAGGCAGGTGCACTACAAACCGCGCCAACCGCGTCGTCATATAAATAGTTTGTAATTTAACTATTTAAAAAGTAAACTAACTCTATACAGACTTTTTCTTTAGGTCAGCTCATCAGATGGCACCGACTTGGACAGCCAACCATCAGGTGCGCAAATCCAAAAATAATGGCAAAACCTAGAAAATGACGCCCATGGCGATTTTATTTATTTATTCATTCATTCATTCATCATTCATTCATTCATCATTCATTCATCATTCATTCGTTCATTTATTTATTTATCCACACTTACAGCTATTTTTACAGGAGAAACCTAAGACAATAGCGTAACTATTTCTATAATTTTACATTATTAAACTTACTCCTATTTATCTATACTACTGCGTAGATTTTAAAGAAAGGTATACTTATTGTTGACGATTAAGGCATCGACGCGGTGCTGCACAGCATCTAGCCTGCTTCTAGTCAGATCCAAAATATTTTTTTTTCATCTGCAACCCCGACAATCTAGAAAACGAAGAAAAATTATTGAAAAGGCGAACTCACTCCAAACAGATATTTCTTGTTGGCGACGAGGGCCTCGACGTGTTGCAGCAGTGCGTCTAGCACCTGCTTCAGGTCAGCTGGTACCGTCTTGGCGGCCAGGACTGCTGATACGGCCGGTTGGAGACGGGTGGCTTCCCATTCTTGCATCTGTTGGCTGGAATTATAAATAAGTATTGGATGATACCACCGATCTTTGTGGGTGCGCAACGGTCGTTTTAACAATTTATGATATAATATTGGTCAATATAACGATCAAGTGATATAATAACATTTGCCATAATATCATATTGATACCTAATAGAATAGAATAGAATAGAGTAGAATATTGTTTATTTCAGGCATATTATCCCATTTGCAAACACCATTAATGGTCCTTAATACTAAATAAAACGTTGTACACATGAGGACAAAATAAAATAAAATAAAAATAAAAATAATGGACAATATCAATAAAAAAAATTTAAGTTCAAGTTTAAAAAGTTCAAGATGTGCACATTAATGCAATCAAATTAAAAATTATAGCACAGTTATACTAACTTTTCGGAAAATGTAGGGCATTGGTCCACAACTCTATTTGGTTTAAATTTCATTGGCATAATAATTGTAATTAGTTCGAGTGTGAACTCAGGTAATGATATGATATAATGATCATTTGGTATAATACGTTGAAAGGTTCAATACACACTCAAACTGCTCAAACAAAAAAGCAGTCATGCTTACGTACGTACGACGATGAGCGAAGCGAGGAATGTTAGATTATCTTGCGAATATAAAGTCTGTTATACTAATTGAAATTAAACACAATGAAATTATACTTATTGTTGTTATATCAATTGAAACATTAAATCAATTGTTGTTATATCTAGTGAAATAATAAGGGTTTCTTCCTTTATGAGTACAGAAATATAATAAATAAAATTTAATGCAAGCAATAGTAAAGTCTGTGTGCTTTCATATTTGGATTTGGGTTCGGGTGAAACCCGATAGGTTCTTATCTGGATTGTGTAAGAGTGAGCAAGAACTCGATTCACATTCTGTCGGCTAACACACTGTTTAACAGGTCATACTCATACTCATACTCATTTATTGATAAAATGTCAACATTTTACAAGTCAATAGGTACATTATAAAAACATCATTTCTATTACTATTAAATTTAAAATACAAATTATTATAAAAATATTAATTATTAAATACAAATTGGAAGAGGTAGTTACATTATTGGTATTATTATATTATTTAATTATTAAATTGGTAAAATTCGTCCATCCTGTAAAAAGCATTGGTTGTTAGCCATTTCTTTAAAACATTGAGGAACGTTATATCATTTTCGATATCTTTGATATTGACGGGTACTTTATTGTAGATTTTTGGCCCCACTATGGACATTGTTTTACCCGACTTTGCTAGCCGACAACGTGCTGTGGACATCATGCTTACATGTTTCTGTGCAATACGTGTGCTTTTGTATGTAGTCATTTCATATTTTGTCATTTAGTATTTTGTATGTAGTAGAGGTCAGTAGCAATGTATCAATAGATTTGTTAGTTTACCTCTGTCCGTTCTGTGACATGTCCAACACCGGGAACAGGTATTGGGCTGCAGCATTGCTGGAGAAGAAAGCGAGCTGATCGTCCACCTCCAGCAGGGGCAGCGAGCGAGGGCCTGCGAACACGCCTGCAATCACAGACAAGGCTGAGAGAGGCCATCACCCGGTTAGTATGTACACTTATATATGTTTTATGGGTGCATTAGAATAAGCGGTGGTAGCCTAGTGGTTAGGGCATGCGACTTTCAATCCGGAGGTCGCGGGTTCGAACCCGTATGACTTTTTCGGAAGTTATGTACGGAATGTCATTTGATATTTACCATACCACTCGCTTTTCGGCGAAGGAAAACATCGTGAGGAAACCACCTAAGAGCCCAATAAGTTTCCCCTCGGGGTTGGAAGGTCAGATGGCAGTCGCTTGCATAAAAACTAGTGCCTACGCCACATATTGGGATTTAGGTAGCCGACCCCGATTGAGAATTCATTCTCAAAAAATGGGACAAAGGCTAGGAGGATGATGGGTGTGTATTAGAATAGGCTGGCCGCGACGCTGCTTAAATCATCTGTTATAGATGACAAGGCCTATTTATTAGAATAGGTTAATTGACTCATGTTAAATTGTATTAAATTAGTTAATGTTTATTTCGTTTTTACCATAGGAAACCTAAATATTCAGTTCATACAAGTACAAGATGAATGAAAAAAAATAATTCGAAAATATGGTTTTTATTCTGTATTTTGAAATGCTTAAAACGCTGTCCGCCATTTTCGCTCACGATAGTGACGACACCGATCCCGTAAAGGAAACTGAAGGGCTAACAACTCCAAATAGTGCCGTCCCTCTCGATCATCACAAAGTATATTTGAGTGAGCGGGTCAGCACTATACGACGGTCGAATTTCGAACATCAGAGTAGTCCTTCTGTTTATTTACTCGGTATTCTACGTCACGCCAAAGATAAGCAAAAGGCAAAAATGGCGGACGGCGTTCTTGTCTGTTCACACAATTTCTGTTTTCAATTAATAAAATTTAGCTTTCTAGTAGAGATGTGTAGCTCGCGAGTGAGTGATTCAAATGAGCTATATCATTTGGTTTAGCTCACCAGCTCTTTCGCTCACTGAAGATTCAAGTAGCTCAGTATATCATCTATCATCTCAGTATTACTCACTCTCTCTCGCTCATGAAAGGAATGTTGCCATGCTGCCGTGAATGTAATTGATCGACATTTATAGTTCTCTACTCACTCGTGAACGATATAGTCTAAAGATTTACAGAGCTAAATGAGTGATACATATCTCGGTGAGCTAAAGACACATATCACTCTTTTCACTTTAGTGGCACATTCTGAGCATCTCTACTTTTTAGCTCTCACAAAAATACGATACATTTTGTTAGAGCTAGTAAGATCATTATTAACCATGTCAAATATTTCAATAATAGGTCAACGAGCCTATATAGCATAGTATAACCCCACCTCCACACTATCACAAGCCTCGCTTCGAGCAGTTAGCACTAGGCTTAGCATAAGTACGCCTAGAATAACAATCGTCATACGATTGCGAAAGATGAATCCGCTTTTGGTTTTGTGTGTGCGTGCATACGAACCAATCATAGAGACGTGTTGCTTGTGCAATTGATGTTGTGACAGATGCGCACACGGACAAAACTTAGCCCGTAGCTATCCAAAACTGGCTTCACTTTCAAACACTAGATTTCTAGGCGTATTTATTCTAAGGTACCTACTGAGGACGCATGTTAGTATTTTTATTCAATAAGGAATAGGATAGGAAAAGGTAAAAAAGCAACAAATTGAAAAATCAACTGATGTTTCCCATCATATTTCTATTTAAAAATCAAACTGTACCATAGAAGAGAAGAGCAAAATAGTATAAAAATATTATGAAATGAAAATTAAATATTTATATGTATAGATGAACAATGCATTTACATTTTTACTTATAGACATATTAAAGTTATACTAAAAAGGATCAAAATATCTAATTAATTCACAAGTGTTTAAAAAATACTGAACTAGAATAAATATTTATTTTCAAATTATTGGTCATGTCCCAAACAATGAATTAAGTAATAATAAAAAAAATAGGTGGTGCATATATTATAAATAATGTTAAGATAGTGATATTTATTATTTACTGTTCCATAATGATAACTGATATGAAACCGCAATAACATTATGTGTGATAATGATAAGGCACACATACTTTGTTGTATTTTTATTAATGATACATCGAGCATTAATATTGATACATTAGTTCACATACTAATAATTTTTTTTATATCGGGCAACCTCACTCCAATCTATCTAGTCCCAAATTAAGCTCAAGAAGGCTAGTGTTATGGGCATAAACACAAATTTATAGAATAGAATAGAATACTCTTTATTGCACACCTCAAGTAGAAAGAAATACAAATACAGATAATTTATTTATTTGAGATCAGGAAAATAATTTAAAAAATATTGAAAAAAATAATAAAAAAAATATATTAAGTAATTTTTTAAACTCTATTTTATTAATTTTTAATATTCCAGTTGCTGTAAAAACTGACGCAACATTGTATCAATGAATCCACGCGTCAAGCGATATTACACAAAATACTATGTTGCAGTTTTCTTACATTGTCAATTTCTGTATAGTTGATTACAACAACCGCGAAACTGCTTTAATATGCAATGTCTATAGCACGAGGAGCATGCAAATTGTAGCACATTAATAAAACAACATGCATATTAAAAAAAAACAGCAGTTTTTCCAATAAGATCGTAAAAGGATTAATATACCCACCTTCAAAGGAAACATTTTGCAGTTCCACTTTTTTACCAGCTAACTTAGCGGCAATTAATAGTTTTAACGTTGCAGTATTATTTTCGTTGGTAAGGATCTTCATTTTCACTCACTTTTCCTTAATTTTAGACAGTAGAAGTCACGTATAACTAAGTTATAACCTAATAACAGTATACCTCATAATCCACCTCATGAAATCAGTGACACATGACTGTCCTTTAAAAAGAAAAAGTGGTTGATAGCCCACAAAATGTTATAAGAGAAAACACTTTTTATATAATCGGTTAATACTTACCTGCGAGCTATTTGAGATATACTGTAAACCAGCCAGTTATCGTGCAGTGTGAAAAATACTTAATATTTCTTGTTTTTGAAGAAGATAATAAATATTTGGTATTTTAATATTAAATTAGGTGCATTTGTAACTAATTGTAAAATGTTACAGCATTCAACATGCTCGTTGTTACAATCGCTTAAAAATGTTTGTCTGAAATGAGGTTTAAAATCATCGTACTTTTACTTTGCACTGGCTGATTTAGCTCTAAAACTTTTGGAAATGCCATTAAAACGAATAAAAAAAAATATCTATATGCTTTTTTTTCTTTTATGGCTTTTGCTAGTTCCAGCCGGCTAATGTTTTACATTCAAATCATTTAACTAAATATACCAAAACATGGACAATAATTAAGCAATCATTAATAAATCTTTTTATTCATGAATTTTATTTAAAAGTTTTCATTGAAAGCAATAATGTCGTAACTAGTTTTTGAACGCACACCTAATGTCACGCCAACGCCAAGGTCGTCAAATTGTCAATTGTATTGTATTACAGTACAATACAAGTATGTATTTTGTGTTGAAATTGAGTTCACAAATTGTATTTTTGTGACGATAGAAAATAAATAAAAATTGGTGTCAATAACAAAATGGAGAGTGATAAATTAGACGCCAATACTATATGTAGAACGTGTATGTGTGAAGGGACAAATATGAAATCGGTGTTCCACAAGGAAAATGACGAGAAAACTGTGACTGAATTACTCGAATTCATAATAAACATTAGCATTAATAGTGATGATAGCCTTCCTAAACAAATTTGCAATGAATGCGAAACGTTTTTACACAAAGCTGATCATTTTAAGCGACGCTGTTTAGATGTTGAACTCAAGTTCAAGGAACTTTTTAGGGACAACATTCCTTCAACATTTTCTACTATAAAACATGAGGATAATGCAAGAGGACCCATTACGGACGCTGCAGAACCGTACCAGTGTTCCATTTGTTCTAGTAAATACGCTGAAATAACTTTATTAGAAAATCATATTTTAGATTTTCATAAATTGAAAAAAGTGCCATTATTTAATGAACTAAATCTATTTTCGAACGCCAAAGCCGAATTAATTACTTTGGAAACTATCCCAGAGAAAGAAGAAAAGGTGATCAAAATTGTTAAACAGGAATTTATTGATGATTTTGACAATTATAGTCATTTTGAAACAGAACCCGAACAAATCGATTTTGAACTGAATGAAGATAAAAGCATCATAAATCAGCCTCAAGCAATTGAAGAAATAGATAAAAAAACCATAGACAGTTTATTAAAAGACAAAAAGCACAAATGCGAGAAATGCAATCAAGAATTTAAATCCGCAAATTCTCTTAACATACATAAAAGGCAACATGAAGATAAAAAACCGAACGGAAGAATCTATCAATGTTCTTTTTGTTCACGAAAATTTATGAGCAGATCGGGCTTGACTAATCATTTACGATGCCATGAAAAAAAAGAAGATGTTAAATACACTTGCGGTAGTTGTAAAAGGGAATTTAAACATAAAGCACATTTAGATAATCATATGGTAACTCTGCATGCTAACGAAAAAGGTTTCAGTTGTGAATTTTGCTCAAAAAACTTTGCGACGCAAGAAAGCTTGGAGATTCACAAGGATTTGCACAAAATAGATAAAAAGCATACATGCCGATATTGTGATAAGTCTTTCTACATGTTGTCAACGTTAACTGATCACATTAGGTAATAGATGTTACTAGTATTTTATATTTTTTTGTTCCTTTTACCATTATTTTATGACCTTGATGTCATTTATTTATATGATGAAATTTATATAAGTGAAATAGTTATTTGATGGTTTGAAGGTTATTCACTTGAATACCTAATAATGCCATTTATATTTAGAATAATTTTAATACTGAATGTGATTTTTTGTGTATCCCTTTTTTTTTGCTTCTCATGTCGGGTTAAATATCCTGTAACCATCAACCTGTATACTAAAAACTCTCGAAGTTGATTCAGTTAATTAGGACTAACTGGTTTAGGGATGATGAAAACACAATGAATTATTTTTTTTTTTACTCCACTACTTTTTTCTGTCATTTATATAGTTACTCTAATATAAAGACATAAATTATGCAAGTCTGTAAAAGTCTATACTCTACTGCCCAATAAAACACTGCTAAACGATGTTATAAAGTCACCAAAAAAGCATTACTTAGTACCACAGATTACAATATAAACGGCTGCATTCACACAATTTGCAATTTAAAAAAATAAAATTTATTGTACTAATGCATTGCTGCGTCTTATCCTCTGTGCATTGATGTATAGTGTAGTGAACATATACCTTTAGGTATAAGTTCATATTTTTTTGACAGGTGAATGTCAATAAAAAAAAAAGTTTATCAGACTTTTTTTTTATTTTGCTGGTTCTGTGCGGGAACATGTAATTATTTTCTTTGTTGTTTATTTGCGTTTTATTTATTAAAATGTCAAGTCGTAGAAAAAGTATTATATGCAACGTTGTATAAGTAGGTCTAAAAACGCTTGTGGCATCTTTCTTACGATGTTTGCTACGCTCACATCGTAACCCATGCCGCACGCGTTTTTTGCCCCCTCTTATACAACTGTTGCATAAAATACTATTAATTGAAAATATTATACATTTGGTTAACTATCTGAAACATTTTTGCTGCCCATCTGTAACATTTCACCAACTTTTAATTTGTCTGAGCCATTTTTTTTTCAAAACTGTAAATTTTCAGAATAATACGCTATTTGATGACAGCTCAAATCAGCTACTCTTTATGAAATGTCAAAAACGATCTGTTAGTATGAAATTTGTATGAAGATGCCGGCTTGTGGCGTCATAATAATCAGTACTCAAAACACATCTCTCTCTCATTTTTAGGTTTTTGTCTAATTAAAAATAGTGTTATGTCCAAAACTTAGTAGTAGTTTATTTAGTTGCGCGTATTTGGGCCATTTTTTCTAAAGTTGTACACCCCACTTTTTTTTTAATCTTCGATATATTTTTTTTTTAATTATCGAAAATTCAAAAAAAAAGTGGGTTGTACAACTTTAGAAAAAAAGGCCCATTTTTTTATTGGTTACAATTAAATAATTTATTTTCACTATAGTCAAATATCGTATTATAATAAAACAAACCTAACCTAACCTAATGGGTTCTTTAAAACGATGTTTATAAAATCCTGAAAATATTAAGGTTTCTGGAAAAAACTACATTCAGACAAATGATTTTTTTTCGAGCCTTTACTGATGGGAAACAGAGTTACAGAGTCGAGATAGGATCCCTATAGATTTATGTATGCAATGTTTCAGAACGCACACAGGCGAGAAGCCCTACCTCTGTTCCACCTGCGGGCGCGGCTTCAGCCAGAAGACAAACCTGGCGCAGCACATGCGCCGCCATCTTGGATTGAAGCCGTTTGCATGTGACCACTGCGACCACAGGTATTCATAACTGTTACCTTTACAATTGATACCTTTATTTAAGGTAACCGGTCTACAGCAGTTTTTCAGTCCCTGATTAACACATACGCTTATCCCAAAAAGAATGTAGTGTTACCGTGGGATGGGCGGATAACACCATTAGGCTCAGTGTAAGATAAAAATCGAAGTTCAGATTCAAATTCAAAATCTATACATCTCCTTTACGTGTACCAATGTATTTAGTTATACCATAAATCGATACCTTTATTAAGTTACTATACGTTACTATTTGGTTTAAATTTCATTGGCAAAAAGATTTTGATATCGATTTATAATTACTACTTTTTCCGAAAAGTTCATATGATTGTTCTGTAAGGTATCGAAATGTAAATTATTGTTTTAAGTATGATTTACGAAATAATGACTTACTGTTGAGTTTCTGTCGGCTTTCTTCTCAACAGCGGTCTCCTCTTGGGAATGTCGGTAGATTCACTGACTTGTAAAAGTGCCCTAGTGGCCTAACTGAATAAATTATTTAATTTCATTTCATTAAGTGATATGAATTGTCGCTTGCGGTATTTCCGGACCGATACGACCTTCAAACCTTCAAGAAAAGAGCGTACTCCTACCTGAAAGGCCGGCAACGCACTCGTGACTCCTCTAGTGTTGCAGGTGTCTATGGGCGACGGTAATCGCTTTCCATCCGGCGATACGTTTGCTCGTTTGCCCCCTATGACACAAAAAAAAAACCCTAATTTCAGATTCGTGTCAAAAGGCGAGTTAGTGGCCCATACACGTAAGCACAGCGGCGCACACCCATTCATATGCGACGAGTGTGGGAGCGGCTTTACCACATCTTCATCCCTGGTTAAACACAGACGGACTCACAGCGGGGAGAGACCTTATGCCTGTGATCTGTGTCACATGAGGTACCTACCTACTTTATCAACTTTTCTTTATTTAAGGCGCTCTTTTCCCAGTAGACGCCGAACTCACTCATTTTGGAATGAGTCGTAAACATATTAAGCAGTGTTTGAAGATTATGAAAAACATATATATAATACTTAAGGATCTTGCGATTATAAAATCGTTTTCAGCAACACGATTGGATAAATTTCGCTCGATAGAAAATAATCCCAAAGTGACCTCTATTTGTAATATTTTTTCAGTGGCAAGGCTAAAATACGAAGTTTTTTTACCCGTTTTTTGCTTAAATCACAGATTATATAATACTATACTAGTACAGATTGACGAAGCGGTACTAGGAAATGGAACGACCCTAACTCTGGCTATTCAACTGGCTATTTTCTTTCCGTCGATTATCCAACAGATGGCAGTAGTGAGACTGCGATTTATGCGTCTCGGTCACGCCATCTAAATAAGAAATGGGAACATGATGTGCGTGCTGTCTTGTTCTATAGCCTAACTATAACGTCACATGATCGATAGATGGCGTCTTTTTCTGTCACGCGCGGACGCAAGTCAATGCAGAAAACGTTTTTGCAGGCATCGTACGAGTAGCATCTCAATGTCTTATGCGCACTGACCTTGAATCGTATCGGCATCTCTTTCAGACGGGCCGTACCTATCTATACTATATTATCTATACCTTTTTTCGTAAGCACAAAGCTCAACAGTCACAAACTACAATTTCTCGCGCGAGATAATTGACTGTATTTTTCTGTGCAGTAATCTGAGAGGTTGAAGGGTAACTGTATTCGTTCGGAGAGTCATTCTCATCAACAAATGTAACTTTTTTCTAATTTATCCTTACCGGGCCATAACTGTTAAGGTCTTAAGCCTTTTTTCTGAGTTTATGTTTAAACCTTCTTCCTTTCATAATCTTGTAAAAACTTTATAATGCAGTCACTTTTCTTAAACATTCAAATGATGTTTGGGACCGGTAAGGATAAAGTTAGATAATAAGAATGACCCTGCATTGCTTTAATATTAAATAAGAACAATATAGGTACAGGATCATTGTCTGCTTTATTTCATAATAATCACCACATGTCATATTTACACTACTTAAGAGCCCACCCATGCAAAATTCGTCAGGTGAATGATCCTAGATCTCAACATCCATAGTGATTAAAAATCTGTCCCTTGAAAATAAGAAACTTAAACAGTTTTTCTTCAATCTTGTCAGCGTGAAAACATGATTAGTAATAATTTTCTCGATAGTTTTATCTCTCAAACATAACCCTTTTTAGGGTTCCGTAGTCAACTACCCTTATAGTTTCGCCATGTCCGTCTGTCCGTCCGTCCGCGGCTTAGCTCCGTGATCATTAGTACTAAAAAGCTGAAATTTGGTATGAGTAGGTATGTATTACGCCGAAATAACGGTAAAATAAAAACCAAAAAATAAACTTTTCAGGTACCTACCTCTCGAACACAAAAAAAAAATACAAAATGCTTTATTGCACACCAAAAAAAAATTTACAAATTCAATACAGAACAATAATTTTAATAACGGTAGACAACAGGCGGTCTTATCGCTAAAGAGCGATACCTATAGTGGGGGTGATTTTTTTTCGTTTCAACACTAATGTGTGGGGTGTCGTTGAATAGGTCTTTGAAAAATAATAGGGGTCTCCAAACATTATTTTTTGATAAAATCAGCAGTTTTGTAAACATTGCTCCGAAAATTATAAAAATTGTGTCCCCCCCCTCTAACTTTTCAACCACGGTCAAAAAAATATGGAAAAATTCATGAAAATGAGGGTTTATACTTAAGTACTTTCAATGAAAACTATATTGAATAAAATCGGTCAAGCTGTTTTTGAGTTATCGCAAAATTCATAATTTTCTTATTTATTAGTCAACTAGGAACCCTTATAGTTTCGCCATGTCCGTCTGTCCGTCTGTCCGTCCGCGGCTTAGCTCCGTGATCATTAGTACTAGAAAGCTGAAATTTGGTATAAGTATGTGTATGTATAACGCCGACAGAACGGTAAATTAAAAATTTAAAAATTTTATATTTTTCGGGTACCTCTCGAACACCTAAAGTGGGGGTGAATTTTTTTTTCTTTCCAACACTAGTGTGTGGGGTGTCGTTGGATAGGTCTTGTAAAAATAATGGGGGTCTTCTAACATAATTTTTTGATAGTCAGCAGTTTTGTAAATATTCGCTCCAAAAACAAAAAACATAGTGTCCCCCCCCATCTAACTTTTCAACCACGGGTCAAAAAAATTCGGAAAAATTCATGTAAATGAAGCCTTATAAATACTATCAATGAAAACTATATTGAACAAAATCGGTCGAGCCGTTTTTGAGTTATCGCCAAATTTCATATTTTTTCTTTAAAAGGACGTAAGTTGACTTCCAGAAGGTAATAAGTGATTACAGTTTCTAGTTTCTAGTGCATTTACGACCTTTTTATAGAGCTTAAAATCTTTCTTAACTTAAACCTCGGGCTTAAAACTGCAGTTTATTGTGAAGGATGAGCAACTACGGAACCCCTACACTGAGCGTGGCCCGACATGCTCTTGGCCGGTTTTTTAGCTTAATAGATGCACAATTTTATTATAAGTTCTCAAAAACTGTAAAAGTATTTTCAATATAAAATGCACACGTTTATGACACAACTCAAAATACATGATTTCCGCGCTTCCGAGCATGCACTTCCATCTCGCTCACGTTTACGCTCAGTGAGAGAGAGAGCTAGCACACGCACCCCCCAATAACTCCAAATCTATTTAAGATAAAAACATGAAATTTAGCTTATGTATTTAGATCCTTTAGAACAACTAGAACCCCAAATTTCATCAATAAAAGAAATAAAACCGCGTACGGAGGGTTCCGTACACACTTTCACTTATCTCATCTTAATTAGCCTGTTGAGTTAAGTTTGCACCTGAAATATATGACGCCGCATACAAATGACGTGCAAACATAACGCAACCGACTTCTTCAAATTTGATGTATTAAAGGGACTATATTTTTAATATTTTTTTTACAAATGTATAATTTTCAGATTTGATAAGTATTTGTAGTATGTGACGATATTACTTGCCAAATTTTATAGTTCTAGGTCATCGGGAAGTACCCTATCATTGTGATTCCCTTGAGAGTGTCGAAATGTACATTTTTTGCGATATAAACGGCCGTATCTCTTTTTTCACGCTAACGTAGAAGTGAAATTTTTTCACAGGTTCAAGGAACCGCAAACCTGAGTATATTATGTTAATTTCAACTGGATACCTCAACGCATTCTCGAAATAAAGAGTCTTGACAGATAGACGGACGGACGGACAACAAAGTGATCCTATAAGGGTTCCGTTTTTTCGATTGAGGTACGGAACCCTAAAAACCCAGCAGAGTAATTTTGCTAAGAGACAAGCTTCGCCGACAAAAGAATTGAGATCTATATGGGCGCCAAGTTCTTTGCACTAAATTTTTTAGATACAAGGACATGCGACATACTCAATGCATTTATGTTACTTGGGGTGTAATTCAATATCAAGATTTGACTTGGCTAGTTTTCTCAAACTGACAAAATTTTATAAAAGTATTGTTATCAAGCTAACAGTATAAGTAACAGCATGAACACTAACTTGCGTACTTACCTTTACGAAAATAGGTTAATGATTAGACAAATATAATAAGTACCTAATATAAATTTATATGTAAAAACTTTTTCTTTCTCATTTAACAAAAATCGTGATTTTTGACTACTAATAAGTTTTCCATTAGAAAGTCATGTTAAATGTTAAAATTATAAAAAAATATATGCATTTGTTTAACTAATATGTACAAAAAACAATAAGCGACCGTTTCAAAGAAAATTACAATGTGTTTTATAAATCAACAAAAATTTATTTTTATCTGCAAAAAGTACCAATTCAACTTAATTATTGAGCAAAACACATGTACATAATTCAATTATAAACTAATCAAATTTCTCTGCGCACACTTTGTCCCGCCAGCCCAGAATACAGAACCGAACAGGCTTTCAGAGCTGCATCTTGTGACGACGTTATGGACTTGGCCGCAGAAGTGTGAGGATATGAAGGTACTCCACTCGTGGTTGATGGACCATCAACTGACACCGCAGAAGATGAAGTTGACAATTGGTCCTATAGCTTCCAGCCATAGCGTCCACTTCTTTGTAATGCGGGTCTTTTTTCCAACTTCATTTTGCACTTTATTTTCAAAATGATTGATCCACAGATATCTGTTATACGCAGTTCATCATGGTTTAAATGTTCTATGGTCATGCTTCCTAAAACAGAAAATTAAGTATCTTAACATAAATAAAATACAATAATAATAATTATTAGTAGTTTGTTTTTCTATATGAACAGGTCTAAATCAACACAATAATGGTTAAAGGCTAAATAGGATCACTTTTTTCTCTAAAAGAATTCACAATTCACTTAACTTGGGAAATAAAATAAAAAATAAATGGGTAACCAATGAACACAACTTTTTTGTAGCGCAGGTCCTGAGAAATATCAATGTACTTAGATAAAATATTTAACATACAAACACCAATAGAATTAACTTCATTCTTTACAAATTGATAAGGCAGTATGAAGTTCTAACATTACAGAAAACATAGCATTTGAAGGTCAAGCAAATAGTTTAATTTTAAGTTAGTGCTCATCTCATTGACTGATATTATCTGTGACTTTGTAATTTGTTTGATTTGAATGATGTTCTACTATCTTACAAATTACAATAATTTTGGACTAGGGTCTTATTAATTATTCACTTTGTTTCTTTAAAGAATAAAAATGTGATTTGTTTATCGATATGTACTTTATTTCAAATGTTAAGTTTGTCTTAAAGACAACACTTACATATATACCTAAGTGGACTCGCCTACCTATATGCTTAAGTGGACCTATATACCTGAGTCCCATCCAGGGGACATAGGACATTAAGTCATATACCTGAGTGGGCCAATATATAGAAAATAAAAAGTTACCGCAATTAGACATTTCGTTTGTCAGTTTTCCCAAGATAAGAAGACGAAGGTATTCAGATCCAAACAATGTCTATGAGCGGTTTTGAAGTCGTATCTATAAGAATTTGCTTCAAGTCCGTGTTAGGTGGCGTAGGTCGGTTTAAACAACTTAAAGCAAGGTTGCAAAATAAAATCACATTCAACTCAAACAATAACAGAACAAATCGAATCGCAAGTCAGTGCTGCAAACTCCCACATCACGTGTAATAAACAAGAACGACAACAAGGTCCTAAAAATCAGGAGCCAGTCATAAATATCAGTAGGGCTACTCCCATGTTCAAAATTCGACCGTCGTATAGTGCCGTCCCTCTCGATCTTCTGTCGAAGTATATGAGTAAACGGGACAGCACTATACGCCGCTGGCCGAATATCGAACATCGGAGTAGCCATTCAGAATATTCAGATTCGTCAGAATCAGTCGCGTTTCGTTCCACTCACAAATCGGTTGACAATTATCGGATGTCAACGTTGCCAAATGACCGCACACTTATATTAAATATGGTGTATTTACACAACTTACTTAAAAGAGCAGCGCGCGCGCCTGCATAGAGCGGACGTGTTTTGTTTTGAGAGCGGATACAAAATTATTTTTTATAGTAGTTCAAGTGAATTACACGGGTTCAATGTGATGGAGACGCGATGTGGTGCCTGTGAGGCCGGAATTTATGATATTTCCTTTATGGAATGTTCAAAAGAATCGTGCAAGAAACTGTTTCATTTGAAGTGTTTGACACTGACGGCGGAGAAGTTCGAAGCACTTACGGATGAGTACAAGAACCAGTGGATGTGTCCAGAATGTGTGCGGTCAATACCAAAGCGCGACGATACTCCGGTGCGTGGAAAACTTATGGATCAAACCTATACCCCGAGTAACTTTGTCAATTGTGTGCGAGGAAATCGTCAACAGAGGGATTTATCTCCGAGGGATAACGAATCTAAAATCTTAGATGAGCTTCGCAGTTTCCAGGCCGAGATATGTGTTAGATTGGACAACCAAATGGAAGCATTTAGGCAACTACAGGAGCTTTTTGTTAAAAACCAATCTGAATTAACTGAATTACGCCAGGAAATGAGGGTAGCGCAAGAAAAAACAAATAATGTAAGCGTACTTGCTAATGAAATAAAAGAGCTGAAAAGTAAGAATGGAAAGCTTGAAGCATACATTAGTCGCATGGATAGGAAGGAAAGTAAGTCTTTGTTATCTGATAAGCAACCAGAGCCGTATGAGAAGGTGAGTCCAAAAAATCTACCAGCAGTAGTACCGAAGTCGGGCTCGAATCCACCCGCTGCAGTTAGGCAGGAAGATGAGTCATTGTTCTCTTCTGATAAGCAACCAGAGTCGTATGCGAAGGTGAGCTCAAAAAATCTACCCGCGGTAGTAACAAAGTCGGGCTCGAATCCACCCATTGCAGATGCAGTACGAGCGTGTGGGGCCACTATACAAGGAAGTCTGAATGAACAAAGGTCAGAAACCGAAGTGGTATCGGAAATTACTTCCGATAATATAAATAACACTCTCGGCGGTTGGGAAACAGTGGGAAAAAAAATAAGAAAAAATCGATTTCCCAAAAACGAGGTGAAAAGAGGTGGAAAAGTAAACTCGGCAGAGATACAGGGCACAGAACGTAAAAAATATTTGCATGTGTGGCGGCTGAAAAAAGAAACCACAACAGAAAGTTTGGAAGCATACGTCAAAGATATATGCGGGACGGAAGGTGCGGTGAAAGTAGATAAAATTAAGCATAAGACTGAAAGGGATTATGCCTCTTTTGTAATAGGTGTTTCCGAAAGTACTTATGATAAACTGTGTGATCCGAGCGTTTGGCCGATTAACGTCGAGTTTTGTGAGTGGGTGTGGTTTCGTAAACCCAGGGACCCTAAATACAACCCCACAAATATCGGTGGAAGTGTATTACCAGAACGTTAGAGGTCTTCGGACAAAGCTAGAAGTTTTTAATGCAGGGCTGGCGTCGTCGAGTGCAGACTTATTTGCGATTACTGAATCAGGCTGCAATGAGTCCATAAAAGATGCTGAAATAATCCCGCCCGGCTATAACATCATTCGCTGTGATCGAACGGACGGGCGCAAACAAGGCGGCGCGCTTCTCGTGGCCACACCGCGTCTCGAGCTGCGGAGCGTACGTTTGCCGGGTGACGTCAGCGTCAGCGATAAGGTGTTCGAACTGGTTTGTGCGAGTGTGTATAAGCGCGATAGGTTTATGTTTTTGTGTTGTGTTGTTTACATCCCACCGAATAGTAAGGAATGCGATTATTTGCTATTGTTTAGAATTATAGAACAATTATGTGTAAGTTATAGTCGAGTAATAGTAATAGGAGATTTTAATTTGTATTCATGCAGTACATCTATTAGCGATTACTTTGAATTTTTTCTGACCTATTGTGGATTCATTCAGAGGAACAGAGTAGCAAATTGTAATAATCGTCAACTGGACTTAGTACTAACATCTTTGGAGGAGGAGGACGTAACGGTACGTGCCGCGTCGGAGGCGCTGGTCCCGGTCGATGTGTACCATCCGCCTCTGGAGGTCGCGGTCGCGTTGGCGGGGGGCGCGTCGGCAGAGGTTTGTACCAATACCGATAGTAGTATCGGCACTCCACGCCATCGGCAGGAGTGGAATTTTGGAAAAGCCGATTATCCACGGTTATACGCGTTACTCGCTAGTTTTGACTGGACGCCATTGTATAATTTATATAATGCAGAAGAGAGTTTGTCTTGGTTTTATTACAATATCAATAATATCGTTAGCGTGTGTGTACCTACCAAAATGCGTAAGCGTGTAGCGTCGAGATATAATTATCCGGAATGGTATACTACCGATTTAATTCGTGAGATAAAGTACAAAGCTAAACTACATAAAAAGTACAAGGCCGACCGATCTCAAGAAAATTATGTATCTTTTTCTAAATGTAGGGCGCAGGTAAAAGATATGATCCAGAAAGCTTACACGGAGTATCAGGACCGTGTTCAAACCCATTTATCCGAGGACCCGAGAGCTTTCTGGAATTATATCAAATCTAAAACACACCATAAAAACGTCCAGAAGTTATCGAAAGATGGAGTGGCACTCGATGGCAAAACAGGTGTGAAAGAGTTTGCAAATTTTTTTCAGTCAGTGTATAGTACCGTTCCTGCTGAGTTAAATGTCAACGCAGCGGTGACTGAGGCGGAGCGCGCGGCTGACTCAGCGCGAGTACACCTCGACAGGTTGCAGCTTGACGATGTGATGCGAGCACTCGCGAATCTCAAACCAAAGCGGTCTGCTGGGCCTGATGGCATACCCGCTTTCTTATATAGAGACTGTCGATTTGTGCTCGCCGAACCGCTCCTCCATGTTTATAATATGTGCTTGGAGAATGAAGTCTTTCCAGTCCTGTGGAAAACAACCCGGGTAGTCCCTGTTCCGAAAGGGGGAGGGGGGGACAGTGTGGATAGTTACAGACCGGTCGCAGTGTTGTCTACCCCTGCCAAAGTATTCGAATCAGCTTTGCAGAATGTTATTTATAGCCAATTACGGCCTCAGTTATCTGACGCGCAGCATGGGTTCCGACCGGGCTGTAGCACAACCAGTAACCTGCTCAGTTATGTGACGCAGATTATTCCAGAAGTGGACAGTGGGGGGCAGGTGGACGCCGCTTATTTCGACTTTCGAAAAGCGTTTGATGTAGTCGATAACGACATTCTGCTGAGAAAGCTAGCCGGCGTCGGCTTTACCCCTCATCTGTTAAAGTTCTTTGCAAGTTACATGACTGACAGGCGACAGTTCGTCGAATACAATGGACATAGGTCAGACCCGTATTTTGTAAGATCTGGAGTGAGTCAAGGGAGCAACCTTGGCCCATTACAATTTATTATTATGGTCAATGACTTACCCCAGAGGTTATCAAAAATGCGGGCTGTTTACTATTCGCCGACGACTTAAAAGTGTATTTACCTATAAGAAGTACCGCAGACTGCGAAAGACTTCAAAACGACATAAACAGTGTGGTTTCATGGAGTGAAGCTAATAAATTGCATTTTAATACGTCCAAGTGCCTTACTATTTCGTTTACTCGAGCACATAACCCTATCACTCACGATTATGTAATAAAGGAAACGAAATTAAATAAAACAACAGAGGTAAAAGACTTAGGAGTGAAATTCACATCGGATCTAAGGTTTCGGGACCACATTGTTAATATTAGTAAAAAAGCCTTCAGAATGTTGGGATTTGTGCTGCGTCGTTCCCACGATTTTACTAATATTGGAGCGATTATTGCCTTATATAATGCGTTGGTCCGAAGTGGTCTGGAATGCAACGCTGTTATATGGTCTCCACATGAAGCCAAATATCAGCTAATGGTCGAGCGCATCCAAAATAAATTTATAAGGTTCTTGTATTTGAGAAGGTATGGAGTATATCCTTTATACCCTCTCATGTACCCGACTTTATTTGTTTTGGGTATGGTCGGTTACAACGAGCTGCGAGTGCGCAGAGAGTTAGGTATGGTGACATACATATTTAAATTAATTAGGGGTAAAGCATTTAACGGTCAGGTTTTGAGTTGTGTGAGCCTGTGTGTCCCTGATAGGTACGTGTGGCGCCGCCGCCGGCCGCAGCTGCTGGCCGCGCCGCGCGGGCGCACCAACCTGCTCGGAGAGGCCCCGCTGACGCGCGCGATACGCACCCTCAATCTAATAGCGGAAGAGTTAGATTTATTTTCGTGTTCTCTGAATGGATTCACAAAGTCGGCATTATTTGTAATTAGTTATAAACGCAGTAGTATAGATAAATAGGAGTAAGTTTCATAATGTACAATTATAGAATTAGTTACGCTATTGTCTTAGGTTTACCTGTAAAAATAGCTGTAAGTGTGGATAAATAAATAAAATAAAAAAAATAAAATAAAAATAAAAAAACTTTTCTAAAATTAGGAGATTTGTTCGATTCCAAAAAGTAATTCTAAAGATTCTTAAAAATCATATATTTATAATCTGACAAATCAGGAGAGTTTGCAGCACTGTCAGAAGTAACGGTCTGGAAGGAATGGAATGCCCAGTTGACAGATTCATAGTGTTGCCAGAACGGATTTACGTTTTCGGAAATTTCGCAAAGTGCATACCTAATCCATTAAGGGACGGGTTTGAACAAAATCGGACGAAATCCAAAAAAAAAAAAAAATCTATGCAATACTACCTATGGGGTTGGGTACAAATTATTAATATTGGTTTATTCATCTATATATTCTTTATTTTTCATCTTTTTAAGCGTGCATAGTTTAAAATAAACTAGTCCTCCAATCATAATAAGCTCGACGAGTCTCCATTGCAAAAGTCTTAAAAGAGACGACGATTGTAAACGGGCGCTCGAGGTACGATTTGGAGTTTCAAAAAGCCGGGAAACTGACATTTTTTTATTGGTATGGCCACCCCGTCGTAGGCTGTGTGTGAGCGCAACAATGGGATACACATAAAACGCCATCTAGCGTTACCACTGCAAACAACTACGAATGCTTGGATGCTGAAACATAGCTAACACTTTCGTGTTCTCGGTTGATTATTTATGATTATTGTTTTCTTCGAAATAAGATGATAAATCAGTTTATATTTTAGGTTTTGTTTATAAAATATGCTATAGTTTATTTTAATCACGAAAATTCTGCTTAATTTGGCTGATTCATATTTTATTAATTTACAAATGTTAACGGTAGAGCCATCTATTGTTCACTCTCAGTACTAAAAGTAACTTCTTCGGCTTGGGACCCCCTGCTTAAATGTATGGATACTATCATTATCTAGGTACATTCGCTAGGATTGTCTCGATACAATTATTTATTTAATCACTAAAACTAAAAACCTGCTAAAAATCGTCGCGCGTCAGCGATTGAAGAGCGTTAATTAGTTCCGCGCGAACACGGACGGACAATATCGCCTTAAGAAAATTATAACTGAACAGGATTGGTACAAATTTTTGAAGACCATTAATCTATTTTCTTGTGATGCGCAACTACGGAATCCTACATTGCGCGTATTTGGCCGGTTTTTGACATTTCATAAAGAGTAACCGATTTGCTGTCATTAAATACTGTCTTCCAATTAAAAAAAATATATATATATTTCTTATTGTCTTCAATACTTAACAACTTGATACACTTTCACAATTACAGAGTTCTATGTTACATTTTCAGAGTAGTTAAAATTAGACTTAATGTCATTATGACTATTCAAATTTGAATTCTTCAAAAGTCAAACATAGAACCCTGTATAGTGCGACCAAAAAGAGTAGAAATTAAAAAGTGGCAATACTGTAGTGTCCCTTTCTAATCAATATACAAAAACGGGAACTTTCCACTCTTTTTGATCGGATTGTAATATTGAGCGAGCGATATGCGCGGCAGTATTTTATAGATATGAAAAACAGGAGATATTGCCACACTACCATTGTAATGTTTGTGGACATGAACAGGTTCGCAGCATCAGGTACCCTGAAGAACCACCGACGCACACACACCGGAGAGAAGCCCTACCAGTGCTCGCACTGTGACAAGGCGTTCGTGCAGAAAAACGACCTCGTCTCCCACGTCAGGTTAGTTATAAATAACTAGCTGTACCCCGCGGTGTTACCCGCTCATACCACGGGAACACTAAATTTATTCGGGATGAAAAGTATCCTATGTCCTTTCCCGGGTCTCAAACTATCTCCATACCAAATTTCATCTTAGTCGGTTCAGCGGCTTAAGCGTGAAGAGGTAACAGACAGACAGACACACTTTCGCATTTAAAATATTAGTATGGATTAGTATGGATAAATAAATATCAGACAACCTCACACAAATCGATCTAGTCCCAAATTAAGCTCAAGAAGGCTTGTGTTATGGGTTCTAGACGACGATATATATACTTACATAGATAAATATATACTTAAATACATAGAACAACCATGATCCAAACACAAATATTCGAGTTCATCACACAAATATTTGCCCTGGCCGGGATTCGAACCCGGGACCGCCGGCTCAGTAGGCAGGTCTCTAGAAACTGAGCCAACCGCGTCTTCAGGCTTGGGGCAAGTCGGGGTACGATTCTATACAACAGGTTCGCGGCATCAGGCAGTTGAAGAACTACCAGTGCTCGCACTGCGACCTCATCTCCCAGGGTACGATTCTATACAACAGGTTAAAATAACATGTTTTCACAATCCTCATAGTTTATCAAAACAATTATTGTAGGTCAACCATGAACTTAAGCACATTTTCACGGCGAAAATGGCAAATTACTTGTTGTCTCCATACAAATATTGGTATTCATCCCAAAGATGACGTCATATGCCTACCTAAGGCTAATTGTATGGAGCGTTTTTAATGCTTTGTAGGAATGTTGAACTTTGACGGTCATTTCTGACTTTTAGAGCAGTCTACGTGTAGGTAACCCCATATAGACATTTGATTCCAATAATAAATAGAATCGACAGACATCCTAAAAAAAAAAGTCCGCACGCCTATTGTGTGTTTCGAAATAAAATATTAGTCTTCTTTTTTTAAAAAGCTGGCATTTAAGATATAGATTGTACTCAGCAAGCTGAGGAACTAGTACCTATAGAAACATAAATATTGAAGATGAATCTGGATCGAAGGTCGAAAACCTAGATATATTCAGACCTAGCGTACTTATATTATCTGATCCAGACCAATCCGTTGGTTTCACAGTGGCACAAGGTGCTCGGTAAATGCGTGGTTATGAGATGTCTAGTTTCAAATGGTTTAACGCATTCACTGCCAGCGACGCATATATGATAGCGCCTTTGTGATTATTTCGCATTTAAATGTATCTTAGAAAACAAATAATGATATTAATTGGATTATCTTTACCTCAGAAGCACATTTGAATAGATCATTGAGTATCTTCTTCGTCTCTAGATTCTAATCATGTTATTATTTTCAGATGGCACACAGGAGAACGACCATACACCTGCGCAGTCTGCGGCAGTTCCTTCCACAAGCCGTCAGCACTACGGAGCCACGCCAAAATGCACACCAGGGACAAAGAACAGCTGATGCACACGAGGGACAACAAAGAACAGTTGATGCACGCCAGGGACAGCAAAGACCAACAACTCATACCCTACTGAAATTGCTGAACACTTAGTACCGCTTCTATAAAATATAGACAATATAGATATCGAAAGTAAAGAAGAGTTAACAGCAAAACCACAATACGGCATTTGATGACAGCTCAAATCAGCTCTTAAAATGACAATTTAAGAACAGTTGATGCACACCAGGGACAGCAAAGAACAGTTGATGCACACCAGGGACAGCAAAGAACAGTTGATGCACACCAGGGACAGCAAAGAACAGTTGATGCACACCAGGGACAGCAAAGAACAGTTGATGCACACCAGGGACAACAGAGCACAGTTGATGCACACCAGGGACAACAGAGCACAGTTGATGCACACCAGGGACAACAGAGAACAGTTGATACACACCAGGGACAACAGAGCACAGTTGATGCACACCAGGGACAACAAAGAACAGTTGATACACACCAGGGACAACAGAGCACAGTTGATGCACACCAGGGACAACAGAGAACAGTTGATACACACCAGGGACAACAGAGCACAGTTGATGCACACCAGGGACAACAAAGAACAGTTGATACACACCAGGGACAACAGAGCACAGTTGATGCACACCAGGGACAACAGAGCACAGTTGATACACACCAGGGACAACAGAGAACAGTTGATACACACCAGGGACAACAGAGCACAGTTGATGCACACCAGGGACAACAAAGAACAGTTGATACACACCAGGGACAACAAAGAACAGTTGATACACACCAGGGACAACAGAGCACAGTTGATGCACACCAGGGACAACAGAGCACAGTTGATGCACACCAGGGACAGCAAAGAACAGTTGATACACACCAGGGACAACAGAGCACAGTTGATGCACACCAGGGACAACAGAGCACAGTTGATGCACACCAGGGACAGCAAAGAACAGTTGATGCACACCAGGGACAACAGAGCACAGTTGATACACACCAGGGACAACAAAGAACAGTTGATACACACCAGGGACAACAGAGCACAGTTGATACACACCAGGGACAACAAAGAACAGTTGATGCACACCAGGGACAACAGAGCACAGTTGATACACACCAGGGACAACAAAGAACAGTTGATACACACCAGGGACAACAAATTAAAATTACGATTTCGGCGGTTATATCTACCAAAAACTTTGTAATTGCAACAGTTATAAGCCCATTCTTATGTAGATCTCCTGACAATACCAGTAATATAAATTATCAACACTTTTCTAAGAAGTTTAATCAATGTCCCTGGGCCCACGAGACAGAATAACAACAAGAAAAATGTTGATTCACCCCAGTGCCAAATATATTATAAGTTTCATGCTCTCATCATGTTTTATACCAGCGACCCGCCCCGGCTTTGCACGGGTGCAATACTGAAATTAAGCATGTATTATACATATAAACCTTCCCCTTGAATCACTTTATCTATTTAAAAGAACCACATCAAAAGATCTAAGCATACATAAGGACAGACAGACACCAGGAAGCGACTTTGTTTTATACTATGTAGTGATTTAAGTTAGTTTAATAATTTATAAAAAAGGAGGATAACACAATGAATAGTGGAATTTTATACTTTAAAAGTCACCGTTTGGTCCATGAAGCGACATACTTAGGTAAATTAATTAAAATAAGGAAAATTAAGGAAATTTAACTTTTGGTGAAGTGAATGGCGTTTATAAATGTACTGAGTGAATATGATTTAAATTAGAGGTTCCCATACTGTCACTTCCCGACACACAGCGTTTTTCAAAAAAATTACAATGAGTATTTTTTTTTCAGATAATTGATTTAAGACTTATTTTACTCAGGTCGCTTGTACAATCGAACCTCAAACAAGAAAAAAATATAAAATCTTTTGTGAGATATCGCTGGCACTTTTGACGAGTTCAAATTTGAACATTGTCATAACATCATGAAGTCTAGTTCTAATTACTCTGAAAATGTAACATAGAACCCTGTAATATTGGGCTAGCGATATTTGAATTATTGTATCAAGCGGTTTACACCCACGTGAAATTGTCAGGAGCGGTCCGACATGTTTCGAACTCGTATGGAGCTCTTCATGAGGGACTGGTACGCATTAATACAATAATTAAGAAAATAAATTACCCAAAATATTGTATATATTTTTTTGTGTCGAGTAGTATGGAATTGGGAGTTCTGGCCCACTGCTACGTGTTCGCTTCGCTCCACTTCGCGACCGTGGGCCAGTTCTTCCCAATTCCATATTTTTTTCGCGGGCTAGAAGTCCCATCCATATATTTGGAAATGAAACCAGGTTACTTCTACTTCGCGAACGTGGTCTAAAACTCAATCGCATATTTGAAAACATGATTGACAAGGTTGCTTCCATTTCATGAACGTGGTCTCGTAATCGCATATTTAAAAATTTAATCCGAATCTCATATCTGAATTAAACGTTTGATGATGATTTCTTAAATACAACTCATGTTATTTCAAAAAACAAAAGGCTTAACGCGACGGGTACAGCTAGCATGTACCCACCAGGTCTGATTCTGCTCGAGAATCAGTCCACGTAACGCACCTCCTAATGGATTTGCCTGAATTGAGGGTTTGCCGGAGGTTTGTTACGGCGTTTGTCACACGAAACACATCGCAGAGTTGGCCAGACACTTTGATGTGAGAAGTGGACTGGTTTTCCATACTATCAACCGGTATAGCATCAGAAGAACCGTTGTGTTTAACCGTCACCACGTTGTGTTTCTCGCAGCTTGCCCTGTCCATGGGTCGGATTATTAAAACCAAGCAAGTCTGCGGTACGCCACATGCGTAATGTGTTTGACCGTCACCACGTTGTGTTTCTCACAGCTCGCCCTGTCCATGGGTCGGATTATTAAAACCAAGCGAGACTGTGGTACGCCACATGCGTTACCAAATTAATATCGCAGAGTTGGCCACACTCTTTGAATCAAAGTGGTAAGAGTTTCCATGAAACCATCGGTTGTCATAGCCACGGATTCTCTGAGAACTATATCAAGCTTATTTGTATTTATGCAACCAAATTATAAAACTTCGCAAGCGCGATGTAGACCTCACAATTTGATTGGCTGATTCATATGACGTAAATGTCTTGAACACGAACAAATGATTAATTATGCATTTCAGTTTGTTTATGAGTTGAAAATTCAAATCGTTAAGTTATTGTAAAATCAATCTTGTTGATTGTGAAATAAAGATGACTAAAATTTCATTCATTCACGATTGGTATGCAAGTTGAAATATTGTACTTATTAATAAAATACTCGATGTAAGCGAAACGTTAATAATCTAATACGCTTTGTCCTCTTCTCACTTCAAGAATATCATATGAATCAAAAAGTAACAGAAAATGCCCAGGTGAACATATCCTGAGAAGCATAACATTTTAAGTGCCTTCGTGTCTGAAAAGCATAACGCTGTAAATGAATGTACTTAACATAACACTTGCATCATTTTGCTACTCAGGTTTGGAGGATACGGATATGATGATATAACATTACACAACATAGAATAAAATAAAACGGAGTGGTTACTGCATCTATCTTATTGTACCTATGTAGGACAAACCTCCGAAATGTTTCTATAATTTAATAATAGTAATCGTTGTTTAATATAATCACATATATAATTAATTACAGCATTATTAGTACATAACAGAAATAGACGGTAATATATACGCACCATAATTTTGAGTAATAGTAACACTAACATAATATATAAAATTGACTCAATAGACAGGAATTGTAAAATAAAAACCACTCAATTTTAGAACACTATTTATTAGCATAATATTGGAATATGAGTTAATACATATTTTCTGTGTCGCATCTGTTTAGTTAGTCAGTACAAAGTATCTGGGATCGGATTACATTTCATGTTATTGCACGAATGATGAATAAGCGTGTGATAATCTTTATGTCGACGTATGGTTTATTTGTCAAGTACACAAACCGATACCATGTTATATTAATTAACCGACGACCTCAATAGGAGAGTTATGTTTTGCAAGATCATGAGTTATAAAAAATAAAAAAGTTTTCTGTGTCTCAACTGTTTAGTTAGTCAGTACAAAGTAGCTTAGGTCAGATTACATGTCATGTTATTAATCAAATGATGAATAAGCGTGTGATATTCTTTATGCTAACGCATGGTTTATTTGTCGAGTACACGAAACAATAACATGTATATTAATTAACCGACGATCTCAATAGCGATGTTATATGTAATAAAAATAAAAATATGTTAAGATATGTATTTGGTGACGTAAACTTGCGCTGTAAGTGGATTTTTTTTAAAAAGCTCGTTTTGTATTTTAAATTAATAGACTTAATTAAATTTCAATACGTACGTATAGGTACGTAAAACAAATATCAAACTAACCGTTCCTATGCATTTTAATTAAAAAAATTTTAGTAACCCGAAATATTTGACCGTGAGTGTAGGTAATAGGTATGCACGTGTAACGTATTGCAATACTTGCAATCAGCGGTTTCATTTGATAATTCGATACTTTGTCGGCATTTCATTGTACTTAACTTGAAACAAACATATTTTGAAGACTAATTATGTTCGATTATGTAAGCAATCTATAATTTATATTAAATGGTTGACAATTATTGCGTTTAGGTCTAAAGTTGAATGTTCGAATTTGGTTCTTTAGATATAATTTAATATTTAGGTAAATTACCAGATCATCAAATATTTCATTATAAAACGAGCAAAACCATCGTTTTATTCATTTATTTCCTGAAATTCTTCGAAGCACCTTATTCGTTGTTTCTGTGTTAAGTGAAGCAGCTGTGACCTTCAATTAAAAATGTTAGTAAGTACTTTAAAAGATTATCTCTTTAACCTTCGACCAAAAAAGAGGGGTGTTATAAGTTTAACGTGTCTGTGTATCTGTGAATCTGTCTGTGGTATCGTAGCTCCCAAACGGATGAACCGATTTTCGTTTTTTTTTTTTTTTTTAGTCATAGATAATTTTATTCTGAGTGTTCTCTAGCTTTGTTTGATGATATTCAGCTTTTAGTGGAACTCCAAATTTGGTTGTTATGTTCAGTTTTGACAGCATTTGCTATCTGACTCATTAAATGTGGGTCTCATGATGATCAGATACTTGTGTCGAGGATGTTTTAAATTTTAAGTTTAGGTTATTATAAAAAAATATGTATAAAGTTTTGTTGACTAATTATTGTTTCTTTTACGTTTTGAAGGTCGGACTCTGAATATTCAGTTCATTCACGTACCCCTTCGCCTGAGCCTAAGAAAAAGACCACAAAGAAACGTGCATCAACCTCGTTATCAAGGTAATTGTTTTATTGAAATAATTTAATATAATACTATTAGTGATTTATGATATTCTATCTATATTTTTTTTTTTGTTTCATCAGGTTTGATATTGATTCAACCAGCCGACAACAACGCACGCCGTCACCATCACCAGCTGTCAAAAAAACAAAATCTTCGGCAAGCAAAGCTCGGGCATCAACCAGTAAAACCAAGAATTCTAGGTAAGTAGGTACTTATACTACTATCGTTTGAAGTGAAATTAATGTTTATGTTACGTTTTAATGTCATAGATAGAAATATCACTTAAGTATTGTTATTCTTTCAGTTCTTCCAAAAAATCGGCGGAAACAAACATTTTTAAGATTTTACAAGAAGAGGAAAAACTCACCGACGACCTTCATTCAAAACCCATCAAAACAACGTCATCGTTTACCAGTCGCGTGTCTTCGGGTTCCTGTCGACGTACCGCGATAACAGACGGTAAATTTTTAATTGATCTTAAAGTGTATACTATCGAGGACTATCAGAAATCTGATCCTGAAGAACGCTATAAAAAGACGTTAGCATCAGTTAAATTACAATGCAATGAAAATTCCTCCGAGTGGAATCAAATGCAAAAATTCTTAGGTCAAGCCTTCAATATCTTTGAAGATTCTGAACCTGTTTATTTTAAGAATTTTAAAAAACAATAAATTTATATCAATTGGGTAGGATTGTAATTTTGTATTATAAAATGTAAACAAATCTAAATCATTGCAAATTTTCAATTCATTTTTTATTTTATATTTTTTGTTTTTTTTTTTTTTTGTTACAATTAAATCCTATGTTTTATTTGGAACAGATGTTAACAGTTCATTCATATGCTTGTTCTGCATTAATTAAGTATAATTTGCATTTTTTCAACCGTTCTTATAAACATATCTCGGTGGTTTTAATAACAAAAGTAGATCTGGGCTTAATGAATTAGTAGGTTCATCTTGAGAGTTCTGTTGCTGAATTTAATTAAGACGTACGTTTAGTAGTTTTTATTTACAATATTACATAATGCCTTTCTGTGTTCCGTGTAGCACATCTGTAGAAAAAATTAAATGGGTGGGACATCTTCGAAGCAATGCACACAAAACAAAAATTAATTCTAGCAAAGCACTATGCGATGGCGTTGAACTAGTTGAGTCAGCATTTCGTAAGCGTATCGTAACATATCGTATATTAGCAAAACATGATCAATGTCTGAGATCTGTCGATGAATTTATGAACTCTGTTAAAAATAAAATAAAATGTCTTTTAGACGATTCTCTTATGAAACATACGTGCGTAAAAGTTAATTTTGAACTTTTTGCAATGTTTTTAATGTTCAAAGATAATAATCAATCAATAAAATCTTTTGGAACTAAAAATAAAATATTATACTCAAGTTATGATTTTGAAGCACTGTTTTGTGAGATTGTTAACTGTCTGAAGAAAAAAACTGAGGAATTTCAAGATCGCGATAGTGGATGGGCTCTTGTTAATAGCTCGCATTTAGAGATTAACATAAACAAGTATCAACCATTACGAGGTTCCAGCTATGTTGACCTACCAAAATGCATTAAAAACAAGAAAGCATGCATAAATATACAAAACAATGATCAATGCTGTTTTTTGTGGTGTATAACAGCAGCTTTGTATCCTTCTAACAAACATTCTGAAAGAGTCTCGTCTTATCCCCACTATCGTGATGTATTAAATATTTCTCAAATTTCTTTTCCAGTAACATTTGATGACATAAGAATATTTGAAAAGAACAACCCCCTGATTTCATTTACGATTTTTGGTTTGAAAAACAATAAAACTGTAATAGGTCCTCTTTATAAGTCTGAAACAGCTATTAATCAGAAAAGTAGGAAAAATATACATTTGCTTTTAATAGATGATGGCAACCGTCCACCGCATTATGTTTTGATTAAGGATTTGAGTCGCCTTGTGCGCAAACAAGTAACGCGTCATAATAGTAAGATATACTTTTGCGAAACCTGTCTGTTATTTTTTATAAAACAGGAGGAACTATTAAATCACTTGTGTACGGGAGTAGTGACTGTTTTACCAGAAAAAGGAACAGTAATTAAATTCAAAAACTTTAATCGTAAACAGAATGTTCCATTCGTGATATATGCAGATTTCGAATCGTTACTACAACAACCTGACACTAGTGATTCTGGTACGGATACGGATACTAACGATACACCTAACACAACTACTTTGTATCATCATATTCCAGCTGCCTTTGCGTATTATATTGTAAGTAATGCAGATGAAAGCCATAATCGTTATGTGTCTTATCGCGGTACTGATTGCGTTGACAGATTTATTGATGAAATCTATAAAGATGTTGCTAAAATCTATAAAGTTTTAACCACAAACACTTCAATAATATTAAACAAGAATGACGAGATAAACTTTTTGAACGCAAAACGATGCCATATATGTGATCATTTTCTATTTTCTGATCGGGTTCGAGACCACTGTCATATTACAGGAAAATATCGTGGAGCAGCACATAACCTATGCAATTTACAGTATAAACAACCATGTTTTGTTCCCATATTTTTTCATAATCTATCTGGTTATGATTCACATTTATTTATTAAGAAACTGGGCGAGGCACCAGGAGACGTAAAAGTTATACCTAAAACCAAGGAAAACTATATTTCTATTACTAAATTTATCCCAATCGAGAATGAGTATTTTCAACTTCGTTTCGTAGACTCCTTCAAATTTTTAGGTACAAGTTTAGATAAACTAACAAAAACTATGCAAAAACGCGACTTCATTCATTTACAAAAGCATTTTTGTAATGACGAAGAATTTCAATTACTTACTCGCAAAGGGGTGTTTCCCTATGAGTATATTAATAACTGGCAAAGTTTTGAAGAAAAGCATCTCCCGTCTATCGATTGTTTTTATAATTCACTTGCTAATGAAACCGTTTCTAGAGCAGACTACAACCATGCACAATTAGTGTGGAATCAGTTTAAAATCCGTAATTTAGGCGAGTATACCGATCTTTATTTACAAACGGATGTTCTTCTGTTAGCCGATATTTTTGAAAAGTTTCGCGCTACTTGCAAGCAACATTATGACTTGGATCCAGCTTTTTATTTAACAACACCTAGTTTATCGTTTGACGCCATGCTTTTGAAAACTGGTATCGAATTAGAGCTCATAAACGACTTTAACATTCTGAGGATGATCCAATCCGGAATAAGGGGTGGAGTCTGTATGACCTCCCAACGGTATGCTAAAGCTAACAATATATATTTACCTCATTATGACCCATCCAATATAGACTCATACCTTATTTATATCGACTGTAATAATTTGTACGGTTATAGCATGTGTCAGTACATGCCTTTATCTAACTTTAGATTTTTAGAAAGTCATGAAATCAGAACTTTAAACATTACGCAAATCTCTGATGATTCGTCTTATGGATATATTCTTGAAGTAGATATTATTTACCCGAAATATTTACATGATAAACATAATGATTTACCATTTTGTCCTGAAAAATGTATACCACCCGGAGGAACACAATCTAAACTTGTACCTAATTTATATGATAAATACTTCTATGTGATTCATTACATACATTTAAAAACGTGTCTTAAACATGGTTTAAAATTGAAAAAGATTCACAGAGTTATAACATTCAAACAAGCTCCTTATTTGAAACAATATATTGATATGAACACAAACTTGCGTAAAAAAGCTACGTCTGTTTTTGAACAAGACTTTTGTAAATTGATGAATAATAGTATATTTGGCAAAACTTTAGAAAATACTGAGAAACGGGTTAATGTACGTTTAGTTAATCAATGGACTGACAATAATAACAAAACAAAAAAGAAAGTAACAGCCGATAAATTAATCGCAAGTCCTAATTTTCATAGTGCTTCAGTTTTTACTGAAAATTTAGTTGCAGTTCAATTGAAACCAGATATGATAATTTTGGATAAACCAATATACATCGGGTTTGCAGTATTAGAGTTGTCTAAAAGCCATATGTATGATTTTCATTACTCAGTATATAAAAGATTTTATGATAACCGTCTACAAATGTGCTATACGGATACAGATAGTTTTGTGTATTATATACAGACTTCAGACTATTTCAAAGATTTAAGAATAAATTTTTTGTCTTATTTTGATACTAGTGATTACAGTGTTGATAACAAATATTTGTTACCAATTCAAAACAAGAAAATACCAGGACTTTTTAAGGATGAAATGAAAGGAAAAATGATTATTGAGTTTGTAGGTCTACGTTCAAAAGTATATTGCATTAAAACCACCGATGATATTATCAAAAAGGCTAAGGGAGTGAAAAAACCTATTGTACAACGTTTTGGAATTTTGGATTATGCAAAAACCCTTTTTGAAAGAGATGTAATAAAACGAAAAAACATATTATTCAAATCCATTAAGCACGAAATATTTACACAAAGTGTTAAAAAAGTTGCTCTTTCAGCAAATGACGATAAGCGTTTAATTTCTGACAACCAAATATTGACAAAAGCTTGGGGACATTCCTCAATACTGTTTGACGGATAAATTTATTATAATTAGCATATGTATAGATACAAACCTATAATATATTACGCACAATTGTAAATCGATCATATAGAACCTTTTTAATGTTTAAATATATTGTGTATGTATACAATAAATAAATGTATTTTCTTCTATATTGTTGTTTTACTTATAATCTCATACTAACCCTTAAGACGTATATATAATCACCCAGTTATTAATGATTCACCTTTCTTTAATTGAGCAGGTGAACTGGCTAGCTTCAACAAGTTGAGACTTGTTTTAGAATTGCACTGAAGCACGTGTAAAGTCTTCATATTACATTATTACGCATTCGAAATTTGCTGAGTTATGATTAGTAAACCTTTATAAACGGGTTTAATTTAATTTTCTTTCACTTTGCCAACATCGAACGTCAGCGAGCATTACTCACAACCAACAAGATAGTAAGTTTTTTTTTGTTTTTTTTTTTTTTTTTGTTTTTGTATCTTAATTAAATAGTTTAGATTAGCTAGAAGCTAAAGTTTTGAACTAGTTTTTGATAATGTTAAAGAAAATATATTTAACGATGGTTAACTTATTTTATCACTTTCAATTAGATAGAAAATTCCTGCTCGTAGAAAAATATGTAGGTGAGACATTTTTGTTTTTCTTTTTACAGAGTTTCTAAACATGTCAGGATCGGCAGATTGCACCCCTATCATGTTTTCTCAGTACGCCCAAGATCCGTTAGAGGGATTCGATGAACAACTTGAACAAGAAACGACTTTATCACGAAGAATCGTTGATGCGATCACAAACCCAACACCTAAGAAAAGGAAGGGGAAAGTGACTAATAAAATCGTAAAAAGAAGTTCAACAGGACGCCCCCCTTCTTTCGTTATTAATAACGATGCTTGTAAGGGGAATAAGCTTGTGAGGATCCAAATCATTGACATAAGTTGTTCAGGACCAGATACAAGCAAAGAAGATGATGACAATGTTCTCTTGAGTGCTCAGTATGTAGCAAGTGACGGGTATGATGAAGTAATAGAAAACGCAGAAGGTCTCATTAATAAAATCAGTAAAAAGTTATGTGGGTATAGCGTTAGTTATTAAGGTATAATTAACTTTGTTCTGTTACTTATTATTAAATATCTTTTCAGTAATTTTGTGTTTTATTAATATTTATTCCAACTAAAAAGGTTTCCTTCTGCTGTAAAATCTAAATTTAAAACCAAATCCAACAGTTAATAAGACTAATGAAATAACTTTGACTAGAAATCTATTTTTGTATTTAAAGTAAATTAATAACGAGTTTATTAATACAATAACATGATTAAGGTAATATCCAAGAGAGCACACTGTCATAAAATCATGAGCAATGAGTGCCATCAAGACATAATACATTTTACATCAGACTGGGTTGTGTTATTCCCAGTAGGTTTTATGTTGTTTTATATAGGAGGAAATAAAAATAAAATCGATTAAAATTTATAAATACATTTATTTTAACACATTTTGTATACAGATTAAGATCAAAACCATTTATTATTTTCTAAGTACCATTTTTTTAAACATAAAACATGTTTTAGAGCACATTTTTTGATATACACAATTATACATACACTAACATACAATATTTTTTAGATAGCTCTAGTAAATTAGGTACACATTTTTCACTTAAATCAATAATTACACAATCAGAACATAAATTTTTCACCCTTTAAATTTTTTCTAAACCTATATATCTATCGGCCACAGACGTCCACGCCCATGTTTTCTATATACCATTTTTTAATACATATAACATTTTTTAACGCACAATTTTTTTTATGATATACACAATTAAAATTACACTCAGGAAAACAATAGTTTTTATTCAGCTCTTGTAAATTAGGTACATCTTTTTCACCTAAATCTAAAACAGTACAGTTTGAGCAAAAACTTTTAACCCATTGAATTTTTTCCGTACCCTTCACATAGATCGTCTTATATTTTAAATGGTTACCGATAAGTCTTTTAAATTCTATGTAATCAACATAACCCTCATGCCACATAATACCAAAATGTTTTTCTAACCACCTTATCTGTCTCTTTTCACTTACTGTTAATATAGAAAATGGAAAGGGGGGTTTAATTAAAAAAAGTTGGGTGTAGTCTAAAGTGCCATATGCAAATTCTTTAACAATAAATTCGTTTTTGTCTGTTTTAAATCCTTGAAGATCTACAAATATGAAGTCACCCATTATGAAATTTTTTTCGTAATATTACTTAAAGGCTTATATTCCACAACACTGTCGTTCAAAATCAGGCAATAAGCTGAAGTCTGCTTCGGTATATCAGTTTCACACTCTAATTCAACCCGCACATCTACTGAACCGGTTTTCAAAGTTTCGTTTTGACGAGAACAGTCAATAACAAATAGAGGAGCTATATTCCTAAAATCGTGCGGGCTTAACAAGGGTGCTTGAACACGGTTATAATAAGACTGTTGAAATTTTGCATACTGTTCGTATAATATAGCATACCTCTCAGATGTAAAACTAACATCAAAACTTTCGTACGGAAAGTAGGTTGAATTTAAGAAAACCTTCACATCTCGCAAATTACAGTGATCAAAACCTGTTATATCTTTATCAGCTACATTTTTTCGCCCTGTTTTTAATCCAATTATAATGTACCGCGGCTTTTCAATTTGGGACGAAGTTTTGATAGCCCAAGAATGCTTTGATGTTTCAGGCAAAAGCGGATATTCATACAAATCCCAGTTTCTAAATGCTAATTGGATAGCACGATCTCTTTCCAAATATTTAAGTAAGCTCAATCTTTCTCGATCAGACACTTTAATATGAGGCATACGCCATGCTATTTTAGATATTGTAATATCTTCTATGTATTCATTAGCATTTAGTATAACGCTATTTAAATTAGTATTGGATCTTAAAAGAATAAGTTCATGCTTGCAATTAATGATAATTTTGGTATAATCCTCAGCAAACCCAAGAATTTTGTTTAAAGGCACAGACACAGAAAATGTTCCATGTGTGTTTTTTGTACCGTTAACATCCCATCCCCATAACTTAGACATCGAAGCTTCGAACTCATTCATAGATACAAGAGATTTCATTGTGGTTGTAATCCCTGCGTTTTTTATCTTATCAATTTCGATCCCATTAAGTTCGTACCGAATATCTTGAAATAGATGAAGTATGGGGTTATTTGTAAAAAGAACACTTTTTACCTTTGCTTTCGTTTCTCTATTGGATGCAGTTATAGTACCCTCTATGTATAAAGTGCTTGCTGATGGTAGTACGTAAAGATCTTGCTGGTTAATAGGTATACGTATTTCATCGTTGAAATTAAAACTTGTTACGTATGGCTTATACGAATGATATTCAAAACTCTCGATCGAGTTGTCAAAGGTAAGAGATTCAGTTAAGTTCAATATACTCATTTTGATAGACCTAAGCTTTGGAGAAATTGTTTATTTTGTTTTGTAAGTTGAACTTTAGGTCTTCTTTTCTTGATCGCTTGATGAGTACTAGTGTTTATTTTAAGTGAGACTGAAGTTTTATTGAAGTCTATCATTTTTTCTTAAGGTGTAAATATATCTGAATCTCTTCACCCCGCAAATTTACTAAATTATTGTTGACGTCTAATATTCTTATTGTAATTGAATTTAAACTGTTTTGAGTTACAGGGAAATAAATTACGTTTTTCGGTGTTTCTATAATCCGATAACCAGGGGGTACATTAGGCACAAACTCGTGTATAATATGGCTAGGTTTTCCGTTAACAAATGATCCGCTCACTATGTCACATTCAATGCGGACTAAAGTTGTAGACAGAATGGAGACAGGGTAAGGTGACTCGGTTAATATATTCGCTTGAATAGATTCTGTTCCGAAACCAAGTAAACTACCTATAGAATTTTCTTTATTAAAATAAATATTTTTAGTGCACAGAATCGAAGTTTTCAAGGTATTATTATTGCAAGTCAGTGAAAGTGTACATCCTTGAAGGTGCTCTTTAAGGAAATCTTCAATATCTTGAAGTTCATATGAACCTTCAGGAATTTCCATTACTTCGTTTTTACCATAGTAGAATTTATTATTTCTGTAGTCAATATTGGGTATCGAATTAAAAGTCGATATATACAACAGTCCACATTCATATTCACCATCCAATTGGAGAGCTGGTGAATGGTTTGTTATCAGAGTTGAAGATGTTCCAGTTATAGACAAAGTGAAAGACATCGTGTAAATGATGAGCAGTTTATTGTACAAAGGTATTTATCGATTATACCAAAAATTTTTCAAGTATTTGAGACACAAATGACCACAGTTTACGGTATTAAATTTTTGGTACGTATGATAATTGTAGTAAATATTGTTATTATTTAAATACTTCATTAATTCTAGCGGAGGTTGAAGGTCACCATAACTATTAAAATATTCACAATAATTGTTATCTTTACAATAGGCTACCCAGTGGCTTCCATTGTTTTCAGAACTGTCTAAGTTCAAAATTCCACATTCTACTTTTTTAGGTCGCTTTGGTAAACTGTCTCTCATATAAACTCCACGAAAATGTGGGATATCTGATGAGTGTTTTAAAATGTCAATGTTTGAAAGAGCGCGCCTGGGTAACCTTTTATTTAGTTTTTTGATTTTTTTATACATAATCCTTTTCCATTTTTATAAGGTTTAATATGTAACCCTTTTCCTAATGCAATAGATTCCATCATCTTGTTATGACGTTCTGATTCAGCTAAGTTCTTTCTTGCTGCTTTGTAATCACCTACAGCCTTTGCAATTCCAGCAGCTCCTCCTGCTAATGATCCTAACGCAGAAAGACCAGCAAAAATAGGTATCAGCGGTAATATGCCTCCGGTTTTTGGAATCGGTATTAAACGCGGTATCTGTATCTTTTTGTTAACAGTAAAAACTTTTTTTGCAGCAACAAGTGCGCGGTTCACTAAATCACAACCTTTTATTTTAGGATACTTTTTTATTTCACTGCGTATCTTAGAAACAAAGCGTTTGAATGATTTTATACCTGCACCAGCCTTTATTTTAGATTTCATCACCTTACTAACTAACCATGAAGCAATTTTTTCTCCTCTCCCAGCATCTTTTGACTTTGTTCTCTGTTTAGCCATTTTATAAAGTTCTAAATCAGCACGGTGTCTATTGTTCAAATCAGAATATCTATCATAAGCTATGTCGTGTTTCATACACGCATTATCTAACGCATTAATTCCTTTATCGCCTCTTTGTAACCTTTTGCGCAAATTTGTACCCGGTCCGCAATAGTTATAACCAGGTAAGTGTAATTCAAATGGTAAATTATTAATTGCACTATTTAAAAGTCCTCTCCCTTTCATAGCAGGAATGAGAATGTCAAATTTCGTTTGAAAAAAGTCAATTTATTAAAAACATTAAACAATGGCTTTTATATCAATCCAACTATTTTCACTATCACTTAGCCCTAACCACTTAACAAACAGCTTACTGCCCTTTTTTTTAATCACCTTTTCTACTAAATAAATATCTGGATACTTGGTTTTTTGAAGTTCTTCTTCATAAAAGGTACCCAATATTATGTTTTTCCGTTGGTCTTCAATATGATATGTTACAGGTCGAGTGTTATTCACATGTTTAATTGTAAAAAGTTCAGTTGACCAATTAGGTGTATAACCCTTAGAAAAGTTACTTTTATATTTGCTTATACGCACGCGGTCTCCGATATTAAATTTATTCAACTTACTATTATTCACTTTGGATTGAGAGTTTAAAATGTTCTTTTTTACCTCTTTTTCATTATTGGAATCCACATCAATAGGTTTAAATTTTGTTGTACTATGTACAGTATGATTGTATGCTTTCACTATATCGTTTAACGGTTTACCAACCCATTTGTAGTTACCAATGAAACTAAAATATTTATAGAGTTTGATCTTAAGTGTTTTTATTAGTCTTTCAACAATTGATGCCTTTTTGATTGAATATGTTGAATAATGATGAATTTTCAGAAATTTTAAATAGTATTCAAATTCATTATTATAGAATTCTTTACCTAAATCCGTCTGTAAGTTTTTAGGCCTGCGTTTAGTTGTTTTCATAATTAATTCGAATGCACTTTTTACTGATGTTTTAGTTTTAGACTTAATAGGTATACACCACGCATACTTCGAAAATGTATCAATAACAGTTAATATATATTTATTTCCTTTGTTAATCGTGTGAAGTTTCTGTAAATCAATCAAATCAGCTTGCCATAAATCGTCAATTCCTTTTAGTACAACCGATCTTCGCTTAAAGTTTTTTCTTGCCGATCGATGGATCTCGTTCACTATTTGTTGCTTTTCCATTTTTTATATTCTTGAAGATTTCATCTATCTCCTTATTTGTATAAAAGTTTATTTGCAACTGAGACGTAAGTTGTTGAATTTGATTACTTATAGTATTAAACAAAGAATCTATATACTTCTTGTCGTACATGTTTTGAATATATTGATCAACATATTGCTTGTTTACTGCATCATCGGGTGACAAAGGTTCTGCAACTCCCTTTAATTGTAAACTTCCTTCAAAACATGCGCCGTTTGTTCGAAGCAAAGCCTTGTAGTTGAGATCAGAAACCTCGTTAGCACGCAAACGCTTATGTACATGATGACCGAATTTGTCAATATTCATTTTGTATTGTTGGCACTTGCGAGTCAAACTACAACTGATAAAAATTTACGATTATATTACATTTATATATCATTTACTAAGCCTGCTTCGCGTAGTTCTTCGATAATAGAAATGATTTCATTATCTAATCCTGTATTGCCAGCATCCCTTGATGCTATTAGCAGTTTCAATCTTTCTACTAATTCATTTGGGTCGTCCCAATACACATAAGAGATGTCTTTTTTCACTTTTTTCATTACCGGTAAACCATCACCGGTTACATGTTCTTCTTCGCTTACTGAACGATGTTTAGTTGATTTGAAAAGTGGTTTTACGATATTTAAATATTTCATGCCTTTGTTGCTTTTTATAGGCTTATTTGGGTCAAAGTCACGTCTATGTGCATTTGTTTTTAATAATAATGTTTTATATATTCGCATATCGTCTTCAGTTATTATTCGTAAATCAGGTATTTTTTTAAACAATAAATCGTTTAATCCTTGCGTTAAACAATACGTTTCTTCTCCTATTTTGAGTTCTTTATCATTCGCAGAAATCGGATAAGATCCTAGCGTTAGTTTACCACGCACCATTCGTACACCAAAAGGAATGCTCATGTGTAAATATTGTTTTTGCCAGGTAGGATCTTCACGAGGAGAAGCATACGAATTTGATGATTTAAATGAAGCATTGTTTATTGATTCGGAATCATTTCGCTCGATACTTTCATGTGATATAGAATCATCTTGACTAGAATTGTCGTCATTTAATTCATATTCGCTATCATCTATATCAGATTCCGATGATTTTCTCATTAGCGTTTTATTAGCTAAGCTTTCTTTTTTTCCATCTTCAGAAGGACTATATTTTAATGTTTTTACTGACTTATTCCATTTAAACCCATTGTTATCAAAATCAGTGTCACTAACACTTAGGATGTTATCATCTTTTTTCACCATTTCATTAAGGGGATCTGTGACTGGTTTTAACATTGTTTCCAACATCATGTTATTGTTAGATTTAATATCACGAAGAACCTTGACTTTTTTTCTTACTGCTGCAGCAGATCGGAGTAATTTTTCTTTAAATATTTTCTCCTCGTTCATTTTATTATTCATGTCCGATCTAGATGATTTCATATTAACGAATAAGTTCTACACGTTAACATTATTCTTTATGTATACAGTTATTCTAGCGTGATAAATGTATCAAAGCCTTTTCTATAACATCCAGAATTTCTATTACAATCTTTATTTATAACTAAGTAATTAAAAGGTTCGTTCCATACTTGTCCGCACATTACACGAAACTGGAACCATGACATATCACTTCCCACGTGTTCATCATAAACATGTCGTAAATTAACGTCATCTTGTTTAAAAAGAATAATTAAATTAGCATTGTCTCTTATCAATTGCTTAGGTATTTTACTATACGTTTGGTTCAGATAGAAGCTATCTATGTTTTTATGTCTTCCCATTGCAAAATAATCTCGTATATTATTTTGATTTTCACATGCAACATCATCAAATATCATAATTGAATTAATATCAGCCGTATGAGGACTTATTACTTCTTCATTTTCACTATATTTTTGGAATGACACTGAGGGAACCAGATTTAAAACTTGCTCTAAATATTGATACATAGGTTGAAACAAGGTTTTAGAATATATATATACATTTTGGAAGCGTAGACCTTGATCATGTAGCAGCAGACCAACAATCAAATTAGTTTTTCCACAGTTAGATGGACCGCATATTATACAGCGAATAGTATCAGGTAAAAGTACACCATGACGGTAATAGCGTTTATTGGGCGAAGAACAAACGACGTCTAACTGCAATCTTTGAGGTTGTTTTACAAACTTCATGATATAAAATAAACACGTGCAACAAACTTGATATGTTTTTATAAATAACATCATTTTATAAGCTTAAGAGTTTATATTAAATAATTCGGATTAAATTTTTAAATATGCGATTACGAGACCACGTTCATGAAATGGAAGCAACCTTGTCAATCATGTTTTCAAATATGCGATTGAGTTTTAGACCACGTTCGCGAAGTAGAAGTAACCTGGTTTCATTTCCAAATATATGGATGGGACTTCTAGTCCGCGAAAAAAATATGGAATTGGGAAGAACTGGCCCACGGTCGCGAAGTGGAGCGAAGCGAACACGTAGCAGTGGGCCAGAACTCCCAATTCCATACTACTGTGTCGTGTTCATAAAAAAAATCATACTAAAATATGACGATTTGGACTGGAAATTTTGGGACTTTTTTTCTTGAAGTAATGTATAAATGATTCGAGTAAGATGAACGTAAAAATATCTATGGCACAGTTTGGGAACCGCTGATTTAGATTATTTGTTTGAGTGTTTGTTATTTATTAAGGAAATATATTTTTCAACGAATTGAAACGTCTTTATTTACTTTTTGTTCACCATTGCTATATCGTCGCCATTGCGCAACGTATACGCTGCGCGCTCGCGCTGAAAACGTTGCACGCTCGCTGCGAAATCGCTGTATTTTCCTTTTTAACTCGCCCGCAAATCGTCAGTGTGATAAATTGATAAATGCTCTTAGAAAATTGTACTACAGCATTAAATTAAGCGTTTAATATGGTCTTTAATATGGAACTTTCGTAGGTTTCTTAGTGATAATAATAGTGTTTAAGATTAAGCCATTATGACACGAAGTGCTGATTATGTAGACGAGCAAACGCAGTGAGCGAGGACAAATATATGTGTCGTTATGGCTTTTAGTCACGCGTTAAACTCTCTGCTTTTCACTTCGACTGCGAGGTAATAAAAAATATTTAAAAATAAAAAAAAATTAGGACAACATGCGCACACCGACTGGTTTTGTGACCCCGTTTCGCGAAGCTTAAATGACGTAAGTACTTTTTGAGCAGGATAAGTGGAAACTTTCGACACCAACAACCCGGAGGCCGGGCGCTCGTAAACTTTGTTCAGATGCCGGCCAACCCGGTAGCCGGGTTGATGCTATAAAAGTCGGCTCGGCCGGTTTCTGGGATATGTCTTACTTTTTTGTCTGGTTGCGAAAGTGTTTTATTATCCTATTGAAACAACAGCATTTATATTTTAATATTTAAAATAAAAATCAGCGAAACAGAAAATAAATTCTTTATTAATTTCAATAATATCGAATTGTCAGATTGTTTAAAACAACTAGAACATTACAAAAGAATTTCAATACTTGCAATTAACACTGAAATGGAGATTGGCGTTAAAAGTTACCATTAATATATTTTTTCATGGTAACACTTAGAAAGAAATTCAAGTGTAGTGAAAATTATTTTAATCAGCAACGTGATTTTGGTTCCATGTTCATTATGATAACTTTTACCGCCAATATTTAAAATATTTTACTGTACTGAGATCTTATTTAATAACATCACATAGTTACTGATGCCAAATTATTGCTATGAAAAATTCTAATACATTTAAATGGGTTGCCAGGGTATATTGAGCAATATATGGTTTTAATAACACAACAAACTTATTTCTGCGCTTGAAGAAATTTCACTCAACGCGATTTTATGGCGATTACTATAATTCGGATCGCAAATATAAATTTGTCGTGTTGGCTGTTTGCCAGCACAAAAAAGCTGTTTTTTCTTGTTTTTTTTTACATAGAATTAGGCAACCCTTTTTTGACACATAACATTGTTAAAATAAAAACATAACTGAAAAATGGTAGGTGTAGGTCGCCCCCATTAAAAATGGATCTAAAATTTGTTTTTTTTTACAACTATTCAACTATTTATTAATACAATACACTGTTAACATGAGGTATTTTTTTATTGAAAATTACTTTTTTGTACTGTAAATTTATTTCTTTCTAACTTTAATAGTAACTACAAAAAATAATATCATACTGTACATTACTTAATACATTTTTATCTATGTTCTTACGTATTTTGCTTCTAAATTAAAGGCCTTCCCACACAAATCTCTTGACTTGTGTGAACTGCCATAAGGTCTTTTGGGGCTCAATCCAACACTTTATAGTTATCATTATCAAACATTTTGATGTACTTAGATTTTAAATATATTTTTAACGGATCCCTTTGAATAATGATTGAAAGTCATAATGTAGTTTGTCATAAAATTACTAGTCATAATTCTCAAACTATTAACTTTACAGGATTATTGAAAAGCTTATCCAGTAGGATCCAATAGGTTTTAGAAAAATGAAATTATGACTAATAAAAATTATGAATCACTACATTTTGATTATCAATTTTATGTCAATCAATAGGATCCTTTTTTAAAGCGTTGGTTACTTACAAAAAGACCCACCATAAAGTACTTATTTATGTAATAACTACATCCTTATATATCAACAATTTCATGTGTATTGGCACATTTTTGACTGGCAACACCAATCAGCCCAAAAACAACCGAAAAAAGTATTTTTTCAAAATCGGGCCGAATGGTATTAGTTATTTGAAGTAGTTAAAAGTCGCATCAATTTTGATCGATTCTTTGCGTTAAGAATAACTATATCTACAGATATATAAATCAAACGCAGCATCCAAGCAAACAAAAAATCTGCCTTCTATTATTATAATTAAATGGCAGTTATTCCAAGTTGTTACCACTAATTACATTTAGCCAATTTTCCTAACATATACAGTACTTATTTATAATAAATACTTTATTATAATAACTACTTCACATAACTATTGGACTAGGTATTTTCACGTTGTATTTCTATGTCAAAAGTACGTTGACCCACGTTTTATAAATCAACAGACAAAAAGTACTTTCAGAAACCGTATTTCATAAGATTGTCTTGAGGTTATATGTAGTTGTATATTATCTATAAAATTTAAGAATACTCCATCTTTATAGAACAAAAACGACTCATTGTTTTCATTCTTTTTATAAGTTTATAACCGCATAAAAACGGTACATATGTCGACATTTAAACATTAAACGGGCTACTAATATTGAAAACTTAACATTTCTAAGTACTAGAAATTAACAAATCCGCTATATCATTTGGCAGTTTCACATATTTTAAACTTATACGATCCCAAAGCTGCCGTAAAATAAAAACATATAAAATATAATACTATAAAAAATCAACATGGCGGAAAATGATTGCTTAAGCACATTATATGTCTATGCTAAAAATATAAACGATAAAAAATAAAAGGCTATGCGAAATATATTAGAAAAAATAATAACGTAATTTTCGATCACATTTTTCACCCATTCGGTGCGAATTCGTAATGGGAAAGCAAAATTCGACGCTTCTCATGACATATATCCAAGATATCACCACTATATGTCTACTGTAACGATGTATAGTCTGTCCGATCTCTGGGACCAAATGGAGTCACTTTGGCACAACCGTATACCTACATGTAAATTTAAGGTAGTTTTTCACTTGTTTTATATAATTTGGTCCTAGAATTCCGGATAGACTTCTATTAATCTTTAAATTACATGCCATTTAATGCTCGAACAGCAAACAATTGAAATATATAATATAGCTTTAAGTATTTTTTACGTTGCGCTAAGAAACTTAGTTTTAAACTTTTGTCCACAGTTTTAGACATGTATAAAGTAGATTCGGCGTTAGTTAGCTATGGTTAAAAGGTACAATTTCGTATATTGCAAGATATTGCCCAAGCATTTATCGTGTGTTAGCAACCAAAACTCATTAAGTAACTACCTACTTACAGTCCGACCAAAAAGAGTAGAAATTAAAAAGTGGCAATACTGTAGTGTCGTCCCTGTTTTTTATATTGATTAGAAAGTGTGGACACTACAGTATTGCCACTTTTTAATTTCTACTATTTTTGGTGGACTGTAATAAAGCTCGTATCTCAGTATGAATCTACTTACTAGATACGAGGTTTTGAAAAGTAGACAGAAATGAATAGTGAGTTTTGCCACCGTTATATACAAATCGCACCGAATATTACCGTCCCGTAAACCTAACTATTCTTTAATAGGCAAAATATTATCCATTATTGCTGTCAATAGTAAAATTATTGCACTCTAAGTTAAAAGGTTCAAATTATGAAACAATATCACCATTTCAAGATGGCTGAAGTGAATAAAAACAAAACTGAATCTCAGCGACTACTTCAAAAGTCTAAATCACTGTGTCTCTGTCATTCTCATTCAAGTTCAACAACATTGGAACGAGTAGGACGACATGATATAATTCGAATTTCAATTTTGTGTTGCGTGTATTAAGTAATTTCTAGACCATTTAGGCGTAGACGGCGATAACAACTATACTCTAGAGGTACCGCAAGTCAGCTGTTTTACATCATAAAGTGCTTTTACCACTTCAGCCATAACACATGCCTTTCAGACAATAAGGAAACTTATCAGAAAATGGCACATTATAACTAGATTTCAATTCTATATTAAAAGAAAAGTATAATCACCACTTAACGCCTTACAGAACTTAGACATGTGCGCCGAGTTTTACTGACGTTTATAGACGTGATCGGCGTTTTTTCAACTTTCAAATAAGTCATACATATATTTAATCATAACTTTATAACATACATATGTTATAAATGAAAGACGAAAATATTATCACGTCATAATTTTAATGTTCCAATAGTAATTATTTCACGCCGATAGGTAGCGACGGCGCACAAGTCTAATACGCCGTTGAAAATGGACTTTGTCACCAACATTCGGAACCATCGCATGCTTTAGGATGTTTCATATTCATGATCATACTGGCCATTGGTGAAAAGCTAAACGATTCAATGTTCATGTACCTTTATCGAGCTCAAGATCGTAACATCACGTCCGGAACGTCGAGGTAGTTAAATAAACACTTTTTGAACGCGATTGAGTTCCGTTTTGTTATAGTAACCTTTATAAAGGTTCTTGCATGGATACCACGAACGGAATGTTGGGAACTCCAACATGAATATTAATTTAGTTTCATAATTTAGTACTACTTATTTTTACATCATCCCATGTTTGTCTATGAGAAGATAGGCTCTCTGGGTGCTAACACTGCTAACCAAAATGGTCGCAATACACGTTTCCATAAAGTAAAAGTAATTTTACGGCAGCACCGTCCATATCAAAACGAATTGGTGCAATATCTTAACAGCCTACACAACACGGAACTCAACTTGGGTAGCGCTCCCAGATGGACCGACGACCTGATAAAGGTCGCCGAAAGCCGTGTCATCCGTTATGGAAATATTTCGGTAAAACTCAATGACTTCTTCAAACAGCTTCGGGAAATTTCAATGTTGATACGATGAATTCGAAATCCCCTAAGCATGCTCAGGTCCTGACCTGTTCTTATTTACCACTGGCCTTCTCCAGGAAATCCATCTTCAGCCGGAGCTCGATGAGGAACAGCTGTTTCTGCAGCGTGAAGATCTCCTCCTTCTGCTTCAGTTCCATGTTGAGGATCTTCATCTTGGCCTCGTGCTCCCAGATGGCGTGCTGGCGTTTCGCGGTGAAGTATAATCTGTGGAAAGAACAGCAAATTTTTATTTTTTATATATTGGGGAGAAAACTTTTGGTATGGAGTCTTATATTCTCAATCTTTTCGTATGGCGCTGAGACTTGGACCCTGAAAGCTGCAGACCGCAAGCGTATCGACGCCTTTGAGATGTGATGCTGGAGAAAGATGCTCCATATACCCTGGACAGCATTTCGGACTAACGTCTCCATATAGCGGGAACTCACAATCTCCTCGCGGCTTTCATCCGAGTGTCTCCGCAGAGTCTTGGAATTCTTCGGACACATCGCAAGAAAAGGAGGCAACCTTGAGCGGACAGAAACAGATGGAGGAAGGTCGTACGAGAGAAAGTGTTGCAAAGGGGAGGTCACGACCCTCAGCTATGAGGAAAACGACGCAAGGAGGGGATAAAGGATTTACTAGTACGGAGGATTCCTGACCTTACTCTTTTACATACCAAACTGTATGACGGCAAGATGTATATTATGTATTTAAGGCTCGTCATCCGTTAAAAAATGCTGATTGTTTTAGACATTTTTCTGTATGATCAAACATGTTTCTTAACCATATTATCAATGTTACTACTTGGAAAAGAGACAAGAAAACCAGAAAAGCTTTATGCATGAATGTGGACGGATATAGAAGAGGAAGGCCAAAGAAAAGATGGATGGATTGTGTGGAAAATAATATGAATAAGAAGGAAGTAAACGACAAGATGACGAGTAATAAAGAAGAATGGAGGAAGAAAACATGCTGCGCCGACCCCAAATAAATGGGATAAGGGCAAAGGAATTATGATGATTACTTAGGACAGGGTTATTGCAATTTATTTGTATAAAACTCAACAAGGGTAAACCATTATTTTTATTAACACGGGCGTCCAGTCGGTAGGACGCCCTTGTTCGCCCGAAAAGCCGTTGGAAACGCAGGTTCGAATCCTGTCGAACCATTAAAAATAATTCAATTTTTCGCTTCATTGTAAACATTTGGTTTACGTTAGCAGACGTTACTGCTTTAATAAAAATAATTAATTCGGGTGTAGACCATTAAATTTTTCAATTTTTGGCTTCATTGTAAACCATTTATGACAAAAAAATAGCGCTACCTACTGGTCGGGTTACAACGAAAGCGAGGCGGTTGGAACACTCAGTTCGGATTATGCAAAGTTGAGCGAGCTCGAGTGTCATTGGTTTGTTAAATTAAATATTTAATTAATTAAGAATTATAAAATTTGCTAGTGACCCTCCCCCGCTTCGCATGGGTGCAATGCTGATACTAAATATACTATGATAATATAAACCGTCCTCCCGAAACACTATCTATTAAAAAAAACCCATCAAAATCCGTTGCGTAGTTTTAAGATCTAAGCATACATAGGGACAGCCAGACAACAGGAAGCGACCTAGTTTTATACTATGTAGTGATTTGTTATGAAATAATATAACAAATGAATTTCTTATGAAACAATATAACAAATGAGCTTCTAACACTGGTGATAATTATCTGACAATTATCCAATAATTAACAGATTTGTATCCAATAATTATCTGATAATTATCCAATTATTATCTGATAATTATCCGATAGTTATCAAGAAGTGTAATTATCTTGATAATTGCACCCTGAACCCTGTAATCCTCACCTCTCCTCCTCGGTAGCGTTCCCACAATCCTGTTTCATCTCCGCATCCTTATCCCGTATATCCCCATTCTTCCCTTCCAGATGACTCAGGTTCAGAGGAGTATTCGACAGCTCATTCAACTTCAACAGGAAATCCTGCTTAAAAAAAAGAAAAAAAAATTAAAATTTAATCTGTTTATTTCAATGAAGTCTACTACACACTTCTACTTAGATTCTAATCTTTTATTTAAAGATTGTATCGAATCTAATTATATTAAATATAAATTGTGACAATTCGAATGAGAAAAACAAACTAGTCGGGAAGGCTGTTAATTAACAATTTTTTGTATATGCTCACCACTTGACTGACACTGCATTTTGTATATTTCTAAATGGTTTGTTTAGTTTAAGTTAAGTATATGTTGTGTTTATGTCCTCATGGACCCACTGAAAATCAGCGTCGTTGCACTATGTGCTCCGACAAATGCTGAGTGGAATCCTTTTTTGAAATGCACTCACCTCTTTCTTTCTTTAGTTTTAAGTGAAAATTTGTACACGATGTAGCAGGTGTGATTTCAAAATAAACATTCATTCTTTCTTTCTTTCTTACTTGCTTTACAGTTTTGTTGTTCATGGAGTCATATGGAAATCTATTCAAAGCTTGCGGCAGTGCATGCGTCCACACTCCTACCTGCTGTAATCTCGCCTGCTCCATGGCAATTGGGTTCAGAAGTGGGATGGTGAGCGGCATCGGGAGCTTGGGGGAGGGGGAGTGCGGGATGATCTGGACGTGGGGCTCGAGGACGTTGGGGGTCGTGTCGTCGCTGTCGTTCGTGCTTGATAGTCGGCCGTTGGTCATCTGGAAACATTTGGACGTTAAAAGGCTTGGTGTAAAAAAAAATTGGGCAAGTGCGAGTCCGACTCGCGCATGAAGGGTTCCGTACCTATATATAATCTATAACAAGTTTGTTGTATGGTAACCCCCCTTAAATATTTATTTTATTTATTTTTAGTATTTGTTGTTATAGCGGCAATAGAAATACATCATCTGTGAAAATTTCAACTGTCTAGCTATCACCGTTCTTGAGATACAGCCTGGTGACAGACGGACGGACGGACGGACAGCGGAGTCTCAGTAATAGGGTCCCGTTTTTACCCTTTGGGTACGGAACCCTAAAAATGAGGGTGGCAATCGATCTTATTATTTATTGGAATCAAATGTGTATATGGGACTATCTATACTTAGAGTGCTCTAAAAGTCAGAAATGATCGGTAAAGATGATTTTTCGTCTTTGGCGCTCGAAAGGAGCTCTACAGTATATAGTAGAATTTGTAACATTTAATTTTTATAATTTTGAAGACTACAATTTTATTACTTTTCTGTTTTCATATTTTGTCTCAGATTATTAAATGGAAAGGTTACTTTAGACTGGTGTCAAATTAATAGTACATTACTGCAGAGGCCACGAAATAGGGGATTGTTGGCCGAGCAGTAATAGATGGCCGAGTGATAATAGAGAGACGGGGATTAATTGTTTATTTTATTGAATATCTGTTTTAATCTAATTGAATGATCTAGTTAAATATAAGAAATAAAACGTAAATAAACATGCACAAACTACGTTTGTTTTTATTGGCAGTATGCCATAGTTAGGTAATCAATAAAAGAAATAAACCCCACTGAAACAAAAGACAATCTCTTTGTTGGCCACGGCCATAATGTTGTATGAAATTCCTTTATTGACCTCTAATTTGAAATTAGAACGAATCTTCAACAATGCTATAAAAAGACGTACTTCGCGTTCTATTACCACGACCATAAGAACGACATTTCCTTGGATGTTTGAGAAAAAAACTAACGTTGAGCTTGACATTATTTACGGCTTATTGTTACTTCGCGGATAGGTCGAAGACTACATTTCTATGCAGGCATTATTGCCGTAGATTTCGGTTATTGTATGTATTTTCTTACATTTATTTACATATGGAAAAATAAATTCAAATAATTTTTTTGAGTGTACAGGACGCAAAGCTCTCTCGACTCTATATTAATATCCACCTGTTAGAAATATGAAACGTTATCAATTGCGGCTAATATGAGTATGAGTAAGGCTGAGTATGAGTATGAGTAGTACCCAGGTACTTACGTTAACGGGTAAGCAGTCATCGTCTTTCACACTGTGCGCGCCCTGCTCACTGGTGGCTGCCTCGTCGTCATCTAATCACAAATACACATTATCAAATTGATTGGTTTCAGTTATAACGGTAGCCAAATAAAAAAAAAAAATACTATTTTTTTTTGTGGCACACTAAACAGATACCGTAAAACTACCCAAATATGGTCCAGTCCACACAACTATGGGCCAATTTAATCCGAAAATTACTCGTTAATATAATATTATATCGAATAAACTCTAAAGTGAACAACATAATTAAAGAAACTTAAAAAATTGGGCAAGTGCGAGTCCGACTCGCGCATGAAGGGTTCCGTACCATGATCTATAACAAGTTTGTTGTATGGGAGCCCCCCTTAAATATTTATTTTATTTCATTTTTAGTATTTGTTGTTATAGCGGCAACAAAAATACATCATCTGTGAAAAAATCCAAAAAAAAATCCTATCACCGTTCTTGAGATACAGCCTGGTGACAGACGGACGGACGGACGGACAGCGAAGTCTCAGTAATAGGGTCCCGTGTTTACCCTTTGGGTACGGAACCCTAAAAAGCTTTAGATTTTTTTTTTAATGACACACTAAACAGATAACATATCCAACAAATAACGATACAAAGGATAGGCATTACAGAGAAATGTCATCCAAAATAAGCAAATGAAGTCTTCTAACTTCTAATAGGCATGAGTATGCCAATTCATTTTTTTTTTGGGATAAAATGTCTATATAGGACTAACTATACTGAGACTGCTCTAAAAGTCGGAAATGTCCGTCAAAGTTCAACATTCCTACGGAGCGCTAAAAACGCGCCATCCATAAGTCAGGTAAAAGCAATTTAAATTTTTGGTAAAGGCCTAAGAGTTGATAATCCACCAAAACGACACCTTATTTATCTTATGATGGACGATAATGAGGCACAAACCACACAATAGTACTGTTTTCTTTAATGACATCGAACACAACGCCAACCGAAGGACTAACCCAGTGCGTCAGCTAACAACATACCAAATTTTAACAAAATTGGTCCAGCCGTTTGGGCGTGAAGAAGTAACAAACGTACCACACTCACAGCTTTCGCCTTTGTACAGTCGCCATCAGATATATCGCAGCATATGAGGCGTTCACAAATATCTGAACATGTACTGTAACGCCCAGTCAATAAGAGTCGTGTTCAGATATTTATGAACGCCTTATATGCTGCGATATATCTGATGGCGACTGTACAGTCGAGTTCATTTACATCTACACACTTACGAGAACAAAATATCTGAACACGACTTTATGCTCCTGACAATAGGGTCGTGTTTAGATATTTTTGTTCTCGTAAGTGTGTAGATGTAAATGAACTCGACTGTACTGTCAGTGCGATTATGAACGTACCTTTAACATCTAACGGATGGATGTTCTGCCAGAGCATGCCATCCAGTAAGCCGGGCGCGTCAGAAGGCGGTTGCTGGAACAAATAAATAAATATCAGACAACTTCACACAAATCAACCTAGTCCCAAATTTCAAGAAGGCTTGTGTTATGGGTACTAGGCGACGATAAACATACTTATATAGATATATAAATACTTGCTACTACTATTATTTTTATCTATTTGTATTAAATTGAATTATATTAAGTTAAATTATGCATGTTAGTATTAAGTTATTGTGTGCCCTTAGTTGTGTTACTGTATGTAACACCTTAACCAAAATGTACTTACAAGAAGGCTTGTGTTATGAGTACTAGGCGACGATAAACATACTTATATAGATAAATAAATACTTAAATACATAGAACAACCATGACCCAAACACAAATGTTCGAGTTCATCACACAAATATTTGCCCTTGCCGGGATTCGAACCCGGGACCGTCGGCTCAGTAGGCAGTTGCTTAACCACTGGGCCAACCATTGTCGATTCAGTTTTTCGATAATTTTCCCGGGACGTGTCCAAAAATAATATATAATAAAAAACGATCGCTTTACGCTGTTAACGTGTTACGGTGAATGCCTTGCTTGCGCTTTGTATTATTTATAATTAATTAATTCAATAAGTAAATATCGGACAACCTCACACAAATCGATCTAACAACACTTTATTGCACACCAACAAGAAAAATATTACATGAGACATCTTAAATTAAACAATGGTAGACAATAGGCGGTCTTACCGCTAAAGAGCATAGAACAACCATGACCCAAGCACAAATACTCGAGTTCATCACACAAATATTCGCCCCGGCCGGGATTCGAACCCGGGGCCGTCGGCCCAGTAGGCAGGTGTCTACAAATTGCGCCAAACCCGTCGTCAATAAGGTGTTTCCTCACATAAAGTGTCCGGGATTTCCCGATTTTTGAAAACCACCTCGGACGGCCCCCGGTTGGCCTCCAATCTAGGACAAATCCAGGGAAACCCCGGACAGACGGCAGCGATACAGAACCACTCAGAGTGCAACATTTTCGAATTTCCCATACCCACTTCAGTTGAATTTTTCCAAAATGTCATGTCCGCCATCTTGGATTTCAAAATTGACATCATTTTCGAATTTCCCACCCCCAATTTAGTCGAAATCCATACCCCACATGATATAATGTATAAAAAAGTGTTACCTGAGAGTCGTGCGCGCGCATCTTGCACTTCTTCTTATAGTTCTCGTACCACATCTTGACCTGCGCAGGAGTGCGCGGCCGCTCGCCTCCGCATCGCTTGTTCACCTCCTCGCATATCGTCGACCACACCAGCTGAAACAAGGATAGAGTAAGCCATTGATAAAAAAACCGAAGCGCAAAGAAAAATTGAAATGCGAAACGCTCAAGGAAAAAATCGAGGTTGCGTGGCACAGTGTGGGATTTGCCATCAGTTTTTTGCACCCCTATTTTATATTTTATTTTAATACTCTGATACTTTATAAACCCTTCAATCAAACTCCCAGTTGATTTCTACAAATAATTTTCAAGATAAAATTTTCTAAAGGCGCGGTTCATGACGTCATCAAAAAGTGTTTGTAATGTTATTTCCTAAAGTAACGTCAGTAATGACATGGTTTCTTTTGTATTACATTTTATGAAATATAATATATACTAGTATCAATTACAATAATTTACCGTTAATAATTAAACCGGTAAGACGTGAAATATATTTTTTATTTATTTTTTTCTGAAATAATTACTAATCAATTGGGGTACCTTATTGTTTCACTATAAGATTTGTATTAACTATACCTATATGCCTTGAAAATTTTAACTGTTTATCTCAAAGGACATCAGAGTTATAGCATTTCTAAGTTTTTAAGATATTTCTTTGGAAATAGGGGTGTCACATTTAAGGAACCCGTGGTTTATACTTTCGGTTATTTTATTTCGCGTGGGCGTTAGGGTGGTGGAAAGGTTAATGCGCTGCCGTGCTAAGGTAAAAGGCGACCTTTTGCTATGGAGCTTCATACAAAAAGGTCGCCTTTTAGCTTAGCACGGCAGCGCGCTGGACCGGCAATAGGTTACGTATTTTAATTTTTCTTTGAACTTTCATTTGTATAAACGGTTTAATATAAAAATTTTAGTGTGTACATGGTGGTTTTTAGGTGTACAAAATTTTGGCGTGCGTATAAAAAAAAGTCATAACATGTTTCATAAATTTAAGAATAGAGTATATCATTATTTCCGTTATTAAGTATCTTATTGTTATTATGACATACTTAATAACCGAAATTAAAAACGCAAGACGTTGGACCGGTAATCCAAAGATACCGGGTTCGAGTCCCGGTATGGACCACGTTGAGCGCAATCACTATATAGTATAAAACAAAGTCGCTTCCTGCTGTCAGTCTGTCTGTCCATATGTATGCTTAGATCTTTAAAACTACGCAACGGATTTCGATGCGGTTGAATAGATAGACCGTAAAAAATCGGGCTGACGGACAGTAACATTCATTGTAGTGCACAATCACCCATAGAGTGATTCAAGAGGTTTATACGTATAAAACATGCATAATTTATCAACATTACACCCGTGCGAAGCCGGAGCGAGTCGCTAGTTTCAAATAATGTGGTGTCAATTTACCGACATTAAAAAATCATTTCGAAAAACATTAATTGTGTTTCATAAGAGACGTGAGGAATCGACCAATCACAGAAGTGAAGCGGAACAGATTTAACTCTGGTGAGACTTCTATTCTGCATAGGGTGACCAGATTTCAGGAATTTTCCTGACATGTCAGGAATTTTCATGACATGTCAAGAATTTTCGGCAAATAAATGAAACTATAAATTTATATTTCTAATCACAATAACAAAAAAGTTAAAGCCACAAGTACTTTGGAGTTTCATCAATTGTAACTTATAAATTATCGTAATTAACTTATAAACAATCGTATAGATTGTAAAAAGATATTTTACAATATAAACATACATCAATCAACTTTGACAAATTAAACAATTAGGAATTTTGCCAGGACTTTTGAAATTTGTATCTGGTACTTAACCCTAATTCCGCCCGCCTCCGCTCCATTCCGTTTCAGTGGAGACGCACTCTAAATAATCCAATACTCACATAGTTGTAAAGACGGCTTTGCTCACTCATCGCTGGACACAACAGTCGACAAAGCGATCTAATGCAATCGTCGTATATTACTTAGTTAAATTGTGGCGTGTGGCGTAAGTCACAGACTCATTGTATTTAGAGGGCGTCCAAAACTTATTTCGTCGCACGCGTTCCGCATCATTATTCGTCCGAATCTTAAAAATATTGTATTGCCGGATTCATCAGCAAATGCGACTTCAAAGAATAAAAAAACCGCTCTCAGAAAAGTAAGTTTTCGGCTTTAAAAAGTTCTGCGTAAAGAAGATTTTATAGTGATTATGCGATACTGAACTATACGACAAAAAAAATGCGCAACAAGAGGAACCAGTTATCACACAAATATTACAAAGGCGGAAGTTTGTGATTGTGTTTGTACCCATGTTTACTACTTCTTCACACTCAAACTGCTGTACCAATTTTGATAAAAATTGGCGTGGATGTAGCTGACACCCTATTAACACATACTTACTACTTTTTATCCCGACCCGAAAAAAAATCAAGTATTTCCGTGGAATTAGTAACACCGCGGGGCGTAGCGTAATATTGTGTTTGACAAAATTTTTGCCTCCTCATCACACCTGCTGCGCATCCCAGATGGTGTTTACTACGACTACGGAGAAACAAAAAAGAGTGTTATGACTTTTTCTTCTATCCTCCTAGTAACATCTATTAGTGGGAGAATAGCAGGGCTAGCTTATCTTGATGCGACTTTTCTTGTCGCTCGAGTAAGCTCCTACCTTGCTCGCACGGTATTGAAAGGAAAGAGACAGGTAGTATTTGTCGGGCGACAAAGAGTCGCTTGTCTAAGTTACGCTAGACGTATAGGTATCGGATCAGGGGTGGCCGGATGGGCCGTGCCCACCCCAATATGGTCTAGTGCCCACCCCAGGATTTGGGGTAGCCTATAGAAATTCACGACTTCATCTCATAGGCCACCCAGGCCCCGCCTGAAAAATAATCTTGGATACGCCAATGAGCATAACCGCTGAGATGTCATGACTTGCGATATCCCATACACGCGCGTGTAAGCGCTAGTTTTGTCCGCTCAGCAGAAACTTAAGACATCATGTGCCGTTACAAAAGCTTGCTGCATCGCATCACGTTTCACATACGCGTGCTCTTGAAATTCCAACAACAAAGATCTAGAATTCCTTGTGACAATATTGCTATTACACTTGTTATAAAGGAGAAAGTTAGTAGTTAGTTTGTATGTTTGTTACTTCTTCACGCTCAAACGGCTGAGCCAATTTAGGTAAATTTTAGTATGAAGGTAGCTGACACCCTAACATTAACACATCGACGGCAAAAAGCGAAAACGCTAAGGGAATTCATTGGCGTTTACAGCGTTTCCGCTTTTTGCCGTCGACTTGACTACTTTTTGTCCCGAATAAAATAGTGTTCCCGTGGGATGAGCGCCCCAATGACCATCCGTATACGTATAGGAAAGCGCAGCGTGGGACGGCACTGCTCTAGGTGAGCGAATGACCTCGTGAGGGTCGCGGGGAGGCGATGGAAGCAAAAATAAAATATCTTATCTAAATATCTGTCGAACTCATGGACAAAATCCAAAAATTGTATAAACTTTCTATGGAGAGTGGTAATTAATTCAAAAAACAGTTTTAACATGCGATGCAGGATGGGCATGTGGCTCCATGTGGTTGGTAAACATTTCGATATCCGCTCGAGAGTAACGGGTGACGCTAAGTCGCGCGACAAGAGTCGCCAGACATAGTTGTGCTAGAGCTGACCATGTCCAGGGTCAAACCACAATTTGTCAAGCTAGCTCAAATCCATATCAAAATCTAATGGGCGGTTATCTTGTTGCGTGTTATCGTTATCAAAAAATAAGTCGTTATACGGAATTTTAACTACAGTTAATGATTTGATTATCATGTATACGTCATAATCATATTAATCATATATCGAAAATAGCATGTCGTTTAACAATAACTGTTTTCAATTTCCACCTGAATATAACATTATTATTTCCTTCGGTGAAAGTATAATTTAACATCTACTTCTCTCATCTCTCTTTCACCCATTTTGTGTGAGATTGTCTAATATTTATTATTATTTTTTAAATGAAATAATTTGAACGGATTATTTGCGCGTTTTCTTTATTTGATCCTTCTTTTCTTTCTTAGTTGCCATAACGTCAGGGACTGTTGACCGAGCGAGCAAAGCGTTTCCGTTTCAGCTAGGCCAAAAATTCTTTCGTATGACTGGCTGTTCAACCTAGAGGTCGCATTGCTCAACCGATTCCCATGAAATTTTGTGAGTAAGTTCGATAAGTATACGAGTAAGTACTTATAGATTTTATTGCCGATCCAAAATTTCAGAAAACTAGCCCCTGTAATCCTCAACTTCGCATATGTCCACCGGAAAGATTTGAACCTAAATCTGACAATGGACCTTCGTCCTGTATGCTTCTACCTGTTTGCAGTCTAGTAGAATGTTTGGTGATTTAAATAAATAAATATCGGACAAGGACAACCTCACACAAATCTCACACAAGTCCCAAAGTAATCTCTAGTAGGCTTGTGTTATGGACACTAGACGACGATAAACATACTTATAGATAAATACATACTAAAATAACATCCATGACCAGGCACAAATATACGAGTTCATCGCAAAAATATTTACACTTGTCGGGGTTCGAACCCAGGACCGTGGGCTCAGTAGGCATAGGTATTTCTTCTGCCTTTGTATACAATACGTTACCGATATTTTATTACATAAGACAGACTAACGTTAGTGATAATTCACTTATTACGATAATCATTTAATTTTTAAATATACAATGTGTTCATGTTATCTATCTAAAGTAATTTGTAGCCGTGACATGACACAATGACTTTAAAATTCTTTCTTTCCTAACCTTTCAGATTGGGTTTAAACTGAGACGTTCTTATTTGGATCGCGTAAGAGTGAGCGAGACAGGTATATACAACGCGAAACGCATTCTGATAGGTCACGCAGTGTAGTTATGTTAACGATAGTCAAAAGATTATACTTTATCCTATTAGATTACATTGCTTATCGATTACTTAGGTTACAGATGATTTGGGACTTCGAACTGTTTTTTACGAGCTTTTATTTAACATTTAATGTCCGTAACCGTGTGTATGGACGGATGGCGCCACCCTTATACCTTAGTTCAGGGGGCGCTGCCTCAACGTCAAAAAGGCTAAAATAATGAACACAAAATGGTAGTTGTTTGATAGAAAATGGTAGTTGTTTGATAGAAAATGGTAGTTGTTTGGCAGAAAGTAGTAGTTATCGGTAGAAAATACAATACAAGAAAATAGTGCCTGTTTACTACGGTTAGTGGCGTTGTTGGAGTGGCCCTGCCGGAGCACGTTTCTGTGACTATCAGTGAAGTTTACACATTATATAAATGAACGACAGTCGCGGACACCGAATAAATACCATAATGGTAGTTTTTGTAGATTATTTTAGTCTTTTGGTAGACGGTGGTAGTTTGAAGCGGTGGTAGCCTAGTGGTTAGGGCATGCGACTTTCAATCCGGAGGTCGCAGGTTCGAACCCGGCCCGTACCAATGAGTTTTTCGGAACTTATGTACGGAATGTCATTTGATATTTACCACTCGCTTTTCGGTGAAGGAAAACATCGTGAGGAAACCACCTAAGCCCCAATAAGGCCTAGTTTCCCCTCTGGGTTGGAAGGTCAGATGGCAGTCGCTTGCGTAAAAACTAGTGCCTACGCCACATCTTGGGATTTAGGTAGCCGACCCCGATTGAGAATTCATTCTCAAAAAATGGGACAAAGGCTAGGAGGATGGTAGACGGTGGTAGTTTATGGTAGAAAGAGAAATTAGTAGTTTTTGGTATATATTGGGTAGACGTTGGACATCTGGTAAAAAATGGTAGCTTAGGGTCGAAATGGTCAATTGGTAGAAAATTTTAGATTTTGGTAGAATTTGATAGTTTTTGGTAGAACTTGTTAGACTCATTGGTAGAATATGGTAGTTTATGTTATTGAATACCTGTTTACTACGGTTAGTGGCGTTGTTGGAGCGGCCCTGCCGGAGCACGTCCCGGTGCCTGGCGATGAGCTCCAGCACCGTCCTTTTCTCCAGCTCGGTGAAGTTCTTGGACCGCTCCTTGTGCCCCCGACGAGCGCGGATAGCGTTAACGGCGCTTCTTGTTGTGGACATATCAGGCTGGAACAAATTAAATAAATAAATGTCAAATAATAAATAAATATTAGGCAAGACTCCGTTGGCTCGGGCATCTGGAAAGAATGCCGGATGACAGGGCGGTAAAGAAGGCGTAGATTGGGCAGCCCAGGTCGTCGACCGGTCGGCCGACCGAGATACCGGTGGAGAGGAGACGAAGTGACCAAGGACCTACGCGCTCTGAATGCAGAAAACTGGGAGGAGATCGCTCAAGACAGGGCGCGCTGGCACCATCTCGTATCGGAGGCCAAGATCCACTTTGGGTCGCTGAGCCAACGGAGTAAGTAAGTAAATAAATATTAAGGGACAATTTTACACAAATTGACAAACTAAGCAAAGCTTAATGTTTACAATGAAGTGAAATGTTGAAAAAATTTAACGGTTCAGGCAGGATTCGAACCTGCGCCTCCAACGGCTTTCCGGGCCAACACGGGCGTACCAACTGGACCACCGAACCTGATGCCAGAAACGTTGAATTTTTCAACCAGTTGCTTCTACATACCTTAGGGTGGCATCGTAGCGCCATCTACCGTAAAGATTCAGACTTTATAATCGGCACCATCAAATTATGTTGAGAATCGATAATAACGATGTGCTTCACCCAAGTTTATTCTTTTTATTAAGCAGTAACGTCTGCTAACGTAAACCTAATGTTTACAATGAAGCGAGATATTTAAAAAAGCTTTAACCAAAATAGTAGTGTCCTTTTGTCTGTTCCATTAGGTACGTCACGTTTAAAGGTAGGACCACACTGGGCGTCACTACGCAGCAGCGGAGCGACGCAACACGAGCACGACGTGGTTAAATATTCTTTGTATGAAATTGTATGAGATTGAACGCACTACGCGACAGCGGAACTACGCGGCGCGACATCCAATTATACACAAAAATATCTGGTCGCGTCGCGGCGGCGGCCAACCGAACACACACCGCTCGCCGTGTTCGGTTGACCGCCGCCGCGACTGATCGTCTCTCCTGATGATGAATCGCGTACCGATTCGAAACATGTCGAGCGTTATTCGACTTCTACGAACGTAAGTAAACCCGTTTATGTTTTTTAATGTAATATTAAGTATTTAATTATGTATAACGTCGTCTAGTACCCATAGTACAGTCGAGTTCATTTACATCTACACACTTACGAGAGCAAAAATATCTGAACACTACCCTATTGTCAGGAGCATAAAATCATGCTGAGATATTTTTGTTCTCGTAAGCGTGTAGATGTAAATGAACTAGACTGTACAAGCTTTGCTTAGTTTGGGATTAGGTCGATTTGTGTATGATTTAATGTAAAAGTTCAAATCCCGTTTCGTTTAGATACTTAATCTGTATATAGTTCAATGACAGAGCTGCCTAATATTATAGAAACGAGATACATATATATCATATAATGTTGACGCAATCCATTGGACTTTGTGCGACTGCAAATCGACACATTCCATTAGGTTTAATCAATAATCTTATACATAAACACTGGAATTTGCACGTGGACAAAATCAAAGTGAAAGTTAAAATAGCACAGAATTGCTTTATTATAGAAAGTCAGCGTAATGTTAGTAATGTATTTATAACAAGATTTTTCAACACGCTTCTATTATTAATAAACGGCAACAAATATTTTGGTCCCCCAAAAAAACCTTGGGACCCCAAACTAGTATCACCTAAAAATCACACGAAATAATAATAAAAAAAAAAAATGCACCAAAATAAGACACCTTTTATTACAATGCTTCTACCTATTTTAATTATGATCATGACTGCACTTCTAATTGTATTCGAGCACCAAAAGTGATCAGTAATACAAAATTTGGTTATCAGTTTTACGTAACCATACCCTAGGATGTGTGTTTACACGCACTATACCCAGTTCACCCCCAGCTAGGGATGCCATACGTCCGGATTTGTCCGGACATGTCTGGATTTTTGACTTAGTCAGGATTGCGGCCGGACTTGGCAAGTGTCCGAATTTTTAGGAATTCATTTAATAAAAAAACATCACACTAGCGAGCCGCCCCGGCTTCGCACGGGTACAATTCTGATAAAATAATTATACATAATCCAATGAATAAAGGGGTTTTACCTTACATACGGTCCGGTAGTTTTGATTTTTTGGTATGTTGTCTAGGATTGTTGGTTAGTAAGTGTTCAAAATGCAAAATGCACAATTCCCCCTCCTCCGCGCCCGCCACCATATTGAAAAAACCGGCAATTTCTGCAGATTTTTGCTTATACCTTCGTTTAGGAGCATTTTAGCTAGAAAAGAGCTTAGACAATGTTGTAGAAAATTAAATTTACTATAACTTACATTTTAAATTTTGTTTCAATGACAGATAGTTACGGAGATAAACATATTTAAAAAAATTAAAAATTCGCAATTTCCAGTAATGTATCAAACTTCTGGCTTATATCTTTGTTTAGGAGCATTATAGCTACAAAAAAGCTTAGGCAATGTTGGAGATAATTAAATTTACTATAATTTACATTTCAAATTTTGTTTGCAGGAAAAAACGCATCAAAATCATCATCAAAAGATCTAAGAATAAATACACAGACACACAGACAGACATCAGGAAGCGACTTTGTTGTATACTGTGTAGTGTATAAACACAATTATAAAATCATATTTTTTCAATGACATTTAAACAGAAATGTCAGGACTTTTAGGGTGATGTCCGGATTTTTATCAGGATATTTCATTTTCCCATATGGCAACCCCAGCATTTATTCAACAACAACTTTAATAACTTCTTTTTAAATGCATGCGTCGAAAGTTCCTCAATTTCGCGGGTAACTTATACATTTTATCATTGTTTTGATGCTGACTGTGCGTATAGAATTACCTATTTTTAATCTTCACATTTCACGCGGACATGTCATCAAAAACCAGTAAATCATCGATAATAGATAAGCGATAGCCAGGTTGCTGTAACGATGACGATTTGTTGTTTTAACTGTTTGTTGATATGTAATCACTAATCAACGTACCTAGGTACGTGCGAAACAGCGCGGTGGCGAATGAACAAAACATTGATTTGGAGAATCTTGTACATCTCCTCTAACATATATGTATCAATTACCTAGTTATAATATAATTGTATTAGGTTTTAAGTATAATTTACGAAAAAATTACTTACTATTGAGTTTCTTTCGGCTTTCTTGTCAACAGCGGTCTCCTCTTGCGAAATGCCGGTAGACTCACAATCTGACTCGTAAAAGTGCCCTTGTGGCCTACTTACTGAATAAATTATTTCATTTCATTTCATTTCATGCGATTTAGAGGAATACTGCAATTTTTTCATACAAATCGAGATTGCGTTCTCCTTCAACCTAACTTTTGTCTTTAGCTTATCTGTGGCGTGGCGTGACGTAGGCGATCCCGTAAATAAAGACCAGTCTACTCTTATCTATGATCCGAATAAACTTTTTGATTAATGACGTCACTACCAAGGGTGAAAATGACGGACAGCCTTTAAAGCATTTCAAAATACAGGATAGAAATCATATTTTCGATTTCAATTTGTTCAGCCTTCTTAACAGGCAAGGTGGAAACGGCCCAGAGGAAGAATTCCAACACGCTGGTCGGACCAGATACGCTCTGCCCTCAAGACTTCAATTTACGATGGCATCCACGCAGCCCAGGATATATTGCTGGCGCACCATAGTCCACGAAAAAGTTATTCAGAGAGGCCACGACCCGCAGCATTGAATATTGTATTTAAATATTACCCTTGCCACATTAACAAAGCTGCAGAAAATGTAGTACAATACTCGTACAATAGAAGTATTCTCTATTGCAATCCTCACAAAACATGCAGGAGAAATACAACGTAAGAAATTACAATTAGAGGTACAACAGGTGGTCTTATCGTTAAAAAGCGATCTAGTTCCAGATTATTAGCCCAACAGGGTGTTTTTCAGCTCACGCCATCTTGCGGATTTTTAGTGGTACTAATTTATTTTACTGGCAACGACAAATTTTTGGTAACTGACGTTGAAAGTCGTCGAACATCACTGATGTAAAAAAAGAGGAAACAGGACTATATATTCCGCAAATTTCAAGTATGTTTTGCATAATAAATCCAAAACTATCCAGTGATGAAAGTCAAGTTTTTTTCAATAGCATAAAGTATTTATTTCGCAATAACGGAGAATTGGGCAGCATTCCGGTAAACAATGTTTCAGAATTTGGTAGATGACAAATCGCTACTGCCGTTTAATAATGCAAATATGACGTATGCACATTATTGCCATATGGAAGCTGTTTGTAGCGCCACTATCCCAGGGCAAGACCAACACTTGTTAGACTATAACTTTATACAAGTAATACCTATACATGCATACTTAAATGTATAACTAGATGGCCTCTGGTTAACATTTAAACCAACTGGTTTCCAAAGTCGTATAAAATTAACATTTGTCTACTTACTGTTTGCAAAAAAACTGACTCGACTTAACATTCCAATAAAACTAGAATTGATCTGACTGGTGGCGGAAACATTAAATGTATAGTCAACTACAATATTTGCTATTGGCATTGTGAGCTGAAGACCTCGTGACTTGTTTAAAGAGTCCTTTTTCCTATGATAACTTTCATTCCTTTTGATTTTTTTTTCATATTATGACAAATATATTGATAGTTCCAACCAACTTTTTTAAGTGAATAATACTTTTCTCCGAGGTCAAGTAGTGACATAGCTGTTTCATGCTTTAATTGCGTGCAGTCGAAAATAAATTGAAAAAAAAAACGAATTTTCCGCGTGAATTTTGTCAATCTCGAGAAGTTTTTGAAACAAAAATTATCAATGAAAAATTCAAACTGTAGGTTTCAAATAATATACCAATAAATCCCAATAGCCCTGTTCTAGGTCAATAATATGTTAAGAAACATGTTTGATCATAGAGAAAATGTCTGAAACAATCGGCATTTTAAAAGGAATAAGGGGGCAGGCCGAGACGGAGATGGCGGGATGACTTGGACGCATAACAACTGGTCAGACGGGACATCAAACAGGGACCTGTGGCAACCTAAGGGAGAGGCCTTTGCCCAGCAGTGGGACACACCAATAGGCTATTAAAAAAAAAAGGAAAAGGCATAAGGCCTATTGAAAATAGCTGAAATTTGTATTGTTTTCCGTTTTCAACCCCTTTTCCGTTTTAGCTTGGCCGCAAGTCCAGATGTGCGGATGTCCAGATGCTTTCCGCCTGTTCTCGACTACAGGTCGCATCTCTCGACGACTCTCGTGAATTTTTGTGGACAAGTTCAACAATGATATTGTTTTTTTTTTTGTGATTAACCAATTTCTTCTGCTTTTTGTTTTCTTTTATTATTATGTACGACTATTATAATAAAATTGGGCAAGTGCGAGTCCGACTCGCGCATGAAGGGTTCAGTACCATAATCTATAACAAGTTTGTTGTATGGGAGCCCCCCTTAAATATTTATTTTATTTTATTTTTAGTATTTGTTGTTATAGCGGCAATAGAAATACATCATCTGTGAAAATTTCAACTGTCCAGCTATCACCGTTCTTGAGATACAGCCTGGTGACAGACGGACGGACGGACGGACAGCGAAGTCTCAGTAATAGGGGCCCGTTTTTACCCTTTGGGTACGGAACCCTAAAAAGCTTCAGTAGTTTAAATTTTATCCATTACTAGCTGCTCCGCGCAGTGTTACCCGCTCATGCCACGGGAACACAACATTTTATTGGGATAAAAAGTAGCCTATGTTAATCCAAGGTGTCAGCTACCTTTATACCAAAATTTATTAAAATCGTTCCAGCCGTTTGATCGTGAAGAAGAAACAAACATACACATAAAACAATCACAAACTTTCGTCTTTATAATACGAGTATCAGTGTGGTCTGTACAAAAATTCACACAGACAGAGATATTTGCTTCTGACTGTACGTATTAACTGTAACCAGCTCTGAATTAGGCGCTTTCATTGCATACTTAATTTAGATTAATAACTAAAACCACTTAGATAGTTTAACAGTTTTTTTTAATCTATCTTAACGCTAAGCCAGTTTATGCATTACTGAGGTTTCATAAAAGAAAAACATTAATTAACAGTAGCTTAAATGTTAGCTGCTAGTTTCATAAATCGGAGGACTGACAAACTGAGGGCTACTAGTAACCAAAATAAGTTATGTAAAATTATCTTAACGCATTCACTGCCAGCAACGCATATATGCGTTCACTGTTATACAAGTTTGTGCCTAGGCCACGCCCCCTGGTAGTGAATGTGTTAATATTTGGTTACTACTAAGCAGAATTTGGGTATTTCTCAAGTAGTTAAACTAGTTCAGCTATATTATTTTTCAGTGTTATTGACGGAGCGAGCGATGTGTTTCCGTTTCAGCTTGGTCTAAAATTCTTTCGTATGTCCGGATGTCCAGACAATTTCCGGCTGTTCTCGCCTAGAGGTCGCATTTCCCAACCGATGCTCATGAAATTTTGTAAGTTTGAGAAGTAATATAAATTAGTTAAAAAAAATGGTAAAGGTGTGGGATTGAAAATGTAAAAAAAGTCATATTTCATCCATTTAGGAAAATGATCGCGAGGTGTACAGCTCATAGAGCCACTATATAGGCAGCCATTTTTATTTTCTCAAAATATGTCAGGGCAGTCAATACAACGGCTAAATTAAAACTTCATACATTAGCATGGTCAGACTGGTTTGGTCAAGGTCTCAGGTCTAGTTAAATTTCATTTGATTCCAATGTCTGTCTAGACTAAATACGTTAGTTATTTTTAGTTACTAGAAAAACTAACATTCTGATAACGCTAGTTCGCACTGTCACAACTGTGACACGCAACTCGCGCGAGATATTTATCTATCTCTTTCTGTGCAGTACTGTGAGAGAGTGACAGCCATGATGCTCGAACGAGAGATATATAGTTGTGCTAGATGGGACAGATGTGGTGAAAATTCTTATTAAAACTTTCGTAAGACATTTAATTATTGTATTAAGCGGTTTAGGTACACTCATGTGAAATTGTCGGGAACGGCCCGACATGTTTCAAACTCCTATGCAGCTCTTTATCAGGGACTGCTACCTGTACAGCGGCGCGGCAACTTTGTCACTGATTCTTTGATCGACGCTCCGCTCTAATGATGTAGTAAATTATAGTTTCCCGTCGTATTTTGCCGGAAAAATTGGTTTTAGCATGTTTTCTCTACCAACTTCGGTGAAAAAATTGAGATTACTGTAGATAGTAAATTTCTCTGGAACTGAACCGAACCAGATTTCCGTCTTTTCACACCTACTACTACATTTCCCATGATAATTTGTGAATAGCTTCTATAAGTATATTGCTTTTTTTCGGTCGATTCAGTTACTTATTCGAAATTATTCAAAACTAGCTGCGCCTTGCGGTGCTACCCGCTTACCCTACGGGAACACTACTTATATTCGGGATAAAAAGTAGCCATTGTGTTAATCCAGAGTGTCAGCTACCTTCCTATCAAAATTTATCAAAATTGGTCCAGCCGTTTGAGCGTGAAGAAGTAACCAACATACACATAAACACACTTACAAACTCGCCTGTATGAAAGCGGAGATATAGGGGGTTGAAATTCAACCATTTCCAAACTTTGCGAGCTCTGCAGCTTACAAAGATACCAGTATATTAGTAACCCAAAAAAAAAATACTTTTTTTAAGTTAATGTCTGACCGCATCACTGTAGAAGTGTAATGTTATCAAAACTTTCGGGACATATCAAATTATCGTATTAAGCGGTAACTTCGTCACACGGACTTAGTGAAGAAGTTACCGTGCCGCTGCACGAGTCCCTGATTAAACTCGGTACGAGTTCGAAACATGCCGGACCGTTCCTGACAATTTCACGTTAGTGTAAACCGCTTAATACAATAACCAATAACCATACATCTTTATTGGCATTCCTGACATTATATAAAATTAGGATTCATTCAAATGCGAAGTCACAAATGCATCGGGCGATCGCTAAATCCATAAAAGTTATCAGACTAGGATATTATGTCATCATTTAAAACAAGCCACAAACTGGTAGTTAATACTTGAATACCAAGGTTTTCGGTGCAATTTTAGCATATGTGCGAAATGTCATATAATGATGTCTATTATTAAACTAATATGGACTCTTTTATGATGTTTATAAGGTATGCGATTTTTATACATCGCCTAATTGAATTTGGTGTCAATGTCAGAGTAAGCGAAGCACTAAACATATAAAAGCTAGTTTATGTATTTAAAACTAGGTTTTACCGCGGTATTTTTCAAGTTACCTTATGCTTAAAATATGGAAGAGACACGTAGATAGCTAGATGATATTAAACATTTAAAACACTCCCGAGGTAAATAGCTGAGAGTGATATAAAAAATGCTACTAAAACTGATCAGGAATACAAAATTTGGAATTCTTCGCTTCAATATTGACTACTGGTCCTATTTCCACCATACATAGCTAGGAACCATCTCGACGAACAAGACTTTCGTTAAATAAAAACCGCTCTCAAATTGGTTTTTCCGTTTGCATGTTGAACTCATAGCACCCTTTTTTCGAAGGTGTTAAAACTAGAGTTCGTCAGCATATTAACCGAAAGATGTCTACTAAGAACTTGACATAGCTCTTCCCAAGGTTCTCCACAGCGACCGGTTTTACGTCAACCTCATCTGTATGTATTCAAGACATCGTCAAAACCTCCGTCAAGTCTCCAAATTCTCTCAAGCATCTTCCAAAGCACGGATGCCCACCACTGCCCTACTCTAACATACAAGTAGGAACAAAGTAGTATTGCTTCTTGGTTTAGTAGATCGGGATGTCAACTACACGTCTCTGTGTTGGGCGTTGATAATGATAAGTAGTGATTAAAATCACTGCGATTGGGTCATACCAAAGCACTATATTTCTGGATTGGGTCATATTTGGTATCAACAGCTTGAATATATCACCTTCCATTTTAGCGATGATAAAGTAGTCATGGCTGAAACCCTGGAAGACTTCGACAAATTTGAGGAGGACATACCATCAGTTTATGTTAAGTTTTCACCTGGTAACTATGGCATGACATCTGATACCAATGAAGTCCAAATTTAACGTAGCCGGGTTAGACAGATCGAGGTATCGTTCTCTAATGTTTCCTCCTCCAAATCTTACCAATCGTAACATAATTTTGGAAAATGAATAGAGATAGTATATTCTGTGTCGTATTTGTACTAGACGTTCGTTTGCGGCGGAATTTAGGCCAAAAACAATTGGCAAAAGTAAGATACCGTTAGTAGTATAACATCTGTATTATACTTTACGTCACCATAGGCCGTAAGTGTGATTTATTGCCTGATACGCAGGGAGAAAATCTCACTACCTGGCCAAGAAGTAAAACTTTAGATAAGCCACGGGCGGTTATTAGTAACCATATACAGATCGTATATTTATAGCCCTCATCTTCGGTTCAGGCCACAAACAACTGGGATCAGGGACATTTACTAATTCGCCGCCTTAGGTATGTAATGTATGTAGTGACCAGGAGAGATTCAAGGAAGAAGACCAAGAGGAAAGAGTCCCATGCGCTGGACCGATCAGATTCGAGACACAACGGTCACCAAGTTACCCGACGCCATGCGGTCTACAGTAGATCGAAACAAATGGAGAACGATCGTCCGAAGAGTGATAAATAGAGGTCACGACCTCAGCGATGAGGAATAGGCACCAAGAAGAAGGTATATGTAATGTACTATTTCGATATAGTAGGCGCCCTTGTCCCACCGTGTGAATCTATTAGGGAGAAATAGTGATCCACAGATGAAAAAGCGGTGGTAGCCTAGTGGTTAGGGCATGCGACTTTCAATCCGGAGGTCGCGGGTTCGAACCCGGCCCGTACCAATGAGTTTTTCGGAACTTATGTACGGAATGTCATTTGATATTTACCACTCGCTTTTCGGTGAAGGAAAACATCGTGAGGAAACCACCTAAGCCCAAATAAGGCCTAGTTTCCCCTCTGGGTTGAAAGGTCAGATGGCAGTCGCTTGCGTACAAACTAGTGCCTACGCCACATCTTGGGATTGAGGTAGCCGACCCCGATTGAGAATTCATCCTCAAAAATGGGACAAAGGCTAGGAGGATGAGTGATCCACAGATGAGCTAAAAACCGAAAGAATAGCAAAAAATAAGGGGCAATTGGCAGAACACGTTGTTCGTAGAAGCGAGGATCAGCAGGACTGACAGGTTCGTGGGTGGCGATCGCGTACCGGTAAACGCTGGTGGCGAGGCAACAAGATGGCGATCTGGCCAAGACAGGAAAAAGTTGGATGAGGGAGTTGCAAGATCTGTTGTAAAGAACTTTGTAAAGTTTGTGTGTGTGTGTGTGTGTGTGTGTGTGTGTGTGTGTGTGTGTGTGTGTGTGTGTGTGAGTGTGTGTGAGTGTGTGTGAGAGTGTGTGTGTGTGTGTGTGTGTGCGCGTGCGTGCGTACGTGTGTGTGTGTGTGTGTGTGTGTGTGTGTGTCACCACTTCTTCACGGTGAAACGGCTGCACGGATTTGCGATGCGAGCGAAGCCGCGGGCAAAGCTTGTATTTTTTATATACTAGAATAACTACATCAATTTGAATAAAAGCAAATTTGTTAATTGGGTCAATCAACTATTTTCTGCCAGTTGTTGCCATGGTGATGTCCCCTGGGTCACTTTTTAAAACTACGATTTTCCGTGGTTATTGTTCCGTGACAATACCAGTAATATAAATTATCATTACTTTTCTTAGAAGTTTAATACCTATGGTCCCCTGGGTCACGGGACAGAATAACAGCAAGAAAAAGGTGATCCATCCAATTACACCAATATCCCATCATTATTGTATAAACAATAGTAATTAACAAGGGCTATAGCCCTTGGAGTATGGAAAAGAAGTAATGACAAACATACAAACACAAACTTTCGCCTATATAATATTAATGTGATATGCCCTTCAAATTAATTTTCTTTCTTTCTTTTCTTTCTTTCAAAAGAAAATGGCCTACATGATTTTGCTTATGATAAAAAGCTATCAGGAACCAATCATAAATTCAAATTCAAACAAATTGTATTACACTTTATGCTTGTTATAGAAGGTAATCTACACAAATTCATAGAAAATATCTAATACTTATGGCCAAATCTAGTAAAATTTACATTTTATAATATATTAATATTACTATTAGACCAAACTGGACATGAAATCCAGGACCAATAGTGCTCTAATAAGCATGATAAAGATTTTATCGAGGGTGTCATTTGATCCAATTTTTTACTTAGTACTACTACTATTATGGACTACCTCCATTTGACTACTCAAAAAGTCTGAAATCGCTGAAAGGAAACGAGATTAAATTTCTTTTGCACAATAATGATTACATAAATAAATTTACTTGTATTTAGGGGATCCAAAACCCTACTTGTATTTTATGTATTTAATACGATTTTCTTTTAAATGCATCCATCCAAAACTTAGACTGAATAAATATTTCATAGATATAATTTGTCAAGTTTAAGGGCTCGGAAGATTTATGTTCTAGGGACAAAATATCACCATTAAATATTTTAACTAGGATGAGAACTGGCTTCTTACTTAGTCCTCTTAGCAAATTGAATCCCTAAATTTTAATAAAATGAATCATTACTTGATATACTTATCTAAATAGTTTAAATGATTGATAAGAAAAAAAAAATGATAATAATGCTTAAATGAGTCTATAATTATCCTATCTAATATTACGGATTAACAAAAAAAGATTACCCACAAGATACTTCCTGCACTAAAACCCTTAAGAGTAAAACATAAGTAGTGTAGTGTGTGTGTAGTATCTATTTAATTTGGACAAACTCCAAAACAAAGCATAATGAAAAGATAAACAACTCTGTGTAATAAAATAAAGCATATTAATTATGTTGTTTGTATTAAAGGTATTAAATCAAAAGGAGGACTTTTATCAAAAAGAGTTTAATTAGTCAATGTAGTTAATTATTACATTAGATAATTAACAATTATTTGACAGTTTGGTACATATGATATGAGTAAATAAGTAAATAACATAGACCAACCTTGGAAAGTTTTTAAAATTATATCCAAAAGCGCGGTATTGACACTTCCCAGCCAGCCACTTTGTATAGTGAAAATCACTTAATAAAATACCTGATTATTTTTTTACAGATAAAACACAATGCCAGTTAACGATAATCGAACAGTTTAACAGCCAATCATCGGTTTAAATATGATTTTTACATGTCTAACTAGATAACGATACAATTAATAACGATAAGGTAAACGATTATTGTTTAAATAATAAACGCCGAAAAAACATAGCGCTACTAGCCGATATAATGTATGCGGCGACAGACCGAATCGTAATAAAATTATACACGGGCATAGCGTCAAATTACGCATCTCTCGCTTTTAGTTAAAAGGTTAACAGCCAATTGACTACAGTTTTTTTAATCAGTTAAAAATAAGGACATTACGTTCATTTTGTGCCTGTTAGAACACTTACTTGAGCTAGCGGGTCGCATTCCAGCGTTCTCGAATTGCGTGGGCCCTTATTTTCATCTTGTTCACGTAATACCACTTTGCGAATAAATAAATATTTTGTATCAAAATGCAAGGAGGTAAAAAATATAAGATGACCACTATTACAACTGTCAAAACTGAACTTCACTCGGGCACTTGTGCCAAGTGCCATAGACAAGGTTGAAAAATTTATAAGGTTACCTATTATAAATAGAACTTCATGCCGCTACTCAGCAATAGATGGCGTAACTAGTCCGTAAAAATGTAACTAAGCGACGAATAATATAAATGTATTATTTAATTGCCTATTTCCAGATTTCTTGTAGAATCACTTCATAAAAGAAATATTCCAATAAATAAGTACTTACTTTGGAATTTCGTGTATGCTGCGTTAGTGTTCGTTTTTTGGCTGGAGAGAATTTCAGAAGTGGTTCTGCATTTTCGTCCGATGGTTTTGCCATTTTTGCTAATCATTAGCCGGAAATCTCCGGAACTCCGTTAAGTAGTGGTCAAGGCAAAAACTATAATTTTCTTAAGCCAACGGATTAGCCATAACCTCTTTATGTTGCAGTCGGGAATGCATTACAGTCAAAGATGTAAAAAAACCAAAGTGATTGTATACCCAAACAGCCAAGTAGGCCTCGCCTGGTTTCCATTGCAAACTGGTCTTGTTCTATGCTAAACGGCTAACGATACCATCATTATTGTCTATGACGAGCGCCGTTCCAATTTCAAAATGCAGATTGAATACAAAAAGCTATGGAGACGCTTTGCTACTAAATTTTATAGCAAATATACAAAGAGCTGCAGCAGATTTAGTTTGCTTTTTCTTCTGGAGTTGTAGAAAAAGGTGCTCATTTGCTTTATGATAGGCAAGCCGGTGGGAATCGGGTCACCTAAAAGGGGCCTGGAATGCCTGCGCTCACGCGGCCAATGTTCTATTCTTTTACGGTAAGTACCTAGTAAGTATTCTGCAACGGATGCAATTAGTTCCAAATAATTGAAATCGGTTCAGTAGTTTCGGCGTGATGATGTTTCCTTTCAGCAGTTTATCTTTACTGAAATAATACTATCGTAAAAGATTAAAAACAGTATCCATCAATAACAACAATATTCGTGAGACATTTTTAATAATTATTATAAACGGTTACTATAATTCGAACTCGTATAGAGCTTTTCTTTAGGAACAGCAAACCGTACCGTACAGCCCATTAGCATAAATACTTATTTATTGTAAATAATTTTGTTAGAAAAGAGACTGACTGAATAATTTCTGCCCGCGTTTCTTCTTGTCGGGCTTTTTCCAGAACGCTTATAGATTTTACCTTAATGAATTAGAGCCAACCCGTTATACTTACCTACTTGCTTATTTTTTCCATGCATTAGTGCATTTCATGAACCCACCACCGTCCTACCGCGAAAAGAAAAGTAAACATGCAAATAAATATAACAAACCACTACCAAAAGTACAAAACTAGACATATTGTGTTTCATCTCTCATCAAGGTCACCAAGGCATCATCAGTAGGAGCCGGTATGTTGCCGGTAAGCCACAAAAAAAAACGTTTTTGGGTTGATAATTTGGTTATTATATCGCGGATTACCAAAGCAGTGTGATTGTTTTAATTGATGTTGATTTCCGCAAAATAACGCTTAATTCAATTAGTTACTTTAATAAATAGTACATTAATGCAGATGCCAGGAAAGAAGGACTTGCCGGGTGAGTATAGATATAGATGGCCGACCATAGGGACGCCGGATAGTGATACGAAGCCGGCAAGCGCTTTTCACGGCTAAGGCATGTATAGTGCTTTTCTCAAACATATGCAATGAAATAAAAAACATACACAACTCAAAGAAAATACAATTCAACGGTATAGCCTGTTCATGAACACAGACGCCATGCTTAAAAAAAAATACTTCTTGGCCTAGGCCTTCTTTTTTGTATTAAATTCCTTTACAGTTCTCTCGAGAGTTCCGCCCGAAACGTGATATGGTGATACTTCGAAGCCTGTTATACCGCACGTTATGACAACATTTCATTGCATGTTTGACAAAATGTTAATGAATAAAGCGGGTCCACGGGTTTTTGGTCAGAAACAATCAATAGGGTGTGAGGCGGCGCGGGCTCGGCTACAAATTGGTTCGATGACTGGCGAGAACTAAATAATGTTATTTACATATTGTTTTGTCACTTTCCACTCTGTACTTGAGGATCACCCGGCGTTGCCTGCGGTTAATAGATAGTTTATACAGGACAATAGGTATTATTTAATTTACGAATTGTACTCTCACATAAATAACAAAAATACGTACCTATTTGTAAAAAACAAAAATTGGTGACATGCTTTTTTTGCCAACTGTATTTTCATACACTAATGTTAATAACCCATCAACAATAAAATGAGCCCGCTGAGGGTACCGCTACTTAGTTCACGTTTTCTCTCTGTCATAGCCCGACTCTCTTTCCTCTCTCCTCCCGCCCTAAGTCAGACTGACCCGGTTCAGTCTATTCACGACGCAGTCCATGCGCCCAATGCACCCGCGTCTCTCTCCTCAAATGACTCCTGTAGTGCGGCGATAATCCCATTAGCGGGTTATACTCCCACACAAAGTCCGAATACTGGTAGTAAGGGCTAATCAGCCCCGATACAGTTTAAGTCATGCTAAAAAAAAATGCATCTTCAAATGACTTGAGATAGTAAAACCATCCTTGATTTTTCCAAGAACACTATTTTTTTGTACTATCTGATCATAGAGACCAATCTCTGTGGACAAATACCTACAAAATAAGGTATTCTTTTTAATACTACGACGGTGACAAACAAGCCTGCGGCCCGCCTGATGTTAAGCAATTACCGCCGCCTATGGACGCTTGCGATGCCAGGAGCATCACGCGCGTTGCCGGCCCTTTAAGATCCTATTTATTTGTATTTTTCTCTGCTTGGGACTGTTGAATGAACTAAGAACAGAAGTGGAGCGGAGATATATAAATTGGACCAATCACATACCTCAGATTTAAATGCACTTCTTTTGGGCTTCACAAAGACGCAGCCGGATTGGTTTATTTTCCCCGCTCCGCTTCAGTGCACATGGACAGGCATCATAAATAAATAACTATTTTTAGGATTCCGTAGGTACTTCAACCGGCAAAAACGGAAACCTTATAGGATCAGTTTGCTTTCCGTCTGTCTGCCTGTCTGACCGTCTATGCCTTTTTTAGGGACGCGTGGAGGTACTGAAATGATTAATATCTAATACTCAGGTCATTTTATTCAAGGATTATGCTGCATTTTTTGCGGTGTGCAAAGGAATCAAAACCTATAGGGGTTTCCCGCTGACCTGGAAACACGAGATTTCCCAAGAAGCAACATCGTGTTGCAAAAGTAAAATAAAAAGTGAAATAAACACTAATATCTAGGTATGTTTAGTAGGTAAACTTAATGGTATATTTTCTGTCAATTATTCTTTTAATCGTAAATCTATCATTGTAACAAACAGATCAACAAACACGACTTAACCCTATTAAAAATTAACACCGTCATTGTTTTTTACCACAGATAATATCGTGGTCGTATCTGTGGCGTTTGTTTGGAAATTGGCGCGATTGTCTCTGGTGCTATTGTTTTTTTTGTCCAGTCACGGTGTTCGAGGTTTATCTTGTCTGTCGGCAGGTGGGATATCCGGTATGCATGCAAATTGAAGTTTGCGATAGTTGTTTTAGATATTGGTACCTATTATTTTGTTTGATTTGTGTTGTTCATGATTTTCGAGATTTGAAACCGTGTCTACAACGGCTCTCCAAGCTAACACGGGCGACCACTTGATGGCTTCTGGTCCTTCTGGATTTTGAAGCTATGAGTAACTTCGGGTTCAAAGTTCGAATCACGCTTGAACTTTTTTATTAATTAACTGATTGCAGCATTAGAAATACTATTACGCTCCGACACTCAAGTAGCCGACCTGACAGCCGCTATAGCTTAAGAGGCCTTATTCTTTTTAAATTTTATATTTTTCATATTATGACAATAGATTGATAATTATAACCAACTTTTTAAAGTGAATAATATTTTCCCCCAAGTTCTAGAAAGTAACATAGGTATTTCATGCTTTCATTGTGTGCAGTCGAGAATAAGTTGAGAAAGAAAACCATTTTCTGCGTGAATTTTGTTAATTTAGAGTAGTTTTTCAAACAAAAATGATCAATGAAAAATTCGAACTGTAGGTTTAAAATACATATGCCAACTAATTTCAATAGCCCCGTTTTAGGTAGTACCATTCATAATATATCTGATCATAGAAAAAAAATCATTTTGGAACGAATAAGGAGCCTTAATGCGTTTTGCTATCAAAGCTTTTGTAAAGTTAAATATAAAATTCATAATTATGGCTAACGATGTTATGCCAAACAATAGTTATGCTAATAAATTGTATGTCATCCGATAGGATCCCGTGTAGTCTGGCTGCCCCTGTCAGGACTTTCCAAGGTCTGTTACTATTCCAGTGCCAGTGTGTGACCTCCTTAACCATTCATTATATTCATTCGCGACCGCATGACGTCAGGTCGCCGATGATTTACTGCCGATTCATTAGAAATAAGGAGCCGCGCGTGCGTCGAAATATAAACGCTCACCGCAACTGCGCACCTAAGGCTTCATCATTTATATACTTAAACCCAAAATATTTTTTATTAATGAAAAAAATAAAATTGGGCAAGTGCGAGTCCGACTTGCGCATGTATGGTTCCGTACCATAATCTATACCAAGTTTGTTATATGGGAGCCCTCCTTGAATATTTATTTTATTTTATTTTTAGTATTTGTTGTTATAGCGGCAATAGAAATACCTCATCTGTGAAAATTTCAACTGTGTAGCTATCACCGTTCTTGTGATACAGCCTGGTGGCGGACGGACGAACAGCGAAGTCCCGTTTTTACCCTTTGGGTACGGAAACCTAAAAACACAAAATAAAAAGTATATAACTAAACCTTAAGAAACTTATGACGCGGTTGGCGCAGTGGTTAAGCAACTGCCTACTGAACCGACGGTCCTGAGTTCGAATCCCGGCAAAGGCAAATACTTATTTGTGTGATGAACACGAATAATTGTGCCTAGGTCATGGATGTTATTTGTATTTATGTATGTATTTTATATAAGTATGTTTATCGTCGTCTAGTTAGTGTCCATAACACAAGCCTACTAGTGCTTACTTTGGGATTAGATTGATTTGTGTAAGGTTGTCCGATATGTATATCTATTTTTTGCGTTACAATGTCATCTATCGCTTGAAATACTAGGTCGATGCAGCGTCAGCCACTGGCTTAGCTTGCACCATAGATTGGAGCGGAGTTTTTTTTTTTTTTGTGAAATTTTCTCTTCGTCACGACCTAGAGAAATTTAATTTGTGCATTTTAAAACAAACATTTCTAAAATCGGTTGAGAACTCGCTGAGATCTGCGCATTGTTACAAAGTCCATTCGAGTCGATCCATGGGAGCTTCGCTCGCTTCGCTCGCTCCGCTCCAATTATCCTTAAGCCCTCCTTTGTTGTGCCTCCTTCAGTTGTTTTGGTATAAACAACAGTGACAAACTCCGACTCTCTTGGTCAAAAAATATTTGAATGGACGGGACGATTCGAATTTGGAACATGAGTAAGTTACTCTGATTTGTCAAATTCGATTTTCGAATTCGCTTACTGGACGGATTTTAACCAGTCTTGGCAATAATGATTTCGCGGATAGTATTCTGAGTTCTTGTTTGAGAAAATGCTTAACGATGCGAGCGCTTCAAAAGTTCCTTGCTTCAGAGAGGGAGCGAACTCCAGATATACCTCTGTTTCTGTGGTTGTTATACTGTAAATATGTATGTATAATATTTAAAGGGAAACACTAAACGGCATTTAAGATTCGAATCACACGATAATCGGAAGCAATAATCGATTTTATAGCGCACGCTTCCAACACCTGTTGGTGTTATTGTTTTATGGCTTGAGTCATCGGCGAAAATAAACAAATATGTCTGGCACATAATGGACCTTATGGTCCGTAACGAATCCCAAGAAGTCGGTTATATAGTTCTGTATCTGTACTATAGATCGGCTTTGTTCGTCCGTCGTCTTGTTGTAGACATCAGGAGTACTAATGTATGTTCAAAAATGGTTTTCCAAAGTATCAATTCCCAAACTGTTTCATTTCCCAACTCACGATTTTCTCTGAAACCATCGGAATTTTCATAAAACAAACCTAACTTAACCTACTGTATGTGTATTCTATAAGAGCATAAAAAAATACACCGAGATTTTTTTTGCTTCAAGAGAAAATCGTGAGTTGGGATATTAAACAGTTTGGCAAATGAATCAGTTGGGAAAAATATTTCAGCGAAAAGGCAGGATACCTAAACATCACCACTATATATACATATAAACTAAAAACTAAATGGGCCACCCTGTATATACATACAGGGTGGCCCATTTAGTTCGGTCAGTATGGGAAAGTGAAACTATAAGACATACGAAGATCTGTTCTTAGGAACCATGTCATCGATTTTAATAACAAGTAAAACTGTGTACAGGTTTTTTTTAAATGTATGAGCAGTTTTTCTTTTTATTAAAATCGATGACATGGTTCCTAAGAACAGTTTCAGACTTTCCCACGCTGACCGATCTAAATGGGCAACCTTGTATATTGCCACTTTTAATTTCTACTCTTTCTTGTCGGACTGTACCTACCTAGCATAGCATATTCTCAGTCATCAAGATGGGTTGACCATGACCAGTGACCGCCGCGGGCGGAGCTAATAGCCTGCGCCCCTGTGCACCACTGACATACCTACACCGTGGTGCCTCCGTACCTCCAAAAAAACCAGCCAAGTGCGAGTCGGACTCGTGCACCGAGGGTTCCGTACAAACACTTCCCATCTTAACTGGCCGAGTTAAGTTAATATTGCATCTGGTATGTTATGCCCCGCTTACAAATGAGGTGCAAAGTTAACGCAACCGATCACGTTTGTTGCATGGGAGCCCCACTTAATTTTATTCTGTTTTTAGTATTTTTTGTTATAGCGACAACAGAAATACATCATCTGTGGACATTTGAACTGTCTAGCTATCACTGTTCATGAGATACAGCCTGGTTACAGACGGACAGACAAAGAGACATAACATACAGACGGACAGCGGAGTATAGTAATAGGGTTCCGTTTTTTTACCCTTTGGGTACGGGACCCTAAAAATAACTAATTATCTTCACAGATTCATTCATTTTTTTGGAGCGAGCTATGCTTGGAGTTTCCTTGCGGAATCGAATCCGAAATGATGAGATACGCAAGAGAGCCAAGGTTGTAGATATAGCTTAGACGGTCGCCAAACTTAAGTGGCAGTGGGCGGGGCACATTGCTCGTAGAACCGATGGCCGTTGGGGCAAAAAGTTTCTTGAGTGGCGACCGCGAACCGGAAGATGAAGCATGGGAGGCCCCCAACAAGCTGAACCGATGACCGGGTTAGGATAGCGGGCAGAAATTGGATGAGGGCGGCGCAAGACTGATCGTTATGGAGGACTTTGGGGGAGGTCTTAGTCCAGCAGTGGACTTCTATCGGCTGATGTGATGATGATGATGATGATGATGATTCATTCATTGTCTCTATTTGAAGCCAGGCCCTGCACGCAGACAAAGCTGATTAATGATATGATGTAGGTCATACCCACTGAACCATATAAATCGCAAACGAATGCCAAAACTATATTAATCGCTGCCAATTAAATGACTAATCGTCAATTATCTACCAAATTTGTACCTGACAATCAACCTTACGTATGTCCATATTTAAGTTCAAGCGATAATACAACTAGATAACTACCTAAAACCTTACAAGTTCAAATCATATAACTTATAAGTACACGGACTTAGATGACTGGTTTGGTACTAGTAAGTTTACATTTAAGGCTAAATTCAATGTTTCAAATGTCGTATATCCAACATCTCCCCACTATATGTCTACTGTAGCGTCCCACGCCGCGTCTGTCTGTATGTTCGCGATAATCTCAAAAACTACTGAACATATTTCTATTTATTCATTTATTTAATAATTACATGCAAATTAACTTTACATGCAAATTAACAGCAATGTTCAAAGTAAAAAACAGTAATAATAATAATGAAAAAAGCAGGATGTATTCTAGGTACACATAAAGAAAAAAACAATTAGTTATACAACTATTTGTAATAACATGCGGTTTTCATTTTATAAACGGGTGATACTTGAGAAGCTAAACAGGTGTAGGTATGTAAACTGCTGCATTGGTTTCTTTGTGTACAATTTCAAATCTATTTTATTTCTTTCGACACTTTAGTATTATTAACTTTTTATTTTATTTTTTAAGACTGAACACGTAATAATTGAATGTTTGACAATGTAAGTTTATTACAAATAAATTATTCTATTCTATAATAAGGTCTTGTGTAAATTGTGTGAATTTTCAAGGTGGTTGAAAATTAACTTCGGCACTGAGATATTGCTAAATTGGGAATGTCGCAATGCCTCGTTGAATTTGAGCTCTTATACCTATAATGCATTACCAATTATAAATACAGAAATGGATTCGCGTTTGTAGTCTTAATTAGACAACAATGTCCCAAAGATGGCGTTCGCGCCAAAAAAAAAACAAAATGGCGGACAAATTAGCAGACGATTATGTCGGTAATGCGTGGCGATTGTATGCAAAAATACGACAAGCGCCGAGAACAGACAAGTACAGAATTGTGTTATAATTTTAGGAAACATTATTGCCTACTACTATAAAGCAGCTATGAGGTTTTTAGAATTACTTTATCTGGACAAGAGTTGGCTAACTATTTCTATCAGAGTGTGGTTACGCCTCCAAAGTACTCGCGAAGTTGACCGTAGTTAGGCGAATATGTTAGTGTGGAGAGGCACTCCGATCTACTTCGCGAGTAATATAGAGCTAGAGTTGGACTTAGTCTTCATTTCAAACTTACAAACAGGAGTGTTTCTCCAGGAGCTATTACAGATTTTTGATTAGTTATTGCTTGATTGATGGCTTGTGCTAGCTATGCAGGCTATTGATGAATGGCAAAATAGCATTTTACCTTGTAATGATATTTTGTCATTCATCAATAGCCGAGTGTCTGCCAACGTGCCAATCGAGCGCGGGCTGCGAGGCACGCTCTGACATCGTGATTAAGGAAGTCTGAGCGTGCCACGCGAATCCCACTCGGTCGATAGAGTCGCGGTTTAAGCCAAAACCTAATCTGTAGGTTTTAATTTGACATATGACTTATTCAATACCAATGTAAGTGGTCCGTGTGTGTAACTAGTGTAAAAGGGAGGAGCGGAATCTTCATATATCAGAAAGTGTCATCGACCTAGTCCCAAACTAAGCAATACTTGTACTACGGGTACTAGACGACGGTATACATAATATACCTATATAAATACGAGTACATGAATATACACGATGATTTTTAATCGGTGATCAGGTACCAACTTTTCTGACTCAGTAATTGATGGCGGTCACGTTGAAGTCGTAATTACATGAAAACAAACTTTTATTTTTCTATGATAATTTTTATTTTCAAACCAATTTTTGTCTTAAATTCCTTGTCACCGATCTAATCTGTATCGGTGTGCTTCCAACCTCTTTAATAATTTAATGGGAATGACAATTTATGAGTAATAATTTGTCATTGTCATTGTCATTACATAAACAAAGTCGTAGAAAATTTCCCGCCAAAGCGATGACACTTGACGTAGGTATCGTTCTTCAATAATTTATGTAGGATGACCATGTATCTAGTGGTTATTAGTTTTAATTATGTTTTAACTTTTAATTAATTTAACAGTGAGGTAATTGCGCGGGACCTCGCGTATTAAGTTTAATTTTAGCCAAATATTAATATTTTTCTACTCCTGATCACCGATTAAAAATCATCGTGTATAGATAACATCCATAATTGACCCAGGAACAAATATTCGTGTTCATCACACAAACATTTGTCCTTGTCGGGATTCAAACTCAGGACCGTCGGCTCAGTAATTAGGTACACTACAAACTTCGCCAACCGTGTCGTCGTGTGTGTGATCACAGACTACCAGCGATCATTACGAAGTGTCCCCTCTATTTCTGATAATCTTTGCGCATCTCGCATTAGTTGATTGGTGCCATCGCAACTCTGAATACAAATGGCGCCATTATACGTAATATTAGTTATCAATTTCCAGGAATTATTTAACGGTTGGCGGATATCGGTTTTATAATAGAATGATGTTGCTATTTTTATCTCTGCTATAGGTTTTACTAGCGGCTTTTTCCTGTTAGTTAAAATTGAAATCATTGCTGTCATGTGACTTTACAGGGATAAGCTTTATAGGCCTTGCACTTACGTTATGTACAAACTTCACCCCAGTAAGAGTGTTGTATTTTTCTTAAGACTAACATTATAGGTACTTTATAGGTACTTCAGGCTCTTTATCCGTTCAAAAATGCTGATTGTTTTAGATATTTTTCTCTATGATCAAACATGTTTCTTAACATAATTATCAATGTCTTAGAACAGGGCCATTGCAATTTATTGGTATATATGTATTACAACCTATAATTTTTCATTGATAATTTTTGTTTCAAAAACTATTCGAATTAGTCAAAATTCACGCATAAAACTGTTTTTTTTCAACTTATTTTCGACTGAACGCGATGAAAGCATGAAATAGCTATGTTACTTTCTAGAACTCAGGGAAAAGTATTATTATTCACTTCAAAATGTTGATAATATGAAAATGAAAAAAATATATGTAGGTCTTAACACTTGTAATTGTTATAGTATTTAGTATTAGGTTCATATTGTTCGGGATTTTCAAAGGACGATCATATTATTCCTACAGTTGTTAATTCCTAGTAATATAGTAAACTTTTTCTAAGATGTCCGAATGGTCATAAAAAGCTTATTTTGTAAACATGACCTCCCAATCCAATTGTCTTACTTGGGATGGAAGCAAGTAATAAAGACACGCAAACTTTGAAACTTTTCTACTTAATTTGTTTTCTAGTACTTTACATTACAATAGCACAGTATAATAAAGAGTACCTACTAACGTACAATGACAATGCAATACAATACAAGTAGGTACTCTTTATTGCACACCTCACAAAACCTGCAGGAGAAATACAATGTAAGAAATTACAATTAGAGGTAAACAGCAGGCGGTCTTATCGCTAAAGAGCGATCTCTTCCAGACAACCTTTGGGTAGAAAACTTGAAAATTTTATTTTGTTATTAGGCGGTGCAAGAACCAAAAAAGGACTTTAAAGCTATTCGCCTCAATTTAATGAAAATTAAATCATATTACTTACTTTTTAATTTCCAAAACCGGCCGGATGCTCCAGAGTCCAGAGACAATAGAGCGGGCATAGAGCATTAGCATAATAAAGAGATTTGTTCACTAAGCTGGCCGGACGCTGCTGGATAAGAGTAGGGACAGAAAAAAGTTTAAAATTACATATTTGTAATTATTTGGTCTTATGAGGGAATCAATATGAATTAAAAAGTTAAATAAACCCAGAAGAAAACTAACTTTTAAAAATTTATGGTTAAAATTTAACCTTAGTTCTGAAGGCTTGCGGCGAACTCGGTGCACGCTCGATTCGCATTCAACTCGCTCGCAAAACGCAAGTGTGATAAGGCTTTAACTCTTCCAAGAAAATTAGCTGTCAAACCAAACATAAACGGACTTACATTGTATGGTTTGACAGTTCATTTGCTTGGAAGAGAACGTGGTTTGACTCTACGCTCTTCGCTCTTAAATGTAAGATGATGATCCAACTTTTCTGCTGTCGATACAACCGCGTGAAGGCACGCGACTAACCAAAATAAACTATTCGTTGCCGATTGCACCAATACCTAGTTCCAAAATGTTCCAATACATTCTCGATGAGCTGTGTTGCCAACTGTGAAATTCAATTTGAGCTAAAGTTATCTATGAAATTGAACTGGATTGTGCTAAAACAGAAAATTTGAGCTTTTATTAAACACTGTACCTATTTGATGACTGCTCAAGCTCAAACTCATTATAAAATGTCAAAAACGATCTGTTAGTATGAAGTTTTCATGAACATACTGGCTTGTGAATTTGTGATGTCATCAAAATTGGTAGTCAAAACACGTCTTCTTTTTAGTTTTTATACAATTAATAATAGTAAAATGTCCTAATGAAATAAAATAAAATGGTAATTTATTTGGTACCCACTATTTTGTTACCAATTAAATATTTTAGTAATTTAATTCAATGTTATGGCTGTTATGCTTATACTTTTTGAATTAGATATAATCTGAAAGCAATGTACCAATACACAAAGAAAATTGGTAACTAAATAGGAAAAATGTATTGAATGGACGTTTTAATTTTGTACAAACTTTTTGAGAATCGCTCGAATAAGGCTGTGCCCGCCAATGTCGACAAACTTTTTAATTTATTTTTTTAATTGCGCAGGCATAAAGCATTATGCCCGCTGCGTGCGGCGGCGCATCAGAAGCCGTGCGCCGCGCATGCTTAATGGGTGCGGCTCGTTTTAATTGATTGATTTGAATCATTGATAGCGAACCGTCGAGGAAAACTTCATCGTAATATTGTGAGTACCCGTCACAATAATATGATGACATTGATGACACTAGGTATCCGCAACTTCGTACGCGTGAGTTTTTAGGGTTCCGTACCTCAATCGAAAAAAAACGGAACCCTTATAATCACTTTGCTGTCCGTCCGCCCGTCTGTCCATTTATCTCGAGAACGCGTGGAGGTATCGAGTTGAAATTTAAACCATATACTTAAAGTCTACGATCCCTTGAAGCTCTGAAATAATCAAACTTCTACGTTTACTTGAAAAAAATATACGACCGTTTATTTCGCAAAAAACGTACATTTCGACACTCTCAAATGAATCAAAATGATACGCTTACTATAGCTACTTCTCGATGACCAAGAACTATGAAATTTGGCAAGTAATATCGTCACATGCTACAAATACTTATACAAATCTGAAAAATAATGCATTTGTAATAAAATCATAAAAAAATACGTATAGTCCTTTTCAAACATCATATTTGGAGAACACGGTTGCGTTAAGTTTGCATCTCATTTGTATGCGGCGCCATACATTTCAGTCAGTGCAGTGGTATAAAAGGAATTTTATCCGTCAATTTTATGGGTCCACGTAAAGTTCGCATACAGTTTAACTCTGAGGATGATGCGGAGAAGCTTCTGGCTTCTCAGGAGTTTAACAATGAGACAAGACGTTCTTATTGGTCTAATATGGCATGCTGCACTTATGGAATTATAAGGCAGGTTGAGTTGGAGGTTGAGGAAGACGAATTTTTAAAGAATATTGAAGGGTCTGAAGACATTTTGTCAATATGTAGACTGAACCGTTTGGATCATGATGGGCGTTGGGTTAAGGCTGAAGCTATTCGTCTGTGTTTTAAGGGAACTTCTTTACCGCCATATGTTTATGCCTACGGTTGCCGATTTAAGGTGAATCAGTACACTTTCCCAGTTACCCAATGTTCAAGATGTTGGAAGTTCGGTCATCTGAGCAGGTTTTGTCCTACTACTAAAGTTACTTGTCCGAAATGCAAACTTAACTCAACCAGGCCGATTAAGATGGGATAAGTGAAAGTTTGTACGGAACCCTCGGTTCACGAGTCAGACTCGCACTTGGCCGGTTTTTAGGGTTCCGTAGCCAAATGGCAAAAAACGGAACCCTTATAGATTCGTCATGTCTGTCTGTCTGTCTGTCTGTCCGTCTGTCCGTCTGTCCGTCCGTAGGTCACAGCCATTTATTTCCGAAACTATAAGAGCTATACTCTTGAAACTTGGTAGGTAGATGTATTCTGTGAACCGCATTAAGGTTTTGATGCAAAAATAAAAATAAATATTGGGGGCGTCCCATACTTAGAACTGAAACTCAAAAACTTTTTTTTCATCAAACACATACGTGTGGGGTATCTATGGATAGGTCTTAAAAAATGATATCGAGGTTTTTAAAATATTTTTTTTTCTAAACTGAATAGTTTGCGTGACAGATGCTTCCAAAGTGGAAAAAAGTTGGTCCCCCCCCCTCTAACTTCTAAAATAAGAAAATGTAAAATCTAAAAAAAACATATGATGTACATTACTATAAAAACTACCAACGAAAATTGTTTTGAACGAGATCTAGTAAGTAGTTTTTTTAATACCTAACTTTGCACCTAATTTATATGGGGCGCTATACATACCAGGTGCAAACTTAACTTAACCACCTAGGGATGGAAAGTGTTTGTACGGAACCCTCGGTGCGCGAGTCCGACTCGCACTTGGCTGGTTTTTATATCTACCGTAGTCGGGTAAAAGTATCCTATAACCATCTTCGGATGTCCAGCTATCCCTGTACCGAAATTGGTTAAAATTTGTCCAGCCGTTTCGGCGTGATATGAGGACAAAGGTACCTAATTATGAAAACAGATGGCGCCAGGTTGCGCTCGTACAATACAAAACATATGACGATCCTGCATCACATTATTAAGATTTTTCCTGAAATCATGGCCACTCTCTGATCTCTATAGAGAACTGATATTCAGTACAGAATTTTATAATCTACTGTTCAACTGTTCAAGTAAAAATAAATAAATAGTAAATGACAGTCTTACATGACCTTGTCACAAAGTAAGCAATGCTTGTACTATGGGTACTAGATGATGATATATACCTACAGAATAAGAAGAAGAATATACGTTTATTTTGCAAACCAATTACATTCAACATTATAACAAACAGATTACATTTAGTTAGTGATTTTTTTACTTATCTAACTAGTATTGCTATAAGCTAAATGGTATCTAGACATGAATGGTATCTAGAATGGTACATAAATAAAATACACATGTATTCGTGTTCATCACACAAATGTTGTCCTTACCGGGATTCGAACCCAGGCCCGCCGGCTCTGTATGCAGATGCACTACATACTGCACCAACCGGGTCTTCACTTGGTACTTTGTCCACTCATGAGTCAGATCGATAATAATACTGAATATCCCCATAAGCATTCCCTTCGCTACCGGGAACGCGACGTGGAACAGAAACGCAATGGCGTCGTTTGATGCACCGACGGTTCCAATTATACCATCTGCATAACAGCACTGCGCTTTGGATATTGATGAGGCTATAAGCTATAGTCAATTTACGATGCATAAGTATGACGCAATTTGTTTAAACTTTTGAACGGTAAAAGCAATCAAAATCAATCCGCTTGCCACTGGTAGTCACACTAATATTATAAAAGTGAAAGTTCGTGTGTGTTTATGGTGGCTTAAATGGCACGACCAATTTTGATAAATTTTAGTATGAAGGTAGCTGACACCCTGGATTAACACGTAAGCTACTTTTTATCCCGAAAAATGTAGTGTTCCCGTGGGATAAGCGGTTACCGAGCGGCGCAGTAAAAAATAAAGAAGGGCTGTTCCAAAATTTGAATTCCAAATTTATTTATCATTGAAACTATTAAGCGACGTTCGTCATCAGTGGTAAATGTTAGATGTCGTGATAAGACGACTGTGGCGGGCAAAAGGTTAATTGGCAGCTCTTTTACGAAACGAAAAACACGAAAACGAAACTGGGTAGAGGTTTCCGAGAATTGCTTATCTAACGAAATTTAAGGTGTTACCTACTAGATGTACAACAACATCCTTCGTGAAGATATTGTAGTGATCCTTAAACACTCATAGGTGCCACTCATACTTACAGAAAAATGTGTAACTGATTCTATAGGTTATTCCTACCCATAAACAAAAAATCAAGATAGTGTTGGTTGACGCAGTGGTAGTGCAGCTGTAAGGGCAAATATTAGTGTGTAAATGTTTTTTCATCTCTCCTGTTCGGAAAGTGTCATTTTCATAAGTATATAGCCGGGTGGAAAATAGCTTTTCCATCCCTAGGGTGGAAAGTATTTTTTTTTTAATTGCCGCGGAGTCAAAGACAATTGCCATCTAGATGCACGTCGTGACCAACTCAATTAGGTACAATCTAGTCGGCCGTGGTAAGTAGCCATTAAAAAAAATCTCCAATGGTTAGATATAGGCAAGCTTAATTTATTTATATCCAATTATTAAATATATATGTATTATTATATTTATAACACATATAATTCTGTCCCTCATTTATTGATAGAATCGTACATTTATATAAAAAACAAAATTGAAACCATTGGATTTGTTTTTTCTTTTAATGTTGGCGGTACGTATATTTTAACTTTTTTTTCTATTAAAAATAATTAATTAGAATGAAAGATTGCAACAGAAAAAGCGGGAACACAAGATAAAATATAAATACCATGTCTTTTATTGATTAGTGATTATTGGTTAAAAATCACATGGACATTAATTTAACTCACTCATGACATGTGCGTGTAGTAAGTATTTTATTTTCCTCGCAGTCAAAATGAAAAGTAGAGTGTTCAACTCGGGTGAAATTACCCATTTCACCCTCGAACTATTGGCGCTCTCACTTCGTTCAAGCGCCAGAAATATCTCGGGTGCAATGGGTAACTTTCTACCCTTGGTTAACAATCTACTAATACCTACCTAAAGTACCGCAAGCACATTTATTTTACTTTTCCTTATTAATATCCTAAAATACACTTTTAATGTGTTTTCTTCGAGGACTACGTACGGGTACCTACGCGTAAATTCTTAAGATAGGTACATAAAAAAGTAAAAAAAAAAATACTGAAAAAATGGCCGATTGTTGAGTTTCTTTTCTTTCGGGGTTTCTTATCAACTGCTGTGGTCTCTTCTTCTGAAATGCCGGAAGGGAAGACTCAGACATGTAAAAGTGCCCTGGTGGCTTACTTGCAGAATTAAGTTAATTATTTCACACAGATTACGAGATTACGTAACTTAACGTAACTTGTTTTGCAAATACTTTTAATTACTTAAGTACCTACTTCAAAATGTGAGACAATAGGTAGTTACTTTTCAATGCAGTCGGTACGTTCATAGCGAAGAAGACATTTAAATTTCATTAAGCTTTGTCCATACTTTGTTCATTTCCCTAACCAATAACCATAGATTATTGCACCACAGATCGTGATTATATTTCCAAGAAAATTTCTACGTCATCGACAAATTCAAATCACGAAACATGCGCGTGAGTCGGCGCCGTAAAGAAATTAAAAGAAATTATCTATGCGGCGCTTCAAAGATCATAGACAATTGATCATTTTGTTTTAAGGAGGTTATAAAGCAATACAGTTTTAAAAGGAATATCAACTTTATGAAAGTGACATAAGAATCACATTAGAAATACAAGAGAATAATAGTTGGGGCGGTTTATTAGTGTAATATTAAATTTAATGTTAGTGATTGGTTTATTGGTAGTAAGCTTTGGGATTTTTATTACAGCTACTGTATTGAATATACAATAATACGTAATTTAATTTGGGATATGGATAGCTAAGTATTATCCTAAAAAGTGTCGGTCCGGCCCAGAAATGGAGGCGATACAAACAGCATTCATTATGGCAATAATGCGCATACGTCATCTATATAGGCCCTTGCGTCTATTGCAGACGATTTATGGTGTAATGTTTGGGAGGCACCGTTTCTGGTGGCTAACTAAACCGATAAGAGATCGACACATTCTACCGCAGGCCTGACAAGAGAAGTGTGCGACAGGTGGTACTCATACTGCGTCGCCTTGTCGACGTCTTTGTCTCTTGTCATCGAGTAAACAGCGGAGATGGGTTCAAAAGGTAAAAATAATCTTACTGCAGCCATTTCAAATCAATAATGAGAAAAACTTATTATAATCTAAATACTAAAATCGAAAACTTAGCATTCTTAAAAACAAATAACAAAAAGAGAGCTAGGCTAAAAACCGTCCCGCGGCCCTCCCGATGCTAAGGTTGTAAGTTACATACATATACTAATAGAATAAGATTTACTATTTAATTTAATTTAATTTATTTATTTCAGTAATTATGTAAATTAACAGTACGGAACCAAAACACTTACATAATGAGGTAATAATAATTAGTACTATACTAACACAGAAAACACAGAATATTGTTAAAGAAATACTAAACAGAAAATAAAATATGACAATTATTGTAGACAAAACCAATAAATACTATGGCAGCTGTTAAGATAGAGCGCAATCAGTCTCACAAACGTACCCGCGAACTCGTCCGCATGAGGCAGCCGCTCTATCATAGTATTGATTGAGCATCATGCACATCGTGCATGCATGCGCTTCGTGCGCGCCGACGACCGCGCGAACAGCGGCGGGACACGCCGCGGCGCCACCGCCGCCGACCGCCGGCCCCCGCCCACCGCAGGCACCACCAGCCTCATGCGCTCCAGCACGGACGGGTTGTCCACTCTGTTGTTGAGTAGCTGATAGTAGTGCACTATAGTCAGCATCTTCCTTCGGAGTTTCAAAGTGTCGAGGCCTACCATACCCGATACGAATAGGGATGGGTACAGAATACTACAGATATGGGTAATAGCCGTGTTGCCGCTTGTATACAAATCTCGCGAATTTACGTTGGACCTTTTCTACCATGGTGGAGTACTTTGATTCGTGCGGATCGCATACGATGGCTCCAAATTCTAGCTTACTTCTGACAAAAGCGTTGTAGAGTAGAATCGCGATTTTGGTGCCGGAGAAGTTGTACGCTACTCTGATGACAAAACCCAGCATTCTGCTCGCACTCTTACAAATCGTTGCGCAAGTTCTCTGAAATCCAATTGCCTATCCAGTGTTAGGCCTAGGTCCCGGATTTCTGTGACACGCTCCAGCGGGATACCTCCTACGTTATAGGTGTTCTTATCGGAGATTTAGCTCTAGCAAATGTGATTGTTTTACATTTAGAAATGTTAAAATGTAACTTATTTTTGTAACTCCAATTTACTACCGCATTTATATCCCGCTGGAGTGCCTCACAGTCATTACTATCGGTCACGCCCAAGAACAGCTTCAAGTCGTCTGCAAACAATAAGCATTTCGCAGTACTAACTGCCTCCGGCAAGTCATTGATCATTATGATAAACTGAGTAGGTCCAAGCGTACTACCCTGACTTACTCCCGAACGTGTGTAGTACGGCTTAGACTCATATCCCGCTACTCTAACAACTTGGCAACTATTCTAAACACTTTATGGATCTAAAACGTCTGAACGTTGAATCGCGATAGACAACCTTATTTACATCAAGAAGTCCTTCCGGAACGAGGGTCGAGACAGGTTCTCGAGGTTCTATCGCTACCTACATTCGGTCAATCAGTCATTTTTAGGGTTTCGTACCCAAAGGGTAAAAACGGGACCCTATTACTGAGACTTCGCTGTCCGTCCGTCCGTCCGTCCGTCCGTCTGTCACCAGGCTGTATCTCAAGAACGGTGATAGCTACACAGTTGAAATTTTCACAGATGATGTATTTCTATTGCCGCTATAACAACAAATACTAAAAATAAAATAAAATAAATATTTAAGGGGGGCTCCCATACAACAAACGGCTTGGTTGCGTTATCTTTGCACCTCATTTGTATGGGGCGCTATACATACTAGGTGCAAACTTAACTTAACCACTTAAGGATGAAGTGTTTGTACGGAACCCTCGGTGCGCGAGTCCGACTCGCACTTGCCCAATTTTTTTATTTAAAAAGATTTATTCATTATTAATATATTAATTCTTACGATATTCTTACCACGCTTCCCTAGGCGCCACCGGCCATGATCCTTACAAAACTCAATTCCGCCGGATTTAACACAAAAACGAAACAATAACCTTTTTACGCCATAGACAAAAACATGGCGCCTCAAATAAACAATAGAGTTGGTGACATTCTGATTTTATTGTTTTAAAAACGCTTTTGATAACTTGTGGCCGGCAGCCACACAAATCGTAGGACTTAACGAGTAACTTAATGATAATGACTAAAGTTAGCATAACGCTCTTAGCAGCTCTCAATCGAACATTGGCTGTTTTAAACATAAAAAAGTATATAATTAGAATTACCTACACAAAATTTTACTAATCTTTTAGTCCTATTTTTTTTTTTTTTTTATTTATTAAACTTAATTACACAGCATAACAGATAACCAAGGCACTGTGAAATTATAAATAATAATAATAATAATATAACAATGATATACAAACATTTGAAAAACATACATTAACTAAATCAATTATACATTACAAATTCAAACTGAAGACAGACGGACATCCATCCTCTCACAGAACTTCAAACATTCATCACACAATAATGCCCATCTGCTCACAAATACGTCACACTCCGGGGCTGATGCGAGGAGATAGTTCAAGAGGCGTAAAGCGCGGACTAGCGGAGATTCTCTTCGAGACACCGTGCGCGACGTCGGCACCGCCAGCAAGGGGCGGTCACGAGGTCTGAAACTAAATTTGGTCAACGACGGGACGTGTAATCGCACTAACTGCCCTACTCATTCTGTGGAATCAGACTCTCCGCGCAAAATTTTGCTGGTAATCGTAAGAAGAGCCAAATTACGTCTGACCTCTAGAGAGTTAAAACCCAAGGCTCCCAGTAAATATTTGGTTGGGTATAAGTATGGGTAGTATAAGTATGGGTAGTAGTCTACGAGACGCTCGGCAAGACCGCCGAGATGCCATCCCGCCGAAGGGATGGAGGCGTGAAGAGTCTTCGGGACATCATCTCGCTATTCCAGGCGACCCGTTCGAGCGACGTGCCTTCGTTTGTGGCGAAGCAGCTGCACCGGCTGCCACCCGTTACATTCGACCACGTCGATGTCACCAGGCTGCTGAAGGATGTTATGATCCTGAAGAAGAGTCTGACCGAAGTCCAGACTAAGTTAGAGGTATCCAATAATACCGTAATTGAGTTGCGTTCCGAAGTAGTGTTATTACGTAACGCTATATCTGAATGTAGGTCAAGTGACACCTCTAAAATAGTCGCGTGTCACGGTGCGCAAAATGTGATCGGCGGTGTTAACGCTGACGCCGTGGAATCGCATGCGTCGCTGGTTGCTGACCAAGCGCCGTCAACCCCGCGCCCCGCCGCTCGCTCGCCTGCTCCAGCGGAGAGGTCGAGCACGTCACGTGTGAGTACGTCGACCCCGAGACGTGTTTACGCCGAAATTGCAATGCGCCCAGCTGCTCCGAAATCCAGGCAGCCGTCATCTCAGGGGTTGCAGGAACCCGTAAAAAAGGACCTGTCAATGCCGGCTCCTAGGGAGTCCCGATGCGACGAGGATGGGTTCATGAAGGTCGAAAAGAAGAAGAAGAAGCCAGCCTATCCAAATCAGTGCGGTACCGCACCGACTGGACCGAAACATTTGCTGCGTCCCGCTCTACCTACGACGCTGCTTTATGTGTCCCAGCTACATTACGCTACGAAGGCTGAAGATATTGCAGAATATGTAAGGGTGAAGTCCGGTGTCATCCTGAGGGTCGTAAAATTGGAGTCTCGCCACGACGTGAGTTTTAATTCCTTCGTGCTGAGAGTTCCGACGGACCAACTAGCGACCTTCACAAAGGAAGAGTACTGGCCGAAGGGTGTCATGTTCCGGCGTTTCCGTGGACGGCTACCTGATACATCGAACACGCGTAACACGTCGCTGTTGAAAAATGTGACCTAGTTTAGTTACTTATGTTTTTAATATTTAATATGTATGTTAGATTGTAAGGTATTTATCTATGGGCCTTTGATGCCTGAAATAAATAAATTATTATTATGTTTGTGGATTTTTTCCCATCTCGACTTTACGTCGGGTTTTTTATAGGGCCAGATACGGGTTTAACCAAGTAATCTGGTCCTTGTGTATAGGTGTGGTGTGCTTACGGTGTTGATTTTATATATTTTGTGTCTGGTGTATATCTACCTGTGTTCTGTGGGATGTTTGTAATGTGGTTTGTGTATGTGGGGTAGGGGGAATAGTCGTAGTTTCCGGAACACTAAGCAGTGTGAGTGAAGTTGGGTTTAGGAACCGGCGTACTATCGAACAAGTGTCCAGTACTATTGATTTTTGTAGTGGGATATACGTTTTTGGGTGAAGATCTATTATTTTCAGGGCAGTGTGTAGGGTTTTAGGTATGATACCGGTTGAGGATATAATTATGGGTACTATCTTAACGGTTTCTTGGTGCCACATCTGTTTGATTTCGTCGGCTAATGGTATGTATTTTTGGATTTTTTCAACGTGTTTCTGTTTTAGGTTGTTTGTGTTGGGGACGGCGATATCTATCAGGTAAGTGATTTTTGTGGGTTTAAAGGTAAGTGTGATATCAGGTCTATTGCTGAGGATAGTGCGGTCGGTGATGATGTCTCGGTCCCAGTACAGTTTTACTTTGTTATTTTCTAAAACAGGTTTCGGTTTGTATTTGTAGTAGGGTGTGTGTGTTTCTGTCAGGTCGTGTTTGAGTGCGAGCTGTTGGTGGATGTATTTGGCTCCATTGTCGTGTCTGTGTGTGTAATCCTTGCTGGCTAGTGCGTTGCAGCCTCCGGTTATATGGTCTATGGATTCAGTGTATTGGTGGCATAATCTGCATCTATCTGTTTCTATCGGTTCTTTCAGAATGTATTTGGAGTAGTTACGTGTTTTTATCACTTGATCCTGTATTGCTATGAAAAACCCTTCTGTTTCACTAAATAGTTTTCCTTTTGTCAGCCAGGTGGTTGATGCGGTTTGGTCTACGTAGTCTTGTTCCAGTTGGTGGGGGTATTTGCCATGTAATGCTTTGTTCTTCCAGTTTTCCAGTTTATGCTCGTCTTTCAGGATTTTAGAAGTCGGATCATATTGGTTATTGTTTAGATGCAGTGGTGTTCCAGATTGTGGTAGAGTTACTATTGCTTTATGTAGTGGACTGTGATCAGCTTTTCGGATGAAATATGTGCGCAGGTTATTTATTTGGGAATAATGCAGGTTTTTAATGTCTATAAATTCACGACCCCCTAGTTTTCTTTTTAGTGTAAATCGTTGTATGGCGGAATGTATGTGATGGTTGTTATATTTATTGCATGTTGTTCTTGTTGTAATGTTAAGGGCATTAAGTTCTGTGTCGGACCACTTGATGATTCCAAAGGAGTATGTTAAGATAGGGATGGCGTATGTGTTGACGGCTTTTACTATATTTCTGGCGGGTGCGTCTCATTTCATAGAAAAACAATTAACATATTTTCATATGACAACATACGTTTGGTAGAATTTTCAGATTGTATAACAACGTTTCATAGAATGTTTATTTCATAGATCGTTATTTCGTAGAAGCACAATTGATAGAAAGTCATTTCTTATAACAATCATTTGATAGAACGTACGCTTAATATAATACACTTTTCTTATAACAATAATTTCATAGAATGTACGTTTAATAGAATGTACGTTTAATAGAATGTATTTTTCGTATAATATACTTTCGAATTCATAAATTACAAAATTTGAACAAGCGAGCGAGCGAGCGAAGCGAGTGAGCAAAACCTTTCAGAGCGGATCCGACGTGGCCGGGTTAGGTTAGAAGGTCAGGCGGGAGCGAAGCGTAGCTCGCTCCCGCCTGGCCTTCGAGGTTATTTTTTTTTGCGTACCGAAAAAAGTTTTGCTTGTAATCATACTGTTTACATACAAGAACAAATCCACCCTACCACTTCCAGGAAAGTATTAAGTTTGGAGCTAAGGCGGAGTACTGGCCAAAAAAAAACATAAGAGTGAGCGAGCGAAGCGAGCGAGCAAAACCTTTTAGAGCAGATCCGACGTGGCCGGGTTAGGTTAGAAGGTCAGGCGGGAGCGAAGCGTAGCGAGCTCCCGCCTGGCCTTCGAGGTTATTTTTTTTTGCGTACCGAAAAAAGTTTTGCTTGTATTCATACTGTTTACATACAAGAACAATGCACCCAACCACTTCCAGGAAAGTATTAAGTTTGGAGCTAAGGTGGAGTACTGGCAAAAAAACCAAGTAATTGAATTTTATACTTTTTAATTCATAAGCGCGTAAATGATACAAAATAGTCACTCTCTCTTGACAAAAAATCTATGAAGTGTGTATTATGTTATTTGTTTATTCTATTAAATGTTTATTGTATGAAATGTTCATTATATTAAGTATGTATTATGTTATTTATTTATTCTATTAAATGTTTATTATATTAAATGTTCATTATATAAAGTGTTCTGTGGCGACTGCCAGGGGGATAGCTTCAGATGGAATAAATAGCAGCGAGAGGTACTTTAGATTACTTTATTGCCCGAAGGCCAGTCTAAGACTCACCACTACATTTTATTTCTTTAACGGATGTCCCACGTCTTATTCTAAATATAAAACAACTTTACTTCTTAAATCAGTGGCCAGGCACCGATAGTGAAGGTACGACCTTCACATTTCCCGCCGTCTCGGGGTGAACGAGGGACATTCGTCTTACTAAAGAGACACTAGACAGAACTACTCCTGCCTAACACATAATAAGTCCCTACCTATGCAGGGAAACCCATACATTCATACCCAGATGGTCTCTTGCTAAGAGATAACCAGGGTCAGGACATGAGCAGACACTAGCCTATGGCATGTTACGTAATCTGACATGTTGTCTGACACTGGCTTCGCCTTGACAAAAACCCTGCTAAAAAGGCAAGGCACCAACTTAGCTATCCCAAGTGTCACTCGACTTAAAATACCAAAGCATAGACCATTCGATACAATATTAAAAATTAATTCAATCGCCTGGTGTAAAACCGGCTTAAATCGTCTCGAATGTTCCCACCTTAACTGCCTGGAGTATGACACATGACACACGTCGCATGCCCCAAACAGTTGTACCGTGGTATATCACTGCCCTTATATTAGATGCTTGAAAACATTGTCTATGACACTCGCTTCAAACATCCATACAGGACTAACAAATTGTGATACCCATCTACCACTAGCTTTATATTAGAAATCCTGGCGCATATATATTAAATATGCCCCAAAAATCTGTACCTTTTATCCTAAATAAATACCTGGAATAAATATTTTTAATTTATTCCAAGTATTTGTACCAATAGAAATAAAATTGTTACCTTATAATTGATTTCACGACCATAGACGATAGCAGTACACGTCATAATGACATGTCAAATGTTATGTCACTGTCGAAAAATCAATTAAAACACAAAACGAAAGTTAATTTTATTAAAAATCCTACCTATCACATAGCTAAAATGAAATAAATTTTATTTATTAAATAAAATCCTAGCCAAAAAATGTTTTCTTCGCTTCGGCCTGGTGCAGTGAAGTCCTTGGCTCGACGCCAAAGCTCCTGCCTCCGCTTGGTCGAGGGATGCAGGAAGCATCCCGGCGACCAGCTGCTGAAACCCCAGGGTTGCTGGAGCAGCCTCTGCCTCCGCGTGGTCGAGTCTGCGAAATTTTTAACTAGAGTCACGCGAGTATTGAAAGTTACCCGCACCTCCACCAAGTGTGGCGACTGCCAGGGGGATAGCTTCAGATGGAATAAATAGCAGCGAGAGGTACTTTAGATTACTTTATTGCCCGAAGGCCAGTCTAAGACTCACCACTACATTTTATTTCTTTAACGGATGTCCCACGTCTTATTCTAAATATAAAACAACTTTACTTCTTAAATCAGTGGCCAGGCACCGATAGTGAAGGTACGACCTTCACATTTCATTATTTTTAGTGTTTATATACGAAACAAAAAATATATCAAGTGTTGTTATAAGAAATGAAAATATATGAACTGATTTTCTACGAAATGATAATTCTATCAATTGATCGATTCTATGTGTTGAAATTATATTATATGTTATTCGATGTGATGAACGTTATACCATTTGTTGTTCTATGAATTATTACACACCCATCCTAAGTATTTGTATGTTTCTCTGGGCTCCATACTATCTATAGTTCCTCCTTGTAATTCAAGTGTAAAATCATCTGTTCTATTGTGTTGTCCTTTGGTTTATTCGTTCCAAAAGTCATTTTAATATCTGTACTAAATTTTTCTGTGAGTTTTAATAGATGGTCCAATTCTTGTTTATTAGATGCATATAGTTTAATGTCGTCCATGTATAGTAGGTGTGTGAGTTTGGTTTTCTTTTGTCTGTCTATGACGTATCCGTATTCGGTGTTATTAAGTATTCTAGAGAGAGGGTTTAAAGCAAGACAGAACCACAGAGGGCTAAGTGAGTCACCTTGAAATATGCCGCGTGCGATTTTGATTTTTTTTGTACAAGAACCGCAGGAACACTTTCTGTACTCTCTCCAGAAGTAAGACATAAGTTACTTCGTGGGGATTCCAGATGACAGAAGCCGTCTCTAGCTTACTTCGCACTAAAGCGGTGTATAGGAGTTTTATGGTTCTAACATCTTGGAAGTCCCGAGCATTCCTGACAACAAACCCCAACCTCCTATAGCAATCGCGAGTCAATGCATATATATGCTCGTGGAAATTTAGATGGCTGTCGAGGGTGACGCCTAAGTCCCGAATGGAGTCGACACGGGCTATTTCTTCAGAGTCCAAGAGGTACTTATAGTGAAATGGATTCCGAGCTCTACTGAAGGAGATAACCGCACATTTTGCGACATTAAATGCAAGCCTGTTCCGTAGACTCCACTGATTCACTATGTCGATGTCCTTCTGAAGTGATTCACAGTCAGAAAACTCTTGGACCCCGTAAATCAGTTTCAGGTCATCGGCATAAAATAGGCACCTAGCAGACCGGAGAACCGAAGCGAGATCGTCAATCATTACTCCAAAGAGCAGCGGACCTAGTATCGACCCCTGACTAACTCCTGAACGAGTGTGGAAATTTTTCGAGACAAAGCATCCGTGTTGTACATACTGCTGTCTACCGCGCAGATAGCTGGCAAAGAACCGAAGCAGTTGTGGGGAAAAACTAATGTTACACAACTTGCCCAATAGCACATCGTTATCTACGCGGTCAAATGCTTTTTTTAAATCGAAGTACAACACGTCTACTTGTATGGACTTATCTAAATGGTCTGAGATGGAGTCAACCAGTGTTAGGAGGTTCGTTTCGACTGATCTTCGAGGCCTGAAACCGTGCTGAGAGTCACCGAGAAAAGGCTGAACATGAGGCGCTACGAGAGTATTTATGACGTCTTCAAATAGTTTGGCTGGAGCCGAAAGGATAGCAATAGGTCGATAGTCCTCGACACGGGATAGGTTGTTAGACTTAGGAATAGGCCTCACACGAGTGACTTTCCATCGATCCGGATATTCTCCAGTGCGCAAAATTGTATTAAATATATACAATAGAGGAGGTATAAACGACTCTTTGCAGCCTTTCAAAATATATGCCGGAAGATTGTCGGGATCGGGACCCGGGGCACTTCGTGGTTTCAAACGTTTTATTGCGCGTTCAAAATCGTGCAAGGATATCTGAGCTACATGTATATAGTTAGCGTTACGGTTCGGATCATCGCGAATAATCTTCTCATAATCAAGATGAGGTGTATTTGGTAAAAAGACGGAAGAAAAGAAGTCAGCAAAAGCCTGAGCCGCATCACAACCTTCAACTTCTTTCCCCTCATAAGTCACTAGAGACTCGAAACCTCCTTTTGTTTTCAGACTAGCAATGTGCTGCCAGAAGGCGCGAGGATTGGACGTCAGTTTGGTTTCCATCTCTCTAATATAGAGGTCATAGGCAAGCGAAATACGACATTTAATTTCGGCTCTAAGTTTGGAAAAGGAGGAATATACAGCTATGTCACCAGTACGCTTCCAGTCACGATGTAGAGTAGCTTTACGTTTGATGTCCTCAATAATATCTAACGTGAACCAAACCGGATAGCGCCTGCACGATTTATTAGGTCTAGACTTTCTCGGCATACACTTATCAAAAATGTCATATACGATATTATAAAAATTTTCAACAGCAGTGTTAGAATTACAAGACCTAAGGACTTGCTCCCACGACACCTCAGAGAAAAGTCGTTCCAGGAGTTCGTAATCTCCATTTGAAAACTTCCAATCGCGAGTTGAGTCAAGATTGCTAGGTTCAACTAATTGAGGAGTTTGTCCCGGTGCTGTAAGTGGAATGGTGACATCTAGGGGAGGATGATACGCATCTCTATTTGGAACTAGACCTCCATCGTTGATCTCACTGACTTTTACACTGCAACTCTCGCCACGCACCAGCACAACATCTAACACTCCTCCCGCCTCCGTACAAATTCAGCACATCATTCGTCTCTTTCAAATTACAGACTGTAGTAAAATAACAAAAGTAGCTTAAGATATCCGCGGAAGAATATTTAGGGTTTAAATTTAAGTCACCGACGATAACCAACACACCACTTAATGAGTCGATGAAAGATTCCACTTTTTGAAATAAAACGCATGTAGACGTCGTCAGCATTGGGCGGGTTGTAAATAACACACATGTGGCAGATGTTTGACTCCAACGAGAATGATGCCCACATATCTTCACCATCAGACGTCTCAAACTCCGGTCGGCGCTGCAGAGTAATACCTGGCCGTGCTGCCAACAGCACACCTCCTCCTTGCCGCCCAGTAGTACGATCTCGACGCAGTACACTCCACTGACCCGTTATCAATTCGGAATCTTCCACCGAGTCAGACAGCCATGTTTCGGTAGCACCGATGACATCACTATCCAAAGCAAGAGTTACATGCCTAAAATGTTTTAATTTAGTGTTAAGGCCTCTAACATTCTGGTATATTATATTAAATGAAGGCAGGTCAATAGGACGATTACGTGATGAATTAGGCTGTCGCTTGGCTTTTAAATCCCTGCCTTCGAAATAACTAAATCTTCACCCTAGCGTTTTCTGGCCAAACACTCGCTGAAAGGCATTTTTCAAAATAAATTGCAGGAATCCCCAATTTAAAAGACTTGTAGTCACCCTTCGATTTTAGGTCCTCTACAGTGCAAGTACCTGTAGGGCATAAAGACTTCAGATACTCTCGAACTTCTTCAGCTCCCGACACCATATTCCATAAGTGGATATGCTTACGATACTCAACAGCCTTGAGAGGAGTGATGTCAGGCCCAGCCGTGCAGCGTACGGAGGTCAGTCGTCTTTGGCTCCTGGTACGGGCAACTTCACCATCTTGCTCACTGGATCGCTTATGTTCCTGCTCCGAAACGGATGTCACGTCATTTTGGCTACCACGGTTAATCGATATCGGTGTCTCAACAATGGTTTGCACAACATTAGATGGCTCAACTTTATTAAAGTCGACGCGAGAGTGATCTTCGTTTCCCTGGACGCTACTACCGGTACGTTCGCTTAGAGGGCCCGGAATACTGGGCTTTGACTTCACAACCTCGTTGTAAGGGGTGTACGGAGGCGATGCAATTTCTGACGAACTTCTAGGCCTAATAAGATGCTCCAGTTCATGCAATCTCGTGCTGATTATTTCCACTTTATTAATACAAATAGTGAGAGCAGAGTGGTACCGGCCTATTGTAGAAATCGCATCCGCGAGCTGTTCTGTCAGGGAAGTTATTTGCTCTCGAAGTAGGAATGTTTTGCAATTGTACATGTCACAGACATACATAAAAAAAACACTAATAGTCTATAGTCTATGGCCGTTTGTGTGGCAGCCGGCATCAGTGTCCGCGATCGATTATTCTCTAAGCGTAAATAGGAGCGCTTCTCAGACTCGCCTAAACGCCAGTCACGGGATTAGTACGTGCCGTGGCGACACGTGGCTACGGCGACGAATCACGAATTAAATCGTTTTTTAAACACATTAAGTCATTAAACAACAGTTCATAGAATTTTGGCGGCCCTGACTTTAGATTACCGTGTTGAAACTGCGCGAAACATGAGGGACATGTCCATGTCATTATTTCAATAGACTATGAAGCTCAAGAGACTATTTTGGGATGACCATGATTTTTTTTTTGGTAGTCCTTGCTGTAAAGGTCTACAAGCTGCAGGTCTTACAGATTTCTTTACCATGGTTTTTAGGGTACCCAAAGGGTAAAAACAGGACCCTATTGCTGAAACTTCGCTGTCCGTCCGTCCGTCCGTCCGTCTGTCACCAGGCTGTATCCCAAGAACGGTGATAGCTAGACAGTTGAAATTTTCACAGATGATGTATTTCTATTGCCGCTATAACAACAAATACTAAAAATTAAATAAAATAAATATTTCCCATACAACAAACTTGTTATAGATTATGGTACGGAACCCTTCATGCGCGAGTCGGACTCGCACTTGCCCAATTTTTCCGGAATGTTTTTTTTTAATTGACAGTTCTCAATAATAGTAGTTGACAGGACCTTTGCCTTCGTAACTTAATTTAAAACTCTGATACCATCTGCCAATTTGATTCCTAAGATAGGTACTACGCTCCATTGCCCTCTGGCAAACCTTGAGGGGATACCTACTTTTGAGCATTAGTCAAAGACCAAGTCTGGGCGTCATAGGTGAGGATCGGAAGAATGCACATATTTAGCAATATAAGTAGGTAGTTTTGGTGTCTTGGGATGTTAACACTAAAATTGTTGCTAAGAAGCACGGCACAATCCCTGCCAAGCCACTTGGGGTTGGGATTGGGATGCCCGTACAAGGCAGGAGAATTTCACATTTAAAGCTACAGGAAAATCTGTAACTTTTTTCGAGGAATTAAGGTTATTCGTACCTATAAACAAAAAAATATTAAAATTTCGTTCAATACTCATTACAGTCATCAATCTTTACTATTTATTTATTTATTGCAATGCGGTATTTGATGACAGCTCAAATCAGCTACTCCTAAAACGATCTGTTAGTATGAAGTTTCTATGAAGATACTGGCTTGTGATTGTGACGTCATAAAAAACAGTAGTCAAAACGTCTTTTTAATTTTTTGTCCAATAAAAATAACTAAAATGTCATAATGCTAGTGGTAGTTTATTTGGTTCCTTGTATTTTTACATATATATTTTAGTGGTTTCAATTATATAATTCATTTTCACTATCTAGAGTCAAGCTACGCGAACTCTTCCAAGCAAATGACCCGTCAAACCATAAAAACTGACTCACACAGTTCATTTTTGACGACGCGGTTGGCTCAGTTTGTAGAGACCTGCCTACTGAGCCGGCGGTCCCGGGTTCGAATCCCAGACAGGGCAAATATTTGTGTGATGAACTCAAATATTTGTGCTTGGGTCATGGTTGTTGTATGTATTTAAGTATATATTTATCTATATAAGTATGTATATTGTCGTCTAGTACCCATAACAAAAGCCTTCTTGAGCTTAATTAGGGACTAGATCGATTTGTGTGAGGTTCTATGATATTTATTATTTATTTGCTAAGAAGAATTGGCGAGGTCTGATCTGATGTAGTCTAGTCAATGCCTTTATTTTCAATGCCGATTTCTACTGGGCTGACGATAGTGTTGTAGTCCCCCCAATAACCGCTTCATGAGCTCCCGTTCTGAGCACCCAAATTAATTCCTTTGTTGCGATACCGTAATTTTTGCGACTAATGCAGCCGCATCCCCCGCGTGTCGTTTTAAATCTATTTCCGTGTCGCATTTGCGATTCTAATGCCCGTCATGTTGGATTTTGACGCGTAGGGAAGAGACACGTTGCTGATTAAATGTAGCAATGTTATCGATAGTTTTTTTTTTACCTAGAAGAGCAGTATATATATATATTTCAGCATAGCAATATATAATACTTACTTTTTAATTTTAAGTACCTATTTATAGGCATCAACACGGTTTGTATGCTGTTTTTATTTTTCATTAAGTACTGAGTAAATACATTTTTGTTTTTTATTTTATTTATTATCTTAATTCGTAAAAAAGTGAAAGCGATGGGTGTATTTTATGTAGCAAATATTTTTTTACGCTTTCTTGGAAATAATCCATACTAATATTATAAATGCGAAAGTGTGTCTGTCTGTCTGTCTGTCTGTCTGTCTGTCTGTCTGTCTGTTACCTCTTCACGCTTAAACCGCTGAATCGATTTTGATGAAATTTGGCATGGTGATAGTTTAAGATCCGAGGAAGGACATAGGATAGTTTTCATCCTGGAAATTATCCCTAAAAAGATTGAAAAGTGAGTGAACAGTATAGTAGTGACATTGATGACCCTGTAGAATTTGTAATGTCATTATTAGACCAAGAGCACAATTGCTCTTAAATTTGCTTAGGCACTTTTAATAATCCCTTTTATTAATTAAGGTGATTAGGTGGATATCTATCGTGTTGTACGAGGTTGTTGATAAATACGGAACAAATACGAAATACTCTCTGTCTGCCTGTCTCTCTGTTACATTTTCACGCCTAAACTTCTGACCCGGTAAAGATAAAATTTGATGTGGTGTTATAGACCCCGAGAAGGACAAATAATGTTACTGCAGTTTTAAGGTGAAAAACTTACATGTAAATGGAGGCGTTTCGAATAGGCCTTTGTTTTCTTTCTGTTAGGTACAAATTTTAAAAACCTATGTAATATTTAAATAAAACAATTTAAACGGATTATATCGCGTATATTAATTATTTGAGCCTCCCTGACGTTTCAATACCTGATGTCTCAATACCTGAGGCCCGTGAAGTGCAGCATCCCTCTGCAGAGTGCTGGTGTTTACAAGCTGGACTGCGAGTATCATACATTGGCCAAACGAAACGTAGTATAGCTACACGGGTTAAGGAGCATGTAGCTGATGTCAAGCACCGTCGTTGCAACAGGTCTGCAGTCTGCGAGCATGTCATGGACAAACCAAACCATTCAATTAATTTTGATAATACTTCAATCCTTGGCAGAGAGAAACGATATTTTCCCAGAATGTTGCGCGAGGCTATTGAAATCAAAAAATATCCCAATTTCAATAGAGAAGATGGTTTGTCATTACCACCGGCTTGGGATCCTGTTGTACATCTTATCAAGGATCAAGCAAGACACAAGACTGGAAACCTTGGGCCTCGAACGGTGTAAAACAAATTAATGTTAAAAGTAGTCAGTCAACCTTTGACAACGGTATCTGTAAAGGTACTGAACCGTCAGGGAGGCTCAAATAATATACGCGATATAATCCGTTTGAATTGTTTTATTTAAATGTGTGACAGTCGCGGAAACCGAAGAAAATACTATGTAATATTTATTCAAACATGTTACTACTAGGGGTTTTACTTATGTTTCTTTAAACCTACCTATCTCGCAGTTACCAATAATTTATTGACCTTATCACTTAAATTCTGGTCTTACACATCCGTCCATACTTCTAAGTTCCACGTGGACGTAGTCGCGGGCAAATCCATACTACTCGTATACTTACTATATCCATCCATACTAATATTATAAATGCAAAAGTGTGTCTGTATGTCTGTTACCTCTTCACGCTTAAACCGCTGAATCGATTTTGATGAAATTTGGCATGGAGATAGTTTAAGATCCGAGGAAGGACATAGGATAGCTTTCATCCTGGAAATTCTCCCTAAAAATATTGAACCTGTAGGAAATGTAATGATTAGACTAAAAGCACAATTGCTCTTACATTTGCTTAGGCGCTTTTAATAATCCCTTAATTAAGGTGATAAGGTGGATATCTATCGTGTTGTACGAGGTTGCTTCCGTACTGCCAAGTTCCACGCGGACGTAGTCGCGGGCAAAAGCTAGTTGGTTATACATCCGAAATGGGCAAATTGATGACACTGAACTGAACCATATTTATGTAAGGCCTTTTGTACACAGTTTTACCAATAAACTAAACGTTTATCTTACCTCCAACACTGAATGCCTATAAAATAGAAGCTCTTGTTTCTATTCGGTTGTCTAGTAACAGTAACTTAAGGACTCTAATATATAGCCGAAAATGTAAAAAAAAATTGTAAAATTGATTTACAGTGTTTGATATGTGGTAAGGTACGATTTTTTGTTCATCTTTCAAGTAAGTACCTACCGGGTATTTTTTGAGAAAAATGAAAAATATTCGCCCATTTTTCAATGTAAAACTGTCTAACATCGTCACTGAATTAACTATAATGAAATGAAATGAAAAAAATTATAATGATTTTACTGCTTAAAAATCGTTTGAAAAATGCCTCACGACGACGTGCTTAGTGTATGCTATCAATAACAATACAACCATCACATCTCTAGTGCATAATATGATTCATTACACCGCCGTCATAGTAATATTCGACAAGCTACTTACTGCAATGTGAGAGTTAGCAATGTGCTGTACTTACTTGTGTTAATTTATCGATAACAATACAGCCGTCGCAACACTAGTGGGGCATTATGCGATTCATAACACCCCCGTGCCGTGATACCCGACAAGCTACTTAACGATGTGGTTAGAGTTAGTGATGTGCTTAGTGTATGCAAATTTATTGCCAAAATTGTGAATATGTCTATCTATAGATACATATATACTTTCAAAACTGCTAAATAAAATTCAATTCAAACTCAATTCAAAGACGACACGGTTAGCGCAGTGGTTAAGCAGCTGCCTGCTGAACCGACGGTCCTGGGTTCGAATCCCGGCTAGGGCAAATATTTGAGTGATGAACTCGAATATTTGTGCCTGGGTCATAGATGTTATTTGTATTTAAGTATCTATTTATCTATATAAGTATGTTTATCGTCGTCTAGTGTCCATAACACAAGCCTACTAGAGCTCACTGTGAGACTAGATTGATTTGTGTGAAGTTGTCCGTTTATTTATTTATCGTATGGCGTAAAATTTACACTGCGTGCTTACTTATAATTAGTTATAATTTAAATTTACAATTTGTGAGGAAATTAACAGCTTCGCTTGTTAGGTCTTTAAAATCTTCCACTTGGCCTGCGAATCTAGTTAAAGGGCATTCCAAGACAATATGGCGTACCTACAGTCTGCTCTGGGCATCCGCATTCGCAGCTTTCGTCCTCGGTCCAGCCCCAGTTAGGCAGTTATTATTTAGTTTAAGTATTTTATTAAGACACGTAAAATGTGTAAAAGCGGTGGTAGCCTAGTGGTTAGGGCATGCGACTTTCAATCCGGAGGTCGCGGGTTCGAACCCGGCCCGTACCAATGAGTTTTTCGGAACTATGTACGGAATGTCATTTGATATTTATACCACTCGCTTTTCGGTGAAGGAAAACATCGTGAGGAAACCACCAAAGCCCAATAAGGCCTAGTTTCCCCTCTGGGTTGGAAGGTCAGATGGCAGTCGCTTGCGTAAAAACTAGTGCCTACGCCACATCTTGGGATTTAGGAAGCCGACCCCGATTGAGAATTCATTCTCAAAAAATGGGACAAAGGCTAGGAGGATGATTGATTTTATTAAGACATGTATTTAAATCGATATCTGTATATTCCCTTTTTTCGATCAAAATATTTGAAAGTTTCACCAAAAATACTGACTTGCACACTAATTAGCACACTAAATACAAAAAAAATGCGAATTCAATATACTATTTAAAGATATTTGCAAAACTGTTTTACTGGATATAAAAAAAAATAACCTAACCTAACCCGGCCGAGTCGGATCTTAGTGTGCAGTGCGAGGGTAATTAGTGTGCAAGTCAGTATTTTTGGTGAAACTTTCAAATACAGTGTAAACTCTTTATAACGTTATCCTTTATAACGATAAACTCCCTATAACGTTGGAGTGAGCCCAAGTTGGTTGGTTTGCGTTAAAACTCACATATTGAAACACTCTTTATAGCGATACGCCATTCTCTATTACGAAGAAATGTGTTCACATTTTTAGACAGCAAAATATTTATTATCGGTACTATTGTTTATGTTATGTTATCGGGTAACAAAAGACTTTGAAGCTCCGAAACATCCGAGGTCGGTCTAGCTTTTGTTATCCTTAATTGCCTTGAACACGTGCAGTATGACCCATTGTTTTCTCGGAAGTGATGGTCTTCGACCAAGCATACTGGGTACCTATCGTATTATCAGTCGTAAACCAACTTTGAAACTGTTAACATGGCCAGTATACTCCATTTCAAATACGAAGGCCCGATGCACTTGAGACGGTCATTAGGCATTAACAATAGGATTAGTGATAACAAAAGATACCTGGCCGGACCCAGTACCGACGCGTGCCATTTTGAAGTGCTCCTAATTAGATAACAAAAGACAAACATTATGAGCCCTATTGTTAAGTTTCAAGTGCATCGGGCCTTCGTATTTGAAATGGAGTATAAACGGAAAGCGATTAGTGTTCGAGAAAAAGTTTGTGTGATACGTGCGATTGAAAAGGGAGAAAAGAAAAGTGACGTTGGAAGGCGTTTTGAACTAAGTCAATCCACTGTTGCTACCATTTGGAAAAACCAAAAAACAATTCTACAGGCGGCGCTGGAAGGAAACTTGTCTAAAAAATTAAGAAAGCCAAAATTCGAAAACTTAGATCAGGCAATGTTGTCGTGGTTTAACAATCAGCGCCAGAATAATGTACCCATCTCGGGGCCAATTGTAAAAGCTAAGGCTGAAAAGTTTGCCAACCAACTTGGCATAATTGACTTTAAAGCATCTGAAGGTTGGCTCGGAAAATTTAAGCACCGTCATCAAATTACGTACGGTAAAATGAACGGAGAGGCGCGGGATGTCGATATGAATGTGACTAACAATTGGATTAGTACAGTATGGCCTAAATTAAAGATGAAGTACTCACCGGAAGACATTTTTAATGCAGATGAAACTGGCCTTTTTTTCAAGTTGACTCCCGACAAAACTTTAAAATTCAAAGGGGAAAAATGTGTTGGAGGAAAACTGTCTAAAGAGCGCATTACAGTTCTAGTGGCTGCCAATATGAGTGGCACAGAAAAAATAAAGCTCTTAGTTATAGGCAAATCGAAAAACCCTCGGTGTTTCAAGAACATAAAACAGTTGCCAGTTACGTACAAAGCAAACAAGTCAGCTTGGATGACATCGCAGATTTTTGAAGAGGAAGTGAGAAAATGGGATGCTGAATTAAAATCACGGAAAATCTTGCTTCTAGTAGACAATTGTCCTGCTCACCCAATCATATCTAATCTTCGAAACATAGAGTTAGCATTTTTCCCAGCTAATACAACCAGTATTTTACAACCAATGGATCAAAGTGTAATTAAATCCCTAAAGGGCCACTATAGACGGAAAATGTTGATGGACATGATAGAAACTGACGGCAAGGTCTCGATCAACATGCTACAAGCAGTGAACTTCATATCAAAAGCCTGGCAAGAGGTAACAGCGGCCACTATCCAACATTCTTTTCGACATGCTGGATTATGTAGTAGCCAAGAAACTAACCAATTTGACAGTGAAGACAATCTACCACTGAGTGAATGGATAAGCCAGTTCAACATACCAAACAATTTTAACGAAGATCTACAATCGTACGAAAATATAGATGAGGATGTAGCCACAACTGGTACACTTACAGATGAACAAATTGTTGATTTAGTGTCAAAAAGTCAAGAAACACCCGATAATCAAGATGAAGAAGACGATCAAGCGGACAAAGCCGAATCACCACCAACAATTCAACAAGCCCTAGATGCCGCTAAGTTGGTAGAAAAATTTTTGTTGTTTAATCAAGACGATTCCACCACATATCTAGATATGAATAGAATACATAAAATAATACAAAACAAGTACTGGCATAGCAAAAAACGTCAGACAAAATTATCAGACTATATGTGTAAACAATAATTTATATGTATAAGCATTTATTATCTAAGACATACGTATTAAAAATTCTTGTTAATTTGTTTTTTTTTTGTTCATTCCATATAACGATAACTCTCTATAACGACAAAAAATGCTCAGTCCCTTGAGTTTCGTTATAAAGAGTTTACACTATCTGATGTACGAACCATATTTTTGGTGTGAATTCGGTTAAAAAGGTCATCTCGTTTTGTATGATGTTTAAGTTTTTTTTGTAGGACATGTTTAGTTAATCAATTGTTTTTTTGCACAGCATTCGTTTTTCTGGTATGCATTCAGTTAATTAGTGGAGTTACCTAGTGTACTGACAAATTATACAGATGTGCATTTAAACATATCCCTTTTATTAACATGCCATGCTAGAAGATGCCGGCAACTTTATCCGTAAAACATTTTACCATTGTCGGGTAAAAGTATATCCTTGGATGTTCATGCTCCGTGCTAAAATTGGTTAAAGTTCTGATATAATTATCCCTGCACTGCTGGATCAAGGCCTCTTCGTGCATTTTCCATTCGCTGCGACCCCGTCCACTTCCTTCCCGCGACCTTGACTATGTCGTCTCTCCATCTAGCGGAAGGTCTGCCAACGCTTCTTTTTCCCATTCAAGGTTGCCACTCCAGTAGCTTTGGACTCCTTGAGAGACCAGCGTCGATCTTCTCACCTACATGCCCTTCCATCTCCATTTTAGAGTAACGGCTTTCTTAGCGATGTCGTTTACTTGGGTTCTCTGTCTGATCTTTGTGTTTAGAATGCGGTCTCTGAGTGTTTTCCAAGCATCGCTCTCTGAGCGTACTTAAGTATATCGTCATCTATAATCCATAAAGTGTTTTTCCAAATCGTTTACTTCATGTCTAGATTTTCGAAAAAAGCGCTTCATCTTTAATTCTGTTGTACCCTTGTCAAACTAGATAAATGGACAAATAAATTATATTGATTGATGGCTGCCCCATATTAACACTCCAAACGGCACAAGTATAGACTATCACTTTACTTGAGTGCATTGTCGTCTATAATCCATATTTAGCTACCTAAAACGCTTATCCAAATTGTTTAATTCAATTCTAGATGAATTTACGTAATTCTTACTTAATTTTTAATTCCTTTGTACCTTTATCAAACTAGATAAATGGACAAATAAATTGTATTGATCGCCTGCCCCATATTAACACCCCAAACTGCACAATTAAGTGCTGTGTATCATGACAAGCCCCGACCACGCCCCTTGGGACCGTACACCCGGCGTTTGAGCTGGCAACATTTAGTTTGTCTATGGTAAGATGTTTTGGCTTAAAGGTCTAGTTACCAGGCCATAAAATACCAACAAAAGTATTGTGTGGAGGTCTAGTTACCCGGCCTTAAGGCTCCTTATTCGTTCAAACATGTTTCTTAACATATTACTACTGGTACTGGTACTACTTAGAACAGGGCTATTGCAATTTATTGGTACCGTAAGGTCGGGTTGTCTAGGTATCCATAAAAATGCATGCATTTTATCGAGTCCTATTTTTTCTCATGTTATTTTCGACTGGACGCAATGAAAGCATGAAATATGCTATGTTACTATCTAGAACTCAGGGAAAAGTAATAATCACTTTAAAAAGTTGGTTTTAATTATCAAAATATGAGAAAAATACATTTCAAAATGCCATGCAGGTCTCTTAAAATTCCCAAAAAAAGGTACTAAATGATGTTGCTGGAGGAGCCCTTCAACTGCAAATAAGTGGGACTCTTGCGTTATTTGTATGTAGTTATTAACTTAATAATAGTCTCCTTTTTAAGATATTAAAAAGGAGACTAATTATGATGAAAAAAAATTAATCTGTAAGCTTGTACGTAGCCAGAAATAAAAGGCGTATAATTTTTATTTATTTATTTTATTCGAACCCAGGACTGTGCACTACAAACTGTGCCAAACACGTCGTCAAACTTGTCCACATGGAAGAAACAACCTATGAAATTGGCATGTAGGTTAAATAGTACGAGTCGCTAAACTCATACGAACAAAATGTAGTCCCCGATCGACAAGCGACTGACGACGCGTGTAGGCCAGGCTGCCAGGGCACCTACCTTTGGAACCACGGGAACGCCCTACTAGCCACTTCCATTAGTCTCCTTCTTCCATGGTACTTTAAAACCATAGAGCTACTTACTTTTCTCAAAGCATAACCCACCTTTCCCCCGTCGGTTAACGCCAGATGCGCGTATAATCGCCACTAATCCCTGGGCGGAGACGCGTGACAAGCCATTTGTCCAAAATGGCTGTCACGCCTATGACGGTTGCAAAAAGTTAATTGTTGAAAGTGATAGCTTTAATGTATGGTTGAATTATTTGGAGGTCGGTATTTTTTTTAAAGCGGGGTCATTTTCTATCAACGCGCAACGTTTACTTACCGTTAACCATATTCTGGTAAAGGACCAAAAACTTGGACGAATTTTTGGCGTAATTGATAGCCATACAAAAACAGCAAAAAAACGATTGGAAAACTATACTAGTGGCAATAGTCGTGGCTCTGTGAACTGTACAACTCGTGAGTTTGATTCGAGATCACAGATTTTTTTTATTTTTCATTTTCAATTCAACCCACATAGCTCAGCCATTTAAAAAAAATCGAAAAATTTCATGTGAATCGGTTAGAAATGCGACCTGTAGGCGAGAATTTCCGGACATCCGGAATTCGGACATACGAAATATTTTTTGGCCAAGCTAGAACGCTTTGCTCGCTCGGAAGATAAAATAAACCTACTCATAACGATTGTAACAAACGTTTCATTATGATTATCAATAGCTAACAATGACAGCCGTATTTAGCAATGCTATTAAGGCACATTAACATTACCACAGACCCAATTTTCAATTTGCACAAAAATAACTGCAAATGGTCCCAACCCCACATTACATTTAAGTCAATTGCTCACTAAAAGCTACCGAGCCAACAAATCCATACAAATACTATAATGCCCTAATCTTTCATGTACCTACCATTGTACTCATGTCAGAGGGCGCTTCACGAACAATTTTAATCTCAGTTCCAAATAGGCTAAAATAGACTCATTCACAATGAAATAAGATCCTAGTTTTTATTTTTATAGGTTGGTAACTTATCCATTAATAGTTTGTGCTTTTGACAGTCCTTATTCACTTTTTCATGGCTAAATCCAAGCGAAACTCAACTTAAGCGTTTCTGAATATAAAATTTGAACACGGAACGCTGTGTAAATTTGGCATTCGAAATTCAAATTTGGAAGGATTTGAATTCTAATTTGTTTTATAATAAGACTGGCAATAAATAGAACGTTACAGAATATTAAAAAAAACATACCTACTAACCACAAATTAAACATACACGGTACGACAATGTGAGGTAAAAAGCAACTACTAACGACTTACCCATCAAAATTTTGACAGGAACTATTTTAGACTGAAACTAAAATTAAAAGCGGAGGCCATCTTATTGAGGTTACTCAATTTTGGGACGTCAAAGTCCCTAGGTGCTTCGGTCCTTATCACTGTCTGTGTCCTTATTATTAAATAGTGATACTAAACGTTTTGATTTGACATTTCGAAGTGAAGTGGGTAACTATTTTGATCTCTTAGTTAAAAGTCTAAATTCTCATCCAAGCAATCTTTTAAAAATAATAGGGGTTTCCAAACATTATTTTTTGATAAAGTCCGCAGTTTTGAAAATATTCGCTCCCCAAATAGCGCCCCCCCCCCCCGTCTTACTTTTTAACCACGGGTCAAAAAATTATAGAAAAATTCATGAAAATGAGGCTTTATAAGTACTTTCAATGAAAACTATATTGAATAAAATCGGTCGAGCCGTTTTTGAGTTATCGCAAAATTTCATAATTTTCTTAAAGGGACGTAAGTTGACTTCCAGGAGGTAATAAGTAATTACAGTGACTGGCGTTTACGACCTTTTTATAGAGCTTGAAATCTTTCCTGTAACTTAAGTCTATTGTGAAGGATGAGCAACTACGGAACCCTACACTGAGCGTGGCCCGACATGCAAGGGCGTCGCCAGCCGAAGGTCCAGGGGGGGGCAGAGCAAGCTGATATATATGCAGGGTGGGGTGATAAAAGGAATTGTGGTACAGTCATGCTAGAGGATAGGAAGCTTCACCAAGGACATACATATAGAATGATACACGTAGCCGTACACCGCGAGCGTAGCGAGCGCGAAAATTTTGGAGGTATATGGTTTATCAAGGTGATGAAAACGCGAGCGTAGCGAGCGCGATATTTTTGAGAGGAAGGGTCAAAATACTCAAAATAAAACCAATTGAAAGCGCGAGCACAGCAAGCGCGATTTTTTTTGACAGGAAGGGTTACAAAAAAACCAGCCGAAAGCGCGAGCGAAACGAGCGCGAAATTTTTCGTAACCATAACATAAATTGAAAGAAAAAAAGAAAAAAAAAATTGATGCAGTTGCGGAATATCACGAGTCACGGGACCGAGAGATCTTGCCATTCACGAGCCGAAGATCCACTCGACGCGACACGTAAAGACTCGAGGCTGCCCAAAAGACCTACGTTAAATAAATAAATAAAATCACAAAAAAGCTTCATCAACCGAGCAATATATTGTGAATAGGTTCGATCGAGAAGCACGAGTATACGGATTATTTTTGTCGATTCAGTTTTGTTTCGTTTTTAAATGCCGTCAATATTGGGGCTAGAAACGTAAAATATACCAATTTTAATAATTTCAAGAAGCTGAGAGCCACTTGACTAGTTCTATTTTTTTGTACTATGTTATATGGACCAATTCTTCTTCTTCGGTACACTCTACAGTCTCTACAAAGTGTCACATGTTAGTGAGACACGTCGCCGCTCGTTTCGTAGAGTATTTTCCATGAGCTTTACTGACGGTAGCCGATACACTGGCGACCTCATCAACGATCTACCTCTAGCCCCTGGCCTAGACCTCTACTCTCCTATATTACAGCCATTTCGTGGAGGAGTTGGAATGGATCGGAATTATTACTTACTGATCCATCAGACAAGTCATGTGACTGGACATACTTTTGGATCTCTAGGGGGGGGCAGCTGCCCCCCCTTGGCGACGCCCATGCCGACATGCTCTTGGCCGGTTCTTTCATATTATGACAAATATATTGATAATTTTAACCAACTTTTTGAAATCAATAATACTTTTCCCTGAGTTCTAGAGAGTAACATAGCTATTTCATGTTTTTACGGTGTGCAATGGAAAATAAGTTGAAAAAAACCAGTTTTCTGCGTTTTGATCATCAGAGAAAAATGTCTGAAGGCCGATTGTTCAATCACCAGATAAAACATATCTGTCAGATAAATGTTGGATGTCACTTTTCTTTTATATGGCGGGAGAAAAGGATAGTAATAATTTTAACTGGCAGATAAATTTATCTGGCGATTGAACAATCGGCCCTAAGACGAATAATCTTAGTCGATGCGAAATTTGAAAGATTCCTTCGACTTTATTGTTTCTAAAAAACGCTAATACCATGGACACGAATTTTGTATATATGTTCGTGTCGAGTACCTATTTGTTTTTTTTTTTTTCGAAATAGCTATACGGTTGAAAATAGCTTGTGTGGGCGTGCGTAATAAAAATGTATTGGCCAGCCACGCCCACCGGAGTGCAGACCCCTTACCACGAGTTTACAGTGACAGTAGGTACTCGCTAGCGACGAAAAATTATTTCGTAGAAAGCATTTTTTGTGCAAACGTAGATTATTTGAGATAGTTATAAAACTGACCTAGTCTAAGGGCTCGTGCAAAAATCACGTGAGGTTTTTTCGGCTACTTTTCCATTTTTCGGCGAAATGAAACATTCGACTAAATAAGTTTTTAAGAAACAAAGGGCACCCGATATATCGGTACAGTCAGCTGCAAGAAGATATACACGGTTTGTAAAAGTGTGGTATTACCACTTATACAATTTTGTTGTCAAAGCCTCAACTTCACGAGCAGTAGATCACTCAAAGCAGATAAATTAGCAAGCTGGTGGGAAACGAGTTCTATGATCGCCCCATCCGTGCTACTGCTAATTAGGTCCATTCTCAAGTAGCACACAGACTGAATGAGCACTTATACAGCCCTTGTACAGCTAATTTAAGTTGTAAAAGGGCTGACAAACGGATTGACAGAACCGTCCAACCAATCATAGCGTGAGTCTCGCCTGTCATTCCGGAGTGCCATACCTTGTTTTTCATACCATGGGTTACGGGATATTGCAAGATATCTTGCATTATCATAATCATAACTCTTTTGACAGCATTTAATTTATTTATGTTGAAAAGAAAATAATGAACTCGATACCTATTAGCTACACATTTTTTCGAACTTTAGATACTTAAGAAGAAGGTTTTCTTAAAATTGTATTTTTGTTTTATATGATTCTCTATAAATAAAACAATAAATAATTTTATCACACATTTTATTATCTAATTATTACTTTTCGTTACATTATAGATAGGCATTGCTTATAAATACAAATTTACATTAAAACGGTTTACTCTTGTTTCAATTCATCCAAAGCATTTTTTTTCGTCAACGACGTGAGTGAACCCCTTTTACAGTTGCCGGCAAACTTCTTGAGCATAACCTTGACTGCGCAGTAGCCGATTTACGTGCAAATGTCCATGCGCAGATACGCCATTTTTGTTCAAAAAGTTTGCCGGCATATATACCATTCTATAAGTATTTTAATAGGTGTCCTATCGTTTGACCAAAAAACGTTTGACAAATGATCACTTGACCAAACAACGTTTCACCAAAAAAACGTTTCACCAATTGATCATTTTACAAATGATTCACTTCACCAAATGATCAGATGTTAAATTTTCATTTTACAAATAATCATTTAGCAACTGAGTCATTTGACCAAACTTGAGGTGAATCAATGTCAGAGCAGATCCGACCCGGCCGGGTTAGGTTAGGTTAGTTTTTTTTTTATATCCATAAAAAAACGTAAAAAAGGTAAGAAAAGACAAGATAAGATAAGACAAGACAAGACAAGACATGAAATAACATTTTGTAAAATGATATTTTGTAAAATGATATTTTGTAAAGTGATATTTTGTCAAGTGTAGTATTTGTAAAATTATCATTTGTAAAGTGACTTTTTGTAATATGATACTTTTGTCAAATGTCTCGTTTGCCTAAATATTCATTTGGTGAAACGTTGTTTGGTCAAGTGATCATTTGTCAAACGTTTTTTGGTCAAACATTAGTGAACCTTTAAAGTACCTGAACTCGTTAAGTAAAGGTAATACAATATAGGCTGTGTAGATAAAAAAACGTAACCATACAACTAGTTCAAATAAGCACCTTGTTGCATATCTTCCTTTTTGTTTTCACATAAATCTAAAAACAGAATATTTTATTTTAATTACATGACATTTTTTTTTCTTACGGCCCTGAATAAATACTGTCAATGCCAAAAGTAAATGATCATGTTTAGTGCCTTTGACGACGCGGTTGGCGCAGTGGGAGTGTAGCTGGCTACTGAGCCGGTGGTTCTGGGTTCCAATCCCGGCAAGGGCAAATATTTGTGTGATGAACTCGAATATTTGTTCCTGGATCTTGGATGTTTGCTATGTATTGAATATGAATTTATCTGTATAACATAAGTATGTATTATCGTCGTCGGGCTCTGTAATATAATCCTAGGTAGATTTGTATGAGGTTGTCTGATATTTATTATTATTTTTGTAGTCAATTATCTGAATGAAGGATTCTATAAAGAGGCTGAATTTTGCGCGTTGACATTTCGGAATCACATTTTTACGTTATCTTAATTGTAACTCAAAGGAAAGAATTGGCTGTCTGAGATATTTTGAATTGACTTCAGTTTATATTGGTAGGTACAGATGGTTTGCTAGACTACTTATTCGTCACGTTTTCTGATAACAGCTTGTATCTAGGTTCCCATTATTGCTAACTTCGAAGGAAACTAACTAGGTCGGCCATTTTGATTCCCGAACCTCAAATTAGCGGCTTGGCTCAGCGATGCTAACCTAGCCGACATGCTCGCGTCGTACATAGAGCCGCGCCCAACCATAGACATTGCCGATTCGCTTTTGTTCAAAAATGGAACGGCCTCGTTTTTGAATAAAGAACTCGGTTCGTTTTTTAAAAAGTGAGTGTCGTTCTTGGAGAACGCTGAGGTTTGAGATTGTAACAAACTGCATGGTTGGTTTCTGTCCATTCTAAACTGTTGTTTCTCCATCTGATGGTGCTGGGTGCGTACTGCGAATCGGTTCACGTGGACGGGAATGGGGACTACGATCTTGGTGCCTGTGCTTTTGCTGGAATGGCTGCCGGAGGCGAGGCCGGCTTTCACGCGTTTCCATTTCGCGCGCCGGTTTTGGAACCATATTTTCACCTGTAACAAAAGTAAACCTATATTAATTAAAATAATATAGCTGAAGGTTTTATGTAAGTAGCTTATTCTTGATCTTCCCTACCTCGATTTCCTTCAACTACAAGACAAAAAATAAGAGAGAAGGTAAATGCCATGTCGTATAGGGAAATCAAGGTGGTGGCTTTGGATAGGGATAGGATGCAGACAGCTATATACTTACTACATCAGCTACACCGAGAAGAGTTTGACTTCTTTTCCATTATAACCGAGGCTTGAACTTCTTTTCAGCACTTAGTCAGAATCCTCTATTTTACAACCAAGTGCTGAAATGTAAGTGTTCTGTCAGACGCTAAGTCATCTCACCTTAGTCTCAGAAGGCAACTCAGTTAAGTAGATTGTTTTGTATAAAATGAATTAATTTATCTGATCTTCACTAATAACAGCAGCTGCTATCTAAGAGTCTTTTGTAGCCTCTGTAAAATTTGGATAGCTCACGCTAGTTCCAAGAGACTTTAGGCATTTGTTTTGTATTGAATGCTCGGTATACTAACCTCAACTTCACTCAACTTGCGTGTCGCAGGCTCGCAGCTATCTGCGACCACTATTCAGGTACCTAATCCAGCTCCAGCAGTTGATATTTTCTAGATAGTCTTCTCGTTAGTTCCAAGAGACTTTAGGCAATTATTTTGTATTGAATGCTTGGTATACTAACCTGAACTTCACTCAACTTGAGCGCAGCAGCTATCTGTGACCGTTCTGTTAGACTCAGGTACTTCTTGGCATGGAACTCCCTCTCCAGTTCCAGCAGTTGTTCTGAAGTGAAGGCTGTGCGTCGGCGCCGCGCTTTGCTCTCTCTTCGGTCCGTGGAGTCCTCTTGGTCGGGCTCAGAGTCGTTTCCTGTGGAAGATAGGATAGATTTAGAATTGTAAAAAAAGCACTGCACATCTGTCCTTAAATTTAGAATGTATATGACTTGTGGATGGTCGCAAGTTATGTGACGAGACCTGTTCGTGGCACTCGCTGACAAGAGACAAAGATGTCATCAAGGCGACGCAGTACGGCCACCTGTTTACGACACCACACTACTCGCGAAGTTGACCAAAGTTGGCCGAGGCGAAGTTGGCTGAAATATGGGTATCATATTTGCCCAAGCTTGGCCAACGTCGCGAGTAGTGTAGTGCGGCTTTGTTGCACACTTCTCTTGTCAGACCTGCGGTAGAACATGTACATCTCGCACCTATCGGGTCAGTTTCTCCCAAAAATTACACCATAAATTGTCTACAATAAACGCACTGGCCTATACGTGTGTGAAAATATCGTGTTTTTGGTTATCTGCGGAGCAGGTTTAGTGCAAACACCTGAAAAACGTGATTACAGAATAAATTAATGTCTTATATACGGTCACAGAGATCTAAAATTGCATTGAAATCGTTCAAAGAACCATAATTTGTATCTGGAGCGGATGCTAAACATTATTTAATTTGCGTGTCATACCAATTTTTCTTTCCTTGGAATGGGATGTATATTCAATCCTAATTATAACATGGTCAGAATTTAAAACGAATAACAACGAGCTTTATTCCGATAAATTCTCTGGTGCTCTCTCTCTCTCTCTCTCTCTCTCTTATAAAACTATAGGTATCCTCAGGCTACTAAACTCGAATAAAATCCGATAAAATCGACCCAATAGAACTAAATAACCGATTAAATAAAACGAGATTGGGACAGCGGGCACTTTAGTCCAACTGAAACGCTTGAAGGGACCTCAAGCATAGAGTCATAAGGTTCACAATGGATTGAATTTTTGGGTAGGGCATCACAATGGGTCTTGGTCAGCAGTTTAGCTACTAGGGTGACGAAAGTGACGTTTTTTGTGAGTATAAAAAGTAAATCGTCTGTCAATTGTTTATTGGCGGTATTGGAAGTCAATTGGGTTTGGTGCGATTTATATTTGTTGTACTTAAGGGTCTTCAAGAGTTTCATCGCCTGGCCGCAAATTATGTTTTGGTTTTCATGTTGGATTATGTTTTCAAATGACCGAAGCAGAGGGCAGTACGTTGGCAAATAAAATATATGGTTTTAGTTTTATAAGATAGAAGACTTAAGTGTATATTTTTTTTTGGTTGCAACTAACAAAACTTCCTAAAGAACTTTTTAAATAAGAAATACACTTTTTAGAAAATATGGCATCTATACTATTATAAAATTATAGATTTTTATTGAAAATCAGTTATAGGCACGCGGTGCCATGTCAGCCCGGCACCATCTGTCGGGCATAGGTAATTTTCTTTGTCCTCGCATCACGCCGAAACGGCTGGACAATTTTTAACCAACTTCGGTACAGGGATAGCCGGACATCCAAAGATGGTTATAGGATACTTTTTACCCGACTAAGGTAAAAAAAAATTCGCGTACGAAGTAATATATACTAAAACCAGAACTGATACGTACGGAATTCTTATAGGATCTTTTTTCCCGCACTTGGCCGTTTTTTACCAATCGTCAGTCGACTCGGACATAAAAACGGACCCCGTCAGCGCCCCGCCCAGCGCCTGTAGTCGTGACGTCACAAGTGATGATACGTCAGGCGATTACGATTGAGCTGTACGGTCAGCGACAATATTGTTACATTTGAAATGTGATTTTTTGTACAGACAACATCAAAATTCTACAGTGAAGCAAGAAATTGAAAATACAGGGTGATTTAAATCGGTCTGTATGGGAAAGTCGGAAACTATAAGACATACGAAGATTTGTTCGAACACTTACCAAAATAAATTCAAGAATATGAAAACAATACATGTTAGGTATTCATTTTAGACATCATGTTTCATAGTAAAATTTACTGCTTAAGACTTACACAATTGATACCTACGAGTAAGTAGAAAAAAAATTAGTGTTATTTTTCAAAACGTCTGGGTTCGATTCCCGGACTGAGTACAGGTTTGTTTTAAATGTATGAATGCAGTATGTTGGGATTAGGAATTAGGAAACGGCTTTTTTTATCAGTTCCTTTTAATCCTCTCTATCACGCGGTAGTGTTTAATTTAACATGGTTGTAAAGCCTGAAAACTATATTTAACACGCTGAATACAAAAGCAAAACAAAAGCCGACGTAAAATACCCACTATATATAGAACATGGTCTTAAGTACCTAGGTATATACACAAAAACAAAACACGTAAATTGAAAAGCACGTTCCAACTTTTTAGGTAATCAAGTTAAAAACAGATGGTAATCGTGACAACCCAAACACTTTGAGTGACAACAATCGCGATCCACATCGATAAATCCACTCTTTAGCGCTCTCCGCATTCCAGACGGCACGTCTGTGCATTTTCCTCGAAAACCCGCCATAAAATCAATCCCCTTTCGCAAATAAATATATTATTATTTATTTCTTATGGCCGACGCGACCGAGATTGACAGTTATCGAACGCGCCAAATGAATTGTAAAAATATTACAACCACCATTCCTTTCTAATCCCACGCGAAAATAAACTAAAACTAGAAGGAATAAAATCGAATATCGCAGCGAGGCAGCCATGTTTGTAGAAGCATAGAGCTCGCGTTCTGAATTTTAAATTTCGAATTCAAAAAAGCGGCAAAGTTAAATCGCGTGTGAACGATTCGATGCAGTTTGATAGGAATCGGTAATTTATCGGTGAATTTTGGTTAAACGGACATCACTAACGCAAAATGGCGGTCACGTATGAGTTTTCACACTGAGTTTCCGTGGAAATATTTTTATTTGTGGAGTGTCACGTCACGTCCACGTATGGAATGTACGAAACGCATAAACGGCGATTAAATAAAATGTGGAATACATCGGGTTTATTTTATATAGGTTTTTAGCGTCAGGTTAAATAGAAAGAAAGAAAGAAAGAAAGAAAATTGATTTATTGCCACAATTTTCACAAACTTGGTATGTACCTACTAAAACAAACAATAAGAAATTAAAAAAATAAATTAGTCCATGCATAGGTTAGCTTAAGAACTAAGTGTGGCAAACGGTTAGGGCGTCAGCATGATGCTGATCGTGTCGTCTAGCGACACTTCAGCACTGTTTTTCAGCCCAAACCAGAATTACATAACATATCTAATCGCTTAGGCTCACCTACAACAATCAATCAATCTTACTTTTCATGAAATATCATCATGGTAGATAATTATGTATTTAAAGAATAATATATCTACATGTACCTACTCTACTACATGTCCGGTACATCATCTACATAGATAGTTGCAAAAAATTCACAGTAGGTAAAGTAAAAAGTTTAAAATACTTAATTGGAAAATAAATATAATTATAGAAGCATCCTCAAGAGTTTAACAAAACGCTTCAATTTGAACATGAACATAGGCACCACACCCAGCCAGGTCGTAGCCTGACCCGGACAAGCCGGATACACCAGGAGGCACAGATTTATAAGGAGTGACACGCTCTGGGATGGGATAGGAGGGCCGACTAGCCGCAACCGGTCGACCACAATCAGCCGATTATGCAACCTTGAGCCAATATTGGAAGTTAGGTGAGGTGGGGCAGAGCATCGGGGATGAGCGTTGGTGAGTTGTCGCGTGCTCTCGTTGGCGTCTTTGCTTGTCGTGTTCACCGGATAGCCGTCGGGGTATCACGTTTCCTGTTCGTTGGTCTGACTTTCATCCTCCGATTCGCTGTCGGTTTCTTGTCGTTGGTAGATTTTTTGGGCTGCCGTGATGTATTTGTTCTTGTCTGATGCAAGTTCTGCCCACTCAGAGGGGTTCATGTCGTAGTATTGCATATCCTGGTGCAACGAGTTTTTCCATGTAAAGCTGGGTCGGCCATCTTTGAGTTTTTGCGCTTTGTGCCGGTACGCGGAATGCAGCAAGTGGGGTCTTGGGCGTCGCAGGATGTGTCCGTAGTAGCATAGCCGAAGGCATTTTATCCTTTTGGTTACAGTTTTTCCCTCCAGTACATATGGGCTGCTTTTGCATTTCTTACCGCTGGCTTGCACCGTTCGTTGATCGTATTTTTTCTGCTGCGGGAGGAGGTTATGTAGGTACCCAAGTAGCGGATTTCGTTCACTGGAGTAACTGTTGTCCCGGTGAGGTTAATGAAGTTTCTGTTATTTCGTTTATTGGGTCTCGTACTAGGAGTTTTGTTTTTGTCTCGTTCACCTTTAGACCTGCTGATTCAAATAAGGTTTTGGCCTTCGCGTATATCTGATTTAGTTGTTGGAGGCCGTTCGATATCACGTCGTCCGCAAAAGCTAAGATAATCGGTAACTGTATTTCCTCGTCTTGGTTGAGTTTTACGAAGGGCATTTCTTCTTCTAGTGTTCTGAACACGTCGTCCATTACGATGGTGAATAGTCGCGTTGAGAGAGGGCAACCCTGTTTGACGCCTTTGCCTTTATTGATCCACCTGGTTTGTTGTCCAAACCACTTGATGCAGGTAGATTCGTTCATTTCGGCTTTAACTATACGATTGGCTAGCGCCTTGTTTGTTCGCGTGCATAATATGTCCCTCATGGCGTTGAGATCAATTGTGTCGAATGCTTTTTCTAGGTCGACTGCTAGGACAAGGTAGATCTGTTTTTCAGAAATGCTGCCTGGTAGCTTTCGAGGTCGTCAATGGTTTCATCCAGGCTCAGTAGTAGTAGATTAGCGTAGATCCTGTATCCCGTGCTGCAGATAGAGATTCGTCTGTAGTCATTTATAGATTTTAGGTTCGTTGTTTTTGGTAGCGGTACTTGGATTGATTGTGTCCAAGTGTCTCCGGCAGGGTATTCGTTATCCACGCTGCCCGCATTTGCGTTAATATTTGGTTGGTGAGTTCGTCTGGATTTGCTAGCTCAGTCACCGTTTGATCTATTCCAGGGGCCGTACCATTACGCATCTTTTAAATAATATGCTTTATTTCATCTAGCGTGGGCTCCGGTTCTAGATCTATTGTGTCTTCGTCGCTTATTTGCTCAATGCTGGGCCCTCTGGACAACGGGATAAACGTGTTTTTTGATTTTTGTCTTGCCTTGAGCTCGTGTGTCTGTAGAAGTCGTAGGTGATTTTCATCCTCCTTGACAGATGGGTATTTGCTAGCCCCTTAAAGAATATTCTGCATTCCCTTTCGTCTTCTGTTGATTCAATTATTTGTAGATTTCGTCTGCATTCTCTGAGGTTGTTTATTCGTGTTACGTCACTTGGGCGTAGATTTTTCTTGAATTTTGCTTGCTGTAGTTTTGCTAGCGCTACTCTGCGTTCTTTTGAGTACTTTGGATGAAATTTGAATGTTCTTGTCGCTGAGGTTTTCATTATCTCCGTGACTTCTTGCCATTGGAGTGGGTTTTATTTTGTACGTTTCTGTACCATTGCCAGTTCTTGTGCGATGTTTTGATATTTCTTTTTTGTAGTTTTATCTTAGAGCATGTTGTAGACTAATGTCTTGTAGTTGAAGGATTGTGATTCGTCTGAGGTTTTGTCTCGGGAGGTTTTGTTTATGTTGGTCTTATTCGATTTTTGTGGTTTCAGTTCGCCCCATATGATTTTATGATTTGGTAACGGCGTGTGCTGGCCTTTGATGAAGCTAAAGTTGGATGAGCTCTTGTTTTGGGTCATTATGTAGTCTATTTGTGACTTTTTACTGCCTGATTGCCAGGTTACTTTAGAGCTACTTCGGCCGAATGACGTTTCCAATCGGAATTTCTCGATTCTTATTAGGTCAGTGAATTCTCCCCATTGCTCTTGCTGTTTGGATGGTATAGGTTTTTACCCATTCGGTAACAGTTGCGTCGTGTTTTTGCATCTTTATACCCGATATGTGCATTGAAGTCACCTAGAACGATTAGGGTCGGATTTTTTGCTTGAGCTTTATTAATCGGAGTAGGCGTGACAGGTCGTTTGTGGCTGCTGATGTTTCGTTTGACCAGTGTGTTGTGATTGTGACGACGAATAATATTGTTTTGTTATCAACGTCGATTGACGCTGCCATGTTGTTCAAATTGGTTTCTGTCCAGTTAATTTTTAGCCAGCTATTTTTCCTAATAAGGATGGCCAGACCTCTGTTGGAGTTATTTCCGCTTACACTCCATTTGTAGTTATCGGATTAATGAGTTCCGATTTTCAGGTGAGTTTCTTGTAAGCGTGCGATGTGTATTGATTTCGATTATAGTAACGTATCAATATCTGTTTTTTTTCTTAGGTTTAGCTGCTCCTTTAACGTTCCATGTTGCCACGTTAGTTCTATATATTGGGTTGTGATTGTGAACCGGGTGGTGCGGCCTAGGTCGTGACAATCGGTATCCAGTTGCGTCTGCTCTCCTCTGGCGTTCCGGTATTTAGGTTTATTTCTGCTCGCGTGAGTTGTGTGTTACCTATTAGTCGTGTTTACACTCAGGTGGTTTTCAAAACAATCGTAGTGGTTGTGACTGTAGACCAGGTCATGGTGCCTACCGCGTCGCTGGTGTTTTAGGGGTAAAGTGTATGATTTATTTTAGTGGGGTGCCTTGAAATACTATTACATTGATGCCGTAGTATTCTGCTGCAGATATAAGTATATCGGCTCCACCCCACACCTCATCTTGGTCTTGCAAAGTCAAATATTTCTTAATTTGTTCATTTTGGTTTGGCTTGTTGGCATCAATACTGCTTATGATCGCGTTTCGCATTGTTTGGTCATGTTGGTTTACATCGGCATATCGTGCGAGGTCTCTGCGGATTGCTTGATGATCAAACGTTAATCCAAATAAGTCGTTGATTTGGTGGGCGATAGCTCGAAGAAGACAGTTACCATCTCCGGGTATATTCTTTATTGCCGTTTTGCTTTCCATGTTTGTAGATTGTTATCGTGTCCTGAGAGGCGCGCTGTGGGGAGAGCTTTTTAAAGTCTAGGTTATTAGTGGATGGTATTGTTGGGGGTATTTATGTGTGTTGCTAGGTATTTTACTTATTGTTATATGGTGTAGTGTTTGTTTTTAATGCACACCGGACCGGCTGTGTTGTTTTGTGCTCCAGTGTGACTTAGGTAGTTATCTATTGTGATCGATATCCTGACTTTCAAACTTGCGTCAACTTTCTACTACTTAATTGCTATTGTTATATGGCCTGACAGACTCTCTTTGGTGACTTGTGGCTGCCAGATGTGGTTTCGTTCGAAGAAGCGGTGCACTTTAGATAAAAAAAATGATCTGTTGCGTAAGTGCTCTAACAAGGGTTTTTTTTATGTCGAGCTGCTTTGGTTGGCAATAAAACAGGGTGTTTGCCGGACTGACCATGTGCTTTGCTGTGAGTGGGTTGTAATTGTAACAAAGAATATTTTTGTTTGATTATGTCTTAATGTCTTATAACCCAAGCTTCTTCGAGATTCTGTGAATTGCGTTGGAAGTGATGGTATAATAATATAATAATGTGTGTATGTATTTTAGGAGTTGTGTTGTGCGCGTGGTAACAGGTAGTAGTTTATGTTAGATTTAGTTTCGCCAATTAATGAGCCATGAGATTTAACTTTAACTAGGTGTTTGCAAAGCAAATAGACCGCGTTTTTGGATTGAAATTCTTGGCCTCGTTGTTTCTGGCGTCGAACTCGACTATAGCTGTTCGTCGTTCGTGGAGGTTATTTATGTATGTATGCGCTTCGGTCAGTTTAATAATAGAAAAGGTTTAGGACTCTATTGATTTGTGATTTAGCGATGTAATTATTAGTGAAGTAAAGTATATATATAAAAATCTGCTTTTAATAATCTTTGTTAGTTTATTAAGGCCTGGAGTTGATCAGTGCATCTAGATTACAGATCCTTCGTAGAGGTATAGAACCTAAGTGTGGCGGTTTAAAAGAGGTCGGGGGAATTTTTGAGGTGCAATTTGCCGAGGACCTGACGAGGTCTGTTGTTAGGCACGTGCTTATCTGATCTGATCTTTATAGCTTTTCAACTCGGATATCTAATAAGGTATTTAATGGTTCAATTTTTTTTTTGAACATTAAGTATGCAGTGATAATGGAAAGAGCTCACCGAGTTCTCCTTGGGCCGCTGTGTCATTAATTGATGCAGCGCGCAGCGTGGTTACTCCTGTATTTTGTACTCTACTCGGCAGTTTCTGCCTCCAGCACTAGGTTTGCACTCACTACTTAGGCTATTTGTTATCTAGACGCACTGCACTATGTATAAGCCCGATGGTTTTGGTTTGAAGATATTTAGGGAACGCGGTGGAGGTTAGTTTAAACTAATCTTTCAAGTTTAACGTCGAACGCGCAGTGAGAATTTTGAACTTTATGACGGGGTTGGAACGAACAGACGGCCGGACTATTGTTTCGCGTGGGGCTATTGTTTTGGCTCAAAGATTTAAGTGGCGTTTTTGGGTCGTTCGGGATGGCTTGCACAGATGCGACCGCTCTGTACCGTGTCTCCGACGAGACTTCGAGTTTAACAAAACGCTTCAATTTTCGAAAAAAGTCATAAACAATTAAGAAAAGATAAGATTTTTTTTGGAAACTTTTAATTTTGGAAGCTTTTGTCATGGTTGTAGAAATGGATTGTATTTACTGATATGATATAGTTGAATAGATTAGTAGGGGGAAGTCCCCTAACGCCGGACGGCACCTAACGCCGGACACTCGAACTATCTCGGCAACTAGCAACGCGAGCGAATCAAGGACAAGTGGAAGGGGCGCGGTGGTCCCCCGCGCCCCTTCCACTTGCCGAGTTGCCGTTGCCGAGCTTCCAGTTGCCGAGATAGTACGAGTGTCCGGCGTTAGGTGCCGTCCGTCGTTAGGGGACTTCCCCCTATAGGTATATGCCTAATCTTTAGATTAGATAGACTGTGTTGAAAAAGATAAAATTTGTCTGTAAAGCAAACTGGTTCATTCATTTGAAAAAAAAACGACCCAGTGCAAGTCTGACTGGCGCACCGAGCGTTACTAAGTACTAACTAACTTCTATTTCTATTGGTACCTATGTACAATGGCGCCGGATATCTTTTTATGATTGAATTACAAATTTACATTATTTATAATTTTCAGATTTTCCCTATGTTTGTAATACAAGACGGTATTCATTGCCAAATTTCGTTGTTCTAGATCAACGGAAAATACCCTATAAATTTTGATTCCCTTAGGACTTCCTTTGGGAGTGTTACTTTTTTTCGACGATGACCTAGAAATTTTTTTACAGTTTCATGAAACTGTTGACCGACTGGGTCTTTTCCAAGCCTTCAATATATGCATTTGTAATCTGAGTAATGTTAAAAAGTCCATTTTTCACAGCTCCGCTCCTTTTCATTAAGTGAACAGGCCGTGTAAGAATGTATGAAATGAAATGAAATATATTTATTTGCAATAGATATAGTTAACATATTAGTCTTAAAATATAAAAAAAATCATATCATATTATCTAGACGTGAGTAAGTCATGCAAATCTTTAACTGCCAATATTGACATTATTTTCTACTATTTAACAATTTTATTCTACTTATGTGCTACATCAAAATATTCTTTAATATCGTAAAAACATTTTTCGACAAGCCAAGAGTTTGTTTTTTAATTTATTAGAAGGTTAAATTTTTTTATACACATGGCATTGCTATTTCTACCCTTCATTGTCGTGTGCATTTTGGGAACTACCAGTCTGTCCGGGTATGTAGTACCTATTAAAATTCACAATATTACTTATCTTCTTGAATAATTCGGTGTGTAATTTTACGAACATACAGACCTCTAAAATATATATTGACGAACGAAGATTAGAAGCCACAAAACCATGATAAGCTTTTAAAGTAGTTTTTCTATCGGTTATTCGTGACAATCGGCGCAAAACATATGCGAATCTATTAATTTTTGAGCACACTTTATTGACATGCAGTTTCCAATTACAATGGTCATCGAGTACAAACCCAAGAAATGTAGTGTTATCACATTCTGTCAGTTATATGTTACTGACAGTGTTTCCTTTCTTCCTCTATGACTGATGAATTGAATAGATTTTGTTTTTCCTAAATTGACATTTAAATTCTTTATTCTTTTTTTATTTTTTATTCTTTTTAACCATTTTATAATTTTATTTACAGTGTTGTTAATTTCATCATTGTAGTTTTGTCCTTCTGTTTCGGAAATTACTATTGATATGTCATCCGCAAATAATGTACAGTCGTGCTCAGTAATTGATGGCAAATCATTAATGTAAATTAAAAACAGTAGGAGACCAAGAATAGTCCCTTGAGGTACACCTACTTGATTAACTTGTATGTGTCCGATCTGTAAATGCCTTCTACTTTATCAGTGCTGGTACCTGTAATTTCTACTATTTGGTGTCGATTGTTAAGATAACTTAAGCCAGTCATTAACCACGCCTCTCAAAGACATGGTCAAATGCTTTGCTCATGTCGACGAAAATAGCCATTGTTTTAGTCCCCGTATCTACGTTATTAATAAATGTTGTTGAAATATAATAGTTTTTTAACATTGAAAATGTCTATATTTGCCTGTAGTTCCGCAGATATGAGAGGTAAGGTCAGGTTGGGTAAGAGAAACACATTGGGGTAAGGGAACCATTTAAAATAAATATATGTGGTGAATCCGATTTTTAGAAACAGTTCAAGGTAAAAAAATATATAAATGTCCCTGCACTTGGTCGTTTTATGTTTGTTTATTTATTTATTTATTTACACTTTATTGCACAAAAGAAAAACTTAACGTACAAAAGGCGGACTTAATGCCATGAGGCATTCTCTACCAGTCAACCTTAGGGCAAAGCAGAGAAATTGTTAAAGCTATAATATAGAAAATATTCCAAAGTGTTTCCCTTACCCAACCTGATCTTACGTGGATGGTTTTATGTCAAAATGTGCGTCAGTCAGAATTTGAATTCCCAAAATCGGATCATAACCAAAAATTTTACAAAATTTCAAATATTTTTCGTTGACTTGGATAGAGAAATTCCCATTTTTTTTGAGCACGCTATTTAAGAAACTAACTAAAAAATGGGCAAGTGCGAGTCCGACTCGCGCATGAAGGGTTCCGTACCATAATCTATAACAAGTTTGCCCCCCTTAAATATTTATTTTATTTTATTTTTAGTATTTGTTGTTATAGCGGCAATAGAAATACATCATCTGTGAAAATTTCAACTGTCTAGCTATTACCGTTCTTGAGATACAGCCTGGTGACAGACGAACGGACGGACGGACGGACGGACGGACAGCGAAGTCTCAGTAATAGGGTCCCGTTTTTACCCTTTGGGTACGGAACCCTAAAAACTAACTAACTAACTGCGCTGGCTCAGCGACCCAAAATGAGTCTTGGCCTCCGACACAAGAGCTCGCCACTTTACCCGATCCTGCGCAATCTCTCTCTATTTAAGAAACGAAAGTCTTTAATAAGACAAGTATCGGGATTGAATTAAGCTACTTTTTGAGCCATTTTAGGAAGCGGACAAAAAAATATAGGCAGTAGCGGGTCCCTTACGCGCGAGGTCAGAAAACAAATTTGTCAAATTTTATCATGTGTTTATTAATCCAGTGAATAAAGGGGTTTTACTTTACAAACGGTTCGGTAGTTTAGAAATGTTTGATATGTTGTCTAGGATGGTTATCACTAACGTGTTTAAAATGCAAAATGCACAATTTAATTCCCTCTCCTCCGCGCTGGCCGCCATATTGCAAAAGTCAGCAATTCCTGCAGATTTTTACTTAAATAAGTTTCTGTCAAAAATGACATTTTAGTGACAAGCTTTTATAGCTGACTGTACTTTTCTTTGGATATCCATCAAATGCTCACTGAGACGATTCTAAAGAAGAAAGCTCGGTAGGATTGCTTTTTATATTATAGAGTTCCTATGGCCACCTTCCGGCTCCATCATCAGATCAGCCCCATGGTACCATATTAGTGTATTGTCATCAAAGTTAAGTAAGTATGCAAAATTTCAGCTCAATCGGATGACGATATCTGCTTCAAAATTGAGTTGCAAGATTCCACCCGAACAAACATACCTACACGATACATACATACATACAATGCAAGTTAAATAAAAGCTTGTAAAAAAGCTTAGACTTCTTAAAATGTTGTAGACAATTAAATTGACTATAATTTATATTTTAAATTTCATTACAAAGACAGATAGTTATTAAATTTAAAACAATCGCAATTTCCAGAAATGGATCAAACTTAGAAGTTTGAAGCCAGAACTGGCTTATATCTTCGCTTAGGAGCATTTTAGCTTGAAAAAAGCGTACGCAATGTCGTAGAGAATTCAATTTACTAATTTTACTATAATTTACATTTCAAATTTTGTTTCTAGCGGACCGTTTGTAAGGTCACCCCCAGTATTACCCCCATCAGTCTCTATTCACCGAACTATATTTCTAAATTACATTTTCAATGACTTTGATAGTTGCGCGTAGTTTGATGTGTTTCCGCTACTGTACTGTAGATACACGAGGGAGAGGAGATGACACCAAAATGATCCCCCAGGGATGAGTTTCAAAGTGGTTGATCCCGTTGGCTGTATGAGGGAGTACGATTGTTCAAGGGAGGTCACGTACGCTACTTTTGCAGCGATTCAGTAGCGATACAGCCGCCCTTGCTCATAAGCAGCTTTTAAGCAGCAATGCGAGCTTAAGGCTAAATAATTTGTGACCATTTAAATCGTATGCAGCCCTTGTACAAGAAAATTCAGCTTTTTTTATGCCCCTATGACATGTAAACGAGCAAACGGATCGCCTGAAGGAAAGCGATTACTGTCGCCCATAGACACCTGCAATATCAGAAGAGTCACAATCACAAGTGCATCATTGCCGGCCTTTCACGTGGGGCTAGGGTACGGTAGCTTTAAGAGTAATTGACATTACTTATTCAGGTGCTATATAGAGTGAGTTACTTACAGTTAGGGCTGCCATCCGCTGTATTTGTGTGCAGTCGAAAATAAGTTGAAAAAAACAGTTATCTACGTGAATTTTGACAATTTCGAGTAGTTCTTGGAACAAAATTTATGAATGAAAATTCAAGCTGTACGTTTCAAATATATATCAACTAGCTTTCGCCCGCGGCTTCGCTCGCACAGGGTCTGGAAACGTTATCTGTGTAACTTTCTACCCGCTTTGTTGTTTCTTAAAATAATACAACTAATAGAAATCTGCGCGTATACATACATTTTTGGGTAGTAGATTTATATATTTCTTGTCACGTCGTGGTATACACATGGGGCAATTCATTTTCAGATAACAAAATCATAGTTCAAAGTTTAATCACCTGAAGAGGCCTTATCCCTTTTAAAATGCTGATTGTTTTAGACACTTTTCTCTATGATCAAACATGTTTCTTAATATAACATATTATTGATGTTACTACCTAGAACAGGGCTTTTGGGATTTATTGGTATATATTTGAAACCTACAGTTTGAGTTTTTCAGTAATAATTTTTGTTTCAAATACTGCTCGAAATTGACAAAATTCACGCGGAAAATTAATTTTTTCAACTTATTTCGACTGCATGCAATGATAGCGTGAAATAACTATGTTACTACCTAGAACTCGGGGAAAAGTAGTATTTACTTCAAAAAGTTGGTTGAAATTATCAATATAATTTGTCATAATATGAAGAAAAATTTTTTTAAAGGAATAAGGCCCCTTAAGGATAGGAATTTCCTCTAACTTTTAAATCAGTATTCTCAGTTCATACAAATAGCCGGTCAAGTGCAAGAGTCGGACTCGCGCACAGAGGGTTCTTTATGAACTATGAAATCACTGCACATTACGACATTAGTAACGAAAAGATAAAATATACTAAGTGGCTAACGTCACCGTTGGAAAACTGTTTTACGTACTTTAAATACTTTTTTATTTAATTACTCGTAGGTAATGTATAGTTTCAGATTACTCCCTATGAGTACTTTATAGTAAGAGATTAAGACACTTTATTACTTGCCAAATTCATAGTTTTAGTTCAACTGAAAATACCTAAGTACCTTATAAAATTTGATTCCCTTGAGAGTATCGACGTTTGTTGTGGCATAGATAAACAGCCGGATCTTTTTTTACGTTATAACTTAAAGTTTGGTTTTTTAACGACTTCAAAGGATTACAGCCCTGAGTACTGATATCGTTTTAATTTCCATTTTATTCGATAGAAGGACAGACAACTAGGTGATCCTTTGAGGGTTGGTTTTCCATATAAATATTGGCATATAAAGTTTTTAACCTCTTCAGGAGATAACTTTCCAAAAATGAATGCAGAATTTATACACGAAAATATTCCTCACAAGAACTTTCATCTTCCCCTTTACTCAGACAATAAGGTAGTTCAGGCATTGAAGGCCCGGCGGGTAGGCAGGCCCAGTATTCAAAAATTACAGTTGTAATAGGCTTATTCGTTCAAAACATCACGCACACATAGAAGTAGCGGATACAACGAGCTGGCAACAACGCCTTGCTTCGCACGCGCCGCCATTTTGTCAGTATCGCCCATGCATTCAGAGCGACAGGTTGCGGCTGTACTTGATATATTTTTTTACAAAATACAAAAAGTTTTTAGCAAGTTTCTTGAAGAATACCGTGTTTTTTCCTATTTAAATGCGAACAGCAGTTATTAAGCTGTGTAGGGAAGGGTAAGTTTATAATTTAATGTCTATTTTTACATAAAATATCCTTCCTTATTCTAGAACCTGTACTGTAGCTAAGAAGGCCCACTGTTTCCGTGGATTATAAGGCCCGGGGTCCGGGCTTTATTAAGCGTATGCGATGAAAATGATGGACTTCACTTTAAAGTTCATCAATTCTGTAAATAAGTATAGATTAAAAAATAAATATTTAGTTCATACTTAAAAATTGTTATGAATAGTAGGGTGCTTCTTCTTTTTACGTTTTTTTCTTTTTTTAGGAGCTCATCATTTTTTTTCATTTTATCTTTACGTACTCTCACCGTACATTATCCTCTTAAAATCAATAATAATAAAGTTAAACTTAAATATGAATGAACCACTTGTTTAGATATTTTATTAGATATTTTCTTTGTACTTAGATTAAAATGCCATCGCCAACACAGCCAGTTAAGAGAAAGCGGGCTCCGTGGTCAGAGAATAGTTTGGCCTCGGCCATGGCTGCTGTGAAAAATGGCAATCTTTCACAACGAGAAGCAGCTGCTCGGTATAATATACCTCGCAGAACTCTCCGAAATCATTTGAAATCCGGAAAATCTAAAAAATAAATCGGACGGGCTCCAACATTGACAAAAGTACAAGAAAAGGATTTAGTGCAAAGAATTATAAAATTTTCCAAAATAGGCATGCCGTTAACGCCCCAAATCATTCGAGGACAGGCTTACAAATTCTGTGAGAAGCAGGGAATTAAAAACAATTTCAATGAAAAAACTGGCAGAGCGGGCAGGGACTGGTTCAACATGTTTATGAAACGCAACCCAAACATTTCAATCCGCAAGGCTCAACTTATGAACCCAGCAAGAGCGCAGAAGCTCAACAAGCCTATAGTGCAGCATCACTTTCAAGAAGTTAAGAAATTGTACGATGAACTTGACATCCCCAATCACCCAGAAAGATTGTATAACATTGATGAAAAAGGCTGTAGGCTGACTATCCATCACCAGCAAAAAGTTTTAGCTGAAAAAGGCAATCGCAGGGTTCATATGATAGCACAAGAACACGGTGAAAATGTAACCATTGCAATGTGTGTTAGTGCCGCAGGGAATAGCATTCCCCCGATGATACTTTACAAGGGTAAACGACTTAAACAGGAATTCACAGACAATCTACCTCCTGGGACACTGGTGAAAATGGCAACTAAAGGTAGTATGACTACCTCATTGTTCATTGATTTTATAGAACATCTGGCAAAATATAAATCTCCGGGAAAATGTCTGCTGATATTTGATGGTGCCTCCTGCCATCTAGATTATGATATAGTAGAAGCGGCTGAAAAGCATAATATCGTTCTGTACTGTTTGCCGTCAAACACAACGCATGAATTACAACCATTGGACAAATCAGTTAATAAATCGTTCGAAAATTACTGGGATCAAGAAGTTGCGAAATTCATGTACCACAACCCAACCAAAAAAAATAATAAAGCTCGTTTCAATCCAATATTTACCAAAGTTTGGGCAAAAAGCTTGACCCCGGAAAATATAATTAATGGATTTAGAGCAACCGGACTGTTTCCCTTCGACCCGAATGCAATACCGGAAGATGCCTACCTTCCATCGCTACTAACCGAAAATCGAGACTCCCAATTGCCCAGTACATCGACGCATACACCTGCTAGCACTACAGTGCAACGTCCTATGGAAAACGATTCAGATACGGACCTTTCTGATGCTGAAGACTCAGTAAATACTCTAGCTATGATGGATTCGAGAGATGACGTTGCTTCACCATCTTTTTTGAATAACAACTACACAGGAGTAGCTACCCCAAGCTTAATATGCCCAGCACCAGTTGTTTCTGAAAGTTTTCTTCAAAGGCGTTTGGTAGACTATAGTCCATCGCTAGACTCTGATTCAGTAAATGAAGAAATTTCTGAAAGAAGGTCTGATAAAGAGTTTGAGATGCATTCACCAGTTCCAGGGCCTTCTGGATTAAGTAAAACGATTACACGAGTCTTAGATTCTTCTTCGGATTCAGCGTCATCATTGGATTTTGTAAGTTTTGTTCATCAACAAAACACCACTATGTGTAACAATGTTTATGACCCTTTTAGTGACTCCAATGATGAAAATGAAGATATTATACGAAAAGGAGAAAGAACTCCAGAGCAAAATAACAACAACAATGCAAATGAAATTACAGTAATTAGTTATCCAATATCTGCAGCAGATGGTTCCGATGATGATGTTCCACTGGCTCAGTTGAAAAACAAAATACCACCACAACCACCGTCTACGACAACCTTTAAGGAACTGCTACCAACACCCAATTTTGCCGTTGTTAAGTCCCAACCAAGACGCAAAGCGTTAAATTATAAAGGACAGAGAATCGTCAAAGATTTATTTGAGAAAAGGCTAGAAAATACCAAAGAGAAGGAAAAAACTAATGCGACGAAAAGAAAAGATAGCAAAAAAATACCAAACAAGGGGAATAAAAAGGGAAAAGCGGCTAAGAAGGGAGACAAGAAAACCAAGACCCCAAAAAAAAAGGTAATCCTAATTTAAAAAAAAAGAAAACAAAAGCAGGTATGAGTAATAAATGGTTTTGTCATGGATGCAAATCAGAAAGAGAAGAAGATATGAGAATGTGTAAAAAATGCGCTAAATGGTACCATGAAGAATGTGTAGGATTAACCAAAAATGATATTGAAGATTTCTTTTGCCCCGAATGCGTTTAACGACTGTAAATAAGTATTCTACATTAAGATAATTTTGATCTCTTAACAAGGCTGATTTGATAACAAGTTCCTAATTAAAAAATAAGTAAAAGTTATAAGTATTTACTTAAGTAAGTACTGGTGAAGAATATCCTAATGTTGTTAGAAATGTTGATTATAAAATAAGGTAAAGTTATAAGTAAGTATTTACTTAAGTACAAGTGAAAAATCGTAATGTTGTTAGAAGTGTTGATTATTTAAAAAGCCTTCAGCTCAATAAGGCCCACAGAAATTTTGTTTAATGAAAACTTACGAGCGATTTCTTTTATTTTTTGTTAAAAGTTCATGTTACAAGAGCTGTAACGAATGAAGGTTTAATTATATTGTTACCCTACTTGTTTAGAGTAAAATAGAAGAGTTCTTATATATTTAGTATAATAAGGCCCAAAGCCAAATATTTCCACTAATTAAGGATGTTCGCATGTTGTGAAGATACCAAATATTGTTATAAGTATGAGTTTAAAACTTATTTTTTTTTAAACTCGTTATTACTATTAAAATGTTTATTTCTTGTGCGGGCCTTACTATCCTGACAGTGTTTAACAAGGCCCAAAATTTTGGTTTTAAAAAACAGAAAATTTTCAAGAATACCAAGATATTTCTATAATTATTTTTACATATAAAGAAACTTTAATAAATGAGAAGCCTATTTTGAATGATGTTTACTTATTATCCCGATCATATCCAGAAATATTTCATTGTAAATAAAGGTGGGCCTTCAATGCCTGAACTACCTTACTCGTACATTTCAAAAAAATCTGAAAGTAGTGTTTTGACACACGGAATATGACCAGACTTACGAAAACAATCTCATCTTTTCTCATCCAAACTTTCGCCTCCCATTAGACCCATTTTGGAGATGAATTTCTATAAAAAACTTAAGTTTATTTTCTAAATTTTTTGTGAATATTCTACAAAAAACCCGCATACCTCTGATTCATAACATGAAAATGTTGTCACCTTCAATTTCATATGCTTAGGGGATGAATACTAAAAAATGCATCTCTTACTTTTTAACTTCATTTATGGTGAAAAGTTGTTTGTAATGATTAACCTTTGCCCGAAATATTATCACTCTTACTCAAAAAATTCACCCATTAGGGGTTGAATTTTCAAAAACGCTGAAATCAATATTCTTAGTTTTTGATGAAGAGTCTACCCGCAAAATAGTGCACCTCTTATTTAAAAAAAGGCCCGATTTTCATACAAAGTTCTATTTCCATTTAATTTAATTTCGGGGATGAATTTCCAAATATGCTGACACTTGTTTTCTTACTTTGTATAGACGAATCTATACACGTAATGTTACTCAAAGAACCTCAAGGTCTTCATTGAAACTAACCTCCCTCTTTACCCCATGAAGTGTTGAATTTTTGAAAAACGCTGAAATACTTTTTCTTAGTTTTTGATGATCAGTGTACACACAAGATAATGCACATGCACCACTTCCTCAAAAAGGCTCGATTTTCGAATAAAGTTTCAATGTCCATTTCACCCCTTTCGGGGATGAATTTCCAAAACTGCTGAAATACGTCTTCTTAATTTGCATAGAAGAACCTATACACGAAATATTACCACTCCTACTCAAAGAATCCCATAGCTCTTCATACAAATTTTCACCTCCCACTTTACTCTATTAGGGGTTGAACCTTCAAAAACGCTGAAATCAGTATTCACAGTTTTTAATGAAAGGTCTACACGCAAAAGAATGCACCCCTTACTCAAAAAAGCCCCGTTTGCCAAGAAAGTTCCACTGTCCATTTAATCCCTTTCGGAGATGAATTTCCAAAAATGCTGAAACTTGTTTTCATACTTTGCAAATAAGAACCTGTTCACTACTACTCAAAGAATCCCAAGCTCTTCATAGAAACTTTCACCTCCCTCTTTACCCCATTAGGGGTTGAATTTTCAAAAACGCTGAAATACATGTTTTCAGTTTTTGATGATCAGTCTTACACGTAAAATAATGCACCTCTTACTCAAATAGACCACGTTTTTCTTACAAAGTTTCACTGAAACTTATTTTCTTACTTTGTATAGAAAGAGCTGTACACGAAATATTACCACTCTTACTCAAATAAATCCAAGTTCCTCATACAAACTTTCACCCCTACTTAACCCCTTTAAAGAATGAGTTTTCAAAAATACTGAAATTAGTTTTTTGTTTTTAGATCGAGAATCTATACACAAAGTTTTATTACTCAAACTCAAAAATTACGTAAGTTTCATACAAACTTTCAACTCCGATTTGACACCCTTAAGGGATGAGTTTCGAAAAATCCTTTGTTAGTGCTTGCTTCTATTCTAGAAATTTGAAGTTTCTAGGTTCAGTAGTTTCGGCTCTACGTTGATGAGTGAGTCAGTCAGTCAGTCAGTCAGTCAGTCAGTCAGTCAGGACTTGTCCGTTTATATGTATAGAAGGTAAATCGCAATGGCCGTGTTCTAAGTAGTGACATTAATACACCCAAAAATTGGCAAGAAATCATACAGGCAGCTGTCACTGTCACATTTGTGTCGTTTGTGACAATCCGGGCCCAATTTCACGGCGCAGATGGATCGAGTGGCGTGAAATGTATCGAGGAGCGTCGCTAATCGGACTAGGGTCCTCGTTGACTGGGGTATAAATAATAATAATGGCAAACCAGGAGAGCAGTTATACTAAACGGTTGACAAAGATTTACGGAAATACCTATTGTGAAACAAAATCACTGTGAAGAACGTCACGTATTATAGATAATACGTACGAAACAATCGGTGTTCGATTGACCGCCGCCGCGACTGATCAGCTCTCCTTATGTTGAATCGCGAGCCGATTCAAAACATGTCGAGCGATATTCGACTTCTACGACAAAAGTAAAGCAGTTTCGTATATATTTTAATATACCTATCTGAGACTAATCGGAGTTTTCTATGTAAAACACACCAAGTATTTACATTTTGACTGGGACTTCTTGAGACTGAAAAACGTCTACATAATAGACTTTAGACATTCTTGGAACGAAAAGTGAAATAATAGGTTTCGTCCCTAGGACAATAATTAAACTCCTGTATGCAGCGTGCGACGTCCCCTCACCATACCGTGTTTTACCTTTTTAACCACTGACGAAAAAATAGAAGTGTTGTAAATTTAACATGTGTATCTGTGTGTCTGTCTGGAGCATTGTAGCTCCTAAACGAATAGACCGATTCGAAACTTGTCTGTCGAGATGATTCTAAGCTATTTTTCCTTTTTTATACCGTTTCGAAGATGTTCATCTTTGATTGGAACAAGTGACTGGATCTCAGCCAATATAGAAGCTAAAAATACCAAGTTTTATGTTCGTGTTTAGTAGCATTTTTATCCCACTCATTAAATGAGGGACTCACGGTGACCAGCTATATACCTGTATCGGTATTTCTTTTTTTTTGTATTTAATTATTTGTGTAGTGGTGGAGTTGATTATGTGGTACCTGGTATAGCCAAACAGGAGGTTTTACTACCCACGCCCAGAGATGAAAGTTAATCGATTAACGATTAAGATTAACATACTTAATCGCGATTAACGACTAACACTTAATCTAATCGTACAGTCAGCAAAGAAAGTGGTCTACCACTTTTGGACTCTATCACATGTAAAATAGAGTCGAAAAGTGGTAGACCACATTTTTGGTTGACTGTACGAGTTCCGATTAATTTTATCCCGATTAAGTTATCTAGCGATTAATTAATTCGATTAATTTTCTCTCGATTAATAGGTGGGTCAATTTCAACAAGACGCATTTTTTGTATCATTTCGGTGTGATTCTTTATTTTTGATTATTTTTGAGTTTTTTAAATGTGAAGAGATACTTTAGACTATATTATTAAACATATGTAAAAGGGACCCTGAAATCTGAAAAAGTTTTCGAGATATTCGAGATCGAATATGAAACACACAACGGAATGATAAATGTACACCAGGATGATAAAATAAGTGCACCGCAATGAAATTTCATACACCGGAATGAAAGAAAAGTGGCATATTATGAACGTAATTTTACTTTTGATATTCGTAATATATATTATATTGGCATTACATAATAATATAAATAAATATCTTAGTCCGGTATTAAAAACAAAATAAAAAAAAAAATATTATTTCAAGAATATTATGAAAAGTGAAGCTACTTTTGTTGTCATTCCGGTGTTTTCCTCATTATGGTGGGGTTTAAAGCCATTTTACTACACCGGAAACACCGGAATGAGAATGGTGGAATGAGAAACACGACATATTTTTATTTCTTAAAAATAAAGTAAGCCCTATATTCTAAAACTAATTCAACTCTTGAAATCGCGAGTATACTTTACCTGATATATATAAATTTCAAACCACGCAGTTAAAAAAGAAAGAAGCTATAACAAACTCCGGAATGAATTTTTTTTTGTCCCCTGTCCACCGCGATGAAATATTCACGTTTATACAAGCCAACGTATTGCCACTATACACAACCGCTCTCGTCGAGCGCCGCAGCTTGACTAAATTCTTTGAAGTGCGCGGGAGACGGGGGGCGTACTTGATCAAATTTGGGAAATAAATCGGTTCGAAACATTGTCGGCGGTAATGAGAAGTTTTCTCGGGACAAACGTATATGCACTTATTCAAGGGTATACAAAGGAGATATATAACGGGTAATGTGCTTTTTTCGTTACCTATTTATATGGTAATAAAATAATGGTAACAGATTTTCTTTGTCATGCATAGTATTTGACTTACCCGGCATTTTACAAACAAAACCGGCTTGGGGACAACCCACCTTGATGAGAAATTTGGTCTAAATATATATTTTTAAATTATTATATATATTGATATTTTAATTTTAGCTGTTGCCCGAGGTAGACAATGGCGGGCTGTATCCTAAAAAAAATGGTACTTTATTATTCAACCTTTCTGCACCTGCGTTTTCAGTCTTGCCATCAAAAAATACTGCTTGGGAAATTGACCCAGGTATTAGGAAGAAATAGGTAAGATATTTTAAGTTTAAGTCCCTAACCTAGAACATCTCTGCACTATAAAAACCACCTTGTATTACTGTAACAAGTTTATTTCACATAGCACACTATAATGTTTTTTCTAGTTTACACATGACAAGACATAATGTATTTTCGTAAAATGCACAAATGAGCGTGTCCCAACTTTTAATCGAGAATTAATCGTGAAATATAATCGTTTAAAATGACGATTAGTTAATCGTTAATCGAAGACTCTGTCGACTAATTTAATCGTGTTATTAAATTAATCGCGATTAATTTTGACGACTAATATGTTAAATCGATTAATTAATTGATTAAAAAAATAATCGATTATGCCCATCTCTGCCCACGCTATAATATTGCGGATTTTTAACACTAATTTACGATATTTTTGCGGTACTAATTTATTTGTATTTATATAAATAAGTATGTTTATCGTCGTCTAGTGCCCATAACACAAGCCTACTAGAGCTTACTGTGGGACTAGATTGATCTGTGTGAGGTTGTCCTATATTTATATATTATTTATTTTACTAATAGCAACTGCAAATTTTCGGTAACTGATGTAGGTGGAAAGTCGGTGAATATCACCGATGTAAATATGCCGATATAAACAAAGAGGAAAGAGACTAAATATTTCGCAAATATCAAGTATTTCTTACATAATAAATCTAAAACTATTTACAGTGATGAAAGTCTAGATTTATTTTCAATATAAGATTCCGTATTTATTTCGCAAGAAGAACGAAGGATTGAGCAGCATTCCAGTAGGTAAACAATTTAAATTTGATTAATGACAAATCCTTGACTAATAGCTATTGATGTTTAATAATGCAAATATATGAATATGATGTAGTATGCACATATGTATTGCCATATGTAGGTAAGCTCTTTTATGCTCCCAATATCCCGGGGCCGGACGAACGCTTGTTAGGCCATAAAGCCTGACCAGAAAGATAATATGACGATGCCCATATTGCGGAATTTCACTAGAACTAATTTCTTACACTGACAACATGGAAAGACTGACAATGATTTTATAATGGTTTGTCAACAATGTCAATGTCATTCGTGATGCTTTCTTTAAAAGACTAATATTATAAATATCCATAGAAAATGCCTAAAACCATTCACAATCGTGAACATAATATTATAAATAAAGTGTACATGTATTTGCTACACGAAAAACAGCCAGGAGAAGAGTGACATGTATTTAAACTAATGGCATTAAAGCGGTTGCGATTGGTTACAAAATTGTTGCCATATTAATCTTATAAATAGCGCCCTCTTGACAATCCTCATATATTTCTGGTCAGGCTTTACCTAGTTGGACGAGCAGTTCTAAATCGTTACGTTGCGTAGGTGCCTACTGTTTTTTTTTTTTTTTTTTAATATTCGTCCTTCCGGACAGGCTAAGACCATAGGCCATACTGCCTAGGTACCTACTGTTGCTGATTTAGTATTTTATTGCGGTGCATTCAGTGAATGTAGTGATTGCGAAAAATACTGTCCGTGACAGTGTTAAAATATTGATTAATATGAATTCATGTCCCTATCATGTTTTTCTTTCTGACAGATATGAGAAGCAAGCAGAGATCTATCAAATAGAACACGTTCAGAGGAAGTAGATACATTGCCATTAAATGCCGGCGGGAATTGACAACATTTCATAATTGCAACAGATGGAAATTAACATGGAGATCGAAAGAGTTTTGCGTTGTGTACACCCTTATAAACATTTGAATTTATTTTTCTGTATGTTAATAAATATAAGAAATATACATAAAGTAAACGAAATCAACGATAACTATGCCTACATTTTAGTAGTAGTAGTGTAATCTCCAGTTATTAATTAGGCGAACTAAGTTGACAGCTGGAAGTGTTGTCAGAAATAGAAACAAATAAATAGTTATTGGTTTACGTCGATACAAATATGTCGATATAACCTTAACAATACACCCATAGACCCTTAATTATGTTGTAATAAGGTTTATTATTATTATTTTATTTAAGCTTTATTGCACAAGTAAGAGTACAAATGGCGGACTGTCAAGAAAACAAAAAGGCAGACAGCGTTCTTAGCGATGTCCTAAAATAAAGTTCGTTCGATGTAAGTATTTAAATACCAACTGTTTTTTTTATTAAAGTTTTCGAGTTACTTTAGTCTGGCTTTTGGTTGGTAGTTCTGGTTTAGGGTGTAGGTACACGACGCGAAGCTCTCTCAATCTCATTTCCACTATTTTAATTTGACAATTCTAAAATGGAATGGCAAGTCTTGAAATGTTATAAATACAAACCTTGCGTATTGTCCTCTCCACCGTCACTCTCTTCACTTCCAACGCTGACCGGACTCTCTCTCTTCTCCTCTCTTTCTCTCCCATCAGGCACAGGCGCTAAAACTCTAGACAGCCATGGCTCTCCATAACCTAATAAAAACGGTATAGACACACCATTTTGCAAAAATGGGGCGTTAAAATAATATCTCATCCTATTCAATTCTTCTTCGTCTTCTTCTGAGTTTCTAGAATGTTCCGATTGGTTTTCGATATCGATTTCTGGCGATTTTCGATTGTTTCCGATTATTGAGTCTATGGAAAACGGTTTAGGTTTCTTTGTCGGCGTTTCAGCTGTTTGTGGTTCCATTTTTAAAGCACTTTTTTTCACACAAATTATTCAGTTTTGAATTGATATTAGTTAGACGAAATATTTGACTTTAAAAAATTAAGTCATATTTTTACACTTGGAGTTTAATATTTGACACGAACTTGAATACACAATAAAATGTTAGTTATTAAACTATTCAATTATTCACTTAAAACAAATAGTTCTGTTTTCAAAACAATAGACACATAAAATTCGTAACAGAAAACGCACTTTTTAAAACCACAAATAGTGATGTGCATCAATTTCAAATTCGGAATTCGATTTTTCGACACGTCCGTCCGCCGCGCGACCAAGGCGCTACTCGTTCAGCCAGACAGCCACGCCTACATAGAGGGTGTACTCAAATTTATTTTATTAATGCTCGCCGGGCAAATATAAGCCCTATTACTAGCGCTTAATACAGCTATCATTATCGCGCCCCTGATTTGCTTAAGGTCTTATAATGGAAGCTGTTTAGTCGTAAAGTAAGCGTTGGATACACGACATAAAAGTGAATTTTACGGTATAATCTGCTGTAGAGCATTCCAATCCTGCGACATTTGAGTTTACAGCGTAGCAGCTTCGTTTTATGGTTGATATTGGTTCGTTTATAAGTAAAGAAATAGCTTTTGAAATCCAGGAACAAAATGATTAAGATCTCTTTTGTATGACGTAAGAAAGAGCTGGGTATAGGTTATTAGGGCGCGTTAGAGGGAGATGGAGAGATATGTTTGTGGACATAGTACACGCTGGTAATTGGTGGTGATCAGAGTGTTTTGCCAGTGTCAGCACTCAGTGAATTCATCGTTTTGTGCTCCGCTTAGTACTTGCTGGAGTTTTATATTTTATCAGGTAGTTTTTTGAGGGGTTTGACATAGTGCTATCTAACTAACTACTATATTAAACTATATCTATATTGCCAAGTTAATATTTAACCACTTGACTTCATAGTTTTGTACCTACCAATGAAAAATTTGTTTTTATAACTAGCTACCTAATACTTTTCTTGAAAATATGTTGCTCGGTCATGGAACTTTTAAAGTAGAATTCGAGAGTGAATGATATAAAAAGCAGTTAGGATAATTATCCTAATATTTGCTATCTCCTTGAATGAAACTCGAGATTAAACCCTTAAGACTTACGGTAGGTTTTTAGTCTCATCATATACTAGGTACCACAGAATACTATCTTCGTAGGATATTCCTCAGCCACAACTACAATCGATAATTTGAGTATTGTCATATTTGATTCTTAAATGACCCATTAACTCATCTAAGTTACAAACTTACTCCAGTCCGTCTAGCACAACTATGCTTCACAACTCTTGTCGCGCGACTTGGCGTCACCTATCACTCTGTCACAGTATTGTACAGAAAGAGATACCTAGGTAATATATCTCGCGCGAGAAACTGCGAGATCGAGAGAAAGATCGCGTGTCACAGTTATGTTGGAGGTGCAGACGAAGATAACTTCGTAAGAAGTCGCGCGAGTCCACTGATCTGTATAAAGCTCTGCTAAATTGTTTGCTATTCAACACTAATAGCCAGTGTTGAATAAATGGATTACCTACATCTAAGATTTTGATAAGTTTCTTAGTTTTTGGTAATTTAAGTATAGGATGTTTTCAAGCCAAGCTCGAAAGTAAAATTGATATTTGTCATTACCGATCGCTTAGATTGTTAGGCAGATTTTAAACTAAATGCGTTGCGTGTTAGACTCCATGGGTGTACTTACAGTTAATTGTGCTGCTCTGCTGTTTGTAGTAATATGTTTAAGTGTAGGTATATAGACTCTAGCTAGCCAAATAATGTTGACAGATATTTCCTTGTGGTACCTATCACCAATTGTCTATGATTAAAAAAAATAGTAGGTGGGTCCTCTATAAATAATTTTGATCCTTTAAGTACTAGTTGTAACATTCCGATCGAGTTGAAATTTGAAATTGTACTTATGTAATCTGTTTGGTGATAGATTAATGTATCATCGAGCTAGGTCTTATTTACACTACCTACTTTCTAATAAATAAAATATAGTGAAAAATCTTGCGAATTGTGTTTGATATGTTTTTCAAGCCAGTCCGCTAGCCTGTGTGATGCTTTCGTCATCACTATAGCGGACAATTAACACCCATTGTCCCCTATGCCAAATAGATAGACAGATTGCTCTACAATTTTGATTTAGAGGTAGTTATTAGACTTCGTTTATCTCCTGCGCGAGCGAAGAAGCAAGTCCACTGACCATTGTAAAGTTGCAGTCGTCTACCAAACCCCCCAGCCCCGTCTACCAAATTGCGACTTTAGTCTTGGGTACACAGATTAGCTAGACCCAGGAGACTAATTTTAAGTCCATTCACTTGTCTTGAAACATAATTATTTGACATAAGAAAATGCGCTAGTCTACTGGCCAGTGTAAAGCTGCCCTCGTCATTAGAGGACAATTTGCTAGATAACTATATAGCAATTAAGGTTAATTGTCATAATTTAAATAAAACGGAATCAGAATTTGAATTTCGATCGCAAGTAGATTTTGAAAACAGAAATAACAGAATGTCATCTCACCATGTATCGCAAATCCGTCAACCAAAATAATTTAAACTGTCATTTTCTATTATACACGATTACGTGCGATTTTAAACGAGACTCGAATGTTCTTTTAAGATCTCACGTATTACTGTAATGTTTGGACATCATAAGAAGTTGCGCTAGTGTACTGGCCAGTGTAAACCTGCCGTCGTCATTAGAGGACAATTTGCCCCCCGCCGTCCCCTCCGCCAAATTGATTGCGGCTATTAGTCACCCGGATAACTTGCCGCGAGTTTTCTGATCGTTTGGTGGAAGACGGATTATAATGTCGAGAGTATACATCGGTTATCATAATTGTGTATTTTTGTATGAAGATATATGTATACATGTACCTATATGGACGTCAAGTCGCCTGTCCTACGTTAACGTTACGTCTGTGCGTATGTTTGTGTGATGCTATTTTTAGTTAGAATAGTTTTAATTGATTCTGTTTTTTAATAAGGAAATACCTAATTTTAGTGTGTGTTTAATTATGTGATATTTTTGCATTTGTGGCGATATAGCTGTGAAACCAGGGGATCGATCCATCGATTTTAAATGTAAGTTGACAGCTGGCTTATTTGTGTTGTTTCTTTTTTTCTCTCACTTATTCTCATAGAGATTTGGTAATTATTGATTTCAAAATCAAAATCAAAATCAAAATCGTTTATTTGCACTGAATATACATAGATAATGGACCGGAGAGCAGCAATCACTATAGATAGGTAGGTAACTATAGCTCGCCTGAAACTCTAAGAGTAAATTATGTCAAACAAGTGTATAACACCTATACTATTAATAATTATAGTGAAGCCGTATGTCAATTGTGTTAGTTTGATATTATTAACTCTCCCTTTACTGCATATGAAGATTACGACGCCATTTTATGGCCGTTACAACTGATGACTTTATATGCCGGCGTGTCGAAGATCAAAGTAAAAAAAAATACAGTAATGCATGCTGTTGACGGCTAAATTCTGGACGAGCTATATACCTAGGTATATAGATATTCACGCCGCGACCGGCGACGGCGACCCTAATAGCTAATTACGGGCGTGAGCCCTAATGTGGGTGGCAAAGTCAAACATACTTTTAAATACCCGATCACAAGAAGCACAGTGAAGCTGACGGAAGCTATTGTAGGTATAATTGTAGCTGGGTTTGGGACGAGACTTTCTTTCTTGACGCCTCATATCAAGATCAATCAAACGAGCCTCTTCAAAATCTTTGACACTTTTTTTTTCTTGATATAAGATCGCCATTCAGGTCGCGGTCGCTGTGAGGCCTTGGACGAACTATACTTACTCTTTGTCCTATTAAAAAATGCTTTGTTCCCAAAGAATGAGTAAAATGTAACGGAAGTCGCGGGAAAAACCAAGTAATATTAAACGTACAGTTTCTAGTCTAGTCTCGCAGTCGTTTCTCACATGTATCTAAACAAGTCTATCCTTTACAATGTCGCTGTTAGGAGCTTTCCATAATGGCTACAAAACCACGAATCCACAACCATTTTTAACTTTCCCAAACAATTATTCATAAAATGATGTCTCCCTAGGGCCTATGATGGTTGCGTTATCACGCGATAACTAAGTGACAAAGCATACGTCACGTTTTGACAAGATGCGAGTGTGAGGGACAAATGCTTTGTCACTTTTTTATCTCGTTATTAACGCAACCATCATAGGCCCGAGGTTTTAATCATAATTAAGAACAGATGATGAAACATGAGTTCCCAAAATATACCTATAATAAAATATATATAATAATAATAATATACCTATGCATTGTTTTTTAATAGGCTATGTGTAATTGGTAACTGTAGCTAAGAGTCCGCCGAGTCTGATTCGCGTAAGTAGGTATAATTTGACAATATTGTAAAGCATTTTAGTATTGGTTTCTGTTTCTTTTAAATAAAATACATAAATAAAGCTGGTATTATTTTGTCAAACAAGTCTGCACAATGTGTATCAGTTGTTTTTGTGTGAGTTTATGTTTATCTGCTGGAACAATGAAATTGTCTCCACTACAGTGTGATATAGCCCTAAGAAATATTAGCTTCTCAAATTAGCGTTGCGGGCAGAATACTCATTGAAACGCTATACAATAAAGACAATAGATCATTTAACTGTATAAAATGTACCTGCTTGTGTCAAAATACCAAGGTACCTACGACTTATTACATAGTTAAGCATTATCGTTTACTAGCGACCCGCCCCGGCATCGCACGGGCAGAATGCTGATAAATTATGTATTTATACATATAAACCTTCCTCTTGAATCACTCTATCTATAAAAAAAAACCATCAAAATTCGTTGCGTAGTTTTAAAGATCTAATCATACATAGGGACTGACAGACAGACAGGAAGTGACTTTGTTTTATACTATATAGTGATAAATTTAAGTGCTTACCTATTCAATCATATTTCTAAAACTTAAACTATTGATCATACAAAAATCCTAAATTAAAATGATGGCTCCTTTGTCCAAACCAAACCAGAAATCATCACTAAACTCTATACTCATTTATCTCCTGCAACAAATTATCCATCTCTAATACTAAATTCACACACAGCTTCCCAAATCTCATCCCATCCATTAACCCAGCGCCATTACGACCCCCTATAAATCCCCATAATAGAATCAACTTATTCATAACAACATTAATATGACCATAAAATTAAATATTAAAACACGCTGTGAATCAACGATCCGTCCAAATTGCTTTCCACAATCAAGTCTCTATCCCATTTTCGCGCGGTTAAACTAGAGCAACAGACGGAGAGAGATATATTTTGGTAGTATCCATTTTGACTGCTGGCTCGTAAGTAATGAGTGTAGTCACGCCCCGCAATCACGTTCCGCTACTGCGATTGGTCGGTTTCGAGTTTTGAAATGAGAACGGTTTTTTTTTTAATTTCCTTTCATTAGCGACAAAACGATGGCACGGCACGCGTTCAGCCGACGTTTGATCCCGGGCGGTTCCATTTATCTTGTTATGCTTATTGAATTGTTTCTAATTTGATATGTTGACAATCGCCGTTCAAATATTAGAAGTGCCTAATAAAAACAGTTGAATAATTGGATAAAGGCGTTAACTTTGTCTTGTTAATAAAAGATACATAGATAAATTATTGAAATAAATCTATATACATGGATAAATATAGAAAAGTCCTGACTGACTTTTAGACACCTAGTCCAAACCCCATAGGCTAAGAAAAATGAAATTTATCAATACTACCATGAGCCTATTTGTTATGTGGAGAGGCCAAGAATAGGTAATACATATTTCGCGACATTTCCACTATTTTTTTATATAATAGATAGGATTTTTCTGGGCTAGGGTATCTAACTTCTGGTACCTACAGTTCACAAAGTTATTTCTTGTGTGGGTATTGTTATTGGAAAGGGGTCGTCCACATATTACGTCACGCAAAATGCCGACTTTTTGAACCCCTCCCCCCCCTATGTCACGCTTTTTTGCTATACCTTTAACATGAACTGTCACGTTTGGTATGACCCCCCCTCCCCTTACGGTGTTACGTAATATGTGGATGATCCCAAAGTATTTGAATAAATTTTCCAGATTCAGCTTTTTTATTATTTGTCATATCATTTTTTATGAATAGTTACTAGTTCGGTACCTATAGCATTACATATTTGCACAATAGCGACTCTCCCATGAAAACTAAATAAAAATCCTTGGATACTAAGTTTATTTTTTTGTGAAAATAAAACCTACCAATTTATATTGTATCAATATCTTGGTCTACTTAGATGCATACCTACTATAATTTATGATTAACTAAATTATAAAAAATTAAGAATCTGTTTCCGATATAAGAACAACCTGAACAAAAAAAAACAGCTAAGAAAAAGTCCTCCATGAAATGAAATATGACAAATATCGCAAAATACTACTCAACATTACCAATTTCTATAAAAAAGGTAATTTTCATGGAACTGCCATTAACTAAGTACTTACCAAGACTATTTTAAAAAGCATAAACTCCACACAAAATCGCAAACACCAAACCAAAAAGTAAATCTAAAACGAAATATTCCCTAATTTAAATGACGGCATCATATCATGAAGCTACAAACCTTTTAAAACAACAATAAATGCATTAAAATCTAAGTAAGACTACGAATTCAAAATCCGAATCGGACCCTAACGTGTCGAATTGACGTCGTGTCACATCACTACGTACGCTCGTATTAAAAAAGAACTAGCGCCCGCTAAAAAATAAAATAGTTAAATCTTAATATGTATTGATTTAAATTCAAAATGCAATGCGTTTCGTTACACACATAATACTTTTCGCAGTTGATGCTATGCCTAGTTGAGTGCACTTTACACGCGATGCTAATCCTACAACAACATGACCAACTTAACTTTGCTGCCTGAAAACAAATAATATATCTTATGGCACTCCATTTTAATGACATTTTCTTATATCCAAGACTACATTTATGATTGAATTATGAAACAGACTTTGTGAACGGATTATAGTATATCTTATCCTTAAGTAAATACATTTAAGATTCAATTTTCATCGATGTTTAGTTAGCAAATGTGAATAATAAGTTTGTAATTTGTCAATTCGCGCCCGTTTTTGGGAAATGGCGGACTTTTGACGTTTTTGACAGCTAGAAGGGCGGCAAACAATGTCATTCGAGTCACTGCGTAAAGTATCACTTTTATTTGATATTTTTTATGTGATATTATTTTGTTCGTTTCGCTTTTTAAATATGCTCGTCAATCAATGAATTAGTATTTGAACAGGGTTCAGAATAATCAACACTTTTTGTGATTGCTAACTGTTCACTGTTGAAACGATAAATCAAAGTGAATAATATTGATTAAATAATAAAATAAATATTGATGAATTTACGTAAGTAGTAGGTAAAGTTAAATACCAAAATACAGTCTGACCAAAAAGAGTAGAAATTAAAAAGTGGCAATACTGTAGTGCCGTCCCCGTTTTCTTAGATTGATTAGAAAGGGACGACCAAAGGGACGACACTACAGTATTGCCACTTTTTAATTTCTACTCTTTTTGGTCAGACTATATTTTGGTATTTAACTTTACCTACTACTTACGTTTGTCAGACTGTACCGGTCGGAAAAAGGGATACGTTTTAGGGTTCCGTGCTAAAAGGGTAAAAACGGGACCATATTACTAAGACCACTGCCCGTCTGTCTGTCACCAGGCCGTGATAGCTAGACAGGTGAAATTTTCACAGATGATATATTTCTGTTGCAGCTATGTACCTATAACAACAAATACTAAAAAGAGAACAAAATAAAAATTTAAGTGGGTCTCCCATACAACAAAGGTGATGATTATATTGCCGTTTTTTTAAGGAACAGAACCCTTCGTGCGCGAGTCCTACTCGCACTTGGCCGGTTTTTTATTAAATTACCTATTTTAATATCAGTTCTACGTAACATACCTAGTTTACAGTTAATAAACCATCTTATTATATGCAAAATTAGAAGAACACTAATATTTATATTAACCCTCTTCCAAACAACATTAGCCACATTAACACACATGTCACCGTCTCCAATTAGAATGGACTTCCTCGCATTCTATTTTCAAAACGCAATTAAACAATTTGTCACCGCCACCACTGGCAACACCACGCTCGACTAACATTATTTTATTGCCCTGGCAACATTTTAGCGTCTTTGAAAATGGAACTGAAAATCGCGCTGAAGATGCAATGAGGCGCGAAATGCGGTACGGTTTCGCGCCTTTGAGTTCTAAAAATAAATAAGGCCGTTTGACAGTTAGACAACGGATGGTGCATTGTTTTATTGCGAGTTTATTGAAGAGTGACTTTGTAACGGGGTATTTTAGCTTGAGTTGGATTTGGGGATTCTTCAGTTATACATTACATGTGGTTGGGTATTCATCATTAGGTACTCGTTAGATCTAGTAAACGGCTTGCAGATAAAGTTTTCTCACAAATAAACACTACTTATCATCTAAGCATCTACTCTACTATCAAAGTTCCATAATAATGGTAAAATTTTGTATCTTCCCTAATTTCGGCTGGCTCCTTTTCAGCTTGCCCAAATAGTTTTCGTATGTCCGGATATGTCTAGTTGTTCGGCTGTTCTTGCCTATAGGTCGCATTTCTCAACCAATTTTCATGAAGTTTTGTGAGTAGGTTTGTTAATTATTTAATTTGACGATTTAAATGGCTGAAATAGGAACTTGAAAACGTAATAATTAAAGATTTTTGAAGAAAAAAAAAACATCAGTGCTGTGACACTGTGTGTTTAATAATTATATTTTACGACGAAGCATTAAAAAGTATGGCCGCTAATAACAGCTAAACATCTTGTAACAAAATTAGTCCGTCGTTTTCCTCCCTCCCTGATTTATGACAAAACTTCACAGCCATTGAAAATAAATCGCAGAGGCAACTAAATCATTTAACTTTGGGATTTTTTCTGTCTCCATTTAGAGGTTACAGTCCGTGCTATTTATTGGGCCAGACAAGGAGTCACAACTTTGTCCGATATTCGTTTAATATTTAATATTTATTATGATTATCATCGGCTCTATGAATAATCATTTATTAAAAAAAAAAAAAAACTTTTTCATGGCATATTGAGTTAATCTTATTCAACTACAGTATGCTGTAGAAATTATCAGTTGTCATCCCTAACCATTCTATTTAATCGCCCATGGAGAGTATTTTAATACTTAAACTTCAAACTATTTCCCGCGCAATACCCGCCCACCAATCCATCACACTATGCTCAATAATGCTCATCGCTCAATGCTCAACAAACGCACGCTCGTTAGGCACTGGCGACTTCGATAATTGTCATTTGGCACCAAATTAGATCCAAGCAGTTTAGTGACGTGTGAATTAATTGAGTTTTGTCTGTGGTATTTTAATTTGAATTCTTTTAGCGCATGTGGCAGGATGCGCAGTGACAGGGTGTTTAGCGTTTGTTTTTGTTTGTCGGGATTTGAAAAAAGAACTAGTTCTCGCTTAAACAAATCGAGATTGTTTTGAGTAGTTTTTTTTTCTAAAAATTCGGTAAAAAACATAAATGTTCGTGAAGTCGGTTGAAAACATATTATAAAAGATTGAAAACTGTATCAATCTCGAAAAACAAGAAACTAACAAAATTGATAGAAACCAATCGATCAGCGAATTCAATCAAACAAACCATCAACACGCAATTATCTAATATCAACTCTAACATTATTCAAATATGTCTCCTTAAAATATACCTCACTCCATTACAAACTTCTAAACAGTCCATGAAAAATGAAAATTGTAGTAAAAATTAATTCATTGTACACTTTGTCTTAGACAGAATAAGGTCGACTTGGTCCTGTATTTTCTTATATTTATGTTTTTTTGTGGATGAGAGAGATTACTCTGAAGTCTGAAAATTGGGAACATGCAACAAAAAATACTGTTATTAATTTATACGGTTCGTGCCTGAATTCTGCCTTGCGGCTGTATCAATGCTGAATTGCGATACGTTGCAGAATCGTGTTTACGTGTATGAGTGTAAAGTCTATTGTTTTAGGTATATTATGACTAACGACAGCATCGCTACTGTTTTGCGACTGCATTAATACTGAATGCTCCAAAAAATCGCCACTATCTCCCTTACTCGAGAGCGAGAGAAATACCTACGTGATACTGGTGATAAGACTTGGTGAATTTATATATTACAATTTATAAATATATAATCCTAATTAATTTTGATTTGTAATGTGTAATTTAATTTAAACTGTAATTTTATTTATTATTGTATAATTTTCTGTGTAATTTAATGTGTATGTGTTTTGGCTATGTGCTGTAAACATACTCATGTTTTTAAAATAAATAAAATAAAATAAATTTAATTGTCGTGAATGATTCGTATGGAGAATAGACAGCGCCTCTGGCGGTTACTTTGTAGAACTACAATTGACAACATTTCATATTTATAACAGGTGGAAATTAATATAGAGATCGACAGGGCTTTATGTCGTGTACCTTAATAAAAAATCTTTGAATTTATTCTTCTGTATTTAAAGAAATATAAGAAAACACATCAAATAACTGCAATCTAAGATAGGGCTTGCATCCTGGAATTCCGGGATTTCCAAATTCCGGAATCTCGAATGATTTTTCCGATATTACAATTCCGGACGCTCAATATCGAAAATTCCGGAATTGAAACGACTTTATTTAATATAGTCCAAGACAGTAATATAAATTATTTTACGGATGGTAAATTTGTTTAAGCTTAAATCCATATCCATACTAATATTATAAATGCGAAAGTGTGTCTGTCTGTCTGTCTGTCTGTCTGTCTGTCTGTCTGTCTGTCTGTCTGTCTGTCTGTTACCTCTTCACGCTTAAACCGCTGAACCGATTTAGATGAAATTTGGTATATAAATAGTTTCAGTCCCGGGGAAGGACATAGGATACTTTTCATCCCGAATAAATGTAGTGTTCCCGTGGGATGAGCGGGTAACACCGCGGAGCACAGCTGGTATTATAATATATTTATTCACTTGTATCTTTAACGCTCTCTTATATACACCCACTCGAAGTATCTCTGTTTTGACTTTTGGCCCTATGGTTGAAGGGTAGAGAATGCCATTTGGCATTAAATTCACCATTTGCGCTGACTTTTGTTTCGTGCAATAAAGTTTCAATAAATAAATATAGGAACAGTTAGCAGTAAGAACCATTTATAGTCCGCATTTACAATAGTCGAAAAGTATACTGGTTATTATGGTAAAACACTAAATTGCAGACTATTCACCAGGATTGAGCCAAATTCAACGTTTTTAATTCACATCTGTCTAAGATCTTGCCACTATTTATCTACCCTCTACATAGATATTGCAAAATCTCTCATTAAATTAAGGCTCCACTAAGCATTTTAAAGACATGTCTATTCATGATTGCGGCCTCGTGGAAATCCAAGGGCATTGTTGTCGATGATAGAAACGTAAGGAATTGGGAGACACAACATTTTCAAGATAGTTATGTGCTCGGTAAAAACATACGATAGTGACCAGCGGGGTTCTAAATATCAAGGTATAATAAAAAAGTCATACATGACACGATGTAATGGGGTATCTCAAGTAATTATAGAATCAGGTCAATTAATCTCATTCAACCAAAGACAGAATAAGAAAGCTGAAAAACTGAATCAAAACAAGTGAAGGAAGAACTTTAATCTATGAATTCATTGAATGAGGAGGTCCTCTTTAGCTTCCCGTTGACTCCACGGAAGCTCAAAATACGTATTTTTGACAATGGGATGGCTGATGACAATCGGCTTGTGTGGGACTGTGCTGATCACCAAGAGATGGACTAAGACATGGCTAAGCAAGCTTTAGATTACTACACTTTTGATGTGTACACTAAGTTAGATACTGGAGCGTCTGTGCGAACATCACTGTCGGAATGAGAACAAAGAAACAGACATAAATAAGAGGCATTTGTGTAATTTAAATGAATTGTAGGTACCTTTAGCCCGTCACCGACAGAAAATGACGAAATACAACCGTCTAAATAAGAATAAGATGTCCACAAAATTTGACCTCAAAAACAGACATTTTATAGACTAGGGTGAAAATCTCTCGACATCAAAAACCTCTAATCATCAATAAGGATAAAGACATTGATTTCCGCCTTAAATAATAAAAAATACACGTTTTATGTATACTTTTGTATGTTAAGTCAATTCCGGAACCAGTTCTGGAATTCCGGAATTGAGTGCCAATCTCGAAGTCAATTCCGGAATTGGAAAACCGTCCGATATTGCAAGAACTAATCTAAGACAATACGGGCTGAATAGGGTTGTTGTCTAAACCAAAGAGCGGAAAAAAAAAAAAATTTATTTGACGTTGACAGATGACAAGATGCATACCGAGTTTTATTAAGATTTTTTTTAATAAGAAAACCGACTAAAGTAACCGTTCCATTAAGTTCTGGTTTTGGTGTTGCCACATTTTAAATGAGTATGTTTTTATAAATTAATAATAAAATAAATAATCATCTCAGAAAATAAATAAAAACAGACATTACTTCATCTTTTTAAGCAGAATTCAGAAAAGTAATAAAATGATAGTCTTAAAAATATGAAATGTTGTCAATTCTCCATACACATACTTTACGGAGTCGCTAACGAGTACTGTCACTATAAACAGTGTAAACTCGTGGTAAGGGCATTGGGTTTATACGTAAGGGCGCCTCCCCAAACGCAAGCTTCCGTCACTTGTTAACAAATTATACGTTTCGAGTATTGTGATATACTTATGTAGAGTTAGGAATGAAAATAACTGGCAAATATTTATTCACAATATTTAATAACACTGCAAATCTGGACTAGTAAGAGGACAAGGTAACGAGACGTCCGAAATGTGATGTACCTCGTAACATGGATTTGGAGAATCTATACATCTCCTTTGCGTGGACGAATGTAATTAGTTACAACATAAATGTATTGATTTTTTATTAACTGTTGAGTTTCTTTCGGCTTTCTTCTCAACAGCGGTCTCCACTAAGGAAATGTCGGTAGACTCACAATCGGACATGTAAAATAGCCCTACTTACTGAATTAATTATTTAATTTCCTTTCATTTCGAAGATTTCGCACCTTGACGCACGATTCCACCTTCCGATTTTTAGACAGCCACACGCCTCGCTACACACACTACCAAAGTTGAATTTTACAAAAACAACTAATCAAATACAGTTCACAGGCGACTTTTGCAAAAATTAAGAGATAATCTGTACCTAATCTGTACATTATTTATAATGAGCTTGCTTGTCCACAAATGTCGCGTGATTTAGCGTCACCTGTCTTGCTCGTACGGTATAGAAAGGAGAGTGACAGTTAGTATTTGCCGCGCGACAAAGAGTCGCATGTCACAGTTATGCTTGTTGTGCAGCCACGTAATTATAATGTTAGTGTTGGCAATAATGCGGCGTTTACCATTTGGACCGTGGCCTAATTGCAAACGGTTTGGTGCCAATATTATAATTGCACTCAGCTGCTGAATCGAAGTCCCAGAAGAACTGGATCTTTTATCGCTTACGACCCACCCCAGCTTCGCACAGGCGCAATGCTATATTATGCATGTATTATACAAATACACCTACCTCTTTAATCAGTATATCTATTAATAAAAACCGCATCAAAATCTGTTGCCTAGTTTTAAAGATCTTTGCATACATAGGAACAGATAGACAGCAGGAAGCGACTTTATTTTATACTTTGTTCGGATTGATTCCTGTCGCGCATCTTTCCGCCATCGTTCTACGCGACAATCCTTTCATCCTTACTCACAATAGATAGTTGGCAGTCCACAATTGTAAGTTTCCTGCCTCGCATGACTGCATTGTGTAATAATTGATTATTGAATTAATCGAATACGTAACTGGTTCGCTGGCTCAGCCTGCATTCCCAAATCTATAAAGATTAAGTATAACTCTGTGTAATCCTATTGACATGTAAAATGTTATTTTATCAATAAACGATTGAATTGAATTGAATGTGAACCATTTTTTTTCTAAATTTCCCAAAACAACTATATTTTGGCAAGGTTTAGAGAGAAACACTATAGTGAGACTACGTTAACTCTTCCAAGCAAATTATGAACTTTCAAACCATCCAAAGTCAGTTTAGTATGGTTGAAGGAAAAAAAATGATGTTCACATTATTTCTATCAAAACTGCATAAAAGAGTTAGCCTGGTTTGACTCTTTACTTCTTCAAAAAACCTTCTACCTCTGGTGTAGCAGGTGTAGGGTGACGGTAAGCATTTTCCTTAAAAGTATGTATGTATGTAAACGCTTTATTGTACACAACAACTGGTTATAAATACATTGATAACAAATGAAATATGTACAAAGGCGAACTTATCCCTATTAGGGATCTCTTCCAGTTAACCTTTGAGCAATTGAAGGAATGACGAATAAAAGTTAACCTAATAAAATCGTCTTACATTTTTTTTTCCAATGTAGGTAAAATTTCACTCAATTTTTCAATCACATTTTACATTAAAGATGGAACAGTAGGTATAGGAACATGTGACACCCTGCAAGGGCACAGCAATTATAGAGAGGGCTACTATTTACACATTTCAAAATATTACAATTACTTTAGGTACGTTATATGCATTATTGTTCACATTGAATGTTTACAAATTTACATTCTTGCCTATCATTAATCATTAGTATTCTCTTCAAAGAAATCACGTAGGGTATAGAAACATTTATTAATGAGAAATATTTTTAATTTGGTTGCTTCAACAAAAATAAAATTGTACTTTTGGGTACTATTGCCGTGTCTATAGCTTGTTCAGTCAACTAAGAAAAGGCCATTCAATTAGTAGTACTATGTCAAATAACTCATATCGCCCCGCCCACGAGACCCTCTAATTGTTGCCGAAACTTGGTCCAAACATTCGAGAATATGCCCAACGTTTTTTCGATGGAATCGGACGGGGACAAAAGCTTTTTCTCAAACATGCAATGAAATGTCCTCATAACGTGCGTTATAACAGGCTTCGAAGTATCACGTTTCGGGCGGAACAACTCGAGAGAATTTTAAAGGAATTTCATACAAAATTGAAGGCCTAGGTCGGGAAGTAATTTTATTTTAAACATGGCGTCTTTGTTCATGAACAGGCTCAACTGAATTATATTTTTTTGAGTGATTGTTTTTATTTCATTGCATATGTTTGAGAAAAGGACTACCTATACATGCCTTAGCCGTGAAAAGGGTAAATTTGAAAATTTATGGTTAGGCTGGGCAACATACGTATATGGGAGTTCAACATAAGTTTCGTCTTCTTCATGTGAATTTCCATGTTCATCATTAAATACTAACATTTTACATAGAAAACTACCGCGAGTCTCAGACATATTAAAATACATAAACCAGTGTTCAGTTGGCCGCCGCGATCGGTTCTCCTGATGATGAATCGCCTACCGATTCGAAACATGTCCAGCGATATTCGGCTTCTACGATGTGACTAAACCCGTTTATGTGTTTTAATTTTACAAAGATCAAAGCTTAAAGAAAAATTGAAATAAGAGTTACTTGGTGGAAGAGACCGGGAATCGAACCTGGTACCTCTAGATTGCCGGTGCAGCGCGTTAACCACTTCGCTACCCTAACTCCAAGCAACCTGTCTAATTTTTCCATACGCTTTATGTGTCGATCTTTGCATTGTTTATGTGAAAGGTTAAGCTTCCCTTTTCAACTCTTTAAGCTTTGATCTTTATATTAATTTGTATAAAAAAAATGAGACATTACATGTTTCATTTGTATCCTGGCTTTTCGACGAATGTTTTACTTCGCAGAATTTGTATTCCTCTGCACATCCTGTACGACACATTTTTCAAAATTGTTGTAAATCATCCTATAGATCAGGGTCCGTATTCGACTTTGAACTTAAAAAGTTAATTGCTAAACAATTCAATGCGAGACGTCAGTATCGGCATTCGAGTACAGGTTAGGTTAGGTGAGATTTGTTTTATAACAATCCCAAATAGTTTACAGTTTCACATTCGGCGAAAAATAATGCAACGAAAAGGCAAAGAACCTGTTTCATTTCATAAATACTAACATTGTTTAATTCAATGCTCAATGACGTGCGACCACAAGCAAATGTTGGCACCCAACCTGTCATTACGGTACAGTCGTTCGAATTTTAATTCGATAATGTCCTGTAATTGGCCGGCAATTTGTGTATAGTTCGCCCCCTTAATTTCAGTGTATTTTTGTTTGTTTTACAATTTATGGGAAAATATTTTTAAGTAGGTATGAGGAACTTGGTAAATGTTATTTGAAACCTTAGAAATAATTATGCCTCGAACAAGTCTTCTTACAACTGATTTGTGAAAGATGAAGCCGATTTAGGTTTTAAAATATTTGCCCTGGCCGGGATTCGAACCCAGGACCACTCAGTAGGCAGGTGTCTACACACTGCGCCAAACGCGTTGTCATCACTGGCAACACACATTGGTTAAAAACCTCCGTCTTAAAACACTAATTGTGAGGTTAGGTTAGATTAAGTCATACATGAACTCTCTGTTCCTGAACAGCTACTCCTTCGAAATTCAAAGTTTGCATCATGCCATCCCTCTCCATCCCGCTTCAAACAACATTTGAATGAGCGGAATAGCAATACGAATTTCAAATTTCGATCATCGATGTAACCGTCCTGTATCACCAAACCCAAATGGCTGTAATGTGTTACATTAATAACATCTAAATCTCCACCGATCCACATCACATCCCTAAGAAACTCATAATGTCCTTTGCGTCCGAAGTTTAAATTCAACCGTATCTCTTTCATATAAAGTATAAAGTTTAATAGTTGCAGCTAAGAGATTCAAAATTAGTAATGAAAGCTATGGAGTGGACATATCGATACTATTTAATTATTTATTGTACAAAAGAAAAACTTGAGGAACAAAAGGCGGACTTAAAGCCATGAGGCCGTTTCTACCTGTCAACCTGTCAATAATTAAAACAGTAAAGCTGAAACCGCTGAAACAATTCAGGTGAAATTGAATATGGAAATAGTTTGAGTGTTTTTGTAGCGTAGTAGGACATAAGATAGTTTTCATTAGGTACGGAAAACATCCCTTAAGGAGGTCTCTTTTCACCTCGGGTGGACGTTTGTATGGAAAATCAATAACCGGTTGAACCGATTTGAATCAAAATTTGATATGGAGATAGATAGAGTGAGAGTGTGTGAGACAGGGGCCTTGATTGAATAAATCAGACACAGGATTGCCAGAGTGGAAGACGAGGGAAGGGTACATCGTCCGAGATTCGTTTAATAACCACAATGATGGTGATAATAGATAACAAGATCATAACAAAACACATTTTGAAGATAGAAATAGCGTACTGAACATCGTATTTGGGCGATTAAAAAAATCTATTTTCTAAAGTGTCCTAAATTTGTCCGTTCCATACGTCACGTTTGAATACCTATGAACTTTTTCATTTGCACGAGTGTTACGTAGTGGACACTAAAATACTCATACATGTTTTGGGATACTTATTTTATTCTTCACATTGAGTTTTCAATCTACATTACATAATGTTATCGCTCATTACATAATAGATCGCTCTTTAGCGATAAGACCGCCTGTTGTCTACCGTTATTAAAATTATTGTTTCTGTGTTCAATTTGTAAACTTTTTTGGTGTGCAATATTGTGCATTTTGCATTGTATTGTATTAGCTATCGATTCTGAGTAGTATGAAGCCAAAATCGTCAAGTTTTGGAAGAAAGAGGGATTTCTGGAAAACGCCCATTTTCAAATTCAGAGTGAGTGCTACAAAAAAAAACAACCGCGTTTTGAAGTAGATGTTCTAAAACAACTCCATTGGTTTCTGTAGTCCTCGGTGTTCAAGTAGCCACAACATTAAATAAAGAAGGGTCTACTTGAACCGCTAATGGATCGTGTCTTGCGTGAAACGGAACGCGGCCACGCCCCTTCCGGTGTGGTGACAGTTGGTGATATTTGGAACGGAGGAAAGACTTCCTTGCAGTATTTTGACTTCTCTATGAATTTACGAATGTATACATACTAAACTTTTGACGACGCGTTTGGCTTGGTTTATAGACACCTGCCTACTGAGCCGGCGGTCCCGGGTTCGAATCCCGGCCAGGGCAAATATTTGTGTGGTGAACTCGAATATTTGTGCTTCGGTCATGGTTGTTCCTATCTATGTAAGTATATATTTATCTATATAAGTACGTATATCGTCGTCTAGTACCCACAACACCAGTCTTGAGCATAATTTGGGACTAGATCGATTTGTGTGAGGTTGTCCGATATATTTTTTTTTTTTTAAACAAGCGACCCGCACGGCTTCGCACGGGTGCAATACAAAATGAAACGTGTTTGCATGCATTGCGTGCATGCATGTATTATACATATAAACCTTCAACTCGAATCACTCTATCTATTAAAAAAACCGCATTAATATCCGTTGCGTAGTTTTAAAGACTTAATCATAGATAGGGACAGACTAGAGCAGGAAGCGAATTTGTTTTATACTATGTAGTGAAAGGCTGAACTGGAGATGACACGCCTCTAATGTGTGTATGTTTGAAACTGAATTTAATGTACGGCCAGCAAAAGTATCTCACGATTTAACTACGAGCTGTATGTAGCATACTTACTAATATTGTCAGCATACTAAAAATTCACATACAATATACATAGTTGCGTCTGGGAGCTATTGACTAGTTTTGCCCCCATGGTCAACGGTCCAACCGTTTCCACAGCGACCGGTACGAAATCGCTTTATCGTAATCGCATTCTATTAATTAGGTAGGTACCTACTTATAATTGCAAGTGAGTGCTAAGCTCGTGTAAACAGCACGTTAGTAGGGGAGCGACTCGCTTACTCGCTCACTCGTTGGCGCACTCGCTTGGGAGCGAGTAAGTGGCGTGACGAGATTGGGGAGTCGACGGGCCGACGTGTCACCCGCTTGACTGCGCTCTGAGATTTATCCTATCCTAATACATATTATCCGTATCCATTCACACTCATTTACAAATGGGAGAGTAACAACGTTGTCAAAGTGTCTGTTATTTTTCATATTTAAACTATATACTGATATCGATCAAATTTTGTTAACTAAGCTTTTAACACCGTTTATTAAAAGACACACGAAAGGAAAATTTACAATAAGTTCTGATCCGCATCGCAGGCTTCGTCAGGTGAGATACAACAACAAATCAGCAACAGGCTTCGTCAAATTGCAAAGTTAATTTTGATAACGTAACGTTTGATGTGTACAGTCGAGTTCATTTACATCTACACACTTACGAGAACAAAAATATCTGAACCTATTGTCAGGAGCATAAAGTCGTGTTCAGATATATTTGTTCTCGTAAGTGTGTAGATGTAAATGAACTCAACTGTATTAAGATTATGAATCAATTACTTACGTAGGTACAGCAAAGTTAGATATATTACGCGCGACTGTCATTTCAAGTTTTTTTTTGTTTTACTAGTATAGTCTATCCGGAATTCTAAGATCAATTTATGTCAAACTCCCTTCTTCTTCTTCGGTACACTTTACATGGTCGTGTCCATGATGCATTTGTGGAGTTCTGAGTGACCCGTTTGCCGACACGTCGCCACTCGTCCCGTAGAGCCGCTTTCCGTGAGCATTCATTGGCGGTAGCCAACACACTGGCTTTGATCTGGTCGGTTTCACCGGCGATCGTCCTCTAGCTCTGACACCTTCCACTCTCCCTTGAACAACGAGGCGTTCTATGGCCGCTCCGTCTCGCCGAGACACGTGTCCAAAGAAGTTGAGGATGCGGGATTTGACGACAGAGAGCAGACGCTCTTTAATTCCAAGGTCCTCAAGAATTGAGACGTTGGTCCGGAACTCAGTCTACGATACACCAAGCATCCGTCTCCAGCATCACATCTCCAGTGCATTGACTTTTTGCTCTTCTGCCGCCGTTAATGTCCATGTCTCACTCAGCAGTAATATGGGGGTTCTAACAAGCCTGGCATTAGTGGCCCTTGTGATATTACGGTTCCTCCAAACCATTTTTATCTTGTCCATAGCAGACCTCGCAATCGCCATAAGTCGTTTGATCTCATCTACGCAGCCTCCGTTGTTTGTGATCAATGCCCCCAAGTAGATATATGACTGTACTACTTCACAATTCGCAATTTGTGTAACTTCGGGTGCTTCGGGCAAATTATTGGTCGCACGATCGACAATCATCATTTTTGTCTTGCTACGGTTAATCTTCAGGCCAAACTCTAAACTGACGTTCTCCATTCTATAAATCAATGCCGCCATATTGTCAGCACTACTTGCGAACAGGGTGGCGTCGTCTGCATAACGCTCGAGATGCTTAGCCCACCAATTGGGATACCGTCCGTCCAGTCTTCCAAGGCAATGTCAAACTAGCAATAAGTAGTGAAAAGCAACCTTGAATTTACATGTAAGTATACGATTGTTTGTAAATTGTGCCAGTGACTTCATTTGATCTCAGAGATCGGAGAAACTATACCTAGTTGTAATATAAGAGATCAGTTACTAGACTCATATAAACTGCACTTGAGTACAGGACCTTTACCATGAGTTAACATGCCCGTACTCACTAGCGACAGCGTAAACGATTTGTATGCAGAATAGTACCTACCGATGGACAAAACTTTATTTAAAGATAACAAAAAAGGAAAAACAAAGTGACAGCACAAACTTAAACACTACTATCTACTATGTACAAAAAAGCTAAAATGAAAATAAACTAAAACAAATTCAAAAAATTGCTCCCCTTTGGCAAGGTACCGAAAATGCTGGCAGCATTTCCTCGCTGAACAGCTATGCTGATACGCGAGGAGCTGCCAGCTCTTGGGTCCCCAGTGGTCTTTTTAGGCCTTTTGGAGAGCTCTTTGTGAAGTTTTGGGCGCTGGGACCCCATGGACCTAGGGGCTCTACCCCAAAAGTTACGAAATTGTATTCAGGGCCGAGACCCCTATATTTGGTGCTATTTAGTTTTTCGGCCGCTTCAGCAGCCGCGCGCGCTCTGCCCGATGTTCCGTGAAGGTGCGACAGCGCCCGGATGTCCACAAAGGTGGCATCGCACACAAGCACACGTCCCAGCCTCCACGGAACCAGGGACATCCCGTCCGGTCTCTTGCCATCGACCCTGGCGGCTACTTTGTAGAACTACAACTCTCCGTGTAATTCGATCACGCTCTCGCTAGCGAGTACGGTCGCGTGACTCATGGTAAGGGCACTGAGCGAGTAAGTAGCGGAGCGAGTCGGGGAGTCGACGAGCCGACAACGTGTCACTCGCTTGGCTGCACTCACTGATTTATCCTTATACATATGTATACTTAATTATTTATCCATTCACACTTATAGTATGAATGTGGGGGTAACTTTTTCCTTCTGTGTGTTACTTTTTCATGTTATCTACTGAATTTCGATTCAGTTAGGTACAAAGTTTGATAATCTGATATTTTAATGGGGATATAGCTATACAGGGTGTTGCATGTAATAGGAGCAATAAATTAAAACATACATTCTACTCTTCAAACTGAATAACATTTTGTTTAGGAACTTTAAAAAAAAAAACATTTTTTTTTCGGAATTTCATCCTTTCAAACAAATTAAACAGGTAGTATTTTGAATGTAGTACGTCGCCCAATATTGACATTCCCTGGGCACTGATATAGCTGTCACTCTACTAATATCGCACATTTCGCAATACATTGCTTTCTTGTCTAAACATTATTCTAAAAAATATCATTTAATACGCGTTATTTTCAGAAGTTACTTAACAAATGTTGTTCACTTTGAGAGGTAGAATCTATGTTTTAATTTATTGCTCCTATTACAGGCAACACCCGGTATAGCAGATTTAGGTATTACATAATTGGAAATTAAACGAACTTACCTGAAGGGAAGTTCTATTTTAATTGTATGAGCTGCACAGTCTTGAAATGATAATAACTCATGTAGTATACGCAGTTATAGGTACAGCCTTTGACCACAACATTCAGAGCACAGGAGTTCTTACCTAAGCGTTTACTTCCTTAAGACACTTTATCTTCACTCTTTAAAAAGGGACGCGTTTCATCAGTTTACTAATTAGCTTATTCATAGAGTCTAATTAGTCTTGTTTAGTCTATTTTAGTTCAATTTAATTAGATTTCAGTTCACGTCAATTAAACCATCGATGACAATATGATCTAAAATAGAATTTATTTTTCACACTAATTATTATGAAGGCGTAAGTTTGTGACTGTGTTTATGTGTTTGTTTGTTACTTCTTCACGCTCAAACGGCTGGACCAATTTTGATAATTTTTGGTATGAAGGTAGCTGACACCCTGAGGCTACTTTTTATCCCGAACAATGTAGTGTTCCCGTGGGATGAGCGGGTAACACCACGCGGCACTAGGTTCCTAATAGTAATAAATACCAGAAGGTGCTTCGCGCCAACCCTGCGTATTTTTAGTCGGATAAATAGTATCCACATGGTATCATATGACCGTCTTAGGATGTCCTAATATCCCTCGGCTAAAATTGGTTGAAATCGGTTTCAGCGTGATGAGAGGGCAAAGAAAAGTTTAACAATAGAGAGCGCTGTTAAGATTTTTAGTGATAATTTACCCCTACCTACTCCATAGACAACTGATAATTCATACAATTTTAGCATAGCATACATAGATGACAATTAGGTATAGTAGGTAATTAGCGTAGTATAAGTAATTATATAGTTAACTAACCTAGTTTTAAGTTTACTAACTATCATGGACCACTGTTGTCTTGAATAAAGAAATTTTGAATTTTGAATAGATGTAGGGTTTATCTGAGGTGTGAGTTTTTATTTCACCGGGTGCCCATGATCTTTAAATCTCCCCTGGATTTCCGTTAGACACAGTAGGTATAAATAAATGGTTTATTATTATTATTATTATATACTATTGTAAAAAGAAAAACTTTTTTTTTTCTAAATTAATGGGTTGAGCGATGTCAGATTTTATACCAACCGAATTTGTACCCTTAAAGATAATGACAAAAACGTTAATAAGTAAACGAGTGATACTAGAGTGCTCGACGGGTTGTTCCTTACATACCGATTTAAAAAAAAACCGGCCAAGTGCGAGTCGGACTCGCGCACCGAGGGTTCCGTACAAACACTTTCCATCCCTAAGTGGTTAAGTTAAGTTTGCACCTGGTATGTATAGCGCCCCATATAAATTAGGTGCAAAGTTAGGTATTAAAATTTTTTTTTATGGTTTTCGTAATTATTCCTTTATCTATGCTATAAGACGTTGCTTCGTACCAAATTTGAAGATTCTGAGTTCACGGGAAGCACCCTGTAGGTTTTGATTCCCTTGCAAGTGTCGAAAATTTGCAAATTAGGTGCAAAGTTAGGTATTAAAAAAAAAAATTATGGTTTTCGTAATTATTCCTTTATCTATGCTATAAGACGTTGCTTCGTACCAAATTTCAAGATTCTGAGTTCACGGGAAGCACCCTGTAGGTTTTGATTCCCTTGCAAGTGTCGAAAATTTGCGGCATAAACGGCTGTATCTTTTGATTGCGTTGGCTTAGAAGTTTGATTTTTTCACAGCTTCAAGGGACAGTAGACCTGAGTAATTGATATAAATTTCAGCTTCATACGTCCACGCGTTCCTGAGAAAAAGGGTCTTGACAGACGGACGGACAGACGGACAACAAAGTGATCCTATAAGGGTTCCGTTTTTTCCTTTTGAGGTACGGAACCCTAAAAATATTTTCAAATCTGCCGTTAAACATTTTGAGGAAAATGTCCGTTGCGACTATTTTATTGGTCCGTAAGTGTATAAGTACAGTAAGTACCTCGGAACGCATGAAATATCTTTTTACAGCTGTTTTGGTTCGGTTGTACATATTCCAAATGGTCGGTGTTTTTTTTAAATTTCCAACGTTTGTATGTAATAAATTGTATGTTTTGATATTTTCATTTAAATATTTTATTATCTGCTTGTGTTTGTTCCCTTTCTTTCATATTTTGAATTATGCTTTCATACAAAATCTGCAATGCCACAATAGACGAGGCTAATGACATCTAGTGACAAGTAGAAAAAGTAAATTTAACTGAGTGCAACGCCCTCTAGGAGCAAGTAGTACGTTCATTATATCACATGAAATAAACCATAGATAATCAGTTCTTAGCCCGTCTCTTTCATATGAAAAACGCAGCTAAATTAAGAAGCAATAAAATTATGAGAATCTGTATGAAGTATGTATTTTTTTAATTTTATTTGGTTTATACAGAATGCAACTGACAGACAGAGAAGGAGTGAATTAGAATAAAATAATAACGTCAGTGCTGTCAAAATTTGGAGTGTCATGTCAACGTAATATTTTCGTTTTTCGTCCAAACGGTTTCAAGAAAATTGTGCAAAAAAAATAGCAAAATAACATTGTGAACGTTTGTAACTGTACTAGAAAACTGTTTAACAAGGTGTTTTCACGATGCATTGGTACGGTGGGAACATAGCTGAGGCGGTTGCACTCTCCAAACAGAAGAATGCTATTTTCGTGGTTTTTGTTGAAGGTAACGAGTATTAACTGAAATAAGTAGTTTGTTTACATACTAGACTATCTTAGTTACAATTTAAAAGAGTTTCTACATCACTAAAATAGATAATATAAACGTTTAAAGATTGCGACACGTACCCCTAAATAGGTTATAACATTCTAGATTTTCTGTATTATTTCATCATTTTCACCTAATTTACTCTCAAAAGATACTCACGTATACATTACAGTATACGTATAGTACTTATATTTGAGTTTTTGGCTGAGGACTAATGTGTTACGTGTTATGTTTCCAAATAAATATAAAATATTGGAGTCTTGAACATTACTAATCAAACAGTGTAAGCACACAAAACCTTCAGGTATTCTTGGCGTCCAAAGCATTATAACATTTAAATGTTACTTATTACAAATTAACTGTGTCACTGTCATTAATGTTAAATCCATTGTCTATCCTCTTTATTGTCCATATTTAAACTGAACTTACCAAGGTAACATGCCCTAATCTTACTAAAACTTGAGATATATTTAATTACTAGCTGCACCCCGCAGTATTACCCACTCATCCTATGGGAACACTACATGTTTTTGTGATAAAAAGTAGCCTAGTATCCAAGGTCTCAGCAAACACAATACCAAACTTTTATCAAAATTGGTCTAGCCGTTTGAGCGTGAAAAGTAACAAACATACACTTAAACATACTCACAAACTTTCGCCTTTATAGTATTAGTGTGATTATATCAAGCGCTTTACACTCACATGAAATTGTCCGGGATGGCCTAACCTTTTATACCATCATTGTCATTCCTGACAATGTCACATGTAGGGAATACAAACCCGGTTATTTTGCCATACAAATAACCGGTTTTAACCATTAATTTGAAAAAAAGAAGCGTAGTTCAAGCCTCGTTAAGGTTGAGTAGAGAGCAAACAATTCTCGTTCGAAAAAAAATATAAAAAGATGGTCAAAGAGTGTGTTCATCCTGCAGAACATTTTCCAATTAAGGGATAACCTGGTTTGCATTCTCTAGTGACATGAGATGCCCTTTATATAATAACTAACTAACTAACTGCACTGGCTCAGCGACCCAAAATGAGTCTTGGCCTCCGACTAAAGAGGTCGCCACCGTATCCGATCCTGCGCAATCTCTTGCCAAGGGCGTCGTCCGGTCGGTCGGCCAAAGTACCGCTGGATAGATCTGGTAGAGAAGGATCTGCGTGAGCTCGGAGCCTTTATATAATAACATAAGTAAAAATATATTACCATACCTTCCCCCTTATACATATGAAACATGAAAATACAAATTAGAAAATTGAAGACACCTTTCATTTACAGAAAAGGTGATATATGGAGTTTGATCATGAGGATTTTCAGAGCCATATTGTTTTATGACGTCCTATAATATTATAATAATATTATATTATTATATTACATTTTTTGTATAGAATTTGTATTTTTTCTTGTTCTGAATTGACATTATAGTTTTTAAAGAGTGATTGTAACCATCGCCCATTATTCAATTCAACATGTTGTTGTTTACAGGTGACAATGAGCTGTCAACGGAGATGAGAACAGTCCTGAACGACCCGGTGGTGATGAAGCGGCTGGACGACAGCACCAACTTCCTGGCCATCACACTGAAGAGCGGCTCCACGGACTACACGCACTTCGCGCAAATCTGTATCCTTTGCCAAAATAGTTGTAACGTTTTAAGTACAGTCAGCCAGGAAAAAGATCAACCAGGTTCGTATCTTTGACATAAACAAAATTATCAAAATTTGTTTACGCGCTTTGGGAAGTTAAAAAATCCATTAACCTGAAAACCGCGTTATTATTTAATTGTATGGCATAAACAGTGATAACAGACAACTCGAGTACTCAATATTTACAAACCGCGCTATCTACTTATTATGCTTACGCTTACGCGTGGCTCACTTATGGCATTATGCTCTGGGGAAACAGCACGGACGTGCCTTCTGTCTTCACCATCTAGAAAAAACTAATAAGAATATTGGCCAATATCAAGCAAACTGACAGCTGTAAACCCTATTTTATAAAACATTAATTACTAACTCTTCCTAGTATACATATATACTGTAGTATTTATAGTTGTATGTAAAACACAGAGACATTCCCTCATCATGACCTATCCGTAATAAGAGTAGACTCATTCCACCGCCCGCCAAACTGAAACTGCTATCCTCAGGCCCATTACCAATGACAATTTAGATTTATAATAACTTACCTGACTCTATAAAACAAGAAGAAGACGATAAAAAGTACATATACTAAAATAAAGCATCTACTACTAACTAAATACTTTTACACGCTAAATTAATACTTGGAAAATAAATTGTAAACACTTAGTAAGTCCTCCTCTCCCTAACATTGCAGTGCCCGACAGGGTTCACAATAATCTGTAGCTTTAAGTTAACATCTGTACCTACTTTTGTGATATTGCAATAAATGATTCAGTATTAAATATTGAGTATCTCAATTAAAATAGAGGCAAAAAATAGTACTTAGACCAATTTTTTACATAAAAAACAAACGTATTGTTGATTACAGTTTTAAAATCTAAATATTAACTTAACTTGAAAACCAGACCAATTTGTCCCGGTGCCGTCTCTATTCTTCATCGGAAGGAATGGGACTCCACTGGAGGTGGTGTGCGCCGGGGTGCAAGCTGCCAACTTGGCTTCCAGGATCGACAGGATCATTGAGGAACACCGTAAGTAACTTACAATTATCATCAACATCAGGCAAAAGACGTCCAATACGGGACATAGGCTGACCATTCTTATTCTATTCTATTATTAGGTTGTCTGGAAGAGATCGCTGTTTAGCGATAAGACCACCTGTAAGACCCTACTTTTTTATCATTTATTTGATGTATTTGTTTTGATGTGGTGCACGATAAAGAATATTACTGTCATAACCACTACTATTCTTATTCTTACAAGCATTATAGTAGTTAGTATAAGTCCGTAAATAGTTTTTTTTTTTCTTTTCAGACAAAAACAAACCAGCCGCAACTCAGCCTTCGACGTCGAACAAAGACATCAAAGAGCAAACTGTCAACTTGCTGTCATCCGAATCGTCACCTACTCCAGGCGGCAGCAAGGCACCCATTCCTGCACCAGTGGAGACTGTGGCAGCATTCGCGCAGAAGGAAGCAGGTATTGATAACAAAAAAATCATTTTAGATGTCGAACATCAAAGAGCAAACTGTCAACTTGTTGTCATCCGAGTCGTCACCTACTCCAGGCGGCAGCAAGGCACCCATTCCTGCACCAGTGGAGACTGTGGCAGCATTCGCGCAGAAGGAAGCAGGTATTGATAACAATAAGAGCATCTTAGACGTTAAAGACATCAAATAGCAAACTGTCAACTTGCTGTCAACCGGGTCGTCACCTACTCCAGGCGGCAGCAAGGCACCCATTCCTGCACCAGTGGAGACTGTGGCAGCATTCGCGCAGAAGGAAGCAGGTATTGATAACAATAAGAGCATCTTAGACGTTAAAGACATCAAATAGCAAACTGTCAACTTGCTGTCATCCGAATCGTCACCTACTCCAGGCGGCAGCAAGGCACCCATTCCTGCACCAGTGGAGACTGTGGCAGCATTCGCGCAGAAGGAAGCAGGTATTGATAACAATAAGAGCATCTTAGACGTTAAAGACATCAAATAGCAAACTGTCAACTTGCTGTCATCCGAATCGTCACCTACTCCAGGCGGCAGCAAGGCACCCATTCCTGCACCAGTGGAGACTGTGGCAGCATTCGCGCAGAAGGAAGCAGGTATTGATAACAATAAGAGCATCTTAGACGTTCTAATTCTAATTTTAAAATATGGCTTCCATCAGTTAATGATGATTTCGCCAATTTCAAGTTTGCTCGTAGAGCTTTGCCGTTGTTCGGTGAGGTTTTGCTTTTTGTAAAGTGATAGCGATTTACAAAAAACCACGCGGACTACCGGGCCTTGACCCAGGAAGGGCTATGAACCCTTCAAGTTGAATTCTTCATTAGCTATTCACTCATACGTTAGATCACTGCACAATACGCTATCAATACTACACATTGAACAACAAAAATGAATAAATAATGAACAACGCAACTTAAACGCATGCGGCCATCTTGAGACACGAACCGGAAGCCATCTTAGACGTTAAAGACATCAAATAGCAAACTGTAAACTTGCTGTCATCCGAATCGTCACCTACTCCAGGCGGCAGCAAGGCACCCATTCCTGCACCAGTGGAGACTGTGGCAGCATTCGCGCAGAAGGAAGCAGGTATTGATAACAATAAAATCTTCTTAGACAAACTGTCAACTTGCTGTCAACCGGGTCGTCACCTACTCCAGGCGGCAGCAAGGCAGTAGGCACCCATTCTTGCTCCAGTAAAGACCGTGGCAGCATTCGCGCAGAAGGAAGCAGGTATTGATAACAATAAGAGCATCTTAGATGTCAAAGACATCAAAGAGCAAACTGTCAACTTGCTGTGATATGCAGCGGAAGAAAATCTATCATATCAGTGTATTTGGTACGAAAGTCGAAAGTTACAATACTTTGACAATTACAAAAGGTCTTATAATAAAGTATGTACTGTATAGAATATCTATTTCTTTATGCTGTAAATAATATCGTAGATATAAATATAAAATACGTTTCTTAATAGTCATTTTGGGAATTGTGTTAGGCAATAGACTATTTAACTTAAGATTTCTTGTCATTTGTGATTAATTTTTCTGTCCTTTTCTTCACTTCTTAATTTTTTGTCCTTCTCTTTTTTAATGAAATAATGATATATCAAGTTGCTGCTCCTTCCTTTTACAGTCCATAGTGTTGACGTTTAAAAGCCCAAATAAGGCCTAGTTTCCCCTCTGGGTTGGAAGGTCAGATGGCAGTCGCTTGCGTAAAAACTAGTGCCTACGCCACATCTTGAGATTTAGGTAGCCGACCCCGATTGAGAATTCATTCACAAAAAATGGGACAAAGGCTAGGAGGATGATGAGTGTTGACGTTTAAATTTGGAATTCCTTCTGTTATATAGAATCGTCCGGTCCCGCTGCAAAGGTCCCGAAACTGGACGACACGGAAGTGGTGTGTAACGACGGCGTGTGCGTGCGCCGCCCGCGCGCCGACGGTGCCGGCCCTAGCAAGCCTCGCGACACACAACACCAGGTACAAGAAAGAAAGAAAGAAAAACATTTATTCGGGGACAATAGTAGTTTATGCAACTGATACATAATGAGAGGCATTAAAACACGAGTGTGGTTTTATGAAACGAGCGTCAGCGAGTTTCATAATAGGATCACACGAGTGTTTTAAGGCCTAATTATGTACAGTTGTATACACTACTTTATCTACACACATATCATAAGTACTCTAAGATGGGTTCAGAAGCCATAAGGAAATGACCGGCACCACTAGTGCTACCTGTAAAATATCTAAAAACGACATATACTAATGCAGTAAGAAATAAATCTGAACAAATACATCAACAGATTATTTATTGTAATAGTTGTAATTTACATTTACATTGAAACAATATTTTCAACTAAAATGTGAATTACAATAAACTTTTCTCAATTCTACTTTCGTAACAGCAAAGAACCAACAAACAAATGACAACAATAATGGCGGCAATTCGGACCTCCGTCAAGACGAATGTTTTTTTTTTCTAAATCATATACCTACAAACGAATGTATCCATATTCTCATGTCACTCGAGATCAAATGTCGTGCGGTTTTTATAAAAAAACATACTGAATTGACGTTTCGTATCGATAACAATATTAATATCTATGGATACTAGAATAGAGACCTACTTCAGTTTTGACAGCTGTTCCAAATTTAAACTCATAACCTTACAAAAATTGATAGCGTTATAACATTACGTTACATTACAGTACAAATTTTACCTACTGCCACAGATAAGAAAGTTCTCATAGTAAAATTGGTTGTAGTAATGCTGGTCATTTCCTACGGTTTCTGAACGCATTTTGGAGCACTAATGATATGTGCGTAGATAAACACAATTACGCAGATAAATAGTGACAAAAAAGAAAAAATAATATCTATAAACTAAGTACTTATGCTAAATTATGCTTGCCTCGAAATGGTCCCACCTCAGCGTAATGCTAGCTCCCGAGAGAGCCAGCGCTGATCTTCCGGTGGGACCAAGACCGGGGGCATAATTACATACTTAGGGCTTGTGCACAAATCACGTGAGGTTCAATAGGGGGGTGGGGGGTCACGAAAAAATCACGATAAATCACGTTGGGGGAGGGGGGGGGTATAAGGAGACCTCACGTGTATTTTTCCACAGTGAACGAACTAAGAAAAGATCGATATTTTTTTCTCGGTTTTGTTAAAAATAAGTCTCCAAAAAGTAGCCGAAAAAACCTCACGTGATTTGTGCACAAGCCCTTAGGCCTCACCTTCGGTTCGAGCCAGAAATACCTGCGATCTGGGACATTATCGTTCTCGTCCGTTCGTTCGTTCTGGACTTGTCTCAGATTTATGGGTGATGCTTCCAGAGCCTGGGACATTGTCGACAACTCAGTTTTCTATCGGATATATTGTGAAGAGTGTGTGCAGGAATTGCACGAACTAATCCCGCCATCTCGTTGCACCATCTAACGTCCAATTGGGGAAACGATAATGATAAATGATAAAATGATAATGTTTATTTGCAGAAATGGGTACAAATTAGATGGTATAACATAATATAGGTACATCTCCAAATTCGGCTTAATTAAGCATGCAAACAATAATTATAACTAAATTTTGTTTATATTCAAAATATACAACAAAATAAAGAATCCTTCCTAGAATTAAAATTACTTATTATAAGTTTTAATATTTAAAAACTCTTTTATAGAGTGAACACTTAGTTCACTTAGCCAAGCAAACAGTTTTTTTTTGAACAATTGAATGGGAAGATCCTTTATGTCTCTCGGTAGCTTATTAAATATCTTAATGCACATAAAGAAAGGGCTGCGAGCTGGAATGCAAACGCGGTTATTTTATCCTACAAATAACCGGTTGTAACTGGGACTATGACAAAATAACCGGGTTTACATTCGATACATCCAGGCGTGGGGAGCGTTTTTCAAGCGAGAGTTATTCAAGAAAGCGCAAACATTTCTCAAATTTATTAAGAGATTTTGAATCATTTGTTTTTTGCAGGAAACTGAACCAACTAAATTGGAGGAGAGTACTGAAAGCGCAGAAGACAAGATGGAGAGAGCCAAGGCCCTCATTGAAGCCAAGCGGAAAGAGAAGGAAGAGAAAGAGAAACAGGTACGGCGACAAAGCATTAGGATTTTTATTTAAGAGGCCTTATTCCTCTTCAAATTTATTTTTTTCGTATTATGACAAATATAATGATAATTTCAACCAACTTTTTGAAGTGAATACTACTTTTCCCCGAGTTCTAGGTAGTAACATAGCTATTTCGTGCTTTCAATGCGTGCAGTCGAAAATAAGTCGAAAAAACTAATTTTCCGCGTGAATTTTGACAATTTCGAGTAGTTTTTGAAACAAAAATTATCAATGGAAAATTCAAACTGTAGGTTTCAAATATATGCCAAAAAATCCCAATAGCCCTGTTCTAGGTAGTAACATCAAGAAACATGTTTGATCATAGAGAAAAATGACTAAAACAATCAGCATTTTAAAAGGAATAAGGCCTTTTAATAGGATCCAGATGAAAATTGACAAAATTGGTATAGATAACGAATAGTACGAACTATGTTTGGTGTTCATATATACCTACTTATCTATGTTACCTGCGAAATGCCATTGTTGGAAATTAAATGAAGTCCGCTTCCTTACAACTCAACATCGATGTCGTAGTAGGTATAAACGCACCCGAATATTTGACGACGCGTTTGGCTCGGTTGGTAGACACCTGGCTACTGAGTCGGCGGTCCCGGGTTCGAATCCCGGCCGGGGCAAATATTTGTGCAAAATATTTGTTCTCGGGTCATGGATGTTATCTATATATGTATTTATATATTATGTATATCGTCGTCTAGTACCCATAGTACAAGCTTTGCTTAGTTTGGGACTAGGTCGATTTGTGTATGATTGTCCCTTAATATTTATTTATATCCGATCCCTGGTAATTACACATCGTTGAATTCGATATGACATGTTTCGCATGTTTCCTTTTTTTCAATGTGGCCTTCTCTATTTATTTGCAGTTAGAGAAAGAGAAAGAAAAAGAGCGCCGCAACCTCGGCCAGGGCGTCGCCGAGCTGAAAAGGTGGCAGGCTGACCAGGAGCTCAAACAGATACAGGTGTGTTATAACATAGTTTATGCAACTGTTACATAATGAGGGGTCTTAACACACGAGCTGAAGGCGAGTTTCATAAGATCACATGAGTGTTTCAAAGCTTAATTATGGGAATGTACAAGTAAACGCAGACATTTAAATTAATTAAAAGCTCTAATACAAGTGAAATGTGTAATATAAGCGAAAACCCAAAATTATATACCGGTATTTTGTATGGAGGCGTATACCGGTATTGATACCCGCATATGCGGTTCCATATGTCGTCTGTTGACAAGCAAAAACTCACTAAGTAACAAATACCTACTTAAAACAAAACTCTTATCTAAGTATCTTTTTTGTGATCTTTGCTTGTCACCTGGTGATATCACCATTCTGGTTTGTCCAGGAGGAGCGAAAACGCGAGAAAATGGAGAACAACCTCGCCCGACAACGTATTCTGGAGCAGATAGCGCAGGACCGCGCCGAGAGGCGTGCGCGGGACGCGGCGCCCGAGCCAGTAGCGCAGCCGCAGCAACCCGCGCCTGCTGCCAGTAAGTGTACACACACACACACACACGCACACGCACACACACACGTGCGCGGGACGCGGCGCCCGAGCCAGTAGCGCAGCCGCAGCAACCCGCGCCTGCTGCCAGTAAGTGTACACACACACACACACACGCACACGCACACACACACGTGCGCGGGACGCGGCGCCCGAGCCAGTAGCGCAGCCGCAGCAACCCGCGCCTGCTGCCAGTAAGTGTACACACACACACACACACGCACACGCACACACACACGTGCGCGGGACGCGGCGCCCGAGCCAGTAGCGCAGCCGCAGCAACCCGCGCCTGCTGCCAGTAAGTGTACACACACACACACACACACACACACACACGCACACGCACACACACACACACACACACACACACACACACACACACACACACACACACACACACACACACGTCACTCTGGAACAAGGGTACTCAACTGAAGAACTAATAACGTTGACCAAGGTTTTTTGTTAGTGTGAGTCTGGGACTATATAGAGCTTGGTCTATATGTCTGAAACCATAAACACGAAGTAGAAAAATGACGAAGTTTAAAAGACAAATGATTTTAATTGTATAAATAAGTAATTATTGATTTTACTTGCCTTTTATAATTATTTATTTATTTTATTTTTCATATCAAAATGTCGAATAAAGTGTGATAAGTACTTAAGATTTTTTTTCCTCTATGGCTGTCACTTCTAGCTGCGTAATCTATGCTAGATATTTAAACATCAACGGAAATGTCAACGCAACCTGTCAGAGTACTCTCTTGTAAAAAATTTCATCAAATTTTGTGCTTTTGTGTATTAAATGAATTATACGTTGATACTACTGTTACGGTAAAATCCAAAATTTTCGAAAATGTCTGTTGATAAATACCGCAAGTGCTCTAAATATGGAATTACTCCACATATGGACAACCGGAAAGTATTTCATCGGTTTCCCAAACCAGGCAAAACCAACATCTTAAGGTAAGATACCATTCATGTATGTACTTATTTTTCATAATGACATAATTCTAAATTAATATTATAAGATAAGATCGTGCCCTCAGAATAAATATACAGCATTAATCTTATTAATACTCATAATATTGAGAAAAAAATACTGCTTACACACGCAAAAAATATTAGGAACGGAATGTTTCGTGTGGTGTTCGTCCTCAGGGTTCCTTCCTGGCATTTTTTACGTGCGTTTAAGCAGCTTTGCTCAATTTTACGCAATTATTGATGTTATGTGTCGTTCCAAAAGTATTTTACAGAATTTTTGTTTTAGGTGTAAACCATATATTATACTGTTGGCCAGAACAGAAATCCTGGTCAATAGTCTCTTATGAAGTTGCATTCCAGTCACAAAGTTTTGTGCTGGAGACACTTCGGGGACTCCTGTTTTGTTGACTCCGCTAAAAGTTACTCCGCTAGAAGTTGCACCATGCATTCTATTCCGGGAAAGAGGGAATATGTCATCAAATTGATGAAGGGAGATGAAAAGTCACGCTGATGAAATTGAAAAGGTAACCATCGCATTCTTTTCAGACATTAAATTATTTTGTCTGTAGAGAGCTCACTGGATACCTATTAATGATTGTCCTATTCTACTTTAATATTATACATGAGAAAGTGTGTGGCAATTTTTGGATGTTTGTTATTGTTAGACGATTTTTATGACAGAACTCATCCCTTTGGGGAAATGGAGGGGTTAAATTTGAATTTACTGTGTCAGCGCGGTCACTTCTCTTGGTTGAAGTATTATTATATTTTCTAATTGACTATTTGCTATTAAATTTTATTAGGTATTTAATTAGTCCCTTATGGCGACTAACGAATATGACGCGAACATATTTATGAGTAAAAGCAAATTATATAGTATTTGAACAAAAACATACTTACATATTTACGATATGAAATTGTATTTCTGATATCAGCTGAACGAGTTACTGAAAAACCCAAATCACGATATGTATGCTTATAAAATATTTAAAAAATTCCCTTGAGATCTTCTTAATGTCAGGATTGGATGCTCACATGCTGGCAATCGGCACAATTAAACAAACAAACCCAATTGGTCCATTCATTTCCAAACAAAACTAAAACACATCTTCAACTAGAACTAAGAACTTCCTGCATTTCGTAGCGATTAAACATTATAAAATTGTTTCAATTATAGAGTATCGACAATCTGGATGACGCCCATGAAACGACACAAGTGCTACCACCAGAGCAAGTTCCATCGTCTTCTAAGCATCAGGTGAGCATTTATACTCGTTATTTATATAAATGGACATTATTAAGAACAATCATTTACCGAACAGACATCCTCCTCAATTTGTTATCCATTAAACATGCAATTTTTTCCCTAATTACAGAGTATAGGGTATGATGATTTGGTGATGATGATTTGGTGTAGGGACGCCCGGCCGGAGACAGGCGGGCTGTCGATCGCTTGACTGCGTTCATTCAGCCCAATTCCCAATTGGAGCCAACGGTTACTGTCCCGGCGGCGCTCCCCTACAGCCTTCTTCCTCGAATCTCCTTGTTCTCCTGCAGAAGGAAAGGACATCTTTAAGGTTAATGTCCCTCAGCTCTTCCTCTTCTAGTTTATCTTTTCTGAAGATGCTATAGCGTATTATCGCATACATGCCACACTCTACTAAAACATGCTTACTCGTCTCCTCCTGTCCACAGTGCGAGCAGTATGGATTACTTACTACACCCATAATATGTAGGTGCCTGTTAAGGCTATTGTGTCCCGTGATTATTCCTGTTAATAATCTGAGATTTTTCTTACCTAGTTCCAGTAGATACCTGGTCCTTTTTCTGTTTATGCCTCCTAGTATCATCTTCGATTGTCGACAGTCCGTTGTCTCTCGCCATTTTCTATTGGCCTCTTCCTCCATTAGCCTAGCTATAACTCCTTTCGTGACTTCTGCCGATATTGGCAGTGCAGGTTCGGGTCCTATGAGTTCCCTCTCTGCTCCTAGCCTTGCCATCTCATCTGCCCTTTCATTCCCTGTCACACCCTGATGTCCAGGTACCCATGCTACCGTAATCTTTTTGTGTTCTCCAAGTTTGTTCAGGGCTTCTCTGCATTCCTTTACCAAGGACGAGCTTACCGTCTGTTTGTCTAACGCTTTTAGTGCAGCCTGGCTATCTGTGTATATAACGACAGATCCCACTTCCTGCGAGTATAGGGTAACTGGTTGACGCCATGGACACTTCACAGGCGCCACGGCAACGACTGGAGCAAGTTCCATCGACATCTATCTGAGCATCAGGTTAGATAATTAAATTAACTCTATAATTTTTCAAGCTTTTATTTACCTTGCATTGTATGTATGTATGTATGTATGTATGTATGTAAGTATGTTTGTTCGGGTGGAATCTTGCAACTCTATTTTGAAGCAGATATCGTCAACCGATTGAGCTGAAATTTTGCATACTTACTTAACTTTGATGACAATACGATAATATGATACCATGGGGCTGATTTGATGATGGAGTCGGAAGGTGGCCATAGGAACTCAATAATAGAAAAAGCAATCCTACCGAGTTTGGGCTCTTTAGAATCATCTAAGTGAGCATTTGATGGATATCCAAGATAGATGAGAAAAGTACAGTCTGCTATAAAAGCTTGTCACTAAAATGAAATTTTTGATAGAAACTTATTACATTACTGTATGTATCTATCGATCTCTAAATTTTGCTTAGTTGTCTATGATCCAAGAAATGTGATCATTGATCATACATGCTCGATAATTTATATTACGTCGTTTTTAAAGTTTTTTAGCCATAGTCCTTTTTCTGCCTTGTATGGGCATTGTACGGCAACCTAACCGCAGGTTCGAATCCTGTCCGAACCATGAAATTTTTCAATTTTCGCTTCATTTGTAAACATTTAGTTTACGTTAGCAGACGTTACTGCTTTAATTAAAATAAGTGTTCGGAGAGCATCTAAGATACAAGTGAATACATGACTGTATCCATACTAATATTATAAATGCGAAAGTGTGTCTGTCTGTCTGTCTGTCTGTCTGTCTGTCTGTCTGTCTGTCTGTCTGTCTGTTACCTCTTCACGCTTAAACCGCTGAACCGATTTAGATGAAATTTGGTATATAGATAGTTTCAGTCCCGGGGAAGGACATAGGATACTTTTCATCCCGAATAAATGTAGTGTTCCCGTGGGATGAGCGGGTAACACCGCGGGGCACAGCTAGTATTATATAACTTAACTACCATACGAGTAAATACAATGATACATATATTTATATACTATACGACGTATATCCATATTAATATTATAAATGCGAAAGTGTGTCTGTATGTCTGTTACCTCTTCACGCTTAAACCGCTGAACCGACTTAGATGAAATTTGGTATGGAGATAGTTTGAGACCCGGGAAAGGACATAGGATACTTTTCATCCCGAATAAATTTAGTGTTCCCGGGGATGAGCGGGTAACACCGCGGGGCAGAGCTAGTTATATATAATATTCATATAATAATAAATACGATGAAATGTCTACTGCATTTATTGAATTTTATTTTATAATGTGTTTTAAATTACATTACAGATGAACTTCCATCCGAAGCCCATGCTACGTCTAACCATGCTCAATAAATTTGATGCGTTGTTTGACTCCCTAAATGCTGACAGCCCAGACCTGCGTGGAGGAAAGAAGTACTCCACTTACATGTCGCAGCCAACATTTAGATTTATTTAAGCGAATGAAAGAGTTTGTTCGGGGACTTAAATTTAAAGGAATACGGTCACCTCCGCCATCACCAGCAGGTTGGATACGCACAATGAATGCGGTAGAGAGACTGTGGAATAATGTAAACGCAATGGGCGTTAGTAGCATTTCTACTTGTCGCTTAAATCAAGATCCACTTGAAAACTGTTTCGGTTGCATAAGGTACCACTGTGGTTCAAATGATAATCCCACAATAATCCAATTTATTTCTGGGCGATAATTGAGTAACTTGAGACACACCGGTTATAAAACTAATTATGAATTTGATACTGCGATTCTGAACGATAATTTAAATACATTTTTGTTATCTGTATCAGGTCAAGGTAACAAACAACCGCCAGCAAGTAATCAAACGCCTACAGATATACCATTAGATCAAGTATTAGCTGATGCTACTGAAGCAGTAGACCAGGCAACTTCCGAAGCTCAAGCTTGTGCATATGTGTGTGGGTTCATATTTAAAAAATTAAAAAGTAACAAATGCCCCAACGGCATAAAATCATTTTTGACTGATGACACTTGTGCACCCATACACATGATCACAAGTTTTAGAGAATATGACGATTTAAGCAATAGCTTAAATTACGTTCATAATGACTATGTGCTATGTGTTGAGACTTGCGTGACACTTACAAATAACTTTTTAGAGCAAGAAGCTTGGACAGAAACTATTAAAGAAAAAGTTATGCAAATGTTATATCAGGTAGATTATAAATTTATAATCTGTGAACAGCACTGTAATATCAAACATTGATCATATAAAAAAAACTGTTTTTACATAGTGGTCAAGCGATATATTGCCCTTAAGAATAGAGAATTTGCTGGAGAATATCGCGAAAAATCATTGCAGAAGAAAATGACTATTTAAAAAAAATATTAGGTGTTGTTTATGTGTGTCAAAACCAGTATTTGTAATAGGATAATATAATAATTATAATTGTTATAATTATTTGTGCAACAAGAGAGCAAATTTGTTTTTTGTTGCGGGTGCTGATTTTGAGTCCTTAGTAAGAATCCTTAGTGTAACCATGTGTAACGAGGGACTCAACAGCACAAGATGCAAAAAACTTTGCTCTTGTGTAGCACACACAACCTCATCACCTCAACAGCGAGAACAAATTCGTTTTTTTTTGTACTTGTTCTTTCAACCATTAAAGTGTAGGTATGATTATAGCCTTTGTTGCTGATTTCAATGATATTATAAATAAAAAAATAGATAAATGCTAATAAAAAGGAATAACAATATAATATAATTGAAATTATACATTCCAACACTGCCGTACCAGTCTCTCACAACCACCACGGTTGTCATTAGGAATTAGATCAAAATAATAATAATTTTGGCCGGGTGTATTGGAACGTGTTCTTATTCGAGATTGGATTCGAAACATGAATATCGAATTGATTTATGTTTTTATCACTCTCTTTTATATATAAAAATGAGTGCTGTGAAGTTAGAATGATTCGAATTTTATAATTAACCTTAGGCTGAGAAATGACAATTCGTGGCCAAATATTGAAAAAGAAAAGTTACTTTGTGCTCTCGCTCGACACAAAATCGCATTTCGTTTACTGTTATCTCTGAGCAAAATCATAATGTTTGCTGATGTGCTGGTAAATTTATTTTAACTCGTGATAAAATTGTCGGAAACGAGGGATAATTATTAGAGATGTCTCACGAAACGTTTAATGAAATTATTGGGACAATATACAGGTATATTTAATGAAATTATTGGGACAATATACAGGTATATTGTCCCAATAATTTCATTAAAGGGAGAGGGTCGATTGCAAAAAAAAATGTACATAGTTAAGGGCTTTAATCAAAATAAAACTTAATTGATTCCTTTATGTGACGAAAGTTACCCATACATTTTGTATGACTAACTTTCGTCACACAAAGGAAGCGACCGTGATTTTTTGTTAACTTAGTTTTTAACTATGTACAATTTTTTGCAATCGACCCGTAAATAGATTCATCATCAAATGTAGAAGTGCACAATATCCTAAAAAGCGTTAGATACTCAGCAAATAATGTTACATGGAAGGGATCGCTAGTCGATAATACCGCCTGTTGTTTACCTCTGTAGGGCTAGCATATCTTGCTGCGACTTCGCTTGTCGATCTCGCACGGTATCGAAAGGAAAATTACAGATAGTATTTGTCGCGCGACAAAAGAGTCGCGTGTCCAAGTTATGCTGGACGTTTTGCTTGTTATTTTATTGTTTCTCATGATGTATATTATTTTATTCTGTATTCAAGGTGTGCAATCGGAATTTATAATCTGCAAATCCTCATATTATTCTTCTTTCTTTGAGTAAAGAATGTAGATTTCATCTTGATTTAGTTTTATTTCACATACAAATGAATGATTACAATGAACGTTAATTCCAGAGTTGTGAGGGAAACCTGCAGTTCCAAATACTTAACTTACTGATGTTAAGTATGACATTCTTATTATTAACAATGGTTTCTTGACATATCAGTTAAGTATTTGGACAAATAAGGCGTTACTTTGCGTAAATCCATATTAATTAAAACAATAATATTGCTTTGCTAATCCGCGATATAATAACATGTACATGTCGAATAGTGCCAACTTACTTGTTTGCGTATTTTTTCATGCAATCATGCATTTAATGGTCCCACCATTATGCATTAAAATACACAAATAAGTATATAAAGGTAAGCACGAATTGACTGGCACGTTATTATATCGCGGATTAACAAAGCAATATTATTGTTTTGATTATTCAAGTTTCCCGCGTATATTGAACTGTCACTTTCTGACTGATGACACCTATTTCCGGTTCCGGTTTTGAGTTTTTACTGGGCTGACGTTGAGGCGCTGTAGGACTTATATACGTGTACGGGTGTGCGTGTGTGAGTATGTCGCATTTGCTTGTATGGCAGTTAGCGTTCTTCTCCTTGTGAGTATTATATTCCTTGCTCTGGAACACATCGCCGAGAGGCGTGCGCGTCCCGCTTCCATTGGTATGGAGCGTTTTTAGCGCTCCATAGGAATGATGAACTTTGACGGTCATTACTGACTTTTAGAGCAGTCTAACTACACTTAGACCCATATAGACATTTGATCCCAATAAAAAATATAATAGAATTATTTAATAAAAAACTCTAAAAATCCGCAATATGGCGCGGGTCGAAAAACAGCTTGTTCGGCTTTCATTTTTTATTTTTTTTCAATTAAATAACCTAAAAACTAAACATACAATTAGGGTGAGCCAAAACCGCGTACGGTTTATCTGTCACCGCGTTGTCACTCGTCTACACTGCATTCGGCGCAAATACAAGTATGTAGGTATAATCTAAAACAACAGATCGTACACCCGACCCGTCTTGCAGTAAGGTTTGCTTCTGTCCAATATGACTAAAGGTTCATTCCTAGTGTAACGTTTCTATGTAATTTTGTCACTAAATTTCTGAGTAGGTCCTATTCCAGTTTGGTCTAATGCTATAACGTGGTTAAAAGGTTAATCTTATAGGGCTAGAAGAGCAGCTGATGCTGGCCCGCGCTGAGCGGCGTGCGAGACAGAACGCGGAGCTCCTAGCCTCACAGACAGACACACCGACACAGCTGGCAGACCAGCCGTCAGTGCCGATGCTAGCTAGTGAGTTTTATAAAGACTGTTCGGCATCTGTTATGTGACGTCTTTCGCAATTGACAACATGTTTTAAGCTTCTAGCCTCTCAGCCGGAACCTGTACAGACAGACACACCGACACAGCTGGCAGACCAGCCGTCAGTGCCGATGCTAGCTAGTGAGTTTTATAAAGACTGTTCGGCATCTGTTATGTGACGTCTTTCGCAATTGACAACATGTTTTAAGCTTCTAGCCTCTCAGCCGGAACCTGTACAGACAGACACACCGACACAGCTGGTAGACCAGCCGTCAGTGCCGATGCTAGCTAGTGAGTTTTATTAAGACTGCTCGGCTGTTTTTGTCTTGTCCTTTGCAATTGACAACATGTTTTGAGCTTCTAGCCTCTCAGCCGGAACCTGTACAGACAGACACACCGACACAGCTGGTAGACCAGCCGTCAGTGCCTATGCTAGCTAGTGAGTTTTAATTAAGAGGGCGCCGAGCGTTTGCGACTGAACCATAGAGCGCGGGGAATGCGTATTTAAATCGGCGCGCGGCCGCCATAGTAAAAATGTATGGAGAATTAAAAGCACTTTTTGATAAATCTGGACCTTTAATACCAAACAATAATTGAAATATTTGATGCGGACAAATTGTAATGTAAACATTCATCTTTTTTTTGAACTGAAAATCAGAATAGATTTCCATTGTTAAAGTATAAAAAAACACTTAACGCCTCCTTACGATTTTACAATTTTCGTCCAACTTTACTTAGTTCTCTAGGGTAAAATATTAATAATCTTATAATTTTTCCATGGAGAATTTGTTAACACATTCTTCGAAATTGTAAATATATAGTTTTGAAATGGATTAATCAACTAGTGTTGACGTTATCTACTTAACGGCAACTGCCTATTTTTTCACATTTCGCTCGGTGCAGTCTTAAGACTGCTCGGCATCTGTTATGTGACGTCTTTCGCAATTGACAACATTTTTAAGCTTCTTGCCTCTCAGCCGGAACCTGTACAGACAGACACACCGACACAGCTGGTAGACCAGCCGTCAGTGCCGATGCTAGCTAGTGAGTTTTATTAAGACTGCTCGGCTGTTTTTGTCTTGTCCTTTGCAATTGACAACATGTTTTGAGCTTCTAGCCTCTCAGCCGGAACCCGTACAGACAGACACACCGACACAGCTGGTAGACCAGCCGTCAGTGCCGATGCTAGCTAGTGAGTTTTATTAAGACTGCTCGGCTGTTTTTGTCTTGTCCTTTGCAATTGACAACATGTTTTGAGCTTCTAGCCTCTCAGCCGGAACCCGTACAGACAGACACACCAACACAGCTGGTAGACCAGCCGTCAGTGCCGATGCTAGCTAGTCAGTTTTATTAAGACTGCTCGGCTGTTTTTGTCTTGTCCTTTGCAATTGACAACATGTTTTGAGCTTCTAGCCTCTCAGCCGGAACCCGTACAGACAGACACACCAACACAGCTGGTAGACCAGCCGTCAGTGCCGATGCTAGCTAGTGAGTTTTATTAAGACTGCTCGGCTGTTTTTGTCTTGTCCTTTGCAATTGACAACATGTTTTGAGCTTCTAGCCTCTCAGCCGGAACCCGTACAGACAGACACACCAACACAGCTGGTAGACCAGCCGTCAGTGCCGATGCTAGCTAGTCAGTTTTATTAAGACTGCTCGGCTGTTTTTGTCTTGTCCTTTGCAATTGACAACATGTTTTGAGCTTCTAGCCTCTCAGCCGGAACCCGTACAGACAGACACACCAACACAGCTGGTAGACCAGCCGTCAGTGCCGATGCTAGCTAGTGAGTTTTATTAAGACTGCTCGGCTGTTTTTGTCTTGTCCTTTGCAATTGACAACATTTTTAAGCTTCTAGCCTCACAGCCGGAACCCGTACAGACAGACACACCAACACAGCTGGTAGACCAGCCGTCAGTGCCGATGCTAGCTAGTCAGTTTTATTAAGACTGCTCGGCTGTTTTTGTCTTGTCCTTTGCAATTGACAACATGTTTTGAGCTTCTAGCCTCTCAGCCGGAACCCGTACAGACAGACACACCAACACAGCTGGTAGACCAGCCGTCAGTGCCGATGCTAGCTAGTGAGTTTTATTAAGACTGCTCGGCTGTTTTTGTCTTGTCCTTTGCAATTGACAACATTTTTAAGCTTCTAGCCTCACAGCCGGAACCCGTACAGACAGACACACCGACACAGCTGGTAGACCAGCCGTCAGTGCCGATGCTAGCTAGTGAGTTTTATTAAGACTGCTCGGCTGTTTGTGTCTTGTCCGTTGCAATTGACAACATTTCATATTTAACACGATGGAAATTAATATGAGAATCGAGAGAGCTTTGCGTCGTGTGAACAAAAAAAATTATAAGAATTTATTATTAATTTTTCTATATGTAAAGGAATATAGGAAAATACATAAAATAACCGATATCTACGAAAATCAGTTAGGCTCTGCCATTAAAACTCAGAAATGACCGTTAAAGTCACACATTTCTACGAAGTGTTAAAAATGCTACATACAAATGGCGACAGACAGAGACGTGTAATTTCTGTGTTGAATACCATTGAAATATCGGGTTAACTCAGTAGTAGGGTGTTGTGACGTCCCTTATTTTAAACAGAGAGATCATTATGATCAAAGCCAAGAATAATCACATTTATTTCAATAAAGTATGGTTTTATAAACATTAGTTACCGCTGATACAAGCAATATGCGTTGTGTTGCAGTAACCCAAAGTGCTACTGCTAAACTCTAATTGTAGACACTACATACCACACCATATTTGTATGTCGTGAATAAATAATTTGCGATTTTGTTGGCTGTGAAAAACTGCGATTTGATTGTATAATTAATATAATAAATAATTTATTAGTTCCATGTCACAAGGTAAAATTTGCTTTTTGATTAAAAAAAGATATTGTATCTTTTTTTAATCAGACGTCTAAATACTTTGTCCACAGCGTCCGGAGACGCCAGCGCGCACGCGCGAATTCAATTCAAACTCCCCGACGGAACCTCTCACACGGCGCATTTCGCTGCCGACGGAACCCTAGCAAGCGTGCAGCAATATGTTGCTGACAATCTCAACGTAAGTATCCCTTTTCCATAGAAAAAAAAGTCTTGTTGAATTTTATAGTGACAATGGTACTAATTTTGTTAGTGCTTGAAGCCAATCGTTCTCGTAACGGCTTGTCATAATAGTCGTTATGTCTTGTTTGTTTATGTGTTTTTAAGTTATAAAAGTAGTCCTACATGTAGTATATAAACATTTTGTTTAGCTAAAAATAAAATTATTATGTCTCAAGCGAAATTAACCCTGGGGCAATTTCTATAAGACGAAAAAGAAATTATGCAATCTCATCGCGCATCGGTTCGGTGGTCTAATAGGTTAGACAACTCTGTTGGCCTGGAAAGCCGCTGGAAACGCAGATCCGAACTAAGTCCGAACCATTATTTTTTTCTATTTTTCGCTTCAATGTAAACAAAATATGAAAATTGTATTATTATTCCAACTACCAATTAATTCAAGTTTTTTTTTTCGGGATAAAAAGTAACATATGTTTTAATCCAAAGTGTCAGTTATCTTCATACCAAAATTTATCAAAATTGGTCCAGCCGTTTGAGCGTGAAGAAATAACAAACAAACACCTAAGCGTACTAAGTTTCGCCTTTATAATATTAGTGTGATTATTCCAGCTACCGACATCTCAGTTCTCCCTATGGTCCGCGTTCCCCCGACGCGAGCTGGTGGAGTGCGAGGCCAGTCTACGGCGGCTGGAGCTGGCGCCGTCCGCCGCGCTGCTGGTGCTGCCGCGCCGTCAGCCGGCTCCTGTCGCCAGGCCCACTGCTGTCGGAGGCGTCGTCGGTGAGTGTTGTAGCTGGTGGAGTGTGAGGCCAGTCCGCCGCGCTGCTGGTGCTGCCGCGCCGTCAGCCGGCTCCTGTCGCCAGGCCCACTGCTGTCGGAGGCGTCGTCGGTGAGTGTTGTAGCTGGTGGAGTGTGAGGCCAGTCCGCCGCGCTGCTGGTGCTGCCGCGCCGTCAGCCGGCTCCTGTCGCCAGGCCCACTGCTGTCGGAGGCGTCGTCGGTGAGTGTTGTAGCTGGTGGAGTGTGAGGCCAGTCCGCCGCGCTGCTGGTGCTGCCGCGCCGTCAGCCGGCTCCTGTCGCCAGGCCCACTGCTGTCGGAGGCGTCGTCGGTGAGTGTTGTAGCTGGTGGAGTGTGAGGCCAGTCCGCCGCGCTGCTGGTGCTGCCGCGCCGTCAGCCGGCTCCTGTCGCCAGGCCCACTGCTGTCGGAGGCGTCGTCGGTGAGTGTTGTAGCTGGTGGAGTGTGAGGCCAGTCCGCCGCGCTGCTGGTGCTGCCGCGCCGTCAGCCGGCTCCTGTCGCCAGGCCCACTGCTGTCGGAGGCGTCGTCGGTGAGTGTTGTAGCTGGTGGAGTGTGAGGCCAGTCCGCCGCGCTGCTGGTGCTGCCGCGCCGTCAGCCGGCTCCTGTCGCCAGGCCCACTGCTGTCGGAGGCGTCGTCGGTGAGTGTTGTAGCTGGTGGAGTGTGAGGCCAGTCCGCCGCGCTGCTGGTGCTGCCGCGCCGTCAGCCGGCTCCTGTCGCCAGGCCCACTGCTGTCGGAGGCGTCGTCGGTGAGTGTTGTAGCTGGTGGAGTGTGAGGCCAGTCCGCCGCGCTGCTGGTGCTGCCGCGCCGTCAGCCGGCTCCTGTCGCCAGGCCCACTGCTGTCGGAGGCGTCGTCGGTGAGTGTTGTAGCTGGTGGAGTGTGAGGCCAGTCCGCCGCGCTGCTGGTGCTGCCGCGCCGTCAGCCGGCTCCTGTCGCCAGGCCCACTGCTGTCGGAGGCGTCGTCGGTGAGTGTTGTAGCTGGTGGAGTGTGAGGCCAGTCCGCCGCGCTGCTGGTGCTGCCGCGCCGTCAGCCGGCTCCTGTCGCCAGGCCCACTGCTGTCGGAGGCGTCGTCGGTGAGTGTTGTAGCTGGTGGAGTGTGAGGCCAGTCCGCCGCGCTGCTGGTGCTGCCGCGCCGTCAGCCGGCTCCTGTCGCCAGGCCCACTGCTGTCGGAGGCGTCGTCGGTGAGTGTTGTAGCTGGTGGAGTGTGAGGCCAGTCCGCCGCGCTGCTGGTGCTGCCGCGCCGTCAGCCGGCTCCTGTCGCCAGGCCCACTGCTGTCGGAGGCGTCGTCGGTGAGTGTTGTAGCTGGTGGAGTGTGAGGCCAGTCCGCCGCGCTGCTGGTGCTGCCGCGCCGTCAGCCGGCTCCTGTCGCCAGGCCCACTGCTGTCGGAGGCGTCGTCGGTGAGTGTTGTAGCTGGTGGAGTGTGAGGCCAGTCCGCCGCGCTGCTGGTGCTGCCGCGCCGTCAGCCGGCTCCTGTCGCCAGGCCCACTGCTGTCGGAGGCGTCGTCGGTGAGTGTTGTAGCTGGTGGAGTGTGAGGCCAGTCCGCCGCGCTGCTGGTGCTGCCGCGCCGTCAGCCGGCTCCTGTCGCCAGGCCCACTGCTGTCGGAGGCGTCGTCGGTGAGTGTTGTAGCTGGTGGAGTGTGAGGCCAGTCCGCCGCGCTGCTGGTGCTGCCGCGCCGTCAGCCGGCTCCTGTCGCCAGGCCCACTGCTGTCGGAGGCGTCGTCGGTGAGTGTTGTAGCTGGTGGAGTGTGAGGCCAGTCCGCCGCGCTGCTGGTGCTGCCGCGCCGTCAGCCGGCTCCTGTCGCCAGGCCCACTGCTGTCGGAGGCGTCGTCGGTGAGTGTTGTAGCTGGTGGAGTGTGAGGCCAGTCCGCCGCGCTGCTGGTGCTGCCGCGCCGTCAGCCGGCTCCTGTCGCCAGGCCCACTGCTGTCGGAGGCGTCGTCGGTGAGTGTTGTAGCTGGTGGAGTGTGAGGCCAGTCCGCCGCGCTGCTGGTGCTGCCGCGCCGTCAGCCGGCTCCTGTCGCCAGGCCCACTGCTGTCGGAGGCGTCGTCGGTGAGTGTCCATAGGATCTCCTATATTTTGTGGTTTTGGAACCTAGAAGTATAATTTGATAGAAATTGAACCTCGAAACTAGGACATTTCTAGCTTGTGAAGAAAATTCAACTGGTTTTGATATCAAAACTATATTATATACAGTTGCCGGCAAACTTTTAGAGCATAACCTTGACTGCGCAGTAGCTCATTTACGTACAATGTACATGCGCAGATCCGCCATTTTTGTTCTAAAAGTTTGCAGGCAACTATACTTAACGCACAACAAAGGCCTCTCCAAATCTCTCCACAACGGCCGATCTTGCGCCGCCCTTATCAGATTGCTGCGCGTGATCTTAACCGTCGGTCCACCTTGTCGGGGCCTTCCCACGCTACGACATCCGGGCCGCGGTCGCCACTCAAGAACCTTTCCGTATTTTATATCAATATTAAAAATATTATTTATTCAAATTAGTTACACAGCATTACATTAATTAATCTAAGTCACTGCGAACTACAAATACAGATAAAACAAAATCATACATAAAATAAAAATAAACCTTAAATCTAGTTTGATTTCGGCGACGTAGCAGCGTGGCTTCGTTGCGTCGTCTGACCTGGCGCAGGATTCGGCAGATTGCCCCGGAACTGCCGAAACACGACACCCTTTCAGAAGTCTGCACTTGCGATATATATATTGTTATTTGTTGCAGCGTTCATCACCCAGCTGCTATCGTCCATCGTCTTAACTCCGTCGCAGCGTGTATACGCGTGGCTGATGTCGCTGGTGTGGGCGCGGCCGCCGGGCGACGCGCCGGCCGCCGCGGCGGCGGGCGGCGCGCCGGAGCCCGCTGCGGCGCGCGGCGCCGGCCCCGGCGCAGTGCGCAGGCGCGGGAACGTGCATCGAATCCAGGGGGAGACGTGAGTTGACATACTAATATTTATACAGGGTGTCCCACGGCTATGCCACATGGAGGGGAAATACATTAAATATTTTCGAAAGGTTATTTTTCACAATGGAGTCAACCTTTTATTTTTTAAATTAATACCGCATTGATAGTTTAAAAAAATATGGAAAATTTGTGTAAACATTTTCAGCGAGGCATATTATAATAATTTGAATGTTAAAAATTTCGGTGTTACCATGTTTTAATATATTGTGTTGCTTAACAAAACACATGTTTTTTTTTCTTTCGGTTGGTTTGATTTCCAGATTAGACAAGCATTTTCTTTATAAATTATTGCTTACTTTCAAAAATAAAAGTTTGTCTCAATTGAGCAAAATATCCTTTCCAAAATATTTAAGAGGGGACATATACTACTTACTGCGCTAACTCAGCGACCCGAAGTGGATCTTGGCCTCCGACGCTAAGCTACGCGATCATAAGCTGGACACATTTTTCTGGACTTTATCGGTCCAGCGATACCTCGGTCGCTGACCGAGCGTTGTCAGGATGTCAAAGGTAAACTTTCTTGGCCCCAAAGAATATTTTATTAAAATAAATAAAAACATAATTTCAAGGAACAATCTTAGATAAATAGACCTAGTCCCAAACTAGGCAATGCTTGTATTTTTTTTTTGCTTTGATTTTTTAACATGGGAATGTGGACGAGATAGGAAGTGGACGATTTGGGAATGTTGACAAAATGGGAATATGAACGAAGTGAACCTAAACGATCTTGTCTTGGCAACATTTTTCATGAAAATGTTTATGGTGGGATAATAAATAATTATTTTCGCAATTATTTCTCGAAAATATAATCTTGACAAAACTTTAGATCTGATATATTTTTCTGCTTTTCATACTTCCATTTTCTAACGAATTGTAAATATATTTTACAGACCTGATGATGACAACAACACTTGGAACGGAAATTCAACGCAACAGATGTAAAATAAAGACTTTCTGGACAAGTTTCTGAAGGTTCAAGAAGCGAAAATAAAATAAAAAATCGCTGCATTCTAAACATTAGGTTCAAGATCATTTCAATCTAAATAAAAAGCCACGTTTTACTATACACAATTGTTTTTGGGACACATATATTGTCTGGGGACAGCCAAAAGTCACTAAAATTTCTGTCACTGCTCTCCAAAACCTTGTAGAGTTGCCGGCAAACTTTTTGAACAAAAATGGCGGATCTGCGCATGTACATTTGTACGTAAATCGGCTCCTGCGCAGTCAAGGTCATGCTCAAGAAGATTGCCGGCAACTGTACCTAGTTAGTAAATTGATACTGATACGAGTTTTGTTTCAAGTAGATATTTGTTGCTTAGTGAGTTTTGGCTGTCCAGCGACGAATTATGTAAGGTAAGGTGGGGAAAGATTCACCGGGAGAAGACCACGACGTCCAATAGGATCACCTGAATGAATCACCCAGGAAATGAAATGAAATGATAGTCCACTAGAATCACCCAATGAAAAATCTTCGTTTTCTCGTGTCCTAGAACAAAATAAGGGGGTGAGAGGTATGTAAAAAGTAGCAACATCCTAATTATTATGTTTCAATTATTCCTAATCTTTTCCGATCAATGTGGTCACTTTACAGTTACGTTTAAAGTAAAATCGCCCGTGTGATCATGCTGGACATGGCGTCCATCATCACCTGGGTGATTTCACTGGACATGATAGTCCAATACAACTACTCAAATAAAAATATTTCATTTTTGGGGGATCCTACTGGATAAAAATCTGTTCACTAAAATCATCCAGATGATCGTGCTGGACATGGCATCCTGTAGGATCACCTGGGTGATCTCACTGGACATATTCGGGCAATTCAATCACCGTCGCGGGGAAGACTGCCACAGTCCAATAACCAACTAACCTTACCCCATTAGACAATAAACTATGTCAGTCTTAGCCCCACCTTACCTTATACCAAATTTCAACTCAATCGGTCCAGTGCATTCAGAGCAAATTGTCTGCAACAGTTGGACGGACTACGAGTGATAAGGGTTCCGTTTTTACATTCGGACGGTACCCTAAAACTGAACTCGGTAAATAAATAATTAGGGCAGATCAGACACTTTCTGTCGAATTTATTTAAAACTTATTACTTAGAGCATTTCTCAAAAAGGTTGTACTAAATTATGACCATCAATATATTTTTCCTATTTTGTTACCAATTTTCTTTGTGATTTCCAATACATTGATTTCAGATTATATATGATTAAAAAAGTATAAGCATATCAGAACCTTAATGATCAAACACAGCCATAACATTGATATAAAATTACTAAAGTAATTGGTAACAAAATAGGAAAAATATATTGAATTTCAATTGACGTTTTCATTTTGTACAAACTTTTTGAGAAATGCTCATTAATGAGTCGTTTTCAAAAAACATGTATTTAGTTAAGAACTAAATTTAATTGATTCCCTTGTGTACCGAAAGTTACCCATAAATTTTACTTTCGTTACACACTGGACGCGAATGTAGTTCTGTTTTTATTGAGCCTTTAACTATGTAAAATTTTATTGAAAACGACTAAGGGTGCATCCAGAGTGGAGAGGTGCGGAATCGACCAATCACGAAAGAAGCAGAGATGAGATACAGATCTCAACTCAGGTGATTCATACCTGTGCTAACTCGGGGCACTGATTCTAAAGTAATGTAGCAAAATAATTTATCGACAAATAAATATATCGATGTTACTGTTAACATCTAAATGAATTCATCTTAAATGTTTTTTTCTCTTTGTTCAGAATGAAAACGATAAACAAATTAAAACGTGTATTAATTAGTTTATATTAAATAATTTTCATAGTAAGTATACAATCAATATTTTCCATATTCGTCGGTATTAAAGATTGCCGTCTAAATGAAAATATCCGCTTCATTAGACATGATATCGCACCGTTTTATAGTAATCGAGAACTTTCAATGAGACATTTGTTAATATATATCGACTCTTTTTATCGATATCAAATCCCTAGAGCGTGCCCCGAGTTAGCACAGGTATGGATTGGTCTCTACCGTACGTCTCCATCGCTTCAATTGAAACGCACCCGAATAGCAAGAAAGTATTTGATATAAAATTGACTATGATTACAATTAATTTAGCGTATGACTTTTGGTTACATAAACAACACTTTAAAACCTTAAGCCGGCCAGTCCGGCTCCTGTTCAAGATAAGATGTCTGTCTTTAAAATTCCGATTGATCAGTTTGCAATAGCAACTGAGATTCATAAATCTGAATCCAGTATGTGTGTGCTCGTCCGTACTAATTGTATAGAAACAGGTGCGTTCGGAATTCATAATCTGAATTGTCATACTCTGAATTCAGAACGCACGTCAAGATATCTTTCTGACAGATCAATCTGGGAAATTTATAATCTGACAAAATCAGAATGTGTATGGGGAACAGTTAAATTGTATGCAATAATAATAATAACCATGCGCTCTGAATTCAGATTGGGATTCAAACTGTGTAAGGCCAGCCTTACTGTCTCTGTAAACTCATAGTTAGGGTACAGTGCCTCTAACGTCATAGTAGCAAAGCTGTTGATTTTCAATTTCACAAAAAACCAAATTGGAAGGAATGATTTTTTTTATTTATATCTGAGTAATTTAAAGTTTTAACCTTTTAGCAATTGTAAATGTTATGCCATAAATTATTTCATTTTATTATTGCCTCCTGCACATTTTAATGCACTGATTGGTTTATCATTCGATTATACAGTTTTCTAGTATAGTTAAGAACTATTTTAATGTTATATTTATTCATATTAAATATGGTTATTTGGAGTTCTTGTTTTACTTACTTTTACCACTTGTGTTTATTATTACAAGCTTTTATTTAACTTGCATTGTATGTACAGGGTGACTGGAAATTCGACATATTCCTTCAAAGGGGTTATTCTATGGTTCATTTGCAATGATTTATGTCCAGTCAACTAGGGGTCAAAACTCATTGGTCTTCAAGTTATTGGAGTTTTTAGATTTTTTCGGAAAATTCCCGCCTATCGACCTACAAGTGGTATTTTTTAAGAAACTACTTCAATTTGGATAAAAAAAAATCATTTTCTTTTAGCTAATGAGTTGCTAATTACGATAAATAACAAAAACATGCAAAAAATTCAAAATTTTACAGAAAAAAAAGGATTTGAAGTCACCAGTTCTTGATTTTATTTCCAAATTTTGTAGCATTTTAACACATAACTTTTAAAAAAAGTAGGACACTTGACGTACAAATTACAGAAATAAGTTTCTAAGTTCATAAGCTTTCTAAAAAGGTACAATGGTTGACATTTTTAGCTCAATTCTTAAAATTATTTTATTATTAATCCAAATTGAAGTAGTTTTTTAAAAAATATCGCTTGTAGGTCGATAGGCGTTATTTTCTAAAAAAATCTAAAAACTCCAATAACTTGAAGACCAATGAGTTTTGACCCCTAGTTGACTGGACTTAAATCATTGCAAATGAACCATAGAATAACCCCTTTGAAGGAGTACGTCGAATTTCCAGTCACCCTTTATGTATGTATGTAAGTATGTTTGTTCGGGTGGAATCTTGCAACTCAATTTTGAAGCAGATATCGTCAACCGATTGAGCTGAAATTTTGCATACTTACTTAACTTTGATGACAATACAATAATATGGTACCATGGGGCTGATCTGATGATGGAGCCGGAAGGTGGCCATAGGAATTCTATAATAGAAAAAACAATCGTACCGAACTTGGGCTCTTGAGAATCGTCTCAGTGAGCATTTGATTGATATCCAAAGAAAAGTACAGTCGGCTATAAAAGCTTGTCACTAAAAAAATTTTGACAAACTTGTATACGTAGTATGTTTGGTCTACTTAAGACATTTATTTATTGTCAAGACTGTCTACACAAGGTCATATTAAGAATTATAGTTTCAACAGTTAATCCATTTCGGATGTACAATATCAATTTCACTGAAAAATTACCTTAAACTTAACTATCTGCGCTAAAATATTCATTTAAATTGTAGAAACATCTACAGTAGCCAGCCACTATTTTCCACTTAACTCGGATACTTTCAAGCGATTGAAAACATTCAAAATAAATGGTTGAATATTTTGATTCCACCGACATACGGTTTCTTGTTTAATATATTGGAAGGCCCTACTAAACTTGTATGTAACGGAAAAAAAGATACGCCCGTGTATGCCGCACTAAACGTATGTTTAGACACTCAAGGGAATCAAAGTTTATAGGTTATTTTCCGTAGACCTAGGACTATGACATTTTGCAAATACCGTCTTATACTTTATACTACAAATAAAGGGAAAAATGCGAAAACTAAACATTTGTATTTAAATCATAAAAAATATAGTAAGTATTTATTTAATCTAACTCGCTCACTCGGAGCACTAGCGGCGAAATTGTTGCGCGCTCGCTTCGCTTCCAACTCGCCCGCAAATCGCCAGTGTTATATTATAAGGATTGTAAAAAAAAACACATTAGTTACGTTGCTTATTTTTCCACACTAGCCATTGAGGTATTATTTATAATAGAGCCACAGACCCGAACAAAATTGACGAAAAAAGTGGCACTGCTGTCATGTTCAAGTAGATGCCAATAACGCTTATTTATAATTTACAACAACATAATTACTTCGTACAAAATAACTCTTTACTCAAACGTTTAAGTGTCAAATTGGCTTACGTACTTATTACCACAAATATTTATCAAGTAAATTAACTTTTTTAGCGTATTCTGACCAATTCTGACTCATGTCTCTTGTCAAACTTGGAACATGGCACGAATAGAGCAGATTTTAATAGTTTTACATACTAAAAATATTTTCATTATTATTTTATTTAGGTATTAAAATATATTTGTTGTTTGAACTAAATAAACTCGTAAATTGTTAATATCAAATTAAGTTACGTTTTTATTTAACAACTGCATAAAAGGGTCCCGACACTGCATAGAAGGAAACAGTAATAATGGCATTATGATTTCTCAACTCATCTTGTTCTAGTATGTGAAATGAGAGTATGTCTTTAAAGTTTGATGGCGTGGCGTGAAAGTCGGTGGCGTAGTATGCACGGTAGCACACATTCTTTAGGTGTTCTTGGCGTTCAAAGGTTTAAACTGGCAGTGTCTAGACTCTGAGACAAAATAAAACAATGACAACAGAGCAATTTTTTTATTAATTTATTAATGTAACCTGTAGGATCTGCCTGTAAAAGGCATACGTTCATAACACTGGCTCACTCGCCGCCGCTCACATAGCAATGTCATGCGTCCACTCTCGCCCTCGGCTCGCGTGTAACTAAACGCAGCATCCTATATGACGTGCGCCTGAGACTACTACCACAAACACTACATCACCATTTTACGCTTCTTTTGTATACATTGTCATTTTTTTACGTTTTTATTGAGATATTAAAGCTGTGTTGAGTGAAAGACTTTTACGCTTCTTTTGATTAAACATAAAAAAAAACATATATGTTCATGCCGAACGAACACACGAGAGACGAATTATTTGGCTGAAATTTATTCTTGACGTCTGTCTCTTACTAAACGTGACCTCAATTTCTCACGTTGTTTAGGATCGCGTGGAAATCTTTAATAACAAAATAGGATAATTATTTATTGCACTCCTTTATTAATTTATAAAATATAAAACTATAGCGACTCCTTAGATTTTTGTTCTGTGATGAGGTGCATTTTGTAGGGACAAAGTTAATAATTCTAATCTAAAATATGCTATGATTTTACATAGGATTCGTTAATTAATCAATAGAATCTGCGTAAAAATTAATATTCCGTCCTTTTTCTTTATTTTATAGCTGTTATTCCTGCAATTTTTCAATGAAAATTAAGTCATTTTTGAGACACGTCACGTGTCATGGTCTAAACCCATTAAACCAGACTGATCGCCCAACTAATGCGATTTGTGATTTTGCATTAGTTGGGAGGGTGCCATTTTTTCCGTCGGATTGTGTGTCCATGTAATTAATACGTCAATGACACTAGCTATTTTAGTCGTGTCATAATATAGTCAATCGATACGCTGTAGTCGAATTCGCTAAGTTCCGGCGTACGTCCGTTTTTCTCATAGTTTAAAATACGCACGTAATTTCCTGATGGTTAATTATTCATTTGAAGACTTTCACTGATTTCGTTAACTAGAGAAAAACTACTTATTACGCCACTTGCGCAGTCGGTCATGACTTAACAGTAAGGAAATAAATAATTAAACGATTTTCAAAAAATCGTACGTTAAATTCTTTGTTTGAATTTTTTTTTTGCTCATCGTTCCTACCTACTCAAGATAGTTTGTACGTTTTGAAACTCATACGTAAAAGAAGTGTATGTGAAGCCGTGTATAGTGTAGTCACAAATAATTACTTAAATGAAAATATTTATATACTACACATATCTGATACTAATGTTACCTGATAATAATGTTGTCTGATATAAATGTCTATAGAGAAGCGAAAAATTTAAAAATGTCATGCTTTTAGCGGAATTTGAACCAACGTCCCCACGGCATTCCGGGTCCTGATTAATATTATTGAAAGGCATCCTTTTTCTAGGTCACAATAGACTCATCAAACGAGTTTATTCATTTATTTAGTTGTGGGAATCTTTTAGTTGTATCTCACAGTTGTTTTTTTTTGGAAAGAGATTTGCTCTTTCCTTTTGGAACGGCCTTCTAAAAATTAATTTAGCCGAGCTTGGAAGGTCTACGTTTCAAATGGGGTGCATTACCAATTATGCTATCAAAGCCACTAGAAGACATCGAATCGTCTGGCCTGATCATGCTCAAAGCGAATATATTTTATTTCAATTTTTATGCTTCTACATAAACAGTTAATTTACGCTAGCAGTAGCAGACGTTACTTAGTAAAAAATTAATACCATAAATACCTACTTAAAATATCTGCCCGTATGAAATTTGCATTGAACACATTATCTTGTTATTGACTTCAGTAAGTAACAGCCTGTTGCAACAATCACAATCAGCGTTTGTACCTACCAAGTCACGTTTATAACGGCATTAAACTTCAAAGAGCAGAAGGACAGAAGTCAGAACTAGCGGTAGTTAATCTTCTTCTGACTATACCATTACAATGCAGCTTAAATGGAAAAACAGTTCAAAGAAACAGTTAAGTGCGAGTCGAAGTTGAGACCTTACATATCAGACCTGAATTAAGATTGTGGGCATGTTCAGTGCTCGCAATAGTGGAACTCCTGAAATCATTGGCCAGTTTACAGTGGGAATAAACACAGATGAACTCCTGATGAGCTATCCTGAATACCAATAAAAAACAAACTCCAAAATCTCCAGCGAAGACGTCATATTTTGACAGTGGGAGCAGCGATAGAAAGAACTTACGATTAGAGGTGGTTTGCAACAACCTATCTTGAAGCTTGTTTGGGAGCGTCGCCAGAACAGTAACCGTTGGCTCCAACTAGGGCTGAAAGAACGCAACCTGGCGCTCGATGGCCTGTCTCCAGGCGGTCCGAGGTCCCACGCAACAAACAATCAATCACCTCTTTGAACAGTGTGACAACTCTCAGAACGGAAATATTCTCTACATTCATCGATTTGGCACAACGGTTTGAAATCATCAATGCTCGCTTCGAATCCTGAGGAAATTCGCCATCTAGATAAATTCAAGATAATATAGGTACCCCTAAGATCTATCTATCACAACTTTCTATAGGATAAAATTATCCTCCTGGATTTGCCTCCTTTACGCCTTTGATGGTACAGACACATTCAGAAACGCGAAGATCACACAGTAAGACTTGCACTGAACCTACCCGTAACCCAACCACGTGCCCGCGGACGACCACCCGCCACTTGGCTGACAAAGGTCGAAAAAGACCTCAAAGAAGCTCAAATTGACAAAAATCGTGCTCAGTGGAGGATGCGGATGAGGAGTGCCGACCCGAAAGAAGATTTTCCTCCTTCACGGAAGCCCATATTGCGCTGCTTATAATGGCCACGACAGCTTCAAGAAATTGCCTACCCTCGTCCCTTTATGAAGTGCAGTCCAGATAGCCACAAATACATTGCTTCTTAATGGCCTCAACCGCTTCAAGAAATCGCCTACTTTTGTAATGAAGCCATTCTGGAGGAGATCAGAGAATAAAAAGGACACCCTGAAGCACATCAGTGTCTAGAGTTCCAGAAAAATAGCAATAAGGGGTATTGTATGCTCAAAATCAGTGCAGTGCAGACAAAACTTCGTGCAATTGCATCACTGTCAGTTGATTCTATCTATCTATCAACTACAGACGCCAACTGCTGAACCTAATCCTCTCCCATAGCTCGCCACAAAGTGCGATCTGCAGACGCATCCATTGACTCCCCGATACCTTTACGAGGTCATTCGCTTGGAAAATGGCTTCAAGTATTGACATTTTAGATAGAGAATACAAAGAAAACGTGTCAGACGTTATGGCCAAACATGGCACAGACTACGATTTGTTTATCCAGCATCCGGATATAATTTGGCTTGTTGACATATTTGCCACAATCCTCTCAGTTGGAAGCGCCATTTTCGGTCTAATATCTTGGATTACATTGCCAAAATGGCGGCAATTTCGCCATTATGCCTTCATCAATTTGTTGTTGACTCAACCATTCTATTTTATGGCAACAGCGTGGCCAAAAGGTGTCACCGCAGACTGCATTGAGTTCTTCAATATTGTAGCTTTCCATAATTGGTTGCTTGTGGTAACAGTCATGTTTTATATACAATTCGTGAACATTTTTACTAAATTAGAGACTATAAGACATGTGTATCTTAAAGCCAGTCTTTGGGGATGGTTGTTGCCTATTACGTTGACGCCATTGGAGTTATTATCAGTGCCTGCATTGCCAATTGTCATACTTACCATAGTATTCATTAGTTTAGTAGTTTATGTAAAGGTTTTACATTCATTATGCATAGACTCTGCGGGCATACGTAAACACGGGAAAGCTATATGTATAAAAATAACTTTATCCACGTTTGCTTTTATGTTCACTGGGACTGTCTGTTTTTTACCAGCGTTGTTTATGTTGATCGGACATTTCGGAAAGGATAATTTTAACCTTCATTTAGCTCATTACTTGTGTTATGTTATTACGTTGTTTTCTATTAACATATTCTTTTTGATGTTGAAGTCACACAGGGATATGTGGGGGGAGTGGCGGCGGAGAGCGAAAAACAATAAAAACGCCACATAACATTAATAAAACCCGTACCAGACCGATTTATCGCATGAAATCGGATAATGTGTAGTGTAATTGTTAGGAAATCGGATAATGTGTAATGTAATTGTTAGGATCTTTCTTCCGATAAATCGGATCGGATCGGAAGGTCTGGAACGGGTTTAGGACGTGAAGGTCTCGCGGGCAAGACGTTTTCGAAATCTTGACCGTAGTCTCGACTACATCTTTTGATATTATAACAGATACCTATACTGCTCAAAATATATAATAACCACGTAATTTTTAGTTCTATTTGAAATTGATTAAATATAGGAAATGACATCAACAAAGGAAATTAATTTGGGAACAGTTCATAGAACCCTTTTAGTTTTATAATTAGTTTTACTTATTGTTGATTTTAGTTTTATAGATAGATTTAGTTTATTATAAATGTTACCATTTGGGATTTGACATTACGTATTTTTAACTTTACTATAGTAAAAGGTTCTTTAAATCTAGTACCGCGTTTCTTTATAAGGAACTCAATTTTGAGGTAACAGCATAATTATGAACATAAACTAAAACATACATTGACTTGAGATCATACATTGACTTGAGAACCTCCTCTTTTGAGTAACTATATTGTAACGCTTTAGTTGAGAGAGAATTGAAACAAAAGGAATTTCAACTTACAATTTAATTATAATTAAAAAAGTAGGTACGGTAACAATTCTTCCGAGCGTTAATTTTAATGAGTAAATAATTCGCTGGGCAAAATAGTGGCCAGCCCTCTGGACATGGGTTGCGTCAATGAAGCGCATCGACAATTCTTTGAAGAATCGACGCGCACTTGGCCCCCACGGCCCCAGAATTTCAACCCCAAACGCCGCAAATATGTAACTGCTACCGAGATCAGCATATTTACGACGTTTGAGGCTTTCCGCAGACGCAGCCGCCGCGCCCAGCACCATTCTTGGTACCTGGAATATGAGACGGTGCCAGGGTGTCTACACACGTAGCATCCCACACCAACGGCCGACCCATACTCCAAGGCACCAATGTCATTCCGTCAGGCCTTTTGCCGTCGTCCCTAGCCAAACCGCTGGGCTCTAGGACTGCCGGCACCTTGGCGCTAACAAAGGCCCTCCGGATGACGTCATTGATACTAGCGTGGCGAGATATTCTGCCTGCACTCCGGTGGCATGAGAGGCCGTGGTGGCCAAGGCCATCGACCAAAGCTCCGCAGCGACAGTGATGGGGCTCGTTTGTTGGTGCCCCAATCCTTAATGTGGCTAGTCTAAAACTATTATCGATCAAAGTCCCTATTGTGTGCGATGGCAAGGCTTGCAGCCACAGACCTTCCATTCCGCGGCAGCAAGGAGACGAGCTCGGTCTGTTGGACTACATGCTGTCTCTAAGAGATTGTATTTTATTATCCGACAGAGAGGCTCATCCCATTGCCTCTGCGAGCACGGGTTATCAGGTGTATCCGAGTTACCACATGTTAATGACCATAATACATTTTTGGCCTCGGTGCAATGCGCAGCCTCCAGGACCCCAACAGAGGGGGCTAGTATTTTCCCTATGAGGCTATTTTAATGAGGCTATTTTTGACGTGACAACGTCTTAAATTAGGTTGCGCTGGGAGTCACTCATGAAAAAGTGTAACGCCCGCTCGCGTCTGATACGAGAGAGTTGTCCCGCTAAAACTCGAGAACGGCTGAACCGATTTGGCTAATTTTAGTATTGAAATATTCGTGCCTTGACGGCAAGGTTTAAACGGTGAGAAAATATTGAATAAATGAGTGGAAAATAATAAAAACGATAATTTTATATTCCCATACAAATTGTTCGTACTTACCTGTCAAACATATGATGTTTGTTCCGTCGGTTCGGTATTTTTAGAATAATTACATGTAGATCTAGACTAAATAAGGGTTTGGAATCGACAACATACATGCATAATAGTCTGATTATCGCATATTTAGATTTCTAATTCTAATTTTAAAATATGGCTTCCATCAAAGTTAATGATGATTTCGCCAATTTCGAGTTTGCTCGTAGAGCATGCCGTTGTTCGGTGAGGTTTTGCTTTTTGTAAAGCGATTTACAAAAAAACCACGCGGACTATCGGGCCTTGACCCAGGAAGGGCTATGAACGCTTCAAGTTGAATTCTTCATTAGCTATTCACTCATACCTACGTTAGATCACTGCACAATACGCTATCAATACCTACTACACATTGAATAACAAAAATGAATAAATAACGAACAACAAAACTTAAACGCATGCGGCCATCTTAAGTCACGAACCGGAAAAACATGTAAAATAAAGACACTATAATGACATTAATGACACATGTGATGGGTGCGTTCAGAAAGTAACACTTAAAATGTTGTTAGGGAAATTGTGAATGGATATGATACAAATAAATATTCTACCGAGAAAAAGACGTTGTCACGTAAAATCTTCCTTCGCCCGTAAAACCGACTTTACAGGCAACCATTTTTTTTTACTAATTTAATATGTAAATCTATGATTATCTGTGATTCGCTATCTATGAATGAAAAGCTTAAATTAGTAAATGCCTAAGTACAGAGATAGAGTCGCGTGTCAAAGTTGTGCTAGAGGTGCTGGGTTCTGTCATTTCAAAACGACCGAGTTAAGTTGCCCCGCATCTGCATGCGATATCGCCGACAAGAGATGCATACTTGTCTCGCCCGTTAAATAGCACGAACTAAAAAATATATCTTTTAATTTCTATACTTACCCACACGTTAGTAATTATAAGTTAATGTATCCATCCATACTAATATTATAAATGCGAAAGTGTGTCTGTCTGTCTGTCTGTCTGTCTGTCTGTTACCTCTTCACGCTTAAACCGCTGAATCGATTTTGATGAAATTTGGCATGGAGATAGTTTAAGATCCGAGGAAGGACATAGGATAGTTTTCATCCTGGAAATTATCCCTAAAAAGATTGAAAAGTGAGTAAGTAATTCATGATGACATTGACGACCCTGTAGAAAATATAATGATTAGACCAAAAGCACAATTGCTCTTATATTTGCTTAGGCGCCCCCTTTTATTAATTAAGGTGATTAGGTGGATATCTATCGTGTTGTACGAGGTTGCTTGCTTCCATACTTCCAAGTTCCACGCGGACGTAGTCGCGGGCAAAAGCTAGTTGTTAATATAAGGTTAGTAGTGTTTGTTGCTGTGTAATCTTGCGCTTAAAGACGAGAATGGTGAATCCTATTCCACCGTGATACAGTTTAAAAACTAGTACGGGGAGCAGAAGACGCTTACTCTCGCTCATTACATTAATCAGCAGTGTAGTACCTAACGACAAAGGTTTTACGTAATTAATAAGTAATAACTACCGATACATACATTTACCAGAATTTGAGTAATATTTAACATGGATTTCCTGAATAATCACGAACCTGGCTCATCTTTTCAAATGATGATAAAAAGAACGCCTGAAAATGATTCAAACTCAAACCCAAACCATACCAAGCATGTTAAAAGCTAAATTGCTTTATAAATACAACTTTTACTTATCACCTGAAACGCGAGCCTGCATGTATCATCTTCGCTCAGAACAAAATTGGCAAGAAGTAGCTGATGCGGACGATAATTTATGCGATTTTAACTTATACCACATAACAAGATATTGGAAATTATAAAATTTATGGTTTCAAGTGTATTCGATTAAACTACGATATTTTTGCAATGGTGCATATAAAATTTTGTTTCTAATCAATTTGTTTGATTAAAGACATAATAGTAGATTGTTCAACAAGGGACTAAAACAAGCCATACCTAATGACACGAGATGTTTTAGCCACCCGAGCTAAGCGAGGGTGGCTAATAGTTCTGTCACGTTGAGGACCGGGTGGTGGTAATGTAGGAAGGCAGGAACGGAAGAAGAGACAGGAGACAGGGCAGAAGATGGTATTTATTTATATTAATTAATAAAGGCACCTTGTCTTTTATTTAACTATATATTTGTATCCGACAGAATCCAGCAATTAGAACTTCAGATATTACAGCACAATAGCACAGTTAAACTTTTGGATACATAGAACACTCTTGTGAGGTAAAGCTAAATTATAGACTGATGCTTAAGTATAAGGAATTGAGGATGAGCAGGATTAAAATCGTCTTGTAGGTACTATCTGATCAGCTCGAAAGCTCTGACTGAATAGAATGAAGCTTTTTGACATGGAACGGACAAGTGTGGAATTTAGAATAATTTTGAATTTGAATGACAATTTTTAAGATTGAGTGTGTAACCAGACAGTCCCAAAAATTATCTAGAACGAGTTGTAACGCAACACGTTACAGTTCGAGTGTCATTATGGTTGTTTAGTCTCGCGTTACACACTCTACTTTTCACTTTGAATACGAGGAAAAGAAACGACGTTCAATATAAAATTACAATACCTATTTATTATAACAAAGTTTCTTACAATTACGTAGTACCTACCTACAGTCGTTAATCCAACCTCAGAAAAATTCAAAGGGCAATTTGTACTATTATTTACATTTAAATGTATAGTTTTCCCCTGAAAATTAAGCTGGGTCTGCGTGGTTTGTATTTGAGAAGTATTTTCAATATTTTCACTCGAAATCGAAGTAAAAGTTGGGGAGAATGGAGAGTATGGTAGGACGCACGCCTCTCCTTACGCACCCCCACGCAGACCTTTCCTTAAAAAGGCTGCCGGTGGTTATTTCATTAGGCTCATTCTCATCCCACGATGTTGATGGGCGTGGGTCAAATGTTGGTTGTGATTTCTGCTTTGAGGATATTTTAAGTCCTTCAATATATTCCTTCGATAAATATTGCATTTATTTTGGATTGACTCTTCTATACACATCATTCATAGCCTTCAGCTTTAATTCTTCTTCACTGGAAGATGATGATTACTTATTTTGTCCGTTATTTATAAAGTGACGCAATTAATTGGTCTAATTGGTGATTACAATTCAATACGTTTAATACGAGAAATGGCAATTATCATTCAAAATTCTAATAGAAAATTAAAATTTTCCGTGTTTCTTTTCTTTTTTTTTAAAGTGACGTTTTAAATGCTTGCATATTTAGCCAACAGATTCAAAACTATTTTATTTAAGACTAATATGGACTTACGGACCATGCATGATAAAATTAATTCATCTTTAATATTATTAAATACATTCGCATTCCTAATAATTAATCGTGTTTCATAAAATATAATCTTTTATTTTTATATTTTTGAGCAGTTGTAATTTTGAGGTTATTTCCACGCACCAAAAAGTTTGTATACCTATCACTGAAAATGGCTACAAACCTCCATTCACAAACATCGTGATTGACTGTTTAGGGGTTTCCAAAGTAAATTAAAACAATTTTAATTTAATCCCTAGAGAATAAGGAGCTTTAGTCTCGATGTGCAGAGACTAAAGTAACATTTTAAGAGCATGAGAAGTGAAAATATAATTATGTTGATGTAAATTAAACAACTGTACGTACTTTTTTTGTCTAAGTGAATAGGTGTCGGTTAAGAAAAATAAAGTAACCGACCGATCAGTTTGGTAGTTAGAAAAAAATATATTAACCAACCAACCAGGTTGATGATGAAGAAAAAAAATACTAACCGTCCAACCAGGTGGACAGAGTGGTTGGTCGGCTAGTAATAGACGAAGAAGTGGTCATTTCAAGAAGTGGTAATTTCATGAATTGGTCATTTCAAGAAGCGGTCATTACATGAATTGGTCATTTCAAGAAGTGGTCATTTCAAGAAGTGGTCATTTCATGAAGTGGTCATTTCAAGAAGTGGTCCTTTTTAATTGTGGTCCTTAACCGCCGAAAGGCAAAAGAGGTAATCATATTCAAATTGACTAGGTATTTTGAATATCCATTAAACAACAATGTCTTACACACAGCAATCAATTTATTGTGAGCCAACAAATTGCGGATGTTTTGGATTCGATTTCCTAACAGGAAAATTGATCCCAATATTACGCGGTGTGTCCATGAGTAATTTATACAGTCAATAGTTACGTCAATAGTTGTTTACGTCTTGGCTTTATCAGTGTTACATTCATAAATTCATAACACAGTAAAACGGGTACAGAAAGTTATCTCCTTTGATTTTCGCAAATAACTCCCGGGGACCCAAAACGATCAGATACCCATGTCTGAATAAAAAGGCAAATACCTACTGCTTTTCATGCCTACTTAATTTAACAATGGAGCGACCTTGAACGCGCGGGTCGTTGGCCGCACGTGCCGGCAAAACGAGGCTAGGGTTGACACCGCTTAGAAATGATTTTATAAAAAGTCAAGATAAATGAAAATACGATCGATTTATTTACATATATTAGTCAAATTTAATTATCATTAGGTACCTACTAGAAATAGGTATTCACATGCGCTGCGGCACACCATCAAAATCGTTTTAATTTCCGAGTAGGTATATCGGAATCTTACCTACCTATTCTATCTGAACATACCAGAAACCTGAAACAAAAACAACTCTCTGTGTAGGTACCTAAGTAACCTAAATATATCCCGATGACAGTAGGTATTTACTAAATAAAGTTTGGTAGGTGCCTATATATAATGTGTTACATATTGTATAATACTAGCATTACAAGCTTCGAAACAGTCACTAGGTACAAGTTGTTTTATAATAATCTGATCACGCGTTTCATCTTTGCGAATGCATTCCTTGCAAAAGGTCTTAAGTGTCAAGAACAACGCCGACGTTTACGCCCTTTTTAGGCCGAGCAATGCACTCTCCCGCCACACTAAACTGATTTGGTAAATCTAAGTGAGTAAATTATTGTCACTTGTTGATATAAGTAGTGGATGTTTTCTATGAATTTAAGTATATTAAGTAGGTAGGTTTATTTATTCAACATTACATGTATCTATTATATCAGTGTATGCAATGCGTTTCTAGGTAGGTGCTTATTAAGTTCTAAGAATTTTTAGTAACATTTCATCGTTTGTCGGCAAAGAAAAAAAGGATAAATGTCTGTTGCTTTTATGTTTTTACACCCCGCAACACTGCAGCGCGTTGGTCTCATTCGCGACGAAGCCATTTTTTTGGTGATTTTATAGCGCGACCGGCGCGGCGTCCGGCCGTGAGCGCGTGTGGCAACCGACTGGCTAAGCGTGTCGGCCACGACAGTCGACAGGCGACGTGTAGGTATCGTTCTGGGTTCCCACGGTACAGATGGGGGGCACCTATAACCCTTCAGGTGGCAGCGCCACCAGCCAGCGGCATGGCAGGAGAAGTGGCGCGTCTATTTTACAAAATTTACCGTTAGTTGGCAGGAACCGGAAGCCGGACCCAACGTCAAGTGGCAGAGATCCGGGAGCCGGACCGGACAAAACAAGCCGTTGGGTGGCAGGGTCCAGCTCCCGGACCCTGTGCGATGTCTTATTTCGCACCCGAAATAAAACCGTTAAAACTATATCTTGCTTGCTCACACTTTCAAGATGCATTCGTCACTAAACAAGGATGGCATTCACTAACGGTCGAATTGCCGCGCAAAGCAGTTCGTTAGAAATTGCGTCATCTTGTCGACCACACTGACCATTACATTACGCGTCGACCGCCGAGCCGAGCCGTGAGCATTTTAAAAACCTTGTGGTTAGAAAATATTGTATAGTGCCCTGTGTCTTGACTTTGTTTACCTACCGTTACACTGCGCTGTAGACTGTCGCTTAGTCACACTAAGCGCACGTACGTGCGCTTAGTGTGACTAAGCGCCAGTCTCATTGTTTAAAAACATTACAATAACAAGAACCTAAATCAATGTCAGTTTAACTTGCGTGGCGACCAGAGATCGATTGGATGGACAGCATTAATCGATTAAATTTTTAATAAATTAATTAATCGATTAAACAATTAATCGTCGCAAAATTTATCCCGATTAAATTCGTCGACAGAGATTTCAATTAACGATTAATTAATCGACATTTAAGTCGAATAAATTTCACGATTAATTCTTGATTAAAAGTTCATTTGTGCACGATACTAAAATGCAATTTGCCTTGTCATGTAAGTATACAAACACTTGAACAATCATTCTAGTGTGTTGTTTTTCTTTTTTTTTTCGTGGATGGAGGAAATCCTCATAGGATACTGCCAGGCCGGACCTGACAGCATGCTCTCTGCGGAGTGTGGCAACCACTCTTTGCGAGTGGGTGTCACACCCAGCAGCCTACGGACTAAAACCTCCCCCGCTTTTTGTAAAGTGTGATCTGGAACACGCCGCGCTATCGGATTACACTTTGTGTCCCAGCTTGATTTCCGTTTGGGTGCACGTAAAGTGCGTCTGAGATGAGGTGGCTTTATTAAGAAAAGAAGAAGTAGCCATTTGGCCGCCCAGTCGCGCGCGCAAAGCGCTCGGCTGGGCGGCCCCACGGCCGTATTTATACGTAACTATAAGTGACTAGGTGTGTAGATGTCATTGTGGTGTTTCATCTATCTATACTATTATAATCTATCTATACTATTATATTCTATCTATACTATTATAAAATCCTAAATTTGTATTGAAAATTAATCTTCTATGGATCCAGGTCATGATTTCAGGAAAAATCTCGATAGCGTGATGCAGGATCGTCATTTCGTCATTTGAAGTTGTGACGGACGCTGTTACGGAGTGGACGTGTTTGCCGTGGAGTCGATACATTTAAATACTGTTAATTAGTGTAGAACTGTTAAAATAGTGCTGTTCGGTATCAATGCAGTGACAACGCGATGTGTTGCCTGTGAGGCCGATATATATGATTTATCGTTATAGAATGCTCAAGAGAATCATGCAAGAGATTGTTTCATTTGAAGTGCCTCGGCATGTCCGCGGAAAAACTTGAAGCTCTCACGGACGAGTACAAGAAGCAATGGTCTTGTCCAGAATGCGTGAGCTCTATACCAGAGTGCGGCTACGTCGTATAGGGCTCGCGGTCGTGTCCGTGTTTCGTGTACCCGTAGCCGGATCTCCGTGTTCGTATTACACGGCAACGGTTTTCTGCTCCGTTCGGCACGTATAATTAGGCTACGTGTAATTAAGATACGTGTATCCGTGTAACACGGGTACACGTATCTTAATTAGACGTGGATCCGATCCGCCCCTACGTTTAGTAAAGATTCGTTGCGATGTCTCTAAGAGCTACGAATGGAAATGTATAGTGAGTGAGACTCGTGCTTCTTAATTTGTCTTGTGAGTCGTAAATACTAACAAAATGTAGCAATTAAATAATTAAGCTGTGATCCTTATTGAAATGAACAGTTTTAAATTTTCATTTTATTTTTATACCAAACATTATGTTACAATAGGTAATATTAGCTATAATTTATTTAGACGGGGCGGTAACCGAAGAAAATATTAAGTACTAATTTCATAGTTACTAATCGTTCAGACGTTTCAAAGCGTATTCTACTAATTAGACTCTATCAAAACTAGCGTATTTAATAAAATATGTACAAGATAATTGGCACTGCAATTTATTTAAACAGCGCATTATTTATTATAATGTGAAAAAGTACTTACTCGTTCGATGTCGGGGTCTGGCCAGGAAATTTCAAGTAAACTACTTTCAAATGATTTCCTATAGATCCTGTAGTACCACCACGACACGAAAACTCATTGTTCACCCGATCATTGCACAAGGTACAAAAACCTGTATCACCGACTCTGGTGGCAAATGTCCACACCCAACTTCTCTTCATTATTAACAATTTTAAAACATACAACTAACCACACATTAACAGCAACAAATAACAAAGTAAAAAGTATTAGATAATATCTTTAAATTAACAGCTACAGTAAGATTTGCAGTGTTGACCGACTGAGATCGTATTAGTGACTAATGAGTTTGAGTTTAAAATTCTAAACCGCCCCCTCTAAATTATTTGTATTAAAACAAAACAGCCCGACCACTTCATTCAACTTTATGAACAAGAGGTATACGACGTAAAGCCCCAAGGATTTATGAAATTATCAGTAAAATTACCACGGTTATATTAGAACGTCGCCGCCAATCCATTATTATCTTTATCTGCACGTGCAACTACTTCTTACCCACAAAAGGGTCACCATGGTAGGTAGGTAATAAAATAATAATGAATGACTCAATTGTCTTTTTCGCTTAACAAAACTTGAAAAAAGAAAAATTGAATTATATTTTTATCAATATGTAAGTATAAAAAAATTGCATCAAAATAATTAAAACTAAAACACCCGGTGACGTCGGTCTATCGGTCGGTAGTTTTTACTCTCATAATACCTAGATTATATTTAAGTATTTATATTTTTATTCGTGCAATGCACGGCCGGGTCGCTAATTTTGTCTAAAACCACAATCGCTGGTTATATATGTATTAAAAAGAATAATGCCATTTATTAGTTAAATAGAACCATTATTACTCAAATCAATGCAAAAATATGTAAATAACTCAAGTTTGATCCAAATAACAATAAATAAACCCCGTTCGTCCCATACTCAATAATAGTCCTTATTCGTTTTAACTCTAACCGGCCGGAGCGGATCGCTCCGACGAGTATTCAATCGGGTATTGAATACTCGTCGGAACCGAAGCTACGTGTATACGGACTCGAACGCAGACACGGCTTTAATACTATACGTATAGTTAATTATACGTATCTCGGCGTGTCCGTGTTATTCGTGATCTTAGTACCGCCGGTGTTAAGGATACGGGGCTACGTTGCGGCGTGTAACACGGATATCAGGAGCCCGACTCGTAACCCCGGTACGAGGAAACCTCTTGAATCAGACATTCACGCCTATTAGTCATGTAAACACAGTGCGGGGAAATCGTCATCAAATGGATGTGTCAGTGAATGAATGTAATCTAAGGTATTAGATATGCTCGTCGGCTTGCAGGCTGAAATGCGAATTCGAATGGATAACCAGATGGAGGCGTTCAAAGAGTTAAAAACTCAATTTCTTAAAAATCAGTCTGAGTTGCAACAATTGCGAGAAGAAATGAGGGTAGCGCGAGAAAAATTAAAAGAGGTGAGCGTATTAGGTCAAATAAAAGAATTACGGAATAAGAATGATCAACTGAAATGTTACATTAATAACATGAAAATTAATACAGATAAATCTGTATTACCAACTTACATACAAACAGGATCCAATGGAAAAGAGGCGTCGAAACCGCTAATGCCATCCCAAGAAAAGATAGTAGATTCATATGCAAAGGTCAGTGCTAAAAATCTGCCAGTTTTATCGCCTGAAGAACAAGCACAATCTAATGCATACGGTACTGCCAGAAATCTACCCGCCGCAGCAGTAGCAACTATTGTACGAGTATGCAACAGTGTGGGGCTACGAAACAAGCGATATCGGCAGCGAGTACAGAGCGGTTCGAAGTCGAAGTTCACCCAGAAAACGCATTGAATCCAAATAGTAAAGGTAGCAATGAATGGCACGAAGTGAAAAGGAGGAAAAGCAGATTTCCTAATAATGAAATTAAAAAACGCGGAAAGGAGAATTCAGGTGGCATCCAATCCAGGGCACAGAACGGAAAAAATATCTGCATGTGTGGCGATTAAAAAAGAAACCACCGTAGAAAATTTAGAGGCCTATGTGAAAGATATATGTGGTGCGGAATGCATAATGAAAGTAGAACAGATTAAGCATAAATCTGAGAGGGACTATGCTTCGTTCCGAATAGGAGTTCCGGAAAGTGCTTATGAAAAACTATGTGAACCTAACGTTTGGCCGATTAATGTGGAGTTCTGTGAATGGGTGTGGTTTCGTAACCCCAGAGAAACTAAATACACTCCAACATAGACCGTTTGAAGTGTATTACCAAAATGTTAGAGGTTTGCGAACAAAGTTGGAAGAACTTGCGCGGGCATTGCATCATCAAGTGCAGAGTTATTTGCAATTACTGAAACCGGCTGTAATGAATCAATCAAAAATGCTGAAATAATACCGCCAGGTTATAACATTATGCGCTGCAATCGAACGGACGGACGCAAGCAGGGCGGCACTTGTCTCGTGGCCACACCGGGCACCGAGATGCTACCCTTGCCGGATGACGTCAGCGTCAGTGATAAGGTGTTCGAACTGGTTTGTAAGGATAGTGATTATATGTTACTATTTAGAATTATAGAACAATTATGTATAAAATATAGTAAAGTAATAGTAATAGGAGATTTTAACTTGTTTTCGTGTACTACATATGTTAGTGGCTTTAATTATTTTCGCACTTATTGTGGATTCACTCAGAGGCATGAAATAAAAAATTGTAATAATCGTCAGTTGGACTTAGTTTTAACTTCGCTGGGAGAAAAAGTAAGGGTGCGTGCAGCGTCGGAGGCGTTGGTTCCAGTTGATGCGTATCATCCGCCGCTAGAGGTACTGGTGACGGTGGCGGGGAGCTCGCCGGCGCAGGCGCAGGACGCGGCGCGCGAGGACGACGCCAACTTCGGGGACCAACATCACCACCAGAGATGGAACTTTAGGAAGGCCGATTATTCGGGGTTGTACATGTCTTTAGCCTCCATTGATTGGACTCGGTTGTACATATAGTATTGATAATGCGGAGGATAGTGTATTATTTTTCTATGCTAATATTAACCAAGTTATTAATGATTGGGTTCCTAATAAAGTACAAAAAACCATAACATCAAAATACAGCTATCCCGAATGGTATTCTGCTGATATAATTAAGGAAATTAAAAATAAAGCTGCTCTTCATAGAAAATACAAAGCGAGTAACGGGTCAAGAGAAAATTATATGGCTTTTGCTAGGAGCCGGGCGAGGGTGAAAAGTTTAATTAAATTAGCTCACGCACAATACCAAGATAGGGTCCAAAAACATTTAAAAGAGGATCCGAAAGCTTTTTGGAATTATGTTAAGTTGAAAAGTAAACAGAGGAATTCTCAAAAAATAACCAAAGACGGAGTAGTACTAAGTGACGCAAAAGGCGCTAATGAGTTCGCAGATATTTTTCGGTCTGTCTATAGCAGCGTGCCAGCAAAACTTGACTTGGACGCGGCGGTGTCGCAGGCGCCGGCGCAACAATGCCCGTCGGACTCGACACGAATAAGCATTGAGAGGTTGCAGTTGGCCGAAGTCGAGCGAGCACTAACAAGTCTCAAACCGAAACGGTCAGCCGGTCCGGACGGCATCCCTGCTTAATGTAATTAGAGACTGTCGATTTGCTTTGGCCGAACCATTATTACATATTTATAATATGTGTTTGAGGCACGAGGTATTTCCAGAGGCATGGAAAATAACTCGGGTAGTTCCCGTTCCAAAGGGGGTAGGAGGTGAAAGTGTCGACCAGTACAGGCCGGTAGCAGTGTTGTCTACTCCTGCGAAAGTTTTTGAGTCGGCATTACATAGTAGTCTTTTTAACCAACTGAAGTCTCAGCTATCGGACGAGCAACACGGTTTTCGGCCGGATTGCAGTACCACCAGTAACTTACTTAGCTATGTGACGGATATAATACCAGAAGTACGAGTAGATGGAGGGGGTCAGGTGGACGCCGCTTATTTTGATTTTTGCAAGGCGTTTGATGTCGTGGACAACGATATTCTGCTCAAAAAATTAGCCGGCGTTGGCCTTACCCCACACCTGCTAAAGTTTTTTATAAGTTACATGCGTGACAGACAACAATTTGAAGAATACAATGGTTTCGGATCGCAGCCCTACTTAGTACGGTCTGGTGTAAGTCAAGGAAGCAACCTGGGTCCTTTGGAGTTAGTTATTATGGTAAATGATTTACCAAAGGTCATCAAGAATTCAGGTTGCTTACTGTTTGCGGATGACTTGAAATTATATTTACCTATCAGAAATTCGTCCGACTGTAACAGGCTTCAAAGCGACATAAACCGTGAAGGTAATAAGCTCTACTTCAATGTTACAAAATGTTGAACTATTACTTTCACTCGTAAATACAATCCCATACATCATGACTATAAGATCGAGGATACGAAGTTGAAAAGAGTAATGGAGGTCAAAGATCTAGGCGTACAATTTACATCCGATCTGAGGTTTCGAGGGCACATCATAAACATTTGTATAAAGGCGTATAGAATGCTAGGATTTGTACTTCGCCGTGCCCACGAGTTTACTAACACTGGAGCTGTTGTAGCTTTGTACAATGCGCTGGTGCGAAGTAAACTGGAAACGAATGCAGTCATCTGGGATCCACATGAAACGAAATATCATCTGATGGTGGAGCGAATTCAAAAAAAAATTGTCAGATTAATTTATTGGAAAAAGTATGGAGTGTATCCATTTTACTGTATCCTAACTTATTTGTTTTGGGAATGGTGGGGTGCAATGAGCTGCGAGTGCGTAGAGAACTGAGTCTGGCGACCTACGTATTTAAATTATTTAGGGGGAAAATATATAAGTCATGTGAGCCTTTGAGTGCCGGATAGATTTGTGTGGCGCCGCCGCCGGCCCGGCCTGCTCCGGGAGCCGCGCGGGCGCACTAACTTGCTCCGCGAGGCGCCGATGGCGCGCGCTATACGTACCCTTAATGTGATCTCGGAAAATATAGACTTATTCTTATGTTCTATGAGTGAATTTGCAAAGTGTGCGCTATATACAATCTGTTATATAATCGGGAGCCTGTATAATAGTTAACACCGTTAAATGGTATAATGTAGTGCAAATACAATGTTTAAATAAAATAGTTACGCTATTGCATTAGGGGCGTACAGCGCGCGGCCTGCGTGCGTTCTAGGTGTACCCGCGACCCGCGCTACTCGCGAAACACGAAAGTGAAATGTAATTTCACAAATATCGCTTAAAGCCCTATGAAACTATATACAATTAGCAAGCTTTGTTAAGATCTCACCGTATACACCGGTATTATAGTAAAATAATACGCTAGATGCTTAGACACTCGTTATATAGATCGGTCGAGGTCGGTATGGTAGAACCCGAGCTACTCTGATAAAGAAATTGTATTACGCTAGCACAAAACAACAGCGACTCGCGAATTTATTATGAAATAACCAGATATAATTCGGTACATCCGGTTCGAAACCTATTTATGTTATTTATAAATTGTATTTATCTTGTTTCCTTTTGTAAACTTTTTTGGTGTGCAATAAAGTATTGTTGTATTGTATTGTATGTTGAGTAAAATACCTTCGATTGCTAGAACTTACTTGAACTGAAGTGTGAAGACACGGCGACACCGACTGGGGCCCCAGATCTTCTCCAGAGGTGCTATTATCCTGGGTTCCGTCACAGGCGAAAGAGTGTTTTGTGCAGGGTTTTATTCGAGAGCGAGGCTCCAGCAAAGAGGATGCGAGCCAACGTGGATTTTGGAAAATTGTATGCGCCCGTTGTATGGCGACGACGAATAGGTTCAACGAAGGAATTAGTTGTAGTAGATGGCAGCACTGTCGCAAAGGCTGCGTTCCTTTTTACCCGACTACGGCAAAGCCAAAAGGAAGGGTTATAAGTTTAGCAGTCTATGTATGTATGTATGTATGTATATTTATATGTAAGTGTGTTCCACCGTAGCGTGAAAACTACTCAACCGATTTTAGTGATTGAGGTGTATATCAATTCGTAATTACAGTCCGGGTGACATAGGCTACACTTTTAACAGACTTCAAAGAAGGAGGACAAGCGAGAGTAAAAATTCTACAGAAAAAAAATAAAAAATCAACAGATTTCAAAAATTCTTTTTTTTTTGGAAAGTTAACACTTCAGTTATTATCTCTTAGAAATATAGATATATAGAACGAAATAATTCTGAATAAATTTACTATAAACCTTTCATACATACAAAAGCGATATCACTTATAGAATCAGCGCAATCTGTTATCAAATACTAACGTTTTTGATTATTGATCTTTTTTTTCTGCTAAAAGGTTAGTTATCTCAAAAACTTCACACTTCTCGGCCAAAATATGTATGACAAAAGTAAAGAATAGAAAATTTGTTTTCTAAAAATTTATAATTTATTTCTGTTCCTCTTTCATTTACCGTTGCAATGCTATTTTTAAAATTTATGCCATTTGTCCATTATGCGAAATATAAATATTCGTACTTGTTAAACGGTGTTACTTTCAATACCATAGACTTCTTATATGTTTTTCTGTAATCTATAAGTATTGAACTATATGCGGTATTTTTTTTCTTTTTTTAGAATCACTATTTTAGGAAATAAGGGGTGTGTGGGGAAATCGTCAAGTTTTACTCATTTTCGTAAATAACTTCAAAACCGTTTAATTTAGAATTATGATATATATATATATATTTTAAATGTTCATAATGTACCCTTTCATTTGATATGTTACACGATATACTTTGCCATTTTTTTTTCTAATTTATCCCAAATCTGGCCCCCATGTTTAAAATTACTTGATTTACTTTACGTTACGTTACACGTCCATGTTTGGGTCATCAATTTACATACGTGTACCAAATTTCAACTCAATCGGTCCAGTAGTTTCGGAGAAAATTCGCTATGATTATAGTAGAATCACTCTTGTGTCTGTGTCAGTCCGTCCGTCTGTCATAGCCAATTTGCTCCGAAACTACTGAACCGATTGAGTTGCCAAATTATCAGCTAATTTTATTGAATTAATATCCCAATATAGAATCTACTATTGCAAAGTATAGACATTTTAAAATATTATTTGGCACTTTAAGGCTTAGGCTGTAAAATTTTCCTAGACGTATTCTTAGTTTGCCACAGATATAATTAATGTGATGGTGCCATGAAAATGTGGTATCTACTTTTACTCCAAGATATGTCTATGTTTGACGACGCGATTGGCTCGGTTTATAGACACCTGCCTACTGAGCTGGCGGTCCCGGGTTCGAATCCCGGCCAGGGCAAATATTTGTGTGATGAACTCGAATATTTGTGCTTGGGTCATGGTTGTTCTGTGTATTTAAGTATATATTTATCTATATAAGTATGTATATCGTCGTCTAGTACCCATAACACAAGCCTTCTTGAGCTTAATTTGGGACTAGATCGATTTGTGTGAGGTTGTCCGATATTTATTATTATTGGAGTTTATTGGAGTTTATTGGAGTTTATTGGAGTTTACTCCTTAAGAATCGATTTTCATATATAAGCCCGGGGTATGAAAAATATGGGGTGTAAATCGAACGTATCTGCCGTGCTAATTTAAAAAGTCGTATCTCAGTATACGATCGGGGTAAAAATACGACTTCGTAATTTAGCAGGTTATGCGTTACGCGTTATAGACTAAGATCCCGATATAAAATAACCTTCACCGAGATGTTTATTTGATGAAATGTATTTTATATTTAATTTAATATGTCAATAAATATATTTCATATGGGTTGCCTAAGAAATTTTAACCCAGGGTATGTTTAATTAATAATTTAAAAAAAAATGTTTTAAACATTTCACCGGTTTGATTAATATTAGATAAATTCTATACCAATCGAAAATATGAAGCCCATAGAATATGCAAACGTTAGGTTGCCTATTCTTTTCCCGTCACAACTATTGGGTAGCCAGGTATAAACAGGTAAATCTATACCTACTAGCATTTTGCAAATGTCTGATTGTTGAATTGAAATTAAATAAAATTAAAGATTATTTAATTATGAATTTATCTAATAATCAAATCGGTGAAATGTAAAAAAAAAAAAATTTAATTTTAAACTAAACATACCCCGGACTAAAATTTGTTATGCAACCCATATGCAATATATTTATTGTCATTTTAAACTAAATATAAAATACATTTCATCAAATAAACATCTCTGTAAAGGTCATTTTATATCGGGAGCTTAGTCTATAACGCTTAACGCATGACCTGCTAAATTAAGAAGTCGTATTTTTACCCCGATCGTATACTGAGATACGACTTTTTAAATTAGCACGGCAAATACGTTCCAAAAATATAAGTATTGCGAGGATTGACGTTTGGTTGTCAAAGGCGACGGTTGAAAATTTTATCAAATTTTATTTTATTTATAAGTTAATTCAGTTTTAGAGTCCTTTTCGCTGTTTTTGCGATGAGTGAGTCAAGTCGAGGTGTCGTGAGTGATACGTCACTTTTAGAATGTGGGCAGCGGGCAGCTCCGTCGTGGCTATCTGAAGTGGAGTTTGATAGTAAGGCAGGGCCGAGTCAATCGGATATTGTATCGGACGCTGAGTCCATGTCGGATGTGCGGCATATAGCGGTGAAGCGTGCTTGTGGTCTGAGCGACGAAAGCTGTGGTTGTAGTGATAGTTTTATCAAAATAGGCAGGAAACCTAAACGCTTGCGGGTTTTAGCAACCGCCAAAACGCAGCTGGAGCCGGACGGTGTGCCTGTGCCTGACAAGCTATTTGAAGTTTATATAGTGTCAAAAGAAGATTTACCGAAACAGATTGGTTTGGCAAAGTTGCTGCAATTTAAGGGTATAAAATTAATTTTATCCGTCAAGTTTATGGGTCCACGTAAAGTTCGCATACAGTTTAACTCTAAGGATGATGCGGAGAAGCTTCTGGCTTCTCAGGAGTTTAACAATGAGACGAGACGTTCTTATTGGTCTAATATGGCATGCTGCACTTATGGAATTATAAGGCAGGTTGAGTTGGAGGTTGAGGAAGACGAATTTTTAAAGAATATTGAAGGGTCTGAAGACATTTTGTCAATATGTAGACTAAACCGTTTGGATCATGATGGGCGTTGGGTTAAGGCTGAAGCTATTCGTCTGTGTTTTAAGGGAACTTCTTTACCGCCATATGTTTATGCCTACGGTTGCCGATTTAAGGTAAATCAGTACATTTTCCCGGTTACCCAATGTTCAATATGTTGGAAGTTCGGTCATCTGAGCAGGTTTTGTCCTACTACTAAAGTTACTTGTCCGAAATGCGGCGGGGAGCATGCCAATTGCGAAACGACTATTTTTAGATGCATTAATTGTAAAGGCAGCCATATGGCCTTAGATAAGTCGTGCCCGGTTTTTGTGAAGGAGTAAGAAATTCGCAGGATTATGTCTGCTGAGGGATGTATATATAAACGGGCTTTTTGGTTGTATATGCAAAATAAGGAAAAAAAGGATACGGATGTTTGTAGTCAGGATGCGCCATCTGTTTTTGAGAATGACTTAAGTTTTGGAAAGTCATATAGAGATGCTGTTTTGTCGAAGCCGTTACAATCTAAAGAGTCTGAAGATTCTGTCTGTCAGGCTGAGGGCCAGCGATCAGTAAGTCAGTACAGATTAGAGAGCGAGCCACAACAAGAGGTTCGTAAGCCGCGGAATTCAAAAAGAGTAACAGATGTGAAGAGGTCCGAGTGTCTATTGGTCAATCAGCCTACTATTGAGCGGGGGGCTGATATGGAAGATAAAAGACAAAATAAGGACAAGAAGAAGAGACGTATTACTTTTGAAAGGCTGGTTGCGAATACGAAGGATATTTTGTTTTCTACCGAAAGTTGGGAGGAGAAGTTCAAAACGCTGTTTGGAGTTGTTGTTAAGGAGATTTTGGATTTATTTAAGGATTTTTTTAAGGAAGGTGATTTTGTACGTTTGTTTTTGTCTAATGTAAATGGCTAGGTCTAATACCAGATCTTTCTTGAATGTAATGTTCAATTCAATATTGGCGGAACCCTTATCGGAATCGGCTAAATTTGTATACAGTTTTTTTTATGTAAATAGTGTATACAAATTTAGTTGTTTTCGTGTACATGTTATTTTTAAGTTTATACGGTTTATGTCTTTATTTATCTACGTCTTTTAGATGAATGATGTTGTGTATTAGGCCTGCTGGAGCTGGCATGTTCATAAAAATGATCAAAGCTCCTTAATTAATAGATAAAAAAAAAAAAAAGTATTGCGATACTACGGTAGAAAGGTCGTATCTTTGTATGGATTTCATAGTAAGATACGGTTTTTTTCCGTAGCACTGCAGACTGTAGTAACTAAACTAGCCGCTCGAGGGCGCTTTACATCACGCTTCCTTATTTAGTTACTAATCATGATCTCTCCAATTTCTTAAAAATCAATCGGAAGTAAATTTTCCTTGTAAAATATTGTAATTTTGCTGTATATTATACTCGTATATTAATATTATGTAAATGCCTACCTTCTCGTTCTTGTTTGCAGCACCCAACAGGGTACATAATGTGATACTTAAACTATTTACTAATCATTATGTGCAATAAACGTATTGAGTATTGAGTATATATTTTATAATCGTTCTTAAGGCCAGGCGCGCACCACGATTTTAATCGCGCTATAATTTTGTCGCATAAATGCAAGATATGGGTTTATATGAGAGTGCGCGCACCACGATTTTCATAAACCCAGAAGTACGCTTATTTCTGCGACAAAATTATCGCGCGACTAAAAAAAAATCGTAATGCGCGCCTGGCCTGAAGAGTAAACTCCAGTCGTGCGTCGGAGCTGACACACACACTTTTTTTATTTTTTATTATTATATGTTACACAGTCAACTTTTTCAATGGGTTTGCATTGACAGTTTTGTAAACTATTGTGAAAGCAACTAAAGCTGTGGGTGTACATGGGCAATGGTTCTTCTGTGGGCAATGGTTCTTCTGACGTGGCGTGCCCCAAATGTATTGCTGCTACTTTTAACGTTTGCCCCTGTGATTTATTAATTAATAGTCATAGAAAATGCTAAAAACTTTTAATAGAAACTGTAGACGTTTAAAATTAAATGGTAAATTATTCGGTATAATTGGAATACGTGGTATAAGTACACTTTGTCTCTTGGCTTCTCCCGTTAAAATCGTGCCCTTCACAATGTACTTCCCTAATTAGGTGATTCTCAATCTAGCGCCGTTGCAAAATTTGGGTGCATCTATGTTGTGCATTAACAAAACTGGTACTTTTTTGTTGACAAAAACAATCAATCACCTTTTTTTGTTATTCGACAGGCTTTCGACTGTGCGAGGCGATCTGAGAAAGCGGGTGGGGTCGCCGGAGGAAAGGGGACCACCTGTCCCGCAGTGTGGGTGTAGCGTGGATTTGTGCTGTGTCACCAGAGGGTGACCATGACCAGCTGTGAGTTACGTTTGTGTAAGATTATGATGTGATCAATCCCCTCTCTTAAAAGGGTCACAACGGGACTATTCACTATACGTTCATCGATTCGGCACAACGGTTTGAAATCCTCAATGCTCGCTTCGAAGCCTCAGGAAATACCACATCATTGCGCCTCTAAATAGATTCAGGATAGAATAGAATAGAATAGAATTTTATTTATTGCACACTTAATCAAATACAAGATTATACATATCAGATTACACATAACATTCAATAGAGGTAAACAACAGCCTAATATAATACAGGATATATACCTCTATAATATATATATCTATCTGCACAACATTCTACTCCTTGGATTTGACTCCTTTACGCCTTAGATGGTACGGCCGCGTCCAGAAACGCGAAGATCACGCAGTAATACTAGCACTGTACCTGTACCTAACCCAACACTTGGCTGACGACGGTCGAAAAAGATCTCAAAGAAGCTCAAATTGACACCAACGCCGTACAAAATCTTGCTCAGTGGAGGATGCGGACGAGGAGGGCCGACCCCAAGTAAATGGGACTACCGATCTTAGAGAAAGAAGAAGATTTGTTTCCTTTACGGAAGCCCATATTGCGCTATTTATAATGGCCACGACAGCTTCAAGAAATTGCCTACCTTAACCCCCTTTGTGCAGTGCAGTCCCAGATAGCCATAAATACTTACATTGCTTCTCAATGACAAGGACCGTCTTCAAATAATTGCCTACGTTTGTGGTGAAATCATTTCAGGAGCAAATCAGAGAATAAAAGGATTCCCTGAAGCACAGTGTTCCACAACAATAGCAATAAGGATTATTGTGTGCTCAACAACAGTGCCGTTTTGCCGTAAGTTGACAAAACTTCGTGCACTTGAATCACGGTCAGTTGATTCTGTCTATCAACTACAGACGCCAACTCCTGAATCTAGGACCCCATCATAGCTCGCCACAAAGTGCGATCCCGTTCAGACCGCATCCATCGATTCCCCGCTACCCTCGGAGGTCATTCGCTTGGAAAATGGCTTCAAGTATTGACATATTAGATAAAGAATACATAGAAAACATGTCAGACGTTATGTACGAACACGGCACAGACTATGATTTGTTTACCCAGTATCAGGGTATAATTTGGCTTGTTGACATATTTGCCACTATCCTCTCAGTTGGAAGCGCCATTTTCGGTCTAATATCTTGGATTACATTGCCGGAATGGCGGCAATTTCGCCATTATGCCTTCATCAATTTGTTGTTGACTCAACCATTCTATTTTATGGCGACAGCGTGGCCAAAAGGAGTCACCGCAGACTGCATTGAGTTCTTCAATATGGTAGCTTTCCATAATTGGTTGCTTGTGGTAACAGTCATGTTTTATATACAATTCGTGAACGTTTTTACTAAATTAGAGACTATAAGACATGTGTATCTTAAAGCCAGTATTTGGGGATGGTTGTTACCTATTACGTTGACGCCATTGGAGTTATTATCTGTGCCTGCATTGCCAATTGTCATAATTACCATAGTATTCATTAGTTTAGTAGTTTATTTAATGGTTTTACATTCATTATGCATAGATTCTGCGGGCATTTGTGAACACGGGAAAGCTATATGTATAAAATTAACTTTATCCACGTTTGCTTTTATGTTCACTGGGACTGTCTGTTTTTTACCAGCGTTGTTTATGTTGATCGAACATTTCGGAAAGGATAATTTTAATCTTCATCTCCATGTAGTTCATTACTTATGTTATGTTATTACGTTGTTTTCTATTAACATATTCTTTTTGATGTTGAAGTCACACAGGGATATGTGGGGGGAGTGGCGGCGGAGAGCGAAAAACAATAAAAACGCCACATAACATTTATAAAACCCGTTCCAGACCGATTTATCGCATATATGTTTTTCTGTAATCTATAAGTATTGAACTATATTCGGTATTTTTTTTCTTTTTTTAGAATCACTATTTGAGGAATTTATTTTATTTAATTTCAATTGATGGAGCGCGCTCAAATGTTTGCACGCCTGCTTGCAGGCAGAATACATGGCGGAGGAACGTTTATACGTACATAATATTAAGATCTGTTATGTGAAAACTGTATTCATGCAAATAAACAATTTTGAATTTGAATTTGAATTTTGAATTTAGGAAATAAGGGGTGTGTGGGGAAATCGTCAAGTTTTGCTCATTTTCGTAAATAACTTCAAAACCGTTTAATTTAGAATTATGATATATATATATTTGAGATGTTCATAATGTACCCTTTCATTTGATATGTTACACGATATACTTTGCCATTTTTTTTCTAATTTACCCCCCAAATCTGGCCCCCATGTTTAAAATTACTTGATTTACTTTACGTTACGTTACACGTCCATGTTTGGGTCATCAATTTACATACGTGTACCAAATTTCAACTCAATCGGTCCAGTAGTTTCGGAGAAAATTCGCTATGATTATAGTAGGATCACTCTTGTGTCTGTGTCAGTCCGTCCGTCTGTCATAGCCAATTTGCTCCGAAACTACTGAACCGATTGAGCTGCCAAATTTTCAGCTAATTTTATTGAATTAATATCCCAATATAGAATCTACTATTGCAAAGTATAGACATTTTAAAATATTATTTGGCACTTTAAAGCTTAGGTGGTAAAATTTTCCTAGACGTATTCTTAGTTTGCCACAGATATAATTAATGTGATGGTGCCATGAAAATGTGGTATCTACTTTTACTCCAAGATATGTTACACAGTTAACTTTTTCAATGGGTTTGCATTGACAGTTTTGTAAACTATTGTGAAAGCAACTAAAGCTGTGGGTGTACATGGGCAATGGTTCTTCTGTGGGCAATGGTTCTTCTGACGTGGCGTGCCCCAAATGTATTGCTGCTACTTTTAACGTTTGCCCCTGTGATTTATTAATTAATAGTCATAGAAAATGCTAAAAACTTTTAATAGAAACTGTAGACGTTTAAAATTAAATGGTAAATTATTCGGTATAATTGGAATACGTGGTATAAGTACACTTTGTCTCTTGGCTTCTCCCGTTAAAGTCGTGCCCTTCACAATGTACTTCCCTAATTAGGTGATTCTCAATCTAGCGCCGTTGCAAAATTTGGGTGCATCTATGTTGTGCATTAACAAAACTGGTACTTTTTTGTTGACAAAAACAATCAATCACCTTTTTTTGTTATTCGACAGGCTTTCGACTGTGCGAGGCGATCTGAGAAAGCGGGTGGGGTCGCCGGAGGAAAGGGGACCACCTGTCCCGCAGTGTGGGTGTAGCGTGGATTTGTGCTGTGTCACCAGAGGGTGACCATGACCAGCTGTGAGTTACGTTTGTGTAAGATTATGATGTGATCAATCCCCTCTCTTAAAAGGGTCACAACGGGACTATTCACTATACGTTCATCGATTCGGCACAACGGTTTGAAATCCTCAATGCTCGCTTCGAAGCCTCAGGAAATACCACATCATTGCGCCTCTAAATAGATTCAGGATAGAATAGAATAGAATAGAATTTTATTTATTGCACACTTAATCAAATACAAGATTATACATATCAGATTACACATAACATTCAATAGAGGTAAACAACAGCCTAATATAATACAGGATATATACCTCTATAATATATATATATCTATCTGCACAACATTCTACTCCTTGGATTTGACTCCTTTACGCCTTAGATAGTACGGCCGCGTCCAGAAACGCGAAGATCACGCAGTAATACTAGCACTGTACCTGTACCTAACCCAACACTTGGCTGACGACGGTCGAAAAAGATCTCAAAGAAGCTCAAATTGACACCAACGCCGTACAAAATCTTGCTCAGTGGAGGATGCGGACGAGGAGGGCCGACCCCAAGTAAATGGGACTACCGATCTTAGAGAAAGAAGAAGATTTGTTTCCTTTACGGAAGCCCATATTGCGCTATTTATAATGGCCACGACAGCTTCAAGAAATTGCCTACCTTAACCCCCTTTGTGCAGTGCAGTCCCAGATAGCCATAAATACTTACATTGCTTCTCAATGACAAGGACCGTCTTCAAATAATTGCCTACGTTTGTGGTGAAATCATTTCAGGAGCAAATCAGAGAATAAAAGGATTCCCTGAAGCACAGTGTTCCACAACAATAGCAATAAGGATTATTGTGTGCTCAACAACAGTGCCGTTTTGCCGTAAGTTGACAAAACTTCGTGCACTTGAATCACGGTCAGTTGATTCTGTCTATCAACTACAGACGCCAACTCCTGAATCTAGGACTCCATCATAGCTCGCCACAAAGTGCGATCCCGTTCAGACCGCATCCATCGATTCCCCGCTACCCTCGGAGGTCATTCGCTTGGAAAATGGCTTCAAGTATTGACATATTAGATAAAGAATACATAGAAAACATGTCAGACGTTATGTACGAACACGGCACAGACTATGATTTGTTTATCCAGTATCAGGGTATAATTTGGCTTGTTGACATATTTGCCACTATCCTCTCAGTTGGAAGCGCCATTTTCGGTCTAATATCTTGGATTACATTGCCGGAATGGCGGCAATTTCGCCATTATGCCTTCATCAATTTGTTGTTGACTCAACTATTCTATTTTATAGCAACAGCGTGGCCAAAAGGAGTCACCGCAGACTGCATTGAGTTCTTCAATATTGTAGCTTTCCATAATTGGTTGCTTGTGGTAACAGTCATGTTTTATATACAATTCGTGAACGTTTTTACTAAATTAGAGACTATAAGACATGCGTATCTTAAGGCCAGTCTTTGGGGATGGTTGTTGCCTATTACGTTGACGCCATTGGAGTTATTATCTGTGCCTGCATTGCCAATTGTCATACTTACCATAGTATTCATTAGTTTAGTAGTTTATGTAATGGTTTTACATTCATTATGCATAGATTCTGCGGGCATTCGTGAACACGGGAAAGCTATATGTATAAAATTAACTTTATCCACGTTTGCTTTTATGTTCACTGGGACTGTCTGTTTTTTACCAGCGTTGTTTATGTTGATCGGACATTTCGGAAAGGATAATTTTAATCCTAATCTTCATTTAGCTCATTACTTGTGTTATGTTATTACGTTGTTTTCTATTAACATATTCTTTTTGATGTTGAAGTCTCACAGAGAAATGTGGGGGGAGTGGCGACGGAGAGCGAATAACAATAAAAACGCCGGTATCGCGGGCAAGACGATTTCGAAATCTTGATCGTTATCTCGACTACATCTTTTGAGATTATAATAGGTATAAATAAATAAAGGCCTTCACCTTCACTAAAGAGGGGTTCTTGCAAACATGACAATATTTGAAATCTTTGAATTTGAATTTATAACATTTTATTTTTTAATTATAGTATTTAAATTTATTAATAAATTTTATATCAAATTTATAGGGTTAGAATAGGAATTTGCGATTGTTTATAAATAAGTAATTAATTAAGTACAATATAATAAATGAACTTGACATTGTGAATATTGTGATTTGACTATATTTTTTTATTTGTAATATTTTATTTTGTAATGTAATTATTTTTTTAATTGTAAAAGTGAGTTTAATTTTTCAATTTCAATAATGGTAAATTTAATTATTTAATTGTTTTCTACAATGTTTTTAGTTTCGCAAGAAATAAACAGGCTTTTTTTATTTTATTTATTATTTTATTATTATGACAATAACAATGACATTAACAAAGGAAATTAATTTGGGAACGGTTAATAGAACCCTTTTAGTTTTATAATTAGTTTTACTTATTATTATTTTTAGTTTTATAGATAGTTTTAGTTTATTATAAATGTTTCCATTTGGGATTTGACATTACGTATGTTTAACCTAGGTACTATTGTAAAAGGTTCTTTAAATCTAGTACTGAGTTTCTTTATAAGGAACTCAGTTTTGAGGTAAAAGCATAATTATTCTTCTTCTTGTTCTTGGGCTTCATTGCTGAAGGTCGTGTCCGTCCTGAAACGCTTTGACGGCATCGTTGACGAGTTGCTTCCATCCCACTCTATCCTCGGCTTTTCTCAGGGCAGTGGTAATAGTAAGTCCAGCTTTTATCTGGTCGGACCAGCGGGTAGGTGATCGCCCACGTGGTCTTTTGCCGTCTACTTTTCCTACTACCACCAGTTTGTCGAAATTATCTGGCTGTCTGCGGGCGATATGACCAAAGTAGCTTAGGACTCGCTGGTAACATATGGTGGAGAGTCTGGTTTTAAACTTCAGTTAGCCGAGAATGGACTTTTTGGTGCGTCTGGCTGTCCACGGTATGCGTAACATTCTCCGCCAACACCACATCTCAAAAGCGTCTATTTTCTTTCGGTCTACAGCGCGAATGGACCAGGATTCGGAGCCGTACAGGAATATTGAGAATACCAGCGTTCTCATGAGTCTCATTTTGGTTGAGTTGGAGATATTTCTATTCTGCCATATCCTCGACATCTTGCTCATAGCGGCTTTGCCCATCTGCGTGCGTTTCCGTATTTCCTTTTCACATCCTCCCTGATTAGTGATTACTGATAGTCGACCCTAAGTACACGAACTCGGACACAAATTCCAGGCCTACCAGTTCCCCCGTGCGTGTGATATGTCCAGCTCGGTCAATAACCATCACTTTGGTTTTTGCCTTGTTGACCGATAATCCCACTATCTCGCTTTCTCGCTCTATCCTGCTAAACAGCTCTGCGAGTTCCCGCTCGGAAGATGCAAACAAAGTGGTGTCGTCTGCATAACGGAGGTTATTGTTTTTATTTCCACCTATCGAGATGCCTCCCTCCGACCCTTCTTAAGCTTTCCTCATTATAAACTCGCCATAGATTTAAATAAAACAATTTAAACGGATTATATCGCGTATATTAATTATTTGAGCCTCCCTGACGTTTCAGTTCCTTTACAGATACCGTTGTCAAAGGTTGAATGAGAAAAACACAATTTTTCTCTGTCAAAGTTACATTTGTGTAAACTACCCATTTTGTAAATATTAATTTAAAATAAAGGTGTTCATACATGCCAGATGGGCCTAATGTGTAAAGACAGTTACACATGTGCCAGAAGGGAATTTATTATTTATTTAAAATATCTACCAGCGGTTCACTAAAGGCTTACTGAGGAGAAAGAACCGCCAAAGAAAACTCCCAGATTGCCTTATTTATTACTATAAAATACTTTTAAACAAAAACTCTATATATACTACTTTTAACACTAATTTGTTTTACACCGTTCGAGGCCCAAGGTTTCCAGTCTTGTGTCTTGCTTGATCCTTGATAAGATGTACAACAGGATCCCAAGCCGGTGGTAATGACAAACCATCTTCTCTATTGAAATTGGGATATTTTTTGATTTCAATAGCCTCGCGCAACATTCTGGGAAAATATCGTTTCTCTCTGGCAAGGATTGAAGTGTTCTCAAACTTAATTGAATGGTTTGGTTTGTCCATGACATGCTCGCAGACTGCAGACCTGTTCAGGAAAACTGAAACACTAGATTTAGGTAAAATAGTAAAGGTATCATCTACGTATCTTTTAAAGATCCTCGGCTTGACAGGTGACGATGAGAGTGCTTTCTCCTCGAAGTCCTCCATGAAGATATCGGCGACAACAGGAGATACTGGAGACCCCATAGCCACACCATAGATGCTAAAGAGAAGGGGAGATAGAATGCAACCCTGGCGTACTCCTTTCTCAGGTTTAAAACATTTCTGCCACCAGGAGCTTGTGATCACTTCCACAGTCGGCACCGGGGTACGTTTTGGTATTGGTAATGCACGATCTCCATCGCTTTGGCACAGCAATATAATCGATCTGGTTTCTTGCTCGATCACCAGGCATTACCCACGTGTATACACGTCTCGGATCGTTCTGTAAACAGGTATTCATAATAGGGAGAGAGTTTTCTGCACAAAACTGTAGCCACATCTCGCCCGTCTCATTCCTATCTCCCAGCCCATACATTCCTACTACTTCCCTTAAGTGATCATCGTGGAGTGTTGATCCAACCTTTGCATTCAGGTCACCCATCAGAACCGTTATATCTCTTCCAGGCAGGGATTTAAGAGTGTCTTCCAACAGTTTATAGAAATCTTCGCAATCAGCCTCCGATGATTGCGACGTTGGTGCATACACAACAACCAGATTAACACGACATGGTTTTGTGTTTAGTCTCATGGTCATTATACGGTCGCTCACTGGGTTGTATCCGAGGACTGACTGGTTGACTCGTTGAGATAAACAGATACCAACCCCTTTCTAACTTTCGTTTTCAGGTCCAGAGAAATATAAAGTATGACCAGTGGGTGTTGTGTAGAAGCCTGATCCTCTAATGTGTGTTTCCGTAATACCCAGAATCTCCACTTTATGGCAATTCTGCTCTCTTCCTACAGTCTCCACTTTCCCTGGTTGAAGCATACCTCGTACATTCCATGTCCCAATTTTGATCTTCTTTCGCAGTTGTGGACGAGCCTCTTGGTCCTGTAGACTGTTCTTACAACCAGTAGCATTATGAACGCACTGAGCCTGATGTGTCACTACAGTGGACCCAGTAGCATACTTCACACCATGCGACCTGGATTCGGCATGGCGCCGGGTGGTGCCCGGGTCGTATGCCTTCCTCGTATCTTAATTTCTTTCCATTTTTCCCCTTGCCTTGTGCACCGCAGTGATGATATGTGAGTAAACCAAAACGCCCTGCTGCCAGCGCCGGCCATCCGGATTGAGTGACTTCTTGATCCGGACACCCTTCTCCCTATCTGCTTGTCGACTTGTCGACAAAGGGATTGGATACCGCAATCTCGATTATAGGTTGCTCGACGTAACAGGGTTCGCCGCGAGTAGGCTGGGAGTGGAGTTGGTAGAGAGAGGCTAAGTGACTTTTCTTGAAACGAAGTCATATTTTGCGCGTCATCCACCCTTGAACCCACCATAATTATTAACTTATACTAAAACATACATTGACTTGAGATCATACATTGACTTGAGAACCTCCTCTTTTGAGTAACTATATAGTTGCCTATCCCCCTCATTGTGAGTATTATAGAAAAGGGATAATGTGTCATTTGTTGGCGTAAACTTGTTTGTGTATGGACCGATAACGGTCATCTTCGCAGAACATAACAGCGTGGTCACTACGCCAAAGTCAGTATATTAGGCGTAACTTGTCTGTGCACGGAGCGAGTAGCGGTCATATCTGCAGAACATAACAGTGTGGCCACTGCGCCAAAGTCGGTATATTACCGGTATGAAGAAGTATTTATGCGTCTTTCTCGTAGTGTCATCTGTTGGTGTAATTTGTCTGTGCACGGAGCGAGTAGCGGTCATCTCTGCAGAACTTAACAGCGTGGCCACTGCGCCAAAGTCGGTATATTACCGATATGAAATAGCCTCCTAAATCTACTTAAGAGTCGCTGAATTTGTCAATCATAATTTATTATTATAGTATTATCATACTTATTACATACCTACATTGTTACATTAAATTTCCTGCTATATTATTAGTTATATTATTTTATTGTATAAGTAAGTATTAATTGATTTTGATTATATGTTATATTTAATGGATTTGTGGCGACCGCCTTATGAATAGAGGTGGCAACACCGGGATTTATTGCTTGTCAAATTAGACAGATTGTTTAGGATACACAAAAATAGCTTGTTAGTACATAAGACCAGATGGTAATTGTTGTGTTGTAAGTCTATCGGAAGATTAAAGCCGATTGTTACACGTACACGCTTGTTTTCCTGACGTCCACGTATCGTCCCTGCATCATCACACCAAAGTGGTGACCCCCGACTCTTTGAATAGGAGTCGTCCGACCGTCCTGCGCGTGCGGCTACAAATAAGCCGCCAGGCCGTTTTGCCACAATCCAGAGCAACATCGGGGCGCATCTTCTATAGCGCCTAAGTAATGGTCAGTCCCGCGCCTGCCGGTGCCGGCCCCGCGGAAGCTCCCCGTGCTCCCGGCTCCAAAAGCATCGTTTCGCCTGCATAGCATGGCGTTGACGGGCGGATTCGGATTTATAACAGTGTAAAAGTGTGGTGAAGTGCATAAATTCGATGATACGCGTGTGCGGTACCCCAAAGTAACACAGTGGGATTGTTTGTACTCCATGGCTAACTACAGACACTTGTAAGTAAATTGTACATTAATATTGATACAGATTTCAGTAGCGTTTAATTTGCCTTATTCGTGTGTTGGGGAACTTTTAACATATACTTTTAACACAATAACAAACTGGTGTGCCCGGACAATCAGCACTTTATTTTTAGGTGTGCGCTACATGTATATAATTTATCATTTTTATTGTTGCTGCCTTGCATATTAATTATCTCCTTTTTTTTATCAGTAAACAATAGCATTGCTTTCACAGCGAATAAAGATTACAATTGTATTTTGAAATAATATTTGAAGTAAAACATTATTTATTTGAAGTAAAACAATAGCAGTGGATTGTTACTTTGAATTAACCATCTAATTTAAGGTTAATATTTGTAGTGTTACTAAACTATATTAAGTGTTTTGTGTGGTTATTTGTTACACTTCTCCACGGTGAAGGTTTTCATTAACAAATTTAATCAGTATTGGTACTTGCTGGGGCAGTGCATTCGCTTTCTTTTTTCTTTATTTTTTTATTGTAATATAGCTTGAATCATGGCCGATGAAGCACTTCAAGCCCAGCTCAGAGAGCTGCAGAACAGAAATGCAGCACTGCAGGCAGAGTTGCAAGCCCATAAAAAGCCTGCAGCACAAAAAGTGCCCGCTGCACCCATCTCCAACGACCAAGTATGTGGAGTGTCTGTCAAATTACCACCATTCTGGACTGACAGACCTGCTGTCTGGTTTGCCCAAGCAGAGGCCCAGTTTCACATAGCAGGAATCAAATGTGATATGACAATGTTCAGCCATGTCATAAGTGTTATAGACCAGCGGCTGATCGGTGAAATCGAAGATATTGTTTTAGAGCCTCCAAAAGAAAAAAAGTATGAAACTTTGAAACAAGAGCTCATTCGCCGGTTATCCACATCTGAGCAGGAGCGAGTAGAACGTCTTGTTAGTGATGAAGAACTTGGAGATAATAAGCCATCTGCTTTCCTCAGGCGACTTCGTTCCCTTGCAGGAGCGACCAAGGATGAGGCTCTTTTGCGACAGTTATGGATGAGACGTCTACCTCATCATGTGCAAGCTATTTTAGCTGCACACACTGACCTCAGTCTAGAAAAGTTAGCAGGTTTGGCTGACAACATTATTGAGGTGTCACCAGGCCCGTCCAGAGTCCATAAAATAGATAGTTCTACTACACCAAGCGAAGTCTCCTCTCTGAAAGAGTGCATAGCTGAACTCTCTAAACAATTAGCAAACCTTACTGCATCTCAAGGGCGGAGTCGCTCCCGTAACCGGTCCTCCTCAAGATTTAGAAGCCGCAATGGGACCCCAGTGCCCAGAAGATGCTGGTACCACAAAAAATATGGCACTAATGCGAGCAAATGTATTTCTCCATGTGATTGGGAGGAAAACTGCAACCGCAATCAGTAAAGGCGGCCACTGATTGCTCCACATTAAAAAGTAAAGGCCGTCGATTATTTGTTGTGGATAAGTGTACAAAACACAAATTTTTAATAGATACAGGATCGGATTTATGCTGCTACCCTTACCGTTGGCTTAAAGAACAAAGAAAACCCACTGACTGGGAACTCAGTGCAGCCAATGGTAGCAGCATAAAAACATATGGTACTGTTACACTTACCCTAGACTTGGGGTTACGTAGAAACTTTATGTGGCAGTTTGTGGTTGCAGATGTCAGTGTTGCTATTATTGGCTCAGATTTTCTGGCACATTACCACCTTTTACCTGATTGCCGCATAAATAAATTAGTTGATGGTACAACAGGACTGAACACCACAGCTTTAGCGGTTTTAACTGATCACTCCAGCGTCAAAGCCGTAGATTTCCGGAACCCTGTATTCGCACAAGTGCTTACAGAGTTCCCAGATGTTTCTAAGCCTCCTGGTTTTCCACGTGTGATTAAACACGACACTGTGCATCACATCCGGACCACAGATGGGCCGCCTATTTCATGTCGACCTCGGCGTTTGGCGCCTCATAAATTAGCAGGTGCTAAAAAGGAATTCGAGGATATGGTGCAGAATGGTACTGCGCGACCTTCGCAAAGTGCGTGGTCCTCTCCATTGCACATGGCCACGAAGAAGGACCACTCTTGGCGCCCCTGTGGCGACTATCGAGCCCTTAACGCCAGGACTATTCCAGACTGCTACCCGGTGCGTCACATCAATGATTTTTCACATAACCTTGACGGGGCAAAGGTCTTTAGTACTATCGATCTAGTGAAGGCGTACCATCAAATCCCAGTGGCCGAGGATGACATTTCGAAAACCGCCATTATTACCCCGTTTGGCCTCTTCGAGTTTCCTTTTATGACCTTCGGATTAAGGAATGCTGGTCAAACATTCCAGCGTTTCATCGACGAGGTCACACGGGGTCTTGATTTTGTTTTTCCCTATGTAGATGACATCCTCGTCTACTCGGCAGATGAGGCTCAACACAAAGAGCACCTCAGAACGCTTTTGAAGCGCCTCCAAGACTACGGAATCGTTATTAACCCCTCCAAGTGCGTTTTTGGCGCCTCAGAAGTCGTATTCCTAGGTTTTCATATAAGTTCGCAAGGTACTCGCCCGCCGCAAGAACGTATCCAAAACTTACTCGATTTTCCGCCTCCGAAGACCGTCGAAGGGGTGCGCCGTTTCCTTGGAATGTTAAATTATTACCGCCGTTTTATTCCTCACGCCGCGCAGGCACAGGCACCTCTGATCGAGGCAGTAGCAGCAACAAATGGCAAGGGCGCTAAGCCATTTATATGGACACCCGAGCTTCTCTCGAATTTTGATGCTTGCAAAACAAGCCTATCAAATGCAACTTTACTACAACATCCAGTCAACGGCGCGCCTCTTGGACTGTTCACGGACGCCTCGAGCGTTCACATTGGATCTTGCCTTCAGCAACTCATCAATAATCAATGGCGCCCTCTTGCTTTCTTTAGCAGAAAGTTGACTCCGGAACAGACACAGTGGCCAGCGTATTATAGGGAATTGTTTGCGGTGTACGAGAGCGTTCAGCATTTCCGGCACATACTCGAAGTCCAGCACGTAACGATCTACACTGATCACAAACCGCTGCTGTACGCTTTCGTACAACGCCGGGATAAACTTCCGCCGTCACAGCTAAATCAGCTATCCTTCATAGGGCAATTCACAACAGATATTCGGTACATTAAAGGAGAAGACAACATTGTCGCTGATGCGTTTTCCCGAATTGAGGCCATTTCCTTGGAAGAAGACTACGAGGCACTCTCAAAATCACAGGAATCAGATCAAGAACTCGCAGATTTGTGCCAAAACAACTCTAGTCTCAAACTAGCCAAGTTTACCGTTCCCGGCACAAATATCTCCATTCAATGCGACGTGTCAACTGGAAAGCCTCGCCCTTACTTAACCCCTCCGTTCCGCCGTGCAGCATTTAATAAGTTGCATAACCTGAGCCATCCTGGCGTACGTGCCACTACTCGACTCCTTGTTGGCAGGTATGTTTGGCCTTCAATAAGAAATGATGCCCGACGGTGGGCTCAATCATGCATAGACTGCCAACGTGCTAAGGTCTCAAGACACATTTCGGCACCTCTCGGTTCTATTGTCCAACCCTCCGGCCGTTTCCAGCATATCCACATTGACATTGTAGGACCTCTGCCCACTTGCAAAGAATTCCGTTATTGCCTAACTGCGATAGATAGAGTCTCAAGGTGGCCAGAGGCGTGGCCTATGCGTTCGATTACGGCAGAAGAGGTAGCCGATACTTTGATTCGTGAGTGGATATCTCGTTTTGGCACACCTTCCATAATAACTACAGATCAAGGAACTCAATTTGAGTCTGATCTGTTTCGCCGTCTAACCCAAACTCTATCTTCGAAACGCATCAGAACCACAGCCTACCATCCATGCGCAAACGGCATGATAGAGCGAGTTCATCGGCAATTAAAAGCTGCCCTCATGTGCCATTCCGAGTCTTGGTTGCAGGCTCTTCCACTGGTATTACTGGGCATGCGTACGGCTTTTAAAGACGATCTTAAGGCCACAGCTGCGGAAATGCTCTACGGGGAATCCCTGCGCCTACCCGGAGAGATGCTTACACCTGTTCCAAATCGGTTGGAGAACCCTGCTGATTACGTTTCACAACTTCGAAGGAAAATGGCAGCTCTACGACCGGTTCCAGCCTCTCGCCATGCAGAACCAGCCATTTTCGTCTCTAAGGCTCTAGCATCAGCTTCTCATGTTTTTCTGCGCGATGATACAGTGCGGCGCCCACTACAACCGCCTTATTCTGGCCCTTTTGAAATCCTATCTCGGTCAGCCGACGGGAAAACTTTGGCCCTGAGCATCAAGGGAAAAAGGGTTGTAGTGAGCGTCGACCGCGTTAAACCCGCTTTCCTGCTGTCCTCCGATCCTGAACCCCACGAACAATTCAAGGATGTTACTGCACCGGACAGTTCGTCGTCTACGGGGCACCTTCCCAATCGTAGCGTTGAGAAAGGGACCTTGGGATTGCCCGCAGACGCTACTGCCCCAGCAAGCCAGCCAGAGCCTCCTGCGAGTACCACGCGATCCGGTCGTAAGGTTAAATTTAGCAAACGCGATAATTTCTTTTATTTTTGACGGGTTTCCCTTCTCCGTGGGGGGGTGGTGTGGCGACCGCCTTATGAATAGAGGTGGCAACACCGGGATTTATTGCTTGTCAAATTAGACAGATTGTTTAGGATACACAAAAATAGCTTGTTAGTACATAAGACCAGATGGTAATTGTTGTGTTGTAAGTCTATCGGAAGATTAAAGCCGATTGTTACACGTACACGCTTGTTTTCCTGACGTCCACGTATCGTCCCTGCATCATCACACCAAAGATTGTGAACTGTGATTATATACTGCTAACATAGAATAAGTATCTACCATTGTTATTTACAATTTTATGGGTCTATGAACTGTAATAAATGATTATTATTAAAGTGTTGACCGAGGTTCTCCATTATTGTTTGGTAGGTTATTCTAGGTTTTTTATTTAAGTAAAGTTTGAGTTTTCTTATTCAAAAAGTGATATCCTAAGTATAATCCAATCCTAACTTATTTTTTTCTTTACAACTTTTCTCGTGTAGGTACATATAGGCAATCAAATAGTATTCTTACTTTTATAGATAAATATATACTTAAATACATAGAACAACCATGACCAAAGCACAAATATTCAAGTTCACCACACAAATATTTGCCCCGGCCGGGATTCGAACTCAGGACCACCGGCTCAGTACAAACTGCGCCAACCGCGTCGTCAAATATGGACGTCATCTGACGACAATAGTGCCAGCGTAGCAATCTTCCGATGTCGTGATATGACGACTGCAGCATTCAAATCGATACAGCCTACAGCGTTTAACCCCGGCTCTACCACTCGCAAAGTAGACCTAGAATACGCGAATATGATAGAGTGGAGAGGCAGTTCGTTGAAGAAACTCATACTTGATTTGACGACGCCTACTGAGCCGCCGGTCCTGGGTTTGAAACCCGTCAAGGGAAAATATGTGTGTGATGTACACGAATTATTGTGCCTGGGCGATGGAAGTTCTATGTATTTAAGTATTTATTTATTTAAACTTTATTGCACAAAACAAAAGTCAGTACAAATGGCCGACTTAATTTATTTGATAAGTAAGTATGTATATCGTCGCTACCCATAACAACAGCCTTTTTGAGCTTAATTTGGGACTAGGTTGATTTATGCGGCCAACTTTCGCCTCTTCGCCTCTATTGTGGAGCCGGGGTGGTATTTCTGTGACCGCGCTACTCTAATCTGCGGTGTCCAGTGTAATGTTAGCTAACTGTACTTCGCCGATGCGCATTCCACATGCGTTCATCGCAGCCGGACACGTCTTAAGATATTTATAGTATTAGAAGGTGCTAGCAACTTCGTCTGCGTTTTTTAGGGTTCCGTACCTCACCTGGAAAAAACGAACTCTTATAGGATCACGAACGGACAACAACGTCCGTCAGTCTGTCTGTCAAGACCCCTTATCTCGAGAACGCGTTGGAGGTATCGAGTTGAAATTAACACCATTAACACTCAAAGTCTACGGTACCATGAAGCCTAAGATGGAGCATGCTTGGCTAGAAGATGCGTATTCACTCTCGACTTGAAGAGATCCAAGTTATATTTTTCATGAAGCTGTGAAAAAATTAAACTTCTACGTTAACGTGAAAAAAGATACCTACTGCCGTTGATGTCGCAAAAAACGTACATTTCGACACTCTCAAGGGAATCAAAATGATAGGGTACTTCCCGATGACCTAGAACTATGAAATTTGGCAAGTAATATCGTCACATACTACAAATACTTATAAAAATCTGAAAACTATATATTTGTAATAAAATCATAAAAAATATACTCCTTTTCAAACATCAATATTTGGAGAACTCGGTTGCGTTAAGTTTGCACCTCTTTTGTATACGGTGCCATACATTTCAGGTGCAAACTTAACTCAACCAGGCCAATTAAGATGGGATAAGTGAAAGTTTGTACGGAATCCTCGGTGGGCGAGTCAGACTCGTACTTGGCCGGTTTTTTTTCTTTACCTTAGTCTGCGATATTTCGGTGTCTGTTTAAGAAACACCGAACACCGTTCCAAAACGATGTAGACGTAGGTAGGTGCCAAGACCGCAAAGCTGAAGTGGGACTGGGCTGGACATGTCTCCCGCATGCATCCGGAACGATGGGCCAGAATAATCACCGATTAGACACCATAAGGCTACCGGAGTAGAAGACCGAAAGGAAGATGGCGGGATGACTTGGGTGCATTTAGTAACGAGTGGTGGAGGGAGCACGCAAAATAGAGACGGCGCAAGAGAGGGGAGGCGTTTGCCCAGCAGTGGGACACAATTATAGGCTATCTATGCAAAAAAAGTCTAGCAAAAAGTATCCTTGCTGTCCTTGCACCAAAATTAGTTAATAACCGTCCAACTGTTTCGTCATGATGACGAGCGAACAAATGTTTTTTTAATTACAGATGGCGCTGTATATGCCTACTTCATCTTTTCCTGTAAGACCCTCCTCCATAGAAAACTGATATTCAATAAAATTATAGAATTTTATAATAGTACCGATAGAATTGCAACACTGAATTATCAAGAGACTAATCTAAAAAACAACAATTACATTTTAATCTACCCTGTAACCAGGTATGACATCATAAAAAATCATTGATGCTGTAATGAGTAAAACTAACCTTCCGTACAAAATGCAAAAAACCGGCCTTAAGTGGTTAGGACACAGATTAATATAATAGTTCTTCGAACAGATACCCATGTCTGAATAAAAAGGCAAATACCTACTGCTTTTCATGCCTACTCAATTTAACAATGGAGCGACCTTGAACGCGCGGGTCGATGGCCGCACGTGCCGGCAAAACGAGGCTAGGGTTGACACCGCTTAGAAACCATTATAAAAAGTCAAGATAAATGAAAATACGATCGATTTATTTAAATTTATTAGTCAAATTTAATTATCATTAACTAGAAATAGGTATTCACATGCGCTGCGGCACACCATCAAAATCGTTTTAATTTCCGAGTACTTAGGTATATCGGAATCTTACCTACCTATTCTATCTGAACATACCAGAAACCTGAAACAAAAACAACTCTCTGTGTAGGTACCTAAGTAACCTAAATATATCCCGATGACAGTAGGTACTTACTAAATAAAGTTTGGTAGGTGCCTATATAATTATAATGTGTTACATATTGTATAATACTAGCATTACAAGCTTCGAAACAGTCACTAGGTACAAGTTGTTTTATAATAATCTGATCACGCGTTTCATCTTTGCGAATGCATTCCTTGCAAAAGGTCTTAAGTATCAAGAACAACGCCGACGTTTACGCCCTTTTTAGGCCGTGCAATGCACTCTCCCGCCACACTAAACTGATTTGGTAATCTTAGTGAGTAAATTATTGTCACTTGTTGATATAAGTAGTGGATGTATTCTATGAATTTAAGTAAGGTGAGTCGGGGCTATTGTAGCTATGGGGTTATTGTATCTTCTTACCATTATAATGATCTGTGACCCTTAAAATGGTCTGTGTATATATAGGATTGTGTATATATACCATTGGTCTGTGTATCCTATATATACACAGACCATTATAATGGTAATAAGATACAATAACCCCATAGCTACAATAGCCCCGACTCACCTTATATTAAGTAGGTAGGTTTATTTATTCAACATTACATGTATCTATTATAACAGTGTATGCAATGCGTTTCTAGGTAGGTCCTTATTAAGTTCTAAGAATTTTTAGTAACATTTCATCGTTTGTCAGCAAAGAAAAAAAGGATAAATGTCTGTTGCTTTTATGTTTTTACACCCTGCAACACTGCAGCGCGTTGGTCTCATTCGCGACGAAGCCATTTTTTTGGTGATTTTATAGCGCGACCGGCGGCGTCCGGCCGTGAGCGCGTGTGGCAACCGACTGGCTAAGCGTGTCGGCCACGACAGGCGACGTGTAGGTATCGTTCTGGGTTCCCACGGTACTGATGGGGGGCACTGGTTAGGATCCTTAAAAGACACAGAGCAGAGATGTTGATAAATGACAAATTTCAGGTATCGAATCGAAACAAACTTGCGAGTATTACAGCCACTAATAGGTATTTTAGAAGCAATAGTCGCAAACGGGGTGCATCCAAAAAACAAGAAATCCTAATTTACCTATCTCGTGTGTACACTGATTACAAAATCGTATACAAATAAGTAGAATAAATACTAACTGTACTTATGACGAAATACTTTCGTAAACAATCGTTTTGAATATTCAGAAGAAACTAAGTCAAACTTTCTACGTTTCATATTTATATTGTACCGAGTTGTAGTTGTACGCATTACATTACAATGTGTGGTTTTCTTGCGCTTTTTAAACAAAAGCGTAAAATAAAAATAGCCCGGACATACCGCTGTTAAAAGCGAAAGTCTTGTCTTCGATACTCTGTGCCTTGTGTGGACGGAGAAAGAAGAAATGGGACGCCATTTTGGTCGAACTGTCAGTTCGATAGCGACTTTTGGCGGGAAACGACGGCTGCATGCATTTTAAAAATAAATATACACATTGTCAATGATTTTGTAAATTAAATAGTGAATTTAAAATGGATTTAAGAGAGATTATCAAGTGGTTTATACCGTGTTTCCATATTCTGCTAAAAATGGACGCTAGAATGTTATTTATTTGGTTGTTAGTGTTTTGTAATTTATGTCCGAGTTTAGCAAATAGTGTTAGTGAATTAGATGAAAGTAGTCATTTGAATAGCACCAAACATATTGTTAGTTTTGATAGTAATACAAACCAAAGTGAAGTTTATAATGAAATTGAGGCAGTCACTGAGGAATTTAGCTCAAGCGACACTTCAGTTGGTAAGTGTATTTACTTTTGTATTATTTTCAAATCCGGTTTCTGCTTAATCTATGCCGGCATTATAATTGATATAGTCGCGCATCGAGGATTCCGTTTCCGTACCTTTACAGACAGTGTAAAATTTGGTCGCATTTTCATTGTCGATTTCATTCATTGTGGTGTCAAGATGTCAAATCATAAATGAGGAAAGGGTGAAATTTTTGAGAACGCCATTTTTTATAATGTACCTATTCTTACGAGGAAATCTTTCTCATTTTAAGACAAAAGCATTCGTCCCCGACTGGGCTGAAAATTGTGACACTTATTAGTTAGGTAGTCAAAAATTCAATGTCATGGTATTTTTGAACCTATGAAGAATCTTATTAAATAGGTATGAATGAACCGTTCCAGAATCTCATCGAAGAAACGACTGTCGGAGAACCGTTTCAGAATCCTTCTTTAGCTCATTATGCGTAATGATGTGTCAGTCTCACTTATTTACCCATTCATAATATTTACTAGAAATGAATCAAAATATTTAGCAAAATGTTTTTTTTACCTACGAAAATCCCGGACCCTCAAAAATTGTAGATTCGCATTTTTTATTAACAAGATGAGCTATATTTCTCGAGTCCAAATCACAACATTAGACTAAGTAGGTACTTACATTCACTATTTCTATTACCATTTCAATTTGGAATGCTGTGATAAAAACATTTTTTATCATTTAATTTCATAGAATCTTTCTGCTGATTAGACCGCCTGTAGTTTACCTCTAATTAATTACATTAGAAATGACGTTCACGAGAAAGGGTCAGAGTTATGATTATAATTATGAAGCTCAGTTCGAAATGAGGTAATTAAATAAACACCTCTTTGAACGCGATTAAGTCCCGTTGGGTTATAATAATGAGTCGTAACCAACAATTATCATTATAAACCGAATGGGGCTACAATTCCGGGGTTTTTTATGGTTAATCCCGCGATCCCGGAACTTCTCATGCAATGAATAAATAAATATCAGAGAAGACGAAGAAGAAGACATCTGTCCACTAAAATCACCCGGGCCTGATCCCCTGATCGTGTTGGACATATCGTCCAATAAGATTACCTGGGTAAGCTGGGTGTTCTCATAAGACTTATTCGTCCAATATACCTAATCAATTATCACCTACTCAGGTGATTTTAGTGGATGCCATGATAAAATCAGTCAATTGCCGTATAATATTAGGATGTTGGTGAGGGAATTAAAGATCAATATAATTTCAGTGGAGATAAGAACCAATTTATAAGTTATCGGTATTTATACATATAGGTTGCGCTATATAGAAGCATTATTCGTTTTTGTGGCGGTAAACTATTATGTTACCGCGTAAACATGAATTATCTTTACTCACCCTCTTTACAACCCCTGGAAAAATCCCTTCAGCCGGTTTGCTAGTCGCGACCCTTGGCAAATTCTTATTTAAAGTGACAAGTTCAATTTTTTTTAATTTAAAGATGTATAATATATTCGCCTATCGCATTGCCATTGACCTCTACGTATAAAATTTAAAGTCGTTACAAGTAGGTCAAAACAAACGTGCATGCAAGATTTAATTACACACCCACCGTAACTATCTAGTAAAAGAAAGCCCTATTACATAAACCGTCTTTAAATTACCTTTAAATAATCATATTACCGAAATGAAATAGAAAGCTAAATGCTTCATTATAATTACTCATCTTGCGTGGACAGAACTCGTACAAAACATCTGAACGTTATTGTCAAATAAGCGATTCCATTAAGTTGGCACCTAGTTTGTACGTAGCGCCAAAGACATTAGGTGCCAATTTGATTTGGTCGTAGGAATAAATTGGGTTTAATTTTCTTTGCCGCGAGATAGCGTGATGAGAGTCATAGACAAACGCTTTCATTTTTTTTTAGTGTTATTGACCAAGGCGATTGTATTCGGTCGTAGACTCAATGAGGAAATCATGGTCATTGCCGTTTGTAGGGTGATTGTTCTCGTTTAATTACTTAGATTAAGATTTTTCTCGAACATGCAATGAAATGTTGTCATAACACGCGTTATGACAGGCTTCGAAGTATCACGTTTCAGGCAGAACAACTCGAGAGTTCGAAAGAACCGTAAAGGAATTCCATACCGAGACTTCCGGTTCGTGTCCCAAGATGGCCGCATGCGTTTAGGTTTAGTTGTTCATTATTTATTCATTTTAGTTGTTCAATGTGTAGTATTGATAGCGTATTGTGCAGTGATCTAACGTATGAGTGAATAGCTAATGAAGAATTCAACTTGAAGCGTTCATAGCCCTTCGTGGGTCAAGGCCCGATAGTCCGCTTGGTTTTTTGTAAATCGCTATCACTTTACAAAAAGCACGATTTTTTCAACTCACCGTACAACGTGGTATCAATCCTCTATCTAGTCGCCTAGTGCGATTGGCAACGAGACATTGGCAGTAATGGTCGCTTAACTGTGACCGGTTGCCATTTTTAAAAAAATAGAATAGAATAGAATTCCATACCAAAATTCAGGTATTAAATAAAGGTAAGACCCTTGATAAGATGAAACTTCAAAACAAACTCAATAGTCAGTCAACCTTCAAGTTAAAACGAACAAGTAAATAACTACTTTACCCGAATTTTGGTTGTGAACATTTTAAAAACAACTTAATTAGCAACCTATTGGAAAATAAAGGCGACTACATACTTTAGCGGGGTTTAAAAGTGGGGCTGCCATCCATCCGGGTTTCGAAAATGAAATGAAAATGAAAATGAAAAATGAAAATGAAAAATTTATTGATAACATTCGTTACAGGTCATATTCTTATTTATTATTATTACATTTGTTTAATATGTAGGTATAATTTAAATAATTATAGTTTATCAGTTATATTAATCATTTTAATAATTATAATTAATGTTTATGTATTTATCCAACCTTTATTGCAGATTAACACACATAGGTACAAAATGGTGGACCATGCCATGAGGCATTCTCTACTAGTTAACCATGAGGCAAAACATTATAATCATAATTTTATTATCGTATCTGATTGTCACCTAGAATTTATAAAATGTTATTATTCATATTGGTTCATAAGGAAAAATATTCATCTAAGTCATAAAACTGAGACGTTAGTAACCATTTTTTTAACCTTATTTTAAAATTGTGAGAGGAAGGTGCATCTCTAATGCTTTTCGGTAGATGGTTATATATCCGTGGACCGAGTATGTAGGCAGATCGCCCGCTTTTTTTTAGTTTGTGAGGTACGGGTGCGAGGCAGCCTGCGTCTTTGTTGCTACGGAGATGGTGATTAGCGTTTGCTTGTTTCGTAGTAAACTTATCAAGGTTGTTATAAGTAAATATTGCTATTTGTTGGATAAGTACACAAGGAAGCGTGAGTACACTGTACTCTGTAAAGTACTGACGAGCAGACACGTCGTCAGGAACGCCGGCTATTGCTCGTACGGCACGTTTTTGTAACGTGAATACCCGACGCCATTCGGCGGCTCCGGCCCAGAGCTCCGTTCCATACGATATGAGCGCGTGCACGGTCGCAAAATAGCAGCTCCTGACGACGTCCCTGGTCGCGGTACTAGCGAGACGCTTTAATGCATAGCATGCGCTGCCGAGCCTCGCACACAGGTGGTCGATGTGCACATCCCACTTTAGACTACTGTCGATAAAGAAGCCCAGCAGTTTCATGTCCCCTACTTGACGGACAGTGTCATCCCCGGCATACGCCGTCATGGACTGAGAAGCATGACCGTTTAAATTAAATCTCATGACGAAAGTTTTATCTTTATTGAGGGCCAGGCCATTTGTTTCAAACCAATAACACAGCTGTTTAAGGGTGTTATTGACGTTCGTTTCCAACTGCGCTAGGGACGTGCCGGTGACAACAGCTGTCACGTCGTCCGCGTACATGAAAATGCTGCACTCTTTTATGACTTGTGGGAGATCATTAAGTAGGATGCTGAAGAGGGTGTTAGAAAGGCAAGATCCCTGCGGTACCCCTAGCTGGTTCGTCATTTCAACAGACTTGACACGACCGTTATCACCAACGACCACTTGACATCTATCGGACATGAATGACAATAGCAGTGCCAGTGCCGGACCCCGAATACCGTAGTGGCTAAGTTTTTGTGCAATGAGTCCATGGTTTGCGGTGTCAAAAGCACGCGAGAGGTCGCAACACACTACCGCGACCTGCAGTCCGGCCTCTCGCGCGCTCAATGTCCGCCATACCACTTCGCGTACTAGATCTGTAGTCGAGCGGTTCTGCCGATATGCGTATTGTTTGTCGGATATTGTTTGCTGTGGGAACCAGAAGGATAGTAATCTGGTGTTGATTCCAACTTCTAGGATTTTACTGATTGCTGGTACTAATGATATAGGGCGATAAGACTTTAGGGCCGTCTTGGCGCCTTTGCCTTTGTACAACGGGGCAATTTTAACTTTTTTTAGGCTGTCGGGCACAGTTCCTTGTCGTATACAGTAGTTATATAACTCAGATAGTACCAGTGGCGGATTAAGGGTCGAGAGCGCCCTAGGCAAAAACGCCATCGGCGTCCCTTTGCGCTCCTTTGCGGCCCTTTGCGCCCTTTTGCGGCCCTTTGCGCCCCTTTGCAGCCTTGCGCCCCTAGGCACGTGCCTACTTTGCCTTAGGGATAATCCGCCACTGGATAGTACAAAAGACAGCGCAGGGCCCACGTATCGAAGGATACTGGCTGAGATGTCGTAGATGTCAGTGCTGTTTTTCGGTGCGATGTGGATTTTTAGTATTGATTCTACTTCATGGGATGTAAATAATCTAAATCTCAAAGAACAGTCGCACTCAGGGATATTAGTAGCTATAGCGGACAATGAGCGCTGGACGTTCGGCGCCGGCGCCCCGCATGCAGTGGCTGCACTTATAAATTCAGCGTTAATTGCGTCAACTGCATGTTTTTTAGAGATGAAAGCTAAGCCACGACTGTCCTTAATGACATCTGTGTAGTCCGCGCATTCGTGACATTTGCGTCCCAATTCTTTATTGATAACTCCCCACATTTTCTTGCACTTGTTCGGGGCGTTATTTATTAGGGCGCTGTAATAATCAGTACGCTTGCGTTTCAACATTGATATATATTTAGAATTGATGCTATTATACATGTCTGAAATATGGTTATTAGAGGGGAATTTTTCTTTTAGTACTGAGATGTCGTGAAGGAGTAGTTTTGTGTTCCATACCTCTTCGTCGATCCAGGGATATTTAGTTACATTTGCATTGGGCAATTTAATCGGAAAACACGTATCAAATTTATTAATTAATATATTTAAAAGCGATACAGCTAGGGATACGCAGTCGTTGCGACTATTTACAACAACCTCAGGCCAGTCAATAGATTCTAACGCAATATAGAAACTATATTTGTTATGTGTATTAAAAATGCGTTTAGGTATTGATGCGCATTCTACGGGCGACTTGTTTACGATTGTTATCTTTTGTGCCGTATGATCGCTGAGTCGGGTGATAACGGGGACGCCGCACACACGGTCGGTACAAATATTCGAATATGCATGGTCTAGTAAGGTCGAGCTATTATTGCAGGTACGTGTAGGGAAGTTTATATGTTGATTAAAATTATGACATGATAGAATATCTAACACTTGTTTTTTGCAAGGTGTGTTTGAAAGAAAGTCTATATTAATGTCACCTACTATGATAGCAATAAGATTCTCGGAGTTTATTTTTGATAGAAGCGTTTTTAATAAGATCAGAAAATCCTGATCGCTTGTACAGTTAGAATGGTAGATTCCGACAATTAAAATATCGTAGTCCAAAAGGTGGGTCGCACACACATCGAAAACCTGTTGAACGGACATACTAGTAATGTCTGGCCTATTAAGAACCCTAATACCAGATCGCACGAAGATGCAGCTCCCTCCATGTAAAATTGATGGCCTACAATAATATGATATTAGGTCATAGTTATGTAATGTTACAGAGATAATCTCGTCATCCCGCAGCCAGTGTTCTGTTAGTACAAGCACGTCACATTTTAAATCGTTACACAACAGCACTTCGAGTGATTTAGTCTTATTATTAAGGCACCGAATGTTTTGATGGCACACCGTGAGGAGGTCGGTCGACGTCCGCGGAGGCCGTGTGTCCGGCGACGGCGCGCTCCCACGAGCCGGCTCCGCTGTGCACAAAGCATCCTTTTTCTCTTGTTGCAGCTGAAGATCCCTTATTTTACTTATTTTGGCCTGGGGCACAGTTGTCAGAGGGAGGCTCTGCCTCCCTGGGACGGAGAAAGGGCCTCCATTCAGATATACTGGTGTTTACAGGCCATACAGATGTTGAGAGAAACTTTTCGTATACGGCAGCTGGGATGCCAATCTTGAATGAGTTGTAAGTATCCCGTTTCCCCGGACTTGTCCTAGTTTGGAGGCCGTCCGGAGCGGTTTTCAATAAGTGTCCGGAGAAAACCCGGACACTTTTTATGCGAATGAAAAATAAAGAGATTGTTTTTTTATTATATTATTTTTGGACATGATGTCCGGGGAAATAATGCGATTTACGCCAAATGTCCGGGTTTTTATAGTTTTTGTCTGGGTTCGAATTTAGAGATGGTAGCCCTATTTAAAAAGCATTCTTTTTGTTTTTAAGGCTCTGAAACCAAAAGGTGTTAAAGGAAGCTTTATATAGCCAGGGTTCTGAAATTCGGATCGATAATATTTACCTAAACTTTGGCGGCAGCTTTGTCGTTTAGTTGTAGTGTACCTAGGTATACTACGGCTCTTCCCAGGTGAATTTTCCGCTTCGAGCCCTAATCTTTCAAACAATGGCCATTGTCTCTATTATCGCAAAGCTGCTAGCAACTGAGTTAGCACGTGCCACTACAACATTCATATGAAAAACAAACGGTATCGTCATAGTATTAAGGTTCAAATTTAATGCCACTGATATTCTACGATACCATTTGTTTTTATAATGAATGTTGTAGTGGCACGTGCTAACTCAGTAGCTAGCAGCTTTGCGATAATAGAGACAATGGCCATTGTTTGAAAGATTAGGGCTCGAAGCGAAAAATTCACCTGGGAAGAGCCGTACTATATTAGGCTTTGATTGAGGTCTGAAAGAGATAGCAATAGGTGTTAGCAACTTTAGGTAAATATCTATCCGAATTTCCGTTGCCTGCTTATAGCCTATTATTAATAAGCTATATAGCTATCAATCCCAGCAGTGCTCGCATATCTTGCTGCGATTTCACTTGTCGCGTGACTCAGCATATGTCTCGCTCGCACGGTATTGAAACGAAAGTGACAGGTAGTGTATGTCGCGCGACAGAGTCGCGTGTCACAGTTATGCTAGACGTGCAGGGCTCTTGGCTCTACTCTTGAAAATTTTACGAAATGTCTAATAATTGACCGAGTGAGCGATATGAGCGTCTCCGTTTCAGTTTGTTCTAAAATTATTGCGTATGTCCGGATTTCCGGATTTCCGGCGTCTCGCCTAGAGATGGTAAGGAACGCTTCGCGCGCGAGTGCGACTCGTACTTGGACAGTTTACATTATACTTATTTAACTTATTAACAAAGTGAATAAGTGCTACCAAGGCGAACAGCCGCTATAATTGTTAAGTCAATATTTACAGTTTCGGAGATTGGGCTAAGGTTATGATGTGTTGACACTTGACAGTGACGTCCGGCGAATCGGTATCCTTACAGTGAGCCGTGAGTTAATGTGACCGTACTCATTAGCGACAGCGTAAACGATTTGCCTGGAGAATAACCAATACTAATCAATCTATGGAATATTGCATTCTGAAATAAAGATATTATTATTATGTATGTCGCACCCGCTCACGGGACATAGTGTCCCGGACCTTTGGGAGGCGTGCACGGAGCCGAAGCCAACGCGTAGAGGCCCTTTCGACAATTTAATGAAATGCGAGGTGTACATCGAGCGGATGCTGTCCCTATCCGTGTCATGGGACGCACACAGGACCAGCGCCCGCTAGGTGCAAGAACTATTGATGGATATGTGGAATCTAAATAAATGGGCTATGGGGATGAAATTGAGGACTGGCTAATTGGGCTATGGGTTGAGACTATCGGGCGTCTACCAGAGAAAAAGTCTCATGTGTAATTGCACTGGTAGACGATGACTCGCCTCCCGCTAGATGGGCCCCCATAAAATAGCGACACATATAGTGGCCTAAGGGCAACACCGGTGCGGAAGGCTAAGGGCGGAGAGGTGTAATACTGGGCTTTAAACCGGAGCCAACTAACCCCTTACGTTTCCACATCCGCCCCCGAGCCGCAACTCTCGCGACTCCACTCTGGCCGGCCGGTTAAGGCACATTATTATTATTATTATTATAACCGCTAGGGGCAAAAATGATTTTGATTTTAGATTTGTATTAAGATCTGTTTTCTATGGAGAGATGTCATGATCTTACGAGAAATTTAGAGCTATGCAGGATCGTCTTTTGTGGGAGTGGCACGGGCGCGCGGCGCCATGCCGCTCTGGTGCCATCTGTTAGTCATAATTTCTTTGTACTTAGGTACTCGTCACGCCGAAACGCTTGCACGAATATTAACCAATTTCGGTACAGGGATAGCTCGACATACCTTCACCGATGGTAATAGGATACTATTTACCTGACCACGGTAAAAAAATACGTGGATGAAGTTGCTAGTTTATTTTTATAGTATAGTAGCTGTGCCCCGCGGTGTAACCCCGCTCATCCCACGGGAACACTATATTTATTCGGGATGAAAAGTATCCTATGTCCTTCCCCGGGACTAAAACTATCTATATAGGTACTTACCAAATTTCATCTAAATCGGTTCAGCGGTTTAAGCGTAAAGAGGTAACAGACAGACAGACAGACAGACACACTTTCGCATTTATAATATTATAGTAAAAGTAAATAGTAATAGTAATATAGTAATAGTAATATAGTAATAGTAATAGTAAATATAGTAAATAGTAAATAGTAATAGTAATAGTAAAATAGTAAATAGTAATAGTATTATAGTATATATAGTATATTATAGTATGGAGTATGGATTTTTGACGACGCGGTTGGCCCAGTTTCCCTACTGAGGCGGCGGTCCTGGGTTCAAATCCCGGCCGGGGTAAATATTTGTGTGACAAACTCGAATATTTGTTATCTATACATGTATTTATATATAATGTATATCGTCGTCTAGTACCCATTACAAGCTTTGCTTAATTTGGGAATAGGTTCATTTGTGTTTGATTGACCCATAATATTTATTTATTTATTATTCATGTACTAGTAGGGCGGTGAATTCGTGAATGTCGCAGATCGCAGGCGTGATATTATGTAATATGCTTTCTGGGGCTTTACGAATTACCGCCCGTGGTTTGTCTAAAGTTTTACGTCTTGTCTCGGCCAGGAAGTTTAATTTTTGCCACGTAGCGGGCAGAAAATCTGACTTTCGGCCTAGGGTGACATAAAAATCTTATCATGTGCGTGCAAGAATTCCAAACGCATAATGTCCATAATTCCACGTGTTATGTTTATGTTTACGCTGTCATAAAATTACATAATGACCCGTAACAACTCATTTAATTAGCAATTTAAATGACCTTTTGGAAGGCAAAGGTTTCTCAAATAATCAAGTTATACATGTTGTTATTGCATAATCGATAGGGCTATGAGAACGGTACCGTTTTGGAACTTTCACTTGAAAGTAGGTAAATGTTTATCGTAGCCATTTAACTACGATAACATGCGATAAGCCCTATTCCAACAAACTGTTCACGTATTTACTTTTTCACTTCTCTTGCTCATTAAGTACGTTATTCTAGCTACACGAAGCGGGACTAAAGTGGTCGTTTTAGTCCCTAGGGTTTAAATGGAAGGTTGTAAACTAAATAAATTCTATGAGAAAGAAAAATTCAACTTTTCAGCGGCCAACCACACACTAGACATACGGATGATTAAAAAAAACCAACCTCAGTTAGATCGAAACCGATCTTTAGGTAGCCCGTTACATTAAAAATTAAAACCGGCTAAGTGCGAGTCGGATTCCACCATCAAATAAAAAATAAACGGCAAAAAATCATGTTTTGATAGGAGCTTCAACAGCAGCAACAGAAAATCTATCATCTGTAAAAATTCAACTGCCTATAGCTATCACGGTTCATGAGATACAGCCTGGTGACAGACAGACGGACAGGGTCCCGTTTTTATGTATGTATGTATGTAAACACTTTATTGTACAATAACAAGAAATACATTTTAAAACAAAAAAAAAATCATGTACAAAGGTGAACTTATCCCTTTAAGGGATCTCTTCCAGTTAACCTTTTATCCTTTGGGTACGGACTTTTATCCTAACCTTGCACCTTTAACATTGGAACCTTTTACATCTCCAAAGTGAATATTGTGTTTAAGTATGGCCGTGGTTTGGTGACATCTCCATTAAGCTGTGAGTTTATTGTATTTTGGTTCCTTGACCTTGTTCACACAAGATATTAAGTAAGTACACGTTGTACAGTCAGAGTCAAAAGTATGTGCCAGTTTTAATTTTCAATTTGACTTAAGGATTTATCCGTTCGGAAATGCTGATTGTTTTAGTAATTTTTCTCTATGATCAAACATGTTTCTTAACATATTAGCAATGTTAGCAATGTTAGTTAGAACAGGGATATTGTGTTGTGATATATATTTGAAACCTACTAATAGATAAAATTTGTATCAATAAAGACTTGAGATTGACAAAATTGACGCAGAAAACTTTTTTTTTTCAACTTTTTTTATTTTCGACTGAACGCAATGAAAGCATGAAATGGTTCAATCACTTGCTAAACAACGTTTCATAAATATTCATTTTACAAAAAAACGTTAGACAAATGAACGATTCCCAAATTAGACGTTGCATAAAATATAGTTTTACAAATAGATCATGATACATTTTATTTATTGGACAAAACATCATATCACAAAATATTATTTAGCTAAGTATTCATTTATTATTCTAGTCAATTAACAAAATAACGAATGATAAAACAACGTTAATAAAATGCATTGTTTGGTAAACATTTAGTTTAATAAATCATCATGGTGTGAACGCCATTCATATGTGTAGTTTTCTACGAGTACAAATATTCATATACTTAATTTTTAACCAAGTATTAATTGTTCTGATGAGCATACAGACGTCTTAGTGTTCAGGTTATTGAGATTTTTAGGTAACATGGCTCAAAAACCGAAAACTGTAGTTTAGGTTAGGTTTGTTTTATGACTATGTATAGTGGAGCGCCAAAATGCTTGCTTAAAAAACCGGCCAAGTGCGAGTCGGACTCGCGCACCGAGGGTTCCGTACAAACACTTTCCATCCCTAAGTATGTATAGCGCCCCATATAAATTAGGTGCAAAGTTAGGTATTAAAAAAGAACTACTTACTAGATCTCGTTCTAGACAATTTTCGTTGGTAACTAGTTTTTATAGTAATGTACATCATGTGTTTTTTTACATTTTTCATTTTCTTATTTTAGAAGTTAGAGGGGGGAGGACCAACTTTTTTCCACTTTGGAAGCGTCTGTCACGCAAACTATTCGGTTTAGAAAAAAAATATTTTAAAAACCTTGATATCATTTTTGAAGACCTATAGATAGATACCACACACGTATGTGTTTGATGAAAAAAAAATTTTGAGTTTCAGTTTAAGTATGGGGAGCCCCCAATATTTATTATTATTTTTTTATTTTTGCATCAAAATCTTAATTCGGTTCACAGAATACATCTACCTACCAAGTTTCAACAGTATAGCTCTTATAGTTTCGGAAAAAAATGGCTGTGACATACAGCCGGACAGACAGACATGACGAATCTATAAGGGTTCCGTTTTTTGCCATTTGGCTACGGAACCCTAAAAATGGAACATCACTCAATCTAATTCCTGCCTAAAAATCGCGAACATAATAAAAAAAATATTTTTTTTAACCCGAATATCTCGGTAAATATCGCTCTGAGAGAAAAAGTTTAAAGAACAAAACATGCTTATTTTAGCGTAGCCTACAAGATTCAATCTAAGCCCAAAAACAGCAAAAAAAAATTGTAAATAAATTTAAGTCCCAGATTGGTACAAATCTGACCGATTTAATATTTGGCCCAAGTGTTTCGAGTATTAAACTTCATACCGTCCTGCGTTTCGTTACATAGAGAGTTATTTTTTATTTTTATGAAACAATAGTTTATCAATTAACTTTTTGCAAAATAACTGATTTTTAAAACGATTTAGGTATTCGTGAAGTGAACATTTTTTAAATGAAACTTTGTCTTTCAATATGTTTATAAAGCCACGCAATACTTACATTGCTTCTTTGAATAAACTTTATTATACAGGTATACTTTATATAAATGAGTTATTTTTAAAATTTATTATTTATTTATTGTTCAGTTTGAGGGGTAGAATCTATGTTTAAATTTATTGCCCCTTTTACAGGGCCCACCTGCTATATGTATAAATAGTGATTAATTATCTTGACGTTTCAAACGTAAAACAAATTCTAAACGTGGAAGTAATTAAACACTTTTTGAACAGAATATGTCGTCGTCTAACAGTGTATAATAAAATGTCCCATTGTTCAGATTTCCATAGAGATTGGGACATAACATGACACAAACTTCAAGTCCATATTCAAGTTCATCACACAAATATTCGCCCTGGCCGGGATTCGAACCCAGGACCGCCGGCTCAGCAGTCGGCTTTCCTCATAACCTTCACCTTATACAACAAGACTGACGTTACATTAATAAAGCATTCATCTCAAACCGGTCGCAATTGGGGCGGTGAACTTTCTCGCTAATACCTACCTGTTTTATTACTGCCTTCTTTGATTTGCGAAGTCGCGTGTCAGATAAGTAATTTAAGGTTCCGTACTCAAAGGGACCCTATTACTAAGACTCCGCTGTCCGTCCGTCTGTCAACAAGCTGTATCTCATGAACTGTGATAGCAAGACAGTTGAAATTTTCACTGATGATGTATTTCTATTGCTGCTAAAACAACAAATACTAAAAACAGAATAAAATAAATATCTAAGTGGGGCTTCCATACAACAAATGTGGTTGCGTCAACTTTGCACCTCATTGTATGCGGCGGCATACATACCAGACTTAACTGAACCCGGCCGTTAAGATGGGAAGTGTTTGTACAGGAGTTGTGTGTGGAGTGGTTGTGGACGAGTCTACCACGTCGCCATGGATCGATGGGCCTTATAAGTAGACCCCGGAATTTGTCGCGGTGACAGACATCACAATAGGGTAGTTTGGGGAGTAAACGGACCGGTGTTAATTAATACAATAAAGTAGGTACATAAATAAATTAATATTCTTTAGTTAAAATTACTTAATTTACCTATAGGTCAATTGTCAATTGATTTATTTATCGTCGTTGTTATTTCGTTAACTGACTCTCCGTTACAAATCAAATGTTTGGTTTGTATTAAATATACCTACCAAAAAATATTGATCAATTAATTATGTAGGTAATTGTCGTAAACTATGTCAATTTATAAACATACTAGCGACCCGCCCCGGCTTCGCACGGGTGCAATGCTGATAAATTATGCATGTATTATACATATAAACCTTCCTCTTGAATCACTCTATGTATTAAAAAAACTGCATCAAAATCCGTTGCGTAGTTTTAAAGATTTAAGCATACAAAGGGACATAGGGACAGAGAAAGTGACGTGATACAAAGACAAAAGCATCTAAAATAATATTGATTTTTAATTTTTATTGTTTATAATTTAATAACAAGTGTAGTGTATTACTAAATAAAAATAAATAGTGATATTCATTTTTCAAAAATAAATTTTAAAATTTATTGGGTTCAAAACGGGTTATTTATTAACACAGGTCCATTTATTTAGTTGCGTCCAGTATGATGATTCTCCGGAAACATTGACATTAACAATAACAGAGCTTGCTAAAATTGTCAAACAAACGTCGGGCGGAAAATCTCCTGGATTAGATGGACTGACGATCGAACATGTAAAATATGGCGGCGTTTCTGTACTGTACATGTTAGCTCCTCTGTTTACAGCAATGCTCAAGACGGGCCATTTACCGCGGGAGTTAACGGACACTGTAATCGTACCTATTTGTAAAAATAGGAGGAAAAATGTTGCGAGTGCAAGCAATTACCGCCCTATTGCTCTTGCGAACATGATCGCGAGATTACTGGAGAGGGTGCTTCACCAGCTAGCGGCTCCATCTCTTAGCAGTGCTGATAACCAGTTCGGTTTCAAAGGTAATGTCTCAACAACCTCGGCTATCTACGCATTCAAGCAGATTGTGGGGTACTATAAATCCAGGAAAACATCCGTATACGCCTGTTTCCTGGACTTGAGCAAGGCGTTCGACAGAGTGGATCACCAACTTCTATGGGCAAAGTTGCGAGCAAGAGAAACCCCCGCACCTGTTGTTAATCTGCTCGATAAGTGGTATTCTCAGCAAAGAAACTTCGTGCGATGGAAGGGAACACTGTCTGCAGCTGCCGGCTTGAATTGTGGCGTAAGACAGGGAGGCAGCATGTCGCCGGCGCTGTTCAATGTTTATATGGATGGTCTGTCAGAGGCCCTGACCCGGACCGAAGTGGGCTGCTCCATTAATGGCACCATGACAAACCACTTGTCATACGCCGACGACATGGTGTTGCTTGCACCTTCCATAGCGGCTATGCGGGAACTACTGGCCGAATGCGAGAAGTACGCCCATCAGCATAACATGGCATACAACCCTGACAAGTCGGAGTTTATGCTCATGGAAGCTGCCAACAAACCGTCCGCAATACCTCCACTGCTGCTGAACGGAAAGCAGTTGCGTCGAGTAGAGGAAGTAAAATACTTAGGCCACATTCTACTGTCCAGTATGAAGGACGATAAGGACATTGGGAGGCAGAGACGAGCCATAGCGGTGCGAGCCAATATGCTAGCCAGGAGGTTCGCCAATAATGCAGTGATGGCGTCAAGAGGCAACTCTTCCTCTCTTATTGCACTAGCGTCTACACAGTAGAACTGTGGTCTAGGTACACCTGCGCCACGCTGAGCGATATGCGAGTGCAGTACAACAACGCGTGGCGCGCTATGTTCCGGCTGCCGCGCTGGTGCAGCGCCAGCGCCATGTTCGCCGAGGGGCGCGCGCCGGGCTGGGCCGCGCTGCTGCGCACGAGGAGTGCGAACGCCAGAAAGGCCATCTACGCCTCCTCCAACACCCTACTCGCGGCGGCGAGAGAGTGGGATGCCAGTCCGCTCCACGAGCGCTGGAGAGGCTACCATAAGCCTGTGGTCACGGGGCCGGGGTAACCCGTGGCTAATTATGTGTAGGTAATTTGTAAATTGTATTTTGTGTTTTTGTTTTTGTGTTTTAATTTTAATTTATATAATTGTAATTATTATTATTATGGAATCTCGAATTCTGGAATAAATTATTTCATTTCATTTAATTTATTCCCCAAACTACCCTATAGTCATGTGACTGCGACGAAAATACGGGTTCTACTTATAAGAAAGCTCGAAGTCCCTCAGAAAGCAAGAGGGCTATGCTCGGAGTTTCTTTGCGAGATCAAATCAGAAATGGAGAGATCCGTAGAAGAACCAGGGCAACCGACATAGCCCGAAGCAATGGGCAGGGTACATCACTCGTACCGACGGAGTTCTTGAGTGGCGACCACGCACCAGACGACGCAGCATTGGTCCCCCACAAGGTGAACTGATGACCTGGTGAAGGTCGCTGGAGTCTGCTGCATGCGGGCGGCACAGGACCAGTCATGGTGGCGTTCTCTGGGGAGGCCTATGTCCAGCAATGGACGCCTTTTGGCTGATGATTATGATGATGATGTCGACCAGGTTCGACAGAATACTGGACTATGTAATAATTACATTAAGACCTTGTACCTAAACTTTAGTATTCCAGCAAATAAACCGTTATATTCTATTCTATTCAAGTGCTAGCGAAGAAAATCGCTGTCGCTAAAGCTCAGGATATTTTCGCCCGAAGGTTACCGTTAAGAAACCTAGATCTAACCGCTATCCCACGGTACTTACCTTAGTTATATAAATGCTAATCGATTAGATCTATTTTTCTGATAAGTAATTCATTTAATACTTACAAAGTCAGGTTATCTAGCAGTCTCCCTTTAATATGTCGTGCGACATAGTGTCGCCTGTTTTTTCGCACGTTATTGTAAGAAAAGAAGTAGGCAATTTTAACACGTGTAATTTTTTTAACGACGTAGGTGTTTTGTAATATGAATATGTAAGTATAAGTACCTTAAAAATCCCGTTTAAGCTACATTTTGATTGACTTGCACGTAAATCCTCTGAGAATTCAGTGCAACACATTATTAACATGGTTTATGTGTTGAGTAAATAACATTTTCAATCACATACGAGTACGAGACTTCTATCGTACTGGAACAAAGTTACACCTAACATAGGGTTTGCGAGGTTTTGACATAGGGTCCGGGCAAGTTTTTATTTGTAGTCCGGGTTTAAAGATAGGACACGCGTCGCTCAAAGCCTACTAACTACTTAGGCAGTCGCACAGTGTTCAAATGAAACAACGTATGCTAGACGAATGACAAATCAGTTTTGGTTAACAGACTGATACAAGCACTAAGAAAATCTCTATACCGCGATGCAGCTGAAATGACATACGGTACACCGACATCTAGCGGATAATTAGACCCACATGGTATTACATACAACATGACATACAACAGACGACCAGGTCTCTGAGTGGTGTGACCTTTCCGCTGGTGTCCCGCAGGGAGGTGTGCTCTCGCCACTTCTTTTTTCAATTTTTATTGATGGCATTACAAGGTCACTGAAGTCCAATTATCATCTTTACGCGGATGACTTACAAATTTATGCTTCAGCTAGCATAGAAGAATTTCCTTCGTTGGTTGATGCAATCAATGGAGATTTAGAATCCATTCGTGTGTGGGCATCTAATTACGGGTTAAAAAATAATGCAAAGAAATCGCAGGCGATTGTCATTGGAAGTGCCCACTTTGTTACCAAAATATCAGACCAGTTGCTACCAGATATACTTTTTGATGGTATAACGATACCCCTCGCCTCAACTGTTAAAAATCTGGGCATCATTATGGATCAGACACTGTCGTGGTCAGCGCACATATCCGAGATTAGCAGGAGATTATTTGCGTCACTTCATTCTCTGAGGCGTCTGCAGAACTTCCTACCATTTCACACAAAAAATTCTCTCGCACGTTCGCTTTTGCTTCCTCTTCTTGACTATGGTGACATTGCTTTCCTGGACCTTAAGGAGGAGCTGCTTGACAAGCTTGAGCGTCTTCAAAATGTGTGCATAAGATTTATTTTTGGTCTAAGGAAGTTTGATCATGTCTCTCATTACCGTGCACAGCTCGGCTGGCTTCCGATTCGCCGTCGTAGAGATGTGCATGTCCTGTCATTGCTCTACAATGTATTATTCAACCCTGCTTCTCCTCTCTACCTTTCCGAAAGATTTAACTATATGGCGTCTGGCAGTGCACATCGCCTGCGTTCGAGTGTCAATCTCGCTCTTGCCTTTCCGCCCTGTAAATCGCGCACTTATCGGAAATCTTTCACATTCCACTCAGTAAAATTATGGAACGCGTTGCCGGTATCCGTGAGGCAGTCACAATCCGTGGCATCGCTTAAGGAGAACTTAAAAAAGTTATGGCTTTTAGATCCCTGATCTCGTCGAAGTTAATTGATTAGAGTGATTACTTCATATATATGATATTTATTTATATTATGATATATATGTAATTATATCTATATGTATTATATTTTGGAATTACACATATTTTATTATATTAAGACATTAGTCCTTAGTTTATCTGTGCATTCTAACTTGTTCGTTTGTCTATCTTCTTGGATATCCCATTATTTTCTCATTTGCTCAAAGGTTAACTGGAAGAGATCCCTTATAGGGATAAGTTCGCCTTTGTACATGTTTTTTTTTTTTTTTTTTTGAAGTTTTGTGAATTGTTTTTGTGTACAATAAAGTGATTACATACATACATACATGAACAACGGTACGCCGAGAGACGTAACTTAGGTCGCTCGTGACGTGATAAAGGACCACGTTTGTGGACTGCGATTTTTATCTTCATGAAAGTAACAAGCCGTCTACAGCCAAACAAGGTTGATGATGAAAGAGTTTTCTTCCTTCCTTCCTTGTATGAAGGTTGATTTTTAATTTTACTCAGCAAGTTTAAAACAATTATGGCCAAGTCCGCTCGCCCAGGTTCTGAGCTCCAAAATCCTTTCACGTTTCTTGTACTGGTAGCCAGGTTTTAGAGATAACAACCCTAACCAACAACGTGCGCCTTTTATCGAAGCCCTAAATAAGACATCAGCTCGACCCCTGCTCACCGCGCGCAGGCCAGTCTTACATCTGCCAAGCCTGTGGTCGCGTGTGTCGTTCTCGTATTGGCTTGCATAGCCATGAAAAGCGTTGTTTTCCTACATGACACTATTTTGTATAGTCTGTAAAAGACTGAAAGGCCATTGAAATAAGATCACGCTCTATTGCCTCTGAATTGAATACCGATGACGCAACACTTAACTCCAAGAAAACGCAATAAAAATGGAGATTATTGGAACTTAGATAACAGGCCCATCCGCTCATATTTATAGAAACTGTGAAACTGTGATTTGAATAAGAAAATGGCGTGATATTAGAAAATTGAAATGCATCACGTAAGGTTTCCATATACACATTTAAAGACATAATTTCCCTTCCCCTGGGGGCCGCCATTTTGCACATTTTCTTCTTATCTAGCAAACTCCCGCTCCAGGACAAAACCTTATATGAAACACGCTTCTCTTTTATGGCGGACGATAATGAGGTACATAACCACACTATAGTACGGTTCTCATTAATAAGATCGTATACAAAGCCACCAAACCTGGGAAGAACTCGCGGTAAGGCGCACAGACTGGCGCAAGTGTGTGGCGGTGGCGGACGGCCGCAAGTGGTGCGACGATGCATGGTTTGGCGCATTGACTGACAAGAGGCAGAAACGGCATCTAGGCGACCATACTACATCAAGAACGGCCAGTGTCTCTTGTCAAGTTTGCGGTCGGATATGCCGATCGCGTATCGGTCTTTTCAGCCACCAGTGCTTCGCAGAATGAAGACTACAAATCGTCTGTAATAGACTGAAGGGCCTATGATGATGATGATGATGATGATGATACAAAGCCAATTAACCAAAGGACTATCTATTGCAATAACACAATTAAGTAGACCATTTCACGTTCCAGGTAGAACCTTCGGCCGTCCAATGAAGAAGATGATCCAAGCCCTGGTGCCCATGGCCATGGCTATCGGTTCAGCCGGCACGTGGGCAGTGGTCGCCGCCCTGATAGGAGCCAAGACTTTAGTGATCACGTTGTTCATTCTCAAGCTGCTGCTGATGGCTGGCGCCGCAAAGGTAATCAACTGAATACCACCAGACCTGTACCGCCCTTACCATGAGTTTACAAGTGACTGCGCATTTTGAAGTTGCTGCTGGCTGTCGTTGGAAATCACCACAACTAAAGATGGATGCCAACGGAAATAGCTCGTATTGGGACAGGCTTATATGTCCAGCTGTGGACTAATAAAAAGGGCTAGAGATTTTGGACTAATAAAAAGGGCTAGAGATTTCATTAAGTTCAAATTCTAGATACTGATTGGTTATTCATATAGTACGTACGTAACACGTCCATAAACTTAACTTTATCGTCTTATTATTTGCGCAGGCTATGGAACTGGTAGAAACAGGAGTAAGAAATAAACAGGCATTCTACAACCACTACTCTGGTTACCAAAGCCAGATGTACCCAAACGAGTTGAGACCGATGCTACCCATCCAGCCAAAACCAGTGGTATCCGTTATTTTCTGAGGAATGCTTAATTTTTCTCTTAGGTGGTCACTTCTGAAATTTTTAATTGAGAGCACGGGGACTCTACCCTATAACTAGCCTGGATGGATAACGACCAAAAAGTCTTCATCCAGGCAGCACACTGTGAGGAAATCGCAATTTACATTTCTATTTTTTTATAAACGGTTGGTCTTTTCTATAGTCTATCTTCCTATAAGGATCACTTATAATGTCTTATCACAAAACTACTTGCACTTTTTTCTGCATCGGAATGCCCGAAAAATTCATAAAATGTGCCCCTCGCATGCATTATTAATTAAAATAATACCTTGAACGAAGTTACAATAAAAAAACCCTCGGGCCTTTTCGGTACCTGACCTAATTGATTAAAACACAATAAGTAGGCATAATATATTTGAAAAAGGGCAAAAATTCAACTCTGATATCTTGAACCAGATATTTTTTTTTTTACAAAGTGTGAAATTAGGTTACTTATTTGGAATGTGGGACGTATTTATTACATAAAAAATAAAGATAGAAATAAAAGTAAACAATTTGGAAAGGCACGGAACAGATATTTAATTATTTCAAATTTGTGTATGTTGGTAATTAATTGTATTAATATATATCTTACTTTATGGTTTTACCGGCCCCATCACGCCATGTCGCTGGACGAATTCAAACTATTTTTCGCACACAGTATCCACAGATGGTTATATTTTTTTACCCGATTATAGTAAATCAAAAAGAAGATTATGACTTTTTCCGTGCGGACGAAATTAAAGGCGTTGCCGTTGTCCAGTTAAAATGTGAACATCGTTAGATCATTCCTCATAACATTTTTTGCCATTGAATCATTACATTTGACACATTTTCGACCCAGTGAAAGTGACTTTCTAAGGCGATAGAGCGAGATGACGCATTACAAGAGAGACGCGTGTTTTGGGTGCTCAATGAGACCACATTCACAATGAAAAGGGTTTGTAATACATGTAAATACCGAGAAAATGGTTTCTAGTCCTGAGATCGGCAACCTACGGCTCTCAAGTCGCATGCAATGTACCTAAATTAGACGACGCGGTTGCCGCAGTTAGTAGTGCACCTGCCTACTGAGCTCGCGGTCCCGGGTGCGAATCCCGGCCAGGGCTAATATTTCTGTGATGATATTTGTGCTTGAGTCATGGCTGTTCTATGTATTTATGTATATATTTATTTATATAAGTATGTGTATCGTCGTCTAGTACCCATAACACAAGCCTTCTTGATATTAATTTGTTTATTGTTAAAGTTACGTTGCGTCTTTCTGGCTCCCAGTGGCATCGAAATCTCTGGGAAGCCGGAAAATAAATAGGTTTCATTGTACATAGAAAACTATCGTGAGTCTCAGACATATTAAAATACTTAAACGGGTTTAGTCACGTCGTAGAAGTCGAATAACGCTCGACATGTTTCGAATCGGTACGCGATTCATCATCAGGAGAGACGATCAGTCGCGGCGGCGGCCAATCGAACACTGCGGGCATGCGCCCTGTCCGCGCGGCTGCTCGACGCGGGTGTCACCGGCGGAGGCGCAAAACTACCCTCATCATCACGCACAATGCCAATTGTCGGGTTGCACACAACACTCACTACGTCATTTGCTAAGGTCTCGTCCACACTAACCACCGATGTAGTATCCAAAACCGTCCTCCAACTAGGGGGCACCGACCATCCACAATCTCGGTTAAAATTCGGATGACGACTAATTTCAATAGCCTCCCGTACTTTCCGAGGAATGGAAAACTTTTCTCTCGCCAGCACAGTTACCTTATCGAACCGAATATAGTGAGACGTATCCGAATTCAGTGAATGTTCCGTCACTGCAGAACCCCGGGTATCCTGATTTTTCATACTACGTATGTGTTCAGTCACTCTTGTGGAAATGTTCCGGCCAGTCTCTCCTATATAGTTCTTCCCACAGGAGCACGGAATCATATACTTATACGCCAGGATTACTTAAGGGTTCCTTATCTTTGGGGGAACGCACCAACTGTCTGAGCTGTATATGAGGGCGGAAAATCGGATACTTGTTACGCCGTAGATATTGCATCAAGACGACTTTCCGCCCTCATATACAGCTCAGACAGTTGGTGCGGTGCAGTGTTCGATTGGCCGCCGCCGCGACTGATCGTCTCTCCTGATGATAAATCGCGTACCGATTCGAAACATGTCGAGCGTTATTCGACTTCTACGACGTGAGTAAACCCGTTTAAGTATTTTAATAGGTTTCATTGTGCTTAAATGCTCTCCTTTTGTCAAGCCGGTGTACTTATTTGACGTTTCGCCACTACAAAATCCAATTTAAAGCAAATACATACAAATTGTTTTTTTTTCCTTTAATCATACATAACATTCATAACCACAGTTGTTAGTGGTGAAATCCTCAAATAGATTTGACTTCTGGGTCAAAAGCCGACCTCTGAGCTCTGTTGGAAAGTATAGTCACAATAAGTTACCTCCTTTTAATAATTTATATAAGCTTAGTGATGTAGTAGCTTAACGTTGAAATCAAAGGTTGGAGATTTAATCTATAGGTACTAGAAGAAAAAACTTACATCCATCAATCAATAACGTAGGGTGCTTCTCACCGCGAGCATTTCCCATACATTCTGTAATGTTACAGTTTAATTGGCCGAGTGAGCGAAGCGAGCAAGCGTGCGAAGCGTCTCTGTTTCATAGACAACATTTCTTTCGTATGTTTGGTTATTTCTGTTGTCGATTACTAGTAAAACGTGATGGTATTTCTTGCGTTGTATTTCTCCTGTATGTTTTATGAGGTGTGCAATAAAGAGTATTTGTATCATCATCATCATCATCAGCCTATTCTTGTCCACTGCTGGACATAGGCATCTCCAACTGCACGCCATTGTAAGCGATCCTCGGCTACTCTCATCCAGCTCTTGCCAGCCACCCTGCACAGATCATCGCTCCACCTTGTCTGATGGCGTCGTACACTACGCTTGCCGATCCGCGGTCTCCACTCAAGAACACCGTTTACCCTAGTACTTGTATTGTATTGTAAAATTAATAATTTAACGGGTAACGATTAATTTTCTACTCTGCAACCACTTAAAGCATCTCTGTTTGGCCCTATGGTTGACTGCTAGAGAATGCCATTACATGACTTTTGTTTTGTACAATAAATATTAAATAAGTAAATTACTGGGCTTTCTCAACCGATTCTCATGAAGTTTTGTTAGTTCGATAAGTAAAATAAAAAAATTGATTTCGATTCAGTTTTTCGAAATTATTCAAAATGGTGGAGATACGGCGGTTCAAAACTTAAAAAATACAAATTTTATGAATTTTGAAACCAACTCGAAAGGTCTAAAGGTTAGCTCACAGAGGCACTAACTTTCCTCTTCGTCGACTTTGTCTCTTTCTCGCATAAATCTATCGCACAATAATAGAAAAGCACTTCTGTATTTAGCCATTCACAAATTCACCTCCATTCAATGGTGAATTTGTGAATGTCCCAGATCGCAGGTGTTTGTGGCCTGAGCAGACGATAATATGTTAAGCCCGCTCTACACTCGCGGCGCGAAGTCGCTCCGTGAATTCACGGCGTGAATTTACGCAGCAGTTCACGCACAACTGTGTCCCTCCACACTCGCGAAGCTTCGTAGGCGTACCCTTTGTCGCGGGCCAAAAACCGACACTGATCGGGGAATGGCGCGAAGCGCGAACACGAAGGCGTGAACAACATCTACCTACACACGCGGTTCGCGGCTTTCGCGGGCGTTCGCGCCGCGAGTGTAGAGCGGGCTTAATGTGCATTTAACTACGTTCCACCTGGTGAATCAATTAAGCATGCTTATCTAGATGATGTCTATTCACTTTCGCCTAAGAGATTCAAGTTTTAATTTTCAATTGAAATAGTTTAAATCACTTAAGTCAATTTCATTACAAATTCGCTCAAATACTGATGATTCTCAGCCACATTTTTATCAAAAATTATCTATTTAACAGTAAATATCAACTGTTTCAGTTCGGCGGTCTCATAGCAGCCAAGACGCATCATCAACCATCACACTACGCGCCCCCTCCAAGTAAGGAGATACATCTGCACATACATAACAACCCACACGGACACCATGGGCATGAAGAGGAAATTATTCCTAACTTCTGTAAGTCTTCGTTTTTTCAACCCTGGATCATCGTCAGTGGCGCCATCTATAGTAGCTATTTTTGATATCTTCAACGCTATTATTACCGTATTCCGGTCAGAAGGATAGCAGATTAATTGTATAACAATAGTTTTGTAATATTGTTTTATTCCATCAAAATAGTACTAAACTGTTATCATAAAATCATTAATAGGAGTGGTAGGCAATTTTGTTTTAGAGCGACATCTATCGATGAGTAGCCGAATCTACATTGCTGTGACGTAGCTAAATATAATTTTGCTAGCTTACGCCACTCGTCACTAGAGGTCTATAGCTACGATTATTATCTGAGTATTCTAATATTTTTAATCCCGGACATGAAAACAGGAATAATAAATAATAATAAATCATTTATTAGCTAAAAACGATATACAGCGATCGATTGAAGTCACTGAGCTAGGTTAACACCTGTGTTACGGAAGTCAGTGTCCTCTCCCATTCATAAAATGTTACAGTTTGCCTTATAATCTATTGACCTACCCGTGGGTGTATTTGAATTAAATTTAGGAAAAGTGTGTTAGCTCATTTTACCTGAAGAAAAACATTATTTTAATTTTATAAAGAAACAAAACTGAATTCCTAGATTTTCTAAAATTACGTAAAGTAAGGTGGTGTCAGACTAATATCACGGGGAAACTGCCACAGTCCAATAGCTAACTAACTGTCTCACCCCATTAGACAATAAACTATGTTAGTCTTACCCGCATTACCTTAATAATTTAATGTTTTTTTCAGCATCCTGGTCCCGAGACAGCCCGCCAGCTCAAATAGCTCCGAAGACCGAAGCAGAAGCCTACAACCCCTACCTGTACCTGGGGGGACCTCAAACCATCAGGACACCTTACGGAAACTACGTCAAAGTTGATAAAAAATAATCAACTTAAACTTAAAAGCTTTAAAATGTGCTCGATTTTTTTTCCAAGTTGAATCAAAATATTGCCAGTAATATGGTAATAATTAAGAGGCCTTATTCCTTTTAAAAATTTTTTTTTTTCATATTATAACAAATATATTGAGAATTTCAACCAACTTTTTGAAGTGAATAATACTTTTCCCCGAGTTCTAGGTAGTAACGTAGCTATTTCATGCTTTCATTGCGTGCAGTCGAAAATAAGTTAAAACATCTAAATTTCCGCGTGAATTTTGTCAACTTCGAGTAGTTTTTGAAACAAAAATTATCAATGAAAAATTTAAACTGTGGGTTTGAAATATATACCAATAAATCCCATTAGCCCTGTTCTAGGAAGTAACATCAATAATATGTTAAATAACATGTTTGATCATAGGGAAAAATGACAAAAACCATCAGCATTTTAAAAGGAATAAGGCCTCTTAACTGTGCCGAGAGACGACGAACGATACATTGCACAGTGGTACAACTGCAAACTTCTGTTAAATAAAAAAAAATATAGGAATTAATTCGTTAATTTATTTCCGTTAACGTTGTTTAATGATCGATATGGATTAACTTTTATGGTATTTAACTGTTACGTTATGTTGTCATCACCATAAACCACCATTACCCAACATCAAACACTAGCAACCACCCTTCAACCACCCATTAACCACCCATCAACTAATATCAACCATCCCTCAGCCACCCATTAACCACCCATCAACCACTATCAACCACCCCTCAACCACCCCTCAACCACTATCAACCGTCATCACTCATCAATCCATCCATCGTCATGGATCCATCATCCTACTTAAACATCACGCTGTCAAGTAAATTCTACCTGTAATAACTGTTTGGCATTATTTTAATGGGAAATATATTATTTGCCTTTCCAATCAGCCCTTACCATATTGCTTTAGGTAGGTTATAAACAACTGACAAACTGGATCCGAAAAAAAGTCGAAGTCGAAAAAGAGATTACGAGGAAAATTTTATATGCTGGAAAAGGTGTTACCATTTAAATGTTATGATATGAATACATTGAATAAAAGTTAGAAAAATATAGTTAATAAAAACTGTTAATGCTATACATGTTATGTTACTTATTTATTAAAAATGTACCTAATACTTAATTAAGTTATTTATATTTGTTAATAAACTTTTTAATTTGCGTAGTTATCTTATTTTGTCAACTATATCAGAATTATTGCCAAAGGCAACGTGGCTTTCCAGTCTTCTCTACCTGAAGACGGCGCCATCTTTCCCACGCAAAATTTGTTGCAAAACAGACGTATGCTAATACTGATGTACATCACGAAGCAGCCGAATGTAACAGCAACTCAACTTGTAAAACAACTATTTTTGAATCTTTTTATCAATTCTGTTTTATTGTGGAAATACCACATTTTAGGCGCCCCGGTAGCGTAGAATTTTGGAATGATTGATGTACCGATGTGATAGCTCAGTTGGGACTTGAGGGAGCACTGCGCCGGAAACGTAGGGTCACAGGTACGAGTTACATTGCAGTCGATCACATTACATTTTTTCTTTCATAATTTACTTTTGTGTCAATATCTTTGTATAACTCAGTTTTCTATGGAGAGGAGCCTTTATTTCAGGAGAAATCTTAAGAGAATATAACACCACTCAAGTTTTCCATACATTCACGTAGGAATGTTCAATTCAATATTGTCGGAACCCTTATCGGAACTGTCAAAATTTGTACACTGTTTTTTTTTTATGTAAATATTTTATGTTTTCTTATACTTACATGTGAGTTTTAGTTTGATACGGTTTATAGGACCGCCAGCTCAGTAGGCTGCTTTACCGCTAGGTACACGGACACCTCGTCCGTTCATCACGCTGAAACGCCTGGATGGATTTCAACCGATTTTGGTACAGCACCTGTAGAATAACTATTATATTAATCAGTGCCTGTAGCACAACTGTGACACGCGACTTTCTCGCGCGACAAATATTACCTGACTCATTCTTCGCAATACTGTGAGAGAGTGACGGGCGGTGCTACGTCGAGCGACAAGAGTCACGAAGCCAAGTTGTGCTGGCAGCTCGCCAAGTCTAGCCGGACAGACTAGCCTGTTTGGCCGGACGTTCGGGTAAAAAGGCCGGACACACAATTGAGGATTTTGTGTCTCAGTATTAATAGGTACGACAAAAAAAATATATTTAAAAAGCCGGACTCCGTTTATTTTGGCCGGACACACAAACAAAAAGCCTAACTATGTCCAGGTTTGTCCAAACGCCTGGTAACGCCAGGTACAGGAAGCTGGACATCCAAAGACGGTTAAAGGATACTTTTTATCCGAAGACGTAAAAAAAGTTATACGCAGATTAAGTTGCAGGCAATAACAGCCAAATGGTTAGATCCTTTACTAAGACACTTTTAAGTTTTTAACTCGACTACGGTAAAAAAAAAAATACGCGCTCGAAGTAGCGGGTAGGGTTGCCATAGCCATACGAGAAAATAAAATGCCCTGATAAAAATCCGGACATCACCCTAAAAGTCCAGACATTTCTGTTTTAAATGTCATAAAAAATACTTGATTTTATAATTGTGTTTTATAATGGTATTAATGAAAAAAAAAACGTTTTAATGCGTTTTTGTTGAGTATTTAATACACTCACTGATATCTATTATTCCATTCCTCTATCTCTCTTCTTTTTTTTTATTATAGGTATAAATTTCTAAATATCCGAACACTTGCCAAGTCCGGCCGCAATCCTGACAAAGGGTCAAAATTCGGACATGCCCGGATAAATCCGGACGTATGGCAAACCCTAGTTGCGGGTAGGGCTGCCATTATTAAATTAGCCGATCCCGAACAGACTAAAAAAAACCGGACATTTAGCGTAAATCGCATCCCGGACGTGTCCGAAAATAATATTAAAAAATAATCGCTTTATTTCTTATTCTCATAAAAAGTGACCGGGTTTTCTCCGGACACTTTTTGAAAACTTCCTGGACGGCCTCCAAACTAGGAAAAATCCGGGAAATCCGGACGTATGCCAACCCTAGCGGGGCACCTTCTAGCCGTTAATAGTTATGTCCTAATCGGTTAGGCGCCTCACCGGGCGGCCTTGACATAGCGTCTAGCCAGCGAGAGGTTACAGCGAATACTTTAACAAAGAACGTATGGGCTTGAACGAGGCGAACTAATATCTTAATACCTGGACGTTTGAGGCCCATCGACGTGCTGATTTAGACGTCAGAAATAGGGCTACCATAAATTCGCTGAATCTAGACAAAGACTTTAAAAAACCCGGACATTTGGGGTAAATCGCATTTTTTCCCGGACGTGGCCGAAAATAATATCATTAAGAAACAGTCGCTTTATTTTTCATTGACATAAAAAGAGTCCTGGTTTCCCCGGGACACTTTTTGATCCTCGCTACTCGCTACGCTCAGGATTCTACTTTAGAATCATCGCTATACTTCGCTTCGGTTGTTACTATAATCAACACTCACAGTAAAAAAATACTTTGGTTCCTAGATGCACAAATTACTATCTTCTTCCTTGAGCAAAGAAATTTGCTGGCGCCATTTAATATTTATGATTAAAATAATTATACGTTTATAATAATGACTGATCACATAATGACTAGTAGCGACAAACTCATAACTATTCGCTTCACAATCACGTAAAAAACTCACAATGGCGCCAGTTCTCAGTAATGAGGGCAAAAAATAGTCACACGAATGAATAATTGTATTGATTGAGACGTCGTAGTGACGTAAGTAATATGGACGCTAGGATAATCTAGCTTGGTTATCTTTGGTATCTTTGGTTGGATGGTGTATTTATTCAATTTCGATAAATAAACAAAAAGACAAAGAACCGGCCAAGTGCGAGTCGGACTCGCGCAACGAGGATTCCGTACAAACACTTATCCCATCTTCACTGGCACGGGATACAAATGAATGCAGTTAACGGGTCATGTTTGCTGTATGGGAGCCCCACTTAAATATTTATTTTATTCTGTTTTTAGTATTTGTTGTTATTAGATGCAACAGAAATACATCATCTGAAATTTTCATCTACTGTCTAGCTATCACGGTTCTTGAGATACAGCCTGGTGACAGACAGGCAGACAGACGGACAGACGGACTGTAGAGTCTTAGTAATAGGGTCACGTTTTTTACACTTTTGGTACGGATCCCTAAAAAAGAACTGTCCAGCTAAGAGCCAAGACATCATACTCATTGATCTCATTATACCAGCGCACATCGATTTGTGCAAGATTGTCCCTCAATATCAGGTACGTATTAAAGACAGTGTATGAGAGATGTACATCCGAAATGGTCTCCACTCAGCAATGCTGTTAGCTTCGCTAAGTAGGTATCAATGCCCACGGCAGGCACGGCATTGGTTTTCTGAGGAGTTATTTATTTAATACGATCCCGCTAGTTAGATATTATTACAGTTCTAATAAGAAAGCATATCAAACGTACATAAATTGTGTTAAACCTTCATACTTTCTTGTAGTTTCTATATTTTATTCTTACACTCGTCCTCATTTAATATCTTAGAATACACTTTTAATATGGTTTCTTCGAGAACTACGTATAGTTAAGTTCATATTACTGTAATAGTTAAGTACTTATCCTTTATGAAAAAAACGGCTAAGTGCGAGTCGGACTCGCGCACCGAGGGTTCCGTACACACACTTTCCATCCCTAAGTGGTTAAGTTAAGTTTGCACCTGGTATGTATAGCGCCCCATATAAATTAGGTGCAAAGTTAGGTATTAAAATATTAAAAAAAAACTACTTACTAGATCTCGTTCAAAACAATTTTCGTTGGTATATTTTATAGTAATGTACATCATATGTTTTTTTTAGATTTTTCATTTTCTTATTTTAGAAGTTAGAGGGGGGGGAGACCAACTTTTTGCACTTTGGAAGCGTCTGTCACGCAAACTATTCGGTTTAGAAAAAAAATATTTTAGAAACCTCGATATCATTTTTGAATACCCCACACGTATGTGTTTGATGAAAAAAAATTTTTCGAGTTTCAGTTCTAAGTATGGGGAGCCCCCAATATTTATTATTATTTTTTTATTTTCGCATCAAAACCTTAATGCGGTTCACAAAATACATCTACCTACCAAGTTTCAACAGTATAGCTCTTATAGTTTCGGAAAAAAATGGCTGTGACATACGGACGGACAGACGGACAGACGGACAGACGGACAGACGGACAGACGGACAGACATGACGAATCTATAACGGTTCCGTTTTTTGCCATTTGGCTACGGAACCCTAAAAATGACTGACTGTTGAGTTTCTTTCGGCGTTTCTTCTCAACAGTGGTCTCTTGTGAAATGCCGGTAGACTCAGACATGTAAAAGTGCCCTTGTAGCCTACTTGCAGAATAAAGTTCATTATTTCATTATTATTTCAACTAAAGTGAAGTGAAGATACGTGGGAGCATCGTGTAAAGCTAACCGTCGTCTGACGTCATGTCATGGTGGCGTCATCTAGTTCCGAGTTGCGAAATGCCAGCTAGCATGCGCCATTACGTGGCATCTAACGAACCTATCATGGCCTAGCATAACAAATAGAAACTATTGTCATTGAAAAGTAACGTATACCTAGTACACGGTTTTTTGTGTAATTAGTGTGCCCGTCATGTCGGAAAGTGCTTTTTTTTATAGGCTATGTCATAGGGAGTAAGTTAGCTAACGGATCGCCTGATGGTGTGCGATTACCGTCGCCCATAGACACCTGCAAAACCAGAGGAGTCACAAGTGCGTTGCCGGAATGGCGGCTTTACAGGTGGGACGCTCTTTTCTTGAAGGTTAATTTCGTGTAGTACTCAGGTATTAGGAAACTAACTACTTTTTGGAATAATATTTATTTATTTATTTGTTCAATAATAACATGCAAATACACAACTTAAAGAAACACAATTAAACATGAAAAGAAAGAACAGCGAGACTGAAATAATAATAATAATAAGATTTTAAATGAATAAAAGAGATAATAATAATAACAATATTTTGTCTTATATAGCGAAGAGTCTCGACAAACATGTTAAGAGACTCCCGCTAGATGGCTGGATCAAGGGCCAGATACAGAAGGCGGTACTCCTGGACACGGTGCGCATTGTCAGGAGGTTCCTCTCTCTGCAGCCCTAACCACCGGTAGCCTGGGCCCTGCCCCGCTGCCGGCGGCACCCTAGGTTAGGTTTTTTATAATCTATACTATTATAAAATCCTAAATTTGTATTGAAAATAAATTTTCTATGGAGGGAGGTCATGATTTCAGGAAAAATCTCGATAGCGTGATGCAGCCTGATAGTTGTTTTGTATGGACACGCGTCGCCGTGCCAACCTGGCGCCATCTGTTTTAAAAAAAACCATTGTCCTCGCATCACGCTGAAACGGCTGGATAAAAAGCTACTAATTTTGGTACAGGAATAGCTGAACATCCAAAGATGGTTATAGGATACTTTTTATTATGATTAATATTTATCTTTGAAAACATAAATTCCATGAAATATTTTCCTTACAATGTGTAAACCTTATAATGACAGCGTTTGTGATTTTGAATTTAGAACGACGCGACCCCCGCGTGGCTCTTACGTGTACAAAAACTAAAAAGTATGAATTCGACATAATACCTCCGCGCGGCCCACCGGTATTAACAATAAGGTTAAGGTTGTTTGAGGCGTTGAGTTACGGAAATCGTCTTAGTTAGATAGAAAAGATGGCGCCAATTATCGACCAACACAGACGAAAATATGAGTGCAATGTTCGTTATAAATTGGCTCATGCTCAAAAAAAAACATACATTTCTTTAAATGTTTACAAATGAAGCGAAAATTGAAAAAAAAATAAGCATTTCTTTAAAAACACAATTTGCGACAATAGGAACTAATTAATGCTCTTTTATTGAATATGCAATTATATTCTTCTGTAGTTTGTAAGTATTGACCATAAAAAAGCCCGGAGACGCAATAATAAATGTTAATGAATAAAAAAGATTTTTTAATGCCATTTTATCGAGTGTAATTGAAATAGAAGTATTTCGAATGAATTTAAGTTAATTAAATACATTTTTAAATATGTTTTACCAACCAACATTTAGAACATTAGGCGCAAATTTTTGTATTGTTTGTGTTTGGCCTAAATTACTTCAGGAAAAATATTGATAGCGTGATGCAGCTTGATTGTTGTTTTGTATGGACACGCGTCGCCGTGCCAACCTGGCGCCATCTGTTTTCATAAAATCCTTTGTCCTCCAATCACGCCGAAATGGCTGGACGGATTTTAACCATTTTTGGTACAGGGATAGCTGGACATCCGAAGATGGTTATAGGATACTTTTTTTCCGTCTACGGTAAAGAAAAAATACGCGAATGAAGTCGTGTGCATCTCATAGCGTCATCCATTAGCGTCGTGAATTTGAATTTAGCACCACGCGTAGCGTACCCCGCGGGGGGCCGGCCTGCGCTACCCACCGGGGGACAATAGCTCTGAGGTTGGACGAGTCGCCGAGTTACGGACACCGGGGCAGTAGATGGCGTTAGTGGTACACGAAATGATAATTTTATGAAACAAAACTGAACACAATTTTGTTATTATTAATTTCTCGATGCAACAATGGGAACTACCACTCTATTATTGCATATAAAAATCATGTATTTACTCAGTAGTTTATAAATATTGACCCTCTTTTCATAAACGTACTGAGACGCGGAGAAAATTTGAAATGAATAAATAAGTTGTTATTTACTTTCTTGAGAGACAATAATCAAAATAAAATTATTTAAAATCAATTTTATCCTTTGACGTATAAATATTTACGGAAAGTTAATGAAATATGATACGCGCATAAGTGCTACCAGTAGCGCCATCTGTGAGCTTTAAACAGTAGTTTTCCCTGAGGTGCCGTCCGCAGCAGAGTTTTCGCAATGGCGAAGTGAGTGGATTGGTCTGTAATTTGTGTATTGTTTTACTAGCTTTTACCCACTGCGCTCGCGTTAAAACATACGTTCCCTATATTACTACGTCTACTACGACCTCTTACACAAATTTGAAGTTAATGAGTGATACATTTAAATGTTATTACTATGTACAATTAATTTCTTTAATTTTAATACAGCTGATGCAAAGTTTAAGTTGACAGCTCGAGGGCCGTTCAGCGTCAGTATGTGTTTAGACAAAATATAAACAATCTCAAACAACGTTTGATTAAACTTTTAAGTATTTTTAAAGAGATGGTGACTAACAGAGACGGGAGGCAATAAGAAAAAAAACAATATCGTACAACGGAAAAAAGAAAGCAAGGCTGATGAAACTTAAGCAATACGAAGAGATGGTATCGAAAAAAACGGGGGGCTCGCTCTAACAAAATACTACATGCTAAAACTGAAAAATTCAAGTAGCTTTGATGAAAGGCTAAGTTACCTGTAGATATATGGTGATCAAGAAAAAACAAAACCCTAAAAGGCTAAAAAGAAAGCAAGTCTCATCAAACTTTTAAGTATCCTGAAAAGATAGTGAACTAAAATGGCATAGTGCTCGCATTAAGAAAACACAAAAACTTAAAACGGAATCGAGAACGCAAGTCTGATCAAACTTTAAAAGATTCTAAAGAGATGGCGACCCAACCAGACGGGAAGCACGAAGAAAAAACAATATCGCACAACGGAAAGAAGAAAGCACGCCTGATGAAACTTTTAAATAACACGAAAAGATGTTATTGAAAAAAAAATGTATAACATGCTAAAACAGAAAAATAAAGTAAATCTGATGATAGGCTAAGAAGTTACGTGTAGATATGGTGATCAAGAAAACACAAAACCTTCACTAACGAGTAAGCAAGTCTGCACAACCTTTTGAGTAACCCGAAAAGATAGTGAACGATAGTGGCATAGTACTCGCATTAATGAAACGGAAACAAGAAAAAAGGTTTGACCAAACTTTTAGGTATTCTAAAGAGATGGTGACTAACAGAGACGGAAGGCACTAAGTTAATTATACCGCAACACGGAAAGAAAAAAGCAAGACTGATAAAACTTTTAAGCAGCACGAAGAGATGGTATTTAAAAATACAGGAGGCTCGGGGGGCAGAGCACTCAGAAAATGTCATTTGCTAAAACTGAAAAATTCAATTAAATCTGATAAAAGGCTAAGTGACCTGTAGATATATATGGTGATGAAGAAAACGTAAAACCTTAAAACGCTAACAAGAAAACAAGTCTGATCAAACATAAAAGCAACCTGAAAATATATTGAACTAAAATGGCTTAGTGCTCGCATTATAATACACAAATCCTTAAAACGGAATCAACAAAGCAAGGCTGATCAAACTTTAAAGAATTCGAAGAAGAAGAAGATGTGGTGACCAAACCAGACGGGAGGCACGAAGAAAAAACAATATTGCACAACGAAAAGAAAAAAGCAAAGCACGACTGATGAAACTTTTAAGTAACACGAAGAGATGGTATTGAAAGAGACGGGGGGCTCGGGGGGCGGAGCCCCCCGCACTTAAAAAATGCAATATGCCAAGACTGAAAATTATAAGTAAATCTGATGAAAGGCTAAATGACCTGTAGATATGGTGATCAAGAAAGAAAAGACAAAACCTTAAAATGCTAACTAGAAAACAAGTCTGATCAAACTTTTAAGTAACCTGAAAAGATAGTAAACTAAAATTGCATAGTGCTCGCATTAAGAAAACACAAATCCTTAAAACGGATTCAAGAAAGCAAGTCTGATCAAACTTTAAAGGATTCTAAATGGGGATGGTGACCAAACCAGACGGGAGGCGCGAAGAAAAAACAATATAACAAACGGAAAGAAAAAAGCAAGACTGGTGTAACTTTCAAGTTATCTGACGAGATAGATAACAAAAATGCAGTAGTGCTCACATTGAGAATACATAAACCTAAAAACGGTAACAGAAAAGCAATTCTGAACAAACGATTAAGTATTCTAAGGAGATGATGACCAAAAAAAGCGGGGCAGTAAGCAAGACAATATACCACAACGGAAAGAAGAGAACATGACTTTATTTAAGTAACCAATTGAGACAGTGCACAAAAATGTCGGAGGCCTCGCATTGAGAAAACAAAACAAGAAAGTAGAAATTGAATCTAAAATGAACAAGGAATCATGTCCGTGAAAGCATTCAAATATTCCAAAGATACAGTAAACAAAAAATATGGGGGGCTTGAGTTATGCCAAGCCAATGCAAAATGCCAAGTTATGCCAAGTGAACGTATTTTTTTTAACGCGTGCGAAGCCGCGGGCAAAAGCTAGTGTCTTTATATATTTTGTAATTTCTTTATTGTATTTTACTTTTGATATAACTTTATTGTAAAAAACCTAACTTAAGATTTTAAATGAATAAAGGAGATAACAATATTTTGTAATTTCTTTATTGTATTTTACTTTGATACTCGTATAACTTTATTGTTACTTAAGATTTAAAATGAATAAAGGTGATAATAATAAAGACTAGGAGACTCTCGCTAGATGGCTGGATCAAGGGCCAGATGCAGAAGGCAGTACTCCTGGACACCGCGCGCATCGTCAGGAGGTACCTAAGCCCGGGCCCAGCCCCGCTGGAGGCACCCTATAATAATTATAGGTTAGGTTTTTTTTATATGATGTAATTTCTATGTTGTATTTTACTTTTTATATAAATGTATTGTACGCCACATCTTGGGATTTAGGTAGCCGAACCCGATTGAGAATTCATTCTCTACAAAGATATGGGACTAAGGCTAGGAGGATGATGATAAATGTATTGTAAAGAAACCTAACAAAAGAATTAAAATAAATAAAGGAAATAATAAAAAAAAGCAATACAAAAAGCAAAAATAAATAAATTGTTTTAGTTTATTTTAATTTTAACTTTTCTGTACATAGTGGTATTTAGTTTAAGTTGTTTTTTACAGTAAATTGTTTGTTTACCCTTTATTACGTTGAAATAAAAAAAATAAATGTAAGTATGTCTTGATTTGCCTCGTTCTGTGATATGGGATTCTACCAACATATAAACCATACTTACTTACGGAACTCACGTGGCCTAGTGGTTATTTATTTCTAAGAGTAATTACGTATTCAATGTTTATTACAAATATGCTAATATAATAATAAATAAATAATAAATAAATATTAAGGGACAATCATACACAAATCGACCTAGTCCCAAACTAAGCAAAGCTTGTACTATGGGTACTAGACGACGATATACATAATATATAAATACATATATAGATAACATCCATGACCCAAGAACAAATATTTGCACAAATATTTGCCCCGGCCGGGATTCGAACCCGGGACCGCCGACTATGAATATTGCAGGCAGGCATCGAAGCAAGTCTCTACTTAAGAGGCCTTATTCCTTTTAAAAGGCTGATTGTTTTAGACATTTTTCTATATGACCCAACATGTTTATTATTAACATATTATTGATGTTACTACCTAGAACAGGGCTATTGGGATTTATTGGTATATATTTGAAACCAACAGTTTGAATTTTTCATTGATAATTTTTGTTTCAAAAACTACTCCAAATAGACAAAATTGACGCGGAAAATTTGTTTTTTAACTTATTTTCAACTGCACGCAATGAAAGCATGAAATAGCTATGTTACTAATGTTACTATCTGGAACTCGGGAAAAAGTATTATTCACTTTAAAAAGTAGGTTGAAATTATAATTATATATCTGTCAAAATATGAAAAAAAAAATTGAAAAAGAATAAGGCCTCTTAAGTATTTAGCTACTGGTTGTTAGGGCTATGGAATAAGAAAACAAGGTATGGCATTCCGACAAGGCAGACTTGTGACGTAGACGGATTAGTTGCCGCTTTATGGTAACAAAATAATTAATAGGAAAAGATGTTCAACGCCAGTCGTACAAAAATGCATAACAATTGTCATATTCTTTGAATTAATGCTTTTTTGTCGTAATAAATGATTTTAAGCACTCTTGATTTTAAGACATTCACACAGGTACCAAGGGAATCGAGGATTATGATATTATACCACTGGCAACACAGAAACGGATTGACAGAACCAACCAACCAATCATGGCGTGATGACGTCAAGTCTCGCCTGTCATTCCGGAATGCCATACCTTGTTTTTTTATACCATGGTTAGGGCCACTTAGACGCGGTGACATTCCCGTTTGTGGGTGTGTACTGTACTCCCACAAAAAGTCCGACTCACTGGTAGTGAGGGCTAACCATCCATGATACGAGGGGCAAACCGAAATGATCGGGAATTTAAAAAACTATGTGCACTATATACATAAATTATATTTTATTGTTTTTCGAAGTATTCTCCGTTACATTCAATGCACTTTTGCATTCTTTTAAACCAGTCATTAAAACAATAATTCCAGTTTGAAGTAGGCATTGCCAAAATGGCCGATTTATAGGCTTCCACAGCGGCTTCTGGGTTCTCAAACCGCTGACCACGCAATAAATCTTTAATTCTAGGGAACGAAAAAAAATCATTTGGACTCAGGTCAGGGCTGTATGGAGGATGGGACATCAACTCAACGTTTTCGTCGTTCAAAAATTTAGTTGTTTTGTGGGCGGTGTGGGAGCTCGCATTGTCGTGGTGTAAGATGACGCGGCGTCTCGGGTTCCCTTGGCGAAGTTCGGCCAGCACCTCCGGCAAACAAACTGTGATATACCAATCAGCGGTAACGGTTCTTTGTTCTTCTAGAGGAATTGTGGCAACATGCCCCTTTTTTGAGACGAACGAAGCCACCATCTTCTTCGACACGCTTCGAGAACGCACAACTTTCGTTGGTTTGACCTCGTCATCGAAGACCCATACTGCCGACTGGTGCTTTCTTTCAGGCTCATAAGAATAAATCCAGGATTCGTCACCCGAGACCATATTATAAACGGCTTTTGACTTTCCTCCATTGTAGCATTTCAGAATAGATCGGCACCAATCAACACGAGCCGCCTTTTGCTCTTCAGACAAATTATGGGGTACCCATCGGGAAATCAATTTTCTGACACCCAATTCACCATGCAAAATAGTGTGAATTGCAGTCATTCCAATGCCTATGGTTGCCCGAATCTGCTCGTATGTCACATGTCTATCTTCTTTTAGTAGTTTTTCCACAGCCGCGATGTTTTCAGGCGAAACCGCCGTTTTCGGCCGACCTGATGAAGGTACGGTGCCAAGAGAGGCACGACCCCGTCGAAACTCAGCATACCACCGATATATTGTCGTCTGACTAGGTGCTTCAATGTCGTATATAGTAACAAGCTCATTGCGACATTCATCTGGAGATAAGCCACGACGAAAGTTATGGTAAATAATTGCACGAAAATTTTCACGCGTCAGCTCCATTTTGTTCATCGAGTTGTCAATTTAAAAATGGAATTAAAAAAATATATCGTTCTTTTTTTAAATTGTAAAAACGGCATCGTGATTGTAAGTCGCCAGTATGCATGTGACAAAAAAGGATTTAATGTAACTCAGTTTAAAGTACTCTATTCCCGATCATTTCGGTGTGCCCCTCGTACGTATAGTTCAAGCCATGTTTAAAAAAACAGTTTTTTGTAACTAGTTATTCTTTGAAAATCCACCAACTATTCACCGAGACGATTCTAAAGAGCCCAAACTTGGTAGGATTGTATTTTACCACATTTTAGCAGCATCCCACCAGCTGTATGGTGTCATATTATTGTATTGTCATTGAAGTTACGTGGTTACACCAAATTTAAGCTCAATCGTTCACCGGAAAGTGGTACAAATCTTACTTGCAAGATTTGATTAGAGACACCGGTTCGGGGTGAAAGTAAATAAAAGCTTGTAAAAGGCCGTTTTCCAAAAAAAAAATACCCGAGTCCTTGTCTCTTCCAGAACTTGACGATTCTGGCTTCATCCTACTCAGAATCGATAGCATTTTCAATGTGAAGAATAAAAAATAGTGACCCAAAATTTATATGGAAATTTTAATTTCCATTACCTACCACTAAAGAAAAAGTTTATATTCACACGTGAGCCAATTGAACGGACAATTTTTTTATTCTTTAGGATGGAGCCAGAATCGTCAAGTTCTGGAAGAAAGAGGGATTCGGGTTTTTTTTGTGGAAATCCCTCTTCAAGGGCCACTCAGAGTGGTATTTTTTATTTTATTTATTTATTTATTTCATAAGTACCTAAGTACAAACAAGATTACATTTTATTATAACGGCATCGTTAAACCATTTTGGTTTGTCTCGATGCTACATTCCGCAATAATACATTATAAACTAATTTCTTAAACACATCTTGAAGTAAAGAAAATTGCACTAGCGTTATCAGCCAGCGCGCTGCAATAACCGGTCCGCGCGCCCACTGTACAGGATGCTCCATAAGCGATGCAATAATATTATAAAAATTGACTAATAAATTGTTCTAGCATTTGTTTTTGAGAACGTTGGCTATATTTGTTGGTGTTATTTTGTCCTTGCATTCAGTTGGAAGTTTGTTTATTAAATCTGGTATTATGTACTCTGATGTTCTACGTCCGTAGTAGTTATGAAATTTAGGTTTCTGTAGTACGAGTACATGGTTAATTACTCGCCGTGTAATTTTTGGATGTGAAGTTAAATGCTGAATTTCGGTTCTGAAGTATTGTTCTTTCAAAATTTGGTATCTAAATTTAACATGTATGGGCAAGACTTTGCATATATTAAATAGCTCGTGATCATATTTTAAGTTCTTTTTAATATTACAAGGTACAATTATCTTTAGTATCCTGACTTGCAAGTTATATATTTTGTCCAGATAGGACTTAAAGGTACGACCGTAACTACTTAAACCATAAGAAAGTATACTTTCTACGAGTGCATTATACATATCTAACCTAATTTTATAAGGAATTCTGTTTCGTATGATATATAATTTTGCCATAACGGCACGAAGCCTGGTGCAGACAGCATCTATGTGGTCGCCCCAGTTCAGGCGATTGTCTATTACAAGGCCCAAATATTTTAGCTTATTGACCTGTTCTAGAGGCGTGCATTTGCAGCTATAACAGCTAGCTGGTCTGGAGTGTAAGCACTGGTGGTTGTGTCCAATGATGCTGACTGCCCCAACTGTTCTTGATTGGCTAGAATGTACATGTAGTAGCTTCGTCTTATCTGCGTTTAGAACAAGTCCTGCATCGTGAGACCATTTGCAAATTATATCAAAGTCATTTTGTAGCTTTTGCTCTGCTAGGCCTATGTCCTTATCTGATGCAACGAGACAGGTGTCATCGGCAAATTGGTACACACTACAATTTTGAACACAATTATTCATGTTATTTACATAGGCCAGATAGTGGAGTGGACCGAGCACGGAACCCTGTGCTGTGCCTTCAGTCACAAGCATTTTATCGCTAAAGGTGTTATTTATTTTGACATGGTATGACCTGTTCCGAAGGTAGCTCGCGCACCACTCCAGTAACTGTCCCCGGACACCTGTGTCCTCTAGCCTATGTAACAGCTTGTCGTGACGTAATGTGTCGAAAGCTTTGCTATAATCAATGAAGACTATTAGCACATGCTTTTTATTGTCAAGATGTTGGTTAATTTCATCTGTAAACCTAGACAGCAGCATAGATGTACTTTTTTTAGACTGGAACCCAAACTGATTGTCAGAGAGAATATTATTATCAGTATAAAAACTATGTATCTGACCACTGACATACTTTTCCATTATTTTATCTAAAATCGGCAACATTGTGATAGGTCTATAATTGGAACAGTTCTTTGCATCACCACCTTTGTGTATTGGCCGAACTAAGCCAATTTTAAGTTCGTCAGGAAATAAACCATGAGTTATGCTACTATTTATGAGGTGAGCTATTGCTGATGATATTTTGTCTGCTATGGGCTTAATATCTAGGACTCGAACGCTATCTATTCCCGGAGCTTTACTACTATGCGTTTTCATAATTATTTTATATATTTCATTAGGTGACGCCTTTTTGAATAACATCGACCTATCGCAAAGCTATGTATCTGCTAGCTAGGAGCGCAGTGTCTAGGATTGCCTTCTATACCTCTTGATCCAGCCATAATTTGAGAGTGTAATGTATTTGATCAGTTACTATAAAAGTAACGCAACCATCACATGATGGTTGCGTTTATATCGTGATAAATAAGTGACACAGCATCTGTCACTCACATGTATCTTGTCAAAACGTGACGGATGCTTTGTCCCTTATTTATCGCGTGATAGAAGCCCGCAGGTCGTCGAAGAGACTTTTATATTATCATGGAATTCATTCAACAAAAGAGCGTTCAATTCCTTACCTGTCCGTATTACCTGTGGTATTACTCGGATCGCAGCTTCAAGACAAATCTGCCTCGAGATAAAATCTATTTTGCATTAGTTTCCATGTATGCGCGTCAGAACCGGTCGCCCTTGGCTAAATGTCGTTGGTTACCATTTAACATTTTAAAACGACGTAAATGCATACAAGTTTCATGACTTATACGACTTTTTAGTGTCTCAGATTAGGTTAATTGTTAAATTATACGATTGATTTCGTTTTATGTTGAAATATCATATTTTTCACATGTAGTTAGGTAAGTTGTGTAACCAAGGAGGATCTTGCTGATTAAATTAAAAACAGAGCCCTAAGTCAATGAGACATTGCGATATCGACAATTTTGCAATATGTCTGTTTTTATCGTAGCCCTATAGCGGACATCTACTGATTTTTGCGAATGATAAGTGAACATTTTGACAATCGTCAAGCCATGAATGTCATCTTGGGGCCGATACAAGTCCTCCTTTGCTTACTTTGTTGACCGTCTGTCAAGCCCCTTTTTCTTAGGAAGATATCAAGCTGAAATTAATACCAAATATTCAGGTCTGCAACTCCTTGAAGCGAGAAAAAAAAACAAACTTCTAAATCAACGCAATCAAAAGATACGAGCCTTTATGCTGCATTTGTTGACGCTACTTTATGCTGCATTGGCAAAGGAATCAAAACCTAGGGTACCTATACTTCCCATTGACCTAAAATCATGAAATTGGGACCTAGTGACGTCATGCAACACAAGCAGTTAATCGAAAATGTGTAAATATAAATATTATAAATAACTTCTTCATCTAGTAAAATTTATTAAAATAAATATAATATCCAATGAATTTAGTAAGTAACGCAATTTATAGGTAATGTTTCATTGTGCTGTGATCTTTGTATCAAAGGCTTAATTCAAACCTCGGTCAAATTTACATGCATTGCATTGCCAGATAGGAGAAATGTGTGAACCTCTTAAATGTATACCATCTATTGCGCCATATTTTATGCACAATTAAATATATTCTAAAGGGAAATCAAAAATACCGATGTTTCATTTATACGAAACCATGAAAATTCCAAAAGGGAAATAACGCGAATCGATTTTAGGATTATATTACGATTTTGCCGTAGATCCTAAATTATGTTACATACTATAATTAGGTTAGGTTAGGTTTATATAAATAATTAAAAAAATAAAATAAAATAATTTATGAACATTCGGAATGATGAATTGATGATGCATTCGGACAAAATGAAACATCGGAATCGGACAATTGTAGTGTAGTGTACTCATATTCTGTGACGACGCGGTTGGCGCAGTGGTTAAGCAACTGCCTACTGAGCCGACGGTCCCGGGTTCGAATCCCGGCAAAGGGCAAATATTTGTGTGATGAACACGAATATTTGCGCATGGGTCATGGATGTTCTATGTATTTAAGTATTTATTTATCTATATAAGTATGTATATCGTCGCCTAGTACCCATAACACAAGCCTTCTTGAGCTTAATTTGGGACTAGGTTGATTTGTGTGAGGTTGTCTGATATTTATTTATTTATTTATTCTAATTATTCTATTCTATACTACTACTACTATCTATTCTATACTGTCAAAGCCCGTCGGTGGACGGTGTGGCTAGCCTCAGTGGTGCATAGATTTGCGACGCTATTTTTGGCACCGAAGTCAACTCGAAACTTGTTCGCAAACAAGCCCGTCCGGTTATATAATGTCACGGAATGTCAAACCACATTGCCAAGTTTATGGATTTTAGCTTAGATTATTAGAATATTTCAATAAATATGTGATTATACTCCTATTGGATATCTGTGTGTATTTGTGTGGCTATCTATGGCATCGTAACTGCCAAATGGATGGACCTGTTTGAGTGCGTTTTTTTTTTGAATCGAAGGACTTGTCCGTCGAGATGGTTCTTAGCTATGTTTAGTGGGAATAGGACCAGTCGTAACGTTTCTAATATATTCAGCTTTAATTGAAATAAGTGACAAAATCTTAGCTAATATTGTAGCTAAAAATTCCAAATTTTGTAGTTTTGTTAAGTTTTAGTAGCATTTTCTATATTCTTTCATTGAATGAGGGTCTCATGATGACCAGCTACTTACGTTGGAGTGTTTTAAATTTTTAATTTAGTTTATTTAAGTACGTTTATCTAAAACATTGAAGGTTCATTCATTCTTAAATTAATGTATTTCTTAAAGATTGATCTTTTCCATTAAACAAGCAATTACGAATAACACTTAAACCAAGAATCAAGTTCTGTCGCGACACGCCAAGGGCGAAGTGGTGACGTCACGTTTATAATCGTCATTCGTTTCTCGACCTTAGAAGCGATGTGAATCTGTATACCTAGGATCAGTGTTGTCACATCTAATAACCTTTCAGTAGATCTACCTGTTTTGTCTCCGTTCTACCTATCTACCACCTTCAGCATCAAATCTACCTATTTTTCAAATTGTACGATCGTAAACAATTCAAATTCAAAATTCAAAACTTTATTCTGCAAGTAGGCTACAAGAGCTTTTTACATGTCAGATTCTAAATAACATAATAATATTAAAAATATGAACATACAATTTAATAATAGAAAAACACTGGGCATATTTTATAGGGCGAACAATTCTCAATGCATGGAACTGTTGCTTTAAAAAAAAAAAAAAAAAAATATTATAACTTTCTATTGATTGTAGCCTGTTGTCCATAGAGCCAAAGGCTACCTTGTTACTTGATCACATACAACGGAATGCTTTATGTGACTTTGGCGACGCAAAGAAATGGCCGCAATTTTAAACACTCAAACACGGATTACGCATTATTAATCATTAAAAACGTACTGACCCAGAGTGGTGGTAGACCTACCAAATTTTTGATTTCAAATTCTACCAATTTGTACTAATTGCTGCATCCTGTTCTACCATTTTGCTAAAGTTGTATGTGACAACACTGCCTAGGATTGCCATTTCTAAAACCTGGCTAACAGAACAAGAAACGTGAATCCCCGCATTTTGGGGCTCAGAGAGGACGGGCGGACATGTCCATATTTTTTTGTACTACTGAGTAAAATTCTAAATCAGCAATACAAGGAAACAAAAAAAGTGGGCTGAAGAGATCGCGGTTTCGTTAATTTCTGTGTCAGAGTATTTAGATTTATGCTTATTATTTGTTTACTAGGCGTCTATTTAGAGCGTTTCACACCTAGTACACAAATTGTATCCGACAGAGAACATCCTTCCTATTCAGTTGCCAAAATTTCATTTCTGGTCAAGTTTTGGAGGAGAAAACAGACGTGAACTAAACCTCGATTTGTATAACCCAGTTACGTTAAGATTGGACCTCATTTATATGCGACGCCGTAGTTACCAGGTGCAAACTTAACGCAAACTGATGGTATGGGAAAAGGAGCAATGATATATCTATACCCTATACCAACATTTTCTATGACACTTATAGGATTATACATCCTATGAAAGAAAGAAGTAAAACGGTAAAAGGAGTGAAAATTTTACAAAATGCGTTTATAAGACTAGAATAGACACACTGGTAACATGTATAAAGTTATCCTATAGACGTTAGAGAGACTGTCATAGGATCGATGGCTTTTGCACCTCAAATAGTCATGTATGATGTTGTTATAAGATAGTTGGTCAAAATCATAACCTTTATAAGACTCCTATAAGTCGATTTGAGATAATGGTCATAGACATGACGGCTATAGAACGGCTATAAGATTTTAAATCTTATAAAGCGGGTCTTACATGAGTGTTTTGCTACTTGGGTATCCTCTTCACTTGTACATTTACCATGAGTTAGTGACCATACTCGCCCCTGGCGGTTACTTTGTAGATCTACAATTCTCCATACAAATCGTTTACGCAGTCGCTATAGCGAGAACGGTCACTGAACACATGGTAAGGGTACTGAGAGTATGCTTAGACGACTAGTGATGACCTCAAGACTATACATTATACATACATACAATGACATCACAGTATGTGACTCGACAACCAGCGCGGTTTTCTGTTTAGACATTGTATTTTACGAGTCTCACGACTTTTAAAATGTCTGTCTATACGCACTTTAAGTCTATTTATTGTTGTCTGTCTTGATGCTTGTAGGGAACATGCACACAACAACAGATCAACAAGTCCCCAATCCGTATTTTTTGATTTGACATTGACACTTGACAGTGCTACGAGTGCTACTGTCGTCATGTTTAACCTCCTGAGTCCCAATTATAAGAGTCCCAAAAATAGTTAACTATTTATCTATTTGTCATAAGGCTTAAATTAAACTGACAAATTATGAGTATACAGATAGATAGACCTACGGATCCCACAGTCAAACCGTAAAAACAGTTTTGTGGGACGATGTAGATACAGGATTCTCCTAGTTCAGGCACCAGTATTATGAATGCTCTGTATAGATGTAAGACTTTTTATGCTAATTGTTATTACTATGATTTTATGAATAAAGATTATTATTATTATTATTATCTCCTTTATTCATTTAAAATCTTAAGTTAGGTTTTTTACAATAAAGTTATATCAAAAGTAAAATACAATAAAGAAATTACAAAATATATAAACACATTATAAAAAACCTAACCTAGGGTGCCGCCGGCAGCGGGGCAGGGCCCAGGCTACCGGTGGTTAGGGCTGCAGAGAGAGGAACCTCCTGACAATGCGCGCCGTGTCCAGGAGTACCGCCTTCTGTATCTGGCCCTTGATCCAGCCATCTAGCGAGAGTCTCTTAAGATGTTTGTCGAGACTCTTCGCTATAAGACCGTTCGCCGAAACGACTATCGGGACAATGATCGTCGAGTCAACATCCCACATGACGGTCACCTCGTGAGCCAAGTCAAGGTACTTGCTGAGTTTGTTCTTCTCGGCCTTCACGAGGTTCTCGTCATGCGGGATGGTGATGTCGACGAGCACTGCCTGGCGCTTAGATCGATCTACCAACACGATATCAGGCTTATTGGCTACAATAGTCCTGTCCGTGATGATAGATCGATCCCAATAGAGCGTGGCACGACCATTTTCGAGAACTGGCATCGGTGCGTACTTTTATAGTACGGCACCTCAGACCCCACAAGACCGTATCGAAGAGCAAGTTGCTGGTGAATGATCCTGGCTACTTGGTCTTATTTGGGTTATGTCTGTGCAAGTACTCGCCGTTAGCAAGATGAGAACAACCGGAGATTATATGCCTGAGTGACTCACCGGGACGGCGGCATGCCCGACAAATGTCGACCGTACCGTCCTTCAGGATATATCTCCGGTAATTGTTCGTCATCATTACTTCGTCCGCAATTGCACAGACAAAACCTTCGGTTTCCCCGAAGAGATCCCCGAAGCGTAGCCAGTTCACCGACGCGAGCAGATCTACATCGGGCCCCGTACCCTTGTAGAACCGCCCGTGTAGCTCCTTGCTCTTCCATACAGCCCTGCGGTCATCGGTGCTAAGCACCTTTGGTCTGCGCCAGTTCTCGTTCGCTAAGGAGAGAGAGGCCTTTGTCAACTGCTACTACATCGCGATGAATCCCACACTCGTTGTTTAGGAAATACTCCCTAAGACTGCACACCTCGCGGTTATGGAGGTCCTTGGCGTTTAAAAAGCCACGGCCCCCACACTTACGCGGGATGTACATTCTCATAACTGACGAGCGTGGGTGCCTCATGCGATGTGTAGTGAGCAGCTGACGGACCCTCGTATCCAGGGCGTCCAGCTCAGTCTGAGTCCACCTTAGTATGCCAAAGGAGTAAGTGAGTAGAGGCATCACCCAAGCGTTGAAGGCGCGCGCCTTATTGCCACCGGACAAAAGACTGTTAAGTGCTTTTGTCAAACGACAAAAGAAACGCTCCTTCAACGCCTGTCTAATGTCTCCGTCCGCAATACCCAATGACTGTGACATACCAAGGTACTTGTAGGTTTCAACTTCGGAGATAGACCTGAGGGACATTGTCTCGGAAAGCTGTAAGTTCGCAGAATTTACGACTTTCCCCCGCTGTACATGCATGACCGCACACTTGTCTACACCAAACTCCATTTTGATGGCACTACTGAAGGTTTCTGTTACTTCCAGTAGTTCCACCAGATCCTGGCGTTTTGGTGCATACAGCTTAAGATCATCCATGTACAGCAGATGAGAAATGACCTCACCTCCTCTTCGAAGCCGGCAACCTAGTCCTGAATCCTTCAGCAGCGTGCTGAGCGGATTCAGAGCTAGGCAGAACCACAGAGGACTCAAACTGTCACCCTGGAGAATACCTCTCTCAATCCTTATCAAGTCCTGCGGGCCAGGGGGCCATCTCCGCCACCTGGTTGACGAAGGACTGTGGTCCACTGCCTCATACACGCGCTTAAGAGGGATCTTAGAGCTGTATCGATTTTATACAGCTCTAAGATCCTCTCCAGCCATGAATGAGGCACCGAATCATAGGCCTTCTTATAGTCAATCCAGGCGGCTGAGAGAGACCCCCTGTTCCGCCGGACCTGTTGGCAAATGGTCGTGTCAATGAGGAGGAGCTCCTTAGTACCACGGGACCCAACCCTACATCCATTCTGAGAAAAGGCCAAAACGTTATTCGCAACAATGTGCGTGTTAATTTTTGTTCTCAGAATGGACGTAAGGAGCTTGTATAAAGTGGGCAAGCACGTGATGGGTCTATAGTTTTTCGCTTCCGTGGTACTACCGGACTTATAGAGCAGGAAGGTAGCACCAGTAGTCATGAAAGATGGCAGGGAACCAAGCTCGAGGGCGTCTTGAAATTGTGTTGCCAGGCGTGCGTGTGAGGATCGAAACCACTTGATCCAAAAGTTGTGCAATCCGTCCGGCCCGGGACTTTTCCAGTTCTGGGCCGTACGGACCGCACAACTCACATCATCGGGGCTGATGATCACAGCCCCCATTATTATTACATGTAGCAGAGATGAGAATGTTACGATGGATGTGCGGGGTGACAAGAATGGACAGATTAAGAAATGAGTAAGCAAGAGGAAGTCTGAAAGTAGCACAAATCAGGTAGAAGCTGCAAGTTAATCGACTATCATGGCATGGGCACGTGATGCAAAGAGAGGATAGCCACCACGTAACCAGAATAGCGTTAAACATGAATGTAGACGGAAATAGAATAGGACCAAAGAAAATATGGATGGATGGTGTGAAAGATAAGATGAATAAGACGGAATTAAACAACAAGATGACGAGTAGGAAAGAATGGTGGAAGAAAACATGTGGCTCCGACCCCAAATAATTGGGATAAGGGCAAGGGAATGATGATTAATAGTGCTACGAGTAGCTATAGTTCCTTCACGTTCTCTTGCTCAACGAAGGTGCTGGCAAATGACCCTGCCGGCGGAGACAGCCACCGCGAAACACATTTGCCTACTACACGAATCGAGCTACATGACCTACAACATACAGACTGACCTCAAAACGTTGTCTAGCTAGGTACACGTCCGCTGGTTCGAGTGCCCGTGCACGCCAGCACTCACACGCTAGGCGCCTGGGCAGTGCGCTGCCTACAGCCTAACAGCACGATGTCGGTTACAGCCCTAAGGCCTTAATAAGATTATAGCCCTAACGCCATTATGAATCTTTCATATCTTATCAATAGGCGTGTAGACATTTTTTTGAGGATGTCCTATTTGAGAAAAAAGACTGCTCCAAAAAGTCAGAAATGACGGTCGATGTTCAGAATTCCTACAAAGCGCTAAACAGGTAAAATTGATATTTATAGTGCTCATTAAATTTCTGCCCGTGATCCTTACCAGGTCATCGATCCACCTTGATGGGGGCTCAATGGGGGGGGGGGGGGGGGGGGGGGCACGCTGTGTGTTCCGGTACGCCGTCGCCATTCAAGAACCTTTCTGCCCCAATGGCCATCGTTTGTACTCCTACGAGCAATGTGCCCCGCTGCCACTTAAGTTTGGCGACTGTCTGAGCTATATCTACAACCTTGGTTCTTTTGCGTATCTCATCATTTCGGATTCGATCCCACACGAAAACTTCCAGCATGACAGCATGGCTTCTTTTAACATGGGAACCTTCAAACGAAGCGTGAAGAAGCATCTCTCGGGCCTGCAGAGTGTTAACTGCCATAGCACCGTTGGTTTCTTATCAATTGCTATTGCGACTTGGGCTCTCCTTTTTGCTTACCATCAGGCGAAGTGGAGCCACTATGTTGTGCCGTTAGTGTAGCTCGCTCCATTGCCCCTTGAGACCGATCGTTGTGGAGAACTTTGGGGGAAGCCTTGGTCCAGCAGGGGCCAGCATCGGCTGATATGATGATGATGATGTGCACGAGCCCTATGTCTACAAATATCTCTTTTTAACTTTCGATGTAGGATGGGCGAGTAGGTATAAATTTTAAACTTTAGACTGTCTATCTATCGGTCTGTCTGAAGAATTTGCGACATTCCAACCGCCAAGGACGAAGGCTTGACGTCGTCTGTAACCGTCACTTTGTATTCCTAACTAGTATTCTGTGATACGTTCATATCTAAATAAAAACCAGCCAAGTGCGAGTCGGACTCGCGCACCGAGGGTTCCGTACACACTTTCCATCTTAACTGGCCGGGTTACGTTAAGTTTGCACGTGGTATATATGGCGCCGGATACAAATGAGGTACAAAGTTAACGCAACCGATCACGTGTGGGATATGGGAGCCCCAATTAAATATTTATTTTATTCTGTTTTTAGTATTTATTATTAAAGCGGCAACAGAATTGCATCATCTGCCGCATACCTACAAATGAGGTGCAAAGTTAACGCAACGGATCACATGTGTTGTATGGGAGCCCCCAGAAATATTTATTTTCTTCTTTTTTTAGTATTTATTGTTAAAAGAAATTTATTTATTTTATTTATTTATTTATATCACTATAAACTTACAATGTTTTCACCAAATCGTTTACATGAGACCATTATATTACCTATATCTAAGACACCAAAAATACATCATCTGTGAAAATATCAACTGTCTAGCTATCACGGTTCATGAGATACAGCCTGGTGACAGACGGACAAACAGCAGATTCTTAGTAATATCGACTCGTTTTTTACCCTTTGGGTTCGGAACACTAAAACGCAAACGACCGCACTTTAAGCGTGAGTAGATTTTTCCCAAGTAACAGAACAAGCCGCAGAAGCAGAAGCAAAATAAAGAAGCTGTTTAAGCGCTTCTGCAAGTTGTACAAAAGCACACGTATTGCACAGAAACACGTAAACATGATGTCCACAGCACGTTGTCGGCTAGCAAGTCGGGTAAAACAATGTTGGGGCCAAAAATCTACAATAAAGTACCCGTCAATATCAAAGATATTGAAAATAATGTAACGTTCTTCAATGTATTAAAGAAATGGCTAACAACCAATGCTTTTTATAACATCGACGAATTTAATAATGAAATAATATAATAATTAATAATACTAATAATGTAACTACCTATTCCAATTTTTATTTTTTATAATAATTTGTATTTTGAAATTTAATAGAATTTTTATAATGTATTGACTTGTAAAATGTTGACATTTTATTAATAAATGAGTATGAGTATGTTCGCTACTTTTTTTATTTACTTTTACTACTTTTAGGTACTTTTACTTTTTACTACTTTTACTTTTTACTTTTTACTACTCTTACGAGAACAAAAATATCTGAACACGACTTTATGCTCCTGACAATAGGGTCGTGTTCAGATATTTTTGTTCTCGTAAGTGTGTAGATGTAAATGAACTCGACTGTACGTACCGCCGCGCCGCGCCGCTCGATCGATTTCGTATCATCTCTGATAGAACTGCAAAACTACTAATACACTGCAAGAAGTAAGGAAACACGTATGGTTTTGCTCGTTGCAATTATTATTAAATGCAGTGACGAGTTTGCCGCGGCGGTGTACGTGCACGGGCAGCCGTCCCTGATGAAGGGCTCCATACGAGTTCGAAACATGTCGGGCCGTTCCTGACAATTTCACGTGAGTGTAAACCGCTTAATACAATAATTATTAAATGTATTGTTTTTTTTTCTGTGTAATAAATAAATTAAAAAAAAAAAAAAAAACGTCAAATAATATAACATTAAAAAAGTAAATTATGTATATGTTTTCTGTCTTCTTTTCTTTAATTTTGTATCACTTAAGAGGCCTTATACCTTTAAAACATGTTTTTCATATTTACTTATGACAAATATATTGAGAATTTTAACCAATTTTTTGAAGTGAAAAATACTTTTCCTTGAGTTCTAGAAAGTAACATAGCTATTTCATGCTTTCATTGCAGGCAGTCGAAATGAAAATAAGTTGAAAAATCAAATTTTCTGCCTGATTTTTGACAATTTCCAGTAGTTTTTAAAATCAAAAATTATCAGTTAAAAATACAAACTGTGGGTTTCAAATATATACCAATAAATCGCAATGGATGAAGAATCGACAGAGAAACTTGTTTGATCATAGAGAAAAATGTCTAAAACCATCATCATTTCTGAACGGATAAGCAGTGTTGTCACATACAATTTTGGCAAAATGGTAGAACAGAATGCAGCAATTAGTAGAAATTAGTAGAATTTGAAACCAAAAATTGGTAGATCTACCACCACTGTGGGTCAGTACGTTTTTAATGATTAAAAATGCGTAAACCGTCTTTGAGTGTTTAAAATTGCGGCCATTTCTTTGCCTTGCCAAAGTCACTTAAAGCATTCCGTTTTAAATTTAAGTGATGAAGTAACAAAATAACCTTTGGCTCTATGGACAACAGGCTACATTAAATAGAAAGTTAGCAACATTTCGTTCCATGCGTTGAGAATTGTTTACGATCGTACAATTTTGAAAAATAGGTAGATTTGATGCTGGAGGTGGTAGATTGGTAGAACGGAGGCAAGAAGGTAACTGAAAAGTTATTAGATGTGAAAACACTGCGGATAAGGAACATGACAAAACAACAGTATCGTGTAACAACACACAAAAAAAGAAAATGCAGTCTTCTTCTTGTCTTTCTTCATTATCTTCTTCGCTTTGTAGAAGAACGGTTGCCAACGTAACCTCTATCAGGCTATGTCTGAGGCGTCAATACAGACAAAGCCAAGGAGAGGCTAGGTCAAGCTTCCATTCGTGGCGATCTTCTGGATTCTTCTGTGATCTACATTTGTCTTCTTCTTCGGTGACTATAATATTCTTAAATTTTATTGTAAATTACAATGCAATACAACACAATACAATATAAGTACTCTTTATTGCACACCTCGCATAATATACAGGAGAAATACAACGCAAGAAAATACAATTACAGGTAAACAATGGGTGGTTTTATCGATAAAGTGCGATCTCTTCCAGACAACCTTTGGGTAGTGGAGAACTTGAAAGTATGTTAATGGAGAGAGGTCGTTATTTCTGCTTAGCTAAAGCTGATTATCTATCTTATCCGTCATTGTTTTTTTTTTTCAGAAACTACTTGAAATTTACAAAACTCGCGTAGGAAACTAGTATTTTCAACTTATTTTCAACTGACTGTAGTTATGTTAATATCTAAAACTCAGGGAAAACTATTATTGGCTTTAAAAAGTTGGTTGAAATTATCAATATGTTTGTCATTATATGAAGAAAACACATTTTAAAATGTATATCTATTTATTTAAGCAATTATTTATCTATGTAAACACATATATCGTCGTCTAGTGCCCATAACACAAGCCTTCTTGAGCTTAATTTGGGATCAGATCGATTTGTGTGAGGTAGTCCGATATTTATGTAGCAAATGAAACCTAACTATATTTTTTTCAATTCATAAAAGTGAAAGATGGCTGAAATTTTTTTATTTGAAAATATGGTTTTCAATCTGTATTCGCTTATGGTAGTGACGTCATTGGTCCCGTAAAGAAAACTGAAAGTCTACTTTGACGACTTCGAATAGTGCCGCCCCTCTCGATCTCCTGTCAAAGTGTATTGGAGTGAGCGGAATGACACTATACGACGGTCGAATTTTGAATATTTACGCGTAATTCTACGTCACGCCACAGATTAGCCGAAGGCAAAATGGCGGACGGCGTTTTTTGACTGTTCATGAAATTTCCTATGTTCAATTACCTCATAAATTGTAGATTTCTAGCTTTCACAAAAATACAAGATATCTGGGGGCACGGTAGTGCCCCCGCCAAGACGAACAAAAAAGAAGGGGGCACTACCTACCTTTTCTCGAACCGTTTCGTCTCATATTCAAACCCTCATAGTTTCGTCCCAGTTAACACTAGAGCGCCCAAATTCTCAGGTTAAGATGCAGTTAGCAAACATATAAAATGTACAAAATTTAATTGATCTAGCTTTTATACTTTAGGTTTTATAGGTACCTCTAATACGCCGATTTTGCCACTCACTCACTGACGTATCAAAACCTCTGGGGTACTTCCCGATGACCTAGAAAGCTGAAATTTGGTATGTAAGCTAGTATTAGTACACAAACAACAAAATAATTCTAAAACTTGGAACTTTTACCCCCCAACCCCTTAAACTAGGGGATGGAAGTTTGTATGAAACTTCCGCAAATTTTGATACTAGAGGTCTGAAAATTGAAACCTATAGGGACTCATTGTTATAAATCAAATACATATTTTAGGACTTTTAAAAAATCACCCCCCACCCTTTAAATAAGGGGATGGAAGTTTGTATGGGTTTCCCATAATAGGGGATAAAAGTGTATATATACATATATATATGGGGCTAAACTTAAGTATTTCTTAAATACACAATTGTCTACTTCAGTTGACGCTCAAGAAACCCTACAGCCCAAAAAAATTAAAAAAACTAAAGCAGCTTACAAAAAGAAATGAGATCCCACCAAAAACATTTCATGTAAAATTGACGGCCAAGACTCACATTCTCATAACGCTTTCGCTGTAAAAAAAGTTATCAGATCCCAGGAAAAGCCAAGCCCCTAAGCCCCGACTTTACTAACCCCACCACCTTGGTTTAAAAAGTATGGCATCAACTGGCTTCAAGCCCCTAAACCCGGAGTTTACTAACCCTACACCTTTGTTTCAAAAGTATGGCTTGACCGTTTCATAGAGTACCGTAAATAAGTCCAACGGACCGTCTGGCCCATATGGTATCAAGAAACTAAGTTTATGTCTTTGATAATATATACTTATAAACTTAATTCCTTACGATATAGGCCGGACAGTCCGCTAGACTTATTTACGGTAGTCTATGAAACGGCCAAGCCATACTTTTGAAACAAAGGTGTAGGGTTAGTAAACTCCGGGTTTAGGGGCTTGAAGCCAGTTGATGCCATACTTTTTAAACCAAGGTGGTGGGGTTAGTAAAGTCGGGGCTTAGGGGCTTGGCTTTTCCTGGGATCTGATAACTTTTTTTACAGCGAAAGCGTTATGAGAATGTGAGTCTTGGCCGTCAATTTTACATGAAATGTTTTTGGTGGGATTTTTTTTAGAGCTATCATTATTAACCATACCAAATATATTTCAAAAATAGGTCTACTAGCCTATTCGGCTAGTTCAGTTAATACATGCACTATGACGTCACCAACCGTTTTTAAATCTCAATATGTAAGTCTAGACTGAGACTGCATTTGAATAGTGTGACGTTATTTGTATTTTTAGAACGACTTAGTTTATTTATAAGATTTGATGCAACAATGATTCACATTTAAGTCGTTTTTTATTATTTATATTTAGACGACGCGGTGGTAGGGCTGCCTGCTGGGCCGATGAGCCTGGGTTCGAATCCCGGCAAGGGTACATTTTTGTGTGATGAACTTGAATATTTGTTCCTGGGTCCTGGATGGTTTCTATATATTTATCGATATAAAGTATGTATATCGTCGTCTAGTGCCTATAACACAAGCCTACTAGAGCTTAATTTGGGGCTAAATCTATTTGTGTGAAGTTGTCCGTTATTTATCATACAGGGCGAATTCGGAAACGTGATCAGACATTATAAGATTTGATAAAGAATTAAAGTTAACAATACTGTAGATTTTTTTCAATTTTAAACAGAATAAATAATATTATATACAATACATGTTAAGTCAAGCGTGAAAAAAAAAATAGGGAAAAAGGAACAGTTCATATTTTAACAGCTATTGAATTGAATTAGTGACCATTTAAGTACAGCATCGGTAAAAGTGATTTCTAATGACGTTTTCATCCACCCAGTATATGTATTCTAAACTTATTTAAATAATTAAGAATTATACACTCGTGTGAAAATATCAGCAGCGGCCCGACATGTTTCGAACTCATATAGAGCTCTTCATCGTAGACTCAGACATGTAAAAGTGCCCTTGTGGCCTACTTGAAGAATAAAGTTCAATATTTCATTATTTCATCAGGGACGGCTATCCGTACAGCCGCGCGGTAGCTTTAGCACAAGCATTTAAGATTCATATATAGAATTTTAGTTTATTTATACATCCGAATACCATTACCAAAGGTTAGGTTAGTCATTGTTTGTCCAATGATTCATTATTGACCGATCAGACCCAACGCCCACGACGGATTTTTGATAAATTACGATACTGTTTTTATACCTGAGGTCTGGGTCGATATACCCGATGATCAATCCAAATCGATCAGTAAGGAGAAGTCAAAAACTATAAGAGATAAGGAAATCTGTTCTTAGGAACCATTCGTCGTCGTCTTTAAATAGAGAAAACTACATTATAATTTTTTTATAAATCTCATGAATAATTTCATACATAACCCGGTCAGTCGCTGTAAAGAATGTTATACGATACATGCGATTACTTACAGAGTTTTAGACAGGTTCAATGCCCAGTTATATGAGATTACTAGCTTTTGCCCGCGACTACGTCCGCGTGGAACTTAGAAGTATGGAAGCAACCTCGTACAACACGATAGATATCCACCTAATCACCTTAATTAATGAAAGGGTTTATTAAAAGCACCTAAGCAAATGTAATAGCAATTGTGCTTTTGGTCTAATCATTACATTTTCTACAGGGTCATCAATGTCATCATGAATTACTTAGTCACTTTTCAATCTTTTTAGGGATAATTTCCAGGATGAAAACTATCCTATGTCCTTCCTCGGATCTTAAACCAAATATCATCTAAATCGATTCAGCGGTTTAAGCGTGAAGAGGTAACAGACAGACAGACAGACAGACACACTTTCGCATTTATAATATTAGTATGGAATTTGTATGGATTCAAAAAATTTAATGCAGTTTCTATTAAATCTAAAATCGACGCCATGGTTCCTAAGAACATCAGATTTCCCTATCTCTTATAGTTTTCTTCTTCTCCCTACTGACCCATTTGGATTTATCACCCTGTATAGCCATGTGAGCCATCGGTCGCGTCGGTCAGTATACATACATTATAGTGATACGGAACTCTCCTTGTATTAGGCCATTTAGGACCCAAAAAGATCCGAGTTGCAAAAAAATATATTGATATAAAAAAAATTGAGAAGAACCAATCAGCCAAAATGACCCAAAACATTTACCATTCAATACCCACTGTGATAATAAAAAGGCATAAATTGAAACTATAAGATTCAACGAAACTAAAATTCAATGGAAAAACACGAAGCCTTGTCATTTGACCAAAAATCCAAGATCCCACACGTTTTCATACTATACCTGACAACTGCCAAATGTACAAACTCAACCTTACAGTTGCAAAATCATGCAAAGTTTGTCACGTATTAAATTGACGTTAGTCTTGGAGTTTTCTGCGGTTTTCAACGGTAAAGCATATATTTGTAACTACATGTTAGGTATCAAGTTATGGTGGTTAATATTAAGTATGCTAATCTGAACATTTAGAGTCGGATCGCGAGTTGTTGACCTTTGCGACAATGTCAGATGTGGCCAGAATCTAAGTTGGCTGTGAACGAAATTTTAGTTTTAACACGCTTTTAGTTTTAGCAAAGACCTTACACAAATCGACCTAGTCGCAAACTAAGCAAAGCTTATACTATGGGATGGGTACTAGACGATGATATCCGTGATCCATGAATAAATATGAGTTCATCACACAAACATTTGCTCTGGCCGGGATTCGAAATCAGGACCGCCGGCGCAGTAGGCAGGTGCAATACAAACGGCGCCAACCGTCGTCTGTGACATGTCTTATTCTACCGGCATTTCACAAGAGAATACTGTTGAGAAGAAACGCCGAAAGCAACTCATTTCGCCAATTCACTTATTCTTTGCAAAAGATTTCAACGAGCGCTTTACATTTCACGTCTCTTTTTGTGAATTAGTTTTATAAATTACTAGTAAATATTTCTTCCAATATGTTGTGGAGAACTTTAGGGGATGCCTTTGTCAAGCGATGGACGACTATCGGCTGATGATAATGGCAAGTTGTTAATGTAACTCAATTGACAACATTTCATATTTTCAAGAGGACAATTTTATTACATTTCTGTATACCGCTTAGAAAGAGGACTTAATCACTGTTTTTAGGGTTCCGTACGCAAAGGGTAAAAACGGGACCCTATTACTGAGACTTTGCTGTCCGTCCGTCCGTCCGTCTGTCACCAGGCTGTATCTCAAGAACGGTGATAGCTAGACAGTTGAAATTTTCACAGATGATAGATAGATAGATAGATAGATAGATAAATTCTTTATTCATTTCCACAACTTACATGGTTATATAGACACATTAAATATTATAATACAATCGAAACATGCTACTTAAAACTAGTACAAGTATATAACAATTATATAAGCACATTTTTAAAACCATGTGTCGTGGCAGAGAAAAGGCGCTGACTCAGCATTATGAAGCAGCAAGCCACTTCGCTGGTATTCTGCCAGGACCTTACAAAACAAAAACTTCGCCGTTGCAACGCTTACGGATGGGAGTGCTTGTGTGTATGAGTGTGAGTGAAATAAGTGTGAGATTGATTGTGGTGGTAAGTTGTATGATGTATGATGTATTTCTATTGCCGCTATAACAACAAATACTTAAAATAAAATAAAATAAATATTTAAGGGGGCTCCCATACAACAAACTGACAGATAATGGTACGAAACCCTTCGTGCGCGAGTCCCACTCACACTTGGCCGATATTTTTATATTTTTCCTGAGATACTAAGTACCTATTTTATTATTTATTTATTTAAATCAACTCATTCCAACATGTAGTAACTCCAAAACTATGACACAATGGAAAGGATACTTTACTCTGGTCTCTAATTTAAAAAAAAAACGAATGTCGTTGAGCTTGATATCGTTGACGGCTTATTTTTTTTCGCGGATAGATAAGACTACGACTCTATGCAGGCTTAGTTGTCAAAGAATTCGGTTATTTTATGTATCTTCTTATCATACCTGGGATAACTCGGGGCACCTATACGAAAGTGACGTAGCAAAATATTTTATCGACAAAAAAATATATCGATGTTACTGTCAACATCTAAATGTCATCGACATAAAATAAATATTAATTATTTTTCCACATTTTCAAATAAACATATTAAAACATGTATTTACATGTTTATTTTAAAATAATTTTCACAATACACGTAAATTGTCATTTTGATTGAAATGACATCCACATACTTTTATTAATGACCTTAATTTAAGAGGCTCGATATCAGATATGACATCGAACCTCTTTATAGTAATCGAGAATGTTCAATGAGCACATATATTAATTTAATTACATCGACATCTTTTTTATCGATATCCTATCCCTAGAACGTGCCCCGAGTTAGATTTTTAGGGTGTACACGACGAAAATCTCCCTAGATCTCTATGTTAATTTCCAACTGTTAGAAATATTATGAAATATTGGCAATTCTGCTTGAGATAACTTCTTGATTTGTATCATTGTTTCTTTACGTTTTTGATGACCCTGTACCAAATCTGGGGGCACGGTAGTGCCCCCGCCAAGACGAAAAAAAAAGAGGCGGGGCACTACCTACCTTTTCTCGAACCGTTTCGTCTCATTTTCAAACCCTCATAGTTTCGTCCCAGTTAACACCAGAGCGCCCAAATTCACAGGTTAAGATGCAGTTAGGGAACATATGAAATGTACTAAATTTCATTGATCTAGCTTTTATACTTTAGGTTTTATTGGTACCTAAAATACGCCGATTTTGCCACTCACTCACTTATGTATCAAAACCTCTGGGGTACTTCCCGATGACCTAGAAAGCTGAAATTTGGTATGTAAGCTAGGTTTAGTACACAAACAATAGAATAATTCTGAAACTTGGAACTTTTGCCCCCCAACCCCTTAAACTAGGGGATGAAAGTTTGTATGAGACTTTCGCAAATTTTGATACTAGAGGTCTGAAAATTTATAATTAATTGGGCTCATTGTTATAAATAAAATACACATTCTAGGATTTTTAGAAAATCACCCCCCACCCTTAAAATAAGGGTATGAAAGTTTGTATAGGCTTTCCATAGGTAATGGGGGATAAAAGTGTATATATATATATATGGGGCTAAACGTAAGTATTTCTTAAATACACAATTATTATTACTACTTACTTAGAAACACTTCAGCACAAAAAAAAACATATAAATTAAAAATTACCTTACAAAAAGAAATGAGATCCCACCAAAAACATTTCATGTAAAATTGGCGGCCAAGACTCACATGCTCATAACGCTTTCGCTGTAAAAAAGTGGTCAGATCCCTCGAAAAGCCAAGCCCCTAAGCCCTGAGTTTACTGATCCTACACCTTGGCTTCAAAAGTATGGCTTGGCCGTTTCATAAAGTACCGTAAATAAGTTTAACGGACTGTCCGGCCTATATGGTAAGGAATTAAGTTTAATATATTTTATCATGAAGATATAAACTTAATTTCTTGATACCGTATGGGCCAGACGGTTCGTTGGACTTATTTACGTTACTCTATGAAACGGCCAAGCCATACTTTTGAAGCCAAGGTGTAGGATCAGTAAACTCAGGGCTTAGGGGCTTGGCTTTTCGAGGGATCTGACCACTTTTTTACAGCGAAAGCGTTATGAGCATGTGAGTCTTGGCCGCCAATTTTACATGAAATGTTTTTGGTGGGATCCTAGTTTCTGTTTGACCCTATGGTTGACTGGTAGAAAATGCCTTGTAGCATTCACGTTTCAGCGGACATTTATGGATATATGAAGATGCTGCTCCTCCCTTCTACACTCCGTAAACGTGACATATCGATACAATTTGATACATCGTTTAGCTGACTGACCGAAGCGACCGATGGCTCCCATGGCTATACAGGGTGATCATTCCAAATGGGTCAGTAGGGAGAAAACGAAAACTATAAGTGACAGGGAAATCTGTTCTCTGGAACCATAACGCTAGTTTAAATTTAATAGAAACTACATTTTTTTATGTTATATTATGTATGAGATCATACATAACCAGGAAAAGAACATGGTTAAAATTCTGTAAGTAATCGCATATCGTATTGTAGCATTTTTTACATTTATAATTATAACATTTATTCTACGTTTATTTAATGTAATATTGTAAATATGTATTATTTTTTGTGTAGCTGAAATAGACTGTTTTTTAGGTATAAGAAATTAGTTCCAAGTATTACAGTTGGAATATATATTAGGGCCCAAGAAAAACAGAATAATATTTTGATTAATTTTCATGCTGTCAATAAAATTATATTTTAAAAATAAAAGATGGAGTAACTACTAAAGTATCGATATGCTATTTTATCGACATTTAAATCCGTACCTGTCACTCTTAGTTAGTATTCCAAGATTTGTTTATTATGTACATAACTACCTAATTGCAAATCTAAAAACAACGTTTATGCTCGTCACTCAATATTCGCCCTTGCTAGGCAAAAACATAAAATAATGTACTTAATTATGTAACATTTGAAAAAAAAAGTTAGGTAATGAAACACGACAGCTAACAGGCTGACAAAAATCTAGGAACAGCTGATGATAAATATCAAACGTTTTTTGTGATTGTGAAAAAGAATACGATAGCGATAGTATTTCCGAATAATTGAAACAGTCAACTAATTAGATAAAAAAATCAACTACTTAAGAGGCCTTATTCCTTTTAAAATTATTTTATTCATATTATGACAAATGTATTGATGATTTCAGCCAAATTTTTGAAGTGATTAATATGAGTAACATGCTATTTCATGCTTTCATTGCGTGCAGTCGAAAATAAGTTTCATTTTTCCGCGTGAATTTTGTCAAATTTAGTTTTTGAAACGAAAATTTCAAACTGTAGGTTTCAATAAATTGCAATGGCCCTGTTCTAAAGTAGTAACATTGATAATATGTTAAGAAACGTTTGATCATAGAGAAAAATTTCTAAAACAGAATTTTTGAACGGATATAGCCTTAGGTTTAGTAGAAAAACTGGAAATACCTGAACGCACCCGTTTTAAAAACCAAACAACACGTCTTCCTCTCACTGGCACAGAATTAGCACTGACAGCGAACACACGTGACACACAGACGACTGTTCAAACTGGTTGAATAATTTATTCATAATATTGGCGCCTGGGATTTTAAAAAGTTGCAGAAAAAATAACGTGTGTAACCCTGGCTGCACACTCGCGTTGGCCGAGGTTGGGCGAATATAGTGAAGTGGGGGATTTATTTTGGCCAACATCGGTCAACTTTGCGAATAGACATGTTGACTGATGTTGAATTCTACAGCGTACTGTAGTTATATGAATAAATATAGCTAAATATATCACGAAACAAAGAAAAAAATCCAGAAAAATAAATATTTTTTGGAAATATGTGACTTCAAAGGCATGCAAATTTTATAATTTTTTTTTTAATCGAAAAGAAATTTTGAAAATGTTTTCAGAATCATCATAATTTTACAAAAGAATAATTGTACGGCAACCATGAACTACGCACTTTTTCACGGTGAAAATAGCAGATTTCTTAATTTTTCCATACAGTTATTGGTACCTATACCGGCCTGTGACATCACTAGCCTGGACGCCTTTTGTATGGAGCGTTTTTAGCACTACGTAGGAATGCTGAACTTTGACGGTAATTTCTGACTTTTAGAGCAGTTTAAGTGTAGTCAGTCCCAAATTTTACGATTACTAAAAAGTAAAAAAAAAATTGAAATTATTTTCAGAATCCTTATAATTTAACAAAACTAATTGTATGACAACCGTGAACTTAAACGCACTTTTTCACAGTGAAAATGGCAAATTACTTATTATCTCCATATTCCATTGTTGCCTAACTCACAGATGACGTCACCATGTAGGTGGCCACAATGTATGGAGCGTTTTAGCGCGTTGTAGGAATGCTGAACTTTGATGTTAATTTCTGAAGAGCAGTCTAAGTGTAGTTAGTCACATATAGACATTTGATCCCAATAAAAAATAGAATCGATTGATATCCTTAAAAAAATGTCTACACGCCTATCTATCTATATAAAAGAAAGTCGTGTTAGTTACACTATTTATAACTCAAGAACGGCTGGTGATTTGGCTGAAAATTGGTGGGGAGGTAGCTTAGAACCAGGAGAAGGACATAGAATACTTTTTATCACGTTCCCGTGGGATAGATAGTAAAAGCTATCTCTACATTTACCGACTTTCAGGCGGTACAAAGTTCGCCGGGTCAGCTAGTTGGCTATCATTATGATAAATCAGTCGAATCAAAACGCAGTGCCCTTACCATGTTTACAGTGACCGTACTCGCCATCGACTGTAAACGATTTGTATGGAGAAATTGTAGTTCTACAAAGTAACCGCTAGGCGCTGCACTATTCTCCATACAAATCGTTTACGCAGTCGCTGCGAGTACGGTCACGATCATGGTATGGGTACTGGTTATGCATGTATTAATTTAATGACATTAGATTGTAGTTACCGACTAGTTGGCCGCGATGGGTAGCCGTGAACGATGACATTATCTCCTTGGGCTCTTAGTTTTGTGGATCTGTGGAAACATTGTATGTAGGGCTGCCATTCGTCCGGATTTCCCCGGATTTGTCCTAGTTTGGTTTGGAAGCCGTCCGGGGGGGTTTTCAAAGAGTCGCCGGGGAAAAGCCGAACAGTTTCTCTCTCTCTCTCTTCCTAGCTATTATCCCATATGGTGGTGGGGTCAGCTTTCCTTACTTTGCTTCTCCACTTCGCCCTGTCCTCGACGTCGTCGTCGGATACTTGACACTCTATCATATCCTTTAGCACTACATCCTTCCACCTAGTTTTAGGTCTGCCTCTGGATCTTCGACCAAAAGCCGAACAGTTTATATCTGATTAAAAAATAAGGTGATACAAATACAAGTACTCTTTATTGCACACCTCATAAAATATACAGGAGAAATACAATGCAAAACATTACAATTAGAGGTAAAAATTAGAGGTAAACAACAGGCGGTCTTATCGCTAAACAGCGATCTCTTCCAGACAACCTTTGGGTAGTGGAGAACTTGAAAAAATAAGATTTTGTAAGGTGATTATTTTTTAATTATATTTCTTTCGGCCACCGGACACGTCCGGCGAAGAATGTCCGGGTTTTTTAAGTTGATGAAGCCGAGCAAGTTGGTTTTTAGACCACGATACTTAAATTCTAAAATTTTGTTTCTGAAAAAAATGACTGTTGAGTTTCTTTCGGCGTTTCTCAACAGTGGTCTCCTTCTCCTCTTGTGATTTGCCGGTAGACTTAGAAATGTAGGTAAAAGAGCCTTTGTGGTCTACTTGCAGAATAAAGTTCATTATTTAATTTCACGCCACATTGCAGTTTTTAGTGGTACGAATTCATTTTTCTGTAAATATCCCCACTTTTAAATATATACTGAAATAGGTTAAGGATTCACTTTTGAAGCTAAATATACATATAAAGGTACGTTCATCTATTTGCTAATAAAATAACTCGAACATTTTTATTTTCCTGCTTTAATGGCCTAGTCAATGGGGACTAGACATTTTTCTCTATGATAAAACATGTTTCTTAACATATTATCAATGTTACTACTTAGAACATGGCCATTGCGATTTATTGGTATATATTTGAAACCTACAGTTTCAATTTTTCATTGATAGTTTTTGTTTCAAAAACTACTCGAAATTTACAAATTTTAAAAGGAATAAATAAGGCCCCTTACCCACTAGGGCAAAAAAGACGGTTTCACAGTAGTATACATAGGCCATATATAAGATAATTTTTCATCTCAATACGGTCATCGGTTGACCAGTTTGACACTTACGCAACATCATAAAGTATGAATAAAATTGATATTAGCTACAAGTTTGTATTCGCGTGTGGGTTCCGTATGCCATTTCGACACGCTTTTGATGGCCCAAGCTATTGGATATACGCAGCCATTGCACTGACGAGAGGGATGCAGCAATATGTGAGACACGTTTGGAGATAACGCTATCTCACTCCTTTGTATTGCTGCATCCCTGTCGTCTGTGACTAATGTAGAAAAGAGTGATAGCCGAAATAGGCATATTGCATATTTGATTACACTACACCCACATTTCTCAGTGCCCTTATGGAGCGCTCACCATAAAGTAGTAAAGTAGGTAGTAAGTACAGTCGAGTTATATATATAAACTAGCGACCCGCCCCGGCTTCGCACGATAAACAATTATGCATGTATTATTTATATAATCTGTTTTTGAGGTGCGGCACATAGGGGTATTTGAACCAAAAACCTGGACAAAATTATTTTTAAATTTTTTTGGCGTTCTGTTGATTGAAGTATACCTTCTATATTATTATTTTTTATTTTGGACATTTATGACACATCTTTTCTTAATTAGGGTAGTGTAATATACCATATACTTAAAGAAAGTCTATATATTTACATTATAGGTATAAATAATTCATTGCCCTCATCATACAGACGATGCGTCCCATTCTTCCTCACAGTTTGATTCATTTCCATCTTCAACATCTGGCATCAAATCGTCAAATTCGGCATCATCACTATATCTGGAGCAAGCATTTTGTTTCTAGCAGTAAAACTAAAAGGTTTCTCAGTAATGGATCTGACGTAATTGGCACCTGGAGAAAGTTGTTGCTTAATTCCTCCTGAATTCTTTAAAGTGCTTGTTTTTGGCCCCTGGAGCCTCTTCTGATAAATATCATATAGGGAGAAGGGCATGCTTTATGACAATATGACCATGTATTAAAATTGTGTGAACAGTCCGGGTCCAACGTAGAGCTTTGCCGTGTTGTCACAAAAGCCAAAAAATAGAGTTCGACAAGTTTGAGTCATAAAACTTGTCGAACTCTATATCTTTTGGCCACTGGATATCACTTTAAGAACTGTGGTAAATCTTTTTATCAAATTCAGGTCAATTTCCGTGATGATATCTCGGGATTCGAGATATTTTTACCTCTATTTGATGACGTAAGTACCTATATCTCTGACAAAAAGGACCGGCAACAGTTCTCTCGCGAGTAAGTGGAATTTCCAAAGTTCCTTTTAACCATTTCTCACTATCCCCTAAAACAATTGTTTCTGTTCTTATAGAGACTCGCCATTTTGTTTTAAGTTTCGACTTCAATCGCGAAAAATTGCGTTGTAATTAGTTTTTTGTTCTTGAGGGAATGTGGTTGAGTCGACAATCTTATTCTCTACTGCATCCAGTTTCTTTAGAAATGTTACCTCATGCCAGTCCTTCATAGAGTTAATACTTATCCTCTTGTCATTTAATTCTCACGCCCAAATCAGTAAATTAAATTTCACGACCGCAAAATTAACTTTGTTTGGTAAAATACCTTGTTGTAAAAAATGAAGATAAATACCAAATTGGCACTTTTTGGCACGCGTTGTTATTTTCATATCCAATAATACAAAATGTACTATCGAACAAGTTATAAATCTTAGCTGGGGAACATAATAAATTCAATGTACAAGAAGGTATTTATACAAATGTGAAATACAACATTAATTAGACTTTATCATTAAATAATAACATACAGACTACATTTTAAATACTCGGCAAATCATGTTGATGTACAAACATTACCACAAAACTACTTGCTTATATGTTTAAAAATTATATTAAAAGTGAAAATTTTCTTGCGTGTTACTCCGCGCTCGGACGGTGTAGAACAAACGACTCAAATCACACCCGATTGCCAAATACTGTCAACTGCAATCGGAAAATAAATGTAATACTATTATCCATGAACTTCTCAGCTAATGTGTCGTCATTACAGTTTATTGGAATTCTAGAATTTGTTATTTCGACTTTAGTCCACCTTTTACGCTCATATACCCCTATGTGTGCGGGTTAGAAGTGCTCCTAGTGTTTAGTGATAATTAAATGTAATGCCTTGCATTTTGTTGGTGTGTCAAGAGATAAATAAATATTATAAACATTCCTCTTCAATCACTGTATATTAAAAAGACTGCATCAAATTCCGTTGCTTAGTTTTAAAGACCCATAAGCATACATAGGGACAAACAGACATCAGACAGACGACTTTGTTTTATATTATGTACCGAGTGATAATATCATAAATATGTATATATACACGCCTCTACGAAGAACTGAAAAAGAAAATTGTTAGCAGTAGCCCAAATTTTAGCTGCTAGTTACATAAATCAGAGGACTGAAACTGAGGGCTACTAGTAACCAAAATAAGTTTCAACTCACGTAAAAATTGTCAGGAACAGATAGCTGCCCCTGATGAAGAGCTCCATATGAGTTCGAAACGTGTCGAGCAGTTCCTGACAATTTCTAAGTGAGTTTAAACCGTTTTTAGGGTTCCGTACCTCAAAAGGAAAAAACGGAACCCTTATAGGATCACTTTGTTGTCCGTCTGTCCGTCCGTCCGTCCGTCTGTCAAGACCCTTTTTCTCAGGAACGCGTGGAGGTATGAAGCTGAAATTTATATCAATTACTCAGGTCTACTGTCCCTTGAAGCTGTGAAAAAATCAAACTTCTAAGCCAACGCAATCAAAAGATACAGCCGTTTATGCCGCAAATTTTCGACACTTGCAAGGGAATCAAAACCTACAGGGTGCTTCCCGTGAACTCAGAATCTTGAAATTTGGTACGAAGCAACGTCGTATAGCATAGATAAAGGAATAATTACGAAATCCATAATTTTTTTTTTAATACCTAACTTTGCACCTAATTTATATGGGGCGCTATACATACCAGGTGCAAACTTAACTTAACCACTTAGGGATGGAAAGTGTTTGTACGGAACCCTCGGTGCGCGAGTCCGACTCGCACTTGGCCGGTTTTTTTAAATTTATTAAAGATGTCTCATGATAGTTTTAATAGTTGAACTAAATTTATTTTCAGTGTACAATAGAGTCGTGTTCTGACATTCTGACAATGACATCAGTGACATTACAATGTAAAAAAATTAAAACTTAATAGTGTTTACATATTTTTGATAAAATAAGCACGATTGATATCCACTTGCGAAAAATGCTCGGAGTAACTAATTAACATGGCTGACATTTGTTATTTTTTTACAACTAGTTCTCAATTTTTTTTCGGATGTCATCGTAAGCGCAGTATGGTTTTCTTAATGCCTACGGAACTTCAGTCTCTGTCTGATGAGTATTATTACCTAAGTGACCTTTATAGGAAGATTTACCTATAATTATAATTGCTGTCGCGGACTTGACGTGGCCTTACAGATTAAATGTTGCAATTTTAGCTAAAACTAAAGAATTGAGGAAAATCGATTATTCTATATAAAAAAAATCACTTTTTAACGAAAAAAAAAATAGGATCAAGCTTATGTCGTTGGCAACAAGGCACAATTTCCCGTACACAGTAATGGTTCAAGTTAATCGAGTCACAGGTAAATAGTTTTGCAGCGCCAAGGGGATAACGAGTTAAGACCGCGTGTTCGATGAAAATGATGCAATTTTACTAGTTAAAACTTTAGGTAAATATCTACGAATCGCTCAAATATTTTAGAAAAAAGGGATATTTACACTAAATAGGAGGAGTTTTTATTCAATATTATATGCACTATAAGAAGTGAATCTAACCACGCTCTGCTACCAAAAATGTTCAAGATGGGGTTAAAGCATCGACAATTTCCAAAATAATATTATATATATAGATAGATAAGATAAGATATTTATTGAATAATAACTTATTTTACAGTAATAATAACTATTAGTTAGGACTTTATAGGACATCAATGTATGGGAACCAATATTTTTGTCATTAAAGCATGAGCCTTGGCACACTTGTTACTTAGGTAGACTAGAGTTGAAAACGCCCGGGAGACGAGCGCGGACGACCCGCTGGTGGGGAGGGGCAGGGGGGGGAGTTACGTTCCGCCGCGCGTTCTTTCGGTCCTCCTATCATCGTATTTATAGAGACTATGGCATGTTTGGTATCGTTTTCGGATAAATTAAGGATGGCCAATCATTTTCTGGGACATTAATAACATGTTTTTATAGAAAAAAATAGAAATAAAGGCCAAAGTCAGAAATTCTTAGTTAAAAAAATTTCTTTCTGCACTGATTACGTGAAAATGAGCAACGATATGGGCATGAAAAAAATATTATTTTAAAGCCACATTTATGTAAATTTAAAAAATATATAATTTGTTAGAACTATTATAAATAGCAAGTACTCAAAAAAATTTTTTTACACATCAGACTCCTCAAAATTTTACTTTATAAAAATAAGGACCCCTACAAAAAAAATTATAAATGTTGGAATATGTAACGTAAGTAGCTTAATTGTATATTACGTAGTTTATAGCTGTATTTACGTTTGTTAGCATGTGTATTATATTTTAAATTGCAAATAATATAACCGTTTGATGATTTCAATTGACTGGTTCAAAATAAAACTAACAAGTCACAGATCCAATTATATATTATTGTTAATCTGTATATAAATATATCGGGGATGGACCATCCCACTTCTGATATCGGGGATGGTCCAATATAGGTGTTGAAAGGTTACCTCGTCGAATAGAAAAACAGTCTACTTAGTGACCTCGTTTTATTTTATCACACGTAATTTACATTTACTTTAAAACAACAGTAATCTCCATAAGTAACTAATAATTAAACGACAATACTACTCAATGGTTTGGACAACAAGTGCACACGACCAGGGCGCAAGCAAGAATGATCCCCACCAACCCTGGTAGGGCAATTTATCGACAGAGGTCGTGACGTCACAGTGGCCTGATCGGTCTGGCCAGGCGCAGCTGCTGTTTACACCTGTTTCCCGCGTAAGGTAATTTATTAAAAATACGAGCACGACGACGCCGCCGTCAAATACTTAAATTCATGCATATGTTTATGTGTAACATGCTCTATCACATGCACACAACTCGGTGCACTTGATTTTTTGTTGGATACACCTGCATCTAGCAGCGCATTTCTTTTTGCTGTACCTGATCATTTCCATGCAGACTTTGGGCTCGACACCTGCTGGCAAGCTAGTCCATGTAGGTTCCCATCTCATGAACTTTTGTACGTCCCCAATCAGATTGACTAGGAATATTTTGGATCGGTAACATTTGACCCCATACATGAACTACTTGAAAAACGGCCCGCAGGAAATGCTGGTGCAGCATTCGTTGGTGGAATATTTTCCAACTAGCGGTCTTTTTTCGTAAACAACTGCTTTCTGCAATCGTTTACAGCAGAAACTGAGCTGGCTCTAAAACAAAAATGTTAAATATGCACTACTACCCTTTAAGTGACTCATTGTTTTATGAATAAAGTAAATACATGTCTACAATAAACTTTTCCACGATCGCCATTGCATCTTCAATTCTGCCGTCGTATGCTGTCAGGAAACTTTCTGTGGCATTAGGGACTGCATTCTAGGCTTCGAATGCACCCTTTTTTCCCTTTCCGTTAAAGATAGAAACTGTCACGACATGTGAAGGCGTACACAAAACCCACCTCGGAGACCTGCCCTCCGGCGGCTGGCAACTACTTGACTAGGAACCGGACATAATCCGATCGGAAGCTCCGCTCTTAGATCACTTAAGGTCAAAATAGCCCCCGGACGGCCCGGACCCGATCAAATAACTGTAGAAGTGTTTAAGTCATTGTGTGACAATGGCATAGACGCATTACACATGATATCCAACAACATCTGGCGTACTGGAGAGTGGCCCAAAGATTGGACGCATTCTGTCGTTCTGCCTCTTTATAAAAAGGGATCGACGGTCAAATGTGATAACTACCGCACACTCGCGCTACTCTCACATGCTAGCAAGATACTGCTCCACATAGTCAACCGTCGCATCCGGCATTTCCTGGATTGGCAAATTCCACAGGAACAGGCAGGTTTTGTTAAAGATAGAGGCACTCGTGAGCAAATCCTTAATCTTAGACAGCTGATTGAGAAGGCTTACAAATTTGACACGCCTATCATAATATGCTTCATAGATTACAACAAGGCCTTTGACTGTGTTGACTGGCCATGCTTGTGGAACGTCCTGAAAGAACTTGGCGTGTCCGCCCTCTTGACAGCGCTTGTGCAGATTTTATACTATGGCAGTCAGGAAGTTGTTTGAGTTGAGGATACGCTATCTACGCCTTTCATTTATCAAAAAGGGGTGAGGCAGGGCTGCATTCTATCCCCTATTCTCTTTAATGCCTACGGAGAATGCATCATGCGGCAAACATGTGACCAATGGGAGGGAGGCGTCAGCAGGAGGAGTGAAGCTCACTAATCTGCGGTATGCCGACAACACCACCATTATAGCGGCAATCGCAGCTGAAATGATAAACTTTTTGGCAAGAATGGAGCGGATTAGCAACAGGCTTGGTCTCTTCATAAACAGGTCGAAGAACAAAATAATGGTGGTGAACCGAAGTCAGAAACTGAAACTCATTTGGAGATTATATATTGACACGGTCCAGACTTTCAACTACCTGGGTTCCCTTATAGCTGACAACGGCTCTTGCCAAATAGAGATTCGGCGATGTATCGGGATATCCAAAGATGCCATAACTCAGTTGCACAAGATTTGGAGAGTTCGGAGAAACACGCTGCGAACGAAGACAAGGCTTGTGCGCACACTGATATTCTCCATCTTCCTATATGGACGATGAAATGTGGATCCTTAGAGCAGCGGACCGTTAGCGTGTTGACGCTTTTGAGATGTGGTGCTGGAAGAAGATGCTTCGCATCCCCTGGACTGCGCACAAGACCAATGCTTCCATTCTTAAGAAACTCAAATTGACTACCAGATTATCGACTATCGTCTAACAAAGAGTGCTGGATTTCTTTGGGTACATTTCCAGAAGAGAAAATGATAATCTGGTAACTATTGGTCACCGAAAAGACCAGGGGACCTCGGGGCCGCAGCCGATGCGTTGGTCCGACCGAATCCGCATTGCACTTGACTCCAACTTTCACGACGACGACGCGGTCAAGGCGGCCAAGGACCGGCAGAATTGAAGATGCAAGGGAGTTTGTGGAAAAATTTATTGTTGACATAAAATTATGAATAATTTAGGGTAGTTGTGCATATTTAACATTTTAGTTTTAGATACAGCTCAGTTTCAGCGGCTGTAAACGATTGCCGAAAGCAGTTATTTACGAAAAAAGATCGCAAATTGAAAAATATTCCACCAAGGAATGCTACATTATACCAGCATTTCCTGCGGGCACTTTTTCAAGCAATTCATGTATTGGGTCAAATATAAACGATCCAAAATATTCCTAGTCCATCTGATTGGGGATGTAGGTACAAAAGTTCATGAGATGGAAACCTACATGGACTAGCTTGCCAGTACCTAGGTGTCGAGCCCAAAGCCTGCATGGAAATGATCAGGTGCAGCAAAAAGAAATGCGCTGCTAGATGCAGGTGTTTCCAACATAAATTAAAGTGCACCGAGTTGTGTGCATGTGATGGAGCATGTTACACATAAATAAATGCATGAATTTAAGTATTTATATACAGATTAACAATAATATATAATCGGATCTGTGACTTGTTAGTTTTATTTTGAACCAGTCAATTGAAGTCACCAAACGGTTATATTATTCGCAATTTAGAATATAATATACATGCTAACAAACGTAAATACAGCTATAAACTACGTAATATACAATTAAGCTACTTACGTTACATATTCCAACATTTATAATTTTTTTTGTAGGGGTCCTTATTTTTATAAAGTAAAATTTTGACAAGTCTGATGTTCAAAGAAATTTTTTTAACTAAGAATTTCTGACTTTTGCCTTTATTTCTATTTTTTTCTATAAAAACATGTTATTAATGTCCCAGAAAATGATTGGCCATCCTCAATTTATCCGAAAACGATACCAAACATGCCATAGTCTCTATAAATACGATGATAGGAGGACCGAAAGAACGCGCGGCGGAACGTAACTTCCCCCCCTCCCCCTCCCCACCAGCGGGTCGTCCGCGCTCGTCTCCCGGGCGTTTTCAACTCTAGTCCACCTAAGTAACAAGTGTGCCAAGGCTCATGCTTTAATGACAAAAATATTGGTGTTGTCCTATAAAGTCCTAACTATATAGCCTAAGACATTCTACTTGGAAAAACATTACATGCGCCTGAACTAGGATTCCCTGGATATGTCACGTCGTTGTGTGCACGTACCTGATACGAGCTTCAGGAAGTTTCCCGCGGGATAAACGGCACTGTCCAGGTTTCCAGGATTTACAATTAAGTAGGCACCTCACTTGCGTGTTAATAGGAGTGCACATGAAATAAGTCTGTCAATGTCATCATAAGAGAGGGATCAAGGCGGCGCGGGTAAGGGGGGGGTCAACGAATACTATAATGAACACAGCCGAATTGAGAACCCCTCCTTTTTTGAAGTCGGTTAAAAATAACAGATGTCAACCAAACTGACCAAACCAACCAAACGAAGTTATGTTATGTGGTAATGATTGTACCATTCATACAAAGATCCATTGCACAAAGAAAATTTTAAACGTGTAACCTGGCGGAAGAGACCGGGACTCGAACCCGGTACCTCTGGATTACCGGTCCAACGTGTTAACCTTTCCACCACCCTAACGCCAAAAACCCTTCATTTTTTTCTTACGTTATGTTTAAAAAAATATATGTGGGGTACACCATATGTTTCATAAGTTTTTGTGGTAATGATACTGTTGTAGAGGGCGCAATCAATACTGTTTGCAAGTTGGCGTTTAATAATACACTACAGATACCAACTAGAAAATAACAATAAGTACTCTTTCAATCAAAAAAATACCCCCCAGAGTCTGATGCTGTATCTTAGCTTTGATTCCACCAAAGCATGATAAACCATCTTGAGTTTGTGTGGAAGGGCCACTTAATGCGGTCAGACCAATTAAGCATCCTTGCGAGCGTAATTTGTTGCAGAAAACAAACGGTCTCGACGCCATTACTGATATAATTACCACGCGAATGGTAGTTAGAATTGACCAATGATTACATTCGCTATTTCTAATAAAATCTGTTCAAATACAAATACAATTCCTTTATTAGTTGCGGTTGGCGCAGTGGTTAAGCAACTGCCTACTGAGCCGACGGTCCCGGGTTCGAATCCCGGCAAGGACAAATATTTGTGTGATGAAATCGAATATTTGTGCCTGGGTTATGGAAGTTATTTGTATTTAAGTATGTATTTATCTATATATTATAAGTTATAAGAATGTTTATCGTCGTCTAGTGTCCATAACACAAGCCTACTAGAGCTTACTGTGGGACTAGATTGATTTGTGTGAGGTTGTCCGATATTTATTTATTTATTTATTTATTTATTGGTAACACCATGTTACATGTCAACATATTGCTGTATATTAAATAAATAAAAATAAAATAAATATATAAATACTATGGGACAATCATACACAAATCGACCTAGTCCCAAACTAAGCAAAGCTTGTAGTATGGGTACTAGACGACGATATATACATATACATTTAACTTTCTATAACTTTCGTGAGACATATTAAATTATTGTACTCGTATTAAGCGGTTTACACTCCCGTGAAATTGGCAGGAACGTACATGTTACGGCCTCGTATGGAGCTCTTCAACAGGGACTCGTATGGGTGCTCCGTACAGCGGCGCGGTAACTTCGTCACTTTTTCCTTCCATCCAAGTTCGAAACATGTTTGTCCGTTCCTCAACGAGCAAAAACTATGAAGCCAAGATACTTCTAAAATGGGGAATTCACTATGTCTCGTCGAATTTTAGGACCCTAAAGGATGTTCCCTTTAGGTTAAATCAAAAACATTTACTCTAGATTCATGATTTCTGCAAAGTGATGTCCTGATCAATTATTACTACGAAAACAGATGCCACACATGAAGAGGCCTTATTCCTTTTAAAAATTTTTTTTTCATATTATGACAAATATATTGTTAAAATCAACCAACTTTTTGAAGTGAATAATACTTTTTCCCGAGTTCTAGGTAGTAACATAGCTATTTCAAGCTTTCATTGCGTGCAGTCGAAAATAAGTAGTAAACACTAATTTTCCGCGTGAATTTTGTCAATTTCGAGTAGTTTTTGAAACAAAAATTATCCATGAAAAATTCAAACTGTAGGACTCAAATATATACCAATACATCGCAAGAGCCCTGTTCTTGGTAGTAACATGAATAATATGTGAAGAAACATGTTTGATCATAGAGAAAATGTCTAAAACAATCAGTATTTTAAAAGGAATAAGGCCTCTTAATGATTAGTGTGATTACTGATTATTACTTTCTGTTCCGAGCTAACGTCTATGCTAACGTTTCGAGTATTATTGTTCGATAAAGAAGTTTACGTGAAGTTTGGCACCGATTTCAAAAGGTAATTCAAATGTAATCTGTACATGAACGGGTAGTTTTTCGCTTTTCAGTTTATTTTGAAGTCTGTTCCTTGTAAATTGTTTTTCTTTTTACATACATACTGGTCAAGCTGAGAAACTCTTTTTTACTTAACTACCCTATTCACAAAATTTCAAGAGATGTGTGTAGGCGAGAACAGGAAAGCATCTGGTCTGGGCATCCAAACACCCAATCATACAGACATAGGAAAGAAATTTGACCCAAGCTGAATCGGTAACGCTTCGCTCACTTCGCTCGCTCAGTCTATCAGAGTTCACAGTATCGCACACTGCTGCACTTTGAAGGAGTCTCGCACACAAACATAGACAGGACAAGTGCCTACCTCATTCACACAGTCATATACATTTTAACGGATTCAACATTCAAAATCGACTCGTCCGCGCCGGATGCCTCGGAATGTGTCGTTTAGGGTACCGACGGCAGATGGACAAACTTGTTCGTAAGAATGCGTTTTAACTTAGTGTTCTCCATCATCATAGGCATGACATCTTTATAAGACACGTACGATAGATAAGGGTGGTAAACGAGGAATTACAAACGAGTGTCTATTAGAATTAGAAGCCCGAAGGAACGAGGAAGAAGGAACTGCCTTTTTAAACTTCGGCTTGCTCGGCTCATGGTGGATGTCTTCTGGCAAACTGTTGAGGAAGTACGGACGTCTTTTGTTTAAACTCCTGTCACCAAAATAGTTGTTGACCCGTGGTACCTCAAAGTTGCCCGAGAATTTGATGTTCTTAGTGTTCTAAACGAAAGGCACAGACTTGATAGGTAGGTACAACGATTCAGTAACTCTTAAACAATGTTACATCTCTCGGGCCAGCATGGCAGTGTCAACTGACATGGCACCGTTGGTTTCTCGTCAGTTGCCATTGCGATTTGGGCTCCCCTTTTTTTACTTAACCATCAAGCGAACCAAGAAGCGAAGGAGCCACTATGTTGTGTCGATATAAAAAAGAAACTTTGACGGCGTCAGTACATGGACCAAATCTGCAGGCCGCTCGGACTGACAATGCATCCTTACTGTATCACCCATACAGAAAGATAGGGAGAGGTTAGAGGCATTTGAGGTGTGTTGCTGGAGGTGGATGGAAGGCATAAACTGGACGGAAAAAATGTCTAATGAAGAGGTCTTGAATACGATAGGAGAGAAACAAACACTACTAACACTAATAGAAAATAGAAGAGGAAATACGAAAGGGCATCTGCGAAGATATTAATATTTCCTAAAAAATATTATACAAGGGAAAATCGAGGGAAAGCGAGGTAGAGGAAGGCCAAGATGAAATTACTTTGTGCAAATAAATTCATGTCTTACCAAGGAGTGAAGGAGAAACCACAAGAAAGAGATGGCTGGCGGTTGCTACAGCGACAAGAGGGGTTGCGGCCTGGATTAAAAATAGCATATTTCATTCTATTTAGTCCGTCAGTAAGAATATTGAAAAATATTAGACACGTATGTTTTGCATTATCAAATTAATAAAAATTGACAAAGACAGAGACCACCAGAGTTCTGAAGAGGGGGTTTGTGACGTCACTTGTAAGTAAAAACCGGCCAAGTGCGAGTCGGACTCGCGCACCGAGGGTTCCGTACAAACACTTTCCATCCCTAAGTGGTTAAGTTAAGTTTGCACCTGGTATGTATAGCGCCCCATATAAATTAGGTGCAAAGTTAGGTATTAAAATATAAAAAAAAAACTACTTACTAGATCTCGTTCAAAACAATTTTCGTTGGTAGTTTTTATAGTAATGTACATCATATGTTTTTTTTAGATTTTTCATAATCTTATTTTAGAAGTTAGAGGGGGGGGGACCAACTTTTTTCCACTTTGGAAGCGTCTGTCACGCAAACTATTCGGTTTAGAAAAAAAAAAATTTTAGAAACCTCGATTTTTTAAAGACCTATCCATAGATACCCCACACGTATGTGTTTGATGAAAAAAAAATTTTTGAGTTTCAGTTCTAAGTATGGGGAGCCCCCAATATATACTATTATTTTTTTATTTTTGCATCAAAATCTTAATGCGGTTCACAGAATACATCTACCTACCAAGTTTCAACAGTATAGCTCTTATAGTTTCGGAAAAAAATGGCTGTGACATACGGACGGACAGACGGACAGACAGACAGACAGACAGACAGACAGACATGACGAATCTATAAGGGTTCCGTTTTTTGCCATTTGGCTACGGAACCCTAAAAATGGTATCCACAAGTGACGTCACGCGAAACCTCGAAGCTATGTATCATAGTATTTTTTTGTTTAATAATTAAAAGAATAAAATATGTTTATATTTTAATAATCTAACTGATGACTAAACAGTTTGTTTTTGTCTGATTGCCTACTGAAGAAGAAATTGTAACAAAAAATCGTTATATGAAACGTTTCATTGTACATACCTATTAAAAGCGCCTTTACCCTTCATATTAACCACGCGGTTCGCGCTTTCCCATTTTTTTGCCACCTCGCCAACACGCGGCATTTTAATGATCTAAACGCGCAAATAAAACGTGTCGGGATAAATCTGAATGAGTTACGACATTCGAGCGAACATACATATATACATACACGGCTGGAATAATGGAGGAGCGATCACACACTCCAACGTGTTTACCTGCGTTTAAAAAAATATGAAGCGCATCGACTCGTTTGAGATGTGGTGCTGGAGGAAATTGCTCGGGACTCACTGGACGGAACACCGAACCAACGAGTCCATTCTCACCGAGCTCAAGATCCCAATGAGACTGAGCATCATATGCATATGGAGGGGTTTCGAGTTCTTTGGCCACATTGCCAGGAATAGAGGGGACAATCTAGAAAAGCTGCTGGTAACAGGCAAGGTGTGCGGAAGACGGCCCAGAGGAAGAAGTTGGTCAACACGCTGGTCAGACCCGGTTGAAAAGACTTGACTTTCATCACTATGGATAGTTTTATCTTTATTATTCATAAATTACTTAAAATCTGTGGGATATTTAGTCCTGTTTCCTCTTTGTTTGCATCAGTGACATTCATTGACTTTCAACGTCAGTTGCCAAAAAAATTAAAATAAATTAGTACTTACCACTAAAGATCTGCAATATGACGTGAACTGAAAACACCCTGTTGGGCTTTTAATGGCTTTTCCATACAATTTTAATTTGAAATCTCTTCGCAGACAAGGTTGCATGCACTCAAGTATAAAACAAAGATAATTTAAAAACAACAAACACGCATAAACATCACCAAATGATGCCCAATCTCGATTATTTGTGGCACAAAAGTTTCGGATAAAAAAACGAACGGATTGGGTTTTTATGAGTCTGCCCACGCCAGTCTGGGTGACCTTAGCTTGGCCCGAACAAGTTTAGGATACCTAGATTTATAGGTACCTGCTCTAAGGCTGCCTGTTCACTGACTGAGCGGAGAAAATGATAAAATCAGCCCGTCTAGTACAACTCTTCGCGACTCTTGTTACTCTCTCACTGTCATCCTCTAAAATTACTGCACAGAAAGAGACAGGGATTGTCTGGAGCGAGAAATACTCGCTTGTGGGAGTTGGGCTAGATGTGCAGTTTACGTCTTTGTAAAGCTATAGAAAGAAGCGCATTTATATCTGAGGCCTGTCATTGGTCCATTTTACACAGATCCGCTGATGTAGACAGGCTTTATGCTGGGTTTACACGAGCTTAATAACTAATGTTTAGTACTCTCCCTCCCTCTCTCTCTCTTCACAGCCTTCTTCTCTCTCGGCACATCCACTTTCGTATCCCGCACCTCCACCATTATTTTATTCATCCGCGTAAAATTTTTTAGGCTACTTCTTTGTGAAGCTAGAAAGAAGTACATCTATATCTGAGGAATGTGGTTGGTCCAATTTACACATCTCGACATGTTGACCACGGAGACTCTACATCTCCATTAAACTTAATACTAAGCTTATTTTTATTTTATTTTAATCTTGACCCCTGAGACCATTTACATCTCTGAAAGTATAGTTTAAGTTTATTGTAATTTAATAGATCCGGAGACAATACAGCGTGGGTATTTTATACGGGCATATATTGAAATGGCGATTAGTGTCGGACCCAGGGATCCTATTTACATTGATTTCTTTAGAAAATTCGATTTTTTTTTCATACGAATACACGAAACACGCAATGTATTTGCATCCACATTAACGTACCTAACGTACCTAAACGTCATGATATTGTCAGTGTTCATTTGTTGGAGTATACGTACATTGCTGCTTGGTTGGACTTTAAAAAATGATTACACCTAATTAAAAGCACTATTTAACAAAATAATTATGCCGTACGATTCCTATGATCAGATACTATAACTGAATAGATTATATGCCCGTATTAAATACACATGCTGTAAACATCTCCCTGTAAAATATGCCCAGTGATTTGTCGGTTGCATTACTACTATGATATTGTTATTTAAATATTTTTTTTTATATTATGTAATTTAGAATCTGACATGTAAAAGAGCTCTTGAAAGGCTTCAAGAGCTCTTTTACAGAATAAAGTTAATTTCGAATTTCCGCGTCTGTGGACAGGCTTTATGCTGGGTTTACACGAGCTTGGTAACTAATGTTTAGTAAGTAAGTAAGTAAGTAAACACTTTATTGTACACAAAAACAGTAAAAAAATACATCTATTACAAATTACATATAGGTACAAAGGCGAACTTAGTACTCTCCCTCCCCCCTCTCTCTCTCTCTATCTTCACCGCCTTCTTTTCTCTCTGCACATCAACATTCTTATCCCGCGCCTCCACCTATTTTAGTCATAACGCAACCTCATCCGCGTAAAAGCTTTTTCTTTACTGTGAGACGGGGAAAGGTATCCTATAACCATTTTTGGATGTCCAGCTATACCTGTAGGTACCATAATTGGTTTAAATTTGTCCGAGCACGGAGGCTGCATAATAAGCGCTTATACTTTTATATTCAGCTTCAATTATTTGTATAAGAGCTGTTCTGTATAAGCAGCACACAAGCTGCATATAAATGCAGTTTGAATGCTGCTTGGGAAGTTCTAGCTAAAAACAACACAAGGGAGTTGCGTACACATAAGAACTATGCGAAATGTTCGGCTGTATACGAAGTTTTGCGAAGATAAAATTCGCCGACAGAGGCAAACAGAAAAGATGGCGAGACGGTTTGGATGCGTTTAGTAACTAGTGGAGGGAGCGTGCAGCCAATAAATCGTGGCGCAGGAAAGGGGAGGCCTTAGCAGAGTGCAGTGCTATGCGCGATCAAATACGGTCGTGCTGCAGTGCACAGTACGAATTGCTCAATTCGCGAATCGTGCAGTTTTAATCGCTGCCCGCATTGTCACTATGGCCTCCTCGCGAGAGTCGCAGGTCATAGTTAACGAATTATTAGCATTTATACAAAATGCCGTCAACACCATGGACGCGGACAGCATCGCGCAGATCTGCAAGTCGAGTTTCCAAGAGGAGGACATTTGCAGTGGCAAGGCGCTGCTCTACGAGACGCTCGGTAAGACCGCCGAGATGCCACCCCGCCGAAGGGATGGAGGCGTGAAGAGTCTCAAGGACATCATCTCGCTATTCCAGGTGACCCGTACGAGCGACGTGCCTTCGTTCGTGGCGAAGCAGCTGCACCGGCTGCCCCCCGTTACGTTCGACCACGTCGATGTCACCAGGCTGCTGAAGGATATTATGTTCCTGAAGAAGAGCCTGACCGAAGTCCAGACTAAGTTAGAGGTATCCAATAACACCATAACTGATCTGCGTTCTGAGGTAGTATTACTACGTAACGCTATTTCAGAATGTAGGTCACACAACGCCTCGAACACAGTCGCACGTCACGGCGCGCGGAATGCATCCGTCAGCGACATCGCTGCTGCTGATGTAGCGAATTACGACGCACCGCCGGCAGTCGACCCGGCGCCGCTCACCCCGCGCCCCGCCGATCACCCGCCTGCTATAGAAGTGAAGGCGGGTACGTCACGTGTAAGCACTATGACCCCTCAACGTGCTTATGCTGAAATCGCCGCAAAAAGTCCCGCTGTTTCAAGATCTAAGCAGCGGTCATCAAAAGGGGTGCAGAACCGGTGTGTACCCGTTCACAAGGATCTGCCTAAACCGGCTCCTCGGGAGTCAAAATGTGACAAGGATGGCTTCATCAAGGTGGAAAGGAGGAAGAAGCCGGCTTGCCGAAATCAGTGCGGTACCGCACCGACTGGGCCCAAACACCTGCTGCGTCCCGCCCTGCCGACGACGCAATTGTATGTGTCCCGTCTACATTACTCTACGAAGGCCGAGGAGATCGTAGAGTATGTACGTGTGAAGACCGGAATTATCGTGAGGGTCGTGAAGTTGGAGTCTCACCACAAAGTGAATTTTTATTCTTACGTGTTGGGGGTTCCGACTGACCAGCTAGCGACCTTCATGAAGGAAGAATTTTGGCCGAAAGGTGTTTTATTCCGGCGTTTCCGCGGTCGGCTACCCAACACCACGGACTTACGAAAGACATTGTGACCGAGTGTTTAGTATTTTAATATTTAATATGTATGTTAGATTGTAAGGTATTTATCTATGGGCCTTTGATGCCTGAAATAAACGAATTATTATTATTATTATTATTATTAGCCCAGCTGCCAGCAGTGGGACACAATTATCGGCTAGGCAAAAAAAACGCCCACAGACATGTCCTAATTTACGTACCACGGTGTACCGTCTGTGAAACTGTTAAAGAGGCCCTATAGGTACATTATCATTTTTCATATTTGCACGAATATATTGACAATTTCAACCAACTTTTTAAACTGAACTTTTCCCTGAGTCCTAGATAGTAACATGGCTATTTCATGATTTCATTGCAAGATGTCAAAAATAAAACAAAAATTGTCAGTGTACAATTCATACTCAAAATGCCAATAAATCGCAATAGCCCTGTTCTAATTAGTAACATTGATAATATGTTAAGAAACACGTATGATCATAGAGAAAACGTCTAAAACAATCAGCATTATTGAACGTATAAGGAGTCTTAAGACCCAAAGGTACGAAGGATCTTGCAGGAATAGGAATACAATTGTAGTAACGAATCTCATTCACATAACAGCTGAGCTTATAAATAATTCATCGGCGGACCCGGATGTCTGTCTGGGCGACTAGCTTTACATTTGTAACTAGTTTTTTCCTGCGGTATTGCCGTTACAACGGGTGGGTATCCTTTGGGCGCATTTTCTGAGATGAAATGATGCGGTCCCGGGTTCAAATCCCGACCGACAAATATTTGTGCGATAAACTCGAATATTTGTGCTTGGGTCATGGTTTTTCTATGTATTTAAGTATATAATTTGTCTATATAGTAAGTATGTATATCGTCTAGTACCCATTACACAAGCCGTCTTAAGCTTAATTTGGGAGTAAGTAGATCGTTTTGTGTGAAGTTGTCTGATATTTATTTATTTTTAATGTTAAGACTATTATCTGAATTTCCTATTAAAAAATATTTGAGACTTGTCTGTTGATGTTTGTAATGAATGATGTATAATCTAACAAGTGTCGGTCCGGTCCAGGGATAGTGGCGCTACAAACAGCTTATGGCAATAATGTGAATGCGTCATATATTTGCATTATTAAACGTCAGTAGCGATTGTCATTAACCAAACTCGAAACATTGTTAACCGGAATGCTGTTCAATCCTTCGTTATTTAAAAAATCTAAGCCTTAGATAGAGCTACTAATGAAACTAGTCACTGGAAAGTTGTGATACAAAACAATAGCCCGAATAGAATCCTCTAACTATTATGATATGTGTATATGTATAAGTAATTCCACTTTTAATCTATGTTGGTAGGTACCTAGCTAATATGTCGGTAAAAAATAGGTATAACTTGCAACAAAACACAACAAGGATCATAAAAACGCGCACCCATTCACCCGGAGCCACGACCGTTTAACAATCAGCTGTTACGACTGCGGCCATTTTGATTTTGTTTTTTTTTCTAACGACGGAATGCAAGGTTATTCGAGACACGTCTTTGCAGAGACGAGGCATGGACTTATAGGTTGGTATATATTTTTAAAGTAGGCGAAAAATTGAGTTATTGTGATTGTTGAGAACGTAATATTCAAATATACATACAAATATTCAAATGATTTACGCATAAAATCTAGAAAATAATATATTTTGCAACTAACTTATCCAGGTATATTTCACATTTTTATAGCTATTGATAATAATTTGGCAATAACTTTACGAGGAAATAATCATAAATGTCGTAAAAAGTACTTTTTTTCTGTTTTTTTAAGGCTGTTAATAAGTTTTCCTCAAACATCCAATGAAATATCGTCATAACGTGCGTTAAAACAGGTTTCGAAGTGTCACGTTTCGGGCGGAACAATTCGAGAGAACTGTAAAGAAATTTCATACAAAATTGAAGGCCTAGGCCGGGAAGTATTTTTTTTTAAACATGGCTTCTGTAATATTTTCTTCGGTTTCCGCGACTGCGTTTTTCCTGCCATCTATGGGCGAGTAGCCAAACGACGAAACATGTGTCCTAGCTAGCTGTGCACGGAGTCTCTAGGGTGCATATAGAGGTCGCCACTGATTTTTGCAATGGGGTGCGCATGTCAAAAATAATCTGTCATTCACTTCATTTTATTTTGTGTTGGCTGAAACGAGAGCTGATTTGGTTTGTGAAAAATACTCGAATAAGGTGGTTGCGGGCATGTCCCTCCAACATCCCAACCAAACCCCTACAGAACAGTTACGGATAATTCGTTAGTGATAATTGCAAAAAGTCTGTTTTCAACACAAAAAAACCATTAAATTTACATTTTTCGACGAATTTTCATCCCATTTTCATCTATTGCGTGCTCTTAGTGTTTTATTTACAATTGGACGATGTGGACATGGTTAAACTATAAAGTGTTCAGTGGTTAGTTCTATTTTCGATTACATTAGTGCTAAATATATCGTGGTGTTGCTTGTTTTGATGAATAATTACTGGTGACAGAAGGCGTCCGAAATATGTGAGTATTTTTGCCTACACCTAACATCCTATTCAAGTAATTAACTAGAAAATACGTACCTAGTTTTCTTACATGTATACATTTCTTGACACTTTAAGGAAAATAAATTATTATTAAACCATTTCAGCACTCAATATCAAAGAAATTTTAATGTATATCAGTGAGAAACAGTATTTTGGAATAAATGTTTAGGATTTTTAAGTTAAAAATTCTTATAAGATTCTTGTTAGCAACAATCTGTTGGTATAACCAATATAATACTAGGTATTGGCTGGGTTAAAATTTAATTTTTCATTCAGATACATTGTTTTTATAACTAATGGAAGTCAGAGATAAAATATTTATAATATTGTCTTCCTATTAATAGTAGAATACACAATTACATTTAATGAAAACAACTCTTAATTGTTTCCTTTAATTGTATTATTTAAATTAATTATTAATAGTTCCATATTTTCTCTTGGGGGGCTCCGTAAATAATAAGTCTGTGGTGTTCGAAAATGGCTCCAACATCAAGATAGTTAAAAAATCTCCATACTAGCTTATCTAAGCACTATGTTATGTGAATAATTCTGCATTTCTATCATGTTTACAAAACAATCTGAAAACTTTTGATTGCACACCACAAATATCTAGGAACAAAAGAACAGCAGTAAACAACGGGCGCTTTTATCTCTCTTATCTTTAGATAGCATAGAATTTAGAAAACAAAACAGGTCTAGTATATAAGCTCCGTTTTTTCCATAAATAAATAAACTGGCAGTGACTTTGTTGCAAGTATGAAACCTGCCAATCACTACTGCCTTGACTTACCGGAGATCATTTTATGTACGGTTTTAACGCTTTAATATTGTTGTTCACCACAATTTTTAAAATTTTGGATAATTTAGGTAGGTTCTACTCAGAACCACAAGCTCTTTGGATCTAATTTGGAAAATAAGGGTCCCAATATTTTTTCGTTCTATTACATTACCTTTTCCATGTATCCTACTATAGCGGTAACAGATTGATGTTTACTGTTTAGAAGAAAGAAAAAAAAAATTATTGACTTAACTAAATAATAGTAATAATTACTAATCTAAAGATCAAACATACTTAATCTAAAAAACCTGGGTATGACACTTGACAATGCGGTTGGCGCAGTTTGCAGACACCTGCCTACTGAGCCAGCGGTCCCAGGTTCGAATCCCGGCCGGGGCAAATATTTGCGTGATGAACTCGAATTGTTCTTGAGTCATGGATGTTGTCTATATAATGTATTTATATATTATGTATATCGTCGTCTAGTACCCATAGTACAAGCTTTGCTTAGTTTGGGACTAGGTAGATTTGTGCATGATTGTCCCATAATATTTATTTATTCATGTCAATAAAATTACAAACAATAGTACCTATAGCTACTTATAAAATTAAGATTGTTTACACTTGTGGCAGTTTGACATAATTTCGCCAGATGCCAACTCACTAAAAAATTTGTCGCTATTTTTTGAAACATCGTATCTAGTTATTAGATTGATACTGAGATACGAGCTTTGTTTCAAGTAAGTATTTGTTACTTAGTGAGTTTTGGTAAACAGAGGTTAACAGGCGGTCTTATTGCTAAATAGCGATCTCTTCCAGACAACCTACCTAAACCTATTTATACATATTTATTTTATAACGCGTACTCGGGTAATTCCGAATGTCGGGTTATTCTGTTAAACTTCTTATCTTACTGTAGAAGTGTATAGTACCTATCTGAGGAAGTGTTGCTAGCGCAAAAAATGCTACCCCGTTTATTAAATATCAGTAATTTTCGGAATAACCCGACATTCGGAATTACCCGAGTACACCTTAAATCATAATTTGGAAGTCGGTCAATGAATGTTGCGCCTATCGATGAAGAGCTGCACGCTGGTGTCGCAGGTTGCGCTTTTGGGAAAGAAAAGGCATGCTTCATGTTTTTCAGTAAAACGGCCTATCGTGCCTAATCAGGCCTCTGATTCAGCCGCCCGTGACATTCAACCCTTGCCCTTTCGGCGCGTAACGTCATAGTTAAAACGGGAGGCTTAGGTTAAAAAAAAGAAACGTAACAGCCATAGAGTGGCCGCCCTGGCAAAAGTTCTCTACAGCTTCTATTTAGTATTAATTATTTGAGCCTCCCTGGTGTTTCGGTAACTTTCCAGTTACTGCTGTCAAAGGTTGACCGAAAAAAACTAAATTTTTCTCTGTTACAGTTACATCTATAACTAACTAATTAACTATTATAAGTAGGTACTAATATTATAAAATTCTACATTTGACAATTGGTTTTCTATGGAGGGAGGGGTCATGATTTCTGGAAATATCTTAATAGCGCGTTCCAGGTTCGCCTTTTGTTTTGTATGGGTGCGCAGCGGCAAGCCTGGCGCCATCTGTTGGTCAGAATTGCTTTGTTCTGGAGATGGAATATTTCACTAACATGAGTCAGATTGATCTACCACAGTAAGCTCTAGTAGGCTTGTATTATTTTATCGGCACTAGACGATATAAAATCGAGTACAGAGCCATAAAATAGCTGTACAAACAAAAATAAACGACTAATTATTCTAAAGCAATCGCGGGTGCAAGAATGTGTGGTTTGCAGTTAGTTCGTTTACCCTAGATTGGTAAAGTTTTTAAGCACCTTAACATTTTTTATATAAAATTGGGTCAATCCTTTACATTGGCATCAAAAGAGTAATAAATATACTGACATAAATATTTATTTTATTAGATTTATTAGTCGTCCTTAGCGGAATCACCCAAAGGTAAGGAGATAAAATAAAAATAAATAATAAATAATAATAATAAATATCGGACAACCTCACACAAATCGATCTAGTCCCAAATTAAGCTCAAGAAGGCTTGTGTTATGGGTACTAGACTATGATATACGTACTTATATAGATAAATATATACTTAAATACATAGAACAACCATGACCCAAGCACAGATATTCGAGTTCATCACACAAATATTTGCCCTGGCCGGGATTCGAACCCGGAACCGCCGACTCAGTAGGCAGGTGTCTACAAACCGAGCCAAACGTGTCGTCGTGTCGTCCAAATAAAAATGTATTTATTCAGTAACACAGAAATTCAGCTGACAAACAGTGTTGGTACCTCTTTTCAAGTATTTCATACTTGTGCTAAGAGGCACCGCTCTTCTAGGTGGTAAATTATTTGTATTATTGAACAATATATTATAATTAAGATCTTACTAACTATTCTTAACTAGTTTAAAATCAATTTAAATAAACAATATTATTATGGAGATAGATAAATATACACATATACATCACCCACAGACATATATTCGAATTCATCACACAAATATTTGCTTGCGGGGATTCGAACCTACGACCGCCGGGTAGTAGGAAGCTTCACTACTACTGATGATGTGTTCTTGTATTTGATGCGTGTCGAATGCAGACTTTGTTAATGGTCATCCTGGCGCGAATCCACGTGTCGTAATGTTTATTTAAAAACATTAGTTTTATAATTCACGGGCTGGAATAGGTTTTATGGTTCGCTTTGTTTGCGCTATTAAAAGACTTACCTACACTACACGGTTAAATGTTTATACAAAGAAACAAGGAATCACTACATAGTATAAAACAAAGTCGCCTCCTGCGGTTTGTCCCTATGTATGCTTTAGGTCTTTAAAACTACGCAACGGATTTTGATGCGTTTTTTTAATCAAGAGGATGGTTTTTAGCATTGCATGCGTGCGAAGCTGGGGCGGGTCGCTAGTTTAATAAAAAACGGTATGGAACCTATGGGGGTGGTGGTATAGTGTCATTATTTGGAGATTACTTCGTAAGATGTTTAGTTTTGTTGATTCAGCGGCGACAATAGAAAGTAGACGCCAGAACAAAATGTAAAATATATTTCAATCAGTCATAATTTTATGGTTAGTTACCCAAAGGGTAAAAACGGGACTCTAATTATACGAAGCCCCCGCTGTCCGTCCGTCACCAGGCTGTATCTCATGAACCGTGATAGCTGGACAGTTGAAATTTTTACAGACTATTGTATTACTGTTGCCGCTATAGTAACAAATACTAAAAAAAATTGGGCAAGTGCGAGTCAGACTCGCGCACCGAGGGTTCCGTACACACACACTTTCTATCCTGAAGTGGTTAAGTTAAGTTTGCACCTGGTATGTATAGAGCTCCATACAAATTAGGTGCAAAGTTAACGCAACCAATCCCTTTGTTGTATGGGAGCCCCCCTTAAATATGTATTTTATTTTATTTTTAGTATTTGTTGTTATAGCGGCAATAGAAATACATCATCTGTGAAAATTTCAATTGTCTAGCTATCACCGTTCTTGAGATACAGCCTGGTGACAGACGGACGGACGGACGGACGGACGGACAGCGAAGTCTCAGTAATAGGGTCCCGTTTTTACCCTTTGGGTACGGAACCCTAAAAACAGAATATAATAAATATTTAAGGCGGCTCTTACACATCAAACGTGATCGGTTGCGTGGTGATCTTTGCACCTCATTTATACCTATGGTTAAGATGGGATAAGGATTTTGTTTGGAACCCTCGGTGCGCGAGTCGGACTCGCACTTGGCCGGTTTTTATTTATTAAACTAACTACACTTTTACTGATCAGAATTTCTATGCCCCGGGATTTTCGGTGCACAAATGATCATTCATACACCTAAAACCACGCGATATTACTGTTAACCCTTTAGCGATTAGTGGCAATATATTTGCTGTCATAATTTATTTCATTCACTGAATATACATAGAGACTATTTTGGAAATTTATTACATAATGCCAGAAAATATAAACATATGATCCATAAAAAAATCCACAGCTCGTAAAACTTGTTTTTTCCATTGATAATAGGATTTTTCTTCGACAACATTTGCAGTATAATCTTAATTGATGTAAGTAACTGAAGAAAAAAAGCTAGAAAATAAAATTCGTATCGTTTGATTTCGTTACTAGCCATAATATTAGGCTTTTGAAGATTATGGTGGTGGTGAAATATTTTGTTTTTATAATAAACTACATGATCGCTGTGTCCCCATAGATTATGTATGACTGAACTACGAATTGTCAGTCGCTTCACGGACAGCGGCAAATATATTACTGTAACCGAGCATAAGGTGCAGGCTGAAAAACAGCGCTGTGCAGCCTACCCAGCTCACAGCATACGCTGAGCCTGAGCCTTTTGCCACTTGCCGAGCGAGATGGTACAAACGAGGACACAATCAACTGTACTCTGTACTCCCATAGATTAACACGTTGAAATAAGGTTTATATTCGTTTAAAAATGTAGGTACAGTTATCAGTGTCTTCGACAAGGTAGTACTTATATTATAATTCTGTCATGTATTTTTGTTGTTCTGGTGGCAATAAATATTTTTTTTTTTTTTTTATATTGCCGCCTTATATCTCGGTAATTTCAAGGAAAATTAAAAAAAAAACTCTCCGTTAAAAATCATTTAAAAATCAATTGAACCGCGTATTTACTGCCAGAATTTGCATAACCACCGTAGAAAAAAAAATGCTTTAAGGGTTAATTAATGTTCGTCATTCCTACGGAGCGCTGAAAACGATTCATATACAAAACGTCCTACCAAAACTTGTATATATAGGCAGACGCATGGACAGACAAACAGCGAAGGCTTATAATAGGGTTCCATATTCCCAGCCGTTTGGGTACAGAACGCCAAAAAAATCAAGTCACCTAAACATTATTAAATGCTAGGAAAACTTTACACAATGTTAATTTCGTAAACGTTGGGAACTTTGAAAGTATACTAATTGTGCGTATCGTTTCTGTACATACATATACAATTGTTTTTTCATCTCAATTGGCAACGTCGTGTTTTACTTTGTAGGGCGTCTTTGAGAATTTTTCTTTAGTGTAAGGATTTTTTTCTTTAGGTGAGCGAATCAAAAAAACATGTTTTGTGATTATGTTCAGATTTTGTAGCATTTTCTATACCTACTGGTGATTCTACGGGCGTTTCAACCGCCGTCAATTCTCCGTCAAAAATATTGAAAGTATGAGCTACACCAAGCTGCAAAGTTTCATACAATGATATACTGTAACTGGATCAATCAACTATTTTCTGCCACTCATTGCCATGGTGATGTCCCCCGGGTCACGTATAAAACTACGATTTTCCGTGGTTATATTAAGCAAACGCTTTGTAATTTAAGCAGTTATAAGCCCACCAGGAATATAAATTAACAACACTTTATAAGTTTAATCATGGTGCGCCAAAGTTCACATAATTTTTCAAGCCCGATTATTGGAACTCCGAAAATATTTCTCATAAAAATTTTCATTGTAATAGTCACTACTCATACTTGGTCACTCTTACTACCGATCATAACTCCGAACCATTTAAAATCATAATGTAATTTATCATAAATATCTCTAATACTCGTGCGGGGATCGTGCGTGTAAAACGCACATCCTAGGGTATGGCTAATGCGCAATAAGCATTTCAAAAAAACATATATGACACAGAGGGCGCTCCAGTAGCGTAAAGGATTAAGGGATGAAAGATTTGGTGTGATTGACGTAGCGATCGAATAGCTCAGTTGGGAGAGCAATGCGCCGGAAACGCAGAGGTCGCGGGTTCAAACCCGGCTTCGATTGTAGTAGATCGCATTCAATTTTTCTTTCTTAATTTACCTTTGTGTCATTATTTATATCTCTAATACTACTTTTTGTTTTCATACATTTATTCATCATAACTGTTTTTGATCCTATTTTTCACTGTCATAATTTTTTTAAGCAGACTTAATTCAGTGAATAAAGGATTTTGACCTTACAAACGGTCCGGTAGTTTTGAATTTTTGATATGTTGTCTAGGATGGTTAGTCAGTGTTTAAAATGCAAAATGCACAATTCCCCCCCCCTCCGCGCCCGCCACCATTTTGAAAAAAACCGGCACTTTCTTCATATTTTTGCTCATATCTTCCTTTAGGAGCATTTTAGCTAGAAGAAAGCTTCAACAATGTTATAGAGAGTTAAATTTACTACATTTTCCATTTTATATTTTGTTTCTAGGACAGATAGTTACGGAGATATGCACATTTAAAAAAACTTAAGAAATTGCAATTTCCAACTCAAAAACAAACTTCTGGATTATATCTTCGTTTAGGAGCATTTTAGCTAGATTAGTGCTTGGGCAATTTTGTAGAGAATTAAATTTACTATAATTTACATTTCAAATTTTGTTTCTAGGACAGATAATTACGGAGATATGTAAAAAATAAAGTCACATTTTCCAAAAATGTATGTAAAAATGGACATGAGTTTTATAAGCAATTATATTTCCTACATGTTTTAATTTGTCCTAGACTAGTCCGTAAGTGAATGACAGCGTTCTAAACCAAGAATTTTGAGAAATTTTCGGAAAATTCGACTTTTCCTGTTTTTTAAATGTGCATATCTCCGTAACTAACCATCTTTGATTTTGTATTTATGTATTTCCACGGCACGACGTGGCATCGCGGCACGGTGTCGCGTCGATCCACGATGCGACACGATGTTTTGGGCCTTTGGTTATATTTTGTCACAATAAAAAGTTTAAATCAGCAGTTTTCAATGCAGTTTCTTAAGAAACTCAAAGGTGGCAAACAACCGTACGGCGGCGACGATAAGTTCCAGGAAAACAAAAACATTAGCATTAAGCACTTTCCCTAATCTATTTCTGCGGCGGTCGACATTGACCGCAAGCGACGCCGCGTGATGTAAGGTGGTGATGGATACGTCACCGTTATTTTAAGACGGAAACATTGGCAATTCCGCGTTTTTCAACTGATTTCAAAAAGGAGGGGTATCTTAATTCGGTTGTATTTTTTTTGTTTGTTACCTCAGAAGTTCGTCGCTTGTGAACCATTGCGAAAAGTCTTCCGTAAACGTTTTTGTTTGAGAGCAGGCATCACCATGTTGGTCCTATACAATTTTGGTGATGACCTGATAACGAGATCCGTGAAGAATCGAGGGAACTCTTCGGATATTATAGGCACATCTGTGGCGATCTTGGTGTTTTTTTAATAGTAATTCCTTCATTTTTATTTATTTATTACATACCTTTATACTAGTGTACACACCAGTCCTATAAAAACAGACACCAGTCACATCGTCTACAAAATATAAACTATAAACTGTTTAGTTTTAGTTATTAGAAAAAAATATTAACTACCTATTAATTCGTTAATTTTGTTCTCGGAGTGATTTTTTTTTTCTCGTTGTAGTCGATTATTTTGAAAAAGTGATGATTGTGTTGTTAGCTGAGAAGTCCGATTGTCTATGAGATTTGGAATATTCTTGGAGTGTGATCGGCATTGACCGCGAGCGACGCCGTGTGATGTAACGGGTGGTGACAGATACGTCACTGTTATTTTGGGATGGACGGAACATTGGCAATTCCGCGTTTATTGCTATTAAGAAAGGGTTACACGGGACGTAACCAGTATCCTTTTACTTACTGGTCTGGCTCAGTGACCCAAAAATAATCTTCACCTCTGGGATAAGCCATTCTTCTTTGTTTTGCGCCTTTTCCTGCCTGTTAAGGGTATTTAGGGCGCACAGATCCATCGGCACCTAGTCTTTCTAGCGGTATCTAGGGCGGTCGACCAGACGATTTCCACTCGGTCGCCTTGATACGCTCTCTTTACGGCCCGATCGTCTTCCATCCTCTCCAGGTGACCCAGCCAGCGGAGTAGTGTGGCTTTGATCTCGCCAATCCTTTCCTTTTATTTACTCAGTGACCCGAAAAGGATTTGACACATCATCATAGGCCTTAACACCTTTATCAGATGATTTTTATGCAGCGTTTTTGTGGCAGTGTTTGAAATGACTACAGTCCGATGCGGAAGCGACAGTGACATAAGAGAACGCAATTCTTCTCTGTTTTGCGCCCTTTCCTTTTAGCCATACACAATTTAAGCATAATATGAAAGCTTCTATGTTATCTTCGCAAAAGGCGCTAAGACTAACTAATATTGCTCGTCTTACAGTCGCCAACAGATATATCGCAGCATATAAGGCGTTCATAAATATCTGAACACGACTCTTATTGACTGGGCGTTACAGTACATGTTCAGATATTTATGAACGCGTTATATGCTGCGATATATCTGATGGCGACTGTACAAAACCGGAAGGGTGAGTTGGTGCCTTGGTATGGCAGTTAGCACGGCGCGCCGCATAATAGTGAGCGAAGCAAAGTGAGTGTGCGACTCGCACCTCGCAGCGAGGACGATGTTAGATTTTGAAAATTCTGCGGAGTGCGACATAAAACAAATAATAAATAAATATCAGATAACCTCACACAAATCGATCTAGGCCCAAATTAAGCTCAAGCAGGCTTGTGTTATGGGACCAGACGACGATATACATACTTACATAGATAAATATATATACTTAAATACATAGAACAACCATGACCCAAGCACAAATATTCGAGTTCATCACTCAAATATTTGCCATGGCCGGGATTCGAACCCGGGACCGCCGGCTCTGTAGTCAGGTCTCCACAAGCCGAGCCAACAGCGTCGTCAACATTGACCGCGATCCGCGGTGGTGACAGATACGTCACCGTTATTTTGGGACGGGGCGTTGGCAATTCCGCGTTTTTTGCTTTTAAGAAAGAGTTACACGTGACCCGTATCCTTCTAAGTTATAAATAAATACAGCGATACCCTTCGGCCGCCATCGCAACCATTTCGCAACTAACTGCGCAGAGAATTTAATATAATAATTAATAAAATAGATTCTTCTTTACAAGCTGCGCCGCACGGTGTTAACCGCTCATCCCACGGGAACATTATATTTATCGGGATGAAAAGTAGCCTATGCGTTAATCCAGGGTGTCAACTACCTTCATGCCAAATTTTATTAAAATTGGTTCAGCCGTTTTAGCGTGAATAAGTGACAAACATACACACTGCAACTTTTTGGGAGCAGATTTATTCTTTTTTCGCAACTGGCTGCGATTTGCGATTGAAGTTTTAATTTTTTAGGGTTCCGTACCCAAAGGGTAAAAACGGGACCCTACTACTGAGACTTCGCTGTCCGTCCGTCCGTCCGTCTGTCACCAGGCTGTATCTCAAGAACGGTGATAGCTAGACAGTTGAAATTTTCACAGATGATGTATTTCTATTGCCGCTATAACAACAAATACCAAAAATAAAATAAAATAAATATTTAAGGGGGCTCCCATACAACAAACTTGTTATAGATTTTGGTACGGAACCCTTCATGCGCGAGTCGGACTCGCACTTGCCCATTTTCTTTTTCAAACGTAGCCGTCGGCCCAAGTTTCAAAAAACGTCATTTCTTTGTACGCAACCCTTATTTGCAGTTTGCACTCAACAATCTCATCAACTTTCTTTAGTGTTTTACTTTGTGACTCCAATACAGTATTGACTATAGTGAAAATGAATCGTTTCATTGAAATCACTGAACATACACGAAACATACACGAACATATTCTAAAATACACGAAACGAAATAAACTACCACTAACTTTTGGACTATTTACTATTCTTAATTGAACAAAACAAAAGCTAAAAAGAAGACGTGTTTTGTTTTGACTAAGAATTTTTATGACGTCACATGCCAGTATCGTCATAGAAACTTCATAGTAACAAATCTTTTTCGACATTAAAGAGTAGGTAGCTGATTTCAGCTGTCATCAAATACCGTATTGAAATATCTCCAGTTAAATGGACACATGTGCGTCCCAAAATAGCCGAGAGCCGTGCATCGGGGTAATTCCGGCAGCTATAAATCCAGCAATTTCAAGCTGTGACGTCAGAGCGCTGGAAGAAACAAAGTTATTGTAGGTTAGCTGTAAAGGTGAAGTCATCATAAACTTAATAGGCCCCTATTCCTTTTAAAATTTATTATTTTCATATTACGACAAAATATACCTATCGATCATTTCAACCAACTTTTTGAAGGGAATAATACTTTTCCCTAGAGTTCTAGAAAGTAACGTAGCTATATCAATATCATGCTTTCATTGCGTGCGGTCGAAAATAAGTTGAAAAAAAAAAAACAGTTTTCTGCATGAATGCGGCGGTCCCGGGTTCGAATCCCGGCCACGGCAAATATTTGTGTGATGAACTCGAATATTTGTGCTTGGGTCATGGTTGCTCTATGTATTTAAGTATATATTTATCTATATAAGTACGTATATCGTCGTCTAGTACCCATAACACAAGCCTTCTTGAACTTAATTTGGGACTAGATAGATTTGTGTCACGTATTGTCCTATATTTATTTATTTATTTTATATATTTTGTCAAATTCGAGTAGTTTTTGAAACGAAAACTATCAGTGACAAATTCAAACTAGGTTTCAAATATATACCAATAAATCGATATGGCCCTGTTCTAAGTCGTAACATTGATAATATGTTAAGAAACATGTTTGATCATAGAGAAAAATGTCTAAAACAATCGGAATTTTTGAACGGATAAGGAGCCTTAAATCAAGATTGTGATTGAGGTCTACGGGTTATCTGAACTCGAATATATAATAGTATTGCAATATCTCCAGTTAATTAGACACATGTGCGTCCCAAAATAGCCGACAACCGTGCATCGGGGTAATTCCGGCAGCTATAAATCCAGCAATCTCAAGCTGTGACGTCAGATCGCTGGAAAAAACAAAGTTCTTGTTGGTCGACCGTGAAATCATCATAAACTTAATTGCGGCACACTACTCGCGAAGTTGGGCGAAATATGGTGTGGAGAGGCACTTCGCTGCCCATACTTCGGCCAACTTTGCCTCGGCCAACTTTGCCTCAGCCAACTTTAGCTCGGCCGACTTTGCCTCGGCCGACTTTGCCTCGGCAAACTTTGCCTCGACCGACTTTGCCTCGGCCAACTTTACCTCAGCCAACTTTGCCTCGACCGACTTTGGCTCGGCCAACTTTGCCTCGACCGACTTTGCGTCGGCCAACTATGCCTCAGCCAACTTTGCCTCAGCCAACTTTGCCTCGGCCAACTTCGCCTCGGCCAGCTTCGGTCAATTTCGCGAATAGTGTGCAGCCGCAATAAGAGCTAGGCTCTTGTCGGTGGAGAAACTTCATGATATCATAAAAATGAAACTTGATGATATTAAAATGAAACACTGGTTAACTACCAATCCACCGACTCCCTGCAACCCTCACTAGGTCATCGACCAACTACCACCCACTCGACTTGTAGTTGTGTTTGTATGTTTGTTAGTTCTTCACGCATAAACGACTGAACCAATTTTGATAAAATTTGGTATGGAGATAGCTGACACCCTGAATAAGCACATATAGGCTAAAAAATACAGTCTGTATGATTTGATTTTTAAACACACATTTGACAGTTCTCTGTTGATGTTTGTAGTGATGTAGCAAAGACATATTGTTTGCCAAATCTAACGATTATGAATGGTTGATCAAATCGATTTTATCGACGAACTTTTTTTCAAACCTGAATATATTTTTGTTTATTTTGTGTAAATCAATATTTTTTTCAACTACGAGCCGTCGGACTCACTGGAGCTTTTCTATATAAAATAATCGTTTGTTTTATTGTTCTTTCTTTAGGTTATAGATTTATCGATTTAATCGATTTATACCAATTTACAGAAATAGCACATGAATCGACGCAAGATTTAGTCACAACACAGCTTTAAAAAAAAAAGACGTAGTACGTAACTGTTTGAGTAATGATTTATTATCGTTAAATACTTCAACACCGTGATAAGAAAAATATAACATGCACTCAATTGTATCAAATAGAAAGTGAAAAACGTTTATAGATACTCAAAAACCACTATGTTATTGCTTGTTTTTTTTTATGAAATTCAATATGTCGCGCAGATTTACGTTAGGTATCGGTATTATGGGTCCTGTGATGTGACAAATTTAAAGACCATACACACTATAGTCTTTCTGTGGAATAAAGCGTGACACCGCGGGTTGCAGCTATCAATAAACCTGACAGTGTATTTGTGACGTCATCTAGTTTCAATAATCGCTATGCAATTATATTTTAGACAGATGTTAGAGGAAACGTCTAATTTAATAATCATAAGTCGTAACACCAGAAGTACCGGATACGAGATCATTACGGATGAAATATTTACACAATGATTCGCGATGAAAGTGATCCCGCATGTTGGCAACTAACACGGGAAATAAACTCGAGTTTGTTTCTGAATTGCTGGAATTTGTCTTTTTAGGGTTCCGTACCCAAAGGGTGAAAACGGGACCCCATTACTGAGACTTCGCTGTCCGTCCGTCCGTCTGTCACCAGGCTGCTCAAGGACGGTGATAGCTAGACAGTTGAAATTTTCACAGATGATGTATTTCTATTGCCGCTATAACAACAAATACTAAAAAAAAAATTAAGGGGGGCTCCCATACAACAAACTTGTTATAGATTATATATATGTATAGGTACGGAACCCTTCATGCGCGAGTCGGGCTCGCACTTGCCCTTTTTTTTACGTTTTCATCCCTATGTCCGCCATTTTGAAATTGTTCGTATAACTTAATTACACTAATATTATAAAGACGAAAGTATGTGAGTGTTTATGTGTATGTTTGTTAGTTCTTCACGCTCAAACGGCTGGACTTATCTGATACATTTTGATATGAAAGTAGACACTCTGGATTAACACATAGGTTATTTATCCCGACAAATGTAGTGTTCCTGTGGGATGGGCGGGTAACACCGCGCGGCACAGCTACTCACAAAATTTCATGAGAATCGGTTGAGAATCGCGACCTCTATGCGAGAACAGGAAGTCCGGACATATTTACCAAATAATGCCAAGCTTTTGCCAATAAGGCCAAGTTTTTTTTTATTCTACGACGGTGGCAAACAAGCATGCGGCCCGCCTGATGTTAACCAGTTACCGCCGCCTATGGACGCTTGCAACGCCAGGAGCATCACACGCGCGCTGCCAACCCTTTAAGAACCTATTTACTCCCCTCTTGAAGAACCGCATGCTGTAGCCCCCGGGGACTCCTCGGCAGGGAGCTCGTTCCACATGCGTAAGGTTGCCATCTCTGAAACCTGGCTACCAGGACAAGAAAAAAATAATTAGTGCAGTTATAAGTAATAATTTAAGTATGTAATTTATAAGTGGTAGCACACGAAAATGTTTGTGAGCGCTTTATCCGCCAACAAACTGTCCTCAGTTTGGCGGAATATAAATGTTATACATACCACTTTAGTTTCTTTATGATAAATAAATTAAAAAAAAAAAAAAAAACCGTGAGAACCCCGGACTTTGGAGCTCAGAACCCGGACGGCGGACATGTCCATAATTTTTTGTACTTACTGATTAAAATAACAAATCAACCTTATACAAGGAAGGAAGGATGGAAACTCTTTCATCATTTTAAAATTTTGTTCGGCTGTAGGCGGATTGGTAGTTTCATGAAAAAAAAAGTCGCCGTCCACAGTCGTGGTTCCTGTCTCATGAGCGACCTAATTTATGTATCTCGACGTACTGTGCGTGAAAATGGTAAACCCGGACTACAAATAAAACACCGCCCGGACGCTCCCCGGACGCCCTTTAAATTAGGACAAATCCGGGGAAACCCGGACGGATGGCAACCCTACACTTCCGGAGCGTTCGCATACGAAAGAATTGCAGGCGAAGCGGGAATGGAGTCGCTCCGCTCGCTCGGCCAAATGAAACGTCCTAACCGTTTTCCCGAAGGGAAAAGACGACGAAGCCGCATTCTGCGCTATTTATACTTGCGCGTGCGCTGCCAAGCTTTTTACCGGCTTCGGGGCGATTGATCGAGCGAAAGGTTACCGATTGTGATTCACTTACTGACCAAATGTTTACAATGAAGCGAAAAATTAAAAAAAAACCACGGTTCAGGCAGGATTCGAACCTGAGGCATCGGATCTTTACGGTAGATGGCGCTACGATGCCACCCTGAAGCAACTGGGTTGAAAGATTCAACGGCTCTGGCATCAGGTTCGGTGGTCCAGTTGGTAGGACGCCCGTGTTGGCCCGGTAAGCCGTTGGAGACGCAGGTTTGAATCCTGCCTGAACCGTTGAATTATTACATTTTTCGAGTCATTGTAAACTTTAGCTTTACGTTACTGCTTTAATAAAAATAATCACTTATCGACCAGTTATGAATATCTGTCGGGCCATAAAAAGAGCGTTTCAGGGGCGACCGAGTGGAAACGACCGGTCGGCCGCCCTAGATACCGCTGGAAAGACGAAGTGTAGATGGATCTGTGCGCCCTAAATATCCCTAATCGGCGGGAAAAGGCGCAAAACAGAGAAGAGTGGCGTTCTCTTGTGTCAGAGGCCAAGATCCTCTTTGAGTCACTGAGCCAGACTAGTAAGTATGAATGTCTGTACAGTTAGCAGAAGAAATTACGCATGCCAACTGATCAAAATAGGCATTACGAAAATGTTTTTTGAGGATGTTAATCGATTCAATTTTTTATTGGTACCTATTGAATGTCTATATGGGACTAACTACACTTACTGCTTTAAAAATCAAAAATGACCATCGGTTCGTTTTTCCCATAACACAAGCCTTTTTGAGCTTAATTTGAGACTAGATCGGTTTGTGTGAAAACAAAATTATTCCTACAGAGCGCTAAAACGCTCCTCACAAATGGCCACCTAATAGTGATCGTGACGTCATTATATGTTATGGCTATTGGGTACCAATATTTGTATAGAGACAATAAGTAATTTACCATTTTCACCGTGAAAAAGTGCGTTTAAGTTCATGGTTGTCAAACAATTACTAGCATAGAGGCATTCTATCTTCGTCCTCCGGGTAGGCAAGCACTTGTGACTCCTCTGGTGTTGCAGGTGGGCGACGGTAATCGCTTTCCATCAGGCGATACGTTTGCTCGTTTGCCCCCTATGACATAAAAAAAAAAACAATTTTATTTTTTTAATTATGAGGATTTTGAAAACCAATTTCAAACTTTCTTTTGCATAAAATAAATCATAAAATTGCATACCTCTTCACATTTTTCAAAAAATATATCTTTTTGTTTTTTTTTCTTTGCCATGATATTTTTCATACTTCATATAACTACAGTATGCTGTCATCAGTCATCATCCCTGTTATCCACAAAACCGCACCGCGCGCTTTGCGCGTATGTAAATTTCGAATTAAATCTTACTATCCGCCATTCCCCGGTATTTCCCAGGGGCGCCATTTTCCCGGGATAAAAACTATCCGATATCCGTCTCTGTACTCCACAGCGCTACCGTATACTTGTAAAAAAACTGGAATAAGCTAAATATCCCCTACTGGAAAGCGCCCGCAACTTTTCTGCGTAAGGGTCCTTTTTAGGGCTCCGTACCCAAAGGGTAAAACCGGACCCTAATAGGCCTATTACTAAGACTCCGCTGTCCGTCTGTATTTCTGTCCGTCGGTCACCAGGCTGTATCTCATGAACCGTGACAGCTAGACAGTTGAAATTTTCACAGATGATGCATTTCTGTTGCCGCTATAGCAACAAATACTAAAAAACAGAGTAAAATATATTTTTGTAGGCAGTTTATAAAACCCATTTTTTTATACCGTGCACATGTCATTGACCCCGTAATTAAAATTCCCAGTCCTGCAAAATATCGCATATTTTCGTGGTAAATGTTATTATGCACTCGTATGAGTACCGCTTTTATGTATTGCAATAAATATGTCACTTGGCCCCCGTAACGTGAAATTATTTATTTCTATCGTGTCTGTTTTTTGTTTATGTACCTATATTTTGTTTGGCTTGTATTACCAACTAGAAGTTACTTGGTTGTAGAGATAAACTTATGTACTTAAATAATAGAAGGTGCCGCAAAGTCGTCAGCGTAAATCTTATTGACCGTAACTAGTCGGATAAAATTAAAATCCTATAACCATCTTTGGATATTCAGCTATTCTTTCACTTACCTACCGGAATTGCATTTGCCCGAATGTTTCGTTTACTCGAAAAGTCATTTGACATAATCTTGTATTCCCGAATATTATATGCCATTATGATACGAATGCCATAAGTATTCTTGTCCATAGTATTGAAGTGCCATAATATTGTTTGATTAGAATACACCATACTAAATATTGTTTCTTTGCGAATCCATCCTGACTATGCATTAGTGTTTGTTAATACAAACCTCACCTAATCAAGTTTTCGGTTTTGGTCCAATGTTCCCTTTTATCGTTCTTCGTATCGTTTCTTCTAAAACTGTAAATTAGGTTAGGATTCGTATTTTGAAGCAAGCATTCTGACGCTCCGCTATACGGGGTCACAAAACAAACCTAACCTAATCTACATATTTCGGTTTTCGACCAATGTTCCATTTGGATTGCATATGACATTATATTATGTGATAGTTATGGAATACAAACATTATGGAAAATGTGATTATTGGAATTAATATTATGGGAAACAAAGATTCTGGCATACGATTAATATGGTAAACAATGATTATGGGAAACATAATAAGAGGGAAAGAAACAAGACCGGATTTATATACGTGTCTCACATATTGCTGCATCCCTCTCGTCAGTGACTAATTTAGGAAAGTGTAATAGCAGCATATGCCATGTTCTGTTAAACACGACACTGTCGTAATTTGCGCGTCTATTTCCGTGGAACAGACGCAGTGACCGGTTAATGGTCCTGTAAAAATGCGCGCTGTGTCGCGCGAATGTGTTTGCGTAAACAAATATTACAATACGTTTATCTAAATAAATTAATTAAAGGACAAAATTACACAAATCGACCTAGACCCAAACTAAGCAAAGCTTGTACTATGGGCACTAGACGACGATATACATAAAATATAAATACATATATAGATAACGTCCATGACCCAGGATCAAATATTCGAGTTAATCACACAAATATTTGCCCCGGCCGGGATTCGAACCCAGGACCGTCGGCTCAGTAGGCAGGTCCTCTAAAAACTGCGCCAACCGCGTCGTCGCCTGTTCTAAGACTGTTACTGACATTGAATAAAATACTGCTATGCTTTTTATCTTCACGAAGACCTGCCTGAGAATCAGTCAAGTATATTTAAAATAAAATTCTGTCGAAGATGTAATCTTTGTTACTAGCTTTTATAGCCGACTGTACTTTTCTATTGTTGTAAACTCCACTTATTAGAATAAAACACTTGTTCAGGACAACGGATACTTTTATTTTATTCTTTTCACATTTAATACAAGGTAAGGTAATCAGTATACACTTCACCAGTCGCAACGAGAGAATGCCCCCATCAGCCCAGTGTTTGGTCTTTTATAAACTCGTCCTGTGACGACAGCTTTGGCGGGTATTTCGAAATGTTACCAGACTAAAAATAATACTGGCGCGTTTATTAATATTGCCAGCGAAATAAACAGCAACCTAACACTCGACCATCCTGCTATTGTGTATGTCCCCATACACGTATCATGTGAAAACCTAACACTAGGCTGGATGAGGCAAAATAAAAATCATCAATTTAAAATAGTAATAATAATATGGAAATTACATAAGAATAATTAATTATATAATACATTATAATTAAAATTTCCGTATTATAAACTGTTTCCACACTATTTTCGTATTTATATTTCGAGATGTGGGCAAACCTGTTCCCACATTACCTATGTGAGCAAAATTGTTCTCACTTTACTAAATAACTAATGTGAGCAAAACTGTTCCCACTTTACTAACTAATGTGAGCAAAACTGTTCTCACTTTACTAATTAACTAATGTGAGCAAAACTGTTCTCACTTTTTCGGTAAGTCTATTCTGTGAGCAAAGCTGTTCTCACTTTCCTAACTGACTAAGTGAGCAAAACTGTTCTCACTCTCCTACTAGTCGACTAAAGTGAGCAAAACTGTTCCCACTTACAACTGACCGTGAGCGAACCTGTTCTCACAGTAGGTATGAAGGTATGTATGTAATCAACATCTTAACTAACCAATAGTCGCTAGTATACAATTATAGTTACATAATTTCTGAAATAATTCAATAATACAATACACAAAAATATATTTCATTCAGTGTAATCTCTATTTGTATGAATACATGTTAATCAGCCGTTTGCAAGGATTTAATTCATTAATCTTAAGCTAACATATTATTTTAGTAAAGGTAATCTTTTATTTACAAGTATTAACCATAAATTTCGTTAACACAAACATTTATCCATTATTTTGCTGACTAGAACAATTTTCATCATCGCTATCAGTGTCATCATGAACTTCCAGGGCAGCAACATGAATCCAGGGTTTAATGCGATCAGCGGCTATAACAGAACTACGCCCATGTTTCATGTTACTGAACCCCGGTACGGAAGAAATCTTGTATCGGTCGTTTCCCAACACCTTTGACACACGGAATGGACCTACATATGCAGGAAGCAACTTCTTGCTCTTGCCATCATTGTTAAAGGACGTTTTGGTTATTTTAATAAGATCACCCTCATTGTAACAACGTGCAGGCCGTCTGCCCTTATCGTAGTAAGCCTTTTGTTTGATTTGTTCATCTTCAATTTTATTTTTAACCTCCTCCCTAATTGAGCCTATATCTTTATTCTCGCGAGTCGTTTGCACAATTTCATTGAAGGCGGGATTCATATTTCCGTTCATAAAAGTACCGAATAATACTTCAGAAGGCATTCTTCCGGTAGTTTTATTTACGGTATTGTTGATACCCCACTGTATTTTCCCTACTTCATTGTCCCAGTCCCTTTAATTATTGTTGAGATTTTGGGCCGTCAAAGAGTTCAGGATCGTGCGGTTGTAGCGCTCCACCTGACCATTTGACTTAGGACTAGCCACCGCATTTAATATGTGCTTGATTCCTTTGTCAGCGCAATATTTTCTGAAGGAATGGGAGGTAAAGCAACTACCACGATCTGTCACTAAACGAACAGGAATCCTAAAAGTATAGAACACATCGTTCAACACCTTAATTACATTTATTGTTTTTGTATTTCTGACGGGTTTGACAAAGGTAAACTTCGTGAAAGCGTCAACAAGAACCAAAAGGTAAGAATTCCCTCTTTTTGATCGCACAAAAGGCCCAAGGTGGTCGGCATGTAAAGTGTGAAAAGGCATTTCGACTTTGGCAATGGGATGCAACAAACCCTCCTGATTATTTCTATGCCGTTTCGCATACGCGCACTCAATACAAGCAGTGACATATTTCTTTACAAAACGAGACATTTTTGGGAACCAGTACTGCTTTTTTATTTTTTCTAGAGTTTTTTCTATGCCAAAGTGTCCAATGTCGTCATGGTTCATTTTACATATTTGCCACCTTGCGCCCTTTGGTATCACCCATTTGAGATCGTCCTTGTTGCCATTGATACAGCGAAATAGCTTGTTATCTTTGATAACATAATTATCCCTGATATGTTGTAGGTCTGTAGGATCTACATCACTCATGAGAATCTCGCGAGTCCTAGCAAGCTCAGAATCACCTAGCTGGAGTGTGAGCAACCAATCGTCAGCGGTAATACTCATTATAGCAGGAAAGGGTTCAAATTGGGAAACGTGGTCTGCAGTTGGGTTACGCGAGAGGGCATCAACATGCGACATTTTAATCCCGGCCCTATACTCCACCGAACAACTGAACTCTTGTAACATGAGCCACCAGCGGGCAATACGAGGAATCAGGTCCCGTTTTGAGAAAGTAGACCGCAGTGCACTACAATCGGTCATTATTTTGAAATCTCTCCCTATCAAGTATACCCGAAATTTCTTTAGGGAGCAGACGACGGCTAAAGTTTCTAATTCATAAGAATGGAAATTCTTTTCCTCGGGTGATGTTTGGCGGCTGTAATAAGCAATGGGCTTTAAATCAGTAGTGCCAGATACTTTCTGTAATAATATTCCACCAATGCCATACTTACTGGCATCAGTGTGCAGTTCTATCTCTGCTGTGTGGTCATAAATAGCAAGGATAGGCCTGCTGATTAGTCTAGCCTTAAGAGTCTCGAAAGCCCCCTCCTGTGCATCAGTCCACTCCCAGATAGAGTCCTTTTTTAACAGTTTTGTTAATGGATTGGCTATTTGGGCAAAGTTCTTAATGAATTTTCGAAAAAACCCAACTAGACCTAGAAACTGTCGAACTTTGTGAACATCAACTGGACGTGGAAAGTGTTGCACAGACTGGATTTTCTTCTCTCCGGGCTTTACTCCATCAGCACTGATTTCGTAGCCTAAATAATCAATCTTATCGCGGAGGAAACTACATTTAGAGAGGTTGAGGGTTAGTTTGGACTCTTCAATCAATTGCAAAACTTCCTCTAACCTGTCCAAGCACTCATCGGGACTTTTACCAAATATGAGCAAATCGTCGATATATACCGTGGCCTTAGTAAAGCGCGCGGAACCCAGAATGCGGTGCATCATACGCTGAAACACAGCCGGTGCATTTGCCAGTCCGAATGGCATCCTATTAAATTCGAATTGGCCATCTGGGGTCACGAATGAAGTCAGATGTTTACTTTGCTCCGATATGGGTACCTGATAGTATCCGGATGCCAGGTCCAGGGTTATAAAATACGCCTGACCAGCTAAACGAGCGATCTCGTCATCAATGATTGGCATCGGATACCTTTCTTTTATGGTTACGGAATTTAACTTCCTGTAATCTATACACATACGTAGACTACCATCAGGTTTACGCACTAGAATAATGGGGCTGGCATATTCCGAAACAGACTCTCGAATTATGCCTGCCTTCATCATTTCATCAATCATATTACGCACTTGCTCTCTTTCATGGTGGGATAGTCTATAAGGTCTAGATGCAATAGGACGTTGGTTATTGAGCTCAATATTCATCTGGGTGACGTTAGTACAACCTAATTCTGCTAAGTTTGTGGCGAAACATTGTTTGTACTTGTTTAACAATGTCAGAAGCCTATGTTTGTGGTCTTCCGAAACATTGACGCCTATTCGAAGTTTAGCCTCCGTTATATTTTCAACATCCGCAGACTCTATTATCGGTGGGTTCTGAGCCATAATTCTATTCACGGCAGCAACCCTTTCGGCTCTACAGACCACAAAATGTTCCATCATCAAACAAGGACTACAACATGGGGCAACGATTATGTTGATGGTGCCGCTTTTGACATTGTACAACCCACCACATACAATGAACTGTTGCCCCGGTTTCCCTACTAACCTTTCTTTGATCACAATGTTCCCGCTAAAACTTTCATCGGTTATAGCCTTAATAGAAGCAGGTCCGTATAGTTCTACATCCTGAGCAACTGAAATTTTTACTGTAGAAGTATTGCTTGATTCTGGTTGTGGCATTTCATTTCCAATATCTATGAAGCGCAAATGGTTCAAATCCTTGTACACAATGATATGAGGTAGTTCCGTGAATGATTGTCCGACCAGTACCGATTTGTCTAAAAGATTATCCTTTACTACTTTACAGGGTACCTTAGCTACGACACCATCAATGTTAAGATCAAGCCATACTTCTCCAAGAGACTTTACTAAGCTGTTCCCAAAACCTTTCATAATGGACTCTACTTGGTTATGAGATGTACCTACAGTGGTGACAAAAGACTCCTTGACTAGCGTAACTTCGCTTCCGAAATCGATAAACACCTCTACTGACACGTCATTAACAAGGGCATCTTTAGTGTATTTTGAATTAGCCATGCCAGTTAGACATAAGGATCTAACTTCGGGGGTTTTCGTGCTTTTAGAATTATTATCAGATTTCTTGAAGCAGTTTTCGGGCTTATGACCGACCTTGTTACAATGATTACACTTGAGCAACGGTTTCGGACAATGCAAAAAGTGATGACCTTTTTCTTTGCAGTTGAAACAAAAGGTGCTCTGTGGCTGTGCTTTGTTTGCCCTTGAACTTTGATTATTGCTTGCAGAGTTATCAGACCAATTTCTATTTTTGATATTGCCTCTATCTTGATTGTTTAGATCCTTATTACTCATTAAGAATCGCAAAAGTTGATCAGGGTTTGAACAACGCACGGCCACAGCACTGGATTTTGTTGTCCTATCGGTAATACCATGTATAATGCAGTCAACTGCCTGCCTTCCACTAAGACCGCATTGATTTACAAGAGCCAATTTATCATAATAATAAACCTCTATTGATTCATTAAATTTACTTTTTCGTTTCAGCATCTCCTCCAATGTTTGGCCATAGTTTTCTTCGCAAGGAAAAGCATTGATCAATTTTTCTTGCCATTCTTGCCATGTAAACAATATGGTATCCAAACTTTCATACCAAACTTTGGCCACACCTTGGAGTTTTTGCATTGCGAAATGGATCGTAGTTTTATCATCCCATCCGTAAACAGATGCACATTCGTTAACCTTTTTCAACCATATAACAATTCGTTGGTTCTTAGTAGATGGATCAAAATTTGGAAGGATATTTTTGTGATCTATAGATTTGTTGGTTGAAATGGCACCTGCTGGCGGATGAGATGATAAATTATTTCTAATAGAATTTACTATTTGAGCTACGTCTTCGGTAGAAAAGTTACGACTACATGATCTGCGCTGCTGCTGTTGGCTGCGATCACGACTAGAACCTGGTCTTTCTACTTCATTGCATAGTCTATTGTTGTGGCGACTACGTGATCTAGATGGTGAACCACGCATGCTGCGGTCCTGTGGTCGTGATCGCGCTCTGCTTTCCCGTTCTTTCCTAAGTTCGCGTTCTAGCGTATCTAGTCTAGCCTGTAGCCCCATTAGCTCTCGTTCACGCTTTTGAGAAGTACTATTTCGGGTACGTACTGTGCCACTGCGATCACGGGAACGGCCGCGGCTGCGTCGTTCTGTATGACTTCGACTGCGATCCCGGTGAGAAGGATCTTCAGGTGATTGACGAGAATGAGCACCCGCTGGGGTCGTCAACCGCTTTTGCCTGTGATTTCGCTCTCGATCGCCGTCTTCCTCCATGATGTGGACCTCGCAAATAAGAAATCAATTGATTATGGCGCACACCAAAGTGGTTGATTGAATTATGTAACTGGTTATTAGTTTATTATTACATTAAAGCAATCAAGACAAAAACTGAATACTGAATTCAATCGTATAGTCCACAAAATAAAATATTTAGATGAGATATGATTTTATAGTTGTCTTAATGAAATGATAAAGCGTGTACCATCACCACTCTAATGAATTTAATACCCAATAAAGTATACCGCACTGATATGCCTAAATTTCTTAGCACATTCCTGTTGCCATCAGTCCAAATGTGATCAAATGTAACCATAAACTACGATGACGCAGAATAGCATCGGTGTTTTTCAATGGTTAATGATTGATGCAAGATTAATCGGTCATATTTTCAAGGAGTCGCCCTGACCAAGCATCAATCAAGCACCACCAAAGGATAGAATTAAAAAATTCTAAATTATTTCTTTGTAACCAAAGTTAATAAAAGTAATATGTCGAATCCTCCTTTTAATATTGACACTTGAATAAAGAAAGAAAACCGCTCAGAATTTCAGTGTGATATTCCGCACCCTATTCTTATACCGCATCCCTACACCTCAGAAATGGAACGTTATAGTATTTGCATTCACAGTAATTTGACCCATCGCATTGAATAGGCTTCTCGAAACAACACATGTTTATCTCCAGAGAGTCCCCCTGGCAAGATAAATATGTGTGGTTAACTGTATAAATCTCCGGAATAATTCCGTAACGATAAATACAGCCACATCTTGAAACCACCTATTTGTCGAAAACAACACATCTTTATCACCAGAGAGTCCCCCCGGCAAAATAAATATGTGTGGTTAACCGTATTAATCTCCGGACGAACTCCGTAACGATAAATACAGTTACATTTTAAAGCCACCAATTTGTAAAAACAACACATTTTTATCTCCAGAGAGTCCCCCTGGCAAGATAAATATGTGTGGTTAACCGTATAAATCTCCGGAATAACTCCGTAACGATAAATACAGTTATTAAATGGTGCCACTAAACTTAAGGTAACCCTACCGGAATGAAAACACTATATGGACCATTTGTGGTTTTCTTATGCCTTTATAAATATTTTAGTATTAATAGTTTGAAGCTAATATCACTTTTAAATCAGATTACAGATGAAATGAAATCATAGGCGTGTACTTACGTGGTATAAGCGTTGGTAATCCCACTTTTCTGATTTGTTGTAAACTCCACTTATTAGAATAAAACACTTGTTCAGGACAACGGATACTTTTATTTTATTCTTTTCACATTTAATACAAGGTAAGGTAATCAGTATACACTTCACCAGTCGCAACGAGAGAATGCCCCCATCAGCCCAGTGTTTGGTCTTTTATAAACTCGTCCTGTGACGACAGCTTTGGCGGGTATTTCGAAATGTTACCAGACTAAAAATAATACTGGCGCGTTTATTAATATTGCCAGCGAAATAAACAGCAACCTAACACTATGAACATCCATCATTTGCTCACTGAGACGATTCTTAACTCCAAACTTGGTAGGATTGCTTTATCTATTACAGAGTTTCTAGGACCACCTTCCGGCTCCATCATCAGACCAGCCCCATGGCACCATTGTGTTGTCATCAAAGTTAAGTTGATTTGCAAAATTTGAGCTCAATCCGTTGAAGATATCTGATTCAAAATTGAGTTGCAAGATTCCACGCGAACAAGCAAGAAATGAAAGACATGAATGAAATGAGTATGATGATATGGTGGAGCAGTTTGAGTGTATAGATCCACTGAACGACAAGAAGGATCGTTTTCTTTATTTTTTTTATTGTCATAGGGGTCAAACGAGCAAACGGATCGCCTGATGGAAAGCGATTGCCGTCGCCCATAGACACCTGCAACACCAGAGGAGTCTCAAGTGCGTTGCCGGCCTTTCAGCGAGTACGCTCTTTTCTTGAAGGTTTGAAGGAAATGAAATCTGAAAGCTAAAGACATGAATCGTTCTTTCATTTAAGTGACATGATTTGCGCATATCTAATCATTGCTCGACAACTAAAGTAGATTTCGACTGGTCATCACGGGGGACCGAAGAGCTGGCAGCTTCCTCGCTCAACGTACTATTCAGCGAGGAACTGCTGCCAGCGTCTTCGGGACCATGCCAATTCAAGTCCGATTTTTAAGTATATTTTAATGTTAAATTTAATCCGTTTTAGCATATATATTAGCTAGTTAAGTTCTTAGTTTGTAGTTAATTCTGTTAGTTATTTTAATTTCTATAGTAAATGTTGTTATTGTACATTTTAAAATGTATATATATGAATAAATCCGAAAAGTAAAATACTAAAAGCACTTTCCACATTCCAATCAAAGATGAAAACGGCAAAGAATGAAGCTTCCGCTGGTGTATTTTGGCCCTCGACGTCACGACACGGTATAGTTGTTATAGTAGACATAATAAAAGCAAGGTCGCCGGCGTACGTCACCCTGTATGAATGAACGCGCGGCGTAGATTGTATATTTCTATGATAATTTCACGTATCTCACTACTTCACGTATTACTAGTCAACTAGTGGCTCACAGAGCTGTAACGAGATTGTTTTGAAATAATATAAGATAAAATATTTATTGAATATTAACTTATTTTACAGTGGTAATAGTAACTATAGACTAAGACATTCTACTTCACAAAATATGACGCGCGCCTGAACTAGGGTTCCCTGTGTTTCGGGCATAAAAAGGACTGACTAACTTATTAACAATTTCTTAAATAAAATGGCTGAAAGTTGTATTTTTTAAAAGCTTTTATTTAACTTGCAATGTATGTATGATGTATGTATGGAAGTATGTTTGTTCGGGTGGAATCTTGCAACTCAATTTTGAAGCAGATATCGTCAACCCGTTGAGCTGAAATTTTGCATACTTACATAACTTTGATGACAATACAGTAATATGATACCATGGGGCTGATCTGATGATGGAGCCGGAAGGTGGCCATAGGAAATCTATAATAGAAAAAGCAATCCTACCGAGTTTGGGCTCTTTAGAATCGTCTCAGTGAGCATTTGATGGATATCTAAAGAAAAGTACAGTCGGCTATAAAAGCTAGTCACTAAAATGAATTTTTTCACAGAAACTTATTTTACCTTAGAATAAATACACCTAGATACCTGGTCAGCGCTTGAAAGTGAAGCCAGTTTTAGTGAGCCACGGCCTGTCACGGGCTCAAATTCGTCCGTGTTCGCATCTGTCACAATCACAACGTCAACATCACAAGCAACACGTCTCTATGATTGGTTCGTAGACACACACACATAAAACAAAAACCGGCTTCATCCTTCGCAAATCTGTTGAACACTATCGTTCTAAGCATATTTATTTAAGTTTTTTAGCCTACGCCATTTTGAAAATTTCGAATAACAAAAAAAAATTATATATATCGAACCTACTCACATAATTTCATGAGAATCGGTTGAGAATCAAAGTCAAAGTAGTTTATTCTTCAATTTTTTAGGCATAATTACAATGCACTTATGAATGTCAGCTGTTTTGCAAAACAGTAAGTATATTGTATACATAAAATTACATTATTTTTTACAGTTAGCTACGTATATTTTGTGTTTTTTGGATGCGATAGATTACTCGTGCAGGATGTTATCACTGCCAAACATCCCTATCCATGATATAATCACTTACCTTATAATAAGCTTTTGATTTGAGTTTTTGTTTCACCACTAATGAATGTGGCCTGTAGGTGAGGACAGCTTGAAATCCGATGATCCGGATATACGAAAGAAATGAGGAAGGTTAATGCCTAAGTTTAAGCGTCATATCCTTATTTTTGCTCTACGGTTGACTGGTAGAAAATGCCCTATGTTTACATAAATTTCATATTCACAGTTTTATTATAATAATGTATCAACGGTTATCTGTTTCTGACCCATATTTTCCTCCATACAAGCGCAAGCGGCTGAATCTATAACTAAGAATCTATTAATAGTGAACAGTTGTCGAAATGTCAGTCCGCACGACATGACTGCTTCCGATTCAGACAGATTGCATTCATGCAGTGTATGAATTTTAACTTTTATTTTGACTAATTGACACTGTTTACTTATGTTAAGTTTAAACTAATTTCCTACCGAGTTTGGAGTCTTTAGAGTCCTCACTGAGCAATTGATGGATGTTGAAACCACAGTACAGTCGGCTATAAAAGCTTGTCAAGACAATACTTTTTTGGACAGAAACTTATTTATACGTAGGTACACCTACTAGTAAGTAAGAACCTTGTGTTTCTTAATACGGTTAGATTAATATTTTCTTCGGTTTCCGCGACTGTTACTTACTTACTTACTCCGCTGGCGCAGCGACCCGAAGTGGATCTTGGCCTCCGATACGAAATAGCGCCAGCGCGCTCTGTCTTGAGCAATCTCCTCCCAGTTTCCTGCTTGTAGAGCGCGTAGGTTCCTTCCATCGGTACCTCGCGACTGTTATTAAAATAAAACAATTTGACGAATTATAACGCGTATTTTAATTATTTAAGCCTCCCTGACGTTTCGGTAGCTTTCCATTTACCGTTGTCAAAGGTTAACTGAGAAAAACACAATTTCTCGTTGGGTTAGTTTAGTTTATAAATAAAAAACATATTTTTATGCTGTTGTTGTTTTATTAAATTTAGCAGCCATTAAAATCGATAACCAACTATTATAAATAAACGAACTTGCTGATAGGAATAATTTTCGTAGCAACAGTTTTTAACATTATCTACGTTTATTTAATTGCTAACTGATAAACATATAATGATGTCAGTTGATTCATAATGAAACGTAAGCAATACTATTGTATAAAAAGTTAAAACATACAATTTACGTCCGATTACGCATAGCACCCGAATCACCCGATTACCTACCTGACCGAATTCAATTCAATCGTCAACCAATTTGATTTCTAGGCCACTATAGAACTTTGTCACAATGACAATGATATGAGATTTCAAGCGGCTTTCATATTGACGTTCACTGTGACAAGGTACGAAATGGCCTAGGAATCAAATTGGTTGACTGTATTTTTATAAATCTATACTATTATAAAATTCTAGATTAGTATTCGGAGGGGTCATGACTTCAGGAAAAATCTCAATAGCGTGATGCAGGGTCGTCATTTGTTTTGTATGAGCGAGCCAGTCTGGCGCCATCTATCCATACTAATATTATAAATGCGAAAGTGTGCCTGTCTGTCTGTCTGTTACCTCTTCACGCTTAAACCGCTGACTCGATTTTGATGAAATTTGGCATGGAGATAGTTTAAGATCCGAGGAAGGACATAGGATAGTTTTCATCCTGGAAATTGTCCCTATAAAGATTGAAAAGTGAGTAAGTAATTCATGATGACATTATTGACCCTGTAGAAAATGTAATGATTAGACCAAAAGCACAATTGCTCTTACATTTGCTTAGGCGCTCTTTTATTAATTAAGGTGATTAGGTGGATATCTATCGTGTTGTACGAGGTTGCTTCCATACTTCCAAGTTCCACGCGGACGTAGTCGCGGGCAAAAGCTAGTTGGTCATAATTTCCATTGTCCCCTCATCGCGCCGAAACGGCTGGACAGATTTTAACCAATTTCGGTACAGGGATAGATGGACATCCAAAGATGGTTATAGGATACTTTTTACCCGGCTACGGGATATAAACAAAATTACGCGTACGAAGTTGTGGGCACCTACTAGTATAATATATTTATTTATTTATTTAGAATCATTATTTGAGTAACATTACAGAATTATCCATTGCGCTACATAGATATAGGTTTGTGTGTTTCGGGATCCCCTTACATGCCTTCTTTTATAGACGATTTACAAACTATTTTAACAGTCAGCTATCTCCATGTTCCATACCAAATTTATCAAAATTGGTTCAGTCGTTTGAGCGTGAAAAAGTAACAAACATACAAACACACTCACAAACTTTCGCCTTTATAATATTAGTGTGATAATTGCCTAAAAGTCGAGTAGGTGGTCAGATGACCTGTTGAGGGTTGCAGGGTGTCGGTGGATTGGTAGTTATAAGGGGTATGACTTTTATCTTTATTAAATAATGAATACATTTATTATGGGTCAAAAATAAAATATACAAATAACAAATTTATGGAATTAAAACTAAAAATTAAACTAAAATTAAAATATATTTGTTATAAGTGTTTTGCTTCTATGATATTGACGACGCGGTTTGCGCAGTTTGTAGTGTACATGCCTACTGAGCCAGCGGTCCTGGGTTCGAATCCCGGCCAGGGCAAATTTTTTTTTTTTTTTTTTTGTGTTGTTGTGTATGTATAGGTATTATGGGGTCTCCTCATGAGAAGATTAATGAATGTTGATGAAGCGAAAGATGTAGGTATCTCAGGACCGTAGCAGGTGGAAATATGTGGTCTCTGCCTATCCCGTTGGGAAAATGGCGTGATTATATGTAGATAAGATAAGATAAGAATTGTTTAATCAATTGGGATTCACTGAAACCACTTTTGCATCGTCGTTGAATACATAGATTACATTAATTGATAAATAGTAATAACATTAACACAAAATTATAATAGGTATAAATACACAAGATTTCCAAACATTTGTAATATTTACGCGGTAATGCTTCATCAAAAGTAAACTAGGTGATAAATTATGATAATTAAAATTACTTTAACCTTTTTATTTACAAAAAAATTGCTTTACCCGCGTCAAAAGTAAATACGACCAATAAATAACACATTATTGCTAACATAATTATGTCAAAATGTATACTTTAAATTCACAATTCATTCAATACGTTTTCAATATAATTCATTCATAAACTTAGATGTGCAAGGAAGAAATATTACTATACTCGGATTTCTAATTCAAGACCAAAAAAACTACGACAGATACGTCACTGTCAAATTGTCACTGTCAAGTTAATTTTTCAGGTTTCGCCAACCTTTTAATAATATATGTTGCCTCTAAACAGGCTAACATCATTGATTTGATAGATTAGGTTGTAGTCAAAAGATTTTTTTTGAAACGAAGTTCCGTATAGCACGATATGGATTTGGCGGATGGGGGCTAGGCGAATAAACGTGTAAGATTTTTCGACAGCGAATGGAAATAAACAAACGTTGCTATGAGACCATGTCATATAATTATATGTCAATAATTTCAATAAACCTTCTAGTCCATTGAATAAAAAGTTCTAGAGTGCGTGAGTTAGTAACGTAAGATGTTTCTTCGGAAACATGTCAAGAGTCCCTAGGTAATAAACATACTAAAACCCCGGGACACTAGGAGGAGCCCCGGAGTGGGGGGAGGGGGGGGAAAGGGTCCATTTTTTCATTTTTCGCTTAAATCTCAAAAACGGTACATGTTAGAGAAAAACTTTCAAGGAAAAGTTGAAAGGCCATAAAATTATCTACAAGTTGTACCTAAATATTTTTTTCCTATATCCTACCGTTTCTGAGTTACACGCAGTAAAAAATGATTTTGGCTCAAACAATTTCCCCATACTACATACCCATGTTTATCACATCAATCGATCAAAAAATATTTCTTTCTTCCAAAAAACTCAAATGTGCAACTTGTGACCGGTACTGATAGATTGCTCTTAATTAGGTCTATAATTGGTAAAGTAAACACATTCCTCCATGGAAGCCTTTAGGAGGAATCGATTGTCAAAATATTATATTAGGGTAGTTTGAGTTACTGAACTTGATCTTTTTATTTCTTCTTCCAAAAAAACTCAAAAGTGCAACTTGTGACCGGTACAGATAGATTGCTCATAATTAGGTCTATCATTGATAAAAATACCAGATTCCACCACGGAGGCGTTTACGGGGAATTGAATTTTATTAGGGTAGTTACGATACTTGAACTTTTTATTTTTTTTCTTCCAAAAAGCTCAAAAGTGCAACTTGTGACCGGTACTGATAGATTGCTCTTAATTAGGTCTATAATTGGTAAAAAAAACACATTCCTCCATGGAAGCCTTTAGGAGGAATTGATTGTCAAAATATTATATTAGGGTAGTTACGCAACTTGACCTTTTTATTTTTTTTCTTCCAAAAAGCTCAAAAGTGCAACTTGTGACCGGTACTGATAGATTGCTCTTAATTAGGTCTATAATTGGTAAAAAAAACACATTCCTCCATGGAAGCCTTTAGAAGGAATCGATTGTCAAAATATTATATAAGGGTAGTTTTCGAATTTTTCACCTTTCATGGGATGTAGCTCGAAAACGGCTGCGAATAGAAAAAAAATATTTAGGTACAACTTGTAGATAATTTTATGGCCTTTCAACTTTTCCTTGAAAGTTTTTCTCTAACATGTACCGTTTTTGAGATTTAAGCGAAAAATGAAAAAAATGGAGCCTTTCCCCCCCTCCCCCCACTCCGGGGCTCCTCCTAGTGTCCCGGGGTTTTAGTATGTTTATTACCTAGGGACTCTGGACATGTTTCCGAAGAAACATCTTACGTTACTAACTCACGCACTCTAGACCCCCCTTGGAGGGACTCATTCAATGGACTATTCGTTCCCACTGAGGGTTCCACAACACTCATGTGTTTTTATAATACTTACGAAATACGAACGCGTCATTTTGGCACGTAGTAGGTAGTAGGTACTACTATTATCTGCATATATTTTCTACAATTTTGTCGATTAGCTACATGTTAAATATTTAAATTTAAATTATATCTGAGTTTATTTCTTAGCTTGTAAATTATTGCACCAAATGTTTTCAATACCTGAAGTGTCACAAGTACAATACCAGATTTTGTACCAAAAATCTCTGATTTTAAAGTTTTAATTATCTCCTCTCGTATTTATGTAATAATAAATAACACTCATGTGTTTTTATAATACTTACGAAATACGAACGCGTCATTTTGGCACGTAGTAGGTAGTAGGTACTACTATTATCTGCATATATTTTCTACAATTTTGTCGATTAGCTACATGTTAAATATTTAAATTTAAATTATATCTGAGTTTATTTCTTAGCTTGTAAATTATTGCACCAAATGTTTTCAATACCTGAAGTGTCACAAGTACAATACCAGATTTTGTACCAAAAATCTCTGATTTTAAAGTTTTAATTATCTCCTCTCGTATTTATGTAATAATAAATATATCGAATTATTTTGTTAAAGATAGAGTTGAAGTTACAAATAAATAAATTATCTAAGCGTGTTTAAAACAGAAAAAGCATTTTACTATTGTAATAATATTTTATTGTACTGGCAACCTTGTGGTAGTTTTTTGGTCTTGAATTAGAAATCGTAGTTTAGGTACATAAATCTGTATGTATGTATATGGGGCAGATAGAGCTGCAGCCTCCGTATCCTCACCCCTTGCAGCGCGCCCTCCTTCCCGGTCGTTGACCCCGCCCAGGACGACCTACTGAACCCAGGTGACCTGTTTCCGATTATTGACCATGACGATTATTTTTATATTTTAAACGATAAGCGTGAACTTGGGATTTGGAACCGTAGTCATAGCTATTTATGCTGTTCTATAATTTTAGTAGTGTACCAGGGCTGGGCGTTTTTTCTTGTTACCGTATTTTAATTCAGTAAATAAAGGAGCTTGACCTTACAAACGGTCCGGTAGTTTTGAATTTTTTATGTTGTCTAGGATGGTCAGTGTTTAAAATGCAAAATGCACAATTCCCCCCCCTCCGCGCCCGCCGCCATATTGAAAAAACCGGCACGTTCTTCATATTTTTGCTCATATCTTCCTTTAGGAGCATTTTAGCTAGAAAAAAGCTTTGACAATGTTATACAGAGATAAATTTACTACATTCTCCATTTTATATTTTGTTTCTAGGACAGATAGTTACGGAGATATGCACATTTAAAAAAACGTAAAAAATCGCAATTTCCAACTCAAAAACAAACTTCTGGATTATATCTTCGTTTAGGAGCATTTTAGCTAGAACAGTGCTTGACCAATGTTGTAGAGAATTAAATTTGCTATAATTTACATTTCAGATTTTGTTTCTAGGGCAGATAATTACGGAGATATGCAAAAAATAAAGTATCATTTTCCGAAAATGTATGTAAAAATGGACACGAGTTTTATAAGCAATTATATATTTCCAACATGTTTTAATTTGTCCTAGACTCGTCCGTAACTGAATGACAGCGTTCTAAACCAAGAATTTTTAGAAATTGCTCTTTGGATTAGACCGCCCGTTGTCTACCTCTATTGTAATTTTAAGTTTATTCTGTGTTTGTATTTATGTATCAAGTAGCACACAACTTCACACAAGTTGCATAAGCGAATTTGCAACCTTTATTCAGCTTAAATTAGTTGTATAATGGCTGCATAAGGACATGTGGTGCTTGTAAACTACTTGGGTGTATGTAGTTTACGTGACAATACAACTATGTGGTATCTTGGAGCTGATCTGATGGAGACGGAAGGTGCCGTAGGAACTCTTAAACAGCACAAGGTAATAAACACATCTTGTTTGGACTCATTCGATGATTGGTGAGAAATTTACGATTGTGCAAAAAGATAGGTACAGTCGGCGAACAAGCGTAAACATGTTTTTTTTTTTTACTTTTTTTGAATTTATGAAACATGTAATGTTACACACCACAATTTTTTATGTTGAACTGTTGATACAAAACTCAAAGGTCAAAGAAAAGTCGAAAGGTTGTTTGGCGTTGTGGTGGTGGAGAGTTTAACACATTGGAGCGGTAATCCAGACCGGGTTCGATTCCGCCAGGTTACGCATTTCAAATTTTCTTTGTGCTTTGATCAATGTTTTGGTCATGTGAACTGTAAATTTGCATGTAATTATTAAATAAGTAAATAAATAAATTATCTGTGTAAGTGTATGGCTTTAATATTTTGTATGACATTTATTTATTACTTCTCAAATTATCTTATCTCACCTACCTACTATTTTCGGCTGACACCTCTGGAAGAGATCGCTATATAGCGATAAAACCGCTTATTGTCTACCATTGTTTAATTTAAGATTTCTCATGTAATATTTTTCTTGTTGGTGTGCAATAAAGTATTGTTGTATTGTATTGTTATACAACTGTAGTTAGATAAGTTTATGGCATACTGTTGTATGCCATAACCTTATCGCAAATGCTACGTTTTCTGCCTGAAAAACAAATAACCTTGCGATCCGTTCCTTCCACAATCTAACGCAAGATGGCCGTGCCACCACCCCAGGGTCAAGGCCGCTGACTCACCGCCGTGGTGTACTGCAGGGTGAATCACAGGTCTAGGATATTATTTGACAGTTCATTTGCTTGGAAGAATTAGCGTGGTTTGACTAACTATAGCTTGGGCTTGAGCCTGTTGGTAAAATATTTAACTGACCGCTCATCACACCGAAACGGCTGGTCAGATTTAAACCAATTTTGGTGCAAGGGATAGCTGGACATGCAGATATGGTTGATATTTTTTTACGGACTACGGTAAAGGTAACAGGCATTTGTCAATTGAGTGACCACGCGCTCCAGGGCTTTCGCTGCGGTGGCTAAAAGCGGCTCCATCTTTCACAAATCTGTTGTATGAAGGCTCGTTCTAGGTAATAGTGAAAATACCGTGACAGACCGTCCAGTAGTGACAGTGCAAGAGCCCTTCCCTCCTCTTGCCGCGCTATCTGCGCTGAGGACGCGAGGAGAGCGATAACCAGTACAGTAGGCCACGAGTCGTGTAGCCCCTGATTAATAGCTCCATATGAGTTCGAAAGATGTCGGGCCGTTCCTGACAATTTTTACGCGAGTTTTCACCGTTTATACAATTATTAAAGATGTCTGACGATAATTTTAATCCCATCAAAAACATAAATGTAAAATGAGAGCCAAGTTCAATATCGCGTGCACTTCGCCGACAAAAGAATTGAGATCTGCCAGAGCGCCAAGTTCTTTGCTCTAAAATTTTTAGATACAAGGACATGCGACATACTCAATGCATTTATTTTACTTGGGGAGTAATTCAATATCAAGATTTGACTTGGCTAGTTTTCACAAACTAACTAAATTTTATAAAAGTAACATAGTCATAGTGATAGTTCATTATCAAGCTAACAGTATAAGTAACAAGACGTACACTAACTTGCGTACTTACCTTTACGAAAATAGGTTAATGATTTGATTGATTTTGATTTATAATATAAATTTATATTTTAAAACTAGCCAAGTCACGTCTTGATATTGAATTACTCCCCAAGTAAAATAAATGCATTGAGTATGTCGCATGTCCTTGTATCTAAAAATTTTAGAGCAAAGAACTTGGCGCTCTGGCAGATCTCAATTCTTTTGTCGGCGAAGTGCACGCGATATTGAACTTGGCTCTCATTTTACATTTATGTTTTTGATGGGATATCATTACTTTTTGTACAGAAATTATTATGATGTGTAAATTACTTAATTATTATTTGTTAATTAGTTCTGTGTGCTATTCTAGTACATATTTTGAAAGTTTTGAACAAACAAAGAATTTTCCAAAACGGTTAGTACGTATTGGATTTTTATGTGCATGTATGTGTAAGTGTGTGCGTGTGAATTTATATGCTATTCTAGTATATCTTTCAAACAAAAAAAGAATTTTCCAAATCGGTTTATAAATGACAGAGTTCTGAGGCAACAACCATCAATAATAATAATAATAAAAAAACAAAAAAATCACTGTTTTAGATTTTTATATGTATACACACACAATTACTAAGCTGGATGCCAAATTTCACCTTTCTAGGTCACCTGGAAGTGGGTTAGGTTTTTGATTACTAGTGAGTCAGTCAGTCAGTCAGTCAGTGATAAAAATACCGTTTTTTGGACTTTAATATCTCAATAACTATTTAACCTATATTAATGAAATTTGGGGCTCTACTTGTTCTAAAGGATCTTAATACATAAGCCAAATTTCATTTTTTTATGTTAAATAGATTTGGAGTTATTGGGGGGTCAAAAGTGGCTCCAAACGGTTCGTGTAATATAACACACGGCTGCTGCTCGCCAGTTCCTGCGGTGAACTTGGCTGGACACGCTGCCGCGTGTCTAGATAATAGTATTTATTCTAAGCTGCTACCTGAGTAGAAAATCGTTTACTGAAGGCGTTTACATCTAGCAGTCTTGTTTCCTATTCACAGATTTCCAAATAAAGCTATGACGCTTTTCCTTTCCCAATTATAGGTACTTAATGCTTTTAACGTGCTATTAACATCGACTCGCGCGAAAAGACGCGTCATGGACGTAAACACGACGTCCAGTGACGTTAACCTAGGCTATGCTATGACCTGGGCATTCTATTACGTGTGACAGCCGTAAAAGTGTATTTTAAATTTACTGTTAAGGGTATAAACTGATTTTATAACCGTGTTGAGCTTTCCGCATACGTGTTTCGAGGTAGAAAGCGTCACTGTTTAAAAAAATATATAAATATAAAGGGACAATCTTACACAAATCGACCTTAGTCCCAAACAAACTAACCAAAGCTTGTACTATGGGTGCTATAGACGATATACATAATATATAAATACAAATATAGATAACATCCATGAATGACCCAGGGACAGATATTCGAGTATTTGCCCTGGCCGGGATTCGACCCCAGGACCGCCGGCTCAGTAGGTAGGTGCATCACACACTGCGAAAACCGCGTCGACAAGATATGTATGTATGTATGTAATATGTATGTATGTAAACACTTTATTGCACATAAAACAATATTGACAAAAACTCAAAAACAATACATGTGTACAAGGGCGAACTTATCCCTGTAAGGGATTTTTCCAGTTAACCTGCTTAGTTGTAAGATATTATCTTACAACTTCACACAAATCTCCCGGACCCACAGTAAGCTCTAGTAGGCTTGTGTTATGGGCACTAGACGATATAAATATACTTGAATACATAGAAAACATTGACACAGATAAATACAAATATTTGAGTTCATCGCACAATTTTTTTCTGACTTAACCTTGCCTGGGATTCGAACCCAGGGCTGCCGGCTCAGCAGGCAGCTGTATTACCGCGTGACGTGAAAGGAAGGGAAGGGGAAGTCCCTTCGAGATCGTGAACGTAACATCTCGTTCGAAACGTCGAGGTAATTAAAAAACCTTTTAACACGATTAAGGCTTCGTTTCCTCCAGTGCGAGGATGCGTAGCGAGAGCGAGGGATGTGTTTTTGTTAGCCAATTGAATCAGTTGCGCTGTGCGAGGATAAGTAAATGAAGTTATTCCATTGGTTAACAAAACACATCCCTCGCCACGCATCCTCGCATATCTCTGGTGGAAACGCAGCCTAGGTCCCGCCTTGTTATAATAAATAATGTGTGAAAATAGTGTATGGTAAAATCAATATAGGTACTTACTGTAAACCTTGATCACCTAAGTCAAGTTAGTTTATCCTTGTTTTATAGACCAACGCACAGTTTTTAGGGTTCCGTAGTCAACTAGGAACCCTTATAGTTTCGCCATGTCCGTCTGTCCGCCTGTCCGTCCGTCCGCGGCTTAGCTCCGTAATCATTAGTACTAGAAAGCTGAAATTTGGTATGAGTATGTGTACCTATGTATCACGCCGACAAAACGGTAAAATAAAAACTAAAAAAAAAAAATATTTTTCGGCTACCTCTCTTACACCTAAAGTGGGGGTGATTTTTTTTTTCGTTTCAACCCTATTGTGTGGGGTGTCGTTAAATAGGTCTGTTATAAATAATAGGGGTCTCTGATAATGTCTTTGATTTTTTGATAAAGTCAGTAGTTTTGTAAATATTCGCTCCGAAAATAAAAAAAAATAGTGTCCCCCCCCTCTAACTTTTCAACCACGGGTAAAAAAATATGGAAAAATTCATGAAAATGAGGCCTTATAAGTACTTTCAATGAAAACTATATTGAACAAAATCGGTCCATCCGTTTTTGAGTTATCGCAAAATTTCATAATTTTCTTTAAAAGGACGTAAGTTGACTTCCAGAAGGTAATAAGTAATTACAGTTACTTTGGCGTTTACGACCGTTTTACAGAACTTGAAATATTTCTCGTAACTTAAACCTCGAGCTTAAAACCGCTGTTTTAAGTCCGTCTCTTGTGCAGGATGAGCAACTACGGAACCCTATACACTGAGCGTGGCCCGACATGGTCTTGGCCGGTTTTTATTTAAAAACCCGGTTTTCGACTCTAGCGGTCAGACTTACACTCCCACATCGATAGGTCGTGTAGTTTTTTTTAAATCATCTAAGTTTGCTCATATCTGGGTCATGAAATTTACATTTCATTTTATTGCTTAAGAACAGGGCTAGCCGATGTACTTACAAACGTTTCGATTAAACCACGTGAACCTGCGTATAATTCCCTATCGTTTGCATATATTTCGTACACTTACCGTGCCCCACACCCACTTTTCTATTTTATTTTATTTGTTTTATTCCATATTTACGAGTAGAATAGAATAGAATACGCCGCATTAGGTGGAGATATATTAGTACACAATAGCTCAAATGTACATTTATCAACAGTATTAAAACCACGATCTAATTCCGCGGAAAATAGAAGATAGGAAAAAAAAGATTGAAAAAAATAGTCAGGGTTGCCACTTCTGTGGAATTAAAATTCGATGAAATAATGAAATAATGAACTTTATTCTGCAAGTAGGCCACAAGGGCACTTTTACATATCTGAGTCTACCGGCATTTTACAAGAGGAGACCAGTGTTGAGAAGAAACGCCGAAAGAAACTCAACAGTAAGTCATTTTTTCAGAAAGCATAAGTACCTACTTAACTACTAGGTACAATGATATGAACTTAACTATACGTAGTTCTACAAGAAAACATATTAAAAGTGTATTTTAAGATATAAGTGAGGAAAAGTGTAAGAATAAAATAGAAACTACAAGAAAGCCTGACGGTTTATCACAATTTATGATGAAAGAAGCTTTCCATTACAGCCTGAACAAAAAGAGTAGAAATTAAAAAGTGGCAATACTGTAGTGCCGTCCCTTTCTAATCAATCTAAGAAAACAGAGACGACACTACAGTATTGCCACTTTTTAATTTCTACTCTTTTTGGTCAGACTGTAAATGTCTGTCTATAAAAGAAGGGGATCCCGTCTGTATGAGATTAAAATCTCCGCTCAACTTTGTACGTCGCGTGCCGAGAGTCCTAAGCTGTCGCTTGCTTGGAGTGAGAAAAACAAGGGCTTTAATGTCAAGGTTTCCATTGTCGCATTTTCCGCTGTGGCACGTGGTGGGCGAGATTAGTGTGCGCTTGTCCAGGCATGCAAAACTGGATATAACGAGTATAGCTACTGTTCACCGTAGTTTAGTAAACATTATCACTCTAATATTATAAAGACGAAAGTTTGTGAGTGTGTTTATGTGTATGTTTGTTACTTCTTCAAATCTCTTATGAAGGTAGTTGACACCCTGCCACACCCTGCATTAACATATAGGCTACTTTTTATCCCAAGAATAATTGTGTTCCCGTGGGATGGGCGGGTAACACCGCGCCGCGGGGCGCTGCTAGTTTGTGTATATTCATAAGTACCTTTACTAGCCCGTTACCCGTTCATCCCGCGGGAACACTAAATTTTTTGGGGTAAAAATGTAGCCTATGTTTTTATCCAGGGTACCAGCTAGCTCCTTATCGAATTTTAACCAAATAGGTCCAGCCGTCCGAGCGTGAAAAATAAACATAAATACACACACAAATTTTCGTCTTTTTATAAGTGTGATGTAAACTTGATTGCAGATTACAAATAATTACAAAAAGCGGACTTAATGTCATGAGGCATTCTCTACCTGTCAACCACAAGATCCACAAGGCCAAACAAACACATTATTGGTGAGGGATCGATGTACAACGGCGGGCCTATGATGGTTGCTTTTATATCACGCGATAAATAAGTGACAAACGAATGAATGAATGAATGAATAATATTTATTTGAGATTAAAAATTTCAATCCATATTTTTGTTAGTAGATGCAAAGGTTACATTGGTTAGTAAACAATTTTATCTAAAAGTGTTAACTAGAATGCTAACCTATAGTAATATTTTCCGGGTGACGTCTTTAGAGTAACAAGTAGGTACTTATGTGTTTTCACCCAGAAAACTTTCTGGTCAAAAATTTCATTTTTGCGACAAGATTTTATAGCCTACTGTACTTTTCTTTGAACATCCATTAATTGCTCACAGATACGATTCTAAAGAGCCCAAACTCGATATAATTGCTTTATTTATTACGGTGTTCCTACGGCCACCTTCCAGCTCCATCATCAGATCAGCTCCACTACATCATAATATTGCATTGTCACGCGATTTGCATATCCGTGCAAAATTTCAGCTCGATCGGAAACCGGAAAGTAGATCAAATTTAACTTGCAAGATTCCATTACAACGGGACAGGTGAAAGTAAATAAAAGCTTTTAAAAACAGAATACTGTTGTCCCATCTTTGGCAATGGCCTCCAGGAAGCCGTTGGCGCTGTTCCACACTCAAAGCAAAGACAAAGCATCCGTCACGTTTTGACAAAATGTGTGAGTGACGCAACCAGCATAATACCCCTGTACAATACTTATCCTCTAGTCAATACAGTCCGTGTACATATCATTTTGAGCACTTGGCGTGACAACTGCTGCTGGCTGTACATAATATCTCCATACTAGGCCGTCAATTCAGCATTTCCCTCTTGACCTGAGAAACCTTTCCAGATAAACTTACATTTTAACCTGATATCGCCTATCCCTAAGTCTAATCTGACCTACCCCACATCTATGCTATTCTATCCCTTATCATTTATATGTCTAAGGTCACTTTCGGATATAGGCCGAGAGCAGGCCGCCATTAACACTACCTCATTTAAGAAATACCAATGCCGTAGCTACAATAACACTTACATAAGACACGTTCCAATTCGTATATATTATTATTTTTATTTGGAACTAACGGCGGACCTAACCCGCATTTAAAGGATAAGTTCTTCGAAAGATTAAGTATTTAGTAAAAGGTCCCATTCTTCGGGTTTCCATTAAGTCGAAATTTGCATCTTTATAACAATAACTTGCCAAGTCAATGCCTCCTTCATCATCATCATATCAGCCGATAGCCGTCCACTGCTGGACAAAGGCCTCCCCCAAAGTTCTCCACAACGATCGGTCTTGCGCCGCCCTCATCCAATTACTAACCAGGTCGACAGTCCACCTTGGGGGCCTTCCCACGCTTCGTCTTCTGGTCCGCGGTGGTCACTCAAGAACCTTTCTGCCCCAAGAGCCATCGGTTCTACGAGGAATGTGCCCCGCCCACTGCCACTTAAGTAAACGCTAACTTATGGAAACCCAAACAATAGGAACTCTAACTATATCATAATAATATCATTGTCTAGGACCCCATACGAGTAGCAGTAGTTCTGGTAGCTTTGTTAGGGACTACGTTGATTCGTGTAAAAATCATCCTCTGATTATTATCAGATCAGGTGCGCTTACCGGGTGTCAGCTCTAGGTCTATCGTGTTACGCAACATTTCACCTATCAGCCCACGCGAATACCAACCTAAAGTTGTTCAGTTTAAGCTCTATATCACGACTAGATGTTAGGAATGATTCACCTTCCAAGGCTGTATCGAGTCAGGGTTAGGTGAAGTAATTGTGTTACGATAATGTAAAATTAACCGTAATTTGTTTGTATTAGAGCGGAGTTTTGAACGGTGAAGTGTGAACACGTGTACCTACTTAGTTGTCAGTGTTCAGCTAAACCCTTACCATGAGCACAAAACAGATAGGTACAGAAATCAATCTACATACAAGCGCGCTCGAGCAAACGCACACATAGACATTGCTCACGGACACGTCAAGCGGGTGGCACTCGCGCTCGCACTGGTCCGAACTGGTCCGAGATATCGTGTCCGTGAGCAATGTCTATGTGTGCGTTTACTCGACCGCGCTTGTATGTATATTGATTTCTGTACCTATCTGTTTTGTGCCATGAGTTTACAGTGACAGTATTGTGACCGCGTGATCGAATTCTATGGAGAATTGTAGTTCTACAAAGTAACCGCTAGGGAAGCTGTTTATTCTCCATACGAACCGTTTACGCTGTCGCTAGCGAATACGGTCATTTTATCTCAAGGTAAGGAGTAAGGAAGGGTACTGTATTCAGAAACCATGTCAAATACTAGTGGCTCCGTGCAGACTTTGCAATGATATTTGTAAATAGCTGGAATATGTCGTTTACGTTTTCAACCCCCACATCTCCGCCATTTTGAATAAAATACCGGCCAAGTGCGAGTCCCCGCACGAAGGGTTCCGTACCATTATCTGTAAGTTTGTTGTATGGGAGCCCCCCTTAAATATTTATTTTATTACAAGCTTTTATTTAACTTGCAATGTATGTATGTATGAAGCAGATATTGTAAACCGATTGAGCTGAAATTTTGCATACTTACATAACTTTGATGACAATACAATAATATGGTACCATGGGGCTGATCTGATGATGGAGCCGGAAGGTGACCATAGGAATTCTATAATAGAAAAAGCAATTCTACCGAGTTCGGGCTCTTTAGAATCGTCTCAGTGAGCATTTGTGTCAGTGCACATGGAAAGGTACCTAGTCACGACATTTAGTTACCGAGTTACATGAGTTTTTGTGGAAGCGGGTGAAAAAGTGCCAAAATGGGTTTGTGTTATAATTGGGTTATTTACGTCCTAAGGAACATATGTGTACAAGAATACCAGTAAAATTATGTTTTCTTAGTATATTTCTCCGACCATAAAGTTTAGTAGTCAGGGTACCTTGTCACGGCTTGTCTTAAAATCGTTTAAAATTTGAATAATTTTGGTAATATTTCCATTGCGGGTAATATACTCGTAGAATAGAATAGAATATGCCTCTTTCTAAGATAAGGTATAGAATCGGCCCATAGCAAAATTATTTTTTGAGCCGTGAAAATTTAATGTTTTTTATAAGAAAACATTGAACTTGCGTGACTTGTATGAACGCAAAATGCCATATATGTAACTATGATAAGAAACTAACAGTTTTAATCTCATTTTTTTATGAATTGGCTATAATTAACAGTTTTGAGTTTCTTCCGCCTTTGCATATTCAACCTAGAAAATCAGAATAATTTACATGTTTTTTTTTAAGACAATTAACCTTTAATATTTCTTTAATTTTCCAAAATTTGATTGATACCCTTCACTATATAACTTCGAAGTAGAAGTGTGTTTTTTGCCATTATAAATTTTAAATGCAATTTTCTCAACTTCTGCATTTTGGAAGTTGCAAATTCAAATATTTATATAAAAATAGCGGTTCCACCTAGAGTCATAATTCTTTTTTGTATAAATAGAAAATTTTATCTTCTTTTCGGAACTATGCATAACTCAATACAAGGTACCTTTCCATGTGCACTGACACATTTTTTCTAGTTACTCCATTTATGTGAGATAATGACTTAGCGTGACAAGGTACCCAGTTTAGTAAAATGCTAAACTTGATGTCTTACACGACTAAAACAGAAGTTTTTATAAATAAGAATACATTGATTTCCGCTATAATTATCCTAAATAACATTTTGTTTCAGATATTTCTTGCATTATAGGTACTAAAATAGTGATCTTCGAGTTTAAGTTACTAAAGTTTAGTAAATGTCGTGACAAGGTACCCTAGTTACGTTTCTATACAAAAGTTTCGACCGAGTCACTAAACTTTATTGTTAAAAAAAACTGCTTTAAAACCATTTCTATTATACCATTGTGGTACACCACGCTAAATACCATTTGATCTTGTGATATAGCATGAATATACAAATTATTTTGTTGGTTTTTCATATTATAAGTGATCTTTTTTGTAACTGTTAAAAATGCGGTAATTATTAAATTTCTTTATGATTATGGAGTTTTCTTTCATTCAATTGTCCCAAAATGCCATAGAATATGTAACTACTATGATGAGAAACTAACAGTTTTAATCTCGTTATTTTATGAATTGGGTATAATTAACACTTTCGTGTTTCTTCCACCCTGGCATGTTCAACCTAAGAAATCAGAATAATTAACATGTATTTTCAGACAATTCACCTTTATTATAATTCTTTAACATTCAAAGATTATGATTATACCCTTCACTATGTAACTTCGAAGTAGAAGTGTGTTTTTTGCCACTATAAACTTTAAATGCAATTTTCTCAACTTGTGCATTTCGGAAGTCGAAAATTCAAAAATTTGTATAAAAATAGTGGTTCCACCTACAGTCATTATTCTTTTTTGTGTTGATAGCAAATTTAATCTACTTTTTGGAACTATGCATAACTCAATACCTGAAACAAGGTACCTTTCCAGATGCACTGACACATTTGATGGATATCCAAAGAAAAGTACAGTCGGATATAAAAGCTTGTCACTAAAATGAAATTTTTGACAGAAACTTATTTTATTTTTAGTATTTGTTGTTAGAGCGGCAATAGAAATACGACATCATCTTTGAAAATTTCAACTGTCTAGCTATCACCGTTCTTGAGATACAGCCTGGTGACAGACGGACGGACAGCGAAGTCTCAGTAATAGGGTCCCGTTTTTACCCTTTGGGTACGGAACCCCAAAAATGACGAAAATGAAAAACTGACTCGACAAACATTTTTTTTTTAATATTGATGCTGCCTGATGATTCCTGTAGGCGACAACAGCCGGAAATCCTGACAAACGGATATCCGAACATTAAACAAATCTGCCCGATTGAAAAACAGCCCGACGTGTATCGAACTCGTACGGAGCTCTTCATCTGGGACTGCTTCCCGTACAGCGGCGCGGTAACTTTGTCACTTGTTGTCTTGTGTTTATTGTCATTTGGCTAAAAGGCTTTATCGAATAGCAAAGGAAGTATCGTTCATTAAGTTCTTTCTTCGTCTTATCGGATTGCTTGGTAATCATTAACCCTAAACTCGTAAAACCTTTTGGGGTTAAATAGTCCGATTAGAATCTGTCCAGACTTCGTGCTCAAACGCCGTTAACGGTCAAAATAACCGGTTTATTTTAACCGATTTAAACTTAATCCAGAACCAGTCTCGACATGTTTGTCTGTGGAAATACAATGGGAAGTAGCTCAAGTAGCCAAAACCCCTTACGGTTACTTAGATCCTGTTCTGTATAGGTTAGCTTTACAAATTGTCTGTTGACAGCAAACTCACTGTAACATAGGTATGCCTACTTAAAAAGCTCGTATATCAGTGTCGATCTACTTACTAGATACGAGGTTTATTAAAGTTGGTGAGCTATATAGCACTATTTACATAATGGGAAAGACTAAAAGAAGGGGCAAGAAGGTGCATTTTTTTGCGCTCGATATATGAGAGAGAATTCATGTACGAGATGTGTTGAGGGGCGCGGGGTACCAAATCGCTCGAGCCGGGATGCATTTGTGGGCTCCTAATTTAGGTTAAGGGCTATGCTCGGGATCTCTCTACGTCATCGAATCAGAAATGATGAGCTTCGTAGACGAACTAACGTCACCGACATAGCAAACAGAGTTAGCAAACTGAAGTGGCAATGGGCAGGGCACATAGCTCGAAGAACCGATGGCCGTTGGGGCAGAGAGAGAAGGTTCTCGAGTGGAGACCACGTACCGGCAAGCGCAGCGTAGGACGGCCACCCGCAAGGTGGTCGGACGACCTGGTCAGGGTTGCGGGGACTCGCTGGATGCGGGTTGCTTCTATCCGGCCCATGTGGGAGTCAATTGAGGAGGCCTGTGTCCAGCAGTGGATGTCCTATGGCTGAAATGATGATGATGATGAATTTAGGTTATATTATTAGTGTAATGATTGTACTTCATGTATTGTCGTGGATTCCCGTGAATCCCGTGACTACCTATGACCGGGTCATTAGGGCACGGCACACGCGCCGGGACCGAACGGGATGGAAGCACTCTGCGAGCAACCTTACACTTTTGTGCGAGAGTCGATTTTACAGTGTGGGGACTAGGTAGGGCGAGACGACAATCCAAAAGCGACTGTATTAACTAGGTTTTCTAGACTATTATACCATTCTAAAATTACGACATTTCATATTTCTAATAGGTGGAAATTAATATAGAGATCGAAGAGCTTTGCGTCGTATAAAAAATATTTGAACTTATTTTTCTGAATGTAATAGTACTTTTCTCAAACATATGCAATGAAATAAAAAAATACACCATTAAAAAAAATGTAATTTAGCTGTTTAGCCTGTTCATGAACACAATCGCAATGCTCCAAAAAAAAAATACTTCCCGGCCTAGTGTCCGGGTTTTTTATGTAAATGAGAAATAAAGCGATTGTTTATTTTAATAATATTATTATCGGGCACGCCCGGGGAATAAATGTGATTACCGCCTAATGTCCGGAAATTTTGAAGTCTTTGTCCGGGCTAGGCGAATTTAGAGATGGCCCTACTAGAGAACAAAACACCGCCTGGCGCTCAACATTAGTTAAGATTAGTTTATACTACGATTTCTAACTCAAGACCAAAAAACTACTACAAGGTTGCAAGTACAAAAAAAAATCCAATAGTAAATTCCTTTTTCTTTTTTAAACAGTCAGATTATTTATTTATTGGTAACTTTAACTCTATGTTTTATCAAAATAACTAGATATAGTATTTATTATTACGAGAGGAGATAATAAAAACTTAAACATCGGAGATTTTTGGTACAAAGTCTGGTATTGTACAATCGAATTCTTTTACATCTACACGCTTACGAGAACAAAAATATCTGAACACGAACCTATTGTCAGGAGCATAAAGTCGTGTTCAGATATTTTTGTTCTCGTAAGTGTGTAGATGTAAATGAGCTCGACTGTACTTGTAACACTTGAGGTATTCAAAACATTTGATGCAAGCCAAGAAACAAACTTACATTTCATTTAAATGTTGACAATTTTGACAGTTACGTATCTGTATTCTGTCGTAGTTTTTTTGGTCTTGAATTAGAACTCCGATTTAAAGAAAACAATTTTAACGGATTATATCGCATATATTAATTATTTGAGCCTCCCTGACGTTTCGGTACCTTTATACAGATACCGTTGTCAAAGGTTGACTGATAAAAAACACAATTTTTAGTAATCCGAGTTTAGTTATTTAATACATAATTGATTTAACGTTTTATCTTTGTTTTACTACTTTTTCGCGCAACCCGTGACAGTTATCTGAACTCGAATAAAGCATGGTTACTTTACTTCGTATCGGGTCGGTTCTGGGAATCGCGTGAGTCAGACGACCTCTGCAATTTCACGGTTTCAGGTGTGCGCGGCACAGACATACAGTAGGTCCGCTCAGGTAAATAATTTTAGTCATTGAATGCTTGGGAATGTTAACCACAATAACCGTAACGGCAATTTGGAATGAAATAGATGAATGAGTATGAGTATGAATTGTATTTTTATATTAATATCGGCTCCATAGCTCTCTGAAGTCTTACCGTGCTATCAGACGTCCGATGCCTAGTCATCACTCCTGTGGCGCGGAGATAATCCCATTAGCGGGTTATACTCCCAGTGGGAGTATAACCCGCTAATGGGATTATCTCACTACCAGTGAGAACTTTGTGTGGGAGACTCCCACACAAAGTTAGTGCAGTAGTGAGGGCTAAACAGCCCTCCATCATTATCATCATATCAGCCGATAGACGTCCACTGCTGGACAAAGGCCTCCCCCAAAGTTCTCCACAACGATCGATCTTGCGCCGCCCTCATCCAATTTCTACCCGCGATCTTAACCAGGTCGTCGGTCCACCTTGTTGGAGGCCTTCCAACGCTGCGTCTTTCGGTCCGCGGTCGCCACTCAACCCTAAACAGCCCTGATACAGCTAAACTAGGGCTGCCGTCCGTTCTAGTTTCCCCGGATTTGGCCTAGTTTGGAGGTCCGGGGAAAACCCGGTCCGGACACTATGTGGATAAATATAAAGCGATTGTTTTTTTTTATAAAATTAATTTCGGACACGTCCGGGAAAAAAATGAGATTTACGCCAAATGTCCGGGTTCTTTCAAGTTTTTGTCCGGGTTCGGCGAATTTAGAGATGACAGCTCTAAGCTCAAGTCATGTTTAAAAAAAAAGATGAATTAGAGCACAATCAAAAAGTAGTTGCTATTAGAACGTCAGTGCACAACCCTATGTGGTTTAAATTTCATTGGAAAAATAACTGTAATTAGTACGAGTGTGCACTACCTTTCACACCCGTATTCGGTTTGTGTTGTATTGTGTTTGTCTGAAAGGTCAACACGCACTTTTATATTTTTTTTATTTTTATATTTCTATTACTCAAAATCGTTTGTACATTAGAACCCCATAAAGAAAAGAGTGTCCTTAAGTTTTGTATGGAAACATATTTTTCCAGTAAAAAATGTACCTATGATTACAGAAAACAGGAATAAAAATTCTGCGAAATGATTTTTCGGCGAAGTGAAGTGAAACATTTGACGACATAAGTCTCTTGGAGTCAAAGGGAAATCGAATGACGGAATTACTATAAGTAACGGTATAGACGACCTACTGTATCTCTCTCTCTGTGTTAGGGGTGGACTTAGTAAGGAGGAGGGTTAAGCTATACTGCTATAACGTGAGTGGAACGACTTTGAACTTCGACAGCCGAAAACAATACCAATTATTGTGACGTAGGTTATACAGTCTTTTCAGTGGATCAATAATATGATATGGGCCTGTTCAGTAATAACGTCATTTCAAATGGGGGCGTCAAAAATCGTGTAAAATTGATGACGTGATTTCTGAATAGCCCTAACTTCGATGCATAGCGAAGTTAAGGCGGGTCTCACCTTCCACTAGTTTTCTTTCTTATTTATCCTTTGTGTCTATTTACAAAGCAATCAGCTTCTAATTATGTTTTTATTAATGTAACGATACAATTTATTTGTAGCTATTTATGTGAAATCACAACTTATCAAGAATAGTGTTGACTTTTTGCAAAAACAATGTTTGACTTAATGTTTTGTGATTTTCAATCTACGTCGAATGTTATAGAAGCTAAGACACAGGTTTATCAGTTTTAGTTATATTATAATTGTTAACGAAACGTTAGATTATTGAAGGTAAATAAGAAATATCGCGTTAGACCCGTTATAATTTGTGTTAATTATGTTTTTAGTTATATTTGTAAAATCACGTAAAAATTGTCAGGAACGGCCCGACATGTTTTGAACTCATATGGTTCATCACGATAGTTTTAATAATATTATTAGTAAAAACATTCCAATCAGAACCAGATAGCCCCCAAAAATAGCCCCGACCTTATCAAACAACCTCGATCTTAGAACCCTCGCCCGACACCATTAAACCTAACCCAGTGACCTCCAAACAGGCCCTAAATCTAGGGGTTGCGTCGCCTTGCCCCTATTTATTTGCTATCTGATCTGAGGGGTGGTTCTGGAAAATAGGAAAAATATTACCTAAATCTACTTAATAAGTACAATTGACAACATTTCACATATAGAGATCGAGCGAGAGTTGCATCGTGTACACCCTAAAATAATTTGGAATTTATTTATTATGTAAAAAAATATAAGGAAATACATAAAATAACCGAAATCTACAACTATGCCTGCATAGAGTTGTAGTCTTCGTATACCCGCGAAAAAGATAAGCTGTCAATAATGTTAAGCTCAACGTCATGCGTTTTTTCATAACACCAGATTAAAGTAACCTTTCCATTGTGTAGTTTTGAAGTTAAGTACTTACATTTGAGAATAACTAATTTTTTTATAAAATAATTATTTATTTTTTATTAAAGCAGTACCTACCTAACGTCTGCTAACGTAAAGCAAATGTTTACAATGACGCGAAAAATTGAAAAAATTAATGGTTCGGACGGGATTCAGGATTAATAAATAGGCTAGTTGACTCATGTCAAATTGTAATTAACTAATGTTTATTCCGTATAGTATTTAGCAAAGAAAACCTAAATATATATATTTTTCAATTCATAAAAGTGAAAGATGGCTGAAAAAATTGAGTTTGAAAATTTGGTTTTTAATCTGTATTTTGAAATGCTTAAAACGCTGTTCGCCATTTTCGCTTATGATAGTGACGTCATCGATCATGTAAACAAAACTGAAAGTCTACTTTGACGACTTCGAATAGTGCCGTCCCTCTTGATCTCCTGTCAAAGTATATTGGAGTGAGCGAAATGACACTATACGACGGTCGGATTTCGAATATTTACAGGTAATTCTACGTCACGTCACAGATTTAGCGAAAGGCAATAATGGCGGACGGCGTTTTTGACTGTTCCTGAAATTTCAAATTTTCAATTGATAAAATTTAGCTTTCTAGCTTTCACAAAAATACAAGACATTTTTTTTAGAGCTAGTAAGATCATTGTTAACCATTTGAAATATATTTCAAAACTGGGTCTACTAGCCTATTACGGCGTATTGCTATTACATTACTTCTGTAAATCACATATAAATATATGCCTATACTAGGATTAATTTCCTTCTTTCTTTGTTGCAGATTAATGGCGTCCAACATAGTGAAGAAGCACCGTATAAAATCACCCACGTCTCGAAACCAGCAATAGAGAACATTAAAAAAAATGCACTCCGTCAAACACCGTCCACGACACACCTTAAACAACCTAAAAATTAAAAAGAAAACCAACGAGCTTACCAACAAGAAACCGAACGTGTGTTCCAAATTTAAATAGAAACCGTTAACGGACTCGCATTCTAGAATTTTCGAATTTTTGTTTTTGAAAAAGGAAGCTTTAATAAATTTCTAAAAGTAATTCCCCCTTTCGAATAGTTGCCTTCTTATAGTTAGTAGCTCTGTGATTGGTCCAATTTCTTCTATATTGTATAAGCAACCGCGTAGGTGTATGTGTGTGATTGACTGATTTTCGTTCGGAGATCGAAGAAAGGTGAGATTTTACAATTATTTTTAACCTGACAAGTCGACTAGGTCTTCTTACATTCGGACCAAAAAGAGTAGGAATTAAAAAGTGGCAATACTGTAGCGTCGTCCCTTTCGAATCAATCTAAGAAAACGGGGACGACACTACAGTTTTGCCAGTTTTTAATTTCTACTCTTTTTGGTTGGACTCTCGTTTCGGAGGCTAATATCCTGTTTGGGTCACTGAGCCAAAATAGACTGGCAGTCTTCTTCCGGTGATAGACTTTACCTTAAGTAGTATTAATTTTTAGGTTCAAATAGCAACTGAACAGAATTTTTAGGGTGGTCCACAGTTGTATGAAGCAAAAAAGGACATTAAATCTTAGCTCCACATGGCTGATTTTGTTTTGTTATCAAGTCATTGTATCAAATTAAAATTAATTTGGAAATGATACTGGTCGCTCTCATGTGAGACAAATTTCCGATGTAGGTACATATAAATTGCATTTTGAAAACAAAACCGTAAGATGATAATAAATGTTTCACTTAGGGCCGATTGTTCAATCACCAGATAAATTTATCTGCCAGTTAAAATAATTGCTATCCTTTTCTCCCGTCATATTAAAGAAAAGTGACAGCCAACATTTATCTGACAGATATGTTTTATCTGGTGATTGAAAAATCGGCCCTTACATCGACAATTTTATAACTTTTCTATATCCTTTGCCCACATACAATGCTCGTGGAAAGTTGTTCCATACTATTTTCTATACGAAAATTGCTACATTTTGAGCGACCTCTAAATGTCATCGGATTGATTTGAGAACGAGAAAATGGTTAGTATCATTTTAGTAGGTTTTCGACAAAAATGAACCTTGTGAAGAAAGAATATTCAAAATTTAATTTTTTTGGACCACCCTAATAGTTTTACATATATTTAAAAATATCGACAATAAGTCTAAGTTCTATTTCCGTTTTCCGTAGATACCAAAAACATGGAGAACCCAGAATCTGAGAGTACCGCTCCTGAGGAGGGCAGCACGTTGAATAGGAATAGAGTGAGTAGATTCTTCTTCAGAAATTCCGAATATCAGTTTTGTTCGTAAACACTAACATTGGTCTACTAATAAAAAAATGACAATCAGCTTTCCTCCACAAACGATTCCATCCTAAACTACCCTAGTTAGTTAGTTATTTAGGTACTCCAACTAAACCATTGATGAAGATCAAAGCACAAATAAAAATGGAAATGCGTAACCTGGGGGAAGAGACCGGGAATCGAACCTGGTACCTCTGGATTACCGTTGCAGTGTTTTGTGTACCCACATTAAAAAATACTGCATGTTTCATAAATTTGTAACCTAACCTAAGTTCAAAACTTCCAATTCCTATGTACGACCAGCGTACCAGAGATCAATGACCAATGGTAGTAGGCCCAAAACTCTTAATATATCACGTAAGTCTTATCAGGATCGTAAAAATATAAGAAAATTGATTGAAGTGACGTATGGCACCCAGTAACGACCTTTACTTTACTTCAGTGCATTTTGCTCACATTTTACGAACCCTGCTTATGAGTTTGGGTCTTCCTGTTTACTTGTAGAGATTTATTTATACTGCCGAACCCCTTTTCCCTAAATTATTTTCTCAACTTTTGGCAATACCTCAATTTATCAACACCTCTCTATCTTCAGAGCTTCAAGTCAAAACAACTAGTCCGGAGTCAGGCGATACGTGAGTCACAGTCTCCACCGCGGACGGCATCGCCCGCCGTCGGTACCGAAGACGGTACCGGTAGCGTCACTGTTACCGGTAATCCTGCGGGTAGCGTTACTGGTAACGCTACCGTGACGTGTAGTGTTGACGCGGTAGAAGAGAGGGAGGAGAAGCGACGCCCGGTGGAAATACAGGTATTTGTAATAAATGATTATTTTGATGTATTATTATCTAGCTATATTGATGATGATGTCCTTGATGTATCCGTCAACGGCCACACTCGGCGAACTGTTTCTGGCGTGTGCGTGCACGTGGCTCGTGACTCCCAGCTTGTTCACGAACAACGAACACATGATCACAAGTGGGACACTATAGCTGTCCGTCAGTGTAGTATGAGTAGTTGGAAAGGTGTGGGTCGTGTCTTTCTCGTCTTCGCGTCGAGGTGTTTAACCCCTTATATGCTTAGGCACAGATCTGAGCGGGACAATTGAACCTTACGTGAAAATATCAGTTAATTTCAATTGATTAGCAAGTTTTTGATATTGTATACGTGGGGTTAAGGTGGAGGCCATCATATCCTGCCATGCCTTTCTTCACAGCCTTCCGCCATTCCGGCCTATGTGTGTGTATTTTAACAGCGCTGACTCTATCGGAGATTGGAGACTTGTTTTAAGATAATCAAGCTTAATGCTCGAAATTTGTACTGATTATAAAGGCTTCGCAGCAGTGCCCAATTTAAATTCGAGACGAAACATCAAAGGGTAGTGTAAGGTTCTCCCAAATAACAAGAGAGCAAGGTTCTTCATCGTCTTCTCTCTTCAGATAACGGGTGGAGCGTGGGAGAGCGGGTCCCAGCGAGCTCGGCGCCGCTGGCCACAACAGTCACGAGATCTGTTGTCCAACGGGCCGAGGGTGGCGTGCGTCGCTGGCTGCCGCTCGCAGCACTGCAGGTACGATATCCAGTGTTATTGAGTTTCAAGATGGCGGGCGATGACCGATAACGGGTGGAGCGTGGGGAAGAGCTTCTCAGAAAGCTCGACGTTAAAAATTTACTCACCACTATCCCCTGGGTCACGGGTCAGAACAACAATAAGAAACAGATCATCCAACCTTATCATGTATATGGTATATGTCCACGCTACGATACCCCTACAACGCGAAGCTATGTTACTTTTTTTATTTTGTAGCTGAATCGATTTGCCCTTGTGCTGTTATCGTAAGTCGCTGTGTTGTGGTAGGCTTGCCGCAGCATAGTATAGTAGTAGTAGCAAGTAGCACACAGGCTTCATAAGCACTTATACAGCCTCTATACAGCTTTAATTAGAGTTATAATGGCTGTATAATTTATTTATTTATTATTCAAATAAGTTAAACAGCATTACAGTAAAAACCAAGACACTGTGAACTACAGAAATACATATATAAAACAAAAACTTAAAGCTAGTTAGATTTAGGCGACACAATGGCATGGCTCCGTTGCGTCGTCTGATCTGGTGCAGATTGCCCCGGAACTGCCGAAACACGACACCCTTCGGCCAGAAGTCTGCACTTGCGATGGTGTCCTGCAGCGGCCGCGGCACGCGCACCACAAACGAGCTGAAGTGCACGTAGTGGCAGGTCTGCAGCTGGTGCACCCTCAGCGAGAAGCCAATAATCTATTATACGGCTAATTACCTAGCTGAAGCAACTTGTCTCTCGACCTGTCAGTTTGTAAAAATCATCCACCTGGGCAACTTTGTTACTCATTTTTAAACGACTTCAAAAAAGGAGGTTCTTAGTTTGACCCGTATGTATACATGTTTGTCCGCGGTTATAAAGTTGTTCATGTATTTGCTTCTGATAGTCATTATCTCCCTATGCTGAGCTGATGATGGAAGGTATAACTCCTTAACGGTTAGGAGTTAGAGTATAAATAATTCTAGAGATGCATGCAAACAAGACCTCCCCGATCATCCTGCTATATATATTTTAATTAAATTACTATATGTACACATTACATTTGAACCACCTTTTGAAGTCGGTGCCCTTCACGTAAACTGCTTTATCGAACAAGAATATACTCGTAAATACCAAATAGTACATTAAGGTGGTTGCAGAGATGTCACTTTCATACAAATCGTTTGATCAATACACACTTAGGCAGTTATGGCTTTAGGTTATTAAACATTCTTAAAAAAATCTTTAAGCGATCTTATACTCGCCAAGGAAATCAGTTTTGCTATAAATCATACAATTACAAAGTTATTAAAGCTTTAAAACCCGTTGAAATATTGTCCATATATGTATGTGTGCGTTGCTTTTACACAACATACAAACGTAAGCGCACGTAAAGCTATTCATGAACAGTGCGTTCTGAAATATAATACTACTTAACTTATGATTTAGGATAATAAATTTAAATTGATGTTTCGATATGAATGCATAACAGTTTATTTTTAAATAATTACAGCTTTCATTAAACATGTAACAAATAATTGGAAACATTTGGACTTTAAAGATACCTATTGTGTTTATTTGCTCATAACAATAAAGTGGAACAGATTTCGAACGCACTAAATCTTGTGAATGAAATAATAAATTATGTCAATACTGTCATGTCAATTGTGGAAATTCGTATAAAATGAATCATGTTTGGTTTACAACTTTACATTTTTTTTGTTTCGTGAGCTTTTACTTTATGCAGTGTGAATAATGAAACGTGCATATAATAATAATAAACATGTGTACTCAGGACATAGTGATCCCTAAACGATATTGCGATATCATGGGTCAGAAATTGCGGGGAAAGTATTGTGTTTGAAAACATGACAAATCGAAGCGTCCTGCCGTGAAAGAGGTGTCTCGCGCTATTTTCTTTTTAGACGAAGACAAGCATGGCGTGATGACAACCGTAACCAACCACAAAAACTGAACGCAATCGCTCGCTTTGGGTGATGAAAAAAAAACAAAGCTGTTCATAGTGGGTTCATATAGGTAGTCATAAGTCATAAGTCATAAGTATTTATTCATTTAACAATTTACATTGCGTTTGAAATCAAATTAATAAAAAAAAATTACAATAACAATAAATTAAGGCGACTCCGTACGTGGAATGGTGATTTTTAAAGTCCTAAGGCTCGTAATCTAGCCAACGGAAAAATCTGAAAAAAATATATGTTATTTTTGACTATTTCTTCTAAAAAATTATAGTTGGATTTTTTTTTAAAGCAATAATTACTATGGAAAAAATAATGTTGAAATAGGGTCGTTTTCAATTTTCAATTCCCTAAGGCTTCTAAACTACAAGTGATATTTACACGGCTCTTTCGCAAAAACATTGACAATTCATTGATCTTTAATCGTATTGTTTAAAAGTTAGTAAAATGGAAACTCGGTCTAATAAAGTATCAAAAAAACTGAATTTCCGCGAGTGCGGCCGTGCCCGGGCTGCGAGCTCAGTGTAAATCTAACCGTCGAAGGGGAAGGCTGTGTCACTTGCTCTCGCGATCCATCTAGTTACGGAAAATTGTTATAGTACCGGATCCCGCGGAGGTTCGATCTGTCTTCGTGCGTTTGAAGTGTATTTTAAGAGAGTGTAGTTCGTTTTTTCACACGACTACGCTATGCGGCATAACAAAAAGCACTCATCTTCAACTGTTTTTTTTTTCGTATTTAGGTATCTATTAATTTTAAGTACTTATAAAAAAAAATGTCATTGCTTAGCATTCCCGGACGGCGGACACATTTGGATACTTAGATATTCTCAGTCATGGGCCCACACCAGACAGGATTCCCAGAAAATAACACTTTTGGTGTGGGTTTTATTTAGGGCCCTTCTCTGTGTAATATTAGAGTACCTTAGGTATTTCGGTTAGTAAAAAAAATCTGATAATACAGATATTTAAGTATGATAACGTCTAATGATCTTTGAAGCGGTGGTAGCCTAGTGGTTAGCGCATGCGACTTTCAATCCGGAGGTCGCGGGTTCGAACTCGGCCCGTACCAATGAGTTTTTCGGAACTTATGTACGGAATGTCATTTGATATTTACCACTCGCTTTTCGGTGAAGGAAAACATCGTGAGGAAACCACCTAAGCCCAATAAGGCCTAGTTTCCCCTCTGGGTTGGAAGGTCAGATGGCAGTCGCTTTCGTAAAAACTAGTGCCTACGCCACATCTTGGGATTTAGGTAGCCGACCCCGATTGAGAATTCATTCTCAAAAAATGGGACAAAGGCTAGGAGGATGATGAACGTCTAATGATCTTTATTAATTCAACCCTAAGAGATATGAATATCGTAATGCAGAACAAGTATTGTTCGTTTGAATACCATTGTAATATTCGGTAAAACGCTAATTTACGAATACGAATATTTATTGTAAGTATTCACATTCGTTGCGTCACTAGTGCAGTACATGACATATGATATAAAAATACATTATCAAAAATTACAATAATTTTCTAGTTCAAAAAGGCAAGTGACAATTTTGGCATGAGGGCTTATTTATGTAAATATAGTCAGAATACATATTTGCATCAATAAATTTCCCACTTCATATTTAAATCTAAATGGGCGTTAGTAATTATTGACATATCCGCCGGGCCTAGCTATACATACCTAGCCTGGCCATAAGTTCTGTTCCAATTGTTTACAAAATAAAAACCTGATTTTTATTACATATCGTTTAAGCCATATATTAATGATCGGATTACAGTTGAATTAATGAAAAAATATATAACTTTATTTAGACTCATCTTAATGCCTGGACTTGATTTTTGACTAATGCTCAGAATTTCTCTCTAAGTTTGCCAGAGGGCAATGAAACGATCTTGGATCAAATTAATGGATCGCGGAAGGAACGCCAAAACCCAAATAGCTTACGTAACTCAGACAACCGCTAAACTAAAGTAGGGCTGACACGTTTGCCGCATGTCAACCAATCTGCAGATCAAGAAATCTACACCCACCCAATAAAATTCGGCTCTTCTTAGTTAACGTAAAAAAAAGATACGGCTCTTTACGCCGCCAAAAAAACGTATCTACGCTGGAAAGGAAAATTATCCAAGAGACACGGAGCTAACTTAACAGGAGATCTAAAAAACTACGAACTTTTTCAAAATATAAAAAGTTATTAAATATTCTGGGGACCTACTTTTGAAATGAAGCATTTTATAATGTCGCTTTTGTTATTTTGTCTATTAATTGAATAATTTAAAATTTAGCATCGCTTACGCAAGATGGCTGTCAAAATAGAATTAGGTAAAATTATCTAAACGACACGTTTCCCGAGATATTAGTCAGGTAAAATAGTATAACCTACATTTTACACAACAATCAACACAGTAAACAATATCTATGTGCATACGATGCTCATTTTATATAAACAATATCATGTTTTTTACATGGTGCTTTTGTTATTTTGTCTATTAATGGCATATTTTAGGATTGAGCGTCGCTTACGCAAAATGGCCGTCAAAATAGAATTAGGTAAAATTATCTAAACGACACGTTTCCCGAGATATTAGTCAGGTAAAATAGGATAATCTACATTTTACACAACAATCAACACAGTTCACAATATATAAATGTGCATAAATCAGCATGAAATAAATCAAGAAAAATTATCTAATCGCCTTTGTAGGAAATATTTCAGACATGAAAATCTATTTATCGTACAATAAAACCTCACGATTAATGTTTTAATTAGAGGAAAATATTTATTATCAAACATTAAAATTAATGAAGTGACATTTAAAGTTCTCTAAGACAAAAACTTATGGTCCAACTACGCAAATACAAAAAAAAACTGGTTTAGAAATGTTAAAGAATTATTCATCAGATATCACGTGAAATTCCAATTTTATCAATTTTTATGTGTGATCTGCTGAAAGATTTCCAGTAGTTCTAGACCAATGTATGGTAGCAAACGATAGCTATGACTAATGAGAACAGCACAAGAATTCTCAAGACTGCAGTCACTCGGTACTCATTAAGGAATTTTAAATCACGAACTAAGTGAAATTTCAAGTTTTACAATTGCAATGAGATAATATCCTATCCTAACAAGAATAACAAAACTACCTAAAACTCTGTGTGGTATAAGTGACGTCTCGTAAGACACTGTTTGAGTGAGATGGCGTTTGGGATCAAGCGAGTCCAAAGTAATGCCTTAGCGCCACAGACACAGATTTACACCGCAGATGGGCCTAACGGCCTTTATAAATATATTGAATTACTACCTACTAAATGTGTGATATTTTATAAAACAGAACCGGTAAAGTTGTCTAACTACCAATTTAACGAAAATATTTGTTCTTTAGTACATTCTATGCGACAACTACGACTCAATTGTCATTCAAGCAATTCAAGATAAGCGACAGTAGTCGATCAAAGTCATATCAGGTAAAAAAGGATAAACGACAATGGTTTCATAGTATATCATATTATATCAAAGCAGGTAAATTTGGATAAACGCCATAACTATTGGCGTTTATAGATAAGACAATCAGGTAATTTAATCTAACTATGTTATTTTTTGTTATAGAATCTTATATCGATTCTGTTTGATAATGTGGAAATACCACATTTTTACTTTTTGGCTAATGCGCATAAGCATTTTAAACACACATGACACAGAGGGCGCTCCAGTAGCGAAGAATTATGGAATCAAAGATTTAGTGTGATTGACGTAACGATATGATAGCTCAGTTGGTAGAGCACTACGCCGGAAATTTAGGGTCGCAGGTTCGAGTCCTGCTTACATTGCAGTGGATCACATTCAATTTTTATTTCATAATTTACCTTTATGTTAATTTTATCATAAAGACATAGGTAAAATGCCTCAAACGACATTAAAATATATTTTACGATCAGGTAAAAACAGTTAACCAACAAGTGCAAGGTTAGTTGCAATAAAGAAAAATTATCCAAGTTGTTTGATCTGTTTTGACAAATAAGTAAAAAAGCTCTAACGTTCATTATTATGCAAAAAACTTTTTATGTAATCTCCATTTTGCTAAAAACACCTCAAAATCAAGTCGTTAAGTAGAAAAAAAAAGTAGCGATTCTCTAAATCACCGACGGGATAAGCGACACAAAAGTCGTCAGACAGATGTATACGAGACCCAACTCATTCGATGCAGAAAAATCTGCCGATCCCAACAGTGTCTATAACTCAATATCCCCAAAAATGTCGCTTAGATATGTTCTCCTTTCCAGCATCGGCATATTTTGACACTCAAGTGAATTAACATTTATAGGGTATCCATTGACCTTGAACATTGAAATTAGCCAAAAAATTCGTCTAGTAAAATATCGTCAATATCAACAAGTATAGGGGAGAATCTGAGAACATTACTAATGTAGTTATAAAAAACTATCACTGTTTATAAGTAGGTAAAGGACGTAAATCCGTTTTCCAACGGTAAAGTTGAGTTTGTCGCTCTATTATTTATAGTTTATCTTTTCATTAGAGCACCATGACCCGGGGGATAAAGCTGTGCCTCCACTACTATGTTGAAATATCGGTTCATCCGCTGGGTCACGATATGATTTATTTATTAAAAAACGATATTTTCTATTTCAGCATGATTTTACACGTATAATCAAGAATCTTGTCGGCATTTTAACTATTTTTGGTAGGTACCTACACATACAAAAGAAACTAAAAAGTATTTTTCGATGCGAGACTTCCAAATGGCCAATTTCACTTATTTTTTTGGAAAATAGCTTTAACGCATTTTATTTTTAATATTCTACTGTAGTGAGTAAATAGATATTTAGTAATCCGCAATAATTATATCATTGTTTAAATGATTTATTTTACTTCGAGATTTTTCAATCCCTTTAAATATTATAAGGTTTATTCATCTTCAACTTTCGCTCGGACTATGCGAGTGTATGAAGCTGCTTGGACGCCACTCAACGAGATAATGAACGAAGTTTTGTTCCGGGGGCGCACGGTCGGCGGGGGGAATAACGTTAGGCTCCGCCCAGATCCTCAAGGACGTTGGCATTAGGAGTCGCCTTAAACAACTATACTCAATAAAATCAAATAAAATTAGATAATGAAATATACAATAATTAAAATGTCAACATTTAAATAATTTAACAAATATTAATAATTAATTAATTAACAGTAGTTTCTTCTCTCTGACTGAATTGATACCAAGACCTACCCATGTTTTTCAATAGGTGTGGGAAACCAAATCCTTTTGGGAAATATCGATTCAGTGACTAAGTTTCCTCCTTGAAGGATACCTGTAATAACACTAATTACCGTAACTCCCTGTAAGATAGGACATGCATACAGCCGTTTCCATTGCCGGCACTTTTGTGGCGTAATAAATAATTTCATTACAGATTCAAGGCCAGCTTAGCGCTTCATCAAAAGGGATCACTGCAAGATCATTTCCTTCATTGAATTATCCACAAAAATAATGTCAATTAAAGTTCAAACAGATGAAGGCTTCATCCAAGAAAAGCTGCAGAAACTTATAATTTTCTACAAAACATGCGTGTTGCCTAAAATAATATTACAACGTATACACCATTTCGAATTAAAGCGACGTCTACAACTCACGCAAACACTAGTATTATAATAAAACCTACACGTAACAAAAATTGTTTTATTTTATTTAGTGGTTGGTGGTTCTAAAATCCATATATGTACATAATAACAATATATTGTCATATATTTTTATATGGCGCGAGCTAGCTCGGGGTCGTGGCGCAAACAACTGGTGCTGCGCTCAGTTAGTAGTAGTTCTAGTAGTTATATATTTTTAGACTGAACATTTTTACAATTAGAGACTCCATGGAACCACGATTTAGAACCACGAAAATCCCAACCCTAATCAGTACCAACTATGCTTGATGTCGTTTTTTTGTATATCAGGTCAGAGTATAGCAAAAAGGGCCCGATCTTGTCATTGAGTAATAAAAAACAGAGGTAAACTTGTGGTTTTTTTTCATCATAAATTTCTAAGTCCCAGCACAGAATGGATGATAGTACAAGTAGTCCCAGGCTACGTAGTAATTCTATGTTAATTTAGGACCACTCTTGTTCTTAAACGGGCAAGTTAATCAAACAATTGTTATTTATAAAAGATACTTATTTTAATGTATTCTTTAGTTCTAATCAAATAGTAACAAAAATGAGAAAAATATTTTTCAACAAAATGTGTCCTAAAATTGGGCCCTTTTTGCTGTACCCCAATCTATCATTCAGAAAAACTTAGGACAAACTCAATAACATCACAAATCAGAATCACAATATATCAGAACAGAAACCCAACAAATATACTCATTTAATTTCACCACATACTTAAAAAATATAGAACTGCCAAAGATTTGTAATTTCTTCGTATTATTTATTTTGACAATCCAGCCCGTCTAATACAACTAGGCTTCACGATTCTTGTCACGCGACATAGCATCGCCCGTCAGTCTCCTACAGTACCGCAAAGAAAGAGATAGGAAATATTTTTCGCGCGAGAAAGAGTTGCGAGTCACAGTTGTGCTAGAGGTGCATCTTTACTTCATCGTCAAAATCAAATATCATGCCTGCTTATTTATTCAGCGCTTACTATCAAACTGACAGATGATACGCGACCCTTTAATGAATGAATCACCCGCACACAGTCACAATTAGTGTCTATTAGTGTGAGTACTTGCTGATTTTTCACAAATTGCCAACACATAGGAGAATAAGACAATTTATGACGTGCTACTAATACTACATGAATAAAAGACAAATACGCGGACTCGCCAAGATACAAATTTTACTTCAAACTAAAGTAACATACGAAATAATACACAAAAACTACAAATCTTGCTTTTCAGCGCCATCTAGCGTGGAATGTCTAGTTTTGTTTCCTCTGCAACCACCTTAAAGGCTTCATGCGTGACATGTTTTCATAGTAATAATTGAGTGGTTTGGCACCGACTATAAAAGGTGATTCCAATGTAATTTGTACATGAACGGGTTATTTTTAGTTTTTTAGTTTATTTTAAAGCCAGTTTTTTTTTTTTGTCACTAATTAATGTTTTGTCACATTACAGAGGACAACGGCGTCGGCAGGCGTGCCCGACTAAACAGGACTCCGGGATATCGTGTCCAGATGACTGCACAGACTGTTCGGATCTCGAACATACAGGTAACGACACTGTAAATTGATACTCGTATGTACTAGGTACTAAAGTTGGTCGATGTGGTCAATATAAACATCGCTGCGGATGGGTAGACTCCCCTCGATGTACCTGTGGTGCTGAGGTGCAATCAGTAAAACACATCATCACAGAGTGCCCTCTAACAAGATACACTGGATCCATGGAGGACCTGATCGTCCTGAGCGACGAGGCTAGAAAATGGCTGACGTCACTGAAATTGGATTTGTAATTACTTATAGTTAAATGAATTGTTTCTTTTGATATCTGAAATAACATGCCATACGAATAATAATAATAAACTAAAGTTGGGAAATGCTGGACAAAAAGACCGGTAGAGGCGTTATCCTAATATAAACATGTTTTCTTCCTCCATTATTCCCTATTATTCGTCATCTCGTCGTTTACTTCCTTCTTATTCACATCATCTTTCACACAATCCATCCATCTTTTCTTTGGCCTTCGCCTTCCTCTTCTATATTAGCGCTTGTAAAATCTTGCGAGGATGTTCTGACTGTCCAGAGCTGGTCAGTCAGGTTATCCGATTGTTCGTCCCTTCTAAATCGAGGTTCAATTTTCGTCCACGCTGCCGGCTGCTGTTGGCTGCTCCTGAGGCGCGAACCATAGCGCGGAAAAACTCTCCTCTAGTTCGAGCCTTACGAGAACTTAATGCGCTTCTCGCATCAGCATCGGATTTGGACGTTTTTGGAAGTAGCTGGAAAATTGTGTGTCGTGAATGTTTAAGGTACTGTGAGGCGATGGATGGATGTAATTTTTCAGTAATTGAATCTACCTAATATGTAACATGTTATGTTAAGTGCATTGGTATTACTAACTGTAATGCTGTGTAATTATTTTAAATTAATAAATAAAAAAATAAAAAATATCCGTCGACATTCATGCTTAACCCATTTCTGGTTACGTGGCTTTCTTCGCATCATGTGCCCATACCGTGATAGCCGATTAGCTTGCAGCTTCTCTCTAATTGATGCTACTTTCAGTCTTCCTCTTACATATTAATTTCTTATTCTGTCCATTCTTGTCACCCCACACATACATCGTAGCATTCTCATTTATCTTACATCATATTACTAAAATCTTTCTAACTCAAGTAGGTAATAATAACGAATGCGTAGCCGACGCGTTATAAGTTATGTATAACATGTAGGTAGGTATGCAAACGCATCATTTCATACAATAACAGGTTATACATAGATTCATAACAAGAATTACACGCACAAATTGTAACCTTTGAGCGATTGCATGATTCTGCGAAGAAGACAACACTTTATATGGTATGAATAACATCTAAACGAACAATATTTTTAGTTTATGTTTTGGTTACGCGTTTGTTGACATACGTATCTTATCGATGGACGACGAATGCGTTTAGGTTTAGGCGTCGGTATCGGAATTGAGAAGATTTCACATTTTTAAGACTATTCTTTTACTTTTCTCTATTCCGCTTAGAACGAGTTACTTTTTTCCAAAGATTACTAAGGGTCAGCTCACACCGAGACGCTGTGCGCACATTTCAATAGAGCGACTCAAAATTATACTTTATTTACTACATTAAAAGGGACACATTTCATCGTGAGAATCCAAAATACGTTGCGCCACGCAGCGCTGCGCCCCGAGATGCCTCGCGGCGTAGAGCGACGCATCGCGACGCAGCGGTGCATCGCCGGTACGCGCGGCGTGTGAGAGCGGCGCTGCGCCTCGCGAAGCCGCGCGACGCCGCGAGGCGCAGCCTGAGGCCGCCGTTCTCATGCGCTTGCAATAGGTAGACTGCGGGGCGGTTGGACGCGGCACCGCGCGGCGTCTCGCTGCGCAGCGAGGCGTCGTGCTGCCAACGATTTTACGATGCGCCTCGCTACGCCGCGATGCGTCTCGCGGCGCAGCGCGAAATCACCGGCCTCTTCCAGTATCGTCGCGTCGCGTCGCGTCGCGTCTCGGTGTGAGCTGACCCTACGTAGACTGCGGGGCGGGTGCACGGCACGCGGCGAGTAGACACGTTCCGCTGCACCGCGCGGCGTCTCGCAGCGCAGCGAGGCGTCGTGCTGCGCAGCGAGGCGTCGTGCTGCCAACGATTTTACGATGCGCCTCGCTACGCCGCGATGCGTCTCGCGGCGCCGCGCGGCGCAGCGCGAAATCACCGGCCTCTTCCAGTATCGTCACGTCGCGTCGCGTCTCGGTGTGAGCTGACCCTTAAGTTGAATTTATAATTAGCCAAAGTGATTTTACAGATGTCGTAATGTATGTTTTCGTTATTCAGAAATTATTTCTTAAAACATGAGAAAACACGTAATTGCTGATATTAGATTGACTTTTATTGATAAAAAGTGATATGTTGAAACCAAATAAAAATTAATCAAATTGCGCTCGTTAAAAATGCGTCAGTTTACTCCGGCTAATTTAAAATCCGACTTTAATGACTTATATTACTAAATAAGTACAATAATTCATAAATTTCATAAATTTATACGTAATAAATTACATATTTCAGCTATTTAATGAAATATTCATGTATAAAGCTTATAAAACCCTTACACAGCTGAAATATCGTCTGTTGACAATCAATACAATACAATACAATTACTCTTTATTGCACACCTCATAAAACATACAGGAGAAATACAATGCAAGAAATTACAATTAGAGGTAAACAACTGGCGGTCTTATCAGAAAAGAGGGATCTCTTCCAGACAACCTTTGGGTAGTGGCGAACTTGAAAAAATATATATTTAAGTATAGACAATCAAAACTCACTAAGTACCAAATACATACTTAAAACTACGAGCTGTTTTATCAGTATCAATCTACAAACTAAATACGAGGTTTTGAAGAGTAGCGACAGAAACAACATTATTTCAAGTGTTTAAAAAAAAGAGACTGTAGTGAGTTTTGGTTGTCACTAGGCGATATATCGTATGAGAGCTGTATAAGCTCCTATGCACCACGTCACGTCACGTCACGGTCCACGTGTGCTACGTGGATAGTAAAAAAAAAAAAGAAAATGTCGGACAACCTCACACAAATCCATCTAGTCCCAAATTAAGCTCGAGAAGGCTTGTGTTATGGCCACTAGACGACGATATACATACTTATATAGATAAATATACTTAAATACATAGAACCGGCATGACCCCAGCACAAATATTCGAGTTCAACACACGAATATTTGCCCTGCCCGGGATTCGAACCCGGGACCGCCGGCTCAGTAGGCAGGTGCACAATAAACTGCGCCAAACGCTTCGTCAATCTAATCCAATATGATCTGTCTAAAAAGGCACCTAACTTGTTTTTTTTTCTAGGGGGCTCGAGCAATGACGTCAGAAAAGCTTGCAGCCTGGATTCAGACGAGTCATACTGCAGATGTCCAGAGAGAAAAGATAGACCAAAGACTAATTCGTTAAGCAGAGCTGATTCAGGTATACTTTTGATACATAATCAAATCAATAAAAAAAAAGAATTCCTCCAAAGTCGACAGGAATACGGCATTTGATGACAGCTCAAATTAGCTGCTCTTTATGAAATGTCAAAAACGATTTGTTAGTATGAAGTTTCTATGGAGATACTGGCTTGTGACGTCATGAAAATCCATACTAATATTATAAATGCGAAAGTGTGTCTGTCTGTCTGTTACCTCTTCACGCTTAACCCGCTGAATCGATTTTGATGAAATTTGGCATAGAGATAGTTTAAGATCCGAGGAAGGACATAGGATAGTTTTCATCCTGTAAATTATACCTAAAAAGATTGAAAAGTGAGTGAACATTTCCGTTGGGGTGCGGTGACCCTGTAGGAAATGTAATTATTAGACCAAAAGCACAATTGCTTTTACATTTGCTTGGGCGCTTTTAATAATCCCTTTTATCAAGTTCCACGCGTACGTAGTCGAGGGCAAAAGCTAGTCAGTAATAAAAACACGTCTGTTTTTTGCTTTGTACAATTATAAATACAATTAAAAATAGTATAGGTACCTACTGTCCAAAAGTTAGTGGTAGTTTATTTGGTTCCGAGTATTCTTAAATGTGTGTTTAGTGGTTTCAAATTATACAATTTATTTTCACTATAATCAACTACCGTATTGAAAGAGATTTGTTGCGTTTTTTTTTCAGCTGATGACAAACTAGAACCGACAGGGCCCGAGCTAGTCAACTTTATAAAGGAGACCCTGAACAAGAATCACCGCGACAGGATGACTCTTCTCATGATCGAGAAGGAACTTCATGCTCTAGTCACAGACACAGGGTAAGCATATTTATTTATACTCTTCATTTGACCTTTAGACTTGCAGCGAAACGTTGGGGAATTGGAAGAGAAAAGGTTTAACGGCCCAGCCATGAATTTGCGCGGCAGAGGTGAGTGGTGAGCGGTAAAAACAAAATTATACCGATATATGAAGCATGCCCATATATTTCACTCCGGCCCATCGCCTACAGCTTTATAAGGCGGAGGTTCGCCCACATTTGGAATACTGTTCTCATCTGTGGCTGAGGCACAAAACGGATAGGTACAGAAATCAATCTACATACAAGCGTGCTCGAGCAAACACACACATAGACATTGCTCACGGACACGATATCTCGGACCAGTTCGGACCAGGGCGAGCGCGAGTGCCATCCGCTTGACGTGTCCGTGAGCGTGAGCAATGTCTATGTGTGCGTTTGCTCGAGCGCGCTTGTATGTAGAGTAGATTGATTTCTGTACCTATCTGTTTTGTGGCTGAGGCGCCCAAGTACCAGCTTCTCCCTATGGATATGGACTGCATTTAACTCGTATCGTCGGCTGCCAGCGAATTTTAGATCGGCTTGACTCCTTGGCGCTGCGTAGAGATGTAGCCTCTCTCTGCATCTTGGAATTGTTCGGATTGATTCCTGCCGCTTCTTTCCGGCATCGTTCTACGCGACTATCCTTTCATCCTCACCACTTATATAGTTGGTAGTCCACAACTGTGCGTTATTCTAGAAATTTTCACTGAGACTGAGACTGCATTGTGGAACGAATTGTCGCTTGCGGTATTTCCGGACCGATACGACCTTCAAACCTTCAAGAAAAGAGCGTACTCCCACCTGAAAGGCCGGCAACGCACTTGTGACTCCTCTGGTGTGTCAGTGTCTATGGGCGACGGCAATCGCGCACCATCAGTCGATCCGTTTGCTCGTTTGCCCCCTATGACATAAAAAATGTGACAAACCTCCGCGCGCGGAGCTCTAGAGCTTCGTTTTGCGAGCGGGACACATCTACAGTCAACCAATTTGATTCCTAGGCCATTTCGTATCTTGTCACAGTGAACGCCAATATGAAAGCTGCTTGAGATCTCATGTCATTGTCATTGTGACAAGGTTCTATAGTGGCCTAGAAATCAAATTGGTTGACTGTACCGGCGACTAGGGATCGCAACTCAGACCGTCGCGCGCTGTACATGGCACGCATGCCGTCACCTCATTCATTCCTCAGAACCGCGGACTGACTGGCGGTACCGAAATCTTCTTATCTACATAAAAGAAAATCTGTACATAATTAGGTCTTAAAACACGAGTGTGGTTTTATGAAACGAGCCGAAGGCGAGTTACATAATAGAAACATTATGTTACAGTTGCATAATAGTAGTTTATGCAACTGATACATAATGAGAGGCATTAAAACACGAGTGTGGTTTTATGAAACGAGCGTCAGCGAGTTTCATAATAGGATCACACGAGTGTTTTAAGGCCTAATTATGTACAGTTGTATACACTACTTTCTAAGATGGGTTCAGAAGCCATAAGGAAATGACCGGCACCACTAGTGCTACCTGTAAAATATCTAAAAACGACATATACTAATGCAGTAAGAAATAAATCTGAACAAATACATAAACAGATTATTTATTGTAATAGTTGTAATTTACATTTACATTGAAACAATATTTTCAACTAAAATGTGAATTACAATAAACTTTTCTCAATTCTACTTTCGTAACAGCAAAGAACCAACAAACAAATGACAACAATAATGGCGGCAATTCGGACCTCCGTCAAGACGAATGTTTTTTTTTTCTAAATCATATACCTACAAACGAATGTATCCATATTCTCATGTCACTCGAGATCAAATGTCGTGCGGTTTTTATAAAAAAACATACTGAATTGACAACATTTCATATTTTTAAGACTATCATTTTATTACTTTTCTGAATTCTGCTTAAAAAGATGAAGTAATCTCTGTTTTTATTTATTTTCTGAGATGATTATTTATTTTATTATTAATTTATAAAAACATACTCATTTTAAAATGTGGCAACACCAAAACCAGAACTTAATGGAACGGTTACTTTAGTCGGTTTTCTTTAAAAAAAAACTTAATAAAACTCGGTATGCATCTGCCATCTGTCAACGTCAAATAAAAAAAAATATATTTTTTCGCTCTTTGGTTTAGACCACAACCCTATTCAGCCCGTATTGTCTTAGATTGCAGTTATTTGATGTATTTTCTTATATTTCTTTAAATACAGAACAATAAATTCACAGATTTTTTTTTAAGGTACACGACGTAAAGCCCTGTCAATCTCTACATTAATTTCCACCTGTTATAAATGTGAAATGTTTTCAATTGACGTTTCGTATCGATAACAATATTAATATCTATGGATACTAGAATAGAGACCTACTTCAGTTTTGACAGCTGTTCCAAATTTAAACTCATAACCTTACAAAAATTGATAGCGTTATAACATTACAGTACAAATTTTACCTACTGCCACAGATTAGAAAGTTCTCATAGTAAAATTGGTTGTAGTAATGCTGGTCATTTCCTACGGTTTCTGAACGCATTTTGGAGCACTAATGATATGTGCGTAGATAAACTACTATTTTAGTTATCTTAATTTTACAGTCGCTGCAACTTCAAGTTCCCGACGATGACCTCGTACGGCCGCATGCTGGTGCACCGCGTCGCCACGCTGTTCCAGCTGACGCACCACCTCGACCAGAACAGCAAGAACTCCGTCACCGTCAGCAAGAGCGGTCAGTTTACACTTGAATTTGTTTCCAGATCAGTTTTTTTAGGGTCCCGTGCCCAAAGAGCCTTAATGCTAAGCCTTAATTGTCTTAATTCGCACATTATAACAACTCAACGGCGACTCGATTCTATGCCAAATATTGAAATTTAAGCCCTATGTCATATTTACTAGGTTTAATTTCAAAACATGTACGACGCGTCGTCCACTCGTCGTCCACTAAGTACTAATATAATTTTTTGAGATTAAACCTAGTAAATTCTATCTGTGAGTTCCTGTAATTGGCTCTGTAATTCTATTTAAGTTTTCCTTTTATATGTCATAATTAGCTGTTGGTTCTCCTTGAATAAAATAAATAAATAAATAAATATGTCATAGGGCTTAAATTTCAATATTTCGCATAGAATCTAGTCGCCGTTGAGTTGTTATCATGTGCGAAGACCTTTAAAATACTGGGTTTCCTGAAGTCTCTTCACCGGGTGACTCGTTTGAAAGAATATCCATGAGCGCGTGAAAGCCAAGTACTTCAGAATCGAACTTATATTCTCAATACAATAGGTACAAACTGCTTATCAGTAATGGGTAAACCGACTGATTCGTTGAGTGAGGAGCTTTCGGTTCCTCTGCTGGTAAAATAATTACCAACTATCTAAACAGCATTGCTGAATTATTAATGAATGAATGAGGATTCTGAAAGCAATTTAAAATTTGGTTTTGGTCTTGAAGGGTACAGTCACATATTCCAAAGTATTGTTTACTTCTTGACATATTGAGTATTTAACCAAATTAAAAAAAAGGAGGAGGGTCTAGGTCTTACTATATCTATTTCTTTTGTATATAATTCAACATAAGTCCACATCTACACTATTCAGAAGTAATACGTGTAGCAGTCCCTGATAAAGAGCTCCATACGAGTTCGAAACGTGTCGGGCCGGTCCTAATTTCAGGTGAGTGTAAACCGCTTAGTACAATAATTCAAAGTGACGTTCTTTGCAGGCACGAGTGGTGGTCGGATCCCGTGCACCAGCTTCAAACAATGGTGTACGGTCAACTTCCCTCCAAGCCCTGTGCGGCATCAGGATAGCATCAATGCCAAGTAAGTGATCTAGACTTTTTTGTCTAAACTGTTGTTAAAGTCTGGCCCAGGGATAGTGGCGCTTCAAACAGCTTTGATATGGCATTAATGTGCGTACGTCATATATTTGCATTAATAAACGTTAATTGATTCACTGGCAATGACACATTTTTGGTAACTGACGTTGAAAGTCAGTGAATATCACTTATGCTAACACAAAGGAAACACGACCCAATATTGGGCAAATTTTAATTAAGTTTTGTATAATGAAGCCAAAACTTATCCACAGTGATGGAAGTAAAGTTTCTTTCAATAGTATTCAGTATTTATTGCCCAAGAAAAACGAAGGATTGAACAGCATTCCGGTAACCAATGTTTTGAATTTGATTAATGACAATTCCTTGACAAATAGCTATTGACGTTTAATAATGAAAATATTTGACGTATGCCGTATGCACATTATTGCCATATGAAAGCTGTTTGTATCGCCACTATCCCTGGGCCGGACCGACGCTTGCTAAGCTTTACATGCGTACATCATTTACAGTTGCCTGAAAATAAATGATATTTTTTTGATTGTCATATACCTAGAGATTTTCCAAGCACGAACGTCGTTTTGTTAGTGCTCGACTAAATAATAACATCGACAATCCTGTTATCGATAAGGACCACTTCAACGATATAGAGGAAATTCGCAGACCTAAATTGGTACACGCCGCAAACACACCCACTCGCGTGCCAGCGATCATGTTCAAATTGACATAGTTCGTAAATTTTTGGTCCTCCTATTTTTTTTCTAACTTGCGGTTGTAGGGACACAATTTGCTGACTAGTCATACGCTGCCGTGTGGATACGTATGTCTAGATCGCAGAGCGTTGCGCCCGACAGTCCGCCTTGACCACTTGTAATGAATACACGGAATAATATATAAAGGACATTTTATTTAACATAAGGACGACCTTGCACGCCAAGTATCCTCGAGTTAAGATAGAACATATATAGTAAATTCATTGTTCTACATTGGTGACCCCCGACGTAGCAAGTGGCAAGGATAGCTCGAAGAAACAGGATGTATCCACCTGGTACCAGCGCGGCAGTTGGCCGTAAGCCGGGGTGGCTGTGCTTTTACCACCACCGGTACGGCAGGAGTGCGGCGAAGTGTGTAAGACCGTGTAGTTGGACGGAACAATAGTTAACTACACGGTTATACGTTTTTACCCGGGCAGGACATGGCCTTGGGAAGATGGAGCGACGCACTGGGACATTTTTATCCAGCCCAGGGCAAGGCATGGCTTTGGAGCGATGGAACGTTGGCGTCCATACCGGAGCAGAACATGGTTTCGGAAAGGATTCCGCAATTAACTGATTTTGCGTTGGAAAGTGAATAGTGAAGTGAACATATGTAGTGCGCAGTAAGTTACGAACTATGTTTACCTAACCTATATTTTTAATTGTTTGTGAAAGATCTGAAATTAATCTTTGCAATCATTTTTCATTTCACACAGTTATTTATACCTATACACATATATACGCATGTCGCGGAAGTCGAGTGTGAGGCGAAGTTGTATAACTGGATAGATTCGTAATTAATCTGTGTTTATAATTAATTAGAATCCGAAAGAAATGATGAAAATGAAAAGTAGTGTAATTGTCAAATGATTTGGATAGGAAAACACTCTGTTGAAATAATGTATAAGTGTACCATGACCAAATAGCGACTAGATTGCATTATATAATATTTAGGGAAAGTTGATTTAATTTCCATATTGTTAGGGTTGTTTTAACCAACTAACAACAATATTGCATTATATAATATTTAGGGAAAGTTGATTTAATATCCATAATGTTAGGGTTGTTTTAACCAGCTAACAACAATATTGTATTATATACATAATAACTTGAAACAATATAGGTATATAATGATATGTAGCGGAAAGTTGATTTAATTTCCATAGTGTTTCATAACCGGACATCTCGGGTTACCGGTTGCAAAACAGTTCTCAGAACGTTTGCGAACTAGGCATGAGGAGCTGAATTCGCATTTAACGTGTGACTGTTTGCGCTCGAGCGAATACACGATGTTTGCAGAAATGTTGCAATATAGTATTTCTCGAGGTAGTGATTATATTATAATTTATGAGAGCTACGATAATCTTATGTAGACTAAAGTACCTAAAGTTTTAATATAAATATTAGGGTGAAGGTCCCATAAGAGAGACCACTTGTGTAATTGTAAGATAGGTTTAAGTGTGGTAATTATATGAAACCTAGATTTTACAATTTTATACAAAAATTTTTTTTGTTTTTTTGTGAAGGGGAGGCTACTGTAGGGACACAATTTGCTGACTAGTCATACGCTGCCGTGTGGATACGTATGTCTAGATCGCAGAGCGTTGCGCCCGACAGTCCGCCTTGACCACTTGTAATGAATACACGGAATAATATATAAAGGACATTTTATTTAACATAAGGACGACCTTGCACGCCAAGTATCCTCGAGTTAAGATAGAACATATATAGTAAATTCATTGTTCTACACGGTAAAAAGTGGTTATATCATATAACCACTTTTTACCGCAAGTCAGTTTGTATTGTCTATATAGTGTGTATTTATTTACAACGTTGACGTGGTGGTTATCGATAACAGGTTTGTCGATATTATTATTATGTAAGCACCAACGACCGGTGGTTCCTGCTGTCAGTTTGTATTGTCTATATAGTGTGTATTTATTTACAACGTTGACGTGGTGGTTATCGATAACATGTTTGTCGATATCACTCGCGTGCCAGCGATCATGTTCAAATTGACATAGTTCGTAAATTTTTGGTCCTCCTATTTTTTTTCTAACTTGCGGTAAAAAGTGGTTATATCATATAACCACTTCTTACCGCAAGTCAGTTTGTATTGTCTATATAGTGTGTATTTATTTACAACGTTGACGTGGTGGTTATCGATAACAGGTTTGTCGATATTATTATTATGTAAGCACCAACGACCGGTGGTTCCTGCTAGAAAAATATCTAGGTATATTGATTAACCTAAACAATGTTGTGTTATCCAGGTCAATACTAAAGCGCGACACCCATTCTCCAGACGACGCGAACGCGTCTTGTCGCGCGGTAGAACGCAGCAAATCTTTGGAGCAGAGGGAGAAGGATTACGAGCGAGTGAGACGCAGGATATTCAGCACGGTTAGTCCACAATACATCGCCTTATTTATTTTATCTACACCCGAATAATTACTATAAAAATTCAGATACTTTAGGTGACTTCCATTACTATGCAGCGGCGGCGGTAGTGCATGGAGGACCAAATTCAGTGACGATTATTTTAGAACATTACGATATATGAAGAAGATTATTGAGTGAACTGATGGCAGAATGCGCATGTAACCGATATCTTATAGTTTAGACTGTATAAGAAAATGAGGTACGGCACTCCGGAATGACAAGCGAGACTTGACGTCATCACGCTGTGATTGGTTGGTTGGTTCTGTCAATCCGTTTCTGTGTTGCCAGTGGTGTATCATAATACTCCCCGGTTCCCTTGTTACCTGTATGAATCGTCATAAAATCGTGAGTGTTTTAACTCAATTATTACTTACTAATGCATAAGTACCTAGCTATGACACAAAAATGGTGGTGGGTGACTTCAATGCGAAAGTGGGACGTGAAGATATCTTTGTACCGACAATAGGAAAGCATAGCAAACACAAACTGACAAACGACAATGGTCTGAGACTAATAAGTTTCGCCACATCCAAAGCCATGGTCATCAAGAGCACAATGTTCCCGCACAAAGATATCTACAAAGGTACATGGAAGTCCCCGGATGGAAACACTGTCAACCAGATTGATCATGTCCTTATTGACGAGAGACGTAAAAGCTCCATCCAAGATGTAAGATCTTTCCGAGGTGCCGATTGTGACAGTGATCACTACATGCTAGGTTTTAAATTTAAAGTCAAAATTGATATTTCACAAAAACGTCGTCACCATAGTGTTCAGATAATAGAAGCCGAAAACCTTAAAGATGAAACAATCAGACAAAATTTACAAACAGAATTAAGCAATAGATTCCAAGGACTACAATTGGATGAAGATATTGACAATGTTTGGGCAAGCACTAGAGACACAATAAAAGATGTAGCGCTCAAAATTCTTGGGAAACGTCGAAAAAGGAAGAGGAAGACATGGTGGAGTGACGAGTGCGAAAGAAGTATTGAAGAAAAAAGGAAATATAAGATTTTATCGGAACAGGATAGTCAATGGGAAGGTAAATACAAAGAACTTCAACTACACACAAGAAAGGTGATTCGTAGAGCAAAAAGGCAACATATGGAGGACAAAGTAAGAGGAATGGAAACGCTTATTAAGGCCGACCACCCACGAAAGTTTTACCAAGAGCTGCGAAATTTTAAAAAGGGATATCAGCCTACATCTCAATTTCTAGAGGACGCCGACGGCAACCTTATCACAGATGAGGCAGAGATCGGAAATACCTGGCGTGACTACTTTGAGCGACTGTTGAACTGCCCTTCGGTAGACCAACCCGTACCTCGAACAACCAACGATAACGACATCGAGGTAGAGCCACTATCGTTTGATGAGGTCCGTCAAGCCATTATGCGGCTCAGGAACAATAAGGCCCCTGGAATTGATGGCATACCTTCAGAAGTCTGGAAATACGGTGGAGGGTCGATACAGTCCAATTTGTATGCACTAATAGTTAAGATCTGGATGACCGAACAGCAACCTCGGGAATGGAATACAGGTATCATCTGCCCGGTCCATAAGAAAGGCTGTAAAAAGAAATGCACAAATTATCGCGGAATTGCTCTTCTGCCAACTGCGTATAAGGTCTTATCATATGTGTTGCTCAAACGATTGGAACCTTACGCGGAACAAATCCTAAGTGATTATCAGTGTGGGTTCCGTCGTAATCGCAGCACTGTTGATCAGATCTTCTGTCTGAAACAACTGATGGAGAAAAGATGGGAATACGCCCAGAGCATTCACGTGTTATTTGTGGACTTCAAAAAAGCATATGACAGTATTGACCGGTGCACCCTGTATACCATTCTCAGGAACTTCAACATCCCTAAGAAATTAGTGGACATGGTTCAAGTAGCAACCAGGGAGAGTGAGATGAGGGTAAGGATCGATAATGGGCTAACGAACGAGTTTGCGGTAGTTACAGGGCTAAAGCAAGGCGATGCCCTGTCACCTATACTTTTTAATTTAGTGCTAGAATTTGCCCTTAGACAGGTGCTTGCACTGGATGTCGGGGTGCAACTAAATGGAAAGCATAAGGTGATAGGTTATGCTGATGACCTAGCGCTGCTCGGGGAAACCAGAGAAGAAGTCGCTGAATCTGCAGCTGTCCTTGAAGCCGAAGCCCAAAAAGTGGGCCTAAGTATTAGCTACGAAAAGTCAGAGTATCTCCACATGAAACGCTATAAAGACATACGCAGTAAGAGGCAAGACCTGCATGTTGGAGATAACGTCTTCAAGGGGGTAGCCAAATTTAAATACTTAGGCTGCACTATCACCGACACCAATACACGCGAAGAGGATATAAATATCCGCATTCAAAACACACTGCGATGTAGCGCCGCCCTTCATCAAGTGTTAGTGTCCAAGCTGCTCAGCAGATGCACAAAGATCCGCATCTACAAGACGGTCATAAGGCCCATACTTATGTATGCATGTGAGACTTGGACGCTAACACTTAAAGAAGAAAACAAGCTTTTGGTGGCTGAGAGAAAGATCCTCCGGAAGATCCTGGGACCGGTGCGAAGGGAGGACGGTAGCTTTCGAATCCGTAAGAATGCTGAAATTGAGGAGCTGTTCGCCACTCCCAATGTCATTGGGGAAACGAAGGCCCACCGTCTCCGCTGGCTTGGCCACGTGGAAAGGATGGACGAAGATCGCGGCGCTAAAAGGGTATATTTGGGACGATCTATTGGCCGAAGGCCGGTCGGCCGTCCCAGGTATCGCTGGATCGGTGTCGTAGAAGCCGATCTGCGTGAACTCCAAGCCGGTAACTGGCGGGAAACGGTGCTAGATCGGGACAAGTGGCGTAAACTCGTGTCGGAGGCCAAGATTCGCTTTGGGTCACTGAGCCATTAAGTAAGTAAGTAATGCATAAGTGCATAATTATTATTTCTTGTACGACCGGCGGCAAACATTTGTTTCCTTACAGTAATTTTATTACCATAAAGCGGCCACTAACCAGTGACGTAGAAATTCTCACTAGCGGAGTGTCATATAGGTACCTTAGTTTCTTACCATGGTACTACCTTCATGCTGACAAGGAGGTTGATTCTTATCTGCAGCTGCAAATAATTTATTCAAAACTTAGATCATCTGAATTTTTTGTTAAACTTTTTTTATTAAACAGTAACGTTTGATAGCGTAAACCAAATTTTTTGAGTGAAGCAAAAAAAATGGAAAGCCGTTGGTGACGTGGGTTCAAACCCCTTAAATTTTCACTTAATTCTTAACTTTTTTTATCTTTAAAAAAAGAAATATGGTTTTCAAGACGGCACTATTCAGATTCAGATTCAGATTTTTATTAATAAAATATATACATTTTACAAGTCATGTCATACTAATACAATATTATATATTATTATTAGATATTATTTATTATCTTTTTTTTTTTGCAGGATAACTGTTCGCAGGACGAATCGCAGTGGCCGTGGCTGCAAACTGGTCCAGTCAAACTACTCACACCCGACTCGGGAAGGAACAAATTATTGAAAGTAAGAGCTAAAACACACAAGAAACGACATCGCGTCGTGGCAAGATGCGTCGTCGTGCCACGATTTAAAATATATGTATATCCATTACACGACATCGTACGATGCGATGTCGTGTCTTCTAATTCTGTTTTACTATCACTCATCATCATAAACTTAAGAGCTAGGCTCTTGTCGGTGGAGCAATTTCCAATTCTCTCTATCTTGAGCTCTCTCCTTGACGGCCTGGTACGACACGACGTTCACCTTTTCCTTTATTTGGTCCATATAAGCTCTTCTTGGTCTTCCTCTTTTCCTCCTTCCTTCAACTTTGTCTTCTATAATAGTTTTTACTATCACTACATAGTATAAAACAAAATCGCTTCCTGCTGTCGGTATGCCTGTCCCTATGTTTGCTTAGATCTTTAAAGTGCGCAACGGATTTTGATGCGGTTTTTTAAATAGATAGAGTGATTCAAGAGGGAGTTTTATGTGTATAATCCATACTAATATTATAAATGCGAAAGTGTGTCTGTCTGTCTGTCTGTGACCTCTTCACGCTTAAACCGCTGAATCGATTTTGATGAAATTTGGCATGGATATAGTTTAAGATCCGAGGAAGGACATAGGATAGTTTTCATCCTGGAAATTATCCCTAAAAAGATTGAAAAGTGAGTAAGTAATTCATGATGACATTGATGATCCCGTAGGAAATCTAATGATTAGACCAAAAGCACAATTGCTCTTACATTTGCTTAGGCGCTTTTAATAATCCCTTTTGTTAATTAAGGTGATTAGGCGGATATCTATCATGTTGTACGAGGTTGCTTCCATACTTCCAAGTTCCACGCGGACGTAGTCGCGGGCAAAAGCTAGTACATACATAATTTATCAGCATTGCACCCGTGCGAAGCCGGGACGGGTCGCTAGTTGCCAACTAGTAGTTGGTAAAAATATATCAATAACCTGAGCTTCAGAAACGTGGTGTGTTGGAAAATAATGACCCTTTTTTTAATCATCACAGGTACAATCACTAGAAGGTGCAGGCCCGCCTCAGTCGTGGCGTAACCGCGGCCCCGTGTCCAAGAGCCACAGCTTCGGAGGCTACGGGGGAGGCGCGGAACCCGCGCCACAACCCAGGCTACTCAGCCGACAAGGTATGTAACCATACATAGTAGTATAGTACAAATTTTCTAAACTAAGCTCATCCACTTAAGAACTCAATATCATTGAGTGGTTAACCACAAATTAAGATAACGAGCTCTTAGTAAAAGCTATACTAATGATGATCGTTTATCTTGGTGCCGTGACCAGGATTGGTAGATTGATAGTTTTGAAACGCGACATAAAAATACATAACACTTTCAACATTGGAAACATAAGTATCCTTGACGTATCCGCCAATGGCAAACTTGGCTCCAAGAGCTTCGGGTCGATCATGTGCCAAAATGTGGATTGGAAACCAAATTTGGTTTTAAAGGTTCTGTAGCACGGCGCGCAATGCAAGTCACCCTTGTTACAGATACAGATAATTTATTAATAAAAGCGGATGAAAATTACATATTCAATTAAGTATTTCATATTATTACATTATACAATCAATTTTTTCTTTGTATGAATTCATCAACGCTGTAGCATGCCAGGTCAACTAGAAGTTTTTTTAGCCTTTTAATGAAAACTGCATCGCTGGGAGATTTCGTTATCTCACTAGGAAGTGTCTTATATAGTTTAGCACCAATGACACCGAGTGACCCTCTAGCCTTGGCGAGTCTACGGCGTTGTTGTATGTGTAATGTTATATACGTATAGGAAGGCTTTGGATGGGTGTTTCTGTTAAGGCGTTTTGCGTCGAGGTCTGTAACCATGCATGGTACTGATGATGATCATTTATCTTGGTGCCGTGACCAGGATTGCTAGATTGACAGTTTTAAAAGGCGACATACAAATACTTAACACTTTGAACACCGGGAACGTAGCTCTACGAAATCTTGGGTTACGAAAGTGTTAAAGAACGTACTAATTAGAAAGCGCCAGGCCTCCTCAAGTGTGGCGTTATCGTGGCGCTGAAGCCGAGTGTCCAAGTACAAGGTACAAATATACAATCGTAAATGCACGTATTCTGGTCGCGCCTACACAAAGTCGACAAGGTACATTATTTGTCTTGGTGCCGTGACCAGGATCGGTAGATTGATAGTAAGATTGGATACATCATCGTATGATCTTTATTTTTAGTGCCGTGACCAGGATACGTAATAAAAAAAATATGTTTCTCGTAAAAAAAGTAAATCCCGATTAACACGGTGTTTTATTCCAGGTGACTTGGCATCTAGCAGTTGGAGATTATCTCCCTCTAGCTCGGGCTACAAGACCCTTAGCCTGAGGAGCACAGACTCAGTCACACCTTCGCCTACTGGTATGTTTTTTGAAGTTTGTAGACGTTCAAACTATATTATTTTAAGAAATAGATTAGCATTTTTTTTCGGTTAGCGCAGTCATAGGGCGTCTGCCTACTGAGCCGGCGATCCTGGGTTCGAATACTGGCAAGGGCAAATATTCGTGCGATGAATAGACCCCGGATTTTCGTCGCAGTCACGTGATAATAGGGTAATTTGGGGAGTAAATGGACCTGTGATAATTAATAAGGAAAACTTACAGTTTTTAACCCAATACATTTAAGATTTTCTAAGGAGAGAGGAGGAGGTTACGTGCTTTCGAAACAAGAACTTTCGAGCGTATTTCGTCGTCTTAAAAAATTTGACTGTCATATTCATACAAATAAATATGGTGTTCAGGTGGAGCGAGTCCGGAGCCGGGGGGAGAGGCGGTGGTGTTCGCCGTGGCGGACCTGTCCGCCGTGCCGGCCGGCGCGCTCGTCATACATCCACAGGTAATGTATTATGTAGTGTCCGGGTGGAGCGAGTCCGGAGCCGGGGGGAGAGGCGGTGGTGTTCGCCGTGGCGGACCTGTCCGCCGTGCCGGCCGGCGCGCTCGTCATACATCCACAGGTAATGTATTATGTAGTGTCCGGGTGGAGCGAGTCCGGAGCCGGGGGGAGAGGCGGTGGTGTTCGCCGTGGCGGACCTGTCCGCCGTGCCGGCCGGCGCGCTCGTCATACATCCACAGGTAATGTATTATGTAGTGTCCGGGTGGAGCGAGTCCGGAGCCGGGGGGAGAGGCGGTGGTGTTCGCCGTGGCGGACCTGTCCGCCGTGCCGGCCGGCGCGCTCGTCATACATCCACAGGTAATGTATTATGTAGTGTCCGGGTGGAGCGAGTCCGGAGCCGGGGGGAGAGGCGGTGGTGTTCGCCGTGGCGGACCTGTCCGCCGTGCCGGCCGGCGCGCTCGTCATACATCCACAGGTAATGTATTATGTAGTGTCCGGGTGGAGCGAGTCCGGAGCCGGGGGGAGAGGCGGTGGTGTTCGCCGTGGCGGACCTGTCCGCCGTGCCGGCCGGCGCGCTCGTCATACATCCACAGGTAATGTATTATGTAGTGTCCGGGTGGAGCGAGTCCGGAGCCGGGGGGAGAGGCGGTGGTGTTCGCCGTGGCGGACCTGTCCGCCGTGCCGGCCGGCGCGCTCGTCATACATCCACAGGTAATGTATTATGTAGTGTCCGGGTGGAGCGAGTCCGGAGCCGGGGGGAGAGGCGGTGGTGTTCGCCGTGGCGGACCTGTCCGCCGTGCCGGCCGGCGCGCTCGTCATACATCCACAGGTAATGTATTATGTAGTGTCCGGGTGGAGCGAGTCCGGAGCCGGGGGGAGAGGCGGTGGTGTTCGCCGTGGCGGACCTGTCCGCCGTGCCGGCCGGCGCGCTCGTCATACATCCACAGGTAATGTATTATGTAGTGTCCGGGTGGAGCGAGTCCGGAGCCGGGGGGAGAGGCGGTGGTGTTCGCCGTGGCGGACCTGTCCGCCGTGCCGGCCGGCGCGCTCGTCATACATCCACAGGTAATGTATTATGTAGTGTCCGGGTGGAGCGAGTCCGGAGCCGGGGGGAGAGGCGGTGGTGTTCGCCGTGGCGGACCTGTCCGCCGTGCCGGCCGGCGCGCTCGTCATACATCCACAGGTAATGTATTATGTAGTGTCCGGGTGGAGCGAGTCCGGAGCCGGGGGGAGAGGCGGTGGTGTTCGCCGTGGCGGACCTGTCCGCCGTGCCGGCCGGCGCGCTCGTCATACATCCACAGGTAATGTATTATGTAGTGTCCGGGTGGAGCGAGTCCGGAGCCGGGGGGAGAGGCGGTGGTGTTCGCCGTGGCGGACCTGTCCGCCGTGCCGGCCGGCGCGCTCGTCATACATCCACAGGTAATGTATTATGTAGTGTCCGGGTGGAGCGAGTCCGGAGCCGGGGGGAGAGGCGGTGGTGTTCGCCGTGGCGGACCTGTCCGCCGTGCCGGCCGGCGCGCTCGTCATACATCCACAGGTAATGTATTATGTAGTGTCCGGGTGGAGCGAGTCCGGAGCCGGGGGGAGAGGCGGTGGTGTTCGCCGTGGCGGACCTGTCCGCCGTGCCGGCCGGCGCGCTCGTCATACATCCACAGGTAATGTATTATGTAGTGTCCGGGTGGAGCGAGTCCGGAGCCGGGGGGAGAGGCGGTGGTGTTCGCCGTGGCGGACCTGTCCGCCGTGCCGGCCGGCGCGCTCGTCATACATCCACAGGTAATGTATTATGTAGTGTCCGGGTGGAGCGAGTCCGGAGCCGGGGGGAGAGGCGGTGGTGTTCGCCGTGGCGGACCTGTCCGCCGTGCCGGCCGGCGCGCTCGTCATACATCCACAGGTAATGTATTATGTAGTGTCCGGGTGGAGCGAGTCCGGAGCCGGGGGGAGAGGCGGTGGTGTTCGCCGTGGCGGACCTGTCCGCCGTGCCGGCCGGCGCGCTCGTCATACATCCACAGGTAATGTATTATGTAGTGTCCGGGTGGAGCGAGTCCGGAGCCGGGGGGAGAGGCGGTGGTGTTCGCCGTGGCGGACCTGTCCGCCGTGCCGGCCGGCGCGCTCGTCATACATCCACAGGTAATGTATTATGTAGTGTCCGGGTGGAGCGAGTCCGGAGCCGGGGGGAGAGGCGGTGGTGTTCGCCGTGGCGGACCTGTCCGCCGTGCCGGCCGGCGCGCTCGTCATACATCCACAGGTAATGTATTATGTAGTGTCCGGGTGGAGCGAGTCCGGAGCCGGGGGGAGAGGCGGTGGTGTTCGCCGTGGCGGACCTGTCCGCCGTGCCGGCCGGCGCGCTCGTCATACTTATTTTATTTATTTATTTTATTTATTTGGAACATCAACAGCATTACAGAACATATATAACAATGCTTATAGCTAGAACATAAAGCCAATAACAGATGTCCACAGATATGCAGTTAACGAGGTCTTGAAAAGGTAACGATATTAGATTTCAATTGGTATAAAATTAGGTAAGGTACATATACACTTAAATTAAAACAAAAGAAAGCTAGCAACCACCCCATGTGTGTGTGTGTGTGTGTACGTGTGTGTGTGTGTGTGTGTAATAATAAGCATGTCTATCGTACGCAACTCCACGCTACCACATCATCAACTTTGCAAAATGAGTTTTCGAATACGGTTTTTTAAGACCGACTTGGAACAGTCAAATAGATCGGCGGCGTTAAATTTACAATTGTATTCTCTCAGAATACGTACAATTGGGGAGTTTTGAGCATACCTAGTGTTTACCTTGGGTATGCTGAAAAGTCGACGTTCGGAGTGCCGGGTTCTGAAGGTTGGCACAGAAAAGCCAATTTCGGCAAGAAGTGAAGCACTATCGATACGACCAGACAGGATATCATGTACATCCACAGGTAATGTATTATGTAGTGTCCGGGTGGAGCGAGTCCGGAGCCGGGGGGAGAGGCGGTGGTGTTCGCCGTGGCGGACCTGTCCGCCGTGCCGGCCGGCGCGCTCGTCATACATCCACAGGTAATGTATTATGTAGTGTCCGGGTGGAGCGAGTCCGGAGCCGGGGGGAGAGGCGGTGGTGTTCGCCGTGGCGGACCTGTCCGCCGTGCCGGCCGGCGCGCTCGTCATACTTATTTTATTTATTTATTTTATTTATTTGGAACATCAACAGCATTACAGAACATATATAACAATGCTTATAGCTAGAACATAAAGCCAATAACAGATGTCCACAGATATGCAGTTAACGAGGTCTTGAAAAGGTAACGATATTAGATTTCAATTGGTATAAAATTAGGTAAGGTACATATACACTTAAATTAAAACAAAAGAAAGCTAGCAACCACCCCATGTGTGTGTGTGTGTGTGTGTACGTGTGTGTGTGTGTGTGTGTAATAATAAGCATGTCTATCGTACGCAACTCCACGCTACCACATCATCAACTTTGCAAAATGAGTTTTCGAATACGGTTTTTTAAGACCGACTTGGAACAGTCAAATAGATCGGCGGCGTTAAATTTACAATTGTATTCTCTCAGAATACGTACAATTGGGGAGTTTTGAGCATACCTAGTGTTTACCTTGGGTATGCTGAAAAGTCGACGTTCGGAGTGCCGGGTTCTGAAGGTTGGCACAGAAAAGCCAATTTCGGCAAGAAGTGAAGCACTATCGATACGACCAGACAGGATATCATGTACATCCACAGGTAATGTATTATGTAGTGTCCGGGTGGAGCGAGTCCGGAGCCGGGGGGAGAGGCGGTGGTGTTCGCCGTGGCGGACCTGTCCGCCGTGCCGGCCGGCGCGCTCGTCATACATCCACAGGTAATGTATTATGTAGTGTCCGGGTGGAGCGAGTCCGGAGCCGGGGGGAGAGGCGGTGGTGTTCGCCGTGGCGGACCTGTCCGCCGTGCCGGCCGGCGCGCTCGTCATACATCCACAGGTAATGTATTATGTAGTGTCCGGGTGGAGCGAGTCCGGAGCCGGGGGGAGAGGCGGTGGTGTTCGCCGTGGCGGACCTGTCCGCCGTGCCGGCCGGCGCGCTCGTCATACATCCACAGGTAATGTATTATGTAGTGTCCGGGTGGAGCGAGTCCGGAGCCGGGGGGAGAGGCGGTGGTGTTCGCCGTGGCGGACCTGTCCGCCGTGCCGGCCGGCGCGCTCGTCATACATCCACAGGTAATGTATTATGTAGTGTCCGGGTGGAGCGAGTCCGGAGCCGGGGGGAGAGGCGGTGGTGTTCGCCGTGGCGGACCTGTCCGCCGTGCCGGCCGGCGCGCTCGTCATACATCCACAGGTAATGTATTATGTAGTGTCCGGGTGGAGCGAGTCCGGAGCCGGGGGGAGAGGCGGTGGTGTTCGCCGTGGCGGACCTGTCCGCCGTGCCGGCCGGCGCGCACGTCATACTTATTTTATTTATTTATTTTATTTATTTGGAACATCAACAGCATTACAGAACATATATAACAATGCTTATAGCTAGAACATAAAGCCAATAACAGATGTCCACAGATATGCAGTTAACGAGGTCTTGAAAAGGTAACGATATTAGATTTCAATTGGTATAAAATTAGGTAAGGTACATATACACTTAAATTAAAACAAAAGAAAGCTAGCAACCACCCCATGTGTGTGTGTGTGTGTGTACGTGTGTGTGTGTGTGTGTGTAATAATAAGCATGTCTATCGTACGCAACTCCACGCTACCACATCATCAACTTTGCAAAATGAGTTTTCGAATACGGTTTTTTAAGACCGACTTGGAACAGTCAAATAGATCGGCGGCGTTAAATTTACAATTGTATTCTCTCAGAATACGTACAATTGGGGAGTTTTGAGCATACCTAGTGTTTACCTTGGGTATGCTGAAAAGTCGACGTTCGGAGTGCCGGGTTCTGAAGGTTGGCACAGAAAAGCCAATTTCGGCAAGAAGTGAAGCACTATCGATACGACCAGACAGGATATCATGTACATCCACAGGTAATGTATTATGTAGTGTCCGGGTGGAGCGAGTCCGGAGCCGGGGGGAGAGGCGGTGGTGTTCGCCGTGGCGGACCTGTCCGCCGTGCCGGCCGGCGCGCTCGTCATACATCCACAGGTAATGTATTATGTAGTGTCCGGGTGGAGCGAGTCCGGAGCCGGGGGGAGAGGCGGTGGTGTTCGCCGTGGCGGACCTGTCCGCCGTGCCGGCCGGCGCGCTCGTCATACTTATTTTATTTATTTATTTTATTTATTTGGAACATCAACAGCATTACAGAACATATATAACAATGCTTATAGCTAGAACATAAAGCCAATAACAGATGTCCACAGATATGCAGTTAACGAGGTCTTGAAAAGGTAACGATATTAGATTTCAATTGGTATAAAATTAGGTAAGGTACATATACACTTAAATTAAAACAAAAGAAAGCTAGCAACCACCCCATGTGTGTGTGTGTGTGTGTACGTGTGTGTGTGTGTGTGTGTAATAATAAGCATGTCTATCGTACGCAACTCCACGCTACCACATCATCAACTTTGCAAAATGAGTTTTCGAATACGGTTTTTTAAGACCGACTTGGAACAGTCAAATAGATCGGCGGCGTTAAATTTACAATTGTATTCTCTCAGAATACGTACAATTGGGGAGTTTTGAGCATACCTAGTGTTTACCTTGGGTATGCTGAAAAGTCGACGTTCGGAGTGCCGGGTTCTGAAGGTTGGCACAGAAAAGCCAATTTCGGCAAGAAGTGAAGCACTATCGATACGACCAGACAGGATATCATGTACATCCACAGGTAATGTATTATGTAGTGTCCGGGTGGAGCGAGTCCGGAGCCGGGGGGAGAGGCGGTGGTGTTCGCCGTGGCGGACCTGTCCGCCGTGCCGGCCGGCGCGCTCGTCATACATCCACAGGTAATGTATTATGTAGTGTCCGGGTGGAGCGAGTCCGGAGCCGGGGGGAGAGGCGGTGGTGTTCGCCGTGGCGGACCTGTCCGCCGTGCCGGCCGGCGCGCTCGTCATACATCCACAGGTAATGTATTATGTAGTGTCCGGGTGGAGCGAGTCCGGAGCCGGGGGGAGAGGCGGTGGTGTTCGCCGTGGCGGACCTGTCCGCCGTGCCGGCCGGCGCGCTCGTCATACATCCACAGGTAATGTATTATGTAGTGTCCGGGTGGAGCGAGTCCGGAGCCGGGGGGAGAGGCGGTGGTGTTCGCCGTGGTGGACCTGTCCGCCGTGCCGGCCGGCGCGCTCGTCATACATCCACAGGTAATGTATTATGTAGTGTCCGGGTGGAGCGAGTCCGGAGCCGGGGGGAGAGGCGGTGGTGTTCGCCGTGGCGGACCTGTCCGCCGTGCCGGCCGGCGCGCTCGTCATACATCCACAGGTAATGTATTATGTAGTGTCCGGGTGGAGCGAGTCCGGAGCCGGGGGGAGAGGCGGTGGTGTTCGCCGTGGCGGACCTGTCCGCCGTGCCGGCCGGCGCGCTCGTCATACATCCACAGGTAATGTATTATGTAGTGTCCGGGTGGAGCGAGTCCGGAGCCGGGGGGAGAGGCGGTGGTGTTCGCCGTGGCGGACCTGTCCGCCGTGCCGGCCGGCGCGCTCGTCATACATCCACAGGTAATGTATTATGTAGTGTCCGGGTGGAGCGAGTCCGGAGCCGGGGGGAGAGGCGGTGGTGTTCGCCGTGGCGGACCTGTCCGCCGTGCCGGCCGGCGCGCTCGTCATACTTATTTTATTTATTTATTTTATTTATTTGGAACATCAACAGCATTACAGAACATATATAACAATGCTTATAGCTAGAACATAAAGCCAATAACAGATGTCCACAGATATGCAGTTAACGAGGTCTTGAAAAGGTAACGATATTAGATTTCAATTGGTATAAAATTAGGTAAGGTACATATACACTTAAATTAAAACAAAAGAAAGCTAGCAACCACCCCATGTGTGTGTGTGTGTGTGTACGTGTGTGTGTGTGTGTGTGTAATAATAAGCATGTCTATCGTACGCAACTCCACGCTACCACATCATCAACTTTGCAAAATGAGTTTTCGAATACGGTTTTTTAAGACCGACTTGGAACAGTCAAATAGATCGGCGGCGTTAAATTTACAATTGTATTCTCTCAGAATACGTACAATTGGGGAGTTTTGAGCATACCTAGTGTTTACCTTGGGTATGCTGAAAAGTCGACGTTCGGAGTGCCGGGTTCTGAAGGTTGGCACAGAAAAGCCAATTTCGGCAAGAAGTGAAGCACTATCGATACGACCAGACAGGATATCATGTACATCCACAGGTAATGTATTATGTAGTGTCCGGGTGGAGCGAGTCCGGAGCCGGGGGGAGAGGCGGTGTTGTTCGCCGTGGCGGACCTGTCCGCCGTGCCGGCCGGCGCGCTCGTCATACATCCACAGGTAATGTATTATGTAGTGTCCGGGTGGAGCGAGTCCGGAGCCGGGGGGAGAGGCGGTGGTGTTCGCCGTGGCGGACCTGTCCGCCGTGCCGGCCGGCGCGCTCGTCATACATCCACAGGTAATGTATTATGTAGTGTCCGGGTGGAGCGAGTCCGGAGCCGGGGGGCGAGGCGGTGGTGTTCGCCGTGGCGGACCTGTCCGCCGTGCCGGCCGGCGCGCTCGTCATACATCCACAGGTAATGTATTATGTAGTGTCCGGGTGGAGCGAGTCCGGAGCCGGGGGGAGAGGCGGTGGTGTTCGCCGTGGCGGACCTGTCCGCCGTGCCGGCCGGCGCGCTCGTCATACATCCACAGGTAATGTATTATGTAGTGTCCGGGTGGAGCGAGTCCGGAGCCGGGGGGAGAGGCGGTGGTGTTCGCCGTGGCGGACCTGTCCGCCGTGCCGGCCGGCGCGCTCGTCATACATCCACAGGTAATGTATTATGTAGTGTCCGGGTGGAGCGAGTCCGGAGCCGGGGGGCGAGGCGGTGGTGTTCGCCGTGGCGGACCTGTCCGCCGTGCCGGCCGGCGCGCTCGTCATACATCCACAGGTAATGTATTATGTAGTGTCCGGGTGGAGCGAGTCCGGAGCCGGGGGGAGAGGCGGTGGTGTTCGCCGTGGCGGACCTGTCCGCCGTGCCGGCCGGCGCGCTCGTCATACATCCACAGGTAATGTATTATGTAGTGTCCGGGTGGAGCGAGTCCGGAGCCGGGGGGAGAGGCGGTGGTGTTCGCCGTGGCGGACCTGTCCGCCGTGCCGGCCGGCGCGCTCGTCATACATCCACAGGTAATGTATTATGTAGTGTCCGGGTGGAGCGAGTCCGGAGCCGGGGGGAGAGGCGGTGGTGTTCGTCGTGGCGGACCTGTCCGCCGTGCCGACCGGCGCGCTCGTCATACATCCACAGGTAATGTATTATGTAGTGTCCGGGTGGAGCGAGTCCGGAGCCGGGGGGAGAGGCGGTGGTGTTCGCCGTGGCGGACCTGTCCGCCGTGCCGGCCGGCGCGCTCGTCATACATCCACAGGTAATGTATTATGTAGTGTCCGGGTGGAGCGAGTCCGGAGCCGGGGGGAGAGGCGGTGGTGTTCGCCGTGGCGGACCTGTCCGCCGTGCCGGCCGGCGCGCTCGTCATACATCCACAGGTAATGTATTATGTAGTGTCCGGGTGGAGCGAGTCCGGAGCCGGGGGGCGAGGCGGTGGTGTTCGCCGTGGCGGACCTGTCCGCCGTGCCGGCCGGCGCGCTCGTCATACATCCACAGGTAATGTATTATGTAGTGTCCGGGTGGAGCAACTAAAAGGTGCCCGAACTTCGTCCGCGTGGAAAAATTCATAACCCATTTTTTTAGTTCTCCGTAATAGGGAAAAGTATCCTGTAACCATCTGAGGATACACAGCTGTCCGTTTGTCAAATAATGCTATTAGTAGGGTTTGCAGAACCGGGAAATTTTAGTTATTAAACCCAACCCTAGTTATTAGGCAAGTTATAGTGGTTTTTTGAAAATTTTGATTTGGACGTCGTCTGCCGACGTTGACGTCAGGCGCACAGTTTTCCGTCGTCGTGGTTTGCCGTCTTTGAGTTGGCTGAATCGTACCTTCATTGTCCACAGACCGGTTGCCCGCTGACCAATCCGGACGGCAGCATGTACCGTTTCGACCCGCAGAATCCTCCCGTCATATACGACTCGTGCTACCATACAGACAAGGTAAGTGCTTTTAAGGGAAACAATCATCTGTGACATTACAATTTCGTGTGTTTTTCCAGAATTATCCAGTGGATAAAGGGGTTTTACCTTACTTAATAATAAATTTAACTCTAAAACACTGTCTCAACTTTTTTCTAGCTAAAATGCTCCTAAACGAAGATATAAGCAAAAATCTGAAGAAAGTGCCGGCTATTTTCAATATGGCGGCGGGCGCGGAGGGAGGGGAATTGTGCATTTTGCATTTTAAACACTCACTAACCATCTTAGACAAAATATCAAAAATTCAAAACTACCGGACCGTTTGTAAGGTCTTACAAAGGTCGTCGACTGTACTTTAGTCTTTATTCACCGAACCATGCCCTCCCAACACGAAGGAAATATAATTAGTAACAAAAAAATCTCATAGAGGGCATCATAGGTCTCAAATCGACATTATGAAACAATTATTCTGCATTTTAGCCCATAATTTTGCAATAACTAATCAAGTACATGTTAATCTAAATGCAGATTATCATCATGAACACAAATTAAACGCTTTATTTTAGAATCTAAGTCTTTTATTTTAAACCTATCTATTCAATCGATCGTGATATGAAAATTAGCTATCACACTAACTACGTAATAATAAAGAATGACACTAGATGGCGCAAGTAGAGAATGGCGACTTTGGCGTTTGGTTCCTTAACTTTCAGATGTAGTATGTAGTTTATTTTTAATGCACTTTTTTTAATTAAAAAATGATAAATAAATAAACAATTTTTAAATCAACAAAATATGTGAACAACTATTTAAAAAATATGTCAATAAAAAAATCTTTGTACAAACAAGACAGTGAAAAACGGATACTTATCTTAAACTGGAGAGTATCAAAACGCATAAAGACGAAGACAGATATAATAGACCAGACGACACACGACATGACAATGACAATGACATGATAATATCGATAACATAACAAACAACGGATTTTTTCTTTTCGCGAAGAATATTCCTTCCAGAACGATGTGCTTCAGATTTGGACTACAACAACTACTACATTATACGAAAACTGCACTCACTACTAATTTGGCATTGAAATAATTATGGGCTAAAAAGCCATGTTTCGTTAATCGACGTTTGCTACATTGGATTGAAAACTGCGGGTGAGTTATTTTGTTAAATACCTACATATTTGTCCATCATGCTATAAGCACAGTTTGTAAATTTTTTGAGAGTATATTGTATACTGTGCTATAAAGTAAAAGTATCGACATATTTCTACATTCCCTACAAAATAGAGTTATTGATTATTGTTTTTCGCACTGACATTCAAAGCACAAAACAGATGAGAGAGTTCCATAAAACTTTTATTAACCTTCTAGAATGTATCCGTCCATCAAGAAAATATTATGTATTAATTATTAATGCAAACTGCATTTGTTTTCATTGATCTAAAGAAAAATATCAAAATATACTTTTTGTGGGATATGTAGTTTTGCATTCATGCAATTTTGTGCAGAATAAGTTGTATAAAGGAAAATATTGTAAGGTTATCATTGTAAGGCACAGGTTTATACCTAGTTTAGGGGTCGAAGCTCGATCACCTTACTTTGTCTTTCTTGTACAAATCATAAGAATTTTGTAAGTCTTTTAATGTAACGCATTTATGTACAATAAATGTTTTTATTATTATTATTATTTATTAAGGGCGTCGAAGCTTCAAGAGGTCATTTTGACAAGAAAAATTAAACTAAATTTAATTTTTACTCACTACATTATTATTGAAGCCTGTGATCTAATCGAACTTCATCTAAATGTCGATGGTTTAGTCTGCCGTACTATGGTAAGAAGCAGTATCTTACTATGAAATCCATACAAAGATACAACCTTTTAACGTAGGACGGCAGAAGTAGTTACAGTTAAAATATGTCACTGCCAATTAGTCAAAGAGAATCACTAGGTACTAACGGATATAAATAAATATTTTGATAAAAGTTGAAGTCTCGGGTGTTCATTAGTTAAGACTGAACAAGTCACTAATTATGACTGTTTAACATAGACTTTCCACAATAATTACAATAAACTTTGTACAACTCTACATATAACATATATTGAGATTGAGTAGTGATTTAAGATGCAAAAAATCTATTGCATTGTTGCATAACATAATATGTATATTTTTTATTACTATTTCTTTGTTATAAGTTAAGTTTTTCTTGCAATAAATTATTCTTCTAACATAATATGTAATATTAGGACTGTCGATAAAAAAAAAAACCCCAAGTAAAAAGCAACATCAGTCATAAGATAATGGGGTTTAATTATTAATAAATGGCTTATGTTTATTGGAGCAGACTTAGTAAAATGTAACGGCAAAAAAAAAAAAAACACTTTTTACTATAAAAAATAGTAAATGAGCACCAAAGTTCATCCCCAAAATAATTTAAAAATCATAACCAATATTTGTATTACTGATCACCAGATAGAGTATTTATTAGCAAAAGATTAACTTGTTGCGACCAAAAATAGTGAATGTGTACCAAATTTAGAACACCAATCTATGTAAAATTATAACCATAACTATTGAACTTGTTATCCTACTTAAAGTAAAAAACTCAACATTAATCGTTTTTAAAAGCTTTTATTTAACTTGCAATGTATGTATGTATGTAAGTATGTTTCTTCGGGTAGAATCTTGCAACTCAATTTTGAAGCAGATATCGTCAACCGATTAAGCTGAAATATTGCATACTTACTTAACTTTGATGACAATACAATAATACGGTACCATGGGGCTGATCTGATGATGGAGCCGGAAGGTGGCCATAGGAACTCTATAATAGAAAAAGCAATCCTACCGAGTTTGGTCTCTTTAGAATCGTCCCAGTGAGAATTTAATAGATATTTAAAGAAAAGTACAGTCGGCTATAAAAGCTTGTCACTAAATTTTTTTTTGACAGAAACATTTAACCCAAAATAAGATAACGTTCTCCAAAAATTGATCACCATATTCAAATATGTATATATATCATCTTGTACCCTTAAAAAAAAAAATTAAAAAGCCCAAAATATTTATTCAATGATGATTGATGACCAAGTAAGTTTTTGTTTGGTGTTTCATAATAATTTTGAGGTGATAGTGGTTTGGGGTCCCAAAGTTTTTTTTGGGTACCAAAATATTTGTTGCCTTAAGTAATTAATTATCATCAGAGGCACACAAAATTTTAAGTTTATCCAACTGAGAACTAGAAGGGAGCTTTAGACATGTAATGTTTTAATATATTATGTAATAAACATGTTTATGTTTTCTCCTCTTATTTGTGGATATGTGAATAATGACTTCATTTAATTTATATAGAAATATAATCGTGTAATTTTCAAAATTAACTTTCGATTTTGTTTTGTTATAGATCGAGGACCACCCTAATAAAAAGTTTTAACTCCAACAAGGACTTATCTAGGAGTCAAAAATAAAGTGGAAAATAGAAGGATTGAAAAAAAAAGAAACAACAAACCCCAAGTGCCAACAATTTGAATATTTAAAATTAGGGCACAAGCAGTGGGGCAAATAACATTGGGTTGGGGATTGAAGATGCTATGAAAATATAGAAATCTAATTAATCTGTTTATTTTTTCCCAATTTGTTTTTATTTCATCATCATCACCACCATCATTATCATTGTCATCATCATCATCACCATCATCTTCACAAGACACCACCATTATTTGTCACCAACACCCTCACAACTATCATCATTTCACCACATTTAACATCATCAGCATCACCACCACCATCATCATCACAATCATCATTACTATCACCACCATCAGCATAACAAGTCACCACCTTCATCATCATCACCAACATCAACATCATTACCACCATCATAATGATCACCACCAATCACCACCTTCATCCTCCACATCATCTTCACCAGTTCACCGCCATCATCATCATTCATGAGTTATGACCAACTGTCACCACCATCATCATCATTTCATCATCATCACCATTACCACCTTCATCATCATCATCACCACCAGACACCAGTTCACCACCATCATCATTCATGACTTACCACAACATGTTACTACCATACCATCATCATCATTAGTATCATCACCAGTTCACCATCATTCATTATTATTACCACCCTCTGTCACCACCTTCATCATCATCACCAATGTCATAATAATTACCACCATCATCATTATCACCTTCAATCACCACCTTCACCATCCACACCACCATTATCATCATCAATTCATCATCTTAATCATCACTAGTTCACTGCCATCAGCATCATCAGTCACCAGTTCATCATCATTCATTACTATTACCACCCCCTTTCACGGAGGCATGCTGGGGCCCTGGGCCAGTCCTCAAACGTAGGCCCACGTAAGAGAGGGGACCCTGGTGAGACTGGGGGCCCTGGGCACGTGCCCAAAGTGCCTAGTGGGAAAGGGGCCTACGGGTCTCCACCTGCATCATCATCACCACCATAATTATCATCATAACTACCATCACCAATAGGGTGGGTCACGTTCACGTTTGTATGGGAAAAAAATTAATACTTTTATTTCTTTAGGCATAGCAAAAAAAAATTAATAATATAAACTAAATACCAAAATTTCATTGATATTGATGTTGATCTTTTGCCTCCGGATCTATTTTTAAAGTTAGTATAGAAATGCCCATATTAAATGAGCGTTATGAAGTCTGTTTTTATTATTTTAAATTTGGCCCAATATTTTAATGTATTTTTATTCTGAGTATAATAAGTAGGCCATCACAAACGAAATACAATAAAAAAAATGTATAACTACGCCACTTTTTTTTTAGTGCTCCATACATTAGGAACTTTTTTCTGGAGTAATCCGGAGGCAATAAAACGGAAATAAAAAAAAAATATATGTATCCATTAATGGCACTAAATGGCACCTTTTTTCAACTGTGCCGTTAGAAATTAAAAAAAAAAATGACCCACCCTAATCACCAATGCTCCTGCAGGGTGAGGTAACTCGATTCCGTGCGGGGGTGTGCGTGTCCATTCTGTATGTAATGTAATACTACTATTAAGATTAAGACGACGCGGTTGGCGCAGTGGTTAAGCTACTGCCTACTGAGCCGACGGTCCCGGGTTCGCGTTCAAATATTTGTGTGATGAACGCGAATATTTGTGCCTGGGTCATGGATGTTCTATGTATTTAAGTATTTATTTATCTATATAAGTATGTATATCGTCGCCTGGTACCCATAACACAAGCCTTCTTGAGCTTAATTTGGGACTAGGTTGATTTGTGTGAGGTTGTCTGATATTTATTATATTATTATTATTTACTATTAAGTACTCTGTGCTCAAGTCCTTTAAGATCATGGACGAAACATCACGTTTGAAACGTCGAGGTAATTAAATAAACAATCTTTGAACGTCATCAGCAGGCATCGGATATTTAATGCTTTTTTACCTTAGAGCATAGACAAATGGAGTTGTCATAACGTAAACTCTTCGAACCAAATTTTTCGTCAATTTTAGCGTGGGGCGAAGTAACACGTACAGCACATCACCAAAAGATGAATAACATAACAGACAAATTTTGCTGTTAAACCCGCTCCAGACCTTCCGATCCGATCCGATTTATCGGAAGGAATGTCCTAAGAATTGCACTACACATTATCCGATTTCTTCCGATAAATAGGACGATTGCACTACACATTGTCCGATTGCTTCCCATAAATCGGGTCGGATCGGAAGGTCTGGAACGGGTTTAACGATAAACGCACACTACAAAAAAATGAACACATCAAAAATTACATGCACACAGACACAGTTTTCAAGTAACTAGGTATGCAGGATACTTAAGAACAAAATAGTGATGGGAAACATCTGAAGGATGAGTCAAATTTGTTTGACGAATTGAATTGTCTTATAGGTACTATTTATTGTGAAAATTCTGTATATTGAATATATTATCCAAAAAATATGTTTGTTTCTATGTATGTCTGTTTATATTTTTGTGTCTTTGTATCCTAGCACAACTAATTTGTGGAATGGAACTGTCGCCCGCGGTTTTTTCAGGCTGACACTACTACTGATGTCTAGTGAAAATACGCTGGATTTCATTGTCGTTGCCAAAATAATGCCAGTTGATTTTAAACGAGATCGAATTAATTAATGATTAATTCAAAATAATAAAATTTTGAGTCGCTGTTTTGACTTTGTCATATCCCTCGCCCCTGTACCACTGCTTTCTTATTTACATTTATCTGTCGTTTACGTATCGCAACGGTTTTTCCTTTAAAATGAAGATTGTACTTCAATACACATTCAACAGTTATAAATAATGACTCAAAGGTAAATTAAGAAAGAAAAATTGAATGCGGTCTACTACAATCTAAACAGGATTTCAACGCAGGTTCGAATCCTGCTTAGACCTCTACGTTTCCGGCGTAATGCTCTCCTAACTGAGCTATAAGATCGCCACGTCAATCACACCAAATCTTTCATTCCATAATTCTTACACTACTGGAGCTGCCTCTGCGTCCTATGTGTTTGAAATGCTTATGCGCATTAGCCATATCCTAGGATGTGCGCTTTCCACGCACGATCCATAAATACGCACAATAAATAAAACATGTGATACCTATTTCCACATAAAAAATAGAATCGATAAAAAGATTCTATAAAAATGTTCAATAGTGAGTCAAAATACTTTCTTGTGATAGAAAGAGCGATCTTGTTCCGAATTTGAGCTGCCAGATCGCCTTTTACATGAAGATACTGCACATTTCACCATTTTTAGAGATAAGTGTCACACGACACTGATCGATGCAAAATGGCGGTGAAGCGACTCAAAGTAAACTACTTTAAGTAGACGTGATATAATTTTATATAACGTGCTTGACCAGTTGACTAATTATTTTTCCGGAGGGAGTCGCCCGTGCATGGCATCTCCTGTCTAAATACTCAAAGTTTTTTACCTACACTTCGGAGTCGGCGTTGATGTAGAGTTGTATGGAGACGTTTCCCCATTTATTTAAATTTATTTGTAATCACCCGTTCAGTTGAATGTTACTGTATCGTTGTTGAGTAACAGATTAGCTATTAGGTAATTAATTATAATTTTATTTTATATTTAGGATAAGAATATTTTGTAATGTTGAAATAAATGCACGTTACCTAATTGAATAACATTTAGTAGATTTATACCTTTAATAAAAAGTACCTTCAACTAGTTCATTTTGTTACTTAAATGGTATGTTTAATGTTAGCCTAATTACTTAATGTAGAAATCCTGGCATTCATTAAATCAATTCGAATCCGTCTCCATACAGTTCAAGCAACTTTGGCGCCGACACCAAAGTTTAGGTATTTGAAAAGCATCTGAATATGCGATGCCTGGCGATCAGTCGCGTTTTGTTCTAATAATTAGATTATTACTATGTACCGCGTATAAAAATTAATTTATTAATTAATTTATTTTATCATAAAAAAACTTATGTGGTATGTATAACATTTATATTCCGCCAAACTGAGGACAGTTTGTTGGCGGATAAAGCGCTCACAAACATTTTCGTGTGCTACCACTTATAAATTACTTACTTAAATTATTACTTATAACTATTAACTGCACTAATTTTACTGCTACCCATCAACAACAACGCCGCGCCCCGCGGCACCACGCTGCGCGAGTCGCACCCTAGTAGTAGTTACTAAGGTCCAAAGTCGCACCGCGCAGCATCCCGAGCCGCAGCGCTGACGCAGATGGGCGGCCATATAATACCCTTATCTATTACTAATTACTACACTACAATAACATTAACTAATGAATACTTTCATCAAACAGGTTTAGGAGTTCTGCTTGCAGTTTTTTCTTAAATACTTGTTTACTACTGCACTTATCTACTGATGTTCTTATTTTGTTATGTATCTTAGGAGTCATATATTTACGCGTTCTTTTGCCGTAGTAGTTGTTGGCCTTGTATTCTACGTATGTTTTTTGTGTGCTTGCTCTGAGGTTACGCAAAATATGTAAGTACTTACTTATCATTTAAATACTGGGCACATCGTAAGTAATACATATAAGGGAGAAGATAAGTATATAGAAAGAGTTCCAGTAGACGTCTCCCGGCTCCATCTTTAGATCCTCGGCACCATGTCCAATGGAAAGTACTCATCACAACAAAACAAACGAGCCCAATCTCGACTGTCTTAGCACTTTCCATCAAGGAGTTCCGGTGGCCGTCTCCCGGCTCCATCTTCAGACCCTCGGCACCATGTCCAATGGAAAGTACTCACCACAACAAAACAAACGAGCCCAATCTCGACTGTCTTAGCACTTTCCATCAAGGAGTTCCGGTGGCCGTCTCCCGGCTCCATCTTCAGACCCTCGGCACCATGTCCAATGGAAAGTACTCATTACAACAAAACAAACGAGCCCAATCTCGACTGTCTTAGCACTTTCCATCAAGGAGTTCCGGTGGCCGTCTCCCGGCTCCATCTTCAGACCCTCGGCACCATGTCCAATGGAAAGTACTCATCACAACAAAACAAACGAGCCCAATCTCGACTGTGTTAGCACTTTCCATCAAGGAGTTCCGGTGGCCGTCTCCCGGCTCCATCTTCAGACCCTCGGCACCATGTCCAATGGAAAGTACTCATCACAACAAAACAAACGAGCCCAATCTCGACTGTGTTAGCACTTTCCATCAAGGAGTTCCGGTGGCCGTCTCCCGGCTCCATCTTCAGACCCTCGGCACCATGTCCAATGGAAAGTACTCATCACAACAAAACAAACGAGCCCAATCTCGACTGTGTTAGCACTTTCCATCAAGGAGTTCCGATGGCCGTCTCCCGGCTCCATCTTCAGACCCTCGGCACCATGTCCAATGGAAAGTACTCATCACAACAAAACAAACGAGCCCAATCTCGACTGTGTTAGCACTTTCCATCAAGGAGTTCCGGTGGCCGTCTCCCGGCTCCATCTTCAGATCCTCGGCACCATGTCCAATGGAAAGTACTCATCACAACAAAACAAACGAGCCCAATCTCGACTGTCTTAGCACTTTCCATCAAGGAGTTCCGGTGGCCGTCTCCCGGCTCCATCTTCAGACCCTCGGCACCATGTCCAATGGAAAGTACTCATCACAACAAAACAAACGAGCCCAATCTCGACTGTCTTAGCACTTTCCATCAAGGAGTTCCGGTGGCCGTCTCCCGGCTCCATCTTCAGATCCTCGGCACCATGTCCAATGGAAAGTACTCATCACAACAAAACAAACGAGCCCAATCTCGACTGTCTTAGCACTTTCCATCAAGGAGTTCCGGTGGCCGTCTCCCGGCTCCATCTTCAGACCCTCGGCACCATGTCCAATGGAAAGTACTCATCACAACAAAACAAACGAGCCCAATCTCGACTGTCTTAGCACTTTCCATCAAGGAGTTCCGGTGGCCGTCTCCCGGCTCCATCTTCAGACCCTCGGCACCATTTGCAATGGAAAGTACTCATTACAACAAAACAACCGAAAGTAACATTTTTTTCTTTAATACCTACATACCTACCTATTACCGCCTGTTAATAAAAATATTCGGTAAAATAAGAAACCCTCCTTGCTTTGCTTCGAATATTATTTCTTATGCGAGTAGGTATATTTTATAATAGGTAGGTAGGTAGGTGAATGAGACAGAGAATAACTTTTAATTTTAACCCTATGACGTAATTCGTTGCTGGCGCGCGCCAGACGCGAGACGAGAGAGAAACGCGCTATCTGTTGTCGTTTTAATGTACTACCATAACGAATAGCATGATCGATGCGTCATTTCAGTGCTCCATCTAGTGGGGAACTACGGAATCAATTTAGTCTACCGGTATTAAAAAGTTAGGACGGCGATCATTTTTTGTATGAACCTGTCCATCTGTACTAGTATTATATGATCTGTGACCGAACTAAGAAATGAAATCTATCTATCAGCAACAGACGTCCACTTCGGAACATATATCTCCCCCATGACTCGCCACAAAGTGCGATCCTGTGCATTCCTCACGAGGTCATCTGTTCATCTAATCGGGTGCCGACCCACGCTGCGCTTTCCTATACGTGTTCGCCACTCCACGATTTTCCCCGGGCTACATGTCCTGCCCATTGCCACTTCAATCGTGCAAACCTGTGAGCTATGTCGGTTACCTTCGTTCTTCTGCGGATATCCTCATTTCTGATTCTATCGCGCAAATGAAATGAAATAATTTATTTAATAAGTAGGCCACAAGGGCACTTTTACAAGTCAGATTGTGAATCTACCGGCATTTACCAAGAGGAGACCGCTGTTGAGAAGAAAGCCGAAAGAAACTCAACAGTAAGTAGTTTTTTTCGTAAATAATATTTAGAGCAGTCGATTATTGGTGAATAAAATTATAATTTGGTTCTCTTCAGGTAAGAGCGCATAGGTTGCAAAAATACAAAATGCGACCGTCGAACTTTAAATGCCCTTTAAGTTATACGATTTTTTTATGAGTATTGATTACAGCGCCAATCACGTCACGCCTAAACGTTTCGATTGTTTTTGATCAATTTTGGAACAGGGATAGCGAGACATCTAAAGACAACATACTTCTAAACTAAAGGATCTTATAACCTACTTACTACGATAGTTAAAAAAAGGCATTTTCTATTATTATAATACATTTATTTTAGTCGAACTCCTTAAAGCTATAAACCACCGTATTCATAATGAGATAGGAATATTGAATATACGTATATTATGTTTATGTACATTAAAAGTAAGATAAGTCCGCACTAGTTATAACTACGCGACTTCACGCGATGCAGCCAAATATTTTGTATGAAATTGTTTCGTTCACGTGTAGTGTGTTATATCTCATACAGTTTCATACAAACCATATTTTGTCATTTCGCTCCGCTGTCGTGTAGTAATATTATTTTATGCGGACTTACCCAAGTAGCAAGGCTGTATACAAGTGTTACTCTGATTTATATTATTTGTATAAGACCTGTGTAGGTGCTTATGCAGCCACTCGGGTACCTAAATCGCCATGTTTAAATCTATTCAGGTTCTTCACTCGCTTCTTCCGTTGTACTCTTTCGTCTCGGTACACAGACGGTTATGCCTCCTATCTGTTTACTCTCGTAGTCAGCCGCACAAGTGCCCAGGGACCCCGTGACGGACCTCGGCTCTCTCGAATGCGGCTGGGATTCTGGTGTAGCTTCGTTATTGTCAGCCATGTTGAATTTTGTGGATTCCTTCCTGTAAGTCCACCAAATTAAACAATTTACGTACAAAAAGAGGCGATACATACACACAAACACATAACGAGAGAGAGAAATATATCTACAAGATCAATTCAAATGGGTCAGTAGGCAGAAAACGAAAATTATAAGGGATAGGGAAATCTGTTTTTAGGAACCATGGTTGCATGGGGTCGATTTTAGATTTGATAGAAACTGCGTTAATTTTTTTTATAAATCTCATACATAACCGGGAATTCAACCTGGCTAAAATTAATCTCACGTCGTATTGTAACATTCTTTACAGCGGTTTTGACCGGGTTATGTATGAAATTATTCCGTGTGACAAAAGGAGCGGACTCAGCGCTGGTAAACATGATTGTATTTAAAAACGCCAATGAAGTGTGCATGGAAGAACAGATAATACTATTGTTTGTCGGTAACAAAGTTTAAATAGATTCAGACTCCCAAATTTCTTATTTATTAAGGAGGATTAGTGATAGTCTGTAAATTAGTATAGGGATGGATAACGTCTGAACGAATATAATTTATGAATTTACCTTATCGTCACCGTGGTTTCTTCACAAATTGAACCTTGTTTCACGCAGAAATCGTTAGAACGAACGCTGTAGTCGGACCCGTCCTGTCAATATCTATCCAGACGACTACTGCAGACTGATGAAAATCCCTTCAACCCACTTATTTATATGACTACATTTTAGTCACAATGATATGGTTTTCCTTGTTGAAATATTGACGTTAATACGCATAATGAATGGGTATAACCTATAAGTGCTATCGCGTACTGCCCGCGACTTGGAATGCCGTGGTGAGGTGAATTGGTAAACCCCTTTTATTCAATATTTCCTCGTTTCATTGATAGGCCAATCAATTAGATTTATGCTAAGAATTAATACAGCAAGCTAGAAATCGTTTTAATACGTTCGTTTGGTCTGAAATGCGTGTGATCCGTGTTTGCGCAATCATGTTCTAGTAGGTACATTATATACTTACCTATCTATATCTATTTATCAGCCACAAACGCTCTACTGCTGAACATAGGCCTCTCCCATAACTCGCCACAAAGTGCGATCCGGTGCAGACCGCGTCCATTGATTCCCCGCACCCTCACACGAGGCCATCCGTCCATCTAGTCGGGGGAAAGCGCAGCGTGGCGCTTTCCTATACGTGGTCGCCACTCTAGGACTTTGCTGCCCCAACGGCCGTCCATTCTCCGGGCTACATGGCCTGCCCATTGCCACTTCACCGTGCAATCCTGTGAGCTATGTCGGTTACCCTGTTTCTTCTGTGGATATTGTCATTTATAATTCTATCGCGCAAAGAAACTCCGAGCAAAGCCCTTTTCATTGCACGTTGTGTGACTCTTAGCTGCCTTTTGAGTCCCAGTCCAGAAAATAAGATATGGTGGAAAAAGACATGCCAGACAGAGTGTAAGCATAAACTCCCCGCGGGTAGCAATATGGTTCCATCTCTTTCCCCTTCTAAGCATGTAGCATATCTGTCATTTCTGCTATTCATATGATTTTTTAAGCTCAGTTTGATCTTTTTAGGGTTCCGTACCCAAAGGGTAAAAATGGGACCCCATTGCTTAAGCCTACGATGTGCGTCCATCTGTAACCAGACTGTATCTCATGAACCGTGATACTAGCTATCAGTTGAAATGTTCACAGATGTAAGTATTTTTGTTGCCGCTTTAACAACAAATACTAAAAACAAAATTAATATTTAAGCGGGGATCCCATACAACAAACGTGATTTGCTTGCCGTTTTTAGGGTTCCGTACCCAAAGGGTAAAAACGGGACCCTATTACTGAGACTTCGCTGTCCGTTCGTCCGTCCCACCGTCTGTCACGAGGCTGTATCTCAAGAACGGTGATAGCTAATAGATAGTTGAAATTTTAACAGATGATGTATTTCTATTGCCGCTATAACAACAAATACTAAGAATAAAATAAAATAAATATTTAAGGGGGGCTCCGATACAACAAACTTGTTATAGATTATGGTAACGAACCCTTCATGCGCGAGTTGGACTCGCACTTGCCCAATTTTTTTTATTTATTTGATGGTACGGTAACGGTACCTTTTGTACGCAAGTCCGACTCGCACTTCGCCGGTTTTTTTCTTTTGCACGCGCACTTTTGTTTTTATAATATAAATAAATATCAGACAACCTCACACAAGATCTAGTCCCAAATTAAACTCAAGAAGGCTTGTGTTATCGGTAGATACTAGACGACGATATTACTTATACATATAGATATACATTAGACAGCAGGACCATGGAGTCTTGAAGCCCGCAATCTGTTTAGGGAGCTTGGACGACGACTAAGGGACAGGGGCTGCGATCCCCGCTCTGGCTCATATCTGGTTCAGCAAGTGTCCATAGCCATTCAGCGGGGCAACGCTGCTGGTATTATGGGGACCTTTGAGCCAGGTATGATGCAGGGCGGGCTCTTTTAGGTTAGATTAGTTTAAGTTAGGTTAGTCTCCATCATACTTGTATATATTTATAAATTACTTTAAGTATTTTTTATTTATTTTTTATCCTGTTATTTTTTACCTTTAGTTGTTGTACGGAATTCCTTGCATGTATTATGAGTAATAAAGAAGTCAATTATTGATATACATTTAAATACTTAGAACAACCATGACCCAACCACACATATTCGAGTTCATCACACAAATATGTGCCCCGGCCGGGATTCGAACCCGGGACCGCCGGCTCAGTAGGCAGGTACTCTACAAACTGCGCCAACCGTGTTGTCTAGTCCGCTTTACATCCACATATACGATCTTTACCTAGTTAAGGATACGAGTCTGATAACAGTCAACTAAGTGAGCAATTTATTTAAGTATTCTTGACTCGCTCAGTTTCCTGTTTAAGGCTCCTTATCCGATCAGAAATCATAAGTGTTTGAGAGACTTAACTCTATGATCAAACATGTTTCTTAACATATTATCTTATCAATGTTACTACTTAGAACAGGATCATTGCGACTTATTGGATAATTGAAACCTACAGTTTGAATTTTTCATTGATAATTTTTGTTTCAAAAACTACTCGAAATTGACAACATTCTCGCAGAAAACTGGTTTTCGACTGTACGCAATGAAAGCATGAAAAAGCTATGTTACTATCTAAAACTCAGGGAAAAGGATTATTCGCTTCAAAAAGTTGATTGTAATTATGTATGTATGTAAACACTTTATTGTACACAATAACAAGAAATATGTTTTAAAACAAAAAAACATGTACAAAGGTGAACTTATCACTTTAAGGTATCTCTTCCAGTTAACCTTTGAGTAAATGAGTGCTAAACACATGCAACATGTACAATACGAAGGAGGATAATTTAACAATAATACTTACCCATGAAAATGCAAAAACCAAAATAGAGAGAGAGATAGGCAAACAGTCAATTATCAATATATTTGACATAATATGAAAAAGAAAAAACAATTTTAAAAGGAATAAGGCCTCCTAAGGAATCAGCTGCTATAGCGACACCAGAGCTTGTGTATACTATAATCATTAGTTACTAAATTAAAATAAAATGGTCCCAAATTTCCATTCACAAAAGATCGGTTTCGGTTTAAAGAATTTATTCTCATAAGAACAAAAGTATATGTTCACTTAAATGAGAACTTACAAGTTGAACATATTAATCAGGTATTAGTAGGTAGGTAGCGAAGGTCGGTTGAACCGTCACTTAGCGGTCACCAGCATGCGACTGCGCTCCGGGCACATGCCACTTAACGTGTTCGGGCACTTGATGAGAGTGGTCGATTCTCCAAATTGTAACACATGTGGCATGAGAGAAGATACCTACCACGCATTGGTGGAATGTGCTCGGATCGGAGCCGACCGTAGGGCATTTGAAGCACAGGCCAATCTTAAGTTAAGCGATACTGGTGTTTGCAAGGCTATACTATCTGAACCGACTTCAAAATTAGCAATAAGATTGTACTATTTAATTATAAAATTACTTAATCGCAGATAACTATTAGAATAGCATGTGGTCTGTATGTGTTACTATGGGGCTGACACGGTCGCTAAGCGATCAAAGCCTTCTTTTTTTTTTCAATAAAGATTAAAAAAAAAAAAAAAAGGTATTAGTAGTAACAAGTAACATGCAGTAGCAATATCGTCAATTATTGGCCACCGATCAATAACTGGCCACCTGAATAGTTCATTTTTAGTTTGAGGTGGCCAGTAATTGGCGGTTTACCTTAATTCTTAAGTATCAACTGTTTCGTGGACATATTTTTTAAGTTGTTTCTTGAACATATTCGTAGAATTTAGGGTTTTTTAAATCTACAGATAGGTAAATTGTTATAAAGTTTTCCTCCATGCGTTAGCCTTTTTTGCCGTAAGAATCTGTTCGAGATCTAGTAAGTTTTAGTTGTTGAGTGTTTTTTTCTCATGCTAACATTTGAGACCAAAATACATAAATATATTTATCCGTGTATCTATGTGTCTTTTTACAATTTTGCGGATTTATACACTGGTTTTAAATGTGTATAATTGTTTAAGGTGCATAGTTTTTTTTATCCTTGTATAGAGTAGATGTTTAGGTACGAAATGGTTAATTAAATGAATTATAGATAGATATATTGTTTATTTTATAGCATGTTCACAAGCTTACAATTTGGTAATTAATAAAACATTTTCCATTTTTTTTTTCTAATCATGATGACTCCTCCTCGCATTATCAGAGCAGATAGTAATACCGTGAATATTAACACACGTCTGTTCGTCGGGCTGTCGAGTCGAACCTAGAGGACCAGTAATAGACCGCTTGCTTCTAGAGTGGTGTTCTACTTCTGGTTCATCTGGATACTCTTGATCTTCTGCATTGTCCTGTAGTTCTAATTGATTTTGACTGTCTGGTTCTTCTGGATATTCTTCTGGTTCCTCTGAGTATTCTTGCACTGCGTTATCGGTACAGTCTCCTGTGTTATCTGAGTCTCCTGAATCTTGTGGGTCTTCTGGAGAATTATTGGGGTCCTCTGAGTACTCTTGCGGGTCGTCCGACATTTTGATTCAGTTAATCTGAAACAAAAGATATTTATGAGTGAAACATTTTTAGAGCCAGCCTATATTTTAACAAGTGTCCTGTGCAACTAAGATACAAGATGCAGACAGCAAGTCTTCCAATTTTATGAGTGCTCCATTGTTTTTGATCTGCACACTTTTTTTTATGACGGACGATAATAAGCTTCAAAATGCCTAACCACACAACAGTATTGTTTTCTTTAAGAAGATCGTCCACCCAAACTGTAGGTCAATATGTAGTGGTATCGCTGTTAGTCCTGAAGGCTTAAATGCAAAACAAAACACGAATGTGAATAACAGTCAAACTGATTTAATTTACACAAAAATAACAATAAAAAGGTTTCCATATACCGACTATTTTTTGTGATACTTGGGTAAATGTCAAGGACATCATAACTTACGACAAAAATACTAGTAGAATATTTATAGTAATTCCAATTTAGGTCATAGTCAGATTTAGTTTCTAGTCTTTCCGGTGGACATAAGCGACATTAAGGATTCCAGGGCCTAATTTCCTGATAAAACTCGTATGAGAATAAAGAACGTTCCCTCTTCTATGATCCGATGTATAGCCCCACAGAGAGTTTTACTACCCAAGCTAGATTGCGGATTTTTGGTGGTACTAATTTATTTTACTGGCAACGGCAAATTTTTGGTAACTGACTTTGAAAGTCGGTGAATTTCACTGATGTACACAAAGAGGAAACAGGACTAAATATTCTGCAAATCTCAAGTATTTTTTGCATAATAAAGCTAAAACTATCCAATCCACAGTGATGAAAGTCAAGTTTTTTTAAATAGGATTCAGTATTTATTTCGCAAAAAGAACAAAGGATTGAGTAGTATTCAAATCCTTGACAAATAGCTATTGACGTTTAATAAAGCAAATATATGACGTATACACATTATTGCCATAGGTAATAAAGCTGTTTGCAGCGCCACCATCCCTGAGTCGGACCGACGCTTGCCAGGCTATAATAGCAATATATCGTGTTATCATACAAGCTCTTAACTTTTGACCACCGGAGGGACGACTATTGTTTTTTGAACTGACTAAATGACCCATTTAGTAATAGTGCTTGCCGTATGATGAATGTGTGATAAAATAAGGAACTTTAAATAGATTTATATGAATCCTAGATATTAGAAAGTAGTTAAATAATAATATTACCGCTAGGTGAGGCTATTTGGAACCCAAGTATTTTTACTGTACTAAGCCAAAAATGTGGATTGTTTTTTGCAAGCTTTTATTTAACTGGCATTGTATGTATGTATGTAAGTATGTATATTCGGGTGGAATCTTGCAACTTAATTTTGAAGCAGATATCGTCAACCGATTGAGCTGAAATTTTGCATACTTACATAACTTTGATGACAATACAATAATATGGTACCATGAGGCTGATCTGATGATGGAACCGGAAGGTGGCCATAGGAACTCTATAATAGAAAAAGCAATCCTACCGAGTTTGGGCTCTTTAGAATCGTCTCAGTGAGCATTTGATGGATATCCAAAGAAAAGTACAGTCGGCTATAAAAGCTTGTCACTAAAATGAAATTTTTCACGGAAACTTATTTCCATTTCAATATTACAAACGCCAACTTTTGCAATGGGAATATATCAGTTTATTGCTTTCATACGTACATTTACAGATGGTATAGTAATATTATACATTATAGAGTGTTTCCGCTATGAAATCCTATAAGGCAATGCAACATTTACATTTGACAGGATGTCAGTTTACAAAATAGGGCTAGTTTATAAATAAGGGCTTAAAGCCCTAATTTATAAACCTTGAATTTGCATTTTACCTACTAGTCCTAACCTAAATAGCCTTACCTTGTGGAACATTAAATACTAAACTAAGAAAAACTGATAAGTAAAAATACTCACTTTTAAAATCTATTTCGTTCGTAATTTCGTATTGATTTCGTTCGTTAGATTACACTCCAAGCTACCACACGCGACGAAGCTGTCGCCAAGAATGCTATTTAAACCACAATGGTGAATTGAGTCGCGATCCTTGCATGATATTAGATAATCTAAATGATATTATCTGTGTTGCGTCCTAACTGCGACTTCTTTTGCGGACTGGATACGTGTCCTCACATAGCTCATATATTCCCTCTCAGCCACCATCTTAGTACATTTTTTTTTTTAGGATATCAATCGATTCTATTTTTTATTGAGATCAAATGTTTATATTGGACTTACTACACTTAGACTGAAATACCGTCAAAGTTCAAAATTCCCACAGAGCGAAAAAACGCTCCAGATAAATGGCCTTTTATTTTCATTTTTTTTTAATTTTTTTCCAAAAAAAGGTGTACATAACTGCATGCAACTGTAATTAACTCGCCAAACTGCTACGACAGTTTGTTGGCGAAATCGCACTCATCTACATTATTTTTAGTTATATGCACCTAACACTACATATTTACCTTATAATTATATTAACAGGTTAACCTTAAGTTACAGCCACGGAAGCAAGAATACATTTGGAAAATCTGCCCTAGGGCAGTTTTTCCAAAAATATCCTTTTGAAACTATTTTTGACAACAATTCTGCTACACTCCTTTTCATCCCTTAACCAATCAATTTCATTATATATCTTTGGAACCAAATACTTATTTATTCTTCTACCATAATAATTGTTTGCAAAATGTTGAACAAATTTTCTTAATCTTACGTTCCTTGTATTATATTTATTCTGCTTAAGCACTTTAAATTCTCTTTTATAATAATTTTCTAGGGCTATTAAGTACTGCACTCTTAGTTGTATATGTAGTATTTTACAGACTTTAAACAGCTCATCATAATTTCCTTTACATTTATCTTTAGCTCTTTTATTCACTAGGTATTTCATAAATCGTATTTCTAATTGTGACGTCAGTCTGTGGGGTTGAATACCAATATTACTAGAAAACCGGCCAAGAACATGTCGGGCGACGCGCAGTGTAGGGTTCCGTAGTTGCCCATCCTTCACAATAGACTGGCTTAAAACAGCGGTTTTAAGCCCTACGTTTAAATTACGAGAATGATTTCAAGCTCTATAAAAGGTCGTAAACGCCAAAGTAACTGTAATTACTTATTACCTTCTGGAAGTTATCGATTATACGCGCCAGATTGAGCGAAATGTTTTAATACTGTATGGCAGTTAACTAATATGTGTTAGGTATGTTCGAAGTATAACGACACCGCGCGGCCGCGGCACTTATCTTAAAGAAAATTATGAAATTTTGCGATAGCTCAAAAATGGCTCGACCGATTTTATTCAATATAGTTTTCATTGAAAGTACTTATAAGGCGTCATTTTCATAAATTATTCCATAACTTTTTGACCCGTGATTAAAAAGTTAGAGGGGGGGGACGCAATTTTTTGGATTTTCGGAGCGAATATTTATAAAACTGCTGACTTTATCAAAAAATGATGTTTTGAGACCCCTATTATTTTTAAAAGACCTATTCAACGACACCCCACAGCCACACACTAGTATAGGAACGAAAAAAAAATTCACCCCCACTATACATAGGTGTGCGGGAGGTAACCGATTTTTTTTTTTTAGTTTCTATTTTACCGTTTTGTCGGCGTAATACATATACACATATTCATACCAAAATTCAGCTTTCTAGTACTAATAAACACGGAGCTATTAAAACTTGACTAAAAACCTAAAATTAAGTAAGGCAAGTGATTGTTATGGGTTATAGGTTATCGCAGGCTGGTTTTCCGCAACTCGGCGTTTATTTTGCGTGTTTGTTATCAACTATTTAAGTTAAGGCCCCTTATCCGTTCTAAAATGCTGATTAGACATTTTTCTCTATGATCAAACACGTTTCTTAACATATTATCAATGTTGCTACTTACAACATGGCCATTGCGATTTATTGGTATATATACGTATATGATACCTTTAGTCTGAATTTTTTATTGATAATTTTTGTTTCAAAAACGACTCGAACTTGACCTAATTCACGCAGAGAACTGTTTTTCGTTTGACTTACTTTCGACTGCATGTAATGTAAGCTTGGAATACCTACGTTACTTTCTAGAACTTAGGGAAAGGTATTATTCTTCAAAAAGTTGGTTGAAATTTTGACGATGCGGTTGGCGCAGTTTGTAGGCACCTGGTCCCGGTTTAAGTATATATTTATCTATATAAGTATGTTATATTGTCGTCTAGTACCCATCACACAAGCCTTCATGAGGAAAAAAAAACATAATATTTGTCATAATATGAACAAAATATAATATAAGAGGAAAATGGCCTCTTGATCATTGTTGTGTAGTTATAGGATGAATAAGTAATGTTTTATTTTTTTCGCGTAAATAAAAATTCTAACTAAATTTGATATAAAATACTTTTTTCAAACATGCAATGAAATGTCCGAATGTCGTCATAAAGTGCGTTCGAAGTATCACGTTTCGGGCGGAACACCTCGTGAGATCTGTAAACGAATTTCTTACAAAATTGAAGGCCTAGACCGCGAACTATTATTTTTTAAACATGGCGTCTGTGTTCATTAACAGACTAATAAATAATAAAATAAAAATAAAAATTGTTTATTTCAGACCATAGATCCATAATAGTGTTAGTAACAATTGTGACTTACAAAACTATGTTAGAAAAAAGATACAAAACATGTTAAGAGAGAAACGCTTAAAAGAAAAATATGGCCGAATGCAAGTAGCGGACGTTTTATTCACTACTTGACCCTACCAGTGACCACTTCAACCCAATACTTAGTGAGCGGGCAGTCGAGGCGCTCTGACAACACTAAGCTGAGTAATATTTTTTTGACAGGTTATTTTTTTTATTTCATTATTATTGTATATGTTTGAGAAAAGCACTATACATGTCTTAGCCGTGAAAAGGGCTCGCCGGCTTCGTATCACTATCCGTCTATACCTACTCACCCGGGAAGCCCTTATTTCCCGGCGTCTGCAGTAATGTACTATTCATCCATTAAACAGATAAGATCGTTTCTAGTTCAATTCAATTCAATTATTTATTGATAACAACAGTTACAAGTCAAATTATTTACATTTCAAGGTTTACATAACTCATTATTATTACATTTACAACATTACATTAAATTTATCATTATTACATATCATATTATTAGTATTATTACATCGATTTAATTATTTTTATTTAGAAATTCATCCACTGAGTAGAAAGAATTATCTATTAGATATTCTTTTAAATTACTTATATTGTCTGTTACTCTTACGATTTCCTTACAGTTTTTTGGCAACTGATTATATATTTTGGGACCTATGTACCATACACATTGTTCAGATTTTTTCAGTCTGTGCCTGTTTGGGAGGACATTATTTCCATTGCGACTATTCGAACTACGTTTCTTATATTCGTTGAAATTCCTACGTACAACTTTCAAACTTCGGGTTTTATGCCACGGCGTAGTTTCAAAATGTCCTCCTGTCCATGACTGTGTTTAGATAGGTCGTGTCATAAATCACGTACACTTTGTATTAGGAAAACCCACAAACGGATGCGAGTGATCTTCAGACTGCGGTTGCGTATTGCATTCCTTTCCCTTTGCTTTCCATAAATCACTACTTAGTATAATACAAAGTCGCTTCCCGCTGTCTGTCCCTATGTATGCTTAGATCTTTAAAACTACGCTACGGACTTTGATGCGTTTTTTTTTAGATCTTTAAAACTACGCAACGGATTTTGATGCGTTTTTTTTTATAGGTAGAGAGATTCAAGAGAAAGTTTTATAATGTACTAGAGACCCGTTGCGGCGTCGAACCGCCGCTAGAATATGGAAATCCGGTAGTGTTACAGAAAATAACTACTTTATCGATAAGAAGTTTTTGGGGAATGAAGAATAAATTAATACTGTAAAAAAACACATTAAAATTATGTTTTAAAAACGTTAAAACATGCCAGGCTAGAGGCAGGCCTGATAGCCAACTGCCAGCTTCATCGTGACAATTTATTCAACTCTTTTGTAAAAATAACTTGTGCATGACATGTGATCTGCTGATCTGTTTCACAAATAAAATGCATATTATTCGATTTATGGAAAAATATATTCATGACAATAGTCCCATATCTTAAAAATATAATTGACATATTTTCATAGGACCGAACATAAGATTGGTAGAATTTTAATTTGTTGTTCTTTCTTCAGGACATAAATTTATCGATTTGATCGATTTCTATCAATTTCCAGAAATAGCACATGAATCGAAACGACAGATTTGAGGAAACAGGAAATCATGGAGTGCGTAACTGTTTATGTATTCATTTATAATCGTAAATATTTCACAATATTAATAATAAAAAATGTTACAAAAACTCAATTGTATGAAATAGAGAGTAAAAAACGTTTATAGATACACGAAAAACCACTATTATCAATGCTTGTTTTTTTTTATGAAATTCATTAGATCGTGCAAGTTTTCTTAATATGGGTGCTGCCATGTCATCATCATCAATCATTTATTCAATAACAATTACACATTGTGTTTGAAATTCTTACGCTAGTTATACTTAATCAAACCCTACTTACTAATCTAAATAAATTACTGACCAACAATACTCCACCATAAAAAAAAGAATGTGTCAAATATGTGTAATAAGAAAAAAGAATATATAAAACAGCTAAACATGTTTGAAAAAAGAATAATTCAAACTTTCGTGTCTTTCCTCTCATTGAAATTGTGTCTGACAGAAGAGTGAGGGAGATGCTAAAGACTCTCAAGCCTATAATATAAACCTAATTTTAGGGTTCCTTACCATATTCGGTAAAAACGGAAACCTTATAAAATCAATTTGTTTTGTTGACCGCAGAATTTGTCAATTTTTATTTTGAATGAGAATAAGAATGATCAGCCAGACGTCATTAATTCAAATATGATTTATTCTTGAGCGCGTCGATTTTTTGAAATTTGCATCATATGTAGGTTATTTCTCCATCAAGTTTCGCATGTTAGCGTAACATGTTAATTATTCCACATTGCCAACTCGTCCACAATGTCAGCTCGTCTATATTCCCATCTGGGTCACAATGCCAACTTGTCCATACACCCAACACGTCTACATTGCCAACTCGTTCATACACCCAACTCATCTGCATTGCAAACTCGTCTATATTACCAATTCGTCTCCATTGGCAACTCGTCCATATTCCCAATTCGTCCATAATGCCACCTCGTCCATATTACCAACTCGTCCACAATTCCAACGCGTCCATATTGCTTACTCGTCCACAATGCCAACTCGTCCACAAATACAACTCGTCCACATTCTCAACTCGTACACAATGCCAAATCGTTCATATTGCCCACTCGCCCATACACCCAACTCATCTACATTGCCAACTCGTTCATATTACCAACTCGTCTTTATTGCCAACTCATCTATATTCCCAACTCGTCCACAATGCCAACTCATCCATATTGCTAACTCGTCCACATTTCCAACTCGTCCATACACCCAACTCGTCTACAATACCAACTCGTCCTTATTATTAACTCATCTTTATTGCCAATCTCGTCCATATTATTAACTCGTCCGTATTAGCAACTCGTCTTCATTGCCAACTCGTTTATATTCCCAACTCATCCACAATGCCAACGCGTCCATATTACTTGCTCGTCCACAATGCCAACTCGTCCACAAATACAACTCGTCCACATTTCCAACTCGTCCATATTCCCACCTCGTCCACAATTCCAAGTCGTCCACATTGCCAACTCATCCACATTTCTAACTCGTCCATATTCCCAACTCGATGATACACCCAACTCGTCTACAATACAAACTCGTCCTTATTATCAGCTCGTCTTTATTGCCAACTCGTCCATATTCCCAACTTGTTCATTTTGCCAACTCATCCACATTTCCAACTCGTCCATATTCTTAACTTGTCCACGTTGACAACTCGTCCGTATTACCAAGTCGTCTTCATTGCCCACTCGTCCGTGTTCCCAACTTGTTCATGCCAACTCATCCACATTCCCAACTCGTCCATATTCACAACTCGTCCATAATACCAACTTGACCGTATTACCAACTCGTCTTCATTGCCAACTCGTCCATAATACGAACTCGTCCACATTGCCCCCTTGTCCATGTTCTCAACTTGTCAATTTTACCAACTCATTCATATTGCCAACTCATCCACATTTCCAACTCGTCCATATTCCCAACTCGACGATACACCCAACTTGTCTACAATACCAACTTGTCCTTATTATCAGCTCGTCTTTATTGCCAAATCTTCCATATCACCAACTCGTCCGTATTACCAAGTCGTCTTCATTGCCAACTTATCCGTATTACCAACTCGTCTTCACTGCCAACTCGTCCATAATGCGAACTCGTCCATAGTGCCCACTTGTCCATTTTCCCAACTTGTCAATTTTACCAACTCATCCACATTGCCAATTCATCCCCATTTCCAACTCGTCCATATTCCCAACTCGACGATACACCCAACTCGTCTACAATACCAACTTGTCCTTTTTATCAGCTCGTCTTTATTGCGAAATCTTCCATATCTACAACTCGTCCGTATTACCAAGTCGTCTTCATTGCCAACTCGTCCATATTCTCAACTCGTCCACATTGCCCACTCGTCCGTGTTCCCAACTTGTTTATTTTGCCAACTCATCCACATTTCCAACTCGTCCACATTGCCCACTCGTCCGTATTCCCAACTTGTTTACTTTGCCCACTCATCCACATTCCCAACTCGTCCATATTCCCAACTCGTCCATATTCCCAACTCGTCCACATTTCCAACTCGTCCATTTTACCAACTCATCCATATTACCAATGAAGATACATTCCCAACTTATCTACATTGTCAAGTCGTCCATATTCTCAACTCGGCCACATTTCCCATCCCGTCGACATGCAAGCGGAAGGACTAAGTTTCTTCTTGTAAAATACCATTTAATTTACCATAACTCATGCCATTTTCCTTGGAATTATTTTTTTGATGGACTTATATATTCATATTTATAATAATCTACCATAAATTTACATATTTGAATGACGTTTAAATTAGTTTTACTATTTTTTTTCTGCTTTGATTTAGATTTAGTAAAACTCGCCTATAGAAATAATCTATTCTTGAATGACGGTCAGTTTTTCTAGTATTCGAGCACCAGTCCAACTCACACTTGACCGGCTTTTTTCTCCACATTTTTAACAGGTATGCGAAATAAGTTTCCATATCAACATTTAAAAAAAAAAAAACAACCTGGCAATTTAGAGCATTGACATAATAGCCCCCAATAAAAAAGACATTAAAAGTTGTCAGAATATGGCTACTGTCATTCATTGTCAACAAACTGTAAAATTATTTTTGCATATTTGTACATGTTTTAAGTGTTGCGGATATTATGTTGCCGACTCAAAAATAATATTTCATCATGCTGAACAACTTACTACAGGTTTGTGAGCAAATCATGCTTATTATTATTTGGTCATCTTATGTCAAAATAGGGATCACAGGTCACGTGGTCAAAGTCACGTGGTTAGCGCACAGTAGTTTTTTCAAATCCATTTTTCAGTACCTTTTCAGGAAAAAATTAAAATTCCAAGAGTTTTATGCACCTCTCCAGCATGAGACGAATCTAATGACATATCATTTATCAAAATCGGACCATAACTGTAGATCTGATGGGATGTACAAAAATCGGCCTCGCGTAATATATATATAGATAATACATGCATAATTTATTAGCATCGCACCCGTGCTAGTACCATCGCTAGTACCAGTATATTATTAAATAAATAAAACAAACTATACAGAAGAGAGCAAGGGTAGTCTTATTGTTTTTTTAACAGACATATTTTCTTTCCACCAGGCAAAATCATTCTTCTTCCAAGACAATTCGTATGCGGATCCGTTCGGAATATTATTACCCTGTTCTCTAAATAGATGGTGTCTTTAGATACACATACAAATGCATTATTGATATAGTCCAAGGTTTGATTAATCGGACATATTTCTACGATACGTTCAACATCATCGACGTATCTCTTTTCTCTTTGTACATACGCTGTATTGTTGTCTAGTGTGTATATTTCTTGCATAGTATCGGAGCCATTATAACCATTCATTTTAGATTTGACATCATCTATTTTCTGTTTTTCATCACGTGAATTTAGATCCTTTACCGACCTTTTAATTGCTGCTACATTATCTTCATTTTCATCAAATGAATATGTATCTACCCAGGTTTCTGTAAGTTTATCCACATTTTTATCATCACGTTTTGATACGTCCTCATTTTTCAAATCATCATCATCAAGCCTCAGTTTATTTATTTTATTTGCTTCTTCCCCGTTGTTGAATCCGTTTTCTATTGTAATATCATTTTGAATCTTGTCTAACGTCATATTATGATTATAAATGCTGGCGCCATATGCAATAGTTGATAAGTAAATTACGGTGCTGACGTGTAGAATCATCTGAAATAAAATAAAAATATACTACAAGATTTTTTGCACATAAAAACTCGCCGCTCCTTCACACTCTGACCCTACTGAATGCGTTCCTACCCGTCTAGCACAACTATACTTCGCGACACTTGTTGCGCGAGATACTGTCACCCGTCACTCTCTCACAGTACTACACAGAAAGAGATAGGTAGGTAATATAACATATATCTCGCGCGAAAAAGAGTCTCATTGCAAACAGGTCGGTTTACCCGACGTCCGAAGCATGTACTATCTGACCCGGACGATGAGACCACGGAAACCATCCAAGCGATGTTCGCCGCGGACTCTCCGAACGGTGCCTCAGCGCAACCCCCGCCGCCGGCGGGGTCGTTAGTTCGCATTTTTCTCTGCATCATAGCCCGTCTCTCTTCCCCCTCTCCTTCCGCCCTCAGTCAGGCTGACCCGTTTCAGTCTATTCACGACGCAGTCCATGCGCCCGCGTCACCCTCCCCTAAAATTACTCCTGTGGTGCGGAGATAATCCCATTAGCGGGTATATATACTCCCACACAAAGTCCGACTCACTGGTAGTGAGGGCTAAACAGCCCTGATACAGTTCAAGTCATGTCAAAAAAAAAAAGAAACAGTCGCGTGTCACAGTTGTGCTAGAGGTGCTGGTATCAGCACCGAAACGTGATCTGCTTGCGTGCGGATGGGCGGCTGTGTTACGAATGCTTGAAGTTTTGTGAGATGATGGATAAAAGACAATCCAGTGTTTTAACATGATGTTTTAATGTTACCTTTATGTAGTTACGTAGAATAGTGTTGTATAAATTGTAATTTAATTAGTACTAAAAACTGTAAATCATGGTTTACACTTGTTTTATACACAAACGTTTCATCGAATTTTCATTTCATCAAAAGCATTTTTTTTGTAAAACCATAAAATATTTTGGAATGTTAGAACCTTATAACGCAAACCTAACCTAACCTCATTTATAGCGGAGCAGAGTCATAGTAATTGGGTCCCGTTTTTTACCCTTTGGGTACGGACCGTATTACTAAGCCTCCGCCATCCGTCTGTCTGTCTGTCTGTCCGTCTGTCAACAGGCTGTATCTCATGAACCGTGATAGCTAGACAGTTGAAATTTTCACAGATGATGTATTTCTGTTGCCGCTATAACAGCAAATACTAAAAACAGAATAAAATAAATATTTAAGGGAGCTCTAATACAACAAACGTGATCGGTTGCGTTAACTTTGCACCTCATTTGTATCCGGCGCCATACATACCAGGTGCAAACTTAACTTAACCCGGCCGGTTAAGATGGGATAACTAGTTGTACGGAACCCTCGGTGCGCGAGTCAGACTCGCACTTGGCCGGTTTATTTATTTATTGGTTAAGTAAGAATAGATACGTACGTTCGCTCCTTTTGTCTTCGTCGAATATTCCAGTGTCGAAAATGTTATATCACTGTTATTGTCAACTACTGTTAACAGTCAGTCTCAGTATACAGTGAAAAGCATACTGATGGCTTCTTTTATATGTTGAGGATTATAAACAGTCATGCAATGAATAATATGCAGATCATACGTACCTATCCTAATTTCAACCTATAAAATCAATTTTTATTAGCATACCATATAAGGGTAAAAAAAACCCAATGAAAGGTGACGTGATAAGCATTTAATAGAATTACGTGGCAATTGGATCATGCAAATTTAAATATGGCCGGCCGGGAGCTTGTAGGGCAGAAATCGGCGCGAAACGTGAGAATCTTGTCGTTGAACTGGACCAGGTTCTGGACCTCATTAGCAAATGGGGATCTGTTAACCTGGTTGAGTTCAACGCCAAGAAAACCCAGGTGTGTGCGTTCACTACCAAGACGTCTTCGTTTCTCCCTACTCCTAGTCTCCAGAGCACTCCTCTTGGTTTGCGTGATAGCCTGAATATGCTAGGCATGGACATCCGCTGCAATCTTAACCAAAACGAATACATCGAGTCACTGATTACCACAGCTTCCAAAAAACTGGGGATCCTGAACAGGGTGCGACGGTTCTTCACGCCGGACCAGCTTTGCCTTCTTTATAAGACTCAAGTTCGGTCGTGCGTTGAGTACTGCTCGCATCTGTGGGATGGCTCCGCCCAATATCAACTCGATGCTCTTGACAGATTGCAGCGTCGGGCGGTCCGCATCATAGGTGACGAGAAAAGTACCAGATTCCTCGAACCCCTTCAATTACGTAGGGACATTGGGTCGCTGAGCGTTTTCTATCGCCTATACCATGGCGAGTGTTCTGAAGAGTTATTTTCTCTTATCCCACCCTCCCCTTTCCGTCATAGAACCACACGTGCCAGCTTGCGATGTCATCGCCTCACCGTGGAGAATATTCCAACCCGTACCAAGAAGTTTGGCAATTCCTTCATCTGCCGAACTATTAAAGTATGGAACTCCTTGCCGGCTCATGTGTTTCCTCCTTCTTATAACTTGGGACCCTTCAAACGAAGCGTGAAGAAGCATCTCTCGGGCCAGCATGGCAGTGTCAACTGACTTGGCACCGTTGGTTTCTCGTCAGTTGCCATTGCGACTTGGGCTCCCCTTTTTGCTTACCATCAGGCGAAGTGGAGCCACTATGTTGTGCCGTTATAAAAAAAAAAAAAAAAAAATGCATCGGAAAATAGTGTTTTATGCAATCGTTTCACAATGAAGGTTCTTAAAGTCGAGTACCGCGTTTAGGTCACGGTCACGAGGCTTGCCGCGTGGCCTAAGTAAGGTACGAGATTTTAAGACCTAATTGTGTAACTATTTTATACAATACTTTTTATACGAGCAAAACTTGAGACTTCATGGTCAGAAGTAAAGCATTTTTATTTTCTACGTCCCTTTTAACCCGACTTGGGTACGGTTCTGCGTGTAAATCTGACGACTGCTTATGACTGAGAGTCTCGTGAGTCTTGACAGATAATAAGCAGCATGCCAACTGGATGTCAGCGTCAAGCGCTGCAGAGCGACTGGATCCTGTGCGATTCCAATTATCCTAAAATAAGTGTATTTCACTGCCTCGACAAAGTTCATCATTTTTTTTTAAATAATGAAGTTCGGGAAGGTATTGCTCACAAACCAAAAGGCCTACTAAAAAAAAGTATACACCATGTTATTGGAAATTTTATAGAGATCATTCTTGTCTATGACACTTTTTTTCTAGCTGTAAAACTTTTTGTATAAAACCGTAAAAATCGTGATTAGGGACATATTTTGAGGTCAAAAAGGGGGGGGAGGGGGGCAAAATTCGGCTTGGCAACATTCAGAACCGAATTCAGCAGGCTTTTTTACATCGGAAAAGTCATGTTGCCAAAATGGATCCCAAAATGCCGTTAGCACGGTAAAGGAAGCCGATATTTAGAATTTTCTACCAGTCTATGAAGTTCGGGAAGATATTGCTCACAAACCATAAGGCCTACTAAAAAAGTTTATACACCATGTTATAGGAAATTTTATAGAGATCATTCTTGTCTTTGACATTTTTTTTCTAACTATAATACTTTTTGTATAAAACCGTAAAAACCGTGATTAGGGACATATTTTGAGGTAAAAAGGGGGGAAATGGGGGGAGGGGGGCAAAATTCGGCTTGGCAACATCCAGAATTGAATTCAGCAGGCTTTTTTACATCAAAAAAGTCATGTTGCCAAAATGGCTCACAAAATGCCGTTAGGACGGTAAAGGAAGCCGATATTTGGATTTTTCTACCAGTCTAAATTACATGTTCCCGCTCGGAATCAACAAAATAAAAAAAAAAATAGTCTGAAACTTTTTTTTATTGACGTCCATCTGTCAAAAAAATATGAACTACTATACTATACTATACATAAAGGTATACGTTCACTATACTAAATATCTGTCAAAAAATATGAACTTATACATAAAGGTATACGTTCACTATACTAAACATCCATGCACTGAAAATAAAACTTTTTTTTAAGTTGGCAGCAATGCCTTAGTACAATAAGCTTTTTTTTAAATTGCAAATTGTGTGAATGCAGCTGTTTATCTTGTAATCTGTGTTACTAAGTGATGCTTTTTTTGGCGACATAACATCGTTTAGCAGTGTTTTTTTGGGCAATAGAGTATAGACTTTTACAGACTTTCATATTTTATGTCTTTATATTAGAGTCAGTAACTATATAAATGACAGAAAAAAGTACTGGAGTAGAAAAACATTATTAAAGAACTTTCGTGCGGATAATACTAGTGAATAAACTAGGGTAAATTTCAATCGCCTTTAGTACGATAATTTTTCTTTTGTGCCATAAACATTAACTAATTTTCTAACTTTTTAACTTTTGAACAGCACATCGATAAAGTAGTCACTAGAGCTTATCGTAATCTGGCTTTTGTTTTCAGGGTGTGGACTGTGGAGTGATCACGATACCAATTTCATTAAAGTTGTGTTGTGTACTTTGCTTTTTCAGCAGCCAGGAGTGTTCTAGAATACGCCAGTTGTATTTATTTCCCCCAATATGTCACGCATAAAGAAAAATTGGGCAAGTGCGAGCCCGACTCGCGCATGAAGGGTTCCGTACCATAATCTGTAACAAGTTTGTTGTATGGGAGCCCCCCTTAAATATTTATTTCATTTTATTTTTAGTATTTGTTGTTATAGGGGCAATAGAAATACATCATCTGTGAAAATTTCAACTATCTAGCTATCACCCTATCACCGTTCTTGAGATACAGCCTGGTGACAGACGGACGGACGGACGGACGGACAGCGAAGTCTCAGTAATAGGGTCCCGTTTTTACCCTTTGGGTACGGAACCCTAAAAAATAAAAAAAACTACAGCGCTGGCGTGCGGTCAATTTTTTTTTAGGATGTCAATCGATTCTATTTTTTATTGGGATCAAATGTCTATATGGGACTACCTACACTTAGACTACTCTAAAAGTCAGAAATGACCGTCAAAGTTCAACATTTAGGAATGAGGACTAAAACGCTCCATACAAGTGGCCTACAGTACGATTAAAATCAGTTAACACTTCGGCTTTTCTCGGGTATCATCGCCGAAATCCGGAGACGGAAATGACACGAAATACATTACCGCGATTTCTTTTAGGTAGCATTCAATTTGAAGTATCATAAACGCAATGTATAGCACCTGCCAAGATGACATTACTAACCGGTAGACCTAAGAAATTTATTATGCAGAAGCGACATGAATTTTAACATTCTTGTAGGTATACAATATATAAAAAACATATATAAGTCAATATTTTACTGTTTGATGTAAGTAGTACCTACGATATTACGTCGGATTAATAAATAATAATAATCACCAAATAAAAAATTAAAAAAACCGATTTCAACCGATTTTTGTTGATACTTCATAAACTGCTTGACCGATTTTGATAAAATTTACATGGGACCATCTCGGAAGTATACCCTATCAAATACGAAAAGAATTTTGTAAATCGGTCATATCTGTAAATTGATAACTCTATGTGAGAGATGAGGGATTCACGACAATTACCGAGGTTGGCCGAAGTGTTAACTGATTTTAATCGTACTGTACCTATATGAGAATGACGTCATCTGTGGATTAGGTACAATACGATTAAAATCAGTTAACGATTCGGATTGTATATCTATCTTGCTCGTACTTCTGCGATTTTAATAAGAGCGTGCGAGAGCGGGGTAAAAGCCGAATCGTTAACTGATTTTAATCGTACTGTACCAGTATTTGTTGGAGATAATAAGTAATTTTCCATTTCTAGATTTCTATTGAAAATCAGTTTTCTATGGAGCGGGGTCATGATTTCAGGAAAAATCTTAATAGCGTGATGCAGGATCGTCATTTGTTTCGTATGGGCGCGCGGCGCCTAGCCAGCCTGGCGCCATCTGTTTTCATAATTTCCTTTGTCCTCTCATCACGCCGAAACGGCTGGACGGATTTTAACCAATTTCGGTACAGGGACAGCTGGACATCCAAAGATGGTTATAGGATACTTTTAACCCGACTACGGTATAAATAAAATTACGCGTACGAAGTTGCGGGCACCATCTAGTATATAATAATACTAGCTTTTGCCCGCGGCTTCGCACGCGTTAAAAAAAATACGTTCACTTGGCATAACTTGGCATTTGGCATTGGCTTGGCATAACTCAAGCCCCCCATATTTTTTGTTTACTGTATCTTTGGAATATTTGAATGCTTTCACGGACATGATTCCTTGTTCATTTTAGATTCAATTTCTACTTTCTTGTTTTGTTTTCTCAATGCGAGGCCTCCGACATTTTTGTGCACTGTCTCAATTGGTTACTTAAATAAAGTCATGTTCTCTTCTTTCCGTTGTGGTATATTGTCTTGCTTACTGCCCCGCTTTTTTTGGTCATCATCATAGAATACTTAATCGTTTGTTCAGAATTGCTTTTCTGTTACCGTTTTTAGGTTTATGTATTCTCAATGTGAGCACTACTGCATTTTTGTTATCTATCTCGTCAGATTACTTGAAAGTTACACCAGTCTTGCTTTTTTCTTTCCGTTTGTTATATTGTTTTTTCTTCGCGCCTCCCGTCTGGTTTGGTCACCATCCCCATTTAGAATCCTTTAAAGTTTGATCAGACTTGCTTTCTTGATTCCGTTTTAGGGTTTTGTTTTTATTTAATGCGAGCACTATGCCATTTTTTCACTATCTTTTCACCATCGTTACTTTAAAGGTTGAGCAGAATTGCTTTCTCGTTAGCGTTTTTAAGTTTTGTGTCTTCTTTTGCAACATGTCTACAGATAACTTAGGCGTTTCAACCGATTTACTTTAATTTTTCAATTTTAGCATGTAATGTTTTTTAATAGCGGGCGGCTCTGCCCCCCGAACCCCTCGTCTTTTTCAATGCCATCTCTTCGTGTTACTGACAAGTTTTATCAGTGTCGCGAGGGCCATCTTATTTATTTATATGTATGTTCGGTTATTGTATATTGACTATTATCTTTGATTGTCTGATTTAATTGATCTTAAATTGGATGCGTTAAAGGCCTCACGATAGAAAGAGATTATGGATATTGAATCTTTCCTCATATCTCTCGTCGCATCCTCTTTACTCTGATCTGCTTCGCCAGGCTCTCCCTGCTAAGCCGTTCCCCGCCTGTTTGTTTAAATATATATGACATGACTGTCTCCAAGTGTCTCATATTAATGTGCATGGGAGTTTAATCTACGGTTACTAAGGAATCAGTTACTTGCATGAGAGGTTCTAGTTATATACGTTAAGTGTAAGTCAGGTTAAGTCATAGTTCTATGGATAGAGCATTAAATCGGCTATGGGCTAAACAATAGGCAACTCTTATAGTCATAGGTCGTTCAGTGTCCCACATAAACTGTCACAAAGCTATCTGTAACTATACAGCTGGTATCCCACGACCCGTCACGAAGCTCGCTGTAATTGTACAGCTGATAAGGACTCAACGCTAGTCGGGCCGGTCAGCCAGCACCTCGATGACCGGAACTCACGAGCTAACGACACCGACAAGAACTCAACACTAGGTAGTCGGGCCGATCAGCCAGCATCTGGATGACCGGAACTCACGAGCTAACGACAGCGACAAGAACCCAACACTAGTCGGGCCGATCAGCCAGCATCTGGATGACCGGAACTCACGAGCTAACGACATCGACACGAACCCAATACTAGTCGGGCCGATCAGCCAGCATCTGGATGACCGGAACTCACGAGCTAACGACATCGACACGACTCCAATACTAGTCGGACCGATCAGCCAGCATCTGGATGACCGGAACTCACGAGCAAGCTGTGCTATTCAGCCCATACCCTAATTCCCACACTGGTTGTCAGTAGGTCATGTACAGTTTCATATAGATGCTTATCATGGACAAACTCAAGGGCAAGGTATAACCTGTAAATCATTATATATCTCATAGGTCTTCATAAGGGCTCGGAGTATGTTAATATACCATGGACATAGATGATACAATTGGACGTGAATTAGATAATAACACATCTATATCAAGACACTTAGCTTTCAGATGGTCAGCTCACGTGACCACCATCTTTGTATGGAGCCAGCAGCGATTCCCAAGGGGTTCAGCGTAGACACAATGCACAACTTAATTCACCACGTTTCAAACCCAGAATAACGTGTAATACCCCGCCATAACGGAAGTCAGCGGGAATAGCATAGATAATATCGTTCATTCATCATAGACATTATTACCATAGACATTGTGAATAGATAACAGTTCACTCACCATAGATGTCCTACTTCCGTTCAGGGTAGCCAGCCGAGATATTTAACGTCATCGCGATATCAAGCATTCGCGACACTCCCGACGGCAGACAGGAGTGACATAAGGGAGCGCGTCCAGAGCTTAATCCTTTCTCTGGCTCTGACGGCAGCATCCCTGGGCTGTCGCGGTCCAGGAGAGGCGCCAGTGGTGTCATCAGCATTAGTACCATTCATGTTATTATCAGGCGAGGTTTCTCTAAATGGAGTAATTCCTTCATTGATACTTTCTGTATCATCAGGAAATTCCTGTTCCCCTTTATCACCCATAGGTGATCTGCATATGGCTTCGACATCCATGTCGATCGCTACATCTTGTGAGTTTCCTTCTTTATCTTCTTGTGGTGAAGTAACTTCATCACACGCCGTATCATCAACTTCAAGTGGGTAAAGTTGTGCTATAGACCTGGTGTACACTTTATTACCGACTTCAACCTTAGCTACTCTACACATATTATCATTTCCCTTTGGTAAAGTTACGATCTTGCCTACTTGCCAATCTTCCCTATTTTTGCTGTCTCCTCTTATCTGGACGATCTGTCCTTCTGACGGTTCCAGTTTGGATGTGCATCGACCTTGTTTGTGTGAATGGGAGTATCTTTCTCTCAGACTTAAGAGATATCGATTTACAAACATTTCCTTAAATTCTCCGAGTACGGTGATTCCTCTCTTCCAGCTATTCACAAGATCTTTCTTAGCTTGTGTTCCTTGAGGTAAAGGTCCATCACTATCGGTATCAATGTTTATAGTTCTCCCAAGGGCAAGGAAGTCAGAAGGTTTCAAGATGTGGGTTGGCTCTTCGTCTACATAGGTAAGTGGGCGAGAATTGATGACGGCTTCTATCTCTTTGATTATGGTATTTAACTGGCTGTCTGTGAGTAGGTGCTTCTGGAGTGTTTTCCTCATACAGTTCTTCACAAGGCCTACAAGCCGTTCATAATACCCTCCAAACCATGGTGCGAGTTGAGGGATGAAACGCCTTTTTATCTTTCTTTTAATGCAATATGGTTGCGTCAAAACTTCAGACATCAACTTGAAGTTGGTTGCATTATCCGACGTGATTACGGCAGGTACGTTTCTGACGGATGTGAATCTCCTCAATGCTTGAAGCCCTTCTTCAGCCGTTAAATCTTGAACCACCTCTAGGTGCACTGCTCGTACTGCCAGACAGGTGAACAGGCAGATCCAACGTTTTTCTGTTCCTGCTTTTGTCTTGACTAATATCGGTCCGAGATAGTCTATTCCGCTGAAGGTGAAGGGCTCACTGTAGTTAACTCGCTCTGGTGGTAATGCTGGTGTAGGTGGTAATTTGAAGGGTCCGCCTCCGTGTTTGATGCATTGAGCACAGCGTTTAATAACTTTGAATACTTGTCTCTTTCCTTGTGGTATCCAAAATGATTGACGAATGATACTGAGAGTATGAGTAGCCCCTACGTGATGATTATCGGTATGCGTCTGCATAATGATATCATCAGTATACTAGCTATCCTTAGGTAACAGTATCGGATATCTTTTATCGTACGTCCAATTAGCGTACTTAAATCGTCCTTTACATCTCAGTATTCCGTCTTCATCTGTAAATAAATCTAAATTCCTTTTTAGATCTGTAATCTTTCCTGCTAACTCTGCAGCGAAGTGTTTGCTTTGGATATCCTTTACTTCAGAGATCGTCGTGTAGATGATGCCTATATCATCGTCGGTTACCCCTTTTGACCTAGTAGTTTCTTCTTGTTCTCCTCCGTCATCTTCGCTTACATCCATAGGTATACTCGGTAGACGCTCCCCGGCGAAAAGAGAGGTGTTATTTGCCGGACTGATGGGCCATTTTGAGGGATGTTGTGATAGGAAGTTGGGTCCTGTTAACCATTTATCTATTTCTTCCTTAGACTGCGCAGGTCTTGTAGCCACATCTGATGGATTTAGTTCTGTTGGAACATATCGGACTTGTAATTCTTTATCTTTCTTCATCTCTTGGATCCTCCTTGCTACGAAGGGTGTCAGAAGCTTCTCCGAGTGATACCAATTGATGACGATCTGGCTATCTGTCCAAAGTATTTTCTGGGTTATGTTGCCTTGCAGTAATCTCATGACATATTGGATTAGACGATAGCCTATAAGAGCCGTGAGTAGTTCGAGACGAGGGATCTTCAGGTCATCGTGGTCTTTAACTGGGACCAGACGTGATTTACCTATCACGAAACTCCTTTCGTTGTCCTGTGTTATATAAATTACTGCTGCGTATGCTTTCATTGATGAGTCTGTGAAGCAGTGTATCTGATAATTGCTACGCAGAAGTCCCTTTATATAACACCGGGGTATACATATTTCCTTAAGTGTCTTAAGTTCTTCTTTGACTCTCCATTTGTCCTTTAGCTTATTAGACAGAGTAGTTTCCTCTTCCCTGCTTTCCTTTAGAGAATCGACAATACCTATTGCTTCCAATTCCCATAACTCCTTTAGGTTAACTTCACTCAGGGATAAATCCGGTTGGTTAAGTTTTACTTCTAAGCTAGTCTGAAAGTATGTGACTACAGCCAGAGCATCTACAGGCTTCGGTTCTGTCTTGTCGCGGACAATCCAACCGAATTCTGAGTTCACCATGTACAGGTTATCCTGGATTTTAATATTTTCAGTGAGCATAATTGAGAAGTAATAGTCGTTGCCGATAAGCAGGTCAACTTGGTCAGCTAATGATCCATCATCTGCTAAGTCGAACTTGGTCTTCCAATGCTCCTTGTCTGGTACGATATAGGGTATGCTATGAGTGATCATAGGGACTACGTTAGCCACAATAGGAATAGTCTTGCCGGAACGTTTTGAGATCTGGAACTTAACTCTGGGACTATTGACTTCTTGTGGCACCTGGGAACCGAATCTGAATATAGTTAGCCGACTATCCTCTATAGTCGCAAGGTTAAGTTCCTTGGCTTCGACTCCCAGAATCCATTAAAACTCTGCACTTGAGATGATCATCATCACCTTCTCTCTCTAGATCTACAATCGCCGTTTGGAGAACGGTGACCGACATCGTTCACACGAAACTAGCTAGTCTTAGGGTGATCGCCTCCATCTGGTCGGCCTTCCTGTGGATGTGGATTCTCATTTCTTTCCATTCTGGTGATCCTTTGAGGACATAGGGCCCTATGATGACCGTGGTTACCACAGTGAAGGCAACTACGCTTGGTCCTGCATTGGTTTTTCATATGTCCTTGTATGAAACATCTGAAACAGCGACCATTCAGCTTCGATTTCCTTTCCTGGATTGTCGGATATGCCTTGCATGCATCAGCAAAATGATTGCCATTGCAGAAGATGCATGACCACTTCCCTTTCTTCCACGGCGCTCCTGTTCGGACCTGTTCTCTACGACTTGAGCTGTTAAAGTCATTGAATTTCCTTTTAAATCCATGATATGGAAAGCTGGTGGAAGCACTTTGGGAATTGTGATTACTGTTAACCCGATGACTGTTGTAAACTCTCCTTTTGGAACCACTTCCTCTAATCCTTTCAGAGACATGTAAGGCTTCGGTGGTATAGTTGGTTTCATTGCCTTCTCCCTTTTGAGTAGTGAGTCTGTTAGCATCTTCCTTGGCAGATATCAATCTTTCTAATTCCTTTCTGATTTCTGACACCGAGTCGTCTTCAATCCGTTTCTTTAATTCATAAACTATTTCTTCCGGGAACTTCTCAAGAATCAGAAACCGCAGGTAGCTATGTGTAGTATTTTCTCCCAAAGAGGCTAATACTCTTAAATGTCTCTCTATGTCATTCAGGACTCTGCGACAATCAGTCGTCGAACCTTCCGCTGGCTTGATTTTTGTTCAGAGCGGAGTAATGGGCATCCTTAACCATCTCAACTCTTCCGTATCTTGTTTTAAGTGTAGTGACAGCAATTTTATAGTTTTTGTTAGTTGCTCCTAATCCTTCAATAAGCTTCTTGGCTTCTCCACGCAGAGCAGATGACAAATACATGAACTTGTCAACATCGTTCAGCTTCCGGCTATCCACTAGAGATGCAAATTGGTCCCAGAATTGACTCCATTGTAGGACATCGCCATAGAATTCAGGTAGGCTCATCTTCGGTAGCTTGCCGGTGACAGATGGAATGCCATCTCTTGATGAGGAAGACTTGAATCGCTTAAGTCGAACTTGAAGCTCCAGCAAATATTCTTCAGCTTCCAGCTGTGATGTACTTATTCGAGAAATGTCGTCAACCGCAGGTTCATTCACTAAACGAAAGTAGTTGTTCAAGTCGCTCTTCAATTTATTCAAACCGCCTTCTAACTTAGAAGCGTTAACCTCAGCTTCCATAATTACTGAGTCGTCGGGGGAATCAGGTTTGAGTAAATCGCAGAAGTCCTTTGCCTCATTGCCGAGTTCAATTATACGATTGGTACTAATGTTCAAGATGCTCATTAAACTTGCTTCCATTATGATGATTAATTGATAATTATCTGTAATGAACACATAACAAAGAATAGCACACACACCCGATAAACACACACCTGCATACAACATTCCATAGAAGTAAGCAGGTTGAAATAAAGCATAAATGATGCTCTTTATGGCCATATGCATCCCATAGGTATAGCAGGTATATTTATTTTAATTAATAAATTTATTTATAAAAGAAACTCGTATAAATAAGGAGGCATGCAACCACAACACCATTCAATGCATTAATAAAAATTTAGGGGTCCAACATAGTGTTGCATTAAGCGGACATGTAAAGCGCGAGATCAGCGAACCGTTGTACAGCCAAGTTTAAAAACTCATAAAGATTCATAAAATGCAAAAGAAAATTAAAGTAGAAAGTAAGAAGTTATTTATTTGCTATCCCCAAAGGTTGACTGGTAGAAATCTTGAAAACATTAAGTCCCCCCTTTGTATGAGATTATTTCTTTGTTATGCCCAAAGGTTGACTGGTAGAAAATCTTAAAAGTAGTAAGTCCCCCTTTGTATGATAGGTCTATATAGAATAAATAAATGGTCGGTACCTACCATTCATTTATCTGTACCTAATGTCATCAAAGTTTTATTATCATCATTTACCATCAATGTAAATAACTCCTTATTTACCAGAATGTATTGTAAATAAGCAAATTGAAGTGTAAATGAATCCATTAACACTCAAGATGAAACACAGTAAAGTCACATTTAAAAAGACAACAACATTAAATATTTAAATTTTAATTTTAGAAGTAATTCAAGAAATTGATATATGATTTCGTCATGATATTACATGTAACGCGGGCCCTGCGTAAACATGTGCCATGATGACGGTCAAATATCAGTACATATTTCAGCATTTGTACCCAATAACAATTTGAAACTATTTAATAAAGTGGTATGAATCATTAAAGTCGCTATGATATGATGTTGTTGTAACTTCACTGTATTACATGTGAATTATAAATCAATATGAATTGCTAAGTGGAACAAGACACCTATAAAATTCAGTAATATCCTATGTCCAAAATAAATATTCAAGTCTCATTCAAATATAATACTTAAGAGGTATGAACCATTAATTTATCTAAAGCGTTATTAATTACTTGTCTAAGTAGTTAATATCTAAGATATCACTATGTAATTGTTATCATAATCACTATCAGCATATTCTTGTCCACTGCTGGACATAGGCCTCCCACTAATTAATAATAATAATTCTCTGTAATTGTCACTAACATAGAAATTGCATTGAAAGATAATGCATTGTAAGTTTATAATGACAGCTATCAACTCCTTTCCCTAACTGTTCAATCACTTGTCAAAAAAAAAATTAGGTGTCAAGATTGTAATGTAATTGTAATTTAATCAAAGGGGAACTGACAATTATTAGTATAGTGTCAGTATATGTCTGTCAAAATTGCATTCTAACTTCAAATGTCAGATATAATGAAAGCTTGAAACAATCCGGTTCGCTTTCATAGTTATTCTCAAAGGATATAAACAGTAGATTTCTTTAAGAGATAGATATGTTATACAACTAATCTGCTTGCTGGATACCTAAAGAAAAAAGTATACCTAAGTAGTATCTCAATGTCCACAATTGTTCATAGGCCATACTAAACTACAGTGAATCAATAGGAGTGTGTAGATACGAGTAGCTACCTACTATTGTTGCTATCTAGTGATCAAATATCTGCTAGTAATATTTATTATAAGAACAAGTGTGTCTTCGTTTAACCTGACGTTTTACTATGAACGAAGAAAGTATCTATATAATGATGATAATTTTCCTGTCGGACGAGTGATCCTTTGATCAATAGCTTCTGACAATTATCGATAAATCAATTGCGGCTGTCCTAGAGTACTAAATTATTACTGTGACTATACCCACGCAACACGAGACAAAGTTAAAGAGAATAATTATCTTCACACAAAGTAAGAAAAAAAAACCGCGTCGTTATGCGAGTACCGTATCGAATATTGGGTTAAACAGATAGGAAAAACAAGAAGTTTGTAGGATATATTTGCTTGAAACCTTCAATGCTGTTGGTGTGAATGTTACTTCACATGAGTTTATTCGTATATAATGTGAATTGGCAGTGAAAGATTCAAACAAATTTTCTCATACTTGGATCAATGCTCTGAAACGATTAGTATTGTTCTACTCACAGTTATTGAAATGGTATTACGCCTCAGACACCACCGGGCCGACGTTTGCTGGCTAAATTGGGTAGGACTCGGCGGCTACAGCCTAGCAGTTAGCACCACAAAAATAACTTTGCTCCGCGACCACTACAGAAAGCAGCTTTAAACAAAGATGGACGTTGGGTCGGCATCGGTGTCTCCCCCGTGCGTTGAACACAATACCTCGCTTATGACATACTAAATTGAACCATATCTCAGTGAGAATAAGGTCATTCTCCCCGCTAATCATCTTTGCAGAATGGATGTTAAAAATATCATCGAATGTTTTGCTTACATTTGAAAGTGAAAACCTGAATTAATAATTTTAGTTAAAATAATGAGTCCTTTGAAAGTTCGTTAATAGGAAATTATAATAGTCTAAATAAATTAAGAAATAAATCATAATATTGACTGGATTAGTATCAGAGCGGTCCGCCAATCACGCGCCGTACAGAGAACGCTTTCGAAACCCGCGAAATTCAACTTACACGCCTTTAAGTGTTGAATTACGTAAATGATATCTCTGTAACCTTTAAATAATTCTTAATTCTAATTGTTGTGTTCTTGCACCGTATTACTCTTAAATTTAGCCTTTTATCATTAAACTTACAAGTAATACCTGTAAAGAGTAAGCTTACAAACTAGTTCCGACCGCCATCTAGCGGAGGAGTCTTCAGCTAAACCAATAATCCCACAGATAGTCTAATCAGTCTATAGACAAATCTGTATAATCTTAAAGTAATATTTCATGCTGTGTAGTAAGTGGCGCCACCTCTTAACTATTGGGAAACCTTAGCTTATTCTCTTATAACAATAAATATACACTTATTCTATGAATATATATGTATAGTTTTAAACCATCTGCGTATTTCTTAAATTGAACTCTGTTTTGGAGGTGCAAATTCGTTTTGACCTTACTCCAAGTATATTTAGCATATTAGAACGTATGGGGTTAAGCATGTTACACATGTAGGTAATTTTATTGATTATGAATTTAGGCATAGATTCAATACATCTCAGCACTCTCTCCACCATGTCGCGAGGGCCATCTTATTTATTTATATGTATGTTCGGTTATTGTATATTGACTATTATCTTTGATTGTCTGATTTAATTGATCTTAAATTGGATGCGTTAAAGGCCTCACGATAGAAAGAGATTATGGATATTGAATCTTTCCTCATATCTCTCGTCGCATCCTCTTTACTCTGATCTGCTTCGCCAGGCTCTCCCTGCTAAGCCGTTCCCCGCCTGTTTGTTTAAATATATATGACATGACTGTCTCCAAGTGTCTCATATTAATGTGCATGGGAGTTTAATCTACGGTTACTAAGGAATCAGTTACTTGCATGAGAGGTTCTAGTTATATACGTTAAGTGTAAGTCAGGTTAAGTCATAGTTCTATGGATAGAGCATTAAATCGGCTATGGGCTAAACAATAGGCAACTCTTATAGTCATAGGTCGTTCAGTGTCCCACATAAACTGTCACAAAGCTATCTGTAACTATACAGCTGGTATCCCACGACCCGTCACGAAGCTCGCTGTAATTGTACAGCTGATAAGGACTCAACGCTAGTCGGGCCGGTCAGCCAGCACCTCGATGACCGGAACTCACGAGCTAACGACACCGACAAGAACTCAACACTAGGTAGTCGGGCCGATCAGCCAGCATCTGGATGACCGGAACTCACGAGCTAACGACAGCGACAAGAACCCAACACTAGTCGGGCCGATCAGCCAGCATCTGGATGACCGGAACTCACGAGCTAACGACATCGACACGAACCCAATACTAGTCGGGCCGATCAGCCAGCATCTGGATGACCGGAACTCACGAGCTAACGACATCGACACGACTCCAATACTAGTCGGACCGATCAGCCAGCATCTGGATGACCGGAACTCACGAGCAAGCTGTGCTATTCAGCCCATACCCTAATTCCCACACTGGTTGTCAGTAGGTCATGTACAGTTTCATATAGATGCTTATCATGGACAAACTCAAGGGCAAGGTATAACCTGTAAATCATTATATATCTCATAGGTCTTCATAAGGGCTCGGAGTATGTTAATATACCATGGACATAGATGATACAATTGGACGTGAATTAGATAATAACACATCTATATCAAGACACTTAGCTTTCAGATGGTCAGCTCACGTGACCACCATCTTTGTATGGAGCCAGCAGCGATTCCCAAGGGGTTCAGCGTAGACACAATGCACAACTTAATTCACCACGTTTCAAACCCAGAATAACGTGTAATACCCCGCCATAACGGAAGTCAGCGGGAATAGCATAGATAATATCGTTCATTCATCATAGACATTATTACCATAGACATTGTGAATAGATAACAGTTCACTCACCATAAATGTCCTACTTCCGTTCAGGGTAGCCAGCCGAGATATTTAACGTCATCGCGATATCAAGCATTCGCGACAGTCAGTCTTCCTTTCTTCTTTCCGTTGTGCGAGGTTTTTTCTTCGTGCTTCCCGTCTGGTTTGGTCACCATCTGTTTAGAATCCTTTAAAGTTTGATCAGACTTGCTTTCTTGAATCCGTTTTAAGGATTTGTGTTTTCTTAATGCGAGCACTATGCAATTTTAGTTCACTATCTTTTCAGGTTACTTAAAAGTTTGATCAGACTTGTTTTCTAGTTAGCATTTTAAGGTTTTGTCTTTTCTTTCTTTTCTTTCTTGATCACCATATCTACAGGTCATTTAGCCTTTCATCAGATTTACTTATAATTTTCAGTCTTGGCATATTGCATTTTTTAAGTGCGGGGGGCTCCGCCCCCCGAGCCCCCCGTCTTTTTCAATACCATCTCTTCGTGTTACTTAAAAGTTTCATCAGTCGTGCTTTGCTTTTTTCTTCTCGTTGTGCAATATTGTTTTTTCTTCGTGCCTCCCGTCTGGTTTGGTCACCACATCTTCTTCGAATTCTTTAAAGTTTGATCAGCCTTGCTTTGTTGATTCCGTTTTAAGGATTTGTGTATTATAATGCGAGCACTAAGCCATTTTAGTTCAATATATTTTCAGGTTGCTTTTATGTTTGATCAGACTTGTTTTCTTGTTAGCGTTTTAAGGTTTTACGTTTTCTTCATCACCATATCTACAGGTCACTTAGCCTTTTATCAGATTTAATTGAATTTTTCAGTTTTAGCAAATGACATTTTCTGAATGCTCTGCCCCCCGAGCCTCCTGTATTTTTAAATACCATCTCTTCGTGCTGCTTAAAAGTTTTATCAGTCTTGCTTTTTTCTTTCCGTGTTGCGGTATAATTAACTTAGTGCCTTCCGTCTCTGTTAGTCACCATCTCTTTAGAATACCTAAAAGTTTGGTCAAACCTGCTTTCTTGTTTCCGTTTCATTAATGCGAGTACTATGCCACTATCGTTCACTATCTTTTCGGGTTACTCAAAAGGTTGTGCAGACTTGCTTACTCGTTAGTGAAGGTTTTGTGTTTTCTTGATCACCATATCTACACTAACTTCTTAGCCTATCATCAGATTTACTTTATTTTTCTGTTTTAGCATGTTATACATTTTTTTTCAATAACATCTTTTCGTGTTATTTAAAAGTTTCATCAGGCGTGCTTTATTCTTTCCGTTGTGCAATATTGTTTTTTCTTCGTGCTTCCCGTCTGGTTGGGTCGCCATCTCTTTAGAATCTTTTAAAGTTTGATCAGACTTGCGTTCTCGATTCCGTTTTAAGTTTTTGTGTTTTCTTAATGCGAGCACTATGCTATTTTAGTTCACTATCTTTTCAGGATACTTAAAAGTTTGATGAGACTTGCTTTCTTTTTAGCCTTTTAGGGTTTTGTTTTTTCTTGATCACCATATATCTACAGGTAACTTAGCCTTTCATCAAAGCTACTTGAATTTTTCAGTTTTAGCATGTAGTATTTTGTTAGAGCGGGGGGCTCCGCCCCCCGAGCCCCCCCTTTTTTTCGATACCATCTCTTCGTATTGCTTAAGTTTCATCAGCCTTGCTTTCTTTTTTCCGTTGTACGATATTGTTTTTTTTCTTATTGCCTCCCGTCTCTGTTAGTCACCATCTCTTTAAAAATACTTAAAAGTTTAATCAAACGTTGTTTGAGATTGTTTATATTTTGTCTAAACACAGTCATACTGACGCTGAACGGCCCTCGAGCTGTCAACTTAAACTTTGCATCAGATGTATTAAAATTAAAGAAATTAATTGTACATAGTAATAACATTTAAATGTATCACTCATTAACTTCAAATTTGTGTAAGAGGTCGTAGTAGACGTAGTAATATAGTGAACGTATGTTTTAACGCGAGCGCAGTGGGTAAAAGCTAGTAAAACAATACACAAATTACAGATCAATCCACTCACTTCGCCATTGCGAAAACTCTGCTGCGGACGGCACCTCAGGGAAAACTACTGTTTAAAGCTCACAGATGGCGCTACTGGTAGCACTTATGAGCGTATCATATTTCATTAACTTTCCGTAAATATTTATACGTCAAAGGATAAAATTGATTTTAAATAATTTTATTTTCATTATTGTCTCTCAAGAAAGTAAAAAACAACTTATTTATTCATTTCAAATTTTGTCCGAGTCTAAGTACGTTTATGAAAAGAGGGTCAATATTTATAAACTACTGAGTAAATACATGAATTTTATATGCAATAATAGAGTGGTAGTTCCCATTGTTGCATCGAGAAATTAATAATAACAAAATTGTGTTCAGTTTTGTTTCATAAAATTATCATTTCGTGTACCACTAACGCCATCTACTGCCCCAGTGTCCGTAACTCGGCGACTCGTCCAACCTCAGGGCTATTGTCCCCCGGTGGGTAGCGCAGGCCGGCCCCCCGCGGGGTACGCTACGCGTGGTGCTAAATTCAAATTCACGACGCTGATGGATGACGCTATGAGATGCACACGACTTCATTCGCGTATTTTTTCTTTACCGTAGACGGAAAAAAGTATCCTATAACCATCTTCGGATGTCCAGCTATCCCTGTACCAAAAATGGTTAAAATCCGTCCAGCCATTTCGGCGTCATTGGAGGACAAAGGATTTTATGAAAACAGATGGCGCCAGGTTGGCACGGCGACGCGTGTCCATACAAAACAACAATCAAGCTGCATCACGCTATCAATATTTTTCCTGAAGTACCTAAGTTAGGCCAAACACAAACAATACAAAAATTTGCGCCTAATGTTCTAAATGTTGGTTGGTAAAACATATTTAAAAATGTATTTAATTAACTTAAATTCATTCGAAATACTTCTATTTCAATTACACTCGATAAAATGGGATTAAAAAATCTTTTTTATTCATTAGGTAACATTTATTATTGCGTCTCCGGGCTTTTTTATGGTCAATACTTACAAACTACAGAAGAATATAATTGCATATTCAATAAAAGAGCATTAATTATTAGTAGCTTTTTATCCAGCCGTTTCGGCGTGATGCGAGGACAACGGTTTTTTTTAAAACAGATGGCGCCAGGTTGGCACGGCGACGCGTGTCCATACAAAACAACTATCAGGCTGCATCACGCTATCGAGATTTTTCCTGAAATCATGACCTCCCTCCATAGAAAATTTATTTTCAATACAAATTTAGGATTTTATAATAGTATAGATATAAACCTGTGTATGCACTCATGCACACAGACACGTACACGTACACACACACACACGTACACGTACACACACACACACACACACACACACACGGGGTGGTTTCTTGCTTTCTTTTGTTTCTTTTTTAAGTCTCATTTTACTCTATTTAATGTATGTTACCTTACCTAAATTTATACCAATTAAAATCTGATATCGTTACTTTTTTACGGCCCTGTCAACTGTATATCTGTGGACATCTGTTATTGGCTTTATGTTCTAGCTATAATCATCGTTATATATTTTCTGTAATGCTGTTGATGTTCCAAATAAAAAAAAATAAGATAAAATTATGAGTAAAATTACAATAATAGGTGCTATAATTATAATGCAACAGGAAATTCAACCAATCTTGTAATTTAATTTACCGTATTTGGTAGTCAACTAGTCACTGAATCGAAATGTATCATACATAAAACTTTATTTTGCAAACATGGTTTCATTCACAAATCAAAACCTATCAGAATTTCGTTGACAAGAATATTGCTTAATAAAAAATTGAAAATATTAATTTTAACCATGTAATTAGGTATCTTTGCCTAACAACAAAAGAAAAAAATAAAAGCAAAGTAAGTAATTATTAAATCTACTTTTTTTCGGTGCTATACAGGATGGTTCATTTCTAAAGACTGGGCTGACAGGATAGTGTCATCTGAGTGATCTACAATCGACCTATTATAATTGTAAAGCTGTATTTAAAAGTAAAAAAAAGTCATCAAAATAAAATATCTTAACATCAGTGACAACCCTACTACTTAATTAAAAGGTTTTATTTACATTTAAAATTGACACCTGTCTAACTTAAGCGATGTTCAAAAGGGTTCATACGTGCAGATTTTTACAGTAATATTTACCAAACTGTGTCTCAAAAATGGATAGATATATTTACATAGTTCATTGGTGAAAAATGAAGGTACTCAGTCTGAACAATTCCCTGTTTGCTTAAAAGTCCCTCGATCTGTTCCACCCTGTAAAGGGTCAGAACTCTCTGAATAGAATCATCCCTCTCTATTAGACAAGATCCAATGGTTCATTTGTAGAGAATGACATTTAGTCACTTATACAATTGGCATTAAATCAGCCATTTGTAATAATGTTTGTTTTGTGAACTCAGCCTCCGGTCCTGGGTTCGAATTCCGGCTAGGGCAAATAATTGTGTGATGAACTCAAATATTTGTGCCTGGGTCATGGGTGTTATTTGTATTTAAGGATGTATAGTCCATAACATAATAGCCTACTAGAGCTTACTGTAGGACTAGATCGATATGGTTGTCCGATATTTATTTATTTTATACTATATAATATATCTTGCCTTTTAATTCAGATAATAAAGATAACGCAAAGAAAAAGAAACTATATTTATTTGCTCATAAAGACACAATAAATGCATTACAATAATTAAATGTATTCGTCATAGGCTACAAAAACATGAATGACACTAGAATTATCAATGATCATTGATCACCACTCTTTTTCCCGGCCTCACCCCATTTCTTTCCATATTCCTTCCACTCCTGCCCGTGTGCCTTCCATTTTCCTTCAACCGCATCCCATTGTGAATTCCCGTTCTGCTTACTTTCGTTTCTTTTGTATCTTTGAGATTTCTCTTCAGCCCATTTAGAAACATTTACATCCCACTTGCTTCCATATCTTCCGTTTGCGTTTTGCCTAATTGCATCCCATATAGGATTTCCAATCTGACTGTTTTCATCTCTTTTATTCCTAATGTGTAGAGATCCGTCGCGTCTAATATCACTAACTTCCCATTTCTTTCCATATTTCTTCCATTCTTCCCCGTATGTTTTCAAATTTTGTCTAATTTTGTCCCATATTGGATTTCCGATCTGCCTTTCAACTCGTTTGATTCTATCACCGTATAGGAATCGTTCATCTCTTCTATCATCTGCCTCCCGGTTGTTTTTAAATTCCCACCATTCTTGCCCTGTGTTTCGTCTAATAGCGTCCCATATTGGATTACCAATCTGTCCTCTTTCATCCCTTCTATTCCTATTGCCATGTAGTAATCTCTCTTCGTTTTGTTTATTGCCGTAGGCATCCCATTTCTTTCCATATTCAGTCCATTTCTGCTCATATGCTTTCCAATCTTGTTCAGTTTTGTTGCCATCTCGTTTTTCGTTGACTATTTGTAGCTTGTCTTTGATTAATTCCCTCCTTTCTGTATCTAAGTCTTGTGAGATGAAATCATCTACAGGTGCGTTTATGTCTGTTTTTTCTCTCGTTCCGCCATTATTATTATCACCATCGATTGCGCAATATGTTATTGCTATGAAGCAGCAGATTATGCTGACGCGCGATATCATCTGAAATTTATGTATGTATGTAAACACTTTATTGTACACAAAAACAGAAATACATTAAAACAAAAGAAATACATGTACAAAGGCGAACTTATCCCTTTAAGGGATCTCAAATTTAATTATGATTTACTAATTAATGCGAAAAATAAACCTCCTAATTAGTAACTGTTTATTTTTTTATTTAGCTTTATTACACAAAATAAATGTTACCGTACAAAAGGCGGACTAATGACTCAAGAATATTTAATTTGAAAATAATGATAATTAAATAAAACGACTTTTTTATAAGATGTATTGAACACGCTACACTCTCGAACCATTTTGGCAAAACATTGTCGCTAAGCAATTTAGGCTGCACAAATGCATGGCCCATCTATGAATGAATTATAACGAACGCTCTTATTGTTCTCCCTCCGCTTTTTATTTACCATTGTTTAATTTAAGGTTTGTGTGCATAAAGAATTATTTTTTCTATTGAAAGATAGTTAAATACTAAAATTGCTAACAAATTAATGTTACTTACATTCGATGTTCAGAAGAACAATTTAGTTTCTAACCCGCTAAACTTATCCACATATATAATTAGTACCCATATCAAAACACGATGTATCACTTCTATGTACAGATTTCAAATGCTAGGATACGAAGATAGATTCCATTAGTTAAGTTATAGGTCAGTAAACACTTCGCTAATCATGTATTTGTTTTCTATATCTAATGTCAAACTTCATTAAAGTCACATTTGTCCTGGATGGGATACAATACAATGTATATTTCCATGAAAGGCTAATTAAATATAAGATTAAGAATCTAACTAACATTTCTAATCAGCCTGGGGTCTAATTCGAGGTGGCATTGCGCTTTACCATGGCCATATATCTCTTTATCGGCTGGCATAAAATTGATTGTCATAACGTATCTTTTAGCAGAAAATCGTTAGGCATAATTCTTATATTTTCAACTTAACAAGAGTTTTGGAGTAAATCCCATTAGGTTAGGTTGCTGTATAACAATCCAGAAACGTTTTCAGTCTCAGCGAAAAATAAAAATTATGGCTACGAAAAATAATGCCAAATGACAATTATGACTAAAAAGAAACAAAACTTTATTCAGAGATTTTTATAAAGTAGGTATCTACGTAATAATTTTCTTTCATATTTATGCGTCTTTTCCTTTTGTATGAAAATTGATGATAAAAAAATAAAATAAATGTTAGATTTCACGATCTCTTTCATTTCTAAGACCAAATGTTGATTAGAAAGATCCTCAAAAAGAAAGATTTTTTCTTTTTCTAAAGATCTTTAAGATTTAGAAAGATCAATAATCCTTTCGATTAGAGGAATAAAAGAACGTTTTTTTTTTTAGCTGTTTCGATTCCCGGGCGAGACAACCGATTTTTAGAAAATCTTGCTAAACAGTTTTGGTTCTTTTTTAATAAAATAACGTAACTTTTCATGTATAATGAGCTATCTTAAGGCTTTCACGGAGTTTCCCTACAAGACCCATATTTTTTCCACGCTGTATAATGTTAACATTGCTCCTATTATTTCTATTATAGCAATTTCACTCGCCATTACATTTTGCGGCAATCAAATTATAAAAAGTAATATTTATCTTAATGAAGAAGAAAGAAGATGACCAAAGGGTTACTTTGATTAAATCATATCTCTTGACTAATAATTGACGACATCACGAATATATATAAACACAAACGACGAATGTGTATTTACATATTTTCGTGATTTCGAATATATATAAACACACATTCGTCGTGTCTTTCAGTTATAAAGAAGTGTTATTAGGGAATATATCTGCGGTTATATCATCCTACATTCGACATCGACGGGCTATTACGAGGGGCACACCGAAATGATCGGGAATAGAGTACTTTAAACTGAGTTACATTAAATCCTTTTTTGTCACATGCATACTGGCGACTTCCAATCACGATGCCGTTTTTACAATTTAAAAAAAGAACGATATATTTTTTTAATTCCATTTTTAAATTGACAACTCGATGAACAAAATGGAGCTGACGCGTGAAAATTTTCGTGCAATTATTTACCATAACTTTCGTCGTGGCTTATCTCCAGATGAATGTCGCAATGAGCTTGTTACTATATACGACATTGAAGCACCTAGTCAGACGACAATATATCGGTGGTATGCTGAGTTTCGACGGGGTCGTGCCTCTCTTGGCATCGTACCTTCATCAGGTCGGCCGAAAACGGCGGTTTCGCCTGAAAACATCGCGGCTGTGGAAAAACTACTAAAAGAAGATAGACATGTGACATACGAGCAGATTCGGGCAACCATAGGCATTGGAATGACTGCAATTCACACTATTTTGCATGGTGAATTGGGTGTCAGAAAATTGATTTCCCGATGGGTACCCCATAATTTGTCTGAAGAGCAAAAGGCGGCTCGTGTTGATTGGTGCCGATCTATTCTGAAATGCTACAATGGAGGAAAGTCAAAAGCCGTTTATAATATGGTCTCGGGTGACGAATCCTGGATTTATTCTTATGAGCCTGAAAGAAAGCACCAGTCGGCAGTATGGGTCTTCGATGACGAGGTCAAACCAACGAAAGTTGTGCGTTCTCGAAGCGTGTCGAAGAAGATGGTGGCTTCGTTCGTCTCAAAAAAGGGGCATGTTGCCACAATTCCTCTAGAAGAACAAAGAACCGTTACCGCTGATTGGTATATCACAGTTTGTTTGCCGGAGGTGCTGGCCGAACTTCGCCAAGGGAACCCGAGACGCCGCGTCATCTTACACCACGACAATGCGAGCTCCCACACCGCCCACAAAACAACTAAATTTTTGAACGACGAAAACGTTGAGTTGATGTCCCATCCTCCATACAGCCCTGACCTGAGTCCAAATGATTTTTTTACGTTCCCTAGAATTAAAGATTTATTGCGTGGTCAGCGGTTTGAGAACCCAGAAGCCGCTGTGGAAGCCTATAAATCGGCCATTTTGGCAATGCCTACTTCAAACTGGAATTATTGTTTTAATGACTGGTTTAAAAGAATGCAAAAGTGCATTGAATGTAACGGAGAATACTTCGAAAAACAATAAAATATAATTTATGTATATAGTGCACATAGTTTTTTAAATTCCCGATCATTTCGGTTTGCCCCTCGTAGGTAGATAAATAAAATAAATAAATATCAGACAACCTCACACGAATCGATCTAGTTCCAAATTAAGCTCAAGACAAGAAGGCTTGTGTTATGGGTCCTACAAGACGGCGATACACAAACTTATAGTGATAGATATATAATTAAATACATAGAACAACCTTGACACAAGCACAAATATTAGAGTCCATCACACAAATATTTATTTGCCCTGGCCGCGATTAAAACCGATAATGGGACTCTGGACTGGACTTGTCATTATTTATTTGTGATTAAATAAATAATGTAAATAACTATTAACAAACAATTTAAGCAGTCTAGGAAACGCGCACAACGAAGGTACTGGTGCTTTTTAAGGTTCCGTACCTCAGAAAGAAACAAACGGAACCCTTATAAGATGACTTTGTTATCCGTCGGTCCGTCTGTCAAGCTCCTTTATCTCGGGAACGCGTTGAGGTATCGAGTTGAAATTTAAACCATATGTTCAGGTCGACAGTCCCTTGAAGCGAGGAAAAAATCAAAGTTCTAGGTTAACGTAAAAAAAAGCTACGGTCTTTTATGCCGCAAAAAAAAGGTTGTCTATTGTTTGACCGAAATTTATATGCAATAATATTGATTTGCTCGAATTTCACTTACCCGAATTTCATTTGCCCGAATGTTTCGTTTCCTAGAAAAGTCATTTGACATACTCTTGTATTCCCGAATATTATATGCCATAATGATACGTATGCCATAAGTATTGTTTACCATAGTATTAAGTGCCATAATATTGTTTGATAGAATATTTAAACGCCATACTAAATATTTTTTCTGTGCGAATCCAACCTGGCTATGCATTTGACATTGTCTCGCTACGCTTCGCTCCCGCCTGACCTTCTAACCTAACCCGGCCACGTCGGATCTGCTCTAAAAGGTTTTGCTCGCTCGTTCAAATTTAGTTATCCAATCTATTTTCCTAGTAGTGGTTCGGTGGGTTGTTCTTGTATGTAAACAGTATGAATATAAGCAAGCCTTTTTTTCGGGACGCAAAAAAAAATAACCTCGAAGGTCAGGCGGGAGCTCGCTACGCTTCGCTCCCGCCTGACCTTCTAACCTAACCCGGCCACGTCGGTTCTGCTCTGATAGGTTTTGCTCGCTCGCTTCGCTCGCTCGCTCGTTCAAATTTTGTAATCCAATCTATTTTCTTGGTTCGGTGGGTTGTTCTTGTATGTAAACAGTATGAATATAAGCAAGCCTTTTTTTCGGGACGCAAAAAAAATAACCTCGAAGGCCAGGCGGGAGCTCGCTACGCTTCGCTCCCGCCTGACCTTCTAACCTACCCCGGCCACGTCGGATCTGCTCTGAAAGGTTTTGCTCGCTCGCTTCGCTCGCTCGCTCGTTCAAATTTTGTAATCCAATCTATTTTCCTGGTTCGGTGGGTTGTTCTTGTATGTAAACAGTATGAATATAAGCAAGCCTTTTTTTCGGGACGCAAAAAAAAATAACCTCGAAGGCCAGGCGGGAGCTCGCTACGCTTCGCTCCCGCCTGACCTTCTAACCTAACCCGGCCACGTCGGATCTGCTCTGAAAGGTTTTGCTCGCTCGCTTCGCTCGCTCGCTCGTTCAAATTTTGTAATCCAATCTATTTTCCTGGTAGTGGTTCAAAATATTAGTATGAACAAGGTGAATGAGTGTTGATTGTATGAGTTTTGATGATTATGAATTCTGATGATTATGAGTTAGATTAGTAGTGTAAGAAAATATATGAAAAAAAATATTAGTATAAACAAGTTGTATGATTAGTGATCTTATGAGTTCTGATGATTATGAGTTCCGATCGTTAGTATTAAAAAAAATTATGAAGAGTGACCATTATGATATAAAATTGTATAAGAAATATCAGATATCAGATATAGATATCAGATTTCGGTTTTCGACCTATGTTCCATTTGGATAGCATATGAAATTATAGCATGTGACAATTATGGATTACAATCTTTATGGAAAATGTGATTATTGGAATTAATATTATGGGAAACAAAGATTCGGGCATAGGATTCATATGGCAAACAATGATTATGGGAAACATAATTATAAGAAACAAGATTCGGACAATTGAATATTATGGCAGACGAAATTCGGGCAAGTGAAGGTATACCCAAAAAAAATATGTTTCGACTCTCAAGGGAATCAAAATGTTTAGGATATTTTCCGTTGACATAGAACTATGAAATTTGGCAAGTGGCACTACGAATATAGAGACAAATCTGAACACTATAGATTTGTAATTAAATCATAAAAGATATAGTCCTTTTAAAAATCATATTTGGAGAACCCGGTTGCGTTAACGTTGCGCCTGATTTGGGTACGCCAGACATACCAGGTGCAAACTTAACCCGGCCAGGTAAGATGGGATATAAGTATTTGTACGGAACCCTCGGTGCGCGAATCAGACTCGCACTTGGCCAATGTTTCTTTATTTTAAGTTGGCATTGTCGTTGATATCCTGCTACCTATAGTTCGCGCAAGAAAACGTGCACAAAGAAGGTGCTGCCATCTGGCGCCACCAATCCGAATTTTATAAATTGACATTGACGCTGATAATACTGCCACTATCAGCGTCACTGACCACACTACTGTTTGGACAGTTTTATTGGTCAAATTATGGTCCGCTTGCATGGAACAGTGTTTTGTTGGTCAAATTATGGTCCACGAGCAGGGAACAGTGTTTTGTTGGTCAGATTATGGCTCACCAGTAGGGAACAGTGTTTTGTTGGTTAAATTATGATCCACCAGCAGGGAACAGTATTTTGTTGTTCAATTTATGATCCACCAGCAGGGCACAGAGATCAATTTTATTGGTCAAATTATGGTTGACCAGCAGGGAACAGTGTGATCAGTTTTACTGGTCAAATTATGGTCCACCAGCGGGAATTACTGTGCGCGTCTTTAAAAAATGTTGCTTTTCGGAGTACCGAATAAAAGTATTAGTACTTGGGATGTGGTAATAGTAAATAAAGCAAAATTAATAGAATTACTAAATCATATAATTACATAAGAGTCGTTACACTTTATTATGACTTTTATAATTTCATTACTTAATTACATTACTTTATATTCACACACTACATTTGATCTCAAATTTTGGTTTTGATATTTTACTATTTACATTATTTAACATCGAGAACTTACACATACAGTAAATGTACAATATAAATAAATAAATAAATATAACAGACCATTTTACACAAATCCACCATGCTTGTACAGTCGCCATCAGATATATCGCAGCATATAAGACGTTCATAAATATCAGATTTGTGTGAGGTTGCCCTATATTTATTTATCTGAACATGTACTGTAACGCCCAGTCAATAAGAGTCGTGTTCAAATATTTATGAATGCCTTATATGCTGCGATATATCTGATGGCGACTGTACTATGGGTACTAAACGATGGGTATATTACGTACTTAATACATACATTGCATAGATAACATTCACGAAACACGAACTATTCGATTTCATCTCACATATATTTGTCCTTGCCGAGATTCGAACCCAAGACTGTTGGCTCAGAAGCCAGATGCTCTACAGACCGCCCCAACCGCGTCGTCATATAATACAATACAAAAATGCTTTATTGCACTGCAAAATCTGTCAACAAAAGAATCACTATTCCTCGAGTCCTAGAACTATGAAATTGGTCAAGTAACGCCGTCTTATACTACAATACGGTATTTGAAGACGGCTCAAATCAGCTACTCTTTATGAAATGTCCAAAACGATCTGTTAGTATGAAGCTTCTATGATGATACAGGCATGTGTCGTCATAAATAGCAGTAGTCAAAACACGTCTTCTTTTTAGTTATTGTACAATTAAAAATAGTATAATGTCCAAAAGTTAGTGATAGTTTATTTGGTTCCGCGTATTTTGTAATGTGTGTTTAGTAGTTTCAATGCCACAATTTATATTCACTATAGTCAAACGCCGTATTATACAGAAAATCTGAAACTAAACATAATTTGTAATGAAATCATATCAGTTTATCTCGGTACGCGAGTCCGACTCACACTTGACCAATATTTTTCCACTACCATTCAATCGTTAGGAAAAACGTTAAAAACTAAAATAACATGTTTGTTTTATAACCCCCTTAGATTTGTAAGTTTTTATTATTTCTATATTTGTTGTTATAGCGGTTATACTAAAACACATTATGCGATCATTTCAAGGATACAATTGGAAGTATATTACAGTTGGAAACGTATAGCCCTGTGACTAACGTTAGCACCTGTCATGTCTCTGAAGGGCTACTCCGATGCTCGTAATTCGACTGTCGAATGGAGCCATCCCTCTCGATCTCAAATACTCGTATACTTTATATTTCAGTGATCTGATGATGATCGAATTTCGAACATCGGAGTAGCCCTTCTGTCATCAAAAAAGGATCCTGTCATGGTACAACGATCACATGACTCCTGTTCCTGTCTATAATACTCGTAACTAACTCATACACTCCGTTTTTTTTCTTGGCAAGCACAAAATCAAACTATTTTGTAAAAACACCCTTCGTTTGCCGGTTGGGCAGTTATTTAAAGTCCCAAAATTCCTATTTTCTAAAGATACTTCAACACATTTAAATACACCGTCGATGTATGCTAAATGTTCCTTCCCATCGCAGTTATCCCAAATGTATAAATCATCATCATATTCGCTATTCCTCTTTAGTCTACTTTTCGATGTATCATCAAAATTTCTGGCAGTTACAAAGCTAAACTTAATATTGTCCGAGTTATTTATGCTGTAGGAATAGACGTTTAAAAAGTCTGCGCCCGTAGTTCGTTTCGTTTCTGAATTTGATCCTAAATCACTATTAGTATGTAGATTCGTCTTCAACTTAAAAATATTTTCTTTCGCATGTTTATCCTTTTCATTGATATCCATATTGTATGCATAGTTATTGTTTTTTGCGCTGCCCGCAGACGTTGCACTGTCCCTCTTTATATTAGCTGTACTGGACTTCTTTTCAATATTCGTATCCAATGTTAAACTACCATGTCTCTCTGATTTATCTTTTTCTTCATCTGCATTCGAGTCTATAGTATATATATTTTCATGAATATCTACGTTGATTGCAGTCAAACTTGTACTAGGTATTGTAGTCGCTAGGTTGTCGTGATTTATAACATTCCATTCAAAAATTTCTCCTTCTTTATTGTCATTTTCTGCATCTTTATCCGTCTCCATATCTTTCATTTCTTCTACATTATACATAATTCTATTCGGCATTCTATCGCCATATTCGAAACCGTTTTGAACTTTATTTCCATGTTTGTCAGTTGTTTTTAATACTGCTTGGTGTTTAGCGTTTATTATTTCATTGGGTAGAACTAGTCCGATGGTGATTTTGAATATAGAAGCCGTCACCAACAGAAATATTGCGTTTGCCATCGTTCGTGCCGCCATTTTCTGAAATGAGAAAGAAATGAATTGATATTTTTATCAACAACTACATACAATTATATTTTTAAGTTATATGCGGACGGTGTGCTTACGCTTGTTTTTTCAGGGATTCCCTATACATCAAGGAACCTTATATTTACGTCATTTTCATCCGTTTGTATTCATGGATCAATTAGCGAAGTATTATGCTTTAAAGTACTAATAATGGACTAATAACGAAGCTACAAGGAAAACTAATTTGAGTAGAAAGTAGGTTTCCTTCCTTATAGTCTAATAAAGTTATACCTACTGAAAATTTTATCTTTATGGTGAAATCAGGTTTCTATTGAAAGAGGTAACATTTCAGGAGAAGTCTTAACAGCCACAATGCAGGATTTGTATTGACGCTGGCCATACAGCACTATCTGTTGGTAAAAACAAAATCTATGTCCGCTAATCACACCGAAACAACTGGACGGATTTTAACCAATTCCGGTACAGGGATAGCTGGACATCCAGAGATGGTTATGGGGTACATTTTACCCGGCTACAGTAAAGAATAAACGCTTTACACAGACGAAGTTGCTCCTAGTATCTGAAAAGACATAATACCTACTTAAGATAAGCATGGTACGTTAAGAATAAAATATATGCATCCTTGCAAAATGTCACGGAGATAAATCTTAAATGTTTTTAAAGCCGCTTGCGCAACATGCTGTTTAAGGCGATATTGTCCGGCCCTAGGGCCGAATTGAGGGGGTGAGGTGCGCGGCAAGACGCGGAGCGCCGCCCGCGCGCCCCGACCCCGCTCGCCGAGTTCGCTCACGCGAAATTGCGATGGCAATGTACACTGTAGAGGGGTGTCACAATACAGTGATATCAGTCGGCAGTTTTTTAAGTGGCCGGTGCAAAGCGGGTTATAATTTATGTTCAAAGTGAAATGCGAATTCTTGCTATAGAAGTACTAAATATTATTTTTCATTTTAACTAAATGTTTGTTTTAACTTAATTTATTTTTTATAGTTTTTACTTGTGACTGTGTTTTGTGGAGTAATTACGGAATAAGTATCCCACCAAAAACATAACATGTAAAAAATTGCAAGTCTCGCATCGCAACCTTCTACCGCTAAAAGTTGTGAGATTACAATATAAAACCAAGTTGGTTAATTTATTCAGTCCCTATCAGAGGCTCAGAGCGACCCTCCGCCTATATGACAACTTTGACATACATTTTCACCGGGTTACATAATTAAAAACATATTACCATGACCGTTGTAGTGTTTGCATTAATATTACACATCTTTATCTTTATAATAAATGTAATGACTTGGCCATCGCACAGCAACATACAGTGCGACACAAAAGAGTAGAAAATAAATGAGGGCGCCACTTCCTTCGCAACTGTCACATTTTTGACGTAAAGTGCTTGAATATGGTAACAATTTTGTATGAAAAATTGTAGTTCCTTTATCATCCGTTTTCTACTCTTTTGTGTCGCACTGTAAGTACTGTGGGAGGTGTAACCCTGGTAGAGGAATATTAAAAGAAGATAGGACTTTGATTAAAGTTTATTATAGCGTTCAGCCACGATACAGAGCTATTACACGAATGCCCGGCCCTTTTGGTGAGTGACAGAGACGGCCATAATTCTAAATATTTAAATATATTTTTAATGTAAAAGCTAGTTGCCAGTCCTGCTGTCATTCGACAATGAGCCTCACAGTACATAGGAACACGAGTAAATCTCCTTTTAAAGTGATTATTATATTTTTAGCTTTATCTAATAGTTTACAACTTAGATAGTTTGGCCATTTCGTTCGGTGTTGAGCTCTTCTCCTCCCGTTTTTTAGGGTTCCGTACCCAAAGGGTAAAAACGGGACCCTATTACTGAGACTTCGCTGTCCGTCCGTCCGTCTGTCACCAGGCTGTATCTCAAGAACGGTGATAGCTAGACACTTGAAATTTTCACAGATGATGTATTTCTATTGCCACTATAACAACAAATACTAAAAATGAAATAAAAGAAATATTTAAGGGGGCTCCCATACAACAAACTTGTTATACCTATGTATACATATATATAGGTACGGAACCCTTCATGCGCGAGTCGGACTCGCACTTGCCCAATTTTATTTCAGCTGCTTTTACTATCTCATCTTCCTCTATTATCTTCTGTCGTCCACTTTTGCCCGTGTGGCCAGGTCCATCTTTTATCTTAGTAAGGACGGCCAAGATGAAACAATGAGTAGGAATTTACGCATATAAATTAAGCGTGACATTTAAAGCGTTAATGATATTTGGTAGATGTTTTCATTATATCTAGAGTATATTACCGTGCGCGATTGCCAAGTCCTTACATTTTATTATAACGATAAAAATGTTTAATACATTACATTATTAATGCGGGCACTAAAACGGTTACGGCAATATGTTTTTAGTTATGTAATTCTGTGAAAATGTATGTCAATGTTATAATATAGGCCGGGGGTCACTTAATAAATAAATTAACCGACTTGGTGTTATATTGTATCACAATTTTTTGCGGTAGATGGTTGTGAGACTTGCATGCATGTTGTTTTTGATGGGATCTCATTTTTTTTAAGTGATCCTCCTTTTTTTGACAAGCCAAGACGGTAAATACTTCTTATTCTATTATACTCTGCAGTTGAGGAGTCGACGTGAACTAGATGTAAACCGCACAGACTTGTCACTTCCTCTTATGATCCATAATGATCTCTCTCATGATCCATAACGATCTCATGGTAAATAATGACTTAGCGGAGGCACTGTCGTGCCCCTAGATCCTTTTCATGATCCCTCTTAGCATCCATAGTGATCTGTCTCTTGATTCCTCTCATGATCACTCTCATGATCCATAATGACCCATCATCACCACAAGGATTGTCATCACAATCATCGTCATTATTCATCATCAGTCATCACCATGACCATTACCATCTGAATCAACACCGCCATCATCATTGCTAATCACCATCATCGTCATGACCATCATTATCATCAGAATCATCAACAACAACACAATCATCAACAACACCACCACTATCATCATCATAAGATTCATAAGCATGACCCACAACACCACCATCATCATTATCATCATTACTATCACCAACAGCATCATTATTTGACGAGTCATCATTATTGTTCTACGTATGCATGTGCACACGACCATTTCAAAATTATCTACGCAGAAAAAACGATTCCAACTCACTGCCCCTGCGGGGTGAGGTAACTCAATTCGGCACGGGGGTGTGCGTGTCCATTCTGTATGTATAAATTCTGTGCCTGAGGTTTTAGTATCTAAACCGAAGGTTATATGAACCGCAAAATCAACTTTGTAATCGAGTATTTTTTATAGGGTTCATAAGGTAATAAAATTTTCCTATGCAGGTCGCATAACTGTACACTAAACAGTAATAGAGTTCAAAATTTCAAGCTTGTGTGTCTGCTGGAAATAACTTAGAATTCGTATGATCGTGTGTAAATGAGCCAGTGAATTAGTGAGTGACAAAATTAAGGAACTTTGACTCGCAATCATTCTTAACTTACTATTTCAAATTGAATGTAACTTGGAATATGCCTAGGTTATACTATGCCCACCTAGTTACTGAAAAATCAGGCTTCTAGCTTTGTTCACGACGAAATACAGGGGGTTTGAAAATGGTCTGAATGGCTTCGAAAAAAGGAAAAGGATGTTGCGGTGTGCCTGTAAGCGCGTTTTCTCGAGTTGGAGGGGGCAATGGCGTGCCTCTAGATACAATTAATAAAATTATTTGTTTTTTTAGATACTTTTAAATGTGAAATAATCTCAAAGGTGCTATCATACATAAACAGACTGCGCTAAACACATTACCCTCCTTTGCGTCGCGCTGTCGGGTAAAAATATACTACATACCTTACCTAGGAGTCGATTGTTGCTAAAGGCCTTAAGAAAGAACAAGTACTGAGGAGCATTTGTAAAGTACAGTTTTTTTTACTTACCTATATCTAGGTTACATAACATACATAATCATGCCTTTTCCCCAGGCAGGGACTTAAAGTACTGATATATGTTAACTGTGTACTAAATCCATGTTCCGAGTTTGACAAGAGACATAAGTCAGAATACGCAAAAAAACTTAATTCAGATGAAAAATATTTGTGGTAATAAGTTCGTAAGTCAATTTGACACTTAGTGCTTTGAGCAATGAGTTCTTTTGTAGGAAGTAATTATGTTGTTTTAAATTATGAATAAAGCGTTATTAGCATATACTTGAACATGTCAACCGTGCCACTTTTTGACATTTATGTTCGGTTCTGTTAATTTATTATAAATAAAACATTAACTTACTTTTTGGCATTGCTTGCTCGAGCATTGTCTTTTTTTATTCGTTTTATAATATGAAAAGCTTTTTGCATACGTTGTGCTGCTTTATTTCTTATTTTTTTGGAACAATAATTCGTAAATGCGATCACGTGGTCGCGCGGAACAAATTGACACAGGTCCAACCCCTTCAAGCGCCGAAGCGCGACTGAAATGGCACCGCGAGCTATCGCCCTCATAGTTTTAGTAGATATTTCGTTCTAGTGATTAAATAAATAATTTTATTCAGAAAATCCCATCCACTTCAACTAGATAATGTTAGTATCTATACATTTACGCAAAAAACGGGTAAAAAGGGTTCGTATTTTAGCTATTCTATAGAAAAGATATTACGAATAGAGGTAACTTTGGGATCGTTTTCTATCGACCGAAATTTTTCCAATCATGTTGCTGAACACGATTTCATATTCAGAAGATCCTTAAGTATGATATATATGTTTTTCATAATCTTCAAACACTGATTAAACGTCTACGACGAGTCTGAAAATGAGTGAGTTCGGCGTCTACTGGGAAAAGCCCGCCTTAAGAAGGTTGTTCGCGCAGCCGTGACATTTTACGTCTGTGCTTTAGCTGTGCCCACAGACCATGCTGTGCCATAATTTCTGACCGGATGTTCGGATTTCCGGCTGTTCTCGTCTATAGGCCGCATTTCACCACCCAGGCGGAATTTATTAATTATTCATATCAATCATTCGAAATTTGCCGTGACGAAGATATGGGGTTGAAAATGTAAAAAGTTACAAATTTCAGCCATCTTGTAACAAATATTTAAGTACCAGACGGTGCCTGCAAATTCGTCCGCGTATTTATTACCATCAGGTAAAAAAGTATCCTATAATCATCTTTGGATGTAAAGCTATCCCTGTTCCGAAATTGGTTAAAATTTGTCCAGCCGTTTCGGGTTGATGAGAGGACAAAGAAATTATAACCAACGGATTGCGCCACAAAAGCACGGCGCCGCGCGCTCATTCAAAACAAAACGAGATCCTGCATCGCGCTATTAAGATTTTCCTGAAAGTATGACCACCATCCGCAGAAAAGTGATTATCAATACAAATCCAGAATTTTATTGAGGTTGATTCGTTTTATCAAATTTATTCGCTCATTGCGTCTCATTTGAACAAAATATGCGATAACAAACAGATAGCGGTTCAAACGCTTGTAAAACGACCTATTCAATTTATTAATTTGCATAAAAATGAATTCATTACATATGTAAATGCATGTTCCGCCATAGCATGGCATGCAAAATTACTTACACTAATCTATAATTAGCCTAACGTTCATATACTATCTTATTTTAAAGTGTATAACTACACCTTAGCTAATGTAAATCATTTGTACACCGAAATCCCTGGGGTATGTAATAATGAGCCTTGGTAAAGTTTTTGGATGACCATGTATTTTTTTCGATAGTCCTTACTATAAGGATCTATACAAGCTGCAGGTTATTAATTATTCTTTACCAAAGTAGGTATTTCCGAAAATATTTTTTTTTTTAATTGTCAATTTCACAGTTCTCGATAATAGTAGCTGAAGGTATATTTGGAAAAAAATAAAAATAAAATAGAGTCAATAGTACACCTGTCAATTTAAAAAAACATTTCGGCAAAACAATGGTAAAGAAATATTAATCACCTGTTACAGCAAAAACTATCGAAATAAAATATAATTTATGGTCTCAAAAATTGTACCAAGCCTATTGTTTTTCGTCGCTATTGCTATTTTTGCTTATCGCAAAATATCCGTAACTTCCGGACTTCACTAAAATGCCATACTAAAAACCCGTGTCTAAAAAATTCTCGTTTTTTTAGTATTCTTGCAAATTCCCGAAGTTCAGTATGTCATTCATTAGAATAGAAATTGTATATACTTACAATGATACTCCGATCAATCCACGGCACATGCCACCATAGTCACTACATCACGAACAACAACAACATGTTACTCACCACCAGACAACACGGCTCAGTGTAAACAACTGATAGAGATGTGTCGCTCGCGAGTGAGTGAATGAAACTAAGCATATCTTTTCATTCATGTCAGTAACTCACTCACTGAAGGATAAACCAACTCCCTATATCATGCATTGCGCGCCTTGCAACAGAACCTTTAAAACCAAATTCGGTTTTGCAAGCCACATTTGGGCACATGATCGACGCTCGTGAAGATCACGGAGCCAGGTTCACCATTGACGGATACGTCAAAGAGTACTATATATACACGATGATTTTTAATCGGTGATCAGGAGTAGGAAAATATTAATATCTAGCTAAAATTAAACTTAATAGGCGAGGCGTCACGCAATTACCTCACTGTTTAATTAATTAAAAGTTGAAACATAATTAAAACTAATAACCACTAGATACATGGTCATGGTCAAGTGGGTATCAGCTTTATTCGTCCCATTCGCTTTTCGTTCAATTCTTATTTCGTCTCATTCTGCATTCGTAACTCATTCTTGTTTCGTCGTGTTCGCTATCTGTCCCTATCTTTCTAAGTCCAAATCAGTAACTTGTCTCATTCTTATTAAGTCTTATTCGTTGTTCGTCACCGTCTTCCTTGGACTCATCCTTCATTCTTTCTTTTAGATTTTCGTCTCATTCACTTATTTGCCTCAATTTTTCCGGAACGTTCGATGCTAGTCACATTTGTTCTTTCGTTTTTAGTCCAATTCTAAGTTCGTTACTTTCGTATTTCGTCACCATCGATATTTTCTATCTTAGCGAATAAAACGTGTATCTTACGAGACGAGTAGCGAACGTAACCATAAAAGAACAAGACGATTTGCCAGTAACGCCAAAATAAGAGAGAGACGAATAACGAATGTGACTAAAGATAAAGTGTGAATGATACTAAAATCGTAAGGGACAAACAACAACATAGTCCTAGGAAGATCGAGACGTAAAACGAATAAGACTTATTAATAAGAATGAGATAAGTTATAGAATTGGACTTAGGAAGATAGGAACAGGTGGCGAACACGACGAATAAAGAATGAGTGACGAATGCAGAATGAGACGAAATAAGAGTTGAACAAAAATCGAATGGGACGAATAAAGCTGATACCGTCAAGTGTCATCGCTTTGGCGGGAAATTTTCTACGACTTTGTTTATGTAATGACAAGGACAATGACAAGTTACTCATAAATTGTCATTGCCATTAAATTATTAAAAAGGTTGTAAGCTCACAGATACCATTTACTGTTAGAAAAGTTGGTACCTGATCACCGAATAAAACTCATCGTGTATATACAGAGTGATCAATCCAAATGGGTCAGTAGGGAGAAAACGAAAACTATAACAGATAGGGAAATATGTTCTTAAGAACCATGTCGTCGATTTTAGATTTAATAGAAACTGTATTCAATATTTTTTTATAAATCTCATACATAACCGGGAATTGAATCTGGTTAAAATTCGGTAAGTAATCGCATGTCATACTGTAACAATCTTTACAGCGGTTTTGACTGGGTTATGTATGAAATTATGTATGAGATTTATGAAAAATTAATAATGCAGTTTTAATTAAATCTAAAATCGACGACATGGTTCCTAAGAACAGATTTCCCTATCTCTCATAGTTTGTGACTTCTCCCTACTGACCCATTTGGATTGATCACCCGGTATATATTTCGTTCGCAACCACTCACCACTCAATATGAACAAAACTGAATGATGCTATTTGACACGGACGTCAAATAATTCTCACGACCCACATTTATTAAATAACTCGGTCATTAGTATTAATTTTGTATACTTTCTTAATACTTCTTACGAGACATCATTCAAATGAAACACTGAACGAAATGATCACATGTACGAAATGAGTATGATGATATGAAGGAGTGATTTGAGTCTTTAGATCCACTGAACGAAATGAACGAAATGAGTGATATACTTGTATATTGCGAGAGCTAATCACATGAATCGTTCTCCTTAATTTGAATGAAATGATTTGCACATCTCTACTGATTCAGTCAATAATTGGGACCGTACCATTGATAATGGTACTGTTCTTTATGTGTCGTTTTATTCATTCTATCTTAACACTATGTCAATAAAATGGGCTTTGTAACAGTTGAACAATGGAAATAAGGCATTTTTAAATGGGACAATGTTGATAGCCGGTCGTTACAACTGACCTATTGAACTTTTAAGAGTAACATTGCAAGGCTACTTTATATTTTTATCTACTCTAGTTTGTTTTCTGTCAACTATACAGCTACCAACGTGAAAGTCTACTAAAGTTTAGTCTTTTATTCTGTTTATTTATATTATCTTTATTTTATTTTTTTCTTTATACTCTTTTTTTTATTTAATGTTTATTTTGTTTTTACGTATTTCTGTGGTTGTGTTTTTTATTACGGTTTGATGTTTTTTTTACTTAACATCTATCGCCTGGTGACAACCACAACTCAGTAAAATTTCTGTCACTAATCTTCAAAACCTCGTATCTAGTAAGTACATTGACACTGAGATACGAGCTTTGGAGCAGACAATTATACTAGTATGAAATTATAAAATTGTATAAATGTGTTTCTTATGGAGAGATCATTTTACGTAAAATTGTAACATACCGTACAGCGCTATCTGTGGGAAAAAATCTTTGTCCTCATAAATAAATAAATATCAGACAGCCTCACACGAATCGATCTAGCCCCAAATTAAGCTCAAGAAGGCTTGTGTTATGGGTACTAGACGATGATATACATACTTATATAGATAAATATATACTTAAATACGTGGAACTACCATGACCCAAGCACTAATTATTCGAGCTCCATCACACAAATATTTGCTCTGGCCGGGATTCGAACCCAGGACCGTCGACTCAGTCGGCTGAGCTAACCGCGTCGTCAATAAGACAAATCAGAAGACATACTGACAGACAGACAGATTTAAACAACACAAATAGTCTTTAAGTAGGATAAATCGTAATAAATACAGTTACTAAGGACAATGACTAAGCAATGATGTCAGAAGAAATATTTAAGACTTCACCGAGCGAAATGTGAAAAAATAGGCAGTTGCCGTTAAGTGGATAACGTCAACACTAGTTGTTTAATCCATTTCTAAACTATATATTTAGCATTTCGAAGAATGTGTTAACAACTTCTCCGTGGAAAAATTATAAGATTATTTATATTTTACCCTAGTAGTATGCATAATTGGTAGCGAACACATCGCAGTGTGGCGCTACTTTGAGAACGGAGTTGAGGATGGAGAGCGCGCTCGGGATCGGCGCGTGCCGCAGGAGCGCGGTGCGCGCGCCAGGCACCGCTAACAAGGGAGCATGGCGTAGTCGTGACCGTGCCTCAGGCGCATATAGTCGCACCACTTCCTCCACTAGTCCAGTACACTCTATTTTGCCGCGAATTATGCCCAGAGCAAACTTAGCTAGTGCCAGGTATCGCCGCACTTCTAGCGAATTATACCCCAGTACTCCCAATAGGAATAGTGTGGGGTAGAGATACGGATAATAAGCATATAGCTTCTTGGTTGCAATTGCTTTTGGACCTTCTCCAGCATTAGGGTATATTTAGCCTCGTGAGGGTTCCAAACCGAAGCATTTGATTCTAGCACACTCCTCACAAGTGCCGCATAGAGAGCTCGAAGAGCGTTCGGTGTTAAAAGTTGTGCATTTCGCAGTACAAAGCCTAGTTTCTGCGCTGCGCGTTTCGCAACTCTATTCGCATGCTCCCGAAATGAGAGCTGTGGATCGAAAAAAATGCCAAGGTCACGAACGAAGGATACTCTCGCTATTGAATTACCATCTAGAGTATATTGATGATGGTACGGAAGAGATGATCGAGTGAAGCTCATTGTTTCGCATTTTTTAATATTAAAATATAATTTATTTAAAAGACTCCATCTATGTAAGGCGTCAACGTCGTCTTGTAGAGCTTTACAATCCTCCGATGTGCCTACTACTTTAATTAACTTAACATCGTCTGCAAACATCATTACTTTCGAGTTTTGGACTTGATTCGGCAGGTCATTAATTAAAATATTAAACAGCAATGGCCCCAAGTTCGAACCCTGACTTATACCTGAGAGTGTTTTATAGGACTCTGAGTGATACGGTCCATATTTGACAAACTGTCTTCTGTCGGCAAGATAGCTCGAGAAGACCTTAAGCAACCCAGGGACGAAACCCATACTGCTCAGCTTTCCTAGCAGAACGTCGTTATCTACCCTGTCAAAGGCCTTTTGGAAATCTAAATAAATTACGTCCACCTGTTTCCTGCTATCTAATTCCTTTGTTATTAAGGTAACAAGTGTGACAAGGTTGGTGTTAACCGAACGTTTAGGTAAGAACGCGTGTTGTGCAGCTGTTATATGGGGCATGCACTGAGGCAAGATACGAGCGTGCAACGACATTTCGAACACCTTGGCTAAAGAACACAGTATTGCTACCGGTCTATAGTTCTCTACTTTAAGTTTCGAACCAACCTTAGGAATCGGTATAACCCGAGATTGTTTCCATCTAGTTGGATATACGCCAGTTGTTAGTATGACATTAAATATGTGCATAATAGGTTTAATTAAGTCATCTATACATCCCTTAATAATGTACGGCGGCACAGCGTCGGGACCCGCAGACGTATTTGCTCTCAGTTTTTTAACGGATCGTCTTATTTCATTGGAGCTAAAAGCTTGCACTTCTACGTGTCTCGAGTCGGCCTTATTTGACATGTCTGCCTGAGTTGGATCGAGAACCGGCGCCTGAGACAAAAATACCGATTGAAAATGGTCTGCAAATGCGGTAGCCGTGTCTACTCCCTCACATTCTTTATCGCCATAGTAGATTTTGGTTTCTATCCCTCCTCGACATCTTAAACTATTAATGTATTCCCAGAATTTGGCAGGATCTCTACATAATCGACTGACTGTATGTGTCCACGTACTCCACATTGGTAACATCGTGGTCCGGATTCGCCGCGAGGAGCTACCGGCTTCCTAGTCAACGCTCCTCGTCTATCCCTTCTCGGACAGCTTAACTGTATATGTCCACGTTCCCCACATTGATAACAACGTGGTCCAAATTCACGCTGGGGCGATACCGACTCCCCAGTCGACATTCCTCGCCTATTCCTTTTCGGGCAACCTGACTGCAGGTGGCCACGTTCTCCACAGTGATAACAACGTGGCCCGAATTCGCGACGGGAATCTATCGTCTTCGTGGTCGACACTTCTCGCAACATGAAAGGCCTGGATGAGTCCTGTCGTACAGCTTCCACCTCAAGAGCGTGGGCTACTGCATCCTTCAGGCTGCCATGATGTCCCAATCGTACCGCTGCCCTCACTTCCAGATCCCGGATCCCATCGATGAAGGCCTGCACCAGCATTCTGTCAACGAACGACGCTGACGTGCGTTGATACGCCTTTCTAACCAACTTCTCGATTTCCAGGGCCCACTGTTGTAAGGACTCGTTACGTCCTTGTGTCCTGTCTTTCAACTGAGCTCGGTATACGTGCTCCAGGTGACTGTCGCCGTAACGTGCCTCCAAAGCTTCTAGAAGGCGGTCGTACGTCCGGTCGTTTCCCAGAGCTTCAAGTATGGTAAGGGCCTCGTCGCGCAGCGCCAACGTCAGTGCTGTCCTGGCTTGCTCCTTGCTCCAGCCATTAGCCTGGGAAACAGACTCGAACTGTAGCTTGTAGGCAGTCCATGATGAGCTACCATCAAAGGGGGGCACCTTAAATCTGCCGCCTCCGGACCCCGATGCGTCGGGTACATAGGTACTTGGACCATTAGCCACTTTAATCTCCAGTTTTTGGAGGCGGTTCTCACAAGTCTCAATTTTTTTATCGACGTCATGGACTCGACTCTCCAGTTTTTCATCCATATCGGCCAGTTTTTCTTGGACCTCGAACAACTCCTTCTTCCATTCAGTCGTGGACTCGTGTACCTCACGAAGCATTCGTGCCTGTACCTCCTGGTGTTCCTTTTGCTCCCGAAGGATTCGGGACTGTTCCTCCTGTTTTCTGGCCTGTTCGTCCTGTTTTCTCGACTGTTCCTTTAGGAGGACAAAGATGGCGTTAAGGTCCACTCCTTGTGCAGCTGGAGCAGTTGATTCCGACGTACCAGGCGTCGAGTCTCCCAATCCAGATGTTTGGCTTCGCGTCGTCACTCCCTTCGGCTCTGTTTCTCGTGGCATTAACGGCATTTTCTATCCGCACTTCTGACACCAAATGTTACGAGCGTGGGGTTCGTATTTGATAGAAAAGCACAAATTAATCCACAAATGAAAACACACACTTTATTACCAAAATCACCCACTTACAATTCACACGAACTGTACTTAAAATCCACTAATTAACACAAACACACTATTACACAAATTACGCACTCACTATTCACACGAACTGTACTTAAAGCGCACTAATCACTTGAGAGTCTTTCTTTCCGATTATCCTTGTACTAGCATTCGATCGCAGTTAAAATGTAACTAACTCGCACCGGCTGCTTGCGCCTTTTATATCCCGCGGGGCCCGCTTTCTCGACGCATTGTCCACACATATCGCGAATATTCTAGTAAAGTCCAGCGTGAGGGCCGAGAACATTCGAGGCCATATATGTCTCTCTCTAATGGTGCACTCTCTGTCACTCCCTTCTCGAATGTTCCGAGTATAGCTATCTCTTTCTAGTAGTCCCATCCTTGTTACACACTTCTCGAATGTTCTGAGCATAGCTATCTCTTTCCACTAGTGCTATCTCTGTCACTCCTACTGGAAATTTCGCCATATAATGATTTGTGCTTCAGAGGCCCATAAGGGGTCCTGAAAACGCCTGAAAACGGGTTTTCAGGTTATGGCGTCATCTGATAGAGGGTGCCCTGAAACGGACTGAAAACATGTTTCAGGCGCCTGAAAACGACGGCAACTTGGGTGAAATTTCGATCTTTAGATATGTGATAGAGCAACTTCTGAAACGGCCTGAAATGACTTTTCAGCCTGCTGAAAACGCTACTATCGCACTGAAAATGACGTTCCAAGTATTTGACCTAACCTACCGGCGTAACAGTATTAATGATCCAGATTTATCAAAAAGTGCTTTTAATTCTCCATACATTTTTACTATGGCGGCCGCGCGCCGATTTAAATACGCATTCCCCGCGCTCTATGGTTCAGTCGCAAACGCTCGGCGCCCTCTTAATGTAATTTATGTTATACCTCTATAAATACATCACAATATATTCTGAGAATACCACAGACTGTGGAGGTAAACGACAAACAATATATTTAAGGTATTTTCTACTCAAAATAATTGGGAGAAAAAAGGTGTCCCAAAATTTTCATATATATATTTTTTCATTCTGTTACCGCTATAGTATGGGAATTACCGTAACGAAATGGAATGTAAAAAATTTGGCATACTTTTTTTTTTAATTTGATAAAAGTACTAGTAATTCTGAGTAGAAAATACCTAAAATATCCAAAATCTAAAAAAAAATAGCCCATTTCTGATTTTAAGTTCGTAGAGTAAGTATATATTTCGCCTACATGTTAAAAGTAAGAAACCTCACTTGACAAATTGTGTACGTATGTATATAGGAAAAGGAGTAGGTAACTAATTATGCACCTGGGGAAATACTATGTTACGTTTGTTATATTAATACCATCACAAATATCACAATAGATAATAGAATACCGCACATGTACACGTCGAGACGGTATGATTTTGCCTGTAGCTAAGGCTTATTTGTACCAAGTTTCACCGCTAGTGGCGCCACTATCGCGTATATAAACTAAGTAATTTAGATATATTATATTATACGGAGGGCAAGGTTAATTTTTCTGCGTCTGTGGTCCGAATTAGACATCTGCAATAATGCTCATATGACTAAAAAAGCCGGTAAAGTGCGAGGCAGACTCACGCATCGAGGGTTCCGTAAAAACTATGAAAGTACTGCATATTGCTCTAACGAAAAGATAAACTGAGCGGCAAACTTAAATTTACCGTTGGAAAGTTTACCTACTGTTTTATGTGTTTTGGATAAATACTATATTTTATTGATTTAATTAAAAATGTATAGGTTTTAGATTTTTCCCTACATTGTGTAGCCTTGTATACTCGTACCTACCATCTGTCTCAGTGTACCTATTTACAAGTGGCAAAGGCAACTGACAAGAAACCAACGGTGCCTTGTCAGTTGACAATGCCATGCTGACCCGAGAGATGTTTTTTATTATTAAATGCAACGTAAAAAAAATGCAGATTTAATTTATAAAATTTTACTAACACCAAACTGACAATATATATCACGTGTTACACTTTATAGAAATGAGTAAACTTATTTAACCTCCTGACTTCCCGCGTCCTACACATAGTACATAAACTACAATGAATAGTTAACTGTCAAATATGTGTCATAAGGCTAAAATTAAATTGACAAATTATGAATGCTGGTCGTCAGGAGGCTATACCTCTTGCTTGAGATTTATGGCAAATTATAAAATTGAACAACAGTAAAACACGCCAAATACGTTAACACTGTAGATTACATAGACATTTGGACGAGGAATGTGGACCATATAAAACTGTGGCCCAAATAGCAAAATGATAAATTAGGACGGTGATATTCAAGAAATCGTACACTGTTGCCATGCCTTGCCACACGTAGCATTAACGACGAGTCAAGATATGACGATATTGGAATATGGGCGCAGTCGCCCTGGCTCTTATTATCTCGTCTTTATCCATTTTTTCTCCTCCGACGATCCTCTATACACACCGTCGCACGTCCCAATTGTACTTTTCTTTGTCCCGTAGGACAACTACCGTTCTCCAACGGCTCGAAAACTCTATCCCCCAATCCTGCTTGATCATTATCAGGGAGACATTTTATAACACCATCCACCAACTGTTGACTCGTTTTTCCTGGACAATTATCCCATATGTATTCGAAGTCTCTCTTAACGCGTTTGATCCATTTTGGTATTTCAGTATCGTTTATTTCATCACCCAGATTTGAATTCTTTGCTGTGTACACATCAAACTTTGAACCATCACCAAACGTCTCCACATCTTTAGCTATTGTTTCAATTTGATCATCGCTAAATTTATCTTCATTAGCAGCTGTATTTTTATCGTCAACATGCGGATTATTTTGTTGTTTGTATTTTATTTCAACGTTTAACTTGATATCATCATTCCAATTTGAATTCTTCGTTGCGTCGTCATCAAATGTTGAGCCTTCTCTAAATGTGTCTACACCTTTAACTTTTGCTTCAATCTGATCATCACTAAAGTCTTGATTTGCAGCTTTATTACTGTCAACGTGTGAGTTGGTCTGTTGATTTGACTCATCGGCGATATTCGAGATTACATTGTTGTGTGCATCCGTCAACACGATTGATGATATCAGCAATATGACTGGAATGGGGATAGCGCGTGACATCATCTGAAAATTGAAAACGATTTTATTACCTTATCTGACAAAATATGATTAGGGTTGTCAGATTATAAACCGAGGGGTCGAAAAGGTGACAAAATCCACCTTAAAAAGAGCACCTTTTAAATTCGCCAAGCAATTTAGCCGCGTTTTTTCTTTGTTTTAATAACGAATGTTAAAGAAGCAAGATTAGCTCTTAACCATGTTTTTATAGATGTAACGCCTTGAATCTACCATTTATAGTGCTGTTAGCAAAATGCTGTAAATTACCGTAGTGACACATATACTATGATTATGATAACGGGTATGCTAATTTCCTAGAATTAATTAATGTAATACATGGAATGATTCACACTCTGAGTGTTTTATTAATACTTAACGCAATTCTTAGATTTAGAAAGGTGACATTTTGATTATAATCCAGTCTAAAACCAGTTTTAAATTTTCTTAATATCACTCTAGGTCGTAAGTGGGATTTTCTGCCCGTATAGTGGGAGAAAATCTCACATCTTGGCCAAGGCAAGACGTAAAGCTTTAGAAAAATCACCGGCGGTAATTAGTGAAGCCCGAGATCGCATATTTATACACATACACAATCACCTGCGATCTATGACATTCACTAATTTACCGCCCCAACACCTCTAGCACAACTGCGACCCGCGACTCTTTCTCGCGCGACATATACTACCTATCTCTTTCTGCACAGTACTGTGAGAGAGTGACGAGTGATGCTATGTCGCGCGACATGAGTCGCAAACCATAGTTGTGCTAGACTGGCAGGTATATAATCTACTTTGTATTAATAAAGGAATGGCTTCTATGGTATTAATATAATTCTGCATTAAACAAACGTTCTACTTACGTTCTGATCACTTTCTGTCACCACACATTATGCACTGTTCCGACCAGAATAAATGACTACTAATAAATACATAGCCGAATGCTAAAAACAAACCAAGATATTTGAATATTAATGTATATATTCGCGGAATCCTAAGCGCACATTTCACATCTGACGACCGATCTCGCGACTGGTTGTATGAGTTGTATCCGAAGTATCAGATTATACTCCGATAGGTATACTCTGACACGGTGCGCTATACCAGCTGACGTCATGTGTGTGATTGTTTAGTTGGTCCTAACTAGATTTGTTTGGCCGGATACCGGATATTCGGCCTGAACACCGGCCTTCTTCTTCTTCTTCTTTTCGTGTCGAGGTTCCATTTTAAATAGTTGATGCCCAATGAGCAGCGGTGTTGATGGCTCTGGCCGTCGCATCTCTCAGGTCGTACTCAGAGCAGGAATGCGGGCATGCGGTATCCTGCCGCCGAATATTCGGCCGACGTAGGGTTGCCATCTCTGAAACCTGGTTGCCAGGAGAAGAAACGTGAAAAGCCCGGATTTTTGATCCCGGACTGGCGGACATGTACATAATGGAAGGAAATAAGGAAGGAAAGTCATTCGTCATCTTAAAATCTTGTTCGGCTGTAGACGGATTATTTATTTACTAGCTTTTGCCCGCGACTACGTCCGCGTTAAAACGAACTTGGAAGTATGGAAGCAACCTCGTACAACACGATTGGATATCCACCTAATCACCTTAATTAATAAAAGGGATTATTAAAAGCGCCTAAGCAAATGTAAGAGCAATTGTGCTTTTGGTCTAATCATTACATTTCCAAAAATCAATGCCATCATGAATTACTTACTAATTTTTCAATCCTTTTAGGGATAATTTCCAGGATGAAAACTATCCTATGTCCTTCCTCGGATCTTAAACTATCTCCATGCCAAATTTCATCAAAATCGATAGTAGGTAACAGACAGACAGACACACTTTCGCATTTATAATATAAGTATGGATTTATTTTCTTTATTGGGGAAAAAAAACAGACATTGGGCCAAAATTGTAAAGATCAAAGTAGTTTGCCTTCTGTAGGTACTTGTACTATTATCTATTCTGTGCCAATGGTGCATCATAACCTCGTCCATTGTACCTCTCAATGCACTAAGTAACACATAACTCGGACCCATACAGTTTGTGCTATACGTAGCCCAGTGTACGTTATTACGATTAGGGCTGCCATCCATCCGGGTTTCCCCGGATTTGTCCTAGTTTGTAGAGCTTTTCTGAAAGTGTCCGGAGAAATTTTTATGTGAATGAGAAATAAAGCGATTTTTTTTTAAATAGTATTATTTTCGGATACGTCCGGGGGAAAAATGCAACTAACGCCAAATGTCCGGGGTTTTTAAGCCTTGTCCGGGTTCGGGATTTTGGAGGTGGCAGTCTTAATTACGATACATGTACAAGATTCATTCGGTGCATTTTATTCATCTAGACCATACAGCATACGCGCGCGCGCAGAACGCACTCATTATATGTATTTATTCTTGTTACAGATACAGAACTGCGAAAAGAGGAGAGGTCGACTTGAGAAGCAGCATTCATTTATAGATACAGGTAATATTGATTTAAACTTACGCGATTTTTATTCATTGGCTCATGGATGTTATCTATATATGTATTTATATATTATGTATATCGTCGTCTAGTACCCATAGTACAAGCTTTGCTTAGTTTGGGACTAGGTCGATTTGTGTATGATTGTCCCTTAATATTTATTTATTTTATTTATTTTTTTATTTATCTATACTATTATAAGAATCTATATTTGTATTGAAAATCATTCTTCTATGGAGAGGGGTCATGATTTCAGGAGAAATCTTAATAGCGTGATGCAGGATCGACATTTGTTTTGTATGGGCGTGCCAACCTGGCGCCATCTGTTTTCATAATTTCCTTTGTCCTCGCATCACGCCGAAACGGTTGGACAAATGTCAACCAATTCTGGTACGGGGATAGATAGACATCTGAAGATATAGGATACTTTTTATCCGTCTATGGCTAAGAAAAATATACTCGGACGAAGTTGCGGAAAGCTCCTAGTTAATGATATAACAAAACGGCACTTAGTTGCATTGAAAAAGGTGTGTATTTAATTACCTCGACGGATTGAACATGATGTTACGTTCATGGCACAGACAACCCCCACTAGACGGAGCATGTAAGGCACATGTAAGGCGACCCGCGCGCACCAACGATATGGTACGGCAGAACATTAAAGTATCAACACGGCGGCCACGGTTTAGTTGCGTCCATGTTTATGAGGTCTCTCTGCACCACGTAACACTACAATTTACCGTGTTATTTATTTAATTTCTTTTTTCGTTGACGTACGCATGGATCATAAACAAGGACGCAACTAAACGGTGGCCGCCGTGTTGATACTTTAATGTTCTGCCGTACCATATCGTTGGTGCGCGCGGGTCGCCTTACATGCTCCGTCTAGTGGGGGTTGTCTGTGGTTCATGGTCGCGAAGGGACCTTATGAACGCGATTAACTCCCGTTTAGTTATAATAATACAGTGCCCTTGCCATAAGTTAACGTGACCGTGCTCGCTAGCGACTGCGTAAACGATTTGTATGGAGAATAGAATAGGTTTCAAAAAGTTTTTTTAATACAGTTGCTCAAAAAGTGGTACTTTTTGTGGCTGCGTAGCGTGCGAGAAGCTCATTTTCTCGAACTAGTGCTTTTTACTTTTTAGTTCCAAACTATAGTTTCGAAACGCAGTAACTGAGTTTCGAATGTCATGATGATGATGATGATGACGATGACGATGACGATGACGATTACGATTACGATGACGATGACGATGACGATGACGATGACGATGACGATGACGCTGACGATGACGATGACGATGACGATGACGATGACGATGACGATGACGATGACGATGATGATGATGATGATGATGATCATGGTCTTAATGTACCATGTCATTTGTAAAGTATGGGTTTGTTCAAAAATAACTTCGAAGCAAGCATATTTTATCGCAATGATATATTAATTTATTATTTTTTCGCAATTGCATTAAAAAACGTCGTTTACAACACGTGTGAAATGTCTTTTTACTACTCGTACCGAGTCTTGCCACTCGCTTTCAGCTCGTGGCAAGATACCTCGGTACTAGTGGTAAAAAGACATTCTTTTCACACTAGTTGTAAAATGTACTATTATGTGAGGAAACACCTTATTGAATTAATTATTTGGGTCAATCAACAATACCGTCTTCACCATAAGGGCACACGGGGCCCGTGCCCAGGGCCCCCATTCACAGGGGGCCCCGAAGGACCGACAATTTCTCTCACACAATAAATGGTCATACTTAGTAATAAAATGTTATTATGATTCGCTTTTTTTACTTTCCAAAAGGGCCCCAAATTCTTGTGTGCCCAAGGGCCCGAGCCTAGTTTAGGACGGCCCTGTCAATCAACGTTTTTCTGTTGCTTGTTGTCATGGTGATGTCCCCTGGTTACTCTTTAACACTACGATTTTCGGCGGCAATATTCAACAAAAATGTTGTAATTGCAGCAGTTATAAGCCCATTCGTATTTAAAATATCTCTTGAAAATACCAATACTTATTATAAATTATTACCACCTTTCTAAGAAGCTTAATCACCATTGTCTCCTGGGTGATGGGACAGAATAACATCAAGAAACTGTTGATCCACCCATTTACCGGCATTATTGTGTTCAAAGTAGGTGAAAACCGTATAAATAATACAAAGCGCAATCAAGGCACTACCTTTAGTCAGCGTATCACGTTAGGGCTTGTGCACAAATCACGTGAGGTTTTTTCGGCTACTTTTTGACCCCCCCCTCCCTCCTGGTGATATTTGGTGAGGTTCTTTGGTAACCCCCCCTCCCCCTCACTACCTCACGTGTATTTTTTTTCCGTCAAAATTTCGTAAAATCGGCTCGTTATTTTGAGGTACCTATTTAACAAGTCAAGACTTATTTTTAACAAAACCGAGAAAAAAATATCGACTTTTTCTTAGTTCGTTCACTGTAGAAAAATACACGTGAGGTCTCCTTATACCCCCCCCCCAACGTGATATTTCGTGATTTTTTCGTGACCCCCCCTCCCCCCTATGGAACCTCACGTGATTTGTGATTTGTGCACAAGCTCTTAACAGCGTAAAGCGATTGTTTTTTTAATAATATCATTTTCGGACACGTTCGGGAAAAAAATGCGATTTACGCTAAATGTCCGTGTTTTGTTAACTCCTTAGAGAATTTAGATGGCAGCCCTAGTTGAAACGCCTGTTTCACCCAAAATATATGTAGAATGGCCCATTCAGGGCCAGTGACTAAGCGTATGGGCCATGCTCAAACAGTCGCGCAGGGCCAGTGACTCGCAAGTGAGTCATGACAAAATCCAAACATAAAAAAAAGGAATCTTACTATGACTTAATAGTATCAGTATAATAGCTACCTGGCTTCAGAAGCGGCGGTCTATTTAGCGTTGCGTAGCATGACCAATACGTTGAGTCACTTGTTTTAGCAAAAAAATGGTTGTATGGTGGCCTGGCGTACAGTGTACGGTCGACGGCGCTTGGCCGTGAATGGGTTAACATCCGTCATAGTTATTTACGTTTACAACTATTATTTTCAGAAGCGGAATGCCGTTGTGACGATGTCCGAAACAAATGCTGCTGTGAATGCCGACGACATGACACGTGTCGAGCGACCACCGACAAAGTACGATCGATATGTTTCATCTAAAAATTGGTTGTCTGTGATAACGTATGCCGGCCGATGGAGTGGAAGAGAGATAGATGCGTCACAAGCCGAACGCTTAGGCCGATCGTGCCTCTCTATCGCTTGTTCTGCGCTCTCGCTTGCACGCTCGGCTCAGGCGGAACGCGACAATGAGTCATGCTTTTCCGTGCGTGGAGCCGGCGTGCATCGATTTATTAGACGTTATCACGTCAAAAATTAAATACACTTATTACTAGGGTTTGGACGATTGAGAGTAAATGACTACGGCTTTATGTTTATATAGCCGCAGCTGAGCCGGCGGTCCTGGGTTCGAATCCCGGCCAGGGCAAATATTTGTGTGAAACTCGAATATTTGTTCCTGGGGTCATGGAGGTTATCTTTATATGTATTTATATATTATGTATATCCTCGTCTAGTTTGGGACTACAGAGTCGACGAGTTCACACGGATCAAAATAAGATGCAACGCTTTTCAGAATACAAGCTTTGCTTAGTTTGGGACTAGGTCGGTTTGTGTATGATGTCCCTAAATATTTATTAAATAATTATTTTGTGATTTACAGAATTCAGCACAAACAGAGCAGAAACAAACATCAATACCTTCAAGTCCGGTGAAAAATTGTTACGAACAAAACACAGAACAAATAACCAATCAAAACACGCAATTGGACCCACCATCCAATCACAGGTCGCCTTACGACGCGACGACCAATCAGCGAGCAACAGAACTGACTAATCAACGGCCAGAAATTCCGAATCAGGTTCAAAACTTTGAGCCGGCAACCAATCAAATCGCTTCATTCGAACCGAATCAAAAAACAGAATTCGAAACCGTTAACCAAAGACAATACGAATCGAATCAGAGGGTGTTTGAAAATAGAACGTTTGAGGCGTCGCCGCATCAGAGGCCGCCGTCGTTCGACCCGTTGGCCAATCAGAGGGCAGCCGAGAATGCGACCAATCAGGTGACGAATGTGAACAAATTGGCCAATCAGGAGAGTGTTGAAGTGCCGCAGTATGTTCCGCAACAGAGCTATAATAAATATAGGAACGATGAGGTAAACTATTACATCTCACATTAAGATTTTTCTTTTTACTTGGATCGTTGTATCAATAGTTCAATTTAAAAAAAACGTAGTGTACCTACATTACAAATAATGAGACATTTAAACTCCGCCTAGTTTGGTCACTGATCACTATTGTCCCCTGGGTCACGGGACAGAATAACAGCAAGAAATAGATGGATACACCCAAATTATTGCGTATTTGTATTTGTTTCAGGTAACGCCACCGCCCCAGATGGTGCACACGCCCATCTTGCATACAGACGCCGGAATGTATAACATGATGGCGCAAGCGAAACTCACGCCAGTCCCTATGCCTGATCCCAACTTGCGTAAGTATAACCACATTAATTTCAACATGCAACATAATAATAACATACACCAGAAAAGATGAGCTCACTCGATGAGACACACTAATAGCCTAACAAATTATACATTTACGAAACATGTAATGTCTCATTTCTTTTTTAATGTCGGTACATACCACAGTTTTTATTTAAACCAATGTGGTAATATTTTTTTTATTCTTCATTTGATTATATCGGAAAAGGCCTGGTTAAAAAAATGAAATGTTGTCAATTGAAGGTATATATTATTGTTTGTACATATGTTTTCAGGTCCGGTGTCCCTCACGAATATGATGTACCCCGCGCCCGTCGCACAAGGCTACCCCTACCTCAACCAAGTCAGAATGGTAACTAACCTGATATCTATTTGGGTGAATCAACTTTTTCTTGCTCTTATCCTGTGCCGTGACCGTGACCCAGGGGACAATAGTGATTAAACTTCTAAGAAAAGTGTTGATAATTTATATTACTAGTATTGTCAGGAGATAGTCTACATAAGAATAGGCTTATAACTGCTTAAGTTACAAAGCTTTTGCTAAATATAACCACGGAAAATCGTAGTTTTAAAAAGTGACCCAGGGGACATCACCATGGCAACGAGTGGCAGAAAATAGTTGAATGATCCATTTAAGAATATAACAATGGAAGGGCTTATTGAGTAGATCACGAATATATAGCACACTATAACATTTCTTACACTTTCTCTAAGATGTTTTTGAAATTCTACTAAAATGCTCCATTTTCGAGTTAACTTTAAACCACTATAGATTGAATATATTTTTATAATTATTATTTTTAATAACTAACAATAGTCCATTGTTTACGCACCAAAGTTCGTATACAGTGAAAAAGTTGCACGGGGGAGCGGGGGGAGCAATCAAAGATGGCGAGTTTCGATATTTCAATATATTTCTTAAAATTTCGGACTCTCAACAACAAGCTACCGCGCAGTTAAGGTTATGCTCTAAAAGTTTGCCGGCAGCTATAGTAATGCAACAGACATATTTTACAGGGAAATGTATATTATTGTCTCCGGGTGTAATAAACTTAACTTTACTTTCAGACATGTAAAGGGTCTCAGGGGTTAAGATTAATATAAAATAAAAACAAGCTTATTACTAAGTTTAATGGAGATGTATAGTCTCCGTGGTCAATTTAACAATTTAAAACACCTCCAACACAAGATATTGGTCATCATGAGACCCTCATTCAATGAGTGGTATAGAAAAAAATTTTTAACAAAAAATAGAACCGACTTCAGTAAAACTAAAAAGCCAAAAATAACCCGTTCAAGTACAGATTACCTTTGACTCACCCTTTGAAGTCGATCCCAAACCACTCGGTTATTATATTTATATTTTATAGTTTACGTGAGGTTTGGCCCCGACTTCAAAGGGTGAGTCAAAGGTAATCTGTACTTGAACGGGTTATTTTTGGCTTTTTAGTTTTACTGAAGTCGGTTCTATTTTTTGTTAAAATTTTTTTTTTTTGGCTTTTTAGTGATTGTTAAAAACACTTATGGCAGGGTGATCAGGGAGGTCTTGAAGGCATGCATCTCGTTTGAATTATCTCCTAACTCCTAACCGTTGAGGAGTTGTACCTTCCATCATCAGCTCAGCATTGGAAGATGATGACTACCATATGCAAATACTTAAATAGTTTTATAAAATATGTGAAAAATATTATGTGCTTATAAAATTTCAGGAATTCCTTCGATTCCTCATGGATCTCGTCATCCGATCTTCACTAAAATTTTATGGGACCAACCTTGAGATGTCTATTCATGAACCTAAAAAGAATTTTCCAAATCGACTCATAAATGACGGAGTTCTGAGGTAACAAACATTAAAAAAAAAAAAAAAAAAAAACATACAACCGAACTGAGAACCCCCTCCTTTTTTTGAAGTCGGTTAAAAATGCTACTAAAACTGAACATAACTACAAAATTTGGAATTCTTAGCTTCAAAATTGGCTGAGTTCTTGTCACTTGATCCAATTAAAGCTGAATATCTTTTTAACCATTCATAATAATTATTACGTGTTGTCCTTCAGCTTTAATTGGATCAAGTGACAAGAACTCAAAACAACTTCAAGTTAACTCGAAAATGGAGCATTTTAGTAGAATTTCAAAAACATCTTAGAGAAAGTGTAAGAAATGTTATAGTGTGCTATATATTCGTGATCTACTCAATAAGCCCTTCCATTTGATACCCCACACGGCATGGCTTGATGACTTTTTTTTTATTTGTATCTTCTTTTTAATTGCCGGGTGGGGAGAGGGGGACCACAAAACTGGTTGGCAACATTTGTTTGTAGGATGTCTGGGATTTATACAATATATATCAGAAGTCAGATTGAGGTCCGCTATTTTTGCAAACGAACATCTCCTTGTAGCCTGCACTAAATGTACATGTGCAGATCCGCCATTTTTGTTCTAAAAGTTTGGCGGAAACTATACTGTGATATTATTATTGTATATTGTACATGTTTTTTTTTTATATGTAACTTAGTACTTGTAGCCTACTTGCAGAATAAAGTTTTGAATCTGAATTTGTTAATTTAGGTTATTGGCAAACAAGCAGACAGGTTCTAAACTAATATGCTGTACGTTTCCAGGAGCCAGCCCTTCAGCCAATGTACCAGCCGGTGTTGTCTGAAGAACAGAAACTGGCGCCGTCTCCCCACACCGACACCACGTTCCGGATCGGTAAGAAATACAGTATTTAAAAAAAATAGTACATTACTGCACCCGCCGGGAAATAAGGGCTTGCCGGCTGAGTAGGTATAGACGGCCGACCGTAAGGGAGGCCGTCTAGTGATACGAAGCCGGCAAGCCACCACTCAAAAAAACATAATTCATATGTTCAGCCAGTTCATGAACACAGACGCCATGTTTAAAAAAAGTATTTTTAATTTTCCCTCTAATCCCTGTATATTTTTTTTCTTTAATAAGTCCACGTGTATAGTGTGCGAATATTAGGGCCATTATACACAACCTGATAATAAGAATCTTAGTTTCTATAATAAGTAAAATAAAGGCAGAGGATTTTTAATATTGTCTATGGTCTCTGGTGACTTACGTATAGACGGTATTTTCAGTTCGTGTGTACTAGGCATTAACACGGATATTGTTGGTCCGATGGCTGAATGGGTAGCTACTAGAAAAAAAATATATATCAGCTGTTCATACACACAGACGCCATGTTTACATTAAAATTAAAAACAAATTACTTCCCGGCTTAGGCCTTCAATTTTGTATGAAATTCCTTTACAGTTCTCTCGAATTGTTCCGCCCGAAACTTGACACTTCGAAGCCTGTTCTAACGCACGTTACGACGATATTTCATTGCATGTTTGAGAAATAGTACATTACTGCACCCGCCGGAAAAGGAGGGCTTGCCGGGTGATAGTGATACGAAGCCGGCAAGCCCTTTACACGGCTAAGGCATGTATAGTGCTTTTCTCAAACATATGCAATGAAATAAAAAAAATACACCACTCAAAAAAACATAATTCAGCTGTTTATCCCGTTCATAAACAAAGACGCCATGTTAAAAAAAAACACTTCCCGGCCTAGGCCTTCAATTTGGTATGAAATTCCTTTACAGTTCTTTCGAGTTGTTTCTCCCGAAACGTGATACTTCGAAGCCTGTTATAACGCACGTTATGACGACATTTCATTGCATGTTTGAGAAAATGTATATTTATTATTGTAACGCGTAAAGCGGTTGAACGAGGAGTTGCTTTATATAGTGAACGAGGACAGGTGTATTTTAAAAACAACGGGCAACCGAAGAGCAAAAACGATTGGACACCTGCTGAGACACGACGAATATATAAAGACTACAATAGAAGCAAAGATTGAAGGGAGGAGAAAGAGTGGAAGACCAAGGAAAGCTTACATGGACCGAATTAAAGAGAAGGTGAACGTCGTGTCGTACCAGGCTGTCAAGGAGAAGGCGCAAGAACGAGATGCATGGAAATTGCTCCACCGACAAGAGCAAAGCTCTTAAATTTATGATGATGATTATTGTAACAAATAGTAAATACTATATTAACGGTCGGCGATGCAATGAAATGTCGTCATATTATGCAATGAAATGGGTTATAAGTTATAACGGGCTTCGAAGTGTAACGTTTTGGGCGGAACTACTCGACAGTCGACAGGATCGTAAAGGAATTCCATACAAAACTGAAGGCCTGAGCCGGGAAATAATTTTCTTGTAAACATGGCGTCTGTGCAATTTTTGAGTGTTGTATTTTTAATTTCTTTGCATATGTTTGAGTAAAGCACTATACATGCTTTAGTCGTGAAAAGGGCTTGTCGGATTCGTTTCACTCTCACCCGGCAAGCCCCTATTTTCCCGGCGTCTGCAGTAATGTACATGTTTTTTCCGATAGTCCTTTGCTTAGATATTTATTTTGAACGGTTCTCAATCGTTTGTCCGAATTTCATATGCCATAATCTATCACTTGCCATAATATTCATTTGCAAATGTAAGCTGAAACTTTTCGGAATTGTCATAAAACAAATCTAACCTAATGCTTTCTCTATGAATAGTGTTAAAGAAATCCCGAAGAGTATGATATATGAAATAAAAAGTTTATGGCAAGTGTTCAACGGTGTGTTGACATTTTGTCTCTATATAATGTAATAACCCAATTGCCTGCTAGATGACGTTGTTACTTTGGTAAAATCGGCTACTTCACGCTGTTAAGATTTTCCCCGAGATAATGACCCCATTTCGATACATTTACTTTTTTGTACATTGATCGTTTGCAAATATACTGTCTATATATCAAGCAGCAGTGTATCATTTACTGGGAGCCAGTTGTTTAGCAAGTGATACATTTATGACAAATGAAATGAAATTAGGGGAAGTGAAATGGTACCATTTGGATCGTATGTGTGTGCGCAGATCCATCGTATCAGTACGCGTTCCCGTGCGGCGCGTGCGCCGGCGCCTGCCTCGACCCGCACCAACACCAGCGCCCGTGAGTACTACCATATAACACTGAACTTAAAATGTTTCGCTATTTAACATAGAAAACTACCGCGAGTCTTAGACACAGACAACCCCCACTAGACGGAGCATGTAAGGCGACCCGCGCGCACCAACGATATGGTACGGCAGAACATTAGAGTACCAACACGGCGGCCACCGTTTAGTTGCGTCCATGTTTATGATCCATGCGTACGTCAACGAAAAAAGAAATTAAATAAATAACATGGTAAATTGTAGTGTTAAGTGGTGTAGAGACCTCATAAACATGGATGCAACTAAACGGTGGCCGGCGTGTTGATACTTTAATGTTCTGCCGTACCATATCGTTGGTGCGCGCGGGTCGCCTTGCATTCTCGTTCTAGTAGGGGTTGTCCGTGGTCTTAGACATATTAAAATACATAAACGGGTTTACTCACGCCGTAGAAGTCGAATAATGCTCGGCATGTTTCGAATCAGTATGCGATTCATCATCAGGAGAGCCCACTGTATCCGGTTGGCCAGTGTTCTTATGATGAATCGCGTATCGATTCGAAACATGTCGAGCGTTATTCGACTTCTACAACGTGATGAACCCGTTTGTGTATTTTAATATGTTTAATTATTTCTTAATGTGGGGCATCCTGATTTCTATTGAACCATTGGTACAAATTAACAGTGTAAACAAAAATTTAAAAATAAATAAACAATGATAAGAACAACACTCAAAGCATAAAGAAAAATTTTAGAGGTCTCCTGGCGTTAGGGTAGTTGAGTGGTGGACACGTCGGACGGGTTCGTGTACCAAGTTCGATCACCGAACATTTCCGCCAGAATACGCATTTAAATTATTCTTTTTGCTTTGATTTTTGCATCAATGGTTTGATAAGTTTTTAGTAAGTTGGTGGATCAACTTTTTCTTGCCGTTATTCTGTCCGTGACCCAGGGGATAATAGTGATTAAATTTCTAAGAAAAGTGTTGATAATTGATATTACTGGTATTGTCAGGAGATAGTCTTCATAAGAATGGGCTTATAACTGCTTAAATTACAAAGCTTTTGCTAAATATAACCACGGAAAATCGTAGTTTTAAAAAGTGACCCGGGGCATCACCATGGCAACTAGTGGCAGAAAATAGTTGATTGACCCAAATAGGTGTTCTCGTGGCTAAAAAGTCTGACTGGTAATTTGAACTGAGTACCTAATATACAATAGGTATCGGTTATTTCAATACATTTATTTTATTTTACCTTTATTACACAAAATAAAACTTATCGCACAAAAGCATCGCAATAAGATCTTTTGTATTACTAACAATCTATGGACTCTGGTCTGAAATAAAAGATTTGAATTGAATTGAAAAGGCCAAGAGGCATTCTCTACCAGTCAACCTTAGAGTAGAAAAAATGTAGGCGTAACATTCGTCGTCACAATGCATTGGCAAATCGCAAAAGCTTTAGCAGTTGCTCCGTTAATTTGTGCTCAATATTTGTATCGATTAAAACCATGCTTAAATTTCATTGCAGATACGTGAGCTACGGACAGATGGAGCAACAGGTGTTGCAGCAACCGTATCCAGTCGGCAACATGTTGCTGCAACACAACATGCAACATTATCCCGTAAGTAGCCCTCCGGCCCAAAATAATGATCTCGAAGGCTTTCGATAAAAAAAAGCATTCAAATCGGACCATTTGTTTGGGAGATACAATGTCACAGACAGACATACAGATACAGATACACATGTTATAGTAGTTTATCTGACTGTACATAATGAAGGGTATTAAACACGAGTGTGGGTTTGTGAAACGAGCCGAAGGCAAGTTTCATAATAACATCACGAGTGTTTTAATGCCAAATTATGTACAGTTACATACACTACTTTATCTAGCCACAAATGTGCGGTTCTTGAACTCATCATGGAGGGTTTATGATATTTGGATAGATAAAACTTATAAAATACCTAGTTTTTGTTGGGGGTTAATAAGGTCTTAAAGAACCTATAGGTTAACTAGCTGTTGCCCGCGACTTCGTCCGCGTGGAACCATTATCTTGAAAATTTTACATCTTTATTTTCAGATCTAAGTAATGTTGAAATTGCTAAACGTGCTTTTTTTGCAATTGTATACGAAATAGTAACGAACCCTTCGTACGCGAGTCCGACTCGCTCTTGGCCTTTTGATGAGTCAGTCAGTCAGGACCATACGTCGTTATCGCGGGTACAAAAACGATTTGACAGTACAGAAAGATTATGAAAAACAAGCAATAACAGACGCGAAACTCATTTTGAGGAACATCTATGCCTACTCCTACGAGTTTAAAATGTATCACACATTAGGTATTTCTAATACCCAACCTCCATCCTTGACTTGAGTACCAATACAACTTAAATAGATTAGCTATGCAGTCGCAATGCAAACTCTTTAATAATTTTTCCTATTTGACATTGTCATTTGTTAGTAAGTACATTATCAATTATCCGTACTGATAACTGTGTGTAATATATTTATTGCCGAGTGCTTTTAAAATGCCGCGAAGGAAAAAAACGTGCGATGAATTTGTGGAGTTGTGGACAAAGGATTATCCTGAATTACAGGCTCGCGATACAAAATTATATTGTACTAAGTGCAATGTTAGTTTCCCCCAGAGAAAAGCTTCTACGGAACGACATTTCAACTCGGAAAAGCATACATCCGTCAAAAAAGATTTTAGGGTGGAATTGACCAAATTTATGGTAAGCTGTAATATACCATGGTCTCAGTTAGAAAATCACATTTTCAAAATTTTTATCAATGACTGCGTCTCTGGAAAGTTCGAAAAAACTGTGGAGGTCCCTTCGGAATGTTTGTTGAGACAGAATTACGTAAACCAAATATACGACGAACAAATGCAGAAAATTACGAGTAAAAAGGAGTTAGAAAATGCTTTTATTTATGTGAGTGTTGATGAAACAACAGATGCCAGGGGTCGTCAAATTGCTAATGTGATAGTCGGTGCATTGCTTGAAGATGCAGTCGGAACTCCACATGTATTGTCAAGCAAAAAATTGGAACAAACTAACAATATAAGTATAACGCATACCGTCAAAAATGCACTGGATAATTTGTGGGGTCCCGACCACAATAAACATGAGAAAGTGTTGTTATTATTAACTGATGGTGTAGGGTACATGCAAAAAGCGGGTAGAACATTGAAAAAAAATTACCCAAACCTTCTCCATGTTACATGTTTGGCTCATGGTCTTAACAGAGTTGCTGATCAAGTTCGCGTTCTTTTTCCAGAAGTGAACAAATTAATATCAAATGTAAAAAAAGTTTTTCGAAAATCGCCAAAAAGAATAAAAACATTTAAAGAAATGGTTAATGGAATACCCTTACCTCCAAATCCAACGATTATTCGTTGGGGAACGTGGATTGAGGCTGCGACATACTATAACAAGTATTTCGAGGAAATAAAAGGCGTTGTGGACACATTTCGTAATTCTGACGCAGCATGTATCACAAAGGCAAAAAAAGCATTACGCAGTGCGAAAATTCGGAATGATTTAAATTTTATAGCGAAATATCTTCAGGTACTTCCAGACGCTATTAACAAATTGCAGTGCCCGAATCTATCTCTCAGTGAAAGTTTAGCAATCGTTCAAAAAACATACAAGCATATATCGAAATTAAATTTGAGTGCAAATGGAAAAAAAAATATTTAAAAAGCTGAAAAATGTCTTGAAGAAAAATACTGGATTTGACACAATAAAAAAAATTAATGAGTTGATACAAGGGAAGGAGATAATACTTGAATCATCATTACGAGTTTGTCACACTACTCTAGATTATTTCCATCGTTTCAAGTATGCACCTACAACAACAGTTGATGTTGAAAGATCATTTAGTCAATTAAAATGGATATTTACTGCTAGACGCCGCAAATTGACTGTAGATAATTTAGAAAAAATCTTTGTAATCTATTACGAAAACCAAATAATACATGTGAAAAATACACGTTAGTAAAAATTACACACGTTGTTTTCTTATTTTTTAAATAGACTTTCTTCTAAGTAGGTAAGCATTTAAGTAGACGATAACAGTTATCTTCACACAAGTACGAATATATTGTTAAAATTGTTAAAAAAAAGATGTTAAAAGATAATTAAATCTACTTATTTCCTATGTACAAACTTGTTAACTAAACAGATGGAAACATATGACAACAGTTTAACCCATACCCCTTTAAGGCTGTATTTTTTATTGATCTTTTCTAGAGAAAACTCTGCTGTAAAGAGCTTCTTAGATGTTTAGTAGCTGTAGGCAGAATACGTCCGTTTCTACCAAATAGACCTTCTGTTTTATCTGCTCTTTATCTGATTGGTAATTGTACCCGCGATAACGACGTATGGTCAGGACACTTGCATTTATATATATAGATAGATAGATTAGCGGATTTCCCCATACAAACTTTGCACCCCTTTTTAACCCCCTTAGAGGTGAAATTTTCCAAAACGCTGAAATTACTTTTTTTGTATTTGATTACGTAAGCTTTCTACAAAGCTTCAAGTCTCTAGTTCAAAATAAAAAGTTTCTCCCATATAAACCTTGCACCCCTTTTTAACCCACTTAGAGGTGAAATTTTCCAAAACGCTGAAAGTACTTTTTGTGTTTTTGAATAAGTAATCTTTCTACAAAGTTTCAAGTTTCTAGCTCTAAAAAAAAAGTTTCCCCCATACAAACTTTGCACCCCTATTTAACCCCCTTAGAGATTGAATTTTTCAAAATCGCTTCTTATCTCTTGTAAACTTTATAAATGCAACCTAGTGTGCAAATTTTAATTCTCTAGCATTTGTAGTTTCGGCTCTGCGTTGATGAGTCAGTCAGTCAGGACACTTGCATTTATATATATAGATAGATAGATTAGCGGATTTCCCCATACAAACTTTGCACCCCTTTTTAACCCCCTTAGAGGTGAAATTTTCCAAAACGCTGAAAGTACTTTTTGTGTTTTTGAATAAGTAATCTTTCTACAAAGTTTCAAGTTTCTAGCTCTAAAAAAAAAGTTTCCCCCATACAAACTTTGCACCCCTATTTAACCCCCTTAGAGATTGAATTTTTCAAAATCGCTTCTTATCTCTTGTACACTTTATAAATGCAACCTAGTGTGCAAATTTCAACTCTCTAGCATTTGTAGTTTCGGCTCTGCGTTGATGAGTCAGTCAGTCAGGACACTTGCATTTATATATATAGATAGATAGATTAACGGATTTCCCCATACAAACTTTGCACCCCTTTTTAACCCCCTTAGAGGTGAAATTTTCCAAAACGCTGAAATTACTTTTTTTGTATTTGATTACGTAAGCTTTCTACAAAGTTTCAAGTCTCTAGCACTTAAAAGAAAGTTTCCCCCATACAAACTTTGCACCCCTATTTAACCCCCTTAGAGATTGAGTTTTTCAAAATCGCTTCTTATCTCTTCTACACTTTATAAATGCAACCTAGTGTGCAAATTTCAACTCTCTAGCATTTGTAGTTTCGGCTCTGCGTTGATGAGTCAGTCAGTCAGGACACTTGCATTTATTAGCGGATTTCCCCATACAAACTTTGCACCCCTTTTTAACCCCCTTAGAGGTGAAATTTTCCAAAACGCTGAAATTACTTTTTTTGTATTTGATTACGTAAGCTTTCGACAAAGTTTCAAGTCTCTAGTTCAAATAAAAAGTTTCTCCCATATAAACCTTGCACCCCTTTTTAACCCCCTTAGAGGTGAAATTTTCCAAAACGCTGAAAGTACTTTTTGTGTTTTTGAATAAGTAATCTTTCTACAAAGTTTCAAGTTTCTAGCTCTAAAAAAAAAGTTTCCCCCATACAAACTTTGCACCCCTATTTAACCCCCTTAGAGATTGAATTTTTCAAAATCGCTTCTTATCTCTTGTACACTTTATAAATGCAACCTAGTGTGCAAATTTCAACTCTCTAGCATTTGTAGTTTCGGCTCTGCGTTGATGAGTCAGTCAGTCAGGACACTTGCATTTATATATATAGATAGATAGATTAGCGGATTTCCCCATACAAACTTTGCACCCCTTTTTAACCCCCTTAGAGGTGAAATTTTCCAAAACGCTGAAATTACTTTTTTTGTATTTGATTACGTAAGCTTTCTACAAAGTTTCAAGTCTCTAGCACTTAAAAGAAAGTTTCCCCCATACAAACTTTGCACCCCTATTTAACCCCCTTAGAGATTGAGTTTTTCAAAATCGCTTCTTATCTCTTGTACACTTTATAAATGCAACCTAGTGTGCAAATTTCAACTCTCTAGCATTTGTAGTTTCGGCTCTGCGTTGATGAGTCAGTCAGTCAGGACACTTGCATTTATTAGCGGATTTCCCCATACAAACTTTGCACCCCTTTTTAACCCCCTTAGAGGTGAAATTTTCCAAAACGCTGAAATTACTTTTTTTGTATTTGATTACGTAAGCTTTCTACAAAGTTTCAAGTCTCTAGTTCAAATAAAAAGTTTCTCCCATATAAACCTTGCACCCCTTTTTAACCCCCTTAGAGGTGAAATTTTCCAAAACGCTGAAAGTACTTTTTGTGTTTTTGAATAAGTAATCTTTCTACAAAGTTTCAAGTTTCTAGCTCTAAAAAAAAAGTTTCCCCCATACAAACTTTGCACCCCTATTTAACCCCCTTAGAGATTGAATTTTTCAAAATCGCTTCTTATCTCTTGTACACTTTATAAATGCAACCTAGTGTGCAAATTTCAACTCTCTAGCATTTGTAGTTTCGGCTCTGCGTTGATGAGTCAGTCAGTCAGGACACTTGCATTTATATATATAGATAGATAGATTAGCGGATTTCCCCATACAAACTTTGCACCCCTTTTTAACCCCCTTAGAGGTGAAATTTTCCAAAACGCTGAAATTACTTTTTTTGTATTTGATTACGTAAGCTTTCTACAAAGTTTCAAGTCTCTAGTTAAAAAAAAAAAGTTTCTCCCATATAAACCTTGCACCCCTTTTTAACCCCCTTACAGGTGAAATTTTCCAAAACGATGAAAGTACTTTTTGTGTTTTTGAATAAGTAATCTTTCTACAAAGTTTCAAGTCTCTAGCACTTAAAAGAAAGTTTCCCCCATACAAACTTTGCACCCCTATTTAACCCCCTTAGAGATTGAGTTTTTCAAAATCGCTTCTTATCTCTTGTACACTTTATAAATGCAACCTAGTGTGCAAATTTCAACTCTCTAGCATTTGTAGTTTCGGCTCTGCGTTGATGAGTCAGTCAGTCAGGACACTTGCATTTATATATATAGATATTGTAACAAGAGCTTCCACAAAAAAAATGAAAATTTGAATGTGATTATTATTAACCGACCTCAAAAAAGGAGGAGGGTTCTCAATTCGACTGTTTTTTTTTTCCCAGTACCCGGACGCGATGGCGTGGGGCGGCGCGCCCAAGCTGGTGCTGCACGAGCTGTGCCCCGCCCTGCCGCACTACCCGCAGCCCTACCTCTACCCGCAGGTACCCACCGCTACCTACTCTACCTACACACACAAGCTGGTGCTGCACGAGCTGTGCCCCGCCCTGCCGCACTACCCGCAGCCCTACCTCTACCCGCAGGTACCCACCGCTACCTACTCTACCTACACACACAAGCTGGTGCTGCACGAGCTGTGCCCCGCCCTGCCGCACTACCCGCAGCCCTACCTCTACCCGCAGGTACCCACCGCTACCTACTCTACCTACACACACAAGCTGGTGCTGCACGAGCTGTGCCCCGCCCTGCCGCACTACCCGCAGCCCTACCTCTACCCGCAGGTACCCACCGCTACCTACTCTACCTACACACACAAGCTGGTGCTGCACGAGCTGTGCCCCGCCCTGCCGCACTACCCGCAGCCCTACCTCTACCCGCAGGTACCCACCGCTACCTACTCTACCTACACACACAAGCTGGTGCTGCACGAGCTGTGCCCCGCCCTGCCGCACTACCCGCAGCCCTACCTCTACCCGCAGGTACCCACCGCTACCTACTCTACCTACACACACAAGCTGGTGCTGCACGAGCTGTGCCCCGCCCTGCCGCACTACCCGCAGCCCTACCTCTACCCGCAGGTACCCACCGCTACCTACTCTACCTACACACACAAGCTGGTGCTGCACGAGCTGTGCCCCGCCCTGCCGCACTACCCGCAGCCCTACCTCTACCCGCAGGTACCCACCGCTACCTACTCTACCTACACACACAAGCTGGTGCTGCACGAGCTGTGCCCCGCCCTGCCGCACTACCCGCAGCCCTACCTCTACCCGCAGGTACCGAGCGCTACCTACACACTACACTACCCCATTCTTTAACCCTTCGTACGTGAGACTAAAAAAAATCGCGTGTTCTAGCCTCAATGAGTAAAACAAAAACAATTAAGAGGCCTCATTCCTTTAAAAAAAAACATTTTAGGACAATAGTAGATTGTACGACTAGTGCATAAAACGCATCATTTTACACGGGACGTTTATCCATCCGAGCGAGCTTGCGAGTGAGGATGAATATAAATTCGAGTGTAAAATGCGTTTTATGGACGAGTTGCACACTCTACTTTTCACTTCGATTGCGAGGAAATGAAACTGTATCATGTAAATAACATATATACACATATCATGTATACCTACTTAACAACAAATTTAATCAAAATTTAAAGTTACTTTAAATATTTCTCATTGCTCTAATAGCAATTAGAAATATTTTAAGTAATAGTTTAAAAAGTAATAATAATTCAGTGAATAAAGGATTTTGACCTTACAAACGGTCCGGTAGTTTTGAATTTTTGATATGTTGTCTAGGATGGTTAGTCAGTGCTTAAAATGCAAAATGCACAATTCCCCCCCCTCCGCGCCCGCCGCCATATTGAAAAAACCGGCACTCTCTTCATATTTTTGCTCATATCTTCCTTTAGGAGCATTTCAGCTAGAAGAAAGCTTCGACAATGTTATAGAGAGTTAAATTTACTACATTCTCCATTTTATATTTTTTTTCTAGGACAGATAGTTACGGAGATATCCACATTTAAAAAAACTTAAGAAATTGCAATTTCCAACTCAAAAACAAACTTCTGGATTATATCTTCGTTTAGGAGCATTTTAGCTAGAACAGTGCTTGAGCAATTTTGTAGAGAATTAAATTTACTATAATTTACATTTCAAATTTTGTTTCTAGGACATATAATTACGGAGATATGTAAAAAATAAAGTCACGTTTTCCGAAAATGTATGTAAAAATGGACATGAGTTATATAAGCAATTATATTTCCTACATGTTTTAATTTGTCCTAGACTAGTCCATAACTGAATGACAGCGTTCTAAACCAAGAATTTTGAGAAATTTTCGGAAAATTCGACTTTTCCTGTTTTTTAAATGTGCATATCTCCGTAACTAACCGTCCTTGAAACAAAATTCGAAGTGTAAATTATAGTAAATTTAATTCTCTACAACATTGCCCAAGCTTTGTTGTAGCTAAAATGCTCCTAAACGAAGATATAATCCAGAAGTTTGTTTTTCAGTAGGAAATTGCGATTTTTTACGTTTTTTTTAAATGTGGATATCTCCGTAACTATCTGTCCTAGAAAAAAAATATAAAATGGAGAATGTAGTAAATTTAACTCTCTATAACATTGTCGAAGCTTTCTTCTAGCTGAAATGCTCCTAAAGGAAGATATGAGCAAAAATATGAAGAGAGTGCCGGTTTTTTCAATATGGCGGCGGGCGCGGAGGGGGGGGAATTGTGCATTTTGCATTTTAAGCACTGACTAACCATCCTAGACAACATATCAAAAATTCAAAACTACCGGACCGTTTGTAAGGTCACACATAGTACTTTAGTCTCTATTAACCGTATTATAAATGATAGTACATAAAAGTTACAAGTTTATTTCAAGAGGTTTTATTGTGTACTTTGGCTGTTGGTATATTTGCCTTGGTCTTAGAATACTAACAAAACGGAATGAAATAAAGAGTTAAAACCCGTTCCAGACCTTCCGATCCGATCCGATTTATCGGAAGAAATCGGATAATGTGTACACTCCGGATTTTAATTAGGCGAACTAACTTGACAGGTCATTGCACACGAATGTTGCCACAGTTTCGCTAGTGTTGTTAATATCGATAATTAAAAAAACCAGTTCCTACCAGAGGTTTAGTTAAACAGCATTAAAAAAAAGTAGACATTACGTATTTCATAAATTTTGAATTATTGTGTTTGAAATCTAACTAATAATTTTATTACACGAATCAATAATAAAAAAACGGTTGCTATTAAAATACTTACATTGAACGAACTTTATTTTCGGACATCACTAAGAACGCTGTCCGCCTTTTTTTCTCTTAACAGTTCCATAGTACTATCGAATACACTGATAACTGTACATTTTTAAACGAATATAAACCTTATTACAACATAATTAAGTGTCTATGGGTGTATTGTTAAGGTTATATCGACATATTTGTATCGACATAAACCGATCACTATTTATTTTTTTCTATTCCTGACAACACTTTGAGCTGTCAAGTTAGTTCGCCTAATTAAAATCCGGAGTGTAGTGCAATTGTTAGGATCTTATACACTACACATTATCCGATTTCTGGAACGGGTTTTATTGTATGAAGATTTATGTTTTTTTTTTTTAACTGTTTATTATGAACCTTTTTCGTGTGGCTGTTGGACCGATCGCCTTGGTCTACGACGACGATTTTACTTTATGCTCTAGAGCATAAAAAGCGGCTTTATGTCACCTACGCACAGCATAAAGTCGAACTTTTAAAGCGAGAGAAGTGAAAATAATATTTGATGATTTCAACCAACTTTTTGGAGTGAATAATACTTTTCCCCGAGTTCTAGGTAGTAACATAGTAATTTCATGCTTTCATTGCGTGCAGTCGAAAAGAAGTAGTAAAATCAAATTTTCCGTGTGAAAATTGGCAATTTGGAGTAGTTTTTGAAAATCATCAATGAAAAATTTAAAGTCAAATATATATCAATACATCCCAATAACCCTGTTCTAGGTAGTAACATCGATAATATGTTAAGAAACATGTTTGAACATAGATAAAAATTTCTGAATAATCAGTATTTTACAAGCTTTTATTTAACTTGCAGTGTATGTTTAAAGTATGTTTTTTCGGGTGAAATCTTGCAACTCAATTTTGAAGCAGATATCGTCAACCGATTGAGCTGAAATTTGCATACTTACTTAACTTTGATGACAATACATTAATATGGTACCATGGGGCTGATCTGATGATGGAGCCGGAAGGTGGCCATAGGAACTCTATAATAAAAAAAAGCAATCCTACCGAGCTTGGGCTCTTTAGAATCAACTGAGTGAGCATTTGATGGATATCCAAAGAAAAGTACAGTCGGCTATAAAAGCTTGCCACTAACATGACATTTTTGACAGAAATTTATTATAAGGAATAAGGCCTCTTAAGATATACAAAAAGATCAGGATCCTTATCAGACGCACACGGTCCCCTCCCTTGCATTTATTTATTGATGTGGTGTTGTGCCAGATGGTCCCGCAGTACCCGCTGCTGGCGCCGCAGTTCCCGGAGCGGCGTCCTCGGCGCGCGAGCACGCTGCCCGACCCGCGCGCCGCGCCGCACAAGGACAATGAGATCGCGATGAAAATACAACAGGTTTGTCACTTTCAAAAAAAAATTGTTTGTCCGGTATTTCCCGAATTATCATCTTTAATAAAATACTTAAAATAAAACTAAACCTAATAATTAAACTAAACTCGAACATAATAAAGTTAAACTAAATCTAAAAAAGGCCCCAGCGGCATAGTGCCAAAGATAATGGCGGCATTTCCTCGCTGAATCGCCAAACTGATTCTTTGAGCGAGGAAACCGCCAGCTCTCCGGTCACCAGTAACATCAATAAGCCTCTTCGAGATATCTTTGAAGAGGCTTAATGCGCTGGGGCCGAATTTTCGAAATCCGATTTTAGATTCCGACTCGGGGGCCCCAAATGCCCCCCTATACCGAGTTTCAGCCCCCTCGAGCCAATATGAAATTTTTGAAAAAATAAATGACAAGGGGTTTTTACAACCCACGCCATGTTGCGGATTTTTAGTGGTATTCATTTATTTTAACGGCAACGACGAACGACGTAACTGACGTTGAAAGTCGATTAATATCACTGATGTAAACAAAAAGGAAACACGGCGAAACATTCCGCAAGTTTCAAGTAATTTTTGCATAATAAAGCCAAAACTATCCTCAGTGATATGAGTCATATTTTTTTCAATAGGATTCAGTATTTATTTCGCAAGAAGAACGAAGGAATGAGCAGCATTCCGGTGAACAATGTTTTGAAGTTGTTAAATGACAAATCCTTGACTAATCGCTACTGACGCAAATATATGACGTATGCACATTATTGCCATATGAAAGCTGTTTGTAGCGCCACTATCCCCGGGCCAGACCGACGCTTGTTTGACAGATTAGCAGACCTAGGAATATAAAGGGCAAGATTTAATGACGGCTACTAGCAGCTAGGGATCGCCTACATCGATAAAGTCAATTATCGATGCTTATCATACTAGTGCCCCTAGCACACTTTTTGAGTTTGTATTTTCTTGTGTAGGTACTATTCTGATGACAATTATCATAACATATTGTAAAGTTCACACAGAGCAAATTTTAAATGATCGCTAGGTTATGAATATTTACCGTTGAACAATGAAACAGTTATTATTATCTCTTTATGGACCTCTTTACATAATTAGATAAAAAACTGCTTACCGACTTAGTAACTTATAATGAAAAGAGTACTAATTGTCAATGTCGTCGGAATGAATGAAGGTTTAAGGTTTATAAATCCTTTTGATATATATAATAACATATTGTTTCATTTGTATACTTTCAATAAATTTTCAATTCAATGGATTTTTATTTTTATAAAAAAAACTTGGCGCGGTCATTAGTATATTATGGGATAAGCATCGATAATTGGGCTCATCGATATAGGTGGTCTCTAGCTGCTAGTGGCTGTCATTAAAATTTGCCCTTTATATTCCTAGGTCTGCAGATTAGTGCGTGAGTATAAAAACTACCATTTTGTTGTTACAGATAAAAGATCAGATGGCGCATCTGAATACCCAGGATAAGGAGAAGAGCGGGAATGGGCTGTTGGGGAACCCTCCAGTCGGGAGCTATAACGGGCGAGTGGGGTGAGTTATAAATAAAACCGGTCGAGTGCGAGTCGGACTCGCGCACCGAGGGTTCCGTGCAAACACTTTCCGTCCTTAAGTGTTTAAGTTAAGTTTGCACCTGGTATGTATAGCGCTCGATACAAATGAGGTGCAAAGTTAATACAACCTATCCCGTTTGAAGTATGGGAGCCCCCCTTAAATATTTGTTTTATTTTATTTTTAGTATTTGTTGTTATAGCGGCAATACATCATCTGTGAAAATTTCAACTGTCTAGCTATCACCGTTCTTGAGATAGGTACAGCCTGGTGACAGACGGACGGACGGACAGCGAAGTCTCAGCAATAGGGTCCCGTTTTTACCCTTTGGGTACGGAACCCTTAAATCTTGCTAAGTGGGAATCTGACTCGCGCACCGAAGGTTCCGTACAAATACTTTTTTGTTTTTAAGAGATGAACTGTATCAGGGCTGGTTAGTCCTCACTACCAGTAGTCGGACTTTGTGTGGAAGTATAACCCGCTAATGGGATTATCTCCGCGCCACAGGGGTAAGTTGGGGAGATTGACGCGGGTGCATTGGGCGCATGGCGTCGTGAATAGACTGAACCGGGTCAGTCTGACTTAGGGCGGGAGTACAAATACTTATTTCATCTTTTTTTTGGTTCCACCGCCAACAACCCCGATAGTTATATCGGGTTTGGCGGTGGATACAAATGAGGTGCAAGGTTAACGCAGCCGATCACGTTTGTTCCCCTTCAAATATTTATTTTATTCTGTTTTTAGGGTTCCGTACCCAAAGGGTAAAAACGGGACCCTATTACTGAGACTTCGCTGTCCGTCCGTCTGTCACCAGGCTGTATCTCAAGAACGGTGATAGCTAGACAGTTGAAATTTTTACAGATGATGTATTTGTATCGCCGCTATAACAACAAATACTAAAAATAAAATAAATATTTAAGGGGGGCTCCCATACTTAACAAACTTGTTATAGATTATGGTACGGAACCCTTCATGCGCGAGTCAGACTCGCACTTGCCCAATTTTTTTTAGTATTTGTTGTTATAGCAGTGGTAACGGAATTCAACATCCGTGAAAATATCAACTGTTTAGTTATCAAGGTTCATGAGATAAGCCTGGTGACAGACTGACAGACGGACAGCGGAGACTTGGTAATAGGGTCCCGTTTTTACCCTTTGGGTACGGAACCCTAAACACATCTTATAGATGGCGCTAAAGTTAAATACCTTTCGAAATATAAATAGATACAGAAGTTTATTGTGCGTTACTGGTAGTAAGGTTATGATTTTAGATCGGTAATCCAATGATGCCGGGTTCGATTCCTGGTGTGGACCATGTGTGAGCGCAATTTAATTTTCTTTCGCGGTGTTACCCGCTTATCCCACGGGAACACTAAATTTATTCGGGATGAAAAGTATCCTTCTCGTCCTTTCCCGGGTCTCAAACTATCTCCATACCAAATTTCATCTAAGTTGGTTCAGCGGTTTAAGCGTGAAGAGGTAACAGACAGACACACTTTCGCATTTATAATATTAGTATGGATTTTAAACACCTTTATCTACACCCATATTGTTAAATTGCTATAACAAGTTCAGATACTGCAGTCAGGTATCTACTTTACTATGCAGCGACGGCGGTACGGCATGGAGGAGCGCCATCAGTGACGTTACTTCATAACATTACGATATAATATGATGCCGCCGCCGCTGCTGCCTTATTCATTCCAGGAGTTACTGGTAGTACTAAGTACTTCATACTAGTATGTACATAAAATAATATCTTAGATATGATGATGACTATGTGGGTAGTTAAAGTAGTGTATGCAACTACACAATTAAGCCTAAAAACACTCGCCTTCGATTCTCTTCATAAAGCCACACTATTAAGAAAGACCTCTCATTATGTAACAGTTGCATAAAGTACTATAATGTTATATGTTTACAGGCGGCCGGTGAACGACGAAACACAACTGTCATCTGCGGCGCGCGCCATCGTCAACTCCATACGCAACATGCAGGCCCATACTTGTAATTATACTCTTATTTTAATAACCAGAGATCGGACAGATGTGCGTCATTATACACGGTGTCCTGTATTTAATGGACACCCTTCCAACCAACTACTATTACATGTACTATTTAAAAAAGTTGACCACTCTGGTTCCATTATTTATTTATTGTTTCACCACAAGTGATTAGTTCTCTGTTGCTCGTTGCCATGGTGATGTCCCCTAGGCCACTCTTTAAAACTACGATTTTCCGTGGATATATTTAGCAAAAGCTTTGTAATTTAAGCAGTTATAAGCCTATTCTTATGTAGACTATCTCCTGACAATACTAGTAATATAAATTATCACACTTTTCTTTAAACTTTAATCACGTTTGTCCCCCGGGTCACGGGACAGAATAACAGCAAGAAAAAGTTGATCCACCCAATTGTTTTTTCTTCGGTTTCCGCGACTCACACATTTAAATAAAATAATATACACGGATTATATCGCGTATATTCATTATTTGGAGCCTCCCTAACGTTTCTCCACTTGAAGTTGCAGTTGGAAATTTGCCCAAACGTCGGCGTTGCTCAAAGAATGAATATAAGCGATATGATCCGTTAAAATTGTTTCATTTATAAATGTATGACAGTTGCGAAACGTTTCAGCAACTTTCCAAGTTCAACTTACACTATAAATTGTCGAAACGTTACGGAGGCTCAACTAATGAATACACGCGATATAATCCGTTTAAATTGTTTTATTTCAACGTGTAATTGGGTGGTTGCACGTTGATATGAAACAATTTCAACTTTTTCTTGTTATTCTGTCCTGTCACCTAGGAGACAATGGTGATGGTGATTATACTTCTCTTGAATATTGCCGCCGAATCGTAGATTAAAGAGTAACCCAGGGGACATCACCATGGCAACAAGCAACAGAGAAAAGTTGATTTTAATTATTGTTGTTTAATGTTATCAGACCAGCACGACCCGCGGCGGCAGGCGAGCGAAGGCTACCGCGAGCGAGAAAGGGACGACAAACGGCGGCCATACAGACAGGTATAGTTGGTATTATTCAAGCTGTCATAATTTTTGACGTGACGGGTCTTATAAGAGTATTTATCCCTTAAAAATGCTGATTGTTTTAGAATTTTTTCTCAAACACGATCAAATACGTTTCTTAACATATTATTAGAACAGGGCCATTGCGAATTATTGGTATTGTAAAGCCTGACCAGAAATATATGAGGATTGTCAAGAGGGCGCTATTTAGAAGATTTATATGGCAACAATTTTGCAACCAATCGCAAGCCACTATAATGACATTAGTTTAAGTACCTGTCAGTTCCACCATGTTAACCTCGTAATATCATTTAATGAAATGCACTCTTTTCCTGACTGTTTTTCGTGTAGTAAACACGTGTACACTTAATTTATATTCTTACGTTCACGACTATGAATGTGTTCGGCATTTTCTTTGGATAATATTAAATATTTGTCTTTTAAAGAAACCACCACGAATGACATTGACATTGTTGACAAACCATCATAAAATCAGTGCCAGTGTAAGAAATTAGTTCCAGTGAAATTCCGCAATATGGCACATCCTCATACATATATTTCTGGTCAGGCTTTATATTTGAAACCTACAGTTTGAATCTTTCATTGATAATTTTCGTTTCAAAAACTACTCGAAATTGACAAAATTCACGCAGAAATTTGTTTTTTTTTTTTCAACTTATTTTCGACTGCACGCAATGAAAGCATGACATAGATATGTTTACTTTCTAAAACTCAGGGAAAATCATTATTCACTTTAAAAAGTTGGTTGAAATTATCAATATATTTGTCATAATCAAATATGTTTTTTTTTTTAGGAATAAAGCCTCTTAAGTCACAGTATAACCAAAGACTATATACCCCCTAGACATATGTTCTCATACAAAAAAACGTAACTCTGAAAAAGCTCAAAATTCGGTATAAAAACTAGATGGCGCTGCTTCGTAGCCTGGAAGTGACAAAAATGTTATTTTTCACCAACATTTTTAAGTGATTTTTGATTTTTGGAAATCAAACGCATTACTGCTTTATTTTAATACGATAATATAACTTAAATACACAATTTTTAAGGATTATATTTTTTACTCTTCAAAAACGTGGTTTGATCGTATTAAAATAGATGGCACTACCTCTGGATAGCTCAAGGTTGCTTGCGGGCTCGCCAATTTTTGCTACACAAAATAGCTAGATGGCGTTGGTGCACTGATGTAATGGACAAAATAAGTTACGCCCGAATTGTCATGCGACATTTCCCACTAACAAACAGTCAGTAACGTAATATTTGTTAGATAAGTTTTGTACAGTCAAGGAATTTCATTTCCTACCCATTTCGTTACAATGTCGTTAGACATTCGCAATGCATTAAGGTCGAAAATTATATTTCAATAATAGTATTGAAATGTCAATATTATTATTTGTCACTTCATTTTACAAAAAACCTCCTCGCGAAAGGTTATCATTTGCTTTTAATTTCTAATTAGGAACATATGTCAGTGTCAATCGAGAAAATCGTAAAATAATTTTCAGCAACGTTATTAATATGAAAAATAAAATGCTTGCCGCTAACCGTGAACTATTAAAAGATAATGATAATGACTGAAAACAATGAAGAGCTCAAAGAGTGGAGTTACACCAGGAAGGAATACGGATTTATGAGATCACGCGTCGGCTCAATGCTAGCAGGGACACAGTTTGACGTTGGGTACGGCGATATAATGTTGAAGGAAACCTTATTGATCTACTGCAAAGCAAAGTAACCATTGCATCGTCCGTTTGCCATGGCCCAAGACCAACGCCGACGACAAAACGGCTTTACGCCAAAGGGACGATTTGCGGAAATGTTTGACATTTACCCTAGAACCATTAGAAATTGCCTACATGCAGGCGGCCTGCGAAAATATATTCGTTCGTTTTGTTTTTGTTAAAAGTAATATAAAAAAAACGTTTATAAAATTGTGGTTTTATTGAATTATCACTGTCGTTAGTTCTGTTAGTTTTTGTATAGATAAATTTCGGGTGCCTGTCGTATCGCATAACGTTTTTTGTCCTAAAAATGTTTGGCCGAGAAAGTTTGGCGTACTGTTGAATGGCATACTACTCGTTTGTCCTAATAATTTTTGCGCATACTCTCTTAAAGTCCTAAATCAAGTTTGTCCTAATATTGATAACTAAAATCTAATTACCTAAAGCATAATATTCCTAACATGAATTGCCCTAAGAATTATTTTGCCTATTATCAAATTGGCTAAAATTACAGCACCTAAACTAAACTATGGTAGGCGTGAAGTCAGAATCGTTACGTATTCTACCTTCAGGCAGGTAAGGTAAGGTACATAACTCGAAAGTTTCATCATAATACGTCCAGTAGTTTTTTGAGATTAAGTGAAACGTACATACATACATCCATCCAAACTTTCACGTTTATAATATTATTAGGATTAGGATGTAAGTAATTTTTATGTTTAAATAAAACATACACAAATAGTGAAATGAGACGAAAAGTGAAATGAGACGAAACGGAACGTAGTAAACAAACATCGCACCTAACGTCATCTATTCACTTTTTACTGTCACTTGGAAGTTGGAATGTCGTTGAACGCTTGACGACTGTGTTACTTCACGCTTGCGCGTACCGTACAGTAGAAATTGAAAAATGACGACTTTTGAATGAATTGATACCCTTAGCGGCATCTAGCGATGTAGAACGATAGTAACAAACGGAGTACGGTGCGTAGTATGAAGAATATCGGTCTAGGGGGTATATAGTCTTTGGTATAACCAAATATGTAGTTGCAGTGACGTTGATAAATGACAATATTCATTAGTAAAAAATATCTCTTCCACAGATGTCGCCTGGTAACTGGTGCAGACGATCTCCCGGCCCTGTACACCCAGGTAAGCCATATTTTTTTTTTTTTTTGTATGAGTTAATAACTTGCTTTAGTTTCATACCTAATCAAAATCGTATGGAGGCAAGCAGAGCTGAGATATAGATTACTAAATCTGTATCTCAGCTTTGCTTCACTTTTGTTCACTTTTGTGATTGGTCGACTCCGCACGACTCCGCTCTGCTACAGGGAGAGGCATCCTTAGGGTTATTTTAGTTCTGTTAATGTAATAATTATGTTGCTTGTTCCAGTTATGAATCACCCTCGGCGGCCGCACCCCGACACGCGCAATATTCGACGTTAACATATCCTACGCACATCGCTAACGTAGTCTGCCTTTATTGTTCCCTTTATTTACCAAAGTTATCCTTACGTAATTAACGAAAGGCCCCTATAGGCTATCTGTCATACGAAATTATAAAAAAGCGTCAATTTTACCAAAAAAATATAATTTCATTGGATGTTATATGTGGGGTGTTAATTAACAACGATTCATAAAATTTCAGCCATTTTTACAGCTCATTGAGTCACTTGTTATCATCTTTCAACATGTTTAGAAAATAAATTGCTTGAAATACTTTTCAATACGAAAGTATGTTTTAATTTCGTAAAGGTAGACTACGGAATATTTAATTTGAAAATAAACGAAACAGTAATAACTTACCAATTGTAAGTCAATAGCTTAGTGTTTTGAGGCATTATTTAGCAAAATGTATGTCTTTGTCTGTGGGACCCTATACAGTCTGACAAAAAAGAGTAGAAATTAAAAAGTGGCAATACTGTAGTGCCGTCCCCGTTTTCTTATATTGATTAGAAAAGGACACTACAGTATTGCCACTTTATAATTTCTACTCTTTTTGTCAGACTGTATTAATATATTGTCCTTTGGGTGGTCTCACTGCTCAAAATACATAATTGTTAAGCACAATTTCTGTTAAGTTAGTGTTTTTTTACCTGACGCCAACATCAGTATGTATAGTAAGAATAATTTTTGGAGTCCGAATCTACTTTGGGCTTGTGCACGAACCACGCGAGGGAAGGGGGGATCACGAAACCATCACGACAGATCACGTTGGGGGAGGCAGGGGTATTTTATTTATTTATTTAATCTTTATTGCACAAAAGAAAACTTATCGTACAAAAGGCGAATTTAATGCCATGAGGCATTCTCTACCAGTCAACCTTAGGGAAAAGCAGAAAAATTATAGGCGGTGCGGCGGGTATAAGGAGATCTCAAGTGTATTTTTCTACAGTGAACGAACTGAGAAAAAATCTACCACATGAGATACGGTTTCTCGGTTTCGTTAAAATAAATCTTCACTTGTTAAATACTTCAAAATAGCGATTCTATCTTTAGCGAGGTTGTAAGCGGGAGGGGGTGTAACAAAAAACCTCACCAAATATCACCAGGGGTGGAGGGGGTCAAAAAAAAGCCGGAAAAACCTCCCGTGATGTTTGCACAAGCCCTTACCTTTGTTACCTGCGAACAATTCGCGAATCTACCTAAGGCACGTTAGTATTGAAATGCAAAGTAAATACACGTTGAGCGGAAAACATCGTTTACAGGCATCAAAATGGTAAAATATAAGTGACACAACTTATTTAAAGAATGCCTCAAATATAATAGAGTCAAAGGAAAATCGCCTCCGTCAAGATCTCACATCGCAAAGGAACTAGTCATTTTTTTAAAGCTAAATTGCATAGACTATAGTGATGTTTTTTTTTTATTAATATTTATTTTAACGGCTGTAAGTGAATTTCCTTTGGCGACGGATTGATTTTAAACTATAAGGTGTCTTTATTGAGATTATATTATATTGTTGTTATATTTCCACATTAGTTTGGTTTATTATAGTCTTTCGGTTAGTGTTGGGTACGATTTCATTAAAGAAAACCGTACTATTGTGTGGTTTTGTACCTCATTATCGTCCGTCATAAAATAGAATAGTTTCCTAGATAAGGTGTCGTTTTAGTGGATTATCAACTCTAAGGCCAAGAGTTATAGTTGCTTTAATAGGGGTCCTCAGGAAGAGAACCTCAGGTAGTCAGGTAAATTACTGTTTGAAGAAACTTTAACTCGTGGCAATAGCCTTAGAGTTGATAATCAACCAAAATTACAACGTATCTATGCTATGAAACACGCTTTTTTCTTATGTCTGAAAATAATGAGGTACAAAACCACACAATAGTACTGTTTTCTTTAATGAGATCTTACACGACGCCAACCCCGTACACGCAGTTTATCGTAATTTCTGTTCTAATGACTATCACCATGTTAATACCAGAATGGAAGTATAGGACGTTATAACTATGATCAAACGGAATAAGACTCCAGTACCCTAAGCATGAGTTGAGGTGACCGTACTCGGTAGCGACAGCGTAAAAGATTTGTACGGAGAATAACACAATATCCCTAGTGGTTACTTTGTAGATTACAATACGTTATTTGACTAACAGGGAGTTGTGGAGATCAAATAGAGAGGCCTTTGCCCAGCAGTGGGACACTCTAACAGGTTAATAAAATAAAATAAAAATTACTATAGTGAACTAAACACACACTCAAAAATACGCGGAACCAAATAAACTATCACTCACTTTTGAACATTAAACTATTTTTAATAGGACAAAAACTTAAAAGAAGACGTGTTTTGATTACTGATTTTTAAGACGTCATATGCCAGTATCTTCATAGAAACTACATACTAACGAATCGTTTTTGACTTTTCATAAAAAGTAGATTCAAAGATTCAAAGATTTTTATTTGCTTCATCATCATCATCATCATCATCAGCCCGGAGTCGTCCACTGCTGGACATAGGCCTTCCCCAGTTCGCGCCACCATACCCGGTCCTCAGCTTTCCGCATCCAACCGCTTCCCGCCACTCTTTTTAGGTCGTCGTTTTTATTTGCTTCGAACACAGTAAAATGTGATATACATATTATACATAAAAGTTCAGTGCGTTCAACCATAAAATAGGCATGCAAATAGTTGAGAGGGGCGACGAAATTATTTCAAATTACTATTAACTAATTTAGAAAATGTCAGAAAGAGCATAATAAAGATTAGAAAATGTCAGAAAAAAAAACAGTAATGATAATTAAAACAGGAAAATAACATACTATATAATAACTAGGTCGATGCAGAGTCAGCCACCGGCTAAGCTTGCACCATAGATTGGAGCGGAGTTTTTTTTTTTTTTTCGAAATATTCTCTTCGTCACGACCTAGCAAAATTTAATTTGTGCATTTTAAAACAAAAATTTCTAAAATCAATTGAGAACTCGCTGAGATCTGCGCATTGTTACAAAGTCCATTCGAGTCGATCCATGGGAGCTTCGCTCGCTTCGCTCGCTCCGCTCCAATAATAACCAACTAATCAATGTCAGTCACATGTGTCACATAGCTGATTTGAGCTGTCATCAATGGCCGTAGTCTGCATACAAGTCGCTTACGGAGTCGCTAGCGAGCATGGTATAATAATATACTCACCATGCTAGCGAGAAGTGTCAGTACAGTACAGAGTATAGAGGTACAGTGTCTTTCGGATTCATATGAAAATTTATACAATAAGTACTTATTTATGTCATGTCGATGGAGACACCTTGTTAGTCTGTGCTTTGTATAAATAATATTTCATCACAATTTTAAAGCGGAAGTATTACATCTACCTAAAAATAATTAAATGTATTAAACTGCTACAATCTTCAAATATAAGTTAATTCAAATCACTAAACTAAAATCCCTGTAATTTTGGTTTACCAAAATAATAATATATATGTGTATCGCATACTTCTAGTCCAATTTTGAACTCGATACTTGGACGTTCGACTTTCTCTCTTTCTATAAAATGCAATGTGAGAGAGACTGGCCATTAAAATAATCTTTCTAAGAAAATGCGATGAAATTTTATTTATACTCGAACAGCTTTCGACATTTTTTATACGCCCCTTATTCATTTAAATTAATTTAGTTAATTAAGTTGATTGACCCTATTAAGATGATGCGTGTAAATACTAGCCAACAATAGTAACTTAACCTTTTAAAGGTAACTTCTAAATCACTTTTAACCTTGGGTTAAAAAATAAGGTTATGGTTACGAAAATGTGATGACCGTCAACGGATAATGTAGAATATATTTGTTTATTTATTTGGCTCTCAAGTACAAACGATTCTGAGTAAGAAATACTAAAAGTTAGGAAATTCCATCAGCTCTCTTTAATGTGAGCAATAAGAAAAGTTACCTTTGAAATGTTTGATTACCTAATGGTAAAGTCGGTATTTGACGGGATGTAAGTATAGGTACAAACCATACTAATTAAATTGGTTGACATTTTCAGTCAATAAAAACTTATAAATATCAACCGATTTTCCTGTAGATATATTCCTTCCGTTTTAGTTCAAAATGTGTCTGTCTATCAACCTCTATAAAAAAAACCATACAAAAATTCAAATTGTTTTTACGTTAGAATTTTTGATAATTGCGCCATCTGTAGTAATGCTTGGACGTCTAAATCGCGCTAAGGAAAATGGTGATTTTTTTCAATTGAAATTTAAATTAGACTCAGTAAAAGTACAAGGAATCTGTTATTCATGTATTAGTACGGGTTTGCGACTTTGCTTGTGATGATATATATATATATATTGCTAAGTATTTGACGAAATAAAATCTATTACCCTGATGACAACCAGAATTTCCTAAAATTTCTGTCACTGCTCTTCAAAACTACGTATCTAGTTAGATGTTTGATACCGAGATACGAGCTTCGCTGAGTACGTTAATGAGTTCTGGTTGACAGATGTCTTACGTTTTATAGCCGATTATTCTTTTATTTCATTCAATACGTACCTACTAGTTGAGGTATCGTTGTGATTTTGATTAAACTTACAAATTTTTTGCATTTCATCATAACAGCCGATAGATGTCCACTGCTGGACAAAGACCTCCCCCAAAGTTCTCCACAACGGTCGATCTTGCGCCACCCTATGTCTAAGTATATTAGGAATCCTTTGAGGCCGAACTCACTACGTTTTGTTATAACAATGGAACCCGATGGGTATTGTATGCGTGACAAACTGCACTTGTGATTTATGATATGATACAAGAGTGCACGTGCAACAGTAGACGAACTAACGTCACCGACATAGCAAACAGGGTTAGCAAACTGAAGTGGCAATGAGCAGGGCACATAGCTCGAAGAACCGATGGCCATTGGGGCAGAAAGGTTCTCGAGTGGAGACCACGTACCGGCAAGCGCAGCGTAGAACGGCCACCCGCAAGGTGGTCGGACGACCTGGTCAGGGTTACGGGGACTCACTGGATGCGGGTCGCTTCTATCCGGCCCATGTGGAAGTCAATTGAGGAGGCCTGTGTCCAGCAGTGGACGTCCTATGGCTGAAATGATGATGATGAATGATGACGGCCAACATCAAAAGTTGTTGACAATTTTACTACTAGCATATGTCAAATTGCATACCTATTAAAATTGTCGGCTAGTGTTGTAGTGCAGTTGCATACTGAGCCGGCGGTCCTGGGTTCGAATCCCGGCCAGGGCAAATATTTGTGTGATGAACTCGAATATTGGTTGCCGGGTCTTGGATGTATATCTATTTATATATTATGTATACTAGCACCCGTTGTATAAAAGCATTGCTTAGTTTGGGATTAGGTTGATTTGTTTAAGATTGTTTCGTAATATAAAAAATGTATATAAATGATTGATTTATTCGAATATAATAAGCAAAGTCGCAGGCTGTACGACAGAAGTGATCATGTCACCTTAAGCAATAAGAAATAACTTCACTGTAAAATAGTTCTTAAACCTATTGTATAGTTACTTTGTCTTTGTTTCGTGTATAAATAGGAGACTTATGTATGCCGGTAAAAAGACTTTTTTTTTAATGGTGAATAAATGCAAATTTTGGAAATGGTAAAAAAAGTATGTATCTTGATTAATTTAATTACGAGACTTAATAATTATGCACATTTATTGTTTTTTTTTTATTGTATGGAAAGTTTATTCCAGATTTTTAATTCAATAGAATAATGATTTAACCATGAGTTACAAAATGTAAAAAAAAAAAAATGCAAACGTGATTTTTCGTAATGAAAAACAAAATCTGATTTCGCTTCATTTACTAAAGATTCGTTAAAAATAATATTATTTCAGTTAAATTTGTGAAACTGAACCATTTATACAAAAATCAAAACAAGGAAAAATTTGGTCAGATTTGTCGTTGGGGTGGTGGAGTGGTTGACGTGTTGGACAGGTAATCCAAGAGTACCGAGTTCGAGAAATTTAAATGTTTCTTTGTGCATTGATCGTATCAATGGTTCATTATCATTATATAATATGTGTTTAATGATGAACTTAGTAAATTTTAGTAACATAAATATGATTTTGTTAATTTTATTAAACACTTTGAGAAAAGGCGCCTTCCGTTTATGATTAATTGTATAAGGCTTCAACCCGTTGATACGACATTTTAACGAACTAAACCCTCTTTTTGAATTTTTAAATGACTATATTACAGAGGACGCTTAGGCGGAGCATACTGCTTAATTTCACACGGTATGCATAAAGTTATGGTAGCTCGGGGGTCAGAGCACTGTTCCGTGATAAGCAGAGGTCATAAGTTCGATACCCGCCTTCAATGTGAAATTTTGCATTTATTTTTAACCTCTGTATCAATATTCTTATTTTTGCAGACAAGTGACAAACAGCGTTAATTTGTGACCTCCGATTCTAAAGCTGTTTAACACTTAGAGATGTACTTGTTCTAAAAAATACCGGCAAACATAAGTTTGCTATCTGTTTCTATTGCATGTTGCTTAGCACGGACAACTCGACAGGCTGATTAATACAGTTCTATTATCAGAGTATTTTTACGATCTTAAACACCGTGGTACACTTAGCTGCAAAATATATAACGTAAGCTCGGGGTACTTTAACCTTATATGATTACTTTGCTGACAATTACTTTAAACACCATTATTTTAAACTATAGTATATTCTATTGTATTTATACAGTGCGACCAAAAAGAGTAGAAATTAAAAACTGGCAACACTGTAGTGTCGTCCCTGTTTTCTTATATTGATTAGAAGGGAGGACACTACAGTATTGCCACTTTTTAATTTCTACTCTTTTTGGTCGGACTGTAGCTTTGTGCTGTAGAGCTGTCGCACGACAGCTCTCTTTTTGGTACATTTTAACCGAATTTAGGTTATAAAATGTAGATACTGAGATGATAGATGTCACACAACGCACAAACCTATATGAAGTAGGCTTTATTAAATTCTCGAAAAAAATATGTCGTGCCATGTGAATGATCTGCTTTTGTGTAAGCGTCAGGTATCATTTTTAAGAATTTAGCAATTAAATGAAAGGAGTTTTATGGTGGGCAAAGTAACCCTGTAGGGATAAAGTACCCCGATTGGTTTGTTCCATAAGTTCGGATTATATTAGATTCAAAAGACGAACGAATAGAGTATATTTTTACAGCTGAGTGTACTGTACCAGAGAATGGAGATATGTACCTAACTATCTTTAAATATTGGTTTCATATTCGGTTGCATAAAATTGATAGTAATAATTGTTATTTGGCATAATTTTTGTAGCCATATTTTTTTACTTTTCTCTGAAGTGTTACAAAACAAGCCTATAATCTAGCCGAATGGTTTTCAATCTCAAAACTCCTGTAGCGTTAATTATTTATACAATTACAGCTAACGATTTTATGCAAAACAATACGTTATGCCAATTAACTGTACCTATGCCAGCCGTAAATATCTAAATCAATAAATTTCATATTTTAGTATCAGATAAAATAGGGAAAGCGACACTAACGCTATCTATGGATATGTTTCTCGTCACAGTTTTAACACAGTGGAACTATAGAAAGTACAGTCACCAAAATTTATAAACTTAAGTAATTTATTTAGTAGTAATTAATTGAATTAGGCGTTACTTTGCGGAAACCCATAATAATTAAAGCAATAGGTAGTTATTGTATTAATTAATAAATTTAGTTAGCACATTTTCACTTGAACTGCTTTGATTGACAAAGTTACTTTGACGTATGTTTATGTGAATTTGGTTATAAGTGAAAAACTTAACTAAATGACTAGGTAGTGGTGTAAGCAAATTGAATGGATGTTACGTCAAAATTCAAATATAGAACGTCAATTTCTGTATACAGACACGTTACTACTAATATACATATGTCCTTTAGAAAATGAATAATTTATTGATAACATTCGTTATAGGTTATTTTCTATTTCCTTAGTTAAGTGTTTCATCTATTGCTAATATTTTGGCTACAAGAAGTGAAACTTATATCATTAGAATTATTTATTTGTTGTGTGTTGTTGTTAATAGATGTCTCTGATCTGACTTGTATTTGGCAGCCTGTCAAGTGTCTCCGCGTAACACAAACAAGAATGACAGTTGACAGTGTGACTGTCAAATTGTGAGCAACCTCCCTTAGAGCGGTATAATTTATATTGAAGTTTATTGTAACGTGTAGAGAGTATATAATTGTTAATATTAAAGATTTTAGCATATGTAATGTATGTTTTATTGTAGCGCATCCTTAAGGCTTATCCGTTCAAAAATTGTGTTTGTTTTAGACATTTTTCTCTATGATCAAACATGTTTCCTTTGGGTGTCCACTATATCAGGTTAACTTGTATATCAATAAAACAACAATATGACAATTTACTAATTATTATTATTCAAAGTAACAATTTAGCCAGCGCCATTATTAAATGTTTTTTATTACGTCTATTTATTTGCTCTATACAACAGTGCTACAGATAGAATTGCGAACATTCACGACATCTATGTGATTAAATAATCGGTTATGAATTAGGTTCGGCTTTTACATTCGCTCGTCGAGCCCACAGCGCTCTATGCGATTTTAACATCAAAAAGAACACATTCATCAGCAGACGAGTTATAATAAAACAAATGATTAAGAACATAATCACATATGGGGTAACATCGGCCGGGTTTAACAGTGTTGGTAGTGAAATAATTGCAAAAAAATATACAGTTCCCGTGAACACAAAAGCAAAAGATGCTATAACTATTTTTTTGCACATATCGGATTCGCCGTGCGCTTGTCGCGATTTCTTAAATAACGCACACAACACTCGTAAATACAGTATAATGTTTATCACAGGAACTAAACCTAGAAACCCAAAGAATATGTAGAGCCCCTGAGCATCGAAAACTTGGCACAACGCGGCCCAAACAAAGGGAAGCAGATAGCCTACGATATTCGCTTTGAGGTATAAATGTGGAATTGTATCGATTTCCACAAACACGTTGACAAAATCAATGTAAAACATCACCGTGGACACCAACATCCAGTGAGTAAAAACTAAGTTATACCATCGTCCTGTAAATTGATTTAAATTCGGCCACAAATTCGATATTAACGCCCGGAATCCTCCTAAAAGCGGTGAGATGGTGACGAGTAAGCTGATGAACACGTAGTGGCGGAACTGACGCCACACTGGGAACTTAATCCAGGTGGCGATCCCGTAGATGATGGTCGCAGTGGTCAACACGGCCGTCACTAATCCACAAACGACTGCCGTCCGAACCATGTAAACAGGTAAAATGGTTTCAGGATCACTCATTGAGATATTTGCTGAACGCCGCATGTCTCTCGAAGTGGAGGAAAAGGAAAAGTTTTTAAATAGTATATTGTTCCGATACAACCGTTTACAGACTGTTTAAACGTTCGCTTAAAGCATCCAGTCCAGACAATATGCGGTTGAATTATTAACAGCATTGAGGTATTATTTATAATAGAGCCACAGACCCGAACAAAACTGTCGAAAAAAGTGGCACTGCTGTCATGTTCAAGTAGATGCCAATAACGCTTATTTGTAATTTACAACAACATAATTACTTCGTACAAAATAACTCTTTACTCAAACGTTTAAGTGTCAAATTGGCTTACGTACTTATTACCACAAATATGTTTCGTGTAAATTAACTTTTTTAGCGTACCCTGACTCATGTCTCTTGTCAAACTTGGAACATGGCACGAATGGAGCAGATTTTAATAGTTTTACATACTAAAAATATTTTCATTATTATTTTATTTAGGTATTAAAATATATTTCTTGTTTGAACTAAATAAACTCGTAAATTGTTAATAACAAATTAAGTTACGTTTTTATTTAACAACTGCATAAAAGGGTCCCGACAATGCATAGAAGGGATCAGTAATAATGACATTATGATTTCTCAACTCATCTTGTTCTAGTATGTGAAATAAGAGTAAGGCAAGTGCAAAATATTAACATTTTTAACCCTTTAAAGTTTGATGGCGTGGCGTGAAAGTCGGTGGCGTAGTATGCACAGCAGCACATATTGTCTTTAGGTGTCCTTGGCGTTCGTGGCGTGACTCTGAGACACAATAAAACAAGTATACGTGACTCTGAGACAAAATAAACCAAATAAAGCATTTTTTTTTATTAATGTAACCTGTAGGATCTGCCTGTAAAAGGCATATGTTCATACAATGGCTCACTCGCCTTCGCACACATAGCAATATCATATATGCGTCCACTCTCGCCCTCGGCTCGCGTGTAACTAAACGCAGCATCCTATGTGACGTGCGCCTGAGACAGTGTATATCTATGTATGTATAGATACCTACTACCACAAACACTAAATAACCATTTTACGCTTCTTTTGTATACATTGTCATTTTTTACGTTTTTATTGAGATATTAAAGCTGTGTTGAGTGAAAGACTTTTACGCTTCTTTTGATTAAACATAACAAAAAAACATATACCTATGATTATGCCGAACGAACACACGAGAGACGAATTATTTGGCTGAAATTATTCTTGACGTCTGTCTCTTCCTAAACGTGACCTCAATTTTTCAAGATCGCGTGGGAATATTTAATAAAAAAATAGGATAATTATTTATTGCACTTCTTTATTAATAAATAAAATATAAAACTATAGCGACTCCTTAGATTTTTGTTCTGTGATGAGGTGCATTTTGTAGGGACAAAATAAATAATTATAATCTAAAATATGCTATGATTTTACATAGGATTCGTTAATTAATCAATAGAATCTGCGTAAAAAAGAATATTCCGACCTTTTTTTTTATTTTATAGCTGTTATTTCTGCAATTTTTCACTGAAAATTAAGTCATTTTGAGACCCGTCACGTGTCATGGTCTAAACGACACTGATCGCCCAACTAATGCGATTTGTGATTTTGCATTAGTTGGGAGGGTGCCATTTTTTCCGTCGGATTGGGTGTCCATGTAATTAATACGTCAATGATTAACAGAAATAAAAACAATGAAATAAATATTTAGTTTTCCTGTTTCTTTGCTTTGTTTTCTTTACGCGTCTACGTCACCAAGCGAGTATCTAACAGGAAGACTATTTTATATATATTAAGTAATTGTTTTTCTATTCACAATGTAGGATATTATGCTTGCATAAGAAGGATGCGTAATATTAAACGAATGTTCAAACTGACGGGGAGCGGTTGTATCGAGAAAAATATTATTTAAAAACCGGTCAAGTGCGAGTCGGACTCGCGCACCGAGGGTTCCGTACAAACACTCCATCCTTAAGTGGTTAAGTTAAGTTTGCACCTGGTATGTATAGCGCTCCATACAAATGAGGTGCAAAGTTAACGCAACCAATCTCGTTTGTTGTATGGGAGCCCCCCTTAAATATTTACACCTAGGAGACAATGGTGATGGTGATTATACTTCTCAGAAAAGTGTTGATAATTTATTATACATATTGGTATTTTCAATAGAATTCTAAATAAGAATGGGCTTATAACTGGTGTAATTACAACATTTTTGTTGAATATTGCCGCCGAAAATCGTAGTTTTAAGGAGTAACCCAGGGACATCACCATGGCAACAGAAAAAAGTTGATTTTAATTATTGTTATTTAATGTTATCAGACCAGCACGACCCGCGGCGGCAGGCGAGCGAAGGCTACCGCGAGCGAGAAAGGGACGACAAACGGTGGCCATACATACAGGTATAGTTGAAATTACTCAAGGTTTCCTAATTCCACTTGAGAGCTTATCTTGCATACATGACCCCACAAAGCCATTGTTTTTCTCCTGTATACTCCGTTGGGAAAAATGGAAGCAGGTAATAAAAACCGGCCAAGTGACAGTCGGACTCGCGCACCGAGGCTTCCGTACAAACTCTGGCCGGGTTTAAGTTAAGTTTGCACCTAGTACGTATGGCGCCGCATACAAATGAGGTTTGTTGTATGGTAGCCCCACTTAAATATTTATTTCATTCTGTTTAGTATTTGTTGTTATAGCGGCAACAAAAATGTCTGTGAAATTTTCAATGAGCATATCACGGTTCATAAGATACAGCCTGGTGACAGACGGACAGACAGGCGGAAAGCGGAAGTCTTAATAATTGGGCTCTTTACCCTTTAGGTACGGAACCCTAAAAAACGCAATCAAATATCTTCTTGTTTCAATTGGCGTAAGTCACAGTATAGCCAAATAGTTGCAGTGACGTAGATAAATGATAATATACGTTAGTAAAACATACCTCTTCCACAGATGTCGCCTGGTAACTGGTGCAGACGATCTCCCGGCCCTGTACACCCAGGTAAGCCATATTTTTTTTTTTTTTTTTTGTATGAGTTAATAACTTGCTTTAGTTTCATACCTAATCAAAATCGTATGGAAGTCTGTTCAGGGCGCGTGACAACGCCTGCAACCGCACTCTCCATATTCATTAGTACTATATGGCATTATAAAAGCTGGTCGGTTAGTTAGATTACGAAATCTGTATCTCAGGTCCGATTCACTTTTGTTCACTTTTATTTATTTATTTAATCTTTATTGCACAAAAGAAAGAACTTATATCGAACGTACGAACGTACCAGTCAACCTTAGGGCAAAGCAGGAAAAATATAGGTGGTGCGGGTATAAGGAGATTCAAGTGTATTTTTCTACCGTGAACGAACTGAGAAAAAAATCTACCACATGAGATACGGTTTCTCGGTTTCGTTAAACATAAATCTTCACTTATTAAATTCTTCAAAATAGCGAGTCTATTTTACGAAACTGGCAGGAAAGAATACACGTGAGGTTGTTAGCGGGAGGGGGAGTAACAAAGAACCTCACCAAATATCACCAGGAGGGGTCAAAGAAAAAACCTCGCGTGATTTTTGCACAAGCCCTTACCTTTGTTACCTGCGAACAAATCGCGAATCTTCCTAAGGCATGTTAGTATTGAAAGGGTAAATCCAAAGTAAATACACGTTGAGCGGAAAACCTCGTTTATAGGCATCAAAAAGGTAAAATATAAGTAAAATAACTAATTTAAAGAATGCCTCAAATATAATAGAGTCAAAGGAAAATCGCCTCCGTCAAGATCTCACATCGCAAAGGAACTAGTCATTTTTTAGGGTTCCGTAGTCAACTAGGAACCCTTATAGTTTCGCCATGTCCGTCTCTCCGTCTGTCCGTCCGTCCGTCCGTCCGTCCGCGGCTTAGCTCCGTGACCATTAGTACTAGAAAGCTGAAATTTGGTATGAGTATGTGTATGTATAACGCCGACAGAACGGTAAAATAAAATTTAAAAAAAAATTTTTTTTTCGGGTACCTCTCTAACACCTAAAGTGGGGGTGATTTTTTTTTTCTTTTCAACACTGGTGTGTTGGGTATCGTTGAATAGGTCTTGTAAAAATAATAGGGGTCTTCTAACATTATTTTTTGATAAAGTCAGCAGTTTTGTAAATATTCGCTCCAAAAACAAAAAAATTAGTGTCCCCCCCCCTCTAACTTTTCAACCACGGGTCAAAAAAAATCGGAAAAATTCATGTTAATGAGGCCTTATAAGTACTTTCAATGAAAACTATATTGAACAAAATCGGTCGAGCCGTTTTTGAGTTATCGCCAAATTTCATATTTTTTCTTTAAAAGGTCGTAAGTTGACATCCAGAAGGTAATAAGTGATTACAGTTTCTAGGACGTGTACGACCTTTTTATAGAGCTTCAAATCTTTCTTAACTTAAAACTCGGGTTTAAAACAGCAGTTTATTGTGAAGGATGAGCAACTACGGAACCCTACACTGAGCGTGGCCCGACATGCTCTTAGCCGGTTTTTTAAAGCTAAATTGCATAGACTATAGTGATGTTTTTTTTTTATTAATATTTATTTTAACGGCTGTAAGCGAATTTCCTTTGGCGACGGATTGATTTTAAACTATAAGGTGTCTTTATTGAGATTATATTATATTATTGTTTTATTTCCCCATTAGTTTGGTTTCTTTCGGTTGGTGTTGTGTACGATTTCATTAAAGAAAACAGTACTATTGTGTGGTTTTGTACCTCATTATCGTCCATCATAAAATAGAAGCATAGATAAGGTGCCGTTTTGGTGGATTATCAACTCTAAGGCCAATAGTTATAGTTGCTTTAATAGGGGTCCTCAGGAAGAGAACCTCAGGTAGTCAGGTAAATTACTGTTTAAATAAACTTTAACTCGTGGCAATAGCCTTAGAGTTGATAATCAACCAAAATTACACCTTATCTATGCTATGAAACACGCTTTTCTTTTATGTCTGAAAATAATGAGGTACCAAGCCACACAATAGTACTGTTTTCTTTAATGAGATCATACACGACGCCAACCCCGTACACGCAGTTTATCGTAATTTCTGTTCTAATGATTATCATCATGTTAATACCAGAATGGAAGAATAGGACGTTATAACTATGATCAAACGGAATAAGACTCCAGTACCCTAAAGGCCCCCATACATGGAAGGCAAAACTGATCAGGCCGACCCGTAAGCGTGGTGACCTTAATGCCTTGATCACACGTACCGAGCAAACGGGCGAGACAGTGCTCTCGGCCGAACGAAGCGGCGAGACAGTAGCTCGGCTCCCGTTCTATCTACTAGGCCGAGTGTCCACCCTCCCGCAACCCCGCACTGTCTCGCTCGCTCACTCGGCCGGTCTGAACGTGCACTGTCTCGCCACTCGGCGATTTTTTTACGATCCATCGTGTCCGAAAGTCTCAGTAGAACTGAACTGACTGTGCTAATTTCAAAACATGTGTAAATAGCTACTCGCTTACATCACTGTCTCGGCCGAGAAACATATTACTGTCTCGCCCGTTTGCTCGGTACGTGTGATCAAGGCATAAGGCCGTTTCATTCATACACGGTACGGATTTAAGTCCGATCAGATGGAACTGAAGGTAAACCTGGTCATGTATGGGGGCCTTAAGTATGAGTTGAGGTGACCGTACTCGGTAGCGACAGCGTAAAAGATTTGTACGGAGAATAACACAATGTCCCTAGCAGTTACTTTGTAGATTACAATACGGTAATTGACTATAGTGAAAATAAATTATATAATTGACACCACTAAACACACACTCAAAAATACGCAGAACCAAATAAACTACTTACCACTAACTTTGGAACATTAAACATTTTTTTAATTGGACAAAAACTAAAAAGAAGACGTGTTTTGACTACTGATTTTTATGACGTCACATGCCAGTATCTTTTTTTTTTTATGTCATAGGGGGCAAACGAGCAAACGTATCGCCTGATGGTGCGCGATTACCGTCGCCCATAAACACCTGCAACACCAGAGGAGTCACAATTGCTTGTCTGCCCGGAGGACGAAGATAGAATGCCTCTACGCTAGTAATTTCACCGGCTATCTTACCCCCACACCGGAACACAACAATGCGAACATTGCTGTTTGGCGGTGGGTTAGCAGGCAAGACGGTAGTAACAACGGACGGACCCTGCACGAGGCCCTACTACTCCAAAAAAAATCTTCATAGAAACTTCATACTAGCATATCGTTTTTGACGTTTCATAAAAAGTAGCTGATTTGAGCTGTCATCAAATACCGTATTCTGCGTAGGTACAAGTCGTTTATGGAGTCGCTAGTGAGTACCGTCACTACAGTGCAGAGTATAGAGGTACAGAGTGTCTTTCGGATTCATAGGAAAATTTAAACAATAAGTACTTATTTATGTCATGTCGATGGAGACACCTTGTTAGTCTGTGCTTTGTATAAATAATATTTCATCACAATTTAAGAGCGGAAGTATTACCTTGAAATAATTAAATGTATTAAACTGCTAGATTCTTCAAATATAAGTTAATTCAAATCACGAAACTAAAATCCTTGTAATTTTGGTTTACCAAAATAATAATATAATATATGTGTATCGCATACTTCTAGTCCAATTTTGAACTCGATACTTGGACGTCCGACTTTCTCTCTTTCTATAAAATGCAATGTGAGAGAGACGGGCGACATTGTGTCGAAATCGCAACCTCTTTTAGTCTAGCGCCATTAAAATAATCTTTCGAAGAAAATGCGATGAAATTTTATTTATACTCGAACAGCTTTCGACATTTTTATAAGCCCCTAATTAATTTAAATTAATTTAGTTAATTAAGTTGATTGACCCTATTATGATGATGCGTGTAAATACTCTTTAGGTAACCAACAATAGTAACTTAACCTTTTAAAGGTAACTTCTAAATCACTTAACCTTGGGTTAAAAAATAAGGTTAAAGTTACGAAAATGTGATGGCCGTCAACGGAAAATTTGCAATACATTTGTTTATTTATTTGGCTCTCAAGTACAAACGATTCTGAGTAAGAAATACTAAAAGTTAGGAAATTCCATCAGCTCTCTTTAATGTGGGCAATAAGAAAAGTTACCTTTGAAATTACCTAATGGTAAAGTCGGTATTTGATGGGATGTAAGTATAGGTACAAACCATACTAATTAAATTGGTTGACATTTTCAGTCAATAAAAACTTATAAATATCAACCGATTTTCCTGTAGATATATTCTTTCTGTTTTAGTTCAAAATGTGTCTGTCTATCAACCTCTATAAAAAAAAACCATACAAAAATTCAAATTGTTTTTACGTTAGAAGTTTTGATAATAGCGCCATCTGTAGTAAAGCTTGGACGTCTAAATCGCGCTAAGGAAAATGGTGATTTTTTTCAATTGAAATTTAGATTAGACTCAGTTAAAGTACAAGGAATCTGTTATTCATGTATTAGTACGGGTTCGCGACTTTGCTTGTGATGATAAATATATGTATTGTTAAGTATTTGACGAAATTAAATCTATTACCCTGTTGACAACCAGAATTTCCTAAAATTTCTGTCACTGCGCTTCAAAACTACGTATCTAGTTAGATGTTTGATACCGAGATACGAGCTTCGCTGAGTAAGTTAATGAGTTCTGGTTGACAACAGATGTCTTACGTTTTATAGCCGATTATACTTTTATTTCATTCAATACGTACCTACTAGCTGAGGTATCGTTGTGATTTTGATTAAAACATACTAAATTTTTGCGTATCATCATAACAGCCGATAGATGTCCACTGCTGGACAAAGATCTCCCCCAAAGTTCTCCACAACGATCGATCTTGCGCCACCCTATGTCTAAGTATATTAGGAATCCTTTGAGACCGAATTCACTTCGTTTTGTTCTAACAAAGAATGGAACCCGATGGGTATTGTATGCGTTACAAACTGCTCTTGTGATTTATGATACAAGAGTGCACCTTAAAAATTATTCCTACTATATACAGCTAATACGTCCAGCATCAAAAGTGGTTGACAATTTTACTACTAGCATATGTCAAATTGCATATTAAAATTGTCGGCTAGTGTTGTAGTGCAGTTGCATACTGAGCCGGCGGTCGTGGATTCGAATCCCTGCCAGGGCAAATATTTGTGTGATGAACTCGAATATTGGTTGCTGGGTCTTGGAAGTATATCTATTTATATATATGTATACTAGCACCCGTTGTATAAAAGCATTGCTTAGTTTGGGATTAGGTTCATTTGTGTAAAATTGTTTCGTAATATAAAAAATATATATAAATGATTGATTTATTCGAAAATAATAAGCAAAGTCGCAGACTGTGCTTTGACAGAAGTGATCATGTCACCTTAAGCAATAAGAAATAACTTCACTGTAAAATAGTTCTTAAACCTATTGTAAAGTTATTTTGTCTTTGTTTCGTGTATAAATAGGAGACTTATGGATGCCGGTAAAAAGACTTTCAATTTTTTTTTCATAGTGAATATATGCAAATTTTGGAAATGGTAAAAAAAGTATGTACCTTGATTAATTGAATTACCAGACTTAATAATTATGCACATTTATTGTTTTTTTTATTTTATTGTGTGGATTTCTTTTTCCAGATTTTTTATTCAATAGAATTAACAATTTATGATAACCATAGTAAAACAAAGTCTGATGTCGCTTCATTTACTAAAGATTCGTTAAAGATAATATTATTTCAGCTAAATTTGTGAAACTGAATCATTGATACAAAAATCAAAACAAGGACAAATTTGGTCAGGTCTCCTGTCGTTGGGGTGGTGGAGTGGTTGACATGTTGGACAGGTAATCCAAGAGTACAGAGTTCGAGAAATTTAAATGTTTCTTTGCGATCGTATCAATGGTTCATTATCATTATATAATATTTGTTTAATGATGAACTTAGTAAATTTTAGTCACACAAGATTATGTTAATTTTATTTAAACACATTGAGAAAAGTCGCCTTTAGTTTATGATTAATTGTATAAGGCTTCAACCCGTTGATACGACATTTTAACGAACTAAACCCTCTTTTTGAATTATTAAATGACTATATTACAGAGGACGCTTAGGCCTTAGGCGGAGGATACTGCTTAATTTCACACGGTATGCATAAAGATATGGTAGCTCGGGGGTCAAAGCACTGTTCCGTGATAAGCAGAGGTCATAAGTTCGATACCCGCCTTCAATGTGAAATTTTGCATTTATTTTTAACTTTTGTATCAATATTCTTATTTTTGCAGACAAGTGACAAATAGCGTTAATTTGTGACATCCAATTCTAAAGCTGTTTAACACACAAAATACCGGCAAACATAAGTTTGCTATGTGTTTCTATTGCATGTTGCTTAGCACGGACAACTCGACAGGCTGATTAATACAGTTCTAATTTCAGAGTATTTTACCATCATAAACACCGTGGTACACACAGCTGCAAAAATATAATGTAAGCTCGGGGTACTTTAACCTTATATGGTTACTTTGCCGACCAATAATAACACCATTATTTTAAACTATAGTATATTCTAACAGGCTTTATGCGTGCGACAGCTCTCTTTTTGGTACATTTTAATCGAAGTTAGGTTATAAAATGTAGATACTGAGATGATAGTTGTCACACAGCGCACAAAGTCATATGAAGTAGACTTTATTAAATTCTCGAAAATAACATGTCGTGCCATGTGAATAATCTGCCTCTGTGTAAGCGTCAGGTATCATTTTTAAGAATTTAGTAATTAAATAAAAGGAGTTTTATGGTGGGCAAAGTAACCTTGTAGGGATAAAGTACCCCGATTGGTTTGTTCCATATCTTCGGATTATATTAGATTCAAAAGACGAACGAATCGTGTATATTTTTACAGCTGAGTGTACTGTACCAGTGAATAGAGATATTGTACCTAACTATCTTTAAATATTGGTTCCATACTCGGTTGCATAAAATTGATAATAATAATTGTTATTTGGCATAATTTTTGTAGCCATATTTTTTACTTTTCTCTGAAGTGTTACAAAACAAGCCTATAATCTAGCCGAACGGTTTTCAATCTCAAAACTCCTGTAGCGTTAATTATTTATACAATTACAGCTAACGATTTTATGCAAAACAATACGTTATGCCAATTAACTGTATGCCAGCCGTAAAAATCTAAATCAATAAATGTCATATTTTAATATCAGATATACTACGGAAAGCGATACTAACGCCATTTATGGATATTGTTTCTGGTCACAGTTTTAACACAGTGGAACTATAGAAAGTACAGTCACCAAAATTTATAAACTTAAGTAATTTATTTAGTAGTAATTAATTGAATTAGGCGTTACTTTGCGGAAACCCATAATAATTAAAGCAATAGGTAGTTATTGTATTAATTAATAAATTTAGTTAGCACATTTTCACTTGAACTGCTTTGATTGACAAAGTTACTTTGACGTATGTTTATGTGAATTTGGTTATAAGTTAAAAACTTAACTAAATGACTAGGTAGTGGTGTAAGCAAATTGAATGGATGTTACGTCAAAATTCAAATATAGAACGTCAATTTCTGTATACAGACACGTTACTACTACATATACATAGTCCTTTAGAAAATGAATAATTTATTGATAAAATTCGTTATAGGTCATTTTCTATTTTCTTAGTTAAGTTTTTCACCTATAGCTAATATTTGGGCTACAAGAAGTGAAACTTATATCATTAGAATTATTTATTTGTTGTGTGTTGTTGTTAATAGATATGTCTCTGATCTGACTTGTATTTGGCAGCCTGTCAAGTGTCTCCGCGTAACACAAACAAGAATGACAGTTGACAGTGTAACTGTCAAATTGTGAGCAACCTCCCTTAGAGCGGTATCATTTATATTGAAGTTTATTGTAACGTGTAGAGAGTATATAATTGTTAATATTAAAGATTTTAGCATATGTAATGTATGTTTTATTGTAGCGCATCCTTAAGGCTTATCCGTTAAAAAATTCTGATTGTTTTAGACATTTTTCTCTATGATCAAACATGTTTCTTAACATATTACAATGTTACTACTTAGAACAGGGCTATGGCGATTTTTGAATTTTTCATTGATAATTTTGGTTTCAAAAACTACTCGAACGACAAAATTCAAGCAGAAAACTGTTTAATTTTTTTTACTTATTTTCGAATGCACACAATAAAAGCAAGAAATAGCTGTTACTTTCTAGAACCATAGATCAAACATGGTTCTACATTCCTACGGATCGCTTATAACGCTCCATACAAATGGCCACGTAGTGGATACAATAAGTACTTTGCCATTTTCACAGTGAATTTTAAGTTCATGATAGTCATACAATAAAATTATTGTTTTGTTAATTTATACTGAAAACAATTTCACAAATTATTTTTGATAAAAATCATAAAATTGCGTACCTTTGAAGTCACATTATATTTTTTTTTCTTTGTTCATAACATATTGAGTTAATTCCTTTGGTTGTCCACTATATCAGGTTAACTTGTATATCAATAAAACAACAATTTGAAAATTTACTAATTATTATTATTCAAAGTGACAATTTAGCCAGCGCCATTATTCAATGTTTTTTTATTACGTCGTCTATTTATTTGCTATATACGACAGTGCTACAGATATAATTGCGAACATTCATGACATCCATGTGATTAAATAATCGGTTATGAATTAGTTTCGGCTTTTACATTCGCTCGTCCAGCCAACAGCGCTCTATGCGATTTTAACATCAAAAAGAACACATTCATCAGCAGACGAGTTATAATAAAACAAATGATTAAGAACATAATCACATATGGGGTAACATCGACCGGGTTTAACAGTGTTGGTAGTGAAATAATTGCAAAAAAATATACACTTCCCGTGAACACAAAAGCAAAAGATGCTATAACTATTTTTTTGCACATATCGGATTCGCCGTGCGCTTGTCGCGATTTCTTAAATAACGCACACAACACTCGTAAATACAGTATAATGTTTATCACAGGAACTAAACCTAGAAACCCAAAGAATATGTAGAGCCCCTGAGCATCGAAAACTTGGCACAACGCGGCCCAAACAAAGGGAAGCAGATAGCCTACGATATTCGCTTTGAGGTATAAATGTGGAATTGTATCGATTTCCACAAACACGTTGACAAAATCAATGTAAAACATCACCGTGGACACCAACATCCAGTGAGTAAAAACTAAGTTATACCATCGTCCTGTAAATTGATTTAAATTCGGCCACAAATTCGACATTAACGCACGGAATCCCCCTAAAAGCGGTGAGATGGTGACGAGTAAGTTGATGAACACTTAGTGGCGGAACTGACGCCACACCGGGAACTTTATCCAGGTGGCGATCCCGTAGATGATGGTCGCAGTGGTCAACACGGCCGTCACTAATCCACAAACGACTGCCGTCCGAACCATGTAAACAGGTAAAACGGTTTCGGGATCACTGATTGAGATATTTGCTGAACGCCGCATGTCTCTCGAAGTGGAAGAAATCCTTTTTTAAATAGTATATAGTTCCGATACAACCGTCTACAGACAGTTTAAACGTTCGTTTAAAGCATCCAGTCCAGACAATATGCGGTTGAATTATTAACAGAAAAAAAAACAATGAAATAAATATATAGTTTTCCTGTTTCCTGGCTTTGTTTTCTCTACGCGCCTAAGTCACCAAGTGAGTATCTAACAGGAAGACTATTTATTAAGTACCTAACTGTTTTTCGGTGAACAATACTGTATTCTGCCTGAATAAGAACGATGCGTAAATATTAAACGAATGTTCAAACTATCGGGGAACCGTTGTATTCGAGACAAATATTATTTAAAATTGTTGTATTGTTTTAAAAATAATTTCTAGACCTATTGAACCAAATTTGTTTTTAATTTAATTGATAAGTCTACCAGGACAATCTGAAAGTCTCCATCTAGGGCACAGATTATATACAAGTTACTACGTAACAGATACCCCACTTGTTTGGACGGCAGGCGCTGCCATCGCTATCGATGCCCCCTCCCGCGGGTGACGCAACGTCATTGGAATGTGCGCTAGGGTTGCCTCCGTTATGTAAACGCTAGCTTTTTCTCGTGCCTTCGCTCGTTTGGTCAACCAGTCTAGTCAGCAGAGGCGTGGCGTCCAGACAACCCGATTCCCACTGGGTTGCCCACTTCAGGACGATTAAACACCATTCTCTACACGGTTTGAAAAGGGTCTTTTTCTTTAAAAAGACCCTGTTCAAACCGTTTGGTTACCTTTGCATCCGACCGTTCCCTCTTTCCGCTTCTCTGCTTTCCGTTCTCCGCTCGCCGCTCTCCGCTCTCCGCACGCCGCTCTCCGCTCTCCGCACGCCGCACTCCGCACGCCGCTTTCCGCACGCCGCACTCCGCTCTCCGCACGCCGCTCTCCGCACGCCGCTTTCCGCACGCCGCACTCCGCTCTCCGCACGCCGCTCTCCGCACGCCGCTCTCCGCACGCCGCTTTCCGCACGCCGCACTCCGCTCTCCGCACGCCGCTCTCCGCACGCCGCTCTCCGCACGCCGCTTTCCGCACGCCGCTCTCCGCTCTCCGCAAGCTGCACTACATTCTCCACACGCCACTCTCCGCACGCCGCTCTCCGTTTTCCGCACGCCGCTCTCCGCGCGCTGCTCTCCGCTCTCCGCACGCTGCACTACGCTCTCCGCACGCCACTCTCCGCTTTCCGCACGCCACTCTCCGCTCTCCGCACGCCTTTCTCCGTTTTCCGCACGCCGCTCTCCGCACGCTGCACTACGCTCTCCGCACGCCACTCTCCACTCCGCACGTCGCTCTCCGCACACCGCTCTCCGCTCTCCGCACGCCGCACTCCGCTCTCCGCACGCTGCTCTCCGCTTTCCGCACGCCACTCTCCGTACGCCTTTCTCCGCTCTCCGATCGCCGCTTTCCGCTCTTCCCTCTCCGCTCTTCCCTCTTGTTACAGTAATACAAGATGGTTTTTATAGTGCGGTACTCTAAGATGTTCTAGGCAGGGACTTAGACTTACAAAAAGTCTTATCTTATTTTTCCTAATATTAATCGAGAGAAAGTTAATCGAATTAATTAATCGATTAAAAATTTAATGGGTTACCCTCATCTGGGAGAATAATATTGGTTAGAAATACACTTCGCATAACACGTTTCGCAGAAACACTTTCGGTCGAATGGTAAGATGGCATAAAGGTATAGTTGGCATTACTACTACCTCGCATACGACACATTTTGCAGCACATTGTTTTGTAGAATATCTCTTTGGCTGACTTTGGTTTAGCATAAATTTATGTACCATAATAATCCTATAGCATACGATTACAATAGCATAATTATTTTCTACTAGCAGAAAAGTGCGTTAAGTAGACTTTACGTAGTAGAATGTAAGTACCGTTAGGTACGACGACGAGCGGTTCGAGGAGCAGTGTTAGGTATCTTGCCACCGTGGGGCAACTGCCACTAAATTTTTAATCACAACAATTGTAATGCATAAATTAGGTCCTGATTCCACCTTAGGGCAGGTCCGACTTGGATTAGGTTAGGTACGACGACGAGCGAAGCGAGGAGGAGTGTTAGGTTGAACTGAGACCGTAACGAGCGAGCGAAGCGAGCGAGCCGCGCGGCATCGGCCGGCTACCATACCACTCCATGGACAAAATGTGTAATCACAATAATTAGTAATGCATAAATTAGGTACTGATTGCATCTTAGGGCAGGTCCGACTTGGATAAGGTTAGGTATTCCGCATATGTCCTGTACAACAAGATAAGACAATTAAGTCTATCTTGGAATCAAATAGTATTCGGTTTGACAAATTTATGCCGCCTAAAATATTATGCAAAAAAAATATCTGCGAAAGTACTATTCGTTTAGAAGACTGTTATGCTCATCAACATTATGCCAATATAAGATTCGGTATTACAAAAATCTGCGAAATGATTTATGCCAAAGCATACTCTGCGTAAGATGTTTCTGCCAAACGTTACTTCTGCCAAGTATCGTTATGCAAAACAAATATACGTCAAAAAAGTTTCTACAAGATAATAGTGAACCAAATTTAATCGCTAAAATTTAATCGACAATTAGGTAACTTAATCTTTCGAGATTAAATCAATCGGAACTCGTACGATTAGATTAACTAATCGTCAATTTTAATCGTTAATCGAGATTAAAAAAGTTAATATCGGAACTCGTACGATTAGATTAACTAGTCAATTTTAATCGTTAATCGAGATTAAAAAAGTTAATCTTAATCGTTAATCGATTAACTTTTGCCCATCTCTGCTGGGAACGCGGAAATCATGTTTTTTCGGTTTAATTATTAAAATAATACAGATTTTGAAAATGTAAGACGTATACATTATAGTTAACATCTCGTTATGTTATTATTAAAAAAAACTGATAACTTTCCCTGCAGTATTTATGACATACTCTAAGGGTTTATGTTGCTTTTTTGAGGTAACTTTAAAAAAAACTATCGAGGAAACTACAAGTAATCGTGTTTCTAAAACATAACGAATAATAGAGTGAATCTTTAAATATTGTACTTATTGATTGTATAACTAAACATCTATTCTATACTATTATAAAATCCTAAATTTGTATTGAAAATAAATTTTCTATGGAGGGAGGTCATGATTTCAGGAAAAATCTCGATAGCGTGATGCAGCCTGATAGTTGTTTTGTATGGACACGCGTCGCCGTGCCAACCTGGCGCCATCTGTTTTTAAAAAAAACCATTGTCCTCGCATCACGCCGAAACGGCTGGATAAAAAGCTACTAATTTTGGTACAGGAATAGCTGAACATCCAAAGATGGTTATAGGATACTTTTTATTATGATTAATATTTATCTCTGAAAACATAAATTCCATGAAATATTTTCCTTACAATGTGTAAACCTTATAATGACAGCGTTTGTGATTTTGAATTTAGAACGACGCGACCCCCGCGTGGCTCTTACGTGTACAAAAACTAAAAAGTATGAATTCGACATAATACCTCCGCGCGGCCCACCGGTATTAACAATAAGGTTAAGGTTGTTTGAGGCGTTGAGTTACGGAAACCGTTTTAGTTAGATAGAAAAGATGGCGCCAATTATCGACCAACACAGACGAAAATATGAGTGCAATGTTCGTTGTAAATTGGCTCATGCTCAAAAAAAAACATACATTTCTTTAAAAACACAATTTGCGACAATAGGAATTAATTAATGCTCTTTTATAGAATATGCAATTATATTCTTCTGTAGTTTGTAAGTATTGACCATAAAAAAGCCCGGAGACGCAATAATAAATGTTAATGAATAAAAAAGATTTTTTAATGCCATTTTATCGAGTGTAATTGAAATAGAAGTATTTCGAATGAATTTAAGTTAATTAAATACATTTTTAAATATGTTTTACCAACCAACATTTAGAACATTAGGCGCAAATTTTTGTATTGTTTGTGTTTGGCCTAACTTACTTCAGGAAAAATATTGATAGCGTGATGCAGCTTGATTGTTGTTTTGTATGGACACGCGTCGCCGTGCCAACCTGGCGCCATCTGTTTTCATAAAATCCTTTGTCCTCCAATCACGCCGAAATGGCTGGACGGATTTTAACCATTTTTGGTACAGGGATAGCTGGACATCCGAAGATGGTTATAGGATACTTTTTTTCCGTCTACGGTAAAGAAAAAATACGCGAATGAAGTCGTGTGCATCTCATAGCGTCATCCATTAGCGTCGTGAATTTGAATTTAGCACCACGCGTAGCGTACCCCGCGGGGGGCCGGCCTGCGCTACCCACCGGGGGACAATAGCTCTGAGGTTGGACGAGTCGCCGAGTTACGGACACTGGGGCAGTAGGTGGCGTTAGTGGTACACGAAATGATAATTTTATGAAACAAAACTGAACACAATTTTGTTATTATTAATTTCTCGATGCAACAATGGGAACTACCACTCTATTATTGCATACTAGCTGTGCCCCGCGGTGTTACCCGCTAATCCCACGGGAACACTAATTTTTTTCTGGATGAAAAGTATCCTATGTCTTTTCTCGGGTCTCAAACTATCTCCATACCAAATTTCATCTAATTCGGTTCAGTGGTTGAAGCGTGAAGAGGTAACAGACAGACAGACAGATAGACACACTTTCGCATTTATAATATTAGTATGGATAAAAATCATGTATTTACTCAGTAGTTTATAAATATTGACCGTCTTTTCATAAACGTACTGAGACGCGGAGAAAATTTGAAATGAATAAATAAGTTGTTTTTTACTTTCTTGACTTTCTTGAGAGACAATAATCAAAATAAAATTATTTAAAATCAATTTTATCCTTTGACGTATAAATATTTACGGAAAGTTAATGAAATATGATACGCGCATAAGTGCTACCAGTAGCGCCATCTGTGAGCTTTAAACAGTAGTTTTCCCTGAGGTGCCGTCCGCAGCAGAGTTTTCGCAATGGCGAAGTGAGTGGATTGGTCTGTAATTTGTGTATTGTTTTACTAGCTTTTACCCACTGCGCTCGCGTTAAAACATACGTTCACTATATTACTACGTCTACTACGACCTCTTACACAAATTTGAAGTTAATGAGTGATACATTTAAATGTTATTACTATGTACAATTAATTTCTTTAATTTTAATACAGCTGATGCAAAGTTTAAGTTGACAGCTCGAGGGCCGTTCAGCGTCAGTATGTGTTTAGACAAAATATAAACAATCTCAAACAACGTTTGATTAAACTTTTAAGTATTTTTAAAGAGATGGTGACTAACAGAGACGGGAGGCAATAAGAAAAAAAACAATATCGTACAACGGAAAAAAGAAAGCAAGGCTGATGAAACTTAAGCAATACGAAGAGATGGTATCGAAAAAAACGGGGGGCTCGGGGGGCGGAGCCCCCCGCTCTAACAAAATACTACATGCTAAAACTGAAAAATTCAAGTAGCTTTGATGAAAGGCTAAGTTACCTGTAGATATATGGTGATCAAGAAAAAACAAAACCCTAAAAGGCTAAAAAGAAAGCAAGTCTCATCAAACTTTTAAGTATCCTGAAAAGATAGTGAACTAAAATGGCATAGTGCTCGCATTAAGAAAACACAAAAACTTAAAACGGAATCGAGAACGCAAGTCTGATCAAACTTAAAAAAATTCTAAAGAGATGGCGACCCAACCAGACGGGAAGCACGAAGAAAAAACAATATCGCACAACGGAAAGAAGAAAGCACGCCTGATGAAACTTTTAAATAACACGAAAAGATGTTATTGAAAAAAAAATGTATAACATGCTAAAACAGAAAAATAAAGTAAATCTGATGATAGGCTAAGAAGTTACGTGTAGATATGGTGATCAAGAAAACACAAAACCTTCACTAACGAGTAAGCAAGTCTGCACAACCTTTTGAGTAACCCGAAAAGATAGTGAACGATAGTGGCATAGTACTCGCATAAATGAAACGGAAACAAGAAAGCAGGTTTGACCAAACTTTTAGGTATTCTAAAGAGATGGTGACTAACAGAGACGGAAGGCACTAAGTTAATTATACCGCAACACGGAAAGAAAAAAGCAAGACTGATAAAACTTTTAAGCAGCACGAAGAGATGGTATTTAAAAATACAGGAGGCTCGGGGGGCAGTGCACTCAGAAAATGTCATTTGCTAAAACTGAAAAATTCAATTAAATCTGATAAAAGGCTAAGTGGCCTGTAGATATGGTGATGAAGAAAACGTAAAACCTTAAAACGCTAACAAGAAAACAAGTCTGATCAAACATAAAAGCAACCTGAAAATATATTGAACTAAAATGGCTTAGTGCTCGCATTATAATACACAAATCCTTAAAACGGAATCAACAAAGCAAGGCTGATCAAACTTTAAAGAATTCGAAGAAGAAGAAGATGTGGTGACCAAACCAGACGGGAGGCACGAAGAAAAAACAATATTGCACAACGAAAAGAAAAAAGCAAAGCACGACTGATGAAACTTTTAAGTAACATGAAGAGATGGTATTGAAAAAGACGGGGGGCTCGGGGGGCGGAGCCCCCCGCACTTAAAAAATGCAATATGCCAAGACTGAAAATTATAAGTAAATCTGATGAAAGGCTAAATGACCTGTAGATATGGTGATCAAGAAAGAAAAGAAAGAAAAGACAAAACCTTAAAATGCTAACTAGAAAACAAGTCTGATCAAACTTTTAAGTAACCTGAAAAGATAGTGAACTAAAATTGCATAGTGCTCGCATTAAGAAAACACAAATCCTTAAAACGGATTCAAGAAAGCAAGTCTGATCAAACTTTAAAGGATTCTAAATGGGGATGGTGACCAAACCAGACGGGAGGCGCGAAGAAAAAACAATATAACAAACGGAAAGAAAAAAGCAAGACTGGTGTAACTTTCAAGTTATCTGACGAGATAGATAACAAAAATGCAGTAGTGCTCACATTGAGAATACATAAACCTAAAAACGGTAACAGAAAAGCAATTCTGAACCAACGATTAAGTATTCTAAGGAGATGATGACCAAAAAAAGCGGGGCAGTAAGCAAGACAATATACCACAACGGAAAGAAGAGAACATGACTTTATTTAAGTAACCAATTGAGACAGTGCACAAAAATGTCGGAGGCCTCGCATTGAGAAAACAAAACAAGAAAGTAGAAATTGAATCTAAAATGAACAAGGAATCATGTCCGTGAAAACATTCAAATATTCCAAAGATACAGTAAACAAAAAATATGGGGGGCTTGAGTTATGCCAAGCCAATGCCAAATGCCAAGTTATGCCAAGTGAACGTATTTTTTTTAACGCGTGCGAAGCCGCGGGCAAAAGCTAGTTCAGTAATAACAACACAGCATGGAATCAAACCAACACAATTAATTCGAATAAAGCTAGGCGCCCCCATAAAGATTTTTAGAGAAATACCCAGACTTTAATAGTTACGCGTCAATAGTGCCCCAGTAAACGTTAATTCTTAAACAAAATCTTTTATTCCGGAGGGTTTAATGTGTTCGGGAACAAATGAAATCATTTTCAATCGTCTTTGTTGCCACAAAAACAATATGCCCGACTTTTATTTTTCGACATCGTACAGCACAGGTTGCGCGGGAAACGTTAACTGTACGCCGTCCGCTCGCCGCGAGGCGTGGCAGCCCACTGGCATTTTGTCGCGCCGGGTTGCCACTTAGAGATTGGAATGTTTCGCGCGGCCGAAACGCGTGGGGATAGCCTGTCTAGGGTACCGTCGCCGAGTTACCACACATTTAATTTAGAATTTAAGTTGCGAATTGCCGAATATATTGCCTAACTAAATATTGCTGGACCGAGGAGATCACCTTGCTGACATCCTACAGCCAAAAGGATTTCATTGCTTTTGTGTACTAATTTAGATTAAGCAATGATAGCATAGCATTAAAGAAGAAAATTATATATATCCGGATTATAGTGCTACTTGTTATGGACACTTTTGGTCCGGAAGCTGCACTGTGTTGGAAGCAAGCCGGTTTGCATGATGATGATATGGACCAAAATAAACGATTTCACTCGACGATAAATTAGTCTCACCCCATAGGAACAGAGATGACGCTACTTATTCAAAAAAGTACAAAAAAATTAACACCTGAACAGACTCCGATTTCAATAATTAAGGTGCCAATCGGGAGATAATTACTCAATTTAAAAATAAGAAATAGGTAGAAAATAATTATGAATACTACTACTAAGATTTTTGTGATTTTTTGGAATTTTACACATAAAAATGTATCTACATACTTACTTACTTACTTACTTCGCTGGCTCAGCGACCCGAAGTGGATCTCCTCCGACACCAAGCTACGCCATCCTACTCTATCTTGTGCTGCTTGTCGCCAATAGAAATCGGCCCCTTGAAGCTGGCACAAGTCTTTATGGACTTCGTCGATCCAGCGATACCTCGGTCGCCCGACCGGACGCCGTCCACTAGGACGTCCCACGTATAGACTCTTTTGGCTGCACGATCCTCCTCCATTCTTTCTACGTGACCGAGCCAGCGAAGTCGCGCAGATTTGCTTTCGCCGATTACATTGGGCTCAGACACTAGCTCTTCAATTTCCGCGTTCTTTCGGACTCTCCAATTTCCGTCATCTGTCTTTGCGGGTCCTAGAATCTTCCTATGAATCTTCCTCTCTGCCACTAAGAGTCTATTCTCCTCTTTCAGGGTCAACTCCCAAGCCTCGCATCCATATTCCAAAATCGGTCTAATAACAGTCTTGTTGACTCTGATCTTGGTTCTTCTGCTGATAAGCTTGGACGTTAGTATTTTATGGAGGGCTGCTGAACATCTTAGGGCGTTCTGGATCCGGATATCCATTTCCTCTTGCCTCTGGTTGGTATCTGTCACTGTTCATCCAAGGTAGGTACTTAAACTTTGACACCCCTTTATAGGTTGTCCCATCTACTGTTAAGTCCTTTCTGCTGGACGCTGAACCCCTGTATCTTCGCATATGGAAATATTCTGTCTTATCTTGTTCTTGCCATCGCTCGCACATCATTATCACACTGTCCCAGGAGAGCTAGATCGTCCGCATATCCTACGATTTTGTGCCAACCATTTAACTCAACTCCTCTGCCAATCAACAATACTTTTCGGATGACGTATTCGAGCACCAGGTTAAAGAGCATTGGCGACAGTGCGTCTCCCTGTTTAAGTCCTGTGGCTACTACTAACTCTTCGCTAAGAGCCATACCAACTCTGACCGTTAACTTACTTGCTTGTGTAGCAACTCTAACCATTTTAATAAGTTTGGTGGGTATTCTGAACGACTTCAGTATTGAGAACAGTGCCTCTTTGTCCACACAGTCGTAGGCTTTCGTGAAATCCACAAAAAGTGTGTGGATATCCTGTGCGTACTCCCATTTCTTCTCCATTAACTGTTTCAAGACAAAAATCTGGTCAACAGTGCTACGGTTTCGGCGGAACCCACACTGGTAGTCCCCGAGAATGGTTTCCGCATACGGTTTAAGACGGCCCAGGAATATACGCGAGTACTTCGTAAGCCGTTGGAAGCAATGCAATACCTATAATTAGCGCACCCCTTCTTGGAACCCTTCTTGTGTATGGGGCATATCACACCCACGTTCCATTCCGTTGGTTGCCTTTCTTTATCCCACGTGCTACTAATAATTTCGTACAACCGTGACTGCACTGCCCCGCCGCCATACTTCCACATTTCCCCTGGTATACCACCGATCCCTGGACACTTTACTAACTTCTTCAAACGTCGGCTTCTCCACATTTTCACTATCGTAGGTCTGCTCTGGTTCATTGATGAGAACCTCAATAGATGGACAATTTAGCAGCTTTTCGAAATACTGTCGACATTCGCTCTTGATCTTATCAGGGTCAGTGATTAAATTCCCGGCCTCATCTTCAAGGAACTGGGCTGTTGGCTGGTATCCCTTTTTGACTGTTTTAACTTTCCAAAAAAATAAGTTGGTAAAATTTCCTACTCATATTCCCTCTTATTAGCGTCTCCATTTGACGTAAATGGTCGTCAAGATGTTGTCTCTTGGAATGTCTAATTAGATTCCGTGCTGTCTTGCGAGCCTCACTGTACTTTTCTCTCCACCAACTATCTTGTTCGTACAGGACCTTATACTTCAGCCTGTCATTTACCGCTGCTTCGCACTCTTCATTCCACCACTTCCTATTTTTGCGACGCTTCTTTTTACCACGGACCTTTAAGCCCACCTCCTTGATGACGGACCTTGTCTCCTCACACTTATCTTTTAAGCCTGCTATGTCAATTTGTTGTTCTCCTTGCCTGACGGGCCTGCGTGCAATTTTAATTTTTGCCTTTATCTCTATGCCCAGCATGTAATGGTCGCTGTCGCAGTCTGCCCCCCGCAGCGTTCAAACGTCTTCAATTGTACTCTTATGTCTATTGCCAAATAATACATGATCTATTTGGTTGACTGCTACTCCATCCGGAGACTTCCATGTCCCCTTGTAAATATCCTTATGGGGGAATATAGTACTTTTCACCACCATTGATTTTGACGCAGCAAAACTTATCAGTCTAATACCGTTGTCATTAGAGTCCTCGTGTTTACTGTGTCGGCCAATGGTGGGGGCATAGACTTCTTCACGCCCAACTTTAACGTTAAGGTCACCTACTACGATCTTAACGTCATACTCTGGAATTTGGTCGTAGACTAATTCCAGTTCTTCGTAGAAATGGTCTTTTTGCTTATCATCTGCCAGTTCTGTGGGCGCATAGGCGTTAACTATTGTGACGTTCTGAAATTTACTTTTAACACGCGACGCGCTGATTCTATCAGACACTGCATCAAACCTGAGTATGCTGCCAATTATTTTCTTACTAACAACGAACCCTGTGCCGTTTATACGATGGCCGTTCCCGTCCCCACTATAGAAAAGAACAGCAGTGTTATCTATGTCAGACTCTCCATTGTAGGGCCATCTCACTTCCTGTAATGCTGCAATGAGGATGTTATATCGCTGCAATGCTTTATTTAGCTGGTACACAGCACCGGGCTGCATAAACTACGTACATTCCATGAGGCAAATCGAAAGTCCGTAATACCGCGCCGTAAGTCGTTATTAAGGTCGGATCGTTTATTATCTTCTTGTGTCGGTTTCGTAACAATAAGTTTTTGCGTGGGAGGGCTGTTAACCCACCGCACAACCCCCAGAGTGCTGGAGGGCCACATCCATCGTTGGTCAGCGAGTCCATCGGACTTAGCCGGATAGCGTAGCTAGGCTGCACTACCGACCGTTTCCCCCATCCGCCAACCAGGGGACGCCCCTCTACTCCGTGAGGCCCAGCGCGAGGGTCTACATGGTACTTTTTTATTTATTTACCTATATTAATAAAGAACCGATTCTACATTTAAGAAAAAACCGCATATGATTATCACTACATAATATAATGGAGGGAGGTCATGATTTCAGGAAAAATCTCGATAGCGTGATGCAGCCGCATAGTTGTTTTGTATGGACACGCTTCGCCGTGCCAACCTGGCGCCATCTGTTTTCAAAAAAACCGTTGTCCTCGCATCACGCCGAAACGGCTGGATAAAAAGTTACCAATTTTGGTACAGGAATAGCAGAACATCCAAAGATGGTTATAGGATACTTTTTATTATGATTAATATTTATCTCTGAAAACATAAATTCCATGAAATATTTTCCTTACAATGTGTAACCTTATAATGACAGCGTTTGTGATTTTGAATTAAGAACGACGCGACCCCCGCGTGGCTCTTACGTGTACAAAAACTAAAAAGTATGAATTCGACATAATACCTCCTCGCGGCCCACCGGTATTAACAATAAGGTTAAGGTTGTTTGAGGCGTTGAGTTACGGAAACCGTCTTAGTTAGATAGAAAAGATGGCGCCAATTATCGACCAACACAGACGAAAATATGAGTGCAATGTTCGTTGTAAATGGTCTCATGCTAAAAAAAAAAACATACATTTCTTTAAAAACACCATTTGCGACAATAGGAACTAATTAATGCTCTTTTATTGAATATGCAATTATATTCTTCTGTAGTTTGTAAGTATTGACCATAAAAAAGCCCGGAGACGCAATAAAAAATGTTAATGAATAAAACAGATTTTTAATGCCATTTTATCGAGTGTAATTGAAATAAAAGTATTTCGAATCAATTTAAGTAAATTAAATACATTTTTAAATATGTTTTACCAACCAACATTTAGAACATTAGGCGCAAATTTTTGTATTGTTTGTGTTTGGCCTAACTTACTAATAAGGTAACGAAATGTATAATAAACGATAAATATACGATATATTTAGCCACAATTTTGCATCTATGTAGTTTTTTTAATATATCAAATTTATTCAAAGTATTAAATATCAGTAATTCTTTATTTTTAACGGTGTGTTGAGATTTTGTTCTCAATGACCCAATTTTCCGCTAGATGGCGTTGTTACTTTGACAAAATCTCCATACTAGCGGCTGCATCGCGCTGTTAAGATTTTTCCTGAGTTAATAACACCAGCTCCATACATGTAAGGTTCTGGGGCCATTGATGGGTCTCCTCAACACCAAGGATTCACGTACGTCTTTGCGTGCCCGTGACCACGATTCGGCACAAGCTAGGGTCTAGCTGTGATGGGTTAACCTGGACTTCGAGAATTACTACCGAAGTTGTTGAATATTGATCGCATACCTAATATAAGCAGCAGTGTATCAGGTATTGAGAGTTGCTGCTCGACAATGTATGTATGCATTTTATATGAAAAACAACCATGATTCGAGACAAGACAAAATTATTAAATTTACAATGTAGAAAGGATTTCACCTAGCCGGGATTTGAACCCAGAACCTACTGAAATAATAACCGTGCTATCTCATGCATTTTCCTTTGCTTCCTTATTCATTATACCACGGATAACAAAACAGTGAGGCCATCACGTATCCGTTCAGTGGTGCTGTCGCCATTATTGACGTACGCTCGATTGAGTTAAGTTGGCACCTGAATCTCATCGCGTTAGTTAGGACATTATTATGACAGGTCATATTATTATATTAGTATTAGTACCATTGTAGACAAAAATAATTTATTGTCATCTTAATAGATGTCATTAATATATGTTCAGGTAGGACTATGAGCTAATTATTTTTCAAGGTGCTTTGAATAGATATCTACAATAAACAATAAATATTCAAAACGATATATAAACATAAGTCTAGCCTCAATTTAAACTAAACCAAGATGATGTTCACAATGGTAGCACCGAAGGTGCAGAGCGATCTAGAGTAGTCGCCCACCCACTAAATTAAGAAGTAACTTAATGCGAGGCCGTAGGCCGAGCTCTACGAAGCACCGAAGGTGTAGAGCGTCCCAGGGATGCCGCTCACACATTTAAGCTTATATTAAGTGTGTGGGCGGCCTCGCATTAAGTTTTTTAAATCTACAATAGACAGTAAATATTAAAAACAATCTTTTAAACATACCTAAGTCTTGACCCAATCTTAATTAAACCAAGATGATGTTCATTCACAAGCGTAGTACCGAAGGTGCGAAGCGTTCTAGGGAAGTCACCCACCCACTAATATAAGTAGTAACTTAATGCGAGGCCGTAGGCCGAGCTCTACGTAGCACCGAAGGTGCAGAGCGTCCCAGGGAAGCCGCTCACACACTTCAACTTATATTAAGTGGGTGGGCGGCCTCGCATTAAGTTATTTAAATCTACAATAGACAATAAATATTCAAAACGATTTTTTAAACATAAGTCTTGCCTCAATTTTAATTAAACCAAGATCATGTTCGCAAGCGTAGCACCGAAGGTGCGGAGCGTCCTAGGGAAGGCGCCAACCCACCAATATAAGTAGTAACTTAACGCGAGGCCGTAGGCCGAGCTTCACGTAGCACCGAAGGTGCACAGCGTCCCAGGGAAGCCGCTCACACAGTTCCACTTATATTAAGTGGGTGGGCGGCCTCACATTAAGTTATTTGAACACATTTTAAGTGGGTGGGCGTCTTCCCTGGGACGCTCCGCACCTACGGTGCTAAGTTACTTTATAAACCCTTAGTAATTAAATGCAAGGCCGTAGGCCGAGTTCCACGAGCGTCCCAGGGAAGCCACTAAACCACTTAACATATGTTTAAGTAACTTAATAGGCGGCTTCCTTGGGACGCTCCTCCTTCGGCCTCGCATTAAGTTACTTCAACTTATATTAAGAGGGTGCGGCTTCCTTGGGACGCTCCGCACCTTCGGTGCTACGCGGAGCTCGGCCTTCGGCCTCGCACTAGGTTACTTCAACTTATATTAAATGGGTGGGCGGATTCCTTGGGACGCTCCGCACCTACGGTGCTACGCGGAGCTCGGCCTTCGGCCTCGCATTAAGTAACTTCAGCTAATATTAAGTGGGTTGGCGGCTTCCTTGGGACGCTCCGCACCTTTGGTGCTACGCGGAGCTCGGCCTTCGGCCTCGCACTAGGTTACTTCAACTAATATTAAATGGGTGGGCGGATTCCTTGGGACGCTCCGCACCTACGGTGCTACACGGAGCTCGGCCTTCGGCCTCGCATTAAGTTACTTCGACTTATATTAAGTGGGTGGGCGGCTTCCTTGGGACGCTCTGCACCTACGGTGCTACGCGGAGCTCGGCCTTCGGCCTCGCATAAAGTTACTTCGACTTATATAAGGTGGGTGGGCGGCTTCCTTAGGACGCTCCGCACCTTCGGTGCTACGCGGAGCTTAGCCTTCGGCCTCGCATAAAGTTACTTCCACTTATATTAAGTGGGTCGGCGGCTTCCTTAGGACGCTCCGCACCTTCGGTGCTACGCGGAGCTCGGCCTTTGGCCTCGCAATAAGTTAAATAATCATAATCATAATCATCTTTATTCGTAAGAAAAGTTACATGTCGTTAAATTAAAATACATTAAATATAATTCATTATTTCAATAAAATACATTACAATTTATTATTTTATGTATGTACAAGTAATACCTATTATTAAGTGGGTGGGTCGGTGCTACGCGGAGCTTGGCCTTCGGCCTCGCATTAAGTTACTTCCACTTATATTAAGTGGGTGGGCGGCTTCCTTAGGACGCTCCGCACCTTCGGTGCTACGCGGAGCTCGGCCTTCGGCCTCGCATTAAGTTACTTCCACTTATATTAAGTGGGTGGGCGGCTTCCTTGGGACGCTCCGCACCTGCGGTGCTACGCGGAGCTCGGCCTTCGGCCTCGCAATAATTGTAGTGAACGTATGATATTGTGTTTACGCGTGCGAAGCGGCGGGCAAAAGCTAGTAATAAATAAATAAATAAATATTATGGGACAATACACAAATCGACCTAGTCCCAAACTAAGCAAAGCTAATATTAGACGACGATATACATCTATACTATTATAAAATCCTAAATTTGTATTGAAAATAAATTTTCTATGGAGGGAGGTCATGATTTCAGGAAAAATCTCGATAGCGTGATGCAGCCTGATAGTTGTTTAGTATGGACACGCGTCGCCGTGCCAACCTGGCGCCATCTGTTTTAAAAAAAACCATTGTCCTCGCATCACGCCGAAACGGCTGGATAAAAAGCTACTAATTTTGGTACAGGAATAGCTGAACATCCAAAGATGGTTATAGGATACTTTTTATTATGATTAATATTTATCTCTGAAAACATAAATTCCATGAAATATTTTCCTTACAATGTGTAAACCTTATAATGACAGCGTTTGTGATTTTGAATTTAGAACGACGCGACCCCCGCGTGGCTCTTACGTGTACAAAAACTAAAAAGTATGAATTCGACATAATACCTCCGCGCGGCCCACCGGTATTAACAATAAGGTTAAGGTTGTTTGAGGCGTTGAGTTACGGAAACCGTCTTAGTTAGATAGAAAAGATGGCGCCAATTATCGACCAACACAGACGAAAATATGAGTGCAATGTTCGTTGTAAATTGGCTCATGCTCAAAAAAAAACATACATTTCTTTAAAAACACAATTTGCGACAATAGGAACTAATTAATGCTCTTTTATTGAATATGCAATTATATTCTTCTGTAGTTTGTAAGTATTGACCATAAAAAAGCCCGGAGACGCAATAATAAATGTTAATGAATAAAAAAGATTTTTTAATGCCATTTTATCGAGTGTAATTGAAATAGAAGTATTTCGAATGAATTTAAGTTAATTAAATACATTTTTAAATATGTTTTACCAACCAAAATTTAGAACATTAGGCGCAAATTTTTGTATTGTTTGTGTTTGGCCTAACTTACTTCAGGAAAAATATTGATAGCGTGATGCAGCTTGATTGTTGTTTTGTATGGACACGCGTCGCCGTGCCAACCTGGCGCCATCTGTTTTCATAAAATCCTTTGTCCTCCAATCACGCCGAAATGGCTGGACGGATTTTAACCATTTTTGGTACAGGGATAGCTGGACATCCGAAGATGGTTATAGGATACTTTTTTTCCGTCTACGGTAAAGAAAAAATACGCGAATGAAGTCGTGTGCATCTCATAGCGTCATCCATTAGCGTCGTGAATTTGAATTTAGCACCACGCGTAGCGTACCCCGCGGGGGGCCGGCCTGCGCTACCCGCCGGGGGACAATAGCTCTGAGGTTGGACGAGTCGCCGAGTTACGGACACTGGGGCAGTAGATGGCGTTAGTGGTACACGAAATGATAATTTTATGAAACAAAACTGAACACAATTTTGTTATTATTAATTTCTCGATGCAACAATGGGAACTACCACTCTATTATTGCATATAAAAATCATGTATTTACTCAGTAGTTTATAAATATTGACCCTCTTTTCATAAACGTACTGAGACGCGGAGAAAATTTGAAATGAATAAATAAGTTGTTTTTTACTTTCTTGAGAGACAATAATCAAAATAAAATTATTTAAAATCAATTTTATCCTTTGACGTATAAATATTTACGGAAAGTTAATGAAATATGATACGCGCATAAGTGCTACCAGTAGCGCCATCTGTGAGCTTTAAACAGTAGTTTTCCCTGAGGTGCCGTCCGCAGCAGAGTTTTCGCAATGGCGAAGTGAGTGGATTGGTCTGTAATTTGTGTATTGTTTTACTAGCTTTTACCCACTGCGCTCGCGTTAAAACATACGTTCACTATATTACTACGTCTACTACGACCTCTTACACAAATTTGAAGTTAATGAGTGATACATTTAAATGTTATTACTATGTACAATTAATTTCTTTAATTTTAATACAGCTGATGCAAAGTTTAAGTTGACAGCTCGAGGGCCGTTCAGCGTCAGTATGTGTTTAGACAAAATATAAACAATCTCAAACAACGTTTGATTAAACTTTTGAGTATTTTTAAAGAGATGGTGACTAACAGAGACGGGAGGCAATAAGAAAAAAAACAATATCGTACAACGGAAAAAAGAAAGCAAGGCTGATGAAACTTAAGCAATACGAAGAGATGGTATCGAAAAAAACGGGGGGCTCGGGGGGCGGAGCCCCCCGCTCTAACAAAATACTACATGCTAAAACTGAAAAATTCAAGTAGCTTTGATGAAAGGCTAAGTTACCTGTAGATATATGGTGATCAAGAAAAAACAAAACCCTAAAAGGCTAAAAAGAAAGCAAGTCTCATCAAACTTTTAAGTATCCTGAAAAGATAGTGAACTAAAATGGCATAGTGCTCGCATTAAGAAAACACAAAAACTTAAAACGGAATCGAGAACGCAAGTCTGATCAAACTTTAAAAGATTCTAAAGAGATGGCGACCCAACCAGACGGGAAGCACGAAGAAAAAACAATATCGCACAACGGAAAGAAGAAAGCACGCCTGATGAAACTTTTAAATAACACGAAAAGATGTTATTGAAAAAAAAAATGTATAACATGCTAAAACAGAAAAATAAAGTAAATCTGATGATAGGCTAAGAAGTTACGTGTAGATATGGTGATCAAGAAAACACAAAACCTTCACTAACGAGTAAGCAAGTCTGCACAACCTTTTGAGTAACCCGAAAAGATAGTGAACGATAGTGGCATAGTACTCGCATTAATGAAACGGAAACAAGAAAGCAGGTTTGACCAAACTTTTAGGTATTCTAAAGAGATGGTGACTAACAGAGACGGAAGGCACTAAGTTAATTATACCGCAACACGGAAAGAAAAAAGCAAGACTGATAAAACTTTTAAGCAGCACGAAGAGATGGTATTTAAAAATACAGGAGGCTCGGGGGGCAGAGCACTCAGAAAATGTCATTTGCTAAAACTGAAAAATTCAATTAAATCTGATAAAAGGCTAAGTGACCTGTAGATATATATGGTGATGAAGAAAACGTAAAACCTTAAAACGCTAACAAGAAAACAAGTCTGATCAAACATAAAAGCAACCTGAAAATATATTGAACTAAAATGGCTTAGTGCTCGCATTATAATACACAAATCCTTAAAACGGAATCAACAAAGCAAGGCTGATCAAACTTTAAAGAATTCGAAGAAGAGGAAGAAGTGGTGACCAAACCAGACGGGAGGCACGAAGAAAAAACAATATTGCACAACGAAAAGAAAAAAGCAAAGCACGACTGATGAAACTTTTAAGTAACACGAAGAGATGGTATTGAAAAAGACGGGGGGCTCGGGGGGCGTAGCCCCCCGTACTTAAAAAATGCAATATGCCAAGACTGAAAATTATAAGTAAATCTGATGAAAGGCTAAATGACCTGTAGATATGGTGATCAAGAAAGAAAAGAAAGAAAAGACAAAACCTTAAAATGCTAACTAGAAAACAAGTCTGATCAAACTTTTAAGTAGCCTGAAAAGATAGTGAACTAAAATTGCATAGTGCTCGCATTAAGAAAACACAAATCCTTAAAACGGATTCAAGAAAGCAAGTCTGATCAAACTTTAAAGGATTCTAAATGGGGATGGTGACCAAACCAGACGGGAGGCGCGAAGAAAAAACAATATAACAAACGGAAAGAAAAAAGCAAGACTGGTGTAACTTTCAAGTTATCTGACGAGATAGATAACAAAAATGCAGTAGTGCTCACATTGAGAATACATAAACCTAAAAACGGTAACAGAAAAGCAATTCTGAACAAACGATTAAGTATTCTAAGGAGATGATGACCAAAAAAAGCGGGGCAGTAAGCAAGACAATATACCACAACGGAAAGAAGAGAACATGACTTTATTTAAGTAACCAATTGAGACAGTGCACAAAAATGTCGGAGGCCTCGCATTGAGAAAACAAAACAAGAAAGTAGAAATTGAATCTAAAATGAACAAGGAATCATGTCCGTGAAAGCATTCAAATATTCCAAAGATACAGTAAACAAAAAATATGGGGGGCTTGAGTTATGCCAAGCCAATGCCAAATGCCAAGTTATGCCAAGTGAACGTATTTTTTTTAACGCGTGCGAAGCCGCGGGCAAAAGCTAGTAATACTATATAAATACATATATAGATAACATCCATGCCTCAGCAACAAATATTCGAGGTCATCACACAAATATTTGCCCTGGCCGGGAACCCATGACCGCCGGCTCAGTAGGCAGGTTTCTGCAAACTGCGCCAACCGCGTCGTCAATTGAAGTCATATAATATTACTAGCTTTTGCCCGCGGCTTCGCACGCGTAAACACAATATCATACGTTCACTACACTTATTGCGAGGCCGAAGTCGAGCTCCGCGTAGCACCGCAGGTGCGGAGCGTTCTAAGGAAGCCGCCCACCCACTTAATATAAGTGGAAGTAACTTAATGCGAGGCCGAAGGCCAAGCTCCGCGTAGCACCGAAGGTGCGGAGCGTCCTAAGGAAGCCGCCCACCCACTTAATATAAGTGGAAGTAACTTAATGCGAGGCCGAAGGCCGAGCTCCACGTAGCACCGACCCACCCACTTAATAATAGGTATTACTACTTGTACATACATAAAATAATAAATTGTAATGTATTTTATTGAAATAATGAATTATATTTAATGTATTTTAATTTAACGACATGTAACTTTTCTTACGAATAAAGATGATTATGATTATGATTATTTAACTTATTGCGAGGCCAAAGGCCGAGCTCCGCGAAGCACCGAAGGTGCGGAGCGTCCTAAGGAAGCCGCACACCCACTTAATATAAGTGGAAGTAAATTAATGCGAGGCCGAAGGCTAAGCTCCGCGTAGCACCGAAGGTGCGGAGCGTCCTAAGGAAGCCGCCCACCCACCTTATATAAGTCGAAGTAACTTAATGCGAGGCCAAAGGCCGAGCTCCGCGAAGCACCGAAGGTGCGGAGCGTCCTAAGGAAGCCGCCCACCCACTTAATATAAGTGGAAGTAAATTAATGCGAGGCCGAAGGCTAAGCTCCGCGTAGCACCGAAGGTGCGGAGCGTCCTAAGGAAGCCGCCCACCCACCTTATATAAGTCGAAGTAACTTAATGCAAGGCCCAAGGCCGAGCTCCGTGTAGCACCGTAGGTGCGGAGCGTCCCAAGGAAACCGCCCACCCATTTAACATAAGTTGAAGTAACCTAGTGCGAGGCCGAAGGCCGAGCTCCGCGTAGCACCAAAGGTGCGGAGCGTCCCAAGGAAGCCGCCAACCCACTTAATATAAGCTGAAGTAACTTAATGCGAGGCCGAAGGCCGAGCTCCGCGTAGCACAGTAGGTGCGGAGCGTCCCAAGGAATCCGCCCACCCATTTAATATAAGTTGAAGTAACCTAGTGCGAGGCCGAAGGCCGAGCTCCGCGTAGCACCGAAGGTGCGGAGCGTCCCAAGGAAGCCGCACCCTCTTAATATAAGTTGAAGTAACTTAATGCGAGGCCGAAGGCCGAGCTCCGCGTAGCACCGAAGGTGCGGAGCGTCCCAAGGAAGCCGCCCACCCATTTAATATAAGTTGAAGTAACCTAATGCGAGGCCGAAGGCCGAGCTCCGCGTAGCACCAAAGGTGCGGAGCGTCCTAAGGAAGCCGCCAACCCACTTAATATAAGTTGAAGTAACTTAATGCGAGGCCGAAGGCCGAGCTCCGCGTAGCACCGTAGGTTCGGAGCGTCCCAAGGAATCCGCCCACCCATTCAATACAAGTTGAAGTAACCTAGTGCGAGGCCGAAGGCCGAGCTCCGCGTAGCACCGTAGGTGCGGAGCGTCCCAAGGAAGCCGCACCCACTTAATATAAGTTGAAGTAACTTAATGCGAGGCCGAAGGCCGAGCTCCGCGTAGCACCGTAGGTGCGGAGCGTTCCAAGGAATCCGCCCACCCATTTAATATAAGTTGAAGTAACCTACTGCGAGGCCGAAGGCCGAGCTCCGCGTGGCACCGAAGGTGCGGAGCGTCCCAAGGAAGCCGCCTATTAAGTTACTTAAACATATGTTAAGTGGTTTAGTGGCTTCCCTGGGACGCTCGTGGAACTCGGCCTACGGCCTTGCATTTAATTACTAAGGGTTTATAAAGTAACTTAGCACCGAAGGTGAGGAGCGTCCCAGGGAAGACGCCCACCCACTTAAAATGTGTTCAAATAACTTAATGTGAGGCCGCCCACCCACTTAATATAAGTTGAACTGTGTGAGCGGCTTCCCTGGGACGCTCTGCACCTTCGGTGCTACGTGAAGCTCGGCCTACGGCCTCGCGTTAAGTTACTACTTATATTAGTGGGTTGGCGCCTTCCCTAGAACGCTCCGCACCTTCGGTGCTACGCTTGCGAACATGATCTTGGTTTAATTAAAATTGAGGCAAGACTTATGTTTAAAAAATCGTTTTGAATATTTATTGTCTATTGTAGATTTAAATAACTTAATGCGAGGCCGCCCACCCACTTAATATAAGTAGAAGTGTGTGAGCGGCTTCCCTGGGACGCTCTGCACCTTCGGTGCTACGTAGAGCTCAGCCTACGGCCTCGCATTAAATTACTACTTATATTAGTGGGTGGGTGACTTCCCTAGAACGCTTCGCACCTTCGGTGCTACGCTTGTGAATGAACATCATCTTGGTTTAATTAAGATTGGGTCAAGACTTAGGTATGTTTAAAAGATTGTTTTTAATATTTATTGTCTATTGTAGATTTAAAAAACTTAATGCGAGGCCGCCCACACACTTAATATAAGCTTAAATGTGTGAGCGGCATCCCTGGGACGCTCTGCACCTTCGGTGCTTCGTAGAGCTCGGCCTACGGCCTCGCATTAAGTTACTTCTTAATTTAGTGGGTGGGCGACTACTCTAGATCGCTCTGCACCTTCGGTGCTACCATTGTGAACATCATCTTGGTTTAGTTTAAATTGAGGCTAGACTTATGTTTATATATCGTTTTGAATATTTATTGTTTATTGTAGATATCTATTCAAAGCACCTTGAAAAATAATTAGCTCATAGTCCTACCTGAACATATATTAATGACATCTATTAAGATGACAATAAATTATTTTTGTCTACAATGGTACTAATCTATCTATATAATAAAATTGAAAATGCCAGAACGGGATAACGCACTAGGGAGGAAGCGAGATGGCGCCTTACAAAACTCGACGTTCTTTTAGATCACGTTTCTCCAATACGATGCACGTTACCGCAGAAAAAACTATTCAAATCTATTGTCTAAATATGAGAATGGAATAAGAGCGTAAAAAATACCGATTTCACTACGTATTACCTTCACAATCGGCTAAAGAAATCTTCATAAAATTCTTCATTTCGCGACCGTCGACCATTTCCGGCGATACTCGGTTCTTCTCGCTCTTATGGCTCAGGTTCAAGTAGCCTAAAGTTTCTTTTCGCTATATGACTTAAGTTTAAGTAGCCAAAAATTTTGGCGTCATGTTGGTACGCCGTTATATCGAAGTTTTTTACTCGAAATGTAATGACTACGCAACTTGCTTGACGTATGTTGTTTTCTCTGTCAAACTAAATGTCATCGGCATTGTCATTGTCAGCGAATTTTCTGTGCAATAAGCAAAAAGTGTTATGAAAATGCCGAGAATTGAAAGTATTAAGTGATTATGTTATTAATTTGTATTTTGATTGATCGACCATCACGGTTTTATTCAGATTGACCACCACGGTTTCGGGAGATGGAGGAATGGCGATGGCATGTTTAATTTTTGTTAAATTTGAATTTAACAGATTATGTATTATTATAAACACAAGAAAAATATCCTTGCAAGGCAATGTACTCATTGTTCTGCATCTCGGTGCGTAGAATGCGATGCGATAATGTTGGGTTAGTAAGACCTCAGGGGTTGCGGTATAGGAAAGGTGGGCCAGTTTTGGGACTTAGAAAAATTTCGGTGTGAAATTTATGTCAATATAACACCTCATTTTTATTAAAGTATCCTTTAAAACATCCTATAATAAGCATGTTTTGTTATGTAAACTTTTTCTCTCAGATCAATATTTACCGAGATATTGGGGTTTTTAAGGTAAAAATGCTGTCTGAAAATATGGTACATGCATGGGTTGAAAACCGAAAACTGTAGGTTAGGTTAGGTTTGTTTTGTGACCATGTATAGCGGAGCGAGCGTAGCGAGCGGAGCGTCAAAATGCTTGCTTACATGACCCTCATAAATAGTCTACTATTATTACGTACCAACATCAAAATATGTTTATGCATTTGAACCCCAATATCTCGGTAAATATCGATCTGAGAGAAAAAGTTGAAAGAATAAAATATGCTTATTTTAGCGTAATCTATTAGAATCAATCTAATTTAAGCCCAAACCAACAAAAACAAATTAGTCCTAAAATCGGTCCAGCTTTGCTATACTCTGACCCTTACTGCTTATTTCTCGAGAAGATCTAGATTGTTCCCTATTTTCAGAGGATTCTTTTCCCACGGATTTGTCTGTTACTGAAGCGGCACTGCCTATTAATGGTTATTATTTTTACTTTTGTTTATTAAGCTTTGCTAGGCTTAGATTTGCTTTGAGTAACATTTGTACATGTACGTATGTATTACTCTCCAGTCCATGTAAGTATACAAATATAAAATGTGTTGAATCCCTTTTGCTTATAATTAATTTTATTTCGGAAATACAAATATGAGGACTAAACGCAGTTTCCTTTTAAAAAGCTTTTATTTAACTTGCAATGACAGTTTCCTTTTTTCATTAGGTATATATAATAAAAAAAAAAACAAATTACATGTTCAAGTGTTACAAATAGGAAGTACATATTTCATTTACGCGAGCGAAGCCGCGGGCACGTCTAGTACTATTATAAAATCCTAAATTTGTATTGAAAATAAATTTTCTATGGAGGGAGGTCATGATTTCAGGAAAAATCTCGATAGCGTGATGCAGCCGCATAGTTGTTTTGTATGGACACGCTTCGCCGTGCCAACCTGGTGCCATCTGTTTTCAAAAAAACCGTTGTCCTCGCATCACGCCGAAACGGCTGGATAAAAAGTTACCAATTTTGGTACAGGAATAGCAGAACATCCAAAGATGGTTATAGGATACTTTTTATTATGATTAATATTTATCTCTGAAAACATAAATTAAATGAAATATTTCCCTTACAATGTGTAACCTTATAATGACAGCGTTTGTGATTTAGAATTTAGAACGACGCGACGCGACCCCCGCGTGGCTCTTACGTGTACAAAAACTAAAAAAAATGAATTCGACATAATACCTCCTCGCGGCCCACCGGTATTAGGCCGGCTTGCCGAAATCAGTGCGGTACCGCACCGACTGGGCCCAAACACCTGCTGCGTCCCGCCCTGCCGACGACGCAATTGTATGTGTCCCGTCTACATTACTCTACGAAGGCCGAGGAGATCGTAGAGTATGTACGTGTGAAGACCGGAATTATCCTGAGGGTCGTGAAGTTGGAGTCTCGCCACAAAGTGAATTTTAATTCTTACTAGCTTTTGCCCGCGGCTTCGCACGCGTTAAAAAAAATACGTTCACTTGGCATAACTTGGCATTTGGCATTGGCTTGGCATAACTCAAGCCCCCCATATTTTTTGTTTACTGTATCTTTGGAATATTTGAATGCTTTCACGGACATGATTCCTTGTTCATTTTAGATTCAATTTCTACTTTCTTGTTTTGTTTTCTCAAGGCGAGGCCTCCGACATTTTTGTGCACTGTCTCAATTGGTTACTTAAATAAAGTCATGTTCTCTTCTTTCCGTTGTGGTATATTGTCTTGCTTACTGCCCCGCTTTTTTTGGTCATCATCTCCTTAGAATACTTGATCGTTTGTTCAGAATTGCTTTTCTGTTACCGTTTTTAGGTTTATGTATTCTCAATGTGAGCACTACTGCATTTTTGTTATCTATCTCGTCAGATAACTTGAAAGTTACACCAGTTTTGCTTTTTTCTTTCCGTTTGTTATATTGTTTTTTCTTCGCGCCTCCCGTCTGGTTTGGTCACCATCCCCATTTAGAATCCTTTAAAGTTTGATCAGACTTGCTTTCTTGATTCCGTTTTAGGGTTTTGTTTTTATTTAATGCGAGCACTATGCCATTTTTTCACTATCTTTTCACTATCGTTACTTTAAAGGTTGAGCAGAATAGCTTTCTCGTTAGCGTTTTTAAGTTTTGTGTCTTCTTGTGCAACATGTCTACAGGGCGTTTCAACCGATTTACTTTAATTTTTCAATTTTAGCATGTAATGTTTTTTAATAGCGGGCGGCTCTGCCCCCCGAACCCCTCGTCTTTTTCAATGCCATCTCTTCGTGTTACTGACAAGTTTTATCAGTCTTTCTTTCTTCTTTCCGTTGTGCGAGGTTTTTTCTTCGTGCTTCCCGCCTGGTTTGGTCACCATCTGTTTAGAATCCTTTAAAGTTTGATCGGACTTGCTTTCTTGAATCCGTTTTAAGGATTTGTGTTTTCTTAATGCGAGCACTATGCAATTTTAGTTCACTATCTTTTCAGGTTACTTAAAAGTTTGATCAGACTTGTTTTCTAGTTAGCATTTTAAGGTTTTGTCTTTTCTTTCTTTTCTTTCTTGATCACCATATCTACAGGTCATTTAGCCTTTCATCAGATTTACTTATAATTTTCAGTCTTGGCATATTGCATTTTTTAAGTGCGGGGGGCTCCGCCCCCCGAGCCCCCCGTCTTTTTCAATACCATCTCTTCGTGTTACTTAAAAGTTTCATCAGTCGTGCTTTGCTTTTTTCTTTTCGTTGTGCAATATTGTTTTTTCTTCGTGCCTCCCGTCTGGTTTGGTCACCACATCTTCTTCTTCTTCGAATTCTTTAAAGTTTGATCAGCCTTGCTTTGTTGATTCCGTTTTAAGGATTTGTGTATTATAATGCGAGCACTAAGCCATTTTAGTTCAATATATTTTCGTTTTAAGGTTTTACGTTTTCTTCATCACCATATCTACAGGTCACTTAGCCTTTTATCAGATTTAATTGAATTTTTCAGTTTTAGCAAATGACATTTTCTGAGTGCTCTGCCCCCCGAGCCTCCTGTATTTTTAAATACCATCTCTTCGTGCTGCTTAAAAGTTTTATCAGTCTTGCTTTTTTCTTTCCGTGTTGCGGTATAATTAACTTAGTGCCTTCCGTCTCTGTTAGTCACCATCTCTTTAGAATACCTAAAAGTTTGGTCAAACCTGCTTTCTTGTTTCCGTTTCATCAATGCGAGTACTATGCCACTATCGTTCACTATCTTTTCGGGTTACTCAAAAGGTTGTGCAGACTTGCTTACTCGTTAGTGAAGGTTTTGTGTTTTCTTGATCACCATATCTACACGTAACTTCTTAGCCTATCATCAGATTTACTTTATTTTTCTGTTTTAGCATGTTATACATTTTTTTTTCAATAACATCTTTTCGTGTTATTTAAAAGTTTCATCAGGCGTGCTTTCTTCTTTCCGTTGTGCGATATTGTTTTTTCTTCGTGCTTCCCGTCTGGTTGGGTCGCCATCTCTTTAGAATCTTTTAAAGTTTGATCAGACTTGCGTTCTCGATTCCGTTTTAAGTTTTTGTGTTTTCTTAATGCGAGCACTATGCCATTTTAGTTCGCTATCTTTTCAGGATACTTAAAAGTTTGATGAGACTTGCTTTCTTTTTAGCCTTTTAGGGTTTTGTTTTTTCTTGATCACCATATATCTACAGGTAACTTAGCCTTTCATCAAAGCTACTTGAATTTTTCAGTTTTAGCAGGTAGTATTTTGTTAGAGCGGGGGGCTCCGCCCCCCGAGCCCCCCGTTTTTTTCGATATCATATCTTGCTTTGCTTAAGTTTCATCAGCCTTGCTTTCTTTTTTCCGTTGTACGATATTGTTTTTTTTCTTATTGCCTCCCGTCTCTGTTAGTCACCATCTCTTTAAAAATACTTAAAAGTTTAATCAAACGTTGTTTGAGATAGTTTATATTTTGTCTAAACACATACTGACGCTGAACGGCCCTCGAGCTGTCAACTTAAACTTTGCATCAGCTGTATTAAAATTAAAGAAATTAATTGTACATAGTAATAACATTTAAATGTATCACTCATTAACTTCAAATTTGTGTAAGAGGTCGTAGTAGACGTAGTAATATAGTGAACGTATGTTTTAACGCGAGCGCAGTGGGTAAAACAATCTAGCTGGTAAAACAATACACAAATTACAGACCAATCCACTCACTTCGCCATTGCGAAAACTCTGCTGCGGACGGCACCTCAGGGAAAACTACTGTTTAAAGCTCACAGATGGCGCTACTGGTAGCACTTATGCGCGTATCATATTTCATTAACTTTCCGTAAATATTTATACGTCAAAGGATAAAATTGATTTTAAATAATTTTATTTTGATTATTGTCTCTCAAGAAAGTCAAGAAAGTAAAAAACAACTTATTTATTCATTTCAAATTTTCTCCGCGTCTCAGTACGTTTATGAAAAGAGGGTCAATATTTATAAACTACTGAGTAAATACATGAATTTTATATGCAATAATAGAGTGGTAGTTCCCATTGTTGCATCGAGAAATTAATAATAACAAAATTGTGTTCAGTTTTGTTTCATAAAATTGTCATTTCGTGTACCACTAACGCCATCTACTGCCCCAGTGTCCGTAGCTCGGCGACTCTTCCAACCTCAGAGCTATTGTCTAGGGCTCGCGGTCGTGTCCGTGTTTCGTGTACCCGTAGCCGGATCTCCGTGTTCGTATTACACGGCAACGGTTTTCTGCTCCGTTCGGCACGTATAATTAGGCTACGTGTAATTAAGATACGTGTATCCGTGTAACACGGGTACACGTATCTTAATTAGACGTGGATCCGATCCGCCCCTACGTTTAGTAAAGATTCGTTGCGATGTCTCTAAGAGCTACGAATGGAAATGTATAGTGAGTGAGACTCGTGCTTCTTAATTTGTCTTGTGAGTCGTAAATACTAACAAAATGTAGCAATTAAATAATTAAGCTGTGATCCTTATTGAAATGAACAGTTTTAAATTTTCATTTTATTTTTATACCAAACATTATGTTACAATAGGTAATATTAGCTATAATTTATTTAGACGGGGCGGTAACCGAAGAAAATATTAAGTACTAATTTCATAGTTACGAATCGTTCAGACGTTTCAAAGCGTATTCTACTAATTAGTCTCTATCAAAACTAGCGTATTTAATAAAATATGTACAAGATAATTGGCACTGCAATTTATTTAAACAGCGCATTATTTATTATAATGTGAAAAAGTACTTACTCGTTCGATGTCGGGGTCTGGCCAGGAAATTTCAAGTAAACTACTTTCAAATGATTTCCTATAGATCCACCACGACACGAAAACTCATTGTTCACCCGATCATTGCACAAGGTACAAAAACCTGTATCACCGACTCTGGTGGCAAATGTCCACACCCAACTTCTCTTCATTATTAACAATTTTAAAACATACAACTAACCACACATTAACAGCAACAAATAACAAAGTAAAAAGTATTAGATAATATCTTTAAATTAACAGCTACAGTAAGATTTGCAGTGTTGACCGACTGAGATCGTATTAGTGACTAATGAGTTTGAGTTTAAAATTCTAAACCGCCCCCTCTAAATTATTTGTATTAAAACAAAACAGCCCGACCACTTCATTCAACTTTACGAACAAAAGGTATACGACGTAAAGCCCAAAGTATTTATGAAATTATCAGTAAAATTACCACGGTTATATTAGAACGTCGCCGCCAATCCATTATTATCTTTATCTGCACGTGCAACTACTTCTTACCCACAAAAGGGTCACCATGGTAGGTAGGTAATAAAATAATAATGAATGACTCAATTGTCTTTTTCGCTTAACAAAACTTGAAAAAAGAAAAATTGAATTATATTTTTATCAATATGTAAGTATAATAAAATTGCATCAAAATAATTAAAACTAAAACACCCGGTGACGTCGGTCTATCGGTCGGTAGTTTTTACTCTCATAATACCTAGATTATATTTAAGTATTTATATTTTTATTCGTGCAATGCACGGCCGGGTCGCTAATTTTGTCTAAAACCACAATCGCTGGTTATATATGTATTAAAAAGAATAATGCCATTTATTAGTTAAATAGAACCATTATTACTCAAATCAATGCAAAAATATGTAAATAACTCAAGTTTGATCCAAATAACAATAAATAAACCCCGTTCGTCCCATACTCAATAATAGTCCTTATTCGTTTTAATTTAACTCTAACCGGCCGGAGCGGATCGCTCCGACGAGTATTCAATACCCGAACGGAACCGAAGCTACGTGTATACGGACTCGAACGCAGACACGGCTTTAATACTATACGTATAGTTAATTATACGTATCTCGGCGTGTCCGTGTTATTCGTGATCTTAGTACCGCCGGTGTTAAGGATACGGGGCTACGTTGCGGCGTGTAACACGGATATCAGGAGCCCTACTATTGTCCCCCGGTGGGTAGCGCAGGCCGGCCCCCCGCGGGGTACGCTACGCGTGGTGCTAAATTCAAATTCACGACGCTAATGGATGACGCTATGAGATGCACACAACTTCATTCGCGTATTTTTTCTTTACCGTAGACGGAAAAAAAGTATCCTATAACCATCTTCGGATGTCCAGCTATCCCTGTACCAAAAATGGTTAAAATCCGTCCAGCCATTTCGGCGTGATTGGAGGACAAAGGATTTTATGAAAACAGATGGCGCCAGGTTGGCACGGCGACGCGTGTCCATACAAAACAACAATCAAGCTGCATCACGCTATCAATATTTTTCCTGAAGTAAGTTAGGCCAAACACAAACAATACAAAAATTTGCGCCTAATGTTCTAAATGTTGGTTGGTAAAACATATTTAAAAATGTATTTAATTAACTTAAATTCATTCGAAATACTTCTATTTCAATTACACTCGATAAAATGGCATTAAAAAATCTTTTTTATTCATTAACATTTATTATTGCGTCTCCGGGCTTTTTATGGTCAATACTTACAAACTACAGAAGAATATAATTGCATATTCAATAAAAGAGCATTAATTAGTTCCTATTGTCGCAAATTGTGTTTTTAAAGAAATATATGTTTTTTTTTGAGCATGAGCCAATTTACAACGAACATTGCACTCATATTTTCGTCTGTGTTGGTCGATAATTGGCGCCATCTTTTCTATCTAACTAAGATGGTTTCCGTAACTCAACGCCTCAGACAACCTTAACCTTATTGTTAATACCGGTGGGCCGCGAGGAGATATTATGTCGAATTCATACTTTTTAGTTTTTGTACACGTAAGAGCCACGCGGGGGTCGCGTCGTTCTAAATTCAAAATCACAAACGCTGTCATTATAAGGTTACACCTTGGGTTACACATTGTAAGGAAAATATTTCATGGAATTTATGTTTTCAGAGATAAATATTAATCATAATAAAAAGTATCCTATAACCATCTTTGGATGTTCAGCTATTCCTGTACCAAAATTGGTAACTTTTTATCCAGCCGTTTCGGCGTGATGCGAGGACAAAGGTTTTTTTGAAAACAGATGGCGCCAGGTTGGCACGGCGAAGCGTGTCCATACAAATCAACTATGCGGCTGCATCACGCTATCGAGATTTTTCCTGAAATCATGACCTCCCTCCATAGAAAATTTATTATCAATACAAATTTAGGATTTTATAATAGTATAGATGTGTTGGGGGTTCCAGCTGACCAACTAACGACCTTCATGAAGGAAGAATTTTGGCCGAAAGGTGTTTTATTCCGGCGTTTCCGCGGTCGGCTATCCAACACCATGGACAACAACACATCGTGACCTAGTTATTTTAATATTTCATATGTATGTTAGATTGTAAGGTATTTATCTATGGGCCTTTGAAGCCTGAAATAAACGAATTATTATTATTATTTATTATTATTAACAATAAGGTTAAGGTTGTTTGAGGCGTTGAGTTACGGAAACCGTCTTAGTTAGATAGAAAATATGGCGCCAATTATCGACCAACACAGACGAAAATATGAGTGCAATGTTCGTTGCTAAAAAAAAAACATACATTTCTTTAAAAACACCATTTGCGACAATAGGAACTAATTAATGCTCTTTTATTGAATATGCAATTATATTCTTCTGTAGTTTGTAAGTATTGACCATAAAAAAGCCCGGAGACGCAATAAAAAATGTTAATGAATAAAACAGATTTTTAATGCCATTTTATCGAGTGTAATTGAAATAAAAGTATTTCGAATCAATTTAAGTAAATTAAATACATTTTTAAATATGTTTTACCAACCAACATTTAGAACATTAGGCGCAAATTTTTGTATTGTTTGTGTTTGGCCTAACTTACTAATAAGGTAGCGAAATGTATAATAAACGATAAATATACGATATATTTAGCCACAATTTTGCATCTATGTAGTTTTTTTTAATATATCAAATTTATTCAAAGTATTAAATATCAGTAATTCTTTATTTTTAACGGTGCGTTGAGATTTTGTTCTCAATGACCCAATTTTCCGCTAGATGGCGTTGTTACTTTGACAAAATCTCCATACTAGCGGCTGCATCGCGCTGTTAAGATTTTTCCTGAGTTAATAACACCAGCTCCATACATGTAAGGTTCTGGAGCCATTGATGGGTCTCCTCAACACCAAGGATTCACGTACGTCTTTGCGTGCCCGTGACCACGATTCGGCACAAGCTAGGGTCTAGCTGTGATGGGTTAACCTGGAGTTGTTCCTTCAGGCTTCCTTAGGACGCTCCGCACCTTTGGTGCTACGCGGAGCTCGGCCTTCGGCCTCGCACTAGGTTACTTCAACCTGTATTAAATGGGTGGGCGGCTTCCTTGGGACGCTCCGCACCTTCGGTGCTACGCGAAGCTCGGCCTTCGGCCTCGCATTAAGTTACTTCAACTTATATTAAGTGGGTGCGGCTTCCTTGGGACGCTCCGCACCTTCGGTGCTACGCGGAGCTCGGCCTTCGGCCTCGCACTAGGTTACTTCAACTTATATTAAATGGGTGGGCGGATTCCTTGGGACGCTCCGCACCTACGGTGCTACGCGGAGCTCGGCCTTCGGCCTCGCATTAAGTTACTTCAGCTTATATTAAGTGGGTTGGCGGCTTCCTTGGGACGCTCCGCACCTTTGGTGCTACGCGGAGCTCGGCCTTCGGCCTCGCACTAGGTTACTTCAACTTATATTAAATGGGTGGGCGGATTCCTTGGGACGCTCCGCACCTACGGTGCTACACGGAGCTCGGCCTTCGGCCTCGCATTAAGTTACTTCGACTTATATTAAGTGGGTGGGCGGCTTCCTTAGGACGTTCCGCACCTTCTGTGCTACGCGGAGCTTGGCCTTCGGCCTCGCATTATGTTACTTCCACTTATATTAAGTGGGTGGGCGGCTTCCTTGGGACGCTCTGCACCTACGGTGCTACGCGGAGCTCGGCCTTCGGCCTCGCATTAAGTTACTTCGACTTATATAAGGTGGGTGGGCGGCTTCCTTAGGACGCTCCGCACCTTCGGTGCTACGCGGAGCTCGGCCTTCGGCCTCGCATTAAGCTACTTCCACTTATATTAAGTGGGTGCGCGGCTTCCTTAGGACGCTCCGCACCTTCGGTGCTACGCGGAGCTCGGCCTTCGGCCTCGCATTAAGTTACTTCCACTTATATTAAGTGGGTGGGCGGCTTCCTTGGGACGCTCCGCACCTGCGGTGCTACGCGGAGCTCGGCCTTCGGCCTCGCAATAAGTGTAGTGAACGTGTGATATTGTGTTTACGCGTGCGAAGCCGCGGGCAAAAGCTAGTACTAATATAATAATATGACCTGTCATAATAATGTCCTAACTAACGCCATGAGATTCAGGTGCCAACTTAACTCAATCGAGCGTACGTCAATAATGGCGACAGCACCACTGAACGGATACGTGATGGCCTCACTGTTTTGTTATCCGTGGTATAATGAATAAGGAAGCAAAGGAAAATGCATGAGATAACACGGTTATTATTTCAGTAGGTTCTGGGTTCAAATCCCGCCTAGGTGAAATCCTTTCTACATTGTAAATTTAATAATTTTGTCTTGTCTCGAATCATGGTTGTTTTTCATATAAAATGCATACATACATTGTCGAGCAGCAACTCTCAATACCTGATACACTGCTGCTTATATTAGGTATGCGATCAATATTCAACAACTTCGGTAGTAATTCTCTAAGTCCAGGTTAACCCATCACAGCTAGACCCTAGCTTGTGCCGAATCGTGGTCACGGTTACGCAAAGACGTACGTGAATCCTTGGTGTTGAGGAGACCCATCAATGGCTCCAGAACCTTACATGTATGGAGCTGGTGTTATTAACTCAGGAAAAATCTTAACAGCGCGATGCAGCCGCTAGTATGGTGATTTTGTCAAAGTAACAACGCCATCTAGCGGAAAATTGGGTCATTGAGAACAAAATCTCAACACACCGTTAAAAATAAAGAATTACTGATATTTAATACTTTGAATAAATTTGATATATAAAAAAAACTACATAGATGCAAAATTGTGGCTAAATATATCGTATATTTATCGTTTATTATACATTTCGCTACCTTATTAGTAAGTTAGGCCAAACACAAACAATACAAAAATTTGCGCCTAATGTTCTAAATGTTGGTTGGTAAAACATATTTAAAAATGTATTTAATTTACTTAAATTGATTCGAAATACTTTTATTTCAATTACACTCGATACAATGGCATTAAAAATCTGTTTTATTCATTAACATTTTTTATTGCGTCTCCGGGCTTTTTTATGGTCAATACTTACAAACTACAGAAGAATATAATTGCATATTCAATAAAAGAGCATTAATTAGTTCCTATTGTCGCAAATGGTGTTTTTAAAGAAATGTATGTTTTTTTTTTTGCATGAGACCATTTACAACGAACATTGCACTCATATTTTCGTCTGTGTTGGTCGATAATTGGCGCCATCTTTTCTATCTAACTAAGACGGTTTCCGTAACTCAACGCCTCAAACAACCTTAACCTTATTGTTAATACCGGTGGGCCGCGAGGAGGTATTATGTCGAATTCATACTTTTTAGTTTTTGTACACGTAAGAGCCACGCGGGGGTCGCGTCGTTCTAAATTCAAAATCGCAAACGCTGTCATTATAAGGTCATACATTGTAAGGAAAATATTTCATGGAATTTATGTTTTCAGAGATAAATATTAATCATGATAAAAAGTATCCTATAACCATCTTTGGATGTTCTGCTATTCCTGTACCAAAATTGGTAACTTTTTATCCAGCCGTTTCGGCGTGATGCGAGGACAACGGTTTTTTTGAAAACAGATGGCGCCAGGTTGGCACGGCGAAGCGTGTCCATACAAAACAACTATGCGGCTGCATCACGCTATCGAGATTTTTCCTGAAATCATGACCTCCCTCCATAGAAAATTTATTTTCAATACAAATTTAGGATTTTATAATAGTATAGATTAAAGTTTACGTGAGGTTTGGCACCGACTTCAAAGGGTGAGTCAAATGTAATCTGTACTTGAACGGGCTATTTTTGGATTTTTAGTTTTACTGAAGTCGGTTCTTTTTTTTGTTAAAAATTTTTTTGTTCGCTTTTTAGTGATTCATATAAAATACTTATGGCGGGGTGATCAGGGAGGTCTTGAAGGAATGCATCTCGTTTTAATTATCTCCTAACCGTTAAGGAGTTGTACCTTCCATCATCAATTCAGCATTGGAAGATGATGACTACCATATGCAAATACTTAAATAGTTTTAGAAAATATATGAAAAATATTATGACTGCCTATAAAATTTCAGGAATTCCTTCGATTCCTCATGGATCTCATCATCCGATCTTCACCAAAATTTTATGGGACCAACCTTGAGATGTCTATTCATGAACCTAAAAAGAATTTTCCAAATCGACTCATAAATGACGGAGTTATCAGGTAACAAACATAAAAAAAAAAAAAAAAAAAAAAAAAAAAAAAACACAACCGAACTGAGAACCCCCTCCTTTTTTTGAAGTCGGTTAAAAACCAAAAATATGCTTTTTCGTGGTTCTAGTGGCCATCTGTGGTGTTCATCGTCAGTTTCCTTACACCAAATCCTATTTACTGAATGTAAATTCTTGACTTTATCAATAAATTACCGAAAGCGTCGTACATGTCCCTATAACATTTGAAGAGTTCCCTCGATTTCTCCAAGATTCCATCATCAGATCCCGACTTAGTGCCAACGGGACCAACTCGGAGTTATACCCTTTCGATAAAAAAAACAAAATTGAAAATCGGTTCACGGTTCTCGGAGATATCGAGTAACAAACATACAAAAAAAAAAAAATTAGTTCGAATAGAGAACCTCCTCCTTTTTTTGAAGTCAGTTAATTACATATATACAACTTTTTGTTGACTCAATTTTTCGTTTTTTTTTTTCAAAATTACAGGCATTGGCAAAAACGTAAAAAATACACATTTCGGCCATTTTAAAACAAACTCGCGAAGACTACAGCTCAGAGCCACTAGTTTTATCTTATCAACTGTGGCCTTTAACCTCTACAACTGTTATTGACTTCTTATCAACTACACTCAACTCTTAATGAGCATTGTCACAAAAACGAGCATTCAGTTCGTGAATTTAGTTCGGCTAGATAGTACCTCCGTCATGAATATATTGTTGTTCGCGAGTTTTCTGGTAGCGGCCACGGCTGCATTAAACGAGGATTCTTACAATGACCGTGCAGTATACATCAATGGAACAGCTTCTTCGTTCGAGAAGATTATCAAAACATACGACGTCCGAACAAAAGAACCGATTCACTCGACACCAGCCGTCGTGCTGATTGGAAAGAGAAATGGACACATACTGCGATGCCTCCAGGAAGATCCAAATGAGTGTGAGATTTTCTATCAAACTGGTTCCCCCGTCTACTCTTTACTGATTTCTGGAGAGTACATATATGCTGGGCTTGAATCTGGAGCTATTCTAAGATGCCAATTGAGTGTAAAAGGGTCATGCAGTACATTACATATGTGCGGTCATATTGTGATGTCTTTAGAAGTCGTCGGAGGGTATCTCCATGCTGGTCTTGATGGCAATAAAACTATGATGCGTTGTGCATTGGACCAAGTTAATAGCTGTCATCTTCTACATACAATGGAACACCAAGTCTATGCCTTAATGTCATTTGAGGATCATATTTACACAGGATTTTGGAGTGGGCAGCTGTCGCGGTGCTCCTTACGAACAGAAAACAGCTGCACTCCAATTCACACAATGGGCTCAGGGATAGTGGGACTCGCTAATATTGGGAATAATCTTATCGCAGTAACACGGGATAGTGAAATGTGGAACTGTTCTCAAAAATCTGATTCAAATATCGATTATTGTGTGCAGACACGCATTTTAGGAAAAAGTGGTATGTGGGATCTTGCGGCGTATAAAGGAGTATTGTATGCCGTTAATGAGGCGGGCATATATATTTGTAAATCAGTAAATGGTACTGATTGTTCAAATTACGGACGCCACACCGGTGCTCTGAGTATAGCATTCTCGTACAGTACGTACCACATGCAAAGCCGATACAAAGGCGAACATACAACTTGTACGTGGCAGGATAATCACAGGTGTCCACCATTTGTAACCTATTATGAACCACATCAGAGATCCATGCTAGAGGTCCATGTAAAGGACGGCAAACTTAGAAATTCTGTAGGAAATCTAGTGGATACTAGTCTTTTGAATGATGGCCACTCGGGAGCAGCTATCTTCGCTATGGGACCTAATGGAAGACTACTACTATCAAATGTTTATGTACCACAGTTTGTACAAACTTCAAGCCTCTTTGCCGGTAGCCCAGTGGCGGGAGTAGGCGAGATGGTCGTCGAGAATGGTGTGATAAAGAAAATGACGACGTGTTCAGTACACTACCGACCCGACCTTGTTCTGAACCGGCAGGTGGTTGACTCACTACGCTGGCAAGGCTATATGGCTGCCATTGACTCTCAAGCGTGTTGTGAGGATAACGAGTGTGATTAGTAACACTGAATATACCTATCTATTTGAAGAGCTAAGGGAAACAACATCCATTTCTATTTCAAACAGTTTTTTTAGTCTATGGCTACAAAATTACCCAGTTTATCATTTAAAACAGAGGCATAACTCGTTGCCTATATTTAAAAGTCGTAACGTTCTATCTCTTAGCACTTCACTTGTTAGGTAGCTATATTTATAGTTAAGTTTGGTTTTGTTCAGATTAACATAATGTATTGACATTGAGCTAAATAAAGAAGATGTATATGGTATTGAAATTGCCTTATTAAATGGTACCTACAGTCCCTTCGTAATCTATACTATTATAAAATCCAAAATTTGTATTGAAAATAAATTTTCTATGGAGGGAGGTCATGATTTCAGGAAAAATCTCGATAGCGTGATGCAGCCGCATAGTTGTTTTGTATGGACACGCTTCGCCGTGCCAACCTGGCGCCATCTGTTTTCAAAAAAACCGTTGTCCTCGCATCACGCCGAAACGGCTGGATAAAAAATTACCAATTTTGGTACAGGAATAGCAGAACATCCAAAGATGGTTATAGGATACTTTTTATCATGATTAATATTTATCTCTGAAAACATAAATTCCATGAAATATTTTCCTTACAATGTGTGACCTTATAATGACAGCGTTTGCGATTTTGAATTTAGAACGACGCGACCCCCGCGTGGCTCTTACGTGTACAAAAACTAAAAAGTATGAATTCGACATAATACCTCCTCGCGGCCCACCGGTATTAACAATAAGGTTAAGGTTGTTTGAGGCGTTGAGTTACGGAAACCGTCTTAGTTAGATAGAAAAGATGGCGCCAATTATCGACCAACACAGACGAAAATATGAGTGCAATGTTCGTTGTAAATGCTCATCCTAAAAAAAAAACATACATTTCTTTAAAAACACAATTTGCGACAATAGGAACTAATTAATGCTCTTTTATTGAATATGCAATTATATTCTTCTGTAGTTTGTAAGTATTGACCATAAAAAAGCCCGGAGACGCAATAAAAAATGTTAATGAATAAAACAGATTTTAATGCCATTTTATCGAGTGTAATTGAAATAAAAGTATTTCGAATCAATTTAAGTAAATTAAATACATTTTTAAATATGTTTTACCAACCAACATTTAGAACATTAGGCGCAAATTTTTGTATAGTTTGTGTTTGGCCTAACTTACTAATAAGGTAGCGAAATGTATAATAAACGATAAATATACGATATATTTAGCCACAATTTTGCATCTATGTAGTTTTTTTAATATATCAAATTTATTCAAAGTATTAAATATCAGTAATTCTTTATTTTTAACGGTGTGTTGAGATTTTGTTCTCAATGACCCAATTTTCCGTTAGATGGCGTTGTTACTTTGACAAAATCTCCATAATAGCGGCTGCATCGCGCTGTTAAGATTTTTCCTGAGTTAATAACACCAGCTCCATACATGAAAGGTTTTGGGATAGTCATTGATCCCCATACTAGCTGGGATCTTCATTCAGAGCATGTAATAGCAAAGTTAGCTAAATTTGCGTACCCTTTGAGAAGACTTAAAGAAGTATCATCTGAAAAAACAGCCCTCCTTGCCTTTCATTCTTATATTATGTCAAATTTACGATATGGTATTACTTTATGGGGTAATGCCAGTAGTAAAGACAGGATTTTTAGGTTACAAAAAAAATGTCAGGTCTATATTTGGCCTTAGCCAGACAGAATCGTGTAGACCGGCATTTGTCAAAAATAAAATACTAACTTTTTCGGGATTGTACATCTTTGAGGTTTGCAAGTTTGTAAAAAATAACCCTGACATGTTCTATTTAAGGAACCCCACTCAAAGATTGCAATCAAAATATGGGTACGACCTTAAATGTCCAAGTTCGAAATCTGCACTCCTTAGCAAAAGTGTATTATGTATGAGTGTGAAGCTTTATAATAAACTAACAGTTGAGCTTAAAAAACTTCACCCAAAACCTTTTAAGAATCGACTGTACAATTGGCTCATCAATCAGTGTTTCTACAGCCTTAATGAATTTTTCGAAAGTTGACCTATTTATAAAATATCTAATGTGTAAATGACATCATAAAATATAATGTAATGTGTGAAATTTAATAATAATAATAATATAATGCTATATATGAAAGATTATTTAATATTGTTTATAATAATAATTTGAATTTAGTAATGATATAATTAATGTGTGATAGCTCTTTTGGTGGGTAATTTTTAATGTAACATGAGAGCACAATTTGTTGTTTCTCACCGGGCAAATAGTATTAGTCAAGTATGCCCGGCAGCTTGAGCATGTCATACTCGCTTAAAGGTCTTTGCTTACGGTGGCGTCGTTGATCGGGTCGCAGCCTTCCCTATAATATGGTTGAGGGAGGCGATGGCTGAGATATGCGTCATACTCGTGAACGGGTGCCGTTTGTGGGGTCCGGTCTGTTCATGCTAGCAAGGGCCAAATTAAATATGTAGCAACCGCATACTAGTGTTAAATTAAGCAAACGTGAGAAACTTCACCTGTACTCGATTGAAGTTATTCAATGTTGATTTTATCTTTTTGAACTCTTAGAGACTGTATACATCTCTAAGAAACAGCTTAGTGTAGTATGACACTCAGAGACTTTATACATCTCTGAGGAAATTAAATCATTTTAAAATATTTTATTGCATGTTATGACGCCTAGAGACCATATACATCTCTAAGAATTTTAGGTTTAATAACTATTTTCTAAATTATTCACGTTGACGCCTAGAGACCTTATACATCTCTATGGAATTAAATTAATTAAGTAATTATTATTTTATTGCATGTTGTGACACCCAGAGACTTTATACATCTCTGGGTATATTTAATATTTTAAATTTATTAAATTTTTATTTTATTTGGAGTATCTATACATCTCCTTTACGTGTACCCAGTGTAATTAGTTATAACACAACTGTATCATGTAATTGTTTTAAGTATTATTTACGAAAAAATGACTTACTGTTGAGTTTCTTTCGGCTTTCTTCTCAACAGCGGTCTCCTCTTGCGAAATGCCGGTAGATTCACAATCTGACTTGTAAAAGTGCCCCTGTGGCCTACTTACTGAATAAATTATTTCATTTCATTTCATTTCTCTATATTTTATATAATGTTGATGATGATAATAAGAATTGAGAAATTTACATGTAATGACATACCTAGATATTAAGTTCAGTATTGCACGCCTCTGTGAGGCAGGATATGGAAGAACCTAAACTATTATTGTAAGAACTTTGTACACACATAACCATGCAATAAATATTTTGAATTTGAATTTGAATTTGAATTTGAATTTGAATTTAGAGCCATTGATGGGTCTCCTCAACACCAAGGATTCACGTAAGTCGTTGCGTGCCCGTGACCACGATTCGGCACAAGCTAGGGTCCAGCTGTGATGGGTTAACCTGGACTTCGAGAATTACTACCGAAGTTGTTGAATATTGATCGCATACCTAATATAAGCAGCAGTGTATCAGGTATTGAGAGTTGCTGCTCGACAATGTATGTATGCATTTTATATGAAAAACAACCATGATTCGAGACAAGACAAAATTATTAAATTTACAATGTAGAAAGGATTTCACCTAGGCGGGATTTGAACCCAGAACCTACTGAAATAATAACCGTGTTATCTCATGCATTTTCCTTTGCTTCCTTATTCATTATACCACGGATAACAAAACAGTGAGGCAATCACGTATACGTTCAGTGGTGCTGTCGCCATTATTGACGTACGCTCGATTGAGTTAAGTTGGCACCTGAATCTCATGGCGTTACTTAGGACATTAATATAAGTAGTAACTTAATGCGAGGCCGTAGGCCGAGCTCTACGTAGCACCGAAGGTGCAGAGCGTCCCAGGGAAGCCGCTCACACACTTCAACTTATATTAAGTGGGTGGGCGGCCTCGCATTAAGTTATTTAAATCTACAATAGACACTAAATAATCAAAACGATTTTTTAAACATAAGTCTTGCCTCAATTTTAATTAAACCACGATCATGTTCACAGCTACGCTTGTGGCTGTGTGGTGTGGGGTGGGCGGCCTCACATTAAGTTATTTGAACATATTCTAAGTGGGTGGGCGTCTTCCCTGGGACGCTCCGCACCTTCGGTGCTAAGTTACTTTATAAACCCTTCGTAATTTAATGCGAGGCCGTAGGCCGAGTTCCACGAGCGTCCCAGGGAAGCCACCAAACCACTTAACATATGTTTAAGTAACTTAATAGGCGGCTTCCTTGGGACGCTCCGCACCTTCGGTGCTACGCGGTGCTCGGCCTGCGGCCTCGCATTAAGTTACTTCAACTTATATTAAGTGGGTGCGGCTTCCTTGGGACGCTCCGCACCTTCGGTGCTACGCGGAGCTCGGCCTTCGGCCTCGCACTAGGTTACTTCAACTTATATTAAATGGGTGGGCGGATTCCTTGGGACGCTCCGCACCTACGGTGCTACGCGGAGCTCGGCCTTCGGCCTCGCATTAAGTTACTTCAACTTATATTAAGTGGGTTGGCGGCTTCCTTGGGACGCTCCGCACCTTTGGTGCTACGCGGAGCTCGGCCTTCGGCCTCGCACTAGGTTACTTCAACTTATATTAAATGGGTGGGCGGATTCCTTGGGACGCTCCGCACCTACGGTGCTACGCGGAGCCTGGCCTTCGGCCTCGCATTAAGTTACTTCAACTTGTATTAAGTGGGTTGGCGGCTTCCTTGGGACGCCCCGCACCTTTGGTGCTACGCGGAGCTCGGCCTTCGGCCTCGCACTAGGTTACTTCAACTTATATTAAATGGGTGGGCGGATTCCTTGGGACGCTCAGCACCTACGGTGCTACGCGGAGCTCGGCCTTCGGCCTCGCAATAAGTTACTTCGACTTATATTAAGTGGGTGGGCGGCTTCCTTAGGACGCTCCGCACCTTCGGTGCTACGCGGAGCTCGGCCTTCGACCTCGAATTAAGTTACTTCCACTTATATTAAGTGGGTGGGCGGCTTCCTTGGGACGCTCCTCACCTACGGTGCTACGCGGAGCTCGGCCTTCGGCCTCGCATTAAGTTACTTCGACTTATATTAGGTGGGTGGGCGGCTTCCTTAGGACGCTCCGCACCTTCGGTGCTACGCGGAGCTCGGCCTTCGGCCTCGCATTAAGTTACTTCCACTTATATTAAGTGGGTAGGTGGCTTCCTTAGGACGCTCCGCACCTTCGGTGCTACGCGGAGCTCGGCCTTCGGCCTCGCATTAAGTTACTTCCACTTATATTAAGTGGGTGGGCGGCTTCCTTAGGACGCTCCGCACCTTCGGTGCTACGCGGAGCTCGGCCTTCGGCCTCGCATTAAGTTACTTCCACTTATATTAAGTGGGTGGGCGGCTTCCTTAGGACGCTCCGCACCTTCGGTGCTACGCGGAGCTCGGCCTTCGGCCTCGCATTAAGTTACTTCCACTTATATTAAGTGGGTGGGCGGCTACCTTGGGACGCTCCGCACCTACGGTGCTACGCGGAGCTCGGCCTTCGGCCTCGCATTAAGTTACTTCGACTTATGTTAGGTGGGTGGGCGGCTTCCTTAGGACGCTCCGCACCTTCGGTGCTACGCGGAGCTCGGCCTTCGGCCTCGCATTAAGTTACTTCCACTTATATTAAGTGGGTGGGCGGCTTCCTTAGGACGCTTCGCACCTTCGGTGCTACGCGGAGCTCGGCCTTCGGCCTCGCATTAAGTTACTTCCACTTATATTAAGTGGGTGGGCGGCTTCCTTAGGACGCTTCGCACCTTCGGTGCTACGCAGAGCTCGGCCTTCGGCGTCGCATTAAGTTACTTCCACTTATATTAAGTGGGTGGGCGGCTTCCTTAGGACGCTCCGCACCTTCGGTGCTACGCGGAGCTCGGCCTTTGGCCTCGCAATAAGTGTAGTGAACGTATGATATTGTGTTTACGCGTGCGAAGCCGCGGGCAAAAGCTAGTATATAAATATAATAACAGTGGTTTGGGATCGACTTCAAAGGGTGAGTCAAATGTAATCTGTACTTGAACGGGTTATTTTTGGATTTTTAGTTTTACTGAAGTCGGTTCTTTTTTTTGTTAAAAATTTTTTTAGGGTTCCGTACCCAAAGTGTAAAAACGGGACCCTATTACTGAGACTTCTTTGTCCGTCCGTCCGTCTGTCACCAGGCTGTATCTCAAGAACGGTGATAGCTAGACAGTTGAAAATTTCACAGATGATGTATTTCATTTGCCGCTATAACAACAAATACTAAAAATAAAATAAAATAAATATTTAAGGGGGGCTCCCATACAACAAACTTGTTATAGATTATAAATATATATAGGTACGGAATCCTACATGCGCGAGTCGGACTCGCACTTGCCCAATTGTTTAGTTTTACTGAAGTCGGTTCTTTTTTTGTTAAAATTTTTTGTATTTTTATTAATAAACTATCTCACGTAATTTCATGAGAATCAGTTCAGAAATGCTACCTCCAGGCGAGAATAGCTGGAAAGTCGGACAATCGGACATCCGGACATAAGATTTTTTATGATTATGTTTTTTCATCGAAAATGAATATTCTCTTGTTTAGAGCTTGAAGCATTTATAGACTAAATTTGTGTGTTTTAGTACACACGGCTTAAAATTAAAAATTCATAACATAATTGATTTCATAAGTTAAATTGACTCTTTGGTTTTATGAAAAAAATAAAACAAATTGAATTTATACAAGTTGACAAATAAGCCGACGCGGTTGGCTCGGTTTGTAGATACCTGCCTACTGAGCCGGCGGTCCCGGGATCGAATCCCGGCCAGCGCAATTTTTGTGTGATGAACTCGAATATTTCCAAGCACAAATATGGTCATGGTCATGGTTGTTCGATGTATTTAAGTATATATTTATCTATATAAGTACGTAGGTATATCGTCGTCTAGTACCCATAACCATAACACAAGCCTTCTTGAGCTTAATTTGGGACTAGATCGATTTGTGTGAGGTTGTCTGATATTTTTTATTTATTTATTATTATTAAGCCACGATAAATAAATAAATAAAATAAAACTCATTTATTATCAGATTACACAGATCCATAGCTTGTTAGTTAATTAGTACTTATAAAACTATGTTAGTACCTACATTACTTGTAAAAGGTTGCATGTAACTTTCACGACTGTGAATGGTTTTCGGCATTTTCGTTGGATAATTTAAAATATTTATGTTTTAAAGAAATCACCACGAATGACATTGCCCAGTGTTAGAAATTAGTTCCAGTGAAATTCCGCAATATGGCGCATCCTCATATATTTCTGGTCAGGCTTTACCTTTTAAGTCACATTAAATTATTTTCTTCTGCTTTTTTTTTTTTCTTTTTTTTTAAAGAGAGAAAAAAAGATCAAAATCACCCAAGTTGCCGTCGTTTTCAGGCGCCTGAAACATGTTTTCAGTCCGTTTCAGGGCACCCTCTATCAGATGACGCCATAACCTGAAAACCCGTTTTCGGGCGTTTTCAGGACCCCTTATGGGCCTCTGAAGCACAAATCATTATATTATGGCGAAATTTCCAGTAGGAGTGACGGAGGCACTAGTAGAAAGAGATAGCTATGCTCAGAACATTCGAGAAGTGTGTAACAGAGATAGCACTACTAGAGAGAGATAGCTATACTCGGAACATTCGAGAAGGGAGTGACAGAGAGTGCACCATTAGAGAGAGACATAGCCTAGAATGTTCCCGACGCTCGAGCTGGACCTTACTGGAATATTCGCGCTTTATGTGGACAACGCGTCGAGAAAGCGGGTCCGCGGAATATAAAAGCCGCCAGCGGCCTAGTGCTCTACCACGGCGGGACCCAATTAGGAAACACACCAGATGGAAGCCCAAGCCGAGACATAAACCCGGTGCCCCCGCGTATAACGCTCGGAGGGCACACTACTTTTCAAGGTCCTCCCATTGGGAGGCAAAACGCAGAAATCTAGGTGACTATAGACATGCGCATGGCCGCCAACAATTTCAACCCCAACCGCGATCCCTAGGGGTCAGGTTGGTTAGTTCTAGGTTAGTTTTTAATTAGGTTAAGTTCTTTTCGGCGGTTCGTCCAAAAGGACGAGCCGCGTCAGGTGTACAGCAGTGCAAAGGGCCCCTTCGGGCCCGCAAGCAGATTAAAAAAAAAAAGCGGGAGTTCGTTACATTTTAACTGCGATACAGTGCGAGTAAAAGGATAATCGGAGAGAAAGACTTTTAAGTTTATTAGTGCGCTTTAAGCACAGTTCGTGTGAATAGTGAGCGCGTAATTTGTGTAATAGTGTGTTTGTGGTAATTAGTGGATTTTAAGTACAGTTCGTGTGAATTGTAAGCGCGTAATTTGGTAATAAAGTGTGTGTTTTCATTTGTGGATTAATTTGTGTTTTTCTATCAAATACGAACCCCACGCTCGTAACAATATTGAGTTAATTCCTTTGGGTGTCCACTTTATCAAAGCGTCCACTGTGGGACCAAAAGGCCTTATTGGTTAACTTGTATATCAATAAAACAACAATTTGACAATTTACTAATTAGGTATTATTATTCAAAATAACAATGTAGCCGTCGCCATTACGCCTATTTATTTGCTATATACAACAGTGCTACAGATATAATTGCGAACATTCACAACATCCATGTGATTAAATAATCGGTTATGAATTAGGTTCGGCTTTTACATTCGCTCGTCCAGCCCACAGCGCTCTATGCGATTTTAACATCAAAAAGAACACATTTATCAGCAGATGAGTTATAATATAACAAATGATCAAGAATATAGCCACGTATGGGGAAACATCGACCGGGTTTAACAGTGTTGGTAGTTAAATAATTACAAAAATATATACACTTCCCGTGAACACAAAAGCAAAAGATGCTATAACTATTTTTTTGCACACATCGGATTCGCCGTGCCCTTGCCGCGATTTCTTAAATAACGCACACAACACTCGTAAATACAGTATAATGTTTATCACAGGAACTAAACCGAGAAACGCAAAGAATATGAAGAACCCCTGAGCATCGAAAAGTTGGCACAACGCGGCCCAAACAAAGGGAAGCAGATAGCCTACGATATTCGCTTTGAGGTATAAATGTGGAATTGTATCGATTTCCACAAACACGTTGACAAAATCAATGTAAAACATGACCGTGGTAACTAACATCCAGTGAGTAAAGGCTAAGTTATACCATCGTAGTGTAAATTGATTTAAATTCGGCCATAATTTCGATATTAACGCACGGAATCCCCCTAAAAGCGGTGAGATGGTGACGAGTAAGTTGATGAACACGTAGTGGCGGAACTGACGCCACACCGGGAACTTTATCCAGGTGGCGATCCCGTAGATGATGGTCGCAGTGGTCAACACGGCCGTCACTAATCCACAAACGACTGCCGTCCGAACCATGTAAACAGGTAAAACGGTTTCGGGATCACTCATTGAGATATTTGCTGAACGCCGCATGTCTCGAAGTGGAGTAAATCTTTGTTCCGATACAACCGTTTACAGACAGTTTAAACGTTCTATTAAAGCATCCAGTCCAGACAATATGCGGTTGAATTATTAACAGAAAAAAACAATGAAATAAATATATAGTTTTCCTCGTTCTTTGCTTTGTTTTCTTTATACGCACATAAAGTGAGTATCTAACAGGAAGACTATTTATTAAGTAATTGCTTTTCTGTGAACAATGCCTGAATAAGAACGATGCGTAATATTAAAACGAATGTTCAAACTATCAGGGAACCGTTGTATTCGAGACAAATGTTATTTAAAATTGTTGCATTTTTAGGGTTCCGTAGCCAAATGGCAAAAAACGGAACCCTTATAGATTCGTCATGTCTGTCTGTCTGTCTGTCTGTCTGTCCGTCTGTCCGTCTGTCCGTCCGTATGTCACAGCCATTTTTTTCCGAAACTATAAGAGCTATACTGTTGAAACTTGGTAGGTAGATGTATTCTGTGAACCGCATTAAGATTTTGATGCAAAAATAAAAAAATAATAATAAATATTGGGGGCTCCCCATACTTAGAACTGAAACTCAAAATTTTTTTTTTCATCAAACACATACGTGTGGGGTATCTATGGATAGGTCTTCAAAAATGATATCGAGGTTTCTAAAACATTTTTTTTCTAAACCGAATAGTTTGCGTGACAGACGCTTCCAAAGTGGAAAAAAGTTGGTCCCCCCCCCTCTAACTTCTAAAATAAGAAAATGAAAAATCTAAAAAAAACATATGATGTACATTACTATAAAAACTACCAACGAAAATTGTTTTGAACGAGATCTAGTTAGTAGTTTTTTTTTAATACCTAACTTTGCAAGTTTGCACCTAATTTATATGGGGCGCTATACATACCAGGTGCAAACTTAACTTAAACACTTAGGGATGGAAAGTGTTTGTACGGAACCCTCGGTGCGCGAGTCCGACTTGCACTTGGCCGGTTTTTTTAACATCTGGATGAGACCATTGACCTATGCTGCTATAGCCATTATTTGATCTGTAGACGCTTCCATACTCTTTGTTACGTTACGTCGCGACATCTAGTGTCGGATAGAAGCATCACGTTGCGAACGTAGTTGCCTTCGGTCCAACGAGTGTCGCAGTGCTCAAGTATGTTCATAGATGGCTCTGAAGCAAATACATATTTAAAGATAGCAATAGTTATTGGGAATTTAAACACAAAAAAAAATTAAAAATAAAATTGAGAACCACCTTTTTAAACACGAATTATAAAAGACTTTAAAATGTACTAGGAATGACGGCGGTGACACGTTTGTGATCCGGTCCGGTCTTCTAAAAAACCGGCCAAGTGCGAGTTGGACTCGCGCAACAAGGGTTCAGCACAACGAAATACTTTTAACTTTTTGTTTTCTGGATTTTTTTGTATAGCGGCCACAGAAATACATCATCTGTGAAAATTGCAACTGTCTTACTTGTACGGTTCACGATTGAGGTATGATGTGGAATTGTATCGATTTCTACAAACACATTGACAAAACCAATGTAAAACACGTAAAACATGACCGTGGTAACCGTCAACCGTCGTTTACCGTTATATATAACTAGTAACCAGTGAGTAAATAAAGGTAAAATTATACAAACTTGTTAGGCACAAAATTAAGCTAATTCGGCCACAGTTATTCTCTATCAAGACACGGACTCCTAATAAACCCGGGCAAGTGCGAGTCGGACTCGCGCACCGAGGGTTCCGTACAAACACTTCCCATTTTAACTGGGTTAAGTTTGCACCTGGTATGTAGGTACCTATGGCGCCGCATACAAATGAGGTGCAAAGTTAACGGAACCGATCACGTTTATTGTATGGAAGCCCCAGCCCCACTTAAATATTTACTTTATTATGTTTCTAGTGTTTGTTAGCGGCCACAGAAATACATAATCTGTGAAAATTGCAACTGTCTAGCTACCACGGTTCATGAAATACAGCCTGGTGACAGACGAACCGACAGACAGACGGACAGCGGAGTCTTAGTAATAGGGTCCCGTTTTTTACCCTTTGAGTACAAAACTGAAAACGGTAAGATGGTGACGAACAAGCTGATGAAAACGTAGTGGCGGAACTGACGCCACACTGGGAACTTTATCCAGGTGACGTTCCCGTAGATGATGGTCGCGGTCAATTACACGACAGCAGGCACGGCTACAATCCAATACATGTAACCAACCCGTCTAGCACACAACTATGCTTCGCGACCCTTGTCACCCTTCACCCGCTCAACTTACAAGGAAAGGCACCCAACTGTCGGACTCCGATTTGATTCATTTTGATATATGTTATAGAGTAGTCTAAAATAGCAGACACGTATTTTTTTTTAACTGCCTTAATTCAACCTGTTAGGACAAATTGTCCTTCAAAGTACTGAAAATTGGTCAAACCCTCTAACTTGTGTAGAGAGAGAGAGAGTTTGTGAAATAGCATAACACGTGTCCGTGTTTTTTCATCTCCTCTAACATATATAGTGAAACCAGTAATTACATAATTATCAATTTGCTATACACACACAACATCTCTCTACAGAAGTTAGAGGGTTTGACCAATTTTCAATACTTTGAAGGACAATTTGTCCTAACAGGTTGAATTTGGGCAGCTAAAAAAAATACGTGTCTGCTATTTTAGACTCCAGACCATCAAATTCTCCTGATGATGGCTCGCAGAGGGGCGAAACACGTGTCGAGTACGTTTTGTTATTTTTGTGGTGGTTATTCTTATTGTAATGGTGGCTTCTAGTTCCACCACTGAGGCCGTACCTGCTGTCGGTGCTGTTTCTCAGTCTCAGCCACATGGCAAAAAATATACAAGTTTTAAATAATATTTTTCTCGATACAACCGTTCACCGACAGTTGAATATTCGTTTAATATTACGAGTCCTTCTTATTCAGGCAGAATACTACATTGTACACGGAAAACCAATTACTTAATATATATTTATATATATAAAAAATCTTCCTGTTAGATTAGATACTCGCTTGGTGAATGGTAACGTAGGCGCGTAAAGATAACAAAGCAAAGAAACAGGTAAATGATGTATTTGTTAATATTTTTTTCTGTTCACAATTCAACCGCATACTGGTGGACTAAATGATGCTTTAAACGAACGTTTTAACTGCCCAGAAACGGTTGTATCGGAAAAGTATACTATTTTAAAAAGATTTTCCCCACTTCGAGTGGCATGTTCCGTTCAGCTAATATCTCAGTGAGTGATCCTGAAACCATTTTACCTGTTTACATCGTTTGGACGGGAGTCGTTTGTGGATTATTGACGGCCATGTTGACCACTGCGACCATCATCTACGGGATCGGCACCTGGATAAAGTTCCCAGCGTGGCGCCAGTTCCGCCACTACGTGTTCATCAACATACTCTTCACCATCTCACCGCTTTTAGAAGGATTCCGTGCGTTATTATCGAAATTGTGGCCGGATTTAAGACAATTTACACTACGATGGTGTAACTTAACCATTACTCACTGGATGTTGGTGACCACGGTGATGTTTTACATTGATTTTGTCAACGTGTTTGTGGAAATCGATACAATTCCACATTTATATCTCAAAGCGAATATCGTAGGCTATCTGCTTCCCTTTGTCTGGGCCGCGTTGTGCCAAGTTTTCGATGCTCAGGGGCTCTACATATTCTTTGGGTTTCTAGGTTTAGTTCCTGTGATAAACATTATATTGTATGTACGAGTGCTGTGTGCGCTATTTAAGAAATCACGACAAGCGCACGGCGAATCCGATATGTGCAAAAAAATAGTTATAGCATCTTTTGCTTTTGTGTTCACGGGAAGTTTATATATTTTTTTTGTAATTATTTCATTACCAACACTGTTAAGCCCGGTCGATGTTTCCCCGTATGTGCTTATGTTCTTGATCATTTATTATATTATAACTTATCTGCTGATAAATGTATTCTTTTTGATGTTAAAATCGCATAGAGCGCTGTGGGCTGGGCGAGCGAATGTACTAGCCGAACCTAATAATACGGTGAATAGAGACTAAAGTACTATGTGTGACCTTACAAACGGTCCGGTAGTTTTGAATTATTTATATGTTGTCTAGAATGGTTAGTCAGTGTTTAAAATGCAAAATGCACAATTCCCCCCCCTCCGCGCCCGCCGCCATATTGAAAAAACCGGCACGTTCTTCATATTTTTGCTCATATCTTCATTTAGGAGCATTTTAGGTAGAAGAAAGCTTTGACAATGTTATAGAGAGTTAAATTTACTACATTCTCCATTTTATATTTTGTTTCTAGAACAGATAGTTACAGAGATATGCACATTTAAAAATACGTAAAAAGTCTCAGTTTCCAACTCAAAAAAAAATTCTGGATTATATCTTCATTTAGGAGCATTTTAGCTAGAACAATGTTGTAGAAAATTCAATTTACTTATAATTTACATTTCAAATTTTGTTTCAAGGACGGTTAGTTACGGAGATATGCACATTAAAAAAACTGGAAACGTCAACTTTCAACAAATTTCTAAAAATTCTTGATTTAGAACGCTATCATTCAGTTACGGACTAGTCTAGGACAAATTAAAACATGTTGGAAATATAATTGCTTATAAAACTCATGTCCATTTTTATATACATTTTCGGAAAATGTGACTTTATTTTTTACATATCTCCGTAATTATTTCTTCTAGAAACAAAATCTGAAATGTAAATTATAGCAAATTTAATTCTCTACAACATTGGTCACGCACTGTTCTAGCTAAAATGCTCCTAAACGAAGATATAATCCAGAAGTTTGTTTTTGAGTTGGAAATTGCGATTTTAACGTTTTTTTAAATGTGCATATCTCCGTAACTATCTATCCTAGAAACAAAATATAAAATGGCAAATGTAGTAAATTTATCTCTCTATGACATTGTTAAAGCTTTCTTCTAGCTAAAATGCTCCTAATGGAAGATATGAGCAAAAATATGAAGAACGTGCCGGTTTTTTCAATATGGCGGCGGGCGCGGAGGGGGGGGAATTGTGCATTTTGCATTTTAAACACTGACTAACCATCCTAGACAACATATAAAAAATTCAAAACTACCGGACCGTTTGTAAGGTCAAAATCCTTTATTTACTGAATTATAATTCATAAAAAAATATTTAATCACTTGGACCAGCCATAGACATGTTTTGAATACTCGCGATTATATCTGTAGCACTCTGTTGTCGTAGCAAATAAATACTTAGACGTTATGGCGACGGCTAAATTGTTATTTTGAATAATAATAATTAGCATATTGACAAATTTTTGTTTTATTGATATACAAGTAAACCTTCAATAAGTATGTCATGAAACAAAGTATAAAAAATCAAAATAATATGTGACTTCAAAGATATGCAATATAAATTTATTTATTCAAAATACAACAGAACAAAATAAACACTTAACCAATTAAAATAAGTCTATCTAAATCTAAAACTACAACAACTAAATCTAAACTATGTCTAAAAATGGCCCCCGTGGCATTGTACCAAAGACGCTGGCAGCATTACCTCGCTGTATTGCTATACTAAGACGCTGAGCGAGGAAGCTGCCAGCCCTTTGGTCACCACTGTCGATGAGCCGTTTCGCAAGCTCTTTAAACAGAATTCTAGCGCTTGGACCCCACGGGCCCAGGGTCTCGACACCAAATGCGGTGAAGTGGTGCAATATAATGATTTTAACGAAAAAAAATTTTGAAATTGTTTTCAGAATCCCCATTACATAAATTACCAAAACAATAATTGTATGACAATCATGAACTTAAACTTCACGGTGAAAATGGCAAATTACTTATTGTCTCCATTAGGTGGCCATTTGTATGGAGCGTTTTTATCGCCCCATAGGAATGTAGAACTTTGACGGTCATTTCTGACTTTTAGAGCAGTCTAAGTGCAGTTTTATCGTATTAGACATTTGATCCCAATAAAAAAAATTACAAAAAAAGAACCAACTTCAATAAAACTAAAAAGCCAAAAATAAACCACTCAATTGTTATATTTAGGTATATATATATATATAGGTTACGTGAGGTTTGGCACTGACTTCAAAGGGTGAAGACAAATGTAATCTGTACTTGAACGGGTTATTTTTGGCTTTTTAGTTTTATTGAAGTCGGTTCTTCTTTTGTTATAATTTTTTTTTTCTTTTTAGTTATTCATATAAAATACTTATGGCGGGATGATCGGGGAGGTCTTGAAGGCATGAATCTCGTTTGAATTATCTCCTAACTCTTAACCGTTAAGGAGTTGTACCTTCCATCATCAGCTCAGCATAGAAGGATGATGACTAACATATGCAAATACTTAAATAGTTCTAGAAAATATATGAAAAACATTATGACTGCCTATTAAATTTCAGGAATTCCTTCGATTCCTCATGGATCTCGTCATCAGATATTCACCAAAATTTTATGGGACCAACCTTGAGATGTCTATTGATGAACCGAAAAAGAATTTTCCAAATCGACTCATAAATGAGAGAATTGAGAACCCCCTCCTTTTTTGAAGTCGGTTAAAAAATAGAATATTATATTTGTTGTATAAACGTAATCATGTTATTTCTTTTTACTTCCATGAATTTATTTTTGCTCATATGGCCTATACGTTCATACCATAGTTTGTAATCTATGTTTTTGCTTTGACATACTTGAGAAACAGACTGACGTATTTTTGCAGGTATGTAGTACAATTTTTAAAACAATAAAATTGCGTGACTATTTACCTGGCATGATATTTGTACCTTCACTTATGAAGTGAGCTCCTTCCTGATCAAATACTACCGTCAAGCCTGTTGCATCTTAGAAACCGACAGCAAATTGAATGGCATGGCACCTCGCGACAGAACAGCACGTTCTCCAACACGCCTGGGATGCCGGTGTTGCGTTTGGTAGCTTAAATGTAATGTAAATTTTTAGCAACAGATTTTAAAAAGTGTAATAATATTTTCATATTTACAGAAAAGATCTTCCCTTTTTAGTATATGATCCGATACTCTGCGATCCAATAAAACGAGTTTATTTTGTCATTATATTCTTGCTGGTACTCGCTGGTCATAAATGCATAGTCCTTTTAGTATGTCCTTTGCGGCAGCAATGATGGCATTTTATGAAATTTGTCTTTGACTTCAACTTCTAATTATTTTATGTGAATAGTTTTAGTTTATATATCCATCGTAGAATGTCCGTTTGTGATTTGATTCTAAACTATTTTCGACTCACAACCCTCATTCTTCAATTTAACTTCATAACCCGATAATCGCGTCTTGACAAATTCCAAAGTTAAACTGTCTCGAGATAATGCTTTTATGGCATTTATAACTCATAATGTTAGCAAAAAATGCGAAAACTTATGTCTCGTCCAGTCTTGTCCCGGCCAATATATGAATCAGACAAATACTTCATATATTTTTATCAATATATTTATATATAAATATATTATATATATATATTTGTAACTCGATTACTGTATTTCCAGTCCTCAGTTCGATTTTCTGGAATTTCGCCGTCAACAGCATTAAACACATCTAACTCACTCAGTAAGAATCATATTCGAAATTTCCTGCTGTATTTCTCACCGTCAAACGGCCTAATATTCCGTTTTCGCTTGAAGATGTCCATAGCAACGGAATTCAAAAATTTATTTTATAACGGCACTATTTCACTGATTCGATCTTACTGTATTTACAAATTATTTCACAACGTGACTGGGTCCATAACCTGTAGGAAGTTGAGGACTGTGAAATTAAACTAACGAGTTGATATACAATATAATAAACCGATTTTATTTAATCGTTTTAATACCACAAGGAAGCAATACGTCCATTTGACATGAAGAATGGGTAGCGAGAGAATTGCCAGTGTAAAAATATAAATAGTGAATACAGATTAATTTTTGTATATTAAAGGAGGTCAAATTCAACAGTTTTCTTATATAGACATTTGATCCCAATAAAAAAAAATACAAAAAAAGAACCAACTTCAATAAAACTAAAAAGCCAAAAATAAACCACTCAATTGTTATATTTAGGTATGTATATTATAGGTTACGTGAGGTTTGGCACCGACTTCAAAGGGTGAGACAAATGTAATCTGTACTTGAACGGGTTATTTTTGGCTTTTTAGTTTTATTGAAGTCGGTTCTTCTTTTGTTATAATTTATTTTTTTTGCTTTTTAGTGATTCATATAAAATACTTATGGCGGGATGATCGGGAAGGTCTTGAAGGCATGAATCTCGTTTGAATTATCTTCTAACTCCTAACCGTTAAGGAGTTGTACCTTCCATCATCAGCTCAGCATTGAAAGATGATGACTAACATATGCAAATACTTAAATAGTTCTAGAAAATATATGAAAAACATTATGACTGCCTATTAAATTTCAGGAATTCCTTCGATTCCTCATGGATCTCGTCATCAGATATTCACCAAAATTTTATGGGACCAACGTTGAGATGTCTATTCATGAACCGAAAAAGAATTTTCCAAATCGACTCATAAATGAGAGAATTGAGAACCCCCTCCTTTTTTGAAGTCGGTTAAAAATAGAATCGATTGACATATTATATTTGAAAAAAAAACTTTTGAGAGAATTGAGAACCCCCTCCTTTTTTGAAGTCGGTTAAAAATAGAATCGATTGACATATTATATTCGAAAAAAAAACTTTTCGTCATTATTAGCGCACAGGTCTAATGCAATACTCATACGCCATTACCGGTACGATACCGGTACGATATCGGTATCAGCACTAATACGGTAGCACTTACTGTCCATTAGTCCGATAGCACTTGTGCGTGATTTGCCCAACTTGTAGCTTTGTTTACATTTTGATTAATACCGGTTACACCGATCAACGAAGAACTGTCACATATTATAGCAAAACTAGGCTGAATCCCGTTCAAAAAGCGTTTATTTAAGATAAGATGGCTTATACATCTATTCTATACTATTATCTATTCTATCTATACTATTATAAAATCCTAAGTTTGTATTGAAAATTAATTTTCTATGGAGGGAGGTCATGATTTCAGGAAAAATCTCGATAGCGTGATGCAGCTTGATAGTTGTTTTGTATGGACACGCATCGCCGTGCCAACCTGTTTTCAAAAAAACCTTTGTCCTCTAATGACGCTGAAACGGCTGGATAAAAGTTACCAATTTTGGTACAGGAATAGCTGAACATCCAAAGATGGTTATAGGATACTTTTTATTATGATTAGGTAATATTTATCTCTGAAAACATAAATTCCATGAAATATTTTCCTTACAACTTAACTTACAATTGTGAGTATTATATTCTTTGACTTACAATGTGTAACCGTATATCCCACCAAAAACATTCTGTAAAAAACTAGCCAAGTCTCGATGGAGCTGCTTGTTTATCTCTAAAAAGTAATGAAATCTAGACAAAGTCGTACCAAGTCTAAGGTTCCTTACTGCGATTTTGTTATTATTATAGTTAATGTTGTGTGACTTGGCCGTTGAAGGGTACACAAGGGTACAAAACCAGGTGCTCCATGACACCATTGCACCAATCTGTCCCCAGAACCGCAACAAGTCAATTTTGTTTACACGTAATGTTATATCTGTTGTAACTAGCTATGTTTGTTAAGCGAGATAATAGCCCATACTGGTATTGGTAATTTGACGCTAGTGTCTCATTTTAGGCTGTTGTTGATTGTGCTATTGTTGACAATGCTGACTTCTGCTCTCTTCTTTTTGGAGCGTCAAATCGACCACCGATCTAACATAAAATAGACGTACAGACGAACTTCTATCAATGATTAGAGTTCCGTCTGTACTAGAAATATTTTTTATACTGTTTGTTTCAGGCTCACCTATACATATTAAGTATTATTGAAATACGCAGCTTTATCAAGCCTACAATTCACTGGTTATTGAATCAACGTTTTCCAAGTGGCAATTTTCCATCGTCAATGGGTAGCGGTTCTGGCGACAGATTGGTGCAATGGTGTCATGGAGCACCTGGTTTTGTACCCTTGTGTACCCTTCAACGGCCAAGTCACACAACATTAACTATAATAATAACAAAATCGCAGTAAGGAACCTTAGACTTGGTACGACTTTGTCTAGATTTCATTACTTTTTAGAGATAAACAAGCAGCTCCATCGAGACTTGGCTAGTTTTTTACAGAATGTTTTTGGTGGGATTTCACTTCTTTTTGTAGAAACGTGGGCATATTGTTTTATAACAACCTGCTAATTCACTTTAGCGAACCTCACGAAATAATAAGCGAAATCAACGAAATGCAAATAATCCCTCCTAATCCCTAGCAAACGTTTCCAAGCGCAGTAGAAGAATGTCGTAAACGACTGTAACGCGGCCGGTTGCCACTTCGCCATTATAAGATTATCGGAAAAACAAACTTAGGCGCGTTTTAAAAAACAGTTAGCGCCATCTAGCGACGTGTGCGTATCACCGCCACTCTTAGTCCAATGCATTATTCGATAAAGAAAAGTCCTCCCGCACCAATGTGGATAAGGAGGGATTCACACTGGTGGAAAGGAAGGGCAAGGCGCGCAGGGCGCCCGGCAAGACTCTAAGTGGCACTGCCGAGCCGGTTGGTTCTGGTCTTCAGATTGCCACTCCGAGTAAGGCGCTCTATGTGTCGCGCTTGCATCACTCCGCCGTGGCTGATGATGTGGTGGAGTACGTCCGCCGGAAGACTGGCTTCTTGCTGAGGGTGCACCAGCTGCAGTCCCGGCACTACGTGCACTTCAGCTCGTTTGTGGTGCGCGTGCCGCGGCCGCTGCAGAGCACCATCGCAAGTGCAGACTTCTGGCCGAAGGGTGTTGTGTTTCGGCGGTTTCGGGGCAATCTGCCGAATCCTGCGCCAGATCAGACGACGCAACGGAGCCACGCAGTTACGTCGCCTACATCAAACTAGATTTAAGCTTTTGTGATTGTTTGTTTTTGATATGTAATTTTGTAGTTCACAGTGCCTTGGTTTATACTGTATGTGAATATGTCAATAAATATATTGCATATGGGTTGCCTAACAAATTTTAGTCCAGGGTATGTTTAATTAATAATAAAAAAAAATGTTTTAAACATTTCACCGGTTTGATTAATATTAGATAAATTCTATACCAATCGAAAGTATGAAGCCCATAGAATATGCAAACGTTAGGTTACCTATTCTTTTCCCGTCACAACTATCGGGTAGCCAGGTATAAACAGGTAAATCTATACCTACTAGCATTTTGCAACGGTCTGATTATTGAATTGAAACTGAATAAAATTAAAGATTATTTAATTATGAATTTATCTAATAATCAAATCGGTGAAATGTTAAGAAAATATATATTTTTATTTTTTACTAAACATACCCTGGACTAAAAATTGTTAGGCAACCCATATGCAATATATTTATTGACATATTAAACTAAATATAAAATACATTCATCAAATAAACATCTCGGTGAAGGTCGTTTTATATCGGGATCTTAGTCTATAACGCTTAACGCATAACCTGCTAAATTAAGAAGTCGTATTTTTACCCCGATCGTATACTGAGATACGACTTTTTAAACTACCATTATGTTCACATAAACAAACTATAAAATTGTCAATGTCAACTTCATGTCGAGTGTCAACAAAATTTTATAAATAAAATAAAATTTAATCAAATCTACGCTTAACGGGTAAAATGTGCTGCTTTTGAAACAATAGCGCCCGTCACACAATCGGCTAAAAGATACGTGTTCGTTTCAGCTCCCAAACAAACCTAACGAATTTTTGTGATATCCAAGATTACAACTTTTATAACGTGCAATGCAAAGACCGTGTTTTCTTGGTGTTTAAGCCGTGCTTGTATGGTGCTAAGATCGAAGAAGACGTCTTGCTGTAGAGAGAGAGACCGCTTTAATTGTGACTCAGCTTTAAGCTTAGAAATAGAGAAGGCGTGAATACTTTTCCATCACCACTGCTCTCATTTTCCTGCATTCAGCCGCAGAATGGTTTTGATTTCGTGAAACTTTCCAGGATAAATACATACATAAATCAAGGATCCAACACAACCGAGCCATTCATTTTCTAGACGGGAGTCTTGCCGACCGACAAGAAGCTATGAAGTTTAAATCGAAATTGTTATGTTTTTGATGTTGGCTTTTAAATTGTATCTTTTTTTACTATAATTGCTTGTATTTTTACTTTTATTTGTAAGTGTTAGTTATAAATATGAGTGATCCTTCTTCATCCTTGCGCTGTCCCCATTGTCCCAACTCAACTCGAACTTTTACCCCTCATGGACTTAAAGTGCATATAGGGCACATGCATAAACATTTTCCCCAAGTCATCCCCTCCAACCCTAGACTGTCGGTTTCACAGCAAGCTCATGGTAACAACCCCATTCATCTAGATTTTGGTGATCTAGCTACGTTAAAGCAGTCAGTACGTGTGTTATGGCATATCCCCAAAGGGGCGCGAAACTTGGCAGCGGCCAAATTGAGCGACCTCATTGATAAGTGTATCGACTCCAATGGCACTCTCGAATGGTTTAGTTTACTGTCTTTTGCCTATTCTGCACTCAAATCGCCTGAAGCGTCGGCCACGGGCAATTTAACCACGAAAGTTAAGAGAAATATTAACTCTGCTTCTTTTGATATCAGTGGGAACATCGGTGCAGAGACCACGCCTTTGAGATCACACTCCATACTGAAGACAATTGAGCGTAAAGTACATGAAGGGGATCTCAGGTGCAGAGCGAGTGCTTATGTCGGATGAGGGCGTGGCGCCGTCGAGCCCTGAGACTTTAGCTACGCTGCAGTCGAAGCATCCAGCCCCGTCCCGGCCGCTGGTACTTCCACCGGAACCTGACATATCTATTTCTGCCTTAACTGTTAAGCCGGAGGAAGTGGTGCAGGCACTCAGCTCTTTCAACAATAGTTCGGCCGCCGGTTTGGATGGTATCCGCCCTGTTCATCTTAAGGAGCTTACGTCTGCATCTGCGGGAGACGCCGATTTTCGGCTCCTGGAACATCTGGCCAAGCTTTGTAATTTTTTGCTCAGTGGTCAATTAAACCCTGAAGTTTGCTCCTATATTTATGGTGCTTCCTTATGTGCGCTGTCAAAAAAAGACGGTGGTATAAGACCCATTGCCATAGGCAGCGCTTTCCGCCGCTTAACGGTAAAGCTAGGATGCCGTGCAGTGAGAGAAGAAATGGCAGCTTATCTGCAACCTTGCCAATTAGGGTTTGGCACAAGATTGGGCTGCGAGGCTGCAATTGACGCTACGCGGGCTTTTTCGGTAGATAGCAAAAACTTAGAATCCGTTTTAATACGTATAGTTAAGTTCATATCATTGTAATAGTTAAGTACTTATGCTTTCTGAAAAAATGACTGACTGTTGAGTTTCTTTCGGCGTTTCTTCTCAACAGTGGTCTCCTCTTGTGAAATGCCGGTAGACTCAGACATGTAAAAGTGCCCTTGTGGCCTACTTGCAGAATAAAGTTCATTATTTCATTATTATTATTATTAATTAAAATTGATTTAAAAAACGCGTTTAACTCAGTGGAGCGTGATGTTTTACTGTCCGAAGTGAAGGATAAAGTGCCATCACTCTACCCCTTCATTTTCCAAGTATATTCTTCCACTTCTAATCTTTTCTACAATGGTCCTCTTGTTCTTTCCCAAGTTGGTGCACAGCAGGGGGATCCGCTAGGCCCTTTAGTTTTCTGTCTGGCCATACAAAAGGTAATTTCAGAGGTTAAATCCCCATTGAATATCTGGTACCTAGATGACGGTACCCTAGGTGGTAAACCTGAAGAAGTGGAACAAGACTTGCTCATGCTCCTGCCTCGTTTAAAAGCTCTGGGTTTAGATATTAATTTCAGCAAATGCGAATTTTTCCCCTGCAGTACCAACTCACACGATTCTTTCCCCTTATTCAGTGCTCTGCTCCCCGGACTGAAAGTGTTGTCGGCGAGATCTTTCAACCTCTTGGGGTCCCCAATATTCCCAGAAGCCATTCCTGAAGCCTTCGAGGAGAGAAAGCTGCTTCTGCTGATGGCTGCGCAGAGGTTGAATGAACTTTCGGCTCACGTAGCCCTCGTTATGTTGCGAGTTTGCTTTGCCGTGCCTAAGCTGACATATTTCTTGTGCACCGTGCCAGCCTGGCTGCACCCTGTCCAGACAGACTCCTTTGACTTCGTGTTGAAGGAGAGTTTGGAAAAGGTGCTGAACGTCTCCCTTAACCAAGGTCAATGGGACCAGGTTTCTCTGCCGATTCGAACTGGTGATTTGGGCGTGCGTCGCGCGCGAGATGTGAGCCTCCCGGCCTTCCTGGCTTCGGCGTGTGGGGTGGTGGACCTTGTCACTCAAATTTTATCTTTTGATGGTGACAAGGCTATCATTCCTTACGCCTCCGATGCTTTGACGGCCTGGACGGCTCTAAATCCCGGCGTAGCCATACCCGTAGAATTGTTCCGTCAGCGTCTATGGGTTTATTTATATGAGAGTGCGCGCACCACGATTTTCATAAACCCATAAGTAAGCTTATTTCTGCGACAAAATTATCGCGCGACTAAAAAAAATCGTGGTGCGCGCCTGGCCTGAAGAGTAAACTCCAGTCGTGCGTCGGAGCTGACACACACACTTTTTTTTTTTTTTTTATTTGTGTAATGTTCGAGTAGAATAGTTAATCGTTCGACTATTTCTTCTTGTAAACTTGGAAGTATAAGTATAAAAGCCAGTCTAGTCTTATCCAGAGTTTTACTTTAATTTTATTTATATGCGTATTAAAAGCAGAAGGGGAGGCATTCGCCCAGCGGGTACGTATTACAATGCCGAAGTTCAAAATACCGAATTTCATAAGACCTATGGACGGAAAGCCGAAAATTAAAATGTCGCATGTTTATTTGACCGAAAGTTTAAAATCCCGAAAGAACGTTTGATCAAAAGGATGAAATACCGAATATTATAATCCCGAAGACTTTAATCCCGAAGAATGTAATCCCGAAGACTGTAATCCCGAAGATTACAATCCCGAAGACTATGATCCTGCCTGAAGGTTGTAATCCGGAATATTATTTAAACTCTCGAGAATTATATTTCTGTAGTCTTACAGATTCTAATGTTTATTTTATACAAAGAATATCAACCTAAATTACGTAACCTACTTGCCTACTACTATACTTACTACTTATTTATAAGTGAACTCTTCTGTGGAACCGATCTGCTCCGGCGCTGCAGGATGTGCAGCCCCTCCGCCCTAGCGTAAGAAAGTGCGGGCATCAAGCGAGTCGCAGCGGCTGAGGCTTTTCGCCGAAGGTGACCAAAAAGCCGAAGCTGCGGAGGCGAGCGTTGACAGCTTCGGTTACAGACAAGTTCGGTTCGGTTGGCAGTCCATGACAGAATATTATCATAATATCGAATATTTAGTGTCATAATTTCCCACTTTCCCGGACTCTTTCCTTTTCTTAATCGACTTGCCACAGAACCGAAGCTGTCAACCCCGATTCCACGTGGTCTTGTCTGCCCTACCCCTAGATTGATATAAAAGCCCGGAGGCGCGGAGGGAGGGGCTGAACATCCCGCAGCGCCGGAGCAGATTGGTTCCACGGAAAAGTCAGATTAGTTTAGTGACCTGACACTTTTAAAGTGCTCATTGACTTTCGCGATGATAAAATTTCGAGATTTTAAAAAATTCGGGATTATGAAATTTCGAGATTTTGAACTTACGATTTTCTGAAAATAGGTAATTTGAGCTTCGGTTTATCGAATATCGGCTTTTTGAACTTTCGGTATTTTGATTTTCGGTATTTTGACCATCGGTATTTCAACTGTAGGTATTATGAACTTTCGGGATTGTAATACGTAACCCGCACAGCTGTGGGACGCTATAGGCCAGATTAAATTAGAAGATGTGTCCCATCCCACTACGCTGGATTTTTGCAATGAGAGTCGATTTTTTATGTACCAATAGTGGAAGGGGGCATTACCATATCTCTAATACAGCTGAGACCAGCTGAGGGTTCTTCATCAGATAAATAATAAATAAATAAATATCGGACAACCTCACACAAATCGATCTAGTCCCAAATTAAGCTCTAGAAGGATTGTGTTATGGGTACTAGACGACGATATACATACTTATATAGATAAATATATACTTAAATACATAGAACAACCATGACCCAAGCACAAATATTCGAGTTCATCACACAAATATTTGCCCTGGCTGGGACTCGAACCCGGGACCGCCGGCTCAGTAGGCAGGTGTCTACAAACCGAGCCAAACGCGTCGTCAAAATACTTCAGACCTTGGATTCTTGACATCAAATGAAGCGGCCCACCAAGTTGAATATTAAAATACTTAAACGGGTTTACTGACGTCGTAGAAGTCGAATAACGCTCGACATGTTTCGAATCGGTACGCGATCCATCATCAGGAGAGACGACGGCGGCCAGCGGCCAACCGAACACAACAACAAGTTGAATATTTTTTGTAAAGGCGGTATGTCGATCTCTAATAGTTTGGTTGGGCTCTTGTGTTTTCTAATCAGAGTACTCCAGATCTTCGATTATCCGATTTTTTAGGGTTCCGTACCCAAAGGGTAAAAACGAGACCCTATTACTGAGATTTCGCTGTCCGTCCGTCCGTCCGTCCGTCCGTCTGTCACCAGGCTGTATATCAAGAACGGTGATAGCTAGACAGTTGAAATTTTCACAGATGATCTATTTCTATTGCCGCTATAACAACAAATACTAAAAATAAAATAAAATAAATATTTAAGGGGGGCTCCCATACAACAAACTTGTTTTATGGTACGGAACCCTTCATGCGCGAGTCGGACTCGCACTTGGCCAATTTTTATAGTTTTCGCTTTATGTGGCCATTAAACCCTAACTCTGTACCAAATTTCAGCTCTCTGAATTTATGGGAAGTACTAGTTCTTTACTGATGATCCTGAGTGAGTGAGTGAGTGTCATAAATGCGAAACTTTGCTTTCGCTTAACTTCGAAACTAAATGACCTACAGACTTGAAATTTTGGATTTTAAGTATGTGATTATAGCTTACTGGATGACGAAAATTTCTGCGTTCTGGTCTTATCCAAAGGTGCTCAAATAGGGGCCTAAAAATGCGGCGAAATGGTTCCAGTAAAGGATGGTACGGCAGTGTTTGCTTCGCGCTCGACTTGGCGGGGGCACTGCCGTGCCCCCCGATTGACAGCGTCTGAGATTTTGAATTTAGAACGACGCGACCCCCGCGTGGCTCTTACGTGTACAAAAACTAAAAAGTATGAATTCGACACATTGAGGTATACGTCAATGATTCGACATAATACCTCCGCGCGGTCCACCGGCATTAACAACAAGGTTAAGGTTGTTTGAGGCGTTGACTTACGGAAACCGTGTTAGTTAGATAGAAAAGATGGTCTTTTAAATAAAGCTATTGATAAGCACTGGCCTAATTGGACCACTATTTATACGGACGCATCTCAGTTGTCTGATCAGGGCCCGGTGGGGTCAGCTGTGTGGATCCCTAGATTTAATGTTATTTTAAGTTTTAAATTACCTTCTTTCTCTTCTGTATTCACGGGCGAGGCGTTAGCGATTTTAGAATCTCTTAAGTATATAGAATCGCATAATCTAAATTATTGTGTTGTATTTACTGATTCTAAAAGTTCTCTGCAGGCTATCTTAGCTAATCAATTGCGCGCTAATGTTAAATTTCCAGTTATTCTAGAAATAAAACGTGTTCTTTATCGCCTATCTAGTCGTGGTGTTGGGGTCTCATTGGCCTGGATACCTAGTCACGTGGGTATTCGCGGTAATGAGACTGCAGATCAGTGTGCCAAGGATGCGGTAGTTAGTGGCTGCCTCTCAGCATACAGATGCTACTCTCACGATTTGGTATCTTTAGCAAAGGTTCATCTCGATGATGAGTGGTTCGTAGAATGGGCTCGATGCAGGCAAACTAAAGGTTTGCATTACTCTGACATTCAGGACAATATTCCGGTAAAGCCTTGGTTTTTTCGATATCGTGATGCAAATAAAAAAGTGACTTCCTCCATATGCCGGTTACGTTTGGGACACTCGTGTACCCCCGTCTTTCTTTTTAAAATTCACGTTAAAAATAACTCTTTGTGTGAATGTGGGTTGGATGAAGGTAATTTGGATCATCTATTTTTTGAATGCAATAGACTTTCTTCATCTCTCTATGATCTTCTTCCTCCATTCATCCCTCGCCCTGTAAATTTCAAGTCTCTTCTTCGTTTAGTTTTCTCTCCATTTATCTCTATTTTAAGTGACTTTATGAAAAAGAATAGTATTCATCTTTAGTTTTCCCTTTTGTCTCATTTATCTTTTATATCATTGACTCATTACGTTGTATATAACAGCATTCTGATTTGTTTACCTATTGGCCGTTTTGTTTTGTTTACATTCATAAATTAATAATATTCTTGCTTTTCTCAAAACTTGACCTGACATCAAGCAGAGTTAAAACGCGCCTCACAACTGACATTGGCAAAAGCCTCGAGCTGCCATTCTTGGCTTAATAATAATAATAATAGAAAAGATGGCGCCAATTATCGACCAACACAGACGAAAATATGAGTGCAATGTTCGTTGTAAATTTACTCATACTAAAAAAATTAAAACATACATTTCTTTAAAAACACAATTTGCGACAATAGGAACTAATGCTCTTTTATTGAATATGCAATTAAGTATATTCTTCTGTAGTTTGTAAGTATTGACCATAAAAAAGCCCGGAGACGCAATAAAAAATGTTAATGATTAAAACAGACTGTTTTATGCCATTTTGTCGAGTGTAATTGAAATAAAAGCATTTCGAGTCTATTTAAGTAAATCAAATACATTTTTAAATATGTTTACCAACCAACATCCGCTAGATGGCGTTGTTACTTTGACAAAATCTCCATACTCGCGGCTGCATCGCGCTGTTAAGATTTTTGCTGACCACGATTCGGCACAAGCTAGGGTCTAGCTGTGATGGTTAACCCGGACTTCGAGGATTAGGTACTACCGAAGTTGTTGAATATTGATCGCATACAAATGTAAGCAGCACTGTATCAGTTATTGAGAGTTGCTGCTCGACAATGTATGCATTTTGTATGAAAAACAACCCTGATTCGAGACAAGACAAAATCATTAAACTTACAATGTAGAAAGGATTTCACCTAGCCGGGATTTGAACCCGGAACCACTAAAAAACTACTGTAATAATAACCGTGTCATCTCATGCATTTTCCTTTGCTTCCTTATTCATAATACCACGGATAACAAAACAGTGAGGCCATCACGTATCCGTTCAGTGGTGCTGTCGCCATTATTGACGTATTTACGCTCGATTGAGTTAAGTTGGCACCTGAATCTTATGGCGTTACTTAGGAAATTATTATGACAGGTCATATAATTAGTAACATTGTAGACGAAAATAATTTATTACCATCTTAATAGATGTCGTCTATATATGTTCAGGTAGGACTATGAGCTAATTATTTTTCAAGGTGCTTTGAATAGTTATCTACAATAAACAATAAATATTCAAAACGATATATAAACATAAGTCTAGCCTCCATTTAAATTAAACCAAGAAGATGTTCACAAGCGTAGCACCGAAGGTGCGGAGCATTCTAGGGAAGGCGCCGTCCCACTAATATATGTAGTAACTTACTGCGAGGCCGTAGGCCGAGCTCCACGGAGAACCGAAGGTGCAGAGCGTCCCGGGGATGCCGCAAACACACTAAAGCTTATATTAAGTGGGTGGGCGGCCTTGCATTAAGTTATTTAAATCTACAATAGACAATAAATATTAGAAACGATCTTTTAATCATAAGTCTTGCCTCAATTTTAATTAAACCAAGATGATGTTAACAAGCGTAGCACCGAAGGTGCGGAGCGTCCTAGGGAAGGCGCCCAACCACTTTAATATAAGTAGTAACTTAATGCGAGGTCGTAGGCTGAGCTCCGCGTAGCACCGAAGGTGCGAAGCGTTCCAGGGAAGCCGCTCACACATTTAAACTTATATAAAGTGCGTGGGCGGCCTCGCATTAAGTTATTTGAGCATATATTAAGTGGGTGGGCGTCTTCCCTGGGACGCTCCGCACTTTCGGTGCTAAGTTACTTAATACAACCCTTGACAATTTAATGCGAGGCCGTAGGCCGAGCTCCGCGTAGCTAAATATGTTTCAGTAACTTAATAGGCGTCTTCCTTGGGACGCTCCGCACCTTCAGTGCTACGCGGAGCTCAGCCTCCGACCTCGCGGTGTTGAAGCTTCGCACCTTCGGTGCTACGCCGAGCTCGGCCTGCGGCCTCGCATTACGTTACTTCACCTTCTATTAAGTGGGTGGGCGGCTTCCTTGGGACGCTCCGCACCTTCGGTGCTACGCGGAGCTCGGCCTTCGGCCTCGCATTAAGTTATTTCAACTTATATTAAGCGGGTGGTCGGCTTCCTTGGGACGCTCCGCACCTTCAGTGCTACGCGGAGCTCAGCCTCCGACCTCGCGGTGTTGACCTTCGGTGCTACGCCGAGCTCGGCCTGCGGCCTCGCATTACGTTACTTCAACTTATATTAAGCGGGTGGTCGGCTTCCTTGGGACGCTCCGCACCTTCAGTGCTACGCGGAGCTCAGCCTCCGACCTCGCGGTGTTGACGCTTCGCACCTTCGGTGCTACGCCGAGCTCGGCCTGCGGCCTCGCATTACGTTACTTCAACTTACATTAAGTGGGTGGGCGGCTTCTTTGCGACGCTCCGCACCTTCGGTGCTACGCGGAGCTCGGCCTTCGGTCTCGCATTGAGTTACTTCAACTTATATTAAGTGGATGGGCGGCTTCCTTGCTATATTTTTTTCATATTATGACAAATATATTGTTATTTTCGAGCAACTTTTTAAAGTGTATAATAGCTAGGATAGCGAAGTGGTTAAGGCGCTGGACCGGTAATCCAGAGGTACCGGGTTCGATTCCCGGTCTCTTCCACCAGGTAGCTCCTTTTTTAAATTTTCTTTAAGCTTTGATCTTTGTATTAATGGTTTGTGTAATAGTTTCCCTGAGTTGTAGATAGTACCTAGTTATAACATGACCTAGTTATAACGCTGCCCGCTCTGGCCACGAGTCGCCAGGGACCGCGACGCGTGGAAGGCGCTATATCACACCAACAAAGACTAAAAAAAAAAAATAAGCAAAATAATTTAATTCTAACTTGTATTGTAATAATCGCATGCTAAGTAAAATTAATAATATAAATAGTGAAATAATAATAATAAATATATATAGTGGAAATAAAATAGTGAAATATAAGTGCAATATTAATAAATAATAATACTATTATTATTTTTAAAGAAAAATTATTAGATAACGTTTTGTATAAATATGTTATATACTGAGAAAATTGTAATTATATATTTATTTATTCTCCTAGCAGGGCAGGTAACCCAAGGAGTCTTAATACCGTCCCTCCTTCTTCACTGAAGGAGAGGCCATTTCATAAAATTTCATTAAATTAAGCTTAATTAGTAAAATAATATGTTACTTAAAAATCCAAATATTAAAATTTTACATTTAAATTGTTGTGTATAAAATGTAAATGTGGAATTAATTGTAAAGTAATGTATAAAATATAAATAAATGGCTATTCTATTCTTTTCTATTCTATTCTATTCTATTCTATATAACATGATTTCTTCCAGAGTGCAGTCGAAAATAAGTTGAACAAATCTGTTTTATGCGTGACATTTTGTCAATTTCGAGTATTATCATTATCAATGAAAAATTCAAACTGTAGGTAACTGTAAATAGCGATGGCCCTGCTCTAAGTAGTAACATTGATAATATCATATGTTTGATCATAGATAAAAATGTCTCAAACAATCAGCATTTTTGAACGGATAAGGAGACTTAACATAAATGCTTTTTGTTTTAGGTTTCCAACACAGACCACACAAGACATTTATACTCATTATAAAAAACGGTTTAAACTCACGTAAAAATTGTCAGGAATGTCGGGCCGTTCCTGACAATTTTTACGTGAGATTAAACCGTTTTTTATAATTAGTAAAGAGGTCTCACGATAGTTTTAATAACATTATCACAAGACATTTGTACAGTTATTAATAAAAAAAAGCAGGAAGATGATGAGGATTAGACGCATTATGCCCTAAACTCACAAAATGAGATTAAGTAGGGCATGCCAACCTATAGGGGAATCAGGAAAGACGAAAAGTAAGATTAATAGATACTAGGAACTTCGTACGCGTATTTTTTTTATCCTGTAGTCGGGTAAAAAGTATCCTATAACCATATTTGGATGTCGAGCTATCCCTGTACCGAAATTGGTTAAAATTTGTCCAGCCGTTTCGGCGCGATGCGAGGACAAAGGAAATACGGTATTTGATGACAGCTCTAATCAGCTACTCTTTATGAAATGTCAAAAACGATCTGCTAGTATGAAGCTTCTATGATGATACAGGCATGTGACGTCATAAAAAGCAGTAGCCAAAACACGTCTTTTTTTAGTTATTGTACAATTAAAAATAGCATAATGTCCAAAAGTTAGTGATAGTATTTGGTTCCGCGTATTTTTCAATGTGTGTTTAGTGGTTTCAATGCCACAATTTATATTCACTATAGTCAAACACCGTATTATGAGCAACAGATGGCGCCAGGCGGGCATGGCGCCGCGCGCTCATACAAAACAAATGACGATCCTGCATCATGTTATCGAGATTTTTCCTGAAATCATGACCACTCTCCATAGAAAAATAATGAATATTATAATAATAGAATAAACGACGACGCGTTTGGCTCGGTTTGTAGACACCTGCCTACTGAGCCGGCAGTCCCGGGTTCGAATCCCGGCCGGGGAAAATATTTGTGTGATGAACACGAATATTTGTGCTTGGGTCATGGTTGTTCTATGTATTTAAGTATATATTTATCTATATAAGTACGTATATCGTCGTCTAGTAGGTACCCATAACACAAGCCTTCTTGAGCTTAATTTGGGACTAGATCGATTTGTGTGAGGTTGTCCGATATAAAAAAAAAAAACGTAAAATACAAAATTGCGCTATATAGTCAAATTTTATGGACTGACGGTTAAATTAAACCGCTCAAGTAATCAGTAATCATCCTTTTTGGGAATTAGTAATCCTGGTACACCACAGGCTGTAGGTTTAGTGTATTTAGTGTTGATACGGTTGTTTGCCAATACTTAGCGTCACTTAGCGTCAATAAGCTTATCGAGATAGTGGTAACAATTACGCTTGGTTCATGAAAATAGTCCATTACATACCTAGGGCGGTAAAATCGTGAATGCCCCTGATGTTAGTGCGATAAATAAGTGATCTGGGACTTTACGAACCCGTGGTTTGTCTAAAGTTGTAATCTTGCCTGGCCAGGAAGTAGCGGGCAAAAATCCCACTTCCTGCCTAGGGTGACGTACATATTCTTTTTAAGGATAATAAAGCTACTCACAATGTGAGTTTTTTAGCAACTTGTGCCGTTTTCGCTAGAACTTTAAAAAAGAGAGACCTTATACATTTTAAAATGTTTTTTTTTCATATTACGACAAATATATTCAATTCAATTCAATTCAATTCAATGTTTTTATTGTAAGATTATGAGTATTACAAAAGGTCTTGATATTGTCAACCAACTTTTTGAAGTGAATAATCCTTTTTCTCCAGTTTTAGGTAGCAACATAGCTATATCATGCTTTCAGTGCGTCTAGTCGAAAATAAGTTGAAACATTTTCCGCGTAAATTTTGTAAATTTCGAGTAGTTTTTCGAACAAAAATTATCAATGAAAAAATTCAAAATGTAGTTCAAATATATACAAATAAATCGCAATGGAAATAACTAGTTAAATATTGCCAATATGTTAAGAAACATGTTTGATCAAATGATCATAGAGAAAAATATCTACAACAATCAGCATTTTAAAAGAGTAAAAAACGGGACCATTACTAAGACCCCGCTGTCCGTCCGTCTGTCACCAGGCTGTATCTCATGAACTAGTTAAAATTTCCACAGATTACATATTTCTGGTGCCGCTATAACAGAAAATGCTAAAAAACAGAATAAAATAAGTATTTAAGGGGGCTCCCATACAACAAACGTGATCGGTAACTTTGCACCTTATTTGTATCCGGCGCCATACCAGGTGCAGCCAGTTAAGATGGGGTATCTTGTACGGAACCCTCGGTGCGCGAGTGAGACTCGCACTTGGCCGGTTTTTATTGAACGGATAATGAGCCTTATTAAACAGATCACGTAACCATCGGCGTCTTATTACAATGCTACGTATAAGTACAACTGTGGGTATATACGTGGATACATATTTACGGGGACGACAATACATAACGGTAGGTAAGTAGGCGCGATTAAAACAATTAGTGCGGGCGGCGGCGAGTTTGCGACATGTTGATGAGCGGAGCGGGAGCGGATTATGTGTGAGAATGAGTCAATTGCAAAAAAATTGTACATATATATTAAGGGCTTTAATTAATACAAAACTTAATTGATTCCTTTGTGTGACGAAGGTTACACATACATTTTGTATGACTAACTTTCGTCATACAAAGGTAGCGATCGTGATTTTTTTGTTAACTATGCTTTTAACTGTGTACAATTTTTTGCAACCGACCCAAATGAGACAAACAAATGTCGGACAACCTCACACAGATTGACCTAATTCTACAGTAAGTTCTAGTAGATTTGTGTTATGGCCACTTGATAACGATAATTGTATTTACTTGTGCAGATAAATATATTTATATTTAAATACATAGAAAACCCATGACACAGAAGGCTCAGAACGTTTTACGCGGTGAGAGATAACGAAGAAAAAGTCATACGTATAGTAGGTATCTCGAAGAAACTGCGTTGCAAAATCACACAAGTTATTTTTATGATGTAAATGTGAACAACATTGTAACGAAGAATTCAAGTCAAAATCATATTTTTTTATCATTTTTATTATATTATGAGGTTTTTACACTAGTCACGTGGCCCACATGTTACGTGACGGAGCACGCAGCGATTATGAATAAAATATGTATAAACGGTCACGGTTATACACGGTCGAGTGTTGTGTGTTTTACCGGGCACATTTTTATACAACCTGAAACACTTCAATACAATGTTAAATCAGCCGCCCCGTGCTCCACGTCGTATGGGCTAACGAAAACACCGCTTATGGTGTCGCCTCTGTCTCCGCCCTCGTTCACACTATTGCCACAGGCTCGCACCAAGCAGGTAATCGATCACCAAAGCGACAAGAAGTCATGGGTGGGTATCTATTTAAACTTTATTGCGCAAAACAAAAGTCAGCACAAACGGCGGCGCTTCCGCTCCCGCTCCCGCCGGCACCGTGCCCCCAGGCGCGCGCCGAGCGGGTAATTTCGCGGGTAATGGCTCCCCCGGCATATCTTTAATCTGATCACTAATTGGATGGCGCGCAGGGGCGGACTGGGGTGGGTTTTTACCCAACTTCGGAGATAATTCGGAGATATGTGGGGTGGTGGCTGAGGGAAACACTTTACTTGTTAATTTAGAAGATATTTTGGACCGAAATACAATAATTAATATGGTTGTTTGGTGGTGACTCGTAGAGGAATCAATCTATTATTTTTAATAGGTCGTTCACTTGACAGTGACGGAATCTTTATTTAAACCAAATACTTCTTTATTACCGGCCTACATCCCTACAATTTGAGGAGAAGATGGTGAAAACGCGTGGTGAAGTGATTGACGCTCCGACCAGACAACGAATTATGGATCTATTGTATAAACCGCGGGTTAGTATGACGATATACGGTAATGTGTATAACATGTGCATCGAACTATTTAATAGTACCTGATGATATTAAAGTGCTCCAAGGAAACCAGTTCAAGCACATATTGGACACCTGGCTCCTGGACAGGTGCTTCTATAGCGTTAAGAATTATTTGGAACGTAACTGACATCTCAATTTTATTATCCTATTTTATGATATTCTTCAAAGGATTATGCGATGTTCATGCCATTATTGTTTCTACCTAGTAGTGATTCTACACAATATTAATTCCACACAGCTGAAGTTTACCACATGCGTTATTCTTCACAGTCATTATTTCTACACAATCTTGATTCTACCTAGTAGCGATTCTACACAATATTAATTCCACACAGTTGAAGTTTACCACATGCGTTAATTATTATTATTTTATCTTTTAATTATTTAGACGTTACTGCTTTAATAAAAAATTAAAAATAATTAATTCGGGTGTAGCACATCGTTACTATCGATTCTCAACAAATTTGAGACGATGGTGCGGACCATAAAGTCTAAATATTTACGGTAGGTGGCGCTACGATGCCACTCTAAGGCATTTTGAAGCAACTGGTTGAAAGATTCAATGACTCTGACATCTGGTTTGTGGTCCAGTTGGTAGGACGCCCGTGTTGGCCCGGAAAGCCGTTGGAAACGCAGGTTCGAATCCTGTCCGGACCATTAATTTTTTCAATTTTTCGCTTCATTGTAAACACATGCGTTATTCTTCACACAATTATTTATATTTATTTCTATACAATCTTCGCAACTATTATTAATGTTAATGTACAACATCGGTCACATCTCTGGTAAAAAAACACCCTTATACACTCTGCTCGTAAGCAATCCAAATGAATTCAACAGCAGATTCCTGAGGTCGTAAGAAGTAAAAAATGTTATATGAACCTGTATCGAAATATGATTTTTAACTTTTTTTAATGTTTTCATACATAATCAATAAAATACCTAGTTAACTTCACCAGTAAAACAATACTTTTGAACGAGCTGGCAACGTTTGTTATTGTTATCTCTTTTCTTTAAAAGGGAAGTCAATGTCATAAACAAATTTTCTTGTTGGCCAATATTTTTTTCAAAACAAGCTTTACTTAAATATGCGATCCAAACTCCTTACTCATGAATGTCATGATTTATCTAATGGCGGCTCCACACTCTCTTTTAATGACATTGCTATCAAACTTCATGAAATATGATTATAATACAGACTGGCCACTAAAAAATACCCTTTGACTCGTTTTTATAACTACTTTTGACAATGACTTCAGTCATATGACAATTCATTGTTGTGATTGATTCTAACGGTGTGACGAATGTAATCTTATTACTTATTACAAATAATAATTGCACTAGCCATCGCAGAAATTGAAGCGATCCTGTGAACGCGTTTTTGTTGATATTATAATAAAAAATTGGTTAGGTACTCATTAAACAATGTAACCATACTTTATAAAGGCATACATTGCGAAACGCATAAGCCTACGTTTTTCTTAGAGCCAATTATTGATTCACAACTTCGCTTGCTCGTTAGAGTCGCAGTTCAGCCTAATGCCTTGACCACACGTACCGAGTAAACAGGCGAGACAGTGCTCTCGGCCGAGCGCTCGGCCGAACAAAGCGGCGAGACAGTAGCTCGGCTCCTGTTCTATCTACTAGGCCGAGTGTCCACCCTCCCGCTTCCCCGCACTGTCTCGCTCGCTCACTCGGCCGGTCTGAACGTGCACTGTCTGCCACTCGGCAATTTTTTTACGATCCATCGTGTCCGAAAGTCTCAATGGAACTGAACTGACTGTGCTAATTTCAAAACATGTGTAAACAGCTACTCACTTATATCACTGTCTCGGTCGAGATACATATTACTGTCTCGCCCGTTTACTCGGTACGTGTGATCAAGGCATTACACTCCTCCTCGCTTCGCTCGTCGTCGTACTTAACCTAAGCCAAGTCGGACCTATTAAAAATAACAACAAACATTTTGCACGCCTGCATGCAGGCTGAGTACACAGAACTATAAACCTATAAATATAAACACCTTTGTATACTGTACTGTAGCAAATAAAACATTTTGATTTGATTTGAACTATAATTATCAATATTATGACTTGATAAGTTATGATATTTACAATTATTACTAAAAGTAATAACTATCAATATTATGACTAAATGAATGTATGATATACCTACGACATTATGGCTGAAACAATTATAAAATGAAAATAAAATAAAAAAGTATTTATTGCCACCAGAACAACAAAAATACATGACAGAATTATAATATGTATAAGTACTACATTGTCGAAGACACTGATAACTGTACCTACATTTGTAAACGAATATAAACCTTATTTCAACGTGTTAATATCTATGGGAGTACAGTTGATTGTGTCCTCGTTTGTACCATCTCGCTCGGCAAGTGGCAAAAGGCTCAGGCTCAGCGTATGCTGTGAGCTGGGTAGGCTGCACAGCGCTGTTTTTCAGCCTGCACCTTATGCTCGGTTACAGTACCTTAGCTGATCACGGGGGACACATTCACTTTGTTTAATTTTAGCCTAATTACAATAACATTTATTTTAAAACAATTTAAAAAAAAAATTTATCGTTAATTTTGAAATTAAATAGGTAACGCTCTAGTACAATATTTAATACACTTCGGTAACATTATGAGATGAGTATCCTGTGGGAAAAAAGGGCAACACTTAGCACTCATTGAGCTGTCTCAAAAGTATAACTTTCCACACTTTACCTTTGAAGGTTGGCATCACGGTAGTCCGGAGAGGCGGTGGTAGATCATTCCTTATGACGTGGTGAAGTTATGACAGCGAAGAATTATGACATCGATCAATTTATGCCAAAAAAAATTACGCTCAGCAACTTCATGCGTAAAGTGTTATGACAATCGATATTATGACAATAGTTGTTATGCCACTAGAGGGTTGCCCATTGCACCCAGCGAATGTAAACAGTAATGGTTAATTTCAATTGTATAGAAATATAAATAATTGTGTGAAGAATAACGCATGTGGTAAACTTCAACTGTGTGGAATTAATATTGTGTAGAATCACTACTAGGTAGAGGCAAGATTGTGTAGAAATAATGAATGTGAAGAATAACGCATGTGGTAAACTTCAACTGTGTGGAATTAATATTGTGTAGAATCACTACTAGGTAGAATCAAGATTGTGTAGAAATAATGACTGTGAAGAATAACGCATGTGGTAAACTTCAACTGTGTGGAATTAATATTGTGTAGAATCACTACTAGGTAGAATCAAGATTGTGTAGAAATAATGAATGTGAAGAATAACGCATGTTGTAAACTTCAGCTGTGTGGAATTAATATTGTGTAGAATCACTACTAGGTAGAGGCAAGATTGTGTAGAAATAATGAATGTGAAGAATAACGCATGTGGTAAACTTCAACTGTGTGGAATTAATATTGTGTAGAATCACTACTAGGTAGAATCAAGATTGTGTAGAAATAATGACTGTGAAGAATAACGCATGTGGTAAACTTCAGCTGTGTGGAATTAATATTGTGTAGAATCGCGACTAGGTAGAAACAATAATGGCATGAACATCGCATAATCCGATTAGTGTAATTAATGTATAATATATCGCGCTCAAACATTTGCACGCTTGCTTGCAGGCTGAGCGCATTGGAAACAAACATTGAATTATAAGACCTAATAACACTGTGTTCTAGCAAATAAATGATTTGACTTTTGATTTTTGAAAGATGGTTTAACCTCATCATAGCAAGAACGACTCAGTATGTGCCAGAAGCACTGATAGATAGATAGATAGATAGATAGATAAATTCTTTATTCATTTCCACAACTTACATGGTTATATAGACACATTAAATATTATAATACAATCGAAACATGCTACTTAAAACTAGTACAAGTATATAACAATTATATAAGCACATTTTTAAAACCATGTGTCGTGGCAGAGAAAAGGCGCTGACTCAGCATTATGAAGCAGCAAGCCACTTCGCTGGTATTCTGCCAGGACCTTACAAAACAAAAACTTCGCCGTTGCAACGCTTACGGATGGGAGTGCTTGTGTGTATGAGTGTGAGTGAAATAAGTGTGAGATTGATTGTGGTGGTAAGTTGAAATTGCTGGAATTTACGTGTATTATACAAAAATGAGTAATGAGTAGTGAGCAAGGATATACTGTGACCGATTTTATAAACGAAAACAAAACCAGAACAGATTTTTTTTTTTTTTTTTTTTATAAAAACAATTTCGTGATACAATGAGTTGATAAGGGATTTTAAGTGTGTAATTTCTGCAAATTTAAAAGATGTTGGCGATATTTTAATTTAAAATTCCATTTGTTTTTTAGTTTACGAATAGGTGGAGGTATATTGTTCCAACATTTCGTTGCTCGGTATCGGAAACTCCCTTTAAAAGCGGCTGAACGGTGTCGGGGAAACTGCAATACAATTGCGCGTGATGCTCGAATTCGTTGGTTATTGCTATCGTTTGAGAACCACGTGAGTTTCTTATAGAGATAGGAGGGCGTTTTTGTATTTATCGTGTCAAAGAGTAAGCAAGCAAACATAAGCTCTTGACGGGCTGCCATTTTTAACATTTTAGCGTCATTCAAAAAGGGTGTGACGTGAGCGCGTGGTGGGATATTGAAACAATACCTAGCGCACGCATTTTGGACTCTCTGAATGAGACGCCAAGAGCGCGCGAGAAGACAGGGACCATAAGCTGTAATGCAATAATTGAGTTTGGACAAAATAAGGCTCTCGCAAAGTCTTACCCTAAGGTCTACACTAAGGAAATTTCGGACATTATAGAGAACCTTTAAACGATAAAGACAATTACGGGTAATTTCTATCACGTGATTCTCAAAGCGCAGATTTGAGTCCAGAATTATACCCAGATTTCTCGCTTCATCAACACGATCAATCTTAACATCACGTATAGCAATAACTGGACATTTTGAAATAATTGTATTTGTTTGATTTAGTGATCCGAGAACCATGTATTTAGATTTTTGAGGATTGAGTACCAAACAATTTGAAGTGGGCCATTCAGATATACGTTGCAAATCTTCATTTAGCTTTCTTATTGCGATATCTACATCTCTGGGGTGAAAAGACAGAAATACTTGCAAATCATCGGCATAAAGATGGAATTTACAATATTTGATGCATTGAATTATATCACTACTGTACAAAATAAATAAGAGAGGCCCCAAGATCCATCCTTGAGGCACCCCCCTTGTCACAAGAGCCGGATCAGACATTATGCACGAACCATCCGTTTGTGATAATTTAACAATTTGCTTACGATCCTCGAAATAACTGCGGAACCATTGTATGGAATGATCATCAAAACCATAATAACGCAATTTTGAAAGCAGGAGTGGGACATTTATACAGTCAAACGCCCTCGAAAAATCTAGCAAGACCATGATCGTTCCATGTCCAGTGTCTTGCGCAGCTAAGATTTCATCGATTACGTCGTGAAGAGCCGTAGTGGTGCCTCTTTTTTTTCTGAAACCGGATTGCATTTCGGGTAAAATGCTATTGAATTCTAAATATTTGGAGACCTGGTCATAAACTACTTTTGCACTGGAAGCCGAAGCACAGATTAATATAATAGTTCTTAAGCACCAGCGCACATGTTTTTGATCTATTAGTATTAAATAAAACGATTTAAACGGAAAATACGGATTAAGTCGGGAACCCTTTGAATCCCAGAAACTTATTTCGTCAAATGTTTAATTTCGCAGAATTCTCATTCCTCTGTAGTAAAACATTTTTCATAATTCTTGCAAATATCATTCTATTGATTAGGTTAGAATAGGTTTGTTTTATAACAATCCCAAATAGTTTTCGGTTGCAATGAAAAATGCTTTCTACAAAATGAAACTTTCGACGAAAAATAATTTTACGAGTCAATATAGACCCTATTAAATCACCTACCTAACTTTTTGATAACGGCAAAACATAGTGGCTCCATTTCAACTGATGGTAAGCAAAAAGGGGAGCCCAAGTCACAATGGCAACTGACGAGAAACCAACGGTGCCAGACACTGCCATGCTGGCCCGAGAGATGCTTCTTCACGCTTCGCTTGAAGGCCCCATGTTGTAAGAAGGAAGGACATGTGCCAGTAAAGAGTTAATTTTTTAATAATTCGGCAGATAAAGGAATTGCCAAATATTCTTGGTAGATACGTGTGGTACAACTAAAGGGTCAGTATGACATCTGCACTGAGTGCTTTTGGACATCATCATCATCAGCCAAAACGTCCACTGCTGGACATAGGCGCCCAGAGAACGCCGCCATGACCGGTCCTGCGCCGCCCGCATCCAGCGGACTCATCGACCTTCACCAGGTCATCAGTTCACCTTGTGGGGGGCCTACGCTGCGTCCTCCGGTGCGTGGTCGCCACTCAAGAACTCGATAGCTTTAGGATATACCTAATATTTATTTATCTCTAGATATACGCCCACACAGGGAGAGACAGGCAGGCACAGGGGGCGCGGCTAGCGCGGCCGTTTGCGCTAATCGTGGCAATTAGAGCGCTAACTGCCAAAGCCCGGAGCTGGCACAAAAAAAATGCTTGACAAAATATTTAGCACACGGTATTCGGTACACTTTGGATTGTTTATTTGAAAGGTTTTACACCTTAGCTTTGATCTTTGTATCAATGGTTTAAATAAAAATTGTGGTGTGTACCCACATAAAAAAAAAGAATTAAATGAGACATTACATCCATACTAATCATACTAATACTATAAATGCGAAAGTGTGTCTGTCTGTCTGTCTGTTACCTCTTCACGCTTAAACCGCTGAACCGATTTAGATGAAATTTGGTATGGAGATAGTTTCTGTCCCGGGGAAGGACATAGGATACTTTTCATCCCGAATAAATGTAGTGTTCCCGTGGGATGAGCGGGTAACACCGCGGGGCACAGCTAGTGTTTCATAAATGTATCTCACATAAACTTATATAAAATTGATCCAAAAAATTCTCGTGCCGACTCCCGGCTACCAGACGCTATCTCCGCTCCTCCCCGCAGTCTCCGGGCAAATTAAACACAAGAACACCACTTTTATACCTTATACCTACTGTGCACGTTGACTGCTCAACGGTGGGAATGGATAAATGTTCTTTATCATATCCCGGGGTATTCGATGCACGAATGATTTGACAGTTATTTTTATTAATTTATTAAACCAAATGTTTACAATGAAGCGGAAAATTGAAAAATTCAACGTTTCAGGCAGGATTCGAACCGGCGTCTCCAACGGTTGCATGCCGGGAATGTCTGCGTTTCTGCGAGATGATGGATGATCTTGGCTTTTAAATTTATATATATATTTTTATTTGTTATGTTAATTGAGTTTCTCGGTGCATTGGTCTATAGCTGTAATGCCATGTAAACTTTATGGTAAATAAATAAATAAACGGTTTTCCGGGACAACACGGGCGTCCTTGATACAAAGGTCAAAGCTCAAAGAAAAATTGAACCTGGTGGAAGAGGCCGGGAATCGAACCCGGTACGTCCGGATTGCCGGGCACCTCTGGCACAACTCTGACACGCGACTCTTTCTCGCGCGATATATGCTACCTATCCCTTTCTGTACAGTATCGTGAGAGAGTGACGGGTGATGCTATGTCGTGGATATAGTTATGGTAGACTTACAGGTTGTATCAATGGTTTAATAAAGAAATTGTGGCGTGTATCCACATTAAAAAATGAGACATTACATGATTCATAAATTTTTAAAAAGTTAGTTGAAAATAACAATATGTAATATATTTGTCATAACATGAAAAAAGACATTTTAAAATGTATAAGTAGGGCGGCCATCCGTCCGGGTTTCCCCGGATTTGTCCTAGTTTGGAGACCGTCCGGGGGTTTTCAAAATGTGAACCCTTTTCATGTTAAGGCGACGGGTAATGCGAATCTAGCGCCACTTACAATTTTTTATTATATCTTCTAAACCAGATCAATTTCCAGTAATTTCAATATTTGACGAACTGGAAAAACACCTATAGTATTTATTAAATTATTATACACATTTTCTTGTTCTTTAGTTGTCTCTAAAAACTTGCCCAAAACTATTGTGGCCGCTTTTGACGTGAACAAGTTTTGTAGGGTGAACTACAGTGAACAAATTGTATATAGTGATTTAATAATTATTAAAGGTGTTTTGCTAGCTCCTAGACTTCAGCTATTTCTAAAAAAATATCAGATTATGAAGTTATAAGAAAAAAGTCGAAAGTGGCGCTAGTTTCGCATTACCCGTCGCCTTAATGAAAAATAAAGGGATTGTTTTTATAATAATATTATTTTCAGACCCGTCCGGGGAAAAAATGCGATTTACGCTAAATGTCCGGGTTTTTTTAAATTTTTGTCCGGGTTTGGCCAATTGAGAGGTGGCAGCCCTATGGGTAAGACCTCTTAAGGCATGAGACTAACTCATAAATATGAATCGTTACAGTTTGCGTTTGCATTGTCGATCAATTTCAATTAGGCAAAGTTTGAGTGAAGCTACCGTGTGAACGGGACGGGAGACCGAGGTGCGAGGGAGACGGCTGCAGTGGCCGCGTTAATCAAGTGCTGTTGTTCGCGAGGCGGTGGACGGACTTGGGCGGGTGGAAAAATATATTTTGGTTTTTAACTAGCGACCAGCCCCGGCTACGCACGGGTGCAATGCTAATAAGTTATGCATATATCCATACTTCCATACTAATATTATGAATGCGAAAGTGTGTCTGTCTGTCTGTTACCTCTTCACGCTTAAACCGCTGAATCAATTTTGATGAAATTTGGCATAGTTTAAGATCCGAGGAAGGACATAGGATAGTTTTCATCCTGGAAATTATACCTAAAAAGATTGAAAAGTGAGTGAACATTTCTGTTGGGGTGCGGTGAACCTGTAGGAAATGTAATTAAGTATTAGACCAAAAGCACAATTGCTCTTACATTTGCTTAGGCGCTTTTAATAATCCCTTTTATCAAGTTCCACGCGTACGTAGTCGCGGGCAAAAGCTAGTTATACATATAAACGTTCCTCTTGAATCACTCTATGTATTTAAAAAAACGCATCAAAATCCGTTGCGTAGTTTTAAAAATCTAAGTATACACAGGGACAGACAGACAGACAGCAGCAAGCGACTTTGTTTAATACTATGTAGTGACTAAAAGGTGCCCGCAACGTCGTACGCGTCATATTTTTTTTATATCATAGTCGGGTAAACAGTATCCTATAGGTAACCATCTTCGGATGTCCAGCTATCCCTGTACCGGAATTGGTTAAAATTTGTCCAGCCGTTTCGGCGTGATGCGAGGACAAAGGAAATTATGAAAACAGATGGCGCCAGGCGGGCACGGCGCCGCGCGGCCATACAAAACAAACGACGATCCAACATCACTCTATTAAGATTTTTCCGGAAATCATGGAATCTCGACAGAAAACTGATTCTCAATAGAAATCTAGAATTGTATAATAGTTTAGATTTCCAATCGGTAGATATTTTAGCAGTAGAGATGTAGCTCGCGAGTGAGTGATTCAAACGAGCTATATCATTTGGTTTAGCTCACTAGCTCTTTCGCTCACTGAAGATTCAAGTAGCTCAGTATATCATCTATCATCTCAGTATTACTCGCTCCCTCTCGCTCATGAAATGAATGTTGCCATGCTGCCGTGAATCTAATTCATCGACATCTCTAGTTCTCTGCTCACTCGTGAACGATATAGTCTAAAGATCTACTGAGCTAAATGAGCTAAATGAGTGATACATATCTCGGTGAGCTAAAGACACATTACTCTTTTCACTTAAGTGACACATTCTGCGCATCTCTATTTAGCAGGGGTGTCCAATTTCCATGGAAACTGGACTGATTCCTACCTATAATTTTGTTCTTCGAGTAAAAGTTGGCCAAATCTCCTACTTGCCCAAGGATTACTTACACACCTACGTAATAGTTTAGTTTCTATTATCTATGTACTTGAAATTAATTTTACTTTACTATAAACTAAGAAAAGAACTTAACTAACTAAAACAAAAGGTTATTAAAACAGATTAAATATTAAAAGACTTAAAAATCGGACCCCTTTGGCATAGTCCCGAAGACGCTGGCAGCATTTCTCCTTAGGTACCTACTCAGTCATCATTAATTATTATAATGATTACTATTTTTTTTAGATAGGTACTGTGCGGAAAGAGACGCGAGTTGCGTCAGAAACAGGAACTAACATAATTAATTGTACAGGGCAATCGACCCTTACATACATGTCTTATATGTGAACTATGGTCTACCTATGGTCATTCCTAAGGTCCCACCGGAAGATCAGCGCTCGCTCTTGAGCTAGCAATTGTTTTTAGGGTTCCGTACCCAAAGGATAAAAACGGGACCCTATTACTGAGACTTCGCTGTCCGTCCGTCCGTCTGTCACCAGGCTGTATCTCAAGAACGGTGATAGCTAGATAGTTGAAATTTTCACAGATGATGTAACTATATATTGCCGCTATAACAACAAATACTAAAAATTAAATGAAATAAATATTTCAGGGGAGCTCCCATACAACAAACTTACAGATAATGGTACGGAACCCTTCGTGCGCGAGTCCCACTCGCACTTGGCCGATATTTTATCATATTGTCACACCCTTTATGTTATTATGTTTTATGCTCACGAATAAATGGATTTCTCTTTCCTTTCTTTTTCTCCGTATAGACGACACGGTTAGCGCAGTTTGCTGTGCACCTGCCTACTGAGCCGCCGGTCCCGGGTTCGTATCCGATACGTTTATTTGTGTGATGAACTCGAATATTGGTGCTAGGGCCATGGCTGTTCTATGCATGTCAGTATAAATCTTTACAAGCCTTCTTGAGCTTTATTTGGGACTAGACCGATTTGTGTGAGGTCTGATATTTATGTATTTATTTTATTTTTTTCTTTCTTTCTTTCATAATCGAATCATACTTTTCAGTCACGATTCATGATACTTTTCAGTCGACACCGTATGACCAAATACGTTGAATCATGTTTGATCTATGGTTGAATAAACAAATAAGCGCGCTTCCCACGCACATTTGCGGGCGATATTAACTTTCACAGGCCACAAGCGCATTATCGCTCTGTGTGTTTGTCTGTCTGATAACGGACAAACGGGACATTATTAGGTGAAGCTGGTATATTTTTAATCGGCCACAAATAGGCATGAGTAAACATAAATACAGGTGAATTGGGAACATTCAGTTTCCCAGAGTTTCTGATGTTAACTATTACGATTTGTTTCTGTACCTACTTAAGTAAGGGCTTGTGCACAAATCACGTGAGGTTCGATAGGGAGGAGGGAGGTTACCTACTAAAAAATCACGATAGATCACGTTGGGGGAGGTAGGGGTATAAGGAGACCTCACGTGTACTTTTCTACAGTGAACGAACTGAGAAAAAATATAGGTACCACATGAGTAGACACTTTTTACGGTTTTGTTAAAAATAAATCTTCACTTATTAAATACTTCAAAATAGCGATTCTATTTTAAGAAATTCTGGCGGGAAAAAAATCACGTGAGGTTGTGAGGAGGAAGGGGGGGTTGGCAAAAAAAGAGTCAAAAAGTAGCCGAAAATACCTCGCGTGATTTGTGCACAAGCCCTAAGATCTACGGATAGGTGGATGTTTTCTTTAGACTAGCTGCGCTCCCAGTCATTCCACGGAAACACTACATTTTCTCAGTCTTAAAGTAGCCTGTTTGAAAATTCAGATTATCAGCTACCTGCGTACCAAATTTTATCATAATTGGTGGTTTAACAAATCGTTTAAAAAACCTATAAGATTAACGAACTTAGAAAATTTTATGAGATTCGGTTGAGAAAAAAATATACCGGTGGAAAGGCACGAGGGTCCTTTGCGGAAATGTTGCATCGGTTAAGTGATACACAGTCGATTTATAATGTTTAGAAACTTAAACGAAGTAAAAAAAAAAAGTGCAAAATTCGCTAATTTTTAACTGTGGTGATAACCCTATATTGCATCTTCACATCACGGCAAGATGGCTAGATTGAGAAATCACCGTCGGGAAAACTCGGGATATTACGTTTATTTCCGTGAGTTGTTGTCATCGTACTGATGTAAGAGTGACACATAAATGTCAAATTAACCAAATAAAATGCGAAAATACGAATATCAGTTACTTTATTACAATTTTTACATACGGTGTTCAAATTTTCCATCGTGTCTCATAATACACGCTGCAGCACGCTGCTTCTGTTTTGAGTTGGAGGCAGAAACACTGGTCCTATAATTGTTTCCCCGTAAATCGCTAACTGACCAACGACACTGCTGTAGGCGACACGATTGTCTTCGGCAAATGCACATGTTCGTTCCTTCTATTCCACATACCGTTGCGAGTAAACAAGCTTTCATCGCTTCAAATAACATGCCTGATAAAATCACGTTCTTCCACTGTTTTTGGCAGTAGCCACCGGCAGTAAGCTTCACATAGGGCAGTCCCTAGGAAATAAAGCTTGAACCCTCTGAACAGGTCCCCCACGTTGATCGTTCTAAGTTGTTCGTGGTACAACGGGCTGATTGTTGGCGACACGATCAAAAGCACGTAAAATTGTTCAACGACCTATTGGGTGTGGTGGTGGATATGTTTCACTGTATCGTCGTAAAGCTTCAGCCGCATTATAATTGTAACTCGCACATAACATGACCAAATAATAAATATCCACGTGCTTTTAACAAAGGTATTTTCATTTAAAGGTAAAGCAAATTGAAATTAACTTAAATGTCAATTTCATTTCAAACATCATATTTATGATCGATGTTAAATCATGCAGAGGTTCGATAGTTGTAAAAAATGCGTTAATTTAATTCTATCTCGCGTCGGCGTATGAAAAGTCGTGTTACTTTAGTGTAATATCCAAACGACGATATTTGACGATAACCGAAATAAAATTAATAACAAGGACGTATTAATTATTGTATGAATTGCTGATCAAACAGGGAACAATTTCAATTTGCTCGAAAATAATTTTATAAAGCGTGTTAACGAACTAAAACCTTTTTAATATCAGTTTAGGTAGGTAAACAGAGACGTTTTATTTATGCTGAAAGAGGTTACTATCATCTTTAATTGTTTATGATGATTGAGTACATTCGAGTGGTTGTCAGTGTCAAGTCGTGTCATGTGAGTTGTTTGTTGTGGTTAGAATTATTAACTAAGAAATAACATTCCACCAGAAAATTTAATAAGTAGAATAACAGAGACAATCACCTCTGCAAATCCTGCAACGATTTTTTTAGCGTTTCACGCAGACCTAAGAATGGAAAAAGCAACATATTAACGTAATATCCTGACGTCTAATGATTGTTTACAAGTAAGTTCATTGACCCAGCCACCTGATTAGGGTTGGCAAAAAGTAGTTTTTGGTATGAATGTTTAAAAGGCTATAACTTGAAAACGGTAACATATATTTCCATAGTTTCTATGGAGGAAATATAGTGCTAAGGTTGAACTATCTGCCAGTTCCGCAAAGGATCCTCGTCACGTTCCACCCTGTATATATACCTATATATTTTTAAATTGTATGCAACGTCTAGGTAAAGACAGCTGGATATCCGAAAATCCAAACATACGGATTTACGAAAGAATTTTGGGCCAAGCTGAAACAGGAAGGCTTCGCTCGCTCGGTCTTGAATGAACGACATTTCAAAGGTGTCATATTGATTATTGACACAATTTATTTTTTTATTGCAGTATATGGTATTATATCCTATTCCCAAAAATGTCTTCTAAATTCCCATAAATCTTCTTTTTTTTCATATTATTATAGTCAATAGATAACTTTTAGTGTACATACTACGTCAGTAAGGTATTATGGCTTTGCTAAACGAAACACATCAACCATAGATCAGCCTTATCTCGTTCACGCAAATTGATAAACATGTTGTTAAAAAGCAAATAATTCATATTTTACCTCGTTATCTGACAGCTGTCAAACGTGACAGGTTTCGGTGGGAAATCGCTTGGAAATTGCGTGAGATGATGATTACGTGATCCAGTTTAAGTAGTGTTGGTATAGGTACTAGCGTTTTCCTGCGGGTACGCCTGCGTGAGAAAACGTATTTAGAATAGAATAGAATAGAATATTCTTTATTGCACACCTCAACAGGAAATAAATACAAACAAATTACAAGTAACATTCAATAGAGGTAAACAACAGGCGGTCTTATCGCTAAAGAGCGATCTCTTCCAGACAACCTTTAGTCCAGACAACCGGTAGCGAAATTAAATAAAAACGTCAGAAATGAGTAGGCGATGCAAAAGAAATGTGTTATTTAATGTGTTATCTATAAATAAAAACCATCTACTATTCTGTTGTATTCTGTTCTGTTCTGTTCTATTCTACTTATTACTAGTGACTCTGTAAGCTGTAGACCTTGCGAAAATTAAAAAAAATGGCTGAAATATAGGACCTGCTCCTGGGGCGCTCGCTTTTATAACGCGATAAACAAGTGACAAAGCATCCGTCACGTTTTGACAAGCTGCGAGTGTGAGAGACTAGCTTTGTCACTTATTTATCACGTGATAAACGCAACCATCATAAGCCCATGGGAATTGGTTGAGAATTGCGTCTTGTAGGTGAGAGCAGTCGGAATTCCGGATATCTGTACATCCAAATTACTGGACATACTACTTACGAAAGTATTTGGACCAAGCTGAAACGGGACGATTCGCTCGCTCGCTCGGTTGACCGCGATGGTTGACCATATTAGAGCATTTCTCAAAAAGTTTGTACACAAATTAAGACAGAAAATTACTTTCTTTGTGATTTCCAATACATTGATATCAGATTAAATATAATTAAAAAAGTATAAGCATAACAAAACCTAATTATCAAACATAGCCATAACATTGATATAAAATTAGGTAGGTACTAAAAAAATTGGTAACAAAATAGGAAAATTATATTGACTTTTATTTTTTGTCTAATTGTGTACAAACTTTTTGAGAAATCCTCATTATGCCCTCATTCACCCAAAATATTAACGTTTCCAAAATTAGCTTTTCAAACGGTATCATAATGCAAAACTTATTTAATTCCCCTCCAAACAAAATGGCTGTCCCCCTCAATTTGGGAGCCGTTACAGAAAACTTTTGACATTTGTAAGCGGCCATCTTGAGAAGGCAGGTAAGTAAGGTTTTTGAGAAAATGAGGCTATTTTCGTTAATCATCTGGCTGGGAATTGTAAAGTAGTAGAGGACTATGTGACAGACAAAAATGCAGGGCTGGAACCAGAAACCAAGTAACTAACTCCTTAATTCGTGTTAGATCGTACTCCTGACTAGTTTAAGGGAGACAGTTCTAATAAGGAAGCATATCAAACGCACATAAATTGTGACAAACCGTCATACTTTCTTCTAGTTTCCATTTTATTCTTGCATTTTTCTTATGCACTTAAAATATACTTAATATGTTTTCTTAGAATTACGTATAGGTAAGTAGTAACAAGTACGCCTAAATTCTTAAGATAGGTACAAATTAAGTTATTTTACTGTAATAGTTAAGTAAGTTTCTGAAAAAAAATATTGACTGTTGAGTTTCTTTCGGTATTTCTTCTTAACAGTGGTCTTGTGAAATGCCGGTAGACTCAGACATGTAAAAATGCCCTCGTGGCCTACTTGCACAATAAAGTTCATTATTATTTCATTATCATTCATTATCATTATTACCTATTACCTATCTTTTGAAATCTTAATGTTCCCAATTCATTATTCATTCGTGCTCCCACATACATTACGCTAACTGTACCATAAACCTTTCTATTATTTCCAAATTCCATCCATCAAAAATTTAAATATACATTTTAATCTAATAACCCAAACGATAGCCCGAAAAATCTATTCGCCCAAATTAATTTACTGCCAATTTTCGTATAAAAATCTCTATTTGTAACCAAAACGGGCTCCAGAGCATCAATTACAGAGAAAAGCTCTCACTCGCAACTTGTGACATAAATAACCCAACTTATTCGCTGTCTCTTTCTATTGTGTGTACAAACTTGTGCGCTGTCTCGCTCTGGCGGACGATGATTGGTCGAAAACTTAGCGCCCGCCCCTAATTTGGTGAAACAATGGGTGAAAAAAGTGTATTGTCTCTATCGTTTGGTAGATATCGTTTAAGGATAGCTAAGCTTTTAAGCTTCTGTTTTCCACGACCAGTAAAAACGGAATTTGAACCCGGAAAGCTGCTGAAATGCCAGGAACTCTAATAATTAATATACTTGATATAATCCACCCCAAATTGTTTGTTTTAATAAGCTTTTAAGACTTCTATGGATTTAGATATTTATCAAGTACACAGTACAAAATATTTATTTAGTATCAAGAATATAAATTCTGCAAAGTTATGGCTGCGCTTATCGCACGGTAAGATATATTTTTATCGATGAAAACACGACTATCATATGGTGGGACTAGGGTGTTTGACCTTGCAAACTCAATCAAAATGAAAAATAGCGATGTCTCAAACATATAGATAGCTATATACCTATTCAGGCTAATAACTTTGCATTCGGAATTTGACTTCAAATCGAAGTTGTTTTATTGGAAGCAACGAACTCGCGTGTTTGTGAATATTTTCCTAGCTTCAACTGCAAATATTATTCCAACGATACGTCAATAAAACGAGTATAAATCCCAATATAATTTCGTCTGAGTAAACGAATATTTATGCACGATATCAAGATAAATAATGCACCATTTAATTTAAAACATGCTCTCTTCGTTCGGTTAAATTTGCACTCAACGGGAATGTAGGCCATTGATTACGTTACACAGAGGCATATAGGTAACTTGACGATGCGGTTGGCGCAGTAGTAGTGCAGTTGCCTACTGAGCCAACTGTCCTGGGTTCTTAGATATAGCCAGTTCTTCCCCTTATAAAAAATGTAGTACACCATAATGATATTCTATATGTTCCAAGCGGAATCATTTGGACTGTCATAAAATTGAATGGAATAAAATATTGTTTGGCATAAAATCGTTAGCAATAGTTCTGGAACTATTATTATTTAATTATTATAATAATTTTGAGAGAAAATCCCATTAGCTTAGACTAAGTATGTTTCATAACGATTCTAAAAGTTATCTGTTACAGAGAAAAGTAAAAATGATGGATACGAAAATTACGCCAAATGCCCGAGGAATTCTGGCCAATAAAGGTGTTAATGTTTTTCGTCGTTTTCGCGACCGGTCACCCGACACCCTGAAGTGGCGTCACACGTCACCGAACTAACATTTCTTGACTCCACAGTTCACAGCGCCCTTCACTCCGCCGCAGACAGAAACAGATGGAGGAAGGTCGTATAAGAGGAAGTATTGCAAAGGGGAGGTCATGACCCTAAGCTATGAGGAAAACGACGCAAGGAGGGAGATGTTATTTTTAAGGTATATAATATATCTGTATTATCTGTGGGCTACAGTGGCCTGAAAATAAATGTTTTCATTGTGTACTTGGTTGATTCTTCATGAAAAAGTGACGATATGTTAGAGCAAGTGTTTTGTCGTCCTACTCTACTCTATCTCACTTGTTCTTCCTTAACCAGCTTGATTTGTATACTTGATGATAATATGAGTAAGTAGGTAGGTATGTTAGTTTTATGGTATATTTCCGTGGGCTAACAGTGGCCTGAAAATAAATATTTTCATTGTTTGATTGATTGATTCTCCATGAAAAGAGTGACAATATGTTATAGCAAGTGTTTTGTCGTCCTACTCTACTCTATCTCACTTGTTCTCCCACAGCCAGCTGTCCTGTCACACTCTCGGCGGCGCGGCAAAGGCGGGCAAACGCAGTTTTAAGTAGAAATCTGCCGGCTGATCTAATTATCTGATTTTGAGCGGAGCTTGGAATGTTTCTTATTTTCTTCAATATTTATTTCAGGACACTTATGTTTCGAAATATTTTTAATATGGGGGGATAATTAACACAAACTTAATTGCTATATGTACATAGTAGGTACATAATAAAATTTAATTCACGTGGCCCACACCAGGAATCGAACCCGATATCCTTGGACTACAGGTAATGTTTCCTGTTCTTTTTTTTTTTTGTTTTTGTGTCGGCAACAGCAATGACAGAAACTTTAATTTTGTTTCTTTTTACTGGTTTAGAAATGGAATTTTATGAACACCTAGTTCACAACCTAGTTTAAAATCAATAACTTTTAATAGGTAACTCAACTTCACTACCCAAAGGTTGTGTGGAAGTGATGGCTCTTTAGCGATAAGATCGCCTGTTGTCTGCGTATAAGTACACAGAAGCGAAAACCTTGATTAGTATTACTTATTATACTATTTATAGGTATGTGGTTTTTTTTTCCTGACTACGGTAAAAAAAAAACAAGGAAATTATGCCTTTATCCTATTCTGTGAACGACTTTGCGGCCACCAATCTAGTATTTTACGTATTTTTAAAAGGTAAGGTTTACATTACTAGGTCAATTCGTGAATGTCTCAGATTGTAGGTGTTTGTGGCCCGAACTGAAGGTGAGGGCCATAAAGATGCGACCTAGGGGCTTTACGAATTACCGCCCGTGGCTTGTCTCAAGTTCTACGTCTTGCCATTGCCAGGAAGTCAGATTTTCTCACCGCGTAGCGGGCAGAAAATCAGTAAATATATAATATACTAGATGGTGATTAAAATCCAAAAAAACTGGGCCCTATCAAATCTCGGAATAGTTAAAAAAACTATAAGTTTGTTGCCTGTGTAACATAAATACGTAGTGACTTCTGTATAACTATTTAAATACCTTGTCCATCCTAACAGTTAAAATAATAATTTTACAAAATATTACTTCATTTACTTTAGCTGCTGCAGATTTTTATAATTGTACAAATAAAAATGCATAACAAAAAGGCATCCTCACACTAGACTACTATAAAACCCAACAATCTCCACCGCAAAATTAGCATTCCAAAGCCAAAGAAAATTAAAACTGCTAAACGTTCAGGTTGGCACCATTGCTGCGAGCGAGACGCATATATGAAAATAATGACGACAGAGAGAGATGCAAACTGGGTGGAGTTTCGGTGTTACCAGTGTAAAGAGATCTCTTCCCCTCTGTTTGGGTTAAGTTTTTTAGACAGATAAGGGGGTTTTGTGTAGAATATTATAGTTCTAGAGAATCTGGTCAGTCAGTACCGCCCTCCGTACAAGCAGTATGAGTAGATAATGGGCTTTCGCGTTATTTTTAATTCAGTTGTTACGTACTTTTGCGCGCGGGCGGTGACGGACGGATTTTGAATATCGAACGTGGTTTTAATTGTGTTTTTGTGAAGTGTTGTGTTTTTTTTTATTGACGGTGAAGTAAGTTTATTGTGTTGAGTAGGTAAATGTTTGTTTTTAAAATTAAATTTAGTACAGGATTTTAAGAAAATAAATCCACATTTACTTTTACATCCATATTTACTTTTATAAATTATTTTTGTAAGTAAATAAAATATAATTATTGGATCTATTTATGTAATCGTATGGCTTTTACAAAAAATTAACAATTTGTTTATTGGGATCATTATAACAGAATAATTATTAATAATCAAATTTAATAATTTACATTACAAGACTTATATTATATTTTATTCTACCGGATTCAAAACATAAATAAATAAATTGGTAAAAATATAAAAATTACAATTTGCGTTAATCTTAGTCTATCACGACCTGTCTATACCTACTATTATAATATAAAATAGGATTATTATATCAGGAGACATATTAACAGCGCGCACCATCTGTTGGTCAAAAATTCTCTTCACGCCGAAACGGCTGGACAGATTTTAACGAATTTTGATACGGGATAGCTGGACATTCAAAGCTTTTTTTTTACCAAAAAATGATAAAATAAAAAAATACACGAAGGAAGTTGCTTCCATTGAACTATGATATAAAGTACGAGTTAGGTACATCTATAGCAAGCTTCAACGAAAAAATATCCTGTTGTCATAAAAGCTTCAAAATTGCTAATGCACAATACCTATGAAACATCCATGTTTATTCAATTGTAGTTATACAACAGTGGTTCCCAACCTTTTCTTGACCACCACTATTTATTTCTTTGTTGTTCGCAAGGACCAAATGCAAATAAATTTATTAAATACATAGAACAACCATTGACCTAAGCACAAATATTCGAGTACATCACACATATATTTGCCCTGGCCGGGATTCGAACCCGGGACCGCCGGCTCAGTAGGCAGATGTCTACAAACCGAGCCAAACGCGTCGTCAAAAGTCGTCAGAAAAGAACATTCTTGAGGCACTCTAGGTCCGCGGGCCGTATCCTATCTCAACTCGGAAATATTATTTCCCATCTGTAACGTTTTGCCAAATTATCATTTGTCCGAAAGTAATTTTTTCCTGAATCTCGTAACATTTTCAGGATTTTATAAACGTCGTTTTAAAGAACCCATTAGGTTAGGTTTATTTTATAATTATTCTAAAAAATTAACATTTTTGGGAAATAATGACTTTCGGACAAATGAAAATTTGGCATAACGTTAAAGATGGGAAACAAAAAATAGTGTTTCAAACAGGTAACCCCGCGGGCCACTGCTTATGGAACCACTGACCTACAACAATGACTGAGAACTTCTGTTTATCTCTCATTTCTTTCTCGTGAAAATCTGATAGGAATGGGACCATTCGGGGGTTCTAAACTGACTACCTAATATAAAGAAACAAACGATTTTGAATAATTATATTAACTCAAATAGCAAATAGGTACACTTTTTTGGAGAACCACCACAAATATTTGTACGATCTTGAATATATAATAATAATAATAATAATGAAAAAATGTGAATGTGTTTATATTTGTAATGTATTTTTTATATTTTACTTTTTATATAAATTTATTGTAAAAAAAACCTAGCCTAAGTACAAAAATGAATAAAGGGAATAATAATGATATGATCAGGAACGGGTCCCAGCAGGGCAACAGCCACAGCAAATTTCTCCAAGGGGCCTCTACGTGTTGGATCCATATCCCCACGCAAGCCTTCCAAAAGACCGGGACGTATGAGCCCGAGACTCAAAAAATGAGAAACAAATAATAATAATAATAATAATAATAATAATAATAATAATAAATAACGGCTGACACATGATGTCACAAATGTAGGCTCCCGTGAATTTTTAATATTTTTTACATTTTTGGAATTGTTTATTGCGGATTTTGAGTTGTTTACAATGAAAACCTATTAAACACCATGGAAAACCATAAGGGAAGTGAAAAATGTGTAGTTTTCAATAGAAATCGTCCGCGATACAAGTTGACAACTATGTGTCAAGCAAAATAAACAAGACTTCCAAGAAAAAATACTGATGATCACAAGGAGCCAGGCAAGAAGAAACACAGCCGCGCACACACAGAACGCACGTCCAACACCCCCGCCCGTCTCGTCGTCCTCCTCGCCATCGTCGTCGGGTGATGAGTTCGCCACAGCGCCCGACACCAGCGAGTCGAGCGACGACGAGCGCGGGCCGCCGCCCCCGCCGCCACGACCACCTGCGCGACGTGGACGGCCACCGCTGCCGGCATGCTTGGGGCCTACGGGGCAATCTGCTCCGACCACGGCTCCCGCTACCGGTGGTGTAGTGCGTCGCATGCGATGGACGCAAGTAATGAACGAAAACTGCATGCGCGCCTACTACGGGGCTACAGAGGGGGGAATCAACCTGTCTGCGTACCGGGACAGGATGCTGCCTCTGTTTCTTGCATTTGATCCGACCATCGCCGTATCTGCGCAGCGGCTATCCGATCAAGTGCGTTTCATCCAGCGGCGCAAGCTGCTGGACGACGCGACACTTGATCGATTGCGCCTGGAAGTACTGGCCACTCGCGCGGCTTCCACGCCGGCTCGGGATACGTCTGCTACGTCACCGGTTCCGGCGCCAGCGCCCAACCTGGTGCCGGGGGTGCCGCTGACGGATCCCGAAGCCGATGGGGAAGACGGTGCGAGCAGCGTAAGTACCCAGGCCAATGAGCAGCTGAGGAGGGCTTTGGAGGAGGCGATTGTGCGATATCGATCCACACCTGAGTCTAGGCCGCGATTACCACGCTTGCCAATGCACAAACGTAACCTAGCGCTGATGGGAGCCCTGGACGCTTTGCTAGACCCGTACCTTCAGGCTAGCGAAGATTTAGCTGATACCCACTCGATCATGTACTGTGGGGCCATCGCGGCGTGCCGCGTTGCTCGTGTCAGATTCCCGGACACTGACCGAGCACCGCGGACCGCCGGGGGTGTTCCTGCCTGGCAAGTACGGATCGAGCGGCGTATCAGCTCGTTTAGGACTCTCATTGCCAAGCTAATCTGTTTTAGGGGGGGCAACAACCGCCCCCGTGTGATGCGCTACGTGACACAAGCCTTCGCGGGGACTGGCACCAGGCCCTGCGATTACATGGCATGTGTCACGGAGCGCATCGACTACCTAAAGCAGAAAGTTTATGCATGGGCAAGCCGTATTCGTCGCTACAGAGAGCGTGTGGATCGATTCCAGCAAAATCGCCTCTTCCAAAGTGACCAAAGGAAGGTATACCGAAAGTGGGAGGGAACCGATCAATGTGTGACCGACGGGCAACTGCCGGATCCTACTGCCATGATTAATTTCTGGCGTAGTATCTGGTCGGTTCCAGTCGAGCACACCGAGGGCGAATGGATGAATGTTGTCAGGCGTGAGTGTGAGCCGATCGAAGACATGGGGGCTGTGATCATCAGCCCCGATGATGTGAGTTGTGCGGCCCGTACGGCCCAGAACTGGAAAAGTCCTGGGCCGGACGGATTGCACAACTTTTGGATCAAGTGGTTTCGATCCTCACACGCACGCCTGGCAACACAATTTCAAGACGCCCTCGAGCTTGGTTCCCTGCCATCTTTCATGACTACTGGTGCTACCTTCCTGCTCTATAAGTCCGGTAGTACCACGGAAGCGAAAAACTATAGACCCATCACGTGCTTGCCCACTTTTATACAAGCTCCTTACGTCCATTCTGAGAACAAAAATTAACACGCACATTGTTGCGAATAACGTTTTGGCCTTTTCTCAGAATGGGTGTAGGGTTGGGTCCCGTGGTACTAAGGAGCTCCTCCTCATTGACACGACCATTTGCCAACAAGTCCGGCGGAACAGGGGGTCTCTCTCGGCCGCCTGGATTGACTATAAGAAGGCCTATGATTCGGTGCCTCATTCATGGCTGGAGAGGATCTTAGAGCTGTATAAAATCGATGCAGGTCTAAGATCCCTCTTAAGCGCGTGTATGAGGCAGTGGACCACAGTCCTTCGTCAACCAGGTGGCGGGGATGGCCCCCCTGGCCCGCAGGACTTGATAAGGATTGAGAGAGCTATTTTCCAGGGTGACAGTTTGAGTCCTCTGCGGTTCTGCCTAGCTCTGAATCCGCTCAGCACGCTGCTGAAGGATTCAGGACTAGGTTGCCGGCTTCGAAGAGGAGGTGAGGTCATTTCTCATCTGCTGTACATGGATGATCTTAAGCTGTATGCACCAAAACGCCAGGATCTGGTGGAACTACTGGAAGTAACAGAAACCTTCAGTAGTGCCATCAAAATGGAGTTTGGTGTAGACAAGTGTGCGGTCATGCATGTACAGCGGGGGAAAGTCGTAAATTCTGCGAACTTACAGCTTTCTGAGACAATGTCCCTCAGGTCTATCTCCGAAGTTGAAACCTACAAGTACCTTGGTATGTCACAGTCATTGGGTACTGCGGACGGAGACATTAGACAGGCGTTGAAGGAGCGTTTCTTTTGTCGTTTGACAAAAGCACTTAACAGTCTTTTGTTCGGTGGCAATAAGGCGCGCGCCTTCAACGCTTGGGTGATGCCTCTGCTCACTTACTCCTTTGGCATACTAAGGTGGACTCAGACTGAGCTGGACGCCCTGGATACGAGGGTCCGTCAGCTGCTCACTACACATCGCATGAGGCACCCACGCTCGTCAGTTATGAGAATGTACATCCCGCGTAAGTGTGGGGGCCGTGGCTTTTTAAACGCCAAGGACCTCCATAACCGCGAGGTGTGCAGTCTTAGGGAGTATTTCCTAAACAACGAGTGTGGGATTCATCGCGATGTAGTAGCAGTTGACAAAGGCCTCACCTCTCTCTCCTTAGCGAACGAGAACTGGCGCAGACCAAAGGTGCTTAGCATCGATGACCGCAGGGCTGTATGGAAGAGCAAGGAGCTACACGGGCGGTTCTACAAGGCCCTTACGGGGCCCGATGTAGATCTGCTCGCGTCGGTGAACTGGCTACGCTTCGGGGATCTCTTCGGGGAAACCGAAGGTTTTGTGTGTGCTATTGCGGACGAAGTAATGATGACGAACAATTACCGGAGATATATCCTGAAGGACGGTACGGTCGACATTTGTCGGGCATGCCGCCGTCCCGGTGAGTCACTCAGGCATATAATCTCCGGTTGTTCTCATCTTGCTAACGGCGAGTACTTGCACAGACATAACCAAGTAGCCAGGATCATTCACCAGCAACTTGCTCTTCGATACGGTCTTGTGGGGTCTGAGGTGCCGTACTATAAGTACGCACCGATGCCAGTTCTCGAAAATGGTCGTGCCACGCTCTATTGGGATCGATCTATCATCACGGACAGGTCTATTGTAGCCAATAAGCCTGATATCGTGTTGGTAGATCGATCTAAGCGCCAGGCAGTGCTCGTCGACATCACCATCCCGCATGACGAGAACCTCGTGAAGGCCGAGAAGGACAAACTCAGCAAGTACCTTGACTTGGCTCACGAGGTGACCGTCATGTGGGATGTTGACTCGACGATCATTGTCCCGATAGTCGTTTCGGCGAACGGTCTTATAGCGAAGAGTCTCGACAAACATCTTAAGAGACTCTCGCTAGATGGCTGGATCAAGGGCCAGATACAGAAGGCGGTACTCCTGGACACGGCGCGCATTGTCAGGAGGTTCCTCTCTCTGCAGCCCTAAGCACCGGTAGCCTGGGCCCTGCCCCGCTGCCGGCGGCACCCTAGGTTAGGTTTTTTATAATGTGTTTATATATTTTGTAATTTCTTTATTGTATTTTACTTTTTATATAAATTTATTGTTAAAAACCTAGCCTAAGAAGAAAGATTAATAAAGGAGATAATAATAATAATCATTTATTCAATAGCTCACACAATTTTACAGGTAAGCAATTTGGTACCTCTTTTTAAGTATACTAAGATACCTGTGTTAAGAGGCACCGCTCTTCCACGGAATGTATTAATGAGCACAAAGTTTACAAATAAGAGTCTTAACAAGTGACATTAACATTACATTTATATATAGGTATATATCGTCGTTTAGTACCCATAACACCTCAACTACCACTAGAAGAGCGTAAATTCGGTATTCGGTGTAAGTTAGTCCGATCTTTAATATAATTATCTCCGTCACTGGGTATAGGTGCGATATGCTAGTAAACTATCGGTGATGAACAAGGGCACTTTCACATGCCTGAGTCTGTTTCACAAGAGGAGACCACTGTTGAGAAGAAATGCCGAAAGAAACTCAACATCCAGTATTTTTTCGTAATAAGTATATGAGCGAAACTAACGATCGTTTTTAATAACCCGCCGAAAAAAAAGATGGAATTTTTTGTGTGAGTACGTTTTTTTTATAAAAAGCCCGTCGAGATGGTTTTTAGCTAAGGCTTTTCCGTCGAGATGGTTCTTAGCTAAGGTTGGTGGAAATAGGACCAGTAGTTTCCAAGATATTCAGCTTTAATTGGAACAAGTGACAAGATCTCAGCCAATATTGAAGCTTAAGAACTCCAAATTTTGTAGTTATGTTCAATTTTAATAGCATTTTCTATCTCACTCTTTGAATGTGGGATGTCCCATGATAACGAGCTACTAGAGTCGGGGTGTTTTAATTTTTTCAATTTAAGTTATTAATGATGAGACTAAGTATGTACCTACCTCCAACCAAAAATGTGTACCTATTATCTACCAGTTCTTATATCTTAATCCCGGAACTAAAGGTCGCTAAACTAAAGGTTGAAACACTTCAAACTTGTCCCCAAGGAGCCTCAAACAATAAATAAGGCAGTCGACAAGTTTGATTTGTCGAGCCCGAAGGGTCGGCTCACGACACCCCGAACGTTAGTATACTCGAATATACCTTTTAGTGTGATAATGTTAACGTTTCCAGGGTTCCGTACCCGAAGGTTGCTAACGCCGGGACCCTAAATATTACTAAGACTTTCGGACAAATGAAAATTTGGCATAACGTTAAAGATGGGAAACAAAAAATAGTGTTTCAAACAGGTAACCCCGCGGGCCACTGCTTATGGAACCTTGGTGCTAACGGGACCCTAAATATTTACTAAGCCTCCGCTGACCGATTGCGTCAAAAAATCGCGTACGATGCTTGCTTTTATATAGCATGCGATTAATAAGTGACAAAGCGCCTGTCTCGTTTTTTCGGGTTATTTTATAATTTTTTACCCCCGTCGAAAAAAGAGGGGTGTTATAAGTTTAACATGAGTATCTATGTATCTGTGTGTCCGTGTATCTGTGTATCTGTGTATATGTGTATATGTGTATATGTGTATCTGTGTATCTGTGTATCTGTGTATCTGTGTATCTGTGTATTTGTGTATCTGTGTATCTTTCTGTGGCATCGTAGCTCCCAAACGGATGGAACTATTACAGTGCAGTTTTTTAATCGAGAGACTTGTCCGTCGAGAAGGTTCGTTCGGCTATGTTTGGAGGAAATAGGACCAGTAGTTTCCAAGATATTCAGCTTTAATTGGAACAAGTGACAAAGACATCAGCCAATATTGAAGCAAAAAATTCCAAATTATGTAGTTATGTTTAGATTTAATAGCATTTTCAATATCAGTCAAAATGAGGCTCTCATGATGACCAGCTACTTGTATAGGGGATGTTTTTAATGTCTAATTTAGGTTATTCACATTTCCAACCCTCATATCTTCACAATTTGAAAATAATAATTAATAGCTTGAATAAAATATATCAGTAAAAAATACTCATCGAACCTACTTACAATTTTTTATAAGATTCGGCTGAGAAATGTGCTTTTAGGGGAGAACATCCGGAAAGTGTCTGGATCGGGACATCCAATCATCTTAGCATACGAAAGAAAATTGGGCCAAGCTGACGCACGGACGCTTCCCTCGCTCAGTCAAAAGTTAAATATTTTAAAGGCGAAAGTTTGTGAGTTTATGTGTATGTTTGTTACTTCTTCACGCTCAAACGGCTGGACCAATTTTGTTATATTTTGGTATGAAGGTAGCTGACACCCTGGATTAACACATAAGCTACTTATCCCGGAAAAATAGTGTTCCCATGGGATGAGCAGGCAACACCGTGCGACGCAGCTAGTCTGCTATAAATAGATACAGTGCGACCAAAAAGAGTAGAAATTAAAAAGTGGCAATACTGTAATGTCGTCCCTTTCTAATCAATCTAAGAAAACGGGGACAACGGCACTACTAAGTACGACGTATTGCCACTTTTTAATTTCTACTCTTTTTGGTCAGACTGTAAGCAAAGATTACGCGCGCATCGATATTAGTTCCCACACACGATAAACTAAATTAAGTGCCATCAGTTAATTTAATGCCGATAATGCGGTTTCTGAATAAGGCCGGCTGCATAGCTGCGATTTTACGATGCGACTGATTAATTGACTATAATATTAATTGTTATTTACTTAGTGACTACTGATGAAAACATTGCAAATTAAAGGTAAATAGAAAATGAGGAATATCATTTCAATGTGAATACGTTTTTTTTTGTAGATAGTGTATACAAATCTAGTTGTTTTTGACTTCATATTGTATGTTATTTTTTACAGTTTAATGTATTTTTATTAATGTAGATTGATGTGTGTATTAGGTCACATGGAGCTGATATGTTGAATATAAAAAAAAAGATTTAAAAATAATATAATATAGTTAAAGTATGTGAGTTTTGCATGAATATTTTATTATTGCAACACTACGATTTTAGGTACTCATGGGCCTTACATAGATCCAAGGTGTGATCAGTAACAAGAGCAATAAATTAAAACATAGATTCTACGCTTTATACTGAACAATACTTCTTTATCAACTTTTACGAATAATTTCATTTTCATAATATATTTTTTTTAATATGTTTTTAATGTAAAGCGATATATTTAATATCTAGTAGCGTGACAGCTATTTCAATGCTAAGGGGATGTCAGTATTAGACTGCGTACATTAAAAATAAAAATTAATAATTATAAATGTAATTTGCTTAATCTAATCAACATATGTAAGCTGTCTTTTAAATTGAACAAATGTAGTTTAGTTTGAGTCAGCGCAGAATCAAAGTCTTAATTTATTGTTCTTGTTACTGACCACACCCGGTATATATGTATTATCCTTCATCGGCCGTGTGCCGCCGGCCTAAAGCTAATCGGCTGCCAACGGTCATTATCTGTATATTAAAGCTCGCTATCGGCAGCCTGCCGTTTATCAAATATCACCGTTTCATTTAATTATGTAGGTACTATCTTTCATTATTTTCATAATGTAAGCCTAATTAAAGCACAACTAGGGGTGCACTATCGTAATCCGTAACTAAATAAATCTATAGTGCCTCTGTGACCTCACGACTTTGTTTAGCAATGTTATTTACGTTTCAAAATCAACTAAAAAAAACACTATAATTGACCATAGTTATGCAGACACCGACCAAAGATTTTTTTTCATAATGCAAAAAGCGACCGAACTCATTCATTGATTAAGACTTAAGTCACTTTGACAAAAAATCTACGCTGGTCGCTTTCTGCATAACTATGGTCAATTATCGATCTGAACAAAATTCATAAGAATCAGTAAAGAAATGCGATCTAGGTTAGATAATCAAAAGCAAGCTAAAACAGAGACGCTTTGCTCGGTCAGTCAATAATTTCGGTATATACCTAAGTACCTATGTTGACTTTCTTTCGGCTTTTTTCGCAATAGCGGTCTCTTGTGAAATGCCGGTAGATTCAGATTCAGATATGTAAAAGTGCTATTCAGTACAATTTTAATCTACTTTTGTAACGAAATAATCATTAATACTCTGACTTTTAGTGAATTCAAATAACTAAATGCTTCATTATGTTCTACTAGCGGCGCCACACGGTGCTACCCGGTCATCCCACTAAATTTATCCCGGATAAAAAGTAGCCTATGTGTTAATCCAGTGTGTCAGCTACCTACGTACCAAAATTTATCAAATTTGGTCCAGCCGTTTGAGCGTGAAGAAGTAACAAACATACACATAACCACACTCACAACCATTCGCCTTTATTATCTTTATTTACTTATTCAAATTAGTAACAGAGTATTACAGTACTTAAACCAAGGCACTGTGACCTATAAAATTACATTTAAACTTAAATCTAGTTTGATTTAGGCGACCTAACAGCGTGGCCGATGCGTCGTCTGAACTGGCGCAGGATTCGGCAGTAATATATACTCGGCGGCAATGTTAGTGTACCTAATACACAGAGGTCAGACTTTCTTTCGCACGGTAAGACTAATGGAGAACTATGGAGCCGTTATTAACATTAAAATACAATTCATACTCATACTCATAAGTGTTTTTCATTCGCAATTTTAATTTTATAGTCAAGGACAAAGTGAGAAGAATATACAAAGACCTGATTTGTGTAGGCATTGTTTTTTTCGCCACCATAAAATACGTAAATATTTGCAACTTTATCCATGTTTTCTGGAGTAAATTGGGTTCTATATTGACCGAATATCCATTTAGGACAAGAAAGTTCATGATATTGACAATAAATTGAGTTAAATTAGGATTTTGAAATATTGTAAAAAAATATATTTTATTCATGTTTTTAGTCATTTAATGCTTGGGAATGTTAACCATAATAAACAGCAGGCAGTTTGGAATGAAATAGATGAATGAGTATGAGTATGAATTGTATTTTAATGTTAATAACGGCTCCATAGTTTTCCATTAGTCTTACCGTGCGAAAGAAAGTCCGACCCCTGTGTTACAACTTACAAGTCAGCTGTATGTAGTCAACCTAAACCTAATCGGCTGCCTACGGTCATAATCTGTATATTAAAGCTTGGTATCGGCTTGCCATTTATTAAATGTCACCGTTTTATTAAATTACTATCTTTCGGAATCCATAATACGGGAGTACTAGCGACCCACCCCGGCTTTGCACGGGTGCAATGCTGATAAATTATGCATGTATCATACTCGTACATATAAACCATCCTCTTGAATCCATCTATCTATTTAAAAAACGCATCAAAATCCGTAGCGTAGTTTTAAAGATCTAAGCAGGGACAGACAGTAGGAAGCGACTTTGTTTTATAGGGTAGTTTAGCCGGTTGTCCGGCCCCCTCTGGTTTTCGGCCTCTACGCAGTAAAACTGCAATAACAAGAAAATTTTACCTCACTCATTCAAAAAAATACTTTTGTCACTCAAATTCACTTAACACTGACGCCTCCTAAATGTTTTCGCTTAATAACGTTTCAATTGGCTAGCCAGTACGCCAACGCAATTTAGTCAGTGTGAGTGTGTGTCAAAATTAGTAAAAAAAATAGTGCGCGCCATTTTCTTCAAGGTAAGTTAAAATGTTGATTATTTGGTTTTAGAAACATTGCTTTGACTTCTATACGCTCTAGAAGAGTTGAAATAATGTCATTTATATTCAAATGTATAAAATATGTAACAAAATCCTTTCAAATGTGATGGCCGGATGACTAGATTGCATTTCGTCAAATCATTTACCTTCCGGCCTCCGGGCCGAGAAATAACTTGAATACGTATATTTTTAAATGATCAAAATCGCTATTAAATTAAAATCTATTTAATAAACATCATGTCAATTACAAATTTGGATACAATCTCATTCATGTATTTAGGTGCCGGCCGCATGTATCTTATACAAATTAATGATTTAAATCAGTTTATGATTGCTTGTTTTTGGCGGCCGAGAACTACATTTTGAATAACTAGTTTTCGGCCTAGGTAATGGCCGGAAAATACAAACGATTAATTTAGTTTTCGGCCGGTAACTAAAAATTATAAAGGAATGGCCGAAAATAAGTCTTTTGTAAGCGAGTTTACGGCCACTGCGGTTAACATGGCCGAGCATCGGTGGAGAGTATTGTTTGTTTTCGGCCGCGATGACAGATGACAGAAAGTGGCCGTAAACTAAAACAAATTTAGTTTTTCGGCCCTGCTTTATCATGCGGCCGAAAAACAATTTGTATGTGTTCCATTTTCGTCCCTATAAATATAAGACGGCCGAAAGTCGACTCAAATATCTTTAGATGTCAGCCGTATTAATGCAGTAAAAAAAAGGTTGCAGCTAATTACATTTTCCATAGATTTTTACTTTTTTGTTTTATTGAATACTAGCTTTTGCCCGCGGCTTCGCACACGTTAAAAAAAATACGTTCACTTGGCATAACTTGGCATTTGGCATTGGCTTGGCATAACTCAAGCCCCCCATATTTTTTGTTTACTGTATCTTTGGAATATTTGAATGCTTTCACGGACATGATTCCTTGTTCATTTTAGATTCAATTTCTACTTTCTTGTTTTGTTTTCTCAATGCGAGGCCTCCGACATTTTTGTGCACTGTCTCAATTGGCTACTTAAATAAAGTCATGTTCTCTTCTTTCCGTTGTGGTATATTGTCTTGCTTACTGCCCCGCTTTTTTTGGTCATCATCTCCTTAGAATACTTAATCGTTTGTTCAGAATTGCTTTTCTGTTACCGTTTTTAGGTTTATGTATTCTCAATGTGAGCACTACTGCATTTTTGTTATCTATCTCGTCAGATAACTTGAAAGTTACACCAGTCTTGCTTTTTTCTTTCCGTTTGTTATATTGTTTTTTCTTCGCGCCTCCCGTCTGGTTTGGTCACCATCCCCATTTAGAATCCTTTAAAGTTTGATCAGACTTGCTTTCTTGAATCCGTTTTAAGGATTTGTGTTTTCTTAATGCGAGCACTATGCAATTTTAGTTCACTATCTTTTCAGGTTACTTAAAAGTTTGATCAGATTTGTTTTCTAGTTAGCATTTTAAGGTTTTGTCTTTTCTTTCTTTTCTTTCTTGATCACCATATCTACAGGTCATTTAGCCTTTCATCAGATTTACTTATAATTTTCAGTCTTGGTATATTGCATTTTTTAAGTGCGGGGGGCTCCGCCCCCCGAGCCCCCGTCTTTTTCAATACCATCTCTTCGTGTTACTTAAAAGTTTCATCAGTCGTGCTTTGCTTTTTTCTTTTCGTTGTGCAATATTGTTTTTTCTTCGTGCCTCCCGTCTGGTTTGGTCACCACATCTTCTTCTTCTTCGAATTCTTTAAAGTTTGATCAGCCTTGCTTTGTTGATTCCGTTTTTAAGGATTTGTGTATTATAATGCGAGCACTAAGCCATTTTAGTTCAATATATTTTCAGGTTGCTTTTATGTTTGATCAGACTTGTTTTCTTGTCAGCGTTTTAAGGTTTTACGTTTTCTTCATCACCATATCTACAGGTCACTTAGCCTTTTATCAGATTTAATTGAATTTTTCAGTTTTAGCAAATGACATTTTCTGAGTGCTCTGCCCCCCGAGCCTCCTGTATTTTTAAATACCATCTCTTCGTGCTGCTTAAAAGTTTTATCAGTCTTGCTTTTTTCTTTCCGTGTTGCGGTATAATTAACTTAGTGCCTTCCGTCTCTGTTAGTCACCATCTCTTTAGAATACCTAAAAGTTTGGTCAAACCTGCTTTCTTGTTTCCGTTTCATTAATGCGAGTACTATGCCACTATCGTTCACTATCTTTTCGGGTTACTCAAAAGGTTGTGCAGACTTGCTTACTCGTTAGTGAAGGTTTTGTGTTTTCTTGATCACCATATCTACACGTAACTTCTTAGCCTATCATCAGATTTACTTTATTTTTCTGTTTTAGCATGTTATACATTTTTTTTCAATAACATCTTTTCGTGTTATTTAAAAGTTTCATCAGGCGTGCTTTCTTCTTTCCGTTGTGCGATATTGTTTTTTCTTCGTGCTTCCCGTCTGGTTGGGTCGCCATCTCTTTAGAATCTTTTAAAGTTTGATCAGACTTGCGTTCTCGATTCCGTTTTAAGTTTTTGTGTTTTCTTAATGCGAGCACTATGCCATTTTAGTTCACTATCTTTTCAGGATACTTAAAAGTTTTATGAGACTTGCTTTCTTTTTAGCCTTTTAGGGTTTTGTTTTTTCTTGATCACCACATCTACAGGTAACTTAGCCTTTCATCAAAGCTACTTGAATTTTTCAGTTTTAGCATGTAGCATTTTGTTAGAGCGGGGGGCTCTGCCCCCCGAGCCCCCCGTTTTTTTCGATACCATCTCTTCGTATTGCTTAAGTTTCATCAGCCTTGCTTTCTTTTTTCCGTTGTACGATATTGTTTTTTTTCTTATTGCCTCTTGTCTCTGTTAGTCACCATCTCTTTAAAAATACTTAAAAGTTTAATCAAACGTTGTTTGAGATTGTTTATATTTTGTCTAAACACATACTGACGCTGAACGGCCCTCGAGCTGTCAACTTAAACTTTGCATCAGCTGTATTAAAATTAAAGAAATTAATTGTACATAGTAATAACATTTAAATGTATCACTCATTAATTTCAAATTTGTGTAAGAGGTCGTAGTAGACGTAGTAATATAGTGAACGTATGTTTTAACGCGAGCGCAGTGGGTAAAAGCTAGTAAAACAATACACAAATTACAGACCAATCCACTCACTTCGCCATTGCGAAAACTCTGCTGCGGACGGCACCTCAGGGAAAACTACTGTTTAAAGCTCACAGATGGCGCTACTGGTAGCACTTATGCGCGTATCATATTTCATTAACTTTCCGTAAATATTTATACGTCAAAGGATAAAATTGATTTTAAATAATTTTATTTTGATTATTGTCTCTCAAGAAAGTAAAAAACAACTTATTTATTCATTTCAAATTTTCTCCGCGTCTCAGTACGTTTATGAAAAGAGGGTCAATATTTATAAACTACTGAGTAAATACATGATTTTTATATGCAATAATAGAGTGGTAGTTCCCATTGTTGCATCGAGAAATTAATAATAACAAAATTGTGTTCAGTTTTGTTTCATAAAATTATCATTTCGTGTACCACTAACGCCATCTACTGCCCCAGTGTCCGTAACTCGGCGACTCGTCCAACCTCAGAGCTATTGTCCCCCGGCGGGTAGCGCAGGCCGGCCCCCCGCGGGGTACGCTACGCGTGGTGCTAAATTCAAATTCACGACGCTAATGGATGACGCTATGAGATGCACACGACTTCATTCGCGTATTTTTTCTTTACCGTAGACGGAAAAAAAGTATCCTATAACCATCTTCGGATGTCCAGCTATCCCTGTACCAAAAATGGTTAAAATCCGTCCAGCCATTTCGGCGTGATTGGAGGACAAAGGATTTTATGAAAACAGATGGCGCCAGGTTGGCACGGCGACGCGTGTCCATACAAAACAACAATCAAGCTGCATCACGCTATCAATATTTTTCCTGAAGTAAGTTAGGCCAAACACAAACAATACAAAAATTTGCGCCTAATGTTCTAAATGTTGGTTGGTAAAACATATTTAAAAATGTATTTAATTAACTTAAATTCATTCGAAATACTTCTATTTCAATAACACTCGATAAAATGGCATTAAAAAATCTTTTTTATTCATTAACATTTATTATTGCGTCTCCGGGCTTTTTTATGGTCAATACTTACAAACTACAGAAGAATATAATTGCATATTCAATAAAAGAGCATTAATTAGTTCCTATGGTTGCAAATTGTGTTTTTAAAGAAATGCTTATTTTTTTTTCAATTTTCGCTTCATTTGTAAACATTTAAAGAAATGTATGTTTTTTTTTGAGCATGAGCCAATTTATAACGAACATTGCACTCATATTTTCGTCTGTGGTGTTGGTCGATAATTGGCGCCATCTTTTCTATCTAACTAAGACGGTTTCCGTAACTCAACGCCTCAAACAACCTTAACCTTATTGTTAATACCGGTGGGCCGCGCGGAGGTATTATGTCGAATTCATACTTTTTAGTTTTTGTACACGTAAGAGCCACGCGGGGGTCGCGTCGTTCTAAATTCAAAATCACAAACGCTGTCATTATAAGGTTTACACATTGTAAGGAAAATATTTCATGGAATTTATGTTTTCAAAGATAAATATTAATCATAATAAAAAGTATCCTATAACCATCTTTGGATGTTCAGCTATTCCTGTACCAAAATTAGTAGCTTTTTATCCAGCCGTTTCGGCGTGATGCGAGGACAATGGTTTTTTTTATAACAGATGGCGCCAGGTTGGCACGGCGACGCGTGTCCATACAAAACAACTATCAGGCTGCATCACGCTATCGAGATTTTTCCTGAAATCATGACCTCCCTCCATAGAAAATTTATTTTCAATACATATTTAGGATTATATAATAGTATAGAGTATAGATGAAAACCTATTGTTTCTCAAATAAGGGTCATCTAAAATATAAATAACAGTGGCCGAGAACTGGCTATATAAACGGCCGTAAACCAAAACAAGCGGCCGAAAACCAACTTAGTAGCTACTTTCTGATATTTTATATTATAAAAATAAAACTATATTATTCATGGCAAAATGTGATACGAAATAGGAAACTACAATATGTCTATGATTCGTAAATAACACTTAGACTAAGGTTTGCTAAATATATCGCCCAATAAATCCACCTGAACTCAAAATTTTGCTTACTTGGCCTAAAACCGGCTAAACTACCCTACTATGTATGTAGTAATTTCTGTGGGTTTACCTTCTGTCGAATGAGCTGCACGCTACGCGGGGAAAAATATACTTCCTGGCCAAGACAAGACGTAAAACTTTAGACAAACCATGAGCGATAATTCTTAAAGCCCCAGATTGCATTTTTATGACCCTCACCTTCGGTTTGGGCCACAAAGACCTGCGATCTCGATCTGGGACGTTCAGGAATTCACCGCCTGCAATGTTCACATTATTTTTCAACCCCGATTATTGGAACTCCGAAAATGTTACTCATACAATTTTTCATCATAATAAATAGTCCTATTTATACTTAGTCACTAACACTACCGATCATAACTCCGAACCATTTAAAATCATAATGACAATTATCATAAATATCTCTAATACTACTTTTTATTTTCATACATTTATTCGTCATAACTGTTTTTGATACTATTTTTCACTGTCATATTTTTTTAAGCAGACTAGTTTGTACTTATAAACTCCACAATCCTATATTTTATAAGGAGACTGCGACAAAATGGAACATGGCTCAAAAACCGAAAACTGTAGGTTAGGTTAGGTTCGTATTATGACCATGTGTAGCGGAGCGAGCGAAGCGAGCGGAGCGTCAAAATGCTTACATGCTTGCTTGCATGAACACTTGTAAATAATCTAGTATTAAATCAAATTTTTATAAGCAAATGCAGAGCCAGGATTGATTTGGGAAGAAATTTTATTTAAGTAAGTATACCGGTAGGAAGAGCTGCGTCAAAATGAAGCGTGGGTCCAAAACCGAAAATTGTAGGATAGGTTAGGTTTGTATTGGGCTTGGGTTTAAACGCCTACCAAATAAGATTAAACGCCTACCAAATATGTTGATAAATTACTACCAATAAATTCTTAATGCTCACCAAAACAGATGAATGCTCACCAAATAGTGTACCCCAAACTATTCTATAAATAAAGCAAATAATTCTTTTTCTTACATCCTATAAAAATATATGCACACCTAAAAAGTTAATTTCAGACCAAATAATCTAAATTACTATTAAATGGATGTCACCAATATTTTATATTATTACTTCCATTTTAATCATTTTTGCTGAGGCAAAAAACTAAATGCTCACCAAAATGGCTTTTTCTCAAACATCCAATGAAATTTCTACGTTCCTTAAAATAGGCTCGGAAGTATCGCTTTTTGGGCGCAACAACTCGAGAAGACTGTAAAGGGATTTCATACTGCTTTTCAGGCCTAGGCCTGCAAAGTAACTTTTTTTTGGTTTCAACAACAAGGTCATTCACACAGCTGGCTGGTTTGACAAAAAGCAGGTTTTGTTTTTAAAGATTGGTTGTTAGACACTTGTGGAAAAAAAAATTCAAGATGGCGACTTTTTTTTTTCAAAATTTCAAATTGGTGCTAGGCGGCTAAAACTCAGTATCGGGGGGCTCTCGGGGCTCAAAAATATGAATCTGAAATCTTGTCCGAAAATTCGGTCAAATTCGGAAAATATCGAAAAAAAAAAACGATTTGTATGGAGAAAATTTCAAATTGATATAGCATAGCTAATAATGACTACCGCACATTATGGAGCGTTTTTAAGGGATATAAAAAAAAAACTAACCTAACCTAACCCGGCCGAGTCGGATCTGCTCTGAAAGGTGATCAGGATTAGATGGTTACCTAGCTGAAACACTAATTTATGAAAACAATATTTGGTGAGCAAAACATCCATTTTGGTGAGCCAAACATCCATTTTGGTGAGCAAAACATCCATTTTGGGAAGCAAAAAGATTTTTTGGTAATCATCTTGATGTTTTATGAAAACAATATTTGGTGAGCAAAAAATCCATTTTGGGAAGCAAAAAGATATTCTGACTCACTTATTATTATTCTGGTGTAATGTACATCGATTTTGGTATACAAAATGATTTAATTTGGGGAGCACTGTATAGAGAGAATTTATATTAAATGGAGGCAATTCAATTTATTTGGTATTTAGTTTTGGGGGTATAAAAGCCATTTTGGTGAGCATTTAAATTGTACCCTTTGTATTGTAACCACGTATAGCGGAGCGAGCGAAGCGAGCGGAGCGTCAAAACGCTTGCATGCTTGCTTGCATGTCCATTGTCCACTTAACTCACTATAACTCAAAACAAGCATTATGAATAAAAACATATGAAGAAAAACTGTATCGATAATTAAATGTTATGATTGATAAGTTTATTGTAATTTATGATTCTGGATGAAAGAAATATGAAAATCAGCATTATGAGTACACACATAATCTTCGTGACGACATTATGAATTACGATGTTCTGAAAACTGTCTATTATGAACTCGGTTGGTAGTAGTACAAATCTATGACGGACAAATGTATGAAGTAAAAAAAACCGGCCAAGAGCATGTCGGGCCACGCTCAGTGTAGGGTTCCGTAGTTGCTCATCCTTCACAATAAACTGCTGTTTTAAGCCTCAGTTTTAAGTTAAGAAAGATTTTAAGCTCTATAAAAAGGTCGTAAACGCCCTAGAAACTGTATTCACTTATTACCTTCTGGAAGACCTATTCAACGACACCCCACACACTAGTGTTGAAAAGAAAAAAAAATCACCCCCACTTTAGGTGTTCGAGCGGTACACGAAAAAAAATTGTTTTTTAATTTTTATTTTACCGTTCTGTCGGCGTTATACATACACATACTCATACCAAATTTCAGCTTTCTAGTACTAATGATCACGGAGCTAAGCCGCGGACGGACGGACGGACAGACGGACAGACGGACAGACGGACAGACGGACAGACGGACAGACGGACATGGCGATACTATAAGGGTTCCTAGTTGACTACGGAACCCTAAAAATTCGGAAGAGTGATGATTCTGACTACAAATCGGTAGTAGAAGAAAAATTCGGAGGATCAATTTTAGTTAAGCCAATATGGACCCGATATAAAGATTCATAAAAAAGAAAAAAAAACGTCGTTTACATAAAATATTTGTAAATAAGTACAACAATCCGAAATTTTACTAACGAGTTATTTTGCATAATACATCATCATTCACTGTAAGGCGGACTTGTAAACTTCATTTCTTTTAGCATTCATCTTTATCCGTAGTAGAGCTTCCAATTCCGGGGTTTTCCGTATGGACAGCGTGATGTATATAGACACCCTTATAATAATAAAGTGTCTCACCACCTACCCCTGCCACCATTGTTATGACAGACGTCCACAGTAAACCCGTTTCCGTTGTTTTATTGAATCTATTCCCGCCCTGAAACTCTGGACGTCACAGAGAGTAGCGGGATCCCGATATTATCGATACAAAAAATGCCAGCTCGAATCTGTTGAATGCAAATTTTTACTTAAACCTCACCTTGTTACAGGCAAGTCATGTAAACACCCCCACCATGTCATCACAAGTCCTGACGCAGACCTACCGCCGCGACTCCGCTGACGAACCCCTCAACATCGAGGAAACCAGCCGCTCAAACAGTCCCAAAAACATGAAATACTACGAAGAAAAAACCACCCTCAACAACACAAAAAAATCCTTCTGCATCGACGCTTTACTATCAAACCCAGAGTCAAGTCTCCAAGACAAAATGACGCATCAGAAATACCTGGCGTTTATACAGAATAAGAACTATATCACCAGGTATCAGGACAACTATGATGCTCAGATTGAGCAGAATACGATCAGCAAGTTCCAGGAGACGGGGTCTGGGCAGAGCAGCCCGAGAAGCGGGAGTCCAGGGTCGGATGATGGGAATCAGTCTGGAAGTTATAGTCCGCCGATTTCGCCGGGGGTTGAGGGGGGGAACGAGGAATATGAGAGCTATAGACCTGGTGAGTGGATGATTATTTAATTTCATGTCTTAGAAGGAGAGTCTTCATACAACAAAGCTTGCGAAAGATGAAGCTGCTTTTGGCTTTATGTGCTTGTCTCCGAACCAATCATAGAGACGTGTTGCTTGAGACATTAACGTTGTGACAGATACGCACACGGAGAATACTTAGCCCGTGGCTAATCAAAACTGGCTTTACTTTCAGTGCTAACTAGGTTTCTAGACGTTTATTCAAAGCTTCATGTATTTACTACAACCGTACCGAGGTTATAGGTAGAGTCTGCACCCTTGATCGCGATCACGTGACAATAGGGTAGCTTGGGGCATAAACGGTATGGTGTTTTATCGTATTAAATTTCGAAACCGAAATAAAGTAGTTCAACCGAATAAAATGCACAATTAAGCATTCACGGTATAAAATTACATAGTCAATTGTTTACAAAACAATATTAACTACAGCAATATTCGGTTTTCAAATTTAATTCGTTTAATAAACGACATTTCATTTAAACCATTAATACAAAGATCAAAGCTCAAAGACATTTCATTAACTCCTCATACCTACTACCTTATTGTCATGTCATCGCGACAAGAGTGCACTACAGTTATAAGCTCATTAGTTAATAGCAGAAATGCCTACATATATAGTTATAACCATCAACGTATTATCTAAAAGTAGAACGATCTCATGTTTTTTTTAATCGTTTTAATACGGAAGTCATGCTTGGTTTGGTTGATTGGTGATTGGTTATAAACAAAACAACTGATACTGGTACAACTTGCAAGCCGCCTGAAACGACTCACCTAATAATAATAACAAAGTAGCAACATTGTTATCAAAAGTACGTCACACATAATTTATTTACCTAAAGAGTGTTAACACCTCGGAAACTAAGCGGGATCCAGCCAACTTCACATCTTTAACTTAAAATATGGCGAGGAAAGAGGCTCTTAAAATCGTTCGGATTCCTCACCGGCTAACGTGTCCCTTTTGCGTACCTGAACTGATCCCTTTTCTCCAGGAATCGTCCCCAAACCCGGTCTGCTGCCACAGCCCCCTGTGATGGCGCAGTCCCCCCTCTTCAACTACCAGATGCCCGGCCCCCTGCCCTCGGCGTTCCACCACCCGGGAGACAGGGTGCTGCACCACATGCAGCTCGAGTGGCTGGCTAGGACCGGCATGTTCTACCACAGGATACCGGAGCTGGGAGGTGAGTTGCCGAAAATATAGTGTTATAATGTAACTAATTACAAACGTTCATAGATCTGTGGGTCATTATGGTATAGACAGATTAGCCAGTAAAAAATTGGTCTACCACTTTTCGACTCTATTGCATGAGTAATAAAAGGGGTCTTAAATATTCCTTTTAAAAAAAATCTTTTTCATATTATGACAAATACATTGATAATTTCAAACAACTTTATAAAGTGAATAATACTTTTCCCAGAGTTCTAGGAAGTAACATAACTATTGCATGCTTTCAATGCGTGCAGTCGAAAATAAGTTGAAAAAAAAAACAGTTTTCTGCGTCAATTTTGTTAATTTCAAGTAGTTTTTGAAACAAAAATTTTCAATTACAAACTGTAGGATTCAAATATAGAAACATGTGTGATCATAAAGAAAAATGTCTTAAACAATCAGCATTTTTCAGAAAATGTCCAAAAGCGGTAGACCATTTTCTTGGCTGACTGTACAAAATATTGCAAATTAGGGGGTACAATTTTACCAAACTTGAAAAAAAAACATTTTTTTTTTGTTCAAATAGAAAGATCACAAAAGCACAAAGTAAAATTGATATGCATTATTATAAAAAATTTCTTTACACTTTGATCTTTGTATCAATGATTCAATAAAAAAGTGTAGTGTTACCAAATAATGAAATTGACAGGTTTCTATTTAAAATTTAACCAATCTCCAAATTAACACACAAATCGATCTAATTGTATGCAGTTAATGCATTTCGTCACCCTCACATCAATCCTAGCCACTGCAGGAGGGGAGGTGTCGGTCAGGTGACATGTGGCCGTAAGTCCCCCTCGCAAATACGGGACATATGTGACAGGTTGGCGGATTGTTTGAATGTTAATGTGGTTTTTTAGGCATATTATTGATAGATCGAATGCGTCGGCGATTTGGTCACTATACCCTTTTTGTCTATGAAGTAGAAAAGTACACGGCACTTTTTAGGGTTACGTACCTTAAAAAAAATTGATCCCTTGTGTAGTCTATCCGGAATTCTAATATTAAATTATGTCAAACTGGCACAAGTGAAAAATGACCTTAAATTTACAGGTATACGGTTGTTTGTACCATGTGCCAAAGTGACTTCATTTGATCTTAAGAGATCGGACAGACTACACAAATTGTATAACTATTTGCGCCAAGTTCACTCGATGAATTCACAAAGGTGTCTTTGTTTGTTTTATGTTATTATTTTTAGTACCTAAGTAAATATTGGTTAACTTTTGCAGGAGGAAACAGACGAGAACGAAACCTCGATTTGTATAACCCGGTTACGTTAAGTTTGGACCTCATTTGTAGGCCATAGTTACAAGTTGCAAATTTAACTTAAACTAATAGTATGGGAAAGGGAGCAGTGATATATCCACTTAAATACATTTCTTTCGGCTTTTTCCTAATTTTTAATTGTATCCTAAATGGATTAACCTGATTCGAAACTGATAGGTAATGGTAACATGTCTAGGAGAAAGGGTCACCCTTTCTCTAGATCACCTTTTACTAGAGGTGCTGATATATCCAATGGAAGGAACTATGATGAGAAAAAATGTATGGTACTAAACGACCCTAATTGATAAAATCATCATGCACTTGCTTAACGCATCGCCCTTCGCATGTGGAGAGATTAGCTAGTTGACACCCCTAGTGTACACAATGCAGTGCAGGCAACCCTGAACGGCCGGGTAGCGAAGTGTGGAGAAGGATTCTTTAGGAAAATTACCAAAAATATTCAAGGCACGGAAAGTGTAAAGTATGAGAAAAAGAAGTAAAGGACCCTAATTCATAAAATTATCATGCACTTGCTTATCGTTGCTCGCGACATGTGAACGATTAGCTAGTTGACACCCCTAGTGTACACAATGTAGTGCTGGCAACCCTGACCGGTCGGGTAGCTAAATGTGGAGAGGGAGTTATTGAGGATACTACTTAAAATTAACAAAAGATCGCATCACACGAAAATAATCAAACAAAAAAATGATGTTTTATAAAAATAAAAACAATTTACGCAACAATTTAATTTATACGCTTTCAGACCATACTACTTAAATAAAAAATACTAATAATTAAACATTTAAAAATAATAGAAAAGCATGATAATTATTACCAGCTTGATGATAAGAAGTCACGTGACTACAAAGCTTTTTTTTTCTAATTAGTTGCATTAGAAACCTAAAATAGCTCATCCGAACCTCTACAATACAATACAAAATACTCTATTGCACACCAAATAAAGTTTACAAACTAAACGAAGATACAATGATTTCAAACGGTAGATAATAGGCGATCTTATTGCTAAAGGGCTACCTTCCATTGAATAATTATAAATGTTATTGAACAGTCAGCATCAAACGTAGCTGTCAATTTTCATCAGCATCTAAATTTCTGACACGGAGTCAAACTGCATATTCAAATCGTCAGCTACCTGCAAAAAAAAATTGGTAGCTAAGATGCACGTAAAAACATCATCCATCGTCATCGTTGACATAGTTTACGAGTATAAGTATATCAATTTCCGTAGGATGAAACGATCAATCAAAGATTTAGCCGCGACGCTGTTTATCTCGATCTGTGTAAATAGCAGAAAAGTTCCGATTGATAACAGATTTATCTAAGATTTTAGAACGTATGAGAAAACAAACAAGTGATTTTTGTTTTAAAATTTAAAATACATTTAGCCTAACAGGTGACGGTGCGGCACAGTACAAATAGCTTTCGTATGGCAATATAGTTGGCATAGGTATGTCATATATTAGCATTATTAAACATCAATAGCAATTTGTCATGGATTTGAATTGAATGCTGATCAATCCTTCGTTCTTCTTGCGAAATAAATACTGAATCATATTGAAAAGACTTGACTTTCGTCACTGTGGATAGTTTTGCCTTTATTATGCAAAATTACCCACTAGATTATTTAGTCCCGTTTCCTCTTTGTTTACATCAGCGATATTCACCGACTTTCAAATATAGTTACCAAAAATTTTTCGTTGCCAGTAAAATAAATTAGTTCCACTATCCGCAATATGGTGTGGGTTGTAAAACCCCCTGTTATTAGGCTATACATAATGCTGGTTTTAGATTGTTTTAGTCTGTGGTCTTAGGATGATAAACGTACAAAATGTTTCTCTCTAAATAGTTCTTCGGTTGGCGTCGTATACGATCTACTTATCAATCAAATTCGTTCTCACGGTTAAAGCGCCCGAGTCTAAAAATCGTACATCTCGGTTAAAAAATATGGCTTCGCATTTAGATAAAACTATGTTTCTTTTTTATAAAAAGTACTACATGAGAAACAAAATAAATACGTTGATTATCCTAAAAATACAAAAAGTCGCAATAATGTAACCGCAGGTAAATGATTCATAATCTCTCAAATTCCCAATTTTGAGATAAATAATCTTATCGATGGATATTGCGAGCTGACACAGATGTATGATTAATCTTCGTATTATTGCATGTCAGACTATGTACTTATCTTTTATCTGTGATTGACGTTGGAGACTGATGCAACAGTCGATTTTACAGAAACTATGTGTCTGCTATCAGCCCGCCTTAGCACGACTATATAAGCGACACGAGTCGCGCGACATAGCCCGTGACTCTCACAATGCGCAGAAAGAGGTAGATAATAATTTCGCGCGAGAAGCGCCGCGTGTCACAGTTGTACCAGAGGTGCTGGCTTTGTCCTCAGGGTCAGGCACTGAATTGAATTTATGATGACGTCTGCTCGTTATGTAGCTCTGCTATGTTATATGTTTACCTGTAAGACAATTAGTCACAAACGATAGACACATCACTAACCGCTCAAATTATTATAAAATTGTGTGAATGTCGATCAAGTAATACACATTTCTGTCTTACGTTAATTGAAATCACTTATTATCAAAGCGCCAATTTACTAAATAAGGTCACTTTTAATCTATGCGACTTCTATTTACTATCTCTTCCTGCCTTAGCTATATGTCTAAAATTTAATATTTAATTATAAATAGTCCTTCTCCATACGTTGTGCCCTTTGCCAAAGCAAATTGACGGTACTTAAATGTAATGGTAGCAATAAATACTTCGAATTGCTTAAATAAAGGGGTACAAAGAGCTCGGGGATGACTCTGAAGTTCGTACCGTTTTCATTAAAATGCAGTATAACACGAGTGCGAACGGGATAGCACGATACGAACGTGGATTTACGAACTCCAGAGTAACTCTTCTGGGCTAGGGAAATAAGTGAAGACAGCCAACGATATGATGTATTCAAAAAATCTGAGGCTGACAGATATCCGATTTCCGCGCAAAGAATTCAAGGAATCATTCATAGTCGTTTGGTAAATGAAATTATTAAACCATATTTTTTTAACAATTGACCGAGCGGGCTATTTAACAGTTTCGAAAAAAAATCTTTAGCTGTTCGGATGTTCGGTTATTTGGGTGTTCTCGCCTACAGGCCACGTTTCTCCACCGATTCTCATGGAATTTTGTGAGTAGATCGATAAGTATACCTAGATTTTATTTTTCGAATTTTTCAAATTAAATTAAAAATCATCATCATAAATTATGTTGTCGCGAATATCATTATAATTGGATTGTGTTCCGATTCCACTGACTTTCATAACCAAAAGTAGCAGGCGTGAATATTTTTATTATCCACGGGCCCTCCCCGATCATTTCATGGTAGATTAGCCCTCGCCGCTAAACATCGCGCGATTATCGCCATCTGTCGAGCCAACTTATTTGTATAATTGTAATAACCAATAACATTAATGTGTATTTATTGAAATGAAAAATTGATACAAACAACATATCACAAATGTTGATAGTTTTAGTTATATAAAATTGAAAAATGATACCTATGCTGTGAGCCCTAAGGCATGTAGTGGTCCGACACGGTTGGCGCAGTTTGTAGTGCACCTGCCTACTGAGCCTGCGGTCCTGGGTTCGAATCCCGGCCAGGGCAAATATTTATTTATTTAATCGTATGGCATTTATGACCAAGTCGCGCATCTTCTAATTATATTATAAACATATATCTAGGTTCTTCACCCATAGGGCGGCGTTTTTACTAGGAGAGTGTAGATCCAGGATACCTCCATTATGGTTTCTCAGCTCCAAGAGGGGAATGGTGCCAATTCAACAGACTCCGCACGGAGCATGGTCGTTGTGCTGACTATCTTTTTAAATGTCGACGCGTTTGGCTCGGTTGGTAGACACCTGCCTACTGAGTCGGCGGTCCCGGGTTCGAATCCCGGCCGGGGCAAATATTTGTGCAAATATTTGTTCTTGGGTCATGGATGTTATCTATATATGTATTTATATATTACTAGCTTTTGCCCGCGGCTTCGCACGCGTTAAAAAAAATACGTTCACTTGGCATAACTTGGCATTTGGCATTGGCTTGGCATAACTCAAGCCCCCCATATTTTTTGTCTACTGTATCTTTGGAATATTTGAATGCTTTCACGGACATGATTCCTTGTTCATTTTAGATTCAATTTCTACTTTCTTGTTTTGTTTTCTCAATGCGAGGCCTCCGACATTTTTGTGCACTGTCTCAATTGGCTACTTAAATAAAGTCATGTTCTCTTCTTTCCGTTGTGGTATATTGTCTTGCTTACTGCCCCGCTTTTTTTGGTCATCATCTCCTTAGAATACTTAATCGTTTGTTCAGAATTGCTTTTCTGTTACCGTTTTTAGGTTTATGTATTCTCAATGTGAGCACTACTGCATTTTTGTTATCTATCTCGTCAGATAACTTGAAAGTTACACCAGTCTTGCTTTTTTCTTTCCGTTTGTTATATTGTTTTTTCTTCGCGCCTCCCGTCTGGTTTGGTCACCATCCCCATTTAGAATCCTTTAAAGTTTGATCAGACTTGCTTTCTTGAATCCGTTTTAAGGATTTGTGTTTTCTTAATGCGAGCACTATGCAATTTTAGTTCACTATCTTTTCAGGTTACTTAAAAGTTTGATCAGACTTGTTTTCTAGTTAGCATTTTAAGGTTTTGTCTTTTCTTTCTACAGGTCATTTAGCCTTTCATCAGATTTACTTATAATTTTCAGTCTTGGTATATTGCATTTTTTAAGTGCGGGGGGTTCCGCCCCCCGAGCCCCCCGTCTTTTTCAATACCATCTCTTCGTGTTACTTAAAAGTTTCATCAGTCGTGCTTTGCTTTTTTCTTTTCGTTGTGCAATATTGTTTTTTCTTCGTGCCTCCCGTCTGGTTTGGTCACCACATCTTCTTCTTCTTCGAATTCTTTAAAGTTTGATCAGCCTTGCTTTGTTGATTCCGTTTTTAAGGATTTGTGTATTATAATGCGAGCACTAAGCCATTTTAGTTCAATATATTTTCAGGTTGCTTTTATGTTTGATCAGACTTGTTTTCTTGTCAGCGTTTTAAGGTTTTACGTTTTCTTCATCACCATATCTACAGGTCACTTAGCCTTTTATCAGATTTAATTGAATTTTTCAGTTTTAGCAAATGACATTTTCTGAGTGCTCTGCCCCCCGAGCCTCCTGTATTTTTAAATACCATCTCTTCGTGCTGCTTAAAAGTTTTATCAGTCTTGCTTTTTTCTTTCCGTGTTGCGGTATAATTAACTTAGTGCCTTCCGTCTCTGTTAGTCACCATCTCTTTAGAATACCTAAAAGTTTGGTCAAACCTGCTTTCTTGTTTCCGTTTCATTAATGCGAGTACTATGCCACTATCGTTCACTATCTTTTCGGGTTACTCAAAAGGTTGTGCAGACTTGCTTACTCGTTAGTGAAGGTTTTGTGTTTTCTTGATCACCATATCTACACGTAACTTCTTAGCCTATCATCAGATTTACTTTATTTTTCTGTTTTAGCATGTTATACATTTTTTTTTCAATAACATCTTTTCGTGTTATTTAAAAGTTTCATCAGGCGTGCTTTCTTCTTTCCGTTGTGCGATATTGTTTTTTCTTCGTGCTTCCCGTCTGGTTGGGTCGCCATCTCTTTAGAATCTTTTAAAGTTTGATCAGACTTGCGTTCTCGATTCCGTTTTAAGTTTTTGTGTTTTCTTAATGCGAGCACTATGCCATTTTAGTTCACTATCTTTTCAGGATACTTAAAAGGTTTATGAGACTTGCTTTCTTTTTAGCCTTTTAGGGTTTTGTTTTTTCTTGATCACCATATATCTACAGGTAACTTAGCCTTTCATCAAAGCTACTTGAATTTTTCAGTTTTAGCATGTAGCATTTTGTTAGAGCGGGGGGCTCCGCCCCCCGAGCCCCCCGTTTTTTTCGATACCATCTCTTCGTATTGCTTAAGTTTCATCAGCCTTGCTTTCTTTTTTCCGTTGTACGATATTGTTTTTTTTCTTATTGCCTCTTGTCTCTGTTAGTCACCATCTCTTTAAAAATACTTAAAAGTTTAATCAAACGTTGTTTGAGATTGTTTATATTTTGTCTAAACACATACTGACGCTGAACGGCCCTCGAGCTGTCAACTTAAACTTTGCATCAGCTGTATTAAAATTAAAGAAATTAATTGTACATAGTAATAACATTTAAATGTATCACTCATTAACTTCAAATTTGTGTAAGAGGTCGTAGTAGACGTAGTAATATAGTGAACGTATGTTTTAACGCGAGCGCAGTGGGTAAAACAATCTAGCTAGTAAAACAATACACAAATTACAGACCAATCCACTCACTTCGCCATTGCGAAAACTCTGCTGCGGACGGCACCTCAGGGAAAACTACTGTTTAAAGCTCACAGATGGCGCTACTGGTAGCACTTATGCGCGTATCATATTTCATTAACTTTCCGTAAATATTTATACGTCAAAGGATAAAATTGATTTTAAATAATTTTATTTTGATTATTGTCTCTCAAGAAAGTAAAAAACAACTTATTTATTCATTTCAAATTTTCTCCGCGTCTCAGTACGTTTATGAAAAGAGGGTCAATATTTATAAACTACTGAGTAAATACATGATTTTTATATGCAATAATAGAGTGGTAGTTCCCATTGTTGCATCGAGAAATTAATAATAACAAAATTGTGTTCAGTTTTGTTTCATAAAATTATCATTTCGTGTACCACTAACGCCATCTACTGCCCCAGTGTCCGTAACTCGGCGACTCGTCCAACCTCAGAGCTATTGTCCCCCGGCGGGTAGCGCAGGCCGGCCCCCCGCGGGGTACGCTACGCGTGGTGCTAAATTCAAATTCACGACGCTAATGGATGACGCTATGAGATGCACACGACTTCATTCGCGTATTTTTTCTTTACCGTAGACGGAAAAAAAGTATCCTATAACCATCTTCGGATGTCCAGCTATCCCTGTACCAAAAATGGTTAAAATCCGTCCAGCCATTTCGGCGTGATTGGAGGACAAAGGATTTTATGAAAACAGATGGCGCCAGGTTGGCACGGCGACGCGTGTCCATACAAAACAACAATCAAGCTGCATCACGCTATCAATATTTTTCCTGAAGTAAGTTAGGCCAAACACAAACAATACAAAAATTTGCGCCTAATGTTCTAAATGTTGGTTGGTAAAACATATTTAAAAATGTATTTAATTAACTTAAATTCATTCGAAATACTTCTATTTCAATTACACTCGATAAAATGGCATTAAAAAAACTTTTTTATTAATTAACATTTATTATTGCGTCTCCGGGCTTTTTTATGGTCAATACTTACAAACTACAGAAGAATATAATTGCATATTCAATAAAAGAGCATTAATTAGTTCCTATGGTTGCAAATTGTGTTTTTAAAAAAAAAAAAAAAAAAGAAAATGCTTATTTTTTTTTCAATTTTCGCTTCATTTGTAAACATTTAAAGAAATGTATGTTTTTTTTTGAGCATGAGCCAATTTATAACGAACATTGCACTCATATTTTCGTCTGTGGTGTTGGTCGATAATTGGCGCCATCTTTTCTATCTAACTAAGACGGTTTCCGTAACTCAACGCCTCAAACAACCTTAACCTTATTGTTAATACCGGTGGGCCGCGCGGAGGTATTATGTCGAATTCATACTTTTTAGTTTTTGTACACGTAAGAGCCACGCGGGGGTCGCGTCGTTCTAAATTCAAAATCACAAACGCTGTCATTATAAGGTTTACACATTGTAAGGAAAATATTTCATGGAATTTATGTTTTCAAAGATAAATATTAATCATAATAAAAAGTATCCTATAACCATCTTTGGATGTTCAGCTATTCCTGTACCAAAATTAGTAGCTTTTTATCCAGCCGTTTCGGCGTGATGCGAGGACAATGGTTTTTTTTTATAACAGATGGCGCCAGGTTGGCACGGCGACGCGTGTCCATACAAAACAACTATCAGGCTGCATCACGCTATCGAGATTTTTCCTGAAATCATGACCTCCCTCCATAGCATATTTAGGATTTTCTAATAGTATAGATGTATATCGTCGTCTAGTACCCATAGTACAAGCTTTGCTTAGTTTGGGACTAGGTCGATTTGTGTATGATTGTCCCTTAATATTTATTTATTTATTTAATGTGGTTGGAGAGACTCGCCAGTGTGCGATTGTGGGGCGCCTGCGCAATCCATCCACCATATACAATACAACTACCCATAACGGTAGACAACAGGTGGTCTTATCGCTAAAGGGCGATCTCTTCCAGACAACCTTTGGGTAGTGGAGTTAATCAGTATGAATGGTGATGCGAAGGATGCAGATATTTGTGTGATGAACTCGAATATTTGTTCCTGGGTCATGGATGTTGTCTATATGTACCTATATCGTCGTCTAGTACCCATCATAGTACAAGCTTTGCTTAGTTTGGGGCTAGGTGGATTTGTGTAAATCCGTTCAAAAATGCTGATTGTTTTAGATATTTTCCTCTATGATCAAACATGCTCCTTAACATAAATTATTAATGTTACTACATAGAACAGGGCTATTGCGATTTATTGATATATATTTGAAACCTACAATTTGAATAAGTCATTGATAATTTTTGTTCTAAAAACTACTCGAAATTTACAAATTTCACGCAGAAAACAGTTTTTTTCAACTTATTTTCGACTGCACGCAATCATAAAATAGCTAGTTACTATCTAGAACTCAGGGAAACGTAGGTATTATTCACTTCAAAAAGTTGGTGAAATTATAAATATACTAGCGATCCGCCCTGGCCTCGCACGGGTGCAATGCCTATCTATCTATTAAAAAAAACGCATCAAAATCCGTTGCGTAGTTTTAAAGATCTAAGCATACATAAGGACAAACAAACAGCAGGAAGCGACTTTGTTTTATACTATATAGTGATTTGTCATAATATGAAAAAAAAATGTTTTTAAAAGGAATAAGGCCCTATTCCGACATTGACGGATTATCCCTCTCTGGATATATCCGTCGAAGGGTTAAAGCGAGAGTAACGCAACCTCTAATTAGTGATTCGGCCTCGCCGACGCTCGGCTACCAATTAGCTGGATTCTTGCTGAAAACGCTCCCTTTTTGCCTCTTTACGAAGCTAGGGATGTGCGTTATTATCGACGTTATAACATCGATATCGATACAAGTGAGTTTGCCCTGAAACAAGCATGCAGATCGCCTGATGGTAAGCAGTTACCGCTGGACGCTTACAACGCCAGCGGGCCTATTATGGATGAGTATATCACGTGATAAATATATGACAAAGCATCTATCACTCACCGGATACCGTTGAAATGTCGACAAACGTTTCACCGAATGCTTCATTTCGTCGACAAACTTTAGGTACTCGTAAGTCATAAATTTTTCAGACATTTTGTAAATTATTTTAGATTAGGTTAGGTTAGGTTTGTGTTATAACATTTAAAAATATTTTATGGTCTCAGAAAAAAAATGCTTTCGACGAAATGAAAATTCGATGAAACGTTTGTCGACATTTCAAGGGTAAACCATCACTTACACTTGCATAACTGCTCACTGGCATAACGTGACGGATACATTCCCAACCAGCAAAATCAGGTCGTATAAACATCATGACAACGTATCTGCGTGACCTGTTAGTCGTGGCATATAGTCGTATAACAGTCGAGTCCTAGTTTATACGACGGGGTTTGGGCACAATTATAGTGCAATTAAGTCGAGTAAAAGTCAACCGAAACAGGGCTTATAGAACAGGTATGTTGTGTAGAAGTGGTATAACAGTCGCGCTATTTCTGATTTTGCATCATAGTGGTCTCTTTCACGACGATTACTCGACTTAATAGCCGACTTACTGTTATTAGAATATATCACTAAGCGATTTTTTGGTTCTATAGCGGCGTTGGGGCAGCCTTTATACGACTTTTTCAATTTCTTGAACTCATAAAGAAGAAAGCTTAAAGAATTTATCAAAAAAATATAATGTCGAGGAAACTAAAGTGTAGTTTTCCTAAGACTTATTAAATATTCGAAATTTGTGCCATGGTGTGTGTATAGAAATATTACTGGGTAGTTCCCTGCAAATTTATTTTAGTGACAAATCATATACTAATTGGTATATAAATTTTTAATGCCCCTTCGTGATTTTGAGTTTTAAGTGATAATTTATGTAATTATTTTTTTTCCGACCAAATAAAATGATCAGCAAGCGCCATTAAGCACCCTCGTTTCACTTACACAACCAGTATGCGACATACAGTCTTGTTAGGATAACAACTTACTTATATTACTCGACTAGTTACCGCCATGATGCAAGCTTTAGGGTTCTTAGTTAAAAAGACAAAAGCACTCTAATTTGTTTTGTGTTAAGTATGTAGGATTGTAGATGTGCATATCATTATTTCATAAGTCAAATGTTTATTAATTTAAGTAGGTCTATGATGACCGCCAAGACTGCTGTCTAAAAGTCACAATAGATAGATAGATAGATAAATTCTTTATTCATTTCCACAACTTACATGGTTATATAGACACATTAAATATTATAATACAATCGAAACATGCTACTTAAAACTAGTACAAGTATATATATATAACAATTATATAAGCACATTTTTAAAACCATGTGTCGTGGCAATAATATTATTTTAAGAGTTATAGACAAGTAAAAGTAATAAGTTAAAATTTTAATAAAGCGTATAGTTTAATACAAGAGCTATAAACTACTTTTACACGACATAATAAATAATGAGTCGCATAGTTATCGCTAAAACAGGCTTCGCTGAATATTTACTGTTTTGCGTCGTATAAGCAACTTCTACATCATCATTTGTTCTATAGAGATCATTATAACATTCATTACTCGATATTCTAATAATCGTAAGATAAAGTGCATTTACACAACTTTTTGTAGTGTAAAAGTCATTTAAGTCCCTTTTATACCAGAGTATTTTGTATAAAAATTGTAATTGCGCTGACAATATGACTAGTCGTATAATGGCATTATCAAAAACGTTTACACTACTTCTAGTTGCGAAGGAGACATATAATAAACAGCTACAGCATCAATTAGTTGTATAAAAGTAATCTCGTGATTGCTACAGTGCTGTATCATAATTATCGCATTACGAGGTCGTGTAGGCGTTTATTTGACATGACTATTTGACTAAATTGCTGTATAAGCAATATTGTAATATAATCAGCTTCTATACGACATGTCGTCACGACGACTACTGTAACATTACCTTTTCCCGACTAAATAGACATATAAGGCCTAGCTTATATGACATTTTTGCTGGTTGGGTTGTCACTTATTTATCGTGTGACAAATAAGTGACAAAGCATCGACAACAGTTTAGCATTTGGCATCGGCAAGTTGTGACTCGCTTTTGCAGTCGGGCAAAGTGACAAACAGACACCTCGGTTCTATGAATATTAGTTTTCCTTAGTATCTTGTACTTAAGTCTTTCTGGCATCGAAGGGATAAGGCGAAAGTAAAGCGACCTTTAATTAGTAATTCAGCCTCGGCGGCGTTCAGCAATTAGCTGTATTCTTGCTGAAAACGCTTTCTTTTTGCTTCTAGGGACGCGCGTTCTGATCGGTAGGTATTTTATATCGATTATAGACGATTCCTCATTGATTTTGCTGTCAAGTAGGTTTTAAACGTTTTTATGGTTGTCAGTGTCTATCTTTACTGTGTCTTCCTATTTATGGAGTCAGTTCTGCGGCTTATGGATTGGACTGGAATTACATCCATTGCAATAAGTCTGCATAGCAGAAGCCTCACATCTCAACTGAGACTTACAAATGTTAAGGGACAATCTTCCACAAATCGACCTAGTCCCAAACTAAGCAAAGCTGGTACTATGCGTACTAGACGACTATATGTATACATAATATACAAAATACATAGACGACATCTATGACCCAGGAACAAATATTCGAGTTCATCACACAAATATTTGCCCTGGCCGGGACCGCCGACTCAGTAGCCTAGCCCTACAAACTACGCCAACCGCGTTGTTAATACTATAAAAGTATTTATCGACATCGATACCCCAGCATCACTACATCTCTAATCCTCAGGCCCTTTGTTTGTGCGAACAAATTGGCTGCCGGTAATTGGCTTAAGGCCCCGGGGGCGGGGCACCACTACAAGCGGGGCCTTTGAATGATGGCTGTCCGATCAGTGGTCAGTTAAATTAAAATAAAAGGTTTCAACGGTCTTCCTTGTCGCTAAACTATTCCCCCAAATGGTTAATTCATTGTCATGTTTTATCTCAACCTCAACACACGGGTTACTCCGAAACGATAAACCGGTTTTCTACCGATTTACTAGTCTACACTATGCAGACATTTATGTAAATTGATAATTTGCTTTAACATTAACACTTGATCGTAAAATTTTTGGTACAATCTGTGATAATATTTTGGCGCTGGGACGATCCTCATGTAGCCACCGTTTAGGTTGATACTTGATAGCAATTGGGGTGTGACGATGAATTTGGAGTAGTGAATCCCGTTCCTGGAAACTCACAGGAGTAGTACCTCGTCGAGGCGCTTCTGGGCACAAACTTCCCGTCGTTGGCGCGTCTCCCGCACCAGGAGCTGGAGCTGGTGCCGGTTTCAGCGCTCTCCCCATCAACTCTATCCCGGCTATTTGGCTAAAACTGAGTCTTGCTCTCCCACCTGTGTATCGAGAACGTACTCTCTCAATCTCTCGATCTAAGGATTTCCTGGACAAATAAAAACAAGCTAATCGCAATGTTACCATTTATTACTGAATCTTCATCAGTACTTGGGCTCTCAGATTGGGATTCGGGTTTGGGTAAAATCGGAGGGGTTCTTATCACGATTGCATAAGAGCGAGACAGGTACAAAACTCGAATCACTATCGTTCCCGTCCCTCTCGGATGGTCGGATAAAAAGAGAATTAATGAATCTAGGTACTCATGAACATTTTTAATCTACAGTTTGAACCATCTTAGGAGGCGGGCGGACAAACAATGTAGGCGGTAGCGGGTCCCTTAGGTGCGAAGTCAGGAAACTATCAAATTTTATGAATATTATCTTTGCCTTTGATTGTTGCGCGTAGTGTGGGATCTGTAGGTTTTTGCGATTAGACAAAGCAAAACATAACAATGAATGAATTATTACCGATTCTATCAGCGAAATATTTATTTTTCCTGTGGCTTTCACTTCTTGCTGGGTTAGCAAGATGTATTTCGACAATGTCGACGTGTAGACATATCACACGATAGGAGAATGGCCGGTATTGAATATTCATTTTTGTGAAAGGATAGGCGTGAAACTTACTTTAGAGCAACAATGACAGGTGACACAAAGTCGCGCACAGTGGCGCCACACCCTGCCCGCACTAAGCTACCCTCACGGTTGATTTTTAAATCAGATTTGCAGCAGACGCAGGGTTAGCAGTTAATTCATAATTAGTGCCTTATGTGCTTGCTTATGTGTTTAGGCGTTGACACATACATTCCAGCAGGTATGTTGTGATCGAAACGAAGGAAAAGAAGGTTTTGAGACCCCGTCCGCGGTATCGCTAACTTATACCTACCGAAAAATTTATTTTCTGAAAGGAATCTGAAAATCGTTGAAATTGTACGTTATTTCACGAATATTTATGGTTTAATCCAGATTTCCTTTACATTTGAACCATCATACAAGAAAAAGTATATATTTGCTCCTGGGTCATGGATGTTATCTATATATTGTGTATCTCTAGTATCGGCTAGTTCTAGACCCATAACACAAGCTTTGCTTAGTTTGGCACTAGGTCGATTTGTGTAAGATTGTCCCTTAATATCTATAATAAAAAACCAGCTTAAAAAAAAAGAACTTTTTTTACTCAAAATCTGACACATCTGAGTTATTTCCCCAAACTGCTAAACAAGGCCGACTGTACAAAACCTACATGTTACAATTTATCAAAACAACGCAATTTCCTCTAACAAATGTTAGAAACTTTTTATTAATATATATACAACATACGTAAACTGCAACCTGTTTCTATAACGTCGTAAGCGCCACGGTTCTCATACGTACATAGGCTCATTAGTGTATATGTGCGAGCTGGTGGGCGGGGCTTAAACGCGCTTGCGCTGTCGAAGACACTGCCTTTTTTAGGGATCTTTCGTTGAGAGTGCTTGGGTGCTTTATTTACTACTAGCGACCCGCCCCGGCTTCGCACGGGTGCAATGCTGATAAATTATGCACGTTTTATACATATAAACCTTCGTCTTGAATCACGCTATCTATTAAACAGCATGAAAATCCGTTGCTTAATTTTAAATCTTAGCATACATAGGGACCGACAGAAGCGACTTAGTTTTATAATATGTATACAATGGCATTTGGAGGATTCATTCTGTAATTTTGTTCATTCTGATAGTCGGCTTTTTGAATATTTAACATTTTAAGGCGTTATTTTAGTAAGTAGCCTTCAATACGTCTCCGTTTTATAATACTTACCACAGAATAGATAATGTAATACCTACCCGTTATGAGTAAAACGACAAATGACATACCTATCTAATTTCAAACCTAAAAATTCAAAATAAGTAAAATAACATTTTATTCCTCCAGATACATTATAAGGCTCCTTATCCGTTCAAAAATGCTGATTGTTTTAGACATGTTTCTCTATGATCTAAATGTTTCTTAACATAATTATTATCAATGTTACTACTTAGAATAGGGCTATAATATAATATGTTAAGTAGCATGCTTGATCATAGAGAAAAATGACAAAAACAATGAGCATTTTTGAATGGATAAGGAGCCTTGATCAATTATCATCATAATCACTTAAAATTACGAGTCCCATACACACAAATGCATTATTAGCGAGTGCCAGCCACCTGCTCATATGGCACTTAGCGAAATGTCCCTAATTGCCCAAACACCCATAAAACTGCACCCCGGCTAAACTACAACATACTGCACAAATGTCACTAAATACCCTCTTAACAATCATTAATACAAACAAATTTTAACTCTATTTATTATAATTATAACGTTCAATTTCGCTTGTAGTTCACTGATCGTTTTATAGACGATCGTTTGAACTAATTTCAATTCTACACTAATGCTTTTTAGGTTGGATTTGGAATGGGTTGCGTAAGTGACGTTTAAGGGGGGTGCATTTTATTTAATATTTATTAGTATAATTAATTTAATGTTTAAATTAGGGATGCAGAAACTTATTTATTGTTGTTTATAGTGCGCTAATTTGTTGGTGCAGCTTAGTGAGGGGTGACAGGTTCAATTTGTGATGTTTAATTTTGTTGTTTATTTTATTGGATGTGATTAAAAGTCATATTGGATTATAAATGCGTTTTAAGGTTCTTACATTGTCATATAATTATTTTATTTTACTAGACTGCATGCCACTACAAAGAAAGATTATGAAAGAAACAATTGAAAAGTTAGTGTACCTATAGAAGGAATTAAAAGAAATGAGCATATTTCAATAAAAAATCAAAGTGCAGATTAAAATCAGATAAAAAGTTTAAAGTGGGTAAAAAACTTCGCAAACTAAGTATTATGAGCATGATTTTACTATTTAGATCGATATGAACATTAGATAATGTAAAAAAAATCGTAATAAAGACTTAAAAAACAATTAAAATAACAAAAATCTGATGAAACAGAATTAAAACGAATGTCGGTAGGAAGATTTACTAATCCGACTTTTTTATCTTTCAAATTTTATTACTTTTGGAAATTAAAAAGGGTTTATTACGTCTAGTTTTGAATAGAATAGAATAGAATACTCTGTATTGCACACCTCAAGAAGAAGGAATACAAATACAGATAACACTTATCATTACAATAGAGATAAACAATAGGCGATGTTATCGCTAAAAAGCGATCTCTTCCAGACAACCTTTGGGTAGCGGTTTTGGTACTATGAAATCAAAATTATTATTTTTTGTTCCAACCCTAATATTTTAAAGTTAATTAGCAAAATCATAACTCATCTTTATTGACATTAACAGTATATCCATAAAACACCAAATCAATAAAAAAAGAATTGCACTTAACAAAATGCATCACTCATACGAAGCGGTACCAGTTGTAGCCCGTGTCCTGATTTACATTTTTATCGGGGGGAAGATTACCCCATTTGCCCCATTTGGTTTGACACTTGCCATAAATATGTGGTCGGTGACGGGGATTAGTTTAGGGTTCCGCTGATAAATGGTTCCGTGGTTCTGGCTGAATAAATCGGGATTTTAGGGGTTTGGCCTTAGAGTTCCTTGGTTTATACGTTGTATTAAACTAGTGCTTTCCTTTGTGGATTAGATAATAATTAATATCCCTTATAGTCCTTATCCGTTCAAAAATGCTGATTGTTTTAGACATATTTCTCTATGATCAAACATGTTTCATAAACAGTTAGAACAGGGCTATTGAGAGATGTATTGGTATACATTTGAAACCTGCGCTTTGAATATTTCATTGATAATTTTTGTTTCAAAACTACTCGAAATTTATAAAATTCACACTGACAAAATTCACACAGAAAACTGGTATTTTCAACTTATTTTCGACTGCACGCAATGAAAGCATGTAATAACTATGTAACTAGAAATCAGGGAAAAATATTATTCACTTTAAAAAGTTGGTTGAAGTAATAATATACAAATTTGTCATAATAATATGAAAAAAAAAATGTAAAAGGAATAAGGCATCTTAATTATTAGGTACTTATTGTCCTTGTTGTGATTGCGACTTGTCAAAAATAGTTGAATTAGTTTGTAAGTGACTAGTTTTGAAAATTATAACAATTAAAGTTGAAATTTTGTTGTATCACTGGTCATCCAGGTCGATTGTCACTTGCAGGCTGTAATACCAACAAAGTTAGGCCCATTATCTCGAAAAAACTCGTCATTAAATAGTATTGTAAAAAATACTACTCGTACTTTTGACAGTAAATAACGATTAAAATTTAAAATGTCGAGTAAATGTAGAGTTAAGTTGCCCAACTAAGCGCAAGACTGTAAATAAAAGATAAAACGGCACATACTGGTCAAAAAGTATTCTCACAACCCTTAAAACATAAAATAGATATCTCTCGTTTGACTGTTTTATAAGCCTTTATACCAACCACATAAAGGCAACCATCATTAGTCTTAAGATAGAGCGAAATACTTATATGACATTTGTACTTTTATGCTGTCAGAAACTTAGGGCCATTATCAGACACAACTTTCACTATTGGTTAAACCTTTCCAACGTGAATAATGCTGTTATTTTTACGTATATTTCGATGTTGTTCTTTCTAAAGTTAGCTAGATATCAAGAAATTTATTTATTTAAACTTTATTGCACAAAATACAGAAGTAATAGTACAAATGACGGACTTAATGCCATGAGGCATTCTCTACCAGTCAACCACAAGATCAAACAGAGACATTATTGGTGCGGAAGGGGTGTACAACAATACGTGTATGCACACGATGCAAATGTCGAAACAAAATACACTATAGTTACGTTACGAAATTATATGTTATAATACCAGCAAACTGTGGCCCATTATCAGACAACACATAACTACCGTATCTCGGGTTAAGGCCGACGTGTCCGCTGTATCTGTGTGCGGGCAAACACCGAACAATGATGTTAAGTCGCCCGACTAAGCGCAAGACGGCAATCAACGTAATTTGATTCTGCCCCCCGGGGAGGTGAGGATCAACAGACCTCGATGTATTACCGTATATATCCTGCAACACATTATTCTGGATTGTAAACTCGAGAAGGTAAAAAACTGGAGCATGTTTTAAAACCTTATTTTTTCCGGTAACCCACAGATAGTTTTATTATTGAATAAAGCGTCTCTATTTCTGCTTGGCCAAAAATTATTTCGTATCGAATTCCAAAAATGTCCAGATTTCCGGGGTATGTCCGGATGCCCAGATTTTCGGGCGTACTCGTCTACAGGTCTTAATTCTCAATTCTGAAACGAGTAGGGTATCTTTGAAAGTGCAGACTTGATAATATCATAATGTATTTGTTATTCCTTTGTCATATATACTAGAGGCAATGCGCGTGTCTTAGTGGTGTTATCACCATATCATTGAGGAAGCAGTTTATTTATTTGAAAAAACTAAGACATAAATACAAATCATAGTGAAATAGAATTACTATAAAATATAAGGGTGAGAATATAAATAGGAATGAAAATCACCGTTATATCCAATTCTTGCAGCAGACAGGGTTATGCAACGGCATTTTCATTCAGGAAATTCCTGCCTCATCTTCACAACCGAGGTTTTTTTATATGTTCTCTTGTGCCTCTCTTGTCTTTTTTTATATATATAATCATGTATTGCTTGAAATAATGGTCACATAGATTTTAAATATAAATTACAGTACATTATTTCACCTTACAGGCATGCAATGCACATAGTTAAAAAATCTTAGTAGCGTAGATAATATATTACTAACCAGACTGGTAAGTCGTCGACGACTACTCGACATCGATGTCGAGTTAGCGCTTAAGAACCTTAACCTCATTGTGAGATTTAAGTCCCTGGGCCCCACGTTGGGCGCCATTTAATTTAAAATTATCAATGGACGTAGGTAACGGACATTATAAAAATGTAACGATTATAAAAGTATATGTATAACAACCATATACCTGCTACGGGCAGGAATCGAACCCCTCTCCGAGTCAGGACAAACAGAAAGACTTCCGTAAGTCCACCAACTCAGGTGATTTACAACCCGCCCCACGTTGGGCGCCATTCAATTAAAAAATTATCAATAAACGTAGGTAACTGACATGAAGAATATAACAAGTATATCTATAAAATCCATATACCTGCTACCAACGGGAATCGAACCCCACCCCGAGAGTCAGGCCAAACAGAAAGACTTCTGTAAGTCCACCCCCCCTTGTTATTTATACGCTGCCGACGAAGCCAATTCGCCGGGAAGATGCTCTACTTCACTTTATTACACATTTACGGGATTATTGATTTGTGGGATAATTTGGTGGTATTATATTCTTATTTACGTTCTAGATACTAGCAGACGCACCTAGTTCTTGTATATATATACCTACCTGTAACTAGTGGAAAGTTTTATTCTAAATTGCTGAACTTGTCATTTTTAACTAAGTAAAACTCCATATCTACGCCATTAAAATAAAAATACAGAGCAGGTTCGATTATTATACAGATTATTACTGGATTCAGTTTTCATTTTTTTTCAAATGGCTATGATAAAAATTTTATATTTAAGCTTTTTCAGAAACTTTTTGCGGTTAAAGTCACTAGTTATAAATGCTATATGTTTTCCTATAACAAATCCCTGACCCTAATTGAAGGTAGAGCAACATCCCATTCCAACCAGCGCCATACTGAAAAGATTTACGCGTCTTAGACAAGCGTGATCTGGTTTTGTTTATGGCCGGAATTTATGGCAGAACCCCAATTAGCGCTGACAGACGTGGGTTCCGTCGGTGGTGCCAGGAGTCGGTAAAAGAATTTCAAGATATTGTTGGGTTAGCTGGTAGCCTAAGTTCCCAAATTTTTTGATGCCGTAATAATATAGTTAGTTAATTAATAGTTTTCATTAAAATATATCTATCTGGTGGCTTTGTCAGTTTATTTCGCACTGATATTTGTAATTTCTTACGTGTTCAATCCCCATATCTCTACCATAAAAAAAAACGTAAAACTCAATCGACAAAACGTACTCACAAAATTTCATGAGGATCGGTTGAGAAATGCGACCTCTAGCCAAGAACAACCATAATCCGGGCATTCCAACATCTGAAAATCCGTAAATACATAATAAATGTAAGTCAAGCTGAAACGGGGATGCTTTAATCGCTTTTATTGTATTTATTGTTATTGTATATTTTTTATTATTAATGTGATTTCAAATACAATGTAAATTGTTAAATTAATAAATACTTACGACATCTCTCGCTCGGTCAACTTTCGCTAATTTAGTAGATTTTCCTTACTACTTCTAAATAGACCAAGGCAACTGTATACCTTCGAAATGTAACCAAATGTCACGTCAAGATAAAAAAAAATCTAACAAACTATTTGACGTAAAGTAAACTATTCATGTTTTTTTTATGGACCATTCCGGATTCCAGGTTCTGAATCCAAATAACGTAGGTATACTGTCGTGCAAAAATATTATGAACGTCTCTGAAAATAAACTCAAAACCATGAAGGCCAATCTACGCATTAAGTCAACTATGATAATATGTTCAACTGTTATTCACAAAAGCTAATTACCATTTTTTCCATTTCCATCGCAATCACAGTTACAAGCTCAAATTAACAAGATAACAATAACAATACCAAATGTAATTAGCGCAACACTATTACGCTAATACATATTTATCAAAGCGCCGCTAAGCCCATAAAAATGATAATTATCAATCAGCTAACAGGATAGGCGACATTTGTCGCTGTTTGCGTAAGTGATAAACGGAACGCATCTGTCAAGTTTTGGCGGGAGTGGTGACGTTTGGCGGGTCTTTTTTAGGGGCGATGTTGATTGAATGGTGAAATTTATACGATGTTCGGGTGGATGATATGCGGGGAGTAGTCTGTAAAATATGGAGGAAGGAACTATTCTCAATAAGATGAAATTTAACAAATACAAATACAATACAAGTAGTCTTTATTGCACACCTCATAAAATATACAGGAGAAATACAATGAAAGACATATTATTACAATTAGAGGTAAACAACGGGAGGTATTATCGCGTAGCGAGCGATCTAACCTTCTCTATGATACATAATAAATCCATGATTTTGTGACAATGGACCAATGATAAATAGGTACAAAGAAAAATTTAAATGCGTACGAAGAGACTGGGTATCGAAACCGACATTTCTACACGTTGAACCGGTAATACAGAGGTGTCGGCTACGAGCTTTTGTCCTTTGATCTTCGTGGTAAATAATACGATAAACAATTGTGATGTTCCCACATCATTAAAAATAAACAATTTTTTTGCTTGTGTATTTATTTTATACAAAGCTTTCAGTGCTTCACAAATTACAAGCTAGATTATTGTTCACTGCAATAGCGGAGTATTTAATATATTGCAGACGGATGATTTCTTATTGTCAAAAATTGAAATAAATTGCAACTTTGTTAAAATTTGTAAGTAATTAAAAGAACATCGATGTTTAGAATTACTTGAACACAATGCACTTTCATTTCGAGATTGGTTTTCACTCTATACTGTAAGAGGTCTCGACCCCGAAAGGAAGGATTATATTCGGGTCCGAGACCACTATATTTACTTATTAAGTTTTAACTCATTTCAACTGACACGACGATGATGTTACTATAAAATACCTTAAAAAAGCAACAAAACCTTCGAAGGCGAAGGAACTACAGACAGCCACCTGAGAAATTTAAAAACAAATTAAAGGCACTGGCGATCGTGCTCAAGTGCCGAAATCAAAAATCAATAACGCATGATTGTAATGTTGACCGAACGTGACATTTCCTCGTCACTTAATGGCCGTTTTAAATTCGTTTAGTTTTATTTTCTGTTTGTAATGCGCTATAATCGTCAATCACTGAGTGGATGGTTGTTTGGTTTACGGAACTTGTTTTACTACTTGCGTTTAAAATGGCTACGGCAGAAGGTTATAGAAATGGTGATGATGTACAAGCCTAACCTTGAAAATCACCTTTGAAATTTTTTTAACAGCTCAAACGGGTGAAATATATTCTACCTACTTTAAAAAATGGAACATGTATGTATGTATGTATGTAAACACTTTATTGTACATAAAAACAAGAAAAACACATTAAAAAAGAATAAGCATGTACAAAGGCGAACTTATCCCTTTAAGGGATCTCTTCCAGTCATATTGGAACATTTTATGCATGCTGTTCTGTGGCTTGAGTAGTGGAGTATTATTTTTCTCATCGCTCAGAAACCGATTGATTCTTATCATTCTAAAACGATTCTACAAATTGTTGATACTAGAATAAAAGTCTAATAAAGATGTTAACAGGAAACCTATTTTTAAGACTGCTTGTGTTAAAGCAAAAAAAAAAGTTTTTCACAAAAAATAACCGACTTCAATGAGTGAAATGGGTATATGCTTTGTTTTTTGTTGATTTTCTCAAAAATCGCTAAATCAATTTCATTAAAATTGATATAGCACCACCTCTGAAGTATAATCTACCAAACAAAAAATAATCATCAGAAGCGATTCACAATTGGCGGAATAATTGCATAACATAAATAACAAAAAAACATACGGTCCAATTAAGAACCTCCAACTTCTTTGAAGTCGGTTGAAAAGGGGTTGTTATACTTTTTATCTTCTCTAATGCGGTTGCCCTTTTTTAACCGAGTTAAAAAAGGGGGTTTCCCAGTTTCACCTGTAAGTATGTATGTCCGCGATTAAATCTCGTTTGGCAGGAGATTTTGATGCGGTTTAGTTATTTTGAATTCCAAATCTCAACGTCATTTCTATCCACAGGCGCGCCGCACGCGCTCCTCGGCAAGACCCGGCGCCCGCGCACCGCCTTCACGTCGCAGCAGCTGCTGGAGTTGGAGAAACAGTTTCGCATGAACAAATATCTCTCTCGCCCGAAGCGCTTTGAGGTGGCCACCAGCCTCATGCTCACTGAGACACAGGTAACCCCTCAACAATACTCTGAAGTTATTTTTTAGGGTTCCGTACCCAAAGGGTAAAACCGGCCAAGAGCATGTTGGGCCACGCTCAGTGTAGGGTTCCGTAGTTGCCCACCCTTCACCAAATTTCAGCTTTCTAGTACTAATGATCACGGAGCTAAGCCGCGGACAGACGTACAGACGGCCAGACGGACAGACGGACATGGCGAAACTATAAGGGTTCCTAGTTGACTACGGAACCCTAAAAACGGGACCCTATTACTGAGACTTCGCTGTCCTTCCGTCCGTCTGTCACCAGGCTGTATCTCAAGAACGGTGATAGCTAGACAGTTGAAATTTTCACAGATGGTGTATTTCTATTGCCGTTATAACAACAAATACTAAAAATAAAATAAAATACATATTTAAAGGGGGCTCCCATACAACAAACTTATTTTATGGTATGGAACCCTTCATGCACGAGTCGGACTCGCACTTGCCCAATTTTTTTTTTCATTTGTCTCAAATCATCATTCCAAGTTTTTATAATCATAGGTGTTTCAGGTGGGTAGCCAGGGGGGCCTTGCCCAGGCCCACCCCGTGCCACCCACAAGTACTAAATACGATATCCTATCTCACCTCCGAAACATTGTTTCCCATCTCTATCATTTCGACAAATTTTCATTTGTCTGAAAGTAGTTTTTCCTGAAACCTGTAATATTTCCAGGATTTTATAAACATCCTTTTAAAGGACCAGTTAGGTTAGGTTTGTTTTATAATATAATTGTTCTGAAAAATTATCAATTTTGGAAAAAAATGGCTTTCGGTCAAGTGAAAATTCGGCGGAATGTTTTAGATGGGAAACAAAAATTAGTGTTTCAGATTGGTAACCACTACATAAAGACAAGGATAATATAATGACACATCTTTTCGCTTCAGGCCGTAACGTAGTTTGATTTATTTATATTCAGTTTGAATCTTTACTATTTATAAATATTGACTCAAAGGTAGATTATGAACGAAAAATGTAATGTGATCCAAGGCAATGTAAAATGTAAGCGGGGCCTGCTTTAAACCCAACCCCCTGTGTCCTAAAACATAACATAACATAGTGCATTGATTTCAATACAATACGAGTACTTAGGTACTTTGTATTGTATCCACAAAAGTAAAACGATGTATGTAAAAAAATCGGACAACCTCACACAAATCGGTCTAGTCCTAAATTAAGCTAAAAAAGGCTTGTGTTATGGGTACTAGCGCAAACGCGTCGTCAATGTGTTACCAAAGATGTCAAATCAAATGATCATCAAATCAAAAATCAAAATGGTCCGGCGGTACTACCTTAATACGCTTTGACAACATACTCATAAGACTGTAAAATGTATGGGTAACAATAAAAACTTCAAGACCCTCATGTTGCCACCCTCGTTTTACAAATGGAGGGCTGTAAACACAGCTTTACGCCGGTTTGAGCGATAATCTCGGAGGGTCTCTTACGACGCCTGAATCATAATAATAAATGTTACACTTGGGTTTCAGTCACAGTTGTGTTACTCATATCAACTATGGACGAATATACTTGTATAGTATGAATCATTTTTAAGGCCGAATTCACTTCGCTTTGTTCTAAACAATGGGGTCAATGTGCGGTGGTGTGCATTATGGACTACAGCCACACAGCTCTTATGACATTTTCTCTTCAAAGAAGCAGTTTGTAGCCGCAGTTCATCAGCATTGGCCTTTGACATCTATGCTAGATGAGCATAGCCCGGACAGGTCAAAGCAAAACAAGAATTAAGAAAAAAAAAACGGATATAGTGGCCAAGTTTGGGTTGCAAAGTAAAATATAAAAATATTTATAAACGCAATCCAAAATTGGGCACACGTTTGTGCGTATTTCCATGTTTTTTTTTCCTTAATTCTTGTTTTATTATGACCTGTCCGGGCTATGCAGATGAGTTAAGCAGCGTCTAATAAAGTGTGGCATTTACGAAGATGGCTAGATAGCCCAATACGAGAGTGACAGCCACCGCCGCAGTTAATAATGCACACAATTTCCATTTTTTGTTAGAACAAAGCGAAGTGAATTTGGTTTCAAAAATAATTCCTACTATATACAACTCATGTTCTAAATTAGATATAACGAATATCAATAAAACAAGGGTAAACCATAGCAATGGGTTGGAAGTTGGGAGTTTTACGATACCTTCGTGACTAGTTTATGAACACAAAGGCATTAAATAAGCACGGTATATTCCGTGGTTGACCATTTTATAGTGCTGCGAAGTTGAAACTGCCTTTGTTACAGGTGTTGGTTTTGCCGTTATATTATTATGACTATTAAACGCTTTATGTAATGCTACTAAAACTCATTATCGTCACTAAAGATTATCCATTTTCAGTATGAGATTGTACAATCATCAAAGTACTTACAAAGCGTTCATTATTTCCAAATAGGTACATTTAAAAGTGAAAATTATTGTTTTACTACGACCTCATCTGTTCAAAAATGCTGATTGTTTTAGAAATTTTTCTCTGTGATCAAACATGATTCTTAACTTTAATCAATGTTACTACTTAGGAAATTGCGATTTATTGGTATATATTTGAAACCTACAGTTTGAATTGAATTGATAATTTTTGTTTCAAAAACTACCCAAATTCACAAAATTCACGAAAAAAATTGATTTTTAAACTTATTTTCGACTGAACGCAATGAAATCATGGAATAGCTATGTAACTTTCTAGAACCCGGGGAAAAAGTATTATTCGCTTTAAAAAGTAGGTTGAAATAATCAATATAAGTATTTGTAATAATATGAGAAAATGTAAAAGCAAAAGGCCTCTAATGAAACTTTTGTTTATCCGACAGGTAAAAATCTGGTTCCAAAACCGAAGAATGAAGTGGAAACGTTCGAAAAAGGCGCAGCAAGACACAAAAAAGGACCACGCATCGAGCGACGACAAAAAGCAACCCAATAAAGAACCTACCATAGAGCCGGAAAAACCTCAACTAGCGGACATGACAGCTGTCAAACCTCCCGCCATGCTGGACAGGGACAGAATTATCGCGCTGGAAAGAGAAAGGGCAATAGCGGCGGCAAACTTTAATTCGAATTTAGACAACAGGCGGGGATTGGTTGTTATGAATCAAGATGGTGGTCGGCCGGCTGATATGTTTAGGCCTTATGTAGTATGAAAATAAATAGGGTTTTCGTTTGTTTCATTATTGTTTTTATTGTTAGAAATTTTTATTAATTTGAAGTATATAATAGTAAGGATTATTTGTATTATTTTTTGTTGCGTTCGTTTATCAAGGAACTAAAGTCTTCTAAGCAATTCTTTTTTGATTATGAGCTACTATTAGCTGTGCCCCGCGGTGTTACCCGCTCATCCCACGGGAACACTAAATTTATTTGGGATGAAAAGTATCCTATGTCCTTTCCCGAGTCTCAAACTATCTCCATACCAAATTTCATCAAAGTCGGTTCAGCGGTTTAAGCGTGAAGAGGTAACAGACAGACAGACACACATTCGCATTTATAATATTAGTATGGATTATTTCTATGTACCTATAGTTTTTTGTCTAAAATATTTTCACTGCCGATTCTACCAAAAGCATTTTATCTGCATTTTACGTCAAAAATTGTTTAATGTGTTAAGGCACCATTAGCTAGTTGTCTATGACAGCTGACGTCACACTATGGTGACCATGAATTAGAAATAAACCATGAACAAAGTATACTGAGACAATTATTTATATTTTGTTTATGGAAGTCCAGTGGTTGTAAAGTATAACTTAAATTAGAATTTAGTACATACTTTAATGTAAATAAACTATTCCATATAAATAAGGTAATTTACATATTTACGTTACATACATCAGTAAAATTCGTCATTATTTCCTAAAACGAACTGATTTGCAGGCCAAAATGTTGTTTAAGATTATATAAGTGTATTGTAAAATAAGATAGTTTAAAGAATTAAAATAAACATTCGTTGATAAGTGAATCATTTCAAAAATTGCTTTCAATTGAATGTGTAACTATACATGACTAATGCAATGATGAGGTTTTTTTACATAAATTACTATTATTTCGTTACGGTTATACCACAACAGACAGATATATTTTTATAACACAAGGATTTATATGTGTATTGGTTGGAATATTATAACCAAACCTACATAATTATGTATGTTCTTCTTAAAATAATCCAACATTAGTAGCGGCAAAAATTCTATCATTTGTGGGTATTTTCTATGACAGTTAAACTATTATTATCGCAAAAGGTTCTTAGAGCAAAATGCTAACCTGCCATTTCACCGTTAGAAAATAAAAATTATATTTTTCTATCCAATAGATTATCTAATAGATTATCTAAAGCCACATGGTCAACATTGTGTATGATTTAAAAAAAACTCGCCTTTTATCATTTGTTTTTTTACTTATTTAGTACTGAAGTTCTAAATCTAATAATAATAATTGGAAATAAATTAAAATCAAATATATTTTTATATTTACCATCTACATAATACTATTGCCAATTTTCGTTTGTATCTTATCCGTGGATTCAATTAATATTAAAATAAAAATGTTTGAATATGATGTTCTTTTTTCTGCTACTGTGTTTATTAACAGCAGAGTGAAAAAAGGCAAAAAAGCACTGAAATTGTAGTTATTTTATTTTGTAAGTCCTAGTCTAGTCAATGAAAAGTATTTTGTTAAGAAGACATCTTGAATCAGTATTATTTTGTAGAATAGTTAAATATAAGTACTTAATGAACAATATATAATAAGCGCTATAAAATGGGAGTAATTTATTTATTTAGGTATTTCTCACAATACAATTCCACTAGCACAATAGAATTATTTAAGATTGTATTTTTGTAATTTTTGTTTATAATTTAAATAATGTTTTTTTTTTTATTATTTATAATTGTATATTGAATATTTTTCCTGTAAATATTATTGCGTAATGTTTGACTACCTACGTAAGTCTAAGTACCTACAATACATTTGTATAATATAAAAAAAAAAACATACAATAAGTAAAATTTCAGGTATGCTACGGTAACTTAAACTATTATGTATACTATTAAAATAACGTGACGTGTACATTCCTACCTTAATGTAATAATTGCAGTAATAATGTAAAGAAAATTATAATTAACTGAAATATAGTTAATATGTTGAAAACTGTTTGTTTAATTATATTAAATAATAGTATAACCCTATCCAATATTTTGCAACGAAGTAAGTATTAAACAACCTCACACAAATCGATCTAGTCCCACAGTAAGCTCTAGTAGGCTTGTGTTATGGGCTCTAGACGATACATACTTATATTTTATAGATAATATACTTAAATATATACGCAGAAACTATCCATAAACCAGGAACAAATTTTTGAGTTCACAAAAATATTTGCCCTTGCCGAGATTCGAACCCAGTACCGTCGGCTCCGGAAGCAGCTGCACTTTAACTTATTTAAGTATCGCAACCTAGAAAGACCACAAAAGCATACTAAATACCTTGAAGTCGAACTGGAAATTGCAGTTCTAGGCAAATATTTTTTAAAGGAAAAGGTAGTCAAAGAAATGAAAGCTATGAAATTGTTGATAATTGATATGAAGCATTTTACAAAAGAGTGATCAGCAAAATGAAGGTACTTAAAAATACGTCATAATAGAATAGGGTCGATCAGAAAGGGAAAACATATCACTACATAGTATAAAACAAAGTCGCTTCCTGCTTTCTGCATGTCTGTCTGTCAGTCTGTCCCTATGTATGCTTAGATCTTTAAAACTACGCAACGGATTTTGATGCGTTTTTTTTAATAGATATATTGATTCAAGAGGAAGGTTTTTATGTATGATACATGCATAATTTATCAGCATTGCACCCATGTGAAGCCGGGGCGGGTCGCTAGTCTAGTATAAGATACACGAACGACCGACCTAGTAGTATGTTTGTTAGTCAACAAGCTTAGCGGTCGCACTGAGTGACCACTAAGCAAATGGCAATCCCAATCGGCTAAAGAACCAATTAGCTTCCGTTAACTTCTCCTTAACTCAAGACTCTTGAGATACTTTGAGCCCTCCTATGGAGTCAGAGAAATTTCATGCTATCCCTGACCGATATCACGAGAGAAACATTGATTTTAAATATGAGTTCTGTACAGAATAAGCTTTTGCCTGCGACTTCGTCTGCGTCGGAGTACCTAGTACTTGTATTTTCCATACAAACCATACAAACCTCCACCGGTAAATAAATCTTTCCGGGACAAAAATGTTAATAATGACCGTTTCAAAAAAAAAGATATTCAGTCAAAATCCATTTTGGAGTAACGTGAAGCGAGAATTGATAATAAATAATATATAAATATTGGACAACTTCACACAAATCGATCTAGTCCCAAATTAAGCTCAAGAAGGCTTGTGTTATGGGTACTAGACGACGATATACGTACTTATATAGATAAATATATGCTTAAATACATCGAACAACCATGACCCAAGCTTAAATATTCGAGTTCATCGCACAAATATTTGCCCTGGCCGGGATTCGAACCCGGGACCGCCGGCTCAGTAGGCAGGTGTCTACAAACTGCGCCAAACGCGTCCATTGATGGCTGGAAAAAAGCTTTTATTTCGGACAAATTAATCCATATATTGTTAGTATTACAAAAATAACTTAAATAACTATGTTAGTGCCAAAACTAAGGTGTTGAGAGGTCCAGAGCCTAAAACCTAGTTAAAGCAGAAAGGTTCTTGATTGACGAATACGGTACGGAAAACAGAGGGAGAAAGCTACCGTTCAAACAGTTGGATCGATGATCTGGTTAGGATCGCGGAATCCTGGCCTATGTTAGGAGATACGGAAGCCATTGGAGGAGGCTTTTGGCCAGTACTTGGCGTCTTTTAGCTAATGTATATAGGTCATGGTAAGTATATACACACAGTTAGGAAAAACTGCGTTAAATCCTTAAGTTGGCTAATTTTACTTCAACGAAGCATTATTTTATTATTTTTTTACGGCAATTTCCTTCCAGGGCCCATAATGTATTTCATTTCACCACTGTATATGCTTGTTTCTCAAGAATGTCCCGAAATTAATGATATCATCTAAAACGTGCTAGTGTGCTCTTAGCCTAATATTATGATTGTTCAACCAGTATAGTACAAATACGAGTAAAATGCATAGCTATCTAACCTAGTATAGTGCGTGTGCTCTCAGAATGCGATTCGCGTTTTATACCTGTCCCGCTCGCTCATAGGCGACCCAGATAAGGACCTTCACTCAAACCCGAATCGCAATCTAAGAGCTCCCGGAATTTAGCTATTGTTGGAAGCTTCAATTGAAATCTGAGAGTATACTCTTCAAACTGAACATCATTTTGTTAAAAAAGAGAAGTTCGTTAGTTACCAACCAATTCAATAGTATTTTGAATGTACGCCATCGAACAGTGACAACACACTTAATATAAGGCGTACCTAATCTCTTACTACATTTAAAACCCTCGTCAAAAAACATTTGTCTTTCCCTTAGTACACTGCAATAATAATCGCTTCTTTAATTTTGTGGCTCATACTGTTTTTTTTATTACTTTACGATATATTTATTTATTATGCCTAAGTATTTATCTAAGTATATTCGTATTTATCTATGTTTATTACCCTTGTTTTAATGGTTGTCGTTTATTTAGTCTGCACCACCTACTAAAACATTAAATTAGTCTTCAAACATTAATTTTTACTACTTCGCTAAAATACAATACAATAGGTACAAAATGCTTTATTGCACACCAAAAAAAGTTTACAAATTGAACACAGAAACAATAATTTTAATAACGGTAGACAAACAGGCGGTCTTATCGCTAAAGAGCGATCTCTTCCAGAAAACCTTTGGGTAGTGGAATTGATCAGTATAAATCACACAATGAGTAGGCTACCTAAAGGTTGTCTGGCTAAATAGCGATCAGACCGCCTGTTGTTTACCTCTGCCTGTTATTTTAATGTCATGTTGATGTTTGAGGTGTGCAATAAAGAGAATTTGTATCAGAATCTGGAACACTAGTGTGCTCCTAGCCTAATATAAAGTTAGCGCGATCACTACACTAGAGCGCAAACATCTATTGATCCAGCCGAGTAACTATTGTTGGAAGCGTCAAAGTTGTCGGTAACGTATCGCTTACACCGTAAATTAAATGGAGGGTGAGCATGATTCCGGTGGAATTGGATTTTCTCAAACATGCAATGAAATGTCGTCATTACATGCGTTATAACAGGCTTCGAGGCATATTTTTCTAACATAGCATCTGTGTTCTTGAACAGGCTAAATGTTTGAGAAAAGCAGTATACATGTCTAGCCGTGAAAAGGGCTTACCGGCTTCGTATCACTATCCTCACCCGGCAAGCCCCTTTTCCTCGGCGGCGTCTGCAGGATTGTACTATTACTTTTAACGGGGACTAAACAAAGGGAGTTAATACTACCACGGATACAGGACTATTTTGAAAATTACATATGCACAGACAAAACAAATGTGTAGCCATAAACGGCAATAGGCGCTTTCATACGAGTATAAACACTATAAGAAATTTCCGTCACTCGACGTGCTGACCGTTAAGTGTTAAATAAAATAAAAATAGCATACGCTATACGGGATAAGCACCTACTATAAAAATATCGTATGATGTGTTGGTGGACTAGATAATTAATTACGGCAAATTCTGCTAGAATCTACTCTACATTCCCCATTGATCTACACTCTAAATCAATGGGGTATGGAATATTTTTTTTTTAAATCCCTTAATTTTATTTATAGATAGGAATAACCCCCCATATTTAAAAAAAAATATTCACTATTTATAATATAATGAAAATGTTCTGTAATGCAGAATGCAGTAATCAAATAAAAACACCCCTGACAATGGTCTAAACACATTTACAACTAAAATGAGACTTGTCCCAACTTTTCCTGTTCTCATGGCCACCCTGGCTCTCAAGTGGTGGGGCTCACTATAAATTGCCTCAAAAACCTCGTTCTGTATTCCTTGCTCGTATAGAGCGAGACGGCATTATTCCACTCTCGCGGGCGTATGTATAGAGCAGGCTTTCAATTCACACTAGAGGTGCGCAAAATGTGTCACTAAAGTGAAAAGAGTGATATGTGTCTTTCGCTCACCGAGATATGTATCACTCATTTAGCTCATTTAGCTCAGTAGATCTTTAGACTATATCGTTCACGAGTGAGCAGAGAACTAGAGATGTCGATGAATTAGATTCACGGCAGCATGGCAACATTCATTTCATGAGCGAGAGGGAGCGAGTAATACTGAGATGATAGATGATATACTGAGCTACTTGAATCTTCAGTGAGCGAAAGAGCTAGTGAGCTAAACCAAATGATATAGCTCGTTTGAATCACTCACTCGCGAGCTACACATCTCTAATTCACACATGCTACCGGGGCGCGCGGAGGCATTTTCGTTTATGGGTTTTTGCTCGCAAAGTTGTTGTATAGTTCAAGTAATCAAAAAAAAAGTATTTTAATGTATGAAACGTATTTTATCGTTGATGTTTCGTATTACAAACGACAAAGTGGGATCCTCATATAATATTTACTATGAAGTTTAAAAAATAAACTCGACCAACCAAGTAAAAGCCACAATTTTAAATACCTACATCCCGAATAACTCGAAAATTCAAGAACACTATCGTCATCATTCAAAATAACACGATAAGTAAGTATATTAGATAGAGTCATGTAGGTTTCATTTTGGTTGGCTATAACTCGCCTGGTAATAACCAAGCATAGAATGGAACACTATCGAAAAAAAAACTAACTTATAATAAAAAAAGGAAAACATCTCGCAATTGCTTCACATTCACATTTTACACAAACAACCAATGAAATACAATTTGAAGCGGCGTTCGCGAAAAACATTGATTGCGCACCAAAAATAAAATAGATACATGGAATAAGCAAGAACAGATTATCAAAAAAAGTACATAGTGTTTCCTGTGTTTGAAGCCGCGACTATGAATACCAGGGGGCGGGGCGAGGCGAGATTGATGCCTTTTGTTTAAACAAGCCATACCCGCTGCAGCGGATTACAGCAAATGTACTTACTGCTGAGAATAATAACTATTACGTATGTCCCGTGGTATAAGGAAATAAAGTATGGCACTACGAAATTACCGGCGAGATTTTTGACGTCATCATGCTATGATTGGTTGGTTGGTTCTGTCATATGAGTACAGAGTTGATATAGAAATTATCTATATATGAGTATATACATATCATATGGGCCACAGTTGGCTGAAAATTAAAAATTACCGGCCAAGTGCGAGTGGGACTCGCGCACGAAGGGTTCCGTACCATTATCTGTAAGTTTGTTGTATGGGAGCCCCCCTTAAAAAAATATTTTATTTTATTTTTAGTATTTGTTGTTATAGCGGCAATAGAAATACGTCATCTGTCAAAATTTCAACTGTCAAGCTATCACCGTTCTTGAGATACAGTCTGGTGACAGACGGACGGACGGACAGCGAAGTCTCAGTAAGGGTCCCGTTTTTACCCTTTGGGTACGGAACCCTAAAAAGGAAAAGTTGAAGGTTTTATTTCGAAATAAAGAGTACATGTATTGTATTGAATTGTATATATTATTATATGCTATTGTAAAAACCACTCAACGTGTCATAACGACTGGATGGTTTTTAATCATTTACGTACCGTTAAGAGTTATGCCTCTTTTCTTCCCACCACAATCGAAGGTTCGTAGTAGGTAAGTGCCTCTATAAAAATAAAATCATATCCCAACTCCCCAATAAAATGACAGATCGTCAAAAAACAGCGCTATTTCAAGTGGATCTGCAAATAGTATTCGACACCTCAAACAGAACAGAGCCGAATATCAATATTTGATATTTGATCTCGTAACGATGCCAGTTCCCGCGCTTTTGAGTTTGACGTTTGGGTGACAGCGAATTTTAAGCGGTTTAGAAAAAGAAGCGTCTTTAGTTTATGGTCTTAGGTATAAATCAGACGATCAATAGTTGACAGTAGCAGTAGCCTTATGGACTTAGTCGGTTTAGATCAGATGGATGAAAGGAAAAGAAACAGTAGGGTTCAATATCTGCATAATCTCTAATAATTAAAAATAAGGCACTGTCAATAAGTAAAATCAAATCCGCCCCTATTACATCAAAAAAGCGGTTTTGTTTTGTTATAATAATGTGTGAAAATCGTGTAAATTTAACTCAAACCAAGTAATTCTTAAACAAAGTAAATTTCCCAGAACTCAGAAGCGAAGCAGTTTTATATGTAGACGAAGTCATACATGACATTCTTTTCAAGTTTTCTGAATGGATTTCATCCACAAATAAACCGTGGTTACTTTGGTCCAGTTCCAACTTAAGAAAATGATGTTTTATAATCACAATATGAAAAATATAGTTATGATATCTCAAAGCACAGAATACCACCATTATTCATCTAAGTATTTCCTCTGCCTAATACATAACCAAAAACAATTAAACTAATCAGCATTCCACCATCCCAAAACAAACATCCACAGACAAAACTCCCAATTCCCAAACGCCAAATCGCCACTAACAACGTACCAACATAACCGCAGGAGCGCGCCAATTTTAAAAAGCCAACACGTTCGAAGGCGGGAAGACGGAGTCGCTGATTGGTGCAAATTGAATTTGGAATCAAGAGGGTATTGTCGTGTTGGCGATCGCTCGCTGATTGCTCGTTTGCGGTGCGACGGGGCTATGTGGATACGACTGTTTTTCTAAACTTTAGTTATTATTGAAGCCAATGATCCCTTTTTTTCGGAGTGAAAATGCTGTATGCATACCCCGGCTTGGAGAGGCCGCTTGGGGCTATGTTGGACTCCCACCTCCCGATCTCTCTCCTAGTGAGAGGAAGGGGAAGAGCCTACCAACTAACACACTCTGGGTTTTCCCGCACCTGGTATTAATGAGGGCGTCATGGGATCGCGAACATTCTACCACGGAGGCCCCCCAAGCCAACGATACCTATCCTAACCCAAACAGACAATCCGGAAGCCAAAGGACGAGAGTATGATAACCTCCGACGAAAAACGAGGGGTGTTATAAGTGAATGCAGACATATAAAACTGTGTTAAGAGTGTTAAGACCCATGTATGGTTGTGAAGCCTGGACACTGACCCCCAAAGAGGAAAGTCAGTAGAATAGAAAGTGCTTTAAAACGTCCTGGGGCGCCTACCAAGAGGGACGATGATACATCTTCACGTCCCTCTTGGTAGGACCCTCCGGGCCGAAATAATTGATGCCGAGATTGAGGAGTTCGTGCACTCGGTGGTTGAACCTAACATTATCGGAGAGACGAAGTTCCATAGACTTCAATAATGGCTCTATCACCTACAAAGAATGGAAGAATATCGCGCCACAAAAGAGCTTACGTAGGGCGACCAACCGGTCTACGGCCGGTAGTGTGTAGTCAAGGTCGATCTGCGTAAGATTCTAGCCAGAAATATGATATGAGTCTTCAGACGTACTTGCGTATTAAAAAAAAACAAAAGCATATATAAAAAAATGGTTTTCAAATTCTCCATTATTCAACAAAACAATATTTGCATAGCAACCATGAATTTAAACACACTTTTTAATGGTCAAAATGCTTAATTAGTTGATGTCTTTACTCGACGAGGACGTCACAGTTTGGAGGCATCCTCAGTCAAACGAACATAAAAAATATGGATATACAATGAAGATTTAAAAAGAAACCTCGTAATATCCATGTTATTATGTCCACAAAGTTCCCTTGTCCACACGCCGGTCGCTGACGAGCGGCCCGGGGGCCCGCGAAGCGCCTTCCACACTCGGAGGAATATTAAAATTATTACCAATCATTTTTATAAAAAAAGAAACAAAATAGTTTATTAACCAGAAATAATTAGGACAGTAGGAACAGTGTATCCCACACTAGGCGATGCATGTGTCGTGGGATTCAATAACACAAAATATTACCAATGAATCGTGCGGCTTATGAAGATAATAAGTATGTAGGTGTAGGTACACAACTAATAAAAATAAAATTATTATTATTATTTATAATCCAGTAAAGGTGTAAATTTTTAAATACCTAAAAATACATCTATACTATTATACACTATTGAATTCTAAATTTGTATTGAAAACCTTTTTCTATAGGTCAATATTTCAGGAAAAATCTTAATAGCGGATTTATATAGCCAGCGATACAACCCTATATCATGTCTGCGCGACAATTCTTTCACCATCATCACTTAAATATTTCATAGTCCACGTGCGGTTTTCTAGAAATTTCCCTGCAAGTTTCTTTCAAATTTCACTGCATTGTGGAATGAATTGTCACTTGAGGTATTTCCGGACCAACACGACCTTCAAACCTTAAAAAAAAAGAGCGTACTCCCAGTCTCCCACCTGCAAGGCCGGCAACGCACTTGTGACTCCTCTGGTGTTGCAGGTGTCTATGGGCGACGGTAATCGCGCACCACCAGGCGATCCGTTTGCTCGTTTGCCCCCAATGTCATAAAAAAAATGTAATAATTTCTGTCGAAACGTGCGTACGGATTTTAACCAACTCTGGTACAGGGATAGCTGTGGACATCAAAAGAGTTATAAGATACTTTTTACCCAACTGCGGTGAAATAAATACGCGGACGAAGCTGCGGGCGCCAGGCGAGGCAGCCCGGGAATAGCAGGGGAATGTGAGTAGTGCATAACATTGTTCTAGCTAAGCATTCTTACACAAATACCGGCCGAATATCAGAACTGCCGGAACAAAAGAGACGCCGCTTAGAATACTGACTGTCCTGCATTTTAGCATTTTGTCACGGTTTTAATATGGATTGATATCTGTAGTATATTAAAATGAATTCTAAAATTGTTTTGAAAATCAGTTTTTTGGAGAGTGGTCATTTTACTAAAATATAAATATAATTAAAATGGAGCTAAAGGTTATATATACCCGCCAGGTCGTCTTCAGAAGTTCCCAGAAGGCTGGCAGCGTTGCCTCTTTGGATGGCGAGGCTCAGTCGCCGTCCAAAGTAGCTGCCAGCCCTCTGGTCACCTGAAGCTTCGACCAGACGTTCCGATATCTCTTTAAAAAGAAAAAAAAATACTTAAAACGGGTTTACTCACGTCGTAGAAGGCGAATAACGCTCGACATGTTTTATTCGGTACGCGATTCATCATCAGGAGAGCCGGTCAGTCGCGGCTGCCAACTGAGCACTGCGGGCAATCGCTCTGTCCGATTTGTATTTTAAGAGGGGTCATTACTTCGGGAAAAATCTATTCTCAAACATGCAATGAAATGTCGTCAAAACGTGCGTTATGATTATAACAGGCTTCGAAAAGTCTCACGTTTCGGGCGGAAAACTGTAAAGGAATTTCATATAAAATTGAAGGGAAGTATTTTTTTAAACATGGCGTCTTTTGACATGAGCAGGCTAAACAGCTGAATTATATTTTTTTAGAGTGGTGTATTTTTTTATTGCATATGTTTGAGAAAAGCACTATACATGTCTTTTAGTCGTTTAATGGGCTTGCCGGCTTCGTATCACTATCCGACCTCCCTAACGGTCAGCCGTCTATACCTACTCACCCGGCAAGCCCTTCTTTCCCGGCGTTTGCAGTAATGTACTATTACAGCGCTATGCCCGCCGTATAAGCCGTAAAGCGGTAACTGTTAGTCAAATTTTGATTGTCCTCTCATCACGTCGAAGGCTTTGTCTCTTTACCATGATCGGGTACAGTCTCCTGGATGTTATAACCATCTCTGGATGTCCAGCTATCCCTGTACTTAAATTGGTTAAAATCCGTCCAGCCGTTTCGGCGTGATGAACAGACAAAGATAATAAACCAACAGAGGGCGCTGTCCCGCTAGCTCCACGCTGCTGCATCGTGCTGTTAAGATTTTTCCTGATAGGTATAATGATAATTAGGTTCTTATAGTGTCCGCAACATCTGGTCTGGCGCCGCAAGCGTTCATAGGCGGCAGTAACTGCTTAACATCGGGTGGGCCGCATGCTTCTTTCCCACCGTCGTAGTATACAAAAAAAATACCTCATTGAAAACTGATTTTCTATACATTTTTTGAATAGAATAGAATAGAATAGAATATATTTTATTGTATAACTGTGTACAGAGATGGTAACAAAATGTATTTAGTTACAACAGTTTATCCGTCACGGACGTACAATAATTAACATTTCATATTACACGTTATTACATGCATGAATTACTTATAACTATAAAACTCATTCATATTATAGAAGACCCTATCGATGAGCCAGTTTCTTAAGCTGGTTTTAAATTGTTTACTTTCAAGTGACTTTAATTCAACTGGAAGATTATTGAAGACACGCATTGCGGCAATGAATGTGCTTTTATACATAAGTTTATTGTTTACCTTCGGAATCTGATAGTTATATTTGTACTGGGTGCGCAAATTGTTGTTAAGTGATGACTTTTTAGTGAAGTATTCTCCATTGTGTTTGACAAAGAGGCAGAGCTCCAGTATGTAAATCCCAGTTAACGTAAGTAATTTATTTTCCTTGAAAACATTTCTGAGTGAATGTCGACTGTGCAAATGATACATGGTGCGTAAGCATCTTTTTTGCAACCTAAACGTGGTTTCAACGTCAGTGGAATCGCCCCAGTAAATTATACCATATGCAAGTAACGAATTATCATCATCACTACATACGAGTAGTTAGTATAAAACAAAGTCGCTTCCGTTCTGTCTGTCCCTATTGCTTAGATCTTTAAAACTACTAAACGGATTATGATGCGGTTTATTTTAATAGATGGAGTGATTCAAGATAAAACTTTATATGTAGGTATAATACATGCTAATTGATCAGCATTACACCCGTGCGAAGCCGGGGCGGGTCGCTAGTTAAGTATATAATAGTATAGATAATAGAAAGGATTACCCCTCCAATTTCGTTATTAGCTAATCCCCGCTCATCCCCACAATAAAAATCAGTCGACCATAGACAGGATTCATCCCGACCCGACTAAGGCGAAAAGCCATTCAGCCAACGCAATACATTTAACAAATTACTACAATAAATGTAATCTGGACTACAAATATACACATACAATCATGTTTAAGGTAAGTAATGTGTAATTCAGCTAAAAGCTGGCAGAGTGGTGATAAAAGTTAAGTGGTAATAAATTAGCTACAGCGCCATCTCGCGGCGGTCATGTTATATTCATGAAAGGTTTAGTAGCGATTTTGTTGCGATTTTTCTTTCTATGTCGGTGGGTTGAGTTGGGAATTTCGAGTCATCTTAAGGCCCCTTTTACGTTCGGAAATGATGATTGTTTTATAAATTTTTCTCTATGACCATGTTTCTTGACATATACCTAATATTTGTTACTACTTATAACAGGGCTATTGAGATTTATTGCTATATATATTTGAAACCTACTGTGTGAATTTTTCCTCGATAATTTTGGTTTCAAATACTATTCGAAATTCACAAAATTGACGCAGAAAACTGATTTTATTTTCGGCTGTTCGCAATAAAACCATGAAATAGCTATGTTACTATCTAGAACTCAGGGAAAAGAATACTTCACAAAAAAAATGGTTGAAATTATCAATATATTTGTCATAATATGAAAGTTTTCTTTTTTAAGGAATAAGGCCTCTTAAGTGAAAATTTCCGATACAAAGAATACAAGTTGTTGGTACTAACAACGTAACATATCGTAGTAATTCGTACGTTACTTATCAATCCCAAAAAGTTTACGGTTTCGGAGAAATATACTTTCTACGAAATGACACTTCTGCAATATGCTGCATATAGTCGAAAAGGCAGAGAACCATGCATAAATACAAGTAAATTAATTACCTCATTATTTACATCAATAGTTTATTTTACTACGTCAATGCGAATTGTAAAATAAAACGTCCCTCTAACTACATACACTCGCGATTGCTTTTTTATGTAAACGAGCCGTATATGTACGCATTACATACAAACAGATTTCTTTCGGGGCGGTGCCGAGCTTGATATAACACAGAGCTGTTTTTACACCACTCCAGGCTGCCTGTCTGACTGACCAATCAAATTCCTCACATTTAAGAGGACTTATTCCTTCTAAAAATTATTTTTTTCGTATTATCACAAATATATTGATAATTTCAACCAACTTTTTGAAGTGAATAATACTTTCCCCGAGTTCTATTTAGGGAGTAACATAGCTAATTCATGCTTTCATTGCGTGCAGTCGAAAATAACAGACAGTAGTTTTTGAAACAAAAATTAGCAATGAACAATTCCAACTGTAGGTTTCAAATATATACCAATTAATCCCAATAGCCCCGTTCTAGGTAGTAACATCAATTATATGTTAAGAAACATGTTTAATCATAAAGAAAAATGTCTAAAACAATCAGCATTTTAAAAGGAATAAGGCCTCTTAAATGCACTTCCTGTGGGCTTCACAAAGACCCTGATTAGTTTATTTTCTTCGCTCCGCTTCTGTGGACATGCATCCTTTCATTTTTAGGGTTCCGTAGCCAAAGGGTAAAAACGGGACCCTATTACTGAGACTTGTCCGTCCGTCCGTCCGTCCGTCCGTCTGTCACCAGGCTGTATCTCAAGAACGGTGATAGCTAGACAGTTGAAATTTTCACAGATGATGTACTATTGCCGCTATAACAACAAATACTAAAAATAAAATAAAATAAATATTTAAGGGGGGCTCCCATACAACAAACGGGATTGGTTGCGTGAACTTTGCACCTCATTTGTATGGGGCGCTATACATATCAGGTGCAAACTTAACTTAACCACTTAAGGATGGAAAGTGTTTGTACGGAACCCTCGGTGCGCGAGTCCGACTCGCACTTGACCGGTTTTATTACTCCCGCACTGTGTACTATGCTTTGCGACTCCTGTCGCGCGAGATAGCGCTACCCGTCACTCTCTTACATTATTACACGGAAAGAGACGGATAATTATCTTGCGTGAGATGTGCGTGAGACATAGTCGCGTATGACAGTTATTAGAGGTGCTGTTGTTACTGAGGTGGTCTTATCGATACTCAAATCAGGGCTGGAGTTTTATTTTTATGTGATTAATTGGAGTAGATGTCAGAATCGAACGATAAATCGGAGTCGGACAAATAATACATTTAAGAAAAACGCTTTTATCGGTGACTGTACTTTTTTACACGAACGTTAATTTTATTTATTTAAACTTTATTGCACAAAAGAAAAACTTAACGTACAAAAGGCGGACTTAATGCCATGAGGCATTCTCTACCAGTCAACCTTAGGGCAAAGCAGAGAAATTGTAGGCGGTGCATCAGACAACATAATTACATATAATTCAAATACTCATATTAGGTACATACATATATATATAATATACATATAAATAATATACATATATATAAATAGATACATACATAAATATATACGACGATGAAACAAACCAAGCAGATATACTATGAGACTTCAGTTCTGCCAGCAAAGAAACTTCGCACGGCCCTTTTAAATGCCAACTTACTCGGAGCCTGTTTGATTGTGAGAGGAAGACCGTTCCAGAGGCGAGCCACTTGCAAGGAGAAAGAGTTAGACATGAACCCAGTACGGTGAAGAGGAATAGAAAGGGCAAGATTGCCGGAAGAGCGAAAATTACGGTTACGAGTGGATTCAACATAGCAGAAAAAGGTTTTCAGGTATTCAGGAGCTTGTGGATCATTGAGTATTGAAAAGAGAGTGCAGAGCATACGAATATTGCGTCGTTGACGGATGGGAAACCAGCCAAGCTGAGAGCGGTAAGAAGAAACGTGATCATATTTACGGAGACAAAAAATAAAGCGAATACAATTATTAAGAAGTCGATCCAACTTATCAAGAAGATCCTCATTTAAGTCCGGATAACAAACATCACCATAATCAATTATGGGTAGTAATAGTGTATTTACAAGCAATACCTTAGTTTTGATAGGCAAGAAATTTTTCAGTTTGTTGAGAGCATGAAGCGAGCCAATGACTTTCCGGCTAATTTCACCTACCTGCACCCTCCAGCTCAGTGTGCTATCTAAGTGAACACCTAAGTCCTTAACACTAGAACTAAAAGGAATAGGCGTTCCGTTAAAATTTACAGGAGTTACAGAATCTCGGTCAAGTTTAGCAAGCTGACGAGAGCTGCCAATGATAATAGCCTGACACTTTGAGGGGTTTACAAACAGACCAAATTTCTCAGACCATTGTTGGATGTGTAAGAGATCCAGGTTTAATTTGTTAATTGTGTCAGTAATATCAGTCACTTTACATTGGTCGTAAAGTTGTAAATCGTCAGCATACAGATGGTAAGAACAGCGAAGACCAGGGGTGATAAAGTTTACAAAAAGAGAAAATAATAAAGGAGAGAGAATTCCTCCTTGAGGTACACCAGTGGCAAGGTCGCACCAATCAGACAAAGCCCGATCTACACGGACTGCCTGCTGGCGCCCACAAAGATATGAAGCAAACCAGCCAAGAGCAGAAGAAGACACATTAAGATGGCTGAGCAAGGCAAGAAGGATCTCATGGTCAACAGTATTGAAAGCGTTAGAAAAGTCAATGAGAACAAGATGATCAAGACCAATCAAATGAGCCCAACCACGATGAGTTTATCTTGTACTGTTTTCCTACAGCCACCTTCCGTCTCCATCATCCTATCGGCTCCAAGATTCCAGTTTATTGTATTGACTCGTGAACTAGACATATACATGCACAGTTCATTTCGATACGACAATTAAAACCTTTGGGTCCACAGTGTCACTATATCAAACCGTCCACTGTGTCAGATCGTCCACTGTGTCAGAACGTTCACTGGGTCAGAACGTCCACTGTGTCAAAAAGTCTACTGTGTCAGAACATCCACTGTGTCAGAACGTCCACTGTATCAGAACGTCCACTGTGTCAAAAAGTCTACTGTGTCAGAACATCCACTGTGTCAGAACGTCCACTGTATCAGAACGTCCACTGTGTCAAAAAGTCTACTGTGTCAGAACATCCACTGTGTCAGAACGTCCACTGTGTCAGAACGTCCACTGTGTCAAAAAGTCTACTGTGTCAGAACATCCACTGTGTCAGAACGTTCACTGGGTCAGAACGTCCACTGTGTCAAAAAGTCTACTGTGTCAGAACATCCACTGTGTCAGAACGTCCACTGTGTCAAAAAGTCTACTGTGTCAGAACATCCACTGTGTCAGAACGTTCACTGGGTCAGAACGTCCACTGTGTCAAAAAGTCTACTGTGTCAGAACATCCACTGTGTCAGAACGTCCACTGTATCAGAACGTCCACTGTGTCAAAAAGTCTACTGTGTCAGAACATCCACTGTGTCAGAACGTCCACTGTATCAGAACGTCCACTGTGTCAAAAAGTCTACTGTGTCAGAACATCCACTGTGTCAGAACGTTCACTGGGTCAGAACGTCCACTGTGTCAAAAAGTCTACTGTGTCAGAACATCCACTGTGTCAGAACGTCCACTGTATCAGAACGTCCACTGTGTCAAAAAGTCTACTGTGTCAGAACATCCACTGTGTCAGAACGTCCACTGTATCAGAACGTCCACTGTGTCAAAAAGTCTACTGTGTCAGAACATCCACTGTGTCAGAACGTCCACTGTATCAGAACGTCCACTGTGTCAAAAAGTCTACTGTGTCAGAACATCCACTGTGTCAGAACGTCCACTGTATCAGAACGTCCACTGTGTCAAAAAGTCTACTGTGTCAGAACATCCACTGTGTCAGAACGTCCACTGTACTAAAATGTCCACTGTGTCAAAGCGTCCACTGTGTGAGATTCTCCATAGTGTCAAAACATCCTCTGTCTCAGAATGTCCACTGTGTGTGTGTGTGTGTGTGTGTGTGTGTGTGTGTGTGTGTAGGTCAAGATTTACTTCCGAAATCGTATCGATTGTCAGTTTATAAACAAATAAACAAACCTATTGACAAGTGTAACTTATAAAAGCGTGTTAAAAACCGTCTGTCTGATACGAAACATCAACTGGAATAAGCAATTTCAACTATTTTAAAAATAAATTTTGGCGCGCCTAATTCGCAAGACAACAAGACAAAAAACATTGGCGGCGCCGCCGATAAATAAGCACCTAATCCCGGCCCAAGCATCACACAAGCTTTATTGCTTTATTTATCGTATGGCATGTAAAAAAGCCACTGGATTACAAATATAAAAAACAATTTATAGTTAGAATTTTGCCCGTCCCAGGTACGCGACTGCTTCTTCTGATAGGATTTTAAAATCGTTTACACGGCCTGTGTATTTAGTAAAGGGGCATTCCAGAATGATGTGGTTGATGGTCTGGTCTGGATGCCGACAGTTACAGGCAGGAGAGGAGCTCCAGCCCCAGTGGTGTCCGCAGTTGCCAACTCCTGTTCTTATGCGGTTGAGAGCGGACCACACCCGGCGGGGTTCCTTGAAGCCCGCTGGGGGCACTCGCAGGGAAGAGCAGCGAAAGGATTCGCTTGGACTCTGAAGGCTTCCCAGTCTTCGGTCCATGCTTCCTCCAGGGTACGGGTGATCGGGGAATTTCCCATCATTAATGCAGGGGGGTTTCGAGATTTGAGGCTTATACAACTAATTAAAGCTGAATAAATGCTGCATAACCGCTTATACAACCTCTTTTGAACTTTTTTCGCAGTTGAGGTTCAAATTCAAATCATATGAGCAGTTGTGCACGTGGATCTACCACACAACAAACATGAACAAAATAATCATACTAAATCACTACCTAACCTACCAAACAGCTCTATACGATCTCCCTAGAAATTTAATCTGTATAATGTTTCCGATTTGCAACTTGACTTGTGGCGGATAGCTCTTCTGTCTACAAACATATCCCCATCCAGTAAACAAGCAAAATTCCACCCTAAATGTATATAATCAGGAATCATAATATATGAAGCGAAAATAACGTAAATAATTTCGCGAATAAATTTTCTGAAATATTGTAATGGCGGCCAAAATCCCCGCTAAATCGGCCATATTGGATTGCTTTTCCCGCCTTTTCTTTGGCTGCGTTCACTTTACTACATTGGAATTAGTTCTGAGCGGACAAGGAAATAAAATTCATTTGTTTTATTTTTGTCTGATTTGTGATAAACTGATAAAGTAATTCAGCTTCGGTGAAAATTCTTTGTAGTCCGTTTGTTCGGATTTCTTGTGGCATTTAAAGTAGAATACGTTTTTTTTGTTTCGGAATTATGGAGTTTGAAAACGTTAAAAATATCATATTTCAGCCACTTCGAAACAATAAGTGTTCACACGGACAGCGCGTGAGACATCGCAGCACAACTCTACGCACATATTTTTCCGCATACTTGTATTTTAACAATACACATTTTTATGTCCAGATTTGCCTGTTCATCATCACCACCCTTGGACAATAAGAAATGTTCAATTGTTCACTTAATAAATAACATGCCATACGAATAATAATAATAATAATCGAAGTCTAACGCTCACAGAGCCACTACTTAAATCTTTTTAGGGTTCCGTAGCCAAATGGCAAAAAACGGAACCCTTATAGATTCGTCATGTCTGTCTGTCTGTCCGTCTGTCCGTCTGTCCGTCCGTATGTCACAGCCATTTTTTTCCGAAACTATAAGAGCTATACTGTTGAAACTTGGTAGGTAGATGTATTCTGATGTACATTACTATAAAAACTACCAACGAAAATTGTTTTGAACGAGATCTGGTAAGTAGTTTTTTTTTAATACCTATTAATACCTAACTTTGCACCTAATTTATATGGGGCGCTATACATACCAGGTGCAAACTTAACTTAACCACTTAAGGATGGAAAGTGTTTGTACGGAACCCTCGGTGTGCGAGTCCGACTCGCACTTGGCCGGTTTTTTTAATTGCCAAGTTCTATCTCCAAAGGAAAAAAATACATAATGTATAGGTACCTATTTAAGGTTTACGTAGTCGGATAAAAAGTGCACAAAGACACACACAAATAAGTATTTTTATGGTTGAGAACGGTCGTTATTATAATCTTTAGAAATCTATGAAATGCAGCCGCATTTTTATCAACCGACTTCAAAAAAAGAGGAGTAAGTTGTATGATGTTTTTACTTCTTTCTGTCACCGATAATGCCACCCAAAAAAATACTATTAGCACCTGAAATAGAAAAGCGAGTATAGTACTCATCATCCACTTTTTTGGGGTTGATTTAGGACTGTCTGGGCTAAAAAAAATAGTGCGTGGAGTCCCTCCGCGCGGAAGAAGTGAAACCTCCTAATGTGGAACGCAACCGTTAAACGTTTAACGCAACCTTGTTGGAAGTCGCATTAGAAGTTTCACTTCAAAAATAGTGCGTGGAGGCCCTCCGCGCGGAAGAAGTGAAACTTCGTAATGTGGAAATGAAAATAGGAAGGGGTAGAAATTGTAATTTCAAAAGAGAAACCTAACAATCAATTGATATTCACAAGAGACGTACCATAAATCCGTCGCATTGACCGTGGGATTGTTGCGTTGAACGTTTAACGCAACAGTGCTTTCCTACCCCCTCCACGGTAGCGTTAAACGTTAAACGTTTAACGGAAAGTTTCAGGGAAAAAGTGTATTGGATAAATGTATTGAAACTGATTGAACTTTTCCACGCTTAATGACGCATTATAATAAATAGCAAAAGCACCATAATTTCCATTTAATGATCCATTTTACCGCCCCAAGCCTTTATATTTTATGGCAATAGATTAATAGTGATTGCTTTTAGATAGGCAAAAGCGATGTGGTGGATTTAAGCCATAATCCATAAATTTTATGGTCATAGGAGACATAAAATCAAATTAATTGTGTGTCTCTTCTGAGTATTCATATAATTGTAGCTATCTTTGTTCACAAGTTGCGATTCTTTGAACATGTTGCCAAAGCCATCTATTGTGTAAGCTACTAACTAAAAAGAAAAGAGAAGGCAGTGGCATCTAGCGTTGAATAGCAAAATCATTTGAATGAAGACGTTCACAATTTAGTAGTAAATTATGCTTCAATGGCGACATAGATGGCGACTACGTAGTACTGTAAAGCAGTAATAGATGGCACTACAAGTGGCAAATAATGACAGCTAAAAACCGACAAAATTAAAATGCCGGACTTATTCTTAAAAGACGTTAGGGACTAAGGTTAAATAATCAATAACTCAATGTTTTCATCGACGCCTTGTCCGAAAATAAAATAATTCAATAAGTAAAGTTAATGTAATATAAAAAAAAATATCAGTTTTAGATGCTTTATTAATGAACTTATCTTATTTTCAACATTTTATTATATACTTTCTAAAATGTCCTTATTCGCAGAACTCGTTTGTTAATGGATCGCTCGAACTTGACCATTTACAATGACAACACAACGACTTCTTTATCTGTCAGTCTATTCTGTTATTCTGTTAGAAACTTCACTTCACCGTGCTAACATGTATTGTTATTATTACATGTTTTTGTTTTCGTGAATTTTATCCTGTAATTGCCGTTATCCTGTTACCGACCATGTGAAATATAAAAGTACGGTTTTTGTGTAATTTTGTAGCGTAATAAAGTTACTAAAATGAAAGTCGTCGAGGCGAAGATAGTGGTTTTAGGCTCGCAAGGTGCGTAATTTTTATACCTTTGTTATGATATAACGCCTTATGCGTAAAGTTACATAAAAAACTGGAATAGTCACTTAGGAATGTCTACAGTTCTTAATAAGGTTAGTATTGATGTGTTTAAAATTAACCTAATTGAAAAAACCGGTCAAGATTTTTTGTCAATTTATACAATTTTGGCTGTCAAAACTTCTTTCCGTTGCTTCCTTCAGTTCCGATTTGTTTATAGAATTTTATACTTTTTGTCTACGGTTTTAAAGATTAATTTCGCAGTACCGTTTTTTTCCATTATATGAAATCATGACTATATTTATTTCAATTCAAATTTAGATTTTTGCTTAACTATGAAATTAAATCGTGGATTACCTGTGAATCTATTTTAGATACAGGTATGTGTTATTGAACCATTGATAAAAAAAATGTGGTGGTGTATCCACATGAAAAATAATGAGACATTTAATGTTTCAAAAATTTATAGGTATGTATTATTTTACTAATTTTATTATCGGTAGTGCCAAATATAGTGAAATATAAGCGTAAATATCATTTATAAGCTTGCATCTATAAATTCAGCGGGAACACTTGGACTTGGAAAGCTCCAAACCGAAATAAGTAGGAATAAACGCAGAAGGCCTTTGCCAAAGTTGGGCCAACAGGTCAGCATGTCCAGCACAACAGTGACACGTGACACACACAACAAATACTACCTGTATGTTTGGCATTGTGGAATCACCCTGACATTACAAATTTCCAACATAAGGCTCCTTATCCATTCAAAAATGCTGATCGTTTCAGACATTTTTCTCTATGATCAAACATGTTTCCTAACATATTATTATCAATGTTACTACTTAGAACAGGGCTATAGTGATTTACTGGTATAATTTGAAAACTACAATTTGAATTATTCATTGATAATTTTTGTTTCATAAACTACTTGAAAGTAACAAAATTCACACAGAAAACTGTTTTTTTTTTCAACTTATTTTCTACCGCACGCAAAAAAGCATGAAATAGCGATGTACTACTTCCAAGTTGTGAATATACAATTTTCACATTTATACTAAATAAATAGGAAAATTTACAAATATTTATGCTATTATCTCAGCTGAAGGTATCTCGACTGAAACATTGTTTCCCATGTGCAATGTTTCGTTAAATTTTCCTTCCTTAATATTTTCAGGTTTTTATAAATATTGTTATAAAGAACCTATTAGGTTAGGTGTGTTTTATAATTATTCTGAAATATTAACAGTTTTGGAAACAAATAGCTTTCCGACAAATGAAAATTTGGCGAAACTACAGATGGAAACAAAAATCTGTGTTGCCGAAAGCTAGCTGAACCCAGTAGTAATCCCTGTGGTTGATCAGATAATAAAGTAGCCCTTATGTTAATCCAATTGTTATCAAAATTGGGACAGCCGTTTGAGCATGAAGGAGTAACCAACATACAAACACATTCACAAACATTCACCTTTATAATGTTAGTGTGATGCAGGTATAAAACTGACATGACTGTACATTGAAGACAGTTTACAAAATAATAAGCAGAATAGGCTATTTTGAGGTGTCTGCTTTTATTAATGCACAAAATATCACAAGCATGTTATTTTGTTACCAATTATCTTTGTGATTTCCACAACATTGATTTCAGATTATATAGTTATAACTAAAAAAGTATAAGCATAACAGAACCTTAACTATCAAACATTGCCATAACATTAATATAAAATTACTAAAATAATTGGTAACAAAATAGGAAAAATATATTGTACTTTAATTTTGAGTCTTAATTTTGTACAAACTTTTGAGAAATGCTCTGAAAGTGCTACAGTAAAGGCTGATTTAGACGAAGACTATTTTGAATTTTTGAGACGCCTAAAAAAGGCACCGTATAAACACTTTCCGCGCCATTTTGTCGCGGCATCCACGACCCCCGCCCGCGTCTCTCGCTGCCACTAATGACTGAAAAAAACCACTGTGTAAACGGCTCGCTGGTCACTGGCGGCTGGAAATAGTCACTGTCTAAACGGTCTGAGGTGTGCTGTACGTTAGTCACTGGCGCCGTAATAGGCTAGTAAACCCAATTTTAAAATATATTTCAAACGGTTAATAATGATCTTACTAGCTCTGAAAAAAATGTCTTGTATTTTTGTGTAAGCTAGAAAGCTAAATTTTATCAATTCATGAAATTTCATGAACAGTCAAAAACGCCGTCCGCCATTTTTGCCTTTTGCTAATCTGTGGCGTGACGTAGAATTACCTGTAAATATTCGAAATTCGACCGTCGTATAGTGCCATTCCGCTCACTCCAATATACTTTGACAGGATATCGAGAGGGACGGCACTATTCGAAGTCGTCAAAGTAGACTTTCAGTTATCTTTACAGGACCGATGACGTCACTATCTTAAGCGAAAATGGCGGACAGCGTTTTAAATTCAAATTCAAATTCAAATCTTTTTTATTTAAGCATTTCAAAATACAGATTAAAAACCATATTTTCAAATTCAATTTTTTCAGCCATCTTTCACTTTTATGAATTGAAAAATATATATTTAGGTTTCCTATGCTAAATACTATACGGAATAAACATTAGTATATTACAATTTGACATGTGTCAACTAGCCTATTTAGGCGTCTCAAAATAGTCTTCGTCTCTAAATCAGCTTCAGTGCGATTGGTAAAATCACGGCTCCCATCGTGCCGTCATTGAAAACGCACCCTAACAGTTGCTGGTGTGATAATATTAAATTGTGCGTCGAACCGTATACAAACCAAGGTTAGTGTTGCAACACTAGGTACACTTCACCAGCCTTATCCTCTACTCTAATTTACCTCATTGGTAATCACATTACTAACGTTTATTACTCGAATGCCATTAAAATACCATTTCTGAACCTGGAATTCAATCTCCCCAGTGTCTACGATATTTTTTTTACTGCTGTTTTTGGTACGTTAAAACTTTGCATATCAAATTGAAATCAACTTATGTATATTTTTACGTAAGGTTCAAATGTCCCGCACAGATCTGTGCGCGCGAGGGTTTAACAGTATACCCACGGTACATAAATAGGGAAGTATACAACATTCTTTAATATTTTTATTTTATATAATTTATTATAAAATTCGCTACGGAGGTAACACGAAACGGGTAACGCGACGTAGCTAGTAATATTTTAAAGACCAACGTTGGTGACTTCTCCGCACTCAAACGGCTGGACCAATTTTGATAAAATTCGGTATGGAGGTAGTTGACACCCTGGATTAACATATATGCTACTTTTTATTCCGAACGCGGGTAACACCGCGGGCCCAGCTAGTGCTAATATACGACAGGAAATGTACAATCAGATAAAAATATGACCTAGTTGTTTAGTTCTCACTATAGTAGTTGTATTACATCTATATGTTGTTAGTCTGTAAGTTATTTGTATATGGATCATTAACCCATAATACAAGATTTCCATTTGAATAGATGTGTTTTTGTTGTGTGATTATGCTAATATGAAGATGGAAAATATATATTACTTAAATACGAGTAGTAAATACTCATAATCATAATGAATATTATTATACCAAAATATTGTTTGTTTCTCGCTTAAGATATTTGTAAGTTGAACTGAAATGTGGATAAGGGCCGGCCACGACTACGTGTGACCAGCGGCACCGGTGAGCGGCAAGCGGTAAAAACGAATCATATCTACAGTCGAGTTTTTAATTAGGCGAACTAACTTGACGGCTGAAAGTGTTGTCAGAAATAGAAAAAAAAAATAGTGATTGGTTTATGTCGACACAAATGATGTCGATATAACCTTAACTATACACCCATAGACCTTAACATGTTGCAATAAGGTTTATATTCGCTTACAAATGTACAGTTATCAGTGTATTCGATAGTACTGTACTGTACTGTACTGTACTATCCGATATATCGTAGAATGTAAGGTATTCATAAATATCTGAACACGACTCTTATTGGCTGGGCGTTATAGTACATGTTCACATATTTATGAACGCCTTATATGCTGCGATATATCTGATGGCGACTGTACCATGGAACTGTCAAGAAAACAAAAAGGTGGACAGCGTTCTTAGCGATGCCCTAAAATAAAGTTTGTTCGATGTAAGTATTTTAATTCCAACCGTTTTTTTATTATTGATTCGTGTAATAAAATTATTAGTTTGATTTATGCATAATTTTCATTTTAAATATCGATACTACACAGTGACCAGAAAATATGCGTTCACTGATATTACAACACTAGCGAAACTGTGGCAACATTCGTGTGCAATGAACTGTCAAGTTAGTTCGCCTAATTAAAAACTCCACTGTATATATGAATGAAGCACGACACGAGCCGCCGCGCGCGGTTGCTCTCTGTTTGTTCCCACGCCGCGCCACTCGCCGCTAAGACCGAAGTATTGGCCGGGCCGTAACTCTTTACAGGTCTAGTGAATAAAGTTCTGCCTTCATGTTAAAGTTTAATTAACATCTCATGATGCTGATGATGGAAAAACGTAAAACATTAGACTAGCCACGGGCGGTAATTGGCAAAGCCCCAGTTCGTATATTTATGGCCCTCACTTTCTGTTCAGGACGCTAATTCAATTTAATTTATTCCAAAATTTCAATAGTTGTTTCTTACAGTTGTCAAAACTGTCTCCATAAAGAAATTACATTTATGATATTTATTTTATTATTTATTATATGTATTTGTTCCAGGCGTGGGCAAGACAAGCCTGGTGGTGCGATATATAGGCAAAATGTTCTCCAGGCACATTTCACCCACTATCGGGGCATCATTCTTCACGTGCAACATCAATGTGGACGATGCGAGGGTTAAACTACAGGTTGTGTATTTAAATAAAACAATAAAACGGATTATATCGCGTATATTAATTATTTGAGCGTCCCTGACGTTTCGGTAGCTTTCCGGTTACCGTTGTCAAAGGTTGACTGAGAAAAACCCATTTATTCTGTCAAAGCTACATTTGTAAAAAATACTCATTTTATAAATATGTGTACATACATGCCAGATGGGCCTAATATGTAAAGACAGTTACACATATGTCAGAAGCAAGAAAATACAGGTTTTGTATTGATTAGTTCAGTATTGATTGGGAGAATCTATACATCTCCTTAACGTGCACCAATGTTATTAGTTATAATACTGTTCTGCTTTTTTTTAAATTTAAAAAATCCGAACAAAGTGTGAGTACAAGCCGGGATTTTTTTTAACAGCGTCTGTGTTCTTGAACAGACTAAATAACTGTTTTTTTTTTCATTGCATATGTTTGAGAAAAGCACTATACATGCATAGCTGTGAAAAGGGCTTGCCGGCTTCGTATCACTATCTATACCTACTCACCCGGCAAGCCCTTTTTCCCGGCGTTTGCAGTAATGTCCTATTAATGTTCCAGGTATGGGACACGGCAGGCCAGGAGCGGTTCCGGTCTATGGCACCCATGTACTACCGGAACGCGAACGCTGCTCTACTTGTCTATGACATCACCAGTGTCGGTAGCTTCACTGCGATTAAGACCTGGGTCAAAGAGTTACAGAGGTGAGTTTGTTATCTATATTATCTATACTATTATAAAAATCTAGATTTGTTTTTCGGGTTAAAGAATTTTATTACTCTCAAAAGAAATTTGCATTTCACTTATTTGAGATTAAACGATTACTTACATTAAATTACAAATTACGCCCGTGAGCGATTTTACTTACATTCTAAAAGAACACACAAATAAAAAACGATAGCAAACGTTAAAGTGGGTAATTGTTTCACGAATGACAAATAAATATCGGGTAAGATGCAGCTAAGCAATCCTCTCCTCAATTTGTTTTTAATGAAATCTCAGAGACAAATAGTGTTTTTTGACGAGGGTTTTAAATTTAGCTAGAGATTGGGCACGCCTTATATCCAGAGGTAGCGAATTCCACAGTAAAGTAGCCCGGCATGTGAATGACCCATTATACAATTTGGAAGATGAAGGGGGAACAGTAGGAACTTTGTTTACATCGGTGATTTACGATGACTTTTAACGTAAGTTGCCAAAGACTTAAAAGAGTAATTCCTTGCCAGTAAAATAAATTACTTCTTCTTCTTCTTCTCCATCTAGTCCGTAAGCCCGCTCCAAGATTGCCTACGTAACATGACATCATGATAAAATGCATGGCACACGGTCGAAAAAGTTGTGCTGAGCGGGAATCAAACGATTATCGCACAGAAAATTGGCCGGAAGTTTGAGAAAATCCTTCACTTCCGGTCCAAATTTTAGGGGTGTACTTACGTCATGTGACATTATTACGTGACAGATGGCATCATGTAGCCCTTTAATCGTAGAGAGTGTAAACATAAGTCTGCCAGTTCTAAAATGGCCGGAAGTGCTTGGCAGACGGGGTCAAAGATGGTCATCGGATAAGTTTTCCTACGTTTTGTGGTATCTTGACGAAATTGATTATAAATGTTTTAAAGTATGTATGTATGTATGTAAACGCTTTATTGTACACAACAACTGGTTATAAATACATTGATAACAAATGAAATATGTACAAAGGCGAACTTATCCCTATTAGGGATCTCTTCCAGTTAACCTTTGAGCAATTGAAGGAATGGGTATTCGAAGAAAATAGGCAAACTACACTGCGTACAACCAAGATATCTATATTATTACTTAATAAAACTAATAATAATAGTGTAAAGTAATAGTGTCTCTAAAAATAAATAAGTCTGCGAAGACATATCTGGCCGGAAGTCCTTCAAAAGTGATTTTTTAGGGTTCCGTAGTCAAACTAGGAACCCTTATAGATTTGCCATGTCCGTCGGTTCGTCTCTCCATCCACGGCTTGGCTCCGTGACCATTAGTACTAGAAAGCTAAAATTTGGTATGAGTATGTGTATGTATCACGACGACAAGACGGCAAAATAAAAACTGGGTTTTGCGAGTCATATCTGCGCCCACTGTCGTAGGAGTCCTACGAGCCCTACAACTTGAAGTCGCTGTCATCGGACCCGATGAAGAGGACATCATCATCATCATCAAAATAAAAAATATTTTTTTTTGGGTACCTCCCGTATTTAGGTATCTCGTACATCTAAAGTGGGGGTGAATTTATTTTTCTTTCCAACACTAGTGTGTGGGGTGGCGTTGAATAGGTTGTCGGGCCACGCTCAGTGTAGGGTCCGTACTTGCCCATTCCATGATGATGTCCTCTTCGTCGGGTCCGATGACAGCGACTTCAAGTTGTAGGGCTCGTATAGGACTCCTACGACAGTGGGCGCAGATATGACTCGCAAAACCCAGTTTTTATTTTGCCGTCTTGTCGTCGTGATACATACACATACTCATACCAAATTTTAGCTTTCTAGTACTAATGGTCACGGAGCCAAGCCGTGGATGGAGAGACGAACCGACGGACATGGCAAATCTATAAGGGTTCCTAGTTTGACTACGGAACCCTAAAAAATCACTTTTGAAGGACTTCCGGCCAGATATGTCTTCGCAGACTTATTTATTTTTAGAGACACTATTACTTTACACTATTATTATTAGTTTTATTAAGTAATAATATAGATATCTTGGTTGTACGCAGTGTAGTTTGCCTATTTTCTTCGAATACCCATTCCTTCAATTGCTCAAAGAATACTGGAAGAGATCCCCAATAGGGATAAGTTCGCCTTTGTACATATTTCATTTGTTATCAATGTATTTATAACCAGTTGTTGTGTACAATAAAGCGTTTACATACATACATACTTTAAAACATTTATAATCAATTTCGTCAAGATACCACAAAACGTAGGAAAACTTATCCGATGACCATCTTTGACCCCGTCTGCCAAGCACTTCCGGCCATTTTAGAACTGGCAGACTTATGTTTACACTATCTACGATTAAAGGGCTACATGATGCCATCTGTCACGTAATGATGTCACATGACGTAAGTACACCCCTAAAATTTTGACCGGAAGTGAAGGATTTTCTCAAACTTCCGGCCAATTTTCTGTGCGATAATCGTTTGATTCTCGCTCAGCACAACTTTTTCGACCGTGTGCCATGCATTTTATCGTGATGTCATGTTACGTAGGCAATCTTGGAGCGGGCTTACGGACTAATCGCTCCCTCATTGCTGAGGATCGTGATTCCGCTTCAGCTTGTCAACTGCCTGTCTCCATCGGTTGCGGTCAGCTGCCTGGTGTAGTGCGGCGCTAACTGGTCCGTTGGTCTGCTCGGATATCCGGTCAGACCAGCGTTTCGGGCTCCGGCCTCTAGGTCTCTTTCCTTCCACTTTTCCGGTGACCATCAGACGCTCCAAGTTACCCACATCTCGGCGGGCGATGTGGCCAAAGTAACGCATTATTCGCTGCAGACAAGTGGTAGACAGGCGTTGGGCGTTCTCCATTTTAAGCTGTTCTAGGACGGAGATGTTCGTGCGGTGGGCTGTAAAATAAATTACTACCTACCACTAAAATTCGCAATATGTCATGGAGTGAAAAACTACGTGACGGGCTATAAATTTTGTATTTTTTGGTTCCAGTAACGTTCCAGAACCAATGGTGCTGGCGCTAGTGGGCAACAAGTGCGACCTGCACGAGTCCCGCGCGGTGCCGCACTCGGAGGCGAGGCAGTACGCGGCCGCCATCGGCGCGCAGTACTGCGAGACCTCCGCGCTGCACGACCAGGTAGCTGCAGCCCCCTAGGACATACAGGCGAGGCAGTACGCGGCCGCCATCGGCGCGCAGTACTGCGAGACCTCCGCGCTGCACGACCAGGTAGCTGCAGCCCCCTAGGACATACAGGCGAGGCAGTACGCGGCCGCCATCGGCGCGCAGTACTGCGAGACCTCCGCGCTGCACGACCAGGTAGCTGCAGCCCCCTAGGACATACAGGCGAGGCAGTACGCGGCCGCCATCGGCGCGCAGTACTGCGAGACCTCCGCGCTGCACGACCAGGTAGCTGCAGCCCCCTAGGACATACAGGCGAGGCAGTACGCGGCCGCCATCGGCGCGCAGTACTGCGAGACCTCCGCGCTGCACGACCAGGTAGCTGCAGCCCCCTAGGACATACAGGCGAGGCAGTACGCGGCCGCCATCGGCGCGCAGTACTGCGAGACCTCCGCGCTGCACGACCAGGTAGCTGCAGCCCCCTAGGACATACAGGCGAGGCAGTACGCGGCCGCCATCGGCGCGCAGTACTGCGAGACCTCCGCGCTGCACGACCAGGTAGCTGCAGCCCCCTAGGACATACAGGCGAGGCAGTACGCGGCCGCCATCGGCGCGCAGTACTGCGAGACCTCCGCGCTGCACGACCAGGTAGCTGCAGCCCCCTAGGACATACAGGCGAGGCAGTACGCGGCCGCCATCGGCGCGCAGTACTGCGAGACCTCCGCGCTGCACGACCAGGTAGCTGCAGCCCCCTAGGACATACAGGCGAGGCAGTACGCGGCCGCCATCGGCGCGCAGTACTGCGAGACCTCCGCGCTGCACGACCAGGTAGCTGCAGCCCCCTAGGACATACAGGCGAGGCAGTACGCGGCCGCCATCGGCGCGCAGTACTGCGAGACCTCCGCGCTGCACGACCAGGTAGCTGCAGCCCCCTAGGACATACAGGCGAGGCAGTACGCGGCCGCCATCGGCGCGCAGTACTGCGAGACCTCCGCGCTGCACGACCAGGTAGCTGCAGCCCCCTAGGACATACAGGCGAGGCAGTACGCGGCCGCCATCGGCGCGCAGTACTGCGAGACCTCCGCGCTGCACGACCAGGTAGCTGCAGCCCCCTAGGACATACAGGCGAGGCAGTACGCGGCCGCCATCGGCGCGCAGTACTGCGAGACCTCCGCGCTGCACGACCAGGTAGCTGCAGCCCCCTAGGACATACAGGCGAGGCAGTACGCGGCCGCCATCGGCGCGCAGTACTGCGAGACCTCCGCGCTGCACGACCAGGTAGCTGCAGCCCCCTAGGACATACAGGCGAGGCAGTACGCGGCCGCCATCGGCGCGCAGTACTGCGAGACCTCCGCGCTGCACGACCAGGTAGCTGCAGCCCCCTAGGACATACAGGCGAGGCAGTACGCGGCCGCCATCGGCGCGCAGTACTGCGAGACCTCCGCGCTGCACGACCAGGTAGCTGCAGCCCCCTAGGACATACAGGCGAGGCAGTACGCGGCCGCCATCGGCGCGCAGTACTGCGAGACCTCCGCGCTGCACGACCAGGTAGCTGCAGCCCCCTAGGACATACAGGCGAGGCAGTACGCGGCCGCCATCGGCGCGCAGTACTGCGAGACCTCCGCGCTGCACGACCAGGTAGCTGCAGCCCCCTAGGACATACAGGCGAGGCAGTACGCGGCCGCCATCGGCGCGCAGTACTGCGAGACCTCCGCGCTGCACGACCAGGTAGCTGCAGCCCCCTAGGACATACAGGCGAGGCAGTACGCGGCCGCCATCGGCGCGCAGTACTGCGAGACCTCCGCGCTGCACGACCAGGTAGCTGCAGCCCCCTAGGACATACAGGCGAGGAAGTACGCGGCCGCCATCGGCGCGCAGTACTGCGAGACCTCCGCGCTGCACGACCAGGTAGCTGCAGCCCCCTAGGACATACAGGCGAGGCAGTACGCGGCCGCCATCGGCGCGCAGTACTGCGAGACCTCCGCGCTGCACGACCAGGTAGCTGCAGCCCCCTAGGACATACAGGCGAGGCAGTACGCGGCCGCCATCGGCGCGCAGTACTGCGAGACCTCCGCGCTGCACGACCAGGTAGCTGCAGCCCCCTAGGACATACAGGCGAGGCAGTACGCGGCCGCCATCGGCGCGCAGTACTGCGAGACCTCCGCGCTGCACGACCAGGTAGCTGCAGCCCCCTAGGACATACAGGCGAGGCAGTACGCGGCCGCCATCGGCGCGCAGTACTGCGAGACCTCCGCGCTGCACGACCAGGTAGCTGCAGCCCCCTAGGACATACAGGCGAGGCAGTACGCGGCCGCCATCGGCGCGCAGTACTGCGAGACCTCCGCGCTGCACGACCAGGTAGCTGCAGCCCCCTAGGACATACAGGCGAGGCAGTACGCGGCCGCCATCGGCGCGCAGTACTGCGAGACCTCCGCGCTGCACGACCAGGTAGCTGCAGCCCCCTAGGACATACAGGCGAGGCAGTACGCGGCCGCCATCGGCGCGCAGTACTGCGAGACCTCCGCGCTGCACGACCAGGTAGCTGCAGCCCCCTAGGACATACAGGCGAGGCAGTACGCGGCCGCCATCGGCGCGCAGTACTGCGAGACCTCCGCGCTGCACGACCAGGTAGCTGCAGCCCCCTAGGACATACAGGCGAGGCAGTACGCGGCCGCCATCGGCGCGCAGTACTGCGAGACCTCCGCGCTGCACGACCAGGTAGCTGCAGCCCCCTAGGACATACAGGCGAGGCAGTACGCGGCCGCCATCGGCGCGCAGTACTGCGAGACCTCCGCGCTGCACGACCAGGTAGCTGCAGCCCCCTAGGACATACAGGCGAGGCAGTACGCGGCCGCCATCGGCGCGCAGTACTGCGAGACCTCCGCGCTGCACGACCAGGTAGCTGCAGCCCCCTAGGACATACAGGCGAGGCAGTACGCGGCCGCCATCGGCGCGCAGTACTGCGAGACCTCCGCGCTGCACGACCAGGTAGCTGCAGCCCCCTAGGACATACAGGCGAGGCAGTACGCGGCCGCCATCGGCGCGCAGTACTGCGAGACCTCCGCGCTGCACGACCAGGTAGCTGCAGCCCCCTAGGACATACAGGCGAGGCAGTACGCGGCCGCCATCGGCGCGCAGTACTGCGAGACCTCCGCGCTGCACGACCAGGTAGCTGCAGCCCCCTAGGACATACAGGCGAGGCAGTACGCGGCCGCCATCGGCGCGCAGTACTGCGAGACCTCCGCGCTGCACGACCAGGTAGCTGCAGCCCCCTAGGACATAAAAAAGCTACAGTAGCCTAGCAGCAACGGCCAGGTTTACGGGTCACGACTTCGGTATTAGCGGCTCGCGGCGCGCGGGGCGGCAAGCGTGCCACGTACACCGCGCGATTGGGAATCGTTCCCAAGGTTTCCCAACAAGTCGTTTTCTCGGACATAATCTTTGCCCCCTAGGGGAAAATACGGCACTGCATGCACTTGTGACTCCTCTGGTGTTGCAGGTGTCTACGGGCGACGGTGATCGCGCACCATCAGGTGATCCGTTTGCTCATTTACCCCCTATGACATAATAGAAAACAGCTACAGTACCTAGCAAGCAGCAACGGCCGGGTTTACGGATGACGACTTCACTCTTGGCGGAGAGCGGGGCGGCAGGCATGCCACGTACACCGCGCGATATGTCCGCGCAAACATTTTAAGGAGTGTCTTTTTAAGAGGGCTTATTTTTGCATGAGTTCCATAGAGAAATAAGCCCTTTGAATGAATGAATGAATGATCTTCATGAGGATATAACGGTATGATTTTGTTTTTTCCGCTCACTGCTGCCGCTGGTCTCGCAAAGTCGTAGCTGCCCGTCTAGTACAACTATGCTTCGTGACTTGTCGCGCGACATAGTGCTACTCGTCACCCTCTCACATTACTGCACAGAAAGAGACAGGCATTTATCTCGCGCGAGAAATAGTCGCTTGTGACAGTTGTGCTAGAGGTGCTGGTCTGTTAGCCCGCTTAACGCATAACAGTCTGTCTAAATCTGGTCGGGAGTCGTCCAAGGTTTTCCAACAAAAAGATACTCAGTCGTTTTCTCGGACCTTATGCCAGAATGTCTCAGTTTTCTGCTGAAGACTGCGCATTACGTTGTAGAACCAATGGTGTTGAGTTTCTTCTTGGTCGTTAACCCTTGACAGAGTGGTCGTGGTCATGGGGAGTGGTCCGATTTTCTTATGCTTCTTTCGACACGATATGGTGTGCAACTGCTCAAGCGACGGTCCTGGGCTCGAATTCCAATGGGCGAAAATACTTGTGCGATGAACTTGATTATTTATTCGTTAGATGTTTTCCTTGTATTTAAGTATGTATATATATATATATATATATATAATAAGAATGTATATCGTAAGTGCCCATAACACAAGTCTCCTAGAGCTTACTGTGGAACTAGATCGATTTGTGTAAGTTAGTCCGATATTTATTTATTTTTGTTTATACTCTGACAGCTGTATGTTTCATATTACAGGGCATAGACCAAGTGTTCCTGAGCACAGCAACAGCACTGTTACAGCTGTCAACCACAACTTTAGGCTCCTCGCTGCGCTCGTACGACTCTGACGGCGACCCCGACAGAGTGCCGACAGGTAAAAAAAAATCAAGTCTTTAGACACTTCAGTAAACGTAAAAAAACGTGACATGAGTCCAGCCAGTGAAAGTAATCTTGTATATTTCTTTTAAGGCGATATTGTCCGGCCGTGGTCGCGCGGAACTAATTGACGCTCTTCAAGCGCTGACGCGCGACGATTTTTAGCAGGTTTTCAGTTCTAGTGATTAAATAAATAATTGTATCGAGACAATCCTAGCGAATTTACCTAGATAATGTTAGTATCCATACACTTAAGCAAAAAACGGGTAAAAAAACTTCGTATTTTAGCCTTGCTACTAAAAAAATATTACAAATAGAGGTAACTTTGGGATTCTTTTCTATCGAGCAAAATTTATCCAATCATGTTGGTGAAAACGATTTTATAATCGCAAGATCCTAAAGTATGATATATATGTTTTTCATAATCTTCAAACACTGCTTAATATGTTTACGACTCATTTCAAAATGAGTGAGTTCGGCGTCTACTGGGAAAAGAGCGCCTTAAATACTACACGGAAATTTTAAATAATTATTCGACATTGAAGTCCTGACGCCAATACCACCACCACACAATAATACACGACGATAACTACGCATGACGGTACTATAGTAAGCAAAAGTTAGATGGCATTAGTAGTATATCATCGGTACTTTTCGATATTTTGGTATGGTATGTGCGCTCCGCATGGCGCATTATTCACGACTGACCTTAAACAAATTGTTTTCAAAAATACATACATACAATATCTTAGTAAAATTTCTAAGCTTCTTTTGCTAATTACTTATTGTCTAATATTTGTTATTTACGATAACGCTACGCTGGGAGAAAATCTCACTTCCTAGCCGAGGCAGGACCCTCTATTTAAAAGATAGGTTTATAATCTGATATTTGTTACCAGGCAACCCCACAGAAGACCCCGCCACGCACACCGGGAAAGTGGAATTACCGGCGTGGAGCATCGACAGCATCGCGCACGGCCAGCCCGCCAGGAGCTTGTGCTGCTAGTGGCATGTACTGGGTGAAGAACAATACCACCATTACTCCACAACACTAATGTAATTGCTACTAGCGATATCCAGCAACAAGTAAGACTAGGTCGATGCAGAGTCAGCCACCGGCTAAGCTTGCACCATAGATTGGAGCGGAGTTTTTTTTTTTTTTTCGAAATTTTCTCTTCGTCACGACCTAGCGAAATTTAATTTGTGCATTTAAAAACAAATATTTCTAAAATCGGTTGAGAACTCGCTGAGATCTGCGCATTGTTACAAAGTCCATTCGAGTCGATCCATGGGAGCTTCGCTCGCTTCGCTCGCTCCGCTCCAACAACAGATATTGTAACGGTACATTAACCTATTGACCGCCAAGCGATCTAGCAATTTACCGTGCCACTGACGCCAGAGTAAAAAAAAAAAGATGTGCCCCAAAATCAACAGGGATTGAATAATACTTGTAGCGGTTAGAATTACAAAGTTTTTGATCATTGAAATTTGGACGGCTGTGGCCGACGTGGCGTCTGGGGCACGATTTTTTGTTGACGGCCACAGCCGACTGTGGCGGTCAAAAGGTTAAACGCCGGGTGTTCTTTATAAAGAACAGTAAGTAGAGTTACCGGTGTGAACCATCGACAGCATCGCGCACGGCCAGCCCGCCAATAGCATGTGCTGCTAGTGGTAGGAACCGAGTGTTCCGATTGAGGAACAACCACCACTACTCCTCAACACTAATGTAATTGCTATCCAAGTATCCAGCAGAAAGTGAGACAAAAGACATTTTAACGTTACATCAAATGCCGCGTGTTCTTTATAAAGGCATTCAAAACATCTTAATAATCTGTCGACGCCACAAGCTGCATCAAGCACGAAGGATTGTAATAAGACACTACTAATCGACAATAGCTAAGTGAGCGAGCCCGCTAAGAACATGTGCTGTTAGTTTCAGCCAACCGAGTGTTTCGAGTGAAGAACAAAACCATCACTACTACACAACACTAATGTAATTGCTACTAGCGATATCGAGCAAGAAGTGAGACAACAGACATTCTAACTATTTGTATAGAATCTTTTTATCGATTCTATATTTTTTATGTGGTAATACCACATTTTTATTTTTATAAATAATGACACAAAGGTAAATTAAGAAAGAAAAATTGAATGCGATCTACTACAATCGAAGCGGGGTTTGAACCCGCGACCTCTGCGTTACCGGCGCATTGCTCTCCCAACTGAGCTATTCGACCGCTACGTCAGTCACACCAAATCTTTCATCCCTTAATCCTTTACGCTACTGGAGCGCCCTCTGCGTCATATATGTTTTTTGAAATGCTTATTGCGCATTAGCCATACCCTAGGATGTGCGTTTTACACGCACGATCCCCAATCCCCATTGCTTTACAGCAAGTGTGAAGACTGCGAGAGAGATGGCGCTGTTCTAAATATTTGTATAGAATCTTTTTATCGATTCTATATTTTTTATGTGGTAATACCACATTTTTATTTTTATAAATAATGACACAAAGGTAAATTAAGAAAGAAAAATTGAATGCGATCTACTACAATCGAAGCGGGGTTTGAACCCGCGACCTCTGCGTTACCGGCGCATTGCTCTCCCAACTGAGCTATTCGACCGCTACGTCAGTCACACCAAATCTTTCATCCCTTAATCCTTTACGCTACTGGAGCGCCCTCTGCGTCATATATGTTTTTTGAAATGCTTATTGCGCATTAGCCATACCCTAGGATGTGCGTTTTACACGCACGATCCCCAATCCCCATTGCTTTACAGCAAGTGTGAAGACTGCGAGAGAGATGGCGCTGTTCTAAATATTTGTATAGAATCTTTTTATCGATTCTATATTTTTTATGTGGTAATACCACATTTTTATTTTTATAAATAATGACACAAAGGTAAATTAAGAAAGAAAAATTGAATGCGATCTACTACAATCGAAGCGGGGTTTGAACCCGCGACCTCTGCGTTACCGGCGCATTGCTCTCCCAACTGAGCTATTCGACCGCTACGTCAGTCACACCAAATCTTTCATCCCTTAATCCTTTACGCTACTGGAGCGCCCTCTGCGTCATATATGTTTTTTGAAATGCTTATTGCGCATTAGCCATACCCTAGGATGTGCGTTTTACACGCACGATCCCCAATCCCCATTGCTTTACAGCAAGTGTGAAGACTGCGAGAGAGATGGCGCTGTTCTAAATATTTGTATAGAATCTTTTTATCGATTCTATATTTTTTATGTGGTAATACCACATTTTTATTTTTATAAATAATGACACAAAGGTAAATTAAGAAAGAAAAATTGAATGCGATCTACTACAATCGAAGCGGGGTTTGAACCCGCGACCTCTGCGTTACCGGCGCATTGCTCTCCCAACTGAGCTATTCGACCGCTACGTCAGTCACACCAAATCTTTCATCCCTTAATCCTTTACGCTACTGGAGCGCCCTCTGCGTCATATATGTTTTTTGAAATGCTTATTGCGCATTAGCCATACCCTAGGATGTGCGTTTTACACGCACGATCCCCAATCCCCATTGCTTTACAGCAAGTGTGAAGACTGCGAGAGAGATGGCGCTGTTCTAAATATTTGTATAGAATCTTTTTATCGATTCTATATTTTTTATGTGGTAATACCACATTTTTATTTTTATAAATAATGACACAAAGGTAAATTAAGAAAGAAAAATTGAATGCGATCTACTACAATCGAAGCGGGGTTTGAACCCGCGACCTCTGCGTTACCGGCGCATTGCTCTCCCAACTGAGCTATTCGACCGCTACGTCAGTCACACCAAATCTTTCATCCCTTAATCCTTTACGCTACTGGAGCGCCCTCTGCGTCATATATGTTTTTTGAAATGCTTATTGCGCATTAGCCATACCCTAGGATGTGCGTTTTACACGCACGATCCCCAATCCCCATTGCTTTACAGCAAGTGTGAAGACTGCGAGAGAGATGGCGCTGTTCTAAATATTTGTATAGAATCTTTTTATCGATTCTATATTTTTTATGTGGTAATACCACATTTTTATTTTTATAAATAATGACACAAAGGTAAATTAAGAAAGAAAAATTGAATGCGATCTACTACAATCGAAGCGGGGTTTGAACCCGCGACCTCTGCGTTACCGGCGCATTGCTCTCCCAACTGAGCTATTCGACCGCTACGTCAGTCACACCAAATCTTTCATCCCTTAATCCTTTACGCTACTGGAGCGCCCTCTGCGTCATATATGTTTTTTGAAATGCTTATTGCGCATTAGCCATACCCTAGGATGTGCGTTTTACACGCACGATCCCCAATCCCCATTGCTTTACAGCAAGTGTGAAGACTGCGAGAGAGATGGCGCTGTTCTAAATATTTGTATAGAATCTTTTTATCGATTCTATATTTTTTATGTGGTAATACCACATTTTTATTTTTATAAATAATGACACAAAGGTAAATTAAGAAAGAAAAATTGAATGCGATCTACTACAATCGAAGCGGGGTTTGAACCCGCGACCTCTGCGTTACCGGCGCATTGCTCTCCCAACTGAGCTATTCGACCGCTACGTCAGTCACACCAAATCTTTCATCCCTTAATCCTTTACGCTACTGGAGCGCCCTCTGCGTCATATATGTTTTTTGAAATGCTTATTGCGCATTAGCCATACCCTAGGATGTGCGTTTTACACGCACGATCCCCAATCCCCATTGCTTTACAGCAAGTGTGAAGACTGCGAGAGAGATGGCGCTGTTCTAAATATTTGTATAGAATCTTTTTATCGATTCTATATTTTTTATGTGGTAATACCACATTTTTATTTTTATAAATAATGACACAAAGGTAAATTAAGAAAGAAAAATTGAATGCGATCTACTACAATCGAAGCGGGGTTTGAACCCGCGACCTCTGCGTTACCGGCGCATTGCTCTCCCAACTGAGCTATTCGACCGCTACGTCAGTCACACCAAATCTTTCATCCCTTAATCCTTTACGCTACTGGAGCGCCCTCTGCGTCATATATGTTTTTTGAAATGCTTATTGCGCATTAGCCATACCCTAGGATGTGCGTTTTACACGCACGATCCCCAATCCCCATTGCTTTACAGCAAGTGTGAAGACTGCGAGAGAGATGGCGCTGTTCTAAATATTTGTATAGAATCTTTTTATCGATTCTATATTTTTTATGTGGTAATACCACTTTTTTATTTTTATAAATAATGACACAAAGGTAAATTAAGAAAGAAAAATTGAATGCGATCTACTACAATCGAAGCGGGGTTTGAACCCGCGACCTCTGCGTTACCGGCGCATTGCTCTCCCAACTGAGCTATTCGACCGCTACGTCAGTCACACCAAATCTTTCATCCCTTAATCCTTTACGCTACTGGAGCGCCCTCTGCGTCATATATGTTTTTTGAAATGCTTATTGCGCATTAGCCATACCCTAGGATGTGCGTTTTACACGCACGATCCCCAATCCCCATTGCTTTACAGCAAGTGTGAAGACTGCGAGAGAGATGGCGCTGTTCTAAATATTTGTATAGAATCTTTTTATCGATTCTATATTTTTTATGTGGTAATACCACATTTTTATTTTTATAAATAATGACACAAAGGTAAATTAAGAAAGAAAAATTGAATGCGATCTACTACAATCGAAGCGGGGTTTGAACCCGCGACCTCTGCGTTACCGGCGCATTGCTCTCCCAACTGAGCTATTCGACCGCTACGTCAGTCACACCAAATCTTTCATCCCTTAATCCTTTACGCTACTGGAGCGCCCTCTGCGTCATATATGTTTTTTGAAATGCTTATTGCGCATTAGCCATACCCTAGGATGTGCGTTTTACACGCACGATCCCCAATCCCCATTGCTTTACAGCAAGTGTGAAGACTGCGAGAGAGATGGCGCTGTTCTAAATATTTGTATAGAATCTTTTTATCGATTCTATATTTTTTATGTGGTAATACCACATTTTTATTTTTATAAATAATGACACAAAGGTAAATTAAGAAAGAAAAATTGAATGCGATCTACTACAATCGAAGCGGGGTTTGAACCCGCGACCTCTGCGTTACCGGCGCATTGCTCTCCCAACTGAGCTATTCGACCGCTACGTCAGTCACACCAAATCTTTCATCCCTTAATCCTTTACGCTACTGGAGCGCCCTCTGCGTCATATATGTTTTTTGAAATGCTTATTGCGCATTAGCCATACCCTAGGATGTGCGTTTTACACGCACGATCCCCAATCCCCATTGCTTTACAGCAAGTGTGAAGACTGCGAGAGAACGCAGAGGTCGCGGGTTCAAACCCCGCTTCGATTGTAGTAGATCGCATTCAATTTTTCTTTCTTAATTTACCTTTGTGTCATTATTTATAAAAATAAAAATGTGGTATTACCACATAAAAAATATAGAATCGATAAAAAGATTCTATACAAATATTTAGAACAGCGCCATCTCTCTCGCAGTCTTCACACTTGCTGTAAAGCAATGGGGATTGGGGATCGTGCGTGTAAAACGCACATCCTAGGGTATGGCTAATGCGCAATAAGCATTTCAAAAAACATATATGACGCAGAGGGCGCTCCAGTAGCGTAAAGGATTAAGGGATGAAAGATTTGGTGTGACTGACGTAGCGGTCGAATAGCTCAGTTGGGAGAGCAATGCGCCGGTAACGCAGAGGTCGCGGGTTCAAACCCCGCTTCGATTGTAGTAGATCGCATTCAATTTTTCTTTCTTAATTTACCTTTGTGTCATTATTTATAAAAATAAAAATGTGGTATTACCACATAAAAAATATAGAATCGATAAAAAGATTCTATACAAATATTTAGAACAGCGCCATCTCTCTCGCAGTCTTCACACTTGCTGTAAAGCAATGGGGATTGGGGATCGTGCGTGTAAAACGCACATCCTAGGGTATGGCTAATGCGCAATAAGCATTTCAAAAAACATATATGACGCAGAGGGCGCTCCAGTAGCGTAAAGGATTAAGGGATGAAAGATTTGGTGTGACTGACGTAGCGGTCGAATAGCTCAGTTGGGAGAGCAATGCGCCGGTAACGCAGAGGTCGCGGGTTCAAACCCCGCTTCGATTGTAGTAGATCGCATTCAATTTTTCTTTCTTAATTTACCTTTGTGTCATTATTTATAAAAATAAAAATGTGGTATTACCACATAAAAAATATAGAATCGATAAAAAGATTCTATACAAATATTTAGAACAGCGCCATCTCTCTCGCAGTCTTCACACTTGCTGTAAAGCAATGGGGATTGGGGATCGTGCGTGTAAAACGCACATCCTAGGGTATGGCTAATGCGCAATAAGCATTTCAAAAAACATATATGACGCAGAGGGCGCTCCAGTAGCGTAAAGGATTAAGGGATGAAAGATTTGGTGTGACTGACGTAGCGGTCGAATAGCTCAGTTGGGAGAGCAATGCGCCGGTAACGCAGAGGTCGCGGGTTCAAACCCCGCTTCGATTGTAGTAGATCGCATTCAATTTTTCTTTCTTAATTTACCTTTGTGTCATTATTTATAGACATTCTAACGTTACATTAAAAGCCGGGTGTTCTTTATAAAGACCAGTAAGTAGTTGCCGACGTGGAGCATCGCGGACGGCTAGCCCGCCTCGAGCATTCCTGTTAGTTGCAAAACACCGAGTGTTCTTTGTGAGGTGTTCCTTAACCACCACTACTACTACTAAGGTTTTGCCAATATCGATATCCAACAAGTAGTAAGACAACAGACATTCTAGCGGCTGAGTTACAATAAAAGTCCGGTGTTCTTTATTAAGAACAAAACTACCACAAATAACACCGCTAATGCACACGTTTCCCTATTATAAAATAGTTTAAAAAATGCCTCAAATTACATTTATAAAAATTATACATATATTGTAAAACTGTGACCTAATCTTAACAAATGCTTATCTTATTTATAATCTATATAATATACATATAACTTGCCTTCGTAACGTGATATTGGATCTTGCCTTATATACTTGCCTTTAAAGTTATTTACATTTAAAGTATACACGCGAATTTAACCTATATACGATGATTTACAATCGTTATTTATAAAATCTTCGTCAAATATTCCCATGATTGGAAAATGATCAAACATGGAAGTTAATTTTAATTTCAGTTTAAATGAAAATAAAATGTGGCGGATACGCTACCATTATGAAGGCACTGATATGATTTGGAACTGCATTTTCCAATTTTTCGCATCAATTTAAAAAAAATGTTTACGCTAGCAGACGTTACTTTCATAAAAACTAATTAGTCTAAGGGCCGATTTTTCAATCACCAGATAAAGTTACCTGCCAGTTAAAATTATTGCTACCCTTTTCTAACATTTATCTGATAGATATGTTTTATCTGGTGATTGAAAAATCGGCCCTAAATGGATTATCTATTCTCAACAATATAAGTTGAGACGATCTTGCAAAAAGTCAGAATCTTTACGATAGATGCCGCTACGGTGCCACCCTAATGAAGCAACTGGTTGTAAAATCCAATGGCTCGAGAGGTTTTAGTGACCTAATAGGTATGACCCGGTAATAATTGACCAAGAAAGTCGTTGGAGCCCGTAGTATTACATTTTTAAATTTTTCGCTTTTATAAGCTTATAATTTGGTCCATTGCCGATATGACATATCTACATTGTTTTAATATGATACATCGGTAATGGATGACAGAACATGAAAACCAGCACGCCTTAAGAGACCTTATTCATTTTAAAATGCTGATTGCTTTAGACATTTTTATCTATGATTAAACATGTTTCTTAACATATGATTGATGTTACTACCTAGAACAGGGCTATTGGGATTTATTGGCATATATTTAAAACCTACAGTTTGAATTTTTCATTGATAATTTTTGTTTCAAAAACTACTCGAAATTGACAAAATTCACGCGAAAAATTAGTTTTTTCTACTTATTTTCAACTGCACGCAATAAAAGCATGAAAGAGCTATGTTACTACCTAGAACTCGGGGAAAAGTATTATTCACATCAAAAAATTGGTTGAAATTATCAATATATTTGTCAAAATATGAAAAAAATTAATTTTAAAAGGAATAAGGCCTCTTAACTGTGACGCTGTCGCGCGACAGATACTACCTGTCACTTTCCTGTCTATACTGTGCGAGCAAGACAGATAATTAAGATATCCGAGACTTACAGGCCGAACAGTTGACAACATTTAATTTTTTTAACCAGGCTTTTTATCGTGTTCAAAGGATAAAACATTAAATATTACCACATTATTACATATTTCGAAAATGTCCCACTTTGTGATTGAAAAATTCATTTAAAAAGTTCCTCGTTCTAAAAGAGCGTAGGCCAGTAATTGGTCACAGCGCCAAAAATCATACCTACAGTTCCGACTATTACTAAGCCTAATTTAGTATGGAAATTGTACCACTGATCTTTGTGTGTCGGAGGGCCGATTCTTAGATGACGCGGCTTTCACATTTTTTTATATTTAAAAAAATAATAAGTTTAAAAAAAATAGTTTTGGATTCTGTGAGAATAAATTTATGAAATTAGTTTACAATTAACACTATTTGAGAATTTGAAATGTTGTTAATCAATGGCCCACTTTTGACCACTCTGACCCATATATGCCTATATCCGCCATTTTGTTTTCATTTAATCTTTATAGATGGACTTATGTCCGCTAGTTGTGAAAGAAGTTAGGTATAAAAATGTAAAATTAAGTATGCGTAATGTGTTCAGATTTTATGTATGTTAAAATAATGTTATTAATAAGTAAGTTAGTTTATTTTATAAATGAGTAATATAATCTCAGTTTGTATCGTTAGTATATGAGAGCCATTTTGGGACCAATTGTTAATGTATTTTATATAGTTTTAGGTTTTTTTTTATATACTTTTGAATATAATTATAGAAAGATGTTATCTAGGTAAGTATGTTCCTACTGGGACTTCCAATCTCGTTTTTTTTTATACATACAATCTCAAGATCCTGGAATTCATCATCCAAAAAACCGAGATTGGAAGCCTTGGTTCAAAGTCTTCGTAATTTGTCATTATAAAATAAGATTTTTTCTAAACATACCTCTGTCCATGTTTGTTGAGGATAATCACTCAACACTGCCTCTTCGGTAGCTCACGAGTGAGCACAGTGGACTGTATTATCGGCTCTCGGAATTCGTGGCTCCAGTTCGGTCGCCGTGGCTATCCCAGTCGTAGGCACGGCGGTTCAGACGCGGCACGTAGTTGCCACGTAGATGCTGCGTAACACGTAGCAAATCGTACGTTCGTAGCTCGTAGCTCGTAGTACAGGTTCGGTTTCGTAGCTCCGGATCCGATGCGTAGCTGCACGACGTGAATGTCACGTAGATATCACGTAGGGCACGTAGACCGAAGTTCGGAGATCAACCAAACGAATGGGACCTCAGACGAACTTGGTTACGGCAGCAGGTCGACGCAGGTTCGATGCAGGTTCGAGTACGAGTTATAAAAACACTGGTTGACTTGTTCGTTCTTTAATTTTCTTCGGCAGTATGGTAAATAATCGAAAACAATAATTCCTTATAAGCTATTTCCTTAAGATCTAACAAGACTCAGGACTCGTAAGCAAACTACTGGCTCGCAGGCCAATAGGAGGCGTCGAACCGTACATTCTACGGCCGGCACGCCCCTTTCGTCAAGTGCGTTCTTTTCTAAGAGTCGTTGTATGGAAAAGTGAACTGGCTACGTGATTGGCCGTTCATTTTCCCATTTTTCAGCCCTAACGGCTTTTCTGGTCTACGGGATGAGCGGTTCGGGGAGGGTCGTGTCTACGTTTACGGTTCGATATCTACGTGAGATGTCTCATTCTGTAGCTTTCATTGCACCGCATTAAATGGCCTTACGTTTTATAAGATAAGAGTTACGGTTCGTTAGCTATTAAGTCGGATCGATCGATAAAGTTAATTTTACGTTGTGCTGGCAAGTCGCGGAAGGCTATAAAAGGTAAGTGCAATGAGTCCAGATGCATTTCTAAGTGTATTCTAAGCGATTAGGTCATAGTGAAGTTAATTTGAATTGTTAAAACGAAATTCCGATACGATTTCGTACTGAAAATGGGCTCTAATTGGACGGTTCATAATTCACGTTAATTTTACGTTAACGTGAATTGCGGCTGACCTAATTACTTTAGAAACATAATAAAAACGGATTCCTGATGGGATTATCCGTTGCTATCGCTTGGCACTATTGCGGAAGCGATAACAGGTGATGTAATATTATCATAACATTGCCACGTGGTTCGGCACCACGTGAATATCTTATGCAATATTCATCGCTATCGAATTGTGATTTTCGGATCGGGATTGGTTTGGGATTAGACCAGTTACATACATATGTCTCTTTTACGGACTGTTATATACATTTGGTACATAATAACTCGACTTATAGCGTCTTTTATGCGCAATAAAATAAATTAAATAAATTAACGTTATGTACATCAAATTTCGCTTATAAATTAACAGTTTTCGGCTTGTGTCCGTAACAATTCTCCCCCCGATCGCAGAGTCGATCCCTCGGTGATGGGCAGGACCACAAGCCGGCTCGTAGCTCGCCTGAAGACTCCTCCTCTTGTCCTGACGTCCACGTTCCGTACTGCGCCGTCAGGGCCGGGGTAGGTCGCCTCCACGATGCCGCGCGGCCACACGTTGCGGGGCGCGCTGGAGTCCGTGATGAGCACGTAGTCACCAACGGCGACCGTAGGCTCCCGTGACATTGAGGATTGTCGTGGGGCTAAGGTCGGCAGGTATTCTCGGATCCACCGGTTCCACCAGTGGTCGGCGAGAGCTTGACTTGCTTTCCATGATTTGCGATCTGCCTCGTCGCAGGGGCCGGTTAGTGGGACCCCCGCCGGGCCGCCCAATAAAAAGTGATTGGGCGTTATCGCTTCGCTCTCGTTCGGATCAACGCTCACGTGTGTTAGGGGACGTGAGTTGACCGAATATTCAACTTCGGCTAGAAGTGTAATCAGGATTTCTTCTTTCGGGCTTCGTGTGTTTAGTGTAGCGGCGAGTGCAGTCTTGACGCTTTGTATGAGGCGCTCCCAGGCGCCGCCCATGTTCGGTGCGCCGGGTGCGATGAAACGCCAACTCATTCGGTGTTGCACGCCGTGTTCTTGTAGCGCCGGTATCCAGTCGTGGTAGGCGGCGCGTAGCTCAGCATCCGTGCCCCTCAGATTTGTACCGTTATCACTCCACATAACGGCGGGCCATCCTCTGCGGGCGGCAAGGCGGCGTAGCGACATGACGGCGCTGCTCGTAGACAGGGAGTACACGAGCTCCATGTGTACAGCTCGGGTCGTGAGGCACGTGTAAAGCGCTACCCAGCGCTTCTCGTGCCGGCGGCCCACAGTGACTGTGAGCGGGCCGAACAGGTCCACCGCACAGTAAGTGAAGGGCCGTGCGTGCGGCTGCAAGCGATCAGAGGGCAGATCGCCTAAGGGCGGCACGCGTGGGCGCGTGCGGCGGAGCACGCAATGCATGCACGCTCGAGCCACACTGCGAACGGTTGGTCGCAGGTGCAGGATCCACAGTTGTTGCCTTAAATCATTCACAACTGTTTCGTTAGAACAATGATGCGCTCGCTTATGAGCGCGCAAAATTAAAAGTTTCGTAAATGGATTCCGCCCGTCCAATATGACGGGTTGCTTGTTTGTAGTCGTGGGCGCGGCGTCGATACGCCCGCGCATATGTATGAGGCCGTCGTCTTGCAGCTGCGGGTCTAGCTTGTACAGCCGACTGCTACGGGCAATGGCCTCCCCCCGTGAGAGAGCTCGGAGTTCCTCGGGAAAATCCCGCCGCTGAGCCCACTGCATCCACAGGTTTTCAGCTATTAAATAGTGACGTGTTTCTAACGGTACCTGTGTTTTCTTTTTCAGTCGCTCTATGAAAAGAAGTGCTCGGGCCGTCGCGCCGATCAAGCGATCGTAGTTGCTGAAACGCTCGATTTTCGGCAGCGGCGGGTCTACGTGATTCGTCACGTAACATCGTTCTGTCGGTACCTGCTCGGTTATTTCGATCGATGGCTCTGCTTGCGGTGCTCGAGTTTCTTGCGGCCATTCGGGTTCGGGTTGTCGCAGGAAATCAGGACCCACGTACCATCTATCGGTGCTCCTTACCACGCGATAGGGGTCCGGTCGAGTACCGTCGTCGGCCGGGTTCAGTTTTGTAGGGACCCAACGCCATTGTTCGGGTTCGGTGAGCTCCGCTATCTCGCCTAAGCGGTGGCTCACGAACGCGCTGTATCGGCGCGCGTTCTCGCGTACCCAGTGCAGTACGGTTCGGCTGTCGGTCCAGTAGACGATCTGCACGGGTTTCACGCGATGCTCGTTCTGTAATGTCTGCGCTAATCGGGCTCCTATTAAAGCGGCTTGAAGTTCGGCTCGCGGTATGGACAAGCGACGAACGGGAGTTACCTTAGATTTCGCTGCAGCTAAGTGTACTCGCGGCTCGTTTTCGCCCGTCTCCCCTTCCGTCCTCCAGTACGCGGTGGCGGCGAACGCTTGCTCTGACGCGTCCACAAACACGTGCAGTTGATGCCGCACGCCTGTACCTAGCTGGATACAGCGTCGCGGTAATCGCAGCTCGGCTACGTGTTTTATGTGCTCCAACCACGTAACGAAAGCGTTGTTTAACTCGCCTGGCAGCGGCGAGTCCCAGCTCGTTCTCAGGGCCCACACGTTCTGTAGCAGGACCTTTCCCGTCACGGTGTACTGCGCTAAGTACCCGAGCGGGTCGAACAGGCTCATCAAAGCGCTGAGGGCTTCGCGCTTCGTGGGGCCCCGCTGTAGTTCTCGTACCTCGGGCGGCACGCGAATCAGCGATGTATTGAAGCTCAACTCGTCGGTCCGAGCGTTCCAATATAATCCCAATACCTTTTGCTCTTTGTTGCCTAAGCTTGTGAGATCGTCGGCGGCTCGTTGCTCGGGCGGGATCTGCTCCATTAACCTCGTCGAATTCGAGGCCCAGCTTCGCAGGACGAAACCTCCCATAGCGTGTGAGGCTGCTACTTGCTTAGCGGCGTCGATCGCCTGCTGCTCCGTCTCGTATCCCGCCAAGAAATCATCCATATAATGATTCGTCTGGATATCGTAAACGGCGTCCGGATACAGCTCGGCGTTGTCCTGGGCGTTCCTGTTTCGCACGCTATGTGCTAAATATGGAGAAGACGTATTCCCGAATATCATCGATTTCATACGATATACTTGCGGCGGTCGCTCCCGGTTCATTCCCCTCCACAGGAATAGCTGCGCCATTTGATCGTCGGGTCTCATCTGGATCCGTAAAAACATCTCCTGTATGTCGGCGCTAACTGCGAACTCACCTTCGCGGAATCTGCACAGGATACCCGGGAGTGACTGCAGTAAATCCGGGCCCTCCAGCAGCTTGTCGTTCAGACTGACGTTCTGCGAGGTCGCCCTGGAATCGAATACTAACCTGATTTTATTGCCCTTGTTTATGTTGCGTACAGCAAAGTGCGGCAAAAACCAGGTTTTATGACCGTCGTAATCGCCTATGTGTCGCACGGCGTACTCCTTGGTCAGCAAGTTATCTATTTGCGCGGTGTATTCCGCTGCAAATGTCGGATCCTTATCCATGCGTCGTTCGATGCCGCGCAACCTATTATACGCCATTGTATAACTGGGCGGCAAGCAGGGTTCGTCGTCGCGCCACAGTTGTCCAACCTCGTAGCGCGGGCCGTCGATGCGTTTAACTGTCGCGTTAAATATGTCGATAGCGCGTTGATCCTGCGGGCTCCTTTTGTCGATCAACTTCACGCCTAGCGCTTCGACGTCAAAGTACCTTTTCAACGCCATGTTTATTTCTCGGTCTTCATCCGAGAAAGCGTGCATGACCACCTCTCGATCGCTCTGGTTTCGTAAGTAGCGTGGGGCCATACCGTAAATTGTCCATCCGATTTTCGAACGGATCGCCACCGGGTCGCACTGCCTTCCTGTCCTCGTCTCTAGCGGCAGCGTCAGGTGCCAGTGGTCCGCGCCCAATAGTATTTTAGGCGCGGCATGCTCGTAGCAGGCTTCGTTCAAGTCGGCTAAATGTTCGAAGTTGAGTACCGCCCTACGCGGCATGTACTGCTCGCGTAGTCCAAGTTGCGGTACAGTGCGCAGCGTAAGCGAGTGTGACGGGCCTCCATTCGTAGCTCGGACGCTTACCTCTACGCGCTGACTCGGTTGCGTTAGGCATATCGAGCCTACGCCTTGTATGACGAGAGGTTTTTCAGGTCCCGTTGCTCCTAGTTGATCCGCCAGTCCCTGATCGATGAGAGATATCGTGCTCCCCTCATCGATCATACAGAATGTTTCGATGCTTCCGCATGGTCCGCTAACGACGATAGGCATTATCTTAAGCATTACCTTCGTGTTTGCGTCGACGGTATTGGCGGTTAGCTCCGCCGTAGTGTGCGCGTGCTCGCTCTGCACGGGCGTCTCGTCTCTACGCGCGGGGCCGGGCGCCGCTTGCGCTGTGCTACGCGTCGGGCGGGCTGGGCGGTCGAGTGCTACGTCGGGTGCTACGTGGGGCGGCGCCTTACTCGTAGGCGGCGTCGTATCGTGTAGCAATTTGTGGTGCGAGTGTGGGCAGTTGGGCACGCCGCAACCTTTCGCCGTGCAGTTCTCGCGGCGGTGTCTTTTGTCGAGACACTTATAGCAGATGCGTGCGTCTCGAGCCCACTCCCATCTCGCTCCTATCGTCATACCTAATAACTTGCGGCAGTCCGTGGTTCGGTGTGTGTTGCCGCAACACAGACAGGCGTCCACTCGTTCTGTGGCGTATGTCTGGGCTCTTACGGGTGCGGGGCGTCGTATCGCAGCTCCGCTGTTCACAGGGTTCGGGCGTCGGGACGGCAGCGGCTGGTGATTCACGTTCGTAGCGGCTGGGCGTCGCGACGCCGGGGCTCGTGCGTGCGAGAATTGTAATTCGGCGTCGGATTCGTCGAGTAGGAATTCCGCTAGCATTACGATCTCGCACTCACCTGTTCGCATGTGTTCACGTGCGTGTGTGCACCATCTCGATCTCAGGTGCGGGCTCAGACGGTCGGTAATCTCTCGGATCAATAATGGATTACCTGCGTAGTGTGACTTATCTAAGTCCATGAGCGTCGCGACGATGTTCATTACTTTTATGGAAAAAGTGTTGAGGTCAGTCGCGCTCGGTCCTAGGGCGGGCAATCGTTTCAAGTCCTCCAGCGCCCTGTCGACGAGAATGTCGGTCCTACCGAAATTCTTTTTTAATATTCGGATGATTAAGTCCGGACTCGATCCCGACGCCAGCATGTGTTGGACGCATTCTCGCGCCTCACCTTTCAGCGCTGCGCGGAGTCGAGCCATGTTCTCGAAATTTGAGAACTTATACCGCTGCGTGCTCTCGGTGTACGAGTGGTAAAATGTTAACCACTCGTTCGGCAGTCCGGTATAGATCGGGAGTTCGTATACCTGTTTCGGCGGCGGACGAGTTATACTCTCGATGCGATCGGCAAGTCGGTCGATGTCCTCGTTGCGGCTCGCGGTTCGGCTTCGGCTCGGACGTAAGAGTTCGCCTCGTTCAGGCGTGACCGTGCGCTGCCTCATCGGCGTCGGTTTAGCAGGCGCGATCTTGGCTCCGTCACTCACCTCGGTTCGTTGAAACCACGCATCGATACGCTGCGTGGTTTCTTGGTCGGTTGGCGTCCGTCGACCCGCCTGTGAGCCGCCAGCCTGGGACCCCTCAGCCTCGATCTGTTGCAGCTCGGACTCGAGTCGCTTCCTGACGAGGTCCTCTTCGACTCGGAGTTGTTGGCGGCGCAGCTCTGCGATGCTTTCGGCTGCGGCGAGTTCGGCTTGCTTCCTGCGGGCCTCGGTGGTGCTGCTCGTCGCGGACGTGACCGTAGGCGCGCGGGTGTTGCCGATGTTGAAGCGTACTTGGTCGAAAGCACGTTCGCGATCGGCTCGTTCTCGGGAACGATCGGCGGTGCGGGTCGCGGCTTGAGTCGCAGGCGCGCGGGCCGCGGGTGATTCGATTTGCGCATGCGCGGCGAGGGGCGCATTAAACGCGTGGTGCGCGGAAAACGCGAAAGCCTCGGGGCCCTCGCGGTCGCGGTTGTGGCCGGGCGCTCGTGCTTCGGGGCGCGCCGGCAGGTGAGTCGTCGGTGTCGAAAAGCCGGCTGCGGGGTCGTCGCGTTGCCCCCGTAGGCTGGCTCGTCGCAGGTGCTCCTCCAGTTTCTGCCGCCATTGGGTCGTGTCCGTGGGCGGCGATTCCGGGTTCGATCTGCGGCTCGGTTCGTCCAGGGCGGCGTGTTGTGGCTCCCTGGTGTCCGACAGTCGTCGATGCGCTTCGTGCATCTTCGCAGACGTGGATTCCCCTCGGTTCGGTTCGCTGGGGGCTCGGCCGTCTCGTGATGCTTGGCGTCTCGTGTGGACCATCGTTGTCGGTTGGTTCGGCGGTTCTTCTGATCCGGCTCTCGAATGACCAAAATGTTGAGGATAATCACTCAACACTGCCTCTTCGGTAGCTCACGAGTGAGCACAGTGGACTGTATTATCGGCTCTCGGAATTCGTGGCTCCAGTTCGGTCGCCGTGGCTATCCCAGTCGTAGGCACGGCGGTTCAGACGCGGCACGTAGTTGCCACGTAGATGCTGCGTAACACGTAGCAAATCGTACGTTCGTAGCTCGTAGCTCGTAGTACAGGTTCGGTTTCGTAGCTCCGGATCCGATGCGTAGCTGCACGACGTGAATGTCACGTAGATATCACGTAGGGCACGTAGACCGAAGTTCGGAGATCAACCAAACGAATGGGACCTCAGACGAACTTGGTTACGGCAGCAGGTCGACGCAGGTTCGATGCAGGTTCGAGTACGAGTTATAAAAACACTGGTTGACTTGTTCGTTCTTTAATTTTCTTCGGCAGTATGGTAAATAATCGAAAACAATAATTCCTTATAAGCTATTTCCTTAAGATCTAACAAGACTCAGGACTCGTAAGCAAACTACTGGCTCGCAGGCCAATAGGAGGCGTCGAACCGTACATTCTACGGCCGGCACGCCCCTTTCGTCAAGTGCGTTCTTTTCTAAGAGTCGTTGTATGGAAAAGTGAACTGGCTACGTGATTGGCCGTTCATTTTCCCATTTTTCAGCCCTAACGGCTTTTCTGGTCTACGGGATGAGCGGTTCGGGGAGGGTCGTGTCTACGTTTACGGTTCGATATCTACGTGAGATGTCTCATTCTGTAGCTTTCATTGCACCGCATTAAATGGCCTTACGTTTTATAAGATAAGAGTTACGGTTCGTTAGCTATTAAGTCGGATCGATCGATAAAGTTAATTTTACGTTGTGCTGGCAAGTCGCGGAAGGCTATAAAAGGTAAGTGCAATGAGTCCAGATGCATTTCTAAGTGTATTCTAAGCGATTAGGTCATAGTGAAGTTAATTTGAATTGTTAAAACGAAATTCCGATACGATTTCGTACTGAAAATGGGCTCTAATTGGACGGTTCATAATTCACGTTAATTTTACGTTAACGTGAATTGCGGCTGACCTAATTACTTTAGAAACATAATAAAAACGGATTCCTGATGGGATTATCCGTTGCTATCGCTTGGCACTATTGCGGAAGCGATAACAGGTGATGTAATATTATCATAACATTGCCACGTGGTTCGGCACCACGTGAATATCTTATGCAATATTCATCGCTATCGAATTGTGATTTTCGGATCGGGATTGGTTTGGGATTAGACCAGTTACATACATATGTCTCTTTTACGGACTGTTATATACATTTGGTACATAATAACTCGACTTATAGCGTCTTTTATGCGCAATAAAATAAATTAAATAAATTAACGTTATGTACATCAAATTTCGCTTATAAATTAACAGTTTTCGGCTTGTGTCCGTAACAATGTTATTACTATAATAATGCTATTATTCACTAGCGACCCGCCCCGGCTTCGCACGGGTGCAATCTATATTATGCATGTGTTATAGTAGTAGTTATTTTAAACGTTAACCTTTTTAACGCCGATGTTGACTGTGACCCACAGCTAAAATTGCGTCGGACATGCCATCTAAACTTAAATAATCAAAAGCTTTGTAATAGGCATGCCGATTTTTTTTGGTATTTCAATCGATTATATGTCTTATTGGAATAAAATGTGCATATGGGACTAACTACACTAAGAGTGCTCTAAAAGTCAGAAATTACCGTCAAAGTTCAATATTATTACGGAGCGCTAAAAACGCTCCATACAAATAGCTACCTAATCGTGATGCCATTATATGTTATGTGTACCAATATTTGTATGGAGACAATAAGTAATTTGCCATTTTTACCGTGACAAAGTGCGTTTAAGTCCATAGATGTCATACAATTATTATTTTGTTAAATCTGAAAACAATCTCAAAATTAGTTTTGGATATAAAAAAAATTGCATACCCTTGTAGCCACATATTTCAAAAACTATAATTCTTTCGATATTTTTTCTTTGCTACATGACATATTGAGCTAATTTTATTCGTATAACTGGGTCATTGTCAGATTTAGTTGCGCGTCCCTCCGGTGGACATTGGCGAAATTAAGGATTCCAGAGCCTAATTTTCTGATAAAATGCCTGTGAGAATAAAGAACGTTCCCTCTTCCGATGATAATCCGATGTAATAGCAACATAACCTAGATTCATACAAGCTCTTAACTTTTGACCACTGAAGGGACAAATTTTGTTTTTTGACCAACTAGTATGCTGAGAATTTAACCAGTCGTCATTCCTATTGAAAATGCTACAAGTATTTCTCAATTCATGTTGATTTTTGATCTGGCGTCAGGGGCACGGTGAATGCTTCACGCTTGGCGTTGAAAAGATTAAACGTGCCTTTATTATATGTTCTAGTTTTTTAAAAGATGATATCACAAATTATGTTATTGAAGTTCGATGCAATGAATTTATTTGCTAGTACATAGTTCGCTAGTTTAGTGTATTTTTATCGTTAGTTATAAAATTCGTTATGCCGATAATAGATGGCACTAGTTCATTTATTTCGTTTGTTCATAATCAAAATAAATCTATTTATGTAAATCACTTGTCAAGAAAGTTATACAGTGTAGAATAATACAAGTCTTTCCTGAAAAAATAAATGATATTTTGTGTATACAGCTCAAACAATACTTAGGGTTTGCAGTGTTTAGTTTTTGATATGTACATATTTTTTTATATTTGTAGAAACTTTCTTATGTTGCTTTATAACTATTCCTATGCTGTATTATGCCGATATTCAAATTATTGTGATATAACAATAAAGATATTTTTCTACTTACTCTCGTTTTTGCTTGACTTACCAGTTACGGTGATGGCCTTTTGACCGCCACAGTAGTCATATCACATCGGTAAATTTCTACGCTGATGCCCACGTCGTCAACATCGTCAATAGCTGTTTTTCAATCCGCTGATTGTTTTTTTTTACGTGGCACGGTGAATTCTACACCGTGGTGTTCAAAAGGTGGGTAGTTGAGTTTGTTCATATAGGTCCAAAAAAAATACAAATCCCATAAAACTATATGACATCATATGACATACTCCCTCCTGCACTAAAAATTAAGATGACTCTTCTTCCTATAATATTAAACTACTCGAGAAGTTTGGCCGGGGTATTACTATGTAGGTAAGAGGTTTTGAAGCGCAGTGACAGAAGTTTTAGAGTTTTGGTTGTCATCGGGTGATATGAAGTGTGGAGGGTAGAGGGGCGCTCCGCTGCGGACTCTTACTTCGGCCTTCGCCTCGGCCAACTGCACGAGTATTGCGGAACCGCAATTAGGGTTCAGAAGGTTCATCCTGCTAAAGGACAACCCTCGGTCATCAAACTTATGTCAGGAACACCGTCCACTCAACAGGGAGATTCCAATCAATAAAACCACAAGCATAGTATAAATATAATAATATTTATTTCTCTTGAAGTCATTTTTTGTTTACAAATTAACAATATTGGTTCTTCAACAACACTACTCACTCTCCTATTTACACTGACACACTGTACTTTAAAGAGATCCTCAGCGGGCAGCGGAAATGACGTCAGTCACAACCGGTATCCGCTACCTTAGACTCTACGCTTCACCCCTAAAACGTGGCTCAGCGAACAGCAAAATTGAGATTACCTTACAAATGCGTTGGTATCAACCTCGGTCCAACATAATCAAAATCTCTCAAGTATAGACGTACGAGACGTCAGACCCTGTGCCCTTGATTGGACCGATTTTAATAACCAGTAATAAATTATTCATTTAAGAGAGAGAATATCGTTTATGGAAAATTATTTATGAATCGAGTTCAAGAATCTGCATGTTACTGTACAAGGACTGAGTTATGATGAGTGTTTAATGTGAATTTTCCAGGAAACGGGCAATAGCCTTACCATAATTGACGTAGACTTTACAACGCAGTTTCTTGTATATTATGTACTATATTACAATGTATGTACAAACTCGTGAGATTTCGACATAAATCTACACGATAGTCATAGAAACAAGAATATCGGAAACGGACAGAATTGACGTTAAGAAATAAAATACATTTCAAAATCTTAGTATTATAAGTCCCGTTTATTCGCACAATATAATTTTAACAAATTTTAAGTGCATTTATCACATTTTCGAAATCACAATTTGATTACAATAACTCGAATAAATGGGACTTTGGTAATAATTTATCATCTCGCTAGGCAAGAATGGGTTAACTAGTTTATTGCGTATTTACAAAACAATATTCTCACTCTATCTTAGATAATAATCATGACAAGGTAATGTTTAAGTAGAATTCGAGTTGCCATGATCCACCAGTAAGACTATATTCACTACGATTTAAAAGCATTCCTGAACTGAGCTCAATGAGTGATGATATGATTCCAAGACGATGATAGACTTATTCAAATTAGAAAGCAGAATTAAAAAATTTCAATATCCCGTTTTGATCAAAATAGTGTTCTAAAAATATTGTCAAAATTGTAATGACAGATAAAATTACTTAATAATTAATTAATTGGTTTTCTCATCTGGAAACTTTACGTCATGAGACTGTGACAGGGCAGTATACTTATTTTCATACTAGCAAGTCAAAGTAGAAATCTAATCTTTTTATCGGATTAAAAATGGCCGACCGAGCAAAGTATTTATTCATTTAATTATTGCACAAAAAAAAACTTATCGTACAAAAGGCGGACTAAATGCCACGAGGCATCCTCTACCAGTCAACCTTCCGGCAAAGCAGGTAAATCGTGGGTGAGGAATGGTTTTAAATCGTAGTGAATAGACAGCATCCTTCATTTGGCGACCTACTCAACACTTAAACAAGTACTGTTCAGCGGTACCGCTCCGCGCGCTGCAGCCACGCCTTGAACTTGGCGCGCCTCGCCGCGTGCAGGCGCTCGTGCGACGCGCGCGCGGCCGACAGCGCGCCCGCGCGGTACAGGTGGTGCGGCCGCGACGCCACTAACCTGGAAAATATCTATTATCAGTATGGTGTTGCTTCTCGCAATAAATAGTGTAATGGTAGGACAGTCAGAACATAAAAATGCAGCCATTAGTTGTATCATGCTAATCAAACGGTAATTTGTTTCATCATGAATGGAGTACACAATGGTAGCGCCATCTATTGTGCTAGTATATGGGCCAATCGCGTTCATTTACATCTACACACTTACGAGAACAAAAATATCTGAACACGACCCTATTGTCAGGAGCATAAAATCGTGTTCAGATATTTTTGTTCTCGTAAGTGTGTAGATGTAAATGAACTCGACTGGCCAATCAACTGTTTTGAACGAGATCGAATTACGATTTCGCGGTTATATTTACCAAAAACTTTATAATTTCAACAGTTATAAGCTTATTCTTACGTAGATTATTTCCTGCCATATACAATACTAGTAATATAAATTAGCAACACTTTTCTAAGAAGTTTAATCCCTATTGTTTCCTGGGTCCTGGGCCTTTGGGTCCTCAGTGTCCACTGTGGCAGAACGTACACTGTGTCAGAACGTCCACTGAGTCAGAACGTCCACTGTGTCATAACGTCCAATGTGTCAGAACGTCTACTGTATCAAAATGTCCACTGTACCAAAATGTCCACTGAGTCAGAACGTCCACTGTGTCATAACGTCCACTGTGTCATAACGTCCAATGTGTCAGAACGTCTACTGTATCAAAATGTTCACTGTACCAAAATGTCCACTGTGTCAGAACGTCCACTGTGTCATAACGTCCACTGTGTCAGAACGTCCAATGTGTCAGAACGTCTACTGTATCAAAATATCCACTGTACCAAAATGTCCACTGTGTCATAACGTCCACTGTGTCATAACGTCCAATGTGTCAGAACGTCTACTGTATCAAAATGTCCACTGTACCAAAATGTCCACTGAGTCAGAACGTCCACTGAGTCAGAACGTCCACTGTGTCATAACGTCCACTGTGTCATAACGTCCAATGTGTCAGAACGTCTACTGTATCAAAATGTCCACTGTACCAAAATGTCCACTGTGTCAGAACTTCCACTGTGTCATAACGTCCACTGTGTCAGAACGTCCAATGTGTCAGAACGTCTACTGTATCAAAATGTCCACTTTACCAAAATGTCCACTGTGTCATAACGTCCACCGTGTCATAACGTCCAATGTGTCAGAACGTCTACTGTATCAAAATGTCCACTGTGTCAGAACGTCCACTGTGTCATAACGTCCACTGTGTCAGAACGTCCAATGTGTCAAAACGTCTACTGTATCAAAATGTCCACTGTACCAAAATGTCCACTGTGTCAGAACGTCCACTGTGTCATAACGTCCAATGTGTCAAAACGTCTACTGTATCAAAATGTCCACTGTACCAAAATGTCCACTGTGTCAGAACGTCCACTGTGTCATAACGTCCAATGTGTCAGAACGTCTACTGTATCAAAATGTCCACTGTACCAAAATGTCCACTGAGTCAGAACGTCCACTGTGTCATAACGTCCAATGTGTCAGAACGTCTACTGTATCAAAATGTCCACTGTACCAAAATGTCCACTGTGTCAGAACGTCCCCCATATCTGAACGTCCACTGTGTCAAAACGTCCACAGTATCTGAATGTCCACTTTAAAATGTCCACCCATATCGAACGAAGCATAATTAGAGAGAGAGATGTTAAGGTGAGGCCGGTGTCTGTGCAACGGGTCGGCGACACCAGCACCTCCAGCATAACTGTTATACGCGACTCTTTTCTCGCGAGACATATTTATTTATCTCTTTCTGTGTGTGTAGAGTCGCGTAGCACAAATTGTGCTCGGGCTGGAACGTAAAGTAATGTTCGGACACAGGGGATGTTCTGATACAGTGGATACTGTGGACCCATAGGGTCCTGGGACACTTAACAGAATAACAACAGCAAAATCTTGCTCCACCCATATCGAACGAAGCGTAGTCTAAGAGACTACGTTAAGGTGAGGCCGGAGTCACCTGCACCTCTAGCATAACTGTCATATGCTATTTCTCGCGCGAGATAATTGCCAGTCTCTTCCTGTGCAGTAATGCCAAGAGTCGCGAAGCATAGTTGTGGTAGACGGGTTGGAACGTGAAGTGTAGTGTAGTAATGCAGACCTGAGTCCGGTGTTGAGCGTGCACTCGGCGCGGTCGTGTATGCGGTGCGGCTTGCGCTTGGCGCGCACGGCGCTGGCGGCGCCGGGGTCGCCGGCGGCCACGTTGTCCCCGCGGCCCCCGCAGCGCGCCGCATTACGCTGCAGGAACACCGGCTTGTTGGGCGCGCAGCGCGGCCCGAGGTCCGGCCGCGCGAACCGCTCCGAGTACAGCGACCACGCCGCCAGCCGCGACACCGGCGAGCCGTTGGCCGCCGACCCGCGGGACTGGGGGATCAAGATTACTTATAAATCAACACACGAAGGAACAATTCGAAGGTATTCTGATGGTAGAGTGGTGAAGTGAAGGGTCTCTTGCGCCAGGTTACGCATTTAAAAGTCGAAGCGAGAAGCAGTGTCTAACACGTGACTGAGGATGCCTCTCCATTGAAGCGAGGCATAAATCAATCACCTGAGTTGAAATCTGTATCTCAGCTTCGCTTCACTTTTGTGATTTGTCGATTCCGCACGTCACCGCTCTGCTTCAGTGAAGACCTCAAAATCATCGTGACGCGCAGATTATATTTGTCCTCGCTCGTTTCGCTCGCTCGTCCAATTAATCACTTCGTGTCACAATGGCCTATTTTAGCCTATTATCAAACAATCAACCATCTTTGTAATTTAATCTGTGTATCAAAGGTAATGAAATGAATCAACTCAAACGGGCATCTCACCTGGTTGGTGGGCGACAGACGGGCAGAGTCGTGATGTGGCGAGGTTCGGCCCTCGCCGCCTCCTTCCAGCAGTTCGAATGATACGCGGCACTCGTCACCGCCGTACTGTTGGACAAATAAACACCAATAAATAACAATATATATTTAACAAATTCGTCGCAAATACAGTAATAGTCGGAAACCGATCCGCCAGTGGAGACTAGGACGTTATTGGCCGCTAAAGAATAAAGTACATTTTGGTTCATCTCGACGCGTGACAGTTTTATCGCGGTTCTTAACCATTTGAACGGCAAAGACAGCTGGTTGCCGACAGCCAAAAGTCGTGTCATTGACGCCATGGCGACACACGGTATGACACACCATATTTATCAATGTAATCATGCTAGTGACATTCATTACATTCGGGCGGCATAGCGTAAGGGCTTAACCCGGCGGCACTCGCTACTGGGTAAAAAATACCACATGGTGGTAAAATTTTGTTATATTTTTTTACCTGAGCATTTCATGATCTCGGTCTTCTAGGTACCTTCAAATAGATAGTTAATGCACACGCAGCCCGCGTGCCCGTTAGTTCGCGCGCGGCGCCAGGCGAGAGTGGATGTGTAAAGTGAGTATGGGTGAAAAATACCCAATATTACTAAAGTATTGTTTCTTGTTATGATTTTGCATGTAAATTTAGTCTAATTTTGATAATTGATCTCAATTTAGCATGGTTCCTAATAGAAAAATTATGTTTTGTTGATTTTTATTAGACTATAGAAAAAATCTTTATATTTTGTAACTCTTTTAGATTAAGCTCAATTTCAAAATAAATGAACATTATAACGAATATTTTGTGCTTAATTCATTAATACGAATATAAATTATATGTATATACCGTTAAAGTACTATATTTAAACGATTTTTTTTAAATAACGCCATTTAAAGTCTGTGGTAATTTTTACCCGGTAGCGAGTGTTTGTGCTTGAAAATACCTAGCGAGTACCCCCGGGTTAATGAAACTATAAGAGATAGGGAAATTAAAAAAAAACTCATACATCGACGCCATGGTTCCTAAGAACAGATTTTCCTCTCTTATGGTTTCTGACTTCTACTAACGGAATTGGATTGATCACCTGGTACCTGGTATATCTTACCTATAGATCGTAAAGTTACCTATGGGCCTTTGATGGAATTTATTTATTTATTATTTATTTATTACGCAGCGACCACGGCTCCGACACGCAGCGCTGCGGCCGGGGCACGTGGGGCACGTGACCGAGACACTCACCATCTTGATGAGGAAGGCGGTGTGCTCCTTGTGCAGGAAGCGCTGCGCGCGGCGCACGTACGAGAGCGCGCCGCGCATGCAGCCGCGCGCCGCCAGCTCCGCCGCGCGCAGCGACCACGGCTCCGACACGCAGCGCTGCGGCCGGGGCACGTGGGGCACGTGACCGAGACACTCACCATCTTGATGAGGAAGGCGGTGTGCTCCTTGTGCAGGAAGCGCTGCGCGCGGCGCACGTACGAGAGCGCGCCGCGCATGCCGCCGCGCGCCGCCAGCTCCGCCGCGCGCAGCGACCACGGCTCCGACACGCAGCGCTGCGGCCGGGGCACGTGGGGCACGTGACCGAGACACTCACCATCTTGATGAGGAAGGCGGTGTGCTCCTTGTGCAGGAAGCGCTGCGCGCGGCGCACGTACGAGAGCGCGCCGCGCATGCCGCCGCGCGCCGCCAGCTCCGCCGCGCGCAGCGACCACGGCTCCGACACGCAGCGCTGCGGCCGGGGCACGTGGGGCACGTGACCGAGACACTCACCATCTTGATGAGGAAGGCGGTGTGCTCCTTGTGCAGGAAGCGCTGCGCGCGGCGCACGTACGAGAGCGCGCCGCGCATGCCGCCGCGCGCCGCCAGCTCCGCCGCGCGCAGCGACCACGGCTCCGACACGCAGCGCTGCGGCCGGGGCACGTGGGGCACGTGACCGAGACACTCACCATCTTGATGAGGAAGGCGGTGTGCTCCTTGTGCAGGAAGCGCTGCGCGCGGCGCACGTACGAGAGCGCGCCGCGCATGCCGCCGCGCGCCGCCAGCTCCGCCGCGCGCAGCGACCACGGCTCCGACACGCAGCGCTGCGGCCGGGGCACGTGGGGCACGTGACCGAGACACTCACCATCTTGATGAGGAAGGCGGTGTGCTCCTTGTGCAGGAAGCGCTGCGCGCGGCGCACGTACGAGAGCGCGCCGCGCATGCCGCCGCGCGCCGCCAGCTCCGCCGCGCGCAGCGACCACGGCTCCGACACGCAGCGCTGCGGCCGGGGCACGTGGGGCACGTGACCGAGACACTCACCATCTTGATGAGGAAGGCGGTGTGCTCCTTGTGCAGGAAGCGCTGCGCGCGGCGCACGTACGAGAGCGCGCCGCGCATGCCGCCGCGCGCCGCCAGCTCCGCCGCGCGCAGCGACCACGGCTCCGACACGCAGCGCTGCGGCCGGGGCACGTGGGGCACGTGACCGAGACACTCACCATCTTGATGAGGAAGGCGGTGTGCTCCTTGTGCAGGAAGCGCTGCGCGCGGCGCACGTACGAGAGCGCGCCGCGCATGCCGCCGCGCGCCGCCAGCTCCGCCGCGCGCAGCGACCACGGCTCCGACACGCAGCGCTGCGGCCGGGGCACGTGGGGCACGTGACCGAGACACTCACCATCTTGATGAGGAAGGCGGTGTGCTCCTTGTGCAGGAAGCGCTGCGCGCGGCGCACGTACGAGAGCGCGCCGCGCATGCCGCCGCGCGCCGCCAGCTCCGCCGCGCGCAGCGACCACGGCTCCGACACGCAGCGCTGCGGCCGGGGCACGTGGGGCACGTGACCGAGACACTCACCATCTTGATGAGGAAGGCGGTGTGCTCCTTGTGCAGGAAGCGCTGCGCGCGGCGCACGTACGAGAGCGCGCCGCGCATGCCGCCGCGCGCCGCCAGCTCCGCCGCGCGCAGCGACCACGGCTCCGACACGCAGCGCTGCAGCTGGGGCACGTGGAACGTTATATACGTGGGAAAATAAAAGGATATGTGCTTTTTTGCTTTTTGTTTTTCAATTTGTTGATATACAGTCGACTAATTTGATTTTGAGGCCAAAGTAAAATGTTACAAGTATATATATTTGAAAAAATAAAAGAATATGTGAACCTTTTTGTTTTTTATTTTGTTTATATACAGTCGACTGATTTGATTTCGAGGCCGAAGTAAAATGTTACATATACAGTAGCGGAAAAGAATCTATCATATCATATGGAAATATTTTTACTAAGATTAATATGATCCAAGGATATGATGCCAATGAAAGTTATTTATTCGCTTAGCACAGTATAGGGATGTTACAGTAGGTACATTATGTCGCATGTATCTAGCTTGCATGCAAGCGTGCAAATATTGCAGTCAATTAAAATTTAAATGTCAAAACAATACAAATTAAAAGAAGTATACAACTTCAAATTGAATTAATAGAAAATTTAAATAACCGAAAACATTGAAAAAATTACATAATAGGCATAATAATGTAATGTAGTAACTAATACAAATTATGCATTTTATTACTGTAATTCTTAAAATTTACTGAATGGCAAATAATTAAAAAAGGTGTCTATAAAAATACGCAGAATTTCGAAGACGTTGTTCAAAATAAGAAATTGGATAGAAAAATACATGATGTCATGATTATTTTTGAAACAAATCTCGCACGACGTTTACTAGCGCATTCTAAAATAGAAAAAGTTTGGCATCTTTCGTATAAAACACACTACAATAGGTTTTATTAGCTATTGTATGCAAAAAACACACATTTAAAAATGAACTCACGTCGGATGTGTTTACGTAATTTTAAACAAACTTTGATGTTGCTCTGATTATTAAAGATAGTGTTTTTGTGGGCTTGTCTCCATAAGACAAGGGTTCGGTTTTTACAGTGGCCTACGACTCAAATTAGTTGAATGTACTTTGCCGAATGATACGATTTAGATACGTATGTGACAAGGTAACAAAAAAAGATTAATACGACATTGTAATTTTTATAGAGACGTCAGAAGTACATACATCAACCACAGTGAATCTGTTTGCCAACAAAATGCCCTCTCGTCCTCATCATTGTCTCTTATATTAATTAGTAGAACTGTTCTATAACGATATTAAACTTGTTTTTTTTTAGGTATTTCTAAATTCGACGTTCCGAAATAACGTCTGTAAATGTCACTACTATAGAAATTTATTTATCTTTAAATTATAATATGGAGGGTGCAATACAAGGAACAATATCTTATATAGGATAATTTGGAAGTGTCCAGCGGTAAGCAGTAATTAGTTGTTCCAATGCCGTCCGGAATGGCGCTAGAGTAGTAAGATAGTAGGACAAATTCCAAGTTTCAGATGGAGTGAACTGTATAGTTGTTGCAATTTTTTTTTTGGTGACTGACTTAGTTTCATTGTTCCTTTAAGTATATACAGGAAAACCGCATTCAGTTCACCAAACCGTTCCGTATTAACATAGGGTCTAACAAGCGTCGTTCCGTATACATCATATATTTGAATTATTAAACGTTCAGTTTCGATCTGTCATTAACCAAATTTAAAACATTGTTACAAGAATGATATACTTCCTTCTTACGAAATAAATACTGAATCCTATTGAAAAAAACTTGACTTTCAGTACTGAATAGTTTTAACTTCATTATGCAAACATTACTCGTAATATGCACAATTTTTAGTCCAGTGACATTCACCGACTTTCAACGTCAGATACCAAAATTGTCGTTACCAGTGAAGTAAAATTAGTACCACTAAAAATCCGCAATATGGCGTGGGTTGAAAAATACCATATAATTACATTTCTACCACAGTAGCGTCACCGATTTAACTCCTTTCGACGGACACTTTGTATATATAAACATAGTTTTCCTTGTGTTCCACCCTCTATAAATGATCGTGTAAACGTGACATATTGCAAGGTGTAGGTTAGTCTACTATACCTGTCTGACGGCGTTCCACACAAGTTTGTCGAGCGTGTAGGCGGGGTAGGCGTGTATGCCGAACATCTCCCTGGCGGCGTCCTCGTAGGCGGCCGCCTCGGTGTTGCCGTCCAGCACGCCGCGCACCAGCTCCAGCAGCGCCGGGTAGTACTCCGCCGGTGATGACGCGTCCGCGGGCAAGTCTGTAACGTGGGGTTCAGGTTACAATTGGCATGTTTTTTTGTACTGTCGGTTCTAAATAACGTTACTTTAAGAGGCCTTATTCCTTTAAAATTTATTTTTTTCATATTATGACAAATATAGTGATAATTTCAACCAACTTTTTGAAGTTGGTAATACTTTTCCCCGAGTTCTAGGTAGTAACGTAGCTATTTCATGCTTTTATTGCGTGCAGTCGAAAATAAGTCAAAAAAACTAATATTCCGCGTGAACTTTGTCATTTTCGAGTACTTTTTGAAACAAAAATTATTAATGAAAAGTTCAAACTGTAGGTTTCAAATATGTGACCGTCCATGACTAAAGGGTCCTTATGGCAGGTATTGAGTTAAGCACAGGTTCTAAATCTATGTTAAATAAGCTATTTAACACAGAAAGAATCATGACCCTAAGTCTCATACTTTTTTTTAAAAAACATCATACTTACACTTGCTAAAATTTCACTTTTGAGAAAACGTCAAAAGAAGTTTGAAACTAACTTTAAGTATGTTCCCATTGGAAGTTACATAGATTATGATTGATTTTGTATCTCAAGGGGTTTTTCTATTGAACTCAGTCATGGTTTCATCAATGTGACTTCCAGATCCTGAGAAAACAGCCTTTGATAACAGCAACACGCTTATAAGAATGAAATTAATAAAAACATGTTTTTCAGCTTTGTCTTTAATTATGGGGGGGGGGGACGACACATTCCAATTATAATCATTTGCTAGTAAGTAATGCCCCCCACTCCCCCCAGGTCATTAATAATGTATACACTGTTTGGCCTTGTCGAATGCGTTTGCTTACAAATTGTAGGCGACCGCATTCGACTGGGTGAAAAAGTGAAGGTACACATATTAATGACCTTGACTATACATATTATTTTTGCATTAAATTTTAAATTAACTAACAACAATCAGATATAACATGTCGTTCGACGCGCGCCGAGAGATGTTTTGAAGTCAGACGACCTACATTTTACGTAAAATCTAAAATGACCATAGGTACTTAGCAAAGAAATAGTTGTAAGCAAGTTTATCTATTGACCTTTGTCATTCTTGTATGCAATTTCCCACAAAGACCCTTTTCTACTAAACTTAAAACTCCGTTTTAATAAAGAAAGAATTAACGTACACAACTGAAACCAAGGTACAAATACAGCTCTATCTTTGTATTTTACTATAATGCATAAAACAAAAAAATGATAATTTTGAAGGATTTTACAAAACAGCAAATATCTCCGTAACTAGAAACTGCCATAAGGACCCTTTTCTCATGGACGGCCACATATATACCAATAAATCCCAATAGCCCTGTTCTAGGTAGTAACATCAATAATATGTTAAGAAACATGTTTGGTCATAGAGAAAAATGTCTAAAACAATCAGCTTTTAAAAGGAATAAGGCCTCTTAACGAATCTAGTTACTAAAGAGACGGTCCCGGGTTTGAATCCCGGCAAAGGTATTTGTCCCTGGGTTATGGGTCAGCACTTACTGTTGGGCTTGAGCCTGAGTGCGGCGGCGACGCTGGGTCGACGCGCGGCGCGCTCGCGGGCCTCGCGCTCCGCCAGCGTGGCGGCGCCGCGCCGCAGCGCGCCCAGCCGCTGGCACAGGATGTATGAGGTAGGAGACAGTCAGCACTTACTGTTGGGCTTGAGCCTGAGTGCGGCGGCGACGCTGGGTCGACGCGCGGCGCGCTCGCGGGCCTCGCGCTCCGCCAGCGTGGCGGCGCCGCGCCGCAGCGCGCCCAGCCGCTGGCACAGGATGTATGAGGTAGGAGACAGTCAGCACTTACTGTTGGGCTTGAGCCTGAGTGCGGCGGCGACGCTGGGTCGACGCGCGGCGCGCTCGCGGGCCTCGCGCTCCGCCAGCGTGGCGGCGCCGCGCCGCAGCGCGCCCAGCCGCTGGCACAGGATGTATGAGGTAGGAGACAGTCAGCACTTACTGTTGGGCTTGAGCCTGAGTGCGGCGGCGACGCTGGGTCGACGCGCGGCGCGCTCGCGGGCCTCGCGCTCCGCCAGCGTGGCGGCGCCGCGCCGCAGCGCGCCCAGCCGCTGGCACAGGATGTATGAGGTAGGAGACAGTCAGCACTTACTGTTGGGCTTGAGCCTGAGTGCGGCGGCGACGCTGGGTCGACGCGCGGCGCGCTCGCGGGCCTCGCGCTCCGCCAGCGTGGCGGCGCCGCGCCGCAGCGCGCCCAGCCGCTGGCACAGGATGTATGAGGTAGGAGACAGTCAGCACTTACTGTTGGGCTTGAGCCTGAGTGCGGCGGCGACGCTGGGTCGACGCGCGGCGCGCTCGCGGGCCTCGCGCTCCGCCAGCGTGGCGGCGCCGCGCCGCAGCGCGCCCAGCCGCTGGCACAGGATGTATGAGGTAGGAGACAGTCAGCACTTACTGTTGGGCTTGAGCCTGAGTGCGGCGGCGACGCTGGGTCGACGCGCGGCGCGCTCGCGGGCCTCGCGCTCCGCCAGCGTGGCGGCGCCGCGCCGCAGCGCGCCCAGCCGCTGGCACAGGATGTATGAGGTAGGAGACAGTCAGCACTTACTGTTGGGCTTGAGCCTGAGTGCGGCGGCGACGCTGGGTCGACGCGCGGCGCGCTCGCGGGCCTCGCGCTCCGCCAGCGTGGCGGCGCCGCGCCGCAGCGCGCCCAGCCGCTGGCACAGGATGTATGAGGTAGGAGACAGTCAGCACTTACTGTTGGGCTTGAGCCTGAGTGCGGCGGCGACGCTGGGTCGACGCGCGGCGCGCTCGCGGGCCTCGCGCTCCGCCAGCGTGGCGGCGCCGCGCCGCAGCGCGCCCAGCCGCTGGCACAGGATGTATGAGGTAGGAGACAGTCAGCACTTACTGTTGGGCTTGAGCCTGAGTGCGGCGGCGACGCTGGGTCGACGCGCGGCGCGCTCGCGGGCCTCGCGCTCCGCCAGCGTGGCGGCGCCGCGCCGCAGCGCGCCCAGCCGCTGGCACAGGATGTATGAGGTAGGAGACAGTCAGCACTTACTGTTGGGCTTGAGCCTGAGTGCGGCGGCGACGCTGGGTCGACGCGCGGCGCGCTCGCGGGCCTCGCGCTCCGCCAGCGTGGCGGCGCCGCGCCGCAGCGCGCCCAGCCGCTGGCACAGGATGTATGAGGTAGGAGACAGTCAGCACTTACTGTTGGGCTTGAGCCTGAGTGCGGCGGCGACGCTGGGTCGACGCGCGGCGCGCTCGCGGGCCTCGCGCTCCGCCAGCGTGGCGGCGCCGCGCCGCAGCGCGCCCAGCCGCTGGCACAGGATGTATGAGGTAGGAGACAGTCAGCACTTACTGTTGGGCTTGAGCCTGAGTGCGGCGGCGACGCTGGGTCGACGCGCGGCGCGCTCGCGGGCCTCGCGCTCCGCCAGCGTGGCGGCGCCGCGCCGCAGCGCGCCCAGCCGCTGGCACAGGATGTATGAGGTAGGAGACAGTCAGCACTTACTGTTGGGCTTGAGCCTGAGTGCGGCGGCGACGCTGGGTCGACGCGCGGCGCGCTCGCGGGCCTCGCGCTCCGCCAGCGTGGCGGCGCCGCGCCGCAGCGCGCCCAGCCGCTGGCACAGGATGTATGAGGTAGGAGACAGTCAGCACTTACTGTTGGGCTTGAGCCTGAGTGCGGCGGCGACGCTGGGTCGACGCGCGGCGCGCTCGCGGGCCTCGCGCTCCGCCAGCGTGGCGGCGCCGCGCCGCAGCGCGCCCAGCCGCTGGCACAGGATGTATGAGGTAGGAGACAGTCAGCACTTACTGTTGGGCTTGAGCCTGAGTGCGGCGGCGACGCTGGGTCGACGCGCGGCGCGCTCGCGGGCCTCGCGCTCCGCCAGCGTGGCGGCGCCGCGCCGCAGCGCGCCCAGCCGCTGGCACAGGATGTATGAGGTAGGAGACAGTCAGCACTTACTGTTGGGCTTGAGCCTGAGTGCGGCGGCGACGCTGGGTCGACGCGCGGCGCGCTCGCGGGCCTCGCGCTCCGCCAGCGTGGCGGCGCCGCGCCGCAGCGCGCCCAGCCGCTGGCACAGGATGTATGAGGTAGGAGACAGTCAGCACTTACTGTTGGGCTTGAGCCTGAGTGCGGCGGCGACGCTGGGTCGACGCGCGGCGCGCTCGCGGGCCTCGCGCTCCGCCAGCGTGGCGGCGCCGCGCCGCAGCGCGCCCAGCCGCTGGCACAGGATGTATGAGGTAGGAGACAGTCAGCACTTACTGTTGGGCTTGAGCCTGAGTGCGGCGGCGACGCTGGGTCGACGCGCGGCGCGCTCGCGGGCCTCGCGCTCCGCCAGCGTGGCGGCGCCGCGCCGCAGCGCGCCCAGCCGCTGGCACAGGATGTATGAGGTAGGAGACAGTCAGCACTTACTGTTGGGCTTGAGCCTGAGTGCGGCGGCGACGCTGGGTCGACGCGCGGCGCGCTCGCGGGCCTCGCGCTCCGCCAGCGTGGCGGCGCCGCGCCGCAGCGCGCCCAGCCGCTGGCACAGGATGCCGTGCAGCCGTAGGAAGATGTACCACGACGATGTACACACGAAGCGAGCCTCCTGGGAATACAGTCAGCTGTTAGTGCGAGGCTCGAGGCGCGTCCACATGCGAGGCAAATATTAACTCGCGAGGCAGCGATGTGGACGGGGTAGCCGCGCGCGTCAGCTCGAACATTGCCGCACTGGAACGAACCGTTCACTGTTAGTTTTTGAGGCCGCAACAAAGGAGTTTCAGTCGCTGTATCGCGCGCAATTGGAATTGTTGTAATGATCCAAAATTGGCTCGCGCGGTAATAAATACGAGAGTATTCAAGAAGATGGATAACGAAAAGTGCCATCAACAGCAGTTCGAGGTTTGGGCTGGATCGCTAGCCGCGGTCTACTAATGTTATGGCTCTCGCGGCAAAAAAAAATTCGGGTTTTGGGATGACGAGAGGACAAAGAAATTTCTTTTTTTTTGTTGTATTATCGCGGCGCCGTGCTCCCGTACAAAGCCGCTATAATTTTTTCTTGATATTATGGCCCCTCTCCATAGGAAACTGATTTTCAATACAAATCAAGAATTGTACAATAGTATACATGTCACCGTTCTAGTCTTCATAATCATAATCTATCGCTTAATCCGAATTGGGCTTTGAATCACGGCTGATATTAGCATGTACTCACATTGGGCGGGTGGTCCCTGAAGTCGTCCTCCTCCTTGACCTCGAGCTTGTTGTCGAGCCGCAGCTCGTGGTTGTTGTTCTTGGGCTTGTTCTCCTTGTCGTTCTTGTGGTGGCGGGACGACTTGTCCGACGCGTTGTCCGACTCTGACGACTGGAGGACCAAATCGAATTAGTAACAATCGTCAGCTGACGTAGAGGTGGGACTTCAGTCTAGTTTCAGGCCGCGCGAAGTCGTGGATTATATTGAAAAATTGGTCGTCTGTAAAGTCAGTTTACGGACGATAATTTTACGTGATAGCGTCATAAGAAAACATTGATGAAAAATTGCATATTTTTATGAATTGAATGCCGGCCGATGGAGCGGAAGAGAGATGCGTCACAAGCCGAACGCTTAGACCGATCGTGCCTCTCTATCGCTTGTTCCGCGCTCTCGCTTGCACGCTCGGCTCAGGCGGAACGTGACAATGAGTCATGCAAGCATTCATCGATTAATAAGTTATCAAGTCAAAAAAATAAAGTAGAAATAGACGAAGTCCAACTCGGGTCCTCTAGCCAAGCCGTAACACTAATAAGTTTGAAGTCTTTCATAACACCATCCAAAAGCCAAAGTTTCGGCTTGCCTCGTTTAGTAAGACAGGGAAAATCGTACCACCTTAATGTAATTTTTTTTCCACAAAATTGCAATCATGTTAAGACCTAGAAGACATAACGATGCTTAATAGAAACTTAACTGGCCTTAACCTCAAATAAAATGAAACACGAAGGATTAGCAAAGTGCCCTAAGCGAAACCACAGGAGAACCTAGTTTTTATTGGATAAATAGAAACCTGTAAACCTACCTCTTGCTTCTCCTGTTTGACAACTTTCTCTTCAACAGCAGTTTCAGCCGCGGGGCTTTCAGCGGGACTCGATGGCTCTTCCTTTTCTTCTGTAAACAAATAAACATGTTAACGTCTTGCATGAAGTCGGGTAAAGTTGGGAACCGATAGTGAGTATCAGTAGGAAGGCAGCATGCGTTGATTCAACAGTGGGTTTCTGTATAAGCACATCGCATGGGTTTCATCATAATGTTAATATTGAGACATAGATTCAAGGCATATTCATTCGTTATTTATTAGCCTTTGGAACGCCAAGCGATAAAGCAATTTACCCTGCCTCTGAAACCACGGCAAAAAAAGAAAAAAAGTGCTCCAAAATCAACAGGGATTGAAAAGTACTTGTAGTTGTTTGAATCACAAAGATTTTGAAATTGGCGGGGATTACGTTGGCGTCAGTCGGCAGTGCGTTGTTGGCGCCGTTTTTGACGTTCATTAACCAAGGGATCGTTTCCTAAAAAGAAGTTTTGTGAATGGGACGTGATTTTGGTGGAGACGTTTTGCGAGTGAGACCTTATGTGCCCTCTCTAGGAGAGCATCCACTTTTCCTTCTAGATACTCTACGGATAATTTGATTTAATTTGAGCGCTGTGACTAACCCGCCATCTTCGGAGCTTCTTCTCGTTAATCAGTCATTTCTCGACTGATCTCTCATCTCTTGCCGAGCACACGCTGAGACCAAGACCCATTGCCTCATAATTATCTAAATTATTGTTTTTGTGTATACTAGCCCTGCTGAAGATAGTTCTTAGTAAAGTTGTGGCAATAAATAATTTATCTCTAGATTAATTGTTTGCGTGACTGTTTTCGTTCATTTGCCTCCGCAGTCGGAGGTGTATGTGTTCCTTACCTATATTTTGTATATGTTTATATTTATTATGTATGTTTAAGTAGGTTTATATATATCTATTAATGCATGTGTATATCCTATTGTTATGTTTACTTGCTTATCTGTTGATGATTATTTTGTTCTTCCATCCTCTTCCGCATCACCTACTCATTGTGTTGTTTACACTGATCAACTCCACTACCCAAAGGTTGTGTGAAAGATCGCTCTTTAGCGATAAGACTGCCCGCTACCGTTATTAAAATGTTTCTGTGTTTAATTTGTAAACTGTAATAAAATATTTCGTATGGTATCTAGATAGTAAGCCCAATAAGGCCTAGTTTCCCCTCTGGGTTGGAAGGTCAGATGGCAGTCGCTTGCGTAAAAACTAGTGCCTACGCCACATCTTGGGATTTAGGTAGCCGACCCCGATTGAGAATTCATTCTCAAAAAATGGGACAAAGGCTAGGAGGATGTGTGTGGTATCTAGATACTAAGAACCAGGAACACAATGCACCAAGATTTTTTTTTTTTTTTTATGTCATAGGGGGCAAACGAGCAAACGTATCGCCTGATGGTGCGCGATTACCGTCGCCCATAAACACCTGCATCACCAGAGGAGTCACAAGTGCTTGCCTACCCGGAGGACGAAGATAGAATGCCTCTATGCTAGTAATAGATCCTCACCCTCGTCCCTCTCATCGTCAGAGAGCGGCTGCCTCGGGTGCGCGAACAGGTCTGGTAGGAAATGTCGCAGCAGCTGCTTGATGCGGCGCTTCTCTGCCTTCTGGATGCCGGTCTGCCGCCGCGCGTGGTGGATAAGCAGCTCTGCCGCGTCGCGGACCACTTTGATTGCTGATCAACGAACAAATTGTTATTAGGATTATTTATTAAGTACCTGGAAACGGTCAAAGTAAACACACTAATATTGTAAGGACTTAGGCCCTGACTTAGAAGGCCAGAGCCCCTAGGCACTTGGGGCGCCTCCCCTATAAGGAGCATTTTAAATTGAATTATTATGGTGTCGACATCTTCAACAGTAATATCCCAGCTGCAAGGCGTATGATAACGAACGAATACAAGTGAGCGTGCTTTAACCGTATCAGCTGTCTGGTGCATTGATTAAATTAGTTCTATTGCACTTAGTTTGTAATCACAGGTAGTTGCGATGTTGAGCATTGTGCGAGCACTTTATTTTTGTTTAAAATATCACTACTGGTGGGAACCTGTAATTGGCTTTCCATTAACTATTTCTAAGAGCAATGTATCGTTTGTAGCTATTGGTTCTCCTAATCACTACATAGTATAAAACAAAGTCACTTTCTCTGTCCCTATGTCCCTTTGTATGCTTAAATCTTTAAAACTACGCAACGAATTTTGATGCGGTTTTTTTTTAATAGATAGAGTGATTCAAGAGGAAGGTTTATATGTATAATACATGCATATTTTATCAGCATTGCACCCGTGCGAAGCCGGGGCGGGTCGCTAGTAAATAATAAATAAATAATAATAATAATAAAGTCCTGCTTCTGAATGGGGCCTAGACTGGCTAGGTCCCTAGACCCCTGCCTTGTGGGCCTAGGGGTAAATATGGCAGTAATAACACGTACCCTCCTGCCTCGTGCGCATGTGGTAGTCGACGACGAGGTGCGGGCCCGGGCGGCGCGCCGCGTACGCGCTCTCCACCTCGTTGTACAGCGACTTGGAGCGCATCGCCTTCAGGTCGTTCTGCTTGAAGTTGATGCCCTGGTGGTATATATAACACTGAGGAGACGTACCCTCCTGCCTCGTGCGCATGTGGTAGTCGACGACGAGGTGCGGGCCCGGGCGGCGCGCCGCGTACGCGCTCTCCACCTCGTTGTACAGCGACTTGGAGCGCATCGCCTTCAGGTCGTTCTGCTTGAAGTTGATGCCCTGGTGGTATATATAACACTGAGGAGACGTACCCTCCTGCCTCGTGCGCATGTGGTAGTCGACGACGAGGTGCGGGCCCGGGCGGCGCGCCGCGTACGCGCTCTCCACCTCGTTGTACAGCGACTTGGAGCGCATCGCCTTCAGGTCGTTCTGCTTGAAGTTGATGCCCTGGTGGTATATATAACACTGAGGAGACGTACCCTCCTGCCTCGTGCGCATGTGGTAGTCGACGACGAGGTGCGGGCCCGGGCGGCGCGCCGCGTACGCGCTCTCCACCTCGTTGTACAGCGACTTGGAGCGCATCGCCTTCAGGTCGTTCTGCTTGAAGTTGATGCCCTGGTGGTATATATAACACTGAGGAGACGTACCCTCCTGCCTCGTGCGCATGTGGTAGTCGACGACGAGGTGCGGGCCCGGGCGGCGCGCCGCGTACGCGCTCTCCACCTCGTTGTACAGCGACTTGGAGCGCATCGCCTTCAGGTCGTTCTGCTTGAAGTTGATGCCCTGGTGGTCCAGCGACTTCAGGTAGTACTTCTCGTTCTGCTCGCGCCACTGCTTGTTGAAGCCCTGTGGAGATTTGTTTCATAATACACATCATTTGGTGTACGCGCACAAGCAAGCGCGATGAGGTCATGGCGGCTGGCCTGCGCCGTTTTACATGTGTATTTGACCATAGTTATGCAGAAAGCGACCAGCGTTGATTTTTTGTCAAAGTGACTTAAGTCTTTATCAATGAATCAATTTGGTCGCGATATGAAAACGGTATGAAAAAAAATCTTTGGTCGCTTTCTGCATAACTATGGTCATTTGTTTATCTGTGTGTCTGCCTGTGGCATCGTAGCTCCGAAACGGATGGACCAATTTGAGCGCGTTTTTTTTATCGAAATACTGGTCTGTCGAGATGGTTCTTAAGTGTTTGGTGGAAATAGGACCAGTAGTTTCCAAGATATTCATATTTATATTATCAGGTTTAATTGGAGCAAGTGACAAGATCTCCGCCAATATTAAAGCTAAAAAAATCAAATTTTTGTAGTTATGTTCAGTTTTAGTAGCATTTTCTATATCACTCATTGAATGAGGGTCTCATGATAACCAGCTTCTTGTGTGGAGGGTATTTTAATGTTTTACGTCACCCTAGGCCGCTCACTTACGGCCGCCTTTTCAGTCCGCTACGCAGGGAAAAATCTCACTCCCTGGTCAATGCAAGACGAACTTTATACAAACCACGGGCGGTACGTAAAGCCACAGATCGCATATTTGACCAAAGTTATGCAGAAAGCGACCAAAGATTTTTTTTCCTAATGCAAAAAGCGACCAAACTCATTCATTGATTAAGACTTAAGTCACTTTGACAAAAATCTACGATGGTCGCTTTCTGCATAACTACGGTCATTTATGGTCTGCGATCTGGGACATTCACGAATTCACCGCCCTGGGTATGTAATCCATACTAATATTATAAATGCGAAAGTGTGTCTGTCTGTCTGTCTGTTACCTCTTCACGCTTAAACCGCTGAACCGACTTAGATGAAATTTGGTATGGAGATAGTTTGAGACCCGAGGAAGGACATAGGATAGTTTTCATCCTGGAAATTATCCCTAAAAAGATTGAAAAGTGAGTAAGTAATTCATGATGACATTGATGACCCTGTAGAAAATGTAATGATTAAACCAAAAGCACAATTGCTCTTACATTTGCTTAGGCGCTCTTTCATTAATTAAGTGATTAGGTGGATATCTATCGTGTTGTACGAGGTTGCTTCCATACTTCCAAGTTCCACGCGGACGTAGTCGCGGGCAAAAGCTAGTGTAGTATAATATCATGTGACCCTGGGTATGTAATGTAGTATAATATCATGTGACCCTGGGTATGTAGTGTAGTATAATATCATGTGAGGATGTACCTTCTGCGCCTCCCGCCACTCCTCCTCCTTGGCCTTGAGGCGGCGCAGCACCACCGGCACCGCCACCACCGGGTTCTTCTTCAGCCCCGCGATGATGTCCACCGCCTGGCACAAGGAAACACACGTTTGAGGCTATGCCTTAACTACTAGCCCATATAGGTGCACTACTGGCATATCCTGCCTTCTTGGTGACTAAAACCAAATTGACATAGGTACCAGCCGCAATTTGCGCTACCAGCGGCAGAGCCGAGCGGTAGAGCGAAACGCATTGAATTTTCGTAGACTACTTTAAAATTAAATATTTAAATAACGTCACAGGCAGTTTGAATTTGGTTTTAGTCATAAAATGGTAAAAATGTACCTAACATTCAGATAAAAAGTATAAAAAAATCAATTAACCCTTTGACCGCCAAAGACGGCAAATCACGTCATCGGGAATTCGTGCCACTGACGCCAACGACGCCTATTGGCGTCAAAAATTTCAATGGTCAAAAACATGCTAATTCAAACCACTATCTGTGTTTTTCAACCTCTGTTGATTTTGGAGCACTTTTTTTTTTTTGGTTTGGCGTCAGTGGCACGGTGAATTGCTTTGCCGCTTGGCGCTCAAAGGGTTAATACAATTTAATAAAACTAAACACAAGTTCATGCTCATATAGATGGTTGCAAGATTTCAAATCTATTATTCTTAAAAAAAATACTAAATATATGTGTAAGCATACGATAAACGTATAGTGACGCTGAGAGATATTGAACTGCCAGTTCAAATATAACCCAACAAAAGTATAAAGCGGTACTAAAACTAAAAATCATCTGAGTCGTGGGCGCAACTTGACGTCATACGACGTCTTACGAGATAACTGTCAATGTCAGTCAAAGTTTAATAGCATAACTATGACGGCGATCCCTTCGTGTGGCATGTCCTAAAAAGCTCTAATAAAACTAGAGGCTCTGAGCAACCTCACGCGAGATTTTCTTTTTTCAAAACGGCCTAATTTTTTAATTCTATATGTTTTTTTAAAATACAAAAAAAAAGACTTCAAAAAACAGAACACCCGGAAATCCGGATAAGCAGTCTCCGTATATACGAAATAATTTTGGTCCAAACTGAAACAGACACTCGCTTCGATAGCGTCATATGCAGTCCACAAAATAAAAATGATGCATCAAAGCGGAGCGGACAAAATTAACCAATTAGGCTGATTTGACCGAAAGAGCATTTAAATCTGAGAAATATGGTGGCGGATTGACCAAAGGAACAAAGGAAGCGCTACAATACAGTAAGTATCATGCTAAGAGCGTGCCGCTCGTACCACCTTCTCGCCGTAGATGCGGCGCAGCGCGCGCTGGTGGATGGTGGCGGAGTGGCCGCCGAGGCACTCGTCCAGCCGGTACTTGGCCGCGTCGTCCGCGGTCATGCGCGACAGCTTCTTCTGCACGCCCTCCAGCACGCGGATTGTGGCCGCGTTCGTCTCGATCACCACGTCCAGCTAGAATGGGGTTTACGTGTTATTTGTGACTACTGACAAACTACGGCTAGGTTTTCAATGGAATTCGAACTTTTTTCTCGACCAAACACCAAAAATTGTTTTGTTAAACGTCTAAAGATCAACCCACAAACATAAAAAAGGGGCCAAGTGACTCACGCGCTATTTGCACGCACGTTTGTTGTATGGGAGCCCCCTTAAATATTTATTATATTATTATTATTTATTTAATACCATTAATGTGTTTTTTGACGGGACCCTATTACTAAGCCTCCGCTGTCCGTCTGTCACCAGGCTGTATCTCATGCACTCATGCTCATGTTGAAATTTTGACAGATGTATTTATGTTGCCGCTACTAACAACAAATACTAAAAACAGAATAAAATAAATATTTATGTGAGGCACCCATATAACAAACGTGATCGGTTGCGTTAACTTTTGTATGCAGCGCCATATATACCAGGTGCAAACCTAACAACCAGGCCAGTTAAGATGAGAAGTTTTTGAATGGAACCCTCGGTGCGCGAGGCGGACTCTCACTTGGCCGGTTTTTTTCTCGATCTTATGACCAAACACCAATTAATTTTCATTATTCATAGTCAAATGTCGTATGGATTCACAACTAAGCGTTCAAAATGTTAAGTAATGAAATAACCTTCAAATCTTTCAGCGTTACTAACCTCAAATCTCTCATCTTCGCACCGATAGATGTACTCCTCATACTGAGTCTTCCGCGAAGTAACGAATGTGGAATCCTCGCTCCACGTAGGGAAGGACACCCATGTGTCGTTCAGGACCTGCAAGCGAACAGTTTGTAGTGATGTCGCGACTGTGTGGGGGGGTGTACGTGGTGTGCAGTGTCAGTAGGAAGGCAGCATGCGTTGGTTCAACAGTGTTGTTTCTGTATAAGCACATCGCATGGATTTCATCATATTAGAGATTTATCACACGAATATTATAAAGGCGAAAGTTTTTGAGTGTGTTTGTATTTGTGTGTTACTTCACGCTCAAGCAGCTCGACAAATATTGATAAATATTCCTGTATTAACATATAGACTACTTTTAATAGGTGAATATAATAGGGCAGGTACGATTGTCCAGTATATTATTTTTTATATTGATAAATTTTGTTATGCAGGTAGCTGACATCCTGTATTAACATATAGACTACTTTTAATAGGTGAATATAATAGGGCAGGTACGATTGTCCAGTATATTATTTTTTATATTGATAAATTTTGTTATGCAGGTAGCTGACATCCTGTATTAACATATAGACTACTTTTAATAGGTGAATATAATAGGGCAGGTACGATTGTCCAGTATATTATTTTTTATATTGATAAATTTTGTTATGCAGGTAGCTGACATCCTGTATTAACATATAGACTACTTTTAATAGGTAAATATAATAGGGCAGGTACGATTGTCCAGTCCATTTTTTTTTTTACTTCTATAACTATGTTGAAGTAAAAATAAAGTGCTGTTGTATGTAGATCCTCACAACAGGGAATATCAAAAAGAAAAAAATATTTATTTATTTTATTTATTTATTTAGGAGAACCAACAGCTTTAACAATATTGAGTAAACTTAAATATAATAGAAAGCAGGGAAGCCAATTACAGGATCTCACGGATAGAAACAATTTAACAATTTGATGGTTGTTTTAAAAATTATACAAACCCTATTATCATGTGTATCGTCGTACGTCGTGGAACTAGATCGATTTGTGTAACATAATATTTATTTATTCCATTATCATTCATTCATTCAATGTCATCTAAGCATTAAGGTAAAGAAAATATCTTGTCACTAATCATACCACGTTGTATATACACGTTGTATGTTGTATAAGCACATAAACAAGTGAACGACGACTTTATTCCCGCTCGCCGCGTGGGCGATCAAATTTAGTTCTGTTTATTTATAAAGATTTCGTAACTCCGTCAAGTTTGTGTAACTCGAGGGGTGAAGGTCGGAGTTACTGATGTTTTAGGGATTCGTTGTGTAAGGTGTGTTGTGTTGTTTCCCAAAATAAATTGTTGTGTTTCCCAAAATAAATCCGCGTAAAATGCTTGAAAATGAAGCCAGTTTTGGTTAGACGCGGGCTAAGCTTCGTCTGAGTGCGCATCTGTCACAACGTCAATTTCACAAGCAAAACATCTATATAATTGGTTCAATTTTCGCAATCTGTTGTATAAAGACTCGTTCTAGGCGTATTTATTTTAAGTCCAAAGTTATAATTATAACAATTCGGTACAGTCTATTCGTTTTACAATTATATAATTTCATATGTACAAGTTTTTCGTTTTGTTTGTCAGTATGGTTTACAGGTAGACAATGATTTGGTATAAATCCGACTTATATACAGATTAATGGTTTGTCAATCTTGTTTTGCGACCACTGTCTTGGCTCTCAAGAATGATAAAATTATGACTATTAATCAGATTCAGATCGCAGGTGTTTCTGGCCCGAACTAAAGGTGAGGTCCATAAATATGCGATCTGGGTCTTTATAACTACCGCCCGTGTTTTGTCTAAAGTTTTACGTTTTGCCTTGGCCAGAAAGCGAGATTTTCTCCCCAGAAAATCTCACGTACGGCCTAGTGATGTAAACTACTATAACAGTATAATTACCTCCTTGCAGAGCGGCGTGCGGCCCGAGCAGCGGCGCGCGGCGGCCTCGCGCGGCAGCGCGCAGTACGACGTGCCGAGCCGCTTGCACGTCGACAGATCTAGGACAATAATACATTTAATAAGTCACATGTTTATTATACTTCGAGAATGGTCGATGGGGAGAAACGTACTAGAGAATGAATTAGTGTCCAACCGAAAATAGACTTTTAACATGGAACGAAAAAGAAGCTCCGACATTAGTTCCGGACGACACCTGGCAGGTGTTGTAGCGTGCAGCAGGGACACGTCGGTTACCTATATCGAGGGCGGCGTCGCCCTGCGGCCGGTCGTGGCGCAGCTGCGCGCCGAGCGGCCCGATGGGCTCGTAGCGGACCGCCGGCTTGTTCTCCAGCCGCTCCGAGCGCTCGCGGTCGAAGCTGAGCAAGCTAGTGCTTGACGACATCTGGTAGCTGTTGTAACCTACAACCAACACGGTACGTTACATAATGTTCACATTTGAGCGAGCTATGAAAATGTAAAAGGTATTTAAATAAAACAATTTAAACGGATTATATCGCGTGTATTAATTATTCGAGTCTTCCAGACGTTTCAGAAGCTTTGCAGACACCGTTGTCAAAGGTAGACTCCCTCAACCTTCCACAACCTTTGTTTAAATTGTTTTATTTAAATGTGTGACAGTCGTAAAAGGTACGTATTTCAGCAATCTCCAAACTAGCTCGCAAGTACAGTTCAGCCACTAGGTTCACGTCACTATAGGTTATAAGTTAACGCGGGTTGGTTTTCCGCAACTCGACGTCTTACAATGCGCCTATTTTGCGTAAATGGTTGCTGGCACTACTCTTGCCAACCAGACTAATATAAAGCCTAGCAGTCCCGTAATATTGCCGACGACTTCTGGGAGTGACCTCGGAGATCCGAGGTGTTGTGCCCGGTATTTGGCCACACCAGGACATGAGAATGACGTGGGCGGCTGTCTCATCGGCCTTCGGTCGGAGGAGAAAAGTGGAAGGTTGACGTGACTAGTGCGGCACGTACCAGAGTTGGTGGCGGGGGCGGGGGCGGGGGCGGGGGCGGGCGTGGGCGTGCCGGGCGGCGACACGGGCCCCACGAAATCCTGCAGCCACTTGTGCAGCTCGGGGTGGCGGCACAGGAACGGGGACGTCACCGACACCAGCTCCGACGACGAGATTATCTCGTTCGTGAACAGCAGCAGGCATCTGCGAACAACATGTCCCGTTAGATTACGTTCACACATAGACAGCTTCAATCAAGTTATTTGATGGAAATATTTTGTATAAGGATCAGGATGTTATCGGGACAAATAAAATAGAGATAGATAACTCTTTGGATCATAAAAAAGAGCGATCTGATGCTGCTTTATGATGTAAAACTAATTTTTATACCCTGTTTATAAATGAAGTCTGATGTCCTGTAAACACTCCAATTTATAAGTATCATCAAATCCAGAGCCGTAGCTGCAGCCATATCAATGATACGGGGCCGCCAAGACACACGAGGCCTCAACCAATACCGTCCTTACCTACGTCCAGACGACGGCGTCCAGATGATCCTACGATAAGGGCAAAGGGTCCATGGAGATGGGGCCTAATTTTTTGATTTAAATGACTGAGGCGTTCAAAAGGTTAACACAATTTTGGCCAATCATATTGTACTGTGAATTATATGCCGGTGTAGGTTTTTACGAGTTCATTAGGCATCAGCAAAGTGGAGGTAGTCAATGGAAAAATTACTGTTTATGAAGCTATTTATACTTATAAGCATACCTCAAAAGGGGGTAAATTGATATTTAATAGCAATCTGTAGATGACGTTTTTTTACTGCGTTGATAACAAACGTCAATGATGACGCGCATACCTTATTATTGAGTGCGCACGGGCCCCAAACATTTGAGTGCCAGGGCCCCAGCATGCGCTAAGACGGTTTTGGCCTCAACGTGCTGTGCATTCGTCCATAATCCATATCGGGGCTTCTCGACGCACTGATATGGGGCCTCATCTAGCGTTAACTACGTCACTGTATAAATCCCTTTTTTTTATATAGGAAGTAGATTCATCAGGATTATTTTATATTTAAATTAGGGATGTTACGGCGGTTTTATTGGAGCCGGATTTTTTTTAATTAACGGATCCGGATCCGTAGCTTTACCAGAGGCGGAGCCGGAGCCGAGTACCTTGTAATAGTACATTACGTAACAAGGGTGGTAAACTAGGATTTACAAACGAGTGTCTATTAGAAGCCCGAAGCCGAACGCGAGGGCTTTAATGACACGTGTTTGGAATTCCTTTACCACCGGAGTCACGTACGACGTTTTTCATCACACTTTGGATGAAACAAAAAAAAAAAAGTAGTAGTAGTCAATACCAAAATTACTTAGTGTGACAAAAATTACTTACCGCCCTAGGGCGTAATTTACGACTTACCGCCCGCTTTTCTAGCATGTAAACCAAATAAATAAATAAATAAAATAGTAAAATGACTAACTGACCTGAGGAAGTTGTCGTAGACCTCTTGCGAGCGCAGCGCGCGTCGTGCGCGGTCGAAGAAGTTGTATTCTTGCTGCGTCGCGTATTTAGCTGCTTCCGCGTATGAGACGTCGCGGACGACGCCGCCGGTCAGCGACGACAGACGGGACTTCTTAGCTGGCGGCAGGCCCACTGCTGTATAGGAAATTGCTGGTTTAGGTTTTTTTTTTTTTTATGTCATAGGGGGCAAACGAGCAAACGTATCGCCTGATGGAAAGCGATTACCGTCGCCCATAAACACCTGCAACACCAGAGGAGCCACAAGTGCTTGCCTACCCGGAGGACGAAGATAGAATGCCTCTATGCTAGGTTGTGTTTCCACCAGACGTGCGAGGATGCATAGCGAGGGATGTTTTGTTAACCAATGGTATAAGTTCATTTACTTCTCTATTGGTTAACAAAAACACATCCCTCGCTCTCGCTACGCCTCTCACTGGTGGTAGAATACGGTATTTGATGAGTCTTGAGCTCAAATCAGCTACATTTTATGAAACGTCAAAAATGATTTGTTAGTATAAAGTTTCGATGAAGATACTGGCTTGTGACGTCATAAAAAACAGTAGTCAAAACAAGTCTTCTTTTCAGTTATTGTGTAATTGAAAATAGTATAATATCCAAAAGTTAGTAGTAGTTTATTTGGTCGGTACTTTTTTTGTGCATAAGTGCACCACAGGAGCAAAGGATACGATTCATAGCCATTACATGTTTTTTTTATTATATATAATTAGGTACTTACGCATCTGAGTGGAAGAAGTGAAGCTGGGTGAACGTTTCAGATGCTGTGGGGCGGCGGTGCTTGACACAGCGCTGGTATGCTTCGGGACCTGGTGGACGGACGGATAAGTGTTAACTGGAGAGACAGTCTAAGAGAAAAAAAAGTATTATTAAGAAGTCATGGGATTTCTACATATTTTTTTATAAGAACCTTAAGGCGACGGGTAATGCGAAACTAGGTCCACTTCCGATATTTTTCTTGTACCTTCATAATCAGATATTTTTTTCAGAAATAGCCGTCGTCTAGGAACTAGCAAAACACCTTCACTATTAAATAAATCACATTTTTCACTGTTACCCCACAAAACTTGTTCATGTCATACTTGAATAATTTTAAATTATATTATTAAAACTATCGCGAGACATCTCTAATAATCATAAAAACGGTTCAAATGCGTAAAAACGTAAAAAATTACGGGCCGTTCCTGACAATTGTTACGTGAGTTTAAACCGTTTTTATGATCATTGAGTTTAAATTAATAATATTCCTATTTTATGATAGCAGTTTAGGCTGTATGTGGTGAATAAAAAAGCTTTCCATCGTATTTTATCGGGTCAGATCGTTTTAATATCTCCATCTCAACTTTTTTACCGACGTTGATAGAGAAAACATGCAAAACCGAACAGGTTGTTGTTAGAGACTCAGTAGGAAGGCAGCATGCGTGTATCACCACAGTGAATCTGTTGTTGCACATCGCATGTGTTTCATCATTATCTCATTATACATTTATTGAAAAGCAGACTGCTAAGGCTCCTTATCCGTTCAAAAATGTTTATTGCTTTAGAAATTTTTCTTTATGTTGCTAGTCAGAACAGGGCTATTTCGATTTATTGGCATGTATGTAAAACCTACAGTTTGAATCTTTCATTGATTTTTTATTTTTTTCAGAATTCACTCAGAAAACTGTTCATTTTTCTTCAACTTATTTTCGACTGTACGCAATAAAAGCATGAAATAGCTGTTACTATTTAGAACTCAGGGAAAAGTATTATTTACTTTAAAAAAGTTGGTTGAAATTATCATATGAAAAAAAAAAACATTTTAAATGGCTCTTAATTATTATTTTAATCGTGATTTTACTATTGTATCTATATTTATACTCAGTCTTGAAAGGTTTGAATATAATGGATTTTTTAACGTATTCAGATTGGTTTTAGGAGATGTTAGAAGGCCTCGCCCCAGCTCGGGCATGTAAGCAGTAGGTACCTGCGGCAGATGCGGATGGTGCGGCGCGGGCGGCGCGTGCGGCGGCGACGGCGCCGGCGCCGGCGGGAACCGCTCCGGCTCCGCCTCCACGCGCTGCTGAAATACACATACTGTAAGAACACGCTCTAACATGAGATGGGCTAAATTTATTCGAATAACGAATAACCAAATTATTCGCGTATGACGAATGAAAACCACGAATGATTATTCGTCATTCGAATAAATTATTCGTCGAATGAATTGTCACGAATATTTCTGTGGAGTAGTAAAAAGGAGTATAAGTCAGATTAAGGAGCTTAAGGAGCCTTACGCCAATCGCTCGTTTATTATACTACCTATGCTTATCCTTTAACTCTTAAATATAGAGTGAAAACGAGTCGTGTTAAATATTATATAATTTATTCGCGGATGATTTATCCGCGAATAAATCATCCGCGAATAAATTATTCGCGAATGAAATAATGGCTCTAACCTGTCTAGCTAGCACGACTATGCTTCGCGACTCTTGTCGCGCGAGATAGCGCTACCCGTCACTCTCACATTACTACACGGAAAGAGACGGGTAATTATCTCGCGCGAGAAAGAGTCGCGTATGACAGTTATGCTAGTGGTACTGGTATTCTTTAGTCTTTGACTGTTCAACTTCTTAAGGCAAATAAAGTCTCGGTAGCAGCTTTCCTCTATCATTCCAAGAGAACGGCTGGACGAATTTAACCAATTTTAATACAGGGATAGCTGGACACCCAAAAGATGGTTTTAGACTTTGTACTTCGGACGAAGTTGCTCCTCTTCCGCCCATCCAGACAAATAGGCTTAAAAATATACGTATTATATTTGTATAGTATAAATAAAAATGGGCACAAAATGCGTCGTTCCTGGCCGAATTGAAGATCAAGTGCCGCTTATCCACCATTTGCCTCCAGCGGTACTTCGGTCACGTGACGCGAGCCAGATAGTTTGGAAAAGCTATTTGTAATTGGCCACGTGGAAGGAAAAAGGGCACGTGAGAAATCACCGATCCGATGGACCGATGTGTTGAGGTATTGTCTGTGTTTTACCTTTGTCTATTTTTTGAAATTATATATTATTGTTTTTTAGTGTTCTCAATAAATTCATGTTTTTTTTTCGATGATTCCCGTACACGATGCCTGTCAGGAAACTCTACAGACATCAATCAGAAAGGCGTAAAACCGTGTGGAGAGAGCTTTGATCAAAGAATATATATACTAACGTAAAAAGAAACGACAGCGACATTGTGTGCAGTAACAAAACTCGCGGCTATGTGTGTGTGTCGAGGGGCGAGTGCGGGGGTGAAGGGCATTCACGTGGATGCCTCGTCGAAGGATTCGGTATTACAAGGTCACCGACGCCCGAGTTACACCGATAGGCCGCTGTCGCGACTGTGCTTTGATGCAGTAAGTTTCTGTCAAAAATGACATTTTAGTGGCAAGCTTTTACAGCCGACTGTACTTTTCTTTAGATATTCATCAAATGCTCACTGAGACAATTCTAAAGAGCCCAAGCTCGGTAGGATTGGTTTTTCTATTATAGAGTTCCTATGGCCACCTTCCGGCTCCATCATCAGATCGTCCCCATGGTACCATATTATTGTATTGACATCAAAGTTAAGTAAGTATGCAAAATTTTAGCTCAATCGGTTAACGATATCTGCTTCAAAATTGAGTTGCAAGATTTCACCCGAACATACATACTTTAAACATACCATGCAAGCTAAATAAAAGCTTGTAAAAACGGCCTCAAATGGTCACGACCCTGTCATGAGAAAGCGAGGAAGAAGTGTAAATACCTGCGGTGGCATAAGCGGAGGCGTGCGCGGGTGCGGCGGGTAGTGCGGCTTGGTCACAGCCTTAGCGTCGGGCAAGAACTGCCCGAACTCCGCCAGCAAATCGTCCTGGTTCTCGAACAACTTCGCCACCTGCTCAAGGGAGAACTATTTACAATCGGGCCGTGTTAAACGTGTTTTGATAGGGTTTGTAGTTGGTTAATATTAAAAAAAAAAAAAAAAAAAAAACATTTTTGTTAGAAGCTTTTATAGCCGATCATATAATCCATCAATTTCTTACTGAGACGATTGCAAAGACACCAAACTCGGTAGGATTGCTTTATCTATTACGGCATTTCTAGTGCCACTTTCCGGCTCCATCATCAAACCAGCCCCATGATACCAATACCTACTTAATACGATAATTTGTAATAAGTAGGTATTTAAATATCAGTTCAATCGGTTGAAGATATCTCCTTGAACGGGACTTAGAAAAGTGGAAACACATGTTTTCTCAGTTCCATATTAGAAGCCTTAGCCTAGAGATTAACCCTTAGATCTGTATCAAATGCTTTTAAATACATTGGGAGACGACTATTTTAGATTTTTTTTATTTATTTAAACTTTATTACACAAAAGTCAACAAAAGTTAACCATAGAACCAAACAGAAGTTGCTGCTAATCCGAAATCTAATTGTACAAGTAAATATTTTAAAATGTATTAAATCTTAAATTTTATGGTTTGGAGACTCAGTAGGAAGGCAGCATGCGTGTATCACCACAGGGCATCTGTTGTTGCACATCGCATGTGTTTCATCATCATCTCTATATGAATTAAACTCGAATTTGTGTCACTGTAATAATAGTCAAATTCGGCCGAATACGAACATTGAAAAACTTGCCGAATACCGAATATTCGACCCTACTCTAGTAAAGGTTTTTTTTTATCTAGCCTGTTTGTGTGTGTCCCAAAAGGCCTCCCCTCTTTCTCTCCAGTCGTCTCGCTGAAGAGCAAGTTGCTCCCAAACGTTCTCAAATGCGTACAGGTCATCCCGCCATCTCAGTTTCGGTCTGCCTCTGCACCGGTACCCATACTGCGGTATCCACTCAGTGGATAATTTGGCCCAACGTTCCGGATGTATTCGGCCGACGTGTCCTGGCCCAGTCACACTTGTTCCCAAATGTTAGTAAAGAAAAAAGTTAAATATAACTAAACAAACCTGCGAGTAAACCTCTTGCTCAGTCTGCTGCTTAGCTTGGGGCTCCTTCACGTCCCGATGGCCGCGTTGGTACGCGTGCAGGATCTCAAGGAATCTCTTGTATTTGTCCGGTTGCCTCGAGAACCGAGACTGCAAAGGAGGTTATGTGTTATTCACGTTCAAGAGGGTTTGTGTGGGTGTGGCAGGGAGGAAGGTCAGAACATAATAATGCAGCCATTAGTTATATCATGGTGGTCAAACGGTAATTTGTTTCATCATGTTGAAATGTTTGTTCATTTAAACTTTTGAACGTAAGACGACAACGGATTTTTTTTCTACCGAAGCCAACGTCGGTAAGTTAAGTAAAATTTTAAAAGATCAAAGCTTTTTATACTTCAGACAGCCTATTTATAACCCTGTTAATTTTGGAATTTTTGGACTCGGTTTTAGTAAAGTTTTTAGTGTCTCGGTGAGTTTCTTCACCCACTTGGCGTTCAAAAGCTTAAGAAAAAATTTTTTTTTTTGAAAAGATATTGACAGGTTTTTTGCGGCGCACCTTTTCTCCAGATGTCATAATCCCGAAATGCTAGTAGATATCGGCTTGTTTATGGCCTATTTACAGAACAAACATTTTGTTCCAAATCCTTTGTGGCGCGTATCCGAACGGGTTTATTACCGCGATAAACGTGACACAATGAGTTTGCGAAAAGCTTCGTCAATAAAAAATATCAAGTTTCAAGGTTCATTAGAATATTACCGAGATTTGTACAAATAAATACCACAATCATTTCTTTTTATATTTCACTCGAAACACTCCTATTGATTAAGTTTCGCAACACGTAATGTTCACTATATGCAACACAGAGCAGAGACACTCGAAAACTATCCTTTACTAATATTATTACCGTAAATGTACTAAATAATGAACATAAAACGCGGCAATGTCTTCAAAAGCATATAGTTATTCGTAAAATAATCAACACGTGTTGCAAATAGATGCGGTGTAGCACGGACAGAAGGTTAACTGTCATGTCAACGGAACGGAACCGTTAAAATGAACTAATCGCGAATCTACCTTCAAATTTGGTTTAAATGTTGGCAATTAGCAAACTGTGTGCCGCGGCAAACGATGAAAAGGGCGATATAGCACATATTCGCAAACGGAAATAATTTTATTATTAAACACAGGATTTTAATAAATTAATCTTGTTGTATTCCTGAAAGACACTTCTTGGTTCATAAGGTTCGGTAAATTCTAAAATGGTTAATTACAGAATGTAAAGGCGTTTTGATTGATATCAAAATTTGTATTTAAATAAATAAATACCAGACAATTATTTTTGTACGTTTGATTTCTTTTTTTGGGGCTGTTTAATTAATGGTAACATTTTTTTTTATGAAAGCAATAACGTCTGCGTGGCTTACGTAGCGTAAACAGTGTTTATATTGGAGCGAAAAAAATGCTTTATATTATTTTAACTTTAAATAAGTTTCTGTCAAAAATGTCATTTTAGTGGCAAGCTTTTATAGCCGACTGTACTTTTCTTTGGATATCCATCAAATGCTCACTGAGACGATTCTAAAGAGTCCAAGCTCGGTAGGATTGCTTTTTCTATTATAGAGTTCCTATGGCCACCTTCCGGCTCCATCATCAGATCAGCCCCATGGTACCATATTATTGTATTGTCATCAAAGTTAAGTAAGTATGCAAAATTTCAGCTCAATCGGTTGACGATATCTACTTCAAAATTGAGTTGCAAGATTTCACCCGAACATACATACTTTAAACATACAATGCAAGTTAAATAAAAGCTTTAAAAATATGCAGATATAAGAATCGATAAAATTTAGTGTAAAAGTGCACAGAAGAGGTATAAAGTATCTTGTGTAAAGCCGTCTGTCCACAGACGGGGAGCGGAGAATGTGTAGATACGGTATTTGATGACAGCTAAAATCAGCTGCCCTTTATGAGACGTCAAGAATGATCTGTTAGTGTGAAATTTCTATAAAGATACTGGCTTGTGTGTGAAAATCATTACTAGTGATGTAGACTCACCTTGATCTTGTTAACGTATTCGATGGCGTGGTTGAACTCGACGGGCTGTCCCGGCGGCGCGGGGGCGGCGTGCGCGCCGGCGCCCGGCGTGGCCGCGCCTGCGCACCACACGGTCAGACATGGTCGGTAGTAGGGGGAGGGGGGGAAGTGGACACGGACACGTCAGAACATAAATATGCAGCCATTGGTTATATCATGGTGGTCAAACGGTAATTTGTTTCATCATGAACATTTAGAGAGGAAGGATTTCTTTCGTTTTGTTTATTGAGCGAGCGACGGAAGCGACTGAGTTTCAGCTTCGCCCAAAATTCTTTCATACGTCCGATTGTACAGACGCTTTTCAGCTGTTCTCGCCTAGATGTTGCATTTCACAAGCGGTACTCATGAAATTTTATGAGTAGGTTCAATAAGTATGTAATTTTTTGCTGGTTCAGTATGTCGATTTTATTCAAAATGGCAGAGAATATATACGTAAAAAAATATTAATTTCAGCAATATAGAAACTCGCAGGATCTACAGCTGGAAATCATTTGGAAATTATAAATCGGGTCCCTCCCTTCAAAGTAGAATTTATTTATTAAAAGGTTTCCCAACAGATACAACGCTTGTTGAGAATGAGTTGGCTATTACTGAACCGGCGAGCTACATCCTCGACCCCGTAGTCATTTACCATCAGGCATCCTGAGGTCAATCGCCGTTCAGTTCGAGAATAAAAAAACATCCCAACATACGAAAGGATTTTTGGACAAGTTGAAACGAAACCGCTTACCTCGCTCGATCAATAACAATCACGCTTCATGTTAACAACTTAGAATAAATACACCTAGAAACCTAATCAGCCGCGGTCTGTCACGGGCTGTTTCATTCGTGTACACATCTGTCACAACGTCCATATCACGAAAATTGAAATGAAATTGAAATTTATTTGCTTGAGACATGATATGACATGAGATGGTATAAAATTTTACAACAGAGTAAACATATCACGAGCAACACGTCTCTATGATTGATTCGTAGACACGCACACATAAAACCAAAACCGGATTCATCCTTCGCAAACCCGTATGAATACTATCGTTCTAGGCGTATTTATTCTAAGGTTAACAAACCGATTCAAAAACTCGCACACTCCCAACTCAAAATTCGACCTCGTCTTTCGACCTTATAACAACAATAACATAAACAAGAAATTTAACTTATTTGTTTACAGTTCGTGAAGGTCGCATACGTTTGCGCGCATATTTTCCCTATACTATTGGCACAGTTACAACATTAACGTGGAACCCCCGCTAGAAGGAAAACCGAACTGGATTCGTCATTGATGACAAGAGTTTATTGAAGAGCGATGATATAGTGACACCAATCACTGGGTACCGGACTTCTGATATCACGGTAAGACTTCGAGCCGATATTAACATTTAAATACAATGTATACTCATTCATACAGGCACGTTAGTTTGTTTTGAAATGGCTGAAATAGGATTATCTATATGTATAACAGAGATGCTACGATTTTGCGCGACTAGCGGCGCGGCAAGCGGTTAAGTGAGAGATCCGAGCGCGGCGGCGATAGGAGTGAGCGAGACACACGTACCTACACCGCTGCCGCTGTCGCGTAGTCGTCGCGTGGCATCTTCGTTAACCAAACTGCAATAAGCGACTCTCTCTCGTGCGAGATATTTATCTCTTTCTGTGCAGTACTGTGAGATAGTGACAGGTGACGCTATGTCCCGCGACAGTCGCAAAGCATAGTTGAGGAGGGATTTTTCAAAGGGGTTTATTTTCGTATTAGTTTCATAGGCATATTGCCCTTTTGAAAAAAAACGCTTCTCAGTTGTGCTAGACGGGCAGGTTTGGATCCTAAATTCCAGTCTTTCGGCCAGGTAACCTTAAAAACACTCCTTGTTAAGACACTGCACATATCACAAGTGTGACTACTCGCGCGAGAAATATTACCTATCTCTTCCTCTCAGTGCTGCGAGAGAGTGACGGGCGATGCTATGTCGACAGTCGCGGAGCGTAGTTGTGCTAGACAGGCTGTAAAAGTTAAAGACTCACCAGGTGTATGATGTATAGCTGCCTCTATCTGCTGATGGGCCTGAGATATATGATGCAGCGTGTTTGCCGGAGGGGCGTTCACTGACAAGTTGTGTACGATGGCGTTGCTCACAGACCTGAAAGAGAGAGATAGTAAGATATTGTCGAAGTGAGAGAGGGAGAAGTGGGTAGAAAGGGGGGGTCAGAACATAAAAATGCAGCCATTAGTTATATCATGGTGATCAAACGGTAATTTGTTTCATCATTGTAATGCTCGGGATTCAATTGGGTTTAATAAAGGGGTATAAGTTGGATTTTAACCAGAAACAAAGGTCTCTATTGTGAGACTTAAGCTCCTTAATAGTTTGTTTAGTGGCTACTAGGTTAAATTTGAATTAATTAAATCCGTTTTTATTAGGACCACAGGATTATAACATTCTTTCGCCTGCTTAGAGACATTCGCGGTAAAATTATGTTTTTTTTTTCTATGTTTCATGCAATGTAATTAACAAGATTAATTATAATACATATATTATTAAATAAACAAGATTAATTATAATACATATATTTCCACCAAACATAGCTAAAAAGCAGGAGAATCTTTCGATTTTCTCTTTCGATTAAACCTCATTCAAATTGGTCCATCCGTTTGGGAGTTACGTACCCGTAATAATACCCTTTTTTCGTCGGGGGTTTAAAATACCCTGAATACTGATTCGTTTTTTGATGTAGGTTAAAAATAGGGACTTCAACAGTTGTCTCGTAAGTGTGAAAGAAGAAACGGAATAGAGGGTTGATAGGTACTATGAGTATTGAGTAGTATGGTATTGCGGCTCAACACTACTCGCGATGTTGGTCGAGGTTGGGCCAACATGATATAAATAAATAAATAAATATCAGACAACCTCACAGAAATCAATCTAATCCCACAGTAAGCTCTAGTAGGTTTGTGTTATGGACACTAAACGACGATAAACATACTTATATAGATAAATACAAATAACATCCACGACTCAGGCACAAATATTCAAGTTCGTCAGAAATAATTGCCCTTGCCGGGATTCGAACCCAGGAACGCCGGCTCAGTAGGCAGTTGCTTATTAACCACTGCGCCAACCGCGTCGTCAAATGATAGAATAGAATAGAATAAAAATTAATTCGTTAACATACACAAAGTGGACAACAAATATTAGAAATAAAATAAAATAAAAACGTTATTGTGTATGCCACGAAAAGGTCACACCTCATAAATGCTGGCCCGGGAGCCAGCGCTGGTCTTCCGGTGAAACCTATCGCTGACGCCGCGGCGAACCGCACACACACGGCTGCACTCTGTGGTGTGGACACTTCGCTTTGGAAGCCCATACTTCGGGCAAGTTCGCGAGTAGGGTAGGGGTAGAGGTAAGGAGAAAGACTAAAATAATAGACGCCGTGCAGCACACACAAAGGTTGAAATGGAAATGGGCTGGACATATCGCCAGGACTGCCGATAACAGATGGACAAAACGCATAACAAAGTGGAGCGGTCCATGCGGGAAAAGAAAGCCAGGAAAGCCAAAAGACCGCTGGGTCGACGATATCCAGAGAGTTGCCGGAAAAGAATGGGTACAAGAAGCAAAAAATAGAAAAGGCTGGAGACAGTTGGAGGAGGCCTATACCCGAGAAGGGGCCATGTCTTAAATTTATGTTATTTAGGAAAAAATTCTTTGTATTTTTATGTCTTTTAAGACATGGAAATAAAGGCTATATTATTATTATTAGAGGTAAAGGTAGACTTACTGCGCGACGGGCAGGAGATGCACCAGCTGCGCGGGCGCGTGGTGCGCGGCGGGCGCGCCGGGCACGCCCAGCAGCACGCCGCCGCCTAGGCCGGTGGGCGACGGCATCGACACCGACACCTGACACCACCGACACCATCAGTATATTACTGCAATAGCCGGGACAGAAGGGCTCGCCGGGTGAGTAGGTGGGCCATTTTTTCTAAAGTTGTACACCCCACTTTTTTTTTTAATCTTCGATATTTTGGGCATTTTCGACTCAGAATCACGAGCTCTTTCGATCTAATTAGGAGAGAAAAACTGTCCCGAAATATTCATACATTTTTTGTTTTTCCATTCCGTTACCGCTGTAGTAGGATATATGGAAATGGTAAAGGAATGGAACGAAAAAACTTGGGACAGTTTTTTTCTCCTAATTAGATCGAAAGAGCTCGTGATTTTGAGTAGAAAAAACCCAAAATATCGAAAAAAAAAAAAAAAAAAAAAAGGTGGGGTGTCCAACTTCAGAAAAAATGGCCCAGGTATACATAGACGGATAGTGATACGAAGCCGACAAGCCCTTTTCACGGCTAAGGCATGTATAATGCTTTTCTCAAACATATGCAATGAAATCCCTACTAATATTATAAACGCGAAAGTTTGTAAGTATGGATGGAGGTTTGTTATTCTTTCACGTAAAAACAACTAAATGCATTTTAATGAAACTTTACAATAATATAGCTTATACATCAGAATAATACATTAGCTACAATTTATAAAGATATTGTGTGTTCCTGTGGGATAAGCGGGTAACATCGCTAGGGGCAGCTAGTAAAAACATATACCACTCAAAAAAAAATACTTCAGCTGATTAGTTTATTTTTATTTACTTTATTGCACAAAACACAAAAGTAAAAGCACAAATGGCGGACTTAATGCCAAAAGGCATTCTCTATTAGTCTATGTATGTGTATGTAAACACTTTTTGTACACAACAACTGGTTATAAATACATTGATAACAAATGAAACATGTACAAAGGCGAACTTATCCCTATTAGGGATCTCTTCCAGTTAGCCTTTGAACAATTGAATAAATGGGTATTTGAAGAAAATAGGCAAACTACACTGCATACAAAACGAGATATCTATATTATACTTAAGTCTACCAAAGGCCAAACATAAACTAGCAGTTGGTGCCTCATTTCTACAACTAAGCAACTAACAAACATTTAGATGATAAATGACTACATACACATACCTGTCCATTGCTCTGCACTTCGATCTTGTACCCCGGAGGCAGGAAAGTGTTGAATCCCACTATCAGCTCCGGATGCCCTTTGAACAAGTTGGACACCCGAGTGATGACTCCGGGAGTGTCGATGCTGTAAAAGGAGCGTTGGTTAGAGAAGAGTACAAGGATTGTGGTTGGTGAGGGTGTGTTGGGAGGTCAGAACATAAAAATGCAGCCATTAGTTATATCATGGGTGTCAAACGGTAATTTGTTTCATCATGAACATTTCATTGTCTAATGCTTTGGATGCCAAGCGCTATGTAGGTTAATTTTATATGGGAATTCTTAAGCTTGATAGCATATATTATTCAATATTATTTATATTTCTTCAAACATTTCATTACAGATAACATCTATACTATTAAACCATGGATAAGATCAAAGTTTTTTCACTCTGTGAATCGAACCCGGTACCTCTGGATTGCAAGGTCCAGCGCGTTAACCTTTCCGCCACCCTAACCTCCAAGCAACCTTTCGAATTCCGGTCTCTTCCACCAAATTTCGGTTATTTAATGTATTTTCTTATATTTCTTTATAAGTAACCAGAAAAATAAAATCCAATTCCATTTTTCGATATACTGGTGAATCAACTTTTAAGTGAACTTGTTGCTATGGTTAGGAAAACCTACTCATTTTTCTATGAAACAGTATGAATATGTCACTTGGACAACGGGGACAGAGTAAACGACACAAAAAAAGTTGATTCACCAATACACGAAGCAGAGCTCTATCGATCACATTAAGAGGGCGCCGAGCGTTAGCGACTGAACCATAGAGCGCGGGGATCGCGAATTTAGATCAGCGCGCGGCCGCCATAGTAAAAATGTATGGAGAAATAAAAGCGCTTTTTGATAAATCTGGACCTTAAACACCAAACATTAATTGAAATATTTGATGCGGACAAATTGTAATGTAAACATTCATCTTTTTTTTGAACTGCAAATCAGAATAGATTTCCATTGTTGAAGTATAAAAAAACACTTAACGCCTGCTTACGATTTTACAATTTTCGTCCAACTTTACTTGGTTCTCTAGGGTAAAATATTAATAATATTATAATTTTTCCACGGAGAAGTTGTTAACACATTCTTCGAAATGCTAAATATATAGTTTAGAAATGAATTAAACTACTAGTGTTGACGTTATCTACTTAACGGCAACTGCCTATTTTTTCACATTTCGCTCGGTGCAGTCTTAATTTCCACCCGTTAGAAATATGAAATATCGTCAATGTACTCACGTTTGACTCTTGAACTCCTTCATGATGTCCAGGAAGTCGTTGTAGACCTGGGGCTGCGTGTTGAACTTGTACTTGACGAGGTCGAGGTACGAGAGCGCGTCCTCGACCTTGAGGCGCTGGAACTGCGCGCCGGGCGGCGGCTGCGGCGCCGGCAGCGCGGGCGCCGGCGTCGGGGACTGCCGGCCCGGCGGCGCGCCCAGCGCCAGCGCGGGCGGCGCGCCCACCAGCTGACGGTACACGAGGGACTTACAATACAATACAATACAAGTCCACTTTGTTGCACACCTCAAATACACAGGGATACAACACATAAGAGATATACAGTAAAAAATAAATAAACAGAGGTTAACAACAGGCGGGCAGGACTTACTACTTGTTCTACATATAAATCGTCATATACTACATATACATCGATTTTACAAAGGCTATGTTTGTACTGTGTAACATTTAGTAATTGTATAGTAGTACCTATAGGTACTAATATTCACTAGTCTATCGCATTAGGTAATGGCCTGTAATGATAGATTTAAGTTTCTGAATAAATAAATAAATAACTAAACATTACGGATAACAATTTCGGTACGGTTCTGAGAGCTATAGAGACCTCGCTATTTTGATTCGATATGGTTTGAATGTGTAATTTTTTTCTCTGTCGAGCATCTGTTGAGAAACGAGACCTCTTGGCGAGAACAATCGAATGTCCGGACAAAGCTATATAAGGTAAAACGCGTGACGTCACGTGTGGGTAACATTTTTACTCATATGTGACGTCACAAACCCCCACTCCAGAACTTTGAAGGTGTCTAACATTTTTCAATATTGTAACTGACGGACTAAATAGAACCGTATTTTTAACCCAAGCCGGACCCCTATTGTAAGACAAGCCGAAACAGACAGGCTTCGCTCGATCCGTAAGTAATCGTTTAAGTTATAATCTGTGTTGATTTAGGTTATTTTGTCAAAGCTAAATGTATAGTTTGGAGACTCAGTAGGAAGGCAGCATGCGTGTATCACCACAGGGCATCTGTTGTTGCACATCGCATGTGTTTCATCATTATCTCATCAGATATCTTATCTAAGAATATACGTTAAAATGTCTGAAAGATTATTCGTAACGTGTTTGACGTTTTGGATGATAGTAACTGTTTATTACGAGACTAGATTAAATATTGCAATCGACTGCAAAATAGGTATAGTATACAGTCGAGTTCATGAATCTATGAGCAAAAATTTGATTAAAATTATGTGAACTCGCCTTTATTGTTGGCTAAGGCATAGGAGGCAAGCTCGGATAATTTTGATCACATTTTTACTCATTAAGAACTCGACTGTACCATGCGGACTTTGACTGAGACATTTTTGCAGCGATGCAGTCGCTAAACGGTTGCGATCCAGCATCGATACAGTCGCTATGCAGGATTAATTTAGTTGCTAACCACCCCTTCTCTCTCCGGCGATCGATGCAGAAACGACAAAGGGCTACATGGAGCGATTCAGTCGCGCGATCACTCAAATCGCGCGACTGAATCGCTACAAGTCGCCGTATGCGTTCCCCGAACTCTTTACTGACCGTTGATATTCTAACGACACTGCACCTTTCTCTGACACGTGAGATATTTTTAGACTTATCTCTTTCTATGCAGTACTGCGAAAGAGTGACAGAAAAGTCGCGTAGCTTAGTTGTTCTAGACGGGCTTCTTAGACCTGCTGTGTATCGTACCTTGTGTCGCTGGGGTGGCGGCTGCTTGGGGTACTGCACGCCGGCTTTCATGTAATTGATGACGGGCGGAGCTGGTCCGGCACCCGCGGGGCGCGAGCCGCGGCCGTAGCCGCCGCCCACGGAAACCATTGCAGCAGGGCCTGGGCAATAAGAACAATGTCATAGAAGAGGGCTAGCGTAATCCCCGCCGACGGGGCACTACCACTAACTTAGTTCGCGTTTTTTCTGTCATAGCCCGATTCTCTTTTCCCCTCCCCTCCTCCCGCCCTCAGTCAGACTGATTCGGTTCCGTCTATTCACGACGCGGTCCATGGTCCATGCGCCCAGTGGACCCGCATCAAATGACTCCTGTGGCGCGGAGATAATCCCATTAGCGGGTTATACTTCCACACAAAGTCCCGACTACTGGTAGTGAGGACTAACCAGCCCTGATACAGTTCAAGGCAAAAGAAAGAGCTAAAGATCGTTGAAAAAGAAAAGATTGTACGTCAGTTTGACGTTTCTTCTTGGGGTCCATCACCCATCAGTTTAGTAAGAATTTGTCTACGATGTCCGAATGGTCGTAAAGATCTTGGTAACATGACCCCACAAAGTGCGTTTTACTCGTGTAGAGAAGCTCACTTTAGGACAATTGGAGGAAAGTAACAAAAAAGAACGTAAAATGAATATCATCTTTCCTAAAGTTGAGTTCAGTTTCTTTCGGCGTTTCTTCTCAACAGTGGTCTCCTCTTGTGAAATGCCGGTAGACTCAGACATGTAAAAGTGCCCTTGTGGCCTACTTGCAGTATAAAGTTCATTATTTCATTAAATAACAATGTTGAAATTGCAAATGGGGTATAGCTGGACATCCAACCATTTTTGGATCTTAGGATACTTACGCCACGCCTACGCTACGTCTACGCTAAAGAAAGAAGAATACGCGAACAAGTTTGCACCTAGTATTATCACACTAATATTATAAAGGCGAAAGTTTGTGAGTGTTGATTTTGATAAATTTTGGTATGAAGGTAGCTGACACCCTGGATTAACACATAGGCTACTTTTTATCCCGAAAAATGTGGTGATCCCGTGGGATGAGCGGGTATCACCACGCGGCGTAATTATAATATAAATTGAAAACTCACCAAGTATTTGGGGTTGGGCGGATTGCGCCAACGTGTGCATATTGCTTGCACCAGGCTGCTGCTGCATCTGTAACAAGCAGACGAAACATGGATAAAACTATTTAAACACATCATCAAACGCCCAGGAAAATTAAACAATTTCATTAACCCTTAAACTTCACTACAACCGGTAAAGCCTCGATACTAAGACGCGTGAGGAATAGCAGTAACGGCACCCTGAGCATGCTGGCTAGACGTCTTGATTGCCCCATATTGATGGGTGGGCATTTGTACAGGGCGGTTAAATTAATTAATTTCAATTTTAGATGTAATACTAACAACTGAGTAGTTTTAAAGTCCTAGCTTTTTCTTTTTTGATTTCATTTGTTACTAACACGATATGGATCTCGCATCTGAAATAAATGTTTATTTTTAAAGGCTACTCCGTTTCTTTGAAATATATTTGAAATGGTTATAATTATCTTACTAGCACAAAAAAAATGTATTTGTAAACTTTTTTTGGTGTGCAATAAAGCATTTTTGTATTGTATTGTATTGTATTTTTTATTGAGCTAGAAAGCTAAATTTTATGAATTGAAAATAGAAATTTAATGAATAGACAAAAACGCCATTTTGTCTTTTATGTTAGCAATGGCGTGACGAAGGCGATCCCGTAAATAAAGACCAGTAATACAGTCTCATCTATCATACGAATGACGTTTTTAGTCTTTTTACTGGATGGATGACATCAACTCGCCTATTCACCGCGCACCTGACAAAAATAAAAGTGCTCCAAAATCAACAGGGATTGAAAAACTGTAGCGTTTTTGATCATTGCAATTTGCCGCTCAAAAGAATAAGTGCATGTATATGCACTAATTAGCATACTGCTTACGATGCCAGTTACAATCAAGCATAAGTTAATAACTAACAGAGCTTGCCGAAATTGGCCTCATATTTTTAATCGCTGTTCCGATTATGGTAAACTGTAAACACAACAGATCCACGCTCCGCCGATCCCTATGCCAATGACTTTGTTATATTTATAAGAGAATCAGCCGGATATTTTCAAAGATTGCCACGTGGATTACTTTTTATAGCCGTGAGGTAACCGACAGCAAAAACAACATGTATAAAAAGTATTACTTCGCTCAACGCGATAGCCATAATTATACCTAACTTCACTGCAAAGTTGGGATTTTTATTAGCACATTATATTTTGATATTTTTGTAATTATTTGTTTTGTTGTTTTTCATTGCGATAATAAATTACTATTGTATAATTTGATAAGGTATAACTCGGGAAGGATTTCGGAAATTGAGAAATAAACTATTTCAAAATTTAAAAAATTATTCCCCTAGTATATCTCAAAACAATTCAAGATTACGAATGAAAAGTATAATAGATTATTATTATTACTCTGTTGTATTTTTTTATTCAATTCTAATATTGTATTAAAAATCAGTTTTCGATGGAGAAGTCAATATTTCGGGAAAAATCTTAACAGCGCGGTGCAGTTATGTTGCGCCAGTCGTATAGCAACATCCGTTGGTAAAATTCTCTTTGTCGTCTCATCAGGCCGAAACGGTTGGACGGATTTGAACTAGAGATGCGCAGAATGTGTCACTAAAGTGAAAAGAGTGATATATGTCTTTAGCTCACCGAGATATGTATCACTCATTTAGCTCATTTAGCTCAGTAGATCTGACTATATCGTTCACGAGTGAGCAGAGAACATTCATTTCATGAGCGAGAGGGAGCGAGTAATACTGAGATGATAGATGATATATTGAGCTACTTCAATCTTCAGTGAGCGAAAGAGCTAGTGAGCTAAACCAAATGATATATATAGCTCGTTTGAATCACTCACTCGCGAGCTACACATCTCTAATTTGAACCAGTTTTGGTACAAGGACAGCTGGACATCCAAAAATGGACATAGGATACTTTTCACCCGGCTATTGTAAAGATAAAATACGCTGACGACGTTGCAAAGATTGTGTAGTAACAAGTCCGTAACGAATCAGGGCTTATCAAATCACGAAATAAGAAAACCGATATGAATTTCATACTAGGTACATACTTTTAATAACCTACTATTATAAAATTCGATTTGAATTGAAAATCAGTTTTCTACGGTCCAGTGCGCTACCCGAATCCTATACAACCTTTCGAATTTTTCCTTATGCTTGGTGTGTCGATCTTTGCATTGCTTGTGGCACACCCACATAAAAAAAAACCGGCCAAGTGCGAGTCGGACTCGCGCACCGAGGGTTCCGTACAAACACTTTCCATCCCTAAGTGGTTAAGTTAAGTTTGCACCTGGTATGTATAGCGCCCCATATAAATTAGGTGCAAAGTTAGGTATTAATAGGTATTAAAAAAAAACTACTTACCAGATCTCGTTCAAAACAATTTTCGTTGGTAGTTTTTATAGTAATGTACATCATATGTTTTTTTTAGATTTTTCATTTTCTTATTTTAGAAGTTAGAGGGGGGGGGACCAACTTTTTTCCACTTTGGAAGCGTCTGTCACGCAAACTATTCGGTTTAGAAAAAAAATATTTTAGAAACCTCGATATCATTTTTGAAGACCTATCCATAGATACCCCACACGTATGTGTTTGATGAAAAAAAATTTTTTGAGTTTCAGTTTTAAGTATGGGGAGCCCCCAATATTTATTATTATTTTTTTATTTTTGCATCAAATTCTTAATGCGGTTCACAGAATACATCTACCTACCAAGTTTCAACAGTATAGCTCTTATAGTTTCGGAAGAAAATGGCTGTGACATACGGACGGACAGACGGACAGACAGACAGACAGACAGACAGACATGACGAATCTATAAGGGTTCCGTTTTTTGCCATTTGGCTACGGAACCCTAAAAACCGGCCAAGTGCGAGTCGGACTCGCGCACCGAGGGTTCCGTACAAACACTTTCCATCCCTAAGTGGTTAAGTTAAGTTTGCACCTGGTATGTATGGCGCCCCATATAAATTAGGTGCAAAGTTAGGTATTAATAGGTATTTAAAAAAAACTACTTACCAGATGTCGTTCAAAACAATTTTCGTTGGTAGTTTTTATAGTAATGTACATCATATGTTTTTTTTAGATTTTTCATTTTCTTATTTTAGAAGTTAGAGGGGGGGGGGACCAACTTTTTTCCACTTTGGAAGCGTGTGTTACGCAAACTATTCGGTTTAGAAAAAAAATATTTTAGAAACCTCGATATCATTTTTGAAGACCTATCCATAGATACCCCACACGTATGTGTTTGATGAAAAAAAAAATTTTTGAGTTTCAGTTTTAAAGTTTTAAGTATGGGGAGCCCCCAATATTTATTATTTTTTTATTTTTGCATCAAAATCTTAATGCGGTTCACAGAATACATCTACCTACCAAGTTTCAACAGTATAGCTCTTATAGTTTCGGAAAAAAATGGCTGTGACATACGGACGGACAGACGGACAGACAGACAGACAGACAGACAGACATGACGAATCTATAAGGGTTCCGTTTTTTGCCATTTGGCTACGGAACCCTAAAAATGAGACCTTACATATTTCATAAATTTATAAGGATCGTCTTTTGTTTAGTATGAGCGCCTGCCATCTGTTGGTCAGAAGTAGGAATAACTGTACGCACCCACTATTTTCAGTTAGGCTAAATATCGCAGAGTTAAATCTGTACCGTGCAAAAAACAGGGTTTGGCATGGATATAGTCCGCGTGGCGGTTATAAATAGCCACTGAATCAGCGCCGGGAGAGCGCACGCGTCAGCCATGACGATTGTTTTCATATATTTTTCAACGCACTCGATCGTAAATATTGTTTTTACACACGTGGGCTGAAGACCGCAATTTTGTTCGAAAAGTTAGCAATTTTTCCTTCTTTTCCTCTTACCCCCAATATCTCCGCCATTATGAATACTATGGAACTTTTCCAAATGCTATATACTTAATGAAATCTATGTTGTAAGTTGTTATCGACTGGCATTAGCTAAAATGTTTACAGGAATAAACTCGTCTTTGTACTCATGTATTAAGTCTTCGTTACGTTGTTTTTAGGGTTCCGTACCCAAAGGCTAAAAACGGGACCCTATTACTGAGACTTTGTTGGCTGTCCGTCCGTCACCAGGCTGTATCTCAAGAACGGTGATAGCTAGACTGTTGAAATTTTCACAGATGATGTATTTCTATTGCCCCTATAACAACAAATACTAAAAATAAAATAAATATTTAAGGGGGGCTCCCATACAACAAATTTGTTATATATTATGGTACGGAACCCTTCATGCGCGAGTCGGACTCGCACTTGTCCAATTTTTACGTCTTAACGTCAGATATAGATAGAAAAGATATGTAAAATCTTGTTCGTTTGCTTAGCTTCTATAATGTTCTCATTTGCACTAAGATTAGCTGTAAGAGATCCCTTACACTTTAAATGTCGGTTGGCCGCCGTCGCGACAGATCGGCTCTCCTGATGATGCATCGCGTACCTACAGACCCGAAACACGTCGAGCTATATCAGACTTCTACGACGTGAGTAAACCCGTTTATGTATTTTAATATCGCTTTAAATGGTTACATACAAATATAACATACATACAAAGGCTCTCATCGCTGTCAGTTAACTGAATATCCGTCATAAGAGATGTGACACGTCGGCGTAGCGGATCGATGCGCCAGAATAACTAATAAACTGCCTACCCTCTGTAATATTTAGACGGCCATATTGGTTGCAACCGCGTTGCATAAAATACATCGAATACATAACTGGCCGAGCGAGCGAAGTGTCTCCGTTTCAGCTTGGCCCATTATTTCGTAATCCCGATGTTTCGATAGGGAAGGCATATTCGTTTTTAGGGTTCCGTATCCAAAGGGTAAAAACGGGACCCTATTACCGACTTCGCTGTCCGTCCGTCTGTCCCCAGGCCGTATCTCAAGAACGGTGATAGCTAGACTGTTGAAATTTTCACAGATGATGTATTTCTATTGCCGCTATAAGAACAAATACTAAAAATTAAATAAAATAAATATTTAAGGGGGCTCCCATACAACAAACGGGATTGGTTGCGTTAACTTTGCACCTCATTTGTATGGAACACTATACATACCAGGTGCAAACTTAACTTAACCACTTAAGGATGGATAGTGTTTGTACGGAACCCTCGGTGCGCGAGTCCGACTCGCACTTGACCGGTTTTTTTTAATACCACTTAATAAAATCAAACCAAATAATGGGTAGGTACCCACAGGTAGCAAAGACGCTGCATTATAGATTATACCGCCATTATAACTCTAATCTCTCTCTGTGTGGTACTTGGGTAGTAGGAATAAGAATGGCATGCAAAATAGGAAACGTTACAAATAGTCCATTGAATAAAAAGTTCTAGAGTGCGTGAGTTAGTAACGTAAGATGTTTCTTCGGAAACATGTCAAGAGTCCCTAGGTAATAAACATACTAAAACCCCGGGACACTAGGAGGAGCCCCGGAGTGGGGGGAGGGGGGGAAAGGGTCCATTTTTTCATTTTTCGCTTAAATCTCAAAAACGGTACATGTTAGAGAAAAACTTTCAAGGAAAAGTTGAAAGGCCATAAAATTATCTACAAGTTGTACCTGAATATTTTTTTCCTATATCCTACCGTTTCTGAGTTACACGCAGTAAAAAATGATTTTGGCTCAAACAATTTCCCCATACTACATACCCATGTTTATCACATCAATCGATCAAAAAATATTTCTTTCTTCCAAAAAACTCAAATGTGCAACTTGTGACCGGTACTGATAGATTGCTCTTAATTAGGTCTATAATTGGTAAAGTAAACACATTCCTCCATGGAAGCCTTTAGGAGGAATCGATTGTCAAAATATTATATTAGGGTAGTTTGAGTTACTGAACTTGATCTTTTTATTTCTTCTTCCAAAAAAACTCAAAACTGCAACTTGTGACCGGTACAGATAGATTGCTCATAATTAGGTCTATCATTGATAAAAATACCAGATTCCACCACGGAGGCGTTTACGGGGAATTGAATTTTATTAGGGTAGTTACGATACTTGAACTTTTTATTTTTTTTCTTCCAAAAAGCTCAAAAGTGCAACTTGTGACCGGTACTGATAGATTGTTCTTAATTAGGTCTATAATTGGTAAAAAAAACACATTCCTCCATGGAAGCCTTTAGGAGAAATTGATTGTCAAAATATTATAGTAGGGTAGTTACGCAACTTGACCTTTTTATTTTTTTTCTTCCAAAAAGCTCAAAAGTGCAACTTGTGACCGGTACTGATAGATTGCTCTTAATTAGGTCTATAATTGGTAAAAATACCAGATTCCACCACGGAGGCGTTTACGGGGAATTGAATTTTATTAGGGTAGTTACGATACTTGAACTTTTTATTTTTCTTCTTCCAAAAAGCTCAAAAGTGCAACTTGTGACCGGTACTGATAGATTGCTCTTAATTAGGTCTATAATTGGTAAAAAAAACACATTCCTCCATGGAAGCCTTTAGGAGGAATCGATTGTCAAAATATTATATAAGGGTAGTTTTCGAATTTTTCACCTTTCATGGGATGTAGCTCGAAAACGGCTGCGAATAGAAAAAAAATATTTAGGTACAACTTGTAGATAATTTTATGGCCTTTCAACTTTTCCTTGAAAGTTTTTCTCTAACATGTACCGTTTTTGAGATTTAAGCGAAAAATGAAAAAATGGACCCTTTCCCCCCCTCCCCCCACTCCGGGGCTCCTCCTAGTGTCCCGGGGTTTTAGTATGTTTATTACCTAGGGACTCTTGACATGTTTCCGAAGAAACATCTTACGTTACTAACTCACGCACTCTAGACCCCCCTTGGAGGGACTCATTCAATGGACTAAAAGCGAAAAATTTAATTTCGTGTACATTAGTTCACAGGTCATAATTAAATTAACTTAAAAAAAGTAATTTAAATAAACCTAAATTCAAATTTAAAAACCCCCGATCCATCAAACATGGCCAAGAACCGTCTCGACAGTTCAAATCGGACCATCCATACACACAAATAAGTCATAACACTCCTGTTTTCTCGTTGGGGGTTAATAAAACACTTAAAACAACGTAAACATTGTTCGGTTCATGACGCATTGGTGTACCTAAACTGTAATGTCATGTAACCTGTTTTTCAATAAAAAAAAATAAACGTCTCAGCACGATGGATGGGTATTTTCACAGCTGTTGCCGTGCGAGATTTTCAATTCGTATTTTTACGTTTACGCAGGCGTTCAATGACCTATGCAACTTTATGCAACGATGTTACAGCCAATATGGCCGACTGAATACTCCTAGTGGCTCTGTCAGCTGTATGTATACCTCACAAGTTTGTTTCATAATCATATACCGGGATTTTCGATGCATGAATGATTTGACGCCTTCGTCTACCCAAAACCCAGGGGTTTGTTCATAATTGCTAAAATTTGTAATTTTTTACGGTTTCTACCCCCATATATCAGCCATTTTGAATATTTTCGAAAAACTGACGACTAAAAAATATCAGCTCACTAAAATTCACGAGAATCGGTTGAGAACAGCCTGTAGGCGAGAAAAGCCGGAAATTCGTACAAACGGACATTCAAACGGATTCGGATTTTATGGCCAAGCTGAAACGGAGACGATTCGCTGCTTGGGTTTTTTTATAATTCCGAGAAGCTCATTTTTTCATCGTGAATCGTGACACTTCTTAATCTTCATTAAAGAACCGAAATCAAAATTAAAGGTTTTACTGCACTAAAACAATTTAAAAAAGAACCCAAACTTTCCGCATGGAATTTTTTCGGAAATCCAACTTTAAATACTCTTGAATTCTTGTGAAACTTTTCCAGAATTTTCTCAGCTTTTTGGAAACTTTCCGCGACGAGCCCATCCGTATTTCGTCGGGGATAGTGCAATACCCAGTAAATGACGGCTGTCGACAAAGTTCTCATTCCAATAGAATACTTAGCATTTGTTTGAATATCGATTCATATCTATACTTGTTACTTACGCGGTATTGCACTATCCCTGACGATTTGTAAGTTAAATCACAGACGCGTCGTTGTACTAGAATATAAAACAAAAACACGCACAGCCACATTGTTGTTGACACAACGAGTCGCACCTACATGCGAGCAGATAACTGCTGATAACCCTCTGTTTACGTTCGTTATCGACTAATAACTTATGTGTTTATTGTATTTGCATACACGACCTTTTACGATTCTAGTCCTTGGTGTAACCTGACCAAACTACTCGCGAAGTGCCCCTCCATCATATTCCCCCAACCTCGGCCAATTTCGCGAGTAGTGTGGACTCGCAATGATATTTGTGATACATTTTGTTCGCCAGTTTGTTTCCGAATCATCTCGAGAGATGGCGCTGGTCGTCTGCCGCAAGGTAATCTACATATAATTATATACGCCGCGGAACTTAATAATCCGTTATGTTAAGAAAACTTTCAATGTGTATTAAGATTATGCTTGCTGCTGCACCTTTCATTGTTATAATCTGAACCCTTATAATTGTCTGTAACTTAATTTTATTTAGTTATCCGACAAACACATATACATATTATTACGTGTACATATGTATATCTAATAATTAGCAATTTTATATTAGTCAGTTGTAAATATCACTTCAGTTTTCTTGTTAGCAACAATTTAGATTAAGATTATATATTATTTCCCTTGTATTTTGTTCAAGTGCTAAACACAAATTACGAGGATAAATCATATTATTAGCGATAGGCCATATTTCCACCAATATTTTCCGCATTTTTTATTGCATGTTTGATTTTTATAATTTCCAACACGTCAATCTTTCTATGTCGATAAGGTCAAATCGTCCCACTCTTGTCTGTTTTATTCATTAATTTATTCTGTGAAGTGATCGTTATGTATGTATGATCTAGCTCACCATCATTTAAATTGGCCACACCCACTTTATGTCATTTACAATTAGGACTATATTTAGGAGTTTTATTTCCCATAATATATATTCATTACGTAACATTAACATTAAAAACGATAGCCCAAAAATAAATATAAATGATGCTTTGAAACAAAAAAAAAATTTTAACAAAAAAAAGAACCGACTTCAGTAAAACTAAAAAACCAAAAATAACCCGTTCAAGTACAGATTACATTTGACTCACCCTTCGAAGTCGATCCCAAACCACTCAGTTCTTATATTTATAGTTATATTATAGTTCACGTGAGGTTTGGCACCGACTTCGAAGGGTGAGTCAAATGTAATCTGTACTTGAACGGGTTATTTTTGGTTTTTTAGTTTTACTGAAGTCGGTTCTTTTTTTTGTTAAAAATTTTTTTTTTTTTTTGCTTTTTAGTGATTCATTTAAAAGTTTAAGTGGCCAAATCCTATTTACTGAATGTAAATTCTTGACTTTATCAATAAATTACCGAAAGCGCCGTACATGTCCCTATAACATTTGAAGAGTTCCCTCGATTTCTCCAAGATTCCATCATCAGATCCCGACTTAGTGCCAACGGGACCAACTAGGAGTTATACCCTTTCGATGAAAAAAAAAAAAATTGAAAATCGGTTCACGGTTCTCGGAGATATCGAGTAACATACACACACAAAAAAAAAAAAAAAAAATTAGTTCGAATAGAGAACCTCCTTTTTTTGAAGTCGGTTAAAAACCTAAAAAGTATTCCACCAAACCCACATTTTTTTATTTATATGGTATTAATGAAAATAATGAAAGTAGCAGTAATAAAATAAAACAAACTATCGATTAATTATTTTATTACAATTCATTTGTTTGCAAATTAACAACCACTGTCTATATAATTTGTACATTACGGTTTTTACTATGACTTAAAGATACATTTTGATGAAACATTTCAGCCGCCGGCAAAATTTGGAATTAAAATTTCCCCGAAGCATTTTTACTTAATATTCAGCAAATATGCAGTCGGTTTTGTATCGTACATAATTTCAGTAGCTTGTACAGTAATTATCAAAAGTACACATTGACAGACAGTTGACAGAAGCCAGTGGTAAAATTGTCAGTAACTTTGATGCTCACCGTACTAATTAAGTTCGACCTGGGGCCCCATTTACTAGTGAAAGTCTCTTTCTAATGTAAAATGTTAAAAGGGGATTTCCGCTTGTAATTTGTAACTTTTTCGTGAACCCCAGCTATAGTAGCAGACGATAGTTGGGGTCAAACATAGACAACATAGTCCTATGCTTGTAAATGGCACCTGATACGTGAGTGGCGTTCGATAGAATGTCATTGCACCCAGATTGCACCAAACCTGTTTGTATAGGTTTTGGTCGGCAGCCAACTCTGGAAGGTCAGTTAGGCCTTCTTGTGAGGATTCGTGACGATGTACCTACTATTCGAGCTGTTTTGTTTATTTATGTAACTTAGTGAGTGATGCAAATAAGAACAAACGAGGAATTTACGTGAGCTTGCATCGTACAAATTGAACGTTCCGTAAAACTATCCAGTCCACCTTTAGTCCAAATTAAACCAATAAAATCACTGATACAAAATAGAACTTGATATTGGAAGAGTTTTGTTTTGGACCATAGTTGGGTTATTGGAATATAGTTGAGTAGTTATACGGTACGGTAAGACAGAAAATTGGTGCACCATTTTCTAACGCTATTTTCATGAGGCCTAAAAGTAGTAGACTTTCTTGGCTTGCTGTACAAATGAAGACAGTACCCTAGCTAGTACCACGATCTAATAAGCTACGAGGGGAGAAAATCTCACTTCCTGTGGGCCTATGATGGTTTCTTTTATCACGCGATAAAAAAGGGACAAAGCATCAGTCACGTTTTGACAAAATGCGATGCGATGCCAAGGCAAGACACAAAACTTTAGACAACACACGGGTGGTAGTTAGTAAGCCCTAGATCGCATATTTATGGGCCACGCCTTCGGTTCACGCCAACACCTGCGATCTGGGACATTCACTAATTCACCTCCCTAGGTATGTAATGTACTATATATACCTATGTATGCACGTTTACAAATGGACAGTAAACTGTGTCTTTGATGGTACTGATTAACATAAAAATGACGCTAACCTAACATCTATCATCAATTCATCACATAGAACGACATACATGCCATAATAAAGACATACGTATTTACGATACCGGACATTTTAAACAACCTATCCTTAATGTTTCAATGCATTCTCTGCTAGTCAACCTTAGGGCAACAGTTTACTAAGGGTTCAGGGGAAAATATGTCTGTTGTATGAGGGCAGTATGCAAACTGTTCTGTTGTACCTATTAATTTAAACTTAAACACTAGCGACCTTTCTTTTGAATCATCCTATCTCTTAAAAAAAACCTCAGCAAAATCCGTTGCGTAGTTTCAAAGATCTAAGCATACATAGAGACAGACAGAAAGCTACTTTGTTTTATACTATGTAGTGATTGATAATTTCATGGCAGACACATACACGGTAAACGCTGTTCTTCGCGTCATGGGTAAATCTATGGATCATATTTATACGCGATTAAGTTTCGATTTATTATATTACAGAGTTACAGGTATACGGTCACATATAGTGTTTCAGCTCGTGACTTAGACCCCGGCACTACACTAGTCGCGAATTTGACAGAGGTTGGGCGAATATGTGTGAAGAGGCACTTTGCTGCAGAAACATACTTCGGCCAGTTCGGTCAACTTCGCAATAGTGTGGAGCCGGGGGGTTATTTGGAAAAACTTTATAAAATGCACCAATATACTTTTTAAATTACGAAACCATGCTTTATAGCTCTCTTCGATTTTCGTGAATGAAATACCTCAAAGTTGATTGATCTAGCTTTTTAATTTCATTATTTATTTGCTTTCAACGGTGTGTGTAGTACACACTGTGTACATAAAGGTGTTAACATCTGCACTATTGAAAACCAATTATCTATGGAGAATAAAGGATCATGAAAGTCTATGATGGCAGGAAAAGTCTTAATAGCGCGATGCACTATTGTTTCGTATGGGCGTTGATTCCAGCGCCATCTTTTGGTCAGAATGTCTTTCTTCCTAAAACAATTTTATATCAGGGTCAGCGGGAAATGTATAGATATGGTTGTATTGTAGGAGGCTTTTTACTAGACTATGATAAAAACGGCGATGTTGCGGACGAAGTTGCGGGCAACTTCTAGTTGACGGCCGAGCGAGCGAAGCGAGCAAAAAGTCTGTTTCAGCTTGGCCAAATTTTATTTTGTTTGTCCAGACGCATCGCATTCCTGCTGTTCTCGCGTTTTTCAACCGATTCTCATGATTTGAGTATAGGTTCGATAAATAGGTATATCGATATTTTGGCGGATTTCTCGTAATTTTTCAAAATGGCAGAGATATGGGTTTTGCGTTAAACGTAAATAATCACAAATTTTAGCAATTTCGAAACAAACTTGATTAAATACGTCAATCGTTCTAATATAATTTTACGAACGTTGAAGTAGCAAAACATGCATGTATTAGCATTTTCGGCACGCCAGAACCTATAGAGTAGTACCTATTCGACGCTTCCAATGCTAACTATGATATACCCCTTGTACGCAGCTGGCATACCTATCGCAGGTAAGCAACGGGAAATGGGGGATGCCAAAGGCCCTAGAGTTGGTCCGCTGCATGAAATCCTTATCTAAGCAGGTAGCTTCTCTTTCATGACGGACTATAACGAGTTACAAGACCAATACTATAGACAGAATGGCATTGTGTGCTTTAAGTGGATCGTACACAAGTAAAACCTACCAACTATAATGAAATGACTCATTATTTTTAATGCGGGGTACACATTTTTTTATATGTATATTGTACCGTTGATGCAATATAATAAAAGCAAAAAAAAGGAAGGTCGCATTTTGTTTATCAATGATGCAATAGTTTATTTGGTTCCGCATATTTTTGAATGTGTGTTTCGTGGTGTCAAATGTTTCAATGATATAATTTATTTGCACTATAATAGTCAAACACAGCAACATACCTGAGCAGGCGGCTGGGACAGCGGGGCAGGCTCATCCGGGGCCAGCCGGGCAACGCCTGTTCGCTTCATCATGGCTGATCAGCGGGCCATCACACGGTCACCTGAAACGTGATAGCATCCTGTTAGAAGCTGGTACGCGAGCCTTATTATCTATACTATTATACAATTCTAGATTAGTATTGAAAGTAATTCTATGGAGGGTGGGTCATGGTTTCAGGGAAAATCGTAATAGCGTGATCGTCGTTTGTTTTGTAAGGGCGGGTGGCGCCGTGCCAACCTGGCGCCATTAGTTTTCATAATTTCCTTTGTCCCCGCATCACGCCGAAACGGCTGGACAAATTCTGAACAGATTTTTGGTACAGGGATAGCTGGACATCCAAAGATGGGTATATTATAAGTATACATTTTATTCTTCTCCGGTAAAGAAAAAAAATACACGAAGTTGCGGGCACCAGATCTGGTGTATGTGTGCCACAGACTGCAAGACTTCTTACATTTATTTTTTTGGTTTTTATTTATTAATTTTATTTTCAAGCAATATATTTATCTTTTAGTTTTTTCATATACATTTTGTGTATTTTTTTTACTTTTGTACATTTCTTCATTTTATACTTTTTTTTTTGGTTTTTATTTTTAAAAAGAAGGCTTTTTGTTCAATCAAGTTTTTTTTTTTTCATATTTAATTTCGCTACGCTCACATCGTAACGCGCTCGCGTTTTTCGACACCAATTATACAACTGTTGAATAAAATGCAATTTCAGTCAAGACATTGTATAAAGAATTATCAGTTGTTCAAAATTACATGTATTAGCATTTTCGGCACGCCTTAACCTATAGAGTAGTATAAGGCGCTTCCAATGCTAACTATCATTTACCCCTTGTACGCAGCTGTCATACCTATCATAGGTAAGCAACGGGAAATGGGGGATCTAAGTTAATGTTTCATGTAAGCACAAGTTATCCATGGAATTATAGGTATTCCTCCATTTGGCTAATATATTTAAGTCTATTAGGTTTATTATTTTTTCTGCAATATTTTTTGACTCAAGTCACCAAGTCACTTGCCAATCCATATCAGGGTGTATCCCACCCTTGCAAAAAATTATCTCTATGCAACAGTCACATTGATCCATAACTCCATTTGAGTTGTTACAGAAGGATAAGTCAAAAGTCTTTTTATTGACCCAAAATATTTACTGTCTCCCTTACTCAAAATGTCTCTGTAGTCACTAAGAAATAACGCTTCTTAATACACATACTTACTGTTTAACTGGAACATTCAACATTTTAAGGTACATCATCAATTAAACACAGATAAGCCATTATTTAAAGGTGACATTTTACAATATATTTAGGTATACGGATAGCTATGTATCCCAAGACGGTTATAGGATACATTTTCCCCAACTATGGACTAACAAAAAAGAGGGATATGAGTTTTTCCTAAGCGCTCGAAGTTGGCAGGCACATTCTAGTTAATTAAAACTTATTGAACTGGTCATCGCAATATTTTGATTTACCTTCATTGCCTGACGTTTCTACACGGTTTCACTTACAGATGAAGGTAAGTAAATCAAAATATTGCGATAGATCCCGTTCAATAAGTTTTAATTATGTGTTCAAACCGCAAGAGTATAGTTAGTGTCACTTTCTAGTACCCTATATTGTTCTAAGAATCTTATCTTGTCAACTGTAGAAGACCAGTGAACATGTTAATCATTCCTAACAACAACTAAACCAGTTAAATGTCACACTGCCCTTTGTAGAGCAAACCATGACCTCCATTTTCACAATCGGTATTTTAACACTATGCCAAGGAAGCATTCAAGTCAGTTCATATCAAGTCAGGCAACGTTATGCAACTTAACTTTCAACTTGTCTCTGTTATATAACATCAACACATCGAGTTGATAAAAAGAAAAATAAAATATGGTAATAAATTCATTGTTATGACAAATCTTTTCATGAATGCAATAGCATATTCTAAGCAAAGTGCTCTTGTGTTATTTATTAATAAATAATAATCAATAACGGGCGGACTTTTCACTTTTGTGGATGAAGTAGTGATTAACTTCTAATTACACAAAGAGTGAAATTCTTCAAAACTATACCACTAAGTCTTTGTTGGTTTCCCTTGTAACCCATGCCTACAAAAATCCTTTGTAACAAGTGGACAAATAGAATTATATAATCAAAATTTACCTACATTCTCATGCTTACAATAACTTCGGAAACAATTCAACATGTGAACTTTACTAGTTCAGTATCCACACACTTGCTTTGGATTTAGAGTTGAACTCTATTTATATAATCAAATAAGAGTGTTGACAGGAAGCCATATAATTATGATATACATGATTAACCAATGAAAATTTTATACAAAATTAAGACATCAATTATAGTTCAATATATTTTTCCTATTTTGTTACCAATTATTTTAGAAATTTTATGTAGAATTTATGGGTGTTTCGATAGGTTCTGTTATGCTCATTCTTTTATAGTTATTTATAATCTGAAAGCAATGTATTGGAAATCACAAAGAAAATTGGTAACAAAATAGGAAAAATATATGAATGTTAATTGATGTCTCAATGATAGGACCCTTTACACTTTAAAGAAAGAATTATCCCAATTTTATTACCTAATGGGATGTAATGGGGAAGAAAATTTTAACGAATTGGAAAATCATCTTGGACATAGTTATATGTGGCAGAATTCAGTAATTAAAATGATGTAAGTTATTTATTTACTTTTTATTATTGTACTTATGCTATGTAATAGTTACTGTGTGACACAAAAAATTAAGTGAAAAACTTATCAAAAACGTCAAAAAAAGTGATCAAGACCAAATTTTAGTGATAAATATAAAATTTTAACAGCAATATTCCATAAATGGGTTCATATTATACCTACCAAAAAAAATACTATTATTATAATCAGTTTAAAATAAAAAGAACACATGACAATCACCAGTCAATATTATCATTTTGAGTAATTCTGTTCTGTATTTTGAAAATAGTTCAGATTTGGAATGAATGAGATCTTGTAAATGGCGGTAGACTAATGGGGGACATGCGATTTTGCCATGTGGGCTGTCAGATGTGTAAATTATGGAAATATAAGACACAAAATAGCTTTATCAATATCTATGAAACCAGATGTTGATTATAGTGTTTGTAAAATAAGCTTGAAGATCTTCAGCGGAAGAAGCCCACATATGTTAATTCGGATGTCATAGGTTATGTTTGACGGGGTCTCGAAGCGTGGAGATTAGGATCTATTTTACACGGTAATTTGTCATTTTCTTTCCTTACCGCGTGGCTCAACACGTGGAGTATACACACAAGCGTGTTAATTACCTTTAATGTGACTTTTTCAAGGCCTTGGCCCGATTTTTTGAGCAAATCACTATCAAAACCGCTTATAGAAAAAAAATTGCGTAACACCAACACCGCTTTATAAGGTTAGGTTACTTCGTTTAACCGAATTTGGAAAATTAAGTGAAGGACATGATCAAAATTAAACACGCGTAGTGAACTCACGTAATGATGATCCGAAGCGTATTTCAGTAGTCAAGTTTTCTCACTTCACAGCATAAACAAATTACGCAACTTAAGAAAACCGACAAAGATGAGAACTGTACTCAAGCCGTTTTGAATTTGGAATTTCATTTCAAAGTACTTGCTTTGGTCGTGGCACCCACACAAGTTTCGTTCAGAAACCGGTCCGTAGGTACATCAGCGAGCGATACAAACTCGTACTTATTTATAGCGTAAAACGTACACAAATCGATAATACCGGGCTAAGTGCAACGGAGCTAGCCATTTATTACATACGCGATATATAACTATCAATATGTAGTCAATATCGATTTTGCACGAAAAGAGAAACTATTTTGACTATAAATGAGCTCTCCCGCTTAAATTTAATCTGCGTTCCAAAATTACGTTAATAACCGGAAGTCTTTTTTTTTTCTTTTGTAGCACAGGCAATGAAAAATCTTATTATTATTTCCACTGTGAATCATGCGAGCGGATCTCGTTTTAAAGAACAAGCTAATCTTGTGTAAGGATAATCATCTTTCAGAATAAAGCAGTAAAGTCCGGTTTGCAACGGGCCGGTGAAAACGGGGACGGAGCGGCGGTATTCGTCACCGACGTAGAAAATGGCGACTAAATACCAACAATTACATAGCGCGACTGAACATAAATGCGAATGTTATTCCAAGAACATTAAAGTCATCCTATGCGTATTTAGAGCGCACACTTAGTGAAGCAATAAGATGTAACAAACGATTTATCTGGATTTACCGCGATAACGGAGCGCGGCATTGAAATCTGTTCTAAATCACTAAAAAATCATACATACCGATCAATCCTTTGCTAGATTATGTAAATTCTTCAATCTTCTGTCGAAATAGCCTTTTGTAACTTAAAAAACTGTTGTAAGACAACTGGTGCCGATAATAACGCGTCACGATACGCTCGCGAGCATATTCGTGCGCCTCCAAATAGCGCAACGGCGCAACTTTTTCGAGCGCGGCGTCAACACGGTCAGGTGGGCGAGGTTGCGACACTGCCATAGTGGCGTCCCTGTCTTGCGGCTCTCGCTTTCTCAACAGCTTGCCGTCTCTCTCGCACTCGCGGCTACGCCGGCCCGGGACAGGAGGGACGCGAGCGGAGGGCTCCGCTGACGAACGTCGCGCACCAAGCTGCGCGGCCGACTGACTGCACGCAGCGCCTCCGCCTCGGACCTGACCGAATAATCGAGCCCGGAGCTTCTACACAGAGCGGCAACGGCGCCTCCGAATAATAGCGAGCAAAACGGACGTGCCGCGATATGAAATGCCACGACCGAAGAACCTCCACGAAGGTGTTGGACCAAAACAAATCTCCTTTCTCTAAAATTATACAACAGTTGCAATCGAGAGCACGGCCGGGCGCAGCGTATTTTCCCGCCAAAATCTTCCCTTTTTCGTCACTACATCGAAACATTATAATAACTCAGTTTTATGTAGATCGTAGGAAATGTTGTTTGTTTCAGAGGGTTGGGTTGCCTTGACAACAGGAATAGCGGTAAGGGGAACAAGAAGATAATATAATTGGATGACTGCGAGAGCTTAAGAGTTAAATACAACACTCTAGAATAACCCGTTTTTATATCTGCAATATCGTAATTAACAGACACGCATCTGTTATTTGTAAGCTAATCAACAGAGGTTAATTAATAAAGTCAGTTACTTAGATCTTAGGAAACGTATAACGTGTCCACAACCTTGTTTGCAGGTGACTCGAGATAACTGCGCGTTCTATCACTAAAAGGGCAAGGGTCGACTAAATAAATGAACAAGGTTTACCTTCAATACTTTATTGAGTTAACTAGCTACTGTGCAAATGCTTGCAACTGCAAGTAACAGATACAATTCAAATATGTTTAGTGTCCATAGTTGGTGGAAGATGCATTGAGTGATGTAAATATACCATGTGGGGTTGTGATCTAGGTAAAACAGCGAAGTAAAGCAATCTAATTATCAGCAGACAAAATGACTAGCTAACCAGACCGCACTTCCTTTCCTAGTCAATAAACTGTCAAACCACACAAAGTTTTTTGCTTGCGGGTCCAATGGGCCCGTGCACTGCTTGTGAACCACACAAAGTGAGTCAGTTTGTATGGTTTGACAGTTCATTTGCTTGGAAGAGAGCGTGGTCTGACTAATTTTGAACGAAAATAATTCATTGTATTGTAAATATAGGCAATAACTAAAAAAAATATACAATATAAAAAAAATACATAAACTTGTGCATTATTGATAACTACTTTAATATCATGCTAATCAACGTCATTTGATGAAGCTATAGCTGGGTTATCTATGAAATATTGTTTATTATTGAAAAATAGAACAGTTTTTTTGGTGTACTGCCTGCCTCTTATGATTATGACAAATGCAATTCTTTTATAATAAAGGTCCACAAGGAAGTCACAAAATAATAGTCAAAGTGGAATATATGTAATTTAAAATGAGTGCGTTTAATTATTAATTGCATATCATGTATATAAATTGAATTTAGAGTAAAACAACTAAGTACGACGTCTCTGTTTGGCCTTATAGTTAACCGGAAGAGAATGCGTCATCGCATTAAGCTTGCCTTTTTTTGTAAAAATACATATATGGATCGCCAATGCCAAAAAATTGATAACGTAATATTTGTCCTAATTAGCGCCCGTCATAACATATTTCCTCAAACTCTGCATAATAGGATCATCGGAGTGTTGCTTTAAAAAATCCTGTAAATTAACAGTTTAAATATGCCGTTATGAATTTTGATTACAATGATTAAAACAGTGGTCTAGATTTTTTTTCAAACAAGCAAAGAAGTATTAAAATTACGTATATTGTAATTATTATTTTTAATATGTTTGCAAAACAACAATTATTTCTATTTTTGTGATAACTTCCACAAATCTGAATACAGTCAATGCATGGTTTATTTATTTTTATAACTTAGCCCGGTGAAAATTACCTCAAGAACATCATAAAAATGCCTTTGAACTAACGCAAGAATATGACAAGATAATTATCGTTTAATAATTCAAGCCTGCCTCCATTCATTCAAATGTTAGTTTTTTTATGCATTCTTTAGAAAGTGCATGAAGTCCACCAAGTTTTACATGCCACATTACTAGCTAATTGCACTGTCCACAGTTCAATTTAATACTTCTATCTATATGATATTAAATTTGTAATTAAACTTTTGACATTCGCTGTAAAATTAACTCAAGCAGTGTTCAAAATTTAAGAATCATTGTGAAAAAAAAAAATAGATTAAGGTCAGTGTACGAAAGGGGACCCAATTTTAGGACTTAGAAAATTTACGACAAAAAATTTTTTTTTTGTTGGTTTGTGCTTAAATTAGATTGAATCTTGTAGATTACACTAAAAGAAGCATATTTTATTCTTTAAACTTTTTCTCTCAGATCAATATTTACCAAGATATTGGGATTCAAATGCATAACATATTTTGATGTAGGTACCTAATAGTAGACTATTTACGAGGGTCCATGTAAGCAAGCATTTTGACGCTCCGCTCGCTTCGCTCGCTCCGCTATACATGGTCACAAAACAAACCTAACCTAACCTACAGTTTTCGGTTTTCAACCCATGTACCATATTTTCAGCAAGCATTTTTACCTTAAAAACCTCAATATCTCGGTAATTATTAAGTTTAGAGAAAAGTTGCCCACACAAAACATGCTTATTTTAGCGTCCTCTATACGATAGCATCATAAAAAATAGGTGTTATAATGACAGCAACAACCATCGAATTTTTTCTAAGTCCCAGCTCCCTTGAAAAACATCAATCTTTGAGGGCGAATATCTCAGCCATTTTTGATTTTAGAGAAAAGTTGCCCATACAAAACATGCTTATTTTAGCGTCTTCTATACGATAGCATCATAAAAAATAGGTGTCATAATGACACCACCCCCATCAAAAAAATTTCTAAGTCCTGGGTCCCCTTTGCTACACCCCGACCCCTGTTTCAGTATGCAAACTTGTGGATCTAGCAGAATATGTATTCAATTGATGTGGAATGGAAAATATTGCCAGAGTATGCAATCACAAAGACAGTGAAAGGAAACGACCTTAAGCGAAACATGTTCAACCAAGTTTAAGTACAAAAAAGCAAAACACAAACAAACGCCCGACGTCTTTAGAGAAAGTCGGTTAAACTAAAACTCTGTAATAAACGAGGTGTATAAACCGACTCAACAAGAAGCTAAAGGTAAGTTGTAAAAAATAAGTCCTTGAACGAAATACTTGACAGACACAAAACAGCCTATAAACAACTAACAAAACCATTTGTTAAAAGAATAATAAAATGAAGTCGGTTCCAGTTTAAGATAAGTTGATCACAACAACGATCTACCTGGTAAAAACGCTACACCATGAATATTCAACATACAAATGGTCGAAGCACGTATAGAAAAATGACGTAAACCCTGTTATTGTATGCCACGAGCAACTATATAGAGGTATATTATATATGTATGTTATGTTACAACGGACTAGGACAATATTGTTGCGTCTGTGTACGTGCCGTGATAAAGAACGCACACAAACAAAGTACCGATCTCTGGACGCAAAGGCATTAGCCTCAATCAAGACTAGTTCATCCAATATTGAAATCTCATTATGAATACGATTGCCATCGCAATACAACACCGTTTATCGGCCATATTAAATTTATCCATTGTTACAAACGGATGATACGAAACTTATAGCCTTGAAATTTCTTATCGAACAAGTGACTGCTCAGAATTACAGAGAGCGCGCGACGTTGCCAACATTCTGCGCGCAACTGCGTCTTAATTTTACAAGGGCCGCCATCTTGTTTTAATTTATCAGATGCAACTCGCGGATGAGACGATTCGATGCTTTATCAGGCAACCAGTCACCCCCGAGATAAACGAGAGCTATCATACGATTACAGCTGCATAGGCTAAAGGAATAGAACCCATTTTGATTACGTAACAGTTACTCTGAAAATAAAAGTACCTACGTGGTCAATGCATTCCAGATTTCATATCCACATGACATTTACAGGCGTTTCAGGATATCGAATAAAGATAGATATGGATATGTGGCAATAGGTGTATACCGATCGTTATTGCAACCCCGGACTATGCACGGCATATCCATAGCTACCTAAGTACAGTGTCGGCGCAATATGGTTGAGGGATACGTACTTTGTGCGAGTCGGGAGTAGAGTTCAGGTCTGGAGCGCTCGCCCCGGCCTCCCAGGGCAACGCTCGAGCCGACCCACAACCAGATACATCACATTTTCGGACATTTTAACGCAAATTCCACGGTATCGATCACGCACAGCCGCCATTTTGAACCGACACTGAGCGAGAATGGGCGCGCGACGTTGCCACGTCGCGCGTTTCCAATCCACTTCTATTTCTGGCTCCCTCCCCCCACCTCGCCGGAGGTCGGCAAACAGTGCTCGGAAAAACATTCATGACTAGAATTGTATTATAAACGTATAACTACTTCGCCTCTTATTAGAACACCTTATTGGAAATAGAATTAAAATCTAGTCGACTGCGGGCGGGGTGAAGGGGTTGGGAGGGGAAGCGACGCAACTGATTATGATAAGATAGTGTGTTATGTGTATGAAGATGTAGGCACGCAAGTGTGTGTCTCGGGCGCTCGCCCGGCTTTCACCGGAGCGCTCGCGGGGCGAGGCACGGCGCAGGACCGCGCCAACATGTGCCATTGGCCACCGCAGAGATCGATAGACAAACAACGACGAGGACGCCGACCCACATCCGAATATACACCTCGCGACGAGAGCAATACGGGCCGATTTGCATCGGCGAACACTATAAACAAACTACCGCACGACCACACTGACGTCCTCCACGTAGATACGAGCGAACACAGGCGCAGCAAAACGACGCGAGCGGACGGCGAAGCGCGGCCGACCGACGAATGTATATCATCAATGTATTATGGCACTTTTCTAGAGTCGAAAATCCTTTAACGTGGCGCGGCAGCGTTCCCTATTGAGGGACAAAGGGCCGTTTTCACACGGAAAACAAAGGGATACGCCGGTCAGGCGATAATAACAAGATTTTTGTTTATAATATTAAGTTTTGAACTACTGATTTAAACTGGACCGCGCGTTGCCAAGTCGTCTAGTAGAGAGCGCGCGGGCTATCATTACGAAATTTATTTCGTTACAAGTTCGAACTTTTTGAAGATTTTTGCATGGATCAGCTCTTTTGAAAGTGTTTCATGTACGTAGAATAAGGTGTAACGTATCATATAGGAAATATATTTTTTTAACAATATGGTAGGATGAAATAGTTTTCAAATGTAATAAAAGTAGTTCTATCTAAATAAAGCAATTATATTTACTACGAGAGAGCATAATAAGCTGAAAATAGTAAAAGACGCAGTCTGACAACCAATCACTTACCTGTATTTTTACACGAAACAGTCTTCTTCCTTCAAAATTCTCACGGCAAAGTCACTTTTCGTCAATATACTCAAGAAACTTAAGGTATTTTAAGGATTTTAAACAATTTGATATGCACAAAAAAATTATACATTCCATATAGCATACGTCCTCCCCGCATAAAGACAGAACGCGAACTGTGGGTTTAGTTTGGGTCGGTTGGCAGGAGGGGAGCGGCGGGCGGAAAACGGAGAACGGGCGACCGGGGAGCCAGAAAGCGGGCATAATCTTATTAATTAAACATTACTTTGGGTGCGGTTTAAAAATAATATTAGTACTTTATAATTCTAGTTATATTTTTAGTATAATCTGTTTCAAATCCAGAGTATTTATATGATCAATTAAATTAAACGGAATGACATTTGAATCACTCTTCCTACTCATTGCTGCAAAATATGACAAACCGTATTGACATTTTTTTTATGTTGGTGAAAGGTGTGTTCATGAAAGCTCATGATAAGTGTCATTATTTAATTTAGGACTTGTCAAAATGTCTTATCATAATTGTATGTGAAATTTAGGTAAAAAAACTTCGAATAGAACGCCTAAACGCTTTCTTGAAATTGCTATTACTGTTTTAAAAACAGCAGGTTGCAAAACGCCGTAGCACAAAATTGTAAACGTAGTGAATAAAATTTGATTAACTTGAACGCATCGTATTATTACAGCACGAATAAATTACAAAGTAGCTTATAGTATCCAAATACGTTCTCGATAGCTACGTTTTATAATTTACTGGCGTTATAATCATTGAATTTGGAAACCAATCACGAGGCTCCCTTTACGAAAAAAATATTTACCTTTTCAGTCAACCAATAAGAGACAGGTTCGTGTATTTGACTTGTGAAGATAAATTTTCTTTACCACGTCCAAGTAATTTCCGAGCATTTATATCAGTTTTCACAGTAATTAAACGTTTATCCTGTAATCAACTTGCTAATTAATTAGGAAAATGAGATTGAGCGGCCAGTTACTAGTTTTAGCAGTGTTCTTTGCTGTAGTATCAGCAAGAATAGACCCCAAAAACTTGAAATGTTTAGGTGCGTCTTTATTTGTGATTTTTTAAATGTAATTGCTGTAATTAATATGTCTTTTAATCTTAATCTCACGTAAAACCTATTCCAGTATGCCGGACGACCTTCGAGGAGCTGGATAAGGCGATTAAAAAAGTAGATAAGTGGAAAAAAGTCGATGTAAGTTGGTTTTGTTTTAAAGTTTAAAATATTTGGACTGGTATTTTGATCAGGTAGCAAATTGAAATACCATGCCAGACGTTAAGATATCCCGAATATAATTAAAGTTAATAATTTTTGTTATTGCACTAATATTTTTAACCGACATCAAAAAAAGGAGGGGGTTATAAGGCGATTAAAAAAGTAGATAAGTGGAAAAAAGTCGATGTAAGTTGGTTTTGTTTTAAAGTTTAAAATATTTGGACTGGTATTTTGATCAGGTAGCAAATTGAAATACCATGCCAGACGTTAAGATATCCCGAATATAATTAAAGTTAATAATTTTTGTTATTGCACTAATATTTTTAACCGACATCAAAAAAAGGAGGGGGTTCTCAGTTCGGTTGTTTTTTTTTTTTTTTTTTTTAATGTTTGTTACCTCATAACTCCGTCATTTATGAGTCGATTTGGAAAATTCTTTGTAGGTTCATTAATAGACATCTCAAGGTTGGTCCCATAAAATTTTGGTGAAGATCGGATGATGAGATGTATGAGGAATCGAAGGAATTCCTGAAATTTTATAGGCAGTCATAATATTTTTCATATATTTTCTAAAACTATTTAAGTATTTGCATATGGTAGTCATCATCTTCCAATGCTGAACTGATGATGGAAGGTACAACTCCTTAATGGTTAGGAGTTAGGAGATAATTAAAACGAGATGCATTCCTTCAAGACCTCCCTGATCACCCCGCCATAAGTATTTTATATGAATCACTAAAAAGCGAAAAAAAAAAATTTTAACAAAAAAAAGAACCGACTTCAGTAAAACTAAAAATCCAAAAATAACCCGTTCACGTACAGATTACATTTGACTCACCCTTTGAAGTCGGTGCCAAACCTCACGTAAACTTTAATATATAAATATAATAACAGTGGTTTGGGATCGACTTCAAAGGGTGAGTCAAATGTAATCTGTACGTGAACGGGTTATTTTTGGATTTTTAGTTTTACTGAAGTCGGTTCTATTTTTTGTTAAAAATTTTTTTAACTAAAAAAATCACTTAGGTACCTACTTACAGTCTTTTGAAATTTTATATCTTTTACATTTTTATGTTTCGTTCAGTACGTAAATGACTAGCGATTTTATGATCGGAGTTATACAAGAAATCAGTTGGTGCTTTTTTAGGACTTGGTAATGTGTAAGAATACTTTACGATATATGGGATTCATTGTAAAAAATGGTTTTCTTTAAAGTTTTACACTTAATCCGAAGGGGTGTCCGCTGCTAAAAAAATATCTCATTGTTAAGCTAGATTTTTTGCCCTAGTCTAAGGCTGACTGTTCACTAAAGCGAAAATTTTTTCATACTCATACTCATTTATTCATAATGCACAAATACTATTAATGACAATGTAGTGAGTAGTTCTATGTCAGCTTTCACAGTTATAGTTACGTAGTATTTTTAACAATTATTATTAGCCAGTAGTCGGTACATTTATATTTATATTTAAATGCTGTGCTGAAACATAGTTTTCATTGTTAACATAACATACGTTTGACGACCTGGTTGGTAGTGGAAGCGCAGTGTGTAGTGCACATGCCTACTGGCACGTGTCCTGGGTTCAAATCCCAGCCATATATACTGTTGTCGTCTAGTACCCATAGCTTAGCTCTGCTTAGTTTGGGACTACGTCGATTTGTGTAAGATTGTCCCTTAATATTTATTTATTTATCTTTCAGGTGGGGAACTTCAGAATGGACGCCAGCGGCGACACACTGCAGGACAAAGTGCCTGCGCACCGCTCCACTGTCTACATCTCTGAGATGATTGATGACATTTGTAAGTACTAGCTTATGTCCAGGGTTCGGATAGCGTTATTCGGCTCCACACAAAATACCGGTATTCAGTTTCATTTTTTCACTTATTATTACACATTTTTATATTATAGTAGGCTAATTTAAAAGATCTATATCTATAACGAAATTCTATTTAATAATATTCGCAAAATTAGAAAAAAAAACAATTTTAATGAATACCGGTATCAATCCCTGCCTATAAGTATATCACTTTTTAGGAGCAAATGGATGAGTTCCTGGGAAAATTTGATTATGAAACGAAAATTCAATGAGAGAATTTGGTGAAGTGATATTTAAATACTTTATGGATTAAGAAAAAAAAACGCTTTTGATGAAATTATATTATTATGAAATGAAAATTTGATGAAATGTTTATCAATTATGTTATGAAGAAGAAGAAGCAGCAGCTGTTGTTACCGCTATAACAAAAAATAAGTAAAATAAGTCTCTTTTGGTCGATATTGGTACGGAACCCTTCATACTCGCACTTGGCCGGTTTTTTCTAACCAACTTCAAAAAATGGAGGATGTTTCTCAATTCGACTGTATTTTTTAGTAAATGTTTATTACCTCAAAACTTTCGACTGGGTGAACCGATTGTGATGATTCTTTTTTTATTTGAGATCTGGTGCTCCCCGTGTGGTGCCATTTAAATTTTGTCCAGTTCTGAGAAAGACATCCATGAGAAAATCATAAAAGTGTTATTGTATGTTCCATTTCGCTCATCCAAGTCGGTTATTTTTTTTGTGAACATTGATTATATTTGAATCACTATAAAGCAAAAAAATAAAAAAAAAATCTTCAGCAAAAAAAGAACCGACTTCAAAAAAAACTGAAAAACAAAAATAACCCGATCATGTGCAGGTTACATTTGAATCACCTTTTGCAGTCGGCGGCAAACCTCACGTAAACTTGCGCGGCATCTGTTTTCATAGTAATAATTGAGTGGTTTGGTACAAAAGGTAATTAAAATGCAATCTGTACAGTCTGACCAAAAAGAGTAGATTAAAAAGTGGCAATACTGTAGTGTCGTCCCTTTCTAATCAATCTAAGAAAACGGGGACGACAGTACAGTATTGCCACTTTTTAATTTCTACTCGTTATGGTCAGACTGTACATGATCGGGTTATTTTTTTTTTTAGTTCTTATTAAAGGAGTCCTTTGCGTTGTATTTTATTTCCTACGAGTCCGTAGACGGAAAAAGGTTATAAACCGCTGGTATTTGGTAATCCACAGGCAAGAAGATGGACGACTACGTCCGCGTGTACTACAAGTCTACAGGCAAGCTGGAGATCATGCAGTTGATGACGGAGGCGGGCGGGATGAACCCCGACTTCAGCAAGACCAAGTTCGTCACGGACGACGACCTTAACAAGAGCCTGGAGTACTATGTGAGTATACAACTCTAGGGCACAAAACAGATGGGTACAGAAATCTACATACAAGCGCGCTCTAGCAAACGCACACATAGACATTGCTCACGGACACGATATCTCGGACCAGTTCGGACCAGTGCGAGCGCGAGTGCCATCCGCTTGACGTGTCCGTGAGCAATGTCTATGTGTGCGTCTGCTCGAGCGCGCTTGTATGGAGATTGATTTCTGTACTTATCTGTTTTGTGTCTATGGTATAAGAAAATAAGGTATGGCACTACGGACATTGGCGTAACTAAGATTATTTTCCAGACGGGGCCTGGGGGGGGCCTGCCCGGGGCCTGGCCATGGCTTTTGAGATGAAGCCATGAATTTCTATGGGTAACCCAAAATCCTGGGGTGGGCACTAGACCATACTGGGGTGGGCACGGCCCACCCGGCCACCCCCCTAAATACGCCAATGACTACGGAATGACAGGACAGACTTTAAGACGTCATGACGCTATGATTGGTTGGTTTGTTCTGTCAATCCGTCTCTGTGTTGCCAGTGGTGTATCCTAATACTCCCCGATTCCCTTGTTACCTGTATTCAAAAATTCAAAATTCAAAGCTTTATTCTGCAAATAGGCCTTAGGGGCACTTTTACATGTCTGATTCTACATTCATTCAATAACAATAATAAATATAAATTTACAGTTATAATTACATCACAACAATATAATAGTAAATTAATGCCGACGCGGTTGGCGCAGTGGTTAAGCAACTGCCTACTGAGCCGACGGTCCCGGGTTCGAATCCCGGCAAGAGCAAATATTTGTGTGATGAACTCGAATATTTGTGCCTGGGTCATGGATGTTCTATGTATTTAAGTATTTATTTATCTATATAAGTATGTATATCGTCGCCTAGTAGCCATAACACAAACCTTCTTGAGCTTAATTTGGGACTAGGTTGATTTGTGTGAGGTTGCCTGATATTTATTATTTTATTTATTTTATTTAATGCAACAGATAATAAATCACTAGGCTCACTTTACCGGGAGATGTATATGTCTCCGGGTCCATTACTAGAATACTCTTAACCTATACTATCAGAGATGTAAAGGGTCTCTATCGCTATGCGTCAATATTAAAATACGATTGAATAAAAATACATCATAATAAGCTTACAACTAAGTCTAACGGAGATGTATAGCGTCTCCAATGTCAAAAAAAATAAAATAAAGGATGTAAAAGGTTCCCGCCGTCAGGTTTTGGAGGTGTGTAGTGCCTCCAAACATCAAATGTATGATTATTTTGTTACCATACAGCTGCAGCTAATCAGTGACGTATAAAGACTCGCTTGCCGGAGTGCCTTATTTTCTTATACCATGTAGAACCCTAGAACGGGGATGTTAACTGATTTAATAATTATACAGTTTTTCGCGACTTGTTTCCGCTAAGATTAGGACAACATGTTATTTCACATTCTCTGTATTTTTCAGTGCGAGCGAATGTTTGAAGAGAACGAAGATGAAATCACTTCTCTGTACAAGCACCGAGCACATGACGACATCATGCCGGATGCTCTCAACGAGGTAGGACCATGGATATAATATTTTCTTCGGTTTCCGCCACTGTCACACATAAATAAAACAATTTAAGCGGATTATATCGCGTATATTAATTACTAGCCGTGCCCCGCGGTGTTACCCGCGCATCGCACGGGAATACTAAATTTATTCGGGATGAAAAGTATCCTATGTCCTTTCCCGGGTCTCAAACTATCTCCATACCAAATTTCATCTAAGTCGGTTCAGCGGTTTAAGCGTGAAGAGGTAACAGACAGACAGACAGACACACTTTCGCATTTATAATATTAGTATGGATTTGAGCCTCCCTGATGTTTCAGTACCTTTACAGATACCGTTGTCAAAGGTTGACTGAGAAAAACACAATTTTTCTCTGTTAAAGTTACATTTGTGCAAACTACCCATTTTATAAATTTGAAATAAAGGTTTTCATACATCCCAGATGGGCCTAATGTGTAAAGACGGTTACACATGTGCCAGAAGGGCATTTTTTTTAAATATCTACCAGCAGTTCACTATAAGGGTTACTGAGGAGAAAGAACCGCCAAAAGAAAACTCCCAGATTGCCTGATTGCTGATTGTAAAGGTACCGAAACGTTAGGGAGGCTCAAATAATATACACGATATAATCCGTTTAAATTGTTTTACTAACCATGGAATGGATATAGTTTACTCTTGTCCTAGACTGGGGGTGGACACTGATATTAAATACTATAGACAACATTTCAAATTGTCGAATAGTGTTAAGTTTAGATTAATTTCATTACCTTATTATCACACAGCCCAAATATATTATTTTTATTTGATTATACTACTACTACTACTACTACTCCGCTGGCGCAGCGACCCGAAGTGGATCTTGGCCTCCGATACGAAATGACGCCAGCGCGCTCTGTCTTGAGCAATCTCCTCCCAGTTTCCTGCTTGTAGAGCGCGTAGGTCCTTCATAAGTTCGTCCTTCCATCGCACAGACCACCCCCACTAGACGGAGCATGCAAGGCACATGTAAGGCGACCCGCGCGCACCAACGATATGGTACGGCAGAACATTAAAGTATCAACACGGCGGCCACCGTTTAGTTGCGTCCATGTTTATGAGGTCTCTCTACACCACTTAACACTACAATTTACCATGTTATTTATTTAATTTCTTTTTTCGTTGACGTACGCATGGATCATAAACATGGACGCAACAAAACGGTGGCCGCCGTGTTGATACTTTAAGGGGCTCCCTACAGAAATCAGCCAATTTGATGATTTTTACATCGTATCTAGTTTGTGGATTATAGAGTTATAATGTCCTATTTAATATATATTGTAGTATGTTCTATGCTTAACACTTTGTAGTGACCCGAATTTTGATTTAACGACTGTGTATTTTATAAAAAAATATTCGGTGAAGGACCTAAAATACACTAATCTCGTTTCTACTTTTATCCCCGGTGTATATGTAGAAAATATCTTACATTTTATTGTTCTAAACCATATTCCACAAAATTTGTTGTGAAGCTTTTTCTATTTTTCTCAATACTTTTCGAGAAAAACGCAAAAAACCGTTTCCACAACTTTTTCCCCGAAAAAATCGTAAACTTTGACGGCCTGTATCTCAAAGTCAGTGACATGTGAAAGGTACTTGATACGGTATTTTGTTGTGGAAAAACTATGTTATTATGATTAGCTATTTATAATATGGGAAAATCTATCGCAACAGATCGAAGGTCATTGAGAGCGGGGAGCCCCTTAATGTTCTGCCGTACCATATCGTGGCGCCTTACATGCTCCGTCTAGTGGGGGTGTCTGTGTTCCATCGGTAGCTCGGTCGGCCGACCGGTCGACGGCCTACAGGCTGTCCAACATACGCCCTTTTTACCGCCCTATCATCCGGCATTCTCTCTAGATGCCCGAGCCACCGGAGTCTTGCTGCTTTTATATCCCCAATAATATTTGGATAGTTTTGAAAATATAATAAAAAGGTGAAAGCGGCGTCGTCTAAGAATCAGCACTCAAATGACGTCACCTTGTGGAAAATTGACAGTCGCAGCCTACAAAAATAACAGTGGTACAATTTCCATACTAAATTCACCTTAGTAATAGCAAGTAATAGTCTGACTGTATGATTTGCTGCGCTGTGACTTTTTTCTTTTCGCCTACGCTTTTTTAGAATGAGAAGCTTTTCAAATGCATTTCTTAATCATAAATTTTGATATTTTCGAGATTTAATTTATATATTTTTTTTTATTATTAAAAAAAAAATATCCTTCATTTGATTATATCGGAAAAAGGCCTGGTACATTAAAATATATACATTATTGTACAACATGCTATAATTCATCATATGCCCGTAACTTATCCAATTTATTCGGGATCGGCGCATACAACATGCCATAATTATATAAAAAAAACCTCATAAAATAAAGAAAATAAAACAAAAATCATGTAAAAAAAACCTTTGGGAGCGATAACGTCACGGTACGCGCGCCATTTGTATGGAGAGTTTTCAGCGCTCCGTAGAAATGTCGAACCTTAACATTAACAGTAATTTTACACTATTAGAGTGCTCTAAATGTATCATTGTAGAACTTTAGGCAGGTCTTTGTCCAACAGTGGACATCTATCGTATGAGGATTATAATATGATGGATCCCAATAAAAAATAGGAACCATTGACATCCTCAAAAATAAATTGTCTCAGCTACAATGAATTACCTTGGCGTTTACAGCGTTTACGCTTTTTACCGTCGATATATAGGAATAACCCCCCTCATCCCTAGAGTAACGTTACAGATTTTGCTGTAGCTTAGCAATTTCACGATTGGGTAAAAAAAATAAAACTAACCCAGACACCGACAGACCCCGTTAGGTGGGCGCTTGTATTATTTATTTATTTAAACTTTATTGCACAAAACAAAAAGTGTACAAATGGCGGACTTAATGCCATAAGGCATTCTCTACCTGTATTGTACAATCCGGCGAGCTGGGCCGGCTGCTGAGTAGAAGTTATGAGCGCCCACCAGGCGGGCTGTTTGTGTTTTTTATTAGGGACCTTTATACTACTGTACATACCGGTCCTATAAAAACCGAGACTTCTTACATCGTCAACAAAATGAACAACAAATTTTAGCAACAAAATTTAGTTTTGTATAACCTTAAGTTATGGCACTCCAGGTCTTTTAGCATACTATTGTTAACCGTTATATGTTTTGTATTGTGACTGTTTGTTGCCTTAATAAATAAAAAAAAAAAAAAAAAAAAAAAAAACTACCAAAAGTAAAAGTTTTATAAAAATTAAAATATGAAAATGTTATTTTGTCTTATACGACTAAGCCCCCTTACCTGCGGTCCCCAGATCTGCTTCAAGCACGCGAAGTACTGCGAGGACTGGATGCTGCCAACCGAGGAAGACACCACTTGGACTGAAGAGATGGAACGCGAATACGTCAAGGTCAGTCCTATATTTATTTTTATTAAGGGCGTACCCCGTCTCTATGACCTAGGGTATAAAAACATTTTTCGTTCCCACTAAAGTCAAAGTCAAAATATTCTTTATTCAAGTACGCCTAGCTACGAGCACTTTCGAATCGTCAGTTACAGAGATCAGAGCAATTTATTGATAGAATTATTACTTAAAATAAAATAAAAAACATAAAAAACAACATTATAGAAATAAAAGAAAAATCCCAAAAAGGATCGTCAACAAATAAAAACTTATACAAATAAAAAACGGAGGCTAGAATGTTTCTAGAATAAAATTCTAAATGTCAAAAACTACGTTTTACTAGCTCGTTCTAGTTCACCCAGGTTTAAAATATATTTGAAATGGTGAATTATCTCAAGGGCGTCGCCAGCCGAAGGTCCAGGGGGGGGCAGGGCAAGTTGACATATATGCAGGGTGGGGAAAAGGAATTGTTGTAAAGTCATGCTAGAGGATAGGAAGCTTCACCAAGCACGTAATTAAGGTACTTGTGCCAAAGATGACCTTTTTTTTTTTTTTTTTTACGTCATAAGGGGCAAACGAGCAAACGTATCGCCTGATGGAAACCCTGTTCCTAAAATAGCCCACTTCAAAATTTTATAGTTATAAGGAAGTTTAAAGGAATTCAAATTTCGCCCCCATGTTCGGTAAGTACCATAGGACTATACATGGTACGGCTATCTTTGTGGGCTATCTTAGGAACAGGGCCGTCTTTGGCGCAAGTACCTTATAGGAAGTGTATTTCGGCGTATAGTCATAAATGTCATTAAAAATGAGATGGAAACGCGAGTGCAAAAGTTTTGGGAGGACGGTGCAAAACGTAGTTAGTCGTAAATCGCGAATCGCGAAAATTTTGGAGGGATACGGTTCATGAATGTGATGAAAATGCGAGCGTAGCGAGCGCGAAATTTTTTAAGAGGAGGGGCCAAAATAAAACCAGATGAAAGCGCGAGCACAGCGAGCGGGAAATTTTTTGAGGAAGGGTCGAAACAAAACCAGATGAAAGCGCGAGCACAGCGAGCGCGAAATTTTTTGAGAGGAAGGGTCAAATCAAAACTAGATGAAAGGGCAGCTGCCCCCCCCTGCCCCCCCTTGGCGACGCCCATGAATTATCTCACTAGCACAAAATAATGTATTGTATATGTTATTGAGGTAGAAAACCAAATTTTATTAATTGAAAATAGAAATTTCATGAACAGGCTAAAACGCTGTTCACCATTTTTGTCTTTAAGCTAATCTGTGGCGTGACGTAGTCGATCCCGTAAATAAAGACCAGTAATACGTCTATGTTTACAAAGCCGTATGACGTAATAATAACCTTTCGACTACAATTTCATGGAGCAAAAAAAAATGACTGAATTTTACAATTTATTATGTTATTTATTTGTCATCATCAAATGTCTGAATTTTACAATTTTTATTGAAATGTATTTTTTGTTTTTGTGTATAATAAAGTGTTTACATACATAAATACACACAAATACAAATAATGCTTTATTGCTCACCAAAAAAAGTACAAATTAAACACAGAAACAATAATTTTAAAAGCATTTTTATTTTATTTTTATATTCCGTTTTTCAGATCCACGGCCCCGACCCCTACGGCTTCGGCATGGGTGGTATGGGTGGTATGGGTGGTATGGGCGGTATGGGTGGCATGGGCGGCCCGCCTGACATGCCTGATGGTCTGGGAGACGACTTACCCGAAGACATCCAGGACTTGTCCGAAGACATTAAAGACGAACTGTAGATGGTACATTCAGAAATCGCCTTGTGACAACCAAAAGTCTCCAAAATTTCTACTTTTCGAAACCTCGTATCTAGTTTGGAGATTGACATTGAGATACGAGCTTTGTTTAAAGTAGGTATTTGTTGCTTAATTAGATTTAGTTCTCAACAGACGTATAGGAAATAGTGCAATAGAACGTTGTTCGCGTAATAGTGTCTAAAAATGGATAGAGGGAAGACTTGAAAAGCAAACGATTCCCGAAATCATAAACAATACAGTATTTGATGACAGCTCATATCAGATATCAGGGATCGGAAATTCGGGTAGATATTTACCTAAAGTTGCCAAAATCCTATTGATATCTCACACATACGTGAAACAAAGCCGTCTTTACCTACAATTGGACGACAAAACCGCCGCCAAAGTTTAGGTAAATATCTACCCGAATTTTCGATCCCTGCTTATTATACAATGTTTATGAAGTCTGTATGAATATACTGGCTTGTGACGTCATAAAAATCAGTACCTAATCTAAACACGTCTGCTTTTAGGTTTTTGTCCAATTAACTAAAACTAACTGCGCTGGCTCAGCGACCCAAAATGAGTCTTGGCCTCCGACACAAGAGCTCGCCAGTTTACCCGATCCTGCGCAATCTCTCTCCAATTGTCTCTTTGTTCAATTAAAAACAGTATAATGTCCAAAAGCTAGTGGTAGTTTATTTGGTTCCGCTTATAGTGGTTTCAATGACTCAATTTATTTCCACTGTAGTCAAAAACCGTATTTGTGTCTCAATAAGGGGTGTAATATTTAATTAAATAACTTAAAATATGAAACTTAGTGAGTGCCAATTTTCATTTTTATCTAAACTATTTAATATAAATTTTGGTGCAGAGATAGCTGGAGTTTTCGAGTTTTTCCAATGACACTTTTTTAGAAATGTATCATTATGAAGCAAATTGTAGCCAATTGTTTTTGTGACGTAAACTTCGAAAAATCATGACAATAATTGTATGAGGGTAGTTATAATGCTTAAAGTTTATTATTACGTACCGTTGCGTAAAGTACGAATGAAAACTATCTATATCAAGCGAATCGTTGCGTGAATTATTAATCATTAACACAGATTATTTATTAATTATGTAATTTTACGCCACCCTAGGCCGTAAGTGGGATTTACTGCCCGTTACGCAGGTAGAAAATCGCGCTTCCTGGCTGAGACAAGACGTAAAACTTTAGGCAAACCGCGCGGGCGGTAATTCGTATAGCCCTAGATCGCGTATTTATTACCATCTGCGACCTGGGCCATTCAGGAATTCACCGCCCTAAGTATGTATACTATAACTGATTGTATCCAAGTATTTTACATTCCATTTATTGTAAAAGGCCAGTTACTGGTTTAGGGCTATAAGCCTGTTGTTTTTGAAAGTTAGTGAAATAGTACCGTAAGGGACTATGTGATAAAATGCAAATTTAGGTTTTTAGCCCGAATATAAAACGTGTGTTTCTAATTGTTCCGACGGTAAAAAAATAAGTGTGCGTCAGAATGTTTGGTTGACTGTTGAATTCAGCATTGATTGCTTACCTAAAAATTGCTACCTATTTGCTAGTATTTGCTACCATTTACCAAATAATTGCTACCTCAGTATAATAAAAGATATCACATTTTTTTTTTGACCAGTCATTCTGACGTCAGGATGTTTGGACAAAGTTCATATTTCGCGAAGGACGCACAATTTTCATGTTATTTACTAACCAAAATTTGCTACCTAATTGCTACCTACATTTTACTTAAAATCAACTCTGCAGCGTTACAGATCAAAAAGTTTCGCGTATAATTATTTTTTTGGACTACTTACAACATGAACGCCTGTGCGTATCAGCAGAGCAATCAAAATCTGTGGTGTATAAAATAATAAATAATTCAAACAATACAACATCACTACTAACTCTTAAATAGATAACCAACCAAAAAAACCGGTCAAGTGCGAGTCGGACTCGCGCACCGAGGGTTCCGTACAAACACTCCATCCTTAAGTGGTTTGCACCTGGTATGTATAGCGCTCCATACAAGTGAGGTGCAAAATTAACGCAACCAATCCCTTTGTTGTATGGGAGCCCCCCCTAAATATTTATTTTATGTTATTTTAAGTATTTGTTGTTATAGCGGCAACAGAATTACATCATCTGTGAAAATTTCAACTGTCTAGCTATCACCGTTCTTGAGATACAGCCTGGTGACAGACGGACGGACGGACAGCGAAGTCTCAGTAATAGGGTCCCGTTTTTACCCTTTGGGTACGGAACCCTAAGAATCTTAGCAAGGAGCATAATGTATTAGGTACATGTGTGGCTATAGCCATAATAGTGCTACCATAGTCGGTGTGAGTTTGACCTAGGGGTTTAATTCCACTAAAAATGAAATCAATTATGAATTTGAAGAAAACGAATTTATTTATTAAGCAAGTAAACTTCAGTGAGATTTTTTTGCATACATATTTTTTGTCCTAAAACATGTTTGACCTAAAATTATTAAGTATATTTTTTTTATGACTAAAAGTATAATATTGTAAGCTATAATTATTCTTTAGCCTAACATAAAACCTCCTAAAACCCATATGCTAAAGCGAGGTTAGGTTAGGTTAGAACTGCGTCCCTAATAAAAATAAGGCGCTCCCAGAACAGTAGGTTAGGTTAGAACTGCGTTCCTGACAAACATAGGGATTATTAGTGACACCAATATTCGGAATACCAATTTTATGCCTAAAATACATTCGACCAAACAATGTTATTCCATACAAATGTTATACTAAACAATTTTCGGCCAAAACAATATATACATAACAATTTCGACCAAACAATTTTCGACATAGAAAACAATCGACCAAAGATTATAAGGCCAAAAAATATGTGCCCAAAAAATATCGGGCAAAAAATTTTAGACCAACAGATATAGACGGGCTACCCTCATCTGGCAGAATACTCGTAATATTGGTCAGAAATACACTTCGCATAACACGTTTCGCCAGAAACACTTTCGGTCGAATGGTGAGATGGCATAAAGGTATAGTTGGCATTACTACTACCTCGCATACGACACATTTTGCAGCACATTGTTTTGTAGAATATCTCTTTGCCCGACTTTGGTTTAGCATAATTTTATGTACCATAATAATCCTATAGCATACGATTACAATAGCATAATTATTTTCTACTAGCAGAAAAGTGCGTTAAGTAAACTTTACGTAGTAGAATGTAAGTACCGTTAGGTACGACGACGAGCGGTTCGAGGAGCAGTGTTAGGTATCTTGCCGCCGCGGGGCAACTGCCACTAGTTTTTTAATCACAACAATTGTAATGCATAAATTAGGTCCTGATTCCAACTCATGGGCAGGTCCGACTTGGATTAGGTTAGGTATGACGACGAGCGAAGCGAGGAGGAGTGTTAGGTTGAACTGAGACCCTAACGAGCGAGCGAGCCGCGTGGCACCGGCCGGCTACCATACAAAAATGTGTAATCACAATAATTTGTAATGCATAAATTAGATACTGATTACACCTTAGGGCAGGTCCGACTTGGATTAGGATAGGTACGACGACGAGCGAAGCGAGGAGGAGTGTTAGGTTGAACTGAGACCCTAACGAGCGAGCGAAGCGAGCGAGCCGGGCGGCATCGGCCGGCTACCATACCACTCCATGGACAAAATGTGTAATCACAATTTGTAATGCATAAATTAGGTACTGATTGCACCTTAGGGCAGGTCCGACTTGGATTCGGTTAGGTATTCCGCATATGTTCTGTACAACAAGATAAGACAATGAAGTCTAACTTGGAATCAAATAGTATTCGGCTTGACAACTTTATGCCGCCTAAAATATTATGCAAAAAAATGATCTGCGAAAGTACTATCGTTTAGAAGACTGTTATGCTCATCAACATTATGCCAATATAAGATTCGGTATTATAAAAATCTGCGAAATGATTTATGCCAAAGCATAATCTGCGTAAGATGTTTCTGCCAAACGTTACTTCTGCCAAGTATCGTTATGCAAAACAAATATATGTCAAAAAAGTTTCTACAAGATAATAGTGAACCGATATAGACCCATGATCAGCACATTTTTTTTTTTTCATTTTTGAAGGGTGCTCACTCAATCCACACGCACACAAGTATTTTGCCGTGTGAAGTTGTGAACTTGTGTTATTTTTTTTGACCCGCGTTGTAAATAATGGCTTCAAGTTCGATTGCTATTGATGTTTACAAAACGAAAATAAAAGCTGAATAAAAGGCATTTACATAATGCCAATGAAAAATCTTTCCACGAAACACCACTCATAATTATTTTACCGAACAAATTATTTCTAACTGCTTATAAATTTAACTGGCAAAGTGCAATTAATGCAATTATTGTTTCTTAAATATTATACGTTGCCGACTTATTAACTTAAATTATTAATAAAAAAACATTTGTTATTTATATTATTTTAGGATAGGTAAAGAGGCATGAAATTTAAACCATATACTAAAGTCTACGGTCCCTTGAAGCTGCGCAAAAATCAAACTTCTACGTTAACGTGAAAAAAAGATACTCACGGTCACGCCGCTGTGACGCCGCCGCCGCTGCGCAATTTTTTGCCCATCACGCCGCCGCCGCCGCGGAATTAACCATCGGCGCTCATATCTACTGGAGACTAGCTCATATTTTACCTATATTAATAAAAGCCCGTACTCATTCTATAAATCATTAATATATTGATTCCGTTTTATATTTTTATTAATTAACTACGACACGGATCCACAAAACTCTATAGAAAAAGGAGCGCCTGACATAAACAAAAATACAATACACCACAGATTTGGATTGCTCTGCTGATACGCACAGGCGTTCATGTTGTAAGTAGTCCAAAAAATAATTATACGCGAAACTTTTTGATCTGTAACGCTACAGAATTGATTTTAAGCTTAATGTAGGTAGCAATTAGGTAGCAAATTTTGGTTAGTAAATAACATGAAAATTGTGCGTCCTTCGCGAAATATGAACTATGTCCAAACATCCTGACGTCAGAATGACTGGTCAAAAAAAATATGTGATATCTTTTATTATACTGAGGTAGCAATTATTTGGTAAATGGTAGCAAATACTAGCAAATAGGTAGCAATTTTTAGGTAAGCAATCAATGCTGAATTCAATAGTCAACCAAACATTCTGACGCACACAAAAATAAGGCTTAAAAGCTTTTTTGCTTAGTACCAAATAACACCTCGAGCTCGAAATTGCCTCCACAGTACTTAAAAATATACCTAGTAATGTCTACCGTTAACATAAAGTTGGTCGATGTATCCTTTTTTTCAAAAACCCTACTATGGGGATTAGTTGTCTTCCAAATTATTATCAGTAAGTATTAAAGCGTGAACATACATTTCCTGATGTCACAAATGTGCCTTATTAAGATACTGAAATGCATTCAGCTAGGTAAAAAATGTGTGAGCTAATTGTTATAGTTACCTACACGTATATGGGTGGATTAACTTTTTCTTGTTGTTATACTGTCCCGTGATCCAGGGGACATAGTTATTATTATTAAACGTTCAGAAAGATTGACTCATGTATGTAATGGTGGTCAATCTATCTGTGCATGTTGGTTAACAACTGATATATCTATTTGTGTCATACAATACGCTGACTTGAAAAACAGTCTAACATAGAACCTCCTCCTTTTTTTAAGTCGGTTAAAATGTCGTTCCTTGCTGTCAATAGTTAACAGCCTTCGTGCAAGTTAGGTTTTTGTCACATATTGAAAAGATATATCACTTGTTGACTGAATGAGATTACAAACGATATATGATTTTATTTAAGTTGGGTGTTTATTGAGGGAAACATGTACTTAATGTTTATTTTTAATAAAAAAGATTAAAAAAGAAAATGGTTTTATTTACAATTAAAGCGGAATGCCCGTAGTTGCAGAATGACTAGGTAGATTTGAAGCCATGCTCTATAATTAGTTAATTAAGTTAGTTTTTCAACTACTCCGCTACCTAAAGGTTGTCTGGAAGAGATCGCTATTGAGCGATAAGTCTTATCGCTTAGAGTCTTATCATAAGACCGCCTGTTGTTTACCTCTGCCTGTTATTTTAATGTATCTCATGTTGTGTTGCATATTACTTGATGTTGGAGGTGTGCAATAAAGAGTATTTGTATTCAATTAAATTAATAGGCATAAGGACCCCACAGCAAACTTAGGGAAAAATGGTTTCAGACAAAAATCTCACTAAATTTTAGTATGATGTAGATTTAACTCTCCTGATTATTCTTTTATCAACGCAACGCGCAACTCCCTCAGAGGTATACTTTCCTTTTCTTTCGCTGGGTGGTGCAAAGAGAATATAATCGCTGTGCCTGTCTCAGACGAGTGCCCTATTATTAGTGACATGTAGTGGTTGAAAGTATAGAAACGCACCAAATGGTCATTAGATAGTTAAACTTAATTTAGTAGTGACATCTAATGGCAAAAAGTATACCTATAATAGTTCATATAATGGTCGTTAGATGGCAGTTTTATCAATTCAGCAGTGACACCTAGTGGCAAAAAGCACAACTATAATGATTCATATAATAGTCGTTAGATGGCAGTTTTATCAATTTAGCAGTGACATCTAGTGGCGAAAAGCACAACTATAATGATTTAGCTAAAAGTCGCTAGATGGCATTTATATCAATTTGTAGTGACATCTAACGGCAAAATGTACAATTATAATCATTCGCCCAAAGGTCGTTAGATGGCGTTTATATTACTTTAGTAGTGACATGCAGTGGCAAAAAGTATAACTATAATAATACACTTATCAGTCGTTAGGTAGCGTTTATATCAATAACTACTCTACTAGTGACATTCAGTAATCGTAATTCGGTAATTATTCGGATATTGATATGGAGGGGACTTTTCAAGGACTTTTCTAAAAGCTTGGAGTTTGGTTAGGTAAGTTTTGAGTTTATCTCGTGAAGATTCCTACGGCTTATTAATATCTGATAAACGCCTGCCGACCATTCAACAGGTGGTGTTGGTGTAGTAGACCTTTTATCACTGGCTTTTAACATGATGGAACTGGATGTAAATTGTATTTTTATGCAAGTTGTATAGAGGTAAAAATGTGTGATTCGTATGATCTTTCGTAAAGAAAGATGCCGGATCGATTTTTGACTTCGTTATAGGTACGTTAAGTATACTAAGTTGCAATACCTTTAGCCGTCTCCACGCTGTTAAGATTTTTCCTAATAATGAATAATAATGACAATTTTAGAATTGTATAGTATAGATGTTAAATAAGACTTCATCTGATCCCAACCACGCGTTTATTACAACACAATAAATATATAACAGAACATTTACAGGCAGGTTGTAAGGCACAGTTCAATATGAAACGATATTCCTAACCCATTTCAATTTATCGGATAAATAAAATCTAAACAACATAACAACTGTATTTTCTATAGCATCTTTTCACATACTTTGTCATCCCCACAAAATTTATTCTAGTAATTCTCCACGTAAATGTTAAACTTTGACCGCCACAGTCGTTAATCGTCATATTACGATATCGACAAATTGTGCCACTGACACGTCGTCTAGTGACGACGAAATGTTTATGGTCAAATACTTCAACCAGAGCACACCGCTGCGTGAGCGTGGCGAGCACGTTGTAATGTATCATGAAAGATGTCACACTGGGGAACACCCAAAAATTCCGAATTTTTATTCTAATTTTCATAAATTCGGAAGTGACTTTTTATCTCAACAAATGTTGTTGCTCTAGATAAGTTACACAATATAATAATATCCAAAAAGAAAAAACAACAGTTTAACCCGTTCCATTTCAAGTCTGTATTACAATGATAATGAATATTTCCTGAACGAGTTATTGTTTTTTAATCATAAAATAGAAAACATACAACGTAATAACCAACATTATTGACTAAAACATACAAAAAATATAAAATAAAACGTCATCTATACTATTATAAAATCCTAAATTTGTATTGAAAATAAATTTTCTATGGAGGGAGGTCATGATTTCAGGAAAAATCTCGATAGCGTGATGCAGCCTGATAGTTGTTTTGTATGGACACGCGTCGCCGTGCCAACCTGGCGCCATCTGTTTTAAAAAAAACCATTGTCCTCGCATCACGCCGAAACGGCTGGATAAAAAGCTACTAATTTTGGTACAGGAATAGCTGAACATCCAAAGATGGTTATAGGATACTTTTTATTATGATTAATATTTATCTCTGAAAACATAAATTCCATGAAATATTTTCCTTACAATGTGTAAACCTTATAATGACAGCGTTTGTGATTTTGAATTTAGAACGACGCGACCCCCGCGTGGCTCTTACGTGTACAAAAACTAAAAAGTATGAATTCGACATAATACCTCCGCGCGGCCCACCGGTATTAACAATAAGGTTAAGGTTGTTTGAGGCGTTGAGTTACGGAAACCGTCTTAGTTAGATAGAAAAGATGGCGCCAATTATCGACCAACACAGACGAAAATATGAGTGCAATGTTCGTTGTAAATTGGCTCATGCTCAAAAAAAAACATACATTTCTTTAAAAACACAATTTGCGACAATAGGAACTAATTAATGCTCTTTTATTGAATATGCAATTATATTCTTCTGTAGTTTGTAAGTATTGACCATAAAAAAGCCCGGAGACGCAATAATAAATGTTAATGAATAAAAAAGATTTTTTAATGCCATTTTATCGAGTGTAATTGAAATAGAAGTATTTCGAATGAATTTAAGTTAATTAAATACATTTTTAAATATGTTTTACCAACCAACATTTAGAACATTAGGCGCAAATTTTTGTATTGTTTGTGTTTGGCCTAACTTACTTCAGGAAAAATATTGATAGCGTGATGCAGCTTGATTGTTGTTTTGTATGGACACGCGTCGCCGTGCCAACCTGGCGCCATCTGTTTTCATAAAATCCTTTGTCCTCCAATCACGCCGAAATGGCTGGACGGATTTTAACCATTTTTGGTACAGGGATAGCTGGACATCCGAAGATGGTTATAGGATACTTTTTTTCCGTCTACGGTAAAGAAAAAATACGCGAATGAAGTCGTGTGCATCTCATAGCGTCATCCATTAGCGTCGTGAATTTGAATTTAGCACCACGCGTAGCGTACCCCGCGGGGGGCCGGCCTGCGCTACCCGCCGGGGGACAATAGCTCTGAGGTTGGACGAGTCGCCGAGTTACGGACACTGGGGCAGTAGATGGCGTTAGTGGTACACGAAATGATAATTTTATGAAACAAAACTGAACACAATTTTGTTATTATTAATTTCTCGATGCAACAATGGGAACTACCACTCTATTATTGCATATAAAAATCATGTATTTACTCAGTAGTTTATAAATATTGACCCTCTTTTCATAAACGTACTGAGACGCGGAGAAAATTTGAAATGAATAAATAAGTTGTTTTTTACTTTCTTGAGAGACAATAATCAAAATAAAATTATTTAAAATCAATTTTATCCTTTGACGTATAAATATTTACGGAAAGTTAATGAAATATGATACGCGCATAAGTGCTACCAGTAGCGCCATCTGTGAGCTTTAAACAGTAGTTTTCCCTGAGGTGCCGTCCGCAGCAGAGTTTTCGCAATGGCGAAGTGAGTGGATTGGTCTGTAATTTGTGTATTGTTTTACTAGCTTTTACCCACTGCGCTCGCGTTAAAACATACGTTCACTATATTACTACGTCTACTACGACCTCTTACACAAATTTGAAGTTAATGAGTGATACATTTAAATGTTATTACTATGTACAATTAATTTCTTTAATTTTAATACAGCTGATGCAAAGTTTAAGTTGACAGCTCGAGGGCCGTTCAGCGTCAGTATGTGTTTAGACAAAATATAAACAATCTCAAACAACGTTTGATTAAACTTTTAAGTATTTTTAAAGAGATGGTGACTAACAGAGACGGGAGGCAATAAGAAAAAAAACAATATCGTACAACGGAAAAAAGAAAGCAAGGCTGATGAAACTTAAGCAATACGAAGAGATGGTATCGAAAAAAACGGGGGGCTCGGGGGGCGGAGCCCCCCGCTCTAACAAAATACTACATGCTAAAACTGAAAAATTCAAGTAGCTTTGATGAAAGGCTAAGTTACCTGTAGATATATGGTGATCAAGAAAAAACAAAACCCTAAAAGGCTAAAATGAAAGCAAGTCTCATCAAACTTTTAAGTATCCTGAAAAGATAGTGAACTAAAATGGCATAGTGCTGGCATTAAGAAAACACAAAAACTTAAAACGGAATCGAGAACGCAAGTCTGATCAAACTTTAAAAGATTCTAAAGAGATGGCGACCCAACCAGACGGGAAGCACGAAGAAAAAACAATATCGCACAACGGAAAGAAGAAAGCACGCCTGATGAAACTTTTAAATAACACGAAAAGATGTTATTGAAAAAAAAATGTATAACATGCTAAAACAGAAAAATAAAGTAAATCTGATGATAGGCTAAGAAGTTACGTGTAGATATGGTGATCAAGAAAACACAAAACCTTCACTAACGAGTAAGCAAGTCTGCACAACCTTTTGAGTAACCCGAAAAGATAGTGAACGATAGTGGCATAGTACTCGCATTAATGAAACGGAAACAAGAAAGCAGGTTTGACCAAACTTTTAGGTATTCTAAAGAGATGGTGACTAACAGAGACGGAAGGCACTAAGTTAATTATACCGCAACACGGAAAGAAAAAAGCAAGACTGATAAAACTTTTAAGCAGCACGAAGAGATGGTATTTAAAAATACAGGAGGCTCGGGGGGCAGAGCACTCAGAAAATGTCATTTGATAAAACTGAAAAATTCAATTAAATCTGATAAAAGGCTAAGTGACCTGTAGATATGGTGATGAAGAAAACGTAAAACCTTAAAACGCTAACAAGAAAACAAGTCTGATCAAACATAAAAGCAACCTGAAAATATATTGAACTAAAATGGCTTAGTGCTCGCATTATAATACACAAATCCTTAAAACGGAATCAACAAAGCAAGGCTGATCAAACTTTAAAGAATTCGAAGAAGAAGAAGATGTGGTGACCAAACCAGACGGGAGGCACGAAGAAAAAACAATATTGCACAACGAAAAGAAAAAAGCAAAGCACGACTGATGAAACTTTTAAGTAACACGAAGAGATGGTATTGAAAAAGACGGGGGGCTCGGGGGGCGGAGCCCCCCGTACTTAAAAAATGCAATATGCCAAGACTGAAAATTATAAGTAAATCTGATGAAAGGCTAAATGACCTGTAGATATGGTGATCAAGAAAGAAAAGAAAGAAAAGACAAAACCTTAAAATGCTAACTAGAAAACAAGTCTGATCAAACTTTTAAGTAACCTGAAAAGATAGTGAACTAAAATTGCATAGTGCTCGCATTAAGAAAACACAAATCCTTAAAACGGATTCAAGAAAGCAAGTCTGATCAAACTTTAAAGGATTCTAAATGGGGATGGTGACCAAACCAGACGGGAGGCGCGAAGAAAAAACAATATAACAAACGGAAAGAAAAAAGCAAGACTGGTGTAACTTTCAAGTTATCTGACGAGATAGATAACAAAAATGCAGTAGTGCTCACATTGAGAATACATAAACCTAAAAACGGTAACAGAAAAGCAATTCTGAACCAACGATTAAGTATTCTAAGGAGATGATGACCAAAAAAAGCGGGGCAGTAAGCAAGGCAATATACCACAACGGAAAGAAGAGAACATGACTTTATTTAAGTAACCAATTGAGACAGTGCACAAAAATGTCGGAGGCCTCGCATTGAGAAAACAAAACAAGAAAGTAGAAATTGAATCTAAAATGAACAAGGAATCATGTCCGTGAAAGCATTCAAATATTCCAAAGATACAGTAAACAAAAAATATGGGGGGCTTGAGTTATGCCAAGCCAATGCCAAATGCCAAGTTATGCCAAGTGAACGTATTTTTTTTAACGCGTGCGAAGCCGCGGGCAAAAGCTAGTCTATAATATTTTTCCACCAGCTCTAGTTATTTTTAACATTTTCATGTGTGCATGGGACCCAGATCTTATTAGTAACTTACTAATTAAATCAGTATCTATTGTATTATACAAAAACTTAATCTATAAGCTTAACTAATAAATTTATCTACATATAAACCATCAATATTTCCTTTAGGTTACTAGTCTATAAGGAGAAATGACGAGGTATAAAAATGTCAAGAAACGCTTAAAAAATGACTATAAGGTAAGATATGGAATTATAAGGCCGAGGAATAAAAATGTCGAAATAGAATTTAGAGGTATTAATCGAAGTATTCAAATGAATAATTTCACTTTGCCTTAAAGTTGATGTCGTTATGTGCAGTTTGCCCTTCGGGCATCTGAAGATACCTAACGAACCTAACCTACCTAGACCCAGGTAGGGTTACCATTTAGGAATTTGAAAAGTCCTGGCAAAAAGCCGGACGAATCGAAAAAAATCCGGACTTTTTAGTCACCAAAATAGGTAGACATGGTAGTAGGTAGACGCTCGCATTGCGAGATTTGCGAGGGGGTAGGTGCGGGGTGCAGTTTTATTGGATGTAGTTTTATTACTCATTATTCCAACTTATTTGAAAAAAGCCGGACAAATTAAAGGGCCGGACAAAGTCCGGACAAGAGTCGAAAAGTCCGGACAAATCCCAATATGGTAACCCTAGACCCAGGGTCGTTATACAGTCGAGTTCATTTACATCTACACACTTACGAGAACAAAAATATCTGAACACGACCCTATTGTCAGGAGCATAAAATCGTGTTTAGATATTTTTGTTCTCGTAAGAACTTGACTGTACATCGTCTATTTATATTAGGAGATTTACAGAATTACTAAGTTTCGACATTTTTACTTCTAGACCATTACCAGTTAGTTTATTATCTCGTAATTTTTCTACTTCGTCATTTATAGTTTTGGTCATTTTTAATTTTTGAAAATAAATAATTAGTATTGCGTAATTTTTCCTTATAGACAAATTAATATTTGCGATATCTGTGATTTATTCCTGCCAACAAAGTTATAATTTTATAAGAGAAAAAATGTATTAGGAATTTAGGACTATTAGGTACTAATTTACTACTAAACTTCAGAATAATAGTCAAACATGATCAAACGTATTTCTAGCTCTGATTAACCTTTTGAACGCCTCTTGACTTCGATAGAAAATCTTTATCTTTTGTTTAATAAGCTTGCACATTTTCGTCTAGTGTTAATATGAAATTTGTTAAGTTTTACCACACCTGCAGTGAAAAACTAAAATTATTTAACCTAATTCGCCTAGTAAATGTTATTAAGTCAATGCCGCACTATTGTACAACAATACCTAGACCTACTGGTCTCGTGAACCTAGACTTCAATCTGCAATGACCTAAATTCAATTCAAGCACATCTTGTGAATTGTAACAATAGGTAATCTAGTTTTAATAGGTTACTGTTGGTCGTTATTGAAAGCCTATTTATTATATGATAGGAATCAAACATACGGTATTTGATGACAGCTTAAATCTTTTTAGGGTTCCGTACCCAAAGGGTAAAAGCGGGACCCTATTACTGAGACTTTGCTGTCCGTCCGTCTGTCTGTCACCAGGCTGTATCTCAAGAACGGTGATAGCTAGACAGTTGAAAATTTCACAGATGATGTATTTCTATTGCCGCTATAACAAATACTAAACATAAAATGAAATAAGTATTTAAGGGGGGCTCCCATACAACAAACTTACAGATAATGGTACGGAACCCTTCGTGCGCGAGTCTCAGTCGCACTTGGCCGGTAATTTTTATATATAATACTATCACTACATAGTATAAAACAAAGTCGCTTCCTGCTGTCCGTCTGTCCCTATGTATGCTTAGATCTTTAAAACTACGCAACCGATTTTGATGTGGTTTTTTTAATAGATAGAGTGATTCAAGAGGAAGGTTTATATGTATAATACATGCATAATTTAAATATATTGCACACATGGGAAGCCAGGGCGGGTCGCTAGTAAATCAATAAAATAATAACTGTATGTCAATAACTATGTAAAGCCTGACCAGAAATATATGAGGATGCGCCATATTGCGGAATATCACTGGAACTAATTTCTTACACTGGCAATGATTTTATGAGGGTTTGTCTACAATGTCAATATCATTCCTGGTGGCTACTTCAAAAGACAAATATTGTTTTTTTTACAGAAAATGGCGAAAACCATTCACAGTCGTGAACGTAAGATTATAAATAAAGTCTACACGTGTTTATTACACGAAAAACAGCCAGGAAAAGAGTGCATTCCATTAAATGATATTACAAGGTTAACATAGTGGAACTGACAGGTATTTAAACTAATGTCATTATAGTGAGTTGCGATTGGTTGCAAAATTATTGCCATATAAATCTTATAAATAGCGCCCTCTTGACAATCCTCATATATTTCTAGTCAGGCTTTACTTAAACGCATTTTCGCGAAAATTGCTAAGTTGTTTTTCCAAACAGATTAGTGATGATGTCACGGTATTTGTATGGAGCGTTTTCAGCGCTCCGTAGGAATGTTGAACTTTAACAGTCATTTCTGACCTCTAGGGCAGTCTCAGTGTTTGTCCCATATAGACATTTGATCCTATTACAATATAAGATCGATTTACATCCTCAAAGGCAATATATATCATGCATATTGATAGGATTATGCGTAAATACAATGCGATTGCGAATGATTGAAATACTTATTCAGATTTTAATCTGACAACATCTGATATATAATCTCTGGAAATACTGAACTGATTTCGATCAGTGGTAATACTGTTATTACATCGACAAGATAGGAATTGTAAATAAATATAAATATTAAAGGACAATCTTACACAAATCGACCTAGGCCTAAGCAATTCTTGTACATAGATAACATCCATGACCACAGTTCATCACACAAATACCTGCCCTGGCCGGGATTCGAACCCGGGATCGCTGGCTCAGTAGGCAGGTGTCTACAAGCGTACTTTTCGATATGGTAGTCGCGTTTGTCCCTTGCTGCTCGCAGTTGTCCCGATTTACCTTCTTTTTTTAACCCCTCGTACGCTTAGGCACTGATCCGTGCAAGACATTTGAACCTTCCGTTAAAATATCAGTTAGTTTCAACTACAAAGAAAACTACCGTGAGTCGCAGAGATATTAAAATACAAAAGCACTGCATTGAGTGCTCGGTTGCCCGACTGATCGTCTCTCCTGATGATGAATCGCGTACCGATTCGAAACATGTCGAGCTATATTCGATTTGTGTTTTATTAATAGTTTCAATTTGATTAGTAAATTTTTGATATAACATACAAGGGGTTAATATCATTATTTAGAGTATACCTAATAGATAAGAGCATCTGCAATAACAGACATGTCATAGTTTTTCAAAGACACTACGCACGCTGAAATACCTAATGGAAGCCAATCAGCGTTAGAACGTCTATATTTCAACAAATCATGAATAATTAATACTTAAAAAATACTTATAAAACGTACAAAAATATGCGTCCGCCGTCAAAAACGATTCGAGTAAATTTGGCTTAGAACTAAGCAACATTCGTGTTATAAAGTCGGTACCCTCAGGTTATGGGATATGGTCATCTCGTTGTTCATCGTTTGGACGTTCAACGTCGACCTATTGTGCCTCATATGGGACTTGACCAAGTCAGAGTTGACCAGAGCGGCCATCAGACTGAGTTCTCCCGCTAAAACTGTAGCACAGATTAGGGAAGCAAGCCTAGCGGAATTTTCTGCTGGTATCACCCCAGCACCTTTCACTCCTAATATCTCCAAACAAGCACCTTGTGCTGTCAACACTGTGCCTCCTCCAACCGTACCAACCTCCAGACAAGGCATGGTACAAGTAACATATAGGTCTTCATAGTTCTCTCCAGATACCTCCATACTAGTCGAGCAATTGCTGCTAGTTACGTTCTGAGCTGGATCTTGGCCTGTTGCTATGAATATAGCTGTAACCATGTTAGCAGCATGAGCGTTGTTTCCTCCTATTGAACCAGCCAACGCAGAACCAGAAAGATTCTTTATCTTATTGCATCTGGATAAAGTTTTCGCGTCAGTTTTGAATATAGTTCTCAGATTTTCGGCTGAGATTGTAGTTTCGCAAACGACGCGTTTGCCTCTGCCTTTAACCCAGTTGATAGCTGCAGCTTTCTTGTCAGAACAGTAGTTGCCAGACAGACTGATAACTTCCATATCTGTGAAGTAGGTTTTGAGTACTTTCAAGGCATTTTCAGCTCCCTTTGAGACCATATTCATGCCCATTGCGTCTCCAGTAGTCGCCCTGAACCTCAAATAAAGAGTAGCTCCATCTACACCTATATGTACTTCTTGGAGTCTTGCGAAACGAGAAGTCGAGTCGAAGGCTTCTTTGATAAGTGCGTAGTTTTCTTTAACGTCAATCCACTTTCTGCATTCATGAGCCCGAACGACGTTCGGAAATCTTACAGCGGGAGCCCTCGTCATACCAACATCTTCGACGACGCTTGTAATTCCTCTGGCGCCGATAGCTTTCGCACCTCTGTTCGTCGAAGCGACCAACGCCCCTTCAGTAGTCGCCATGGGAATCATGTAGGGCTTTCCGTCGACGACCAGCGGTCCGGCGTAGCCGACTGGAACTCCGACAAAACCAATGACGTTTTCGCAGCAAGCGTTCAAGACTTTGCTGTAGTCGTAGTTTAAGTACGGCAGTTGTTTGATGGCGGCGTCAGTTTGGAAACGGTTACCGACGACTCGTCGACGGAGCCGGACGCCTCTTAAAGGATCTCCTAAGACTGTTTCTAGTCTATGCATAGGAACATGTGATTGTTCGACTAGCATGACCACCTCTTCGTCGCTTAGAGACGTGCAAGCACCCTCTGACCTGTAAATCTCCAGGCATTCAGCCATCGGTCGCTTTTTGGCGTTGAGCTTTGCTGCCGAAGAACTAGGCGATAGAGTAGGCCATTCTGACTCTTCAGCGCCGATAACATTGTCGGTCTGCGTGGCAATTTCAGCGGTTGTGTCATCGCCGACCGAAAACATCGGCTTTCTATTAATCTTCTGTTTCTCCTCTTTCGTGACGAGTTCTTTAACGACCATATCGTCCATATCGATGACCCAGCTTCTTTGCTCCTCGAAGAAGATGAATTTGATGATCAGAGCACAAAGTAATGTGGCTATCACTATATAATCGGCACTGACAGAAAACCATTTTATATAAGAGTGTAGCAATACATTGTCTTGCGACGTTGGAGTGAAGTTATCATTTAAAGGCCCTTCCATGTTCCCGTTATTGACCGAAATGGTCCAACGGCTAGTTAAATGCACGCAGAGCAACCCGCCAGCCATAATCATCTTCACTTTCTGGACTACAGGATTAGGTTTCAGATCAGCCTCAAAGAAAGGTCCGTTGGGTGGCATCTCCTTGCGTCCCGATGCGAAGTCAGCCACGAGCGATAAGCACGCTGGATAAAACGTCACAAATACCAAATAATCGACCAGCAAAGCCAAGCATGCGAATGTGCACATGTGTTCCAATCTAGGAACTCCAGACAACGCTCCTACTCCAACCAGAAGTGTGGCTAGTAGGGTATCTAAAGTCGCCGTCGGTCCAAGCAGCGACAGCGCCCTTCCCACTCTCTTCTCCTGGTCCTCCCCAGCGCACCAGCCCGCTTTAGCCATCCTCGCACCCCTCGCCACATCAGCAACGAGCAGAAACAAGAACGGGGCATCTTTAATGCCAGCTAACTCACTCCAGAAGAGACTCGCAAGCGCTGACGTGAAAATAAAGCTTGCAAACGTGGAAAACACACCAGCTATGATGAGTAGATACTTCGAAGCGATGGTGTGAAGATTAGATATTTGGTAATATGCGTATAGAAGAGCAGCGCAACGGACGAACGTCATGATTACAGCGTCGGCCGCTTGGTACTCCGCTTCCAAACCTGGGCAGGCCCTGGCCCAGCCGGCGCAGAGCTCGCTCCGGACTCCAGGGCCGTGTCTCTCCACGCTGGCGGCACAGGCCAGCAGCGCCAGGGTGGCCACGATCACCTCCCATTGGTGGCGGGCGCAGAACTCCCCGTGAGCGCCCCAGAGTTTCATTTTTGCTGAGAGCTGCTGAGCAGCTTATGTCTGGAAAAGGAAATATGTAATGTTAATTTACTTACTTAAAATATGCAATGAAATGATACACCAATGTTAGATACCTATCTTTTGGAATTGTGGGAGGGCATTCGTGCATGGGTTCATTTTACGATTTACTAGATTTAAAATTAAAAAAATGTCAACCTCTTTATTTTTTAATCCCCGACGAAAAAAGAGCGGTGTTATAAGGTAACATGCGTATCTGTGTGTCTGTCTGTGGCATCGTAGCTCCCAAACGGATGGACCAATTTGAGTGCGTTTTTTTTTATAGAAAGACTTTTTCGCCAATGTGGTTCTTAGCTATGTTTGGAGGAAATACGACCAGTAGTTTCTAAGATATTCAGCTTTAATTGGAATAAGTGACAAGATCCCAGTCAATATGCTCATAGCTATGAATACGAAAACTTTGTGGTTATGTTCAGTTTTAGTAGCATTTTCTATATCACTCGTTGAATGAGGGTCTCATGCTTACCACCTACTTGTGTCGGGAGTGTTTTAAATGTTGTTTATTATTAAATCAGTAACGTCTGCTAGCGTAAACCAAATGTTTATATTAAAGCGAAAAATTTCAAATTTTCATGCTTTGAGCGGGATTTGAACCCGTCTCCACGGTTTCCCGGGCCAGACGGGTGAATGAACTAAATAACACCCTTCTCGTTAAACTGGTTTTAAGGAAATATCTGTAAAGGCGCACTAGTATGACAAAAAGTAAATAAAAACAGATAAACAAACAAAACCGGCTCAGTAAGGTCGTATGCTTCTCAAGAAAGTATTTCCGCATTTCAAGACGTTGTTAATTATAAACTAGGCTTTTCTTGCAGCGTTTTATGCGTGGCTACGCGATTTTGCACATCATTGGAACACAAAGGGAATTAGGTTAAATTTTACCAGCAGGAAATAACGTTTATTCCTATAAATTATGTTCCATGTCAAAAAAGCAAAATGTTTATTCTGTAAGTAGGCCACAAGGGCACTTTTACATGTCTAAATCTGAATCTACCGGCATTTTACAAGAGGAGACTGCTTGAGAAGAAAGCCGAAAGAAACCCAACAGTAAGTATTTTTTTGGTAAATTATACTTAAAACTACATAAGTATTACAAATATATAGGTAATTGATACACATAGGGGAGATTACGTATTGAGTATTTTTTCACTTCAGCGTCCGGATAAGTATTTCTTCAGTATTGTTTAATCCTACCTTATTAGCCCTGCAAGGGGTTTAACAACCCACGCCATATTGCGGATTTTCAGTGGTAATAAATTATTTTACTGGCAACGACAATTTTTTTGTAATTGACGTTGAAAGTCGGTGAATGTCACTGATGTAAACAAAGAAGAAAGGAATATTCCGCAAGTTTCAAGTAATTTTAGCATAACAAAGCCAAAACTATCCACAGTGATGAAAGTCAAATTTTTCAATAGAATCCAGTATTTATTTCGCAAGAAGAACGAAGGATTGAGCAGCATTCCGGTAAACAATGTTTTGAATTTTGATGATGACAAATCTTCGACTGACGATTAATAATGCAGATATGACGTATGCACATTATTGCCATATGAAAGCTGTTTGTAGCGCCACTATCCCTGGGCCGGACCGACGCTTGCTATTGATATTATATGATTATTTTATTTATTTTGTTATTAATATAACTATTACTACCATTGATTTTTTGATGACGCCTGTTTGAATTCCGACAAGGGCCAATATTTGTGTGATGAACTCGAATATTTGGGCCTGGATCATAGATGATATATTTTTTTAAATATATAAATTTATTTATTTATATTTAATTATGCATGTATATCGTTGTCAAAAAACTTGTAGTTAAAGGCTTAATAAAAACAAAACTACGATCGCGTCGAGTCCTTTGTGTATCGAAAGTTACTAGTAGGTACCTACAAAAGATATGGGTAAGCAAAGTTACACAAAGTTATCAATTAAGTTTAATTTTATTTAGAGGCTTATAGCCCTTAAGTTCACGTTTTTTTTAACGACCTATAATTATATAAAAATGGGGAGCGCATTTTATTTCATTTAACGTATTGTTTGTCATAAAATCGTTAGCCATAGCTCTAAAATTATTTACTTTACAAGAGTTTTGAGAGTGAAACCCATTAAGTTAGTTTAGTTTGGTATTATAACAATCCTGAAAAGTTGTGTTTCAGAGAAAACTAAAAATTATGACTAATGACAATTATTAATAAGAATTTTATGTAAGCCAATATGGACCCATAAAAGTTTTATAAACTAAATTTAACGACAAAGACCCAATTCAATATGTCAACGGGTCAAATAAACCCATAAAACTAAACTAGTATGTCAGTCAGTAAATAGGCCACCCCGCGTTTGGCAAACTCACACATTGGGCAAGCAAGCGGCTAGACCGGTTTCCGTGCGGTTTGCGCCAAACACGCCCATCGAGAGTGATCAACAGCTTAGCTAATTTAATTTTAGGATAGTAACAAGTAAAAAAAACAGACGCATTTTTGTAGTGCACCTGCCTACTGAACCGGCTGTTCTGGGTTCGAATCCCGGCCAGGGCAAATATTTGTGTGATGAACTTGAACTTCATGGGTCATGGATGTTATCTATCTATGTATAAACTATATATTATGTATATCGTCGTCTTGTATACTAAATAATATATTTGTATACTCTTCATATTTTTATCGTGCTAATATGTAGCAAAATATATTTATGTATCGAATAATATAAACCTGTTACCCGATTGTATCATATTTTATAGCAAATAAAGAATATTTCCATTATAATCACTTTTTCACAAAAAAATAATCGACTGCAAATCGTATTTCTATGGAAATGCGTTACTACTAGTGTCTCTGTTAGCTGTAAACGTCACGATATTGTTTAAAAAAAACCCTACATCTCCGACATAAAAAAAACCCTATATCTCCGACATAAAAAACCTACATTAGACATAAAAAGAAAAAAAAACTGAGTCGACAAAAAATCTATTTATTTACTTATAGACCTAAAAAAAATTCATGAGAATCGGTTGAGAAATGTGGCCTGTAGGCAAGAACTATCATCTTCTTAGTAAAAAAAAGTTTTTTTTTGTTCACTAATGATTATTTGCATTACCTAACGTAGCAAAACGGGAACCGCTAGCTTTGTAAGCAATAGCTGTCAAGTGTCAACTTCCTAACCGTGTCATCAAAATGTAGACTGTCATTGACCTGTGAAATATTGTACGAACAGTTACCCGTACCATGAGTTTACAGTGACAGTACTCGCTCGCGACTGCGTAGGAGATTTGTATGGAGAATTGTAGTTCTACCAAGTAACCGCCAGGGGGCACTGTACTATTCTCAGTATTCTCCATACAAATAATTTACGCAGTCGACTATGTTAACTTGTGTTAAGGGTACAGAACTACCGTAATGACATGAGTGCACAGACCACCCCCACTAGACGGAGCATGTAAGGCGACCCGCGCGCACCAACGATATGGTACGGCAGAACATTACAGTATCAACACGGCGGCCACCGTTTAGTTGCGTCCATGTTTATGAGGTCTCTCTACACCACTTAACACTACAATTTACCATGTTATTTATTTAATTTCTTTTTTCGTTGACGTACGCATGGATCATAAACAAGGACGCAACTAAACGGTGGCCGCCGTGTTGGTACTTTAATGTTCTGCCGTACCATATCGTTGGTGCGCGCGGGTCGCCTTACATGCTCCGTCTAGTGGGGGTAGTCTGTGCATGAGTGACATGACACTTATAGCTATCTTAAGAGGCCTGATACATTTAAAAATGCATTTTTTTCATATTATGTCAAAATACTGATAAATTCAACTAACTTTTAAAAGTGAATAATATACGTATCCCTGAGTTCTAGATATATCTATAACGTAGCTATTACATGCTTTCATTGCGTGCAGTCTAAAATAAGTTGAAAAAAAAACTGTTTTCTGCGTGAATTTTGACAATTTCGAGTTGTATTTGAAACAAAAATTATCAATGAAAAATTCAAACTGTAGGATTCAAATATATACCAATAAATCGGAATAGCCCTGTTCTAACCAGTGGCATTGAGGATATGTTAAGAAACATGTTTGATCATAGAGAAAAATGTCTAAAACCATCATAAGGAGCCTTAAGATCGTCTCATAACTCATCAGTTGACTTTACGGCATCGGGATATAAGCAGTCGATAAAATAAATAATAATGTAACATATAACAATGGATACTATTCTGTGGTTGACCAATTCAATCATAGCAATTGTACTAAATGCAAATGTATGACGCAAGCTGTTGATATTCCATCAACACTTCGATCAAATATTGTAATGCTGACGACTGTTAGGTGGAATCTCCCGTCCGCAGACAGTCTGTGCAAAAAACAAAAACAATCAAATTAAATGTTTCATCATATTGACCACTGGGATTAGGGTAGAAATGGACAACATTTCATATTTCTAACAGGTGGAAATTTATATAAAGATTTGCTTCGTGTACATCCTAAAAAATATTTGAATTTATTTTTCCGTATGTAAAGAAATATAAGAAATACATTAAGTACCAAAATCTACGACAACTAGAGTTGCAGTCTTCGACATATCCGCGAAACAATAAGCTGTCAATAATGTCAAACTCAACGACAAGGACGAAAAGGATTCGATCGCCCATGACTCTACCACTTTAGACAGATTCTCCGATTCTGAAATCATGAAAAAAAAGTGTGTGTGTCAGCTCCGACGCACGACTGGAGTTTACTCTTCAGGCCAGGCGCGCACCTTTTTTTTAGTCGCGCGATAATTTTGTCGCAGAAATAAGCGTACTTCTGGGTTTATGAAAATCGTGGTGCGCGCACTCTCATATAAACCCATATCTTGCATTTATGCGACAAAATTATCGCGCGACTAAAATCGTGGTGCGCGCCTGGCCTTAAGAACGATTATAAAATATATACTCAATACTCAATACGTTTATTGCACATAATGATTAGTAAATAGTTTAAGTATCACATTATGTACCCTGTTGGGTGCTGCAAACAAGAACGAGAAGGTAGGCACTTACATAATATTAATATACGAGTATAATATACAGCAAAATTACAATATTTTACAAGGAAAATTTACTTCCGATTCATTTTTAACAAATTGGAGAGATCATGAGTAGTAACTAAATAAGGAAGCGTGATGTAAAGCGCCCTCGAGCGGCTAGTTTAGTTACTATAGTCTGCAGTGCTACGGAAAAAAAACGTATCTTACTATGAAATCCATACAAAGATACGACCTTATTAATTAAGGAGCTTTGATCATTTTTATGAACATGCCAGCTCCAGCAGGCCTAATACACAACATCATTCATCTAAAAGACATAGATAAATAAAAACATAAACCGTATAAACTTAAAAATAACATGTACACGAAAACAACTAAATTTGTATACACTATTTACATAAAAAAAACTGTATACAAATTTAGCCGATTCCGATAAGGGTTCCGCCAATATTGAATTGAACATTACATTCAAGAAAGATCTGGTATTAGACCTAGCCATTTACATTAGACAAAAACAAACGTACAAAATCACCTTCCTTAAAAAAATCCTTAAATAAATCCAAAATCTCCTTAATAACAACTCCAAACAGCGTTTTGAACTTCTCCTCCCAACTTTCGGTAGAAAACAAAATATCCTTCGTCTTCTCAACCAGCCTTTCAAAAGTAATACGTCTCTTCTTCTTGTTCTTATTTTGTCTTTGATCTTCCATATCAGCCCGCTCAATAGTAGGCTGATTGACCAATAGACACTCGGACCTCTTCACATCTGTTACTCTTTTTGACTTCCGCGGCTGACGAACCTCTTGTTGTGGCTCGCTCTCTAATCTGTACTGACTTACTGATCACTGGCCCTCAGCCTGACAGACAGAATCTTCAGACTCTTTAGATTGTAACGGCTTCGACAAAACAGCATCTCTATATGACTTTCCAAAACTTAAGTCATTCTCAAAAACAGATGGCGCATCCTGACTACAAACATCCGTATTCTTTTTTTCCTTATTTTGCATATACAACCAAAAAGTCCGTTTATATATACATCCCTCAGCAGACATAATCCTGCGAATTTCTTACTCCTTCACAAAAACCGGGCACGACTTAGAGCCTTATCACACTTGCGATTTGCGAGCGTATTTTGTATGAAGGCGATCGCGCAGCGTGTACGCCGCGTCGCTTATTTGTATAGAAAATACGCTCGCAAATCGCAAGTGTGATAAGGCCCTTATCTAAGGCCATATGGCTGGCTGGCTGCCTTTACAATTAATGCATCTAAAAATAGTCGTTTCGCAATTGGCATGCTCCCCGCCGCATTTCGGACAAGTAACTTTAGTAGTAGGACAAAACCTGCTCAGATGACCGAACTTCCAACATCTTGAACATTGGGTAACCGGGAAAGTGTACTGATTTACCTTAAATCGGCAACCGTAGGCATAAACATATGGCGGTAAAGAAGTTCCCTTAAAACACAGACGAATAGCTTCAGCCTTAACCCAACGCCCATCATGATCCAAACGGTTCAGTCTACATATTGACAAAATGTCTTCAGACCCTTCAATATTCTTTAAAAATTCGTCTTCCTCAACCTCCAACTCAACCTGCTTTATAATTCCATAAGTGCAGCATGCCATATTAGACCAATAAGAACGTCTCGTCTCATTGTTAAACTCCTGAGAAGCCAGAAGCTTCTCCGCATCATCCTTAGAGTTAAACTGTATGCGAACTTTACGTGGACCCATAAACTTGACGGATAAAATTCCTTTTATACCCTTAAATTGCAGCAACTTTGCCAAACCAATCTGTTTCGGTAAATCTTCTTTTGACACTATATAAACTTCAAATAGCTTTTCAGGCACACCGTCCGGCTCCAGCTGCGTTTTGGCGGTTGCTAAAACCCGCAAGCGTTTAGGTTTCCTGCCTATTGTGATAAAACTATCACTACAACCACAGCTTTCGTCGCTCAGACCACTAAGCACGCTTCACCGCTATATGCCGCACATCCGACATGGACTCAGCGTTCGATACAATATCCGATTGACTCGGCCCTGCCTTATTATCAAACTCCACTTCAGATAGCCACGACGGAGCTGCCCGCTGCCCACATTCTAAAAGTGACGTATCACTCACGACACCGACTTGACTCACTCATCGCAAAAACAGCGAAAAGGACTCTAAAACTGAATTAACTTATAAATAAAATAAAATTTGATAAAATTTTCAACCGTCGCCTTTGACAACCAAACGTCAATCCTCGCAATACTTATATTTTTGGAACGTATTCTGCCGTGCTAATTTAAAAAGTCGTATCTCAGTATACGATCGGGGTAAAAATAAGACTTCTTAATTTAGCAGGTTATGCGTTAAGCGTTATAGACTAAGCTCCCGATATAAAATGACCTTCACAGAGATGTTTATTTGATGAAATGTATTTTATATTTAGTTTAAAATGTCAATAAATATATTGCATATGGGTTGCCTAACAAATTTTAGTCCAGGGTATGTTTAGTTTAAAACTAAAAAAATTTTTTACATTTCACCGATTTGATTATTAGATAAAGGCTTATTATTTTCGCGGCGACAGAAAAATGAAAGAGCAGCAAACTATTTGCAACTAAAATAATAACTTGTCAGCGATTAAATATTTTGGCAATCATTTATATTAAATGAGCTTTAAACTAAGGATATTTTAAAATTCAAATAATGGCAGCTACTTTAAGGTAGCAGAAATAATAAACAAGATTACTGAAATCATAGGCGAGGTACTATAAATAATGACTTGGCGACTAATATTAGCAGAAGATCCGACTCGGCCGGGTTAGGTTAGGTTGGTTTTTTTTTATATCCCTAAAAAGCGCTCCTTTTATTTTTTTATGACCTTGATTTATTTTATATGCAATCTCCATTGAACAATTAGAGTAGGCCATTTTCAACTTTTTATCCGCTTTCATGTTTCCGCTTAATTAGTTAATTCAGTGGCCAAAACCCGATGCTAGTTTATATTGAAACAAAGCCGAAAATTGATTACTTAGCTGCTACTTTTTACTTTATTAGTCTCCGAAATTAGTCGCCAACTTATTATTTTTGCTACCCCCTTTAATTTTTTATAAATTCCTAAATCAGATTAATTTGTCGCCGCGTTAAATACATGCCTTAGATAAATTCGTAATTAAATAATCTTTAATTTTATTTAATTTCAATTCAACAATCAGACCTTTGCAAAATGCTAGTAGGTATAGATTTACCTGTTTATACCTGGCTACCCAATAGTTGTGACGGGAAAAGAATAGGCAACCTAACGTTTGCATATTCTATGGGCTTCATACTTTCGATTGGTATAGAATTTATCTAATATTAATCAAACCGGTGAAATGTTTAAAACAATTTTTTATTATTATTAATTAAACATACCCTGGACTAAAAATTGTTAGGCAACCCACATGCAATATAATTATTGACATATTAAATTAAATATAAAATACATTTCATCAAATAAACATCTCGGTGAAGGTTATTTTATATCGGGTCCTTAGTCTATAACGCTTAACGCATAACCTGCTAAGTTACGAAGTCGTATTTTTACCCCGATCGTATACTGAGATACGACTTTTTAAATTAGCACGGCAGATACGTTTGATTTTACACCCCATATTTTTCATACCCCGGGCTTATATATGAAAATCGATTCTTAAGGAGTAAACTCCAAAAATTGACAGGCTAAAACGAGACAAGTGTCGAGGACCGGATGGTATTCCAAACGAAGCTATTAAAATAAGCAAATTCCTGTTAACCCCTCACGAGCTCACTTAACAAACCTGTTTAATAAAATCTTAAATGATAGAGAAATACCCATAGAATGGGCAAAATCAGATATCATATTGTTGTATAAGAAGGGCGACCCAGCAAATATAAACAACTACAGACCTATCAGCTTACAACCCAATATGTATAAATTATTTGCCTCTTGCCTTGAAGAACGACTCGCGAAATACACTGAGAAAAACCAACCTCCGGAACAAGCAGGTTTTAGGAAAAGCTTTTCGACGACTGATCACATCCATACGCTAGAACAGATCATGGAAAAATATGAAGAACACCAAAGTCCACTCTACTTAGCTTTTATTGACTACGCTAAGGCGTTCGATTCCATATCTCACAAAAGCATGTGGACAGCTTTACATGAATGTGACGTACCGAGTGAGACTATAGAGCTTATAAAAGACATATATAACAAAAGTATATCTCAAGTAAAAATGGAAACTAAAGGCTCAGAAATAAAAATATGTAGAGGAGTTAGGCAAGGAGACCCGCTCTCACCCAGAATTTTCATTACTGTTCTTGAAAGCATTATGAAAAAACTAAACTGGAAGCAAAAGGGCTTGAAAATAAATGATGAGTTTCTCAGCAATCTGAGGTTCGCAGATGATATTATTCTTTTCTCAGAAACAGCGGCCCAACTAGAAGAAATGGTTTGCGAACTTCAAAATGTCAGCCAAGAAATCGGTTTAGAGTTAAATGCTACCAAAACAAAAATCATGACAAACTCTACAAAAATACCTATCAACGTCAACAAAAATACACTGGAATATGTGCAGGAAAGGAATACATTTATCTGGGAAAACAAATATCATTTAATAAATCCAGACACATAGACGAAATAAACAGACGAATAAACATTACTTGGAACAAATTCTGGAGTTACAAAGAAGTGTTGAAGTCCAACCTGCCTATAAAACACAAGAAAAAAATACTAGACACCTGCATACTTCCATGTCTCTCATATGGCAGCCAAACGTGGATATACAACAACAGCGTAAAAAATAAGTTACAGGTATGTCAAAGAGCGATGGAACGAAGCATCCTGAATATAAAAAGACGAGACAGAAAACGAAACTCTGATATTAGAAAAATAACGAATGTAATAGACGCCTTAGAACACTGTAAAAAGCTGAAGTGGAGTTGGGCTGGTCATGTAGCACGTACGTGCAAACAGAAATGGACATATAAAGTAACTACATGGACAGGACCGCGACATAAACGTAAACGGGGAAGACCAAGACAAAGATGGATAGATGAAATAAACAGAGTAGCTGGAAAAAAATGGATGACCAAAGCCAACGATAGAGATGTTTGGAAAACGATGGAGGAGGCCTTTACTCGTTGAGAGGTCCTTAATAAAAATTAACTAAATGCATGACATAATCTGAAAAATAATAAATAAAAATAAATATGTATAATAAAAATATGGTACAATGTAATAAAATTTAATCATATTTTAATTTATTAAATCTCGAATTTTGCAAATGTAATTTAGTAGAATAGAATAGAATAGAATACGTTTATTTCGTCAAACATAGGTAGATAAGGTGACAATGGCAGTAAAAGTAGGTACAGCTACGTCTTGCCGCATGGCGTACGAAAATATACACAAGAATAAAAATAAAATGAGAACATAGCAAATCAGACAATATTATAAAATCTAATAGAAATAGAGTTAAGAACCATCAAATAACATAGTATGTCCAGTATTTAAAATTAATCATTTAAGTTATCAATTATTTAAATTTAAATATTATCTTCAAAATAATCCTTAATACTATAATAACATTTGTCAATTAATATATTAAACAGCTGATGTTTGAACCTCTTTGTTGTTTCTAGTTGGAGTTCCTCTGGAAGTTTATTAAATATTTTTGGAGCCATTCCTATGACGCTTTTTTTCATTAGGGCAGTATTCCATACATTCAGCTGTAGTGCATGCTTCCTTTGACGAAGGTTACATGTTTGCGTTTTAACGGGGAACAGTCCAGGGTTACTTTTAACAAACATACAGCATTCAAAAATATAAAGGCATGGGAATGTCAATAGTCTTAAGGACTTGCAATGGGGTTTACAGCTTTCTATGGTCTTCAGTTTGCAAATTGCCCTTATACATTGTTTCTGTGCTCTAAACAAAATGTCTCTGTATGCTGAATTGCCCCAGAAAATAAGTCCGTAACGGAGGGTCGAGCTCACGTAGCCGTGATAAGCTGTCAACACGGTTTTTAGGTCATTAGACTTGGCCAGTTGATATAGAGCAAATGAGAATTTATACAATTTTTTGCAAATTTCCGTGGAATGTGTCTCCCATGACATGTTGCTGTCAATATAGAGACCTAAAAATTTAGTGGTATCTGTGTTTTTAATGACAGTACTTCCATGTGAGATGTTTAATACGGGGACCGTTTTCTTTTGTGAAAACTGCATTGTATTGGTTTTAGACAAATTTACTTTCAGGTTGTTTTGCTCTAACCAAGAAACAACGTTTTTTATAGCCAAGTTAATGTCATTTTCGTAGTTAAGGATATTGTCTGGTTCTACAAAAATTGTACTATCATCTGCAAAGAGTAACATTGGATGCAGAGTGGACGTGATTATGTCATTGATGTATACAAGGAACAGTAGGGGTCCGAGGACACTTCCTTGGGGTACCCCATATTTAATTAGCATTTTTTTTGATTTATACACTTTTTCTTCCTTAGAAATATTACATATTTGGACTAACTCAATATGCTGCAGCCTATTATCCAAGTAAGACTCGATAAGTTTAAGTCCATTACCACGGATACCACAATGATCTAATTTTTTAAGAAGGATTTGGTGGTCTACATGGTCAAAGGCTTTTGTCATGTCCATGTAAATGGCACATGACAATTTCCTCTTGTCAAGGTTTGTCGTGGCTCTTCTGACTAAGTCATAAATAGCCATATTTATGGTTGAATGCTTCCGGAAACCTTTTTGCTCTTTAACAAGCACGTTATATTTTTGGAAGAAATTATACATTTTATCATATATTATTTTCTCAAATATTTTTGACAATACTGATAGCAGAGCAATCGGGCGATAATTTGATGCATTTTCTCTATCCCCTTTTTTGTAGAGCGGCTTTATAATTGCTGGCTTTAAGTTATCAGGAAAAGTTCCAGTCATAAAACTTAGGTTAACTATGTGACTCAAAGGACCGGCAATGGAATGACCAACATATTTCACAACCTTTGTATGTATGTCATCAAATCCCACACTGTTTGTATTTTTTAATGACAATATAGTTTTCAATATGTCGTCGGGGCATGTCGGGCTCATAAAAAATGTATTCTGGTTGTTAGGCGTTTTAATATTGTATCTGCCCTTTTGACAACTGCTTTCTGTAATTTCGTTGATAAAGAAGTTATTTAAAGCATTAGCAATATCTGTGGGATCTGTAATATTTTTCCCCTCTATGGATAATTTACTTATTGGTTCGTTTGGCATAATACTTTTAGATTTGTTTATTACTTGCCACGTTGCCTTTGACTTATTTTTTGACGATTTTATGAAATAATCATTCTGAGAACGCTGTGTGAGTTTAATGATTTTTTTTAACCTACTACTGTAAGTCTTAAAAGCTACTTTATTTTCAATACATTTATGGGACCTATAGAGCCATAACATTTCTCTTTTTTTTCTGCAGCTAGTGTGCATGTTAAATTTAAAAAATGAAATGTTATTTATTGTATTTATTAAGGAATAAATTGAGGCTATAATAATAATAAATAATGTCAAACTCAACGTCTTTTTTTTTATTAGACACCAGACTAAAGCAACCTTTCCATTGTGTCATACTTTTGGAGTTACTACATTTGAGAATGAGTATATTTTAATCTAAGCGTAATAAAGAAAAGTAATAAAATTGTAGTCGTAAAAATATGAAATGTCAATTGTAAAAACTTCTACGATGTCCGAATGGCCATAAACAGTTTATCTTTTAAACATGACATGACCCCATGTGTTTTTCTTGCTCGTGTAGAGAAGCTCATTAGGAGACAAATTGGGATTGAGTACAAAAAATAAGCACCCCATTTTTAGGGTTCCGTACGCAAAGGGTAAAAACGGGACTCTATTACTAAGCCTCTGCTGTCCATCAGTCTGTCTGTCCGTCTGTCACCAGGCTGTATCTCATGAACCGTGATAGCTAGACAGCTGAATTTTTCACAGATATATTTCTGTTGCAGCGTTAACTTTGCACCTCATATGTATCAGGCAGTGGCGTGCACAGAGATTTACGACAGGGTAGACAAAAAATTTTGAGAACCTAATAACTTACAGAAATACTGCGGGACAGTTTTTATTCTTCGTCTTCTCAAATATCAAGCGAATCGACCATCTCTAAATAATTTCCTCTATTAACTGACGACCACAAACAATAAACACCACCACAATTATCACAATTAAAAGAATACACTAAAAGTTTTATTCGCTTATTTACTAGTCACCACTATCACACGTAATAATCAAAACAAACAATAATGGCGTCCAAGTATGCAAAAAATATAGGTAACAAAAATACGACAAACTTAAATAGTACTGTTTTTGCGCTAATAAAAGTTACAAAAAAGCGCCTTTTTAAATTCGTTACATAGTCAACATCGGAACGGAAGTTCGAATCTACAAAATAATAGCTAAGGAGAGAGCGAGACAGGCTACCCGTTCGGAATTGTTCGCTTAACATCGGGCGTCGCGGTATTCGCGCCTCGCTCGCACCGAATGTTGTTCGCCGTGTCGAGTCGCGGGTCGGAATCATCCTACTTCCGTAAGGAAGTAAAAGACATTAGACAATGTCTTACTTCTGTATTTGTGTGCGTGAGTTTTGTTATTGTGTGCAATATTTTTATAAGAACGCACACACACGCGGTCCGTGTTACCACGAGGCACACAAATATAAATTTAGACAGAAAATCGCCTGTCTTTACCGCTTACGGCGCGAAGCGGCGCTAGTGCCGCGGAATCGTTCAAGTCAATCTCCACGGAATCGACCAACACGTACGTAATTTTGGCGCACCGACTCGATAGATGGCGCGGATCGCAAATTGATTATTTTTGTACATTTGTTTTATAAAAAGGTCATGTTTGTAACAATAAATAATATGTTTCGATTCTGTAATCAACTAGGGTAGGCAGTGTCTTTTTGTCTTTATAAGGTGCACGCCACTGGTATCAGGCGCCATACATACCAGGTGCAAACTTAACCCAGCCAGTTAAGATTGGTTAAGTATTTGCACTGAACCCGCGGTGCGCGAGTCAGACTTGCTCTTGGCCGGAATGGCCGGTTTCTTTTTGCGTTCAAATGTGCGTACACCTGAAAAGGTAGGATTTAATGTAACTATTATAAAATTGTATTTTACTCATTGACGTGAATTCCTCACACAATAAATGATTATTACTGATTTTAAAATCGTTAGATGTAGACCAAATTTAAGACGTTTAATAATTGTCCTCCAGAGTGAGAGCCTGTCCGATCTCTAAGATTAAATAGTCACTGGCACAAGGTAAAAACAACCGTATATGTGTAAATTTAAGGTCGTTTTTCACTTGTGCCAGTTTGACATAATTTGATCTTAGAATTCCGGATAGACTAGCCTATTGTGATGACGTCACGATTGACTAGACTTGTACTGCAAAACGACAAGGACAAGTCAAAGTCAAAAAAATAAATTTGAAAATGGTTTCAGAATAAACATAGGTCGAAAAAAAACCCGGCTGAGTGCGACTCTGACTCGCGCACCGAGGATTCCGTACAAACACCTATCCCATCTTAACTAGGGCTGCTTTCTAAATTCGCCGAACCCGTACAAAGACTTAAAATAGCCCGGACATTTGACGTAAATTGCATTTTTTCCCCGGACGTGTCCGAAAAAAATATAGTAAAAAAACAATCGCTTTTTTTCATTCACATAAAAAGCGTTTTCCCCGGACACTTTTAGAAAACCCCCCGGACGGCCTCCAATCTCCCTCCACTGGGACAAATCCGGAAAACCCGGACGGATGGTAGCCCTAATCTTAACTGGCCAAGAACATGTCTGTTGCAAGGGAGCCCCACGTAAATATTTATTATATTCTGTTTTTTAGTATTTGTTGTTATAGCGGCAACAGAAATACATCATCAGTGAAAATTTCCACTGTCTAGCTAGCAAATATACATTTAAATACAGCCTGTTGATAGACAGACCGGCGGACGGACAGTCTTAGTAACAGGGTCTCGTTTTTAGGGTTCCGTACCCAAAGGGTAAAAAACCGGCCAAGTGCGAGTCGGACTCGCGCACCGAGGGTTCCGTACAAACACTTTCCATCCCAAAGTGGTTAAGTTAAGTTTGCACCTGGTATGTATAGCGCCCCATATAAATTAGGTGCAAAGTTAGGTATTAATAGGTATTAAAAAAAAACTACTTACCAGATCTCGTTCAAAACAATTTTCGTTGGTAGTTTTTATAGTAATGTACATCATATGTTTTTTTTAGATTTTTCATTTTCTTATTTTAGAAGTTAGAGGGGGGGGGACCAACTTTTTTCCACTTTGGAAGCGTCTGTCACGCAAACTATTCGGTTTAGAAAAAAAATATTTAAGAAACCTTGATATCATTTTTGAAGACCTATCCATAGATACCCCACACGTATGTGTTTGATGAAAAAAAAAATTTTAAGTTTCAGTTTTAAGTATGGGGAGCCCCCAATATTTATTATTTTTTTTTATTTTTGCATCAAATTCTTAATGCGGTTCACAGAATACATCTACCTACCAAGTTTCAACAGTATAGCTCTTATAGTTTCGGAAAAAAATGGCTGTGACATACGGACGGACAGACGGACAGACAGACAGACAGACAGACAGACATGACGAATCTATAAGGGTTCCGTTTTTTGCCATTTGGCTACGGAACCCTAAAAACGGGACCCTATTACTGAGACTTCGCTGTCCGTCCGTCCGTCCATCTGTCTGTCACCAGGCTGTATGTCAAGAACGGTGATAGCTAGACAGTTGAAATTTTCACAGATGATGTATTTCTATTGCCGCTATAAGAACAAATACTAAAAATAAAATAAAATAAATATTTAAGGGGGGCTCCCATACAACAAATTTGTTATAGATTATGGAACCCTTCATGCGCGAGTCGGACTCGCACTTACCCAATTTTATTACATAGTCTACTCCTACTGTCTGCGGAAATATCTTAAACATTCCCATAAACCCGCGTTCGAAAGTAGTCGTTGTTTAAATCAAAAGAGTATATTTTAATAGTAAATTGTACAGACTTAATCCCTTTCGCTCCTAGACATACGGTAGCGGTACATTTCGTACGCTTTCTCGAATGACCTTGATCATTGACACACATACACATTAACGCTGTGTTTACAAACAAACATACATTAACAAATTGTTTATTGTCTAGTAAATATAATCTGTAGTTTTATTTGCAATACCAACATAAAGACCAAAATCTTGTAATAAGATCGTAGAATTTAGGCCAATTTAAGATAATGATTTGATCCGTTTGCCAATTAAATACGTTTATTTATTTTTTCCTTAGTAATTATTTTGTGGTTTCGTTACTATTCATTTATTTAATCTTTATTTATTTTATTTTTTTAATTAGCCCGTTAGTATCCCACTGCCGGGCAAAGGCCTCTCTATTAGATCTCCACAACTCCCTTTAGACGTTGCTTTAATCTTTATTGCACAAAAGAAAACTTATCGTACAAAAGGCGGACTTAATGCCATGAGGCATTCTCTACCAGTCAACCTTCGGGCAACGCAGATAAATTGTGGGGACTATTTACTTGACTTTTACTGCAAAACGTCATGGACAAGTAAACTGTCATATTTCACAATCTTGTTGTTATTAAATAAATAAATATTATGGAATCATACACAAATCGACCTAGTCCCAAAACTAAGCGAAGCTTGTACTATGGGTACTAGACGACGATATACATAATATATAAAACTAGAGACCCGTTGCGGCGTCGAACCGCCGCTAGAATATGGAAATCCGGTAGTGTTACAGAAAATAACTACTTTATCGATAAGAAGTTTTTGGGGAATGAAGAATAAATTAATACTGTAAAAAAACACATTAAAATTATGTTTTAAAAACGTTAAAACATGCCAGGCTAGAGGCAGGCCTGATAGCCAACTGCCAGCTTCATCGTGACAATTTATTCAACTCTTTTGTAAAAATAACTTGTGCATGACATGTGATCTGCTGATCTGTTTCACAAATAAAATGCATATTATTCGATTTATGGAAAAATATATTCATGACAATAGTCCCATATCTTAAAAATATAATTGACATATTTTCATAGGGCCGAACATAAGATTGGTAGAATTTTAATTTGTTGTTCTTTCTTCAGGACATAAATTTATCGATTTGATCGATTTCTATCAAATTCCAGAAATAGCACATGAATCGAAACGACAGATTTGAGGAAACAGGAAATCATGGAGTGCGTAACTGTTTATGTATTCATTTATAATCGTAAATATTTCACAATATTAATAATAAAAAATGTTACAAAAACTCAATTGTATGAAATAGAGAGTAAAAAACGTTTATAGATACACGAAAAACCACTATTATCAATGCTTGTTTTTTTTTATGAAATTCATTAGATCGTGCAAGTTTTCTTAATATGGGTGCTGCCATGTCATCATCATCAATCATTTATTCAATAACAATTACACATTGTGTTTGAAATTCTTACGCTAGTTATACTTAATCAAACCCTACTTACTAATCTAAATAAATTACTGACCAACAATACTCCACCATAAAAAAAAGAATGTGTCAAATATGTGTAATAAGAAAAAACAATATATAAAACAGCTAAACATGTTTGAAAAAAGAATAATTCAAACTTTCGTGTCTTTCCTCTCATTGAAATTGTGTCTGACAGAAGAGTGAGGGAGATGCTAAAGACTCTCAAGCCTATAATATAAACCTAATTTTAGGGTTCCTTACCATATTCGGTAAAAACGGAAACCTTATAAAATCAATTTGTTTTGTTGACCGCAGAATTTGTCAATTTTTATTTTGAATGAGAATAAGAATGATCAGCCAGACGTCATTAATTCAAATATGATTTATTCTTGAGCGCGTCGATTTTTTGAAATTTGCATCATATGTAGGTTATTTCTCCATCAAGTTTCGCATGTTAGCGTAACATGTTAATTATTCCACATTGCCAACTCGTCCACAATGTCAGCTCGTCTATATTCCCATCTGGGTCACAATGCCAACTTGTCCATACACCCAACACGTCTACATTGCCAACTCGTTCATACACCCAACTCATCTGCATTGCAAACTCGTCTATATTACCAATTCGTCTCCATTGGCAACTCGTCCATATTCCCAATTCGTCCATAATGCCACCTCGTCCATATTACCAACTCGTCCACAATTCCAACGCGTCCATATTGCTTACTCGTCCACAATGCCAACTCGTCCACAAATACAACTCGTCCACATTCTCAACTCGTACACAATGCCAAATCGTTCATATTGCCCACTCGCCCATACACCCAACTCATCTACATTGCCAACTCGTTCATATTACCAACTCGTCTTTATTGCCAACTCATCTATATTCCCAACTCGTCCACAATGCCAACTCATCCATATTGCTAACTCGTCCACATTTCCAACTCGTCCATACACCCAACTCGTCTACAATACCAACTCGTCCTTATTATTAACTCATCTTTATTGCCAATCTCGTCCATATTATTAACTCGTCCGTATTAGCAACTCGTCTTCATTGCCAACTCGTTTATATTCCCAACTCATCCACAATGCCAACGCGTCCATATTACTTGCTCGTCCACAATGCCAACTCGTCCACAAATACAACTCGTCCACATTTCCAACTCGTCCATATTCCCACCTCGTCCACAATTCCAAGTCGTCCACATTGCCAACTCATCCACATTTCTAACTCGTCCATATTCCCAACTCGATGATACACCCAACTCGTCTACAATACAAACTCGTCCTTATTATCAGCTCGTCTTTATTGCCAACTCGTCCATATTCCCAACTTGTTCATTTTGCCAACTCATCCACATTTCCAACTCGTCCATATTCTTAACTTGTCCACGTTGACAACTCGTCCGTATTACCAAGTCGTCTTCATTGCCCACTCGTCCGTGTTCCCAACTTGTTCATGCCAACTCATCCACATTCCCAACTCGTCCATATTCACAACTCGTCCATAATACCAACTTGTCCGTATTACCAACTCGTCTTCATTGCCAACTCGTCCATAATACGAACTCGTCCACATTGCCCCCTTGTCCATGTTCTCAACTTGTCAATTTTACCAACTCATTCATATTGCCAACTCATCCACATTTCCAACTCGTCCATATTCCCAACTCGACGATACACCCAACTTGTCTACAATACCAACTTGTCCTTATTATCAGCTCGTCTTTATTGCCAAATCTTCCATATCACCAACTCGTCCGTATTACCAAGTCGTCTTCATTGCCAACTTATCCGTATTACCAACTCGTCTTCACTGCCAACTCGTCCATAATGCGAACTCGTCCATAGTGCCCACTTGTCCATTTTCCCAACTTGTCAATTTTACCAACTCATCCACATTGCCAATTCATCCCCATTTCCAACTCGTCCATATTCCCAACTCGACGATACACCCAACTCGTCTACAATACCAACTTGTCCTTTTTATCAGCTCGTCTTTATTGCGAAATCTTCCATATCTACAACTCGTCCGTATTACCAAGTCGTCTTCATTGCCAACTCGTCCATATTCTCAACTCGTCCACATTGCCCACTCGTCCGTGTTCCCAACTTGTTTATTTTGCCAACTCATCCACATTTCCAACTCGTCCACATTGCCCACTCGTCCGTATTCCCAACTTGTTTACTTTGCCCACTCATCCACATTCCCAACTCGTCCATATTCCCAACTCGTCCATATTCCCAACTCGTCCACATTTCCAACTCGTCCATTTTACCAACTCATCCATATTACCAATGAAGATACATTCCCAACTTATCTACATTGTCAAGTCGTCCATATTCTCAACTCGGCCACATTTCCCATCCCGTCGACATGCAAGCGGAAGGACTAAGTTTCTTCTTGTAAAATACCATTTAATTTACCATAACTCATGCCATTTTCCTTGGAATTATTTTTTTGATGGACTTATATATTCATATTTATAATAATCTACCATAAATTTACATATTTGAATGACGTTTAAATTAGTTTTACTATTTTTTTTCTGCTTTGATTTAGATTTAGTAAAACTCGCCTATAGAAATAATCTATTCTTGAATGACGGTCAGTTTTTCTAGTCTTTCGAGCACCAGTCCAACTCACACTTGACCGGCTTTTTTCTCCACATTTTTAACAGGTATGCGAAATAAGTTTCCATATCAACATTTAAAAAAAAAAAACAACCTGGCAATTTAGAGCATTGACATAATAGCCCCCAATAAAAAAGACATTAAAAGTTGTCAGAATATGGCTACTGTCATTCATTGTCAACAAACTGTAAAATTATTTTTGCATATTTGTACATGTTTTAAGTGTTGCGGATATTATGTTGCCGACTCAAAAATAATATTTCATCATGCTGAACAACTTACTACAGGTTTGTGAGCAAATCATGCTTATTATTATTTGGTCATCTTATGTCAAAATAGGGATCACAGGTCACGTGGTCAAAGTCACGTGGTTAGCGCACAGTAGTTTTTTCAAATCCATTTTTCAGTACCTTTTCAGGAAAAAATTAAAATTCCAAGAGTTTTATGCACCTCTCCAGCATGAGACGAATCTAATGACATATCATTTATCAAAATCGGACCATAACTGTAGATCTGATGGGATGTACAAAAATCGGCCTCGCGTAATATATATATAGATAAATACAACCAAGAACAAATACTCAAGTATTGGGGTAGGTATAAGAGTATAAGAGCCTAGAATTATCATAGGACGTCAAAAAGTAGTATATCCCAAATTTTACAGGATAATTTTTACCCGACAAAAAAAAGGTAAAAAAAGAGGGTTATGACAATTCCACGCGCGACCGTAATCCCTAAATCGTAAAATCAAATCCCACCAAAAACATTCTGTAAAAAATTAGCCAAGTCTCGATGGAGCTGCTTGTTAATCTCTAAAAAGTAATGAAATCTAGACAAAGTCATACCAAGTCTAAGGTTCCTTACTGCGATTTCTTTATTATTATAGTTAATGTTGTGTGACTAGGCCGTTGAAGGGTACACCAGTATGGGCTATTATCTCGCTTAACAAACATAGGTAGTTACAACAGATATAACATTACGTGTAAACAAAATGGACTTATAGCGGTTCTGACAGACACAGATTGGTGCAATGGTGTCATGGAGCACCTGGTTTTGTACCCTTGTGTACCTTTCAACGGCCAAGTCACACAACATTAACTATAATAATAAAGAAATCGCAGTAATGAACCTTAGACTTGGTATGACTTTGTCTAGATTTCATTACTTTTTAGAGATTAACAAGCAGCTCCATCGAGACTTGGCTAATTTTTTACAGAATGTTTTTGGTGGGATTTCACTTCTTTTTGTAGAAACGTGGGAATATTGTTTTATAACCTGCTAATTAACTTTAGCAAACCTCACGAAATAATAAGCGAAATCAACGAAATGCAAATAATAATCCCTCCTAATCCCTAGCAAACGTTTCCAAGCGCAGTAGAAGAATGTCGTAAACGACTGTAACGCGGCCGGTTGCCACTTCGCCGTATAAGATTATCGGAAAAACAAACGACGGCGCGTTTTAAAATACAGTCAGCGCCATCTAGCGACGTGTGCGGGTATCACCGCCACTCTTAGTCCAATGCATTATATTTTGAACAAATTTTGAGCGAAATTAATATTTTGGTGTAATTTGTTTATTTAATTTGTGTAATGTTCGAGTAGAATAAAGTTAATCGTTTGACTATTTCTTCTTGTAAACTGGTATAAAAGCCAGTCTAGTCTTGTCCAGAGTTTTCCTTTAATTTTATTTATATGCGTATTAAAAGCGGAAGGGGAGGCATTCGCCCAACGGGTACGTATTACAATGCCGAAGTTCAAAATACCGAATATCATAAGACCTATGGACGGAAGGCCGAAAATTAAAAAATGTCGAATGTTTATTTGACCGAAAGTTTAACATCCCGAAAGAACGTTTGACTGAAAGGATGAAATACCGAATATTATAATCCCGAAGACTTTAATCCCGAAGAATGTAATCCCGAAGACTGTAATCCCGAAGATTATGATCCCGAAGACTATGATCCTGCCTGAAGGTTGTAATCCGGAATATTATTTAAACTCTCGAGAATTATCTCGTATTTCTGTTGTCTTACAGATTCTAATGTTTATTTTATACAAAGAATATTAACCTAAATTACGTAACCTACTTGCCTACTACTATACTTACTATTTATAAGTGAACTCTTCTGTGGAACCGATCTGCTCCAGCGCTGTGGGATGTGCAGCCCCTCCGCCCTAGTACGTTAGTACTCTTTATTATACTGTGGCCCTAGCGTAAGAAAGTGCGGGCATCAAGCGAGTCGCAGCGGCTGAGGCTGGTCGCCGAAGGTGACTAAAAAGCCGAAGCTGCGGAGGCGAGCGTTGCCACAGAACCGAAGCTGTCAACCCCGATTCTACGTGGTCTTGTCTGCCCTACCCCTAGAGTGTATATAAAAGCCCGGAGGCGCGGAGGAAGGGCAGCCCCCGGCCGCCGTAAGAAAGTGCGGGCATCAAGCGAGGCGCAGCGGCTGGGGCTGGTCGCCGAAGGTGACCAAAAAGCCGAAGCTGCGGAGGCGAGCGTAGGTGCCGCACTTTCTTACGCTAGGGCGGAGGGGCTGAACATCCCGCAGCACCGGAGCAGATCGGTTCCACGGAAAAGTTAGATTAGTTTAGTGTCCTGACACTTTTAAAGTGCTCATTGACGGGATTATAAAATTTCGAGATATTGAAAATTTTGGGATTATGAAATTTCGAGATTTTCAACTTTCGATTTTCTGAAAATAGGTAATTTGAGCTTCACTGTAGGTATTATGAAGTTTCGGGATTTTAATACGTAACCCGCCCAGCTGTGGGACGCTATAGGCTAGATTAAATTAGATGTAGGTATCACACTACGCTGGATTTTTGCAATGACAGTCGATTTTTTTATGTACCAATAGTAGAAGGGGGCATTACCATATCTCTAATACAGCTGAGCCCAGCTGAGGGTTCTTCATCAAATAAATAAATAAATATTGGACAACCTCACACAAATCGATCTAGTCCCAAATTAAGCTCTAGAAGACTTGTGTTATGGGTACTAGACGACGATAGACATAATTATTATATAGATAAAGATAGCTTAAATACATAGAACAACCATGACCCAAGCACAAATATTCGAGTTCATCACACAAATATGTGCCCCGGCCGGGACTCGAACCCGGGACCGCCGGCTCAGTAGGCAGGTGTTTACAAACCGAGCCAAACTTACTCACGTCGTAGAAATGGAATAACGCTCGACATGTTTCGAATCGGTACGCGATCCATCATCAGGAGAGACTATCAGTCGCGACGGCGGCCAACCGAACACACTTGTGTTTTCTAATCAGAGTACTCCAGATCTTCGATTATCCTAGTTTTTAGGGTTCCGTACCCAAAGGGTAAAAACGAGACCCTATTACTGAGACTTCGCTGTCCGTCTGCCCGTCCGTCCGCCCGTCCGTCCGTCCGTCCGTCCGTCCGTCCGTCTGTCTGTCACCAGGCTGTATATCAAGAACGGTGATAGCTAGGCAGTTGAAATTTTCACAGATGATCTATTTCTATTGCCGCTATAACAACAAATACTAAAAATAAAATAAAATAAATATTTAAGGGGGGCTCCCATACAACAAACTTGTTTTATGGTACGGAACCCTTCATGCGCGAGTCGGACTCGTACTTGGCCAATTTTATAGTTTTCGCTTTATGTGGCCATTAAACCCTAACTCTGTACCAAATTTCAGCTCTCTGAATTTATGGGAAGTACTACTTCTTTACTGATGATCATGAGTGAGTGAGTGAGTGAGTGAGTGTCGTAAATGCGAAACTTTGCTTTCGCTTAACTTCGGAACTAAATGACCTACAGACTTGAAATTTTGGATTTCAAGTATGTGATTATAGCTTACTGGATGACAAAAAATTCTGCGTTCTGGTCTTATCCAGAGCACAGATTAATATAATAGTTCTTCGAACAGATACCCATGTCTGAATAAAAAGGCAAATACCTACTGCTTTTCATGCCTACTCAATTTAACAATGGAGCGACCTTGAACGCGCGGGTCGTTGGCCGCACGTGCCGGCAAAACGAGGCTAGGGTTGACACCGCTTAGAAACGATTTTATACAAAGTCAAGATAAATGAAAATACGATCGATTTATTGAAATTTATTAGTCAAATTTAATTATCATTAGGTACCTACTAGAAATAGGTATTCACATGCGCTGCGACACACCATCAAAATCGTTTTAATTTCCGAGTAGGTATATCGGAATCTTACCTACCTATTCTATCTGAACATACCAGAAACCTGAAACAAAAACCACTCTCTGTGTAGGTACCTAAGTAACCTAAATATATCCCGATGACAGTACTTACTAAATAAAGTTTGGTAGGTGCCTATATATAATGTGTTACATATTGTATAATACTAGCATTAAGTACAAGCTTCGAAACAGTCACTAGGTACAAGTTGTTTTATAATAATCTGATCACGCGTTTCATCTTTGCGAATGCATTCCTTGCAAAAGGTCTTAAGTGTCAAGAACAACGCCGACGTTTACGCCCTTTTAAGGCCGTGCAATGCTCTCTCCCGCCACCCTAAACTGATTTGGTAAATCTTAGTGAGTAAATTATTGTCACTTGTTGATATAGGTAGTGGATGTTTTCTATGAATTTAAGTATATTAAGTAGGTAGGTTTATTTATTCAACATTACATGTATCTATTATAACAGTGTATGCAATGCGTTAGGTAGGTGCTTATTAAGTTCTAAGAATTTTTAGTAACATTTCATCGTCTGTCAGCAAAGAAAAAAAGGATAAATGTCTGTTGCTTTTATGTTTTTACACCCCGCAACACTGCAGCGCGTTGGTCTCATTCGCGACGAAGCCATTTTTTTGGTGATTTTATAGCGCGACAGGCGGCGTCCGGCCGTGAGCGCGTGTGGCAACCGACTGGCTGAGCGTGTCGGCCACGACAGGCGACGTGTAGGTATCGTTCTGGGTTCCCACGGTACAGATGGGGGGCACTGTCCAGAGGTGCTCAAATAGGGGCCTGAAAATGCGGCGAAATGGTTCCAGTAAAGGATGGTACGGCAGTGTTTGCTTCGCGCTCGACTTGGCGGGGGCACTGCCGTGCCCCCAGATTTATGGTGCGATACATTATGACATTTCATTAGCATCGAATTATCACGCATAAAATTGTGATACTTGACGCAAACGAGTTAGATTTTATACATTTTATCACTGAGACAAAATACATTTGCATACAATCTCCATTAAATTATAAATAAACAGGTGCTTATTTCACAACCGTGACAATAGGCAAGTAGACAATATATTTTACAAATACCAACTTTATTTTGCTTAAAAATGATTAGTGATGTCAATCGATCCTTTTTTATCATCATGTCATATCATATCACGGGATCAAATGTCTATATGGGGCTAAATACATTTAGAGTGCTCTAAAAGTCAGAAATTACTGCTAAACTTCGACATTAGAGCGCTGAAAACGCTCCATACAAATGCCGAGCGGACCGTGACGTCTTCACCCCGGAAAAATAACTTATGCCATTTTGACCGTGAAAAAGTGCGTTTAAGTAAATGGTTGCTTTACAATTATAGTTTTGTTTAATTATGAGGGTTCTGAACACAATTTTCATATTTGCTTTTGGATTTTCTTAAAATTTTAAGTCACGAATTTCAAAGCCTTCTATTGAGCTTTTATTATTCATATAATTAATAGTATGTTATTTTTTTTCTACAGATTTATTTATTTTGTTAAAGATGTGTATAAAACCTTAAGGTGGTTGCAGCGATGTCACTTTCATACAAATCGTTTGATCAATACACGCTTAGGCGGTTATGGCTTTAGGTTATTAAACATTCTTAAAAAAATCTTTAAGCTATCTTATATTCGCCAAGGAAATCAGTTTTGCTTTAAATCATACAATTACAATGTTATTAAAGCTTTAAAACCCGTTGAAATATTGTCCATATATGTATGTGTGCGTTGCTTTTACACACATACAAACGTAAGCGCACGTAAAGCTATTCATGAACAGTGCGTTCTGAAATATAATACTACTTAACTTATAATTTAGGATAATAAATTTAAATTTATGTTTCGATATGAATGCATAACAGTTTATTTTTAAATGATTTCAGCTTTCATTAAACATGATACAAATAATTGGAAACATTTGGTTTTTAAAGATACCTATTTTGTTTATTTGCTCATAACAATAAAGTAGAACAGATTTCGAACGCACTAAATCTTGTGAATGAAAATATAATGAATTGTGTCAATACTGTCAATTGTGGAAATTCGTATAAAAATGAATCATGTTTGGTTTGCATTTTTTTCGTTTCGTGAGTTTTTACTGTATGTAAAGTGTGAATAATGAAACGTGCATATAATAAACATGTGTACCTACTCAGGACATAGAGTGATCCCTAAACGATATTGCGATATCATGGGTCAGAAATTGCGGGGAAAGTATTGTGTTTGTTAACATTACAAATCGATGCGTCCTGCCGTGAAAAAGCCGTGCTATTTTCTTTTTAGGCGAAGACAAGCATGGCGTGATGACAACTGTAACCAACCACAAAAACTGAACGCAATCGCTCGCTTTGGGTGTTGAAAAAAATGTTCATAGTGGGTTCATATGGGTAGTTTTTTCTCTGACTGAATTGATACCAAGACCAACCCATGTTTTTCAATAGGTGTGGGAAACCAAATCCTTTTGGAATTATCGATTCAGTGACTAAGTTTCCTCCTTGAAGGATAATTGTAATACTTATTATTAAAATATTTATCGCTCTTTAGCGATAAGACCGCCTGTTGTTTACCTCTAATTGTAATTTCTTGCATTGTATTTCTCCTGTATATTTTATGAGGTGTGCAATAAAGAGTACTTGTATTTGTATTTGTAATAACACTAACACCCTGTAAGATAATCACATAATAGGTACTGCATACAGCGGTTTCCATCGCTGGCATTTTTGTGACGTAATAAATAATTTCTTTACAGATTCAAGGCCAGCTTAGAGCTTCATCAAAAGGGATTACTGCAAGATGATTTCCTTCATTGATTTATCATTTATCAACAAAAATAATGTCAATTAAAGTTCATACAGATGAAGGCTTCATCCAAGAAAAGCTGCAGAAACTTATAATTTTCTACAAAACATGCGTGTTGCCTAAAAAAATATTACAACGTATACCTGCCAACCACATATGTAAATATAAACCTTCGTTTTCAGGCAGCCGTACTAACCACTAAACAACACTAAACAGAAAGAAGCCTAGGAAAAATTGAAAACGGCGAAGATCTGGGGGTTAAAAAGAAAAATAATCCACCATTTCGAATTAAAGCGACGTCTACAACTCACACAAAGTATAATGTATTATAATAAAACCTACACGTAACAAAAATTGTTTTATTTTATTTAGTGGTTGGTGGTTCTAAAACCCTTATAATAACAATATATTGTCATATATTTTTATATGGCGCGAGCTAGCTCTGGATCGTGAAGCGTGGCGCAAACAACTGGTGCTGCGCTCAGTTAGTAGTAGTTCTAGTAGTTATATATTTTTAGACTGAACATTTTTACAATTAGACTCCATGGAACCATGATTTAGAGCAGCGAAAATCTCAACCGTAATCAGTACCTACTTATTCTTGATGTCGGGTTTTTGTATATCAGGTCAGAGTATAGCAAAAAGGGCCCGGTTTTTTCATTAAGTGATAAAAAACAGAGGTATATTTGTAATTTTTTTCCACCGTAAATTTCTTAGTTCCAGCACAGAATAGATAGCACAAGTAGTCCCAGGCTGCGTAGTAATTCTATGGCAACTTAGGACCGATCTAGTTCTTAAACGGGCAAGTTAATCAAACAATTGTAAATTATAAAAGATACTCATTTTTAATGTATTCTTTAGTTCTAATCAAAAAATTGGGCAAGTGCGAGTCCGACTCGCGCAGGGATGAAGGGTTATCCGTATCTATATATATATGTATATATAGGTATAACAAGTTTGTTGTATGGGAGCCCCCTTAAATATTTATTTTATTTCATTTTTAGTATTTGTTGTTATAGCGGCAATAGAAAAACATCATCTGTGAAAATTTCAAGTGTCTAGCTATCACCGTTCTTGAGATACAGTCTGGTGACAGACGGACGGACGGACAGCGAAATCTCACTAGTCTCAGTAATAGGGTCCCGTTTTTACCCTTTGGGTACGGAACCCTAAAAAGTAACAAAAATGAGAAAAATATTTCTCAACAAAATATGTGTCCTAAAATTGGGCCCTTTTTGCTATACCCCAATCAATCATTCAGAAAAACTTAGGACAAACTCAATAACATCGCAAATCAGAATCACAATGGGTATATCAGAACAGAAACCCAACAAAAATACTTATTTAAATTCACCACATACTTAAAAAATGTAGAACTGCCCAAGATTTGTAATTTCTTCGTATTATTTATTTTGACAATCCAGCCCGTCTAATACAACTAGGCTTCACGATTCTTGTCGCGCGATATAGCATCGTCCGTCAGTCTCCTACAGTACCGCAAAGAAAGAGATAGGTAATATTTTTCGCGCGAGAAAGAGTTGCGTGTCACAGTTGTGCTAGAGGTGCATCTTAACTTCATCATCAATATCAAATATCATGCCTGCTTATTTATTCTGCGCTTACTATCAAACTGACAGATGATACGCGACCCTTTAATGAATGAATCACCCGCACACACTCACAATTAGTGTCTATTAGTGTGAGTACTTGCTGATTTTTCACAAATTGCCAATACATGGGAGAATAAAACAATTAATGACGTGCTACTAATAGTATATGAATAAAAGACTAATACGCGGACTCGCCAACATACAAATTTCACTTCAAACTAAAGTAACATACGAAATAATACACAAAAACTACAAATCTTGCTTCCCAGCGCCATCTAGCGTGGAATGTCTAGTTTTGTTTCTTCTGCAACCACCTTAATCTAAATAAGCTAATGTTTACAATGAAGCGAAAAAAAATAATCAAAAATTTAATGGTTCAGGCAGGGTTCGCCTCCACCTGCGTCTCCAACGTCTTTCCTGGCCAACACGGACGTCCTACCTATTGGACCACTGAACCTTGTGCGAGAGCCATTGAATTTTTCAACCAGTTGCTTCTGCATGCCTTAGGTGGCATCGTAGCGCCTAAATAACCTATAATATTAATAGAAAAAAGGGTTACAAAATGCGACATCAGTTCTACACACCTATTCTGCCCTGCTAAGCCGAAAAGCGCTATCTCAATCTGAGTAAGTTTTGAGAAAGTCGACTTTTCGTAACCAGCTCGGAAAACGGAATTGACGCTTTTTGCCTTAGAAACTGAATGGACTAGTTTTCAAGTATTTTTAAACGATTCTAGCCTATATCAATATAAGGCTTTCTGGTTTCGAAGTAACAATATGCCGCGAAATCTCATATTAGTTTAATAAAAAATTTAGCCGTGAAAAAACTTTTTAGTGGTTTATTAGGGTTCCGTACCCAAAGGGTAAAAAAACGGGACCCTATTACTGAGACTTCGCTGTCCGTCCGTCCGTCCGTCCGTCTGTCACCAGGCTGTATCTCAAGAACGGTGATAGCTAGACAGTTGAAATTTTCACAGATGATGTATTTCTATGGCCGCTATAACAACAAATACTAAAAATAAAATAAAAATTTAAGGGGGGCTCCCATAGAACAAACTTGTTATAAATTATGGTACGGAACTCTTCATGCGCGAGTCGGACTCGCACTTGCCCAATTTTTTTTTAATACTTTTAACCTATTGACCGCCAAGCGGTCTAGCAATTTACCGTGCCACTGACGCTAGAGTAAAAAAAAAAGATGTGCCCCAAAATCAACAGGGATTGAAAAATACTTGTAGCGGTTAGAATTACAAAGTTTTTGATCATTGAAACTTGGACGGCTGTGGCCGACGTGGCGTCAGGGGCACGATTTTTTGTTGACGGCCACAGCCGACTGTGGCGCTCAAAAGGTTAAGTCAGATAGCACTATTTGGCTTCTACAATTACATGCGAAATTGTCATAGCTATCGAATGGTATAAAAAAAAAACAAAAAGGCGTACCTATCTCAGACATAGCGCCTTTCTGCTTAGCTGGACAGTATTGTAGTATTATTTATTACACTGCACACCTATTGGCGGATTTTTGCGTTGTTGTGCATGTGCTGGTGCGTGCTGTGATTAGTTTAGGTAGGCTTGGTCTGCGTTCAACGTGACAAGAATATGAGACTGGTATTTATAACTTACACTGTGTATTGTATGTTTTTCAACTGCAATGAGACTATTTGGAATCACAAGTCGCAATAAAAAAAGTAGGGAGTCCTTTTTTTGACCGAGCGAGCGACGCGTCTCCGTTTCAGCTTGGCCTAAAAAAATCGTATCATTTTCGGCTATACTCGCCGAGAGGCCACATTTCTCAACCGATTCTCATGAAATGTTGTAAGTAGGTTCGATAATTATATAGTTTTTATTGTAGATTCAGGTATTAGAAATTTTTCAAAATGGCGGAGATAAATCATAAATCATTTACTTGCTTGAATATCATATCATAGGTGTTTATTATATTGCATTGGTGTCTCCTAATTCAGTGATTTCACTGATTAATTACACTGATTAAAACATTTTAAACAGTAGTAAGTAAGTACTAATTTTTTCGAATTTACAATTATTAAAATATTTAAACGTAACAATTATTATTAATCATACACTAGAATGTCTTTACCTACGGATATGGGGGTTGAAAATAAATTTCATTTCGAAACAAACTAGTTTACGACGGAATATGAACCTCCATTCATATCTATTTATTTATTGATTGAAAACAGGTTACATAACATTACAGTGTAGACACCAATGCGTCATGAACCGAACAATGTTTATTTCGACGGCGAAACGGCGTGGCCCCGTTGTTTGACATCTCGGGTGTTGGATTTGGTAGGTTGCCCCGGAACCGACGAAACACGACACCTTTCGGCCAGAAATCAGCACACGCGATGGTCTCCTGGAGCGGCCGCGGCACGCGCACTACAAACGAGCTGAAGTGCACGTAGCGGCGCGAATGCAACTGGAACACCCTCAGCGAGTAGCCGGTTTTCTGGCGAGCATATACATAACATAATACACTATGTCATGTAGAACTATGTAGTTTTACAGTAACTATTTATATCATCAGGCCATATAAAAATAACTTGTGGAATGTGCTGATGAATAATTCTATTGTACTACATATTATGGTTACCAACAAATAATTGTATTTGTTGGTATAAAGTATTGACTTACTTCCTGTTATTATTATTTAAATATTATTATACTGATAATAACGGATTTCTTATTTGACAAGTTTCCGGTTTGTCATAGGATTACATTCTTAATATTATCAGTTTATTATTAAGCACTAAGCAGGTATGGTGATTGACCCATAAGTCTTTGCATCCAGTGGTTATTCCGAAGTTGAAAAAGGTGCCCGCAATTCAATTTATAACGTCTATTTATTTTATTGCCGTTTTTTTATTGACTGAGCGAGTTAAACGTTTCTGTTTCAGCTTGATCCTTTGTGGGCCAATTTTTAATTTGTTGTGGATTTATTTATATATAACTTTGAGCTCCTCATTTTGTACTAAAGGAGAATGGGCAGACTGGGACCACCCTCCAATAGCAACAAGATATATATCGTTGGAAAGGTATTTTCAATTGGAACAATATTTTTTATGGTAGCTTTGTTGTTACAACTGTCCGTTCGGAGTTATAAGACTAATAAGTCTGAAAAAAAAACAAAATAAAAATATTATACTAAGTATTCTCAAACTCATGTAAGTACTTTGGTCTCGTATATACATTGTTACACTAAGAATACGTTCACTCACTGGCGACGGTGAACATCTACCCTCATTTTCACGCACATTGTCAAAATGTCGTGTTGCACATAACACTCACTATGTCACTTGCTAAGGTCTCGTCGTAAGTCGTTCGTTGGTTTTGTGCGTGAGTTATCGTTTGTTTCACTTGTTTTCACTTGGACACTGATATTTTACTCCGCTTGTTTATTGAACTTTTGCTCTTTTAACGAATTCGGCTTACACTGGACTTTTGAATTGCATTTCGATCGGGTAATTGTGATGGAAGCTCATCATAACTGTGTTTATGTGTCGGCGAGGACTGCATCGCAGAAGATAACAGCAACACGTTCTGCTAGATAATCTCCCAAGAGTGCAACCAGAGCTTGCTGCTTATATCCAGCAGCATGCATTATTGGAGGTGAGTGTGCTTATTTTTATTTTATCTAACGTTAAAAAGTCGAATTCAAATAAAACTAAAATAAATATTTTTGGTTGTTCAAAATCATATTATTATAATAACATTATAAATGCAAAAATCTGTTTGGATGGATGTTTTACAACGTTTTTCATTGTTTAACTAATAACTATTGACATTTCCAGTGATATTAGTAATGACTTTTCTTTACTAAGGTGGTGTTCCACAACTTCGACAACACACGACTCGAACCACGTTGAATAGCGTGAATAGAATATTCAACGTGGTTCGAAAATACAGTGCCTGTGATTATTTGGCGCTCTGATCTGACGTAGTTCGTAGTTCTCTTCAGGAACATCTGGTATTTGTGCTGCATCAGATGGTCTGATGGCATTAGCATCTCTCTGCCAGCATCTATGGTATACGTGTCGTGTGTTGTCGAACACCACATGATATAATAGTAAAGAAAAGTCATTACAAACGTCACTGGAAATGTCAATAGTTATTAGTTAAACAATGAAAAACGTTGTAAATCATCCATCCAAGTAGATTTTTGCCTTTATAATGTTATTAATAATATGATTTTGAACAACCAAAAATATTTATTTTAGTTTTATTTTAATTCGACTTTTTAACGTTAGATAAAATAAAAATAAGCACACTCACCTCCAATAATGCATGCTGCTGGATATAAGCAGCAAGCTCTGGTTGCACTCTTGGGAGATTATCTAGCAGAACGTGTTGCTGATATCTTCTGCGATGCAGTCCTCGCCGACACATAACACAGTTATGATGAGTTTCCATCACAATTACCCGATCGAAATGCAATTCAAAAGTCCAGTTAAGTGGGCAAGCCGAATTCGTTAAAAGAGCAAAAATTCAATAAACAAGCGGAGTAAAATATCAGTGTCCAAGTGAAAACAAGAGAAACAAACGATAACTCACGCACAAAACCAACGAACGACTTACGACGAGACCTTAAGCAAGTGACGTAGTGAGTGTTGTGTGCAACACGACATTTTGACAATGTGCGTGAAAATGAGGGTAGTTCACCGTCGCCAGTGAGTGAACGTATTCTTAGTGTAACAATGTATATACGACACCAAAGTACTTACATGAGTTTGAGAATACTTAGTATAATATTTTTCTTTTGTTTTTTTTTTCAGACTTATTAGTCTTATAACTCCGAACGGACAGTTGTAACAACAAAGCTGCCATAACAATTGTTGTTCCAATTGAAAATACCTTTCCAACGATACATATTTCGTTGCTATTGGAGGGTGGTCCCAGGTTCCATATATTTTTGCCCATTCTCCTTTAAGTACAAAAGCAGTTACGTCTGCTAACGTAAAGCAAATGTTTACAATGAAGCAAAATATTTAAAAAATTAATGGTTCAGGCAGGGTTCAAACCTGCGTCTCCAACGGCTTTCCGGACCACGGGTCCTACCTATTGAACCACGGAACCTAAAAAAATTGCCGATTTGTCAGCCTGCCATCCCGATCATGCAAATCCCAGAAAAAAGAAACACTGCTTTCTACAGCAGTTCTTCGGCAGGTTTCAATCAAAAGGGTTGTAACTGGCAGGTTATAGGCAAAAATGCGGATTGTTTCTATGATGGTGATTCTCCGAGCTTTCTAACTGTGTGGTTCTAGCGTCATTCCTTTTACACTATTATAACCGCAACGGAAGAGCCAGTTGTTTTAATTATGATCTAACTAGGATCGCACTCGGGAGTGGCTTTGCGATACATAAAAAATCATCCATTTTATACAATATTTGCAGCATTGGAAATGATGTAAAAAAAAAACATTTTACAAACGCTGAATATTCACCCTATATAAATGTAAATTACACAAACTATATTTTATAAGATTGTTAAATAAAGGCTAAATAAACAAAAATAAAAAAATAAAAGCCTCAGTAATATGTTAATAGATTTAAACAAAAAGTTTAATAATACATTACATATCTAGGGCAGTGAATTAGTGAATGTCCCAGATCACAGGTGTTAGTAACCCGAACTGAAGGAGTGATCTCTTCAAGACCATGAACGTAACTAGGGAATGCAACGGTTGACCGTTTCTGTACGTAAATAACCGGGTTTCGGTTAATAACCGGGTTTTTCCCATACTAAAAATAACCGATTGCATTCCGTAACACGCTCGAAACGTCGAGGTAATTAAATAAACAGTTTTTGAGCGATTAAGTTCCGTTTTGTTATAATAATGACAGCATTCAATTAATTAATTTATCTATCTTATTTGGGATCAAAATTTTAAATAGGCCAGCGGAAAACTAGAGAAATTAAATGACTAGTTACTCTTGTGTGTTTACATTATAATATGGTTTAGTTCTAATGATTTAATGCAAAATAACAAGTTCGTTTCGACTTCTATCACGCAAGACGAATTATCTAGCCGTGACCCAAAAGTAAATGATGAATGAGATTCTTAAATTTACATATAGATAGCTACGAAAATAAACCCAACAAAGACACCACGGAAATCTCTTTCTTATTCAAATGGTTTGGTTACGTGAAATCGAAATTTCACTTCTGTACTAGGAAAACCGTCTTAAGCTACGTTCAAAACACCACTCACCAGTAAAAACGCTGTGTCGGTTGTTCGTTATTTCCCGGACGAAACGTGCAGGCCGCCAAATTCACCGTTTCACTAGGAAATTATTAAAAATTGTGAAATTATGTTAACATTGACTGACACACTTTCGGCGGCCTGCGGTCGCAGTCACTTTTGGAGTGGACTGACGTAAAAACCATGAACTTACCATAATTTCTTACGATTCAGTGTTGCCAGTAAGAAAGCAATTAATACTACTATAACACGGCAAAATTGCTTGTGAAAACGAGTGAACTTGTCAGTACAGTACATAGGTTTAAAGTAAAATCTTCTAAATATTAAAAGCCTCCAAATAACAACTTATTCGAATTTGAGACTTCATATAATTGATATACTTACCTATTTGTACAGTCAACACCAGCGGCGTAGCGCCACCTAGTGACTATGAAGATATCATCCTCATCCTCCTAGCCTTTGTCCCATTTTTTGAGAATGAATTCTCAATCGGGGTCGGCTACCTAAATCCCAAGATGTGGCGTAGGCACGAGTTTTTACGAAAGCGACTGCCATCTGACCTTACAACCCAGAGGGGAAACTAGGCCTTATTGGGCTTAGGTGGTTTCCTCACGATGTTTTCCTTCACCGAAAAGCGAGTGGTAAATATCAAATGACATTCCGTACATAAGTTCCGAAAAACTCATTGGTACAGGCCGGGTTCGAACCCGCGACCTCCGGATTGAAAGTGGCATGCCCTAACCACTAGGCTACCACCGCTAGTGACTATGAAGATAATAGAATAGAAAAAATTGTGCTTCCTATAAATTTTGGCTGATCTGATCAGTAAAAGTGCCTACATTAAATGTGTATATTAGCATGGCTAAGAGCATACACTTAGTTTCAATAGAATGGTGTGCATTTCAGTATTTAATTTACGTAGCAACTGCTGCTGCTGATGCTGTGTCTACATTACGAACGTTATCATACTGGAATAATCTGACTACCCTCAACTATCCCTCATCGCACTGGCGCAGTATCTCTAGTGGGTATTTTTAAACTGGTCTTACTCAGGATATTGAATACGACGGAACGACGTCGGCTTCCGTTTTGAGGTGCCTTCGGGTGCCTTCAGTTGGCGTATTCGAGTTGCTATCAGTCGATTAGGAGTCATTTCAGCGATTGAATAGATTAATTTGTATACAGCTACATACTTAAACTCTTGTCTCGTCAGAAATAAAATGCCGGTAAATATTGGCCGATATGATTGAAAATTGGCTATATAAAAATACGATGGACTCTAATAAATAAAAGCAGCATATATGAAGATCTGCGATGTAATTCAGTGAATAACTTTTGTCACAAAATAGTTGAGAACTACCATCAAGTAATGCAACGAATAATTTGACAACACAAACATCGCACTGTTTTGGACATCGACAGGCACTTCGAATATTTCAAACTTTTTAAAACAATATTTTCTGTAAGAGATCCGCGTGCTGTTCTTCCTCACCGCCTCCGGTCCGTAATGCACTTCCAACAGGGCAGTATAATACGCTCTGAAGTACGGAATAAATACAGATTTCGACCACTTACGCCATATTAAAAAGAAAACGAATGTTAGACCAAATGATTGGAAAAAGATGTTGAAGAAGTATGGATAGACGACGGGGTGCGGAGTGGTAACTTGGTTGACTTTGCACATGATCCATTGTACAAGCAGCCAGTATATCATGCAGTAGTTGGTACCGGCGCATAGCGCAGCACCGCATTCCCAGAATTTCATGCATAGCGTATAAGGGAAGCATAAGACATCGCCCCAGTTGTTCTGAAAGACTCCATCCTGGCCGGTGTGGAAGGGAGTTTGTTTGAGAGGGTCACCACACTCGGCATCAGCACGTCGGTTCGCTTCCTCTCTCGCTGATAACGAACGATCTCTTCTATTATATTCTGCGCTGACCTTACGGGTTTTGGAAGCCATGGCTAATTTTGCGATTTTTGCCAGTAAACAGTGGAAATTTTCAGACCTAAAACTATGTCAAACGTGACAGTATGTGATTTCGCATACTTAAGCAAGACTTTTTGGTTTATAGAAACGACAAACTCTGCTGTGTTTATGGTTTTAAAACTTTTTATATGGAGTGTACAAGCGAAGGAGCAGCATCTATCATAGGAGAATAATATTTGAAAAAGTGTCCAGCAGTAAAAAATAGTTCCAGTGCCGTCCGCAATAATGAAAGAGTTACGTTTCTGGCTGCTAGAGTAGCAAGAAAATATGAAAAAATTGCCAGTTTTAGACGGAACCGTGTCGAATTGAAAATTTTAATATTTATAGGTGACCAGAGTAATTCCTACATAATTGCTTTAAGTATATACAGAAAACGCATAATCAAATTTCATTAAAATTGCATAAACAAACCGTTGATAAGTAACGGATCTACTTTCAGCCACAGTAGCGCCACAAATTTAACACCTTTCAGTGTACAGTTTTGGATATTATGAAGATGCTGCTCCTCCCTTTTTAAGGTTTTATTTATATATTTATACCGTGGTTGGTAAATAATAGATGTGCTTCACCTATTATGTTTTTTCTTTGAGGATGTATCCTTCGGAGACATAATCCTAATGTAAACTGCATCTGTCAATTTTTATGCGGAATGGAACGGAGGCCATATGTGCATTTGGCTCGACCGATTCCGATGCGATTTTCTTTTCCATTAAATAGCTATCATTTCAGAGCAGGTTCTTAACTATGTTTTGTTGTTGTATGTTTTGTGGGGACGCTGAAGGTGCTAGGGTGGTAGACGCGTGAGAGTTTTTAATGGTTTTATTCGATTACCTTTTAATATCCAACGAAAGATTTCAAGGAAACAATAGTTTTTAGGCTTCCGTACCGAAAGGGTAAAAACGGGACCCTGTTACTGAGACTTCGCTGTCCGTCCGTCCGTCCGTCCGTTGGTCTGTCACCAGGCTGTATCTCAAGAACGGTGATAGCTAGACAGTTGAAATTTTCACAGATGATGTATTTCTATTGCCGCTAGGTATAACAACAAATACTAAAAATGAAATAAAATAAATATTTAAGGGGGGCTCCCATACAACAAACGGGATTGGTTGCGTTAACTTTGCACCTCATTTGTATGGAGCGCTATACATACCAGGTGCAAACTTAACTTAACCACTTAAGGATGGAGTGTTTGTAGTTGTACGGAACCCTCGGTGCGCGAGTTCGACTCGCACTTGACCGGTTTTTAATTTTTCACAATTTAAGCCGTTTTATTATAGCTGGGTAATTCTTATTCTCATGCATTTTTTTGTGATTTGTAAGAATCACATGTTTATTTTGTTTAAATCAAAAATCTATTTATGCCTTTGTTGAGCAAATGTCCTCTACTTATCTTTTATAAACACATTTACCTTAAAATATTCAGAAATATATATAAAAAAAAGAATGTTTGCCCAAAATGTCACGTCCATGCCGTGTGATATCTCCCGATTTTCTAATAAAATATTTTTTTCTGCTACAATATCAAGTAATTTTGACTAATGTTATACGAATGACGCAAAGCTAATAAATGTCTGATAACATTATTAAAAAGTTGTAAAAGTATAATGTAACAGTTTCTGATTCAGAACATCATAAAGTTTGTGATCAATTTTTTTGTCACAGCCATGTGTGTTTGTTCAAATACGTGTAACTTGGTAGACAATTATATTTGAAGCTAGCAGCCCTATTTAGGCTTTTTAAGAACGGAAAAACTACCTTCTTGTCGGTTCTGCTTATGACAAAGTGCGGTGAATGTATAGCAAAAATATTTTCTTGTATTTATTAAAGAAAAGGACAACCTTAGTAGGTCACCACCGTGGAATGAGTTTTAAATGTAAGTTCTACTGTTATGTTATTGATACTTATATAAATTGTACCTCTGAAATAACAGAATAAGGTGATTGTTTAAAATTGGCGAGACAAAGCAAATTGTTCCATTATGTCGCACATGTTCAAAATTTGTCACGACCATGGATAGATCTAAATGTCACGACCACTGAATTTTTCAAACCTCGGTTGTGACATGTAATGCTTGGTTGTGACATTCTTGTAGTATATTTGAATAATTTGATGATTTTGTTTGCTAAGTTGGGTTATCAATTTGTTGTATTTTTTCCGCAAATGTCACCAAAGAAAAATAAATTAAATCAGCCATCTAGCGAGAGTCTTAAGATGTTTGTCGTGACTCTTCGCTATAAGACCGTTAGCCGAAACGACTATCGGGACAGTGATCGTCGAGTCAACATCCCACATGGCGGTCACCTCGTGAGCCAAGTAAGGTACTTGCTGAGTTTGTCCTTCTCGGCCTTCACGAGGTTCTCGTCATGGGGGATGGTGATGTCGACGAGCACTGCCTGGCGCTTGGATCGATCTACCAAAACGATATCAGGCTTATTGGCTACAATAGTCCTGTCCGTGATGATAGATCGATCACAATAGAGCGTGGCACGACCATTCTCAAGAACTGGCATCGGTGCGTACTTATAGTACGGCACCTCAGACCCCACAAGAGTCACAAGACCTTATCGAAGAGCAAGTTGCTGGTGAATGATCCTGGCTACTTGGTTACTTGTTATTTGACACAATTACTTGATTTTCGATGAAATTGTCACACCCTGGTTATACAGTCTCACAACTATGCTTAGGGATGTCACAGCCGTGTACATGCATTACTTTAATCACTTGCAGAGGGTATTAAGCTTGTCCATCTGCACCAAAAGTTAGCCTTTGGTATGTACTCTTAATATACACCGCAATATATCACAGAAAAAAAAATAAAAAAAAATGTTAATATTTTAAAACTATATGAGAATCACCCAGCTTTATTTTGTTTTAGTTTAGATTTATTGTTGGACTAGCTTTTGCCCGCGACTTCGTACGCGTAGAACTCGTTAATTGATATTGACAATTAAAAAAAAAACAATTAAACTTTCAGGTATTCAATACTCTAATGGAATCTAGTTAGTTGTTTCTGGGCTATTGGGTGAAAGTGATGGGCAAAATGCAATCAATCAATCAATCAATCATTTATTTATTTGTAAGACATAGGTACAAAGGTGTTACATTAATAAATAATAGTATCACTATGCTTCGCCATAGGGCATACAAATTAGAAATAGGTTTATATTATGTCCCTTGAATTAGATAAAATAAAATAAAATTAAATTAAAGTAGGGCATGCATAAGTTATCAGAAGACATCATTTCAACAATTATTATTATTTATTCAGGTAAGTCACAATTTATTACTTCACTAAAAACTATTTTTGTCATCAAAATATTCTTGAATTGAATAATACGCTTTCTGAACCAGGAAATCGTACAATGTCTTTTTAAATTGCCTTAAGTCATCATTATCCAATATGTTTGCAGGCAAACTATTGTAAATTTTGGGTGCCATACCAAATACACTTTTCGCTAACAATGCGGTTTTAGATGGTCGAGTATTTATTTTGCCTCTTTGACGAACACTATTAAAACTAGGGAATTGATTAAAGTTAACTCTTACATACAAGGCGACTTCATAAATGTATAAACATGGTAGGGTCAATATTTTTAGTTTTATAAATAAGGGTTTACACGATTCCGGGGGTCTTATACCACATACGGCCCTTACACACTTTTTTTGCCCCCTGAATGCCATTTCTTTTTCGACAGAGTTCCCCCAAAACATTACACCATACCTCAAAGTAGACGTTACATAGGCATGATATGCTGTAAGAACTGTGGATTTGTTAGCAACTTTTCTGAGATTGTATAAGGCATATGAGAATTGGCTGAGCTTCTTACATATTACATCAATTTGATTCCTCCATGTTAACTTATGGTCTAAGCGTAATCCTAAGAATTGTGTACTGTCAGTTTCTTCAATTATTTCATCTTTATATGTCACAAGTAAATTTGGTGCCTTATTTAATTTTTGCCTAAAATTCATAATTTTTGTTTTCGAAGTATTGATTTTTAGATTATTGTTATTCATCCATTCAATTACTAGTTCAAGTTGTTTGTTGATATTTTCCTGGTACGTATCTAGGTTTTCTCCCGTGACAATTACTGTGCTGTCGTCAGCAAAAAGTACCATGGGGTAGTTCACGGCTTGTGGAAGGTCATTAATATACATAAGGAATAATAAAGGGCCTAGGACGCTTCCTTGTGGAACTCCGTATGTCACTTCTCGGGAGTCAGACGAGTACGTGATTTCTGTTTTCGATTTAAGGCATATTCTATTTATTTCGGTAATTTGCGTTCTATTTTTTAGGTATGATTCGATCAAGTTGTAAGCATTCCCGCGTATCCCATATCCGTAAAGCTTTTTAAGCAATATATGATGGTCAACGTAATCGAATGCTTTCGTCATGTCCATATAGATTGCACAGACTGGTATTTTTTTATCTAAATTTTCTATTATTTTCTGTAGAAGATCAAAAATGGCCATATTTATTGTTTTGTTTTTACGAAATCCTTTTTGTTCGTTTGCGAAAAGTTCGTATTTATCGCAAAATGAGTATAAATTGTTATAAATAACTTTCTCAATGATTTTTGAAAAAATCGATATCAAAGCAAGAGGTCGATAATTATTAGCGTCTTCTTTGTCGCCTTTTTTGTACAGAGGTTTGATGATAGATACTTTAAGTCTATCTGGATAGATACCTTTTTCTAGACACAAGTTTATGATAAATGTGAGAGGGATTGTTATTAGGTGGGCGACGGCTTTTATAATCTTTGTGGCTATCCCATCGATGCCTGTACTATTTGTATTTTTTAAAGAATTAATAATCAAGCGGATGTCATCAGGACAGATTGGCTTCATAAAAAGTGAATTAGGTGTATTATATGTCATTGTATTTTTAAATGTAGAATTATCTTTATCATTATTATTACGGCTATTATAATTTAAATTATGTCTTTTTTTAATATGATTATTTAGTTTTGGTTTGTCGTTTACTTTAATTTGGTCAATGAAATGATTATTAAATGTTTGAGCCAACTCTCTGGGATTAGTAATTACTTGGCCCTGCATTAATATTTTTGAAATGGTTTCTTTTGGCTGCCTAGTTTTTGGATTATTAATTATATGCCAGGTTGCTTTGGACTTGTTCGATGATGTGTTTACGTAATGGTCATTTTGTGCTTTTTGAGTTAGCTGGATGATCTTTTTGAGCCTTTGAGAGTAATTTTTAAAATGATTTTTATTGCCGGAACTTGGTTGACGTCTATATTTCCAGAGTAGGTCTCGTTTCCGTTTGCAACATTTTTTTATACCCTTGCAAAACATATCCTTTTAAAATATTTTTGGCTAGGCTAAGTCCCGTTCGATTCAATAGGCTATGCTCAGAAATGGCTTGGGATGGTGACGGTCCATAATCAACTGACGAAGAAGGTATGGTCCTATTCACCAAAGAATTTTGTCACTCACTTAGAACTAAGTACTTTATTATTGTTTTGTTTTGATTTCACGTGGAATATATAAAGCTGTAAAACTCGATGTAATTATATATAGTTATGGCTTATTATTTTCGCGGCGACAGAAAAATTAAAGAGCAGCAAACTATTTGCAACTAAAATAATAACTTGTCAGCGATTAAATATTTTGGCAATTATTTATATTAAATGAGCTTTAAACTAAGGATATTTTAAAATTCAAATAATGGCAGCTACTTTAAGGTAGCAGAAATAATAAACAAGATTACTGAAATCATAGGCGAGGTACTATAAATAATGACTTGGCGACTAATATTAGCAGAAGATCCGACTCGGCCGGGTTAGGTTAGGTTGTTTTTTTTTTATATCCCTAAAAAGCGCTCCTTTTATTTTTTTTATGACCTTGATTTATTTTATATGCAATCTCCATTGAACAATTAGAGTAGGCCATTTTCAACTTTTTATCCGCTGTCATGTTTCCGCTTAATTAGTTAATTGAGTCGCCATAACTCGATGCTAGTTTATATTGAAACAAAGCCGAAAATTGATTACTTAGCTGCTACTTTTTACTTTATACTAGTCTCCGCAATTAGTCGCCAACTTATTATTTTTGCTACCCCCTTTAATTTTTTTATAAATCCCTAAATCAGATTAATTTGTCGCCGCGTTAAATACATGCCTATAGTTATTGCTATAATGTTCTTGTTGGGGAAAAATAATACAGGCCCACATTCCTAAAAGGGGTAGACTGAGCATGAGCAACTGATGTTATACTATTAGGATACTTAAATGTGGGTTTAAAGATCGTCAAAAAGTGTAATTACCTACTTACATTAACATTCTCATGTTTTTTAATTGGTCGGCTTCAGTTACAAAATATTTATAAACATTGTAGATAATTTCGCATGACTGGCAAAGTAACGGCTTACCTTTTTTCCCTATACATGCCATAGTACACTCATGAAATCTGAACAAAATAATTATTAGTTAGGTACCATTATTATTTTTTAACTTGGTTCTTACAACTTAGTTTATTAAAGTATAGTTCAATAAATTATCTTAAATGATTTATTTCGATCAGTAAAAACATGTACATTTTTTTATTTCGAGACACGTGTGCAAGCTACATACTGTTCATGAGAAAAACATGGCGTGTCCAAATGTATTCCTGCTACTTTTAACGTTTGCCCCTGTGATTTATTAATAGTCATAGAAAATGCTGAAAACTTTTAATGGAAACTGAAGGCCTTTAAAATTAAATGGTATTATTCCCCCTATAATTGGAATACGTGGTATAAGTACACTTTGTCCCTTAGCTTCTCCCGTTAAAATCGTGCCCTTCACAATGTACTTCCCTAATCGGTGATTCTCAATCTAGCGCTGTTGCAAAATTTGGGAGCGTCTAACTTGCGCTTTAACAAAACTCGTACTTTTTTGTTGATTTTGTAAACAATATCATTTTTGGTGCCAATATGGTTTTTTCACACGGCCAGTTTTCGTCATGAATATAAGTGTGCGGGTGCCTATAAACCGACCATGAAAAAATTGCTCGGTCCGTGATAGAGCCAAAAAATGGCACTCTGTTCTATTTCTTCTTATAAGTATCGCAATAAGGCTATCCTTCTCTATCAAAGCTAAGCACGTCGATTATATATTATACGTAGCACAATTGATTGACAAATCAGGTATTGTCGAGTATCGTGTCTAAGATCCGAGTAATATGAAAACTGTATGCACTAATACTGTACTCGGCGATAAATATTGCCCATCGGTCTTTAGAAAGATACAGTTCAACAATTGGCTGTTTACGACGATTCTCGAACACAGGCGACCGTCCATCAATCATCGTTTAAAATGAAGAGGAACAAACGTAAATACTTTCACGTTTATAATATTATTAGGATTATTAGGATTATTTATATATGTTGATCATCCTATCTTTGCATACTCAGTTATTTACTACTTTATTTATATTCAGTTACCAAGGGGGTACGTAATCAAACCTCATACTATTTTCAGGGGCGTAGCGAGGTAAAATGGCGCCTAGGGCACACGTTCAAACTGCGCCCCTCGGTAAATTATTTTACCTAAAAACAAACCCTACACAGTTTTTTTATTTTATTTTATCTTTAGACATGACTTGAACTATATCAAACCTGGTTAGATCTCACTACCACAGTAAGACGTACTTTCAATGGGAATACGAACCCACTAACGGGAATGCGCTCGCGCCACAGTAGTGAGTGGGTATCTCAGCAATTATTATCTTGTGCATCCACAGTGTGTATCAAGAGCTAGATGAAGGTAGTTCCTAATATGCAAGTATAGGTACAAGGTACAAATGGTGGGAGCATTACCTATTGAAAGAATGATTACACGTTTTTTTGAAAAATATAAGTTTGTATGTAAAGCGTTAACTTTTTTCTAAGTGACTTGTTAATCATCGGATTGAGCCTGGCAATATTGAAATCGCGAGCGTAGCGAGCGCGAAAATTTTTCTGGGGTGTGGGGGTCATAATACAACCAGATGAAAACACGACGTAGCGAGTGCGAAATTTGTAAATTGATTTTTTTTAGTCGCTTAAATTTTTTATCTGTGTTATATTATACATTAGCCATAATAAAGAATCGGCTGCCTCTGCATTTATAATCAGACGAGTAGGTCTTGTTACATGAGGAGTGCTTGTGTATGGACCATTTTGACGTGGCGAATGTGGTGTTTGTGTATGGACCATTTTTGGAGGTCAGATTAAACATGGCGTAGAAATGTACTAAAGTGTTTCATTGAATTAATATATAATAATTGATAGAATACATAATAAAACATGGTGGCAGCGGAAAAGTAATATTAACAATACAGGTTCAAGTTTACAAATAAAAGTTTTGAATATGGAGGCGCAAGTGCAACTTATTCAACCATTGAATTTCGGGAGCCCCGATGTGGGTCAGACCTGGCTCCTGGCTGAAATGGAAGCAAGTGTTTGACAATTTCATGATTGCCATGAAATACGACAAGGAGTCGGAGGAGCGAAAGATAGCGTTGTTACTGCATTACATGGGTGAGCAGTGTTTGGATATATTCAACTCATTTGAAGAAAACACCAAGAAGACTTATAAAGCCACGCTTGATGGTTTTGATAAACATTTCATTCCAAAAAGGAATTTAGCCATATCGAGGCACAAATTTTTCACTCATGTTCAAGGTGAGGACAATCTAGATACCTTTCTTACAAAGTTGAAAAAATTAGCCTTGGACTGTGAATTCAAGGAGTTGCAAGATTCATTGACAAGGGACATATTTATCTGCAATATGGACAAGCGGCATGCAGCTATTAGGCAAAAACTTTTAGCAGAAAATGACATTGAATTGGATAAAGTAATTAACATCTATAAGAGCATGGAAATATCCTATCACAACAATGCATATCTCCAAAATGAGACACAAGAGGTTTTGTCTATACAAGGTACCAAGCAGAGACCACAATCATCATATGGAGCCTATCATCCTGGAGCTGGGCAACAAGAATGCATGCGGTGTGGAAACAAACATTATTCCAAATGGGTTAAATGTCCTGCGCAGGGAGTTAAGTGTAACAAGTGTACAAAGATTGGGCACTTTGCCAAAGTCTGTCGTACACACATGAACAACATTGTAACGGACGAGGAATATAATGTTCACCAAGGTAATCGTTACCACGATTTATCAAAAGATAATTTGTTTATAGGAAACTTCAAAGTAAGTAATGAAAAAGTATCAAAGTCAGCTGTTAGACCAGATGAATGGTTAGTTAATGTAAAAATAAAGAATAATGATGTATCATTTTTAATTGACACTGGTGCAAAAGCGAATTGCATCTCATATGAGTTGTTTTGTAAATTAAATATATCTAAAGACATTTTAGAGCCAAGTTCAGCAAATTTAATAGCCTACAATGGCAATAAAATACCAGTTAAAGGAAGTTGCATACTAGAATGTGTCATAAATAGTTATCAACATAGTATTAGGTTTATAGTTGTCAATATTGCATGTCAGCCAGTTTTAGGTGCAAAATCATGTACTGAGATAGGTTTGGTGAAGCGTATGTTTAATAATAACATCTCTGAAGGAACTAATGAAAAAGAAACTGAATTGAATGTATTATTAATTGAATATGATGTTGTTTTCCAGGGTCTGGGCTGTTTGCCACACAGGTGTCATCTGACAGTGCGTCCAGAGGTGCAACCTAAAATAGATGCGCAGAGAAAAGTTCCTTTTGCACTTCAGGACAGATTAAAAGAAGAGCTGGATCGGATGACAAGACTTGGTGTGATAGAACCGGTATCTAAACCTACTGACTGGGTCAGTTCAATTGTAATTGTAGAAAAAGCAAATAAAAAATTAAGAATTTGTCTGGATCCTAGAAATCTGAATGAAGCTATACAGAGATCTCATTTTCCATTACCTACTATTGAAGATGTTCGGTATAAATTAAATGATGCAAAAGTATTTTCTCACTTAGATGCCTATTCAGGTTTCTGGATGATTCCACTTGACTCAAGTAATATTGTAGCACTGTTTTATAATGAAAACGATTTGATAACTTTAGAACTAGAAAATATTTAATCAACAATAACATTTAGTAACAACATTAAAATCGGTAATGACACCTAACAATATTGAAACACAGGTTGCTAAGTAACGTACACGAAGGAGTTTCAATACTTTCCCTCAACTTGTGTTTCCTTTCAAGAGACGCCTAAAGCTTCTCGCAGGCGAACGAACGAGGGCTTGGCGAGTCCTTTAGTCAAAATATCTGCGACTTGGTCTGCAGAATTTACTCGCTTCACAACGATGTTTCCTTCAATAACTTGCTCGCGCACGAAGAAGTGGCGAATGCGGATATGCTTTGTTCGTTTATGGAATTCTGGGTTGTGAGCCAGTCGAACCGCAGCCTCATTATCGACACTGAGAAAGGGTGTCTCCGCTAAAGTCGTTAAATCTCCCAAGATTCGCATCAGCCAAACTATTTCTCGGGCACCTTCACTGGCGGCGACAAGTTCAGCTTCGGTAGTGGAGATTGCGACGGAAGCTTGTCGTTGGCTCATCCACGATATAGCTCCGCCTGCGTATCGACATACAACTCCTGTCGTGGATCTTCCTGTTGATACGTCTCCGCCATGATCTGCATCACTAAAGCCCTCTAGGATGCCTCTTGAGACGTCTCTCCGATACTCGACTCCGAGTGTCGACGTTCCTTTTAAATAACGTAAAATACGTTTCACTTTCAGCCAGTCTGCCTTGCAAGGATTCTCTAACTTGCGAGATGCTACTCCCACTGCAAAAGCAATATCTGGGCGCGTACAAACCATTAGGTACGCCAATGCTCCTACAGCTTCTCTATAAGGAAACGGCTTCTTTTCTCTATTTTCAGCTTGCAACTCGTTTTCAATAGCTTTCCCTGACACATCAATCGGTGTGGTGAGCGGGTTGCAGCTTGCCATGCCAAAGCGTTCTAATATCTTCGTAATGTAAGCCTTTTGGTTAATTTTAATCGTCCCATCTTTAAGGGTTTCGATCTCCATTCCCAAGTAGAAAGATGCTGGTTTCGTCGTGATCTTTAGTTTTCTCTTTAAACTGATCAGAAATTCATCAGCAAGCTTTTTGTCTGTTGCTGCTATCAGTCCATCGTCCACATATAAGGTAAGTAGAATTTTGCGATTCCCAACCTTCTTGGTGTAGAGACATGGGTCTGAAGTACTTTGCTTGAAGTCCAACGTCAGAAGAACTTCATGGAAGCGATAGTTCCAACAGCGAGGCGCCTGTTTGAGGCCGTATAGGCTCTTGTGAAGTCTACATACTTTGTTTGAGCCATCTGTGTATCCTCCGGGCTGCTGCATGTATATCTCTTCGTCCAAGTTGCCGTAAAGGAAAGCTGTGGTTACATCAAACTGTGTCAAATACATGCCTTCGTTTGCAGCTACGCTTATCAATGATCGAATTGTGGCATATCTCGCAACAGGACTATATGTCTGTTCGTAGTCCTTTCCTTTGCTTAAATCCTTTTGCAACAAGACGAGCTTTGAAGCGTTCGATTGTTCCGTCAGGATGCCTTTTCACCTTGAATACCCACTTGCAAGGTATAGCCGATCTGCCCTTTGGCAGAGTTTGTAGTGTCCATGTACTATTCTCTTTGAGTGAGTCTAACTCTCTTTTCATAGCTTCATCCCATTTTTCTTTCAGGGGACTCATTATAGCCTCTCTGTAAGACTGTGGTTCTGTGAAGCTGTCAACATTGCACACATAGTCGTCGAATTTTCTCGGAGGCCGAAGTGTCGCTCTAGACCTTAAATCATATTTATCTTGCACGGTGTCAAAGAATTCATCTTCCACTTCTTGTTCGACATTGTCAGAAGGTTCTTCTGCTACTGAGTCGGTTACTCCAGCATGTGGTTCGTCAGACAACATCGAATCATCTGGACTTCTGGACTCTTCATTCATGATCGTATCTTCGATTGCATCCATCGGGACTTCGGCACTTTCGGCAGCACCTTCCTCCTCAAATTCGACAGATATTGTGTCATTCTCTTCATGTTGAACATCGAGTATGTTAGGGGGTACCACTTGACCAAAATCGAATACTGGACGACTGATCGGTGACACTAACCTTATTTCAAGCTCATTGGATTTCGTGTCCTGGGATATCGGAGCCGTTTCAGTGTCAGCTCTGTAGAGCGGTTTTTCGTCAAATATGACATCGCGAGAGCGTATCAGTCCATATTTGTTGTTCTCAACTGCTGCCCATATACGATAACCGTCGTCATTATCGTAACCGACGAGTCTTCCTTTGTATGCTTTCTTGGAGAGTTTTTTTCTCTTTTGCTTGGGGATATGGGCATAGCACGTGCTTCCAATTATCTTTAAATGAGCTACGTTTGGCTTTTTCCCATGTCATATTTCGAACGGTGACTTGTTTTCTACTCTTGATGGACCAGTCCGGTTTATGACGTATGTCACAGCGTTCAATATCTGGGCCCATAACCTATTATTGTAGCACTGTTTAATAATGAAAACGATTTGATAACTTGAGATCTAGAAAATATTTAATTAACAATACATTTAGTAACAACATTAAAATCGGTAACGGAAACACAGGTTGCTAAGTAACGTACACGAAGGAGTTTCAATACTTTCCCTTCAACATTGGCTTCAACAATGATTGATCCTTTACCTTTGGCCTGAAGAATATTGCCATTGGCAGTCGTGACCGTATGCGTTTCATCAAAATGTCGATAAGTTGTAAACAAGTCTCCTCTATTAGTTATGTGGTTTGTTGCACCATTATCTACGTACCATTTGTCCTGCTCAATGTTGCAGACTTTGTTCTGCACAAACATCACAGTCATATTAACAATTGAAGCCTGAGAAGTAGTTGGATTACTAGTGCCCTTCAGTGGATTACTGTTCTTAGGTGGTTTGCCATCTTGAATCTATTTCTGACAATTCTTAACGCGGTGACCAATTTTTGTACAGTAATTGCACTTGAGCTTTCTATCCTTGTTCTTCACATTCTGTCTTTGAGCATTCGAACTAGTTATAAGAACTTCTTGATTAGGTACTAAATTACTTGCCAAGTTCCTTTCAAATCCGCACAGATGGTTGGTCAAACTGTCTACAGTTCGTTCTCCTTTTGGTACCAAGAGCCAGCTACTCTTAAATGAAGTATATTCCTCGCCTAACGTGTCAAGTATCTTGCAGATCAATAAAAGTTCTGGTAACTCCTTATCGTCTTTTTTCAAATTTTGAGAGAGCTCGGACCATATATTCTTTAATTTACTCATATGCGTCGCGATGTCATCTTCAGGGTTCCGTTTGAATCCGAAGAAACGCATGCATAAGTTGTAGCTTTTATCTTCACTGATGCCATCGAACAATCTGTGTAATTCCAACCAGACTTCACGGGCGGATCTAAACCGCATGACTTTTTGTAATGTTGCATCCGTCATATTGCTTGTTAATAAAAGAAGAGCACTGCAGTCAGCCTTTACGAAGGAAGCAAGCTGGTTTCCTGCTCCTGGTACTGCGGCTTCTGCTCCTTCGTCTAGTTCGGGTCGTACCATTCTACCCTCCACGACGTCCAAAGCATTCGGAATGCTTTGGAGTGCTATAGAAATCTTATACTTCCAGGTCGACCAATTTGCCTTCCCTTCAAGATTGCTGATAAGCAATTTCGTGGTCAAGTTATCCATTTCAAATATTGCTGGGCCCATAACCTAATATTGTAGCACTGTTTTATAATGAAAACGATTTGATAACTTTAGAACTAGAAAATATTTAATCAACAATAACATTTAGTAACAACATTAAAATCGGTAATGACACCTAACAATATTGAAACACAGGTTGCTAAGTAACGTACACGAAGGAGTTTCAATATCAAGTAGTTCTGATATATGCACCTTTAATACCCCTTATGGGAGATACAAGTATTTACGCTTGCCTTATAGACTGACATGTTCAACAGAAATCTTTAGTAAGATACTGATAGAATCATTTTCAGATATTCCAAATGTGATATTGTATGTAGATGACATTTTGATTTATGCTCCAGACGAGAAAACACACAACGAAACTCTAAAAAAGGTTTTAGAGAGAGCAGAGGCCATAAACTTAAAATTCAATAAAGATAAATGTATTTTTGGCCAAAAAAGTATTAAATTTTTGGGGCAAATATTTAGTGAACAAGGCATGTGTCCTGATTATGACAAAATAAAAGCAGTTCAAGAAATGCCTAGTCCTGTCAAAAGAGTTTGCAAAGATTTTTAGGTGTAATAAACTATTTAGGTAGTTATATAAAAAAATTATCTTCTGAAACAGAAATACTAAGAGGTTTGTTAAAAAAAGATGCGCATTGGTTATGGGATGCTAATCACGAGAAGGCATTTAAAAAATTAAAGGAATTGATTACAAAAGCACCTGTTTTGTGTCATTATGACAATACAAAAACATTAACTTTGAGTGTAGATAGATAGTTCATGTAAAGCATTAGGAGCAGTCTTACTACAAGAAAATAAGCCCATAGCTTATGCATCAAAAACATTAACTGACTGTCAACAACGATATGCACAAATAGAAAAGGAACTCTTTGCAATCTTATTTGGCTGTCAAAAGTTTCATCAGTATGTATATGGAAGAAAAATCATTGTAGAGACTGATCACCAGCCTTTAGTAACTATGTTCGGTAAACCTTTAAATCAAGTGCCTAACAGATTGCAAAGAATGATGTTAACATTACAAATTTATGATGTGAGTGTGACATATGTTCCTGGAACCAAGATGTATATTTCAGACACACTTTCAAGAGCAGCGTTGCCAGACAGTGAAGAGCATCAAATTGATAGTGATATTGCAATTCATGCTAATATGTTCAAAGAATCACTAGCTGTTTCAGAAAATAAATTACAAACCATAAAACAAGAAACATCAAAAGATTTGTCATTACAAAAATTAATTCAATACTATTATAATGGTTGGCCACAACACAAAAAAGATACAGACATTAGTGTTAGATGTTATTGGAGTTATAAGGCAGAAATTCATGTGATTGATGATGTAGTGTTTAAGAATACAAGCCTAATTGTTCCTGAGTCCATGCGTAAAGAAATGTTACAAAAAATTCATGTCAGTCATGCAGGTTTAAATAGATGCAAAAATTTAGCTAAAGGCGTTCTGTTCTGGCCATCCATGAATAAAGATATTGAACAAATTGTTGAAAATTGTATGGTTTGTTTAAAGTATAGAAGTTCAAATGCAAGTGAGCCGCTAATGATTTCTAATTCTCCGTCATATCCATGGGAAAAGGTAGGAGCTGATCTTATGCAGTTCAGAGATAAAAAGTATTTAGTAATTGTAGATTATTATTCAAAATATATTGAAATAGCTTATTTGAATACAGGAACATCAGCAGAACATGTAATAATGCATTTCAAGTCTGTGCTTGCTCGTCATGGTACCCCATTGCAATTAATGACTGACAATGGCCCTCCGTTTAACTCTAAAGAATTTGCGTATTTTTGTAAAAAGTGGGACATTGAACACATTACATCTAGCCCACATTTTCCTAAGTCAAATGGCCAGGCAGAAGCAGCTGTGAAAATTGTAAAAAGAATATTAGAAAAATCATTTGAAGAAAATACAGACCCATATTTAGCTCTATTGCACTATAGATGTAATGAAAAAGAATATATGAAGTCTCCTGCCGAGTTACTCATGTCCAGGAAGTTGAGGTCAAATCTGCCTATGTCAAAAGAATTGCTTAAACCTAAAGTAATAAATTATGAAAAGGAAGAGAAAAGAATTGACATGCATAAACAAAATTATAAAAAGTACCATGACAAGCATGCAAGAGTCTTGCCTGAATTGTATGAAAATGACCCTATTATGTACAAAAAGACTCCCAGTAGTTATTGGGAGCCTGGAACAGTCAAAGAATCCTTACAGAACTATCCTAGGTCATATATTATTAAGTCAAAAGATGGGGTAGCGTATAGAAGGAATCGTCAGCATTTATTGAAATGTACACACAAAACAGACAGTCATTCTAATAATAAACATGTAGCTAATAAGAATAACAGTCAGTCCATAACAATTTCTGTTCCCATATCACAAGCAATAGCAGAACTGTGTATTCCCAAACCTAGTGAAGATCTAGATAACCAGATTAATGTATCTCCACAAGAAATTGAATCCCATGAGGAAACAGTAGGAGAGTCAATGGAGTTAACAGACACAGACGATGTAACACTTAGACATAGTGAAGTTATTGTTTTAGAGTCACCCAGATTGCAGAATGAATGTGAGGTCTTGTCATCTGATACAGAATCTTCAATTGGGTCTAATCATTCTGTATCCCAAAAGTCTGATGATAGCTGTGTGGTTGATGAACAACCTGAGGATACTTGTAACATTGATAATAATAAAGAATTGGAAGCTCATACAAATCCTTATGTAACAAGGACGGGTCGTGTTGTTCATAAACCAAAAAAATATAATGACTAATTTCATTTTTTAAATTAAATTACTTAAGAAGGGGGATGTTACATGAGGAGTGCTTGTGTATGGACCATTTTGACGTGGCGAATGTGGTGTTTGTGTATGGACCATTTTTTGAGGTCAGATTAAACATGGCGTAGAAATGTACTAAAGTGTTTCATTGAATTAATATATAATAATTGATAGAATACATAATAAAACAGGTCTAATCAATGATGTAAAAATACGTAAATAAATTATCACTACATAGTACAAAACAAAGTCGCTTTCTGCTGTCTGTCTGTCTGTCCCTGCATAATATAATAGAGAAACACTGATAATTTTAGAGATTTCTAATGAGTATGGTAGATAAGTTAGGTGGATAGGTCAATTTTCATGTATTTATATTAAATTACTCTTGACTACTTACTTATTCATTTTATTTCACATTTGTAAATAAAAAATGTACCTACCTGCCTATTTCAGATCTCCACATAAAGCCCTTTTATTTAATATTTACCTATCACAACACAAGCAAATTCTAAATTGGATTTTTGAGTTTTCTAAAATTAACGTGACCGTAGGTAACACTTAAATTTAATTACTTTATTTACTTTGGACGTCCCTGTTTGGGTCACAGAGCTGCATATAAGTATGTCCCAAATTTCAACTTGATCGGTCCCAGTAGAATCCAAGCAAATGGCTGTGACAGACGGACAGACATACAGACAACCGAGCGATCCCATAAGATTTCCGTTTTTCATTCGGAGGTACGAAACCCAAAAAAGTAATGCTTAATAGCTTTTTCGTACGTCTACGTTTTGTACCGTGGAGTTGGGTGATCCAAACAATTCAAAGGGAAGAAGAGACTGATTTTTTTTCCGGCGCGGCGCTCACCTCGTGACATTCCCACTAGAGAATGCGCCGATTGCGCCGAAACATAACGCGCGGGAATCGCGGATGAATTTCAATGGTTTGATAGAGGTTTAAGCCCGATTAACATTACCTACTTCAGATTTTTGAGAAGATTTTTTTACCACAGAGTTGATAAAGTTTTGTTTACCTTACCAGAAGTAAATAAGATAAAATTTCATGTGCAAAATGTTTTGCAAATATTTGGAACGTTAAGAATTGTGTGGGTCGATAATAGGAGGGCGGCGAAGCGGGCGGCCGTCCGGGGCGCTGCTGACTCCTAAATGGCATTTCTTTAACCAAGTCTAGGGCGCCTAGAGCGTCACACAATAAAGGACTCACCCAGGGTGCCTGTATGGCTAAGGCTGGCCCTGACTATAAATAACATCCACACTCAGTTCTCGCAGAAATGTATACTAAAATTGCTAATTGCTATTCTTTTTAGGGTTCCGTAGCCAAATGGCAAAAAACGGAACCCTTATAGATTCGTCATGTCTGTCTGTCTGTCTGTCTGTCTGTCCGTCTGTCCGTCCGTATGTCACAGCCATTTTTTTCCGAAACTATAAGAGCTATACTGTTGAAACTTGGTAGGTAGATGTATTCTGTGAACCGCATTAAGATTTTGATGCAAAAATAAAAAAATAATAATAAATATTGGGGGCTCCCCATACTTAAAACAGAAACTCAAAATTTTTTTTTTCATCAAACACATACTTGTGGGGTATCTATAGATAGGTCTTCAAAAATGATATCGAGGTTTCTAAAATATTTTTTTTCTAAACCGAGTAGTTTGCGTGACAGACGCTTCCAAAGTGGAAAAAAGTTGGTCCCCCCCCCTCTAACTTCTAAAATAAGAAAATGAAAAATCTAAAAAAAACATATGATGTACATTACCATAAAAACTACCAACGAAAATTGTTTTGGACGAGATCTAGTAAGTAGTTTTTTTTTAATACCTATTAATACCTAACTTTGCACCTAATTTATATGGGGCGCTATACATACCAGGTGCAAACTTAAGTTAACCACTTAGGGATGGAAAGTGTTTGTACGGAACCCTCGGTGCGCGAGTCCGACTCGCACTTGGCCGGTTTTTTTTCAATAGGTATCTATTTAGTAAGTATATTTAATTTATTGCGCCCCCCGCTGAATGGCGCCCAGGGCGCGTGCCCTAGCTGCCATACCCTCGCTACGCTACTGACCATAGATTAGAGTGTATGCTACTGACTATTTTCAGATAACGTGCGTATCGGAACATGACACCTACCTGAAGGGCTACTCCGATGTTCGTAATTTTACTGTCGTATAGTGCTATTCCATTCACTCAAATATACTTTGACAGGAGATCGAGAAGGATGGCACTATTCGACAGTCGAATTTTGAACATCGGAGTAGCCCTTCTGGCATCACTGGATTGACATGTCTTTCCAGTTGGGTGTGTGACGTTTGTCAAATCAAATGTGATTGCTTCAAATTTGTAAAATTTTATTTATTTGATTCTTGAAATTACGTGATTAATCGAATTTTGCGGATACGTGTTCCCATATCAGAATTTATTGTTTTTTTACAAAGAATAGTTTGCTATGCGTTTCATCTATCTTAGGCCCAGACGCAATCATTAATATATTGATTAGTTTACGTCAAAACGATGACATGTAGGGAGTTGTTGCAACTACAATGATTTGCTCTCCATACAAAGTTTAATCCCGTTTTTCTTCCCTAAAATGGATAAAACTTGATATAAATGATAGCCTATGTCCTATTTTGATATATAAGGTACATAACTGGAAAGTTTCATCATAATTCGTCCAGTAGTTTTTGAGATTAAGTGGAACGTACATCCATCCAAACTTTCACGTTTATAATATTATTACTATTATTACTATATTACTATTATTAGGATTAGGATTTAGTTTAACTGTACTTAAGTATTTTAGTTATAAATATATAAGTAGGTAGGTACTTGACATCTATACTTTTATAAAATTATAGATTTGTATTGAAAATCAGTTTTCTTTGGACGTCTTGGTCATGATTTCAGGAAAAATCTTGATAGCGTGATGCAGGATCGTTGTTTGTTTTTTTATGGGCACGCGGCGCCATGCCAGTCTGGCGCCATCTGTTGGTCATAATTTCCATTGCCTCTCATCACATCGAAAGCAATTTTGGTATAGGGATAGCTGGACATCCAAAGAAGGTTATAAGTAGGTAGACGTTGCGGGTACCTCTTGGTATAATTATATTATTTTTATACAATAAGCTGTTTTATTGAAATGAGGTTTAATGAATAAGTATCTGAGTGAATAAAGATAGACAGATTTGTTTATTTATTTATTTGTTTTATTTAATCGTATGGCATACACAGTGATATAATATTGGCACAACTAAGTGGATCTACTTCGCCGGATAATAAGCAAAAAGGAGAGCTCAAGTCGCAATGGCAACTGACAAGAAACCAACAGTGCATTGGCAGTTGACACTACCATGCTGGCCCGAGAGATGCTTCTTCACGCTTCGTCTGAAGGGCCCCATGTTGTAAGAAGGAGGAAACACGTCACTTTCCAGTGATCAAATTGACTCATATTAGAGGCTTCAGTTTTGGAGCGTTAGTAACCTAAACCTATCTACTTATAAAATATCATTGACGGTTCGCTCATTTTACAACCATGCTTGTATTGTTACAAATATGAACAACTTCTATGATCAATTATATATTGAAGAAAGCAAGAAATTGCTACTGTACCTACCTAAAACAATACTAATACTTAATCACAGGGGAGCTGGAATTTCTTTATGAATACCTAGTACTAGGTCAGACTTTTTGAAACAATATTTTCTATAAGTCTTCTGCGGCACATCGGCTTTCGCTTCACTATGAGAGATATATGTAAATGCAGCATCTGCAAATATGTTGTATAGTTCTTTGAAATATGGTATCAGAGTCGGGTCCACGAGATAATACCATAACCATAAGGTAATGGCAGTTATTATAATAACTTGCCAAATCATATAGTAGACGAATGGTGCATCGAATTGGTTAATACAGCAAAATATGTTGCTAATTTTGTAAATGAACCACTGTATAATCATTAATATCAGGGTCACGTTCATCTGAGAAAATATAGATAAGCAAGTATTAAAAAATTTCAAGCATATTGTATAGGGAAAGCAAATTAATTCCCATTTATCATATTCATAATTCTTCTCACATGGCGGAATATACGTCATTCTCGTGTCTAACTTTTGGCAGCAAGGATCTACTTCGTTGCGGCGAGGATGGTTCATTATAATTGTGATAAAATATATAATTAACCAAATATTAAATATCACTACAAAACGTGTTTCAATTCGTATTGTAAAAATACTATGTCTGACAGTCGTGATATGTCATTAACTAGCAACATTATGTTAAACGTCAAAAATGAAATAAAATAATAAAATAATTAAATTTAGTTTTGTGTTGACCATGAAGGAGTAGGTAGTGTAGCTTTCAAAGTTAGAACAATATCGAAGTTCTATCGTAATTAAATATGTTCAAATTGTTAAAAGTTTACCATCAGCTACCGTGACTGTTATTTTATTGGATAACTTAAGTAAATTGACAGGTAAAAATTGTTTTTCAAAGTTACTTGAAGTGAAAGTTTCTATACTTAGTTCCTGGAAGGAAACATAGTTTTCGAATGACACTACACTAACAAAGTGAAGTTTATAACGATTAGTATCTTATTAAATCGTACCTATTAATTAGTGTGTGAAATATTTAATGCGTATTACATTAGTAACTTGTTGGAAACTGGTTTATACGGCCTCGTGCGACGAATTCGATGTTTTCTTGATCGCGAAGTTGGACCTTGAAAGAAGGTTGAGTTTCCATTAGCAAATTTGTTGTCTATGGGTAAAAAAGATTTTAATTTTAAAAGAAAAAGTATTTATAACACTATTTGGATTAAATTACAGACATAACTCTCTTTATTATTTCCTGAAGTCTGATGAAATACGCTGGTTTCTACATATTCCTGTATCTAAAATAATCAATATGTTCTGTTCAGACTTTTGTAGAGAAGTGGTATAAACAACAAAAGTTACAAACCAATGTTTGAAACTGGTTAATCTTATTTTGAAATAGGTAGCTTCTTAGATTTTGTTTTTTTTTTTCGGTTTCTACTTCTGGTCCATATTTACTGATCTATAAAAAAAGACCTTCCAGGTGCAATAAAACAAAATGTGTAACAGAAATCTCTAACTAATAAATATGGAAAAAGGTTTCAAGCCCCAATACAAAGAAATTATTGCTTTCTTAAAAATAAATAAAGTAAACAATATTTTTATTGCATGTTTAATCAGCCAAGACCATCAACATAAAATTATTTAGTGTAATTTTAATTTATTTATTACGTACTTACAGAATTCCAAACTTTATTAGCATACCTACACATAATTTATGAACACAAAATACTAAAGTATGGGCGCCACGAACTAAAAAGTTTGGGAATGCCTAAGATCTCATATCTTTTTAGTCAAACTTTACATTGTGTGATGAGCTTACTTAGTAGCTTATTATATGTTACCTATACATATAAATATTATCATCTAGGATCATAAGGTTTTGGGGAACATTGACCTTACAAACTTTTTCCACCCATAAAAACTCATATGATGTTGTTTTTAAGAATTTATGAATTTAATGAAATGGATTTTAATGGGTGGATAAACTTCGTAGGATTAAAGTGCCACCATCTTACGGTACCCTTGACACAAATCTATTAGAACTTAATTTCAGTTGATTTGTGTTATGTTTTTATTTAAAAAAATATTTATCTGCCTCTGAATTGTTAAAATGTTTAAAACGTTTATTTGTTAAAATGTTATTGTTATTTATAGATCACAACCTACGAACATGGCAACACGGTTTCTATTCATCATCCTGGCAACACTACCGTTTTCGAATTCAGAATACAAGCCGCCAGGCCCTGCATTCCCGTGTCCAAAGGAGAATCTCCAACTTTTATATCCTTGTGTGTGCGAGAAAGGGACAGATGCTGGAATATATGTCAGGTATGGTATGATTTTGTGTAATAACTACTGCTAACTCTGGATCTACGATTATGCTGAACTGGGGGAAGAGCCATGATTTAGTAATTACTATAGGAGGTAGTGCTATGCGATTTATTTATTTATTTTACCTAGACACTGGCACCCTACATACCTTCGCAAGCAAACACACCTGCGTGCAAATTCGCACCCATCTTCTACCTCGCATCCCCTGTCTTCAGCAATTTCAAGTCGAATTCGATTTATTCAGCATTTTCGGGTGACAGAACCCCAGGACCCCTCGCGGGGTGCTTGCACCCGCGCACCAACCAACCTCACTCTTTTTGCGACAACGCCACCAATAGGCATGTTGACTAATTTTTTTTGAGGATGTCAATCGATTCTATTTTTTATTGTGATCAAATGTCTATATGGGACTGACTACATTTAAACTGCTCTTAAAGTCAGAAATGACCGTCAAAGTTCAACATTCCTACGTAGCGCTAAAAACACTCCATACGAAACGCGTCAGGCTAGTGACGTCACAGGCCGGTATAGGTACCAATAATGGTATGGAAAAATTAAGAAATTTGTCATTTTCACCGTGAAAAAGTGCGTTTAAGTTCATAGTTGTCATACAATTATTGTTTCGTAAAATTATGAGGATTCTGAAAACATTTTCAAAATTTATTTTGGATTAAAAAAAATTATCATAAAATTTGCATACCTTTGAAGTCACATATTTCCAAAAAAGATATATGTTTCTGGATTTTTTTTCTTTGTTTCATGAAATATTTAGCTAATTTTATTTATATAACTACAGTACGCTGTAAAATTCAACATCAGTCAAATAGCCTATTTTACAACTCCCGTTGCCCTTCCCTCTGGAAATTTATGCCCTTTGATTTTGTTGACTAGGGTAGGTATAGTTTATTCCAGAAACATTATTTCACAAAAAATGGCCAGTATCAATTTTAAGAAGCGAAATCGGTTCAATTATGGACTTCTGAGGTAACAAACGTAAAAAAATACAACCAAACTGAGATCCTCCTTTTTGAAGTTGGTAAAAAAAATTAAAACATCCAACATACTTAATTTTTTGATTATTTTTTATTAAAGCAGTAACGTCTGCTAACGTAAACCAAATGTTTACAATGAAGCGAAAAATTGAAAAATTTAATGGTTCGGACAGGATTCGAACCTGCGTTTCCAACGGCTTTCCGGGCCTACACGGGCGTCCTACCAACTGGACCACGAACCAGATGTCAGATGTCTTAATTTTTTGTTTGCCGTTCCCCCTTAGATCCAGCTTAGTGAGTCACTAACAAAAAATGGTTATGTGTATATAAGATACTTGTACAGCTATTATAACTCTAATTTAAGATGTATAAAGGTATTAAGTGCTTATGCGGCCTGTGCTACTTGGGTGTAGTTTTCACAGGACATGTTGTTTCAGGTGTGAAAATTCAGGATTAGCTGTATTGAGTGTTGGGCTCGGCAACATTGCGGGACTAGGCCTCCCCATCGAGAGGTTGGAGCTCAAACAATGTCCTATAAGTAAGTATGGACTGACACCAAACAATTTTTTTTTTTTCTTTTCCATAGTCGGGTAAAAAGTATTCTAAGAATAACCATCTTTGGATATCCAGATATCCTTGTAACAAAATCCATACTAATATTATAAATGCGAAAGTGTGTCTGTCTGTCTGTTACCTCTTCACGCTTAAACCGCTGAACCGACTTAGATGAAATTTGGTATGGAGATAGTTTGAGACCCGGAAAGGACATAGGATACTTTTCATCCTGAATAAATTTAGTGTTCCCGTGAGATGAGCGGGTAAAACCGCGGGGCACAGCTAGTATGGTATAATACTATTATAAAATTCTAGATTTGTATTGAAAATCACTTTCCTACGGAGAGGGGTCATGATTTCAGGAAAAATCTCGAAAGCGTGATGCAGGAACGTCATTTGTTTTGTATGGGCGCGCGACGCGAGCCAGTCTGGCGCCATCTGTTCTCATAATCACTACATAGTATAAAACAAAGTCGCTTCCCTGTCTATCTGTCCCTATGTATGCTTAGATCTTTAAAACTACGCAACGGATTTTGATGCGTTTTTATGGTTCCGTACCCAAAGGGTAAAAACGGGACCCTATTACTGAGACTTCGCTGTCCGTCCGTCCGTCCGTCTATCTCCAGGCTGTATCTCAAGAACGGTGATAGCTAGACAGTTGAAATCTTCACAGATGATGTATTTCTATTGCCGCTATAACAACAAATACTAAAAATAAAATAAATATTTAAGGGGGGCTCCGATACAACAAACTTGTTTTATGGTACGGAACCCTTCATGCGCGAGTCGGACTCGCACTTGCCCAATTTTTTTATAGATAGAGGAAGGTTTATATTGTTTATAGAGAAACACTGATAATTTTAGACGTTCCGTGCAAAGCCGGAGCGGATCGCTAGTTTAAACTCATCATTCTCCTAGCCTTTGTCCCATTTTTAGGGTTCCGTAGCCAAATGGCAAAAAACGGAACCCTTATAGATTCGTCATGTCTGTCTGTCTGTCCGTCTGTCCGTCTGTCCGTCCGTATGTCACAGCCATTTTTTTCCGAAACTATAAGAGCTATACTGTTGAAACTTGGTAGGTAGATGTATTCTGTGAACCGCATTAAGATTTTGATGCAAAAATAAAAAAATAATAATAAATATTGGGGGCTCCCCATACTTAGAACTGAAACTCAAAATTTTTTTTTTCATCAAACACATACGTGTGGGGTATCTATGGATAGGTCTTCAAAAATGATATCGAGGTTTCTAAAACATTTTTTTTCTAAACCGAATAGTTTGCGTGACAGACGCTTCCAAAGTGGAAAAAAGTTGGTCCCCCCCCCTCTAACTTCTAAAATAAGAAAATGAAAAATCTAAAAAAAACATATGATGTACATTACTATAAAAACTACCAACGAAAATTGTTTTGAACGAGATCTAGTAAGTAGTTTTTTTTTAATACCTAACTTTGCAAGTTTGCACCTAATTTATATGGGGCGCTATACATACCAGGTGCAAACTTAACTTAAACACTTAGGGATGGAAAGTGTTTGTACGGAACCCTCGGTGCGCGAGTCCGACTTGCACTTGGCCGGTTTTTTTTTGAGAATGAATTCTCAATCGGGGTCGGCTACCTAAATCCCAAGATGTGGCGTAGGCACTAGTTTTTACGCAAGCGACTGCCATCTGACCTTCCAACCCAGAGGGGAAACTAGGCCTTATTGGGCTTAGGTGGTTCGCTAGTTTAAACTATAAAAAACAAAATGTTTTAGCAAATCTGTTCGGGCCGCTCCTCCACCGCTCCTCGGTAAGAGTGCTCCACATCACTGATGCTCCGCTGAGGACAATAGACGAGTATGCATTCTTCGGCGTGAACAGGACACTCCAGGAACTGCGGCTGAAAAATACAGACATTGTCGAGTTTCCCAAGGAGGCTTTCAAGGTGATAAACATCAACTATACTCGACGCCACGTAGCTTGGCAATAGCGACCAATGACTCCTCCTACCATGAAACTCAATTTCTAATAACGACACTTTTTTTTGTTCCCCGCTCCGCTCCCTCCACGCCCAGACACCCTCTACCACGGTGTAGCAATAAAAGTAAAAATGGTCGTTACGGGGAACAAAAAAAAGTGTCGTTATTAGAAATGGAGTTTCATGGTAGGAGGAGTCATTGGACGCTATTCCAAAGCTACGTGGCGTCGAGTAGGTATACCTATCGAATTTCCTGCCGTTTTGCCAAAATATTTTGGTCAAATTTCATTACCGAAACAAATATTAGCAACTGTTTTTTATGCCAATGCAATCTTTGGCATAATTTCAAAACGCAAATTTTCATTTCGTCGAAAAAGGATGTTTTCTCAAACATGCAATGGAATGTCGTCATAACGTGCGTTATAACAGGCTACGTAGTATCACGTTTCGGGCGGAACAACTCGAGTGAACTGTAAAGGAATTTCATACAAAATTGAAGGCTTTAGCCGGGAAGTATTTTTTGAAGTGAAACTTCTAATACGACTTCCAACAAGGTTGCATTAAACGTTTAACGGTTACTTTAAACGTTTAACGCTACCGTGGAGGCGGTAGGAAAGCACTGTTGCGTTAAACGTTCAACGCTCCTGGGGGGGGGGAATAGAAAGAGACAGAGCGAGAGCAAAGTTTGTCTTAAAGAAACAATATGAGTTCACTAAAAATCAATTTCTACCCCTTCCTATTTTCATTTCCACATTACCAAGTTTCCCTTCTTACCCGCGGAGGGACTCCACGCACTATTCTTTTTAGTGGTGTATTTATTTATTTCATTGCATGTTTGAGAAAAGCACTATACATGCCTAGCCGTGAAAAAAGCCGGCAAGGCTTCGTACCACTATACCTACTCACCCTGCAAGCCCATCTTTCCCGGCGCAGACAACCCCCACTAGACGGAGCATGTAAGGCGACCTGCGCGCACCAACGATATGGTACGGCAGAACATTAAAGTACCAACACGGCGGCCACCGTTTAGTTGCGTCCTTGTTTATGAGGTCTCTCTACACCACTTAACACTACAATTTACCATGTTATTTATTTAATTTATTTTTTCGTTGACGTACGCATGGATCATAAACAAGGACGCAACTAAACGGTGGCCGCCGTGTTGGTACTTGAATGTTCTGCCGTACCATATCGTTGGTGAGCGCGGGTCGCCTTACATGCTCCGTCTAGTGAGGGTTGTCTGTGTTTCCCGGCGTCTGCAATAATGTACTAATATTTTCAGATACTCGGCAACCTGTCCATTCTTTCCATAGACGGTCACCGCATGACCAGGCTGAGCAAAGACATTTTCGCTGGTAGCGAGGCCGCAGGGCGGTTGGAAAAATTGCATATAACCAACGGATTGCTGAATGTCATTCCTGTTGAAGCTTTCCAGGTATAAAGCTATTGTCCACCCCAGGCCAAATGTATGGAAACAATTTTAATATTTCAAGTTGCCAGTAATTATTCCTTGTGTAAATATTAGTACCCATTAGGCCACTCCCAAAAGAAAAAAAATAGAACATCCACTATTAAAAAATCTGCATATTGTTTAAACATATGTATACTTACCTAACTCCGGGACAAAGTGCATGTCGTCTTTTTTTATTGTCTTTCTATAAAATGTTGCACTGGCAATATTCATAAGCAGAATTTGCGTTATTGACTTTTAAAATGTTTATAATAATTTTTATATTTTGTAATTTATTCCGTAAGGAAATCACAGGTTTTGTATTATAAGCTTGTTTCCATACTTTTGGCCTGGGGTGTATTTTATCACCATCAAATTATGTGCATATGACCTGCGGGCTTATGATGGCTGTGTTATCACGCGATAAATAAGTGACAAAGCATCAGTCACGTTCACGTTTTGATAAGATGCGAGTGTGAGTGACGGATGGTTTATCACTTATTTATCTCATGATAAACGCAACCATCATAGGCCCCCAGCAAAGCAATTCCACGTGATTGTAAAATTAAAGTGACCATTTATGATAATTCCTTTTATCACGCGATAAATAAGTGACAAAGCAACATTCACGTTTTGACAAGATGCGAGTGTGAGTGACGGATGGTTTATCACTTATTTATCTCATGATAAACGTAACCATCATAGGCCCCCTGCAATGCAATTCCACGTGATTGTAAAATTAAAGTGACCATTTATGATAATTGCTTTTATCACGCGATAAATAAGTGACAAAGCATCCGTCACGTTTTGACAAGATGCGAGTGTGAGTGACGGATGGTTGGTCACTTATTTATCTCATGATAAACGCAACCATCATAGGCCCCCTGCAAAGCAATTCCACTTGATTGTAAAATTAAAGTGACCATTTAATTGAGTTTTTAACCCCCGACAGAAAAGAGGAGTGTTATAAGTTCAACACGTCTATCTGTACTATTGATACTAGTTCAAAGCACAAAAAAAAGAAATGCGTAACCTGGCGGAAGAGGCAGGGAATCGAACCCGGTACCTCAGGATCGGTGCAGCGTGTTACCTCTCCACCATCCTAACACTAGATAACCTTTCGAATTTTTCCTTATGCTTTGTGTGTTGATTTAAAACCTGACAAATGAGAATATGTTGTTATATTTTAGGGACCTTTAAAGTTTTGTACCTAAATTCTTACAATCTAGTTTTAAGTATCCGACATCTGATTATTTTTATCTTTATTTGAATGTTTATTATTTTATTCTAATTTTATTTAATTCGCTTGACCTGTATACCATGACTAATCTTTTATTTTTTGTACTTAATTATTTACCTAATTTGAAACTGTTATGTAAAATCTAATATAGTTTAGTTTCTAAGATAATTGCAATGCCCTGACAGGGCGTCATGTATTGACTGCCATATATGTAAACATCCTAATGTACCTACTCATGACTGCAATAAATGAATATGAATATATGAATATGATCTTTGCAGCGTGCTAACAAGCACGCTGGACCGGTGATCCAGAGGTGCCGGGTTCGATGCCTGGTCTCTTCCACCAGGGTTACACATTAATAAACTTCTTTGTGAAGTGATCTTTGTATGAATGGTTTTATCTAAAGTATATTAAAACAATGCCTCTCCCTTTTCAGACCCTGAAAAAACTGAAAACTCTAGACTTGCACGGAAACAGACTTGCTACACTGAAGCGAAACCAGTTCAAAGGGTTAAGGGACACAGAAGTACTGGACATAAGGTATGGAATTAAATACTATGAACACTGTTTAGAAAGAGAGAGGTAATATCGCGCGAGAAAGAGTCTCGTGTCAAACTTGTGAGACCCAGAGTATTTAAGTCTATGGGTATTCTTTAACTATGCCTATTATCATAATAATTTAACACTAGGCCACCGAAAACCCCGTGATATATTTATCAACGGACTTTAATAAAGGAGGAGGTTCTCAATTCTACTATGTCTTTTTTTTCAGTTACAATAATATAACAAAACTCGACGGCCAGCATATCGGCGATCTGACCAAATTGGGCTGGTGTAACGTCAGCCACAACATGATAGGAGAGATTGGAAGGTAAGAAACCATACATCTAGTTTTTCGTCGTCGTGGAAATAGTTATTTGTTATGCGAGGCTATACAATTGTTATTTGGCGCGAGTGTTAAAATTGAAAGCTGAGCGAGCGAAGGTACCACGTAGCACACACTGCATGAGACCTTATACTGCGTAATAAAGCTGTGTAAGGACTGTATAAGTGTATAAGTGGTTATACAGCACTAGCGACCCGCCCCGGCTTCGCACGGGTGCAATGCTGATAAATTATGCATGTATTATACACATAAAACTTCCTCTTTAATTACTCTCTATTAAAACCGCATCAAAATACGTTGCGTAGTTTTAAAGATCTAAGCATATATATAAGACAGACAGACAGACATCAGGAAGCGACTTTTGTTTTATACTATGTTCATGCGTGCTACTTGGGTAAGATTGGGTCAAAGATAGATTCCTGAGTGTAGCGAGGCTTTCAAGACACGAGAAGCCAAATATTTTTTAAGCCATACACACAACTTTTCACCTCTCTACGGCAAGGAAAATGCGAGATGCCAGAAAAACAATTAAAATACGTAGATAATTATTTAATTTTGCTCAAATCCAAACCAAATAAACAAGATAGAAACACACAAAAAATAAAAATAAAGTTACATGCATGCATCACAGAGAATCACAATCATCGTTTTCGACATCTGGCACGAGACCCGATCTGTAGTTTGCATCCCTTAGATCATATAAGACGTGTTTTTACGCAATATATAATTTTTCTCAAACATGCAGTAAATGTCGTCATAACGTGCATTATAACAGGCTTCAAAGTATCACGTTTAGGGCGGAACAACTCGAGAGAACTGTGAAGGGATTTCATACAAAATTGAAGGCCTAGGCCGAGCAGTTATTTTTTTAAACATGGCGTTGGTGTGCATGAACAGGCTAAAGAGCTGTTTTTTTAGACGTGTGTTTTTTTAATTTCATTGCATATGTTTGAGAAAAGCACTATACATGCTTTACCCGTGAAAAGGGCTTACCAGCTTCGTATCACTATCCGTCTAATTACCCGGCAAGTCCGTCTTTCCCGGCGTCTGCTTAATCATTTTGTAGTTAACTATTTCAATGTGTGTTTTTTGGCTACAACCGATCACTTACCGAGGCGTATGCCACTTCCACTGTTTTTTCTATACCGTGGTCGAGACCCTGGGCCCGTGGCGTGGGGTCCAAGCGCTAGAATTATTTATTCACTTCTCATGCTCTTAAAATGTTACTTTAGTCTCTGCATATCGGGACTAAAGCTCCTTATTAATCTCTAGGGATTAAAGTAAAATTGTTTTTATTTACTTTGGAAACCCCTAAACAGCCAATCACGATGTTTGTGAATGGAGGCTTGTAGCCATTTTCAGTGAAAGCTATACAAACTTTTTGGTGCGTAGAAATAACCTCAAAATTACAACTGCTCAAAAATATAAAAATAAAAGATTATATTTCATGAAACACGATTAATTATTAGGAATGCGAATGTATTTAATATTATTAAAGATGAATTAATTTTATCATCCATGGTCCGTAAGCCCATATTAGTCTTAAATAAAATAGTTTTTAAGTTTGAATCTGTTGGCTAAATATGCAAACATTTAAAATGTCACTTTAAAAAAAAGAAAAGAAAGACGGAACATTTTAATTTTCTATTAGAATTTTGAATGATAATTTCCATTACTCGTATTAAAACTGAATTGTAATCACCAATTAGACCAATTAATCGTGTCACTATAAATTACGGACAAAATAAGTAATCATCATCTTCCAGTGAAGAAGAATTAAAGGCTATGTGTATAGAAGAATCAATCCAAATAAATACAATATTTATCGAAGGAATGTATTGAAGGAATTAAAATATCCTCAAAGCAGAAATCACAACCAACATTTGACCCACGCCCATCAACATCGTGGGATGAGAATGAGCCTAATGAAATAACCACCGGCAGCCTTTTTGAGGAAAGGTCTGCGTCTCTACTATACTCTCCATTCTGTCCAACTTTTACTTCGATTTCGAGTGAAAATATTGAACTTACTTCTCAAAACCACGCCGACCCAGCTTAATTTTCAGGGTAAACTATACATTTAAATGTAAAGAATTGTACAAATGGCCCTTTGAATTTTTCTGAGGTTGGATTAACGAAATACGTAATTGTAAGTATATAATATAAATATTGTAATTTTATATTGAACTTCGTTTCTTTTCCTCGCATTCAAAGTGAAAAGTAGAGTGTTTAACGCGAGACTAAACAACCATAATGACACTCGAACTATTAGCCAACAAACATCTCGTGTCATTATGGCTTGTTTTAGTCCCTTGTTGAACAATCTACTATTAAAGAGCTTGCGAAATGGCTCGTCGACACCACTGGTGACCAAAGGGCTGGCAGCTTCCTCGCTCAGCGTCTTAGTATAGCAATACAGCGAGGTAATGCTGCCAGCGTCTTTGGTACAATGCCACGGGGGGCATTTTTAGACTTAGTTTAGATTTAGTTTTAGTTTTAGATTTAGATAGACTTATTTTAATTGGTTAATTGTTTATTTTGTTCTGTTGTAATTTGAATAAATAAATTTATATTGCATATCTTTGAAGTCACATATATTATTTTGATTTTTTATTCCGCCGCAATAATGAAACTAAAAACGGAGAAAGCGTTAGGTCCTGATGGAATTGGCAATGAATTTCTGAAATATTCAAGCTATGAACAACACATCATCATAACCCAAATATTCAATAAAATACTAGAGGACGAATTAACGCCAGAACAATGGAGCATATCGAGTATTACTATGATCCACAAAAAAGGGAAACAAGGACAACCTGGACAATTACAGACCGATCAGTTTGTCTTCCTGCTTGTACAAACTGTTCATGACAATAATGAAACGAAGAATGGAAATGACTAGAAGAACAGCAACCTGTCGAACAGGCTGGCTTTAGGCCTAGCTTCAGCACAATAGACCATCTGCACAGTCTAAACCTAATAATGGAGAAATGCATAGAATACAACTACATTATTTATATAGCATTCATTGACTTTTCAAAAGCCTTCGATTCAATAGACCACAAGTATCTTTTCAAAACACTAGAAGAACAACATGTAGAAGGAAAGTTCATAAATATACTAAAACAGATATATGGAAACAACAAAGCATCCATAAAAACAGATAAACAGGGTGATCCATTCCCACTTCAAAAAGGCGTAAAACAAGGAGACCCCATCTCTCCAATACTGTTTAACGCCAGTTTGGAAGCCATATTCAGAGAACTAACTTGGGAAAATAAGGGTCTTAATATAAACGGAAAGAAATTAAATAACCTAAGATTTGCTGATGACGTAATAATATTTGCTGATGATCCAAAATGCCTAAAAGAAATGTTGGTGGAATTTGACAAAGCTTGTAGAAAGGCGGGCCTAGAAATGAACGAAAAGAAATGTAAAGTTATGACAAATGGGGAAGAAATACCTATAGAACTCGGACACAACGTAATCGAATATGTTGAGGACTTCACTTACCTCGGGCAACTGGTATCTTTTAAGTTTAGCCTAGACAAAGAACTGGATCAAAGAATAAGCAAAGCCTGGAAAAAATATTGGGCATTAAAATTCATCATGAAAAGCGACCTTTCCATGAAAATAAAACAAGCTACTTTCAACACAGCTATCCTACCTACGCTAACATATGGTTCACAGACATGGAGCCTTACAAAGAAACAGAGCGACACACTAAGAGTATGCCAAAGAGCCATGGAAAGATCGATGCTAAACATTACTAGAAAGGACAGAATAAGAAACACAACAATACGTGAGAAAACTGGCATAAAAGATGTTATTTATACAGCTAAGAAGATCAAATGGGCCTGGGCAGGACATGTATGTAGACTGCCCAATGACAGGTGGACAAAAATAACAACAGAATGGCAGCCAAGAGACAAAGTAAGAAAGAGAGGCAGACCTAGACTTAGATGGACGGATGAACTGAAAAAAATTGATAAATATTGGTGGAGATCGGCCCAAGATAGGAAAGAATGGGAAAGGTTGGGGGAGGCCTTTTGCGCACAAGGCGCCACGCATTCACACAACGTAGGATTAGATATAGATTCAACCTGATATGACATGTTATAATTATCATAGTTAATATTTACAAAATTTTTTGATTTCTATGTCATTGTGATTTACTTAAATTATTTAATATTTAATTGTAATTTAATGAATTGTAGCAAGTTTATTTGCATGAATAAAGGCTATTATTATTATTATTATTATTCTTTGTTTCATGACATACTTATTGAAGGTTTACTTGTATATCAATAAAACAAAAATTTGACAATATACTAATTATTATTATTCAAAATAACAATTTAGCCGTCGCCATAACGTCTAAGTATTTATTTGCTACGACAACAGAGTTCTACAGATATAATCGTGAGCATTCAAAACATGTCTATGGCTGGTCCAAGTGATTAAATATTTTTTTATGAATTAGGTTCGGCTTGTAGCCGCCCAGCCCACAGCGCTCTATGCGATTTTAACATCAAAAAGAATACATTTATCAGCAGATTAGTTATAATATAACAAATGATCCAGAACATAAGCACATACGGGGAAACAACGACCGGGCTTAACAGTGTTGGTAAAAAAATAATTACAAAAATAGGACATACACTTCCCGTGAACACAAAAGCAAAAGATGCTATAAGTATTTTTTTGCACATATCGGATTCGCCGTGCGCTTGTCGTGATTTCTTAAATAACGCACACAACACTCGTAAATACAATATAATGTTTATCACAGGAACTAAACCTAGAAACGCAAAGAATATGTAGAACCCATGAGCATCGAAAACTTGGCACAACGCGGCCCAAACAAAGGGAAGCAGCCAGCCTACGATATTCGCTTTGAGGTATAAATGTGGAATTGTATCGATTTCCACAAACACGTTGACAAAATCTATGTAAAACATGACCGTGGTCACCAACATCCAGTGAGCAAAGGCTAAGTTATACCATCGTTGTGTAAATTTATTTAAGTTCGGCCACAATTTCGATGTTAACGCACGGAATCCCACTAAAAGCGGTGAGATGGTGACGAGTATGTTGATGAACACGTAGTGGCGGAACCGACGCCACACCGGGAACTTTATCCAGGTGGCGATCCCGTAGATGATGGTCGCAGTGGTCAACACGGCCGTCACTAATCCACAAACGACTGCCGTCCGAACCATGTAAACAGGTAACACGGTTTCGGGATCACTCATTGAGATATCTGCTGAACGACAAAATGTCATTTGAAGTGGAAGAAATATTTTTTAAATAGTATATTGTTCCGATACAACCGTTTCCGGGCAGTTTAAACGTTCGTTTAAAGCATCATTTAGTCCACAGTATTCGATTGAATTGTGAACAGAAAAAATAATTAACAAATACATAATTTTCCTGTTTGTTATCTTTACGCGCCTACTTTACCATTCACCAAGCGAGTATCTAATCTAACAGGAAGATTTATATATATATATATATATATACATATTAAGTAATTGTTTTTCCGTGTACAATGTAGTATTCTGCCTGAATAAGAAGGATTCGTAATATTAAACGAATGTACAACTTTCGGTCAACGGTTGTATCGAGAAAAATATTATTCAAAACTCCTGTAGGTAAGTATATTTCTTGCAATGTGGCTGAGACTGAGAAACAGCACCGACAGTAGGTATGGCCTCAGTGGTGGAACTAGAAGCCACCATTACAATAAGAATAACCACCACCAAAATTACAAAACGTACTCGACACGTGTTTCGCCCCTCTGCGAGCCGTCATCAGGAGAATTTGATGGTCTGGAGTCCGACAACAGAATGAAATATTTTCATAGTGTGTTTATTTTTCTTATCTTACCATTAAATGCATGAAAAAAATACGCAAATAAGTATAACGGGTTAGCACACATTAACTGGCATGTTATTTAAGTATTTGTAACGCGGATTAGCAAAGCAATATTATTATTTTAATGAATATGGATTTCCGCAAAGTAACGCCAGACGAGTGATGATTCAATTAATTAGAACCATTTAGAACCCACCATACCTGCACCTCTAGCACAGCTGTCACAAGTGACTATTTCTCGCGCGAGATAATTGCCTGTCTCTTTCGGTGCACTAACAAGGAGGGGTACCGATCTGTCCGACTCGGATTTGATTTATTTTGATATATGAGTAAGTGTTTTTTTTTAATATCTAATATGAGTTTGAGGTGAAATGACAAAACACGTGTCCATTCTTTTTTCATGTTCGCCAACATATAGTGTGTAAATGTAAGTATGTATTTTTGTTTACCTGTATCCTAGGTGCTCTCTGTACCATCAGTTTTCTGATATGCACCCACTTCTAGTATCTCTGTTTGGCCCTATGGTTGAGTGGTAGAGAATGCCATTTGGCATTAAGTCCGCCATTTGTACTGACTTTTGTTTTGTGCAATAAAGTTTAAATAAATAAATATTATAAATCTAGTGAAACCAGTAATTAATTATCAATTTGCTTGAACACATCTCTCTACCAGAAGTTAGAGGGTTTGACCAATGTTCAGTACTTTGAAGGACAATTTGTCCTAACAGGTTGAATTAAGGCAGCTAAAAAAAATACGTCTGCTATTTTAGACTACTCTATAACATATATCAAAATGAATCAAATCGGAGTCGGACAGTTGGGTACCTTTCCTTGTAAGTTGAGCGGGTGAAGGGTGAGAAGGCTCGCGAAGCATAGTTGTGTGCTAGACGGGTTGGTTACGTGTATTGGCTTGTAGCCGTCCCTGCTGTCGTGTTATTTGCCGTGACCACTGCGACCATCATCTACGGGAACGTCACCTGGATAAAGTTCCCAGTGTGGCGTCAGTTCCGCCACTAAGTGTTCATCAGCTTGTCGTCACCTTCTTACCGTTTTCAGTTTCGTACTCAAAGGGTAAAAGACGGGACCCTATTACATGGCTTAATGTACAAACGAACACACTAATAACTACATTTGTGAACTAATATAAAACTTAGTACAACGTGTTAAGTTCTATGGGTGTATAGTTATCAGTGTCTTCGTTTGTACTATTGTATTTGTATTTACCAAAGAAACGCAACACTTTAAAGATGTGCCTAAATGTCAGTACTGTTATTTTTCTAGTGTGCAAAGAAGAGTATTGTAGGTATTGTAATTTTTTAGGGGCATGTTCGCGAGGAACACAGTACTAAAGGTGTTGCATCTAGACAACAACAGGATCAAGAAGATAGACACCAACAGCTTCAGGGGAATGAGATTTTTGAGGTGAGTTTCTGGAGCTAGACGCAGCCGATATACATCCACTGCTAGACAAAGGCTTCCCCAAAGTTCTCCACAACGATCGATCTTGCGGCGCCCTCATTCAATGTCTGCCCGCGATCCTAACCAGGACGTCGGTCCACGTTGTTGAGGCCTTCCCACTTTTTCTATCCCGCAAGGAAACTCCGAGCATATGGAGCTCGCTTTATAGCTCCTTGAGTAACTTTGCGCCTTCTTATGAGGCCCATTATGAGCGACCATATACGATAAATATCTTATCTCATCTCATCTCTTCTCATCCTCATCCCGTCCCGTCCTATCTCATCCCATCCCATCCCATCCCATCCCATCCCAGCCCATCCCAGCCCATCCCATCCAATCCCATCCAATCCCATCCAATCCCATCCAATCCCATCCCATCCCATCCCATCCCATCCCATCCCATCCCATCCCATCCCATCCCATCCCATCCCATCCCATCCCATCCCATCCCATCCCATCCCATCCCATCCCATCCCATCCCATCCCATCCCATCCCATCCCATCCCATCCCATCCCATCCCATCCCATCCCATCCCATCCCATCCCATCCCATCCCATCCCATCCCATCCCATCCCATCCCATCCCATCCCATCCCATCCCATCCCATCCCATCCCATCCCATCCCATCCCATCCCATCCCATCCCATCCCATCCCATCCCATCCCATCCCATCCCATCCCATCCCATCCCATCCCATCCCATCCCATCCCATCCCATCCCATCCCATCCCATCCCATCCCATCCCATCCCATCCCATCCCATCCCATCCAATCCAATCCAATCCAATCCAATCCAATCCAATCCCATCCCATCCCATCCCATCCCATCCCATCCCATCCAATCCAATCCCATCCCATCCCATCCAATCCAATCCAATCCCATCCCATGCCATGCCATCCCATCCTAGCCCATCCCATCTCACCCCAACCCATGTCATCTCGTCTCGTCTCATCTCATCTTATCTTAATTTGTGTCGTATATATGTTCAGACGGCTCTTCCTCCAAGACAACGTGATCTCCGAGGTGGGCCGCGGCGCCTTCACGTCGGTGACCAGGATCGGCACCGTGGACCTCGCCAGGAACAAGATTACCAAGGTGGACTACCAGATGTTCCAGCAGGTCAAATACGCCGAGGTGAGTTCTATGTCTATGGCAGCTGTAACACGCTCAGTTTGACGTCAGTTCAGATAGTGTTTTGTAGTGTCTATTATAGTTTCATAGACAAATTCACAACAACGCACTTTTAAAACCTGTACCAAAATTCTATATTCTATGGTACGCTACAGAAATTCAATATTCATAAGACATCTCTTCACTCAACTCAAATGAATTACAAAAAGAAAACATTAGATTTGATAAAAAAACACGCTTCTGTTCCCTGATTAGTTGAATGAAATTACTTGTTATAAAAATATATAAGATTAACTCAAAAGGCATCCACCATGAACATCGCGGTCTTAATTTTTTAATAGGTGAGTTTGAGTTTAATGAGAACTAAAGGTTACATCAAATGTAAAAATGAATAGTAGGGAATGACGACTAAAGTAAAAAATGATTTTCAACGTTTTGCTCGTATAAAAAGTATTGTATACAATAGTTACACAATTAGATCTTAAAATCTCGTACCTTACTTAGGCGGCCTTAAACGAGGTACTCGTCTTTAAGAACCTTCATTGTCAATATATTATGATTTGATTATTATACGCCGTCGATTTAGTTTAAATTAAAGTTCACATTAATCCTCAAAACCTAGAACTGATCCTATTGATATATTTTTTCTAGGTCATAAACTTAGCGGAAAATCAGATAAAAATCATCGAAAGCCAAGCGTTCACGGACCTGTACCTGGCCACCGTCAACATCTCGCACAACCAGTTGACGACCATAGAGAAGGGAGCCTTCCAGAACTGTCAGAATCTCACCATGTTGGACCTGAGTTACAACAAGATTGTTAATTTCACAAAAGGTAGAGTATCTATTCAAAATATTATAGTATGACAAGTGGTACTACCCAGGGATAGTGGCGCTATAAACAGGTTTCATGTGGCAATAAAATATCTTAACATCCCACCACATCCCATCCCATCCCATCCCATCCCACCCCATCCCATCCCATCCCATTCCATCCCATCCCATCCCATCCCATCCCATCCCATCCCATCCCATCCCATCCCATCCCATCCCATCCCATCCCATCCCATCCCATCCCATCCCATCCCATCCCATCCCATCCCATCCCATCCCATCCCATCCCATACCATACCATCCCATCCCATCCCATCCCATCCCATCCCATCCCATCCCATCCCATCCCATCCCGTCCCATCCCATCCCATCTCGTCCCATCCCATCCTTCTTTGAAGCACGCTTCTTTTTTATGACGGCCAAAATAAATAAAATAAATATCAGACAACCTCACACAAATCAACATAGTTCCAAATTAAGCTCAAGAAGGCTTGTGTTATGGGTACTAGCCGACGATATACAGTCGCAATCAGATATATCGCAGCATATAAGGCGTTCATAAATATGTGAACATGTACTGTAACGCGCAGTCAATAAGAGTCGTGTTCAGATATTTATGAATACCTTACATGCTACGATATGTCTGATGGCGACTGTACATACTTATATGGATAAATAAATACTTAAATACATAGAACATCCATGACCCAGGAACAAATGCTCGTGTTCATCACACAAATATTTTCCCTTGCCGGGATTCGAACCCGGGACCGTCGGCTCAGTAGGCAGTTGCTTAACCACTGCGCCAACCGCGTCGTCAAAAGCACGCGACAGTATTGTTTTTTTAAGTATATCGTATACAACACCAACCTATGGACTATACTTGCAAGTAATAAAGATACCTTTAGATTCTGTGTCACGATAATAGTTATCATTATTGTGTTTATTATTTTATCATTATTTCCTTACAGGGGCGTTCGACGAAAACAGCTATACTGGGGAGTTCATTCTGGCTTACAACGAGATTATCGACTTTGGACAGGTGGGTCTGCATACCATTGGCGTATCACTACATAGTATAAAACAAAGTCGCTTCCTTCTGTGTCCCTATGTATGCTTAGATCTTTAAAACTACGCAACGGATTTTGATGCGGTTTTTTAATAGATAAGAATGATTCAATTCATGGGTGGATCAACTTTTTCTTGCTGTTATTCTGTCCGTGACTCGAGATAATGAAAGGATAAGAAAAGCGTTGATAATTGATATTACTGGTATTGTCAGGAGATAGTCTACATAAGAATGGGCTTATAACTGCTTAAATTACAATGCTTTTGCTAATTATAACCATGGAAAATCGTAGTTTTAAAAAGTGATCCAGGGGCATCACCATGGCAACGAGTGGCAGAAAATAGTTGATTGACCCTCATGCATAATTTATCAGCATTGCACCCGTGCGAAGCCGGGGCGGGTTGCTAGTTACAATATATTATTCTATAACAATAACTTATTATTTTTCAGGTGCCCGTTCAAAATATGAGCGGCATAAGACTGTTGAACGTGTCTTACAACAAAATAACAAACATACCTAAAATGGCGTTCCCCAAGTTGTATGAGCTCCATACAGTTGATGTTTCACACAATGATCTCTCGGAAATACATAATGCCGTTTTCCAGAATTTGTTTTCTTTAAGGTACTGATATATTGATTATTATCTATTTTATCATATCATATTAATATCGTTTATTGCAAATCATGTTCGTTTTACAACAGATAGTATGGTAAGTAATAATGTAGGTACATAAAACCCTATAATCTTAAATCTGTAAATTTTTGTTAATAGTTCCAACTAGCAAAGTAGTCATATAAGATTGCGCTTATTCAGCTAATAAATCATATAAAAGTCATGTAAACGAGAATTATACAGCTCCTGTCGTATAAAGCCAGCTTATTCAGCTTTTTAGTTACCCAGCATATCAGTCATATTATGTAGCTGAGTAAACGTTTACTCGACTTGCTTATATGACTAATAAGTCATATAAGAAATGCAGAATAAGTTACTTTTATACGAGGATTATATGACTATTTAGTCGAGTAACAGTCACTTATATATCTGACTTACGACATGTCAAGTGCAGTCGAGTAAAAGCAATGTAGTTTGCTATTATATGACATCATGTAACTTATACAGCACAATAGCTGTATATGTTACATGCTGTCATATAAACGCGAATTATAGAACATGTTATATATGAGTATCTTATTCTGCGATTTAGATATTGCTGAATAAGTTACCTCTACCTGATACTCATGTGACTATTTGGTCGAGTAATGACATTTTATATTACTTTATGGTAGTAGAATTAAACGCAGTCGAGTAAATGAAATAACTTTGCTATTATACCACTATTTAGTTTTACATGCTACCGTTTTATGACTGTTATAGCTCTTAAACGTCAGTTAAAGACATCCGACACGTTGTTTGGATATCAGCATTTAGTATGAAAAATTAAAATGAAAATGGACTGGATTAAATGGAAAAACATGAAAAAGAGCGGTGGATATAAGAGGAAAATGAAAAAGAAGCAGCAATCTATCATCACCCATTTAAAAACTATATTACGCGAGGAATTTCGGTAAACCGAAGTGAAGTGACAAGTGCTGGTTTTTCAAGTGGTTCCGTAGAAATAACAAATATGACCGAAAATAAAACTAGTAATGCAGAGTCGAACAACATGAACGTTGATGTTGGTGGCGTTGTAGAAGATAGCTCCGTACGGGAAATGGAACTCCAATTTGATGCTGATAAGATTTGGATGATTTGGGGATAAATAGCCACAATATTGACAGAGATTACGAGCTACGTAATAATATTACACAATGGGCATTACAGTTTAATATTTCACAAATATGAAATATGTATTTTTAAAGTAAGAACTTTGTTGATAGATAGATCGATAGATAGATAGATTTTTTATTTGTAATAATCATACATTGTCAATTAATCTAAGCTATTAATTACACAATCATAGCCATTATTATTATTGGTATACATATAAACTTCATTGCCCGTGTTGTCAGTATTCACACAAAACCTATATGTCCGACAAATGTATGTAATGGCGCTTGGACCGCTAAACTTGCTATATAAGATGCGATTATATAGCTTATAACTGGATAAATGCTGTATAACCGCGGCGTTCAAGAAAATCAACAATATTAATTAAATTTATTTTTAATTAACTAAGAATTACAGTGGGGCATTAAATATTTACTATTAAACATAGTTTACTTCATCAATAAACTTTCCTTCGCAATACATTTCTATCATACGCCGAAGTTATTAGCATTCTTAATAAGAACATGTGACATCATGGCTGATTAAAAAATACTTACTGTCATCCAAATCATCCAATGCACAACTTTTTTTCATGAAACACTCGCGCGTGAAGTATCGAGTTTTATTCTGTTGTTTAGTAGCCTAGGATGCGATTACTCTACAAATATGTCATATAAAAGTCATATAAGTTGCTACTATACAGCCAAAATGTCATAAGATAGTCACGTCAGTGGTTGCAGTTATACAACTCTTATATGACTGAAATGCTGAATAAAATGGGCCCAAATCGCGTTATATAAACGTGCTGATTACGTTTATATGACTAATAGTAAGAGCTAAAAGGTTAACGCAGAAACGTTGCCGCAACCATTACCTATATGACGAAATTTTGCTAGTTGGATAGTTGGCTGAAATGTCACTTTGACAGAGGAGATTTGTGTTTTATTCATTAACTTTTGGTAAAGGAAGTTAAAAGCGGTTCTGAAACGTTGGAAAAACTAAAACAAAACTAATATTATAAAGACGAAAGTTTGTGAGTGTGTTTGTATGGTTGTTACTTATTCACGCTCAAACGGCTGGACCATTTTTGATAAAATTCGGTATGAAGTTGGCTAACAACCCCGATTAACAAATAGGCTATTTTTTAAATGATAACCGCGGGGCGCAACTATAGTAATAAATTTACACGATATATAATCCGTTTTAATTGTTTTATTGTAACGTATGACAATGACAATCGCAGAAACTGAAAAAAAAAATTAAAATATTTTTTATAACCATTTCAGATACCTGAACCTATCTCACAACTCAATGGAGATCATCAAACCGGCGACGTTCGGCTCGATCCCGACCATACTAGAGCTGGATTTATCGCACAACAAGTTGCGAGACCCGTCGCGTGGTGGCTTGGCCAAGTTGGCTAGCTGTCGGGTCATAGATGTCAGTTTCAATCAGCTGGAGAGGATCTTCCAGATACCCATCAGTTTAGGGTAAGTATGATAGCTGGATCTGTTGTGCAACAAGTTGGGCGACTAGTCTGGCCAAGCTGGCTAGCTATCGGTGTCGGGTCATAGATGTCAGTTTCAATCAGCTGGAGAGGATCTTCCAGATACCTATCAGTTTATGGTAAGTATGATAGCTGGATCTGTTGTGCAACAAGTTGGGCGACTAGTCTGGCCAAGCTGGCTAGCTGTCGGTGTCGGGTCATAGATGTCAGTTTTAATCAGCTGGAGAGGATCTTCCAGATACCTATCAGTTTAGGGTAAGTATGATAGCTGGATCTGTTGTGCAACAAGTTGGGCGACTAGTCTGGCCAAGCTGGCTAGCTATCGGTGTCGGGTCATAGATGTCAGTTTCAATCAGCTGGAGAGGATCTTCCAGATACCTATCAGTTTAGGGTAAGTATGATAGCTGGATCTGTTGTGCAACAAGTTGGGCGACTAGTCTGGCCCAGCTGGCTAGCTGTCGGGTCATAGATGTCAGTTTCAATCAGCTGGAGAGGATCTTCCAGATACCAATCAGTTTAGGGTGAGTACTAGAGCTGGATCTGTCGTACAACAAGTTGGGTGACCAGTCTGGCCAAGCTGGCTAGCTGTCGGGTCATAGATGTCAGTTTCAATCAGCTGGAGAGGATCTTCCAGATACCTATCAGTTTAGGGTAAGTATGATAGCTGGATCTGTTGTGCAACAAGTTGGGCGACTAGTCTGGCCCAGCTGGCTAGCTGTCGGGTCATAGATGTCAGTTTCAATCAGCTGGAGAGGATCTTCCAGATACCAATCAGTTTAGGGTGAGTATGATAACTGGATCTGTCGCATAACAAGTTGGGTCTGGTTAAGCTGGCTAACGTTTTGCCATGTTTTCATTTGTCTGCAAGCATTTTTTACTGAAACTCACAATATTTTCAGGGTTTTGTAAACGTCGTTTTAAAGAACCCGTTAGGTTAGAATACGTTTGTTTTATAATTATACTGAAATATGAAAAGTTTTGTTTGGCTTTCAAACAAATGCCAATTTGGCGAAACGTTACAGGTGAGAAGCAAAAATTCGGACTTACGTTATAATTTCGAGCCAATGTCGAGCCTAAGTACGATGCTAGGGGTGTCGTGACGGGGCGAAGTGTCGTTTTTACTGCCAGAGAGGTTGCCACAGTTATAAACAAAATGCACAGAGGCAAGTCGCCTGGTCACGACGGTCTTAGCATCGAGCATTTCAAGCATGCGGGTGCTCACTTGCCGCGTGTTCTCGCCATGTTTTTCAACCTGTGTCTGGCTCATTCTTACTTGCCTGAGCCACTGATGAGGACCGTCGTGGTCCCAATAGTTAAAAATAAAACGGGGGATCTCTCGGACAAGTCCAACTATCGGCCGATCTCACTTGCGACAACTGCGGCAAAGGTGCTCGACAGTATGCTGGATGCACTTCTGGAAAAGCATCTTAAAATCCATGACGCCCAGTTCGGGTTCAGAGCGGGACTTTCCACAGAAAGTGCGATTCTGTGTCTGAAGCATACTGTCGGGTACTATACTGCAAGGAAAACTCCAATTTATGCCTGTTTCCTTGACTTATCCAAGGCATTTGATCGGGTTGAATATAGCATACTCTGGAAAAAGTTAGATGAAACAGGCATGCCCAGTGAGTGTGTGCGGCTCTTTCGCTATTGGTACTCTAAGCAGTTGAATCAGGTGAGATGGGCCGATACGTTGTCAGGTGAGTACAGGCTTGAATGCGGAGTGAGGCAGGGGGGGCTAACGTCTCCCAAGCTCTTTAACTTGTATGTGAATGTGCTGGTGGCCGGCCTTAGCAGCATGCATGCTGGCTGTTATATAGACGGCATCGCAGTCAATAACATCAGTTATGCCGATGATATGGTGCTGCTGGCGCCGGCTACCAGTGCACTTACTAAACTTTTGGGAGTCTGTGAGACGTACGCCAAATCCCATGGTCTTGAGTATAACCCGAAGAAGAGCGAGGTTATGGTGTTCAATGCAGGAAAAATAAAGCCTCACTATGTGCCTCCTGTTGTACTCAATGGTGTAACACTGAATGTCGTGGGAAAGTTCAAATATCTTGGTCACATTATAACTAGTGATTTACGTGATGACCAAGATATTGATAGGGAACGTAGGGCAATGGCGGTACGTGGAAACATGCTGGCCCGCAGGTTTGCAAGATGCTCTAAAGAAGTAAAAATAACTTTATTCAAATCATACTGCCAAGCTTTCTACTCGAGCAGCCTGTGGGTCAGTTATACAAAGCGTGCCTACAATGCCCTGAGAGTGCAGTATAATAATGCGTTCAGAATGCTGATGGGGTTGCCCAGTAGGTGCAGTGCGTCAGGCATGTTTTGCGAGGCACGTACGGATGGGTTTCCTGCAATCATGCGAAAAAAGATTGTGTCGCTATTGTGCAGAACGAGAAGCAGTCCCAACAGCATTCTGAAAACTATTGTAGACAAATACGATTGCCCCATCTTTATGTACTGGGTTGGGCAAATTAAAGGGGTTGCACTCTGTTCCCCGTACTGAAAACCATAGTTGTATAGAATATTAATTTTTTTTTTGTTTTATGTGTCTTTATTTATTTAAATTATTTAAGTTATTGTTTACTAACATAGTGCTAAGGAACATTGTTACTAATCAATCTATGGAATATTGCATTCTGAAATAAAGATATTATTATTATATTATTATTATTATAATACGGTGAATAGAGACTAAAGTACTATGTGTGACCTTACAAACGGTCCGGTAGTTTTGAATTTTTGATATGTTGTCTAGGATGGTTAGTCAGTGCTTAAAATGCAAAATGCACAATTCCCCCCCCTCCGCGCCCGCCGCCATTTTGAAAAAACCGGCACTCTCTTCATATTTTTGCTCATATCTTCCTTTAGGAGCATTTTAGCTAGAAGAAAGCTTCGACAATGTTATAGAGAGTTAAATTTACTACATTCTCCATTTTATATTTTTTTTTCTAGGGGCAGATAGTTACGGAGATATCCACATTTAAAAAAACGTAAAAAATTGCAATTTCCTACTGAAAAACAAACTTCTGGATTATATCTTCGTTTAGGAGCATTTTAGCTACAACAAAGCTTGGGCAATGTTGTAGAGAATTAAATCTACTATAATTTACACTTCAAATTTTGTTTCAAGGACGGTTAGTTACGGAGATATGCACATTTAAAAAACAGGAAAAGTCGAATTTTCCGAAAATTTCTCAAAATTCTTGGTTTAGAACGCTGTCATTCAGTTATGGACTAGTCTAGGACAAATTAAAACATGTAGGAAATATAATTGCTTATAAAACTCATGTCCATTTTTACATACATTTTCGGAAAACGTGACTTTATTTTTTACATATCTCCGTAATTATCTGTCCTAGAAACAAAATTTGAAATGTAAATTATAGTAAATTTAATTCTCTACAAAATTGCCCAAGCACTGTTCTGGCTAAAATGCTCTTAAACGAAGATATAATCCAGAAGTTTGTTTTTGAGTTGGAAATTGCAATTTCTTAAGTTTTTTTAAATGTGCATATCTCCGTAACTATCTGTCCTAGAAACAAAATATAAAATGGAAAATGTAGTAAATTTAACTCTCTATAATATTGTCTAAACTTTATTTTAGCTAAAATGCTCCTAAAGGAAGATATGAGCAAAAATATACAGAGAGTGCCGGTTTTTTCAATATGGCGGCGGGCACGGAGGGGGGGGGGGGGGGGGGGGGGGGATTGTGCATTTTGCATTTTAAGCACTGACTAACCATCCTAGACAACATATCAAAAATTCAAAACTACCGGACCGTTTGTAAGGTCAAAATCCTTTATTCACTGAATTATTATAGAAGTATCCTAATAATAGCTTTTTCTCAAACATGTAATAAAATGTCGTCATAACTTGCGTTTTAACAGGCTTCGCAGTATTTCGTTTCGGGCGGAACAACTCGAGTGAACTGTTAAAGGAATTTCATACAAAATTGAAGGCATAGTCCGGGAAGTATTTTTTTTTTAACATGGTGTTTGTGTTCATTAGCAAACTGCTAAACAGCTCAATTATTTATTTTGTGAGTGGCGTATGTCTTTATATCATTGTATATGTTTGAAAAAAGCACTATACATGCCTGGCCGTGAAAAGGTCTTGCCGGCTTCGTATCACTATCCGTCAATACCTTCTTTCCCGGCGTTGCAGTATGTCACAGGCGCGACAGCGGCCTATCGGTGTAACTCGGGCGTCGGTGACCTTGTAATGCCGAATCCTTCGACAAGGCATTCACGTGAATGCCCTTCATCCCCGCGCGCGTCCTCGACACACACACATAGCCGCGAGTGTTACTGCACACAAGTGTCGCTGTCGTTTCTTTTTACGTTAGTATATAATCTTTGGTAATGTATTATTTTTTTAGAGAACTTAACTTCGCCCACAACAACCTCACCGACATTAAAGCCAACACTTGGCCGACGATGAATGCGCTGCTCCGACTGAACCTATCCGCCAACTCTTTGGGCGACAACTTGTCCTCGGACAGTTTCGCCGGGCTGCTGACGCTGCAAGGTCTCGACTTGTCCGAGAATGGTATGACTACACCGCCGTGGCAAGCCTTAAATACGTTGACAAGTCTTCAGTATCTGTATCTACAGGTGAGTACCATAAACTACTATCACCTCTTAAATTTCCTAAAATCTACTGGAATCTACCAAAACTACTTGACTTGAATCGCCTTTAACTGTCAATAAATTACTAGAAACTATTAAAAAAGACTATAATTGTTCCTCGCTAACTAAAAAATATAATGAAATAATGAACTTTTATTCTGCAAGTAGGTCAAAAGGGCACTTTTACATGTCTGAGTCTACCGGCATTTATCTCAACAATGGTGAGAAGAAATGCGAAAAGAAACTCAACACTCAAATATTTTTCAAAAATTTACTTAAGTGAATAATAATTTGAACTTAACTTAATTTGTATTTGATTACCTATCTTAAGAATTTAGGCGTATCTATACGTAGTCCTGGAAGAAAAAATATTATAGGTAAAAGTGTATTTTCAGATATAAATAAGAAAAAAACGGAAGAATAAAATGTAAATTACAAGAAAGTATGACGGTTTGTCACAATTTATGTATCTACGTTTGATATGCTTTCTTATTAGAACTGTGTCCTTTAAACTAGTCAGGTACACGAATTAAGGAGTCAGTTTACTTAGTTTCTGGTTCAGCCCATACATTTTTGTCAGATAGTCCTCTACTGTATAATAATGAACGTTCATGACTACAAAACCTACCAAAAACTGCCGTAATAACAATACCTAAAGTTTACCTAAACACTAGGACTAGTGACACTACTATAAAGGAATATATTGCTAACATTATCCTATCAATAAATCTACAAGCTTTTACATTAAGTCCTGACATATCGGTCTATGCTACAACGGCTTTTTTATTCTCCAGAACAACAACCTAACCGCCCTCTCCAAGGCTGCCTTCGGCAACCTCCCCACCATATTCAAGCTGGACTTATCCAACAACCAGCTGTCAGACATCGCCCAAGAATCCTTCAAGGGGCTGCAGCAATTGTTAGATCTGTCGCTAAGGAGTAATCAATTTGAGAGGATCACAAACGAGGCGTTTAAAGGACTTGTTGCTCTCAGGTATGTTCTAAAACGAACGAAAATAAATCTTTTTTTCTTTAAGGTATGTTCTATCTATCAGCCACAGAGGTCCACTGAACATAGGCCTTCCATATAGTTCACTAAGAGAGATCCTAAGCAGACCGCTTCCATAGATTCCCCAATTCGCCTCCCTAGTTAGGGGCAAACCTACGCTGTGCTTTCCTAGACGTGGTCACCACTCCAGGACTTTGCTGCCCCAGCGGCTATCATGCTCTCTGGGCTTCATGGCCCGTCCATTGTCACTTGCCTTGATACTTGGCTGAAATTTTGTTAAGTACATCTGTCGTTACGGAGTAATCAATTTCAGAGGATAACAAACGAGGCGATTAAGAGGCCATATGCTTTTGAAAATTTATTTTTTTCATATTATGACGAATATATTGATAATTTCAACCAACTTTTTGAAGTGAATAATACTTTTTCCCGAGTTCTAGGTAGTAACGTAGCTATTTCATGCTTTTATTGCGTGCTGTAGAAAATAAGTGGAAAAAAAGAATTTTCCACGTGAATTTTGTCAATTTCGAGTAGTTTTTCGAACAAAAATTATCAATGAAAAGTTCAAACTGTAGGTTTCAAATTTATACCAATAAATCCCAATAGCTCTGTTCTAGGTAGTAACATCAATAATATGTTAAGAAACATGTTTGAACATAGAGAAAAATGTCTAAACAATCAGCATTTTAAAAGGAATAAGGCCTCTTAAAGGGCTGGTTGTTCTCAGGTATGTTCTCATGTTATCGAGAGAAACGTCGAGGTAATTAAATAAATTTAACATATGTATCTGTGTATTTGTGTATCTGTGTGACTGTCTGTGGCATCGTATCTCCCAAGCGGATATACCAATTTGAGTGCGGTTTTTTTATAGAAAGTCTTGACCGTTGAGATGGTTCTTGGCTATGTTTGGTGGAAATAGGACCAAGTGACAAGATCTCAGCCAATATCGAAGTGTCATGTCAATAAGTTCAGTTTTAGTAGCATTTTCTATATCACCCAATGACTGAGGGTCTCATTATGACCAGCTTGTGTCGGGGGTGTTTTAGATTATTATTAAGGTTATGTTATTATAATTAATATATATGTTCTATCTATCAGCAACAGACGCCTACTGCTGAACGTAGGCCTCCCCTATAGTTCGCCATAAAGAGCATCCTGCGCAGAATCCTCAAAATTATTTCACAAATCAATCCACAAAAACTTGTTTTGTTGTTACAGGAAATTAGACCTGTCATACAATTCTTTGGAGAGGATTGACAACAAAACGCACGGCTTATTGGATGACTGTCTCTCTTTGGAAATGGTAAGTTCACGTATCTATCTTTGAAGATAGCCGAGAACGAGACGCTTAGAACTAGTCTTCATACAATAGCCGAAGCTGCTTTTGGCTTTATATGTGCGTGTCTACGAACCAAACATAGAGACGTACTGCTTGTGACATTGACGTAGTGACAGATCCCTCATTCCTACAAAAAAAAATGTTTTTCATCGTAGGTATTTCCATTTTTAAATAAAAACGGAACATAGAAGAGAATCGTGCTTGTACATAAAAATATAAGCTAATAATGTAAACATCTAATGCTTCAATCAATGTAATGATTTTATTCCACAGTAACTACACACATAATTTATGTTATGATGTAAATGAATCATCGTATACTTCTCAAAAGATAAGTGATTCACGACCTTGAGACTAACCTTGATAGGCTCGTTTAAATTGTCCATGCTGACAAATTTCTTCGCCAACTCCTTCACTTTAGGCAACTGCGCTAAGATCTCTTCTATTTCACTAATACTTTCTAATTTCTCCTCTTTTAATTCATCTTCAACGATCGTCAGGTCATTCCTTTCTATAAACAAAAATTCAAGATTAAAAAAAACATCCATTCCCCATTTCCTACCGTTCCGCTCCGCATGTGGAATGAGCTCCTACCGAGGTGTCCCCGGGGGCTACAACATGCGGTTCTTCAAGAGGGGAGTCAATAGGTTCTTAAAGGGTCGGCAAAGCGCGTGTGATGCTCCTGGCGTCGCAAGCGTCCATAGGCGGCGGTAACTGCTTAACACCAGGCGGGCCGCATGCTTGTTTGCCACCGTGGTATAAGTACTTCAGACGCCTGGAAAGAAGGGCTTGCCGGGTGAGTAGGTATAGATGAGTGAGTTCGGATAGTGATACGAAGCCGGCAAGCCTTTTCACGGCTAGGCATGTATGAATAGTTCTTTTCTCAAAAATATGCAATAAAAAAAATACACCACCAAAAAAATATAATTCAGCTGTTTAGCCTGTTCGTGAAAACAGACGCCATGTATAAAAAACATTGCTTCCCGTCCTAAGCCTTCAATTTTGTATGAAATTCCTTTACAGTTCTCTCGATTTGTTCCGCCAGAAAAGTGATACTTCGAAGCCTGTTACGCACGTTATGACAACATTCCATTGCATGTTTGAGAAAAATAAAATACGCATAGAGGCATTCTATCTTCGTCCTCCGGGTAGGCAAACACTTGTGACTCCTCTGGTGTTGCAGGTGTTTATGGGCGACGGTAATCGCGCACCATCAGGCGATACGTTTGCACGTTTGCCCCCTATGACATAAAAAAAAAAAAAAAAAACAACAACAAAAAAACGTAACGTGTTTCCCAGGTGAACCTAAGCCACAACAGGTTCGGGTTCCTCACGAAGAAGATGTTCCCCGCGAACCCCTGGATCCCGTACCGGCTGTTCGAGGTGGACCTCAGCCACAACGAGATCCCGGTCCTCACCTACGAGCTCACGCTGGGGACGAAGAAGCTGAGGAAACTGATCCTCAGGGGGAATATCATCAATGACATCAGAAATAGTGAGTAAGGTTGAGTGGCGACCGCGGACCGGAAGACGCAGCGAGGAGATCCCGGTCCTCACCTACGAGCTCACCCTGGGGACGAAGAAGCTGAAGAAACTGATCCTCAGGGGGAATATCATCAATGACATCAGAAATAGTGAGTAAGGTTGAGTGGCGACCGCGGACCGGAAGACGCAGCGAAGAGATCCCGGTCCTCACCTACGAGCTCACCCTGGGGACGAAGAAGCTGAAGAAACTGATCCTCAGGGGGAATATCATCAATGACATCAGAAATAGTGAGTAAGGTTCTCGAGTGGCGGACGCGGACTGGAAGACGCAGCGTGGGAAAGCCTCCGACAAGGTGGACCGACGACCTGGTTAGGATCGCGGGCAGAAATTGGATGAGGGCGGCGCAAGACCGATCGTTGTGGAGAACTTTTGGAGAGACCTTTGTCCAGCAGTGGAGGTTTATCGGCTGATATGATGATGATGATTATGGTTACATTGTTTCCGTAAACTTCTAGCAATTTCAGAGGTTTTTGTGGTTCTGTACCTACCCTAAGGGTAATAAGGGTTCCGTTTTTTGCCATTTGGCTACGGAACCCTAAAAACGGGACTCTAAGACTCCGCTGTCCGTCTGTGTGTCACCAGGCTGTGTCTCATGAACTGTGATAGTTGGAGGGTTGAAATTTTTACAGATAATGTATTCCTGTTGCCGCTATAACAACACATACTAAAAATAGAATAAAATAAATATTTAAGTGGGGCTCCCATACAAAGCCGTTTTTTGCTCGATACTGTCACGAGGCTATCTCATGAACCGTGGTGGAAAGACAGTTGAAATTTTCACAAATGGTGTATTTCTGTTGCCGCTATAATAACGAATAGAGAAAAAAAAAATAGTTGTACGGAACCCTCGGTGCGCGAGTCCGAGTCGCACTTGGTCGGTTTTTTCTTTACCCTAACCTGGTAAAAATAATCTATATTTAGATGTCCACCGGTACAGGGATACCTGTACTAAAATTGATGTACATTGTTCTTATTGTCAAATGACATACATTGTATTTTTCAGATGTTCTTGGCAACTTGACGTCGTTGGAAGCCCTGGATCTGTCTGACAACCAGTTGAAGGATTTAGTTTCAAGGACATGTAAGTTATTCTCTTATGCTATCGCTGTTTTCTGCCATCGTTCCCTTTTCAATCGACTTAGTAGGTCCTCAATTGGGTTGTATATTTTTGATACATATATTTATTACCTGCTCACAATGCCGAATTCGCCAATTATTTTTATCGAGAGTAGGCCAATATGGTCCCATAAAATTATGGTAAATTATGGTTGTCTGGAAGATATCGCTATTTAGCGATAAGACCGCCTGTTCTCATGTTGTGTTGTATATTCCTTGATGTTGGAGGTGTGCAATAAAGAGTATTTGTATTTGTATTTTGTATTTGTAAAGATCCGATGACGAGATCCATAAGGTATCGAGGGAATTCTTCAAATGTTATAGGCCCATCTATGGCGATTTCGGTGTTTTTTATACGCGGTCAGTTGTTTTCGAAAATATAATCTTCTTTATATGTATAATAATTAGTTATAACACTAATGTAATGTAATTGTTCTAAGTATTATTTACGAAAAAATGACTTACTGTTGAGATGCTTTCGGCTTTCTTCTCAACAGCGGTCTCCTCTTGCGAAATGCCGGTAGATTCACAATCTGACTTGTAAAAGTGCCCTTGTGGCCTACTTACTGAATGAATTATTTCATATTTCATTTCATATTTCATATAGGTATGCTTGTTCGTTGCGCCACTAGCGCCTACATATACATATACTAAGGCAATAATGAGCATACGTCATATATTTGCATTATTAAACGTCGGTAGAATTTTTCAAGGATTTGTCATTAAATAAATTCGAAACAATAGTTTGCCGGAATGCTGCTCGATCCTTCGTTCTTACGAAATAAATACCTAGGTATTGAATCCTATTGATAAAAACTTGTCTTTCATCACTGCGGATAGTTTTGGCTTTATTATGTAACAATTACTTGAAATTTCCTGTTTCCTCTTTGTTTACATCAGTGGTAATGACCGAATTTCAACGGCAGTTACCAAAAATGTGACGTTACCAGTAAAATAAATGATTACCACGAAAAATCCGCAATATAGCGTAGGCTGTTTTTTTTTAATTCGTCTTATCAAGATATCGATGTACTTAAATACAGCTGCCTACTTAGCCGGCGGTCCTGGGTTCGAATCCCGGCAAGAGTACCCATGGTACAAGCATTGCTTAGTTTGGAACTACGTAAATCGATTTGTGTAAGATTGTCCCTTAACCTTTTGAGCGCCACAGTCGGCTGTGGCCGTCAACAAAAAATCGTGCCCCTGACGCCACGTCGGCCTCAGCCGTCCAAATTTGAATGATCAAAAACTTTGTAATTCTAACCGCTACAAGTATTTTTCAATCCCTGTTGATTTTGGGGCACATCTTTTTTTTTTACTCTGGCGTCAGTGGCACGGTAAATTGCTAGACCGCTTGGCGGTCAATAGGTTAATATTCATATTTTTTCAGCGGATCTCAAATTCAATCTACCACAGAACATAACAGAGCTGTACCTACGCAATAACTCGATGCAAGAACTGCCGATCAAGCAGATCGTGAACGCGACGAGACTCCGTCTGCTGGACGTGCGAGACAACATGTTGGACGGCTTCCATCCATCGTTAGTTAGGAAAGTACGGGATAAAGGGATGAAAGTCCATTTTGACGGTAAGTGGCACATCTGTACTATTATAGAATTCTAGATTTATATTGAAGAACAGGTCTCTATGGAGAGGGGTGATGACTTCAGGAAAAATCAAAATAGCGCGATGCAGGTTCGTCTTCTGTTTTGTAAGGCCCGCGGCGCCGTTCCAGCCTGGCGCCATCTGTTTTCATAAATTCCGTTGTCCTCTTATCACGCCGAAACGGCTGGACAAATTTTAGCCAATTATGGTACAGGGATAGCTGGACATCCAAAGATGGCTGTAGGATTTTTTAACCGACTATGCTAAAGAAAAAAAATACGTGGATGAATTTGCGGGCACTTTCATTACTGTAATGGAAGTTTTTATTCAGAAACAATACAGAGATAATAATTAACATAAAACCTTAAATAAAAATTAAAAACTAGACTTAAAAATAAACTATAGATAAAAAATTTGGCCCAAATCGCCGTCTATTGGCAGCGTGCCCAGAAGGCTGGCAGCATTGCCGCGTTGAATGGCAATGCTGATACGCTGTGCGAGATATGAACCAGCCCTCTGGTCACGCGTCAACTCGACTAACCTGCGGCTACACTCTTTAAAGACCCTGTGGGCGCTTTCGCCCCAGGGCCCCAGAGTCTCGACCCCAAACGGCTCAAATATGCATCCACTATTAATGTTTGCATATTTGCGCCGCTTGAGGAGTTCGGCCGAATTGGCAGCCGAGCCAGCCTTTACAGCAGTGCCACGAAGATGGGACAGCGCCAGAGTATCAGCACAGGTCGCGTCCCAGACCAGCGGCTGTCCCATCTTCCATGGCACGAGGGTCATACCGTCGGGCCTCTTACCGTCATCGCGAGCGAGGCCGGTCGGAAGTTAACTCCAGAGAACTATGTGCTGAGGACAGAAATGCGGGGAGCGAAACGCTGGATACTTTTCTGATACCCAGGCCGCCATGCCTTATCGGCAAAGAGGCCTGGGTCCATGAGCGATCATCTAATTTAATGTTGATTACTGAGACTAAAAGATTTTGAATAATTTTGTCGATTTTTTCTAAAAGAGTGGGAAATTTCCAGAAATGGCTGCACCTTATGACGTATGTAAATTTGGGGACGAAAAGACAGTATCGGATAATGGTGTATGCTACATGAGCATTTATTTTGGACATGCGGTCCGAAACTTCGTTGAGTTTTTGAATTTTGCTGTCTAAATAGTCGGTAAAAGATTCGTTCAATACAGGTGCCCCTAGGAGGTGAAGTGAGTTTTTTTGGCCTGCGATCTGGGACTTTCACGAATTCACCGCCCTACGTATGTAATGTACTCGTACTATCAAATAATTTGATTTGGGGCTTTACAAAAGACCGCCCGTGGTTCGCCTAAAGTTTCACGTCTTGCCTTGGCCAGGAAGTGAAGTTCTCTCCTTGCGTAGCGGGCAGAAAATCCCATTTACAGCCAAGGTTGATGAAAAATATATTACAGTATTGAAAGTGCCAATCAAGAGAATTTGATTCAAATTCACACTTGATTTCATAAGTGTTATACAACGAAGCGTTTGGCGCAGTTTGTAGACACCTGCCTACTGAGCCGGCGGTCCCGGGTTCGAATCCCGGCCGGGGTAAATATTTGTGTGATGAACACGAATGTTTGTGCTTGGGTCAAGGTTAAGTACGTATATCGTCGTCTAGTATCCATAACACAAGCCTTCTTGAGCTAAATTTAGGACTAGATCGATTTGTGTGCGGTTGTCCGATATTTATTATTATACATTATTTCCAGGAAATAATCTAAAATGCGACTGTTTCACCCGCCCCCTAAAACACCTGCTCAACCACCTGCCGATCACAGACTTCGACAACATCACCTGCGCAGAACCGTTGTCAATGGAAGGACAGACTTTGAGAGCCATAGACGAAGAGAGATTACTCTGTGCGAAGAACATCGGGCTAGAAGAGAAAATAAAAGAGTTTGAAGGAGAAGAGTTTGATTTTGAGTTGGAGCCGGATTTGAGTTTCAGGGATATACAATAGTGAGTATACATTATCAATTTTTTTAACCCCCGAAGTGTTTAACATGTGTATCTGTGTGTCTCTCTGTGGCATCGTAGCTCTCAAGCGGATAGACCAATTTGAGTGTGGTTTTTTAATCGAAAGACTTGTCTGGTGATATGGTTCTTAGCTATGTTTGGTGGAAATATGACCAGTAGTTTCCAAGATATTCAGCTGTAATTGGAACAAATCACAAGTGACAAGTGTTATATTTATTTGTTTTTCGTATATATATTATTATTTTTTGTTCCGATTTTTGGACCGTCTAATAATAAAGTAAATTTTCAAGTTCTCCACTACCCAAAGGTGGTCTGGAAGAGATCGCTCTTTAGCGATTAGACCGCCCGTTGTTTACCTCTAATTGTTATTTCTTGCATTGCATTTCTCCTGTATGTTTTATGAGGTGTACAATAAAGAGTACTTGACAAGAACACGGCCCATATTGAAGCTAAGAATACCAAATTTTGTAGTTATGTTCAGTTTTATTAGCATTTTCTATATCACACATTGAATGAGGGTCTCATGATGACCAGCTACTTGTGTCGTGTTGAGGATGAAGTTGGGCACCTTTTAGTTTAAAATTTTGTTACTTCCAGCTCCCAAACTTCGATATACGCGCACTGGTTCGTGCGGACGGCGGAGGATGTAGCGGACTTTTTCCTCTTCATCAGCGACGAGAACAGCGTCGTGCTGTACTCCAGTGACGGGCCTTATAACACGCGCTCTATCACCATTCCTGTCGGTACGTATATTGTGTCTACGAATTGCTGTTAATTTGATGATTCTCACTTTACATTGCAATTATGAATAACCAATTCCAATTCTTCCACAGACAAAGATCTCCAAGCATCACTCCAAAGCAACGAAAACGCCGGTAAACTCCACATTTGCGTTCAAGCGAAAAAGTCCAACGGTTTCGCGCGCAAACGCTTCCCGAGCCAGTGTCAAATAATCCCTTCGAATTTCGAACACTGGCCGAAAAAGTTGAACGTCGACAAGCGACGGTTGACGAAGAAGAAGTCGTATTCCTTTTTCAAAAACAACGTTCTACGGTTGGTGAGCGACTCCATTTTGATTACGCTGTGCATATTTTTGGGGGTGTGTTTTAGGAGATTGGCGGATTTTGAGATTTGATTTAATTGATTTGTCTTGAGTATGTGATTGAAAAAATTCAATAATTGGGTAGTTTCCGGAGGACAACACAAATTATACGACACAATCCACTAAACTTATATTCCAAAATATACACGGAACATTTACATTTAAAAATAAGTTAAAACTAACAGTAACTAAATAAAAGGAGGCTATTAGACCGTACATGACGGTGAATTCATTGTTTGCATTTCATATTATATAAATTATACGATTTCAGTGTTTTTACGTTTCATTATGTAGCTGGTTTGTTCTGTCAGGAAAGTAGCCTATTGTAAGTGAAATGAAATACAGCGAAAAAATAAATTAAATATGCATCCACACCAACTACCGTACGGGGCGACGTAGTTGCGACCAAATTTTTTTTGTACATACGAAATTGTATGAGATATAATGCACTTCGCGTAAGCGGAACTATGCGCCGTGGCATACAATTTCATACAAAACGAAATGTAGATTTATATAATCCAATAAGCGAAGTTTCTAGATGACAAAAGTCAACACATACTCAAGACAAGCAAGTGATAAGATAAATTTCAAATTGTTCCTCGATATTAAATGCTTTAATTTTTGTCACAATTTTTTACAAGTATTATCACTGCCAGGGTGTTATTGTATTTTTGTAACTTTTATGTTACCGATATTATAAGAATCTCAATTTTATAGCCAAGCTATAAGAAAAATCATGTACTTAATATTATGTAAAGATTGTAATTTTATATATTTTTAATGAAACATGTAAAAAGTGGAAAAACATGTAAAAAGCGCAATGGAATAAAAAAATTACAAGACTGTCAATTTTTATGAAAAAAAACGAATACAACATTTTATGTAATTTGAAATGGGGATCCAACACACGACCTTATCCGGAGTAGTGCTCTGACCCCTTAACTACTGCGATATTACGCACATCGCGTGATATTAAGCGCCTCCTTTACCACTTTTTAAATGCTAAGCGAGTTCACCATACTTCTAACACGTGCTTATACGCAACATCTATCTAAACCTATGATATGTATGATGAAGATAATATGTGTGTACATAAAGTAGTGTATGCAACTGTACATAATTAGGCCATAAAACACTCGTGAGATACTATTATGACACTCACCTCTGGCTCGTTTCGTAAAACCACACGGCTCGTATTTTAAGACCTCATTATGTAACGGTTGCATAAACTACTATTACTTTTTCCAAAGGCATGTGTCGTTTTTAGACATCAATCTATTATTTAATACTCTTTGGCGATATAAAAGTATTTTCTACATAAAAGTATTACGACTATTGGCTATTTGTGATTGCCAATTATAGTGCCAATTTGTTTTATTTATATGAAAGTCTTCCATATAAAATGGTATCAAAATTGTTATAAATTTTTTACTCCAATAGTTTGTGATATATAATAATATTTTATTTTTTGTTAAATGTTTTGTTTATATATATAATTTTTTTTATCTTTATATTTCCAATAAATAGACCTACCTATCTGACTTCAAAAAATATGGACCAAAGGGAATATCTGAGCATTTCTCAAAAAGTTTGTACACAATTAAGACAGAAAATTAAAGTCAAATATAATTTTCCTATTTTGTTACCATTTTTTATTGTGTTTTCCAATACATTGATATCAGATTATGTATAATTAAAAACGTATAAGCATAACAGAACCTTAATTACCGAACATAACCATGACATTGATATAAAATTACTAAAATAATTGGTAACAAAATTGGAAAATTATATTTGACTTTAATTTTCTGTCTTAATTGTGTACCTACAAACTTTTTGAGAAATGCTCATCTAATTGATTAAATCGTCTGTTGACAACCAAAACTCACTACACAAAGCTCGTATCTCATTGACAATCTACTTACTAGTTACGAGGTTTTGAAGAGACAGAAATTTCAGTCAGTTTTGGTTGTCATCAAGCGAAACTTGACATTAGTCGGCGGTTCAGGTTGCCTATCCAGCGAAGCCGAGCGAGGAAATAATCACTTTTACAAAAAAATAACCGACTTCAATGAGCGAAATGGAACATACAATAACATAATAATAATATGATATTCTCATCGATATCTTTGTTAGAACTGGACCAAATTTAAATGTGGCCACACGGGAAGCACCAGCCTTCAAATAAAAAAAATAATCACCAAAATCGGTTCATCCAGTCGAAAGTTCTGGTAACGAACATAAAAAAACAGTCGAAATGGGAACCTTTATCCTTTATTTGAAGTCTGTTAATGAACCAATCAGGCTGCATCATTATGAGAAAAGTGCAAAATTTAAGAGGCCTTATTCCTTTTAAAATTGTTTTTTTTTCATATTATGACAAATATATTGATAATTTCAACCAATTATAAAAACGGTATAAACTCACGTAAAAATTGTCAGGAACGGCCCGACATGTTTCGAACTCATTTGGAGCTCTTCATCTTCATTTCGTTTTTATAATTAGTAAAGATGTCTCACGATAGCTTTAATAACATTAATTTCAACCAACTTTTTGAAGTGAATAATACTTTTCCCCGAGTTCTAGGTAGTAACATAGCTATTTCATGCTTTTATTGCATGCAGTCGAAAATAAGTGGAAAAAACTAATTTTCCGCATGAATTTTGTCAATTTCGAGTAGTTTTTGAAACAAAAATTATCAATGAAAAATTCAAACTAGGTTTCAAATATATACCAATAAATCCCAATAGCCCTGTTCTAGGTAGTAACAGTAAAAGTAAGATGATATGTTAAGCAACATGTTTGATCATAGAGAAAAATGTCTAAAACAACCAGCATTTTAAAAGGAGTAAGGCCTCTTAAATATGAGAAGTGTCCATTTTACGGCTACCTATCTATCTTAAGTCCGAAATTTTGCTACCCACCTGTAACGTTTTGCCAAATTTTCATTTGCCCGAAAGCCATTTATTTGCCAAAACTGTTTATATTTCAGAATAATTATAGAACAAACCTAACCTAACATAATGGGTTTTTTTAAATGATGTTTATAAAACCCTGAAAATAATATGAGTTATTTATTTATTTTTTATTCACAAACTGACCGGCGATTGCCCTCAGTATCACCTGATGGTAAGTGACTACGGGGTCGAGGATGTAGCTCGCGGTTCAGTAATAGACGATTCACTCTTACCTTGAAGAGACCCAAATTATAATTTTCTAGAAATATACGCGATGGGAGCAAGTTCCATTCCTTAGCGGTTCGCATTAGAAACGATGAAGCAAATCGCTTCGTGGGAATAAGTGGTAAACCTGGTTGATGATGGTGAAACTAAGTAGGATGGCGGAATTAATTCAGAGTTTCAGGAAAAAAAGACTCAGACAAATGTAAATTTGGCGAACGTTACAGATAGGAAATAATCTTTCAGAGTTGTGACAGGATACCCCCTTTTACACAACTCCATTCCGCTCCGCTTATGTGGAAAGGCAGCCTTGTCTAGTTCTATTTATATATTTGAAAAAAAAAAAAAAAAAATTAACGCTTTACTCTATGCTAGAACTACAGACGATTAAAAAACGAATTGATCTACAAACGGTAAATGTAAAACGTAACAAATGAAAACAAAAACTATACGACCGTTTTAGAAGTCAAAAGTCATCATCTAAAATATACTTTCCAAATTACAGCAAAAACTGAACAACTCTGTTTAGCTCAAAGTTAAAAAGTCCAACGAGTGTAGATAATGTATTGGACATTAGTCCAATTGTTTCCGAGGAGCTCAAATTGTGATAAATGTGTGTTTAAGTAAAGAGTCACAAAAAACGCTTTAATTTTGTGAAAACTAGTCTTCGCCCGCGGCTCCGGTTACTTTTATTAGTGATATGTGTGAACATTTTTAGAAATTTATAGTTATTGGCGATTTAAGACATTTGACACTTGACTAATGTTTGGGGTCCAGTACAGTACGGTCGGCAGCCCAGGCTACCGGTGGTGTCGGGCTGCAGAGAGAATAACCTCCTGACGACGCGCGCCGTGTCCAGGAGTACCGCTTTCTAAATCTGACCCTTGATCCAGCCATCTAGCGAGAGTCTTAAGGTGTTTGTCGAGTCTCTTCGCTATAAGACCGTTCGCCGAAACAACTATCTTGACAATGCTCGTTTAATTAATATCCCACATGGCGGCCCTCTTATTTTTACTTTCTTATTAATATTTTTTTGATATACTATCTATGTGCTTATAGTTAACAGCAAGTACTGCGATCAGATAAAACACTCGTCTGAATAACATCACATAAATTAACATAAATTTGAACAATACTTTCTACCAGAATTAGATTGTACAGTAAATAATATGACAAATATTATCCGTCTGTGCTTAATGACAATTTAATAACGTAACATAACTACACGCCCATTAAATGTATTGCAATAAAACATAATTGTCATCAGCGCGTTAACTATGATGATACAAGGAAATGAGACTTAGACACGCGATGATTTGGTTAAGGAGTACAGGCCCTACTATGGGTTAACGTGACCGTACTCACTAGGGACGGCGTAAACAATTTTTGTGGAAAATAGGCGTGGAGACGATTTTTTTTTGAGGATGTCTATCGATTCTATTTCTTATTGGGATCAACTATATGGGACTATTTACACTTGGACTGCTCTAAAAGTCAGAAATTACCGTCAAAGTGCAATATTCCTACAGAGCGCTAAAACGCTCCATACAAATGGCCATCTACATTGTGAGGTCGTTCCGTGGGTTAGGTACCAATATTTGTATGGAGAACATAAGTTATTTGCCATTTTCACCGTGAAAAAGTGCGTTTAAACAGTTGCTGTCTCATGGATTAAAAAATAATCATAAAATTTGCGTACCATTGAAATCACATATGTCATAAAATATTTTTATTTCTTTTCTCTGTTTCGTGACAAATTTTATCCATATAACTACATTATGTCGTATAATGCAACATCAGTCTAAACCCCTACAATTCAGCGCTCGTAGCGGTTACTTTGTAGAACTACAATTCTCCATACAAACCGTTTACGTAGTCGCTAGTGAGTACGGTCACTGTAAACTCATGGTAAGGGCACTGTAAGACGCCGCGCCATTTCCTTTAGTTAGAGTCGAGCTATGTACAGTAAAGGTAATTTAAACACGTACCTTTCTCGCTCTTGTCGCGATGACAATAAAGATCAAAAATTTACGCGTTTCAGTTTCGTTTACTGTACCTAAGTAGTAAGTGGCAATACAGCCTTACGGCCACGACTTCGGTCTTAGAGAATGCTCTCGGTAAGGCAGCACCCTAAGGTAAATAATTTGGATTTCCTGCCCTATGAATTTCTGTGGTATAACTAATGGATAAACCCATTTTTAACGCGCAATGGGGTTCCCAATTTTTTCCCGCGATCCTAACCACGTCGTTTTCGTTGTGGAGAACTTTGGGGGAGGCCCGTGACGTTTATCGGGTGATGTGATGATGATGATGGGATTCCCAGATTATTGTAATCTCGGACATAATATACACACGAAACGGGTTTACTCACGTCGTAGAAGTCGAATATAGCTCGGCATGTTTCGAAGTTCGAAAGTTGCGTACCGGTTCGAAATTCGAACCGGTACGCGATTCATCATCAGGAGCTACGATCAGTCGTGACGGCGGCCAATCGAAGACTGCGCGCTAACGCTAGTCGCAGCATATTATTGTATTCTAATTATATTTGGAGGATGCAAAATAAATTAATGGCACAATATAGGTATTATCAAAATTGTGACACTGCGGTTGAAGGCTAGTTTTCAATTAGGATCAATTAAATAATTTCAATTATACTTCCAAGGTGTATCAGTTGTGAATCGAGATCCTTAGATTTTTTTATTGCAAAGTAACTAAGACAACATACATGCTTCCATTTTGTTTGTTAATACATTTGTAATGTATTTATTAGCAAGATATATTTTATATTTTGTGCTTACGAATTTTTAGTTATAAGAAAAAATGAAACTCCGTCCAATTTTATACAATTTTTTTATTGAAATAAATATTTATACCTATAAATGCATTTTCATTTGCACAATAAATTAGTGATTAAGCTAAAATAAATAAATAAGTATGTTTACAAATCTGAGAAAATCAGACTTGTAATTAAGTTAATTCCTATTCAAATAGTTATTAACCCCTTGTATGCTTAGACACGTATCCGTGCCAGTTCATGAACTGCCTAAGCACGGATACGTTCTAAAATTTGAAGCGGGCTGCATACAATGACGTAAATCAGCCGCACCCGAGTGTCAAATTCTGAATTGGTTGCCGCATACGAGGGGTTAATTTTATTATTGTTGATAATACATTGACTAATATGACTTAACTGCATGTGTGGCAGAATAATGCTACTGTTGTTACGGCACCAACGTATACAAGGTGATCAATCCAAATGGGTCAGCAGGGAGAAGTCACAAACTATAAGAGATAGGGAAATCTGTTCTTAAGAACCATGGCGTCGATTTTAGATTGAATAAAAACTGCATTATTTGTTTTTTATAAATCTCATACATAATCTCATACATAACCCGGTCAAAACCGCTGTAAAGAATGTTACAATACGACATGCGATTACTTACAGAATTTTAGCCTGGTAGAATATGAGATTTATAAAAAAATAATGTAGTTTCCATTAACAATATCAGTTACGCTGACGACATGGTGCTGCTGAGCCCTTCGATTGGGGCCCTAAAGCGCCTTCTGGCAATTTGTGAGAGTTATGCGGCGACCCACGGACTCAAATATAACGGCAACAAAAGTGAGCTCATGGTCTTTAAGGCAGGAACCAAAACCTACCCCCTGCCATCTATCACCCTGTCAGGCGTTCCTTTGAAGCAAGTTAGCCAGTTCAAATATTTGGGTCACTGGGTTACCGATAATTTGAGTGACAACGTGGACATCGAGCGGGAGCGAAGGTCGTTGGCCGTTAGATGCAATATGTTGGCCCGCAGGTTTGCGCGATGCACAGAAGAAGTGAAGATCACACTGTTTAAAGCTTTCTGTGTATTATTCTATACATGCAGCCTGTGGGTCAATTATACGCAGAAAGCGTACAGCGAACTTCGCGTCCAGTACAACAACGCGTTCCGGGTGATGTTGGGGCTGCCACGCTGGTGTAGTGCGTCCGGCATGTTTGCTGAGGCGCGGACGGACGGCTTCGCGGCCGTCATGAGAAAGAGATGCGCCTCGCTACTGTCCCGTCTGCGCGGCAGTCCCAATCGCATCCTGAGCGTGTTTGCCAACCGCTGGGACAGCCCCATGTTAGCCCGGTGGACGAAGATGCACGTTGTTAAGTGTTGATGATGCGGTATGCTAATTTATTTATTGTATTTTTAGTTACTAGGTTTTAATTGTAAGTATTAACATTAACTCTTAAGATACTGTATTCATTATTATTATTAACACACTTGTGTATGGACTCAGTCTGAAATAAAGATATATTATTATTATTATTATTATTTCGTATATTCATTTTATTTCTTAGGTTAAGTTTTTTTACAATAAATTTATATAAAAAGTAAAATACAACAACGTAATTACAAAATATAGATACATTATAAAAAAACCTAAGCTAGGGTGCCGCCGGCAGCGGGGCGAGGCCCAGGCTACCGGTGGTTAGGGCTGCAGAGAGAGGAACCTCCTGACGATGCGCGCCGTGTCCAGGAGTACCGCCTTCTGTATCTGACCCTTGATCCAGCCATCTAGCGAGAGTCTCTTAAGATGTTTGTCGAGACTCTTCGCTATAAGACCGTTCGCCGAAACGACTATCGGGACAATGATCGTAGAGTCATTATTATTATTATTATTAAATCTAAAATCGACGCCATGATTCCTAAGAACAGTTTTCTCTATTTCTAATAGTTATCGTTTTCTCCCTACTGACCCATTTGGATTGATCACTCTGTATACACTATACTTATATCATTGAATAGGTAAACTTTGAAGGACATACACGTCCGTTTACCATAAAGGTACGTGCACACCAGTTGTAACTAAGCAACACAATCAAATATGATTGCGCGCGTTTTGAAAGAAGTAATTCAATATTTTTTTTTCAATAATTTTTTAGGCTCTTACTCAGAATCATTTGTAAATTCGATTCTTATACAAGAAAAAATGTGATTGCGCGCGTTTTAAAAAAGTAATTGAACTTTTTTTGATTATTTTTTAGGCTCTTACTCAGAATCAATTGTAAATTCGATCCTTATACAAGAAAAAGTTCCAAAATTTTGTATGAAAAGATATTTTTCCAGTGCGTCACGATCATAAAATAAAAAACAAACAAAAACGTGACGATCTGGAATGGAAATTTTCGGACACTTTTTCTTGTATAAAGTATGAACAGACCTAAATAGATACCTAAAAACACTTTTTTTTGAAAAACACCGCATGAAACGTCTGATATTGTATGCTGTGGCGCGGCGCCTACAGTTAACAATTAAACAGTATCAAAATTAAATAACATAATTAACAGGAACGAAATAAATCTCAGCTTGGAAAAAAACAAGTATGGTCAACATCTTAACTGGTATAAATAAATAATTATGTATAGGAATTAACTATATTTGTACACCAGTCAGTTCTTTTAATACATAAATAAGTTACGTACATTCGGCAAAAATACTTTAGCCATTTTCTTTTCACATTTAATTATATGTTATAGAATAAATACAATTAGTTATTTGTTGTACGGTACGGTATCAAAATATATATATAGTCCGAGTATCTCAAAAACCGGTAACTCAATGGTGCACCTTAGAATGGACCAGAAAAGAAAACAGGCTTCTTTTTAAGCTTTATTAAAAATCCTATGGTTTTTGTAATAATCGGACTATGTTTGTTTTTAGCGAGTGTTACAAGGTTGTCCATTAAATACAGGACTCCAATCTCATTATGAACATCTGAAAACATTTTTTTAAGCTTTTAAACAAATGTTGTTCAGTTTATTGCTCCTGTTACAGGCCACACCCAGTATATTATAGTCTACTACAGAGTTTATGTGTGCAATGAAGATTAAATAAATAAATGTATATTTTATAATTACTACCACTAAAAACGATTGCTATAAATAAGAACGTAGTAAAGTACTTTTGTCGAATGTGAGTAGCAGCTTTTTTTGGTTCGAAAGAAACTAATAAATTAAATAATTTAGCTATTAGCCTGATTAGAACGTAAATTTTAACTTCCACCCCTGGACGATATTATCCTACTTTATGTTTATCATGTTTTTTTTTTACATATCTCGTGAATAATGTTTAGCCGACTTATTTTGTCAAATATGTTCGAATTTATACTGATTTAAACTTACAAGATTTTCACACATTATAAAATATTACGTTCATGGTCGTCGAAGCGGACTTAAGTTCGAAACGTCGAGGTAATTAAATAAACAGTATATGAACGCGAGTCCCGTTTTGTTATAATAATGTTCGTTATATTTCTATCTCAAAATGTTCACTCTAGTACTTAAATTGAAATACAAATTCCAACCAAAACATACGGGCTACTCTAAATCTGTACTACTATTTGATTTTTATTTTTTACCACAGAAACCTAATTTTTTAACATTAATTGTCTCTACTATTCAATCCACGCAGAGATAATTAATATCAAATCCCATATTTCAAACATACGTGCCGGTGCAATATTTTGAGATGACCGGGTAAAAATTAATATGTTTAAAACGGACGACTAATTTGTTATTCCCAATCAGGCTTAGATTTTATGTGTGGATCTTGAAGCGCTCGTGGGGATGGCTCAATGTCCTGAAATAAAACAAATACACTTAATAATTTGAAATACATCTTGTACTGACTAAGACGGGATTCGTACCACGGACTGAGTATTGAGTATTGATGTAAATACCATGGAATACTGGTATTTTCTCCATAGTATTTTCATCACATCTTAGAAAGATATTTCAATTAAATTTTGTACCAGTATTCGAGCCCGTAAATATTAGGTTCTAAGAATGTCATAAGAAAATGATTAGGTTCGTATCATAATAATACTAAAACAATGTATTGATTCTTGATTCGTACGATGATCTTGAAAAAAATACGGGTTCAGATTCAGATAAAAAAGTAAATTCGATTTTTCCGAACTTTTTTCACTTCTGCTAAACTTGAAACTGATATAAGATTAAATTGTTAATAAAATATACAAGTTTTAAATAACAGTTGAGATTAATTTGAAGAAAAGAAAGGTAATTATAAATAATTCGTGTGCGTGAGTTGGATATCGTCAGATAAGAACCAAAACTATAGGGCTACGTTTGCCCTTGTACCTGTGTTATTTGTTATGAATGTATTTTAACTGTTTTTGTGTACAATAAACTGTTTACATACGTACATACTATAATAAATATTGAAATGTAACATTGATATGCTTGAGGATATCCTGTTATTTATTTAGCGATTTAGTTTTGGTTGTAATCTGTCGAATTAAAATGTGCAGTGTGCAAAAATGCGTCAGATGCGTGGTGTAGTGAAGACAGTTTCCAAAGCCGCTACGTGTAATTGAGCAATCAACCTGATATACATATTGGACTGTGATAATGAAGCTGTTTAATTTTTTTTTATTACTTTTTGTGATTTTCTAAATTTGGGTTCGAATTATATGTTTTCGATCTCGACAAATAATACATACAATTAAATTATCAAAAATAACCAGTTAAATGTTGGCAGAAAAATAGCTATTGTAAAATTAGGAAATTCACTTTTCACAAAGTTAGCTTTACTCAATAATATAAGTTCGTTTCTAAAAAAAATTACAACACGTGAAAAAAATCAAAAATTTTTGGTTAATATACCAAAATATTGTCATAAAGCATATTTAAAATAATAAAAAAGCATTAAAAACTGAAACGGGTATACCCAGGGTGCAATACGTACAGTGGCGTCTAGGTGCATAGTCAAATACTTTTATACGTACCAAAACTAAAATCTACCCTACTTTTGAGTCAATTTTTTTCTTAGCACCATCAAAATGATTGAAATCATTGCGGAAACCGTCGTTGAAACCGTGGATGTCGTGTGTGGGAATAGTTTTGTAGTCGTTAAACTCGTGTGGTTTGAAGTTGAAATCGTTGTGGAATTCATTGGTTTTGAAATCGTGGAATTCATTGGTTTTGAAATCGTGGAAATCGTTTTTGAAATCGTGAAATTCGTTGTTTTTGAATTCGTGAAAGTGTGGTATGTCATTGGGTGTCCATTCTGGGACGTGGGATATCGTACCATGATGTTCGGGGTGGTGCTCAATATGGTGATCTGGAAAAATAAACACCGTTGAAAGTCCGTTTTGAGGCGGCTGTCCAAATTCAGAAGTTAGTATATGACATTATTTATTATAATAATATGACATTGAAGAGAAAACTAGTTTTTAGATACATTTTCAGTATTTCAATTAAAGTTAGAAAAAGTAATAATACATTCGAGTTCTAGATAATATATCTCATATACATCTCGGAAACAATAATGAAATTATAAATAAATAAGAAAATAAATAACATTTATGGACGCTATGGTTCTATCGTTAGTAAAATGTTTAAAATACATATTTTATATGAATTTGGACAGCCTTTGGACTAACAAAATCTTATCTTTGATTAAACATTGCTTACCGGTGTTCGGAAAACTTCTAATCTCTGCAATCGTAACACGGGTCAGTATTTGGGAGGAAATCGTCTAGCCGTTTTTGGGGGGCTGGGTTTCGTGGGTCTATGTGAGCCTTATATGACCTCTTATGGGCTTGGACCTTATACGCCCTCTTAAGGGCTGAGTGAGCTGTTGATACATTCCAAATATATATAAGATTTTGTTAGAAAGGCGTGCAAATATCTTGATTTTAAATATATATATAAAATTGAGCGTGTTAGGAAACTAGCGTGTAATTTAATCATTTATGTACATGTTGGGAAGAAATATTTTACCGCGGATGAGAAATATTAATCTCTATTTTAGGACCAAAATTCACAAACATTTTAAATTTGAAAATATATTCTTTTAAGTTTTACTTCTAAATTGTGCGGAAATAGGACAAAAAAGATAGAAATAAATTCATTAAAGTAAATATCATATACCACATGCTTGACAAATTGCACCCTTCGTTTATTTTTTTTGTCTGTAAGTTAAATCAAATTCTAAAAGTCAAATGTTTGTAATTTTTGGCCATAGTCTTCAATGTAAGCACTAAAACCATATGGTTCATCACCGAAATGTCAATACTGACACATCGGTGACTAGAGTCCCATGAATCCTCGGGAACGTTTCCAGTTTTGTATGAAAAATGTTATCGAGAAAGTTTGCGCTTAATACAATTCGGAGATTATAGAAAACATAACTGGTCAAAATTGGTAACTGCCAAATGATGATGTTTGAAACTGGCATACAGTCTAGTGAGCTTTAAGGGCTGCTCATTTTCTCATACAAATCAAGGTTTCCTTCTCGTCCTCTAAAAGTTAACCTATCTTTACGAATAGGAAGAATATATTTATATTATTTTTGCAAATTATTATAAAATTTGTGTAATAGGCGTCGTGCCCGGCGATAGGATTTAGGCCAAAACCAGACGCCGAGTACACAAATTCTATAATAATTTGCGAAAAAATCGTCCTTTCCATTTAGTTCCTAAATTTCGTAAAGATTAGCCGTGTATGGACGAACGAACAAAAACATGGTACAAACAATTTGTTCGCACGTGCGTACCGCTCACGAACATCAAACACTGTGTCACACTGTGTGTCAAAAATGCTCGTGACGATCCAATTTGTTCGTATGGTGCAGGCGTAAGGTGTTCGAGTGCGCGTTGCTAATTTACGTCCATATGTACGAACCGAATGTTCCGTGTTCGATGTTCGTGTTCCCTATTGTGTTCGATCGGCCGTACCCGGCATTTTGCTACCAAAAAGTAACGGTAACACTATAAAATGTGCAATTTGTATAGGTTGGAGTGCAATCTGTCTGTTTAAGCCCTGATGTACATACCATGGTGGTCAAAATGTGGGGTCCAGGTGGGGGGAGCCCAGTCGTGGTGCTCCGCATGCTTCGTGTGTTTCAGGTGGGTGAAAAAGGAAGCCAGCTGTAACAAGATAAACAGATTTAGTACATACTAAATCTTAACAAAGAAAAATGTCATATACCTGGTTTTGCTTTATCGTAGTTGGTTAATAAAACGTAGCCTAAGTATACCATGTGGGCCCTGTAACAGGAGCAAAAAATTAAAACATTGATTTTACTCGTCAAACTGAACAACATTTTGTTCAGAAACTTTTTCTTAAATACTGTTTCCATAATATGTTCATTATTTCAAACAAAGTAAATAGCATTTTCAATGTACGCCGTCCAACATTGACATCGCGTTAGCATTGACATGGCTGAAATATCAAATGTTTCGAAATACATTGCTTCTTTGAATAAACTTTATTTTACAGGTTTGCATTATAAATTAGATATTTTTAAAAGTTGTTTAATAAATGTTGTTCAGTTTGAGGGGTAGAATCTGTTTAAATTTTTTGCTCCTGTTACAGGCCCCACCCGGTATACTATGTATATGATTACTTTCCTTGCATGGGCATTTAATTTAACACTTAAAAGTCTTTCTTTCTATTACAAAAAACTACTAAATTAATTTCTTATTCAATTTTACATTTAATTAATAGTGTAAAGCCCTCTCAATACAATGAAGCGTAGATCAAGAAAGAATTTATGAAATTAGTTTAGTTATTGCTTTATTATATAATTTACCATCATAGGTTAAGGCGCGGCGCGTATTGGGCGTGCATTATTGACTCGGTCTTAATTAATTAACGATTAAAGGATTAATTTTTAAGTGGTATTGACTTCTGTTTACGGATTAACTGCCGTTTAATTTCGGTTAACTGTAGTTCGATAACTTGGTTATTTGTTGACATTCTGTCACTATTTTGTTTGAATTCAGCGCCCCAAGCATTTTAGATGATTATCATCAGGGTTTGTAAAATGCGAGCAAAATTTATTGGTCGTCACTGGTTGTCATACGTCATTTCAATCGATTTTTCTCGCATTTTACGATCACTTCGATTCGCTCTTTAAATTAGCTCTCTAATGAGTACCAAGTTAACAGTTCTGTTAAGGGATTAACGGAGTTAATTTTTGTATTAAATTGTGCCCACCTATGCCCAGGTAATCACAAATCTACCCATGCGTAAACATTCTGTAATGTCATCATTACCATAATAATATCAAGATGATCGTATGCCCACCATCTCATCAGGTGAGACTTTTTGCACCTAAACTAGTTCCTTTCTTTTTTAATGGTCGAAACGATTCGTCCATTCACTCTTCAATTCAAAAAGCAATAGCTTTTCAATCAACTCTGAGCAAGTTTAAGCATTAAAGAAATCGATTTTAAACGTGTTATTAATAATTGAATGCTTATAGTTTTTTGTAACGTAACTTAAATAAGTAATAGGCCTAAATAACATGTTAATTAATTTGCGTTACTGTTTATATTTCACCAATATTTTTTTGCTTATAATTCATTATGTTTGTGACTTTGAATGGGACATCTAAAGGTGCGACCACACTACCGATCAAAAATCGGTGACGGTGCGTTTACGCAGTGACTTGTCGTATCCGTACCGTTTTTACCGCAAGCTCTCCACACTACTGCTCAAAAAACGACGAAGCAGCGTAAACGCAATCAAATGTATGAAAACAATAGAATTAGACGCGTGACGTTGGCGTTCTCTTTTTCATACATTTGACGCACGTCAGCGGTCTTTTGAGCATCTTATATGTATTAGTTATTCAAATTCACATTACTTCAGAACTAAGTGCTTAGATAGCATCTGTAATTTGCCCAAATGTATAGTCCGACCAAAAAGAGTAGAAATTAAAAAGTGGCAATACTGTAGCGTTGTCCCCGTTTTTTTAGATTGATTAGAAAGGGATATAAAAAATGAATATTGAAAAAACGATAGTGAGGGTTTTCGTTTTTGCGCTTGATTATATAAAAACTGACATATACTAGTGTAAGTAACAATACCAGTACCAGTATTATGAGTAGATATAAACGCCCGATACCCTAAATAGTTTTATAGAAAGAATAAAAACTACGTGTGGTACGGTTTATTGAATACAACGCGAATAAACCAAATAATCCCCTTTGCCCTTTGTGCAACTGTGAGGAGGATATATTTTCTTCTTCTTATATTGAAGTTAGATGATAATATTTTACGAATAAACCAAAATGAAGGTACACTCTTTGTAATTGAATTTAAAATTTCGTTATGATTGTTGCTTTATTTTGAATTGAATTATACACACAATTAATTTTTAATTGATTTACTTAAGTAAAAACAAATAATTTACCAACTAAGACGCGTTGTAGAAACATGTTGTAGGTTTAAACGTGACGTGAATGTTTCGCAATCGCACCGCTCACAACATTGCATAGATACTACATTACTTACAATCATTACTTAACATGTTCCTACCTAACATTGATTTGGAGTATCTATATATCTCCTTTACGTGTACGCATGTAATAAATAGTTATAACACTAATGTGATAGAATAGAATAGAATAGAATAATCTTTATTGCACACCTCAAGAAAACAGAAATACAAATACAAATGACACTTAACATTACGATAGAGGCAAACAATAGGCGATCTTATTGATGTGATGTAATTGTCTTAAGTATTATTTACAAAAAAATGGCTTACTGTTGAGTTTCTTTCGGCGTTCTTCTCAAAAGCGGTCTCCTCTTGCGAAATGCCGGTAGATTCACAATCTGACTTGTAAAAGTGCCTTTGTGGCCTACCTACTTACTGAATAAATTATTTCATTTCATTTCATGTTTTGTGTTAACCAATTTTTACTTACCCTATGATTTCTTTTTACGCTATGTGAGCGTTAGTTTCAAGTCAGCACACTGCATGAAAGTTTTTATTTGTGACAGTCAAATGTGTTCATCTATGCTGACCTTACAAAAGGACAAGGTTTTTAAATACGTTTGTGTAATAAATGCAGAGATAAGACATTTAGTTTAGATTTGATGGTGAAAACTATGACGAATCTACGGAACCCGTCAACTATTATATGGACTGTATTGTGAAGATTTCGTCATAATAAATGCTATAGGTACATAAATTGTCGGTTTTTCCTTTTTTTTATAGGTATGTTAAATGTGTCATGAACGTTTGGGAGGAACTTGCTTTTCAGCGAGACGACTGGCGAAAAAGAGGGGAGGCCTTTGCCCAGCAGTGGGACACACATAAACAGGCTAGATAAAAAAAAATTAAATGTGTGTCAACAGAGAGCTTGGTGATTTTAGGAATTTTAGTATGTAACGCCTTTTCTCATTTTAGTGTTCTTTATTTTCGATATATCGGGTGTGGCCTGTAATAGGAGCAATAAATTAAAACATAGATTCTACTCTTCAAACCGAACAACGTTTGTTCAGCAACTTAAAAAAAACAGTTTCCAGAATTTTTTATTATTAAAAAAAAATTAAATAGTATTTTCAATGTACGTCGTCCAACCAATGTTGTGACAGCTATGTCAATGCTCAGGGAATGTCAATACATGTCAGCATTGACATAGCTGTCACTCTACTAATATCAGACACTTCGCAATACATTGCTTCTTTGTCTTTTTTTTGTGGCACAACATAGTGGCTCCACTTCGCGTGATGGTAAGCAAAAAGGGGAGCCCAAGTCGCAATGGCAACTGACGAGAAACCAACGGTGCCAAGTCAGTTGAAACTACCATGCTGGCCCGAGAGATGCTTCTTCACGATGAAGGAATTGCCAAACTTCTTGGTACGGGTGGGAATATTCTCCACGGTGAGGCGATGACATCGCAAACTGGCACGTGTGGTTCTATGACGGAAAGGGGAGGGTGGGATTGGGATAAGAGAAAATAACTCTTCAGAACACTCGCCATGGTATAGGCGATAGAAAACGCTCAGCGACCCAATGTCCCTACGTAATTGAAGGGGTTCGAGGAATCGGGTACTGTCTAAACATTATTCTGCAAAATATCATTTAACACACGTTATTTTCAGAAGTTGCTTAACAAATGTTGTTCAGTTTCAAGGGAAGAATCAGAGACATTTAAAAAAGACATGTACATAGTTAAAGGCCTAATAAAAACAAAAATAACGATCGCGTCTTTTGTGTTACGAAAGTTACTCATCCATACTAATATTATAAATGCGAAAGTGTGTCTGTCTGTCTGTCTGTCTGTTACCTCTTCACGCTAAAACCGCTGAACCGATTTAGATGAAATTTGGTATATACATAGTTTCAGTACCGGGGAAGGACATAGGATACTTTTCATCCCGAATAAATGTAGTGTTCCCGTGGGGTGAGCGGGTAACACCGCGGGGCACAGCTAGTACAAAATATATGGGTAACTATCGTTACACAAAGGAATCGATTAAGTTTTGTTTTAACTAAAGCCCTTAACTATGTACATGTTTTTTGAAAATGACTTATCTATGTTTTAATTTATTGCTCCTCTTACAGGCCACACCCAGTACCCGGTATATGTCAGTGTAAATCAAAGTATAGAATGTTGGGTCAACACACAAACATTAAACGCTATTACGAATAGAATAATAAAAAAACCAACGGACCGACGAAATAATTAACTATGTACAAAAGGGTGGCATCGTAGCGCCATCTACCGTAAAGATTTATACTCAATGGCTCTGACATCTGGTTTGTGGTCCAGCTGGGAGGACGCCCGTGTTGGCCCGGAAAGCCGTTGGAAACGCATCTTCGAATCCTGTCCGAACCATTAAATTTTTAAATTTTTCGCTTCATTGTAAACACAAATATTTGGCCATGCTCAGATTCAAACCCAGGACCTCCGGCTCCGGCAGCGGCACTACAAACTTCGCGTCGTTTAACTAATTGACAACATTTCATATTTTTAAGACTATCATTTTATTACTTTTCTGAATTCTGCTTAAAAAGATGAAGTAATCTCTGTTTTTATTTATTTTCTGAGATGATTATTTATTTTATTATTAATTTATAAAAACATACTCATTTTAAAATGTGGCAACACCAAAACCAGAACTTAATGGAACGGTTACTTTAGTCGGTTTTCTTATTAAAAAAAAACTTAATAAAACTCCTTTAAAACTCGGTATGCATCTGTCATCTGTCAACGTCAAATAAAAAAAAAATCTATGTTTTCGCTCTTTGGTTTAGACAACAACCCTATTCAGCCCGTATTGTCTTAGATTGCAGTTATTTGATGTATTTTCTTATATTTCCTTAAATACAGAAGAATAAATTCCAAGATTTTTTTTTAAGGTACACGACATAAAGCCCTGTCGATCTCTATATTAATTTCCACCTGTTATAAATATGAAATGTTGTCAATTGTGGATCTAATCACTATCTTAATTAATATAATAATAGGAAACGGTGCGTCACGCCTAATTCTATTCTATTACGTTGTGAGATTTATCTTTAGAAGGTGTTAATTTATATAAATATTTAAACTTACTGTACAGTCGAGTTCATTTACATTTACACACTTACGAGAACAAAATATCTGAACACGACTTTATGCTCCTGATAATAGGGTCGTGTTCAGATATTTTTGTTCTCGTAAGTGTGTAGATGTAAATGAACTCGACTTTACATGTAAAGAAAATTAACGATGCTTGACGGAATTTTAGATACCTTTATGAAGAGATTTTATTGGGATAAGATACTACTGGTAGACCTTTTTTACAGTAGGTAATGAATAAAATGTCGGTCACTAGGTTTTTGGTTTATTTATGTTTGAATAGGTTTGTAGGCATTTTTTTGTGAAGATCAAATGTCTAAATGAGGAATAAATACATTTAGAGTGCTCTAAGAGTCAGAAATTACTGTTAAAGTTCGAGATTCCTACGGAGCGCTGAAAACGTTTCATACAAATGGCGAGCGGGCCGTGATGTCATCACTCCAGAATGGTTACAATATGTATTGTGAAATAACTAAATTGCCGTTTAAGTGTATGGTTGTCATACAATTATTGTTTTGTTGAATCACGAGGAGTCCGATAAAAATAATAAAGCTTTTGGACTTTAATACTTAAATCTTGCGTACCTTTGATGTCCACATATTTCAAAACCAACCGATTCCCTCCGTTTTGCGCACTTTAGCACGACTGAGCACCATTGTGTAATGAAATCTACCCCGGCTCGCCCTGAATTCTTGTTTCACGCCACGCGAGTGCTAATTTCTCCCTTCGGCCATTTTGGCACTGTCCCTGTCGACCCAGGACCTATTATGAGGTTAGAGTGGTTAACCCTTTTGTTATAGACAAACGTTTCATCGAATTTGCATTTCATAGAAATTTCATTTCATCGAAAGCATTTTTATTTTGAAACAAAAGAAGATCCCCGGCTAGAGTTTGGGTCGTTCTCAAAAAATTTGCACCGCTGCGCTAATTTTGCATTATTTTTTAAAGTTGCGATTTCTTCTTTTATTTTTTATAGGATCGCTAGAAATATATTCAGACAATTGATATCACGTCGAGGGAAGTAGTTAAATTGAATATCTTAGAAGATATGGATGTTTGAAATTTTAGGTCGACAGGTGAAAGACATCGATGTCAGGTAAACGACATTTGTTACCAAGTTATCGACAATGGGTGCAGGTTTGCGACAAATATGTTCCAACTTCACTGAATTTGTTAACAGGTTAAAGACGACGGTTGCAGGTAAGTGACATTTTAAATAAAATCTACGTTGAACTGTCAAATAGTGCTTTTTTGATTGATTTTGTTTTTCTTTTTTCCTTATGCTAGTAATTTGCATAAAACAACAAGCATTTAATTCTCATATCATAGGACATTTCTCAGGAGGTTTTTTGAAGCCTGTACTATCCAGAAAGGTCATAACCGGAAAAAAGATGCAAAACTCAAGCATACCCACGTGATTTTATAAATTTCTTATGAAGGTTCAACAGCGAATCATCTAAATAACGTTTCTGCATCCTGATGCTGCCTCTTTTGACATATTCTTTCCTACCCGCTGAGTATGTTACTGCTGTTTTCGTCATCTTCGAGGAATTCCTTCACATCTGATAACCAGAAAGCCTTCGGCTGCGTTGGATGGGACAAGTTATGGGAGGTATTGTCTGAAGCTGCCAGCACATCTGGTAACACTTTATAAAGCCTTTACGAGTCTGAATACAGAATGGTGTCAGTAGGAGATGTCAAATACAAGAACTTTAAGTTCCGGACAGGGATGCATAATATCCCCAATACTATTTAACAGATATGGAGCCCTTGAAGGTACGTGGTAGACATCGCCTATTTTGCATCACCCGAAGCAGAAGTGGCCCAACTTTTGGAATGACTCAAAACAACCAGCCTCAAAATGGGTCTCGATATTAATAAATATAAGACCGAGCTGATGATAGTCGACCATTACTAGTCGACAAAGTACTAACCTGCTTCAAGAGTTTGAAACTGTTGATCAGTTCCAGTACCTTGGCTCCATTTTCACAAATAGACGCACATGGAAACCACAGATTCGCAGGTGAATCGGAATGGCCAAAACAGCGATTACCCAACGCGGCAAAATATGGAAAGATAGACACATCCCTAACCGAACTAACATGCACCTCGTCTGTGCCCTTTTCTTCTCCATATCTCTTTATGGGGCAGAGACCTGGACGCTCAAAGCCACTGACAGGCAGAGGATTGATGCTTCAAAATCTGGTGCGGGTGCCGCCTGCTAAGGATTCCTAAGACAGCTTGAAAGTAAAATGGAATACTCAAACTAAGCTACTCCGGAAATTTATATGTTTTTATAACAACGAAACATGAGTTGAGACACGGCGAGTGACCGATAAAACCTGGTTTTTAAATAATTTTGTATAAGTGTTTAAATAATTGTCGTTCACCTGCCGTATGTGTCGTTCACCTGTTTTTATATAGACAAGTGAACGACCTACAGGTGATGGACAAAATGACAGTTATGTCATCAAAACAAATAAAGTATTTCGTTGATGAACTGCATATTTATACACATAAAAGTAGACCATACTTTACGCGTTATAAATTAAAATGAATGCAATAGTACACACGTCAACCAAAATATGGAAGGCAGAATATAGACTACATACCCATTACAAACTCCCGCTCGCGTAAGAGTATGTATCATATTTTTTTAGTGCAGCACACTGACGACGTGTCACTCGGAACAGTGTTAGGTGGCAACTGAAGGTCTCGATTTATGCGGGATTAGGCAGGGGAAACGAAATAGTAGTCACACTAATTGTAATGTTTGTCTCATGACAAGTGAACGACAAAAAATGGCGTGGACAAACTTAAATTGCAAATAATTCGCAAAATAAGCATAGTATTATTATTCGATATGGTAGTATTCAATCGTCATCATATATGAAAATAAAATGGAGTACTGAACTTAAGCTAAGTCGGTAATGTATATGTTTTTATTACAACGAAACATGAGTACCTCGCGTTGGGACACGGCAAGTGACCGACAAAACCTAGTCTTAAATCGTTTTTTTGTCTATTAATATACTTTACTTTTAATTGAAAGCATTTGGCCTCTATGTAAAAAGTGTCTTTAGATATGTGATGATAATTGAATATTTAAAATAATGCGGTGTAAAAAACTTCTTCTAAGACAAACCTGGTGACAGGTGGCGGTGCAAATATTTTGAGAACGACCCTTTTGCCCTTAAACTATGTAAGTAAGGATGTTTCTCTACCTACTTCTGTTACTTGGCCATCGAATTACCTTCGCGCATCTAACGGCGATCTTAAACACCAGTAGTGCCGCCCCACGCCAGGGACTTGGCTGGCTAGCATCAACGTGGCAGATGACGTCAGCATCGCCATACCCATCTCTTGTCTTGTATGGACTTTATCCGACTAAATGCGTACGTTGGCGGAGTTGACGGCGTTCTACTTTAGCGGTGTGCTCTTTTCACATCATTGCGCGAGATGTGCCATTTCCGAAAAATTCCGGAAACTCCTCAATTTCCATATAAAATGTGGAAAGTTACAAAAAAAAGCGAAAAAGGCACATCTCTGACTTTAGCATAGTGCTACTTTTCAAATCTACCGTAGCAATGTGCTTTTCACATCTACTTTATCAATAGGCTCTGGACTGCGTTTTAGCTTACCTTGGCGGAACTGACGGCGATCTTAAACACCAGTAGTGCTAGCCCCACGGCCAGAGACTTGGCTGTTAGCACGGTGGTGAGCAGCATCCAGGTGCTGGTGGCTCCGATGTGGAAGATGAGGGGCATCATCGCCATGCCCATCTTCTTCATTCCTCGACCTTCGGACTCTAGAACAAGCGATATATTGTTATATATATAGAAATATCAGCACGCAAAGAAATATTAAATTGCCTTCCATCGGGGGCCACACCGGGACTCGAACCCGGAGTGGCCTTATTCCTATAATTTTTTTTTTCATATTATGACATATATATTGATAATTTCAATCAACTTTTGAAGTGAATAATACTTTACCCCGAGTTCTAGGTAGTAACATAACTATTTCATGTTTTCATTGCGTGTAGTCGAAGATAAGTAGAAAAAACAAAATTTCCGCGCCAATTTTGTCAATTTCGAGTAGATTTGAAACAAAAATTATCAATGTACAATTCAAACTGTAGGTTTAAAATATATACCAATAAATCCCAATAGCCCTGTTCTAGGTAGTAACATCAATAATATGTTAAGAAACATCTTTGAACATAGAGAAAATTGTCTAAAAGAATCAGCATTTTAAAAGGAATAAGGCCTCTTATAACCTTCCTGATGAGTCTGGTCGAAAACTATCCGACTCCAATGAGCGAAATGGGTATATAAGTATTTTGTTTATGTTGATATTTTCAAAAAGCGCTAAATCTATCTCGATGAAATTTATATGGGACCACCTCAGCATGATCTACCAAACAAAAATAATCATCAAAATCGATTGATAATTGGCGGAATGTTCGCGTACAGTAGAATTGAGAACCTCATCCTTTTTGAAGTCTGCTAAGAACAGTTCACCGTTGATGTTAATCACTACATAGTATAAAACAAAGTCGCTTCCTGCTGTCTATGTGTCTGTCTGTCTGACCCTATGTATGATTAGATCTATAAAACTACGCAACGGATTTCAATGCGGTTTTTTTTAGTAGATAAAGTGACTAAGAGGAAGGTTTATTATGTAAGTATAATACATGCATAATTTATCAACAATGCACCCGTGCGAAGCCGGGGCGGGTTGCTAGTACAAACATAATATTGAAATGGTTGCAATGTGTGTATGTATACGTCTAACTACCAATTCCAAGTTTTTTCAACGGCCATTGATGATGGCAATTTATTACCCGACTACAACCAAAAAGAGTAGGTACTATAATTCTCCTGCGATACAGGATGTAAGGCCCAATTACAAATGTTTCAACTAGGTACACTTTTTTTCCAAAATATGCCCCACAACCATTTTTTGCGTCTCGTCGTCGGTGATGTCGGCAGTTGAGGTTTCACAAAAAGTGCAAAAAACGAACCTGCCTAGTGGTTAAAATACATGTGAAAGAAGAGTGGTTGAGAGACAGTTACTTAATGCCTTTGTGAAGTGTTAATAAACTAAACGTATGTAGTGCTTCGACGCAATAAACATAATAATTAACACACACACATCACATACATGGCGGTTTTACATTACAGTGATATCTTCCAAATAAACTTTCCGCAGAGGGAGTAGGCAAGACACTAAGCCGTAAAAATAATAATAAAACATATTTCGGTTATGATCGACTTTTAAAACACAATGGCAAAAATAATAAGACTTATAAAAAAATAAGAAGGCTTGTTATTTTTGCCATTGTGTTTTAAAAGTCGATCATAACCGAAATATGTTTTATTATTATTTTTACGGCTAGCTATCAAGTAGACAACTATAACAATGATTTAAAGTAGGCCCGTCTTTTCTGTAACTACATTTCCAAAAGCGATCTTAAAGCTTCATTCATAACATAGACATTTAAAAAACCGCTAAATAGGTCAAATCACTTTGAAATTTAAAACACTTTTAATTTTATAAGAAGATTGAATTCAATCTTCGTATAGTAAAAATGTATACAGCGTGTATATTTGATATAACCGCAAATTGAAGCTAGACGTAGATTTTAGTGCTATAATCTGATATTTATTACAATTATTAATTTAGCGTTAACTGCCATACTATAATTAATTTTCTGAGCAGCAATGTATGGCGTACACTTATTAAAAGTTGTTACTAGTGACAGTTGTCATCACGATGTTAAGTGTCAACAAACAACAACAAACAAATACATTGCGTGCTGTATTATTTTATATGGGATAAAAAGGTTCGATTTTTTAAATAATTTACGGATGAATATATTAATAAGTGCCTATACCAAGACCCCGTAAAGTTTGCTGTATTATAATAGAGTTACGCCTGAATGGGCAAAAAAGTTATGAATAAGCCGAAAACGTGACCATTCAAATCGTTTGAATTAATTTACGCTCCTATGTAGAGCCTTTTAAGAGGCCTTATACATATTAAAATGTATTTATTTCACACTAGCTGTGCCGCGCGGTGCTACCCGCTCATCACGGGAACACATTTTTCGGGATCAGCTACCTTCATACCAAAATATATCAACGTTGGTCCAGCCGTTTGACTGTGAAGAAGTACAAACATACACATAAACACACTCACAAACTTTCGCCAAATATATAGATAATTTCTTCCAACTTTTTAAAGTGAATATTTTTTCCTTGAGTTCTAGATAGTAACATAGCTATTTATTTCATGCTTTCATTGCGTGCAGTCGTAAATAAGCAAAAAAAAATACATATTGTAAATTTCGAGTAGGTTTTGAATGAACAATTAAAAATTCAAACTGCAAAAACTTAAATATATCTAGATCAATAAATTTGCAATAGCCCTATTATACTTCTAGTAACATTGATTATAATATGTTAAGAAACATATTTGGTCAAAGAGATAAATATCTAAAGCAATCGGCATTTTTAAGACTGCGCCGAGCGAAATGTGAAAAAATAGGCAGTTGCCGTTAGGTAGATAACGTCAACACTAGTTATTTAATCCATTTCTAAATCTAAACTATATATTTAGCACTTCGAAGAATGTGTTAACAACTTCTCCGTGGAAAAATTATAAGATTATTAATATTTTACCCTAGAGAGCTAAGTAAAGTTGGACGAAAATTGTAAAATCGTAAGCAGGCGTTAAGTTTTTTTATACTTTAACAATGGAAATCTATTCAGATTTTCAATTCAAAAAAAGATGAATGTGTACATTACAATTTGTCCGCATCAAATATTTCAATTATTGTTTGGTATTAAAGTTCCAGATTTATCTAAAAGTGCTTTTAATTTCTCCATACATTTTTACTATGGCGGCCGCGCGCCGATTTACATAAATAGGTACGCATTCCCCGCGCTCTATGGGTCAGTCGCTAACGCTCGGCGCCCTCTTAAAGGATAAGTAGGTAGCCTTAATGGTAGGAAAATACAAAATGTATGATAGTTTTTTTGTTTGGAACAATAAGTTTACCCAGAGTTGTACGTACAATACAAGCCGTTCGAGTGATCGGAGAACATACATAAACCAATAACAAACACAAACAACCCCTACGAACTGAAAACCTGCTCCGTATTTAGACATCAATTGAAAACGAAACTAATGGAATAGAAGATCTATATCGAATTGATAATATGTATTCAAGGGTGGATCCAGGAAGGGGACAAATAACTTAAATAAGCCAGGGCAGATTAAACATATTGTCAAAAAAATGTTAACTAATAGAAATATAGAATCTTAAATATACATAGGTGTATTTAGTAGGTATTCTGAGTACATATTACTAGGAATAGGTATGAGCCTATACCTAGTGGTATGCTTAGGCTTAGTAATATCCATACTAATATTATAAATGCAAAAGTGTGTCTGTCTGTCTGTTACCTCTTCACGCTTAAACCGCTGAATCGATTTTGACGAAATTTGGCATGGAGATAGTTTAAGATCCGAGGAAGGACATAGGATAGTTTTCATCCTGGAAATTATCCCTAAAAAGATTGAAAAGTGAGTAAGTAATTCATGATCACATTGAGGACCCTGTAGGAAATGTAATGATTAGACCAAATGCACAATTGCTCTTACATTTGCTTAGACGCTTTTAATAACCCCTTTTATTAATTAAGGTGATTAGGTGGATATCTATTGTGCTGTACGAGGTTGCTTCCATACTTCCAAGTTCCACGCGGACGTAGTCGCGGGCAAAATCTAGTAATCTTAATAAATTAAAGATTTCCTCTAAGCTTTGTAAAACAAAAATAATTAAGTGAAACAAACAGCTGAAATTTTAATTTTATTTAAATCATAAGAATCAAAGAAGATAAAATTTTTTGAAATATGTGACTTCAAAGGTACGAAAATTTTATGATTTCTTTTTTAGCCCAAAAGAAATTGTTTTTAGAATCCTCGTAATTGATCAAAACAATAATTGTACAGCAACCATGAACTTAAACGCACTTTTCACGGTGAAAATGGAAAATTACTTATTTTCTCCATAAAAATATTGGTACCCAATCCACAGATGACGTCATATGTAGGTGGGTCATTTCTATAAAGTGTTTTTAGTCCTCTGTAGGAATGTTGAACTTTAACGGTTATTTTTGTGTAGGTAGTCCCATATAGACATTTCATCCCAATAAAAAAAAAATGAATTTTACAATGAAGCGAACAATTGAAAGATTTAATGATTCGGACAGGATTCGAACCTGCGTTTCCAACGGCTTTCCGGGCCAACACGGGCGTCCTACCAACTGGACCACCGAACCAGATGTCAGAGCCATTGAATTTTTCAACCAGTTGCTTCGACATGCCTTAGGGTGGTGCCGTGTTGGCCCGGAAAGCCGTTGGAAACGCAGGTTCGAATCCTGTCCGAATCATTAAATTTTTCAATTATCGCTTCATTTGTAAACATTTAGTTTACGTTAGCAGACGTTACTGCTTTAATAAAAATAAGTAAAAAAAAAATTGTCCGCATGCCTATCGGGGCTCAACGTTTGTGGACAGCCAAGATACCTGGTTAATGATATTCTAAATTTTAACAGTACTGGTTACCACAAATGAGGACAAACCTCAGACCACGGTTATTGTTAAGACACAATGCTGCCAACATAATTCGATTTTGACATGTATTGTATTTTTTTTAAATTCAATTTGTGCTCTGATTTTCATTATTTTTAATTGTAATTGTGTTTTTTATAATTGTTATTTAAATTTTATTATTTTTGTGTTTTTAATGTGTTAATGTGTATCTGTTTTGGCTATATGTAAACATATATATATATGATAAAAAAAAGCGTTTTCGAGGAAAAGGTGCCATAACGATTCGATGATCTCGTCAAGATCGCAAGGACATATATTACCTAAATAGAAGCGGGACTGTACTCCTCTAATGGTATGGTAAGCAATTTTTCTTAGTTTTTAATAACTTAGATAAATCAATTATAAACTGTGTAAACCATCCATTCGGTAACATACTGTTTGTTAGTCATAAAAATATACCTTCAGGTATAATAAAGTTTTGTATAATGTCAAAAAGTGTTATTGTTTTTATTATTATTATAGGCTTAGTAAAAAAGAAGTAAATAAATAATAAATAGATAAATATTAAGGGGCGATCTTACACAAATCGACCTAGTCCCAAACTAAGCAAAGCTTGTACTATGGGTACTAGACGACGATATACATAATATATAAATACATTATCTTAGATAACATCCATGACTCAGGAACCAATATTCGAGTTCATCACACAAATATTTGCCCTGGCTGGGATTCGAACTCAGGACCGCCGACTCAGTAGGCAGTTGTAATACAAACCGAGCCAACCGCGTCATCAAATTGAACGAAAAGCGAAAGAAGCGCGTAGGTAAGTGGAAGAAGATAAAGATTACCGATTTTAAAATTTACTACCTTAAATTTTTTGATGTATTCTAAAACAAATGATTACTACATATTCACTATACATAATTAACTAATAGTATTAATTCTGAACGAAGGTTCAATAAAAAAAGTTTATATATATTTTTAAGTAGGTACCTATGTAAAATTGGCACGTTTATTTTTAAATTGTTTTACCACGATATAAATCCTTATTAAGTATTCAGCTATCGATAATTTACTTATGCACGCACTGTCACTGGCTGAAAAACGCACGAATTTAAAAAAAAACTCACGGTTTTCAGTTTCCGCCAATCTTGTCTTCATTTCGTCGTAGTGCAAAAATCTTCCTAACTCCGTCTTCCCCAAATGCTGATCGTTGAAACTCTCCAACCAATTCGAAACTTGTCCAGCATATTCAGCAAACTTATTTTCCAATTTTTGTTCCAACGCTGGTAGAAAACCATTATCTTTGGCGTAAGCACACGAAACGAAAACAAAAACTAATAGCGCTACCGAACGCATTTTAAAAATGTAATGTTCTTATTTCAAATTCCTTTTTTTTTAATTTGAAGGCGCGTTCGGAGGCCGCGGTTGAATTTTTGACTGCCGGCTGCCGCGGAGTTTGTATACTTTATTATAGTAGTGAGGCGTTTTTGAGCATTTTTCTATGAGAGGGGGGTACTGGTTTCACGCATTGTGCGTTTCCGAATTTGAATTTGGCTTTAAGGTGGATTTAGCTGATTATCTACCTATTATGTAACGAACGTTTGAGGCAGACTTGAAAATAGGCACGTCATAATAACCCTGAAAAAGAAAATGATAGGCTGGCTTAAATACCAAAGCCATTAGAGTGTTACTATTCTGTGCATTAATTATAGAATTTTGTCAGATACTAACCTTTTTTTACTCTATAGTACACACAAAAAAGAGGCTTTTATTAACATCTTTTGTTAATTACCCGTTAGAAATGGTGAACTCATAAACTGAATGAAATTCAACTTCACTAAGAAGTTAGTATATTCTCTCCTCAGTTCGTCAGTTCCTATATGTATGACATGACTATGAGATTGTATAGAAAAATTACAACAGATGAAACCTACATAGGTACCTCCTTATTTTTTACCTGTCTGCTTACAAGTTACATGGAGAAAAAAAGTAGAACATGGACATACATACGTGTACATTACGCTTGTATAGGTCCATTCCATGTGTATGTCAACAAGTCTGACAATCTGAATTGACATTAACAAATCGGAGTGATAGATATCAAAAATGTCAAAATAAACGACTGAATCTTAACATGATGGCTAGGCTGATTGTGATCAACGGTTTTATTGCAAAGTTTATGTGTGACAGACGCAACATAATTATCATATATAAGCGATTGAGAGGAAAAAAATAAAAACGGTCAAGTGCGAGTCGCCCTCGCGCACCAATGGTTCCGTATGGACTATGAAAGCAATGCATATTGCTCTAACGAAAATATTAACTGTATCTACTGAACGACAAATTTAGCTTTACCATTGGCAAACTGTTAAGTGCTTTAAAAACTATATTTTTTATGATATAATTACAAATGTATAGTTTTCCAGATTGTATAGTTTATAGACGTGGCGCGCTCGATCTTATTTGACATATATGCGTATACTAGGTGCGCCGCGCGGTGATACCTGCTTATCCCACGGGAACACTACATTTTTCGAGATAAAAAGTAGCCTATGTGTTAATTCAGGGTCTCAGCTACCTTCATACCAGAGTTTATCAAAATTGGTCCAGCCGTTTGAGCGTGAAGAAGAAACAAATTTATTTCTCACAAACTTCGTCTTTATAATATTACTAGCTTTTGCCCGCGACTACGTCCGCGTGGAACTTGGAAGTATGGAAGCAACCTCGTACAACACGATAGATATGCACCTAATTACCTTAATTAATAAAAGGGATTATTAAAAGCGCGTAAGAGCAATTGTGCTTTTGGTCTAATCATTACATTTCCTATAGGGTCATCAATGTCATCATGAATTACTTACTCACTTTTCAATCTTTTTAGGGATAATTTCCAGGATGAAAACTATCCTATATCCTTCCCCGGATCTTAAACTGTCTCCATGCCAAATTTCATCAAAATCGATTCAGCGGTTTAAGCGTGAAGAGGTAACACACAGACACACTTTCGCATTTATAATATTAGTATGGATTAGTATGTTATGGATTGTGATGTGAGTGTGTAAAATAAATGTTTCTGATTTATTTCTGATGTACATCGCCTATATACCTAGCTACACTTATATGTCAATCCGTCAATCGAATGAAATCCCAGTACCTACATGCATTACCAACGTCTATTTAACACCTTTCCAACTGGCTGCCATCGTTTTTCTAAATCTTCAATACTAACTTGTTTCACTTTTGCCAAAATGCACGTTTTTGTACGGTCCTCTATATTTGTTGGTATATATATCATAAAATAAGTGTAATATAGTTATTTGTTATACAAGGGGGGAAAGTTGTATTTTACCCGCGAGTGTTTATTTGAAACACGAGCTAGCGAAAGGATCCTATGATTGACCACGAGCGAAGCGAGTGGTTCAAAATAGAATCCTGAGCGTAGTGAGTGTTTCAATACACGAGACGTAAAATAACTTTTCGCCCGTGTATAACACAAAACTTTTCACCTCACTACAGCGAGGAAAAAAGAATAAGGGTTTGTACTATATGTTTGAAAAATATCTGCAATAATCAACCAATTTGCCATTTATTAAAACTAAGGTCTAATTAGCTTTCATGTAGGTATTTTAAACGGGATTTTTCAGAAAATAAGCTCATGTCAAATTTTACTTTAGCTGCGTTGAAACGTCAAAACTCTTTCTCCACATGTGGATAAAAAGCGATTTTCTCAATAGATCAAACCAACAAACTGGCCTTTCCGAGCTAGTGAGGTGAAAAAGTCTTTATTCCGCTGGTAAATCTATATTGCCCTACCTCCATATGTATGGGTGTTTTAGAATACTTAAGGTGCTTAATTGCTAATTATAATGACATTTACGCACAGAAGTTATGTAAGTTCATTGAACTTAGAAAGCCATTTTTTGTTTGTAGACATTTATTCAAACTTCTATTAAATTTCGTAAAAAGTATTTTCGAAATTCAATGTCAGTTTTCATATATTTTTTTATTTTTTTCTTATACATTTTCAACGTTCGTTACGTACTTAATGATATCAGCTGAAAAACGTCCACTGACAAAGGCCTCCCCATAAGTTCTCCACAACGATCGGTCTTGCGCCGTCTTCATCCAATTTCTCCCTGCAATTCTAGCCAAGTCGTCGGTCCACCTTTTTTGCAGGCCTTCCCACGCTGCGCCTTCCGGTCCGCGGTCACCACCCAAGAACCTTTCTGCCCCAACGTCCATCGTTTCTATTATGAAGTTATTACAAGATTTATTAAATAATCGATTAGCCAACCATTATTAAGTAGAGCATTTCTCAAAAAGGTTGTACAAAATTAAGACTGCAATTGTAGTTCAATATAATTTTCCTATTTCGTTACCACGAATAGCTGACGTAGGTAACAGAACAGCCAGGCTCAAGTGGGATTGGGCGCCACGTCAGCCGAATGAACCCGGAAAGGTGGCCCACCATAGCCACCAAGTGGATGTCACCAAGTGGATGCCACCAATTGGATGCCACCAAGTTGATGCCTCAAAATGGGCAACGTAGACGGCGCCGGCCCAGACAGAGATGGCGGGATGACATAGACGCATTCCTCAGCACTGTTATATACATGTAAATAAATGCATTTAATTATTTTTAAAATCCAACCAGCCTTTTTGAATTCATGACGCCGTAAAGAAATGGATAATTCTTATTACGTATGCACAAACATTATTTTCCTTGCTTAACGTATTAGCCTTGTTCAGCGAGGAAATGCTGCATAATAGTATTACTGCAGACGCCGGGAAGAGATGGGTTTTCCGGGTGAGTGGATAGTGATACGAAGCCGGCAAGCTCTTTTCACGGCTAAGGCACGTATCGTGATTTTCTCAAACATATGCAATGAAATAAAAAATTAGTCCACAAAAAAAACAGCTGCTTTGCCTGTTCAGGAACACAGACGCCATGTTTAAAAAAAATATTTCCCGACCTAGGCCTTAAATTTTGTACGAAATTACTTAACCGTCCTCTCGAGTTGTTCCGCCCGCCCGAAACTGTTATAACGCACTTTATGACGACATTTAATGGCATTTTGAGAAAGTATTATTTTTATCAAACAATAAAAAATATAAAAAACTAAAATATTTTTTAATTACTTCCTTAAATAGTCAATTTCATTTACTTTTTACAGTTTAAACTAGTGTCGATTTATTTTAGAGCGCTCGGGTCTCAAAAATCGACCACAAACCGCAATATTAATGATTGTAATTTTTGAAAACGAGATTGTCGGTACTCTCTAACTTTCAAAACACATATACGTACGCACTCCGTAGTTCTAAATTCGTAACGCCGTCCCCTTTCCTCAAACGCTCTTTCACCTGAGAGTGAAAGGGACGCCGATATAAGAATTTCGAAATTGTAAGTAGCTCTACATACGGAAATAGCGTTTTTTAAAACGAAAGTGGCCTCGACCACTTTTTTCACGTTTGGTCAGAAAGGGTTACGCTTTTTGATAACAGCTCAAATCAGCTACTCTTTATGAAATGTCAAAAACGATCTGTTAGTATTAGTATGAAGCTTCTATGATGATACTGGCATGTGACGTCATAAAAAGCAGTAGTCAAAACACGTCTTCTTTTTAGTTACTGTACAATTAAAACTGGCCAAGAGCATGTCGGGCCACGCTCAGTGTAGGGTTCCGTAGTTGCTCATCCTTCACAATAAACTGCTGTTTTAAGCCCGAGGTTTACGTTAAGAAAATTTTTAAGCTCTATAAAAAGGTCGTAAACGCTCTAGAAACTGTAATCACTTATTACCTTCTGGAAGTCAACTTACGACCTTTTAAAGAAAAAATATGAAGTTTGGCGATAACTCAAAAACGGCTCGACCCATTTTGTTCAATATAGTTTTCATTGAAAGTATTTATAAGGCCTCATTAACATTAATTTTTCCGATTTTTTGGGGGGACACTATTTTTTTTTTGTTTTTGGAGCGAATATTTACAAAACTGCTGACTTTATCAAAAAACAATGTTACAAGACCCCTATTATTTTCACAAGACCTATTCAACGACACCCCGCACACCAGTGTTGAAAAGAAAAAAAAATCACCCCCACTTTAGGTGTTCGAGAGGTACCCGAAAAAAAAATTTTTTTTATTTTATTTTATTTTACCGTTTTGTCGGCGTTATACATACACATACTCATACCAAATTTCAGCTTTCTAGTACTAATGATCACGGAGCTAAGCCGCGGACGGACGGACCGACGGACAGACGGACATGGCGAAACTATAAGGGTTCCTAGTTGACTACGGAACCCTAAAAATAGTCCAAACGTTAGTGATAGTTTATTTGGTTCCGCCATTGGCGTATCTAACATTATTTTTCAGGGGGGCCTGGGGGGGCCTGGGGGGGCCTGGGGGGGCCTGGAGGGGGGACTGGCCATGGCCTATGAGGTGAAGCCATGAATTTCTATTGGTAACCCAAAATCCTGGGGTGGGCACTAGACCATACCCCTATATACGCCAATGGGTTCCGCGTATTTTTAATGGGTAACAAAACAATTTATATTCACTATAGTCAAATAGCGTATTGTCTCTTCCTTCTAAATAATACACATTTGTATTGCTAATAAAGATTTATATCTATAATTTGCATTTTCACATGGAACAATTTTAATAGTTGATAAGTAGGTACTTGCGCCAAAGATGGCCCTGTTCCTAAGATACCCCACTTCAAAAATGTATAGTTACTTATTCAAATTTAATGTCACTGATATTCTAGATATTGCGTTTTGGTAGTATAGGAAAATAGACTGCCCCGAAGCAATACAGCACTCATATTATTTTGATTTGAACCTTAATACTATGACGATACCGTTTGTTTTTCATATGAATGTTATAGTGGCACGTGCTAACTCGGTAGCTAGCGGCTTTGCGATAATAGAGACAATGGCCTTTGTTTGAAAGATTAGGGCTCGCAGCGAAAAATTCACCTGGGAAGAGCCGTACTATATAACCGTTCGAACGAATTCAAATTTCGCGCCAATGTTCGGTTAGTACCATATACTTAACTTATGTCTATGGTACTAACCGAATATGGGCGCGAAATTTGAATTCGTTCGAACGGTTATAACTATAACATTTTGAAGTGGGCTATCGTAGGAACAGGGCCATCTTTGGCGCCAGCTCTTAGTATAAGAATGTGAAACATATTTTTGAGTTCTATTAATCATCAGATATTGATCTAAACATTATTATTAAATGGGACTAAGGCCTTATCCGTTCAAAAATGCTGATTGTTGTAGACATTTTTCTCTATGATCAAACATTTTTCTTAACATATTATCACCTTAACTGGCCGGGTTAAGTTAAGTTTGCACCTGGTATGTATGGCGTCGGATACAAAAGTGCAAAGTTAACGCAATCGATCACGTTTGTTGTATGGGAGCCCCTTCAATTTTCATTTATTTAGATTTTTAGAATTTCTTGTTACAGCAGCAATAGAAATACATCGTCTGTGAAAATTTCAACTGCCTAACTATCATGGTTCATGAGATACAGGTGACGGACGGACAAACAGACAGACGGACAGCGGAGTCTTAGTAGCAGGGTCCCGTTTTTTACCCTTTGGGTACCGAAGCCTAAAAATACGAAATTTCGAAACATACTCGTGAGGTTTACATCTTACAGAGCCTTAACTTCACTACATAGTATAAAACAAAGTCGCTTCCTGCTGTCGGTCTGTCTGTCCCTATGTATGCTTAGATCTTTAAAACTACGCAACGGATTTTGATGCGGTTTTTTTTAATAGAGATTCAAGAGGAAGGTTTATGTGTATAATACGTGCATAAATAATTTATCAGCATTGCATCCATGCCAAGCCGGGGAGGGTCTCTAGTTTAATATATTATTGTTTTGTTAATGTTTGTAAAAACGTATTTACCAATAGTGCCACAGTGCGTAATGCTGAGGACATTTCATTGCAGCTTGAGAAAACGCATTTACCGATAGTGCCGCAATGCGTGAAGCTACTGCGTTCAATGACCTCACACACCTGTTCATTTTTTCTATTCAATATACATATTATAATGAAATTTCTACGGAAAGTGAAAATCAAAATTCAAAACCGAAAGTTAGAAAGGCCTGTTGGCATATTTGGTCAACGTCCATGACAATTAAATATGAATTAACTACAATAAGTACCTATGTAGTTTTAGATTTTTTTTTGTGAACAATGAGTAGGCTCTACAATGAAAAGAGTTTACTTAGTTTGTGTATTTGTACGTCGTTGTGTTTGAATTCATTTACGTTTTTCTCCATCAAATATGTCTGTCAATACAAGACAATATAAGTATTTATTGCACACCTCATAAGACATGCCTAACTGATACAACGCAACAAATTACAATTAGAGGTAAACAACAGGCAGCTTATCGGTAAAGAGCCATCTCTTCCAGACAACTTTTAGGTACCGTAAAACTACCCAACTATAGTCCCATGATCCAACTATGCTCCAAAATAAAACTCGTTTATTTTTATCAAAATCCATATTCTATCAGTGATTTTATACGTTTTTCTACTCCAGTACCTTTTTCTGTCATTTATATAGTCACTAACTCTAATATAAAGACATAAATTATGAAAGTCTGTAAAAGTCTATACTCTATTGCCCATTAAAACACTGCTAAACGATGTTATAATGTCGCCAAAAAAGCATCACTTCGTACCACAACAATTATATTAATCTGTGCCACAGCTTACAAGATAAACAGCTGCATTCACACAATTTGCAATTTAAAAAAAACTTATTGTCAAAGGCATTGCTGCCAACTTCAAAAAAAAAAGTTTTATCTTCAGTGCATGGATGTTTAGTATAGTTAACGTATAGTGGGCGTATACTTTATATGTATAAGTTCATATTTTTTTGACAGATGGACGTCAATAAAAAAAGTTTATCACAGACTATTTTTTTTTTAATTTTGTTGATTCCGAGCGGGAACATGTAATTATTTTCTTTGTTGTTTATTTGCATTTTATTTATGAAATGTCGAGTCGTAGAAAAAGTATTGTATGCAACGTTGCATACGTAGGTCAAAAAACGCTCGTGGCATCTTTCTTACGATGTTCGCTACGCTCACATCGTAACCCATGCCACTCGCGTTTTTTGCCCCCTCTTATACAACGGTTGCATAAAATACTATTTTATTTAAGTTTGTTTAACTTAAATAAAAACGTATAAAATCACTTATTTGTCACTTATAAAATGACTTAGAGTTTATTCGAAAGAATTGTCATAATATCAACGAGTAATTTTCGGATTAAATTGGACCATAGTTGTGTGGAGTGGACTGGACTAGTTGGGTAGTTTAGAGGTAGTGCAAAACTTGAAGATTTATTTGGTCACTAGGCGGGGCAAAAAGAAGAAAAACGATATTAAGAATGGAAATGAAAATGGAAGAAGACTAAAAACAAAAATACATAAACTGCATAAATACCTGTAATAAACAATAAAAACACTCATACATTCACCCAAAAGATAATAGGGCCAGTTGAATAAAATACGAATTATGAGAAGGATAGATAATGCTCTTTCAGGTGAGCTTTGAAAGAAGCAAGATATAATTGGGATACATTTATTTTTATGAGTCTTTATAAAAATTCAACCATTTCCGGAAATGCAGTGCGTATACACATTCATGATCATCAGTCAAAAGACGTACACTGCCTCTCCCAGAGAACGCCACCATGATCGGTCCTGCGCCGCCCGCATCCAGCAGACTCCAGCGACCTTCACCAGGCCATCAGTCCACCTTGTGAGGGGCCTACCCACGCTGCGTCGTCCGGTGCGTGGTACACAATTAGATTGTATGAATACGACACCTCTGTGAAATCGTCCTTGACGTTTTGAAGTACAAGTCATTTCGAATACTGACTTCACCGCAAACTTGGGAGTAAAACAATAACTCATCTCAAATTGGCCTTTATTTTATGATTTTAGAAATGGGCGTCTTTTTTGTTTTATTTTGTGCTGAAATTCTCGAAAAAAATATACCTTTTTTCCACGAAAATAGGTTCCACGAAATACACAGTCATAGTCATTACAAAAAAACTTACTATTTTGTAGTAAGTTTTTTAATAGGTAAGTACGTCTGTTTTTAGTGAGATTTTACAAGTAATTTAGTACACAGTGTTCATCCTTCACTATTAGAAAAAAATGTTTTTCGATATTTCCTATATTGTTTGGGGATCCATCGAAAACTAGTACTTTTTGCACCAAGGATGATTTTTATAAATACCTACTTACCAATTTCTACTAAAAGCAGCAAAAAAAACATTTAAATAAGAATCGGCCCATCTACACCCGCAAATACGTGATAGCTAATATAAAAAACATGTACCTATGTAAAAACTATACAGTGTGTTAGTTTTCCAAACATGATTTCTACAATCAGTGTGCGACGTACGCGTCGGACATGACTTCATTTTAAGATTAAGCGAATTATGTCTTAATGAGAAATTACTGTCGTTAATGGGGAGTATCAAGTTTTTGTAAGTATTTTAATTATAAGTAAGCATCTACCTAGATTTTTGCAATAAAATTTAAATAATATAAAAATGTAAATAAAATAAAATATTTTCTTTTCAAACATTTTCAAGCCCTTAGTTTCTTATTACATATCACTATACATAGTATAAAACGCGGTCTGGCGGTCCCTATGTATGCTTGGATCTAAAACTACAGCAGCGGATTATGATGCGGGTTTTTTAGGGTTCCGTACCCAAAGGGTAAAAACGGGACCCTATTACTGAGACTTCGCTGTCCGTCCGTCCGTCCGTCCGTCCGTCCGTCCGTCCGTCCATCCGTCCGTCCGTCCGTCTGTCACCTGGCTGTATCTCCACAACGGTGATAGCTAGACAGTTGAAATTTTCACAGATGATGTATTTCTATTGCCGCTATAATAACAAATACTAAAAATAAAATAAAATAAATATTTAAGGGGGCTCCCATACAACAAATTTGTTATAGATTATACATATGTATAGATGCGGAACCCTTCATGCGCGAGTCGGGCTCGTACTTGCCCAATTTTTTAATAAATAGTGTGATTCAAGAGGGAGGTTTATATGTATATTTTATGCATAATTTATCAGCATTGCACCCGTGCGACGTCGGGGCGGGTCGCTAGTTAGTCAATAAAAGCCTCCCAATGAACCTTATACTATGTACAATGAGCTGCAGAATTGCAAGGCCCATTTATGAATGATGAGCCCCTATGGGCTGCATAAATTAATGTATGTAATTGTTTCATCTTAATATTTCAGATATTTCTAGCTTCATTAAAAAATATTATGATTGTAGTTTTTCCCATTGGGTAACATACTTTCGATTTCAGTTTTTTAGACTTTTCATATCTCTTATAATTACGGCATAATCCCTAGGTCACACTTAACGATTACACCCTGTCTACCTATATTACTACTACCCATATTATAAATAAACTCAAAATTTGTATTAAAAACCAATTTTGTATGCGAAGAGGTCATGATTTCAGGAGAAATTGTTGATGCGCGCGATTTCACTATGATTACAGCGCCATTTTTCGGTAGGAATATCTTTGTACGCTCATTACGTCAAAACGGCTGGACGGATTTTAACCAATTTTGTTACAGGGATAGCTGGACATCCAAAGATGGCTATGGAATACGGTTTTGTGATTTCGGTAAAGTTATGGCTTCCTTTTTTCCCGTGAATTAGGTCGCGAGCGCCTCCTATATGGTTATAAAATAATAAATATCAGACAACCTCACACAAAATCAACCTAGTCCCAAATTAAGCTCAAGGAGGCTTGTGTTATGGGTAATAGGCGATGATAGACATACTTATATAGATAAATAAATACTTAAATACATAGAAAATCCATGACCCAGGCACAATTCGTGTTCATCACACAAATATTTGCCCTTGCCGGGATTCGAACCCGGGACCGTGGGCTCCGTTTTCCGCACTTAGCCCGTGTATATTCGGGCCGTTGGGCGTACAGATTTGCCAGCTAAGGGTCTAGCCAGCCTAACTCCGTCCAGAAGCGCAGGATTCTCCTGGTGTCTCCGCAGGCTTCTCGAAGTGACCCCGGTGCTTTGAGGATATCAGCCCGTTGTTTAGCTACGGCAGCGCATTCCAGGATCACGTGGTTAGCTGTTTCTTCGGCTTATCGCTTTCTAGTATAAATATAATTTTCTTTAAGCACTTTAAGGTCTTTAGGTACTTTGTGTTCTGCTTGCCATACATCAGAAAACATTTACCACGATCCACTTTCGATTCAAGTTCAAATTGCTATTCAACTTAGTCTCAATTATTCGTTTTTTGAACTACACTTTTTGTCTTATCCGGTTTGAGTTATCACTTTCGAACGGCGGTAGTTTATTATCAAAACGACGATAAAATGTCTATCAGTGCTTTTGAAATTGGGTTGCGGAGTGAGATAGGTAAATTGGTTTTATGGAGTTGTGTGAATTAAATTGTTATTGAATGTGTTGTTATTAGCTTTTAATGATTAATGTAATGATTATTTTGGAAATTTTAATTACCTATTTCATGTGCTCAAACGGCTTCTCGCAATTTTTACGATACCTATTAAGTTACTTCAACCTTTAGGCTCTTTCTATTTTAATTATATTTACATTTTAATTATAGATTCCTCTGGATATTTACTTATGCATATAGATATAATTTAATTATGTATTAAATTTTATATTTTTCATTTTATGACAAGTGCTCTCACTTTAACATAAATGATGATATTGATTGATGATATTCAAAAGTTTTAATCTTTATTATACCCCTATCAGTTACAATATACTGATTTTTTCTCGTCCGACGTTAATTCTTATGAATTTGTGTTCTCTGGTGTTATCTGGAACGAAGCTACGAGGGTTTGAAAATGATGCGAAACGCATCGAGAAGAGATAGGGAGTGTCCCGTTTTTATGTTTATTTATTTAAACTTTATTGCACAAAATACATAAGTAAAAGTACAAATGGCGGACTTAATGCCATGAGGCATTCTCTACCAGTCAACCACAAGGTCAAACAGAGACATTATTGGTGCGGGAAGGGTGTACAACAATACGTACCTATATGTTCATCTAGGCTTCTTTTTTGGTTCACCGTGTACTCAGATTAGAGTAAGAAATAAATATAAATGCAATACACGCCATCATATCAGTCCATAGACGCCCACTGCTGGACAACGGCCTCCCCAAAATTTTCCACAATGATCGTTAGTACACTGCCTTAATAAAATTGCTTCCCGCGATCGTTGGTCCACCTTGTTGAGGGCCTCCCACGCTGCGTCTTCCGGTACGCGATTGCCACTAAAGAACCTTTCTGCCCCAACGGCTATCGGTTCTACGAGAAATGTGCTCCGTCCACTGCCATTTAAGTTTGGCGACTGTCTGAGCTATATAACCTTAGTTTCACTAAAGTGTGTAGACATCTTTATGTAATAAAGTGTGCGCCACCTGCCCGCTGCCGCCATTATACTATGACAGACGTCAACGGGAGTGAGCAGGTCTCGGTCCACAGTAAATCCGTTAACGTTGTTTAATTGAACCTATTTCCCGCCCCCCTGAAACCCTGGACGTCACGGTTCTCTCGCGGATCCCCTGTAGCTCTACCATGAGTTTACAAATACCGTACTCGCTTGCGACTACGTAACGGATTTGTATGGAGATTTTTTACAGCGCCTCTAGCGGATACGTATAGAACTACCAGAAGTGGTCGGCACCATAAGTTGTATTTGCACGCTAACGTTAACTCGATTCGAAAGTGCGTGTAGTAAAATACGTCACGCAAATACACCAACTTCACATCAAATGAATCCGTCTCCTTCTAACTATATTGACATGGCTGAGTAAGAATAATATTAGCCCTTAGAGTAAGGAAATATCAATAGAGTTCGTGTTACTAAGTAGAAACCTACGACCTTATTGCTATCTGTGTGTAGCACATCAAGTGTCCGCAAGATAAAACGAGACGACAGAATATCTGTCAACACGTCAAATTCAAGGACGTGTTCAGCACATGTGTCTTTTTTGTTGTTGTAAGCGACGCCCAAATAGATTTATCGATATCGAAAAATTTATCATTATAATTATAGTTGCTAAGATTTGACAACACTTCATATTTTTAAGACTACAATTTTATTACTTTTCTCTATTGCACTAAGAAAAAGGACGTAATCACTGTGACACAATGGAAAGGTTACTTTAGTCTAGTGTCTAATTAAAATAAAAGTAATGAGGTTGAGCTTAACATTATTGACAGTTAATTTTTTTCGCTATCCGTGTTGAAGACTACAGCTCTATGCATGCATAGTTGTCGTAGATTTCGGTTATTTTATGTATTACCTTACATTTCTTCACATACTTACAGAAAAATAAATTCAAGTGTACATGATGCAGAGTATAACATTTGTACACTTGAATTTATGTCTATATTAATTTTCACCTTTACAAATATGAAATTTTGACAATTAATGTCAATAAATTGATTTATCCATAAAAATAACTTCTTATGCTTAACTTTAATCCTGTAATATAGAATATGATATTGAAATAAATACGCGGGTTTTGTATGTATTTTTATTGTTATCGCTTTGGTTCACTTTTATTACAATTTTCTTAGTGCAAAGATAAAAAACAGAGCATTATAAAAAATCTCCAAGATTAAGTTTTGCGATTCAATACAGCCTCACCTTGAACAGGGTTCCAAGCTTATGGAATGCTATCTTTGCGGAAGATTCAATAAAGATTTAAGTCAAAGCATAGCGAGTTAATGCGAAAAAAATTGTAGATAATCGTCAGTGATGTCATTATCATCTGCTTACTCCCCTACTTTATATGGTAGCATAAAAATCTTGACAGACTGGCCTTTTGGACAGACAGAGGCCTTTGTGACGTTTAGGCTTGAACGGTGTGAGGTCTTCAACGCCCTATCTTCCAAAATCTATGTAATAAACCTTCCTCTTGAGTCACTCTATCTACGATGCCACCCTAAGGCATGTCGAAGCAACTGGTTGAAAAATTCAATGGCTCTGACATCTGATTCGGTGGTCCAATTGGGAGGACGCCAGTGTTGGCCCGGAAAGCCGTTGGAAACGCAGGTAATGATTCGGACAGGATTCGACTGTCCGAATCATTAAATTTTTCAATTTTCGCTTCATTTGTAAACACTCTATCTATTAAAAAAACCGCATCAAAATGCACTGCGTGGTTTTAAAGATGTAAGCATACATAGAAACAGACAGACAAACAGCTGGAAGCGACTTTGTTTTTTACTATGTAGTGATATAATATAATAGTAGTCTTATCGACGTCGCATCGATAAATGTATTTGGGCGTCACTAACAACCAAAACTTTGACTCATGGGTTTTTTTTCTTTGTAGTCGACGTGTTGACAAAAATCGTCGTCACAAAGTATCTGTCGTCTCGTTTTTTCTTGCGGAAAATTGACGTGCTTTGCAGAGACACAGATATAATCGTAGGTTTCTACTAAGTAACACGAGCTCTATTGAATTTTCCTTACTCTAAAACCCGTTCCAGACCTTCCGATCCGATCCGATTTATCGGAACGAATCGGATAATGTGTAGTGCAATTGTCCGATTTATCGGAAGAAATCGGATAATGTGTAGTGCAATTGTTAAACCCGCTCCAGACCTTCCGATCCGATCCAATTTATCGGAAGCAATCGGACAATGTGTAGAGCAATTGTCCGATTTATAGGAAGAAATCGGATAAAGCCCGCTCCAGACCTTCCGATCCGATCCGACCGATCGGAAGCAATCGGATAATGTGTAGTGCAGTTGTCCGATTTATCGGAAGAAATCGGATATTGTGTAGTGCAGTTGTTAGGAAATTTCTTCCGATAAGTCGGATCGGATCGGAAGGTCTGGAGCGGGCTTATGTGTAGTGCAATTGTTAGGACATTTCTTCCGATAAATCGGATCGGATCGGAAGGTCTGGAGCGGGTTTCAGGACATTTCTTCCGATAAATTGGAACGGATTGGAAGGTCTGGAACGGGTTCCGATTTCTTCCGATAAAACCCGCTCCAGACCTTCCGATCCGATCCGACCGATCGGAAGCAATCGGATAATGTGTAGTGCAGTTGTCCGATTTATCGGAAGAAATCGGATATTGTGTAGTGCAGTTGTTAGGAAATTTCTTCCGATAAGTCGGATCGGATTGGAAGGTCTGGAGCGGGCTTAAATCGGACAATAGGCTAGTTGACTCATGTCAAATTGTAATAAACTAACGTATATAATATTCCGTATAGTATTAAGCAAAGGAAACCTAAATATATATTTATCAATTCATAAAAGTGAAAGATGGCTGAAAAGATTGAATTTGAAAATATGGTTTTTAATCTGTATTTTGAAATGCTTAAAACGCTGTCCGCCATGTTCGCTTATGATAGTGACGTCATCGGTCATGTAAACAAAACTGAAAGTCTACTTTGACGACTTCGAATAGTGCCGTCCCTCTCGATCTCCTGTCAAAGTATATTGGAGTGAGCGGAATGGCACTATACGACGGTCGAATTTCCAATATTTACAGGTAATTCTACGTCACACCACAGATTAGCAAAAGGCAAAAATGGCGGACGGCGTTTTTGACTGTTCATGAAATTTCTAATATTCAATTGATAAAATTTAGCTTTCTAGTTTTCACAAAAATACAAGACATTTTTTTTTAGAGCTAGTAAGATCATTATTAACCATTTCAAATACATTTCAAAACTGAGTCTACTACAGTCTGTTTGATATTATAACAAACATTTGACACATCACAGGACCCATATAACGTAAATTTGCGCGACATATTGAATTTCATAAAAAAATCAAGCAATGACATAGTGATTTTTCATGTATCTATAAACGTTTTTCACTTTCTATTTGATACAATTGAGTTCATGTTATATTTTTTCTTATCACGGTTTTGAAGTATTTAACGATAATAAATCATTACTCAAACAGTTACGTACTACGTCTTTTTTTTTTTTAAAAGCTGTGTTGTGACTAAATTTTGCGTTTCGATTCATGTGCTATTTCTGTAAATTGGCAGAATTCGATTAAATCGATAAGTTTATAACCTAAAGAAAGAACAATAAAACCAACTATTACTTTACATAGAAAGCTCCAGTGAGTCTGGCGGCTCGTAGCTCAAAAAAATATTGATTTACACAAAATAAACAAAAATATATTCAGGTTTGAAAAAAAGTTCGTCGATAAAATCGATTTGATCAACCATTCATAATCGTTAGATTTGGCAAACAATATGTCTTTGCTACATCACTACAAACATCAACAGAGAACTCTCAAATGTTTGTTATAATATTAAACAGACTGTAGCCTATTGCACTATGTATACATTATCCGATTGCTTCCGATAAATCAGATCGGATCGGAAGGTCTCGAACGGGTTTAATGGCGCCGCGCGCCAGTCACTTTGACAATTTTGACATTCACAATCTTGACATGCGTGACGTCACATCCATAAAACGTAAATAGAAAAGTGTAGTATTGATAGCGTATTGTGCAGTGATCTAACGTATAAGTGAATAGCTAATGAAGAATTCAACTTGAAGCGTTCATAGCCCTTCCTGGGTCAAGGCCCGATAGTCCGCGTGGTTTTTTGTAAATCGCTATCACTTTACAAAAAGCACGATTTTACAACTCACCGTACAACGTGGTATCAATCCTCTATCTAGTCGCCTAGTGCGATTGGCAACGAGACATTGGCAGTAATGGTCGCTTAACTGTGACCGGTTGCCATTTTAAAAAAAATAGAATAGAATAGAATAGAGATTCATCGACTTTATTCAAAAAAATTGGATACAATGGTATAAAGGCAGTGTTTTTCTGGTGTGTAGTGCCACAATGTACAAATACATCTATTAATACTCCACAGAAACTGTTTGTTTCTTACCGGCGAAACGCAAAAGACGAAAAATGTGGCTACGGGGAGATCCGAATGCCATTCTATCACATTAATGTATTTATGTGTGAAGATCACACTCAATCACACGTAAGTAACAATTATTTTTTTACATACGAGCTAGTGGATAGATTTATCAGTATACTTAAATCAAAACAAAATAACACCTTTAATTCCTAACCTATTGGATGTGGCCTTAGATTTATTAAACCCTATATTGTTTACAAAATTACAACACGTCACTCGGGAATTACAAACATTTTTATATTATGTTGTTTAGCTTATCTATATTCTTTATAATTTTATGTGCTGTTTTGTTATAAATATAATATTAGAATATGGTATAAGATAGCTGGTATATCAGTTATGTTAAATTTCAGATGGAAAAAAAAACCAAATAACTACATGAAGTACAAAAAGGGCTTTAGTCAGAAGATATTTCTTGCAGATGAGGCTGTTCCAAGTTAATTTCACCGTCAAGATGATTGCAAGAGGCGGCTGCCTGATACTGGATCTCATCGAGAAATTGTCCTTGTCACAGAATGGTGCTATAAATAATTGAACCTCCAGGTATGATATCTAATTTTACAAAAACTGGGCAAGTGCGAGTCCGACTCGCGCATGAAGGGTTCCATACCATAATCTATAACAAGTTTGTTGTTTGGGAGCCCCCCTTAAATATTTATTCTATTTTATTTTTAGTATTTGTTGTTATAGCGGCAATAGAAATATATCATCTGTGAAAATTTCAACTGTCTAGCTATCACCGTTCTTGAGATACAGCCTGGTGACAGACGGACGGACAGCGAAGTCTCAGTAATAGGGTCCCGTTTTTACCCTTTGGGTACGGAACCCTAAAAGTCTAATAATATAATTATAATTTTTATGTTTACACTTAAATTATGTAACTTATCTTGAATATTTATATTTTCAGAATTGCCAAAAACTCAAGATGAATAGTAATCTATCAAAAATCCTCTAATACCTGCAGAAGACTGTTCGAGTAAGAACAAAAGAGAATGTGCATTATAGAAGCAAGGCCGTGCAGACAATATACCAAAATCTAAGTATTACCACAACGCTAATGAAAGCAACTACCACTTGTCGTTACACACATCACCTTTCAAGATTTTTCTATGCCGTCCAAAAAGATCTGAGTCAGGAGTTGTCAAAACGGCTAAGAGAAAAATTGTCCTCGATGATGAAAATTGAAAAATCACATAGTGATATGTCTTGTTTTGAAAGGGTCATTCGTCGCCTGCCTTCCTCATCATTAAGGGTTACTGACTCCGACAGTAATGTTTCAGATAACAATGAGAATTTTGAGCAATTCCAGTGCCTCAAAATACTGTGCATTTAATTGACAACATTTCATATTTATAACAGGTGGAAATTAATATAGAGATCGACAGGGCTTTATGTCGTGTACCTTAAAAAAAAATCTTGGAATTTATTCTTCTGTATTTAAGGAAATATAAGAAAATACATCAAATAACTGCAATCTAAGACAATACGGGCTGAATAGGGTTGTTGTCTAAACCAAAGAGCGAAAACATAGAATTTTTTTTTATTTGACGTTGACAGATGACAGATGCATACCGAGTTTTATTAAGTTTTTTTTTAATAAGAAAACCGACTAAAGTAACCGTTCCATTAAGTTCTGGTTTTGGTGTTGCCACATTTTAAAATGAGTATGTTTTTATAAATTAATAATAAAATAAATAATCATCCCAGAAAATAAATAAAAACAGAGATTACTTCATCTTTTTAAGCAGAATTCAGAAAAGTAATAAAATGATAGTCTTAAAAATATGAAATGTTGTCAATTGAAAAGAAACCTTTGTTGTTTAGTATAATTTTATAGTGACCTATATAAACCATTTAAGTATATGTTTGATTAAGTAATTGATTACTGAATGTAATGTATAATATCCTGTTGGTAGAAATTAAAAAAAGTATTTTAATTATTTTGAGTTGTAAAGATAACAACGTTTATTAGAAGCGTTTCTATTAACATGTGCTTACATACTAAAGATGTTATCATGTTCCAAGAGAAATCAAAAAATTGAAAAACATGGAATTATATGAATAAAACAGTTTAAACGGATTATATCATGTATATTCTTTATTTGAGTCTTCCTGACGTGTTGGCTACCTATGGCAACTTTCCAGTACCGTACTGCTGTGGTTAGCTGAGAAAAAACAATTTTTCTCTGCCAAACTCACATTTGGGCAAACTAGGTACAGTGGCCATCAGTTATATCGCAGCATATAAGGCGTTCATAAATATGTGAACACGAGCCTTATTGACTGGGCGTTACAGTACATGTTCACATATTTATGAACGCCTTGTATGTTGCGATATATCTGATGGCGACTGTACATACACATTTCATATATAGCCTGTGAAAGACGGCTGTGGCTGTCAATTACAAATCGTGCCACTGATGCCATGTCGGCCACAGTCGTCCAAATTTCAATCAAAAACTTTGTAATTAAAAAGGCTACAACTACTTTTGGAGCACTTCTTTATATTTTGTAGTGACTTCAGTGGCACGTTAAATAGTTTCACAGCTTGGCGTTCAAAAGGTTCATTATAAAAAAATAAAAGACATGGACTTAATGAGTAATAGTTATTGACATGCAAGCCTGAAAAGTTGTTATTAGTGTTGAAATTGAAAGCTGAGCGAGTGAAGGAATCTACTCTCTACAGCAAGGTAAAAAAACTAAAATCTGATTTGATTTTGCCCTCTATTTAAGGCTTTTTTGCTATGATCAAACATGTTTCTTAATATATTGATGTTATTACCTATTTAGAACTGATATATTTGAAACCTACAGTTTGAATTTTTCATTGATAATTTTTTCCCAAAAAGTACTCAAGATTGACAAAATTCATATAGCAAAGTGGTGTTTTCAACTTATATTCGACTACACGATAAAAATGTGAAATAGCTTTGTTACTATCTAGAACTCAGGGAAAAGTATTATTGACATTAAATAGTTTGTTGAAATTATCAATATATTTGTTATAAGAAAAATTGTACATTTATTAAATAAGGCCTCTTAACATATAAAATTTAAGATAACAATCAATCAATAATTTATTTGCAATAAAACATACTTAAATGCGTGCAAATACAAGTATAAAATATAAGTAAAAGTAAAAAAATACTCAATTAAAATAAATACAATGCACAATGTCAAGTAAAATCAATTCATTATTGATAACAAAATAAATTTAATTATACACATGTCGTATTTGAATGAAAATTAAAATAATGACATTGAATACTTATTTCAAATTAATCTAGCGCTCTAGCATAAAATTCCTTAATTGAATAAAATGGTCTACTTGTAAAATAATCTCTCAATTTTCGTTCAAATACTCTGTAGCTACTACATTCCTTAATACTAATGTCCAATTTATTATAAGCTAATTGCAGTACTGCTTAGTTTTGTCAAAATATTTAAAATTACTCTTGGGTACTAAAAATTCATTTTTATTTCTTAGGAGTTTGTATGTGTTTTGTCTAGAGACTTTTAGTTTGTCTTTATTTTTAAATACATACAAGACACAGTACAAATATAAGGAAACAACTGTCATAATTTTGTGTTCTACAAACATGGATCTGTGAGTAACAGCTACATGTGGACACCCTGTAAGAAATCGGAGGGCTTTTTTTTTAAGAGCACCGCACCAATGTTTGTGCAGTCACACTCAACACACTCAAATCCAAACCATATTAACAAGAGTAAAGTATACATATTAAAAATTTACATGCATCACAGAGAATCACAATCATTGTGTTCAAAATACAAATGACTTTTGCACTCTAGCAGAAAGACTGAATAAACTTCTTTTAACACTATTTTTGTTTATCAATGATAAAGCAGTGCAATCAATATTGCATAATACCAGTATGTTTGTAATCATGTTGATTCAATTCGCAGTTGTCAATTGTCCTCATTTTTGCTTCTGAAATGAATTCATAATAATAATATATAATGCAGTAGTCTGTACTGTAAGGGAAGTGAGTCCCTTTAATGTTTTTCTGAGTAATCCCTTTACTTTCACAGCTGTCACTGTAGACAGAGTAAACTTTTTCCAGTAGCACTGTATAGAAGTGCATGAAGGCTCCTCGGACCGACGACGGACCCACATCCAAAAAGCAACTGTATGCTTGCATCCTCAAGCCGGAATTTCGCCTTCACTTTCGTTGACTCAGTCACATTGTATTCGGGTGTTCAGGGCACATCTTTCACTAAAACGTTCACTTTTCACATAGCGGATTACACTTTGTACATAACTTGCAGCGTGGTTATTCTTCATATTATTATAGGCTTCGCTGACATATTTTACTCTAAAAATGTCTTGCAGACATTATTTGTATCACTAATAATTGAAAAACATTATAAAACAAAAAATCTAATATGATTTCACCCTTCGATTTGGCAGTGAGAGTTATAACTACAGTCGTGAGCGTAATTTTCGATAGTTTCGAGGTGAACCTGTCAAATTTGAATCTCATGGTGCCGACATTGTCACGTCACGTAAACGATACTCGCTACCGTAAATCCGCCATGTTTTATTTTGGCCGCTATGAATCTTCCTCATTCTCTTAAGTTTAGTTAGAAAGAGACAGATTGATTCGGTGTGAAGTTAGAACAAACGTTGGCGAGTGTCTCATACACTCACACTACCGCAATTTACGTGTGTAGGAGTAACTCTATTCGAATTGCGTTTCCTCGCAAGCGAGGATAGTCGGCGTGTCGACAGTTTTCGAAAGCAACTCATGGTAGAGGTACTGATTTTTTATTCGATCACGCAAGGAGACACTTGATGTCATTAAATAGTCAATAGGCACACACATAACTGAATAATGTTATAATGTGTACCTAATGTTTACAAATAAAATATTTTGATTTTGAAATTTATCGATCGATCCAAGAATAGCCCCTTTTGGCTCAAAGCGAGTGTCCGGTTTATCGGAACATGACGGACAAGACGTCTTATGCGGTATCTATTTCAAAAAGCGTGCTCTAGCACCTCTTTTGGCTCTTTAGCGTTTTTAGGGGTCCGTACCCAAAGGGTAAAAAACGGGACCCTATTGCTAAGACTCCGCTGCTCGCCCGTCCCTCTGTCTGTCTGTCTGTCCGTCTGTCACCAAGCTGTATCTCATGAACCGTGATAGCTAGACATTGAAATGTTTTAAGATTTTTTTATTTATTTTTATTAAAGCAGTAACGTCTGCTAACGTAAACTAAATGTTTACAAATGAAGCGAAAATTGAAAAATTCAATGATTCGGACAGGATTCGAACCTGCGTTTCCAACGGCTTTCCGGCTTTCAATTTTCGCTTCATTTGTAAACATTTAGTTTACGTTAGCAGACGTTGCTGCTTTAATAAAAATAAGTAATTCAATTCGGGTGTAGCACATCGTTACTATCGATTTTCAACAAATTTGAGACGATGGTGCCGACGATAAAGTCTAAATCTTTACGGTAGATGGCGCTACGATGCCATCCTAAGGCATGTCGAAGCAACTGGTTGAAAAATTCAATCGCGATCAGTTGTGTTAACTTTGCACCTCATTTGTATGCGGCGCCATGCATACCAGGTGCAAACTTAACTTAACCCGGCCAGTTAAGATGGGAAGTGTTTGTACGGAACGAATCCGATTCGCACTTGGTCGGTTTATAGAGGCTTACGGCCTAATTCGATGAACGTCGAAATTTGCTCATAATACACCACACAGATGGTTTCTTTTTCCAAAACAAGGTGTAAATTGTAATGACTGCATGCAACAGTCATCTCATGCAGTACATGTTTTAACCGAAATTCGACTACATACATACAGCCCGACCAAAAAGAGTAGAAATTAAAAAGTGGCAATACTGTAGTGTCGTCCCCGTTTTCTTATATTGATTAGAAAGGGAGGACACTACAGTATTACCACTTTTTAGGGTTCCTTAGTCAACTAGGAACCCTTATAGTTTTGCCATGTCCGTCTATCCGTCTGTCTGTCTGTCCGTCCGCGGCTTAGCTCCGTGATCATCATAGTACTAGAAAGCTGAAATTTGGTATGAGTATGTGTATGTATTACGCCGACAAACCGGTAAAATAAAAACTAACAAAAATCTTTTTTTCGGGTACCTCCCCTACACCTAAAGTAGAGGTGTTTTTTTTTTGTTACAACATTAGTGTGTGGGGTGTCGGTGCATAGGTCTTTTAAAAATAATAGGGGTTTCCCAACATTATTTTTTGATAAAGTCAGCAGTTTTTTATATATTCGCTCCGAAAATAATAAAAATAGCGTCCCCCCCTCTAACTTTTCAACCACGGGTCGAAAAATTATGGAAAAATTAATGAACAGGAAGCCTTATTAGTAACTTTCAATAAAAACTATATTGAATAAAATCGGTCGAGCCGTTTTTGAGTTATCGCAAAAATTCATAATTTTCTTTAAAGTGACGTAAGTGCTACGCGGTGTCCTTATACTTCGAACGTGACACATATTAGTTAAGAGCCATACTGTATTAAAACATTTCGCTTAATCTGGCGCGTATAATCGATAACTTCCGGAAGGTAATAAGTATTTAACTGTTACTTTGGCGTTTACGACCTTTTTTAGAGCTTGAAATCTTTCTCGTAATTTTCGTCTATTGTGAAGGATGGGCAACTACGGAACCCTACACTGCTCTTGGCTGGTTTTTAATTTCTACTCTTTTTGGTCGGTCTGTAGGTAGTGCATAGTATTTTGTCAAGCAAGCTGTTTTAGCTTGCTTTCTCAATTAACTTCAGTGAAAAAGTTGAGATAGAAATATGAATGAAATACGATGGGAGGCTTGTTAAAAATTTTCGAGAACCTTTAAGAGGCCTTATTCCTTTTAAAAAATTGGGCAAGTGCGAGCCCGACTCGCGCATGAAGGGTTCCGTACCTATAGTTATATATAATCTATAACAAGTTTGTTGTATGGGAGCCCCCTTATATATTTATTTTATTTTATTTTTAGTATTTGTTGTTATAGCGGCAATAGAAATACATCATCTGTGAAAATTTGAACTGTCTAGCTATCACCGTTGTTGAGATACAGCCTGGTGACAGACGGACGGACGGACGGACGGACGGCGAAGTCTCAGTAATAGGGTCCCGTTTTTACCCTTTGGGTACGGAACCCTAAAAATGACTATTATGACAAATGTGTTGATAATTTCAATCAACTTTTTGAAGCACATAATAATTTTCCCCGAGTTCTAGGTAGTAACATAGCTATTTCATGCTTTCATTGCGTGTAGAAAATAAGTATAATAAACTAATTTTCCGCGTGAATTTTGTAAATTTCGAATAGTTTTTGGAACAAAAATTATCAATGAAAAATTTAAACTGTAGGTTTCAAATATATACCAATAAATCCCAATAGCACTCTTCTAGGTAGTAACATGTTTGATCATAGAGAAAGAATTCTAAAACAATCAGCATTTTAATAGGAACAAGGCCTCTTAAATAATGTTTTGTTTTTCGATAGTCCTTGCTGCAAGGATCTACAAGCTACAGATTATTATTTTTTTTATTGACAATTTGACAGTTCTCAATTAGTGGCTGAATGGGTCTTTGCCTTTAAAACGAAAAAAAAAAAAAAAAGTTGATTGCTCTAATCCAGGGTGTAATCTTTTTAACATAGTGGCTCCACTCCGCCTGATGGTAAGCAAAAAGGGGAGCCCAAATGGCAATGGCAACTGACAGGGAACCAACGGTGCCTTGTCAGTTGACACTGCCATGCTGGCCCGAGAGATGCTTCTTCACGCTTAGTTAAATAGACCCATGTTGTAAGAAGGAAGACACATATGTCCAACCGTTTGAGAGTGAAGAAGTAAGATATAGAAATACTATAATATGAATGTGATTAAAAACGTACTTAACTACTATACCTACTACACTTTGGAGACTGTAATTTTGCTTGTTGGAGACAACTGCAGCTGGAAATCCCAGATTTTTTACTCCCGTGAACGTGAACTTGGACAAAAAATACCAGTTAAATACTTGAGAAATTACCAAATTGTGCTTAGTACTCTTATTAGTAACCAAGGGAATGCGATCGACCGCCCGCCTGTCCCCAACCGGGTGTCCCCACACCAAATCATCACCGAATCATAGTACCTAAAGCCTGACCAGAAATATATGAGGATGCGCCATATTGCGGAATTTCACTGGAACTAATTTCTTACACTGGCAATGATTTTATGATGGTTAGCCATGTCAATCTCATTCTTGGTGCTTTCTTTGAAAGATCAATGTGTAAGATTATCCAAAGAAAATGCCGAAAACCATTCACATTCGTGAAAGTAATATTATAAATAAAGTGTAGGTACCTACACGTGTTTACTACACGAAAAACAATCAGAAAAAGAGTGCAATCCATTAAATGATATTACGAGGTTAATAAAGTGGAACTGACAGGTATTTAATAGCGCCCTCTTGACAATCCTCATATATTTCTGGTCAGGTTTTAGTTACCCAAATTTTATTATGCTAAGGAGGATGGGCAGATTTGTATGGACTCTGGCTCAGGGATCAATAACGACAAGCCATATATCATTGGAAAGGTTTTTCATATTCTAAAATTTTTTGTATGGCGGGAAATTTTGAATCCCTGTGTAAAAAAAGTTAATAAAAAGCGATACAGGAACTTAGTATCGAAAAACCCTACATAATAACGTTTTAACTCAAACTTCTTTTATGCAGCGATAACTTTATTTACTTCCTGCCATAGTGAACCTTTTAGAACTTAGAATAAGCTATCCAGTGACATGTCGCCTGTCCTTATTGGTCATATAGGCCAATTAGCCCACCTTCCTTTACAAAACTTATTTTAGTTACTGGTAGCTGATAGCCCTCAGTTTGTTAGCTAACATTTGAGCTACTACTCGTATTATCAAATCTTTGTTTTCAATGTGAGCTTCCAATTTTGATTTTGGCGCTGCAATTATGGAGTAAAACTAGGCGATAAGCCAGTTGTTTCTCAAATGAGAACAACCACAGAGCCCCCTGGTGGGTAATTTGGCGATTTTATTACATCTGCGCTGATTACTTTAGCTAACCACACGGCAGACGCGCAAAAAATGGCCAAGTGTGAGTGATACGTATTGTATTGGGTTCCGCCTTCTAAGGATACTTTACAAAAAATGAAAAACACTTATTTCAGGCAACTGTAGATTACCTTAAAACTAACATAACATATCAAATACAAAATAATAAAAACATAAGTAACTAAACTACGTCACATTTTTCAACAGCGACGTGTTAAGGTGGTTTTCCACCGACGAGGCGTGGCGGGGCGTGGATGGGCGAGAATTGAAATTAGTACGGCAAATTTTCAATCCCCGCCACGCGCATCTTCGGTGGAAATAGTAAGGCGACGCGTGGATGCGAGGGGCTTGAATTGAAATATTTGTTTGTGTAAAAATGAACCTTATTGCTTTTAATATAGGGTAGAGATTAAATCTGATTTTTCCACCGGCGGAGCGGGAAGCGGAGTGGCGAGGCGTGGAGAGACGAGACGGGGCGGGAATTTTATTTTGTATTGCATTTTTTCAATTCCCTCCCAGCGCATCTTCGGTCGGTGGAAATAGTAGGAATTGGAGAGGATGTGCGGTGCGGGACATGAATTGAAATATTTGTTGGTGTAAAAATTAACCGTCTTGCTTTCGTCAGATTATAAATTAATTAACAGAAAAACCGCTTCACGCGATCGATAGGCGTTTTGTTGTTCGTTCTTATATTTATATATTATAGTTTACGTGAGGTTTGGCACCGACTTCGAAGGGTGAGTCAAATGTAATCTGTACTTGAACGGGTTATTTTTGGCTTTTTAATTTTACTGAAGTCGGTTCTATTTTTTGTTAAAAATCTTTTTTTTTTGTGCTTTTTAGTGATTCATATAAAAGTTCTAGTGGCCATCTGTGGTGTTCATCATCAGTTTCCTTACACCAAATCCTATTTACTGAATGTAAATTCTTGACTTTATCGATAAATTACCGAAAGCACCGTACATGTCCCTATAACATTTGAAGAGTTCCCTCGATTTCTCCAGGATTCCATCATCAGATCCCGACTTAGTGCCAACGGGACCAACTCGGTTATACCCTTTCGATAAAAAAAAAAAATTGAAAATCGGTTCACGGTTCTCGGAGATATCGAGTAACATACATACAAAAATAAAATAAAAAAATTAGTTCGAATTGAGAACCTCCTCCGTTTTTTGAAGTCGGTTAATAATGGCTTGTTGCGCAATAATTAATTGTTCAAACACTTCCAATAAAATTGGAGCTGTTAATCGAGGTATTTCCTTTCATTGGTATGTACAATTTGTCCTTAAATATCTGTTATTAATTACAAAACTATTTATTTTATTATTTTCATCAAAACAGAAGCGGGCGGTTGTTTCTAACGCTAGCTTTCCATTGCGGCTTTAATTTGACGAGCCAACCTTGGCGTGCATTCAAAGCCAGCGATGTTAAAATATGCTATTCAAAGATTCAAACTGTCGAGTCACGTTCAAGGTCGATTTCTCATTTTTTCTGTCAAAAGTAAGAATAGTGCTGCTGTACACTGCGATTTTCTTATTCGATTAAAATCGATTTTGAAAACAGGGGAAATGATAATTACGTTCTTATATTATTATGCAGCTATATAATGTAAGTACATATTGCAATGCAAATATTATTGTGACTGTTTTTGTTTGTGACGGCGGCTGGGCCGCGGCGCGGAGCTCGGTCAGGCACGCGAGGGCTCGCGCGGGCCCGCGCGGGCTCGCGATAGCTATTAATGCCAATTTTTAGTGGAAAAGGGCCAGCGCGATTTCAATTCTCGCCCATCCACGCCCCGCCACGCCTCGCCGGTGGAAAACCACCTTTACGCGTGTTCGATGTGTCAGGTAGCCGTCGTGGCGAGACTCCAATTTTACGACCCTAAGGATGACACCGGACTTTACCCTTACATATTCTACGATCTCTTCAGCCTTTGTAGTGTAATGTAGCCGGGACACATAAAGCAGGTTTGCACGTTGTAACGAATCAGTAAAACTGACGCTCTTTAGACCTTACGGTCAGACGTTTTACACATCATGCACAAGGCTGCATGCGGCTGGGTGAGGTTTACACAACGGGCCTATAACGCATTACGCGTTTAATATAATAACATCCTGAGGATGCTGTTGCGGCTGCCGAAGCATTGCAGTGCTTCTGGTATGTTCGCGGAGGCGCGGCTAGATGAATTTTTAGGGTTCCGTAGCCAAATGGCAAAAACGGAACCCTTATAGATTCGTCATGTCTGTCTGTCCGTCTGTCCGTCTGTCCGTCTGTCCGTCCGTATGTCACAGCCATTTTTTTCCGAAACTATAAGAGCTATACTGTTGAAACTTGGTAGGTAGATGTATTCTGTGAACCGCATTAAGATTTTGATGCAAAAATAAAAAAATAATAATAAATATTGGGGGCTCCCCATACTTAGAACTGAAACTCAAAATTTTTTTTTCATCAAACACATACGTGGGGGGTAGGGGATAGGTCTTCAAAAATGATATCGAGGTTTCTAAAATATTTTTTTTCTAAACCGAATAGTTTGCGTGACAGACGCTTCCAAAGTGGAAAAAAGTTGGTCCCGCCCCCCCCTCTAACTTCTAAAATAAGAAAATGAAAAATCTAAAAAAAACATATGATGTACATTACTATAAAAACTACCAACGAAAATTGTTTTGAACGAGATCTAGTAAGTAGTTTTTTTTTAATATTTTGATACCTAACTTTGCACCTAATTTATATGGGGCCCTATACATACCAGGTGCAAACTTAACTTAACCACTTAGGGATGGAAAGTGTTTGTACGGAACCCTCGGTGCGCGAGTCCGCCTCGCACTTGGCCGGTTTTTTTGCCATTAGGCGAAAGAGAGTCGTTTCAATGCTAGGGCGAGTGCGCGGCAGCAGCAACACGCTTATCAGGGTGTTGGCCGAAAGACTTGACTGCCCGATTATGAATATGAAGATTTGGGTTGAGATGCTATTGGGAGAGCGAAGTAGACGACGCTACGCTGTCTGTACCTCGCACTCTCAGAAGCTAACATATTTTTCCTTTTTAATACCTAAATGTCTACTAACATAGTTGGTAAGATTGCTGACTAACACAAATATGAATCATTATGGTCTGAATTAAATGATTTTTATTTCTATTTTTATTTTAAAGCATGCAGCGCGCAAGCAAAGCGATAAGACCGCCAAATTGTCTACCATTTTTAATTTAAGGTCGACTGTATAACTTCCATGCCGCTGTGCAATCAATATTTTTTGTATTGTACCTATTGTATCTACTAACATTATTTTTATTTCTTAAGAATTGTCATATGTGTAGCTATGGATCTAAGTTGTCTGAAAATAAAGATACATGTAAGTATATTTTTTTTATTGTAGTACCCTTCTCTCTGCAAATACACAGAGGTAGGTAATACGAATACTAGACTAGATATACAAATGTTATACTATTAAACCCAATAAGTACTATGCAAAAAACTATAGTTGCAGGTTTGTAAGATGGCGTCAGTTGTATAACATCTGTACTTTTCGGTATTTCGATAGTTGAATCTGTGTAAATCGACTTTTATTTCAGAACTAAACTAACCGACCTGGCAAACGTCGTTCTGTCAAAAGCTAAGCCGCGGGCCAGTGATGGTTGCGTTTATCACGTGATAAATAAGTGACAAAGCATCTGTCACTTACACTCGCATTTTGTCAAAACGTGATGAATGCTTTGTCACTTATTCATCGCGTGATAAAAGTAACCATCATAGGATTCACAGGCCCCCAGCACCCCTAGTACAACTTTGACACGCGACCCTTTGTCGCGTGACAAATACTACCTGTCACTTTCCTTTCAATACCGTGCGAGCAAGACGGGTGGTGCTGAGTGGCGCGACAAACGAAGTCGCGGCAAGATATTCGAGCCCTGCGGGTATGAAATGAAATGAAATAATTTATCCAGTAAATAGTTTACTATTCCAGTAGGGCACTTTTACAAGTCACCGCTGTTGAGAAGAAAGCCGAAAGAAACTCATCTCGTCTTCGTCATTAAAACAACCATATTTCAATAAATATATACTTATTTTATTTCTAATTACATTGGTACACAAAAATGTTATACATATATATTTATTATGGGTCAAAAATAAAACATAAACAATAACAAATTTATGGGATTTAAACTAAAAGTGTAACTAAGATGTCAATTAAATTAATCTAATCTTACACATAAATTAGTTGTCGTCTGTTGACAGTCAAAACTCACTAAGTAACAAATACCTACTTATAGGCCTTATAGCAAGGCTCGTAGTCAATGTACTTACTACTACTTAACTAGATACGAGGATTTGAAGAGCAGTGACCAAAATTTTAGTGAGTTTTGATTCTCACCAGGCGATGTATAGATTCTCCGAATCAATGTTCGGTTGGTACAATAAAATAAAATTTAAACTATCAATTTTGATTTTTTTTATCCTGTTATGCAAAATGAGTTTTACAATCTAAATTTTGATAAGAATTTTTATTCCACTAGAGGTGATTCCTACGGAACCCTATCATCTGATTCACCTTACAATTCTGTAAATGACCATGAAAACGTATGACCTACCGAAATGAGCGAAATTATTTTTTGTAGCTCTAGTTCACTAGTGAAAGTCTAGATCCGATCTAGTTAGTTGAGAATTAAATGATATTTTACCTATAAAACTGTACAAAATTATGGTCAGTCAAAATTTGAACATCTACAATATTACAAGATAGTAACAGATGTTTCGATTTCAAACAACGTACTTACGTGATGTTTGAAATCGAACACCCAAAAAAAGTTTATGGCTCTTTATCCGTTCAGTAATGCCTATTGCTTTAGACTTTTTTCTCTATGTTCGAACATGTTTCTTAACATAATTATTATATTATTAATTCTTAACAAAATATTATGATCAATGTTACAACTTAGAACAGGGCCATTGGGATTTATTGGTATACATATAATTGAAGCCTACATTTTGAATTTTTCATTTATATTTTTGTTTCAAAAACTACTCGAACGTGACAAAATTCACTTTACACACACACTGATTTTCTTTTTTCAACTTATTTTCGACTGCACGCAATGAAAGCACGAAATAGTTATGTTACTTTCTAGAACTCAATGAATAGCATTAAGTATTCACTTTAAAAAAAATGGTTGAAATTATCAACGTAAAAACATTTATTATGGGTTAAAAATAAAACATATAAAATAACAAATTTATGGGATTAAAACTAAAAATTAAACTAAGATTAAAAAATATTTATAAAACTAAGACCTTCTAGGTAGGGTGCCCATTATCAACTAGTTTGTAATAATATGAAAAAAATAAATAAAAAAAAGGCCTCTTAATTCGTCTTGTTAGAACGTTATTTCGGAACGTACTTTGGTCGCTGGCAACCCAAGAGACTGACAGCTATATAGCCGCGGATTGTCAGAGGAGCGTCATAGACCTTGAATAAGATCGGTTATTGTTCTGTACTAAAATAAATTATTATCCAATATCTAGTGTTTTTATTATATCAGAATTGGGATCGACTAATTTACATGCCTACAAAATATTTCGGTCTACTTAATTGATTATCGTATGAAATCTTGATTGTTTCGTAAAACAAAAGAATGACGCTTTGCGTTCATGTATTACTTCGTATTTTATAAGGGCACTACTTATTGGATAGTAACGAAACATTATATATTTGAGTCTTTCATATATTAAGACTTTGTGTAAGTATATATATCCTCCTGACCGTTTTCGGCCACGGAGACTGCTTCAACTCCTCTGTTGGCGTTCGTTTGTGTAAGTAGCAAAACTGCAATCCGTAAGAAATTGGCCGGTGTATCTTACAGCTATAATAAATTGGTAAGGTATTTTACATTTCTTTGGATATTATGGGTGAATAAACTGTATGTGTGTTGCATTTAATGTGGCTTTCTATAATATATCACTTTGTGTCTTTGAGTGGGCCATATTACCTACAACCTGGCAGTGTACTAATTGCATCTTAATCGCTCTATGATATGACATATTGATTTTATTATGACTGGGTTTGTTATTTACCTGTTTAATGTGGGTTTTACAGCAAGTTTTCATAATATATATATATGCATTTTGTTACATAATCTTGGTGGGGTGTGTGGTTTTGCTTCTAAGTGTTTCAGTTGAACTGTATTTTATATTTTTTTGAAACCCGGACAGGATGTTTAATGATGAAAATCTCTAGTTCACCGATCTAATAGTTGCATTGTATTGTAAGTAAGCAAAATGGTAGATAGAACCAGGTATGAGTATTTGTTTATTTAATATTACTTATTCAAGTAACTTATATGTATTTAAAAACCATTACTATCAATATAGTATTGACCACAAATTGGAATAAAGCAACTTATAGTAAACCTGAATATTGGGTACCCCAAGTGGTATATTATCAAGACAATATAAAATGACAACATTTAGTGATTACATTATGAGTAATGAACATGGATATCTAAACGGTACAGAGAAATTTGGAAACATATATCATCATAGATAAAAAGTGATTCAAAGGCTAAACAAGAGTTACATAAAATACTCAATGACTAATAGTATCATAAAATTGTGCTACTATTTATTTATTTATACTTTATTGCACAATACAATAAAAAAAAAAAGCACAAAAAGGACTTAATGTCTTTAGGCAATCTCTACCAGTCAACCACTGGGTTAAACAGAAATATGTAGTTGGTGTAGAGAAAAGGTTGTGTTGTTATATTAATACCCTGTGATTTAATAGGTGAGTTTAAAGTTTACAATTATAAGTGAGTAAGCATATGTACATGTGATCAACATGTTTTGATAATGTAAGTAATGTTTGTATGTGAAATACTCAATTTGTATGGGACAAAGTTAAAAGTGAAATATAAGTATAAGACGAACAGTATGTACAAGAGCTCATTGCAGTAATTGGTGCAACTTGTGTGTTAATGTGTGTGTATATATACATGTGAGTTTGTCAAATGAGTAATTTTGGGAAGCGTGTGCATGGTTGGCGGCTTGGTAAAACCAGCATTATAGTCACGTCTTTTGTGTTGCGAGAGTGGCTCATACAAAAGATATGGGTAACTGTCGTTGCACAGGGGTCATTTAGGCTTTGTTTTAATTAAGGCCCCTGGCTATGTGCACATCTTTTGAAGGTTACTCAAATACTTATAAGTTGTTTAGTACTCATTCGAAATAAGTGAATATCTAAAAGTGAACCATAAAGTGTTTGGCAATCAAGCACTTAAACAATCTGCTTTGAGTGGTTGAAATTTAAAGTTTAAATAATGGGTTTAGCGAATTAAGCCTAGTACTGTGATTTCATTTAAGAACTTATGTTTCACATGGATTATTGATCATAAATCATAATCAACATGATGTTTGAAAAGTGAGTGCTTAACACTTTTGCAACCAGACAAAAAAGTAAGACATACCCCAGAAACCGGCCTAGCCGACTTTTATAGCATCAACCCCGGCTACCGGGTTGGCCGGCATCTGAACAAAGTTTTAGAGCACCCGGCCTCCGGGTTTTTGGTGTCGAAAGTGTTAATATAAAACAATTATTGTATTGTGTTGATTTCACAGTCAACAGTGTGTTACTTACAGTATATCCTCAATTGTCATGGAACGATTTACTGCTCAAAAAAAATATGAAAATGGGTTAATATGGTAAAATATCACTCTTTAAGACTGCTTACTAAAACTGAGTTACCGTGCATTTGGAACATTTATTTGTCAAAAGTAGTATACATAAACGATCTTAACGATGACTAGATTCTCCACTTTCTGTCAATAAGTCAGACGTACAAATTAAATTATAGCTCATCATACATTATTAATTACATTATTTCTTTAGTAGACAATTAAATGAATTAATTACACATTCTATACACACAAATAGTTTCATTGAATACCTATGCAATATGTATGAAACGAAAGCAAACAGGATTATTTTGATGTAGGTAAATATAAATAGTTTATTTGTTCCACACGGGTAAACAATTGTACATAGGCACAGATCTTATAAAATAAAAAGCTACATCACCATGTTGGGCCGCAAGGCATACAGATTTTAGCTATAATAGACTGTTTCACCGGGGCGTACAGTCAGCATTAAATGCAATCAGACAAAAAATCGTTTACTGAATAATATGCTATGTCCACTAAAAATTTCAACAATTTGGCTTTAAATGTAGTTATATCCTCTATACTACTTATATCACTTGGAACATTGTTATACGTTTTTGGAGCCATACCAAGTACACTCTTTCTGTATAATGCTGTTTTGGAAGGCATGAAACTTATTTTATTCCTAAGACGTACACTCCTAAACTGTTTAAACAATTGCAAATTTCTTTTAACAAACATTACTATATTGCCGCCTATTATTGACCATTTATAAATTAAGGTTTCAATTGAAAAAAAAAAAAAAAAAATCTTGTTGGTGTGCAATAAAGAATTGTTGTATTGTACTGTATTACTGTTTCAAAAATATAAAGACAAGGAAGAGTTAGTATGCTTAATTTTATAAAGTATGGCTTACATGAATCTTGTTGCTTAAGTCCACATAGTGATCTGATGCACCGTTTTTGTGTTTTAAATGCAACATCTCTTTCAACGGAGTTAGCCCAGAATATGATGCCATATCTTAGCGTCGACGTTACATAGGCTTGATAGGCCGTTAAAACTATCGGTTGGTCCACAAATTTCCTTGAATTATATAGGACATATGAAAATTGATTCAATTTCTTACATATATTGTCAACTTGATTCCTCCATGTCAACCTATGATCTACGCTTATTCCTAAAAATTTGTCACATCCGTTTCCTCTACTTGCTGTCCCTTATATGATATATTTAAATTATATGGAAAATCTTGTCTATTTTTAAATGTCATTATCTTAGTTTTATCTAAATTATTTTTTTAAATTATTATTAGTTAACCAATGAATTACTGTATCCAATGTCTTGCATATATCTTATTCATAAGTTGCTGGATCTTTACAAGCGAACAGTATAGTGCTGTCATCCGCAAAGAGAACCATGGGGTACTCGATTGCATGTGGCAAATCATTGATATAAATAATGAATAATAAATAAGTATGAAATAATGAACTTTATTCTGCAAGTAGGCCACAAGGGCACCTTTACATTTCTGAGTCTACCGGCATTTCACAAGAGGAGACCACTGTTGAGAAGAAACGCCGAAAGAAACTCAACAGTAAGGTTTTGAGAAGGTTGCCCGAGTTCTAGGGTAAACATGACCACACACCTTCTGTCGGTTCTCTTTCGGGCTAGATCGATGACCTTGTAAGGATATCAGTGGATGATATAGAGTAATAGAAGTACCTATTTAAGAATATAATAGCCCGTTTAGTAAAATTTTGGGAAAAGCAGCTCAAATTAAAAGTTAAAGCAGCAGTGAGAAAGCATTCCCATATACTACTTTTTAGCTTTTTGATAAAGTGATCTGAAACCTGTGGACTAGTATGAAAGCTATTGGTTAAATAGTAATGTTCGGTTTGATTCCATTACCTGTAAATTACAGGCTTAGTGTGATATGCATACCAAAACTGTTCTGGTGTTCTGTGTCTGTTTCTAGTATTCTGGAGGCCGATACACCCTGCGGGTGTACGCGGCAACAATATGACTGACCCGACCACTGTTCGGCTGCTGGGGCCGATACACTCTGCGTGTGTATGCGGCAACAAGACGACCCACCCGACCACTGTTCAGCTGCTGGGGCCGATACACCCAGTGCGTGTACGCGGCAACGAGACGACAATGAAGACTCACCGGATAACTTCAAACTTGACTCTACTGAGTTTACCCGAGACTGATACACCCCGTGCGTGTACGCAGTTACAATCATTTTCTCTGAGGCCGATACACCTTGTGTGTACGCGGTAATCAGTCTCCACATATATCTGAGGCCGATACACCCAGTACGTGTACGCGGTAATTTACTTCACTAAGCTTGCCTGAGGCCGATACATCCTGCGCATGTACGCGGTAACATGAGATGCTGCTGTACCTCGTGAGTCCCTTCCACACCACGATGGCTACCTACCGAAGGCGGATTCACTCTGCGAGCGCATTATTGGGCAACATAGCAGCTATCCGTCGGCGTTCGCTAGACCCGGTAAAAGTACCTACCCTGGACAAAGATGGTAAGACGGTGGCCTACCTCAGGCCGTTACAACCTCAACATATACTCCGCTATTAACAACACTCTTTATTATATAAATAGATTTCAACACTAATTTCGAAGCAAGTGAGTGGAGCTGCGACCTACCATAGCCTTGGTCCTTGTTTCAAAAATATTGAATGGGGTCATTCAATTAGTTGCGGATGGCCGAACGTGATATTAACAAGTGTAATTTCCTACCTGTGTACTGTAAATGTAACTATTTTATCTTTTCGTTTTCAGTCAGAAAGTTGTTACTAACGTGGCATGATGTTGATGCGACATACATGATTTCTTAAATGTAGTTAAACATGTTCTTACTTTAATTTTTATTCTACTTAATTATTAGGCAACCTGGTTTCAAACTTCTTGTTTTAAGATGGCGAATGTTATTACTGAGTATTCGATTTAGGTAGCTAGTTAAAAAAGATCTATATTTCAATATCTAAAAATAACATTGCTGTTTTGTGTACTAATGCTAATACATTTAACTGTTTGTGTTTAGTAGACTTGAATATTGTTTGAATTCTTCATTTTCTTTTGTATCATATTTCTCATTGCTGAGGGTGGGTCATGGCCTCTATTAATCACTCATTTCCATTTCCTGCAGACCGCATGGCGTCGGGAAACTTGGTGACTGTTGTGTCTCGAATCTGATCGGTCCAGCGCATGGGACTCCTGCCTCTCGATCTTCTTCCTTAAATCTTTCCTGTCACTAAGAGCTTTTCCAAGTTGACATTTTTCTTCCTGGCTACATGACCGAAGAACTCAAGGATTCTACGGAGGCAGTTGTTGGACAGTCTCATTGTGATTTCCAAATCCTGAAGGATGGATGCATTGGTGCGACGGGCATACTAACGCATTGCTGCGCAAGGCAAATATATATTGATGATCATCGAAGTGCTGCGTATTATGACAATAACGCCACGTCTAGCATCACGAGAAAGGTTGTCGGTAACAATTGAAGTTTAGGAGCGAAATGAGAACGAGCATGACGACGATAGGATTGATTTTCGGCTTACGTTCCAGTTGTTAATTTATGTATTTATCAGTAATTTGATGGCGATGTGCGTTCATAGATGACTTTGTAGATATGGTGGCCGGTAGTTATTGACGTAGAGAAGACATAACGTGAGCTTTTGAAGTTATGGTACAGGAACGCTTGTGTCGAACCACACTACGAGTTTTTATTACTCTCCACCTTGAGTATGCACAGATGATGTTATTGTGTCGGCGATGTCCAGCGGTACACAGAGTAGTTGCACCGCCTTGTTTATGTCGTTAACTTTAGAATCAATGTTAGGAAATCACGTCGGCGTCCTCATGCCGCGTAGACGCCAATTTATCACGGACGTCAGTAGGTACTTGCATGCCGATGGTGATATTGGAAAATCATGTGCGTCAGCACTATCATGTTGCTGGGGTGATATTCAGTAATCAGTTCTAGCGCTCAGGTGCTGATGTGATGTTAGGAAATGACGTTGGTATCCTCATGTCGCGGAGACGTTAAACACGGTCGTCGGCGCCACTATCATATTGGCCGTGATGTTAATAAGTCACACTCGTCGGCACTCCGCGCTGGCAGTGACATCACAATCCGATTGGTACGATCGACAGCGCCTTTTGAGCTACGATGAAATTGAATTGAATTATTACCAGGACATAAGTCGGTTTCTACTTATTCAAATTATCGACGTGTCTACACGTTGCAACTTTTATTTAATTGATTCGCTAAGCGAGTGTTAGGCCAGACAGACACCATAATACCAAGCTGATGTACGATGTAATATTAAATCCCTTTGGGAGCGAATATATACTAGTTATTACTGCATTAGTATGTGTAAGAATACATGAATTAGTCTGTCATTGATGTATGTATTAATCTCATTTATCAACTCAACTAATATGCCAAACTGCCAATCCAGAACCAATATTCAATGTAGTGCAGACTGTAGATGAAGAACCTTTAATCTCAGCCAAACTGTCTGTTACAGCAATGAATATAGGTATTAGGTACATTAAAGGTCTTTTGTTTCCATGAGCTGTACGCGAAAGCTGCTACGAACTGCTGTGGCAGACTGCATGAGCTGTTTCTGCACGTCTTCGTGGATTGAAAGCGAGGCACCTATGGCTGATTATGCGTGTGGAAGTCGCCTTTACTATACTTACTGGATTAAATTGTGAGTTCGTTCCATGTCTGATAGGGATCGACCCGGGTGAATGAGTATACGGTTTTTCAGAATAACAGTGTCGGCTGCGCAAATGAACTTCACTTTGGTGGATTTGATTGATGTCAATTAATCCTAGTATTTATACCGTACAATTGCAGAGTTGTATGTAACTATGTATGTAAGCTCTTTATTGTACATTAAAAAAAAATATATATACATAGCAATTAGCAAGGACATTAAACGGATAATATGTACAAAGGCGAACATATCCCTGTAAGGGATTCCTTCCAGTTAATCTTTGGGCAAATGAGAGATCAGAGTTGAAATTGTCAAATTAATATAAGAAAATGCAATGACATCATAACTGATTAGTTATCGTACCAGACAACTTGGTGATGTCAAATTATTATATAATTTGGGTAGAATGCCTTTGAATCGGAATAAAGTAAATATATCATAGCCCAAGTACGCCTCAAGCCGGTTGTAACGGTTCCCCTAAATATGTCTTTGGTCTACTCGCAGAGCCAAGGTCACGAGCAGAGAAGGAGTCCGCTACGACTGATGCGAGTGCAGCTTGCTGAGAAAAACGTGCTGATGCTGTTGGTCAAGTTGAAGATGGCCTTCGTGGACGAAGGTTTCTTCAGGATGGCCGATTGTTAGAACGTTATTTCGGAACGTACTTTGGTCGCTGGCAACCCAAGAGACTGACAGCTATATAGCCGCGGATTGTCAGAGGAGCGTCATAGACCTTGAATAAGATCGGTTATTGTTCTGTACTAAAATAAATTATTATCCAATATCTAGTGTTTTTATTAGTCTACTATTCCAAATTTTAATAAAGTGCGAAAGCAATTTAACGCTTAACAAATACGGTACACAATATGTACTGTTTTATATGTTTTTCTTCAAACGAGCCTTTAACAACTCTTTTAACACTGTCGACTAACTGTTGGGGATTCTTCGATATATGGTCACTGGTGCACTCACCTTTTACCTTATTCGCTTTAAGACGCGCCGCTGCCACCGACGTACGCCACAACTGTTTAGAATTAGAACTAGCACTTCACATTATATAGTAACAGAATTTTAGTTAAACCCGGGTTTTCTTGTATATTTGTAATATGTAGGCGTAAATTATTATTATGTATGTTGACACACGAGCACAGAAAATCGTAATGTGACGTGACACTTATTGTTTGTTTCTAGCGGCCAACACGGTTAGGTCGCGAGCAAGGAGGATGGATATTGTGCACCAATAATTGTTGCGTAACCATTCCCCCGGCCTTGAAAGGTATAATTTTCAACAAAAACTAAAGAGATAGCAACCTTATTGCTCAAGAAACGAAAAGACATTACAACTTAAGGAGAATTAAATAAATAGATAAACCAACAAAAATATAATATTCTTATTGCGAAGGCAATGGACACAATTTGACCACAGGTTTTGACTAAATGCAACCCTGGCAACTCCATCTTTACCTTTAATTAACTTGGTAATTAAACCAATAGGCCAATGAAGTGGCATAGTGGTTCACTATTATCTTGTAGAAACTTTTTTGACATATATTTGTTTTGCATAACGATACTTGGCAGAAGTAACGTTTGGCAGAAACATCTTACGCAGAGTATGCTTTGGCATAAATCATTTCGCAGATTTTTATAATACTGAATCTTATATTGGCATAATGTTCATGAGCATAACAGTCTTCTAAACGAATACTACTTTCGCAGATATTTTTTTTGCATAATATTTTAGGAGGTACAATGTTGTCAAGCCGAATACCATTTGAATCCAAAATAGACTTCATTGTCTTATCTTGTTGTACAGGACATATGCGGAATACCTAACCTAATCCAAGTCGGACCTGCCCTAAGGTGCAATCAGTACCTAAGTTATGCATTACAAATTGTTGTGATTACAGATTTTGTCCATGGAGTGGTATGGTAGCCGGCCGATGCCGCGCAGCTCGCTCGCTTCGCTCGCTCGTTAGGGTCTCAGTTCAACCTAACACTCCTCCTCGCTTCGCTCGTCGTCGTACCTAACCCAATCCAAGTCGGACCTGCCCTAAGGTGCAATCAGTACCTAATTTATGCATTACAAATTGTTGTGATTACACATTTTGTCCATGGAGTGGTATGGTAGCCGGCCGATGCCGCGCAGCTCGCTCGCTTCGCTCGCTCGTTAGGGTCTCAGTTCAACCTAACACTCCTCCTCGCTTCGCTCGTCGTCGTACCTAGCCTAATCCGGACCTGCCCTAAGGTGGAATCAGGACCTAATTTATGCATTACAATTGTTGTGATTAAAAATTTAGTGGCAGTTGCCCCGCGGCGGCAAGATACCTCCCAAGTAGCATTCGGGGTTCTATATAAGATGTCTAGTCGTTCACATGTACCTACTCCACAAGCTGTGTAAGTCAGCTGTATAAGAGCTGTATAGCTTGCTATAACGCTCTTATAGAACCAGTTTGGGCACAAATTAGACAGCCTTAAGTTCACTATGGCTGTACATTAGCAGTATAATAGCATTATAATAGCAGTTTAAGTAGTAACATCGGACTTAAGGCTGACTTGCGGCACTATATGGGACGCAGTGTGATCCATACAATGTACATGAGCGTAATAAAGAGTAACAAGTGGCTAAATACACAGCCTTCACAGTTATAAAATCCGACAAAAGTACTCCAGTGCTACCTAAAATTCACGTGTGTCCTAAATTATTTCTTCATTTTATAATTATTCACAATTGATTTTGGTTTTGTGTGTGCCATCCAGAAAACATTAACTCCGGCGGATATTTGGATAAAAATTTATGATAACACGCGGTATTAAGTACCTGTTTCAAAGACTTAATAATGTTAATGCCATGGGAATGCAACTTTATCGTGAAATGTATACATATTTACAGCTAAAATATTCACGCGCCTCTGTAAAAACGCGATATTCATTTTAAAATATTTAAAACTAGCTGGGAGGAAATCTAAAATTTTCAGTTTTTGTTATTATATTGGCATTATAATTATACTACGGTAATTAATTATAACATGAAACCAAAACTCAATCGCTCTATCTGCGTATTTTGTGATATCTGCATGATAATTTTTGAGATTTATATTTGGTAAATATTTTAGGATAGAACAAAATGGTGGAAATGAAATACCGCTATGTGAACTGTTATAACTCCAAATTAATGCGGTTGAGCGTATATAGGTTCACAGTAGTCCCTTTAACAGCCTACAGTGCACATGAGAACCATTTAAACACTTCTGTACAGATAGTAAAAAAAGGTTTTTTTAATGATCACAAACAAGTCCTACTACAGCTACTAGCAGTATAACAGTCGAAAACAAGTAAACATCCGTCCATCAAAACAGCCTTTGGCTTTATAAATGACCACGTGTGTTCTATTAAAATGCTAGCTCTATAACATCGTACAAGTAGGCCGTTAAACAGCGGTTGCCGTATCTCTACCCTCCTATAATGCTCTTAGTCAGACGGCTGGCTAAAGGATAATTGTTAGAGTATTATAACACCAACAAACGTATAAAAGTATAACTCTACACTCCTATAAGTCCCTTAGACAGGTGTAGGTGTAATTTATCGCAATAATGCAGCTTATACATCACGAGTGAACTGTAATAATGCTTCAAGTACACCTGGGAACTAAATGTGTACTCTTAAATGGAGTAAAATGCTACTTGGGCTAACACTGCTCCTCGTACCGCTCGTCGTCGTACCTAACGGTACTTACATTCTACTACGTAAAGTTTACGTAACGCACTTTTCTGCTAGTAGAAAATAATTATGCTATTGTAATCGTATGCTATAGGATTATTATGGTACATAAAATTATGCTTAACTAAAGTCGGCCAAACAGATATTCTACAAAACAATGTGCTGCAAAATGTGTCGTATGCGAGGTAGTAGTAATGCCAACTATACCTTTATGCCATCTTACCATTCGACCGAAAGTGTTTCTGCGAAACGTGTTATGCAAAGTGTATTTCTGACCAATATTATTCTGCCAGATGAGGGTAACCCGGCATAGTATTATCTTGTAAAATCAACACGATTTTTCCTTCTTGGGCAGGTTGAAAAGGAGTATTCCATTTTTGTCTAGTCTGCAAAGTGTGCAAATATTCATCACGCCATCTCTTCCAAAATGAATGTATAAGTCTATCCAATAATTGATAGCGTTGTAAGAGATGGTCAGCTGTTGCTTCATCAACTGATGCAGCGGGAAGATAATTTAATGGAGCTACATTAAGAAAATGAGCTGGTGTCAATGGGGAAGGATTTTTTTTATTTTTTATTTATTTAAACTTTATTGCACAAAATACAAAAGTAAGAGTACAAATGGCGGACTTAATGCCATAAGGCATTCTCTACCAGTCAACCATAGGGCCAAACAGAAACTAGCAGTTGGTGCAGGATCATAAAAAGCCGTGGCTAAAAACCTAAAACGAGACAAAATTCAATAAGTTTGATATATATATATATTAACGATATACCTATACATACACATATATGCAATACAATACACATACATAAATACAAATATATATATATATATATATACACTAGCTTTTGCCCGCGGCTTCGCACGCGTTAAAAAAAATACGTTCACTTGGCATAACTTGGCATTTGGCATTGGCTTGGCATAACTCAAGCCCCCCATATTTTTTGTTTACTGTATCTTTGGAATATTTGAATGCTTTCACGGACATGATTCCTTGTTCATTTTAGATTCAATTTCTACTTTCTTGTTTTGTTTTCTCAATGCGAGGCCTCCGACATTTTTGTGCACTGTCTCAATTGGTTACTTAAATAAAGTCATGTTCTCTTCTTTCCGTTGTGGTATATTGTCTTGCTTACTGCCCCGCTTTTTTTGGTCATCATCTCCTTAGAATACTTAATCGTTTGTTCAGAATTGCTTTTCTGTTACCGTTTTTAGGTTTATGTATTCTCAATGTGAGCACTACTGCATTTTTGTTATCTATCTCGTCAGATAACTTGAAAGTTACACCAGTCTTGCTTTTTTCTTTCCGTTTGTTATATTGTTTTTTCTTCGCGCCTCCCGTCTGGTTTGGTCACCATCCCCATTTAGAATCCTTTAAAGTTTGATCAGACTTGCTTTCTTGAATCCGTTTTAAGGATTTGTGTTTTCTTAATGCGAGCACTATGCAATTTTAGTTCACTATCTTTTCAGGTTACTTAAAAGTTTGATCAGACTTGTTTTCTAGTTAGCATTTTAAGGTTTTGTCTTTTCTTTCTTTTCTTTCTTGATCACCATATCTACAGGTCATTTAGCCTTTCATCAGATTTACTTATAATTTTCAGTCTTGGTATATTGCATTTTTTAAGTGCGGGGGGGCTCCGCCCCCCGAGCCCCCCGTCTTTTTCAATACCATCTCTTCGTGTTACTTAAAAGTTTCATCAGTCGTGCTTTGCTTTTTTCTTTTCGTTGTGCAATATTGTTTTTTCTTCGTGCCTCCCGTCTGGTTTGGTCACCACATCTTCTTCTTCTTCGAATTCTTTAAAGTTTGATCAGCCTTGCTTTGTTGATTCCGTTTTTAAGGATTTGTGTATTATAATGCGAGCACTAAGCCATTTTAGTTCAATATATTTTCAGGTTGCTTTTATGTTTGATCAGACTTGTTTTCTTGTCAGCGTTTTAAGGTTTTACGTTTTCTTCATCACCATATCTACAGGTCACTTAGCCTTTTATCAGATTTAATTGAATTTTTCAGTTTTAGCAAATGACATTTTCTGAGTGCTCTGCCCCCCGAGCCTCCTGTATTTTTAAATACCATCTCTTCGTGCTGCTTAAAAGTTTTATCAGTCTTGCTTTTTTCTTTCCGTGTTGCGGTATAATTAACTTAGTGCCTTCCGTCTCTGTTAGTCACCATCTCTTTAGAATACCTAAAAGTTTGGTCAAACCTGCTTTCTTGTTTCCGTTTCATTAATGCGAGTACTATGCCACTATCGTTCACTATCTTTTCGGGTTACTCAAAAGGTTGTGCAGACTTGCTTACTCGTTAGTGAAGGTTTTGTGTTTTCTTGATCACCATATCTACACGTAACTTCTTAGCCTATCATCAGATTTACTTTATTTTTCTGTTTTAGCATGTTATACATTTTTTTTTCAATAAAATCTTTTCGTGTTATTTAAAAGTTTCATCAGGCGTGCTTTCTTCTTTCCGTTGTGCGATATTGTTTTTTCTTCGTGCTTCCCGTCTGGTTGGGTCGCCATCTCTTTAGAATCTTTTAAAGTTTGATCAGACTTGCGTTCTCGATTCCGTTTTAAGTTTTTGTGTTTTCTTAATGCGAGCACTATGCCATTTTAGTTCACTATCTTTTCAGGATACTTAAAAGTTTTATGAGACTTGCTTTCTTTTTAGCCTTTTAGGGTTTTGTTTTTTCTTGATCACCATATATCTACAGGTAACTTAGCCTTTCATCAAAGCTACTTGAATTTTTCAGTTTTAGCATGTAGTATTTTGTTAGAGCGGGGGGCTCCGCCCCCCGAACCCCCCGTTTTTTTCGATACCATCTCTTCGTATTGCTTAAGTTTCATCAGCCTTGCTTTCTTTTTTCCGTTGTACGATATTGTTTTTTTTCTTATTGCCTCCCGTCTCTGTTAGTCACCATCTCTTTAAAAATACTTAAAAGTTTAATCAAACGTTGTTTGAGATTGTTTATATTTTGTCTAAACACATACTGACGCTGAACGGCCCTCGAGCTGTCAACTTAAACTTTGCATCAGCTGTATTAAAATTAAAGAAATTAATTGTACATAGTAATAACATTTAAATGTATCACTCATTAACTTCAAATTTGTGTAAGAGGTCGTAGTAGACGTAGTAATATAGTGAACGTATGTTTTAACGCGAGCGCAGTGGGTAAAAGCTAGTAAAACAATACACAAATTACAGACCAATCCACTCACTTCGCCATTGCGAAAACTCTGCTGCGGACGGCACCTCAGGGAAAACTACTGTTTAAAGCTCACAGATGGCGCTACTGGTAGCACTTATGTGCGTATCATATTTCATTAACTTTCCGTAAATATTTATACGTCAAAGGATAAAATTGATTTTAAATAATTTTATTTTGATTATTGTCTGTCAAGAAAGTAAAAAACATCTTATTTATTCATTTCAAATTTTCTCCGCGTCTCAGTACGTTTATGAAAAGAGGGTCAATATTTATAAACTACTGAGTAAATACATGATTTTTATATGCAATAATAGAGTGGTAGTTCCCATTGTTGCATCGAGAAATTAATAATAACAAAATTGTGTTCAGTTTTGTTTCATAAAATTATCATTTCGTGTACCACTAACGCCATCTACTGCCCCAGTGTCCGTAACTCGGCGACTCGTCCAACCTCAGAGCTATTGTCCCCGGCGGGTAGCGCAGGCCGGCCCCCCGCGGGGTACGCTACGCGTGGTGCTAAATTCAAATTCACGACTCTAATGGATGACGCTATGAGATGCACACGACTTCATTCGCGTATTTTTTCTTTACCGTAGACGGAAAAAAAGTATCCTATAACCATCTTCGGATGTCCAGCTATCCCTGTACCAAAAATGGTTAAAATCCGTCCAGCCATTTCGGCGTGATTGGAGGACAAAGGATTTTATGAAAACAGATGGCGCCAGGTTGGCACGGCGACGCGTGTCCATACAAAACAACAATCAAGCTGCATCACGCTATCAATATTTTTCCTGAAGTAAGTTAGGCCAAACACAAACAATACAAAAATTTGCGCCTAATGTTCTAAATGTTGGTTGGTAAAACATATTTAAAAATGTATTTAATTAACTTAAATTCATTCGAAATACTTCTATTTCAATTACACTCGATAAAATGGCATTAAAAAATCTTTTTTATTCATTAACATTTATTATTGCGTCTCCGGGCTTTTTTATGGTCAATACTTACAAACTACAGAAGAATATAATAGCATATTCAATAAAAGAGCATTAATTAGTTCCTATGGTCGCAAATTGTGTTTTTAAAGAAATGCTTATTTTTTTTTCAATTTTCGCTTCATTTGTAAACATTTAAAGAAATGTATGTTTTTTTTTGAGCATGAGCCAATTTATAACGAACATTGCACTCATATTTTCGTCTGTGTTGGTCGATAATTGGCGCCATCTTTTCTATCTAACTAAGACGGTTTCCGTAACTCAACGCCTCAAATAACCTTAACCTTATTGTTAATACCGGTGGGCCGCGCGGAGGTATTATGTCGAATTCATACTTTTTAGTTTTTGTACACGTAAGAGCCACGCGGGGGTCGCGTCGTTCTAAATTCAAAATCACAAACGCTGTCATTATCTAGACACGCGGCAGCGTGTCCAGCCAAGTTCACCGCAGGAACTGGCGAGCAGCAGCCGTGTGTTATATTACACGAACCGTTTGGAGCCACTTTTGACCCCCCAATAACTCCAAATCTATTTAACATAAAAAAATGAAATTTGGCTTATGTATTAAGATCCTTTAGAACAAGTAGAACCCCAAATTTCATTAATATAGGTTAAATAGTTATTGAGATATTAAAGTCCAAAAAACGGTATTTTTATCACTGACTGACTGACTGACTGACTGACTGACTGACTGACTAGTAATCAAAAACCTAACCCACTTCCAGGTGACCTAGAAAGGTGAAATTTGGCATCCAGCTTAGTAATTGTGTGTGTATACATATAAAAATCTAAAACAGTGATTTTTTTATGTTTTTTATTATTATTATTATTATTGATGGTTGTTGCCTCAGAACTCTGTCATTTATAAACCGATTTGGAAAATTCTTTTTTTGTTTGAAAGATATACTAGAATAGCATATACTTACACTCACACGCACACACTTACACATACATGCACATAAAAATCCAATACGTACTAACCGTTTTGGAAAATTCTTTGTTTGTTCAAAACTTTCAAAAGATGTACTAGAATAGCACACAGAACTAATTAACAAATAATAATTAAGTAATTTACACATCATAATAAATTCTGTACAAAAAGTAATGATATCCCATCAAAAACATAAATGTAAAATGAGAGCCAAGTTCAATATCGCGTGCACTTCGCCGACAAAAGAATTGAGATCTGCAAGGGCGCCAAGTTCTTTGCTCTAAAATTTTTAGATACAAGGACATGCGACATACTCAATGCATTTATTTTACTTGGGGTGTAATTCAATATCAAGACGTGACTTGGCTAGTTTTAAAATATAAATTTATATTATAAATCAAAATCAATCAAATCATTAACCTATTTTCGTAAAGGTAAGTACGCAAGTTAGTGTACGTCTTGTTACTTATACTGTTAGCTTGATAATGAACTATGACTATGACTATGTTACTTTTATAAAATTTAGTTAGTTTATGAAAACTAGCCAAGTCAAATCTTGATATTGAATTACTCCCCAAGTAAAATAAATGCATTGAGTATGTCGCATGTCCTTGTATCTAAAAATTTTAGAGCAAAGAACTTGGCGCCCTTGCAGATCTCAATTCTTTTGTCGGCGAAGTGCACGCGATATTGAACTTGGCTCTCATTTTACATTTATGTTTTTGATGGGATAAGGTTTACACATTGTAAGGAAAATATTTCATGGAATTTATGTTTTCAAAGATAAATATTAATCATAATAAAAAGTATCCTATAACCATCTTTGGATGTTCAGCTATTCCTGTACCAAAATTAGTAGCTTTTTATCCAGCCGTTTCGGCGTGATGCGAGGACAATGGTTTTTTTTAAAACAGATGGCGCCAGGTTGGCACGGCGACGCGTGTCCATACAAAACAACTATCAGGCTGCATCACGCTATCGAGATTTTTCCTGAAATCATGACCTCCCTCCATAGAAAATTTATTTTCAATACTTATTTAGGATTTTATAATAGTATAGATATGTACCCCTGTAAAACACCATATAGACAATCAATCCTGAAATTCTTTGGAGAGATGTTTGCGCACCATGCGCTTGAAGGAGAATTTGCTCTGAGCTTTCCTAATGGAGAGAGGGAGATCGTTCCACAAACGAATTGCTTGAATCGCAAAGGAATTGGACATGAAACCAGTACGGTGAGAAGGAAGAGTGAGTTTGAGAATTCGGGAAGAGCGCAGCTCGCAACCAGGCCGAGCAGTTAAAAATATGAATTTAGATTTAAGATAGCCCGGGTCTGGATCTGCGAGATCAGAACTTAGAACGGTCAATGGCCGAGAATCTAACAAAGTAATATGCAGAATAAATCTGCTTGCAGGCTGGGTCCTGCATGAAGTATATCATTTAGTGATAGAGTGCTATTAGTTTTAGCACTGGCATCCAACACCACTCGGACCTTCGTGGTGGTCCTGTCTTCGCGTACAACGGCGTGGTGTGGGATGTAATAAGCATTATTGACCTTCTTATCCTTGACTTCAGATAATAGTAGAGTTGCTAAGCCGCGAAATTGTGTGCATCGGGTTACAAGCATGAAATTTCTACCACACATAGAGCGTCCCACGGTGATTATTTTCAGATGTGGAGGGAAGTCAGATTCGTCCTCTGTGTGGTGGGAGAGCGGGGTGAAGAGGACCAAGTACCTACTGCTCTTTTTCCTTTTTTTATTACTGATCAGTTAAGGCTATTAGGGCTTGTGCGACATCGTTTTCGCGTAAAATAGATATCAGCTATTAATTTTTCATGTTATTTAAGAATAGTTTGATATAAAAATTTGGGTTTATTGCCGAAAAGGTAAAAATCACAACAAGTTTTTTTTATTCAGAACGATAAATTATTTATCTATCCTGATATTTACAATTAAAAAAAATATTACTAAACAGCAATTTTAATCTTGTTTTTAAAAATGTATACATATTGGGCACACCTGATACAAAAAGTACCTTGAAAAAAATGTTGATGTTAAGCTTAGCCTGCGTGTTCTAGTACATTTTGCTAAGTCGCGAAATTGTGTACATCGGGATACAACCACGAAACAAATTTCTGCGGTGATTATTTTCAGATGTGGAGGGAAGTCAGATTCGTCCCCTGTGCGGCCGGAAAGCGGGGTGAATAGGACAAAAGAGTCCTCTTTTTCTTTTTATATTACTGATCAGATAACGCTACTAGGACTTGTGTGGTGTCGTTTTCGTGTAAAACAGATATTAGCAATTCATTTTCCATGTTATTTATTCATAGTACCATATAAAAATATGGTTGTATTTCCGAAATTGTAAAAATCACAACAAGTTTTTTTTATTCAGGGAGATAAATTAGTTATATTTCCTGAATATTTACAACTAACAAAAACATTGTAAAATAGAAAAAAATATCTAGTTTCTAAAAATATATACATATTGGGCACTCTTCATACAAAAAGTAACTTAAATAAATTGTTGATGTTGAGATTAGCCAGTGTGCTCGTGATACATTAGCAAAAAAATATTTTGTTTTAATTACATTAATTTGTTTTTCTAGAACGTATATAGTAAAAATAATATGTAAAAGCATGTTAATAATCATTATCTTATGTATTTAATGAAGCGAAATAGGATGCGTTCGGAGATTTACGTTGGTTACGCCGACGTAAAGATATATTTTAAGCTACTGTTTGTATGAGAAGTGCCCAACATGCATATATTTTTAGAAACCAGATTAAATGAGCTTTTTGAAATAATAATAGTAAGTTGAAAATGTTCACGAAATTTAACTAATTTACCTCACTGAATAAAAAAACTTGTTGTGATTTTTACCTTTTCGGCCATTACACCCATATTTTTATATAGAACCAAAACTAACATAAAAAATTAATTTCTGATATTTGTTTTACACGGAAACGATACCAAACACGTCCTGGTAGACTTAACTGACCAGCAATAAAGAAATAAAAGAGGGATACTTGGCCGTATTCACTCCGCTCTCCCGCCTCACAGGGGACGAATCTGACTTCCCTCCACATCTGAAAATAATCTCCAAGGATCACTCTATCTGTGGTAAAAATTTCATGCTTGTAACCCGATGCGCACAATTATGTTAGAAAACAGCGGACTAACAACTCTACTATAAGTAACCTTTATCAATATGTTCCCGAATAACTTCATCGTACAATGGCTTTAATTTAGGCTGCAGATGAAATTTTCGCTCCAATGCCAAATATCTTCGTTCAGCAGTCTTGTAAGAATCTCCCAGATTGTTGGGATCAAGTTTAAATGGAAGACCGACTTCATAACGTCCATCCTCTAAGCGTTTGACTGAAGTTCTGAACATTTCTTCAGCCTTTCTGTCGTCAGCACTATGAACGACTCCTTCGCCTAAGTCTTCAATTTCCCAAAATCTCTGCATCAAATTTCCCACATCAGTAGTGGAGAAATATCCAACTGCTGAGTTGGTAACAGTCTGTGCAGGCGCATTGCCTAGTATTATATATCCCAGAACTGTTTCCAGGGCATCAGGCGAACCAGGTTTGTTAACGATTTTTCCTGACATTAACATTTCAGCGAATAACTTAACTCCAATAAGAAGATCTATCTCGCCAGGAATCGCCCACGTATTCTTCGTATTCTGACAATGAAGGATCTACATGACATGTAGGTAATTGAGACGTTATTTCGTCTAGAACAAGCGCTTCAATAGCGTATTGCTGTTTACAGTCGTATCTTGACTTAAACGTCATATTAACATTTCCTCTAACAGTTTGCGAGGCTCCGCCTATACCCTTCACCGACATAAATGAACTGGTGTTCACATTTAAACCCAGCTCCCTGCAACATTTCGAAGTGACATGTTTTTGTGAGCCAGGGTCAAGCAGACATCTCACAACCCTGTCTTTACCATTACGATCGCTCACAAGTACCTTGGCAGTAGCTAAATTTCTGTCGAAGGTGATTTAGCGTGTCCTGATGCTGAATGCGTGCATACGGAAGCATTATTATCCGATCCAGGTGAATTTGAGCTGGTCCCGCTGTTATCCTTCTTCGATGATTGATATTTATCATGAACATGGTTTCCGGGATCGCTACGACTCGGCTCATTCCTGTTCAGCACAGGTCTCATATTTTCAAAGTGCAGCGTCGAATGATGTCTGCCCTTACATTTACGACAAGTCTTCTTAGAAGAACACTTCGATGATGTGTGTTGGGTATTCAAACAATTCGTACAAGCATGTATTTCCCTAACGAAATTATATCGTTCGTTGGGCGATAGCTTTAAGAAAGATTACAATTGTAAAGTAACGAGTCCTCGATACTATTACACATGGCACATGTACTCACGTTTTCCTGCGCCTGTGTACTGACATATGCGTGAGGTGTACATGGCAAAGGAATGCGCGAGTTGCCAGTATTGTTAGCAGGAACGCCTTCAGCCTTAGATGGCGACCGTTGCACCGTGCGATGTAATATTTTTGCTTGTTCTCGTACAAAGCGAATGAAGTCATCGTATGCGGGCATTTTATTTGAGTTCCGAATCGACATTTCGAAATTCCTCGCCGTATCCGAGTCTAGTAACTTAAGACCCAAGTGAACGAAGATGAACTGACTTAAATTTTCCAGTTTAAGTTGCTGGATTGCTGAAATAGTAGCAGCGAATGAATCAATTATTTTTTCTAAGTTCGATGCCGAAGGACCATTGACAGGTTTCATGGAGAACAGTTGGTTCAAGTAGGAAGTACCCAAAGCACGCTTGTCATCATACTTCGCGATCAGAGCTTCCCAAACGGTCGAGTAGTTTTCAGCCGCCGGTATAACTCCCGTGCAGATCGTCTTCGCTTTACCTGTCAAGTGACTGAACAAATAATGAACTCGCTCAGAATCTGTCAGTGATTTATTTTCGTGAATGACACGTTTAAATGTTTCGTAAAAGAAAGGAAAGTTTTGAATTTCACCGTCAAAGGTGGGCAAATCAATGCGTGGTACTACCTTACACGTATGGTTCGAGTCTCCAGTTGTATTCGAAACGCTCGGAGCAGGAATGTCGACTTTCGTTAGTTGACATTTGACCATGCAGTACAGATCTTCAAACGCGCTCATTGCCTTATAGTTCACGATATACTCCGGGTCCAATTCCAAGTTCAGAAGGTTGACGTCGTCCATCAAATCAATAAACTCCGACCTTAGGTTATCCACCATCCGAGCTTGTGCGATAAACTGCGTCAAAATCTTCTTATCGCGAGACAATTGTGGAATCATATCATTAATACTTTGCATGCGCAAGAAACATTGTGCGCGTTTGCCTTCAGTTAGCTTCAGTCTCCGTTCCGCTCTTTCTTTCGATTGCACCATGGTTGAAGTCACAAAAAGTTTTATCAAAGTATTTAGATTGTGACAACCCTAACCGTATGAAAGTATTATAATGTACAAATAATATCATTTAACTCATATAGTAACTTAATACAAGTCAGAGGGAAACATGCGTAGCAACTTAACGCAATAGGTAGAATAAAACCCGGTAGTAACTAATTCAAACGAAATTATGTCAACTGACAGACAACTCAAACTGAGGCTTTCAGGAGTATCTTACCTATAGAAAACTCTCAGCCACGTGAATTCTATGTATTTTGAAACTTAAAATACACGAAATCCACGTAAATGATGAAGTCTTATGTAATAATATATTTATTTATTTATTAAATAACGCAGTACCTACGAAGTATTTTATCGTTACGATTAAGAAGTATTAATATTAAGATTGGCGTATAGCGTGATGAATATAACAATCGGACGACAGTAAATTAGTGCCGACTGTACATTCAAATTTTCAAAGGAACAATCGAGAAAATTTTATTTGTCAAAGAACACAAATAAAATACTCTATAGTAATATGCGTTGCTAACGTAGTCGTTATGGCGAGAGCAATAAGGTTGACATTCGCGTCGCAAAATTTGGAATTTTGAAGATGAGTGAAATTTTAAATATAATTATAGATCGATTCGTATAGACCAAACTGATATAATTAAGATCCGGTTCGTTTTGGGCCAAATGTTGGGGATTCTTCGATATATGGTCACTGGTGCACTCACCTTTTTCCTTATTCGCTTTACGACGCGCCGCTGCCACCGACGTACGCCACAACTGTTTAGAACTAGCACTTCACATTATACAGGGTGTTCGGCACATGGACCGACAAAATTTTTTGGGATATAGTTGGGGTTATTTGCTATCTTTTCACCCTTCGACCTTGGGTCCTAAGGGTCACGGTTTTGGAGATATGATTTTTTAAATGTTGTTTCTCAAATTTCCCGAAATTCCGCCTTTAAACGTTCGTAACTTTTTTGTTACTGTATGTACAATTGTTTTGTTTTGTATTTTAATATTTGGCAATACACACTTGTTCAAATTATAACGGTTTTTATTCTAATTGATGGTCTCAGAGGGACGTACGAGGTATTTTATTCCACAAAAATACTGATTGTGTGAAAAAGATCCAACTTCGAAATTCAATTATGATAAAACTAAAGACAATAATAGAGGACTTCATTTTTTTTTAAAGTTCTCTAGCTTATGACCTTTCTAACGATATGCTACACACTGATAACAAATAAATCTGAGTCAAATTACGGGGATATTCCGTCAATAGGGTGGATATTATTATGAATTTGCGAGCAGTGAAACTTTATTTTTTTAATGGTTAGATAACTTTATTGTGGCGATTCACATGATCTCGTCATGTGCCCGCCATCATATATAATCATATATCATCATCGTGATACTCACATCATCATTATCATCATCGAATTTAAGACATATTAGCATCATACGTCATCAAGCTAATACTAAAATTATCATTTAGTAGATATAGGCAATACAAATGCAAAATAAGAGTAACAGTGTGAATGTTTGCGGAAGCAAGTAAAACCATTCTTATAACTAAACATACTACCACTTTAAAAATAACAAGTTGATATTCACAAATTGACAACAGAAGAGATGAGCTTTATTTAGACTAAATAAGAATCAAAATCCCATATACAACGCTTAGAGGGCGGGGGCTAGGTCACGTGACGTGTCAGGAGTGTCCCGAGTGTCCCGAAGCTGTCGAAGCTGTCGAAGCTGTCGAAGCTGTTGAAGCTGTCGAAGCTGTCGAAGCTGTTGATGCTGTTGAAGCTGTCGAAGCTGTCGAATGTCTCGAGCTATTGGTTATAAATAGGCAAGGGCTTAGTAGAAGGGGATTCTTTTTGTTTGGAACTTCGTCGGAGTAACATTACTTTCTGGCAGTTAAGGTATTAAAATTAATTCTAAGGGGAATTTCTGTCTAGTTTTGCTTGTTTCTTGAACTATAAATACCTATTGAGATTTAGTGGGGTTTGTTGCTTTAAGGCTATTAAGCTTAGTTACATGCCAGAAATAGTGTTTTGGTACATGGTTACCAGATGAAAGATATTTAACCTTGCGGCTGTTAAACGAATATCTTTCAGACTCTTCTAGTTTTACCCGAGTTAGGCGGCTCGGGCACTAGCCATATATAAGTGCAGTGAATAGCCTACGAATGTGGATAGTTTTGTTTGGTGGAAGCAAGGACCACACGTGTTGGACATGCGGGCCTTTCCGCGCTTGCCGAAGCCAAATGGACCTCCATGCTCGGTCTCATATACTTATATATTTATATGTCTGCTTTATATACACATATTAGGGCGGGTTACTCTGCGCTTCCGGCGTTTCGTCAGCCGCGTAGGGGGGACCCAATTACACGGATTCTAGTCCAACCTCGGGTTAATCTCCCGAATTTATAGTTTAGCTTACCTAGGTTCCATACACGTTTAAATGTAAATATGAGGTTTAGGCCTCTAGTATTGGTGTTAGCTAGGGCAAACGGGGGTATGGGGATAGGTACATTCCAGTAGGAATATTAGAGCGGGGTTTTTTTTTTTATCCTCCGAGCAATCGGCCATTCATCATTAACTAACATAACATTCATTCAAATTATTTTAACCTTGTTAGGTATAGTGGTTAAGAGGTTGAACTATTATTTTCTTAAGTGGTTATGGCCCGGGGAAGTTAGTAGGGGAAAAGCAGAGTCTTGTAGCGGTTTGTAAAGATTGGGAATAGGGAATCTGGTATTTAGGTCTTCCAGATATTTAACACCTTTAACTTATCAACATTAATTATAGAAATAATTAATTAAAATTTACCGATTATGTGTTGAAGCAATGTACCTTGATATAGCTTAAGTGATAGAATGGAATCACTGAAGTAAAGTTGAGCCAATTAGCTGTAGATATTCGCTTTCTCAATGAACAGAAATAGTTTAAACTTTGTTATAATTTTGATAAGGAAATTGTGGATTGTTGTATAGTACTACAAAACATTCCTAAGACTGGATGTGGAGTATCTGAAGTGTAAATTGCTAAGAAAAGCCGGGGACTTATGGATAGCAATAATGAAAGTTATTCGTTCTCGTATTTACATCACAGATCTCAGAACTAAAGTAGTTTATATCACAAGGGCTGAGAGTAATTTCCTTTTTCAAAATCAGTCATTCGAGAGTTGAAAGATACTCCGATCGGCACAATAGTCTTCATGATTTCAAGGGTATACTACATTTATGAATATGGTCAAACGAAAACCAAGTTCTAGAACTCAATAGAAGGGTTCATACCTACTAGGGAAGAGTAGTGTATTAAACTTCTTACAAATACAATTATAACTTCATTTTTTTTCTGAATTATCAGTTTTACAATCATTACATATATTTAGCAAGTTGTAGGGTTAGGCAGGTAGCTTAACCTAGCGTAGGCCTTGTGTAGTTAACTTAAGAAGCCTGCGCCAAAAGGCTTCCCCAAAAGATGGATCCTTGACACTTTGCCGTAGGCTAGGACGTCATGCATAGATGTGATGAGATCCCACAGTGGTTTGACAAGTTATTAGCCAGGCGTGAAGGTCCGTCCATCCCTGTGCTGTATGTCTTAATTAGCTTTGCCAAAATAGAATAGATAGCTAAGGCATACAGTATTATTCCTTCACACACTTAGGAGGGTTGGCGATTTTCTAAAAAAAAAATTTATATTTTTTTTTACACCTTAAAGTTACCTTCTTCATCCTACTATAATCTAGGTTTTACTAGGTCTTAATTGTGAAGACTATAACGACTACCTATTTATTGCTGTTGATATATGGTTTTTGTAGAAGAAACGAGGATTTATCTTTGTAGTAATTATTTATTTGTACACAACATGAATTGCACAAGCTACATTGTTTCGCCATGACAGAGAGAAGAGAGTTACCACAGATCATATATGCTAGTGATGTGAAACATGCATAGTGATGTTACCGAAACGGAATAGCATCTCAACACTCCTCCTAAATGATAACATGGTTACAAATGTTATTATTTAAACATATAGCAAAGACTCTATACTTAACATAAACAATATCAGTTAAACTAAACAGAGTTAACAAGTGAACAATATTAAACAGTTAACATTTTAGCAATATTAAACCTTTAACATTTTAGTTATACTAAACCTTTAACATTTTAGTTATACTAAACAGAACTTATAGTTGAGCAATATTAAATTATTTTTAACACATGAACTTATTAATGAAACCATAAAACTTTTCTTTACATAAACTTTTAGTCATCACATCAGCTAAGTTTTCATTTGTTGATATATGTTCAACATCAATTATTTTATTAATTACCAAATCTTTCAAGAAATGCACCCTTATATCAATATGCTTAGTACGTTTTGAGTTTTCATAATTCTTAAGGAGGGGGTTACGTAGCTGTCCTTGTGTCATCCGAGAGGGGGTTGGCAGTGGAAAGTGCTGGAAGATCGGTGCTCGAGTTTAAAAATTTCCTTAGGAAAGGGCAACGGGAGTTGTAAAATTGGTGGCGTTGTCGCAATGCGAGTGAGGTTGCTTGGTGCGCGGGGTGCAAGCACCCCGCGAGGGGGTCTATCCTGGGGTTCTGTCACCCGAGAGGGGGTTGGCAGTGGAAAATGCTGAAGAAATGGAATTCGAGTTGAAATCGCTTAAGAAAGGGGAAGCGAGGTGAAGATGGAAGCGACTTTGCACGCAAGTGTGTTTGCTTGTGATGGTACGGAGGGTGCCAGTGTCTAGGTGGGCTCGCCCTGCGGGCCCTTCGGGCCCTTGGGCTCGCGCGCTACAGGCGACTTTACTGGGACGCTCCGCACCTTCGGTGCTACGCGGAGCTCGGCCTTCGGCCTCGCGGGGTTGACACTCGCCTTCGGGCCTTCGGCCCTCCGTCGAGTTAAAATTACTTAGAGTTATAGTATTCTGTGGTTGGGCTCCTTGTCTGTGACGCTCCGCACCTTCGGTGCTACGCGGAGCTCGGCCTTCGGCCTCGCGGTGTTGACGCTTCGCACCTTCGGTGCTACGCGGAGCTCGGCCTGCGGCCTCGCATAAAGTTACTTGGGAGAAGGGTAAGGCTCGCGTGCTACGGACGACTTTACTGGGACGCTCCGCACCTTCGGTGCTACGCGGAGCTCGGCCTTCGGCCTCGCGGGGTTGACACTCGCCTTCGGGCCTTCGGCCCTCCGTCGAGTTAAAATTAGTTAGAGTTATAGTATTTTGTGGTTGGGCTCCTTGACTGTGACGCTCCGCACCTTCGGTGCTACGCGGAGCTCGGCCTTCGGCCTCGCGGTGTTGACGCTTCGCACCTTCGGTGCTACGCGGAGCTCGGCCTGCGGCCTCGCATTAAGACACTAAGACTTATAGTAAGTGGTTGGGCTCCTTGTTTGTGACGCTCCGCACCTTCGGTGCTACGCGGAGCTCGGCCTTCGGCCTCGCATTAAGTTACTTAGATGTGTAGGAAGTTATTGGGCGCCGTAACTGGGACGCTCCGCACCTTCGGTGCTACGCGGAGCTCGGCCTTCGGCCTCGCGGGGTCGCCGCTTCGCACCTTCGGTGCTACGCGGAGCTCGGCCTGCGGCCTCGCATTAAATTACTTGGGGGAGGGGTAAGGTTCTGGGTGGGCTCGCCTTGCGGGCTAGCACTTCACATTATACAGGGTGTTCGGCACATGGACCGACAAAATTTTTTGGGATATAGTTGGGGTTATTTGCTATCTTTTCACCCTTCGACCTTGGGTCCTAAGGGTCACGGTTTTGGAGATATGATTTTTTAAATGTTGTTTCTCAAATTTCCCGAAATTCCGCCTTTAAACGTTCGTAACTTTTTTGTTACTGTATGTACAATTGTTTTGTTTTGTATTTTAATATTTGGCAATACACACTTGTTCAAATTATAACGGTTTTTATTCTAATTGATGGTCTCAGAGGGACGTACGAGGTATTTTATTCCACAAAAATACTGATTGTGTGAAAAAGATCCAACTTCGAAATTCAATTATGATAAAACTAAAGACAATAATAGAGGACTTCATTTTTTTTTAAAGTTCTCTAGCTTATGACCTTTCTAACGATATGCTACACACTGATAACAAATAAATCTGAGTCAAATTACGGGGATATTCCGTCAATAGGGTGGATATTATTATGAATTTGCGAGCAGTGAAACTTTATTTTTTTAATGGTTAGATAACTTTATTGTGGCGATTCACATGATCTCGTCATGTGCCCGCCATCATATATAATCATATATCATCATCGTGATACTCACATCATCATTATCATCATCGAATTTAAGACATATTAGCATCATACGTCATCAAGCTAATACTAAAATTATCATTTAGTAGATATAGGCAATACAAATGCAAAATAAGAGTAACAGTGTGAATGTTTGCGGAAGCAAGTAAAACCATTCTTATAACTAAACATACTACCACTTTAAAAATAACAAGTTGATATTCACAAATTGACAACAGAAGAGATGAGCTTTATTTAGACTAAATAAGAATCAAAATCCCATATACAACGCTTAGAGGGCGGGGGCTAGGTCACGTGACGTGTCAGGAGTGTCCCGAGTGTCCCGAAGCTGTCGAAGCTGTCGAAGCTGTCGAAGCTGTTGAAGCTGTCGAAGCTGTCGAAGCTGTTGATGCTGTTGAAGCTGTCGAAGCTGTCGAATGTCTCGAGCTATTGGTTATAAATAGGCAAGGGCTTAGTAGAAGGGGATTCTTTTTGTTTGGAACTTCGTCGGAGTAACATTACTTTCTGGCAGTTAAGGTATTAAAATTAATTCTAAGGGGAATTTCTGTCTAGTTTTGCTTGTTTCTTGAACTATAAATACCTATTGAGATTTAGTGGGGTTTGTTGCTTTAAGGCTATTAAGCTTAGTTACATGCCAGAAATAGTGTTTTGGTACATGGTTACCAGATGAAAGATATTTAACCTTGCGGCTGTTAAACGAATATCTTTCAGACTCTTCTAGTTTTACCCGAGTTAGGCGGCTCGGGCACTAGCCATATATAAGTGCAGTGAATAGCCTACGAATGTGGATAGTTTTGTTTGGTGGAAGCAAGGACCACACGTGTTGGACATGCGGGCCTTTCCGCGCTTGCCGAAGCCAAATGGACCTCCATGCTCGGTCTCATATACTTATATATTTATATGTCTGCTTTATATACACATATTAGGGCGGGTTACTCTGCGCTTCCGGCGTTTCGTCAGCCGCGTAGGGGGGACCCAATTACACGGATTCTAGTCCAACCTCGGGTTAATCTCCCGAATTTATAGTTTAGCTTACCTAGGTTCCATACACGTTTAAATGTAAATATGAGGTTTAGGCCTCTAGTATTGGTGTTAGCTAGGGCAAACGGGGGTATGGGGATAGGTACATTCCAGTAGGAATATTAGAGCGGGGTTTTTTTTTTTATCCTCCGAGCAATCGGCCATTCATCATTAACTAACATAACATTCATTCAAATTATTTTAACCTTGTTAGGTATAGTGGTTAAGAGGTTGAACTATTATTTTCTTAAGTGGTTATGGCCCGGGGAAGTTAGTAGGGGAAAAGCAGAGTCTTGTAGCGGTTTGTAAAGATTGGGAATAGGGAATCTGGTATTTAGGTCTTCCAGATATTTAACACCTTTAACTTATCAACATTAATTATAGAAATAATTAATTAAAATTTACCGATTATGTGTTGAAGCAATGTACCTTGATATAGCTTAAGTGATAGAATGGAATCACTGAAGTAAAGTTGAGCCAATTAGCTGTAGATATTCGCTTTCTCAATGAACAGAAATAGTTTAAACTTTGTTATAATTTTGATAAGGAAATTGTGGATTGTTGTATAGTACTACAAAACATTCCTAAGACTGGATGTGGAGTATCTGAAGTGTAAATTGCTAAGAAAAGCCGGGGACTTATGGATAGCAATAATGAAAGTTATTCGTTCTCGTATTTACATCACAGATCTCAGAACTAAAGTAGTTTATATCACAAGGGTTGAGAGTAATTTCCTTTTTCAAAATCAGTCATTCGAGAGTTGAAAGATACTCCGATCGGCACAATAGTCTTCATGATTTCAAGGGTATACTACATTTATGAATATGGTCAAACGAAAACCAAGTTCTAGAACTCAATAGAAGGGTTCATACCTACTAGGGAAGAGTAGTGTATTAAACTTCTTACAAATACAATTATAACTTCATTTTTTTTCTGAATTATCAGTTTTACAATCATTACATATATTTAGCAAGTTGTAGGGTTAGGCAGGTAGCTTAACCTAGCGTAGGCCTTGTGTAGTTAACTTAAGAAGCCTGCGCCAAAAGGCTTCCCCAAAAGATGGATCCTTGACACTTTGCCGTAGGCTAGGACGTCATGCATAGATGTGATGAGATCCCACAGTGGTTTGACAAGTTATTAGCCAGGCGTGAAGGTCCGTCCATCCCTGTGCTGTATGTCTTAATTAGCTTTGCCAAAATAGAATAGATAGCTAAGGCATACAGTATTATTCCTTCACACACTTAGGAGGGTTGGCGATTTTCTAAAAAAAAAATTTATATTTTTTTTTACACCTTAAAGTTACCTTCTTCATCCTACTATAATCTAGGTTTTACTAGGTCTTAATTGTGAAGACTATAACGACTACCTATTTATTGCTGTTGATATATGGTTTTTGTAGAAGAAACGAGGATTTATCTTTGTAGTAATTATTTATTTGTACACAACATGAATTGCACAAGCTACATTGTTTCGCCATGACAGAGAGAAGAGAGTTACCACAGATCATATATGCTAGTGATGTGAAACATGCATAGTGATGTTACCGAAACGGAATAGCATCTCAACACTCCTCCTAAATGATAACATGGTTACAAATGTTATTATTTAAACATATAGCAAAGACTCTATACTTAACATAAACAATATCAGTTAAACTAAACAGAGTTAACAAGTGAACAATATTAAACAGTTAACATTTTAGCAATATTAAACCTTTAACATTTTAGTTATACTAAACCTTTAACATTTTAGTTATACTAAACAGAACTTATAGTTGAGCAATATTAAATTATTTTTAACACATGAACTTATTAATGAAACCATAAAACTTTTCTTTACATAAACTTTTAGTCATCACATCAGCTAAGTTTTCATTTGTTGATATATGTTCAACATCAATTATTTTATTAATTACCAAATCTTTCAAGAAATGCACCCTTATATCAATATGCTTAGTACGTTTTGAGTTTTCATAATTCTTAAGGAGGGGGTTACGTAGCTGTCCTTGTGTCATCCGAGAGGGGGTTGGCAGTGGAAAGTGCTGGAAGATCGGTGCTCGAGTTTAAAAATTTCCTTAGGAAAGGGCAACGGGAGTTGTAAAATTGGTGGCGTTGTCGCAATGCGAGTGAGGTTGCTTGGTGCGCGGGGTGCAAGCACCCCGCGAGGGGGTCTATCCTGGGGTTCTGTCACCCGAGAGGGGGTTGGCAGTGGAAAATGCTGAAGAAATGGAATTCGAGTTGAAATCGCTTAAGAAAGGGGAAGCGAGGTGAAGATGGAAGCGACTTTGCACGCAAGTGTGTTTGCTTGTGATGGTACGGAGGGTGCCAGTGTCTAGGTGGGCTCGCCCTGCGGGCCCTTCGGGCCCTTGGGCTCGCGCGCTACAGGCGACTTTACTGGGACGCTCCGCACCTTCGGTGCTACGCGGAGCTCGGCCTTCGGCCTCGCGGGGTTGACACTCGCCTTCGGGCCTTCGGCCCTCCGTCGAGTTAAAATTACTTAGAGTTATAGTATTCTGTGGTTGGGCTCCTTGTCTGTGACGCTCCGCACCTTCGGTGCTACGCGGAGCTCGGCCTTCGGCCTCGCGGTGTTGACGCTTCGCACCTTCAATATATTTTAGAAATGGCACTCTTATTGTCAACAAGTAATACAGCGTCTGCATTTTGACCTAAATGTTTACAAATGCCCTTTAAGTTTACTAGCTCTTGTGCTACAGATGCAGCTGCTATATATTCGGACTCAGCCGATGATAATGCCACACATTGCTGCTTCTTAGAGAACCAAGCAATGGGATTCTCGCCTTGTAATATCATGCCACCACTCACACTTTTTCTATCATTTCGATCTCCGGCCCAGTCTGCATCAGAAAATCCATACATATTAGTGTCATTAGTCTTTTTAAATATTAGTCCCTTGTCCTTGGTTTCTTTTAGATAGCGCACAACTCTTTTCCCAGCTTTCCATAGCTCCTCATTTGGCTTATCTAAAAATCTACTAAGGTAGGATACCACAAATGTCAAATCCGGTCTTGTTGTCACGGTCAGGTATATTAAACTTCCAATCAGTTCACGGTAAGGTACATCCAGTACATTTTCGCTGTTATCCATGTGTATATTATAGTTTCTTTCCATAGGTGTTTTAATTCCATTACATTCAGTCATGTTAAATTTTTTTAAGTATCTTTTCTATCATTTTAGTTTGTGTCAATTTTAATGTTTCTCCATTTCTATCAATTTCGATACCAAGAAAGTTTTTCATTTCTCCTAATTCTGTAGCATTAAATTTTTTCTTGAGTTCACTCTTTATCCGGTCATATTTTCCCATTAATAGTATATCGTCCACATATATTATCATCCAACAATCTTCAGTGTAATATAGGCAATAATCATATTCAGAGCGTTTGAAACCATTCAATTTTGCAAATTCATTTATAGTCTCATTCCAGCATTTTGGAGATTCCACCAATCCGTAAAGCGCTCTTTTTAGTTTTAAAACTTTGTTTTCTCCTTGTGTTTCTAGTCCTTGTGGTACTTTGATGTAAACATTAGATTTTAATTTTCCATTAAGAAATGCAGTTGGTATGTCCAGTTGTATTATTTTTCTGTCTTCATTTACAGCTTTTGATATCATCATTCTTATTGTAGATTGTCTTGCTACTGGAGCATATATGTCATCAAACAATTCTTCTTTCTTTTGCTGAAAACCTCTTACGACAAGTCTTGCCTTCTTCGTACCGTCATCTTTTTCTTTAAAAATCCATTTTGTTTCAATAGCTTTAGTTCCTGTAGGTATTTCAGTTTCTTCCCATGTATCTAACTTTTTCAGAGCACTTAGTTCATTATCTACTGCCTCCTTCCAATCTTTGTCTTCAATTGCTTCATTATAACTATTGGGTACTTCAGCCGATAAGCACAATACCATATTTGTTTCATAATCTTGGAGTGATACAGGTGGCTTTACTATTCTTCCTGATCTAGTAGTTACTTGTTCTATATTCTTTGCCTCATCTTCTGTAGTCTCTGTTTCTTCCTCCTGGCTCATACTATCTCTCTCATCCTGGTCTTTAATTTTGTCTTCTTTTTTGTCATCATTCTTTAATTCATTTGTTTCCTGGATCTCCTCCTGAATAGTTATATATTTATTGTTCTTCTCTTTTTCCTGTTCTTCATAATATAAGTCGCTCTCATCAAATTTCACGTCTCTTGATATAATTATCGTGTCACTTTCTGGATCCCATAATCTATATCCTACTGTGTTATATCCAACCAGTCTCACAGTTCTTGCTCTCTTATTCAACTTGTCTTGTTTCGGTAAAATGGTCGCCCACGCCTTGGAACCAAATACTCGCAGTCTTGATAAGTCATTCTTTCCAAAAAATACTTCACATGGTGTCTTGAAATTTATTGCCCATGATGGTGATCTATTTAGTTGATACGTTGCGCATTGTATGGCTTCGCACCATAAATATTTAGGTAAGTTGGTTTCAGTTAGTAGTGTTCTGGTTTTGTCACACAGGGTCCGATTCATCCTTTCAGATACCCCATTCTGTTGTGGTGTATATGGAATTGTGAATTCCATTTGGATTCCCTTACTATTGCAAAATTGTTTTACTTTATTTGCTGTGTATTCTGCCCCATTGTCGCACCTTATTCTTCTCACTTTATTTCCTGTTTCATTTTCTATCTTCAATATGTAATTTATAAGTTTGTCTGTGGCTTCAGATTTATATCTCAGAGGATAAACAACACAAAAATGAGAAAAATCATCAATGATGGTCATGAAGTATTTCTCACCATTCAGTCCTTCTTGTCTTATTGGTCCGGCAATATCACTGTGTAGCATTTCTGCAATCATTCTTGTTCTTGGCTTTGGTACTGGAAGAAACGGGCTTCGTGTGGCTTTTCCCTCCATACACGGGCTGCAAGTGTCATTTGATACAGGTAAGTTTAGTATATTCAAGCTTTTTCTATTTACATGACCTAACCTTTTGTGCCATAAATCATTCTGCTCTTTTTTAGTAATATTTGACATACCATGATTACATATCTCTACTGTTAATTTGTACAATTTCCCTTGCAATATACCACTCAAGTATGTGTTTCTATTAAATATTGTTACATCATATTTAGTAAAATTTACTTTAAATCCAGCCTCAACAATCTTTTTCACAGACAGTAAATTGTATGACACATTTTTCACAATTAAAGCATCAATGTTGATGGTGGTATTTTGATATTTAATTTTTAATTTACCTTTTTTATTTGTCGTGATACATTGGCCATTCGCTACATATATTTTAACACTATTTATATATGTTATATCAGTCATATAATGCTCAAAGTTTTCATTAATTAAATGTTCAGTACACCCAGAGTCAATAATTAAATCAATTGTTCCGCACTCACCTACACTGGCTGTTACATCACTCACTATGAAACCAATTTCACAACTGTCTACTTCCGCTGTTGCTGCCCGTTGAAATCCTCTTCCTTTACCTCGTACTCTTCCATATGACTGGCTCCGTCCTCTTCCAAAGCTCCTTCCTCTACTCGCCGAACGTCCCCGTTGCTGGCCTCGTCCTTGTCCTCTGCAGTCAAGCGCCTTGTGGCCATACTTCCCGCAGGAATAACACGTCAGGAATGCACTGCCTTCAATTACCTCATTGCCGTTGTCCATTTTCAGTTTGGTTTCCATGTCAAGTAACCTCGCCTTGACAAATTCTAAATTTAATTGCTTCTCCGCAGCCATAGTCTCAATGGATGTTATAACTTGGTCATACGCTTTAGGTAAAGAAGACAACAAATAACAAATTTGGTCTTCAATGTCTACTTTCACATTTATTGCCGACAGTTCGCCGATCAATCCTTCGAACTTCAAAAAATATTGTTGTAAGTCATCCTTGTCGTTCTCGTGTCGCCGTGTTATTAATTTTCTTTTCAGATAAAACTTGTTGTATACTGTTTTGCGTTCGAAAATTGCTTCTAATGAAGTAAGCATGTTTTTAGCGGTTTTTGCTGGCTTAATTATGTCGATGTACTTGTCACAGACACATTGCGCCAAGATGGATTTTGCCTTGGCGTCATCTTTCGCAAATTGTTCTTCTTTTTCTTTTTCTTTTGGCTGCGTCTCCTCCAGTATATATCCGATTTGTTTTTCATCTAGTAGCAGTTTAATGCGAAATTTCCAATGGCTGAAATTAGTATTTTCGCCCAACACAGGCAAAAACGACGCCGCCGCAGCCGCTATTTTCGGTGCTTTATTTTTCCTTTCAGTCTCGTACTCGTCTCGTGGATCGTAACCCAACTATTTTCAATCTTTGATCACTTCACGTCTCTGCTACCATGTTGATATATGGTTTTTGTAGAAGAAACGAGGATTTATCTTTGTAGTAATTATTTATTTGTACACAACATGAATTGCACAAGCTACATTGTTTCGCCATGACAGAGAGAAGAGAGTTACCACAGATCATATATGCTAGTGATGTGAAACATGCATAGTGATGTTACCGAAACGGAATAGCATCTCAACAATTGCTTAGGTCTAGAATCCACTTCAGATTGTTCTACTATAGTTTATTTAAGGGATGTATACCATCTTCTCAGATTAAGGTGTAATGACAAAATTTATTTAATATTGTCAAATATGAAAACTTAAGATTAATTAAATTCATAATAAAATCTCATAGATCCTGTAACTTTCACCTGTTTATAGATTGGTAATGAAGTGTAGTTTCATATTGTACATAGACATATGTTTTCTAATCATTCTGGAGTAAGAACATGCAATTTTAAAAAACTAAATTACCCTTCATTTCGGAATCTTAATAATGTTTGGGTTGATTCACATATTGATTTTTATTGTTACCTAATGAAACCTAGTTCAACTATATCTGACTATGGACTAAATGAATTTGATATTTCATATAGAATTAAATAACTTTTATAAGAGTATCTATAATATTCCATATTGAATTTGCTATAGGAACTGTGGATATTTTTGGTGGCTAGCCACATAGGAAGTAACAGTTTATATTTTGAGGATAGATAGCATTAAGTTAAGTTAAAAATTTAATTTAGTACAAAGAACCAAGGTAGCAGTAGGATAGGAGAAGCTTGCATTAAATAAGTAAGAGAATACACATTTATTTGGTAATACATGGTAGCATAGCACAGTATATGGGTACGGAAGCGCTAGGCGACACATCACGGTTAGATTTCTCTTAAAAGAGCTTGAGTTACTACTTCAACGTGGGTTCCTGTCATCTAGACGTTCACAACGGTTAAACCGATCACTTTTTGGCCATTAGTATTAAGAAATGTTCAGCTCAACTGTATAAAGATCCTTTCATATTTAGGTTTGTTTAGATGTAGTCCCTGGAAGGTTGTGTGGTAGTCCCTGGAAGGCTAGGTAATTGTTGTAGGGTTTTCTTAGAGCTTCGTTGTAGGAGTGGAGTTTCGCGAGGAGAGGTGAAGCAGGCGTAGGACCAGGAGGTAGTTTAGGTAGCTCGTCGTCGTAAGCGTTACAATTGGTGATGCCGTTGACCAGGGATTATTCCAATTGCTGCCATGATCATGCAAGGCACAATTGGCGCGCGTTACCAGGATTTGTTCATTTAGTAGTAGTCTCGTATCATTATTGTTCAATTGCTGGCGTAACCAGAATATTCGTCGCATTGCTGTTCGTCGTGTGGTTCCATATCTTGATGTCTTTTTGCGTTTTGTAGATCGATAATTGTTATTTGTTTTGAAATTTTAGTGGAGTTGTTTTATTGAAGGGATCTTTGAACACTTGAGCTTTAAATTATGCCCTTTGGGCACAATTGTTGACGTGAGAATGGAAAAGAGATTCGCCGTGATGGGTTGTTTGGTGCATGTCGCTTCGAAATATCTTTTGTTGCATATTTATGCATAAACTATAGTAAATAGAGTAGCTTCTTGATATAACACACGATATTTTTCTTATTTCACATAGTAATAGTACCTGAAACAAAAACAAATTATATTAGAACGGCGTGATTTTGTTTTCAATAGTTATTTTACTCAGAAATTGACATTTGACACTTGACAGTTCGTTCAGGTACTGAACTATTTGAGATACAATTAAATCCGTTACGTTTGTGTTAACGATTTACAAAAAGTTATTTTTAACACTGATTAATAATGAAATAGGTGGTTTATTTAAGCTTTAGATAATAATTTACGTTACATAAAATAATAATATCAAGTAATCATTTACTTACTTTAGTTTCAATCAGATACGTAGACAACTTTACTCAATATGTTCGTATTATTAATATAACATAAGATTGAGATATTAAGGGATACATTTAACATTATTTACGCATTATTTACATAATTGGGGAAAATAATAATAGGTAATTCATTTTTAAACTAAAAACATAAGCAAGGCAGAGTGAAAAGAAACGTCCTCGAGTTGGTTGATTTGACAAGTGACAGGTGTCATCGCTTATCTTATCAGTAAATGATTATGATATCGAGATGGAATGATTATTTAAATAGATTTAATTTTAATATAGATATAAAGTCGGAATTTTGTAGGAAATTAGTTAAGTGAGGTAGAATAGAGATGTCATTGTTCTTGACTACAGGAAATATGAGTTTGTGAAGACTTATTTTTACATCAGTTATTAGTTCAAGTTGTGTTGAAAATTAGTTATGAAACTAAAGATAAGTTATGAGAGTACTAAGGATTTATTATTTGGGGGGGGGGGCGCGGGTTTATTTATAGGCTTTAGCTCAATCTAGGAAAGGTTTCAGAATAAGATCCGATAAACATGACTAACTACAATGTTAAACTGTGTATAAGGCTCCTAGCCACAATATTAAGTATTAATCTTTTAGCTTATTATAAGACCTGTTAGAATCATTAAATATAGTAATTATAAGGAAAGTAGGAGTGTTAGTGATTTCATAAGTGGGGGGGCGGACTCCTTTGGGTTTTTTTTTAACACATAATGAAACAAATGAAATGAAAGAAATTTTATTAAAATAATTAAGGCACATGTATGGCTTATGGGTCATTATTAGTATCGCTTGGTTATATATGTTCACATGTAGTATAAGGGTATTATCAGAGAACCAGACAAAAACACCAATAGACATATATTTAATCTATTTTTGAAGCGAAGTAAATATGTCTGTATTGTTATCATCAGATTTTATTAAAGGTATTCAGTTCATTAAGTGGACTTATATATTTAAGAAAAAAAAATATACATTCTTAGTCAAGTTTGATTTCACATTAGTCACTCGGGTTACATTTTAGATTTATAGTAGATTTTGTGTGGAGGTCGCCGTTGAAATCCAAAAATCTGGAAAGTAAAATAAATAATTATTGAAACAAGTTAGATTAAATGTTATTTGTTATTGCACGAAGGTAGAAAACTATACAGTACATTCACATACTTTAATTTGAGATATAAACATTTATAACAGTAGTTACTTTTAACTCTTCTTCTTTACTTCCAACTGCATATAAGGTGTTGTCCTACGTACTACTTAAGAGATTGGAACCGTACGCGGAAAAAAATCTTAGCGACTATCAGTGTGGGTTCCGACCAAATCGCAGTACTGTCGACCAAATCTTCTTGCTTAGACAACTTATGGAAAAAAGGTGGGAGTACGCGCAAAGCATCTACATACTGTTTGTCGATTTTACGAAAGCTTACGACAGCATAGATCGGGACGCCCTGTACGCAATCCTGAAAAACTTCGGTATTCCGAATAAATTGGTCACCATGATTAAGGCTGCGACGAGTACCAGCATTATGAAGGTGCGTGTTGAAGGAGAGTTGACAGAACCATTTTCAGTCATAACAGGCTTAAAACAAGGTGATGCTCTGTCGCCGATGCTTTTTAATCTAGTGTTAGAGTACGTCCTTAGGAAAGTGTTAACTCTAGATACGGGACTGGAACTAAATGGAAAGCATATGGTGGTTGGGTATGCCGATGACCTGGCTCTTTTGGGTGCGACAAGCGCTGGTGTACAGTTGGCGTCAAAAACGCTAGAGGCTGAAGCGAGGAAAGTGGGCCTAAGTATTAACCACAGCAAAACTGAATATCTCCACATGAGACGATATAACGCGCATCGCAGTCGGCCAGCAGACCTTCACGTCGGAGATATCACGTATAAAGGAGTGGTCAGCTTCAAATACTTAGGCTGCACCGTTAATGACCTGAACACTCGTGACGAGGAAATAGACGCTCGTATACAAAACGCCTTACGTTGCAGTGCTGCTCTACATAAGGTTTTGGTGTCTAGGCTTCTCAGCAGAAGTACAAAAATCCGTATTTATAAAACGGTTATACGGCCTATCCTCATGTATGGCTGTGAAGCCTGGACACTAACACTTAGGGAGGAGAATAAGCTTTTGGTGGCCGAAAGGAGGATTCTCCGCAAAATCCTGGGACCCAAACAGCGAGCGGATGGAACTTGGGGAATCCGGAAAAACGCCGAAATCGAAGAGCTGGTTGCAGAACCTAACATAATAGGAGTGACGAAAGCACATAGGCTTCGCTGGCTTGGACATCTGGAGCGCATGGGAGAGGACCGGGCAGTTAGTAGAGCGTTCCATGGAAAACCGACAGGTCGCCGTCCGGTAGGCCGCCCCAGATATCGGTGGGCAGATGTGGTCGAAGATGATCTGCGCGAGCTCCAAGCCGTCGACTGGCGTGAAACCGCACAAGACCGAGACCGCTGGCGGGAACTCGTATTGGAGGCCAAGACTCACTTCGGGTCGCTGCGCCAGAGGAGTAGTAAGTATAACAGTAGTTCAGGAAAATAAATTAAGTTCATAAATAAACTGCTCGACTTCAACTGGAATGAAAATTGTAATCAGGTGATGGAAACAGGTTTGAGAAAACAATAGGATGAAGTCAAGAAGAGAAGTAGCAGTAATAATAGAAAGAAATAAAATCTCGACCCCGAAGAAGTACCTACTGTTTTTGATCGAAGTCATTTCCATAAACATTAGCATGAAGATATTTTTAAACAACTATGATCTTCAGAATTGAAACAATAGTACAGTAAGATAAATAATATTACCTTGTAAAGAAGTTTCAATAAGTTGCAGCAGTAGATGTAGGGAGTTCATGTCATCCTTCATACTTTTTGCTTCATTCAAGATTAGTTTGCACTGAAGAAGAAATTGTCAAGATTTACGAGCAGAGTCTGAAAATAGAAAACAGAGGATATTAGAATCAAGAAAAGAGCATAAATTGGCGTACAGAAGAATCAAGATTTACTTTATGAACAAACGCAGTTAAAACTTTTGTTAACTTACATTTTGTTAGTCTGTTTACAGGTGGCGCTGGCGCGGTTCGACTACATTGGTTCTTGTCCGGGCTCCATTAATGTTTTTGCATAAATTTTGAGATATAACTTATAACCGTTGCGCGAAGGTTAACGTAACTGTTTTGATTCTGTAACAAAAACAAATTTAGATTGTAAACATACAACACGATTTTTCTTTACTCAATATTTTAGCCAGATCATAGTAACAAACGTAGAAAATAGTTACCTTATTATTGTAGACTCATTTTATCACAGTTTTCTTCATAACAATCCGTTTTATTGTATATTATTCTTGAATTATTAATTTAATTTCTATTTCGTAGAAAGATAGGTTATGGAAAAATTTTGACATTTGACATGTCATGACAAGAGATAAGATGACATAAATAGTAGGCTATTATTAAGGCATAGATTCACTTACCTAGTTCATAAGATTTACGTAACATTTATAGAAAATAGACGAGTACATTTATTTTATATATATTATTTAATCAAACAGAGCGACAATATTTAAGCAATATGTAGTACTCGATAGGGATATTAAGTTAAGATCGATTAAGGAATCGATTACAGACGATTTTTTTTAAGTGATGTCGCAATATACGTTGTACCGCAGTAAAAGTATTGCAACAGTATAAGTAACGAATGAGTGTAGGAAATTTCACTAGAGGTCGCTAGTAGTATATTTCATCGAATGATTTGCGTAATGGTTCGATTCCATTAATACGTATTTTGAGTTTCCTTTAATAATTGAAATTCGATAATTTTCAAAAGGGTAGTTAAAGGTGAATTAAACCAGATGTATAAAATAATTGCGAGTTTTATTATAGTATAAAAAAAAAAATATATGAAATGTGTGAAGTGGATGGACAATTTTATTGTTTATCTTAGAGAAAATCTTTATTTTGATTTTGATGTAAGAAGTAAAGGGGAACTTGGGATATTATAGGAAGGTAAAGTAGTATGGATTTTGAATACAAAATGGGTGATGTTCTTCTGACTAAGTCGATGCGGAAAAACGAATGTAGGAGCCTGTAGTGCGATGTATGAGAGGATGAATGAGTGGACTTTTTGAGTTGGATGTTGTCTGTATGTGTTCAAGCTAAGTTCGAAAGTATTCGGATCCGAAAACGGGGGGGTCTTCTATCTTTAGAGGTACGAACGGGAGTATTTTCTAAAGACATCAATTGGTTTGCACATACTTAGACGTTAGGTTTAGTAAATCGAAGTTTCGATTTTGACCCATGTGCGGTAGTTTGTGCGAAACAATACTCTACAGTGCCTACGGGCTAACCTTCTTCGAGCACGAGCAGGAACGTGCAGGTTTCAACAACACCCATGTCAACGAATAGATTGGCCAAATGTATATTTTTAAATAAAAAGAATTGTGGATTGGTTTGTCCGTAAAGGCAGGATAAAACTAAATTGGTATATTCGTATGAACTTCTGGTATTATAATAAGTTTCAGCATAATTTTAAAATGAAGCATTATTTCACAATTCGACAAGTAAGTCTATAGTCTTACAAGAACAAAAAAAAAAGAACACAATTGTATGAATATAGAGCTGAAATTGGCTTGTTTATTCTTGATGTGATACACGCACCAATAAGGAGAGTCACATGTGATTTTGGAGAAGAATTTGAAATCGGAATCAGTTATTGAATTGAAGTAAGGATGAATATTCAGTATCTATACCAAAGATCTTGCTATGTTGTCTGAAGAGAGTTTTGTCAATTCATCGAAGAATTCGTACAATGTGAATTCGCAAATGAGGCTGAGCAATGGGCAGGTCAAGTTTGAGGTGTTTAGGCAAAACCGAGCTAATAGGGCTTGTTTGACTCACAACCAAACATTTCTTACGATGTGGTTAAGATTTGGAGAAATATATTCACGATTCAATGATATTATTCTATGGTTCGAATTCTGATTTAATACACAAGTGAGTTCCCAAGTATTGGTTTAAACACACACACACACTTAAGGGTACGAATACTAACGGATTTAGAATATCCAAGATTATCACAAAATGTTATTTGCTTTAAGAATAATTGTCATATATATATTTTTTTAATTGTTTTTACAATTTAATAAGGGGAATGCGAAGTTCTACGTTATTTGACGATGTCAATCCACTTCAAACTTTCGCAGGGGGGCGATTGTGGCGATTCACATGATCTCGTCATGTGCCCGCCATCATATATAATCATATATCATCATCGTGATACTCACATCATCATTATCATCATCGAATTTAAGACATATTAGCATCATACGTCATCAAGCTAATACTAAAATTATCATTTAGTAGATATAGGCAATACAAATGCAAAATAAGAGTAACAGTGTGAATGTTTGCGGAAGCAAGTAAAACCATTCTTATAACTAAACATACTACCACTTTAAAAATAACAAGTTGATATTCACAAATTGACAACAGAAGAGATGAGCTTTATTTAGACTAAATAAGAATCAAAATCCCATATACAACGCTTAGAGGGCGGGGGCTAGGTCACGTGACGTGTCAGGAGTGTCCCGAGTGTCCCGAAGCTGTCGAAGCTGTCGAAGCTGTCGAAGCTGTTGAAGCTGTCGAAGCTGTCGAAGCTGTTGATGCTGTTGAAGCTGTCGAAGCTGTCGAATGTCTCGAGCTATTGGTTATAAATAGGCAAGGGCTTAGTAGAAGGGGATTCTTTTTGTTTGGAACTTCGTCGGAGTAACATTACTTTCTGGCAGTTAAGGTATTAAAATTAATTCTAAGGGGAATTTCTGTCTAGTTTTGCTTGTTTCTTGAACTATAAATACCTATTGAGATTTAGTGGGGTTTGTTGCTTTAAGGCTATTAAGCTTAGTTACATGCCAGAAATAGTGTTTTGGTACATGGTTACCAGATGAAAGATATTTAACCTTGCGGCTGTTAAACGAATATCTTTCAGACTCTTCTAGTTTTACCCGAGTTAGGCGGCTCGGGCACTAGCCATATATAAGTGCAGTGAATAGCCTACGAATGTGGATAGTTTTGTTTGGTGGAAGCAAGGACCACACGTGTTGGACATGCGGGCCTTTCCGCGCTTGCCGAAGCCAAATGGACCTCCATGCTCGGTCTCATATACTTATATATTTATATGTCTGCTTTATATACACATATTAGGGCGGGTTACTCTGCGCTTCCGGCGTTTCGTCAGCCGCGTAGGGGGGACCCAATTACACGGATTCTAGTCCAACCTCGGGTTAATCTCCCGAATTTATAGTTTAGCTTACCTAGGTTCCATACACGTTTAAATGTAAATATGAGGTTTAGGCCTCTAGTATTGGTGTTAGCTAGGGCAAACGGGGGTATGGGGATAGGTACATTCCAGTAGGAATATTAGAGCGGGGTTTTTTTTTTTATCCTCCGAGCAATCGGCCATTCATCATTAACTAACATAACATTCATTCAAATTATTTTAACCTTGTTAGGTATAGTGGTTAAGAGGTTGAACTATTATTTTCTTAAGTGGTTATGGCCCGGGGAAGTTAGTAGGGGAAAAGCAGAGTCTTGTAGCGGTTTGTAAAGATTGGGAATAGGGAATCTGGTATTTAGGTCTTCCAGATATTTAACACCTTTAACTTATCAACATTAATTATAGAAATAATTAATTAAAATTTACCGATTATGTGTTGAAGCAATGTACCTTGATATAGCTTAAGTGATAGAATGGAATCACTGAAGTAAAGTTGAGCCAATTAGCTGTAGATATTCGCTTTCTCAATGAACAGAAATAGTTTAAACTTTGTTATAATTTTGATAAGGAAATTGTGGATTGTTGTATAGTACTACAAAACATTCCTAAGACTGGATGTGGAGTATCTGAAGTGTAAATTGCTAAGAAAAGCCGGGGACTTATGGATAGCAATAATGAAAGTTATTCGTTCTCGTATTTACATCACAGATCTCAGAACTAAAGTAGTTTATATCACAAGGGTTGAGAGTAATTTCCTTTTTCAAAATCAGTCATTCGAGAGTTGAAAGATACTCCGATCGGCACAATAGTCTTCATGATTTCAAGGGTATACTACATTTATGAATATGGTCAAACGAAAACCAAGTTCTAGAACTCAATAGAAGGGTTCATACCTACTAGGGAAGAGTAGTGTATTAAACTTCTTACAAATACAATTATAACTTCATTTTTTTTCTGAATTATCAGTTTTACAATCATTACATATATTTAGCAAGTTGTAGGGTTAGGCGGGTAGCTTAACCTAGCGTAGGCCTTGTGTAGTTAACTTAAGAAGCCTGCGCCAAAAGGCTTCCCCAAAAGATGGATCCTTGACACTTTGCCGTAGGCTAGGACGTCATGCATAGATGTGATGAGATCCCACAGTGGTTTGACAAGTTATTAGCCAGGCGTGAAGGTCCGTCCATCCCTGTGCTGTATGTCTTAATTAGCTTTGCCAAAATAGAATAGATAGCTAAGGCATACAGTATTATTCCTTCACACACTTAGGAGGGTTGGCGATTTTCTAAAAAAAAAATTTATATTTTTTTTTACACCTTAAAGTTACCTTCTTCATCCTACTATAATCTAGGTTTTACTAGGTCTTAATTGTGAAGACTATAACGACTATCTATTTATTGCTTAGGTCTAGAATCCACTTCAGATTGTTCTACTATAGTTTATTTAAGGGATGTATACCATCTTCTCCGATTAAGGTGTAATGACAAAATCGGGGGGCACGGCAGTGCCCCCGCCAAGTCGAGCGCGAAGCAAACACTGCCGTACCATCCTTTACTGGAACCATTTCGCCGCATTTTCAGGCCCCTATTTGAGCACCTCTGGATAAGACTAGAACGCAGAAGTTTTTGTCATCCAGTAAGCTATAATCACATACTCAAAATCCAACATTTCAAGTCTGTAGGTCATTTAGTTCCGAAGTTAAGCGAAAGCAAAGTTTCGCATTTACGACACTCACTCACTCATGATCATCAGTAAAGAACTAGTACTTCCCATAAATTCAGAGAGCTGAAATTTGGTACAGAGTTAGGGTTTAATGGCCACATAAAGCGAAAACTATAAAAATTGGCCAAGTGCGAGTCCGACTCCCGCATGAAGGGTTCCGTACCATAAAACAAGTTTGTTGTATGGGAGCCCTTAAATATTTATTTTATTTTATTTTTAGTATTTGTTGTTATAGCGGCAATAGAAATAGATCATCTGTGAAAATTTCAACTGTGTAGCTATCACCGTTCGTGATATACAGCCTGGTGACAGACGGACGGACGGACGGTCGGACGGACGGACAGCGAAGTCTCAGTAATAGGGTCTCGTTTTTACCCTTTGGGTACGGAACCCTAAAAACTAGGATAATCGAAGATCTGGAGTACTCTGATTAGAAAACACAAGAGCCCAACCAAACTATTAGAGATCGACATACCGCCTTTACAAAAAATATTCAACTTGTTGTTGTGTTCGGTTGGCCGCCGTCGCGACTGATCATCTCTCCTGATGATGGATCGCGTACCGATTCGAAACATGTCGAGCGTTATTCGACTTCTATGACGAGAGTAAACCCGTTTAAGTATATTAATATTCAACTTAGTGGGCCGCTTCATTTGATGTTTAAAATCCAAGGTCTGAAGTATTTTGACGACGCGTTTGGCTCGATTTGTAGACACCTCCCTACTGAGCCGGCGGTCCCGGGTTCGAGTCCCGGCCAGGGCAAATATTTGTGTGATGAACTCGAATATTTGTGCTTGGGTCATGGTTGTTCTATGTATTTAAGTATATCTTTATCTATATAAGTATGTCTATCGTCGTCTAGCACCCCTAACACAAGCCTTCTAGAGCTTAATTTGGGACTAGATCAATTTGTGTGAGGTTGTCCGATATTTATTTATTTATTATTTATTTGATGAAGAACCCTCAGCTGGTCTCAGCTGTATTAGAGATATGGTGATGCCCCCTTCTACTATTGGTACATTAAAAAATCGACTGTCATTGAAAAAATCCAGCGTAGTGGGTACACATCTTCTAATTTAATCTAGCCTATAACGTCCCACAGCTGGGCGGGTTACGTATTACAATCCCGAAAGTTCATAATACCTAGTAGTTGAAATACCGATGGTCAAAATACCGAAAGTTCAAAAAGCCGATATTCGATAAAGCGAAGCTCAAATTACCTATTTTCAGAAAATCGAAAGTTCAAAGTCTCGAAATTTCATAATCCCGAAATTTTTAACATTTCGAAATTTTATAATCCCGAAAGTAAATGAGCACTTTAAAAGTGTCAGGACACTAAACTAATCTGACTTTTCCGTGGAAACGATCTGCTCCGGCGCTGCGGGATGTTCAGCCCCTCCGCCCTAGCGTAAGAAAGTGCGGCACCTACGCTCGCCTTCGCAGCTTCGGCTTTTTGGTCACCTTCGGCGACCAGCCTCAGCCGCTGCGGCTCGCTTGATGCCCGCACTTTCTTAGGGTGGCCGGGGACTGCCCTCCCTCCGCGCCTCCGGCCTTTTATATACACTCTAGGGGTAGGGCAGATAAGACCACGTGGAATCGGGGTTGACAGCTTCGGTTCTGTGGCAAGTCGATTAAGAAAAGGAAAGAGTCCGGGAAAGTGGGAAATTATGACACTAAATATTCGATATTATGATAAAATATTCTGTCATGGACTGCCAACCGAACCGAACTTGACTGGAACCGAAGCTGTCAACGCTCGCCTCCGCAGCTTCGGCTTTTTGGTCACCTTCGGCGACCAGCCTCAGCTGCTGCGACTCGCTTGATGCCCGCACTTTCTTACGCTAGGGCGGAGGAGCTGCACATCCCGCAGCGCCGGAGCAGATCGGTTCCACAGAAGAGTTCACTTATAAATAGTAAGTATAGTAGTAGGCAAGTAGGTTACGTAATTTAGGTTAATATTCTTTGTATAAAATAAACATTAGAATCTGTAAGACTACAGAAATATAATTCTCGACAGTTTAAATAATATTCCGGATTACAACTTTCAGGCAGGATCATAGTCTTCGGGATTACAGTCTTCGGGATTTCATTCTTCGGGATTACAGTCTTCGGGATTATAATATTCGGTATTTCATCCTTTCGATCAAACGTTCTTTCGGGATTTTAAACTTTCGGTCAAATAAACATTCGAAATTTTAATTTTCGGCCTTCCGTCCATAGGTCTTATGAAATTCGGTATTTTGAACTTCGGCATTGTAATACGTACCCGCTGGGCGAATGCCTCCCCTTCTGCTTTTAATACGCATATTTAAATAAAATTAAAGGAAAACTCTGGATAAGACTAGACTGGCTTTTATACTTACATATACTTACCTACAAGTTTACAGGAAGAAATAGTCGAACGATTAACTTTATTCTACTCGAACATTACACAAATTAAATAAACAAATTACACCAAAATATTAATTTCGCTCAAAATTTGGTCAAAATATAATGCATTGGACTAAGAGTGGCGGTGATACCCGCACACGTCGCTAGATGGCGCTAACTGTATTTTAAAACGCGCCTACGTTTGTTTTTCCGATAATCTTATATGGCGAAGTGGCAACCGGCCGCGTTACAGTTGTTTACGACATTCTTCTATTGCGCTCGGAAACGTTTGCTAGGGATAAAATATTTATTAGTAAACGAAAATGTTCTTCGGACCACAGAGCCGGCTCATTCCTCGGCCAAAGGATTAGCTTGGCTATTCAACGGGGGAATGTAGCCGGCATCATGGGTACCCTGCCGCAGGGCCATGATTTGGGGGACATCGGTTTTGTTAGTTAATTTTATTTAGGTTAAGTTGTGTACTGTTAATTTTTACTTGTGTTTCGTTTGCTAGGGATTAGGAGGGATTATTTGCATTTCGTTGATTTCGCTTATTATTTCGTGAGGTTTGCTAAAGTGAATTAGCAGGTTGTTATAAAACAATATGCCCACGTTTCTACAAAAAGAAGTGAAATCCCACCAAAAACATTCTGTAAAAAACTAGCCAAGTCTCGATGGAGCTGCTTGTTTATCTCTAAAAAGTAATGAAATCTAGACAAAGTCGTACCAAGTCTAAGGTTCCTTACTGCGATTTCTTTATTATTATAGTTAATGTTGTGTGACTTGGCCGTTGAAGAGTACACAAGGGTACAACACCAGGTGCTCCATGACACCATTGCACCAATCTGTCGCCAGAACCGCTACCCATTGACGATGGATAATTGCCACTTGGAAAACGTTGATTCAATAACCAGTCAATTGTAGGCTTGATAAAGCTGCGTATTTCAATAATACTTATGTATAGGCGAGCCTGAAACAAACAGTATGAAAAATATTTCTAGTACAGATGGACCTCTAATCATTGATAGAAGTCCGTCTGTACGTCTATTTTATGTTAGATCGGTGGTCGATTTGACGCTCCAAAAAGAAGAGAGCAGAAGTCAGCATTGTCAATGCTGAATGCATGTGCTGCACAATCAACAACAGCCTAAAATGAGACACTAGCGTCAAATTACCAATACCAGTATGGGCTATTATCTCGCTTAACAAACATAGGTAGTTACAACAGATATAACATTACGTGTAAACAAAATTGACTTGTAGCGGTTCTGGGGACAGATTGGTGCAATGGTGTCATGGAGCACCTGGTGTTGTACCCTTGTGTACTCTTCAACGGCCAAGTCACACAACATTAACTATAATAATAAAGAAATCGCAGTAAGGAACCTTAGACTTGGTACGACTTTGTCTAGATTTCATTACTTTTTAGAGATAAACAAGCAGCTCCATCGAGACTTGGCTAGTTTTTTACAGAATGTTTTTGGTGGGATTTATTTAATATTGTCAAATATGAAAACTTAAGATTAATTAAATTCATAATAAAATCTCATAGATCCTGTAACTTTCACCTGTTTATAGATTGGTAATGAAGTGTAGTTTCATATTGTACATAGACATATGTTTTCTAATCATTCTGGAGTAAGAACATGCAATTTTAAAAAACTAAATTACCCTTCATTTCGGAATCTTAATAATGTTTGGGTTGATTCACATATTGATTTTTATTGTTACCTAATGAAACCTAGTTCAACTATATCTGACTATGGACTAAATGAATTTGATATTTCATATAGAATTAAATAACTTTTATAAGAGTATCTATAATATTCCATATTGAATTTGCTATAGGAACTGTGGATACTTTCATATTTAGGTTTGTTTAGATGTAGTCCCTGGAAGGTTGTGTGGTAGTCTCTGGAAGGCTAGGTAATTGTTGTAGGGTTTTCTTAGAGCTTCGTTGTAGGAGTGGAGTTTCGCGAGGAGAGGTGAAGCAGGCGTAGGACCAGGAGGTAGTTTAGGTAGCTCGTCGTCGTAAACGTTACATTATTACATACTTAACTGTGTTCTAGTTTACAGAATTTGTTCGAACTGTTCTCCCCTGTTCCTAATGCATGCTCGACATCTCTTTCTTACTTGAACAGTTACGGTAGCTAGCCGCATTTCGCCTTTCATTGTCATAAAAGCTGCGTTTATCCTTTCAATTATAGAAATAATTCTTTTGGTTGAGCGAATCCCATTAGCTTTGTACCCGATGAACAATACCATTATCTGTATTGTTAGCTGCGGCCACAACTGCCACTTCAAAATGTAAGGCGTTATAAGTGCAAATTACTTTTACACTAAATTAGTCTTTAAGTCAAACGAAATAAGGATTACTTTTAAACAAAGAGAACAGAGATGTTGGTCACTTCATTGTCATTATAAGCATCAAAACCAACAAAGTGACCAACATCTGTGTTCTCTTTGTTTAAGAGTAAACCTTATTTCGTTTGACTTAAAGACAAATTTAGTGTAAAAGTAATTTGCACTTATAACGCCTTACATTTTGAAGTGGCAGTTGTAAGAATTCCAAATAAGCAGGCCCGGTCAATCGATTTGGCAAGTAATATGGTCCTATGAGATGCCTGCCTATCACACCAGCCCACACATTGACGCTAAATTTGTGTTGAAAGGAAGTTTTCCGCATTACGTGTGGGTTCTGGCCTTTAGCTTCCCAATGATGCAAATTATGAAAATTTGTTATACCCTCCCGATTAAAACATGACTCATCCGTCCAGAGTATTCGTTTTAAGAATTCTCCGTCATCCTCGTCGGTATGCATTAACATTCGACAGAATTCTACCCGTCTAGCAGGATCACCTTCTAGGAGATCTGTAACAATTAATGAATTGTTGAAATCTTAGAATTGCAGTTTATTCGATCCATCGTTTGTCCCATCACGACATCGCCTACCCCCACAAAAATCTAGCAAGACTAGATTGTGTACCAAAAACGCCCTAATTTTAAGATTCATTAACACATTTATGTCAAAATTACAAAAACTGTCAATTAGCACAGATGCTCCTTCAATCTTACGGCGGCGACGGCGGAATTTAGCACAAACTATTAAGATTTATTAAATTACTTATCTCCATTTTATTTTATAAAATCGTTTCTTTACCTTGCACCGGAGTGAAATGAAAAGCATGCTTTTCGTTAGCCCTAAGCACTGACCACACTTTCCAATTTTTCACGTTTAGTTCGCGTGCTACACAACGAATACTTGTATTGGGATCTGCTTCAAAGGCTTGAAGTATTCGTTCATCAATTGCAGCATTATGCTGCCTCACATTGATACGTAGCTCTCGAAAGTTTACGTTTCCAGTCTCCCGCATACGTCGATACGTCGTCGAAAATGTTTCGCGGTGGGGTAATCTTCGATTTGGATGCATCTCTTGATAAATCCTCTGGGCTTCACGAGCAACATCTCGTGCTATACCATACGCCATTATCATATCCACATACTCTTCGTTAGCGTAGTTAGCCATAGTATTTAGCAAAAATAATTACAATAAATCACAAATGTAGAATCCCGCCATAACTGCACCGTAACAAAAGTAATTCGCCATTAGAAAAAAAAAACCAGCCGATGGTAAGAAGGTTTAAGCCTGTCATTCAGCCAGCTAGTGTTCCAATGAGGTTCCGTTGCGTTACAAATAAAATTGCTGTACTCGCAAATTCATAATAACTTCTGCCCTATTGACGGAATATCCACGTAATTTGACTCAGATTTATTTATTATCAGTGTGTAGCAAATCGTTAGAAAGGTCATAAACTAGCTTTAAACTACTACTTTAAAAAAAAATGAAGTCCTCTATTGTCTTTAGTTTTATCATAATTGAATTTCGAAGTTGGATCTTTTTCACACAATCAGTATTTTTGTGGAATAAAATACCTCGTACGTCCCTCTGAGACCATCAATTAAAATAAAAACCGTTATAATTTGAACAAGTGTGTATTACCAAGTATTAAATACAAAACAAAACAATTGTACCTACATACATTAACAAAAAAGTTACGAACGTTTAAATGCGGAATTTCGGGAAATTTGAGAAACAACATTTCAAAAATCATATCTCCAAAACCGTGACCCTTACGACCCAAGGTCCAAGGGTGAAAAGATAGCAAATAACCCCAACTATATCCCAAAAAAATTTTGTCGGTCCATGTGCCGAACACCCATAGTTAAACCCGGGTTTTCTTGTATATTTGTAATATTTAGGCGTAAATTATTATGTATGTTGACACACGAGCACAGAAAATCGTAATGTGACGTGACACTTATTGTTTGTTTCTAGCGGCCAACACGGTTAGGTCGCTCACTGAGCAAGGAGGATGGATATTGTGCACCAATAATCGTTGCGTTGCGTATCCAAACTAACTGTGACGACGCGGTTGGTTCAGTTTGTAAGCGCTTGGCTACTGAGCCGGCGGTCCCGGGTTCGAATCCCGGCCAGGGCAAATAGTTGTGTGATGAACTCGAATATTTGTGCTTGGGTCATGGTTTTTCTATGTATTTAAGTATATATTTATCCCACCAAAAACATTCTGTAAAAAACTAGCCAAGTCTCGATGGAGCTGCTTGTTTATCTCTAAAAAGTAATGAAATCTAGACAAAGTCGTACCAAGTCTAAGGTTCCTTACTGCGATTTCTTTATTATTATAGTTAATGTTGTGTGACTTGGCCGTTGAAGAGTACACAAGGGTACAACACCAGGTGCTCCATGACACCATTGCACCAATCTGTCCCCAGAACCGCTACAAGTCAATTTTGTTTACACGTAATGTTATATCTGTTGTAACTACCTATGTTTGTTAAGCGAGATAATAGCCCATACTGGTATTGGTAATTTGACGCTAGTGTCTCATTTTAGGCTGTTGTTGATTGTGCAGCACATGCATTCAGCATTGACAATGCTGACTTCTGCTCTCTTCTTTTTGGAGCGTCAAATCGACCACCGATCTAACATAAAATAGACGTACAGACGGACTTCTATCAATGATTAGAGGTCCATCTGTACTAGAAATATTTTTCATACTGTTTGTTTCAGGCTCGCCTATACATAAGTATTATTGAAATACGCAGCTTTATCAAGCCTACAATTGACTGGTTATTGAATCAACGTTTTCCAAGTGGCAATTATCCATCGTCAATGGGTAGCGGTTCTGGCGACAGATTGGTGCAATGGTGTCATGGAGCACCTGGTGTTGTACCCTTGTGTACTCTTCAACGGCCAAGTCACACAACATTAACTATAATAATAAAGAAATCGCAGTAAGGAACCTTAGACTTGGTACGACTTTGTCTAGATTTCATTACTTTTTAGAGATAAACAAGCAGCTCCATCGAGACTTGGCTAGTTTTTTACAGAATGTTTTTGGTGGGATTTCACTTCTTTTTGTAGAAACGTGGGCATATTGTTTTATAACAACCTGCTAATTCACTTTAGCAAACCTCACGAAATAATAAGCGAAATCAACGAAATGCAAATAATCCCTCCTAATCCCTAGCAAACGTTTCCGAGCGCAATAGAAGAATGTCGTAAACAACTGTAACGCGGCCGGTTGCCACTTCGCCATATAAGATTATCGGAAAAACAAACGTAGGCGCGTTTTAAAATACAGTTAGCGCCATCTAGCGACGTGTGCGGGTATCACCGCCACTCTTAGTCCAATGCATTATATTTTGACCAAATTTTGAGCGAAATTAATATTTTGGTGTAATTTGTTTATTTAAATTGTGTAATGTTCGAGTAGAATAAAGTTAATCGTTCGACTATTTCTTCCTGTAAACTTGTAGGTAAGTATATGTAAGTATAAAAGCCAGTCTAGTCTTATCCAGAGTTTTCCTTTAATTTTATTTAAATATGCGTATTAAAAGCAGAAGGGGAGGCATTCGCCCAGCGGGTACGTATTACAATGCCGAAGTTCAAAATACCGAATTTCATAAGACCTATGGACGGAAGGCCGAAAATTAAAATTTCGAATGTTTATTTGACCGAAAGTTTAAAATCCCGAAAGAACGTTTGATCGAAAGGATGAAATACCGAATATTATAATCCCGAAGACTGTAATCCCGAAGAATGAAATCCCGAAGACTGTAATCCCGAAGACTATGATCCTGCCTGAAAGTTGTAATCCGGAATATTATTTAAACTGTCGAGAATTATATTTCTGTAGTCTTACAGATTCTAATGTTTATTTTATACAAAGAATATTAACCTAAATTACGTAACCTACTTGCCTACTACTATACTTACTATTTATAAGTGAACTCTTCTGTGGAACCGATCTGCTCCGGCGCTGCGGGATGTGCAGCTCCTCCGCCCTAGCGTAAGAAAGTGCGGGCATCAAGCGAGTCGCAGCAGCTGAGGCTGGTCGCCGAAGGTGACCAAAAAGCCGAAGCTGCGGAGGCGAGCGTTGACAGCTTCGGTTCCAGTCAAGTTCGGTTCGGTTGGCAGTCCATGACAGAATATTTTATCATAATATCGAATATTTAGTGTCATAATTTCCCACTTTCCCGGACTCTTTCCTTTTCTTAATCGACATGCCACAGAACCGAAGCTGTCAACCCCGATTCCACGTGGTCTTATCTGCCCTACCCCTAGAGTGTATATAAAAGGCCGGAGGCGCGGAGGGAGGGCAGTCCCCGGCCACCCTAAGAAAGTGCGGGCATCAAGCGAGCCGCAGCGGCTGAGGCTGGTCGCCGAAGGTGACCAAAAAGCCGAAGCTGCGAAGGCGAGCGTAGGTGCCGCACTTTCTTACGCTAGGGCGGAGGGGCTGAACATCCCGCAGCGCCGGAGCAGATCGTTTCCACGGAAAAGTCAGATTAGTTTAGTGTCCTGACACTTTTAAAGTGCTCATTTACTTTCGGGATTATAAAATTTCGAAATGTTAAAAATTTCGGGATTATGAAATTTCGAGACTTTGAACTTTCGATTTTCTGAAAATAGGTAATTTGAGCTTCGCTTTATCGAATATCGGCTTTTTGAACTTTCGGTATTTTGACCATCGGTATTTCAACTACTAGGTATTATGAACTTTCGGGATTGTAATACGTAACCCGCCCAGCTGTGGGACGTTATAGGCTAGATTAAATTAGAAGATGTGTACCCACTACGCTGGATTTTTTCAATGACAGTCGATTTTTTAATGTACCAATAGTAGAAGGGGGCATCACCATATCTCTAATACAGCTGAGACCAGCTGAGGGTTCTTCATCAAATAAATAATAAATAAATAAATATCGGACAACCTCACACAAATTGATCTAGTCCCAAATTAAGCTCTAGAAGGCTTGTGTTAGGGGTGCTAGACGACGATAGACATACTTATATAGATAAAGATATACTTAAATACATAGAACAACCATGACCCAAGCACAAATATTCGAGTTCATCACACAAATATTTGCCCTGGCCGGGACTCGAACCCGGGACCGCCGGCTCAGTAGGGAGGTGTCTACAAATCGAGCCAAACGCGTCGTCAAAATACTTCAGACCTTGGATTTTAAACATCAAATGAAGCGGCCCACTAAGTTGAATATTAATATACTTAAACGGGTTTACTCTCGTCATAGAAGTCGAATAACGCTCGACATGTTTCGAATCGGTACGCGATCCATCATCAGGAGAGATGATCAGTCGCGACGGCGGCCAACCGAACACAACAACAAGTTGAATATTTTTTGTAAAGGCGGTATGTCGATCTCTAATAGTTTGGTTGGGCTCTTGTGTTTTCTAATCAGAGTACTCCAGATCTTCGATTATCCTAGTTTTTAGGGTTCCGTACCCAAAGGGTAAAAACGAGACCCTATTACTGAGACTTCGCTGTCCGTCCGTCCGACCGTCCGTCCGTCCGTCTGTCACCAGGCTGTATATCACGAACGGTGATAGCTACACAGTTGAAATTTTCACAGATGATCTATTTCTATTGCCGCTATAACAACAAATACTAAAAATAAAATAAAATAAATATTTAAGGGCTCCCATACAACAAACTTGTTTTATGGTACGGAACCCTTCATGCGGGAGTCGGACTCGCACTTGGCCAATTTTTATAGTTTTCGCTTTATGTGGCCATTAAACCCTAACTCTGTACCAAATTTCAGCTCTCTGAATTTATGGGAAGTACTAGTTCTTTACTGATGATCATGAGTGAGTGAGTGTCGTAAATGCGAAACTTTGCTTTCGCTTAACTTCGGAACTAAATGACCTACAGACTTGAAATGTTGGATTTTGAGTATGTGATTATAGCTTACTGGATGACAAAAACTTCTGCGTTCTAGTCTTATCCAGAGGTGCTCAAATAGGGGCCTGAAAATGCGGCGAAATGGTTCCAGTAAAGGATGGTACGGCAGTGTTTGCTTCGCGCTCGACTTGGCGGGGGCACTGCCGTGCCCCCCGATCTATATAAGTATGTATCTCGTCGTCTGGTACCCCATAACAGAAGCCTTCTTGAGCTTAATTTGGGACTAGATCGATTTGTGTGAGGTTGTCTAGCTTACTGGATGACAAAAACTTCTGCGTTCTAGTCTTATCCAGAGGTGCTCAAATAGGGGCCTGAAAATGCGGCGAAATGGTTCCAGTAAAGGATGGTACGGCAGTGTTTGCTTCGCGCTCGACTTGGCGGGGGCACTGCCGTGCCCCCCGATCTATATAAGTATGTATCTCGTCGTCTGGTACCCCATAACAGAAGCCTTCTTGAGCTTAATTTGGGACTAGATCGATTTGTGTGAGGTTGTCTGATATTTATTTATTTTAACAACAATTTTTCTGTTGGGGACGCAGTTCTGACTTTGTCGTATCTACTCTTCTAACAGCAGTTCAAAGTTGGGGTTGCATTTCTAACCTAACTACAATATACCTTACCTACCTACTTTTCTAGCAGCAGTTTATTTCTGCCGGGGTCACAGTTCTAATCAAACCTAATCATTATTGTGCCTTATTTGTCAACTTGTATAAATTCAATTTCATTTATCTATTTAAAAAAAAAAAACCAAAGAGTCATTTAACTTAGCTGTTATGAATTTTTAATTTTAAGCATTTTAGAATACACACATTTAGTCTAAAAATGTTTTAAGGGGTACGTATTTGAATATCGAAAATTGAAATATCGACATACAAAATATCGACGGTTAAAATATCGAAAATTAGAATATCGAAGGATCATAACGTCGAAATTCAAAATATCGAAAGTATACATTATCGAATGGTACAATTATCGAATGTTTAAATTTCGAAAATCTGAATATCGACATATAAAATATCGAAAATTGAGACTTCGAACGATTCTAAGGTCGAAATTCTAAATATCGAATATCTATATTACCGAAAGGTACAATAGTCGACCACTAAAATGTCGAAAATCTGAATATCTACTAGTGAAATATCGAAATATTATTACGTCGAATGTTAAAATATCGAAAGTATTTCGATGCTTTTAAATAATATTTGTTCCTAAAAATAGTAGAGCTATCGCCTTACATATTATGGCAGCCTAATGGCTGAGAAAATCCGAGTCTAGGGCTCTCGCTGGTTAGGACGCGTGTCGACACAGAGCACCCTAGAGTGTTTTTGTAAAGCCGGAGGCGTGGAGGGAGTGCAGGCCTCGCCCGCCGCGACCGCGCTTTGCCACGCAAGGGCGGAAGGGCCGCTCTCCCCGCAGCGCCGGAGCTAAGACAGAGTCAGTTTTTGTCGATTTTATACACGAGGTTGACCTAAATTTACTTAAAATTCCCTATTAGGAAAATAATATTAATTATCAAATAATTCAACTGAAATTTGACGATATGAAAAAGACTACCATAGGTTTTATAATAATATGTACTTCATTAAATCAAACATTGCACTGGGTCAACCTAGTCCTTAGGTCAACCTCGAGTCTAAATCGAGCAAAACTGACTCTGCCTTAGCTCCGGCGCTGCGGGGAGAGCAGCCCTTCCGCCCTTGTGTGGCAAAGCGCGGTCGCCTGTACTAGTTCCACTCCGCAGCTTCGGCTTGTTGGTCACCAGCCTCAGCCGCTCCGCTTCGCACGGCTCCCGAGCTTTGTCACGGCGGGTGAGGGCTGCACTCCCTCCGCGCCTCTGGCTTTACAAAAACACTCTAGGGTGCTCTGTGTCGGCACGCGTCTTAACCAGCGAGAGCCCTAGATTCGGACTTTCACACACAGCTCATTATTATTTCGCATCTACCCTCCTATTTTATCCACGTGCAATTTAATTACCGTTCGTTATTTGGGCTTTCGGAATGTCAGCCGTCGATATAATGACAGTAAATATTAAGATCGTTCCCTATTTCAATTTTCGATATTTTAAACGTTGGCTTTTTGATGGTTGATATTTTGGGTTTCGATATTAACATATATCGATAATTTGATTGTAGATATTTTGAACTTTCGATATTTTAGCAATTCGGTATTTGACTTTTAGGTATTCTAAACGTCGATATAATGATAGTAGATATTTAGATCGGTCGATATTTTAACTTTCGATATTTTGACCGTCGACTTTTTAACGTTAGATATATTAGCTTTCGATATTCAAATACGTACCCGTTTTAAGACATAACTAAACAAGAGAATATTCAATTTCGGTGAAAAAACATAATCATAAAAATCTTATGTCCGGATGTCCGATTGTACGACTTTCCATCACCTATTCTTGCCTGGAAGTAGCAGTTCTGAACTGATTCTTATGAAATAACGTGAGTTGGATTATTAATTATATATAACTATTTTGTTGACTCAGAATTTTGAAACAAACTCGCGAGGACTATAGCTCAGAACCACTAATTTTATCAACTGGCCTTTAACCACAACTATTATTGACTTCTTATCAACTACACTCATTCCTTAATAAGCGTTGTCATAATAACGAGCATTCAGTTCGTGAATTTACTTCGGGTAGATAGTACCTACGTCATGAATATATTGTTGTTCGCGAGTCTTCTGGTAGCGGCCACGGCTGCATCAAACGAGGCTTCTTACAATGACCGTGCAGTATACATCAATGGAACAGCTTCTCCGTTCGAGAAGATTATCAAAACATACGACGTCCGAACAAAAGAACCGATTCACTCGACACCAGCCGTCGTGCTGATTGGAAAGGTAAATGGACACATACTGCGATGCCTCCAGGAAGATCCAAATGAGTGTGAGATTTTCTATGAAACTGGTTCCTACGTCTACTCTTTAGTGATTTCTGGAGAGTACATATATGCTGCGGTTCAATCTGGAGCTATTCTAAGATGTCAATTGAGTGTAAAAGGGTCATGCAGTACATTCCATATGTTCGGTCGTATTGTGTTAGCTTTAGCAGTCGCCGGAGGTTATCTCCATGCTGGTCTTGACGATTTCACTATGATGCGTTGTGCATTGGACCAAGTTAATAGCTGTCATCTTCTACGCAACATGGAAAACTACATGCATGCCTTAATGGCATTTGAGGATCATATTTACACAGGAATTTGGAGTGGGCAGCTGTCGCGGTGCTCCTTAAGAACAGAAAACACCTGCACTCCAATTCACACAATGGGCTCAGGGATAATGGGACTTGCTAATATTGGAAATGCTCTTATCGCACTGACACGGGATGGTGAAATGTGGAAATGTTCTAAAAAAAGTGGTCCAAATATTGATTATTGTGTGCAGACTAGAAATTTAGGAAAAAAAGAAATGATGAATCTTGCAGCGTATAAAGGAGTATTGTATGCCGTTAATGTGAAGGGCATATATATTTGTGATTCAGTAAATGGTACTGATTGTTCAAATTACGGACTCCACACCGGAGCTGTGAGTATAGCGTTCTCGTACAGTACGTACCACATGCAAAGCCGATACAAAGGCGAACATGCAAGTTGTACTTGGCAGGATAATCACAAGTGTCCACCATTTGTAACCTATTATAACCCACATCAGAGATCCATGCTGGAGGTCCGTGTAAAGGACGGCAAACTTAGAAATTCTGTTGGAAACCTAGTGGATACTACTCTTTCGAATAATAGCCACTCGGGAGCAGCTATCTTCGCTATGGGACCTGATGGAAGACTACTACTATCAAATATTCGTGTACCACAGTTTGTAGTAACTTCAAGCCTCTTTGCTGGTGGCCCAGTGGCGGGAGTAGGCGAGATAGTCGTCGAGAATGGTGTGATAAAGAAAATGACGGCGTGTTCAGAACACTACCGACCCGACCTTGCTCTGAACCGGCAGGTGGTTGACTCACTACGCTGGCAAGGCTATACGGCCGCCATTGACTCTCAAGCGTGTTGTGAGAATGAGGAGTGGGATGGGGAAAACGGAACCTATCTATTTGAAGAGCTAATCGAAACAAGTACCATTTTTTAAATTTGTAAAATATAGTGACATTGAGTTAAATAAAGATGTGTTATGGGTATTGAGATTGTTTTATTTTACCTATATTTCCATTGTAGTTGAAGTCATCTATACTATTATAAAATCCTAAATTTGTATTGAAAATAAATTTTCTATGGAGGGACGTCATGATTTCAGGAAAAAATCTCGATAGCGTGATGCAGCCGGATAGTTGTTTTGTATGGACACGCTTCGCCGTGCCAACCTGGCGCCATCTGTTTTCGGCGGAAACGGCTGGATAAAAAGTTACCAATTTTGGTACAGGAATAGCTGAACATCCAAAGATAGTTATAGGATACTTTTTATTATGATTAATATTTATCACTGAAAACATAAATTCCATGAAATATTTTCCTTACAATGTGTAACCTTATAATGACAGCGTTTGTGATTTTGAATTTAGAACGACGCGACCCCCGCGTGGCTCTTACGTGAACAAAAACTAAAAAGTATGAATTCGACATAATACCTCCGCGCGGCCCACCGGCATTAACAATAAGGTTAAGGTTGTTTGAGGCGTTGAGTTACGGAAACCATCTTAGTTAGATAGAAAAGATGGCGCCAATTATCGACCAACACAGACGAAAATATGAGTGCAATGTTCGTTGTAAATTGTCTCATGCCCAAAAAATAAAACATACATTTCTTTAAAAACACAATTTGCGACAATAGGAACTAATGCTCTTTTATTGAATATCTATACTATTATAAAATCCTAAATTTGTATTGAAAATTTTTTTCTATGGAGGGAGGTCATGATTTCAGGAAAAATCTCGATAGCGTGATGCAGCCGGATAGTTGTTTTGTATGGACACGCTTCGCCGTGCCAACCTGGCGCCATCTGTTTTCAAAAAAACCTTTGTCCTCGCATCACGCCGAAACGGCTGGATAAAAAGTTACCAATTTTGATACAGGAATAGCTGAACATCCAAAGATGGTTAAAGGATACTTTTTATTATGATTAATATTTATCATTGAAAACATAAATTCCATGAAATATTTTCCTTACAATGTGTAACCTTATAATGACAGCGTTTGTGATTTTGAATTTAGAACGACGCGACCCCCGCGTGGCTCTTACGTGTACAAAAACTAAAAAGTATGAATTCGACATAATACCTCCGCGCGGCCCACCGGCATTAACAATAAGGTTAAGGTTGTTTGAGGCGTTGAGTTACGGAAACCGTCTTAGTTAGATAGAAAAGATGGCGCCAATTATCGACCAACACAGACGAAAATATGAGTGCAATGTTCGTTGTAAATTGTCTCATTTCTTTAAAAACACAATTTGCGACGATAGGAACTAATGCTCTTTTATTGAATATACAATTATATTCTTCTGTAGTTTGTAAGTATCGACGAAATCCCGGAGACGCAATTAAAAATGCTAATGAATAAAACAGATTTTTTAATGCTATTTTATCGAGTGTAATTGAAATAAAAGTATTTCAAATCAATTTAAGTAAATTAAATACAGTTCTAAATTACCAACCAACATTTAGAACATTAGGCGCAAATTTTGGTATTGTTTGTGTTCAATACAAGATTAAACATGAATGGTAATCTTTATAATGTATAACTGTGTTTTTGCCTCCTGGCAACTTTAGTACAAAATAAAATCTTGCTTGTACCAACGGGCTCTGCGATGCGGGCACAAAAATAATTAATTAGTATTGTTTATTATATAAATAAACGCTTAAAATTAATTACTCTGTTTCATTTATTGAACAGAGCAAGTGGTCCTTCGATAAAAACAGTAAAATACGCAGTGAAGTATATTCGCGAGTGCAAAAGTGGTCGGCGGCGGACATTTTCATCTCGTACGCGATCCGAAAAAACTACGCGATTACTTCGAATTCACGAGAAATCAATATTTCTCAATCGTAAGGCCGTGCATTACGATCATAGCAGTGGATTCAGTTCAATCGGTGAAGGAGAGAAGTCTACTTTCTCAAAAATAAGCAGCGCGAGAGTCGGCGTGCCCACGTGACTGGAAATAAAATTTGTCCGATCTGCATCAGGGTGTGCATTTTTGACTCAAAACAAAGTGCCTGCGAGAGGCTAAGGGTCTCAGGATCATCAAGAAACAACATTCGAAGAAGAAATACAGTCGCAACACAAAGGCGGCAAATTCAAAATTCGGCGACTATAAGCTACGTTGTAGCAACTCGATAGTAGTGTTGAACGGCAAGTGGCAGCACAAGCGGAGCGACAAAAAACTGAACTGAACGCGGTTTGGAACCGGGTTCGAGCATTATCTGTGTACCGATCGCCCAGATGTTAAAGTCACAGCTGTCGAGGAAAGTTCGTATCGAATTCGCGGTGTTGTAAAAATAAAATGTGTTGTCTGTGCTGTTCTTAACATAAATGTTATTTGTTTTAGGTCTCCTACATGACATATCCCATCACAAAAATCAAAATTTTCTACCGATCAATCTCCTCTCGTGTGATATGTCCAAACGTCGTCATTGGCGAAATACCTCTTGCTGAGAGCAAGAAGTGAAAGCCACAAGGAAAAAAAAAATAAATAAATAAAGTCTTCCGGTTCTTGTCTCAAGATGTCGCAGCTTTAGAATTAAACCGTCATAACTCAAAATTGCCGAAAATTGAGTTTTTGTGTTAAAACGCTTTAATTCTGATAGCTTTACCCGGTCTCTTTCTCAGACCCGCGAAAATAACGTAAACAAGAGAGATAGCATGATTTAGTGCGTTTCACTTTTACTCAAATCACGCGTTTCAATGTGTGCTAAAGTGGCTAACTTCAGTTATGATCCGACAAGCAAATAAGCAGGACGTCGCTGTTCGGGCACATTACGAGATATCGCTGTGCTGTATAAAATATAAGGTATGTTTGTTTGAGTTCTTTCATTACAAGATAGGCATATTTCGAGTTGATTCACTTTAGAGCAAAATGTTTGAAGAAAGTAAGTGATGCAATTCGGGTTATGTCGTTTAAGTAATAATACTCATCGAAATATTTTGAACTATTTAGATATAAATCAGTTTAGTACTAGCAAAAATACACATTTAGAGTAGTATTTCTAGATGACACGCTTTATTGTAAAAGGAACGGTAGAACACTATTATTTATTTCGAGTTAAGTAGTTTCTCTCGACAACAACACGCCGTTTTTGAGAATTATTTCTGTTTATTTCTGTAAAATATTAACTATGAAAGCCATTTTTCTTCATTAAGTAGTCACCCACCGACGATGTAGGTACACGCTTATCGTAGGTACGTAGTAAACGTGTTCATCAGTGCGATTTGAATGTATGTACAATGTGCACGATGACCACGTTTACTATTTAGTACCTACCGTAGGTTTTTATCGTTATAATAATCTTAGTTTAGTTCGTTTGCACATGATAATATGGGCCACCAACTGATAAACCCATTTTTTTTTTAGCATGAGTCGAAGAATAAAATAAATGCTGCGGTTGGCTGGAGCCCAAATGACTTCCACATGGGCCGGATAGAAGCGACCCGCATCCAGCGAGTCCCCGCAACCCTGACCAGGTCGTCCGACCACCTTGCGGGTGGCCGTCCTACGCTGCGCTTGCCAGTACGTGGTCTCCACTCGAGAACCTTTCTGCCCCAACGGCCATCGGTTCTTCGAGCTATGTGCCCTGCCCATTAACCACTTCAGTTTGCTAACCCTGTTTGCTATGTCGGTGACGTTAGTTCGTCTACGAAGCTCATCATTTCTGATTCGATCACGTAGAGAGATCCCGAACATAGCCCTTTCCATAGCTCGCTGAGTGACTCTGAGCTTCCTTAAGAGGCCCATAGTTAGAGACCACGTCTCGGCTCCGTAGGTCATCACTGGTAATACGCACTGGTTGAAAACTTTTGTCTTCAAGCACTGAGGTATCTTGGACGAGAAGACACTTCGCAGTTTCCCGAACGCTGCCCATCCGAGTTGAATCCATCCATTGATCTCTTCCTCGAAGTTGGACCTGCCTAATTGGATCGTCTGACCCAGATAGACGTATTCGTCGACAACTTCGAGGACCGAGTTCCCAACCAATACTGGAGTGGGTGCTACATGGACATTCGACATGATCTTCGTCTTGTCCATGTTCATCTTAAGGCCTACCTGTTGGGATACTCGGTTGAGATCATCCAGCATTATACCGAGATCCTCCAGCGTCTCCGCCATGACCACGATATCGTCAGCAAACCGAAGGTGCGTGATGTAGTTCGCCATTTATGTTAATGCCAAGTCCTTTCCATTCCAAGAGCTTGAAGGCGTCTTCCATTGTGTTGGTGAAGAGCTTCGGAGATATTACATCTCCTTGTCGCACACCTCTCTGCAATGGAATCGCCTCCGTACACTGGTCTTGTACTCGGACTGACATAGTGGCGTTGCTGTACACACTCCTGAGCACCTCGACATACCGATGGTCAATTCGGCATTGCTGGAGGGACTGTAGTACTGCCCATGTCTCGACGGAATCAAAGGCCTTCTCATAGTCCACAAACGCTAAGCAGAGTGGCAGATTATACTCTTCGGTTTTCTGTATGTCAAGGATCGGAGTGGGATGGCCGGGTGAGGTGTGTGGCACATTGGATGAGCTATTTGACATAGTTGTGGACGAGGAGGTAGTTCGAGCGAGATGAAACACTTCAGATACAATTAACTTGATTTATTCCTTATACAATGAAGCACAAAATAACAGTTCCTGGCACAGAGGTCTGTAAGCTATAGGTTATCGAAGTCTTGAACAGAATAGTCTTTATTAAATGAACACTGTATTGTTGAGTTATAACGTTTCACTGATTCTAACTTGGTATAGCACAACGAAACGGGACAGTTCCAAGGCAGCAGTGCACTCGATGGTGACCCAAAGTGAAGTGTCGTGGGCGTTCGCTGAGTGAAAAGAAAGAAATATAAGCTGATAAGAATGTATCTTGATCTCTTTATTGTGATTTTATTAAGGCTGATTAAGCAGAATTTTGTATGATTATTATAAGGAAAAAGTGCCTTATAGTCATTAAAATAATTAATAAATACTCACTTCATGTCTATTTCGTTATTACATACAAGCTCTACTTATAGCTACGCGGATAAAGTGTAAATTACTTACCTTTTCATTTTCGATTATGAAAATTGAGGCATCGTATTCAAAGTTAATTTCATTTCAATTTCCATATTTTTACATTAACTATTGCTAAATAGTGATATTCCCAGATACCCTGCATAAATAATTACAATATTTAGTATTATACTGCAATAACACGAGTTAGAGACAAAGCTAGTTTCATAAAATTTATAAAATAACGTATTTTTATGACTTGTTTCATTATTAAAACTAATTTTGAATTTTTATTTCATCATAAAACGGCATATGTCGCTAAGGTTTTTTACAAGCTCCATTTACTACCTTTATCACATTGACATTGTTTTACTTGTAACAGAGTCTAAAAATAGACACTATAATCTATGTAATAGATATGATAAAATATCAATCTAACACAATTTCATACACAAAAAATATATTCAAAAGTAAATCATACCAATTGCTCTAACTTTAAACTCGATTTGCCACAATTCACGTTTTTTGAGTTATGACGGTTTAATTCTAAAGCTGCGATGTCCGCATGCGTTTAAGTTTCGCTGTTCATTATTTTATTCATTTTAGTTGTTCAATGTGTAGTATTGATAGCGTATTGTGCAGTGATCTAACGTATAAGTGAATAGCTAATGAAGAATTCAACTTGAAGCGTTCATAGCCCTTCCTGGGTCAAGGCCCGATAGTTCGCGTGGTTTTTTGTAAATCGCTATCACTTTACAAAAAGCACGATTTTACAACTCACCGTACAACGTGGTATCAATCCTCTATCTAGTCGCCTAGTTAACTGTGACCGGTTGCCATTAAAAAAAAAAATAGTAAATAGTAAATAAAATAAACAAAGTGCGTGCTGTGTGTTAGTTTATAAGAGCGGATGTGCGGTTAATAAGTGTATAAGTGCGTTGCGAGATTAACTATGACGGACGACGGCTCTCTACCTCTTTTACGTTTACGTACAAAACGGGGATACCTCAAAGGAACAATCACGCGCATTGAAACTTTCGTTAACGATTTGGTGAGTGTATCGCCTGCCGATACGGCGGTTTTGGAGGCGCGGAGGAGCCGGCTCGTGAGTACTTTTAAAGATTACGAGGACATTAACGTCGAAATATCGTTGTTAGATCCGGAAGATGCGGAACAAATTGATACGGTTGAGTCAAAGTATTATAAACTTTTAGCAAAGTTAAATGAATATTTGAAGACTTGTTCTTCCAGTGAAAATGTACACAATAGTAGCAATGTTTCTATGTCAAAGCTACCAAACATTGAAATCTCAACATTTGATGGCAGAGATTTCACTCAATTTAAGCCATTTATGGATCTATTTACAGCTCTCATTGATAAAAACAAATCATTGTCAGATATTCAGAAACTGTTTTACCTCCGAAAGTATTTGTTAGGAGAGGCCTTGTCAGTGATTGTGAATTTACCAATGGTCAATGAGTCTTATCCTGAGGCATTAATTCTACTAAAGAAACGCTTTGACAATAAAGCTCGACTGATATCTAACCACATCAATCATCTTCTGGACTTACCTCAATTGCAAAAAGGCACAGCTAGCTCTATTAGGGCATTTATTTCAGAAGTGCAGCAACAAATATATGCACTCAAAAATCTTGAACAGCCCACAAAACAATGGGACATGTTATTGATCTCTATATTGGGTCGCAAGTTGGACTCATACACATGTAGGGCATATCATCTTGACAGAGAGAACCCTGACAATTTACCAACAATGGATGAATTTATTTCATATTTGGAAAAGCGCGCAATCGCGTTAGAGGACAGTCCCGCATTAAAAAGCACTTCATATGAGGCTGCTCGGGGCAAATCCAGTCCGTTCAAAGTTAGCAATGTTGTTGCCCAAGATACATCCAAACAAATAGCATGCATTTATTGCAATAAAAATCATCCCATCTATTTGTGCCCAACGTTTCAAACAGCTGCCATAGGGGACTGGATTGAGTTTGCAAAATCTAAACAATTATGTAATGTGTGCCTTAAGCCTCATAAAAATAAATGTAAATTTAATTTTAGATGCAAAATTTGCAAACTCAATCACAATACCCTCATGCATGATGCAACCAGAAATCAAGGGGAAATATTTTGCTTCCTACCATCAAGGTAAAACTCACTGACATATATGGACAGGATGTATATGTTAAAGCTCTGGTTGACACCGGGAGCCAAGCTTCTCTCGTACAAGAGGCTCTTGTCCATAAATTAAAATTGCCTCAATTAAAAACAAATACAAATATAATAGGTATTTGCAATAATCCCAATAAGCTTGATAGGTACACTAATATTGTGTTGCACACTTGTAATGATGTGGAGCTGCCAGTTTCTTGTCACATTGTTGACACAATCACATCAAAGCTTCCACAACAGTATATTGACATATCCAAAGTAACGCTGCCTGAAAGTGTCAAGCTCGCTGATCCAGAATTTTATGTCCCTTCTGAGATTCAGCTATTATTGGGTGCAGATTTCTATTTTAAAATAATACAGAATGGTCAAATAAATTTGAACAATGGTCTTGTGCTACAAAATACTTTGTTTGGGTACGTAGTAGGTGGTAGCTTGTCATTCACCGCTACTCAAGTACAGACCAATAATAATATGGTGACAAATTTTGTTATCCAAGATACAAAAGAAAACTTAACTGAAGTCATGAATAAGTTCTGGCTCGCAGAGAAAATCCCTGAAAAAGCAGAGGTCACCTCGGAATGTCAACAAGCTGAAGATATTTTTCAAAAAACTACACAGCTGACTGAAAAAAGATTTGTTGACATTCCTCTAAAGGTTCCCATGGATCAATTAAATCTGGGAGATTCATTCTCAATTGCTCTTCAGAGATTTTACTCTTTAGAAAATAAATTCAAAAGTCGCCCTGAATATTTTCAGCAATATAAAAAAATTATTGACCAGTATGTCGAGTTGGGACATGCCAAGATTGTTGACATTGGTGATTATGATGTAAAAAATGATCCCGTCTATTTTCTAACGCACCATGGTGTCCACAATGAGCACAGTAAGACAACCAAATTAAGAGTGGTTTTTAATGGAAGCCAAAAAACTAAAAACGGAGTCTCTCTTAATGACAAGATGTATAATGGACCCACAGTGCAAAGTGAATTGTTTGACATACTCACCCTGTTTAGGACAAAATTAATGGTTCACTATCAACAAAAGAGTTAAAAAATTCATTGAAGTATATTATTAAGCATGCACAAAATAGTAATTTTGCAACAGAAATCCAGAATTTAAAAATCAAATCTTAGCGGTTTACATCCTTTCCTTGATGGAGAGTCAATTTTAAGAGTAGGAGGACGTTTACAAAACGCTCCCAATTGTTCCTTTGACAAAAAACACCCAATAATATTGCCAAAGTCTTCTAATATCACGGACATGATTATCCGAAAAGAACATCTACGACTTTTACATGTAGGAGCTAAATTAGTTCTGAGCTCGCTGTCTCAGCGTTATTGGTTAATTAACGGAATACGAGAAGTCAAAAAGATAACAATTAAATGTATAAAATGTTTCAGAGTTAAATGTACAGTTGCTAAGCAGCTAATGGGGTCTTTACCCTCTCCAAGAGTAACACCTACTAGGCCATTTTTAGTTACTGGGGTAGATTTCTGTGGTCCATTTAACATCAAAATTGCCAGAATTAGAAGGCCATTAATTAAGAAAGGCTATGTTGCACTTTTTGTCTGCTTTTGCACAAAGGCAATTCATGTCGAACTTGTCAGCGATATGACCACTGCGGCTTTCTTGGCGTGTCTACAACGCTTCGTGTCCCGGAGAGGATACCCATCACAAATTTATTGTGATAATGCAAAAACGTTCAAGGGAGCGGATAATTTTATAAAGGAGTTAAATAAATTACATTCTTCGAAGACTAACAAAGACTCCATTGAAGCTTTTTGCACCCAGAATGAGGTGGAATTTAAATACATACCCAGCTATTCACCAGAATTTGGTGGCTTGTGGGAGGCAGGAGTTAAAAGTTTCAAGTACCATGTCAAACGTGTGATTGGGAACATTAGTTTGACATTTGAAGAATTTGACACGGTGATAACCCAAATAGAAGCAATTTAAAATTCGCGTCCTTTGCTTCCCATGAGCTCAGATGTATCAGACTTTAAATATTTAACTCCTGGGCATTTCTTGATACAAGCCCCTCTGACAAGCTATCCTGAAAAAGATCTAAGTGATAAAAATGTAAATAGATTAAGACTTTGGGATGTATGTACAAAATTACAGCAAGAGTTTTGGAAAGTCTGGTCCAATGACTATTTAAACCAGCTTCAAAACAGACCTAAATGGAAGTATGATAATGTTAATTTAAAAGTAGGTGATTTAGTTATTGTGAGACTTAATAATGTCCCCTCATTAAGTTAGCCCATGTTATTGAATGCGATCTACTGCAATCGAAGCGAAGAATTAAGGGATGAAAGATTTCGAGCGATTGACGTAGCGGTCGGATAGCTCAGTTGGAAGAGCAATGCGCCGGAAACGCAGAGGTCGCGGGTTCAAATCCCGCTTCGATTGCAGTAGATCGCATTCAATTTTTCTTTCTTAATTTACCTTTGTGTCATTATTTATAAAAATAAAAATGTGGTATTACCACATACCACATAAAAAAATATGAATCGATAAAAAGATTCTATACAAATAATCTTTATAATGTATAACTGTGTTTTTGCCTCCTGGCAACTTTAGTACAAAATAAAATCTTGCTTGTACCAACGTGCTCTGCGATGCGGGCACAAAAATAATTAATTAGTATTGTTTATTATATAAATAAACGCTTAAAATTAATTACTCTGTTTCATTTATTGAACAGTTTGTGTTTGGCCTAACTTACTAACAAGGTAGCGAATTGTATAATAAACGATAAATATACGATATATTTAGCCACAATTTTGCATCTATGTAGTTTTTTTATATATAAAATTTATTCAAAGTAATAAATATCAATCATTCTTTATTTTTAACGGCGAGTTGAGATTTTGTTCTCAATGACCCAATTTTCCGCTAGATGGCGTTGTTACTTTGACATAATCTCCATACATTTCTTTAAAAACACAATTTGCGACGATAGGAACTAATGCTCTTTTATTGAATATACAATTATATTCTTCTGTAGTTTGTAAGTATCGACGAAATTCCGGAGACGCAATTAAAAATGTTAATGAATAAAACAGATTTTTTAATGCTATTTTATCGAGTGTAATTGAAATAAAAGTATTTCAAATCAATTTAAGTAAATTAAATACAGTTCTAAATTACCAACCAACATTTAGAACATTAGGCGCAAATTTTGGTATTGTTTGTGTTTGGCCTAACTTACTAACAAGGTAGCGAATTGTATAATAAACGATAAATATACGATATATTTAGCCACAATTTTGCATCTATGTAGTTTTTTTTATATATAAAATTTATTCAAACGGCGAGTTGAGATTTTGTTCTCAATGACCCAATTTTCCGCTAGATGGCGTTGTTACTTTGACATAATCTCCATACTAGCGGCTGCATCGCGCTGTTAAGATTTTTCCCGAGTTAATAACACCAGCTCCATACATGTAAACGATTCACGCACTGTGACCACGAAACGGCACAAGCTAGGGTGTAGTGTGATGGATTAACCTGGACTTCGAGAATTACTACCAAAGTTGTTGAATATTGATCGCACACCTAATATAAGCAGCAGTGTATCAATTATTGAGAGTTGCTGCTCGACAATGTATGCATTTTGTATGAAAAACAACCATGATTCGAGACAAGACAAAATTATTAAATTAACAATGTAGAAAGGATTTCACCCAGCCGGGATTTGAACGCAGAACCTACTGAAATAATAACCGTGTCATCTCATGCATTTTCCTTTGCTTCATTATACCACGGAGAATAAAACAGTGAGGCCATCACGTATCCGTTCAGTGGTGCTGTCGCCATTATTGACGTACGCTCGATTGAGTTAAATTGGCACCTGAATCTTATGGCGTTACTTAGGAAATTATTATGACAGGTCATATTATTAGTAATATTGTAGACGAAAATAATTTATTGTCATCTTAATAGATGTCGTTAATATTATGTTCAGGTAGGACTATGAGCTAATTATTTTTCAAGGTGCTTTGAATAGTTATCTACAATAATCAGTAAATATTCAAAACGATATATAAACATAAGTCTAGCCTCAATTTGAACTAAACCAAGATGATGTTCACAAGGAAGTCGCCCACCCACTAATTTAAGTAGTAACTTAATGCGATGCCGTAGGCCGAGCTCTAAGTAGCACCGAAGTTGCAGAGCGTCCCAGGGATGCCGCTCACACATTTAAGCTTATATAAGTGTGTGGGCGGCCTCGCATTAAGTTTTTTTAAATCTACAATAGACGATAAATATTAAAAACGATCTTTTAAACATACCTAAGTCTTGACTCAACCTTAATTAAACCAAGATCATGTTCACAAGCGTAGCACCGAAGGTGCGGAGCGTCCTAGGGAAGGCGCCCACTGACTAATATAAGAAGTAACTTAATGCGAGGCCAGAGGCCGAGCTTCACATAGCACCGAAGGTGCAGAGCGTCCCAGGAAAGCCGCTCACACATTTAAACTTATATTAAGTGGGTGGGCGGCCTCGCATTAATTTATTTGAACATATTTTAAGTAGGTGGGCGTCTTCCCTGGGACGCTCCGCACCTTCGGTGCTAAGTTACTTTATAAACAGTAATTTAATGCAAGGCCGTAGGCCGAGTTCCACGAGCGTCCCAGGGAAGCCGCCAACCCACTTAACATATGTTTAAGTAACTTAATAGGCGGCTTCCTTGGGACGCTCCGCACCTACAGTGCTACGCGGAGCTCGGCCTTCGGCCTCGCATTACGTTACTTCACCTTATATAAAGTGGGTGGCCGGCTTCTTTGAGACGCTCCGCACCTTCGGTGCTACGCGGAGCTCGGCCTGCGGCCTCGCATTAAGTTACTTCCACTTATATTAAGTGGGTGGCCCGCTTCTTTGAGACGCTCCGCACCTTCGGTGCTACGCGGAGCTCGGCCTGCGGCCTCGCATTAAGTTACTTCAACTTATATTAAGTGGGTGGGCAGCTTTATTGGGACGCTCCGCACCTACGGTGCTACGCGGAGCTCGGCCTTCAGCCTCGCATTAAGTTACTTCCACTTATATTAAGTGGGTAGGCGGCTTCCTTGGGACGCTCCGCACCTACGGTGCTACGCGGAGCTCGGCCTACGGCCTCGCATTAGGTTACTTCAACTTATATTAAGTGGGTGGGTGGCTTCCTTGGGACGCTCCGCACCTACGGTGCTACGCGGAGCTCGGCCTTCAGCCTCGCATTAAGTTACTTCCACTTATATTCAACACTTCATATTAAAGAACATGAAAATCCTTGGATTACACCTAATATTAAGGAAATGATGAGGTTGAGAGACAATGCCCACGCCAAATATCGCCTTACAAAAAAAGATAGCCATAAAAAATATTACAAAGATTTGAAAAGCTTAGGGAATGTCTCTCTCTATCACGAACAACGTGCGTTTTATCAGAGTCACATTAATAATAATATAAACAATCCGAGAAAACTCTGGAAAAATTTAAAAAATAATCTGATTGACTTTAAGTCAAAAGACTTAGAATTACCCGCCCATCTCTCTGATCCTGACGTTATAAATTCACACTTTCTTGACATACCTGGCAACAATAATGTAGATCAAACGTATGTAGCATATCTTGAGTCTAATCGATTTAGCTCTGCTGTTTTCAACCTAAAGCCTGTCAGCACGACTATGGTAGCAAACATCATAAAGTCAATTTCAACAAATGCTATAGGCATAGATGGCATTTCTCTAGATATGGTACTACTAACGCTTCCCAGTACATTGGGTGTAATCACGGATATTGTAAATAAATCCATAGACACTAGTGTATTTCCAGATATGTGGAAAATGGCAAAAGTCCGGCCTATTCCTAAAATACCTCATCCATCAAATTACAAAGACCTGAGACCAATAAGTATATTACCTTTTCTATCTAAAATTCTCGAGAAAGCGGTTTGCATACAATTGACAGAATATCTAGAAAGCTGCAGTATATTACCGGATAGACAATCAGGCTTTAGAAAAGGGCATAGCACTTCCACAGCATTACTGGATGTGGTGGACGAGATTCTGACATCACAAGATGAAGGTAGAGGGACTATATTAGCGCTCCTGGACTTCTCTCGCGCCTTTGATTCAATTAATACTTCTATTTTGTTATCAAAATTAGCATATTATGGTTTTAGTAGTTCAGCTGTAAAATGGTTTGCCAGCTATCTCGCTGACCGGTCTCAACTTGTTGAAGTTCGCAATACAGAAGGTGTAACCTCAGTTTCGGGATCACTTAAAGTCTTTAGAGGTGTGCCCCAAGGTTCTATCCTGGGGCCAGTGCTTTACAATATATACAGCGCAAATATAGTTGATAACATCAAAAACTGCAAATACCATATATACGCGGATGATCTTCAACTCTTTATATCTTGTAAGCCAGGTGACACACGTGAAGCTGTAGCCAAATTGAACGAAGATCTGTGTCGCATTGCCGATTGGTCAGAAAATAATTGCTTAGTCCTCAATCCCACAAAGTCGAAATTCCTTGTATTGGGTTCCAAAAAACAAGTAAAGCAGATAATCGCCTCAAACCCTTGCGTTAACATTGCAGGGAGCAATCTGGAGCAAGTCTCAGAAGCTCGCAATCTTGGACTATTGATGGATGGCTCCTTGCATTTCGAAAATCACGTGTTGGAAATGGCACGGAACTAGTTTCTACAGATTGAAGGTCCTTTACAGAGCACGTGATTACCTTAGTGTAGATATGCGCGTGAAGCTATGCGAATACTGTCCAAACTCAACTACGCCGACACGGTGTACGGGAACTGCTTACTGGCTCGCACTAAAAAAGTTATACAACGTGTCCAAAACGCTTGCGCACGGTTTTGTTTTCCCATTCCTCCTCGATCACACGTAACTCCGCATCTTATCAATAATAAGTTATTGAATATGAGCGCACGACGTAACCTCCACTTCGCCACTCTTCTTTTTGGTATTTACCGCAGCAAGAAGCCCAAGTACCTATTTGATAAGCTAACATTTTCACAACGGCAGATTAGACACAGCTCCAGATTAATATGTCCGAGGCACAGTACTGCAGCATTTCGTGGCAGCTTTCGGTATGCCGCTACGAAATGTTGGAACAATCTTCCACCACCTATTAAGGATTGTAAATTAATTAGTCTCTTCAAAATTAAACTTAAAAAACATGTTCTAGACTCTCAAAGTATTTTTTTTTCTATTTTTTTTTTTAAAAATGGCAACCGGTCACAGTTAAGCGACCATTACTGCCAATGTCTCGTTGCCAATCGCACTAGGCGACTAGATAGAGGATTGATACCACGTTGTACGGTGAGTTGAAAAAATCGTGCTTTTTGTAAAGTGATAGCGATTTACAAAAAACCACGCGGACTATCGGGCCTTGACCCAGGAAGGGCTATGAACGCTTCAAGTTGAATTCTTCATTAGCTATTCACTCATACGTTAGATCACTGCACAATACGCTATCAATACTACACATTGAACAACTAAAATGAATAAATAATGAACAACTAAACTCAAACGCATGCGGCCATCTTGGGACACGAACCAATACCGACTCTCAAAGTACTGCTGCCTCGAAATAGATTGCTGATATGTATAAATCCACCGTCAAAAAATCAACCGCCTACCTACATTATAAAAAATATATATTAACTCCGAAATAATGTATCGTAATATTTTTTATTTTTATTCTAACATATACCTATTCATATATATACATATACATAATAATAATAAATTAAGAATAATAAAAGTTACTTGCTTCGTTTTCGTGTTTGATACAAGTCGCTCAGTATGCTGTCCCGCGAAACCGTCCCTCTGGCTCCACAGAAAACCAGCGCCGTGGGCATTGCTACCTAGCAAAGCCAACAGCATTGCTGAGTGGAGACCATTTCGGATGCACATCTCTTGTACTCTGTCTTTAATACTTAGGTGCGTAATATTGTAATTGTAATGATGTGTTATCTTGAATAAAGCTTTTTCTATTCTATATTAAGTGGGAGGCGGCTTCCTTGGGACCCTCCGCACCTACGGTGCTACGCGGAGCTCGGCCTACGGCCTCGCATTAAGTTACTTGAATTTATATTAAGTGGGTGGGCAGCTTTCTTGGGACGCTCCGCACCTACGGTGCTACGCGGAGCTCGGCCTTCAGCCTCGCATTAAGTTACTTCCACTTATATTGAGTGGGTAGGCGGCTTTCTTGGGACGCTCCGCACCTACGGTGCTACGCGGAGCTCGGCCTTCGGCCTCGCATTAAGTTACTTCGACTTATATTAAGTGGGTGGGCGGCTTCCTTTGGACGCTCCGCACCTTCGGTGCTACGCGACGCGGAGCTCGGCCTTTGGCCTCGCAATAAGTGTAGTAAACGTTTGATATTGTGTTTACGCATGCGAAGCCGCGGGCAAAAGCTAGTACAATTATATTCTTCTGTAGTTTGTAAGTATCGACCAAATCCCGGAGACTTAAGATTCAACAATTATTACCGATAGTGTACAGTACTACTATACTGTGCTGTTTATACGGGTAATTTAATGCATAGAAAAATATGAAAATGATCCAAACTCACGAAATCCGCGCCGCACGGGAAAGGACTTGCTTGCGGAGCGCAGTACTTCGTCGTGCCGGGAAGAAGGTATTATGGACAACCATTCCCACAGGGGGCCTACGCACTATGCCGGTCGTTCAGGATTGGATCGCTTTGAATTCATTAGATTACCCTTAGAAAAGATGCTTTTCGAGCATATAAAATCAAAATACTAAATACATCATTTAAAAATATCTTATTTTTAATTCTAATGTAAATCAAAACTTGTAAAATATGCATATAAATTGCATAATATTTATATACGTTATACTATACATTCTACCATCGTTTGTGGAAAATCACTCATAATTTTCTAAGTTGTTATTGAATTAAAAAACCAGCAACTCTTGGACCTTCTGCAGGGCCACGGGGGTCCCCTCAGGTACAAATAACCGAGATATAATTGAGCGACGGCCCAGCAAAGGAGTTTGAAATTAGGTCTAACTCGCGGTATATGGTGCCCCCCACGGCGCGAATGGAAAGTGTATGTGTCGCTCAACAGGTGGCCCCAATGGCCTAAATCAAAATGCATAGTATTTCTTATGGCGTTTAACGTGTTAAGTAGTAACCTAATGCGATGCCGTAGGCCGAGCTCTACGTAGCACCGAAGGTGCAGAGCGGGTCAGGGATGCTGCTCACATATTTAAGCTTATATAACGATCAACTCAAGAGGGTAAATTCATTTAAATATCTGGGTCACTTGGTCACCGATGACTTGAGAGACGATTCTGACATCGAGCGGGAACGCAGGGCGTTGGCCATTAGGGCCAATATGATTGCTCGCAGGTTCAGCAGGTGTACAGCGCAGGTTAAAATAACATTATTTCGTGCGTATTGTACTTCTCTGTACACCTGTAGCCTATGGACGAGGTACACGCAGCGTGCCATGAACACTATGCGTGTACAGTACAACGACGGGTTCCGGGTGCTGTTGCGGCTGCCGAGGTACTGCAGTGCGTCGGGCATGTTCGCAGACGCGTATGTGGACGGTTTCCACGCGACGCTGCGCAAGCGCTGCGCCGCGACGCTCCGCAGAGTGCGCGACAGCCGCCACAGCCTCCTGACTGTCGTGGCGGAGAGATGGGACAGTGCCTTAATCAGGCACTGGACCTCTCAACACATTAGTTTAGGCACTAACATAGTTATTTAAGTTATTTTTGTAATACTAACCATATATGCCACTGCCATATATGTTCTCTCACCACTTCTGTTCTCCATTTTTATTGATGGCATTACTAAGTCATTAAAATCCAGCTATCATCTTTATGCAGATGATTTGCAAATTTATGCTGCGGCCAGTATAGATGATTTTCCTTCGGTGGTTGGAAAAATTAACGGAGATTTGGAATCCATTCGAGCGTGGGCTTCAAATTTTGGTTTGAAAATTAATGCAAAGAAATCGCAAGCAATTGTCTTTGGTAGCCCTCACTTCGTCTCCAAACTGTCAAACCTGGTGGTACTAGACATTATTTTTGACGGAATAACGATTCCCCTCTCCTCTACTGTCAAAAATCTGGGCATCATCATGGACCAGACACTCTCGTGGTCAGCGCACATTTCAGAGGTCAGCAGGAGATTATTTGCCTCACTCCACTCTCTAAGGCGTTTACAGAATTTCCTTCCACTTCAAACTAAATTATCTCTCGCCCGCCCGTTCTCTTTTACTCCCTATTCTCGATTATGGTGACATTGCATTCCTCGACCTTACAGAGGAGCTGCTTGACAAGCTGGAGCGTCTGCAAAATGTCTGTATTCGGTATATTTTTGGCCTTAAGAAGTTTGATCATATATCTCAGTTCCGTTCGCAGCTGGGCTGGCTTCCGATTCGTCGTCGTAGGGATGTGCATGTCCTGTCATTGCTCTATAATGTGTTGTTTAAACCGGTTTCACCTCTCTACCTTTCCGAAAGATTTACCTATATGGCGGCTGGAAGTGGTCACCGCCTGCGCTCGAGTGTTAATCTCTCTCTTGCCTTTCCACCCAATAAGTCGCGCACATATAGGAAATCTTTCACAGTTCACTCCGTGAAGTTGTGGAACTCGTTACCGGTGTCAGTGAGGCAATCACAATCCGTGGCATCATTTAAGGAAAATTTGAAAAAGTTATGGCTTTTCTATCCTTGATCTCGTCTATTGATATTATAGTTCAATGCTAATAAGACTGAATATTTATTATTATTATATTATTTATATTTATTAGTTTATGTTTAATACAATATATACGTTTGTAATTATATGTATATTTATTTATCTTTAGGTTATATTTACATTTAGTATATTTGCACGTTTTAGTTTGTTCGTTTGTCTATCACTTCAATGTCTAGTTTTCTGTCTCATTTGCTCAAAGGTTAACTGGAAGAAATCCCTTACAGGGATAAGTTCGCCCTTGTACACATGTATTGTTTTTGAGTTTTTGTCAATATTGTTTTATGTGCAATAAAGTGTTTACATACATACATACACATATGGATTAATTTATCTGAAATAAATGCTTTTTATTTTATTTTATTTTTTTATTTTTATTTTATAATTAAATTAAACGACCATGTTTGGAGTTTACCACAGACTGACTTTATTTCTTTTTAATTATTTATAAATAGAATCCAACCATAGAGAAACTAGATGGCACTAGTGGTGTTTATGTTGATAACAAACCTCACTATACACTCCCTTATCAAAATAACACACCAACTCTCAAATGCAAAAACAAACTTAAAAATTAACTTCGTATAAGATAATACGTCAATGCACTGCCTAATCTTGAATTTGAACCATTCCCAGTTGTTCTACAAACTTATGGTGTTTATCTGAACATAAACTTTTGGTGAATATATCAGCAGGCATATTCGTAGTATTAAGATATTTAATCTGCAACCGCCATTCTGATAAAATGATACCTCACGTCGATATGTTTACTTCTCTTATGGAGTGAATTATTTTCAGTAAGCTTCTGAGCGCTTTGGTTATCATTGTATATCAGAACAGGTGCATCCTTCCTACATTCTAATTCACCTAACAAATTCCTGAGATAAATAGCCTCTTTACTTGCCTCACATATAGCCATGTACTCAGCTTCAGTACTTGACAATGCTATAGTACGTTGTTTTTTACATTCATGGGATATAACACTCCCTGACATTTTAAATACAAAACCCGTAAAAGATTTCCTATCTAAAGGATTAGATGCCCAGTCCACATCAGCAAAACCAATCAGATCTGCATTATCTTTTACATATCTCAAATCTAGATGTTTTGTACTCTGTAAATACTTTAAGATGCGTTTCGCATGCTTCCAGTGAGTTTCGTTATAACTGTTATTAAACTGGCTAAGATAACAAACTGCATACGATATATCAGGGCGCGTAAGTATTGACAGATACAATAAACTTCCAATCAATTGCTGATATGGATACTGAGTTTGGCAAGTATCATTTTTCTCAAGTTTTAAATTTACCTCCATAGGTGTATTCATTTGTTTACAATTTTCCATATTAAATTTACTCATCAATTGCTCTATAAACCTAGTCTGATCTATAGTTATTACATTGTTTTCTTTTCTTACTCTCATGCCTAAACATAGCCTTATTTCCCCTAAATCCTTGAATTGAAATTTAGAACTAAGCTCTTTTTTCAGGTACTCAGTTTCTTTAGGACAATTCGAGAATACGAAAAAATCATCAACAAACAATGCTATATAGGTCCTAACTTTATCATTTTGCTTAACAAACAGACACGGTTCATACATTGATTTTTTATAACCAATGTTCTGTAAACAATCATCTACACGTTCATATTATGCCCTAGCTGATTGTTTAAGCCCATAAATTGCCTTTTTCAACTTTAAAACCTTATTAACCCTGTCTGGACAGTTGAAATTAGCTGGCAAATGCATGTAAACAGTTTCACTGAGATAACCATTCAAGAAAGCTGTGGTAACATCGAGATGAGTCCTTTCTAAGTCATATTTTACACTAAGCGCAAACAACAATTTCAAGGTAGAATACCTTAAGACTGGTGAGAATGTCTGATTATAGTCTATACCTGCTTTTTGTGTAAAACCCTTTGCCACAAGTCGCGCACGATATCTCACCTTGTTATCACTGTCGAACTTTTTCCGAAAAACCCACTTGCATTGAACTACTGTGCCTTGTTCAGGCTTTTCTACCACTTCCCATGCTTCATTTTTCTTGAATGATTCCAGCTCTTCTTCCATAGCCTGACTCCACTGCTCTGATTCTGGCCCGTTCATAGCCTCATGTGACCTCAATGTGACCTGATCCCCACATATGTCTGGATCTGCCTGTACACATACATTACTATAACCATACCTTTCTGGTTTTCGCCGTATCCTTTTCTCAGGTAAAGGTTGTGTCTCTGGATCTGGCTGTGTCACATTTTCCACATCAATCAGTGTGCTGTCAAAAAACTCATCAGAAGAACTTTCTGTTGTATAATCTACTTTGTAGGAACTGTCATCAAAATATACTGTAGATTGTTCCGAGTCAGTACATTCAGTCGACTCACCTTGTTGTACAGGAGATGATGTTGTTTTTGGTTCATCTTCTATTATCACCCGTGCAATATCTGAACCAGAAACATCTGATTGCTCACACTCTTCAACAGTTTCTTTCTTGTCCTCTGCTACAACACCCAAGTAGCACAACTGGGTCTAAATAGCTCGTATATCATATCTAATTAGATGCTTAAGTGAAATTTACCACCATGACTAAGTGCTATATAGGTGGCAAGAACCCTTATGCCACCAGTATAGAACCAAAAGGAGAAAAATTGCAGCCTATTTTTGGTGCTAAATAGAATCCATAAGAGATCTCACAATTACCTTAAGTGGTAATTAGAACTATGGGTGAAAGTTATGCGCAGTGAACGAATGAAAACATTTCAGTTCGGTCAATGAGTGATAAATGAGTCGCCAAAATGATCTTTGAGTGGCGAGGCAACTGTCAAATTGTGTTTTATTAAAAGTAATACGTGATCTGCCATATTCATTTTGGATTTATATGTCTGTTTGATTGTGATTAAAACTTTACGTTATACAAGCATTGAAATAAGCACGAAATTCTTGCGAATTTTTTTTTACTGTGAAATTATATTATGTTTTCTTTGTAAATTTCGACGCGCCCTTCATTTGATCAGGAATATTAAAAAAGAGAGTGCTAAATTAAATAAGGAATAGATACTGATAAGAAATATAACTGTTGAAAACCTGACCTAATGATTGTAGGTTACGTACAATGTTAAAGTAACATCGTCACAACTATCAAAAGTCTGTGATTATGCGTGAGTGTGATAAAATTCTGGTTAAAATAATCAATTTTCATAGGCTTCCATTTGTAAACATGGCGAAACAAAAAAGATCCTACAGTGTTTATTTTTACTTATTTGTTCCTTATTTGGAACTATCAAGTCTAATAATCACTTATTTGTATCTTGCGAGTGGCAAAGCAGCGAATGATATTACCAATAGTAATTATTTGCTCTTTTGTAGACTATTAAACAAGAAAGACTATTAAATATATTTTGACAAGGTGCAAATAGGAACAATAATAGAACTTTTAGTTCGTTAGTGGTTTGAAATAAGTGAAAATAACTGCTTTTGGTTCCAAGAACCTCCTACTGAGACCTATTTATGCGTTGGAGTGGCAATAAGGTACTTCTTAGGCCTTAAAGTTGCAATATTTTTTGGTTCCAAAAGAGCCGTAAAATTATCCCTTTAGCCACTATTGGTGATATAATTCGCTATTGTACTAGTCATTTGGAACTTTTAGTTCCAAATAAGGGTATGTTCCCACTTATATGTAAAAGTTGCTTATAAGTGATTTTAAGGCCTTATATAGCACTATTGCTTCTTATTGAGTGACAATTTGAACCTGCATGCAACTTTAAGTAGCAAAATCGACTTTATCCCACCATAAGTAATAAAGTAGAAACAAAAAACGCTCCTATGCAACTACAAGTGATAGGATGAACTCATATACAGTTTTGAGTTGTGTTTAAAGCTATAAGTTGTATCAAACACTGTTAAACCACTCATTTAGAACTTAAAGCTATAAGATAAGCTGCAAAATTCACTAATGTGCTGCTTGGGCATGTCCCTCGGATTCCATTTTAGGCTCCATTATAGTTACATCCCGGCAGATGACTATCTTCCTTGTGACAGGATTGTACAGTCGATACCCTTTAGTGTTATCTGCATATCCTAGGAGAAAATGCCTTATTGCCTTCTTGTCCCATTTTTTTCTTTTTTCTTTAGGGATATGAGCCATGACTGTGCTGCCAAACATACGAATGTGTCCCACATCCGGTTTTCTTCCTGTCCAGAGCTCAAATGGTGTTTTTTGGTTTAATCCAGAAGCCAATGATCTGTTTTTCAGATATACTGCTGTATGTACCGCTTCAGCCCAAAACTTCTTCTCAAATTTGGCATCGAAGAGAAGACACCTGGCTTTCTCTACAACAGTGCGGTTAAACCTCTCGCACAAGCCATTTTGCTCAGGGGTGTATGGATTGGTACGCTGATGTATTATGCCACATTGCTTCATGTAATTTTGCATTTCTTTTGAACAAAATTCAAGTCCATTGTCAGTTCTGAGGACTTTTATGCTAGTATTCATTTGTTTCTCCACCATTACTCTGAATTCCTGAAAACATTTGAATACTTCATTTTTATTCTTTAAAAAATACACAAATGTCATTCTGCTGTAGTCATCCACAAAAAGCAAGAAATACCTGTGCAAGCCAATCGATTTGGTCTCCATAGGCCCACACACATCGGCATGAACGACATCGAGTACAGCCGTGCTTCTGTTGTTGCTCAATGGAAAGGGTAATCTGGTCTGCTTTCCTTCACAGCACACAGTACAATTCAATTTACTGGCTTCTGCCTTGTCATTGTACATCAACCCTTCTACAGCACCATTCTTCATTGCATTTAAATCCTTACTGTTGATATGGCCCAATCGCCTGTGCCAATCAGTACCTGAAGCTGTAGCTGAAGCTGCCAACACACTTGCTGACTTCATGTTTAATCGATATACTCCATTCACCAACTCAGCCTTTCCAACTAGTACATTCTGCCGATTTCTGATGTAACAAGTTCCCTTCTGGAAACTAACCTTGTTACCATTTTCAATCAGCTGGCTAACAGACAGTAAGTTAGCTGTCAGATTTGGAATACATAAAACATTTTTGACAGTTAACTCATGCTCCGTATTATTCACAACAGTCGTGATCTGCGTGTCCCCTGAACACAGAACTGGTACACTCACTTGGTTCGCAACGACAATTTCCTTCGTTGTGTGGTCGTTAGTCTTGTTAATTATCTGTTTTTCGCTTGCTACTAGATGACAACTTGCGCCAGAGTCTATAAACCAGTCTTCTTGGTTATATTTACCGCTGAAGAACATCGCACTAAACACATTCATGGTCTTTTCTTTCAATAATGGACATTTGTTTTTGAAATGACCGATTTCTTTGCAGTTATAACATTTGACGTTTTTATTTTTGACACTGACGGTTCGTGATTGCGTTTCGTTACTGGCATTGCCCACTTTGCCACTTTTCTTATGACGTTGCTGCCAACTTTTAGACAGAAATGCGCTCTCGGTATCGTTATTCACAATTTCTGCGCTCATGTCTAGAAGTTTCGATTTTATGACATCTGATGAAATGACAATGCCCGAGTGCTCAACTGCCATGATCATTGGGGCAAATTTTTCGGGTAAACCTGCCAACAATAATGACCCGACCCACTCCTCGTTGAATCAAAGCCTGTTCTCTTCAATTTCTGCGCGGTATCCACGACTTGAGTAACATACGCCGTCATTGATTCACTGCTGTCAAGGCGAATCGAAATCAAACTCCGCAACAGGGATATTTTTCGCTGAAACCAGGAGTCATCGAATAGCGATTTTAACTTATTCCACACTGCAAACACTGTCTTCTCACTTTTTATATGGGAATACAGTGACGAATCGATAGTCATAATCAACTTCGCCTTGGCTTTCTGGACATCAATAGCAGACAAAACGGCTTTGTCATTGCCATCCACTTTTACTTCAGAATTGATTTCGATGCCTTCCAAAATCAAAAAGTTCTCGGCCGCATACGCCCACTCATCGTAATTTTCACGTCCCTTGAGTTTTGGAACATTTAGGATGTAGTTAGATGCCATCACAACGCGAAAAACTATAATTTTTTTATTTAAAACGAGTCTGGGCCATAACCTTATAATTAAATTAAACGACCATGTTTGGAGTTTACCACAGACTGACTTTATTTCTTTTTAATTATTTATAAATAGAATCCAACCTTAGAGAAACTAGATGGCACTAGTGGTGTTTATGTTGATAACAAACCTCAACATTATTTTATAAGTGTGTGGGCGGCCTCGCATTAAGTTTTTGAAATCTACAATAGACAATAAATATTAAAAACGATCTTTTAAACATACCTAAGTCTTGACTCAATCTTAATTAAACCAAGATGATGTTCACAAGCGAAGCACCGAAGGTGCGGAGCGTTCTAGGGAAGTCACCCACCCACTAATATAAGTAGTAACTTAATGCGAGGCCGTAGGCCGAGCTCCACGTAGCACTGAAGGTGCAGAGCGTCCCAGGGAATCCGCTCACACACTTCAACTTATATTAAGTAGGTGGGTGGCCTCGCATTAAGTTATTTAAATTTACAATAGACAATAAATATTCAAAACAATTTTTTAACATAAGTTGCCTCAATTTTAATGAAACCAAGATCATGTTCATAAGCGTTGACCGCAGGTGCGGAGCGTCCTAGGGAATGCGCCCAACCACTAATATAAGAAGTAACTTAATGCGAGGCCGTAGCCCGAGCTTCACATAGCACCGAAGGTGCAGAGCGTCCCAGGAAAGCCGCTCATACATTTAAACTTATATTAGGTGGGTGGGCGGCCTCGCAATAAGTTATTTAAATCTACAATAGACAATAAATATAAAAAATTGGGCGAGTGCGAGTCCGACTCGCGCATGAAGGGTTCCGTACCATAATCTATAACAAGTTTGTTGTAGGGAGCCCCCCTTAAATATTTACTTCATTTTATTTTTAGTGTTTGTTGTTATAGCGGCAATAGAAATACGTCATCTGTGAAAATTTCAACTGTCCAGCTATCACCGTTCTTGAGATGCAGCCTGGTGAAAGACGGACGGACGGACAGCGAAGTCTCAGTAATAGGGCCCCGTTTTTACCCTTTGGGTACGAAACCCTAAAAACAATCTCTTAAACATAAGTCTTGCCTCAATTTTAATTAAACCAAGATCATGTTCACAAGTGTAGCACCGAAGGTGCGGAGCGTTCTAGGGCAGGCGCTCACACACTTAAACTTATATTAAGTAGGTGGGCGGCCTCGCATTAAGTTATTTAAATCTACAATAGACAATAAATATTTAAAACAATTTTTTAAACATAAGTCTTGCCTCAATTTTTTTTAAACCAAGATCATGTTCACAAGCGCATCACCGAAGGTGCGGAGCGTCCTAGGGAAGGCGCCCACTGACTAATATAAGTAGTAACTTAATGCGAGGCCATAGGCCGAGCTTCACATAGCACCGAAGGTGCAGAGCGTCCCAGGAAACCCGCTCACACTTTTAAACTTATATTAAGTGGGTGGGCGGCCTCGCATTAATTTATTTGAACATATTTTAAGTGGGTGGGCGTCTTCCCTGGGACGCTCCGCACCTTCGGTGCTAAGTTACTTTATAAACCCTTGGTAATTTAATGCGAGGCCGCAGGCGGAGTTCCACGAGCGTCCCAGGGAAGCCGCCAACCCACTTAACATATGTTTAAGTAACTTAATAGGCGGCTTCCTTGGGACGCTCCGCACCTTCGGTGCTACGCAGAGCTCAGCCTGCGGCCTCGCATTAAGTTACTTCATCTTATATTAAGTGGGTGCGGCTTCCTTGGGACGCTCCGCACCTTCGGGGCTAAGTTACTTTATAAACCCTTGGTAATTTAATGCGAGGCCGCAGGCGGAGTTCCACGAGCGTCCCAGGGAAGCCGCCAACCCACTTAACATATGTTTAAGTAACTTAATAGGCGGCTTCCTTGGGACGCTCCGCACCTTCGGTGCTACGCAGAGCTCAGCCTGCGGCCTCGCATTAAGTTACTTCATCTTATATTAAGTGGGTGCGGCTACCTTGGGACGCTCCGCACCTTCGGTGCTACGCGGAGCTCGGCCTTCGGCCTCGCACTAGGTTACTTCAACTTATATTAAGTGGGTGGGCGGCTTCCTTGGGACGCTCCGCACCTACGGTGCTACGCGGAGCTCGGCCTTTGGCCTCGCATTAAGTTACTTCGACTTATATTAAGTGGGTGGGCGGCTTCTTTGAGACGCTCTGCACCTTCGGTGCTACGCGGAGCTCGGCCTACGGCCTCGCATTCAGTTACTTCAACTTATATTAAGTGGGTGGGCGGCTTCTTGGCGACGCTCCGCACCTTCGGTGCAACGCGGAGCTTGGCCTGCGGCCTCGCATTAAGTTACTTCAACTTATATTAAGTGGGTGAGCGGATTTCTTGGGACGCTCCGCACCTTCGGTTCTACGTGGAGCTCGGCCTTCGGCCTCGCATTCAGTTATTTTCACTTATATTAAGTGGGTAGGCGGCTTCCTTGGGTTATATGGTACTATGAATAAATAACATGAAAAATGAATTCCTGATATCTGTTTTACACGAAAACTACACGACACAAGTCCTACTAGCGTTACCTGATCAGTAATATAAAAAGAAAAAGAGGACTCCTTTGTCCTATTCACCCCACTTTCCCGCCGCAAAGGGGACGAATCTAACTTCCCTCCACATCTGAAAATAATCACCGCAGAATATTCTATCTGTGGTAAAAATTTTGTGGTTGTATCCCGATGTATACAATTTCGCGACTTAGCAAAATGTACTAGAACACGCAGGCTAAGCTTAACATCATCATTTTTTTCAAGGCACTTTTTGTATGAGATGTGCCCAATATGTATACACTAGCTGTTGCCCGCGACTTCGTCCGCGTGGAATCTTATCTTGAACAGTTTACATCTTTATTATATTATTTTCAGATCTAAAAAATGTTGAAATTACTTCTTTTTTTACAAGTTGATAATTTTGATGTTGGTTACTGTAATTCAACAAAAAATAAATAATAATAAATATTGAAGTGCTGCTCCCATACAATAAACGTGTTTTTTTTTGCCATTTTATACGTAATGGTACCGAACTTCGTACGCGAGTTCGACTCGCTCTTGGCCTCTTTTTAGTTTTTTTTTCGGCTAAATTGCTCTAATTACGCGGAATCATTATGAACTCAGGTTTCAAGTCCCGCACTCAAAATAAATATTTGATCTTGAAACAAATTTTCAACCCCTTTTTCACCACCTTCTGGGCTGAATTTTCAAAAACGAATTCACTTTTCTTGTATTCTGATAATATGCCCTTATACAAAGTTTCAAGTCCTGCGCTCAAAAAAATGTTTGATCTCAATACAAACTATCAACCTCCTTTTTACCGCCTCAGGGGTTGAATTTTCAAAAACGCTGAAATCACTTTCTTTGATTTCTAATTATATGCCTTTATACAAAGTTTCAAGTCCAGCGCTCAAAAAAAGTTTTGATCTCCATTCCATTCCAAACATTCAACCCCTTTTTAGGGTTCCGTACCCAAAGGGTAAAAACGGGACCCTATTACTGAGACTTCGCTGTCCGTCCGTCCGTCGGTCACCAGGCTGTATCTCAAGAACGGTGATAGCTAGACAGTTGAAATTTTCACAGATGATGTATTTCTATTGCCGCTATAACAACAAATACTAAAAATAAAATAAAATAAATATTTAAGGGGGGCTCCCATACAACAAACTTGTTATAGATATATATATATAGGTACGGAACCCTTCATGCGCGAGTCGGACTCGCACTTGCCCAATTTTTCACCATCTTCAGGGCTACATATATTTTCAAAAACGCTGAATCACTTTTTTTGTATTCTAATAATACGCCTCTATTTAAAGTTTCAAGTCCCACACTCGAAAAAAAATTTAATCTTCATACAAACTTTCAACCCCTTTTCACCACCATCAGGGCTGAATTTTCAAAAACGCTGAAATTTCTTTTCTTGTATTCTAATTATATGCACTTAATACAAAGTTTAAAGTCCCGCGCTCAGAAAAAGGTTTGATCTCCATTCAAAGTTTCAACCCCTTATTTACCAGTTTCAGGGATGAATTTTCAAAAACAATTAAATCAGTTTTCTTTTATTTTATTTTAATACCTATTTACAAAGTTTCAAGTTCCTAGCTTAAAATTAAAATTGAACCCCGAGACAAACTTTCATCCCCCTTTTAACCCTCTTAGAGGTTGAATTTATAATGACGTTAAATTAATGTTATTTTGTTATTATTATATATGCCTTAGTCAAAGAATTTGTAATGGAATCAAACTTTCAACCCTTTTTAACCATTTAAGGGGACGAATTATTGAAAACGCTGAAATAACTTTGAGTGTATTTTAATTATATGCCTTTATACAAAGTTTAAAGTCCCACGCTCAAAAAAAGGTTTGATCTCCATACAAACTTTCAACCCCCTTTTTACCACCTAAGAGGATGAATTTTCAAAAACGCTGAAATCACTTTTGTTCCATTTTATTTGCATAACTTTTTACGAAGTTTAAAGTTCCTAGCTTAAAATTCAATTTGAACCCCAAGACGAACTTTCATCCCCCTTTTAACCCCCTTAGAGGTTGAATCTTTGATGACGTTAAATTAATGTTATTTTGTTATTATTGTATATGCCTTAATAAGAAGTTTCAAGGAATTTGTAATGTTTTAACACTTTCAACCCCTTTTTCACCCTTTTAGCGGACGAATTTTTGAAAACGCTGAAATAACTTTTCTTGTATTCTAATAGTATGCCTTTACACAAAGATTCAAGTCCCGCGCTCAAAAAAATACTTGATCTCCATACAAACTTTAAACCCCTTTTTTACCCTTTTAGGGGTCGAATTTTTGAAAACGCTGAAATGACTTTTCTTGTATTCTGATAGTATGTTTTTACACAAAGATTCAAGTCCCGCGCTCAAAAAAATACTTGATCTCCATACAAATTTTCAACCCCTTTTTTACCACCTTAGGGGATGAATTTTCAAAAACGCTGAAATGAGTTTTCTTTTATTTTATTTTAATATCGTCTAACAAAGTTTCAAGTTCCTATCTTTAAAAAAAACTTGTATCCTATACAAACTTTGCACCCCTTTTTAACACCCTTAGGGATTGAATTTTTCAAAATCGCTTCTTATCTCTAGCCCACGTTATAAAAGTAACCTACTGTGCAAAAATCAACTCTCTTACATTAGTAGTTTCGGCTGTCCGTTGATGAGTCATTAAGGACTTCTTCTTTTATATATATATAGATTTTTAAAAACAAGATTAAATTTGCTGTTAAGTAATATTTTTTTAAATTGTAAATATTCAGGATAGATAACTAATTTATAGTTCTGAATAAAAAAAACTAGTTGTGATTTTTACCTTTTCGGCAATAAACCCAAATTTTTATATGAAACTATTCTTAAATAACATAAAAAAATAATAGCTGATATCTATTTTACACGAAAACGGTGTCGCACAGGCCCTATTAGCCTTAACTGATCAGTAATAAAAAAAAGAAAAAGAACAGTACTTGGTCCTCTTCACTCCGCTCTCCCACCACACAGGGGACGAATCTGACTTCCCTCCACATCTGAAAATAATCACCGTGGAACGCTCTATGTGTGGTAGAAATTTCATGCTTGTAACCCGATGCGCACAATTTCGCGGCTTAGCAACTCTACTATCTACTCTGAGTAATCGTATAAAACATTATGACGGTTTAGGTTAGGCATAGGTTATCGAGTGAGTGATAACAAACTGCATTGCAGTTTGGCGAAACATAAAATGTACAACTTTTGTAATTTTCTTTAGCATAATAAATAAAAAAAAAAAAAAAAAAAAAAAACTAATATGGACCAAAATAAACGATTTCACTCGAGGATAAATTAGTTTCACCCCTTGGGAACAGAGATGGCACCACTTATTAAAAAAAGTTGAAAAATTTCTAAAACCTAAACGGATAATCCGATTTCAATAATTAAGGCGTCAATCGGGAGATAACGTCTCAATTTAAAAATAATAAATAGGTAGAAAATCATTATGAGACTACTTAGATCTTCGTGATTTTTTGGAATTTTGCACATAATTTTTTTTCTACATGGTACTTTTTTACTTATTTATATTATTATACAACCAATTCTACATTTAAGAAAAAACAAAGTCGGTTCCTGTTGTATGTCTGTCCATATGTATGCCTATATCTTTAAAACACCGCAACGGATTTTGAGAGAGTGAGTCAAACAGAAGGTTTATATGTATAATATATGTATATTATTACACTATCAATTGATCGTTTAATAAAAAACCGCATATCGAAAACTCGTTATTGAAGATTTTACTGTAGGGCGCTGGTGCGGTGTTGCCGCCGCACGTGCAACTTATGCACATGTATTTAGAAAAGTATTCTGCCGTTTCAAAGGTACTGATTACCAAACAATAAACGCAATTGAAAGTTCAAATAATAATCATCCCAAGCACACAGCAGGCTGCATAAGCGCTTATACATCCCTTTGTAAAGGTTGGTGCTGGGTAGTAAATGATACTAGGATTGTCGGAGGTGAACTGAACATTTATTGGGTAAAATACAGGCTTTTATAGTGTTTCCGGGCGTCACGTAACCTTTAATAGGTCCGTGACATTTACAGTAATACAAAGGGTTGTCGTAGGTTGACATTAGGATTGCTACGTAATTATGTATATTCTATTAAATGTCGTGTGATGACCAAGGGCATGTGACGTTACTATCCCGTCACATATCACACCTTATACAGCTTATATTAGCGCTTTTAACGAGACTAGAACCGCGGCGCACTGAGCAAGGCGCTGTACGTGTTGCGTCTGCATCACACTGCCACCGCTATAAGAAGTGACCCAGTATGTTCGCCAGAAAACCGGCTACTCGCTGAGGGTGTTCCAGTTGCATTCGCGCCACTACTTGTACTTCAGCTCGTTGGTGGTGCGCGTGCCGCGGCCGCTCCAGGAGACCATCGCGTTCTGGCCGAAAGGTGTCGTGTTTCGTCGGTTCCGGGGCAAGCAGAACTAACTAAACTGCCGTAATAAAGTTGTCGGCTGTGAATTTTGAGACTTCACTGATTAAAATACAGTAAAGGTCTCCTGTCAATCCTAAATTAATTAGTAAAGATAAGTTAATACTTACGCCAAAAACTGTTTAAAATGCAGTACAATATAAATGTTCTAAAATATTTGTACTGTGTTGAAATGTTATTGATTTTTCAGAATAATTACTAATTAAAATGCAGTAAAAAAAATTGGGCAAGTGCGAGCCCGACTCGTGCATGAAAGGTTCCGTACCTATACATATATATAATGTATAACAAGTTTGTTGTATGGGAGATGGGAGCCCCCCTTAAATATTTATTTTATTTTATATTTAGTATTTGTTGTTATAGCAGCAATAGAAATACATCATCTGTGAAAATTTCAACTGTGTTGAGCTATCACCGTTGTTGAGATACAGCCTGGTGACAGACGGACGGACGGACGGACGGATGGACAGCGAAGTCTCAGTAATAGGGTCCCGTTTTTACCCTTTGGGTACGGAACCCTAAAAAAGACATATCCTTAATTTAACTACTGTGATTTAAACTGTCCTTTGGCTATTTTCGAATGTGTTAATCTTGACAGCAATTTATTGTACATTAGGTTGAATTTTGCTCTTCAGTCTTGTCCCCGACGCTGTGCGAGGCGGACCGGTCGCGTGTAACACTGGACTGCCGAGGCAAGCGAGAGTGTTCAATACCTACTTTGCGTACGATTTATTATGCGATCGATTTAAAAGTAATGTTAAAATTGTTTGAACACAGTGGACGTTTTGACACAGTGAACGTTCTGATATAGTGGACGTTCAGATACAGAGGACGCTCTGACACAGTGGACGTTCTGACACGGTGGACGTTTTGACACAGTGGACGTTTTGATACAGTGGACACTATGGACCCAAAGGTTCTATAAAATATTGTCAGAAAGATAGACAATATTAAGTCCACTATACAATTAAAGCAATATAACAAATAATTGTTATAACAATTTTAACATTACTACAGAAAAATAATAAATATGAAATCTTTTCAATTGTGGGTTTCTTCGATAAATATGGGTTCTTTGAAATTGAGAATACGGTTAGGGACCAACAGATTTTATTCATAAATACACAGTACAGCAGAAAGGACAAGGAGTATCGCTGATGAGCCTCGAGTGGGGGAACTGTCTCTCAGCGGGGCGAAGAGTGCCACGTCGTGGTAGTTGGAGCTCCACCCGATGAGCGGCTCGTCGCGGTTCTGGACTCGCAGCCAGAGTTCAAGAGGACGGAAGTACCTGAAAAAACGAATGAAATAATGAAATAAAAAAATGAAATAATTGAGTAATGAACTTCATTCTGCAAGTAGGCCACAAGGGCACTTTTAGATGTCTGACTCTACCGGTATTTCACAAGAGGAGACCACTGTTGAAAAGAAACGCCAATAGAAACTCAGTCAGTCAATCAGTCAGTATTTTTCTCAGAAACTTATGAAATGTGGGTTACGTTAATACCATTGCCTGTGTAATAAACTGACAATTTAGTGAAATTATATTCTTGATCAAGCAATGCACATAGTATATCGTTTACATGAATGTCATGACAAGGCAATAGTCCCACATGCTCAAACTTATACGAGACAATGGAATAGTATCATCCCACATCCTAATTCTGGTCATACACAATTGCATTAATATTAAGCAATATGTACAATTACACTGCCTTACAACACTCAAAATCTAAAGTATGTCAAAAAATTGGGCAAGTGCGAGTCCGACTCGCGCATGAAGGGTTCCGTACCTTTATATCCCATCAAAAACATAAATGTAAAATGAGAGCCAAGTTCAACATCGCGTGCACTTCGCCGACAAAAGAATTGAGATCTGCCAGGGCGCCAAGTTCTTTGCTCTAAAATTTTTAGATACAAGGACATGCGACATACTCAATGCATTTATTTTACTTGGGGAGTAATTCAATATCAAGATTTGACTTGGCTAGTTTTCACAAACTAACTAAATTTTATAAAAGTAACATAGTCATAGTGATAGTTCATTATCAAGCTAACAGTATAAGTAACAAGACGTACACTAACTTGCGTACTTACCTTTACGAAAATAGGTTAATGATTTGATTGATTTTGATTTATAATATAAATTTATATTTTAAAACTAGCCAAGTCACGTCTTGATATTGAATTACTCCCCAAGTAAAATAAATGCATTGATTATGTCGCATGTCCTTGTATCTAAAAATTTTAGAGCAAAGAACTTGGCGCCCTGGCAGATCTCAATTCTTTTGTCGGCGAAGTGCACGCGATGTTGAACTTGGCTCTCATTTTACATTTATGTTTTTGATGGGATATCATTACTTTTTGTACAGAAATTATTATGATGTGTAAATTACTTAATTATTATTTGTTAATTAGTTCTGTGTGCTATTCTAGTACCTACATATTTTGAAAGTTTTGAACAAACAAAGAATTTTCCAAAACGGTTAGTACGTATTGGATTTTTATGTGCATGTATGTGTAAGTGTGTGCGTGTGAGTGTATAGTATATGCTATTCTAGTATATCTTTCAAACAAAAAAAGAATTTTCCAAACCGGTTTATAAATGACAGAGTTCTGAGGCAACAACCATCAATAATAATAATAATAAAAAAACATAAAAAAATCACTGTTTTAGATTTTTATATGTATACACACACAATTACTAAGCTGGATGCCAAATTTCACCTTTCTAGGTCACCTGGAAGTGGGTTAGGTTTTTGATTACTAGTGAGTCAGTCAGTCAGTCAGTGATAAAAATACCGTTTTTTGGACTTTAATATCTCAATAACTATTTAACCTATATTAATGAAATTTGGGGTTCTACTTGTTCTAAAGGATCTTAATACATAAGCCAAATTTCATTTTTTTATGTTAAATAGATTTGGAGTTATTGGGGGGTCAAAAGTGGCTCCAAACGGTTCGTGTAATATAACACACGGCTGCTGCTCGCCAGTTCCTGCGGTGAACTTGGCTGGACACGCTGCCGCGTGTCTAGATATGTCGGAGTCGGTCATGAGTATGGAAGCTCAACGAACCGGTGCGTCATTGGAGGGCGACAGTAACGCCCCCTTGAACCTGTTTTGGCGCGCTAGACAGAGTCTTGGTGGTTAACTCAGCGAACGCCCACCACACTTCGCTTTGGGTCACCGTCGAGTGCACTGCTGCCTTGGAACTGTCCCGTTTCGTTGTGCTATACCAAGTTGAATAGAGTCAGTGTTATAACTCAACAATACAGTGTTAATTTAATAAAGACTATTCTGTTCGTGACTTCGATAACCTAGCTTACAGACCTCTGTGTCAGGAACTGTTATTTTGTGCTTCATTGTATAAGGAATAAATCAAGTTAATTGTATCTGAAGTGTTTCATCTCGCTCGAACTACCTCCTCGTCCACAACTATATCGAATAGGTAGCTCAACTAATGTGCCACACACCGCACCCGGCCATCCAGACCTCTATCCCGACATCAGAAGTTGGGATACTACCTACGGGCCCATGAGCAAACACGAAGAATGATGGAACACGAAGTGAATAAAACGGAAGAAAAAAAGTTTGTGGTTACTCTTTGAAATACAACGAACTTGACATCACTAAATCAAGAAACAGGAGCTACAAGCGTTTGCGTTATTGAAACTCAAGCTAACACCGTCACGGAGACCTACAAAACCGTATGAAAACAAATGAAGATTGCACTGTTTTAATTGTTTTCATTGCGAGAGAAACGGACATGAAAATTCGATTGCTTAGTTCGTATAATAGAAAACTACTACTTACCACCTCGGCGACAAACGCCAGCAGTCAACAACAAACTACATCTAAGTTCATTGTTTGCTTCAAGAACAGCGGGACACATCGTCAGTCGTTGCACCAGTGGAAGTGACCCAGAAGCGACGGTCAACTACAAGCGACGCGTGGACGTAGGCACTATGGCCCCACAGACAGATTTTAAAAACACATAGTCAGTCGTTAACTTTTCACTACGATTCCGATAAAGTGTTCACTAATAAAAGTGTAGCTAGATGCTAGGGTAGACTTGAATCACACTTATTCAGTTTAGTGGGTATTTGTCAAAAAAGTATTACCGGGTACTGGTAATAGCGACCCTCCAAGTAAAAGTTGAATATTGCGTGCTAGAAATTAATAATCATTTCAAACAAAGTTTATTGCACGTTTTTCTAACGATTGTTTTCGTAGTGATATAATATGACCGAACGCGAAATGTTTCTACAGAGATTTAGTGTTGATTAATATGACCACTACGCAGTTTACCTACCATTATTAAAGTTATCATACACGTTCGCTGCGATAGGAGGTCTAAAGACCTCCTGCCAGTACTCTCGGGCTGTGCGGGTAAAATATTGTGGTTTCGCTCTGCCTCTGGTGCGGAGCTCGTAGCTTATAGAATTGTATAGGTAGAAAAGAGTCCAATATATGGTTCGATTCCTACCATAACATAGATTTTTTTTGCACTTTAAAACACGCAGGAGGTCTTAACTTAAGGCCTCTCATCGCACAGAGAGTGAAAAGTGTGCGTCCAGTGCGGATAAGGGGGTCTAAAGACCTCGTGTTGGAAGTACGGGCTTATCCGCCCCCTCCCGCACCTGTTTGTGTCTATGATAGTTGAACTATGGCCCAGTGATGTGCACGCGTCTATGAGCAATGCATGTAAATGTATTTCGTTTGCTAATGAGTCAAAATACGTCATACTAAGTAATAAGCGTCAATTGTGTTTAGTGTATCAGTTGATGTGTAGTAAATAAATACCCAAGAGTGATGTAGGTTAGTAAATAATATTAACAATAATTATCGAATGTGTACATAGCTGAATCATTGGTCGATTAAATCTTACTGCCGTGATTGTAACAAGCCACTGTGTCTTAAATGTTTCTATTACATGTAATTTACTTACAGTGTATGATAAAGTTGTATGATTTATCGATAAATTGTTTCCTTTTTATCGGAAACATCACTAGAAGTAAATGAAAATGTACCTCAAATTCAGTGCTAATAAGAGGTCTAAAAGCCTCCTAATGATTTTTTGTTATTATTCCATATTCTGACATCAGAACTTCGGGCGAAGCCAAAACAAGGCAGAATAGTCCTTTAGCTACAGCATTATATAAGTATCATAAATAAATTTGTTAATTTCGTGAAAAAAAAAAATGCATTTTAAAATTCTGTTCCTTGGTATGGTCTAAAGGCCCCTAACCGCACCTGTGAAATGTTACAGTTAAGGCGTAAAGACCTCTTACAGCACTAGTTGAAAGTTAGCAATATTTTGAGCCGCAGTGAACGTGTTAAAAATTGCACTATGAGGGTGCATCAATACACAGTACTTAGTAGAAGGCCCCTACTAATAATCGGCTGCTTTAATAATCTACCCTCTGTTCATGATTTTCCAATCGTTCTGTAGAATTGAATTTGTTTACGTCTCGAATAGTTTCTTACTCGGTGTACTTTAGCTAGTGTATACGAGTACTTTAAAGTCCATAACTTCCGTAAGAACTGGCTAGCTTGAGATTCGTTTAAATACTTTAAATGATCCTAATGTTACTTTTAAATGTGGTGATCGCTATAGCCTAAAATATTTAAACTGGAGACACTAATACGATTAGGAAAATATTAGGACACAAGAATTTGAAATTGAAGTTTGATTTTTATCATGAATGTTTCATAATCGGGAAAGACTTGTTATCCAAAAATTCTCATACAAAGTAGGCTTTGTTATTTAAGTGCAATTAATGATTTAATTTAAATCTTTTCTTGTATCTACGCCGTGGATTAGATGTTGACATTAACGTATCCTAATTAAAGTGTAACTTTGTTAGATTGATTTGAATTTCCTTTTTTATTGGGTTTTAAGTTAGAATGACCAGCTTAGAAAGATGCCCGAGGGGCAAGTACCCATTAACTTCAGTGATTCTGAGAATTCTGAATTGGTCGAGTCAGATTGGTAGCTTTACCATGTTGGTGAGTGTCATCTAGAGTCGCAGCTATGAAATCACAGGACTGATTTCATGTCTCGCATAAAACCACAGGAATGGTTATATGTAGAGTGACCACAGGGATGGTTGTATAGGCTACAGGGATAGCCGGACAAAGGAGGCACTGTATCCAATATTTTTAATTATTGTAAAAAGGAGTGATTTGTATTAATGGGTGCTTGTTCTTGAACTATTGATTTGTATCAAATGTCTATACATATGATGTAGCATTTTATTTGTTGCTTGGTATACTGTGCTTGGTGTTTTTGTTTTAGATAACAGATACGTGACCTCAGTAGTTATCAGCGAATCTGTGAGTCGTATGCTTCAGCTGCCGCGGTACGAGACATGACTCAATGAACTGCACGAAGGCGAGCAACAGGGCGCCTTCAACCACGGGGAAGAGGATTGACGTGTGACGTCACCACACCACACCATATGAGGCAATCTGGTGAGGAGTTTTCATTTTATTGTGATTCACTTGCCGAGTGATCGCTTATGGAAGAGTTTATTTCCAATAAGTTCCGTGGCAAACGGTTTTATAATTCACAGACTATGTAAGACATGACATATCAATCTAGCTATAATTGTTAGTACTGTGCAGTAAATCAAGTTACTGAAGCGAGCCTATTAGAAATGTTGACATGAAGTATTGTAAATTGAAAGACCCTTTACGATAAACTTAAATTCCGAACGTACGCGTACTTGCACGATAGGTTGATGGAAATGCCCGGGAGCTATGTACCATTTGAAGTAGTTAGTCAAACAAGATAGTGAGAATGATAGGGAGGTTCTCAGTTCAGCTAGTCGACCGTACCAGTCACTTCACCGTATCCGTAGTCCGGTAGAAGTCGACATCTGCTCTGAGCAGTCCGTGGATACGCGGTGCGCGGTAAGTGCTGGCGGAGGTCGGGTCTCTCGCAGAGACGGTAGAGTCACAGGGTTGACTCGGCGATCGAGATACCTGTTTTGTTGAACGGATTTTTTTTTGATTTTAATGTTTTGATAATGACAATAAGGCGAACCATAAAGAAGTGAAATGGTGGTACATGGTTTCTAATGTGTTTTCTAAGGTAGAAGTGGTAAATAGCTAGTTTGTTTCACAATAAGTAACTTTGTAGTACAATCGCATTTAAAACGTATTGCACTATTGAAAGAATAAGTAATGTTACAATAGGTAGGTTGGTATCCTAAATACCATAATTCGATTTGTATCTTTTGAAATATTGCGGTTATACGAGTAAAACAAAAACTTTCACTTAGTTGTCACAATGATTTGTGTGATATTTTTAGCTTTGGTGTCAGTAACTATTTGATGTGAAAGGAAAGATGAAGTTTTTGTTTTGTCTTACCATTTTGACGTGTTTGTCAGGAGTGACCGAGAGGATACTGTTTTGGTTGGTGATTGTTTCAGAGCAACACACGAGGACGTGTGTCATCGCAGGATGGCCGTGTCGGAGTCGGTCATGAGTATGGAAGCTCAACGAACCGGTGCGTCATTGGAAGGCGACAGTAGCGCCACCTTGAACCTGTTTTGGCGCGCTAGACAGAGTCTTGGTGGTTAACTCTGCGAACGCCCACCACACTTCGCTTTGGGTCACCGTCGAGTGCACTGCTGCCTTGGAACTGTCCCGTTTCGTTGTGCTATACCAAGTTGAATAGAGTCAGTGTTATAACTCAACAATACAGTGTTAATTTAATAAAGACTATTCTGTTCGTGACTTCGATAACCTAGCTTACAGACCTCTGTGTCAGGAACTGTTATTTTGTGCTACATTGTATAAGGAATAAATCAAGTTAATTGTATCTGAAGTGTTTCATCTCGCTCGAACTACCTCCTCGTCCACAACTATATCGAATAGGTAGCTCAACTAATGTGCCACACACCGCACCCGGCCATCCAGACCCCTATCCCGACATATATATATATAATCTATAACAAGTTTGTTGTATGGGAGCCCCCTTTAAATATTTTTTTATTTTTATTTTTAGTATTTGTTGTTATAGCGGCAATAGAAATACATCATCTGTGATAATTTCAACTGTCTATCACCGTTCTTAAGATACAGTCTGGTGACAGACGGACGGACGGACGGACGGACAGCGAAGTCTCAGTAATAGGGTCCCGTTTTTACCCTTTGGGTACTGAACCCTAAAAAGTCTGCATAAAACACCATTATAGTAAAATATTTTTGTATCAAACAGTTAAATGTACCTTTCGGACATATATATTACTTGTTTAGTCAAAATATTGTGCAGATTAATAATTTTTTTTTTTTAATAACAAAACCCATTTTGTTGATTTTTCACACTAACACTCTAAGTGACAAGTGACATAACTTTCATTCAATCCATTCGTGCCAGCTTTAGTGAATCGACCTATAACAGGTGTTCCGATTTCAAACAACAAAAAAAAGTTTATGGCTCTTTATCCGTTCAATAATGCCTATTGCTTTAGAATTTTTGTCTTTTATGTTCGAACATGTTTCTTAACATATGATCAATGTTACTACTTAAAACAGGGCCATTGGGATTTATTGGTATATAATTGAAGCCTACATTTTGAATTTTTCATTGATAATTTTTGTTTCAAAAACTACTCGAACGTGACAAAATTCACTTCACACACACACTGATTTTCTTTTTTCAACTTATTTTCGACTGCACGCAATGAAAGCATGAAAGTATTTGTTATGTTGTCTACCGGGTATTATTGTAAATAATTACACGGATCAAATATATTGTCGGCCATTGCGCCGGTGAGACAAGGACAAAAGCACTGTATACATCTGTCTTATTCTAACTTAAGGCTACGTTCAGGAACACGTAACATTTCCCTTATCGAAAAGAAAAAAAAAGACATTGACAAGTGATGAAACATGAAACGGAACGTAAGTAACATTATTTCTTTTTTAAATTTTAGATGTCTCGAACATCTCTAGTGACGTCTGTCAAGGTGACATTCAAACTTGACTGACGTCTGGTTCCGGTTTGTGACTTAAGATGGCCGCATGCCTTTAAGTTTAGTTGTTCGTTATTTATTCATGTTGGTTGTTCAATGTGTAGTATTGATAGCCTATTGTGCAGTGAACTAACGTATGAGTGAATGGTTAATGAAGAATTCAACTTGAAGCGTACATAGCCCTTCTTGGGTCAAGGCCCGGGAGACCGCGTGGTTTTTTGTAAATCGCTATCAATTTACAAAAAGCAAAACCTCACCGAACAACGGCATGCTCTACGAGCAAACTTGAAATTGGCGAAATCATCATTAACCTGATGGAAGCCATATTTTAAAATTAGATTAGATTAGACTGACGTCTGACAGTATATCTCTCTCAGGCAGATTGAAATTAACATTATTTATTCTTTTGACAAGTTTCAAAATCTCACAGCTTTTGCGACCAATTATGTTTTTGCAAGGTAAGTCTATAATATGGAAATTAACATGAAATTCTTTGTTGCTGTGACTGACTGATAGAGTGCATTGACCTACAGTAGGTAAAATTTCTCCACTGAAGGTGGATAATTTGTGACAGCTCTTTTTTATAATATTCAGAGGCAGTTTGAGTTTCTTATCCGCTTCTCCTTTGAGATGACCTTTCAGGTAGTGTAATTTTTGTACATCATCAATTTCGTTGTTGTTGTGGATGAGTGATATGAATAAATCTCTGAAACTCATCCATTCTGTATATAGTCCCGTAAATATTGGAATTGAAATCTTCGGCAACTTGAGATGACTTGACTTTGAGCTTGAAGATCTGTCGTTTTGCATCGATGTATCAGAACAGCTTGGTTTCGGTTGCAATCTGCTGACCGCACTTTTAAGATCGCACTTGTAGTCTAAATAGTTGTCATCCGTTACATCGTAAACTAACTCCGTACCATAGACAGATTGAGCTATTTCCACTTGTGAATATTGTTGAATCAAATCAAGATGTCTCGTAGAGAACTTCTCCCATAATGATTCCAAACTCTCTAGTCGCGTTTCCACATACGCTACTGTCACACGCTCCTTAGGTGATTTCTTGAAGTTAGTATATGCTTTAGCGATGCGTACAGAAATATCCACAAGAACACTGATATCCGTATCCATGTTTAAATTACAAATCCCAAATTTGTATGAATTTGTTTGAAGTTCAGAAATTGATGAAACGTAGTCCAAAGTTTGATTGATTGAATTTTAGAAATTAATAGTCCGATGAAAATTTACAAGTCTTGATATTTCTCTAAGTCCACTGAATAAATCTTGAAAATTTTACAAGTGTTTGAAACTTGGGGGTGAATTCGGGCATGGATTCCCCGTCGAAACACTTTTTGTAAAACTATTCTAAGTGTTTAGGACTTGTAAATGTTTTACTTCTAATATGCTTCTAATGTATGTAGTGTTCTGGCAACCCTAGCCAAGTAAACAATAACGAGAAGAGCTCATCGTAAATGTATTAAATTCATGAAGAATTATCTACCTATAATAAGTGAATCTGCATTGGAATTGTAGGTTAGAAAACTTATACTGGATTTATGGCATTAAACATCCAATATCACCACGCACAGCACGGAAAACACTTGGGTGAGAAATTCATATTTACCGTTGAACTTTAAAATACTTGTGATAACAGTAAACAAACGAAAAATCAACAGTTCCTCCGGAAAACATAACAGGATCACAACTGGCTACAAAACAGCTGATTGGACACAATACTGAAGTGACGTACAGTAATACCAACATAATAGAAGCCGATAGTGTTGCCGCGTAAGGCTGCGTTCACAATAATATTTTGTTTAGCATACACTTCATGATACAGCGCCATCTGTTGAACATCGCGTGAACTAAATTTAAGAGCTTTGCTACGTAGGTAATTTTGTCACCGTTAGCCATCAACATCATACCCTAAAATGGCTTCTAAAGCCTGTGCTGGCTGCCGAACCATTAATACAGACGGACGGCTGTTGACGTGCTGTAGTTGCGCGGATACCTATGATCTCCTGTGCGGCGACGTCTCAATAGAGCAGTTTAATCATATGATGACGGGAAATCAAGGCAAGAATTGGAAATGCCCGGCATGTGTGTGTCGGCAGGCAAAGAGAGACAACACAAATACACCGGTCCGAGCGGCGGCACTAAACCAAAGTATCATCCAAGTCGGCCCCGATGAGTCGATGGACTGCAGCTACTTAAACAACTCAACAGGCCAACCGACAGGCTTAAATCAGTCTGGGGACCACACGTCCCACGTCACATTTCGACGACCACAACCCGATCATAATGTTTCGAATGATTCTGTTTGCCTAGAAAATATTCGCATCTTAGTCAGAGAGGAATTTCAATATTGTTTAAACGAGCGCCTTTCAAATTTCATTAGCAATACAGTCGCAAGCCAGATTGCGCCTCTGATTCAGACAGTCATGCAACTGAACGCCAGGATAGCCACTCTTGAGGACAGATTAAATTCGAGTGCGACTCAACATAACCCAAATGGTTCGGAAATAACCTATGCCTCTATCACCGAGCAGCAGCATCCCACCTCAATTAATCGCGAGGCAGCTGGAAAGCCCAAGGCGCCTCCTACAGGAAAGAAACCTGTCGTTGACTCCCAGACCCCGCTGATCGCCAAGCGGCACTCTAACGAGCAAGCGGCAGGCGAGCATAAAGAGGAATCAACTGCGGTCGAAAATACGAGCACAAGAGCAGAGTCTAGGAGCTACACCCAGAACCATCCACGCAAACAACTGGAAGTGAAGCGAGGCACAGCTGCCCCTGGTACTACGTGTCCGATTGAAGCATCTGAGAGACAGCGACATATACATCTTTATTACGTCAAAATGGGTACTACCGACGAGCAGGTACGTGCTCATTTAACGTCTATATGTAAGGAGGACGTGTGCTCAGTTGAGACAATAAAAGCCAAGGGGAATTATGCGTCCTTCAAATTGACTGTACCTATGAAATTTGCCGAGCAAGTAATGGATCCCGCTAATTGGGCGGAAGATATATGCGTGAAACCATGGAGACAGAATTTTCGCACCTTTCGCAACAAAAGAGCAACCAATGCGTAAAATAAACTATTCACTACACGCCTACTATCAAAATGTGAGAGGACTGCGAACTAAACTGTCTGAATGGAGGACTAATCTAGCGCTAGTACAGAACGAGTTGCACTTGTTAGCATTAACTGAAACTAATCTAAATGATTCTGTGTCTGATGCTGAGCTATGTGTCGGAGATTGGAGAGTACTGCGGCGCGATCGGGCTGACGGCCGGGAAGGAGGCGGCGTACTTCTAGCAGCCCGCCCGCCGGTTATCCTTGAACGTGTTCCCCAACTCGAAACACCGTTGGGAGAAGATTTATGGGCTCGATTCCAAATTGACGGCCAGTACATTTACGTTTGTGTTGTGTATATACCACCAAATGTTACTGATAGTGTATATTCAGAATGGTTTAACAGTGTAGAAATTGTAAGTGAAAATGTAAATAGTATGAAAATTTTGATACTGGGAGACTTGAATTATCATAGTGCAAGCCCTAGTACACTGTTGTTGTATGACTGTTTCTTATCTAATTGTGATCTATATCAGTACAATAATGTAACAAATAAGAATGACAGAATACTGGATGCGGTACTTACGAGCCCCGAGTTGCGGGATGGAGTGCGGGTTCGAGGTACGGAGCCGGGCGAGGAGTTATCAGTTATAGATGGACACCACCCTCCGCTCATCGTCAGCATAGAGTACAAGCTCCAAATGACATCGGTTACCATACCACCTTCAAATATACAGAGGGATCGTGACTGGGACTTTAGAAGTGGTGACTATGCAGCGCTTTACGGCTTAGTCAGAAACGGGAACTGGAATAATATTAAATGCATAAAGGATCCAAACGAAGCCTTGGAAATGCTCTATAACAACTTTTATGATAATTTTAACGCATGTATCCCGAAAAAAAAACGTAAAAATTCGGCAACTAGAGTGTATCCTGTCTTTTACACAAGACAGATTATATTAGACATTAAACATAAATTTGAACTTCACCGTCAGTGGAAAATGAGTAAAAATAACGAAATAAGGGAACAGTTTAAACAAATGCGGACGAAGTTAAAGAATGACATTAAATTGGCCTATGATAGCTACGCAAAAAATGCGTCTCAGCGTTTGTGTAGTGATCCGAACAAATTCTGGGAATTCGTGAATAGTCTACGGTGCCGGGGCGGGATAGAGACCAAACTTAACTACGGCGACAAGGAATGCCAAGGAGTGGAGATGGCAACCGCTTTTGCGGAATATTTTCATTCGGTATTTCTACCGGACGCGCCAGTTCTTGATGCCACAGTGGCAAGCGCGTCAAGCGCCGCTAACTCTAAACGCGTAGACGTACAAGTTTTTAGCTTAGGCGAAATAAGACTAGCGGTAAAAAAACTTCGGTCAAACACGGCTGCAGGGCCAGACGCTATACCGCCGTACATTATTAAGGGATGTATTGACTTTATCATCGAACCTATTACGCATATATTTAATATGATACTATCGACTGGCATATATCCAACTATTTGGAAAACATCTAGGGTTACACCAATCCCCAAAACTGGGTCAAAACTGCAGGTAAGTAACTACAGACCGGTAGCGATATTATGCTCGTTGGCGAAAATATTTGAAATGTCGCTACACGCACGCATCTTGCCGCAGTGTATGCCACACATCACAGCCGCCCAACACGCCTTCTTGCCTAAGCGTTCCGTTTCCACAAATTTAATTTCACTCGTCAGCTTAATGTCAAAAGAATTGGATCAAAAAAAGCAAGTCGACGTCATTTACTTGGATTTTCAAAAGGCTTTTGACAGGGTAGACAATGACGTTTTATTGAAGAAAATGGCCAACATGGGGTTTGTGCCGAGGTTGCTCAAGGTATTCTCGAGTTACCTCGCTGATAGGAGACAATTCGTCAAATATGGACCGTATCAGTCTGAGTCATACGAGACACCCTCGGGTATAAGCCAAGGTTCAAATTTAGGGCCGTTGCTCTTTAACATTGTAATCAATGATCTTCCTGCACAGGTGCGAAGCTCTACGGTAATGATGTTTGCAGATGACGTCAAACTGATTAAAGTAGTCACTACTATGGAGGATTGTAGAGACTTACAGGCAGATATTGACGCAGTGCATAGTTGGAGCATTGTAAATAAGCTTAATTTTAATATAAAGAAATGTGAGACGATGAGTTTCACGCGAGCGTCTAATCCCCGCCACTACCCGTACACCCTAGACGGTGAAGCCATCGTGAGAGTGACCCAGGTGCGTGACCTTGGCGTTTTTTTCGACCCGCAACTCACATTTAGAGAGCACGTGAATAAAGTTGCCAAAAGTGCGGCTAGTAAGTTGGGTTTTGTGTTAAGAAACTCCAAACAATTGACACCGAGAGCTTTCAGGGTTCTCTACTCGGCTTTGGTGAGGAGCGTGCTCGAATCTAGCGCCGCGGTTTGGAACCCACACGAGGCTAAATATAGCCTGATATTAGAGAAAATACAGAAAAAGTACCTCAGGAGCTTGTACATGAGACAGTACACTTACTACCCTTATCTCTACCCGACTTTATTTCTGTTAGGGGTGCTAGAATACGAAACGCTTGAAGTAAGACGGTATCTAGCAATCGCTAAATTTGCTCTAGGCATTATCCGCGGCAATATCGAGTGTACGGCATTGGTAGGGGAGGTGGTGAGGCTATATGCGCCGACGGCCCGACTGCGCCTACGCCAGGCACCCCTGCTGGCGCCACCCCCCTCGCGCACAGCCCTGCTGCGGCACGCGCCCATTCCGAGCGCGCTCTCCATCCTAAACTCTATGCTCAGCGTAGCTCCACACTGCGATGTGTTCGCTACCAGGTTTGCAAGCGTGATGAATGAATGCAGAAAGTTCTTAGAACGATCTTAAAATGTATTTTACCTTATATCTAGTTTTATATATATACCTATTTGTAGTGTTTAGAATAAGTTTCAGTTATGCTAAATGGGTGTTCTTTACCCTTGGATTTAATTATTTTAGGTTAAGATCTGTAACGCGTTGGCTTTAGCTGTAAGTTATAGATATGTTATGAATAAATAAATAATAATAAATAATAATTCACTAAATTTTCTAAGTCCCAATTTGACAACTGTCAGTTTTGTTTGATTTGATGACAGGTCACTTAAGTCACTTTTCACAGACACTACGACACTACTTAAAACTCTTTAAAGTACTCACAGTAATTCTTCGTAAATATGTAAACACTGCACTTATCCTTGTTCGTCGGCACTGACGTCACACCCGTTGACAGGAACTTCCGGATCTTTCGCCTGCTCACTCCGGAGCTGCCGTTGCTCCCGTGACGACAACCCGTCACCCTTTGAAACTACGCCAAAACGACGAACACTCGTCTTCAGCCATCCTGGGGTTACCTTCCTGCTCCACAAGTCCGGTAGTACCACGGAACCGAAAAACTATAGACCCATCACGTGCTTGCCCACTTTATACAAGCTCCTTCCTTACCTCCATTCTGTGAACAAAAATTAACACGCACATTGTTGCGAATAACATTTTGGCCTTTTCTCAGAATGGATGTAAGGTTGGGTCCCGTGGTACTAAGGAGCTCCTCCTCATTGACACGACCATTTGCCAACAAGTCCGGCGGAACAGGGGGTCTCTCTCGGCCGCTTGGGTTGACTATAAGAAGGCCTATGATTCGGTGCCTCATTCATGGCTGGAGAGGATCTTAGAGCTGTATAAAATCGATACAGCTCTAAGATCCCTCTTAAGCGCATGTATGGGGCAGTGGACCACAGTCCTTCGTCAACCAGGTGGCGGGGATGGCCCTCCTGGCCCGCAGGACTTGATAAGGATTGAGAGAGGTATTTTCCAAGGTGACAGTTTGAGTCCTCTGTGGTTCTGCCTAGCCCTGAATCCGCTCAGCACTCTGCTGAAGGATTCAGGACTAGGTTGCCGACTTCGAAGAGGAGGTGAGGTCATTTCTCATCTGCTATACATGGATGATCTTAAGCTGTATGCACCCAAACGCCAGGATCTGGTGGAACTACTGGAACTGACAGAAACCTTCAGTAGCGCCATCAAAATGGAGTTTGGTGTAGACAAGTGTGCGGTCATGCATGTACAGCGGGGGAAAGTCGTAAATTCTGCGAACTTACAACTTTCTGAGACAATGTCCCTCAGGTCTATCTCCGAAGCTGAAACCTACAAGTACCTTGGTATGTCACAGTCATTGGGTATTGCGGACGCAGACATTAGGCAGGCGTTGAAGGAGCGTTTTTTTTTGTCGCCTGACAAAAGTACTTAACAGTCTTTTGTCCGGTGGCAATAAGGCGCGTGCCTTCAATGCTTGGGTGATGCCTCTGCTCACTTACTCCTTTGGCATACTAAGGTGGACTCAGACTGAGCTGGACGCCCTGGATACGAGGGTCCGTCAGCTGCTCACTACACACCGCATGAGGCACCCACGCTCGTCAGTTATGAGAATGTACATCCCGCGTAAGTGTGGAGGCCGTGGCTTTTTAAACGCCAAGGACCTTCATAACCGCGAGGTGTGCAGTCTTAGGGAGTATTTCCTAAACAACGAGTGTGGGATTCATCGCGATGTAGTAGCAGTTGACAAAGGTCTCACCTCTCTCTCTTTAGCAAACGAGAACTGGCGCCGACCAAAGGTGCTTAGCACCGATGACCGCAAGGCCGTATGGAAGAGTAAGGAGCTACACGGGCGGTTCTACAAGGCCCTTACGGGGCCCGATGTAGATCTGCTCGCGTCGGTAAACTGGCTACGCTTCGGGGATCTCTTCGGGAAACCGAAGGTTTTATCTGTGCAATTGCGGACGAAGTAATGATGATGAACAATTATCGGAGATATATCCTGAAGGACGGTACGGTCGACATTTGTCGGGCATGCCGCCGTCCCGGTGAGTCACTCAGGCATATAATCTCCGGTTGTTCCCATCTTGCTAACGGCGAGTACTTGCACAGACATAACCAAGTAGCCAGGATCATTCACCAGCAACTTGCTCTTCGATACGGTCTTCTGGGGTCTGAGGTGCCGTACTAAAAGTACGCACCGATGCCAGTTCTCGAAAATGGTCGTGCCACGCTCTATTGGGATCGATCTATCATCACGGACAGGACTATTGTAGCCAATAAGCCTGATATCGTGTTGGTAGATCGATCCAAGCGCCAGGCAGTGCTCGTCGACATTACCATCCCCCATGACGAGAACCTCGTGAAGGCCGAGAAGGACAAACTCAGCAAGTACCTTGACTTGGCTCACGAGGTGACCGCCATGTGGGATGTTGACTCGACGATCATTGTTCCGATAGTCGTTTCGGCGAACGGTCTTATAGCGAAGAGTCTCGACAAACATCTTAAGAGACTCTCGCTAGATGGCTGGATCAAGGGCCAGATACAGAAGGCGGTACTCCTGGACACGGCGCGCATTGTCAGGAGGTTCCTCTCTTTGCAGCCCTAACCACCGGTAGCCTGGGCCCTGCCCCGCTGCCGGCGGCACCCTAGGTTAGGTTTTTTATAATGTATTTATATTTTGTAACTTTATTGTATTTTACTTTTTATATAAATTTATTGTAAAAAACCTAATCTAAGCTATAAAATGAATAAAGGATATAATAATAATACTCTTTATTGTGCACCACAAAATAACAAACAGAAAACAAAAGAAATAAAAATAAAAATACAATTTTAAATTAAAATTAACATAACAATTAGGATAAAGCAATATTTTGGGTGACAAAATTCAAATATAAAAATACTCAGCCCATCTACCACATTTACACATTAACTTATCGTCTATATATATCATCAACACTGTAAAAGCAACCTCTTAACAAAAATGTTTTCAATTCCCTATGAAACAGCGAGTCGTTCGTAATGATTTTTAGTTCCATAGGCAGTCTGTTAAAAAGTATTACGGCTTGGTGACTAGCAGAATGTGCTACGACCTTGAGTCTAGGACAAAGAGGAAATATCCTGTTTTGAGTACGCGTTAGTAAGCGTTCACATTGCTCTTCACTAGTCTCATTTTTGAGGAATTTTGTGAGCAGCACTAAAACATACAAACTGGGGACCGTGAGAATATTTAGTTCTTTAAAATAATGTCGACATGAAACCCATGGAGGTAAGCGAAACATAGTTCGAATTGCTCTTTTTTGAATTATAAGCGCTCTATTAATATTATATCGGAAGCTCTTTCCCCAAAGCTTGATACTGTATCTCAATTTAGATTCGATCAAAGCGTAATAAACTGTCTTAAGCTGTTCGATTCCCATGACCTCTCTAAGACACCGTAAAGCATAGCATGCCGACGAAATAGAGCTCTTGACAACTTCCAGCTTATGTTTCCAATTTAGATGGGAATCGATATGCACACCAAGACATTTTACGTGGTCCACTACATCAATGACAGCTCCATTCATTAACACTTCAGAGTCATTCCATATGAAAACAGCTGAAGGGGTGTGCTGACTAATTTAGAATTTACTTGAAAAAAATCAGGAATGTACTTTGAGGCATGAAATCACTAAATCCTTGAGATTTTTTTTTTCTGAATTTTTTTTTTCTATTGGCACTCATTGGAAGTTTGAAAAGTTGTCATTTTCTTACTCTCATAAACTAGGTTCGAACTCTGCTTATGGGCTTTTGCTAATAATGATGTTTATTTTAAATTGTAGCTTACTAACCACCGATTCCACAATGAGTTATAATGGTTACGTATTTGAATATCGAAAGCTAATATATCTAACGTTAAAAAGTCGACGGTCAAAATATCGAAAGTTAGAATATCGAACGATCTAAATATCTACGATCATTATATCGACGTTTGGAATACCTAAAAGTCAAATACCGAATTGCTAAAATATCGAAAGTTCAAAATATCTATGATCAAATTATCGATATATGTTAATATCGAAACCCAAAATTTCAACCATCAAAAAGCCAACGTTTACAATATCGAAAATTGAAATAGCGAACGATCTTAATATCTACTGTCATTATATCGACGGCTGACATTCCGAAAGCCCAAATGCCGAACGGTAATTAAATTGCACGTGGACAAAATAGGAGGGTAGATGCGAAATAATAATGAGCTGTGTGTGAAAGTCCGAATCTAGGGCTCTCGCTGGTTAGGACGCGTGCCGACACAGAGCACCCTAGAGTGTTTTTGTAAAGCCGGAGGCGCGGAGGGAGCGCAGCCCTCGCCCGCCGTGACAAAGCTCGGGAGCTGTGCGAAGCGGAGCGGTGAGGCTGGTCGCCGAAGGCGACCAACAAGCCGAAGCTGCGGAGTGGAGTACAGGCGACCGTGCTTTGCCACGCAATGGCGGAAGGGATGCTCTCCCCGCAGCGCCGGAGCTAAGGCAGAGTCAGTTTTGCCCGATTTAGACTCGAGGTTGACCTAAAGAGTCTAGGTTGACCCAGTGCAATGTTTGATTTAATGAAGTACATTATATTATAAAACCTATGGTAGTGTTTTTCATATCGTCAAATTTCAGTTGAATTATTTGATAATTCATATTATTTTCCTAATAGGGATTTTTAAGTAGGTCAACCTCGAGTATAAAATCGACCAAAACTGACTCTGCCTTAGCTCCGGCGCTGCGGGGAGAGCAGCCCTTCCGCCCTTGCGATTGCGTGGCAAAGCACGGTCGCCTGTACTCCACTCCGCACGGCTCCCGAGCTTTGTCACGGCGGGCGAGGGCTGCACTCCCTCCGCGCCTCCGGCTTTACAAAAACACTCTAGGGTGCTCTGTGTCGGCACGCGTCCTAACCAGCGAGAGCCCTAGATTCGGATTTTCTCAGCCATTAGGCTGCCATAATATGTAAGGCGATAGCTCTACTATTTTTAGGAACAAATATTATTTAAAAGCATTCGAAATACTTTCGATATTTTAACATTCGACGTAATAATATTTCGATATTTCACTTGCAGATATTCAGATTTTCGACATTTTAGTATTCGACTATTGTACCTTTCGGTAATATAGATATTCGATATTTAGAATTTCGACCTTAGAATCTTTCGAAGTCTCAATTTTCGATATTTTATATGTCGATATTCAGATTTTCGAAAATTAAATATTCGATAATTGTACCATTCGATAATGTATACTTTCGATATTTTGAATTTCGACGTTATGATCCTTCGATATTCTAATTTTCGATATTTTAACCGTCGATATTTTGTATGTCGATATTTCAATTTTCGATATTCAAATACGTAACCGTTATAATATCTAATCAGTATGCTTCAAGACTGGGTTCTGAGGCACTGAAAATTTGTATAAATATGCTAATTTTTGGAGTTTTCAGACTAGAATTCTGACTTTCCTATAAGACTGAAGACTTAGCTTTTTTTCTGGTCTAAATTGTCATGTTCTAAAGAACATGATAATTTAAGCAACTGGTGTGAGTTTAGAGTTATCAAAATGTATTTTTGGTTTAGAAATAACATATTGAAATTTCTAAAAAATCAAAACGGGTCCACTTTAGCCGCTATAAAATCTAGGTTTCAGTGTGAATAAAAATTTAAATTTACCATCAAATGATAGATCGTAAGCTCACTTTTACGTAGCAAGTAGATTTTATACTGTTATTTTTGCTTGGTAAGAAGATATGATTTTTTGAAAATCGTAAATATTGCAGAACACTATTAAGTACGGCAAAGTCGTTTTTTTATGGTTATCGCCAATAAATAATGGTTTTCTTATTATAAAGCTGTATTAAGTTCTGTCAAAAAAGGAAGGGTTAAATTTTGATTGATGATAGTGAATGTATAGTACTAGTGGACTTTTTAGAAAACTTTACGTTTATTATTCAAGATGAAGTGCAATCATTTCATTGGACGAATGTCCTGACCGAACTCGAATACAGGTCCAGGCCACTTTGCACCCATTCGTGATGTATTTTAAAAAAGACGGTGTAGTCAATGCATAGCCTTGTGCGTTATCAGTGATCATTTCACACACAACACAATAGCATTGTATGCATTCCAAAAGGAATTTATTGAAAACATTAAACGAACCAATCCCTTAATAAAATAAATTCATTACTTTAGTGACGGAGCCGCATCGCAGTATAAAAATAAAAAGAATATGGCGAATTTGTGTTACCATGATGAAGATTTTGGACTGCAAGCAGACTGGACCTTCTTTGCTACAGCACATGAGAAAAGCCCGTGTGATGGTGCAGGAGGCACCATCAAAAGAATAATCCGAAAAGCTAGTTTGCAAAGAACAGCGCGGAAAGTCACATATTAACCCCTCAAGCGATGTTCGCCTTTTGTTCGGAGCGGATACCTGGCATTACATTCTTTTTCGTATCAAATCAGATGTCGAAGATTCAGAATCAAGCTTAACAGAGAGATTCGAGAATTTACTCATGATTAAAAATACTAGATGGGATGATCTATCATTTCGAACGCCTGTCGTTCTACACTTTAAAAGCTCGACTCGAACTATTCAACATCACAAACTTTTGAAGTTGTGACAGTTAGGAGGCAGTTATCGAAACGTAGAAGTAAGAATTAAATTAATTTTGTAATTTTATATATAAGTATTTCTTTATTATTAGTGATTCTTTTAATTTAGTTAAGAAATAACTAATATTTAGGTGCAGTTTTATGTGTTTAAGACACTTTTATTAACTATCTGAGATTTGCATATTTTACGATTTTCAAAAAATCGTATCTCATAACGTAGCAAAAATAACACTATAAAATGAAGTTGCGATGTTAATTTCAGCATATGATCTATCATTTTGTGGTAAATTCAAATTTTTATTTACACTGAAACCAGGATTTTTTTGCATCCAAAGTGAACACGTTTCTATTTTTCAATAATTTCAGTACGTGTTTTCTAATACTATATAATACATTTTGCCATCTAAAAGCTATGTTAATAGTTGGAATTTAACTGTTACTGAAGCTGTGATATAAAATAAAATCCTAGGTCTAATACAAAAGTCAGGATTTTTATCCGAATACCACGAAAATGAGCCAATTTTTAATGATTTTTAGTGACCTGGTATTTTATGCTGAAGTATTTGGAGGAAAAGTTATAATGCATATCGGATACTATGTTTTTTAAGGAATTATATTCAATTAACACCATTTTTGTACATAATTTCTGAACAAAGTTTCATCATTATTTGTGGGAGTAGGAAAATGACACAATTCTGTACTTTGGATGGGTGCCGATAAAAAATTAAGTATTTAAAAAAATTATGACAACGGTTTTTGTGCTTAAGTGTGTCATGGTACATCCTCATTTTTTTTCATTGGAATCTGTGACCACGCGGCAACAAAAATAATTAATTTCAGCTGTTTTCATATGGAATGACCCAATTTAATTAATTTAGTCTTGTCCGTGTTAACACGTAAATTATTTATGGAGAACCACTCACTGAAAATTGAGACTGTATCATTCGTAGTTTTATTTAACTCATCAATACTATCAGCAGAAACAGTCGCATTTGTATCATCTGCATATACTGTCAACTTACAACACACATTCTGCCACCATGCTTATTAAAAAATAAAAAACAATTAGCGATTTGGAATATTTTGATCAACTTAAGGCGATATTGTCCGACCGTGGTCGCGCGGAACAAATTGACGCAGGTCCGTCCCCTTCAAGCGCTGACGCGCGACGAATTTTAGTAGGTTTTTAGTTCTAGTGATTAAATAAATAATTTTATTGATACAATCCTAGCGAATTTACCTAGATAATGTTAATATCCATACATTTACGCAAAAAACGGGTAAAAAAAGTTCGTCTTTTAGCCTTACTACTGAAAAAATATTACAAATAGAGGTAGCTTTGGGAAACTTTTCTATCGAGCGAAATTTATCCAATCATGTTGCTGAAAACGATTTTATAATCGCAAGATCCTTAAGTATGATATATATGTTTTTCATGATCTTCAAACACTGCCTACTATGTTTACGACTCATTCCAAAATGAGTGAGTTCGGCGTCTACTGGGAGAAGAGCGCCTTAAGAAATAACACATAATTAACTAATTCTATTAACTTGTAAAATATAAATTGAAAATATTCCATTTAAATATTAGCGATAAAATTGTCTACTCAAACCATAAAAAACGCGTAGGATTTTTTTTTATAATTTCGGAGGGAAACTTGAAATATTTTCTCTGTTAATTGTTTTATGAGTTTTGTTGCGCGTTGTTAATTTTAGTATTCATAATTCAATATGAGTTCCGACGAATATACCGACATAGAAATTATTTTTGGTAGCTTACTTACGAGTATAATGTCTAGAAATAATTTTTTGAAGTTTTTTTTATTTCATTGCGTGTTTGAGAAAAGCACTATACATACCTCGGCGAGAAATGGGGTTGCCAGCCTCATACCTATCCGGCCTCACCTCGCTCGGCCGTCTATTTGTATTCCGCCGGCAACCCCTCACTTCCCGGCCTCTGTAGTAATGTACTATTACTCTATACTCGCGACGACGCGAAGTCCGCTTCGGGGCCTCGTAATCGCTGGCGTCTGTGTGTGTGCGCTGTTTTGACGGCTTGTACAAACGAAGTCACTGTTAACTATACACCCATAGACCTTAACACGTTGTACTAAGGTTTATATTAGTTCACAAATTTACAGTTATCAGTGGCTTCGTTTGTACGTATAACTAGTCTGTAGTTTAAGGTATTTAAAAGAATGTAAACAAACCATTAAATGGGTTGTTTATTATAAGATAACGTTTGGTTCCTGTTAATTTATTTATATTATAATTATTAAATAATTGACCTAACTACTGCAGTCCGTTCAATTTAAAATAACATGTGTTATCGCTTAATTTTACCGAATATATACAAATTCACGAATACAAACATATTTTTATCACATTAAATAAATATATATTTCTTTCTCAGTAAATCGTCAATAAAAAGTACCCAATTTTGCAGAGGTTTAAAACTCAAGGATGCATTATACTGGAAGTAACACGACTAAATAGAAAGTCACGGGTTTAAAGTAGCAACACCTAGGTACCTTAAGAGGCCTTATTCCTTTTAAAATGCTGATTGCTTTAGACATTTTTATCTATGATTAAACATGTTTCTTAACATATGATTGATGTTACTACCTAGAACAGGGCTATTGGGATTTATTGGCATATATTTGAAACCTACAGTTTGAATTTTTCATTGATAAGTTTTGTTTCAAAAACTACTCGAAATTGACAAAATTCACGCGAAAAATTAGTTTTTTCTACTTATTTTCAACTGCACGCAATAAAAGCATGAAATAGCTATGTTACTACCTAGAACTCGGGGAAAAGTATTATTCACATCAAAAAGTTGGTTGAAATTATCAATATAAATAAATAAATATTAAGGGACAATCATACACAAATCGACCTAGTCCCAAACTAAGCAAAGCTTGTACTAAGGGTACTAGACGACGATATACATAATATATAAATACATATATACATAAAATCCATGACCCAAGAACAAATATTTTTCACAAATATTTGCCCCGGCCGGGATTCGAACCCGGGACCGCTGACTCAGTAGGCAGGTGTCTGCAAACCGAGCCAAACGCGTCGTCAATATATGAAAAAAAATGAATGTATATATTTGTCAAAATATGAAAAAAATGAATTTTAAAAGGAAGAAGGCCCTTAAGTGTTCTATTTTTTTAAAAATGGCAACCGGTCACAGTTATACTCGATTTCATATACCATGGCCCGATGCACTTGAGACGGTAATTAGGCGTTAACAATAGGATTAGTGATAACAAAAGATACCTGGCCGGACCCTTTTGCGGCGTGGTATTTTACATGCAACCTAATGATCTTGATCGTTTAACCTAGTAATCTTTATTAATGTAAACAATATTTCATGTTAGTTGTCATCTGACTACATTTGTGATTACACGTATACTTAAATAATTATGTTTCGACCTTGGGAAACACCCACAAGTAACCCGTCCAGTGGTGATGTTAGTTTGCAGCAAAATTTTTAAGCAAGGACGCCCAAGATGTGGTGAGAAGTGTTTATAAGACACTAGCTGTGCCCCGCGGTGTTACCCGCTCATCCCACGGGAACACTACATTTATTCGGGATGAAAGGTATCCTATGTCCTTCCCCGGGACCGAAACTATGTATATACCAAATTTCATCTAAATCGGTTCAGCGGTTTAAGCGTGAAGAGGTAACAGACAGACAGACAGACAGACACACTTACGCATTTATAATATAAGTATGGATTGCTAAATCAAATGGGTAAAAAAAAATTGATTAAAGAAACGTCTATATTCACCAGTGTGCCGGAAAGGACAGTTAAAAGGATTGTCTCATCACTCTCATCAGGACCAAGATACCTCCCTCGAAAACGAGTAAAAGCTTCTTTTAAAAAAATTGATAATTTTACAGAAGAGGTTGTGAGGAGAACTGTCTACTACTTTTATAGAAAAAATCAAGTTCCAACGCTCACAGAGATTCATCAAGCATTATTAGCAAGCGAAGTGGGATTTCCGTATTCAGAAACAACACTATGGAGAGAAAGCGAATAATTCTTATATTTTATGTAATTAATGTATATGTTTTAACGTAATTAAATTAAGTTAGTCTTAAGTTACCTGAAAATTGATTGTTATTATTTTATTGACACAAATTTTGTTTTACAAATGTTAGCTATTATTATTAAATTAAAAATATATATTAATATGTATTAAGATATAAATAGATGTTTTATTGTCACAGTTGTGTGTTTAATATTATTAAAGTAAGTTAGTCTTAAGTTACCTGAAAATTGATTGTTATTATTTTATTGACACAATTTTTATTTTAACAAATGTTGTTATAAAGTATTAAATATAAAGCTATTACTATTCAATTACTATAAAGATGCCGTACCATTATAATTAAACAATACCGTAAACAACTAATATTTCGTATTTTTATTTTCAAGTACCAAAATGTTTTAGTCCCGCTTTAGTTGCATGCAGATTGTACCGACGCGTGCCATTTTGAAGTGCTCCTAATTAGATAACAAAAGGCAAACATTATGAGCCCTATTGTTAAGTTTCAAGTCCATCGGGCCATGGTATATGAAATCGAGTATAAGCGACCATTACTGCCAATGTCTCGTTGCCAATCGTACTAGGCGACTAGATAAAGGATTGATACCACGTTGTACGGTGAGTTGAAAAAATCGTGCTTTTTGTAAAGTGATAGCGATTTACAAAAAACCACGCGGACTATCGGGCCTTGACTCAGGAAGGGCTATGAACGCTTCAAGTTGAATTCTTCATTAGCTATTCACTCCTACGTTAGATCACTGCACAATACGCTATCAATACTACACATTGAACAACGAAAATGAATAAATAATGAACAACGAAACTTAAACGCATGCGGCCATCTTAAGTCACGAACCGGAAGCCCTCTTAAGTGATTATTAACTTTGTTGGTTTGATATTCGCCATTGCTTGCTGTCAATTTGACAGCTCCGGTTTGTTTACATTTAACCTAAATGCTAAAAGTATAGACTATAGTTTCCATACCGCTTTAGCCTATATGTATATATAATATGTACTGTTTTACATATTTGTTTTATATGTTTTTCTTCAAACGAGCCTTTAACAACTCTTTTAACATTTTTTTTTTCTGTTGGGGTCGCAATTCTGACTTTGTCGTATCTACTCTTCTAACAGCAATTCGAAGTTGGGGTTGCATTTCTAACCTACGCTTCTAAACTACCTACGTTTACCTTACCTACCTACTTTTCTAGCAGCAGTTTATTTCTGCCGGGGTCACAGTTCTAATCAAACCTAATCATTATTGTGCCTTATTTGTCACCTTGAATAAATTCAATTTGATTTATCTATTTAAAAAAGGAAAAACCAAAGAGACAATTAACTTATCTAATCTATGTTATGAATTTTTTATTTCAAGCGTTTTAGTATACACACATTTAGTCTAAAAATGTTTTAAGACATAACTAAACAAGAGAATATTCATTTTCGATGAAAAAACATAAGTAATCATAAAAAATCTTATGTCCGGATGTCCGATTGTCTGACTTTCCAGCCAAACTCACGAGTAGTAGGGATTCGCCGATACTACGATACGGGGCGGACGGGCCTGATGGGCGGCATCCAGGGCGGATTTGGTGGGCCACCAAACCTAAAAAAAAAAAAAAAAAACAAATAGCCCCCTACTTAGAGCGTTTGGAATAGGTCCCAGGACGCTCAGACAGCTCTGTCAGGACTTACAGAACGCCCTACGCTAACAATGCAACACCTTCCCCGACCCATCGACCCTTTTCTATTGTCTACCCGAGCTCGGGTTTTATTGCCCTCTCGGACGTCGAGCTCACTTTTATTACGGTCTACTATTGTTTCCCTCTTTTATATTTCTCTTTGGCTACAACTGTCTACAACTTCCTTTGCAAACGGTATACATCTTTTAAGAACATTCTTTAGGTAAAGCTGGACAAATACCTAAACATCTCATACCTAAACTATCAGACTAGGTCCGCAACCTTGGTTCTTATTGGAATCGCTGTTTCAACCCAGCCTGTCTCACATCGTCTCTTTACTCCAAGGTTTCTTACTACGTGATGTGTGCTACGGTGTACGTATCACTAATCTAAGCTAACCTATGCTAGATCACAATTCTAACCTAACCTAACCTAAGCTACAGGACTACGCCCAGCTAACGCAGGATACGTTACTTGACTACTTAACTTCAGGTAGCCTTACTTCAAAGTATGTCTTTTGTTACTCACTACATATGCTGCATTTGGAACGTTGTTCTATTTATATATTTTATCTTGTTCAACTTAACATTACTTCTAACCTAACCTAACCTAACTTCGAAAACTAATTTTGAAGAACTGCTTTAAGTACTTACCTACTTAAAACTATCTAAGAGCACAGCACAGTTGTTTTGGTCTTAAGAACGCTGTTCTAACCTAACCTAACCTAACCTAACCTAACCTAACCTAACCTAACTTCGAAAACTAATTTTGAAGAACTGCTTTAAGTACTTACCTACTTAAAACTATCTAAGAGCACAGCACAGTTGTTTTGGTCTTAAGAACGCTGTTCTAACCTAACCTAACCTAACCTAACCTTTTTTTTTTTTTTTTTTTTTTTTTTTTTTTTTTTTTTTTTTTTTTTTTGACCCAGAGAAATGCATTGAATTGCATACCACTACGTAATATGAGACCCTCGGGGGTAGAGTCAGACATTACGCATTGGTTATGTGGGGCTCTCTAGTCCGCGAAGGACTAGCCTACCCACTAAAACTCTGGGATGCTGCCAACCCGTGCCGTAGCGGTGATGCCATGGGATCGCGAACATGTCACCACGACACCACCGGCACTTTCGCCCTAAGGCGAACCCTCACCGAAAGACACACTGTAGCATAGCAGTGTGCCTAACCCTCACCTACTTCCCCAAGCCCCCAGGAAGCGGGGACCGCCACCGACACACGGTGCTTCGGTCCCACCCTCCTTGCTGAGGGAGGACAAAAGCCCCTACCCCTCAGCCGGCCATGGGAGGACAAACGCCCCTACCCCACGACCCCCTCTCCACGTCCCATATACAGCCGTGAACTCTGCTGCTGCAGAGACACGCTGAGGGACCCTCTGGAAGCTAGGACCGCCACCGACACACGGTGCTTCGGTCCCAGCCTCCTGGCTGAGGGAGGACAAACGCCCCTACCCCCCAGCCGGCCGTGGGAGGACAAACGCCCCTACCCCACGACCCCCTCTCCACGCCAAGGGAGGACAAACGCCCCTACCCCTCGGCCCGCCACGGGAGGACAAACGCCCCTACCCCTCACCCAACCACGGGAGGACAAAAGCCCCTACCCCGTGGGTTCCCTCCCCAGGTGCCAACTAATGTCCCGACCCACGCGAATACCAGAAACTCGGCCCCCGCAGACGCCGTCAGAAGCCGGAAACCCCCCTGACGTGTCACAGACATGCATGACACCTGACATGTGATCCTCCCGCCTCGCTAATACAGCCGACCCGCCTGGGGAATGGATTTGCGTTTTCGATTTCTCAGAAATCGAAATGCACAATCCTTCCTGGCAGGTAGGCAGTATCAGAGGAGCAAGAGGCTCACTAGCCAGGCAGCCACCCACAGCTACGACACGTCGAGAGTCCTTCCGGAATCCTCCAGCAACCACAAGGTCAGAGCCCCCAGGACCCACGCAGACCGAAGACACCAACCAGCACCTGTCTCCCCCGCCCGTCTTGGCCCGTAGGCCCCCTCCCTGGTGTCTCTTGGCTTCCCCGCGCGCACAACGCAGGTACTGAGCCCCCCCACCACGACAAGGTGGACACCCTCGGGGGGGAACCTAACCTAACCTAACCTAACTTCGAAAACTAATTTTGAAGAACTGCTTTATATACTTACCTACTTAAAACTATCTAAGAGCACAGCACAGTTGTTTTGGTCTTAAGAACGCTGTTCTAACCTAACCTAACCTTGCATAAATTTGACTACGTACTCAATGTTACTTTCATCTCTTTTTTGTAATAACCGACTTCAAAAAGGAGGAAGTTCTATGTAAAAATATTGCATGTAGCATAAGGATAATACGAATCTAATCTTACAATAGTAATGCGGTATTTTATACAGTAATAACTGCTTCAAAACTATACTAACTTAATTTAGCTGTAAGTTAAAAATACGAGTTCTATTTTTGCATATTTATTTATTTCGCCAAATATTATGTTCTTGAATAGATGCTTAAGAAAATACCTGAATAAACTTTGTAACTTGTACTAACGTGTATTTGTAGTAGGCTGAACTAAACTCGTTGATTTTTTAATTTGTTTGTTGGGTCCATATTGTTTGTAAAGATTTATGACAGGTTTCTTCTCCGAATCATCAAAAGATTCGAAAGTCTATTATAAATTTTATTACTGTTTGTTGGTGGCTGTTGGGCGCGGTACAAACTAGTCGAAACGTGATTTTAACGGTAATCTATTGTCGCATCCTTATAAAAGCCGATGGACAGTGACGATCAATAAGTATTCCGAACCGAGTCGTGCTTGTTACCAGAGCTCTCTCAGTATACAGTGACATAGTGTTGAATCGTGCTACAGTGCTTATAAAAAATGGCAAATGTAAGTATGTACTATTTTTTATAAAATATGTATGTAGTATTTTTATGTACTATTTGTTTAACAGTGTTTTTTTCTGTAACTTGTGTTCATCGTGTTACTTGTTAAGTGTGTTAATCGGATGTATAACTTATTGTTGAATATTGTTAGTTCACGGAAAACACTTTCAAGAATTTTTATTACCCTGAACCTGAACATGATGATTCAGGGAGTGATGAAGAAGGCACACTCGGTTTTAAAGTGAAACATGCCATAGCGAAGAAACGTCCTGCAAATAGTATCGAGAGTTTCTTTGAAAAACCGCAGAAAAAAGTGAAACCAGTGAAGAGATCTTCCAGTGTGTCGCAAAGTTCCCATACCGGTGTTGCTTACCTATCTTCGGGTAAAGACGATGCTGCGTATGCATCACACCTTATTAAAATAGAAATATACGATCTTGAAAAAGTTAGGAACATCGCACCAGAAGAGCACTGGAAGCACGCCGATGTGAGATTAAAATCTTACATCTCAACTGAGCAAGATCCACAGCTTGAGACTGTCCGTGATGTTATATACAACATGACGAAAGACATAGCTTCGAAGGACACGTGCGTGAAATATTTTATAAACAATACGAAAAAGTAAACTAAGTGTTTGTGTAGTTTTAATACTAGGTTCAAACTGTATTTATTATATAAGACATTAGATAATATTTTATAACATACCCTTGTGTACTACTAGTGTTATATATTTCTTACTGCTTAAACAACAACTTTTTGTTATTCAAAATTGTTAAGACTCGTTTCATAACCACATGTTGTAATTTGTTTGTAGCCTAATCATATTGATCTATTTCCCTTTGCAAATGTATAAAAGTCTCTACCCTTTAATATAAAATCACTAAGCTACGTTTGTTATTTTAAGGAGAAAATTTGTTGTAATGTAATCAATAACTATTTGTAGGTAAATAAGGTATAATTAAGGTATTATTTATAAATAAAAAATCAGTTTAGTATATATATTGTTTTATTTCACAAAAATTGACTTAAACATATTTCTTAAAATTAAATCGTTACAAAGAGAATTCTCAGAATACAAACTCAAAAAATCGGTCATAGTTTTTCCTTGATACTTAAAATATAAATAAACTAAACAATATTCACCACAAACTGAAGTGAAATGATTTTGAAGTGGTCTTTGGTTATAAAACCACCGTTTTGCATTTCTATTCAAAAATAACTTATGATAACCAGTAGGTTTCCGACCAAATGAGTCAAAGTATTCCCCTACACCTTTAGCATCAATATGCATTGCAACCCAGTGGGAACCTGGTTTCGAATCAGGGTCCAAATTGCTTACAATAAAAACTGGACGAGCAACCCAAATAGGGATTCGGTTAGCAGCAAAAACATTTGATTTAAATCTAGGGTTAATTTTTTTCATACAATATTGAATTTCATTAGTATCCATAATAAATAAAACATGTATACATTAATCGATGATGTTACAAACACAGATTAAGAAGAAATGAGATTAATTGTTAATTTCACTGTATTTATATTTATTTTAACTGTTGTAATCTACAGATACATCACGATTTTTGTTTATTTCAATAACATTATCAAATTCAGCGTACACAATACAGTTAATAGTAGTGCTCAAGGCATTATCAAAACGAACTTCTATCCGAACACTTCCGTGTCTTACAAGGTTCCAGTGTGAGGTAGAACTGGCTGACAGGTCAGGTGTCAAATCAAAACATAACAAACAGTAACCGTCCCCGTAATCGGTTCTGCTTATTGCATTGCCTTCATTGTGGAAGTGAATACCAGTCCCAGAAAATAGAGTATGATATGTTGATGCTATTAAACCAGAACTAAATGATGGTTGTAATGTTCTAGAAGGAATTTCATGACCGTCTACAAATAAACTAAAAGAATTCATATTATAATGTTGAAAATTGAAAGGGTTCAATGCAAAATTACCATTAAACGATGAATTTGATACAAAACCAATTATACATCTTTTAGGTACTTGTCCAAGAAATATGTTATCTAAAGTTTTACCCTGTATTCCTGACGGTATTGTAAGTACCTTTACTTCTGCTCTTGTGATAGGGTATTTTGCAGTTGTTGATGCTAGCACTTTCTGATGAGCTAACAAAACACTTGGACTGATTCTAGCTCTTCTTATTATGAGACTAGCTTCCATTATTTGTACCTTTAATTTCTTATCTTGGTGACAAATAAGATTAAACGATTCTTTTGATCGCACTAACTTAACACGCATTTCTACACCATTCACTAGAAATTTCTCTTGGTTAAACATATCACCATGTAAATGTCCAATCATTTCAACTTGTTTACTATCTGTAACAAATTCCATCCTTTTGTGAAATCCTTTGTTATTTGCGTCAACGGTGTCCATATAATGTGCTGTGTCTTCATACCATAACCCACAAGTAAGGTGAGTATTTTTAGCGGCTGGTCCATAGTTAAGTAGATTTTCCATGTAAGCACGGTAAGCATATGTGTTGTTTGGTGGCGAGATTAGTTTTTGATTTAAATATACGTCAAGTTGATTAAACAGGGAGTGCAACCAATTATTAACGGGGGCAACTTGAGTCTCAGGCTTTAACTTTGTACCATCCTGGTTTAATATTTTGGCGTTTATATGTAATAATGTATGTGATAAGTCAATGTAGTCATCACCTGAACCGGGGACTTGAAACTCAATAGGACCATCATCACTTAAAGATGAAATTGGTTTATAATGAACCCACTGTCCACTCTCAATACTTGTCTGTGTCGAAGGTAGGGCAAATATATCTAACTCAGATTTTGCACATTCGCACGAATGATTGTGTAGAAATGACATGATTTACTTTGAAAATATATCGTCACTATATTTATTTCTCTTAGCTCCTCTTCGGCGCGATGCTTTCAAGGTAATGAGAGGTTCTCGTCTTTTAGTTGACATTTTATACCCAGATCCCGACATCAGAGAATCGATCTTTTCATCAGCTTTTCTTTTTAAGTTAGAACTAGCTTCTTTAAATCGAGACCTAACTGAACTATCTATAGGGCGTGAATTTACCATATCAGATAACAAACCAACCCCCGCATCTAACGCTTCTTTTCCCACAGTTTTAAAACCACTAGACAACAAAGGAATTACTGACCTAAACAGTCCCCCCAAAAAACTTCCAATCCCATGCCCTCGCTGAAACGGAACACCTTTATAGACAATTCCTATACCAGAACCAGCTTGATGGGTATAATAATGATCGTAGGGACAAGAGTGAGATGATCTTTTATAATTCATCTTAGCCGTTGAAAGTGTAGTTTCACGCAGGAAATTCCGAATTGAAATGGCACTCTTGCACCGGTAGTTGTTCTTATATCTATTTCCATAGTATCAAATTCTCTACGTAAAACAGGTACATAATGAGCGGGTGAGAAAATGTGTGTTTTATATGCTCCATAATGGAATTCTGTTGGATCTAATGGTATTATTCTAAGCAACGTAGTTATAACATCACCGACTACCTGTGGTTGTATGATGTCTGTATAAACAAATAATTGTGATGGTAAGCCCAAATACAAATTAACAGGATTTTTACCAAATGAAACTTGCCGTAAATTTGTTTTCGGTTTAAAACCTAACTGTAGACTTAGTATTGGGGTTGTTATAAGAGAAGTTATATCGTTATTAATTGTTGCTACCCCAACCATTTTGGTTAGATTATCATATCTAAACTTTACATTATTTTTCAGTTGTGGGTTGTCATTAAAAGCTTGAATAAAATGGTCAACGTTGTCATATGTAGTTGCTGGTATATGAGTTTTTATATCTACAATTTTGGCTATCTTGTCAGTGGGTGACACTACTTTCTTTTTTTAATAAATCATATTTTCATGATATTGAACATTGTACATTGAACAAGGGTATTGAAATTCTACTAAGCCAACTACCCATTCTCCTTCCAACTTTATACTCCTGGGTAATTTGGTTAAGAAGTGTGCAGTCGTATTATCGGTATAGTAGTCCGAGGAACTGTTACTTAACAATGTAATATAAAAGCTGTTTTCACTCATATTTTTTTTAAGCTTGAAGCGAGTATCCAAGAATTAAATTTGTTAGGATAACCTCGCCACTTCACTAGTACTTCTTTTCTGGCACCAACCCCACGTGAGCGTATTATTTTATCAATTTTATAATCAATGGAGGGGAGATAAGTCACTTTTTGTAATTCCTTAGAATAAAATGTACCAACGATAGGCTCACCTTCTAAATCTCTTAACGTATACACAACTCGTGGAAAGCGGTTTATTATTGAATCAATTCTAAATATTTCGTCACTCCAATTAGTTTCGTAACCCTTTTGAAATATATGTTTATATTTAGTAATTCTAACATGATCACCAACATTTAGTTTTGTGATTTCCAAAGTAAGTTGTCTATCCTTTTTTCTGTTATACAAATTACACCAAACAGTCATGATATTATCAAAATTTACATCGATAGGGCGCATTTTAATACTAGAATGATAACTGTGATTATAAGAATAAAGAAGTTCTTGCAAAATATCTATATATTTGTATGTATTCTTATGAGTAAAGTAACGCCACATTTTCATTTTAAGAGTTCTTTGAAACCTTTCTACTATACTTGCTTTAATGTCAGGATTGTTAGTAGTATAGTAGTTAATGTTTTTGCTCCTAAAGTAATCCCTTGCTGCCTTTGAAACAAATTCAGTGCCTTTATCAGATTGGATGTGACGAGGAGTAGAATTGGCTTCAGTAAATATGCTTTCAAAACAATTTATAACGGTTGTGGCATCTTTCTTTTTCATAGCTCTCGCAAAAGCATATTTACTGAACACATCAATAACACACAGAATATATTTGTATCCATCATTATATTGACTGTAAGTACCCATATCACTCAGATCAGCTTGCCAGAGTTCATTAAAGTTAGATAAGACGTATCTATTTCTTGTGAATCGCCTTTGAACCGGTTTATGCAGTGTGTACGTTTCTTGAGATTGTAACCAGTTCTTTACTTCGTCTTTGTTCATTCGTCCTTTCATTTGTTTACTTAATTTATTTAAACTACTGTAGCCTGCTGGATTAGATACATCGTAGTATATTGCATGAATGTCTAATAAGGGCTCCATCTTTCCCAATCTAATTTCTTTTTGTTTGCCTTGAGCAGAACACTTGAAAGAGGTGTACTGGCGCTTGTGTCTTTAAATGATGATGACGATCGAGCACTTGACGGAGCAGATGATGCGTGAGGTTCACTCGATTGAGGTTTATTTATAAATTCTAGATTAGTAGGATTACCTATACAAGACGTAGGAACTTTTATATCTCTTAAAAATAAAGCAAACTCTTCCCATCCTGTTGGCTTAGGGCGTTTAAGAGATCTAACCGTATCGCTTACCAGATCGAGAATATTGCTGTTTGGAATAGTTCGATTGTGTATTACAACTTCACCATTTGTTTTCCACCAAATTTTTGGTCTGCTTGACACAATACAATTCAATAATGTTCTGGTTTTTTTCTCATATGATTTTGGTAAATTATCTATAATACGAGATGGACTGAATATTACAGTTTCTGGATTTTTTGTACCAGACGGTGTAGCTGCAGTAACTGCAGAAACATCACCATCTGGTAGTGTTTTATTTGCAACTGATTCATAATTTTCATCCTCCTCCTTTTTGTTTACTTTTAAGTTTAAATCCTTACTTTCATCGTTGAGTTGATCAAACCCCTCCATCACTATTGGTATTTTAAATGGTTTTCGATCTGATTCAATAAAGTGCAAAAATCGTTGTAGTGCTTGAGAATATAATGCCCACTTTTCACGATCATTAATTTTACTCTTCAAGATTTTTTGCATCTCTCCGTCTAGGCGAGATGATACATTTTCGGGTTGGCTATCATTTCGTTTGAGTCTTTCAATAAAGTCTGGTTCAACTAACAACATTTTTTTTGTGTTTTCCATTTTTATTTTATGTTACGGAGCTTACTAAGGCACTTAAAACTGCACCTAATATAATAGGTAGAAATGCACCTCCTTTTTGAATGATAACAGTTTTCCTCAATTTGTGTTTCCCTTTCGAAACTAGTTTTCGTAATGTGTCTTTATATTTGTTTAGTTTTGATTTATCTTTTGTTTCCAGTGGTATTTTCCCTTTTAAAACGTTATAAATACACTCACAAATAATATTAATTTCTTCATCTTCACAAGATTTTAGCAACGCTGTGCGCTGTGCGATACTTTGGTTTAAGTAACTGCAGTGCTTCAAGTAAATGTTTATATGTGTGTACTCTTGGATGCATTATTTGGAACTGATTAAAACGTGTTGATTCTTGTCGTATTTAAACCCTTTCTTGGGAACATATACGGTACAATGCCCATCAAAAGGAAATATTTTAGTTTTAAAACGACATATGTCATCGATATTTTGCTTCAGATCAATCATAAGGTAACCATGAGCATCTTTAGTGGCATCTTTGTAGGCTTCATCTACAAATTTTGGGTTCTCCGGATAAACTTGTCGTGACAAGTAGCGAATTTGTGTTTTATCCCTCGGGTTTTTGAAGTATACAATATAGCTGGTATTCAATGAAATATCACGTTGTCCTTTGCCTTGATAAAATATGTTTTGAGTAATATAAAAAACACTTAAGTTTCTATGGTGACTTCCTTTTGTAAAAATATCAACGATTCGTCCATCCGATTCTCTCATCAAGTCATCAATTATGAGAAGCTTAGGCTTTTTTCCATCAAATAAAGAAAAATCTGGTATTCCTTGGCTATAATTTACATTTTCCAGATTGTACAAAGGTTGCATTTCATCATAACACCAAATAATTTCATCAAATTCAACATTACATACTTCTTTTGCATTGTTTAAAAAATTGGTAACAAACTGAGTTTTACCACACCCACTTGGACCCGCTACTATTGTAGTGAAAGGGTGGTTAAAATGAATCATTATAAATTTTCAAATATGTGTGTTCATATGTTAACGGATTGACTTCAAATGAGAAAATTTCTAGACCATAGCTTTTTAAATAAATTTGGTAAAAAAAAAAAAAAAAATGGGGTAACAAATTAAAAAAAAAACAAAAATTTTGCTACATATTTTTTAATATTTATATTATTCTAGATAAATCACATAAAAATTTACAAAAACATTTTTTTTTTGCTAATAATTTTATTACCAAAACTGTAAAAAAAAAAAAACTTAAAATACAATATTATGTACAAAAAATAAATATGAAAATTGAATGTTCCGTGTATTTTTTTTTTAAGTATTATGAGGTATTTTATAATGACCCCACGCAAGAGTATCCGAAGTGTTTTTCAATAAATATCGTTTTGTGTCGTTGTAAGATAATGATATTTTATTGACATTTTGCGTAAATAAAACATGTTTTATTGATCGGAATCGTAACATTTGAGCATGTTGTATATTTCTATCAAATAAACAACTTTTATAGTCGTTAAGGGTAAATTTTTTGGTAACACACTTGTTTATTCCTTTAGCTTTGGATATAATACCACTATTTTGAACATCTAAGGCATACATTTTTGATCTAAGACCAAGAAACTCTTTCAAAATTTTGCCATTATTTTCGTCTAAAAAAACCTAACCTCTTTTTATTTAGTAATGGTAAACCATATGCATTGTTGGGTGGGTAATCAGATGTATCATAATACAAGTTCAGGTCAGATTTAATGTCTTCATAAAAGTTAGCAGTGTTTATTTCATATATTAAGCTATCAGTATCTGTGTAAAGGAGCTTGAGATTTTCCGTATATTTGTATTTCATATAATTGTAGTGGAATTCGTACATTAAAGTTTTCGATAGATCTAAAATGCAGAATCCAAGGTAAATTGGTTTGTTATAAAAGATTTTTGTTTTTTTCAATTGCACAGCAGCTAAATTCTCGGAAAATATTGATAAACTATGAAATTCAGGTTTAGATATTAAGGATTGTACTCCTTGGGATTTTCCGCGATTTTCCCAGTGACTTAATAATTTAACATTCACACGTTTCGTGACATTTTCCATTGTTTTACCAAAAACAGAATTATTCATAAGTTTAAAGAAATCTTTTTCAAAATCAGACGTCGCCAGCGAACGCATTCGGGTATTCAAATCTATGTAACTTTTTAACCAAGTAGATTGTTTGAACTTCAACACACGATGGATTTTCACTAAACGCAACCCATTTTTTAAACATTGTTTAAGATTTCTGTAATGTAATACATAATTATATTTATTGTTTAAATTGGGAATCAATTTTTTTTCTTTAGAATCACCTAGACATACATTTTCTGGACAGAACGGCAAATCTGAATGAGAGTCATGTAATTCCTTGGGGTACTCTAGATCAACTTCTAATATAAACCCATATTCAGCATCGTCTGAAACATTGAAATCGGTATCTTTATTTACCCATTCAAATTTGCCAGACGGAAGACATTGTGACATAGCCCACCCATAGAGATTATTTGCGTCTAAGTACATGAGAAAAGATGAAGGAATATTTGGATCATAGTCTTCCATAAATGTATTATTTGCTTTTTCATGTCTGTTGCTACATTGGGAAATCCCTCCTCGAATGTTTTTCGCTATAAAAGCTATTTTGTCGACATCTGTTAAAAGTTCTAAACTTATTTTGGTAGTCCTCAACATCGAATCAAAGGAAATTCCAGGCGCGGTATAATAATGGGCGGGATCTAAACCATATGTCTTAAGACACACATTTCTAAAATTTTCAAATATGTCAGTTAGTAATAAAACATCTGTTTTCAGATAAAGATTGGAATAATCCCCCATATTTTTGCATTGGAAATGAGACCAAATATCTTGAGCATGTAGGAAATCGTTTTCGGAAATGTGACTGTCAGTAAGAGAACTATAGAATTGATCCTGTGTAGGAAGCGAAGTTAATTTCAGTGAATCATACGAAGTCATGTACTCATATGGATAGACACCCTTCCGTATTAGACGTTTAAAGTCTTCTTCACGAGGAAAGTTCAATTTCAATTCGTAAAATTGGTCAGTAGTCAAGTTTTTAGCTAATTTATCCAAGCTACTCGACATAAATTTAAGAGAATCGACAAATCTCAATTTTACAACACGATTATTCACTTGTAAAGACTTAGAAAACGAAATATACTTTTCTTTATTTTGTGGGATTAGTTCTGTCACCATCTTCAAGACCAAGTCCATGTACAATAAAATGACTATCGTAATTGCTCAAATTATGGAAAAATACAGGTACAAAATTGGGTGGTTTGTATTTTTCAGAACAAAATTTATGTGCAACGCCTTCGTAAAGTCCAGTATGATAATTATAAGAAACGGTTGAGTCATCATTTAAATTTCTATCACAAATATAACAAGCATGGCTTTGCATAATGTCTACCTTATTAGCATCTGTTAGAGGGAAAGAAGTTTTAGCAAACGCATTACTTTTACAAATAGTTTTGTAGAGGACAACCGCGTCCGTCGGCTATCTTCTACATGGACACTCCGAAACTCAGCGATGAGTAAGGAGCGAATGGACTGTGATGTGAATAGGGGAAACTAAAACGGACGAGTACGAAAACGCAAACTAATCAGACGATATATATTTACACAAATTAACAAACAAACAAAACAACAAGGATCGGAAATAACACTTAGATTTACACTTAATTAATTATAGTCTCTGTCTATGAATTTACACACTAAATCGCGGACCGATGGTACTACGCTATACTAACAAACTAACTCGCGGACCGATGGTACTACGCTACACTGTTACAAGATGGTTAATGCAAGAGAGCAAGAACTGGAAGTGATGTGGCGGATCGATGATCAACGCACTGACTACGGAGTGGTACTCTACGTAGACTGAGGAATGACTGTGAGGCGGATCGATGATCAACGCGCGGACTACGGAGTGATACTCTACGTAGGATACAAGATGACTGTGTTTACATACAAAAATGGCCGTCCTTTTATACAAAATGCCTCTAGGATCAGGGGGACGCCCGCCCTGTGTTTCTATATCAAATTACTGAAGTTATACATAACTTAGCTTAAGAATAACTTATATTACGGATTGACGCCGTTTGAATACACAAAATATTAGCGTGTTTACGCTGTGGGAGCTCCCGTCTGACTGTGAGGCGTGAAAATACCTAAAGATTCTTTGTCCCCGGCAAGAGGCCGTCTCGCTCGCACCGTCCGAGATATACACTCGCGCGGTCACTCTTAACGCGCTGCGCGCTGTGAGCCACGTTTAGTCTTTGATTTGTCGTGCTCTCGGACGGTTGCGGCCGGGACAATGTTCTACAAAATTACTTTATTTACTGAAATCTACAGTCTTACAAAGTTTCAAATTAATCTATATTTTTCCTCAATTTTTACATCAAACGTAAACAAACATGACTCCTTTGTCTCGCGCTGCGAGTGGAAATTACCACGATGAGTCATCTTTGTTTTGCCGTGGTCTTTTACTAAGACTTGACGGGAGCTCTAACATGAAAATAATTTACACAGGGAAATTAATTAATTTCAGCCGCTTCTACGGGCAATGATCTTATATCTAAGTTATTAAAATATTTATTTATTATTTCTCTTAAGACTAAGCGCTCTGCAAAGCTGTCCGTAACAAGTTTCTAAATCTTCTTTTATGACTTTCATAAATGTTTTTGCACAGTCTTCACCTGTATATGTTCTGTACACAGATAACTTGTCATTATAAGAACACTTAATATAGTAACCGAAGCTATAAACTTCATGTTTTTGAATATTGGTAGTAGAAGATGTACTGGGGTTGTTAGAACAGGATTGAATTGGATTTAAAAATGCCTCAAAATCAGCGTATACAACAAAAGGTACTCTTAATTGTCGTTCATAATTATTAAAAGTAACTTGATTCGATGGAACATATTCGTTAAACCAATTTCTTGTGTCTTCTTTTTCGGATGGTAAGTTTGTGCATACGTGGAAGCAGTCGTTTTTTTGATGTTGGTTTAGTCTCTCGTGTGATGTAAATTTAATTAAGCAACCATCGCATATATGAACAGCATGTTGTGCATTTGACAATTGCTTAGACACTAACCTCGATAAATTTTTGATAAAACAATAATGTCCTTGGTTATCTTTAGTTATGTACAACAAGTTTAAGTGATTAGACTTTTTTAATTTAGTTAAATGTAGTGGGCCTATAACATCGTGTTTCTTGTTTTGAGAGTTGTACTCGAGACCAAATACATTAATGCTAATATCATTATTTTTTTCAAATTTATGGATATCTCCCAATTTAAATGGAAAAGTTAAATTTTCAAAGTTCAATTTATTCTTATGTAATATGTATGAACTGACCATATTTGAATGACTTTTGGGTTCGTATAAACCAGACAATACAGCCCATCGAAAACACTCATGGTCATTGTTTTTTACATTAATAACCGCTTTTTTATTCTTTATATCACGAGGTAATTCGATAAAAGAAGAGCCGCGTAATGGATTATATTTGTTAATATTGAGATCGATATGATTAAATGTTACTAAACTCCACCCACTATCTTTTCTTTCAAAGTTTGACAACCTTATCATAATTTCATTTACTAGGGACGTAAAAACAGCAGCTTTATCAGTGCTGATATCAACAATACTATTACTTAATTGGAAATCAAATGTATTATTTAATTGTTTGGTATCTTGTGTAAAATTTGCATTAAGAATAAAATTTACTTTTAAAGCGTGATGTTTGTTAAGTGAACGATCTAATAATGTAAAGATCTTATCCTTGTGTTTTTGTAAAATAGTTTCGGGATCAAGAGGTTGGTGATCCAGTTCATTAAATAATATTCTGTAAGTAGCGACTCTGTTTTTGAATGCATTTTCAATTAATTGGACATTAACATATTCACTATCGGATCTCAACTTATTATTTTTGTGAATATTACTATTTAAATGGTTACCAAAATATCTTTTTGACACGAACTTTTTACACACCGAACATTCAATTTCAGAATTATTTTTTGTACTTACATTGACATCGGATAATGGTTCTTCGCTTGAGGATGTAGACATATCACGACTGTTGGAAGGGTAGTTTCTCTTCACTGGTACTTCTGCACCCGTACTTGTAGCTGCCCTTTTTCTCCCCCGTCCTACTTGGTTAGATCTGTAATAGAAAAAGTAAAACGTTAGTATTTAATACAAGATTTAAAACTTCAATACAATGATTAAATTATTATCATTATACTAACTTAAGTTTTTTCGACATTGCTGGCAATATGCCTGCATTGTTAAAACCCCATCAATGACATCTGATGACAAGTTATGCATCGACTTATTGATATGCCCATCACATGGTGTGTAATAGGGTATAATCTCTTCTTCTTCTTCCAAAAGCGCCTGAGGTAATTGATTGTCAATATACCACAATCTTATGTTTCTATGAAATACTTTTAAAATGAATCCTTTGCTTAAAACTGCAATTTTGTCGTGGGTTAAACTAGTTCCCATATGAAAGTATCCAAGCACCATTTTTAAAACAGTATTTTGTACAATACACAGACACAGTACTAGCACAAACACAGTAACTGGAACAATGAATGATTACTACACCAGAGACGACGCTTATAAAGAACCTTCCAGGATCCCCACCCAACAGAGAACAATGAAACTGAGCCATAAAAAGGCAACAACCCAATGACACTGGTCAATGGTTTTGTAAAAGTTTGAACAAGAATAAACTGTTTAAATTGCATGTCTAAATATACAAGTACAATATCAATAAACAATATAACAGGTTGGAACAAGAGTCTCACCCTTGACTATGCAGCTGGCTTAGTAATTCCCCGATCTCATACATTTCTTGATCATTTTCAATTTCTTCGCATAGCCTGACGAGCTCGGAATCGTAAACATCACAGCTTAAACAGTCCATCGTGAGATGTGTCTAAGAAAATAGTGATTACATTACAACAAATTTTCTCCTTAAAATAACAAACGTAGCTTAGTGATTTTATATTAAAGGGTAGAGACTTTTATACATTTGCAAAGGGAAATAGATCAATATGATTAGGCTACAAACAAATTACAACATGTGGTTATGAAACGAGTCTTAACAATTTTGAATAACAAAAAGTTGTTGTTTAAGCAGTAAGAAATATATAACACTAGTAGTACACAAGGGTATGTTATAAAATATTATCTAATGTCTTATATAATAAATACAGTTTGAACCTAGTATTAAAACTACACAAACACTTAGTTTACTTTTTCGTATTGTTTATAAAATATTTCACGCACGTGTCCTTCGAAGCTATGTCTTTCGTCATGTTGTATATAACATCACGGACAGTCTCAAGCTGTGGATCTTGCTCAGTTGAGATGTAAGATTTTAATCTCACATCGGCGTGCTTCCAGTGCTCTTCTGGTGCGATGTTCCTAACTTTTTCAAGATCGTATATTTCTATTTTAATAAGGTGTGATGCATACGCAGCATCGTCTTTACCCGAAGATAGGTAAGCAACACCGGTATGGGAACTTTGCGACACACTGGAAGATCTCTTCACTGGTTTCACTTTTTTCTGCGGTTTTTCAAAGAAACTCTCGATACTATTTGCAGGACGTTTCTTCGCTATGGCATGTTTCACTTTAAAACCGAGTGTGCCTTCTTCATCACTCCCTGAATCATCATGTTCAGGTTCAGGGTAATAAAAATTCTTGAAAGTGTTTTCCGTGAACTAACAATATTCAACAATAAGTTATACATCCGATTAACACACTTAACAAGTAACACGATGAACACAAGTTACAGAAAAAAACACTGTTAAACAAATAGTACATAAAAATACTACATACATATTTTATAAAAAATAGTACATACTTACATTTGCCATTTTGTATAAGCACTGTAGCACGATTCAACACTATGTCACTGTATACTGAGAGAGCTCTGGTAACAAGCACGACTCGGTTCGGAATACTTATTGATCGTCACTGTCCATCGGCTTTTATAAGGATGCGACAATAGATTACCGTTAAATCACGTTTCGACTAGTTTGTACCGCGCCCAACAGCCACCAACAAACAGTAATAAAATTTATAATAGACTTTCGAATCTTTTGATGATTCGGAGAAGAAACCTGTCATAAATCTTTACAAACAATATGGACCCAACAAACAAATTAAAAAATCAACGAGTTTAGTTCAGCCTACTACAAATACACGTTAGTACAAGTTACAAAGTTTAATCAGGTATTTTCTTAAGCATCTATTCAAGAACATAATATTTGGCGAAATAAATAAATATGCAAAAATAGAACTCGTATTTTTAACTTACAGCTAAATTAAGTTAGTATAGTTTTGAAGCAGTTATTACTGTATAAAATACCGCATTACTATTGTAAGATTAGATTCGTATTATCCTTATGCTACATGCAATATTTTTACATAGAACTTCCTCCTTTTTGAAGTCGGTTATTACAAAAAAGAGATGAAAGTAACATTGAGTACGTAGTCAAATTTATGCAAGGTTAGGTTAGGTTAGAACAGCGTTCTTAAGACCAAAACAACTGTGCTGTGCTCTTAGATAGTTTTAAGTAGGTAAGTATATAAAGCAGTTCTTCAAAATTAGTTTTCAAAGTTAGGTTAGGTTAGGTTAGGTTAGAACAGCGTTCTTAAGACCAAAACAACTGTGCTGTGCTCTTAGATAGTTTTAAGTAGGTAAGTATATAAAGCAGTTCTTCAAAATTAGTTTTCAAAGTTAGGTTAGGTTAGGTTAGGTTAGAACAGCGTTCTTAAGACCAAAACAACTGTGCTGTGCTCTTAGATAGTTTTAAGTAGGTAAGTACTTAAAGCAGTTCTTCAAAATTAGTTTTCGAAGTTAGGTTAGGTTAGGTTAGGTTAGGTTAGGTTAGGTTAGGTTCCCCCCCGAGGGTGTCCACCTTGTCGTGGTGGGGGGGCTCAGTACCTGCGTTGTGCGCGCGGGGAAGCCAAGAGACACCAGGGAGGGGGCCTACGGGCCAAGACGGGCGGGGGAGAAAGGTGCTGGTTGGTGGCTTCGGCCTGCGTGGGTCCTGGGGGCTCTGACCTTGTGGTTGTTGGAGGATGTCGGAAGGACTCTCGACGTGTCGTAGCTGTGGGTGGCTGCCTGGCTAGTGAGCCTCCTGCTCCTCTGATACTGCCTACCTGCCAGGAAGGATTGTGCATTTCGATTTCTGAGAAATCGAAAACGCAAATCCATTCCCCAGGCGGGTCGGCTGTATTAGCGAGGCGGGAGGATCACATATCAGGTGTCATGCATGTCTGTGACACGTCAGGGGGGTTTCCGGCTTCTGACGGCGTCTGCGGGGGCCGAGTTTCTGGGATTCGCGGGGGACGGGACATCAGTCGGCACCTGGGGAGGGAACCCACGGGGTAGGGGCTTTTGTCCTCCCGTGGTTGGGTGAGGGGTAGGGGCGTTTGTCCTCCCGTGGCGGGCCGAGGGGTAGGGGCGTTTGTCCTCCCTTGGCGTGGAGAGGGGGTCGTGGGGTGGGGGCTTTTGTCCTCCCACGGCCGGCTGTGGGGTAGGGGCGTTTGTCCTCCCTCAGCCAGGAGGCTGGGACCGAAGCACCGTGTGTCGGTGGCGGTCCTAGCTTCCAGAGGGTCCCTCAGCGTGTCTCTGCAGCAGCAGAGTTCACGGCTGTATATGGGACGTGGAGAGGGGGTCGTGGGGTAGGGGCGTTTGTCCTCCCATGGCCGGCTGAGGGGTAGGGGCTTTTGTCCTCCCTCAGCAAGGAGGGTGGGACCGAAGCACCGTGTGTCGGTGGCGGTCCCCGCTTCCTGGGGGCTTGGGGAAGTAGGTGAGGGTAAGGCACACTGCTATGCTACAGTGTGTCTTTCGGTGAGGGTTCGCCTAAGGGTGAAAGTGCCGGTGGTGTCGTGGTGACATGTTCGCGATCCCATGGCATCACCGCTACGGCACGGGTTGGCAGCATCCCAGAGTTTTAGTGGGTAGGCTAGTCCTTCGTGGACTAGAGAGCCCCACATAACCAATGCGTAATGTCTGACTCTACCCCCGAGGGTCTCATATTACGTAGTGGTATGCAATTCAATGCATTTCTCTGGGTCAAAAAAAAAAAAAAAAAAAAAAAAGGTTAGGTTAGGTTAGAACAGCGTTCTTAAGACCAAAACAACTGTGCTGTGCTCTTAGATAGTTTTAAGTAGGTAAGTACTTAAAGCAGTTCTTCAAAATTAGTTTTCGAAGTTAGGTTAGGTTAGGTTAGAAGTAATGTTAAGTTGAACAAGATAAAATATATAAATAGAACAACGTTCCAAATGCAGCATATGTAGTGAGTAACAAAAGACATACTTTGAAGTAAGGCTACCTGAAGTTAAGTAGTCAAGTAACGTATCCTGCGTTAGCTGGGCGTAGTCCTGTAGCTTAGGTTAGGTTAGGTTAGAATTGTGATCTAGCATAGGTTAGCTTAGATTAGTGATACGTACACCGTAGCACACATCACGTAGTAAGAAACCTTGGAGTAAAGAGACGATGTGAGACAGGCTGGGTTGAAACAGCGATTCCAATAAGAACCAAGGTTGCGGACCTAGTCTGATAGTTTAGGTATGAGATGTTTAGGTATTTGTCCAGCTTTACCTAAAGAATGTTCTTAAAAGATGTATACCGTTTGCAAAGGAAGTTGTAGACAGTTGTAGCCAAAGAGAAATATAAAAGAGGGAAACAATAGTAGACCGTAATAAAAGTGAGCTCGACGTCCGAGAGGGCAATAAAACCCGAGCTCGGGTAGACAATAGAAAAGGGTCGATGGGTCGGGGAAGGTGTTGCATTGTTAGCGTAGGGCGTTCTGTAAGTCCTGACAGAGCTGTCTGAGCGTCCTGGGACCTATTCCAAACGCTCTAAGTAGGGGGCTATTTGTTTTTTTTTTTTTTTTTTTTAGGTTTGGTGGCCCACCAAATCCGCCCTGGATGCCGCCCATCAGGCCCGTCCGCCCCGTATCGTAGTATCGGCGAATCCCTACTACTCTCACGAGGACAACAGCCACTAGTTTTATCAACTGTGGCCTTCAACCTTTACAATTTGTTATTGATTTCTTATCAACTACACTCATCCCTTAATAAGCGTTGTCACAATAACGAGCATTCAGTTCGTGAATTTACTTCGGGTAGATAGTACCTACGTCATGAATATATTGTTGTTCGCGAGTCTTCTGGTAGCGGCCACGGCTGCATCAAACGAGGCTTCTTACAATGACCGTGCAGTATACATCGATGGAACAGCTTCTCCGTTCGAGAAGATTATCAAAACATACGACGTCCGAACAAAAGAACCGATTCACTCGACACCAGCCGTCGTGCTGATTGGAAAGAAAAATGGACACATACTGCGATGCCTCCAGGAAGATCCAAATGAGTGTGAGATTTTCTATCAAACTGGTTCATACGTCTACTCTTTACTGATTTCTGGAGAGTACATATATGCTGGGCTTCATTCTGGAGATATTCTAAGATGCCAATTGAGTGTAAAAGGGTCATGCAGTACATTCCATATGTGCGGTCATAGTGTGATGTCTTTAGAAGTCGTCGGAGGGTATCTCTATGCTGGTCTTGATGGCAATTCAACTATGATGCGTTGTGCATTGGACCAAGTTAATAGCTGTCGTCTTCTACACACAATGGAAGAAGATGCATATGCCTTAATTTCGTTTGAGGGTCATATTTACGCAGGAATTTGGGGTGGGAAGCTGTTGCGGTGCTCTTTAAGATCCGAAACCTCCTGCACTCCAATCTACACAACGGACGCAATGATAACGGGATTCGCTAATGTTGGAAATAACCTTATCGGACTGACAAGGTTTGGTCAAATGTGGAACTGTTCTCGAAAATCTGATTTATATATCAGTTATTGTGTGAAGACACGCAATTTAGAAAACAGAGATTGGTGGGATCTTGCAGCGTATAAAGGAGTATTGTATGCCGTTAGTGAGAAGGGCATATATATTTGTGAATCAGTAAATGGTACTGATTGTTCAAATTACGGACGCCACACCCGTGCTCGGAGTATAGCATTCTCGTACAGTACGTACCACATGCAAAGCCGATACAAAGGCGAACATACAACTTGTACGTGGCAGGATAATCACAGGTGTCCACCATTTGTAACCTATTATGAACCACATCAGAGATCCATGCTGGAGGTCCATGTAAAGGACGGCAAACTTAGAAATTCTGTAGGAAATCTAGTGGATACTAGTCTTTTGAATGATGGCCACTCGGGAGCGGCTATCTTCGCTATGGGACCTGATGGAAGACTACTACTATCAACCGTTCGTGTACCACAGCTTGTGGTTACTTCAAGCCTCTTTGCCGGTAGCCCAGTGGCGGGAGCAGGCGAGATGGTCGTCGAGAATGGTGTGATAAAGAAAATGACGACGTGTTCAGAACACTACCGACCCGACCTTGCTCTGAATCGGCAGGTGATTGACTCACTACGCTGGCAAGGCTACACGGCTGCCATTGACTCTCAAGCATGTTGTGAGGATGAGGAGTGTGATGGGGAAAACTGAACATACTTAGGTAAGTACCTATCAATTTGAAGAGCTAAGGGAAACAACATCCTTTTTTTATTCTTTGGGTAATAATAGTTGCTTTTTTTTAATATATTCTTACGTAGTTTTTACGTCCTACAGTCGTATGGTTCTTCCCCCTTAGCATTCATTTGATAGGTATTTATACGAGTAGATTAGTTTGGTTTTGTTTACTTTTGAATAATGTATTGATATTGAGTTAAATAAAAATGTATTATGGGTATTGAGATTGTTTTATTTTAGCAAGAACTTATATAATATTTGGTGTCCTAAGCGTCACTTACAAACCAAAATTTAACATATATTACTGACTTTTCAATTTGCGCCATAAATACGAGTAAAAACACGTAATTAAATAGTAAATTGCGTATTCTCCTAACAATATTATTTTATTTTATTTTACCATACACATTTATACAGATATTTTCATTTACTATCTTAAAACTAGGAATTGCAGGTGTGCAAAGCGGCCAAAGCGTTTCCATGGAATCACGCGATGTCCTCCAAGAATCACTCATTGGTCGGTCTCAGAGCGTAGAAATGACCGAGAAGGAGCGATGTAGGCGGGGCTTGTCGAAACCTTGAGAGCCGCAAATGTTGTTCGCCGAATCGGAGGCAAATTTCTAGTTAGTATCATAGTATAAGAAAACAAGATGGCGCTCCGGAATGACAGGTGAACTTTCGACGTCATCACGTTATGATTGGTTGGTTGATGCTGTTAATCCGTTTCTGTGTTGCCAGTGGTGTATCATAATATTCCCCAGTTCCCTTGTTACCTAAAATTTTACCACTATTGTAAAATAAATACATAGAACAAGAGTCTCTGATTGTTAACTGTGATGACGAAAAAAATACTATTCTATTCCAATAATTGTATTGTTTCCATAAAACTTAGATACAATAAAAACTGAACTGCGACCCCAACAGAGATTAAATTGCTGCTTTAAGAGTTAATTAGAACTGCGACCCAAACAGAAACGAAGCAGCTCGTCAACCAGAAAAGTAGGTTAGGTTAGGGTCAAAAGTGACAAAATACGGTAACATAATTACAAGGATCGAGCCTACGATGGCTGTGTTTATCATACAATAGATAAATGTTAAATCATCCGACACTCGCACACGTGTGCATTCTTAGATTAGGAAGGTTCTTAGAAAGCTCTTATTATATGATTAGAAGGTGCCCACAACTTAGTCTGAGAACAATTTTAGGGTTCCGTAGTCAACTAGGAACCCTTATAGTTTCGCCATGTCCGTCTGTCCGTCCGTCCGTCAGCGGCTTAGCTCCTTGATCTTTAGTACTAGAAAGCTGAAATTCGGTATGAGTATGTGTATGTAATACGCCGACAGAACGGTGAAATAAAAACAAAAAAAAAGCTTTTTTTCGGGTACCTCTCGAATACCTAAAGTGGGGGTGAATATCGTTTCGTTATCGTCTTTTTTCGTTTCAACACTAGTGTGCGGGGTATCGTTGGTAATTTAGATATAATAGGTAATTTAAAAAAAAAGGGGTCTTCAAACATCATTTTTTGATAGTCAGCAGTTTTGTAAATATTCGCTCCGAAAATAAAAAAAAGTGTGTCCCCCCTCCCTCTAACTTTTCAACCACGGATCAAAAAATTATGGAAAAATTCATAAAAATGAGGCATTATAAGTACTTTCAATGAAAACTATATTGAATAAAATCGGTTGAGCCGTTTTTGAGTTACTTATCGCAAAATTTCATAATTTTCTTTAAAATGACGTAAGTGCCGCGCGACGTTCTTATACTTCGAACGTTAGGTACACATATTAGTTAATTGCCATGCTGTATTAAACATTTCGCTCAATCTGGCGCGTATAATCGATAACTTCTAGAAGGTACTAAGAAATTGAAGTTACTTTGGCGTTTACGACCTTTTTTTAGAGTTTGAAATCCTCGTAATTTATTGTGAAGGATGGGCAACTACGGAACTAGGGAATGCAAAAACCGACCAAATTTCATAACCGATTATTGTGTCGGTTATAACAAAAAATAACCGATTAATCGGTTATAACCGATTATTACAAACTTTGAAAAAAAAATCGAAGAAATATGGTCTCAACGTGAAAAGCTATGCTGCGTACGACTTATAAATGAAACACAAACGATGTCTGGTACTTATCTATTTCTTTAATCAACAAAAAAATACAAACATTTCTAATTTCAATATTTTCAATCAACAATCAAGTTCAATCAACTTCGGGATTTCTTTATCCATTAATCTACCTGCGCATTAGTAAGAAAGAGATGGGAGATGTTTATCTCCAAAGTAGGAAAAAATGCGCCGTCGTATATTAGCTATTAAATACCACAAAGGTAATAATTTGCATTGATGTGTATTATTATTTATATGTTCCGACCGTTCCGAGTTTCCTCGGAACTCGGTTCCGGGCTTGGCAGTTTCGGTAGTCGTAAATTTGTTTTAAGTACCTAAGTTTTTTTTTTTAATTAGTCTGTTAGAGTGTCAAAGGCCTCTCTATTTGATCTCCACAACTCCCTGTTAGACGTTGCTTCCGACCAGTCGACCAGGAATGCGTCTAGATCGTCCCTCCATCTCCGCCTCGGTCTGCCTTGACGTCGCCGCCCATCTTGCGGCACCACTTTGTGACTATATAAGCCCACCTGTCTGGTTCTGGTTGCATGCGGCTAACGTGACCAGCCCAGTCCCACTTGAGTTTAGCGGTTTTTGCTCCAACATCAGCTACACGTGTTTTTAAGCGCAGCGTGGTGTTCCGGATGCGATCCATCCTTTTAACACCTAGGAAACTGCGCTCCATTGCGCGTTGGCAAACCTTCAACTTGGACTTCTGACTCTCCGTGAGTGACCAATTGACCATGTCTGAGCACCTTAGGTTAGGATAGGCAGAATGCACATGTCGACGAGTTTGCGCTTAAGTGTTAACGGGAGGGTTCCCTTCATCATAGCTTTCATGGACCAGTAGCTCTTCCAGACGTTTGAGACTCGTCTTTCGACTTCCTTATCTTGTCTGTTGCTGAAAGAGACTATCTGGCCCAAGTAAATATACTCGTCGACGTAATGCATAGTCTGCCCATCTACCTCGACCCTACGTTTTGTGCTGTTGGTCATAATTTTAGTCTTTAGGCGGTTCATTTGAAGTCCAACTTGAAGTAACCTAAGTTACTTAGCTTGTAATGATGTTTGGTTTCGCGGTATACTACGAAAATTACGAAAATGTAATGATTTAAACAAATATTAAATAACCGATTACGAAATAAAAATAATCGGTTATTGATATGACTGAAAAAACCGATTATAACCGATTTTTTCGGTTTCGGTTAAAACCGATTTGCATTCCCTATACGGAACCCTACACTGAGCGTGGCCCGACATGCTCTTGGCCGGTTTTTCCTTTTTTCTTGTACCTTTGAAATAAAGAATCTTTAATAAATATAAACAGCGGTGAAACATACTAAGCAGATAGACTAGGAGACTTCATTTCTGCCAGCAAAGAAGCTGGACACGGACTTTTTAAAATAAATAAATAAATATCGGTCAACCTCACAAAATTCAATCTAGTCCCACAGTAAGCTCTAGTAGGCTTGTGTTATGGGTACTAGACGACGATATACATACTTATATAGATAAATATATACTTAAATACATAGAACAACCATGACCCAAGCACAAATATTCGAGTTCATCACACAAATATTTGCCCTGGCCGGGATTCGAACCTGGGACTTTTTGAACGCTAACTTACTCCTAATAGTATATTATAGGGTTCCATATTTGGTACACGTATAAATATAAATAATGCAAGGAATGATTTATTCGCTACATATACGAATGGTTGTGAAAGTGAAAGTATTTTGAACATTTTGAGTCCAACAAAAAAGGAGACTTAACTATGGAACAAACGTCCAGCTGCATTTCAATAGTGTCATTTGAACTGTAAAAAAAACTAAACTTGTATTGAAAATCTATGAGCATTTTAAAAACCTTGTAGTTAAAAAAGATTGTATAGTGAGGTGTAATAAAAAGGGTTATAAGTGTAAATAAATATATAAACATGCCATTAAATTAGTTTTTTATACTATTCACTGTTTTTTTTCCTAATTATAGTTATTTTTATACATACTTACGAGTAAAAGTAGAAAAAATTTAGTCATCTGACGTTTGATCAAGACTAGCAAAATTTGCATAAATGGAATGCAATCTATAGATATACAATCAAATAAGGCATTTTATGATGAATCCCAAGATATATAGTTTGTACACAACATCCTACATTTTTTATGAGAAATGATAATTTTTGTAACATACGGAAAATTCGCGATGACCACCCGTGGGGGGCCCGCCACTTAACGGTATAATTTTGCGAAGATGGCTGTGCCAATTCTCCTGTCATTCAATCAGTAACCTTGCCACTCAACGGCTTGTTATGTCAGGTCCGGCTCCCGGATGCCTGCTACTTGACGTGGGGTCCGGCTCCCGGATTTTGCCACTGGAAGGGTTAAACATGGCCAAATTAATTATTATAACTGGATTCTGCTCAATCAAACACAACATCGCTTTCAAATCCCAACTACAATAAAATGGGAAACAATTCGTTTTTGGTCAACATGTCCAAAATGTAAAAGAAAATAAACGCATAAACATGCTACTCCCTACAACATACAAGATATAATATTAAAAATGTTGTTCTATAGGTTATACTAACTTTTTCCTCTTGATAGCGATTATGCATTTAATTCGTTGTTCTCGTTTCCAACTTGCTTGTGGAAATTTATTCATTTTATAATAATCGTAATCGTAATTTATGGCTTGCTCGGTAGCCTTACGGCTGTAACCGACATCGTGTTGCTAGGCTGTAGGCAGCGCACTGCCCCAGCGCCTAGCGTGTGTGAGCTGGCGTGCACGGGCACTCGAACCAGCGGACGTGTACCTAGCTTGACAACGTCGTTTTTAGGTCAGTCTGTTTGTTATAGGTCATGTAGCTTGATTCTAGGTCGTGTGGTAGACAATGTATTTATCGCGGCGGTCGTCCCCGCCGGCGGAGGCGACGGTGTGCACGTAGAGTGTTCCTATTTTTCCTTTGCCTACGTCGTTCTTGTCGTATGATGTCCCTATTAAAATAGTAGTCGGCGTCATGGTTGACGCCAGGCTCGGGTTCTGACTCACTACCCGATGACGAATCGTCGGGGTACCATTCTTTGATGGTAGCCGTGATGACGTCGTCGGGGTCGGTCAGAAGGTTCCTGGGTCTTCTGATGTGTCGTAGTTTGGCCCGCCGGAAGGCTGTGGTGTCTGGTTGAGTGGTCGTCAGTTGCGTCAGTATTTGTAGTCTGTCAGTCAAATCTCTGTCTATGTCCTGGTCGAGGTGGGGGTGTGTTGTTGGCACCTGCACGGTGAATTCTGCTGGGGCAGGGTCTGGGGTCGGTACGTATCCCACCATCTCCTGGATGAGCGGGTTTTTGTGATTAGCGGCTTTTTGGTAATAAGTTTTAGCATTTTGCCTTACGAAATCAATGAGGGTGGGGTACGTGACGTCATGGTGGAGTTGCAAGTTGGTGACCCCACGAAGGGGCGCGTCGGTGGCTTTCCTGAGAAATCTGTTTTGGATGGCTTGGAGGGGGCGGAGTTTCCTCTCTCCTACGTGGAAAAATACTGGTCCTGCATAGGTTAGAATGGGCCTAATGCAGGTGGAATACAATGCGAGCTTGCTGCTAAGCCGCATTTTACTCCGTCTGCATATCATCGCCCCTAGTCTTCCTAGAATATAGGTGGCCTTGCCCTTGACCGCCTTTATGTGCCTTTTGAAACTAAGTTTTCTATCCAGGTGCACCCCAAGGTACTTGACCTCTCCTACCCATGGAATATTTTCGTCGTGTAATTTGAGGTCTGTCAGTTTGTCTCTGTAGGAGGTCGGGTGGAAGAGGATGGCGGCGCTTTTCTCCGGGTTTACCTGGATGCGCCAACGGTTAGTCCATTGGCCTAGTGTATCCAGGGAGGACTGTAGATCTTCACAGATCCTCAGGAGGCTCATACCGCTGGTGAAAAGCGCCGTATCGTCGGCAAATAGAGCAAGCTTTACATTTGGTACTTTAGGTATATCGTTTGTGTAGAGGGAGTATAGCGTGGGTGAGAGGACAGAGCCCTGGGGGACACCGGCCGTTATGGGATGAGGTGTGGAAAGCGTGCCTTCGACCTTATATCTAAATGTCCTCTGACTGAGGAAGTCCTGGACGAGGCGGACAAGGCGGGCCGGCATACCCATCTGATACAGCTTGTGTATCAGACCGGCATGCCATACCTTGTCAAAGGCCTTTGCCACGTCCAGGAACACTGCCCCGGTCTTTAGGCAGCTGCACCGGAGATATCCTTGCCTTTTTGTAAATCCGTCGAGCACGTGCTCCGTGATGCGGTGCACTTGCTCGACGCACGAATGGTTTGGTCGAAAGCCGAACTGTTCATTAATTAATAAGTTTTTATCATTAATAAAGTTGTTTAGGCGGGTTAAAATGATCTTTTCGTAGAGCTTCCCCAAAGTGGAGAGCAAACTGATAGGCCTATAAGAGGCGGGCTGATTTGACGGTTTACCCGGTTTCGGGATACCAATAACCGTCGCCAACTTCCAGTCCTTGGGGAAGTGGGAGTTGGCGAGGGCAGCGTTGAAGATCTTGGCGAGAAATGTTATGTGATCGTCGGGTAGTATTTTAATTAGCCTGTTTGGTATCCCGTCCGGGCCGGGGGCTTTGCGTGGTTTTAGACCTTTGATGAGGTTGGCGATCTCTTCGGCGGTGACTGGTTTAATTGGAGGTTCGTTTGAAATGTCACGTCTTGTCTGTCTGTCAACGTTATCATCTATTTCCCTAATGTGGTCTAAGTTAATAAAGAGACGGCTCGGGGAGCACTGTTCCTCGAGGCAATCGGCTAGGCATTCAGCCTTTTCGATGTCCTCGAAAGCTGTGGTGTTCCCTGCTCTTTCCAAAGGGGGCATCGAGTGCACGGTGTCCATTTTCAGAGCTTTCGCTAATTTCCAGTAAGCCACGTGACTGGGCGTAAGCTCTGAAAGTAGATCGTCGAATTGGTTCGCCCGGAAATCTCTGATCCTCTCGCGGACAGTGCGTTGCAACAGCCGGAGATTCTTTCGATTTGCGGGCGAAGGGTACCAAGATGTATGTCTAATAAGAGCGTTTTTCCTCTTTAGGAGTGCACTCAGTTCCTCAGGTAGGGCCCGGCGGCGGATATCCTCCGCGGGAATCTCCCTCGAGGCCTCGCTTAAAACAGCGCTGAGATGACTGCTAAAGGCAAAAATGGCCTTGTCCGTCTCGTCAGTTGTGGTAATTTTGTCCGAAAATGATTCTACAATAGAGGGTGTCTTGAGGAGACCTGAACGTACCCTTTCCCAATTCACGATGGACTTGAGAAGGGCCGTGTTGTCATTGTTTGCGCCGAGTCTTAGTACTACGGGCAGGTGATCTGAGTCTAATGCGTGAACCACTTCTATAGAACGAAACTTTAAAGTTACATTCTTCAGAAGGGCCACGTCCAAAATGTCTGGTCGGTGTTCGTGATCGTGTGGATAGTGTGTCGGTTCTCTGTGGGGTTATGAGGTCGAACGGCAAGCCGTCGATGAGTAGGTTGAACAGTTTTGCCCCGTTCCTGTTGTTTGCTACACATCCCCAAGATGTGTGTTTAGCATTTAGATCGCCAGCCACAATGACAGCAGAACCTAGATTTGATATTTTAGTTAGGTCAGAATGTTGCAGTAGTTGTGTAGGAGAGTTGTACGCAGATACTATGACTATTGTAGGATGTCCCTCGAGGGCTATTTTGCAGATTGAAACTTCTAAGTTTATGAGGTCGGGAGGGCTGATTTTACTACAGTGCAGGTCTTTCCTATAATAGATGATAGTACCGCCGCCCTGTCTATCCGGTCTGTCATCACGAATAATGGTATAATTAGCTATGTTAAAATGCTTATGGTTTGGCTTTAAAAATGTTTCTTGTATAAGTATAATATCTATTAAGTTGTCTTTAATGAAGAGCATTAGTTGGTCTTTCATCCCCCTTATTCCATTTGCATTAAAGAACGCTATGTTTAACGACCTGGGTTTTATCTTATTGGTTGTACTAGACATATTGTTTGTTGAAATCCGCCAATAAGGCGTCATGCTCGGTTAGCAGCTGGATGGCCCTGCGGCCGTCCGCTCCCTCCATCTCCGCCTCCAGAGCAGCCAGGCGCGCCTGAAGGGCGCGAACCTTATGCAGTGGGGAGGAGACATCGGGCATATAATGATGATTAGGCGTGGGCGGTGTTACCGCCATCGGGGCAGAGTGTTGTCTATTGTTGTGCCAGGCGGCATTGCCAACATTGGTGGATGAAGTTGTCGCCGGTTTAAAGTGAGATAGCAGATTACTCTCTCCGCTGGGCCTTGTTGACGGTTTGGGCTTTGGAAAGTTATTATCGTTTCTTTGGGGTGGGAGAGTTTCTCGAGATACCCTTACTGACTTAGCACCGACTGACGCTACTAACCTATTTACGTGAGCCTGATTAAAGGTCTGTGGTTTTTTACGGGGAGGGGCCATTGGGCACGATCTACTATTGGCGGTGTGACCCTCTTGGCCACACAGGACGCACGCCACGGGTGCACCCTGTGGAAGATCACATTTCCAGGAGGGGTGGTCACCCAGGCATTTCACGCAGCGTGGGTGCTCGGAGCAACCCTTCTGCGTGTGGCCATATCTTTGGCACCTGTGACACTGGATGACCATGTCACGGGCGCGGGGGATCTCGACCCTCACTCTTAACATCAAAACTTCTTTGAGTTCTAGCAATTTGCGCCTGTTTTCAGTATCAGTCGCAGCCTTTACTAGAACTGTATCAAAGTCGCCTCTATATTTACTGTATACTCGATGAACCTCCTTGACGTCAAGACCTTGTTCAAGAAGGTCATCAAGTATCAGGTTAACGTCAAATTCCTTGGGTAAGCATTTGATCATCACATTGAAGGTTCTCTCGTCCTGGAACAGGTCTCGAGAGAATAAGATTTTGGCCTCACTTAACATTTTACAAATAGTGCAAAACTGGTCTGTACCGGTGGTTTTTATTTTAATACCTACATTGCGCTCGAGGACGCAGAACACAGGTTTTATGCCCCTGAGGGCCAAGGTCCTAGTGATGAAGCCCCAATAAGAGGGGTCACCAATTGAAATAATTGGATATCTTTTAGCGCCGTACTGTGCGTCCTCGTTTGCTCGTTTGTTCATTTTATAACACAACCAACCTATAATTACACAAGAAATGCATAGATGACGTTGGTAACCAGTTTTATGGCATACTACGCCAGAGCTATTCACCACCGGAGGGTGCTAGTGCTGCGTGAGTCTCCACGCCGCACGGATAGATGGAGCTGGGATCGAGTTAGATCGCGCTATCGAAGTGTTCCCTTATTTTCATGACCCGGACTCTGTGTTAAAGCTAATTTGTACTTACTCGCTAGGGACCTGGTACATGCACTTTATGCGCTCTCACCAGCTGAGTCGTTTTAAGGTCGTATATCAGTCATTATAGTGTTGGGTTCGGTGTGCTCCCTCCCCTCGTGGGGATACACCTCGCTCAGCTCTGTACGCGTTTCTCGTGTAATAAAGTTACTCGCACTCACACGTGTGTTTCTACTTCGCGCCCCCGCCTCCCCGCATTATATCTGGCGCCCTACACGTGAGGCCAGTCAACGTGACGTCAGGCTACGAGACCCGTGACGTCAACCGCTACGGTGCTACGCGCTACGCAGTCTGCTACGAAGTTCGTGACGTCATCGACCACGGTGCTACGCGCTACGTATCCTGCTACGCACTTCGACACCCGTGACGTCATTAGCTACGGCGCTACGACTTCCGTTCTTGCGCTACGAGCAACGTCATACGTTCGACGACCCATATCAAGCATTAATGCCTTGAGGTACCGGGACTGCGAAATCTCAAATTCCTACTTATGTTACGCGATCGGGACGTATTACCACAGTGAAAGTTACCCGAAAACCAGCAAAAATGATGTCGCCGGAGCAGTTCCTTGAAATAATAGATAGGATACCTAGGCCACAGCCAAATAAGGGGTCATTCATTCACTGCAACTATACCTACAACGGTGCTAAGGATGGCGAAATAGTGGAAGCATTCTTATCGGCCGTCAATATCTACAGGCGCGCGGCTGATGTAGACGAAAGCACAGCAGTACAAGAACTGTCTCTCTTGTTGAAAGACGACGCTGCAAAATGGTGGCATGGAGTGAGAAAAGAGGTCACTACGTGGTCAGACTTTGAGGCCCGTTTACGAGAAAACTTCTCTCCTCTAAGAGAACCATACCTGATCTTCTACGACATCGCCCAGGAGAAACAGCTACCGGAAATGACGACTGAAGACTTCGTTCGTCGTAAGCGATGGCTGTGTTCCCATTTGCCGCATCCGGGTCTAAATGAATCTCAACAATTGGATTTGACATACGGACTACTACGAGTGGACATTCGGGAAAAGGTTACGCGCGCTAGCGTCAAGGATTTTAGGGACCTTTTGAGGGCTGCTCAATCAGCGGAGCACGTCCTTAAAGAAAAGTACAGTACCAATCCAGTTGAATTACCGAAGCCAATAGAGTGCAAGGATACCCGATCATCAATGGCACCAAATCGCAAGATCAAGTTTAGATTTTGCAAGAACTTTGGACATGCGGCTGATAATTGCCGAAAGCTGGCCGCCCGTAAGGAAACTGCACATAAGGAAGCAACAAGGCCTGATGCAATGGAAGCAGTTACCCAGTTTCCCTCACCCTCTGCGCCCAAGTTTAAATGCTACGGCTGCGGTGCTCCGGGAGTCGTGAGAAGTAACTGCTCAACGTGCCATGGTAACAAGGCTCATCGCCCTCCAACTGACCTTGGATTCTGTGCAATTGGTGCAAGCACCTCTACTGATGCAAGAGATCGCCCGGTTATCTACGTAAAGATTGGCAATGCTACAGGAGCAGTATACTTGGACAGCTGTGCCAAATCAAGCATCGCTTCATATTCCCTATACTGTGACTTGAAAAGAGAGGGATATGCCTTCAAGGAGTTAGGAGTTGGCATCACTTTAGCTGATGGTGTTCGGAAAAAGCAGAACGTGCTAGTTACTCAGGCACCGATTACCATCAACAACCGGACGGTGGTCACTACATTGCTGGTACTACCGGACTCACGCCGCAATCGTACACTCCTCGGGGTCGGGTTTCTTCAAGACGCTCACGTCGTGCTCAACCTGCCCCAATCCACTTGGCATTTTGTAGAAGAACCCACAGAAGAGTTTGAGCTCTATGAAGCAAGCTTCGTGAAATTTAGCGAAGGAGTTGCGCTTTCCACTATGATAGCTGAGGACGTTTCTTTGTCTCCTTCGTTGCCTGAGGAAAGCAACTCTGCATCTAGTCTGGTAGATGCCTATGGTCCTCTCAAGAAACGAGAAAAGCCATCCTCTCCTTCTAGAAAGAGGCAACGGGACATGCGCCATCTGGCAAATTACTCGCCTGTAATCGATGCTCTTTATGAAGACGCTATAGCCAACCTCCAAAACTACGACGAAGAGTCCGAGTTGGTTGACTTCGATGAGTACGTCCCAACTACATCAATATCTTCTGTTGATGTCAATAGCCTAGAAGAGTTCCTAGAAACGAACCGAGATGTGTTCACACCTAATGGAGAACCGGTAAAGGACTTCGAACACACTATCGAAACCGGAGATCACAAGCCAATATCCGTACCACCATATCGCTTATCACCCATGAAGACGGATATCCTGAAGAAGGAGATGGTAAAGATGTTGGCTGAGAAGGTGATAGAGCCTTGCTCATCTCCATGGGCAGCACCCGTAGTCATGGTGCCTAAGAAGGATGGGACTGTCAGAGTTTGCGTTGACTACAGGCAGCTCAATGCAGTGACAACACCTGATGCCTATCCTATGCCGAGGATTGATGACCTCCTGCACAACGCTAAACCCACACCGTATATGAGCACGATAGATCTGCGTGCTGGGTACTGGCAAATAAGTGTTAGAGAAGAAGATCGGGACAAAACAGCTTTTGTTACACCATTTGCAATGTACCGTTTCCGCCGAATGCCATTTGGACTGCGTAATTCTGCAGCCACCTTTCAGCGCATGATGGATCGGTTTCGGATTACACTTAGCCATATAAAGCTGTTGGTGTACTTGGATGACTTAATTGTCATGTCGGCTACCTTCGAAGACCACCTCAAAGATTTACAAGACGTCTTCAACAAGCTTAAGGAATTCAACCTCACAGCAAATCGTAGCAAATGCAACTTCTGCTGCCAAAAGGTAAAATATCTAGGGCACTATATCACTGCCGATGGATTGCAGCCTGACCATGCAAAAGTTAGTGCCATACTAGATATGCAGCCTCCTCGAAATCTGAAGCACCTACTCTCCTTCATCCAGATGTGTTCCTGGTATAGAAGATTTATACCCAGTTTCGCTAAAGTCGCAGAGCCACTGACGCGCCTGACCAAGAAGAACGCGAGCTGGCAATGGGAGCAAGATCAAGTTGACGCCTTTGCAAAGTTACGTGAACTCTTGTCGACGGCCCCTGTTCTTGCTCAAGCAGATGAAACCAGGCCATATACCATAAAAACTGACTCTAGCAGCTACGCGCTCGGTGCAGTTTTGGTGCAGGGGGAGGGTGATACAGAGCATCCAGTAGAGTACGCGAGTCGGCTCCTAACAAAACCTGAGCGGAACTACTCTACAACAGAACGAGAGGCCTTGGCTGTTGTGTGGGCGGTCCACAAGTTTAGAGGATACATTGAAGGTGCCAAGATAACAATTCTGACGGATTACCAAGCCCTAAGATGGCTCATGTCTTTGAAATCGCCAACTGGGCGTCTGGCCCGATGGGCCCTACTTTTACAACCCTACGACATCAGCATCAAGTATATTTCTGGCAAAGTAAATGTCGTGGCTGACTCTTTGTCAAGGCCTAGCTGTGAACCCACGTCGGAAGACGCCTGTGGAGTTTGCACAGTGGTAGTTGATATGCCTGCCAAGAACAAAGAGGTAATCAGGAAGGAACAGCATAAAGATGAAGAAATCGTGAAGATAGTATACAGTTTGGAAGGTAATGAAGAAGAAAAGGCTCGATACTGGAGCAAGAAGGGGTATTTTATGAACAACGGCCTACTATATCGATACAACCAGGACGATGAGGCGGATAACAGCCAGTTAGTCATTCCCAAACACGAGCAAGCCAGCATTATGACCACTTACCATAATGATCCAACTGCCGGACACTATGGAGCAGATAAAACACTTGAACGTGTTTCAAAAAGGTATTTCTGGAAGGGCATGAGACGAGACATCGAAGCATACGTCCGTAATTGTATACAATGCCAGCGTTATAAACCCTCAAACCAAAAGCCTGCTGGTCTACTTCAGACAACAGCCCACAATCAACGCTTTGAAGTGATCGCGTTTGATTTATTTGGACCATTGCCTCGAACTGCTGACAATCGAAACTGGATCTTCATTGTAGAAGATGTCGCAACCCGCTGGGTGGAGTTATTCACGTTGGAGCGAGCTACGGCCGAGGAATGCGGTAAAATACTGTTAGAGGAAATAATCCTCAGATATGGAACTCCGCGCCGCTTCATCAGCGACAATGGCACGCAATTTGTTAGCAGTGTCATTCAACAATTGACATATTCCTTGAACATTCAACATGGTTTCACACCTGTTTACCATCCAGAGACCAATCCAGTAGAGCGACGAAATCGAGACTTGAAGACTCAATTGGCTATCCTGGTGGAAGACAATCATATGACTTGGGCAGAGAAGATACCCAGCATCCGATTCGCTATGAATACGGCTTCGTCTTGCTCGACTCGATACACGCCTGCGTATTTAACGTTCGGACGTGAACTTAGAACTCCAGACGATGTTGAGCACGACCTTCGACAGATATTAGACAATGATAACTTCGTCAAAGAGGTTACTCCTCGGTTGCGTATGATGGCTGACACCTTAGTTCGAGCACGGGAGATTCAGGAAGCAAAAGAAGAAAAGAGAAAGGAGTACGTTGATAAGAAACGACAAGCTTGTCCTGAGTATCAACCTGGCGATCTCGTATTAGCTACGACTCATGTACTGAGTAAATCCAGTCAAGGGTTCAGTTCGAAGTTGGCTCCGAGACGTGATGGACCATATGTTATAGTTCGGCGACATGGACCTAGCTCTTTTGAGATTGCTAGAACTGACACGAATATCCCGGTTGGTATATATCATGCATCAGCTTTAGTAAGATACCGATCTGAAGATACTACGGTGCCAGAGCCCACATTGCCAATCCGGAAAAGAGGAAGACCTCGCAAGCAGAATGCGGTTAAGAAAAACGACGTGGTTAAACGCCGTGGTAGACCGTCTAAGAAGACTCAACAATAGCAGTCTCTCCTGTCCTAATCGTCGGGTCGTCTTCATGGACAGAGGGGGAGATTTATAACACAACCAACCTATAATTACACAAGAAATGCATAGATGACGTTGGTAACCAGTTTTATGGCATACTACGCCAGAGCTATTCACCACCGGAGGGTGCTAGTGCTGCGTGAGTCTCCACGCCGCACGGATAGATGGAGCTGGGATCGAGTTAGATCGCGCTATCGAAGTGTTCCCTTATTTTCATGACCCGGACTCTGTGTTAAAGCTAATTTGTACTTACTCGCTAGGGACCTGGTACATGCACTTTATGCGCTCTCACCAGCTGAGTCGTTTTAAGGTCGTATATCAGTCATTATAGTGTTGGGTTCGGTGTGCTCCCTCCCCTCGTGGGGATACACCTCGCTCAAATCAATACACCAAGCTCCGACACAGTCCCCGACCACCGGGCACACGCTTGCGTGGAGGAGGCGTCGGGTTTTACATTAAACGTTGTTTAAATGCTCACACTTGGCCACACCCCGTAGATCCTCAGCATGGGTCGGTAGAACAGATGTGGATCAATATAATCCTCAATGGGAAAAAACTAGTGATAGGAGTAGCGTACAGGCCACCTTGGATGGATATTGACCTATTTTTTGACGCCATTTCTAGCTCGATTAGTTCGATACCATTATACGATCACCTGATTTTGCTGGGTGATTTCAACATTGACATGTTACAGGCAACTAGCACAAAAGTAGCAAAATGTAACCAATTTTTATTTACCTTCAAGTTAAGTCAATTAATATCAGAGCCTACACATTTCACGAACAATAGTAAAACATTGCTTGACGTAGTTTGCACTGACATGCAAGCTAAAAATACACTTACTGCACAGGTGGGCACTCTTTATGGTCACCGTCTTGTTTTATGCGAGTACAATATAAGAAAGGATAAACCGAAACCTTACACTATAACCCACAGACCCCTTAAAAACATTGAAATTTCAACTTTTAACACTGACTTGCAGAGTGTACGGTGGGATCTGCTCACGACTTTTTCGAGCGTTAACGATGAGGTTGAAGCGTTTACCAAGCACATAGTCTATTTATTCGACTTGCATGCCCCAATACAAAAAACTGTAGTCCGAGGCCCATCTTACCCTTGGATAACGGATACAGTTAAACAAATGATGAGGTTGCGCGACAAAGCCGCCGCGGATTACCACAAAACCGGGTCTGATACTAAAAAACTTTATTACAAAGACTTAAAATCTACGGTAAATAAAGCCATATACAGGGAAAAATCTGCCTACTTCAAATATAACATCAATAATAAAGTCAACAACCCTAAACTTTTATGGAAAAATCTAAAATCTACCCTTTTGCCTGATAATAATACAGAATTGCCCACTAGTTTTAATGATCCCAATGTTATCAATAAGCACTTTTTAAGCTTACCCATTAATTTGCAAGTCACCATTTCTCAATTAACATATTTCGAATTTCGTAGGTTTGGCAATTCTGTATTTCATATTGAGCCAATTGGCATGGATAAAATGTTAAAAATTATTAGAGGTCTGAAATCAAACGCAGAAGGTGGTGACAGTATTAGTTTAGATATGTTAATTATGACTTTCCCACAAACATTAGACATGATAATGGATTTAATAAACACCTCCATTACAACCTCCACATTTCCTGACCTTTGGAAACTGGCTATAGTGCGACCACTTCCTAAGAACACAAACCCCACTGAGCTAAAGGATCTTAGACCCATAAGTATATTGCCATGTTTGTCTAAGATACTTGAGAAAGCAGTATGCTTACAATTAACACAATACCTTGAGAATAACAACATTTTACCTGATGTCCAGTCAGGTTTTAGAAAGGGACGAAGTACCACAACTGCTTTGCTGGATGTCACTGACAACATTTTGTGTTCCCAGGATAAAGGAATGTGTACATTGCTTGTACTGCTTGATTTTTCTAGGGCATTTGACTGTATTAACACTGACTTATTATTATCTAAGCTAAGCTATTATGGTTTCGACAATGCTGCATTAAATTGGTTTGCCAGCTACCTTAGCAATCGTTACCAGTATGTCAAGCTAAGCCTAAATGATGGCTCCACCCGGGTCTCAGAGAAGATGGAAGTCACTAGAGGGGTGCCGCAGGGATCGATCCTCGGTCCAATCCTTTTTATTTTGTACTCAGCGGACATTAGATCATACATTACACATTGCAAATACCATATTTATGCTGATGATATCCAAATCTATATCTCTTGCAAACCATCTGAAATTGAATATGCTGTACATAAGCTAAACTATGATCTGTCTAACATATCCACTTGGGCTACTAACAACAGTCTACTGCTAAATCCTGCCAAAACCAAGTATCTTATTTTCGGTACTAACCATATGTTGAACAGTCTCAGTTCATCCTATGAAATAAAAATGTTGGATGAACCTATAGAGCGGGTATATGAAGCACGAAACCTAGGTCTCATAATGGACTGTGATCTAAGATACGAGAAGCATGTGGCAAGCACTGTTAGAGGTTGCTTCTATAAACTTAAAATATTATATAAAATTAGGCCTTATATAAGTGAAAGGTTACGTGTCCAACTGGTTGAATCACTTGTTTTATCTAAATTGAACTATATGGATACAGTGATTGGTCCACGTCTTCTTGCGAAAACAAAGAGGCTCATCCAGCGTGTCCAAAATGCCTGCTCTCGTTACTGTTTTAACATCCCATTGAGGGCCCATGTCACGCCATTTCTGAATGACCACAATATTCTTAAAATGCAACACCGTCGTAAACTCCACTTGGCATGTTTGCTCTTTGGAGTAATACAGCACAAAGCACCATCATATCTGTATGAGAAGTTGTCATGGTTCTCCAGCCACAGAACTCGTGGAACCCGCCAATGTAGCTTGCAGCTAATGACTCCGCAACACGCCTCAGCTGCGTTCAAAGGTAGTTTCCGATATGTCGCCACCAAATGTTGGAATAACATCCCTCCACCAATAAGGAACCTGCAAAATTACACCAATTTTAAACTTAAGCTTACGAAATTTATTTTACAACATCAACTAAAACAAGGAACTTTGAGGCTAGATACGAGCTGTTTTTAATGGTAGTACCTACCTTAGTTGTATGTCCCATTTGTGTGATGGCGTCATTTTTGTTTTGTTTTATCCATTTTCCCTTTGTTAATAGTGTTAATACTCGTAGTAAGTAGTTGAGTTCACTTAATTCAGTAGTTATCATTTAGTATTTTTGGCAACATTGTTTGATTGTTTTTTTGTTAATGAGTTGTCATTCTGGTATTTTATTTTATAGTTTTTCTTGTTTCGTGTCCGTGTATATAATGTTATTAGTTTTATCTTATTTTAGAGCTGTGCTCACGACGCAAATATCGCATTTCTGATTTAGGTTATGCCTCAGGGGAGGCACACTTAGAAACATTGACAGATGGCAAGACGACAGCGACGCCTGGTGTATGTTTGGTGACCAGTGTTTAAAAAAAAAAAGTAGGCGGCCATTTTGCTTGTTCAATGACAGGTCCTTGGTCCTTCATTGTCAACTCTGGCTCTCTGACGTTCGGATGTTGATGCGCTTTTCGAAGTTATCTCTTGTTATCGCAAAAGTTACTGTTAAATTTTGGTTAAATTCTTACTTGTTTTTGTTGTTCGTTATTGTTGTTTGTGTTGAGTTTTGTTTTTTGTTACGTTTTCTTTTATCTAGTTTTACTTTGTTTTTCAATTGTTAACTGTTGTTTTGTTATAACATGAGTAAATTACCGAAAAGATATTGTGTTTTTGGCTGTGACCCTCTAGGTAAGTGGTTTTATAATATACTTACTAAAAGTAAAATCTCCCAAATCGTGGCTGATAAGCCCTTTTATTAGCTGCCTTGCAACTTGCGTATTTTGCGACGCAAGGTATTTTTTCTTAAATTATCTTGTCTTTTTATTTGAGTTTTGATAATAAAAAATACCACGCAAATAGTATGTGTTGTTATGTACCTACTAAATATATGGGTGCACATAGTCTTTGAAGGAAAGGAAACAAAACTGATATACACAATACTTAATAGGTAAATTAATGTATATGTGGTCATTAAAAACTAATCTTTAGTTCAAAAATAGGGCTTAATAAAGCTTTCTATGTTGTAATAAAACATTAATCAAAATGAAAACAGTATTTATAAGACTTTAATTGGTGGTATTTTTTTGGCTTACTCTATAGCTAATAAGAGGCATAAGAAAAATTATCACTTTCATGGACGGAGTCCTATGGTCTATAAGTACATAATATCAAAACTGTGCAAAAATATTAACAGAATTGCAAAAAATTAAGAATTTCAGTAATATTAAGAAAATAACACATCGTTTCTTATGTTTCAGTCACATTTGGTGTTCCTGTACATCGCTTTCCTAACCCAGAGAAACACCCTGATTTGTTTACTTCTTGGGTAACAGTCGTTGGTGAGAAACTGAAGGAAAGTGATCCGAGCAAAATATATAAGAATAAAAGAGTATGTGATCACCACTTCGATCATATATATAAGATTTCTGGAAGACGATTAAAGCTGACAGCAATACCATCAATTAATTTATTTATTTTAAAATTATGTCCCATAGTGAATGAAAAGCATTCACTATAAAGATTTAGAAGCTACATTTGTATAAAAATACACCTGCCTGTTTCATGTACCTATAGGTTTCACCGGAAGACCAGCGCTGGCTCCCGGGCCAGCATTTATGCTGAGGTGTGACCTTGTCGTGGCATACGCAACAACGATTTTATTTTATTTTATTTCTTACTAGCTGTGCCCCGCGGTGTTACCCGCTCATCACACGGGAACACTAAATTTATTCGGGATAAAAGTATCCTATGTCCTTCCCCAGGTCTCAAACTATCTCCATACCAAATTTCATCTAAGTCGGTTCAGCGGCTTAAGCGTGAAGAGGTAACAGACAGACAGACAGACAGACAGACAGACACACATTCGCATTTATAATATTAGTATAGATATTAGTTGTCCACTTTGTGTATGTTAACGAATATTCGAATAAATTATCATTCTATACTATTCTATTCATGTAGTTCCTCCGTGTATTATAAAATTTTCTATCAATTAAGTAAATTGCAATATTTATAACTCAAATCTGACTATAAATGTTTTATAATTAGTTACAGTATCTACTGATGTAAATTTTATTATTGATGATAAAATTGCAATTTTGTTTTCCAGGTGTCCGGCAAACCTGTTCGACTTTTGCAGAAGTAGACCACAGCTATTCACATACCCAAAGAGAAAGTTTGCAACCTACACCACTGATGGACATTACAAATTTGCCGAATTCATCCAGACCGATTGACCAACCGACAAACATAACTGAAGAATCATCACAGATTCCAGTACCATCAGGGTCTATGGAAACAACTTGTATGGTTGTACCTGACCAATTTCAAAGGCGAAAACCATGTATAAGATTTAATGCAGGTGAGAAAAAAACTCATTTCCATATATCTTATATTATTATTTTTTTAGGTACAAAAAAATCTGTAACTTTTGTAGGAATGAAAGGGGTTATTCTGACCCATAACAAAAATTAAAGCCGCCGGTCAATTATTATGAGACAAAGTTATAATCTTATCATAACAACCATAGCATTCGACAAAATTAGTTTTGCATGTACATAGAGGTTGTATTTACTACTAGCTGTGCCCCGCGGTGTTACCCGCTCGTCCCACGGGAACACTAAATTTATTCAGGATGAAAAGTATCCTATGTCCTTTCCCGGGTCTCAAACTATCTCCATACCAAATTTCATCTAAGTCGGTTAAGCGGTTTAAGCGTGAAGAGGTAACAGACAGACAGACAGACAGACATACTTTCGCATTTATAATATTAGTATGGATATGGATGATAGCGACCATAACAACAATAATGTTTATTTGACCACAATAGGCAGGATGTAATTTTTTAGGATGTCAATCGATCCTGTTTTTTATTGGGATCAATGCCTGCATGGGATTAACTACTCTTAGACTGCTGTTAAAGCCAAAAATGGCCATTAAAGTTTGACATCCCTACGGAGCGACCAATATATGTATGAAACTAGTTGTTTTTACCACAAATTTCCCATACCTATGGAAAATCACTTTGTCAGCATCAAAAGTAGCTCACAATTTAAGCTATGTCAGCTATGTTCGATACTGAGCGTACATGATAGCCTTAGTATAATTGTATTGTTGAATTATGAGAATTCTGAAAATAGATTCAGATATGCTTTTGGATTTTAAAAAGTATCAAATGTGCGTACCTTTGAAGTCACATATTTCAAAGTCCTTTTACGAAATAATTATTATATCAATAAATACTAATAACTTAAACTAAATACCTAATAATTTTACAACTAAAATATAATTGCAGGCTTAATCCAATATTTGAGACTCCATATTAGTCCTATTTGTTATGAAAAAAAGCTGCACTTTGTGATGTAAGCAAGCCGTTTTGCACAGTGATAATATAGACCAAAATAAATGATTTCACTCGAGGAGAAATTAGTTTCACCCCTTAGGAACACAGATGGCGCCACTTATTCAAAAAAGTTTAAAACATTCTAAATCCTAAACGGATACTCCGATTTTGACAAGAGGTGCCAATTGGCAGATAATTACCCAATTTAACATGAAAAAAATTAAAATAAGGTATAAAATTATTTTAGATACTTAAAAAATAATAATTTGTGATTTTTTGAAATTTTACTCGTAAAAATGTATGTACATGGTACTTTTTTATTTATTGATATTAATATACAACTAATTTTACATTTACGAAAAAAAACCGCATTTATCATTAGCTCGTATAGTTCCAAAGTTATTGAAGAATACAGACATGGCGCCGCTGGGTCAAAAAATCTAAAACCTCAACGGATATTCCGATTTTGATAATTAAGGTGCTAAGCGACAGATAATTACTTAAATTAATTAAAAAAATATAATTAAAATTAAAATAGGCAAAAAGTAATAATAAATACAAAAAAAACATACATTTTAAAGAAAAATAATCATTTTTTTGGGGCTTTTATGTAATTTCATATTGAAAAAATTATGAATATGGCTTTATTTTACTTATGTATATTATAACACTATTAATTAATCGATTAATAAAAAACCGCATATCAAGAACTTGTACAGTTCCAAAGTTATTGAAGATTTTACTATAGAGTGCCGGTGCGATGTTGCCGCCGCACGTGCAACTTATGTACATGTATTTATAAAAGTATTATTTTAATTTAAATATGTATCAAAAAATATTGATTGAAACACACGATTTTCACACATTATTAACTGTAACAAAACGGGACTTAATCGCGTTAAATTACAAGAAGTGTTTATTTAATTACCTTGACATTTCAAAGAGACTGAAGATGCAGGCATCATAAGATGTCGTCTTGCCACATGAGTATTTCGATTATCACGTTCAAAACGTCGAGGTAATAAACACTTTTTAAACGCGAATCATCATCCTCCTAGCCTTTGTCCCATTTTTTGAGAATGAATTCTCAATCGGGGTCGGCTACCTAAATCCCAAGATGTGGCGTAGGCACTAGTTTTTACGCAAGCGACTGCCATCTGACCTTCCAACCCAGAGGGGAAACTAGGCCTTATTGGGCTTAGGGCTTAGGCTTATAGGTGGTTTCCTCACGATGTTTTTCCTTCACCGAAAAGCGAGTGGTAAATATCAAATGACATTCCGTACATAAGTTCCGAGAAACTCATTGGTACGGGCCGGGTTCGAACCCGCGACCTCCGGATTGAAAGTCGCATGCCCTAACCACTAGGCTACCACCGCTTCTAAGCGCGAATAAGTCTCGTTTTGTTATAGGTAATAATGTATCAATAATGTCGAGCAATATCGTATATGGAACTTGCATCCCGACGGCTTGTCCACTTTAAGGCTTTGGGCACTTCACTACTTTTCTTAATGCTTTTTATTTTTTTCTTTTCAGAAAGAACCTTCGAGTTTTTGCAAAAGAAAACTACGCAGGTCAGCGCGAGAAAAGTGAGACAACGGGAAAATGAAATAAGAAGACTACGCCAAAAAGTTAAAAGTTATAAGGTGCGTCTTCAACAACTGAAGAAGTTGACACACAAATGTAATTTTGAAAAGTTAACTCAAAACATGTCTCTATCGGCTAAGTTATTTACTAGGATGCAGTGCATGGAAGGACAAAAAAAAAACAAAGGACATAGATTTACTGTGGACGAAAAAATTCTATGTCTGTCCTTGTACAAAAGAAGCCCAAAGGCTTGCAGATTGATGAGCAAGCATTTTACCTTGCCATCGCGCAAAATTTTAAAATCATTACTGAGCCAGATAAAAATAAATCCCGGAATTAATGAAATCATTTTTAAAGAATTAAAATCCACAGTTAAAAAATTCAAGCCACAAGATCGTCTGTGTACATTAATTTTTGACGAAATGTCAATTGCACCGCAACTAATTTATACTGCTTACACGGACGATATTGTTGGTTTTGAAAATTACGGAGATGAAAAGACAAGTAGGTTTGCTAATCACGCATTAGTATTTATGATAAAAGGCGTAAAAAAAAATTTTAAACAGCCTGTAGCTTACTACTTTACACAAAGTTTATCAACTTTAAAACTTAAAAATATTATAACAGAAGTTATAACAAATGTACAGGCTACCGGTCTCACCATAGTCGCAACAGTATGTGACCAAGGTGCACCAAATCCAAGTGCTATCAACAAATTGATATCTGAAGCCAAGGCGGAATTTAAAAATGATGTCATTTATATTAACAAATGTGAAATTATACCCTTGTTTGACGTTCCCCACTTATTAAAAGGAATAAGAAATAATTTATTAAATAAGGACATGACTTATGAATATAAACATGAAAAGAAAAATGTTAAATGGGAATATTTCTATAAAATTTATGCAGCTGACAAATCTCATGGTGAGTTGAGGCTATTACCTAAAATAACCAGGGAGCATATCGATGAAAGCAAATTAAAAAAAATGAAAGTAAAAAATGCGGCTCAATTATTTAGTCACAGCATGGCTGTGGCTACAGACAATTTAGTGGCGAGAGGTGACCTTCCATCGGAATGCTTAGAAATAGTGCCTTTTGTTATTATAATAGACAAACTGTTTGATTCCTTGAACGCATCAAGTTTTTCTGCTCCCTGTGGTAAAAAGTATAGAGCAGCTGTGAAAAGAAAGTCTCCTCACCATGAGCTTTGGCAAGAGGCTCTTCTCATGTTGAAATCAATTGTGTTTATAGCAAAAAGAGGTGATGGGTCACAGTATAAAAAACATGTACCAACTGTTAATAATTTTATTAAGACTGTTGAGGGATTCAAGTCCCTTTGGCAATTATTATCACAAAAATATCGTCTGGATGCAATGTTGACAAGAAATTTTAATCAAGACCCACTTGAGAACTTTTTTGGCAGTATTCGCAGTTTGGGTGCTCGCAATGTAGCACCCAACTGCATGGGATTTGAGGGAGCATTTAAAACTTTATTAGTAAATAACATGAGTAGTGATCATTCGGTCAACTCCAATTGTGAAGAGGATACAGGAAAATGCTTGCAATCGCTGTCTTTTCTAATTAAAAATAAAGTAAAAAGTAGTGCTCCCTCACAATCCCAAAATGTAGTAATCGATGAGCCTTTAGAAATGGTGCATAACACTCAAAATGATTCGGGATCTGATCAAACAACCTATGTCTGTGGGTGGGCCTTGATTAAGTGCTTACAAAGGGTCGTAAAAGGTTGCGCACAATGTAAAAGCAAGCTATTAGGCGATTCAAAGAACGAAAAATATCGTTACATACACGCCAAAGAATTTGAAAAAGATAAGGAATGGCTTTGTTATCCCTCAGATTGCCTAGTAGCTTGTTTCCAAGACATACAGAACACTACCATTGCCTTCCTCAACAGTGAATGTTTTAAAATTAAAATAAAAGAACGCATCATCGCTTTTGTTGATATATTCACAGATTTTTCCTTTATGGACTGTGATACACACAAACTTAAATTAAAAGAATGTTTTGTTGATACAACTATTAATATAATTATCTACAGTTGGTGCCGATCAGTAAATAGAATATTAGAGGGTAAAATTATTTATAATGGTAAAGACAATATAAAAAAAACAGCTCAATTATATTTCAATAGACATAAAACATTTAAAAAATAAGTAAAGATAGATATTTTATTTATATCCTACGTAATTCCCGATTGAATGTAATTTTTCTTTATTAATAAATTGAGAAAAATTACATTAAACTAACTAAGGTACCATTGTACTTGTACCGATTTAGATTCAGATGTAGTGCATAAAGTTTTGCCATTGTATTTTGTCGGGAAAGTTTGTTTTTGTCTCAACTTTTTTTACCGAAGTTAAAAGAAAAGTCGTGATTAAAAGAACTTTTTCCGACAAAATACGAAGGCAAAACATTATTCACTACATCAGAACGACGACGTGCGTATAAATATCTATAGATACGTACTGCACAGTGATATGTATAGCTATACATCTATCTATACGGATTTAGTTCATCCAACATTCTGTAGAGGCAGCACCGTCCATACATGCAAATTGAAGAGCTGTGTTGCCACTCTTCTTCATATATATTACTTTACTATTACTTTACTCTTTGTTATGCCTCTAGAATTGAATTGACGTGACACTGACAGCGCTTGGGTGCGTTCAGGATCACGCATCCTAAACGCGATTAGCGCTCGTGCGCGCAGCTCTCCGTGGCGCCACCTATGGTCCCACCGGAAGATCAGCGCTGGCTCTCGAGCTAGCATCTTGCTGAGGTGGGACCTTTTCGTGGCACAGCCATAAAAATAGTTGCTATTTGTTTTGTTTTATTTTATCTTGTAATAATTTCTGTCACACCATTTATGTAATTATGTTTTATGTCTCGTCGCGAATAAATGTATTTCTTTCTTTCTTTCTTTCTTTCTCAGCTCTGTACGCGTTTCTCGTGTAATAAAGTTACTCGCACTCACACGTGTGTTTCTACTTCGCGCCCCCGCCTCCCCGCATTATAATTTATGATTAGGTACTGTTTTTGCCATTGTTTTTGCAATTAACTACGCTGCAGGTTTCGTGACGCATATTTATTTATTTAATGCCTTAATTTCGCTAGTAAAAAGTGACAGTTGGCCTGACAAAAGTTCCTTTTTTGGCCACGGCACGCGCTGCGATCGATTCGTGGTTCCCCCACCACCTACTTCGCACCCAGCGAATAAGAACGGCACTCACACTAACACTCGAAGTGACAAGTGACATAACTTTCATTCAATCCATTCGTGCCAGCTTTAGTGAATCGACCTATAACAGGTGTTCCGATTTCAAACAACGTAGGTGATGTTTGAAATCGAACACCCAAAAAAGTTTATGGCTCTTTATCCGTTCAATAATGCCTATTGCTGTAGAATTTTTGTCTCTATGTTCGAACATGTTTCTTAACATATGATCAATGTTACTACTTAAAACAGGGCCATTGGGATTTATTGGTATATAATTGACAACATTTCATATTTTTAAGACTATCATTTTATTACTTTTCTGAATTCTGCTTAAAAAGATGAAGTAATCTCTGTTTTTATTTATTTACTGAGATGATTATTTACTTTATTATTAATTTATAAAAACATACTCATTTTAAAATGTGGCAACACAGAAACCAGAACTTAATGGAACGGTTACTTTAGTCGGTTTTCTTATTAAAAAAAAACTTAATCAAACTCGGTATGCATCTGTCACCTGTCAACGTCAAAAAAAATATATATATATTTTTTCGCTCTTTGGTTTAGACAACAACCCGATTCAGCCCGTATTGTCTTAGATTGTAGTTATTTGATGTATTTTCTTATATTTCTTTAAATACAGAATAATAAATTCAAAGATTTTATTTTAAGGTACACGACTTAAAGCCCTGTCGATCTCTATATTAATTTCCACCTGTTATAAATATGAAATGTTGTCAATTGAACACAACATTTTGAATTTTTCATTGATAATTTTTGTTTCAACAACTACTCGAACGTGACAAAATTCACTTCACACACACACTGATTTTCTTTTTTCAACTTATTTTCGACTGCACGCAATGAAAGCATGAAATAGTTATGTTACTTTCTAGAACTCAATGAATAGAATTAAGTATTCACTTTAAAAAAATGGTTGAAATTATCAACTAGTTTGTCATACTATGTTTTTTTTTTAAACGAAGGCCTCTTAATTCGTCTACTATTCCAAATTTTAATAAAGTGCGAAAGCTATTTAACGCTTAACAAATACGGTACACAATATAATTAATATCGTTAGGTTACGTGGATGATTTAAAATAAGTTTCTGTCAAAAAATTCGTTTTTGTGATAAGCTAATATAGCCAACGGTACTTTTCTTTGAACATCCATCAATTGCTCACAGAGACGATTCTAAAGAGCCCAAACTCGATATGATTGCTTTATTTATTACGGAGTTCCTATGGCCACCTTCCAGCTCCATCATCAGATCAGCTCCACGTCACTCCGGTCACGGAATCGGAAACCGGAAAGTGGGTCAAATTTAACTTGCAAACATTCATTACAACGGTACAGGTGAAAGTTAATAAAAGCTTGTAAAAATACTTTTTGTCCATTGAAAAGTGGTTTTCGGAATTATAATAATTTAGAATAGTTATGCTTTCGAACAAACGAAAAATATTTAAATATTTTATAGGACAATCTTAACAAATCGACCTAGTCCCAAACTTAGCAAAGCTTGTACTATGAGTAGGTATTAGACGACGATATATACAATATATAAACACATATTATACATATAGACCAGGAACAAATATTCGAGTTCAACACACAAATATTATTTGCCCTCGCCGGACCAAACCGGGAAGATCTAGTAAATTGAATATCGAAACCAAAAGGGCGAGATCTTAAACATCTTCATTTTAAGGGTTTCATACCTATTTGGCGCGCGCAATCCTTCAGCAGCTTCTGTTGAGGTGGCAGTTCTAACCAAACCATACCTTAGCTATTTATTCAGCTATAGCAGTAGTTTATTTTCTGAGTTGTAACCCAACCATATGAGCTAGTTGCACAGTACATTATATACGCTAAAGCTGTATGGAAACTAGGCCCTTTTTAACTGACTCCAAAAAAGGAGGATGTTCGACTGCGTGTATTTTTTTTGTATGTTCACTGATTACTCCGCCAATTGTGGACCGATTTAAAAAAATCTTTTTTTATTTGAAAGAGTATACTCCAGAGATGGTCCCATTATAACCAAGTTGGGATCTGATGATGGAATCCCAGGGAAATCGAGCGCAACCTTCAAATTTTATAGGCACTCATAATGTTGTTCATATAATTATTTTCTAAAGCTACCTATTTAAGTATTTGCATATGGTAGTTATCAACTTCTTATGCAGAGCTGATGATGGAAGGTATAACCCCTTAACGGTTAGAAGTTAGGGGATAGTTTAAACGAGATGCATGCAAACAAGACCTCCCCGATCACCCCGCTATAAGTATTTTATTTGAATCACTAAGAAGCAAAAAAATAATTTTAATAAAAAAAGAACCGACTCCAAAATAACTGAAAGGCCAAAAATTACCCGTCCATGTACAGATAACATTTGAATCACTTTTTGAAGTCGGTGCCAAACCTCACGTTAATTATAATATATACCTACTAGCTTTTGCCCGCGGGTTCGCACGCGTTAAAAAAAATACGTTCTTGCTTTCTTTGTTTTTTCTTAATCACCATATCTACAGGTAACTTAGCCTTTCATCAGATTTACTTGAATTCTTCAGTTTTAGCATGTGGTATTTTCTAAGTGCGGGACAATCTTAATTAATGTAAAATTGAAAAAGTTTTTTGTTTGGTTTATCTATATCTCAGCTATTATTAAGGCCTTATTGAGGGTTCCGTACCCAAAGGGTAAAAAACGGAACCCTATTACTAAGACTTCGCTGTCCGTCCGTCTGTCGGTGTGTTCATCTGACACCAGGCTGTTAAAAAACCCTTAATCTAATGAATAACTTTTTTAAAGGGTCTAACAGTTTATTTATAGAAGAAGGAAGAAGTTGATAAATACTATTTTAAATAAATTGGACACGGCACTATGTAACTGACTTTTTCTACAATACTTTTACACATTTACGAGTAAGTATTCTCTTTGAAAACAACAGCGAAAAAGGATAAAGAAGCCGTTTACAACGCACTACACTCGTGCCAAGTCGCAGACAGCGCACGCAATAAACACAAACAGTGACCGCTCGACGCAGCACTCGCGACCGCAATATAATTTTCTCAAACACGCAATGAAATAAAAAAAAAAAAAAAAAAACTAAAAAAAAAAAAAAAAAAAACCTACGCGTTTTTTATGGTTTGAGTAGACAATTTTATCGCTAATATTTAAATGAAATATTTTCAATACCTCGGCGAGAAATGGGGTTGCCAGCCTCATACCTATCCGGCCTCACCTCGCTCGGCCGTCTATTTCTATTCCGCCGGCAACCCCTCACTTCTCGGCCTCTGTAGTAATGTACTATATTACTCTATGCTCGCGACGACGCGAAGTCCGCTTCGGGGCCTCGTAAACGCTGGCGTCTGTGTGTGTGCGCTGTTTTGACGGCTTGTACAAACGAAGTCACTGTTAACTATACACCCATAGACCTTAACACGTTGTACTAAGGTTTATATTAGTTCACAAATTTACAGTTATCAGTGGCTTCGTTTGTACGTATAACTAGTCTGTACTTTGAGGTATTTAAAAGAATGTAAACAAACCATTAAATGGGTTGTTTATTATAAGATAACGTTTGGTTCCTGTTAATTTATTTATATTATAATTATTAAATAATTGACCTAACTACTGCAGTCCGTTCAATTTAAAATAACATGTGTTATCGCTTAATTTAACCGAATATATACAAATTCACGAATACAAACATATTTTTATCACATTAAATCTTATATATAAAACTCAAAGGTGACTGACTGACATAGTGATCTATCAACGCACAGCCGAAACCACTGGACGGATCGGGCTGAAATTTGGCATGCAGGTAGATGTTATGACGTAGGCATCCGCTAAGAAAGGATTTTTCAAAACTCACCCCCTAAAGGGGTGAAATGGGGGTCCAAAGTTTGTATGGGGAAATAAGATTGGTTATTATTTTTTTATTTGAAACTTCACAGGAGTATTTCTAACGATAAATGAGTGAACACGTGTTTCAGGTTTTTTGAAAATTCAACCTCTAAAAGGGAGAAATGTGGTGACATAGTCTGAAAATCAGCATGGGTATTGTTTTTATGGTTTATCGGGTCGCTGATTACGAAAACCGCAACGATTTTAAAATCTAACGTGGCGGACGTGAGTTACCATCTCCCCTATTGGGGTTAAAAGGGGTTGAAATGTCTAAATACTAAATCGCTGGTTCTAGAGAGTTAAAATTTGGCACGTAGGTTCCTTATAAGGTGTAGGGGTGCACTAAGAAAGTATTTTTCAAAACTCACCCCCTAAAGGGGTGAAATGGGGTTCCGAAGTTTGTATGGGGAAACAAGATTAGTTAGACTATTTTATTCGAAACTTCACAGGAGTATTCCTAACAATAAATGAGTAAACACGTGTTTCAGGTTTTTTGAAATTCTTTTACCATCAAAAAACATACATAAAATTACAAATTTAAGTAATTTCTCGCCAAACTGTAACGTTTATTGGCGAGACCATTCAACCCCTAAAAGGGAGAAATGTGGTGACAAAGTCTGAAAATCAGCATGGGTATTGTTTTTATGGTTTATCGGGTCGCTGATTACGAAAACCGCATAATGATTTTAAAATTCAACGTGGCGGACGTGAGTTACCATCTCCCCTGTTGGGGTGAAATGGGGTTGAAATGTCTAATTACTAAACCGCTGGTTCTAGAGAGTTCAAATTTGGCACGTAGGTTCCTTATAAGGTGTAAGGGTGCACTAAGAAAGGATTTTCAAAACTCACCCCCTAAAGGGGTGAAATGGGGTTCCAGAGTTTGTATGGGGAAACAAGATTAGTTAGACTATTTTATTCGAAACTTCACAGGAGTATTTCTAACAATAAATGAGTAAACACGTGTTTCAGTTTTTTTTTTATTCAGCCCCTAAAAGGGAGAAATGTGGTGACAAAGTCTGAAAATCCATTGGTAATGCTTTTATGGTTTATCGGGTCGCTGGTTACGAAAACCGCAACGATTTTTAAATCCAACGTAGCGGACGTGAATAACATCTTCCCTTTTAGGGTGAAATGGGGTTGAAATGTCTAAATACTAAACCACTGATTCTAAAGAGTCCATATTTGGAACCTACGTGTCCTTATAAAGTCTAGGGGTGCAATAAAAGAAGCATTTGTCAAAAGTTACCCCCCCCCCCCCCCCCCCCCCCCCCCAAAGGGGTGAAATGGGGGTCGGAAGTTTGTATGGGGAAAAAAGATTAGTTAGACTATTTTATTGAAAACTTCCAAGGAGTATTTCTAACGATAAATGAGTAAGCACGTGTTTCATGGTTTTTTGGGACGTTAATTGCAAAAATGGCATCAAATTTGAATTTCACTATTGTGGACATGAAAATTCTTGAAAGCATTTGTGCCTAATTGCAATTCAATCGGTGCAGTAGTTTTGCAGGAAATCGGTTGTAACAGACGGACTCACAGACAGCTACAAGTGATCCTATAAGGGATTTATTTTTGCTTTTGAGGTATGGAATGAGTCCCGTTATCCTTATAGATGTTTAAATTTGTATTTGGAGCCATCTCGATTGTCGTCAAGGCCAGTGCGGGTGGCGCGGCGAGACTGGAGGAGTAGTCATCGGGAAACCTCCTGCGCAGCCGTAATAAATGCATTCAAACTTTTCAACAATAAAACGGCTAGAGGGATAAGCAGATTATACCCTAACTTTAACAAATAGCCCACTTTTTATCTTGAAAAAAAAGAGCATCGTTCCCGTAGGATAATGTTTATTGTATAGGAACGCGGGCGAAGCCGCGGGTTAATGCTAGTAAATATATATATTTCTTTCTCAGTAAATCGTCAATAAAAAGTACCCAATTTTGCAGAGGTTTAAACTCAAGGATGCATTATACTGGAAGTAACACGACTAAATAGAAAGTCACGGGTTTAAAGTAGCAACACCTAGGTACCTTAAGAGGCCTTATTCCTTTTAAAATGCTGATTGCTTTAGACATTTTTATCTATGATTAAACATGTTTCTTAACATATGATTGATGTTACTACCTAGAACAGGGCTATTGGGATTTATTGGCATATATTTGAAACCTACAGTTTGAATTTTTCATTGATAATTTTTGTTTCAAAAACTACTCGAAATTGACAAAATTCACGCGAAAAATTAGTTTTTTCTACTTAATTTCAACTGCACGCAATAAAAGCATGAAATAGCTATGTTACTACCTAGAACTCGGGGAAAAGTATTATTCACATCAAAAAAATGGTTGAAATTATCAATATATTTGTCAAAATATGAAAAAAATGAATTTAAAAAGGAATAAGGCCTCTTAAGTGATTATTAACTTTGTTGGTTTGACATTCGCCATTGCTTGCTGACAATTTGACAGCTCCGGTTTGTTTACATTTACTCTAAAAGTATAGACTATAGTTTCCATACCGCTTTAGCCTATATATATGTATATATAATATGTACTGTTTTATATGTTTTTCTTCAAACGAGCCTTTAACAACTCTTTTAACAATTTTTTTTCTGTTGGGGTCGCAGTTCTGACATTGTCGTATCTACTCTTCTAACAGCAGTTCGAAGTTGGGGTTGCATTTCTAACCTACGTTTCTAAACTACCAACGTTTACCTTACCTACCTACTTTTCTAGCAGCAGTTTATTTCTGCCGGGGTCACAGTTCTAATCAAGCCTAATCATTATTGTGCCTTATTTGTCAACTTGTGTAAATTCAATTTGATTTATCTATTTCAAAAAAGAAAAACCAAAGAGTCAATTAACTTACCTATGTTATGAATTTAGTCTAAAAATGTTTTAAAACATAATTAAACAAGAGAATATTCATTTTCGATGAAAAAACATAATCATAAAAAATCTTATGTCCGGATGTCCGATTGTCCGGCTTTCCAGCTATATTCTCGCCTGGAGTAGTACTGTAGCATTTCTGAACTAATTCTTATGAAATTACGTGAGTTGGTTTAATAATTATATACAACTTTTTTGTCGACTCTGTTTTTCGATTTTTATTCAAAGTTACAGGCACTGGCAAAAACGTAAAAAATACACATTTTGGCCATTTTGAAACAAACTCACGAGGACAACAGCCACTAGTTTTATCAACTGTGGCCTTTAACCTTTACAATTGTTATTGATTTCTTATCAACTAAACTCATCCCTTAATAAGCGTTGTCACAATAACGAGCATTCAGTTCGTGAATTTACTTCGGGTAGATATTACCTACGTCATGAATATATTGTTGTTCGCGAGTCTTCTGTTAGCGGCCACGGCTGCATCAAACGAGGCTTCTTACAATGACCGTGCAGTATACGTCAATGGAACAGCTTCTCCGTTTGAGAAGATTATCAAAACATTCGACGTCGGAACAAAAGAACCGATTCACTCGACACCAGCCGTCGTGCTGATTGGAAAGAAAAATGGAGATATACTGCGATGCCTCCAGGAAGATCCAAATGAGTGTGAGACTTTCTATCAAACTGGTTCCACCGTCTACTCTTTACTGATTTCTGGAGAGTACATATATGCTGGGCTTGATTCTGGAGCTATTCTAAGATGCCAATTGAGTGTAAAAGGGTCATGCAGTACATTACATATGTGCGATAGTAGTGTCGAGTCTTTAGCAGTCGTCGAAGGGTATCTCCATGCTGGTCTTTTTGGCAATTCAACTGTGATGCGTTGTGCATTGGACCAAGTTAATAGCTGTCATCTTCTACACAACATGGAAAACTATGTGTCTATGTGTGCCTTAATGGCATTTGAGGATCATATTTACGCAGGAACTTGCTATGGGCAACTGTATCGGTGCTCCTTAAGAACAGAAAACAGCTGCACTCCAATTCACACAATGGGCTCAGGGATAACGGGACTCGTAAATATTGGAAATACTCTTATCGCACTGACAGATGATGGTCAAATGTGGAACTGTTCTCAAAAATCTGATTCAAATATCGATTATTGTGTGCAGACACGCATTTTAGGAAAAAGTGATATGTGGGATCTTGCAGCGTATAAAGGAGTATTGTATGCCGTTAATACGAAGGGCATATATATTTGTGATCCAGTAAATGGTAATTATTGTTCAAATTACGGACGCCACACCGGTGCTCTGAGTGTAGCATTCTCGTACAGTACGTACCACATGCAAAGCCGATACAAAGGCGAACATACAACTTGTACGTGGCAGGATAATCACAGGTGTCCACCATTTGTAACCTATTATAACCTACATCAGAGATCCATGCTGGAGGTCCATGTAAAGGACGGTAAACTTAGAAATTCTGTTGGAAAACTAGTGGATACTACTCTTTCGAATGATGGCCAACCAGGAGCAGCTATCTTCGCTATGGGACCTGATGGAAGACTACTACTATCAAATGTTCATGTACCACAGCTTGTAGTAACTTCAAGCCTCCTTGCCGGTAGCCCAGTGGCGGGAGCAGGCGAGATGGTCGTCGAGAATGGTGTGATAAAGAAAATGACGACGTGTTCAGTATACTACCGACCGGACCATGCTCTGAACCAGCAGGTGGTTGACTCACTACGCTGGCAAGGCTATACTGCTGACATTGACTCTCAAGCATGTTGTGAGGATGAGGAGTGTGTTGGGGAAAACTGAACATACTTAGGTAGGTACCTATCTATTTGAAAAGCTAAGGGAAGCAACATCTTTTTTTTATTCTATGGGTAATAATAGTTGCTTTTTTCTAATATATTCTTACGTAGTTTTTACGTCATACAATCGTAAGGTTCTTTCCCCTTAGCATTCATTTGATAGGTATTTATACGAGTAGATTAGTTTGGTTTTGTTTAATTTTATTAAATAATGTAAGTATTGATATTGAGTTAAATAAAGATGTATTATGGGTATTGAGATTTTTTTTATTTTAGCAAGAACTTATATATTATAAGGTATCCTAAGCGTCACTTACAAACCAAAATTTAACATATATTACTGACCTTTCAATTTGCGTCATAAATACGAGTAAAAACACGCAATTAAATAGTAAATTGCGTAATTCTCCTTACAATATTATTTTATTTTATTTTACCATACACATTTATACAGATATTTTCATTTACTATCTTAAAACTAGGAATTGCAGGTGTGCAAAGCGGCCAAAGCGTTTCCACGGAATCACGCGATGTCCTCCAAGAATCACTCATCTGTCTGCCCTGGGGGCCTATGATGGTTGCTTTTATCACGCGATGAATACGTGATAAAGCATCCGTCACGTTCTGATAAGATGCGAGTGAGTGACAGATGCTTTGTCACTTATTTATCACGTGATAAACGCAACCATCATAGGCCCCCAGAGCGTAGAAATGACCGAGAAGGAGCGATGTAGGCGGGGCTTTTCGAAACCTTGAGAGCCGCAAATGTTGTTCGCCGAATCGGAGGCAAATTTCTAGTTAGTATCATAGTATAAGAAAACAAGATGGCGCTCCGGAATGACAGGTGAAATTTCGACGTCATCACGTTATGATTGATTGGTTGATGCTGTCAATCCGTTTCTGTGTTGCCAGTGGTGTATCATAATATTCCCCGGGTCCCTTGTTACTTAAAATTTTACCACTATTGTAAAATAAATACATAGAACAAGAGTCTCTGATTGTTACCTGAGATGACGAAAGAAATACTATTCTATTCCAATAATTGTATTGTTTCCATAAAACTTAGATACAATAAAAACTGAACTGCGACCCCAACAGAGATTAAATTGCTGCTTTAAGAGTTAATTAGAACTGCGACCCAAACAGAAACGAAGCAGCTCGTCAACCAGAAAAGTAGGTTAGGTTAGGGTCAAAAGTGACAAAATACGGTAACATAATTACAAGGATCGAGCCTACGATGGCTGTGTTTATCATACAATAGATAAATGTTAAATCATCCGACACTCGCACACGTGTGCATTCTTAGATTAGGAAGGTTCTTAGAAAGCTCTTATTATATGATTAGAAGGTGCCCACAACTTAGTCTGAGAACAATTTTAGGGTTCCGTAGTCAACTAGGAACCCTTATAGTTTCGCCATGTCCGTCTGTCCGTCCGTCCGTCAGCGGCTTAGCTCCTTGATCATTAGTACTAGAAAGCTGAAATTCGGTATGAGTATGTGTATGTAATACGCCGACAGAACGGTGAAATAAAAACAAAAAAAAAAGCTTTTTTTCGGGTACCTCTCGAATACCTAAAGTGGGGGTGAATATCGTTTCGTTATCGTCTTTTTTCGTTTCAACACTAGTGTGCGGGGTATCGTTGGTAATTTAGATATAATAGGTAATTTAAAAAAAAGGGGTCTTCAAACATCATTTTTTGATAAAGTCAGCAGTTTTGTAAATATTCGCTCCGAAAATAAAAAAAAATGTGTCCCCCCTCCCTCTAACTTTTCAACCACGGATCAAAAAATTATGGAAAAATTCATAAAAATGAGGCATTATAAGTACTTTCAATGAAAACTATATTGAATAAAATCGGTTGAGCCGTTTTTGAGTTACTTATCGCAAAATTTCATAATTTTCTTTAAAATGACGTAAGTGCCGCGCGACGTTCTTATACTTCGAACGTTAGGTACACATATTAGTTAATTGCCATGCTGTATTAAACATTTCGCTCAATCTGGCGCGTATAATCGATAACTTCTAGAAGGTACTAAGAAATTGAAGTTACTTTGGCGTTTACGACCTTTTTTTAGAGTTTGAAATCCTCGTAATTTATTGTGAAGGATGGGCAACTACGGAACCCTACACTGAGCGTGGCCCGACATGCTCTTGGCCGGTTTTTCCTTTTTTCTTGTACCTTTGAAATAAAGAATCTTTAATAAATATAAACAGCGGTGAAACATACTAAGCAGATAGACTAGGAGACTTCATTTCTGCCAGCAAAGAAGCTGGACACGGACTTTTTAAAATAAATAAATAAATATCGGTCAACCTCACAAAATTCAATCTAGTCCCACAGTAAGCTCTAGTAGGCTTGTGTTATGGGTACTAGACGACGATATACATACTTATATAGATAAATATATACTTAAATACATAGAACAACCATGACCCAAGCACAAATATTCGAGTTCATCACACAAATATTTGCCCTGGCCGGGATTCGAACCTGGGACTTTTTGAACGCTAACTTACTCCTAATAGTATATTATAGGGTTCCATATTTGGTACACGTATAAATATAAATAATGCAAGGAATGATTTATTCGCTACATATACGAATGGTTGTGAAAGTGAAAGTATTTTGAACATTTTGAGTCCAACAAAAAAGGAGACTTAACTATGGAACAAACGTCCAGCTGCATTTCAATAGTGTCATTTGAACTGTAAAAAAAACTAAACTTGTATTGAAAATCTATGAGCATTTTAAAAACCTTGTAGTTAAAAAAGATTGTATAGTGAGGTGTAATAAAAAGGGTTATAAGTGTAAATAAATATATAAACATGCCATTAAATTAGTTTTTTATACTATTCACTGTTTTTTTTTCCTAATTATAGTTATTTTTATACATACTTACGAGTAAAAGTAGAAAAAATTTAGTCATCTGACGTTTGATCAAGACTAGCAAAATTTGCATAAATGGAATGCAATCTATAGATATACAATCAAATAAGGCATTTTATGATGAATCCCAAGATATATAGTTTGTACCCAACATCCTACATTTTTTATGAGAAATGATAATTTTGTAACATACGGAAAATTCGCGATGACCACCCGTGGGGGGCCCGCCACTTAACGGTATAATTTTGCGAAGATGGCTGTGCCAATTCTCCTGTCATTCAATCAGTAACCTTGCCACTCAACGGCTTGTTATGTCAGGTCCGGCTCCCGGATGCCTGCTACTTGACGTGGGGTCCGGCTCCCGGATTTTGCCACTGGAAGGGTTAAACATGGCCAAATTAATTATTATAACTGGATTCTGCTCAATCAAACACAACATCGCTTTCAAATCCCAACTACAATATAATGGGAAACAATTCGTTTTTGGTCAACATGTCCAAAATGTAAAAGAAAATAAACGCATAAACATGCTACTCCCTACAACATACAAGATATAATATTAAAAATGTTGTTCTATAGGTTATACTAACTTTTTCCTCTTGATAGCGATTATCCATTTAATTCGTTGTTCTCGTTTCCAACTTGCTTGTGGAAATTTATTCATTTATGATTACTGTTTTTGCCATTGTTTTTGCAATTAACTACGCTGCAGGTTTCGTGACGCATATTTATTTATTTAATGTCTTAATTTCGCTAGTAAAAAGTGACAGTTGGCCTGACAAAAGTTCCTTTTTTGGCCACGGCACGCGCTGCGATCGATTCGTGGTTCCCCCACCACCTACTTCGCACCCAGAGAATAAGAACGGCACTCACACTAACACTCGAAGTGACAAGTGACATAACTTTCATTCAATCCATTCGTGCCAGCTTTAGTGAATCGACCTATAACAGGTGTTCCGATTTCAAACAACGTAGGTGATGTGATGTTTGAAATCGAACACCCAAAAAAAGTTTATGGCTCTTTATCCGTTCAATAATGCCTATTGCTGTAGATTTTTTGTCTCTATGTTCGAACATGTTTCTTAACATATGATCAATGTTACTACTTAAAACAGGGCCATTGGGATTTATTGGTATATAATTGAAGCCTACATTTTGAATTTTTCATTGATAATTTTTGTTTCAAAAACTACTCGAACGTGACAAAATTCACTTCACACACACACTGATTTTCTTTTTTCAACTTATTTTCGACTGCACGCAATGAAAGCATGAAATAGTTATGTTACTTTCTAGAACTCAATGAATAGAATTAAGTATTCACTTTTAAAAAAATGGTTGAAATTATCAACTAGTTTGTCATAATATGTTTTTTTTTAAACGAATGCCTCTTAATTCGTCTACTATTCCGAATTTTAATAAAGTGCGAAAGCTATTTAACGCTTAACAAATACGGTACACAATATAATTATTAATATCGTTAGGTTACGTTGGATGATTTAAAATAAGTTTCTGTCAAAAAATTCGTTTTTGTGATAAGCTTATATAGCCAACGGTACTTTTCTTTGAACATCCATCAATTGCTCACAGAGACGATTCTAAAGAGCCCAAACTCGATATGATTGCTTTATTTATTACGGAGTTCCTATGGCCACCTTCCAGCTCCATCATCAGATCAGCTCCACGTCATCATAAGTCCACGTCACTCCAGTCACGGAATCGGAAACCGGAAAGTGGGTCAAATTTAACTTGCAAACATTCATTACCCACCCGCCGCTACACCGCCCGCGCGCCCCCCGCCGGTGCGGCCGCCTCTAGTTTCGAAGTTGCGTCAGCGTGCTTATGCTGACGTCGCCGGTCAGTCTGTCGCAGCTAACCGGGCCTCAATACGGGTTCCTGATAAGGAAAAGTCCTCCCGCACCAATGTGGATAAGGAGGGATTCACACTGGTGAAAGGAAGAGCAAGGCGCGCAGAGTGCCCCGCAAGACTCTGTGTGGCACTGCCGAGCCGGTTGGTTCTGGTCTTCGGATTGCCACACCGAGTAAGGCGCTCTATGTGTCGCGCTTGCATCACTCCGCCGTAGCTGATGATGTGGTGGAGTACGTTCGCCGGAAGACTGGCTTCACGCTGAGGGTGCAACAGCTGCAGTCCCGCCATTACGTGCACTTCAGCTCGTTTGTGGTGCGCGTACCGCGGCCGCTGCAGGACACCATCGCTAGTGCAGACTTCTGGCCGAAGGGTGTTGTGTTTCGGCAGTTCCGGGGCAATCTGCCGAATCCTGCGCCAGATCAGACGAAGCAACGGAGCCACGCTGTTACGTCGCCTAAATCAAACTAGATTTAAGTTTTTATTTTATTTTATGTATAATTTTGTAGTTCACAGTGCCTTAGTTTAATCACTGTAATGCTGTGTAACTAATTTGAATAAATAAATAAATAAATAAATAAATTACAACGGTACAGGTGAAAGTTAATAAAAGCTTGTAAAAATACTTTTTGTCCATTGAAAAGTGGTTTTCGGAATTATAATAATTTAGAATAGTTATGCTTTCGAACAAACGAAAAATATTTAAATATTTTATAGGACAATCTTAACAAATCGACCTAGTCCCAAACTAAGCAAAGCTTGTACTATGAGTATAGAATAGAATAGAATAGAATAGAATGGTTTATTTGCAGGAATACTTAAGTTTAGGTACAAGGTCTTATTGTAATTATTACATAGTCCAGTATTCTATCGAACGATGTCGACATGCAAAATCAAATCAGATTCACAAATTAAAACATGTAACATTAACAATAATAATAATAACAATTCACTAGGCTATAATAATGTCAATGTCACAGTATGATTATATCAAAATAAATGGAGAACAGAGCATAATTATAATTTAAATGTCACAGTATGAATAATAAAAAAACTCTAAACACATATGTAGATACAATTTAATAGTATGATTCTATATTCTGCCTTTTATGTCCCAAAAATTCGTTGACGCTATAGAAACAATGTTCGGATAGAAATTTGGTAATTGTTTTTTTAAAATCAGTACCCTGTAATAATTGAATATCCTCCGGTAGACTATTATATATAATTATGCACATATTGTAGGCATTTTTCTTGTAAATCGCTGTGCGACATGGAGGTTGATACAGAAGATTCTGATATTGGGCTATATACAATACAATACAAATAGGTATTAGACGACGATATATACAATATAGAAACACATATTATACATATAGACCAGGAACAAATATTCGAGTTCATCACACAAATATTATTTGCCCTCGCCGGGACCAAACCGGGAAGATCTAGTAAATTGAATATCGAAACCAAAAGGACGAGATCTTAAACATCTTCATTTTAAGGGTTTCATACCTATTTGGCGCGCGCAATCCTTCAGCAGCTTCTGTTGAGGTGGCAGTTCTAACCAAACCATACCTTAGCTATTTATTCAGCTATAGCAGTAGTTTATTTTCTGAGTTGTAACCCGACCATACGAGCTAGTAGCACAGTACATTATATACGCTAAAGCTGTATGGAAACTAGGCCCTTTTTAACTGACTCCAAAAAAGGAGGATGTTCGACTGCGTGTATTTTTTTTTGTATGTTCACTGATTGTACTCCGCCAATTGTGGACCGATTTAAAAAAATCTTTTTTTATTTGAAAGAGTATACTCCAGAGATGGTCCGATTATAACCAAGTTGGGATCTGATGATGGAATCCCAGGGAAATCGAGGGCAGTTTTCAAATTTTATAGGCACTCATAATGTTGTTCATATATAATTATTTTCTAAATCTACCTATTTAAGTATTTGCATATGTTAGTTATCAACTAATATACGCATATGTTAATTATGCAGAGCTGATGATGGAAGGTATAACCCCTTAACGGTTAGAAGTTAGGGGATAGTTTAAACGAGATGCATGCAAACAAGACCTCCCCGATCACCCCGCTATAAGTATTTTATTTGAATCACTAAGAAGCAAAAAAATAATTTTAATAAAAAAAGAACCGACTCCAAAACAACTGAAAGGCCAAAAATTACCCGTCCATGTACAAATAACATTTGAATCACTTTTTGAAGTCTGTGCCAAACCTCACTATAATTATAAATTTATAATATATACCTACTAGCTTTTGCCCGCGGGTTCGCACGCGTTAAAAAAAATACGTTCTTGCTTTCTTTGTTTTTTCTTAATCACCATATCTACAGGTAACTTAGCCTTTCATCAGATTTACTTGAATTCTTCAGTTTTAGCATGTGGTATTTTCTAAGTGCGGGACAATCTTAATTAATGTAAAATTGAAAAAGTTTTTTGTTTATCTATATCTCAGCTATTATTAAGGCCTTATTGAGGGTTCCGTACCCAAAGGGTAAAAAACGGAACCCTATTATAGTTCGACTCTTCCCAGGTGAATTTTTCGCTTCGAGCCCTAATCTTTCAAACAATGGCCATTGTATCTATTATCGCAAAGCCGCTAGCTCGAGTTTGCCACGCGCCACTATAACATTCATATTAAAAACAAACGGTATCGTCATAGTATTAAGGTTCAAATCAAAATAATATGAATGCTGTATTTCGTCGGGGTGGTCTATTGTCCTACACTACCAAAACGCAATATCTAGAATATCAGTGGCATTAAATTTGAACCTTAATACTATCACGATACCGTTTGTTTTTTATATGAATGTTATAGAGGCACGTGGCAAACTCGGAAGCTAGCGGCTTTGCGGTAATAGATACAATGGCCATTGTTTGGAAGATTAGGGCTCGAAGCGAAAAATTCACCTGGGAAGAGTCGAACTATACTAAGACTTCGCTGTCCGTCCGTCTGTCGGTGTGTTCATCTGACACCAGGCTGTTAAAAAACCCTTAATCTAATGAATAACTTTTTTAAAGGGTCTAACAGTTTATTTATAGAAGAAGGAAGAAGTTGATAAATACTATTTTAAATAAATTGGACACGGCACTATGTAACTGACTTTTTCTACATACTTTTACACATTTACGAGTAAGTATTCTCTTTGAAAACAACAGCGAAAAAGGATAAAGAAGCCGTTTGGTGTGGTCATCTGACACCAGGCTGTTAAAAAACCCTTAATCTAATGAATAACTTTTTTTATCTACCCAAATATCATGAACCCTCCATGATGCGTTCAAGAACCGCACATTATGACCAACATAAAAATAAACTGTTTTGTTAGAACAAATTTCTTATCTGTGAAAATGATATTATTGCTAATTAATAACATCGATTTCGATAATATTATATCATTCAAATTTCGAACATCTCTGAAAACCAAAGAAATTTGGTTTGACCTCTATTCTAATATCAGTCGAGATGACGTTTAGTTCGAAATGAAATGTCAATTTGCAGACAAATTGTCAAATGTCGCACGCAGTAAGATATCGAACGATATGGTAGTTCGGGCCCACTCTAGTTTGTCTCTGAATTAAAAAAAACTATGACAGCTGCCAGAAAAGAAAAGAAAAGTTTTCATTGCCGCCATTACCGGTTAGAATTTGTTTCAATGCATAAAATTGATCGATTTGTTGAATATAAACCATAAAATGAGCTATCAAGATGATATAGATATTTCGGCGACGTCTCCTGATATCCGTAACAAAGCACCTAACGTCATTAATTACTTATTACCAGCTAAGTCAACCAACAGGAGGTATGGTGGTCATAATATGCGGCTCCTGAATGCATCATGGAGGCTTATGATATGTGAGTAGATAAAATAGTGTATGTAACTATACATAATTAGGCATTAAACACTCGTGTGATGTTATTATGACACTCGCCTTCGGCTCGTGTCATAAACCCACACTCGTGATTAATGCCCTTCATTATGTACATAGACTGGTAGAAAAATCCAAATATCGGCTTCCTTTACCGTCCTAACGGCATTTTGTGAGCCATTTTGGCAACATGACTTTTCCGATGTAAAAAAGCCTGCTGAATTCGATTCTGGATGTTGCCAAGCCGAATTTTGCCCCCCTCCCCCTATTTCCCCCCTTTTTACCTCAAAATATGTCCCTAATCACGGTTTTTACGGTTTTATACAAAAAGTATTACAGCTAGAAAAAAAGTGTAAAAGACAAGAATATAAAATTTCCTATAACATGATATGTAAACTTTTTTAGTAGGCCTTATGGTTTGTGAGCAATATCTTCCCAAACTTCATAGACTGGTAGAAAATTCTAAATATCGGCTTCCTTTACCGTCCTAACGGCATTTTGGGATCCATTTTGGCAACATGATTTTTCCGATGTAAAAAAGCCTGCTGAATTCAGTTCTGAATGTTGCCAAGCCGAATTTTGCCCCCCTCCCCACATTTCCCCCCTTTTTGACCTCAAAATATGTCCCTTATCACGATTTTTACGGGTTTATACAAAAATTATTACAGCTAGAACAAAAGTGTCAAAGAAAAGAATGATCTCTATAAAATTTACTATAACATGGTGTATAAACTTTTTTAGTAGGCTTTATGGTTTTTGAGCAATAACTTCCCGAACTTAATTATTAAAAAAATTGATAAACAGGGTCGAGGCAGTGAAATACACTTATTTTGGGATTATTGGTATCGCACAGGATCCAGCCGCTCTGCAGTGCTTGACGCTGACATCCAGTTGGCGTGCTACTTATTATCTGTCAAGACTCACGAGGCTTTCAGTCATAAGCAGTCGTCAGACTTACACGAAGAACTGTATCCAAGTCGGGCTAAAAGGGACGTAGAAAATAAAAATGCTTTGCTTCTGACCATGAAGTCATTCAAACTGCTCAGTTCTATGCCAGATTCTCCAGAAATGTGCCTTAGAAATACAGTTACCCAGGAGCTTGCAACAGAAAAAAGCTAAGCAGCTTGGCTGACTCTAAGTAACGTAGTTTGTTTCCGAAAGGCTCACCAACAGCAGGTCAACAACTGCGCTAAGGTCATAATTAACAAAGGCCCGACCTTCAAATCATCAGAAGAATCATTCATCAGAAACGGCGTGGCGTATAACTGAGCATTTAGAATGACTTCATGGTTAGAAGTAAAGCATTTTTATTTTCTACGTCGCTTTTAGCCCGACTTGGATACAGTTCTGCGTGTAAATCTGACGACTCCTTATGACTGAAAGCCTCGTAAGTCTTGACATATAGTAAGCAGCAAGCCAACTGGATGTCAGCGTGAAGAGCTGCAGAGCAGCTGGATCCTGTGCGATACCAATAATCCCAAAATAAGTGTATTTCACTGCCTCGACCATGTTTATCAATTTTTTTTGAAAATAATGAAGTTCGGGAAGATATTGCTCACAAACTATAAGGCCTACTTAAAAAGTTTATACACCACGTTATAGTAAATTTTATAGAGATCATTCTTTTATTTGACATTTTTGTTCTAGCTGTAATACTTTTTGTATAAACCCGTAAAAATCGTGATTAGGGACATATTTTGAGGTCAAAAAGGGGGGAAATGGGGGGAAGGGGGCAAAATTCGGCTTGGCAATATTCAGAACCGAATTCAGCAGGCTTTTTTACATCGGAAAAGTCATGTTGCCAAAATGGATCCCAAAATGCCGTTAGGACGGTAAAGGAAGCCGATATTTAGAAATTTCTACCAGTCTATGAAGTTCGGGAAGATATTACTTACAAACCATAAGGCCTACCTAAAAAGTTTATATACCATGTTATAGAAAATTTTATAAAGATCATTCTTGTCTTTGACACTTTTTTTCTAGCTGTAATACTTTTTGTATAAAACCGTAAAAACCGTGATTAGGGACATATTTTGAGGTAAAAAGGGGGGAAATAGGGGGAGGGGGGGGCAAAATTCGGCTTGGCAACATCCAGAATCGAATTCAGCAGGCTATTTTACTTCGAAAAAGTCATGTTGCCAAAATGGCTCACAAAATGCCGTTAGACTTGAAATTTTTTATTTGAACTACCAGTCTAACAGTCACATAAACTACTATAAAGGGTCTAACAGTTTATTTATAGAAGAAGGAAGAAGTTGATAAATACTATTTTAAATAAATTGGACACGGCACTATGTAACTGACTTTTTCTACATACTTTTACACATTTACGAGTAAGTATTCTCTTTGAAAACAACAGCGAAAAAGGATAAAGAAGCTGTTTACAACGCACTACACTCGTGCCATATTAAAAGTCGCAGACAGCGCACGCAATAAACAGAAACAGTGACCGCTCGTCTCGACGCAGCACTCGCGACCACAATATAATTTTCTCAAGCATGCAATGAAATATTGATGTTATGTTCCTTATAAAAGGCTGCGAAGTATGACGTTTCCGATGCAGCTTGACGAGAGGTCGTTAATGGAATTTCATACAAAATTGGAGGCCTAGGCCGGCAACATGCTCTATTTTAATTTCTATTCCACATAAGTTTGTGACATGGCATCATGTCGATCAGCCATTAAAAAAAAAACAAAGCAGCATTTGCTTTTTGGTTAAGTCATAGTAGTCATAATCATAGTATTTTATTCATAAACAATACAGGTATTGTGTTTGAAATACAATTTTAAATTAAAATTAACATATAACAATTAGGATAAAGCAATATTTTGGGTGACAAAATTCAAATATAAAAATACTCAGCCCATCTACCACATTTACACATTTACTTATCGTCTATATATATCATCAACACTGTAAAAGCAACCTCTCAACAAAAATGTTTTTAATTCCCTGTGAAACAGCGAGTCGTTCGTAATGATTTTTAGTTCCATAGGCAGTCTGTTAAAAAGTATTACGGCTTGGTGACTAGCAGAATGTGCTACGACCTTGAGTCTAGGACAAAGAGGAAATCTCCTGTTTTGAGTACGCGTTAGTAAGCGTTCACATTGCTCTTCACTAGTCTCATTTTTGAGGAATTTTGTGAGCAGCACTAAGACATACAAACTGGGGACCGTGAGAATATTTAGGTCTTTAAAATAATGTCGACATGAAACCCATGGAGGTAAGCGAAACATAGTTCGAATTGCTCTTTTTTGAATTATAAGCGCTCTATTAATATTATATCGGAAGCTGTTTCCCCAAAGCTTGATACTGTATCTCAATTTAGATTCGATCAAAGCGTAATAAACTGTCTTAAGCTGTTCGATTCCCATGACCTCTCTAAGACACCGTAAAGCATAGCATGCCGACGAAATAGAGCTCTCGACAACTTCCAGCTCATGTTTCCAATTTAGATGGGAATCGATATGCACACCAAGGCATTTTACGTGGTCCACTACATCAATGACAGCTCCATTCATTAACACTTCAAGTTTGTCTGACTTCTTAGAGTTATATTTAAACAAAATTAATTTAGTCTTGTCCATGTTAACACTTAAATTATTTATGGAGAACCACTCACTGAAAATTGAGACTGTATCATTCGTAGTTTTATTTAACTCATCAATACTATCAGCAGAAACAGTCGCATTTGCATCATCTGCATATACTGTCAACTTACAACTATGACATTCTGCCACCATGCTTATTAAAAAATAAAAAACAATTAGCGATTTGGTATATTTTGATCAACTTAAGGCGATATTGTCCGACCGTGGTCGCGCGGAACAAATTGACGCAGGTCCGTCCCCTTCAAGCGCTGACGCGCGACGAATTTTAGTTCTGGTGATTAAATAAATAATTTTATTGATACAATCCTAGCGAATTTACCTAGATAATGTTAATATCCATACATTTACGCAAAAAACGGGTAAAAAAAGTTCGTCTTTTAGCCTTACCACTGAAAAAATATTACAAATAGAGGTAGCTTTGGGAAACTTTTCTATCGAAGGAAATTTATCCAATCATGTTGCTGAAAACGATTTTATAATCGCAAGATCCTTAAGTATGATATATATGTTTTTCATGATCTTCAAACACTGCCTACTATTACTATGTTTACGACTCATTCCAAAATGAGTGAGTTCGGCGTCTACACTGGGAGAAGAGCGCCTAAATGACACATAATTAACTAATTCTATTAACTTTTAAAATATAAATTGTAAATATTTCATTTAAATATTAGCGATAAAATTGTCTACTCAAACCATAAAAAACGCGTAGGATTTTTTTTTTAAATTTCGGAGGGAAACTTGAAATATTTTCTCTGTAATTGTTTTATGAGTTTTGTTGTGAGTTGTTAATTTTAGTATTCATAATTCAATATGAGTTCCGACGAATATACCGACGAAAATACCGACAAAGAAATTATTTTTGGTAGCTTACTTATAATGTCTAGAAATAAATTTTTTAAGTTTTTTTTATTTCATTGCAAGCACTATACATACCTCGGCGAGAAATGGGGTTGCCAGCCTCATACCTATCCGGCCTCACCTCGCTCGGCCGTCTATTTGTATTCCACCGGCAACCCCTCACTTTCCGGCCTCTGTAGTAATGTACTATTACTCTATGCTCGCGACGACGCGAAGTCCGCTTCGGGGCCTCGTAAACGCTGGCGTCTGTGTGTGTGCGCTGTTTTGACGGCTTGTACAAACGAAGTCACTGTTAACTATACACCCATAGACCTTAACACGTTGTACTAAGGTTTATATTAGTTCACAAATTTACAGTTATCAGTGGCTTCGTTTGTACGTATAACTAGTCTGTACTTTGAGGTATTTAAAAGAATGTAAACAAACCATTAAATGGGTTGTTTATTATAAGATAACGTTTGGTTCCTGTTAATTTATTTATATTAAAATTATTAAATAATTGAACTAACTACTGCAGTCCGTTAAATTTAAAATAACATGTGTTATCACTTAATTTAACCGAATATATACAAATTCACGAATACAAACATATTTTTATCACATTCAATAAATATATATATTTCTTTCTCAGTAAATCGTCAATAAAAACTGCACAATACACTATCAATACTACACATTGAACAACAAAAACGAATAAATAACGAACAACAAAACTTAAACGCATGCGGCCATCTTGGGTCACGGACCGGAAGTCCTACAGATTATACTGGAAGTAACACGACTAAATAGAAAGTCACGGGTTTAAAGTAGCAACACCTAGGTACCTTGATTATTAACTTTGTTGGTTTGACATTCGCCATTGCTTGCTGTCAATTTGACAGCTCCGGTTTGTTTACATTTAACCTAAAAGTATAGACTATAGTTTCCATACCGCTTTAGCCTATATATGTATATATAATATGAACTGTTTTATATGTTTTTCTTTAAACGAGCCTTTAACAACTCTTTTAACAATTTTTTTTCTGTTGGGGTCGCAGTTCTGACTTTGTCGTATCTACTCTTCTAACAGCAGTTCGAAGTTGGGGTTGCATTTCTAACCTACGCTTCTAAACTATTACCTACGTTTACCTTACCTACCTACTTTTCTAGCAGCAGTTTATTTCTGCCGGGGTCACAGTTCTAATCAAGCCTAACATTATTGTGCCTTATTTGTCAACTTGTGTAAATTCAATTTGATTTATCTATTTCAAAATAGGAAAAACCAGAGTCAATTAACTTATCTGTTATGAATTTTTAATTTTAAGCGTTTTAGTATACACACATTTAGTCTAAAAATGTTTTAAGACATAACTAAACAAGAGAATATTCATTTTCGATGAAAAAACATAAGTTATCATAAAAAATCTTATGTCCGGATGTCCGATTGTCCGACTTTCCAGCTATATTCTCGCCTGGAGTAGTACTGTAGCATTTCTGAACTAATTCTTATGAAATTACGTGAGTTAGTTTAATAATTATATACAACTTTTTTGTTGACTCTGTTTTTCGATTTTAATTCAAAATTACAGGCACTGGCAAAAACGTAAAAAATACACATTTCGGCCATTTTGAAACAAACTCACGAGAACAACAGCCACTAGTTTTATCAAATGTTATTGATTTCTTATCAACTACACTCATCCCTTAATAAGCGTTGTCACAATAACGAGCATTCAGTTCGTGAATTGGCTTCGGGTAGATAGTACCTACGTCATGAATATATTGTTATTCGCGAGTCTGCTGGTAGCGGCCACGGCCGCATCAAACGAGGATTATGACCGTGCAATATACATCAATAGAACAGCTTCTCCGTTTGAGAAGATTATCAAAACATTCGACGTCCGAACAAAAGAACCGATTCACTCGACACCAGCCGTCATGCTGATTGGAAAGGGCAATGGAGACATACTCCGATGCCTCCAGGAATACCCGAATGAGTGTGAGACTTTCTATCGAACTGGTTCCTCCGTCGAGTCTTTGCTGATTTCTGGAGAGTACATATATGCTGGGCTTTATTCGGGAGCTATCCTAAGATGTGAATTGAGTGTAAAAGGGTCATGCAGTACATTCGATAAGCTCGATAATTGTGTGGTGTCTTTAGAAGTCGTCGGAGGGTATCTCTATGCTGGTCTTTTTAACACACCCGTAATGATGCGTTGTGCATTGGACCAAGTTAATAGCTGTCGTCTTCTACACACAATGGAAAAAAAAGCATATGCCTTAATTTCGTTAGAGAATTATATTTACGCAGGAACTTCGGGTGGCCAGCTGTTGCAGTGCTCTTTAAGAACAGAAAATTCATGCACTCCAATCAACGCAATGGACGAAACGATATGGGGACTCGCTAATATTCGAAATAATCTTATCGTGATGACACGTGCTGGTGACATAGGGAACTGTTCGAAAAAAAGTGGTCCGAATATTGATTATTGTGCGAAGATTAGCAGTTTAGGAAGAAGTTATATGAGTAATCTTGCTGCGTATAAAGGAGTATTGTATGCCACTAATATGGAGAGCATATATTTTTCTAATTTAGCAAGTGTTACTCGTTGGTCCTATTATGGACGCCACACCGAAGTTTATAGTATAGCGTTCTCGTACAGTACGTACCACATGCAAAGCCGATACAAAGGCGAACATGCAAGTTGTACTTGGCAGGATATTCACAGGTGTCCGCCACTTGTAACCTATTATAATCCACATCAAAGATCCATGCTGGAGGTCCATGTAAAGGACGGCAAACTTAGAAATTCTGTTGGAAACCTAGTGGATACTAGACTTTCGAATAATAGCCACTCGGGAGCAGCTATCTTCGCTATGGGACCTGATGGAAGACTACTACTATCAACCGTTCGTGTACCACAGCTTGTGGTTACTTCAAGCCTCTTTGCCGGTAGCCCAGTGGCGGGAGCAGGCGAGATGGTCGTCGAGAATGGTGTGATAAAGAAAATGACGACGTGTTCAGAACACTACCGACCCGACCTTGCTCTGAATCGGCAGGTGATTGACTCACTACGCTGGCAAGGCTACACGGCTGCCATTGACTCTCAAGCATGTTGTGAGGATGAGGAGTGTGATGGGGAAAACTGAACATACTTAGGTAAGTACCTATCAATTTGAAGAGCTAAGGGAAACAACATCCTTTTTTTATTCTTTGGGTAATAATAGTTGCTTTTTTTTAATATATTCTTACGTAGTTTTTACGTCCTACAGTCGTATGGTTCTTCCCCCTTAGCATTCATTTGATAGGTATTTATACGAGTAGATTAGTTTGGTTTTGTTTACTTTTGAATAATGTATTGATATTGAGTTAAATAAAAATGTATTATTGGAATTGAAATTGTTTTATTTTAGCAAGAACTTATATAATATTTGGTGTCCTAAGCGTCACTTACAAACCAAAATTTAACATATATTACTGACTTTTCAATTTGCGTCATAAATACGAGTAAAAACACGTAATTAAATAGTAAATTGCGTATTCTCCTAACAATATTATTTTATTTTATTTTACCATACACATTTATACAGATATTTTCATTTACTATCTTAAAACTAGGAATTGCAGGTGTGCAAAGCGGCCAAAGCGTTTCCATGGAATCACGCGATGTCCTCCAAGAATCACTCATTGGTCGGTCTCAGAGCGTAGAAATGACCGAGAAGGAGCGATGTAGGCGGGGCTTGTCGAAACCTTGAGAGCCGCAAATGTTGTTCGCCGAATCGGAGGCAAATTTCTAGTTAGTATCATAGTATAAGAAAACAAGATGGCGCTCCGGAATGACAGGTGAAATTTCGACGTCATCACGTTATGATTGATTGGTTGATGCTGTCAATCCGTTTCTGTGTTGCCAGTGGTGTATCATAATATTCCCCGGGTCCCTTGTTACTTAAAATTTTACCACTATTGTAAAATAAATACATAGAACAAGAGTCTCTGATTGTTACCTGAGATGACGAAAGAAATACTATTCTATTCCAATAATTGTATTGTTTCCATAAAACTTAGATACAATAAAAACTGAACTGCGACCCCAACAGAGATTAAATTGCTGCTTTAAGAGTTAATTAGAACTGCGACCCAAACAGAAACGAAGCAGCTCGTCAACCAGAAAAGTAGGTTAGGTTAGGGTCAAACGTGACAAAATACGGTAACATAATTACAAGGAAGGATGGCTGTGTTTATCATACAATAGATAAATGTTAAATCATCCGACACTCGCACACGTGTGCATTCTTAGATTAGGAAGGTTCTTAGAAAGCTCTTATTATATGATTAGAAGGTGCCCACAACTTAGTCTGAGAACAATTTTAGGGTTCCGTAGTCAACTAGGAACCCTAATAGTTTCGCCATGTCCGTCTGTCCGTCCGTCCGTCAGCGGCTTAGCTCCTTGATCATTAGTACTAGAAAGCTGAAATTCGGTATGAGTATGTGTATGTAATACGCCGACAGAACGGTGAAATAAAAACAAAAAAAAAGCTTTTTTTCGGGTACCTCTCGAATACCTAAAGTGGGGGTGAATATTTTTTTTCGTTTCAACACTAGTGTGCGGGGTATCGTTGGTAATTTAGATATAATAGGTAATTTAAAAAAAAGGGGTCTTCAAACATCATATTTTGATAAAGTCAGCAGTTTTGTAAATATTCGCTCCGAAAATAAAAAAAAAATGAGTCCCCCCTCCCTCTAACTTTTCAACCACGGATCAAAAAATTATGGGAAAATTCATAAAAATGAGGCTTTATAAGTACTTTCAATGAAAACTATATTGAATAAAATCGGTTGAGCCGTTTTTGAGTGACGTAACGTAAGTGCCGCGCGACGTTCTTATACTTCGAACGTTACACATATTAGTCAATTGCCATGCTGTATTAAACATTTCGCTCAATCTGGCGCGTATAATCGATAACTTCTAGAAGGTACTAAGAAATTGAAGTTACTTTGGCGTTTACGACCTTTTTTTAGAGTTTGAAATCCTCGTAATTTATTGTGAAGGATGGGCAACTACGGAACCCTACACTGAGCGTGGCCCGACATGCTCTTGGCCGGTTTTTCCTTTTTTCTTGTACCTTTGAAATAAAGAATCTTTAATAAATATAAACAGCGGTGAAACATACTAAGCAAATAGACTAGGAGACTTAATTTCTGCCAGCAAAGAAGCTGGACAAGGACTTTTTAAAATAAAAAATTAAAAATTTAAAAAACCCCCGACATGACAACCAATAAAAAGAAAGAAATAAAATCTACGAAATGTGCCTATACAATGAACAGTAGAAAAAGAATCCAAGCTTCGTTGCGTTCGGGGGACCGCTAAGTACCTAAATGAAATGAAATATATTTTTCAACGCAGAATTGCATGTATGATGCTTTTGGGCTTCCCACTTTACGATTTTCAGTACATTGCATTTCATTTACTTAGCGGTCCCCCGACGCTACGAAGCTTGGATTCTTTTTCTACTGTTCATTGTATAGGCACATTTCGTAGATTTTATTTCTTTCTTTTTATTGGTTGTCATGTCGGGGGTTTTTTAAATTTTTAATTTTATTTTTATTTCATATTTTTTAAACAAACAGAAGTTTCGTCCCAGAATTTTCTTCTTTTGACACTATTTTTGTTTCACACCGTTTAAGGTCCAGGGTTTTCAATCTTTCGTCGAGCTTGATCCTTGACTATATGTAGGTACAACAGGATCCCAAGCCAGTGGTAATGAATGCCGTCTTCTCTAAGATTGAAGTTAGGATATATTCTGATTTCAATAGCCTTAAGCAACATTCTGGGAAAAAATTGTTAGTCAGACTAGTTAATGCTTATAATGGCAAAATGGCGAAGTTATTAGCCAAGACAATCAAAATATATACTTTAAATGCACTGAATGAGTCTCAAGAACCTGCTACTTATGGCCTAAAACAGAACAGAAGTTTCTGTTCTACAGGATCCAAATACAGTACGGATGGCTTACTTAGCTCCATAAAAATTGCAGTTGGTGCTAGGTAACTTGACTTAGTTTTGAGAGACCTAATCATCGATACCCCACACCATGGGATGAACATCCCCACTTTTGTTACGTGTAGGGGAGGTACACAAAAAATTGTTTTTAAAAATGTATTCAACCACTATGTCTCTGAGCTAAGCTGTGGACAGACTGACACAAACTACAAAATCCTAAAAAGCTGTTATTCACTTAGGTAAGAGTACTTTTGCTAAAGCTTACGTGTCATTTAGTCACGTTAAAATCTTGCAGGGTGTTGCTATTTGTGACCTCAATCAAAGGAACCTGTTCAATAGTCCTAGCAACAATTCAGCTTTAGCAGAATTCCGAAACTTAAAAACAGTGACCAGTACTGTGACAGAAACTATAATGAGTTTTTGAAGTGAAAACTTCTTTAGCGGCGCTTGGCAATTTTTAGATGGGTAAAAAATGTTAAACTCGCGATAGATCCGCGCGTCAGATAACAGTCAGTCGGTAACCTAGCAACCGTATCTGTTTCAAAGAAAGGGGGCCTTCGAACAACAAAATGTTGTAAGTGACAGATGGTGAAGCGTAATCATAATTCATAAACATACATTAGTAAGAAATAGAGATTAAAATAGAAATCAGGTGTCAGTGAGATATAATAAAATCGAAGTTTTCACTTCTGCCGGCACTTCCGGAGTGCAACCCGTCCTTTTTTTTGTCAAAAAAGTTTTTTTGAGACTGTTTTATTATTGACTGTACTTTCTTACACAAATGCTAATTGCTCATCAAGAACAATCAGACGAGCCCAAACACCATGGGTTTATCTTGTACTGTTTAGGAGTTCCTACGGCCATCTTCAGCTCCAAGGTACCAAATTATTGTACTGTCAAAAATTTATTAATCTGTTGATTACGCTAATAAAACCTAACATTTAACCAACATTAGAAATTCTTGGCTTAGATCCTTTCACAACTAGCTGGCCATCATGAGACCTTCATTTATTGAGTGATATAGAAAATGCTAATAATACTTAACATTTAACCAAAACTTTGGAATCCTTGGCTTTAATATTAGCTGAAATCCATTAACAACTAGCTGGTCATCCTGAGACCTTAATTTATTGAGCGATATAGAAAATGCTAATAATACTTAACATTTGACCGAAACTTTGGAATCCTTGGCTTAAATATTGGCTGAAATCCATTAACAACTAGCTGGTCATCATGAGACCTTCATTTAGTAAGTCATATAGAAAATGCTAATAATACTTAACATTTAACAAAAATTTGGAATCCTTGGCTTCAATATTAGCTGAAATCCATTAACAACTAGCTGGTCATCATGAGACCTTCATTTATTTAGTGATATAGAAAATGCTCATAAAACTTATCATTTATCCAAAATTTGGAATTCTTGGCTTCAATATTGGCGGAGATCCATTAAAAACTAGCTGGTCATCATTAGACCTTCATTTATTGAGTGATATAGAAAATGCTAATACAACTTAACATTTAACCAAAATTTGGAATCCTTAGCTTCAATATTGGCTGAGATCCATTAACAACTACCTGGTCATGATGAGACCCTCAATTAGTGAGTCATATAGAAAATGCTAATAAAACTTAACATTTAGCCAATATTTCGAATTATTGACTTCATTATTGGCTGAGATCTAGTCACTTGTTCCAATTAAAGCTGAATATCTTGGAAACGACTGGTCCTATTTCCACCAAACATAGCTAAGAACCATCTCGACAGAAAAGTCTTTCGATTAAAAAAAACCGCACTTAAATTGGTCCATCCACTTGGGCGCTACGATGCCACAGACAGACACACAGATACACAGATACACAGATACACAGATACACATGTTAAACTTATAACACCCCTCTTTTTTCGTCGGGGGTTAATAAATAAATATCGGTCAACCTCACAAAATTCAATCTAGTCCCACAGTAAGCTCTAATAGGCTTGTGTTATGGGTACTAGACGACGATATACATACTTATATAGATAAATATATACTTAAATACATAGAACAACCATGACCCAAGCACAAATATTCGAGTTCATCACACAAATATTTGCCCTGGCCGGGATTCGAACCTGGGACTTTTTGAACGCTAACTTACTCCTATAGTATATTATAGGGTTCCATATTGGGTTGCATAAATTATAAAGCCATAATATCGGTGCGCATGACCACTTTTGTCATAATAGTCCTTACGCATAAGGTGTATAGTCATTAATTGATCCGCATACATTTTATGACCATAATGTTTTTACGCATAAGTAACGAATGTCATATAATTTTGGAGCATATCAACCTGAATCATAATCATTAACCCCCCCGTCCCCCCTTTTTGTTTTTGTGCTCATGTAACTTTTGTATCATTATTTCTAATGTTATAAAGTATTATGATTGGTACATGTGATATAACTTATACTATATAATTTGTATTGCCATTAATTATGAAAACCATAATTTATGCGTTGCTCTTCTTCGTACTATCAATTATTATGACATTCAATAATATTACTTGAAATTTTGTGCCATACTAAATTAGGCTTATGAAAAGCCTGCCAAACAACAATTATGACATATAAAATGTTATGCAAATAATAATTTATGTTTACGACAAATAACATGTATGAGGAAAGCCATTATGCGAAATGAGTTATGACAATCAAATTTATGACAAGAATTTTTATTCCACTAGAGGTGATCCCATATTATAGACGATTATTTTGTGGTCTGCAACCTGCGAAGCACCGTCTTTGGTGGCTGGAAAGACAGATACGCGATTGGGATATCCACATACTAAAATTGGTTAAAATCCGTTCGTTTCGGTGTGATGAGATGACAAAAATAAATGTACCAACAGATGCCGCTGTATGGCACGAGCCACACTGCATCGCGTTGTTAAGTTTTTTTTTCTGAAATAATGACCCATCTCCATAGAAAAATGATTTTCAATACAATTTTAGAATTTTTGACCGTAGGTACCGAGCGAGCGAATCGTCTTGGTTTATGCTTCACCAAATTTTATGTATGTTCTGTTCTCGACTACAGGCCACGTTAATCCAACAAATCTCAAGAATTCGTGTGAGTAGGTTCTATGTATACAGAATATTTTAAACAATTTAGTATTTCGAAATATTTAAAATGGCAGAGATATGAGGGATGCCCGTAAAATAAAATACAAATTACAGCCACATCGAAACAAACTCGTGAGGTCTACAGCTAGGGTTGCCATACGTCCGGATTGGTCCGGACATGTCTGGATTTTAGACAGGATTGCGGTCGGACCGTCGGACTTAGCAAGTGTCCGGATTTTTTGAAATTCATTCAATTAACTAAACTCGAGCTGTTTGTGTTGCGTATCATAGTACAGCGCCTCTAGCGCTTACTTTGTAGAACTACAATGTTCCATATATCCATTCTATACGCAGTCGCTAGAGAGTACGGTCACGTTTAACTCATGGTAAGGTTACAGGTTACAGCCTACAGTACACCGCAGCGCGTCGTTTAAGCTACGCCAAATCTCGGTTACAAGAAATGTCAGGATTTTTAAGGTGTTATCCGGATTTTTATCAGGACATTTCATTTTTTCATGTGGCAACCCTATCTACAGCTCACAAAGCCACTAGTAGCAGTGATATTTTGGATCTATATAGAACCACAGTCACGGTGATCGTAATGTAACGCTTTTCCCATCTTTACTCTACCAGCAACAGTCTTTAAATTAAATTGATTTAAATGATAAAAGAAAACATGAATGTTGAATTGGTACACGTATAAATATAAAAAATGCAAGGAATGATTTATTCGCTACATATACGAATGGTTGTGAAAGTGAAAGTATTTTGAACATTTTGAGTCCAACAAAAAAGGAGACTTAACTATGGAACAAACGTTTCATACATTTCAATAGTGTCATTTGAACTGTAAAAAAAACTAAACTTGTATTGAAAATCTATGAGCATTTTAAAAACCTTGTAGTTAAAAAAGATTGTATAGTGAGGGGTAATAAAAAGGGTTATAAGACTTATAAGTGTAAATAAATATATAGACATGCCATTAAATTTGTTTTTTCTACTATTCACTGTTTTTTTTCCTAATTATAGTTATTTTTATACATACCTACGAGTAAAAGTAGAAAAAATTTAGTCATCTGACGTTTGATCAAGACTAGCAAAATTTGCAGAAATGGAATGCAATCTATAGATATACAATCAAATAAGGCATTTTATGATGAATCCCACGATATATAGTTTGTACACAACATCCTACATTTTTTATGAGAAATGATAATTTTTGTAACATACGGAAAATTCGCGATGACCACCCGTGGGGGGCCCGCCACTTAACGGTATATTTTGCGAAGATGGCTGTGCCAATTCTCCTGTCATTCAATCAGTAACCTTGCCACTCAACGGCTTGTTATGTCAGGTCCGGCTCCCGGATGCCTGCCACTTGACGTGGGGTCCGGCTCCCGGATTTTGCCACTGGAAGGGTTAAACATGGCCAAATTAATTATTATAACTGGATTCTGCTCAATCAAACACAACATCGCTTTCAAATCCCAACTACAATAAAATGGGAAACAATTCGTTTTTGGTCAACATGTCCAAAATGTAAAAGAAAATAAACGCATAAACATGCTACTCCCTACAACATACAAGATATAATATTAAAAATGTTGTTCTATAGGTAATACTAAAGTCTAATTTTTATTCCCACGGAAAAAATGTAAACAAAGTTACGTCACTGTCAAAGTGACATTTCAGGGGAACTCAAAGTATGGGCCAGCAAAAAAATTAATATAATGGTGAAATATATTTGTTCAAACTTAAATCGTGATACATTATTATAACAAAACGAGACTTAATCGCAATGAAAAAGTGGTTATCGAACGTAACATCACGTTCAGAACTAAGAGGTTATTAAATAATCACTTTTTCAACGTGATTTAGTCCCGTTTTGATATAATAAGGGTGAAATGCGGAAAATAATCTCACACAAATAATCATTACTAGTTAAATAAAAAGTTGTAAAAAGGAAAAAGCGCCATATTTTTTACATTTGACCCATAGTCATGATTGATAAATTCGCTCAAACTGGTGATATTGAAAGTTAAATTAGGGGAATCATACAAATTATAGAAATGAAATAGCCTTATGTTTTTTTAATTTTTTTTAATCGGATTCGCTTGCATTGGTTATATCAGTGCTGCTGTCACTTTCACCTGATGATACATTAATTATAAATGATTGATTAACGTCATCAATGAGATGGTCGAGCGCTAACATTTTTTCTTCCTCTTTCTTTACATGCTCTATAGCTGCTGTCCAATTTTCACGAGTAACATTTTGCAATCCTTCCATAAATAATTTTTGGACAGCAGCAATTTTAAAATTCGTGTTATTTCTTGCGACATGCCCCTTTACCTGCGCCCATATAAGCTCTATGGGATTGAGCTTGCAGTGGTAAGGAGGCAGTCGCAAGACTGTGACACCTCTTGCAGCTGCCATCTCATCGACAACTTTGGTTTCATATCTATCCTTAACCTTGCTAACTAATTCCAACAATGTCGCAATAACCATATTGGGAGTAAATTCAATATTTCGATCCTTCAACCACTTTTGTATATCAGCCTTTTTAGTTTTTGTATTTGGTGCTTTGGCTGCTTTCCGGGAGTGGTAAGGCGCGTTATCTATAACAATAACTGAATTATTTTTTACATTTGCCAAAATTTTGCCAAACCACTCCTCGAAACACACAGCATTCATCTCTTTATGATAGTCTTCCGTGCCTTTCTTGGACTCAAACATCAGAAGCCCGTCTTCCAGAAACCCGTCTTCACTGCCTATGTGACTAATAATCAAACGCCTCCCTTTGCCTGTCGGAGACTTAAGGCCGGTTGTCAGGCCTTCCAAAAACGCTTGTCTGGGGTGATTAATTGTTCCATCAACCCAGGTTTTTGAAACGGTGTGGCCTATAAAAAAATAAAAAAACATTAAAACGGAATATGAAAAATAGAGTTTGTTGTACAGTCCGACCAAAAAGAGTAGAAATTAAAAAGTGGCAGTACTGTAGTGTCGTCCCCGTTTTCTTATATTGATAAGAAAGGGAGGACACTACAGTAGTGCCACTTTTTAATTTCTACTCTTTTTGGTCGGACTGTACCTAAAGCATCATTCAAGTTAATACAGATTTTCATTACTGATAAAAACTTTTAATGGTCTCGGACATTTTTTAGTACATGTTAAGGTATTTAATAAAGGGTCTCTTTATTTTAGGTAGTGAGTAGCAACAAGTAAGTACCTACCAATAACAATTATCAATTAAATGAAATTAGAACACTGTATTTTATTAACAGTGATTTAATTTAGGCTAGTAGGATATTAAATATAAGCAAAAATAAAAAGTACACACCTTCATTAACCCATGTTTCATCTTGGTAATAAATATGCCTTCCCTCGTTTCTGAACTCTCTGATCTTCATTAAATAGCGTTGACGCCAAACAATAATGTCTCGTCGTTCAATTAAATTACTTCTTCGCTTGCGGGAAGTATATTTGAATTGCAGGTGACACAGCACTTTCCGCAATGTGCTCATAGAGAAATGAGGCAAATCTGGGTCTTTACACAGTTTTTCATGAATCTGTAAAAAGAGATATCAAAATCAGAATGAATAAAATAATCATAAATGGTGTCAAATATTTGGAAATAAGAAGACATTGAACTCATGAGCTAGAGAAGAGCAGTACACAACAGTAACATATTATTTATTTTAATTTTAAATGACAAATGTTTGTGTTTATCATTTCAAAAAACACAACTTATTGTTCTAATTAATTAAGGAACGGTTTACAGGTTCTTTAATACATAGGAAGTAGATAATTGGCAATAGTAATTTTGTCAAGTAAATTTATTAAATATACAAAGGGAAAAAAAATACATACCTTTTTAATGGTAGGAGGCTCATTGCGAAAGAAAAACTGGTGAATAATTCGACGAATTGCACACATCGTAAATTCATCAAGTTTATCAATGATATTCAGCTTCGGGCCAGGTTTCTTGGGAGGAGATAAAATGTCATTCTCCTTGTATTCCTTTACAACTGCATACACAGATGAAAGAGCTACTCCCAATAATTGAGCGGCTTCTTTCGCACAATCAACTTTAGAACAATACTTATTAGCTGGCCAATTGTGATAAACGTGTTTATACCCGTTGAGCACCATGTTCTTTTCCATTTCCGACAGCGATGAGCCACGGCGTGGTCTTTTTTTCACGGGAGACACAACATCCTTTTTTGTTCGAGAAGTACTCGGCCCAGGTTCCATTGTCCACACAAAAACGAACCAAAAACACAACAGTAAACGTAACAAACAACGAACTAATTAACAATAATTAAAACGTAACAAAAACAAATTAAACGTAACAACAGCAACAAAATAACAAACAGAACAGAGGCACTGAAAAGCGGTTACGGGAGCAATTCAATCTCGGATGTCCATCCATGACGCGAGTGACGTATCGCGTCAAGCGGGCCGCTAATTAACCACCCCGGCTTGTCGCTACGGGGATACCAGCGCAATAAATAAATTATGTCCCCAAAAAAGGGTATTCTCTTTTTAAATTGATATGACAAAGTAGTTGCGATAAATTAAAGTTTGTTATCGACAACTTAAACTATTTGGCCTCGGTTTAACTACATATATATTTTATTAAACGTCGCCTTCTCTTAATTGTACATGGAATAAATATCTCTAATGCTGAAAATATTTTTCGGTTACGGCAACACCTTTGTTTACATTTTTTCCGTGGGATTAAAAATTAGACTTTAACTTTTTCCTCTTCATAGCGATTATCCATTTAATTCGTTGTTCTCGTTTCCAACTAGCTTGTGGAAATTTATTCATTTATGACTACTGTTTTTGCCATTGTTTTTGCAATGAACTACGCTGCAGGTTTCGTGACGCATATTTATTTATTTAATGCCTTAATTTCGCTAGTAAAAAGTGACAGTTGGCCTGACAAAAGTTCCTTTTTTGGCCACGGCACACGCTGCGATCGATTCGTGGTTCCCCCACCACCTACTTCGCACCCAGCGAATAAGAACGGCACTCACACTAACACTCGAAGTGACAAGTGACATAACTTTCATTCAATCCATTCGTGCCAGCTTTAGTGAATCGACCTATAACAGGTGTTCCGATTTCAAACAACGTAGGTGATGTTTGAAATCGAACACCCAAAAAAAGTTTATGGCTCTTTATCCGTTCAATAATGCCTATTGCTTTAGAATTTTTGTCTCTATGTTCGAACATATGATCAATGTTACTACTTAAAACAGGGCCATTGGGATTTATTGGTATATAATTGAAGCCTACATTTTGAATTTTTCATTGATAATTTTTGTTTCAAAAACTACTCAAACGTGACAAAATTCACTTCACACACACACTGATTTTCTTTTTTCAACTTATTTTCGACTGCACGCAATGAAAGCGTGAAATAGTTATGTTACTTTATAGAACTCAATGAATAGAATTAATTATTCACTTATAAAAAATTCGTTGAAATTATCAACTAGTTTGTCATAATATGTTTTTTTTTTTAAAACGAATGCCTCTTAATTCGTCTACTATTCCAAATTTTAACCAAGTGCGAAAGCAATTAAACGCTTAATAAATACGGTACACAATATAATTAATATCGTTAGGTTATGTGGATGATTTAAAATAAATTTCTGTCAAAAATTTCGTTTTTGTGATAAGCTTAGGTATATAGCCAACGGTACTTTTCTTTGAACATCCATCAATTGCTCACAGAGACGATTCTAAAGAGCCCAAACTCGATATGATTGCTTTATTTATTACGGAGTTCCTATGGCCACCTTCCAGCTCCATCATCAGATCAGCTCCACGTCATCATAAGTCCACGTCACTCCAGTCACGGAATCGGAAACCGGAAAGTGGGTCAAATTTAACTTGCAAAATTCTATTACAACGGTACAGGTGAAAGTTAAGAGGCCTTATGCCTTTTAAAATGCTGAATGTTTTAGACATTTGCTCTATGATCAAACATGTTTCTTAATATAATATTGATGTTACTACCTAGAACAGGGCTTTTGGGATTTATTGGTATATATTTGAAATCTACAGTTTGAATTTTTCATTGATAACTTTTGTTTCAAAAACTACTCGAAATTGACAAAACTCACGCGGAAAGTTAGTTTTTTCACCTTTTTTTCGACTGCACGCCATGAAAGCATAAAAGAGCTACGTTACTACCTAGAACTCGGGGAAAAGTATTATTCACTTCAAAAATTTGGTTGAAATTATCAATATATTTGTCATAATAAAAAAAAAAAATTTTTAAAAGGAATAAGGCCTCTTAATAAAAGCTTGTAAAAATACTTTTTGTCCATTAAAAAGTGTTTTTCGGAATTATAATAATTTAGAATAGTTATGCTTTCGAACAAACGAAAAATATTTAAATATTTTATATTAAAGGACAATCTTAACAAATCGACCTAGTCCCAAACTAAGCAAAGCTTGTACTATGGGTATTAGACGACGATATATATACATAACTAACCTAACCTAACCAAACCGGGAAGATCTAGTAAATTGAATATCGAAACAAAATTATGGTTTTTGGTTACCAAAAGGACGAGATCTTAAACATCTTCAATGTCAAGGGTTTCATATTTGGCGCGCGCAATCTTTCAGCAAATTCTGTTGAGGTCGCAGTTCTAACCAAACCATACCTTAGCTATTCAGCTATAGCAGTAGTTTATTTACTGAGTTGTAACCCAACCATAAGAGCTAGTTGCACAGTACATTATATACGCTAAAGCAGTATGGAAACTAGGCCCTTTTTAACCGACTTCCATATATATTTTTTTTGTATGTTCACTGATTACTCCGCCAATTATGGACCGATTTTAAAAAATCTTTTTTTATTTGAAAGAGTATACTCCAGAGATGGTCCCATTATAACCAAGTTGGGATCTGATGAAGGAATCCCAGGGAAATCGAGGGCAACCTTCAAATTTTATAGGCACTCATAATGTTGTTCATATAATTATTTTCTAAAGCTACCTATTTAAGTATTTGCATATGGTAGTTATCAACTTCTTATGCAGAGCTCATGATGGAAGGTATAACCCCTTAACGGTTAGAAGTTAGGGGATAGTTCAAACGAGATGCATGCAAACAAGACCTCCCCGATCACCCCGCTATAAGTATTTTATTTGAATCACTAAAAATAAAAAAATAAAAATTTTAATAAAAAAAAAACCGACTCCAAAATAATTGAAAAGCCAAAAATAACCCGTTCATGTACAAATGAATGAATGAATGAATTATTTATTTCATGTAACAAAGACACATAATTTATTAGTAGAACTTACAAGCTAAGGGGGTTAGTATTGATATATTAACTTATGACTAAAACAGAATAACACTGATAGGGGAGTGCAATCCCTCACAGTGCGACATGTAGGGGCAGTCAACCCTGTCCGCTATCATGCGTAGAATGCTATTGGGACTGCGGCGCACCCGGCGCACCAGGGATGCGGCGCGCGCGCGCAATGTAGTATAAAAGCAGTCCACGCGCGCCGCTGCGAACATCCCTGATGCGCTACAGAAACGAGGCAGTCCCACCAGCACCCGGAACGCATTATTATACTGGACCCGAAGGGCCCCAAAAGCCCGTTGCGTATACTGCGCCCACAGATTGCATGTATAGAGGGACGTGCAAAACGCCCTAAACAGAGTAATTTTCACCTCTTTTGAGCACCTAGCAAACCTGCGGGTGATCATATTCGCCCTGACCGATAGGGCCCTTCGTTCCCTCTCCATGTCCAAATCGTCTTTGAGGTCGGCCGCAATCACATGGCCTAAGTACTTGAAACGGTCCACTCTATCCATAGGGGTACCATTGAGGCAAATGGTGGGAACTTCCCATGTTTTCTTGCGACCGCACTCAAACACCATGAACTGGCTCTTTGTAACATTATATTTGAGCCCATGGTCTGTTACATACGCTTCACATATTTTCAGCAGCTTACGCACCCCACACACCGACGCGCTCAGCAGCACCATGTCGTCCGCATAACTTATATTGTTGACACAAACTCCATCCACATGACAGCCGACATGAGTTCTGCTGAGCTCCTCGATAAGTCCGTTGACATACAAGTTAAAGAGCGTAGGTGAAGTTAAACCCCCCTGTCTCACCCCACACTCCAACCTGTACTCATCAGAATGCGCGTCTGCCCATCTAACACTGTTAACCTGGTTTCCATACCAGTATTTAAATATGCGAATGGTTTCCCGCGGTAAGCTGGTGTTTTCTATAGCTTCTTCCACAATAGGTCATAGGAAACCAGGTCAAACGCCCTAGACAGGTCGAGGAAACAGGCTACCACCGGGGTTTTACTTTTGACATAATACCTTACAGTGTGCTTAAGACACAGTATCGCTGACTCTGTAGATAACTGTGGTCGGAAACCCATCTGGTTATCATGCAGTTTTACATGGCTCATTAACTGTGAATTAAGCACACTATCAAATATTTTCGCCATGATTGTGGCTAGCGAGATAGGTCAGATACAGATTACATTTGAATCACTTTTTGAAGTCTGTGCCAAACCTCACGTATTTTATAATATATACCTACTAGCTTTTGCCCGCGGGTTTGCACGCGTTAAAAAAATACGTTCTTGCTTTCTTGTTAGCCTTTTAAGGTTTTGTTTTTTCTTAATCACCATATCTACAGGTGACTTAGCCTTTCATCAGATTTACTTGAATTCTTCAGTTTTAGCATGTGGTATTTTCTAAGTGCGGATCAATCTTAATTAATGTAAAATTGAAAAACTGTTTTGTTTGGTTTATCTGTATCTCAGCTGTTAGTAAGGCCTTATTGAGGGTTCCGTACCCAAAGGGTAAAAAATGGAACCCTATTACTAAGACTTCGCTGTCCGTCCGTCTGTCGGTGTGTTCATTTGACACCAGGCTGTTAAAAAACCCTCAATCTAATGAATAACTTTTTTAAATGGCCTAACAGTTTATTTATAGAAGGAGGAAGAAGATGATAAATACTATAATGTTATTAAAACTATCGTGAGACATCTTTACTAATTATAAAAACGGTATAAACTCACGTTCGGGTCACGGGCCGTTCCTGACAATTTTTACGTGAGTTTATACCGTTTTTATAATTAGTAATGATAAATACTATTTTAAATTAATACAAATACAAATAGAAGTACTCTTTATTGCACACCTCATAAAATAACAGGAGAAATACAATGCAAGAAATTACAATTAGAGGTAAACAACAGGCGGTCTTATCGCTAAAGAGCGATCTCTTCCAGACAACCTTTGGGTAGTGGAGAACTTGAAAAAAATAAGATTTTGTTACTAGGCGGTGCAAAAATCGGAAAATAATAATAATATATACATAAAAAACAAATAAATACATAAATATAATAAATACATAAATACATACATACATTCAGCCAACAGGTAATAGGACCATTTGAATAAAATACGAATTATGAAAGGAATTATTAATTATCGGAAAACATGAACACGGCACCATGTAAGTGATTTTTTCTACATACTTTTACACATTTACGAGTAAGTATTCTCTTTGAAAACAACAGCGAAAAAGTTTCGCAGCACTCGGGACCATAATATAATTTTCTCAAACATGCAATGGAATATCGTCATAACGTGCGTTAAAACAGGCTTCGAAGTGTCAAGTTTCGGGCGGAACGATTCGAGAGAACTGTAAAGGAATTTCATACAAAATTGAAGGCCTAGGCCGGAAAGTAATGGCGTCGTGTTCATGAACAGGCTAAAAGCTGAAATATATTTTAAATTTTTCTTCTAGTGGCTGAATGGGTATCGGACCAACAATATCCGCGTTAAGACCTATTACACACGAACTGATGACTATGTAAGTCACCAGAGACCATAGACAATATTAAAAATCCTCTGCCTGTATTTTATTTATTATAGAAATAAAGATTCTTATTATCAGGTTGTGTATAATGGCCAGGGACGTATTTTGAAATTTGGCGCCCCGGGCTTATAAGTTTCGCCGCCCCAGAAGTCAAGGGAATATTTAACTTTTTTTTATATATGATGGTAGTTGTGTCTATCAAGCACTTAGTTATAGCAAGTGTAAGGGTTGGCTCATAGGAAAAAAAAGCATTATTGGCCATGACACAATGAGATGAAAGCGCGAGCGCAGCGAGCGCCAAATTTTTCGGCGATGGGGTACGTAGTAAACACAATCAGATGAAAACACGAGCGCAGCTAGCACGAAATTTTGCGGCGCGGGGGTGCGTAGTAACACAACTAGGAAAAAACGCGAGCGTAGCGAGCGCGAAATTTTTCGGCGCGGACCCCCGTAGTACCCACGTAGTAACACAATCAGAAAAAAACGTACGTAGACTACGTAATATAGTATATATTGTAACAGAAATAGATATTAACGCGAGCGCAGCGAGCCCGTAATTTTTCGGCGCGAGGGTGCGTAGTAACAAAATTGACCGATATAGTGTAAAAAGATCCGATCTGGCAACGCTGATACAATGTATGGCCTATTGCCCCTGCACCTCTCGCCGCGCCGCCCAGCGGCCTCGCTCGGCGCGCCCTATATTTGGAGCATGTTCTTACTTACAGACGCGCCCCGAAGATATTGACGAACTTACAAGCATGTTTTCGACCAAGACTAACTCTAGTTTTTGTTATTTTTCATGTTAATTTTAAATTGTGGATTGACAAAAAAAAGGTGAGAAGTAATAGTTGGTTGAATGGCGCCAATACCAAAACAAAATGCAATCGGCCAGGGGCGCCTACGCCGCCCCTGTCGGTTTGGCGCCCCGGGCTACAGCCCGGATTGCCCTAGGGTAAATACGTCCCTGATAATGGCCCTAATATTCGAACGTGGACGACTACCGAAAGAAAAAAAAGTATGGAGGGATTGGAGGAAAATTTAAATATACTTTTTTTAAACATGGCGTCTGTGTTCATGAACTGGCTGAACAGCTGAATTATGTTTTTGAGTGGTGCATTTTTTATTTCATTGCATATGTTTGAAAGCACTATAGGGTCGTTCTCAAAATATTTGCACCGCCACCTGTCAACAGGTTTGTCTTAGAAGAAGTTTTTTACACCGCATTATTTTAAATATCCAATCATCAACACATATCGATAGACACTTTTTACATAGAGGCCAAATGTTTTTAATATAAACTAAAGTATAATAATAGACAAAAAACGATTTAAAACTAGGTGTTGTCGGTCTCTTGCCGTGTCCCATCCCAACGCGAGGTACTAATGTTTCGTTGTAATAAAAACATATACATTACTGACTTAGCTTAAGTTCAGTACTCCATTTTATTTTCATATATGATGAGGATTGAATACTACCATATCGAATAATAATACTATGCTTATGTTGCGAATTATTTGCAATTTAAGTTTGTCCACGCTATTTTTTGTCGTTCACTTGTCATGAGACAAACATTACAATTGTGCGACTACTATTTCGTTTCCCCTGCCTCACCCCGCATAAATCGAGACCTTCAGTTGCCACCTAACACTGTCCCGACTGACACGTCGTCAGTGTGCTCCACTAAAAATATATAATACATACACTTACGCGAGCGGGAGTTTGTAATGGGTATGTAGTCTATATTCTGCCTTCCATATTTTGGTTGACGTGTGTACTATTGTATTTATTTTAACTTATAACGCGTAAAGTATGGTCTACTTTTATGTGTATAAATATGCAGTTCATCAACGAAATACTTTATTTGTTTTGATGACATAACTGTCATTTTGTCCATCTCCTGTATGTCGTTCACTTGTCTATAAAAAAACAGGTGAACGACAGATACGGCAGGCGAACGACAATTATTTAAACACTTATACAAAATTATTTAAAAACCAGGTTTTATCGGTCACTCGCCGTGTCTCAACTCATGTTTCGTTGTTGTAAAAACATATATATTACCGAAGTAGCTTAGTTTGAGTATTCCATTTTACTTTCAAGCTGTCTTAGGAATCGTTAGCAGGCGGCGCTCGCACCAGATTTCGAAAGCATCAATCCTCTGCCTGTCAGCGGCTTTGAGCGTCCAGGTCTCAGCCCCATAAAGAAATATGGAGAAGGCAAGTGCACAGACGAGGTGCATGTTAGTCTGGTTAGGGATGTTTCTATTTTCCTATATTTTGGCCGAGTTGGTTCATTGCTGTTTTGGCCATTCCGATTCGTCTGCGAATCTCTGGTTTACATGTGCCCCTACTTGTGACAATGGAGTCAAGGTACTGGAAGTGATCAACAGTTTCGAACTCTTGAAGGAGGTTAGTCTTTCTCGACTAGTAAATGGTCGACTATCATCAGCTCGGTCTTTTTTTTTTATTAATATCGAGACCCATTCTGAGACTGGTTGTTTTGACTCATTCTAAAAGTTGGGCCACTCCTGCTTCGGGTGATGCAAAATAGGCGATGTCTACCACGTACCTTCAAGGGCTCCATATCTGTTAAATAGTATTGGGGATATGATGCAACTTAAAGTTCTTGTATGTGACATCTCCTACCGTCACCATTCCGTATCCAGACTCGTAAAGGCTTTATAAAGTGTTACCAGATGTGCTGGCAGCTTCAGACAATACCTCCCATAGCTTATCCCACCTAACGCAGCCGAAGGCTTTCTGGTAATCAGATGTGAAGGAATTCCTCGAAGATGACGAAAACAGCAGTAGGTAACTCAGCGGGTAAGAAACAATATCTCAAAAGAGGCAGCATTAGGATGCAGAAACGTTATTTAAATGATTCGCTGTTGCACCTTCATTAGAAATTTATAAAATCACGTGGGTATGCCTGAGTTTTGCATCTTTTGCCGGTTATGACCTTTCTGGATTGTACAGGCTTCAAAAAACCTCCTGAGAAATGTCCTATGAGATGAGAATTAAATGCTTGTTTTCTTTATGCAAATTACTAACATAAAGCAAAAAATAAAAAAAATAAAACAATCAAAAAAGCACTAGTTGACAGTTCAACGTAACTAGGTTTCATTTAAAATGTCATTTACCTGCAACCGTCGTCGTTAACCTGCTAACAAATTCAGTTAAGTTGGAACATATTTGTCGCAAACCTGCACCCATTGTCGATAACCTGGTAACAAATGTCGTTTACCTGACATCGATGTCTTTCACCTGTCGACCTAAAATTTTAAACACCTATATCTTCTAAGATATTCAATTTAACTACTTCCCTCGACGTGATATCAATTGTCTGAATATATTTCTAGCGATCCTATGAAAAATAAAAGAAGAAATCACAACTTTAAAAAAAAATGCAAAATTAACGCAGCGGTGCAAATATTTTGAGAACGACCCTATACTTACATGCCTTAGCCGTGAAATGGGCTTGCCGGCTTCGTATCACTATCCGGCCTCCCTTGCGGTCGGCCGTCTACGAGTACTTATACCTTCTCAGCCGGCAAGCCCTTATTTCCCGGCGGCGTCAGCAGTAATGTACTATTACTCTATGCTCGCGACTGACAGCGCTGCGAAGTCCGCTTCGGGGCTTCGTAAACGCTGGCGTCTGTGTGTGTGCGCTGTTTTGACGGCTTGTACAAACGAAGTCACTGTTAACCCTTTATTTGGCAAAGACATAAAAAGTGTAAATTTTCTATTTTTTTTGGTCTTTTAGGTATAAAATGTGATTAGAAAAAATAGTTAAAAAAATCTAGCTTTTCCAGTTTTCCTGAAAACGAATGTATACCACAGTATACAATGCCAATAGAATGAAGTATTACAATCATATACTAATGTATACTGTGATATACAATGTCAAATATGCAACAAAAGGTAATTTTACATAAAAAAACAATTTATTTAGAAACTATTATTTTATTTTGTGCGAAAGCTCAGGAAATATTTTCCCTGTCACAAAACAAAAGTTTACATTGCATTTCAGGCAATATACCGTTGTCAACTTCTGGCATATCAACTATGCCCATTATAATTTGTATGGCAATAAATTCCACAAGTTCATGGTCGGTTAATTGAATCGATTTTCCAGTTTTTTGAACTGAGTAAATGTTAGTCTGTTCTGTTATGAAGGATATTATATCAGGAGAAAATAATTTGTTATAATAATCAAGGGATGAACCGTCAGGTATGTCTTCGTTATCGCCGTCATCTTGGTGTTCTAGTATAGCTGCATGTTGAAATACTGCTTTTTGCGTTTTAAACCTTTTTCATTTTTTAGCCCGCTTCGCCTCAGGAGCGATTCATTTTTTAGCCGGAGTTTTTCTTGTGGTTGATGGTGTGGCTCGAGGTTTAGCATTGGTTACAGATGGAGGGGACGGTAATGAAGACATTATGGCATTTTTAAAAAGTCTGGTTCCTGTGACGATAAACGGCAATTTTTAGAGAATTGTTGGGGTCAAAGGAACATTTTTTTCGGCACCAGAAGGTCCATTTTTGTGTGTTAACTCTTTCTGTGACGTCTTCATCAGAGCTATATAGTAAACTTAAGCGTTCAAGCAAAAAATCCAAGGCTGGCGTTGAAGACGATCATTTAGGGGAAGAAAGCTCCCTAAAGACTTGAACCTCTTTTTCATCATCGCATTCGGTATGAGGGCCAATATTTCGCAGATCTATTATGTACCACATGCCGGTAAGACGCAAAAAAGGAAAAAAAAAACTAAAACACCCCAAAGCCAAGCTGCATTCATATTTGGCAAAGTATATCCCGGTATACATACAAATTAAGTCCGTTCTTGGCAAAGTATATCACGGTATACATACAAGTTTAGTTGCCTTAGTGCCCGTTCTTGGCAATGTATACTGTGAGATACAAACAACTTTAGGCGATTGCAGTTAGTGGCAATTAGTGCAAATCGAAATTAAAATGTGACACAATCCAAAGGCAAACATTTACAAAAAAATTCAAAAAAAAATCAAAATTATTTATTTGCAACTAAACGTCAATTACAAAAATCTGTCGAATCCTCCTTTTAAGTTTGACACTTGTGTTTACAATTATACCTAAACCGCATTCCGCCCCAAAACATTGCTATAAATATTTTAAAACGTAATAAATACTTTGCGAAGCGTTTGTGCTCTCCGCAGGTCCACCAATTTGACCTTCGACTGACGGCTAAAAATTTTACCAGTACTCAGAACTATTTTTGCCTAAATTAGGACAAATTGTGTGACCAGATTAAATATTAAATTTTCACTTAGAAGTTTCAGAAGACTGTGTAGATTTTTTTTAACGAATGTATCTCACAGTATACGACGTCAAATAAAGGGTTAACTATACACCCATAGACCTTAACACGTTGTACTAAGGTTTATATTTGTTCACAAATTTACAGTTATCAGTGGCTTCGTTTGTACGTATAACTAGTCTGTAGTTTTAGCTATTTAAAAGAATGTAAACAAACCATTAAATTGGTTGTTTACCTATTATAAGATAACGTTTGGTTCCTGTTAATTTATTTATATCATAATTATAAAATAATTTACCTAACTACTGCAGTCCGTTCAATTTAAAATAACACGTGTTATATTATAAATTCACAAATACAAACATATTTTTATCACATTAAATAAATATATATTTCTTCTCAGTAAATCTTCAATAAAAAGTACCCAATTTTGCAGAGGTTTAAAACTCAAGGCTGCATTATACTGGAAGTAACACGACTAAAATAGAAAGTCACGTATTACGAGCGTTTAAAAAAAAAAGTGTACACGTGACGAACCGGACATCGATTTTTTTTCAACCGGACATTGATTTTGAATTATTCTAGCTTATTAAATTCTTTATAAGTTATAGCATATTATTTGAGAAAATAGCATGAAAATAATGAAAAATATAGAAAATATCGACATTATAACTTCAGATTCCGATGAAACTAGTTCCAGATAGTCACAAATATAAAATTCATTATAAATTGATTACTTATAGTATTTAATTGACTAGTTTTAGTTTACACATTTAAAATAAAGACAATAAACTATTTAAAACGGGCTTTATTTATAGAATTAATGGAACTAGCAAACTTTGAGGATAAGTTCCAGTTCGTCACACGTCAAACATGTATTTATTTGCATTAAAATACTAAAAAACACCGAATACTATTTTTTTATACATTAAGGAATATTCATTAAGTAATATTAACGCTTAAATATGTGAATTGTTGCACTACAAAAGCCATAAATATTTTTTTAACACTCCAAATCTTGGGACACTGACCAAACGGGATCTCATGTGACCTTAGAATAATAACGCCTAGAAGGATAGTTTCAACCGGCCGAGGTGCCACACGTGAGGCATAAAATGGATTCATGTAGTTGTGAACAACTCGTATTTACACGCGCCGATACGCACACAAACAGAGCAATAATGTTGCTAGCGCAATCACTTGAATCACTCAAACATCCATGTGTATTACAAACATACGGGCTAAGAAACTCGTTATTTTAGAAGTCGGTTTTAAAATCGGTCAGATTTCGATTGTGTACTAAGCTTTATGGCTCCAATTAGTCACAAAATCGTTCCGTAGTATATCACGTCACTAATCGGACGTGACGTATTCCACCTCAACAGTTCAAAATCAAGATTTCAATTTGTCTGAACTAATTCAATGTGCTTTTTGTTTACTTTCGGATACTATGATAGTTTGTTAAATGTCTAATTGTGCTTAAAATTTTTCATTATAATCTGCTTTCCGAAAAATCAGTGACTAACTCGGAATCCTGATTTTTGCGCACTGACAGACCGTCCACCTTTCGTCACAGTTTACATGGAATTGACGTTATATTTACAATGGCGGCCGATGTTTATAGCATTTGAATGTTGCCTAGATTGAAAAATAAACGCTTTTAGTGGAATATTGATTGCACAAATCTGTTCAAATCGCTTGTGACTATCTCCGGAAGTTCCGTTCTGACGATTATTTTGGACAGTGGAAAAAGTTGTTTTTTGGCATTATAGACCTTTTTTTTTATAAATAAAGCACGTGACTAAAATCTAGACTCATTACTTTATCTGTGTGACCACATTCAATATTCAAACAAATGTATTTCGAGTTTCTGCAAGCCTCTGAACGTGGCTGAGTCGACGTGGGACATACTTACACATTTTAGCACTTTTCGTATCTTTATTTTGTAATAAATTTAGTAATAAATTTAACATAATCGTTTTATAAATATAACATGAATGCCTAACATCTATAGAATCAAACGATAGCACTCATATACCCAAATACTAGAGGTAAAGTGAAAAAAAATAACGTTAAACGTGTGGGACATTCAAATTTTGCCATGTACACTTTTTTTGATTAACGCTCTTAAAGTAGCAACACCTAGGTACCTTAAGTGATTTTAAACTTTGGTGGTTTGACATTCGCCATTGCTTGCTGTCAATTTGACAGCTCCGGTTTGTTTACATTTTTTTAATAGACGTATAGACTATAGTTTGACTTCCGGTTCGTGACTTAAGATGGCCGCATGCGTTTAAGTTTTGTTGTTCGTTATTTATTCATTTTTGTTATTCAATGTGTAGTATTGATAGCGTATTGTGCAGTGATCTAACGTAGGAGTGAATAGCTAATGAAGAATTCAACTTGAAGCGTTCATAGCCCTTCCTGGGTCAAGGCCCGATAGTCCGCGTGGTTTTTTGTAAATCGCTATCACTTTACAAAAAGCAAAACCTCACCGAACAACGGCATGCTCTACGAGCAAACTCGAAATTGGCGAAATCATCATTAACTTTGATGGAAGCCATATTTTTAAAATTAGTTGACTATAGTTTCCATACCGCACCGCTTGAGCCTATATATGTACTGTTTTATATGTTTTTCTTCAAACGAGCCTTTAACAACTCTTTTAACAACAATTTTTCTTTTGGGTTCGCAGTTCTGACTTTGTCGTATCTACTCTTCTAACAGCAGTTCGAAGTTGGGGTTGCCAATCTAACCTAACTACGTATACCTTACCTACCTACTTTTCTAGCAGCAGTTTATTTCTGCCGGGGTTACAGTTCTAATCAAGCCTAATCATTATTGTGCCTTATTTGTCAACTTGTATAAATTCAATTTGATTTATCTATAGAAAAACCAAAGAGTCAATTAACACCTATGTTATGAATTTAGTCTAAAAATGTTTTAAAACATAATTAAACAAGAGAATATTCATTTTCGATGAAAAAACATAATATTAAAAAATCTTATGTCCGGATGTCCGATTGTCCGGCTTTCCAGCTATATTCTCGCCTGGAGTAGTACTGTAGCGTTTCTGAACTAATTCTTATGAAATTACGTGAGTTGGTTTAATAATTATATACAACTTTTTTGTCGACTCTGTTTTTCGATTTTTATTCAAAGTTACAGGCACTGGCAAAAACGTAAAAAATACACATTTCGGCCATTTTGAAACAAACTCACGAGGACAAGCCACTAGTTTTATCAACTGTGGCCTTTAACCTTTACAATTGTTATTGATTTCTTATCAACTACACTCATCCTTTAATAAGCGTTGTCACAATAACGAGCATTCAGTTCGTGAATTTACTTCGGGTAGATAGTACCTACGTCATGAATATATTGTTGTTCGCGAGTCTTCTGGTAGCGGCCACGGCTGCATCAAACGAGGCTTCTTACAATGACCGTGCAGTATACATTAATGGAACAGCTTCTCCGTTCGAGAAGATTATCAAAATATACGACGTCCGAACAAAAGAACCGATTCACTCGACACCAGCCGTCGTGCTGATTGGAAAGAAAAATGGACACATACTGCGATGCCTCCAGGAAGATCCAAATGAGTGTGAGATTTTCTATCAAACTGGTTCATACGTCTACTCTTTACTGATTTCTGGAGAGTACATATATGCTGGGCTTCATTCTGGAGCTATTCTAAGATGCCAATTAAGTGTAAAAGGGTCATGCAGTACATTCCATATGTTCGGTCGTCATGTGATGTCTTTAGAAGTCGTCGGAGGGTATCTCTATGCTGGTCTTGATGGCAATTCAACTATGATGCGTTGTGCATTGGACCAAGTTAATAGCTGTCATCTTCTTCATACAATGAAACACCAAGTCTGTGCCTTAATGTCATTTAAGGATCATATTTACACAGGAATGTTTTGGAGTGGGCAGCTGTCGCGGTGCTCCTTAAGGCGACTCCGTACGTGGAATGGTGACTTTTAAAGTCCTAAGGCTCGTAATCTAGCCAACGGAAAAATCTGAAAAAAATATATGTTATTTTTGACTATTTCTTCAAAAAAATTATAGTTGGATTTTTTTTTAAAGCAATAATTACTATGGAAAAATTAATGCTGAAATAGGGTCGTTTTCAATTTTCAATTCCCTAAGGCTTCTAAACTACAAGTGATATTTATACGGTTCTTTCACACGAACATTGACAATTCATTTATCTTTAATCGTATTGTTTAAAAGTTGGTAAAATGGAAATTCGGTCTAATAAAGCATCAAAAAAACTGAATTTCCGCGAGCGCGGCCGTGCCCGGGCTGCGAGCTCAGTGTAAATCTAACCGTCGAAGGGGAAGGCTGTGTCACTTGCTCTCGCGATCCATCTAGTTACGGAAAATTGTTATAGTACCGGATCCCGCGGAGGTTCGATCTGTCTTCGTGCGTTTGAAATGTATTTTAAGAGTGTAGTTCGTTTTTTCACACGACTACGCTATGCGACATAACAAAAAGCACTCATTTTCATATAGAATTAAATTCAACTGTTTTTTTTCGTATTTAGGTATCTATTCATTTTAAGTACTTATAAAAAAAAATGTCATTGCTTAGCATTCCCGAGCACATTTGGATACTTATATATTCTCAGTCATGGGCCCACACCAGACAGGATTCCCAGAAACTAACACTTTCGGTGTGGGTTTTAGGGCCCTTCTCTGTGTAATATAAGAGTACCTTAGGTATTTCGGTTACTAAAAAAAATCTGATAATACAGATATTTACGTATGATAACGTCTAATGATCTTTATGAATTCAACCCTAAGAGATATGAATATCGTAATGCAGAACAAGTATTGTTCGTTTGAATACCATTGTAATATTCGGTAAAACGCTAATTTACGAATACGAATATTTATTGTAAGTATTCACATTCGTTGCGTCACTAGTACAGTACATGGCATATGATATAAAAATACATTATCAAAAATTACAATAATTTTCTAGTCCAAGAAGTCAAGTGACAATTTTGGCTTGAGGGCTTATTTATGTAAATATAGTCAGAATACATATTTGCATCAATAAATTTGCCACTTCATATTTAAATCTAAATGAGCGTTAGTAATTATTGACATATCCGCCGGGCCTAGCTAGACATACCTAGCCTGGCCATAAGTTCTGTTCCAATTGTTTACCGTTTATAAAATAAAAACCTGATTTTTAATACATATCGTTTAAAAGCCATATATTAATGATCGGATTACAGTTGAATTAATGAAAAAATATATAACTTTATTTAGACTCATCGTAATGCCCAGACTTGATTTTTGACTTGAATGCTCAGAATTTTTCTCTCTAAGTTTGCCAGAGGGCAATGAAACGATCTTGGATTAAATTAATCGATCGCGGAAGGAACGCCAAAACCCAAATAGCTTACGTAACCCAGACAACCGCTAAACTAAAGTAGGGCTGGCACGTTTGCCGCATGTCAACCGATCTGCAGATCAAGAAATCTACACCCACCCAATAAAATTCGGCGTCACGGTAGATCACGATGGAGATGGTGGGACTACCTGGATGTATTACAAAAGGGTTGGACATTGCTGATCTAAATAAGGACGAGTGGAAAAAAGATAGAGGCCTTTACCCGACAAAGGGACGGCACAGACTTATATGCATAATAATCTGAAGAAAAAAAAAATTGAGTCATGTATAAGTACATTCAGTTATCGCAAGCTTGTTATTTTATTAAATCTTATCTATTCAAATATCATAAACCCTCCATGATGCGTTCCAGAACGGCACATTATGACCACCATACAAATAGACTGTTTTTAGCACAAATTTCTTATTTCGATAGTATTATTTATTCAAATTTCGAACATCTCTGAAAAACAAAGAAATTTGATTTGACCTCTATTCTAATATAAATATTTCTAATACAAATCGAGATGACGTTTAGTTCGAAATGAATTGTCAATTTTCAATCAAATTTGACAAATGTCACACGTAAGTAAGATATCGAACGATATGATAGTTAGGGCCGACTCTAGTTTGTCTCTGAATTAAAATAAAAACAATGACAGCTGCCAGAAAACTTCATTACCGCCATTACCGGGTAATATTTGGTATAATGAGCGACTTCTGAATGCATCATGGAGGCTTATGATATGTGGCTAGATAAAGTAGTATATGTAACTGTACATAATTAGGCATTAAAACACTCGTGTGATGATATTATGAAACTTGCCTTCGGCTTGTTTCATAAACCCACACTCGTGTTTAATACCCTGCATTATGTACAGTCACATGAAGTACTATTTATTGTATTCATATATCACATTACACCGTCAAAATACTCGTATGTTATCACCGTCTTAAACTTCAAAACCTACCTTTGCACTATAAAATGGTAAACATTTAAAACTAGCCTGGTTATGAATAACATTTTCCATCTTGAAATTTTATGCGAATGACCATTTTTATCGGCTAAATTTCATATATACTTATTAAAAGTGATAAACCTCATTATTCATAGATTTAGGTATTTTTACCGGAAAAATCGGTACCCATAGGATCATTTTGCTGACCGTCCGTCTTTCTGTCACGACCCTTTATCTCGGTAACGCGTGTAGGTGTCGAGTTGAAATTAAAACCGTCCACACGTCGTACTTTGGTCTACAGTCCCTTGAAGCTGTAAAAAATCGAATTTCCAAGTTTACATAAAAAAAGATACGGCTCTTAATGCCGCAAAAAAACGTATCTACGCTGGAAAGGAAAATTATCCAAGAGACACGGAGCTAACTTTACAGGAGATCTAAAAAACTACGAAATTTTTCAAAAATAAAGTTATTTAATATTCTGTTGACCTACTTTTTAAATGAAGCACTTTATAATTATAAACAACATCATGTTCTTTACATGTCGCTTTTGTTATTTTGTCTATTAATGGAATAATTTAAAATTTAGCATCGCTTACGCAAAATGGCTGTCAAAATAGAATTAGGTAAAATTATCTAAACGACACGTTTCCCGAGATATAATACAGGTAAAATAGTATAATCTACATTTTACACAACTATCAACACAGTAAACAATATCTATGTGCATACGATGCTCATTTTATATAAACAATATCATGTTATTTACATGTTGCTTTTGTTATTTTGTCTATTAATGGAATATTTTAGGATTTAGCGTCGCTTACGCAAAATGGCCGTTAAAATAGAATTAGGTAAAATTATCTAAACGACACGTTTCCCGATAAATTAGTCAGGTAAAATAGTATAATCTATTACACAACAATCAACACAGTTAACAATATATATGTGCATGCTCATTTTATAGTCAGGTAAATATATAAATGTGCATAAATCAGCATGAAATAAATCAAGAAAAATTATCTAATCGCCTTTGTAGGAAATATTTCAGACATGAAAAGCTATTTATCGTACAATAAAACCTCACGATTAATGTTTTAATTAGAGGAAAATATTTATTTTCAAACATTCAAATTAATGAAGTGACATTTTAAGTTCTCTAATACAAAAACTTATGGTCCAACTACGCAAAAACAAAAAAAAACTGCTTTAGAAATGTTAAAGATTTATTCATCAGATATCACGTGAAATTTCAATCTTATCAATTTTTATGTGTGATCTGCTGAAAGATTTCCAGTAGTTCTAGACCAATGTATGGTAGCAAACGATAGCTATGACTCTTATGAGAACAGCACAAGAGTTCTCAAGACTGCAGTCACTCGGTACTCATTAAGGGATTTTAAATCACGAACTACGTGAAATTTCAAGTTTTACAATTGCAATGAGATAATATCCTATCCTAACAAGAATAACAAAACTACCTACAACTCTGTGTGGTATAAGTGACGTCTCGTAAGACACTGTTTGAGTGAGATGGCGTTTGGGTCCATCAAGCGAGTCCAAAGTAATGCCTTAGCGCCACAGACACAGATTTACACTGCAGGTGGGCCTAACGGCCTTTAGAAATATATTGAATTACTACTAAATGTGTGAAATTTTATAAAACAGAACCGGTAAAGTTGTCTAACTACCAATTTAACGAAAATATTTGTTTTTTAGTACATTCTATGCGACCAATACGACTCAATTGTCATTCAAGCAATTCAAAATAAGCGACAGTAGTCGATCAGTCATATCAGGTAAAAAAGGATAAGCGACAATGGTTTCATAGTATCAAAGCAGATAAATTTGGATAAACGCCAATAGTTAAGATACGACAATCAGGTAATTTAATCTATGTTTTTTTTTTATAGAATCTTTTATCGATTCTGTTTAATAATGTGGAAATACCACATTTTTACTTTTTGGCTAATGCGCATAAGCATTTTAAACACACATGACACAGAGGGCGCTCCAGTAGCGAAGAATTATGGAATCAAGGATTTAGTGTGATTGACGTAACGATATGATAGCTCAGTTGGTAGAGCACTACGCCGGAAACTTTGGGTCGCAGGTTCGAGTCCTGCTTACATTGCAGTGGATCACATTCAATTTTTCTTTCATAATTTACCTTTATGTTAATTTTATCATAAAGACATAGGTAAAATGCCTCAAACGACATGAGAATATATTTTTCACCTCACTAGCTCGGAAAGCCCAGTTTGTTTGTTTGATATCTATTGAGAAAATCGATTTTTATCCACATGTGGAGAAAGAATTTTGACGTTTCAACGCAGCTAAAGTAAAATTTGACATTAGCTTATTTTCTGAAAAATCCCGTTTAAAATACCTACATGAAAGCTAATTAGACCTTAGTTTTAATAAATGGCAAATTGGTTGATTATTGCAGATGTTTTTCAAAGATATAGTACAAACCCTTATTCTTTTTTCCTCGCTGTAGTGAGGTGAAAAATTTTGTGTTATACACGGGCGAAAAGTTATTTTACGTCTCGTGTATTGAAACACTCGCTACGCTCAGGATTCTATTTTGAACCACTCGCTTCGCTCGTGGTCAATCATAGGATCCTTTCGCTAGCTCGTGTTTCAAATAAACACTCGCGGGTAAAATACAACTTTCCCCCCTTGTATAACAAATAACTATTACGATCAGGTAAAAACAGTTAACCAACAAGTGCAAGGTTAGTTGCAATAAAGAAAAATTATCCAAGTTGTTTGATCTGTTTTGACAAATAAGTAAAAAAGCTCTAAGGTTTATTATTATGCAAAAAACTTTTTATGTAATCTCCATTTGCTAAAAAAAACCTCAAAAATCATGTCGTTTAGTAGAAAAAAAAGTAGAGATTCTCTAAATCACCGACGGGATAAGCGACACAAAAGTCGTCAGACAGATGTATACGAGACCCAACCCATTCGATGCAGAAAAATCTGCCGATCCCAACAGTGTGTATAACTCAATATCCCCAAAAATGTCGCTTAGATAAGTTCTCCTTTCCAGCATCGGTATATTTTGACACCCAAGTCAATTAACATTTATAGGGTATCCATTGACCTTGAACATTGAAATTTGGTAAAAAATATCGTCTAGTAAAATATCGTCAATATCAACAAGTACAGGGAAAAATCTGAGAACATTACTAATGTAGTCGTAAAAAACTATCACTGTTCATAAGTAAAGGACGTAAATCCGTTTTCCAACGGTAAAGTTGAGTTTGTCGCTCTATTATTTATAGTTTATCTTTTCATTAGAGCAACATGACCCGGGGGATGAAGCTGTGCCCCCACTACTATGTTAAAATATCGGTTCATCCACTGGGTCACGATATGATTTATTTATTAAAAAACGGTATTTTTTATTTCTGCATGATTTTACACGTATAATCAAGAATCTAGTCGGCATTTTAACTATTTTTGGTAGGTACCTACACATACAAAAGAAACTGAAAAGTATTTTTCGATTCGAGACTTCCAAATGGCTAATTTCACTAATTTTTTTGGAAAAATAGCTTTAACGCATTTTATTTTTAATATTCTATGTAGTGGGTAAATAGATATTTAGTAATCCGAAATAATTATATCATTGTTTAAATGATTTATTTTACTTCAAGATTTTTCAATGCCTTTAAATAAGGTTAGTTGATCTTCAACTCTCGCTCGGACTATGCGAGTGTATGAAGCTGCTTGGACGCCACTCAACGAGATTATGAACGAAGTAATGTTCCGGGGGCGCACGGTCGGCGGGGGGAATAACGTTAGGCTCCGCCCAGATCCTCAAGGACGTTGGGATTAGGAGTCGCCTTAAGAACAGAAAACACCTGCACTCCAATTCACACGATGGGCTCGGGGATAGTGGGACTCGCTAATATTGGAAATAATCTTATCGCACTGACATGGAATGGTCAAATGTGGAACTGTTCTCAAAAATCTGATTCAAATATCGATTATTGTGTGCAGACACGCATTTTAGGAAAAAGTGATATGTGGGATCTTGTAGCGTATAAAGGAGTATTGTATGCCGTTAATAAGAAGGGCATATATATTTGTGATTCAGTAAATGGTAATGATTGTTCAAATTACGGACGCCACACCGGTGCTCTGAGTGTAGCATTCTCGTACAGTACGTACCACATGCAAAGCCGATACAAAGGCGAACATACAACTTGTACGTGGCAGGATAATCACAGGTGTCCACCATTTGTAACCTATTATATCCCACATCAGAGATCCATGCTGGAGGTCCATGTAAAGGACGGCAAACTTAGAAATTCTGTTGGAAACCTAGTGGATACTACTCTTTCGAATAATAGCCACTCGGGAGCAGCAATCTTCGCTATGGGACCTGATGGAAGACTACTACTATCAAACGTTCGTGTACCACAGCTTGTTGTTACTTCAAGCCTCTTTGCCGGTAGCCCAGTGGCGGGAGCAGGCGAGATGGTCGTCGAGAATGGTGTGATAAAGAAAATGACGACGTGTTCAGTACACTACCGACCGGACCTTGCTCTGAACCGGCAGGTGGTTGACTCACTACGCTGGCAAGGCTATACGGCTGACATTGACTCTCAAGCATGTTGTGAGGATGAGGATTGTGATGGGGAAACCTGAACATACTTAGGTATGTACCTATCTATTTGAAAAGCTAAGGGAAACAACATCCTTTTTTTATTCTATGGGTAATAGTTGTTTTTTTTTAATATATTCTTATGTAGTTTTTACGTCATACAATCGTAAGGTTCTTTCCTCTTAGCATTCATTTGATAGGTATTTATACGAGTAGATTAGTTTGGTTTTCTTTAATTTTAAATAATTTATTGATACTGAGTTAAATAAAGATGTAGGTATTATGGGTATTGAGATTGTTTTATTTTAGCAAGAACTTATATAATATTAGGTGTCCTAAGCGTCACTTACAAACCAAAATTTAACATATATTACTGACTTTTCAATTTGCGTCATAAATACGAGTAAAAACACGCAATTAAATAGTAAATTGCGTAATAATAATAATAATAATACTCTTTATTGTGCACCACTAAATATAAATAAAGATTACACAAAGAAATTGCTAAAAACAAATCAGTAGGTAACAACAGGCGGTCTTATCGCTAGAAAGCGATCTCTTCCAGACAACCTTAGGGTAGTGAGAAATACGAAAAATAATTATGAAATTGGTAGTGCAATATTTTTGAAAACGACTAATTTGACACATACATCTACAGACAAACTAAAACATAAAAAACTAATATACATTACAAATAGATTAATTAAAAATAGATACTAAAATATATAAATATATATACATAATACAAACATAAATACATATGACGACATACATTAAATGAATTAACCATATCGACAACTAGACCTCAGAAAGCGACAAATAATGTTGTTTGAGATGATTTTTAAAAATCGGAAGAGATTTTGCACGCCTCAGATCCAACGGCAGAGCATTCCACAACTGGACCGCTTGGAAGGTGAATGAGTCATTATAAAATTTGGAAGATGAAACAGCAGGAGCAAGAATACAATTTTGAGAACACCTTAACGAAGACAGATATTTAAAGCGTTCTTTAAGATAGCAGGGGGTAGCGGGGTTGAAAAGTACACCATAGAGAAGGGCAAGAATGTGAGAGTTACGGCGAAGACGAATGGGAAGCCATTTGAGCTGAGAACGAAAATGGGAGACGTGGTCATACTTACGCAAGCCAAAAATAAACCGGATACTAAGGTTTTGAAGGCGCTCTAGTTTGTTAAGCTGAGCTTCAGAAAAATCTAAATAGCACACATCGGCATAGTCAAGAATAGGGAGTAGAAGTGACTGAGCAAGAGCAATTTTAGTAGGTAGTGGCAAAAAGTTAAGTGCGTAATTCTCCTTACAATATTATTTTATTTTATTTTACCATACACATTTATACAGATATTTTCATTTACTATCTTAAAACTAGGAATTGCAGGTGTGCAAAGCGGCCAAAGCGTTTCCACGTTATCACGCGATGTCCTCCAAGAATCACTCATCTGTCTGCCCTGAGCGTACAAATGACCGAGATGGAGCGATGTAGGCGGGGCTTTTCGAAACCTTGAGAGCCGCAAATGTTGTTCGCCGGCCAAGAGCATGTCGGGCCACGTTCTGATTTCATTTCTCTATTCCTAATAGCAAGTTGCAGTTCCAAGCTACCTATCAGATTTGTTCAAAAGACCTGCGATGTTCTGGTGTATTACTTGTATGTACTTTTAATTAACGAAAAAACTGGTCTTTCTTAATTTCATTATTTGAGCCTTCCGTAGTTTTCAGAGAAGTACTGTTTTCGTCTTGTTGCTGTTTTGAAGATGAAGGCAATATAGAACCGTTAAGTTGTTCTTATTCCTTTTGATGTTTTTGTCGTGTGCTTGTGCGCTTTTGAAAGTTTCGGAACTTTAAATTTGTGAAAAAATACGGAATAGTTCCTTTTGATAACGCATATTCTTCTGATACTTGTAATGGTTTTGATAAGACTTGTGTTAAATAGCACGATTTAAAATCTGTAGCATTAATGGCATCATTGATTATCTTACCACAAATTTTCTTACTTCTAAACTTATTCTTAGTTATAGTGGGCTGTCTTACATCTAGAAAGATACAATTTTTATAACGAAATGCAACATTTTAACATATCATTCAACTTCAATTCGTTAAGATGAGGATTTAAGTTAACACTGGTTAATAATATCATTGGCTTTCTCAAGTATTCTATTATGGCTGACAACTCGTTTGATAGTATGAGCGGATTAGCATCATTTGATCCAACGCTTAAAACTACCCAGTCGTTACTAGACAGATCCTCAGCTCCTAAATGATATTTTAGTTTATACATTTTTGGTCTGACTGTGACTCTGGATAAGTTATACCGGTTATATTGTATTCTTTGCCAATTGCTTTTTCATTTCAAATATTAGCACGTCTGGAGGAATCTCGCTAATTTTTTGATTTAAGAGGAGTAGATTTATATGGTGCTTCCTCCGTTACTATTTTTTTATACATTTCTGTCTTTTTTTCCTGTTCTTTTATCTGCTTATTGAGATCTACAATATGTAAATTGAGACCGTCGGTCTCTTAGTGCGCACTGGCGAGCTGTGCTGTAAGGTTACTTAATTCCCATTTCAAGTCAGTGACCACCAAGTTGTCTAAGGTTGATAATTCTGGCAGTTGAGTTTCATCGTTTTGAGTTGTGTTTGTGTCATTAGCATCATTTTTGCTGATAGAAACAACGTATACAACCGAGACTCTCGTTCTATGTATTTATTCTACAATAGTGGTAAAATTTTAGCTAACAAGGAAACCGGGGAATATTATGCACCACTGGCAACACAGAACCGGATTGACAGCATCAACCAACCAATCATAACGTGATGACGTCGAAAGTTCACCTGTCGTTCCGGAGTGCCATATCTTGTTTTCTTATATTATGATACTGACTACTAATTTGCCTGCGAATCCTGCGATTCGGCGATCAACATTTGCGGCTCTCAAGGTTTCGAAAAGCCCCGCCTACATCGCTCAGTCCCGGTCATTTGTGCGCTCAGGGCAGACAGAAGAGTGATTCTCGGAGGACATCGCGTGATTCCGTCGAAACGCTTTGCACACCTGCAATTCCTAGTTTTAAGATTGTAGATGAAAATATCTGTATAAATTTGTATGGTAAAATAAAATAAAATAACATTGTAAGGAGGATTACGCAATTTACTATTAATTGCGTGTTTTTTATTTATGACGCAAATTAAAAACTGGGACATAACGTGATAATTATTTACGCATAATATAATTATTCAATTTTGGTTTGTTATTGATGATATCTAATATTATATGACTTCAATTACAAAAGAACTATAGGTACCAGTTCTTGCTAAAATAAAACAATATCAATACCCATAATACATCTTTATTTAACTCAATGTCAATACATTATTTAAAAGTAAACAAAACCAAACTAATCTACTCGAGTATAAATACCTATAAAATTAATGCTAAGGGGGAAAAAACCTTACGACTGTATGACGTAAAAACTACTTAAAAATATATTTAGAAAAAGCAACTAAAAACTGTTTGAAATATGGATGTTGTTTCCCTTAGCTCTTCAAATAGATAGGTACTTAAGTACCTAAGTATGTTCAGTTTTCCCCATCACACTCCTCATCCTCACAAGACGCTTGAGAGTCAATGGCGGCCGTATATCCTTGCCAGCGTAGTGAGTCAACCACCTGCCGGTTCAGAGCAAGGTCGGGTCGGTAGTGTTCTGAACACGCCGTCATGTTCTTTATCACACCATTCTCGACGACCATCTCGCCAACTCCCGCCACTGGGCTACCGGCAAGGAGGCTTGAAGTTACTACAAACTGTGGTATATGAACATTTGATAGTAGTAGTCTTCCATCAGGTCCCATAGCGAAGATAGCTGCTCCCGAGTGGCCATCATTCAAAAGACTAGTATCCACTAGGTTCCCTACAGAATTTTTTAGTTTGCCGTCCTTTACATGGACCTTTAGTATGGATCTCTGACGTGGTTTATAATAGGTTACAAATGGCGGACACCTGTGATTATCCTGCCATGTACAAGTTGTATGTTCGCCATTGTATCGCCTTTGCATGTGGTACGTACTGTACGAGAACGCTATACTCAGTGCATCGGTGTGGCGTCCATAATTTGAACAATCAGTACCATTTGCTGAATTACAAATATATATGCCCTTTTCATTAACGGCATACAATACTCCTTTATACGCTGCAAGATCCCACATATCACTTTTTCCTAAATTGCGTGTCTTCACACAATAATCGATATTTGAATCAGATTTTTGAGAACAGTTCCACATGTTACCTTTCAATGTTAGTGCGATCAGATTATTTCCAATATTAGCGAGTCCCGTTATCACTGCGTCCATTGTGTAGATTGGAGTGCAGGAGTTTTCGGATCTTAAAGAGCACCGCGACAGCTTCTTATTCCCAATTCCTGCGTAAATATGACCCTCAAACGAAATTAAGGCATAGACTCGTTCTTCCATTGTGTGAAGAAGACGACAGCTATTAACTTGGTCCAATGCACAACGCATCATAGTTGCATTGCTTTTAAGACCAGCATGGAGATACCCTCCGACGACTTCTAAAGACATCACAGCAGATTCAAGCTTATGGAATGTACTGCATGACCCTTTTACACTCAATTCGCATCTTAAAATAGCTCCAGAATCGAGCCCAGCATATATGTACTCTTCAGAAATCAGCAAAGAGTTGACGGAGGAACCAGTTCGATAGAAAGTCTCACACTCATTTGGATCTTCCTGGAGGCATCGCAGTATGTGTCCATTTCTCCTTCCAATCAGCACGACGGCTGGTGTAGAGCGAATTGGTTCTGTTGTTCGGACGTCGTATGTTTTGATAATCTTCTCGAACGGAGAAGTTGTTTCATTGATGTATACTGCACGGTCATTGTAAGAATCCTCGTTTGATGCAGCCCTGGCCGCTACCAGCAGACTCGCGAATAACAATATTTTCATAACGTACTATCTAGACGAACTATATGAACTGAATGCCCGTTTTGTGACATACTCTTAAAGAGATGAGTCTAGTTCAGCGGTCGGCAACCTTTTGGCAGGCAAGGCCCGCAAGGTGGCAAAATAAAATAAAACTTGTGATATTAACCATAAATTCTACCTGATACCTACGTATAATTGGTCATATCCCATAGAGAAAAATTTAAATACTACTAAAATTGTTAAAATATAAGGAATTTATTTCGTACACGTAATACTTACATTATGTTTATATGTTTGGTCTATAGGTATAACTAGAAAAATAACCACCGAAAAATAGAAATAAAAGCAACAAACAAACTACTAACAAGTAACTGATTTTATACAAATTTCAGTTAGCCCGATACGCGAACAGTTCTGAACTTCAATAAAATACAAGTGCGTGATTTTTTGTAGTCAGTTAGAGTAGATTGAGTACTAATGGGTATCAACATTTTCTAACATATTTTGAGTGTGCGTTATGTATAAAAAAAGTTTTTGTAAGTGACCTCTGTAAATCTTAGAAAAAAAAATTCAAGTTAATTTCTTCTGCACTAGGGCATCGCATTTTACAGTTTTAACATTGCGTTTTGTTTTCTAACAGATTTGTCGAGAGATTATGTCAGCGCAATACGAAACGAATGAAAAAATTATAAATCCCTGAAAAGATTATACAAGTGACTTTTGGGAACGAAAATGTGTTTCAAAGTATGAAATGTAATGACAGTTTTAATTTATAACAGATTCATCAATAGCTTTATTTTATATAAACAATTGAATTTTTAAATCGTTCTCTAGGCTACAAAATTTTACGCAAAATTGTCAAGTCGGCGTAGTGAACTCATTTTCATAAAAGTAATCTATTAACATAGAATTCTAACCAATTTACCCACGGGAACAAATTATATTACTTCATTAGTTGTACGCGACATTTAAATTTGAGCGCGAACGCTTTGCATCATGTTATGACTGCGCCGAGCGTTAGCGACTAACCCATAGAGCGCGAGGAATGCGTATTTAGATCGGCGCGCGGCCGCCATTGTAAAAATTTATGGAGAATTAAAAGCACTTTTTGATAAATCTGGACCTTTAATACCAAACAATAATTGAAATATTTGATGCGGACAAATTGTAATCTAAATATTCATCTTTTCTTTGAACTATGAAATAATTTAAACCATGAATACAAAGATCAAAGCTTAAAGAAAAATTGAAAAGCGAGCTACCTGGTGCAAGGGACCGGGAATTGAACCCGGTACCTCTGGATTACCGGTCCAGCGCGTTAGCCACTTCGCTACCCTCGCTCCACGTAGACCTGACGAATTTTTCCTTATGCTTTGTGTGTCGATCTTTCTTAAAGCTTTGATCTTTGTATTCATGGTTTAAATAAAAATTGTGGTGTACCCACATTAAAAAAAATGAGACATTACATGTTTCATAAAATTATATGAAATAATTGTTAAAGTATAAAAAAAGCTTAACCCCAGATTACGATTTTACAATTTTTGTCCAACTTTACTTAGTTGTCTAGGGTGAAATATTAATAATCTTATAATTTATCCACAGAGAACTTGTTAACACATTCTTCGAAGTGCTAAATATGTAGTTTAGAAATGGATTCAACAACTAGTGTTGACGTTGTCTACTTAACGCCTTAACGGCAACTGCCTATTTTTTCACATTTCGCGCGGTGCAGTCTTACTGACACCAAGTCCGGACGGCCTTTTCAGATTTTATATAAAATACAATGCTAAAATTTGACTTTTGTTACTATCTTATCTTGGTTAAATAAGATATCATATATTGTATTGTTCATTAGGTGTATTATTGTCCTTCTTTTATTTAGCAACTTTTAGAAGAGTTGACAGTGCGTATTTTTATTGATCTTACTAAATCAATGATTCATTAACAAAATGAATCGGTTCTTTGAAATATAAAACTAAATTTGACTTTAAGGTTGTTAACAAATATAATCCCATCATGTAAATAAATAGGTTTAAAAAGTTAGTTCTATTCGCATTGCACCGATACAATCTCGAATTATATTCGGGAAAGTAATTCAGAACGTCATATCATTCAAAATTTCAAACGAAAGCTTCTTGCCTTAGGTTAAGGCGAGTAGATACGTGGAATGGTGAATAATACATTTTAAGGTCCTGAGGTTTGTATTCAAGCCAATGTAAATTTCTGGTAAAAAATATATGTTACTAGCATTTGCTCGCGGCTTCGCCCCCGTTAAAACCCATCCTACGGGAACAATGTTTTTTTTTTGGGATAAAAAGTAGCCTATTTGTTAAGTTAGGGTATAAAAAATCAGCCGTTTTATCGTGAAGAAGAAACAAACATACACACTTACTGTCGCTTTCATGATATTAATGGGAAATTTTACTCGCAGTATGGATAATGCTATCACAAAATAGAAATATAAAATAAAAGAAGTAAGAAAGAAAAAGATTAAAGATAAACGATGTTATAATAAGTCACCAATAAACATCGAGTGCTTTACATGAGCTTACTTTTACAAGGCTCACGAAATGTATGTCTTGATTGGGTAACAGTATTACCTGATTAAAAAAAAATTGGAGGAGATAAATAGTACATAATTACAGAGGCCGGGAAAAGTCAGTTCCTATTTGAGTATGATTTTGAAGGAAGTCCGAGTCCTTAAATTAATACGAATCCACGAACTGACATTTCCACCGAAGCCTGTATTCCTGTAGCCTGTTTTCTCCAAATATGCTTGGAAGTAATCACCAATCTTTATTTTGAATGGTTAAATCAGCAACTTCTAAACGCACGTTTTTTTTTTTAGAAGCCATACCTTATTTATCATTCGGAGATCGCAAGTCCAAAATAACTTTTTCTATTGGTTTGGTCGGAATCATTTCAGATATATGTGTATATCATTATTTTCAAATATTGGTCAGGACAAAATATTTAAGATTTTCTAATTGTACAAGTCGATAAAAACCTATGTTATGGCCTTTTTTATGTGGAATTGTAAAATTACAATTTTGACGTATTAATGTAAGCAAAAAAACCATTACTATGATGTTTTAATTAATTTACAATAAAAGTTTTAATATTCTTGAGTGTAATTTTAGTAGGTCTGAATGAAAAAAACTCATTGGATTGCTTCATACGTTCTTGTAGTGCAAGTGACGAATGGAGATGAATCGTATAACTCGTTTAAAGGAATTTAAAAAATTGACAAGTAAAATAAACAGTTTCAAAAAAAAAATATATATTGCTGATTACTAAATATCCTTATCCATTTATAATATATAATTTAAATTAAATGTCTGTATATTGAACGTACAGGGCTCGACAGAAATGTCAGTTCGTGGATTCGTATTAATTGAAGGACTCGGACTTCCTTCAAAATCATACTCAAACACGAACTGAATTTTCCCGGCCTCTGCAGTTATGTACTATTTATCTCCTCCAGTTTTTTTATCCGTTACCAAATCAAGACATACATTTAGTGAGACTTGTAAAAGTAAACAGCACTCGATGCTTTATTAGTGACTATACAATCGTTTTTCTTTTTGTTTGTTTCTTACTTCTTTTATTTTCTTTTTAGGGTTCCGTAGTCAACTAGTTTCGCCATGTCCGTCTGTCCGTCGGTCTGTCCGTCCACGGCTTAGCTCCGTGATCATTAGTACTAGAAAGCTGAAATTTGGCATGAGTATGTGTATGTATCACGCAGACAAAACGGTATAATAAAAACTAAGAAAAAAAATTTTTTTTCGGTTACCTCTCGAACACCTAAAGTGGGGGTGAATTATTTTTTAGTTTCAACACTAGTGTATGGGGTGTCGCTAAATAGGTCTTTTAAAAATGATAGGGGTATCTAAACATATTTTTTTGATAAGGTTAGCAGTTTTGTAAATATTCGCTCCGAAAATAAAAAAAATAGCGTCCCCCCTCTAACTTTTCAACCACGGGTCACAAAATTATGGTAAATTCATGAAAATAAGGCCTTATAATAAAAATAAATAAATAAAAATCATTTATTTCAGAGCTTGGCTTCGTATAATGTGTTAGTAACATAGAACTTACCCCTAGTGTTAGACAGAGCAATATATAAACAAAAATACAAAAACTAAAAATAAATTAAAACAAACCAAAGACACAAGACAGTGGGAGCGTGGCTCACAAGTCAGTCGTCCCATGCACATGGAGTTGCATCCAATGTGCCTGTATGGGACAGCCCAGCCTGCCAGCCACAACCTTTAGGATGCTGTTGGCACTGCCGCACAAACGTCGCATCATTGAGGCTACTCGCTTGTGTAAAATAGCATGAAAGCCATCAACGCGCGCCTCGGCGAACATTCCCGATGCGCTGCAGTAACGCGGCAGCCCCAACAGCAACCTAAACGCGTAATACTTTCATAAGTACTTTCAATGAAAACTATATTGAACAAAATCGGTCGAGCCGTTTCTATTGTGAAGGATGAGCAACTACAGAACCCTACACTGAGCGTGACCTGAAATGCTCTTCGCCGGTTTTAAATTATTTTTTTCGACATAAATGACGTTAGGAAACCCATTTCATATAGAGACTCACGGGAGTTTTCAATGTAAAATACTATTTATAGATATAAAAGATACAACTGTATTGTGATGACAGTATCCGTACTGCGAGTAAAATTCCCCATTAATATTATAAAAGCGACAGTATGTGTCTATGTTTGTTTCTTTTTCACGTTAAATAAAATGAAATGAAATGAAATAATTTATTCCAGAATTCGAGATTCCATAATAATAATAATTACAATTATATGAATTAAAATTAAAACACAAAATTATTAACAAATACACATTGATATATTACCTACACATAATTAGCCACGAGTTACCCCGGCCCCGTGACCGCTAAAACAGCTGGACGGATATGTATGCAATTTGAAACAGAGATAGTTTATACCCTAACTTAAGAAATAGGCTATTATATTATCTTGGAAAAAATAAAGCACATTTCCCGTAGGATAGTATATACCAGGTTAAGTAACAAATATTTTTATCAAAATTTTACATTGGCTAGATTACAAGCCTTAGGACTTAAAATGTATTATTAACCATTTCACGTATCTACTCGCCTTAACCTAAGGTAATACAGCTCTTGTTTGAAATTTTGAATTACATGACGTTCGGAATTACTTACCCGAATATAATTCGGGAATGTATTAGTGCAATATGAATAGAACTAACTTTTCAAACCTATTTATTTAGATGATGGAATAATATTTGTAAACAAACTTAAAGGCAAATGTATATTTCCAAGAACCGATTCATTTTGTTAATTAAGGTTATCTTTCTGAAAGATGAATGTTTACATTACAATCTGTCTGCATCAAATATTTCAATTATTGTTTGGTATTAAAGGTCCAGATTTATCAACAAGTGCTTTTAATTCTCCATACACTTTTACAATAGCGGCCGCGCGCCGATCTAAATACGCATTCCTCGCTCTCTATGGGTTAGTCGCTAACGCTCGGTGCAGCCTTAACTTGATGCAAAGCGTTCGCGCTCAAATTTAAATGTCGCGTACAACTAATGAAGTAATATAATTTGTTCCCGTGGGTGAATTGGTTAGAATTCTATGTTTATAGATTACTTTCATGAAAATGAGTTCACTACGCCGACTTGACAATTTTGCGTAAAATTTTGTGGCCTAGAGAACGATTTAAAAATTCGATTGTTTATATAAAATAAAGCTTTTGATGAATCTGTTATAAATCAAAACTGTCATTACTTTCCATAGTTTTAAACACATTTTATTTGCCAAAAGTCACTTGTATAATCTTTTCAGGGAGTGAGATTTTTTTCACTCGTTTCGTATTGTTCTGACATAATCTCTTGACAAGTCTGTTAGAAAATAATAACGAATGTTAAAACAATAAACTGCTATGCCCTAGTGCAGAAGAAATTAACTTGGATAATCTTTTCTAAGAGTTATCAAAGTTGCTTACAAAAACTTTTTTTATACCTAACGCACACTCACGATCCGTTAGATAATGTTCATACCCGTTAGAACTCCATATAACTTTGCTGATAAAAGAAAAAAAACGTACAATGCGAATTATTTTAGTTTAAGGTGTAATTATACCCTTCCCGTATCGGGCTAAGTGTGATGTCTGAGATTGCATTTGGTAGGCTATTTCTTGTATGTTAACTGTCATATTTGTAGTTGCAATTTGTAGAATGAGACGGCATGTAGGACGACAAGCATATTTATTTCTTCTATAATTGACAATTAACCAAAAATTGTAATGAACTGCGCTGACCAAACCTTTTCAATTCATCAAAATCAGAGGGCAGAGACGGCAAGCTGCCATAAATTTCACATAATATATAATTGATTTCATAGAAAGAGGTTTTGAGGGCATAATTATATTGGAGATCAAGCACATTCATTTGTAAATGACTCGGTACTTCGTTAATTTTTGAAAATCCTTTTCGTGTGATGAAAAGGGTTTCCAAAAATCTTCAGTACTTATGCTTAAAACTTTTTCAAAATCACCAAATCTGTCGTTGAACTGAGTTTGCAGTTGCATCAAAATATACTTAATTTTATGACTTTTCCAATAAAAGATTAGTCTAGCTTCCTCGGCGTCCAAGTAAAACGTTCGCGCCGCGGACCGCGTGTTTGCTACCGCTGCGCTGGTCTAGTTAATAAGAAGTCAATGACAGTTGTAGAGGTTAGAGGCCTCAGTTGATAAAAATAAAACTAGTGCCTCAGTTCTAGCACTCGCGATTTTCTTTCAAAATGGTCCAATGTGTAATTTATTTTGCGATTATGAAACATTTGGAAAAACGGAATCGTCAAATACTTAGTTCTGCATGATTTAAACAAACCTACTCTACTCACATAATTTCATGAGAATCGGTTAAGAAATACCTCTAGTCGAGAACAGCTGTAAATCCGGACAAACGGACCTCCGGACAGACGAAAGAATTTTACCTAAGCCAAGCTGATACGGAGACGTTCACTTCGCTCGCTCGGTCAATTAATGCCACTTGAAGTATATATATAGGTCGTTCATATTTATTTGTCATATTTAGTTAATAACCTCAAAAGGTGCGTCTCGCTTAGTCTATAATTTGAAGTAAGTACCTACTTAAGCAATTTGTCTCATCATTAAATGAGTAGTACAATGGCAAAGGTACTGTATTTTCTATGATATTTTCTTCTTTAGTTATGACCTAAAGCGTTTTTGGACTAAATTGAGTGTACTTAAAAGTCCATTCAGCCTAAAATACAACTCTTAAATAAAAAACCGGCCAAGAGCATGTCGGGCCACGCTTAGTGTAGGGTTCCGTAGTAGCTCATCCTTCACAATAGACGGGCCTAAAACAGGTTTTAAGTTACAAGAAAAATTTCAAGCTCTATAAAAAGGTCGTACGCGTCAAAGTAATACCTTCTGGAAGTCAAAATACGCCCTTTTAAAGAAAATTGTGAAATTTTGTGATAACTCAAAAACGGCTCGACCGATTTTGTTCAATATAGTTTTCATTGAAAGTACTTATAAGGCCTCATTTTCATGAATTTTTCCATATTTTTTTGACCCGTGGTTGAAAAGTTAGAGGGGGGGGGGGACTCTATTTTTCTTATCTTCGGAGCGAATATTTACAAAACTACTGACTTTATCAAAAGTAATGTTTAGAGACCCCTATTATTTTAAACAGACCTATTAATTCAACGACATCCCACACACAAGGGTTGAAACGAAAAAAATTCACCCCCAGGCAGTCGGTTGGACTTATTTACGGTACTCTATGAAACGGCCAAGCCATACTTTTGAAAACAAGGTGTAGGGTTAGTAAAGTCAGGGCTTAGGGGCTTGGCTTTTCCTGGGATCTGATATATTTTTTACAGCGAAAGCGTTATGAGCATGTGAGTCTTGGCCGCCAATTTTACATGAAATGTTTTGGTGGGATCTCAATTCTTTTTGTAAGGTGCCCTAGTTTTTTTTGGGCTGTACGTTTCTTGAGAATCAGCTACTCCTTTTTTCATCATCCACGCTCTATCTTTGCCATTTTTACTTGTTGATATCATTTCCGCTTACGCATTCATCTTACGCTTGAATCTGCTTAAGATGGATATAAAAATCATTAAGATACAAACAAAAATATAAATATCCGCGTGTTAATTGCGCTGCATTATTTAAAATATGAAGTCAAAGTGCTCTGCTTAGCCCAATGGTGGATTGGTAGAGAATTCCCTATGGCATTAAATCCGCCTTTGTACGATAAGATCTTTCTTTTGTGCAATAAAGATTAAATAAAAAAAAAGTGTTGATATGAAAGGGTGGGGGAGATTTTCTAAAAACCCTAGAATATGTATTTTATTTATAACAAGGAGTCCCTATATAAATTTTCAGACCTCTAGTATCAAAATTTGCGGAAGTCTTATACAAACTTTCATCCCCTAGTTTCAGGGGCTGGGGGGTTAAAATTCCAAGTTTTAGAATTATTTTATTGTTTGTGTACTAATACTAGCTCACATACCGAATTTCAGCTTTCTAGGTCATCGGGAAGTATCCCAGAGGTTTTGATAGTCAGTGTATATATGTATGTGAGTGGCAAAATCGGCGTATTTTAGGTACTAATAAAACCTAAAGTATAAAAACCTAAGTAGTAAAGCTAAATTAATGAAATTCAGTACATTTCATATGTTCCCTAACTGCATCTTAACCTTTGAATTTGGGCACTCTGGTCTTAACTGGGATGAAACTATGAGGATTTGAAAATGAGACGAAACGGTTCGAGAAAAGGTAGGTAGTGCCCCGCTTCTTTTATGTTCGTCTTGGCGGGGGCACTACCGTGATAAAATTATTTGTTAGGTACTATACCTATAGTTTTGTAACAAAATTACTGTTCGTATTTAAGATTTATAATTTATAATATGATGGTGTTTATTCATTTATTTATTCCAACATGGGTATGTTTACAGCACATAGCCAAAACACAAATACAGATTCAATACAGAAAAAAAATACAGTTAAATAATAATTATAAAAAAAACCGGTCAAGTGCGAGTCGGACTCGCGCACCGAGGGTTCCGTACAAACACTTTCCATCCTTAAGTGGTTAAGTTAAGTCTGCACCTGGTATGTATAGCGCTCCATACAAATTAGGTGCAAAGATAACGCAACCAATCCCTTTGTTGTATGGGAGCCCCCCTTAAATATTTATTTTATTTTATTTTTAGTATTTGTTGTTTAGCGGCAATAGAAATACATCATCTGTGAAAATTTCAACTGTCTAGCTATCACCGTTCTTGAGATACAGCCTGGTGACAGACGGACGGACGGACGGACGGACAGCAAAGTCTCAGTAATAGGGTCCCGTTTTTACCCTTTGGGTACGGAACCCTAAAAAACAATAAGACGTGTTAATTTTTGCCGCATAATATTGTTATTTTTGTTTGTTTAATGATAGATTGTAAGATAATATTATTTTCTTCGGTTTCCGCGACTGTCACATCACATTTAAATAAAACAATTTAAACGGATTATATCGCGTATATTAATTATTTGAGCCTCCCTGACGTTTCAGTACCTTTACAGATACCGTTGTCAAAGGTTGACTGAGAAAAACACAAGATTGTAAGATTCTGTATAAATGTGTTTTCTGTTTTAAGCTGCTGGCCGTGTTGCCAACACAGAAAAACAGAAAAAAGTTTATTGACAATCGTTTACAGTCTGACCAAAACGAGTACAAATTAAAGTGGCAATACTGCAGTGTCGTCTTTCTATCAATCTAAGAAAACGGGGACGACACTACAGTATTGCCACTTTGTTGGCGAAGGTTCGAAATGATGTAGCCGACAACTGATTCACATTTACAAACTATTTAATGATAAAAAGAAGAATATTTACAAAAAAATGAATTCGTTTGCGTTTAGAATAGGAAGTCAGTGCCGGCGGGCGCGCGCCGCGGTGCCGTCGGAGGAATGTGTTGCGCTGGAGTTTTGGAGCCGGCAGCGGGGGCAGGGGCGCGGCGTCAGCAGCATGTAGCACGGCGGCGGGGATTTTAGGGTTCAGCGGGCCTATGAGAGATCCCGCGCGTTGACAGGCTGGGCCCCTTGGAGCAGGTCCCGCTGGTCCAATCTTGTGGGTAGTGGGCAGAGTCTATTGTAGGCCCTTCTCAGTGTGCCCGTGGTGGTAATGATGTCGGCGACGCGGCTCACTCCGTCGCTGCCAGGGTAGACGGCGGCCACTCGTCCCAACAGCCATCTGCTAGGCGGCAGGCGGTCGTCCTTCACCAGGACCATCTCGTCTCTCTGCAGCTGGCCTCCATCTTTGCGCCATTTGCTGCGGATCTGCAGTTCTGAAACGTACTCTTTATAAAAGCGGTTCCAGAAATGTGCCTTAAGTGCTTCAATTCTCTTATATCTTGTGAGCAGGTGGATTTTTGCGTCTTCGACCTGAGGAGCAGGAAGCATTGTGAAAGTTCGTCCAATTAAAAAATGCGCAGGGGTTAACGGAACTAAATCTGATGGATCAGATGAAAGTGGGGTTAAAGGTCTAGAATTAAGGATGGCCTCTATCTGAACCAATACCGTGCTCATTTCCTCGTAATCTAAATGAGCCATCATTAATGTGCGCTTCAAATGATGCTTGACTTGCTTGACTGAGCTCTCGGCTAAGCCGTTAAAGTGTGGACTATAAGCTGGACTGAATTTAAAATCTATTTCCTGCTCAGCTGCGCAAGAGATTATATTGTTTGAGTTATGTTTTAGAAATTTAGCTAATTCATTGCAAGCCCCCACAAAGTTCGTTGCATTATCCGATAAAATGGTGGCTGGCTTGCCTCTGCGAGCTATGAATCTATTTAACGCGGCAATAAAGCCGTCAGTGGTCAAATCAGTGACGAGCTCTAAGTGGACTGCCCTCACTGCCAAGCAGACAAAGACTGCTATGTATGCTTTCTTTAATTGGCAACCACGTCCTTTTCTGCTCGCTATCATGACTGGGCCTGCATAATCGCATGCTATATTGTTGAACACGTATTCAGCCTGCAACCTTTGTAGAGGTAAGTCACCCATTATAGGCTGATAGGTTTTGCCTGAAAATCTACGACAAGTTATGCAATCTTGAGAAGTTTTTCTACAAAGATTACGGCTGCCTACGATCCAATACCTGTGACGTAATGTCGATAACATTAATTGTGGTCCAGCATGTAACAATGCTTGATGATAATAATGGACTAATATTTTTGTAATGTGGTGAGATGCGTGTAATAGTATAGGGTGCTTTGTATTATAGTTATAGTATGAATTTGAGAGCCTGCCTCCAACTCGTAGAAGGCCTGCGCTATCCATGAAGGGATTTAGTTTTAGTAGTTGATCTTTTGGTGAAAGTGAGCGGTATTGTGATAAATTTAAGCATTGCTTGCTAAATCTGTCACTCTGCACCAGCTTGCATAAAGTTTGTAATGACGAATTGAGCTCTGCTAAGGTTAATGAACCTGTATTTTTATTGTTAGTATTTTTACAATTGTGGGCAAACCTATGTAGGTATGCTATGATCCGTTGTAATTTACAAAATTTTGAATATTTATGGATAAAACTATTTTCGCAATCTGGACTACTAGCTGAAACATGACATTGCAATTTGACCTCCGGCAAATTTTCGGTCTGTATGCTCTGAGGTTGCGCGGGTTTGTGGATTTCAGTTCGGTGCAGGAAAGGAGGTCCTTCCCACCACAAAAATGAGGCTTTAAGCTGCTTTGCATTCAGACCTCTGGATCCGATGTCAGCAGGATTTACAGGGATTGTCAGGGATTTGCAGGGGTTGGTAGGTACATAATTCCAGCTAGCAGGGTCCGATCTTTTCGTAATTTCATTTATTCGATTAGCAACGAATTGTTTTAATTTTTGTGTGCAAGTTTTGATCCAGCATAGCACAATAGTTGAGTCACACCAATAGTACCAGGAATCAATTTTTAACCGTAGTGCATTAGACGCTTTTTGTGCCAACTGTGTTGCTAAAAGCGCACCAAGTAGCTCTAACCTTGGAATCGTCAGGTTTTGTTTTATTGGGTTGACTTTGCTCTTGGCTAGCAGCAAGTGTACCTTAACATTGCCACTATTTGACACGGTACGTACGTAGGCGCAAGCCGCATATGCTTTGGTAGAAGCATCGCTAAATGAATGTAATTCAACCTTTTTAAAAAAATCTGCTAAAACTCTGCGAGGGATTCTAATCTCCGAGATTTCTGGTAAATAGTTAGTAAAATCGTTCCACTGTGACTCAACTTCGGCTGGTACCGGACCGTCCCAGGATATATTTTTGGCCCACAAAATTTGCAATAATAGCTTAGCTTTTAGCAAACAGGGATTTATTAGGCCGAAGGGATCAAAAATGGCGGCGATGGTGGATAGAATTGCGCGCTTAGTTATATGTTTAGTTCGTGGACTGTTAGTTACCGAAAACAATAGCTCATCTGATTTATATGACCATATTAAGCCTAATGTTTTTGCGTAATCATCCTTGCTGAGCTTTAGAAATTCTTCGCTATTATTTTCTGTAACTAAAGTGTCCAGTATACCTGGTTTGTTAGAACGCCATTTACGAAGATGGAAATGTGCGCTCTCTAGTGTTTGAATGACGCCTTTGCAAGTTTGAATCAAGGTAGCTTCGTCATCATTTCCTGAAATGAAGTCATCTACGTAGAAATCACGTAAGATTGCTTCACTTACATCTTTATCCGTACATTCTTGGCCCAACTGTACTAAACATCTGGTGGCTAGGTTTGCCCCAGAAGCCATTCCATAGGTAATTGTATTGAGCTTGTATTGCTTTATTGGCTCGGCTGGGTCCGAGCGCCAAAATATCTGTTGTAAGCTACGTTGATTATTGTTTACATAAATTTGTCTGTACATTTTCTCGATGTCGGCACTCACAATGAACTTGTGCTGTCGGAAGCGAATTAAGATACTCAGTAAATCGTCCTGTACAGTTGGCCCAATATGTTGGATGCAATTAAGTGACTTGCCCGAGCTTGTCACAGCTGAACAATCAAAAACGGTACGCAATTTTGTTGTAAGGCTACCTTCGCGACAAACCGCATGATGGGGCATAAAATATGAAATTTCGTTTGTATGTGTGTCTGTATTTTCAGACATATGTCCTAAATCCAAATATTCCTGAATGAATTCAGTGTATTTTTGCTTGAATTCTGGGTTACGTTTGAATTTACGCTCCAGTGATTGGAATCTTAATAATGCTTGTGCTTCGGAATCGCCTAAACATTCGGGCGACTCTTTAAAAGGTATTGTGACAACGAACTTGCCATCTGGGTGACGTGTCGTCGTTTCAGTGAATATGCGCTCGCACTCACTCTCACCTTTTGTGTGGATTTGTTGAGTGAGTGGTACGGCTTCTAGCTCAAAAAACTTTTCTAACTTCGAATCTAGCTCAATGTTGTTGATTAAATTGCAGTGGACTGTATAATAGGTATGCTTTTGTGATTTTTGCTGTGATTTTGTTTGTATGGAACCCGTGACAAGCCACCCAAGGGTTGTTTCAACTAAGGTCGGTTTGTTCTTGCCTAGGTTTATTTGATTGTTTGTGAGAACCTCCCAAAAGAGATCCGCGCCCAGCAACATCTGCACCTCGGACGGCTCTGAATAGGTTGAGTCCGCCAAATGGATGTGAGGGGGAATATTGAATGAATCACAGCTGATTTTTGTAGTGGGAATCATCTGGGTGATTTGTGGCACAACAAAACAATTGACGTCAGTTGTGTACCCACTTTGTGTGATGGACGATATGGTCACGTCGCACCTTTTTGAGATTTTAGACATTTGTTTATTGAGTCCTTGCACAAATATGCTAGTGGAATATGTAGGTAATTTTAATTTCGATGCAAGTGATTCGATTATGAAACTCGAAGTACTCCCGTTATCTAAGAGGACTCTTACTTGGTGTGGATGGCCATCAGAATCATTTATGTTGATGATGGCTGTGGATAAGAGCACCTGACAGCTGTGAGTAGAGGACAATGTGATGTTATTATTTTCTTTTTGCACATGTGTCTGCTCATTTACAGTAGGTAATACTACACAATCAGTTGAGGTGCCGGATGTGCTAGGTTTGGACTCATGGTACTTATTACTGATATGTAACATGCTATTGTGACGTTGGGTGCAAAAGCGACAGGAGCTTAACCTACAACGTTGCTCGTCATGCCCTGAACGCAAGCAGTTCGTGCAGAGATTCAATTGTTTAACCTTATTGATTCTAGTTTCAATTGGCATTGCCTTAAACTTTGAACACTGGTAAATGGAATGGTTATTCTTGCAAACAGGACATGGATATTTATACTGCGATTGGTTTTGTAAATTGTTGACGATGAATGCCTTTGGGCGATTGTGCGTGACGTCACTGAACCTACGTGGTTTGTTTGAGGCCTGTGCTTCTTCCATGGTTTCTAGCAAATCCGCGCGATTTTTTAAGAAATTATTAAATTCATCTAAAGTTGGAAGACCCTTTAAATTATTGCGCTCAGATTCCCAGTCTCGAACTGTGGCCGGGTCTAGCTTGCTAGTTACCATGTGTATGACCAGAATGTCCCAGTGCTCCGTGTGTAACGTCAGAGTTTTCAAAGCCCTCAGGTTTTTGTTAATCGCATCAATAGTGTTTCGTAAGGCCTTTGAAGACTCTTGGAGCACAGGGGTTATGTTAAACAACGCATGTAAATGGTTATTCACTAAGATTCTATTGTTATTATATCGTTCACAAAGCAAATCCCACGCGACGTCATAATTGTCAGAGGAGAATTCTAATGATTTGATAACAAGTGAAGCACCGTCTTTTAATGAGTTTCGCAGATAATGAAATTTATGAATATTCGGAATAGTTGGGTTGTCGTGGATAAGCGACTTATAAGTATCGTGATACTCTAACCAGTCTTGAGAGCGCCCAGAAAAGGTAGGTAAGTGAATCGTAGGTAATTTAATATTGGACCCACCTGTGAGAGCAGTTACGTAATTAGGCCCCGTTACCGAATTTACTTCTAGCGGCGCAGAGGCGGCCCCAGCCGCGGCGTGCCTGCTGAGCAGCTCCTGCGCAGCAGCCACGGCGCCGAAGTAGTTTGTCTCGAATGTTTCTCGTTCCACGTGCTCGTCACCTGGAATTTCCGCAACATTTTCTATGTCAGTTTGATTTGAATCGAAATCATTGTACATATCTTGGATTTTACCCAATCGGATAGTTAATTCGTGAATTTGCAAATTATTTAAGGCTTGGCTAGGCAAAAGCGTGTCTAAATGGGCTTTAAATATGGTAAGTTTTGATTTAAAGGAAGCTCGAATCCTTTTTAATAATTTAAGATCCATCGTGGCTTGCAATGAATTGAAATAGCAAAAGAAAATAATTAATCGATAGTCTTTTATGAAGTCGGTTTAACGAATGAATATCTCTTACAGAGGATTATATCTGGCAGCTGCAAGGAAATAAATTAATTGCACGTGGTCGAAATCAAAATGATGAGTTGCCAAAACTTTGAAACGATACGTAAATTTTTAAATGGCGGCGGGCGTGCGGCGGCTTTTAAGGCAAGCAGAGGAAGTCAGGCAAGCAAGCGCAAACAAAGAAAGAAGCGTGCACGGACCCCTGGGCCCCCTGCGCCGTTCACGTACGCGACGGCTCCTGGAATGTTCGAAATAAATGTTAGAAACAAAAAATAATAATGCACGGCGTTGATCCAGACAGATACACACCGTAATTAAGGCCCTTTGTTGAAAATACAATGACAATGCAGAATGCAATTCGAAAAGGTACAAAATTTATGAAAATACTATTAAATCTGAGCGGAAATCAAACCATCGATAGGTAAATTTGTTGATTAGAAAGGTTATTTTAAAAATGCTTAATATTTGAGCGAGATGGAAATGGATTAACTTTAGGTGACGTGAAACGGAAAATAAACTTTATGGAAAATATAGCAAATTGAAATTAAGGTGGATTAAATTACTATTGCGCAATGTGATTTTACACTAAAAATTGGAACGAACTCACAAATATCCTTGCAAACCCCCTTTCCTGGTTTCTCGAACTGGCACTGGAACTGGTTAGGTACGTTTCTTGAAGTGTATATTGTTGCGTTGTTTCTTGAAATGTCTAATTATTGCTGCGTTGTTGATACGCAGTTGATGCGGTGAATTTTGAAGCGATGATTCCTCCGACGTACTTAGCTGGATATTAAGCTATGATGCGAGAATGCCGGGCGCGCGCCATATGTAGTTAACTTGACCTCGCCGATACGTTATTTTTTCTTTCTTCAAAATTAATGCTTCTGGAATCTTCTTAAGTACGTATCCGGCTCGAAACTTGTTGGCGAAGGTTCGAAATGATGTAGCCGACAACTGATTCACATTTACAAACTATTTAATGATAAAAAGAAGAATATTTACAAAAAAATGAATTCGTTTGCGTTTAGAATAGGAAGTCAGTGCCGGCGGGCGCGCGCCGCGGTGCCGTCGGAGGAATGTGTTGCGCTGGAGTTTTGGAGCCGGCAGCGGGGGCAGGGGCGCGGCGTCAGCAGCATGTAGCACGGCGGCGGGGATTTTAGGGTTCAGCGGGCCTATGAGAGATCCCGCGCGTTGACAAATTTGTTCGTGTTTGTTTTGTCGTCGTTAAATTTGTACTCGTTTTGGTCAGACTGTAATGTTGAATTTTTTTCTTATTTATATTTCATTTCCTCCCAATTGTGATAAAAACAAACTCAGGCAATTAATTCGGCGTCGGGCTTCTTATTAATTAATTCAATAGTTATCCCCTTTATAGGGGTCCGTACCCAAAGGGTAAAAACGGGCCCCTTTTACTGAGACTTCGCTGTCCGTCCGACCGTCCGTCCGTCCGTCTGTCACCAGGCTGTATCTTAAGAACGGTGATAGCTAGACAGTTGAAATTTTCACAGGTGATGTATTTCTATTGCCGCTATAACAAAAAATACTAAAAATAAAATAAAATAAATATTTAAGGGGGGCTCCCATACAACAAACGGGATTGGTTGCGTTAACTTTGCACCTCATTTGTATGCAGCCAGGCGCAAACTTAACTTAACCACTTAAGGATGGAAAGTGTTTGTACAGAACCCTCAGCGCGCGAGTCCGACTCGCACTTGACCGGTTTTACCACCCTTATGACACAATATTATAGCCCCACAGGGTATTTTTCAACCCACGCCATATTGCGGTTTTATAGTGGTACTATTTATTTTACTGGTAACGGCAAATTTTTGGTAAGTGACGTTGAATGACGGTGAATGTCACTGATGTAAACAAAGATGAAACAAGGCTAAATATTAACACAAATTATAACGGGTCTAACGCGATATTTCTTATTTACCTTCATAATCTAACGTTTCGGCGGGGTTGCACACGCCGTGGTCTCAGATGTACTGGTGAAACAGCGAGTTGTTACTGGAGCTGTCGGCCAAATGTAGTACTACCCGACGAAATGTCTAATAAAACATTGTATTTGTTTTTGTACGTGTAAGATGAATTGTAAGTTTTAGTTTTTAGTAGTATTTAAACTGTCTTAGCCCATGTTCTCTGTGTGCGGTCGTTTTGTCACCAACAAGGTACTGGCTGAAAATCAGCGTTGCGGCCTGCGGGCTGCAGCACATGCCGAGCCTGGCCCTTTTTGCTTGCACACGGCTCAAATCTCTGAATGTTTTTGTTTTTGTTTGTACTACTACTGTGTTCGTGTGTTTGTAAATAAATATTTCTTTCTTTCTTTCTTTCTTTCATTCCGGTAAACAATGTTTCGAATTTCGTTAATGACAAATTGCTTTGACGTTTAATAATGCAAATATATGACGTATGCTCATTATTACCATGTCAAAGCTGTTTTTAGCGCCACTATCCCTGGGCCGGAGCGACGTTTGTTAGGCTATACCAGGGCTATACCATTATAATGAAAGGTAGGTCGCCAGCGTATCAGTGCAGGCGGCTTCCTAAACCAGCGCGCGGCTCGTTCTCAGCGGGATCAACGACATCCCGTCAGGGCGCTTTTAATCGTCCCGGATGATCTGAGGTTCAAGGACCGCTGGGACGTTGGTGTTGACACGTGCCCTTCTCAGGACGTCGTTGAGTGCGGCGTGGCGAGAGCGGCGGCTGGCACCCGAAGAATAGACGAGGCCGTGGTGACCCAGGCGGTCGACAGAGGCTCCACAAGAGGTGCAGCAGTGGTCCGCACAAATATCTGCGCCTATTTGGAGACCAATGGCTATCCGTACTGTGCTAGGGTCGATGAAGTTGCCAGTGTTCGGAGAGAGGCAGGCGTGAAGCCACTGTCCAGACTCAGGTCTTGAGACTGCTAGAAGCCTCGAGCGATCCCTGCCCGAACGTCATTGGTTAGGGCCGTGAGACTGTGTATAGACGATACGGTGTCCCAGGCCCTTTGAATTCTGGGTTTGGACGGTGAATTTGAACTCGATCCAGCTAGCCAAGCGTTCGAGGCTTCAAGCAAACACGAGATCTCTCAGTTTGTACCCCTAGGGGCTTGAAGGATTTTACGTGCGACATCAGTAGTGCTGTGTATTGAAAACAGGAACGCTGGCAATGCCACACTTGAAATTTTGTGGATTCCCAGACCCCCATATCTTATCGGTAAGGTGGCTTGATGCCATTTCTGCTCGCTTATTCTGATATTTACTATTGTCTCGATTTGGGATTTTAAAAGTTTAACTAGGTTAGGGAATTTTCAAATGGGACCACAGCGGAGCAGGTATACAATTTAGGAACTAGCAAACAGAATTAGAATAAATAAAGCCGAAATTCTATTATCCGGCCATTATCATTTGAGCATCGCAGCAATAAAACCCGCTGTCAACAAGGATGATTGGAAGATTGGGCTAAGTGTGTTAGGCATGTAGAACACAATAATGAAATTGATTTGCAGAAGTTTTTTCATCGAGAGCAGAATCGTATAATTATAAATTTACTTGATGACAGCGACACTGATACAGCTATCCCTGCATCAAAATTGGCTGAAACTTATCTAGCCCCCTCTCCATAGAAAAATGATTTTCAATACAAACCTACAATTTTATAATAGTAGATAAGATTATATTAGATTATATTTATTTCACATACACCCACATTATAAATCACACATAGTCAATATACACGAATCTATACGGTGATTGTCAACATAATCTACGTAAACAAATTAAGCAAGTCATAATTCTACAAATAATTAAGAAAAAAACAACGTCAATAAAGTTTAGAAAACAAAGGTACAATTTAAATAACCTACAATATGTATGTACCTACAATAATTAAGCAGGAGTGTAAATATATTTTTTCTTTCTTTGGCATATTTGGCAAATTTTTATGGTTTTTCTTTTGATGTAATAAATATTGATTGTAATTTTTTGTTGCAATTTTGTATTGTATGTTATCTTTTCCCTTCTTATAATAAATATTGATGGTAATTTTTACTTACAACAACAATAAATAAAGTATAAAACAATTTTTAGGGTTCCGTACCCAAAGGGTAAAAACGTAAAAAAAATTACTTAGACTTCGCTGTCCGTCCGTCCGTCCGTGTCACCAGGCTGTATCTCAAGAACGGTGATAGCTAGACAGTTGAAATTTTCACAGATGATGTATTTCTATTGCCGCTATAACAACAAATACTAAAAATAAATTAAAATAAATATTTAAGGGGGGCTCCCATACAACAAACTTGTTATAGATTATATATAAATATATATAGGTACGGAACCCTACATGCGCGAGTCGGACTCGCACTTGCCCAATTTTTCCTTACAAATAAATCTATCGATAGAAAATACAACTCTGCTTCCACACGCATCACTTAAACCGTTTTACACGGTTTTACGCTCGTCATAAGCCCCACGAGTGCGAGCGAGAGAGTTCAATAAAGATGTTTTATTGCTTCCACGCTCAAATGATAATGGCCGGACAATCCTAATTTTGGCTAGGCGGTCCGAATGTTCGTGCTAAATTTTTAAACTGAACTGTTTACAAGGGAAGGTATAGCATCCTCAAAGGTTGGTGAGCCGAGAAGATACAGACTGTCCTTCGACACAAATTTGATGTTTGGGCATAGAATATACATATATACTAACGTAAAAAAAAACGACAGCGACACTTGTGTGCAGTAACAAAACTCGTGGCTATGTGTGCGTGTCAAGGGGCGAGCGCGGGACTCGCGAGATGGGGAAAGGAATTCACGTGAATGCCTCGTCGAAGGACTCTGTATTACAAGGTCACCGATTTGAACCTTAATACTATGACGATACCGTTTGTTTTTCATATGAATGTTGTAGTGGCACGTGCTAACTCGGTTGCTAGCGGCTTTGCGATAATTTATTTATTTATTTATTTATTTATATACAATATCACTAAACACTATCATCACAGGATTTAATCCTAAAGCGATAGAGAAGGTAAACAATTCAAAAAGAAAAATTACGATTCATAACAAATAACATTTAAGGCAACACTTTTGAATTCACTCAGAGTGCAATGAAATAGATCGATCTCTAGAGATACCCGGTTGAGCGTAGTAAGGGCTCGCGTGAGCGGCGCCCGCGCCAGCAGCTTGGTGCGCGCGCGCGGTACCGCCAGCAGCGGCGGCCGGCGCCGGCGCTCTGCGTGCTTGTCGGGAGCACAGAAGTTAATGTGCCTCAGGATACCTTGATCGCTCCGTCTACCTCTTATTACTTCAAAGATGTAAGTAGCAAGCGCCAAGCCACGTCTAACGCTCAATTTGTTGTACCCGACCATCCCTAAGACGAATAATGTCGGGTACATCAAAGGGTAATAGGGGTAGACTCCGTACTTTTTTAGATATAGGTACCTGGTAAATTTGTTTTGGATTTTCTCCAACATGAGGTTATATTTAGCTTCATGCGGTGCCCAAATCGTGGAATTACATTCTAGGCAACTTCTTACCAAAGCATTGTAGAGTGTACATACGAGTATTGCTTTGATATTTTTAAAATGCTCTGCTGTTCTTAGAATGAATCCCAACTTTCTGAAAGCCTTCTTGCAAATATTCACAATGTGATTACGAAAAGTTAACTCCGGGTCTACAGTCACTCCCAGGTCGCGAACTTCTGTTTGCCTTTTTAATGGGACACCATTGACTTCGTAACTGTAGTGGCTGGGTGACTTTGCTCGGCCGAATGTTATTACTACACATTTAGAAACATTAAAAGACAGTTTGTGCCTTTGGCTCCAATCAACCACTCGGTCTATGTCTCCCTGGAATCGTTCTGCGTCAGTTTTGTCATTGATTGCAAGGAACAATTTCAGATCGTCGGCGAAAAGCAAACAATTGGCATCCCTGACTACTTCTGGGAGATCGTTTATCATAATGATAAATTGCAATGGACCTAAATTGCTTCCCTGACTTACCCCCGATCTAGTATAATAGGGGTCTGATTTATTACCTAGATAATCAACAAACTGTTGCCTATCCTTCATATAACTCGCAAACAAGCGAAGTGTCCGCGGGGTGCAGCCGACCGCCGCCAATTTTTCCAGTAAGATGTCGTTATCAACCATATCGAAGGCCTTTTTGAAATCGAAATAGGCGGTATCTACCTGCATCCCCGCATCGACATTCGGCATCACGTACGTGACAAAAAATAATAGAGACAATGGCCATTGTTTGTAAGATTAGGGCTCGAAGCGAAAAAATTACCTGGGAAGAGGCGTACTATACACCGATAGGCCGCTGTCGCGCCTGTAGTTTGGGGCAATGTTATTGACATTTTGACAGATTTATGAGGCCAAGCATGGTATAAGAAAACAAGGTATGGCATTCTGACAAGGCAGACTTGTCACGTAGACTGATTAGTTGCCGCTTTATGGTAACAAAATAATTATAAGGAAAAGATATTCAACGCCAGTCGTATACAGGAGGTGGGGAGCGTCCCAAGGAAAGCGCCCACCGACTTAATATAAGTTGAAGTAACTTAATGCGAGGCCGATGGCCGAGCTCCGCGTCGCATTCAAGGTGCGTAGCGTCTTAAGGAAGCCGCCCATCCACTTAATATAAGTTGAAGTTTATATTATTTATATTTATTTATTTATAACAAGAAGAACTTAATGCGAGGCCGGAGGCCGAGTTCCGGTAGCACAGAAGGTGCGGAACGTCCCAAGGAAGCCGCCTATTCAGTTACTTAAATGAAATAATGAACTTTATTCTGCAAGTAGGCCACAAGGGCACTTTTACATGTCTGAGTCTACCGGCATTTCACAAGAGGAGACCACTGTTGAGAAGAAACGCCGAAAGAAACTTAAACATATATTAAGTGGGTTGACAGCTTCCCTGGGACGCTCCGCACCTTCGGTGCTACGCGGAGCTCGGCCTACAGCCTCGCAATAAATTACTAAGGGTTATATTAAAAACTTAGCACCGAAGGTGCGGAGCGTCCCAGGAAAGACGCCAACCCACTTAATATATGTTCAAATATCTTAATGCGATGCCGCCTACCCACTTAATATAAGTTTAAGTGTGAGAACGGCTTCCCTAAAATCCGGAAAATGCATGAGATGACCCGGTTATTATAACAGTAGTTTCTTAGTGGTTCTGAGTTCAAATCCCGGCTAGGTGAAATCCTTTCTACATTGTAAATTTAATGATTTGGTCTTGTCTCGAATCATGGTTGTTTTTGATACAAAATGCATACATTGTCGAGCAGCAACTCTCAATAACTAATACACTGCTGCTTACCATAGCATGGTATGCGATCCATATTCAACAACTTCGGTAGTAATTCTCAGTCAGGGTTAACCATCACAGGTGCAGCAGTAGGCTAGCTTGTCCCGAATCGTGGTCACAGGCACGCAACGACGTGCATGGACTCTCGGCTGTCGTGTCGAGGGACGCTTTAATGGCTCCAATAGTATACACGTATGGAGCTGGTGTTATTAACTCAAGAAAAATCTTAACAGCGCGATGCAGCATGGAGATTTTGTCAAAGTAACAACGCCATCTATCGCGAAATTGGGTCGTTGAGAACAAAATCTCAACACACCGTTAAAAATAAAGAATGATTGATTTTTATTACTTTGAATAAATTTTATATATAAAAAAAACTACATAGATGCAAAATTGACGCTAAATATATCGTATATTTATCGTTTATTATACATTTCGCTACCTTATTAGTAAGTTAGGCTAAACACGAACAATACCAAAATTTGCGCCTAATGTTTTATATGTTGGTTGGTAAAACATATTTAAAAATGTATTTAATTTATTTAAATTGATTCGAAATACTTTTATTTTAATTACACTCGATAAAATAGCAACAAAAATCGTTTTCGTTCATTAACATTTTTTATTGCGTCTCCGGGTTTTTTATGGTCAATACTTACAATCTAGAGAAGAATATAAGTGCATATTCAATAAAAGAGCATTAGTTCCTATTGTCGTAAATTGTGTTTTTAAAAAATGTATGTTTGGTTTTTTTTGAGCATGAGCCAATTTACTCGTACCACTATCATTGCACTTATATTTTCGTCTGTGGTGGTTTAAAATTGGCGCCATCTATTCTATCTAACTAACACGGTTTCCGTAAGTCAACGCCTCAAACAACCTTAACCTTGTTGTTAATGCCGGTGGGCCGCGCGAAGGTATTATGTCGAATTCATACTTTTTAGTTTTTGTACACGTAAGAGCCACGCGGGGGTCGCGTCGTTCTAAATTCAAAATTGCAAACGCTGTCATTATAAGGTTACACGTTGTAAGGAAAATATTTCATGGAATTTATGTTTTCAGAGATAAATATTAATCATCATAAAAAGTATCCTATAACCAACTTTGGGTTTTCAGCTATTCCTGTACCAAAATTGGTAACTTTTTATCCAGCGGTTTCGGCGTGATTGGAGGACAAAGGTGTTTTTTGAAAACAAATGGCGCCAGGTTGGCACGGCGACGCGTGTCCATACAAAACAACTATCAAGCTGCATCACGCTATCGAGATTTTTCCTGAAATCATGACTTCCCTCCATAGAAAATTAATTTTCAACACAAATTTAGGATTTTATTATAGTATAGAATAGATACACAATTCGCACTTGTTAAAATTAATTTCTAGACGATTGAGCCTTTGTTTTTAATTTGATAAGTCTGCCAGGACAATTTGAAAGTCTCCACCTAGGTTGCCGTCGTCGAAATACTACACATTTAAGAGGCCTTATTCCTTTTAAAATGATGATTGTTTTAGACATTTTTCTCTATGATCAGACATGTTTCTTAACATATTATCAACGTTAATACCTAGAAAAGGGCTATTGGGATTTATGGGTATATATTTGAATCCTACAGTTTGAATTTTTCATTGATAATTTTTGTTTCAAACTCGCAATTGACAAAATTCACGTGGAAATTAGTTTTTCAAATTATTTTCGACTGCACGCAATGAAGGCATGAAATAGCTATGTTACTACCTAGGATTCGGGAAAAAGTATTATTCACTTCAAAAATTTGGGTGAAATTATCATTATATTTTTCATTATTAAAAGGAATAAATTTAGAATTCAAGCTGCGAATTGCCGAATTTATTGCCTTGCTGACATCCTGCAGCCGAAAGGATTTCATTGCTTTTGTGTACTAATTTAGATAGGCAATGATAGCATTGAAGAATAAAATTATTTATATCCGGATTATAGTGCTACTTGTTATGGACACTTTTGGTCCGGAAGCTACACTTTGTGTTGGAAGCAAGCCGTTTTACATAGTGATGTGAAGATATATTTTCCGAGAACATGAGAAGAACGAACAAAAGACGAATGACGTCCATAGACAAAGTAGAGCATCATAAACAATCACAAAAATACCATTAAAACTTTATAAATAAATATTAGAATTTTGTGTTTTTTTTTTAAATTTTACACATAAAAAAGTATGTACTTGTTTTTTTGTATTTATTTATATTAATAGACAACCAATTCTACGTTTAAAAAAACGCATATCATTATCTTGTAAGTAAAGTTCCAAAGTTATTGAAGAATACAGAGATGGCGCCGCTGCAATATTTAAAAAAAAATTATATTCTGTAGCGTAGAATTGTTAACTTTATATCTTATTAATTGGTATTGGTAGTTAAAAGTTATTGAAATATGAATATTCTCTTTGCATTGAAAAACAGGGGCATATTCAATAGGAAATGTGTTTTTTCAGGTTTCTATGGAGTTTTCTCGATTTTATTTTTATCTTCAAAACTATACTAGGTAAAACCGTCAGTGTTTGACTGAAGGCTATAACTTGACGAGACGCATACATTGGAAAAATAAACGGTGGTGATCGAATTTGAGGACAAATCCCACACTGTGCGCTGACTCTAAAACATCTAAAACCTGAACGGATACTTATTCCAATTTTGATAATTCAGATGCTAATTGACAGATAATTAAATAAATTAGTATAAAATAAAAATTAAATAAAAAAAGCGGTCAAGTGCGAGTCAGACTCGCGCACCGAGGGTTCCGTACAAACACTTTCCATCCTTAAGTGGTTAAGTTAAGTTTGCACCTGGTATGTATTGCGCTCCATACAAATGAGGTGCAAAGTTAACGCAACCAATCCCGTTTGTTGTGGGAGCTCCTCTTAAATATTTATTTTATTTTATTTTTAGTATTTGTTGTTATAGCGGCAATAGAAATACATCATCTGTGAAAATTTCAACTGTCTAGCTATCACCGTTCTTGAGATACAGTCTGGTGACAGACGGACGGACGGACGGACAGCGAAGTCTCACTAATAGAGTCCCGTTTTTACCCTTTGGGTACGGAACCCTAAAAAGAACTGACGTCAAAATAACTGAAACTCCAAAAATAACCCGTTCATATGCAGATTACATTTGAATCACTTTTTGAAGTCAGTGCCAAACCACTCAATTATTACCATGAAAAATGATGCCGCGCATAAAGCCTTTAATGATTTTCATTTGGTATTTACGAGTATTTTTGTTCGATATTTATATACATATTATAGTTTACGTGGACATAGAAACTCCTCCTTTTTTGGAAGTCGGTTAAAAATAAAAGAAAATTAGAATAGGCCGTCTTAGCGATAAGACCGCTTGTTGTTTACCTCTGCCTGTTTTTTAATGTATCTCATGTCATTTTGTGTATTCCTTGATGTTTGAGGTGTGCAATAAAGAGTATTTGTATATGTATTTGTCGGCTCACCCAAAAATTTTGAAATTTCATTTATCCGACTTCATCATAAATTCCGAATTTTCATAATACCGATAACGCTATCGCGCCAAACGATGATATTTGCCACAGTTTGCTGTGGACGGTATGTGACACAATTTAATTAGGTTAGATTGGGTTAAGTATATGTTATCCCAAAAAAAAGTCAAAATATTTCACCAGAACATGGTTTTTGGAATTATGAAAATTCGGAATGATGATGCATTCGGTCAAATGCAACATCGGAGTATTATAGTGTACCCTGTATTTGTATAAGCAAAAAGTAATAATGAATACCAAAAAATCATACAGTTTTTTTTATTTTTTATGTAATTTCATACAAAAGAAATGTATGAATATTGCCTTATTTCACTTGTACTTGTATATTATTACACTACGTATCAATTTAATAATAAAAAAACCACATATATCAAGAACCTGTAAAGTTCCAAAGTTATTGAAGATTTTACTATAGGGCGCCGGGTGCGTTGTTGCCGCCGCACGTGCAACTTATGCACATGTATTAAGAAAAGTATTCTCCCGTTTCGAAGGTACTGATTACCCTGAAAATATAAACACAATTGAAAGTTCAAATAATAATCATCCCAAACACACAGGCTGCACGGTGCTGCGCTTATACATCCCACTACCTGTTCGCTAATATCACAAGTATATATTAGTTGGTAGATAGCATTTTTGAATCAATATTATTACTTAATTTACGTTTTATTTTCACTTTGGCCATTTCAGGCTTTGCATTGTGCAAGTTACACCGTCGCATCGGCAGCACAACAACACATTGTGCCACAGCCCGATTTGTATCCATAATGTTCAAGGAGTCTAAATTGAAGTAACCTTCAACTATTGTGGATTCCACCTGCCTTCGACGTCGTTCTATTCCCAAAAAGTAGGGCTTGGGACTGGATAGTTTTTTTGGTATTCATAATGGTTTTCTATACTTATTTTCTATTTTGACGTGACAACGTCTTAATTTAAGTTGCGCTCGGAGTCACACATGAAAAAATGTAACGCCCGCTCACGTCTGATGAGTGAGAGAGACAAAATATATTTCTATAGTTAAAATTTGTGCAATTCTTATTTTCATTCATCGAGCATTACTGTAACAAGAGGGAAGAGGGCGGAAGAGGGAAGAGGGAAGAGGGAAGAGGGAAGAGGGAAGAGGGAAGAGGGAAGAGGGAAGAGGGAAGAGGGAAGAGGGAAGAGGGAAGAGGGAAGAGGGAAGAGGGAAGAGGGAAGAGGGAAGAGGGAAGAGGGAAGAGGGAAGAGGGAAGAGGGAAGAGGGAAGAGGGAAGAGGGAAGAGGGAAGAGGGAAGAGGGAAGAGGGAAGAGGGAAGAGGGAAGAGGGAAGAGGGAAGAGGGAAGAGGGAAGAGGGAAGAGGGAAGAGGGAAGAGGGAAGAGGGAAGAGGGAAGAGGGAAGAGGGAAGAGGGAAGAGGGAAGAGGGAAGAGGGAAGAGGGAAGAGGGAAGAGGGAAGAGGGAAGAGGGAAGAGGGAAGAGGGAAGAGGGAAGAGGGAAGAGGGAAGAGGGAAGAGGGAAGAGGGAAGAGGGAAGAGGGAAGAGGGAAGAGGGAAGAGGGAAGAGGGAAGAGGGAAGAGGGAAGAGGGAAGAGGGAAGAGGGAAGAGGGAAGAGGGAAGAGGGAAGAGGGAAGAGGGAAGAGGGAAGAGGGAAGAGGGAAGAGGGAAGAGGGAAGAGGGAAGAGGGAAGAGGGAAGAGGGAAGAGGGAAGAGGGAAGAGGGAAGAGGGAAGAGGGAAGAGGGAAGAGGGAAGAGGGAAGAGGGAAGAGGGAAGAGGGAAGAGGGAAGAGGGAAGAGGGAAGAGGGAAGAGGGAAGAGGGAAGAGGGAAGAGGGAAGAGGGAAGAGGGAAGAGGGAAGAGGGAAGAGGGAAGAGGGAAGAGGGAAGAGGGAAGAGGGAAGAGGGAAGAGGGAAGAGGGAAGAGGGAAGAGGGAAGAGGGAAGAGGGAAGAGGGAAGAGGGAAGAGGGAAGAGGGAAGAGGGAAGAGGGAAGAGGGAAGAGGGAAGAGGCGCGGCATATTTCTATAGTTAAAATTTGTGTAATTCTTATTTTCATTCAATTCCTTGTTCCTATTGTAGTAGAGTTGCTAAGCCGCGAAATTGTGCGCATCGGGTTACAAGCATGAAATTTCTACCACACATAGAACGTTCCACGGTGATTATTTTCAGATGTGGAGGGAAGTCAGATTCGTCCCCTGTGTGGTGGGAGAGCGGGGTGAAGAGGAGCTTTTTCTTTTTTTTTATTACTGATCAGTTAAGGCTATTAGGGCTTGTGAGACATCGTTTTCGTGTAAAATAGATATCAGCTATTAATTTTTCATGTTATTTAAGAATAGTTTCATATAAAAATTTGGGTTTATTGCCGAAAAGGTAAAAATCACAACAAGTTTTTTTATTCAGAACGATAAATTAGTTATCTATTCTGAATATTTACAATTTAAAAAAATATAACTAAACAGCAAATTTAATGTTGTTTTTAAAAATGTATACATATTGGGCACATCTGATACAAAAAGTACCTTGAAAAAAATGTTGATGTTAAGCCTAGCCTGCGTGTTCTAGTACATTTTGCTAAGTCGCGAAATTGTGTACATCGGGATACAACCACCAAATTTCTACCATAGATAGAGTATTCTGCGGTGATTATTTTCAGATGTAGAAAGAAGTCAGATTCGTCCCTTGTGCGGCGGGAAAGTGGGGTGAATAGGACAAAGGAGTCCTCTTTTTCTTTTAATATTACTGATCAGTTAACGCTAGTAGGACTTGTGTCGTATCGTTTTCGTGTAAAACAGATATCAAGAATTCATTTTTCATGTTATTTATTCATAGTACCATATAAAAATATGGTTGTGTTAGGCATCTTTTAGGTTAAGAGTGCGGGTACGACGTTTGACAGTATGAGAAGGGTGGTGGAAGCGGTGGAAGGGCTCTCGTTCTTTCTTTGGCTGTCAACCGTCGTACGAGGTAGACGTAGGATTGTGTGCTCCCGATATAGCTTACCTAGCTTTGTTATTGATTTCTTGTTATATTTGTTAGTTTTCTTAGGATCTGTAATTATGTATGTTTGTTAAATTGAGTGCTTGTTATATTTCTTGAGAGTGATATTAAATTGATATTTTTAAATACCTAAATCGGCTTCTGATTGCTAAAATCAGTAGTTGGGATAAAGAAAACATTCCCACTTTTAACTGGAACATTTCTTAGTTACATATTTTGATCCTACTTGTGATAGTGTTTAAAAAGAAACATTAGCTTACCCTCTTTTGGTTGACATTTTCAAACTGTAATTTAATTGTCTTTTGTGACTATTATCTTTCGATAAATGGATAGGTCAAGTCGTTCACGTTCTCGTAATGGGCGAGTATCCGAATCTAACAATAGACGAGTACGTAACCGTCATTCTTCCGGTCGACGGTCTCGAGACAGACGTTATAATAGCCGTTCGCGTGATCGGTCGCCACACACCCGGCGCTCGCGCAGTAGTTCTCGTAGTCATTATACGCCGCCTTATCAGCGCTCGCGAAACCGACGCTCTCGTGATAGGCACTCCCGGGGCCGGTGCTCGCGTAGCCACTCGCGTACTCCATCACCGCCGTCTAAGCGTTCGCGTCGCCGCCGGTCGAGTTCGGATAGCCGTCGATCTCGCAGTGTTCGTTCACCAACAAGGGCTCGTCGACATGCCAACCGCGAAGAGAAACGTCCGCGATCGCCTTCTATTTCACTCACACGATCGTTAAATAGCTTAGTATCACGCTTGGAGGCTTTAGAAAAGCGCTCGCAAGCAACTATAGTAGCTGAGACCCCCCCGCAGCCAGTTACAAATCAAATCGTAGAAGCAATACAATCATTAAAGTCTGTGAGTACCAATCACTACTACGTGTCCAATTTTGATCCTAGCATTCACGATGTAGACTCGTGGTTTAGTGAAGTCGATAGGGCTAAACTCGTAAACAAATGGGATGATCGTGAATGTCTCTCGCGTATCGGGAATTGCTTGAAAGGTGACGCCAAATCGTGGCTCAATGAGTGGGTGTCTGTCGATCGTACGTGGACTAATTTTAAAACCGACTTTAAACCTCTATGTGTTAAAAAGATAGACTCTGCGGGTATTTTGTTTGAGGTTATGTCAACTAATTCAGATCAGTTTTGTACCTATGCTGATTATGCGCGTAAATCATTGCTACGGCTACGTGTAGTAAAGGGTCTTAGCGATGATTTGACTACGGAGATAGTTCTGCGAGGTATAACCGACCCCCATATAAAAGCGACTGCAACAAATGCAAACTTGAAACCCGTTGATTTGGTAAATTACTTGTCCACCTTTTTGAAACCCTCTAAACAAGCAAATATAAATAACCGAACAGGCCGTCAATTTCACGTTAGACGTGATGGGAATGAGAAATCACAGGGTTTTAAGAAGGCATTACAAACGGCCAAGTGTTATAGTTGTGGTGAACCTGGCCATAGGCAATCGTCGTGTCCTAAGAAACCAAAGCACTCTTCTACAAGATCAGAACAGCCTCCAGCTGAAACTAAGACTAGTTCAAATGCTGGGACTTGTAGTTATTGTAAGAAGCCAGGCCATGATATTAAATCGTGTTTTGCCAAACAACGTGTTGATCAGCAACGTAGCACTAATAAAAAAGTTAACTTTTGCTCTGCTCCTTCGCATAAGCGTAGTGACATTGTTGTAGGCGTTATTCAGGGCATCCCCGTAGACATATTAATTGACAGTGGCGCTATTGGAGTTTCGTTAATATCATCTTCCGTTGTAGATTATTTTTCGTGTGCTAGGAAGTCCACTAGTTGCCAAATAAAAGGGGTAGGTGAGTCGATAACTGAAGTTAATTCATACGTGACACTGACCATTGAATTAGAGGGTATTTCACTGCAGGTAGACCTATTAGTAGTGCCTAGCGAATGTATGAACGCCCCTTTAATTATTGGTACCGATGTGCTGAATAGGGATGGTGTTATCTTTATACGCACTAAAAATACTCAGCGCATCGTTCGCGACTCGAATCCGCTAACTGTGTCGACTGTGGAGTCGAATGCGCAGCCAGTAATTAAAACTCCATTGACCGGTGACGAGTTAACTAAATTAAAAACTATTTTAGAAGAGTATTCAGAACACATGATTGCTGGGACTGCCACATCAACTGTTAGCACTGGTAGCATGCGTATTCAACTCAACAGCGACGTGCCCGTGTGTTATCGCCCCTATAAGATGTCACATAGCGAAAAACTAAAAGTCCGCGATATAATTCAAGATTTAATGACTAAAGGTATTGTTCGCGAGTCGGAATCACCTTATGCCAGCCCTGTTTTATTGGTCAAAAAGAAAGACGGGTCTGACCGTTTATGTGTAGATTTCCGTGCTCTTAATAAAATAACAGTCAAGGATAGGTACCCATTACCATTGATCGATGATCACATTGATCGACTAGGCAAATGTAGGTACTTTACGACGTTAGACATGGCCACGGGATTCCACCAAATCCGATTAGATGATAACTCTGTGCCACTCACCGGATTCGTGACGGCTGAAGGGCATTTTGAATATTTAAAAATGCCCTACGGCTTGGCCAATGCTCCTATAGTGTACCAGAGGATCATAAGTAACACGCTGCGCGAATTTATAGAGGCTGGAAAAGTTTTGGTGTATATAGACGACTGTCTAATTTTATCTGATACAATTGATGAGGGTCTCCATACCTTGAGAGAGGTACTTGGTACCTTGACCAAGGCAGGTTTCTCGATTAACCTAAAAAAATGCTCGTTTTTGTGCACCGAAATTGAGTACTTAGGACGTGTTATATCAAATGGGGAAGTACGACCTTCGCCTAGTAAGGTACAGGCATTAGTTAACTCTCACCCCCCAAAAGATGTAAAACAAGTGCGACAATTTCTTGGCTTAGCGGGTTATTTCCGTAAATACATTCAAAATTATTCAACTAGAACTGCATGTATAGCGCGTTTGACACGTAAGGACGTTCAGTTTAGTTGGGGAGATGATCAAGAGCGTGTTAGACAAGAAATTATTTCGTGTCTCACAAGCGCACCCGTCTTAAAAATATTTGATCCTAGTTTACCTACTGAAGTGCACACCGATGCTAGCAGCGTCGGTTATGGTGCAGTTTTGATACAAATCCATCAGAATGATGTCAAACGCGTGGTCGCTTATTACAGCCAGGTGACCAAAGGTGCCGAGCCTAAATATCACTCATACGAGCTCGAGACCCTGGCTGTGGTAAGAGCACTACGACACTTTAGGCATTACTTAATCGGTTTGCACTTCACTGTGGTTACGGATTGTAACGCATTAAAAGCCACTCAAAACAAACGGGACCTATTACCGCGTGTGGCAAGATGGTGGGTCTACTTGCAAGATTTCAATTTTATAATCTCTTATCGCAAAGGCGCCATGTTGCCACATGCGGACTATTTAAGTCGCAATCCTAGTAACCCGGTTAGTAATATTGAAAGACCACGTAATTGGGCCCAGATTGCTCAAGCTGGGGATGAGGAGACTCGGAATATGATTCAGGCTTTAGAACGCGGAGAGTTGGACTCCTCACGTTACTTTGTTCAAAACAACATTCTGTATTACCAGTACACTCATGTTGGAGAAGAGCCAAGGCTCCTATGCTACATTCCTAAGGGGCAGCGTTTAAGTCTTCTCCGGGTTTTTCATGATGAGCACAGTCACATTGGTGCCGATAAAACTTTAGAGCTCATACTGAGACATTTTTGGTTCCCTGGCCTTAGGGCATTTGTAAAAAAATACATACGCCATTGTATAACTTGCATTGCGCACAAACGAGTCCCTCGAGCACCCCTTCAGCCTATCAACTCCTGGCCTAAACCTGACGTCCCATTCGATACCTTGCATTTCGACGTTTTAGGCCCTTTGCCTGAGTCAAAAGGGTTCAAACATGTGATGATAGTCGTCGACGCTTTTACGAAGTACTGTCTAATTACACCTATCCGCCGACAAGATTGCGAGGAGCTGAAAAAGGTCTGTAAGACTGTTATTTCTCTGTTTGGTACACCTCGGTTAATAGTTTCCGATAGAGGCCGAATGTTTGAATCCTCTGGCTTCAAGTCCTGGATGCAAGTCCTGGGAATTGAGCTCCATTTCATTACTGCTGAGATGCATCATGCTAACGGCCAAGTTGAACGTTATGCTCGCACCGTTTTAAATATGCTCAGGGTTGAGGTGAATTACAAAAAACATGCCTGGGCTGATGAGTTATGGCAGCTTCAACTGATCCTCAACATAACTCAGCAGAAAACTACACAAACATCTGCTTTGAATCTGTTAGTGGGACACGAAAATACAACTCCAGCAATCCGGGTTCTAATAAGAGACGTCGCGTTGGGGCCTGCCTTAGCCAACCGAGAGTCAAGAAGGCAGATCGTCAGACAGAGGACGGCCGAATGTTTGTCTAGAAACCAGGCGGCGATGGACGCCCGCACTAACAGAGACAGATGCAGCCCTCGTGTGTTTCAGGAAGGAGACGTTGTTTTCGTGATCAAGTATGCTCAGTCCAAGGGCAAGCTGGATCATGGAATGCGCGGCCCTTACCGTGTGGCTAGAGTCCTGCCTCACGGCCGCTATGAATTGAAGCTGCTGGCTGGGTCATACGGGAAAACGACATATGCTGCTGCTCAGTATATGGTACCTTGGATGGGTGAATGGACCCCCGAAGCATGTTCCGCCTTTTTTGAGGGTGAGTGACCCCCGAGATGATATACGCGGGAGTTTTGGATCCTTCTCCGTCGTTGTGGCCTACCGATGGGTGAGCCCACGACCTTTTTGTTAGTCGGTGTGGTGTCCAACTGTGGTGGTTCTACCGACCTCTCTGTCGTTGTGGTACTACCGACCTCTGTGTCGTTGTGGTACTACCGACCTCTCTGTCGTTGTGGTACCCTAATGGTGTACCTACACACGACCTCTCAAACTGGTTGGCTTTGCAAACCGACCAGTCACCGTGTGAAGTGCGCACACGGTGTCCTTTATTATTATTGTTAAGCATGATATTTTTAATGATTTCATATTTATGCGAATGTACGGTGTTCTAGAGGACTGATGAACTTTATTGACAAGTTATTCAGCTTTATTTTGTAATACACTAACAACAAGTAAATAAATAAAAAAACAAGTTAATACTGTAGATCACAAACATTCACATGAAGTCACTGTTTGGTAGTGGTATACTTAATTTTAACCTAACTCTAACCCAATATAACCAGCATGGGGCTAATGTTCATAGTGCATATTAAAATGTTCTCATTGTGTTTTTGTTCCATCAGAGGATGACCATGAGGATGATGACCCAGAGCAGACTCAATCAGAGCTTCCTTCGCGGCCAATCCAGCCAGAGCTTATATTGGCTGATGAGCCAATACCAGGGCCTTCAACGAGACCAGACGACGTGGAATCAGAATCGCTACATAACAACGACGTGTCAGAAGTTGACGAACTAACCTGACGGGGACGTCAGGATGTCAGGAGAGGCCGTGTTAGGCATCTTTTAGGTTAAGAGTGCGGGTACGACGTTTGACAGTATGAGAAGGGTGGTGGAAGCGGTGGAAGGGCTCTCGTTCTTTCTTTGGCTGTCAACCGTCGTACGAGGTAGACGTAGGATTGTGTGCTCCCGATATAGCTTACCTAGCTTTGTTATTGATTTCTTGTTATATTTGTTAGTTTTCTTAGGATCTGTAATTATGTATGTTTGTTAAATTGAGTGCTTGTTATATTTCTTGAGAGTGATATTAAATTGATATTTTTAAATACCTAAATCGGCTTCTGATTGCTAAAAGTTGTATTTCCGAAATTGTAAAAATCACAACAAGTTTTTTTTATTCAGGGAGATAAATTAGTTATATTTCCTGAATATTTACAACTAAAAAAAATATTGCAAAATAGCAAATTTAATCTTGTTTCTAAAAATATATAAATATTGGGCACTCTTCATACAAACAGTAACTTAAATAAATTGTTGATGTTGAGATTAGCCCGCGTGCTCGTGATACATTAGCAAAAAAAAAATTGGTTTTAATTACATTAATTTGTTTTTCTAGGACGTAAATAGTAAATATTATATGTAAAAGCATGTTAATAATCATTATTTAATGTATTTAATGAAGCGAAATAGGATGCGTTCGGAGATTTACGTTGGTTACGCCGACGTAAAGATATATTTTCAGCTACTGTTTGTATGAGAAGTGCCCAACATTTATATATTTTTAGAAACCAGATTAAATGAACTTTTTGAAATAATAATAATAATTTGAAAATGTTCACGAAATTGAACTAATTTACCTCACTGAATAAAAAAACTTGTTGTGATTTTTACCTTTTCGGCCATTACACCCATATTTTTATATAGAATTTTACAAAAATAACATAAAAAATGAATTTCTGATATTTTTTTTACACGGAAACGATACCAAACACGTCCTGGTAGACTTAACTGACCAGCAATAAAGAAAGAAAAGAGGGATACTTGGCCGTATTCACTCCGCTCTCCCGCCTCACAGGGGACGAATCTGACTTCCCTCCACATCTGAAAATAATCACCGTGGAACACTCTATCTGTGGTAGAAATTTCATGCTTGTAACCCGATGCGCACAATTATGTTAGAAAACAACGGACTAACAACTCTACTATTGTGCAATTTAATAATATTCATATCAATAAATATTCTACCGAGAATAAGACGTCACGTAAAATCTTCCTTCGCCCGTAAAACCGACTTTACAGGCAACCATTTTTTTTATTTTTAAATTGAGTAATTATCTGCCGATTGCCACCTTAAAAATCGTATGTTTGCTATATATAGGGAATTCTAGCACTGTATTGATCTCAACTCTTCATCAGTCTCTTGCATACAGGCTGGTCTGTTAAGGAAATGTAGGCAAAATACAGTAGATTGTCTATCCAATTTAATTTAAGTGTATTTTATAATTATAATATAAGTTTAGTTAAAGTTACAATAAAGAGCAAGTAACATTATAAGTTAGTTATAATTATTACTGCTAATTAGTGCATGCGGTGTCCTTCTGTAAGTAATAAGATACTTAGTTTTAAAACTGTAATTGTATAAAAAAGTGTAAAAGTGTACTTATTGTTGAACACGTTCTGCGGCGGTATACGGCTATAGCCGTACTGGTGTAGGACTTTGAACCTTATTGTGTCTTGACAGTACGGACATCGCCGTAATATCGCCGGCGAACGTGTGAAGGTCCAATAAAATAAAATAAAAATCGGAGTTTGTTCAAGTTTTTTTTTTCAACTTTATAATAAGTGGCGTCATCTCTGTTCCTATGCGATGGGGTGAAACTAAATAGTCTGGTGAAAAAGTTTATTTTGGTCCGTATCATCACTGTGCGAAACGGCTTGCTTCACCAAGTGCAGCTTTTTTTCATAACAAATAGGAATAGTTAGGTTACGTGAATGAAGTAAAAACCCTCTTTTTTTCATTAAAATGTGGAATTATAAAAATTCAGAATAGTGATGCTTTCAAACAAACAAAAAATATAAATAAATACAAATATTTAGGGACAATCTTACAAAAATCGAGTCATTTTCAATAGTCCCAAACTAAGCGAAAGCTAGTACTATGGGTGCTAGACGACGATATACATAATATATAAATACATAATTATATAGATAAAAGCCATGACCCACAGGAACAAACATTCGAGTTCAGCACACAAAATATTTGCCCTTACCGGGATTCAAACCCAGGACCGACCCCCGACCACAAAAGAACTGGAATATGGGATATAGGAACCAATAGATCTTAAATAGGGATCTTCATTTTTATTTTTTATATTTGGCGCGCGCAATCGTTCAGTAATTTCTGTTGGGGTTACAGTTCTAACTAAACCTATTCATTATTGTGCCTTCTTTGTCAACTTATATAAATTCAATTTATTTTATCTTTTTTATGAAAACAGAGAGTAATTTTGCCTTATGAAGTCAAAATATGGTGTGATTTTTTATATTTAGGAGTTTTATTTTAGGCTGATTGGACTTAACCTTTTAGTACCTAAAGTAAAAAATATGATAGACAAAAAAAAAACCTTTTTCCTGATGGTATTACATGCATGTGTACTGAAGGACAAAGGCCTATATAGTTATGGTTTTAGTTTTAAAAATATAGTACGCACTCGTACATTGCTTCAGACTAAGGAGGTTTCAACCCAGCCAAGGTTTTTTGTTGTCATATCAACAAAACTTGCCTACCAGCAAATTTTATTGTGTATTGTATTAATATGGTAAATGTAACTGAATTAATATTGATTTATGCATTACAATTATTTAAGTGTATTTTGCAATTGTTTTATTAAATTTAATTTTGTTTTATCGTTACAATCTGGCAGTAGAGCCTGTCAAGTTTCTAAACTAAATGCAGTAGCCCTCCGCCTTCGGCGTCGGGCTTCTAATAGTCCATCGTTAGTAATCCCCTACTTACTACCCTTATGAGTCATATTATAAAACAATATACTATACCATTGTACTCATCATTTAATGATCAGAAAAAATGCTAGTGCTTACTTTAAATTGTAGACTAACCTTTGAGGTTATTTACTAAATAAAAAAAATATATAAAGTAAAAATAGCCTTTATTCTACCACAATAAAATACATGCATTTGATTAAGTAATATAAGTTATTTACTAAATGCGACAAGTGAACGACCTATACCTACTTCAAGTGACCTCTCCGTATCAGCTTGGCTTAGGTAAAATTCTTTCGTCTGTCCGGAGGTCCGTTTGTCCGGATTTACAGCTGTTCTCGACTAGTGGTATTTCTTAACCGATTCTCATGAAATTTTGTGAGGAGAGTAGGTTTCTTAATCATGTAGAACTATTTGACGATTCCGTTTTTCCAAATGTTTCAAAATGGCGTAATAAATTACACATTTCAATGATTACGAAAGAAAATCGCGAGTGCTATCTTACAGAGGCACTAGATTTATTTTTATCACAGTGGCCTTTAACCGCTACAACAGTCACTGACTTCTTATTAACTAGACCAGCGGTAGCAAACACGCGGTCCGCGGCGCGAACCTCTTATTTGCCGCCCGTGAATGTTTTGTAAATAAGTTATAAATATCAAAATAAATGCATGAAGGAACCGCAATCGATCGTATAGTGAATGTAGGTATTTCAGGTTTTTTAAGGTAAAAAATACTAATCTTTGATATGCACACAGACGTAAAGCCATTCCAAATGAAAATCAGACCCTTTTTACAGTCTGGCAAAAAAGAGTAGAAATTAAAAAGTGGCAATACTGTAGTGGCGTCCCTTTCTAATCAATCTAAGAAAGCAGGGACGCCACTACAGTATTGCCACTTTTTAATTTCTACTCTTTTTTGCCAGACTATATAAAACATCTCTTTATACTTAGATGAAAAAAATTGGTTCATTTCCCGACTTGTAAAAAGGCTGCCGAGGAAGCTAGACTTAATTTTAATTGGAAAAGTGGTAATATGAAGGGTCTTTATCGGATGGCATACAATTATTAGTCCTATCGTTGTGTCGCATAACGTCTCTTGTCCTAATAACGTATGGCATACACTTTGTTCCGCATATTTTTGATTGTCCGAAATTGTTGCTCCTATTATAGTTTGTCCTAAATATTATTTGTCCTATCGTTTGTTGTGGCTAAGATTCAACTATCGAATGATTGATGTGCATAATTGTAATGTTCCTAATATTTAATGTGCTAAAAATCTTTTGACTACATTTCATTATACCTAAATCTCGAAGATTTTAAGGCAAGCATTCTGACGCTCCGCTATCCACGGTCATAAAACAAACCTAACCTAACCTACAGTTTTCGGTCTTTAACCTAACCTGCAAAATTTCAATATACCTCCATGCATTCTAACGCTCCGCTATCTATGGTCATAAAACAAACCTAACCTAACCTACAGTTTTCGGTCTTACAATATTAGGATAATGTGTTAAAATGTGTTTTGAATAACTACATGTCATTAAGCATAAATCTTGATGATTTTTAGCAAGCAGAGTTTTCAAACTTTATTTACGTTACGTTACGGGTCTGGCGTTTTGCTCGCTCGTTAGGGTCACAGTTCTACCTAACAGTCCTCCTCGCTTTGCTCGTCGCCGTACCTAACCTAACCAAAATCTGACCTGCCTGAAGGTAGAATACGTAACGATTCTGACTTCACGCCTCCCATAGTTTAGGTGCTGTAATTTTAGCCAATTTAATACATAATAGGCAAAATAATTCTAGGGCTATTCATGTTAGGAATATTATGCTTTAGATAATTAGATTTTAGAGTTGTAAATATTAGGACAAACTTGCTTTAGGAGTTTAAATGAGTAGGTATGCGCAAAAATTATTAGGACAAACGAGTAGTATGCCATTCAACAGTAGGTATGCCAAACATTCTCGGCCAAACATTTTTAGGACAAAAAACGTGATGCGATACGACAGGCACCCTAATATGAAGGATATTTTGATGCAGCTGCAAACTCAATTGAGCGACAGATTTAGTGATTTTGAAAAAGTGTTGTATACTGAAGCTTTTGGGAACCCTTTTCATCACACGAAAAGGGTTTCCAAAAATTGAGGAAGTTCCGAGTCATTTACAAATGAACGTGATTGATCTTCAATATAATGATGCCCTCAAAACCTCATTCTATGAAATCAATTATATATTATGTGAAAGTTTAAGGCACCTTGCTATCTGATTTTGACGAATTGAATAGGTTTGCTCAGCAATTCATCAACATTTTTGGGTAGCCCTTATTTATGTGAATACACTTTTTCAATTGTCAATTATAGAAATAATAAATATGCTTCTTGTCCTACATGCCGTCTCATTCTACAAATTGCAACTACACATATGATAGCTAACATACAAGAAATTGCCTTCAAATGCAATCTTATTTAATTATTTTTCGACAGTTATTTATCTAGTTTTAAAGCCCAAACATATAATAATCATAATGTTAGTATTACGTGTACGAATTAAATTCCTTATGTTTTAATATAATAATAATAATAATAATAATAATAATAGTACTCTTTATTGTGCACCACAAATTAAAAGTAAAAATAACAAAAGAAATGAAAAATAAAAGTATTACAAATGGTAACAACAGGCGGTCTTATCGCTAAAAAGCGATCTCTTCCAGACAACCTTAGGGTAGAGAGAGAGAGTAATATGTAATTTTAATAGCATTTTATTTTTTTCTGTGGGATATGATATAAGGTAGAATCTAGGGTTAATATCACAAGTGCGGCCCGCCTTTAGTTTATTTTGCCACCTTGTGGCCCTTGCCTGCCAAAAAGGTTGCCGACCGCTGAACTAGACTAATCTCTTAAAGAGTATGTCACACGAGCATTCAGTTCCTGAATTTGTTTCGACTAGATAGTATCTACGTCATGAATATATTGTTATTCGCGAGTCTGCTGGTAGTGGCCACGGCCGCATCAAACGAGGATTATGACCGTGCAATATACATCAATAGAACAGCTTCTCCGTTTGAGAAGATTATCAAAACATACGACGTCCGAACAAAAGAACCGATTTACTCGACACCAGCCGTCGTGCTGCTTGGAAAGATAAATGGAGACATACTCCGATGCCTCCAGGAATACCCGAATGAGTGTGAAACTTTCTATCGAACTGGTTCCTCCGTCGTCTCTTTGCTGATTTCTGGAGAATACATATATGCTGGGCTTTATTCGGGAGCTATCCTAAGATGTGAATTGAGTGTAAAAGGGTCATGCAGTACAATCGATAAGCTCGATAGTTGTGCGATGTCTTTAGAAGTCGTCGGAGGGTATCTCTATGCTGGTCTTTATAACACACCAGTAATGATGCGTTGTGCATTGGACCAAGTTAATAGCTGTCGTCTTCTACACACAATGGAAAAACAAGCATATGCCTTAATTTCGTTAGAGAATTATATTTACGCAGGAATTTCGGGTGGGCAGCTGTTGCGGTGCTCTTTAAGAACAGAAAATTCATGCAGTCCAATCAAAGCAATGGACGAAACGATACGGGGACTGGCTAATATTCGAAATAATCTTATCGTGATAACATCAAATAATGGTTACATGGGGAACTGTTCGAAAAAATGGGGTCCAAATATTGATTATTGTGCGAAGATTGGCAGTTCAAGAATTACTCCTTCGATAAGTAATATTGCTGTGTATAAAGGAGATTTGTATGTCGTTAATAGTGAGCACATTTTTTTTTCTAAATTTGCAAGACTTAATACTAATTTTTGGTCCTACTATGGACGCTTCACCGGTACTCACAGTATAGCATTCTCGTACAGTACGTACCACATGCAAAGCCGATACAAAGGCGAACATGCGAGTTGTACTTGGCAAGATATTCACAGGTGTCCGCCACTTGTAATCTATTATAAACCACATCAGAGATCCATGCTGGAGGTCCATGTAAAGGATGGCAAACTTAGAAATTCTGTAGGAAACCTAGTGGATACTACTCTTTCGAATGATGGCCAACCAGGAGCAGCTATCTTCGCTATGGGACCTGATGGAAGACTACTACTATCAAACGTTCGTGTACCACAGCTTGTAGTAACTTCAAGCCTCCTTGCCGGTAGCCCAGTGGCGGGAGCAGGCGAGATGGTCGTCGAAAATGGTGTGATAAAGAAAATGACGGCGTGTTCAGAACACTACCGACCCGACCTTGCTCTGAACCGGCAGGTGGTTGACTCACTACGCTGGCAAGGCTATACGGCCGCCATTGACTCTCAAGCGTGTTGTGAGGATGAGGAGTGTGATGGGGAAAACTGAACATACTTAGGTAAGTACCTATTTATTTGAAGAGCTAAGGGAAACAACATCCTTATTTTATTATATGGGTAATAATAGTTGCTTTTTTTTAAATATATTCTTACGTAGTTTTTACGTCATACAATCGTAAGGTTCTTCCCCCTTAGCATTCATTTGATAGGTATTTATACGAGTACATAAGTTTGGTTTTGTTTAATTTTGAATAATGTATTGATATTGAGTTGAATAAAGATGTATTATGGGTATTGAGATTGTTTTATTTTAGCAAGAACTTGGTACTTACCTATAGTTCATTTGTTATTGAAGTCATATAATAATAGGTATCGAAAGCGTCAATTACAAACCAAAATTTAACTTTTATCCCAGATATACTGACTTTTCAATTTGCGTCATAAATACGAGTAAAAACACGCAATTAAATAGTAAATTGCGTAATTCTCCTTACAATATTATTTAATTTTATTTTACCATACACATTTATACAGATATTTTCATTTACTATCTTAAAACTAGGAATTGCAGGTGTTCAAAGCGGCCAAAGCGTTTCCACGGAATCACGCGATGTCCTCCGAGAATCACTCATCTGTCTGCCCTGTGCGTACAAATGACCGAGAAGGAGCGATGTAGGCGGGGCTTGTCGAAACCTTGAGAGCCGCAAATGTTGTTCGCCGAATCGGAGGCAAATTTCTAGTTAGTATCATAGTATAAGAAAACAAGATGGCGCTCCGGAATGACAGGTGAACTTTCGACGTCATCACGTTATGATTGGTTGGTTGATGCTGTTAATCCGTTTCTGTGTTGCCAGTGGTGTATCATAATATTCCCCAGTTCCCTTGTTACCTAAAATTTTACCACTATTGTAAAATAAATACATAGAACAAGAGTCTCTGATTGTTAACTGTGATGACGAAAAAAATACTATTCTATTCCAATAATTGTATTGTTTCCATAAAACTTAGATACAATAAAAACTGAACTGCGACCCCAACAGAGATTAAATTGCTGCTTTAAGAGTTAATTAGAACTGCGACCCAAACAGAAACGAAGCAGCTCGTCAACCAGAAAAGTAGGTTAGGTTAGGGTCAAAAGTGACAAAATACGGTAACATAATTACAAGGATCGAGCCTACGATGGCTGTGTTTATCATACAATAGATAAATGTTAAATCATCCGACACTCTCGCACACATGTGCATTCTTAGATTAGGAAGGTTCTTAGAAAGCTCTTATTATATGACTAGAAGATGCCCGCAACTTAGTCTGAGTACAATTTTAGGGTTCCGTAGTCAACTAGGACTGACTTTTCAACCACAGGTCAAAAAAATATGGAAAAATTCATGAAAATGAGGCCTTATAAGTACTTTCAATGAAAACTATATTGAACAAAATCGGTCCATCCGTTTTTGAGTTATCGCAAAATTTCATAATTTTCTTTAAAAGGACGTAAGTCCAGAAGGTAATAAGTAATTACAGTTACTTTGGCGTTTACGACCTTTTTCCGTCTTTCCGTCTCTGACCATCTCTAGTGAAGGATGAGCAACTGCGGAACCCTATACACTGAGCGTGGCCCGACATGCTCTTGGCCGGTTTTTTCAGTTTCCTATAAGTACCTAACTCCCTGTTACCTGAAGGAGCGTCTCGTCGGCCCCTCGGGTCCCTATTCCTCTTCTAAATTCTACAACAGCTCTTTTACTGTCCAGGCTACCTTGTTGTGGAACTCTCTGCCTGTAGACTTAAAACGTAGCCAATCCGTTGACAATTTTAAAACACTTCTTAAAAAAAAATTGGACAAGTGCGAGTCTGACTCGCGCATGAAGGGTTCCGTACCATGAAACCAGTTTGTTGTATGGGAGCCCCCCTTAAGTGTTTATTTTATTTTATTTTTAGTATTTGTTGTTATAGCGGCAATAGAAAATACATCATCGGTGAAAATTTCAACTGTCTAGCTATCACCGTTCTTGAGATACAGCCTGGTGAAAGACGGACGGACGGACAACGAAGTCTCAGTAATAGGGTCCCGTTTTTACCCTTTGGGTACGGAACCCTAAAAACATTACCTACTTGTGACCGACATGAAGTGTGGTTGGTTACTAATATTATTTTATAATTAATGTATAAAATATATATTATGTATGTTTAAGTAAGTTTATTTTTGCGTGTATATTTTTTTGTGGTATTTTATGTAAGTTTATTTACTTATTATTTTAGTAGTTTTTCTACAGATTCCATGATTTCTTTTGCATCGCCTACTAATTTCTGATGTTTTAATTTAATTTCGCTACCCAATGGTTGTCTGGAAGAGATCGCTAGCTTTAGCGATAAGACCGCCTGTTGTATACCTCTATTGAATGTTACGTGTAATCTGTATTTGTTTTTATTTATGTCCCGTTGAGGTATATGCAATTAAGAATATTATAATATTACCTATATTCTATTCTATCTTTGGATCTCTATAGCTATCCCTGTAGTGTACATGTCATCATACACACCCTATTTATTAATTTATCTAATCTTTATTGCACAAAAGAAAAAATATCGTACGAAAGGCGGACTTAATGCCATGAGGCATTCTCTACAAGTCAACCTTAGGGCAAAAATTGCAGGCGGTGCAACTAACTTACACATAAGTAACAAAACATACGAGTTTATAATACTTATACACAATTTATGCTATACATGTAAATATATACATACATCTAACATAATATATACATATATAATATAAGTTAATTTAATTTTAGCTTTTTTGTACATAGTTGTTAGTCGTGTTAAGGTTTTTTATTTATAGTTGCTTTGTTTTTCCTTTTTTCTTGTACTTTTGAAATAAATATTTTTTAATAAATACCTATAAACAGCGGTGACACATACCTACTAAGCAGACAGACTAGGAGACTTCATTTCTGCCAGCAAAGAAGCTGGACACGGACTTTTTAAAATAAATAAATAAATATCGGTCAACCTCACACAATTCAATCTAGTCCCACGGTAAGCTCTAGTAGGCTTGTGTTATGGGTACTAGACGACGATATACATACTTATATAGATAAATATATACTTAAATACATAGAACAACCATGACCCAAGCACAAATATTCGAGTTCATCACACAAATATTTGCCCTGGCGGGGATTCGAATCTGGGACTTTTTGAACGCTAACTTACTCCTATAGTATATTTATAGACGATTATTTTGTGGTCTGCAACCTGCGAAGCACCGTCATTGGTGGCTGAAAAGACAGATACGCGATTGGGATATCCACATACTAAAATTGGTTAAAATCCGTTCGTTTCGGTGTGATGAGATGACAAAAAAAGTACCAACAGATGGCACTGTATGGCACGAGCCACACTGCATCGCGTTGTTAGATTAAATATGAAAGCCTTAAACGTGGTGAGACGACTACAATAAGTATCGCCTTTGTCCAATTGACAATATTTACGTGTACACCCTAAAAAAATATAGAATTTATTTTTCTATAAGTATTTAATTATAGTTTATGCAACTGCTACATAATGAGAAGTCTTAAAATACGAGTGCGGTTTCATGAAACGAGCCGTAGGCGAGTTTCATAATAGGATCACACGAGTGTTTTAAGACCTAATTATGTACAGTTGAATACACTACTTTATCTACACACATATTCATAATCATTATCATAGATTTTCTTATTAATATGAAACACTCAGTCCTGCAGTCAGTTCGCGGAGCAGAGGAACACATGAGGTGACTCGCGCGGCGGGGGGAGGTAATCAAAATTGATACTGTAAAGTTGACCTCGCGGTGGCTGCGGTACTGTTATGAAATTACATCTCTGATTTTGGTCGCTGCTGAGTAATGTAGGTCCTTACCTCATCATCATCATCATCATCGTCATTTCAGCCATAGGACGTCCACTGCTGGACACAGGCCTCCTCAATTGACTTCCACATGGGCCGGATAGAAGCGACCCGCATCCAGCGAGTCCCCGCAACCCTGACCAGGTCGTCCGACCACCTTGCGGGTGGCCGTCCTACGCTGCGCTTGCCGGTACGTGGTCTCCACTCGAGAACCTTTCTGCCCCAACGGCCATCGGTTCTTCGAGCTATGTGCCCTGCCCATTGCCACTTCAGTTTGCTAACCCTGTTTGCTATGTCGCAAACAGGTCCTTACCTATAACAACTGAACTTGTCATATGAATTTAACAAGATGGGTGTAGATAACGAAATATAAGGAAATAACCGAAATTTACGACAACTATGCCTGCATAGAGTTCGACGTATCCGCGAAAAAAATAAGCCGGCAATAATGTCAAGCTCAACGTCATTCGTTTTTTAGGGTTCCGTACCCAAAGGGTAAAAAAACCAGCCAAGTGCGAGTCGGACTCGCGCACTAAGTGGTTAAGTTAAGTTTGCGCCTGGTATGTATAGCGCCCCATATAAATTAGGTGCAAAGTTATTTATTAAAAAAAAACTGCTTACTACATCTCGTTCAAAACAATTTTCGTTGGTAGTTTTTATAGTAATGCACATCATATGTTTTTTTTAGATTTTTCATTTTCTTATTTTAGAAGTTATCATTTTTGAAGACCTATCCATAGATACCCCACACGTATGTATGTGTTTGATGAAAAAAAAAATTTTGAGTTTCAGTTCTAAGTATGGGGAGCCCCCAATATTTTTATTTTTTTTTATTTTTGCATCAAAATCTTAATGCGGTTCACAGAATACATCTACCTACCAAGTTTCAACAATATAGCTCTTATAGTTTCGGAAAAAAATGGCTGTGACATACGGACGGACAGACGGACAGACAGACGGACAGACAGACATGACGAATCTATAAGGGTTCCGTTTTTTGCCATTTGGCTACGGAACCCTAAAAACGGGACCCTATTACTGAGACTTCGCTGTCCGTCCGTTCGTCCGTCAGTCACCAGGCTGTATCTCAAGAACGGTGATAGCTAGACAGTTGAAATTTTCACAGATGATGTATTTCTATTGCCGCTATAACAACATATACTAAAAATAAAATAAAATAAATATTTAAGGGGGGCTCCCATACAACAAACTTGTTTTATGGTACGGAACCCTTCATGCGCGAGTCGGACTCGCACTTGCCCATTTTTTTAATTAGATACCAGACTATAACCTATCCATTGCTTAGTAATCTGAGGAAAATTATAGTTATAAATAAATAAATATCAGACAACCTCACACAACGATCTAGTCCCAAATTAAGCTCAAGAAGGCTTGTGTTATGGGTACTAGAACGACGATATACATACTTATATAGATAAATATACACTTAAATACATAGGAACAACCATGACCCAAGCACAAATATTCGAGTTCATCACACAAATATTTGCCCTGGCCGGGATTCGAACCCGGGACCGCCGCTCAGTAGGTAGGTGCTTGCAAACTGAGCTAACCGCGTCGTCAATAGTTATAGTGATTACGTCCTCTTTCTAAGCAATATACAGAAAAATAATAAAATTGTAGTCTTCTTCGTTAAATATGGGTTCTTTGAAATTGAGAATACAGTTAGGGACCAACAGATTTTATTCATAAATACACAGTACAGCAGAAAGGACAAGGAGTATCGCTGATGAGCCTCGAGTGGGGGAACTGTCTCTCAGCGGGGCGAAGAGTGCCACGTCGTGGTAGTTGGAGCTCCACCCGATGAGCGGCTCGTCGCGGTTCTGGACTCGCAGCCAGAGTTCAAGAGGACGGAAGTACCTGGGAAAACGAATGAAATAGGTAGTGAAAAAATTAAATAAAAAAAAATGAAATAATAAAATAATTGAGTAATGAACTTCATTCTGCAAGTAGGCCACAAGGGCACTTTTAGATGTCTAACTCTACCGGCATTTCACAAAAGGAGACCACTGTTGAAAAGAAACGCCAATAGAAACTCAGTCAGTCAATCAGTCAGTATTTTTTTCAGAAACTTACTTAACTATTACAGTAATATGAACTTAACTTAGTTCGTAGGTACGTATCTTAAGAATTTAGGTATACATATACGTAGTACTCGAAGAAAACATATTAAAAGTGTATTTTAAGATATAAATGTAAGAATAAAATGGAAGCTACAAGAAAGTATGACGGTTTGTCACAATTTATTTGTTTGATATGCTTTCTTATTAGAACTGTGTCCCTTAAACTAGGCAGGTACAATCTAACACGAATTAACCTGTACGTACTAATATCTATATGGAAAAAATATGAGGTATAAAAATGTAGATATACAAATTATTGTCATGAAATAAAAATTGCCGAAAATATAAATGACGAAGTATAGACTATTTGATCCAAACGGCTCAGTAGATAGAAGTCACAAAATATAAGATATAGGGACATCTGTTCTAGGAACCGTGGCGTCGATTCTAGATTGTATGAAGAAAAGCTGCATATTTTTTTCATAATGTCCAAACTGCTGTAAAGAATCACGGTTAGTTATCTTTCTATTCAATTTATTAATCCGCTACCCAAAGGTCGTCTGGAAATGATCGCTTTTTAGCGATAAGATCGTTTACGACCTACTGTTTACCTAGGTAAGGTAGGTAAGTATAGAGCTCTATGGTAATGATAATGATAAGTATTATCTGTATTTCTATTTCTTTCTTCTTGAGGTGTGCAATAAAGAGTAGTTTATTCTATTCTATTCTTACTTGACTAGTGATTCCGGTGATATCCTGTTGGTCTTCCCTCTGGTCATGGTCCTGATGATGTCGGAGGTCGGTTTCGAGGCACCTGGCTGCATCAGCTCACTGGGAACAAACAAACTTAGTCACTAAATAGTGTTTTTTTTTTTTATATCATAGGGGGCAAACAAGCAAACGTATCGCCTGATGGAAAGCGATTACCGTCGCCCATAAACACCTACAACACCAGAGGAGTCACAAGTGCTTGCCTACCCGGAGGACGAAGATAGAATGCCTCTATGCTAGTAATTTCACCGGCTATCTTACCCCCACACCGGAACACAACAATGCGAACATTGCTGTTTGGCGGTGGGTTAGCAGGCAAGACGGTAGTAACAATCCGGACGGACCCTGCACGAGGCCCTACTACTCCAAAATCCTAGTGTAAAATAAAAGTAGCTTTCTGCTGTCTGTCCCTATACAGGGTGTCCCACGGCTATGCCACTTGGAGAGGAAGTACATTAAATATATCATCATTTTCACAGTTTATCCGCCAACAAACTGTCCTCAGTTTGGCGGAATATAAATGTTTTACATACCACCTAAGTTTTTTTTAGATAAATAAATAAAAAAAAAATATATATACCTATTTTAGATAGGATATTTTGCTCAAAGGAGACAATCCTTTATTTTTAAAATTAAGTAATACTGCATTGATAGTTAAAAAAAAAATTGACAATTAGTATGAACATTTTCAGCGAGACATTATAATAATTTTAATGTAAAAAATTTCACTGTTCCTTTATTTTAAAAACTTGCAATGTATAGTATGTATGTTAGCGCCTCTCCAACTACAATGAACTAACAATTTCTATTACTTTAATGTATTTCGTAAAATCTTTAGTATTACTTTGTGGGTAGACCAATAATGATTTGTATGCCAATGTTCATTATAAATACAATTAATATTAAAATAAATTATATTAGATTTGTTAATACATGAAATTAAACTACGATTAAATGCTTTGGAATCAATGAATTTACCTATTAAGTAAAATTGGATGTTCAATTAGTCATTTGACTCAAGACTGCAGGTGCATCTTGTTGACATTACCTTATAAAAGGCTGCAACATCGTTAAGCCCGCATGCTTGGTCAGACACTCGAAGAAGAAGGTCGTTAAATACAGTTTGTCCATCACGTGATTGTCTTATTTAAACACCAGTATGGATCCCCCGCCAACATCAGAAGCCGGTACACAACCCTACGCTCCACAATATCGGGACGACAAGAACAACACACGTTCGTCCTCCATCTCATGGGTTGTTCTCAAAATATTTGCACCGCCACCTGTCAACAGGTTTGTCTTAGAAGAAGTTTTTTACACCGAATTATTTTAAATATCCAATTATCAACACATATCGATAGACACTTTTTACATAGAGGCCAAAAGCTTTTAATTAAAACTAAAGTATATTAATAGACAAAAAATCGATTTAAAACTAGGTTTTGTTGGTCACTTGCCGTGTCCCAACGCGAGGTACTCATGTTTCGTTGTAATAAAAACATATACATTACCGACTTAGCTTAAGTTCAGTACTCCATTTTATTTTCATATATGATGAGGATTGAATACTACCATATCGAATAATAATACTATGCTTATGTTGCGAATTATTTGCAATTTAAGTTTGTCCACGCCATTTTTTGTCGTTCACTTGTCATGAGACAAACATTACAATTGTGCGACTACTATTTCGTTTCCCCTGCCTCACCCCGCATAAATCGAGACCTTCAGTTGCCACCTAACGCTGTCCCGAGTGACACGTCGTCAGTGTGCTCCACTAAAAAAATATGATACATACACTTACGCGAGCGGGAGTTTGTAATGGGTATGTAGTCTATATTCTGCCTTCCATATTTTGGTTGACGTGTGTACTATTGCATTCATTTTAACTTATAACGCGTAAAGTATGGTCTACTTTTATGTGTATAAATATGCAGTTCATCAACGAAATACTTTATTTGTTTTGATGACATAACTGTCATTTTGTCCATCTCCTGTATGTCGTTCACTTGTCTATATAAAAACAGGTGAACGACACATACGGCAGGCGAACGACAATTATTTAAACACTTATACAAAATTATTTAAAAACCAGGTTTTATCGGTCACTCGCCGTGTCTCAACTCATGTTTCGTTGTTATAAAAACACATATATTACTGAAATAGCTTAGTTTGAGTATTCCATTTTACTTTCAAGCTGTCTTAGGAATCGTTAGCAGGCGGCGCCCGCACCAGATTTCGAAAGCATCAATCCTCTGCCTGTTAGCGGCTTTGAACGTCCAGGTCTCAGCCCCATAAAGAAATATGGAGAAGACAAGTGCACAGACGAGGTGCATGTTAGTCCGGTTAAGGATGTTTCTATTTTTCTATATTTTGGCCGAGTTGGTTCATCGCTGTTTTGGCCATTCCGATTCGTCTGCGAATCTCTGGTTTACATGTGCCTTTACTTGTGACAATGGAGCCAAGGTACTGGAAGTGATCAACAGTTTCGAACTCTTGAAGCAGGTTAGTACTTTGTCGACTAGTAAATGGTCGGCTATCATCAGCTCGGTCTTTTTTTAAATTAATATCGAGACCCATTCTGAGGCTGATTGTTTTGACTTATTCCAAAAGTTGGGCCACTTCTGCTTCGGGCGATGCAAAATAGGCGATGTCTACCACGTACCTTCAAGGGCTCCATATCTGTTAAATAGTATTGGGGATATGATGCATCCCTATCGTACGCCTTTCTGGAACTTAAAGTTCTTGTATGTGACATCTCCTACCGTCACCACTCCTTATCCAGACTCGTAAAGGCTTTATAAAGTGTTACCAGATGTGCTGGCAGCTTCAGACAATACCTCCCATAGCTTATCCCACCTAACGCAGCCGAAGGCTTTCTGGTAATCAGATGTGAAGGAATTCCTCGAAGATGACGAAAACAGCAGTAGGTAACTCAGCGGGTAAGAAACAATATCTCAAAAGAGGCAGCATTAGGATGCAAAAACGTTATTTAAATGATTCGCTGTTGACCCTTCATAAGAAATTTATAAAATCACGTGGGTATGCTTGACTTTTGCATCTTTTTGCCGGTTATGACCTTTCTGGATTGTACAGGCTTCAAAAAACCTCCTGAGAAATGTCCTATGAGATGAGAATTAAATGCTTGTTTTCTTTATGCAAATTACTAACATAAGGAAAAAATAAAAATAAAAAACAATCAAAAAAGCACTAGTTGACAGTTCAACGTAGGTTTTATTTAAAATGTCATTTACCTGCAACCGTCGTCGTTAACCTGCTAACAAATTCAGTTAAGTTGGAACATATTTGTCGCAAACCTGCACCCATTGTCGATAACCTGGTAACAAATGTCGTTTACCTGACATCGATGTCTTTCACCTGTCGACCTGAAATTTCAAACACCTATATCTTCTAAGATATTCAATTTAACTACTTCCCTCGACGTGATATCAATTGTCTGAATATATTTCTAGCGATCCTATGAAAAATAAAAGAAGAAATCGCAACTTTAAAAAAAAATGCAAAATTAACGCAGCGGTGCAAATATTTTGAGAACGACCCTCATAATCTTCTGTTCTCGGCAACCACCGCCGTAATAATGATTGAAGAAAATAAATTAATCCTTCCACGTCGACAAGTGAAATTGTTCGCTTCAAGTGAGGAACAGTGGGACACGTCGCCAGCCATTGTACCAGTAAAGGCAACGCAAGATCGGCGAACACCAAGGAACGACGCATGGCGTGTGCGCCTTGGCTCCGGCGACAGAGATTTTAAAACACAAAAGGTCAGTCGTTCACTTTTCACTACGACTTTAGTACAGTGATTAAAAATAAAACTGTACGTAGCTAGATTCTGGGGTAGATGTGATAAAAACATAGGTACTCTTAGTACAGTGATTAAAAATAAAACTGTAGCTAGATTCTGGGGTAGATGTGATAAAAACATACTCAGTTTAGAGGGTATTTGTCAATAATGTGTTATCAGTCAGTGCGAGTAAAAATTTACTATTGCGTTAGTAGAAATTATTAATACAATCGAAATTTTGGTGTACACTTAGCCTGACGTTTATTTCTGCGATGAGATAATATTTCGATATTTTTTTTTACAACAAAGGCTCATGATTAACATGACCGTTACGTAGTTTACTATTATTCTAAGTCAACAGTGGAAACATTGCTGTACCCGTGTTAGAATTAGAATCAAGTTCACGGCAACGGTAAAATCTACCCTTCATTTATAAGTTTGTAATCGTTGTTACTCACATTCCTCAGGACCGAACATCTAAATTTGTTGACGTTTTGGATAGTTACCTACTTAATGTAATTCATAAACTATACGCCAAAGACTCTCTTAATTATTGATGAGCTTGAGATTCCATGATTGTGAAGGCTATAGCTTAATTTTATTTTAAACTAGAATCTACAATAAGTAGTATTAATAAAATGTCAGAGCATTAGAGCTTAATTGATTTCATTTCATTTATTCAGTGAATATTAAATCAATTAATGCCTTATTAATGACAATAATATACCTTTTATTCGTTTAATACTTATAATTAACTTCAATAGATGATGATATTTAATATTGATAATTTAAACATAAAGTATAATTAATATAAAACGTCATAAAGAGGCCTTATAAATTTAAAAATAGATTTTCTCATATTATGACAAATATATGGATAATTTCAACCAAATTTTTAAAGTAAATAATACTTTTCCCTGTGTTCTGGATAGTAACAGAGTCAACAGAAAAAATGCTTAATTTTTTTGTACCTACTTTTCGGTTCTTGTTCTTTTCATAAAATTTTGGGCTCATTCTTATAACTACAGTAAATTGTAGAATTCAACATTAGTCTTCTCTATCGTTGTTTTGTTGTGAATTTGCTTTTAAGAGATGTGTTCAGTATTGAGTTTGTCTGTAAATCTCTGAGATCCCAAAAATATAATAAGGTACTTAATTCATTATAATTTAACTATCAGTCTGACTTCAATTTAAGAGTTAGATGTTTAGGTAAATTATTTAAGATTAGCTTAGTTTTGACTATATTTCTTTTTTTTTATTTAATTTCAACTTTCGTTTAGAAGGTTACCTAAGGAATAAGTTTTCAAAACTTGCGACATTTAAATCGCGAAGTAATAATATTAATAATGAAGTCTGATTTTGAGGTTCTTTAGTAGAATCGTCTTAGTGAGTAGTTGATGAGCGTACAAATAAATGTACTTACCTACGTTTGTCACAAAAACATTATTCGAAACTTACTGTGCTTTTTTAAAATTTCTTTCTTCTGTTTAGAATATACTTAAGCAGAGCTCTTATATTCTAGAAAGTTGTAGATTATAAAATACAATCAGCATAATTTAAATATGGCTTAATCATTGACCCTATTTCATTTTTGAGAATTATAATGAAGGCATGCTTTTATTAGTTTTACTTGTACTAGGTCAGGAGTGACCGAGCTTTGTGATACTGTGCTTGGAGTTTTTGTTTCAGATGATCAACGGAACAAGTACTCCATCGGAAGACTACAGGAGCGCCTCCTTGAACCAGTTTTGGCGCGCTCGACAGACTCTATATTTATTCGAGCAACTGGGCAATAGTAAAAATATAATAAACAGAAGAATAATCCTCGATAATGATCGAATGCTGCGCGAGGCTAATGAAATCAAAAAATATCCAATTTCAATACCACCGGCTTGGGATCTTGTTGTACATCTTTTCAAGGATCAAGCAAGACACAAGACTAGAAACCTTGGGCCTCGAACGGTGTAAAACAAATTAGTGTTAAAAGTAGTATATTTGTAATTTGTTTAAAAGTTTATCATAGTTATAAAATAAGGCAATCTGGGAGTTTTCTTTCGGCGGTTCTTTCTCCTCAGTAAGCCTTATAGTGAACCGCTGGTAGATATTTTAAATAAAATAACAAATACCCTTCTGGCACATGTGTAACTGTCTTTACACATTAGGCCCATCTGGCATGTATGAACACCTTTATTTTAAATTCATATTTATAAAATGGATAGTTTGCACAAATGTAACTATGACAGAAATTGAGTTTTTCTCAGTCAACCTTTGCCAACGGTATCTGTAAAGGTACCGAAACGTCGTAAAATTAATATACGCGATATAATCCGTTTCAATTGATTTATTTAAACATCAATGATAGGTATGAAATCAAAAATCTTCGGACAGGTTCAGGTTATAAAAACATTATTGTCCCTTATAAGCATCTCAGGCCAATTCCAACACCTAAACTATAATTGAGAATTCTCGTGAACTGACCGTGTTAGCGATATTTAAAGTCAACGGCCTGAAGCGCGGCCGTACCAGTTACAAACTCGTAATCTTATTTTTGTCAAATCCAACTGTAATTGGTGTGGCTGTGCGCCGGGCCAATGATGTCAAATAAGAAAAGGGTAAGGGTAAGGCACGTCACATTTATAAAAAAAAATAGATACAATGATCCAAACAAAAGAGCACACAACAAGTGCCACAAAAGAGCACACAACATGTGCCACAAACAAAAGAGCACACACAGGTGCCACAAACAAAAGAGCACACACAGGTGCCACAAACAAAAGAGCACACACAGGTGCCACAAACAAAAGAGCACACACAGGTGCCACAAACAAAAGAGCACACACAGGTGCCACAAACAAAAGAGCACATTAAGTGCCACAAATAAAAGCGCAATTTGTGTGCCAAATTATGTGTCCGATTTGCCTACACCACCACCTGAATTATTACTTTTGATTACAAAAATTAAAAACGCTCAGAGCACGAGCTTTAAATCAGAATGGCCGTGTTAGCGCCTCTCCAACTACAATGAACTAACAATTTCTATTACTTTAATGTATTTCGTAAAATCTTTAGTATTACTTTGTGGGTAGACCAATAATGATTTGTATGCCAATGTTCATTATAAATACAATTAATATTAAAATAAATTATATTAGATTTGTTAATACATGAAATTAAACTACGATTAAATGCTTTAGAATCAATGAATTTACCTATTAAGTAAAATTGGATGTTCAATTAGTCATTTGACTCAAGACTGCAGGTGCATCTTGTTGACATTACCTTATAAAAGGCTGCAACATCGTTAAGCCCGCATGCTTGGTCAGACACTCGAAGAAGAAGGTCGTTAAATACAGTTTGTCCATCACGTGATTGTCTTATTTAAACACCAGTATGGATCCCCCGCCAACATGTATGTATGTAAGTATGTTTGTTCGGGTAGAATCTTGCAACTCAATTTTGAAGCAGATATCGTCAACCGATTGAGCTGAAATTTTGCATACTTACTTAACTTTGATGACAATACAATAATATGGTACCATTGGGCTGATCTGATGATGGAACCGGAAGGTGGCCATAGGAACTCTATAATAGAAAAAGCAATCCGACCGAGTTTGGGCTCTTTAGAATCGTCTCAGTGAGCATTTGATGGATATTAAAGAAAAGTACAGTCGGCTATAAAAGCTTGTCACTAAAAAGTTTTTTTTTGTCAGAAGCTTATTAACGTATTATGTTACTTAAAGATTTCTTTGCCATTTAATCTTTCGATTGGCATCATAAAACTACAGGTGTGTTTTAACTTTCGGTCGGATCGATTTCCAGGTGAAAAAAATATTTTTTTTGAAATCTGTGAATGTGGTATTACTTAATTTAAAAACTAAAAAAATGACTCAATTGAGCAAAATAGTCTACCTAAAATATTTAAGGTACTTCCCCTCCATGTGGGACATCCTGTATACACTTAAACATTAAAATAAAACTACGCAACGGATTTTGTTGCGGTTTTCAATAGATAGAGTGATTAAAGAGGGAGGTTTATATGTAATGCGTCATGACGACGGTTGGCGCAGTGTGCAGACAGTTGCCTACTGAGCCGGCGGGCCCGAGTTCGAATCCCGGCCGGGGCAAATATTTGTGTTATTAACTCGAACATTTGTTCTTGGGTCATGTATGTTATATAGATAACTAATATGTATTCAAAACAATAAATCAATATGTATATCGTCGTCTAGTACCCATAGTACACGCTTTGCTTAGATTAGGACTAGGTCGATTTGTGTAAGAATAAGATTGTCCATTAATTTATTTAATTCATTAACGCCCTAGTCATACAACAAACGTACTTTCACGTACGTAGTTTCACACATAATGAAATATAGTTTATGGCACAGATAATGAAGGCGGTTTTTAAACGGAATTAGCATCACAGATAAGATCCACTTTTTATTCGCAGGGAACTAGTTGTCGACTTGTCGTAAAGCGCGGAAAGTGAAACGTGTGCACAGATGGTTAACTAGGCTCAGGGTTGGCAACGACGAGTTTTTTTTTTGTAAAATTAAAACTGTGTTCAGTGACCTCCTCTTTTTCGAGGTATTGATTGTTTTCGAATAGGTAACTGAATGAACCAAAAACGTGAAAGGTTTATTTTTATTGGTGAAAAGCGACATGTAGACGAGAACCATCGAAAATCTAGCCACATGGGCGTCCGGCCCTATGAATGTACGAAAGTATTTTTGCACAAGCTGAAACGGGTTCGCTTCTCTCGCTTCGCAGTGGACTGGTTGTCGTCATCGCAAATCGCGAAAAGTGAAACGTGCGCACGTTTGCGGTGAGTTTTTTATAGGAATTCCATGAATAATAACTTTTTCACAGAAATCTATAGGAGCACAGCAGCACCCCAGCCAAACAGAAAAAAAGATTTTTAAGCTAAAGCAAAACCGGTTATTCTCACGTATAAATTAAAATTTAATATAAAATAAAAAACATCCACTCCCCATTACAGTGCGACCAAAAAGAGTAGAAATTAAAAAGTGGCAATACTGTAGTGTCGTCCCCGTTTTCTTAGATTGATTAGAAAGGGACGACACTACAGTATTGCCACTTTTTAATTTCTACTATTTTTGGTCAGCCTGTAAGTCACGCGGTAAAGGCCGCGGCGAAAAGTCGGTTTTATGTAAATACATAAACCAAATTAAAGTGACAGCCCTGGTATAATTAATTTCTAAGCCAGTAATGCGTCACTCGGCCAACGGAGCCACATTTAATTGCTTTCATTATCTTACGAAATATAAACCTGTATATTTTATCCTAAGTCGCAGGAAAATTATAAAAAAAGAAAAAAATACAAAAATTTAGTGATTGGTCGATTCCGCACGTCTCCGCTCCGCTCTACTTCAGTGGAGACGCACCCTAAGCAAAGCTTGTACTATGAGACGACGATATTAATAATATATAAATACATATATAGATAACATCCATAGTATAAGAGTTGCTTTAATTCAGACATTTTTTTGGAAGGTCTGAGTAGATACCAAATTTCATTTAAATTTGGTCAGTTGTTTTTGGGTAAAGATGTAACAGAAGCTTAAAGAAAGAAAAAGAAAGGATCAGAAAGAACCAATGTAAACAATCAATGACTGTTCTCAGGTGCCATAATTAAAATACCTACATATTCTCAAATGGTTTCTGAATGAACATAGGTAGGTCATAAAAATAGTCTCCTATGAGGTGGACTGACCAAATAAAATCGGCCTCAAAATCGTTCCCTCTGCACGAGATAAGATGCGCGGCTGTGAGAGAATGGCGCCGTTAGGCTTGCCACACAAGGAATGACAGCCACGACCACTCTGCTAACAGTGTAACGACGAAGAAGGAGAATATAATCAAACATTTTAACAAAAACAATCGAATTCAAAGTTTGGAAGGCATCTTTATCAGATTTGGACGTCAAAAAATTATTAAATAGACTCCCGACAATAAAGGTCACACATAATACATAATACACCTTAAGATCGCTTATTGTTTACCTCTATTATAATGATAAATGTTATCTGTATTTGTATTTCTTTCTTCTTGAGGTGTGCAATAAATATTCTATCTATCTATTGTATCTATTTGACGACGCGTTTGGCTCGGTTTAATGACACCTGCCTACTGAGCCGAATCCCGCCAGGGCAAATATTTGTGTGATGAACTCGAATATTTGTGCTTGAGTCGTAGTTGTTCTGTGTATTTAAGTATATATTTATCCGTATATCATCGTCTAGTACCCATAACACAAGCCTTCTTGAGCTTAATTTGGGACTAGTTCGATTTGTGTGAGGTTGTCCGATATTTATTATTTATTTATTTATCTATCTTATAACAACTTCAATTTACATGGTTTTCTCATGAATGCCTTCATCAGAACTGGACCACATTGAAATGGAATCACACGGGAAGCACCGGCTTTCAAATAAAAAAAAACATCAAAATCGGTTCACCCCGTGGAAAAGTACAGTCCATTTGAGATCCTCCTTCTTTTTGAAGTCTGTTAAAAATTGAAGCTAGGATAATTTTCATTGAAAGCACCTTCAAGTTGCAGTCCTGAAAAGTCATCATTTTACTGAGACTGAAACTAAAGTTGCGATTTTCCGACATGATTAAATTCCTTTTGTTTAGTTTGATATTCATTTAAAAAATTTAAATATCCATTTCCCGTTGCCGCTTACACTTGTAAATACGCGTAACACCGTGACCAATTGATATTATGAGGTGCGTATACGCATTATCTTACCGTTCCATTAAAATCTCTCTCTTTCACATTATAGTCTGTATGAGTTATTTAGGCGGTGTTCACACTAGCGACACGCTGCGACGCGGAGCGACGGCGGCTGATTTTGATGTATGCAAGCAAATTGATCCGTTTAGTCCGATCCGTATGTATGAAAAACTAACGTAACTAAAACTATCTAATCCAAAGGACCTTGCATTATTCCTGGCTCAAAGGTTAAAATAATGCAAGCAATGTTGTTCCGCTGAATGGCTATGGAGACCTGCTGAGTCAGATAGGAGACAGAGTAGGGACGGCAGCCCCTGCTCCTTAGACGTCGTCCTAGCTCCCTGACTAGATTGCGGTTTAGTTACCAAGGTATGGGATGTCATTTTAGAGAAAAATTCACCAACTCCTACTAGAATATCTCATCCATGCTGGTCGCACTGTGGCGAGGAGAAGACAAGTAAGCATGTTATAGCAGTGTGAAAGTGACAGTACGATATAGCATCTTCAGGAAAGATAAACTAGGAGAGGATGGAGCTGAAGGACACAAACCTTAAAGCTTTCTTTTTATTTCGACAGGAGAATAAGAAGATTCGAGGAAGAAGTAGGCTGTATGGGAGTGCCGCCGGAACAGTAACCGTTGGCTCCAATTGGGAATAGGGCTGAATGAACGCAACCAAGCAATCGATTGCCAGCCTGTCTCCGGCCGGGTGCCCCTACCCTATACCAAATCATCATCATAGAGCTTCTCTTTACACTAAGTTGACGGGACTATTGTTCATACGAGTATCTCCGATTTCAGTCTCCATTTGTATATAAAGATTACGCCCAGTACAACACACTGTACTGCTCGATACTGTGCAGATTTGTCTCATAGTGATGCTCTGCAACTAGGATATGCTCCCGGAAATTCCTGGAACAATCCCAATTCTTTGGTGCCTTTGGCAACGTAGCGTGAAGCCAGTGTGAAGACTGCTTTAGATCAGCTATGCATGGAAGTAGTTGTGAATTATCATAATCATATTTTTATGCGTTTTAAAATTTCACCGTATTCTTGATGACACACTCATTATCAATAGTATGATGAGAAAGTAACGTAATATTATAGGGCATTCTAAAGAGCTAGAGACGTACAATATCAGGTTAGTAGAAATAAAATAGACTTTTTAGCAGCTAGGACATTGTCACTGGCTGGACACATACCTCCTCAAGCTCATAACTGGCATCAAGAACACCAACACAAACTGGTCATTGCGTATTTACGGCTTAGCAAATCCGACGACCTTATGGCCTTAGGGATAATGTCTAGGGATTCCGGCAGCGCCTTATTCGCCGCCTTCACCTCGCAGCTGCGAAGATCTTCACACCAGTTACCCCGGTGCGCTCCAGTCTACCACCAGCTCCGCGACCGGTCAACTCGCAGCCGCCTTCGCCGACTCCGGTCACCCTCCAGGAGAGTACCGAACTACGCGCGTTAAACCAGACGGGCTTCACCCCCACGACCCTATTTTTTTTAAATAAATTGTTATTTTTGCTGTTGACGTCAGTTGTTTTCCTTAAGCACCACATCCTGGGGATCTGAACGTCACACTGGCCACCCACGTTCACTGGTCAGTCCACCTTGCGTTGCCCTGCCCGTCTTCCAGTGGTTGCACTCAAACTCTTGTCGGCCCCAGCGAATCCCACCCATTGCAACTTAACATCAGCGGGTTTTCGTGCTACTTTTCTGCTTACCTTTTCTGATTCGGACTCGCGAAGAAATTCCGAGTGTGTTTATGTGTAAGTTTGTTACTTCTTCACCGTCAAACGGCGGAGCTAATTTTGATAAATTTTGGTATGAAGGTAGCTGACACCCTGGATTAACACATAGGCTACTTTTTATCCCGAACAATTTAGTGTTCCCGTGGGATGAGAGGGTAACACCGCGCGGCGCAGCTAGTCTACACATAAGTGACTAAATATCGGACACAGAATATCGGCCCATATAAATAAAAGGCTTATAAAAATACTAGCTTATACCCGCGGCTTCGCACGCGTTAAAACACACGTTCACTATTGTACGACGGACCCATGTTTTTTCGGGATAAAAAGTTTAGTAGTCTATGTGTTTAGTTAATCCGTTTCACATTTAATGCAAATTCGTCCAGGCATTTCGATGTGACATTCTCTCTGTATCTCTCTCTCCCTATCACTCTCTCTCTCTCTCTCTCTCTCTCTCTCTCTCTCTCTCTCTCATACACACATGCACACACCCACAGACACACACACACACACGTACCGTAAATTGTAAAGAAACCTGACCCCCACCGCCATAGTAATATTAGTAATTAGTAATTACTATGGTTTCTCTGCAGCTTACTGTACCTACAAACTTTCACGACGATGTAAAATTTTCGCATATGTGTGTGTCTGTGTGTGGAACCCTTATAGTTTCGCCATGTCCGTCTGTCCGTCTGTCCGTCTGTCCGTCCGCGGCTTAGCTCCGTGATAATTAGTACTAGAAAGCTGAAAGGGTATAGCCGTGTTTGTATGGGGCATCGGCCCCAGAAGCCAAATCGATTGCTGTTTTGCTAATATATTAACCCAGATGTAAGATGCTATTTTACAAAAAAAGGACCCTGAAATACTTCAGGTTTTTGAGAAAATTAAAAAAAACGAAAATTGGTTTTTATTTTCTTTTATCTAAACTACTCAATAGTTTTTTTTGTAACTTATACACATTATGTAGATAATAAAGATGTATTATTAAAAAAAAAATGGATTTCCAAATATCCTATGTATAAACTAATATTCTATAATATATATTTTTTTCAAAAACATTCACTTGGATCAACATATCCAAAATGAAACAAACTTATCGCCTGGTGTCAATTTTTCAGACAGTTATTTTCAAAACCTCGTATCTAGTTTGTTGATTGACACTGAGATACGACCTTTATTTTAAGTAGGTATTTGTTACTTAGTTTTGGTTGTCAACTGACGTTATGGTATACCATACATTTGTTGAACTTAATATGCCTAACTACTCGTACAAGAATCGAATAAAAATAACATATAAGTCAAAGTCAAAGTGTTTTATTTTGTAAAACATAGGTGAATAATATATAGGCGGAATAAAAATATAACCACTCAATTGCTTCGAATTTTGAGTTGGATTCTATTTATATAATAAAATAAGAGCGGTGAGAGGTAGCCGTAGTTACCAAAACCAATTGATGGGTAAGAGCATCGTCAAAATAAAATTTCTTTACAAAGAAAGCTTATTTTACATAGAGTCCCAGGGCTCGTAGCTCAAAAAATATTGATTTACACAAAACACATGCAGATTCGAAAAAAAAGTTCGTCGATAAAATCGATTCGATCAATCGTTAGATCACTACAAACTCAACAGAGAAGTGTGAAATGGATGATTAAAAATAAATCAGACTGTAACTGGCCATCAGTAGGCCTTATGTCAATGTTCATAAGGTCTACCGATGGTCAGTTAGATGCGCTTCTGTTTGTACTACATATAGACATTTTATTTCGAAGACGCTCTTATGTTATTTTTATTTGATTCTTGTACGAGTAGTTAGGCATATTAAGTCCAACAAATGTATGGTATACCATGACGTCAGTTGACAACCAAAACTAAGTAACAAATACCTACTTAAAATAAAGCTCGTATCTCAGTATCAATCAACAAACTAGATACGAGGTTTTGAAAATAACTGTCTGAAAAATTGACACCAGGCGATAAGTTTGTTTCATTTTGGATATGTTGATCCAAGTGAATGTTTTTAAAAAATATATATATTATAGAATATTAGTTTATACATAATATAGCCAAAATTGGTGGGTGTCCCTATCTCGAAAATATAAAAAAAAAATGATTGAAAAATTTAAAGTGGAAATTTCACTACTTATAAGGATATTTGGAAATCCATTTTTTTTTAATAATACATCTTTATTATCTACATAATGTGTATAAGTTACAAAAAAATCTATTGAGTAGTTTAGATAAAAGAAAATAAAAACCAATTTTCTTTTTTTTTAATTTTCTCAAAAACCTGAAGTATTTCAGGGTCCTTTTTTTGTAAAATAGCATCTTACATCTGGGCTAATATATTAGCAAAACGGCAATCGATTTGGCTTCTGGGGCCGATGCCCCATACAAACACGGCTATACCCTTTAGTATGAGTATGTGTATATATCACGCCGACAAAACGGTAAAATAAAAACTAAAAAAAATTTTTTTTTTCGGGTACCTCTCGAACACCTAAAGTGGGAGTGATTTTTTTTTTCATTCCAACACTAGTGTGTGAGGTGTCGTTTAATAGGTCTTTTGAAAATAATAGGGGTCTTCAAACATTATTTTTTGATAAAGTTGACAGTTTTGTAAATATTCACTCCGAAAATAAAAAAATTGTGTCCCCCCCCCTCTAACTTTTCAACCACGGGTCAAAAAATTATGGGAAAATTCATGAAAATGAGGCCTTATAAGTACTTTCAATGAAAACTATATTGAACAAAATCGGTTCAGCCGTTTTTGAATTATCGCAAAATTTCATAATTTTCTTAAAAGGACGTAAGTTGACTTCCAGAAGGTAATAAGTAACTACAGTTACTTTTTGCGTTTACTTAACCCTTATAGTTACGCCATGTCCGTCTGTCCGTCTGTCCGTCCGTCCGCGGCTTAGCTCCGTGATCATTAGTACTAGAAAACTGAAATTTGGTATGAGTATGTGTATGTATAACGCCAACATAACGGTAAAATAAAAAAAACTTTTTTTTTCCGGTACCTCTCGAACACCTAAAGTGGGGGTGATTTTTTTTATTCGTTTCAACACTAGTGTGTGGTATATCGTTAAATAGGTCTTTTAAAAATAATAGGGGTCTTTAAATTTTATTTTTTGATAAAGTCAGCAGTTTTGTAAATATTCTATTATTAGTTTGTAAATATTCGCTCAGGAAATAAAAAAAATAGCGTCCCCCCCCCTCTAACTTTTCAACCACGGGTCAAAAAATTATGGAAAATTTCATGAAAATGAGGCCATTTTATTCAATATAGTTTTCATTGAAAAATGAAAACTATATTGAATAAAATCGGTCAAGCCGTTTTTGAGTTATCGCAAAATTTCATAATTTTCTTAAAAGGACGTAAGTTGACTTCCAGAAGGTAATAAGTTACTTTGGCGTTTACGACCTTTTCATAGAGCTTGAAATCTTTCTCGTAACTTAAGTCTATTGTGAAGGATGAGCAACTACGGAACCCTACACTGACCGTGGCCCGACATGCTCTTGGCCGGTTTTTAAACTAAGATCCGTGTAACGATTTCTTTACTAACAAGCTGGAATATTTAACATATCAATATCGAAATAGGACTGGTATTTTCTCGTACCACGCTTATGAATTAGGCATTAATGCAGAGAGCAAAGGTTCAACTATATAATGATACCGATTATATGGACATTAGATAAGTAGTCGTCTGTAATGTTTATTACTAAATATAACAATAATGTCCCCAGTGTCTTAGTAATGTGAAAACTTAGTACCTTTTTCTCTTGGATTGCTTACTGTTCTTAAATAAGAACTTAATATATTGACTTTTACTTTCCAAATGCGTGATAATAGTATAAGTGTAAGTGTATTTTAATCTTCAAATAATATGGGTGAAAATTACAGTAATTTTCTCCACATTCCTTTAGTAAGTCGGTAAAATTATAGTAATTTTATAAAATAAATGAGCCATCTGGTAAGGATTAGAAATAGCATGTTTAAGTGTAAACACTTTATTATGTATTAACAACCGGCCAAGTGCGAGTCGGACTCGCGCACCGAGGGTTCGTACAAATACTTATCCCATCTTAACTGGCCGGATTAAGTTAACTTTGCACCTGGTACGTATGGCGCCGAATACAAATGAGGTGCAGTTAACCCATGCGATTACGTTTGTTGTATGGGAGTCTCGTTAAATCTTTATTTTATTTTTGTTTCTTAGTATTTGTTGTTACAGCGGTAACAGAAATACATCATCTGTGAAAATGTCAAGTGTCTAACTATCACGGTTCATGAGATACAGCCTGGAGACAGACGGACGGACAGATAGACGGATGGACAGCGGAGTCTTAGTAATAGGGTCCCGTTTTTTACAAAATGGGTACGGAACCCTAAAAACAAAAAAGTTCGCTTAAGAACAAATGGCATAATTTACACTTTTTTGCTACCAACACGCAACCTACACGAGTAAAAGTATGATTTTATAATGATTTCATTATTTTTAACGATCAATAATACCTATCAATTCGTAAATATTTTATCGTGAAATTTTATATTTCATCAAATTTAATAATCCGAAATCTCGATTCTCGATCACGCATTTGATACCAATAAAAAATAGGATAGATTTACATCCAAAGAGACATGTCAATGTATTGTTTAACTTCCAATCCAATACGATACAAGAATACTTTATTCAAATTCAAATTCAAATTCAAATATTTTATTTCAGATAAAATAAAAATTATTGCGTACCAATAAAAGTTTACAAAAGGAAACAAAACAAATACAATTTATAAGTAACGATAGACAACAGGTGGTCTTACCCCTAAAAAGCAATTTCTTTCAGAGAACTTTCTTTTAACCTACTTTTAAATTATTGGGATTCTTGTCGATCGCTTAGGTTGTAATACTAATGGTATTTAAAGTAAAGCTAAAATTTGAAAGTTGTAAACAGTGAAACACATTTGGATGAATAGTGAAGCGTAACAACCTTACTAATGGCTGCAGATAACATCCAAATAATAGAGAACAATCATAGTAATGTGATACGCGGTCCACTTTAGTTTATATTACTTGATATGCATTAAGTAGGCAGCGTAGAAATTTAGGCGGTGGAGCGGAAATCTAATGTCGGCTACGAGCGTAGGTAGTGGTACCTAGTCATTATTAGTCACACACCGTTGTTGGGGTTTAATCTGACTCTTTAATGAAATGAATTGTTTATGAAAAAATGTTTTTTTTTTTTTACGATTGAAACCTCTATCTCTGTCATTATGAAAAAGGATCCGAGTATCGGCTAATGATTGTGTGAAATGTATAGTTAGGTTAAGTTATGTGTAATTGTGTAGTTATGTTGTGTTAAATATATTATACTAACAATAGATGTGTAAGTTAATGTAATACTAACAAGAATGGATCCTGGTCATCTGAATAAAGAGTATTAATTATTATTATCTCCTTTATTCATTTTATAGCTTAGATTAGGTTTTTTACAATAAATTTATATAAAAAGTAAAATACAATAAAGAAGTTACAAAATATAAATACATTATAAAAAACCTAACCTAGGGTGCCGCCGGCAGCGGGGCAGGGCCCAGGCTACCGGTGGTTAGGGCTGCAAAGAGAGGAACCTCCTGACAATGCGCGCCGTGTCCAGGAGTACTGCCTTCTGTATCTGACCCTTGATCCAGCCATCTAGCGAGAGTCTCTTAAGATGTTTGTCGAGACTCTTCGCTATAAGACCGTTCGCCGAAACGACTATCGGAACAATGATCGTCGAGTCAACATCCCACATGGCGGTCACCTCGTGAGCCAAGTCAAGGTACTTGCTGAGTTTGTCCTTCTCGGCCTTCACGAGGTTCTCGTCATGGGGGATGGTAATGTCGACGAGCACTGCCTGGCGCTTGGATCGATCTACCAACACGATATCAGGCTTATTGGCTACAATAGTCCTGTCCGTGATGATAGATCGATCCCAATAGAGCGTGGCACGACCATTTTCGAGAACTGGCATCGGTGTGTACTTATAGTACGGCACCTCAGACCCCACAAGACCGTATCGAAGAGCAAGTTGCTGGTGAATGATCCTGGCTACTTGGTTATGTCTGTGCAAGTACTCGCCGTTAGCAAGATGGGAACAACCGGAGATTATATGCCTGAGTGACTCACCGGGACGGCGGCATGCCCGACAAATGTCGACCGTACCGTCCTTCAGGATATATCTCCGATAATTATTCGTCATCATTACTTCGTCCGCAATTGCACAGATAAAACCTTCGGTTTCCCCGAAGAGATCCCCGAAGCGTAACCAGTTCACCGACGCGAGCAGATCTACATCGGGCCCTGTAAGGGCCTTGTAGAACCGCCCGTGTAGCTCCTTACTCTTCCATACGGCCTTGCGGTCATCGGTGCTAAGCACCTTTGGTCTGCGCCAGTTCTCGTTTGCTAAGGAGAGAGAGGTGAGGCCTTTGTCAACTGCTACTACATCGCGATGAATCCCACACTCGTTGTTTAGGAAATACTCCCTAAGACTGCACACCTCGCGGTTATGAAGGTCCTTGGCGTTTAAAAAGCCACGGCCTCCACACTTACGCGGGATGTACATTCTCATAACTGACGAGCGTGGGTGCCTCATGCGGTGTGTAGTGAGCAGCTGACGGACCCTCGTATCCAGGGCGTCCAGCTCAGTCTGAGTCCACCTTAGTATGCCAAAGGAGTAAGTGAGCAGAGGCATCACCCAAGCATTGAAAGCACGCGCCTTATTGCCACCGGACAAAAGACTGTTAAGTACTTTTGTCAGGCGACAAAAAAAACGCTCCTTCAACGCCTGCCTAATGTCTCCGTCCGCAATACCCAATGACTGTGACATACCAAGGTACTTGTAGGTTTCAGCTTCGGAGATAGACCTGAGGGACATTGTCTCAGAAAGTTGTAAATTCACGGAATTTACGACTTTCCCCCGCTGTACATGCATGACCGCACACTTGTCTACACCAAAGTCCATTTTGATGGCGCTACTGAAGGTGTCTGTCACTTCCAGTAGTTCCACCAGGTCCTGGCGTTTGGGTGCATACAGCTTAAGATCATCCATGTATAGCAGATGAGAAATGACCTCACCTCCTCTTCGAAGTCGGCAACCTAGTCCTGAATCCTTCAGCAGAGTGCTGAGCGGATTCAGGGCTAGGCAGAACCACAGGGGACTCAAACTGTCACCTTGGAAAATACCTCTCTCAATCCTTATCAAGTCCTGCGGGCCAGGGGGGCCATCCCCGCCACCTGGTTGACGAAGGACTGTGGTCCACTGCCTCATACACGCGCCTAAGAGGGATCTTAGAGCTGTATCGATTTTATACAGCTCTAAGATCCTCTCCAGCCATGAATGAGGCACCGAATCATAGGCCTTCTTATAGTCAATCCAAGCGGTTGAGAGGGACCCCCTGTTCCGCCGGACTTGTTGGCAAATGGTCGTGTCAATGAGGAGGAGCTCCTTAGTACCACGGGACCCAACCCTACATCCATTCTGAGAAAAGGCCAAAACGTTGTTCGCAACAATGTGCGTGTTAATTTTTGTTCTCAGAATGGACGTAAGGAGCTTGTATAAAGTAGGCAAGCACGTGATGGGTCTATAGTTCTTCGCTTCCGTGGTACTACCGGACTTATAGAGCAGGAAGGTAGCACCAGTAGTCATGAAAGATGGCAGGGAACCAATCTCGAGGGCGTCTTGAAATTGTGTTGCCAGGCGTTCATGTGAGGATCGAAACCACTTGATCCAAAAGTTGTGCAATCCGTCTGACCCAGGACTTTTCCAGTTCTGGGTCGTACGGACAGCACAACCCACATCATCGGGGCTGATGGTCACAGCCCCCATGGCTTCGATCGGCTCACATTATTATTATTAAAGGAGCCTCTACTCCTGTAGACATCACATAATGTAAATCGCCAAAAATTTCAGTTAAGACACATAAGCTTCAGGTGCAATCAAGGTTAAATGCATGGCTATTTAGAATAAAAAAAAAGCTGCTCAAAAAGTTGGTTTTCTAGGATCGTGGCTAGAAAGTCTTGGTTGGGACTTGGCATAGGTACCTATAGAGTGTAGCATACCTTACATACCTGACCGGCCTCTCTGCTGCTTACTCATCACATTAATGTTAATGTCCAGAATATTCCGTTTCGATACACAGCTGTTCGGAAACCAGACACTCCAGGCTCTCCATGTTAATATCTAAAAATAGTCCTTTAGTTCTAAATCTGTGAAATTGTTTTCTTTATTACTTTGTTTTCTTTAATGTCCTAAATTGTAGTGCACCTGCTGAACATAACTTGATCCTGACACAGGCAATAACACGCTTAATGGGAGGCTCCATCTCTAATATTATGTAACCATGTGTTTTTATTAAATAAAAATAAAAAAATTATTTTGAATCCTGGCTTCGAACTTCTGGTTGCCATAACTCTCTTGAGTGTAGCCTATACCTTAGCACCCGAGTGGCCTCTGCGCTTTTGTACTTACTCATCACATTAATTTTACTGTCCAGAATATCCCATTGCGATACACAGCTGTTCGGAGACCAGGAACTCCAGGATCCTGGCTAGGAAGTACTGGTAGAACGTGTGACGTCTATGTATTTTTATGTAACAGAGCTCCTGTTTTAGAAACTGTAGGTGGGTGATTCTCATATAGTTTTAAAATATTAACATTTTTTTTTATTTTTTTTTCTGTGATATATTGCGGTGTATATTAAGAGTACATACCAAAGGCTAATTTTTGGTGCAGATGGACAAGCTTAATACCCTCTGCAAGTGATTAAAGTAATGCATGTGTACATCACGGCTGTGACATCCCTAAGCATAGTTGTGAGACTGTATAACATGGGTGTGACAATTTCATCGAAAATCAAGTAATTGTGTCAAATAACAAGTAACCAAGTAGCCAGGATCATTCACCAGCAACTTGCTCTTCGATACGGTCTTGTGGGGTCTGAGGTGCCGTACTATAAGTACGCACCGATGCCAGTTCTTGAGAATGGTCGTGCCACGCTCTATTGTGATCGATCTATCATCACAGACAGGACTATTGTAGCCAATAAGCCTGATATCGTTTTGGTAGATCGATCCAAGCGCTAGGCAGTGCTCGTCGACATCACCATCCCCCATGACGAGAACCTCGTGAAGGCCGAGAAGGACAAACTTAGCAAGTACCTTGACTTGGCTCACGAGGTGACCGCCATGTGGGATGTTGACTCGACGATCATTGTCCCGATAGTCGTTTCGGCTAACAGTCTTATAGCGAAGAGTCACGACAAACATCTTAAGAGACTCTCGCTAGATGGCTGATTTAATTTATTTTTCTTTGGTGACATCTGCGGAAAAAATACAACAAATTGATAACCCAACTTAGCAAACAAAATCATCAAATTATTCAAATATACTACAAGAATGTCACAACCAAGCATTACATGTCACAACCGAGGTTTGAAAAATTCCGTGGTCGTGACACTTAGATCTATCTATGGTCGTGACAAATTTTGAACATGTGCGACATAATGGAACAATTTGCTTTGTCTCGCCAATTTTAAACAATCACCTTATTCTGTTATTTCTGAGGTACAATTTATATAAGTATCAATAACATAACAGTAGAACTTACATTTAAAACTCATTCCACGGTGGTGACGTACTAAGGTTGTCCTTTTCTTTAATAAATACAAGAAAATAATTTTGCTATACATTCACCGCACTTTGTCATAAGCAGAACCGACAAGAAGGTAGTTTTTTCGTTCTTAAAAAGCCTAAATAGGGCTGCTAGCTTCAAATATAATTGTCTACCAAGTTACACGTATTTAAACAAACACACATGGCTGTGACAAAAAAATTGATCACAAACTTTATGATGTTCTGAATCAGAAACTGTTACATTATACTTTTACAATATTTTAATAATGTTATCAGACATTTATTAGCTTTGCGTCATTCGTATAACATTAGTCAAAATTACTTGATATTGTAGCAGAAAAAAATATTTTATTAGAAAATCGGGAGATATCACACGGCATGGACGTGACATTTTGGGCAAACATTCTTTTTTTTATATATATTTCTGAATATTTTAAGGTAAATGTGTTTATAAAAGATAAGTAGAGGATATTTGCTCAACAAAGGCATAAATAGATTTTTGATTTAAACAAAATAAACATGTGATTCTTACAAATCACAAAAAAATGCATGAGAATAAGAATTACCCAGGTTCTTACAAGCTGGAAATGAATAAAAATACATAGACGTCAAACGTTCAAGCCAGTAGGCTAAGAGGCTGCAACACATGCCTTAGAATGTCACGCTGCAATACACAGCTGCTCGAAAATCTAGGATTCTTGGATCGGGGCTAGAAAGTACTTCTTGTCCTAGAGTATAGACTTACCTCAGAGCTCAGTCGACCTCTCTGCTTCTGTAAACGTCACATTCATGTAGATGCCCAGAATGTACCGGGTGCGATGCATAGCTACTCGAAAATTGCGAATTCTGGGGTAGTGGCTTGAAAGTACTGGTTGCCATAACTCTAGAGTGTAGTGTAGGGAATCATTTGCCGAAGACCGAGACGGATGGCGTAAACGCATTTTCTATGGTGGCAAACCTTGTGATGCAGCCTGGTTTGAGACTTTAGCCGGTAGAAGGATACGTAGGCTGCAAACTAGCACTAGAAGAACTACGAGTGCCAAAAAATGTGTCTCCATAGCACTGCATAAGATCGTCTGTAGCAGACGAAAAGGCCTGTAATGGGAGTGTAGAATACCTGGCCGGGCAGGCCTCTGCTTCTGTACACATCGCATTCATGTAGATGGCCCGAATGTCCCGCTGCGATACACAGCTGCTCGATAATCTGGAACTCCAGGATCCTGGCTGGGAAATAATGGTTGCCATACCTCTAGAGTGTAGACGTACCTTAGAACTCGGCCGGCCTCTCTGCTTCTGTACACATCGCATTCATGTAGATGGCCCGAATGTCCCGCTGCGATACACAGCTGCTCGATAATCTGGAACTCCAGGATCCTGGCTGGGAAATAATGGTTGCCATACCTCTAGAGTGTAGACGTACCTTAGAACTCGGCCGGCCTCTCTGCTTCTGTACACATCGCATTCATGTAGATGGCCCGAATGTCCCGCTGCGATACACAGCTGCTCGATAATCTGGAACTCCAGGATCCTGGCTGGGAAATAATGGTTGCCATACCTCTAGAGTGTAGACGTACCTTAGAACTCGGCCGGCCTCTCTGCTTCTGTACACATCGCATTCATGTAGATGGCCCGAATGTCCCGCTGCGATACACAGCTGCTCGATAATCTGGAACTCCAGGATCCTGGCTGGGAAATAATGGTTGCCATACCTCTAGAGTGTAGACGTACCTTAGAACTCGGCCGGCCTCTCTGCTTCTGTACACATCGCATTCATGTAGATGGCCCGAATGTCCCGCTGCGATACACAGCTGCTCGAAAATCTGGAACTCCAGGATCCTGGCTGGGAAGTAATGGTTGCCATACCTCTAGAGTGTAGACGTACCTTAGAACTCGGCCGGCCTCTCTGCTTCTGTACACATCGCATTCATGTAGATGGCCCGAATGTCCCGCTGCGATACACAGCTGCTCGATAATCTGGAACTCCAGGATCCTGGCTGGGAAATAATGGTTGCCATACCTCTAGAGTGTAGACGTACCTTAGAACTCGGCCGGCCTCTCTGCTTCTGTACACATCGCATTCATGTAGATGGCCCGAATGTCCCGCTGCGATACACAGCTGCTCGATAATCTGGAACTCCAGGATCCTGGCTGGGAAATAATGGTTGCCATACCTCTAGAGTGTAGACGTACCTTAGAACTCGGCCGGCCTCTCTGCTTCTGTACACATCGCATTCATGTAGATGGCCCGAATGTCCCGCTGCGATACACAGCTGCTCGAAAATCTGGAACTCCAGGATCCTGGCTGGGAAGTAATGGTTGCCATACCTCTAGAGTGTAGACGTACCTTAGAACTCGGCCGGCCTCTCTGCTTCTGTACACATCGCATTCATGTAGATGGCCCGAATGTCCCGCTGCGATACACAGCTGCTCGATAATCTGGAACTCCAGGATCCTGGCTGGGAAGTAATGGTTGCCATACCTCTAGAGTGTAGACGTACCTTAGAACTCGGCCGGCCTCTCTGCTTCTGTACACATCGCATTCATGTAGATGGCCCGAATGTCCCGCTGCGATACACAGCTGCTCGATAATCTGGAACTCCAGGATCCTGGCTGGGAAGTAATGGTTGCCATACCTCTAGAGTGTAGACGTACCTTAGAACTCGGCCGGCCTCTCTGCTTCTGTACACATCGCATACATGTAGATGGCCCGAATGTCCCGCTGCGATACACAGCTGCTCGATAATCTGGAACTCCAGGATCCTGGCTGGGAAGTAATGGTTGCCATACCTCTAGAGTGTAGACGTACCTTAGAACTCGGCCGGCCTCTCTGCTTCTGTACACATCGCATACATGTAGATGGCCCGAATGTCCCGCTGCGATACACAGCTGCTCGAAAATCTGGAACTCCAGGATCCTGGCTGGGAAGTAATGGTTGCCATACCTCTAGAGTGTAGACGTACCTTAGAACTCGGCCGGCCTCTCTGCTTCTGTACACATCGCATTCATGTAGATGGCCCGAATGTCCCGCTGCGATACACAGCTGCTCGATAATCTGGAACTCCAGGATCCTGGCTGGGAAGTAATGGTTGCCATACCTCTAGAGTGTAGACGTACCTTAGAACTCGGCCGGCCTCTCTGCTTCTGTACACATCGCATACATGTAGATGGCCCGAATGTCCCGCTGCGATACACAGCTGCTCGATAATCTGGAACTCCAGGATCCTGGCTGGGAAGTAATGGTTGCCATACCTCTAGAGTGTAGACGTACCTTAGAACTCGGCCGGCCTCTCTGCTTCTGTACACATCGCATACATGTAGATGGCCCGAATGTCCCGCTGCGATACACAGCTGCTCGAAAATCTGGAACTCCAGGATCCTGGCTGGGAAGTAATGGTTGCCATACCTCTAGAGTGTAGACGTACCTTAGAACTCGGCCGGCCTCTCTGCTTCTGTACACATCGCATTCATGTAGATGGCCCGAATGTCCCGCTGCGATACACAGCTGCTCAAAAATCTGGAATTCTAGGATCGTGGCTAGGAAGTACTTGATGTATTCCTGTGGACAATACCATAGATTGTATAAATATCGTTCACATATAATTTCTAATTAATTACATATTAAGATTAATTTCGCTGATGAGTCTAATTAAATTGGAATATATTATTTCCGATTTCTAAAGTTATTGCAAACAAAAAAGGTAAAATTAAAACAAACTATAATAATTTAAGAAATTGCTCCCTTGCGGCATGGTAATACCGAATATACTGGCAGCATTTCCTCCCTGGATAGCTAAAGCCAGACCACAATAACTCTTCCAAGCAAATGAACTGTCAAACACATAAAAACTAAGTATGGCAATATTAACCAAAGACTCCAAAGAGTAACCAACAATCTTAGTACTTGCAGTTTTTTTTCTAATGTATCCATACAAACTTTTATCTTGTTTTAATCCTCTTAGAGCCCTTGGAGTAAGAATGTCAATAAACACTGAAGTTACTGTTTTGAATTACAGTATGTAAACTCACTAAATACAACGCAAAAATCCACTGAAATATCTTTTAGAAATATTTTGTAAACAAGTGCAATACTGATCGAAGCATAATAAAATTTACCAAGATGCTTTTTTATATTAAATTTGCTAGAATAATCTAATACTAGTTTAAAGATTAAGAATAATACACAAGTATAAGGCTAAGTGCCCTATCTTCAGTATTGTCATATACCGATTTACAGATAAAAGACTAAAATTGCTGAGGCAAAGATATTTTAGCCAGACTATAATTATGTACTATATGTAGTACGTTGTACGAGGAAACTGGTCTCTTATGAAGATTTTTTTTGTACATTGTTGTTAGTGTATTTAGTTTCAGTTTTTATTCACTGTTTCTTTGTATATCCCTTTTTGTCGTTACATTACATAAATCATCCTACTTACTTGATCCGAAATGATGTGGTATTTGGAGCCTGGGTCGAAATCGGCTTCTGATCTGGATATAGGAGGCACCACACCCTGAAATATAAATTATTGTTAGATTATATGAACCATGCATGTCAAACCTTGTACTAAATTAATTACAAAATTAGGTATGTGGGAATAATTTATAACAGCACAATGTACGTATTTTTTATTTCGTTCGTTCATTACCTAATATACAATGCCATCTATCGTTCGGAATATCTTTACGGCCGAATATCTTTGTTATAATAAAAATATTTTTTCAAACTGTAATACCCACATTTGTGTATTATTGTGTTGTTTAATAATTAGTGTTACTTTAGGTAATAACCAGATTTTTATTTATTTATATATTTTATCGATACAGTGGTGGTTGGGCATGCAGATTACCTGTACAATTTTATTCAGCAAAATACGGAAAAGAAAAATAAGGGAGGGTGGTCATGGTTACGCAAAATTTGTCCCTCGGATAACCTAAGCATTTTTCTATGAAACAGTATGAAGATGTCACTTGGACAACGGGGACAGAGTAAACAACACAAAAAAGTTGATTCACCCTCATGCAATATAATTGTGGGATGAAGCATGGAGCTGATGTGATGATGTACCTAGCCGGAGGTTGGTCATGGGAATTCTTTAATAGAATTACGTAACCCCATCGAGTTTGGGCCCGTTTGATTAGTCTCGACGAGTAATTGACGTATGTGAAAAAAGGACATACCATTCGTGATTAAATATTACCTGGTATCGCAATTTCATTTGCCACCATCTTGAGTTCATGTTTTGTACGCCGTCGTCAAACACAGACCAACGCCACTGCAACAAATGAAATTTTTGTTATTAAAACCGAGGACGAAAGGTACATTTATTTATCTTATTGGCAGGAGGTCATTCCACATGCGTAAATTAGGTCGGTTGTGATACGGGACCCACAGACAACCCTCACTAGACGGAGCATGTAAGGCGACCCGCGCGCACCAACGATTATGGTACGGCAGAACATTAAAGTACCAACACGGCGGCCACCGTTTAGTTGCGTCCTTGTTTATGATCCATGAGTACGTCAACGAAAAAAGAAATTAAATAAATAACATGGTAAATTGTAGTGTTAAGTGGTGTAGAGAGACCTCATAAACATGGACGCAACTAAACGGTGGCCGCCGTGTTGATACTTTAATGTTCTGCCGTACCATATCGTTGGTGCGCGCGGGTCGCTTTACATGCTCCGTCTAAGGACCACGTTTGTGGACGGTAACTTTTATCTTCATTAAACTTCCAATCCTTCTACAGCCGAACAAGATTTAAAGATGATGAAAGACCTTCCTTCCTTTCTTGTATGAAGGTTGATTTTGAATTTTACTCAGTAAGTACAAAACAAATATGGACATGTCCGCCCGTTCGGGTTCTGAACTCTAAAATCCGGGATTTTCACGTTTCTTGTCCATCCCGTCTAGTCTAGCACAACTATGCTTCGCGACTCATGTGCGCTATATCCGTCACTCTCTCACATTACTGCACAGAAAGAAACGGGTAATTATTTCACGCGAGAAAATTTTGCGTATAATAACAGTTATGCTAGAGGTGCTGGTAGCCAGGTTTTAGAGCTGGCAATCTTTACGTCTGTACTATACCTGATCAACCATGAAAGCGAAGGGTAGGTACGCCACCTTCTCCAGTGCCATGGTCATCAGGAAGTTCATGCTGACCTCGTAGGGGTCGTGGGACCTGTGAGAAATATATCATGTTTTATGAAAAAATAATAGTAATATTCCGATTGTCAATTTGTTCTGTGCGATTTTTTTTTATATCAGACAATGCGCACAAAAATTGACCTAGTGCCAATTTTTTAAGGCTTGTGTTATGGATACCTACTAGACACGTGCTAGACGACGATGTACTGGCATAGACAAATAGAATAACACAGAAGGGTAGGCTTCAGAGCATTTCACTTTTCCTGTCACAAAAAAATTGCTACATTAGCCGCAAATCGAATCTGACTGTCTTAAGAAAGCTCTACATTCGTTTGGAAGCTATTTAGATGCGCTTGAGCGCGCGCCGACTCCGCCCAGTCAGTAGGAATCTTACATTAGGCATGTATGTTATATACGATTCCCATTAACCGGGCCGGGCCGGGTCGGCTGCCGCCGCGTCGCAACGGGCGCTCTGGCAGCCGGCAGCCGGCGACCGCGTCCAGTGACCAGATCGGGTGGGTTCGGCTGCCGCCACGTTTCAGCGGACGCTGGAGCGCCCGGGGGCAGCCGACTGCGTCCGTCCGAGCGATTAAATCTACTAGGGCGACCGGCTTGAATGTCTCAGTCCGAACGGAGCCGATGGCTCGCGGCGGTGACCGAACGGAGCCGATTACGCGCGACGACAGCCGAGCACCTCCGTCCGTGGTCTGGTCCGTCTGTGCGAATCGTACTTAACAGTGTTTTTCTCAAACATATGCAATAAAATAAGAAAATACACCACTCAAATAAAATAATTCAGCTGTTTAGCCTGTTCATGAACAGAGCCATGTTTAGTCTTCAATTTTATATGAAATTCCTTTACAGTTCTTTCGAGTGGTTCCATCCGAAACGTGATACGAACCTGTTATAACGCATGTTATGACAACATTTCATTGCATGTTTGAGAAAAACTATATTCTTCATTAGGAAGTCTAATGGGCCGACCCCGAGTTCGTGCGACCAGGGGAGTGGTGAGCGGTGGCCAGAGGAGTGAATGAGACAGCGCTCTCTGACATTCCGCTCCCGACTATGGCGGCCGCGAAGAGTGGAACTTTCTTTGGGAAATATATTCATCAAAAGGTAAGTGTATTGGTGAAAGAGAATGCCTGGCGATAGGGCGGCGAAAATGTCATATATAGGACAGGTCGGTTGACCGGTGAAGGACCTACGAGCTCTACAAGCAGAAAACTGGGAGGAGATCGCTCTAAACAGGGCGCGTTGGCGTCATTTGTCATCGAAGGCCAAGATCCACTTCGGTTCACCAACGGAGTAAGTAAGTATAGGTGTCTGTCTAGGTAAGAATCCATCATCGACCTCAATTGTGAGATTAAATTGAAGCTTACATAACGTCTATTGACAACCAAAATTCACTAAGTAACAAATATCTACTTAAAACAAAGCTCGTATCTCAGTGTCAATGTACTTACTAGATACGAGGTCTTGAAGAGTAGTGACTGAAATTTTAGTGAGTTTTCGTTGTCACCAGGCGATAATAAGTATAATAAAGGTTTCTTATTACTTGTTCTGGTACAGTCCGACTCGTTGTAAGTGTGGTAAGTTGTACACTGAGAGGGTCGCTGCGTTCGCCACAGCCTCGTGGAAAGCTGAAACGATAAAATACATTTGCTATAGCAAGTTAGAACAGGAATCATTTTATGTAACTAAGTCATTAATTGATCCGCATATATTTTTATGATCATAATGTTTTTAAGCATAAGTAAGGAACGCCATAGGTTTGGGGCATATTAAGTTATCAACCTGAATCATAATCATGAATCGCCATGTTTTATTATGCATATCGTGCATTGGCGTATAAAACTGAACAACATAAATATCAAGCACCACACTTTTTATTTTAACGCAATCCTACTTTTATTACAGCAGTTCGTGTCTGTGGGGGTTGCAATTCTTTCAAATCTAACTTAACATACTTTTCTGGTTGATGTTCGTATTTGTAACTTCACAGTTCTGACCTAACCGCTACAGCCAAGGTCAGTGTGGAGTTTTTTTTCACTGCGGGGTCTTTTCTCATTTTGTACGGGAAATTTCCTCGAGAATGTTCTCTCTCCACACAAATCGCGAAATGTTCCCGAAAACGGCACATCTCTACCCTCAACAATATACAAGTTGTCTCACCCGGACTCGCTCCATCGCGGAACAACTGCGGCTGATCAGCGTATTGAAGATAGTACTGAATGTGCGCCATCTCGTGGTGCGTCGAGATCAAGTCTTGCATCGTCACCTCTGTGCATTGCTTGATGCTGAAACAAAGTAAATACTAAAGTAGTTACAATACATTACCAACCTCCATTGGCGTCATCTGTCATTACCAAAGTTAGCTAGTCTTAAGTTAGACATTTTTTATTGTATTTTGATGTGACATGGTTTTTATTTAAATAAAGATTTGACCTAGTTTTACGAAATACTAAATACAAAAACTCTTTTTTTACACTCTTTCTCCTGAGCTTTGAAGTTGTATAGCATTTTTTTCAGTGTGTAAATTTCCATTATTTTGCATTTTTAAAACACTGCACCAAGACCTTTATTAGACGCATCCAACTGTATGATATTGATCTACAATTATTTATTTATTCAACACAGCACTGGTGCTAGAGTGTTTAAAACTTCAACATTACAGATAGTGATCTACCTAATTGGCCGTTCTGCTGCTTTCAGTATGGAGAATCTTTCTATATGTAGAGGTTCTTCAAAAATCCAACCTTCACAGCCAATCCAGTAACTAGTTGCAAATGTTACAGGCACTAACAGTACACCCTAAGTAGTACACAGAATGTATGAGCGCTTATACAGCTTTTACGCAGCTGTAATACGCTGAATAAGGGCTGTATAATATTTTCTTCGGTTTCCGCGACTATCACACATTAAAATGAAACAATTTGAACGGATTATATCGCGTATATTAATTATTTGAGCCACTTTCGGCGGTTCTTTCTCCTCAGTAAGCCTTATAGTGAACCGCTGGTAGATATTTTAGATAAAATAATAAACGCCCTTCTGGCACATGTGTAACTGTCTTTACACATTAGGCCCATCTGGCATGTATGAATACCTTTATTTTAAATTAATATTTATAAAATGGGTAGTTTGCACCAGTGTAACTTTGACAGAGGTAAATTGTGTTTTTCTTAGTCAACCTTTGACACGGGTATCTGTAAAGGTACCGAGACGTCAGGGAGGCTCAAATAATTAATATACGCGATATAATCCGTTTAAATTGTTTTATTTAAATAAGCTCATATTCAGCATGTATGGTATGTGGGACCGGACTATTGCAGAATGAGGAAGAAGAAAACGTATTAAGTGAGACGATTGATTAGATACTTAATGCTAGAAAGTGTTTCCGACTCACCTTATTTTGAGATAGTACACAGCGCCTATGGCTATGCCATGCGCATCCAGCTGCATTATAAAGGATGTACGCCATCACCAGTCTTGCTACCTCTATCTACTTCCAAAGATCCTCGCTGGATCCCCTACCTGTATTATAGCTGTCAGTTCTACGGAATCTAACCGGTAGTCTATCCGGTTGCTGAAGTCCCAAGAAGAGCTATTGATGAATCACGAAGAATATACTGAATGGTACTTAATAGTAGAAATGCTCACGATTCACCTTATTTGGAGTAACACAGCACCTATAGCTTTGCCAGGCGTATCCAGCTGCAATATAAAGGATTGACGCAATCACCGGTCTTAGACTACCTCTATCGCCTTCCAGTGACTCTCGCTGGATCTCCTACCTGTTTCTGTCCATTCTACGGAATCTTACCGATAGTCTATGCGGTTGCAGAAGTCCCAAGCACTAGCAGTGCACTGGACACTTCTTTGCTGCGGCCGGACTAACATAGAACCACGCCAGAATTCTGGTGGTGCCGGTTTGAGGCCCATTGAGGTGTAGAACTCTTCGGCCATTTGGAACATTCTGAAAAAGTATAGATAATATTACAAGAAGGTAAGGTGGGTAAACTCACAGAACAAGAGAATTCTCTTGTTCTGTGGGTAAACTGTTTGTTGAAAACAACGTTCTTTAAGGTTGTAAAATATGGGAGCACAATCAAAGGCGGTTTATACGAGACTGTTTTATTCAACTACCTTCAAGATGCCGAAGGGCAAGCATACCCACATTATATATATTGTTAGGTTTACATACACCACAACTTTCCCCTCCGAACATGAATCACGATAGCATTCAATTTTAAACATAAGAATCTTAAAACTTAATAGTACTTAATATAAACACTGTTACTGTATATTCATATATTAGGTAGAAACAATATCGCGACTACATGATTAACTCTGAACAGGTAAACAGCCGATATAAAACTATAGCGGTAATTAATACACTAAGTATACAAATCAAGCAACTATTGGTATATATATATAAATATATGTTAAAGTATTTTATTATAAGAAGCCAATTTGCACACTGGTATGAAGTTAACTTTTCTTTAGCAGCAACTAAAATAATAAAGGTTTAAAGTTAAATATTTATTTAAACTTTATCTGTCGTTTTAACGCTCGAACCTAGTCATTAGTCTTATTACGTGGACGTAACCTGTCTTTGTATGAACCCGGGGCTGCAGGTGGCAATGAAACTCCGCTACTGGACTCGACTTCTATGGAACCGCCTGCTGACTCACCTTCCTTATCGCAAATATTATTACCCGGACCCGGACGCACCTCGCCACTCGAAATAAATGTACCTTTATCGTCTGAAGCGTTTTCGGAACTGGTATGCGCATTAGAGAAACGAAGGCTTTTACGCGAGAGAATAATTTGATCGGCGTGTTTTTGTGACGATGTTCCATCTGCAGCCTGTACCTTATAGGTAACAGCTCCCGTGCGCTCTGTTACTATTCCTGGTTTCCACTTACCTTGTGTACTTTTGGAAAAATCTCGTGCGAGCACAGCGTCGCCCACGTCCAGGGCGCGCGCGGCTCCGCCGGCGTGGCGCAGCTGCGTCGCCTGCGCCGCGCCGACGCGCTCGGCGGTGTTGCACCGCAGCATGTCGAGGCGCGATCGCAGCCGCCGACCCATTAGTAACACGGCCGGCTCCTTTTCAGTAGTGCTGTGTGCACTGTTTCGGTATTGGAATAAAAATCTAGACAGGGCCCGGTTGATATCCTTATTTTCTGTAGCTGCCTTCTTAATAGTTTTTTTAACCGTCTTTACAGCGTTCTCGGCGGCGCCGTTGCTAGATGGGTGGTAGGGAGCAGTTAAAATGTGATACACACCATTATGTCGCAGAAAATTCTCGAATTCTTCCGATGTGAACGGTGGCCCTCCGTCGGAAACTAGCTGTTTAGGAAGTCCGAACCTGGCGAAACACTCTCTGAGTTTATCATTAACCAGGTTCGCCGAGGTACCTGAGCTCATCGGGAAAACCTCGATCCATTTAGAATGCGAGTCTATAATTAAAAAATAATATTTACCTCCATATTGAAGAAAGTCCACATGTAGACGTGACCATGGTTCTGACGGCCAGACGTAGGGTACGGGCGCTACGCGCGCAGGCGCGTCCCGCACGGCGGCGCACGGCGCGCAGCCGCGGGCGAGCTCCTCGATGTCTGCGTCGATGCGCGGCCACCACACGTAGTTCCGCGAGATCTGCTTCATACGTACTACGCCCATGTGCCCGGCGTGTACGTCTTGCAGCACGGCTGCTCGTAACGTGACCGGTACAACAACCCTGTAGCCATATAATATACAACCATGATCTACATACAAGTCTTCCTTTCTATGAAAGAATGGTTTTTCGCCTTCTATCTCCACATTAGACGGCCATCCGCTTAAAATGTAGCCGTAGATCCTACACAATATGGCGTCCTTCATGGTCTCCCTAGCTATGTCTCTATAGCCGATTGGGAAACTGTCCTCCGCGAAGTGTAGGTATGTCGCGTCGTCGTGTTCGGTTTCCGATTCCTTTTTATGAAGTGGGAGGCGGGATAAAGCGTCCGCGTTTCCATTACGTTCTGTGGATACAAACTGTATATCAAAATTATATGCAGCAAGACGTACAGCATACCTTTGTAGGCGACTGGCAGCCGTTTGCGGTATACCCTTTGTTTGGCCGAAAATGTAACTCAGCGCCTTGTGATCAGTTCGCAGCGTAAATTTGCGGCCAAAGAGATATTGGTGATGGCGAGTGACTCCGTAAACAATGGCAAGTGCCTCTTTATCTACCTGACTGTAGCGGCGCTCGGAATCGTTGAGGGTGCGCGACGCACAGCAGATGACACGCTCGCTGCCGTCGCGGTACAAATGCGCCAGCACCGCGCCGAGTCCATACGAGCTGCTGTCAACAGAGAGCACTACCGGCAGCGACGGGTCGTAGTGGGCCAGCACGGGCTCACTAGTGAGTGTGTCCTTGATAGCCCTGAAAGCGGAGTCACAAGCCTCTGTCCATTGCCAAATACTACCTTTTTTAAGCAAATCATAAAGGGGCTGCAAAGTGGAGCTCATATTTGGAATAAATCGAGCGTAATAATTAATTAGACCGAGTGCGGCCCTGAGCTGCGAAACATCCTGAGGAACCGGTGCCCTAGCTATTGCTTCAACTTTGCTTCTATCAGTGTGCAAACCTTGCTTATTAATCCTATAGCCGAGATATCAAACTTCAGTTTTGAAAAATTCACATTTTTCAAATTTGAGTCTCAGGCCGGCGTTTTGTAAACGTGACAACACGGATCTTAAGTTTTTCAAATGTTCAGATTTATCGCGACCGGTGACACAAATATCATCCTGAAAAGCCACAACACCTGTTAAGCCACATAAAGTTTCTTCGATTAACTTTTGAAACATTTCAGGTAGGCATTTTAAACCGAATGGTGCCCGACGGTAAACAAACGTGCCCAAATGTGTAGTAATCGCTGTAAGGGGTTGTGACTCATCATCAAGGTTACATTGCAAATAGGCATTCTTTAAGTCTAGCTTAGTGAACTCCTCGCCTCCGCTTAAAGCCGCGAACAGCTGTTCGATTCGTGGCAAAGGATAATGGAAATCTTTTGGCATTTTATTTACTGTTACTTTATAATCGCCGCAGATCCTAAGGGATCCGTCCCGTTTTACAATCGGAACGATAGGGGTTCCGTAATCTGACCTTTCCACTTTATAGATCACCTGTTCGCGTTGCAAACGTTCGAGTTCTCGCTCGACGGGCGCGCGGAGTGCGAGGGGCAACGGGCGGGCTTTGCAGAATATCGGCGTATTATCGTTTAAATACAACTTAATTTTAGTTTTAAATGTACCTATAGAACTGTTAAAAACATCTGGAAATTCATCTTTCAAACGTTGTACCATAGGATCACATTTGTCAGAAAGATGAAACAGGTTAATTGATTTTAGATTTAATTCGCGCAGCCATCGACGACCGAGTAACGGTGGTCCGCCGTTATCAATAATAAACAGCGGCAACAATGCGGTGACATTGCCGCACTGTGCGGTCACATCTACTCGTCCGAGCGGGACAATAGCATCGCCCGTGTATGAATGCAATTTTATCTTAGCACTGATTATCGGTAAATGAGACAGATATTTATCATAAAACACTTTATTTACCGCCGATATTTTACTGCCCGTGTCAATTTCAAAAGTAACGTTGATGTTTTCAAGTTTTAAATCGCAATAGTAAGGACAATCTTTATTGTTCTTCACAGAAATAACCTGGTACAAGCCGTCACTCGAATCACTTTGGGAATCAGAATCTTTAATAATAAAGTTTTGGTACCTGGACCTGCCGACATCCTTTCCTTTAGGGCACATCGTCGAGAGGTGTCCTTTTTCACTACACTTGTCACATGCGTAGGACTTATATCTACACTTATTCGGAGTGTGAGCTCCTTTCCCACATCTCCAGCAAGCGTTGCCGCGACGGCGCCGACCGCCAGCCTGGGCGCCGCCGCCCGCGCCGACGCGATGCAGCCCGTCCGCGGCCTCGCCCTGCCCGAGTCCCGCGCCGGGGCCCGCCGGCAGCGCGGCGCGCCGGCCCACGGCCTCCGCCGCGTGCCGCTCCGCCGCCTCCAGCGCGAGCGCCAGCTCCACCGCTCTCTTGTAATCCAACGACGACTCCGCGAATAGCCGCGACCGTATGTCTTCACTCCGCAGCCCCGATACAAACTGGTCCCGGATGTTCACTTCCAGATTCGTACCGAAGTTGCAGTAGGTGGCCAGATGCTTGAGGTTTTGTAGAAATGTTCCGATCGACTCACCGTCCGCCTGGCGTCGCTGTCGAAAAGTGTGCCGCTCCGCTATCTCTGATCGCTTGGGTTCTAGATGATTGGTAACGAGGTCGACGAGAGCATCGAAGGTTTTGTCTTCTGGGTTATTGGGGGCGCACAAGTCACACATGAGCTGGTAAGTGGCCGCGCCCACATGCGTCACCAACGTGGCCACGCGTAAGTCTTCTTTAATTTCGTTCAATAACACGTATTGCTTCACAAGTCTAACATACGCGGGCCAGTTTCGGCCTCCCTCTAGGTCGAACTCGTGTATTTTACCGATAGGCATCGTAATTTAACACCAAATCGTTCGCCACTGTAAAATATGGGAGCACAATCAAAGGCGGTTTATACGAGACTGTTTTATTCAACTACCTTCAAGATGCCGAAGGGCAAGCATACCCACATTATATATATTGTTAGGTTTACATACACCACAAAGGTCAGGTAAGTATATTATGTAGTTAGTCGAATTATTTTATTATTTCTTTCGTATTCATAAAACGCCTGTTTATAGTTAAGATGTAACGTTTCGAACACAATCGAACAATGATGTTCCTTCCAAACTTGACCCGACCATTACCACTTCAGCCATGTAACCCTATTAGCTATATTGGTTACTTTAGTTCTTGTACGATTATTCTCGTTTCTGATTCTATCACGCAGAGAAACTCCGAGCCCTTTCCATTCCACAGCCTAATTTTATTTCTACCTAATTATTACGTATTTAACTGTTTTTGTTTACCTGAGAGGGGTAAACCCTTGTCTTAGCATCTCAGCTGTGACGTCGATGTTAGGAGACTGAGGGAACGGCATTACTAGGTCCATGATGGATTTCCAGTTCTGCGCCCACATGTTGCCTGGAATAGAAAAACGGTTAAGATAAGTCGGAGTCACATTGTATTAGTATCATCATCTCCTTGCCCTTATCCCACTTATGTAGAGTCGGCACAACATGTTTTCTTCTTCCATTCATCTCTATTATTCGTCATTTCAGCGCTTACTCCTTTCTTTCTCATATCCTCTCTCACACAATCCATCCATCGCTTTCTTGGCCTACCTATCGCTCTTCGTCCTTCGACATTCATCCCTAACATTCTTTTACCAAAACCTTCATTCGTTCACCATTTACCATTCTTTTTTTTTTTTTATAGTGTTCGTGTATGAGGAGGAAAAAAACTACGTTAATGTGGGAAAGTTTGGATTGATTATTATTATCAAGCGATGTTTTTAGGGGTTCTTTCTCTCGTTGGATAAATCTCTCAAACATATTGCAATGTGCTCGGCGGCCCCTGCGTTAATAAAGGAAGCATAGTTTTACCAAGTTTTGTGAATACATTATAATATTTACCGGGTGTTGCCTTTAAGAGGAGCAATAAATTAAAACATAGATTCTAGTCTTCAAACTAAATAACATTTGTTCTATAACTAAAAAAGGCAGTTTTCAGAAGATCATTACTATAAATAAATTAAATAGTTTTTTCAATCTACGCCGTCCAACATTGACACACCCTTGGCATTGACATAGCTGTCACTGTACTAATATTACACATATCGCAATACATTGCTTCTTTGAATAAACATCATTTTACAAATTATCATTTTAATACAGGTTATTTTCAGAAGTTGCTTAACAAATATTGTTTAGTTTGAAAGGTAGAATATACGTTTTAATTATGGCTTCTATTACAGACAAAACCCGGTATACAACTGGTGCGAGCTTGTTACCTAGCAGATGTGATGGTATGGGTCCATCGGAGCGGACCGTGGTTTCTCCGTATCTCTGTACCAAGCGCCTGCGCACGTATGTGAATAGCTGCTTGTACAGTGGCGCCACCTGTTAACAGTGACAAACATTTTAGTTCATGACATTGGCTAGAGCTTATCGTCACTTGTAATATGAATTAAGGTAACCGCCAAATGACGATTTTTCAGGAGAAGCCAAAAACGAAATTGCAAATTAAAAAAAGTGCAGTAACATTTTATTTCCTAATCCGATTAAAATGATGTATAGTATTTATAGCTTAATTTTGTAAGATCTTTCAGTTGATAATGGTCTCAAAAAGGCTGCTATTATAGTTTAAAAAATAGCGTGGCTCTTACGTTAATTTTTTTCCAAAAATGAGGAGTTACGTTAACACAACACAACATTTATTTCCAAAAATGAAGAACAATTTAAAGTAAGTCACAAAAAGGTAAAAAAATCTAACGTAAGGGACACACATTTTCAAAACGTGGACTTACATTAACGGAATTCAGCTATGGAATTTTTAAACTTATCCCATTGTAATAAGGTTTAACATAGAGTTATTTCTTGTTTTTCAGTTAATTAGTGGCAGGATACTAAGTCGTGATAAAAACCGGTTTATAAGCGGGAAACAGATTCTTTTTTGTTTATAAAAACCAAAATTGGTAAAGGCACCTTTAGATTTAAGGAGTATTAAAAAACACTTAATTTTCTTTCCAATCTGATACTTTTCCTTACTGTTTTTCCTCACTTTGCCTTTCTTTCTCCCTTTCCTACAATATGTATGTACCTTTTTTACCTAAGACTTTTAATGCACATTCTGCTTTCCCTTTTTCTCTTTCTTTTTTATTTCTTTCTATATAGTTTTCTTCGTATTTATTACCTTCTTTCTGTTTCGTTCATCAACCTTTGATTTCAGTGACTTAAGTTTTAAACTTCAGCTTTACGTTGTATAATTTCATTTAAATAATCAATTTTGTCTTCATAAAGCACAAGTCCTATTTTCAGTGTAAGGCTTGTCCCTGTCTGAAACTAGCCGAATGATCTTTATTTGATTCTTCATTAGTAATTTGACCATTTCCTGGCAAACTGATGACTAAATGTTTCGTCACATAATTAGTAACTCACTCACACCACTATTATGAACTTGAACGTCAAGGGGTAAATTTGCGACTGAAATGCTTCAAATACCTTCGCTATTGGGCTTGGACATCTTTCCTATAGAGCTGAAACGGATTTAGAGATTTTCTTATAATATATCTTGTAAGCTGCTGTTTTCTTGCGAACTACTTATTTAAAGCATCATTGATGTCCCGTTATTAGATGAAAATATGGCCCAGCTCAACGCCTTTCTCTGGTTGAAAGAAATAATGGGCAAGGGGCAAGCAAATAGTTAACGTATTTTATGGAATCATCGCATCAATACAATGACATTACGTTGGATACGTAGGCTACTGAAAAAAAAAATTGGGAGTATCTCAATGTCACTAACCTCCACCATATCACTATTACTACCACATACATTCCTGTCTCTTGTTTTCTAAAAATAATATACAAGTATATACATTTTATTATGCCTCAATGTTGCTACATGGTAGTGGCAGTGACTGATGTTCACAGTCCGTTTGACCAAACATTTAATGCATTAAGCCAGATTGTTTCAATTAAAATTACCTAATTCGAGAATTAGACATGGTATAAATAGGCATAATAGCTAATTAATAAATAACTTAACTTTAAAAAGTTTAAAATATCAATTACTATTTGATACTGGAAATCCCGACGAACTTTATTCCGCCTTAGAGATACGACTCCCTTTTGAGGTGATAACAATTTCTATAGTACCTACTTAGTGCTTATCTTTTTAAAATTTTCCTTTATTTTAAAAGTTATTTTTTGTGTAATATTATTATTTATTTAGTTTTTATGTCGTAGAGGGCAAACGAGCAAACAGATCACCTGATGTAAAGCGCTTAATGTACTTAACTCGTAATTTTTAACTGTACGTATTGATGTATAGCAACGCAATGGCACAATACTGTCCTTATTACGAATTGTTGGAACCAGCGATTCATTACCGGTATTCATAAAAATTACAAAAAAAAATTACAGATTTTTATTTCAAATGCCATTACATATAATTAAAGTATTGGTACAGAACTTTGAAATTAGCTTAGTAAAATAAAGAAATGTGTAATAATAAGCGAAATACCGAAATTGAATACCGGTATTTGTATGGAGTCGAATACCGGCATCCGATCGCTGGTCGAAACTAAAGTGGCTATCATATCCATCACAACACCAAATCGTAAACAGATGCATGCGGTAGTGTTTGTAATTACTTCCTACCGGCAAATGTATGGTCGTCTCACCGGTATCTACTCATTAACACTGCAAAGGAAAGAGATGGTCGCAAAGTTCCTGGTAACCAACATAATTTAAGCACCAGGTCCGTCTAAATTAAGTACATAATTTTAATGTAACCGTCATCACTCGAGGCTTGGGAAGACAATTAATAATGTAAGAGGCATTAATTGCTTTAAAAACTACGAAAACTTTAATGTAACTGACTGAATTATATATTCACCCAGCTTGCAGTAAGCACAATTTGTGACAAGATAAGACTATAATTGACTTTAAATGGTTGCTTATTTATAATCTCGTTTTTTTTTTTTTACCTATCTAATCTGAGCATGTAAATCATTTTTGTACCTTATAATTTACATGATTTGATTCAAAAACTAAAAGTATAACCCATTTAATGTAAGAACCATTTTATAATTTTTATCTAGCTTTGAAGCTAACGTAACAGTCAATCGGTAATAAAGTGCTATAAATTGAATAACGTAGCAGTCATTTATTTACCGATGAGTCTTACATTAATGATTTTTGTTCAACTTTGGCCAATACTTGTGGTTACGTTAATCTGATATTAAGTAGTTTACAAACAATGTGCCATACACCAAAATAAATACAGAAAACTAAAAAAAATGGTAAATTTTTGTTTAATGTAACCAACATTTTTTTCAAGATATCGTAATTTTAATAACAGCAATGGATAGATCGTCAAATTTACAGACGAACTGTATACTTAACTCAATTTCGTCATTTTGGCGGTTACATTAATTCATATTACAGGTGACGTTATACTCTTCAAGAAACAATTGCTCAACACTTCAAGATAAAGTTACCAGATTTTCCTCGTCAGAATATATATTGCTTGTATTTTGGGAAGAACAGTCCTCCACAATTGTTTTTTTTATAAAAAAATGAATACCTGATTGTATGTTTCTTCAACGCTAGCGCGGAAAGACGCATCATCGTATCCTGCTCTCATTTGTTCACCGGCATCTCTGTACCCTGCAAAGATAATGGTAATAACGAATAGGTGGCGATTCGCTTTGAATTGATATCCCACTTAAGCTAATCGCCGTCGATTAGGTTAAGTGTTGACAGTTTTAAATGCCAGTGAGTGGACATTGTTCGTCGATCGAAGTACCAAAAAACACAAATTGTCAACAACGAACAACGAACACCAACGACAATCGCAAGAAACCTTTGGTTAATAGGAAAAGAACTGGAATCCGGATCTAGTGACAGTTCTAGAAAACTTTTCTATAAAAAAGTAACAAAGTGCAAGTTTCGAATTGAATAGGAAATTGTGACATCAGCAGGAGCGCCAAGTTCGTCGATATAGAACCAATAGTCACTGATACAGAACTGTTCTTAGTGGAGACCACGTACCTAAGGATTGAGGACCATAACAAGGTGAATCGACGATCAGGGGGCCTATGATGGTTGCTTTTATAACGCGATAAATAAGTGACAAAGCATCCGTCACGTTTTGACAAGCTGCGAGTGTGAGTGACAGGTGCTTTGTTCCTTATTTATCACGTGATAAACGCAACCATCAACCCCCTGTTCAACCGTTGGATGAGGAAACCGGACGGTGGCCAATTGTGGAGATCCTTGGAAGAGGCCTTTATTTAGCAGAAGACGACTTAATATTACGATGGTGTTAATCTTACCTGTGGCAACAGCAGCTTGGTTAGCCAATTGCACGTATCTCATAAAACGGTTCTTCAGCTTAGGCCCAGTCTTGTCCCGAAAACTTCTCCATACATATAGCAGCTCGCTCTCGATCCTGGAATGTGCAAGTATCCTGGAAATTTCTGGGTCTAGTTGCATGTCGCAGTAGGAGGGGGTCTCTTCGTACGGTTGTGTGTAGCTTGAGGTCATTTGGTCCTGGAACATTAGGAAGTAATTTAATTAGTCTTTGATATTGAAGACCTATTGATAATTCTTACTATACTTATAGGGACACTCTTAATTAAAAAACCGGTTAGAGTTTAGACAGGTTAATGTAAATACGCACTATGTTTTTTTTTATCAGGCGCACAGCACGATCGTTTGATTTATTTTATTAATAAATCTGGGGACCCAAGATACTTGTATGCATTTCCGCCATCGCTCTACACGACAATTATTTCATCATCACCACTCAGATAGTTAGTAGTCCACAACTGTGCGTTTTTATAAAAAAAAACCAGCCTCGCACAACTGCATTGCGGAACGAATTGTCACTTGCGGTATTTCCGGACCGAATAGATTACCTTCAAGAAAAGAGCGTACTCCCACTTGAAAGGCCGGACGCACTTGTGACTCTTCTGGTGTTGCAGGTGTCTATGGGCGACGGTAATTGCTTTCCATGAGGCGATCCGTTTGCTCGTTTGCCCCCTATGATATAAAAAAGACGTTGGTCATGGTTCTCGCGCGATATTAGATGTTAAGTTCGTTACTTTCAAGAATATAAAGCTCTGTATGATTCTTCAAAGTAAAGTGTGGATAGTCTATCCTCATCCTCCTTTATTACGGTGGTTGCGGATAACGCTGAGGCGCCGTTCAAAGAGTCCGCGGCGACCATCGCTTGAATGGTTTCCGTGATCTCATCGTCCGAGTCAGATAGTACGTCATTCTCCCCTACCATTTACTTTTTCTTGTAGGTCTTACCTGGTATCCGGTGCTTGGGTACTGTATCCTGGGCACGTGGGGGTCGTAAGGCTTCTGTCCATACGGGCAGATCTTCGCAGAGTTGTATATCTCTTTCATCTCTGCGATCAGCTGCTGAATCTGGAACAGATATTGTTCGTTAGTTCTGAAAGATTCAATAGTGTGGAATTGTGGATACAAAGTAAACCATGTTACTGCCTAGGCCTCCATAGAGGTCTCTCAAAGAGTCTGAAGATGGAAATATGTCGTCTACAACACTTACTAACAAAATAATATAAACTTTGATTGTTTATATGAAGGCAACTATTGTTAACCGAATTTTATGGAGATAGTGCAGCGTGCAGTGTGCAAGGAGACAAGGAATGTTCAGAACAAAGCTCTTACTTTAGATTCAGAGACCTACGGAACGTATACTAGAGACTTGCTGTAAAGAACATAAAGTGACCGTAACTCTTCGTCAAAAACACCAGAGTAAAGTACTAATAAAGCACATGCTGAGTCCGCTCCTTTTGTCACACGGAATAATTTAGGTGGACAATGTCCTGTTCTTGCTTATTCCTTGTATAGTCTGTCCGATCTCTAAGATCAAATGTAGCCACTTTGGCACAAGGTACAAACGACCGTATTCTTGTAAATTTAAGGTCGTTATCTCTTGTGCCAGTTTGACATAATTTGATCTTAGAATTCCGGATAGACTATACCTATTTTATTTTATGGTGTAAATGGTTCTTTCTTTCTTTCTTTATTTCTTTTATAATGAAGTACCTCGGCAAATTTGTCATCTGGTAGCGCAGCGCGGCTGTTCTGCACGATCTTACCCAGCTGCCTCCTACCCTGGGCATCCGGCAGCCTCGAGCCATCAAAGGCAGCTGCCTTCCTCCACGAAAGCCTCTCAAACTTGGAGCTGATGGCCAGCTCCTCCAGCATTCGGCGTCGGTTCGTCTCCGTTATGTTGGTGACGAACTTCCATTGGGATATCGTTACTCTGGAATGTGATAAGAGAAAGACTGTGTGAAATGAGAAATAGAAATAAGATCGCAACTTTGTTTGCGAAGATGATCAGGATCTTAGGGTGCGCACGTGCGCAGTAATTCTGCTCGTGTTAAATTCTTCATCGTCAAACCGAAGACCGAATTTCGCTTAGCGCTGCAGACCAGATAACGATGATAGCTCTGTCTAGAAATAGCCTCCTGATATGGCTCAATCTGTGTGAAGGCAACTATTGTTAACTGTAGCTTAATTAAATCCTAAGATAATTTTTTCCGTTTCTTGAATAGCAGGCTCATAAAAACTGAGCTGAAAAATTCGACCTGTAGATGAAAACAGCCATAAATCCAGCAACATCCAAACATCTCCAGACATACGAAAGAATTTTCGGCCAAGCTGAAATGGAGAGGCTTCGCACATTCGGTGGATAACATAATATTCTGTGCCTATATGTATCTTGGGGCAGAAAGGTCTTGGAAGTGGCGTTCGCGAACCGACGACCTGATTAGGATCGCGAACAGAAATTGGATGGCGGCGGCACAAGACCGATTGTTGTGAAGAATTTTGGGGCCTTTGTCCAGCAGTGGACGTCTGTCGGCTGATATGATGATGAATGGTGATATCGATACCTTAGTTCACACTTGTACTAACTTTTCTGAAAAAGTTGTTGCAATTGGGATGTTGATGCACAACTCTATGTGGTTTAAATTTCGCTGGCAAATAAATTGAAATTAGTACGAGTGTGAACTAAACTAAGGTATTAGGTCCTTAGCTCGCAAGAAGCATCTAAAGCCCACAGCATGTATTCTCTAATTGCGGGTCCACACTATTTACTCGCGAAGTTAACCGAAGTTGTGTAGGCCGCAATAAGACTTGACTAGATATTTACCTGTAGCACATCCCTGACGCCTCTCGGTCATATTCTCGGAGAAATTGCTGTGCTTCTGCTGCGTTTGAATTCGAGCCCTGGAAAAAGGTTATTGTTTGTAAAAGCTTCTGATGAATATGAATATGGTAAACTCATTGCGTTATATTTACATTTGTATAGTAGTTTATGTAACTGTTTAACACGAGTGTGGTATGAAACGAGCCGAAGGTGAGTTTTTATAATTAGAATCACACACCTAATTATGTCCAGTTGAATACACTACTTTATGTATTTATTTGCACCTATATTCATCTTCATTATTATAGATTTTCTTTTATGAAGATATGAAACACTCAGTCCTGCCAGTCAGTCCGCGGACCAGAAGAATAAATGAGGAGACCACGCCGGAGAATGGTACTGTTATGAAATAACATCTCTGGTTTTGATCGCTGCCAAGTACAGTAGGTCCTTACACCTATAAAATAAATAATAATAAATAAAATAAGTTTCTTTCAAAAAACTCATTCTAGTGACAAGCTTTTATAGCCGACTGTACTTTTCTTTGGATATCCATCAAATGCTCACTGAGACGATTCTAAAGAGCCAAAACTCGGTAGGATTGCTTTTTCTATTATAGAGTTCCTATGGCCACCTTCCGGTTCCATCATCAGATCAGCCCCGACGATCGATTTCATCCAAATTATTCGTTTGTTTGAAGGAAAGTTGCTTGCCCAGATATACAAACTCTTGCACTTGTTCTATTTTTTTATTTTCCAAGTATATGAGGTCCTTACACTTACAGTATCTGAACTTGTTATAGTAATTTAACAATATGGATGTAGATTAAATTGTTTTCCACACGAGCCACAATCATGTGGCTTTAGTTTACGAGTATCTACTTTGAGTGGAAATGTCTTTTCACTGAGTGCATACTGGAAATTATGCAAAACGTGACAATCATCATAAACCTGTGAAATGTGTGTGACTAATGAAGTGCGTATCGAATGACTTGGCTTGTCTTCGATACTTGTTGCACTCGTATTACAACTGCAAAATGTATATCTATATCTATAGGTACCTACTATTATAAAATTCTAGATTGGTATTCCGACTTCAAGAAGCGATAGGTATATATTTATATTTTTTCAAAAATGAAATCAATTTCGATAGATGTCACGTGGAACAACTTCTGTAGTATATATGATCTATACCAAATAAAAAGAAGGATCACCAAAATCGATTTACAATTGACAACATTTAATTTTTATATCAGGATGAAAAAATAAATAACATTTTGAATTTTCAAAAATATCCCAATTTGTGGTTGAAAATTTTATTTGAAAAGTTTCTAATTCTTAATGAGCGTAGGCGACCAGTTGGTCAAAGCGCAGAAAATCTTATTGTGATAGTATTGGATTCTGTGATAAGTACCTAGTAGTTTAAACTGAAAGTATTTGAAAATTTAAAATGTTGTCAATTGACGGTATGATCGCGTCGCGTAACCTACGTAGGTACAAAATATCGTAAAATTGAATTGAAAATGTCCTTCTTTTTGGAAGTCGGTTGAAAATAAAATTGTCAGCTGGCTTTTCCTAAGTTGAACAGAAGACCTTCAGGTGTTTTATTGTGCCTTTGTCGTCAGCATGAACACTTATGTTTTTCAGCGTATGTATGTCATCATCTTGAATGACAGGAAACGCATTATATAAATGACGCCTTTATTATAAAAATAATTGACTCTTTGTGACCTTGCACAAAGATACAGAGATGCTTTGTCTTGCTGTATCAGGCAATGAGCGAAATACAGGATATACTTTGAGTGTCTATTAGGTTATATATCGTTTTGTTAAACGTAGCTAAGTTGATATCTATTTACTATTATAAAACTTTAAAATTGTATAGAAAACCAGTTTTCTATGAGAGAAAATTCTTGATAAGGCTATCCGGGTCATAAATTCGGTTCAAAAAATAAAAGTCGTCCTTCCGGTGGTCAAAAGTTAAGAGCTTGTATGAATCCAGGTTATGTTGCTATTACATCGGATTAAAGAAGAGGCAACGTTCTTTATCCTCATACGAGTTTTATCAGAATAGGAGTCCCTGGAAACCTTAATGTCCACAGGAAAGACTCGAACCTAAATGTGACTAACTCATACATGTTTTTTCGTTTTCTATGCGTGTTGATTACAGCGCCATCTATCCGGTTGGATCTCACTTCAAACTGGCTGGATAGATTTAAAACCGTTTTGGTACAGGTAGAGTTGGACATGCAATCATCGTGACATATTTATAGAAAATAAACAGATATTGTGAAATCCCCTCCTAGATAATTATTACCTGCCCAGGTTGTCTTAAACGACCGAGAAGCACTCCATTATCATTTATCGCTAACTTACTCGCACATAAAATGTTAATTTTATGTACGTGCGCGATTCGATTTACTTCAGTAAGTACCTAGTTTAACAAAATCTCTTTCTACACTATATATTTTCTTCGGTTTCCACGTCTTTCACACATTTAAATGAAACAATTTAAACTGATTGTATCGCGTATATTCATTATTTGAGGCTTCCTAGCGATCGGCAACTAGTTCAGTTACAAAGGTTAACAGTCAGGTATTAAAGTTCGACACTCGACAGTCAACCTGCGACATGACTCTACATACTTAAATGCGAATCGCGGAACCCTCCTAAGTGGATGAAATTGTTGGGGCACTTTCTAGTAAGTTTAAAAAAAACCGGTCAAGTGCGAGTCGGACTCGCGCACAAAGGGTTCCGTACAAATACTTTTTATCCTTAAGTGGTTAAGTTAAGTTTGCACCTGGTATGTATAGCGCCCCATACAAATGAGGTGCAAAGTTAACGCAACCAACCCGTTTGTTGTATGGGAGCCCCCCTTAAATATTTATTTTATTTTATTTTTAGTATTTGTTGTTATAGCGGCAATAGAAATACATCATCTGTGAAAATTTCAACTGTCTAGCTATCACCGTTCTTGAGATACAGCCTGGTGACAGACGGACGGACGGACAGCGAAGTCTCAGTAATAGGGTCCCGTTTTTACCCTTTGGGTACGGAAGCCTAAAAATTACAATATCGGAGTCGCCCTCATACCCCAAAACTATACCCTGCGACGCCGCATTGACTCAGCTAACAATTTTGAATGTGAACGCTGCATATGATTTACAGTGAATTTACAGTTTAATATTAGTATAGTACCTCTGTTTGTCTTTATTGGATCTCATTGTTTGTTCCTGTGTATTTGAGGTGTGCAATAAAGAGTAGGTATTTGTCAAGAAGGAGAGAGTTTGAGTAGTAGGTACTTATATCTACTAGATGGGCATGGAATATTTTTATCTAAGCTAAAGAAATAAATGTCTTTATGTTATGTTTTTTAATTTTTATTATTGTTACAACATAGTGGCTTCACTTCACTTAATGGTAAGCATACAGGGGAGCCCAAGACGCAATGGCAATTGATAAGAAATCAAAGCATAACCCTCTTTTTGATTTACTGTACCTACTCGGGTAAATGATATGGTATCCCATACTTGGGTACCTAGATAATTAGGTACTATTTCCAGAAACGTACTTTCCTGTCTTCTACAGCAAATATTAAGTTACCTAAATTTTATTTCACATAATATGATTATGCCGAACACACGAGAGACGAATTATTTGGCTTAAATTATTCTCTTGCTACTTAAATTATATTTTGAAGATAAAACATACTCATGTTATGTCGTGACCGCGCAAAGTTTTACATACTTAAACACAAATTTCTGCTGCGCAATTTGGCAAGTCGGTCAACTCCTGCGCACAGCGTGAAGGTTGGTAACAATATCGTGCGACATTTAGTGGGGCCACCACCGTGACAGACACGTCAATGTTATTATAGTGCCTCTTGCCAAGGATGTCAAAGTAAGTTCCAAATTTAACCACTTATGTAAAAAAAAAGAAAACTACGAACTCTTCAACGCAGCAAAGTAGTTAGGTAATGAATAGTCTAAATTTTTAAAGCTGCCCGAATTCTACTTGAAGGCTTATTCTGTAAATAAGATCCCAAAAAGCTAATGTTTTACCCCAGTTTAGAAGCTCACTTTGCGATGGTGCGAAATGGAAGCAGGTAACATAAAAACGCAAATCATAAATGTAATTGCTAAATTATTGTATTGTATTTAGGTTAATGATAGTTTTAAGATGATTTGTATGTTTTGTTTTATTTTAAGATTGACTTATATTGCTAAAAAGTAAGGTTGAAATTGCACTATCCTATCTCTTCCTAAGAGCTATGTTATTCCAATTTCAACCTTGTCACTTAGAAATCCTTGTATTGAAAATTTATTTTCTATCGAGGGAGGCCATGATTTCAGGAAAAATCTCGAAAGCAAGATGCAGGATCGTCATGACGATATACATTTTGTTACTTCCATTTGTCCTCGATCAAAGTCTTTCTGGAGCTATGTCAACAAGATAAGCTCATTATGACAAATCGGTAGTCTTAAAAAAATTCAACTACTTATTGGTAAGCGTAGCGTAGTATACTCGTAAAACAAATACTTAGTCATTGTGAATATATTTTGGGTTATTGCTCCTAGGAGCTCCTAGGAGCTAGGAGCTTGGGTTCTAAAACCCAATTTTCTAATCTGCGCATTTCTCAAAAAAAAAAATACAAAATTAGGACATCAATTAAAGTTCAATATATTTTTCCTATTTTGTTACCAATTATTTTAGTAAATATCAATGTTATGGCTGTGTTTTATAATTAGGGTTTTGTTATGCTTATACTTTTTTAATTATGTATAATCTGCAAGCGGTGGTATCCTAGTGGTTAAGGCATGCGACTTTCAATCAGGTCGCGGGTTCGAACCCGGCCCGTACCAATGAGTTTTTCGGAACTTATGTACGGAATGTCATTTGATATTTACCACTCGCTTTTCCGTGAAGGAAAACATCGTGAGGAAAACACCTAAGTCCAATAAGGCCTAGTTTCCCCTCTGGGTTGGAAGGTCAGATGGCAGTCGCTTGCGTAAAAACTAGTAGGTACCTACGCCACATCTTGGGATTTAGGTAGCCGACCCCGATTCTGAATTCATTCTCTACAAAGATATGGGACAAAGGCTAGGAGGACGATGATGTATAATCTGGAAGCATCGTATTGGAAATCACAAAGAAAATTAGTAACAAAATAGGAAAAATGTATTGAATTGACGTCTCAATTGTGTACAGGATTTTTCAGAAATTTCTGACAAACGCGTTAACCATATAAAAAATCTTTACCTACAAAAATAACTGAGTTAAATGCCACTAGTGGACAAGAGTGAAATTAAACATGCAATCAGTATTAATGTAATTAGTTTAATCTTTGTAATGTGGATCAATTTACATCAATTATACTGGTTAGATGAATTATTGCTTAACAAACAACAATTACTTACAACACAATAATGCATTTGAACTTAGAATTAATGTTTTCAGTCAAATAAATAACCTCTTTTTTGAAGCCGTTTAAAAATAAGACAAGATAAGTAGATAGATAGATAATAAGATAATTTGCTGTTTTAATCGTAAAATTTTCCATTCAAAAAGAGGTCCATTATCCGGAAATTATCGGAAATGTCACATCTCTTCGTGTTCAGATATTTTATTTATTTAATTAAACTTTATAGCACAAAACAAAAGTCAGTACAAATGGCGGACCAAATGGCATTCTCTACCAGTCAACCATAGATGTTTTGATCCATACATTTGAGAACTCGACTGTAGAGCGGTGTTTATATTTCCAATCACGATAATTACATATTAAAGCATATATTTTCAAATAATTAGGTCCCGTGCTATGTCATAAAATCAACAAAACAATGGATGACCGTTAGGATAGCAAAGTCCTGGAGTGGCGACCATGTATAGGAAAGCGCCGCGTGGGTCGACGGACGACTAGGTGGACGGATGACCTCGTGAGTGTAATGGGGAGTCGATGGATACAGTTTGCACAGGATCGCACTTTGTGATACAAACACAGATGATACATAGCATTACAATTGAGGTAAATAATAGGGGTAAGTTAATGTCAATTGCAATATATTTGTAACTAGCTGTGCCCCGCGGTGTTAACCGCTCATCCCACGGGAACACTAAATTTATTCGGGATGAAAAGTATCCTATGTCTATAACTACAGTATGTCATACATAAGTCTATACCCCTATTAATAACGATCCTATTTTGTTTATTTTCTTTCTAGGGATATTAAATGCTCGTAAAAATTTCTTAAAATATAAACAAAAACTACAAAATAATATGTTAGTAGATAGAATTTTCTCTCTTTCACGATATGCCGTAGAAATCTTATGAAATTGTTAAAAAGTACGTTCATTTTTTTAATTAATTGTGTTCTAACACGCAATGTAAAAATGTCAGAAGATATTAATATATACCTAATTATTATCATGCATTAATAAGATTTGTAATTTCTAAGTGAAATTATTTGTCGTTTATCTATTGTATATCTTAGAAGTATAATAACATAAATAATATCATCAATTACTGGGGAAGATAACTTATTCCATGCGTGTAAATAGACATCGTGTAAAGCAACGCATTTAACTTTTTAATCTCAAATAGATCTAACTATGTCATCGGCACTTACCATCCTAAAGTACTCCTGTCCGCTCACATACCATGTGCAGAAAGCAAAAAGCAACACCACTTTGCCATCCATGATAAAAAAACAAACAAATCATCCACAGACTAAAAAATCACAACAACTTTCATTCATAAATTAATGTTCAATTAATTTTTAAATAGTTTATGGTTAACATTTTCACGCGCGGCGGGAATTTTGACAGGTTAACTTTTTAATTTTCTCAGACGAAGGTTTTTACGCGTTCAGCCTAATTTTGGGCTGGATCAGTTTTCGTAACGGGGTTTTTAGTTAGAAAACTGTCTCGCATTATTTCTTGTCGTCGACTGGAGGCATATTTCCGTTGCTTTTGTTTTCTGCATGGTTTGCTGAGCACGAGGGAGCGGCGGGGAGCGGACATAGTCACAGATAAGTCTAGAGATATCTTATATTCTAGTATGAATTTCTTCGGATTTGTATTGTTGACAAATACTTTATTAGAGACTATCTAGAAAGCGCCCACAACTTCGTTTATGTGTATTGTTATGAGTACAACCCTATTTTTACTCGATTGCGATTAGAATTAGGTAGAGTTAAATATTTCGCATGTGTTGAGTGTATATAGTAGGAGTAGGTATCGACTCTTGTATAGGTAGGTTAAATTAATCCAACAAGATTAGTTTCAATAACAAAGTTACATTTGTTTTAGTTGTGAAAGTAAAATAAGCCATTTCCAAACCCACTTTAAAAGAAAATGAGTATTTCAGTTTGATTCTTTAATACGTACACTTCTATTATAGGATACAATTGGAAGATATCTCAAGATCTATCCGTACTCTATAACGCGTTGCGTGCGCGCTGCCGACGCGCCATCGCGTGCCTTACCGGCACGCGCCATAGACTAAGTAGCGTAGACAACACAACTCTACTTTATCTCGCTTTTTAAACAGATCCAAAAAACAGCAGTATTATTTACTGGGCGCTGTTTAAATAATCATACTAATCACACTAACATTATATAGGCGAAAGTTTGTGTGTTTATGTGTTTGTATGTTTGTTACTTCTTCACGCTAAAACGACTGGACCAATTTTGAAAAAAAAAGTTGGCATGGAGATAGCTGATACCTACCTTGGATTAACACATAGGATAGTTTTAATAAAATAAGCGAGGGTATCCAATACCGCGGGGTGTAGCTTGTCTTTTATATATGGAAGAAAAGGGATGATGATGATTTTTTTAAGCGACTTTGGATAGAGGCCTATTTGGCTGTCATTTGTTTGAGCATTCAACCCTATTACTAAGCTATCTGTCTGTCACAGGATTACTATTGTGTCCACTGAACTATAATAGAAAGTCACTTGACATTTTCACAGAATGTCCTGTACTAATAAAGCCTTTATTACTAACTAGCTTTTGCCCGCGGCTTCGCACGCGTTAAAAAAAATACGTTCACTTGGCATAACTTGGCATTTGGCATTGGCTTGGCATAACTCAAGCCCCCCATATTTTTTGTTTACTGTATCTTTGGAATATTTGAATGCTTTCACGGACATGATTCCTTGTTCATTTTAGATTCAATTTCTACTTTCTTGTTTTGTTTTCTCAATGCGAGGCCTCCGACATTTTTGTGCACTGTCTCAATTGGTTACTTAAATAAAGTCATGTTCTCTTCTTTCCGTTGTGGTATATTGTCTTGCTTACTGCCCCGCTTTTTTTGGTCATCATCTCCTTAGAATACTTAATCGTTGGTTCAGAATTGCTTTTCTGTTACCGTTTTTAGGTTTATGTATTCTCAATGTGAGCACTACTGCATTTTTGTTATCTATCTCGTCAGATAACTTGAAAGTTACACCAGTCTTGCTTTTTTCTTTCCGTTTGTTATATTGTTTTTTCTTCGCGCCTCCCGTCTGGTTTGGTCACCATCCCCATTTAGAATCCTTTAAAGTTTGATCAGACTTGCTTTCTTGAATCCGTTTTAAGGATTTGTGTTTTCTTAATGCGAGCACTATGCAATTTTAGTTCACTATCTTTTCAGGTTACTTAAAAGTTTGATCAGACTTGTTTTCTAGTTAGCATTTTAAGGTTTTGTCTTTTCTTTCTTGATCACCATATCTACAGGTCATTTAGCCTTTCATCAGATTTACTTATAATTTTCAGTCTTGGCATATTGCATTTTTTAAGTGCGGGGGGGCTCCGCCCCCCGAGCCCCCCGTCTTTTTCTATACCATCTCTTCATGTTACTTAAAAGTTTCATCAGTCGTGCTTTGCTTTTTTCTTTTCGTTGTGCAATATTGTTTTTTCTTCGTGCCTCCCGTCTGGTTTGGTCACCACATCTTCTTCTTCTTCGAATTCTTTAAAGTTTGATCAGCCTTGCTTTGTTGATTCCGTTTTAAGGATTTGTGTATTATAATGCGAGCACTAAGCCATTTTAGTTCAATATATTTTCAGGTTGCTTTTATGTTTGATCAGACTTGTTTTCTTGTTAGCGTTTTAAGGTTTTACGTTTTCTTCATCACCATATCTACAGGTCACTTAGCCTTTTATCAGATTTAATTGAATTTTTCAGTTTTAGCAAATGACATTTTCTGAGTGCACTGCCCCCCGAGCCTCCTGTATTTTTAAATACCATCTCTTCGTGCTGCTTAAAAGTTTTATCAGTCTTGCTTTTTTCTTTCCGTGTTGCGGTATAATTAACTTAGTGCCTTCCGTCTCTGTTAGTCACCATCTCTTTAGAATACCTAAAAGTTTGGTCAAACCTGCTTTCTTGTTTCCGTTTCATTTATGCGAGTACTATGCCACTATCGTTCACTATCTTTTCGGGTTACTCAAAAGGTTGTGCAGACTTGCTTACTCGTTAGTGAAGGTTTTGTGTTTTCTTGATCACCATATCTACACGTAACTTCTTAGCCTATCATCAGATTTACTTTATTTTTCTGTTTTAGCATGTTATACATTTTTTTTTCAATAACATCTTTTCGTGTTATTTAAAAGTTTCATCAGGCGTGCTTTCTTCTTTCCGTTGTGCGATATTGTTTTTTCTTCGTGCTTCCCGTCTGGTTGGGTCGCCATCTCTTTAGAATTTTTTTAAGTTTGATCAGACTTGCGTTCTCGATTCCGTTTTAAGTTTTTGTGTTTTCTTAATGCGAGCACTATGCCATTTTAGTTCACTATCTTTTCAGGATACTTAAAAGTTTGATGAGACTTGCTTTCTTTTTAGCCTTTTAGGGTTTTGTTTTTTCTTGATCACCATATATCTACAGGTAACTTAGCCTTTCATCAAAGCTACTTGAATTTTTCAGTTTTAGCATGTAGTATTTTGTTAGAGCGGGGGGCTCCGCCCCCCGAGCCCCCCGTTTTTTTCGATACCATCTCTTCGTATTGCTTAAGTTTCATCAGCCTTGCTTTCTTTTTTCCGTTGTACGATATTGTTTTTTTTCTTATTGCCTCCCGTCTCTGTTAGTCACCATCTCTTTAAAAATACTTAAAAGTTTAATCAAACGTTGTTTGAGATTGTTTATATTTTGTCTAAACACATACTGACGCTGAACGGCCCTCGAGCTGTCAACTTAAACTTTGCATCAGCTGTATTAAAATTAAAGAAATTAATTGTACATAGTAATAACATTTAAATGTATCACTCATTAACTTCAAATTTGTGTAAGAGGTCGTAGTAGACGTAGTAATATAGGGAACGTATGTTTTAACGCGAGCGCAGTGGGTAAAAGCTAGTAAAACAATACACAAATTACAGACCAATCCACTCACTTCGCCATTGCGAAAACTCTGCTGCGGACGGCACCTCAGGGAAAACTACTGTTTAAAGCTCACAGATGGCGCTACTGGTAGCACTTATGCGCGTATCATATTTCATTAACTTTCCGTAAATATTTATACGTCAAAGGATAAAATTGATTTTAAATAATTTTATTTTGATTATTGTCTCTCAAGAAAGTAAAAAACAACTTATTTATTCATTTCAAATTTTCTCCGCGTCTCAGTACGTTTATGAAAAGAGGGTCAATATTTATAAACTACTGAGTAAATACATGATTTTTATCCATACTAATATTATAAATGCGAAAGTGTGTCTATCTGTCTGTCTGTCTGTCTGTTACCTCTTCACGGTTCAACCACTGAACCGAATTAGATGAACTTTGGTATGGAGATAGTTTGAGACCCGAGAAAGGACATAGGATACTTTTCATCCAGAAAAAAATTAGTGTTCCCGTGGGATTAGCGGGTAACACCGCGGGGCACAGCTAGTATGCAATAATAGAGTGGTAGTTCCCATTGTTGCATCGAGAAATTAATAATAACAAAATTGTGTTCAGTTTTGTTTCATAAAATTATCATTTCGTGTACCACTAACGCCATCTACTGCCCCAGTGTCCGTAACTCGGCGACTCGTCCAACCTCAGAGCTATTGTCCCCCGGTGGGTAGCGCAGGCCGGCCCCCCGCGGGGTACGCGTGGTTCTAAATTCAAATTCACGACGCTGATGGATGACGCTATGAGATGCACACGACTTCATTCGCGTATTTTTTCTTTACCGTAGACGGAAAAAAAGTATCCTATAACCATCTTCGGATGTCCAGCTATCCCTGTACCAAAAATGGTTAAAATCCGTCCAGCCATTTCGGCGTGATTGGAGGACAAAGGATTTTATGAAAACAGATGGCGCCAGGTTGGCACGGCGACGCGTGTCCATACAAAACAACAATCAAGCTGCATCACGCTATCAATATTTTTCCTGAAGTAAGTTAGGCCAAACACAAACAATACAAAAATTTGCGCCTAATGTTCTAAATGTTGGTTGGTAAAACATATTTAAAAATGTATTTAATTAACTTAAATTCATTCGAAATACTTCTATTTCAATTACACTCGATAAAATGGCATTAAAAAAACTTTTTTATTCATTAACATTTATTATTGCGTCTCCGGGCTTTTTTATGGTCAATACTTACAAACTACAGAAGAATATAATTGCATATTCTATAAAAGAGCATTAATTAGTTCCTATTGTCGCAAATTGTGTTTTTAAAGAAATGTATGTTTTTTTTGAGCATGAGCCAATTTACAACGAACATTGCACTCATATTTTCGTCTGTGTTGGTCGATAATTGGCGCCATCTTTTCTATCTAACTAAAACGGTTTCCGTAACTCAACGCCTCAAACAACCTTAACCTTATTGTTAATACCGGTGGGCCGCGCGGAGGTATTATGTCGAATTCATACTTTTTAGTTTTTGTACACGTAAGAGCCACGCGGGGGTCGCGTCGTTCTAAATTCAAAATCACAAACGCTGTCATTATAAGGTTTACACATTGTAAGGAAAATATTTCATGGAATTTATGTTTTCAGAGATAAATATTAATCATAATAAAAAGTATCCTATAACCATCTTTGGATGTTCAGCTATTCCTGTACCAAAATTAGTAGCTTTTTATCCAGCCGTTTCGGCGTGATGCGAGGACAATGGTTTTTTTTAAAACAGATGGCGCCAGGTTGGCACGGCGACGCGTGTCCATACAAAACAACTATCAGGCTGCATCACGCTATCGAGATTTTTCCTGAAATCATGACCTCCCTTCATAGAAAATTTATTTTCAATACAAATTTAGGATTTTATAATAGTATAGATGAAGCGTCGCGTGTCGTAAGGGACGCAAAACACACGTGTCAAACATTATGGGGCTTTGTTGTATTTATCTTCACGGAGAAGGATATAGTAACCTGTCTCTTTCTTTACTTACAGTGCGAGCAAGAAGGATGCCTCTGAGTCACGCGATATACAAAAACGCATCATTGAAGACGCATCATGAAATAGCAAAGAGACTATTCTCCAGTAATTTAAAAGTGTATTTCACGGACACTAGCCGAAAAACCTTAGAGCTAAATTGTAATATATAACGTTTAATTTATTTAGTGCGCATAAAGGACGCTATAAGTCGAACCATTTATACAACAAATGTATATAAAGTCCATAAAAGAGACACATATACTCCCGAACCGATCCCGTAAAACGTAACGTAAATAAAACGTGAATTATGAACCGTTCAATTAGAGGCATTTTTTCAGTACGAAATCCTATTGGAATTTCGTTATAACGATTAGAACTAACTTCACTATCACCTAATCACTTGGTACCCAATTATAAATGCACCTGGACTCATTACACTTAGATTTTATAGCCTTTCGCAACTTGCTAGAACCATGAAAACTTAACTTTATTGACCGATCCGACTTAATAACTAATGAACCGTAAATCATATTTAATAAAATAAAATATGATTTACGGTTCATTGTAATGAAAGCTACAGAATAAGACATGAAACGTTAAAGAACCAGGAACTGAACTAGTGTTTCAACCGAGAACCCGAACCTTCTACGAACCTGCAGCTAAACCAAGTTTGTCTGAGGTCGATCTCCAAACTTCGGTTTACGGTGCCCACGTAGTTTCTACGTGATAACTACGTTGTGTAGCTCCGAGCCAGATCCTGAGCTACAAACTAGAACGTGATCCACGAACTACGATCCTGTGCTACCTGACTACGCAGCATCTACGTTGCTACGTCTGAACCGCCGTGCCTATGATCGATTAGCCGCGGCGACCGAACAGGAACTGGAGCCATTTTCGACTACCGTCCACTGAACGAACCCGAGAGCTTCCGAAGAAGCAGTGTTGAGTGCCTATCCTCAACAGTGTACAAGTGCAATAAACGCGTTGTCCACTCTGTCGATTAAATATGTATTCTATGCCATTATTTAAAACACATCCATCACAATTTATGCTGTTATATCGGCTCATATTTATAGCAGGAGCTGTATTTTCTAGTTTTTACTTCAAATTTAATTGATAAAACGCCGGTATAACGGTTTAATTTCTGGTATAATATTGTAATTTATATCAAACAAGACATTCCAATACCTACTGCACAGTATTTCTTGATTCAGTAGTACAAATCGCGGGCAGAAAGAAATTAACTTGGTGCGGACATTTTTCTCAAGTTTGACGACGTCGCATCGTGGCACGATGTCTCGTCGTACGACGACGCGATGTCGTGTCTTGTAATTGCGTTTTGGCCCTAACGCGGGATTGTTAGAATGGTAATCGCTCTCGCCGTTGGGGCGTTGGAGCTATGCTATCTTCGCACTATTTGAAAGAATTCGTTGGTTCAAGGTATATAACAGCATGTAAAGACTCACAGTACAAAGTGTACTATAAAGTCGAATCTTACGCATCCTAGTTGGTGTAATGAATATTTAGACAGGATTGGACAATGGCAACCGGAGCGTTCCGCTCCGAATCCGGCGCATTGTCTCATTCAAGTCGACTTGTGAAACTTGCATTATACAAGTAATTATATTTGGTTAAGTATTTAAATGGCGTTATAAAGTAATAGTTTAAGCACCTAACATGTATAAAGTGACCTCTTGAATATTCAGACTCAAATAGAGTACCTAACACCTACTACTCGTAGATGACAATACCTACACAGAACACATCTACCATGTGGGTCCTGTAACAGGAGCAAAAAATAAAACATAGATTTTACTCGTCGAACTGAACAACATCTGTTCAAAAACTTTAAAAAGAATATTGTTTTCATTATGTTCATTATTTCAAACAAAGTAAATAGCATTTCCAATTTTTTCAATGTAGGTACGCCGTCTAACATTGACATCGCCTTAGCATTGACATAGCTGTCACTTTACTAAATATCAAATGTTTCGCAATACATTGCTTCTTTGAATAAACTTTATTTTACAGGTTTACATGATAAATGAGTTATTTTTAAAAGTTGTTTAATAAATGTTGTTCAGTTTGAGGGGCAGAATCTATGTTTTAATTTATTGCTCCTGTTACAGGGCCCACTTGGTATTACTATAAAATTCTCGATACTATTATTCTTGGTACTATTATAAGATTCATTTTAGGGAGGGGAATTTTGCTCTTAATAAAACGACTGATGCATTCAAAGTGCTCAAACCCAAGTAGCACAAAGCTATACAGCGTCTCTCTCTTATACAACCATTATACAGCTAATTTAAGTTGTATAAAAGCTTTACAAACGGTTATGCAGCCTGTGTCCTACTTGGAAATGCCTACACCATATAGTGTAGTAGTAATCATATACCTGTTATTAACTTTTTCTCAAACATGCAATGAAATGTCGTCATAACGTGCGTTAAAACAGGCTTCGAAATATCGTGTTTCGGGCGGAACAACTCGAGACAACTGTAAAGGAATTTCATACAAAATTGAAGGCCTAGGCCGGGGAGTAATTTTGTTTTAAACATGGCGTCTTTGTTCATGAACAGGCTACAGCTGAATTATATTAGTTTTGAATGGTAGGTATATTTTTTATTTCATTGCATGAGAAAAGCATTATACATGCCTTAGCCGTGAAAAGGGCTTGCTGGCTTCATCGCTATACCTACTCACCCGGCAAGCCCTTCTTATTAAAGTGGGGATAAATCATGAAGGGATACCTAATTATTTGAGCATTCCAACCGTCTTATTACTTTGTCTCATTACTTGTACTCCGTATGAATTGTGACGCCATTTTTATTTGTCGGTTGTCTTGTAGCAGTTATTACGATTACAATCAAGATGGTGTTAATTGCTTTTATGAATTTGACAATTTTGCGGATAGAGTAGACGGTTAAACCGCTCAAATAATCACCCAAAAGTCATGGATTAGATTATTAGAGATTTCTCTTATAATCTTCGCATAAGGCGGCGGAAAACTGTATTTTGGTTGTTTTGGTCGTGGGGCATGGTGACTGACTGACGCATGCATAGGCAGTGATTGGCGCGTTCGTCCGAACTTAAGCAGGGGTTGGAGTTGACGCGTTGGAGTGTAGGCTCATAGGCTGTTATCTCGGCTCGTGGCGCGCAGTAATCCTATCTTAGACACAGTTAAAATCTTAGTGTGTAATAAAAACACAAAAAATTACACAACATGTTTTTATTGAAGTCGACTCTTCGTGTCTACATTTCTGATTCTCTGCAAATTAAGTATTTATTTTATTTATTGTTATTCCTAATTCTAAACATCAGCCTTAAACCTAAACAATCCTCGTTTCAACTTCCTGCTTTTCGTCTTCAAACTTCGTTCTGCATAAAGTCTAGCGTTTTCGAAATCTTCTTCAGTCATTGTCGTCACAGGAACATCGTCGCCAACTTCTTCAATTATAGGTTCACTATCAATTAACTCTGGTCTCAAGTCTTCCGCATTTTTCTCAGTTAAATCTTCTTTTTCTTTCTCTTTGATTGATTCTTTTAGAAAACTTTGTACTATCAAATTCTGTTTCTTCTTGTTGGCAGGTTTTCGTCTTTGTTGTTTAATTCTTTCCCTATTCCTTTCCTTAGTTTCAGTTGTCTCTTTATTAATATTGTCTGTGTTTTTATTAGGTTCTTTATTAACGTTTTCTGTGTTTGTCATATCTTTTTCTCCGGATTCAGATTTGGTATCATTCGTTTCTTTTCCAATTTCCATGTTCAAGTGGTAGTAATCTGGCGAATCTTCACAATTTATGGCATCCCTTGGTCTTGTACAGACCAAAACCTCCTGAAACAAAAAAAAAACATCAATATTTTGTGGATAATATATGTTTTTACTATGATTTTTGCCGATTGGGTTTTTGGCAATGGCAACTATATAAAAACATGACCAATCATTGATACAAAGGCCAAAGCATAAAGAAAAATTTTAAAGCGTAACCTGGCGGAAAAAACCGGTATTCGAAACCGGTGCCTCTGGATTACCGGCCTTGCGTGTTAACCTCTCCACCACCCTAGCGCCAAATAACCTTTTTAATTTTTCCGTATGCTTCGCGTTTAGATTTGTGAATTGTTTATTTGAATTTTTTATTTATGCTTTGATCTTTGTTTCAATGATTTAATATAAAAAATTGAAGTACGTGTTTAAAAAAAAAATTGAATTAACATATTTCATCAATTCCATGTCCAATGTTAGTTTTTTTTTTCAGAAAACTAAATATAGTTTTCACTAACCCGGCTAACCCTTGCAAAATTTTACCTAAGAGAGGTTCACTGTGGACTTTCAAAAACCTCGTCCCAAAAATATGTTTCCTCGATGGCGATACTTGAACTTTATAAATTAATCAATTGTCAATTGACCTATAGGTAATATTAACTAAAGAATATTAATTTATTTATGTCATTCATTGTATTAATTAACACAGGTCCGTTTACGCCCCAAACTACCCTATTGTGACGTCACCACGACAAATGTCCGGGGTCTATTGATACCATCTCGTTGGCGCAGATGAAGCTCCATCTATTCACTATACTGCGTCCCGACGCCATCTGTATCGGCAAGCATAGGTACGTGGATAACCTGACAGTCGCTGTCACCTAACCTAACCCGCCCTTACCACCACGTTACAAAAGATGTCACTGTAATCAATGTAATTATAGACCCGTGTCGCGATGATACATACACAAAGGAGCCAAATATATCGGAGCTGATATTTATCTGCATAGCAGTTAGGATTAGTTACGATATTTTCGGCCACTTTGCCAGCTTTGACAGCTGACTGTACCAGTGCGCTTGTATCCGCCTTTCGTTTTTAGGGTTCCGCACCCAAAGGGTAAAAACGGGACCCTATTACTGAGACTTCGCTGTCCGTCCGTCCGTCCGTCCATCCGTCTGTTACCAGGCTGTATCTCAAGAACGGTGATAGCCAGACAGTTGAAATTCTCACAGATGATGTATTTCAATTGCCGCTATAACAACAAATACTAAAAATAAAATAAAATAAATATTTCAGGGGGGCTCCCATACAACAAACTTGTTATAGATTATATATATATAAATATATATAGGTACGGAACCCTACATGCGCGAGTCGGACTCGCACTTGCCCAATTTTTATTTTGACACTTCATCAAGCCGCTATAATATCCTACACGCCAGTGCATACCAGGTCCTAAGTGCCAGTAAAGTGGTCCTCCGCTTTAGTTCGTCGATCGGTCAATCGAAGCCACGCGGTTTGTGCAAGATCAATAGAGAGGACCATCTGTTAGTGTTGAGATCTGTGATGAGGGCTAGAGGTATTAGGAAGCTGATATTGGATTAATTGAAACTGACCTGATTGAAAACAGTTTCGTTGGGACAGATGAAGCTCCATCTGTACACTATACTGCGTCCCGACGTAGTCTGCGTGGGAAGGCATACGTGGAACACCTGGCAGTCGTTGTCCACGTCAGCGTAGTAGCCGTAGGTTCGATTCTCACAGCTGAAACAACATTTGTTTCATAAATAAACTATTTTTTTTTTTTTTTTTTTTAATGTCATAGGGGGCAAACGAGCAAACGTATCGCCTGATGGAAAGCGATTACCGTCGCCCATTAACACCTGCAACACCAGAGGAGTCACAAGTGCTTGCCTACCCGGAGGACGAAGATAGAATGCCTCTATGCTATAATAATAAATAGGGGGAAAGTGCTGTGAAAGGGACAGGTTATGAATGGGACAAATTCAGTTCACCGCGGCAGAAACCAAGTGGTTGATTGTTGTTCTGCATTTTGGCAACACTGACCCATAGAACAATATTGACTGATATTGGTTTCTACCGCGGTAAATTGAATTTGTCCCATTCATAACCTGTCCCTTTCATAGCACTTTCCCCCTACTCTTGATTGACACCACGAAATTAAAAGAAAAAAAAAAATACGAAAAACGTAGTAACAATAGGTAGTGCTATCGCTAAAAAGCTATCTATTCCAGAGAACCTTAGGGTAGTGAGCAGCGAAAAATAGTTACGAAAATGGTACTGCCAAAATTGTTATAATAAACACATACTCATACTTAAATGTACATGTATACAAATGAAAAAAATATACATAAATATGATAAATATGCGGTAAATACATTAAATGCATTTATATAGATATACCTAATGAAGTGACTAATAATGTTTCTTAACTATAATTTTTAGTTGAAGGTTGAATATCATTAAGTACTGCTCCCATCCCCTCCCCATCCCACCGCACGTGAAATGTGAGACTTCCAAGTTTATTACATATAACTTTAAGGAACAAAATGTGAATATTTCATTGCATTTTATTTATGAAAAAGCCAATTTACTCACCTAAAAGTATCTGTAATATTTTCTCTGATAGACGATGCATTTGCAGGTAAGTTCAGAGTATCGGGTATTGTATTGTTCTCCATCGCCTGAAAAGGGAATAACCAATTAACTAGCTATTGGATTCAAACACATGTTCCGCTTCCGAATAATAAATTATCTAAAACACAAATTAGATATTGACAGTTATGCCTTACAAAAATAAAAAAAATATGGTAAAATAGCACCCTCTAACAACCTTAATAAAAAAAACAACAGAAGGTTCTCTTTTTTGACTTTCGCAAAAGCCTCCTGACAGCTGTATTTTATTGGTTGTTTGTATAAAATGCGTCCAAATAAATTTGGCCGATTGAACCCAGCATAGTGCACATGGTGCATATGCTACTTTTGATTTCGTGTGTGTGTCTACGCACCAATCATACAGACGTGTTGCTTAGTGAGCTTTGTCGTTTTAGTATAGAGTTTTCATATAATTGCAAGAAAGGGACTCATTCATTTTTTTCTTCATATTATGACTAATATATTGATAATTTCAACCAACTTTTTGAAGTGAATAATACTTTCCCCGAGTTCTAGGTAGTAACATAGTTATTTCATGCTTTAATTGCGTGCAGTTGAAAATAAGTTGAAAAAACTAGGTAATTCTCCGCGTGGATTTTGTCAATTTCGAGTAGTTTTTGAAACAAAAAATATCAGTAAAAAATTCAAACTGTAGGTTTCAAATATAAATCAATTAATCCCAATAACTCTGTTCTAGGTACCTAGTAAGATCAATAATATGTTAAGAAACATGTTTGATCATAGAGAAAAATGTCTAAAACAATCAGCATTTTAAAAGGAATAAGGCCTCTTATTGTTGTGACAGATGGGTAGGTTACACGGACGAAACTGAACCCGTGGCTCACCAAAACTTGTTTCACTTTCAAGCGCTGAATATAGTCTGTACTTTTAGGTATTTAAAAAAAAATTAACAAATCGGAGCTGTCAAATTGAGCAAGCAATGGCAAATGTCAAACCGACAAAGTTAAAAATCACGTAAGGTAGGTGTTGCTACTTTAAACCTGTGACTTCCTATTTTAGTCGTGTTGCTTTACTTCCAGTATAATGCAGCCTTTTGTGTTAAACCTCTGCAAATTTGGGTACGTTTTATTGACGATTTTATGTGATAAAAATATCTTTTTCGTGAATTTGTATATATTCGGTAAAATTAAGCGATAACACATGTTATTTAAATGGAACGGACTGCACTGCAGTAGTCAGGTCAATTATTTAATAATATAAAAATTTAACGGGAACCAAACGTTATTGGATATAAACAACCCTTTAAATGTTTGTTTACATTTTTTTTAATACCTAAAAGTACAGACTGTAGGTTTCCAGGTGAGCAGATGTAATACTACCAAAGTCATCTCCGGGAACGAAACTTTAGTGCCGGTGACGTCATTATGACGCAAAGTCGCATATAGGATGTTTTTTTATAACAAAATTGCAACACGTCAGCGATTCATTATAATGTAATAATGGTATTATAAATATTATTATTATTGTTTATTTATAAAAATATTTGGTATTTATACAAAAAATTAAGTAAATATTAAAAAAACGGTCAAGTACGAGTCGGACTCGCGCACCGAGGGTTCCGTACAAATACTTTTCATCCTTAAGTGTTTAAGTTAAGTTTGCACCTGGTATGTATAGCGCCCCATACAAATGAGGTGCAAAGTTAACGCAACCAACCCGTTTGTTGTATGGGAGCCCCCTTAAATATTTATTTTATTTTATTTTTAGTATTTGTTGTTATAGCGGCAATAGAAATACATCTTCTGTGAAAATTTCAACTGTCTAGCTATCACCGTTCTTGAGATACAGCCTGGTGACAGACGGACGGACGGACGGACGGACGGACGGACGGACAGCGAAGTCTCAGTAATAGGGTCCCGTTTTTACCCTTTGGGTACGGAACCCTAAAAACGATACGAATAACATTTTGTACTGAATGAAATTCTAATAAAAAAAAAACATTTCCTCAAGTAAATGAAACAAGACAACAAATGTTTCGTTGGATGATGAAAGTATGCAGAACGTTTAAAGTTCAAACATAATAATCGGATCTTCTTTCTTAATTACATGTAGGAAAAATGATGTACGAACTTTTGGAGGTGATATAGGGGACTATTAAGAAGAGTTTAAACCCTACGAGTATATCCGTGTGTCTAATCCGTGTTTTTTTTAAATCGAGTTTTCCAATTTGTTCAGTGCGTACCTAAAATTGTCATGAAGTTTACATTTAAACTAAACTATGCTTATAATTTACATGTATACATTTCACACGTACATTCAGGGCAATATAATTCTCGAACCTCTCGCTAGTTATAAATATGTCAATAAGCTGTCATTTCATTAGGTACCTATAATCTTAATAAAAATACTCTGTATGTAGCTTGACGCCATACCTCTGTCATACGTCTGTCATCGGCACCATAGACCATAGTTTCGCTCCCTGGCTATCTCTATTTTCCCAACAAAATATAGTTGGGTGGTTGTAAGATAGATGGCGTTAGTAGTACAAAATCTGTACGTTTAACTAACTTACCCGCATTAATTTTCCCATGATGCCATTTTCTAATTCCAAGTCAATATCATCGAAGGCAGTAGTGTATGTTACACACAGCAGCACTATGATTATGTATTTTGAGAACGGTTCCGCCATCTTTATTTCATTTAAATAGAGGATTATCTGAAAAAAAAAATGTACTTTTAACATAATAATTACACATTCAGAATAAATAAAGAAACTAAAATAAACTAACTGAATAGATACACTTTTGTTTTGTTAAGGCTTTACTATTTTAGGCAGTAGGTACCTATAAAAACTGATCTAATTCATATCTTAGATACGAAATTTCAGTTTAATGTGGGAAGTCTAGTCATTGATACAATTGTTATAAGTAAATCAGCTAGTATAGAACCATTGCTGAACCACATTATAGAAAAAGTTTAAATATTTTTCTCCATTTAAAAATATACTTAATTCAAAAAATATACGATTTTTTTCTAATTTTAAAAGTCAACAGCAATAAAAATAAATAATAATTAAAAATTAAAATATTTAGCCATACCTATTTAATTATTTTGAAAATGAATAGAAAAAAATAAAATAACAATTTTAAACACTTACCAAAAATACCAATTAAGCATAAACATCCACTCAAGCACACACAGCACAGTCAGCAAAAAAGTTAAAACTCCAAAGAGAAATGACCAAAAAATTGTCAACGCGTATATTTTCAAAATAGGAATGTGCGAAAATCGCATCTCACTCTTATATAAACGCGGAACGATCGTGTGCGGAATAGGGAATCGAGGATTAGGTACCGACAGCAGCCGGGCGTCAACTCAATGCCAAAAGTAAAATGGAGAATGTGAAACAAAAAGTCTACAGGAGTTGTAGGGAACGGATGAAATTATTTTTTTTTTGTTTATTTATTTAATCTTTATTGCACAAAAGAAAACTTATCGTACAAAAGACGGACTTAATGCCATGAGGCATTCTCTACCAGTCAACCTTAGGGCAGTGGAAAAATTGCAGGCGTATTTTTTATGGGAATAAGACGATCAATACAATACCTTATTCCGGTTAGCTTCCCGTATGAGCCAAGCGGAGGGCGGCAAAATTGTTTTTTTTTTTAAATGTAATTATAGATTGATCAGTTACTTATTTCAGACTGTTTGTTTTTACCTATAAAAAAATTCAAGCGCCATGAAAATTCATCCATCATTCCATACTCCGTGAACCGAGGATTAAAACATTCATCTTACAATGAAAACTTATTAAAAAGAAAACCATAGGCGTATGAAGTCTGAAATATTTTCTAAAAAGTTGTATCTTAACTGTTACCGTTCTTTTCAGACGCAGGGAAAGAAGGGCTTGCCGTGTGAATAGGTATAGACGGATAGTGATACGAAGCTGGCAAACCCTTTGCATGTATAGTGTTTTTCTCAAACATAATAATTATATGCAATGAAATAAAAATGCACCACTCAAAAAAAAACAGCTATTTTGCGTGTTCATGAACACAGACGCCATTTAAAAAAAAATACTTCCCACCCAGCCTAGGCCTTCAATTTTGTATCAATCCTTTACAGTTCTCTCGAGTTGTTCCGCCCGAGACGTGATACTTCGAAGTCAGTCGCACGTTATGGCGACATTTCATTGAAAAATAATTTAAACGCACTTTAAGATTTTATTTAAACACGGTTACGCCGACCGTACCGAAAGCTTCACACCGAATTCGACCAGCGTCTGCCGGCTTCGAATTCTATCACACCCAACCTTGACTGTGCTCATTCAGACAGATCGATTCCCAGATATGATACCGATCAATACTAATAAAAGTGTAAAGTAAGAAAAACATTTATAAAATTGAGAAATTACAACAGAAATATGGAAAACTAGATTATACAGTAATATAATTAAAACTATCGTGAGACATCTTTAATCATTATAAAAACGGTTTAAACTCAAGTAAAAATTGCGAAAAATTGGCCCGGACATATTAGATTTTTTTTTTAGATTATAATATGTAGACAGATTTTTTATCTGATATGAGCTGCGCCGCGCGGTGTTACCCGCTGATCCCACGGGAAGACTACTTTTTTCAGAGTGTCAGCTACCTTCATATAAATATGTGTCAAAATTGGTCCAGCCCTTTGAGCGTGAAGAAGTAACAAACATACAATCACGCTCACAAACTTTCGCCTTTATAACTTGTCTCTATTAGACATAAATAATACCTTAATATACGTAAGTTTCTGCTGAAACAAGACCCTGAAAGTCTACCCATCATCTCATGTTGTAGATATCCGCATAAATCCTATGGTTGACTAGTAGAGAATACCATTTGGCATTAACTCCGCCATTTGTATTGACTTTTATTTTGTGAAATTAGAGTTTAAATAAATAACTTTTAAATAATAACCTATATTAATAAATTTAAAACACCTCCGAAATAAGCTGGTCATCATGAGACCCTCATTCAATGAGTGATGTAGAAAAGGGTAAGGACCAAATTCTTTGCATCGTTGGACAACGGAAATCACAATGGAATGTGTCACACCGGAAAAAAAGTAGCATAAAAAATAGTATAAAATTGTAAATGTACGTGTACAAGGTTTGAAGATGAATAATAAATAAACATCGGGACAGGTGAAACTAAATAAAAGCTTGTAAGCACAATTGGTAACGTTGTCTTCGCTTCGACAAATTTCCGTTGTGACACGTAGCACAATGTTGTGTCACTCGTCGCACAATGGAGGCAAAATACTTCACGACCTAACCAGAAATAACAACATGGCAGCACAATCGAAGTCAAGCTTGCAAGTTCGGAGTCAGTGTTCCATTAAAATAATTGAAGAATCTACTGGAATAGCGTTGTAAGTTCCGTGTAATGTCGTCGCACAACTGGAGGTTGCACAATGGAAGAATATTTGGGACATGCATAAAATAGCCGCAAAATTTAAAATGATGAAGGATATCGAATATTAAACTATACCTGCGTCTTAACAAAACCTAAGACTATACATACAAATAAACTGTATAAGTTAAGGCGTTCGTACTTTAAAACAAAATCAATATATTCTCGAGAAAGCAGAGTAAGGACATATTCATTTTGTATGGGAAATATAGTAAAGATAAAAAAGTATATTTCTGAATAATTGTTTTATTAACTATTCTGAAAATCAATTCGTTTATTGATGATTGGGTTAATAGGAACTGTTATTTGGCGTGTTTTTCTACTCTACAAATTAACGATAAATGTTCTATTTTCAGTTTGAGATGAGGTGGACATTAATGTATGACAGTATTTGCAAAGAATTTGGTCCTTACCCAAAAAGCTACTAAAACTGATCATAACTACAAAATTTTGAATTCTTAGCTTTAATATTGGCTGAGATCTTGTCATTTGTTCCAATTAAACCGGAATATCTTGGAAACTACTGGTCCTAATTCCACCAAACATAGCTAAGAACCATCTCGACGGAAATGTTTTTCGATTTTAATAAACCGCACTCAAATTGTTCGATCTGTTTGGGAGCTACAATGCCACAGACAGACACACATATAGAAATAAATACACATGTTTAACTTATAACACCCCTCTTTTATCGTCGGGGGTTAAAACCGCTAAATAGCCGTTATAAAACTAATGACATAAAACCAAACGAATCACGACCTAGCTCAATACGGTATTGGCTATAGTGAAAATTAATTATGTCCTTGATAATACTAAACATACATTCAGAAATACACGGAACCATATAAACTACCACTAACATTTGGACATTTTACCATTTTTAATTGGACAAGAAACAAAAAGAAGACATGTTTCGACTACTGACTTTTATGATGTCACAAGCCAGTATCTTCAAAGAAACTTCATATTAATTTGAGCATTTCAGCTGTCAATGCTGTCATCAAATACCGTATTGTATTGATGTGTACATAATTCCATGTTCGAATCTCACCCACTTTTTAATTTTTTGGCACCGTACCTACCTTCGCTATTTAGGTTACTAGTGTCAGTAGTGTCAGACAAAATAATTCGCCAAATCCGACAGATCGCAATCGCATAACTGTGTCTAACTGTACCCACGACCCGAAATCCGGCGCCGACTGTACATGAGGCGAATGACTAAATAAGGGACATTTTAGTCATGATGTCATTGATTTGTAACTGATCACCAGGTGTTCCAAATTAGGCCTACTTTCTTTACAAAGCTTAATAGTAATACTTAATACTAATTGTGGGCTATTGCATTGCATACAATACTTTTCATACGAGCAAAATGCAGAAAGACATTTTTTACTTTAATCGTCATTCCCCACTATGAATTTAAATTTTTGATGAGACCCTTTTCGTGTTTCTCAAACTGACCTATTAAAATTAAAAAAAAGAAACAATATGATCGCGATTCATGGCCAGTACCTCGTCATTGGTAATTTTTTTTGACAAATAATTTCAACCAATCAGGGAACAGCAGCATGTTTTTTTTAATCAAGGATGTTGATGTTCTCTTTTTGAAATTCATTTGAGTTGAGTGGCGAGATGTCTTATGACTAAGTATAAAGTTCAGGACCATAGAGTGCCTATAAAATGATGGTACAGGGTTAAAACACCAACAGGTTCGTCATCTAGTAGCCATAGTACAAGCATAGCTTAGTTTTGGACTAGGTCGATTTGTGCAAGATTGTCCCTTAGGCAATTTTTTTTTCAACGCGCTGAGTAGGTACCTCCTTTTGTGAAGTCAGTTAAAAATACTAATGGAACTTTACAAATGTCCATATTGCGAGCAGCTATCTTTTCGGTCTAAACGGCGGTCGGCGACCCCGAATCTTAGACATTTTAGCGGCATAACGCATAACTCTACTTAACTACGTGCGTGGAATAAGATTTAGTCATTGATGGATAGACAATGTCATAGCGTCAGTTCGACAAACTTTAGATTGTCCTAACGCTACTTGAGAAATTGGGATAGATTCTTTTTTAGGGTTCCGTACCTTTACTATGAGATAACGTGACCCACGGTATAAAAAACAAGGTATGGCATTCCGGAATGACAGGCCAGACTTGTGACATCATCACGCGATGATTGGTTGGTTGGTTCTGTCAATCCGTTTCTGTGTTGCCAGTAGTATATCTTAATACTCCCCGATTCCCTTGGTACCTGTATGAATGTCTTAAAATTAAGAGTGTATAAAATCAATTATTACGACCAAAACATTTATTCAAAGAATATGACAATTGTAATGCAATTTTTTATTTTGTACGACTGGCGTTGAATCTTGTTTCCTTATAATTATTTTGTTACCATAAAGCGGCAAGTAATGAGTCTACGTCACAAGGCTGCCTTGTCGGAATGCCCCATACCTTGTTTTTGAAGTGAAACTTCTAATGCGACTTCCAACAAGGTTGCGTTAAACGTTAAACGTAAACTACCGTGGAGGGGGTAGGAAAGCACTGTTGCGTTAAACGTTCAACGCAACAATCCCACGGACAATGCGACGGATTTAAGGTTATGTCAAGGTACGTCTCTTGTGAATATGAATTGATTGTTAGGTTTTCTCTTTTGAAATTGCAATGTCTACCGCTTCCTATTTTCATTTCCACATTACGAAGATTCACTTCTTCCGCGCGCAGGGCCTCCACGCACTATTTTTTTTTTACTGTGACGTGACCGTTCCCTTACCACCCTTACCATAATTTTTATAGAGAATAGTACAGTGGCGCCTCTAGCGGTTACTTTGTAGAAATACACTTTACGCAGTCGCTACCGAGTACTGTCACTGTAAACTCATGGCAAGGGTACCGTGCCTCAGTCGGGGAAAACGGAACCACTATTATAATAAGATTAGACTGTTGTCTGTCAACCTGTATCTAGTATAACGAAGTTGAGGTGTCAATTTTAAATTTAGTTTTCAGGGTTCAAGGACTGGTGATCGTCGTTTGTTTTCAAAATCCAATCTAAGATGCGTGCAATAATGACCATATTAATAGATTCTTCCAAGGGGTTTTTAAAAGCAAACCGTCGATACTTAAGTATTCCGAAATTTGGATCAATTTCTAGTCTTAGATCATATTTCCAATTATTATCCTAATGAAAGCTGCATGTTGTGTCTACTATTTAAGGGTGTACAAAAATGTAACCGACACATCTTAAATTAAGTTATGATAATTTTGTATTATATCCAATTTGTGGACCATAAAAAAAAAAGAAATTGAGAAATTAACAATAAAGTTTGTTTATACTTAGGTACTTACGTTGGCAATAATTAGGTAAATCACACAGCGCGTGTAAACTCTGTCTTTGCTTAAAGTTAACAACAAGTGTACGATTTCAGTGTACCTACATACTTGTTGTTGATCTAAAGCTGTGGCGTGGCGTCCATAGAACCCGATTCCCACCGGATTGTCCATTAATTGTTTCTTATTGCAAATGTTTGGAAATCTTGTGTACCTATTATTTTTTTTGTGTTAATGTTATTACTATTGTACCAATGTAATAGCCATGTATTCAATGACGATGCAAAAGTGGTTCCAGTGAATCCCAATTGATTAAATGATTCTTATCTTATCTTATCTTATCTTAACAATACGGAAACGGCTTGCCCTGAGGTTTTGTTTGACTCCATACCACTAATTTAAAACCATGAATTTAGTGAGTGCGCTGCGACTGGTTTTGTTACCAATTTTAATTTAAAAACACTGATTTCTTTTTACTATACATGAAGTATGTATTCATCTATATATAATTATGTTTATCGTCGTCTAGTGTCCGTAACACTAGCCTACTAGAGCTTACTGTGGGACTAGATCGATTTGTATGCGGTTGTCCGATATTTATTTATTGTTTATTTATTTATGATATAATAAGATTTATTTCTTTAATCACAAGACAAGACACATATGTGAATAATATTCTAAATAAAAGGTAACTAGTGCTCCCTTAGTCAGTTGGTACTCAACCCTTATAACTCTCGTTATTCTTTATACCACCGTTAAATTGCTCTTAAGCAGCTTTTAGCAGCAATGTGAACTTAAGGCTGAATAATTATATCATTTTTTTTTTATATAAATGAATATTGGGACAAACACACACAAATCAACCATAGTCCCAAACTAAGCAAAGCTTGTACTATGGGTACTAGACGACGATATACATAATATACACATCATAACATCCATGACCCAAGAACAAATATTCGAGTTCATCACACAAATATTTGCCCCGGCCGTGTTTCGAACCTGGGACCGCCAGCTCAGTAATTTGTGGCCATATAAGAGCTTTAAGCTCCAAGGTTAAGCTTAAGGTCTGTACGTATACAGCCCTTATACAGGAAATTTATGCAGCTTTAAGAGTAATTGACATTACTTATTCAGGTGTTATACAGACTTTGTGTGTTACTTGGGGTACAAATGTGAAGGAGCGGGTCATCCTGATACAGGTATCTTCTGATACTTACTTAAAAACATTATGAAATATATATATTTTTTAATTTTTTAGGGTTCCGTAGCCAACTAGGAACCCTTACCTATAGTTTCGCCATGTCCGTCCGCGGCTTAGCTCCGTGAGCATTAGTACTATAAAGCTGAAATTTTGTATGAGTATTGTGTATGTATCACGCCGACAAAACGGTACAATTTTCGGGTACCTCCCGTACACCTAAAGTGGGGGTGAATTATTTTTTTCGTTCGAACACTACTGTGTGGGGTATCGTTGAATAGGTCTTTTAAAAATAGTAGGAGTCCTCAAACAATACTTTTTAATAAAGTCAGCAGCAAAATTTTGTAAATATTCGCTTCGGAAATCAAAAAAACTGTGTCCCCCCCTCTAACTTTTCAACCACGGGTCAAAAAATTATGGAAAAATTCATGAAAGTGAGGTCTGTGGAGTGATTAAATTACTTTCAATGAAAACTATATTGAATAAAACCGGTCGAGCCATTTTTGAGTTATCGCAAATATCCATAATTTTCTTTAAATGGACGTAAGTTGACTTCCAGGAGGTAATAAGTAATTACAGTTACTTTGGCGTTGACGACCTTTTTATAGAGCTTGAAATCTTTCTCGTAATTTAAACCTCGGGCTTAAAGCCGCTGTTTTTGGCCCATCTATTGTGAAGGATGAACAACTACGGAACCCTACACTGAGCGTGGCCCAACATGCTCTTGGTCGGTTTGTTTTAATTTCATTTAAATTTACCGCTACTGCAGGCCCTATAGAGTCAAACCACGCTAACTCACGAGTCAGTCTTATGGTTTGACAGTTCATTTGGTTGGAAGAGATAGCGTGGTTTGACTTTAGGTGGAATACAGCCAACCTATAGATGCACGCGGAAAACCAGATTGAATAAATTACCAATATCACAGATAGTATCACATAACATAGTAATCTATTGCAATTCAGTAATACGAGAATCCCAACGCAAACTTGCGCAGAATTTTAATAGGATCCTGTAGGTAAGCCAACGACCTGGAATGAGTTTTACATAACATTGCTGTTTTAAGAAGTTTGTTTCCAATGTTTTCTTTATATTATTATACACGATGATTTTTAATCGGTGATCAGGTACCAACTTTTCTAACTCAGTAATTGATGACGGTCACGTTGAAGTCGTAATTACATGAAAACATACTTTTATTTTTCTATGATAATTTTTATTCTAAAACCAATTTTGTCTTAAATTCGTTGTCACCCTACTAATCTGTATGGTTCAGTGAGCGTACAAGTCTTACAACCTCTGTAATAATTTAATGGTAATGACTGTTTATGAGTAATAACTTGTCAAATTTCGTCAAATTTCCCGCCAAAGCGATGGCGCTGGACGTAGGTATCGTACACGTATCGTACTTCAATGATTTATGTAGGATGACCATCTATTTAGTGGTTATTAGTTTTAATCATGCTTTAAGTTTTAATTAATTAAATGTGAGGTAATTGTGTGAGACCTCGCTTATTAAGTTTAATTTTAGCTGGATATTTAAATTGTTCTACTCCTGATCGCCGATTAAGAATCATCGTGTAAGTTGGCTTTGTCTAAGCTGCCCGTTTCCTTGTTTTGTAAATACTGCCGCACAATGTTGCATGTTTGCGTCTTAATCGTGTAGGGAAGCTCACTTTAGAACAAATGGGAAACAAGTTGAAAAAAAAAACGCAAAACATATTTACAAAAGGTTTAACTTGCAATAGCATCTACACTTTCTATTGAAAAATTTAAAAAACATGCAACCGTAACATACTTAACTTACACAAATCGGTCTAGATACACAGTACAATCTAGTAGGCTTGTGATTGATATCGTCATAGACGACGATATACATACAACTTATATTATAAATAATAAACATCCATACTAATATTATAAATGCGAAAGTGTGTCTGTCTGTCTGTCTGTTCCTCTTCACGCTTAAACCGCTGAATCGATTTTGATGAAATATGGCATGGAGATAGTTTAAGATCCGAGGAAGGACATAGGACAGTTTTCATCATTAAAAATATTGAAAAGTGAGTAAGTAATTCATGATGACATTGATGACCCTGTAGGAAATGTAATGATTAGACCAAAAGCACAATTGCTCTTACATTTGCTTAGGCGCTTTTAATAATCCCTTATAGGTATTAATTAAGGTGATAAAGTTCTTTATGTATCGTTTTGTACGAAGTTGCTTTCATACTTCCAAGTTCCACGCGGACGTAGTCGCGGGCAAAAGCTAGTATTTATATAAGGTACCGGCAACAAAGTTTATTGAGCGTAAACTCACTTTCGGATTGGATTTATGCAAAAGCGGAATAATTAGTGACGCACTCGGACAAATAAAGCTTCGTAATTTTTGGGTGATCCTATTTTTACCCCTGACGAAAAACGACGTTTGTATATATGTCTGTGGCATCGTAGCGCCCAAATGGATGATCCGATTAACACACTTAAATGTTTTTTTTATCTTATAGTCTTATCGGTCGAGATGTTTCTTAGCAGTGGATGTTCTATGGCTGAAATGATGATGATGATAGGCAACGTGTGAGGATACCGTATCGTAGTCCGTATGCCGCAATACAATGGAAACGGTATTTGCATTTGATAGGCAAAGCAGGCGTTCGTAGGGGTTCGGTTCTGGAGGACTTGATTATGCCGTGGTAAACAAAACATTAACGTAGGTAGACTTTTTTTTTATCTCATAGGGGGCAAACGAACAAACGGGTCGCTTGATGGAAAGCGATTACCGTCGCCCATAGACTAAGACAACTGCATCACCAGAGAAGTCTCAAGTGCATTGCCGACCGCGCAGGTGGGAGTATGCTCTATCTTTATAGTTACTATTACTGTAAAATAATAAATATCTTTTCTCAAACATGCAATGAAATGTTGTCATAATGTGCGTCATAACAGACTTCGAAGTATCACGTTTTGGGCGAAACAACCCGAAAGAACTGTTAAGAAATTTCATACAAAATTTAAGGCCTTGGCCAGGAAGTATTTGGGTGAATCAACTTTTTCTTGCTGTTATTCTGTCCGTGACCCAGGGGATAATAGTGCTTGAATTTCTAAGAAAAGTGTTGATAATTGATATTACTGGTATTATCAGGAGATAGTCTACTTGAGAATGGGCTTATCACTGCTTAAATTACAAAGCTTTTGCTAAATATAACCACAGAAAATCGTAGTTTTAAAAAACCGGCCAAGTGCGAGTCGGACTCGCGCACCGAGGGTTCCGTACAAACACTTTCCATCCCTAAGTGGTTAAGTTAAGTTTGCACCTGGTATGTATAGCGCCCCATATAAATTAGGTGCAAAGTTAGGTATTAAAATATAAAACAATTTTCGTTGGTAGTTTTTATAGTAATGTACATCATATATTTTTTTTGGATTTTTCATTTTCTTATTTTAGAAGTTAGAGGGGGGGGGACCAACTTTTTTCCACTTTGGAAGCGTCTGTGACGCAAACTATACGGTTTAGAAAAAAAATATTTTAGAAACCTCGATATCATTTTTGAAGACCTATCCATAGATACCCCACACGTATGTGTTTGATGAAAAAAATTTTTTTGAGTTTCAGTTCTAAGTATGGGGAGCCCCCAATAATTATTATTATTTTTTTATTTTTGCATCAAAATCTTAATGCGGTTTACACAATACATCTACCTACCAAGTTTCAACAGTATAGCTCTTATAGTTTCGGAAAAAAATGGCTGTGACATACGGACGGACAGACAGACGGACAGACGGACAGACGGACAGACGGACAGACAGACATGACGAATCTATAAGGGTTCCGTTTTTTGCCATTTGGCTACGGAACCCTAAAAGTGACCTAGGGGCATCACCATGGCAACGAGTGGCAGAAAATAGTTAATTGACCCATTTATTTTAAACATGGCGTCTGTGTTATCGAACAGGCTAAACAGCTGTTTTTTTTTGTACTTATCTTATCTTTTTATTTCATTGCATACCTATGTCTGAGAAAAGCACTATACATGACTTAGCCGTGAAAAGGGCTTGGCGGTTTCGTATCACTATACCTACTCAACCGGCAAGCCCTTTCTCGGCGTGTGCAGTAATGTACCATATTTTATCTTATTAGCCTTTGAGTTTCTGGTGGTCATACTCATAATGTGGTGTCCTGGTTTCCGGGGCACAAACGATTTGATACTTAGTCTGACAGTCCCGGGGTTGATTTTTCGGAATAAAAGTAGCCTGTGTTAATTCAGGGTATCATATACCAAACTTTATCAAAATTGGTTCAGCCGTTTGAGCGTGAAGAAGTAACAAACAAACACATAAACACACTAAGGTAAGGTTTAGTAATATAAATAATCACAAGCTATAGAATGCCACATGGAGACAAAATGTATATTTGACAAAATTAAAACAGAAATTAAATAAATAAGAAATACTCAACAAAGGTACTACTTAATAAAGGGTTTCATTTCGTTACTTTTTGACCATGGTTAGGTATGGGTCCATTGGGCTACATGATTCCGCCAATGTCGAACTCACATGACATGGCTGTTAGCGTAAGTTTTTGCTTGCATTTTCCATGCCGTTAATGAAAAATTGTGGCTGTCTGTGGCATATAGTCGTCTTTATGAATACTTTGAATCCAATAACCTATTCGCCAAGGAACAAAAAGGTTTTCGTAAAAACAAATCCATTAACATGGCTATTTTCGATATGATAAAAAAAGTCCTAGCGAACATGAACAATAGATTACCGGTATCTGCCATCTATATGGACATGACAAAAGCCTTCGACTTTGTTGATCATGAAATATTATTGAATAAAATGTATAAATATGGAATTAGGGGAAATGTCCATGAATTAATCAAATCGTATCTTAGTAACAGGAAACAAGTCACACAAATTACAAGAATTGACACTGAATCAAACGAAGAGATCATATACTCATCAAGTTCTAGAGAAATTCGGTACGGCGTCCCTCAAGGGAGTATCTTAGGACCCCTGTTATTTATAATATATATTAATGATCTACCGAAAATTACTGAACATCATATGGTTTTATTTGCCGATGACAGTACTATTATATTCACTGACACACAACCCGAAACAGTTGAATCGGAAATAAACGGAACTGTCGAATCTACTATACAATGGCTTGTAGACAACAATCACAAAGTAAATCTGACCAAAACTCATATTATGCATTTCAAACAGAGACGCAATAATATACAAAACCCTAGTATTACTTATAAGGATGTTAATATTTCAGAAGTAGACAGCACAAAATTCTTAGGCCTTGTATTGGATCAAAGTCTGTCATGGAAATTTCAAATTGACACTGTGTGTAAAAAACTTAGTAGCTTTTCGTATGCTCTGTATATGCTACGGAAGATAGTTGGAGAACCGGCTGTGTTGACTGCATATCATGCATACGTCTCTTCAACATTAAGATATGGGATAATATTCTGGGGTAACTCTACTGATAGGGAATTGGTATTTAAGGCGCAGAAAAAATGCATAAGAGCAGTACGTGGTCTGCGACCCATGGATTCATGTAAAACCCATTTCGTAGACTTAAAAATTCTCACCTTCCCTAGTTTATACATATTTGAAGTGGCTTTGTTTGTGAAATCAAATCCTAATGAATTTCAGTATTTTTCAAGTAGAAGATTAAAAAACAAGTTGTGTGCAGCCCCATCTAAGACAAGATTGATGTCAAAAAATATTATAGGAATGGCCCCAAAAATTTTTAACCATCTACCTGCTAATATTAAGGAAAAAGAAAATGTATTAGAATTTAAGCGGGCTTTAAATAGATTTCTGGCTCAAAAAGCTTACTATTCTGTCAACGAATACTTAAATGATAACACTAATCTACAACAATGAGCATGTTAGCTGTAAGATTTTGTATGCCTCGAGGCAGAACATAGCTGGACTAACTTATATGTACCTACCATCTAGCATAATTACTTACATTATGTGTATACCTACTGTTCACAAATAAATGATTTGATTTGATTTGATTTGATTTGTCATTATCAATACTAGTATTATACAGTCCGTTCTCATTGTCCAAAACGATTAATGTCTACCAACATTACAAGAGAAATGAAAGGAAACTAAACGTTTACGGCTACTCGAACGCGCTATCAACTTAATTACACTGGTAACACCACTGCGTTCGTACGTCACATCACACTGCACTGTCTCAGTTGTTTATCAATTTCTTGTGCATTCTAAAATCTAAGGATATAATAGTAAATATCTAATCCAATGAGCGCAAAAGTGAGTTGATTGATACAATGTCGGATGAAACAGAAACTTACTGCCGCCTTTGTGCGGAAACAACACCAATAGCGCAGCTAATATCCGCAGAAGACGACGTCGCCATGAGCTCAAAAGTTCTAACAAAAATGCAATGGATAAACATCGATGTTTCGTCAGATATCCTACCAACAACAATCTGTTTCTCCTGCTTCGATTTATTGGAGAGAACGTGGAAATTTTTGCACAACGCACGCACCGCGCAAGTTAAATTATTGTCCATATTTGTAAAAAAAACAGATGACGATCAAACCACTTCGAATTCCGTCGAGATTAAGGCTGCTAATGAGGATTCAATTGGAAAACCTGTAGATAAAGACTGGGAGGACTTCCAAACGACTAAACAGGAGGTGAAAATAGAATCGAGCGATCAATTAGAGGGTATAACCACAGTAGATGCCAGCACACTTCTCCAAATTGATCTTATTCATGTGAAAGCTGAACGACAGAGCGAGGAAGATATTTACGACAACTCAATTGATTCCGACGGCTTTACCAGCGACAGCAATGCCCCATTGGCGGAGAAAAAGAAGAAATCCAGACGTAAAAAGGGTGTATATGATAATTTGACTGACTTAGACTTATCGGAGCTAACTTGTACTTGGGAGCAATACATGTGCCGTTGTGCCCAATGTGATGCTCAGTGCAAGAACATGGAATCCTTGCAGCTTCATTCCCTGCAAATACATTCGTGCTGCTGTGTGTTTAAGTGCTTGGACTGCGGTAAAGTGATTTCAAGTTACCGATCCTTCATAAACCATGTTCGTACTCACAATAAAGGCCTTAGACGCTGCTGTGAATATTGCAATAAGCGATTTTCCTCATCATCATTCTTAAAAAAACATGTCTCAAATATGCATCGAAAGTCCTATTTAACTACTTGCTCAAACTGTGGATCGAACTTTGAAACACCAGAGCTATTGCAAGACCACATTCTAATGTTTTCTAAAGGTCAAAAGAAGCATAGGAAACAGGAAACGTTAGAGCTAGACCTGAAATGCGAGCATTGTCACAAAGAATTCAAATCACGAAGCAATCTGCAACAGCATAAACTTGTTCATATGGATCGAAACAGAGAATTTGCTTGTCATGTTTGCGGTAAGATGTTTTATACCAAAGGGACGCTCAGTACTCATATGAATACTCATGAAGACACTAAACCACATAAGTGTGAGTTTTGTCCAATGGCATTCCGAGCCCGTGGTAACCTCGTATCCCACATCAGCCTCCACTCTGGATCAAAGCCATTTGTCTGTGAGCAATGTGGCAAAAGCTTCAGAGTTAAACGCCACTTGAAATCACATTCCATAGTCCATACAGACTTGATGCCGTACGTATGTGAATATTGCAATAAGCAATTCCGTTTCAAAACCAGATTGAATTTACATTTAAGACAGCATACTGGAGCCAAACCATACACATGTCTTTTATGCCAAAGGGACTTTACAAATGGATCCAATTTCAAGAAGCATATGAAGCGTAGACATAACATTGACACGTCAAAGAAGAAATTGAACAATGTTAGTAAAGAAGAATTGGATAATCAGGTAACAATTCAGGCCGTTCAAGCTACAGTGCAAGCAACGATCCAGGCGATCCAGGCAACGCAAGCATGAGTGCTACCTGTATGACCAAGACCTCTAGCAGAACTGACACGGCACTAGATCGGACAGCCAATCTTACCCATCACTCCTTTCAATGGCGATATGTTATTGTTACAGCAGCCACACAGGTTGCATAAGCAATTAAGCACCTATACAGCCCCTATACAGCTTAAATTAGAGTTTAAATGGCTGCATTGTTTTAAAGGCTACTTGCTACTTCTCCAATAATCAAAGTTTTTTGAAGACAGGACTATTTGAAAAAATATGATTGTTTAATCCTCAAAAAACTATTTCCCTATTGTGCAACAGTTAAAACCATCAGACTATCTTTAAAGTCATAAATGTAAATGTCGGAAAGTGACTGTGCTATGATTAATCTGTCACGAGACAAACTTGTTTATTTTAGTTATGTACACTGTTAAAAGTAACTTCTATTGTGGCCGAAGAGTGTAGAATGGAATTGTCTAAGTTGAGTGTCTCCATTGTAGATCCGTACGTTGTAATCAGGAGAAATCCTTGAAAAACTATCTAGTTTTTGGTTTTCTATCACTCAAAAAAAGTCAAATTATTATAACTAAAATAGTTATGGCACATTTCAAATAATTCAATATGTGTGTTCATTTGCATGAGCAGAAGGCGAGGATACTACATATGCTAATCGAGGCTTCATTATTGTACTGACTGAGTCCATAATATAACATTTTCTTGGTAAATAATGAATTACATGATATTTTTTTTCAGCAAATTTTTTTTTTAGGCTTATTAATTCATTATACTCAAAACCGTTTGTACATTCCAACCTAATACAAGAAAAAAGTGGCCCATATATTTTTTTTGTAGGTACATTATTTTTATGAATGAAGAACACTATTTTTAAAACTTTACGGTTATGTACTGGCTTCGGATTTTTCGTAGAGGAGGAAGTGAGAGTAGGGGATTTAGAGAGCTATGGAGCCGACATTTAGCATGACATTTAAATAACAAACTGCTGAAAGAAGAGCCTTTTTCTACGCCTTGGTTGGGCTTTCCACAGCTGAGGGAATACGTAGTTGTAATAGAGATGGGCCGAAAACGAATATTTGGCCAAATATTCGGTTTAGCTCTTACCGAACCGAATATTCAGTTCTACGGAATCGCTAGAAACAGGTTTTGACAGATCTGCGCTCAGCGTTTCGGTTTTCGAACCCTGGCACTCGCGCCATTTGACATGTCGTGTTAGTTTACGTTTTTGCGGTAATTAAAACAACTCTGGACGACGGTTTTTTGCATAATAATTGTATCTAATATTTTGACGCACGTTTATTTATTTTTGGCAGTTGCTTAGAATGCTGAAATAGGATCTCAATCCGACGAACTACGAAACAACTTACCCTCGTTATTTACTTTGTTTATTCGGTAAACATTCGGCAATGTAACCGAACTTTCCGGCCGAATACGAACTTTGAAAAACTTGTCGTATATACCGAATACCGAATATTCGGCCCATCTCTAGTATGTAAATATAATAAATAAATAAATATAAATATCAGACAACCTCACACAAATCGATCTAGTCCCAAATTAAGCTCAAGAAGGCTTGTGGTATGGGTACTAGACGACGATGTACATACTTATATAGATTAATATATACTTAAATACATAGGAACAACCATGACCCAAGCACAAATATTCGAGTTCATGACACAAATATTCGCCCTGGCCGGGATTCGAATCCGGGACCGCCGCTCAATAGGCAGGTGCTTGCAAACAGCCAACCGCGTCGTATGTAATAACCGAAATGGCTTTTTGGACGTATTAAGACGTCATGTTAGTTTAAATATTATGTATAAAATTTGCCTAATTAGTAATTACTTAGAATACGAAGTTATTATGTACCTAAATAGAATTTGTATTGTATATAGTACGTTAGTATTTATTTTTCGCAGCACTGTAATGTAGGGAATTAAAGCAATATTTTTAATACCTGTATGTGTTGTTTAATTACAATAAATAATCACTACATAATATAAAACAAAGTTTCCTAATGAGTTTGCGATTGCAAAAACTCGTTAGAAAAGTTCTTTATTCTAAATGAGCGTAGGCGACCAGTAGGCTAGTAGACCCAGTTTTGAAATATATTTCAAACTAGCTTTTGCCCGCGACTACGTCCGCGTGGAACTTGGAAGTATGGAAGCAACTAGGGAATGCAAAAACCGACCAAATTTCATAATAACCGATTATTGTGTCAGTTATAACAAAAAATAACCGATTAATCGGTTATAACCGATTATTACAAACTTTGAAAAAAAATCGAAGAAATATGGTCTCAACGTGAAAAGCTATGCTGCGTACGACTTATAAATGAAACACAAACGATGTCTGGTACTTATCTATTTCTTTAATCAACAAAAAAATACAAACATTTCTAATTTCAATATTTTCAATCAACAATCAAGTTCAATCAACTTCAGGATTTCTTTATCCATTACTCTACCTGCGCATTAGTAAGAAAGAGATGGGAGACGTTTATCTCCAAAGTAGGAAAAAATGCGCCGTCGTATATTAGCTATAATACCACAAACGCAAAAAAGTAATAATTTGCATTGATGTGTATTATTATTTATATGTTCCGACCGTTCCGAGTTTCCTCGGAACTCGGTTCCGGGCTTGGCAGTTTCGGTAGTCGTAAATTTGTTTTAAGTACAGTACCTAAGTTTTTTTTTTTAATTAGCCTGTTAGAGTGTCAAAGGCCTCTCTATTTGATCTCCACAACTCCCTGTTAGACGTTGCTTCCGACCAGTCGACCAGGAATGCGTCTAGATCGTCCCTCCATCTCCGCCTCGGTCTGCCTTGACGTCGCCGCCCATCTTGCGGCACCACTTTGTGACTATATAAGCCCACCTGTCTGGTTGCATGCGGCTAACGTGACCAGCCCAGTCCCACTTGAGTTTAGGGTTTTTGCTCCAACATCAGCTACACGTGTTTTTAAGCGCAGCGTGGTGTTCCGGATGCGATCCATCCTTTTAACACCTAGGAAACTGCGCTCCATTGCGCGTTGGCAAACCTTCAACTTGGACTTCTGACTCTCCGTGAGTGACCAATTGACCATGTCTGAGCACCGTAGGTTAGGATAGGCAGAATGCACATGTCGACGAGTTTGCGCTTAAGTGTTAACGGGAGGGTTCCCTTCATCATAGCTTTCATGGACCAGTAGCTCTTCCAGACGTTTGAGACTCGTCTTTCGACTTCCTTATCTTGTCTGTTGCTGAAAGAGACTATCTGGCCCAAGTAAATATACTCGTCGACGTAATGCATAGTCTGCCCATCTACCTCGACTCTACGTTTTGTGCTGTTGGTCATAATTTTAGTCTTTAGGCGGTTCATTTGAAGTCCAACTTGAAGTAACCTAAGTTACTTAGCTTGTAATGATGTTTGGTTTCGCGGTATACTACGAAAATTACGAAAATGTAATGATTTAAACAAATATTAAATTACCGATTATAACCGATTACGAAATAAAAATAATCGGTTAATGATATGACTGAAATAACCGATTATAACCGATTTTTTCGGTTTCGGTTAAAACCGATTTGCATTCCCTAGAAGCAACCTCGTACAACACGATACATATCCACCTAATCACCATAATTAATAAAAGGGATTATTAAAAGCGCCTAAGCAAATGTAAGATCAATTGTGCTTTTGGTCTGATCATTACATTTCCTACAGGGTCATCAATGTCATCATGAATTACTTACTCACTTTCAATCTTTTTAGGGATAATTTCCAGTATGAAAACTATCCTATGTCCTTCCTCGGATCTTAAACTATCTCCATGCCAAATTTCATCAAAATCGATTCAGCGGTTTAAGTGTGAAGAGGTAACAGACAGACAGACACACTTTCGCATTTATAATATTAGTATAGTATTAGTATAGTATTGATTAGAGTAAGGTTTTATACTTTTTTCTATGTAATTAACTAATGTACAAAAGTTAATTAAAGTTTTTAGTAATAGTTATTTAAATTACTATTTTAGGTTTTATGAATTGTAAATTTTGAAATCTTGTCAATTTGCAAAATGTGCCTCTGTCAGTAATCAAATCTTGCAATTTAGACATAAATAGAGTTGAAATTTTGCATGTCCACGTGAATCGGATGACAATGCAATATCATTATGACATGTAGCTGATCGAAGCCAAAAGCTGGTAGTGGTGATGTTGATACTAAGATCATAAGTGGTTAAGGCGGCAACAGTGGCTATAGCGACAACAGTGGCGCAATGGCCGTTGTTTCAAAAGTATTATAGGTAGCTTTCCGTCTCTCTTACTCTTCGGAAGCCCTCCCGATATATACAGGTCACATCCAGTTTCTCTGCGTCAGCCATGTAACAAACCCGTTTTGCGAGTGTTTTTTTGTTATGACGTAAGAAAAAGTGAGTTTTAAGGTAGATATAAGTACTGTTTATTTTTTCACAAACCTTTCGTCTTATCAATGGAGTTATATTTTTGCTAAGAAATAAACTTAATTGAGGTCATTTTGGCGTATACCGCGCTTCGATTTACGTAAAACCATCACACGTGGTATGAGTTAATCCCAAAATGGCCGTTTTGTACACAGTGGCTCAAATCACTTAAGTACACAGTGGTTCATGATCCACTGTGTACTATTGGTACTGGATAATGGTTAACAGACATTAATTTAGAAAATTTAGCGAGATGTAATAATTTTTGTTAATTTTCCCTTTTAGGATGGCTCGTCCAGCAAGGCCCAATGAAATAGATAAACCTACAGCTGATGACATGAAAAAAAAAATTGTTTGAGCGTGTGAAATGCGTCTAAATTTCAGGAATTCTTTTCACTGCACTGAGACGTTATCATTTTAAGACTCGATATATTAATGTCGGCTAGGTTCGTTTACGCCAAATTATAGCGTTAGTAAAATGTGCAATGAAGAGCAACAAGAATTTTTAAAAGATTATTTCAAATACTGTGCGTTACTGTTTTACGGATTGAGCACAAAGGAATTTCAAAAAATAACTTTTTTATTTATTTTAAGGCCAAAGAAACATTTTGTATGATATTTTATGCAAGATACTAATTAAGTTATGGTAGTTACCTAGTTTATGTAGCAGTTATGCGTTGATTATTAACTAAGTCATAAAAAAATAAGCTCGTTTAGTACATTTTGAATGTGTAAGACTGAAAAGTCACTTTCAGGCTGAAGTAGTCAAAAAAAGTTTTCTTTTCTGATGTCTAACTTATTGTTTGATTAAAACAAAAAAATAAAGACCTTTACGAAGCAAAAAAATGCATAATTAGTTGAGTTATATTATAGATGATCCACTGTAAACTTGTCTGATTCACTGTAAACTGAGGGCCGATTCACTGTATCCCACCCACAGTACACAATGGCTCAAATGAGTTTTTTTAGAAAATACTATATATTTTCCAAAATATTATCTTGTCGAGCTAAATCGATTGGAATAATCAATATATATTAGTTACACTATAACACGGATCCTTTCACACCTTTCCAACACTCACACAAATCAAATTACATCTCTGCAAAAAAAAGTGACCCACTGTTGCCGCCTTGACCCCACCCTAAGTGTCAATAATTATCTGAAATTATGGATTAATTATAATTATCTAAATTCTTGATGCATGGAGGAGGTAAGTAAGGAGCCGATAATACGATGGTTTACCCTAAATCTAAATAGCGGAACTGACAAACTTCATATTTTTAAGACAAGAATTTTATTATTTATCTTTATTCCGCTTAGAAAGAGGACGTTATCACTGATTTTGAAAATTTCCTGAGATTACTAATTATTTTAATATTTATTTATGGGAACAATTTATACGCCCAACAAAATGGCTTTTATACCCCAAAACTAAATTCCAAATAAAATGAATTGCCTCCATAAATTAAACCCACTCTATACAGTGCTCCCCAAATTAAATCATTTTTTATTCTAAAATCGATATACATTACACCAGAATAATTTTATGTTTAGTCAGTATATCTTACCCAAAATGGATTTTTTGCTCACCAAATATTGTTTTCATAAAACATCAAAATTATTACCAAAAATATATTTTTGCTTCCCAAAATGGATTTTTTGCTCACCAAATATTGTTTTCATAAATTAGTGTTTCAGCTAGGTAACCATCTAATCCTGATCACCTTTCAGAGCAGATCCGACTCGGCCGGGTTAGGTTAGGTTAGTTTTTTTTTATATCCCTAAAAAACGCTCCATAATGTGCGGTAGTCATTATTAAAATTGAAATGTTCTCCATACAAATCGTTTTTTTTTCGATATTTTCCGAATTTGACCGAATTTTCGAACAAGATTTCAGATTCATATTTTTGAGCCCCGAGAGCCCCCCGATACCGAGTTTTAGCCGCCTAGCACCAATTTGAAATGTTGGTGAAAAAAGCCATTTTGGTGAGCATTTAGTTTTTTGCCTCAAAAAAATAGCTAAAATGGAAGTAATAATATGAAATATTGGTGACATCCATTTAACAATAATATAGATTATTTGGTCTGAAATTAACTTTAACGGTGTTCATATATTTTTATAGCATGTAAGAAAAATAATTATTTGCTTTATTTATAGAATAGTTTGGGATACACTATTTGGTGAGCATTCATCCGTTTTGGCAAGCATTATAAAATAAATAAATAATTTTTCCAGTCTTGTCAAGGATCAAGCAAGACACAAGACTGGAAACCTTGGGCCTCGAACGGTGTAAAACAAATTAGTGTTAAAAGTAGTATATATATAGTTTTTGTTTAAAAGTATTTCATAGTAATAAATAAGGCAATCTGGGAGTTTTCTTTGGCGGTTCTTTCTCCTCAGTAAGCCTTTAGTGAACCGCTGGTAGATATTTTAAATAAAATAATAAATGCCCGTCTGGCACATGTGTAACTGTCTTTACACATTAGGCCCATCTGGCATGTATGAACACCTTTATTTTAAATTAATATTTACAAAATGGGTAGTTTGCACAAATGTAACTTTGACAGAGAAAAATTGTGTTTTTCTCAGTCAACCTTTGACAACGGTATCTGTAAAGGTACTGAAACGTCAGGGAGGCTCAAATAATTAGTATACGCGATATAATCCGTTTAAATTGTTTTATTTAAATGTGTGACAGTCGCGGAAACCGAAGAAAATATTATAAATAAATATTAAGGGACAATCATACACAAATCGACCTAGTCCCAAACTAAGCAAAGCTTGTACTATGGGTACTAGACGACGATATACATAATATATAAATACATATATAGATAACATCCATGACCCAAGAACAAATATTTTGCACAAATATTTGCCCCGGCCGGGATTCGAACCCAGGACCGCCGACTCAGTAGGCAGGTGTCTACCAACCGAGCCAAACGCGTCGTCATTAAGAATTTATTGAAAGTAATTTATCAACATATTTGGTAGGCGTTTAATCATAGTTGGTAGGCGTTTAAACACAAGCCTTTATTTATTAAAATTCACTCATTCTAAAATGTAGTAACTCCAAAACTATGCCATAATGGAAATGTTACTTTAGTCTGGGTCTAATTAAGAAAAAATAATGACGTTTAGCTTGACATTATTGACAGCTTATTTTTTTTCGTGGATATTCGAAGACTACAACTCTATGCAGGCATAGTATAGCATAGGATTTCGGTTATTTTATGTATTTTCTTATATTTCTTTTCATAGAGAAAAATAAATTCTTTATCTTTTTTAGGGTGTACAACTGTACACAATGTAAAGCTCCCGATCTCTATTTTAATTAATTTCCATTTGTTAGAAATATGAAATGTTATCAATTGTATAGGTAAATCAAATTCAATCCACTATCGGGGCTGTTCAAAGTAATTCCGAATGTCAGCAATCAGACACACTTATCTAAAATTAAGATTTTTTGTAATAAAAGTAATTTCATAGTGTTATCGTCAAATTTCATGCTTCAATCCGCTTCACGGCTGAGCTCACTCATTTTTAATTAAGTCTTTAGGTACCAACATGAAAGTAAAGGTACCAAAATGCTAAAATATCTTTTAATAGTAACATTGCTTAGCATTAAAATAATAAGTGGCGACGAAAATGACGATGCATTCCTAAATTCATTACCTGAAGAGAAAAAGATAGAATTTCTTCGGGAAGTGGAAGAAAAGATAGAAAATGAAGTGCGGGAACCAAAAGTTCCACAAGGAAATTATACTAACGTCGATCAATTCGAGCAGCGTCTACAAGATCAGGGAAAACGTATTAAAGAAATCGTTAGAAAGGAGATTGACAGTTTAAAACGTCGAAATTTGAATCAATCTTTAGTAATATCAAATAACGATAGATCGAATGACAATAATGAATATGATTCTCATATTGATTTGACCCTGAGAAGTCGAAAAGATGAAGAAAATGCGACAACACATAAAACTGAAGGTAAGAGACATCCAAGGAATGATGATATAAATGAAACTAAAGATGGGACACAAATTCCAGTAGAAGTGACGTATGATTTTAAAAATAGCAAAGGGAAACGTGATGTAAGAAATGTGACTAGTGAAGTCTATGACAACGCAAAATTACCTGGCAATCAGTCAAAAATTGTCGAAAATACTTGGGAAAGTACAAGCAAAGCTACAAAAGATGTGAATGTAAATAGAGACGCCAGACGATCAGGTGACAGTGACGGCATCATTGCTGATCATACAAAATCGGCAAATCATAATATGAATGAAAGTGCCGTGACTGTAGACACATCGACAAAAAGCATTGATGTAACACCATATCATAACGTTAACAGCACATTGCAAGAAACAGTTACCCCTGATCTCAGTACGAGAATAAGCAGTGAAATTTCAACGGTAGATGACGCTACTACAAACAACTACAACACGAATTATAAGACGGATGATATAATACCACAAGGTAATATTGCCACTAACAATGGTGTAATAGGCAGTACTACACTGAGTTATGGTGACGCATCACAAAACCACATTAGCTCTACAGTACATTATGGAAATCTGAAGCTAAATAGCGAAGTCAGTCTGCAAGTAAATGTTAATGTACCGTCAAGCTCTATTAAAACAGAACATTATACTACTTCAAAGACACGTGACTCCTATAATGGAGACAGTAAGAGAACAACAGAATCGAATGATAGCTTCAGTACAATCTTACATGTTTTAACTACAACACCGTACACTGTAAACAATAGCAAAACACCTGACACAGCAATAAACAATTACAATGATGCAACTACTACACAGTATCAAACTATATTACAGACAGACGACTTTAAGCATTCAAAAGGTGAGACAACTAATCATACATCATGATCTACATGCCTTAGACCTTACAAGATAAGGTTTAGCTAGCGCATATTTTTTTGTCAGGTTTGTACGTTAAAAAACTTAGCCATTTTTTTTCTTACAACCATGAATTATATATTTTAAATGTTTCCAGAGCCAAATAAACCAACTAACGATTCACCACCTAATGAAGATAACGAAAATCAACCACATTTAGTTCCCGTTCACAATTATAATCCAGAAAACGCTTATTTTAACACGTTCAATAACCAAGGGCCAAACAACAATGGTGACATAGAAATAATATCACGAAATACTTCAACTACTTTCAAAAAAATAGACAACAGATCGAAATCTAACACAGTTGATATTCATTCGTCATTTGTATCAAGTACAAATAAAACGAATTTAAGAATTGAAGATATTAAAGGTAACGGTGAATTTGAATCCTCTGCATCAAATACCGAAATCGAAATTAATGCTGATGATATAATGTCCAGTGACGAAGTACTTTATATGTTTGATAATAAAACTAAACCCGTTAACATACAATCATCAAGAGATAGTTTTCCAGATGAAAAACCTTTGAAACACAATCTAAAGAAAATAAGAGAAATACTATTTCAGCACAATGTAAGTTTTGATCAATTGGAAGATGACAAGAGTGTTTCAGATATTAGTCCGAAAGTAGAAGTTGGTTTTGGATTTCCACAAAAAGACAGAGAAATAAATTCTGCGACGCAATTCAACACGTTTGGATCTCTATTGAAGCAGCTAGTTGATCATGCCGACGACCCTCACCATTTTGAAAGCAAAAATAAACTCGAAACAGATGTGATTGATTCAGATAAAGATATCTACAATGATGTTATACGTTCTTTGAAAAAATACAATGAAAAACTCAAAAATACAGATTTATATCAAATAATAAAAACACTTGAAAATGTAAAACAGCGCATGAAAAATAAGCCACTAAGACACACGACTGATAAACCAATAATAAACAGAAACCAAACCCGATTTAAAATTAAAAGCAGAGATAACCGCAAACCAACTTCCAATTCTCTTGAAGAAGATATACGTAATTTAGGCGATTTCATCACATATGATAAAGCCAGGGATAAGAATGCCAATAAAAATAAAAATAAATCTCTAAAAGTTCACGACAAGTATTTGAGATTACATGCAAATATTTTGAGAGACTTGGTCGAGAGAAATGATGTGGGGTTAGAAAAGTATGATTGGTTGGCAACAACAGTTAATATACAAGCTGGTATAGCTAAATTACAGGATGTTATGTGAGTATAAGTATGACGATGAAACATTACATTGAAGTATCACCATCACCACCACCACAATCTCGCCATCATCTTCACCATTATCACCTTCACTTCCACCACCATCACCACGACATCCATCACAACCACCATCGCCACCACCATTACTACCACCACCACATAAAGTAATTGAGTAATTTAATTACCAATAAATGTACTTATAGTTACATAATGTCATTGAAAATGCAAATTACTTTTGTATTTTCAATGATATTATGTAACTATAGGTACATAATCTGCCTTTTGATCTTTGCAAGAACAAGAACTTTTTATTGGTTATTTCGGTTGTCGGAGCATGGCGATGTATTCGGCTTATAATCCGAGTGAGCTGGATAGATGGGCCTTTCATAAAGTACAGTTCTGTGACAGGTCCTTCATCAGGTCAAACGTCCACCTCCTTTATTCAATATTTCTTGAAGATAATACGATTATAAACCTTTTCCACGCCTCTCCGACTGATTTTGAGTCTTCTTATGAGGCTTAAATGAGCAAAAAAGCTATACTGGGTGCGACCTGTAATAGTAGCAATAAATTAAAATATATATTCTACTCTTCACACTGAACATCACTTCAGAAAATTTTAAAAGCTAATATAGAATAACATAATTTTGACAACTAAAACTCACTAACAAATACCTACTTAAAACGAAGCTCGTATCTCAGTACCAATTTACAGACAAGATACGAGGTTTTAAAGAGTAATGTCATTTTTTTTGGAGTTTTGGTTGTCATTAGGCGTTTAGTATTAGGCGTTTAATAATTTTCATTCAAAGAAGCAGTGTATCGCGAAATATTTGATATTGGTAGTGAGTTATGTCAATGCTAAGGGGTAAGTAAATACTATGTAATTTGTTTGAAATAAGAAACTTATGAAACCGTCTTTTTTAAAGTTGAATATGGTTCAGTTTGGAGATTAGAAAACAAATCTATGTTTTAGTTTATTGCTTCTAATTACAGGCCACACTCGGTATATGTAAGTATGTATTATAGAGGTACCTACTCTATTGTACTAAACTTGATATTTTGATCAAATTTGTCAACAAAACATCTTCCTTTTCATATACCTACGTACCTATTTGTGGTAAAAAAAAACAAGAGAGAAAAAGAAACACCACAAAATAATCGATCATTTGGATCATCGATTATTGAAACTTGTTACAAATCTATACAAAACCGCAATAAATACGGTTATAGAAAACGAAAATCTTAATACGGCGACCCGGAAATTTGTTTTCCATCGCAAAATTAAATCCAAGGAAGGAAAACGTTTAAAATATGGCGGTAAAAAGACCGAATTTGAAGATTTTGGTCGCACTTTAAAATGCCTGAGAAATTGTTTGAATGATGTAAGTATTTAAAATTAGAAATAGGTTCTTAACCCTTTGAACGCCAAGAGCCACTAAAGTGGTCGTGTGCTGTCGTGCCTACCACGCCAACGACCACTAAAGGGACAATGGCGGACGCTGTCAAAGCCATTTTCCCGCTAACCGATAAGGTATATTTTCGCTCTTTCTTTTTTCAACTATTGGCGTATAAACCACATTTTGACATGAGAGGAAAAGCGTTCTAAATGTTGAATGCAACCCGCGTGTGATGCTCCTGGCATCGCAAATGTTCATAGGCGGCGGTAACTGCTTAACATCAGGCGGGCCGCGCGCTTGTTTGCCACCGTAGTATAAAAAAAATGCTATTAGTCTGTAGGTGTTATTTGTGCGGCGCACCGATAAAAATACCTACTATAGAAAATTCTCATAAAATATTTTTTAAATCTGTGGCTTTATTTTTCTCTAGATAATGCTGAAACTTTTCTAGGAATGATGAAGATTATTGATGACTGTAATAACATAATTTAAACATTTAAAACACCCCCGACAGATTTAGGTGCGCGTCTTTCCAGTGGACATTTGTGAAATTCAGGATTCCAGGGTCTAATTTTCTGATTAAATACCTGTGAGAATGAAGAACGTTCCCTCTTCTATAATCCGATGTAATAGCAACATTAGCAACATAACCTAGATCCATACAAGCTTTTAACTTTTGACCACCGAAGGGACAAATGACCCCGCAGCGAACTTAGGGAAAAAGTGGTTTCAGTCAAATCGCACTAAATTCAACTTCAAGATTATTTCAGAAAGTATACGTCTGAGAGAGTTGCGTCCTTATAAAACAATAATCAGGAGAGTTAAATCTATATCAAACTAAAATTTAGTGAGATTTGACTGAAACCACTTTTTCCCTAAGTTTGCTGCGGGGTCCTTTGTTTTATGAACTGACAAAGACCCTTGTCATCATGAGACCCTTTTAATGAGTGATATAAAAAATGCTTCTAAAACTACAAAATTTGGAATTCTTAGATTCAATATTGGGTGAGATCTTGTCGCTTGTTCCAATTAAAGCTGAATATCTTGGAAACTACTGGTTCTATTTCCACCAAACATAGCAAAGAAAAATCTCGACGGACTTTCGATTTAAAAAACCGCACTCAAATTGGTCCATCCCTGGGAGCTACAATGCCACAGACAGACACAGAGATACACAAATACACACTTGTTAAACTAATAACACCCCTCTTTTTCGTCGGGAGTAAAAAAAAGTAGCTTCTTTAGGTAGCTTCTTGAAAAAGTCCTTTCTCATTAAGGCCTATACATGTTATTAATTCATTTTATGATATTCCACAGCTTCACACAGCTATAACACAAATATCCCTTATAACAACATACAAAAATCAGCATTGGTTTCAAAATCTAAAGCGTCTATACCTCAAATCGGCGAATGAGAAGGAATACCTAGAGATTCTTCTACATCTTGTCTCAGCAAGACTTTTTGGATTGCTGGAAGAAACGGCTGAAATAATCTTTGGAGAAGATGGAGACTTTTTGAAGAAGAACAGAGCTGAATTTGACAGGATCGGTGTGGAATTCGTAATGCTGATTAAGATCTGTAATGGATTAGAACGATTAAATGGTTGATTTAAATTATTTTCACAAGATTTTATTTATAGGTACTAAGAGGCCTTACTCCTTTTAAAATGCTGGTTGTTTAAGACATTTTTCCCTATGATCAAACATGTTGCTTAACATATCATCAATGTTACTACTTAGATTTGAACAGGGCTATATTGGGATTCATTGGTATCTAATTGAAACCTACCTACAGTTTGAATTTTTCATTGATTATTTTTGTTTCAAAAACTACTCGAAATTCACAAAATTCACGTGGAAAATTACTTTTTTCAACTTATTTTCGACTGCACGCAATGATAGCATGAAATAGCTATGTTACTACCTAGAACTTGGGGAAAAGTATTATTCACCTCGAAAAGTTGGTTGACATTATCGATATATTAGTCATAATATAAAAAAAAATTTTTTTTAAAGGAATAAGGCCTAATTAAGTATTTGAATGTCTTCTCGATCATAGTTATTTTTTTCTTATAATGGCTATCACTTCTTGTTGCTTCTAGCCAGAGTAATTTCGCCAAATGTCAACCTAGAATTGTGGACATCCACATGAGGAGAATGGTCGATACAATTTTGGTTTTTGTGGGAGGATAATTATATGTCATGTACTTACTTAGTTCTCTAAAACGGAAAACATGCATGTTATATGTTATAGGCGGCACAGACAACACAATACATTTGTACAGTTATTAAGGATAGGAGTATAGTTATGATATGAATGCTCCTTGCCGAGGCAGTTGCGCTCATAATGAATGGTGATTATTCGAGCGTTTTAACTAATTTATAGAAGCAATCAACATCATCTGAATAAGAATTTTACAAATATGCGTCTTCTACAAGACAACATAAAATGGCGCCTTTGCAGATGATGTTAATTGCTTCTATAAGTTGGTTAAAACGCTCTGAATAATCACCGATAGTGCCTAACAAACTGTCAAGAGCAATATTTGGCGTTCAGCGGTTTGGAATGTTCATAGTCTTGCAGGCACTATATGAAATTATAATTAATGAAAGGGTTTTAAGGTCTCGTCGTTCTACTATTACTGTTATAATACAACAACGACTTCCTGGAAGCCATTGAGAGATGGGACAAACCCTATCCCATTTTTCTGGGTGAAAAGTCATGTACCTAATGTAATAAGACAGCTGGAATTGCATGATTTTATTCCGCCATCCCCATTTCACCATCGGACCACCAGGCGAGGGGAGCGATTTCACCCTTATGTTGTCAGTTTACCACTTATTCGCACGAAGCGGTTTGCTTCATCATTTCTAATGCGAACCGCTAAGGAATGGAACTCGCTCCCTCCCATCGTGTGTATTTCCAGACAATTATAATTCGGGTCTCTTCAAGGTATGAGAGAATAGGCTATTACTGAACCAACGAGCGACATCCTCGACCCCGTAGTCACTTTCGATCAATCGCCGGTCAATTTGTAAATATAAAAAAAAAAACATACCTATCGTTCATCGGAATCGTTTTAGCTTATACGGGCTGAACTTGTTATAAAAAACATGACCATATAATGTAAGATTTTAATGTAACCATTATGATTAAGCGAATAAATAAACGCTTAATTCGTTCATTCAAAAAAAGGCATGCCATTTTCATACTAATTTCTGTTATATCGCGGTGAGAAGCACCCTTATACACTAGACGACTATAAACATACTTACATACTTAAATACAAATAAAATCCATGACCCAGGCACAAATATTCGAGTTCATCACACAAATATTTACCCTGGCCGGGATTCGAACCCAGGACCGTCGGCTCAGTAGGCAGTTGCTTAACCACTGCGCCAACCGCGTCGTCATGGAAACGATTCTAAAATTAAAATGAAACTATATCAAATAAACGCACAATGTCATTGATATATTTTATTTTAACATAAGAAAATACAGTTTGCTTTAAAATTATAACTATTTGCTAAATCACAAACAACGTGTTTTGGTATTATCTTAGCCTCTACTCTATTAAATAATAACAAATATACATATAGATATAGGTAATTATAGTCCAACCTATGATATAATAATAATATGTCCCATTTCTAAGTCCAACCAACAGCAAACATGTTAACCTGAATTAAATAATAAATAAATAAATATAAAGGGTAAGACACACAAATCGACCTATGACCAAACATGCCCAAACTAAGCAAAGCTTGTACTATGGGTAGGTACTAGACGACGATATACATCATATATAAATACATAACACACAAATATTTGCCCTGCCCGGGCTTCGAACCCAGGACCAGCGGCTCATTAGGAAGGTACACTGCAAACTGCGCCAACCGCGTCTTCAATATACTGTACATTAATTTTGTCAAATATTACATTAAATACTTCAAATTAAGTAATATGTAAAAATAAAAAAAGCCTTATGTTTTTTGTGTTGTTTAGTAAGAAATATAAGGCTTTTTTATATATTTTAATTACAGTCTGGCCAAAAAGAGTAGAAATTAAAAAGTGGCAATACTGTAGTGTCGTCTCTGTTTTCTTAGATTGATTAGAAAAGGACGACAATACAGTATTGCCACTTTTTAATTTCTACTCTTTTTGGTCAGACTGTACCTACTGATTGATTAATATCGGGACTGCATGTTTTGACAATATGTCGCTACTAAGTTTTAGATACTGAAAAAATGGAGCAACTTAGATAGGTATATTAAACGCCTAAATTTTTTGCGTCTGTTTGGTTGGTATAAATCTATCATAAAAGATATGAAATTATCTTAAATAATTATGCCATATGGTGAACAAATGTATTCTTGTACATATTTATTATTACGACTAATATGTACAAAAAAAGAGGTAAATTATATACATAACAATGTAAGCTAACTACAGTACCTATATACAGGGTGTATGTTTGATATAACCGTAAATTGTAGCCAGACGGAGATTTTAGTGCTGTAATCTGATATTTATGACAATTATTAATTTAGCGTTAACTGGCATAGCGTAATTAAATTTTTGAAAATTTTCAGAGCAGCATGTATGGCGTAGTTATTACTTTAGTGACAGTTGTGACATCACGATGTTAAGTGTCAACAAACGACAACAAACGAATACCTACATTGCGTGCTGAATTATTTTATATAAAAAAAAAAGTTTTTTTTTAAATAATTTACTGAAAAATATATTAATAAGTGCCTATACTAAGACACCGTAAAGTTTGCGGTTATATCAAATATACACGCTGTATATTTGATGATGGAAAATTAAGATTGTAACCGTGCCAACTACCCGCTAAAATTGGTGGAGGTCCGGGGCTACCCTGGTAGAACCTGCATACTGTCTAGAAAACTGACATATATACATGGACTGGTCTTTGATTTGTATATATATTAGTGGCGTGACGTCGAAGAAATACTAGAGCAAGCCAGAGCAGCCGCCTACTTCTCTTAGAGCAATAGATAGAGAAAATATGCTGTCCAATTTTAGAAAATAGGCAAGACGTGTTTGGGGGTCTAGTTCATCACGCCACTAGAACATATATTTTATATATAAATTTGTATTTTTGGAGGGAATCATGCTTCGGTTTCCAAATCAGCCTCAATTTCTTCTGGTGTCCGTAAGTCGATGGCGAACCGTTTCTTTAGACTTGGTGGCCTTTCGTCTAGATCTGAAAAAGAGATTGAGATGTATAACATATGGGAAGGGGCAAGGAGAAAAACAGACAAAGGGTTTTTAGGGTTCCGTACCCTTAGAGTAAAAAACGGGACCCTATTACTAAGACCGCTGTCCGTCCGTCTGTCCGTCTGTCACCAAACAAACAGAATAAAATGAATTTTCAACTTTGTCACTTGTATGTAACGCTGTACATAGGTGAAGACCAAAAGGTTTGTAGCCTTAACTCACCCTTAACTCACTCAATTAATATTTGTGTCAAAGTCTCCGTTGTGCGACGACAATGAACTTTTCAATAACGTACCTTAATGTTCTGTTTTAAGGTTCCTTATTGTATCGTTATTTTTTGTCGCACAACGGGACTTTTTCAATTGTTTTTAATTCCTCGCTAGCTATGACTTAATTTCATCCAACTTTTTGGTCCTGACCCACATACCAGGGGGCCTATGATGGTTGCGTTTATCACGTGATAAGGCAGTGACAAAGCATCTCCCTCAGACTCGCATTTTGTCAAAACGGGACGGATGCTTGTCACTTATTTATCGCGTGATAAAAGCAACCATCATAGGCCCACAGGTGCAAAGTTGACTTAATCCGGCTAGTTAAGATGGAATGAGTGTTTGTGCGGAACCCGCGGTCACAAAACAGATAGGTACAGAAATCAATCTACATACAAGAGATACACGGACACGATATCTCGGACCAGTTCAGACCAGTGCGAGTGCGAGTGCCATCCGCTTGACGGGTCCGTGAGCAATATCTAAGTGTGCGTTTGCTCGAGCGCGCTTGTATGTAGATTGATTTCTGTACCTACTTATCTGTTTTGTGCCTCGGTTAGACTAATATTTGACCAGTTTTTTTTAAATAAATGTGCTTATAATAGTGTATCACCTGGAGTAGCTTGCAACTCCTTCACTCTCCTGGAATAATCCTGGAACGCTGCTGCCAGGGCGTAAGTGAGACGCCTCGCCGCATTTCTGGAAAAAACATAGTAGAGATAATTACATTTTATAGAAAACTAGCTGTGCCCCGCGGTGTTACCCGCTCATCCCACGGGAGCACTAAATTTATTCGGGATGAAAAGTATCCTATGTCCTTTCCCGGGTCTCAAACTATCCATACCAAATTTCATCTAAGTCGGTTCAGCGGTTTAAGCGTGAAGAGGTAACAGACAACAGACAGACAGACAGACAGACACACTTTCGCATTTATAATATTAGTATGGATGCAACGATACGAAACATAATCTTATAAAAACTTTTGTGAGACATAATTCGTGAGATTTAATTATTGTATTGACGAAGTTGCCGAGCCGGTGTACGGTCCGCAGTCCCTGATGAAGAGATCCATACGAGTTCGAAACATGTCGGGCCGTTACTAACAATTTCACGTGAGTGTAAACCACTTAATACAATAATAAGATAGCAAACATCGTCAAAGACTTCACTTTAAACGCATTTATTTGTGACCTGAATTTGGTGGTCCAGCCCAAGAACCCCTCATATGCTTAAACATGGATCCGTGCGGGACATTTCCGCGTTAAATTACCAGTTAAATAGTTTCAATTTGATTAGCAAATTGACATCTCATACGAGGGGTTAATATTAATACTCTTATGACAAAACTCATTAAACATCTCGTGACCAAGACGCATACTTGTGTGATTCATGTTTTACATGAGTCATTTCATACTTCTAGATAAAAAAAATAAAGAATTCCTATTATTTAGCCTATTTAGCAATATTCAAGTGGTTTATAGAGGCCATATATTTCTCACACTATTTATCTATGATTCTATAATCTAATATCTACGTTGTGTTGCAAAAGCTCGGTGAGAGCGAGATAACGCGAAAGATAACATTTGTTGTATATTTGGCGTCGTGGGAGACACACTTGCCGCACGTGACCATGGCAAGAGATCCGACGGAATGCTCAAACCCCGTGGTAAATCGACGACGCGTTTGGCACAGTTTGTACACCTGCCTACTGATCCGGCGGTCCCGGGTTCGATCCCGGCCAGTGCAAATATTTGTGTGATTAACTCGAATATTTGTGCTTGGGTCATGGTTGTTCTATGTATTTAAGTATATATTTATCTATATAAGTACGTATATCGTCGTCTAGTACCCATAACACAAGCCTTCTTGAGCTTAATTTGGGTCTAGATCGATTTCTGTGAGGTTGTCCGATATTTATTTATTCATTTAAATGGGACGCCCTCTCACCTGTAACCAGGTGAAAGAGACCCCGGTACCTCTGGTTCACCGTTCCAGCGTGTTAACCTTTCGAATTTTTCCTTACGCCTTGTGTGTCGATCTTTGCCCTTGGATCTCTGCCCAAGCACTGTAGTGCGTCCAACATGTTTGCCGAAGCGCGAACTGATGATTTTTTTGCAATTAGACGCAAGCGTGTTGGATCACTACTCAGGCGAGTGCGTGGCAGCGGCAATAGCCTCCTCAGGGCATTGTCGGAGAGGCTGGACTGCCCCTTAACTAAATATTGGGTGGAAGTGGCCATCGGTAGGGCCAAATAGGATGAGGCCGCAACCAATCGCGGGCTGACTTGCCTTTTTTTTCCTATGTCAATGTTTTTCCTATGTTGTTTCTGTACCTACTAACATAGTTATTTAAGTTAAAATTGTTACTAACATCCTATGGATCATTGGTCTGCAATAAACTATTTTATTTTATTTATTTATTTTATTTATTTGCGTTGTTTATTTGAAAGGCTTTATCGACATGTATGTGAATACGTTAAATATTCATATCTTACCGTACTAATTTACAGCAGTGAACGAGCAAGCGAGAGAGGGCGCTGTTATTTATAAATGTATTATCATGGAGAGCACCCTCGTGTACCAGATCCTCGACGCCGTAGGAGATGCACTCAATGTTGAAGAACACCGACATGTGCTTGTAGTAAAGTAAGAGATAACATCCAGACAGACACACTTTCGCATTTATAATATGAATGGATGATGATGATACTGATAATGAACACTTTGTTAGCAGCACCTACTTGAGCGACAAGTGTCGTCATAATAGATGCTCTATAGGATGGAGAGACATCGAGCTCATATGAAGAGTGTGATCAGGAGAATAAGGGAAGACAGATAGAAAAGAGATGACAAAACGTGGAATGATACATTCACGAATAGGAACTGAGCTGATGAGAAGTCATAGCGACTTTCTAAACCCAGTTGCAAATTGAGGTTATTCTTACGGAAAAAGGACATCAAAATTCTCGAATGCTGAAGAAGAGTAAGATCCAGTAAGTCAAGACTGGATCTTACTGTTTAGAAATATATGTCTATCAGAACATAGTCACAGAATTATATTAAAGAATTGGACAAACCTGGACTCGCAGACGAAGCCATGGCACTCGAAAGGATTCAAGCCCTTCACATCAGCATTGTCCTTGACGATAATCATGGAGAACACCCTCGTGTAGACCAGGTCCTGGACGCCGTAGGAGATGGACTCGATGTCGAAGAACACAGACATGTGCTCGAAGTAAGTGAGAGACAACAGACAGACAGACTTTCGGAGTTATAATATTAATGGATGATGATGACACTGATAACAAACACTATGTAAGCACCGACTTGAGCGACAAATGTCGTCATAATAGATGCTCTATAGGATGGAGAGATATCGAGATCATAATGAATAGTGTGATCAGGAGAATAAGAAAAGACAGATAGAAAAGAGATGGCAAAATGTGGAGTGATCCATTGACAAATAGGAAGTGTGGCATACATAGAAGAAATAAACTACATGGTGGCATATGATGAGAAAGTGACAGTCACTGCGACATTCTAAACCTAGTAGCAAATTGAGGTGATTCTTACGGAAAGAGCAGCTGGAAAAAGAATATCAAAAGAATAGTGAAGACAGGTACTCAGATGACATTAAAGACTGTAAAGAATTGGACAAACCTGGACTCGCAGACGAAGGCATGGCACTCGAAAGGATTCAAGCCCTTCACATCAGCATTGTCCTTGACGATGATCATGGAGAACACCCCCGTGTAGACCAGATCCTGGACGCCGTAGGAGATGGACTCGATGTTGAAGAAAACCAACATGTTCTCGAAGTAAGTAAGAGATAACAGACAGACAGACACACTTTCGGATTTATAATATTAATGGATGATGATGACACTGATAACAAACACTATGTAAGCACCGACTTGAGCGACAAATGTCGTCATAATAGATGCTCTATAGGATGGAGAGACATCGAGCTCATATGAAGAGTGTGATCAGGAGAATAAGGGAAGACAGATAGAAAAGAGATGGCAAAATTTGAAGTGATCCATTGACAAATAGGAAGTGTGGCATACATGGAAGAAAGAGACTACATAGTGGCATATAGACTTTATGGTGGTGATGAGAAGATGAGAGTCACAGTGACATTCTAAACCTAGAAGCGAATTGAGGTGATTCTTACGGAAATAGCAGCTGGAAAAAGAACATCAAAAGAATAGTGAAGACAGGTACTCTGATGACATTAAAGACTGTAAAGAATTGGACAAACCTGGACTCGCAGACGAAGGCATGGCATTCGAAAGGATTCAAGCCCTTCACATCAGCATTGTCCTTGACGATGATCATGGAGAACACCCTCGTGTAGACCAGGTCCTGGACGCCGTAGGAAATGGACTCGATGTTAAAGAACACCGACATGTGTTCGAAGTCGCTGCGTTTGCTGCCATGATGGATGCTCTCCAGGTGGACTCCTTCCACGGATATCACCAGCTTTACGATGGGAAGGATCTGACCTGGAATCATGAGAAATGTTTGTTACTTACATTAGTAACTCTGTGAGTTATACACCTCGCGAGGATTTTTGGAAATGGTTAAAATTTGTATTTTTTTTCTTTTAACCAGGCCTAAATTTTTTGGTAGTAAGCTCAAATTTATTTATTTAAACTATTGCACAAAACAAAAGTCAGTACAAATGGCGGACTTCATGCCAAATGGCATTCTCTACCAGTCAACCATAGGGCTAAAAAGAGATACTAGAAGTGGGTGCAAATCAGAAATCTGATGGTACAGAGAGGATCTAGAATACAAATTTAGTATTCATTCTAATATTAGAAATGAGAAAGTGTGTGTCTGTCTGTTACCTTTTCACGTTTCAATCGCTGAACCGATGTAGATGAAATGTGGTATGGAGATAGTTCGAGTCCCTGAGATACTCTCATCCCGAATAAATTTAGTGTTCCCATGGGATGAGCGGGTAACACCGCGGGGCACAGCTTGTAGCAAATAATGAACGCGTTATTACCAAATAAAAAAATAAAAAAAACCACTAAACTTCACCACCACCTTCATCAACTCCTAAGATGATACTTATACGTTTCCAGCAACTTATGATGGTAATGGTAGGTACTTATGATGGTATGCTGTATTCCTTACCTGGGGGTAGCGCCTTCGCTGCAGCCACCATCAGGTCGACAGGTTTCCTCGTGTGCTTGATGCCCCATAGTCCCCTTGCATCGCTCTGACCAAGGTATTTCACCTGGAAAATAAAACAAATATGTAATTAAAATGTCTTCCAAAAAATTTACTACTTAATCCATTAAATTATAGTTTTTCGGTAGTCCTTGCTGTAAGGATCATAAAATACAACTATAATAATTTATTCAAAATATTATAATAATTATTATTATTTTTATAATTTATTCAGGATCTTAAAATTGCAGCTCTGTCATGTTGCTTTACCAGGGCTTTAACAAAATATATATATTTTTATTTCACAATTTGACAGGTCGTAATATTGTTGGCTGAAGCTGAAGGATCTTTGCCTTCGAAACCCAATAAAAAACTAGTCGATCTCGATAGTTGACACTTGCCAATGTGAAAATTTCAACCTTTTGACACTGTCATATACCTAGATATATTTCTAGCAGGAACAACAGGTGCCCAATGGTTACATAATAACAATATCGACAAACCTGTTATCGATAACCATTTCGTCAACGTTATTAAGGAATTAAATGCAAAATCATAATATTATTTTTAAAAATATTCACAACGTCGTGGAACTCGAATAAATGTCACATTAATTGTTAGGTCAATTATTTACTTTTTAAATTAATAAGATCTATGAATGTAAACACTTTTATTACGAAACTTATTTAACGTTGGTATTCAGTAGAGGAATGAGTAAAAATGCATGTTACAATTTTGCCAATTTTCCTCAACGATGTTGAAGTGGTACCTACTTATCGATAACAGGATTGTCGATGTTTTATTTTGTCAAGCACTAACAACCCGTTGTTCCTGCTAGGAAAATCTCTAAGTATATGTTGTTCCTAATAATTAAATAAATAAATAATAATAGATGGAGAAAACTACATAGTTCATCAGCTACATCGATAAGAGTTTGACTCTTAAATTTATGATGATGACCTACAAAAACCTACATGTCCTAAATACACCCCTTTTTAATCAACCAATTCGCAATGAAAGTATGTCCTTATTTATTACACCCAAAATGGCTTCCCACCATTCCTTTCTATCATCGCCTAACGGTACCCATCGTGTATGCAAAACACGTACAGGGTTACTCTGAAGTTCCAACTTCGTATCGTGCTGCTCATTCAAATATCGTTTGACGCAAGATCGAGAGGGATGGCACGGTACTTCGAATCTCTGTATTCGGTGTAGACGTTTTGTTTTGAGTTGCATTTTGCATCGCTGCGTTACAAAAAATAGGAAATTTTTTACGTCCCAATCATAACAAAACCTTAGGAGGTACGTAATATGATATAGGTACAGGGTGATTCAGGAGTCATGAGCAAGTTTTGACGGCGCGATTGAAGCAGTTTGCAGACACCTACTGAGCCGGCGGTCCCGGGTTCGAATCCCGGCCGGGGCAAATATTCGTGTGATGAACTCGAATATTTGTTCTTGGGTCATGGATGTTATCTATATATGTATTATATATTATGTATATCGTCGTCTAGTATTCATAGTACAAGCTTTGCTTAGTTTGAGACTAGGTCGATTTGTGTATGATTGTCCCTTAATATTTATTTATTTAGTAACACAGCAGCAGGGCTAGCATATCATATCAGTGGACGTCATTTATACGGACTATAGCAAGGCGTTCGATAAAATTGATCACGGTATACTGATTTCAAAATTGTACAATATGGGAATAAGTGGCGATCTGTTAAGGTGGGTCTTGTCCTACATAGAAAATAGATCTCAGGCAGTCGTCATAAATAATTATATATCAGGGTGGGTTACAGTTCCCAGTGGGGTCCCTCAAGGGTCTCTGCTCGGACCTCTGTTATTCAACGTGTTTGTTAATGATATAAGTAAATGTTTTATTCACTCTAAACTTCTTTGATTCGCTGATGACATGAAAATTTATTTAAGGATAAAATCTAACCATGACGCACTATTACTGCAGGCAGACCTCAGTCGCCTCGATGAGTATTGCCGGCTTAATAAGTTGGAATTGAACCCATCTAAATGCTATGCAATGACTTTTTCTCGCAAGCACAACTTAATTTCTACTTCTTACGCATTGAAAGACCAGCCGCTAGAAAAGGTCACGCAAATGAGAGACCTCGGTGTTATACATGATTCTAAACTCATTTTTGACAGGCATATAGACAGTATCGTCGGCGGTGCTTTTAAGGCGCTAGGCTTCATAATGCGTAACTCGACTCACTTTACTCAAGCGAAAACGTTAAAAGTTCTCTACTGCTCCTATGTGAGAAGTAAACTGGAATACGCTTCGCAAGTATGTGTCCAGCAAAAATTTCTAAAGTACTTGTGTTTTAAACTTAAATCTAATTATAGTACATTTAGCTACACTGATATATGTAAGAAACATCACCTAATTCCTCTACAAAAACGACGTGAGATAGCTGATATAACCTTTATTCTTAACATTACAAGCGGCGTCACTGATTGCCCTGAGTTGCTTGAGAACCTCTCATTCAATACTCCCCTTCGTTCTAAACGGCATTTTCCTCCCATATCTCTTAAATCTGCATCATCCAATTACAGACAAAATAGTTTTCTGACGCGTGCAAGTCGTAGCGTGAACAATTTAACGAAGGAACTGGATATCGACATATTTAACTGTAAAATTCCTTCTGTGAGACAAAGTTTGGTGACAAGGTGCTTTAACTAGACGTGTTACATAGTCGTTCACCCGCCTGGGCTTAAAATATACGTTGCCATTTTTAGAGCTCGTGTAGTGTAGTGTATTGTTTACCATTTTCTTCTTTTTTTTATATACTTTTTCTATACAAGGTGAGATGATGTGAAGTGATGAGTGTCGCACTTTAATTTAAGATTAGTTAAATTGTTTCTATCCGTGAGATCCTGTAATTGGCTTCCCTGCTTTCTATTATATTTAAGTTTACTCAAAATTGTTAAAGCTGTTGGTTCTCCTAAATAAATAAAATAAAATAAATAAAATATCATGTCACGACTTCTTTTGTCGCGCGTTTCAGCATCTGTCTTGCTCGTACGGTATTGAAAGGAAAGTGAGGTAGTTTTTATCGCGCGCCAGAGTCGCGTGTCAAAGTTATGCTAGACGTATTGATGAGGAGAACCGTATTGAGCAACTTTCACTATGGGACTAGCCAGAAAATTTAGAAAAAAAACATCTAATCAACCATTAAATGATAAGTAGTTAATTGATCCCGACCTATCCAAAATTTATTTTACTGATTGGTCTCATAGTATAAGTGGCTCAGTGTGACTCATCCCATTAGTCCCAGTGATAGCTATCACTCCCGTTCATAACTACGGAGTCACCCTGTATTTTTTTGGGTGATGAATTTTAATGACGCGACGCATTATGAATTAAACATTTTGGTGAATTAAACATTTTTGTCTTTTTTTATTCCTTTGCCACATCCCGCCAAAATGGTAAGAAGGATTTCAATATTTTTTGGTATACGGGTAGGTACTGATATCTGGTAGTTAGGCGTTCATGGATGGTTGCCGTTATACTCATTGCTCACGGGAACATTACATTTTTCGGGATAAAAAGTAGCCTATGTGTCAATCCAGGGTGTCAGCTACCTTCATACCAAAATTTTCAAAATTGAGCGTGAAGAAGTAACAAACATACACACAAACAATACTCACAAACTTTCGCCTTTATAATATTAGTGTGATAGCCGCCTAATCCAAAAGATCAAAGTTTCTGTCAAAAGAATAACTTTGTGACAAGATTTAATATTCGACTGTACTTTTCTTTGAACATCCATCAACTGCTCACTGAGACGATTCTAAAGACCCCAAACTCGGTAGGATTGCTTTATCTATTACAGAGTTTCTAGGGCCACCTCCCGGCTCCATCATCAGACCAGCCCCATGGTACCATATTATTGTATTGTCATCAAAGTTAAGTAGGTATGCGAAATGTCAGCTCAATCAGTTGAAGATATCTGCTTCAAAATTGAGTTGCAAGATTCCACCCGAACAAACATTTCTAGACCATTCTAAGGTGATCTGTAGGACGTTAGAAAGTTGTCCATTCAATTCAAGACACCCTGTATAATGAAATGACATCCATCAGATCAGGTCAGATCTCTGTTTATTAAGAAAACCTAATCATATATGTTAAACAAAACACACAAATGAAGTCGCGGTAAAAACTAGACCATAAATTGTGGTGTAATTGGAATTGGACCATGGCCGCCATATTGTATGGGCAGGATGTGACGTCAACGGCTCGGATGTATGTTAGATTGGATTCAACCGTAGCTAATAAGTTTATATGATCTGTGCCTAAGTAGAACTAATGCTGATGGACTACAGTCTACACCTGGATGAACGAAGGGGCTACTCCGATAAATTCGACCGTGGAATAGTGCCGTCCCTCATGATCTCCTGCCAAAGTATATTTGAGTGAGCGGGACGGCATTGTTGTCGAGTTTCGAACATCGGTAGCCCTGGTACGTCACGCCACAGATAAACTGAAGCCATCGTTCGTTTTGTCTGTTCATATAATTTATTTTTTCAATTAATAACATTTAGCTTTATAGCTTTCATAAAAGGGTCATTGTCACATTTAGGTGCGCGTCTTTCCGGTGGACATTTGCGAAATTAAGGATTCCAGGGCCTAATTTTCTGATAAAATGCCTGTGAGAATATAGAACGTTCCCTCTTCTATAATCCAATGTAATAGCAACATAACCTTGATTTATACAAGCTCTTAACTTTTGACCACCGAAGGGACAAATTTTGTTTTTTGAACTGACAATGACCCAAAAATACAATAGGTACTTACCTACATTTTTTAGAGCTAATAAGATCATTACGAGTATGTATTTATCAACGTAACTAGTGTATTTTGTCTCGACATTTGCATCGTGTGCATACACGTATTTTTGTACACCCTTCCCGCACCAATACCTAATGTCTGTTTAACCTTGTGGTTGACTGGTAGAGAATGCCTCATGGCAGTAAGTCCGCCATTTGTACTTTTACTTTTGTATTTTGTGCAATAAAGTTTAAATAAATAAATAAATTATTAATCGTTTCAATTATATTTCAAAAATAGTTCAACACACAAATGGATATTATAAAATTTTATAATCGTATAGAATTATAGATGTAGGTAAGTATTTGTACCTAGACATATTTGTTTTTAGAACCAACCGACAATAACTGTCGCAAATTTTAACGTGAGTCAACAGTTTTACCCCAACACCATCTATATGTGTCATCGAGTATATCACCATACACTATACATAACATTATGTATATGTATGGCTAATTGTTCCACGCATGCGCCGTGACGGTTCAGGTGTTAGCCAATCAGTCGGCAGACCGTGACCATTTCGAATTTCTGTGCTCCTGGTACAAAGAGTCAATGGTATTTCTCTGTTGCACGAATTTAATAAAAAAAAAACGATGTTTTTCCTCTTCCACGTTGCATGTCTAATGCGGCTATTACACTTTTCTAAATTAGTCACTAATGAGAGGGATGCGGCGATATGTCAGACACGTATGGAGATAACTCCATCTCACTCCTTGGTATTGCTGCATCCCTCACTTAGGATGCTTAAATGTAGCCAAGTGTAATAAGCCTTTAATGCCGGCGCTACAGTACTCGCGAAGTTGACGGTCCCATTGACAGAAGTAATGCTTCCTCGGGTGAAGTTCCTCTCCACACTATCATTCACCCCTCCCTGGTCAACTCCTCGAGTAGTGTACAGCCGAGGTTGTACAACTGTGATTCTTGACTCTTTGTGCGACAAATATCATCTGTCCCATTCTGATCAATACAGTGCGACCGAGACAGGCAGGTGTTAGCCAATCGGTCGGCAGAGCGTGACCATTTAGATATTCTGTGCTCCTGGTACAAGAAACAAGAGTCAAGAGTTTTGTTTCAATAATTATGGAAATAAATGAAAATATATTTTTAATTTTAATGAATATCGTCTACTTATTTATTTATACCTACTATACCAGGTGGGCCCTGTAACAGAAGCAATAAATTAAACAGATTCTAACCGTGAAACTAAACAACATTTTATTAAACAACTTTAAAGTTTATTCAAAGAAGCAATGTATTGCGAAACTTTTGTTATTAAGTGAATGTCTATGCTAAGGCGATGTCAATGTTGGACGGCATACATTGAAAATGCTGTTTACTTCGTTTGAAATAATGAACATATGAAAACAGTTTTTTTTTTAAAGTTTATCTATCAAAATATCTAAACCCTCCATGATGCGTTCAAGAACCGCACATGAGTTTATGTGACTGTACATAATGAAGGGTATTAAAAACGAGTGTGGGTTTATGAAATCAGCCGAAGGCAAGTTTCATAATAAAATCACACGAGTGTTTTAACGCCTAATTATGTACAGTTACCTACACTACTTTATCTAGCCACATATCATAAGCCTCCATGCTGCATTCAGGGGTCGCACATTACGACAAATATTACCCGGTAATGGCGGTAATGAAGTTTTCTGGCAGCTGTCATAGTTTTTTTTTTAATTCAGAGACAAACTAGAGTCGGCCCCAACTATCATATTGTTCGATATCTTACTTACGTGCGACATTTGACAAATTTGATTGCAAATTGACACTTTATTTCATTTCGAACTAAACGTCATCTCAACTGATATTAGAATAGAGGTCAAATCAAATTTCTTTGTTTTTCAGAGATGTTCGAAATTTGAATAAATAATATTATCGAAATCGATGTTATTATTTAGCAATAATAACATTTTTACAGATAAGAAATTTGCTCTAACAGAACAGTCTATGTATTTTTATGTTGGTCATAATGTGCGGTTCTTGAACGCATCATGGAGGGTTTATGATATTTGTATAAGATAAAATTATTTATTCCTAAGTTCATGTCAGTTTAGGGCAAATTATATAACTGTTTATCATATTCTGCTTGTCGTAATATCATAATTATACATGGTTTATGGTAATTTTGGACCCAATGGGCATTGTTTTAGAAAATAGTAATGTTTTAAATTGTTGTAATGCATATAATTAACACATAATTATCTACTTATAAATGATGCAAGAAAGTTACATTTATCAATTTAAAAACCACTTTAATATAGTACATTACTGCAGACGCCAGGAAAGAAGGGCTTGCCGGGTGAGTAGGTATAGACGGCCGACCGTAAGGGAGGCCGTCTAGTGACACGAAGCCGGCAAGCCCTTTTCACGGCTAAGGCATGTATAGTGCTTTACTCAAACATATGCAATGAAATAAAAAAATACACCACTCAAAACAAATACAATTCAGCTGTTTAGCCTGTTCATGAACACAGACTATACTTACCTACTATCTTCTATAGGTACATACCTACCGGGTGGAATTTTTCTATGGGCCCTGGAGGGGAACTACCTTAAATGAACTTGTAATAAGTATTAAATTCATGGAATCTTGTACAACAGATGAGTGTAGGGCTAAGTTTACTGCATAAATTTTATCCTGAACAATAATCCTACCGATTCGTGAAATAAAAGTGTTTATTTTTTAATTTTTAGTTGGTTCGATTCCCGGTTGAGGCAAGCTAATTTTGGAAAATCTTTGAATGCAGTTTTGTTTCTTTTAAAAAATAAAGGAATGTTTCCTTTCAGTAAAATGAGCTAACTAAAGGATTTAAGGTAGTTCCCCTCCAGTGCCCATAGAAAAATTCCACCCTGTATACTCCCGGCAAGCTCTTCTTTTCTGGCGTCTGCAGTAATGTACTATTAAAGGTGTTGTTAAAAAGTACTAACAATGAATTTGACCGGATATTCTTACTTTCCTTAAAAAGTGTTAATCGGTACATAACAAACTGTAAAAAGATAATTATCGGATTTCCTGCTCGCAAAACGATTAAAGCTGTAATCACTGATTACATGACTGCGTAGTGAAGGTAATCGTGTGTTCGGTTATTGGAAATGTGTATACAAAATGGTTTTTTATTTTATTGAGATCGAGTGCGTACCGTACTACACACTTTGTATGTATTGTGCATGGTTTTCTATTAAAATGGAAAATACCACTCTCGAGGGCGGGGGGGGAGATGCTCGCCCCGGAGAGGGGGGGAGAGTAGATAAAATTTAACTTTGCTCTATTACCTACAAATCCTGATAGTCAAAGTCAAACATTTATTGCATATCACATTACATAATTTTGATGGAATAATTGAAGGGTATACATGTGACACCCTGCAAGGGCACTGCAACATAAGAGGACTAACACTATTTTCTTTTAATTTTTAAATAAGTATACAAAACAATTTAAATTTCAAATTATAAACATTTACATTTACATATCTTAAGTTACAAATTATATTTAGGGCAAGAGCTATCGAAGTATATGTAATTTATTTCTCGTTAAAAAATTCGTCCAGGCTGTAGAAACATTTGATAGATAAAACTTGTCCTTTAATTTTGCCAAATTTTCAGCTAATTTTATTGAACTACTTATAGTTACAGAGAAAAATGGTTTCGATGATATGTCCATGAAATCAGACGTTCTATGAAACGTTTTTCTATCAAAGAAAGATAAACCCAATCGACATAACTGCATGGAATCTGCAAACCAACGGTACAGTGCCGCTAACACAGTTAAGGCTTATAACACTTGGCTAAATTTAGCATCCTAAGTGTGGGATGCAGCAATACAAAGGAGTGAGATGGAGTTATGTCCATACGTGTCTCACATATTGCTGCATCCCTCTCGTTAATGGCTAATTTAGGAAAGTGTATAGCCGTATTAGTTTCACAGCCAGAATACAGCTCTAAACGCTGTCCGTTTGTGTCAAGCTCTAACCGACTTAAAAAAGAGGTTTCCATTCTCATGCGTTTTTCATTACCTGAAACGAGATCGGTAAATCGTCAACGACGACTGGTCCTTCATTTTCAGCCATTTTCTTGTTTTGTCTTCCTTAGATCACGTGCTCAAATATATCCGAAAATCCATTATTTAGTACCTGAAAATATAAAAAAAACACAATGGATATACGATTAACTGGAAATAAAAAAAAAAAATTAGAGTAAAGAACGTCTTCTCAATCTATACTTTTATAAAATTCTAGATTCGTAATGAAAGTCACTTTTCTATGGAGAGGAGTCATGATTTTCGGAAAAATCTTAATAGCGTGATGCAGGATCGTCATTTGTTTTGTATTGGCACCGTGTTAACCTAGCGCCATCTGTTTTCATAATTTTCTTTGTCCATGCATCACAACGAAACGGCTGGACAAATTTTAACCAATATTGGTTCCAGGATAGCTGGACATCCTAAAATAGTTATAGGATACTTTTTATCCGTCTACGGTAAAGAAAAAAAAAATAGTGCGTGGAGTCCCTCCGCGCGGAAGAAGTGAATCTTCGTAATGTCGAAAAGAAAATAGGAACGGGTAGAAATTGATTTTTAGTGAACTCATATTGTTTCTTTAAGACAAACTTCTTTGCTCTCGCTCTGTCTCTTTCTATTCCCCCTCCCCAGGAGCGTTGAACGTTTAACGCAACAGTGCTTTCCTACCCCCTCCACGGTAGCGTTAAACGTTTAATGCAACCGTTAAACGTTTAACGCAACCTTGTTGGAAGTCGCATTAGAAGTTTCACTTCAAAAATACGCGAACGAAGTTGCTGGCACCTCTCAGTATACAATATTTATGAAATGAAATATTTTTTCAGTAAGTAGCCCACATGGGCACTTTTAGAAGTCAGATTGTGAATCTACCGGCATTTCCCAAGAGGAGACCGCTGTTGAGAAGAAAGCCGAAAGAAACTCAACAGTAAGCAATCAAATCAATGTTATGTAGGTACCTACATTAAATTAAAATTTTAAAAAATATAGACACCTGCAACACCAGATGAGTCTCAAGTGCGTTGCCAGCCTTAATATTTTCTATGCAACTCTTAGGTTGATTAGGTTGACAGTTTGCCAGAGCACCTAATCAACAATATTTTTATGTATTTAAGTAATGAAACGTGTTTGTGCAACTACGTCACACGCAATAAATTTAACGCACTATACTGGTTGCAAAAGTCGGCGGACTCACTGGACTGTATCGAGGGTCTCACCCTAAAGGTCAAGCATCCCTGTGGGAAACAATACTAAGTAGGTAATGCACAGTTCTCCATCGTTTTTAGAATACACCTGTTAGGGTGTTACTTAGTACCTATCCCCCGCTCCCACCCCCTCTTTTTGTAACCACATCAAGCCTAAAACAATGGGATAATTTAAAATTTAAAAACAAAATTTTATTAATAATTATTTTAGAAGCAAGAGACTACAGTCTGACCAAAAAGAGTAGAAATTAAAAGGTGTCAATACTGCAGTGTCGTCTCTGTTTTCTTAGATTGATTAGAAAGGGACGGCACTATAGTATTGCCACTTTTTAATTTCTACTCTTTTTGGTCAGACTGTAAGTGCAGGGGTTTACATTAAGGATGATGTTGTGCAAAACACTTTGTATTCCTACTTTGAAGTCACCCTGTACAATATAGAGTACATTTATTTAAAAAGAAAAGAAAGAAAAATGTTTATTCAATAATTTCTTACACTGGCAATGATTTTATGATGGTTGGTCAACGATGTCAATGTTCTTCGTGGTAGTTTCTTTAAAATACACATATTTAAAATTATCCAAAGAAAATGCCGAAAACCATTCACAGTCGTGAACGTAAGATTATAAATAAAGTGTACACATGGTTACTACGCGAAAAACAGTCAGGAAAAGAGTGCATTCCGTTAAATGATATTACGAGGTTAACATAGTGGAGGTGACAGGTATTTAAACTAATGTCATTATAGTGCGTTGCGATTGGTTGCAAAATTGTTGCCATATAAATCTTATAAATAGCGCCCTCTTGACAATCCTCATATATTTCTGGTCAGGCTTTAAAGCACACACAGACAGGGCAATTGGCATAACAACCTGCCTACCATACCTACTATAGCCGCTACACTCGCACTATACGAGTACTGGTTGCAAGTCGGTGGAATCGCTGGACTGTATCCAAAAGGGTCTCGCCCTAAAGGTCAAGCGAGTCCCCGTGGGAAAAAGGGAAGAGTAGGTATCAAGTAACGCACTGTGGCCTGGAAATGATTACCTTATATTATAACGATCATACTGCCGTCTTGTTACAAAGTTTCTGTACATAATATCCCACCAAAAACGTTTCATGTAAAATTGGCGGCGAAGACTCACATGCTCCTAACGCTTTCGCTGTTAAATCAATTTGCTTGAACAATTCTCTCTGAAGAAGTTAGAGGGTTTGGTCAATTTTCAGTACTATGAAGGACAATTTGTACTAACAGGTTGAATTTGGGCAGCTTAAAAAACATTACGTGTCTGCTTTTTTATACTATAACATATACCAAAATGAATCAAATCGGAGTCGGACAGTTGGGAGTTCCTTGTTAGTAAGCTTCTCTATACATATAACACTGTACAAACAATCGCACAAACTGACTGTATAATAATAAAGTTGTAAAGGTAGTAGATAAGCTATCACTCCCACGAGACTAAGCTCCGTATTAGAAACTATTCGTGAACAATGACACTTTTGCGTTAAGTATAGGCATCGGGCTTTTGATAGCACCGTAAGATTTTATAGAGAGCTATAGAGCCGATATTAACATTAAAATACAATTCATAAGTTCATACTTATGAGTGTGGCCGATCATAAAAAAATCGAAATTTTACGAACAGATGGTAATGGAGCGAGCTATGCTCAGAGTTTCCTTGCGAAATCAAATCCGAAATGATGAGATACGCAAGCGAACAAAGGTTGTAGATATAGCTCAGATAGTCGCCAAACTTAAGTAGCAGTGGGCGGGGCAGATTGCTCGTAGAACCGATAGCCGTTGGGGCAGAAAGGTTCTTGAGTAGCGTCCCGCGTACTGAAACACGCAGCGTGGGAAGGCCCAAGGTGGACAGACGACCTGGTTAGGATCGCGGGCAGAAACCGATCGTGAACGCCTTTGTCCAGCAGTGGACGTCTATCGGCTGATATGATGAAGAAAACATGTATGGTCGAACTGTAATAAAGTCACTTCGCTTGCTCAGCCAACAACTGATCTTAGATATAAGCCCATAATTTTTTCAGCCTACCTACGCCATATTGCAGATTTTTCATGTGGTATAATTTTTGGTAACTGACGTTGAAAGTCGGTGAATGTCACTGATGTAGGTAAACAAAGAGGAAACAGGACTAAATATTCCGCAGATTTCAATATTTTTTTTGCATAATAAAGCCTAAACTATCCACAGTGATAAAAGTCAAGTTTTTTTCAATAGGATTCAGTATTTATTTCGCTTGAAGAATGAAGGATTGATCTGCATCCTCCATCCGGTAAAAATGTTTTGAATCTGGTTAATGAGAAATCGCTATTGACGTTTAATAACACAAAAGTAAAGAACTAAAATCTGAAATAAATTAAATTAAGCTAAAATAAATATAGAAAACTGTGCCCCTGCGGTATGGTCCCGAAGACGCTGGCAGCATTTCCTCGCTTAATCGCAATGCTGATGCGTTGTGCGAGGAAGCTGCCAGCTCTTCGGTCACCAGACTCAATGAGCCTTTTACTGAGGCCATTAAGCAGTTTGTGGGCACTGGGACCCCACGGACCTAAGGTCTCGACCCCAAAAGGAACAAAATTATATTCGAGGAACAAAATTATATAATACAAATATGTGACGTCTGTACGTTATATAAATTAAAGTATATTCATACATATATTATATTAAAAAATCGTATTCAAGATGAGTATACATATACAAATAGTTATTATATATAAAACACACACAAATACATAACTATCTATACCTACACACTTCACCTACACTGGACATTAATATTCAACACCACTATTTTATAATATTTAATTTAATTTTCTTTCCGTGTTTGTAGCGCAGTGTTACGCAAACTCTGTCAAAGGGGCCAGTCTGAAAATCAGCGCTGGGTGGCGGTACTCCTAGCACATGCTGAGACTGGTAACCATTACCAAAAATGTGCACTAACTGGGTCATTATTCGAGCGTTTCAACCGCCTCATATTTTGGAAGAATTGGGCATAGATTTTGATGCCATTTCCGGATATTTGTTAGATGTCCGGTAAACTTAGATACCTAACCAGAAACGAAATCGAAATCTGCAGCCACTTCTACAAAAATGTGACCACGAAAGTGAATCGGAACAAACGCCCGAATAAATGACCCAACTATTTAAAATGTTTTTTTTTGTTTATGCGAATTATACCTACATTTGTGTATTATTTACTGTACTGAAATACGTTCATTTTGGTAATAAACAATTTTTTTTATTGCCATATGAAAGCTGTTTGTAGCGCCACTATCCCTGGGCCGGATCGACACGACTTGTTAGCCTATAATTTCGACAACTAAATGTAGTCTGTCCCTTACTTTCGGCAACACACCTGCATCAGGGGAAGTAACAGTTGTTCGACGGTTGATAGAACAGGTGCGTGTGCGCAGAATATTGGATAAAAAATTGAGGGCTCTTATTTCGATGTTAGTTTGGTTTCTGTCAAAACTTGATGTTAGTAAAGTACGTATCCTAGTATAGCCCACAGGGGGTTTTAAAACACACGCCATATGGCGCTTTTTAGTGGTACTAATTTATCTAACTAGTAACATCAATCTATTGGCGATTGACGTTGAAAGCCGGTGAATGTCACTATTGTCACTGATGTAAACAGAGAGGAAACAGGACTTAATATTCCACAATAAAAAAAAATGGATAATTTTTTTCAATAGAATTCAGTATTTATTTCGCAAGCAGAATTCCGCAGAATTCCGGTTAACAATGTTTTGAATTTGGTTATAATGACAAATCCTTGACAAATCGCTATTGACGTTTAATAATGCAAATATATGACGTATGCACATTATTGCCATATGAAAGCTGTTTGTAGCGCCACTATCCCTGGGCCGGACCGACGCTTGTGCTATAACAATTTAAGAGGGCGCCGAGCGTTAGCGACTAAACCATAGAGCGCGGGGATTGCGAATTTATATCGGCGCGCGGCCGCCATAGTAAAAATGTATGGAGAAATAAAAGCACATTTTGATAAATTTGGACCTTTAAATACCAAACATTAATTGAAATATTTGATGCGGACAAATTGTAATGTAAACATTCATCTTTTTTTTGAACTTCAAATCAGAATAGATTTCCATTGTTGAAGTATAAAAAAACACTTAACGCCAGCTTATGATTTCACAATTTTCGTCCAAATTTACTTGGTTCTCTAGGGTAAAATATTAATAATATTATAATTTTTCCACGGAGAAGTTGTTAACACATTCTTCGAAATGCTAAATATATAGTTTAGAAATGAATTAAACTATTAGTGTTGACGTTATTTACTTAACGGCAACTGCCTATTTTTTCACATTTCGCTCGGTGCAGTCTTTAAAGATGAATGTTTAAGACAATGTGTGGAGGTTTGACACCGAATAACGCATTAACTATTGAACGGATTGTTATATCGAGACTATAGACGGGACATCACTCCAAAACGTCGAGGTAATTAAACACCTTTTTGAACGCGACTTAGTTAGTCCCGTTTTATTATAATAATGTGTGATCCTTAAAATTTCGAATAAGTAGAGTACTTTCTTACTTTCGTTCAAGTGAAAAAGCGTGTCTGTTTTTATATTATGGATTTTTTCCACAACGTCACGATCGTATAAATAAAATCGTGTATTACAAAAAACGTGACGTAACGGAATAGAAAAAGTGGAACAGCGTAACATAAAAGGATGGTATTAACAATTCTTATACTTATGAAAATTCACACGGTCACTTGTATTACATTTAAATGGTCCGTTAGTCTATTTTTATTGTGTATGATTGTTATGATTGCTAATATTATTAGCACGCGTCAAAGAAGAGCGCTATATATAGTTTGTTAACTGAAACTTTACATATATTAAACTTTAATACAAAATATTAAGTAAGTGGAAATGGCGGACTTAATCCCATAATTCATACTCTAAAAGTCAACCATAGGGACAAACAGAAACTAACAGTTGGTGCAGGATTTTAAACGACTTGATAAAAAATATAAAAACTAAGTTCCGCTACCCAAAGGTTGTCTGGAAGAGATCGCCTTTTAGCGATAAGGTCGCCTATTGTTTGCCTCTGGTATAATGATAAGTGTTATCTTTATTTGTATTTCTTTTTTCTTGAGGTGTGCAATAAAGAGTATTCTATTCTATTCTAAGTTATACGGTGACATTCAAATATCACTAAAATATCCGTCACTACTTATCAAAACCTCGTATCTAGTTTGTAGATTGATACTGAGATATGAGCTTTGTTTTAAGTAGGTACTTAGTGAGTTATCAACAGACTAATATTTTATGGGATATATTTAAATGCACATCTATATATTTTTTCAGTACACTAGGTAACTCCACTAATTAACTGAATGCATACCAGAAAAACGAATGCTGTGCAAAAAAAAAAACAATTGATTAACTGAACATGTCCTACAAAAAAAACTTTAACATTATACAAAACGAGATGACCTTTTTAACCGAATTCACACCAAAAATATGGTTCGTACATCGGATATATTTGAAAGTTTCACCAAAATACTGACTTGCACACTAATTATCCTCGCACTGTACACTAAGATCCGACTCGGCGGGGTTAGGTTAGGTTAGTTTTTTTTTTTATATCCAGTAAAACAGTTTTGCAAATACCTTGAAATAGTATATTGAATTATTTAGTGTGCAAGTCAGTATTTTTGGCGAAACTTTCAAATATTTTGATCGAATAAGGGAATATACAGATATCGATTTAAATACATGCCATTTTTTATATTAGATATGTGTCCGAGGTCATTTGATAGATCTTGATGAGAAATTAACATTTGTGTCACAGGTCACAGTACAATAAAAGCGTGTTCTGAAAAAAACTCTTTTTTATTTTTTATAAGTAAGTATGTACTTTTTTTACCCGACTGCGCGACAGTAAAGACTAGATTGTGTTTAAAACTATATGAAATTATTGTTATTAAATTCATAGGTATTTCGTGTTAGTTACAATAAGAATGCATTTCGCAACACTCTGACACATAACGATACTATGTAACAAAACACTTGAGCAAATATCATTACAAAATGGACACATTGTTATGCGTATTTGTAAATAGCGTAATATACTTAAACAATTTCTAGAAAAAAATACCTGCTTGAAAAGAATGGCAATAGTAATAAAATACAATCGCGTTTTATATGTAGGTATTTTAATATGTTTGAGAATCACGAGAGTTTACTATGTAATATGGAAATAGTATTTAATAATATGGCACGTTATTATACATTCATAGGCTTAGCCCATCGGCCCATCACACTGAAAATAACACTATTTATTATATTAGCGAAAGTTTGTGAGTGTGTTTATGTGTATGTTTGTTACTACTTCACGCTAAAATGGGTGGACCAATTTTGATAAACTTTGGTATGAGGGTAGCTGACTCCCTGGATTAACATATAGGCTACTTTTTATTCCGAAAAATGTAGTTTTCTCGTGGGGTGAGCTGCGCGGCGCCGATAGTATTTTTTAAAGGATCAACGACACAAATAAGTACTTATTTTTTATTTACCTATTGATTTAAACTTTATTGCACAAAACAAAAGTTATACATATGGCGGACTAAATGCCAAATGGCATTCTCTACCAGTTAACCATAGGGCCTATCATTGATACTTTTGAAGTTGGTGCAAAACAGAAATCAAATTGTACAGAGAGCATTAAGGGTACAAATATATGTCATTGATAGGTGAAGAATAAAGTAATTTCTACGTGTCACTCTAAATTGTAAAATACGAGTAGAAGAATGTCTAACGACAAACTTTACCATAAAGCCTTCGTTAAGTACTAGTAAATTAATATTTATTACTAAATAATAAAACGAATGTAAATGATTGGTTTTAATGCCTTAAGTTCGGCTCTACCAGACAAAAATAGAGGCTCTATTATAGAGCTAAACAATAACTTTTCATACCTAATCGTTACCATAAGATTATGTGAAGCTGAAAGTTGTAAAATATTTTGATGTTAATAAAAATAAAATAAAAATAAAATAAAATAAAAAGCATTTATTTCAGACAAATTAATCCATATATTGTTAATGTTCTCTACTAATTGCTCATCTACGATTAGACCGCCTGTTGTTAACCTCTAATTGTATCTCTCCTGTTTGTTTTGTAAGGTGTGCAATAAATATGTACCATACCTACTTGTATTGTATGGTATTGAATTTTGAAGTTGCAGTCTTTCCATACACATACTAAATAGGTGTGTACCTATATGACATAAGTAGGTACGTCATATGACTTTGAATGACAGTTTTCGCAATTTTGATAATTAGTAAAGATAATATCGATTTGCGAAAGGACAAAAGCAGTAGCATATACATTATATATCTAAGTTTTCTGTTATCTAAATGGAATGGCAAATATGTACTTTATATAGAAGGTTATATGCTATACAACAGGTTGACTGATTTGTTATCATTATGATAATATGATAAGATAAGACAATCGTCTATGTTAGGTTAGCCAATGATTTCATAGAATACGATATAATATTTCTCTTTTAATAGGTAATATAATGTTTCTAGGCAATCAGTTGATAGGTGTTTTCATATTATATCATAGAAAAACACCCTACGTAATGTGATTAATATTAATCAGGTATATTTTTTAATACAATGATGATTTTACCCGTACTTGTTTATTATAGTTTATAGTATTATAGTATTTAAACAAATCCATATAGAATTTAATACTACGAACAACTTATGAATTAATATAATTGTATAATAACTGTGTGGGTTTTCTTGCCATAACGTAAATATCTATTATTGAAAATGACATTGTACTTACACTGAAAATTCAAACAGGATCACTCAAAGTAGAAATAGTACCAAAAATTAAGCTACCTAAAACTACGAATAACAAACTCAACTCAAATTTAATACTAAACTATATATTCACGCTGCAATACTGAAAACAACTAACCACATACGATATGGTAATAAAATGATCTGACGTAATTTTCGAGTTAACAAATACCTTAATAAGCTATTAAAATACTCACAATTTTAAAAACAAAACAATCCACAGGCACTGCACACTTTATAAACTAAAAACACTGGCCACTTAACTCAATGCAAACACAAATAAAAAAGAAAAATTAAAAAAAAAAGTTTGCGCGGGAAACGTCCTCTTCACTTCACTGTTCGAATGTGAATACGAAATAGAATTTTCAAAATCGGAACAAGCGATAACCATTATAACATGGTCTATGATATTGTATAGACATCAACCTTTTCTCTCACTATTGGTTGGAAGAGAGAGCGGGAAGGGAGATCAAGTTATACTAGCCAGCGTTTTATTCGCCAACGTTATGAATGCTGTTCGGAAGTTACAAGTTGAACTGTATTGCAATGGGCTAAGATTCAAATTTTTCATTATAGGTACGTTGATAAGCGTGTCGATTACGTATATGTTTTAGTCCAGTAGTGATAAGATATACAGTGTGATGTTAATTTTCACAGGATAAGAAACAAAACCTTGACAGGTATTTTTTTAACATCATATATTTTTGCTTTGGCAAAATACCTGTCAATACTTTTTTGTTTTGTAGGTAAATACTTTTAAAAGCTAAAGCAACGTTATTATTCTTTTAATAAAAGTGAAAATTATTTACAAAATGTCCTTTTTAAAATACTTTCACCGAAAGACACTGTAAGATAAATGTGTGGCAAATTGATAATTCATATGAATAAATTCTAAATCGTAATTATTCTACTTAATATGCAGAGACATCATCAACATTATACATACATCAATGTTATTGGACATTTAAATGCAAAATGTCTAATTTACATATCTGTGTAATGATTATATTGGTATTTATTTATAGAATTTAACTTCGTTCGGTTATTGCATTTACTAAAGACTTTCTAGTCAACCACTTCTTCTCATGCATTCCTTTAATTTATAACTAACATGAGACATAGCCCACACCAAAACTAAAAATTACGCACGGATGGCTTTACTCACCCTGTATACGTCAGTACACCTGTTCGACGTATGTGTGGGTACGGATATTGTGCGGCGTAGGTGATGCGTGAACAAGGGAAGGTTGCTCTACTTGATGTCACTATTTCCATACACCCGAAAGAAGTATTCATAATTACATATTATTATCGGTGGGTAGTATACTCTAGAGGGTAAATATAGGAAGCATTTCTATAAAAAGTTATTTTTTTAATTTTTAGACTCATGATACTCAGAATTGTTTGAACATTCAAACCTCATACAAAAAAAAACACAAATTGTCTCTTCCAGACCGTCACGTTTTTTTTTTCAGTTCTATGAAACGGATATTTTGAGGCATAGAATAGATGATGCGTGAACAAGGGAAGGGTGCTCTACTTAATGTCGCTATTACCATACACCCGAAATAAGTATGAAGATATAAGTAGGTCGAATACTTTGACTCCAGAATTTAAAAAGAAACTGAAAAATACGTTGGTTTTTAGGCTCATCTTACTCATAATCGTTTGCACATTCTCAAACTTTGCAAGAAAAAAAAAGTTCTAAAATTTCCTTTCCAGATCGTCACGTTTTTGTATGAAAGTTTTTTAATTACTATGAACGTGCACGCACTGTACGGATGAACAAGGGTGATAAAGGTGGCTGTACTTGATGTCATTATTGCCATATGCCGAAAGGGATGTGAATATACAGGTCAGGACTACTTTTACTCTAGAGAGTACGGTCGGCGTTTTAAAAAAAAGTGTACGTAGGGTCATTGCGCCGGTTGGCGACCAGTTAACGGAGTTGCCAACTTCAGAAGAGAAAAAAAAATATTATCAACACACAACATAGTATGCGTTAATGTTAACTAGTCCCAAATATAGTCTAGTTTGAATATGAAATCAAAAATATTATACTCCAATCCATAAATTATTATAAAATGCTGATAAAGTAATAATATAGCCAAAACGTCAGTTTGCGACCACTTTCATCAGTTTACGACCGCCAGTAAGCCAGTTTGCGACCAATATGTTAATATTTAAATTATGAAAATAAAACAAGTACAATTGATTTAAAAATATGTTTAATATTGCCTTTTAACAATGGAGGATAATCATATTTATTTCTTATTCGGTAAATAATTAAAAAACCGGCCAAGTGCGAGTGGGACTCCGTACCAATATCTGTAAGTTTGTTGTATGGGAGCCCCCCTTAAATGTTTATTTCATTTTATTTTTAGTATTTGTTGTTATAGCGGCAATAGAAATACATCATCTGTGAAAATTTCAATTGTCTAGCTATCACCGTTCTTGAGATATAGCCTGGTGAGGTGACAGACGGACGGACGGACGGACAGCGAAGTCTCAGTAATAGGGTCCCGTTTTTACCCTTTGGATACGGAACCCTAAAAATAATCAACTGTGACAGTATTTTTCATCATCTGATGTAATACTGTTTTCTGATACAATCTGTAAGTCTCCCTTATTCCCTTGCCTTCCTTCCGAATGTCATTGAGAGCTTTTTCAGGGTCTCTTCGGTGTACTGGACACCTTCGGCCACCGACGAAACCATTCTACGTAACCAGTTACATGTGAAGGATTGTTTTTCTTGCTACGAAACTAGTTACGTACAAAGAGGTTTTTTTCTTCCTACGAAACTAGTTACGTACGACCGCTTACAAAACCAATGCTACGTAACCAGTTACGTGGGAAGAATTATTTTTCTTGCTACGAAACCAGTTTCTGACACATCTTTGCATTAGTGGGAAAGGGACAAAACATATTTTTGTATTTTGTTAACACAGGCATTGCTATTGGCTAGGGGTCTGAAAATAAGAAAGTGAGCGTTTTTTTTTATATTTGAATGTCCCACACGTTGAACATATATTTTTTTTTCACCTTACCTTTATATGAGTGCTATCGTTTGATTCTATAGATGTTAGGTAGGGTAAAGTTACCATAAGTCGGCCAGGACCCTGTGGTCGGCCTTTTCGGTTTTTTATTCGCCGCGAATAGTGCTAGTTTTTAAATTGTCCAATGAGATGAATGCATAATGACGCTCCAACTTCTTATTGGTCGAATAATTGAGTCATCTGTGCGGAGAGGGGCAAGCGGTGAGCGTAAAACAGGTTTACACCAGTGTCGTCCGCGAGCACGAGGTGTTGTGCGATGACCGCCATTTTTTTGTTAAATTTCGGAGTCGTGATTATTAGCGGTAAGCAGCTTCATCTTAATACTTTATTGCACTTGTTTTCATTTTAATGTCTTATTTAATAGTTTAGTAGTTTATTTTGGTACAATTATCCATGTTTTTCAACACAAAAGTAATTTTTTGAGGCGGCCGACTAGTGGGTTATACTTTTTTAGTGGTATATCCAGTACTCGGCCGTAGGTGGCCGACCTCTGGATTTTGGATGTTTTATTTTATTTTAATGAATTTGACTTCATTAGATGCGTAACTTATTAACAATCAGTTTAGTAAACACTTCTACATAACGATTCCGAAGAAAACCCAGTAGTCGGCCGCATTTTTAAATATTATATTGATGTGGCCGACTATTGGTATCAATCTTATATAGGTAAAGTTACCATAAGTCGGCCAGGACTCTGTGGTCGGCCTTTTCGGTTTTTTATTCGCCGCGAATAGTGCTAGTTTTTAAATTGTCCAATGAGATGAATGCATAATGACGCTCCAACTTCTTATTGGTCGAATGATTGAGTCATCTGTGCGAGAAGGGGCAAGCGGTGAGCGTAAAACAGGTTTATACCAGGTGCTGTGCGATGGCCGCTATTTTTTTGTTAAATTTCGGAGTCGTGATTATTAGCGGTAAGCAGCTTCGTCTTAATACTTTATTGCACTTGTTTTCATTTTAATGTCTTATTTAATAGTTTAGTAGTTTATTTTGGTACAATTATCCATGTTTTTCAACACAAAAGTAATTTTTTGAGGCGGCCGACTAGTGGGTAATACTTTTTTAGTGGTATATCCAGTACTCGGCCGTAGGTGGCCGACCTCTGGATTTTGGATGTTTTATTTTATTTTAATGAATTTGACTTCATTAGATGTGTAACTTATTAACAATCAGTTTAGTAAACACTTCTACATAACGGTTACGAAGAAAACCCAGTAGTCGGCCGCATTTTTAAATATTATATTGATGTGGCCGACTACTGGGTTCTCGATGGCCGACTTAAGGTCGTTTGGGGCCGACTACTGGGCAAAAGTGCCTTTTTTAGTTTTGTTTTGATTATTTAAGAAATTCAGAAACTATTAAGTGTTTTTCTTAACAATTATTAACAATGAATAAATAATTAACGAATAAAATCTTGGTTTATTTTTATTGGGGCCAGCATGCATACATGCGAGGAGTTTAAACCCAGAACTTTCGTTAAAAGGCCGACTACTGGTTCCTTTACCCTATTCATGTTATATTTACAAAACTATTATTCCGGCGTTCATTCTGAAAGGGTGCAAAGAATGGTTAGCAGTGCCGCTTCTTTACGTTTTTAACTTGGCCCTGGATACCGGAGAGTAACCTAATGAATGGAAGATTACACGGGTGAGGCCGATTCCTAAATCTAGTTGTACGGGCAACGTTGAGGGTTATAGACCAATAGCTATTCTATCTTCGATAGCTAAGTTATTTGAGTCCATTATAAATACAATCGTAGCTCCACAATTGAAGCCGTTACTCTGTGATGCCCAGCATGGCTTTAGGTCTCGTCCTTCAGTAGAGACTAACCTTTTAACCCTGGTTGATACCATTTCGGATCATATGGATAATGGAATAAAGGTTGACGTGCTGTACTTTGACTTTAAGAAAGCGTTTGACCGCGTTGATAACGATGTTCTCTTAAACAAGTTGTGCGCTATTGGTCTCTCACCGAAACGGCTTAAATTCTTTGCTTGTTATCTTTGCGACAAGCAGCAGTACGTGCAGCACGGATGCTTTATTTCAGAGCCATATCATATTCGTTCTGGGGTCAGCCAGGGCCCGTTGCTTTTTGGAGTTATGGTCAATGATCTGGCTCTGGTTTCCAAGTGCGCCAGAAATTTACTGTATGCCGATGACCTGAAGCTCGTTTATGGTGTACAGGGTTTATCAGATTGTGAGTCCCTGCAAGATGATATTGATCGCGTATGCCAGTGGAGTATTGAAAATAGACTTCTCTTCAATGCTGAGAAATGTGCGGTTATAACATTCAGTAGGGCCCGTAATCCGTTACTTTACAATTATACCCTAATTTCAGAGAAAATAACTCGGGTTGAGACTATTAGGGATTTAGGAGTTACTCTGGACTCTTCTCTTAACTTTCATGAGCACATGAACACCTTGGCTCTTAACTCTTATAGAAGGCTCGGGTTCGTTATTCGGAACTCTAGGGACTTCGATGATGCTGGGACCATAAAGATCCTTTACACTGCTCTGGTTAGAAGCAAGCTCGAAGCGGCTAGCGTTATTTGGAACCACCATGAAGTAACCTACATCTAGCTTTTGGAAAGAGTGCAAAAGGCGTTCCTTCGTTTTTTATATAAAAAGTTATATGGTTATTACCCATTCTTATATCCGACAAAGTTTTTGCAGGGTTTCTTGGGCTTTAACTCCTTGGAGGTAAGACGGAATTCCAGGCTGCTTACTGTAGCAAGTAGCATTGTACATACGTGGTAATACAGACTGCCCCGAATTAGTTGCTCAGTTGGTGCGCCTGTATGTTCCCACTCCAAGTAGAATCCTTTTCCGACCCCGTTGTCGCCATCTATTAGCGGCGCCGTCCGCGCGAATTGCGTCCCATGGAAAATCTCCACTGGTTCGGGCCCTACACCTCTTAAACTCGCTCCTAGAATCAGCTTCACGCTTTGATATATTTGCAAGCAGAGGATAGATGTGTGCGATGAATGTTTGAGGTTTTGTGAGATGATGGATGTTCGACCTTCTTCTGTGTAATTTACAATTGTCCTTTGTTCTTTTATGTAAACGTTATGTATTCTTAGTTTCACAGTGCCTTGGTTATAACTGTTATGCTGTGAAATGTAATAAATAAATAAATTATATTATATTTATTACTAGATTTATTACAAAATAAGGATACGGAAAGTGCTAAAATGTGTTTGTCAACTCAGTCATATTCTGAGGCTTGCAGAAACTCGAAATAAATGTGTATGAATGTTGAACGTGGCTATACAGATAAAGTAACGAGTTTACATTTTAGTCGTGTGCTTTATTTATAAAAGAATATGGTCTATAATGCCAAAAAAAATACTTTTTCCAATGTCAAAAGAAATCGACAGACCGGAACCTCCGGAGATAGTCACTAGCGATTCTAACAGACTTGTGCAATTGATATTCCCCTAAAAGCGTTAATTTCTAAATTCTGGCAACATTAGAATGTTATAAGCATCGGCTGCTATTGCAAATATAGCGTCAATTCCAAGAAAACGAAGTAGTGTTCAGTTCAGTTCAGTTTATTTATTCAGTCACAATGTACATTGTATGTGAATATGATATCAAACATAAAAATAATAATAATAAAGCCTAATACATAACTTAATACTAAAATACCTACTGCACAATTGGTTTATACATAAATTAAAATAGTTAAATACATGTCAGTCTCAATTTAAATAATCATAATACTATCGATACATGCATAATAAATATTCAATTAACTATTACAATCATTAATGAAGTCCAGCACAGAATAATAACACTTTTCCAATAGTAGGGTAGGCCACGATGCTAATTCGGGATTCACTCGAGCGTCATAGAGACCTATTGGGTTGCGAAGCTTAGATGATAAAAAGAAAAAAATGTCATATAAGATATACCTTTTCATCGGTGGGGGGAGCGGCTACAGAGTTTCAAAAATGTAAAAAAAAACTGTTGCATGGACATACTCGAGCGCGTCAGATATTGATAGCATCCATGTCCTACACATTTTTAAAGATGTACCTACGCATGTTAAACTGATTGTTTCCATGATGGGGTTGGTCGTACTTGAGGGATGAAAATGAAAAAAAAAATTTTTTTCATCGGGCGCGTCAGATTTTCTAAGGGGATGTTAAGTGAACCTAAAAAAAAGCTCATATAATAATCTGACGATTTAGATGTGACGCAAACTCGCAGTTATTATTAGAATGTACAAAAAAAATTCGCTATTTTGAAATACTCAAGCGCGTCAGATTAAGATATATATGGTTCATCTTGATGCCCTAGACGTGCTGTCTCATAATCTGACGATTATCTGGCGGGGTTCGCCTAATCTGACAATAGAAAAAATTAACAGGAACTTGTGACTCAGAGCACTTTCCAGAAACAGGAAAATGTGACTCGGAGCACTCTCCAGAAACAGGAAAATGTGACTCGGAGCACTCTCCAGAAGCAGGGGCATGTGATTCGGAGCTATTCCCAGAAACTTCCGATGCACTGTCATATTCCATAATACTTTGCCGCTGTTGTAAATACTTAAAGACTCGCGGTATTTTTATTGCTATAAATAATTTATAGCACTGTGCGTGATTTACTTCATTTAATGAAGATTCTCTCGAAAGTTCAAGATTATCGTATGTTGTTCGGGATTTTCGGAGAACCGGTTTGCTCCGACTATATTCTAAAATATTTACACATTTTTGTTCTGTTTCTAATGAAAATTTAACTGTTTTTTGTAAAGTAGTTTTACCACAAAATACACACTTTATATTAATATCACTCATAGTACAGCTTGCGGGAATCTTTTAGAGCATAATCTTGACTGTGCAGTAGCCGATTTACGTACAAATGTACATGCGCAAATCCGCCATTTTTGTTCTAAAAGTTGCCGGCAACTATAAATATTTAATAACTTTAGTGCATCTTTAGTGTTCTAAACAACATGATCAGCTGTCATGGCGTCATGGCAACAGAAACCAGAGTGGAATGCAGGCATCACGTAACTGAACGCATTCAACTTTACGATGAATTTTTGTTACTTCTATATATATTTTCCGTTATCATAGATTTATTCCCTTATAAATAAAAAAAAAATTAGCCACGCTCGAGAATGTCGAGATGAAGTTTTTTTTTACAACTGTAGCCCTCCGCCTTCTTTACGTCACCTTTAAATTGTCAGATTAGAAGAATATACACGTTTTAGCATGTAACTAACTCACCCTACCTTAATCTGACGCGCTCGAGAATTTCAGATGAACAATTTTTTTTTTACTAATCTGATCTTTTATCCTTGACGGGCGGCCATACATATGAGGCTCATATTTGGTGGAAGTACTTAACTGGGTACAAGGTATCCCCCTATATATTAATCTGCCGCGCTTTAGGTACTCCCGAAATCCCTTCTTCGGCTCTCCTACTACAACAAAAAGTCTTTGAGTCTTGCATTGAAAATACGACTGTTAATTATTGTTTTTGGCTGTATTGGTAGTTTGTTGAAAAGCTGGATAGCCTGGTAGCAAGCGGCGAAAGGTGCACGTTGTGTCAGTGGGCAAAAAATAGGGTTCCGGGATAGTCACAGTTTTTTTCAAACACAATTAGACATTTCACAAACTATCGTAGTATCCGGAAGTCAACAAAAAACACATAGATTGGTTCAGACAAAGTAGAATTCCTCACCTCCGATTAGTGATGTGATATACTACCGGAACGATTTTGTTACTAATTGGAGCCACAAAGCTTAGGGATTCTAAAAAATATACATGGATGTTTGTTCGCATTTATCTCGCATTTGGCAGAACCGATTTGGATGCGGTTTTCAGGAGAGCATTTGTTTAATTTTGGAAAAGGTTTTGGTAAACATAAATTGTACAATTTAATTCCCAAAGCAAAATAATAAATAAAATTTTATAAAAAAGAACCGCCTTTAATAATAGACATAGGCTACTTTCATTTTGCTATTCTGTCGGGAACCACGATAAACGCAAGCCTTTTGAGTATTCTTCTCAATATTCTTCTTTCTACGAAACCAGTTTCGTAGGAAGAAAAAAACCTCTTTGTACGCAACTAGTTTCGTAGCAAGAAAAACAATCTTTCACACGTAACTGGTTACGTAGCATAGTTTCGTCGGCGGCCGAAGGGTACTGGATAGTCCGCTTCTTTTTCTTTGTTGCGTCCAATTTTTTTGGGAGCGCCATCTAAAAAAAACCGGCCAAGTGCGAGTTGGACTCGCGCACCGAGGGTTCCGTACAAACACTCTCCATCCCTAAGTGGTTAAGTTAAGTTTGCACCTGGTATGTATAGCGCCCCATATAAATTAGGTGCAAAGTTAGGTATTAAAAAAACTACTTACTAGATCTCGTTCAAAACAATTTTCGTTGGTAGTTTTTATAGTAATGTACATCATATGTTTTTTTTAGATTTTTCATTTTCTTATTTTAGAAGTTAGAGGGGGGGGGACCAACTTTTTTCCACTTTGGAGGCGTCTGTCATGCAAACTATACGGTTTAGAAAAAAAATATTTTAGAAACCTCAATATCATTTTTGAAGACCTATCCATAGATACCCCACACGTATGTGTTAGATGAAAAAAAAAATTTTGAGTTTCAGTTCTAAGTATGGGGAGCCCCCAATATTTATTATTATTTTTTTATTTTTGCATCAAAATCTTAATGCGGTTCACAGAATACATCTACCTACCAAGTTTCAACGGTATAGCTCTTATAGTTTCGGAAAAAAATGGCTGTGACATACGGACGGAGAGACAGACGGACAGACGGACAGACAGACATGACGAATCTATAAGGGTTCCGTTTTTTGCCATTTGGCTACGGAACCCTAAAAATAGTTTAATTAATAATATATTTCTGTCTGCTATGACCCGGGATCAGATATAAAGACCGATATTTGCCTCGAGTTAGCAAATCCGTACTGTTAACTCACTCATATATAATAAATTTATATATAGTAGTGTATATAATATACTATATAGTATGAATTCTAATGGCATAAATAGAACTTTTCAATACCCAGCCAAATTAAAAAAATCACACGTGGTCGCCCTCAATAAGCCAATACTTATTTGATTTACGGCCGTCCTTTCCCTCATACTAAATTATGGTGGCCGCGAACTAACGTATTTATTTCAATTACGTCAGTTAACGACCACCTACTTACTATGTAATATTTGTAGTCGATTTAAATAAAGTTCCTTCAAAGAAACTGTGAAATAATATCGTCGTCTAACGCATAGTACAAGCTTTACTTTGCTTGGGACACTGGGTCGATTTGTGTAAGATGGTCTCTTAATATATTTATTATTAAAAAAAAATCCATTCAGACACTAATATTTAACGTAATTTTTGGCTTACATGTTTATTATTTGTTTTCTTGTCTTGTATGTATGTATGTATGTAAACACTTTACTATTGTACACAACAACTGGTTATAAATACATTGATAACAAATGAAATATGTACAAAGGCGAACTTAACCCTATTAGGGATCTCTTCCAGTTGTTCCCGTATTGATTTTTTTTTTAAACGCATGATTAGATTTTTACTTTCTTTGTTCGTTGATCCATATAATAATAATAATAAATAGGCGTAGGGATGTGACGACCCCATCGCCCGCTGGTTTTACCAGCGCAATCAGTCACGCAGGGCAGCTTATGGCGAGCTGTTGGGGGGTAGCGACCCCACGTACCTGAGTGCTCCTGGGGGATCCTGACGGGGGGTGATGGGTCGGGGCCTCCGCCTCTGTCTTGCCTTAACCGGCCGGGCAGAGTGGAGTCGCGAGAGTTGCGGCTCGGGGGTGGAAACACTTCTTTACAGTTTTACAACACTACACCTTAAATTATAACAGTTTTGAATGAAGCATAAGGACCATACTAGGAGAAACAAAATATTGCTGTATACGTTGGATTGCGACCATATGGCCGCAATCCGAAGTTTTTGATAAATATGCATTCCGGTTGACGACCACTGGATTTTATGTTAAAATTAAGTACAAAAATAGCAAACAACAACTAAAAGATTAATAAAAGTTAACGATTGCACTAATGAAACATGGAACTTATGTGTACAGCATGAAATAAGTTATAAAACTTACTGTCGAACGCCACGCGCCGTGCTATTTTTTCTCTAACTCGCTGCAGGACCAATCACCACTGCGTCATCACGCACACTGAACATTTTTTCTACAACACTGGACTAAACCATTTATTTCAGACGGTATCAATTCTTATTTAGAAATCATTTAAAAACCAGTAAGATTTTTTTTTTATTTGTGGCATATATAGAAATGTGTTTATCTTGATTTAAAGAAATGAAGTCCGTCAAATGGTCGCAAACCAAAGGTGGTCGCCAAACCGGCGCACCTACCCTACCATGGACGTTTTCTTCAGATAATTGTTTTTGATTCATATTGCTGAGAATCAGTTGTACATTCAAACCTTACAAGAATAAAACCGGCCAAGTGCGAGTTGGACTCGCGCACCGAGGGTTCCGTACAAACACTCTCCATCCCTAAGTGGTTAAGTTAAGTTTGCACCTGGTATGTATAGCGCCCCATATAAATTAGGTGCAAAGTTAGGTATTAAAAAAACTACTTACTAGATCTCGTTCAAAACAATTTTCGTTGGTAGTTTTTATAGTAATGTACATCATATGTTTTTTTTAGATTTTTCATTTTCTTATTTTAGAAGTTAGAGGGGGGGGGACCAACTTTTTTCCACTTTGGAGGCGTCTGTCATGCAAACTATACGGTTTAGAAAAAAAATATTTTAGAAACCTCGATATCATTTTTGAAGACCTATCCATAGATACCCCACACGTATGTGTTAGATGAAAAAAAAATTTTTGAGTTTCAGTTCTAAGTATGGGGAGCCCCCAATATTTATTATTTTTTTTTTATTTTTGCATCAAAATCTTAATGCGGTTCACAGAATACCTACCAAGTTTCAACGGTATAGCTCTTATAGTTTCGTAAAAAAATGGCTGTGACATACGGACGGACAGACAGACGGACAGACGGACAGACAGACATGACGAATCTATAAGGGTTCCGTTTTTTGCCATTTGGCTACGGAACCCTAAAAAGGTGTCGTTTATTTCCCTTCCAGATCGTCACGTTTTTGTATGACTGTTTTTTTTGTGAACGTGACGCATTGGTACAATATTTTGGCTTGTTCTCGCCTACAAGTCATATTTCTCAACCGATTCTTATGGAATTTTGTGAGTAGGATCGATTAGTATGTAAAAAATGTCGATCCAGTTTTTCGTTTTTTCTAAAAGGCGGAGATATCCCGATTCCACGTTTTTCATAATCAGAATCAAAAGAATCATGATAAATAGAAAAGTAAGTAGGTAAAGTAATCAATCAGATATAATAAAAAGTGTCCTAAAGTCCGTTCCATCACGTCACGATTGAATATGAACATTTTTATTTGCACGAGCGCTACGTAGTGGAAATTTAAGTTCCCGTACAAATTTTGGGACACGTTTTTAGGGTTCCGTAGCCAAATGGCAAAAAACGGAACCCTTATAGATTCGTCATGTCTGTCTGTCTGTCTGTCTGTCTGTCCGTCTGTCCGTCCGTATGTCACAGCCATTTTATTCCGAAACTATAAGAGCTATACTGTTGAAACTTGGTAGGTAGATGTATTCTGTGAACCGCAATAAGATTTTGATGCAAAAATAAAAAAATAATAATAAATATTGGGGGCTCCCCATACTTAGAACTGAAACTCAAAATTTTTTTTTTCATCAAACACATACGTGTGGGGTATCTATGGATAGGTCTTCAAAAATGATATCGAGGTTTCTAAAATATTTTTTTTCTAAACCGAATAGTTTGCGTGACAGACGCTTCCAAAGTGGAAAAAAGTTGGTCCCCCCCCCTCTAACTTCTAAAATAACAAAATGAAAAATCTAAAAAAAACATATGATGTACAGTACTATAAAAACTACCAACGAAAATTGTTTTGAACGAGATCTAGTTAGTAGTTTTTTTTTTATAATTTAATACCTAACTTTGCACCTAATTTATATGGGGCGCTATACATACCAGGTGCAAACTTAACTTAACCACTTAGGGATGGAAAGTGTTTGTACGGAACCCTCGGTGCGCGAGTCCGACTCGCACTTGGCCGGTTTTTGTTGTTCATATTGAAAAAACTATCGATTCAATAGATGGGCTTAAAACAGCGGTTTAAGCCCGTCTATTGTGAAGGGTGGGCAACTACGGAACCCTACACTGAGCGTGGCCCGACATGCTCTTGGCCGGTTTTTTAAATTTTTATTTGTTGATGATATTTTTTTTGGATTTCTGTTTTATTTCCATAATGATATTTATATGTTTTTTTATTTAATTTTTAGTAATAATTCCATCAATAAACTGCTCTGCTCTCTGTAACTGCCGATTCGAAAGTGCATGGCTAGCCACTAGATTGCTTTTGGTAACTACGGCTACCTGTCACCGCTCTTATTTTATTATATAAATAGAGGCCTACTTGAAAAAATAATATTTTGACTTTGACTTTGATGAATCCAAAAATGTCAAGTTCTGGAAGGGTTAATTAGTTTTTTTTTAAAACACACAGCTCATAAAGCCACTAGATTAGTGTCAGAGTCCCACCCAAACTCTAAATGCACACAAGTAACACATTGCACAACCACTTGTTAATTAATGTTAATTCCCTCTCAAGAGGTCAAACGTTTGACTGTTATAGCACAATGACTCGCGCGCAACTTTTTGATACGTTGTTGAGGAAGCGAAAAAGCCTTGACTGATCCAAGTGTCTCCGTTTAGCTTGTCCCAAAATTATAATTTTACGTCATTAATGTCATTGTAGTTCTTTCACGTTGTTGCTTTCAAAAGATTATCGGTATACTCTAGTTTCTAGAGATGACGTCTTCTAATTTTGCTTTAATACTAGTTGAGGCCACTTAAGGGGAAAGCTCTGTAAAATAGATTAATCACATTCCTTAGGTTATAATAAATTTAATTTCTCAAACATGCAATAAAATAAAAAATACACCACTCAAAAACATAATTCAGCTGTTTAGCCTGATCAAGAACACAGACAGACAGATTTTGATGCTGCATCATGCCAAAAATTACTACTTATATTCAAATATTGTTCACATAATTTAAATTCATAATCACTGGTTCCCATGGCGATATTAACTACGATTCTTATCTTTTCCCATGCCTAAAATGTGCCAAAAACTGTGTCAGTAAGCTTATCAAGATATATAGTTACTTATCTAAGAAAAATTGAGGTTAAGAGGCCTTATTCCTTTAAAAATTTATGTTTTTCATACTATAACAAATATAATGATAATGCCAACAAAATTTTTGAAGTGAATACCTTTCTTCTTCTCGAGTTCTAGATAGATACCTACTAACATATTAGCTATTTCATGCTTATAATGCTTGCAGTCGAAAAGTTGAAAAATCAGTAGGTATGCATAAATTATGTCAATTTCGAGTAGTTTAAGCTAGTAGGCTTCAATATATACCTACTAATATATATGTGAAACCTACAGTCGCAATAGCTCTGTTAATATGTTAAAAAACATGTTTGATCATAGAGAAAAATGTTTAAAACAATCAGCATTTTTGAATGGATAAGGGCCTTAAACGTACAAGACAAGAATGTATTTATTTTATTATTTTATTTTATTTTTTATTTATTGTAGGCATTATTTTTTTGAAGGTGTCAATCGATCCTACTTTTTACCGACTTCCAAAAAAGAAGGAGATTCTATGTTTCACTGTAACTTCAAAAATAATCCGTCCGTGTTCAAATTACATTTGAATCACCTTTTGAAGTCGGTGCCAAACCTCACGTAAACTTCTTATTGGAACAAAAATACTCGTAAATACCAAATAGTAATCATGAAAGGCTTCAAGCGTAGCATCTGTTTTCTTAGTAATAATTTAGTGGTTTGGCACCGACTTCAAAAGGAGATTCAAATGTAATTGGTACGGGTTATTTTTTTCAGTTTATTTTGAAGTCGGTCCTTTTTTTTGTTTTTCAATGGGATTTTTCTATGCAAAAATAACTAAGTTGCCATTTTAACTGTGATGAAGTGCGTTTAAGAGCATTTCTCAAAAAGTTTGTACACAATTAAGACAGAAAATTAAAGTCCAATATAATTTTCCTATTTTGTTACCAATTATTTTAATAATTTTATATCAATGCTATGGTTATGTTCGGTAATTAAGGTTCTCTTATGCTTATACTTTTTTAATTATCTGATATCAATGTATTGGAAATCACAATAAAAAATGGTAACAAAATAGGAAAATTATATTTGACTTTAATTTTCTGTCTTAATTGTGTACAAACTTTCAGAAAAATGCTCTTAAGATGGTTGTCATACAATTTAATGTTATTATTATTGTTTTGTTGAATTATGAGGGTTCAGATAACAATTTCAAATTATTTTCCAGTCTTCAAAAAAATATAGTAACTTTGAATTCATTTTTTTTTTCGTTTTACTTAGTTTTTTTACATGGCATATTGAGGTTTTTTAATACAATTATAGTATGTTGTATTAATTCAATTTCAGTCTAAACGCTTTTTTTTAATATGTCACCGAAGTAGAGTAGAGTAACTCGGTAGTCGCGCCATAGTTCACGCATGGACCAGTAACCCCCACTCATGGTTCAGTGGTTAAAGCCTAATCCGAGAGTTCAACGCCCTTTCATCCGGATTATATATTTGGATAGGAAGACAATGGAAATAAAATATATGTGATTTTGCTGTAGGTACGTTGAATCGCCTACCGTGTTATAAATTTATTTATTTACTAGCTTTTGCCCGCGGCTTCGCACGCGTTAAAAAAAATACGTTCACTTGGCATAACTTGGCATTTGGCATTGGCTTGGCATAACTCAAGCCCCCCATATTTTTTGTTTACTGTATCTTTGGAATATTTGAATGCTTTCACGGACATGATTCCTTGTTCATTTTAGATTCAATTTCTACTTTCTTGTTTTGTTTTCTCAATGCGAGGCCTCCGACATTTTTGTGCACTGTCTCAATTGGTTACTTAAATAAAGTCATGTTCTCTTCTTTCCGTTGTGGTATATTGTCTTGCTTACTGCCCCGCTTTTTTTGGTCATCATCTCCTTAGAATACTTAATCGTTTGTTCAGAATTGCTTTTCTGTTACCGTTTTTAGGTTTATGTATTCTCAATGTGAGCACTACTGCATTTTTGTTTTCTATCTCGTCAGATAACTTGAAAGTTACACCAGTCTTGCTTTTTTCTTTCCGTTTGTTATATTGTTTTTTCTTCGCGCCTCCCGTCTGGTTTGGTCACCATCCCCATTTAGAATCCTTTAAAGTTTGATCAGACTTGCTTTCTTGAATCCGTTTTAAGGATTTGTGTTTTCTTAATGCGAGCACTATGCAATTTTAGTTGACTATCTTTTCAGGTTACTTAAAAGTTTGATCAGACTTGTTTTCTAGTTAGCATTTTAAGGTTTTGTCTTTTCTTTCTTTTCTTTCTTGATCACCATATCTACAGGTCATTTAGCCTTTCATCAGATTTACTTATAATTTTCAGTCTTGGTGTATTGCATTTTTTAAGTGCGGGGGGCTCCGCCCCCCGAGCCCCCCGTCTTTTTCAATACCATCTCTTCGTGTTACTTAAAAGTTTCATCAGTCGTGCTTTGCTTTTTTCTTTTCGTTGTGCAATATTGTTTTTTCTTCGTGCCTCCCGTCTGGTTTGGTCACCACATCTTCTTCTTCTTCGAATTCTTTAAAGTTTGATCAGCCTTGCTTTGTTGATTCCGTTTTTAAGGATTTGTGTATTATAATGCGAGCACTAAGCCATTTTAGTTCAATATATTTTTAGGTTGCTTTTATGTTTGATCAGACTTGTTTTCTTGTCAGCGTTTTAAGGTTTTACGTTTTCTTCATCACCATATCTACAGGTCACTTAGCCTTTTATCAGATTTAATTGAATTTTTCAGTTTTAGCAAATGACATTTTCTGAGTGCTCTGCCCCCCGAGCCTCCTGTATTTTTAAATACTATCTCTTCGTGCTGCTTAAAAGTTTTATCAGTCTTGCTTTTTTCTTTCCGTGTTGCGGTATAATTAACTTAGTGCCTTCCGTCTCTGTTAGTCACCATCTCTTTAGAATACCTAAAAGTTTGGTCAAACCTGCTTTCTTGTTTCCGTTTCATTAATGCGAGTACTATGCCACTGTCGTTCACTATCTTTTCGGTTACTCAAAAGGTTGTGCAGACTTGCTTACTCGTTAGTGAAGGTTTTGTGTTTTCTTGATCACCATATCTACACGTAACTTCTTAGCCTATCATCAGATTTACTTTATTTTTCTGTTTTAGCATGTTATACATTTTTTTTTCAATAACATCTTTTCGTGTTATTTAAAAGTTTCATCAGGCGTGCTTTCTTCTTTCCGTTGTGCGATATTGTTTTTTCTTCGTGCTTCCCGTCTGGTTGGGTCGCCATCTCTTTAGAATCTTTTAAAGTTTGATCAGACTTGCGTTCTCGATTCCGTTTTAAGTTTTTGTGTTTTCTTAATGCGAGCACTATGCCATTTTAGTTCACTATCTTTTAAGGATACTTAAAAGTTTTATGAGACTTGCTTTCTTTTTAGCCTTTTAGGGTTTTGTTTTTTCTTGATCACCATATATCTACAGGTAACTTAGCCTTTCATCAAAGCTACTTGAATTTTTCAGTTTTAGCATGTAGTATTTTGTTAGAGCGGGGGGCTCCGCCCCCCGAGCCCCCCGTTTTTTTCGATACCATCTCTTCGTATTGCTTAAGTTTCATCAGCGTTGCTTTCTTTTTTCCGTTGTACGATATTGTTTTTTTTCTTATTGCCTCCCGTCTCTGTTAGTCACCATCTCTTTAAAAATACTTAAAAGTTTAATCAAACGTTGTTTGAGATTGTTTATATTTTGTCTAAACACATACTGACGCTGAACAGCCCTCGAGCTGTCAACTTAAACTTTGCATCAGCTGTATTAAAATTAAAGAAATTAATTGTAGGGGAGCGTGGGGGAATTGGAACCTACTAAGGCAAAAGTTCAATATAAGGCAAATTTATGGGTATTTTTGGATCTTTTTAATAGAAACTCAATCCTTAGTTATTTGACTATCATTTAATTACAGCGTCACCGTTACATTATCAGGCATTTGGCGACAGATAAACTTTTTTCAAAAAAACAGAATCGCTCCCATTACCCGACTTTGCGGGAAATGAGAGCCTATAGATACGCATATGTGTAATGGGAGCTACTTAATTATTGAGTCAGCCTCAAAACATTAAATGTCAGGTTAAAATCTCATATTCATATAAATATTAACATAAACGTATGCGTAAATTAATTAACTTTAAGGATCTAAACAATAATAGCTTAATAATGTAATAAGCTCTGATTACCCGACTACCACCATCTTGAAATTTCATAAAATAATATTCCGAATCTAGCTTGTAATGAAATGATATGAATAGATACTCAAAATTGATAACATCAGCTATTAAATAAAACAGGTTTCATTATAACAAACATATTACTTCAACTTAAGCTGGCAGTTGAAATATCGTATTTTTTATAAGCGCGGAGCAAAAAACCGATAAGCGTCCGTGGTAACATAATGCGTGGCACTGGCGAGCTGAGCGAGCCAGGGGAACACGGCCGCACTGTGACGAAATCGCCCGAGCGGTAAATGAGTGAATATGAGCTATAGTTTTGTCTCTAGTCGCACCGCTCCTATTATCCGCTGGTCCCCATTACCCCTGGTTCCCCTACATAGTAATAACATTTAAATGTATCACTCATTAACTTCAAATTTGTGTAAGAGGTCGTAGTAGACGTAGTAATATAGTGAACGTATGTTTTAACGCGAGCGCAGTGGGTAAAAGCTAGTAAAACAATGCACAAATTACAGACCAATCCACTCACTTCGCCATTGCGAAAACTCTGCTGCGGACGGCACCTCAGGGAAAACTACTGTTTAAAGCTCACAGATGGCGCTACTGGTAGCACTTATGCGCGTATCATATTTCATTAACTTTCCGTAAATATTTATACGTCAAAGGATAAAATTGATTTTAAATAATTTTATTTTGATTATTGTCTCTCAAGAAAGTAAAAAACAACTTATTTATTCATTTCAAATTTTCTCCGCGTCTCAGTACGTTTATGAAAAGAGGGTCAATATTTATAAACTACTGAGTAAATACATGATTTTTATATGCAATAATAGCGTGGTAGTTCCCATTGTTGCATCGAGAAATTAATAATAACAAAATTGTGTTCAGTTTTGTTTCATAAAATTATCATTTCGTGTACCACTAACGCCATCTACTGCCCCAGTGTCCGTAACTCGGCGACTCGTCCAACCTCAGAGCTATTGTCCCCGGCGGGTAGCGCAGGCCGGCCCCCCGCGGGGTACGCTACGCGTGGTGCTAAATTCAAATTCACGACGCTAATGGATGACGCTATGAGATGCACACGACTTCATTCGCGTATTTTTTCTTTACCGTAGACGGAAAAAAAGTATCCTATAACCATCTTCGGATGTCCAGCTATCCCTGTACCAAAAATGGTTAAAATCCGTCCAGCCATTTCGGCGTGATTGGAGGACAAAGGATTTTATGAAAACAGATGGCGCCAGGTTGGCACGGCGACGCGTGTCCATACAAAACAACAATCAAGCTGCATCACGCTATCAATATTTTTCCTGAAGTAAGTTAGGCCAAACACAAACAATACAAAAATTTGCGCCTAATGTTCTAAATGTTGGTTGGTAAAACATATTTAAAAATGTATTTAATTAACTTAAATTCATTCGAAATACTTCTATTTCAATTACACTCGATAAAATGGCATTAAAAAATCTTTTTTATTCATTAACATTTATTATTGCGTCTCCGGGCTTTTTTATGGTCAATACTTACAAACTACAGAAGAATATAATTGCATATTCAATAAAAGAGCATTAATTAGTTCCTATGGTCGCAAATTGTGTTTTTAAAGAAATGCTTATTTTTTTTTCAATTTTCGCTTCATTTGTAAACATTTAAAGAAATGTATGTTTTTTTTTGAGCATGAGCCAATTTATAACGAACATTGCACTCATATTTTCGTCTGTGTTGGTCGATAATTGGCGCCATCTTTTCTATCTAACTAAGACGGTTTCCGTAACTCAACGCCTCAAACAACCTTAACCTTATTGTTAATACCGGTGGGCCGCGCGGAGGTATTATGTCGAATTCATACTTTTTAGTTTTTGTACACGTAAGAGCCACGCGGGGGTCGCGTCGTTCTAAATTCAAAATCACAAACGCTGTCATTATAAGGTTTACACATTGTAAGGAAAATATTTCATGGAATTTATGTTTTCAAAGATAAATATTAATCATAATAAAAAGTATCCTATAACCATCTTTGGATGTTCAGCTATTCCTGTACCAAAATTAGTAGCTTTTTATCCAGCCGTTTCGGCGTGATGCGAGGACAATGGTTTTTTTTAAAACAGATGGCGCCAGGTTGGCACGGCGACGCGTGTCCATACTAAAACAACTATCAGGCTGCATCACGCTATCGAGATTTTTCCTGAAATCATGACCTCCCTCCATAGAAAATTTATTTTCAATACATATTTAGGATTTTATAATAGTATAGATTACATACAAATTCACAGTACACATGACCAAAACATTTGTATGGTATATAAAAAGAAACACAATTAGGTAGGTAGGTACTTAAACATAAAACAAGATAACATGACGATATAAGACACGTTTACCATTATTTATTACTACTACTTGTAATAAATAATGGTAAACGAATATCAACATGTGTAGTGCTTAGGTAGGCAATGATTTTCCTGCAAAATGCACCAACACTATCAGCAAACATATCAACGTCCTCGGCTTCAAGCATAACGCGGAATGAAATGAAATCATTTATTCAGTACTAGCGACCCGCCCCGGCTTCGCACGGGTGCCTTGTTGAAAAATTATGCATGTATTATACATATAAAGCTTCCTCTTGAATTACTCTATCTATTTTTTATCTAAGTTTCTGTCTAAGTTTTAAAAATCTAAGCATAGGTACTGCAGCATAATACGCTGCATACTTACCTTTTTTTTCATCAATCGCATGCTAACCTCCTTTGTGGTACTGGCCGTTAACAATACGTTCATGTTTTTATTTAAAATTTCGTTCGTGTCAAATTAGTTTTCTGTTGACAGGTTGTCATTGAAAAGATTATTGGTTTTTCTGATTTGTTACTTCGTGGCGCTTTGAGAAGTTATTTTCAGTAAATTATATTTGATTGTAGCCTGGAAGTTTATGTGATATATGTTGAACGTTGTCTTGGGGCAAGCTGCGTGTTTTTGGTCGGCTGTTCTATCTATGTTTTTTAACGGCTGGGCATCCGAGGTAAGTGGTATCATGTCCAGACTTATTTAAAGATATTGTTTTTATTGTGATATTCTAGCGGTAGCTTAATGTTTACAATATTATTTCCAGTATTCTGCCCGGAAACTAAATAACTAACGGCTGTTTGGACTGTTGAGTCGTCGACGGGAGCCACAAGGTGGCGTGGTTTAAGTTGAAGTGGATTTTCTCGGCGAGGCCAGTTTTTCCCGGAAGCCCGAGCAGTATCATCACCTTCACAACATGCACTTCGCATACTCAAGCTAAGATCGACTGACAAGCTTTCATGTACATTATTTTTTATTATATCTGCATTTATTTACTCCGTTCGCCGCTTGCCTACGATTTAGTTATTATTGTTTTTTTAGGTTTAGTTTGCATTTCTAAATTGTAGGTCAACGACCGAGCTGACTACAGTCGGGGCCGCAAAACCAGATCGGACCTTTATGTGGCTCTAATGCATTTTTTTTTTACGCCACCGTCAGTAGAAGTTAGCTGCTTTTAGTTTAGTTTGTTTATGTTGTTTAAGTAGTTAGTTTTTATTTTATTTAGTGCGGTTAGTATCGTATTTCGGCAACAATATTTTATGTTATGTTATTTAAAAATTTAGTGGGGAGGTTAACCCTTCCACTGTGCACGGGTGAAATTTCCCTCTATTATGTTACGTGGCTTAAAAAATCCTTTAATTTTACGCGCGCGAGTTTTGATGTCAGCTATGGGTCGACGATCTGTTAAAGTTAATTTTTGTTTACGTTTTAACAGTTTTGTAAATAAAAGTGTATCATACTTGTTTTAGGGAACTGTATTATAGTTTAGTTCTTATCGACTTTTAATAATTAATTTTAAATATTATCGCGAAGTGGCATTACTTGTTTTTGGAAATGTGTATTATATTTTTGTTCTCATTTATTTTTAATAATTAAACTTAAATATTATTGTAAAGTGACTTTCTTTATAAGTTTATGTTACAAAAATGGCGCCCGAATAAAAGGTTTGTTGTTTATTATTAATAATAATTAAATTTGACTTGATATTTTTCTCATTTTTAGAGGGGGGTGGGGTCCGCTAACGCGTTCATTTTATTTTTTCAGATATTTCCTGTTTCGAATATTTTTAGACTCAGCCAACTATACCAGCCAGTCTTTGACTCGCCGGGTATATTCAGCGGTCAGCTGCGAGTTTTCGTCTTCGAAGCCTAACTGTTTACTTTCTCTGCGTAATTTTAAACAAAACATTTTTTTTTAATTTGCAACTATCTTTCATTTGTTACGTGCACCTGTTTAATTTATTTCCGTTTGCCTTTCTCTAGTTAAGTCTTTCTCATGACATTAAGTCAATGTAATAATAGTTTTTATTACATTTTTGTTGGGTATTAAAATTTCTTTTTGCGATTTTCTGTTTTTTTGTGTCAATACCTTGCAGCCTAAAATGGATGACCCAAGCGAATCACCTATTCGGGAAACGCCACGTCGCTTCTCTAATCCCTTTGTTCCGTCTCCACGCGTATTGGAACCGCATTCCTACGATGACGAGCGATCGGCGCCGAATTCGCGCGACCTACCACAATCACCTCCTGCACATGCGTTCTTTCAAACCAACCAGGAGTCATTGAGCAAATGGAACCTGTCCTTTTCTGGAAAGTCCTGCGTACGTGAATTTTTTGCGCGAGTCGAAGAAGAAGGTATAGCTCGTGGTTTTGCCCCTGCTTACGTTGTCCGTCGGTTTCATGAGTTGTTGTCAGATAGCGCCTTGAAGTATTTTCGCTCGATTCGACAACCAGGACTGTCTTATGCAGAACTTAAGGCCGCGTTTATTAGGACTTTTGACGTGGCAGATTATGAGTTTAAAGTTGAGCGACAACTTCGTACTTATCGACAGGGTGAACATCAATCGGTAGTTGACTTTGTAATTGACGTTAGGGATCTGAATTCAAAGTTGAGGAACCCGATCTCAGAAGGTGATTTGTTCACTATTATCAAGTACGGACTGCACCCTCGTTACCATGCGTGTCTTGCGACTAATATTGTAAGAGACGTGGACGCTCTTCTAGAAATAGCCAGGAATTTCGAAACTTTCTCGGAACCTTCTTCGGCAGTTATCGCTCCAGTTGATGTGGCACCTTCTCACATTATCTGCTTGAAATGCAAGTCAACGGGCCATCACTTTCGTTTGTGTCCCAACGTTGCTGATCCTGTCTGTTTTCGATGTAATCGTGTTGGCGCCATCACTCGTGACTGTCCGCAATGTAATCAAGCCTCAAATTCAAAAAACTAGATAACGGCGCACCAGCAGGTCCAGTGGTGTTGCCGCTAGTTGTCAATAACTCCTTAGATAATCGTTTGTACATTGAAATTTCCATAGCCGGAAGCAACGTTAAAGCTTTATTGGATTCCGGCGCTCAAGCTTCTCTTATTGATGTGGCCCTTTTGTCTAATCTTGGCATATCTTATTCTACGGATATCCAGCCGTCAGTGGTATCGGCTGACAATTCACCCATTAGTATTTTAGGTGGAGTGGACATTCCTATTTATTTTAATGGATCTTCGATTGCCCATCCCTGCCTGGTAAGCCGTGGGTTACCAACGCAATTTATCCTCGGTATTGAATTTTGGAAATCCTTTGGTTTGACTGATATTTTGAGTCAGGCTTTTAAGAGTGATACGGCTGGCAAGCTCTTTGTTCCGGCTGGTCCTCAATCAGAAAGTCAACCTCATAGTGTTTGTGAGGCTCGCTACATTCACCCGCGTCATGTTTTGACTGCAGAGCAGGAAACCAAGCTTCAGTCTGCGATAGAGTATTTTGAGGAAATTTCTTCTGAGAAGATTGGTTTGGGTTGTACATCGTGGTTGTCACATAAGATAGAGACCGTTGGACCGCCTATTCGTCAACGCTACTACCCTTTATCACCTGCTAAGCTTAAAACTCTGAATGAGGAGGTGGATAAAATGTTAGAGTCAGGCGTGATTCGTCCTTCTCGCTCACCATGGGCAAGTCCTGTCGTAATGGTGACGAAGAAAGATGGCAGTGTTCGATTTTGTGTTGATAGCCGAAAACTTAATAGCGTTACTGTGCGGGATTCTTATCCCCTTCCAAGGGTCCAGGATATTTTAGACAATCTTAGGGGTGCCAAGTACTTGACGTCCCTTGATTTCAGAAGTGCTTTTTGGCAGATTCCCCTAGCTGACAAGGCTAGTTGTGAAAAGACTGCCTTCATTGTGCCGCAGCGGGGTCTGTTCGAATTTGTCCGTTTACCTTTTGGTTTAACCAATGCTGCGTCCGAAATGCAGCGTTTGACAGATCTTATTGTCAATTTTGAGTTTACACCTGAATCAGATGACTTTGTTTTCGGGTATGTAGATGACCTAATCCTGGTTTCTCGTGATTTCGAGAGTCATTTACGCCTCATTCGTAAGGTTCGGGACCGATTGAAGGATGCTGGTCTCTCAGTAAACCTTGAAAAATGTGAGTTCTGTAGATCCGAACTCAGGTATCTTGGTTATATAGTGAATGAACAGGGCCTGCAAACCGACCCTAAAAAGCTAGAGGCTATTAGTGACTATCCTACACCCACCAGTGCTAAGGCCTTACGTGCCTTTATCGGGATGTGCTCTTATTACCGACGATTCGTGGAAAATTTCTCGACCATTATAGCTCCACTTACTAGATTGATCGGAAAAAGGAAAGGTCGTGATCATATCCTTTGGGATGATGACGCCGAACAAGCTTTTAATAGGCTAAAGGCGGCCTTACTCAGTGCTCCGGTGGTGGCTTGTCCCGATTTTTCTAAACCTTTTATTCTGCAGTGCGACGCGAGTAAGGTTGGTCTCGGGTCCGTTTTGGCTCAGGTTTTTGATGGCGAGGAACGTCCAGTGGCATATTATTCTCGTTTGTTTACAAAACCTGAAATGAATTATAGTACGTCTGAACGTGAACTCTTGGCAGTGTTGGATTCAATCAAACACTTCCGCGGTTACCTAGATGGCGTCAGGTTTAAGATCGTCACAGATCATATCGCGTTGAAGTGGTTGATTACTCTTGACAATCCCTCTGGTAGACTTTCCCGCTGGGCTACTATGATTTCCCAATTCAATTTTGAAATCGAACATCGAAAGGGTGTCTTAAACGTCGTTCCTGATGCACTGTCTAGGCGACAAGTGGGTTTAGTCTCCTTCGTTAGGGGCGTAGAACCTACACCCGATCCCTGGTTTGAAAGAGTTTACAACGGTGTGGTTGAGTCACCCCGTATGTTTCAGGCATATACGATCCGTGACGGATTGCTGATGCGTAAGATGGCTGTTGATAATCCGTTAGCTCCGAACCCTTGGAGGATAGTGCTTCCATCCACTAAGGTTCGTGAAGCCATAGCCGAGGTCCATGAACGATTCCCCAACGTGCATCCTGGAGTTATGAAGACTTATATGAAGATGAGGGAACTTTACTATTGGCCGAATATGTTTCGTGATGTCTCCGAGGCGCTCTCTAAATGTCAAATCTGTAAAGCTTACAAGATTGCTAATACGCGACCGCGTGGCCAGCGTTTGTACCCAAGGTCCGTCTCTGCTCCCATGGATTTGTTGTCAATCGACTTAATTGGTCCGTTGCCAGCAGCATATTACGGATTCCGGTACATACTCACCATGGTAGATGTGTTCACAAAGTTTGTGTGGTTAGTTCCTCTAAAAAAGGTTGACGCTAGGTCAATCTCTAACGCCTTGGAATCGGAGGTAATTCTGCGGTATGGTGCACCGGGCAACGTTTTATGCGACAACGCTACAGTGTTCAGGAGTGATAGATTCGCAACTTTCCTTGCGTCCTACGATATTCCCCCTCCGTGCTTTACTCCCTATTACACCCCACAAGCAAATGTTGTTGAACGATACAACCAATGCGTCATCACCACACTGAGCATTCTGGTGGCCGATGATAATCGCAGTTGGGCTAGACAACTCCCTAGGGTTTCCTTGTATTTGAACTCTTGTATCAATCTGGCAACTTCTTTTTCGCCAAACTTTCTAATGTACGGTCGAGAAGTAACCACAGCTCGTGAGCGCGTTGGAGCCCAGCCTGAGGTCCGCAATTTGGACCTGAGTCGGGGTGAGCGTGCAGCTAATTTGGAAACTTTAAGGGAAGTCTATGCGAAAGTTGCTGACGCAATGGTTCTGGCCTTTCAGAGAAATTCTGACAGGTATAATTCGGGACGGGGACCCATTTTGCTGCGTGTTGGAGACGTTGTCTGGCGTCGCAATTTCCACAGAGGAACAGCTGACGAGGAGAGGGGTGGAAAATTTGCGCCACGTTTCACTGCGTGTCGTGTGCTCCGCGTCGTTTCTCCTCAGGTCTATGAATTGAAGGACCTTGATTCTCCGCATGTTGGGACTTACCACGTTAAGGATATCTTAAAGTAGTTTGGGAACCCACGATTTATTGTTGCTCGTTTTCTTCTTCTATTTGGATGGCCTTTGTCGTGCTGGACCGCGTCAATACCACCAGTGGAGAGAGGAGATTGATGTTAACATTTTTTTTATCGTGTCAGTTATTGTTAGGGTTGTCATTTTGTTTTTTTGTTTTGGTGGGAGGATAACTGCAGCATAATACGCTGCATACTTACCTTTTTTTTCATCAATCGCATGCTAACCTCCTTTGTGGTACTGGCCGTTAACAATACGTTTATGTTTTTATTTAAAATTTCGTTCGTGTCAAATTAGTTTTCTGTTGACAGGTTGTCATTGAAAAGATTATTGGTTTTTCTGATTTGTTACTTCGTGGCGCTTTGAGAAGTTATTTTCAGTAAATTATATTTGATTGTAGCCTGGAAGTTTATGTGATATATGTTGAACGTTGTCTTGGGGCAAGCTGCGTGTTTTTGGTCGGCTGTTCTATCTATGTTTTTTAACGGCTGGGCATCCGAGGTAAGTGGTATCATGTCCAGACTTATTTAAAGATATTGTTTTTATTGTGATATTCTAGCGGTAGCTTAATGTTTACAATATTATTTCCAGTATTCTGCCCGGAAACTAAATAACTAACGGCTGTTTGGACTGTTGAGTCGTCGACGGGAGCCACAAGGTGGCGTGGTTTAAGTTGAAGTGGATTTTCTCGGCGAGGCCAGTTTTTCCCGGAAGCCCGAGCAGTATCATCACCTTCACAACATGCACTTCGCATACTCAAGCTAAGATCGACTGACAAGCTTTCATGTACATTATTTTTTATTATATCTGCATTTATTTACTCCGTTCGCCGCTTGCCTACGATTTAGTTATTATTGTTTTTTTAGGTTTAGTTTGCATTTCTAAATTGTAGGTCAACGACCGAGCTGACTACAGTCGGGGCCGCAAAACCAGATCGGACCTTTATGTGGCTCTAATGCATTTTTTTTTTACGCCACCGTCAGTAGAAGTTAGCTGCTTTTAGTTTAGTTTGTTTATGTTGTTTAAGTAGTTAGTTTTTATTTTATTTAGTGCGGTTAGTATCGTATTTCGGCAACAATATTTTATGTTATGTTATTTAAAAATTTAGTGGGGAGGTTAACCCTTCCACTGTGCACGGGTGAAATTTCCCTCTATTATGTTACGTGGCTTAAAAAATCCTTTAATTTTACGCGCGCGAGTTTTGATGTCAGCTATGGGTCGACGATCTGTTAAAGTTAATTTTTGTTTACGTTTTAACAGTTTTGTAAATAAAAGTGTATCATACTTGTTTTAGGGAACTGTATTATAGTTTAGTTCTTATCGACTTTTAATAATTAATTTTAAATATTATCGCGAAGTGGCATTACTTGTTTTTGGAAATGTGTATTATATTTTTGTTCTCATTTATTTTTAATAATTAAACTTAAATATTATTGTAAAGTGACTTTCTTTATAAGTTTATGTTACAGTACATAGGGACAGACAGCAGAAAACGACTTGTTTTATACTATGTACGTAGTGAAGTAGAGGCCACAAGGGCACTTTTACAAGTCAGATTGTGAATCTACCGACATTTCCCAAGAGACTGCTGTTGAGAAGAAAGCCGAAAGAAACGACAGTAAGTCTTTTTTTTTAGGGTGGCGTACCTGGCTAAGTACGTATATTCTTATACTTACTATGAGCAGTGTTCGGATTAGGGTGTGCAATATGGGAGGAATAACCATATACCTATGCTAAGTATACTTAATATGGATATGTCCTGGGGATTCTCGGAAATCCTGATGCAGAAAAACTACATTTTGCAGTGTGCTTTTGGACAATTAGATAACTTTTACAAGGCTTTAGTAATTGTATGTCTTTATTACGGTTGTTGTCTATATACCTAAATGACAGATAAAAGTACAGTAAGTAGTTTTTGTGATGCTTGTATAATAATACAGCACGTTGGGTAGCGTCGCACTCTGTTGAGCGAAGTTGTTTTTGTTAAGAGAAGAGTGGGGACTCCCCACTCTTCTCTTAACAAAAACAACTTCTTCTCCCCACTGGGGAGACCCACGTTACGTTTTAATCCTTTGCAGGCCAAGCGCAAATATTTACCGTGCCACTGTCGCCACACCAAAAAAAACAAAGAAGTGCTCCTAAATTAACAGGGATTGAAAAATTGTTGTAGCAGTTTGTATGACAAAGTTTTTGGTCATTGAAATTTGGACGGCTGTGGCCGACGTGGCGTCAGTGGTACGACTTTTAGTGGACGGCCACAGTCGTCTTTGGCGATCCAAAGGTTGAGGACTGCACAAAGCGCGACATGCAATTTTGACATCAACCCTGCTAATTGGGAAACTTTGGCTAACGAGCGTAGCAAATGGAGAGAGTCTCTTGACGAAGCCTGCAAGGCTCATGACGTAAGTTGGTTTCAGGCAATACCTGCCAATATATGCAAATACCGCAGTGTCTTAAGACGAAGGTTTTTAACCAATGTGTGTTGCCAGTGATGACATACGGTACTGAAACGTGGTCGCTTACAATGGACCTCATAAGAAGGCTCAAAGTTACTCAAATGGCAATGGAGCGAGCTATTATGCTCGAAGTTTCCTTGCCGAATCGAATCCGAAATGATGAGATACGCAAGAGAACCAAGGTTGTAGATATAGCTCAGACAGTCGCCAAACTTAAGTGGCAGTGGGCGGGGCACATAGCTCGTAGAATCGATGGCCGTTGGAGCAGAAAGGTTCTTGAGTGGCGACCGCGGACCGGAAGACGCAGCGTTGGAAGGCCCCCAACAAAGTGCACCGACATCCTGGTCAAGATCGCGGATAGAAATTGGATGAGGGCGGCGTAAGATCGATCGTTGTGGAGAACTTTGGGGGAAGTCTTAAGCAGTGGACGTCTATGGGCTGATATGATGATGATGATGATGAATAGCTGCGAAACGCAAGAGAAAACACCAAAATGAGAGGAGGGTCGCTTCACCAACCCAATCATCAGATGACCCCCTATTGAGATGTAAACGTCGCTCCCACATCGGACTGTATAGTCATTTCAAAACTAGCTCAAAAACACTTCATAAAATCATCTCATAAAGATGTGATGGCCTATGATGATAATAATACACGCATCTACCTTTTTAGGGTTCCGTACCCAAAGGGTACAAATGGGAGCCTATAACTGAGACTTCGCTGTCCGTACGCCCGTCCGTCCGTCTGTCACCAGGCTGTATCTCAAGAACGGTGATAGCTAGACAGTTGAAATTTTCACAGATGATGTATTTCTATTGCCGCTATAACAACAAATACTAAAAATAAAATAAAATAAATATATTATGGGGGCTCCCATACAACAAATGGGATTGGTTGCGTTAACTTTGCACCTCATTTGTATCGGGCGCTATACATACCAGGTGCAAACTTAACTTAACCACTTAAGGATGGAAAGTGTTTGTACGGAACCCTCGGTGCGCGAGTCCGACTCGCACTTGACCGGTTTTTATTATAAGAGTTTTCTTCTTTAACAAAACGTGTATATATTTTAAGCTTTACGATTTTTTTTTCAATTCAATTCGTTTATTGCGTAATAATCTAATCCCAAGATTAGGTAAGTCATATCCACATTAATATTACGTTAAGTCCCAGGAAATTGCACACTCTAATCCCACTGATTATGATCCACCGGAATTAAAACACCACAATTTACCTATTACATAATAATTTATTTCACATGATTTATTAACAATTTAGTACTTATAAGTATAACAATGGTTGTTTCTAGAAACATTGGCAAACTCTACACATCATGTATTCCATGAATATTAATTAAAGTTTGATTTGTCCGCTCAATTTATGCAAAACATTAATTAAAATCTCATATTTTTAAATAAATTTTATAGCGTGTGACACTAAGAAGACGCCCCGTATGCGTGCTTTAGAGAGAGAGCACGCCTACTTACTGGGCGCCTTTCAAAAAGGACCAATAGAGGTAGACCCCCGGCTCGCTTCCTAACGGACTAAGCCGCGGGTCAAGGTATAATGGACGTACGCGCGGCCATGTTTTCGAATCACAGAGGCGCTTGCAGCGCTGCCCGTTTAGTAGTTGGAGTTCACAGCTCGCATTGTCCGGTTGCTGGTATCCGTTGGTAAAAACGTGGCGCGTGTCTGACCCTAAGACCAATCATAACTTTGTTATTTGTAATAGTTTTACTGTTTTAATGTGTAGTGGGTTGTATTGTGTATCAATAAACTGTTTAACTTCAGTGCCGGTTATTATTATACCTACGCCCCGCTATATTCTGGCTGCCCAACGTGTTCGGGTCTGGCTGCTCACCGCTATATTCTGGCGCCCAACGTGTTCGGGTCTGGCTGCTCATCGCTATATTCTGGCGCCCAACGTGTTCGGGTCTGGCTGCTCATCGCTATATTCTGGCGCCCAACGTGTTCGGGTCTGGCTGCTCATCGCTATATTCTGGCGCCCAACGTGTTCGGGTCTGGCTGCTCATCGCTATATTCAGCCGCCCAACGTGTTCGGGTCTGGCTGCTCATCGCTATATTCTGGCGCCCAACGTGTTCGGGTCTGGGTGCTCACCGCTATATTCTGGCGCCCAACGTGTTCGGGTCTGGCTGCTCATCGCTATATTCTGGCGCCCAACGTGTTCGGGTCTGGCTGCTCATCGCTATATTCAGCCGCCCAACGTGTTCGGGTCTGGCTGCTCATCGCTATATTCTGGCGCCCAACGTGTTCGGGTCTGGGTGCTCACCGCTATATTCTGGCGCCCAACGTGTTCGGGTCTGGGTGCTCATCGCTATATTCTGGCGCCCAACGTGTTCGGGTCTGGGTGCTCACCGCTATATTCTGGCGCCCAACGTGTTCGGGTCTGGCTGCTCATCGCTATATTCTGGCGCCCAACGTGTTCGGGTCTGGGTGCTCACCGCTATATTCTGGCGCCCAACGTGTTCGGGTCTGGGTGCTCACCGCTATATTCTGGCGCCCAACGTGTTCGGGTCTGGGTGCTCATCGCTATATTCTGGCGCCCAACGTGTTCGGGTCTGGGTGCTCACCGCTATATTCTGGCGCCCAACGTGTTCGGGTCTGGCTGCTCATCGCTATATTCTGGCGCCCAACGTGTTCGGGTCTGGCTGCTCATCGCTATATTCTGGCGCCCAACGTGTTCGGGTCTGGCTGCTCATCGCTATATTCAGCCGCCCAACGTGTTCGGGTCTGGCTGCTCACCGCTTTAATCTGGCTACGCAACGTGTTCGGGTCTGGCTGCTCATCGCTATATTCTGGCGCCCAACGTGTTCGGGTCTGGCTGCTCATCGCTATATTCTGGCGCCCAACGTGTTCGGGTCTGGCTGCTCATCGCTATATTCAGCCGCCCAACGTGTTCGGGTCTGGCTGCTCACCGCTTTAATCTGGCTACGCAACGTGTTCGGGTCTGGCTGCTCATCGCTATATTCAGCCGCCCAACGTGTTCGGGTCTGGCTGCTCACCGCTTTAATCTGGCTACGCAACGTGTTCGGGTCTGGCTGCTCATCGCTATATTCAGCCGCCCAACGTGTTCGGGTCTGGCTGCTCATCGCTATATTCAGCCGCCCAACGTGTTCGGGTCTGGCTGCTCACCGCTTTAATCTGGCTACGCAACGTGTTCGGGTCTGGCTGCTCATCGCTATATTCAGCCGCCCAACGTGTTCGGGTCTGGCTGCTCATCGCTATATTCAGCCGCCCAACGTGTTCGGGTCTGGCTGCTCATCGCTATATTCAGCCGCCCAACGTGTTCGGGTCTGGCTGCTCACCGCTTTAATCTGGCTACGCAACGTGTTCGGGTCTGGCTGCTCATCGCTATATTCAGCCGCCCAACGTGTTCGGGTCTGGCTGCTCATCGCTATATTCAGCCGCCCAACGTGTTCGGGTCTGGCTGCTCATCGCTATATTCAGCCGCCCAACGTGTTCGGGTCTGGCTGCTCATCGCTATATTCAGCCGCCCAACGTGTTCGGGTCTGGCTGCTCATCGCTATATTCAGCCGCCCAACGTGTTCGGGTCTGGCTGCTCATCGCTATATTCAGCCGCCCAACGTGTTCGGGTCTGGCTGCTCACCGCTTTAATCTGGCTACGCAACGTGTTCGGGTCTGGCTGCTCATCGCTATATTCAGCCGCCCAACGTTTTTGGATCTGGAATATTCGATTACGCGTTTACCAAGAATACCTACCGATCGTGACTTGTCTAGAAAATGCCTGTTCTAAAGCAGTGCCTAAAGTTGTGTCTAAATAAAAGTCACGTCCAATATGTATACCACGAAATACATATTTAAAATTCAAGTATGAGATTCAAAATTGTTAACATATTTAAGAAGAGTCTCTGTAGGTACTTATCGTAAAATTCAACTAGGTTCTCTACAGATAAATTTATGATAACAAACCGGTGGGCCCTTTTCACGGCTAGGCATGTAGGTATATAGTGCTTTTCTCAAACATATGCATGAAATAAAAAAAAAACACACCACTAAAAAAAAGATATCAACTGTTTAGCTTGTTCACGAACACAGACGCCATGTTTTGACCCTTTGAGCGCCAAGCGGCAAAAGCAATTCACCGTGCCACTGACGCCAAACCAAAAAAAAAAAGTGCTCAAAAATCAACAAAAATTGAAAAACACAGATAGTGGTTTGAATTAGCATGTTTTTGACCATCGAAATTTTTGACGTCAATAGGCGTCGTTGGCGTCAGTGGCACGAATTCCCGATGACGCGATTTGCCGTCTTTGGCGGTCAAAGGGAGGAAATACTTCCCCGCTTAGGCCTTCAATTTTGTATGAAATTCCTTTACAGTTCTCTCGAGTTGTTCCGCCCGAAACGTGATACTTCGAAGCCTGTTATAACGCACGTTATGGCGACATTTCATGGCATGTTTGAGAAAACTCAATTATTCCCTGTCTGGAGATCAATTGATATGTTTAGAAAATTATTTTCGGTTTATTTTCTAAGTTGTAACTACAAGGTTTTTGTAGCATATTTATTTGCACTTAATTTAATAATTATCACTTAAGAGGCCTTATTCCCTTTTAAATGCTGATTGTTTTAGACGGTATACCTTTACTTGCCAGAATTTCATATGCCCGAATTTCGTCTGCCATAATATTCAATTGTCTGAATCTTGTTTCTTATAATTATGTTTCCCATAATCATTGTTTACCATATTAATCCTATGCCAGAATCTTTGTTTCCCATAATATTAATTCCAATAATCACATTTTCCGTAATGATTGTATTCCATAACTATCACATACTATAATGTCATATGCAATCCAAATGGAACATTGGTCGAAAACCGAAATCTGTTATGTAGGTTAAGTTAGGTTTGTTTGATGACCCCGTATAGCGGAGCATCAAAATACAAACCCAATCTAACCTAGTTTTAGAAGAACTGCGACCAAATAGAACAATGATCCAACACCGAAAACTATAGGTTAGGTTTGTTTCTGACCCCGTATAGCAGAGCGTCAAAATAGAAACATAATCTTACCTACAGCTTTAGATGAACTGCGACCAAATAGAACAAGGATCCAAAACCGAAAACTATAGGTTAGGTTAGGTTTGTATTGTGACCCGTATAGCGGAGCGTCAGAATGCTTGCTTCAGAATACAATCCTAACCTAATTTACAGTTTAAGAAGAAACGATACGAAGAACGATAAAAGGGAACATTGGACCAAAACCGAAAACTTTATTTTAGGTGAGGTTTGTATTAACAAACACAAATGCATAGCCAGGATGGATTCGCAAAGAAACAATATTTAGTATGGCGTTTAAGTATTCTAGCAAACAATATTATGGCACTTAATACTATGGAAAACAATACTTATGGCAGTCGTATCATTATGGCATATAATATTCGGGAATACAAAAGTATGTCAAATATCTTTTCGAGTAAACAAAACATTCGGGCAAATGCAATTCGGGTGAGTGAAATTCGAGCAAATCAATATTATTGCATATAAATTTCGGTCAAACAATAGACAACCGTTTTAGACATTTTTGTGATCTATGATCAAACATGTTTCTTAACATAGTGAGTTTATACCGTTTTTATAATTAGTAATTAGTAGGGCTATTGGGGTTTCTTGATATATATTTGATTTTTCATTGATAATTTTTGTTTCAAAAACTACTCGAAATTGACAAAATTCACGCGGAAAATTAGTTTTTTCAACTTATTTTCGATTGCACGCAATGAAACCATGAAATAGCTATGTTACACGGGGAAAAGTATTATTCACTTCAAAAAGTTGATTGACATTATTTATATTATATTTGTCATAATATGAAAAAAGAAATTTAAAAGGTATAAGGCCTCTTAATTCTTATTTAATATTACTAGTAATTTATACAACCCAACAAGTTAGGCCCCGCTCTTTTGATGTGAGATCTACCATTTGAATCTCGGCCAATGTTTTTTACGACCCTTCATAGTTCTTTAAAGGCCACGTTGATGATGTTTTTTTTTAATTTGCTATTGACTAATCGACTTCCAAAAAGGAGGTTTGCAGGCTCGACCTAATTAAAGTTATATTTATTTCTTTTCCCCAAGTTCCGGAATGCGGTTCAATATCCGAAGTCCAAGATAAGCCACAAGCACTCGGCCTAAAACAAAAAAAAAACAAATAGTTACAACACTTATAACTATAATAATATTTTATTCGGTTTCCGCGACTGTCACACATCTAAATAAAACAATTTAAACGGATTATATCGCATATATCGTATATTAATATATAAATTATCATTAATATTATATTAATTATTTCACGTTTGGATAACTGTAAAGCTAACAAAACGTCAGGGAGGCTCAAATCATTAATAGACGCGATATAATCCGTTCAAATTGTTTTATTTAACTTATAACTATACTTATAACATTTTAAAATAGTATTTAAAGTCAGTTTTCTATGGAGAGGAGTCATTATAATCCTGCGCCAGATCAGACGACGAAACGGAGCCACGCTGTTACGTCGCCTAAATCAAACTAGATTTAAGTTCTTTTTACAAGCTTTTATTTAGCTTGCATCATCATCCTCCTAGCCTTTGTCCCATTTTTTGAGAATGAATTCTCAATCGGGGTCGGCTACCTAAATCCCAAGATGTGGCGTAGGCACTATTTTTATTTAGCTTGCATGGTATGTTTAAAGTATGTTTGTTCGGGTGAAATCTTGCAACTCAATTTTGAAGCAGATATCGTCAACCGATTGAGCTGAAATTTTGCATACTTACTTAACTTTGATGACAATACAATAATATGGTACCATGGGGCTGATCTGATGATGGAGCCGGAAGGTGGCCATAGGAACTCTATAATAGAAAAAGCAATCCTACCGAGCTTGGGCTCTTTAGAATCGTCTCAGTGAGCATTTGATGGATATCCAAAGAAAAGTACAGTCGGCTATAAAAGCTTGCCACTAAAATGTCATTTTTGACAGAAACTTATTTGTAATGTAATTTTGTAGTTCACAGTGCCTTGGTTTAATTACTGTAATGCTGTGTAACTAAGTTAAATAAATAAATTATTTCAGGAAAATTCTTAACAGTTTGTATGGCCGCGCGGCGCCGGACAGAGCCATCAGTTGGTAAACTATCTCTGTCCGCTCAACACGTCGAAACGGCTGGACGGATTTTCACCAATTTTGGTACAGGGACAGCTAGACATCCAAAGATGGTTATAAGATACTTTTTCCGTCTACGGTAAAGAAAAAAAAATAAAAAATTGTGCAAGTGCGAGTCCGACTCGCGCATGAAGGGTTCCGTACCATAAAACAAGTTTGTTGTATCGGGAGCCCCCCTTAAATATTTATTTTATTTTATTTTTAGTATTTGTTGTTATAGCGGCAATAGAAATACATCATCTGTGAAAATGTCTACTGTCTAGCTACCACCGTTCTTGAGATACAGCCTGGTGACAGACGGACGGACGGACAGCGAAGTCTCAGTAATAGGGTCCTGTTTTTACCCTTTGGGTACGGAACCCTAAAAAATGCGCAAAGTTGCGGACACCTTCTAGTACAAGTAATTACTTAGTAGGTACAAGTACTGAAGACGCGGTTGGCGCAGTTTGTAGAGACCTGCCTACTGAGCCGGCGGTCCCGGGTTCGAATCCAGGCTAGGGCAAATATCTGTGTGATGAACTCGAATATTTGTGCTTGGGTCATGGTCGTTCTTTGTATTTAATATTTATCTATATAAGGATGTATATGGTCGTCTAGTACCCATAGCACAAGCCTCTTGAGCCCTATATACTTTCTTCTAGTTCTACTAGCCCTTAGCATTCATTACAATGTTGCATTAGTTGCTGCCGTTTACCATACTTTGTGCGTTTACCCTGTTTTCTGACGAGATTATGTTAGGTCACTTTGCATGTTACCCTCTCTTACCTAGATTTAAGTCAATAATGTATTTTTCTCAGTAAGTGATTTTGTAAAATCTTATGAGGAATAAATATCTTAAACCATAAACCATACTGACCCTCATATCGGTAGGCACCTTGGTGCGTCTTAGTCGTAGGCATAGAGGCCAGTATCGAGGGTGTTCGCGTACTGTGTGCACTAGACGAGGAGATATCAGCACACAGCCTTGCACGTCTAGGAGCTGAAATGAAAATAAATATCTATGAGGTATACTACGTTTGTAAAACGCTTTAAGGAAGCCAGACTTGGGTAATTTGAGTCGCGTAATTTCGGTCGCGCCATACATCATGTTACGGTGCGTAGGGTGGGTCATTTTTTTTTTCTTTTTTTAATTTCTAACGGGCACAATTGAAAAAAGGTGCCATTTGGTACCATTAATGGATACATATTGTTATTTATTTGTATATTTCCGTTTTATTGCCTCCGGATTACTCCAGAAAAAAGTTTCTAATGTATGGAGCACTAAAAAAAAGTGGCCTGGTATATATTTTTTTTTATATTTCGTTTTGTGATGCCCTACTTATTATACTCAGAATAAAAATACATTAAAATAAAGTATTGGGGCAAATTTAAAATAATAAAACCAGATTTCATAACGCTCATTTAATATGGGCATTTCTATACTAACTTAAAAATAGATCCGGAGGCAAAAGATCAACATCAATTACAATGCAATTTTGGAATTTAGTTTATATTATTATGAGTTACATTTTTATTGCTATGCCTAAAGAAATAAAAGTATGAATTTTTTTCCCATACAAAAGTGACCCACCCTAGACTGACCACGACACACTAAGTATGGCGCGACCGAAATTACGCGACTCTAATTACTATCGTCTGGCTTCATCCTAATAGTAGATTGTTTGACAAGGTGCTAAACTAAGCCATTATGACACGAATTGATTATTTGCACGAGCGAACGCAGAGAGCGAAACGTACAATCAGTTCTCTGTGTTCCACGCTAATAGTAATACGCTAATGTGTTAATTTAATGGAACAGATAAAAAAATAATAATAATAATAATAGTTCTAGGAGGGCTGGTCCTCTGGCTCACAGAAAGTTACCAGACTGATGCCATGACCCCCTATAGTCTAAGATCCGAAGCTAAAGTCGATCTTCACCGAGCTGATAATCGAATGAAACATATTTTATAATAAATTCAGTTTATTAGAAAATATATTACATTTTTTAATATAATATTTAATGAAACATATTTTATAATAAATTTAGTATATTAGAAAATATACTAAGATTTTTAATATATTTTATAATATACTAAATTCATAATAAAATATGTTTCATTCTATAGCTCGGTGAAGGTCGATGTAGGTTCGGATCTCCTACTACTAGAGTATTACCATAAACAAACAAGGTATGACTGACCTTGAGGTTGGGACAGAGAGCGAGACAGACAGTCAGATCATAATCCGTCAACTCTATTTCACGCCAATAGTTCTAGGAAGGCTGTTCCTCTGGCTTACAGAAAGTTACCAGGGTACTGTCATACCCCTAGAGTATGACCATAGACCAAACATGGTATGACTTACCTTGAGGTAGGGGCAGAGAGCCAGACAGACAGTCAGGTCATCGTCCGTCACCAGTGTTTCACGCCAATAGTTCTAGGAGGGCTGGACCTCTGGCCTCACAGAAATTTACCAGGCTACTGTCCTCTCTAGAGTATGACCACAGACTAAACAGCGTATGATTAACCTTGAGGTTTGGACAGAGAGCGAGACAGACAGTCAGATCACCATCCGTCAACTCTATTTCACGCCAATAGTTCTAGGAGGGTTGGACCTCTGGCTCAGTAGAACGTAACCAGGCTGCTCTCATACCCCTAGAGTATGACCACAGACTAAACAGGATATGACTTACCTTGAGGTTCGGACAGAGAGCCAGACAGACAGTCAGATCATCGTCCGTCAACTCTGTGTTCCACGCTAATCCAAGTTCAAGGAGGGCTGGACCTCTGGCCTTGCAGAATGTTACCAGACTGGTTGGTGTCACCCCTGGAAAAACAGATTAATACTCGTAAATTAATAAAAATCAAAACGTTTATTCTGCAAGTAGGCCACAAGGGAACTTTTACATGTCTGAATCTACCAGCATTTCACAAGAGGACCGCTGTTACAAAGCCGAAAGAAACTCAACAGTACGTATTTTTATCGTAAATTATACTTAAAACTATTACAATTATTACATTATAACTAGGTAATTGATACATATAGAGGAAATATTATACAAAGACTGTCAAATCAATGTTTACAGTTAACATACTAACTGCACTATTCCTAATATCGAAAGTAAGTTACCCAATGCGTAAAAACCCATATCAAAAAACTTTAATAATAAGCCTAAAAATAACCGAAAATTTATGATGAAACATACCCCTACAATTAGCGATATCTATAGCAGTCAACGCCGGGCACCCCGCAGCGACTTCCTCCAGCCAACCATCGTTCTCATTGTTAATGAATCTCGCATAGAATCTCTTCAGTTTGGTAAGTTTCGCGAGGGCGTGGACGAAATCAGGGCCCACATTTACTTTCTTGTCAAATGTTACTAGAATTAAATGTTCTAGGTTTGGCGTGTTTTTTAATAGTTGATGGACATTTCTGTACACCTGGAACAAAAAATATAGTACATTACTACAGACGCCAGGAAAGAAGAGCTTGCCGACCGTAGGGAGGTTGGATAATGATACGAAGCCGGCAAGCCTTTTCACGGCTAAGGCATTTATAGTGCTTTTCTCAAACATATGCAATGAAATAAAAAAATACACCACTCAAAAAACATAATTCAGGTGTTTAGCCAGTTCATGAACACAGACGCCATGTTTAAAAAAAAGTATTTTTAATTTTCCTCCAATCCCTCTATATTTTTTTTCTTCAATAAGTCGACCAAGTGTGTAGTGTTCGAATATTAGGGCCATTAGACACAACCTGATAATAAGAATCTTAATTTCTATTAAATAAAATAACGGCAGAGGATTTTTAATATTGTCTATGGTCTCTGGTGACTAACGTATATACAGTAATTTAAATTTATTCATCAACACATTGAATCATACAGATTTGTATTCTTAATAGTCGTATAATCAGTTCGTGTGTACTAGGCATTAACGCGGATATTGTTGGTCCGATGGCTGAATGGGTAGCCACTAGAAAGAATATATATATATCAGCTGTTCATAAACACAGACGCCATGTTTACATTAAAATTAAAAACAAATTACTTCCCGGCCTAGGCCTTAAATTTTTTATGAAGTTCCTTTACAGTTCTCTCGCATTGTTCCGTCCGAAACGTGACACTTTGAAGCCTGTTTTAACGAATGTTATGACGATATTTCATTGCATGTTTGGACCCTATTCCGCAAAAGTTAGACAATATTATTTAGCCCTGAGGGCACATAGTCGTTATCTTCTATGACGTACTCACGTAGCACACTATAGTATCGGTTCCGCGTCGTATAGTATTTTATGCAATCGTTGCACAATGGAGGTTCTTAAAGTCGAGTACCACGTTTAGGTCACGAGGCTTGCCGAGTGGCCTATGTAAGGTACGAGACTTTGAGACCTAATTGTGTAACTATTGCATACAATACTTTGTATACGAGCAAAACTCAGAAAAATATTTTTTTACTTTAATCGTCATTCTCCAATATGATTTTTTATTTTTGATGTAACCTTTTTCGTTCAACTAAAACTGACCTATTAAAAAAAAATATCGCGATGGCCATGGCGGGTGCCTCGTGATTGGTGAATTTTTTTGAAAAGTAATTTTAACCAATCAGTGAGCATCAAATAAGCTTATGTTCTCTTTTTGAAATTATTAGAGTTGTGTAGAGAGATGTCTTATGAATATTAAAGTTCTGTAGCGGGTACCATAGAGTATAGAATTTTGTTACAGGATTAAAAAGTGCGTTATTATGATTTTGTCTGTGAAATTACAATTGACAGATTAAAGTCTGCGAGTATAAAAAAAATATAAAACAGCTTAAGGCCGTTGCTTAATATCATCCTCCAGGGCAAAATAAGAAAAAAGAGCGCGTACAACGAAATGATTGAATATCATACCTGAGGGCTATTCAAAACTAATTCCAGCTTCGTCAGCCCATACAAATCCTCAGCATCAGGAAAAAACTCCGTCATCAAATTATGACAGGAAGTTATTGATAAATATTTGAGTTTTTCCAACTTTGGGTCTGTCATGAACATCCCTGACACATAACTGGCGTTGTTGATGATTAGTTCTTGTAATGGCACTTGATTAAGTAGATTTGATACGTATTCATCTGGTATCTGAAAAAAAACAATACAAAATTTTGCTAACTGTACTTCTGTTCCTATTGAATTGAAAGTAAAGTTTTACTTTATACGTTAAATTCCATTCTAAAATCATTACTTTGTTTTGAGCCGACTGTACATCTTAAATCATCTGAATTAACATTATTATTTATTTTTTGATAGGTTTTATTATTATGAAACAATAGAACAAATAAATTTCATACACTATTACTAGATAATTAGTAAGAAGCATAATTATCTTGATAATTTCGAACCCTGGATATGAAATACAAATGTAATAGTTACCGTGCAAGTATGAATGGATACTCGTTTTAAGCGCTGGCAACACTTCAACTGTTCCAAGGGTAGATAATATTCAATGCTGCAGATCTGAAAAAGAATATGAGATCTGAAAAAGATAGGAGTTTTTGATACAAGTGTGCAAAGTATGTCATTTTGAACGAGTCCCGAGGAGTCTTGGCCCGAGCCCGACATGACATACTTTCCACACGTGTACCAACGTTTTTTCCTAGGGAAATATAGCCTTGTGACACACTGACAGTGAAGGCTTAGTTATCATTATCACCCTTTGGGTACGGAATCCTAAATACTTACCAGTAAACTCTCCAAATTCGAGCAATTCCAAACGATATTTCCCAAATCCGTTTCAGTAATCCTATCAGAACCGATGAAGACTATCCTCGGGCCAAACTTGGAGACCAGCTTAGAGAAGAGTTCTCCTTGCGTCTCTGGAGGCTCATCTCTGTTCAGGGTCAGAGGTCTGCTGTTCGGGTGGGGCTCCCAGTTGAACATCTTGATGATGCTGGGATGGAGGTATTCTACTGAGAGCTGGATTCCTGTAAGGCAATAGGGTGTTCTTTTTATACTAGGACGGTGACAAACAAGCATGCGGCTCGCCGATGTTAAGCAGTTACCGCCGTCTATGGACGCTTGCGCCCCTTTAAGAGCCTATTTACTCCCCTCTTGAAGAATAATAAACCCGCCATAAACGTATTAATATTTTTTTTATAATAAGTTTACATTTTGTAATTTCTACATTGTATTTAAGCATTTTATATAAATTTATTGTAAAGAAACCTGAACTTAAGATTAAAATTAATAAAGGCGATATACGTAAGAGAGGCCTTTGCCCAGCAGTAGGACAGCACAGGCTAATAATAAACAAAATAATAATAATAATAGGTGAACATAGGTAGTATTATAATACTACCTTGCATGTACTCCAATATTCGTTGCCTCCATATCCGACTGACTCGTTCTGAGCGTATGACCTCCTCCACAGGGACGTAGCTTAACAGAGCTCTCCAGCAGTCTGGGTTCAGCGTCTCCAGAATTGAGGGTCTCCCACAGGCTGCCTGGAAACGTACACGTAACAAGTTAGTTGACTGAGCGAGTGCAGCGAGCAAGCGAAGCGTTTCAGCTTCGCCAAAATGAGTTCTGTATGGATGTTCGGATATCCGCCAGTTCTTGCCTACAGGCCACATTTCTCAATCGATTCTCATTGTCAGTAGGTTCAATAAGTATTTTTTGTTGATTATTTTTTTCGAAATTTTTCTAAATGTCTTAGAAGAAAAGAAAGAAAAAAACTCTTAGAAGGAGAAAGTAATACTTACATAACAACAGGTGGTTATTTCCATTGTGAGTTCAGATCACACATCACAGTCTGTCCAACAAAGATAATGTTGTGTGGGACCACTCAGCCGGAGACAGGTAAGCTGTTGATCGCCTGGTTGCGTTTATTCAGCCTTGCTCCCAATTGGAGCCAACGGTTAACGCATTCACAGTGATGCATATATGCATTCACCGTCATACAAGTTTGTTCTTAGGCCACGCCTCCTGGCAGTGAAAGTGTTAATAGCAAAGATCACTATTTAATCCATTATAGGTCTTTCTCCAGTATCCATAATCCAAAGGCTACTTGTTCTTTTATTACTCAGTGTCCCAGCTTTCTCCAAGGTCAACTTTCCTACTTGCTTACGCTGCTAAAATTTAAGAGCTTGTCTATGTGTTTCTTCCTTTTTTCACTTGACACTATTCCTGATGTACTACTTCTATTGTCTTCGAATTACATCCAGATTGTGCCGCCATCTCCTCTTCCGTCTGCCTCTGGTCCTATATCCTAGGCTACTATATATGATACTAGATAAGTTCTCCGCATTCTTCACTTCTTCTGAATCCAATACACCAGTTACGGCTGGAAAAATTGAAAATACATGAGCCAATATGGCTAATCTTGTACTTAACATATACACACATTACAGGCCTTAACATCTCTATCAGATGATTATTATGCAGTGTTTTTTGCAATGTTTAGAACATATGTTAAGTCCAATGTGCACGAGTGCAAAACTTAAAAGGAGGATTCGACTTAAATCATTTATTAAAAGACACGAAAGGAAAAATTACAATAAGTTTTGATCCACATCGCAGGCTTCGTCAGGCTTCATCAGGCTTCGTCAACAAATAGTTAATAATAAATGATTTTGATTTTAGATGTGAGAGCATGTCTGCATGATTGATGTTTCAGTAGAAAGAAATTATACCAATTTCAGCCAACACAGAATAAATACACCTACAAACCTAGTCAGCGCTTGAAAGTGAAGCCGGTTTTAGTGAACTACGGTCTGTCCCAGGCTCAGTTTCTTCTTGTACACATCTGTCACAACATGAATATGACAAGCAAAACGTCTCTATGATTGGTTCATAGACAGGCACACATAAAACCTAAACCGGCTTCATCCATCGCAAATATGTTGTATTAAGATTGTTCTAAGTGTATTTCTTCTAAGATCTAACAGTAAGACAGGGACCCTCCCTAAATTTTCTAGTCACCAATACGGTGAACAAAATTGCATCACGGGTTAAGAAACTTATAATAATAATAATCATTTATTTCATGTAACTTGACACATATTATGTTAGTAAATACTGACCCTCAATAATGACCCTCTTGTCTCTTAGCTAATAGCCTGCTTATGTGTGCCCGATTATGTATAACCAATTGTGCCAAAGCTCTTCTAATGTGGTCTAAATAGTAAAGGCTTTAGTTAGAATATGTTGCTTAGAATCCCCACCAACAAATCCATCAACATAATATTGTACTTAAAATATTCAGGATTCGAAGTACATTCAGCAAATGGTCCAACATTTAAAAATGTTTTATACTCATAGCAAGTAAAAAAAAATATACTGTTGAAACACTTGAAACAAAATTAGGCAAAACAAACTCTGCTCACACCTTTTTTCATTCAATATTTGAATATAAGCAAAGTAGACGTAAGTAAAGAATTAAGTAAAAATAATAAAGAGAAAATTCGTCAAGTACTATGGAAGTATGGACTTTAAAATACGTTTAATTACAGTAATATTCACACTATAGTATACCTTATGAAGGCTAGCTCCGTTCAAAATAAATCCTTAATAAATTCGATTATGGCCATTATGGTCAATAAACAAATGAAATTAAAATATTCTCGATTACAACTTTAAATTGTATCGGGACTGTACAAAGTATAAACAACGATAAATTCAATACACGTCATGTACGTTCCGAAACCATAATACGTCAAACCAAGAAGTCCGAACTTCGAATGTAGGGGTAGCCAAAAGAAACTAACTCAAGTTGAAATATATAAAAACTCACGCTATTTATAGCGGGTAATGAATTTATTTATCGCACATTATATTAAAATAGATTTCGGAAGCCGGTGTCTATAACTTAAAACTTTGTAAATGTATAATGCAAACAACCGATGTCGCAATTTTTAAGTTTCCGGACATACCTTAAAAATAAAACTGTCACTGTCAAAACAAAATGCTCCGAGTGGTGCGTTCGGATAGTTACCTACCGATACGCATTGAGGACTTTTACTTTTCCAATTGACACGTTAAGATTTAACCCAAGGGTAAACTTTATGAAAATTTTACAATTACTTAAATTATTATTAATGAATTGACACCTGGATGTGGTGTGATGTACTTATCACCAAAGTTAACTGATCAAATTTATATTTACCGGTGCTACCTACTTATTCAGCCAGTTTTTATTAAAAAAAAAAAAAAATAAAAATTTGAACTGTTTATTTCAATAAAACGGACATAAAACATTTACAGCTTAGACTCTAATCTTAATTTTTTAAGATTATATCGAACCTACTCGTAAGTAGAGGAAAATATAGTATGTTGACAAATTTGCAATATTCAATTATATACTTACTAATCGGGAAGGCTATCTATTAACATTTTTTTTATACGAGGTTATAACTTGTTTAGTAGATTTACTATCATAATCGTAATCACATGGAAGTCTGTTCAACGCGCGTGGTAAGGCCTGCGTCCATACTCTGTTGCCGTATTCATTAGTGCAAGGAGGAATTGTGAATGCTGGTATGTTTGTTAGATTGCGTAAATTTTCTGGTCTGAATCTTCTATATTTAACAAGGGGATATTATTAATATATTGGGTCACGATAGCTAGATCTACTTTGTCATGTACAGGCATTAGGAATCGAGTAGGTACGACTGATATAACCTCGTAGCGCCCCCGCGCCTTTTGAAAACCCAAAATAAACATGGCGACTCCAGCCCAGAACTATTTTCAACTAACTTTCAATTACTGCCCATACGCCTTTCAAAAGGTCATTATTAAACTCTGTATAGATTTTTGAAAATTCGCGGTATAAAGAAATAATTTAATTTGATTTCTGAACGAAATATTAGGGAACAGTTTCAGGTATGCTACCATTGACTGTCATAATTGATAGATGTATTTTTTTGGAAAATGGACGGCAGCATGGCTGGCTCACGAGGACGTCATAAAATTAAATCGCTTTTTTTTATAATAATCCGTGACTCTCGAGTATGTTTTTATGCAAAAAGTTGCTGATAAATAAGTAATTCTTAAATTAAGATAATTAGTTTGCCTTTTTATGGCTGAAATTCTGCCAAAATCTTGGTTTGAAATAATATGTACTTTGTGAAGTCGCTTGGGCCGAAGCTAGTACTGAATATATCTTAATGTTTTTAGGTTTTGGCTTTGTGTTATGGTGGTTTATAAAATATTACAATTTACTTTTAAAAAATAACGTTTGGAGACCCCTATTATTTTTAAAAGACCTATTCAACGACACCCCACACACTAGAGTTGAAACAAAAAAAAACACCCCCACTTTAGGTGTTCGAGAGGTACCCGAAAAAAATTTTTTTTAGTTTTCATTTTACCGTTATGTCGGCGTGATACATACACATACTTATACCAAATTTCAGCTTTCTAGTACTAATGATCACGGAGCTAAGCCGCGGACGGACGGACAGACGGACATGGCGAAACTATAAGGGTTCCTAGTTGACTACGGAACTCTAAAAAATAATATTGTAATAAAAGTAAGTCATTTAGTTGAAAAATAATTGAAATAAACATAATAATCCTAAACAAAATATAATTTTACATGACTCAATAATTCCCTTTAATATAGTAATTGTGGCCCAGTGGCCTTTATAAAGAACAAAAGGTAGACAAATCATTGAACTTCAAAACACATGCTAATATATTCATAATTATATCCTGAAAATTCCACGTCAAACCGGTAACTTTAACACTTACAAATTTGAACTCAAAATCTTGGGCTGTTAGGACTATTACTATTATGTCCTATAAAGAGGACGGTCGGGTCATAGTTAAAGATTACAAAAAAATCGCGTGGGCGCCACGAGGCTATTTATTTTTAACCGACTTCAAAAAAAGGAGGAGGTTCTCTATTCGAACTATTTTTTTTTGTGTGTATGTTACTCGATATCTCCGAGAACCGTGAACCGATTTTCAATTTTTTTTTTTATGGAAAGGGTATAACTCCGAGTTGGTCCCGTTGGCACTAAGTCGGGATCTGATGACGGAATCTTGGAGAAATCGAGGGAACTCTTCAAATGTTATAGGGACATGTACGGCGCTTTCGGTAATTTATTGATAAAGTCAAGAATTTACATTCAGTAAATAGGATTTGGTGTAAGGAAACTGATGATGAACACCCAGATGGCCACTAGAACTTTTATATGAATCACTAAAAAGCAAAAAAAAAAAAAAAATTTAACAAAAAAAAGAACCGACTTCAGTAAAACTAAAAAACCAAAAATAACCCATTCAAGTACAGATTACATTTGACTCACCCTTCGAAGTCAGTGCCAAACCTCGCGTAAACTATAATATAACTATAAATATAAGAACTGAGTGGTTTGGGATCGACTTCGATTTCGAAGGGTGAGTCAAATGTAATTTGTACCTTATGTAGGTAGTCATTAAAAAGTGGCAGAGCACTGTAGTCTCGTAGCATTTTTCATAGATTGATTCAAAAGGGATGACCTACTGTATTGCCACTTTTTAATTTCTACTCTTATGTCGTACTAAACCCCAATAATCTCCAAAAGTATCAGTAGACCACCTTTAGCATGGTTACAGAGATAGCGTGGTTTCGTACCGTTAGCCACGTTACGAATCCATTGCATTCGCGTGCTGCTTTCATAACAATATCCACATTTGAAACAAAAAGCAACAAATAACCTCATCCAATCGTTGCAATTCTCATCTTATTCCAATTACTGCAAAGCTGTTTTTCTGAGTCATCATTGTCGTTTAATCTTTTTTGTAGATGAAGATATGGAATTAGCTAGTCAGAATGCCAATCAATGGACGAACGTGACATTTTTTGTGGTTATAGTAACGTCGCGTGTATACAAACAATAGTCAGTAGTACTAATAAATTAGATCGCTTGTTGACCACTATAGTGAGATTATAGTGGATTTGTCACTTCAGCCACAGATAAGAATTAGGCAATGAATAGATAATTGAAGTTTAGTCGTTTCAATGTTACAACATTAAAGCGTGCGAGTAGGATTTCGTTAAAATAGTCGGGGAAAAGGTGTGGGAGCATCATTTGGTAAGCTTTTGGTAAGAATCTTGTAAGGAAACGTTCGCTGGAAGAAAAACGTAATCCAGCGAACAGCAGCTTTCTATAAAAGGAAAATACTGAAGAAAATAACTTTGTATATTGAATGAGCCTTCCTTTCCCTGCCGTGATGTTCCCAGAAGACCACAGAATAAAGTTCTCCAAGGTTCCCCTTGTAAGCACGATTTTAAAGGGGGTTCTTCCAGGGTTATAGAACCCTCTACGTAAGCATAGCAAAAACACAAACATATTATTATTAGAAAATCATCCCTAATGTAGAATCTGCTGAGCGAGTGATGTCATAAGGATCATTTTCATATGGCATGGCAACAATAAAATTTTAGGTACCCATGAAAATGGGAAATAGATTAGATACGTTAATCTTGTTGAAAAACAGTGGCCAGTGATTTGTGAACGCACTACGATCACTAAATCCGTTGAAACCGGAGCAAAAAGTAATTAATCAATAATAACCATAATTATTTCTGATGCACATCATCTAGGACTGCACCGTGGGAATCAGGGATTATAGCATTACAATGGGTCATTGATCAGTTAATCTCTTTATATGAACAGTGGTCATTAAAGATTATCCGGACTCGAAAGTTTCCAACTAGGTCCCATCAACATAGATGTAGTCAAACCACGCTTACTCTACGCTGCTCTACGCTGTTGCAAATAGGGTCTGCAGAACCGGAAAGATATAGTATGGCGGAAAAGTGTAGTATAGAAGACTTTGTATCTTGGATGCTCTCCGAACGATTAATTTTCTACTCTGCACCCATTTGAAGCATCGCTGTTTGGCCCTATGGTTGACTGGTAGAGAATGCCATTAGGCATTAAGTTCGCCATTTGTACTGACTTTTGTTTTGTGCAATACTCGTAAAGTTTAAATAAATAAATAAATAACCTTTGACAACGGTAACAGGAACGTCAGCACGTCTAGCATAACTTTGACACGCGACTCATGTCGCGCGAGATAGCATCATCCGTCACTATCTCATAGTCCTGTACAGATAGAGACATGTAGTATATCTCGCGCGAGAAAGAGTCACGTGTCAAAGTTATGCTAGCCGTGCTGGGAGGCTTATTTAAATCATATACGCGATATAGGTCCGCTTAAAAAATGGTTTTATTTAAATTTAGGTAACTAGTGACACGGCTTCGCACGGGTACAATGCTGACAAATTATGCATGTATCGAAGCGAGCACGGATGTTAAGACAGATGGATGTTACTTTGCGCGTAGTATGTACATTCTCCTCTTACTTACTGTCAAAGAAAAGGTGTTATAGGTACGACGACGAGAAAAGCGAGAAGGAGTGCTAGGATATCTTACCAACACAATGTACTCGTATTACAGCTAATTAAAAATGAAGATCAAACAAAAGTAAGTGCATTGTTATATCCAGGTTAATTAATTCTATTCCTCAAGTGGTTTTATAAAGCATCGAATCCGTGCGTGACTCTTATCATTGATAATTTATGGATTACACGATATTTACAACAAAACGGAAGTCAATCGTGTTTTTATATGATTTATTTGACTACTTAACGTTGGTAATAAAAAAAAATCATATATATTTGCATGTGGTTGCCCGTTTTGTTGTACTACTACTGTGTGAAGTATGTATTTACTTCTACACAGTTCTCAATTTCTTGTTGTGCTATTGTTTTATGTATTTGATTAATCAATCAATCGATCATTTATTTTTAGTTTTAGTTTATAATAAGAGTGTAATTAAATATGTTTATAACATCATTTATTTGTATTTATTTCTTTGTAATTATCTTAATACAAGAATAAGACTGCTAGTGAAATCCCATTAACATTTCAAACCCATTCTTTTCCGTAATTAAGAAAAATAGTCCGTCTGAACTCGTGACCGACAAACAATCAAAATCTTACCACAACTCCAGCAAACTTCGTGCCATTATCTGACTACATAACCTCAAAATAAGGTTTAAAATGTGCAATTGTTTGAAATAGTCCCCAAGGCTTCGCCGTTATTTTAAAATGGTTAAAGATGGGTGAAAATGGTCTTTAAGTTTGTGTAGTAAGAGCTGGGGTTTGGTGATTTCCTAAACGATGCGTCAAGGTTAGGAGAGCGCAAACGCGGCTTATAGTACGGTTCCCACAATGCGAAAGGTGGTGAAGTGCGACGAGGCTTTCTTGATCATTGCACCTAAGCTCGCTGAGCCCGGACTCCTGAGTCCGGAAGACTTAAAAAAAGCCGGACATTTCATATAAAACGCATTTTTTCCCCGGACGTGTCCGAAAAAAATATTAAAAGACAATCGCTTTATTTTTCATTCACATATAATGTGACTGGGTTTTCTCCAGATACTTTTTGGAAAACCCTCCCGGACGGCCTCCAAACTAAGACAAATCCGGGAAAACCGGAAGGATGGCAACCCTAACCACGGTGTGTTTTCGTGAATTTAACTAAGATAGTAAGGCTGGGTATAATACACCGTATGGATCCATATTGGCTCACATAAAATTCTTATTAGTAAATGTCATTAATCATAGTTTTCGTAGTCATAATTTCTAATTATCTCTAAAAGAAATAACTTTTCAGGATTGTTATAATACAAATCTAACCTAACCTATCTAACTACACCTCAATGTCGAGCTTTGTGGCGGTAAAATATCAAAGTATGTCTAGATCATCTCTGTGCAATTAGATTTCTGATTTGCACCAACTTCTACTATCTGGGTGATTATCAAATTTCAGTGCGTGTCTTTCCGGTGGACATTTGCGAAATGAAGGATTTCAGGGCCTGATTCTCCACTTAATTCCTGTAAGAATAAAGAACGTCCCCTCTTCTATAACCAGATGTAATAGGAACATAACCTGTTTCCCACAAGGTCTTAACTTTTGACCACCGAGGGGAGGAATTTTGTTTTTTGAACTGACAATGATATCCTCGTCATCCCTGTTTGGCCGGGAGCGCATTTAATACGTAAAGATTAACGTAGGTTTTGTTTGTCATAAAATAGTTGACCATAACTTGGAAATTATCAACTTTACAAGAGTTATGAGGGTAAACCCATTCGGTTAGTATTCGTATTATAACGATCCTAAGGATTATTTGTTTCAGAGGAAGGTAGAAATTACGACAAAAAAAATTATAAATAATGACAATTATGAATATGAATTTTATGTGAGAATGAGAGGTAGAAAATACGAGTATCATTTGGCATTAAGTCCGCCATTTCTACTGACTTTAATTTCGTCCAATAAAGTTTGACAAATAAATAAATAAAGTATCAAGAACTCTCGCGCGGCGATCTTTCTCTCGATCTGTTACAATTATGACGTCACACCGGATTACATGCGATTATCCGAAGATCCGATGCGTTCCCGAGACATTGCACAACTTCACTGACCTCAGGCATTGTACGTTACAAGTTAGTCCAAATATTGGTGTCGCATTTCTTTTGGTTCGTTCGAGAGAGAGGTCATTCGAATCAACCCCAACTAAGCCTCGATTTACAGGGCCAGGGCCCCTAGGCATTCGGCATTTGGTAAATCCTCCAATCCCCACCTGTAATAGACGATATATAAATAAATATCGGACAACCTCACACAAATCTTTCTAGTCCCAAATTAAGCTCAAGAAGGCTTGTGTTATGGGATGACGATATACGTACTTATATAGATAAACATATACTTACATACATAGAAAAACCATGAGCCAAGGACAAATATGCGAGTTCATCTCACAAATATTTGTCCTGGCCAGGATTCGAACCTGGAACCGCCGGCTCAGTAGGCAGGTGTCTACATACCGAGCCAAACGCGTCGTCCTGTATCTCGATAAGTGATTAAATAAGGAGAACATAAGTATGGTCACAGGTATGGTGCAATTCACAGCGGAGCCTGAGGGAGATAGCAAGATGATATTGATGTCTTCCATAATCCATAAATAATAATGGGGTAGCACAAGACCAGCACCTTTAGCACAACTGTGACATATGACTCTTACTCGCGCGAGATATATTACCTATGGTACTGTGAGGAAGTGGCGTATGAAACTATATCGCACGACACGAATCGCGTAGCGTGTCATGTGTGTGTGTGTCGATGACGGTTAGCTTTATCACGTGATAAATAAGTGATAAAGTAGGTATCTGTCACTCACACTCGCTTTGTCACATGGATGCTAAGCATAAGTGACAACTTATTTTATCGCGTGATTAAAGCAACCATTCACTTTACAGCAATTAAATCTTTCGATGGCCTAATAGGTACCTAATCGCACTCCGCCCGAAGGATTCAAGTTTTCAATTTATATCGTGGTCAAAATTCGCTATTCTAATATAGAAAAGATACATCATATTCTGATCTGACGAAATTATAGCAATGACATGATTTGATTACATCGTGTTTCCAATTTAGTCATGGCGTTAAGAATGTTTATGGTAGGTATAACGCACAATTTAAAAGACAAACCAACAATTGTCGTTTCGTAACAAGTGCGAAGCATTTTCACAGTGTTAACAATATTTATATAAAACACAGCCTTGTTATAATTCGCTGATTACCTTCATGCGTATCTCCGAAACGTAATGGGTGATTTCAAGTTAAGGTCAATTTGGTATCTTTTGGATGAAACATTAAGCTTATTCCATGAAGTAAAACGTATTTGAATAAGAATTCAATGTCGCATTTTTTATTTTATTGTTCGCGTTTTTATTCGCTTTTAACTTGTAAATAAGTTTGTAACAAACAATTTAATTATATATGTTGCAGTCAAAAGTGTGAACTGGTCAAAAGGACTTTTAACCGACAAAAACGGGCAAAACTGCTTTTGACTGAGCGTGTTGGTCAAAAGTAGTTTTGCCTGTTTTTGTTAGTTGTAAGTCCTTTTGACCAGTTCACACTTTTGGTTAGGGATATAAAAGGGACGAATGTGCCTGCGGTCAAAAGTACTTTTGACTGATAGTAACAGTCAAAAGTACTATTAACCAATGATTTCCAGGCAAAACTACTTTTGGCCAACACGCTCAGTCAAAAGCAGTTTTGCCTGTTTTTGTCGGTTAAAAGTACTTTTGACCAGTTCACACTTTTGACTGCGACTTATACATCACATATAGCACCTTAAGATTTGCATTTCTCTGTGACATAAGATAATATAGAACAGACAGAACTGTACCTAAATAGATTGCTAAGTGCTACCCGGGGTAAAACCTCACTTCCAAGCCAAGTCAAGAAGTATAACTTGTGGCCCGCGTTTGTGGCCCGAAACGAAGGCGAGGACCATAAATATGCGATCTGGGGGTTTAATGTAGGTATGTAATGTACTATTAAGACCACCTGCATAGTTATGGCATGTTTGAGCAAATAAATTGACTCTGATTAGGAAACATCAGTCTTAGAAGCAAATTTTTGAATCATGGTGTCGAAATGAATCTTTGCATGTATATTCAAACTCGAGGCAGCGGCTATCGTGTGGAACCCTCATGAGATCACTTACGCCTTACTTCTAGAGAAAATCCAAAAAGCTTTTTTGCGATTCTTATATAAAAAGACGTATGGATATTATCCTCTTCTTTATCCGACAAAATTTTTGCTCGGCACTTTAGGTTTGAATTCACTAGAAGTGAGGCGTAATTATGGTCTCCTGACCGGGGCGGTTCGTATATTGCGAGGTGAATCAGATTGTCCTGAATTAGTGGCGCAACTGGTGCGTCTTCACGTACCTTCAATGGCGCATAAGTTTAATTTTAGGAAGCGCTCCCGCGGCTTGTTAGCAGTACCTAATGCGCGCACGGTGTCGTACAAACAGTCGCCTCTCGTACGTGCTTTGCAATATTTAAATAAACTTCTCGTAGCAGCACCAGAGTGTGATATTTTTGCAAGTGCTTGGATGATAATATATGATGAATGTATGAGGTTCTGTGAGGCGATGGATGACCGTCCTTCTGCTGTGAATTATGTTTAATTATTTATTAATATTTTTCCTTTCTGTTGTGCAATGTTCTGTATTGTTACTTAGTTCTATGACTGTACTTGTTACACAGTGCCTTGGTGTATCACTGTAATACTGTGTAAATTATAATTGAATAAACTGAATATTTACGTAATGACAGTACTATCATTTGAGAAGAAAAATAAATTATGACCAACAGATAGCGAACGATTGGAATTAGAAATGTTTCCTGTTTCATAGAATTTTATAATAGGTAGTATAGATGTTATGAAATAACATCACTGTTTTTGCTTCTCCATGCCCCGCAGCCGCCGCTGCTTAGTAATGTAGGTTACTTATAGTATCTGAACTTGGTATAGTAATATAACAGTATGGGTGTAGATAAACTACCATACAATACAGTACAAAAAGCATACAAAAAGGTTACAAATTAAACACAGACACAATAACTTTAATAGCGATAGACAACAGGCAGTGTTATCGCTAAAAAGCGATTTTTTCCAGACAACCTTTGGGAAGTGGAGTAGATCGGAATAAACCACACAATGAGTAGGGATGTAGAAACTACTATAAGATAATGTAATTTTACCATCGTAGCTACTCTTTTAGATTCATACGCGCCGTCTATAAATATTTAATTTGTATAGCATCATGTAGCGTGTCAAGCTAAGTATAGGCTACATTTAACCAATTTAGGGTTCCGTACCTCCAAAGGAAAAAAACGAAACCTTTATAAGGTCACTTTGTTCTCCGTTCGTCTGTCTGTCAACAACCTTTATCTCGTGAACACGCGGAGATATCGAGTTGAAATTAAAGGCATTTACTCAAGTCCCTTGAAGCTGTGAAAAAAACAAACTTCTACGTTAACATAAAAAAACGGTCGTTTATTTCGAATAAAAAAAATGTATATTTCGACACTCAAGGGAATCAAAATTTATAGGATGATGGTTGCGTTTATCACGCGATAAATAAGCGACAAAGCGTCCGTCATGTTTTGACAAAATGCGAGTGTGAGTGACAGATATTTTGTCACTTATTTATCTTGATAAATCATCATACACCCCTAGTGCAGTTTATATTTTTGTTAGAGCAATATGCACAGTGCTTTCATAGTTCGTCCGGAACCCTCGGCGCGCTAGTCCGATTCACACTTGACCGGCTTTTATATTCTTTAGCTCACTTTACCGGATTACAAGAATTTGTGTATTACAATTATGTTGAGAAACACCTCATCTGATTACATTGTTGTAATCATTGCATGGTGCAGAGTGCAACGCATGTAGGTCAAAGTTTGTTACAATTTTGATGAGTATTTCTTAATACCTTCATAAGTGATAGTGATATTCATGTGTCTCTCCGGGGTGCGGTAATTGACAACATTGTTTTTTTTTTAACCAGGGTACCTATAATGGTTGTGCTTTTATCTTCCTAATATTTTTTTTCAGTTTCCGCCATTGTCACACATTTAAATAAAACGGTTGGTTAAAGGTTGACCTATCTACAACGGTATCTGTAAATCTCCCGAAACGTCAGAGAGGCTCAAATAATTAATACAGTTACGTGATCGTCGTGTACACCATAAAAATATATCATCATCATCATCATCATCATCATCATCATTTCAGCCACAGGACGTCCACTGCTGAACGTAAATCAAATCAAATCAAATCAATCGTTTATTTAAAAAAATATGGTACAATTTAGGTTAGTAGATGTGGTTAGCTCAGCATATTCTGCCAGTACGGCGTAGAAATATTTAACTTATAACTAAGAGCATTAAATTAATTTAATTATACTATTACATTATTATTAAATTATTAGATTAGGTACAATTCAAATAATTAATTATTCATTATGTTTCAAAAATTAGTCTCGTAGGCCTCCCCCAGTGACTTCCAGATCGGCCGGTTGGAAGAGACCTGCATCCAGCGGCTTCCTGCAACCTTTACCGGGTCGTCTGTCCACCTCGTGGGTGGACGTCCTACGCTGCGCTTGCCGGTGCGTGGCCTCCATTCGAGAACCTTACTGCCCCATCGGCCGTCAGTTCTACGTGCTATGTGCCCCGCCCACTGCCACTTCAGCTTGCAAATCCGTCGGGCTATATCAGTGACTTTTGTTCGTTCACGGATCTCCTCATTTCTGATTTGATCTCGCAAAGAAACACGGAGCATAGCCCTCTCCATAGCGCGCTGTGCAACTTTGAGCTTCCTTATAAGGCCCACAGTAAGAGGCCACGTTTCTGTTCCGTATGTCATCACTGGTAACACACATTGATTGAAGACTTTCGTCTTTAGGCATTGAGGTATGTTGGACGAGAAGATATTTTGTAGTTTCCCTAACGCTGCCCAGGCGAGTTCGATTCGTCGATTGACCTCCCTCTCAAAATTGGACCTACCCAACTGGATCACTTGTCCCAGGTAAACATATTTGGCCACAATTTCGAGGGTAGAGCTCCCAACCGTTACTGGGTAGGGTGCAACATGGGCATTTGACATTACCTTTGTTTTGTCCATGTTCATCCGAAGACCTACCTGTTGGGAAACTCTATTAAGGCCATCGAGCATTGTACCGAGGTCCTCCAGCGATTCTGCCATGACCACAATATGGTCGGCAAACCGAAGGTGAGTAATGTATTCGCCATTAATGTTGATGCCGAATCCTTCCCATTCCAGGAGTTTAAAAGCATCTTCCAATGCGGCGGTGAACAGTTTCGGAGAGATAACGTCTCCTTGCCTTACGCCTCGCTGCAGAGGAATAGCTTTCGTGCTCTGCTCCTGTACTCGAACCGACATGGTGGCGTTTTTATATAAACACTTCAGCACCTCGATGTACCGATAGTCAATATGGCATCGCTGGAGAGACTGTAGCACTGCCCAAGTCTCGATCGAATCGAAGGCCTTCTCATAGTCCACAAACGCCAAGCATAGTGGCAAGTTATACTCTTCGGTCTTCTGTATAACTTGTCGCAACGTATGGATGTGGTCTATGGTACTAAAGCCTTTTCGGAATCCTGCTTATTCGGGAGGCTGGAAGTCAACGAACCTACGCGCGAGACAATTCGTGATGACCCTCGAAAACAACTTGTAGACATGGCTCAGAAGCGAGATGGGTCTGTAATTCTTCAACAAGGTATTATCCCCTTTCTTGAAGAAGAGCACGCCACACCTCTGTTCCATGCCTCTGGCGTTATTCCTTCGAGCAAGACGATGATTCTTCACGCTTCGTTTGAAGGGTCCCAAGTTATAAGAAGGAGGAAACACATGAGCCGGCAAGGAGTTCCGTATTTTTATAGTTCGAGTTTAAATTAGTTGAGAATCACCCAGTTAACTAATTTCTCATAGTAATCCTAACGGATTCAATTAGTGAGTCGCAGCCTACACGAGGCTACAGCGACACAAGGCAACGGGCTCACGAGGCTCGTAGTTCATCCAGCCAGAACACAACTCCGCCGATGCTCAGAACGTCTCGCTGGCTATGAATAGAATGTGGAATTGAATAGGGATGCGGTTTGTGTAGTTGCCGGGTTTCTATGCGAGTTATGTGTTAAGAGTATAACGAGTGAAATATAAACTGGACACATTTACCATACCTGACCTGTAACAGGAGGGAAAAATTAAAACATAGATTTTACTCGTCAAACTGAACAACACTTGTTCAGAAACTTTTTTAAAAAATACTGTGTTCATAATATGTTCAATATTTCAAACAAAGTAAAATAGTATTTTCAATGTAAGACGTCCGACATTGACATCGCCTTAGCATTGACATAGCTGTCACTTTACTAAGTATCAAATGTTTTGCAATACATTGCTTCTTTGAATAAACTTTATTTTACAGGTTTACATTATAAATGAGTTATTTTGCTTCTTTGAATGCATGGCATGTTGAAGAGTTTCTGAAGGGCTTTCAGTATCGGTGTTCCACCCGCATTCAGAATCTCTGAGGTGATTCCGTCATCACCCGGTGCCTTGTTGTTCCGAAGCTGCTTGAGAGCCATCCTAATCTCATATAGGCTGATGTCCGGGATATCTTCAGCAAAGTGTCGGGTCAGCTTAGCTCTTGGATCTCCGGCTGAGCTACTAACAGGCTTAGTAACCGAGGTGTATAGCTGCCCATAGAACTTTTCGATCTCCCCCAAAACTTCGGCTTTTGTCGACGTTATACTACCGTCCTCCGTCTTCAGCTTCGTCAGCTGGGTTTGCCCAATAGACATGTCTCTTGCAAACACTTTGGAGCCTTGGTTCCGCTCTATCGCCTCTCTAATACTGTTTGTATTAAAGTTGCGGATATCTCGTCGCAAGGACTTCCATATCTGTCTATTGAGCTGCCGATATGCCTTAGCATCAACGGAGGTCCGCAGTGCGATTGAACGTCGTTCTACCATGAGTTTGAGGGTGTGATCGGTAAGTTTTTGCGGCCTGTCTCTACGTCGGGGTTTGAAATATTTTGACCCGACCGCTTGGACAGTTTCTACAAACCTGTTGTTAATCTCGTTCACTGACTCGCAGTTCTCTAGGCATTCAAAGCGATTTGACAGCTCAAGCTGAAAGATTTCGGGGCAGTAGATATGGGCATTATAAGGTCGGAGCGTAGATTTAGTCAAATGGGACCTTTCTAGTTTGACGTTTATGTTCAATGTGCCTCATTCGGTGATCGCTTCCGGTTTTCACCCTGTTGATCACGGAGACATCATTGAACACTCGTCGCTTTGTGGTCATGATGAAATCAATCTCATTTTTAGTGGACCCATCGGGACTCATCCAGGTCCATTTTCTCTGAGGTGGCTTTTTAAAGAAGGAATTCATCGCAAAGAGGTCCTCCTTCTCCATGAATTTTGCCAGCTTTTGACCCCTGGGGTTCCGTTGCCCATACCCAAATTGCCCCACTCTCAGTTCATTATCGCCTCGATTGCCCAGTTTCGCGTTGAAGTCCCCCATCCCATAACAACATTGAAGTAGGTTTTAGTAGTATGGTCCTACTGATGTCCCCATACATAGCATCTACTTCCTCATCAGGGTGTGTAGAGGTCGGTGCATATACCTGTATCACCTTCAGCAAGTATCTCTCCGATACTTTGAGTATCAGGTATGCAACCCTGCTCGACACACTTCCGATCGTGACGATGTTGTTAATAAGGGACTTGTGGACGAGAAACCCGACACCATCTTGGGACAGTTAGTCGCCCTCCCGGTAGTAGAGTAGGTTGCCGGATTTCAGGATGATCGTGTCCTCGCCCTCTCGTCGGACTTCTGACATTCCGATGATACTCCAGTGCATCCTACTCATCACTTCTTCCAGCTCCACAATCTTCTCATCAGTCCTCAGCGTGCGTACGTTGTATGTTACCAGGGCCAGTCGTCGTTGGGGATGGTAGCCCGAATTCCTCCTCCGGGGATTCTTAGCACCCCCTGCCCCGCCGTCACCCTGACCGCTACCGTGGCCAGGAACAGCAGGACCACCGGAGACTGGGGGCCTGGTTTCATCTGTGTCTGTCATCAGGGGGGTTGTTGCCGATTCTCGCCACGCTTGGCAGGCGGGTTGGCGAGCGCAGTTTTTTATAATATTTCGCACGCAGACGCTGCTCCCCGTCTCGTGCTACAGGATTTGGTCGCCTCTTACGACACGCCTCCTGCTGGCGGTGGGGAAGTGTATTCTTTACGGCCGTCCCCACACGGTAAAAATATATATGAATTTATTTTTGTGTATGTAAAGAAATAAGAAAATACATTAAATAACCGAAATCTACGACAGCTAAAATATGCCTGCATAGAGTTGTAGTCTTCGACCTATTCGCAAAAAAAACAAGCTGTCAATAATGTGTGACAGAAAAATAATTACATAAAAGGTGTGATAAAAAACATAAGAAAAATAAAATAAAACAATAAGCAACTATTTTATGGCTGTGCCACGAAAAAGTCCCACCTCAGCAAGATGCTAGCTCGAGAGCCAGCGCTGATCTTCCGGTGGGACCACTTTGGAGTTACAACTTTGTAGAATGAGTAAATCTTAATTAATTTTTAATAAAATAATTAGTGATCTCAGGAAAAATATAAGAACAGTGATTAAGTCCTCTTTCTAAGCGGAATACAGTAAAGTAATAAAATTGTAGTATTAAAAATATGAAATGTTGTCAATTGGGTAAGTTTTGGAGGAGGAAGCAGTCGGGAACGAAACCTCGATTTCTTCAACCCGGTTACGTGAAGTTTGAACCTCATTTGTATCCAACATCATAGTTACCAGGTGACTTAACATATTCGGATGGTGAGGAAAGATGGGTAGTATTTCCTCTTAAGTACTTCCTTCTTATTCATATCAAGTTCCTTTATTCAGTAGCGGCAAGCGTAAAAATCTATCATATATTTATACATTTTTATACTCGCGTATTTGAATCTGTCAATTATGATTCCACAGAAACAATTACAATAACGCACTTTTTAATCCTGTACCAAGTCTATACTCTATGGTACCCGCTACAGAACTTTAATATGAATCATCAATGAATCATCTCTCTACTCAACTCTAATAATTTCAAAAAGAAAACATCAGCACATTTGATTTAAAAAGAAAGACCTACCGTTCACTGATTGGTTGAAATTACTTGTCAAAAAATTTAACCAATCACGAGGCACCCGCCATTACCATCGCGATCATGTTTTTTGTTTAATAGGTCTGTTTTAGTTGAACAAAAAGGTTAAATCAAAAATAAAAATTCATAGTGGAGAATATGTGGGGAATGACGATTAAAGTAAAAACTGTTTTTCTGTGTTTTGCTCGTATAAAAAGTATTGTATGCAATAGTTACACAATTAGGTCTTAAAATCTCGTACCTTACTCACTCGGCAAGCCTCGTAACCTAAACGCGGTACTCGACTTTAAGAACCTTCACTGTGCAACGATTGCATTAAAATACTATTTACAATTAATAGGATTCAAGGAATTCATACTTCAGGAATGGTTTCACTTTTCCGTTTGCCGACCGGATGGGAGAGCCAGGTGGCCGTTTCAGGGGTGTTGGGGAGTCCCCGGTGTCTCCAGATATAAATCGTTAAAATTGTTGTATCTTCGTCCGCGTAAAAAGTATTCAATAGCCATCTTTTAACCAGCCATACCTGTAACAAAATTGGTCAAAATCCGTCCATCCGTATCGCATTTCCCAGGCAAACTGCAATGAATTTTGCTCGCATTTTAAAAATCCTGGTGATAAAGTAAAAAATAACTACAACTTAACACACGTAATAGAAAGTTTAAGCACAATTTATAGCGGTCTTATTTCTTTTAAAATGATGATTGTTTTCAAAAAATTTCTATTATCAAACATGTTTTTTAACATATTATCCGGCTACTCGCTGAGGGTGTTCCAGTTGCATTCGCGCCACTACATGCACTTCAACTCGTTTGTAGTGCGCGTGCCGCGGCCGCTCCAGGACACCATCGCGTGTGCTGATTTTTGGCCGAAAGGTGTCGTGTTTCGTCGGTTCCGGGGCAACCTACCAAATCCAACACCCGAGATGTCGGAACAACGGGGCCACGCCGTTTCGCCGTCAAAATAAACATTGTTCGGTTCATGACGCATTGGTGTAAACTGTAAGGTTATGTAACCTGTTTTTTAATAAATAAATAAATAAATTATTGATGTTACTACCTAGAACAGGGCTATTGGAATTTATTCGTATACATTTGAAACCCACAGTTTAAATTTTTCATTGATAATTTTTTGTTTCAAAAACTACTCGAAATTGGAAAAATTCACGCGGAAAATTAGTTTTTTCAACTTATTTTCGACTGCACGCAATGAAAAAATGAAATATCTATTAAACTACCTAGAACCATGGGAAAAATATTATTCATTTCAAAAAGTTGGTTGAAATTATCAATATATTTGTCATAATATGAAAAATAAAAAACAAAAGGAATAAGGCCTCTTAAGTGACAAATGTATTTTTGGACCAGAATTCAAAGGCTCTATTTTTGGACCAGAATTCAAAGGCTCTTTTTTCGTAAGGACCTATCTAGGGATTCAAATCCAGGTTAGCTATTTTTCCTAGACACACTAGGCTAATTACTGATTGGAACAACTTCAATACATTACTCAAACCATAGATCAAACAATAATTCCTTACTCCGCTCAAACACATGCAAATTTTCTCACACTTTTTCACCGAAAATCGATTTGTTTCCTAAAATTGCTTAATGTTAACCAACATCTGTTTGTCTGTCTGTATATCGCGGATCGGGCTTTACTAATAAGCGGTAAAAAGTGGCAATTCCATAGTCTAGGTGACCGCTTGCGTGGGAAGAGCGCGATCGTAATGTGGATAAGACTTATTTTTTACTTACTTGAAGCTACAAACGGGGACATAATACATCTGCACGGCCGGGCTTGCCGGGTGAGTAGGTATAGTTATACGAAGCCGGCAAGCCCTTTTCACGGCTAAGGCATGTATAGAGCTTTTCTCAAACATGTGAAATGAAATAAAAAAATACACCAATAGAAAAATATAATTCAGATGTTTAGCTTGTTCATGAACACAGACGACTTGCTTAAAAAATATCCTATCCTATGAAATTCCTTTACAGTTTTATCGAGTTGTTCCACCTGAAACGTGAAGAATTCGAAGCCGTTACGTAAAGCACGTTTAGACGATATTTCATTACATGTTTGAGAAAAATATATAACGTTTGTCAAACACACAATGAAATATCAAAACTATCTATTATACGGAACACTATAAGATATTTGGAAGTTTCATGTTTCGGGTGCACTGATATGAAGTACCTAATGAAGTTTTATACAAAAATGCAGGTCTAGGCCTGGAATAAGAGACTATGACCCGAGAACACTTGACGATTCTTTTTCAGATTCTTCTTTTATTTATTTATTGAAAAACAGGTTAAATGGCATTACTAGACTAGGTTGATTTTTGTGAGGTTGTCTGATATTTATTATGGCGTTTGCTTATTTGTGTATCATTGCGTATTTGTGAAAATATTACTAAATATTATTATTAATAGTTGCTAGCCCCGTACTTCATGGGCAATCTCTATTTTTCCTGCCGAATAATGAAAATTAGGAGAAAAAGTATTCTAATATGTTACGTTTTTCAAAGCACAGAAATTGACCTGGATAATTTTATCACCATTGACGACGCTGTTGGTGCAGTTTGTATGCAGGTTCGAATCCCGGAAAGGACAAATATTTGTCAATGGATGTTATCTTAAATGTAGAAGAAAATTGATGTTTTTCAACCGAAATCAAACAAAAGGAAGTCTCCTCTTTTCTAATCCACGCGCATCTTTTTTTTACTTGTTTATATCACTGTAGTTACCTCAGAATTCCAACATTAATAAACTTTTTTAGGTAAATACTTATGGTGTATTTTTTTTTATGCATGTCGTCCAAGATCAGCACTTACTTAAATATTTGGTCTCTTTAAAGGTTTTTTTCTCATTAAATAGGCTTAAATTAAAACCTTTGATTATTTGATTAACTACGTATTTTTAAACCATTGATACAAAGATCAAAGCTCAAACAATTTGTGGCGTGTACCCACGTAAAAAAAATAGACATTACTTGGTTCATAGATTTACGTATTTTTATTTTGTCAATAATAAAGTCGTATCCATATTAATCCCTCGTCGGTATAAAAGCGAAAACCGCGTGCGTAGCGGGCTCAGTTCAAATCAGTTCGTTCGAAGTGACTCGCGCGCACGCATTTAGGTATGTATTAATTACATTAATTACGTAATTAAGGATATGTTTCTTATATAAATCAAGTGTAAAAAAAGTGTAAATAAATAAGATAAACACTAGTTTTATCCATCTCTGTTGGATCGTGGAGCACTCGCGTTCACGTATCTTCATAGGTGTACGTATATGTGCCTGTCTTTACGACCATGAATTACCTATTTATTTAAGGACATTCTTCTTTGTAAAAAAAAGTGAAAACGGAAAACAGAATAGAAAGAAACATACCTACTTACTGTGAAAAATTATAATATACCGTCCTCATTTTTTTTAAGTCGGTTAAAATATTTCGTTCGCAGTGAGTCGCGATCTCATGTTTAGGTATGTTCTATAAATAATATCATTACGATTGTTAATCAATAATATTTAAAAATCATAAAAAGAAAGTTAAGTACAAAATTTTTTTGGAGAGACTCTTTTTTTAGATATAGGCACATCAAGTACATAAGAATGTGATGTACTTATATGTATAATGAAGTATAAAACAGGTCTTTAAAATATACAAAAGAAAACAATATCAATCAGTTGTCTCGTATTTTATGACAATTATATTCTACATTCACTGCATTCATTTTTTTATAAGTCTCATACATAACCAGGAATTGCACCTGGTTGAAATTCTGTAAATTATCGCATGTCGTATTGTAATATTCTTTACAGCGGTTTTGACCGGGTAATGTGTGAAATTATGTATGAGATTCATAAAAAAATGCCATGGTTCCTAAGAACAGATTTCCCTATCTCTTTATAGTTTGTGACTTCTCCCTACTGACCCATTTAGATTGATCACCCGGTATATAGTTGAAATTTTTTAAGACGTCCAAATGGCCATCAAGAGCTTATTTTGTAAACATGATCTCAGAAAGCCATTTTCCGGGGATAAAATATGGAAACAAGTCACAAAAAAACGCTCTTTTTTTTACTATATTATCATCATTTCTAATTCACAAGGTTGAAATTGGAAAAGCATAGCTCTTGGGAAGACACTCGGGTGAATGTTCGATCCTTAGCGGCTTTAGTGTCAAAGTATCTTAATTCCAATGAGATAGGATATTACAATTTCAACCTTGTAACAGAAAAGACATTTGAAACAATGATAGGTATTTGTTTGTGTTTTTTGTTACGTACATTTGTCCCAAAACTGAGCTTTTATACAGGAGTAAAACAAAAGCTCTTATGTGGAATTCGGACAGCTTAAAAAATTTCAACTATACCCATAAGTAGGTACATCTTTCGAATTCGAGCAACGTAAGTGGTGGTGGTGGTGGATGTTTACAAATTAAAAATACGCCATAATAGGTAATTAATGTCTATGATGACATATATTAAATTCTACAAGATCTACTTAATTTATACTAGCTTTTGCCCGCGACTACGTCCGCGTGGAACTTGGAAGTATGGAAGCAACCTCGTACAACACGATAGATATATACCTAATCACCTTAATTAATACAAGGGATTATCAAAAGCGCCTAAGCAAATGTAAGAGCAATTGTGCTTTTGGTCTAATCATTACATTTTCTACAGGGTCATCAATGTCATCATGAATTACTTACTCACTTTTCAATCTTTTTAGGAATAATTTCCAGGATGAAAACTATCCTATGTTCTTCCTCGGATCTTAAACTATCTCCTTGCCAAATTTCATCAAAATCGATTCAGCGGTTTAAGCGTGAAGAGGTAACAGACAGACAGACAGACAGACAGACAGACAGACACACTTTTCGCATTTATAATATTAGTATTGATAGTATGGATATTAGTATGGATATGGAAATAAGTTTCTGTCAAATAAATATTTTCTGACAATCTTTTATAGCCAACTGTACTTTTCTTTTGACATACGTCAATTGCTTACTGAGACGAGTGTATGAGACCTCACACAAATCGATCTAGTCCCAAATTAAGCTCACGAATGCTTGTGTTATGGATAAGTACTAGAATTACTAGACGACGATATACACACTTATATAGATAAACTAGCATTAACCCGCGGCTTCGCTCGCGTTACTATATAATATACATCCTCCTACGGGAACAATGCTCTTTTTTTCAGGATTAAAAGTAGGCTATTTGTTAAGTTCGGGTATAATCTGCAATCTGCATTTTCCTCATGCATATCTGTCCAGCCGTTTTAGCGTGAAGAAGTAACAAAACATACACAGACTTTCGCTTTTCTAATATTACTGGGAAATACTTTTTATTTTATCATAACTCCACTTTATCAAATCATACCAAAAACTCAAGCACTCAAATCAAGCGATCTCAGCTTTTACTATACCAAATAAAGTTCACTTCAAAATTCATAACTCGAAGTGAAGCTAAGACACCGTGATATGTGTGCATTTTATTTGTATGAAGCTTTTATAATGTCCCGAGCCTCCGCTTATCAACTTTTGATATTCGAGTTTGATTTAATGATTCTAAGCCATGTTCTAAGTTACGTCATGTTCTATTGTAAGATATTGAGGTTCTCTTCGTTGATGAATGAAAAATGTATTATTCTGAGCCAGATAAACGTTATTCAGAATTCTGAAATGACTAAACATAATTATTGAAAAGCTTGAATGTATTTATTACGGATGCAGGAAGTTTCCCGATCATTACTCCTCCCGTCCCAACGCGCCGCCCGCCTATAGGTACCGATTGACGACGATCAAGATGCCACCAAATACTATTTTTTTTAATCTATAAGGATAACTCTATCCATACCTCAAAAGCAAAAACAGAACCCCCTTATAGGATCACGTGTAGCTCTCTGTCAGTCCGTCTGTTACAACCGATTTGCTGCAAAACTACTGGACCGATTAAATTGCAATTTGGCGCAAATGCTTTCAAGAATTTTCATGACCACAAATAAAATTTCAAAATCGGTGGCATTTTCGTAATTAACGTCCCAACAATCGATAAAAATTACAGCCATACTCATATTTAGTCATTTCAACCCCATCGCACCCCAACAGGCGAGACGGTATTTCACGTCCACCTCGTTTGATTTTTTAAATCGTTGTTGTTTTGGTAATCAGCGACCCGATAAACCATAGAAACATTACCCTTGTTGATTTTCAGATTTTGTCACCATATTCTCCTCCTTTAGGGGTTGAATTCTCAAAAAACATGAAACACGTGCTTACTCATTTATCGTTAGAACTACTCCTGTAAAGTTTCGAATAAAATAGTCTAACTAATCTTGTTTCCCCATACAAATTTTGGACCGCCATTTCACCCCTTTAGGGGGTAAATTTTGCAAAAATCCTTTCTTAGTGCACCCCTACACCTTATAAGGAACCTACGTGCCAAATTTGAACTCTCTAGAACCAGCGGTTTAGTATTTAGACATTTCACCCCAACAGGGGAGATTCACGTCCGCCACGTTGGATTTTAAAATCGTTGCGGTTTTCGTAATCAGCGACCCGATAAACCATAAAAACAATACCCATGCTGATTTTCAGACTTTGTCACCACATTTCTCTCTTTTAGGGATTGAATTTAAAAAAAATCTGAAACACGTGTTTACTCATTTATCGTTACGAATACTCCTGTAAAGTTTCGAATAAAATAGTCTACAAACTTTGGACCCCATTTTAACCCCTTTAGGGGGTAAATTTTGAAAAATACTTTCTTGGTGCACCCCTACACCTTATAAGGAACCTACGTGCCAAATTTGAACTTTCTAGAACCAGTGGTTTAGTATTTAGACATTTCAACCCCATTTCACCCCAACAGGGGAGATGGTAACTCACGTCCGCCACGTTGGATTTTAAAATCGTAGTGGCTTTCGTAATCAGCGATCCCATAAACCATAAAAACAATACCCATGCTGATTTTCAGACTTTGTCGCCACATTTCTCCCTTTTAGGGGTTGAATTTTCAAAAAACCTGAGACACGTGTTTACTCATTTATTGTTAGAAATACTCCTGTGAAGTTTCGAATAAAATAGTCTAACTAATCTTGTTTCCCGATACAAACTTTGGAACCCCATTTCACCCCTTTAGGGGGTGAGTTTTGAAAAATCCTTTCTTAGCGGATACCTACGTCATAACATCTACCTGCATGCCAAATTTCAGCCCGATCCGTCCAGTGGTTTGGGCTGTGCGTTGATAGATCACTATGTCAGTCAGTCAGTCAGTCACCTTTGAGTTTTATATATATAGATATATACTTAAATACATAGAACACCCATGACCCAAGCACACATTATATTATATCATATCAGCGAAAGAAGTCCACTGCTGAACAAAGGCCTTGTCAAGCCCTGTTCTCAAAAGATCACCGATCGGCCTTGTTGGGGAGGCCCTGCCACGCTGCGTCTTCCGGTACGTGGTCACCACTTGAGAACGTTTTTGTCCCGATGCAATCGGTTCCATGAGCAATATGCCCTGCCACCAGTGACAGAAGGTATGGAAACTACGAACAAACGGTCGAAACAGCGCACACACACAGACGCAAGCGTTTACGAGGCGTCTCAACGGACTTCACGGTGCTGTCAGTCGCGCGTGGCGCATCGAGACGACCGGTCATTGTTTGTGTTTATTGCGCGTGCGTGCGCTGTCCCCGATTTTTTAAAGATGCCACGAGTGTATTGCGTTGTATACGGCTGCTTGAATTCTGCTTCTTTAAAACCAGAGCTTTCTTTTTTTAAACTTCCTGCTGATATTGGAAGAAAAGAATGCTTTATTATCACTACATAGTATAAAACAAAGCCGCTTCCTGTCTGTCTATTCCTATATATGCTTAGATCTTTAAAACTAAGCAACGGATTTTGATGCGTTTTTTTTAAAGATAGATTGATTCAATATAAAGTTTATACGTATAATACCTACATGCACAATTTATCAGCATTGCATTTTGTATAATCGAATGTTCGGGAGTCGGGACCGACCGACGCGAGGGTGATGCGTGCCGGCGCCGCCGCATGTGCCGCCCGCTCTCCTAACTAACCCCTCGGCTGTCCGTGGATTACGTGCGTAAACACGTCGAATACTGCGTGTGCTATGTATATATATAAGTATTAATATTGTAAAGGATGACCTTTATACCAATATAAAAATTGATAACAATATAATAATATAAACATTGTGGTGTGTATCCACATAAAAAAAAAGTCAAGTGCAAGTGAGACTCACGCACTGAGGGTTCCGTACAAAAACTTCCAATTTTAACTGCCTGTTTAAATTAGTAAACTCATTCGATTATTATCTCCTTTATTTATCTTTCATCTTAGGCTAGGTTTTTTACAATAAATGTATATAAAAGTAAAATACAATAAAGTAATTACAAAATCTAAATACATTATAAAAAATCTAACCTAGGGTGCCGCCGGCAGCGGGTGACAACCCTAGCGCGTAGGTATTTATCTTCAAAAAAGGCCTTAGTTTCCATACTGCTTTAGCCCATATATATACTGTGACAGAAGTCTGACAATTAAAAGCTATGCCAACGACTTTGGTTCTATATGTACTTTACGGGCCTCTGATGGTTGCTTTTCATCATCATCATCATCAGCCTGTATCAGTCCAGGGTTCATAGGCCTTTCCCATGGCACGCCACTGCACTGAGCTGAGGTTTTTTATCACGCGATAAATAAGTGACAAATCATCCCTCACGTTTTGACAAAATGCGAGTGACAGATGCTTTGTCACTTATTTATAAAACTCGTGATAAACGCAGCCATCAAAGGCCCCCTGAATGCCGTAAATGCACGTGACAAAGAGAAAGAAGAGGTAAAAAAAAAAAGTACCTATCGTATTATTTACCGTATCGTATATTTCACCAATGAAATGGTACAAATGTAAATACAGGAACATTACCGCGTTTTTCTTTCTCTGACTGGCTTTTTATCAACAACAATCGCTATATTGCGTATTATTATATCTAGTTAGCACGCTAAAAGCGGATTAACACTACGCAACACTTTTTCAATCAGTAATTAGATAATCGTTGATATTGAACCTCTTTTCTAACAAAAAAAACATAATCACATCGCATACGAATCCAAATAATAGTAAAAAGATGACAGGAGTTTAGAAAAACTTTGACAGATTTCACGCAACGCTTAATACCAGTATTTCTGCATAATTTTATTTGTTTTTAACAAAGATTTTTTGTAATTCTTATGAAGTTGCTGTGTTTTTTTACGATCTATCAGTCTGTCAGAACGGTAAACGGGAAAGTATTAAGAATGAACCTTTTAACGTTGAAAAATTGGCAAAATATTACAGAAAAACTATTTAATGAGCCTAATTCCTATTCGTGATGTATTTTATTGTCTCTTCATGATATTATCTATGTTATTTGTTTATGCAGTGTTATTAACGTGTGTATTATTTTTTTATTAAGTTTTTTGTAAAGTAAAACGTTCGTTGTATGTGTCGGTGATTATTAACTTTATTTATCACTAAACGGACATGATGATGACAGTTACCTACATGAAAAAAAAAAATTAAGAGGTCTTATTCCTTTTAAAATTTATTTTTTTCATTGACAAATATTGATAATTTCCACAAACTTTTTCAATTGAATAATACTTTTCCCCGAGTTCTAGGTAGTAACATAGGTATTTCATGCTTATATTGCGTGCAGTCGAAAATAAGTTGAAAAAACTAATTTTCCGCGTGAATTTTGTCAATTTCGAGTAGTTTTTTATAAACAAAAGTTATCAGTGAAAAATTCAAATCGTAAGTTTCAAATATATACGAATAAATCCCAATAGCCCTGTTCTAGGTAGTAACATCAATAATATGTTAAGAAACATGTCTGATACTCCGGTTTCATATAAAATATCAGATTCAAAAGTGACTTTGAAATATCAGACTTTAATGGTACGCAAAATTAATTTCCTTTTTCAAATAAATATGAATATTTTAAAATTGTTTTCAGAATCCTCATAATTCAACGAAACAATCATTGTAAAACAACAATACTTACCACTATTTTACGGTCAATCAAAATAAAAAAATACTGAGATTTAATTTTTTTATAACTGTTTGTCACTATTTATAATCTAACAAGTGCCGGTCCGGTCGAGGGATAGTGGCGCTACAAACAGCTTTCATATACCTAATCAGTAGCGATTTGTCATCAACTAAATTCAAAACATTGTTTACCGGAATACTGCTCAATCCTTCGTTCATCTTGCGAAATAAATACTGAATCCTATTGAAAAGATCTTGACTTTCATCACTGTAGATACATTTGGCATTATAATGCAAAAAAATACTTGAAATTTACGAAATATTTAGTCCTGTTTCCTCTCTGTTTTACATCAGTGTCATTTTTCCATGTTGTACAAAATACCCATTTTGTAAATATGAATAAAAAATAATAAAGGTAAAATTGTTTTATATAAATCTGTGACGGTCGCGGAAATCAAATAAAATATTGTCAATTGACTTGTTTTGTCACTTAAGTTGATTGCGTCATGTTACATAAGTATAAAATTAACAATGTCACAGTCCAATAGACAGATTAATTTTGAAGATACCTTATTACAACGTTAATAGCATATTCTAGACAATACTCACCGGTTTGCGTGCCGCCGTCATATCCTCATTTCTAACTTTTTCTTCCTATCCAGTAATCGGTATTGGAAACGCAAATATTATTCAAGTGCTGTGCTGGAGTCGAGGGGGAAAGTTTCTTTTATTGTTTTCAGTGCGAGAAATTAATATTTGGCATTGAATCACACTAATATTATAAAGACTAAATTTTGTATGTTTATGTGTTTGTTTGTTGCTTTTTCACGCAAACGGCTGGACCAATTATGATAAATTTTGGTATGAAGGTAGTTGACCCTCTGAACTAACACATAAGTTATTTTTTATCCCGAAAAAAAATTAGTGTTCCCGTGGGATGAAAAGAAGTAGCCTTACTATTTCCATATATACAAAAGTAGTGCAAATCCTAACTAACCTAACCTAATCTATACGATGACATTAATTTTCAAGATTTATGACTACATTGGAGCTAGCATATCTTGCCATCATCTCTCTTGTTCGCACGGTATTGAAAGGAAAGGGAGAGGTAGTATTTGTCGCGCGACAAAGTTTCGCGTCTCATAGTTGTGCTAAAGGTGCTGGGGAAAAGTTGCCTACGAAATGAAAATTCGATGAAATACAACGCTCGATAGAACTTTGGTCAAAAAAAAAACAGAGGTATGTTTTTCGATACCGAACGTACAGTCGCCATCAAATATACCGCAGCATATAAGGCGTTCATAAATATCCGAACACGACTCTTATTTACTGGGCGTTACAGTACCTACATATTCAGATATTTATGGACGCCTTATATGCAGCGATATATCTGATGGCGACTGTACTGCCTATTAAATTAACAAAACTCACATTTATAATAACATAATAGAATAACGCATCCATACTAAAGGTCGCCTTTTAGAGACGCGGTCAAACACATTACTGCTCTTTTGTGTGTTGGGTAACTGGCCTTAATGATGGTCCAAATGTTAATTTGAAGTTGGATTCATTTGTATAACAATATCGTGAATTGAAGCCGTTAAGTTATTGGTAGTCTTGTATTTTGCAAGAGGTAGCGGGTTCGATTCCAGGCAATCAAATCAAATATCAACAAAAATAAAATCGGTGAAAAGTCGCGGTTGGCGCAGTGGTCACAGCTGCAACTGCCTACTGAGCCGGCGGTCCTGGGTTCGAATCCCGGCAAGGGCAAATATGTGTGAGATGAACTCGAATATTTGTGCCTGGGTCATGGATGTTATTTGTATGTTAGTATGTATTTATCTATATAATTACGTTTATCATCATCTAGTATCCATAACATAAGTCTACTAGAGCTTTACTGTGGGACTAAAACGATTTGTGTTATCCGATATAGATTATTTATTTATAATATCCACTGCTGGACAAAGGCCTTCCTCCAAGAATCTCCACGTTGAACGGTCTTGGAGTAATCACATTCAAAAACTTTCAGCAGCTTTTACGATATAATCAGTGCAAGTTCACCATGTAGGGAGGGGGTCCATGCATCTTCCAGTACGTGGTTATTACACAACCATTCCTTAATTTCAAGCGATGTACTATGGGCTGCACAAATGCATGGCCCATTTACGAATGTATTCATTCATAACTGGACCATGCAATTTTGCAGCTTGTATGCTTGCAGTAGCTCAGTCAGAGCACTACTCCGGATGAGTATAGGTCGTGGGTTCAATCCCCAACTGCAATGTACATACATATTTAACCTCTATCAATATTCATAAAAAATATCGGCCAAGTGCGAGGGGACTCGCGTACGAAGGGTTCCGTACCATTATCTGTAAGTTTGTTGTATGGGAGCCCCCCTTTAATATTTATTTTATTTTATTTTTAGTATTTGTTGTTATAGCGGCAATAGAAATACATCATCTGTGAAAATTTAAACTGTCTAGCTATCACCGTACTAGAGATACAGCCTGGTGACAGACGGACGGACGGACAGCGAAGTCTCATTAATAGGGTCCCGTTTTTACCCTGTGGGTACGGAACCCTAAAAAGGAGTTGCGTTTTTTCCGCGCGAACGAACTATCGAGCCTTCGAGCTAGTATTTAAACATATCTGCATGTATTTGTGTTGGTAGAATCATGGCCAACTATTTTCCATATCCAAATCTCCACCATAGGTTTTTCACAAGCGATTCTCATCAAAATTTCAACAAACCGTTTTGCAAGGCTCCCACAGTTGCGTCGTTAATAACGCTAAATTGTGCACGAGATTCAGTTGCGTTTCGAAAACAAAGGTTTTGTCGTGTTGCGAAGCTTTTATTATAGGCGATATTTAATTCGAAAACTCAAGTTTACTTTGGTGCTCTTCGCCAAGATCCACAACATGTAAAAAGGGTCGTTTTCGAAAATTGCATATAAGTTGTCTTAGAGCCTAAAAGGTGTCGGTCCGGCCCAGGGATAGTGCCACTAAAAACAGCTTTCATATGGCAATAATCAGCATACGTCATATATTTTGCATTATTAAAAGTCATTAGCAATTTTTCAATAAATTGTCGTTAACCTCTTGCGAAATAAATACTGAATCCTTGACTAACCTACCAAACTTGACTTTCATCACTGTAAATAAGTTCAAAGTGCTTTATTAAGTTTGGCTTTATTATGCAAAAATACTTGAGTATTGCGAAATATTTAGTCCTGTTTCCTCTTTGTTTACATCAGTGACATTCGCAAACTTTCAACATCAGTTACCAAAAATTTGTCGTTGCCAGAAAAATCCGCAATATGGCGTTGGTTGTGAAACCGCCTGTTTGGCTAAAATATAGAATTTAGATATCAACATATCATAGAATAGAATAGAATAGAATACTCTTTATTGCATACCTCAAGAAGAAAGAAATACAAATACAAATGACACTTAACATTACAATAGAGGCAAACAATAGGCTATATATCATTTTACCCATTTCTAAACAGTAGCCCAATTTCGTAAACAAGGAAGGTGATGGCTTGACCGCAATTATTACACTGCAATGTATGTCACTTGTGTTTGTGGTTGGAGTTTGGTTTGAACAATTAGTTGTAGTAACAGCTAATATTAATTTACTTATATAATTATATATGTATTATATTTTATTCGGTTTCCGCGACTGTCATGCATTTAAACGAATTATATCGCGTATATTAATTATTTGAGCCTCCCTGACGTTTCGGTAGCTTTACACATGCCTTAGCCTTGAAAAGGGCTTGCCGGCTTCGTAGGTATCACTATCCGGTCTATGCCTACTCACCCGGCAAGCCCTTCTTTTCTGGCGTCTGCAGTAATGTACCTACTATTAATATATCTTATGCCTCATTTGTCGTTATAACCGCAAGTTTAATATATTGGTGACATGTGACACACAGACCGGCAAGAAAACAATAAAGGTGGAGGCAAAAAATAGCCATTGAACTGCAATAACGTTTGTTTCCTTAGTGGGAAATGTACAGACAGCAGAAACTTTGTATGTATAGTTTCGATTAGGGTCCACATTTGAATTGTCGCTTGCGGTATTTCCGGACCGACACGACCTTCAAACCTTCAAGAAAAGAGCGTACTCCCACCTGAAAGGCTAGCAACGCACTTGTGACTCCTCTGGTGTTGCAGTGTCTATGGGCGACGGTAATCGCGCACCATCAGGCGATTCGTTTACTCGTTTGCCCCCTATGACATAAAAAAAAAGTTGATTCCAGAAGAATTATTTTTCGTCGTAGAAAGCATTTTTGTAAGCAACCGAACCAAAAAAACCTAACCTAATCAATTGAGATGATGTAAAAATTATGAAAAATGTATGGCTACAGAGTAATAAAAATTCTGCGAAACGATTTTTCGGCGAAATGATACACTCGACCAAATAAGTTTCTAGGAAATAAAGGGCTCTCTTTTGATAATCAAGGCTTCTATTTGACATTTCTTCACTATGTTCCTATTTTAGCGATATTCGGTTATAACCTTTGCATATAACGTCCACTTGAGTACTTCTATTTTTTTTTTATCTAGCCTGTTTGTGTGTGTCCCACTGCTGGGAAAAGGATTTCCCTCTTTCACGCCAGTCGTCTCGCTGAAGAGCAAGTTCCTCCCAAACTTTCTCAAATGCGTACAGGTCATCCCGCCATCTCCGTTGCGGTCTGCCTCTGCCCCGGTGCACATTCTGCGTTATCCAATCAGTGTGAGTTCTTCTATGCTATTATAAAATTGTAAGTCGGTCGGGTAGGTAGTTATTTCGGGAAGAATCTTAGGTTTGTTACTATTAAGATTTGTTGGTTTGCACGATGCAGAATTTGCATGGGCGAGCGGCACCACCCGAACAGTACCATCTGTTGCGAAAAACATATTTATCCGTTTGTCACGTAGACACGGCTGTATGTACAGTATTAAATTTACACTCAATAGAATATATTTTTTTTATCAAGATCGCGGAATTATTAGTTATTTTCATATTAAAATTACTATAGGGAACGGGCCGTGCAGATCACTGGCTATAATTATATTATAAGTTACGATTATGAAAGAGTTTGATAATAATTTTACCTACTGTTCGAAAAGTGTCAAGTAGCCATCTTTAAATGTCGACTTAAGATTCGTACAGTCGAGTTCATTTACATCTACACACTTACGAGAACAAAAATATCAGAACACGACCCTATTGTTAGGATCATAAAGTCGTGTTCTGATATTATCAAACTCTTTCATAATCGTAACTTATAATATAATTATAGCCAGTGATCTGCACGGCCCGTTCCCTATAGTAATTTTAATATGAAAATAACTAATAATTCCGCGATCTTGATAAAAAAAATATATTCTATTGAGTGTAAATTTAATACTGTTGAATTAATATTACTATACTGCTCGTTTTTTTTACGCCGAATACTGCGATGTTGCACGGGCAATGCCGATTATTGCTTATAAGTATTCACTTCAAAGCATTAACATACATATATTATTGCTAAATAATAATCATAATATGTTTACGACCCGATTGAAGGCTTCTATAAAAATAAAAATGTAATCAAATTTTAATAAGTGACCTTATAATAAATGTACGCTTGTTACTTTTAGCGATTTGAAAGTTACTTTCAAGAAGAGCACTAAATGTTGCAATACTCTTATTTAGTACTTGTAAGGGAGGTCGCACTAGGCTACTTTTTGCAGCGTCAGAATGAATGAACTCTGTATCACGAGTGTGTCGATGCTGAAGATAGGTTATAGGTTAACGCAGACTGGTTTTCCGCAACTTGACGTCTTACAATGCGCCTATTTTGCGTGAAGGGTTGCTGGCACTACTCTTACTAACCAGACTCTACCAGATAACCTAGCAGTCCCTTGATTGCCGATTACTTCTGGAAGTGACCTCGGAGATCCGAGATGTTGTGCCCGGTATTCGGCCACACCAGGGCATTCAAGAATGACGTGGGCGGCTGTCTCTTCGGCGTCCATGCAGGCTCGAATCGCAGGAATCGGGTCTGTATCGATAACGATAGTATCGATCCTGTATCGCGCTAATAGCGATGCATTCGCGATACAGAATTCATCAGACACGGTGAATCAGGTGTAAGTAATCGCCTTTCGTACTCGAACACTCGCTTATAACCGAGCGACGAAACTATCGTATCGTAAATCGTGGCTGACTTGGTAGCTTATAGCCTTGCGGCTGTAAACGACATCGTGTTGCTAGGCTGTAGGCAGCGCACTGCCCCAGCGGCTAGCGTGTGTGTGCTGGCGTGCACGGTCACTCGAACCAGCGGACGTGTACCTAGCTTGACAACGACGTCTTGAGATCAGTCTGTTAGTCTATTGATATAGACTACGGAAAGTGAGATCATCGCGGTGGCCGTCCCCGCCCCGCCGGCGCGGCGGAGACGACGGTGTGCACGTAGTGTTTCTGCTATGTCGTTGTCTACGTCGTTCTTGTCGTCGGAGAGATGAAACTATCGGAACTACATACTCGCTTCTCGATGCTCGCCGTCTCGTTTCTCATTAATCTAATCGCTTCTTGCTCATCGTCAGCGACCATTGCCTAAAAGACCACCATTGCCAATGTCCAACAATAAAACTTAACACATTGCCAAACGCTGAGAACGTTTTTATCGAACCATAATCGTATTTAAAACGCGCAATATTCGCTATGACATTGTCATTGCTTTGTGCTGCTATCTCTCCTTCCCACGGCGTTGCGGCCCTTGATGGGAAGTGTTGAATTGTTAATTGGGGTTCCTTTGAGAAATATATTATCTAGATAGTTAAAATATTTACAGGTTATTGTGCGTTGATTTATGGCAGATTAGGTAATGAGCGGGATACATTGTTTATAGATGCGAAGGTCGTTGTGGGGCAGAAAGACCGAGGAGGCCGCATAATGGAAGCAGCGTAGGAAGGCACCGAAAAGTTAGGCTGACGATCTGGTCAGGCAGCACGCGATCGGGAGTTGTCGAGAAGTTGGAGGTGTTTGTTCAGACTGATTCACGCTTCGCTCCGGAAATATTCCGTCAAACAAAAAGTTTTTGATTAGTATAGCTGACTCACCCAGTTGGACTGAGTGCTCATGAAATGTCTCCGTAACGAGGCCCAAAAAAATGGCATTGACGACGCTAAGCTAAAGTGCAGTCTGCCACTGCTGGACAAATGCCTCTCCCAAAGTTCGGTCGTGCGCCACCCTCATCCAATTACTGCAATCCTAGCTAACCAGGTCATCGGTCCACCTTGTTGGGGGCCTTCCCATGTTGCGTCTTCCGATCCGCAGTCGCCAGCCGTTTAGGTGCAATGAAAAGACAAAGATTTCATTTTACAATTTGATACTTAATATCAATAGATGTAATTCGCATATCGCGCTGCATAGGAATTTGATTCTTAAAATCGAAACCCAAGGCAACTAGATTTTTAAAATATAACCTTACAGTTTGGTAAAGTAGGCACATACAACATCTTTGTTGTATGACCAACAACAATAGAGAGAGCATTAATCTGGCGAGAGATCTTCGTTTCATCTACTCTATTATTAAACTGCGAAAGAAATTCGTTATACGTGAACTTAATTAAATTTCGTCAGCTCTAAGAGCTCGAAACTTGCTCTTTAATGTACTACCCGGCCAAGTTAAGTATGCGCCTGATATCTATGTATGTCGTCACGTACAAAGGAGACGGTAACTTACTGCGACCGGGTTGGCAAAGCCGCAATCTTCTAAGGATATCGCCGCGTAGTAGGCACGTCAAAAGTGGCACATAAAGAGATCTCCAAAATTGGTCGGATTGGCTCCTGGTTAAAAAAAGAGTGATTTTAATGATAACATCATATTTTAGGACTCCTAAATTGTGTTTCAAATAAACACTGGTGGCTTTGGTGTGGTGTAGGCCTCGCAAATTTGTTACGTAATCGCTAAAATTGGTAACTTTTACGTTTTCACCACTCATTTAGAAATAAAAAGAAATTGAATTATGAATAAAATTCTAATGCATTATTGAACATGCTCATAATCACGAGAATCGGTCGAGAAATACATACATACGTACATCCGAACATGCAACCATCCGGAAATACCTACCTACCAAAGAATTTTGATACGCTGCGCTCGCTTCGCTTACTCGTTCTATTATCTTATTTTCGATAACGATGGAGATCTGACATTTGCATCGCGAACTGTTTTTTTTTGTCATTTCGTTTTAATTCTTAGTTTTATGTGCTAAATCTCCAGCTAGCTGTTTATAAAACTACTCACCTCCATTAACAGTTTATGCCCATAACCTAATAATCATCATCATTAAACAGAAAACATAGCACGCCCAAAACTTGATTAAAACCAAATAACTTCCTTCCTACAATTCAACAACCAGGTCAAATCACACACCGATCATTATTTCATTCAATCATTCGTTCACAATGTGTGCATAAAATTACGAACACACTCACCGCACTGACAACACTCACTACGCTCTTAATCCACAGCTATAACACACAATATAGCAAACAATCTGTATCTTTAACAGCAAAACTGCGGTTGCTATTAGGTACTACAATGTTAAACTTTCCGCTCTTGAATTGTATTTTGATTCCAAACACAATGGCCTAAGTTCTGATTTTGCGTGGTTTAATGGACAATTAGAAAAAGTTAATAAGAGTCATTAGTATTGTGCAGTTTTTGAACTTATGTATCTTTGTTCAGTATTATTCGATATAATTAGTGTGCAACTGATTGTGACCACGTTTTTATCGATTATCGATTGGACGAAGTTTGATTAAAATCTCATATTTCCTATTCATTTTCCTATTGAGCAACCCGGAGCTATTAACGACGCAGTTGACGTAGTGATAGTGCAACTGCCTAATGAGTCGGCGGTCCTGAGTTCGAATCCCGGCAAGGGAATTGTGTGATGAACTCGGTTACCTATCTGACACTAAAATTTTTGTTTCCCATCTGTACCGTATCGCCAAATTTTCATTGGACTGTAAGCCTTTTTTTACAAGCTTTTTATTAACTTGCATTGTATGTTTAATGTATGTTTGTTTGGGTGAAATCTTGCAACTCAATTTTGAAGCAGATATCGTCAACCGATTGAGCTGAAATTTTGCATACTTACTTAACTTTGATGATAATACAATAGTATGGTACCATGGGGCTGATCTGATGATGGAGCCGGAAGGTGGCCATAGGAACTCTATAATAGAAAAAGCAATCCTACCGAGCTTGGGCTCTTTAGAATCATCTCAGTGAGCATTTGATGGATATCTAAAGAAAAGTACAGTCGGCTATAAAAGCTTGCCACTAAAATGTATTTTTTGACAGAAACTTATTTCAAGTGTTAATTTGTCAGAATAATTATAAAACAAATCTAACCGTTTATGAAATCCTAAAAATATTACGGGTTTTAGGAAAATAATACTTTCGGACAAATGAAGGCGAAACATTACAGACAGATGGGAAACATTATTTCGGAGTTGAGTAGGATACCTATGTACTCGTATATTTGTTCTTGGATTTCTATTTTATTTAAGTATATAATAATATTTATCTATAGAAATATGTATGTCGTAGTTTAGTACACATAGCACAAGCCTACTAGAGCTCATTTTGGGACTAGGTAGATTTGTGTGAGGTTGTCCGATATTTATATTTAATTTGACGTGATTGGCGCAGTTTGTAGCAGCTGCGTACTGAGCCGGCGGTCCTGGGTTCGAATCCCAGCCAGGGCAAATATTTGTGTGATATTAAATTTCTTTTAATTTCATATGGATTTATATTAAGTTTTTATGAAAAAAAACTTTATTTATTAAAAAAAACATTCGAATTAAGTGGTAAGACAACTTAAAAACTTAAAACCTACACTAACCTAACTTATTATTATCGTCGTCTAATACACATAGTACAAGCTTTGCTTAGTTTGGGACAAGGTCGGTTTGTAAGTGTAAGATTGACCCTTAATATTTATTTATTTATTTATTTAATTATTTATTTAAGAAGCTTATGTTATTCTCTGTTTGTTTTCAGGTTATTCTAAGATCACAAGATGTCCCAACTCACGCTATGCGGTGTCCGGCTCAGCTCTCTCGGAGTGGTGGCTGTTCTGTTATACATCATAGACATGACGATAGCTGTAAGTTTACAATACGACACAACAGAACACGACACAACACAATACAACACATCTCGACACAACACAAAACGCAACACAACACAACACATCGCACCTTTAGAATTATAGTGACCTAATTCAAAATCGTCGACACTTCTATTTTAAATTATATTATATTTAGAATTAAAGAGACCTAATTCTAAAATTCCAAAATTTTGAATTAGGTCACCATAATTCTAAAGGTGCGACATAATGCTTTAATTCAGTATTTGTCTCGTTTTACTTAGTATAGGTACGTTAAGTTTGTATAATATGCTTTCATATAAGTTTTACTATACTTATGTGTTAATTAAGTGTTCTTTGAACCTTATTTACTGCATAGCAAGCTGAAGTGGCAGTGGGCTGGTCATATCTGCCGTAGAGCCGATGAACATTGGGGCAAACGAGTCCTGGAGTGGAGGCCACGAATCGGTAAACGTAGTGTAGGGCGCCCTGTAACAAGGTGGAGCGACGACATTCGTAGGACAGCGGGTAGTAACTGGAGGACGAGAGCTGAAAATTAAGCTCTGTGGCGTGCCATGGGAGAGGCCTATGTCCAGCAGTGGACTGAAACAGGCTGATGATGATGATGACCTTATTTACTTACTTATTTTAAGCACAATAAGTATTCTGCCTTGGAGTCAGCGTACGATTTTGTACCATTTGCGGTCGAGACGATTGGACCATGGTGCTCGGAAGCGCGCAAGCTCTTTATAGAGTTGGGTCGACGTTTGCGGGACAGGGGCTGCGATCCTCGCGCCGGGTCATACCTAGTTCAACAAGTCTCCATAGCGATTCAGAGGGGTAATGCTGCTGGGATTATGGGGACTTTTGAGCCGGGTGCGCTGCGGGGCGGGGTATTTTAAGTTGGGTTAGGGTGGGCAGTTTTAACAGCGTACCTATTGCGGGTGTAACTTTTTGTATGTCCATTTTAAGTAAGCCCTTTACTGACGAAGCGTGTTGCGGATATTATTTTGTTCCTATAGGTTACGATGACGAATCTTGTTGCGAATATTATTTGTATAATATTTTTTTAATGATTACGCTAATAAGTATCAATTAATCGTTTTTTTTTTTCGAGATTTCGTTGTTGTCCCCATAGTGAAAGTTGCTCAGATCCTCCTGACGACCAGCATTCATACTTTGTCAAATTAATTTTAGCCTTATGACAAATAGTTGACAGTTAACTATTAATTGAAGTTTATGTACTATGTGTAGGACACTGGAAGTCAGGAGGCTATATATCTGTTTTTTCCCAATAAAGAAAATAAAATAATACAATACAAGAATACTTGAATAGTTGACAACTTAAAGAGTTGAGTTGAATGACTAAACACACAACTCAAAGAAAATAAAATAATACAATACAAGAATACTTGAATAGTTGACAACTTAAAGAGTTGAGTTGAATGACTAAACACACAACTCATTTGCGTACTACTTAATTGCAAAAAGTAGTGAATTAATGCACGTGTGAACGACATTCATAGAATGTGCTTGAAATATGTACGATTATATTTCCTTTAAGAACATTGGTATCTATAAAACTATTTTAAAATGATTATAGTAGTAGGTAACGATTAAGTAAATTGCAAGTTTTCTGAAGTAGAATTTAAAAGCCAATCTTAGAATTTACCGTTTTTGCTATCGGTGCGAAAACACTAAAATCAATATGACGCTTTCAATAAATGTCATAGCGCGACAAGTCCCCGTTGAACCCAGGGATAGTGGGGCTACAAACAGCTTTTACATGGCTTTAATGTACATACGTTCATACGTCATATATTTGTATTATTAAATGTCAGTAGCAAATTGTCAAATATATATCATCAACCAAATTGAAAACATTGTTTACCGGAATGCTGCTCAATGCCTCGTTTTTGCGAAATAAATACTGAATCCTATTGAAAAATAACTTGACTTTCATCACTGTGGATAATTTTGGCCTTATTATTCAAAAATACTTGTAAATTGCGGAATATTTAGTCCTGTGTCCTCTTAACATCAGTGACATTCACTGACTTTCAACGTCAGTTACCAAAAATTTGTCGTTGCCAGTAAAATAAATGAGTACCTACCACTAAAAATCCGTAATATAGCGTGGTCAACAGTCTGTTGGGCTATATACCTTAGGAAACGAGGATTTAATTAGCATTAAAGCATTAGTTAGGTACGAGACAATAATGGCAAGACGGATCTGACATGAATAGTACATTACATCAGAGTCCGCAGTGGCGGATTAAGGGTCGAGAGCGCCCTAGGCAAAAACGTCATCGGCGCCCCTTTGCGCTCCATTGCGGCCCTTTGCGCCCCTTTGCGGCCTTGCGCCCCTAGGCACGTGCCTACTTTGCCTTAGGGATAATCCGCCACTGAGAGTCCGGGAAAATGAGGATCTCCGGCCAAGTAGGTATATACGGCCGAGCGAGCGTGCGAGCGAGGCCGGATTGTGATACGAGGCCGGGAATCCGTTTTCACGACGAGGCATGTATAGTGCTCTTCTCAAACATACAATGAAATAAAAAAATATACTTCAAAGAACAACATTTTATTAATTGACAAATAGGACATTTTAGTCTAACAACCAACCTTTAAAAACAAAACCTGCTTTTTGTCAAACCAGCCAGCTGTGTGAATGACCTTGTTGTTGAAACCAAAAAAAAGTTACTTTGCAGGCCTAGGCCTGAAAAGCAGTATGAAATCCCTTTACAGTCCTCTCGAGTTGTTGCGCCCAAAAAGCGATACTTCCGAGCCTATTAATAAGGAACGTAAAGACAATATCTCATTGCATGTTTGACTAAAATACATTTACTTATGCCAATAAAATGTTAGTAGCGATATGTCAATAACGAATTGCAAAACATCGTTAATCATTTCATTCTTCATTAAATGTCATTGACGGAGTCTCTGATAAATAAAAAAAGACGAATTTTTTTATGCGAAAATAAGGAAATAAGTATGACAGTACAGATATAGTTTATAGGTTTGTAATGCATGTCATGGGCATCAAACCTAATTTTGAATCCTCTATAAACAATACATTTCTCACATCAATCTAAACATAATTTACCTTTAATCACAGATGATTATCTAGATAATCAGAGAATCGGATTATTCAAATGGGCAATTAATACACAATTATAACATAATTATGAATGATTATGTTGTCTGAGTGTATTGACAAGGATCTATAACATGTTTTTGATTGTTCGATACAAAGTTAGTATTTTTTGCTTTCAAAGAATGTCAAGGGTTGCACAAATTAATGTATAGCCTGACAGGGATTTTTTTAGGCCACGCCATCTTGCGGATTTTTAGTGGTAGGTACTAATTTATTTTACTGGCAACGGCAAATTTCTGGGAACTGACTTTGAAAGTCAGTGAATGTCACTGATGTAAACAAAGAGGAAACAGGACTAAATATTCAGCAAATATCAAGTAAAGCCAAAACTATCCACAGTGATGAAAGTCAAGTTTTTTTCAATAGGGTTCAGTATTTATTTCGCAAGAAGAACGAAGGATTGAGCAGCATTCCGGTAAACAATGTTTTGAATTTAATGACGAATCGTTACTGACGTTTAATAATGCAAACATATGCACATTATTGTATATGAAAGCTGTTTGATGCGTCACTACTATTTTAGTTATCTAATCAAGGCGGGAGAAAACTGCCCCTAATTAACTATTTTGGCGCAGTGACCCAAACAGGATCTTAGCCTCCTGGCGTGCACTCGCCACTTGTCCCGATCCTGCACAGTTTCTCGTTTCTGAACAAGACTGCCATAGTCCAATAAACTAACTGTTAGTCTTATAGTTTATTATCTACGGGGGGACAAATGCCGTAAAAAGGTGTAAAGCCTTTCAAATAAACAATGCAAAGATCGACATACATATGGAAAAATTCGAAAGGTTATCTAGGCGTTAGGGTGGTGGAAAGGTTAACACGCTGGACCGGTAAGCCAGTACCGGGTTCGATTCCTGGTCTCTTCCACCAGATTCATCATCATCATCAGCCAAAAGACGTCCACTGCTGGACATAGGCCTCCCCAGAGAACGCCACCATGACCGGTCCTGCACCTCCGGTCAGCGGACTCCACCGACCTTCACCAGGTCATCAGTCCACCTTGTGGGCGGCCCACCCACGCTGCGTCGTCCGGTGCGTGGTCCACCAGATTACGCATTTTAATTTTTCTCTAAGTTTTGATCTTTGGTCTTCTAATGGTTTATTGTATGACATTTTACAGCAAGACGAGCAGATCGGGACGGGCTACGCCGCCGGGGACGACTACCCGATCTACAATGAAGTGCCCAAAGGCTTGTCATTCACTTGTGACGACAAGTTGCCCGGCTACTACGCAGATCCAGAGACGAATTGCCAGGTGACCCCATTGTTCTATTTTTTTTTTATTCACAGACTGACCGGGGATTGATCTCAGTATCACCTGATGGAAAGTGACTATGGGGTCGAGGATGTAGCTCGCCGGTTCAGTAATAGCCTATTCACTCTTACCTTGAAGATACCTAAATTATATTTTTTTGGAAATACACACGATATAGTATTCGTTGGACGCCTAGTAGTTTTTACATAGCAGGAACTATGACTATTGGAAAGTAATTTGCTATTCTAGAAGGGCTATGCATTGTTTGGCTTTTTATTATAGTTACTTTTAGATATTTAAAAGAATGTAAACAAACCATTAAAAGGGTTGTTTATAAGATAACGTTTGGTTACTGTTAAATTTTTATATTATAAAATAATTGACCTCACTACTGAATAGAATAGAATAGTATAGAATAGTATAGAATAGAATAGAAAAAGCTTTATTCAAGATAACACATCATTACAATTCACAGCTATTAGATAAGTGTTAAAGACAGTGTACATAAGAGATGTGCATCCGAAATGGTCTCCACTCAGCAATGCTGTTGGCTTTGCTAGGTAGGTATAGCAATGCCCACGGCGCTGGTTTTCTGTGGAGCCAGAGGGACGGTTTCGCGGGACATCATACTGAGCGACTTGTGTCAAAGACGAAGTAAAAAATATATATATGTGTATAATATGTGTATTTAATATATATATGTGTATAAATAAATAAATTACGACGAAAAAAATAATACTACTGCAGTCCGTTCCATTTAAATAACATGTGTTATCGCTTAATTTTACCGAATATAATACAAATTCACGAATACAAACATATTTTTATCACATTAAATATTTTTTTATCTCAGTAAATCGTCCATAAAAAGTACCCTGCAGGGGTTTAAAACGCAAGGCTGCATTATACTGGAAGTAGCACGACTAAAATAGAAAGTCACAGGTTTATAGTAGCGACACCTACCTTACGTGATTTTTAACTTTGTCTGTTTGACATTAGCCCTTGCTTGCTGATCTGATACGCGTGCGTTATTTGATTTCGAGCTTCCATTTATTGTTATATTCCGTTAGTTTTATTTGTTTTTGTTTGATATTTTTTGTTGAATTATTTTGTTATGGGATCGTGTTTTTAACCATTCAAATTGGATCACTATAATTTATTCTCGCCTTTAAAAGTTCACCACTACTGGATCTGTCAAATTTGACGGCTCCGGTTTGTTTACATTTTTTTTAATACCTAAAAGGACTGAAAGCATCGAAATCTATCTCTTATTAAGACTGCCTGTCCTTAGAAGCTCAGGCTGCATCTTTGTGAAGCTCAAAAGAAGTGCATTTGAATCAAAGGAAAGTGATTGATCCGTTTTAGACATCTCCACTCCTTTTAGTGGACAGGCACTTAAGGTTATTACATTGAAATGACACTAATAAATAAAATAAAATAAAATAAAAATTGTTTATTTCAGACCATAAATCCATAATAGTGTTAGTAACAATTGTGACTTACAAAACTATGTTAGAAAAAAGAAACAAAACATGTTAAGAGAGAACCGCTTAAAAGAAAAATATGGCCGACTGGTAGGAGCAAGTAGCGAACGTTTTATTCACTACTTGACCCTACCGTGACCACTTCAACCCAATACTTAGTGAGCGGGCAGTCCAGGCGCTCTGACAACACCCTCAGCATGCTGTTGCTGCTGCTTTGCATCCGCTTTAGCAGTGAGGCTATTCTTTTCCGCCGAATGGCAAAAAAGTCGTCCACCCGAGCCTCGGCAAACATGCCTGATGCACTACAGTGCTTTGGCAGCTTCAACAGCATCCTGAGGATGTTGTTGTACTGAACCCGCATGGTATTATAGGCCCTCTGAGTAAATCTCACCCACAGGCTGCACGTGTAAAATGTTTGACAGTAAGCTTTAAAAAGGGTCAACTTGACTTGTTCATTACAACGTGCAAACCTGCGGGCGAGCATGTTGCCTCGTACTGCCAACGCTCTTCTCTCCCTCTCCATATCCACGTCGTCATTTAGATCCGCGGTGAGCATATGGCCTAAATACTTAAATTTATCCACTACTTTAAGGGGTTGGCCCCCCAGCATGATCTTAGGCACGGTGTTTGTATTATATTTTCGGGCTTTAAAAATAAGCACCTCGCTTTTGTTAGCATTGTATCTAAGACCATGCTGTAGAGCGTATTCCTCACACAATCTAAGTAGATCCTTAATGGAGTCGACTGACGGTCCCAGCAGCACCATGTCGTCCGCATAGCTTATGTTATTGAAACATATTTCACCAATATGGCAGCCGACATGCGTACCGCTGAGCTTCCCTATCAACTCGTCCATATAAAGGTTAAACAGGATAGGGGATGACAACCCTCCCTGTCTTACCCCGCACTTCAACCTATATACATCCGAGTCGACCCCCGCCCATCTTACCCGATTGACCTGGCTGTTATACCAATACTTAAGTAAAGCTATGCACTCCCTAGGTATATTGGTTTCTTGTAGCTTATCCCACAGCTTTTCGTACACAACCAGGTCAAAAGCTTTGGACAAATCCAGGAAACACGCATAGATGGGCGTGTTCCTGTCTTTATAGTACCTGACAGCCTGCTTAACGCACAAAATTGCGCTTTCCGTAGAGAGACCTGGCCGGAAGCCGAATTGAGCATCGTGCAATGTAATATGTTTACAAAGTTGTTCATTAAGCAAGCCGTCAAGCACTTTAGCCAGTACAGTGGCAAGCGAGATGGGTCTGTAGTTGCCGATGTCCAATAGGTCACCCGTTTTGTTCTTAACTAGCGGAATTACCACTGTACTTGTGAGTTGCTGGGGTAGATAGGCGTGTCTGATGCACATGGTGAAGAACATTGCCAGGACGCGCGGCAAGTGCACCCCCGCATGTTTAAGATGCTCGATACTGAGACCATCATGTCCCGGCGATTTACCCCTTTGCATATTTTTAATGATTTTGTCAACTTCTTTAGCTGTAAATCTCAAGGAAGCCTCACCCATGATAGTCTCAGCATCTCCCACCACCTCCGCATTCGACTCCAACAAAGGACCCACGGCAAACAACCTGCAGAAATCATTAGCGATAGATTTTTGTCACACTGTCCTCCCAGCTCACAGGAACTCCCGGCTTGATGTTCAATTTGTTCGTGTTTTTCCAGAAAGCTTTAAAATCCTTAGCTGTTCGGTTTGTGGCAAGAATATCGCTTTTAATTTGTTCTTGTCTGTCCTGACACCATTTCAGCTTGGACTTAAAAAGCTTTCTGGTTTCACACATATCCCGGTACTTAGATAGGACCCTGTTTAGGCCTGTTCGCAGACACCCACATCAAAAATTTCTCCCGGGCAGCCCCGTGAGCATGGGCCACGTACTTGTTCCAGCCAGCCACTAGTCTACAACGATTTCTCCTACCCTCTTTACTAGACTTTTTAGCCGCATCCGTTAACGTATTTACTATGTAGCTATACATATTATCTAGCACTATTTTCACTGAAAAAAATAGTCAGTGAATCTCACTGACATAACAGTTAGGCTTACTGTTATTACAATAAGCCTAACTGTTATGTCAGTGGGATTCACTGTTTATTTTTTTCAGTGTATGATTGGGATCGTTACATAGCTTATCTGCGCACGATGTTAGCACTAATATTATAAGGCGAAATTTTGTGAGTGTGTTTATGTGTTTGTTACTTTTTCGCAATCAAACGGCTGGACCAATTTTGATCCATTTTGGTATGGATCGTAGGTACCTGACACCCTGGATTAACACATAAGGTTATTTGTTATCCTGAAAAGATATACTGTTTCCGTGGGATGAGTGGATAACAACGAGCGGCGCAGCTAGTTGTTAAAGTAATCTTGAATTTTTTTTTCATAAACAGGTAATTCTTTTTGTCAAAAGGCTAATAGCGAAAACTTATTTTTTAGTTTCAAACTAAGTTTAGGGCTCGCGGTCGTGTCCGTGTTTCGTGTACCCGTAGCCGGATCTCCGTGTTCGTATTACACGGCAACGGTTTTCTGCTCCGTTCGGCACGTGTAATTAGGCTACGTGTAATTAAGATACGTGTATCCGTGTAACACGGGTACACGGGGGACCCCCGCGCCCCTTCCACTTCTCCTTGATTCGCTCGCGTTGCTAGTTGCCGAGATAGTTCGAATGTCCGGCGTTAGGTGTCGTCCGGCGTTAGGGGACTTCCCCCTACATATATCTTTTGGGTAACATTGATTGCTAGAACAGAGCGAAGTGAATTAGGCCTCAAAAAAGGATTCCTATTATATTATTGACGACGCCGTGACTACTGAGCCGACGGTCCTGCCCATCTAGCACAACTGGGCATCGCGACTCTTGTCGCGCCATATAGCATCGCCCGTCACTCTCTCACAGTATTGCGAAGAAAGAGATAGGTAATATTTCTCGCGCGAGAAAGCGTCGCGTGTCACAGTTGTGCTAGAGGTACGAATCCCGGCCGGAGCTAATCATTGTGTGATGAACTCGAATATTTTGTTTGAATGTTATCTATATTATGTATTTCATCGACTAGCACCCGCAGTCCAAGCATTGCTTAGTTTGGGACTAGGTCGATTTGTGTAAGATTGTCCTTTAATATTTGTTCCTTATATACCCTGTTCATTACGTCATCAATTTCTAACATCCCCCACTCTTAAAATACCGAACTAATAATAATTCCAATTCGCCCCCCCTCAATATAAATGATGTCATTTCCAAAAAAAATCGTTGTAGCGGTTAGTGTTGCGCAACAAAATAGGATATTTTTTAAGACTATTTTAGACCCTCCCCCTCCTGCGTCATGCTACCATAATCCAATGCGATATATTATGCGATAAGAGCCGTATCGAACTGCCAATTTCTACTGTTGTTACAATTAGGTACTGTTTCTGTATTTCATTTCTAAACTTTTGGAGTGCATCAAAGCATTTTGTATACTATTGTATCCACCCCCTCAATTTAAATGGAGTAATTTCCGAACAGGCCCATATATTACTATGTTAATTTTCAGGTGTGGCACTGGTGTGTGCCAAGCATTGGTGGTAACGTGATGTACTCCTTCGTCTGCGCTCCGGGTACCGTCTTCAACCAGCGGACGCGGGTTTGCGACTGGTTCTATAAGGTAATCATTATTTTGTTTAATTATCCATTTATCAACACCCATTAAGAAGCATGATTGGTGTAAAGTGGTGCGATAGGATAAGAAATAGTGTAATAAGGGAACGCTAAGGTGTGAACGACGATGTAGTCACTAGAATTGAGAAAGGGATGCTTATTTGGTTTGGGCATGTAGAGAGGATGCGTGAAAGAAGATTCACGAAACAAATCTACAACGCGAATGTGAATGGAAATGTTGGAAAAGGAAGGCCTAGACGAACGTTTCTTGATCAGATTGGAGACGTTCTGAAAAAAGGCACGGCAAGAGTTTAAACCGACGAGCATGCATGAGGGAGATAAATTAATGTTGATGAAGCGAAAGATGTATGTCCGGACCGTAACAGGTGAAAGGATGTGGTCTCTGCCTACCCGTTGGGGAAAAGGCGTGATTTTATGTATGTACTAGCTTTTGCCCGCGGCTTCGCACGCGTTAAAAAAAATACGTTCACTTGGCATAACTTGGCATTTGGCATTGGCTTGGCATAACTCAAGCCCCCCATATTTTTTGTTTACTGTATCTTTGGAATATTTGAATGCTTTCACGGACATGATTCCTTGTTCATTTTAGATTCAATTTCTACTTTCTTGTTTTGTTTTCTCAATGCGAGGCCTCCGACATTTTTGTGCACTGTCTCAATTGGTTACTTAAATAAAGTCATGTTCTCTTCTTTCCGTTGTGGTATATTGTCTTGCTTACTGCCCCGCTTTTTTTGGTCATCATCTCCTTAGAATACTTAATCGTTTGTTCAGAATTGCTTTTCTGTTACCGTTTTTAGGTTTATGTATTCTCAATGTGAGCACTACTGCATTTTTGTTATCTATCTCGTCAGATAACTTGAAAGTTACACCAGTCTTGCTTTTTTCTTTCCGTTTGTTATATTGTTTTTTCTTCGCGCCTCCCGTCTGGTTTGGTCGCCTCCCGTCTGGTTTGGTCACCCATTTAGAATCCTTTAAAGTTTGATCAGACTTGCTTTCTGGAATCCGTTTTAAGGATTTGTGTTTTCTTAATGCGAGCACTATGCAATTTTAGTTCACTATCTTTTCAGTTTACTTAAAAGTTTGATCAGACTTGTTTTCTAGTTAGCATTTTAAGGTTTTGTCTTTTCTTTCTTTTCTTTCTTGATCACCATATCTACAGGTCATTTAGCCTTTCATCAGATTTACTTATAATTTTCAGTCTTGGTATATTGCATTTTTTAAGTGCGGGGGGCTCCGCCCCCCGAGCCCCCCCGTCTTTTTCAATACCATCTCTTCGTGTTACTTAAAAGTTTCATCAGTCGTGCTTTGCTTTTTAGGGTTCCATAGCCAAATGGCAAAAAACGGAACCGTTATAGATTCGTCATGTCTGTCTGTCTGTCTGTCTGTCCGTCTGTCCGTCTGTCCGTCTGTCCGTCCGTATGTCACAGCCATTTTTTTCCGAAACTATAAGAGCTATACTGTTGAAACTTGGTAGGTAGATGTATTCTGTGAACCGCATTAAGATTTTGATGCAAAAATAAAAAAATAATAATAAATATTGGGGGCTCCCCATACTTAGAACTGAAACTCAATTTTTTTTTTTTCATCAAACACATACGTGTGGGGTATCTATGGATAGGTCTTCAAAAATGATATCGAGGTTTCTAGAATATTTTTTTTCTAAACCGAATAGTTTGCGTGACAGACGCTTCCAAAGTGGAAAAAAGTTGGTCCCCCCCCCTCTAACTTCTAAAATAAGAAAATGAAAAATCTAAAAAAAACATATGATGTACATTACTATAAAAACTACCAACGAAAATTGTTTTGAACGAGATCTAGTAAGTAGTTTTTTTTTAATACCTAACTTTGCAAGTTTGCACCTAATTTATATGGGGCGCTATACATACCAGGTGCAAACTTAACTTAAACACTTAGGGATGGAAAATGTTTGTACGGAACCCTCGGTGCGCGAGTCCGACTCGCACTTGGCCGGTTTTTTCTTTTCGTTGTGCAATATTGTTTTTTCTTCGTGCCTCCCGTCTGGTTTGGTCACCACATCTTCTTCTTCTTCGAATTCTTTAAAGTTTGATCAGCCTTGCTTTGTTGATTCCGTTTTTAAGGATTTGTGTATTATAATGCGAGCACTAAGCCATTTTAGTTCAATATATTTTCAGGTTGCTTTTATGTTTGATCAGACTTGTTTTCTTGTCAGCGTTTTAAGGTTTTACGTTTTCTTCATCACCATATCTACAGGTCACTTAGCCTTTTATCAGATTTAATTGAATTTTTCAGTTTTAGCAAATGACATTTTCTGAGTGCTCTGCCCCCCGAGCCTCCTGTATTTTTAAATACCATCTCTTCGTGCTGCTTAAAAGTTTTATCAGTCTTGCTTTTTTCTTTCCGTGTTGCGGTATAATTAACTTAGTGCCTTCCGTCTCTGTTAGTCACCATCTCTTTAGAATACCTAAAAGTTTGGTCAAACCTGCTTTCTTGTTTCCGTTTCATTAATGCGAGTACTATGCCACTATCGTTCACTATCTTTTCGGGTTACTCAAAAGGTTGTGCAGACTTGCTTACTCGTTAGTGAAGGTTTTGTGTTTTCTTGATCACCATATCTACACGTAACTTCTTAGCCTATCATCAGATTTACTTTATTTTTCTGTTTTAGCATGTTATACATTTTTTTTTCAATAACATCTTTTCGTGTTATTTAAAAGTTTCATCAGGCGTGCTTTCTTCTTTCCGTTGTGCGATATTGTTTTTTCTTCGTGCTTCCCGTCTGGTTGGGTCGCCATCTCTTTAGAATCTTTTAAAGTTTGATCAGACTTGCGTTCTCGATTCCGTTTTAAGTTTTTGTGTTTTCTTAATGCGAGCACTATGCCATTTTAGTTCACTATCTTTTCAGGATACTTAAAAGTTTGATGAGACTTGCTTTCTTTTTAGCCTTTTAGGGTTTTGTTTTTTCTTGATCACCATATATCTACAGGTAACTTAGCCTTTCATCAAAGCTACTTGAATTTTTCAGTTTTAGCATGTAGTATTTTGTTAGAGCGGGGGGCTCCGCCCCCCGAGCCCCCCGTTTTTTTCGATACCATCTCTTCGTATTGCTTAAGTTTCATCAGCCTTGCTTTCTTTTTTCCGTTGTACGATATTGTTTTTTTTCTTATTGCCTCCCGTCTCTGTTAGTCACCATCTCTTTAAAAATACTTAAAAGTTTAATCAAACGTTGTTTGAGATTGTTTATATTTTGTCTAAACACATACTGACGCTGAACGGCCCTCGAGCTGTCAACTTAAACTTTGCATCAGCTGTATTAAAATTAAAGAAATTAATTGTACATAGTAATAACATTTAAATGTATCACTCATTAACTTCAAATTTGTGTAAGAGGTCGTAGTAGACGTAGTAATATAGTGAACGTATGTTTTAACGCGAGCGCAGTGGGTAAAAGCTAGTAAAACAATGCACAAATTACAGACCAATCCACTCACTTCGCCATTGCGAAAACTCTGCTGCGGACGGCACCTCAGGGAAAACTACTGTTTAAAGCTCACAGATGGCGCTACTGGTAGCACTTATGCGCGTATCATATTTCATTAACTTTCCGTAAATATTTATACGTCAAAGGATAAAATTGATTTTAAATAATTTTATTTTGATTATTGTCTCTCAAGAAAGTAAAAAACAACTTATTTATTCATTTCAAATTTTCTCCGCGTCTCAGTACGTTTATGAAAAGAGGGTCAATATTTATAAACTACTGAGTAAATACATGATTTTTATATGCAATAATAGAGTGGTAGTTCCCATTGTTGCATCGAGAAATTAATAATAACAAAATTGTGTTCAGTTTTGTTTCATAAAATTATCATTTCGTGTACCACTAACGCCACCTACTGCCCCAGTGTCCGTAACTCGGCGACTCGTCCAACCTCAGAGCTATTGTCCCCCGGCGGGTAGCGCAGGCCGGCCCCCCGCGGGGTACGCTACGCGTGGTGCTAAATTCAAATTCACGACGCTAATGGATGACGCTTTGAGATGCACACGACTTCATTCGCGTATTTTTTCTTTACCGTAGACGGAAAAAAAGTATCCTATAACCATCTTCGGATGTCCAGCTATCCCTGTACCAAAAATGGTTAAAATCCGTCCAGCCATTTCGGCGTGATTGGAGGACAAAGGATTTTATGAAAACAGATGGCGCCAGGTTGGCACGGCGACGCGTGTCCATACAAAACAACAATCAAGCTGCATCACGCTATCAATATTTTTCCTGAAGTAAGTTAGGCCAAACACAAACAATACAAAAATTTGCGCCTAATGTTCTAAATGTTGGTTGGTAAAACATATTTAAAAATGTATTTAATTAACTTAAATTCATTCGAAATACTTCTATTTCAATTACACTCGATAAAATGGCATTAAAAAATCTGTTTTATTCATTAACATTTATTATTGCGTCTCCGGGCTTTTTTATGGTCAATACTTACAAACTACAGAAGAATATAATTGCATATTCAATAAAAGAGCATTAATTAGTTCCTATGGTCGCAAATTGTGTTTTTAAAGAAATGCTTATTCTTTTTTTCAATTTTCGCTTCATTTGTAAACATTTAAAGAAATGTATGTTTTTTTTTTAGCATGAGGGTCGTTCTCAAAATATTTGCACCGCTGCGTTAATTTTGCATTTTTTTTTAAAGTTGCGATTTCTTCTTTTATTTTTCATAGGATCGCTAGAAATATATTCAGACAATTGATATCACGTCGAGGGAAGTAGTTAAATTGAATATCTTAGAAGATATAGGTGTTTGAAATTTTAGGTCGACAGGTGAAAGACATCGATGTCAGGTAAACGACATTTGTTACCAGGTTATCGACAATGGGTGCAGGTTTGCGACAAATATGTTCCAACTTAACTGAATTTGTTAGCAGGTTAACGACGACGGTTGCAGGTAAATGACATTTTAAATAAAACCTACGTTGAACTGTTAACTAGTGCTTTTTTGATTGTTTTTTATTTATATTTTTTCCTTATGTTAGTAATTTGCATAAAGAAAACAAGCATTTAATTCTCATCTCATAGGTAATTTCTCAGGAGGTTTTGAAGCCTGTACAATCCAGAAAGGTCATAGCCGGCAAAAAGATGCAAATCTCAAGCATACCCACGTGATTTTATAAATCTCTTATGAAGGGTCAACAGCGAATCATTTAAATAACGTTTCTGCATCCTAATGCTGCCTCTTTTGAGATATTGTTTCTTACCCGCTGATTTTACTACTACTGTTTTCGTCATCTTCGAGGAATTCCTTCACATCTGATTACCAGAAAGCCTTCGGCTGCGTTAGGTGCCAGAACATTTGGTAACACTTTATAAAGCCTTTACGAGTCTGGATACGGAATGGTGACGGTAGGAGATGTCACATAAAGAACTTTAAGTTCCAGAAAGGCGTACGACAGGGATGCATCATATCCCCAATACTATTTAACAGATATGGAGCCCTTGGTAGACATCGCCTATTTTTCATCACCCGAAGCAGAAGTGGCCCAACTCTTGGAACGAGTCAAAACAACCAGCCTCAGAATGGGTATCGATATTAATTAAAAAAAGACCGAGCTGATGATAGCCGACCATTTACTAGTCGACAAAGTACTAACCTGGTTCAAGAGTTCGAAACTGTTGATCACTTCCAGTACCTTGGCTCCATTATCACAAGTAGAGGCACATGTAAACTAGAGATTCGCAGACGAATCGGAATGGCCAAAACAGCGATGAACCAACTCGGCCAAAATATAGAAAACTAGAAACATCCCTAACCGGACTAACATGCACCTCGTCTGTACACTTGTCTTCTCCATATTTCTTTATGGGGCTGAGACCTGGACGCTCAAAGCCGCTGACAGGCAGAGGATTGATGCTTTCGAAATCTGGTGCGGGCGCCGCCTGCTAACGATTCCTAAGACAGCTTGAAAGTAAAATGAAATACTCAAACTAAGCTATTTCGGTAATATATATGTTTTTATAACAACGAAACATGAGTTGAGACACGGCGAGTGACCGATAAAACCTGGTTTTTAAATAATTTTGTAAAAGTGTTTAAATAATTGTCGTTCGCCTGCCGTATGTGTCGTTCACCTGTTTTTGTATAGACAAGTGAACGACATACAGGAGATGGACAAAATGACAGTTATGTCATCAAAACAAATAAAGTATTTCGTTGATGAACTGCATATTTATACACATAAAAGTTGACCATACTTTACGCATTATAAAGTTAAAATGAATGCGATAGTACACACGTCAACCAAAATATGGAAGGCAGAATATAGACTACATACCCATTACAAACTCCCGCTCGCGTAAGTGTATGTATCATATTTTTTTAGTGGAGCACACTGACGACGTGTCACTCGGGACAGCGTTAGGTGGCAACTGAAGGTCTCAATGTATGCGGGGTGAGGCAGGGGAAACGAAATAGTAGTCGCACAATTGTAATGTTTGTCTCATGACAAGTGAACGACAAAAAATGGCGTGGACAAACTTAAATTGCAAATAATTCGCAACATAAGCATAGTATTATTATTCGATATGGTAGTATACAATCCTCATCATATATGAAAATAAAATGGAGTACTGAACTTAAGCTAAGTCGGTAATGTATATGTTTTTATTACAACGAAACATGAGTACCTCGCGTTGGGACACGGCAAGTGACCGACAAAACCTAGTTTTAAATCGTTTTTTTGTCTATTAATATACTTTAGTTTTAATTTAAATCATTTGGCCTCTATGTAAAAAGTGTCTATTGCTATGTGTTGATAATTGGATATTTAAAATAATGCGGTGTAAAAAACTTCTTCTAAGACAAACCTGTTGACAGGTGCGGTGCAAATATTTTGAGAACGACCCATGAGCCAATTTATAACGAACATTGCCACTCATATTTTCGTCTGTGTTGGTCGATAATTGGCGCCATCTTTTCTATCTAACTAAGACGGTTTCCGTAACTCAACGCCTCAAACAACCTTAACCTTATTGTTAATACCGGTGGGCAGCACGGAGGTATTATGTCGAATTCATACTTTTTAGTTTTTGTACACGTAAGAGCCACGCGGGGGTCGCGTCGTTCTAAATTCAAAATCACAAACGCTGTCATTATAAGGTTTACACATTGTAAGGAAAATATTTCATGGAATTTATGTTTTCAAAGATAAATATTAATCATAATAAAAAGTATCCTATAACCATCTTTGGATGTTCAGCTATTCCTGTACCAAAATTAGTAGCTTTTTATCCAGCCGTTTCGGCGTGATGCGAGGACAATGGTTTTTTTTAAAACAGATGGCGCCAGGTTGGCACGGCGACGCGTGTCCATACAAAACAACTATCAGGCTGCATCACGCTATCGAGATTTTTCCTGAAATCATGACCTCCCTCCATAGAAAATTTATTTTCAATACATATTTAGGATTTTATAATAGTATAGATGTATCAACACCCATATTGTTAAATTTCTTTAACAAGTTCAGATACTACTGGTTAAAGCCTAAATTACTTGGCAGCGTCGGCGGTGTGGCAGGAACAAGCAAAATTAGAGATGTTATTACAAATCATTACCTACGATATTATGTTAATGTTATGGCCTTTCCGCGCCGCAGCATTATTCATTTCTCTGCTCCACGAAGTTACTTGTAGTCCTAAGACTACCTTTCCTTGATCCATAAAACTACACCACTCGTAGAATGATGATAGTCTTCGACGACCGTCACAATATGTCACAACATAAGTTAACAAACGTATGAATATGTTCCAGACGGATTGCCCCAACTCGGCTGCATACTACGGCGTCAACGAAGACTTGTACAAAGACGACACTGGAAACTACATCAATGGGAAAAAGTAGATCTACATCAAATGTGTCATTATAGTTAGATACCCTATCCCTATCTGCACCTTTAGCACAACTAGACGTATTTGCAAAATGGAACCAGCCCACAATATAAAACCGTTTACGAACTCTCTAACTAAAGCATAAAGTACACACGTTTAATGTGGGTTGGTTCCTTTTTGCATAAATACGTCCAACTGTGACACGCGACTCTTTCTTGAGCGACAAATATTACCTGTCTCTATCTTCGCAGTACTGTGAGAGAGTGACGGGCGATGCTATGTCGCACGACAAGTCGCGACGCCAAGTTGTGCTAGACAGGCTGATTGATATCACTTACTCACTTACTGAACTTATCACGCGGTAGATAAATGATAAGGCATTCATCAATCTCACTAAGATTGACTGTAAAATGGACGTATCATATTCTTCGAATCTTCATGCACTTCTTTTAATTCACAATGACGCAGCCTGATTCGTTCATTTGCCCCGCTTCAGTGGACATGTCTGTCCATAGCAGGGTGGTCCTGAAGGATCTTTTTTTTGTCCAAAACCCACTTAAATGGTACTCGCCATTTTTTTAATCAATCCGATGACATTTAGCGTTCACCTAAAATGTAGCAATTTTCGTATAGAATATAAAATGGAACAACATTCCACGAGCTTTATATGTGGGCAAAGGTCATTGAAAAGTTATACAATTTTCATTATCGTCTACTTTTGCAAGCTATTAAGTGAAACTTTCTTTATTATCATCTTTAGGCTTTGTTTTCAAAATGCAATTTATATGAACATCACAAATTTGTCTGACATTAGAGTGACCAGTAAATTATTTCCAAATTAATTTTAATTTGGTACAATGATTGTTTCTTAATAGCAAAACAAAACTAGCCGCATTGAGCTAAGATTGAATGTCCTTTTTTCTCCATACGCAGTAAATTATTTCCAAATTCATTTTAATTTGGTACAATGATTGCTACTTAATAGCAAAACAAAATTAGCCACGAGGAGCTAAGATTGAATGCCCTTTTTTCTCCATACAACTGTGGACCACCCTAACAGACAGCCAATTCCACTTTACTTGAATGGTATATAAAATGTAATTTTGGCTTGGGTAACTTATTATAGAATTTACCCTATAGCTGTAGGTGAGTATAATAATAATTCTGAATGTGACCATAAAAAACAAATCAGCTGTACAAATAATGTAATTTTTATTATTTTTATACAAACATAATCCATTATGGCTGCTAATGATAAAGTTACCATTATATTTATAACGAAATTATAGAAATGGAGAGACATTATCTTTTTTTAACACGTTCACTGAACCTGATACCTACTGTAATAGAGGCTTGCCGTGACCCCGCATGCAGCAGTGAACGTGTTAAGTTACCAATAATTGATAAGTATATCAAAGGCAAATTTTATTTTGTTTGAAATTGTGCTGTCATAAATATTACCAAGGATTTTAGAGTACGAACGGCAGTATATAGTCTGTTTCAATTCCATTTTTTGTTTTAACCCGTGACGTATCCTCTGGACCTACGTCAGTCTATCCTTATCACACTAGCGATTAGCGTGCGAATTTTGTATGAAGGCGATCACGCAGCGAGATCGAAAAAAAAATTACTTCCCGGCCTAGACCTTCAATTTTGTATGTAATTAATTTACAGTTCTCTCGAGTTGTTCCGCCCGAAAGTGATACTTCGAAGCCTGTTTAAACGCACGTTATGACGACATTCCATGTCTAAGAAAATTAGATTTTTATACCAATAGAAATGCAATACTAAGGCCGTGTTCAGACCGGGCTGACTGTCGGCCGCCCAAAGTGAGCGAACGTTACGCAATTTCCATACATATTCACACATTCGGCGGCCGACAGTCAGCCCGGTCTGAACACGGCCTAAAAAAATAAGTAAATAAACATCGCCGGATTGCACCCACTGAATGTCCAAAAGTGCAATTTAAAATTTAAATTACGAAAGTGCGGTACTCAGTAGGGGAGAGTAACCTATATTGAACCGGCGCTTAAATTGGACCACTTCGTATTTCTACCAAATAACACAATTTATTTATTACACCAAATTAGTGGACTGATTATGGCGCTGTCGTCGCTTCATTTTTTGTTGCCAGTGTAAATAAATTGTGTTATTTGGTACAAATACAGAAGTGGTCCAATTTAAGCGCCAGTTCAATATAGGTTACTCTCCCCTAATAATTATGTACCTATGCTTAGATCATTTTAAGAACACAAAAAAGATTATGTTTCTCTAATTTCATGTTAGTCTTCCACTTAGTCATATTATTATGTTAATAAACTTAGTTGTATACAAAGTTACCATTAATGATTAGCTCAATACAACGATTACAAATTATTATTAAGATATTTTCATTTCTTATTCCACCACTTTTCGCACCCTTTTCATTCTGGCAATCATACCTATCGCATGCTGATAACAAACTTACTAAATCATGTAAGTATATATTGCAAATACAAAGATAAAACAGTGAAAAAAAAATTAGACTGATCCCCCCTGCGTGGCATAAGGTGCCAGTTCGAATCTGGTCAGGGTAAGCATTTAATTCACTGTTCCTATGTTTCTATTAGCAATATACAATAAATAGTGATTCATTTCATTAAAAAAACAGCAGGCATCGTACCTACTTTCCTTAGTACAGTAGGACTTGAGCTATGGAGCCGATATTAAAATTAAAATACAATTGATACTCATATCATACCCATACTCATAAGTGTATTTCATTCGCAGTTTTAATTTTATAGTCAAGGATAAAGTCAGAAGAATATACAAAAGACCTGATTTGTGTAGGCATTGTTTTTTTCGCCACCATAAAATACGTAAATATTGACTTTTTCCATGTTTTCTGTACGTATATTAAATTTATTAAACACAATACGATTCAATGTTTTATCTATACTTAAAAACCGGCCAAGAGCATGTTGGGCCACGCTCAGTGTAGGGTTCCGTAGTTGCTCATCCTTCACAATAAACTGCTGCTTTAAGCCCGAGGTTTAAGTTAAGAAAGATTTTAAGCTCTATAAAAAGGTTGTAAACGCCATAGAAACTCTAATCACTTATTACCTTCTGGAAGTCAACTTACGACCTTTTAAAGAAAAAATATGAAGTTTGGCGATAACTCAAAAACGGCTCCACCGATTTTGTTCAATATAGTTTTCATTGAAAGTACTTATAAGGCCTCATTAACATGAATTTTTCCGATTTTTTTGAACCGTGGTTGAAAAGTTAGAGGGGCGGGACACTATTTTTTTTGCTTTTGGAGCGAATATTTACAAAACTGCTGACTTTATCAAAAAATAATGTTACAAGACCCCTATTATTTTTACAAGACCTATTCAACGACACCCCACACACCAGGGTTGAAAAAAAAAAAAAGTGGGGACTTTATAGTTTCGCCATGTCCGAGGTGCTCAAGGTACCCGAAAAAAAAAATTTTTTTTTTAGCGTTCTGTCGGCGTTATACATACACATACTCGTACCAAATTTCAGCTTTCTAGTACTAATGATCACGGAGCTAAGCCGCGGACGGACGGACGGACGGACGGACAGACGGACATGGCGAAACTATAAGGGTTCCTAGTTGACTACGGAACCCTAATAAAAAACGGGCTCCAGACCAGTAGTAATTTGGATTATTGATCGAATATCCATTTATAAGTCATAAATTATGACTAGAACATATATGATATTGACAAAAAATATATTTTATTTATAATTTTAGTCATTTAATGCTTGGGAATGTTAACCACAATAACCAGAAAGGCCGTTTGGAATGAAATAGATGAATGAGTATGAGTATGAATTGTATTTTAATGTTAATATTGGCTCATAAGCTCTCTAAAGTCCTACCGTGCTAAGGAAAGTCGGATCCCTAATCATAATATTCATAATTTATGTAAAAACAATCTTATTCTTCTTCATTATGCTTTACTAACATATTAACAAATTGCAGGGGAAATTCGTACAATAACAACTATGACAGGCGGAGGTTCACCGCGAGACGGAAACGACATGACTACATGATGGAGAGAGCTAGGCGACATTAGTGTTATGTTATGTATTTATAGGAAAACTAATTATACACGATGATTCTTAATCGGTGATCAGGAGTAGAAAAATATTAATATCCAGCCAAAATTAAACTTAATAGGCGAAGTCTCAAGCAGTTATCTCACTGTTTAATTAATTAAAAGTTGAAACATAATTAAAACTAATAACCACTAGATAGGGGAGAGTAACCTATATTGAACCGGCGCTTAAATTGGACCACTAGTAGTAAATCTACCAAATAACACAATTTATTTACACTGGCAACAAAAAATGAAGCGACGACAGCGCCATAATCAGTCCACCAATTTGGTGTAATAAATAAATTGTGTTATTTGGTAGAAATACAGGTGATCCAATTTAAGCGCCGGTTCAATATAGGTTACTCTCCCCTACATGTTCATCCTACATAAATTATTGAAGTACGATACCTACGTCAAGTGTCATCGCTTTGGCGGGAAATTTTACCAAATTTTCTACGACTTTGGTAATGACAATGAGAAGATTACTCATAAATTGTCATTGCCATTAAATTATTAAAAAAGGTTGTAAGCTCACAAATACAGATTAGTATGGTGACAAGGAATTTAAGGCAAAATTGGTTTCAAAATGAAAATTATCATAGAAAAATAAAAGTTTGTTTTCATGTAATTACGACTTCAACATGACCGCCATCATTTACTGAGTTAGAAAAGTTGGTACCTGATCACCGATTAAAAATCATCGTATTGTCATACAGTCAAAGATTCTGTACCTGATCTACGTTACATTTTGACACACATTGCCACTAAGGGTCATAACATAATGAAATGTCACGTCATTCTGACGTAAGATCAGAGTGTAACGGTGTGTCATCTTGTGAAAGTCTTCGTCGTGTCGAAAAAAAATACGGCAACGTGAAAATGTGTTTGCACCCTAAGTTAGTGGAAATAATAACATACTTCAACAGATTTACAGGAAGAGAGATATATAATAGACATTTTAATTGGACTGTACTGAGTTGGAAAACAGCCTAAAGGTACCTTCAATTTTAGGTAAAATCTGCAGGATTATAGTAACGCCATCTATTTTTTTCCATCGGTATCTAGTGTTTTAATGTCATACAGTATTAATCTTTGGATTCGGTACTCTCTGTCTCATACATGGAAAAGATAATGACGACGACCAAAACTTTTTGTGGACTATTGCACTTACGAATTTGACAAACAAACATGATTTTATATACTATAAAATATGTTTAAGGGCATTAAGTATTGACAACGACAGACCGAAGTGTGCCTACATGTCAGAGGGAGGAAGGGGGTATGCTCTTCTCTTTCCATTACCATGAGTTTACAGAGACGGTACTCGCTAGTGACTTCGTAAAAGATTTGTATGAAGAATTGTGGCGCTGTACTAATCGTTTATGCTGTTGCTAATAACGAGTACGGTCACGATAACTCATGGTAAGAGTACAATTCTTTGCTTCCCCTCCCTACCCAAGTACCCACTGAACGAGATCTGTATTAAGGGGACGGGTACTGCGAAACTAGCGCCACTTACGAATTTTTGTTATATCTTCTAAACCAGATCAATTTTCAGTAATTGCAAGATATTAGGACCTGGAAAACACCTTTAGTGTTTATTAAATCATTATACACAATTTCTTGTTCTTTAGTTGCCTCTAAAAACTTGCCCAAAACTATTGTGGCCGCTTTTAACGTGAACAAGTTTTGTTAGGTAAACTACAGTGAACAAATTGTATATAGTGATTTAATAAATATTAAAGGTGTTTTGCTAGCTCCTAGACTTCAGCTATTTCCAAAAAAATATCAGATTATGCAGGTATAAGAAAAAAATCGAAAGTGGCGTTAGTTTCGCATTACCCGTCGTCTTAAGTCTTAGGTACTAAGACTAGACTTAGTTGCCATAGTTGACAGTACACTCAACGGAAACATAATACATATTTTCTTGTGAGCACGTCATTTATTTTAACTAAAGTTGGAATCATTTTGTGAGGCCGAATTCACTTCGCTTTGTTCTAACAAACAATGGAACCGAATGGGTATTGTGTGCGTTATGAACTGAGGCCAAAAACTGCTACTTTAAAATGCAAAGTGTCATAACTGCAGTTCATAAAGCACACAATTTACCCATCGTTCCTTTGTTGAAAAATCAAAAATCATTTTTTTTTATTTGCCAGAATATGGTAACAGGATAAGTTCTTAAAGCTAAATTTGTACATCATATTCAACCTGCATGCAGGTGTGCAAATTATTACAATGTCATTATTATTACTCGTTTTTAATACCTAATACTAATAGTTATTAAAAAAAAACAAGTGTCCAATTTATAACATGTCCTTACATTGTCTTATAACTATCAAGCCCCTATATTTTTAAATAAGTGAAAAAATGAATTAACTAATTACCCATGCCAATTGACAAATATTCGTTAACACTGTAGAAAAAGTAAGAGCAAAGCGAAATGGAATCAGGCTTAAAAAATTATTCCTACTATAACGGACTATGACGAAGACTATTAACTACCTATAATTCTAAATTGGCATCACAAATCAGTGCGTATGTGTGTTTTTACAAATGTATAAAACTTGTAAATTATTTTAATAAATTATGATACATATAAGTCGTCGCCGAAGCCATAACTTTGCTTCTTATAATATTTTTTATAATTTATTTTCTGTGGGATAATTACATAGGTACCTACTTGAAACATCTGTCCTCATACTAATCTTAAGTTTTATATTTTTTTGTAAATAAGACTTCATTTGTACTTACGAAATAAATGATAATTTAGTAATATTAATGTTTATTTTTGAATAATATTATTAAAACTATCGTGAGACATCCTTAATAATTATAAAAAACGGTTTCCCGTAAAAATTGACAGGAACGGCCCGACATGTTTCAAACTCATTTGGAGTTCTTCATAAGGGGCAGCTATCCGTGCTGCTACTCGACTCGCGTCCTACAATCCTGACAATTTTGTAAATTTTACGTGAGTTTAAACCGTTTTTTACAATTATTAATAATTGTTTATCTATGCGTCTAAATACTCACATATTGAGATTACTTGACTATTGTAAAGATAAAAAATTGCGTCGGTGAAGGATAGATTGCGATAGATTTTAACCTTCCTGTACATAATTTACCACCTGAACCTGAAGATAGAAATATCCGATATCGTACGCTGGATTCGGTTTTATTTAGAGATATATCCATTGTTGTATAAACAAGTTTACAGCAAATATTACATAATTGGGTCATTGTCAGTTCAAAAAACAAAAGTTGTCTCTTCGGTGGCCAATAGTTAACAGCGTATGTGCATAGAAGTTATGTTTTTAACACGCAAGCCCATAGAAAGGGAAACGTTGTTTATGCTAATATAATTTTGATCGGAAAACTAGGACATAAGTCCTTAACCCTTAACTTTGTACGTGTCCAGCGAAAAGACGCGAACCTCAATCTGACAATGAACCAATTAGAGAACTTGTCTTTGTACAGTACCTACCTATAGTTACAAGAATTGCGAAAGTACAATTATTCGCAACACCGCAACGCACTGCTCTCCACCGATCCGCGTCGTTGAAGAAAATATTACTTACATGATTTTACATCGAATATAAAAGCAATATAGCACAAGAAACCGCGGGATACCATTAAATTGTCCAGATAAAAATATAAGTTATTTTCATGTCATACATGGCAAACGGATCGCCTGATGGAAAGCGATTACTGTAGGCATCTGCAACACCAGAGGAGTCACAAGTGCGTTGCCGGCCTTTCAGGTGGGAGTACGCTCTTATCTTAAATAAAATATTTAAGTCATTCCGACTTAAGTAGCTGCTGGCAGCTACTCACTATGTTATTTTTATTAGCATCAAAATACACAACCAAAAACTTGCCTGGAAGAGATCATTGTTGTCTACCATTTTTAATTTGTTTGTATTTAATCTCCTGTGTAAACTTATTTTAAGTATTTGTATTGTATTGTAACTGGTCATCATGAAACCAATGAGTAAAATATAGAAAATGATATAAAACTGAACTTAACTTAAAAATAAGAATTCTTAGCTAGAAATTTGGATTAAAAATAATTTCGACTGACTTTAGATTAAAACCGCACTTAAATAGGTTCACGAGCTACGGTGTATCATATCACGAGACACATATACATATATTGAACTTGTAACCCTCTTTTCAAATATGGAAGGATCCATAAGAGACGTTGGTCCTCCCCTTTTACACTCTAAAATAGGGGAAGGAGTAGTCAAAACGCTTTACCATATAAAGACTTCTACCGAGCTATTGAAAATGATGCAACTATAGCGAGGTATGTCAGTCTATATATCTCCTCCTAGAAATGTCTGGATATATGTATGCCGAAAGATGGCGCCAACATTTCAAGTCGGTCGGTGTAACGTAAATTTATATAAGTATTGTTAATCCTTTTAAATTATAAGTACTTGCAAGAAACCAATATACAATAAAACTTTATATCAAAACGTAATCGTAACTTACGCTAAGAAGAGTTTACAATTACCTTTACTCAGACGAAGTCGCAGGAAAACATTAGTTCTCAACATTATTACTCCAATCACCCCACCAGCTGTCATCAAGCCAGTCGCTCCAAACCACCAGCGAGAGCGCACGTCGCTCTCATACAAACTACATACAAACTCATACAAAGATCCATACAGAAACCTTAAAGTGTCGTGAAGTGTGTACTGAAACTTTACACGTTTGATTGAATTGTTTTTTTTCTGCTGTGGCTGTTTGGAGCTATTACGTAAGTCTGTCGTAACTTTTTAATATATCGGTAACAGGTTTCGTGTTTCTGTTAGGTCGATTTGGAGTTTAAAGCAAGGAAATTAGGTTGGTTTCTTATTGAGATTAGCTAATATTTGTTGAATGACAGTTTTTATGGTAACAAGAACATACTTAGTGTAAGTTTTCAATAGCGTTGTGGTTATTTTGCTGATATGCATTGAAATTAAGTGATACGTTTTGTTGCGAAAATTATTGCTACGTAACAAGATTTTTGGTGTACATAATATGGTAGTTTATTTTTAACTTCGTTGCTTTTTTTAAGGAGTACACATTGTCTTGCTTAGTGTATCGAATTTTGGAAATTTCATTATTCAGAGTTAGTTGTTCTTGCCAACCTCATACATGAAAAATATGTTCATTCCGAATGTTGCATTTTTATTATTACGTTTTTATTTTTCATTATGAACATGACTACTAGTGCACAATATCTTTAATGAGGTTTAAAAGCGACCATTTTAAATCACACTAAAATTAAAAAAGCGAAAATTTGTGAGTGTGTTTATGTGTATGTTTGTTACTTCTTCACGGTCAAACGGCTGGACCAATTGTGATACAATTTTGTATGAAGGTAGCTGACACCCTGACCTAACACATAGGCTACATTTTATCCCGAAAAATTTAGTGTTCCCGTGGAATGAGTGGGTAAAACCTCGCGGCGCAGCTAGTGTACCAATAATTGACACCTTATCTCTATAGCTAAGAATACGGTGTTTGACTATAGTGATTATAAATTGTGGCATTGAAACCACTAAACACACATTAAAAAATACGCGGGACCAAATAAACTATCACTAACTTTTGGACATTATACTATTTTAAATTGTACAATAACTAAAAAGAAGACGTGTTTTGACTACTGCTTTTTATGACGTCACAAGCCTGTATCATCATAGAAGCTTCATACTAACAGATCGTTTTTGACATTTCATAAAGAGTAGCTGATTTGAGCTGTTATCAAAATACCGTATTAAGGTTAAGAGTGTTAACTAAAGCAGTAGTGCCAACCATTGGACCAGTTACCTTACGTTAGCATGTGAAAATACGATTAGAGCATAATGGAAAGCGAGATCGGTCGACAAACATTTGCAACTACTAGTAATGTGCAGTTTGTAGTCGATTACATTGTATTTTTTATACCACAACGACGACAAACAAGCATGCGGCCCGTGTGATGTTAAGCAGTTACCACCGCCTATGGACGCTTGCGACGCCAGGCAAGGTACAGTCCAGTCCTAAAGGTTCGGGTGAAAACTGAGAGGTTCTTATCTGGGTAGCGTGAAAAATCTCAGGGACCGTAGTGATATTAATGTATTATGAAAAATATATGTGAATAATAATAATCAAATATATTTACCGCGAATATGTCGCCCCCTGCCTGCTATACGGCCACATCTCAAAAAAAATTTTTTTTTGGATTATTGCAGATTCATAGTCAGGATAGTTAAGTGTCCTTAAAAGCCTTTTTTCTACAAGTGGCCTAAATGGATCTCACTAAAAATTATCAGTTGACTCCCTGCAAAACAGCCACTTGCCAGTTGTGGCTGTATAGCATACATTTATAATATTTTTTTTGAGTTGCGTCCTGTAATAATAACGTATATTCTAGTGTTATTACGATTAATATAAGCGAAATAAACGTCATTTTGATTGTGTCACAACAGTAAGTACCGATAAAACTTATTATTTATTTTATTTATTCGTATGGCATATATTATGTACAGTCATTGATATACAATTATAAGTTCTTCTAGTGTACGGTGGGTGCCTCGACTTCAACCGATGCATGAGGCGGCAGGTTTGCGAACTCTACGTGGATGGGCAAATTAGGACGATTCACGAATTTTTGTGCTTCGTGGACCAGTGCCTGTTGTCTTCTTAGTTGGGCGGGAGCTGTATGACTCAACACAGGCAGCCAAACCAGAGGAGTACATTTGATGGTTTCCAATATGCATCGCATGGTTTGGTCTAGCACGTCTATCCGATGCACATGTGCGCTGTTGAGCCAAACTGGCAAGCTGTACTCTGCCATGGAGACTAGGCTAAGACCGGTAGTGCGTAGCACGTCAGCTCTTGCTCCCCAAGTAGTTAGTAGTAGTATCTGTGGAGTATGTTATTCCGCGTCTGTATCTGCTTCCCTAACTTACTAATGTGTGGCGCATAGGTACGATTGCGGTCTAGAGTGACACCCAAGTACTTCGGTGTAGGATTTAATTGAAGCGCCGTCTCTCTGAAGCAGATATTTGGCTCATAATTTGCTTCTTTCTTACAGAAATGGAATGTCGCAACTTCTGTTTTACTAGCATTGGGCTGCAGTATCCATTTTTTAAAGTATTACTCAAAACATTCCAGATCGCAAGTACAGACTTTCTTCGAGGGTTTAAATTTGCCATCCTGGTTTGTGATGGCGATGTCATCCATCAGCATACATAAATTTCCGATTCTCTGTTTTCGGAATCGGTCCTGACCCCACTCCTGTTCAACCTATACACACATGATATAATTATTAGGTTAAACAGGAGCGGGACCAGGACCGATCCCTGCGGTAGTCCATTGTTCAGCTTCCTGACTTTGCTTGAGGTGTTTCCTAGGTGGACGATAAATTTCCTATTGCTGAGCATAGAGTTGATTAGTCCCACCATCTGCACCACGGTCATGAGCTTATAGAGAAGCACCTGTCTCCATACGGTGTCGAATGCAGCTGAGAGGTCAGTCTGTCTTTATGTGTTTTGTGAGCGACATTACCTGATCCACGCAGTTCGGACCACTACGGAATCCAGCCTGCTCCACAGGAATTATTTTGTCAACTATAGGTTTGATTCGATTGTAGATTGGCCTCTCCAAAAGTTTGTAGACCTAAAGTTTGTAGGTCTACCCGAATTCCCCGAATTACCCGAATTCAGTGTATGCAGTTGAACTAAGGTGGAATTATATTATTCGAGACTATGTCTAAATAGAACTGTGAGAGCCATCTCCTACATGTTGGTGCAAGGTGTTCTAAAAATTCGTTGTAAAAACCGACTCACGTAAATTGGGACTTTGATTCGAACCAGTCTTCTTCCAATATTGCTAAACCTAAAAGTAGAAAACGAAAAGCTTATCCTGCACTATGAAAAGGTAATATTGTAAAGAAGTTGAAGAATTCTGGGAAACAGTACACTTATATCAATGGGAACCTAGTCCACGCTAAAACCTAAAACTACGGGGCCTCCTTGTACATGGAACATGTTATATATGGTATTATATCATATAATATGGTACATGTTAACACGAGAATTAAAGATACAAGTGCCTTTAAGAGAAGGTACAGTCGAGTTCATTTACATCTGCACACTTACGAGAACAAAAATATCTGAACACGACCCTATTGTCAGGAGAATAAAGTCGTGTTCAGATATTTTTGTTCTCGTAAGTGTGTAGATGTAAATGAACTCGAATGTACCAGATAATCATTAATTATATGCAAAATGATGATGATATCTGCATCTAGAAAGTTGGTATTAAAGCTGCATGCACTGATCATCGCTTACAGTGATGTTGTTACTGTAACAAAAGTTGATTAATAAAGGTATTTTAATTATTTTAGTGTTTGCATAATAATTTTTATGTTACCATTTTCCAATAATACTTGTTCGGTTTTGGACGCATCTCAAAATTTCAACAAAATGTTTCTGCAATACGGCCACAACTCCAAGTACCTATCTTAAAGGCCTCGTATCTTAAAAAATATACACGTTTTATAAAAAAAGACGTATTCATGGGAAGCGTTATATCATGTAGAATAAAAAAAGTTAAATTTAAAATGAATTGACCGAAAACTCAAGGAGTAAGCCCCGTTTTACTACCACGCACTACGCTGCCAAAACTTTAACAAGCGATTTCTCGAAAAAATGTTTTTTTGAGATGTGGCCGTATAGCAGGCAGGGGGCGATGTGACTTGTAATAAACCTACTCAATTACCTATAAACAATGTCTAAGTCTATGTCCGTCGTTGACGAGAGTTGGCAGGATCGTGGAGCGTGGTGAGAGGCCAAGATCTACTTTGGGTCGTTGCGCTTAGGTACCTAGTTAGTTTAGTATTTTTTTTGTCATTGTTCTGAAAACATTATTATACTCGTTTCGTCAATTCAACTAAAATCCAATTATTTGCCGAAATGTATAATTTTATCCCACATCTCCACCATTTGGACTCAACAAAAACATTTTGTATAATAATTGAACCTGCTTGCAAAATTTCACTAGAATTCGTTGAAAAATACGGCATTTTGGTGAGAACAGTTTGAAATCTAGATATACGAAATATTGTAGGCCAAGCCAAAACTGATACACATCGCTCGCTCGGTCAAAAATGTTATGATTTATGATTTATTGCGTACTAGCGACCCGCCCCGGCTTCGCACAGTTGCAATGCTATATTATGCATGTATTATACATAGAAACCTTCCTCTTGAATCACTCTATCTATTTAAAAAACGGCATCAAAATTCCTTGCGTCGTTTTAAAGATCTAAGCATACATAGGGACAGACAGACAGACAGCAGGAAGCGACTTTGTTTTATACTATGTGATGTGTGATATACTTAGTGATGACTGATGAAATATTACGAGGTTACATTTGGAGATAATTCGCTGTATCATTTTTTTTTTGTAATTTAGCCTGTATATGTACGTCCCACTTCTGAGCAAAGGCCTCCCCTCTTTCTCACCAGTCGTCTGGCTGAAAAGCAAGTTCCTCCCACTAATTTGAAAATCATTGACAGCTCCAAATTATATTAAAATAAGAAAATTATTGTCAAGTATTGGTCCAATCTGTCTGTGAACAACACGAAGTCAGGCATTTCTTTCAAAAAGAAACCTTTATTCGTTGCGAATGGAATTTTAATGCTATTACTTAATATTTGGCGTAACATTTTAATCGTACCAACACGTATTTAAACACCTTGTGTTTTAGGCGTAAAGTTGATATTCGAACGACAAGTTACATAATGCGATGGTTGTAAAAACCGAATCATTAGAGTTTAGTATTTGAATGTTAATATTAATGGAATTCTTAGTTTGAAGACAGACATAATATTAAGATTGTTGTTTAAGTATTGGAAGTTTTAGGGTTCCGTACCCAAAGGGTAAAGAACAGGACCCTGTTACTATCCGCTGTCCGTCCGTCTGTCACCAGGCTGTATCTCACGAACCATGATAGACCGTTGAAATTTTCACAGATGATGTGTTTCTGTTGCTGTTATAACAATAAATACTGAAAGTAGAATACAATATATATTTAAGTAGGTCTCCCATACAACATACGTGATCGGTTGCGTTAACTTTACACCTCATTTATATCTGATGCCATGCATACCAGGTGCAAACTTAGCCCGGCCAGTAAGATGGGATAAGTATTCGTACGGAATTCTCGCCGCGAGAGTCCGATTCGCACTTGGCCGGTTTTTTTAATCGTTATGATTATGAGGCAAAGAATACTGTAAGTATATATTTTATATTATTTGCGTACAAAAAATAATTAAATGTGTCCAGCTGTATGTGTATATTAAAACAAACATACAATATTTAAAAACAAAATGTCATACTTCCAAATAGAATATTTCAATGGATTTATATTTTTTAAGTATAATATATCTGTTATGTACAAAAAAATCGTTATTAATAATTCCATGCTTGTTTTTATTAGGGTTCCGTACCCAAAGGGTAAAAACGGGACCCTATTACTGAGACTTCGCTGTCCGTCCGTCCGTCCGTCCGTCCGTCCGTCCGTCTGTCACCAGGCTGTATCTCAAGAACGGTGATAGCTAGACACTTGAAATTTTCACAGATGATGTATTTCTGTTGCCGCTATAACAACAAATACTAAAAAAGAAATAAATAAAAAATTTATAGGGGGGCTCCCATACAACAAACTTGTTATACCTATATATACATATATATAGGTACGGAACCCTTCATGCGCGAGTCGGACTCGCACTTGCCCAATTTTTTATACATATACATACATATATTACTACCTGACCCGGCGAATTTTGTACCACCTGAAAGTCGATAAATGTAGAGAAAAAAAAAAAAAAATGTATCCTATGTCCTTTTCCCGATTCTAAGCTACCTCCCACCAATTTTCAGCCAAATCAGTTCAGCCGTTCTTGAGTTATAAATAGTGTAACTAACACGACTTTCTTTTATATATATAATATAGATTTATTTTTATTGTCATTAAATTCAAATTAACCCCTGAAAATGTAAAAATATATTCAATCCCAGCAGTGGGACTATATAGGCTCTTAAATAAATAAATAATAATAATATTATGATTATAATAATAATGTATTTTTTATATTTTACTTTTTATATAAATTTATTGTAAAAAAAAACCTAGCCTAAGTATTAAAATGAATAAAGGGAATAATAATAATATTCAATTTTGAATGGTACGAAAGGTACGAAATATGAAAAGTCGTACAAAAGACATCAACGCGCACCGTAAACGTTCATTAAACTTGTCTTTAGTAATGTAACATCCAAACTGCGCCAAACGTGTCGTCTCTTCTATTAAATATAATAAATAAATAAATAATAAATATCGGACAACCTCACACAAATCAATCTAGTCCCACAGTAAGCTCTAGTAGTAGGCTTGTGTTATGGACACTAGACGACGATAAACATACTTATATAGATAAATACATACTTAAATACAAATAACATCCATGACCCACGCACAAATATTCGAGCTCATCACACACATATATGCCCTTGCCGGGATTCGAACCCAGGACCGCCGGCTCAGTAGGCAGTTGCTTAACCACTGCGCCCAGCCGCGTCGTCTATTGAAATGATACTTGATATTTAATCATTTCTAAAGGAAATCGGTAGTAATCGAATGATTATAAAGCAGTTCCGTGACCGATTCAACGACTTCACGATTGTCAAACAATGCACGATTAATGATTATCAACCGATTGAAGCGTAAACATTTGAATATAATAGTTGTGGACAGTAGTCGCCGATTATTTTACACTTGTTTACGATTCGTTAATTACACTAATATTATAAAGGCGAAAGTTTGTGGGTATGTTTAGGGCAAATATTTGTGTGATGAACTCGAATATTTGTGCTTGGGTCGTCGTTGTTCTATGTATGCAAGTATATATTTATCTACATAAGTACGTTTATCGTCGTCTAGTACCCATAACACAAGCCTTCTTGAGCTTAACTTGGGACTAGATCGATTTGTGTGAGGTTGTCCGATATTTATTTATTTATTTTAAAAACACCAGACTGTATTCTTGATCGAAGTCGCTTTATACTTTTTTTATTTATTTATCTATATATTAAGATATTATTTTCAGTAATAATTATAATTACATCTCTTTTTCATAAATTTCCAGGATAAACAAGTAAACAACAATAATAATAATAACTAACGTAAAGTATTGCTTTATTCTTCTTTTATTATTGTCGTTTATTTGGATTTGTTTGCTTTGCACCACTTACTCACAAAGGATGTTTGGAAGAGATCGTTATTTAGCAATAAGACCGCCTGATGTTTACCGCTGCTTATTATTTATTGAGTCTCTTATTTGTTTCCCTGGTATTTGAGGTCAGCGAAAGGATTTGTATTGATAAACCATTTGTCACAAAATGACTACCAGAGTAAATAATAAATAAATGTAGTGTTCCCGTGGGATGGCGGGTACCTCGGGTGCAGCTAGTATTTCTAAATTAGGTACTTATTAGCACACTAATATTATAATGGCGAAAGTTTGTGAGTATGTTTATGTGTATGTTTGTTACTTCTTCACGCTCAAACGGCTGGACTAATTTTGATAAATGTTGGTATGACCGCAGCTGATACTCTGGATTAACACATAGGTTACTTTTTATCCCGAAAAGATTTAGTGTTTCCATGGGATGAGCGGGTAACACTGTGCGGCGCAGCTAGTCAAGTTATATACGCAACCACTCTATAGTGCGACAAACTTGTTTGTGAAACGGCGAAATTAAGAACTACGATTAAATGGTACGAATGGTACGAAATACGAAAAGTTGTATAAAAGACATCAACGCGCACTGTGTACGTTCATTAAACTTTTTTTAGTAACTTTGAAGCTAAGATTGTCAAGCTGATATTTCATGCGATTTTTAGTGTCTGCGTTTAAAAGTTGGTCGCACTATAAACCAGCTGCAACTGGTGACATGCGATTCTCTCGCGCGAGATGTACTACATATCTCTTTCTGTAAAGTACTGTGAGAGAGTGACGGGTAATCCTATGTCGCGCGATATAATTGTGCTAAACGCATAGGGCTAGCATATTTTGCCGCGAATTCGTTTGTCACGCGAGTCATGATCATCTGTCTTGCTCGCACAGTATTGAAAGGAAAGAGACAGGTAGTATTTGTCGAGTTTCAAAGTTATGCTATTTATTATGATATTATTTATTTGTTATGGTATTATTTTGTTCTCCCTTCCCCTTCTGCATCACCCACTCATTGTGTGATTTATACTAATCAACTCCACTATCCAAAGGTTGTCTGGAAGAGATCGCTCTTTAGCGATAAGACCGCCTGTTGTCTACCGTTATTAAAATTATTGTTCCTGTATTCAATTTGTTAACTTTTTTGGTGTGCAATAAAGCATTTTGTGTTGTATTGTATTGCATTTTATGCTAGAGACTAGTCAACATAATCTAACCTATTCCGTCTTCGTACTTTAATGACTATTACAGTATTGTGTTGCAACCTTAATTCGTTTTTAATGTAACAAATAGTTTTACGCAATAGGAAGCTTTGAGGCCGACGTTCTAATTAAATTGGGTTTCGTTGCGGTTGCTATGCTGGTGTTGTACTCCGGAGTTTGTATTGTGCAACTTAAGAGTTGAGGCTCCTACCTTATACGTTCAAAAATACTGATTGTTTTAGTAATTTTTCTCTATAATAATAATAATAATAATAGTCATTTATTTCAGATAACGAAGATCCATATTTTCTGTTAGTAATTAAAAAAAATTAGGCTTAAATACTAAATGTTAATAGGCATTTTAGAAACAAATTACTGATACACATACGCTGGACAAATATCGAACTCTATGATCGAAAATGTTTCTTAACATATTATCAATGTTACTTATTAGAACAGAGCTAATTAATTTTATTGGTATGTTTTTGAAAAGTACACTTTGAATTATTCATTAATTATTTTTGTTTCGTAAACTACTCAAAATTGACGAAATTCACACAGTAAACTGCTTTTTTATAACTTATTTTTGATTACACGCGATTAAATGAAATAGTGCTATCGAAAACTCAGGGAAAAGTATTAATCACTTCAAAAAGTTGGCTGAAATTATCAATATATAGCCATAATCTAAAAAAAAAAAATAATGCCTCTTTAGTGGCATTGGGCGCTCGAAGAACCGATGGCCGTTAGGGTGGAAGGGTTTTTGAGTGGCGACCGCGTACCAGAAAACGCAGCGTGGTGAAGCCCCCAACAAGGTGGACAGACGACCTGCGGGCCTATGATGGTTGCTTTTATCACGCAATAAATAAGTGACAAAGCATCCGTCACGTTCTGCATGGCAAAATGCCAGTGTGATTGACAAATGCCTGTCACTTATTTATCACGTCACAAACGCAACCATCATGTCTCGGAAAACATAAATCTTTTCAATGTTAAAACATATTTAAGTTATAGTTTTATGAAACATGTAATGTGATTTTTTTCTATGTGGTTCAATGTTAAAACATATTTAAGCCATAATTTTATGAAACATGTAATGTCTCATTTTTAACACATAATTTGACCTCAGGACCGGCAATCCAGAGGTACCGGGTTCAATTCCAGGTCTCTTCCACCAGGTTACGTATTTCAATTTTTTTTGGGCTTTGATCTTTGTACCAATGGTTTAATATCAGGTATACCGGATGTCCCAAGACTATGGGACATCAAGGGAAAGTTCTTTAAATATCGTAGATATTTTGCTGAAAGAAGACTATGTTACTTTAAAAAGTTAGTAATTCTGCATTTCGGGGAAGTGAAATGCTCCCAAGCTATACTACTACGACCAAAAACTGTTACCATAGAAAACTTTAGTCGATTATATAATTTATATAATACAACATTGCGTTGTCATCGAAACTCCAATTCGAATGCAAATGGGATGCAAATTCACCGCACCCGCCTTCAATACGGCGGAAGAAACGATAATATAAAGAAGTTTTGCAAGAAAGTCATGCAATGGCCGAACCTGAGAAGCATAACACTAGAAGTCCTGTTTAAAAACGGTTCAAAACGTAAATAAAAATCTATAGATATCACACTTTGATAGTGGCATTGAAAATGTAATTAAGAAATAGCGCGTAAACCAAATAAATATTTTTTTGTTTTTATATTTTTTCTTTGTTTCATGACATATTGAGATAATTCCATATAACGACTCGTACAGTTTGTTGTATAATTCAACATCAGACGCATCCCCTATTGTACAGAGATCAAAATGAACTTAAAACGCTGAATCGATTTTGATGAAATTTGGCATGGAGATAGTTTAAGATCCGAGGAAGGACATAGGATAGTTTTCAACCTGGAAATTATCCCTAAAAAGATTGAAAAGTGAGTAAGTAATTCATGATGACATTGATGACCCTGTAGGAAATGTAATTATTAGACCAAAGGCACAAAATTGCTCTTACATTTGCTTAGGCGCTTTTAATAATCCCTTTTATTAATTAAGGTGATTAGGTGGATATCTATCGTGTTGTACGAGGTTGCTTCCATACTTCCAAGTTCAACGCGGACGTAGTCGCGGGCAAAAGCTAGTAATTAATATTTGTTTAATAATTTGTATTTTAAAATTTAATGGTAATAGAATTGATGTTTTTATAATGTATTGACTTGTAAAATGTTGACATTTTATTAATAAATGTGAGTATGAGTATGAGTATGAGTATGATTACCTACAGTCCGTTTCTGGTCGAAAGGTTAAGACGTTGGACCGGTAATCCTCCAAAGATACCAGGTTCGTTTCCCGGCGTGTACCACGTAAATGAGCGCAATTGAATTTTTCTTTGCTAGTTGATCTTCGTATCTTTATAGCAATTAATTGTTCTTCGTTTCCATTTGATTGCAACTTATACCTTTCGCCGCAAGGAAAGCACTTACATAAGTGCATGTGTGTCTGTACGTCCTTGGCTCCCAAACTATGTCAACTTCAGTTACAGCGGTGTGGCAATCTTTGCGTAAGCATTGCGAGACTGGTTGCCGACATCTGTTCAATACTAACATACATACATTTCATACATATATTCCTGAGCGAAGTTTATGCTTTTGACCAGATTTAGATGAACGCCCGGTCCGCAGGCAAAAAATGTAGGTGGTAAAAAATAAATCACTTCTCTCTTTTTACTATGACTGAGATTGACAACATTTTACACAGCGTTAAGTTTAAACTAATATCATTACTTCGGTACCGGGTTCGAATCCCGGCCAGGGCAAATATTTGTGCGATGAACTCGAACATTTGCGCTTAGGTCATGGTTGTTCTATGTATTTAAGTATATATTTATCTATATAAGTATGTATATCGTCGTCTAGTACCCATAACACAAGCATTATTGCGCTTAATTTGGGAGTAGATCGATTTGTGTGATATAAAAAAAAAACCTTAGCAATCAAAGGGTACATTTGACCAGATTTGGTTCAGCCGGGCCGCTGGTGAAAACTGTAGTAAATAATTCCACATGATACTTTACGTGGGAGTACAAACCTTTACGTCACAGGCGCGACAGCGGCCTATCGGTGTAACTCGGGCGTCGGTGACCTTGTAATGCCGAATCCATCGACGAGGCATTCACGTGAATGCCCTTCACCCCCGCGCGTGTCCCGCACTCGCCCGCGCTCGCCCCTCGACACGCACACATAGCCGCAATTTTTTAGTGCACACAAATGTCGCTGTTGTTTCTTTTTACGTTAGTAAGTAGGTATATATATTCTTTGCTTACATGAATATCTCTGTGCCAGAGGAGTGATCATAGTTGTTTATGTAACGCGCGTTTTGTTATATCTTTTAATTTAATGTTTCACACATTACGTATGTATGATACGAAAGTATAAAGTTTGCCTATTTTATTCCTTCAATTGCTCAAATGTTAACTTGAAGAGATCTAATAGGGATAACTTCGCATTTGTATACATGTTTTATTTTTTATGAATGTATTTATAACCAGTTGTTGTGTGCAATAAACTGTATGTTTATGGGTGCGGTACGTTAGGTTTGTTTTGTAACAGACAGTAAACTGGTAAGCATTTATCCAATTATAGTTGCATGCTCTTTATCCAACTATAATGAAGCGTATAGCAGAAAATCTCAATTTCAAAAAAGTTATTCTTGTTTTTGCATAATTAAAGGCCTAAAAGTAAGATAACTTTGTTAACTATGAAGTAATAACAGTTTTTACCGCTTCGCCTATTTCTATTTTTAGTAAATCAATTACTTTTTACTAACGCCGTCGCTAAACTTATTTCCACAGGCAGACTTATTTCGCGCTCCTTTTCGTAACTATTACAGTAATTCGCTCTGTAATTTGTAATTTCTTGATTAACTGTGGTTTTGTAAGATATTCGCTGGGGCAGAGAAGCTTGGCTTCAATACGGGTAAGTGAATAAAACCAAAAGCAAAACGCATAACAGACAACATAACCTAAAAACCCTTAAATTATAAAAAAAAACGAAGGTCGATAATTCAAGTCTCGTTAAGGTTGAATAGGTAGTGCTACAAATTGTTGATCGAAAAAAAAAATAGAAAAAGATGATCAAAGAGTTTGTACAGTCGCCATCAGATATATCGTAGCATATCTGAACACGACGCGTTCGTAAATATCTGAACACGACTCTTATTGACTGGGCGTTACAGTACATGTTCAAATATTTATGAACGCCTTATATGCTGCGATATATCTGATGGCGACTGTACATCCTGGTGTACCTACCTACATTGCCAAATTAAGGGTTGAAAATTTAAAACACTCCTAACACAAGTAGCTCGTCATCATGAGACCTTCATTCAATGAGTGATATAGAAAATGCTATTAAAACTGAACATAACTACAAAATGTTGCGGATTATTATATTGTATCACTTGGACGAAGCTTGTTGCTGATAAACATTTATGTGTGATTTTGACGATGGTTACTACGGATGCTCATTTTGTATTTATGACGAAACCTGCGCTGTGGATATAATATTTGGATGAATGCATGAAAGTTAATTAAATAAATCTTATTTCGACTACGGCTGAGTTGTCACTTGTTCCAAAAAGCTGAATATGTTGGAAACTACTGGTCATATTTCCACCAAACATAGCTAATAACCATTTCGACGCACACGGCGTTTGATTAATTTTAAATTTTGAAGTAGCAATAGCAAAATGTTCACAAGACCCGCACTTTTTTTATAGCCATATCTGGCATTCTTCGCACTTTATGACCTAAGTAATATTAGGGTGAAGCCAGACGAGAGTAATTTGAGTCCCGTAATTTCGGTCGCGCCATACATCATGACATGTCACGTGATCACGTCACACTAAGTATTGCGCGACCGAAATTACGGGACTCAAATTACAGTCGTGCGACTGTCTGGCTTCACCCTAAAACGCTCTCAATTTCTATTCTGTACTATATACAAGATTATTAACATGAAATATCAGTAAGTTTTTGATGATATTTTGTAATTAACCAAATAAAAAAATCTAAAATGCCTTTGAAACAATCAGTTAGACGCAAAGATAAATATTTAGTCATCATCAGAAATTTAAGAGCTAAGCTCTTGTCGGTGGAGCAACTTCCATGTTTCTCTATCTTCAACTTTCTTTTTGATGTCCTGATACGACACGCCGTCTACTTTCTTCTTGATTTGGTCTATATAAGATCTCCTAGGTCATCCTCTCTTCCTCCTTCCTTCAATCTTTCCTTCAATAATGGTTTTTATGTAATCGTCGTGTCGTAGCATCTTTCCCCTTCTGTTTTCAATGGTTTCTAACAACGACCTCTCTTTGACTCTCGTACGTCACGCCAAACATCATGTCACGTGATCACTTCACACTAAGTATGGCGCGACCGATATTACGCGACTAAAATTACGGTCGTCTGGGATCACCCTTAGTATATCGTTGGGAGATCACTTTGCGTGTTTTACTGCAGCTGACTGTACTTTCAAAAAGAGTGAAGTACTCCAACAAACTCAGTGCGCAAGCACCTACATCGAACAAGTATGTTGCATGTTGTCATGCAATGCGTGTTCTGTACACATTCGTTTGAGGTCAACTTGACAGCTGGAATCTGTCAAATGTATACTCATTTGTTAAGTATAATATAGATACCTAGCTGCGCCGCGTGGTTTTACCCGCTCATAACACGGGAACACTACATTTTTCGGGATGAAATGTAGCCTATGGTGTTAATACAGGGTGTCAGCTATCTTCATAGCAGAATTTATCAAAATGGGGCCAGCCGTCTGAGCGTGAAGAACAAAAAAACGCACTCACAAACTTTCGCCTTTATAATATTTGTGTGATTACAAATAACAGGGGACAAAATTACATATATTTTAAGTAAGAATTTGGTGTTTTTTTAGGGTTCCGTACCCAAAGGGTAAAAACGGGACCCTAATTACTGAGACTTCGCTGTCCGTCCGTCCGTCCGTCTGTCACCAGGCTGTATCTCAAGAACGGTGATAGCTAGACAGTTGAAATTTTCACAGATGATGTATTTCTATTGCCGCTATCACAACAAATACTAAAAATAAAATAAAAAAATGGTTGCCTGTAAAGTCTGTTTTACGGGCGAAGGAAGATTTTACGTGACAACGTCTTTTTCTCGGTAGAATATTTATTTTTAAATAAAACAATTTAAACGGATTATATCTATCGGACTATATTTAAATGTGTGACAGTCGCGGAAACCGAAGAAAATAAGAATATTTATTTGTATCATATCCAATATCCATTCACAATTTCCCTAACAACATTTTAAGTGTTACTTTCTGAACGCACCCATCACATGTGTCATTCATGTCATTATAGTGTCATTATTTTACATGTTTTAAATCTAAATATGCGATAATCAGACTATTATGCATGTATGTTGTCGATTCCAAACCCTTATTTAGTCTAGGTCTACATGTAATTATTCTAAAAATACCGAACCGACGGAACAAACATCATAATATGTTTGACAGGTAAGTACGAACAGTTTGTATTTGTATGGGAATATAAAATTATCGTGTTTATTATTTTCCACTCATTTATTCAATATTTTCTCACCGTTTAAACCTTCCCTTGACTTCCACGAATATTTCAATACTAAAATTAGCCAAATCGGTTCAGCCGTTCTCGAGTTTTAGCGGGACAACCGGCCCTCGTAACGTGAGCAGGCGTTACACTTTTTCATGAGTGACTCCGAACCGCAACCTAATTTAAGACGTTGTGACGTCAATAAATATTTAAGGGGGGCTCCCATACAACAAACGGGTTGGTTGCGTTAACTTTGCACCTCATTTGTATGGGGCGCTATACATACCAGGTACAAACTTAACTTAACCACTTAAGGATGAAAAGTGTTTGTACGGAACCCTCGGTGCGCGAGTCCGACTCGCACTTGCCCAATTTTTATTAAATTTCAGAGAGCGATAAATTGAACGAGATAGTTTGTATTATTACTCGGCATTTGAATGGATCCTACGGGTTTCTTTACTAAATAAAATTGTGTTGTAAATCAGTTTCCTATTGAGAGAGGTCATTATTTCATCAATTCTAATAGCACGATGCAAGATTTTCATGGACACGCGACACCAGTCGTACAGCATCATCTGTTGTTACAAATTAGCTTTGTCCTCACAATACGCCAAAATGGGTGGACAGATTTTTAACTAATTTTGGTACAGGGATAGATGGACATCCAAAGATAGAATAAATACGCGAAAGAAGTTGCGGACTAGTTATATCAAGTTTAATAGGCATTATATTGATTTGTTTCTTTATACGGTATTTGATGACTGATGCCAGGTCAAATCAGTTACTCTTAATGAAATGTCAAAAACGATCTGTTAGTATGAAGTAGTAGATAGTAATCTGTTAGTACAGTCCGACCAAAAAGAGTAGAAATTAAAAAGTGGCAATACTCTAGTGTCCTCCCTTTCTTATCAATATAAGAAAACGGGGACGACACTACAGTATTGCCACTTTTTAATTTCTACTCTTTTTGGTCGCACTGTACAGGCATCGCTGTGGTTGGACTGCACCCCCTGCTTGCAACTGCGGTACCGAAGTACATCCATTCAGCACATCGAAGAGTGTCCTCTAACTCGCTATACTGGAGGCTCCGCCGAAGACCTGATCAACCTCAACGACGATGCCATCAAATGGCTAATGAGTCTCAAACTTAATATATGTACATATAAGCTGTATTCGACGTACAGCCCTGCCATACGATTAAATAAATAAAGTATGAAGATATTGGGTTGTGATTGTGACGTCATACAAATGAGTAGTCAAAACACGTCCTCTTTTTAGTTTTTGAACAATTAAAAATAGTATACTCGTAATGCCCGGAAGTTAGTGACAGTTTATTTCGTTCCATGTATTTTTGAATGTGTGTTTAGTTTCACAAGCTGACTTGTTAAAGTGCCCCTGCCTGTGGCCTACTTACTGTTTTCTGTGGTTTCAATGACACAATTTTTTTTTTTTTTATAACGGCACAACATAGTGGCTCCACTTCGCCTGATGATAAGCAAAAAGGGGAGCCCAAGTCGCAATGGCAACTGACGAGAAACCAACGGTGCCAAATCAGTTGACACTGCCATGCTGGCCCGAGAGATGCTTCTTCACGCTTCGTTTGAAGGGTCCCAAGTTATAAGAAGGAGGAAACACATGAGCCGGCAAGGAGTTCCATACTTTAATAGTTCGGCAGATGAAGGAATTGCCAAACTTCTTGGTACGGGTGGGAATATTCTCCACGGTGAGGCGATGACATCGCAAGCTGGCACGTGTGGTTCTATGACGGAAAGGGGAGGGTGGGATAAGAGAAAATAACTCTTCAGAACACTCGCCATGGTATAGGCATTTATTTTCACTACCTATAGTCAAATACCGTAATTGAAATACGTCAGTAGAGGGTCTAGTCACGGAACTGTTTTATATGTACAGATTGGAGATCGGCGAAATATCCTGATCTATATTGCTAAACGGAAAGTTACGTCGGTTTGCATGCAGCCGTGCTATAGTTTTGCGTAATGGCGGTGAAAGTGCGCCCGCGCCGCCTCGCGAATAGCGAGTTCGAATCTGGCGGTGGTTCGGCTCCCGCTGTTCAAGGGCATTGGTATATTGCGACAACGGGGAGGAATTTTCAAGCGACTTCAAAAGAAGGTTCAATTCGACTGCATGATTTTTCATGTATGTTATTACACGATCATTCCATCAATTATGAATCATAATTAATGTTTTTTTTGTTTGGTAGATCATAACTCGGAGGTCGGAGGATTTTATCGAAATTGATTTAGCGCTTTTTAAAAAAAATTAGATTAATTTAAATGTATATATTTTGCTCATTCTGATTAATTTATATCAGTATTAACAGTGATCGGGGTCAGGTTGCTATATGGTAGTATAATAATTGTAATGTATTTTATTTTTATTTATTTATTTTATTTACTTGGGGCATCAACAGCAATACAATTCGTAAAAATTGACAATATAGTCAACAACGTACGTATAACAACGAAAGCCAATAAAAGATGCCCAAAAAAATACAATAAGTAGAACTAATTACAAGAGGAATTAAAGAACACACACTAAGGTAACTCAAGGTGTAATATTACCCAGCTACTTAATTTCAATCACTTAGGATATATTATTCCAATTTCTATGACCAAAGTTATTGTTGGTTATTGCCGGGTCGAGTGCTCTCCCAATTGAGCCAAAGGTTTAAGATTTAAAGATTTTTATTGAACATAATAACCAAAACAGTACATAAAACAAATGCACGTAACCACTGCAGTAGTTAATATAAACTATGTCGCAGTCAGTTACGCCCTCCTCCGGGGACCATAGGTTATGTTCAGAACATAACCTATGGTAGGTTATGTTCTATCTAAGTTTACATAATACAGGTTTAAGTAATTTAAGGGTGAATCAACTTTTTAGTGCACCTTGTTGCTATGTTGACGCAAAATTTGTCCCTCGGATTACCTAAGCATATTTCTATGAAACAGTATGAAGATGTCAACGGGGACAGACTAAACAACACAAAAAAGTTGATCCACCCTTAAAAGTTAAAACATAAGCAAAGTTTCCATTATTTAGTATGTAAAGTTATACAATGCTAAAAGCATTTTCGTTAATAAGTAGTTACATATGTAAGTCGGAGAAAAATAGGACTAAGCCAAATATTAACTACTTAAGTTTTTTTTATTTATTTTTTTATATCAGGGTTAATTATTCATTATCCTTAATACAGGCGTATTGATCAAAAAAGACAACTCTAGGTACTGACAGTGATAAAATGTATAATGTTAGTGTAGTGTGAGTGTTACTAAACTTCATTTAAGGTGGACGTTAAGAGGTTGACGAATTTTAACACTGTGTTGTTTAAAAAGTGTGTTAATTTTTAAGTCAGCTTATCTTTATGTCTACTACAGTGTACCTACAGATCTTTATAACGGTGACTGTATACCGGAACAGACATGATGTCAAATTATTCATTTATTAAAAGATTACAAAGACATTCATTTTCTATTCAGTGTGAATGAATAGGTTGCGTTGGGAGCGATATGGTTTTTGGGGTTCCGTATTTTGTTTTGAAAGAACTATTTGTATTATTACGGCATTTTAGTAAGGAGTTTTGCGTGAGTTTTTGTTTTAATAAGAAAATTGCACAGCCAATGTTAAAAATAAATAATCATGAAGTACTTTGGTACAGTGAAAAAACGTTTGCGACAGACGTGGCCTAGGAATAAACTATAGTGACTGTGAACGCATATTATATGCTTTGCTGGCAACAAATGCGTTAAACATGATCATTTACTTTTTTCCCAAAGTAACAAAGCCATCTATCAAGAAATTGGGTCATTAAAATGACAGGAACAATAAGTCAATCCAAATTGAACACCGCCCATTGCCACTTCAGTCTTGCAACCCTCTGAATGAGCTACGTTGACGATTGTGGTTCTCCTGCGGATCTCTGATTTTATAGTTTGTGTGGATTATACAATAACAAGTAGCAATTTGGCCCTGGGATAGTAGCGCTAGAAATAGCTTTCATATAGAAATAATGTGCATATGTTATATTATATAATCTCAGTAAAACTACGGGATTTTGGATACAATAGCAAGTACGTGACTATTCTATTCTATTTTTTTTAAAATGGCAACCGGTCACAGTTAAGCGACCATTACTGCCAATGTCTCGTTGCCCATCGCACTCGGCGACTAGATAGAGGATTGATACCACGTTGTACGGTGAGTTGATAAAATCGTGCTTTTTGTAAAGTGATAGCGATTTACAAAAAACCACACGGACTATCGGGCCTTGACCCAGGAAGGGCTATGTACGCTTCAAGTTGAATTCTTCATTAGCTATTCACACATTCGTTTGATCACTGCACAATACGCTATCAATACTACACATTGAACGACAAAAATGAATAAATAACGAACAACAAAACCTAAACGCATGCGGCCATCTTAAGTCACGGACCGGAAGACCTACGTGACTATTGTTTGTAAGCTTTGAAAACACTGAGGGTTGACCGACGACACATCCAAAGCTACCCACATAGTTATGCTACACATATAGTATATATACTATAAAAATCAACAGCGGTTTGTCACCAACCAATTTCAATCATTATTTACGGGAATGCTGCTCAACCCTGCGTTCTTCTGAAATAAAATATTCAATCGTATTGAAAAGACCTCGAACTCCACTGGATAGTTTTGGCTTTGTTATGCAAAAAATACTGGAAATTTTTGGAATATTTAGTCTTGTTTCCTGTTTGTTTACATCAGTGATTCGGTTATTTCAAAGTTAGTTACCAAAAATTTGTCGTTGCCAGTAAAAACATTTCACATTTCGAGCATTTACGTATGTCTCTATATAGATCTATTATTATGGGTCAAAAATAAGACATAAAAAATAACAAATAATATGGGATTAAACCACTAAAATTAAAATATATTTATAAAACTAAGCCCTCTCGATGACTCTCATGACGCAGGCAGCATTAAAAGTATAATAAATCAATACCACTACAAATTCGAAATACAGAGTGGACTGAAAAGCAACCGGGCACAAAACACTACTAAGGAACCATCATAAAACTGCGCTTCTCGCTTTACTCTCATCTTGACAGCTGTCATTGCGCAATGACAGTTGACAGCTAACACGACGCCTGCGCAATAGGTCAGACGTTATGTCAGCGGCAGGAAGCCGACACACTGACCTTGGGTCAGTTGGGATTTGGTTTTAGAGGTCATATTATATGAAAGAAAGAAAATACATCTTTAACAAAAAAACATGGATGACATCCTATTATAAAAATCACAATTCAATTTTTTCGTTTGAGCAGTATATGTTAGCTAATTATTGTATTAAGCGGTTTTTACTCACGTGATATTGTCAGGAACGGCCCGACATGTTTCGAACTCGTATGGAGCTCTTCATTAGGGACTGCTACCCGTACACCGGTGCGGCAACTTAGTAAATTTTACGGCAGTGTAAACCGCTGAATACAATAATTAAATATAATATATGCCACGAAAGGTTTAATGAGATTATAAATAAAATAAATAGATAAATATTGAGAGACAATCTTACACAAATCGACCTAGTCCCAAATTAAGCAATATATATAACATATAAATATATATTTAGATAACATTCATGATCCACAGGAACAAATATCATCACACAAATATTTTCCCTGGCCGGGATTCGAACCCAGGTCCGCCGGCTCAGTAGGCTGCACTACAAACCGAGGCAACCGCGTCGTCATAATTATGTTACTTGTTTAAACTTTTATTTGAATAAACACAACATCTTTTATTTCACAGTTTACCTTTTTCTATACACAAGTAATACATCAATTTGTAAATTTCAAATTTATTTATTTATTCAAATTAGTTACACAGCATTACAGTAATTTAACCAAGGCACTGTGAACTACAAAATTATACAGATAAAAAAAAAAAAAACTTAAATCTAGTTTGATTTAGGCGACGTAACCACAAATAATTCCAACCATCCCCGTCAAAAAGATTGATTATCATAATAACATTAATAACAATCGGTATGTTATAATATCATTATTATCTAATAATCGTTCACAATCGCCCGTTTAATTAGTGGCATGCGCTCGCGCATCCAATGGAACGACTTTCTAACGCGAACGAACGCACTTATTCATTGGAATGGCAAATATAATCTTATCACAGGTAGATGGCGCTACCTTCCTTAGTAACATAAACAAGCGACTTATTAAAAGGTTCTCTGTCATAGCCCGTTTCTCTTTCCCCTCTCCTCTCGCCCTAAGTCAGATGAGTCTATTCACGACGCAGTGTCACGCAGTCTATGCGCCCAGTGCGGCCGCGTCACCCACCTCCCCCTCCCAAAATTAATCCGATGGAGCGGAGATAATCCCATCAGCGGGTTATACTCCCACACAAAGTCCGACTACTGGTTGTGAGGGCTAACCAGCCCCAATACAGTTCAAGTCGTGACGTAAAAAAAGACTCATTAAAAACATCTAGTTATGCCTTTAGTGTAGCTTCGGTAGCCTAGTGCTTATATTCACCATACTACCACCAGGCCTGGCGAGGGACGACGGAAAGAGGCCGGACGGCATGACCCTCCTCCCCTGGAGGTTGAGACGACCGTTGGTCTGGGACGCCACATGCGTGGATACATTAGCGCTGTCCCACCTTCCAGTGACCACCACCAAAGCCGGGGCTGCTGCGGACGCGGCCGAACACCTCAAGCGGCGCAAACATGCAGCCATCGACAGTGGCTACATGTTTGAGCCGTTTAGGGTGGAAACGCTCGGGCCATGGGGACAAAGTGCACATAAAATTTACCACGAATTAGCAAAGAGTAGAATAGCCCTGGCTATTCAGCGTGGTAATGAGGCCAGCCTCTTGGGCACCCTCCCGCTCGGCACCGATCTGGTGCCCGTTTTATATTTATAGTTAGGTTTAAATATTTATATTATGTTCTTAGTTTTAATTGTTTCAATGTTTTATCTTTATTATTGTGTTTAATAAATATATCGATAAGTATTTCTATACTCTTTTATCTCCAGTCATGTACCGTCTGTATTCTTCTTTAACGCCACTTATTCACATATTCATTGACATGGCAAACATAGGTGACCTAGTCACAGGTACATGGACCTCCCATGAGATATTTTTCTTGTACTTGTAAGTTAGTTAGGTTTTAGTTATACTAAGCTTTAAGAATCAATTTGACTCAAAGTTTACGCCCCGCCTTCACTGATACAAAGTCCGTGGTGCCATTTATCAACGCTAGTTACGAGTACCTAGGTTTCCATGTATTATTCGTTCGCTGAGTATTTGAAATTTCAGCTTGATACCTCTACGCGTTCCAGAAAAAATGGGGTTGACAGACGGCCAACAAAGTGAAATTATAAAGGCTCAGTTGGCCAACTGAGGCACGGAACCCTAAAAATGTATGTTCACGAATATGTCATCATCAGAAATTTAAGAAAACTTGTGTTGGTGTAGCTGATGTAGTCGTAGCTGTCTCCATCTGTCCCTATCCATAACTAACTCCTTGATTTTCCTATACGACGTGACGTTTACCTTTTCTTTTATTTGTTTTTGTAGCTTTTTCTTCATCTTCTCGTTCCTCGCTTTCCTTCTAATTTTCCTTCGATGATGTCGCTAATAAAAGCGTCATGTCCTAAGTATAAGGTGACCATCTTCCCTCTCCTTTTCTCTATGGTGTTCAACAAACTCCTTTCTTCTGTCACTCTTTTAAGTTCTTCTTCATTTGTGATTTTTCTGTCCAATCAATCTTCTCCACTCTTCGAAGGCTTCCAGTACCTCCCTGTCCCTTTGCATCATGATCCAAGTCTCAAATTCTCTCGTCGTGACGTGATTATAAAGCTATGCTCAAAATAAAATTCTTAATTAGTTTCTTTATTGTTTTCTTGGATATATTTGCAGTTAATGCAGGATAATAGTATGGCCTTAAGGACAATATGGACATAAATATTTTTTATTAGAATGGACAATCTAATTTTAATCCATACATACCTTAAGAACCTACACTTGAAACTGACCTTCGAAGTAAGAACCTCTTACGCTTGACCATACACGAACACAATTAGAATTATTTCCGCCCATTCTTTATTGTTAAACACATAACTATCATCTATTCCGTCGGTTAACGCCTCGAGAGATATAATCTCCCAAACAAAGAAAAGGAAAGGCGACAGAGAATGATGGTATTACTTGATTGATTTAATGATCGTAATTGTTGAATTAAGGAACAAACAGCTAATTGGATACATACTGAAAGTGACAAATTACTGGTCATTTATGTACAAAGTAATTACACTAATAATTTAATTTTTTCCGATAATTCCTTATTAAGGATGAAGCCAGACGAGCATAATTTGAGTCGTGTAATTTCGGTCGCGCCATACATCATGTCACACTAAGTATGGCGCGACCAAAGAATATATATACTAACGTAAAAAGAAACGACAGCGACACTCGTGTGCAGTAACAAAACTCGCGGCTATGTGTGCGTGTCGAGGGGCGAGCGCGGGCGAGCGAGGTGCGAGGTGGGGAAAGGCATTCACGTGAATGCTTTGTCGAAGGATTCGGCATTACAAGGTCACCGACGCCGTACACAGGTACACCGATAGGCCGCTGTCGCACCTGTGGCGCGACCGAAATTACGAGACTCAAATTAACGCTGGTTTCACCCTAAAACGCTCTGAATTTCTATTTTGTATATGTATACAAGATTATTAACATGAAATATCGGTAAGTTTTTGATGATATTTCGTAAATATCTAAATAAAAAAATCGAAAATGTCTTCGACACAAGCAGTTAGACACAAACATAAATATTTAGTAGGTACCTATATTTTTTTTATTCTTGTTTGTAATTAAATATTAATTCCATGTAATGAAACATTCGGCGAATATCTTTCGAAATAGCAATGCATCGACAATCAATAGGATGGTACTCGTATTTTCAACAATTACGCGAACCTATAAAAATTGTTTTCTAGGGGAAAAAACATCTTTCGAAATGAAAATAAAAGATGTTACATAACCGATTTTTTAATGAAAAAACGCACTTAAGTACATATGTGTCTGTTGGGGAGCTACGATACCACAGATAGACATAAAACGTATAACGGCGTCATGAGAGGACAAAGATTTTTTTTCCAACAGATAGCGCCGTTTTTTTTTCGAAACAATTTTAGAATATTTATATATAGAAATATGTATAGAAAAATAAATTTGAAGGTAAATAAACGATGATTACTTTCTTCCAATAATCAGCAATATGCGTATATTCATGATTACTCGTTTTAATGAATGTAAGCGATCTATTCGCACAAGCGTTCGATTTTCAAACGTTTCACCGGTAACCGTCGCGCTCCGATTGGCCAGGGAAATGCGACGCCATTTTGTATTTTCAAAACATTGTTTTTCTACAGGATGTGTTAAAAGCGGGCAAGTGCGACTCGGACTTGTGTGCCGAGAGTTCCATACTGTTTGTATAACTCTCTTCGTAAAACTATACATCGAATTCTAGTGCAAACCAACGCCTATGATAGCCACGACTAAATTTTTCAGAAACAACTCATAAAATACAACAACAACAACACGGTTACGAGCAGGCTAAAAATTATTGAAGCATTATTGTTCCGTGTATATTGTCGGATATTATATTTAGTGGCTGATGTCAAGAAATGTATATTGACTTCAGGAAATAACATTTATTGTTAGCATTGTATAATATAGTATCTACCTTGTTTAGTTTAGTTAATAGTGCATGGTTTATTGTTACTTGACTCGCTAAATATGACGTTTTTAGTTGCTTGTCCAAATAAATGAAACTGCAGCTAAAATGGTTCTCAGGCAATATTACCGGAGATGAAATGAGAGAACTTTCTATATGGGAACGTTAACAAACTATAGATGGCAGCACTGTAAACGTAAATTTCAAGTAATAAGATGAACCATTCAGATGGGCAGTACCAATATTTTTTTGTTAAAGCAAAAACGTCTGCTAGCGTAAAGCAAATGTTTTCAATGAAGCGAAAAATTAAAAAAATAATTGTTCAGGCGGGTTTCGAACGCGTCTCCAACAGCTTTCTGAGCTAACACGGGTGGTTTACCTATTGAACCACTGAACCCGATGCGAGCCATTATTTATTATTAAAATTTTCGCTTCATTGTAACATTTGGCAGTTCATACGGGACCCCAAAAAAAACTAAGGAAATAAAATACTTATGTGAAAGATATGTGTCAGTTGTGACGTAGAAAATGCCTTAGTGTCAGTTTACACAGACGTCGGCACGTGTCGTATCCGACACTCGAACTTATTGATATTCAAGTAAATAGTTCATATTGTAATGAACATTCCGGTAAACGCTTTCTATGATTCTTCATCGGAAATTATGTTTATTTCGATTTTCGCGATTGTCAATTCATTAAACACTTCACCAAGGGATTGACTCACCTTTCACCCAATTACGGCTAAGAAAAAAAACCGGCCAAGTACGAGTCAGACTCGCGCACAAAGGGTTCCATACCATCAAATAAAATAGCTGGACGGGTTAAGTTTGCACCTGGTATGTAATGTATGTCGGATATAAATGCGGTGCAAAGTAAACGCAACCGACCGCATTTGTGGTATGGGAGCCCCACTCAAAATATTTATTTTATTCTGTTCTTATAGCGGCAACAGAAATACATCATCTGTAAAAAAATCAACTGTCTAGCTATCACGGTTCATGAGATACAGCCTGGTGACAGACAGAAAGACAGCGGTGTCTTAGTAATAGGGTCCCGTTTTTTACCCTTTGGGTAAGGAACCTTAAAAAGGGAAAGAGGAAGAGGGAAATTGAAGAATTTGCGGCCATCTTGTTATTAATTTATTTAATAATTAATAAAATACACAAGCACCCAAAAACTCCGGAACACAAGTCGCATGTTAGAACAGCATCGTAAATCGGTTCCTCCGTAATTAAAACTGTATGTATGTCCGTCTGTGTCACGCTAACCCAGTAAACAGCGAAAAAACTATAATGTGCTTCCTTATAAATGCATAATTTCGAGTAAGCATAATTTCCGCCATTCTGAAATCGTTTCCTTTATTTACCTGTTCGAATTGGTCGTTACCGGTCTGAAATACATCATTGGTTTTTATCAGTGTGATTTAACTGATAACAGTGTGATCACGTTAAATAACTGTTTTTTTCTCAAACATGCAATGAAATGTCGTCATAACGTGCGTTATAACAGGCTTCGAAGTATATCACGTCTCGGGCGGAACAACTCGAGAGAACTGTAAAGGAATTTCGTACAAAATTTAAGGCCTACACCGAGAAGTATTTTTTTTAAAACATGGTGTGTGTGTTCATAAATCAGCTAAATAGCTGAATAATATTTTTTGAGTTGTGTGTTTTTTATTTCATGGCATATATATGCATATATGTTTGAGAAAAGCACTATACAATGTTTTAAGTGCTTTTAAATCATTTACAAACGAAACTGTTTATTTACTGTATGGTAACTGAAGTTGCAATTAAGTCATTGATGTAAACAAAGAGAAGGCAGGGCTATATAGTTCACGAACTTAAAATATTAATTAAATCTCGCTTGTGACCCTATTGGCAAAAAGTATTTTGTAATAGCTCAGTTTCAGTATCGTTCACAAAGTATATTGACTGTTGAGTTTTTTCCACTTTTTTCTGCCAGTGGTGTCCTTGTTGGGATTGCCTACTTACAGAATAGGTAAGTTAAATTGCTATTTTTAAAGAGAAAGACTTAATTTCATCGCCCGTGGATCTCTACTAAACGTAGAATCAAAACTTTCTCGTTTATTCATGGGTTTAGTAAACGCTTTTCATAACATTTTATGGCATCGTTTTTACGTTTTCATGTCTGTGTAAACATAAATTATACATCGCTGTAGTGTTGTCGATTTCTCGTGCGCAAAACTAGTATATGACGCGGTTTTACCTGAAAATTTTGAACGAAGTGAAAACAATTCTCTGTTTTTTTTTTTTATATTTGTTGTTTTAGTGGCAACAGCTCACTATAACAGTTCATGAGATACAGCCTGGTAACAGTCGGAGAGATGGACAGACAGCAGACAGACAGACAGACAGCGGAGTCTTAGTAATAGGGTCCCGTTTTTTACCCTTTGGGTACGGAACCCTAAAGGGTCATAAAAAGAATACTCTTCTAACAAGTCCGCCTGCGGCATGGTCCCCAGTATGCTGGCGGTACCCACCAAACAACTCAACAAATTTTATAAAAATCTGAGAAAAAAAAGAAATCGACGACAAAATAAAAATTGGCCCATTTAGACAAATTTCGCCCCGTGAAATTTGTTTGTCAGAAAGTTTATCGAAAGGTATTTTTACTATTCTCAAAAAAAGTTGAATAGTAATTTAAATTTAAAAGGTTTAATGAAAATTTATCAAAAGCCCTTCGACTAAATAAATATACAAAATATCCCCTTGAGTTACAACAAGACATACATACATTTGCATGTATCTAGTGAATGGTAGATAGATTGCATGAAATCGGCAAAATTCGCAAGTCAGTTCTCAGCCAATTAGACTAACACAAATGACCTAGAACCATACAAAGGTACATTAAAATACTTAGCGTCTTTGGTTAATCCGTTTAAGACTTGGAAAAACTTTAATTAACCATTTTTTCTAATTGCACAATCAAATTAGGGTAATTCAGATTACTATTGCGTATACAAAATTTTGTCCATTATCGCAAGTTAACCTTATATTATAAATGCCAAGGACGTCAAATCACGTTGACAAAAAATTGTGACCCACGACGTCTTTTGCAGTTTATTATTTTAAGGACAGGAATGATATACCATCAACGCAAGTTAACCTTATAAACGCCAAGGACTTCAAATCACGTTGATAAAAAATTGTGACCCACGACGTCTTTTGCCGTTTATTATTTTATGGACAGGAATGATATACAATCAACGCAAGTTAACCTTATAAATGCCAAGGACGTCAAATCACGTTGACAAAAAATTGTGACCCACGACGTCTTTTGCCGGTTTTTTTATTTTAAGGACAGTAATGATGTATACAATCAAATAGCCAATTTAGTATAAGACCAAGAGAGGTTATTTATTAAAAGGTACCCGAAAATTTTTCTTACCATAGTCAGGTGAAAATTTTCACAGTAACACGGGTTCAGTTAGTCAGGACAGCGCGCTACGCGGGCGCACATATTGTGAATACATATGCCGGGGCCACACGCTTGCCAAGCTTCGGCAAGGGCAACCTATCCTGAAATACTAATTTTTGTATCCCATCTGTAACGTTTCGCCAAATTTTGATTTGTCCCAAAGTATTTTTTTTCCAAACCTATTAAGAGTACTATTATTATATTACTCCTTTAAAAAAAACATATTGTGAAAAATATATTGATAATTTCAACCAACTTTTGGAAGTGAACAAGCTTCGGGTAGTAAAATAGCTATTTCATGCTTTTATTGCGTGCAGTCGAAAAAAAGTTGATAAAACTAATTTCCGTCTGAATTTTGTCAATTTCGAGTAGTTTTTGAAACAAAAATTATCAATGAAAAATTCAAACAGTAGGTTTCAAATATATAGCAATAAATCCCTATAATCCTTTTCTAGGTAGTAATATCAATAATATGTTAAGGAACATGTTTAATCATTGAGAAAAATATCTAAAACAATCAGCATTTTTTTTTATTTTTCAGAATAATCATTAAAAAAACCTAACCTAACCTAACCTAATCGTATTTTATTCGGTTTCCGCGACTGTCACACATTTAAATAAAACAATTTAAACGGATTATATCGCATATATAAATTGCGGTATCTGTAAAGGTACTGAAACGTCAGGGAGGCTAAAATAATTAATATACGCGATATAATCCGTTTAAATTGTTTTATCTAACCTAATCGGTTTTTTAAAACGATGTTTAGATATAAAATCCTGAAAATATTACGGGTTTCGGGAAAAAAATTCTTTCGAATAAATGAACCTTTGGCGAAAGGCTACAGATTGGAACAATGTTTCGGAGTTAATAATTATAGGACACCCTCGGCAACCCTACAGGATTTCCGTCTCACTCTAACATATAACTGTGTTTGCAGGCTTGCCAAGGCTTGGCAAGCATGTGGCTACGGCATTAGAGCCAGTCGATACGGCGCGTTGCATTGCGTTGCGTCGTCATCACAGAGCACTGCGCGGGCGCACGAATTGTGAATAGCTATGCGCTGTGTGCGGTAAGACAGCGACGCGAGGCAGCTAGTGCAACGCAGCAGCTAGTTTCACGCGGTGCGAGGTAACACACCATGCAATACTGTAGAGTTACCATGATTTACGGTCTGCCGGGCCACACGCTAGCCCACAGGACGCAGTTATATGTTAGATGCACGGTGTAGTTCCGTTTCATTCTAACATTCCTGCAGGCTTATCAAGGCTTGGCAAGCATGCCGTTGCATGTGATGGTATATTATTATTATTATTTATTATTTATTTCTTTATTAATTTTACAACAAAGATTACATATAATCTAAAGCCCTGCGAAACTGTTATAGTTTCTGTAACTGCAATACGACTGTATTACGACTGTGCAGCCAGCTTGCAGTCTGTATACGGTTGACAGACACTCGAGCTAGGGCAACACAGTAGCAGCTAGTTTCACGCCGTGCGAGGTAACACACCATGCAATACTGTAGAGTTACCATGATTCACTCGAAGACGGCATCGGTAATATTTTTTTATATTGAATATGTTTACGTTTTCCTGATCGAGTATAGTGCCCCGGTTTATGATACTGTGACATCTGCCTGTAGTTTCGCAGATATGAGAGGTACGCGGATAGGCCATATGTCAAAATGAGCATGTACCGGAGGGCTTCAAATTGCAATGACAAAGCAAGTGACTATAATGGGACGGTAACTTTTTGTAAAAAAAAAAAATCTGTCTTGGATCAAGAATTTCTCCATAACTTTTTTTGAGCTCGCTATTCAAAAAACAAAAAAGTGATCTCGAGATTGAATTAAACTACAGTTTGAACCATCTTCGCTGGGTTCGATTCCCGGTCTCTTCCGCCAGATTACGCATTAAAAATTTTCTTTGTTCTTTAATATTTGTATCAATGGTTCAATATAAAAAAATGTGGTGTATCCACATTCAAAATAATGAGACATTACACGTTTCACAAATGTATAACTTTCTCTATAGATACTGATGAAAAAGGAAGTGAAATCTTAACCTGGCTTACCCTAAGTTTTTGTTTGGCGCCTCTGGTAACCATGTATATGTGTTATTTTTTGTGACAATAGTCAGATGCGCTTAAAAAATACGTCAAATTACGGAAAACCAGCCTGCGAATCCCTATAACCTATGTGCTTAGTAACTAAATTGGCATTTAATATTTCCTTATTTATGTTAAAAACGGAAAATCACATTTTACTTCACGCAAGAAATAAATTCATACTGTCCTTTCTTTTCCCATTTCGTGGCCACCCTCTTTCCTTAATCCTATAACCTATACGAGTATGCTTAATCAGCAGGGTTCCTAAAATGTGTGCAAAATTCATTAAAATGCTTACGTACGTCATTTCAATTGATTTTTCTAGTATTTTCCGATGAAAATGAATTTTCAACAGGTTTTAAGACGTTAACGCTAAACGCCTGACATTTTACATGTGATCACGCGACACTACGCAATTAAAAGTAAATTCATATTGTCACATTGTCCTCTCTCTTCCCACTTGGTGGACACCCTGGTCCCCCACCTGCGCGTGCGCCGTCAGTTGCGCGCGCGTCGCGAGGAAAGCGCCCGCGTCGATCCAGAGTCAACCGCATTGAAAGTTGAAAAGGTTACTATAAAATTAACTATTAATCAAGCCACGGATTGCCTTTTTTGTAACGCTCTTATTTGTGCTTGTAAATAAATTGTAATTGTCTTTTAGATAGAGTTGAGACTGCAATTCGTTTCATGACAATTGATTTTGTAAGATTGAAGCGTGGTTGTAGTTTTCTTTAATTTAATTATTAGTTTTAATGGTATTGTGCTTTATCAGGGTGAGTAGGATTTCACTTATTGTGTATGTCTTGTGATTGTTGTAAATTAATTGAGTATTTACTTACTTCACAAAATCTCTTAAGGTCCTATTAAGTAACATTTTATGTTATAGGTATTAGTTGGAAAATGTTTTTTATTTTTTCAGTTTAAGCTGTTTTGTTTTTTCAAACAATGTGTGTAATGTCTAAGGTAAAATCGATGGTGGAATAGTACCTTATGGTAATATTAGGTTGTGAGTTGAGGTGATAATATTTACCCATTATGTTAAAAGCTAAGTATAGGTATTATGTTCCGATTTAAATAGCTATATTACGGATTTTTCTCCTTAAAAAAATAATTTCATAAATACGCCTTAAAAAAATAGGTTTGAAATGTGAATTTCATAAATTAGCCACATATTTAGCGTCACTTTGCGTTATATATATCTAGCTGGAATTTGCAAGAAAACTATAGCCGAAAATTTGTCAACTACTACACGTAGTTGTTGTTGTACAACTGTACAACAACAACTACAACTACTGTAATATATATTGATAACTCAAAAACATAAGTAGTTACTTACCGCACCGTTTAAGTAGAAATTTGTGACTAAAAACAAAAACATTTTGCAAAACAACGAATAAAAAGTAAAGTACATTGTAAATTACTGCAGTCACACGGTATTCAAGTTAGCCGTAAGTGTCCAATTTTGACGTAACTACTCTTAAATTAATATCGAACTTTGTTTGCAAATTATGGCAATTTTTTCTTCAAAAAAGAAAGTAGCTAGTATGTTGAAGGTTTTATTGTAATTTATATAGTCTGGACATAATTGGGTGCATTTGTGCAATAGGTTATATTGATTTTTTAACTCCCGACGAAATAAGAGTGCAGTTATAAGTTGAACATGTGTGTCTGTGTATTTGTGTATCTGTGTCTGTCTGTGGCCTCGTAGGTCCCAAACGGATAAACCAATTTTAGTGCGATTTTATTTAAATCGAAAGACTTCTCCGTCGAGGTTCTTAGCTATATTTGGTGGTAATAAGACGAGTAGTTTCAAAGATTTGATCTCAGGCAATATTTGAAGCTAAGAAGTTCAAATCTTGTAGATATGTTCAGTTTTAGTAGTATTTTCTATATCACTCATTGAATGATGGCCTCTTCGGGGCCTATGATGATTGCGTTTATCACGTGATGAATAAGTGACAAAGTATCTGTCACTCACACTCGCATTTTGTTAAAACGTGACGGATGCTTTGTCACTTATTTATAGTTTGATAAAAGCAACCATAGGCCCCCTGATGACCAGATACTTGTCTCGGGGGTTTATTTAATTTAGGTCACTTTAGTTATTAAAAATAATTTAACGCGACATTTACAAAAAAAATATGTGGGCATTTACAAAGAATCGAATCTTTTAATTATTATTGTGGACATTAGTCGGCAAACTAAAGGTACCAGCTTCGATTCCCGATGTGCGTCACGGAATATATCTCATTTTGCGGATTTTTATTTTCTATTTTTTAAAGTCCTTACTGTTGAGTACATTTTCATTTATAACTTTTGTATTTCTTGTTTTTTTTTTAATCAGCGATTACAAATTTAGTTAGAGTCGTTTTTATAAACGCGCCTGATATCCGACGAATATGAACCTAATACGGATAATTGTAGGTCTTTATTTCACTACCAATTACGACGTGATATGCCGTCATTGAGCTTCCTGTCCTTACAACTATTTAGAGGGTTAAATGTAAATAATAACAGTTAAATTGTGACGTCATCCACGAACGACCTTGCCTTGAGGCCATTTCAAATTTCACGCCCAATAAAATTACGAATGTTACATATAATCGAATATAATAACATATAGTCACGACTTAAAAGCAATTTTAATTGATATTGTGATCATTAGTTTTATAGTTTTATGACTGTTAGTCAACATCTTTATGATTATTATTCAAGACGATCAACCTCTTTTTTATGTTGTTACCAAAAGATAATCAAATTTAAAAATAACATACCACCTGTTTTTAGCTAGAAAAATAACTCAAGGTTTTTTTTTTAATTTGTGAAACATGTAATGTTTCATTATTTTTGAATGTCGAGACACTAAAATTTTCATTGTGCTTTGATCTTTGTATCAAGGTTACTAGAGTGATTATTTATTTAAATCAACAACGCTTTTTAAACGACAAATACTTCAGGCGTATTCTACTATTTTTTTTTTACTTACTTAAATCTTCATTTTCATAATGTCCCTAATATGAGTATGTTGCACGAATTAAACGAAAAAAAATAATTAAATAAATAATAAACAGTGAACAATTTTCAATGAAACCAAAATTTCATCATTTTTCAAATCGTAAGATCAATTTCAACGATTGACTAACTAATTTTAACTACTTTTTGTCCAAAGCATGCATGTTGCCTATAGCACGTTGAATAAATGCTAAATTCATTTGAACAATGCTCGTATGATAATTAAATTTGCATGAACTATTACTAAATAAATTTAAACTACCACTAAATATATATAGACGATAATACCACATAATACTAATTAACATTATTTGAACTATTATTAAACGAATCCGAGCTATCACTAAATTTATATGAACAAATTATTATTTGACAAAGAAAACTCCCGTGTGACTCAGACATATTCAAACGCATATAAAACAGTCAACTGTCGCTCGACTTGTCGGTTCGCGATTCATCATCAGGAGCACCGCTCAGTCGTGGCGGCGGCCGATCAAACATTGAGTTCGCGAATCGATTCAAAACATGTCGAGAGACATTCGACTTATACGACATGAGTGACTCTGTTTCATAAACATTGTAATTATTATTTGGGTGGATCAACTTCTTCTTGTTGTTATTCTGTCCCGTAACCCAGGAGACAATATTTAATAATTAAACATCTTAGAAAAGTGTTGATAATTTACAATATTAGTATTTTCAAGAGAAAATACTAAATAAGAATGGGCTTATGACTGCTGCAATTACAACATTTTTGTTGAATATTTGCGCCGAAAATCGTAGTTTTAAAGAGTAACCCAGGGGACCCTGGCAACAAGCAACAGAAAAAAGTTGATTGACCCATTTGAGTACTTTATTTGAACTATCATTAAATTAATTTAAACTATCCTTGTTACAGATTGGCAAAGTAATCCGTAAATGCATGAGACCGCTCCGTTGGAAAAGGGTGTAACCCAAAAAGTGTTCGATTTTCTCAAAGACTTTTTTTACATATACATAAAATTCGCACTGTACGCAGTAGCAATATATATACTGTTTTACTACTATGACTATTATTTCGGATGATTTTTAGTGAGATAATGTGAAGTGTTAGTGTTGTGAAGTGAAGTGACAAACGGACAGATAGACGGAAAGACTTTTGCATTGGAGAGGATATTTGGTAAGTTTTTTAATTAACACAATAGTTTTGTTTCCTTACGAAAGGGCCTCCTCGCGTGGGTTTTGGCCCCGGACAAACGTGACTAGAAGACCATATTGAAACACTGTCCCGTGAACGAACTGCGAATAGGTTTAATATTTAAATATTTACTTACCTAATTTTACTTCTTCTTCCGCTGGCGCTACAACCCTTTGTGGGTCTTGGCCTCCTCCACGATCTTCCTCCAGTTGTCACGATGCCTGGCTACCTTCTTCCAGCTGGTGAACTTCCCCATCTTCCTGAGATCTTTCTCCACACAATCACTCCAACGTTTTCTAGCAATTATTCGTGAAATATATTAAAACTAGAAGGTCGTCCGCGGATTATATTTTCTCTTTGAATGTCCAGCTAGCCCTGTACCAAAATTGGTTAAAATCCGTCTAGCCATTTCAGCATGCTGAGAGGATAAAAAAGAATGGATGGCGTTGTATGATTGTACGGCCAACACAAATGCTGTATGGCGCTGTTAAGATTAATCCTGAAATAAATAACCCCGTAGAAAACTGATTCTCAATACAATTTTAGGATTTTATACTAGTGTGTAGTTATCTATCTAGTAGTATTAGTTTTCTATGGAAAGGGGTCACAATTTCAGGAAAAATCTTAATAGTGTGATGCAGGATCGTCATTTGTTTTATATGGGTGCGCGGCGAAAATGCCACCGAAATGTCTGGACAAATTATAAATAATTTTGGTACAGGGATAGCTGGACATTAAAAGATGGTTATAGGATACTATTTATCCGTCTACGGTAAAAAAAGACGCGGACAAAGTTGTGGGCACCTCGTAGTATATGGGCAAATTTTTATTTTGTTGTCGTTTTTTTTTCTCAGATTTCAATAAAATTTGGTGAGTTGGTAAAGTTGCTTATTCTGAACAAGGTCAGCCCAATTTCACGATATGTCCTACAAAATTTTCCATTGAGTTACAAAAAATGTATGGATTTTTTGTAACTCAATGGAAAATTTTGTAGGACATATTTTGAACAAGGTAAGCCCAATTTCACGATAATGTACCGTGAAATTGGGCTTACCTTGTTCAGAATAAGCAACTTTACTAACTCACAAAATCTTATTGAAATCTGAGAAAAACAAAAAAACAACAAAATAAAAATTTTCCCATATAATAAAACATATCCATAGTCATTGACACGGTCATTTCTTGATATTTTCCACTTAAATCCTTACTACACATTATTTTTAACTTCCTACACAAGTCGTGTGTATTAACGTTATTTCTTTTAAACACGCAGGTACAATAACTCACGCATTTCCTATTTACAATAAAAACATTACTACCATTTGTTTTACGCAGGTATAAGGTCAATAACCCATTGTTTGACACTTGGTCGCATAAAATTAATACTCCTAATTGTCATTTGTCATAATTTTCGTAGCCATAATTTTAACTTTTCTAGGAAACAGATAACTTTTAAGATTGTTGTTAAACAAATCTAACCTAAGCTTAAGCTTTTAAGTACTCTTAAAACTCTTGTAAAGTTAATAGTTTCAGAATGATAGTTAATGATTTTATACCAATCAATTTCATGCCAGCCTATAAGATTCCTATACACTTACTTTCAAATAGTTGGTAAGCCGTTCGTCCTTATACTGCCATGCTAAGCTAAAAGACGACCTTTTTGTATGGAGCTCCATACCAAAAGGTCGCATTTTACCTTAGCACGGCAAAATGACTATAAATTAAGCTTGAAAGTTTTAACTATTAGGACAGTGTACTAGGATAAAATTCCATGTGTGCAAACTAGCCATTTTATAAATACTTACTAGAAGATTCGCTTCGAAGATGCATGGAAGAATAATAACATAAAAAGAGTTTTTTTTTCGCTTCTTCGCAGTCCAGTAAAAAGTATCCTATAACCAAAAATTTTAAATCGGTGCAGCCGTTTCGGCGTAGTAAAAGGTCATAGATTTAATTTTTATAATATTATAGATGAATTAAAAATAAAGGTGCCAGATGAGCCTAATCTATAAAGATGCCGGTTTCACTTTAAGGTCTGCTGACGAGATCGAGAAAGAACCGTCGAAATTTTAAATGGTTTATACTTATTTGTAGAAAACTGAAATTTTATATTATTTATATAAGTAGTTAAGTTACTAATATTATCTAAAAATGGAAATACAATTTAAACTAAATACTTAACTAACTAAAATATACGCTTAAACGGTAAACTACATATTAAAAAAGTCCCCAAGATGCTGGCAGCATTTCCTCACTGAATAGCAACGCTAATATGTTGAGCGAGGAAGCTGCCAGCTCTTTCGGTCCCATATGGTTTCTTTACTCATACTCATTTGTTAATAAAATGTCCACATTTTACAAGTGAATACAATAAGTCGTCAAATTTCATATAAAGTAGCAGAATTCATCATTGTTGTAAAAAGCATTGGACGATATTTATGTCATAATAGGTATCGACCAGTCTTTTTGTGATTTGCTTGAAAAGGAAATTGTTTCATTTAAATTTCCAATAGATGTCATCAAAAATGTGTAATTTAACCCATAAGATAATAAGTTGTGGTCCCTATTAAAGCTCAAATGAGGACAAAGCTTAAGCTAATGCTCCGTCCACTGGTAACAGTAAATATGATTGGAAAGCTATCGATTACGTTTGTATCGATATCGAGTCGAGGTCGAGTTACGTCAGTTACACTTTTACTCGGACCGACCTATTTAATCGATTGTCGATGTTAGGCAAATACGTTACAGATTCCGGATTAGGGAGTGCAATTCGGATGTATTCCGGGGATTCCCGGTAATCCCTTTTTGACGACATTGTACCTAACATTCATAAAATTGTTTAGCAGTGCGTTTTCGGGCCATATTAGACTTTTACAATGTATTCGATATTACTTAAGCATCTTTATTAGAGTAGTGACTATATAACTTGCCTATAGATAAAAGAACAGGAGTAGAAAACCAATGCTATTAATGCCTGCATTATACTCTTCACAATGGTAAACTAGCATATCTGCAAATTTCATTGTTTTGTTTTTTTCGGCGAAAACGACTTAAAAAGTATGAAGTCTCAATACGTAAATACAGATAAGTTCTTATTTCGTATTTTATCCTACTCCTATTTAGTTAGATTTTTGATCAAATTCAACACAGGTGGTTTGGAATATCGCTCTTTAGCGATAAGACCGCTACTGTTATTCAAATTTTGTCTCTGTGTTCATGTGACGCCACTGCATATAATTATGAAATAATTGTGACATAAAATGCGTAACACTATCTTAATAATTTAAAACACAAACACACAAGATTTCTTTTTGCGTAACTTCCGAAAAGCATTATCGACATTTAAATATAAATTAACACTTAGTATTCAAAAATCTGAAAATTTTCTTATTAAGAAACTGCAAGTTTACATAACTACTTATTTACTTAGTTAACTAACAAAATGACCGCAAATCTATATAAGTTAACAAATTTATTTTATTAAACATACAATTTGCTATTAATTAATATTTCTATATTGTTTTTTTTTCTTTTCGCGCTCCCTAATAGTATCGTGGTAACATAGTAGTTTTAACTACCTATATCTATGTATTTAAGTGTAAACTGCATTTACGTTAACATTATTTCGTTTTATTTTATTTTATTAGTATTTTTTTATATTATGTCTATCAACATATTTTGCAGCAGCATGTTCCAGCTTAACATTTATTTATCACACAACACAACAGATTACCAACCACTCATTAAAAATACGTCTATCTCAATATATAACCTAAGCTAAGCTATTGAATAATTGTTGTATATAACAACTTTGGTGTAAAGTTGTGTTTGTGTTATGCATAAAGTTTTAACATGTTTGTTAATGTAAGTTTTTTAAAGAGCACATCAATCAAAAAAATAACACAACTTCTACCTAATCAATATGTTGCCGGAGGAAATAAGACAAATCCAAACAAGACAAACATCCAATAGAATGTAAAAAAAAACTTATTTAAACTACTACCAAAATATGCCTATGTACCTAAAATAAGAAACATAGGTACTTATGTATCTAAAATAGAGATTTTCTAAAGAGATCCCACGGTCAAACCTGCCACTGGTTTTGTGGGACATTGTATTAGCCGTAAGGAAAATATATAAGTTCCTAATAAATAAATAAAAAGTTGCCGAAAATTGGTGATAAATTAAAGACATTAAAGACATTTATTTACTGTCAAGACTGTGTACAAGGTCATATTACAGAATTATAGTTTCAACAGTTTATCCATTTCGGACGTACAATATCAATTTCTATGAAGAATTACCTAAAACTTAACTATCTGCGCTAAAATATTCATTTAAATTTTAGAAACATCTACCACTTTAAGTTTCCTCTTAAACTGACTTACACCTTCAAGCGACTTTAAACATTCAGGTAAATGATTGAATATTTTGATTCCAGCGACATACGGGCTCTTGCTTAATATGTAACTGGAAGGCCGAATCATCATCATGTTTATATTGGGATCTGATATTATTTTTCAAGTCACTTCTTTTAATGAAAACGTCGTTTCTACCTTTAATAAATAAACAAATTTCTAGAATATAAATACATGTCAAAGTTAAAATATTATTATTCTTAAAAATATCTCTTAGTGATTTATAATTCGTAGACTTCTTTTTTGCAAAGCAAAAGTTGATTGTACATTTACAGAGTTCCCCCAAAATAAAATGCCATATGTCAGTATAGGTATATTTCCATAATACGTATGCGGTTTTTGCAACATCAATTGAAGTGATATTTGTCAGCATTGATAATGCATAACAGCTCCCAGCTAGCTTTTTATTTATTTTCTCAATGTGATTCTTCCAGATAAAATTGCCATCTATTGTAATTCCTAAAAAAAATGTACTACTGACTTATTCAACCTTCTTATTTTCAATTTCTATGTTTAAACTTTGGGGTGTTTGATATAGTTCGTGAGTTGTAAAATTTTTGTCTTATTCAGATTGACACTTAAATGTAATGACGAAAACCAACCCATTACAATTCAGTAGTAATATCAAGATCGTGATCCTTTGATACAAAAATAGTCGCATCGTCAGCGAACATAACACATAAGTTGTTAGTTATTCGAGGAAAGTCATTCACATATATCAGAAACAATAGGGGTCCCAAGTCCCAACACACTGCCTTGAGGTACTCCTTGCAGAATATTTCCGTATTCTGACTGTGCCTTTGTAACCATTTTTGTAGTTTTGTCATATGTATCTAGAACTGTGGCTTGTGATCTATTTGAAAGATAAGACGCAATTAATTCTAGGGCAATTCCGCGAATCCCGACGTTTTCAAGCTGTTTCAGTAGTATGTCATGAGAAACGCAGTCAAAAGCCTTCGAAAAATCTATAAACAGCCCAATAGATGTATTTTTTTTATTCACATCTAACCATATTAGCTGCAGGATACTAAAAATAGCCAGTGTCGTATTTTTGCCTTTTTGAAATCCAAACTGGTTATCATTTAAAATATGGTGTTTATTAAGAAACCACATTAGACTGTTCAATATTACTTTTTCAAATACCTTGGGGAAGTTAGACAATAGAGCAATAGGTCTTTAATTATTTATATCCTGTTTGGAACCTTTCTTATGGAAGGGTTTTATCAACGCCTTTTTAGGTCGTCTGGAAAAATACCTTTTTCTAGAGTCAAGTTAATAACGTGAAAATAATACCTTGTCACTAGGAATTTCAATTCAAATAATGAAACATTGTTATTTAGACCCAGAAATAAGTAGAAACAAGGTCATGACAGACTTTAAATGGCAGTGAGTGGTGCACATAGCTCGTAGGACGAAGGTATTTATTTTTATTGATATCACAATAATATTAAAAGTCATAACTAAATCTACATAATTATATATAAAAAAACATAACTAACTACAATACAGGATGAAACAAGATCGGACCCCCTTGGCAAGTTCCCGAAGACGCTGGCAGCATCACCACTTTTTAATTGTATCTTATTTATTATATCTGCAATAAAATAGCCATTACTAGAATTTTCCAAGAGTTAGAAGTATCCTTTACTATTTATATTAGTCTAATAGCATTAAACATTAATAATACATCATCTATCATTATTTATTACTAAAGGAAACCAGTAATATTTTATCGATTTGGACATCCTCAATTAATTGTTTCCAAATGATTATAAACTGAAATGTCAATTAATGAATTTGCACATAAATTGTGGTTATAAATCGTAAATATCAATAAAACGGGTTTCATCATTATAAATAAGAATCACAAAGATATCTATTTATGATCATTTACGAAATTCAATGGTAAGCTTTTTTTTTACAATATTAAAAATACATAAAAATCTTGTGGCTTATAAAGAAATATTAAGGGACAATCTTACTCGTACACAGATCGACCATGTCCCAAACTAAGCGATGCTTGTACTATGGGTATGTGATGGGTATTTAATAAATAAGTACATATTCGTCTTCACTCGTTTATTTTATAGTTCTACCACAGATTGTGACAAATTTTAAAATAATGAGTGCTAATAATTTGATTTAATATGATTTAATTGAATTTTAATATGAATGTAAAATGTTAGTATTAATTATACTATATAGTCAAAAACCTTATTTTTAGTAAGGTATAAAATTTGTACGCCAAAAGGCAAAACACAGAGCACTGTATGTTTTTAAAATATAAGATCTTATTGTACTACTTACCTGTGATTTACAAATAAATTAATTCTATTCTATTCTATTCTATTTTAATAAACTGCATCAGTTTGCTGAGTTTCTTTCGGCTTCCTTCTCAACAGCGTTCTGGTAGATTATTATTCAAACTTGTATAGTGCTTTTGTGGCCTACTTATAAAATATTTAATTTTGGTTTTTGACGAAGTTACGAATATCTCTAATTTATCCAATTCATCAACTGTGCCGCGCGGTGTTATCCGCTCATCCCACGGGAACACTATATTTTTTCGGGATAAAAAGTAGCCTATGTGTTAATCCAGAGTACCTTGATAATAAAATTTATCAAAATTGGTCCAGTCGTTTGAGCGCGAAGAAGTAAAGTAAGTTTTGACGAAGTTACGAATATCTCTAATTTATCCAATTCATCAACTGTGCCGCGCGGTGTTATCCGCTCATCCCACGGGAACACTATATTTTTTCGGGATAAAAAGTAGCCTATGTGTTAATCCAGAGTACCTTGATAATAAAATTTATCAAAATTGGTCCAGTCGTTTGAGCGCGAAGAAGTAACAAACACATAAACACACTCACAATCTTTTGCCTTTATAATATTAGTGTAAGAATAACAATATTATGTTACGAGAATGTGATTCAAAGTTACATAGCATTAACGCAACAGTTGAATAATTAGGCGCAAATGACTTCAAATCAAATTGTCATAAGTGTAATTGCTATGTCGCAAATACAGTGTGTATATTTGATATAACCGCAAATTTTACGGGGTCTTAGTATAGGCACTTATTAATATATTGATTCGTAAATTATTAAAAAATCCGGACTTTCTTTTCCATATTAAATAATTCATCACGCAATGTATTTGCTATCTATCCAGCTATCCTTGTATACAGATACACATGTTAAACTTATAACAACCCTGTTTTCATCAGGGTTAAAGAAAGAACTACCAGAGAATTTGCCCTTTGAATATATCATTCATTGGCATATAGGTACCTGCATCCCGTTATTTTCGCTTTATATTTAACCTTATGCTTGTCGTTAAGGAAAACAGCCACAAACAAACAACATAAAAAAGTTTGCGTCCATTGACCCTATTACACCTGATCCGTAATGCCATGAATTTTAAGAGGCCTAATTCCTTTTAAAAGGCTGATGGTTTTAGACATTTTTCTCTATGATCAAACATGTTTCTTAACATATTATTGATGTTACTACCCAGAACAGGGCTTTTGGGATTTATTGGTATATATTTAAAACCGACTGCTTAAACTTTTCATTGATAATTTTTGTTTCAAAAACTACTCGAAATTGAGAATATTTACGCGGAAAATTAGTTTTTTCAATTTATTTTCGACTGCAAGCAATTAGAGCATGAAATAGCTATGTTACTACAATGGTCTGTGGTTACTTCCTAGAACTCGGAGAAAAATATTATTCACTTAAAAAAGTTGGTTGAAATTATCAGTAAGTATATTGGTCATAATATGAGAAAAATAAATTTTAAAAGGAATAAGGCCTCTTAAGACGACATATCGTCTGTTGACAAATGAAACTCACTAAGTAACAAATATATACTACAAAGCTCGTATCTCAGTGTAAATCTACTCACTAGATACGAGGTTTTGAAGGGGAACAATTTAAACGCTCACCAAAATGGCTTTTATACCCCAAAACTAAATTCCAAATAAAATGAATTGCCTCCATATAAATTAGACCCACTCTATACAGTGCTCCCCAAATTAAATCATTTTGTATTCCAAAATCGATATACATTACATCAGAATAATTTTATGTTGAGTCAGTATATCTTTTTGCTGCCCAAAATGGATTTTTTGCTCACCAAATATTGTTTTCGTAAAACATCAAAATTATTATACCAAAAATATCTTTTTGCTTCCCAAAATGGATTTTTTGCTCACCAAATATTGTTTTCATAAATTAGTGTTTCAGCTAGGTAACCATCTAATCCTGATCACCTTTCAGAGCAGATCCGACTCGGCCGGGTTAGGTTAGGTTAGTTTTTTTTATATCCCTAAAAAACGCTCCATAATGTGCGGTAGTCATTATTAGCTATGCTATATCAATTTGAAATTTTCTCCATACAAATCGTTTTTTTTCGATATTTTCCGAATTTGTCCGAATTTTCGGACAAGATTTCAGATTCATATTTTTGAGCCCCGAGAGCCCCCCGATACCGAGTTTTAGTCGCCCAGCACAAATTTGAAATTTTGGTGAAAAAAGCCATTTTGGTGAGAATTTAGTTTTTTTAAAAATTACTAAAATGGAAGTAATAATATAAAATATTGGTGACATCCATTTAACAATAATATAGATTATTTGGTCTGAAATTAACTTTAATGGTGTTCATATATTTTTATAGCATGTAAGAAAAATAATTATTTGCTTTATTTATAGAATAGTTTGGGATACACTCTTTGTTGAGCATTCATCCGTTTTGGCAAGCATTAAGAATTTATTGGAAGTAATTTATCAACATATTTGGTAGGCGTTGAAACACAAGCCGTTTTGAAGAGCAGTCACAGATTTTATGTCAGTTTTGTGACCTCGGCGATATCACTGCAAATGTCCCTATGCTGTTAGTTTACTTTAAATTTTGTACCAAGGCAACTAAGGCGTCCCATATAAATGTGGCTAAAACTTTAAGCGATTGGGTTGAATGGTAATGTATTGGGCATATCACCACATAATAGAGATATATAATATATGGGTAGTGCAAAAGGAAATTAAGAAATAAGAGTTCTACGCGTACGAAGTCGCGGGCAAAAGCTAGTTAAGAAATATTAATGACGTTCCATTTTATAACCAACATTTCATATTAAGAACTTAGTAAGTAACAAAGCGGAATCGTCTGTCGACAACCAAATCTCGCTAAGTAACAAATATCTACTTAAATAAAGCTCGTATCTTGGTTTCAATCTACTTACTAGATACGAGATTATAAAGAGCAGTGACAGACATTTTAGTGACTTTTGGTTGTCACCAGGCGAAATGTTACAAATACAAATACTCTTTATTGCACACCTCCCACATCAAGGAATATACAACACAACATGAGATACATTGGTTCACTATTGGTCTTGCAGAAACTTTTTTGACATATATTTGTTTTGCATAATGATACTTGGCAGAAGTAACGTTTGGCAGAAACATCTTACGCAGTGTATGCTTTGGCATAAATCATTTCGCAGATTTTTATAATACCGAATCTTATATTGGCATAATGTTGATGAGCATAACAGTCTTCTAAACGAATAGTGCTTCCGCAGATTTTTTTTATGCATATTATTTAGGCGGCATAAAGTTTTCAAGCTCATTTTGTACATGGAGTGGTATGGTAGCCGGCCGTTGCCGCGCGGCTCGCTCGTTTCGCTCGCTCGTTAGGGTCTCAGTTCAACCTAACGCTCCTCCTCGCTTCGCTCGTCGTCGTACCTAACCTAATCCAAGTCGGACTTGCCATAAGGTGGAATCAGGACCTAATTTATGCATTAAAATTGTTGTGATAAAAAATTTAGTGACCGTCGCCCCGCGGCGGCAAGATACCTAACACTGCTCCTCGATTCAATCGTCGTCGTACCTTATGGTGATTCTGGGACTCTATTTCCTTTTTGAAAGTGAATCGGGTGTGTTGGGGCCGTAAGATACAGCTAACTATTATGCCATAGAAAATTTGGTGGGACTTACATTCTACTACGTAAAATTTACCTATTCCACTTTTCTGCTAGTAGAAAATAATTATGCTATTGTAATCGTATGCTATAGGATTATTATGCTACATAAAATTATGCTAAACCAAAGTCGGCCAAAGAGATATTCTACAAAACAATGTGCTGCAAAATGTGTCGTATGCGAGGTAGTAGTAATGCCAACTATACCTTTATGCCATCTTACCATTCGACCGAAAGTGTTTCTGCGAAACGAGTTATGCGAAGTGTATTTCTGACCTATATTATTCTGCCAGATGAGGGTAACCCGATACATTATAAAATAACAGGCAGAGGTAAACAACAGGCGGTCTTATGGCTAAATAGCAAATGTTGTTAAGTATATGGCTCAATTAATGTCAAAAAGTCGTAAAAATCTGTATATTCTGTCCACTTTGTTACGTCTTAGAAATAGTAACAAAGTGGAAATGCTATTAACATTTCTCAATGTATGCCAATTATAGCACAGTTATAAGTGCATCCCTTCTCACGAAATGTCCAAAGCATCTATAGACATTATTTTACTGTATTCACAGACTGTCGTAGTCATTTTGTCGAGGATTCTGTTGTTTCTTTACATAACGCTAAACCAGTTGTGAAATGCCACCGAAAGGTCAGTTGACCGTTGACATGCGACGATTTAAATAACGTGATCCTGATTGCCAGATATGTCGACATGTTGAATAATCTGCGGATATCCAAGAGTTGTGACGTCTGGATTTCGCAAGGTTAGGTTAGAATGTTTGTGAGTGGTACGCCAAAATCTTGAACTAAGCTGCTGACTTGCAGAGACGAAATATTTTATTTTTGTAACGGTTATAAAGCACAGGGTACTGTCAAAAGATATCGAAGACTGTCCAGCAGCCAAAACCTGTTCACTTAAATTTACCCCAAAGAACGCCACCATAATCGGCCCGGCAAAGGAAAATATCAGAGTAAACCACGTCTCTGTCACTCTCATCAGAGCGTTTTATTGCACAAAACTTTTTACATGGCAAACTTAATGCCTAATGGCATTCTCTACAGGCCAACTATAGGCCTAAACAGAGATACTAGAATTGGTCCAGAGCAGAAATTTATGAAACCGTATAATTATTGTGAGCACCGTTATTTTATAAACTAACTAGTGATATTGTGAACTGACTGATAGGTCAGCGCGCCTTTGCTGCTTGCTTTTATCACGCGATAAATAAGTGACAAAGCATCCGTTACGTTTTGGCAAAATGCGAGTGTGAGGGACAGATGCTGTCACTTATTTATCACGTGATAAACGCAATCATCATAGGCCAGCTGGTTGGGTTAGTTTATAAAGTAAACAAGATGCAAACTTACACTTGAGGTTTACATAGGTACCTTTTGCAACTTATTGGCAACCTGTCACCGACCGAACCGTACCAGACGTGCCAATAGTTGTGCAAACTGCGCGTGATATTAAATCAATAGTTTAAGCCCACCGTCCATTTTGTCACCCGTCGGCCTTCGCTGCGCCCGCGCAAGGTTGTACAACCGGACAGTCTTTGGAATTCCGAGATTTTCCACTAGTATAAACCTTTATAAACAAAAGGTCGTTAGGGTGTTGTACGTTCACTTTATTTTCCTGAATTAAAAAAATAGGAGCTTCCACAATTGTATCCCTGATACTATATGAACTCTGTTAGCAATAAAATTATAAATTGCACCTTTAGAATTATAGTGACCTAATTCAAAATCGACACTTCCATTTTCAATTATATATTTAGAATTAGAGAGACCTAATTCTAAAATCCAAGATTTTGAATTAGATCACTATAATTCTAAAGGTGCGAAATATTAAAAGAAAGAAAGAAAGAAATAAGTTTATTTAGCATAATATAGACATAAACATGATTAACGCGTAATACTTATGTGTAGATTAAATTAATGCTAAAAAGGTCGTCACTCAGCTTAATGTCATGACGTAAGAAATACTCACTTCATGACGCTGATTTTCAGTGACGCCTATACCTGCCTATATTAAGGGACAATCGTACACAAATCGACCTAGTCCCAAATTAAGCAAAGCTAGTACTACTCGTATGGGTATTAGACGACGAAAAACATAATTATATTAACACACCAACCATGACTTAGGCACAAATATCCGAGCTCATCACACAGATAAGTATTTGCCCTTGCCGGGACTTGAGCTCAGGACCGTCGGTTCGGTAGGCTGCTACACTACTGTTTGATCGCAAGCGAAGCTAATTACATGATTAAAATTCGGGTATAAAACTTAGTGTCCTCTTACGGAGTTGTCATGACTGAGCGACCAGCGACGCGGCAAGCAGTTGAGCGAGAGATCCGAGCGTGGCATAATGAGTGAGCGAGACACACGTACCTACACCGCTGCCGCTGTCTGTCGCGCGAACTCATGGCGACTCCGTTATCCTATAACCCAACAGGGGGTTTTACAACCCACGCCATATTTCGGGTTTTTAGTGGTACTAATTTATTTATTTTAAACTTAATTGCACAAAACAAAAGTCAGTACAAATGGTGGACTTAATGCCAAACGTCATTCTCAACTAGTCAACCATCGGGCCAAACAGACATACTAGAATTGGGTGCAAATTAGAAATCTGATGGTACAGAAAGGATCTGTACAACTAAAAACAAAATATTTTTTAACTGTTTATACAGTTAAGACAGGACTAAATATTCCGCAAATGTCAACTATTTTTTGCATAATAAAGCCAAAACTATCCACAGCCATGAAAGTCAGGTCCTTTCAATAGGATTCAGTATTTCGCAAGAAGAACGAAAGATTGAGCAGCATTCCCGTAAACAATGTTTTGAATTTGGTTAATGATAAATCCTTGACATATCGCTTCTGACGCAAATATGACGTATGTACGTTATTGCCACATGAAAGCTGTTTGTAGCGCACTATCCCTGGGTTACTTGTTAGGTTATTATAAGCCTATAACTCAGTATTCATTTAAGAAACTTCATATGGGTTTATCTTGAACCAAAATAACGTTTCCATCAAGATATATGTAATTAAAACCCACACAACCTCCTCAGGCTCTTCTCAACTATAAATTAGGTAATTTAAGTAAGAATCAGCTGCGTTTCGAAAGTCATACTACATTGAGCGGTAATAACAATGACCTCACGTTACATAAGAATAGTCGGATAATGCGGTATTATAACTTGTCTGAATCGAGATACAGACTAACAATCAGTACCAGAGCTTATATAGCCCTTACACAGCTGCAATAAGTCGTATATTCAATTCAATTCAATCAAAAATTTATAAATAAATATCGGACCACCTCACACAAATCGATCTGGTCCCAAATTAAACTCAAGAAGGCTTGTGTTATGGGTACTAGACGACGATATACGTACTTATATAGATAAATATATACTTGATGATCAAACGAACTTAACAAGTGAAGTTCGATCGATATTATATGAGTACGCTTCATTCGAAGATATAAAGACAACATGGTAGTACTTTTAATGTACTGGCAACTTCGCACTTGTAGGTAGTAAGAAAAAAAAAACATGAATTTCCGTTTCCTGCGGGCATCCACCCATGCGCTGCTGGGGTGGCGTGTCCTCATTAGTTTAGAGAATAGGTGGATGTCCACAGTACAAAATTTTTGTTTGGGTAACAGGGTGGGAGGGACCTTATATCTTCGAATGAAGCGTACTCATATAATATCGATCGAACTTCACTTGTTAAGTTCGTTTGATCATCAATTATATTTCGTCGCTTCATTCTTCAGATATAAAGACAACATGGTAGATGTTTAGAGATAAAAATTTTGTGATTCATAAGAAATAAAAATAAACAGATAAGGAGAAACAATATGTATATTTTTTATTTTCATAATTGTATTATGACATTTAATTGATACATAAATCATGTCGAACAAAAAACAAGATACAATTTTTATATAACATTTATATATCTTAAACATAGTAACGATGGAATCATTTTCAACCCTAATGCGTATTATGGCTCAAAATAGATTTAGCAAAACTAACTTCGTTTTGTTTTATAGGTCGATGATAGAACTTTGCGAATGTTTGAGATGAGCTAGACCAACCAGCAGCTTTCCTGATGGTGTCTAGGGAAATACCAGAAGCATGTGCAGTAGACGTGGCAGCATGCCTAGTGCTGTGTGCACTGAATCTAGTCACGTCTACGCCGCTCGAACCTAGCACCTGCTTAATCCACCTGCTGATAGATTGAGCAGAGGCTGGTTTGTGTGGTTTCTGGTATGTCAATATGAGTTTATTATCTGTTGACACAGGTCTTAGGTTCCGTGTTACGGATATATAATCTTCTAAAGTCGCAGCCGGACATATGGCGCTATTTTCCTTAAAGTAAGGTAGGTAGAGCACTGGTTGCTCACGTCCCTGTGCAGACGTTTTAATGACGTCCGTAATACCAATTTCGATACCATTTAGGCCAGTAACTATATTTTGTAGCTTAATAAGGGAGAGTGTTTGCACTCTGTGTGCAGTACACAGTGCTAAGAGAACAACCAATTTTTTTGTAATTTTCTCAATTGATAATTTTTTATTAGGTATCCATTTTTCGATATAATTGAGAACCAATTGTGGATCCCAGGTGCTAGAATATTTCGGTAAAGCTGGCCTCGATTTGTAAACGCCCTTAAGTAGTCGCTTAATTAGAAAATCAGAACTTAGATCGATACTTAACAATAGTGATAACGCTGAGCGGTGATTGTTCAGAGAACCATAGGTGTCCCCGTTACTATATCGTTCTGTCAGGAAAAGCATTACATCGGAAGATTTTGCTATATAGGGATTTAATTTATGAGCCCGACAGAACTGCCACCACGATTTATAGGTTACCCCATACTGCGATAGGGTGTTTTTAGAGAGTGAGCCGATCATTATGTCTAGTGCCATATCTGGTGTTCCTTTTGCTGAGAACGCCTTCCTGAGAGTACTGCGGCACCCAGCGTAAACTGTGTCTTCGAGTGGTGCGGAGTCCTGGAAGAGGACGAGTGAAAATTAGGTGTAAAGTATATTATATTCGACCGCAGTATGCTTTTTAGCAGAGGGAACCAGGGTTGAGATGGCCATATTGGAAAAACCAAAATGCCTTCAGCCTTGTCATTGATAATTTTTTGAATGCATTTCAAAATGAGTGAGCATGGTGGAAATGCGTAAAAATGTAAGTATTTCCAGTTTAACGTGAATGCGTCTACAGTGAAGGCGTCTTCGTGGGTCTGGTTTCCAGGCGACGTACTTTTTACATTTGGCATTGGTGCGAGAAGCAAAAAGATCTATTTTCGGCTCACCAAAAGCTACTACTAGTTTTTGGAATTCTGACTTTGTTAACTGCCATTCTATGTCAGGATTCAATCTTCGCGACTCTTGGTCAGCTTCGACATTATCTTTTGTATTGATATATGATGCAAAGAGCCATATTTCTCGCTCTTCGCACCATTGCCAAATAGTCTTTGTTAAATTGGTCAAGTGAGGGAAACGAATGCCACCCATTCGATTTACATAACTAATTGCTGTCGTGTTGTCGACTCGTAGCAATATATTGCATTTTCGTTTATCGCGGGCAAAGCATTTAAGTCCGAGGAAGACGGCAAGTAATTCGAGATAATTTATATGTGAATTACGTTCGCTGTCCTTCCATCCGCCACCGACACGAGTATCGTTGCTAAAAGCGCCCCAGCCAGTTTTAGAGGCGTCTGTAAAAATTTCGAGGTGGAAATTAGATGTTATAAGCGGATTAAATGTAGATAGTATGCTATTGGTCCACCAATGCAAGTCAGGTAAAATTACTTTGGACAACCTTATTTTTGTATCGTAGCTCTGATATTTCGTAAGAGCGAGAAATTTGTGTCGTTCGAGAGTCTTTGTGTATAGCCAGCCGTATCTTACAGCTGGGCAAGCAGATGTCAGAACGCCTATCAAATGGGCCAGGTCTTTTATCGTACACTGCCGCAAATAAGAAAACTTCTGTACCAAATGCAATATATTGTTACGTTTGTCTGACGGAAGTGATAACGACATGTCGATTGAGTTATACATGAAACCCAAGAATTTGCAATTCTGGACTGGTATTGGGCAGCTCTTCTCATAGTTAACTACGAAGCCAAGACAGTTTAGCAGTCTAAGTGTTTCATTAACATTACGTGAACACTCCTCAAAGGTATCACCGATACACAGTACGTCATCTAGGTATACGACAGACTTGTAGTCACGGCTCCTTAGATGCGTTACCACCTCTTTCATGATCTTTGTAAAAGTTCGTGGAGCTGAAGACAAACCATAAGGTAATGCTGTGAACTCGTATGTCAAATTTTCAAAACGAAATCTAAGATATTTTCGATGAGATATAGCTATAGGTACAAGCAGGTATGCTTCTTTTAAATCTAGAGTGGCCATAAATCCATTAGAGGGTATCATTTTTGACGCCGTTCTATAATCTTCCATTTTAAAATGGTCTTTAACAACATACTTGTTTAGACGTTTAAGGTTAAGTATAAATCTATGGCCACCGCTAGATTTTGGTGTCAAAAAAATACTAGATATAAATTCATCTGATCGAGGTTCACATTCTGAAATCGCGCCAAGTTCTAGTAGGTTATTGATAGCTTCTGCCATATCTCGTTTTTCTTTAACTGCAAAGCAATTACGTGGAGGATTATCTTGTACCACTTTCTTGGCAAAAGGTATACGATAACCATAACGAATCCAATCTAGGATAATAGGGTTGTTAGTAATACCTAACCAACAATTATAATAAAGCTGCAATCTGCCGGCATGTACCTGGGTGGTTACTGCCGTGTCTTTGCACGTTTGCTGTTGGTGTTCGCAGTCGTGGAGCGCGTTGTCGTGGCTGGTTGTGCAGCGCCCGACGGGCGGCGATACGGGTACGGGTATGGCGTCGTCGTCCGGTAGGTCGAGGTGTGCCCCCCCCTGTTCGACGATGGGAATCGAGGAGGGGCCGGCCAGTTTCCCTGTTGACGGGGTCGAAGTCCTGAAGACGATGAGTTTGCCGTAGATGGTTTCGAAACGAGTGTCTTTTTGATTTGTAGTCCCTGCTTTTCGATTACTTTTGCAGCTTTGATTTTTCTGATAATTTTTCTCCGAAAAGAGTTTCATCCCTCTCCTGATCCTGTATAACAGACAGGAACGCCTTGTCGAGACCTGGGGTTATAAGTTTAGTTCTTACTTGTGTCTCTACGAAGTGGAGGTCCGATAGGATTCGGCAACCATCAGACAAGATCTTGACAGCTTGTACCTTATCGTCGCTGGTCAGCAGTATATTCATTGCTTTATTGATGGCAGATATGCCCAAACCAAGTTGTTCCTGCTTGGCCTGTATTTTTTTATCACGAGACCTCACTATCTCGGCAACGGCGGCGGATATCTCTGCGTTCAGTTTAGGTGCCCTTAATAACTTACAGTTGCCGGGAATACTGTATTCTTTCAAAAGTTGTTCTTTTGTTTCTTTTGGCATACCTTTTTTAAGGATTGGGAGCCACCGTTGTGCCAATTTTCCATGAATGTCAGGGCCATAAGCCGGGGTGTCGTCAGAAGGATCACCCAAGGCTTGTAACATCTCAGGAGCGAGTTCGAGCTCAGGTACAGGCGTGTTAGTATTTTGTGTGTCATCGCCAGGCTCGGGAGCCACGTTCGGAGTCGCCTCCGATGTGGATATCGGTGCCAGGGTCGTGTCATTGTGTTCCTCAATTTTTTCTCCTCCGTTATCTAAAAAACGGTAAAATGAGGGTAGTTGGTAAAAAAGGAATAAATTTTCGTTAAGTAAAATTACGCTTTGCGCGTGAAGTCATGATTATATTTTTTATAATTGGTAGTCTCAGCGACCGCTGGATGACTTTAAAACCATCGTGCTGACCCACGGACAGCCTCCTGGCTATTTTTTACAGCGTCATGCTTAGCCATCGTGTTAACCCGCAGTTAACCTCCCAGCAAGCTTAAGGACGTCTATATATTCGACTTCTGTCTAATAACAACACACTAAAAAAACTATTTGAAAGTATATCACTTTAAATCGTAACGTTCTTTTGTAAACTCACCAGAATTTTCCTCGGAATCAGACGACGATGAGTACACAATCACGCGACGAAACTTTTGTTGCTGCAACTTTTTAATTTTTTCATTATAATAATCGATTTTATCAGTTGCCTTTCTTTTTGACATCATGAAACGTGTTCAGACTTGTGTTAAGTAGAAAGATAAAGGGAAGCGTGCGTTCGTTGCCGCGCACAATAAAAGAATGAGGACACGCCACCCCAGCAGCGCATGGGTGGATGCCCGCAGGAAACGGAAATTCATGTTTTTTTTTTCTTACTACCTACAAGTCCGAAGTTGCCAGTACATTAAAAGTACTACCATGTTGTCTTTATATCTGAAGAATGAAGCGACGAAATATAATGAAATACATAGAACAACCATGACCCAAGCACAAATATTCGAGTTCATCACACAAATATTTGCCCTGGCCGGGGTTCGAACCCTTGACCGCCGGCTCAGTAGGCAGCTGCTTAACCACTGCGCCAACCGCGTCGTCATTATTCGATTATAATATTAGAAACCTACCTACCCTACAGGGCTACTGTTATACTACTACTATAAGGGCTGTAATCTCTTATGTAGCCTGCGAGCCGCGTTAACAGCCTAAAGTCAAATGTGCTCTGCTCTGTAAAAAAAAACCAGCCAAGTGCGAATCACACTCGCGCATCCAGGGTTCCGTACAATACTTATCTTAACCGGCCGGGTTAAGGTTGCAGCTGGTATGTATGGCGCCGGATACAAATTAGGTGCAAAGTTAACGCAACCGATCACGTTTGTTTTATGGGAGTCCCCTTAAATATTTATTCTATACTGTTTTTTAGCATTTATTGCTACAGCATTTATTGTATAGCTATCACGGTTCATGAGATATAGCCTGGTCACAGTCGGACAGACAGACAGACAAACATACCGGCAGACGGTTAGTAATAGGGTCCCGTTTTTTACCCTTTGGGTATGGAACCCTAAATGAGGATATCCGCAGAAGAACTGAAGAACCAAGGTAACCAACATAGCTCACCGGATTGCACGGTTAAAGTGGCAATGGGCAGGCCATGTAGCCAGGAGAATGCACGGCCGTTGGGGCAGCAAAGTACTAAAGTGACGACCACGTATAGGAAAGCGTAAGCTTGCTGTCTGCACGGGATCGTACTTTGTGGCGAGTCATGGCGGAGGCCTATCTTCAGCAATACACGTCAGTGGCCGATAGATAGGTAGAATGTGCTTCTATGAACCTTTGGAACTGACTCTGTTAAACAGTGCTTTGTTTCAATTTTCAAAGTAAAAACTGCCTCTCAACCTGACTTTACTTTTTCATTCAAATCACGTGGACTGTACCATTGTGTCGGTGTGGCAACGTTCTCTCACGTGTAACAATGGATAGGTCAATGCGTTCCTGTAGCTTATTATCTTGTAATTTATAACTTTTGGATTGAGTTTTGTACGTTTGTGTTGTACACACAATAAGATGCAGTGCAAGCTTAAAACTAAAGGCCCCGAGGCCTCTTCCCCTGGATCTTTCCAGTGACCAATAGTTTTTTCCAGATTACCGTCTTATCACTGGAAATGTGTCAAAAAAATTCCAGTACATTGTAAGACGATGTTTGATAATTTTAGTCACTTTTAATTTCTTCAGAATGGAAGCATTGGACTTTTGTGCAGTCCAGGGCCACCAGTGGCCATCCGTTGGTAAAAATAAATGTAGGTATTTGTCCTCTCATCATCACGATGAAACGCTGGATTAAAAAAAAATGGTACAGATATAGCTGAACATCCAATGATTTTACCCGACTACGGTATACAAAAAAGATTCATGCGGACGAAGTTGCCGGCATTCTCTAAAATTTGCCGAATATTTCGAATTTCTTTGGTCCGTGCGGTTTTGCAGTACAAAACTAGCCCTAGGGCGGTAACTTGTCGTATATTACGACCTAGGGCGGTAAGTAATTTTGTTATTAACTACTAATACTTTTGTTTTGTTTCCTCCAAAGTGTGATGAAAAACGTCGTAGATTTGGTGTGATTGACGTAGCGATCAAATAGCTCAGTTGGGAGAGCAATGCGCCGGAAACGCAGAGGTCGCAGGTTCGAGGCCTGCTTCGATTGTAGTAGATCGCATTCAATTTTTCATTCTTAATTTACCTTTGTGTCATTATTTATAAAAATAAAAATGTGGTATTTCCACATAAAAACAGAATCGATAAAAAAAAGATTCTATAAAAATAATTAGTACAAGGCTAAGTTATGTTGAATAATTTTATTTAAATCGCTAAAAAGCAAAAAATCAATTTCAAAATAAACTGTAAAGCCAAAAATAACCCGTTCATGCACAGGTTACATTTGAATCACCTTTTGAAGTTGGTGACGAACCACTCAATTATTAGGTACTATGAAAATAATCAATCAATCATTTATTTATTTGTAAGACATAGGTACAAAGGTGTTACATTAATAAATAATAGTATCACTATGCTTCGCCATAGGGCATACAAATTAGAAATAGGTTTATATAATGTCCCTTGAATTAGATAAAATAAAATAAAATTAAAATTAAAATTAAAGTAGTGCATGCAAAAGTTATCAGAAAAACATCATTTCAACAATTATTATTATTCAGGTAAGTCATTATTTATTACTTCACTAAAAACTATTTTTGTCATCAAAATATTCTTGAATTGAATAATACGCTTTCTGAACCAGGAAATCGTACAATGTCTTTTTAAATTGCCTTAAGTCATCATAATATATACACTGTCTCAAATTTTGGGGTATTTTTGTTCTAATGTGCAGTTATCGGAGCCTATGGACAAGAACATCAGTCTTTAGTTATTATTTAACAATGTAAAGGAACCAACAGAAGCTTTTTAACCTACTTACGACCTATACAAATGTAACCAATAAAACCATAACCAAACAAGGCACAACATAATACCACAATTGTCTGTGAGCAATTTCAGCACAACCTACTTGCGGGTTACGTAACTGGTATCGAGATCTTTTTACGGTTTCCGATACCAGTAATTGACTAACTGGTTTCGCTGTTTGTTATGTCTTTATTATTGAGAGGTTTTGTCTTTTTTTTAATCGATTTTCAACGCCGAGTTATCCACTACATACCGGTGTTTTTTACCATTTTGATTTTATTGCTGACATCTAGTTTCGATCATACTCATAAGTAGGTTAAAAAGTTGCAATTATAGTTACTTTTTTTTTCTTTGATAATACGCGGGGCAGTAGTGCATCTCCCTACTGAGCTGGTGGTCCCAGGTTCGAAATGAACGGTCCTGGGTCCCGGCAAGAGCAAATAATTTGTGTGATGAACCCGAATATTTGTTCCTGGGTCATGGATATTTTCTATGTATTTATTTATACAATTATGTATATCTCTAGTGCCCATCGTCATTGTCCATAATATCGCTGAAATAGCTAAACGTAAATTGAATTTGTGGTATCCGTATAGCAATAACTACGTAGTTTTAAAAGTGAAAAATTTAATATTAATATTATACCTCACGTAAACATTTACCAATTTTTCTAAAGCTAAAATGTACCTAGTTAGAAGTTATTTAATATGATAGTTTTCACAGTTATAGTTAGTAATAATTAGTTAGCATTTTTATCATAGTAGGTGTATGTTACGGAGATGGCGGGATGACCTGTACGCATTTGAGAACTTTTGGGAGGAACTTGCTCTTCAGCGCGACGACTGGCGAGAAAGAGGGGAGGCCTTTGCCTAGCAGTGGGACACACACAAACAGGCTAGATAAAAAAAAGGCGTATGTTATTTAAGTCACATACTTTTCTAAAACTATTCGTTTAATAAAGTATGCGCAATGAGTTTGGCACCGCTCTTTTAACGTGATATTAGGAATAATGGAGTACTGTAGCTACTTTACTAGTAACGTTTACTATGTCAAGGTAATTAACTACCATTAAGAGCCTTGGCGTAGCATCATATTTACTTGCTTATATGATACCTTGTCATACCGGCTGCTTAATTATAACATCCAATAGACGGGTTTCTAAGACATCCACTACAAGTTATTTTAAATACTTATGTCTCTGGAGCAACTTGAGTCGACTGTCTTGTGGTAGTTTTTAGGGTTCCGTACGCAAAGGGTAAAAATGGGACCCTATTACTAAGACTCCGCTGTCCGTCCGTCTGTCTGTCTGTTTCTCTGTCTGTCTGTCTATCTGTCCGTCTGTCACCAGGCTGTATCTCAAGAACCATGATAGTTAGAAATATGGGGCCGCACTACGAGCTACGGACATCTCTAGCGTCGCCATAACAACGAAAAGCAGAACCGTCAATCACTTTACATTTGTGTCTCTACGCGGCCGTCGCTTGATTTAATTCATCTTCTTTTCCTTTAGTAAACGTATTGTATTTCGAGTTTCGCATTTAATTTACGGTATATAAGTAAGCGTGCCACAACAACCACGCTAAAGACAGTTGAAAATTTCACAGATGATGTATTTCTGTTGCCGCTATAACAACAAAAACTAAAAAACAAAAATGTTTACCAATATTTGGCTAGTACTTGAGCAATAGTAATCAGTTAATCAATTTTTTTTTCGTTCTCAACTGTTTTATCCTCCAAAAACTAACGAAATTTAGGCAACTGAATGAGAAAAAAAAAACAGGTCGGACCGTTTTGATTTCTGCGCTTATTATTATACAATTTGAATACTAGGTGTCTGGTTTTGGCCAAATTTTGCTCCGAACAAGCATCGAGTACACAAATTCTATCAATACCTTAGTTCACACTCGTACTAATGACAATTATTTTTCCAATGAAATTTAAACCACATAGAGTTGTGCACTAACGTCCTAATTGCAACTACTTTTTGTGAAAAGTTAGTACGATTGTGCTCTAAGGTATTAATAATAGGTAGTACAGTCGAGTTCATTTACATCTAGACACTTCCGAGAGCAAAAATATCTGAACACGACCCTATTGTCTGGTGCATAAAGTCGTGTTCAGATATTTTTGTAAAAATTAACCTAAGAAATGAGATGAATAAACGAAACATAATAAATAAATAAATAAATAAAGAGTTCATCCCACAAATATTTGCCCTGGCCGGGGTTCGAACACGGGATCGCCGGCTCTGTAGGCAGGTGCACTACAAACAGCGCTAAATGTGCCGTCAAAAATATAATTATTACGAATACTTGGTTCATTTTCAAACCGAAAACTGCATTTTTAACAAAAGCTTAAGGAATTTCCACTAAGAGCAAATATTTGAACGATCGGACACAGAAACTGTCCTTTTCATTCAGTTCCCAAAATTTCGTTACACTTGATCAAGTTCAGAAGGAAGAACGAAACCTCGATTTCTTGAACTCTGTTAAGTAAAGTTTGAACCTCATTTGTATGCGACGCCATAGTTACTAGGTGCAAACTTAACATAAACGGTAAGGAAATAATGGGCACTGGTATTTTCTCTTAAAGACATTATAGCCCCTTTCATCTACCTTATTGCTTATACATGAAGGAAACCCAGTACAAAAACTCTTTTCTACAAATTTATTCCAACAAACGGATAATTTGCCGATCACGCCGATTAAGAATTATTGCAGTAATGAGCCAACACTAGTTTTTCCACCCGGTTTCCACCGCAACCGGTTACTTGGGCAATGGGTAACCAGTCTGCAATTAATAAACATTAACAAACATTACTTACAGATTAACAAAATAGTTGAGAATGTTTCTAAAGAATTATTGCTATAGTTTTTAATTCAAATGGCAATTATAGACTTGATTATTTTTTTATTGATAAATGGGAATAAATAATACTCTTAATTATACATAGCTTAAGCCTTGACATACAAATCGTATTCGATATCACTACATAACTAGTATAGCACAAAGTCGCTTCCTATCTGTCTGTCCCTATGTATGCTTAGAGTATCAAGAGGAAGGTTTACACCCGTGTGAAGACGGGCGGGTCGCTAGTATTAAATAATGTACGACAAGTGAATCAATATAATAATAATATATAATTATTATGATGATTAATAACGGCGAAACATAATGGACATACACAGAGACATATAAATATACATATATATACATATTAGGAGACTTATAAAATTACAGGGTATATTGTGCACAATATACCCTGTAATTTTATAAGTCTCCTGTGACCCAACATGATGTAACATAATGTTATAGTATATAACATATCTCGGGCGGTGAATTCATCAATGTTCCACCGCAGGTGTTTGTGGCACGAACCGCAGGCGAGGGCCATAAATATGTGATCTGGGACTTAACGAATTACCGCCCGTGGATTGTCTAAACCTTCACGTCTTACCTTGGCCAGGAAGTAAGGTGTTCTCTCCGTGTATCGGGCAGAAAATCCCACTTACGGCCTAGGGTGACGTAAAAGAATTAACACATTTTGAATTCAACTCCAGTATCAGAAATAGGTGCGAAATGCCTATATTTCTAATTTCTATACTATTCTTCTTCTTCGTGTGAAGGGATCAAATTTCTTAGACTAAATGGCATTTTGCCAATGCGTTGCCACTTCTATCCCTCGGGGAGTGCCTTTAATAAGGTCCTCGAGAGTGCACGTGGTTGGACACAGTGTCTGTTTGGTTGTTTGTAGTACGCCACACCCGCAGGATGCGCCGCTCTGTTCAGATCTAATTCCCCATCTCACCAGATTGTCTTTAGACCGCCCGACACCCGTTCCCAATCTGCTTAGGGACTTCCATGTGCTCCATTTCTGTTCAGCACCAGGCGTCAAATGTTCCATAGGTGTCATTGGTAGAGTCTCGTTCAGTTGCGATTTCCAATTCTATACTATTCATACTATTATACAAATCTAGATTTGTATTGAAACTCAGTTTTCTGTGGAGAGGGTTCATTATTTCAGGAGAAATCTTAACAGCGTGATGCAGGATGTATAAGGCGAGGCACTAGCCGTGCAGCGCCCTCTGTTGATAATTTCCTCATCACGTGGAAACAGCTGGACATATTTTAACCAATTTTAGTTGTCGACAACCAAAGATTGGAGTCTTTTACCCGACAAATTTATTTAAAAAAAACTGGCCAAGTGCGAGTCGGCCTCGCGCACCGAGGGTTCCGTACAAACACTTATCCCATCTTAACTGGCCGGGTTAAGTTAAGTTTGCACCTGGCATGTATGGCGCCGGATACAGATGAGGAGTAAAGTTAACGCAACCGACGTTTGTTGTATGGGAGCTCTACTGAAATATGTATTTTATTCTGTTTTTAGTATGTGTTGTTATAGCGGCAACAGAAATACATCATCTGTGAAAATTTCTACTTTCTAGCTATCACGGTTCATGAGATACAGTCTGGTGACAGACGGACAGCAGACATACATACAGACGGACAGCGGAGTCTTAGTAATAGGGTCCCGTTTTTTACCCTTGGAAACGGAACCCTAAAAAATACGCGAACGAAGTTGCAGGCACCTTCTTTAATTTAAGTTATACAACAACTTAGATCACTTATTTCTAACGGTTGCCCAATATCAATGCAATAACAATAAACATAACCCCGATATAACACGATTTGATGAAATCTATGTCTCCATTAGAGCGACCTCATAAGTCAATCAAAATATTTCATAAAAACTGTGCTGTGTTGTTGCTGTTATTGGAAACGATAATGCTCCTTTTAATTATATATCTTTTCTGAAACATCCAATGAAATGTCGTCATAACGTGCGTTATAACAGGCTTCGAAGTATCACGTTTCGGGCGGAACAACTCGAGAGAACTGTAAAGGAATTTCATACAAAATTGAAGGCCTAGGCCGGGTTTTTTTTTTAACATGGCGTCTGTGTTAAACAGCTGAATTATATATTTTGAGTAGTGTATCTTTTATTTAATTGCATATGTTTGAGCAAAGCACTATACATGCCTTAGCCGTGAAAAGCTTGCCGGCTTCGTATCTTCGTAGCAACACTGGCTGTCAAAGAATAAGCAGCTGATTTCGCTAGGTCCCACTTATTTATTGCTAATTTAATAGTATTTCGTGTAATATTTAGCTCGTTAGGTGTGCATTCAATAGTTTTAGTCGTAATCTTAATATATACATAACAAGTGAAGTGTTTTAGTAACGTTTACAAGTGTCTCGCAATACTTCGGATTTTTGACCGTTATAGGTTATAAATTCGAAATCTGTGTTCGTTTTGCTATAATATCTACTTGTTTTTGTGTTTATATTATCAAATAATAAGATAAGAACACAGTGTGTGCATATATTTTCGTTACTATTTCATGTAAGTACCTCAATCACTTAGCTTGTGAAAGCAACTCCCTGTGTATCTTCTTGTTCTGTTTTCCTTTTTTTTTTATTAATACATATCTATAATGCTTACCCGAAGAGCAGCCGCAGCTCGCCAACAACAGGAGCTTGATAAACTTCAAATCACATTACTAGAATTAAAAAAATCCAAGGAGTTGTGTGCACAATTGCTGAGTGAGAGAGAGGATAGTGAGAAGGAACTGTTATTGGTACTTGAGAGTAGAGATAAGTTAAAAAAGGAACTATGTACATTAGAATGTGACTATGATAATTTAAATTGTGAGCGGGCCAAGCTTCAGGAGACGGTTGATAGGTTCACTGAGTGTAGCGCTGAGTACGAGCAGGCCCTAAAGCAGATCAACACACTGGAGAGAGCGCTGCATGATGCCAACGAGCAAATCATCGAGCTTCAGGAGGCCCAACACGAGAGTACAGCGGCTCACACCCAGAGCTTATTTGAAGAACTTGTTGGACCGGTCCCGCAGTTGGTTACCGCTCCAATAGAACACCCTGTGACTGCCATTGATTGTGATACTTCCACTACTACAAGGTTAGTAAATTGTAGCGGTAAAAAACTAAAAAAATATATAAGGAACAATAGATATATAAAGAAAGTGCAAAAGTTGTCAAAACAAAACAAATTGTTTTTTAAGAAACTGAGATCCTGCAAACTAAATTTAAATCTAGTGGATAAGGTAGATATGTATTGTGCTCAGTTAGAAAATAGTAGGTTAAAATATGAAACTGACACACAGACATTAAAGCTCAAAATTCAAAGTTTAGAGGATTCAATTAAGTCATTACACATAATTAATGACAATTCGAAAAAAAATATACATGAATATTCATTGGCCATGGATGATTTGATATCACAAATTAATTATAATTCAGAGCGGTTTGAGTCACTGACAAATAATCAGTCCTGCTTATGTAAACAAGCCAAAGTCAAAGTCAAAGTCAAAGTTATTTATTGCACACATGTTGTTACAACAATAGATCGAGAAAGTTAATACAGTAGATCTTAAAATGTTTAAAGTTTCAAACATGGACCCTGCTAGGGTATGCAATATTTACAAATAAAACTTAAAATTAACAAATCACATTTTCGTACTAATAGGCACCTTGTTTATCGTTCAGATATTCGATTACAGAATAATAGGCCTTCTCCAGCAATAATCTTTTTAAAGCTAACTTAAATTCTAGGATATCCTCCTTATCTCTAATGGTACTCGGTAGTCGGTTATACACTTTTGAGGCCATGCCAATTACACTTTTGGACATAAGACTTGTTTTAGAGGTCGCAGCACACAATTTATTTTGTAGTCTATGACTGGAAAAGTGTTTGAATTGGTCCGGGTTACATTTTACAAATAAGCACACTTCAAATATATAGATACATGGAAAAGTAAGAATTTTTAATTGAATGAAATGGGGTTTACATGTTTCAAATGGTCGTAGCCCACATATTGCTCTGACACATTTCTTTTGGGCTTGAAACACTAGGTCTCGATCAGTGGCATTACCCCAGAAAATAACTCCATATCTGAGGGTTGAGGTGACATATGCATGATATGAAGTCAACACGGCTGATTGGTCAACTATCTTTCGCAACATGTGTAACGCATATGAAAATTTGCTCAGCTTTTTACAAACATTTTCAGTTTGATATTTCCATGTCAAGGCACTATCTATAACTAAACCTAAGAACTTAGTATTATGAGCTTCTGAAATAGTGAAATCATTATATTTCGGTTTGGGATTTTGATACTCTTTTGGTCTCTGTTTAAAATTCATGATATGTGTCTTAGTCAAGTTAACTTTAAGGTTATTCCGGTCGAGCCATTCAATGATAGATTGTAATGTCATATTCATTTCATATTCTAATGTTTCATATGTTGGATCAGTAAATATTATTGTACTATCATCCGCGAACAATACCATAGGATGTCTAGTGGCCTTTGGAAGGTCGTTAATATATATGATAAATAATAATGGTCCCAAGATGCTCCCCTGAGGGACGCCGTACCTAATTTCTCTCAGGTTTGATGAGTAAATAACTTCTTCCTTGGATTTGGGGTTTAAATGTGTTACTTGCGTTAATTGTTGCCTATTGCTAAGATATGATCGAATCAAATTGTGGATATTACCCCTTACCCCATACCTGTATAGCTTATCTAATAATTAGCGACAAGCGAGTGATAATTTGTCCACTAGTGTACTAGAACCGAGCCTGTGTGCCAGTTTACCACAAAAATCCAACAATGACAGTTCCTTCGACAACATGTCAAGCACACCTAACTCACAACCAAGTGTTATCATGTATTGTGATGAGACAGGGACCAACATGGGGCCGCTGTTAAATTCACATTTAAAGGGACATAGTGTAATTAGCAATTGTCTGCCTTATAGTAGCCTTGAAAATATTTCAAAACAAATTCTGAACGACAGTATTAATGTTAATTTACAGACAACGCTGCTTATTCTTATTGGAAACAGAGGAAAAGTGAACAAAAATAATTTAATTAAATTTTATGAAACATTAAACACACTCACAGTGAAAGAAATTATTATGTTCACTTTTCCTTATTGTGAGCAACTGCCACAATCTGAAAATGATAGTAGATATATTTTAAATTTAGCCTTATATAACCTGTGTACATATAGTGATAAGTTTAGAATAATTGACACTAACAAATATGTTAGCAATTTGTATTTTTCGACAAAAGGTAAGTTTTACCTTTCCAATTATTTTAAACGACAAATAGTTTTGTCACTATCCTATTTACTTGACATTTCTACCAAGAATTTGGTACATCACTCTGCTTCTATTGAGCAGTCAGATGTACTTAGTATTGTGTAATGATTTAAACTAAGTGTTAAGACAAAGGAGAACTCCTTTTCTGGCAATAAAAATTACATCCACCTGGTTCATCAAAACATTCAATGTATTAGAGGGAAAGATTTACAGATAGAATTATTTTTAAATGGTTGTAATGTTGACATTCTATGTATATCTGAACACTGGCTTACTAGTAATGAAATAATGCCCCAATTCAATAATCACCAGGTGGGTAGTTCGTTCACCAGACTTAGTTCCATACATGGTGGGTCGTTAATAATTTTAAATAATCAATTAAAATTTAAGGAACGAACGTAAGGACATTGTATCCTTGTCTGTTGAACGGACCATAGAATTAAGTGCAGTAGAATTAGAGCAATTTATTGTTGTTTGTGTATATAGGCCGCCCTTAAGTAATTTTGATGTTTTTCAAATTATTATAGAGTATGCTCTATTTAAGATATCTCTTTCTGGAAAGAAATTGCTTATATGCGGCGACTTTAATGTAAATATTTTGGAAAATTCAACAATAAGTATTAGATTGTTGAATATTTTCAAATCTTTTCATCTACACCACGTATTTATGGAGCCTACTAGAGTGACCGCTACTAGCGCCACCTGTATTGATAATATTTTCACTGATATTCTTCCTTCTACGCATAGTGTAATTAGTAAACTGGAATCAGATCATTTAGGCCAATTGATTGTGTTTGAGATATTAAGGAAAAATATCGTGAAAAATCTAATTACTTTTGTACCGGTAACCACGGACCGTGTGGAAAGAATGAAACAAAATCTAGTTCAGGCGCTACCCTTTTTGTCTTCCGACATGGGTCCGAACGACATGTATAACTTATTCTTTGCAACTTTTATGAAATATTATAATGCAATATTTACTTCCAAATCGGTCGTGGCTGGCGGTGCACCAGTATTTAGTGAATGGGCTACTGCGGACTTACACAAACGCAGACAAGCACTGTACGCCTTGTACGAGGAGCGGCGGTTTAATACGAGTGATGAATTTAAAGAACACGTAAAACAGTATTCGAAGCAATTCAAAATTGATTGTCATATTGCTAAACGCAATTATTTATCCCAGAAAATCAAGACTAGTTCTGATATTATCAAAACCACCTGGAAAGTAATTAATATGGAAACTGGTAAATCGAGGCATGCTATTAGTGATCCTAAACTAAATATTGATGGTAAAATTATAGATTCTAGTTTAGATGTAGCAACAGAATTTGAAAACTTTTTCACCGATATACCAGTGTCCACTACAAAGTTTTTAAACTCATCACCCTCATCAGCCGTTACTTTGTTAAAAGATAACGTCCCAGAATGTAGTAGAGACCTTAGTTTTGAACATATCAGTACCTCAGATGTAGTAAAGGCGTTTAAATCGATTAATGTCAAAAAAACTAGTGACCTCTGGGGGGTCTCCGTCCATGCTGTCAAATCCCTCATTGATATCATAGCGCCTGACTTAGTAGTTATATTCAATAACAGTGTAGATTGCGGTGAGTTTCCTGATCTGATGAAACATAGTAAAATAACTCCTTTATTTAAATCAGGTAGTACTTCTGACCCCAATAACTTTAGACCAATATCTGTACTACCAACATTTAGTAAAATTTTTGAAAAGTTAATTTTATCTCAATTATTAAGACACTTTAATTTGAACAATTTAATGCATAACAAGCAATTTGGTTTTACGCGGGGTCGCTCGACATCCGACGCTGGAGTCGAGCTAGTAAAATGTATTTTCGATGCCTGGGAGGAATCACGAGATGCTTTAGGTATCTTCTGTGATTTATCTAAGACCTTCGACTGCGTTAATCATGAGACACTGATCAGGAAACTACACCACTATGGAGTTAGAGGATCGGCACTGGAATTGTTAGAATCTTATTTAAATGGTAGAATACAGAGGGTTGATGTGAATGGAAAGCGATCACCTGGGTCATTAGTCTCTATGGGTGTGCCGCAAGGATCAATATTGGGACCCTTCTTGTTCCTTATCTACATTAACGACTTGCCACAGCTCATCAAGACCCACCATGATATAGTTTTGTTTGCGGATGATACTTCACTTATTTTCAAAGTCGCACGAAACCAACAATCTTATAATGACGTAAACAATGCTATATGTAAAGTAGTGAATTGGTTTAATGTAAATAATTTATTGTTAAATGAGTAAAAGACTAAATGTGTTAAGTTTGTCACGAGTAACGTTATACACGAGCAAGCAAGTGTTATTGTTAAAGATGAGGAACTGGAACTAGTTGATAGCACAGTTTTTCTCTGTATTACATTAGATTCTAAGCTCCAATGGGGTCCCCATATTGCTAATCTCTCGAATAGACTGAGTTCTGCAGCTTTTGCAGTTAGTAAGATCCGTCAATGAACAGACGTGAAAACAGCTCGATTAGTATATTTTAGTTATTTCCATAGCATTATGTCGTATTGCATATTACTTTGGGGCAGTGCGTCAGATATTAATATAATTTTTGTTCTCCAGAAACGGGCTATTCGTGCGATATATAAAATGCACCATAGAGACTCGCTTAGAGATAAGTTTAAGGACATTAATATAATGACAGTGCATTGTCAATATATTTATGAGAATCTTATGTATGTACATAAGAACATTGCCAATTTTAAGAAGAACTGTGATATACATAATATTAATACTAGAAATAAGCATAAGCTCGCAGTGCCTGCCACTAGGCTCCATAAAATAAGAAAATCATTCATGGGTAACTGTGTAAGATTTTATAATAAACTTCCTAGAAGCGTAACTGACTTGTCTGTTGGTAAATTCAAGAACTATGTAAAACGTAAACTTATTTCTAAAGCTTATTATAGCACTCAAGACTACATGAATGATAACGTGTCGTGGGATTAGTGAAAATCAAGCAATGTTATGTGTAATTATTGTAACGAGTACCTACCTATCAGGGTACTGATATTTTAATTTTAATAATTTGACATTTAGAATTTTATTCTAGAAATATTCTAGCCTCTAGTTTTTTATTTATATACTTTTTTTATGTGTTGACGATCCTTTTTAGAATTTTTCTTTTATTTCTATAATGTTGTTTTTTATGTTTTTTTTATCTTATTTTTAGTATAAGTTTATCAATAAATTGCTCTGCTCTCTGTAACTGACGATTCGAAAGTGCTTGTAGCTAGGCCTACTTGAATAAAGAATATTTTGACTTAGACTTTGACTTTGACTTTGACTATCAATATCCGGTCTATACCTACTCACCCGGCAAGCCCTTCTTTCCCGGCGTCTACATGTACTACATAGGTATTACGTTATCCTAGGCAAGTTGATTATCTGCCCGCTACGCAGGGAGAAAATCTCGCTTCCTGGCCAAGAAAAGACGTAAAACTTTAGACAAAACACGAGCGGTATTCGTAAAGCCCTATGTCGCATATTTATGGCCCTCACCTTCGGCTCGGGCCACAAACACCTGCGATCTGGTACATTCATGAATTCATCGCTCTAGGTTTGTAATAAAATAAACTATTAACCAGTGATGTGTAATGTTCGCATCGTTTCAAGAATACTCTATCATAAACTATGTCAAAAGGTCAGTGACAACATTCACACTTGTACACATAACCTGGATATTTAGCACTTGTACTCTAATAATATAAGTGTATGTTTGTTTGTACAACACTTGTAACCAGTTAATGCTTCATTGTTACACGTTTTTTTATGTAACTGAGTTGGTAAACTTTGGACGAGTGTGACATAGTTATTTTGTTAATAGCTTTGTAATAAATGTTATAATGTGTGTATAGTTTGGGTAATCATTTTAAAGTATGTATTAGCATTAAACATATTTAATTGTTATAGGCGCGTTGGGTCCTAAATCAGTCCGATTTTGATTTAAATATTATTCTAGCAATTTTCATTCATCATGGATAGAGTTTTTTCTGCATTCTGTTTATTGCCCTTTAGTGTACATAATCTATATAATAAAATTGAAAATGCCAGAACGGGATAACGCACTAGGGAGGAAGCGAGATGGCGCCTTACAAAACTCGACGTTCTTTTAGATCACGTTTCTCCAATACGATGCACGTTACCGCAGAAAAAACTATTCAAATCTATTGTCTAAATATGAGAATGGAATAAGAGCGTAAAAAATACCGTTTTCACTACGTATTACCTTCACAATCGGCTAAAGAAATCTTCATAAAATTCTTCATTTCGCGACCGTCGACCATGCGTCGACCATTTCCGGCGATACTCGGTTCTTCTCGCTCTTATGGCTCAGGTTCAAGTAGCCTAAAGTTTCTTTTCGCTATATGACTTAAGTTTAAGTAGCCAAAAATTTTGGTGTCATGTTGGTACGCCGTTATATCGAAGTTTTTTACTCGAAATGTAATGACTACGCACTTTGCTTGACGTATGTTGTTTTCTCTGTCAAACTAAATGTCATCGGCATTGTCATTGTCAGCGAATTTTCTGTGCAATAAGCAAAAAGTGTTATGAAAATGCCGAGAATTGAAAGTATTAAGTGATTATGTTATTAATTTGTATTTTGATTGATCGACCATCACGGTTTTATTCAGATTGACCACCACGGTTTCGGGAGATGGAGGAATGGCGATGGCATGTTTAATTTTTGTTAAATTTGAATTTAACAGATTATGTATTATTATAAACACAAGAAAAATATCCTTGCAAGGCAATGTACTCATTGTTCTGCATCTCGGTGCGTAGAATGCGATGCGATAATGTTGGGTTAGTAAGACCTCAGGGGTTGCGGTATAGGAAAGGTGGGCCAGTTTTGGGACTTAGAAAAATTTCGGTGTCGTGAAATTTATGTCAATATAACACCTCATTTTTATTAAAGTATCCTTTAAAACATCCTATAATAAGCATGTTTTGTTATGTAAACTTTTTCTCTCAGATCAATATTTACCGAGATATTGGGGTTTTTAAGGTAAAAATGCTGTCTGAAAATATGGTACATGGGTTGAAAACCGAAAACTGTAGGTTAGGTTAGGTTAGTTTTGTGACCATGTATAGCGGAGCGAGCGTAGCGAGCGGAGCGTCAAAATGCTTGCTTACATGACCCTCATAAATAGTCTACTATTATTACGTACCTACATCAAAATATGTTTATGCATTTGAACCCCAATATCTCGGTAAATATCGATCTGAGAGAAAAAGTTGAAAGAATAAAATATGCTTATTTTAGCGTAATCTACTAGATTCAACCTAATTTAGTCCTAAAATCGGTCCAGCTTTGCTATACTCTGACCCTTACTGCTTATTTCTCGAGAAGATCTAGATTGTTCCCTATTTTCAGAGGATTCTTTTCCCACGGATTTGTCTGTTACTGAAGCGGCACTGCCTATTAATGGTTATTATTTTTACTTTTGTTTATTAAGCTTTGCTAGGCTTAGATTTGCTTTGAGTAACATTTGTACATGTATGTATTACTCTCCAGTCCATGTAAGTATACAAATATAAAATGTGTTGAATCCCTTTTGCTTATAATTAATTTTATTTCGGAAATACAAATATGAGGACTAAACGCAGTTTCCCTTTAAAAAGCTTTTATTTAACTTGCAATGACAGTTTCCTTTTTTCATTAAGTATATATACCTAATAAAAAAAAAAAACAAATTACATGTTCAAGTGTTACAAATAGGAAGTACATATTTCATTTACGCGAGCGAAGCCGCGGGCAAGTCTATAGTTAATCATATTACTCGTTAAAAACTGAATTCGGAAATATTACATTTTTAGAGGTAAAAAAACGGAGCAGGTTTTCAGTTCGTAGGAGAGTTTTTTATTTAGTTGCAAATTTATTTTTTTGTTTGTAACAATAACAATATACTTACTGGTTGATCCCATTTTCATAAAACATAACGTTTCGTTGACGGCGTTTATTTCTAACCGACTTCCAAAAAAGGAGGAGGTTCTATGTTCGACTGTACGGACTGTATGTATTTCTTTTTTTGTTGAAAAATTATAATCATAATACCAATTTAATTGACATAATACCGTACCGATTTGGTAATAGTGATAGTCATTTATAACCTGTTTTACACATAATCTATGCCTGCCTATGATGCCTGCATAATCTGGGCCTATGATGGTTACTTTTATCACGCGATAAATAAGTGACAAAGCATCCGTCACGTTTTGACAAAATGCGAGCGTGAGTGACAGATGCCTTGTCACTTATTTATCACATTATAAACGCAACCATCATAGCCCCCCCTGGTCTTCAAAAATTCAAACTATTACGTTATCATAGACATCTTTTAACATTATTGGACAGAATGTTATTTTATCCTTTGTACAGTCGATTTCATTTACATCTACACGCTTACGAGAACAAAAATATCTGAACACGACCCTATTGTCAGAAGCATAAACTCGACTGTAGGTACATACATATCTATGTAACTTTAACATTACTTTAAATACTTGACCACACATATTTCTGGGAATCCCAAAAGGGCAATAAGCCCGTTATTCGATTCCAGGCAACGGGTCGACCACCTGACATGCAAATATGGCATTGTTCAGTTGTCATTGTGAATCAGAATGCGAAATACTGAGAACTTTTTTCATCCAAGATTGTTGAAAGATGTTGATACGTTGTGGTAGTGCAGCTGCCTACTGAGCCGGCGGTCCTGGGTTCGAATACCGGCAAGGGTAAGCTGGACATCCAAAGATGGTTATAGGATACCTTTTATCCGACTACGTTAAAGAAAAAAAAAATACGCGGACGAAGTTGCTTCTAGGGCAAATTTTTATTTTGTTATTTATTTATTTGTTGTCGATTTCTATTTTTTTTCAGATTTCAATAAATTTGGTGTGTTGATAAAGTTGATTCTTCTGACCGAAGCCCAATTTCACGAAATGTCCTACACATTTTTCTCCATTGAGTTACACAAAATGTATTTTGAGTTGTCGAATTATTTATTTTTCATTTCGAGCTTCTTATTTTGTACTAAACTAAAGTACAAAATACGAAATTTTGTTTAAAAAAACCATACATTTTTTGTAACTCAATGGAAAATTTTGAAGGGCATATGAAATTGGGCTGACCTTGAACTTTACCAACTCACCAAATTTTATTGAAATCTAAGAAAAAATAGAAATCGACAACAAAATAAAAATTTGCCCTATTCTGTTATATTAGAGAAGGTTGGTTATCCTTATAGTTATGTGTGGACTGTTTTCAATACTAATCCTTCAAGAGTTTTGGGATAAGTCGTGATACTCGTGATTAAAGTAAGGATGCGCAAGGACTTGTTGCCTAACGATTGCGTTTGCGCATAGCACTCATGTCTGGCCCCGATACTCTTGCGCAGCGCAAAACGATATAACTGCCACACCGTTGCATATACATTCGCGGTCAAATATTGTGGGTCATTGACATAAAATGTTATGTCTCGAAAAACGGTTCACCTTACCACAGCAGAAGTTACCAAAAAAAAAACACGAAGGTGTGCCTATATTATTAGAAAAATTCCTTCGATTTCTCTATGACTCCGTCATCACATCCTGATCTGATGACAAGAGAGTAATGCACTCTAGAAAGTAATGCACTCAAACAAAAAAGAATTTCCCACATCGATCCAACTGACTTTGAGTAATTGGGGAACAGTATTTAGTGACCCGGAACATTTGACCGCGAGTGTAGGTACTTGGTACGCGGGGCGTTTACTACGTTTTATGATAGGAGACGCGGCGTCACGTTCACGTGTTGCTATGAAGCTGTCAATTTATTATAATGGTGATTGGTGACCCGTTTTGCGTTTTGCACGAATTGTGCTTAAGAAATAGGATTATGTACAACAACCACGGATACATAATTTTTATAAACTAGAAGATGGAACTTGGTCTGCGTATTTTTTTACTAATTTTCAAAAAATTTGGTAATAATGTACGTATATTCAAGAGTCTTCATTATCTTTTTTCTTTGACATTTTTAATGATCCCACCGAATGCTAGTTTCTGTTTGGTCCCATGGTTGCCTGTTAGAGACTACCTTATAGTATTAAGTCCGCTATTTCTACCTTCTATTTTGTATTGTAGAATAAAGTTTGAATAAACAAAGTAGAGTAGTATAGATGTTATTTCGTGGATCAAAGTAGGTAACCTAACTCTGGTCACTGAAACCTAAGTGTTAATTTTAGATAGGATGGCAACACTGCATATTAAACTTGTCAGACAAACCACCGGGGACACATTCACTTCAACTGTTGCATTATACCATTCATTATGTCATTTTATTGATGTAATAACACTACAAAGCGCAGTCAACAAAAGGAAACGTGACTGAATATAATATCACGGAGACTTCGTGTAGTGAAATTTAGTACAAACTTTATTGCATTATTCATCACCATATTCTATTCGTCGATATGTGTCTACTCAGATATGCAAGTAATCAAAAAGCCTAACAAGGGTCGGTCTAAGCCAGGGATAGTGGCGCTACTAACAGCTTTCATACGGCAATAATGAGCATACGTCATATAATTAGCGTCAGTAGCGATTTGTCAAAGATTTATCATTAACCAAATTCAAAACATTGTTAACCGGAATACTACTCAATCCTCCGTTCTTCTTGCGAAATAAATACCGAATCCTATTGAAAAATTTGACTTTCATACTTGATTTTCTGTGGATAGTTTTGGCTTTATTATGCAAAAATTGCGGAATGTTTTAGTCCTGTTACCTCTTTGTTTACATCAGTGACATTCACTGACTTTCAACGTCAGGTGTCATTTTTTTTTGTTGCCAGTAAAATAAATTAGTAGGTATAGGTACCATTAAAAATCCACAATATGGCGTGGGTTGAAATACACCCTGCTGGGCTATAAGTAAGTACTTTTCGCTAGGATACGTTGTATAGAAGTAATGAGATATTTACTCAGTTGCATTCGTATACTAACTTTGAAAAAGAAGTCACTCGTCGAATCCACCTCGGATGGGAAAGTCTCGCCAAAAACCCTAACAACTGTTTACAAATGAAGCGAAACATTTAAAAATATAATGGTTCAGCCAGGGTTCGAACCTTCGTATCCAACGGCTTTTCGGGCCAACACCGGCCCGGTAGATGGCTCTACGATACCACCCTAAGGCATGCAGAAGCAACTGGTTGAAAAATTCAATGGCTCTCGGATCAGGTTCTGTGGTCGAATAGGTCCCGTGTTGGCCCAGAAAGCCGTTAGAGACGCAGGTTCGAACCCTGCCTGAACTCGTTTTTAGGATTCCGTACCCAAAGGGTAAAAACGGGACCCTATTACTGAGACTTCGCTGTCCGTCCGTCCGTCCGTCTGTCACCAGGCTGTATCTCAACAACGGTGATAGCTAGACAGTTGAAATTTTCACAGATGATGTATTTCTATTGCCGCTATAACAACAAATACTAAAAATAAAATAAAAAAATATTTAAGGGGGGCTCCCATACAAAAAACTTGTTATAGATTATATATATGTATAGGTACGGAACCCTTCATGCGCGAGTCGGACTCGCACTTGCCCAATTTTTTTTTTCTTTGTTTCATCTCATATTGAGCTATTTTTATTCATATTTATAGATATGCTGTAGAATTTAACATCAGTCGTCATTTCACTCCAATTCTAGAGGTAGCACCTAAACCACCGACATTTAGTCCAAGGTTAGAGGCCTACGACCTGATCCCAATAACTCACCTAACCCACTTCGCAAAAGGCAGGTTATGAGTTTCCAACCAAATAAGGGCTGTCTGTTTTTGTCGTCGTTTAAACAATGTCGACCGTTATTGGGTATATTAATTGCATTTAACCTACATAGTGTCGCTAACTTACTACTACTTGTACTTGTGTTAAGGATCCCCCTTTTTAGAAACTTTTATTTAACCATTGATTCAAAGACCCAAGCTCAAAGAAAAATGTAAATGCGTAACCTGGTGGAAAAGACCTCTGGACCAGCAAGATCCAAATTCAGGGCTTTCGGATACTTTTATTTACTTATGCTACATGAGGTTGCTTTTTGCTAAATTTCACGATTCTACGGATTATAGGACCCTATAGGTTTTGATTCCCTTGCAAGCGTCGACGAGTGCAGCATAAAGGATCGTAATTTCTGATTGCGTTGAATTAAAAGTTTTTTTCACGGCTCCAAGGGGACACTTGAGTATCTGATATTAATTTCACCTTGATACCTCCTCATGTTCTCGAGAAAAGGGAGTTGATAGATGGACAGACAGACGGACAACAATGTGATCCTGTAAGGGATCCGTTTTTGGCGATTGAGGTACGGAACCCTAAAAAAGAGGGTTTAGACTTCACTCGTCTTCACTCCAAGTTGTGGTTTGCGGTCACCTTCCAGTACCTATAATACCTATAATAATGTTTGCTATTATTAAACAACATGTTTTCTTAGCACACATTTAGTTTTTTTACTGGTAATATACAAGGAAAATCCGTCGGTAACATTCCATAGATTATTGTATGTGCACAAAAGTAAAAAAAATCAAGTGCGTGCTGACTCGCGTACGACGGTTTCCATACCAAACTATATCATGGAAAAATACGTTCCTTCTTAAACCTCAACTTTTTATAAACTAATTTTATTAGGTTAGTAATCATATCGGCCACAGTAACTGTTTCAAAAATGTTTTTTTTTCTCTTATAATTTTAAGATTCATATTTTAAAGTTAAGTACTAAAAGACTATTAGGGGGCGTATGATGGTTGCGTTTATCTCGTGATAATCAAGTGACAAAGCATCTATCACTCACAGTCACACTCGCATTTCGTCAAAACGTGACGGATGCTTTGTCACTTACTTATCGCGTGATAAAAGCAACCGTTCGTTCAACGATCATGCTTGCTCCACACTACTCGCGAAGTTGGGTGAGTATGATAGTGTGTAGAGGCAATTCGCCGCGGAAACCCGGACAACTTCGGTAAACTTCGATTTTTTTTTCAAACATGACTTGTACTGTATCAGGGCTGTTTAGCCCTCCCTACTTACCAGTATATTTGTAAATAGTGTGGAGCCGAAATCCCGCTATTTTGTTAAAACTATGTCTTCCATGCAACCTGCACATAGCCAATCAATATGCTTTCAACACAACGTACTTTCGCGCAACCAGGCCTCGGCCGCGCACGTCTCATGTTGTAACAGCAACGGGTAACAGGCGTAACCCGCGACTAATGACGAATTGTGACGAGATTTAGACCATTTCGACCAACGTTACGTTCAACTAGTCCACTATGAATTTCAAAAACAGCCGGCATCCGGTTTGAAGGACCATGTTCACCTGGGGCCCTACTCCACTCAAAATTACATCATAGCCGGGAATTTTAATATTTATATTAATCCGCTACCCAAAGGTTGCCTGGAAGAGATCGCTTTTTAGCGTTAAGATCGCCTATTGTTTACCTCTATTGTAATGATAAGTGTTATCTGTATTTGTATTTTTTCTTCTTGAGTGTGTTCTATTCTATAAACGGGATCCGATTCGAAGGACCATGTTCATCTAGGGCCACAATAACATCTTAGACCACATGCAATTAATAATGTCTTACTTAACATGCTGATGATTTCAAAAGCTTTAGCTTCCTATCCTTTTCTGCCACAGGGTGCTCTGTATTTTCGCCGAAAAATTGTTCGTCGAATGTTTCAGTTCACCGGATTTTCACTCCGCCGATTTTTTTTTATCTTAACCTAATCGCTAAGTTTGTTTTATAACAATCTCCAATAGTTTTGGTTTCAGATAAAAATGCTTTCTTCGTAATTATTCTTGCTATAACGCACACGCGCCCCCGCCGACTCCAATGAAACGGAGCTATTCCCGTTAGTGGGTTTGTATTCTAACCTGTTCCAGTTCAAGTCTTAACCTATTCTAAATAAGAGTACCTATCTAACTAAATCCATTGTCCACGGCCCTGGTACCCATGATGCCGGCTACATTCCCCCACTGAATAGCCAAGTTAATCCTTCGTTCGAGGAGTGAGCCAAAAATACGTTTTTATTCTCAGCTATTCTTTTAAGCTCGATCAGACGTCCTTGCCCTCGGCTTTTTCTTTACCGAAGTCGGCTAAAAAGTATCCGTTATCAACTTTCCCTGTACTGAAATTGGTTAAAATCCGTCCAGCCGTTTCGACCTGATGAGAGAAGAGACATTTTTATCAACAGGATGATACCTGCGTGGCTGTTTCGTGCTGTTAAGATTTTTACAGAAATAAAAAAAGGGAAAAGAAAACAACACACGATTCATGACCTCTCTCTATAGAAAACTCACTTTCAATACAGTGTATCTATGTGTGTCTGTCTGTAGCATGGTAGCTCCCAAACGGATGGTCCAATTAGTATTCTTTAAATTTTGAATTTAAATTATATTGTAGTAGTTTATGGTAGTATAGATAATCCTAAACAAATATTATAGTGAGTGTAGATAGTGTAACAAGGTTTTGCGTGCCATGCCTATTTATTACAGTCGTGGGTTATAACTATGTCCAATAGTGAAAGTAACCAGCGGAGCGTCGCGGGTTCTAATCCCGGCGATCTTGAGACAGAACGGTATAACGACAACTTCGAGTGTAACTTTGTAGTGTATACACACTAAGTACAATGCCCTGGGAGCCTATGATTGTTGCGTTTATAATGGGATAAATAAGTGACAAAGCATCTGTCTTCTTAGCTTATTGTGGAGACCTTACGGATACACTTCGACCCAATGGGATCTTTTGTGTAGTTACCCCTTGTTGCACCTACTCAAAGGATTGTTCCTCCACCTCCATATATTGGATGATGGAACCAGTTGGTAGTGCCTGGAATTCCTTCGGTTCTGGGTAGTCAATACCGAATTCCTTCATTCTTAGTCTGGCGAAGGCATGACATCCACACAGTATGTGCTTCATTGTCTCTGCCTCCTCGTCACATATTCTACAATCTGTATTGTCAGACAGTCCCAACTTGGCCAACAGTCCATCTGCACTAAGCATTGCGACCTGTCACTCACACTCGTATCTTGTCAAAACGTGACGGATGCTTGGTCACTTATTTATTGCGTGATAAAAGCAATGTCATACCATCATAGGTCCGCTGCCCTGCATACGGTTTTAGGGTTCCGTAGTCAACTAGGAACCCTTATTGTATCTGTTGCAGTGGAGACTGATGGACCTTGGAGCTCGGAGGCCAAAGATTTTGTCAGGAATTGGGATTACGACTAACTGATGTTGCTCAATATGTCTAACTAAAAAAACAAAGATGTTATATTTTTTTTAAATATGCGACTTCAAATGTACGCAAATATTATGGTGTTTTTTTATCCAAACGCTATTTTTAAATTGTTGTTATCGTCAGAATCCTTCATAATTTAACAAAACTACATATAATTTTATTTTTATTAGCTTCACTTGTAACTAAGTAGGTACATAAATAACCAAATTAGTTTACAACCTCATAATATTTCCTTAAACGCATGTCATTTTATGACTCAAAATAAAAAAAAATAGGTACCCATCTGTATCACGTGACGATTAATTTCTGGAATTTAACTATCCTGTGACTTAAATAAATATTAAAGGACAATCTTATAGAAAACGAGCCAGTCCCAACGCGCTTTATAACACTTTCAACCAATTGATTTTAACAAAGGAATATTTCCAGTATGTATATTATGTAAAAAAGTCACGTCGATCCTGTCCGTCGATGACAGAAGGGCAACTGTGTCACACAACGGTCCGCTTTTTACCCGACATTGCACAAGGAATGGTATGCCAGGAAATGTTTTCATTAAATAAATTAATTTCATTCCATTATACATGGTGAAACAGATCGAGGGACTTTTAAGCAAACCGGGAATTGTTCAGACTGAGTACTTCATTTTACACCAATGAACTATGTAAATATTTCTAACCATTTTTGAGATACAGTTTGTTAAACCTTAGTGTAAAAATCTGCACATATCAATTTAAAGACAGCTGTCATTTATAACGTGAATAAAACACTTGAATTAGTAGGGTTGTCACTGATATTTAAATATTTTTATTTTGATGACTTTTTTTACTTTTAAATCCAGCTTTACAATTATACTAGGCCGATTGTAAATCACTCAGATGACACTATCCTGCCAGCCCAGTCTTTAGAAATGTTCCACCCTGAATAGTCGAGGATAAATGTACTCTGCGAGCTATAAGCCTCACGATTTTGTATCAAAAAGGCAGAAATTGGTAATTTATTACATTTTCAACCCCACATAATTATGCAATTTTTAAATTTTTCGAAAAACTGATTTAACATAAAAAGCTTAAATATACTTATCGAACGTATTCAAAAACATCATGAGAAATACGACTTATATAGTTAATATCTACCAATTTCTCAAACAATTTCATAACATGTACTGCTGTAGGAGAGATAATTACTTAAGTGCCGATTTTACTTAATTGGGGATATCGCATGACCAAGTCGTACTTGGCTTTTAAGCACTTAGTTTAGCAAGATACTAAGTAAGTCGAACACTACTCTGCCGTGCAAAGGTGTAGAGATAAGGTGGGCCTTTTGGTATGGAGCTCTATAGAAAAAGGTCGCCTTTTAGCTTAACACGGCAGCACTAGCTAACTGAACTAATAATGCCTATTTTATCCATAATCGGCTCGCTCGCCGGCCCTTCGGATCGAACAATAGTAAAAGTAACGCAAGGCCGGCGCGTGCGCAAGGTGAACGACCTGCAACGCCACGGTTCCTACTAGCGAACAAGGTATAGGGATAATACAAATTCGAACTTTGTTTTGTTTCTGAAAAATAAAAAATAAATGTGTAGGTACACTTTTTCAGAAAATGCCTAGTTTTTGGAGGTCTTTTTGCTACTAATTTGCTGGCGTCTTTCAATAAAATAAAAAGTAAAATATAATGTATGCAAGTGAGCAAGAAAATGAATCCTCAGAATTAACAATTTATCATATACTTACATACTCGTACAAATTCGATACGTATGAATGGATCTCAAAGGAACTTTTTTGAAAGATATACCCATTTTATTAAGATTTTAGTTTCATTGTCTTTTAATTAACTTTGAAATAAACTTGTATCTCATTTCGTTTCACACTTTTTCAGAGTTTGGTATCAAATACAAGCTTTTTTCAGTTACTAACTAATAAAAAGATAACAGTTTTGAGTACCTATAATAATTTCTAATTGATAAATACTTACCTTATGACGTTTTTATTTAATTTCGCTACCCAAAGGTTATCTGCAAGACATCGATCTATTAGACCACCTGTTGTTTTTCTTTTGAATGTTACGTGTAATCTGTATTTGCTTGTATTTATTTCCCGTTGAGGTGTGCAATAAACAATATCACTACATAGTATAAAACAAATTCGCTTCATGTCTGTCTGTCCCTATGTATGCTTAGATCTTTAAAACTGCACAACGGATTTAATAGATATAGTGATTCAAGAGGAGGGTTTATATGTATAAACATGCATAATTTATCACCATTGCACCCGTGCGAAGCCGGGGTGGGTCGGTAGTTTATTATAATCTATTCTATTCTTACTTATTTAATTCTGTTTCTTTTTGTTACAGATCAAACTGGCACCATGAAGCGATCTCGACACAGATGGCTGGGCTTTAGCATATTTTGTAAGTGGTTCTTGTTTACGCATTTTGGTTTTAATTCGATATTGCATAATCACTACAGGCACAACAACAACAACAAAAAATACTCTTCTCTCAAACATGCAATGGAATGTCATCATAACGTGGGTTGTAACAGGCTGCGAAGTATCACCTTTCGGGCGAAACAACTCAAGATAACTGTAAAGGAATTTCATACCAAATTGAAGGCCTAGACAGGGAAGTATTTTTTTTTAACATGACGTCTTATTTTTTTATTTCATTGCATATGTTTGAGAAAAGCACTATACATGCTTTACCTACTCATTCGACAAGCCCTTTTTTGCCGGTGTCTGCAGTAATGTACCTCTCAAACACCAAGGAAAAGAAAAAACAACATGAGATACATTAAAACAACTGGAAGAGGTAAACAAGAAACGGTATTATCGCTAAATAACGATTTCTTCCAGACAACCATTTGGTAGCAGAGTAGTTAAAATTAAAGTAAACCGTTGTTATTGTTGTTGTGTTGTTGTAGTAGTAATTCAGGGCACCGTTGTCTATATGTATACTACGAAAACCTACTTCTCTGGTAACAGAATAACTATCTCTTCAGGATCGCAGTTCTAACCTGACCCAACCTACTTTTCTGACAGCAGCTCTTTATTGTTTGATTAGAGATTGATTTGAAGCTAATTAAATTCGGCAATACAATATTCTATTAGAATGTTTCTGCAGAAAAATCATTTTGCAGAATTTTTATTCCTCTCTAGTCATAATTCTTGCAAATATCCTATTGATTTAGTTAGGTTAACCAAACGTAACCTGTTTGTTTGTTTCTAAATAATCTCAAATAGCTTACGGTTAAAAAGAAATATGCTTTCTACGAGATGATTTTTCTGCGAAGTGAAAAATAAGTTTTTAGGAGTCAAAGGTCTTCCATTCTGTTTAGATTCGGACATTTAATGATGATTCAGCAAGACGGACATTGGGTGGAATCAAATTACGCGAAGTGTGCCCAAATAAGTTCCGGACATTAAAAAAAATGCGAAATTACCTCAGTTAATTACTTTCTAGCCAAGCCAATTCCAAACCCCCAAAGCAGAAGTATTTTTGAAAAAAAATATAGACAACTAAAATTAGAAACAAGTTTTGAAAAAAAAAATATAGACTTCTAAAATTATTAAATCTTGAAATTTTACTCGTGTAGAGTGTAATATTATGGTAGTCAATAGAATTGTGATTTAACCCTTAGTAGCCCAACAGGTTGTTTTTCAGATTGTTTTTTTTTTGGTGTGCCATATTGCGGACTGTTAGTGGTACCTACTTATTGGAGCGGAGCGAGCGAAGCTCCCATGGATCGACTCGAATGGACTTTGTAACAATGCGCAGATCTCAGCGAGTTCTCAACCGATTTTTGAAATTTTAGTGTTAAAATGCAAAAATTAAATTTCCCTAGGTCGTGACGAAGAGAAAATTTCGAAAAAAAAAAAATACTCGGCTCCAATGTATGGTGCAAGCTTAGCCGGTGGCTGACTCTGCATCGACCTAGTTTATTTTACTGGCAACGACAAATTTTGGTAACTGATGTTAAAAGTCAGTAAATGTCACTGATGTAAACAAAGAGGAGACACAACTAAATATTCCGCAATTTTCAGGTAATTTTTGTATAATAAAGCCAAAACTGTCAACGGTAATGAAAATAAAGATTTTTCAATAGGATTCAGTATTTTTTTCGCAAGAATAACGAAGGATCGAGCTGCATTCCGGTAAATAATGTTTTGAATTTGGTTAATGACAAATCCAAAAATAATCCAGAGGTAATCCAGAAGTACTGGGTTCGATTCCCGGTCCCTTCCACCAGGTAGTTCCTTTTTCAATTTTTCTTTAAGCTTTGATCTTTGTATTCATGGTTTAAATAAAAATTGCGGTGTAACCACATTAAAAAAATGAGACATTACATGTTTCATAAATTTATAAAACTAACAGCGCCCTCTCTCGCTTGCTCGTTCACCGCTGTAAGGTGGTGCGGTAAGATGTGAATATTAACGTATTCACATAGAGGTCGCTAAGGTGTAAAAACCGTTCAAATAAACAATGCAAAGATCGACACACAAAGCATAAGGAAAAAAATCGTCAGGTCTACGTGGAGCGAGGGTAGCGAAGTGGCTAACGCGCTGAACCGGTAATCCAGAGGTACCGGGTTCGATTCCCGGTCCCTTCCACCAGATAGTTCCTTTTTCAATTTTTCTTTAAGCTTTGATCTTTGTATTCATGGTTAAATGACAAATCGTTAGTGACGTTTACAAATGCAAGTAAATGATGTATGCTCATTATTGCCATCAACGCTGTTTGTAGCGCCACTATCCCTGGGCCGGAACTACACTGGCTAGGCTATAACTGGGGCCTTTTACGGAACCCCAAAAACAGCGAGCTCTATATACAGCCAAAATATGCGAAAACCTAAGGAGTTGGCCTTATTCAAAACGGCACTTAAATACCAAAATTAAATTCGTCGAAGGCATCAGATGATCACGAACATTCGAATATCTTGTAAATGAAGAAGTTAGTCTAAATGTCAAATTGTGTCTAGATTTTATGTCGAGGCCAAATAAATAGAAATTAAAGTTGTGTAACATGATATCACAACTATTACAAGTCAGAACATTTCAGTAAGATCAGACCTACTTAGATATATATTATGATAGAAATGAGCAAAATGGAAAACCAAGAATCACTTTTTCACAAAAAATTACCGACTTCGATCAGAAGAAATTCGAAAACAACTGAAAGAGTTACTATAAATAAGCGCTAAATCAATTTCGATAAAATTAATATACCGGGGTCTATAATGGTTGCGTTTATCAAGTGATAAATAAGTGACAAAGTATCTGTCACTCACACGCACATTTTGACTAAAAAATAGAATCATCAAAATCGATTCATAATTGCCGGAATGATCACGTAACATACCTACCAAAGAAAAGAAAACACAGTCGAATTGAGAGCCTCTTTCTTTTTTTTTCTCATAATTCAGAGGTTATTAAGAAAATCAACAAAAAACTAAATATAAACCCAATTCGCTTATTGAAGTTATTATTTATTTGTTATCTCCTATGAAACCAGCCTATATACCTAATAGTCCCTAATATAATAAGTAAGGTAGACGATTAATATTGGTGGTTTATAAAATGTGGTGTTTCATTTTATGGCAAATGAACATTATGGACTATGACTATTATAGAAAATGACTTGAATTATTTTAAACTATCTAGCAAGCAAAGTCCCGGTACAGTCATTAACCTTTTTAGGGTTCCGTACCTCAAAAGGAAAAAACGGAACCCTTATAGGATCACTTTGTTGTCCGTCTGTCCGTCCGTCCGTCCGTCTGTCAAGACCCTTTTTCTCAGGAACGCGTGGAGGTATGAAGCTGAAATTTATATCAATTACTCAGGTCTACTGTCACTTGAAGCTGTGAAAAAATCAAACTTCTAAGCCAACGCAATCAAAAGATACAGCCGTTTATGCCGCAAATTTTCGACACTTGCAAGGGAATCAAAACCTACAGGGTGCTTCCCGTGAACTCAGAATCTTGAAATGTGGTACGAAGCAACGTCTTATAGCATAGATAAAGGAACAATTACGAAAACCATATTTTTTTTTTTAATACCTAACTTTGCACCTAATTTATATGGGGCGCTATACATACCAGGTGCAAACTTAACTTAACCACTTAGGGATGGAAAGTGTTTGTACGGAACCCTCGGTGCGCGAGTCCGACTCGCACTTGGCCGGTTTTTTTTTTATGTACGGCTTTGATACCAATGTATAAATTAAGTACCTATATAACTATTTGTGGCTTTGCAGCCTTCAAGCGCATGTATAAATTAGAATGTAATTTTATATCTAAATTGACTTTTTTTTTTACTATGTTTATATTATTTATGGTGATCAGGCGAGCCAATTTTAGTATATCAATTTGTATATACTTAATGCTTTTTAGGGTTCCGTACCCAAAGGGTAAAAACGGGACCCTATTACTGAGACTTCGCTGTCCGTCCGTCCGTCCGTCTGTCACCAGGCTGTATCTCAACAACGGTGATAGCTAGACAGTTGAAATTTTCACAGATGATGTATTTCTATTGCCGCTATAACAACAAATACTAAAAATAAAATAAAATAAATATTTAAGGGCTCCCGTACAACAAACTTGTTATAGATTATAGTACGGAACCCTTCATGCGCGAGTCGGATTCGCACTTGCCCAATTTTTTATCAATAATCTTGGCATTTAACAATCAAGGCGTAGTTTCTACATTTACCCCTTTGTTAAATAGAGTTCGGAAATTCGGATGCATATATTGCCTAAATGTTTGTTTCCGAACTCAGCTCATAACCGGCGCCATTATATTCTAACAAGTGTCGGTCCGGTCCAGGGATATTGGCGTAACAAACAGTTTTCATATGGCAATAATGTGTATACGTCATATATTTGCATTATTAAACGTCAATAACCGTCAAGGATTTGTCCTTAACCAATTTCAAAACATTGTTTACCGAATTGCTGCTCAATCCTTCGTTCTTCTTGCGTAATAATTACTGAATCCTATCGAAAAAAATGACTTTCACTGTGGATAGTTTTGGCTTTATTATGCAAAAATTACCTACTTGAAATTGTTTACATCAGTGACATTCTCTGACTTTCAACGTAAGTTAATTTGTGGTTGTCGGTTAGACAAATTAGTACCACTAAAAATCCGCAATATGGCGTCGGTTGTTAAACCCCCTGTGTTGGGCTATAAATAAATAAATAAATATCGGACAACCTCACACAAATCGATCTTGTCCCAAATTAAGCTCAAGTAGTATACATACAACACCATGTCTCAGACAATGTATGTCAACGTACTTACCTTTGTGTTATAGGATATTTTATACCTTCTAACACTATTTGTGGCGATAGGAAAAGATCTTTTTATGGTGAATCATAGTGCTTCTCTTCTGCGTTTGCTCGGGTAATTTGACGCGTGATTGTAGCGATTTGGTCGGTCGCTTCGCCACGCCCGTCGACCAATACTGTCGCGTTTTATACAAACATCCAATAAAATACAGTGTCAGTGAATTGCTCAACGATTTTTTTTAAATGTGTAATAAGAAAGCATTTGTCCTCGCTCTCATCTGATTGCCTAGTAAATATCTACATCTCTATCTCAAATTTTGCAGTGATCGAAATTATGAACCTTTTCTCAAACATAATGTAAGTAATGAAATGTCGCTGTAACTTGCGTTATAACAGGCTTCGAAGTATTACGTTTCGGGCAGAACAACTCGAAAGAACTGTAAAGGAATTTTGGCGTCTGTATTCATTAACAGACTAAAGAGCTGTTTTTAAAGTGGTGTTTTTTTTTTTATTTCGTTACATATGTTTGAGAAAAGGACTATACATGCCTTGGCCGTGAAAAGGCCTTGCCGGCTTCGCATCACTATCTGTCTATACCTACTCACCCAGGAAGCCCTATTTTCCCGGCGTCTGCAGTTATGTACTATTTTTGTATGGTTATATTCTGTTCTTGTTCTGTCTGTTTTATGGCAACAACTTAGTGTTATGCCCTTAAATTCCAGGTATCACGCTGACCCTGCTGTCTCTAGACGTTCCAAACGCGTCGGCCGCCAGGGCCACCTCGCTCATCTTCGCTAAGACCACCACCACCACCACCACCACACCAGCCCCAGAGGAACCAACAGCACCTGAAGATGATGCACAGGTACTGTGGAATCCTTAAACCTACGCAGCATCAGATCAGAGCATTTTTAGGAATCCAACTTTGGTCTGATACAACAATACAATACAACAATATTTTATTGCACACCAATAAAAGTTTACAAAAGGAAACATAATATACAATTCCCCCAAGTTGCACACAGGCTATATAAGCGCCCTTATTCAGCCCTTGTTCAGTTTAAATAAGAGTTTTAATGCGTGCTGCATAGAGTCTCCTACAGCCTGTTTGGTAAATGGGCCATTACGTTAATCGTAGCATTTGTGGAGTCCAATAACAATAGCGGATAGCTTTCGTCTGTCTGTAGCTGTAGAGAAAAGTAAGGGTACATTTCTCAGCAGCTTACTGTATACATACTTGGGTGTGTAGGTTAGTAACCTAATGGTCAGTCAAATCATCCTAAAATCTGTCTCAGCTCCGATTAACTATATAATATTGATAGTCATCCTATATTGTGACTTTAGTTATATGATTTTACAAGTGTTTAAAACATGTATATATACTAGTTTCTTTTCCTCGCAAGTGTGATGAAAAACATTGTATGCGTCTTGGGCAAAAAAAATTGAATCATAAAAGACCTCAGTTCACAGCGGTATTATCGGTGCACAAAAGATTTGACGACTACTGCCAGCTTAGTTTCAAATCATTTGTGCATCGAAACCCCCGGGGTATATACACGATGATTTTTAATCAGTGATCAGGAACCAACTTTTCTAACTCACTAATTGATGGCGGTCACGTTGAAGTCGTAAAAAATTACATGAAAACAAACTATAATTTTTCTATGATAATTTTTAATTTGAAACCAATTTTGTCTTAAATTTTTTGTCACCCCACTAATCTGTATATGTGAGAGAAATAGCAATGACAATTTATGAGAAATAACTTGCCATTGTCATTGTCATTACATAAACAAAGTCATGGAAAATTTTGACAAATTTCTCGCCAAAGAGACGGCACTTGACGTAGGTATCGTACTTCAATAATTTAGGTTATTAGTTTTAATTATGTTTTAACTTTTTATTAATTAAACATTGAGGTAATTGCGTGAGGCCTCGCCTATTAAGTGTAATTTTAGCTTGATTTTGAATTATCATGTTTCTACTCCTGATCACCGATTAAGAATCATCGTGTATATAAGGCTTTCATTCAGGAAATATTGTGCATCACCTTGCGAGAGTTCCTATGTCGTCAATCGAAAAGCTGCTCTAACCTTCAACCCATGTCCTGGTCTGAGTCTGACGCTTGTTGCTGTATAATTATGCGATTATTAATTATAGCACACTTCGCTAAATTAGGTTATGTTTTAAGCATTTGAATAAGGCAAAATCGTAGGTGAATAATCGTACCTATTAAACTTTCGTGAGACATATTTAATTATTGCATTAAGGCCTTATTGCTTTTCCATTCTTTTTTCATATTCGTCGGCCGTAGGTTCAATTGGGGTAAGGGACAAAATACGCAAAATGAGTTGAATATACAGTTTTGTTCAGAATTTTCCGCTCTATCGAATGGTGTATATAAAAAAAATCTAGCTCGAAAAAAGTGTTCCTTACACTACTGATTTTTATGGGTTCAAAATCAAATCTGACCCACAAAAACCATGTATCTGTTTTTTATTTTAATAAAGCAACATCAAATAGGGTAACTACTGCCACGAATCCACTTTGAATAAGGTAAAGGTCTTTCCAATTAAGGAATTACCTTTACATGACTTATTTTTGAAGACAATCTTATGAAACTGGCTTTTACACTAATGATTTTTTTTGGCTCATGAATAAATAACACCCATACCTTAAAATTATTGCACAAGCTTTGAAAAAATGCTCCTTACCCCAATTTGCCATCTTATATTTTTAACAGTGTGAACCTTACACCAATTTGGTTAAGACGATATTTAGGTTTGATCCGATTTATATTTAGATTCCGTGACCGTTACGCTAATTTTCTCGTGAGAATCAATGAATACTTATCCCTGTTACCTTTATATACAAACACATTTAACTTCTTATTATTTTAATCTATTGTCAATAAAGAAAGTGTTATGTTGCAATAAAAACACCTTCATCAGTTTTTATAACCTTTATCTGTGTAGACTGGATGTTAATTTTTGGCTTTAGTAAATTTTTGAAACTACTAGCGTAGTTTGACTTGAAATTTTTGGCTTTACTAAATCATTGAAACTAGGTACTAGAGTAGTTTGACTTATTTACATGCAAACTTTCACGATAAATGAAGGTATTCAAATAAATTTGGTAAAAAAAATTCAAATTTAGTCATTAATCCACCGAGAAATGTAAGTGTCTTTTTATGTTAGTAGGTATAATTCGTCAGTTCGGCGTCTCTGAACGACAGTAAGTACTGAACTCTTTGTCGACAGCTAGTGATTGTTATTCTACCCGTGAAGTGTTTTGTTAAGCGGATAGTTTAAAGAAGTGGGTTAAGATTGTCGAAAAAAAAACAAAAACCAATGGAATACTGGAGGAGGTATTAACACTTATTAAAAGTTTTTAATTAACTTTACACATTGTATGTTTAAAAATATCTCAAGGATGACTTTCCGAGGACTAGCTGAGTTGAAATTAGGTATATGAGGCCGGATAGTCGACATGGGTAAAACTTTATAGATAACGATAAGGTAATCCTACTGAATTTGGGCTTCTTAAAATCGTCTCGGTACTTGATGAATTGCAAAGGAAAATTTTCACTGTCAAGTAAAAGGCATTCCTAAGTATGACCCACTTTAATAGTCACTATCTGAAATTCCGCTACCGATAAGTGTTGAAAAATCAAAGGATCTAACTAGAGCTCTTGCTATTCATTGACTGACATTGATGTTGATATTGATTATATTTCATAGCTAAAAAAAAAGAACTTTTCATTTCATTGATGTTTTTCAAGTACATTACTCTTATGGTGATTTTATTATACAGCCTCATTTGACTCCTTAGGTAACAAGTTTCAAGTTCGATAAGTAGTATAATTTATAAAATACCGTTATAAAGAATAGAATAAGTCGTTTCGTTTCATTTATGCATGTCGTTCACACAGGTACAAGTTGTATTCTTTCGTTTATGCACGTCGTTCATAAGGATAAAATTGGTGCAATTAAATTGAGTTATGTCTTTAAATACTTGCAAACAAAAGCTATAACTACAAAAAAACATATTTATAGGGTCAACGCATTAGTTCTTTATTTATAAAATGAAAGCCTAACACTATAGCTTGTATAAACATTCTTAAGAAGTTCAAGTTGTAAATTATCTACTATTGAAAAATAGTTTTTTGTCTCTTCTGAAAAGTGCCGTTTATGAGTTATCCCTTATTAACTGGAGGCACTGAATTGTGAGCAACTACTATGTTATCTAACAGGACTCTTAAAAAAGTACAAATGTAAAATGATTATTTCTGAATTGTATTCAATTCTGTAACTTTTATCGTTCAACACAAGCCCTAAACTTTTAATAATTTTGCTGTATAAATTACATTGATTGTTTATTTCAGTATTCGATCATAGAGGCTGAGAAATAATTAATGTGATTATAATAAAAAAAATAATCATAAATAAAAATGTGGGTTATTCCACTCGATAGAAACGTTACGTGTAACGATACAAATATTGCATGTAACGGACACAAAAAAATCTCACACAGTTTCAATACATTTATATGTTACCTCTTACATTAATGTTTTAAAGGTTTCCGGTGTTAAGATACGCCTTACGTCAAAGGTATGTACTTATTTATTTTTACAACCAACCCTTTACGCTATTTTTTCTTTCACACATAATCTCAACTAGTTCCTTACGCCATTTCTTCATCAATATAGTGGATACAATGAATAGGTAAATTCAAGGTAAGGGACGAGACTACAGAATACTCTGTCTGTAAGGGACATCAGCAGTGAAATAAGTTGGTGTAAGGGACATGTCATTTTCTATAATATCTAAATTATTAAAACGAGCACTACATAGATAGACAGAACACTAAAATACAAGATTATGTGTGAAATCAGGCCCAAAAAAGGTTCACTACAAAAAAAGTTATGAAAGATATAGTTAAAAAAAAAACTTTGTCAGCCTCTCCTGAAAAATCGTATTTTGTCCCTTACCCCAATTGAACCTACGGTCGACGAATATTATGACAAACATATTGATAATTTCAACCAACTTTTTGAAGTGAATAACACGTGCAGTCGAAAATAAGTTGAAAAAACAAAATTTCCGCGTGAATTTTATCAATTTCGAGTAGTTTTTGAAACAAAAATTATCAATAAAAATTCAAACTGTAGGTTTCAAATATACCAATAAATCCCAATAGCCCTGTTCTAGGTAGTAACATCAATAAATGATCATAGAGAAAAATGTCATCAATAAATGATCATAGATAAATATGTCTAAAACAATCAGCATTTTAAAAGGAATAAGGCCTCCTATAAGAAACAACAAAAAGTACTCTATCCTAACATTTACCGTTTTTTACAGTTAGAAACAACAGGCGAAGGCGACACGAACAACACCAGGAAACTGACGGGGATACCCCAGATCGACTACGTCTACGATCCGAACTTACCCCGAGAGCTCAACGGCTACAACCTGTCCGAGTACCCCTTCTACGAGACCGTGCCACCTCTGGAGATGATAGACTTCAAGTGTGACGGGCTACATGACGGGTTCTATGCTTCAGTTGCACATAAGTGTCAAGTAAGTAGAACTAAGGGCCTTATGTATGTATGTAAAAACTTTATTGTAGGTACACAAAAACAAGAAATACATTTTAGACAATAAACATGTGCAAAGGCAAAATTATCCCTTTAAGGGATCTCTTCCAGTTAACCTTTGAGTAAATGAGTGCTAAACACAAATGTAAACGGTGGACAACCAAAGCAACATGTACAATACGAAGGAGGATAACTTTACAATAATACTTACACATGAAAATGCAAAAACCAAAAGAGAGAGAGATAGGCAAACAGTCAATATAATACATATTACGTAATATCTATATAAATACATACATATACAGGGTGGAACAGATCGAAGGACTTTTAAGCAAACAGGGAATTGTTCAGACTGAGTGAGTAGTTCATTTTTCACCAATGAACTATGTAAATATTTCTATCCATTTTTGAGATACAATTTGTTAAAATTAGTGTAAAAATCTGCACATATCACTAGGGTTGATATGTGCAAATTTTTACAGTAATGTTTAATCTTTTGAACAGTTAAGTGAGACAGGTGTCAATTTTTTTTTCATATATTGATGAAAATAACCTTTATACATAAGTACACACCGGTTCTAATGTAAATAAATCCTTTGAATTAGTAGGGTTGTCACTGATATTAAACTAATTTATTTTGATAACTTTTTAAATCCAGCTTTATAATTATAATAGGTTGATTGTAGATCACTCAGATGACACTATCCTGTCAGCTCAGTCTTTACAAATGTTCACCCTGTATATATACATTCAACAGAAATATAATCATAATTGTAACAAAAACAGCAAGCTATCATTTGCATCTTATCACACTTGCGAGTTGCGAACTCGCTGCGTGATCGCAACTCGCAAGTGTGATAAGGCATTTAAGTCATTTGACTCCTAGAAACTTATAAATAACTAGCTTTTGCCCGCGGCTTCGCACGCGTTAAAAAAAATACGTTCACTTGGCATAACTTGGCATTTGGCATTGGCTTGGCATAACTCAAGCCCCCCATATTTTTTGTTTACTGTATCTTTGGAATATTTGAATGCTTTCACGGACATGATTCCTTGTTCATTTTAGATTCAATTTCTACTTTCTTGTTTTGTTTTCTCAATGCGAGGCCTCCGACATTTTTGTGCACTGTCTCAATTGGTTACTTAAATAAAGTCATGTTCTCTTCTTTCCGTTGTGGTATATTGTCTTGCTTACTGCCCCGCTTTTTTTGGTCATCATCTCCTTAGAATACTTAATCGTTGGTTCAGAATTGCTTTTCTGTTACCGTTTTTAGGTTTATGTATTCTCAATGTGAGCACTACTGCATTTTTGTTATCTATCTCGTCAGATAACTTGAAAGTTACACCAGTCTTGCTTTTTTCTTTCCGTTTGTTATATTGTTTTTTCTTCGCGCCTCCCGTCTGGTTTGGTCACCATCCCCATTTAGAATCCTTTAAAGTTTGATCAGACTTGCTTTCTTGAATCCGTTTTAAGGATTTGTGTTTTCTTAATGCGAGCACTGTAGCGATTCACATGTTCTCGTCATGTGTACGCCATCATATAAACATATATCACCATCGTAAGACTCACATCATCATTATCATCAACAAATTTCCAACACATTAGCATCACATTCCGCCAGCTAATACTAAAATCATCACTTAATAATTAAAATACAATACAAATGCCTAACAGAAGTAACAGTATGAATGTTTACGAAAGCAAGTAAAAATATTCCTATAACTAAACATTCTACCACTTTAAAAATAGCAAGCTGCTATTCACAAAAGTTGCCAACAAAAGGATTGAGCTTTATTTTAGACTGAATAAGGATCAAAATTTCATATACAGCGCTTAGTGGGAGGAATCTCATCGGTCACGTGCGCGTCATCTGAAATGTCCAGAATGACCAGGAAGGGGACACAGTGGTTTAACAGTACAGTAGGTAGGCAGTCATGAAACAGACAGTAGGGTTGTTTACGGGGATAGTTACGAAGGTCGGGGAATATTAGTATAAAAGGGGACGGATTTTATAGAATTTTTTTCATTCTTACTTGCGACTTCGACTGGGTAACATTATTGTCTGGCACTAAGGTATTAAATTTAATTTTAAGGGGAATTTCTGTTGGAATTTAGATTATTTTTCGGGATTATAATTATTCATTGAAATTTATTGGGATTTTGTTGTTTGAAAGCTATTAAGCTTAATTACATGCCAGAAATAGTGTTTTGGTACATGGTTGCCAGATGAAAGATATTTAACCTTGCGGCTGTTAAACGAATATCTTTCAGACTCTTTAGATTTTATCTGGGCTAGGCGACCCGGACACTTGCCATTTACAAGCGCAGTGATAAGCCTACAGATCTGGAGTAATCTATCTGATGAATTCAAGGACCACGAAGTTGGACATGTGGGATATCCACACTTGTTGAAATCAGATGGACCTCCAGGTTTGGTCTCATATACATATATATTTATATATTTGCATTATCTACACATATTAGGGCGGGTTACTCTGCGCTTCCGGCGTCTCGTCAGCCGCGTAGGGGGGACCCAATTACACGGATTCTAGTCCAACCTCGGGTTAATCTCCCGAATTTATAGTTTAGCTTACCTAGGTTCCATACACGTTTAAATGTAAATATGAGGTTTAGGCCTCTAGTATTGGTGGTGCTAGCTAGGGCAAACAGGGGTATGGTGTTAGGTACACTTTAATAGGAATATTAGAACGGGGTTTTTTTTATCTTCCGAGCAATCGGCCATTCATCATTAACTAACATAACATCTATTCAAATTATTTTAATCTCGTCAGATACAGTAAATGCAGATGCTAACCTACTGTTTTATTAGTGTTTATGGCTCGGGTTGCCTGTAGTAGAAAACAAAATCTTGTGACAGTTTATAAGGAGTGGAATAGAGAAATCTGTTATTTATACCTTTCAGATATTTAAAACCTTTAATTTTACATAGATATTTGTAGAAACAATTAGATAATTTTTACCGATTATGATTTGAAGTAATGTACATTTGTTATAGCCTTAGTGTTAGAATGGTAACATTAAAGTTAGGTCGAATCAGCTGACAGATGACATTCGCCCTTTGAATGAACAGAAATAATATTAAACTATGTTATAATTTTGATAAGGAAATTGTGTATAGTATTGTGTATAGTATGGAAAACAAAGCATTCCTATGGCTGGATTTGGAGTATCTGAAGTGTAAATTGCTAAAAGAAGCCGGGGACTTATGGATGACAATAATGAAAGTTATTCGTTCCCGTATTTACATCACAGATCTCAGAACTTAATTAATTTATATCACAGAGACGTAGAAGATTCCTTGTCAAAATACGTCAGTCGAGAGTTGAAAGATACTTCGGTTGGACACAATAGTCTTCATAATTTCAAGGATGTATGACATTTACGAGTATGATCAAACGAAAAACCAACTTCTACAACTCATTTGCTTATAATGAATGGAATGGGAATTCATTTAGTCCACGAGTGAAGGGAAATCGTGTTGTTTAATAACAAATATACATAGTAAAGTTTCATAGTCTCAGAATAGATTTGAGAGAGATCTTTTTCTCTAAAAGAGCCTGAAGGCCATTAAAAGATTATAATTAGCAATCATACGGCATCCAGGGACATGGGTTTTGGTGATATTTAAAATAACACACCGAACAAATACAAAAGATGAATTGTTTTAATTTTCAAAGAACGGTATTGCCCCAATTTATATGCGAAGTAATCATGTCCTTATCCGATTGCTCACGTCTGGTAGCCGACATTATTTATACAAAACTAAATATTTTTGGGAGAATGAGATGATAGCATTACAATATAACACAGTCTAATGATAATATTTTGTATGCGGTCGAAGCATTTCAATAAAACTCAGAATTCTATTGACCAACCAATTACTTCTTGTTTAGACCTAGTCTACTTTAGAATATCATACTGGAACGTACTAAAAGTATGAAATCCATACCATTATTCCATATTAATTTATCATACTAAAATTATTTAATTTGGTCAAACATGAAAACTTAAGATTCATTAAATTTGTAATAAAACCTTATATTTTCAGTAACTTCAATTTATTCATAGATTAGTTATGTAGTGTAGTTTCATAAAGTACAAAATTACTTGTCTACTAAACATTCCTGGAACAGACATGCAATTCCAAGACAACAGACTAAATTGGCTTTCATCTTAGAATTCTAATAAAATTTGGTTTTGATTCATATATTTATCTTTATTGTTACATAAGAGTAATCCAATATATCTATAACTTACTTGTGGACTGAATGAGTTTATATTTCATATAGAAATAATATAAATAATATTTAATAAGAGTAGAATATCCCATACTGAATCATGCTATAGGAACTATGGATAGTTTTGATGGCTAGACTACATAGGAAGGAATAAGGTTATATTTTAAGGATAAATAGCATTAAATTAAGTTAGAAATTTAATCAGTATAAGGAACCAAGGTAGCAGTATGGTAGAGGAAGCAAGCAGTAAATAAGTAAGAGAATACACATTTATTTGGTAATACATGGTAGCATAGCACAGTATATGGGTACGGAAGCACTTGGCGACACATCACGGTTAGATTTCTCTTAAAAGAGCTTGAGTTACTACTTCAACGTGGGTTCCTGTCATCTAGACGTTCACAACGGTTGAACCGATCACTTTTTTGGCCATTAGTTATAAGAAATGTTCAGCTCAACTGTATAAAGATCCTTTCATATCTAGGTTTGGTTAGTTGTAGGTTCTGGAAGGCTAGGTAGTCGTTGAAGGGTTTCCTTAGGGTTTTGTTGTAGGAGTAGAGGTTGGAGTTGAGGGTGAAGCAGGCGTAGGGCCAGGAGGTTTATTTAGCAGTTAGGGCTTAGCATACATTACGATTGGTGGTCCCGTGACTCAGGATAGTTCTAGAATTAAAGTACGTTAGCTAGTAGGTGTTACAATTGGTGCCGTGACCAGGATGTACTTAGCAGAGTCTTAGTAGGTGTTACAATTGGTGCAGTGACCGTGGATCTGTGTAATTGCTGGCGTAACCAGAATATTCGTTGCATCGTTGTTCGTCGTGTGGGTCCATGTTTTGCTGTTTTCTTGCGTTTTGTAGATCGACAATTGTTATTCGTTTTGGAATTTTAGTGGAGTTGTTACTGACGGTTTTACTGAAGGGATCTTTGAACACTTGAGCCTTGAACTAGCTGCCCTTACAGGCACAATTGCTGACGTGAGAGAGGAAAGGAGAATTTAGCCGTGATGGGTGTTGTGCACATCGTCAAGAAACACATTTTGTTGCATATTTATACACAAACTATAGTGAATGGAGTGGCTTCTTGATATAACACACGATATTTTTCTTATTTCACATAGTAATAGTACCTGAAACAAAAGACTTATATAAGAACAACGCGATTATTTTATCAATCAATATTTTGCAAACAGTAATCAATTGACAGTTCATTCATTGAGGCATTTTATTATTTTATCTGTAGTCTTATCCTGGATTATTTGAGATATGATTAAATTCGTTGCGATTGGTTTCATGGTTCACAAAGCTAATTTTAATATTGATTAATAATAAGATAGGTGTATTATTTTAGTTTTAGATAATAATTTACGTTACATAAAATAATAATATCAAGTAATAATATACTTACTTTAGTTTCAATCAGATACGTAGACAACTTCACTCAATATGTTCGTATTATTAATATAACATAAAATTTAGATATTTAGGGATACATTTAATATTATTTATGCACTATTTACATAATTGGGAAAAATAATAATAGGTAATTCATTTTTTTTTTAAGTAAAAACAATCAAGGCTGAGTGCACAAAACGCCTTTGAGCAGGTTGATTTGACAAGTGACAGGGTGTTATCTGTTATTATTTATCAGTAATTAATATGATATCGAGATGGAATGATTATTTAAATAAATTTAATTTTAATATAGATATAAAGTCGGAATGTTGTAGGAAATTAGTTAAGTGAGGTAGAACAGAGATGTCATTGATCTTGACTACAGAATAAATGAGTTTGTGGAGATTTTATCTACTTTAGTTCAAGTTGTGTTGAAAATTAGTTGTGAAACTAAAGTTAAGTTATGAGAGTACTTAGGATTTATTATTTGGGGGGGCGAAGGTTTATTTATAGGCTTTAGTTCAGTGTAGGAAATGTTTCACAATGAGATCTGATAAACATGACCCTAGCTACAATATTAAGTTATTAATCTTTTAGCTTATTATAAAACCTGTTAGAATCATTAAATATAGTAATTATAAAGGAAAGTAGGAGTGTTAGTAATTTCATAAGTGGGGGGGCGCTCTCTTTTAAGTTTTCTTTTAACGCATAATGAAACAAATGAAATGAAAGTAATTTTATTACAATAATTTATGGCCTATAGATTACCAATAGAATGACTTACATATATGTTCACATGTAGTATAAGAGTATAACCACAGAATCAGAAAGAAAAGGAAAGCAGTTTAAATTTAATTTATTTTTGAGCGAAGTAAATATGTCTGTATTGTTGTTATCAGATTTCATAAAGGTTAAGTTCTGTTAAGTATTCTTATAATTAAGGAAATATATCTTCAATCAAGTTCTTATTTTGCATTAGTTCATAAGATTCCGGTTACATTTTATATCTATGGTAGATTTTGTCCAGAGCTTGTTGTCGAAGTCCAAAAATCTGGAAAGTAAAATAAATAATTATTGAAACAAGTAAGATTAAATATTATTTGTTATTAAACAAAGTTAGAAGGTTATACAGTACATACTTTACTTTGAAATATAAACATTTATAACAGTAGTTCAGGAAAATAAATTTAGTTCATAAATAAGCTGCTCGTCTTCAAATGAAATGAAAATTGTAATCAGGTGATGGAAACAGACTTGAGAAAATGATAGGATGAAGACAAGAAGAGAATTAGCAGTAATAACCGGAAGAAATAAATTAAACTTATATCCAAACAAGAACTGGTTTTGAGCGAAGTCATTTCCATGAAAATTTGCATGAAGATATTTTTAAACAACTAAGTTCTTTTTTAAGTTGAAACAATAGTACAGTAAGATAAATGAAATAACCTTGTAAAGAAGTTCCAATAAGTTGCAGCAGCAGAAGTAGAGAGTTCATGCCATCCTTCATAACTTTTGCAACAATCAAGATTAATTTGTACTGAAGAAGTTGTCAAGATTTACGAGTAGAGTCTGGAAATAGAACACAGAAGATATTAGAATCAAGAAAAGAGCAAAAATTGACGTACAGAAGATTCAAGACTTATTTTATAAACAAACGCAGTTAAAACTCTTGTTAACTTACATTCTGTTAGTCTGTTTCAGGTGGGGCAGAGTTCGACTTCATTGCTTGTTTAATTATCCGTAATTGCATGAATTTTGAGATATAACTTATAACCGTTGCGCGAAGGTTAACGTAACTGTTTTGATTCTGTAACAAAAACAAATTTTGATTGTAAACATACAACACGAATTTTCTTTACTCAATATTTTAGTCAGATCATAGTAACAAGCGTAGAAAATAGTTACCTTATTATCATAGAACCATTTTATCACAGTTTTCTTCATAACAATTCATTTTCTTGTTCATTATTCATCAGTTAGTAATTTAATTTCCAGTGCGTAGAATACATTAAGGTTATGAATTTTTTTTTTGACATTTGACATGTCATAAGACAGTGTTGCCAGGTTAAAGGGATACGATGACATAAATAGCAGACTATCATTAAGGTGTAGATTCACTTACCTAGTTCGTAAGATTTACGTAGCATATATAAAGAATAGTTAAATATATATTTACCTATATGTTATTTAATTAGACAACGTACAAGTATTTCCGTAATTTATTTATCAAAATCTAATATTCAATAGGGATATTAAGATAAGATCGATTAAGGTATCGATTACAGTCGATTTGTTTTAAAAGGCAATAGTGAAGTCATAGTATAAGTCGTACCGCAGTATAAGTATTGTAAGTTAAGGTTCGAATATGGTTGTACGCAAATTTCACTAGAGGTCGTTAGTAGTATATTTCATCGAATGATTTGCGTAATGGTTCGATTCCATTAATACGTATTCTGAGGTTCTTTAATAAGTCGAAATTTGATAAGTTACATGGATGATTACGTAATGGTTCGATTCCATTAATACGTATTTTGAGTTCCTTTAATAAGTTGAAATTCGATAATTTTCAAAAGGGTAGTGAGAGGTAAATTGAATTGGGTGGATAAAATAATTAAGAATTTTATTAGAATATAAAAAAAAAAAAACGAAATGTGTGAAGTGGATAGACGATTTTATTATTTATATTAGAGAGTCTTTATTTTGATTTTAATGAAAGAAGTAAAGGGGAACTTGGGATATTTTAGTATGGATTTTGAATACAAAATGGGTGATGTTCTTCTGACTAAGTCGGTGCGGAAAAACGAATGTAGGAGCCTGTAGTGCGATGTATGAGAGGATGAATGAATGGACTTTTTGAGTTGAATGTTGTCTGTATGTATTCAAGCTAAGTTCGAAAGTATTCGGATCCGAAAACGGGGGGCCTTCTATCTTTAGAGGTACGAACGGGAGTATTTTCTAAAGACATCAATTGGATTGCACATACTTAGAAGTTAGGCTTAGTAAATCGAAGTTTCGATTTAAGACCGATGTGCGGTAGTTTGTGCGAAACAATACTCTACAGGGCCTACGGGCTAACCTTCTACGAGCACGGGCAGGAACGTGCAGGTTTCAACAACACCCATGTCAACGAGTAGATTGGCCAACTGTATATTTTTAAAGACAAAGAATTGAGGATTAGTTCGTCCATAAAGGCAGGATAAAACTAAATTGGTATATTTGTATAAACTTCTGGTATGATAATATTATTTAGCATAATTTTGAAATGAAACATTATTTCACAATTCGACAAGTAAGTCTATAGTCTTACAAGAAAAAAAAAACACAATTGTATGATTATAGAGCTGAAATTGGCTTGTTTATTCTTGATGTGATACACGCACCAATAAGGAGAGTCACATGTGATTTTGGAAAAGAATTTGAAATCGGAATCAGTTATTGAATTGAAGTAAGGATGAATATTCAGTATCTATACCAAAGATCTTGCTATGTTGTCTGAGGAGAGTTTTGTCAATTCATCGAAGAATTCGTACAATGTGAATTCGCAAATGAGGCTGAGCAATGGGCAGGTCAAGTTTGAGGTGTTTAGGCAAAATCGAGCTAATAGGGCTTGTTTGACTCACAACCAAACACTTCTTACGATGTGGTCGAGATTTGGAGAAATATATTCACGATTCAATGATATTATTCTATGGTTTGAATTCTGATTTATTACACAAGTGACTTTCCAAGTATTGGTTTAAATACACACACACTTAAGGGTACGAATACTGACGGAATTAGAATATCCAAGATTATCACAAAATGTTATTTGCTTTAAGAATAATTTGTCATATATATATATATATATTTTTAATTGTTTTTACAATTTAATAAGGGAATGCGAAGTTCTACGTTATTTGACGATGTCAATCCACTTCAAACTTTCGCAGGGGGGCGGTTGTAGCGATTCACATGTTCTCGTCATGTGTACGCCATCATATAAACATATATCACCATCGTAAGACTCACATCATCATTATCATCAACAAATTTCCAACACATTAGCATCACATTCCGCCAGCTAATACTAAAATCATCACTTAATAATTAAAATACAATACAAATGCCTAACAGAAGTAACAGTATGAATGTTTACGAAAGCAAGTAAAAATATTCCTATAACTAAACATTCTACCACTTTAAAAATAGCAAGCTGCTATTCACAAAAGTTGCCAACAAAAGGATTGAGCTTTATTTTAGACTGAATAAGGATCAAAATTTCATATACAGCGCTTAGTGGGAGGAATCTCATCGGTCACGTGCGCGTCATCTGAAATGTCCAGAATGACCAGGAAGGGGACACAGTGGTTTAACAGTACAGTAGGTAGGCAGTCATGAAACAGACAGTAGGGTTGTTTACGGGGATAGTTACGAAGGTCGGGGAATATTAGTATAAAAGGGGACGGATTTTATAGAATTTTTTTCATTCTTACTTGCGACTTCGACTGGGTAACATTATTGTCTGGCACTAAGGTATTAAATTTAATTTTAAGGGGAATTTCTGTTGGAATTTAGATTATTTTTCGGGATTATAATTATTCATTGAAATTTATTGGGATTTTGTTGTTTGAAAGCTATTAAGCTTAATTACATGCCAGAAATAGTGTTTTGGTACATGGTTGCCAGATGAAAGATATTTAACCTTGCGGCTGTTAAACGAATATCTTTCAGACTCTTTAGATTTTATCTGGGCTAGGCGACCCGGACACTTGCCATTTACAAGCGCAGTGATAAGCCTACAGATCTGGAGTAATCTATCTGATGAATTCAAGGACCACGAAGTTGGACATGTGGGATATCCACACTTGTTGAAATCAGATGGACCTCCAGGTTTGGTCTCATATACATATATATTTATATATTTGCATTATCTACACATATTAGGGCGGGTTACTCTGCGCTTCCGGCGTCTCGTCAGCCGCGTAGGGGGGACCCAATTACACGGATTCTAGTCCAACCTCGGGTTAATCTCCCGAATTTATAGTTTAGCTTACCTAGGTTCCATACACGTTTAAATGTAAATATGAGGTTTAGGCCTCTAGTATTGGTGGTGCTAGCTAGGGCAAACAGGGGTATGGTGTTAGGTACACTTTAATAGGAATATTAGAACGGGGTTTTTTTTATCTTCCGAGCAATCGGCCATTCATCATTAACTAACATAACATCTATTCAAATTATTTTAATCTCGTCAGATACAGTAAATGCAGATGCTAACCTACTGTTTTATTAGTGTTTATGGCTCGGGTTGCCTGTAGTAGAAAACAAAATCTTGTGACAGTTTATAAGGAGTGGAATAGAGAAATCTGTTATTTATACCTTTCAGATATTTAAAACCTTTAATTTTACATAGATATTTGTAGAAACAATTAGATAATTTTTACCGATTATGATTTGAAGTAATGTACATTTGTTATAGCCTTAGTGTTAGAATGGTAACATTAAAGTTAGGTCGAATCAGCTGACAGATGACATTCGCCCTTTGAATGAACAGAAATAATATTAAACTATGTTATAATTTTGATAAGGAAATTGTGTATAGTATTGTGTATAGTATGGAAAACAAAGCATTCCTATGGCTGGATTTGGAGTATCTGAAGTGTAAATTGCTAAAAGAAGCCGGGGACTTATGGATGACAATAATGAAAGTTATTCGTTCCCGTATTTACATCACAGATCTCAGAACTTAATTAATTTATATCACAGAGACGTAGAAGATTCCTTGTCAAAATACGTCAGTCGAGAGTTGAAAGATACTTCGGTTGGACACAATAGTCTTCATAATTTCAAGGATGTATGACATTTACGAGTATGATCAAACGAAAAACCAACTTCTACAACTCATTTGCTTATAATGAATGGAATGGGAATTCATTTAGTCCACGAGTGAAGGGAAATCGTGTTGTTTAATAACAAATATACATAGTAAAGTTTCATAGTCTCAGAATAGATTTGAGAGAGATCTTTTTCTCTAAAAGAGCCTGAAGGCCATTAAAAGATTATAATTAGCAATCATACGGCATCCAGGGACATGGGTTTTGGTGATATTTAAAATAACACACCGAACAAATACAAAAGATGAATTGTTTTAATTTTCAAAGAACGGTATTGCCCCAATTTATATGCGAAGTAATCATGTCCTTATCCGATTGCTCACGTCTGGTAGCCGACATTATTTATACAAAACTAAATATTTTTGGGAGAATGAGATGATAGCATTACAATATAACACAGTCTAATGATAATATTTTGTATGCGGTCGAAGCATTTCAATAAAACTCAGAATTCTATTGACCAACCAATTACTTCTTGTTTAGACCTAGTCTACTTTAGAATATCATACTGGAACGTACTAAAAGTATGAAATCCATACCATTATTCCATATTAATTTATCATACTAAAATTATTTAATTTGGTCAAACATGAAAACTTAAGATTCATTAAATTTGTAATAAAACCTTATATTTTCAGTAACTTCAATTTATTCATAGATTAGTTATGTAGTGTAGTTTCATAAAGTACAAAATTACTTGTCTACTAAACATTCCTGGAACAGACATGCAATTCCAAGACAACAGACTAAATTGGCTTTCATCTTAGAATTCTAATAAAATTTGGTTTTGATTCATATATTTATCTTTATTGTTACATAAGAGTAATCCAATATATCTATAACTTACTTGTGGACTGAATGAGTTTATATTTCATATAGAAATAATATAAATAATATTTAATAAGAGTAGAATATCCCATACTGAATCATGCTATAGGAACTATGGATAGTTTTGATGGCTAGACTACATAGGAAGGAATAAGGTTATATTTTAAGGATAAATAGCATTAAATTAAGTTAGAAATTTAATCAGTATAAGGAACCAAGGTAGCAGTATGGTAGAGGAAGCAAGCAGTAAATAAGTAAGAGAATACACATTTATTTGGTAATACATGGTAGCATAGCACAGTATATGGGTACGGAAGCACTTGGCGACACATCACGGTTAGATTTCTCTTAAAAGAGCTTGAGTTACTACTTCAACGTGGGTTCCTGTCATCTAGACGTTCACAACGGTTGAACCGATCACTTTTTTGGCCATTAGTTATAAGAAATGTTCAGCTCAACTGTATAAAGATCCTTTCATATCTAGGTTTGGTTAGTTGTAGGTTCTGGAAGGCTAGGTAGTCGTTGAAGGGTTTCCTTAGGGTTTTGTTGTAGGAGTAGAGGTTGGAGTTGAGGGTGAAGCAGGCGTAGGGCCAGGAGGTTTATTTAGCAGTTAGGGCTTAGCATACATTACGATTGGTGGTCCCGTGACTCAGGATAGTTCTAGAATTAAAGTACGTTAGCTAGTAGGTGTTACAGCACTATGCAATTTTAGTTCACTATCTTTTCAGGTTACTTAAAAGTTTGATCAGACTTGTTTTCTAGTTAGCATTTTAAGGTTTTGTCTTTTCTTTCTTTTCTTTCTAGATCACCATATCTACAGGTCATTTAGCCTTTCATCAGATTTACTTATAATTTTCAGTCTTGGCATATTGCATTTTTTAAGTGCGGGGGGCTCCGCCCCCCGAGCCCCCCGTCTTTTTCAATACCATCTCTTCATGTTACTTAAAAGTTTCATCAGTCGTGCTTTGCTTTTTTCTTTTCGTTGTGCAATATTGTTTTTTCTTCGTGCCTCCCGTCTGGTTTGGTCACCGCATCTTCTTCTTCTTCGAATTCTTTAAAGTTTGATCAGCCTTGCTTTGTTGATTCCGTTTTAAGGATTTGTGTATTATAATGCGAGCACTAAGCCATTTTAGTTCAATATATTTTCAGGTTGCTTTTATGTTTGATCAGACTTGTTTTCTTGTTAGCGTTTTAAGGTTTTACGTTTTCTTCATCACCATATCTACAGGTCACTTAGCCTTTTATCAGATTTAATTGAATTTTTCAGTTTTAGCAAATGACATTTTCTGAGTGCACTGCCCCCCGAGCCTCCTGTATTTTTAAATACCATCTCTTCGTGCTGCTTAAAAGTTTTATCAGTCTTGCTTTTTTCTTTCCGTGTTGTGGTATAATTAACTTAGTGCCTTCCGTCTCTGTTAGTCACCATCTCTTTAGAATACCTAAAAGTTTGGTCAAACCTGCTTTCTTGTTTCCGTTTCATTTATGCGAGTACTATGCCACTATCGTTCACTATCTTTTCGGGTTACTCAAAAGGTTGTGCAGACTTGCTTACTCGTTAGTGAAGGTTTTGTGTTTTCTTGATCACCATATCTACACGTAACTTCTTAGCCTATTATCAGATTTACTTTATTTTTCTGTTTTAGCATGTTATACATTTTTTTTTCAATAACATCTTTTCGTGTTATTTAAAAGTTACATCAGGCGTGCTTTCTTCTTTCCGTTGTGCGATATTGTTTTTTCTTCGTGCTTCCCGTCTGGTTGGGTCGCCATCTCTTTAGAATTTTTTTAAGTTTGATCAGACTTGCGTTCTCGATTCCGTTTTAAGTTTTTGTGTTTTCTTAATGCGAGCACTATGCCATTTTAGTTCACTATCTTTTCAGGATACTTAAAAGTTTGATGAGACTTGCTTTCTTTTTAGCCTTTTAGGGTTTTGTTTTTTCTTGATCACCATATATCTACAGGTAACTTAGCCTTTCATCAAAGCTACTTGAATTTTTCAGTTTTAGCATGTAGTATTTTGTTAGAGCGGGGGGCTCCGCCCCCCGAGCCCCCCGTTTTTTTCGATACCATCTCTTCGTATTGCTTAAGTTTCATCAGCCTTGCTTTCTTTTTTCCGTTGTACGATATTGTTTTTTTTCTTATTGCCTCCCGTCTCTGTTAGTCACCATCTCTTTAAAAATACTTAAAAGTTTAATCAAACGTTGTTTGAGATTGTTTATATTTTGTCTAAACACATACTGACGCTGAACGGCCCTCGAGCTGTCAACTTAAACTTTGCATCAGCTGTATTAAAATTAAAGAAATTAATTGTACATAGTAATAACATTTAAATGTATCACTCATTAACTTCAAATTTGTGTAAGAGGTCGTAGTAGACGTAGTAATATAGTGAACGTATGTTTTAACGCGAGCGCAGTGGGTAAAAGCTAGTAAAACAATACACAAATTACAGACCAATCCACTCACTTCGCCATTGCGAAAACTCTGCTGCGGACGGCACCTCAGGGAAAACTACTGTTTAAAGCTCACAGATGGCGCTACTGGTAGCACTTATGCGCGTATCATATTTCATTAACTTTCCGTAAATATTTATACGTCAAAGGATAAAATTGATTTTAAATAATTTTATTTTGATTATTGTCTCTCAAGAAAGTGTCAATATTTATAAACTACTGAGTAAATACATGATTTTTATATGCAATAATAGCGTGGTAGTTCCCATTGTTGCATCGAGAAATTAATAATAACAAAATTGTGTTCAGTTTTGTTTCATAAAATTATCATTTCGTGTACCACTAACGCCATCTACTGCCCCAGTGTCCGTAACTCGGCGACTCGTCCAACCTCAGAGCTATTGTCCCCGGCGGGTAGCGCAGGCCGGCCCCCCGCGGGGTACGCTACGCGTGGTGCTAAATTCAAATTCACGACGCTAATGGATGACGCTATGAGATGCACACGACTTCATTCGCGTATTTTTTCTTTACCGTAGACGGAAAAAAAGTATCCTATAACCATCTTCGGATGTCCAGCTATCCCTGTACCAAAAATGGAGGACAAAGGATTTTATGAAAACAGATGGCGCCAGGTTGGCACGGCGACGCGTGTCCATACAAAACAACAATCAAGCTGCATCACGCTATCAATATTTTTCCTGAAGTAAGTTAGGCCAAACACAAACAATACAAAAATTTGCGCCTAATGTTCTAAATGTTGGTTGGTAAAACATATTTAAAAATGTATTTAATTAACTTAAATTTATTCGAAATACTTCTATTTCAATTACACTCGATAAAATGGCATTAAAAAATCTTTTTTATTCATTAACATTTATTATTGCGTCTCCGGGCTTTTTTATGGTCAATACTTACAAACTACAGAAGAATATAATTGCATATTCTATAAAAGAGCATTAATTAGTTCCTATTGTCGCAAATTGTGTTTTTAAAGAAATGTATGTTTTTTTTGAGCATGAGCCAATTTACAACGAACATTGCACTCATATTTTCGTCTGTGTTGGTCGATAATTGGCGCCATCTTTTCTATCTAACTAAAACGGTTTCCGTAACTCAACGCCTCAAACAACCTTAACCTTATTGTTAATACCGGTGGGCCGCGCGGAGGTATTATGTCGAATTCATACTTTTTAGTTTTTGTACACGTAAGAGCCACGCGGGGGTCGCGTCGTTCTAAATTCAAAATCACAAACGCTGTCATTATAAGGTTTACACATTGTAAGGAAAATATTTCATGGAATTTATGTTTTCAGAGATAAATATTAATCATAATAAAAAGTATCCTATAACCATCTTTGGATGTTCAGCTATTCCTGTACCAAAATTAGTAGCTTTTTATCCAGCCGTTTCGGCGTGATGCGAGGACAATGGTTTTTTTTAAAACAGATGGCGCCAGGTTGGCACGGCGACGCGTGTCCATACAAAACAACTATCAGGCTGCATCACGCTATCGAGATTTTTCCTGAAATCATGACCTCCCTCCATAGAAAATTTATTTTCAATACAAATTTAGGATTTTATAATAGTATAGATGACACAAAAGTAAATTAAGAAAGAAAAATTGAATGGAGGATTTGAACAAATATTTGAGTTCATCACACACATATTTGCCCCGGCCGGGATTTGAACCCAGGACCGTCGACTCAGTAGGCAGGTGCACTACTAACGGCTTACTGTTGAGTTTCTTTCGGTTTTCTTCTCAACAGCGGTCTCCTCTTCGGAAATGCCGGTAGATTCACAATCTGACTTGTAAAAGGGTCATAATTCGAGCGTTTCAACCGCCTCACTTTCGTGGACATATTTTGGAAGAATTGGGCGTAGATTTTGATGCCATTTTTGGATATTTGTTAGATGTCCGGTAAACTTAGATACCTAACCAGAAACGAAATCGAAATCTGCAGCCACTTCTACACAAATGCGACCACGAAAGTGATTCGGAACAAACGATCGAATAATGACCCAAAAGTGCCTTTGTGGCCTACTTACTGAATAAATCATTTCATTTAATTTCTTATATTATGACATTTGACCCAAGCCTTGGTTGTCTCCAGGTCTACCACCACTGCCTGGCTGACACGCGTTACGACTTCCTTTGTGCCAACTACACGGCGTTTGACCAGAAAACCTTCATTTGCCAATTCGTCTCCGAAGTGGACTGCAAGAACTCGCCAAACTATTGGCACAGGTGAGTTTTATTTATATTTTACTAGCGTCCCGCCCCGGCTTCGCATGGGTGCAATGCTGGTAAATTTTGCACATAATTATTGTACATACCTTCCTCTTGAATCACTCTATCTATTAAAAAAACCGCATCAAAATCCGTTGCGTAGTTTTAAAGATCTTAGCATACATGGGGACAGACAGACAGACAGCAGGAAGCGACTTTGTTTTATACTATGTAGTGATTTAAGACTAGCTTTGCACCGTAGTGTTACCCGCTTATCACACGGAAACTCAATTTTTCGGGATAAAAAGTAAGTTAGGTATGTGTTAATCCAGGGTGTCAGCTATCTCCACGCCAAAATTTATCAAAATTGGTCCAGCCGTTTGAGCGTGAAGACTTAGCAAACATACAAACACACACAAACTTTCGCCTTTATAATATTAGTGTGATAAAAAAAATAAGTGAAATAGGCCATATAGCGGTCATACTAATTTTAAATTGATTTTTGTATATTTTTATGTATGTGGCTTTGTCCTTACTTTTTTTGACGACGCGTTTGGCTCGGTTGGTAGACACCTGCCTACTGAGTCGGCGGTCCCGGGTTCGAATCCCGGCCGGGGCAAATATTTGTGCAAATAATTGTTCTTGGGTCATGGATGTTATCTATATATGTATTTATATATTATGTATATCGTCGTCTAGTACCCATAGTACAAGCTTTGCTTAGTTTGGGACTAGGTCGATTTGTGTATGATTGTCCCTTAATATTTATTATTTATTTTAGCTGATTTCAATTGTTGGTAGCCGGTTAACCGGGCATTCCCAAAATTACCATAGGATACTTTTAACCCGACAAAAAAGAGGGTGAGGGGGAGGGACTTTTCCTATCGCGTGGACTAAGTTCTACTCAGTATACATATACTCAGTTTTTTGTTTACTGACAAAAGGGCTAATTTGTTTTTCAAACCCCATAAAAAATATCAAAAAAGTTTGATAAATGAAACCTCGGAAATTAAAACTAAGGAAAAATAAAGCACCAAAAATTATTTTCTAGTTTATTTAACATTGTTACTTAAAACTTTTCAGGAACGACGCCCTCTACAAAGCCACTACTACGACCACTATTGCACCGCCTACTACGACTACCACTACCACTACGCCCCGCCCCCGCCCGCGCACGCGCCGCCCCCACCGCTACGACTACTACGATGACGACTACTACTACCCTGCTAGAGACGACTACGAGTATGAAGACAGGTAGTTATATGTGAAAGAAAGAAAGGAGATAGATAGAATTTTATGTTCGTTATCATTTTAATTACGGTTTAATTATTTACAAGCCGGCGCAGCTGCCGACCAGGCTCAAATCCTCAAGCGCCGCAAAAACTCATCTTTGTCTAAAGATTATGAATTTGCGGCACTTGCGTTAAAGACATTAGGACCCTGGTCGGCCGATATGAAGACATTTATGAGGGCCCTGTCGCCTCGGTTGGTTCGCGTCTCAGGGGACCCCAGAGCTGGCGCGTACCTCTCACAGAGGATCGCTTCTTCTTTTATGTTTATCTGTAGTTTTTAGTATTGTAAATATTATATTGTATGTGTTTATTTTAAAATAAAGTTTATACTCATTACGGTTTAGTCATATTCAATGGAATCCCAAGATACAGGCATAGCCAGCTTTGGCCCTGCATAAATCACCTGAAAACGTTAATATTTTGTACTTAACTCCTGTTGTGTCTGGCACCTCCGCCTTTTCTACCTAACTATAAGGTGCAAAGGACACAAACCATTAGTTTTTGTAAAACTTAGTGCTTAAGCGTTATTTTAACAATTCTATATGATATAAGTGAAAGATTTCACAATAAAAATGGGTAATGGTGTAAAAATTTGTATGAAAGATACGTTAAAATCCAAATATATAACGCCAATTTCGGTATATAACCTATATAGTCTCTTATATACACAGCCCGCCAATTTGGACGTTTTAGTAACACGACATGTATATGATAATTATAATAATGAAATAATTAATCTTACTCTGTAAGTAGGCCTCAAGGGCACTTTTATCTGAGTCTATCCGAATTTTATACTCAAGTATAATTTTTTGTATAGAATACTTAATTATTATAGTAATATGACATGCGATATGCTATATTTACCTGCTCTAAGCATTTATATAATGGGTCATATAACGAACGTATAAGACTGATAAGTTGTCATTTAAGTAAAGAATATTGCTAAAGTATCTACTGGAAAATGAAAGCATTATTCCATCATTTAGGAAAGAATTTTACTAGGAACAGTTAGTCACACTCCTCTCTGTTTAATTCCAGGGGCGGCAGAAGACCGAGGCCAAGACCCCGGCCTCAGGCCAGACCAGGTGGCCGGAAGCGCAGACCCGTTGACGACTATGAAGATGACAGGTTGGTTACTAAATACAATAGCTGTCATTTCCTCCTGCAGGAGAATAAGGAGATTTGAGTAAGAAGGCTGTATGGGAGCGCCGCCGGAACAGTAACCGTTGGCTCCAATTGGGTATTGGGCTGAATGAACGCAGTCAAGCGATCAACAGCCCGTCTGTCTCCGGCCAGGCGTCCCTACACCAAATTATCATCAATATCATCATACTACATTCAATATTATGTTAACTCACAATACAATACAAATACAATATTGCACACCACACACAAGTTTACAAATGATGCAAAATAAAATTTTAATAACGGTAGACAACGGTCTTATCAATAAAAAACGATCTCTTGTAGACAACCGTTGGGTAGTGAAGTTTATACAAAATAAACCACACAATGCGTAGGTAATGAAGAAGGCGATGGGAATACAAAATAAATACCAACAGATGAGCATGGTAACATAATGGTAGATATACACATACATTAAAATATACGCATAAAACTAGATATACATACATTAATATATATACATGTAAAAGACAGATAAGGAACACATTGCTAATATCAGAATTACAGACCCTTCAATGAGAACAGTGCACATTATTTTAAAGCAGCTTACTGGTGAGGCGCGTTACTTTAATAGTAGTTTTGACATTAACGCTTACTAACCATGACTTTAATTTTTACTAACAACCTGTCTGAAATTAATTATTTGAATTAATTACATGTATCGCGTATATGTTATATGTGTGTGAGCTTATCTTAGATATAATTATTTTTCAGATACGAGCGCCGTCCACGTCCAAGAGACGAACAGCCGGAAGACGACTATGAAGACAAGAGACCGTTCGACAGACCCAGACCTGCGAAGAGACCGTACAGTGACAGGAGACCGTATGAAGACGAAGACAGGCCAGCCAGACCCGGTAACAGAAGACCAAGACCAAGAGACGAAGAAGAAGATAGATACAGAGAAGATGAAAGGCCAAGACATAAAGATAGACCAAATGAGAAACGCCCTCGTGATGAAGTAATAAATCGTGATGATCCTATGGGAGATGAAGTTAGAAATGAAAGACCAAGAGACGATAAACCCAGAGAAAGTTTCAGACCCAAAGATGAGGTTAAGCCACGTGACCAATTTAGGTCTAGAGATGAAATTCCACCCAGAGATGATGTCAAAACTCGAGATGAAATAAGGCCACGTGATGAAATAAGGCCTCGTGATGAAGTAAGACCACGAGATGAAATAAGACCACGCGATGAAAGCAGAATGCGCGATGAAAGACCACCAAGGGATGAAATTAGACCCAGAGATGAAATTAAACCTAAAGATGAGGTAAGGCCTCGTGACGAAATTAAGCCACGTGATGAACGCAGGCCATTAAGAGAAGAAGGCAAGCCGGTGAGACCTTCGTATTTAAACGAAGGGCGAAGGTATAGAGGGGAAAGAGATAAAGTCCGTGACGAGAGACCTTATAGCAAGCCAACATCAGAGCCAAGACCAGAGAGACACTATGATGACGAGAGAATTCGTGAGGAAAGAAGACAACCTCCAACGGCTCCTGAAGGTCAGGCATTGGTAAAACCTAATGGGCATGGTATATACAGTCAGCCAAGAATGCCTCCAAAAATCAAAAGACCTGTTCCAGCCAACGAGAAAGACAAATATGACTACGTCCCTGTTATTACCACAAAAGCACCTTTGAGAGCTGATGATGATGAATATTATGATGACTACGAGGAAGAAGATAGCAGAAGACCGTCATCTTCTGGAAAAACGAGCACTGTTCAGCAAAGACCAAAGTACGAGCCGGTAGAAAAAGAAAAATTTAAACCTTCAAGGCCGCATTATTCTAGTCCAGCAGCTAAGGTTAAAAAAAATAAGAGGCCCATTGACTACGAAGACGAAGAATATTATTATGAGCCACCTGTAAAATCTCAGAAATATACTTACAATCAGAGAAACAAAGAAACTCCTAAAGTCAAAGTAGCTGATGAGTATTATGATGATTATGAGGACAAAAGAGACAGGGAAAGAGATAACGTGAAAAGTAAAGATGAAGATATAACTAGTAGGATAAAAGACCTTAAACCTAATGTAAAAGTACTTAAGCGTCCTTTTTTACCGTCTAGGGGTGGTAGTCCCTACTTGCCTAGGGGCTTGCAACCAGTTGCTGGTAAAGACTTAACTGCGCCCCCTATTACCACCCCTAAACCCACCACCACTACAACTAGCACCACTACTACTACTTCTACTACTACAACCACTACTACTCCTAAACCCACTACAACTAGCACAACAACTACGACTACTACAGAAAAACCTACAACTACAACCTACTATACCACAACGGAGAAACCTACAACAACTGAAGTAGCTAAAGAAGAATATGAAGAGGAATACTACGATGAAGAGGATATAGATTACGATAAAAAAGAAGACTTAACTACGGAAGAATTAACAACTCATAAACCAACCACAACATACAAAGCAATCACAACACATAAACCAGTAACAACTCATCAAACAACAACAACATATATACCTACAACAACGCATAAACCTATAACAACACCTATAACAACACCTAAACCAACAACAACAACAGCAGTGATCTCTGAATACACAACGAGCGATCAAGCTAAGAACTTAGCCGCTAAAGTCTTAAGGATATACAACGATCAATACCACGCTATCAAAGAAAAACTAGAAACAACTCTATCGCCTGGTGCTTATCTAAGGCCCTATCTTGCAGCAGAACAATCCGCAGCAGAAGATGAAAAACAATATGAAAACGAATATGAACAAACAGAAGCACCGTTCAGACCATCTCCTCAACTACCAGAAGTAAACCCAGAAATTTCTAAACCTTACACTGCGACTGGTAAACCTTTGAGGTTACCAGAAAACATATCAATCCAGCAGAATCTTGCTGATTCTATTGAAAACGACTATGACGTGAGATTAAATGAGGCTATCGCGCCTGTATTACCCAATGTTAATGTTAGGAATAACATTCCAAGCGGTTTTATTATACCAGCTGATAGAGACTACACTTATTCGAGGTTCAGAAATAGTTTTCAACAAGAACCACAGTTCGCCGCTTCTGAATTAAACAGCTATCAAATTAGAAAACGGCCACAGATTTCAGGCGTCAGTATAAGAACGCCATCGTCATATTACTTACATCCACAGAGATACCAAGATGGGCTACAAAGGCCACAGCGTCATCTAGTATTTGAAACAAGACCACAACCTCAAAGTATGATGTACGAAGCACCCAAATTCTCACTATTTTGAGGCCATGCAGAAAGGGTAAAAAAGGTTAAGCAAAAAATTGAATAACGGTCGAAATTGGGACGCCTAGATTTAAATGAGGGTAACCTTTGAAAGATAGAACAAAACCTGTGGTTTGTACTATTTTTTTTGCAAAAATCGTTCAATACACGCCTCAGGTTTTCGATTTTGGTTTTGTAGTCATTTTTTTTTAGTTTATTTAACATCACTGCCAATTTTACGATACTTTAGTTTTTAATGTAAGTAGCTTGTCGACAGGTGGCTTTGTGTGTGGAATAATTTTCTACTAGAAATGAAACTGCAAAATAATGGATAATTGCCAATCCAAGACCCAATTTCTCAAGGCTCTGTTAAGTTATTAATCAATTGTTATTTTGTCTTTAATAAATAACAGAGCATTATGTAATTGGACTTAATGGCATTTAATTTACGAAAATAACGATGAAAACGAATATCTTAAATATGAATTAGTATTTTATTTCAAAACTTCGTTGTTTGTGTAAATTTGAACGATAATTAACCTTAATAATGATTATTTAAAACTGTCTCGTCGATACTTAGTTTATTTGACGTGATCATTTTATAGTGCAATAAAAACGTCTACGATAAACCTTTAAAACGATAATAAGTACATTAATCAATATAAATTACCAATTTAAAAATACGCGCTTTCAATGTGTACATAACTTGATGTTGCTATGCTTTATAAAGAGTCAGTATAAAGCAATGATAGTTATCAATCAAGTATAGTAGGAATTTTTTTTTGAGGCCAAATTCTAATTCGCTTTGCTTTGTTCTGACAAAGAAATGGTTATTGTGTGGAATATAAACTGCGGTCACAAATTGCTATATTGAAATGAAAAGTGTCATAAGTGCAGTTTGTTGTCAATTGTTTGTAGAACAAATCGAAGTGATACAACAGTACAGGAGCGTACTTCATTGAATTTGTATATCACCATTCGCGGCTATTTGTACTTCGTTGTGATTTTACAGAATCGTAAAAAGTTATGTTTTTATCTTTCGGATAAAAGATGAGGCGTGTGTATAAAGTACCCGACTACTTAAATAAAATGAGAAAAAGAAAATGTTTCTAACAAATTCTGCAAAATAAAACCGAACTCTTGAAAAATATGTTTTCGGATATTTACGAAATTTTGATTCGACTTGGGATAGGACTACTATTAGTAATTATGATTATGTAGGTACTTGTTTAAATACTGATCCATTAATAAAGCTGAATTGTTTTTAACCTTTTATTTGTACCTATGGAATTAGTTGGACTGAGGTGGAGCGAGGCCAATAAAGTTGCTAAGGATAGAGGCACGAGCTGATGAAGGCCCTCTGCATCTCCGAGGTGCCTTAGAAGAACAACATGGAATTATTTACATAACGAGTTGAATACATAATTATACTAAACATAAACAAACAATATATTCGCTCTAAATATTATAGAGTGATCCTGATCTTCCATCATAAAAGAATTCACAAGCCTGCACAATTAAATTGGCTTACGATATTCGAACATTTAACTTTTCTTTTTAATGTAAGATAGGCAATCATTGATTTCAATCTCTAATAATAAACAAACATGGAAACGAAATGAGACCCTATTTTCGGAAACTGTTAATAGTTACAATTAATCCTGTTGTATCTGAGAATAAATTCTATAATACATCACCATTTGTACTACTCACTAATTTATTAAGTAATCGGGTATCGTATAGTGTTGTATAGATCTATTATAAGTATTAACAATACTCTTAGTTACCCTATTGTAAGATGAAAAAGTATGATTTTTCAAAGGTTACCAACGTGTTGAATACATAATATTATAAATCTTAATGTGAAACAACTTTCTGTAAATGCGTACGCGTAATTTAAGATATATTTTTGTAAAAATATTATAAAAAATACCTATGATGTTCTTTGTTTTATTTTATTACCTACTAGTTTTTAATGGCATGTATTTAAATCGATATCTGTATATTCCCTTTTTTCGATCAAAATATTTGAAAGTTTCACCAAAAATACTGACTTGCACACTAATTATGCACACTAAATAATGCAAATTAAATATACTATTTAAAGGTGTTTGCAAAACTGTTTTACTGGTTATAAAAAAAAACTAACCTAACCCAGCCGAGTCGGATCTTAGTGTGCAGTGCGAGGATAATTAGTGTGCAAGTCAGTATTTTTGGTGAAACTTACAAATATATCCGATGTACGAACCATATTTTTGGTTTAAATTCGGTTAAAAAGGTCATCTCGTTTTGTATGATGTTTAAGTTATTTTTGTAGGACATGTTCAGTTAATCAATTGTTTTTTTGTTGCACAGCATTAGTTTTTCTGGTATGCATTCAGTTAATTAGTGGAGTTACCTAGTGTGCCAAGAAATTATACAGATGTGCATTTAATAATATCCCGTTTTTTATTGGTTTCAACGGTCCAGTGCACCTGTCTGAAATGAAATCTAGTTAATTTTGCTTTTTCTCATTTATAGCCAGATACTACAAGTGGGTCGATTTCAAAAATAAATTACATAGTTAAAAGTTGACTCAACAAAACATCACGATCGCTTCCTCGTCACATAAAGGAATCAATAAATTTTAATTTAAGCCCTTAACTATGAACATTTTTTTGCAATCAGCCCTTCTCTCAATTTTCTGTATATAATAGCCCAACGGATGTTTTCGGAACACCTAAAAATTCAGAAGTTTCATTTATCCGAATCCATCCTAATTCCGAATTTCCATAATACCAAAAGCGGTATCACGCCAGACGATGATATTTGCTGTGGATGGTATGTGACACTATTTAAATAGGTAAGGGTCGATTTGATCTGGATTATTAACTTATTTGAAATAGTTTTTATACTAGTTTTAATTTTTTATTATTAAATTGATTTTTTTTGTTTTTCATTATATAAGGTCATTATTGACATTGAATATTTTTAAGGGATATATTTAAATGCTCATCTGTATAATTTTTCAGTACACTAGGTAACTCCACTAGTTAACTGAATGCATACCAGAAAAACGAATGCTGTGCAAAAAAAAACAATTGATTACAAACATGTCCTACAAAAAAAACTTAAACATCATACAAAACGAGATGACCTTTTTAACCGAACTCACACCAAAAATATGGTTCGTATATCGGATATATAGTTCGAATCCCATTTGCTAAGCGAATCCCATTAGCTTTGTACCCGATGAACAATACTTATTATCTGTATTGTTAACGGTGGCCACAGCTGCCACTTCGAAATGTAAGGCGTTATAAGTGCAAATTACTTTTACACTAAATTAGTCTTTAAATCAAACGAAATAAGGTTTACTTCGTAAGTGAAAGAGCAGTGAAGCTCGTTTCGATGCTTATCATGACAATGAAGTGACCAACATCTCTGTTCTCTTTGCACTTATAACGCCTTACATTTCGAAGTGGCAGCTGTGGCCACAGTTAACAATACAGAAAAAGTTAATGAGTATTGTTCATCGGATACAAAGCTAATGGGATTCGCTTAAGAAATGGGCTTCGAACTATACAGATATCGATTTAAATACATGCCTATTTTTAATAATGGTATTACCTGTTATGTTATAATTTGCTAATGAACCTCGACATTTATTATTTTAATCCATAATACGAAAGTGTGTCTGTCTGTCTGTCCTTCCTCGGATCTTAAACTATCTCCGTGCCAAATTTCATCAAAATCGATTCAGCGGTTTAAGCGTGAAGAGGTAACAGACAGACAGACACACTTTCGCATTTATAATATTAGTATGGATAGAAATAAATAAATATTTTAACCCAAAAAAAGTCAAAATATTTCACCAGAACATGGTTTTCGGAATTATGAAAATTCAGCCTAGTGATGAATTCGGACAAATAAATGTCGGAGTTTTGTAGTGTACCGGCGCCATATTGAGGATTTTTAGTGATACCAATTTATTTTACGGGCAACGACAAAGTTTTGGTCACTGACGTTGAAAGTCGGTAAGTGTCACTGATGTAAACAAAGAGGAAACAGGACTAATATTTTCCGCAAATTTCAAGTAACTTTTCCATAATAAAGCCAATATTATCTACAGTGATGAAAGTCAAGATTTTTTCAATAGGATTCAGTATTTATTTCGCAAGAAGGATTGAGCAGCATTCCGCTAAACAATGTTTTGAATTTGGCTCATGTCATGACAAATCCTTAACAAATTGCTTCTGACGTTTATTAATTCAAATATATGACGTATGCACATTATTACCAATATATATGAAAGCTGTTTGTAGGGCCACTATCCTTGGGCAAGACCGACCCTTGTTAGGCTTCCAAAGCCTTCCTATACCTACACGTATAATGATAAAGGTGAGTTGTACTGTGCGCCTTGTAACAGAACCTTCAAAACCAAATTCGGTTTTGCAAGCCACATTCGTGCACATGACCGATGCTCGTGAAGGTCATGTCTCCAGGTTTCGCCGTTGACGGATACGTCAAGGAGGACGATATTATATTATTATTATTATAGGCTATAGCACTGAACTACTGATACTAGGGGTAGATATTATCCCGGTTTCCAACTGTGGATTTTTTTTATATATATGCAAATCTGATGACAATACAATGTTGACCTGATCTGATCATAGAACCGAAAAATGGTCATTGGAACTTCCCTATCGAATTAGTTCGTTTGATTCAATGTAACGAACAGTTCATGCATGTGCTAAAGACAAAACAAAGGCCAAAATTATTAGTGCCTAAGAGAGTCAGAACAGCTGAAATCTGTTTGGCTATCCGGGCTTATCCAATAATTATAATCAGTTTCTGTCAAAAATGACATTTTAGTGACAAGCTTTTATAGCCGTCTGTACTTTTCTTTGAATATCCATCAAATGCTCACTGAGACGATTCTAAAGAGCCCAAGCTCGGTAGGATTGCTTTTTCTATTATAGAGTTCCTATGGCCACCTTCCGGCTCCATCATCAGATCAGCCCCATGGTACCATATTATTTTACTGTCATCAAAGTTAAGTAAGTATGCAAAATTTCAGCTCAATCGGTTGACGATATCTGCTTCAAAATTGAGTTGCAAGATTTCACCCGAACAAACATACTTTAAACATACCATGCAAAGCTAAATAAAAGCTTGTAAAATTCTAGAGTTCTATTGAAAATTTATTTTCTACGGAGAGGGAAAAGTCAGTTCACGAAAAATCTTAATAGCGCGATGCAGGATCGTCATTTGTTTTGTATGGGCGCGCGGCGCCATGCCAGTCTGGCGCCATCTGTTGGTCATGATTTCCTTTGTCCTCTCATCACACTGAAACGGCTGGACGGATTTTAACCATTTTTGGTACAGGGATAGCTGGACATCCAAAGATGGTTTTATAATATAAAAATACGCAGACGAAGTTGGGGGCACCTACTAGTATAAAAAAAAATTGGCTAAACTGAAACGAAGATACTTCGCTCGATCGGTCAGTAGAATTAAAATAAAACTATTTAAACGGATTAAATCGCGTATATAATTTAATTTTACATTTATTTCAAGTATTATAATAATTTTAACTAAACAAATCTTAATTCCGTATGAATTAAAATGCATTTTGTGAATAATTGGACGCAGTTTCACAAACAGAATCCAATCTATAAAAAGTTCAATTACTAAGTAATACTTTTCTCAAACATGAAATGTCGTCATAACGTGCGTTATAACAGGCTTCGAAGTATCACGTTTCGGGCGGAACAACTCGAGAGAACTGTAAAGGAATTTCATACAAAATTGAAGGCCTAAGCCGGAAAGTAATTTTTTTAAACATGACTGTGTTCATGTACACGCTACACAGCTGAATTATATTTTTTTGTGGTGATTTTTTTATTTCATTGCATATGTTTGAGAAAAGCACTATACATGCCTTAGCCGTGAAAAAGGCTTTCCGGCTTCGTATCACTATCCGTCTATACCTACTCACCCGGCAAGCTCTACTTTCCTGGCGTGTGCAGTAATGTACTATTCTTGTGGGTTGGACCACTTGGACCCTTTTTCCAGAACTGAGTCCAATCAAAATTAGAATCTATTAAGTAAACTAAAGTACATATTTACAAGTTTCCATTCATACATTTTATCCTTTAGTTAATTAAAATATACTTCACAAACATACCCCTCCACTATCACCATCACTCATCAACAGAGATCGGACGGATGGAAGTCATTATACACGGTGTACTGTATTTAATGGACAACCTTCTAACCCCCGATTTTATACCCAACTTAGAATGGTCCAGAATATAGTCAAGTCTCATTTGCACCCTAACGAGTAAACAAAAGTATCTGTAAAGACTGTAAACAAGCCTTCCTATGCGTCCCCAAGAGGGTTTTCCACAGCTGAGGAGATAAGAGAATCAACTAATATAATAAGTTACATGTTTTTTGAGGTAATCGGACTATCTATAATTTTTGAATGATTGGGCCCTTATTTCACTCTAAGCCGCAGAGGAAGTGATTTTTTCGTTCTGCTTGTTGTTAAATATTCATTAACAGCGATGCTAATGATGTTGTAGAACTATGGTAGATAAGATTTTTTTTAATAGGCCTTAATTAATTAAATCCGTTTGTGTCTAAAATATTACCAAGTGGAATCCCCTGCGTAGTTAAAAATAAATTAAATTATCGGGGGTTAGAAGGTTGTCCATAAATACAGGACACCGTGTATAATGACTTAATAGAATGTCTCAACCTTTACTGCGTTGTTAAACTGTGCATAACCGAAATAAACATTTTTAATTTATCAATGACGCCCTTCTATCCGATCTCTGCTCATCATTCATCAACATAATACTCATATATATATATATATATATATATATATATATATATAGCGCAACAGGGTATTTTTCAACCCACGCCATCTTGCTGATTTCTAGTGGTACTAATTTTACTGGCAACGACAAATTTTTGGTAACTGACGTTGAATGTCCGTGAATGTCACTGATGTAAACAAAGAGGAAACAGGACTTAGAAGCATATTTCTACTCAAAAGTCACCAAAAAATATTGATATGTTAATATGGTAGTAATATGAATAAGGAACTATATCTTAAGCTAATTTAATATCACAATGAATCTTAACCACTTAAAATTATTTATTGATATGCACGCACAGGAAGTTTAATTTGTCTAACAAATTTAATATTATTTTTATTCATTTAAATTATCATCTGCTGGTTGGTTGAAAAACGAAAGGGTGAAGGTTTTAAATTTTCGTCAGTATAGTTACTTAAACATTTGCAAAACTTACATACTCTATCTTATTATAACAATTACCCAATATAAATATAACCATAACTACGCAAAAATCGTTTAGATATGATTACTATCAGTTTCATCGACCAAACCTTATAAAGCCAAAGTGTACGTTTGTAAAACGATATAAATATAAATAAACCCAAATAACAGATGGCATTACTTTTCATCGTAATAATAAACGTAAATAAGAAACAAGAGACAACCCAATTTTAAGATTCCCAAATTGTCAATATCCAAACACCAGAGGACCATTTTACGAAACCAAAAGTTAAAAATTACAAGCGGAAGTCCCATTTCAAATTCTTATATCAGAAACAGACTTCGCTTCTAATTTTTGTGAATAGATTACCCATCGATTCTAAATTGTAAATTTCTCTGAATTTGAATCCGAAACACCCTGATCCCTAACAAAATTAAATAGACAAAGTCATTCTTGAAGAGGAGATTTTGTATAATTATAATTAGGTGATTTCCTAACTTCATCAATCATGGCTGCCCCGAGCGTTAAAGGACTTATATTCGTGATTGTTTGAGCGTTTTAACAGTTTTATTACTCTGTCTGCGATATTGGCCAATTCATAAAAGCAAACGACTACTACAAGACACCCGTAAATGGTGTCACAATTCATACTAATTACGTCAATATTGGGGACAAAGTAATAAGGCGGTTAAAATGCTCAAATAATCACGCAAATCTGAACCAAGTGATTCTGTGAGCATAACACTATCTGTGGATCATTTTTAATACAATATTTATGGTCCAACCAACAATAATTATAAGTAATCGTCATTTTCAATCCAGGCAATTGTATGAAAGAACCAGATAATTCGGATTTTAGATCAACAATGCAAACTTCATCAAAATAGACCAGTATTAACGACTTCTTCTGATGAAGCAAGTATAGTTACTTACGTCTAGATAATTCCATATAACATACAAAACTAACTAAGCGGGGTCATGGTTATGGAAGTTACTTTTGACCTTATTCCTAATTATTGCCTTATTTGACTTTTTAATTTTCAGTGTTATTTTTACCGCGTTAATTTTTGTATTTTGACAATCCATTTAGGAGCTTCTTTGACATTTTTATCTCAGTTTGTTTAAAATTGTGACATGCAATAATTTTATTTGTTTTATAATGAAACCGCTGTTTTTATTATCAATGTCATCCATCATATTTTATCTCTTAGTATTAATTTAATATATGTGACGATCATTGTATAAGTGCATGTAAATAGCGTAATTTATATTGACATTTTGTATATTAAATAAATAAATCTAAATCTCATGGACAAACCAGCCGTCGCAAGAGACGGAAAAATTATCCCCGTATCACCCAGAATTAACCTAATCCATTCTTCCTTAACATTCTAAATTACAGACTAGATTTCTCAATTTGATTTCTATTCGTCCTGTATTTGGTGCTCCAAGACTTATCAAAAGGTTGATCTTGTGTACCATTTTCATTTTCTTCATTAATAACATTCGCTCCAAGAGACTTCCATTCCTTACCATTCTCTAAATTACCATTATCACTAGGCAGATCATTAGTCTTGCCAGTTACTTCATCTCCATTAACTTCCTTTTCACCTTTGGTTCCAGTTTTCTCTACATTATTTCCTGATTTGTTAGAATCATGTGCAACTTCTGCAGGTGCACCATTTTTGATATTGCTACCATTCTTAGAACCATTAAATGTGGTTTCTTTAGACTCGAAATCACCGTTAGCTGCCTTCGAATCCTTGCGTGCGACCGTGACATCTTCTTCGTTATGGATCAGTTTGTTGATGATGAAGGCCATGCGGTAGAAGACCCAGGTAGAAAACCAAATGCAGGATTGATAGATGCAGACCTGCCACCAGGTCATGATGCCGAAGACGCCGTAGAGCCAAACACCGCCGAAGAAGAAGATTGAGTAATATCTGAAAAATACAATTTGAAGATTATTACTTAGGCCATCATTAGAGCTCAAACTTTAACAAACTAAGGTGGAAATTAACTAAACTTTTATATTCCATGAATAGCGCTTACTTTTGGTTAGTAATATCAAGACCACATAAAAGTGTGGTCAAATCAAGCCTTAAACACCAAAATTGCAGTTAATTGCAGAAATTGAACTGGACACGACAATTACTAAGTAATTCAATTTAATTCTGGTAGATTTCGTGGTGGTGAAAGCATTAAAAATGGCTTAAATAAACCATTGACAGAGTAAAAAAAAACAATTTGCTCTTTGTCCAGACACGGAATTACTGAATGTTTTTCCAGAAACATCTCAAAGCAGTTGAGACATTTACACTCACGTGAATTTTGTCAGAGACGGTCCGACATTCGAACTCGTATGGAGCGTTTCATCAGGGACTGCTGCCCGTAAACCGCTTAATACACTTATTAAATCTAGACGACACGGTTTGCGCAGTGGTAAAGCAGCTGCCTTCTGAACCGACGGTCCTGCTGGGTTCTAATCCCGGCAATGGCAAATATTTGTGTGGTGAACTGGAATATTTCTGCCTGGGTCATGTCATGGATGTTATTTGTATTTAAATATGTAAGTATTTTTATCGTTGTTTAGTGCCCGTAACACAAGCCTACTAGACTTACTTACTGTGGGACTAGATTGATTTGTGTGAGGTTGTCCAATAAAGAAAATAAAATGAGTTTTAATAAGATTAAAATGCTATATGTATACTCACACAACAGCGTAAAACACGGACACGAAGCCATACATATATCTCTCAACCTTCACATCCGTAGGATGCCGTCGACGGGTGAGTATGGTCTCTATAGCGATCACTATGAAGATGTTGGTGTGTACGCAGTGGTTCAGCCACCAGGGGACTATCTGGTCGTAGACCTGGGGGAAAACCAGCTCTCTATCGATGAGGTAGATAGTCCAGAACATGCCCGTGACGAACTGGAAGAAAAGGATTTTAGTTAATTCCTGGGTCTTGGATGTTTCTATGTGTTTACAATTTACATACATGTTTTTCTATATGTTGCGGATTTTTAGTGGCACTAATTAATTTACAGTCAATGACACATTTTTGGTACCTGACGTTGAAACGGCCAATGAGGAAAAAGGACTAAACATTCCGCAAATTATGATTAATTTTCGCATAATAAAGCCAAAGCTATCCAATATGATGAGCAGGTATCGGATATTCGGATCGATATTTACCTAAACTTTTGCGGCGGCTTTGTTATTTGGTCGTAGGTACAGGCGGCTCTGTTTGACGTATGAGTGAGATAGCAATAGGATTTTGTCAATTTTGCGATGCCTGGTGATAAGAATCCAGTTTTTTTCAATAGGATTCAGTATTTATTGCGAGAAGAACGAAGGATTGAGCATCATTCCGATAAATAATGTTTTGAATTTGGTTGACTACAAATCGCTAATGATATGATGCAAAATATATGACGTATGCACATTATTGACATATGAAAGCTATCAGTAGCGCCACAATCCTTGGACAACTCACTGCCCAAAGAATCTGGGAATGCCAGACTCAACGGGTCTCGGCAGTGAACTTTAGGAAAGGGCTGCCACAATAGATCAATACTGGTCGAAGCGGCACGTAAAAGATCCAAAGCAAATATAATAATAATAATAAATCCCTGGACAAAACTGCAACATGTTAGTAAGGCTATGTATGAACAATGTACATCGTCGTCTTGTATCCATAGCTTACAAAAAACCATAACATGGTTCTTTAAGACAAGAGTGAATAGGCTGCTGAATCAGCTATATCTTAGATCCTGTAGTCATTTACCATCAGGTGATTTTGAGGTCAATACCTGATCAATAATAAAAAATTGGGCAAGTGCGAGTCCGACTCGCGCATGAGGGGTTCCGTACCATAATCTATAACAAGTTTATTGTATGGGAGCCCCCTCAAATATTTATTTTATTTTATTTTTAGTATTTGTTGTTATAGCGGCAATAGAAATACATCATCTGTGAAAATTTCAACTGTCTAGCTATCACCGTTCTTGAGATACAGCCTGGTGAAAGACGGACGGACGGACGGACAGCGAAGTCTCAGTGATAGGGTCCCGTTTTTACCCTTTGGGTACGGAACCCTAAATACAAATATAACGTAGAATATGAATATTAACCTACAAACATTTCCAATAAACAATGCAAAGATCGACACACAAAGCATAAGGAAAAATTTGAAAGATTATCTGGGTGTTATGGTGATAGGTTATACGCTGTACCGGTAATCCAGAGGTACCGGGTTCGATTCCTGGTCTCTTCCACCAGGTTACACAATCAAATTTTATTTGTGCTTAGATCTTTATATTATTATATTATATTATGGGACAATCATACACAAATCGACCTAGTCCCAAACTAAGCAAAGCTTGTACTACTCGTATGGGTACTAGAACTAGACGACGATATACATAACTAGCTGTGCCCCGCGGTGTTACCCGCTCATTCCACGGGAACACTACATTTATTCGGGATGAAAAGTATCCTATGTCCTTCCCCGGGACTGAAACTATCTATATACCAAATTTCATCTAAATCGGTTCAGCGGTTTAAGCGTGAAGAGGTAACAGACAGACAGACAGACAGACAGACAGACAGACAGACACACTTTCGCATTTATAATATTAGTATGGATATGGATATATCGACGACGCGTTTGGCGCAGTTTGCAGGCACCGCCTACTGAACCGGCGGTCCCGGGTTCGAATCCCGGCCGGGGCAAATACTTGTGTGATGAACTCGACTCGTTCTTGGGTCATGGATGTTATCTATATATTTATTTATATATTATGTATATCGTCGTCTAGTACCCAGAGTACAAGCTTTGCTTAGTTTGGTACCAGGTCGATTTTGTGTATGATTGTCCCATAATTTATTTATTTATATTTATTTATTTATATAAATAACATCCATGACCCAAGAACAAATATTTGAGTTCATCACACAAATATTTGCCCCGGCCGGGATTCGAACCCGAATTCTTTGTATCAATAATAAAACAAATACTCACACAAGTGAATGGAAACACGAGTCCATTGAAAATGATGTCCCGGAAATATTTGATCTTCTTCCCGAGGTTACTCTCATGCTTGTCCAGCCACTGCAGCAAGTCGTGGACGAGAGCGAGACAGAGGAAAGTGGTCTGGAACGACTGTGGACAAAAATCAAAATCAATACGTTTATTCTGTAAGTAGGCGACAAGGGCACTCTCACATGTCTGAATCTGAATCTACCGGCATTTCACAAGAAGAGACCGCTGAAGAAAGCCGAGTGAAACTCAATAGTAAGGAAATGTTTCGTAAATTATAGTTAAAACGGCTGGGAAGCTCTGGATGAGAAAAGCGGAGACAGAGAAAAATGGAGCAAACTAGAGGAAGCCTATACCCGAAAAGCGAAAAGGGATTCCTTTAAAAAAAAACCATTGTTTACTAACAGATAATGAAATTAATATTAGTGTAACTAATGTGATGTGTACTTAAAGAAAATAAAGACGCTTATTATTATTATTTTATACTTTAATCTATTACAATTATATTACAACTAGGTATTTGTCACATGTAGTAGAGATGTACAAGATTCTCCAAATTAATGTTTACGGTAATAATTATATAAAATGGTGTTTTTTTCAGAAATGTAGGTCTCTAGGCGTCACGACATGCAAGATATATAATTTTCTAAATAAATTAATTCCGTTGAGATGTATAAAGGTCTCAAAGCGTCAAAGTAAATAACTGATGCTACTAAATAATAATTTAATTTAATTCTCTTAGACATGTACATGTACAATTTGTACATGGTCTCTAGGCGTCACAACATGGCACATGGACAATAACCATGTTTAATATAAATTATATATAATTATGGCGAGGAACAGGGAGGCCTTTGCCCGGCAGTGGGACACATATACCTAGGCTAAATAATAATATATATACGCACTAATATAATAAAGGCGAAAGTTTGTGTTTATGTGTGTTTTTGTTACTTCTTCACGCTCTTTGGAATGAAGGTAGCTGACACCCTGGAATAACACACATGGTACTTTTTATCCCGAAAAAAAAGTAGTGTTCCCATTTCAATGAGCGGGTAACACCACGTGGCGCAGTTCGTATAAATATATTTAGTATTAGTTCAGATACTATAGGTATAAAGACCTACATTAGTATGCAGCAACGGCGGTGGGGTAGTTATTTCATAACCTTAAGGCTCCTCTACACAATGGGCCATGATAAGGGACTCAGCTGGGTGAATTTCAACAAGCTCGAAATTTACCTAATTTTGGTGGTATTTTTTATTTTTGATGTTAGAGTCAAAATTATACACTAATAATACGAATAAAGTCATAACCAATATTGTGTAGTAATGGCCCTTTGTTATACATAATAGTTTTAAAGATATTATGATTTTAGTAATTTGCCTACCACCAAAATTGCTCGTGTCCACAAAAATTAGATATTTTGGCCACCAAAATTGTACATCTACACCAAAATTAGTTACTTGTGTTAAAAATTAATATTTGTCAATGAAAATAGGGGAAAATTAAAAGAAAGTAAATGTTTTATTAATATATTTAATTATACCAAAATATCTATGAAAATACAATCACTAACTCGTTTGTTACAACAATATATTTTTTTCTTTTCGAGGACTTCTTCTCTTGATTGATTTTTCTTGCGATTAGCCATTCTAAAAAAATAAATCAATTATGAATAGCAAAAGTAATAATTTAGATATGCATGTAATTTATCTAAACACTTTATTGTACACAATAAACAGATATACATTTCAAAAAAATAAGCATGTACAAAAGCGAATTTATCCCTTTAAGGGATTTCTTCTAATTTACCTTCGAGTAAATTAGTGTTAAACACACTTATGTTACACAAACCAAGCAACATGTACAATACGATAACTTTACAATAGTACAAATGAAAATGCAAAAACCAAATGAGAGAGAGATATGCCAACAGTCAATGTAATACATATTACATAATATCTATATAAATACATATAAGATAAATATAATCATAATTATAACAAAAACAGCAACCTAATCAAATAATCGTTCGTTCGACTGCGTGATCACCTTGAGTGATGCTACGGACTGCGTCTGCCTAAGGGCGGGAGAAAATTTATTCCATAATTTCACGGCGCGCACAGCAAAAGACACGTCGTAAACATGAGATCTATGCAGTGGGATAGATAGAGCCAGATTCGCACTTGACCGCAGGCGATCGCCACTACCATCCGCCATGTAAAAGAACTTCTCTGCAAGGTACGGAGGAGAAGAAGGAATGAAAAGGACATTAAACAAAATACAAAGATCATGTAAGTCTTTGCGCTGATGGATCGGAAGCTATTTAACTTGAGCGCGGTATTGATACAAATGATCAAACTTGCGGAGATCAACGCAAAAGAGAGCGGGGAAGCATGATCTTCGTATGAAGAGGAAGGAAATTCTGCAGACACCTCAATGAATAAAGGGACACGAAAAGTTTCCTACTGATCCCAGAAATATGAGGTGCCCATGACAAAGATTTATCCATTGTAATGCCAATTTTTTTTATAGTGGAAGAGAAAGATACAGGCGTACTATCAAAGAAAATAACTGGCTTAACTTGAACTGAAAGCTTAGAAATAAAATGTGGGCTTCCAACGACAATAGCCTGCGACTTCTTGGCATTCTTCATCAAACCAAAGAATCAAGCCCAAGCACAAGGATTGATTCCAGGTCTGAATTGATTTACGAAACCAAGGAGCCAAAATCATCAATGCTGGCCGCCGCATAAAGCTGCAAATCGTCTGCATAGAGATGGAACGAGGAGGAGAGTGACTTGGTGATTCCGTTAATGAAGACAGAAAAGAGTAATGGAGAGAGTATGCCCCCTTGAGGGACACCAGCAGACAGTTCACACCAGCTAGAAAATCGGTCATCAACTCGAACCCGCTGTTGCCCCCCAAAGAGGTAATCATAAGACGATTATCGTCGGTGATCTTAACCAAAGCGGTGGTTGTGCTAAATAATTGAACAAGTCTATTTAGATGTGATGAGAGACGTGGATTTACAAAGCATTCAATGATTTTGGATAAGATGGGAAGAATGGACATAGGACGATACTGCGACAAGTACGACGGATTAGGGGTTTTAGAGAGAGGAATCACATGGGCCCATTTCCAAATTGTAGGAAGCGTGCCAGATGGGAAAGAAAAAATAGTAATTTAGGAAAGGATATAAGCTATAGAATCCGCCACCAGCAAAAGCATATCTAATCTAGTATTACCCTCACCGACAGCTTGTAATATTAGCTGTATTGTGTTTATACTTCAAATAACTACACCGAGTTACAAATTACCACCAAAACCACCAAAATTGATCCACCAAAATTAGAAACAGTGATTAAAAAAATATTTAAAAAATATCTGTATTATTTACTTCCAATTTAACTTTATATTTAAAAAAGGAAACCTTTAACACGTCTTACCCATAATTCACACACAGTCAATTATTGTTAAGTCACTAGAAACATATACCACACAAATTGTATCAAAAAGTATGAACACACCAAAATTAGATACTTACATGCTGAGTGGACAGATCCAGCAAGTTACGACATGTGTGTCGTCGCTCAATTCCGGAGCGGAACTAAACGAACAGGTTAACACACGGATGTTGGTCTTGTTGCGTTTCGTTCAACCATAAACACATTTTCAATATTTACCACCAAAATTGTCAATTTCACCCGGACAACTTTTAGTGCTCAATTTTGAGTATCTATTTATGTATTAATCTTTATTTATATATCCTCATAAGATACTTAAACTAATACAGATTATAAATAAATGCAATTTTAGTTTAAAACATTGATGTTATGGCTCTATCAAAGACATTTATGAGGAATAACGAATACTGGACGCTGCACCAAAATTATCATTTTACCGCAAAAAAAATAATTAATAATCATAAATGACTTTTACAATACTTTGCGATTTGGCTTAAGATAATAATTAGTGTCATATTTCAGAAAAAAATTAAAACTTTAAAAAAAATTGTTTCACACTATAGTTATCAATTCCGCCGCAATTTTTTTTCGCTGAGATAATCACCCAGCTATACGTTAGAGGAGACAAGCGATATTGCTATCTTGTCCTGTCGTATAGCTGCGTCCCTTATCATGGCCCATGATGGCCCATTGTGTAGAGGAGCCCTTACAATTTACGATATATGATGGAATGATGATGTCATAACCAAGCTATTCGCTATCTTCGAAGAAAAATAATTCTTCAAAGCTAATGAAATAATCAAACTGGGTAAGTCCTTCTTTGACAAAAGAAATCTCTGTAGGTATCTAACCCAGTTATGAAACAAATTGTCCTCGTAACAAATCTAATTTTATTTACATTTAAATAGGCTTAGACCAATTAGTCTTTGACCTGTAACATTTAACCTATGCCTTTCAATTAATGCTGTTTATGTCGTAAATTCATTTGTCAATAACATAGTTGCTCTAATGGTGCTTCTAAACGGGCTACATTGTACTGTTATAGGTGTGTAGACAATTTCTTTTGAGGATGTCAATAGATTCTATTTTTTATTAGGATCAAATGTCTATATGGGACTAACTACACTACTGCTCTAACAGTCCAAAATGAGCGTCAAAGTTCAATATTCCTACGGAGCGCTAAAAACGCTCCATACAAATGGCTATCTAATCGTGACGCCATTATACATATGTTATGAGTGTGTTGGTGGGTAGTCTGATCATTTTAATTTTGCAGCCTTTGCTAACTTAAATCCTTAGCTTTTGCTAAGTGAATAGATAATTTCAATAGAGAGCTATTTTGAAGAAAAAAACATTGAGCTTTACGAGGTTTGCGTTTTGTATCGTCTAGGTATTACATATTTTTGCATGTTGTGAAAAAAATATATAATTCGAATCCAAAACTACAACTGTATTGAATTAAGAACCAATTCATGAATCTATGACAAAAAATTTAGAATGTTGAAGGTTATGGCACTACGGATAAAAGTTGCAACAGTAGACAGGCAGAATTGCGGAGGTGGCACGGCTTAACGCTACAGCAGCAGCGGCAGCGGTGCGCGGTACATGTATCTCGCCCACTCGTATCCGACCGCTCGCCACACTGGTCGCACAACATCGTAGCATCTCCATTAGGACACAGGCGCGACAGGGGCCTATCGGTGTAACTCGGGCGTCGGTGACCTTGTAATGCCGAATCCTTTGACAAGGCACTCGCGTGAATGCCCTTGACCACCGCGTGCATCCCGCACTCGCCCGCGCTCGCCCCTCGACACGCACACATAGCCGCGAGTTTTGTTACTGCACACTATCGCTGTCGTTTCTTTTTACGTAGTATATATATTCTTCGATTAAGGTGTGTTTCACTGTCGCGGCGCTAGGTGGAGCGGCCTGTCTTTAACCAATCGCAGTGCTCGAAAACACGTGCCCGTTAGCGGAAACAGAGTGATTTGCGAATCAAGGTAGTGGATATGCACCATTACATGATCACTCATGTGTCAGCCCGTCTGTCACAGCCAATTATCTCTGAATCTACTGAACCAATTATGAATCGGACGAGTTTCGACCCCACTTACACAACATACACAATATCTTAACCTCTGAGTCAGTCGGCAATGTTATCGAAATGATATTATTGTAAAATCCATGGAGTCGCATTTTGTTAGGGATATTTTTCAATACCTATACTAATTAAAAATTTAAAATTTATCTTTAAAATATTGTCAGGAACGGCCCGACATAAGATAAAGATAAAAATTTTAGATTGAAAGTCAGTTTTCTTTGAAGAGGGATCATTATTTCAGAAATTAACGTGATCGTCTTTTGTTTTGTATTATGAGCGCGGCGCTATGCCAGTCTGAAGAAGACTAAAGAAATTTTAAAATTGTTTTCAGAATTTTCATAATTTATAATTATAAAAACAATAATTGTACGACAACCATGCACTTAAACGTAATTTTTCACGGTGAAAATGACAAAAATATATTCCATACAAATATTGGTACCCAATCCACAGATGCCGTCATATGTAGGTAGGCCATTTATATGGAGCGTTGTTAGTGCCCTGTAGGAATGCTGAACTTTGACGGTAATTTCTGACTTCTAGAGCAGTCTAAGTGTATCCTCCTAGCCTTTGTCCCATATCTTTTGTAGAGAGTTAATTCTCAATCGGGGTCGGCTACCTAAATCCCAAGATGTGGCGTAGGAACTAGTTTATAGACATTTGATCCAAATAAAAAAAATAGAATCGATCCATCCTCAAAAAAAAAATTGTCCGCACGCCTATTACGCGAGCCACAGGTGACCTTAATATTTAAATCTTTTTAAACCACTAACGACTCCTCAGTTTTTTAAACCTCATTATGACATCAAAAGTCCTAATCATGAATTAACTAGATTACGTTGTGCACGTGTCATTGACCTATAAAAAACGACCTTTACAACCTCAAAGTAATCAGTATCTTATCGTCTTCGTATTAAGACCTATTTTGACTAGAGGATTGTTATCAGGTTGTTGACATGAGGGCGAAGTACAGACAGACAGACATCACGTGTTCGGTTAAGTTTAAGCACGAGCCGGAAGAAGATAAGTGTCTAGGAGAGCGCTTTTGATGATAAGGTCACAGATTTGGGTTCGCGAGTTTAATGTAAGCACGTGCCCGGTTCGAACCCGGGACCGTCGGCTCAGTAGACAACTGCACTACCAATGGACCAACCGCATCGTCAAAGTAACCTTTAGTTTCCGTTTTAATTATTTAGCCCGACAACGATTTTGTCTAAAATTCCATTTTTATGGCAATGTTTTTATTGAAAATCGTTGTTTTTCCGCCGATTTCCAGAAGAATATGTTTGCATTTCGTTTTTTTTTATAATAATATTTGCTACCCCATCATTTACAAACCTATTTTATTTTTACAAGCTTTTATTTAGATTTTAACTATGTTTTTTTGGGTGGAATTTTGCAACTCAATACGGCGACTCAAACGAAAACTATAAGAGATAGAGAAATCAGATCTTAGAAACCATGGAGTCGATTTTAGATTTAATAGAAAACTTTGTTCAATTTTTTTATATAAATCTCATACATAACCGGGAATGGGACCTGGTTACAATTCTATAAGTAATCGTATGCCGTATTGTAACATTCTGTACAGTGGTTTTGACCGAGTTATGTATGACATTATGTATGAGATTTATAAAAAAAAAATGCAGTTCTTATGAAATCTAAAATCTCTTATAGTTTGTGACTTCTCCCTACTGACCCATTTGGATTGATCACCCGGTATAGATGTTGTTTGTCGATTCCGCTTTCTTTTAAACATGGCGGAGATATTTGGAAAAAATAAATTGAAACATTTTGAGCAGCGAGCAGAACTATTCGTTTTATTATAGTCTCAAGCTTATTTTTTACTTGAATGGAATTGATCTTGACCTAGTGCTACCAGATACTAATTTCAAAAGTCCTGACAAAATTCCTGACACGAGTCCTATTTCTTCAATTTGTCAATGTTGATTGATTTATGTTTATATTGTAAAAAAAAGATAATTGCGATTATTAATAAGTTGCAATTCATGAAACTCCAAAGTACTTGTGGCTTTGCCCTTTTTGTTATTGTGATTAAAAATAATAGTTTACAGTGTATACAATTCTATGGTTTCATTTATTTGCCGAAAATTCCTGACATTTCCCTGTTCCGGCCGCATTCCTGACATATGTCTGAAATTCCTGACATGTCAGGAAAATTTCTGACATCTGGTCACCCTGACTTGACCACAATCTTTGATGAAGCCTACTATGAAGCGAGCTGAGAAGATGCCTATACACTGGTTCTAAAAACTTCCAGGTTGTACGGTAGCGGAAAAGAAACTATCATATTAGTGTGTTTTATACGATAGTTGCCAAACTTTTACATTCGCAAATGGTGTTATAAAAAAATACTGCGCATTTTGAGATTTCTTTTTTGACAAATGTGACAACTATTTTTCAGTTCTAAATGCTATCTACATAACTGCGTCTGCGTCTTAATTTAAAGAAAACGCTTTTTTTCTGTATATTATGATTCAGTAAAATCTGGAACTACACTAATAATAGTACATTACATCACATTATGTATGTATGCATGCGGTGATGCGTGAATGTCCCAGATCACAGGTGTTTGTGGCCCGAACCGAAGGTGAGAGCGCGTAGCGGGCAGAAAATCCCGCTTACGGCCTAGGGTGACGTAAAATACATTACGGTTCTGGCATTTCGCATTCGGACCTTATCATTGGATCCTATTCAAAGTTAAATTTTATTAGATAGTGTTTTTCTCCTACTGTAGTAGAAAATACTACCAAAAAGAAATAGAAATATTTTTGTACTTACAAAATTCCAACCAGTAAGGTACGCGACTCTATACTTCTTCAACTTAATTATATCCGGCAATTCTATGTCCATGTTGAGTTCCGCCCCGCAACGAGCTGCATATCCGTGGTGTAAAACAGTCAACATGTGGAAAACTGTCGTCCAATACAGTCTAGCGTCGCTCCGGTCGAACAATTTCTCATTTTCAGTTATTAAGACACACAAAACGTTGTATAAAACGTTATTTTCCTTCCACAGCACATCCATTTTTATAAACACAAAAAAAACTCGGCGAGAATTTGTTTATTTGTAAAATATTATATGTTACGCATGGCACAGTAAAATTTGTAAAAAAAACGCCGTAAATTATAATTGGTTACACAAAATTCATTAAATGATTTATAATTTTTGAACCGGACACTAAAAAACACAAGTTTCGCATAAAACGATTTTAACCTAAAATTACATTTAGACGAATCGTTTCGTTTTGCCACTAATTGTATTATTCGATAAAATTATATTTTTTTTGTAACTCGCCGATCTCTAGTTTTTATTCATTAATATTTCAATTAAATACGCGTTGTATTAGTGGTTTGCTACAGATATTATTGTAATAGTAATTAAACTGTTGTTATGATTACAGTTAATTATAAACTGATATATGGCGGGTATACAAGAGTTTCGATCGTTGGTGTTGTCATACATAACGTTCCGATACCCTATTTCTTAGTTTACTTCTACACTTGGTAAATAATATATCAATAATTGGCTTAAGAACATGTCATTCAGTTACTGGTCATCAATCGACAACATTTTTTTTTTAACCAGGCCTTTTATTTTCCAGGATTACAACAAATTTTAGTACAGGGATAGCTGGACATCCATCTGGTATTTATTATGTCTAAGTATTGTATGTAGGTATATCTGATTAGTGATTATTGTTATTTATGTATGTTTATTGTTTTTTATTCTGTAGTTAATTTTGGTGGCTTAAAGTTGTTTTGCATCACCTACTCAATTCTAAATTTTGTTGATCTACTCCGCTACGTAAAGTTTGCCTGGAAGAGATCGTTATTTAGCGATAAGACCGCCTGTTGTTAACCTCTGTTTATTTTTGTTTTACTGTATATCTCTCATATTTTGTATCCGTGTGTATTTGAGGTGTGCAATGAAGTGGATTTGTATTGTACTCGTATTGTATTGCATTCAAAGACGGTTTTAAGATATTTTTTAACAACAACAAAAATACGCGGACTGATTTATCATTTGAAGGTTATGTGCATACTAATATTATAAATGCGAAAGTGTGTCTGTCTGTCTGTCTGTTACCTCTTCACGCTTAAACCGCTGAATCGATTTTGATGAAATTTGGCATGGAGATAGTTTAAGATCCGAGGAAGGATATAAGATAGTTTTCATCCTGGAAATTATCCCTAAAAATATTGAAAAGTGAGTAAGTAATTCATTGTGACATTGATGACCCTGTAGGAAATGTAATGATTAGACCAAAAGAACAATTGCTCTTACATTTGCTTAGGCGCTTTTAATAATCCCTTTTATTAATTAAGGTGATTAGGTGGATATCTATCGTGTTGTACTAGGTTGCTTCCATACTTCCAAGTTCCACGCAGACGTAGTCGCGGGCAAAAGCTAGTTTTAAATATAAACACCGCTATCGTCACCTAACCCGGTAAAAATCCTAGACATTGCTATTCTTCCTTTGACTGGCAACACCGCTCTAACCTAATCTATATATATATTACGCGAGGCCGATTTTTGTACATCCCATCAGATCTACAGTTATGGTCCGATTTGTATAAATGATATCTCATTAGATTCGTCTCATGCTGGAGAGGTGCATAAAACTCTTGGATTTTTATTTTTTTCCTGAAAAAGTACTGAAAAATGGATTTGAAAAAACTACTGTGCGCTAACCACGTGACATTGACCACGTGACCTGTGATCCCTATTTTGACATAAGATGACCAAATAATAATAAGCATGATTTGCTCACAAACCTGTAGTAAGTTGTTCAGCATGATGAAATATTATTTTTGAGTCGGCAACATAATATCCGCAGCACTTAAAACATGTACGAATATGCAAAAATAATTTTACAGTTTGTTGACAATGAATGACAATAACCATACCTATTCTGTCAACTTATAATATATTTTTTATTGGGGGCTATTAAGTCAGTGATCTAAATTGCCAGGTTGTTTTTCTTTTTAAAATGTTGATATGGAAACTTTTTTTGCATACCTGTTAAAAATTTCGAGGAAAAAGCCGGTTAAGTGCGAGTTGGACTGGTGCTCGCAAGACTAGAAAAACTGACCGTCATTCAAGATTATTTTTATAGGCGAGTTTTACAATAAATCAAAGCAGAAAATATGTAGTAAAACTAATGTAATCGTCATTCGAATAAGTAAATTTATGATAGATTATTATAAATATGATTATATAAGTCAAAAATGGCAAAAATGGCATGAGTTATAGTAAATTAAATGGTATTTTACAAGAAAAAACTTAGTACTTCCGCTTGCATGTCGACGGGATGGGAAATGTGGTCGAGTTTGAATATGGACGACTTGACAATGTAGCTAAGTTGGGAATGTATCTACATTGGTGATATGGATGAGTTGGTAAAATGGACGAGTTGTAAATGTGGTCGAGTTGAGAATATGGACAACTTGACAATGTAGCTAAGTTGGGAATGTATCTACATTGGTAATATGGATGAGTTGGTAAAATGGACGAGTTGGAAATGTGGACGAGTTGAGAATATGGACGAGTTGGTAATGAAGACGACTTGGTAATACGGACGAGTTGGTGATATGGAAGATTTGGCAATAAAGACGAACTGATAATAAGGACAAGTTGGTATTGTAGACGAGTTGGGTGTATTGTCGAGTTGGGAATATGGACGAGTTGGAAATGTGGATGAGTTGGCAATGTGGATGAGTTGGTAAAATTGACAAGTTGGGAACATGGACAAGTGGGCAATGTGGACGAGTTCGCATTATGGACGAGTTGGCAATGAAGACGAGTTGGTAATACGGACAAGTTGGCAATGAAGACGAGTTGGTAATACGGACAAGTTGGCAATGAAGACGACTTGGTAATACGGACGAGTTGGTGATATGGAAGATTTGGCAATAAAGACGAGCTGATAATAAGGACAAGTTGGTATTGTAGACGAGTTGGGTGTATCGTCGAGTTGGGAATATGGACGAGTTGGAAATGTGGATGAGTTGGCAATGTGAATGAGTTGGTAAAATTTACAAGTTGGGAATATGGACGAGTTGGCAATAAAGACGGGCTGATAATAAGGACGAGTTTGTATAGACGAGTTGGGTGTATCGTCGAGTTGGGAATATGGACGAGTTGGCAATAAAGACGGGCTGATAATAAGGACGAGTTTGTATAGACGAGTTGGGTGTATCGTCGAGTTGGGAATATGGACGAGTTGGAAATGTGGACGACTTGGAATTGTGGACGAGTTGGGCCTATGGACAAGTTGGAAATGTGGACGAGTTAGCAATATGGACGAGTTGGCATTGTTGATGAGTTGGAAATGAAGACGAGTTGGCAATGTAGATAAGTTGGGTGTATGGACGAGTTGGTAATGTGGACGACTTGACATTGTGGACGAGGTGGGAATATGGACGAGTTGGAAATGTGGCCGAGTTGGCATTGTGGACGAGCAAGTAATATGGACGCGTTGGCATTGTGGATGAGTTGAGAATATAAACGAGTTGGCAATGAAGACGAGTTGGTAATACGGACGAGTTATATGGACGAGATTCGCAATAAAGACGAGTTGGTATTGTAGCGAGTTGGGTGTATGGACGAGTAGGAAATGTGGACGAGTTAGCAATATGGATGAGTTGGCATTGTGGACGAGTTGGGAATATGGATGAGTTGGCAATAAAGACGAGTTGGTAATATGGACGAGTTGGCATTGTAGATGAGTTGGGTTTCTGGACGAGTGGGCAATGTCGACAATTTGGCATTGTGTACGAGTTGGCAATGTGGACGATTTGGCATTGTGTACGAGTTGGGAATGTGGACGATTTGGAAATATGGACGAGTTGGAAATGTAGACGAGTTGTATTTGTGAACGTGTTGGCATTGTGGACGAGTAAGCAATATGGACGCGTTGGAATTGTGGACGAGTTGGGTACATGGACGAATTAGCAATATGGTCGAGTTGGCATTGTGGACAAATTGGGAATATGGACGAGTTGCCAATTGAGACGAATTGGTAATATAGACGAGTTGGCAATGCAGATGAGTTGGGCGTATGAACGAGTTGGCAATGTGGACGTGTTGGGTGTGTGGACAAGTTGGGATTGTGATCCAGATGGGAATATAGACGAGCTGACATTGTGGACGAGTTGGCAATGTGGAATAATTAACATGTTACCCTAACATGCGAAACTTGATGGTAGAAATGACCTACATATGATGAAAATTTAAAAAAATCGACGCTCTCAAGAATAAATCATATTTGAAATAATGACGTCTGGCTGATCATTCTTATTCTCATTCAAAATAAAATTTGACAAATTCTGCTGCCAACAAAACGAATTGATTTTATAAGGCTTCCGTTTTTACCGACTATGGTAAGGAACCCTAAAATTAGGCTTATATCATAGACTTCAGAGTATAGATATCATCTCCCTCACTCTTCTGTCAGACACTATTTCAATGAGAGGAAAGACGAAAGTTTGAATTTGGAATTCGGGTATTAGGCATTCAGCTCTAAATTTATTGAAAAAAATATGTCTTAATATTCTTTTTTTAAACATTTTTAGCTGTTTTATATATTGGATTTTATTTATTACACATATTTGACACATTCTTTTTTTTTTATGGTGGAGTATTGTTGGTCAGTTATTTATTTAGATTAGTAAATAGGGTTTGATTAAGTATACCTAGCGTAAGAATTTCAAACACAATGTGTAATTGTTACTGAATAAATGATTGATGATGATGACATGGCAGCACCCATATTAAGAAAATTTGCACGATCTATTGAATTTCATTAAAAATATAAGCATTGATAATAGTGACATTTCGTGTATCTATAAACGTTTTATACTCTCTATTTCATACAATTGAGTTTATGTAACATTTCTTATTATCACTATTTTTAAGTATTTACGATTATAAATGAATACAGAAACAGTTACGCACTACATGATTTCCTTTTTAAAACCTGCGTAGTGAGTGCCTAAATCTGTCCTTTCGATTCATGTGCTATTTCTGGAAATTGATAGAAATCGATCAAATCGATAAATTTATGTCCTGAAGAAAGAACAACAAATTAAATTTCTACCAATCTTATGTCCGGTCCTATGAAAATATGTCAATTATATTTTTAAGATATGGGATTATTTTTATGAACAATTTTTTTCCATAAATCGAATAATATGCATTTTATTTGTGAAACAGATCAGCAGATCACATGGCATTAATGCAGAAGTTATTTTTACAAAAGAGTTGATTTTTTTTTCCATAAATCGAATAATATGCATTTTATTTGTGAAACAGATCAGCAGATCACATGGCATTAATGCAGAAGTTATTTTTACAAAAGAGTTGAAAAAGTTGCCACGATGAAGCTGGCAGTTGGCTATCAGGCCTGGCTCTAGCCTTTCATGTTTTAACGTTTTTAAAACATCATTTTAACGTGTTTTTTTACAGTATTTATTCTTCGTTCGCCAAAAACTTCTTATCGATAAAGTAGTTATTTTCTATAACACTACCGGATTTCCATGTTCTAGCGGCGGTTCGACGCCGCAACGGGCCTCTAGTATCATATATTATTATCATACGCATGTCTCACCGATATGTCTAGGGTATAGATAATTAACATCATTTCTAATTTTGTGATAATGTTAAATGAAATAAATAAATAAATATTAAGGGACAATCATACTCAAATCGACCTAGTCCCAAACTAAGGAAAGCTTATGTACAAATGGTATATTTTCGAAATTGTAAAATTTAAGTAGCGTTTAATTTTATGTCCTTTACCTAACTTTATAGCAAAATAGCCTGATTTAATAATCAAATTAAGATTTGTTACATCATATTCCTGAAATCGATATTTCATTGTAGTAAATATTCCTGTGGCGAAACCTTCTGGAGACCTTTACCAATTCACACCGCACTACCACATGGAAACTCCTTCAACAGGGCATCAGTTCACCTGGGGATACCTCCCGGTGGCCTTCAACAGGTCGTCAGTCCACCTGACAAGACCATCCGGCGACCTTCATTTTGATATCATTCGGTGATTCAGTATGACAGATCTCCTATTTTCCTCCCCCTCACGTCGATTTCCTCATTACTGAGGGTCGTGATTCTCCCGTAGCTGGGTCATTATGCTCCGGACCGTGTTTCGCCACCTAGATCTGTCTTATCTGATCTGATTTTAAAGAAAATGATGTTTTATTTTGCCAAATGCCAATGACGTAAGTGCCATGCGGTATCCTTATACTTCGAACGTTACACATATTAGTTAAGTGCCATACTGTATTAAAACATTTCGCTCAATCTGGCGCGTATAATCGATAACTTCCAGAAGGTAATAAGTAATTACAGTTACTTTGGCGTTTACGACCTTTTTATAGAGCTTGAAATCTTTCTCGTAATTTAAATCTCGGGCTAAAAAACCGCTGTTTTAAGCCCGTCTATTCTGAAGGATGGGCAACTACGGAACCCTACACTGAGCGTGGCCCGACATGCTCTTGGCCGGTTTTTTGAATATTTTCAAAACGAATCCGTTCAACCAAATAATAATACTTAAAAAGTAATGCAATTAGTTTAAACATAACACTAAGTATTTGAAAATTTTAAATGTTGTCAATTGTCATAGCATGACAATTGACAACATTTAAAATTCCATTTAAAAAAGCTTCAAGCTATTATTAAAGCTATTATTTAGTATGCAAAAATAAAAGAAATATTGAAAAGTTTCCACTGACGTGACTATGCCACTTATTGTTGACAAAAATACAAAAAGAAGTTAAAGTATTGCAAGTTATTTTTAATAATTTATATTTTTATTGTTTTCCAACTACATAATATATTCAAGTCCAAAGATCAAAAGTTCAATAATATTCACCAACAATGAACACCCTGTTAAACTGTTAAAATGAAATAATATTTCCACAACTTATTGAAACTGACTGTACCAATTATTGTATTAATCCTCTAAGAAAGTCACTAATTAATTAAAAGGAATTAACACTGCCTGAAAGTAAAGACAAGTTAAGACAAGATAGACTGAGTGATGATAGTATTATCAGAGCTGATACAATGCATATGAGGTTGGGGTCAGAGATTTATTACGCTGTGGCGTGAGAGGGTGCGTGGTTAACCCATTATTTTATTAGGTCGAGACATAATTATTATCTATGTAATATGATCAACAGTCGATCATTAGGATATAATATAATCACGTTGTTATCTATACTATTATACATTTCTACATTTGTATTGAAAATTAGTTTTTTTATGGAGAGGGGTCATGATTCCGGGAAAAATCTTAACAGCGTGATGCAGGGTCGTCTTTTGTTTTGTACGGGCGCGCGTTGTCATTCCAGTCTGACGCCAACTGTTGAGCATAATTTCCTTTGTCCTCGCATCACGCTGAAACGGCTGGACAAATTTTAACCAATTTCTTTACATAGCTATCCCTGTACTAAAATTTGTTAAAATCTATCCAGCCATTTCGGCATGAGGATACCGCAAACGTAAAATAAAAATATATAAGTAGGTATATTTCAGGTATATTGTAATAAAACATCCGTGGAAGTTCACTGGCAAGACCGGCTATATAAGTCATCTTTAGGTAGAAGAGCGCCACTCCAAGTGGAAGTGGTCGCCATAGACAAAATCGCTCGGAGATATGATAACTATTATTATCTCCTTTATTAATTTTTAATCATAGGTTAAGTTTACAATTGACATAATTAACATATGAAATTACAACATATAAACACATCATTAAAAAAATTTAAACTACGACACATGTCATCATGAGATTTTCATTCATAATGATATAGAAAATGCTACAAAAATCGAACATAAATACAAAATTTCGAATTTATGGCTTCAATATTGCCTGATATCTTGTCACTTGTTTCAATTAAAGCTGAATATCTTCGGAACTACTGGTTCTATTTCCACCAAACATGTCTGAGAACCAAGTCTTTCTATTAAAAAAAACCACAATCAAATTGGTTAATCTGTTTGGGAGATACGATGCTACTGACAGACACTCAATTACACATGTTTTAGTACATTACGTAACAAGGGTGGTATAAGAGGAATTACAAACGAATGTCTATTAGAAGCCCGAAGCCGAAGGCGAGGGCTTTAATGACACGAGTTTGGAATTCCATTACCACCAGAGTCAAATTGTAATCGTTACGAGCTACCTAAGCACTTCAACTCTAGTGATATCCTGAGTCACGGGACCACCAATCGTAATGTATCTACGCCTACACTAAAGGTACAGGTCCTACGCCTCCTTCACCTTCGCCTCCAGACTCTACTCCTACAACGAACCCCTAGGAAACCCTTCAACGACTACCTAGCCTTCCAGAACCTACAACTAACCAAACCTAGATATGAAAGGATCTTTATACAGTTGAGCTGAACATTTCTTATAACTAATGGCCAAGGTGATCGGTAAAACCGTTGTGAACGTCTAGATTGGTCGGATCCTACGTTGTTGTAGTAACTCAAGCTCTTTTAAGAGAAATCTAACCGTGATGTGTCGCCAAGTGCTTCCATACCCATTCACTGTGCTATGTTACCATGTATTACCAAATAAATGTGTATTCTTTTACTTATTTAATGCAAGCTTCTCCTACCCTACTGCTACCTTGGTTCTTTGTACTAATTAAATTTCTAACTTAGTTTAATGTTATCTATCCTTAAAACATAACTTGTTACTTCCTATGTAGGCTAGCCAACAAAATACTTATAGTTCCTATAGCAAATTTCTATATGAAATATCTTAGATACTCTTATAAAAGTTGATTATTCTGTATGAAGTATCAAATTCATTTAGACCATAGTCAGATATAGTTGAACTAAATTTCTTTATGTAACAATAAAAGTCAATATGTGATTCTATCCAAATTTTATTAGAATTCTGGAATGAAAGATAATTCAGTTCTTAAAATTGCATGTTCTTACTCCAGAATGATTAGAAAACATATGTCTATGTACAATATGGAACTACACTTCATTACCAATCTATATATATGTGGAAGTTACAAGATCTATGAGATTTTATTATGAATTTAATTAATCTTAAGTTTTCATATTTGACAATATTAAATAAATGTTGTCATTACACCTTAATCTGAGAAGATGGTATGCTTCCCTTGAATAACTATAGTAGAACAATCTGAAGTGGATTCTAGACCTATACAATAAATAGGAAGTAGTTATGGTCTTCACAATTAAGACCTAGTAAAACCTAGATTGTAGTAGGATGAAGAAGGTAACTTTAAGGTGTATATAAAAAAAAAAAATTATTAATTGGTAATGGTCCCCTACCAAACTAAGTGCGCGGAGAATGTCACTGAACGCTTTACCTATCTATTCCTAAGAAGCAAATCGAATTAAAGCGAACAGCGAGAGGATGGGGAACTCCGCTCCTAGTCTAAGCTAGACAAACCACTGTGGGATCTCATCACATCTATGCATGACGTCCTACCTAAGGCAAGTGTCAAGGATCCATCTTTTAGAGAAGCCTCTTGGCGCAAGCTTCTTAAGTTAACTACACAAGGCCTACGCTAGGTTAAGCTACCTGCCTAAACCTACAACTTGCTAAATATATGAAAAGGTTGAAAAGATTATGACATATCCAAATGATGAAGTTATAATTAAAAATTGTAAGAAGTCTAATACACTACTCTTCCCTAGTAGGTATGAACCCTTCTAATGAGTTCTAGAACTTGGTTTTCGTTTGACCATATTCATAAAATAAATGTAGTATACCCTTGAAAACATGAAGACTATTGTGCCGATCGAAGTATCTTTCAACTCTCGACTGACTCATTCTGATAAAGGAAATTACTCTCAACCCTTGTGATATAAATTACTTCAGTTCTGAGATCTGTGATGTAAATACGAGAACGAATAACTTTCATTATTGCTATCCATAAGTCCCCGGCTTTTCTTAGCAATTTACACTTCAGATACTCCACATCCAGTCTTAGGAATACTTTGTATTTTCATACTATACAACGATCCACAATTTCCTTATCAAAATTATATTAAAGATTAAATTATTTCTGCTCATTGAAAAAGCGAATATCTACAGCTAATTGACTCAACTCTGCTTCAGTGATTCCATTCTATCACTTAAGCTATATCAAGGTACATTGCTTCAACACATAATCGGTAAATTTTAATTAATTATTTCTATAATTAATGTTGGTAAGTTAAAGGTGTTAAATATCTGGATGACCTAAATACCAGATTCCCTATTCCCAATCTTTACAAACCGCTACAAGACTCTGCTTTTCCCCTACTAACTTCCCCTGGCCATAACCACTTAAGAAAATAATAATTCAACCTCTTAACCACTATACCTAACAAGGCTAAAATAATTTGGATAAATGTTATGCTAGTTAGTGACGATTGACCGATTGCTCGGTAGGTAAAGATCCCCGTCCTAATGTTCCTATCAAGGTGTACCTATCGCTAATCCCTGTTCCCTAGCTAATACAAAGAACACTAGAGACCTAGGTCTCATATTTATATTTAATCGTGTATGGGCCTAGCTAAACTGAACTGTAAGTTCGGGTGATTAGCCCGAAAAGGTGACTATCATCGGTGTTTTTGAGCCCCCCCCATGTGGCTGAAGAGACGCCGGAAACATGGAGTAGCTCGCCCTGATATGTGTATATAACAGATATATAAATATATAGTTTATGAGACCGAGCCTGGAGGTCCGTTTGGCTTCAGCAAGCGCAGATTACTCCGCATGTCCATCACGTGTGGTCCTTGCGTTCACCAAACAAAACCATCCACACTCGTAGGCTATTCACTGCACTTGTATATGGCTAGTGCCCGAGTCGCCTAGCTCGGGTAAAACTAGAAGAGTCTGAAGGATATTCGTTTAACAGCCGCAAGGTTAAATATCCTTCACCTGGCAACCATGTACCAAAACACTATTTCTGGCATGTGACTAGGCTTAATAGCCTTACAGCAACAAACCCCACTAAATCTCAATAGGTAATTATAGTTCAAGAAACAAGCAATAACCCGACAGAAATTCCCCTTAGAATTAATTTTTAATACCTTAACTGCCAGAAAGTAATGTTACTCCGACGAAGTTTCAAACAAAAAGAATCCCCTTCTACTAAGCCCTTGCCTATTTATAACCAATAGCTCGAGACATTCGACAGCTTTGACAGCTTTGACAGCTTCAACAGCTTCGACAGCTTCGACAGCTTCAACAGCTTCGACAGCTTCGGGACACTCGGGACACTCCCGACACGTCACGTGACCTAGCCCCCGCCCTCTAAGCGTGGTATATGGGATTTTGATTCTTATTTAGTCTAAATAAAGCTCAACTCCTCTGTTGTCAATTTGTGAATATCAACTTGCTATTTTTAAATAGTGGTAATATGTTTAGTTATAAGAATGGTTTTACTTGCTTCCGCAAACATTCACACTGTTATTCTTACTTTGCATTTGTATTGCCTATATCTAATAAATGATAATTTTAGTATTAGCTTGATGACGTATGATGCTAATATGTCTTAAATTCGTTGATGATAATGATGATGTGAGTATCACGATGATGATATATGACTACATGATGGCGGGCACATGACGAGATCATGTGAATCGCCACAATCGCCCCCCTGCGAAAGTTTGAAGTGGATTGACATCGTCAAATAACGTAGAACTTCGCATTCCCCTTAGAATTGTAAAAACAATTAAAAAATATAATTTATATATATATAACAATTATTCTTAAAGCAAATAACATTTTGTGATAACCTTGGATATTCTAAATCCGTTAGTATTCGTACCCTTAACTGTGTGTGTGTTTAAACCAATACTTGGGAACTCACTTGTGTATTAAATCAGAATTCGAACCATAGAATAATATCATTGAATCGTGAATATATTTCTCCAAATCTTAACCACATCGTAAGAAGTGTTTGGTTGTGAGTCAAACAAGCCCTATTAGCTCGGTTTTGCCTAAACACCTCAAACTTGACCTGCCCATTGCTCAGCCTCATTTGCGAATTCACATTGTACGAATTCTTCGATGAATTGACAAAACTCTCCTCAGACAACATAGCAAGACCTTTGGTATAGATACTGAATATTCATTCTCACTTCAATTCAATAACTGATTCCGATTTCAAATTCTTCTCCAAAATCACATGTGACTCCCCTTATTGGCGCGTGTATCACATCAAGAATAAACAAGCCAATTTCAGCTCTATAATCATACAATTGTGTTTTTTTTTTTTTTTTGTAAGACTATAGACTTACTAGTCGAATTGTGTAAAAATGTTTCATTTCAAAATTATGCTGAAACAATATTATACCAGAAACTCTTACAAATATACCAATTTAGTTTTATCCTGGACAAAACTACCCACAATTCCTTTTCCTTTAAAAATATACAGTTGGCCTATCTATTCGTCGACATGGGTGTGTGTGAAACCTGCACGTTCCTGCCCGTGCTCGTAGAAGGTTAGCCCGTAGGCCCTGTAGAGTATTGTTTTGCACAAACTACCGCACATCGGTCTTAAATCGAAACTTCGATTTACTAAGCCTAACTTCTAAGTATGTGCAATCCAATTGATGTCTTTAGAAAATACTCCCGTTCGTACCTCTAAAGATAGAAGGCCCCCCGTTTTCGGATCCGAATACTTTCGAACTTAGCTTGAATACATACAGACAACATCCAACTCAAAAAGTCCACTCACTCTCCCTCTCATACATCGCACTACAGGCTCCTACATTCGTTTTTCCGCATCGACTTAGTCAGAAGAACATCACCCATTATGTATTCAAAATCCATACTACTTTACCTTCCTATAAAATCCCAAATTCCCTTTTACTTGTTTCTTTAAAATAAAAAAATAAAAATTTTCTCTAATATAGAAAATAAAATTGACCATCCACTTCACACATTTCGTTTTTTTTTATACTCTAATAAAACTCGTAATTATTTTTTCCACCTGGTTCAATTCACCTCTAACTACCCTTTATAAAAAATATCGAATTTCAATTTATTAAAGGAACCTCAAAATACGTATTAATGGAATCGAACCATTACGCAAATCATTCGATGCAATATACTACTAGCGACCTCTAGTTAAAATTCCCTACAAACTCATTCGTTTCTTATACTGTTGCAATACTTTTACTGCGGTACAACGTATAATATGACATCACTATTGTCTTTAAAAAATTTTCGTCTGCAATCGATTCCTTAATCGATCTTAACTTAATATCCCTATTTAATACTACATATTGCTTAAATATTATCACTCTGTTTAGTTAAATAATACATATAAAAAAAATTTACTTTTCTATTTTCTATAAATGTTACGTAAATCTTACGAACTAGGTAAGTGAATCTATGCCTTAATAATAGTCTACTATTTATGTCATCTTATCTCTTTAGTCTGGCAACACTGTCCTATGACATGTCAAATGTCAAAAATTTTCCATAACCTATCTTTCTACGAAATAGAAATTAAGTTAAGAATAGAAGGGTTTCCGGTTCGTGACTTAAGATGGCCGCATGCGTTCAAGTTTTGCTGTTCATTATTTATTCATTTTTGTTGTTCAATGTGTAGTATTGATAGCGTATTGTGCAGTGAACTAACGTATGAGTGAATGGTTAATGAAGAATTCAACTTGAAGCGTACATAGCCCTTCTTGGGTCAAGGCCCGGTAGACCGCGTGGTTTTTTGTAAATCGCTATCAATTTACAAAAAGCAAAACCTCACCGAACAACGGCATGCTCTACGAGCAAACTTGAAATTGGCGAAATCATCATTAACCTGATGGAAGCCATATTTTAAAATTAGAATTAGTAAGAATAGAAGAATAATGAACATCAAAACGGATTGTTATGAGGAAAACTGTAATAAAATGAGTCTACAATATTAAGGTAACTATTTTCTACGCATTTTACTATGATCTGGCTAAAATAACGAGTAAAGAAAGATCGTGTTGTATGTTTACAATAAAAATTTGTTTTTGTTACAAAATCAAACCAATTACGTTAACCTCCGCGCAACGGTTATAAGTTATATCTCAAAATGTATGCAAATATAATGAACCCCGGATAATGAAATAAGAATAATGAAGTCGACCTCTGCGCCACCTGAAACATACTATCAAAACGTAAGTTAACAAGAGTTCTAACTGCGTTTGTTTATAAAGTAAATCTTGATTCTTCTGTACGCCAATTTATGATCTTTTCCTGATTCTAATATCTTCTGTCTTCTATTTCCAGACTCTGCTCGTAAATCTTGATAACTTCTCAGTACAAACTAATCTTGAATGAAGCAAAAATAATGAAGGATGGCATGGACTCCCCACAACTACTGCTGCAGCTTATTGGAACTTCTTCATAAGGTAATATTATTTATCTTACTCTATTATTGTTTCAAATTTCGAAGAACATAGTTGTTTAAAAATATCCTTATGATAATGTTCATGGAAATTACTTAGATAAAAAAAAAAGTAGGTACTTCTTCAGGTTCGAAATTTTATTTATTTCTTCCTATTATTACTGCTAATTCGCTTCTTGTCTTCATCCTATTGTTCTCTCAAATTTGTTTCCATCGCCTGATTACAATTTTCATTTCATTTGAAGACGAGCAGCTTAATGAACTACATTTATTTTCCTACTGCTATATATGTATATATCTCAAAGTAAAGTATGTAAATGTACTGCATAACCTTTCAACCTTGTTTAATAACATTTATTCTAACTTGTTTCAATAATTATTTATTTTACTTTCCAGGTTTTTGGATTTCAACGGCAACCTCCACACAAAATCTACTATAAATCTAAAATGTAACCTGAGTATCATGGCTAATGCATAATAAGAACTTGATTGAAGATGTATCTACTTATTTATAAGAATACTTAACAGAACTGAATACCTTAATAAATCTAATGATAACAATACAGACATATTTACTTCGCTTCAAAAACAGATTAAATATATGTCAATTGGTTTTCTTGTCTGGTTCTATGATCATACCCTTATACTACATGTGAACATATATGTAAGTCATTCTAATGATAATCTATAAGCCATAAATGTACCAAAATTATTGTAATAAAATTACTTTCCTTTCATTTGTTTCATTATGTGTTAAAAGAAACTCAAAAGAGATCGCCCCCCCACTTATGAAATCACTAACACTCCTGCTTTCCTTATAATTGCTATATTTAATATTTCTAATAAGTCTTATATTAAGCTAAAAGATTAATAACTTAATATTGTAGCTAGGGGCCTTATACACAGTTTAACATTGTTGTTAGGGTTATGTTTATCAGATCTCATTGTGAAACATTTCCTACATTGAACTAAAGCCTATAAATAAACCCGCGCTCCTCCCCAAATAATAAATCCTTAGTAACTTCACAACTTATCTTTAGTTCCTTAACTAATTTTCAACACAACTTGAACTAATAACTGATGTAAAAATAAATCTTCAAAACTCATATTTCCTGTAGTCAAGAACAATGACATATCTATTCTACCTCACTTAAACTAATTTCCTACGATATTCCGACTTTATAACTAAAATAAAATTAAATTTATTTAAATAATCATCCCATCTCGATATCATATCCATTTACTGATAAGATAGCACCTGTCAGCTGTCAACTTGTCGTATCAACTTATTTAAAAGCGTTTCTATTCACTCAGCCTTGGTTATGGTTTTAGTTTAAAAATGAATTACCTATTATTATTTTCCCCAATTATGTAAATAATGCGTAAATAATGTTAAATGTATCCCTAAATATCTCAATCTTATGTTATATTAATAATACGAACATATTGAGTAAAGTTGTCTACGTATCTGATTGAAACTAAAGTAAGTAAATGATTACTTGATATTATTATTTTATGTAACGTAAATTATTATCTAAAGTTTAAATAATACACCTATTTAATTATTAATCAGTGTTAAAAATAACTTTTTGTAAAGCGTTAACACAAACGTAACGGATTTAATTGTATTTCAAATAGTTCAATACCTGACTGAACTGACAAAACGTCAACTGTCAATTAATTTCTATGTAACATATCTGTTGAAAACAAAATCACGTTGTTTTAATATAAATCTTTTGTTTCAGGTACTATTACTATGTGAAATAAGAAAAATATCGTGCGTTATATCAAGAAGCTACTCTATTCACTATAATTTGTGTATAAAATTGCAACAAATTGTGTTTCGAGGCGACACGCACAACACCCATCACATCACGGCTAATCTCTTTTCCATTCTCACGTCAGCAATTGTACCCGTAAGGGCATAATTCAAGCTCAAATGTTCAAAGATCCCTTCAGTAAAACCGTCACTAACAACTCAACTAAAATTCCATGGCGAAATAACAAAATGAAGGACAATTGTTGAACGCAAGAAGAAAGCAAGACATGAAACTTCACGACAAACTACATCGGCACGACCTCAACAATCCCGGACTGATCCTATCCATGGTCACGGCGCAAATTGTAATGCCTGATCATGGCAGCAATTGGAATAATCCCTGGTCAACGGCACCAATTGTAATCGTTACGAGCTACCTAAGCACTTCAACTCTAGTGATATCCTGAGTCACGGGACCACCAATCGTAATGTATCTACGCCTACACTAAAGGTACAGGTCCTACGCCTCCTTCACCTTCGCCTCCAGACTCTACTCCTACAACGAACCCCTAGGAAACCCTTCAACGACTACCTAGCCTTCCAGAACCTACAACTAACCAAACCTAGATATGAAAGGATCTTTATACAGTTGAGCTGAACATTTCTTATAACTAATGGCCAAGGTGATCGGTAAAACCGTTGTGAACGTCTAGATTGGTCGGATCCTACGTTGTTGTAGTAACTCAAGCTCTTTTAAGAGAAATCTAACCGTGATGTGTCGCCAAGTGCTTCCATACCCATTCACTGTGCTATGTTACCATGTATTACCAAATAAATGTGTATTCTTTTACTTATTTAATGCAAGCTTCTCCTACCCTACTGCTACCTTGGTTCTTTGTACTAATTAAATTTCTAACTTAGTTTAATGTTATCTATCCTTAAAACATAACTTGTTACTTCCTATGTAGGCTAGCCAACAAAATACTTATAGTTCCTATAGCAAATTTCTATATGAAATATCTTAGATACTCTTATAAAAGTTGATTATTCTGTATGAAGTATCAAATTCATTTAGACCATAGTCAGATATAGTTGAACTAAATTTCTTTATGTAACAATAAAAGTCAATATGTGATTCTATCCAAATTTTATTAGAATTCTGGAATGAAAGATAATTCAGTTCTTAAAATTGCATGTTCTTACTCCAGAATGATTAGAAAACATATGTCTATGTACAATATGGAACTACACTTCATTACCAATCTATATATATGTGGAAGTTACAAGATCTATGAGATTTTATTATGAATTTAATTAATCTTAAGTTTTCATATTTGACAATATTAAATAAATGTTGTCATTACACCTTAATCTGAGAAGATGGTATGCTTCCCTTGAATAACTATAGTAGAACAATCTGAAGTGGATTCTAGACCTATACAATAAATAGGAAGTAGTTATGGTCTTCACAATTAAGACCTAGTAAAACCTAGATTGTAGTAGGATGAAGAAGGTAACTTTAAGGTGTATATAAAAAAAAAAATTTATTAATTGGTAATGGTCCCCTACCAAACTAAGTGCGCGGAGAATGTCACTGAACGCTTTACCTATCTATTCCTAAGAAGCAAATCGAATTAAAGCGAACAGCGAGAGGATGGGGAACTCCGCTCCTAGTCTAAGCTAGACAAACCACTGTGGGATCTCATCACATCTATGCATGACGTCCTACCTAAGGCAAGTGTCAAGGATCCATCTTTTAGAGAAGCCTCTTGGCGCAAGCTTCTTAAGTTAACTACACAAGGCCTACGCTAGGTTAAGCTACCTGCCTAAACCTACAACTTGCTAAATATATGAAAAGGTTGAAAAGATTATGACATATCCAAATGATGAAGTTATAATTAAAAATTGTAAGAAGTCTAATACACTACTCTTCCCTAGTAGGTATGAACCCTTCTAATGAGTTCTAGAACTTGGTTTTCGTTTGACCATATTCATAAAATAAATGTAGTATACCCTTGAAAACATGAAGACTATTGTGCCGATCGAAGTATCTTTCAACTCTCGACTGACTCATTCTGATAAAGGAAATTACTCTCAACCCTTGTGATATAAATTACTTCAGTTCTGAGATCTGTGATGTAAATACGAGAACGAATAACTTTCATTATTGCTATCCATAAGTCCCCGGCTTTTCTTAGCAATTTACACTTCAGATACTCCACATCCAGTCTTAGGAATACTTTGTATTTTCATACTATACAACGATCCACAATTTCCTTATCAAAATTATATTAAAGATTAAATTATTTCTGCTCATTGAAAAAGCGAATATCTACAGCTAATTGACTCAACTCTGCTTCAGTGATTCCATTCTATCACTTAAGCTATATCAAGGTACATTGCTTCAACACATAATCGGTAAATTTTAATTAATTATTTCTATAATTAATGTTGGTAAGTTAAAGGTGTTAAATATCTGGATGACCTAAATACCAGATTCCCTATTCCCAATCTTTACAAACCGCTACAAGACTCTGCTTTTCCCCTACTAACTTCCCCTGGCCATAACCACTTAAGAAAATAATAATTCAACCTCTTAACCACTATACCTAACAAGGCTAAAATAATTTGGATAAATGTTATGCTAGTTAGTGACGATTGACCGATTGCTCGGTAGGTAAAGATCCCCGTCCTAATGTTCCTATCAAGGTGTACCTATCGCTAATCCCTGTTCCCTAGCTAATACAAAGAACACTAGAGACCTAGGTCTCATATTTATATTTAATCGTGTATGGGCCTAGCTAAACTGAACTGTAAGTTCGGGTGATTAGCCCGAAAAGGTGACTATCATCGGTGTTTTTGAGCCCCCCCCATGTGGCTGAAGAGACGCCGGAAACATGGAGTAGCTCGCCCTGATATGTGTATATAACAGATATATAAATATATAGTTTATGAGACCGAGCCTGGAGGTCCGTTTGGCTTCAGCAAGCGCAGATTACTCCGCATGTCCATCACGTGTGGTCCTTGCGTTCACCAAACAAAACCATCCACACTCGTAGGCTATTCACTGCACTTGTATATGGCTAGTGCCCGAGTCGCCTAGCTCGGGTAAAACTAGAAGAGTCTGAAGGATATTCGTTTAACAGCCGCAAGGTTAAATATCCTTCACCTGGCAACCATGTACCAAAACACTATTTCTGGCATGTGACTAGGCTTAATAGCCTTACAGCAACAAACCCCACTAAATCTCAATAGGTAATTATAGTTCAAGAAACAAGCAATAACCCGACAGAAATTCCCCTTAGAATTAATTTTTAATACCTTAACTGCCAGAAAGTAATGTTACTCCGACGAAGTTTCAAACAAAAAGAATCCCCTTCTACTAAGCCCTTGCCTATTTATAACCAATAGCTCGAGACATTCGACAGCTTTGACAGCTTTGACAGCTTCAACAGCTTCGACAGCTTCGACAGCTTCAACAGCTTCGACAGCTTCGGGACACTCGGGACACTCCCGACACGTCACGTGACCTAGCCCCCGCCCTCTAAGCGTGGTATATGGGATTTTGATTCTTATTTAGTCTAAATAAAGCTCAACTCCTCTGTTGTCAATTTGTGAATATCAACTTGCTATTTTTAAATAGTGGTAATATGTTTAGTTATAAGAATGGTTTTACTTGCTTCCGCAAACATTCACACTGTTATTCTTACTTTGCATTTGTATTGCCTATATCTAATAAATGATAATTTTAGTATTAGCTTGATGACGTATGATGCTAATATGTCTTAAATTCGTTGATGATAATGATGATGTGAGTATCACGATGATGATATATGACTACATGATGGCGGGCACATGACGAGATCATGTGAATCGCCACAACGTACAACGTTTTTCATCACACTTTTGAGGAAATAAAACAAAGTAGTAGTAGTCAATACCAAAATGTTTTACCGTTCTAGGGCGTAATATACGACTTACCGCCCTAGGGCGTAATATACGATTTACCGCCTGGTTTTCTAATATGTATCCCTTAAAGTGAGATAAAAATTACTTACCACCCTAGGGCGTAATTTACGACTTACCGCCCGCTTTTCTAGCATGTAAACCCTTGTTTACGAGCAAGTGTGATGAAAAACATATAACGACCCTCTTTTTTCATCGGGGGTTAAAAAACCTAACCTGGGTGCCGCTGGCAGCTTGGCAGGACACAAGCTACCGGTGGTTAGGGCTGCAGAGAGAGGAACCTCCTGACGATGCGCGCCGTGTCCAGATATACCGCCTTCTGCATCTGACCCTTGATCCAGCCGTCTAGCGATAGTCTCTTAAGGTGTTTGTCCAGACTCTTCGCGATACGACCGTTCGCCGAAATGACTATTGGGACAATGAATCAACATCCCACATGGTGGTCACCACGTGAGCCAAGTCAAGATACTTGCTGAGTTTATTATTATTATTAATAATAATAAATACATTGTACATACAAAGTCTTGCCTATAAACTTTTCGTTAGGTTAAATCTTTCTTAGGATAAGGTTTCTTTGGCAGGAAGTAGGTATAATTAACTAAGTAGCAACTATAATATACACAAATGCCGTCATGTTTTTTGGTAGGTATTACGTCAATAGCATTCAGGTATAAAAACGAAAAACGTGTTGACTATGTCTTAAGAGCAGGTTTTAGGATAGTTAGTATTTAAAAATGTTTATGTGCTTCCGTGTTTTGTCCAAAAGACATCTATTCTATTCTAAATTCTATATTTTGTATTTCAATATCACTTTTCTATGGAGGGGTCACGATTTCAGGAAAAATCTTAATGGCGTGAAAGCGTCATCTATTACCGTCATTCGTTTTGTATGGCAAGCCTGAAGCCATCTGTTTTCATAATTTCCTTCGTTCTCTCATAACGCAGAAACAGCTGAATACATTTTAACAAATTTTTGTACAAGTATAGCTAGACATCCAAAGATGTGTGATGGTTATAGGACTTATAGGATACTACCCGACTTCGGTAAAATTTTGATCTAATATTTACCTATGTCCATGTCATGTCAACGTCACGTAGTGGAACGTTATCGCACCGTCCGGCGTCACGACGCGGCGTCATACCGCGATATTTTACGTAGCACAATTAAAGGTTTAATACAACTGCTCAAATTACGATAACGCACCGTAAACGCAGTCAAATGTATGAAAAAGACGCGACGCAAACATCTATTGCTTTTTCTACATTAGATTGATTTATAGCAGCGGTGTGGTTGGGCCTTTTATTATAATATTACATATCAATTGGGCCTTTTGTGTGCCACATCGACCATAATTGATCTATTGTGGCAGCCTTGTCTTAAAGCTGTTAAAGCTTAAGGCCTGTTGAGTCCAGGAATTACCAGATTCTTCGTGGTTGGGCCTTTACATTTCCCCGTCACGTCGACGCTACGTCACACGTCGACGCTACTTTCGACGCTACGATAACGTGACAGAAGTTTAGCCCTGAGTTCTATTGTTCGTATTAAGTGGAATAAAAAAGAATAATACCTATAATACATACGTGTGAAAGGTTGCTAAGTGAAAATTATAAGGCGATTTTCAACAAAAAGGTTGTATCAATTTGGTTATATTTTTAGGGTTCGTAAAACGGGATCCTATTACTACGAGTCCACTTTTCGTGCGTTCATCCATCTGTCTATCTGTCACTAGGCTGTATTAATGAACCGTTGAAATTTTCACGGTTGATATTGTATTTCTGTTGCCGCTATACCAACAACTAAACACGGTGTAAAATAAATATTTAAGGGGTTCCCATACAACAAACGTGATCGGCTGCGTTCTCTGTGAATATTTCAACTGTCAAACTGTCGCGGTTCATGAGATACAGCAAGGTCACACAGACACACGGACAGCGGAGTCTTAGTAATCGCGACCCGTTTAAGTGGGTACGGAACCCTAAAAAAGACCCATTTTAAGACAATGCATTACATGCGAAGAATGCGTGTTAAAAACAAACCTTCACTTACAAAACTATTAATAGAAAACCTTGATATCCTGTCTCTGCGATGCCAATTACTTTTAACTACATAAGCAAGGTAAACTTGTGACGTAGACGCAACAAAATTGAATAAGAACTTGAAAAATATTATTAACTAGCTTTTGCTATTAGTACTAGCTTTTGCCCGCGACTACGTCCGCGTGGAACTTGAAAGTATGGAAGCAACCTCGTACAGCACGATAGGTATCCACCTTAACACCTTAATTAAAAAAAGGGATTATTAAAAGCGCCTAAGCAAATGTACGAGCAATTGTGCTTTTGGTCTAATAATTACTTTTCCTACAGGGTCATCAATGTCATCATGAATTACTTACTCACTTTTCAATCTTTTTAGGGATAATTTCCAGGATGAAAACTGTCCTATGTCCTTTTTCGGATCTTAAACTATCTCCATGCCAAATTTCATCAAAATCGATTCAGCGGTTTAAGCGTGAAGAGGTAACAGACAGACAGACACACTTTCGCATTTATAATATTAGTATGGATTTGTAATGTAATGTAGCGACTCAATTATACATTGATTTTGATTTAGACACATTATTAAAATAACCTGAATACATTTAAAACGCCTCCGACACAAGTAGCTGTGACATGCGACTCTTTCAAATAGTACCTATCTCTTTTTTCGCTGTACTGAGAGAGAGTGACGGTCGATGCTATGTCGACTTAGTTCTAGACGAGCTTGTGACTCCTTACCATGAGAGTGACCGGTACGTAAACGATTTGTATGGAGAATTGTAGTTCTACAAAGAAACCGCTAGGGCGCTGTACTATCTATATAATAAAATTGAAAATGCCAGAACGGGATAACGCACTAGGGAGGAAGCGAGATGGCGCCTTACAAAACTCGACGTTCTTTTAGATCACGTTTCTCCAATACGATGCACGTTACCGCAGAAAAAACTATTCAAATCTATTGTCTAAATATGAGAATGGAATAAGAGCGTAAAAAATACCGTTTTCACTACGTATTACCTTCACAATCGGCTAAAGAAATCTTCATAAAATTCTTCATTTCGCGACCGTCGACCATGCGTCGACCATTTCCGGCGATACTCGGTTCTTCTCGCTCTTATGGCTCAGGTTCAAGTAGCCTAAAGTTTCTTTTCGCTATATGACTTAAGTTTAAGTAGCCAAAAATTTTGGCGTCATGTTGGTACGCCGTTATATCGAAGTTTTTTACTCGAAATGTAATGACTACGCACTTTGCTTGACGTATGTTGTTTTCTCTGTCAAACTAAATGTCATCGGCATTGTCATTGTCAGCGAATTTTCTGTGCAATAAGCAAAAAGTGTTATGAAAATGCCGAGAATTGAAAGTATTAAGTGATTATGTTATTAATTTGTATTTTGATTGATCGACCATCACGGTTTTATTCAGATTGACCACCACGGTTTCGGGAGATGGAGGAATGGCGATGGCATGTTTAATTTTTGTTAAATTTGAATTTAACAGATTATGTATTATTATAAACACAAGAAAAATATCCTTGCAAGGCAATGTACTCATTGTTCTGCATCTCGGTGCGTAGAATGCGATGCGATAATGTTGGGTTAGTATGACCTCAGGGGTTGCGGTATAGGAAAGGTGGGCCAGTTTTGGGACTTAGAAAAATTTCGGTGTCGTGAAATTTATGTCAATATAACACCTCATTTTTATTAAAGTATCCTTTAAAACATCCTATAATAAGCATGTTTTGTTATGTAAACTTTTTCTCTCAGATCAATATTTACCGAGATATTGGGGTTTTTAAGGTAAAAATGCTGTCTGAAAATATGGTACATGGGTTGAAAACCGAAAACTGTAGGTTAGGTTAGGTTAGTTTTGTGACCATGTATAGCGGAGCGAGCGTAGCGAGCGGAGCGTCAAAATGCTTGCTTACATGACCCTCATAAATAGTCTACTATTATTACGTACCTACATCAAAATATGTTTATGCATTTGAACCCCAATATCTCGGTAAATATCGATCTGAGAGAAAAAGTTGAAAGAATAAAATATGCTTATTTTAGCGTAATCTACTAGATTCAACCTAATTTAGTCCTAAAATCGGTCCAGCTTTGCTATACTCTGACCCTTACTGCTTATTTCTCGAGAAGATCTAGATTGTTCCCTATTTTCAGAGGATTCTTTTCCCACGGATTTGTCTGTTACTGAAGCGGCACTGCCTATTAATGGTTATTATTTTTACTTTTGTTTATTAAGCTTTGCTAGGCTTAGATTTGCTTTGAGTAACATTTGTACATGTATGTATTACTCTCCAGTCCATGTAAGTATACAAATATAAAATGTGTTGAATCCCTTTTGCTTATAATTAATTTTATTTCGGAAATACAAATATGAGGACTAAACGCAGTTTCCCTTTAAAAAGCTTTTATTTAACTTGCAATGACAGTTTCCTTTTTTCATTAAGTATATATACCTAATAAAAAAAAAACAAATTACATGTTCAAGTGTTACAAATAGGAAGTACATATTTCATTTACGCGAGCGAAGCCGCGGGCACGTCTAGTTCTCCATACAAATCGTTTACGCTGTTGCCAGCGAGTACGGTCACTTTAACTCGTGGTAAGGGTATAGATAAAAAAAAAATCAGACCTAGATCCATATTGTGTTAGTTACAAAGAACTTAATTACCTATGTTAGTCACCTCAATCCAGTATTTAGTGAGATGACAATCAAGACGTTCAGATGTCCTTAGGAGGTCGTTGCTGCTGCCTTGCACGCGGGGTAGCAAAGACGCATTTATTTTACGTCTAATGGCGTAAAAGTCGTCTGTTCTCGCCTTTTTTCACACAGAGAAACTCAAAGCAGTAGCCCCCTCCATAGATTTGTAATACAACAAACACAAATACATTTATTGAAAAAACCAATGCACAGAGAGCTACGGTTAAATCTTCTATATATATAAAAGAAGAAGTCCTGACTGACTCATCAACGCACAGCCGAAACTACTAATGTTAGAGAGTTGATTTTTGCACAGTAGGTTACTTTTATAACGTGGGCTAGAGATAAGAAAGGATTTTTGGAAATACCTCCCCTAAGAGGGTTAAATAGGGGTGCAATGTTTATATGGGAGAAACTTTATTTTTTAAACTAGAGACTTGAAACTTTGTAGATAGCTTACTTAAACAAATACAAAAAAAGTAATTTCAGCGTTTTGGAAAATTTCACCTCTTAGGTGGTTAAAAAGGGGTGCAAAGTTATATGGGGTTGTATGGGGAACACCGCTAATGTTGTTTTTATAAAGAAGTGTTACGCTAACGTTATCAGTTTATATTTTTTTTATTTCCTGTCTACTACCCAGTGACTACGCCCTTTTTAGGGTTCCGTAGCCAAATGGCAAAAAACGGAACCCTTATAGATTCGTCATGTCTGTCTGTCTGTCCGTCTGTCCGTCCGTATGTCACAGCCATTTTTTTCCGAAACTATAAGAGCTATACTGTTGAAACTTGGTAGGTAGATGTATTCTGTGAACCGCATTAAGATTTTGATGCAAAAATAAAAAAATAATAATAAATATTGGGGGCTCCCCATACTTAGAACTGAAACTCAAAATTTTTTTTTTCATCAAACACATTCGTGTGGGGTATCTATGGATAGGTCTTCAAAAATGATATCGAGGTTTCTAAAATATTTTTTTTCTACACCGAATAGTTTGCGTGACAGACGCTTCCAAAGTGGAAAAAAGTTGGTCCCCCCCCCTCTAACTTCTAAAATAAGAAAATGAAAAATCTAAAAAAAACATATGATGTACATTACTATAAAAACTACCAACGAAAATTGTTTTGAACGAGATCTAGTAAGTAGTTTTTTTTTAATACCTAACTTTGCAAGTTTGCACCTAATTTATATGGGGCGCTATACATACCAGGTGCAAACTTAACTTAAACACTTAGGGATGGAAAGTGTTTGTACGGAACCCTCGGTGCGCGAGTCCGACTCGCACTTGGCCGGTTTTTTAAAACGAACTTGCACCCCCTATTCTATGGTTGACTGTCAACAATATTTTCTTAGTGCTGTCTCTTATTTATTGTGTTCCAAACTTTTTGTGTTCCTATATTTAGTGAGTTGTCTATCAGCACATAAATAATTTATACTTTATATACCTATTCTTACTTTATTTAGCTTATTGACAGATAAAGAGAATTATAGCACCAGAATATATTGAATCACTCTTCAAACAATACTACTAGCCTGTAGACCAAAATAGTAATCGCATCATTAAATTCGCTTATGTGCATTTAGTTTTTAATGGTCAAATTTCAGCATTATCTTTAATCACTAGCCTTTTTAATAACTGGGGTACCTGCTAGACCATTTAGAAACATTTTGGCCCTCCTCGGGAACTCCGCCACACCACTCTTTTCGTTTAATAGCCAGGCCGGCGTGTACAAATACCAGTGCTGCCTTCTTATGAACAGAGGTCATTATTTATTGTTTTGAAATAAAGTTTATTATTTATTATTATTAAAAGAGATACTCTTCATTAAACTGCCTCCATCTCTCGATTTCCAGTGCTGAGTTTAAGATTGTTTTAACAGCCTTATGATATTTAACATTTTTTTTAAATCTCACTCATAATAACTAAGATCCCCATTTTCTAACTCCAAATCTATGTGTCGCTCTATATCTTGCAGTCATTTTTGCCAAAGATTAAAAGCATCAGGTAACTGACGGAATAAATATTAAGCATCCTGCAAACAATTCCCGTAATCTAATTGAAAAATCTTCAAAAATTCTTTAACAATATTTTGCATTGTCTAGACCATTTTAACTAAGAATAAAATTCATTTACCTATTTTAAATAATATCTTTGTCATCATCAAAAATCTACGCGGACGAAGTCGCGGGCGGCCGCTAGTTCTATTATAAACAGACAATTATGCCTATGTTCAGCAGTGGACGTCCTATGGCTGAGATGATGATGATGATGATGATAAACAGACAATTCACAATTTGCATAACCTGAACCAGGGTCCGCCTGTGTTTCAGCCAATAAGATCGCTGAGCGACTTGGAATTAATGGACACGGAAAGCCAAAACGGCTGGACGGATTTTAACCAATTTTGTTACAGGGCTTTGGACATCCAAATACGGTAATAATACATTTTTTAACCCGACTAAGGTATAAAAAATTACGCGTACGAAGTTTCGGGCACATTCTAGTCATCACTAGGTACACCGTGCGAAGCCGGGCGGGTTTGCCAGTTCTTGGAATAGTTCGATTAAATCCAGCCTAAATATCATTCCCAATTTCTACCCCTCATATGTACTTACCAGGACCCAAAATGTGATCCAAAGTGCGAAATATCTCGTTGCCATGAAAATTAGCGAATTTTCAAGTTGCTTGCCAGTTATTTGCGTATAAATGTAGATCCCAGTAACAAACACTACACCAAAATGCACGATAAACACGGAATGAAAAGAAATCTTTATCATAATACATATTGCCACTTTTTTGCTACTGACCGATTGACATTGACAGTCTTCCATTAAAACGTAGTTGTTTATATTCTCTTTGCAAAGAGTATGTAATCACTCCGTTTTGTTTTGTTCCATTACACAGAGAAAAGATGAAAGACTAACTTAAATAAAATAAAAAACATAATTATTAAACGACAAGTTGCTTTTCGTTCCTCACTATATTGCGAATTTAAGTGTTACTCATTTATTTTACTGGCATATATCACTATCCTATCACACTACATGATCACTACATAGTATAAAACGAAGTCAGTTTCTGCTGTCTGCCCCTATGAATGCTTAGATCTTTAAAACTACGCAACGGATTGTAATGCGTTTTATTTTATAGATAGAGTGATTCAAGAGGAAGGTTTATATGCAACTAGCGGCCGCCCGCGACTTCGTCCGCGTAGATTTTTGATGATGACAAAGATATTAAAATAGGTAGGTAAGGAATTTTATTCTTAGTTAATTTACCCCCTTAGGGGCAGAATTTTTTGAAACGGTGAAATTACTTTTTTGTATTTGATTAAGTAAGCTTTCTACAAAGTTTCAAGTCTCTAGTTCAAAAAATAAAGTAATAAATAAATACCGGACAACATAAATAACGCTGAAAGTAATTTTTGTGTTTTTTAATAAGTAATATTTCTACAAAGTTTCAAGTCTTTAGCTCAAAAAAAGTTCCCCCATACAAACTTTGCGCCCCTATTTCACGCCTTTAGGGGCAGAATTTTTTAAAACGCTGAAATAACTTTTTTGTATTTGATTTAGTAATCTTTCTACAAAGTTTCAAGTTCCTAGCATGAAAAAAAACTTGTACCCCATACAACCTTCCATCCCCTTTTTAACCCTCTTAGGGGAGGTATTTCCAAAAATCCCTTCTTATCCCTAGCCCACGTTATAAAAGTAACCTACTGTGCAAAAATCAAGTCTCTAACATTGGTAGTTTCGGCTGTGCGTTGATGAGTCTTATATATATATATAGATAATACATGTATCATTTATCAGCATTGCACCCGTGCGAAGCCGGAGCGGGTCGCTAGTTGTTACTAAAATAAGAAGAGATGGAACGAGAATTACACTTTTACTGGCAAGGTACACCTTGGTAACTGACGTTGAAAGTCATCATCATCAATATGTCACCGAAGTAAACAAATAGGAAACAGGTTTATAGCCAGTGTCGGTTCGGCCCAAGGATAGTGGTGCCACGTGGCGCTAAAAACAGCTTTCATATGGCAATAATGTGCGTCAGTCAAGGATTTGTCATTATCAAAATTCAAAACATTGTTTACCGGAATGCTGCTCAATCCTTCGTTCTTCTTGGGAAAGAAATACTGAATCCTATTGAAAAAACTTGACTTACATCACTGTGGAGAGTGTTGGATTTATTATACAAAAAATTACTTGAAATTTGCGGAATATTTCGTCCTGTTTCGTCTTTGTTTACATCAGTGACATTCACCGACTTTTAACGTCAGTTACCATAAATTTGTCGTTGCTAGTAAATAATTTGGTACCACTGAAAATCCGCAATATGGTGTGGGTTGTAATGTAACCCCTTGCAAAGCTTTAAATATTCAGTGTTAAAATTAAGTGATACTAGGTCGATGCAGAGTCAGCCACCGGCTAAGCTTGCACCATAGATTGGAATTTTTTTTTTTTCGAAATTTTCTCTTCGTCACGACCTAGCGAAATTTAATTTGTGCATTTTAAATTAGTGTTTGGCCTTAGAATAAATACGCCTAGAACGAACTTCATACAACAGATTTGCGAAAGATGAAGCCGCTTTTGGTTGTATGTGTGCGTGTCTACGAACCAATCATAGAGACGTGTTGCTTGTGAGCTTGACGTTGTGTCAATTTCACTCTTCCGCTAATGTATCTCTTTCTATCCCTCCTCACCGTACAGGTTTTATGTCCAACTCTTTTCCGTCCAAGTGGCCCGCCTCTAGAACCGCCTTCCCCTTAACATCAAGTAAGCCTCGAGTAAGTTAAAGTTTAAAAAATCCTTGCGTGACCTCTTCTTTAGCAGAATGAAGAAATCTTAGCATATCTGTTTTGCTTTTTAGTCAGTATTTATTTATATATGTATTTATCTATTAAAACCTATCTATGTTAGTTTAGTTGCAACGACGCCCACAACTTATCTGCTTTGCCCCATTGTTGACTGCTAGAGAATGCCCAATGGCATTAAGTCCGCCTTTTGTACGATGTGTTTTTCATTTGTGCAATAAAGATTCAATAAATACCAATTCATTGTCAAGAATAAATAAACCAGTGTAAGTGTTAAAGAAATATATACCTAATACAAGCATAGTGAAGTTTCAATGTTAACCAGGCTTCATAAGCACTTTTAAAGCCTTTATACAGCTTAAATTAGAATTATAATGGCTGTTTGTTACCCGGGTTTTGGTATTATAAACATGACTCTCCTTGAACCTTAATTACCTTGTATATCCTCCATATTTTTCCGTTGACTTTGCCGGCGTCACCTGTAGCTTGTAAGTCACAAAAATAAGACAGGTTCCTAAGAGTCTTGATGGGTCGTATAATTATGTAGGCAGGTAGGTATTTTTGCGCTCAAAGAGCGAGTGGTGACACGAAAAATAAAGAAGCGAACGTTTAGCCAAGGTTTGTTTACTTATGAATATGATGCATTGTTATTTAGTTTGTGATTAAATTATTAATTTATTTCAACATAACAAAAAAGGAAAAACAAAGAGACATTAAATAAAAAACTTAAACACTGCTAACTATTATGTACATAGGAGCTAAAATTAAAATGTAATATACCTTTATTTGAAGAAAAAGTCACCGTGAACTAACGTTTTTCCTGTATACCTATACTTGAAGGAACTAAGTAGGAATTTACTCTGGTCATCAAAAATATAAAAAAAACAACTCGACACTTTTTTTAGCTACACTAGCGCTATTTCGGACGGCATTGGAACTATTTTACTGCTTACCATTTTACATTCAAATATTCTCCTATGTATATGTAATGACTCATTGTTTTTAAAGTGGGTACACACAACAATTTTTTTTTATATCATCATCATCTTCATCATCTCAGCCATAGGACGTCCACTGCTGAACATAGGCCTCCTCTTTGGACTTCCATATATACCGGTTGGGAGCGACCTGCATCCAGCGCCTTCCGGCGACCTTTATAAGGTCATCTGTTCATCTTGTAGGTGCACGTCCTACGCTGCGCTTGCTGGTCCGAGGTCTCCACTCGAGCACGTTTCGGCCCCATCGGCCATCTGCTCTGCGTGCTATGTGGCCTGCCCATTGCCACTTCAACTTGCTAATCCGGTCAGCTATATCGGTCACTTTAGTTCGTCTACGGATTTCCTCATTTCTGATTCGATCACGTAGAGACACCCCGAGCATAACCCTCTCCATTGCTCGTTGAGCGACTTTGAGCTTTTTTTTATATAGAAAACTGTAAATATTGAACCATTTGATACAAATATCTTTCTTATGTCACTTGGTGGGGAATACTGGGCACTTATACCAGTAGTGTAACTCTCGAAGTTCACCGAGGTTGTCCTTCCAGTGACATTATTATTATTTATTATGTGAAAAAAATATTTACAAGAAAACATTTCAAAAACAAATAAACTTTTACTAAAAGGTGGCTAAAACGATTATAAAGAATTATAAAAATATGGTCCTTTTGGCAGCGTGCCCATCACACAGGCAGCATTCCCGCGTTGTATTGCGATGGCCATCGGAACATTTGCGGGATGCAATGCAATTCAAGCTACCGAATAAAAGGTTCTGTACAAACACTTATCCCATAGACTACTAACTCAAGCAAATTTTAATAAATAAACACTTAGATCAATACATTTTTTTTTTTATTAAGCCTTTAACTATGTATATGTTTTTTGACAATGATTCATGTGAAGTTGTTTGATATTTATTTATTTATTCCGTACCTCAAAAGGAAAAAAAACAGAACCCCTAAAATTATCAATATCTACAACTAGTTGGTCTGTGAGCTGTACCTTACAACCTACTTACCTAAATAGGTAGGCTTTTTTCACGTTTTCAACCACCGTATCTCGACCATTTTGAAAAAAAAAAAAAAAAAAACTAAATCTTGTTAATAAACCTACTCACAGAATTTCACGAGAAGCGGTTGGAAAACGCGGCCTGTACGTGAGAACAGCTGGAAATCCAGACAACTGGACAGCTGAACCGGAATTCAGATTCTTTTTCAAGTTGAGACGGAGATGCTTTACTCGCTTCGCTCACAGGTCAATTAATTGTGAATTTGTGACCTTCCTAGCCACAGCAAATTACCTCATTAACTTAACGGACATAATTTGACGACGCGTTTGGCGCAGTTTGTTGACACCTGCCTACTGAGCCTGCGGTCCCGGGTTCGAATCCCGGTCAGGGCAAATATTTGTGTGATGAACTCGAATATTTGAGTTTGCGTCATGGTCATTCTACGTATTTAAGTATCTATTTATCTATATAAGTACGTATATCGTCGTCTAGTACCCATAACACAAGCCTACTTGAGCTTAATTTGGGACTAGATCGATTTGTGTGAGGTTATCCGATATTTATTATTTATTTATTATACTAACCCCGGCCACTCAGTCCGGTTTCAGAACGAAATGACGTCAGCAAGCGAGACATCGCCATACGACAGACAGAGACAGAGACACTTTCTGACGTCATTCCGTAGGGAAACCGGACCGGAATTCAGACTATATGTGTCCGGAGTAAGACAGCTAGTGTGTAAGTAATAATTGAAGTGTAAACTTACCAAATTCCAAATTGTGAGGTAAAACGTAAAATAGGTATACGCCATCAAAATCAACGGTTCCTCCTTTTGTTTGTCCGTAATATTCAGATATATGTTAACACCAAAAACAAATAATACATTAAAATGCACTGTCCATCCCAAATGGAAACACGTTCGCAATAAATAAAAAAGTTTCGAGGGTTTTTTTACGATCACGTCGTTTAAATCTATTTTGGATTCCATTTTCAAAAAGCAACTTTAATTTTAGAACTCGAATCTCGTTTCAACTTGTTTTATTTCAGTTCAATTGTTTTATTTAGAATGCACTTTTTAAATGTTAATGGACATAACTAATTGTTTAGGTTGTTCTATGGCGGCTACCTTGCGGAGACTGATCGTATTGAATTTAATTTTAATAATATCAGATTCAAGCTTGTTGTTCAAGAACGTTGAGAAAACAAGTTACAGAGGAAGGACCTGTTAGGTTGTAGACAATAAATTACAATACAATACAAATCTATGCTAATATTTATAATAGTTTAGTTTTAAAACCTTACCTAAAAACATAAATAAATACGTGGATCACACTATGTACAATACGTTTGTTTGTTACTTTCTTCGTGCTCAAACGGCTGAATCAAATTTGATAAATTTTGGTGTGAAGGTGGCGGACACCATGTATTAACACATATGCTACTTTTTATCCCGAACAAATGTAGTGTTCCCTTGGGATGAGCGGGTAACAACGCGCGGCGCAGCTAAATAATAGTTAAATATTTACATGAACACGAAAAAACATACCGCATTCCAATTGTTAGATTAAAGTGGGAGATATTTGGGTTTGTACCAAAAAGTTGGATGAAATTAACCGTAGTTAGCCATACAAAACGAGGAGAAAAAAGCGATTGGAATAAGTTCCGTTGTGCGACAAAAAATAACGATACAAAAGGAACCTTAAAATAGAATCTTAAGGTACGTTAATTGGAAGGTTAACTGCCGTCGCACAACGGAGACTTCGATACAAATATTGAGTGAGTTAAAGTGGGAAGCTTTTTGGTCTTCACCCATTTCTTCGCCACCTAAAACAATGGTTCTTTCAATTGTTGGTTTGTCAGATTTGAAATATCTATACTATTTTAAAATTCTAGATTGAATATTAGTTTTCTATGGAGATCATTCCAGGAAAAATCTTAATAGCGTGATGCAGGATCGTCATTTGTTTTGAGTGGGCGCACGGCGCCGTGCCAGCCTGGCGCCATCTGTTTCCATAAAATCCTTTGTCCTCGCATCACGCCGAAACGGCTGGACATATTTTAACCAATTTCGGCACAGAGATAGCTGGACATCCAAAGATAGTTACAGGATACTTTTTACCCGTCTAAGGTAAAGAAGAAAAATACGCGAACGATGTTGCGGGCGCCTACTAATAAATACTCGTATAGTACCCGATACGCCAATCACCATCACATTGTAACAAAAATAAATGCAAACAGGTCTTGGAAAACACTACTTCTTTTGCCTACGTCAGGAGGTAATATGAGATATTATCGGGCGGTAATTCGTAAAGCCAAAGATCGCATATACCTATAGGTGAGGGCAAAGATGGGCAAAAGTTACTCGATTAAATATTAAGATTAACCTACTTAATCGCGCGATTACTGATTAAAAATGACGATAAGTTAATCTAATCGTACGAGTTCCAATTAATTTAATCATCCACCCATAAATTTTTAATCGATTAATTTATTAGATTAATTCTCTCTCGATTAATATTAGGAAGAAATAAAATATAAATTACTTAAAGTTCTTATCTCACCACCTACTATTTTCTCCTCTACTTTTACTTCGCTACCCAAAGGTTGTCTGGAAGAGATCGCTCTTTAGCGATAAGACCGCCTATTGTCTACCATTGTTTAATGTAAGATTTCTCATGTAATATTTTTCTTGTTGGTGTGCAATAAAGTAATGTTGAATTGAATTGAATGTTTTTTCTAGTTTAGACACGACAAGGCATAATATTGTATTTTTGTAAAATGCACAAATGAGCGGGTTCCAACATTTAATCCCGAAATTATAATCTTGAAATTTAATCGATTACAATGACGATTAGTTAATCGTTAATCGAAGACTATGTCGATTAATTAAATCGTGATTAAATGAATCGCGATTAATTAATCGATAAAAATTTATTGATTAATGCCCATATCTGGGTGAGGGCCATAAATATGTTATCTTGGGTTTTACGATTAACCGCCCGTGGATTAAAGGTCTCAAGTTTTACGTCGTGCCTTGGACAGAAAGTGAGATTTTCATATTTTACAAACTTAGTTACATTGGTTACATTACAAATGAAGCTAATAAAAGCGTGTCAATAATAATGTATGCAACTGTTACATAATGGAGGTCTTAAGATCACACGAGTGTTTCTAGACCTAATTATATTGTCGCATACACCACTTTATCTACATACATTGTATTCATCATTGTATTATAGATTTTCTTATATGTAGGTACGAAGTACTCAGTACTACCAGTAACTCCCGCGGAGTATGGAATGAGGCCCGTGCACCGGTTATATAATATTCCAAAGTCGACTTCGGAATATTATATAACCACTGATTTTGCTCCTCCAAGCCCCGCCACCGCATAGTAATTATAGTATTACCTATAGCAATTTAACAATATGGGGGTAAACTTATTTACGAAGTTACCGCGCCGCTGTACGGGTAGCAGTCCCTAATGAAGAGCTCGATACGAGTTCGAAACATGTCGGGCCGTTCCCGACGATTTCACGCGAGCAACCGCTTAATACAATCACGCTCAAACGGCTGGACCAATTTGGATAAATTTTGGTATGAAGGTAGCTGACACCCTGGATTAACCTATAGGCTACTTTTTATCCCGAAAAATGAAGTATTTCTGTGGAATGAGCGGGTAACACCACGCAGCTAGTAATTAAATATGTAGACAAAAATACTTACAACGTTCCAATTAGTACCATAAAGTACTAGATACTTCTTCATCATTGCGATCATCGGTTCTTCCAACTGTTTTTCCGTTAAAGTAAACATGGTGTATACACCATACACTCCTGAGGCCACAAATTGAAGCAAAAACACAAAATGGAAGCACGTCATAAATGACAACACGAACTTGGTTTTCTCGGCAACATTGTCACTTTCATTTATAGCTATTATAACTTCAGTTCTTGATTTCACCATTTTAAAGTAATAATTATAACTAATCACGAAAGCAAATAATTAGGTTCGTTTTTAAGGTTTAAACTCATGAAAAAAAATGTCAGGAACGGCCCAACACTTTTGACCGCGGGTCTGTACGGTTATCTGTCCCTGATGAAAAGCTCCATAAGAGTTCAAAACATGTCGGGCCGTTTTTGTTATTCTTCTACTTGAGTTTTAACGAGATATAGGTATTAATTTTTAGAGATCTCGCGATAGTTTTAATAGGATTAAGTATTCGATTTATGTCTAAATATTAAATAAAATATCGATACCACGAAAACAACCGAACTTTGAGCCACCTTTTTAAGATTTACTTAAAACTGCCATTTTAGTTATAAATAGAGGCACTATTAAACCAAATTCGTTTTTCTTTACCCTTTTGTACAATGTAATTATGACTTTATGATCTATGTGACAATGTAGTATTTATAATACGTTTCTTTAAACAATTAATGTAAATTTGCTTTGAATGTTAGTTATTTCCGTGTAAGGAGATCTTTACAACTGAATTGTGTCAAAGGTTGACACGAAGCTGAACATTTCAAGGATTAATAATTAGGGACCAGCGGGTTACTAAGAAAACCCTTTGTTTTACTCCGAATAACAAAATTTAGAAGAACGCCGTATATTATTAAAAAAATATCGAAAATAGATTTGTCGAGTACTAGAAGAAGAAATTCGTCCGCGTTTACCATAGTCGAATAAAAAGTATCCTATCCAACTCCTAACCATCTTTGGTTGTTCAGCTATCCCTATCCCTGTACCAGCTCAAAAGGTCAACAGTTTGTGCGGTGACTAGAACTCTGACCGGTCACTGCAAGCTGAAAAAACACCTGTTCCTAATGGGTATGGAACAGGACGCAACGTGCAGGTTCTGCCAAGAGTCAGAGGAGACAGCTATGCATATCCTCTGGTCCTGTGGACCACTTATGCACAAAAGAAGTATCCACTTAGGGCAACACTTTGTGCCCCCAGAGGAGATACAACAACTCACTGCCCAAAGAATCTGGGAATTCCTGGACTCAACGGGCCGCAGCAGTGAGCTTTAAGACAAGGCTGCCACAATAGATCAAGTATGGTCAATGCGGCATACAAAAGGCCCAATTGATAATAATAATAAATCCCTGTACAAAAATTGGTTAACATCCGTCCTGCCGTTTCGGCGTTAATTAATTATCATTAATTTTTATATAATGCTTATGTATGAAGTCTCAGCTCCCAACGGATACCTCGATTTTGGTTAACTTTTTCATCAGACTTTAAAAAGGAGGAAGCTCGCAATTTAGTTGATCTTTGTTTTATTGTTTGTCACCTTATAATTGCGTCATTTATGAATGGATTTAGAATACATTTTTTTTGTTAGAGAGTAGTCATCTCCAAATTAGTCCCATAAATGTTGAAGTTCTGAAGATCATGAGGAATAGAGGGAACTACTCAAATATAGGCTATGACGATTTCGGTGTATTTTTTTATAGGTAACTCGTTCAGTTGTTTTCAGTAAAAAATTAAGTTTAGTCTTAGAATAAATACGAGTAGAAACCAGTTTCGTTTAGCCACGGGTTAAGTTTCGTGCGTGTGCGCATCTGTCACAACGTCCATGTCACAAGCAACACGTATCTATTATCCGTTAGCGTGCAGAAGTCATTTGAATTTCGAACACGATTGTACCGTGCTTCTACAACACTATATTAAACCAGACATGTAATCCCGACTCGCACTTTGCAGTTTTTTCACCTAACACTACATTACATGATGACAATGACGTATTTCAATGCCACTAACATGATTCTCGACGGCCGTTGCGTGCGGATGATTATTGACAATTATGACAATCTTAGAGATAGAAACGTGTATACGGCAAATACGAGTATAATAGGTTAGTAAAACTACAAACAGTTATTGTCCCGAAAATTAAGCACTGAATTGTAAACACAATACTTTATTCAGTACTCACACTGCAGACGCCGGGAAGTAAGGACTTGCCGGCTGAGTAGGTATGGACGGATAGTGATACGAAGCCGGCAAGCCCTTTTCATGGCTAAGAAGGCATGTATAGTGCTTTTCTCTAACATAAGCAATGAAATAAAAAAATACACCACTCAAAAAAACATAATTCAGCTATTTAACCCGTCCAACACAGACGCCATGTTTAAAAAAAAAATACTTCTCGGCCTAGGCCTTTAATTTTGCATGAAATTCCTTTACAGTTCTCTCGAATTGTTCCGCCTGAAACGTGACACTTCGAAGCCTGTTTTAACGCACGTTATGACTATATTTCATTGCATTTTTGAGAAAATGAACATTTGTTGAAGACTTAAAGGTAACGAAATTGCAATTCCGTTGAGGCCATATGAATTCCGGAAAAATATTAATAGCGTTTTTGAGGTGGTTTCAACGACATCTCGGGGGTAATTGGGTTAGAAATTAATTCAAACATAACATGTCATAATCAATTTATAAATATGAGGCCAGTATTTTTATGACACAAAAACCCAAAAGTAAAATACCTAAAAACGGCCACTAGCGCCATCTGTTGGCGAGTTGTGTCAAACTTCAGTATATGTATGAATGAAGAACATATTTTTTACTTATTTAACGCGTGAACAATAAAATTATGGTGAAAAAGGTTGTCCGGAAGAGATCGCGAGCGATGACTAAAAAACATGTAGGTATTTGTCTTTTGTTTTTTTTTGTGTAAACTGCCACCAGTGTGCAATAAAGTATTACTTATTGTATTATATGTTGTGTTGTGTTGTGTTGTGTTGTGTTGTGTTGTGTTGTGTTGTATCGTATCGTATCGTATCGTGTCGTATCGCTTCGCATCGTATCGTATTGTATTGTGGTAACGTAATTTTAAAGTAAAATCGATGTTTCTCTGCCTACCATCGATTCAACTAATGCATAAACATTTTATTGTAAACCTCCTTTACGCTCTTTTTGTCTCGCTGCATTTGACATGGCTGAATATCAGCCACGAAAATTAAATGTCAAGATTATTGGCCATATAAATATGCGACAAGTTTACTAAAAATTACAACCTAAAGTTCTAAAAAAATAAAGGACAAGAAAAAACATAAGATGATCGAGGAAGCATGTTTACATTATTTCAATAATAGTTGATTTTTTCGGCGTTCTTCTGCCTTTTGTCCAATGTTTATTTCATCGAATTTTCACTTTTTTCCTCTAATGTCATAAAAATTTTATAATTCTTGAAAATAATCATGTTATTGATTAGTTTAGGTTTGTTTTATAACAAGTTCCAGACATAAATACTTTCTACGAAATAAAATGATAAAAAAAACATTCAACGAAAAATAACACGGCGAAAAGGCAGTTTTTTTCTTTATCAGTGTAAGTAGAACTTAAACACTTACCGCATTCCAAATGGTTCCATACGCCAAGAAATACGTTTTCGCTATCCAAATCAAAGGTTCTTTAAGTTGTTCCTCAGTCACACTATAGTAAATGTGCACACCGAATAAAGAAATAACACAAAAATGCACAAATAACCCTAAATGGAAACAAGTTTTCAAAAACAACACTGATGTTGATTTTGCAATGTTATTTATTTTTGTTTTTTGCGGCATTTTAGTAGATCTTTTATTTGTAAACTCTACTCAAGGTTGGTCTTCACTCTTCTAACGCCTAGTGTGTATAAAACGCATAAGAATTATAATATTAATCGGTGATTGACTAGTTCTTGTCATCGAAGTTAACTATAGGTATAGGGTTCAACTGGCGAGTGTAGTTGGTTTTGGTGCATACTAAAATATCATATTTCCTTTTTGTGATAGCTTTTCTAGAAAAATAAATGTACTAATATTATTTGCGAGGGATTTTGTAATATTAATAAGAATCAAAACACGATCTCAAAAACTAAAAATAGTTTCGAGGGTTTGTTTATGTTCATGTCTTTTAAATCTATTTTGGTTTTCTTTCTACTTTTAAAACTTAATTCTCGTTTCAGCTTGTTTTATTTCAGTTCAATTGTTTTATTTAGAATGCTCTTTTTAAATGTTAATGAGTATAACTCATTTTTTAGGTTGTTCTTTGACGGTTACCTTTCTGAGACTGATCGTATTAAATTTGATTTTTATAATATCTCATTCAAGCCTGATGAAAACCCTTGAGAAAACAAGTTAAAGACGTAAAAAACCTTTAAGGTCGTACACAAATGACATTACAATATAAATCCATGCCCTTAAAACCTTACCTAATAATATAAATAAATACTTGGGTAATAGTTTGTTACATAATTTAATAAGTTAAACCTTTTATTTAAATAAAACTTTGTACAGACCTAAGTAAGGGTCAATCTCATAATTTTTGTAAGTATATTATTTAGCATTAAGAATATTTAGTATTAGTAAACTGACATCCTTTCAAATGTTGCAGTGCCCTACAGGGTTTCATAGCGGTAACCACGTAACAATGTATAATGTACCATCCTGTAAATGCCTAACCTATGAAAGCAATAAATAAACTGATAACTGATAGTTAAGTATGTACATATGAACACGAAAAAAAACTTGTCAAGAAACATACCGCATCCCACTAGGTAGAATAAAATGGAAAATATTTCTACGCCAACTAAAACAATGGTTCCTGCAAGTGTTGGTTTGTTCCTCCAATTGTGTGTTAAAATATAATAAATATAGAAGTTATTACAACTGATACGTCAACGACCAAACATTGCAATTTGCAACACAAACAAATCTTGAAAAATACGAGTAACTTCTATTTCTCATTTCAAAAATACAATGAAATGTCGTTATAAACTGCTTTAAAACAGGCTTCGAAGTGTCAAGTTTCGGGCGAAACAATTCGAGAGAACTGTAAAGGAATTTCATACAAAATTGAAGGCCTAGGCCGGGAAGTAATTTGTTTTTAATTTTAATGTAAACATGGCGTCTGTGTTTATGAAAAGCTGTTTTTTTTTTCCTAGTGGCTACCCATTCAGCCATCGGACCAACAATAACCGCGTTAATGCCTAGTAGACACGAACTGATATTAAGTATACAAATCTGTATGATTCAATGTGTCGATGAATAAATTTAAAATACTGTCTATACGTAAGTAACCAGAGACCATAGACAATATTAAAAATCCTCTGCCTTTATTTTATTTATTATAGAAATTAAGATTCTTATTATCCGGTTGTCTATAATGTCGCCTTAATATTCGAATACTACACACGTCGACGACATATTAAAAGAAAAAAAATATAGAGGGTTGGGAGGAAAATAAATGAATGATTTTTTTTTTAAACATGGCGTCTGTGTCACGAACTGGCTGAACAGCTTAATAATGTTTTTTTGAGTGGAGTATTCTTTTATTTCATTGCATATGTTTGAGAAAAGCACTATACATGCCTTAGCCGTGAAAAGGGCTTGCCGGCTTCGTATCACTAGACGTCTATACCTACTCAGCCGGCAAGCCCTTATTTCCCGGCGTGTGCAGTAATATACTATTTCTCATTTCAAAAATGCAATTAAATGTCGTCATAACGTGCGACTGGATGCAAAAAGCACGAGATAGACGGCTGTGGAGGGAAATGGGGGAGGCCTACGCCGCAGAGGCGACTTTTACCTAGTAATATTAAGGACAAGTAGTTTTTATATGTAATGTAATGTTAAGGTAATAGAATAAAGGCTTTTTTATTTTTATTTTATTTATTTTATTTATAACGTGCGTTATAACAGGCTTCAGAGTATCACGTTTCGGGCGAAACAGCTCGAGGGAACTGTAAAGGAAATTCATAAGGTTTACTCGGGTAATACCCTCCATTCGGAATTACCCGAGTAAACCCTACTAAATTTGAAGGCCTAAGCCGGGAAGTATTTTTTTTTAACATGGCGTATGTGTTTATGAACAGGCTAAACAGATAAATTATATTGGTGTATTTTTTTTAATTCATTGCATATGTTTGAGAAAAGCACTATATACATGCCTAGCCGTGAAAAGGGCTTGCCGGCTTCGTATCACTATCCGACCTACTCACCCGGCAAGCCCTTCATTCCCGGCGTCTGCAGTTTACAGGTCTGCACAACAGGAAGCTATTGTGTTTATTTTCCAACTTATTCATGTTGGTAAAGTGACGTAATTTGCTAGCTACCGCGGCCATTTTCATATCACATATTCAGGACACCTAGGGGCACTTCCCATGTCAAATTTATCAGCCACTACTTCCACGTTTGGGTTGTGCACAGTTGGAAAATAAACATAATACGTACCTCGAGCTCTGCACTGTCTTAATGCATGTCTCGCATCTGCACCTGACTGGGATATTTTTGCAAGTAGTTGGTTAAATGTATGTCGTGAATGCTTAAGATTTTGTGAGGTGATGGATGAATGTCATAGTTCTGTTTTTTAGCTGTTTATAAAACCTGTTATGAAATTCACAGTGCTTTAGTTTTTTTACTGTCATGCTGTGTAATATTTTGTAAAAAAATAAATAAATATAAATCAAATAGATAGATTATTGTTCAAATAAGATAAACAATTTCAACTTTATACTGTAAAGACCCGTACCAATAATTTATGATTTCACCAATTTATCATAGACGCAGTTTTGAAACGTACTTTAAAAAATATCGAATTCGATATGTTATTTTCTTTTGTATTTATTTAGTTTGATGCTTTACGAGTAAAAATATTAATCAAACTATAAACAAAATCTATAAACAATAAAATAAACACGTAATGTATCTGCTACAACTTGTAATTTGATCAAATAATGACAACCGTGGTGGTTGTGAGGGACTGTTACAGTGTTGGATCGTATAATTTCAGTTTAATTGTATTTTATTCCATTTTAAGCAGCAGATATCTATTTTCTAATTAATAATATCATTGAAATCAGCAACAAAGACTATAAACATACCTACGCCTGAATGGTTGGAAGAAAAAGTAAGTACAGAAAGTCGAATATGTTCTCGCTGTTGAGGTGAAAAGTTGTGTGTGCTACACGAGAGCATATTTTTTTGCATCTCGTGCTGTTGAGCCCCTCGCTAACTCAGGAATCTCATAATTCTAATTTAGAATCTTTCGCTTGCTCGGGACTCGAAATCAGCACTCGCGACAAAAAAACAACTTCGCTCTCTTGTTGCACAAATAACATTTTTTCGGAGTTCGCTATTAGCTTAAATTAGACCAGTTTTATTTTATAACAATCCCGTGATTCGTGGATAACGTGATTGGTGTCACACATCTGAATTATTTTATGATGTATTTATGTTTGAAGCAATGTGTGTTATTACTTATTACTGTTTGTTGTCCCAAATAAATAGAAAAAAAAATGTTTACTGTTTCAGAGATAATTGCTTTCTAAAAAAAAAACAGGAAATGAAACCATCGACGAAAAATAACACGACGCAAAAAAAAGCCACAGAATTGTTTTTTTCTTCATCATAGTGGGTAGAACTTAAAACACTTACCGCATTCCAAATGGTACCATACGTCAACATATACATTATCGCAATCCGAATCAAAGGTTCTTTTAGTTGTTCCTCTGTCACACTATAGTAGATGTACACACCGAATACACCAACAACACAAAAATGCACAAATAACCCTAAATGGAAACAAATTTTCAGAAACAACACTGATTTTGATTTTGCAATGTCATCTATGAATATTTTTGTTTTTTGCGGCATTTTGGTAAGATAGGTATTTGATTTGTAGACTTGATTGAAAGGCTGGTCTTCACTCTTCGAACGCCTAGTTTGTATAAAACACATTAGAATAAAACTTGTTCATAAACCGGTAAGGAATTCGTTCGTGTCATCGATGTTAACTATAGGGTTCAACTGGCGAATAAAAATGGTTTTGAGGCATATATATAAAAGATAATATTTACTTTTTGTGATAGGGTTTACTTGCAGAATAATTTGACCAATATTATCTGCCAGGGATTATGTAATTATAATAAGAATTCATTATTCATACTAATAAGAATTCATATTCAACCAATAAAAAAACTATTTTGTATATATTAGCATTCCAAATTAATACACTACAAATTATTCTTATGCTTAGCTTATATGCTTAGCAAATAAAAATAAAATGAAATTCTATGAATGAATGATTTTTTTTTTTAATTTTTGTAGGTAATATTAGTAAAATAAATCCCTTATTATAATTTTTTTAAACAAAAATAAAATTTATCACATTAAAAATTTATCATGTAATTTTTTTTCGACTTTTTGGGTAATACTCAAAAAATATACCTATATTACTATTCGCGCTTGGCATTGCTATTACCTATTAATAGTTATTCTCATTCCAGACCTCAAAATGTCGTAACCAGCAATAATGACATAACTGACATACAACCTTTTGTAGTTGTGACATAATAAAGTCATAATACCAGATTCCTGATTTATTAACGTCTTGTAATGATAGAAGAATAATAAGTAAAGACAACGGGTTCAAGTGCATTAGCGGGGCAAACTCACCTACCATTTTGTATGAAAACTTCCAATAAGTCGTAAAAAAGTCTATACATTTTTGTAACTCAATTCATGTTTTCATACATTTTTGTGACAAATCGGGAAATTATAATTTTGTATGCTGAAGGATGAACAAAGTACTTACCATTTTTAGTTCCGTACCCAAAATCAAGAAATAGGGAAGAGTGGCGATTACTCCACCGACAAGAGCGAAGCTCTTAAATTATGAATGAATGACCCAAAAGGTAAAAAAACGGGATCCGATCACTAAAACTCCACTGTCTGTCTGTCCGTCTGTCACCAGGCTGTATCTCATGAACCGCGATAGCTAGACAGTTGAAATTTTCACAGATGATGTATTTCTGTTGCCGCTATAACAACAAATACTAAAAACAGAATAAAATAAATATTTAAGTGGGGCTCCCAAACCATAAATGTGATCGGTTACGTTAACTTTGCACCTCATTTGTATCCGGCGCCATACATACCAGGTGCAAACTTAACCCGGCCAGTTAAGATGGGGAGCATTTGTACGGAACCCTCGGTGCGCGAGTACGACTAGCACTTGGCTGGTTTTTATAAAATCGGGAGAATACATAGTAAAATTAAAATCGACCTAATACCTACGAAAAAATGCACTCTGTATTTGCGTGACGCACGTGACTAAGGAATATATTGAGATAAGAATAATTTAATAATAATATGTGCTAGAGATGAAGTTGATTAGATTAAATATGTGAATATAATAAGTGTGTAAAAAATGTCTGTACGTTGAAAATATTTTATAAAAATATAAGTGAAAATGACCGACTGCGCGCGAAAAAAAAACATTTGAAGATAACTTTTCTCTGGACCCAAAACTTCGTCCACGAAGAAAGTAAAAATCATGACGCATTATTTTTTTGCTTATTCATAGTCGGGTAAACAAACAAACAAAGACATCCACAAACAAATATATACAGAGGTGCACAAAATTGTATACAATTTCACTTAATCTATATACAGGGTGGAACATTTCTAAAGACTGGGCTGACAGGATAGTGTCATCTGAGTGATCTACAATTGACCTATTATAATTGTAAAGCTGGATTTGAAAGTTAAAAAAAAAATCTAAATAAGATATTTTAATATCAGTGACAACCCTACTAATTCAAAGGCTTTATTTACATTTTTGACACCTGTCTTTAACTTAAGCTATGTTCAAGGGTTGATATGTGCAGACTTTTACACTAATGTTTAACAAACTTTATCTCAAAAATGGATAGAAATATTTACATAGTTCATTGGTGAAAAATGAAGTACTCAGTCTTAACAATTCCCTGTTTGCTTAAAAGTACTCTATCTGTTCCATCCGGTATAATACAATGACTTCAGACTGATTTTACAGATCTCCGAATATATACATTTAATTGTTAAAATTTTATATTCCCACTCCCTGCTACTCATTTTTAGGGTTCCGTACCCAAAGGGTAAAAACGGGACCCTATTACTGAGACTTCGCTGTCCGTCCGTCCGTCCGTCCGTCCGTCCGTCCGTCCGTCTGTCACCAGACTGTATCTCAAGAACGGTGATAGCTAGACACTTGAAATTTTCACAGATGATGTATTTCTATTGCCGCTATACAACAAACACTAAAACAACAACTACTAAACAAACACTAAACATAAAATAAAATAAATATTTAAGGGGGGCTCCCAACAAACTTGTTACAGATTATATATATATATAGGTACAGAACCCTTCATGCGCGAGTCGGACTCGCACTTGCCCAGTTTTTTTTAATTACACGTAAGCAGTCCCATATACAACTACAGTTGTTTGTTTTTTTTTAACACATATTTGACACTTTTCTTTTGATGTTTGTAGTGATGTCCTGGGCCATTTTTTCTAAAGTTGTACACCCCACATTTTTTTTTTCGATATTTTGGGTATTTTCTACGCAGAATCACGAGCTCTTTTGATCTAATTAGGATAAAAAAGCTTTCCCAAAATATTCATACATTTTTTGTTTTTTCATTCTGTTACCGCTGTAGTAGTTTATATGGAAATGGTAACGGAATGGAACGTAAAAACATTGAGACACTTTTTCCTTTTACATAATTAGATCGAAAGAGCTCGTGATTCTGAGTAGAAGATACCCAAAGTATCCAAAATTAAAAAATAGTGTGGTGTACAACTTTAGAAAAAATGGCCCACCTATAAGACATATTGTATGCCAAATCAACGATTATTTATCATGAACGGTTGATGGAATCGATTTCACTGGCGATATTTTTTTTATCAAACCTGCTTATGTTTGACGGCGCATCGAGGGAATTAGCTCGATGGCGTTAGTATCGCCTCTCGTTTATAGATACTTAAAAAACCGTTATTTCATTGCTTGTTTATTTTTTGGTGCTGTGATGTGTCAAATATGTGTTAAAAAAAAACAAATACCTCTGGCCAAAGCAGCTAGAAGTGAAAACCAATAAAAAAAACTGTAAAAATCGCATTCCATTTTAAAGCGTTGTAATGGGAAGAATAATCTTAGATACGTCAATGGCTAAAATAAAGGTTTTTTCGTAAGGTCCTGGCAGAATACCAGCGAAATTGCTTGAGTACTGCTTCATTATGGTGAGTCAGCGCCTTTTCTCTGCCACGACACATTAAGTAGTTTTTTTTAATGTTCTGTAATTGTTTGTTGACGACACGTTTGGCGCAGTTTGTAAGCACTTTGCCTACTGAGTCGGCGGTCCCGGGTTTGAATCCCGGCCAGAGCAAATATTTGTGTGATGAACTCGAATACTCGTGCTTGGGTCATGGTTGTTCTATGTATTTAAGTATATATTTATCTATATATGTAAGTTCTCCACTACTCAAAGGTTGTCTGGAAGAGATCGCTCTTTAGCGATAAGACCGCCTGTTGTTTACCTCTAATTGTAGTTTCTTGCATTGTATTTCTCCTGAATGTCTTATGAGGTGTGCGATAAAGAGTACTTGTATTGTATTGTACTACATTGTCTACAAATATACAATTAGCAACTCGATGGACTTTAGATCCACGATATGCTACTAAATATCCTACCCCTAAATATAGTATTAATTGTAACTATACAGGGTGTTTGGAATAACGATGTAGGAACTTCAGTAGATGATACAGGGGACTATTTGGAAGAGTTTGAAGTTGAACCCTGTATGCCTTAGTAGTGCCATCTGTGGTAGTATTTTTTTTGATTGTGTAAATTATTATTTAATAAAAAAATATGTAGTATGTGGACTGTAGGCTGAATGAAGTAGACATCTTCCACCAGAAACCTTATAGAGATCGAATAGAGAGTGGAAATGTGAAATTGAATCGTGGGTCGTGAGTTCGAATCGTGGCAGCTCTAATTAGGGGTATTAGCCGACTGCGGATAAGTTAATTACACCATACGTACCATTTGGGTCCGAATGCACTCATTATTATTATTCGCAACATAGTACAAGCATTGCTTAGATTGGGCCGATTTGTGTAAACTGTCCCTTAATATTTATTTATTTATTTTGCTGATTTAATATCTAATTCTAGATACACAACTTGATCAATAAAATAGAAGGCTGTATTTAAATTCAATAAATTGGCCTTACTATTGAAGTCAGACTGGTATTTTTAAACTTTCAAGGTTAACTGCCGTATTATGAATATTTATAGTGTTATGTAATACTTCTCAATTTTGTAAAAAATATTTTCTGTTTATGAATATTTAATCAATCAAACAGAGTCTGTAGTCACCGTGGTAGTCACATAAGCCTCTGTATCCGTTCAAAAATGCTAATTGTTTTAGACATTTTTTCTCTATGATCTTACATGTTTCTTAACATATTATCAATGTTACTACTTAGAACATGGCTATTGCGATTTATTGGTATACATTTGAAACTTACAGTTAGATTTTTTTATTTTATTTTTGTTTCAAAAACTACTCGAAATTAACAACGCAGACAACTGGTTATTTCAACTTATTTACACAATAACAGCATGAAATAGCTATGTCTAGAACTCAAGGAAAAGTATTATTCACTTTAAAAAGTTGGTTGAAATTATCAATCATCATCATCACCATCATCATTTCAGTCATAGAAAGTCCACTACTGGACACAGGCCTCCTCAATAGATTTCCACATGGGCCGGATAGCAGCGACCCGCATCCAGCGAGTCCCCGCAACTCTAAACAGGTCGTCCGACCACCTTTTGGCCGTCCTACACTACGCTTGCCGGTACGTGGTCTCTACTCGAGAACCTTTCAAAAATTTGAGAAATTATCAATATATTTGTCTAAAGGCTTAACATCAGGTGATACCGAGGTCAATCGCCGGTCAGCTGTAAAAAAAGAGGGTTATTACTTTTTCCGTGCGAACCTACTAGTGGAATTAAAAATGTAGGTGAAAAGAAATTATTTACTTAACGCGATAACCATCAACCATAGCACATGTTTAATTAAATTCCATAGAACACAGTTTGAACCAAAACGCGTGATAGGAAACTGGGACGATAGCTAATTAGACGCGTAAAATCCGGTTTTTAGGGTTCCGTAGCGTTCGGTAAAAACAAAACCCTCATAGGATCACTTTGTTGTCCGTCCATCCATCTGTTTCTCAAGACCTTTTTGTCTCGGGAACGCGGAGAGGTATCGAGTTGAAATTAAAAAAAATACTTAGGTCTACATGAAAAAAATCAAACTTATAAGTTAACGTGACAAAATACGGCCGTTTATGCCGCAAAAAAACGTATATTTCAACACTCACAGTGAATCACATTTTATAGGGTATTATTGTCCGTTGACCTAGAATTGTCAATTTTTCAAAAAGTGTTAAAACTATAAAAAAAACAGTAATACAATTTCCACACTAAATCCGTCTAAGTAATAGACCCTGTGAGATCTTCCACGCTGTGACCCGATTACTTGTCGCCTACACTCTTTTAGAATGAGGAACTTTTAAAATGGATTTTTTAATCATGAAGATTTTCGAAAATGTAAAAATGCGGTCAAATATTTAATTTTTTGTCCTTAATCTCATTAATTATATCCGTAAAAGGCCTGGTAAAATTAAATATTGTCAACTTGAAATTCACAAAGTATATAAGTATAGGGGAAAATGTGCAAACAATACATTTGTTATTCAATGGAGTAAGAACGTAAAACAGCTTAAAAGAGCAATGTGCAGTGCTTTCATAGTTCGTACGGAACCCTCTGTGCGCAAGTCCGACTCGCGTTTGGCCGGCTTTTTATTTATTAAGCCGTCAAGCGCGAGTCGGGGCTATAAATCAAAGTTCCACGCCACGGGATTTACGAAGTAATCATTTTTGTAGACTATTAATAAAGCGGAATATAATTACTATAATTAATATTATAATTCTATCTGTCTTTAATATTTTATATGACATTTATTTATTACTTCTCAAATTAAACAAGTTCTTATCTCACCACCTACTATTTTCTGCTTAATTTATCTTTCCCCGCTACCCACAGGTTGTCGGGAAGAGATCGCTCTGTAGCGATAAGACCGCCTATTGTCTACCATTGTTTAATTTAAGATTTCTCATGTATTATTTTTCTTGTTGGTGTGCAATAAAGTATTGTTGTATTGTATTGTATGGTATAATTAAAAAAAAACTGTAGAATAAAACAAAAGTACCGAAATAAAATCATTCTTTTTGGGAAGAAGCAGAACTTTTAATACAAATTTTAAAGAATATAAAAATAATTGAATCAAGCGTTACTCGCAGAAATTCATGTTATTTAAAATAATAATATATATTGCTTCGCTTATTCAAGAAATATATTCATTTATTTATTTCTCACACTTTCAGCGTTACAAGAATTAAGCCTACGACAATAGCGTACTTATTTCTATAATTTTACATAATTAATACACCTACATATATTATGATTAGCAAAGCAATCATCATTCCCTTAACCTTATTCCATTGATTGTCCCATAATATCTATTTATTATTATTTATTATTTGGGGTCGGCGCAGCATGTTTTCTTCCTCCATTCTTCCCTATTACTCGCCATCTATTTAGTCGTTAAATAATTTTCATTGGCAGGCCTAAAATCCCATATTGTCAGGAGAACGATCAAATATTATTTTAATTTAAATCACATATCTGTACCAAAAACTTAATGAATACTTAAAACTCCAACTATTAAACAAAAAACAAAATAACAATTTTTTTTCGAGCAAACAATAAATTTTTGTTAGCTTTTTTTTACAAAAGAGACGTTTCATTTTACTCGCATACTATTTACTATGTTTTTGCATAAGTTATTATATTAACATATAATTCTTTTATTTGTGTATTTTAATGAATATTGCTATGAAATTTTTGCACTGTAAACTAGTAATAGCTAAAAATATCGCCATGAATTTGGTTAAAGTTAGTATTCATTCTTTAGTGCTACTTATTTGTATTTATCTAGATACAATAATACGTCCACAACGAGTAACAATGGAAATGCTAACAGAATGAATGATTCGCGTTACAAAATATAACTATGCTAATTCGACTTTCTACGTTTCCCAATAAAGGTGTCCCATAAGTGATTTCCCAATTATAGCACGGATCACTAAAAAGAAAAAGTCATAAAATACGAAATGCGTTATCAACAAACCGGTAAAACATTCTACATACACATCCATTGCTGCTACGTCAAAATTAAGAAAAAACGCGCAAAGAAAACACTCATTGGACGCGTTATAAGCAGAGACTTGTTAGGTTCTTTAAGGTGGAAGAAAGTAGGTGCATATAAAATCGCTGACAGCGGTAGGCTCGCTTAGTTTAACCTTGAGGGGGACCAAGAAAGCACCTTTCGCGCGCGTTTTCAAAATGGCGTCGAAAAGTTTAATATTAATTTTATTCGTAGTTTTTTGTAGTAGCGTTGAAAGTGCGAGTTTGTTAGAAAGATCTTATGATTATGTCATGAGTTTTGGGAAGAATCTTGCTCCTAGTTTTATGTCTATTCTGGACTGTTTGGGAGAAGATGACGCTTGGGCATGTGCGAAGTTGAAGGCAGGGAAGATTTTGGACACTTGGGATGAAGATGTGGATAAACAGAGGCGGAGTTGGCAAGGTAAGTCAAGGAAAACCACAACTTATGTTTCAGACTCTTTCAGGTCTAGATTTTTCCTAGATTATCTAGTCTCATATTAATTTGACGATTTTCCGCCTAGAAAGTTGTTGATATAAAAAAAATATTTGTGAGTTCCTGTAATTGGCTCTATGCTTCTATTTAAGTTTATAGTTATGTGCAGTGTAGCTGTTGGTAATAAATAACATGAAAGTTAAATAAAATACATGTTATAATTATTAGTAACAATTTTAAATTAACCTAGGTACAGATTGTCTTTTTTCTTCAATACAAAATTAACGCGAAAAGTAAACGGACGATGAAATAGTGCCTTAATTTATAATAAGTACTGACGATGCTAAAGTAAGGTTTCCAACAAAGACTCAGATTAATAATATTAAACTAATAAAAAAATAAGGCCGTAGAAGAAAATACAGGTAATTTACAAACCTACACAATATTTACACATTATTATAACAAACAGGGACTTTAATCGTGTGTATTGGCAACAATAAAAATTGAATTGAGTTCATTGAGTTAAAAACAATTAGAAAATTATTGTTGTTAAAAGAAAATTCAAAGTAGAAGCAAAAAAATATATTTCTATAATATTTCATATTTAGAAGGCGCCGGTTTTTCTTAACCGTACTCCGTAGCCAGCCACAGTTTTACAGTATGACTTCGACCGTTTTTTTCAACCGACTTTTAAAAAGAGGTGGTTCTCAATTCGGTAGGAATTTTTTAAGTTAACTTAGAACTTCGCCATTTCTAAATAGATTTTAAAAGTTATTTCCAAGAAATACCTCCAAGAAGTATCTCCAAGTTGTTCCCATAAAATGTTGGTGAATATCTGATGTCGAGATCTATGAGTACTTGAAGGAAATCCCCAAATATTATAAGCACAACTATGGCAATTTCGGTATTTTTCATAGCACCAAACTAGTTACCCTTGAAAACACGATTACTGGTAGTTGAAGTAGTTTTTTAAGTTATTCGAGAATTGGTATTTAATTTAGCTAGAGCCCTTCGATCTATACCTACTGGCGTCCATAAAGCATCTGTCACTCACACTCGTTCTGTCAAAACGTGACGGATGCTTTGTCACTTATTTATCGCTTAATAAACGCAACCATCATAGGCCCGCAGGAGAGGACGCAGTCATTTCAAAGAACCGCCTGTTATGCGATGGAACTTCGACTGAATTTTATTATTTTAGTATTTATTGAGGGTGCGAAGCTCTTTACTCATTTATTTATTTATTTATTGAAAAACAGGTTACATGACATTACAGTTTACACCAATGCGTCATGAACCGAACAATGTTTATTTCGACGGCAAAACGGCGTGGCCCCGTTGTTCCGACATCTTGTTCGAAATTTTGCAAGTAGTTTTGATAAGTATACCCATTTTTATGGCAATTCAATTTTCCGAAATTTAAAAAAGGGGGAGATATCTCTCGAGCTGACAGAGCTAATTGAGTATTTAATACTTACCTTCTACCTTTAATGCGTGCGTATACCACTTTCGAGACGGAAGCGTGCGCGCAGGAATTGAACCTCACCGCAGGTAATACGCAGCGACCGCAGCACGGTCATCTAGCTGTCACCCGCCATGTATAGCTTCACAGTCGCCTTTTGCGCACAGTACGAAAAGCTGTAGGAGCAGTCCACCAGAACGGCAAATTTGTCAGACTCGTGACAGTGGGCAGTTTCCATAAATCATAAAGAAAGTCGCTGAAGCGTCAGAGAGGCTCAGATAATATAATTCGAGTAAAATTGTTTAAGTTCTATGCTGGAAACGGAAAAAAAACAGACGACGCGGTTGGCTCGGTTCGTAGACACCTGCCTACTGAGCCGGCGGTCCTGGGTTCGAATCCCGGCCGGGGCAAGTATTTGTGTGATGAACTCGAATATTTGTTTCTGGGTCATGGATGTTATCAATATATGTATTTAGAATAGAATAGAATAAAAATTTATTCGTTAACATACACAAAGTGGACAACAAATATTAGAAAAATAAAATAAAATAGTATAGTATTTATATCGTCGTTCAGTACCCATAGTACACGCGTTGCTTAGTTTGGGACTAGGTCGATTTGATGATTTTCCCTTAATATTTATTTATTATTATTTATTTCATGTCATAGACCCATAAAATTGTAAGTAAAAAAGGTACTTATTCTATGTTAGCAGTACCTATAATCGTAGTTCAATAAACAATCAAATATAATTAACACATAATCAAAATTGTATTAATGTCACAGCGTATGGTAACACGCTTGATTATATGAACTCTGTGCGAATATGAAATAGTCTGGTCGTTTCTGGCATATAACCGTGAGCAAACCGCCGTTTTTAATGTGATAAGTACAATAAAAATCGGCCAAGTGCGAGTGGGACTCACGCACGAAGGGTTCCGTACCATTATCTGTAAGTTTGTTGTATGGGAGCCCCCTTAAATATTTATTTTATTTTTAGTATTTGTTGTTATAGCGGCAATAGAAATACATCATTTGTGAAAATTTCAACTGTCTAGCTATCACCGTTCTTGAGATACAGCCTGGTGACAGACGGACGGACGGACGGACAGCGAAATCTCAGTAATAGGGTCCCGTTTTTACCCTTTGGGTACGGAGTCCTAAAAAGGATAATCTCCATACACAGAGCACTCGAACGCAGACACACTGACAATCGTATGAAATTTCAGCATGAGAGTTCCTAATTTCACCGTTCTACAGATCAGTTGGTCGCACTATAAAAACATGTTTACCGGAGTACTACTTAATCCTTCGTTCTTACTCCAAAATAAATGTTGAATCATATTGATAAAAAAACCTGGCATCGTTGTTAGTAATTTTGACTTTACTGTGGGAAAATTGTCCTAGCCATAAAATAAATTAGTGGGCTGAAAAGTGGCTTTTCGTTGTGCCATATTTTGTTAGGCCATACTTACTGATAGATTATGTCGACTATGGTCTATTAAATGAGACCGTACTAACAAGGTAACTGACACTTTATCCCAGTATACGCATACCGCCAACAAAATAAGCATAAACGAACACCTTTATTGATATTTACAAAATAATAATATTAAAAGGTTTTTATAAAAAAAAATCGATTTATAATTAAAGCTATCTCTAGTGGCTCTGTGAGCTTATATTTGATTTTTTTTACGTTTTCAATCCCTCATTTTGAACGGTTTAAAAAACTGAGTCGAAAAAAAGATCTGAGCACTTACGTATAGAACCTACCCAAAAAAAACATGAAAATTGGTTAAGAAATGCTATCTGTAGGCGAGGACAGCTGAAAAGCATGTAGACGTCGAAAAATCCGAATATTCGAAAGAATTTTGGGCCAAGCTGAAATTGAGAAGCTTCGCTCTGTCAATATGTTTCGATTTATTTTACCCTAGCTGTACACTACTCGCGAAGTTGCCTAAGTTAGGCGCTGCAGAAACACACTTCGGCCAACATCGCGATATTGTGGAGCCGGGGTGACGGTTGTCGTAACCTAAGATTCTAAAGTGCACCTCTGCTTTTAACTCAAAAACTCTCAAATAACAGTAACAGTGTTTTTATATATTTTGTTGTGTTTTATACTTACACTCTACGTTCTTCTACAATAAGTAAATTTTTAACATATTGCCTAACAAGAGTCCCAGGGATAGCGGCGCTACAGACAGCTTTCACATGGCAATAATAAGCATACGGTGTCATAATATTTGCATTATTAAACGTCAATAGCAATTAGCAATTTGTCAAGCATTTGTCATTAACAAAATTCAAAACATTTTACCGGAATGCTGCTCAATCCTTCATTCTTCTTGCGAAATGAATACTGAATCCCATTAAAAAACTTGAATTTCATCACTGGATAGTTTTAGCTTTATTATGCAAATATTACTTGAAATTTGCGGAATATTTTGTCCTGTTTGCTCTTTGTTTACATCAGTGACATTCACCAACTTTCAATGTCAATGTCAGTTACCAAAAATTCGTCGTTGCCAGTAAAATAAATTAGTACCTACCACTAAAAATACGCAATATGGCTTAGGCTAAATATACTCTATTGGGTTATACAAATGTTTATCACGCATAACGTGCATTACAAACATGTTTTCACTCAATTACTTTCCCGTTACGCGCTAAGACATTGTCAATGTCATCATGACATGTCAAATGTCATACGAATGAAAGTTCCCAAGCTGTGAATAATATTTACCCTATTCATCACTGTCACGTACTGTCAGGTTGTAATGTTGAGCGTACAATACATTGCATATCAAAAAGAGAAATAACTAATTACTTGGAAGCTTAATTGTAACATTCATGGCATAATAATATACCTTACATGAGGGCATTTAGAAAAAGGATACAACTTATTCTAATTCTAATTCTAATTTTAAAATATGGCTTCCATCAAAGTTAATGATGATTTCGCCATTTTCGAGTTTGCTCGTAGAGCATGCCGTTGTTCGGTGAGGTTTTGCTTTTTGTAAAGTGATAGCGATTTACAAAAAACCACGCGGACTATCGGGCCTTGACCCACGAAGGGCTATTAACGCTTCAAGTTGAATTCTTCATTAGCTATTCACTCATACGTTAGATCACTGCACAATACGCTATCAATACTACACATTGAACAACAAAAATTAATAAATAATGAACAACGAAACTTAAACGCATGCGGCCATCTTGGGTCACGAACCGGAAGCCGGATACAACCTTTTTTAGTAGTAATTTTTTGAGGTTATCTCTAACTCTAACTCAGATTCCATTTACCTTATACAAAAAGTCCCAAATTCTTGTCTCAAAAACTGTCTTGAAATTGTTAAAAAAAACAATACATCATCGCTAATAAATAACTAAATTTATTGAATGGATTATATTCTCCAAGTTACCTAAGCAAAGAAGTAAAAGAATTATATTACATAGAAACCCTTTTTAAAATACTGATTATGACCTCAAAAAGGTTAAAGAAACTGGTTTGAAAATGAGTTCAATGGCATCAAAGGTCGTGAAAACCTCATTGACCTTAAAAAGTAAAGAAATCAGTAAACATAGTGAAACTCAAAAACATTAAAAATGTGAAATATAGTGTAAATATTAATTAGTAGGCAAACTAATTTGAATTCGTAAATTATAACATAGTCGATGCAGTGTATATGATAGGATGATTACCTAAAATCTACACTATTTCTACTTCCTCAGATATATCAAAGTTCATTGCCACGAAAGGTCACGATGACCTTTTGTAACCTATAAAGTAAAAAATATGACTCTTTCGTGTCAGTCAGGTAAAAAAGTGGCAAAATATCGCGTCAATTAATAAATGATATGATTATCAGATAGTATAGAAACTAAATATCATCTCACGATATGATTATTTTTGATTGATTCGAGACTAAAACTGATGATGATCCGATTTTCTCAGGCCTACTAACCTTATAAATATTGGAATTATGGGAAATTCATTATCTTAATTCCGATTTACACACAAGCCATTTTCCCCGGATTATATGTTTTTTTAATAACAAGAGAAAATAGTAAGCTGATAGAGAAATCAATGAGAAGCAATCAATGTTAGTATAGCAGTTATTTTTATTGTCTGTAATATTTTTTCATCACCTGATGTTTATTTTGCAGCGCTATCGCGCATAAAACAGTTGGGTCGATTTTAATTATTTTTGTTACACTGGTATCTAAGTATCGACTGGTAGTAGGACTGTTTTACCAGACTACAGAGACGCGAAATGGAGAGTTGTGACTTTTTCTTCTACGCGGACCAACGTAGTTATAATAACGCATAGTTACAAATTTACAATACAATACAATAGGTACTTTATTGCACACCATCACGAAAAATGTTACCTACATGTAAGATCTTAAAAATAATAATTTAATCTTCGTATTTTAATTTAATATTTAATCTTAGTTTAATGTTTATATATGAGTCATATAGAAGCAAGGTCAGCGACATCCAATATGGTTGAAAATCGTATAAGTTATTTTACTTATAGTATGCCAGACTAGATTCAATGATGCTACATTATAAAAATTGGATGTTGCTGACTTTGGTTATATATGACTCATACGAGTATAATTGTTGTCTTGGCGCTGAGTACAATTTCTTACCTTTTGGCGTCGAGACCCTGGGTCCGTGGGGCCCCAGCGCATTAAGCCTCTTCAAAGATATCTCGAAGAAGCTTATTGATGTTACTGGTGACCGGAGAGCTGGCGGTTTCCTCGCTCAAAGAATCAGTTTGGCGATTCAGCGAGGAAATTCCGCCAGCATCTTTGGCACTATGCCGCAGGGGCCATTTTTAGATTTAGTTTAACTTTATTATATTCGAGTTTAGTTTAATTTTTAGGTTTAGTTTTATTTAACACATTTTATACAACAATTTAAACGGATTATATCGCGTATATTAATTTTATTTGAGCCTTCCTGACGTTTCGATAGCTTTATACATAAGTAAGTAACTAGTTACCTTTGTCAAAGGTTGACTGAGAAAAACACATTTTTTTTAAGTATTATATACCCACCGTGTTGTTATAATAATATCATAGGTTTCTGACTTTACAGTAACTTTAAATAAGCTTTTACATTTTAATGTTCACAACACTAATATCGCTTCTGAATGAAGCTCAATTGCATATTAATCGTGTTTTCTAAAATCCCAAAAACCAGACATTTCTACATTTTTAATTCGTAAACTTCGAATTTGTCAAAATCGGTTTGTATCACTTTCACTCGTCGGCTTATGGCTATACTGGTTCCGTTTTGGCCAAAACTTGACTTATGGCAGACCTCTTGACCGAGATGTTGAAAAATTCGGTGAAATTAACATTTTTATATGGAAAGCTCACGTACGATTTTCTTTGGGAAGATGGTTCATTATCATAACATAATATAATTAAGTAGGTGGCTCCAAAATTTATGTTTTATTTTTTACTTTCAATGAAATAAATTAGAAAAGTTATGAATAATAATTCACTTTTTAACAAAACTTCGTGAGGAATTTGAAATCAAATGCATGATCGAAAATTGTTACATATAATGTGTGCGTCTATACCTACTCAAGCCGGCAAGCCCATTTTTCCCAGCGTCTGCAGCGTTTGCTTATAGCTTACAATCATACAAATCAAATCATACCTTTGCTCCCTCTCACCTCGCTGATACGACACGTGCCGCCGGTGGGGCTGCCGAAACCGCCGCTAAACTAAAGCACGTGAAGTACAGTAACCTGGAACCAGTGTATGAGTTCGTCCCGGTTGCCGTAGAGACTGGTGGGCCATGGTGCGCTGAGGCTAAGGAGTTTGTCGCGGCTTTGGCGCGAAGGCTGAAAGACCGAGGCGTGGACCCCCGTTCCGGCGAGTACTTGGCTCAAAGGATCTCCCTGGCTATAGTGCGCGGCAACTCCGCTAGTAATCTAGGGACTTTTGAGCCAGGCACCTTCCGGAACTGTTCATAGATGCCTTCTAGCTTAATAACTAGTTTTACTTATTATTAATTTTAGTTTTACAGTAAATTAGTTTTGGAATGTAATTTATAGTTTGCCAAAACAGTAAATATAATTGACGCTATATCTTTGTTTAATAACTTTGGCCAAACACAATTGGTGATAAGTTTTCAGTATCTTTATTAGAGCTTTCCATTCGATTTTCTATATGGAAGAAATCTGTTTCTTCCTGAATCTTACTTCATTCCTTGAACATAACCAAGGGGTTATGTTCAAGGAATGAAGTAAGATTATATGAATGAAAAAGCTCAGTGTAGGTATATTTGTAAAACAAACTCAATCAATTAGCATCGCTGTCAATTGAATTCACACGCATATATCAAATTCCACACAAATTTAATGAAATAACTGTGTCATAGAAACTCTCCAAACCCAAACCCATAAATCTTTACAAATTAGCTTAGTCATAAAAATAAAAAGTAAAAGTCAACATACTCTATCACATCGAGACACATGAAAGTTAATACAAAAATCCATAAAGACACAATATTTCCCATAGCAAAAATCGATTTATGAAACATTCGGAAATCATTGAAAGTAAAAGATAAGTGTGTGGGAATTTCTGAACGTGTATCTTCTAAACTGATTTTCCCTTTCACTGTGTATTGTTAGCTTGGGAGTTTTAGTATAGATTAACAGTTTTCTATTTGAGTAGCTTTTTATGGACAAAACTATTATAACTATTTAAGTCCTTTGCAGTTTCTAGTCACGAATTATGCATTATCTAACATGTTTAGTAGTATTCAATGCGGACTTGCATAAAAAAACGTGATTTAGGTATATGATACCTAAATGACTTTTGGCCACGGGCTAGTTATACAAAAAAAAAAGATTTGTTAACAGTAGCCCAAATGTTAGCTGCTAGTTACATAAATCAGACTACTGACAAACTGAGGGCTAGTAACCAAAATAAGTTGTGTAAAATTAGCATAATTTTATGTTGGTTACTACTAAGCACAATTTGGATATTTCTCAAGTAGTTAAACTAATTGAGCTATTTATTGATTTCAGTGTAAATTTTATTTCGCTGCACAGTCTCTTCAATGAATATAACTCATGTAGTATGCGCAGTTATACAGCTTTTTACCACAATATTCAGAGCGAAATTTATGCTTCCGAATCAAAAAAAAATCGCCCAATTCCCGCACGCAAGCCACGCCTCCCGCGTTCTCAGCTGTCAATCTCATTTTTTTTAGAGTTTAGTAGCTTAAAGTAACTTTACCATCCTGGCGTGACGCCTGAGAAAACAGAACCTATGAAAATGACCCGGAAAAGAAACTTTGAACCGGGTATAAGGCGGGTTATCATTTCGAAACTGTGCAGCTCATACAATTAAAATATAACTTAATTTCAGGTAAGTTCGCTCAATTTCTAATGAATTTTCCTCTCTATTTGTTGCAGTGGCGGCCGACGCCGAAGCCAGATCCTCCGGAAGGTCCTTGGAGGAACTGCCCTCCAAGCTTGGCAAGGAGGTGGAGGAATCACTCTCCTCTTTAGCAGAGGTTGTCCAGAATGGGGTCGCGAGGTGAGAATAATAAATATAGGGGACAATTATTTATTAAAGCAGTAAAGTCTGCTAGCTGTGGCTGTCGCTCTCGTATCGAGCTATCCAGCCATCTTCGTGAATTCCGCACCTTATTAGAAGCTGCTTAACTCATGTTACGATGTTAAAGGCCTGATGATAATGAACGTCTGCTAGCGTGAACCTAATGTTTAAACCTATGGATGCCCGTGTTAGCCCAAAAAGCCGTTGGAGACAGGTTCGAACCCTGCCTATACCAATTAATTTTTAAATTTTTCGCTTCATTGTAAATATAGGGGACAATGTTACACAAATCGATCAGGTCCCATAATAAGCAATGATACCCTTATAGAGTAGAATTTGATAAACATAATACAAATACATCAATCCATAAATGAAAACACCCATGTGGTCCAAATGTCGGTAAACAAATATTTGCACTTGCCGGGATTCGAACCTAGGACCGAACCACCGGCTCAGCTCAGCTGGGAATGAATTCATTCATAAATATAGGCCATGCAATTCTGTAGCTCATAGTACCTACGCTTTGTGAAAATTTAAGCTGAAGTGAAAACAAATTGATCTTAAATAACGGCTAACAACACTCAAACAAGTCACAATTCGGTTTTTATAGAATCCCCGACAATTTCAAGTTGCGTGAGTGATATCTTCCGACATCAAATAGTTACGAAGAAAACAGCGCCATAAATAAAAAAATGTCGGAGCTACCGATTAAATAGCTGAAGTACGAAGAAACCAGATATCTATCTATACAAATGCTTTCAAACAATATCTTACGTTTGAAAGTTACGATACGACGGACAGACTAATAAGTCGCTCCTCGAAACAAGTGAAAAACGTGGAAAGACGGTTGTCGAACCGAAAGTATTTCCCTAAGACTGAAATTGTTATCGAACGTACCGTAATTATACAAGATCTGCAAATTCTTGAACACTATATTCCTATGCGTATACATTGCGTATCGAAATAAAAGAACTCTGATAATTACCTAGGTACATTCAAAATGTAATAAACCCCTGACCCTGGCATCTAGTTATCATGAGACCTTCATTCACTGAGTAACTATGATATTAGACCTGAACTTTTCCGAAGTTAGGCATTCTTCAATATTGCCTGCGATCCTGTCACTTGTTTCAATCTTGAAGGCCGAATACCTTCGAATCAGCTGTCTTATCTTATCTTATCTTATCGTATTAGGAAGGGGTCCTTGTGGAAACACTTCGATACCTACTGGATACCCTATCGCGCCTACTCAAAGGATTGTTCCACCACCTTTATATATCGGATGATGAAACCAGTTGGTAGTGCCTGGAATTCCTTCGGTTCTGGGCAACCAATACCGAATTCCTTCATTCTAAGTCTGGTGAGGGCATGACATCTACACAGTATGTGCTTCATTGTCTCTGCCTCCTCGCCACACATTCTACAATCTGTATTGTCAGACAGTCCCAGTTTGGCCAATAATCCTTTGACCCCAAAGTGACCAGTAAACACCCCCGTTATGATACGGAGCTGTTTTTTGCTGTAATTCGAATCAGCTGTAGTTATTTTCATCAAACATACCTTAGAACCATATAGACAGATAAGGCTTTCGATTACAAAAATCGCAGTCAAAATCGGACCATCTGTTTGGGAGTTCCGATACCACAGACAAATACACAGGCACCCAGATACACACGTTAAACTTATAACACCCCTTCATATTTCCCTTAATAAAAAAGGTAGTTATAATAACCTAAATTAATAATTTTGAACATCCCGACACAAGTACCTGGTCATCGTGAGACCCTCATTCAATAAGTGATATAGAAAATGCTACTAAAACTGAACATTACTACAAAATTTGGAATCCTTAGCTTTAATATCAGCTGGGATCTTGTCACTTGTTTCAATTAAAGCTGAATATCTTGGACACTACTAGTACCTACTGGTTTTATTTCCACCAAACATAGCTAAGAACCATCTCGACGGACATCAAGTCTTAAAGATTAAAAAAAACGCACCGCACCGATAAAAAAAAGAGTAGTGTTATATGTTTAACATGTGTATTCTGTGTCTGTCCGTGGCATCATAATAGCTACCAAACGGATGGAACAATTTGAGAGGTTTTTTTTAATCGAGAGACTTTTCCATCGAGATGGCTCTTGGCTATATTTGGTGGAACCAGGTCGACCAGTAGTTTCCAAGATATTGGAACGAGTGTATTTGCTCTGAGAAGGTTAAGCAGCACCTCATCTAAAGAAGTAGCTCTAGCAGCTTATCACGGCTACGTCTCTTCCGTGCTGAGCTACGGACTGCTGATTTGGGGCAACTCTGTAGATGTCCATAAAGCATTTATGGTGCAAAAAAAATGTATAAGAGCTATATGTAATGCACACTACCTAGAACCTTGCAGACCCTTATTTATTGCCACTAATATTCTACCTCTACCCTGCATGTATATAAAACAGGCGTCTATATTTGTAAGAGAACACCCTGAATATTTTGATACGCATAGTAGTTGGTACCCCAGATCGACTAGACATAGAGACAAAATACACTTGCCAAGGGCTAAATTTAATATGTTTAAAAACAATGCTCCATGTATGTCAGTACAGATTTATAATAAATTACCTAAGGAAATAAGAGAATGTCATCCTAAACTATTTGCAGGAGCTCTTCATAAATGGCTTCTATCTAATTGTTTCTACTCTATAAAAGAATTTTTGTCTGGCTACAATTAATATGAAATCTCATATTTATTTAAGTTAGTTTATATTGCAACTAGAATATCAATTATATTATTATTATTAATTATTAAGTAACTAGAATAGCAATTATCTTATTATTATGTTTCTGTATATTCATTAGTATCCATACAATAAGCAGGGTTAAATTCAACACACATTAAATGTTTGCATGCCTCTACGGTAGAACATAAGCACTTACTGTTTACTACATCATCTAATGTACCTACTATGTTCTTGCAAATAAACATTCATTCATTCATTCATTCATTCATTCATTCATTCATTCATTCATTCATTCATTCATTCATTCATTCAAATCTCAGCCAATGTTGAGGCTAATAATTCCAAATTTTGTAGTAATGTTCATTGTTCAGTTTTAGTAGCATTTTCTATCGTCTGTTGACACTACCTACTTAAAACATAGATCGTATGTCAGTATCAATCTACAAACCAAATACGAGGTTTTGATTTGAAGAGTAGTGACAGAAATTTTAGTGAGTTTAGATTTTGATTGTCACCAGGCGATATCATCATATCACTCAAAGAGGCTTTATTCCTTTTAATTTTTGTTTTTTCATATTATGACAAATATATTGATAATTTCAACCAACTTTTTGAAGTAAATAATACTTTTCTCCGACTTCTAGGTAGTAACATAGCTATTTCATGCTTTCATTGCGTGCATTCGAAAATAAGCTGAAAAAAGTCATTTACCGCGTGAATTTTGTCAATTTTGAGTAGTATTTGAAACAAAAATTATCAATGAAAAATTCAAACTGTAGGTTTCAAATATATACCAATAATTTCCCATAGCCCTGTTCTGGGTAGTAACACCAATAATATGTTAAGAAACAAGTTTGATCATAGATAAAAATGTCTAAAACAATCAGCATTTTAAAAGGAATAAGGCCTCTTAAATAAGGGTCTTATAATAACCAGCAACTTGAGTCGGGGGCGTTTTAGATTTTTTATTGAGGTTATTACATTAAAAATCAAGACACATCGCTTATTAGTGGTATAGCTAAGTAATAGTGACAACGCTTACCGCACGTTGAACGTAATTAGTTGAGTTTCTCTCTGCATCCTGCTTTCTTCGCCGTTGACCGAAAAGGAGGCTGACTCATTGTAAACACGAGTAAGGTTAGGTTTGAATAATATTAGGGCATTGTTTGAAAGCAGAGCCAATTTAGACATATTTATTGCTCAAACATACTACACGCTCTTGTCATTTGTACTACTTTATTTGGATATGACTGAATTATCACTACACGTCCCTATGTCCCTTTGTATGCTTAAATCTTTAAAACTACGCAACGGATTTTGATGCGGTTTTTTTTTATGGATAGAGTGATTCAAGAGGAAGGTTTATATGTATAATTTATCAGCATTGCGCCCGTGCGAAGCCGGGGCGGGTCGCTAGTATGTGTATAAAATAGAACATTACAGACGCCGGGAAAGAAGGAGTTGCCGGGTGAGTAAGGTATATATATATACGAAGCCGGCGAGCCCTTTTCACGGCTAGGCATGTATAGTGCTTTTCTAAAACATATACAATAAATGAAAAAATACACCACTCGAAATAATATAATTCAGCTGTTTAGCCCGTTCATGAACATAGAAACCATGTTTAAAAAATTACTTCCCGGCTTAGGCCTTAAATTTTATATGAAATTCCTTTACAGTCCTCTCGAGTTGTTCCGCCCGAAACGTGATACTTCGAACGCACGTTATGACGACAATTCATTGCATGTTTGAGAAAATATAATATTTTCATCTCATTGAGAAAGAAAGTGCCATTACAGTAATAGTTCAGTAGTAGGGCCCTCTCTTTCCCACTAGGCACTTTGGGTACGTAGCCAGGTCCCCTAATCTCAAGTGGGGTGGTCCCATCAACTAATAAATAAAATAAAAAATAAATAAATAAATAATTATTTATTCATTAACACGATTACATCGTCATGACAGTGTTTGATGCCCCTTTTTAAGCATTGAATACCTGTGCTTAGGGGCACCGCTCTTCCCTAGGCGGTAAATTATAGGTATCGCGTTACAGTTACATCTTAAAAGTAATATTCAAATAAGTACAATTTAAATTGAATATCGACAGTGAATAAAATCCAACAAATTTGCATTAACTTAAAAATTAACTCAAAAAAAATTCTCTAACAAGTTATAACTAAAAATTAATTACCATTTCATAACTAAATATAGGTATGTGTGTGTTTTTGAGTGTGTTATATGTACAATGTCTAGTTGTTATCTGATTGTTTAGTTGTTATCTGATTATAACTAACAACTACCGAAAAAAATACCTAGGTAGATGACCTTTTTAGGCCCCTAATTATGCACGCTTTAAGACCGGTCTTGCAAATAGCATTAAATAAAATGTTTTAACATTGCAGCTATACACGTGGATTCTAACCAATGTGGCGCGGAGATAATCCCATTAGCGGGTACCTCCCCCCACAAAGTCCGACTACTGGTAGTGAGGACTAAACAGACCTGATACAGTTCAAGTTATGTCATAAAAAAAGAAGAAGGAATCTATAATTTCTTCTTGTAGTTTCATCCACTCTAATGTACGTATTTTAATATATATTATATGTACAATAATCTGCAGAATTGCATGGCTCATTTATGAATTAATTATTTCGTAAGTGGGCCATTCATTTGTGCACCCCAAGCCCTTGCCCAAGGTCAAATAGTTACCTACATTTTACCGCTGTCAAGTTTCCAGATGATTATTGATCGTGTCTCTCATATCACCATGTATATTCGATACCTCAGTTTTCCCACGTTGGACACATATTTACGCAGGTACATCGGAAATGAAATTTGACACTGGCACTGGAGAAATTTGCTTTTCTATACAAACAACGGTCAGTTTGCTTAACGCATTACCTCGATTTTATTAACTCGGTTAGCAGATGTGTGATGTGTATCGTAACGATGTGATTTCACTGGACAACGACTCCCAGCCATGTGTCATTATCAAATACAATGTGTAAATATGGCACTCAAAGATCGACAATGCGTTGTTTTTAAACCCCTGCGAAAAAAAAAGGTGTTATAAGTTTAACATAAGCATCTGTGTATTTGTGTATGTGTGTATCTGTCTGTTGCATCATAGCTCCCTAAAATGTATATTTTTATCGAAAGACATTGTCCTTCGAGATGGTTCATAGCTATGTTTGGTAGAAATAGAACTTACTTACTTACCATTTTGAAAATTTCATGCTGGGGTACTACAGACAAAACTCAAACAAAAAAATTCTAGCTTAGTATAACCTATATAAAAAAATTTAAACACCATCAACATCGATTCAAGTAGCTGGTCATCATGATACCCTCATTCATTGAGTGATTTAGAAAATGCTACTAAAACTGAACATAACTACAAAATTTGTAATTCTTAAGATTCAATATTGGCTGAGATCTTGTCACTTGTTCCAATTATAGCTGAATATCTTGGAAACTACTAGTCCTATTTCCACCAAGGTAAGAACACATGTCGACGGACATGTTTTTCGATTTCAAACAACCGTAAGTACTAAAATTTGTCCATCCATTTGGGAGCTGTGATGCCACATAATAGTCAAACTTATAACACACCTCTTTTTTCGTTGGGGGTTCAAATACACATCAATGTTATGAATGTTAAATATTCGAGTCTATTCAATACAACATCGCGTGATATCTGTATCAAAAGCGAAAGTATTCGGTACACATTTGTTTATCCGAGAATTGAACCCGCTACATGACGTTTCGTCCACTTTCACCGTGACTCAAATTATGCGCGCGCGCCTAACCGGTTCACAGGTGTCAGTGTATCATGTAATTGTTCGTTGTGTGTGTTTTTGTTAACCATTGCAGTCCACTTTTTGACCGACTTCAAAAAAGGAGGAGGGTTCTCAATTCGACTGTATTTTTTTATGTTTGTTACCTCAGAACTTTCGACTGCGTAAACCGATTTTGATGATTATTTTTTTATTTGAAAGCTGGTGCTTCCTGAGTGGTTCATTTGGTCCAGTTCTGACAAAGACATCCATGAGAAAATCATATAAGTGTTTTTGTATGTTCCATTTCGCTCATTGAAGTCGGTTATTTTTTCGTGAAAAAGTGAGTATATTTGAATCACTAAAAAGCAAAAAAAAAATATTTTTTTACAAAAAAAGAACAGACTTCAAAAAAAACATCTTTTGAAGTCGGTGGGAAACCTCACGTAAACTTGCGTGGCATCTGTTTTCATAATAAAAATTTAGTGGTTTTGGCATCGACTTCAAAAGGTGATTCGAATGTAATCGTGTTATTTTTGGGCTCTTAAGTATTTTTTGAAGTTGGTTTCTTTTTTGTTAAAAATTTATTTTCGTGCGATTGACGTAGCGGTCGGATAGCTCAGTTGGAAGAGCAATGCGCCGGAAACGCAGAGGTCGCGGGTTCAAATCCCGCTTCGATTGCAGTGGATCGCATTCAATTTTTCTTTCTTAATTTACCTTTGTGTCATTATTTATAAAAATAAAAATGTGGTATTACCGCATAAAAAAATATGAATCGATAAAAAGATTCTATACAAATATTTAGAACAGCGCCATCTCTCTCGCAGTCTTCGCACTTGCTGTAAAGCAATGGGGATTGGGGATCGTGCGTGTAAAACGCACATCCTAGGGTATGGCTAATGCGCATAAGCATTTCAAAAACATATATGACACAGAGGGCGCTCCAGTAGCGTAAAGAATTAAGGGATGAAAGATTTCGTGCGATTGACGTAGCGGTCGGATAGCTCAGTTGGAAGAGCAATGCGCCGGAAACGCAGAGGTCGCGGGTTCAAATCCCGCTTCGATTGCAGTGGATCGCATTCAATTTTTCTTTCTTAATTTACCTTTGTGTCATTATTTATAAAAATAAAAATGTGGTATTACCGCATAAAAAAATATGAATCGATAAAAAGATTCTATACAAATATTTAGAACAGCGCCATCTCTCTCGCAGTCTTCGCACTTGCTGTAAAGCAATGGGGATTGGGGATCGTGCGTGTAAAACGCACATCCTAGGGTATGGCTAATGCGCATAAGCATTTCAAAAACATATATGACACAGAGGGCGCTCCAGTAGCGTAAAGAATTAAGGGATGAAAGATTTCGTGCGATTGACGTAGCGGTCGGATAGCTCAGTTGGAAGAGCAATGCGCCGGAAACGCAGAGGTCGCGGGTTCAAATCCCGCTTCGATTGCAGTGGATCGCATTCAATTTTTCTTTCTTAATTTACCTTTGTGTCATTATTTATAAAAATAAAAATGTGGTATTACCGCATAAAAAAATATGAATCGATAAAAAGATTCTATACAAATATTTAGAACAGCGCCATCTCTCTCGCAGTCTTCGCACTTGCTGTAAAGCAATGGGGATTGGGGATCGTGCGTGTAAAACGCACATCCTAGGGTATGGCTAATGCGCATAAGCATTTCAAAAACATATATGACACAGAGGGCGCTCCAGTAGCGTAAAGAATTAAGGGATGAAAGATTTCGTGCGATTGACGTAGCGGTCGGATAGCTCAGTTGGAAGAGCAATGCGCCGGAAACGCAGAGGTCGCGGGTTCAAATCCCGCTTCGATTGCAGTGGATCGCATTCAATTTTTCTTTCTTAATTTACCTTTGTGTCATTATTTATAAAAATTTATTCGTTACCACTATAGTGACAAAGAAGCATTTGGCTTTCTTTATGATGACAAAATATACTACGCAAAAAAAAGTCTCGCGCTTGTTGCCGATCATCTAAGAACCAGTTCACTGACCTCACATTCGGAGCGCAAACATTTTCCATGTCATGCGCTCCCCACAAAAAATGTGATTGACCTTAAAAGAACTCCTATCCCAAAGGAAGTCGCCAATATCTCAATTTGTCCCTATAATTGACTGGCAGAGAATGCCATGTGGTATTAACTCCATCATTTGTACTACTACCTAACGTTATTTCCTGTAATAAAAGAGTTTGTATAAATAAATAGTTATGTTTTCTAGTAATATAATATAATTGTGCTTTCTTCACAGAGCCATGGCTAGAAAGCACCATGAATCCGGCGGCATCGACAGCATCACGATCTCCACCGGCAACCAGGAGAAGAAGAAAAAGATGAAGAAGAAGAAGCAGAAACCAGCTAAGATCCACCTGATCCACCCCGTGCACATGATGCCAATGAAAGAAATGGAGCCCAAAGGTCGGGGCTTCGGGAAGACTCAATCCTGGGTGATCGGGGAGCCGAAAGTGGAGAATGCGACCTTCAGGAGGGGGAGGAATGTCATGACGGAGATCTGGAATATGGGGGAGAAGGCCCTGGATGCCGTGGCTGAGCATGCGGTGAAGAGTGATGAAATAGAAGATGGCATTGCGGATAAGAGTGGAGTTGAAGGTTGGTGGTGGTTGCATCTTGGTTCCAATTTGTCAAGATTTAGATCGCTAAAGTTAGTTTTAGTGACTTTTTCCATCAGTAGACGATAACCGGATATGCTGGTGAAAAAGTAAAATGTTGTTACTCTGCACTCTTTAAAACCACGTAGGTATGTTCAATAAATTCATGTTTTAAGTATACGGGGTATAGGTATTAGATGATCAGTGAATTTTAGTTCTCAACAAAGTCTAGATCCTTCAAAACCTTCGTAGTCACTTACAATCAGGTGATACGAGTATACATGGCTAATATTTTTTTAATAAATAAACGCAAGAATACATAGGCTAAATACTCAACCGGAGAGTTAAGCTAATTCTTAAAATATGATCAAATATGATGTGATTAAAAGGTTTAAAATACTATATACTTGTATTGGATGTATTATACAAGTACCTATTTGTTTTAAATGGATCAATTAAGATAGAAAACAAAGTTTATCAATTGTATAGGTCTGCTTTGAAGGGAGATAATAAAAACGAAAAGGAGTAAATATCCTTTAAAAAGCATTCCCAACTTACTATCTTACTTACTTTACTTGTGCTATCCCTTTGTAAGAAAATGAGATGCTTAAGACTTTGTGAAAGTTTTCAATAAGCTTACTTAATTCTAATACTATCGAATTAGTATTATTAAGTAACTTCAAATTGCGGTCAAGGTAGTTAACATTGAATAGATACAAAACAAATTCAACTAGAATTCTAAATACGTCGTTTAAGTGGATGGGTATTTAGTATTATATTTTTATTAATATTTTAGTATAATTCCAGAAGCAAATCCACATTGAACAGGACGGGTAAATATTTTCAAATGCATTTGAATGACCAAAATAGAATGCATCTTGCATCGCATGTAGCATTATTGAATGTTTGTAGTTATACTAGTGATATACCTTGTGCAATTGTGCACGACATATACCTATATACGAGTATAGGCCCTATTGGAGACGATTTATGGTGTAATGATCGGGAGATACCGTTTTTGGTGGTTAACCTGTGGTTAACACGTTCGCTGCGGGACCGAAACTGCCGTTTTTTTGTATGGTGCTGGTGCGTTAAAAGACCGATTGACCTGTTACTTAAACTCTCTACCAGTACGTAGTAGGACTCATAGGCCTAGTTAGGTATTGACGGATAGTAAAGACTGTAACTATGTGAAAGCTTTAAATTTTGGATAGGTACCTGCCTATCAATATCCGAGTAGACGAGTTGTTTATTTTACAGTTTGCCTCGCCCCGGGTTCCTGCTATTTATTTAAGATGTATAATTAAGAATAAGTGTAAGGTCTTACAACCCGAAATCGCACTGAATAACAAGATAAATTGGAGAATTATAAGTGATGGGCTGAGAGCTTTAGAGAAACATAACAAACGATTAGATACTGAATCGTTTTTTACATTTCACATAGAATTTTTTACTTTCTTTATTTCACCGTTCCTCACCTCCCCACAGAGTGCGAGCAAATGCATTGGGTGTTTTAACCTTATATCGCAGCGAACGTGTTAACTAAACAGATACGAGATCGACATGTTCTATTGTAGTGTCGCATTTATGCTAGTGCTAGACGTAGTCTGACATGAGAAGTTGGCGACAGCACGTCAATGTTGACACGGAGATTTTTATGTGACGATAACGTAACGTTCCACGTCGCGATGACGTGTCTTTTGGCCCATGTACAGTATATTTAGCTCCGACTTTATCTTTATAAATATCTTCACTATATTATTACACCTTTATTTGTGACAATTTTCACCAGTTTATAATTATGTATTTTGAGTTATTACTTTTTTTTAATCAAAGGCTTTTGGTCTTGTGTACCTAAACATACCTACTTTTCGACTGCTATATTCGTACTAAAGAAATCGTACGTTAAAATATCAGAAAAGAAAGTATAGTAGTGAAATCTGTCTAACTGTTTAAAAATGCATTTACGAGTATATTTCGCATGACACTGAATGACTGCATGTATTTTATCTTTATTATGCATTTTACGCGCAAATAATGTCTGCACCGTTTTAATTGAGAAAACAACAGACTATTAATGTTTATTTTACTATTATATTATTATAATTAATTAATTAACAATAGTTAACGGTGATTAAACTGTTGAGTTTCACTACTGCCGTTGTGATATGCAAGAGAAGAATATATTATGTTTTAATTTATTTATTTGACGACCCGGTTGGCGCAGTGGTTAAGCAACTGCCTACTGAGCCGACGGTCCTGGGTTCAAATCCCGGCAAGGGCAAATATTTGTGTGATGAACTCGAATATTTGTGCCTGGGTCATGGATGGTATCTGTATTAAAGTATGTATTTATCTATATAATATAATGTACCTATTTATAATATAATGTTTATCGTCGTCTAGTGTCCATAACACAAGCCTACTAGAGCTTACTGTGGGACTAGATTGATTTGTGTGAGGTTGTCCGATATTTATTTATTATTTATTTATTGCTCCTATTACAACATTCTATGACTTATTTTAGAGCAAAGAGGCAAAAAGAAGAAGAAGAAGAAGGCCATCCTGAAGCTGCTGATCCTCGGTGCTGTTCTGAAAGCCAAAATCGGAACCCTACTGCAAATCTTGTCCTTTAAGCTACAGGTAATTTTCTAATTTACTAAGATCTCATACGTCCTATTTATCTAACTGTTACCTTTAAGAAAAAAACGTACCTTCTCCCACCTGAAAGGCCGGCAACGCACTGGTGACTCCTCTGGCGATCCGTTTGCTCGTTTGCCCCCTATGATATAAAAAAATACTTTATTAGACTTCTACTCAAGGCTTACGGCCTGGCGATGAGATTGCGTGATAGATCATCGGCGAGCAACGGCCATAAGAGAGAGCGAGACACCACACTCGGACCTTCCTCTCCCACCTATGGCTGCTGCTCACCGTTACGCTGCTCTCGACTCAAAGCTAGTCTTCTCCCGTCACAGATTCAACCGTTTTCCGTCAGTTGGCTGTAAATTCGCAGATCTGATTCTGATTTGATGAGCAAAGGTTGGTCGACCAGAGAGGTGATTCGTAATTCGAACTACATATCGTGCTGTCCCGCTCTTTCACATATTGTATTGACAGTTGAGCGAGAGGAATGGCATGGTTGGAACTTCGACCGGGAAATTCAAATTTGCGGTATATTAAAAAAAAACAAGATGTCCGAAGGGATAATCTTGTAAGCATGACACCACGATTCCTTTTTTCTAACTCTGAAAAGTGAGTCAAAAGCTCACTTTACATTGACATTCCAAAGTGTGGTTTTCACTATACGAGCAAATAATAAAAACACGCAAACGTCTAATGACCATTCGGACATCTTAAAAAATATTCTATAATATTAGATTGTTGATTTAAATATTGTTTTACATATCACAGTCCATTGTACCAGTCATGTCCCAAAATTGTCATTTTTCATAGAGGAAGACAAGTTGGAAAGTTTAACAGTTGTGAAAAACAGTTCATTGAACAACGATTTTCTTTACAGGTTAAATTCTTCATCCTGGCTGTGATCGGCCTGGGTATCAACCTGGCCAGGTTCTGGATCGACATAAAGAAGCAGCATGCACCTCCGCAGAAGGTCAGTGTCCTTTCTTCCTTACAGCAAGGCATCCACTCCGCGCCACGTGCATGTAAAATAAGTACAAACAATTACCGAGACGGCGTAATTTCCGTTTTGTTGGTGTAGGCAACCCTAGGGGTATGACACACCCAGAAGGTGTCACAACCAATGATGTTGCACGTCATTCCTACCAATCGGATACTAGTAGACCAATTCTTGTGCTAAAGCGGCAAATAACAAAAAAGTTCGTCTTCTGTAGTGTATTTATTTTATTTAATAGTACTTACAATTCCAGTTAATTTTTGAATCTAGGTATTCTCTTCAAAACTCCCATCTGCAGAAAATTTAAGTCATGTCATGTCATCTATATATATAAAACTCAAAGGTGACTGACTGACTGACATAGTGCCAACGCACAGCCCAAACCACTGGACGGATCGGGCTGAAATTTGGCACGCAGGTAGATGTTATGACGTAGGCATCCGCTAAGAAAGGATTTTTCAAAACTCACCCCCTAAAGGGATGAAATGGGGTTCCAAAGTTTGTATGGGGGAAAAAAGATTAGTTAGACTATTTTATTCGAAACTTCACAGGAGTATTCGTAACGATAAATGAGTAAACACGTGTTTCAGGTTTTTTGAAAATTCAACCCCTAAAAGGGAGAAATGTGGTGACAAAGTCTGAAAATCAGCATGGGTATTGTTTTTATGGTTTATCGGGTCGCTGATTACAAAAACCGCAACGATTTTAAAATCCAACGTGGCGGACGTGAGTTACCATCTCCCCTGTTGGGGTGAAATGGGGTTGAAATGTCTAAATACTAAACCGCTGGTTCTAGAGAGTGTAGAAATACGAAGTTGAACAAACAACATATGTAATGAATTAACTATATTTATTTGTCACAATAATTAGTGTTGAGTACAGGTCTCAACAGGGCGGCTTCTTCGGCTCAGCTCGCAGTGGACTGTATACGATGATCGTTCGTGATCTTCCTGTAACAGCTTGTTCGGTTCTGGATCGGTTCGGTTCTGTTCGCAGGTTCAGGTTCAGGTTCGGTTCGGTTCGGTTCGGTTCGCGATGAAAACGGGCCGCGACGTAGTCCAAACGTAAGGACGTAAACGCGACGTAGATCGGGCCGCGACGTAGTACACACGTAAGAGACGTAGTGTACACGCGACGTAGTTCGGACGCGGGGTACGGACGCGTGATGCACGGGGCGCGACGTAGACCGCAACGTAGCTCTGCCGTAGACTCGACGTAAGCGCAACGTAAACGCGACGTAGACGCGACGTAGATGTAGTACGGCGTAGCGAAGGACGCGTCCAAGTATTCGGAGCTCAACTGACGGACAGGACCTCGACGAATAACTTGAACCGACGTGCAGGCTGGAGCTCTTGAAAACTGTAGGCAGGCAGGATCTTGTAGAGTAGAGAGTAATAAAACTGGTTCTTCGGTAGTGCATAAATTTATTTGTGTTCAACTTCTTATATAATTTTAGAGGCTCGGTTCGCCAGACATAACTCCCGTAAGCAAGATATTCTTATTAGGAACCAATCAGAGTAGAGGGAGCGTTCATTTCCCCTCGGGAACGCCCCTTTCGGCCAAGTGTGTTCAGTTTTAATTTACAATGTTCCAAAACCTGCTCCTCGCTCTGATTGGCCCTTCAGTTTCAGGCTCTGGACAATAACGGCCGTTTTTTGTCTTATCAAAATTATACATTAATTATCATATCTTGGCTCGTTATAGTCAGATTAACATTACACATATCCCGTTCGACGGGGCTCAGTAAGGGCTCTTAGGTTCTATCTGAACCTTAGGGTTCAGGTAACAGGGTTCAACTATACATCGTGTATAGTGGGTAACTTTCGTTAATGTGAATCTTGCAGGATTGTTCCTGTCGATTCTTATGTACATTTGCTTACGGTAGGGGTTCAATTTATGTGATTTCGTTACAGGGGGTTCGGGTCTACTCTTATATACTAAGGGTTCGTTTGTCCCTTATGTATTTGAGGCGGTAGGTGGCCTTATGTAACCGGATCATAAAACTTTTACGTTTTACGTTAAGCTCTATTACGGTTCACGTGGTCGAGTTACATAAGCTCTTTTACCGCCCCGGGTGTCTCACGACGGGGTGCTACGCCCCCGGCCCATTTACCTTTGATTTAATAAGGGTTTCGTGACGCCTTATTTAACCAGTACCTTATGGACCGTGGGTGCAACTGATTTACAGGTAGGATCGGATGTTTATGTTAGGGTTCATATTGCATCTTTTATGTGCTTTATATATGTACTAGAGGTTCTTATGACAGCTTTTACGTGTCTAACTTATAGCTATGAGATCATTTAAAATATATTAATCAGTCTTATTCTAACTTAACCTAGTACATAATCGTCGTCACGGCGTTACATGGGTTCGCTGTCGGCGTGGTTGCTGGCGTTCTCAACATCCTCCCCTCGGTCGCTGCATGGCGGCGACCTCCTGTTGACGGGTAGAACAGCCAGCTTCGTCGTCGGCCTCCGGAACACGCCTCCTCTCGTTCGGACGTCCACGTTGCGTGTGATGCCATCGGGTCCCGGGTAGACTGCTTCGACGATGCCTCTTGGCCATGTGTTTCTTGGCAGGTTCGGGTCGGCGATCAAGACATAGTCGCCGACCGCTATGGCGGTCTCCCGGGGGTTTGAGGAGCCCCGGGGTGCGAGCAATGGGATGTACTCGCGTAGCCATCTTCGCCAGAAAGAGTCGGCGAGTGCCTGGCTGGCGCGCCAAGCTTTTCTTTCATTTTCTTCGCAGGGGCCAGTGGTAGGGACCCCCGACGGTCCTCCCAGTATGAAGTGGTTCGGTGTGAGCGCCTCGGGGTCATCGGGTTCGACGCTCACGTGGGTGAGAGGTCGAGAGTTCACACAGTGCTCGACCTCGGCGAGCAGCGTCTTGAATATCTCCTCCTTGGGCGATCTTGTGTTCAGCGTGGCGGACAGCGCGGTTTTGACGGTCCGCACCATCCGCTCCCAGGCGCCGCCTTGGCGCGGCGCTCCCGGCGCGATGAACCTCCAGTCCATGCGGTGTAGCTGCCCGTGCTCCTGCAGGGCGGGCAGCCATTCGACGTAGGCGGCTCGCAGCTCGGAGTCGCAGCCTCTCAGGTTCGTCCCGTTGTCCGAGTACATGACAGCGGGCCATCCGCGCCTGGCTCCCAGCCGGCGCAGCGCCATCACTGCGCTGTCGGTTGACAGCGTATGCACCACCTCGAGGTGCACGGCGCGGGTAGTGAGGCACGTAAACAGTGCCACCCATCGCTTCTCGGTCCGCCTGCCGATAGTGACGGCTAGCGGGCCGAATAGGTCCACCGCGCAATAGTGGAATGCGCGGGTGAACGGCTGTAGACGGGCCGCGGGCAAGTCGCCCAGCGGCGGGTCGCGCGGGCGCGCGCGCCGCAACACGCAATGCATGCATGTCCGGGCCACGCTCCGCACCGATGGTCGCAAGTGCAAGATCCAAAACTGCTGCCTGAGATCATTAACAACAGTTTCGTTAAATGCATGGTGCGCTCGCTTATGAGCGCGCAGGATCAGTAGTCTTACGTACGGGTTGCGGCCGTCTAATATGACGGGCTGCTTGTTGACGGATGGCGGCGCTGCGTTTATGCGCGTCCGCATGCGCATTAATCCGTCGTCGTGCAGTTGCGGATCGAGTTCGTATAGCCTGCTACTGCGGGCTAGCGGCTCCCCTCGTGAGAGAGCCCGTAGTTCGTCAGCGAAGTCCCTCCTCTGCGCCCATTGCATCCACAGGTGCTCCGCTGAATTGAGGTGTCGTACCTCTAATGGGACTCTCACCTTTCTTTTTAGTCGTTCGATGAACTGCAGAGTTCGCGCTGTAGCTCCAATCAGTCGGTCGAAGTTCGAAAATCGATCTATTTTCGGCAGTGGCGGGTCGACGACCTGTGCCACATTACATACCTCGATTATTTCCTGTGGTATCTCGCTGCTCTTGCGGCCATTGCGCCTCCGGCAGTCGCAAGAAATCCGGGCCTGTGTACCAGCGGTCGGTATTTCTTACGATACGCTGCGGGTCCGCGCGTGTCGCGTCGTCGGCCGGATTGAGGCGGGTCGGGACCCACCTCCATTGCTCGATCTCTGTTATCTCGGCGATCTCGCCAAGTCGGTGTGATACGAATGTACTGTACCGGCGTGCATTATCTCGCACCCATTGCAGTACTGTTCGACTGTCTGTCCACAGCACAATCTGTTCGGCAGCTACTCGATGCGCTTCGCGCAGCGTTTGCGCCAGTCGCGCACCTATAAGCGCAGCTTGTAGTTCGGCTCTTGGTATCGATATCGGGCGAATGGGCGTGACCTTTGCCCTCGCCGTGATCAACTGCACACGTACCGGCTCGTGAGGTCCTCCCTCGGTTCTCCAGTAGGCTGCGGCCGCGTATGCTTGCTCGGAGGCATCTACAAATATATGTAATTGGTGTTTCTTACCTCCCCCGTGTACAAGCATCGCCGTGGTAGCCGCAGCGCCGTAACATATTCTATGTTACTGAGCCACTGTAAAAATAGCTCCTTCTCGTCGTCCGGCAATGGCTCGTCCCAACCTAGTTTTAAAATACAAATTCGCTGCATTTGTATTTTTGTGGTAACGGTGTATTGCGCTATTTGCCCCAATGGGTCGAAGACGGACATTACCGCGCTCAAGGCCTCCCTTTTTGTTGGCCCTCGGTTCAGGTTCCGCACGTCGGCCGGGACTCGTACCATTGCCGTGTTGAAACCTAACTCGTCGGTTTCGGCGTTCCAAAACATACCTAATACTTTCTGCTCTTTAGATCCCAGGTTCTTTATTTCGTCGGATCTCTGCGCTACAGGTATCCGCTCTAATATCTTTTTAGAGTTTGACGTCCAGCCGCGCAAGTTGAAGCCGGCGTGGGCGTGCGACGCGATGATTTGCACCGCGGTCTCGGCCGCCGCGTCTTCATCGTCGTATGAGGTCACGAGGTCATCCATGTACGTATTATGTGTAATATCGTACACGGCTGCTGGGTAGGTGTCCGCGTTGTCCTCCGCGTTTCGGTTGCGGACACTATGTGCTAGGAATGGTGACGATTTCGTTCCAAACAACACGCTCGTTGTTTTATATACCTTCGGCGGCTGTTGGCGGTCCGATCCCCGCCACAGGAATAACTGCGATACTTGGTCCTCGGGTCTCAGCTTTATTCGCAGGAACATCTCCTGTATGTCCGCCGTAGCGGCGTACGTACCCTCACGAAAACGCAGCAGTATTCCCGTCAATGACTGTAGTAAGTCGGGTCCTTCTAGCAGCTCGTCGTTCAAGCTGGTTCCCATCGATGTCGCGTGCGCGTCGAATACTAGACGGACGCGATCGGGCTTGTTCGGGTTTCTTACCGCAAAGTGCGGCAAAAACCATGCCTTAGGGCTCGTTAGGTCACCTAAGTGCGGCTCTGCATAACCTTTTTCGATTAGGTTATTTACCTGTGCTGTATATTCGTGCGCGAAGTCGGGATCCCGGTCCATACGCTGCTCCAAGTTGCGTAACCTTTTGTACGCCATGTTGTAGCTGGGAGGCAGGTTCGGTTCGTCGGTCCTCCACAGCTGTCCTACTTCGTACCGGGGTCCTTCGATGCGTCTTACCGTTTCGTTAAACAGCTTTGTTGCTCGTTCGTCTAGGGGGCTCGCTTTATCTATTAGTTTCACCCCTAACGCGTCGATGTCGAAATATCGCCTCATCATCGCGTTCAGCTCCTTGTCCGGCTCCGTCATGTGCATGACTACTTCACCGGCCCTTACCGTTCTCGGTGCTGAGCCGTAAATGCACCATCCTAGACGGCTGCGTACGGCTAGCGGCTCACTCGTCTTCCCCGTTCGGGCCTCTAACGGCAGTGTAAGATGCCAATGATCTGCTCCTATTAAAATTTTAGGTATCACATTAGTATAGCACGCTTCGGCTAGATCGGCCAAGTGCGGCAGGCGCACTATACTGTCGCGCGGCATTGTCTGCTCCCTAATGCCTAAGCGCGGCACGGTTCTGAGCCGCATACTGTACGACGGGCCTCCGTCGGCGCCTCGTACAGTCGCTTCGACTCGCTGGCTCGGCTGGTTCAGGCATAGCGCTCCTACGCCTTGTATAAGTAGCGGCGCTTGAGGTCCCTCTAGACCCACTTCGCTCGCTAACTCCTGATCGACGATGGAGATTGTCGATCCCTCGTCGACCATCCCGTAACACAGTACCTCCTTCTTGGGACCGCGCAGTATTACGGGCATGATTTTCAACATCACCTTGTTTGGTTCACTGTGTGACGTCATAGCGATCGTCTCTCGCTCTTGTATGGGCTCTGCGCGGCGGTGTGCCGGCGCTGTGTTCGGTTCACTGGGCGGCGCAGTGTAGGGCGCGCTCGCGCGGGCGGGCGCGCGCGACTGCGGCGGGCGGGCGTTACTGTCGGCGCTGTCTGTACTCACATTTGACGTAGTTCGGTTCGGTTCGTGCAGTATTGCATGATGTGAGTGTGGACAGCCGGGTACACTGCAGCCTTTTGCAGTGCACGTATCACGACGATGTTTTTGGTTCATGCACTTAAAACATACGTGATTTACCCGTGCCCATTCCCATCTCGCTCGTATGGGCATACTTAACAGTTTGCGGCACTCGTTCGTTCGGTGACTATTGCCGCAGCAATAGCACGCTTCCACTCGTTCCGTGGCGAATGTCTGGGCTCGTGTCGGTTGTGCTTGCTGTATCGCGCCGCTCGTTCCCCGGTTCGGGTATGTCGTTCGTCGGGGAGGTTGCGGTTGCGTGGGCGCGTTATGCGCGGGTCTGCGTGACGGCGCTCTCGCGTGCGAGTATAATAACTCCGCGTCACTCTCGTCCATTAAGAACTCGGCCAATAATATTATTTCGCACTCACCGCTTTTCACGTTATCTTTCGCGAAGGAGCACCACCTCGACCGTAGATGCGGGCTTAACCTGTCGGTTATCTCCCGTATCAGTAACGGGTTGCCGCCGTAGTTTCGACGGTCTAGATCGACCAATGTCGATACAATGTTCATTACCTTTATTGCGAAGGTGTTCAGGTCGGTGGCGCTCGGTCCGAGTGACGGCAGGCGTTTAAGCTCCTCTAGAGCCCGGTCGACTAGCAGGTCGGTTCTGCCGAAGTTCTTTTTCAGGACTCTAATTATTAGGTCGGGGTTCGACGTCGACGCGAGCATGTGCTGCACGCACTCTCGCGCCTCGCCTTTCAGCGCAACTCGTAGACGGGCGACGTTCTCGTACTCCGTGAACTTGTACCTTTTTGTTGACTCCGCAAAACTGTGGTAGAAGGTCAACCACTCAGCGGGGTGTCCGGAGTACGCAGGCAACTCGTACACTTGTCTCGGCGGAGGGCGGGCCATCGTCTGTAGATGGTCGGCTAACCGATCTATCGCCTGAGATCGGCTGGAGGATCGTTCTCGGGAGGTGCGGGTCTCGCGTTCGGCTCGCTCGGGCGTGACGGTGCGACGCCTCCCTGGCGTCGGGTCATCGCGGTAAGCAGCGTCACTTACCTTGTGGTGTGTAAGCCACGCATTGATCCTCCGCTTCGATTCCTCCGCTGTCTCTGCCGCCGGACGTCCGGACTGCGATCCGCCGGCCTGTGAGCCCTCCGCTTCGATGCGATGCAGTTCGGTGTCCAGCCTCTTCTTGACAAGCTCTTCCTCCAGTCGCAGTTGTTGCCGCTTGATTTCGGCAAGCCGCTCTGCTGCCTGTAGTTCCGCTTCTTTCTTCCGCGCCTCCGTAGTGCTGCTGGTTCTCGATGTAATCGACGGCGCGCGGCGTTCGTCGATTTGGAATCGCACTTGTTCGAGAGCTCGGTCTCTATCGAACGTGCGAGGTTCGCGCGGTACGGGTGTCGCGGGTCGCGGGATCGGTGCGCGGATCGCGGGGTCAAAGGCCGCGTACGCGAGTGACGTCATAGCCGCGCGGGGCTCTCGTGTCTCGGTGGTACGCGGCGCGTGCGTCAGACGGGACGCTAAATGTTCGCCGGTCGGTGTCGAGTATCCGACGGCTGTGGGTTCTTCGGGTTCTTTTTGGTTGAGACTGGTTCTGCGCAGGTGCTCGTCCAGTTTCGCCCGCCATTGGAGCGTGTCTTCCATCTGTGGCGGCGACTCTGGCGATATCCTCTTCTCGGGCTGCATGCCCGGGGCGCGTGTCTCGCTCGTTCGCGGACGTGCTCCCAGCAGCTCTGCAGACGTCTCGCCGGAGGTTCGGGTCGGTTCGGTCGGCGGGTCGTCGTGCGAAGTTGCTTCACTCGTCTGCTTCCTGGTCTGCACCATGGTGGTTCGGATGTTCTGGTTCGAAAATCCGGCTCTCGAATGACCAACGCTGTTGAGTACAGGTCTCAACAGGGCGGCTTCTTCGGCTCAGCTCGCAGTGGACTGTATACGATGATCGTTCGTGATCTTCCTGTAACAGCTTGTTCGGTTCTGGATCGGTTCGGTTCTGTTCGCAGGTTCAGGTTCAGGTTCGGTTCGGTTCGGTTCGGTTCGCGATGAAAACGGGCCGCGACGTAGTCCAAACGTAAGGACGTAAACGCGACGTAGATCGAGCCGTGACGTAGTACACACGTAAGAGACGTAGTGTACACGTAAACGCGACGTAGTTCGGACGCGGGGTACGGACGCGTGATGCACGGGGCGCGACGTAGACCGCAACGTAGCTCTGCCGTAGACTCGACGTAAGCGCAACGTAAACGCGACGTAGACGCGACGTAGATGTAGTACGGCGTAGCGAAGGACGCGTCCAAGTATTCGGAGCTCAACTGACGGACAGGACCTCGACGAATAACTTGGACCGACGTGCAGGCTGGAGCTCTTGAAAACTGTAGGCAGGCAGGATCTTGTAGAGTAGAGAGTAATAAAACTGGTTCTTCGGTAGTGCATAAATTTATTTGTGTTCAACTTCTTATATAATTTTAGAGGCTCGGTTCGCCAGACATAACTCCCGTAAGCAAGATATTCTTATTAGGAACCAATCAGAGTCGAGGGAGCGTTCATTTCCCCTCGGGAACGCCCCTTTCGGCCAAGTGTGTTCAGTTTTAATTTACAATGTTCCAAAACCTGCTCCTCGCTCTGATTGGCCCTTCAGTTTCAGGCTCTGGACAATAACGGCCGTTTTTTGTCTTATCAAAATTATACATTAATTATCATATCTTGGCTCGTTATAGTCAGATTAACATTACACATATCCCGTTCGACGGGGCTCAGTAAGGGCTCTTAGGTTCTATCTGAACCTTAGGGTTCAGGTAACAGGGTTCAACTATACATCGTGTATAGTGGGTAACTTTCGTTAATGTGAATCTTGCAGGATTGTTCCTGTCGATTCTTATGTACATTTGCTTACGGTAGGGGTTCAATTTATGTGATTTCGTTACAGGGGGTTCGGGTCTACTCTTATATACTAAGGGTTCGTTTGTCCCTTATGTATTTGAGGCGGTAGGTGGCCTTATGTAACCGGATCATAAAACTTTTACGTTTTACGTTAAGCTCTATTACGGTTCACGTGGTCGAGTTACATAAGCTCTTTTACCGCCCCGGGTGTCTCACGACGGGGTGCTACGCCCCCGGCCCATTTACCTTTGATTTAATAAGGGTTTCGTGACGCCTTATTTAACCAGTACCTTATGGACCGTGGGTGCAACTGATTTACAGGTAGGATCGGATGTTTATGTTAGGGTTCATATTGCATCTTTTATGTGCTTTATATATGTACTAGAGGTTCTTATGACAGCTTTTACGTGTCTAACTTATAGCTATGAGATCATTTAAAATATATTAATCAGTCTTATTCTAACTTAACCTAGTACATAATCGTCGTCACGGCGTTACATGGGTTCGCTGTCGGCGTGGTTGCTGGCGTTCTCAACAATTAGGTAACAAAAATAACATAAAATAACATTTCATAAGCAATTACTAACCGATAATAATAGAGCCGTCAAGAGTGACACTACTCGAACTTTTTAAAAGTCGCGCGCAGCGGCCTGTCACCAAAACGTTCCGATTCGAGGAGTACGGAATACTCGCGAAACATTACGTGGCGTTCGCTACATCAGCCTCCCCCGAGACCTTTAGTGTCGATAACGTTCAGGCAACCATATCTGACGACCAGAACGAGTCGATCTAGGCTCAACGATAGGAGGGACAGGAGCTACAGGAATTACAACTGGCGTTGTTACCGAATCCGGAACGGACGATTGTTTTGAACTACACGATTCATCTGCAAGGATAAACGCCGGCTTCAGTCTGTCGATTGAAACTGAAACGGTATTACCGGCTATATCTATTTTAAAATATTTATCGTTTTTCTCTAATACCTTAAACGGACCTGCATAAGGTGGTTGCAGTGATCTACGCACAAAATCTTGCCGTAGGAACACGTGTGTCACCGTCGAAAGATCTTTAAAGACAAACACCTTGTGAGTGCCATGACGTGCTACAGACGAAGGCTGTAATTTCTTAATATGATGTCTCAACCTAGCCGTAAAATCTGTGTAGTCAGTTGGTCTGTTAGGTGTCAGATTAAAGAAATCGCCGGGAAGCTTAAGTGGTTCTCCATAAACCAACTCCGCTGTTGATGCTGACAGGTCTTCCTTCCATGCACTGCGAATACCCAGAAGTACAAGTGGAAGGGATTCTGTCCAGGTGTCATTTGCATGACACATAATAGCTGCCTTTAGCTGTCGGTGAAAACGTTCCACCATTCCATTAGAAGCAGGATGATATGCGGTTGTTTTTAAATGACTAAAGCCGGTCAGTGACGCAATTTGGCTAAACAGGTGAGACTCAAATTGTCTACCTCTATCTGTGGTTACCTTCTCAGGGCAACCAAATCGAGCTACCCACGTCTCTATAAATGCTTTTGCGACACTTTCCGCCGTTATGTCTTTGATGGGCAACGCCTCGGGCCAGCGAGTAAATCTATCAACCGCGGTGAAGCAGTATTTGTAACCGTCTGAAATCGGCAACGGTCCAATCAGATCTAAATGTACATGTGAAAACCGTGCTGACGGAGGCTTGAAATCCTGAACCGGGGCATAAACATGCCGAGAAATTTTTGACTTCTGACATGAAATACACGTTCTGGCCCAACTACGGCAGTCTTTCCTAATACCCGGCCAAACGTAACGATCAGTAATCAATTTAGTAGTAGCTCTGACGCTAGGGTGACTAAGGCGATGAAGTGAGTCAAAAATAGTTCTCCGAAATTCGGGTGTTATGTAAATGCGATTGACAGGCCCAGACACATCGCAGAACAGTTTAACATTACCGAAGCTAAGTTGTTGTAGCTTTAAGGATGAACCAACTTTTAGTAATTCCCGTAATTCCGTATCAGTAATTTGAGATGCCGCTAAGGCAATTGGATCTAGTCCATCAGTTATAGCGTCAGTTCTCGAGAGCGCGTCGGCGACGACGTTCTGCTCACCAGCAATGTATCGAATGTCAGTGGTAAATTGAGAAATGAAGTCTAAGTACCGAAATTGCCGCGGCGAACATGCATCAGGAGATTTTTTAAATGCGGATACTATTGGTTTATGGTCAGTCATAATGAAGAAGGGTCTTAACTCGACCATGTGACGAAAATATTTAACCGACTCATAAATCGACAGAAGCTCCCTATCGTAAGCACTATATTTCGTCTGAGCTGGTGTTAGCTTCCTGGAAAAGAAACCAAGCGGTTGCCAGTGACCGTGGACCTCTTGTTGTAATACAGAACCCAAAGAAACATCAGACGCGTCCGTAACAATAGCCAACGGGGCACGTGGATTGGGATGGGCTAAAAGAGCAGCATCAGCAATACTCTGTTTGCAAGCGTTGAAGACGTTCTCCAACTCTGGAGTCCAGTCTATAACGCTATTACTTTTTACAGAAGGTCCACTAAGCAGTGCATGGAGAGGTGCTTGTAACTTGGCAGCATCAGTAATAAAGCGCCGGTAGAAATTAATGGCACCTAGAAATCGTCTAAGATCTTTGATTGTTTTAGGCTGAGAAAAGTTTTGAATGGCCTTGACTTTGTCTCCAATAGGTTTTGTGCCCTTTGATGAAATTTTGTAGCCCAGGAATTCAATTTCCGGTACGGCAAACACACATTTGTTAGGATTTAATAAAATACCGTGATCGCTAAAACGCTCAAACACCATCCGCAAATGTTTCTCGTGTTCCTCATCGCTCACCGAAGCCACTAAGACGTCATCGATATATGGAAAACAACAATCAAGACCCCGCAACACCTCGTCCATGAACCGTTGAAATGTCTGAGCTGCGTTTCGCAGACCAAAGCTCATAAACGGGAACTCGAACATTCCAAACGGTGTCGTGATAGCTGTTTTAGGGATGTCCTCTGGTGCAACAGGAATTTGATGGTACGCACGTACTAAATCTAATTTGCTGAAAACTGTACAATTAAACAAGTTGTGCGAAAAATCACCAATGTGTCGTACTGGGTATCGGTCTGGAACTGTGCGCGCATTAAGTGCTCGGTAATCACCACAAGGACGCCAGCCCCTGTCCTTTTTAGGTACTAAATGCAGAGGAGATGACCAAGCACTCTCGGATCTCCTGGCGATACCCGTACGCTCCATGTCTTCAAATTCCTGCCGCGCTATTTTTAAACGATCCGGTGCTAGTCGCCTGGGTCGTGCAAATACAGGCGGGCCAGGGGTTGTCCTGATATAATGCTGTGTAGTGTGCTTACATGTGCGTTCTTGCGGACTACCAAGTGGCCGCACTATATCAGGATATTCCTCTAGCAATTTATGATAGGATGATTTGCCTGAAACTACTTTGATTTGTGGGCACGTGCAAGCCGAGGCAACAGCGGCGGCTGATGTAAGCGAAGTCGTATTGTCTATTAAACGTGAGTTTCGTACATCTACTAATAAATTATAGTAAGATAGGAAATCCACTCCTATTATCGGCTTGCTTACATTTGCAATAACAAAACGCCATGCAAACGTGCGGTTCAAATTAAAATCAAGAGCTAAGCTTAAATAACCATAAGTAGCAATAACAGTATTATTCGCAGCAAAAAGTTCATAATCAGTCTTGTGACGTTTCTGCGTGCGTAAATAACTTATAGGATAAACACACAAATCTGACCCAGTGTCAACTAAAAATTGTACTTTAGATTTAAAATCAGTGACGAATAATCGACTAGACACCGAATTACACTCGTCACTCTTAGAAGCACTACCACTTGTATTAGTATTAGTCGCTTCAAGCGACTGCCTATTTAGTTTTTTGGATAGCTACAAGGCGAGATACACTTAGCTGCTCTGTCCGCAAACGTGTAGTGATACCAGCAGTATGGCCGGCGGCCGCGAGCACGAGAACTGCTTCGGGAACGGTTGCGACGTGCAGGGTGTGATCTTGTTCCTCCTTTGGACTTTCGGCGGCGTTCCGCTGACAACCCGATAGCATCGAGTCGTCGATTTTTTTGTTCAAGTCATCAACTGATGAAGGCGGCATAGTTGATGTTGAAGCAACGGATACGTTTGGTGTAATGGTGTGCGATGTGCTTTCGTAGACTTTATCAGCTATCAGCGCCAATTTATCTAACGGTACGCTATCATCTTGCATCGCAATCATACTCTGCAACATTGTCGGCAGACGGTTCGACCACACCGATCGGATGAATTCGTCAGGATAACCAGTGCCAGCAAGACAACGGATATGCCGAAGAAACTGACTAGGTTTTCTATCACCCAACTCTTCAACTGTCATGAGCTGCTTCAGTTGCTCACCCCGTGAGGCCGATAATCGAGCGATGAGTTCCCGCTTTAAAGTCACGTACTTGTCCACCTCAGGTGGAGCCACAATGATATCTTCAACTTCTGTCGCGTATTTAGGGTCCAACACCGATATCACATGGTAATATTTTGTAGCGTCTACAGAAATTCCAGATAGCAAAAATTGTCCTTCTAACTGAGCAAACCATAGTAAAGGTTTATCTGGCCAAAATGGTGGAATTTTAATAGCAACGCGACAAATAGCCGATTCACACTTATTTTCTATATGTGCACTATCTGTTTCCGACATTGTTTATGTCTTATATTTCACTGCACGCTGTGTTCAATAAAACTTCGGGGTCGGGGTTGATACGAAGTTGAACAAACAACATATGTAATGAATTAACTATATTTATTTGTCACAATAATTAGGTAACAAAAATAACATAAAATAACATTTCATAAGCAATTGCTAACCGATAATAATAGAGCCGTCAAGAGTGACACTACTCGAACTTTTTAAAAGTCGCGCGCAGCGGCCTGTCACCAAAACGTTCCGATTCGAGGAGTACGGAATACTCGCGAAACATTACGTGGCGTTCGCTACAAGAGTTCAAATTTGGCACGTAGGTTCCTTATAAGGTGTAGGGGTGCACTAAGAAAGGATTTTTCAAAATTTACCCCTAAAGGGGTGAAATGGGGGTCCAAAGTTTGTATGGGGAAAGAAGATTAGTTAGACTATTTTATTCGAAACTTCACAGGAGTATTTCTAACAATAAATGAGTAAACACGTGTTTCAGGTTTTTTTTAATTCAACCCCTAAAGGGAGAAATGTGGTGACAAAGTCTGAAAATCCATTGGTAATGCTTTAATGGTTTATTGGGTCGGGTCGCCTGTTGGGGTGCGATGGGGTTGAAATGACTAAATATGAGTACGGGTGTAATTTTTATGGTTTGTTGGGACGTTAATTACGAAAATGCCACCGATTTTGAAATTTTATTTGTGGTCATGAAAATTCTTGAAAGCATTTGCGCCAAATTGCAATTTAATAGGTCCAGTAGTTTTGCAGCAAATCGATTGTAACAGACGGACTGAAAGACAGCTACACGTGATCCCATAAGGGGGTTCTTTTTTTGCTTTTGAGGTATGGATAGAGACCCGCGTTATCCTAATAGATTAAAAAAATAGTATTTGGTGGCATCTCGATCGTCGTCAATCGGTACCTATAGGCGGGCGACGCGTTGGGACGGGAGGAGTAATGATCGGGAAACTTCCTGCATCCGTAATAAATACATTCAAGCTTTTCAATAATAAGTCATTTCAGAATTCTGAATTACGTTTATCTGGCTCAGAATAATACATTTTTTATTCATCAACGAAGAGAACCTCAATATCTTACAATAGAACATGACGTATCTTATAACATGGCTTAGAATCATTAAACCAATCTCGAATATCCCAAATCGATAAGCGGAGGCTCGGGACATTATAAAAGCTTTATACAAATAAAATGCACACATATCCCGGTGTCTTAGCTTCACTTCGAGTTATGAATTTTGAAGTGAACTTTATTTGGTACAGTAAAAGCTGAGATCGCTTGATTTGAGTGCTTGAGTTTTCGGTTTGATTTGATAAAGTGGAGTTGTGATAAAATAAAAAGTATTTCCCAGTAATATTAGAAAAGCGAAAGTCTGTGTATGTTTTGTTACTTCTTCACGCTAAAACGGCTGGACGGATATCCATGAGGGAAATGCAGATTGCAGACTATACCCTAACTTAACAAATAGCCTACTTTTAATCCTGAAAAAAAGAGCATTGTTCCCGTAGGATGATGTATATTATATAGGCACGCGAACGATTTTTTAGTTCTAAATGTTGACAATAGATGGCGTTAGTAGTAGTTTAAAACGCGCTATCGTTGTGTTTTCACTGAGTTACATATACCCGATGATGAGTGGCCGCCATATCTTATAGTACATACCACTATACATAAATATTTATATTTATTTATGTGCATAAAGAAGTTTTGTAGGCCCTATTTTTTTACACACGCTAAACAAAAGTAAAGCCGCAAAAACGATACATAATTAATAATAATACTTCTTAACGCGAGCGAAGCCGCGGGCAAAAGCTATTTGACAAATTATTATTAATAATTTTTAGTTCTAAATGTTGACAATAGATGGCGTTAGTAGTAGTTTAAAACGCGCTATCGTTGTGTTTTCACTGAGTTACATATACCCGCATAAATATTTATATTTATTTATGTGCACAAAGAAGTTTTGTAGGCCCTATTTTTTTACACACGCTAAACAAAAGTAAAGCCGCAAAAACGATACATAATTAATAATAATACTTCTTAACGCGAGCGAAGCCGCGGGCAAAAGCTAGTGTTCCATATAGGGATTCCATGCTTGGTCTAAGCGCCAATGCCTAAGAATAATTCTGCCATGCTAAGGTACAAAGCGACCTATTTCTATGGAGCTCCGTACAAAAAGGTCGACTTTTACCTTAGCACGGCAGAATATCTTTCTTTCTACGCCATTAGACTCAGTAGGTAAGTCAATCGTGACAATAAAACTACAAGTTAAAGATCATGCTATAAAAAAGGTACAAAAGAACATATAATTTCATATCATCGGCATTCTCCGTTCCCTCGGTAATTGTATGATTGAATGATATTATTGTATGTCTATGTGCTCATTAGTAATGATATTATAACGGTAGGTCGTTAGTTATATGAACCATGTCAGCGATTTGGAATTATAAGAATAACAATAAAAGATAAGATTATAATGATAGCCATCCAATAGGTGTAACACCTGGGCTGCGATTCCACTCTGCACTTAAAAGATGAAAGTGAAGTTATTTGAATGTGATTCGTTAGTATCGGTATTCGAGTGCTGGGCATGAAATAGTATTTTATTGCGGGAAAGGTAAGACAATTTTCAAGTTCGAATATTATATGGGTACTTGTTACGCGTATAGTAAAGATTTAAACGGCACTTTATAATCAAAATTCCATATTAATTGCTAAAATAAACTACATCGGTTCTTTATAGTCGGATAATTGTTTATTTGTAAATAAAACTTCATTGATCAATTACAATAAAGTAAAAATAGTAGATTTGATAGCTTAATTTATTCTCTATGACTGCCTGTAATAGCTTAATCAAATATAGTACCTAAATATTTTTTTATAGTTCGATGGTAGTTTTAACTTTAGGGGAGATTTCAATTGTAATTTCGATTCGTTTTATACATCTGTAGATACCTTTTAAGTACCATTCAAGATATGTTTGACTTCCAAAGCACACGAATTGAATGCAAGGTAACATGAAAATGGTAAGGAAATCAATCAAGTGATGTCGAATTATGCCACAAACTGTACCTAATTATAAAAAAAAAATAGTTTAACTTGAAAATTTAATTGATTATTGAAATGTGTGGTCTCAATGCTACGCAAATTTTAAGTTTTTTTATCTATTCTTTCGGAATCATAATGTAATTATGATTCTGACGTACATTTTATTCATATAGTTTCGCTTTACATATCCTACTTAACAACTTATACGCAAACCGTTTAACTGTATATGGAGCACATCTCGAGCGTTTAAAGAAAGTGCTCATTAAGCTGACCTTAATCTTTAGATTAACTATAATAATTAACAATGTAATAAAACATGTTTATGTGCATACTTTTATATTTTCAACCGTACTTCCTTTACTATAAGCGAGATCGTTATATGAATGGTATGTCTGGGTTACCTATTACCTAGTGGGATTATTTTGATAGAAAGTTTTAGTTGTGGGATATACCTACTTAAGGATTAAGATAGATTAAAGATTAAACCATTGAATACAAAGATCAAAGCTCAAAGAAAAATGTAAATAAGTTACCTGGTAGGAGAGACGGGGAATCGAACCCGGTACCTCTGGATTGCCGGCCCAGCTCGTTAATCTTTCCGCCACCCTAACTCCCAAGCAACTTTTCGAATTTTTCCTTATGCTTTTGTGTCGACCTTTAATATAAATATTTACTCCTCTCTTGAAGAACCGCATGCTGTAACCCCCGGGGACAACCTGGGCAGGGAGCTCATTCCACATACGGAGCGTTCGTGTTAGGAAATTCCTCTGCTCCAGTGTTTGAGGATGAACACCCTGCCGATGGCGAGCAGTGCGATGGTAGAAAGTAGCCGTGGGCATCATGTCAAACAATTCCTCAGAACACATTCCATTATACAGGCGGTGTTGTTAAGATCCAAGTACTTTCCGGTATCTCAGGTCGCATCGTCAATGCATCAGTGCGAGAGAAAGTGCATCTGTTGACCCCGAGACCTCGCGATGCGCGGGCGCTGAGATAAACTAGTCTCCCGGCATACCAGCAGCTCTAGTACGAGTATAACTGTGCCAAGTGACTTTTTGTCGTGCGATATAAATTGCTGTCTCTGTCTTTACTATGGTTTACCCTAGTCTTGTAAACAAACGTTTTATCAAATTTTAATTTCATGGAAAGCATTTATTTTCTGAAAGCATAAAATATTTAGGAATGTTATAACAGAAACCCAACAAACCTAACCGAATCTATAGGTTAATATTTTCAAAATTTCAGAAAAATTTCAAGGGAAAATTTGTCTATGAAATACAAATTCTATGAAATGAATTCCTATAAAAGTGGAGGATCTCCTTTACAATACTATGTAAGCTAGAAGGGCGATGAAATGTCGCGCGACAAACGAAGTCGCGAACATAATACGCTAGTCCTGCTAGTAGAGACGGATAGTTGTTTGATGACCGAGCGAGCATGAGAAAAGCGTCTCCATATCAGGGCGTCTTAAAAAAAGAATACATGATCTGATATACCGGAAAGTAGGAATAATCTGCCGATTGGCATTTCAATCGTCCAAAATCGGAGTATCCGTTCAGGTTTTACATTTTTTTAAACTTTGTTTTAATAAGTGGCGCCATCTCTGTTCCTAAAGGGTGAAACTAATTTATCCTCTAGTGAAATCGTTTATTTTTGTCAATAGTGCAAAAAGGCTTGTTTCCATCACAAAGTGGAGCTTTTTTCATAACAAATAGGTCTAACAGTAGTAAGTTTGTGTTATGGGCGATAGACGACGATACCTATTTAATACAGATAAATAGGTACATTAAACCATTGCTACAATGATCAAAGAGACCGGGAATTGAATCCTCTGGATTGCCGGTCCAGCGCGTTAACCTTTCCGCCACCGTAACTCCCAAGCTACCTATCGAATTTTTCCTGATGATTTGTGTTTCGATTCTTGCATTGTTTATTTGAAAGGCTTTACACCTTAGCTTATAAAAAAGATCTGGTAAGTACCCCACATAAAAAATGAGACATTACATGTTTCATAAATTTACAGATAAGAAACGAATATTCGAGTTAATCACACAAATGTTCGACCTTGCTGGTATTCGAACCCAGGATAGCGCTCGAAAAGGTTCCACCACCCAAAAACTTTGTGAACTCCTAGTATAAACAATGCCGCTAAAATGCACGCGCGTGCATAGAAAGTGCAGCAGTTGACACAGCTCTGATGACCTTCATCGCGCCACGGGGACGGAAGCTACGGAGATGACGACGAGTTTATAATTGAAGCTGCGCCCCGCTGTGTTACTCGCTCCTACGGGAACACTAGATTTATTCGGGATAAAAAGTAGCCTATGTCTTTATCGTGGGTGCCGGCCAAATTTTATCTAAATTGGTCCAGCCGTATGAGCGTGAAGAAGTAACACACATACAAACACACTCACAGCTTGACTCAGAGCTTGGCCTGCACAGGGGAATACTTTTTCTTTCACAACAGTGGTAAAAACGTAGTAAATATACAACCGAATTGAGAACATTCTTCTTTTCAGAAGTCGGTTAGTAAATATCGTATCTGGATACATTTCTGGTTTTGTACAAATTCCAACAAGTTAGAATATGTACGAATCTATTATCTTTACAACTAACATTGATTTCTGTAGGTAACTTACGGAAATGATGCCATTTAAGTTGGAATTACCCTACACTTTTGCGATGGATTCTACGTGAAGCTAACATATTTTACCCTACTACGTTTCTCTAAAACCAAAAGAAGCCCATGTATCTGGGCAGTACATATGTTCTTAGAGTATCTTTTCTACCTAAAGAACGCAACGAATGCCAAAGTAAGTTTATAAATTAACTATATATTGAAGCATCTCTCGGGCCAGCATGGCAGTGTCAACTGACTTGGCACCGTTGGTTTCTCGTCAGTTGCCATTGCGACTTGGGCTCCCCTTTTTGCTTACCATCAGGCGAAGTGGAGCCACTATGTTGTGCCGTTATAAAAAAAAAAAAATTTTAAATGCAAACTCCCTCATGACATGTTAGACAGACCGGTTGGGTTTAGTATCTCCACGCCTTGCCGTGCCCCCCGATCTAACTCGGTATAATATACAGGATTTACTACATTTTAATTTAAATGTCGTAAATGTCGTAAGTCAGGTTAGGTTACCATACCGTTGCATCCGGCCGATTTCGGCCACGGCAACTGAACGTTGCGCGCTGGCTAATGAGAGCGTCGTTCATGATCTGGTGGTGGCTGACGTAGCCAATTTTCGCAACACATGTGCCATATTCACTGCATGTCAGCACAACACCGACAAAATTATACTGGGTGACCGCTGGTAGTCGGGTCTTAAAGCTCCTCGCGATTCTTCTTTAGGTTAGGTTAGGTGCCACCACGCCGTACCGTGCCCCCTGCCCTAACGCGCAGCATAATAGATACGATTAACTAAGCAATAAACATTAATGCTAACATACATTAAAACGGGTTAGAGAGTCAGGTTAGGTTAGGTATCTCCGCACCTTGCCGTGCCCTGCCCTAACTCGCAGTATAATAGATAGAATTCACTAAGCATTTAAATGTTAATGCCCACATACATTAAAACAGGTTAAACGGACAGGTTAGGCATCTCCGCACCTTGCCGCGCCCCTTGGCCTAATTCGCAGCATCCGCAAGCCAGGTCACAGAAAGCTTTAGGTTAGTCTGCGTTTAATTATGTGTGAAGAGGGTATAGATAATAGTTGCACCATGACAATGTTGAGTTTTTTTAGGATCCTCTCACAAGCGACTAATAATTAAAAGCGTAATTAAAAGGCAACGTCAAAATGCAAATTATTTTTTTACAATGAAGCGAAAAATTTAAAATCTTAATCTTTAAAACAATAATCAGCTAGGTTCGAACCCTGGCCGATTTGCAATTTTTTTGTATACCGGGACTTATTCAAAGGTAAATAAGGCATGTCGCTAAAATAGATATACAGCGTGTATATTTGATATTACCGCAAACTTTACGGGGTCTTAGTATAGGCATTTATTAATATATTCCACCGTAAATTATTAAAAAAATCGAACTTTTTTTTTTCCTTATAAAATAATTCAGCACGCAATGTATTTGTTTGTTGTTGTTTGTTGACACTTAACATCGTGATGTGACAACTGTCACAAGTGATAACTACGCCATACATTGCTGCTCAGAAAATTTTGAAAAATTAATTACGCTAAAGCAGTTAACGCTAAATTAATAATTGTTATAAATATCAAATTATAGCACTAAAATCTCCGTCTGGCTTCAATTTGCGGCTATATCAAATATACAGGCTGTATAGTGATGCTATACATACATCGGGCAGATCTAATTGAATTCTGTCCAAGTCTGTCAAGTCAACCGGTTACAATACAATACAATAATACTTTATTGCACACTAACAAGAAAAATATTACATGAGAAATCTTAAATTAAACAATGTTCGATTAAACAACCGTAAAGAAGACAATAGGCGGTTTTATCGCTAAAGAGCGATCTCTTCCAGACAACTTTTATTAAAATATCTACGAAACGGGTTTACTCACGTCGTAAAAGTGAGTTGCGTTGGCCACCGCCACGATTGATCGGCTCTCTTGATGATGAATCGCGAACCGATTCGAAACATGTCGAGTGATAGGTAATCGTTTTTTACGACGTGAGTGAAAACATTTCGTTGATATTTTAATATGTTCGAGACTCACGATAGTTTTCAACCGGTTATCATTAAAATACGTTATGCTACATATATCATATCGCACATTAAGAATGTACTCACGCACGGCACGCGGCTCTAATGTATGTATGTGTGTCTGTGGGTAAGAAGCACGGAACCTGTCGGTTTCCGCTTTCGAGTTTAAGAATCGTTAAGCCTTCGGAACGGATAAATTCAATTCCGGACATTCTGGTTTGACAAACGTCCAGTTTATGGCAACGTAGAACTGGTAGACTTTCTCTATGATAAGAGTTGTATTAATTATCAGGTGATAGGTTTGTGATGTGCTCGCCATTTCACGTTTTTTACCAGGTTGCAAGGCACGTTATACTATTTCCACCGAGGCACCGACCGCGACCGCTTTATGTTATTGACAAGATTGATATTATCTTTCTATGAGATATATTATTCACAAGTACTCAATGGAAGGAATCTATTGATCTTTTAAAACCGATTGATAATAGACTAGGTTACGTTACTATAAAATTCAAATAAGGTCATTATAAATATTTATACACAGTGTCACTAGTCGACTGTATACATTGTGGATTTTAACCGAACAGATTTTCAAATCAATATAAACTTTGTTTAACCAATTGTTTTAAGTAACGTAAGCGACTAAACAATCGGTATTTGGCATATTTGATCTATCGAGTTTTATTGCAGTGGTGAATCGCCATATACTTATTGTAACACATCTAGTCGATACAGTTTCCTGGCACTGTCTAATCTAAAGAAAAGCAAATCTATTGAATTTCAATCAAAGGTGCTCTACACAATACCAAGAAAAACAGGTTACGCCTTGTAATGTGCAGGCGCTTACGTCAATCCGAATGCAGAGGTCCGAAACTCGAACAATACCTTTAGTAAGAAAAACAAGTTATACGCCTTGTAATGTGCAGGCGCCTACGTCAATCCAAATGCAGTGGTCCGAAACTCGAACAATACCTTTAGTAAGAAAAACAAATTATACGCCTTGTAATGTGCAGGCGCTTACGTCAATCCGAACGCGCAGGTCCGAAACTCGAATAGTCCTAACTTTCACTCTCTAAGTGCCTTGACTCGGTCGTATCAATGCGATCGTTAGGATTATTTGTGTTGTAAATGCGAATTGAATAAGTCAGTGTGAAATATTGTCACATCTAGGCGGATGTAGATTAGTACAATTGAAGTGTTTACTCTTATATTCTCCTTAAACCTACGATGGAACGAGCGCACTCAAAAGTCTCCCTTTGCAAAATGATCTAAAATTGCAAAATGGTCGGATATACTATCGGGTCGGATATAGGAAATGTATATATTTAAGTTGTATACTTTAATTAATAAACAACAATAAACATAAACAAACTAACTCAGGGAATTTAGCTTCTTGGATATTTGCAAGATGAATAAGTATACTTTGCGATAATAGTAGTTTATGCAACTGCAATATACACAACAAACAAGTGTTTTAATGCCAAATTATAGATAAATTGGTATCAACAACTACACCCAATATACTAGGTGTAGTTGTTGTTACTAATTTATCTATAATCTATACACCTTTTCATTTTACCTACTATACCTAAGTATACCTTATATGAGCCTATGCCTATGAGCCTACACCTAATATACTAGGTGGAGTTGTTGATTGATAGTAATTTATCTATAATCTATACACATATTCATTTTACCTACTATACCTATTCCTTATTATGAGCCTGTGTTGCTCGTAATAAATTAAATTTATTTTTATATTACCTTAGTGATGTGAATGAAGTCATTACCTTTCTTTTACCATGCTTTAAAGTTATGAAGATATGCATTATGATAAGAAGTTTAGATGTAGATAAAACCATAAGAATGAGAGGACTATAAGATGCGGAGGATAGCCTGTTATGCATTTACAGTTCGTTTTTTTATTTTTTTGTAAATTCGTTTTGTTTTATTTTTGTGAATTCTAAACACATACAATGTCTCGAGTTTTTACTCATCTAACATGACTTGAATGAATCTGTTACTTTCTCAGACAGTTGTAAATTAATTCAAATTCGGTAGACATTGTGACTTCCTGACGTAAGGATTGAATAGCAATCCGGTTCGCTTTCACTAATTTACGACTAGTTGCGAAACATCCTAAAAATATGCTAATATTTGCCATGTAAATGAGCAATTCCTGATATTTGCTATATAAGTATATTATCAAATAATAGTATTTTAGTTGCTTCAATTTTAGCAATTTGATAGTAAAAACATTGATAGTAATAATAATTTATCAGAATTTTGGCTAGTAATACTTGTACTTGTTTTATTCATGAGCTTTTTAAGATTGTCATAAAACAAACACTACCCACTAAACAAACCTAACGTAATCAGCTGTTTAATGAGTTTTACTCTAGATTTTAACTATTCATGTTGCATTAAGTGACATTAACGAGGTAAAAAAGACATCGTTAAAGTAGACATTGATAATAGTGATATTTCGGACAGTGGCACACGTTGAATTCACAACATTCCTTCTACGACATAATATGTAAATTGTTCATCTGAATTTAACCGTAAAATCAATAAAAACACTTTCAACTAAATGTAAAACGTAAACGTTATAGTAAATTTCACGCAAAACAATTCGCACACTTAAAAATTTCACCCAAAATTGTGCAAATTCATTCCAAATTTCACACGGCTAACTTGAAGTAAATTTGCGACTATATATCCATTAATATAAAGTATGTTTTACATCGGTTTAAGTGAGATATGAGTATGAGATTTTTTTGTTTCAACAAATATGCGTATCCACAAAATTATAGAATAATTTGTGGAATGGACTCAAAACCAGTTATATTTTGATATAGAAAGTTAAGCAAAAAAATTACACTAACAGAGATATCAGTAATAAAAATGAACGCACAGTGATACATAATTATAAGCAATTACTCGTATACTGACAGTGTGAAGGGAGGTTCGAAAGAAGTGTTTTAATAATATGAATCCGTTTTAACATTAGAACCTTAGGCATGCGAAGTTTAAAAAAAAAAAACGACTATGCGCATTTGTTTCTACGGTTCTAAGAAAATTATATTAATTCATTTTTTACATATTATTTATTGTCTGCAGGTGATCTACTACGAGCACGCACAACATCAGCACCACTACGACCACGAGGAAGAAGCGCCTGGATGGGGTGGACCCTGGTCCCGAAGCATGGACCCTGTTGATGTAAGTTTATACTCTACACCATCCTAAATCCAGCTCTGACACTTAGGCTACCAACTTGCTTACATCACTGACATTTCGTCGAGTGGATGTATTTTGTGTTAAAATTGAATACTTATTATTAATGTTTATTTATTGGTTTGTTTTATATTATAATCATAATGTGTAAGTTTATGTAGGTATATTTAAGATTTTGTTTGTTTTACTTTTTTATTTTGCGTAATTAGCCTTTAGTGTCTCTGTGCATTTTTAATAGTTTTGCCTATCTTCTTGGATCTTTACTGATCTCTCTCATTTGCTCAAAGGTTAACTGGAAGAAATCCCTTACAGGGATAAGTTCGCCTTTGTACATATCATTAGTTTAATGTCCTTGTTGTGTATATATATATTTTAATGTACAATAAAGAGTTTACATACATACATACACTGACCAGTTGCCGCTTTATAGCCTGACAAGTTGCGGTTTTGCCCTAGGATAGTGGCAAGAAAACAGTCATATGGCAATAATGTGCATACGTCATATTTATGCATTATAAAATGTCAGTAGCAATGTCATCACTAAATTCAAACACATTGTTTACCGGAATGCTGCTCAATTCTTCGTTCTTCTGAAATAAATGCTGAATCATATTGAACAATCACTTCACGTTCAGTACTGTGGATAGTTTTAGCTTTAAACTACTAGACATTTGCCCAATATTCAGTCCTGTTTCCTATTTGTTTACATCAGTGACATTTACTGACTTTCAACGTCAGTTACCAGAAATTTGTCGTTGCCCGTAAAATAAATTAGTATCAGTAAAAATCCGCAATATGGCGAGGGCTAAAACCTAAAACCAAGTTTTTGGGCTATAACAGAATAAATAATAAGTAAAATAATTTTCTCTATCATTACCCTTGACCGAAATCTTAGTTTGCCTTAATACGTAATTTATACACTAACGATTTTGTGAGATTCGAACGAAGTCGCCTATGTATGATAGCCTCCAGTGACTCAATAAATCTGGCTAAAATCGTGGCTAAATATACCCTTGATTAGGTACATGACAAACAAAACTGCACACATAAATCGTATAGACAAAGACATCCATTGCGATTCCATCACGGATCTTTAATTATTATTTAATGATCAAGTTTTTGTACGAGGATATTGTAATTGTGTTTACCACATTAAACAATGCATCTATTATCGCATTTAAATTATCCTCCAATCGACATAAAGTAGACAATAATGTTACATAACTGCACACAAGAGCAATGAAAATGCTTATTTAACTATTGGTAATTTGGTACCATTACTTAACAATGACGTCACGATTAGGTAGCCATTTGTATAGAGCGTTTTCAGCGTTCCGTATAATGTCGAACTTCAACTGTCATATTTTGACGAAGCGGTAGGTTTCAACTGTCATATTTTGAGGTAGCGCAGTTTTTGTTGCACTTGCGGTGGTCGTGATGCGAAAGGGCAAGGGCACATATTTATGTGATGAACTCAGATTGTTCCTGGGTCATGGATGTTATCTATATATGTATTTATATATTACTAGCTTTTGCCCGCGGCTTCGCACGCGTAAACACAATATCATACGTTCACTACTCTTATTGCGAGGCCAAAGGCCGAGCTCCGCGTAGCACCAAAGGTGCGGAGCGTCCCAAGGAAGCCGCACCAACTTAATATAAGTTGAAGCAACTTAATGCAAGGCCGAAGGCCGAGCTCCGCGTAGCACCGTAATAATAAATATAAATAAATATTAAGGGACAATCATACACAAATCGACCTAGTCCCAAACTAAGCAAAGCTTGTACTATGGGTACTAGACGACGATATATATAATATATAAATACATATATAGATAACATCCATGACCCAAGAACAAATATTTTGCACAAATATTTGCCCCGGCCGGGATTCGAACCCGGGACCGCCGACTCAGTAGGCAGGTGTCTACCAACCGAGCCAAACGCGTCGTCAGTAGACCGTAGGTGCGGAGCGTCCCAAGGAAGCCGCCCACCCACTTATTATAAGTTGAAGTAACCTAATGCGAGGCCGAAGGCCGAGCTCCGCGTAGCACCGAAGGTGCGGAGCGTCTCAAGGAAGCCGCACCCACTTAATATAAGTTGAAGTAACTTAATGCGAGGCCGAAGGCCGAGCTCCGCGTAGCACCGTAGGTGCGGAGCGTCCCATGGAAGCCGCCCACCCACTTATTATAAGTTGAAGTAACTTAATGCGAGGCTGAAGGCCGAGCTCCGCGTAGCACCGAAGGTGCGGAGCGTCTCAAGGGATTCGCCCACCCACTTATTATAAGTTGAAGTAACTTAATGCGAGGCCGAAGGCCGAGCTCCGCGTAGCACCGAAGGTGCGGAGCGTCTCAAGGAATTCGCCCACCCACCTAATATAGGTTGAAGTAACTTAATGCGAGCGAAGGTACGGAGCGTCCCAAGGAAGCCGCCCACCCACTTAATATAAGTTGAAGTAACTTAATGCGAGGCCGCAAGCCGAGCTCCGCGTAGCACCGAAGGTGCGGAGCGTCTCAAAGAAGCCGCCCACCCACTTAATATAAGTTGAAGCAACTTAATGCGAGGCCGAAGGCCGAGCTCCGCGTAGCACCGTAGGTGCGGAGCGTCCCAAGAAATCTGCCCACCCATTTAAAATAAGTTGAAGTAACCTAGTGCGAGGCCGAAGGCCGAGCTCCGCGTAGCACCGAAGGTGCGGAGCGTCCCAAGGAAGCCGCACCCACTTAATATAAGTTGAAGTAACTTAATGCGAGGCCGAAGGCCAAGCTCCGCGTAGCACCGAAGGTGCGGAGCGTCTCAAGGAATTCGCCCACCCACTTAATATAAGTTGAAGTAACTTAATGCGAGGCCGCAGGCCGAGCTCCGCGTAGCACCGAAGGTGCGGAGCGTCTCAAAGAAGCCACCCACCCACTTAATATAAGTTGAAGTAACTTAATGCGAGGCTGGAGGCCGAGCTCCACGTAGCACCGTAGGTGCGGAGCGTCCCAAGGAATCCGCCCACCCATTTAACATAAGTTGAAGTAACTTAGTGCGAGGCCGAAGGCCGAGCTCCGCGTAGCACCGAAGGTGCGGAGCGTCCCAAGGAAGCCGCACCCACTTAATATAAGTAGAAGTAACTTAATGCGAGGCCGAAGGCCGAGCTCCGCGTAGCACCGTAGGTGCGGAGCGTCCCAAGGAATCCGCCCACCCATTTAATATAAGTTGAAGTAACCTAGTGCGAGGCCGAAGGCCGAGCTCCGCGTAGCACCGAAGGTGCGGAGCGTCCCAAGGAAGCCGCACCCACTTAATATAAGTTGAAGTAACATAATGCGAGGCCGAAGGCCGAGCTCCGCGTAGCACCGAAGCTGCGGAGCGTCCCAAGGAAGCCGCCCACCCATTTAATATAAGTTGAAGTAACCTAGTGCGAGGCCGAAGGCCGAGCTCCGCGTAGCACCAAAGGTGCGGAGCGTCCCAAGGAAGCCGCCAACCCACTTAATATAAGTTGAAGTAACTTAATGCGAGGCCGAAGGCCGAGCTCCGCGTAGCACCGAAGGTGCGGAGCGTCCCAAGGAAGCCGCCTATTAAGTTACTTAAACATATGTTAAGTGGGTTGGCGGCTTCCCTGGGACGCTCGTGGAACTCGGCCTACGGCCTCGCATTAAATTACTAAGGGTTTAAAAAGTAACTTAGCACCGAAGGTGCGGAGCGTCCCAGGGAAGACGCCCACCCACTTAAAATATGTTCAAATAAATTAATGCGAGGCCGCCCACCCACTTAATATAAGTTTAAATGTGTGAGCGGCTTCCCTGGGACGCTCTGCACCTTCGGTGCTACGTGAAGCTCGGCCTACGGCCTCGCGTTAAGTTACTACTTATATTTGTGGGTGGGCGCCTTCCCTAGGACGCTCCGCACCTTCGGTGCTACGCTTGTGAACATGATCTTGGTTTAATTAAAATTGAGGTAAGAATTATGTTTAAAAATCGTTTTGAATATTTATTGTCTATTGTAGATTTAAATAACTTAATGCGAGGCCGCCCACCACCTTAATATAAGTTGAAGTGTGTGAGCGGCTTCCCTGGGACGCTCTGCACCTTCGGTGCTACGTAGAGCTCGGCCTACGGCCTCGCATTAAGTTGCTTCTTAATTTAGTGGGTGGGCGACTACTCTAGATCGCTCCGCACCTTCGGTGCTACCATTGTGAACATCATCTTGGTTTAGTTTAAATTGAGGCTAGACTTATGTTTATATATCGTTTTGAATATTTATTGTTTATTGTAGATAACTATTCAAAGCACCTTGAAAAATAATTAGCTCATAGTCCTACCTGAACATATATCTATTAAGATGACAATAAATTATTTTCGTCTACAATGGTACTAATACTAATACAATAATATGACCTGTCATAATAATGTCCTAAGTACCGCCATAAGATTCAGGAGCCAACTTAACTCAATCGAGCGTACGTCAATAATGGCGAAAGCACCACTGAACGGATACGTGATGGCCTCACTGTTTTGTTTTCCGTGGTATAATGAATAAGGAAGCAAAGGAAAATGCATGAGATAACACGGTTATTATTTCAGTAGGTTCTGGGTTCAAATCCCGGCTAGGTGAAATCCTTTCTACATTGTAAATTTAATAATTTAGTCTTATCTCGAATCATGGTTGTTTTTCATACAAAATGCACATTGTCGAGCAGCAACTCTCAATAACTGATACACTGCTGCTTATATTAGGTATGCGATCAATATTCAACAATTATGGTAGTAATTCTCGAAGTCCAGGTTAACCCATCACAGCTAGACCCTAGCTTGTGCCGAATCGTGGTCACGGGCACGCAACGACGTGCGTGAATCCTTGTCCTTGGTGTCGAGGAGACCCATCAATGGCTCCAAAACCTTACATGTATGGAGCTGGTGTTATTAACTCAGGAAAAATCTTAACAGCGCGATGCAGCCGCTAGTATGGAGATTTTGTCAAAGTAACAACGCCATCTAGCGGAAAATTGGGTCATTGAGAACATAATCTCAACACACCGGTAAAAATAAAGAATTACTTACTGATATTTAATACTTTGAATTCAATTGATATATTAAAAAAACTTCATAGATGCAAAATTGTGGCTAAATATATCGTATATTTATCGTTTATTATACATTTCGCTACCTTATTAGTAAGTTAGGCCAAACACAAACAATACAAAAATTTGCGCCTAATATTCTAAATGTTGGTTGGTAAAACATATTTAAAAATGTATTTAATTTACTTAAATTGATTCGAAATACTTTTATTTGAATTACACTTGATAAAATGGCATTAAAAAATCTGTTTTATTCATTAACATTTTTTTATTGCGTCTCCGGGCTTTTTTATGGTCAATAATAACAAACTACAGAAGAGTATAATTGCATATTCAATAAAATAAAAGAGCATTAATTAGTTCATATTGTCGCAAATTGTGTTTTTAAAGAAATGTATGTTTTTTTTTGAGCATGAGCCAATTTACAACGAACATTGCACTCATATTTTCGTCTGTGTTGGTCGATAATTGGCGCCATCTTTTCTATCTAACTAAGACGGTTTCCGTAACTCAACGCCTCAAACAACCTTAACCTTATTGTTAATACCGGTGGGCCGCGAGGAGGTATTATGTCCAATTCATACTTTTTAGTTTTTGTACACGTAAGAGCCACGCGGGGGTCGCGTCGTTCTAAATTCAAAATCACAAACGCTGTCATTATGAGGTTCCACATTGTAAGGAAAATATTTCATGGAATTTATGTTTTCAGAGATAAATATTAATCATAATAAAAAGTATCCTATAACCATCTTTGGATGTTTAGCTATTCCTGTACCAAAATTGGTAACTTTTTATCCAGCCGTTTCGGCGTGATGCGAGGACAACGGTTTTTTTGAACAGATGGCGCCAGGTTGGCACGGCGAAGCGTGTCCATACAAAACAACTATCCGGCTGCATCACGCTATCGAGATTTTTCCTGAAATCATGACCTCCCTCCATAGAAAACTTATTTTCAATACAAATTAGATAGAATAGATGTATATCGTTGTCTAGATTCATTACTTAGTTTAGGACTAGGTTGATTTTTCTATAATACCTATTTTTTTATTACCTATTTATATCTGATTTTTAGAGCAAGTGTAGTTACAGTTAGTCTCATATAATTGATCCAAAATAGGATCGATTGACATCTTGGAAAAAACATCATCCAAATACATGGACACCTTTGATTTTCAGCTTGGTCGAAGCTTCGGCTGTTTCATGGCTGAGAACGAAAATATGGGCGTAAAATGATTTTTGCCCAGTAATAGCCGAAACATTTTAAAAATTTGCTCGGTCATAGCTATATTACTTGCCCGGGACACATGTGGGACACTTAATTTGACATTTAAAAATTTCGACTTGTAATTGAGTCAATGTCACAGCAAATTTTTGCAAGCTTGATAAAATATATAATTTTTTTTGTATAATTTTTTCTACAAATGTTATTCGAAAATGTTCATTATGTTCATCTGCCATTATTTATTCTTCAAAAGAGGTAGTGTAATAATATCTATTACATTACAACAAATTGCAAATTCCAAATATCTTTGTCGAAAGTGGATGTATTAGAAACAGTTTAAGACAGGTTCGTGGAATAAACACAAGGGAATGAAAGTCAAGGATTGCAAAGGTTGAGGTCGTGGGTTCGGTCTTGGGTGAAAGCGCTTTCTCTGATTCCTATCACGTAGTGAACTGATGGGTGAACATAGCTGTCTTTAGAAACAATAGGAATAACGAAGGGCTTGGGAATACTTATACTGGGTGTGGTCTGTAATAAGAGCAATAAATTAAATAAAGTTTTACTCTTCAAATTGAACATTTGTTTAACAGGAACAGTTTTCAAATGTTCACTGTTTTCTAACAACTAAAATATTAACCCTGATGATGATAATATATTTTCTTTCGGCTTTCTTCTCACCAGCGGTCAACTCTTGGAAAATACCGGTAGATTCACAATCTGACTTGTAAAAGTGCCCTTGTGGCCCACTTACTGAATAAATTATTTAATTTCATATCATTCCAAGCCTATTGACGACTCGGTTCGCGCAGCTGCCTCCCGAGGCAAATATTTGTGCGATGAACTCGAATATTTATGCCTGGGTCATGGTTTTTTTCTATGTATTTAAGTATATTTTCAATTATCTACATAAGTATCTATATCATAGTCTTGGGCCCATAACCCAAGCCTACTAGTGCTTACTTTGGGACTAGTTCGATTTGTGTGAGGTTGTCGGGTGCGTCGTATCGCATAACGTTTTTTGTCCTAAAAATGTTTGGCTGAGAATGTTTGGCATACTGTTGAATGGCATACTACTCGTTTGTCCTAATAATTTTTGCGCATACTCATTTAAAGTCCTAAAGCAAGTTTATCCTAATATTGATTACTCTAAAATCTAATTACCTAAAGCATAACATTCCTAACATGAATTGCCCTAAGAATTATTTTGCCTATTATTAAATTGGTTAAAATTACAGCACCTAAACTAAACTATGGTAGGCGTGAAGTCAGAATCGTTACGTATTCTACCTTCAGGCAGGTCAGATTTTGGTTAGGTTAGGTACGACGACGAGCGAAGCGAAGAAGAGTGTTAGGTAGAACTGTGACTCCAACGAGCAAGCGAAATTATATTAAAATTTAGCAGTCAGTAGGTTAGGTTAAAGACCGAACACTGTAGGTTAGGTTAGGTTTGTTTTATGACCATGGATAGCCGAGCGAGTGAAGCGAGCGGAGCGTCAGAATGCTTGCTTGCATGGAGGTATATTCAAATTTAGTAGTTAGTAGGTTAGGTTAACGACCGAAATCTGTAGGTTAGGTTAGGTTTGTTTTATGACCATGGATAGCGGAGCAAGTGGAGCGTCAGAATGCTTGCTTGCTGCATGGAGGTATATTACAATTTAGTTAGTAGGTTAGGGTAAAGACCGAAAACTGGAGGTTAGGTTAGGTTTGTTTTATGACCATGGATAGCGGTGCGTCAGAATGCTTGCTTAAAAATCTTCGAGATTTAGGTTTAATGAAATGTAGTCAAAATATTTTTAGCACATTAAATATTAGGAACATTACAATTATGCACATCAATCATTCGAAAGTTGAATTTTAGCCACATCAAACGATAGGACAAATAATATTTAGGACAAACGATAATAAGAGCAACAATTTCGGACAATCAAAAATATGTGGAACAAAGTGTATGCCATACGTTATTAGGACAATAGACGTTATGCGACCCGACGATAGGACTAATAATTGTATGCCATCCGATATAGACCCGAGGTTGTCTTATATATTTTTTTATTTTTTCAGGACTCCGACCTAGATGACATCGACACCAACACTCCGTACAGAGCGCAAGACAAGCCGGCGACATACATCCGACCCCTTCTCACCCGGGTGTAAACATATACGGGTCTCTTTCTACAGTCACTTAACATATAAGTAGATAGTTTACCTGATAGTCGAGAATTGGGAAAAAAAAAAAAAAAAACTAGGGAATGTAAAACCGGTTATTATACTAGCAAAATAACCAGTTGAAACTGAAGTCGCTAAACAGATGTTGTTTAACATGAAAGTTAGAATCAATGTTTTAATTTATTGCTTCTATTACAGACCCCACCCTGTGTAGGTATATTGTAGTAAATATGTATGGTGATACCCAATTTTTATACAGTCTGTTAAACTTACTAAGTAACAAATACCTACTTAAAACAGCTCATAATCATAAATCTCAGTATCAATCTAAAAACTAGGTTTTGAAGCGTAGTGACTGAAATAGTGAGTTTTGATCGTCACCAGGCGAACAACTTCGTACGCGTAATTTTTATTGTTCCGTACCCAAAGGGTAAAAACGGGACCCTATTACTGAGACTTCACTGTCCGTCCATCCGTCCGTCCGTCCGTCTGTCACCAGGCTGTATCTCAAGAACTGTGATAGCTAGACAGTTGAAATTTTCACAGATGATGTATTTCTATTGCCGCTATAACAACAAATACTAAAAATAAAATAAAATAAATATTTAAGGGGGGCTCCCATACAACAAACTTGTTTTATGGTACGGAACCCTTCATGCGCGAGTCGGACTCGCACTTGCCCAATTTTTTATATCCCGTAGTTGGGTAAAAAGTATCCTATAAAAATCTTTGGATGTCCAGCTATCCCTGTACCGAAATTGGTTAAAATTTGTCCAGCCGTTGCGGCGTGATGCGAGGACAAAGGAAATTATGATCAACAGATGGCGCCAGACTGGCGTGACGCCGCGCGCCCATACAAAACAAAAGACGATCCTGCATCACGCTAAGATTTGACTCCTCTCCATAGAAAACTGTTTTTAAATACAAATCTTGAAATGTTATAATAGTATAGATATCGTAGTCAAAACCAAAATCATCATCATTCATTCATCATCATTAAAGCAATAATTTGCGAATGCCTATCATAGAAGCGCCCATCACTTGATTGTCACCCATGTCAATTTACCAATTAATTATAAATAAATTATTTATTTTAGTGTTTAAGTTATTTATTTGAATTAAATAATTTATAGATAGTTTAAGTTGTTGTACAAAATAAAGTAGGTTCTATGGAATCGTAAGCATAACATATTTATCTATTTTACTAAGAGTGCTCATATTATTTATAATTTTTGTATGCCTCAAATATTTAAATCACATATTTAATTCCCGGTGCATAGCTTTTATTCAATAATCAAATGTACTTAATAAAATATTTTAATTTATTTACCATATATTGAACAATTGCTTACCTACTTTCTATGTAATCAACATACGAGTATTTTTTGACTATTGATAAATTACTTTCAAGAGATTAATTTTAAACTTGTGTTTATAATAAAAAACAATATAAGCGCATATGGTTCGCGCGATTTAAAAAAAACGTATGCTTGATATACTTATTAAAATTTATGAAAACGATCACATTAGATCGATAAAATTATGTCAAATAATGGGCATTACAATAAACAATTAATGCATTTTTTAAGTGTTCATTATTTATTTATTTTGGCTAGGTATTTTGCTTTACTAGGGTTTCAGAAAACGGCAAAGTTTCACACTTTCGATTATTAAAAAAAACATAAATATATGTTAGTAAGTTAGCAACTATTCACTAAATTAGGTTTTAAGTCGATTTTGATGAAACTTTGCATTACTTTCGAATAAATTTAATCAGTATTTAAGGTTTTTATTATAATGTAATATTTATTTTTAATTTAGGTTGCCGCCATAATGTATGTGTGTATTTATTTATTTGATTGATTTGCAAATAATGATTAAAGAGTTTTACTTGACTTTTGTGTTTTTATTTTTATTTAAGCTGCGTGCAAGTATTATAATAATTCTGTATGTCGGTATAGGCAAGATAAAATGAAACGCGTAACTTTTTGAACCTTATTGTCATTTTGACAAGAGCGAAAAAGGTAAATGATTCAATTTCCTTGATTAAAGATATTTCCTTACAAAAGTTGAAATTATTTTGACGTTAATATGGTTAGGATATGGACGAATAATAAAAATCCAAGTTCTTTCAGTCTTGGGCGATTCAGGCGTTAGTCGCTATCTTGAATTAAAGGTGACTCAATCAGGGTACAGTTGAAATCGGAGCGCTTTCATAAAATGCAGCTCAACCAATTGCGTCAAGTCTTATGAACAACCAATAAAAATACAGCTGGTTCAATTGCACCGTGTTTTTGCGGATATCGCAAGCATCAAAGGAGTGATCCTTCTGTAAGTTTTATTCTGTGGCTACAGGCCATTAAGAGTTGAAACGTTAAGTAGGTACCAGTGTAGGTATTATATGCGATATTTGAGGGTCGCAGTTCTAACCTGCCCAACTACGTTTCTGGTAGAAATTCGGTTTTGTGAAGGTTGCTGTTGTAACCTAATCTAACCTACTTTTCTGGTAGCATTTAAATATTGTCGATTAACATTATTCTTCTATAAATTCTTCCAGAAATTCGGTTTTGTAAAGGTTGCTGTTCTAACGTACTATAACTACTTTTCTGGTAGCATTTAACATTTGGGTATCGTCGGTCAACAGACAGAGCTTTACAATAAAACACTCTTCTATAAAAACCAAAAAATATATTTTCTCATTACTTCATACATATTAACACATTCTCATCAATATTTACCACAGGCACTAAACAACAGATACAACATTGCCCAACACTATCGCGGTGAGAACCTAGGGTTTTCCGGGGCGTAAGTAAAACTCCTTAGCTCATAAGAGACGCCATTTTGATTTTCATAACCTAACTCTCGTATCTCGTTGCGAATTTCCGAGTCGAATTCGCTACAACCGCCGAATACTCTATTAGGGGTACGGTTGATACAAATCGGAGCGCTCTCATTGGCTGGATTTGATTCTTTTTTTGAATTTCCGTTGGCAGCTGGCTGATTGGTCGGTTCGTTGTTCGGTATGGTACGGAAGATGGCGGAATGGGCGGTGGCAGTGTCCAAGTCTGCTTTTCTGGAGACTATTATACGTATGTCTGTGTGAAGGTAGAGCTTCCCGGATTTTGAGGTCATGAATCTGAAATGTGAGAAATGTTGCGAATTATTAATAAGCTCGTAAATTACTCACTCTCATTAAATATCTATAAGTACCGCAACCATTTGTGACTATAGAGACAACTTAATTGTTAATCATGGAGCAATACATCATAGAAGTTTTCAAGCATGGCGCTTATACCACACGATTCCCACTGGCTTGCCCCCTTCAGAACGTTTGAGCCCCCTTGAGAATGGATTTTCTATTACTAACGGTGGAAAAGGTAAGTCAATATACTCCGGCTTGCTTAGGGATTTGTTTGACGCCATGCCATTGATACCTAGTACAAATTCGTGGCTCTGACCTAGTCAGCTTACTGATCAAGTCAAAAATCCCTTTTTTTTTCTTCGTTGTCGAGTACAAAGTATCCCATTACATAGATATTCAGCTATCCATATATCAAATACACTCACGTGAAATAGGAACGGCCCGACATGTTTCGAACTCGTACTGAGCTCTTCATTCGGGACTGCCACCCGTACAGCAGCGCGGTAACTTTGTCACTGATTATAATGATCGACTTAATCATCAATCGAGTTCGAAACCTGACAATTTCACGTGAGAGTAAACCGCTTAATACAATAATTAAATATGTCTCACGAAAGTTTTAATAAGGTTATAACAAATACAGTTGAAATCGGCCCAGCCGTTTAAGCGATGAAGCCCCAAAGATATATGAAGGGCTAAGGGGGAGAAGTGGCTAAGTTTCATTCATCTAATGACTGTATTTGTTAAGTACTGTAAAAAGCGCAAACAAATTCGGGACTCAGCGAGTTCTACCCGTTTTTGGAGTTCCGTACCCAAAAGGTAAAAAACGGGACCCTATTACTAAGACTCCGTTGTCAGTCCGTTAGTCTGTCTGTCTGTCACCAGTTAGACAGTTGAAATTTTCACAGATGATGTATTTCTGTTGCCGCTATAACAAATACTAACAAAACATTATAAAATAAATATTTAAGGGGCGTTTGTTGTGTGGGAGCCACACAACAAACGCGTTAACTTTGCACCTCATTTAGGATAAGTATTTGTACGGACCCCGCGGTGCTCGAGTCAAGTGTCTTAGTTACTTCGCCGGTTAGGTATTTTTATTTTTCTTACATTGGCGGCCTATCTAAGTTTTTAACAATATGGCGCCGTACGGCTACGGTACGTAGTGCCACACGGCTATATACAAATTCTGCATCGCGCTGTTGAGATTTTTCCTGATCCTGACCTCATTACATAGAAAACTGATTTTCATACAATTTTATAAATAGTATAATATTTTTTTTTTTATATCATAGCGGGCAAACGAGCAAACGTATCGCCTGATGGAAAGCGATTACCGTCGCCCATAAACACCTGCAACACCAGAGGAGTCACAAGTGCTTGCCTACCCGGAGGACGAAGATAGAATGCCTCCAATCCTCCATGCTAGTAATTTCACCGGCTATCTTACCCCCACACCGGAACACAACAATGCGAACATGGCATGGAATATAGATATTCACCTCAAGTGTATAAGGTACCGCAGCCACTTGTGCACATGGTGCGGCGCGGGCGCGGCGGCCCCCGCGGGCATGTACAGCGTGCGCTGGCGCAGGAACGTGCGCGCCATGGCCGGCATGCACGTCAGGTCGTACAGCACCACGAACATTTTGACCAGGGTGCCATGAGGGTTGAAGAGGGACACTTGGACGGTGCCCGAGCGCGCGACGCGGTAGCCGCCGGCCCCGAGGTTTATGTGGCCCTGGTGAAAAGATCTAGATTAGGGCTCGTGCACAAATCACGTGAGGTTTTTTCGGCTACTTTTTGACCCTCCCTCCCCCCTGGTGATATTTGGTGAGGTTCTTTGCTACCCCCCCCCCCCCCCCTCCCCCTCACTACCTCACGTGTATTTTTTTTCCGCCAAAAATTTCGTAAAATAGACTCGCTATTTTGAAGCATTTAACAAGTGAAGATTTTTTTTTAAAGAAACCGAGAAAAAAATATCAATCTTTTCTTAGTTCGTTCACTGTAGAAAAATACACGGGAGGTCTCCTTATACCCCTCCCCCCCCCCAACGTGATAAATCGTGATTTTTTCGTGACCCCCCTCCCCCCTATTGAACCTCACGTAATTTGTGCACAAGCCCTTAGGGAGGTTTTTTTATGAAAACGCCAAGTGTTTTACTTGTTTTTTTATGAGTCGCCGTGGGATCGGCCCATTTCTTTTTCGCTTACGCATTTATACAGTGGAGGGAACCTACGAAACACTCAGTAGCTTACTATTTCGCCAGTTTAGGTTTAAAGTTTAGGCAGAAAACGACTGAAATCCTCTGACTATGCCCGATAGCTGTCGGAACACCTAAGGTATTCACCATGTGAGGTAACTTGGTGTCTGTAGGTGTAAAAAAAAGAAGCCCAGCAGAGGAAAAATGCTCCGACGACAGACAACTGTTTTATCTATGCTATGGTATCAGGCTATCATAACATGCAGTGTTGGTACCACCAGCAACAGTCAGAAAGTCGTCACCAGGCTGTCAGAACATCCAAGGAACTCACCATATACGGCGCGTTGGTCCCGCCAGGCGCGTAGAAGAAAACCGTCACGGGCAAACGCTTATGCGGCGGACAGAAGGCACCAGAAGCGCCCAGTTCCGCTGTGAAACCGTGGACGGTAGCAACAGGCTCCAGGCGGCCTTTGAGTGCAGATTCTTCGAAGCTTCCTGGAAATTACAAGAAAATACTTCAGAGAAAGTAGACATCGATACATAAATAACAGACTACCTCACCTAAATCGATCTAGTTCCACAGTCAGGCTTGAATTAGTGCGTTTAGCGCTCAAATTCATATTTATAAGTACTTTCATTTATTTCATCGGATGATGGTATGGTATCCAGGGCCAACTAATCAATCTATACCCTGATTTTGGAGCTTTACACTCCGTCTAACACTGGAGTGTATGTATGTGTGCATACACGACTGTCGAAATGAAAACAACGAAGCAGAGTCAGACAATCGTGTCGTATGTCTCTGAGCTCCTTTCAATCGAAGTAAATATGAAAGTACCAGGGCACTATAACTCACCGAGCAGGCCAGCGCTCGGGCCCATCCTCAGCTTGGGGGTGTGCGGGTCCCGGGCCGGCGGCGGCGGGGGGCGGGGCGCCGGCGCGGGGCGGGGCCGCGGGGAGGGGGAGGCCGACGCCGCGCCCGGAGACTCCGGCGAGATCGGGTGGAACAGCGCGCTGTCGAGAGGTGAACAGTTATGAGATCCTGGTACCTCGGAGGTCTGACACGTAGGCCATAGGAAGGTAAATTTTTAGAGGTACGACTGCCAGTTTGCTAGCATTGATTTTTATTTTTTTCTTTTCTTTCGGTATATTTCAAATCACAAACTGCATTGCATGCAATTCAATTGAAATGTTCATGAAGGGACACAAGAGGATATTATATATTTTTTTGCAATATGTCTGAACCTGTGTTTAAAGATTTTCATTGATAACTACCTAATATCGAAACTAAAATTTTGTCAACAGATATTACCTGCTATTTAAATTATTCCATTTGCTTATTTTCTTTCCATATTTCAAAATGAAAAGAACAAAATGTGCTTATTCAAGATGGTCATGATCATGACATAATCATGGTAGTATATTTGAGTAGTTTTGGCTCAACAATTGCTAAATAAACGAACGATTTATCTCTTAAAACCTCATACCTAGATTTAGAGGGCTTCAAAGTATTTAACTACAGCTCTCATTTAGCAAAAGATACTGACAAAATTTTCATAATAATATTATTAAAAAAATACCTTTTAATCCCAGAGATTCCATTGATAGAATCATCAAAATCGAAGCAATTGTTGCCTCTCCGAAGAGGCGCTGGACTTGAAGTCAGCGGCAGACCAGTCTTAGTGTGGAACACCATGGAAGCTGCAGAGTCAAAACGCCAACGAAAGCGATCCATCTCTGTAGGAGAGGGTACCTGATTATCAGGCCCCACCTTCCTGGGGTCCGGGTAAACAAATCCATTCTGCTCCGGAGTTTCACTCGGAGAATCTATCTCACATTTATCGAAAGTCCCATAATCACATTTCTCATAGAAAACGTAATCGTCATCGTTTATGGAGAAGGTTTTCTGTCGTTTCGACTCCTTCGGCTTCGAGAATACCGTGTCGTCGTCCTTTAAGTGTAACTCCTCGATATCTCTGTTGTCCTGGTTTTGTGCGTATCTATCCGACACTATCTTCTCGATTTTGTCAACAATAGGGAAAACCCTTCTTAATTTTGGCCTTTTCACGACCGTCTCTTCATCTGGACATGTATTCGCTCCGTTTAAATTAAAACTATCATCTATACTATTTATATCACACTTTATATTATAATTATCACATTTATGCTTTTTCAGCGATTTATTATCTTCCTCGCATTTCCTTCGAGCTCCGTTCTCGTCTTTGCATCGATTTATAGCATCGAGCAATACTTCAGACTGGTCTATCGAAGCCAGGTTATAGTTGGCTTCGGATCTGACCATTCCTCTGTCTATACAACTCTCACATTTGTCCACCAACGGGCTACCGCAGGCGCACATGACTTCGTCAGTTTGCGTCGCAACAGTATTGGTCTTTTTAAACTCAGCTGGTGGTATGCTATCAGTTTCAACGAAAGGAGATTTAGTTTCCATCCTGCTAGCAGGCAGCGTCAAGTACGTCTGGTTCCTATAACACCCGATAGCTCGGAATCTGTCGAATCTCGCCGCTTGCAGGATCGGAATGGACGTATGTGTCTCTTTCAACTTCTGCGAGCCTAGTCCGTCGCCTTCAGAAGACGTGCTGTCGCATAGTTTCTTGAGCTTGCTCTCTTTCCGCAAACGCCGTTTGTATTTGGCTATCTCTTTCAACCGTCTTTCATCCAGCTTCTTCGTTTCTTGACTTAAACTAGTGGAAGATCTATGATTGCCGTCGGACTCGTCGCACTCACACTTGTGTTTCCCATTCTCGCTGCATGGCGTGTGCATTCTGTCATCGACTACCTTTTTCTCTGGCGCGACGGTGTATAAGTATTCTGTAGAGGCGGACGTTGATAGAATAGACAGGCGCCGATTAGGCGGGCCCGTGTTAGAGTTAATTACATCTAAATCTGGTGAGAACTTTGAACCTCTCGGTCCTAGAGTGAGATCATTTAGCTTCCCGACTAACTCCTCGTGAACTGTGACTGGAACTTCTTTGCTGGCTCGTCTTTTGGGTGGGCATGTGCATTTGACGTTTGGTACTTCGTCTATCCGAGGCAGGCTTTGGAGGGTGACTTTTAAATAGACGTTGTTGCCGATGTCCGTGATGGGAAAGGTGTGGTTTGTCGGGGTTTTGCTGAATTCCGCCATTTTGTAGCTCTCGCCTGGTATTTTGATGGAGTAGACGATGTTCAGTTTGCGTTGCTCGTCGGCGTCCTCGTCGCAGTTCGATTCGAGTTTTTTGTAGTTGCACTTCTCACGGCTCAGTTTTCGCCTGAAAATACATAATATTGACATTATAACCCGAACTGTTTTGCTTGATTTTAAACTAACAACGTACGACCACGACCGCGCCGTTCGTCTCATCGTTCTTATAAAGAAATCTGTCACTGATGCAAGGGACTCATATCGCGCGACCTTGTCGCTCTGAACTGTAAAGGCAGGATGGTCGTGCAACCCAACCGAAACGCAACCAGTGGTCGCGTATGGATAACTAGGAGACCGGCAATCAATCGCTTGATCGCTAGGTGGTCGCGGTCGGTCGCTGGGACTCAAAGCTATAGCTAAAAATAACCTGAGATACTATGAACAGCAGGAGCCCTTCGTTCGCCTCGGATTTTCTGGTGCTTTCAGCTGCATCCAGGCTATGAACAACCTAAGCTACTAGGGCATAATGAACAGCAGAAGCTAACCTTCGTTCGCCTGGCTCTTCGGGTTTGCTGGTGCCTTTCAGCCGCGCCAGCCAGGCGGATAGCTGCGAAAAGTGGAGTTGCGAGCGGACCGCGTTCAGGAGCCACTGTGATGTTATGAACGCCGGGGTTTCGTGGGGCCTGGAAAGTGAAGAAGAAGAAAATTATTTGGGTAAATAGAGATATCATATCAAATTCTATTCAGAAATTGTTTGCACGTGGAGTGCTTCGGTTACGGTTCAGTAATTCAAGACAATGTCTATACAATGTCTATTTGCTCTATTATTTTGAAGTTATGTCTAATGTGCGTAAAACTGTCAATTCACTATAAAAAAAATGCTAAAATGCGTGCTAAGGTGGCGCCGTCTACAAAAAGACGACGGAACACGACTTTGGATTAGCAACCTTCCTAATTATTCGTTGACAGCGCCACATTAGCGAAGAAACCGTCGTTGATACATTTCAAATTTCACATAGAAAATTCTTCTTTTATCAAGATCAAGAAAAAACTCAACAGATCATAATCCACTTAGAAGTTAAGCGAGGTAATACTACGGGGCAGAGACCTCGCTTGTGGCCGACATTCATTCATTCATTCACAGTGTAACGTGCTTTATGGTACCAGGATAACATACTTGCTAACAAGTGCGCGCATGCTCCAACGTTCGAGGAGCAACGCGCGTTGCTGGCTGTGCAGCTTGTCGAACGAAGAGTCCTCCTCAACCCGGCTGATCGCCTGGTAGCAGTCTGAGCAGTCGGGGGCCAGGAGGACCTGAAAACAATGCAAAATACAGGTAAGTTTTATGCAACTTCATCATCACCATCATCCTCATCATCATCACCATCATCCTCATCATCATCACCATCATTCGCATCATCATCATCATCACCATCATTCGCATCATCATCATCATCATCGGCATCGGAATCTCATTTATCGTGAACTCTACTATTGTCCATTTTAGTAGCCAAATTAAATACCAACTGGGTATCCCAGTTTCAGCTGTACCCAGCAAACCTCATTTGGTGGGGATAGCTTTGACTCTTTCTGACTAAGTAAGTAGCACGATTAGTGACAAATACTATCTAGAACTTTAATACGAACGCGATTTGCATACATGCTGTTAAAGAAGATGGTATCTACAAAATACCTTTTTACAAAACATAGTGACATTATCCACAAACCGCAAGTAATTTAATGCAAGTACCATTGTCAACAAGATTACTATCCAGACGTTACTTGTACAGTCAGCATAATAAATAGCTGTCAATTTTAGTATGCAATTTCACATTATGCCACTAGTAAAATTTCCAGCCACTTTTGATGTTGGCCGTACATACAACACGCGCGTAATAAAAAAAGAACTCAATATCCGGCATCGGACTATTCTACGGTTTCATAAAACGTACTGTAGCATTACTTTCACCCGCTACGTAAGCGTAATTGACGGTGTTGACGCCCGTTGGCGTGAGACAACATTGCGGTTTCAACAATAACTATAAAACTGCATGCACCATGTTGTCATGAAATGCATTTCTAATAATATAGAAAATTACGCTTTCACTCGTGGTTAATGTGTAGCGTCGTGAAGTCGATCACATCGATATGCCTGAAGATGAACTCTGTGCGAATTCGTAAACACTATATTATATTGAGACAGGAGCGGAAAAGGTACGTGATTCTATTCAACATCATTGATACATGTCGTCACCCGATTGATACGTGAAATAACGAAATTCCTAGGCATATCGTAAAGTATCGGTACTTGCAATATGACCAGGAATTTCATGATCTGGCGGATTATACGGTGACTTTTTAATGGGAATAGAATTGATCTACCAGGAAGTCATAACTCATAAGAAGGTCGTTACCAACCTCGATGCAAATCGGTATCTGTTCGTTCCACAGCGCGTGCACGTGGTCGTTGAGAGACGCCTCGACGGCGGGCTTAGGCTCATCCTTGTCGGGTTTCGGCTGGGTTAGCACCTGGAATCAATTATAATGACGAATTAGACTTAATTTACGAATAATCTGTCTTCTGGGCTGTAGAGAATGAACATCCCTCAAATAAATAACCGCCTAAATCAGTCCTGGATCCACCAGTATATTGATGTTACAAGGGTCATCATCACCTGCTACTGCAAGTTCACTTCAACTGCTGATGAAGCTACAAGGAGGCTAAAGGAGGTCGTGGACCCGACCTGGGGACTAGGTCGAAGAAATTAACAACATCTAATTGGCTAGTAACTGTGGCTAGGAGTTAGCCTCTAGTCAGTTTTACCCTGGCACGTAACAGAATATAAAGGAGAAAGAGACGGTTGTCGAGGCCAGCCTTCAATCAATTAGGCGACGACGAGAGTCTATCACCAAGGAGACAAGTGAGACAACGCACAGCAGCGACCACACAGGGCTGACCGCCAGTCTGGGGGCGCGGATGATCACGCGCCTCGGCAGCAGGAGCCACGGAACAGTTACCATGACATAAGAGGTATGGTACATCAAAGAAAGTTACCAGGATATCATACTGCTGCAGCAGGTTCAGTCAAAGCGGCAGGCTAAGTATATGTTGAGTAAGAGGGATCGTTAAGGTGGACTCAGGTCACAGGTACCAAGATACAACCTGATGGTTTGTATGGATCGGCCGCTAGCTGGCGTCAGAGAAGTTACCAGGGCCTCATACAACAGCAGTAATAGGTCTGGTCATGTTATGTTACTTTTCAAGTTTGAGTTGGACTGAACGATATGAAATGAACCACTTCATTGTTACCAGGGCTGACCCCAGGTATAACTAGTAATATGGCTAGTAGACAAGTAGGCCGCTGGTAGGTGCCAGATGGAAGAGAAATCTACTAGTACCAGGGCGTCATACAGCAGCAGGAGTTCTATCCGTATAATGCACTCAGACACAGCTACCAGGGCATCATACCTGCTGGCTAGTAGAGGGGTTGGCCGCGAGCAGCTTTGCGTGGAGCAGGCGGTCGTGGGGCGGAGCCGGGGCGCGGGGCACGGGGCTGGCGCTCCGGGCGCGGATGATCAGGCGCCCCAGCTGCAGCAACAGGTTCGGACCGGTCGCCGGGGGCGCCGGCGGCGTCTCACAACTGTGCATCTGGAAAAGAGGAGAAACACTCTTATTCCAAGTGCTTACAGACGATATGATACGACGGGTTTCAAGGTTATGTTAACTGCACTAAAACTGCATCCCACTGTATACATTTCTGCTTGAATGCAGTCCATAAGTGTCGTTGCTAAACCCAGTAAGGCTGTGTTTCCAGGTTTCCGCCAGAGATGTGTAGCGAGGGATGTGTTTTTGTTAACCAATAGAATCAGCTGCGCTAAGCGAGGATAGTAAATGAAGTTATTCCATTTGTTAACAAAAACACATCCCACTACACATCTCTGGTGGAACCGCAGCCTAAGGCTCATAAATAACTACAGAACAGACGTATAGTCCTTATTGAAAAGTATAACTTAGTAATAAGACAGTCTGGAGTTTTCGTTTGGCGGTTCTCTTCAGCAGGACAGTTCGTTTTTTTTTCTTTACCATTTGAAAACGTAGTAAAATAACCATATTCTTCTGATAGCTATTAAACGCTGATTATGCCTATCGGATTGTTAAAATTGACATGTGTACGTATAAGTAACAATTCGATTGAATAACATTGAAACATGTAACCAGGATTGCAGAAATACACAGAAGCACCAATCTTCACTAAGCACAAACTTTAGAACATAAAAACAGTTATCCTAGTTTGCCCCAAGTCAGATAAGTTTCTATCGACAAACACATTAGTAGGTCGATAGGTGTAACTAGGTTTCTAGGGCGTTTAACTAGGAGAACGGTGCATAGTACAGGCGACAGCTGCACAAAGCGATACGTCATCGGACAAAAGAAAAATGATGTATTTAGGTCGATTTACAATGATGTTGCCATTCCTTTTTAAAGTGAGGTTAGTGGGTAATAGAAATCGTGATGCAGAGTTTAGTGTTTCCATTAATAGAAGTAATTAGGATCATTTAGGAGATAGGTATGCAATTGAGTTTTTTTTAATATTTTGTATCTTTATCTGAAAGTAATTTGGTTTTTATAGAACCCGAATTCCATTGTATTTTCAGTGCTTGTATCTTAACTTAAAATACTACCAAATATAGATACACAAGAGCGCATTTTTTTCCTTTGAGCAGTAATTGAACGAAGATGAGACTTAAAAATTATAATAACTATTTTTTAAAGTCGTTTCAAGTCTGTTAAAGTGGTAAATTTAGCATTTCGATTAATCTCTGTATTATATTAATTACATTATCTATTCTACTCTTATTTAAATGTATGACCAACCCATCAAATATAATACCCGTGAAAACACAAAAAAATATTATTAAAAAAATAGTTTAAATGGCTTCATAGTCCAAGAGATACTTGTATAACCTATTACCTTATCCAGTATAAAACGACCGCTTAACTAAACATGTATATTTAAAAATAAATTATATATAACAATGGCCGATACGATAATAGGGTTCAGGTTACTGACCTTTACAAGGAAGCCTGACATTAACTATAATAGGTATTTTTATAGAAAACTAGTGCAGTAGTTGGTATTTGTTGTGACTAATGTTTATCAATATGCGTATGACATACATACATTACACGTCATCTGTATAATATTTGTTTGTTAAAGAATGCGATAATGAGTTACCATGTAGAAAATAGGATATGTACTTATTTGCGGTTATTTGAGTTATAATACAATACAACAATACTTTATTGCACACCAATATTTAAAAGACGAAACAAGACGGATACAATTTATAAATAACGGTAGACAACAGGCGGTCTTATCGCTAAAAATCGATCTCTTCCAGACAACCTATGGGTAGTGGAATGGTGAAAAATTTAACATAATATAGAGTTATTATAATGTTAGTTTCATGTAAGCGATTATTATTACCTTGAAATATGATTATACTGTTGTTAATCACGTTAAACGTAACGAGCAATTAGTTAACGTTTAGGGCGTATTGGCGAATAATTTGTATTCTCTATTAGTATGCAGTCTTTGTAAATGGATGTCAAATACCGTAAAGTGTGGCTTTTTGAAACTCTTGTGGCTTTTTGGTAATTTACAAATTATATTTTTTAAGCCCTAATATATATTCTAATCCCAATAGTTGGAAAAAAATATAATACCTGAAAACATGCATGTTTAGGAACATACGTGTACTTGTATGTATCTAATATTCCAATGGCAAAAAAATCGTAAAATCATTTTAGCTCGGTACTAAATAATTCCTTGGTTTCCAAATAACCTCTTACGGTAGTATATCGATGGCAAAAAGCGAGAACGTAGTAACCGCCAAAATGCAAACTTTACACCAGAGCCAAAAAACTTTTCGATTTCGAGAAAAAAAATCATAACTCTTTCATTTATGAACGAAAATGCTTGATATTTGGATCTAATTCATAACTTATGGTTTTCTTTCAACTGGCATATTTAATATTTAACAAAAAGGACTGGTTTACGACTTAGTGGCAGTTACGACAATTGAACTCTTTTTTTCGTTACGCGAAAACGCTATAAACGCCAGAAGTAAATGTACTAAAATGGTGAAACGAGTATTATTTCCATAAAGCATAAATGCTGTAACCAGATGCATATTTATTTTAAGATTCAATAATTTTGACGTAAATGTCATTACGTTCTTTATAGGACTAACTGAAATGTGGTAAGTGTCCACCGGCAAAAAGAAACTGTGAAAATAAAACGACTTAAGTATCAATCAACTTTTATCAACATACTTTTTTAAAATGTTTCCAAATTTTAAATGCAGGTTTCTTACAAATTAAAAGCTCAGAAGCAACAATTACCGTCTTAACATATCAAATACTATCTAGTCTCAATTTCTCTGTATATGAACATTACGAAAGTTACTTAAAACCTCCGTTGCTTATAACATTTCAAAAGGCTAATAAAATCTCTCATATTATAAAATCACAACCTTGTACTTATCGTGCTAAAAACAAACATAAATATTCTTAGGGTTAATCAGACTATAATATTGTTATCCGCTAAAACTTAATATTATAGGTAATGAGGTTTAATATTCCCGTGAAAACTTTAAAACTCTCTACATTTTTATCTTCAGTTTTGGCATTAAATTGTCTTTTAAGTAACTTTTATCGATATAACCTAACTACCTATTAAACCCACTGTACGGGCAAGCGTACATGGTTGGAAGTCTTATACGTGACGAAGAGCCAATCAGTTAATCATTTTAGCTACATGGGAAACTTGTAAATTATCACTATGCGACGTGATGGCGGAAGTCATGTCGCTCACGTAAAATAATGTATATATTGATGGTTAAGGATCGATTAAAATGTTGTCGTTAAGTATCAAGCTGTGGTTTCACTCTGCTCCTCTGCCTCGGCATATATCATATATCAATTATCATTTATCAAGTAGTTAGGGTCGCTCCCTACACCCACTAACTATAAAAGATGTTTTGAATGTAAGTATTACTTATTATATAAGTTTTCAACATAATTCTTAAACAATTGTTTGAACACAATTATCACCTCAATTATAAAAATATTTCTTTGAACTAATCTCACTGAACCATTAATATTTAACTTAAATAAGTAGACGTTATATTACTATGGTACCGTACAAATTAAAATTGATATTATTTATTTAAATAAAAACTCGGAGTCATTTTTCTTAGGCAGAATATCAATTGACATTAAAATAGGAACCTAAAAATTGCATTCCAATGGAATTCGTTTTCATAATAACATAATTAAAATAACTGTTCTTAAAAAAATACTAAAAATTCCACTCTAAAATGCATTGTTTTATAATAACACTCCTCAAAATGTTTGTCATAATTAATTCAAAAATCGCCCCTCTAAAGTAATGAAAATTAGTGCAATAGTGACTGATGGACATGTGCAATATGTGCATTCTTCCAATCCTGACCTACGGAGCGCAGACTTGGTCTTTGACAAAAGTTCAGAAGTCCACCCTCAAGGTTTGTCAAAGAGCCATGGAACGCAGTATTCTGGGCGTAAAACTAACTGACAGAATTAAGAACACAGTACTGCGTTCCAAAACGCTGGTAGATGATGAAGCTCAAGCAGCCGCAAAGCTGTATATTATGTCCGTGATAAAACGAATGACGACAGTTGTCGCAGTGGTTTAAGCAGCTGCCTACTGAGCCGACGGTCCTGGGTTCGAATCCCGGCAAGGGCAAATATTTGTGTGATGAACTCGAATATTTGTCGAATAATATATTTGTGCCTGGGTCATGGAAGTTATTTGTATTTAAGTATGTATTTATCTTTACCAGTATGTTCACTTGTGTCCAGAACACAAGCCTCCTAGAGCTTACTGTGGTACTTGATTAATTTGTGTGAGGTTGCCCGATATATTTTTTTTTATTCATTTATGCCATGCGTATGGTTATTGTGAAAATATTAATCGAATCAGGCACCAGTTAACCGGTAAATTTTAAATACTGTAGTTGTTTATCTACCGCAGCTCAACAAATTTAGTGCTTATCTGACTCTAGCCCTTGGACAATAAAGATGCGGACGTGACACCCCAAACTAGTTTGATCCGGCTTGAGTCAGCTTTTTAGGGGTTAGACCAATTAACTCTTAATGGTTGTAGTGAAACGTAGTAGATTACAGCAAAACTTTCTTCTAGCGATTACAACCGTAAACTAGATATACATATTATACTAATTAAAAAAAATCATAATTTTAAATCGAAATCAAAATTGAAATGTATGCCTATTCTGTAAGTAGGCCACTTTACATGTCTGAATCTGAATTTATCGGCATTTCACAAGAGTAGGCCGCTGTCGAGAAGAAAGACGCAAAAAGTAAATATTTTTTTCATTTTTTTTTAATCATCATGCGAGCGTTTGCTCGTATCTTTTGATTGCCTTTAAGCTGAAGATAAGCAGACCTTTGATGATATTTGATGTTAATTCCAGCTTTATACCTCCACGCGTTCCTGAGAAAAAGGTCTCGACAAATAGATAGACAGGCACAAAAGTGATCCTATTTAAGTTTAGTTTTTGGCGATTGAGGCACGGAACTCTCAAAGCTGCCGCGTCCCGCGCCCCAACATCGTTATTTTCTTCCAACAAAACGTAATAAAAACATTTTTGCTGTCCTTTCAATATTAATAAAGCAAATAAATATGCTAGTTATGTTTTATCCCAATATTCATATTTTCCATTAAACCCGCAACATATTTTACATCCAAAAAAAGGCATGTACACAGACTACGCACACCCACTCGCTCCGGCGATCGCCGATAGACTAAATCACAGGTCGTATTCACGAGCCATATCGCCGCGAGCGCACATTTTTATTGCTGTATCTTCAAGCACTACCCACTTCACGTTGTGTTTCAAATGTCGTTACTGTAGCTTGCTGTTAATTCATTTTCGAATGAAATGTAGTAAGCGTCAATCATAGATAATTTATTTTAGGATAATTGCAGTAAGCTTGGTTCGTAATTTTTTCACTACATGCATAAATGCTGCAACCGCCACGGAACAAAATTTCGGAAACGCTGTAACCGGCACACCCTTTGATTTATGAAAGAACAAAATTAGCGTAAATGTACTCGTTTAGAAAATTGCTACTATTTGGGTGTTTACAGCAATTAGATGTAGGCATCGTCAAAAAAATACATTCGATTTGCAACGTAGTCCAGTTTTTTCTAAGCGTCGTAGAGCCATGGGACCCAGACCAGTCGACGCAGAAAAATTCGCTGACTCCGAATATGCAAAAAAATTTTTTTTGACCAAGTGGCGGTTACTACGTTCTCGCTTTTTGCCATCGATATATACAATAAAAAAAAAAATCGCACGACATACCTACAAGTAGCATTAAGCGTGTATTAAAACATCCCAAAGAACCATGATCTGGGGGACATCGGTTTTAGTTAGTTAATTTTATTTAGTTTAAGTTAATGATTTCTGTTAATTTTTTACTTGTTTTTCGTTATTACAAATTAAATAACTAGTCCCAAACTATTATTTTTTGCCTATAATACAAAAATAACAATGGTGTAATATCTAACTGTTTTTACATAGTTATACAAATATGCGTACTTAAGTGTAACTCTTTTTTGTAATAGTTAACAGTACAGAGGAAAAATACAGGAATTAAAACCAACTTAAGCTGATGAACACCTATTAGAATACCAAACAGTTATACCGAATTAACACGCATATATGCATATGCAATCCCGGATATGGAAGCACTAAACATAGTGACGGTTATGCATATGCATTATAGGCTACACGAGCCGATGATTGGACAGGAGGGTTGATGTCGCGATTTGATTTAATTTTCATAAATTTTCTTCTCATTTAATTTGAATACATCTACATAATATGCTCATATTAAACACGGTCGCTATTGGATATCACATTCATACTATCACAAAATTCTTAAACTGTATCCATAATAAGTTTTCTATAGATATTAGTCATTAATAATTTTCTTGTAACTAGAACTACCAACTACTTTAGTTACAAGACAATTAGAACTATTAGTGAGTTGCAATTCAAGATGCAAATTGGATTGATCCCGCATTGGCTATAGGTAGATAACAAGAAGAAATAAAACGAATGTTGCTTTTTTACACAAATCCATTACACCTTAGATGCAAGCAGTGATGTAAGCCAAAGGGCGTATGTGCCATCTAAAACTAAGCACTTATAACGTTTCCGACGATTAACCTCGCTGTACTGTAGACATATAAAGACGTATGCGGCGTCTAATACAGTATGAACTTATGACGTTACAGCATGCGAATGGTCGCTCAGAACCTCGCTGTATTACAACATAAAAGCATATCCGCTGTTTAATATCATATGTACTTACGACGTTACTATGCGAGTGTTTCGGACATCTCGCTGCGCTGCGGAGACGTAAGGGCGTATGTGCTGCGTGTAAAGAATGCACTTCTGACGTTACACTATGTGAGTGATTCGGGCGAGTCTATTTGTGAGATCACGGCCGTGGCAACAGTCGGTGGGAACTGCCAAATTAGGACACAGGTATTAACGGAACAGAGACATACGAGGGCCAAATATATGAAGTTTTTGTATATCAATTGACTACATGCAACCCTCTCCATGGAGAGCAAACAGTTAATGAACTCATTAAGTAACAAATACCTACTTAAAACAAAGGTCGTATCTCAGTATCAATCAACAGACTAGATACGAGGTTTTGAAGAGTAGTGACAGACATTTTAGTGAGTTTTGGCTGTCACCAGGCGTAATGTCGTTTTTAAACGATGTCTTGGACTTTAATAGCCAAAGCAACATAGAATATATTTCGTTCGTTGCTATTCGAGCAGCAAAGTAACTTAGAGCACATCGCTAAAGTGAAACATAGCGGTGATATTTCGAAGAGGTATTAACATACACAATTAGTTCCTAACAGCCCACATTATATGCTAATAAAAATATATAATCATATCCCAAACACTATAAAAAACATCACACGGATAGAGCAATTTAATAAACATTTGAAAAAATATTTAATCGGCAAATGTTTCTACAGTCTGGACGAATTTTTTAAAGAGAAATAAATTACATATACTTCGATAGCTCTTGCCCTAAATATAATTTGTAACTAGATGTAAATGTTTATAATTTGAAATTTAAATTGTTTTGTATACCTACTTACTTATTTAAAAATTAAAAGAAAATCGTGTTAGTCCTCTTATGTTGCAGTGCCCTTGCAGGGTGTCACATGTATACCTTTCAATTATTCCATCAAAATTATGTAATGTGATATGCAATAAATGTTTGAGTTTGACAGTCCACAAATTTACCACCACACCAAGAGTTAGAAACATACGACTAAAAGACACTTTTGTAAATTATCTACGCATCCATAGGACCAACAAAGCCGAGCTCAAACCTTTTGCCAAACTTCCATTGAAAACCCAAAGAAATTCCAAAGGTTCATGTCTTGCTGTCGCTCAAATATAAGGCGGTGGTCTACAACAAACGCCGTAGGTCGCGTCCGGCGTGACGCTGTACGCGACGTACGAATGCTTACTATGGAAATACACTATAGTGGTCTCTCTCAGATGCCAGACGCGGCGCACGAACGCCGTGCGCGGCGTCCGTAGGTCGAACGCCGCCTACGCAGTCATTTCGGAGCATTCAGGCGGAACGGACGTCGCGTTTTTGCGATTGAAAAATCGAAGATGGTGAAATTTACAAAAAAACAAGATGAATTACTGATTGAAGCAGTCAAATTTAACAGAATATTATTTGATGCCAGCGATAAAGATTACAAAAACAATGTGTTGAAACACAAACGTTGGGAAGAAATGAGCTTGGTTATTGGTCTACTAGGTGAGAATCCGTTTTATACCTGGCCTAGGTACCGAGGGGTGTTCTGTCTGTGTGTCTGTCTGTCTGTCCGGCTGTTAGTCTGTCTAATTGTGAAATCGTAGCTCTTTGAACCGATTTGAAATCGAATGCTTTTTTAATCGAGATAGCTACCTATTATTCATAAAAATCGGTTGCCGTGGCTATGCGGCTTGCGTAGGTACAATGTGATAAATAAAATAAATATGCTCACTTTGGTAAGTACAGCGATTCGGTCGCAGTTTCTTTTTATATGACATCAGTGCCGTGGACACGATGGTACTACAATGTGTATGGGTGTATGGAAAGTGTATCGGTGTATTAAAGTATTTTTTCATTGTTTGTAATTTATAATTAAGTACATAAAATCATCCTCCTCCTCTTCAAGAAGAACTCTTAAAATTGTCTGTTCGTCCATATTTTCACTTCACGTCCATTCGCGTTGAGTGCGTGCGAAAAACTGATCTGTTTGCGCTGGACGCCGCGTCTCAGAGCGACCATGACAGTTTGCGCTGGAAGCCGCGTCCAGCGCAGCGTCCGCGACGCGGCTTCCAGCAGACGCCGGACGCGACCTACGGCGTTTGTTGCAGACCACCGCCTAAGGAAGAGCGACAGGGACAGCGCGACACGAAATACGTGTTTCGAAATTGGGAGTGACACCCAACCGGGCAGGAAACTAGGGCAGTTGCACTTTTGCCCTACAAAACGTGAGTTCTCTCTTTGTCCCTTGAACGGCTTGATTATCATCGTGATTTGATTGCTTCAGGCATATTTTATATTGGAGTTAGTTTGATCCAAAGGGCGATTGATCACTGATTTTCAAATGAAATGAAATCATTTATTCAGGAAAAATAATAATTGAAGATCAAAACCTTCCAGCAAAGCATGGAAACGTAAAACATACGGTATTATTAAAAAATTGAAGTTCATAATGTTGTATGTGATAGTTTTTAATTATTTTATTACTAAAAATAAATTTTGCGGATTAAATCGGCATGTTATCGAAATGTTAGCTTAAACAAATATTTTGGGTTACCTATTCGCTTTTAAGGCGCTCTTTTCCCAGTAGACGCCGAACTCATTCATTTTGGAATGAGTCGTAAACATACTAAGCAGTGTTTGAAGATTATGAAAAACATATATACAATACTTAAGGATCTTGCGATTATAAAGTCGTTTTCACCTACATGATTCGATAAATTTCGCTCGATAGAATAGAATCTCAAAGTTACCTCTATTTGTAATATTTTTTCAGTGGCAAGGCTAAAATACGAAGTTGTTTTACTCGTTTTTTGCTTAAATGTATGGATACTAACATTATCTAGGTAAATTCGCTAGGATTGTCTCTATACAATTATTTATTTAATCACTAGAACTTAAAACCTGCTAAAAATCGTCGCGCGTCAGCGATTGAAGAGCGTCGATTAGTTCCGCGCGACCACGGCCGGACAATATCGCCTTAAGTGGACACTAAATGAACGTACAGTAAAATTCCATTCCCTGTTCAAACTTTGCAACATAACAAAATATTTTCCTAGCCACAACAATGGATTATACTGATGACTTAATTAATAGAGGACGGATGTTGAATTATACCAACATTAATATGTCATAAAACCTAGGAAAAAAATGAAAACTTTCTTTAATATGTGACTAATACACTTTTCAATATTTAATTAATAGAGGACGGATGTTGAATTATACCAACATTAATATGTCATAAAACCTAGGAAAAAAATGAAAACTTTTTTTTAATATGTGACTAATACACTTTTCAATATTTAATTAATAGAGGACTGATGTTCAATTATACCAACATTAATATGTCATAAAACATAGAAAAAAAAACTTTTTTTAAATATGTGACTTCAAAGATACGAATATTTATAACATATTTTTTTATCTTAAAGAAATGTTGAATTTGATTTCAGAATCCACGTAATTTAACAAAACAATAAGTGTTTGACAACCATGAACTTGAACTTGAAACACACTTTTACACAGTGAAAACGACAAATTCCATAATGTCCCCATACAAATATGGGTCGATTGCAAATAAATTGTACATAGTTAAGGGCTTTAATTAAAACAAAACTTAATTGATTCCTTTGTGTGACGAAAGTTACCCATACATTTTGTATGACTTACTTTCGTCACACAAAGAAAGCGATCGTGGTTTTTTCTTAACTAAGCTTTTAACTATGTACAATTTTTTTGCAATCGACCCGTATTGGTACCCAACTCACTGATGACGTCATATGTAGGTACGCCATTATTATAGAGCCTTATTGGTGCTCTGTAGGAATGTTGTACGTTGACGGTCATTTCTGACGTTTAGAGCAGTCTAAGTCTAGGTAGTCCCATATACACATTTGATCCCAATAAAAAAAGAATCGAATGACATCTAAAAAAAAAATTGTCCACACTCCTGTGACGACACATCAAATACTGAACGCAGTATAAAATAAACTATGAGCCATACTTCTATGATGATGATCTCAAAAGTACACTCGCAATGAACCTGAACAAAGAGTGTGGGTTCGGCAGGGTGTGGCCGGCCCTTGACACGCTGCACCCCGCGACCCAGTTCGCTATGTAGGGCGAATGCACCCTGTGGGACCGTAGGTTCGAATCCTACCAACAAAATGAAATGAAATAATTGATTCAGTAAGTAGGCCACAGGTTATGAATCTACCGGCATTTCACAAGAGACCGCTGTTGAGAAGAAAGCCGAAAGAAACTCAACTGTAAGTCATTTTTTCGTCAATAATATTTAAAACAATTCCATTACATTTGTGTTATAATTACATGGGTGCACGTAAAGGAGAAGTATAGATACTCGACATCAATGTTAAATAGGAACATCAAAATGAAATTTTAACGATCAATTTAAAATATTAACTGCGCCATAAGAGAACTATGCTCAGTCAAACACTTGTTCCAGACAGACTAAATCATGTATTATATTACAAAATTCTAGATTTGAATTGAACTTTAGTTTTCTATGGAGAAGGGTCATGATTTCAGACAAAAATCATAATAGCGTGATGCAGGATCGTCATTTGTTTTGTATGGGCGCGCGGGCCTGGCGCCATCTGTTTTCATAATTTCCTTTGTCCTCGCATCACGCCGAAACGGCTGGACGTATTTCAACCCATTTTAGTTCCGGGATAGTTTTCCCCGACTAAAGTATAAAAAAATTACGCGTGCGAAGTAGCGGGCATAATCTAGTGTACTTTATACGCATACCCATATGCACTACCAGCTACCTACGCTATGTAATGATGATCTCAGAAGTACACGGAACCTTAACAAAGAGTGGGTTCGGCAGGGCGTGGCCGGCCCTTGACACGTTGCACCCCGCGCGACCCAGATCGCTATGTAGGGCGAATGCAACCGCCCCGGTTAAAGGTTTCTGGGGCGCTTTCGGCGATGGGATGCGGGACTATTTTTGACGCTTGACCGCCGCGAGGGCTTGAGGAGGAGGAGGAGGAGGGAGGAGGAGGAGGGCGTTCAAGTGTGTCAACGCAACAAAACGCGTTGATTGAGTTTACGTTACACTTAAACTAGACTATGTCTTTAAATGGGATTTCAATACAATTACCTATAGAATTTCTAATACGTAGTTATGTGATTTTCCAAATGCTCCCATTTAAATGCCAAAACTGTGTAAGCAATTGTGTGGTGTCACAGGACAGGCCCCGCCTAGTGAGCCACAACACTGAATATGTACCTAATAATTTACTGTCTTCATGAAATAAATTGAATTTCAATTTGAATTAGAATTTTTGAATTTTGAATTTTTTTGACCGTGCGAGCGAAGCGTCTCTTTTAGCTTGGCCTGAAATCTTTCATATGACCAGATATCCGGATTGTCAGCTGTTCTCGCCTAGAGGTCGCATTTGTCAAGTGATCCTCATGAAATTTTGTAATCAGGTTCGGGTACTTATAAAGATGATTTTTTTATTCAGTTTTTCTCCATTTTTGAAAATGGCGGAATTATGGGGTGGAAAATGTAAAAAAAAAAATCAGACATTTTCAAACACACTCAAGGTCTCGCATTAACAGTTGTGAAATAATGAACTTTCTTCTCAAGTCGGTCACAAGGGCACTTTAACATTCAACTTAGAGGTGCCCGCAACATCGTACGCGTAATATTTTTATACCGTAGTCGGATGAAAAGTATCCTATAACCAACCTAAACATCTTTGGATGTCCAGCTATCCCTGTACCAAAATTGGTTAAAATTTGTCCAGCCGTTTCGGCGTGATGAGAGGACAACAAACTATGGCCAACAGATGGCGCCAGACTGGCGTGAAGTTCGCGCGCCCATACAAAACAAATGACGATCCTGCATCACGCTATTAAGATTTTTCCTGAAATCATGACCCCTCGCCATAGAAAAGTGATTTTCAATACAATTATAGAATTATTTTTGCAGTCGGTTAATTTTTGTGAAAAAGTTTTAACCCCCACACAAATCGATCTAGTCCCAAATTAAGCTCAAGAAGGCTTGTGTTATGGGTACTAGCCGACGATATACATACTTATATACTTAAATTCATAGAACAACCATGAACCAAGCACAAATATTTGAGTTCATCACACAGAAATTTGCCCAGGCCGGGGTTCGAACCCGGGACCGCCGGCTCAGTAGTCAGGTGCAATACAAACTGTATCAACTATTATTACTTATTTAGGTATCTAACATGTACAAAAATTAGTCAACTCGCCTATTATTAGATACTAGACGTGCCCGCGGCTTCGCTCGCGTAAATCAAATGTACTTCCTATTTGTAACACTTGAATATGTAATTTTGGGGTAGGGGTCGGGTTGCACCATACTCATCATTACGCATAACTGTAAATAGTCATACATTTATGCGCATAACGTTTTTAATCATAATGTTTAAGAACATATACTGTGTAATGGGCATACAGTTGATGCGCATGAAATGATTTAAGCAGACTTTGTCATGGTCATACATTGATTACTCATAAAACAATGCAACCATACTTTATAAACGCATACATTGCAAAACGCATAGTCAAGTCGGTTCTGACCAAGTCGGGTTTCAGGTCATAAAAAAAAACCTAAACCTAACCCAACCAAGTTGGATCTAGCCAAGTCGGATTTCAGGTCATAAAAAAAAATAGCCTAAACCTAACCCAACCAAGTTGGATCTTGCTAGATCCTAGTCGGGTTTCAGGTCATAAAATAAAATAACCTAAACATAACCCAACAAAGTTTGATCTAGCCAAGTCGGGTTTCAGGTCATAAAAAAAAAACCTAAACCTAACCCAACCAAGTCGGATCTAGCCAAGTCGAGTTTCAGGTCATAAAAAAAATAACCTAAACCTAACCCAAGCAAGTCGGATCTAGCCAAGTTGGGTTTTGGGTCTTAAAAAAAATAACTTAATCCTAACCTAACCAAGTCGGATGCGACCAAGTCCGATTTCAGGTCATAAAAAAAAAACTTAAAGCTAACCCAACCAAGTCGGATCTGACCAATATAATATTGATAATTGTAATTATCAATATTATGGCTTGAAAAGTGTATGACATTTACAATTATCTTCTTCTTCTTTATTTCCTATTACCCTCTGCTGGGGTGTAGGGCTCGAATCAAATTCCTCCATTTGCAGCGGTCTTGGGCAGTCTGTTCTACTCTACCTCCTCCCACGTCATGTCCAAGACGCCCAGTTCCTGCTCTACTGAGCGACGCCAAGTTGTTCTGGGAGTAAAAATAATACTAAAAATAATTGTAATTCTCAGACTAAATAAATGTATGACATACGACATACGACATTATGGCTAAACAATTATGACGTATAGAAATTATGACAGCGAACAATTATGACATCGTACAATTTATGCCAAAAAAAATGTATGCGTAGCAACTTTATGCGTAAACTGTTATGACAATCGATATTATGAAAATTGTTATGCGACCAGAGGGTCCCCCGTAATTTAGTTTTCTCAATATATATAATGAAAAAAGGAAACTGCATTTAGTTACGTTGCAAGTTAAATAAAAGCTTTTTTAAAAAGGAAACTGCATTACTCAGTGCAAATAAAATTAATTATAATCAAAAGGGATTCAACAAAATCTATATTTGTATACATGGGCTCCAGAGTAATACGTAGGTACATGTACAAATGTTACTCAAAGCAAAGCAAAGCCTAGCAAACAAAAGTAAAAATATTAATCATTAATGGGCAGTGCCGTGTCAGTAACAGACAAATCCGTGATAAAAGAATCCGCAGAAAATAGGGTTAAAGGGTGTTTGTTTCGTCAAAATGGACTAAAAACTTAATGCTACGTTGTGTGTGTCTTGGAAAATAGTGGTGGACGTTAGCCTTTATCGGTAAAAGGGCCTCTTAATCTTTCAATAGAAAGTAATGTGTTAAAATACATACCGATTTAACTAACATAGTTTCTGTGTTTATTTTACGCTTGTTTTCTCTCACAAACTCGTTCCTACCCGTTATAGGTAAATATATGCTAGGCGTATACGGAGTATAACGTTTTGGCAACAATATAGTTGATCGTTTTTCACTAATTCCATTCAAAAACATTAATACACATCACAGAGTTGAGGTTATGTCATGTCGGCGTTTGACATTTCAATTGACTGAGACTGACGTTACATGTCGTCTCACTCTATCGTATAAGCAAAGTGTGTAGTCATTACATTTCGAGCAAAAAACTTCGATATAACGGCGTACCAACATGACGCCAAAAATGTTTGGCTACTTAAACTTAAGTCATATGGCGAAACGAAACTTAGGCTACTTGAACCTAACCCGTAATAGCGACAATAACCGAGGGATCGCCGAAAATGGCCGACGGTCGCGAAATGAAGAATTTTATGAAATTTCTTTAGCCGATTGTGAAGGAAATACGTGGCGAAAACGGTATTTTTTACGCTCTTATTCTATTCTCATATTTAGACAATAGATTTGAATCGTTGTTTCTGCGGTAACGTGCATCGTATTGGAGAAACGTGATCTAAAAGGACGTCGAGTTTTGTAAGGCGCCATCTCGCTTTCTCCCTATTGCGTTATCCCGTTCTGGCATTTTCAATTTTATTATATAGATTTTTATCATAAGACATTTTGATGTTTAAGTAAATTAGTGACTAATCACTAATTCCAAACTTCCAAAGCAATAAAACGCTTATTATTTTATCTATGTGACAGTTTGAATCAGCAATAAATGCTCGAGAAATCAGCAATGTTGACACGGAAGTGAAAATTCGCGATTACACGCGTAACGCTCCATTGTTGTTATATTTAGACTTAAAGGAGAGAGGGGGAGGGCTGTACAGATAAGCGCAGCGAGGCAGAGAAATAAACAAGAACGGTTAAATACCTTTGTTCGGTGACTTGACATATTTATCGACAGCTCCCGGGCTATAAAGTTGGCAATTGGATGGAGCGGCGATGTTAAAATAAGTTTTAGCGCATGTTTTCTTAAGTAATGCGGTAGGCTTACACATGTTACGTGTAAAAAAGTTTAAATGATCCGTATTTAAGTGTTAGCAAATATCAAACTTGATAAATAAATAAATATTAAGGGACAATCTTACACAAATCGACCTAGTCCCAAACTAAGCAAAGCTTGTACTAGGGTACTAGACGATGATATATATAAACATAATATATGGATACTTATATAGATAAGATCCATGACCCAGGAACAAATATTCAAGTTCATCACACAAATATTTGCCCTGGCCGGGATTGGAACCCAGGACCGCTGGCTCAGCAGGCAGGTGCTCTACAAACTGCGCCGATCGCGTCGAATGTCATTTTACGTAACGCATTCAGCATTCTCCATCACTCAACCAAAAGTACTAAAATACGTTTTTCTAGTTTATTGTGCGATAATCCATACTAATATTATAAATGCGAAAGTGTGTCTGTCTGTCTGTCTGTCTGTCTGTCTGCCTGTTACCTCTTCACGCTTAAACCGCTGAACCGACTGAGATGAAATTTGGTATGGAGATAGTTTGAGACCCGGGAAAGGACATAGGATACTTTCATCCCGAATAAATTTAGTGTTCCCGTGGGATGAGCGGGTAACACCGCGGGGCACAGCTAGTTTTGTATAAAATTTCAATTTACTACTTACTAGCGACCCGCCCCGGCTTCGCACGGGTGCTATGCTGATATATTATGCATGTATACATATAAACCTTTCTCTTGAATCACTCTATTAAAAAAACAGCATTAAAATACGTTGCGTAGTTTTAAAAATCTAAGCATACATACGAAGGAAGCGACTTTGTTTTAGACCATATAGTGATTGCGACTTACCTCAATTGAAAAGATCACTTGTATATTATTTTTATACAAACATTTACTTTATTATGCCTTTGTCGAGTTCTATTTTCACCCACTTCGAGTAAATAAGTCTTGTTTTGTTGATCGAACACAAAAAACAAAACACTTTTCTATTCTATTTTTTATAAAAATGGCAACCAGTCACAGTTAAGCGAACATTACTGCCAATGTCTTGTTGCCAATCGCACACGGCGACAAAATAGGGGATACCACGTTGTACGGTGAGTAGAGAAAATGGAGCTTTTTGTAAAAGTGATAGCGATTTACAAAAAAACACACAGGCTATCGGGCCTTGACCCAGGAAGGGCTATGTACGCTACAAGATGAATTATTCATTAGCTATTCACTCATTCGTTAGATCACTGCACAATACGCTATCAATACTATAGTATACACATTGAACAACAAAAATTAATAAATAACGAACAACGAAACTTAAACGCATGCGGCCATCTTAAGTCACGGACCGGATGCACCAAACACTTTTCGTAAAATTGCTAAGTAAAACAAAATTATTAACTCAAACATCGCCTTACATCAATGGGAAACAGACTGACTTAAAATTTCTGTCAGAACCATGTAATTTCGATATCTCATTAGTTAACCAATTGGATGACTAATTTAAAAAGCATTTGTCCACAAACAGTTTTATAAATGTGCACGTACTATATTCTGAAGAGTTAATCAGGTCGTTTAGTAATTACTATTCCCGTTTCACCAGTTTGAACATAATACGGTATTTGAATATCAGTGACACAATTTATTTTCACTATAGACTACTACTACTACTACTGAATTTTATGACGTCACAAGCCAGTATCTGCATAGAAACTTCATACTAACAGATCCTTTTTGACAATTCATAAAGGGTAGCTGATTTGAGCCGTCATCAAATACCGTATTATATTACAAATACACTAACTGTAGACGACTATATCTACCTTGGACAAACGATCCAGTTGGGTAGGTCGAATTTCGAAAAAGAGGTCACTCGTCGAATCCAACTCGGATGGGCAGCGTTCGGGAAGCTACGGAATGTCTTCTCGTCCCAAATACCGCAGTGTCTTAAGAGGAAGGTTTTTAACCAATGTGTGTTGCCAGTGATGACATACGGCACTGAAACGTGGTCGCTTACAATGGGCCTCATAAGAAGGCTCACAGTTACTCAAAGGGCAATGGAGCGAGCTATGCTCGGAATTTCCTTGCGGGATCGAATTCGAAATGATGAGATACGCAAGAGAACCAACGTTGTAGATATAGCTCAGACAGTCGCCAAACTGAAGTGGCAGTGGGCGGGGCACATTGCTCGTAGAATCGATGGCCGTTGGGGCAGAAAGGTTCTTGAGTGGCGACCGCGGACCGGAAGACGCAGCATTGGAAGGCCTCCAACAAGGTTGATCGACGACCTGGTTAAGATCGCGGGTAGAAATTGAATGAGTGCGGCGCAAGATCGATTGTTGTTGAAAACTTTGGGGGAGGCCTTTGTCCGGCAGTGGACGTCGATAGGCTGATATGATGAACTAAATGACAATTTGAAGTCAAAAGGGCTTTGAAACAGTTAATGCTCATAAGCTGATGGGACCTTTTGTAATTAGTGCTATATAACCCAATCAACTAATTACCCCGTACTTCGTAAATGACACGTATTTAAACTAACGTGAGTTGAGTTCGCTTCATTGTAATTAGTTTTAGTAACTTTGTTCGTACGAATACGATGTATTTTTAACGTATTTGCAAACGAAAGAAAGTTTTTCAACTAAAAATAGAGGAGGTGGTCAACACGTGTGATTTACGTTTTTATATTGGTACCTAGAACTCCGTAATTTATACACTGTTTCTTTTTTTAAAGCGCTTTAAACTGTCACAGAATTGAAATGTGTTGATGAAGAATTGAGGTGTGTTATCTTGAATAAAGCTTTTTCTATACTATTATATGACAAATCGAACAGTTGCTATAAAAATCTTGATGTTTTTATAAAACCTTGCATTTGCACGTAGAATTCGATACAATAGGATCTTATTCGTGATTTAGATTTTGTTTTCTGGAAATATAATCGTTTCGTTCTAACCATATTGAATTATATTTTATACCTACTTTAAAATTGTATTTTCCTATATATATCTTACCAGCTCATAAACTAAATAAGCTAGTAATGGTTCCGCTATGAAACATGCATTTACCTCTACATCCCGTAAGCGATCAATGTTGCATAAAAAGCATACCCAACGACGTAAGCATTTTACGGTCAGCGCTCGCACTATACACGATAACTGTCTCCAACGGGATAGTTAGAAATAAATAAATAATTAATTTTATTTCATACTAGCCGCGCCCCGCGGTGTTACTCGTTCACACGGAACACTATATTATTTCGGGATAAAAAGTAGTGTCAGCTACCTCCGTACCAAATTTTATCAAAATTGGTCCAACCGTTTGAGTGTGAAAAAGTAACAAACATACAAACACACTCACAAACAAAACCTTTATAATATCAGTGTGATTTTTTCGTAGAAGCTACAGAAAAACGTCACTCATATTTTGTAAGTAATATTTTTTAGAAAACTGAATGTCCGAAAAACGGTGATGAAAAAATGTGTTACTCGATACTGGAACATCAATTGAAGTATGTGTGTGACGGCACAGTAATACCATTTGGTACAATAGTCGATTATCTAGTTAATTATTGGGTTAAAATTACCACATACACATGGATTGGATTAATAAAATGGAAGTCAAGTTCCATCACTTAAAAACAAATTAAAAATAAACGAGGTTAATTTCTTTTTTACATTCTAACGACAAAACAAAAGTGTGTCAAAAGTCCCAAGTACCAGGAGATAATAAATCTAAATCAGTTTAATTTTCACAGCACGTGCTGAGAGCGCACTTAATATCCCTGTGTTTATCTCTTTTTAACGCGTGTTATGTTGTTAATGCGTACTCGCTCTATCACGTGCAAGTTGACTGACCAACGTAGATTAGACGAAATGTATTTAGTAGTATATGTAAATTTGTGACATCAATTCGTTTTCGTGATTATTTGGTGTCAAGGAAAACTGCCCAACATGAGACTTAGGACTACTTTTATGTTGTTGTAGCAGTTTATGGGTCGATTGCAAAAAAATTACAAGTTAAAAGCTTAGTTATCAAAAAATCACGATCGCTTCCTTTGTGTGACAAAAGTTAGTCATACAAAATGCATGGGTACCTTTCATCACACAAATTCAAATTCAAATTCAAATTCAAATCATTTTATTGTAGACTGTGGGTACAACATAACATAGGTGGTACAAAGATTAAATAACATAATGCCAACACAATCAGCCAAATTTGGCATACAATAAACAATAAATAAAGCATTCTCTTCCATGTCAATAAAATTTAAAAATAATGATAATTAATAATACTAAATAATATAATCTTAAAAAACACATTAAAAACTTACTATACTAAAAGGATTACAATTTACATTTCAATCAATGGTTCCTTACATTATCCAGAAAGTGGTCATTTGCGTTATAATAAGCCTTTTCTATGCACCATTTATAAAGTTTAGTTTTGAACTCCGGCATTTCTAATGTTTTTATGTCCTCAGGCAGGCGATTGAATACTTTAACAGACATGTAAAGTATGCTTTTGCTGTAGTGTGCAGTCTTATGGGTGGGTAAGATCAGATTGAGACCATGATTTTTTGATGTCTTTCTCGGGTTTGAGGGTTTAATTTCGAAAATGGACATATATTTTTTTACATAAATGCAGACTTCGAGAACATAAAGTGAGGGTAATGTTAAGAGATTATTTTTTATAAAAATTGGTTTGCACGAGTCTCTTTGTCCAAGGCCATATATTGCACGAATACATTTTTTTTGTATTTTAAAAAGTTTTGTCATGGAAGACGAGTTTCCCCAAAGTATTACTCCATAGCGTAAGTTCGACTCAACATGCCCATGATATGCTAAGAGGGCTGTCTCTTTGGAAGCAACATACGTTAATTTTCGCAGAACAAATACAAATCTGTTGAGTTTTTTGGCAATGTAATCCGTATGTGATTCCCAGTTGCAGTGGCGATCAACCATAACACCTAGGAATCGAGTTGCAACAACCTCCTCTATTTCACGACCATTGTACTTAAGTTTTATCTCAACGGGGTTACTTTGTGGAGCATAAAACTGCATTATTTGTGTCTTTTTGAGATTAACTTTTAACTTGTTGATTTCTAACCAACGATTGACATCGCAAAAAACATGATTTACCTCTGATTCAAAGGTGCTCAAATTGTTTCCCTTTACAACTATAGAACAATCATCCGCAAATAAAATAACTTTGTGATCAGTTACATCAGGCAGGTCATTTATGTAAAGTAGGAACAGAAGTGGGCCTAATATGCTACCCTGAGGTACGCCTTGCTTTACAATCTCCGTGTATGATCGTATTTTAATAATAGTCTTTGTTTTCTTGCAAAAATGTGTAACCTCCGTGAATTGCTGTCTATTTTTAAGGTAAGACTTTAGCCAATTATAACAATTCCCTCTTATTCCGTAGTTACTTAACTTACGTAGGAGTATGTCATGCGAGACCAGATCAAACGCCTTAGACATGTCCATGAAAATAGTCATAACAGGTACTCTATTATCTCGACATGAAGTGACGACTTTGACAAGCTCAAGAATGGCTAAAGTGGTTGATCTGTCTTTTCGAAAACCAAATTGACAAAGGTTGTCTGGAAGAGATCGCTCTTTAGCGATAAGACCGCCTGTTGTTACCCTATTTAACGTTGCTTTATTTCTTTGTATTAATCTTTTTCATGTGGTGCACAATAAAGGATATTATTATTATTATTATTATTGACTGTTCGATAATACGTCAAATTTCTCCAAGAAATTCAGCAGTCTGGCATACATAATATTTTCATAAATTTTTGATAAAATGGGTAATATAGCTATTGGCCTGTAGTTTTCGGAGCATTGTAAATCCCCTTTTTTAAATATTGGTTTTACAATCGTTAATTTTAGCCTATCTGGGAATACTCCATGTGTCATTGAAACGTTAATGAGGTGTGTAAGTGGTAGAACTAGAGAACTAGCGTTTTCTTTTATGATCGATGTGGTAAGCTCATCATAACCACATGATCTTGAATTCTTTAGACTTCTGATTACTCTAAAGACTTCTAATGGGGACTTCTAAATTCTATAATTCACAAAGGAATCAATTAAGTTTTGTTTTAATTAAAGCCCGTAACTATGTACAGTTTTTTTGCAATCGACCATTATATGTACGGGGAGAGGAAAATAAATAAAGAGCACACAAATTGTAAATGTAAATAGTATTGTTTTGTTTGTGATTATAGTCATACATTTTTATGACAAGGGCAATTCCATGAAATTGTAACGTAAGTTACTATCTATTACAGTCTGTCAGCTCTCAGATTGCTATTTGGGTTTGGATGAAAACTGAGAGGTTCTTATCTGGACCGCGCAAGGGCGATGACAAACAGGTATAAAACTTGAATCGCATTCAGACAGCTCATGCACTGTACAGTGTACATTGCGTGTTCTCTTAATTAGGGTGCCAATTTAGGTGTTAATTTAGTCCGAGATAAGTGTTATTTTTTAACCACCTACGAAATAGGAGGGGTGTTATAAGTTTAGAATGTGTATCTGTGTATTTGTGTCGGTCTGTGGCATCATAGCATTTTTTTTTATCAAAAGACTCATCCGTCGAGATGGTTCTTATCTGTGTATGGTGTAAATAGGACCAGTAGTCAAGATGTTCAGCTTTAATGGGAACAAGTGACGAGATCTCAGCCAATATTGAAGCTAAGAATTCCGTATTATGTAGTCATGTTCAGTTTTAGTAGCATTTTCTATATCACTCATTGAATGAGGGTCTCATGATAACCAGCTGCTTGTGTCGGGGGTGTCTTAAATTTTTAATTTAGGTTATTATTCCAGATGACACACACATTTGCGTCATACATAAATACATACAATTAAAATCTTTTCAATGCCCTGCCCACTGGCAAAACATAAAGTTAAATGGTATTCACTGTCTGTCGTGGAATTACCCACAAGGCAACAAGTTTTATAAATATTTTTGTTTGTTTCAGAAATGCTCTCCACGTCGTCACTTGTTTTTATAAACGTAATAACATACTCGAATCAGCTGTTATCTAATGATACGTAATCTTTATCATTTTATCATTAGGCCGATCGAGTCGCCCTTACGTCTGCTGGCTAGCTGACGTAACGAAAGTAAAATAACCGGCCAAGTGCGAATCGGACTCGCGCCCCGACGGTTCCGTACAAACACTTCCCATCTTAACTGCCCGGGTTAAGTGAAGTTTGCACCTGGTATGTATATGGCACCGCATACAAATGAGGTGCAAAGTTAACGCAACCGATCACGTTTGTTGTATGGGAGCCCACTTAAATATTTATTTTAATCTGTTTTAGCATTTGTTGTTACCTATAGCGGCAACAGAAATACATCATCTATGAAAATTTCAACCGTCTAGCTATCACGGTTCATGAGATACAGCCTGGTGACAGCCTGGAGACAGGTGGATAGATAGACAGACGGAGAGCGGAGTCTTAGTAATCGGGTCCCATTTTTTTACTTTGTTTACGTAACCCTTAAAATAATCTCCATATCATACACTTTGTACTACAGCACAAAACCTTTACTTTTGGCTTACACAAGTACAATGTAACAATAACACAACCTATTTAATTAAAACATAAAGATAAAGATTCATTTATTGTCATAACCGTGTACATTAGATCATATTATGTCATAAAAAAGGTCCAACAGCTTACCCATTTCGGGGTTGACTTGTGACTATGAGCTGAAGACCTCACGAGTTTGATTCGCAATTTCTGAGATTTGCAATTTTTTACGTTTTCTTTTTTTGTACTCCTACTTCCGCACAAAGCTGGTACGGATGGTAGTGGTAGTGGAGACTAGCCAACTCCGTCTAGTACAAGTCAATTAAAAAAGTATATTGTCCTGAGAATCGACCGAATACGGTATTTGACTGTAGTGAAAATTAATTCTTGTTGTTATTCTGTCCCCAGGAGACAATGGTGATTAAAGTTCTTAGAAAAGTGTTGATAAGTTATAATATTGGTATTTTCAAGAGATATTCTAAGTAAGAATGGGCTTATAACTGCTGCAATTGCAACATTTTTGTTGAATATTGCCGCCGAAAATCGTAGTTTTAAAGAGTGACCCAGGGGACATTACCATGGCAACAAGCAACAGACAAAAGTTGATTGACTCAAATAAAAACATTACATGTGTAGTACGACACGGGGAAGTGACCTATCGTTTTCCAAATTGTTAGTGTTCGCCACAACTGATATCGGCGCCGGTGCACCGATACCGTATCGACGGCCTTGCGGTTAGATTGCGTATCTTATCGGAGTTTTTAGGTCACTTCAGCTATGGGATATAGTGTAACATTTATAGGCCCACATGCAAACCTGTTGATATGGTGAAGCTATAATTATTATTTAGCAAAAAATAAAAAAGCGTCAACGCAGCCGAACAACCGTTCGATTTACGAGTACAAACGAAAACATAGTTAACTAATAATACACCCATAGATCTTAACATAAAATATTTGTTCATATTTATTAAAAAATGTACAATTATCTGACTGTAGAGTTCTATCTAAGACACTCTTCGATAGTACAAAAAAAAATAACCAAATCACAGATACTTGTAGTTATTGAAGAGTTCACTAAATTTGCCTTGATTCAATCATTACATTTATAGTATATCCTAACCTCATGACAATGGAACAAACTAGAAAGGCATTAAACTCCCCACGCCCACAAAATAGTCATCGCCATCTTCGAGTATTCTGGGAATAACATACATAATTACACTTCAAATGGACTGCCTTTTCGCAGAATTATTTTTTGTCAAAAGTTTCATTTCGCCAAATTTTCACTTCGCAGAATTTTTATTCCTCTGTAGTCCTACATTTTTCATAATTCTATCAAATATCATCCTATCGATTAGGTAGGTTAGGTTTGTTTTATAACTATCCCAAATAGTTGACGGTTTCAGAGAAAAATGCTTTCTACGAAATGACACTTCTGCGAAATGAAACATTCGGGGAAAAATAATTCTGCAATGATTTAGTGCGCCAGTTGTTATTATCTTTTACCTGGTGACCAGGTCCTGGTCAATCCATCTAGTCCCGGATTCAACACGTAATTTCTTACAAACATAATATCACTTTTCTATACTTACAGCTGACTCTACTTAAATGGCATAATTATGAGCCATTTCCAGTATCTCAGACATATGAAGCTAAATCGCTCGCATCGTGTATTAATTTAGGAATCGTCTATCGTTCTATAAACGGAACTCAGTTATGTTGTAATTAATTTCAATCATACTCAACATAATAATGCAATTTCCCACCTTATCTATTGCGCAACCATAGGAAATGGCGTCTGCGGTTTTAACACGCCACCACTGGAAATATACATTTTCCTGTACGAAGTAATATACGCGTAATAGGCTACATTACACACTTTGGGCAGTAATGCAATATATTATGTTTACTTTGTTTATAATAATAATAATAATAATAATACTCTTTATTGTGCACCACTAAATATAAATAAAGATTACACAAAGAAATTGCAAAAAACAAATCAGTAGGTAACAACAGGCGGTCTTATCGCTAAAAAGCGATCTCTTTTATCTAGTTACTTTAAGGATAACCTAAGCTACCTACGGCGGAAACAAATGGAGAAAGATAATTCAATGCCCTAAGCAAAGCAGAGAGTAAAAGAATTAAGAAAAGAAGGTGTTTTTCCTTACATTTTCTAGAAACGTGCCTTTCATCAAATTGAAAACAATCTATATCAACTATCCGGGTCATAACATAGATTATATAATGTTAAATGACACATTGCAAAACTTAACATAGTCTCGAAAACATCATACGGATTCAAGATTGCATTATTCCATTTTCATTGTTGTCAAAATTCATGCATCACACTGCTTAATTTATTTAATAGTCTGATAACGAAGAGCGAAAACAATTCGCAGCATAATTATATCAACTGCATAGACCTAACCTGCAGTTAATTTACATAATATTTATATATTCCATAGATACACAGCCTCAATAAATTCAACATATTATGACAATATGAATAGCTTACACGCGACAATACTACAACGTAGTTATTTGTAAACAACACACAATAATTTCACATTAACACGCATGATTCATACGACGGCTCTACATATACTATGCTAATCAAAATCATCTGGGACGATAGCAACGTCGCAAAACCGTGTTAAACGAGCGAGACAACCTACAGATAGGTCTGGTGAGCCGCGAGCCAGAAAAGGACACACATTTGTTTGTCAACATTCCGCTAATTTAAATATAAAATGCTTCCGCGTGTCTGTTTAGCGTATGTAAATAAATATATACAAATACAAAAAAGGACATATATATATTTTATATTTTTGTTTTGAATTCGGAATCATCGATTCGTACTAAGCGTACATACTGTGATTTAAAATCGTTTTAAGGGCTCCGTACCCAAAGTGTAAGTCTAAAAAATAAAAACGTGTAGATGGTTAATTTCTCGAAGTTCCGTACCTACTAATTGCTTTTGTATTTTTTTTTATCGGCATGAACAAACTGTATTCAAGATTAGTCACAACTGGAGATAGTTTCGGATGTGGTTTATTTTAAAGCTGGATAAGTTTAAACGAGCGGTCATTGTCCTTTTATTTTTATCCTTCGACCCCCTGACAGAGTTACGTTGAAAAGTTCAATAACACGATTTTAAGTATTAATAGGTTATTAAGCCTTTGCCCTTTGGCGGTTCGTGAATATGTAATTATTACAAGCTTTTATTTAATTTGCGATGTAGGTACATATATCCAAACCTTCAAAAAAAAAGAGCGTGCTCCCACCTGAAAGGCCGGCAACGCACTTGTGACCCCTCTGGTGTTGCATGTGTCTATGGGCGACGGTAATCGCTTTCCATTAGGCGATCCGTTTTCTAGTTTGCCCCCTGATATAAAAAAATTGGGCAAGTGCGAGTCGAACTCGCGCACCGAGGGTTCCGTACAAACACTTTTCATCCTTAAGTGGTTAAGTTAAGTTTGCACCTGGTATGTATAGCGACCCATACAAATGAGGTGTAAAGTTAACGCAACCAACCCGTTTGTTGTATGGGAGCCCCCCTTAAATATTTATTTTATTTTATTTTTAGTATTTCTTGTTATAGCGGCAATAGAAATACATCATCTGTGAAAATTTCAACTGTATAGCTATCACCGTTCTTGAGATACAGCCTGGTGACAGACGGACGGACGGACGAACGGACGGACGGACGGACGGACAGCGAAGTCTCAGTAATAGGGTCCCGTTTTTACCCTTTGGGTACGGAACCCTAAAAAGAAAAAAAAAGTTTGTTCGCGTGGAATCTTGCAACTGAATCTTGAAGGAGATATCTTCAACCGATAGAGCTGAAATTTTAATTTTGATGACAAATACAATAATATGGTACCATGGGGCTGGTCTGATGATGGAGCCGGGAAGTGGCCCTAGAAAGTCTGTAATAGATAAAGCAATCCTACCGAGTTTGGGGTCTTTAGAATCGTCTCAGTGAGCAATTGATCGATGTTCTAAGAAAAATACATGTCACAAAAATGATGTTTTTAAAACAGATTTATGGACATTGAATGGATTTTTTTGTACCGATATTTTATTCATTTGTCTGAAACAACAAATACAAGTAGGTAGACTTTTGTTGTTTTTATATTTTATTTTTATGTATATGGTTCGTTAAGTTCGCATGATGGAATTAATACAACGTTAACGTTAACTGCGCATTAAATGACGTAACCGCGTAAAAAAGTACTAGGAATACATAAATGGCAAGCGATTACGAATTCAAACCTTTGTTCCAATCGATAATGAATTCTAAAACGAGCGCGATACGAACGTGTAACCGATATAACTAACTACATCTACCTGCCACTACATTCTGAAACAGCGTAAGTGCATTGTGGTTACAGGCACTTGTGGCGTTATAGTTTGGAGCGGTGGCAAACATCTGTTGTTGTTATGAAAAACCAGTAGGTTAATAACCAGAAGAAGATTTTGTTGCCAAGTTGTCATAAAAAGAAAATGTATATACTTTTAGATCCAAGGGTTTTGGTTGAGCTTTGATGAAACCAGTCGGGACGTCTTTGTACTTAATGTAGATAAGATGTGCGCGTTTTTTCACGAAAATATTTCAAATTCCATGTAAAATCTATTGATATATATACGAGATGTTTCCTACCTAAACAGAACGTGTACGCTTTGTATGTAAACGACAACCTTGGTAGCTATTGCCAATACTAACGCAATACACTGCTTTTAATCTGAATAAAACTGTATCGCATCCATACAAAATCCATTTTCCAATATAATATTGAACACACTTATGCCGTTTTTCTATGAATATGCGCAACACCATTCATTTCAGTTTGAAGTTAATGATAAAAGGAATAGAATATGATTTTGATTGGTCGCGTTACGATTCGATTTTCGAATGCATTGGTGATCGAGTGGCGTAGCAACAACGTTGTCAAGTGGAAACCGCGATTGGAAAATGCTTCTAACGTTTATGATACCCTAGTACATTGCAGCCTGGTATTACATATGTTTCTCGAGTATTCTCAAACATATAGCGATATTCTTAAGATCTGAGATTAAAAAATAATGTTTATGTATATGTAAAACTATGTCTATGATTTGATCTAAATAATTATATAAATTATTTATTATATTAAAGTCATCCCAATTTTATATCCGCATCGACTTTGGACTTTGGAATTTAAACATAATGTTATGTTTATATTATTTCTACTTCTACCACATGTTTTATGACAATGTGACAATGGCTGTTTGATAATTCACCGTTTACTCGTATAAGGTCAGTACTTGTGACAAAGTAATCAGTGGAAATGATCACGAAAATCATAATTAAGGCCACACTGATCGGAAAGCAATAATCCAAAGGCGTCACTTCGTCTAGCTTTACGCAACAAAACCTTGGCACGGTTCTGATCACGCTTAGAGAAACGCGTGTTGTGCTCGGTTCACACATTCACGACTTTTCTTAGACACACAGGAGCGGAACAGAGAATGGACTTATCCTATTTCTCAGATGCACCTCTAGGATAACTGTCATACGCGACTATTTCTCTCGCGAGATAATTACCGTCTCTTTCTGTGCAGTAATGTCGGGTAGCGCTATGTCGCCCCACAAGAGTCGCGAAGAGAGTTGTGCTAACAGCAGATTGACTCCTTATCTCTTTTAAAGGTGAGATAATCTTTAATTAGGTACTTAATAATGTGCTTCATAAGAAGGCTAAAAGTCACTCAAATGACAATGGCTGTGCTCGGAGTTTCCTTGCGGTATCGAATCCGAAATGAGATACGTAAGAGAACAAAGGTTGTAGATATAGCTCAGACAGTCGCGAAACTTAAGTGGCAGTGGACGGGGCACATTGCTAGTAGAACTAGCCGTTGGGGCAGAAAGGTTCTTAATCGCCGACCGCGGACCGGAAGACGCAGCGTGGAAGGCCCTTAACCAGGTGGACCGCCGACCTGGCAGAAATTGGATTAGGGCGGCGCAAGACCGATCGTTGTGGAGAACTTTGGGGGAGGCCTTTGTCCAGCAGTGGACGTCTATCGGCTGATATGATGACATTCCTCAGATTGAAATGCTTTTATTTCGGGCTTCTCTAACGCAGGTGACATAATCTTAACTTATCTGAATATAAATTCGAGTGTAACGAACTCAAACATAATTCCACGCCACGTCACGTTTATCAACGTAAATTTCACGACATGACATCACGTCGCGTCACGTCGGAATTGTTTTTCTGCCCTTTGTTCTGATAGCGCAAAACGAAGGTACCAAAGGTTAAGCGAATCTCGCTTCGCGGAAAACACTTCGAACTATTATAAAATTGCAAATTCAATTTTCCGTGCCAGGGTTAGCAATTCAAAGAAAAACCTTAGTAACAATGTAATGTTAGATTTCCCTGACATGTAAACATAGCCTTATTTCATCAAAATGGCTGAACAAACAGCGAAGAAGCAGCGAAAGATCCAGGTATTTTTTAACCACATACAGTAAAGCAACAAAGACGGTCACTTCTAGGGTTGTCAAAAATCACGGTATACGCGGGGCCATAGAGGATGCGTCCCAGAAATTATTCGCGCGGGACGCCGAATGTCCCGTTTTCAGGCGACTATAGTATTAAGCATTGAAACGAACTTTCTGCTCGTCTAGCATCATCTGTCACTCTCTCACAATACTGTACAGAAAGAGATAGATAGTACATCTCGCGCGAGAAAGAGTCGCGTGTCACAGTTGTGCAGTTGTAATTATGAGTAATTTGAGAGTGCATTGATATTAATTTGAAATATACCACTGGCTCGCTCGATCGGCACTACCCTACGCCCTCTTCTTCAGCTCTTTCATTCCATGCTTTGATGATCAACTCCACCACCCAAAGGTTGTCTGGAAGACATCTTAAGCGATAAGACCGCCTGCTGTCTACCGTTATTATAAATATTGTATCTATGTTTAATTTGTAAACTCTTATCGGTGTGCAATAAATCATTTTGTATTATATTGTATTGTGTGTATGCCAATGTACTTTACCCAGTTAAGATATGAAGGATTCCCGCATTGTACAGCCAAGTCCCGCAATTTGATCGTAAATGTACCGCAAATCTGTGCACTTATTGGCAACCCTAATCACTCTACTTCTTCCCTGTATAGTCTATGTCATTCAAAGACTCGACTTCATAAGGGCTTCGTATTAAGCAACCATAATTGCTATAAAATTGACATGACAGCCTTAAAGTTCAAATGCGGTTGTCCTACTAAACTTTTAAAAATTTGATTATGTATGGGTTACTATAGCAAGCTCACAACTATCATATTAACAAGCCATCTATGAGTGTATAAAGGTTTAAAGTTTAAATTGAGCGTAGCATTATCGAGGCTTGTGAAAATCACGTGAGACTCGGCTACGAACCCATAGTTATGATTACGCTGGGATTGTTCGAAATAAACCTTAAATCATTTACACTAGAGATGTTGCACGAGGCACGTTAAAGTTAAATGATGCAGCCACAGTGAAACGGTTAGTGACGTCATGTTTCATACTTATGCTTACTTCAGTCGGCACTGGCGCTAGCATCTACGTGAAATACTTGAATCTGCATATCGCGTAATTAGTTCTTAATTTGTCCGCCTGAACAGATACATATGGTGTTGGTGTTTGTAAATTATGAGTCCCTAGTAAGTAGTTCTGAGTCATCAATCCGGGCGGTTATCAGACGATGAAGTTTGGTCAGAACTTAGTCATTTTCCGGTTCAAAATAGTGATTATTAAAAAAAATTACGTGCAACTTTTAACTGCTTGTTTGATTTTTACAAAATGGTATTACGTTTTTTTAGTGGGTTTCGAAGGCTAATAAATTTGGGAACTGTGAAAATACAATAAAAAGAAAATAGTTAACCACGGTAAATAGACTACGTATAGAAAAAAAATATTTTAATGGTCTTCCACGAATTGTACCAACCCTATTTTTGAGGCGAGGGGCTTGGAATTAAAAGAGAGTCTGCTCTCTGTTGTCAAATCTCGCTTCCTCAACTTCTTTGGACACGGTGTCTGTGACTGAGCGAGACGGAAAGTCCACCTCGTTAACTCGTTGTTCAAGGGAGAGTGGAAGGTTTTCAGAGCTGGAAGATCGCCGATGATGAACCGACCAGATCAAAGCCAGTGTGTCAATGCTCGTGGAAGGCGGACTACGTGACGATAGGCGACTAGCAAATCTGTGACACCTCTCGCAAGATATATAACCTATCCCTTTCTATGAAATACTGTGAGAGAGTGACAGGTGACGCTATGTCACGCGAGAAGAGTCGAGAACCATAGTTGTGCTAGACGGACTAATCACTCGGAACTCTACGAGTACATAATGGCCGAGACCACTCTATAATGAGTGTACTGAACTGATACCGAAGAGGAAGAAATAAGAAGAAACACATAAAAAATAAAGCGTTTTTTTATGTATACTTTGAGCGGGATTTGAACCCATGCCACGCCACAGCTGGCCGGGCCAGACGGGTGGACCAATGGACTTACTAAGGTCGTGAGTTCAAATCACGCTCAAAGCATTTTTTTAAAATTTTCCCTTCTATGCGTTTCTATGTAAACATTTAGTTTACGCCAGCAGACTAAAAAAATGGTTAAAAAAATTTTTAACAAAAAAAAGAACCGACTTCAGTAAAACTAAAAAGCCAACAATAACCCGTTCAAGTACAGATTACATTTGACTCACCCTTCGGAGTCGATCCCAAACCACTCAGTTCTTATATTTATATTTTATAGTTTACGCGAGGTTTGGCACCGACTTCGAAGGGTGAGTCAAATGTAATCTGTACTTGAACGGGTTATTGTTGGCTTTTTAGTTTTACTGAAGTCGGTTCTTTTTTTTGTTAAAATTTTTTTTTTTTTTGCTTTTTAGTGATTCGTATGTGTGTTCATCAGTTTCCTTAACCCAAATCCTATTTACTGAATGTAAATTCTTGACTTTATCAATAAATTACCGAAAGCGCCGTACATGTCCCTATAACATTTGAAGAGTTCCCTCGATTTCTCCAAGATTCCATCATCAGATCCCGACTTAGTGCCAACGGGACCAACTCGGAGTTATACCCTTTCGATTAAAAAAAAAAAATTGAAAATCGGTTCACGATTCTCGGAGATATCGAGTAACATACATAGAAAAAAAAAAAAAAAAAAAAAAAAAATAGTTCGAATTGAGAACCTCCTCCTTTTTTGAAGTCGGTTAAAAACGAGTTTAAATAAAAAAATTACTAGGTTTAACTGAACTTTCGAAACTGCGGTAGGTACCAGGCGAGCATGAAACGCGAGTAACAGGAATAGCCGAGCGTTGGAAAAATGCGGAAACGGGCCGGCCGGGCCGCTTTCGTGATTTCTCAATGGGTAAATATGTCACAGTTAAAGTTAGCAAGGCCGGCAACATTCGTAAGAAACGAACTGAGAACAAGGAACCCAACTCCAATATATTCTCAGAGTGAAATAACCCTTTCATTTTAGGGACAGTTTACAAATCCACAGCAATTCGCCATTCGAACCCATTGTCCTATGGAAGATAAGTTTGGGTGAAAGAAACAAAAGATGATAGATTTATGCATAAGGCTTATTGAACTCCGCAAATAAGCAATAACTTAAGTGTATTTAATTAGCCTCGTATCTTACCTTTTGCGAATCTTACTGGTAAGATGGGAAAGTAACTGGTAATATTTCCAAACAGAATGTTACTGGTAACAGGAATCTTACCGCTCTAGTCGGGGCTAGAGATGTGGCTTTACCGATTTATTCCGGAAATTTTCCTCATTTTGTGTGGGAAAAGGGGGAAATTTCCGGAAAATTTCCTCTAGTCGGGGCAAACGCGCATAACAGGATAAACGGTGGTAGATGCGCTCATCCCTCGTGGCACTTTAGTCCCGACTGACCTCAATTCAGAAATTTTCTGAAAATGTCGCTCAAATGAAGGATGGTCTATTTTTTTTGAAATCCGATCCCACTTTGATTATTATGTAGAATCTATAGCAAAACAGTCGTTTAGCCAAGTAGTTCAAGTAGTTTAAAAATGCATTAAGAAATCTGTTCATTTTGTTCAAACAAAATATGAAAAAAGTACATGGTATCTACATGCAGTATATGAATAAATTTTCAGAATTTTGAGTGTTTCTAGTTATAGTAATTATCAATGTCAACGAAATCGACAACATATTTTCACTGATTCAAAATCCAAATGAAACATGAACGGTTTGAAGGCTACACAATTTTACGTTTTGCACACTTGTGTCAATACAACCAGCCTACAGACAATATGAAACAATAGTTCGTCTTCACGATAACTATGTTTATTTGGGGTTTGGCACGTGATGCCAAAACCACGTTTAATCCATTCTATATCAAACAATACACGTCACATTACAACGTCGTGGAACGATGCGATGACATCGTGCCACCTATTGATGTACCGTTCCCGGGAATATTCCCAAATGGGGAATCCCCTTTTAGCAGGAATTTCCCAGAAAGGGTAATCACAGATTCTAGTGAAAAGGGGTATAAGTCGGATTTAACCTAGGATCAGAGGAGCTTCCCCCCCGAGGGTGTCCAACTGTCCACCTTGTCGTGGTGGGGAGGGCTCAGTACCTGCGGTTGGACGCGGGGAAGCCAAGAGACACCAGCGAGGGGGCCTACGGGCCAAGACGGGCGAGGGAGACCGAGAAGGAGACCGGCGGAGCATGACTCGGGTGGGCACTTCGGTGTTTGTGATGGACTTCACCTCCGCCGGTGGAGGAGACCGAGGAGGAGACCGGCGGGGCATGACTCGGGTGGGCACTTCGGTGTTTGTGATGGACTTCACCTCCGCCGGTGGAGGAGACCGAGGAGGAGACCGGCGGAGCATGACTCGGTGGGCACTTCGGTGTTTGTGATGGACTTCACCTCCGCCGGTGGAGGAGACCGAGGAGGAGACCGGCGGGGCATGACTCGGGTGGGCACTTCGGTGTTTGTGATGGACTTCACCTCCGCCGGTGGAGGAGACCGAGGAGGAGACCGGCGGAGCATGACTCGGGTGGGCACTTCGGTGTTTGTGATGGACTTCACCTCCGCCGGTGGAGGAGACCGAGGAGGAGACCGGCGGGGCATGACTCGGGTGGGCACTTCGGTGTTTGTGATGGACTTCACCTCCGCCGGTGGAGGAGACCGAGGAGGAGACCGGCGGGGCATGACTCGGGTGGGCACTTCGGTGTTTGTGATGGACTTCACCTCCGCCGGTGGAGGAGACCGAGGAGGAGACCGGCGGGGCATGACTCGGGTGGGCACTTCGGTGTTTGTGATGGACTTCACCTCCGCCGGTGGAGGAGACCGAGGAGGAGACCGGCGGGGCATGACTCGGGTGGGCACTTCGGTGTTTGTGATGGACTTCACCTCCGCCGGTGGAGGAGACCGAGGAGGAGACCGGCGGAGCATGACTCGGGTGGGCACCTCGGTGTTTGTGCTGAATTGCGCCCCCGTGAGCGTTGGGGGACCCACGGGGTAGGGGTGTTTGTCCTCCCTTGGCGTGGGGGGTGTGTCGTGGGGTAGGGGCGTTTGTACTCCCTTGGCGTGGGGGGTGTGTCGTGGGGTAGGGGCGTTTGTCCTCCCATGGCCGGCTGAGGGGTAGGGGCGTTTGTTCTCCCTCAGCAAGGAGGGTGGGACCGAAGCACCGTGTGTCCGTAGCGGTTCCTGCTTCCTGGGGGCTTGGGGAAGTGGCTGAGGGTAAGGCACACTGCTATGCTACAGGCGCTTCAGCGTATCTTTCGGTGAGGGTTCGCCCTAGGGCGAAAGTGCCGGTGGTGTCGTGGTGAATGTTCGCGATCACGGCATCACCACTACGGCACGGGTTGGCAGCATCCCAGAGTTTTAGTGGGTAGGCTAGTCCTTAGGACTAGAGAGCCCCACATCACCAATGCGTAATATTTGACTCTACCCCCGAGGGTCTCATGTTACGTAGTGGTATGCAATTCAATGCATTTCTCCGGGTTAAAGAAAAGTACAGTCGGCTATAAAAGCTTGTCACAAAAATGGTTTAAATAGTAGCCATCTATAATTGCTGTGCCCTTGCAGGGCGTCACATGCACCTATACCTACTGTTCCAACTATAATGTAAAATGTGATACACAATAAATATTCGCACTTGAAATGAAGTTTTTGACAAAGTTCAATAAGACTGAATATCACTCCAATTTTCTTAATTTTTCTGGCTTTATATTCCTTGACCCCTACACCCGTATTGTTGATCCGTATTGTATGTCCGTCGTTAACCAGGAAAAGCACAATATTTACTTTGCTCATGAGTAATTTAGTGTAAATTACGATACAAGTCCATTCAAATCAGTATGTATGCTTTTGACAGGGTATCCTATCTCAACTCCCAAACATTGTTTCCCATCAGTATCATTTCCCCAAATTTTCATTTGTCCGAAAGTAGTAAGATATATAAGATTTAACAAAAAGTGTCCGGGGAAAACCTTTTTAGACGCTTTTTAGTGAATGTAAAATAAAGCGATGGTTTTTTATTATATTATTTTCGGCCACGTCCGGGGAAAACATGCGATTGACGCCAAATGTCCGGGTTTTTTTTAGTCTTCGTCCGGGTTCGGAGAATTTAGAAATGGCAGCCCTACAGTTGGGAAATAAAAATTAGTGTTTCAGACAGGTAACCTTTTGACAGTTCTGGTGTTCGCGACACTAGCGCTTCTAGCGGCCAATAGTCCTTGGTTACATTACTCCAATACCGTTTTGTATAAAAAAAAACTCTACTCAAAGTCAAACATCTAATATTATATAAACAACTAACCGTTTCATCTTGAGAATTCCCCAGGAGATTGGCACACTCACCTGTAACGAAAATAAATAGGTATTAACACAAGGTACACTATTACACATGGCCGACAGTGATTACTTACACTCTTTATAGCAATTAACATTTTATAGTTTTAAGAGGCCTTATTACTTTTAAAATGCTGTTTGTTTTAGACGTTTTTCTCTATGATCAAACATGTTTCTTAACATATTATTGATGTTACTACCTAGAACAGGGCTATTGGGATTTATTGGTATATATTTGAAACCAACCGTCTTTTTCTTTGATAATTTTTATTTTTCGCCGACGACATCGTTCTCTTTGCATCTTCTGCAGACGAACTTCAGCTAATGCTCCAAGATCTGAGCTGAGCATAGCAAGCCTTCAAGTTGGACTAAGAATGAATCGTGCTAAAACCCAAGTGATGACCAATAGCACGAAACGTAGGGTCGAGGACCTCGACATACTGTATGATCTGCCCATCTACCTCGACTCGAGGTAGATGGGCAGATCATACAGTATGTCGATGAGTATATTTACTTGGGCCAGCTAGTCTCTTTCAGCAACAGACAAGATAAAGAAGTTGAACGCCGCGTCCAAAATGCCTGGAAGAGCTACTGGTCCATGAAGGAGCTCATGAAGGGAAACCTTCCACTGTCACTGAAGCGAAAACTCATCGACATGTGTATTTCTGCCTGTCCTAACCTACGGTGCTCAAACATGGTCCCTTACCGAATATCAAAAGTCCAAATTGAAGGTTTGCCAACGGGCCATGGAGCGCAGCATTTTAGGGGTGAAAAGGACGGATCGTGTCCGAAACACCACGCTGCGCTCCAAAACACGCATAGCTGACGTAGGCAATAAAGCAGCCAGGCTCAAGTGGGATTGGGCAGGCCACGTCTGCCGTATGAACCCGGAAAGGTGGGCCAGCATAGCCACCAAGTGGGTGCCCCAAAACGGGCAACGTAGACGTGGCCGGCCCAGACGGAGATGGCGGGATGACATAGACACATTCCTCAGCAACTGGCCGGAGGCAGCGTCAGACAAGGACCTGTGGAAATCAAAGGGAGAGGCCTTTGCTCAGCAGTGGGACAGTCCTATAGGCTAGATAAAAAAAAAAAAATCCAGAAACTACTCAAAATTGACAAAATTCACGCGTTATTTTTTTTGAGTATGTTCCACCAAATATAATTAATTGATTTTGCGTATGCTAGTAGCTAATACTAGAAACAATACATATGATTTTTTTTATAGTTGTACTTTCAAAAAAAACTTGTTGATAAGAGCTGTCGAAAAATAAATTAACATTTATTTCTTTTATTGCTCACGTATAAAATATTAATAAAATTATAGGGTATACAATACTCCCACTAAAATTACATAGCTGTGATTTTGTATCAATGCTCTAGCTGGTTTGGATTAGAAGATACATGAGTTTGAAAAAAAATGGGATAAAAATACATTTTTGACATTATCTCTGTGACAGTTCAAGATAGAGGGCTAAAAGTTGGAGTGATTACTAGTTATGAGGCCACCAACAATTGACATTTACCAATTCGAATATTCCTGGCAGGGGCCACACGTCCTTCCTTAGCCTGCTAAACCCTTTCACGAGTGTTTCAAGACAACTCGAAATAAATCCTGTTAAGGCGAAGAAATATTTTAATTCGTTATTTAAATTAAATATATTATAACGTCTCATTTTTTTAATGGGTACACACCACAATTTTTATATGAAACCTTTGATACAAAGATCGACACACAAAGCATAAGGAAAAATTCGAAAGGTCGTCTTGGTTTAGGGTGGCGGAAAGGTCAACGCGCTGGCCCGGCAATCCAGAGGTACCAGGTTCGATTCCCGGTCACTTCCACCAGGTTACGCATCTAAATTTATTTTTGAGCTTTCATCAATGTACAATGTACCACCTACTCTTTCATTGTTTATTTTTGCTTATTCTTCCACCCACTGGTTGTCTGGAAGAGATCGCTCTTTAGCGATAAGACCGCCTATTGTCTACCATTTATAAATTAAGGTTTCAATTGTAAAAAAAATCTTGTTGGTGTGCAATAAAGAATTCTTGTATTGTATTGTATTGTAATGTATTGTATCAATGGTTAAATAGGTATACCATTACCAGTCATTAAAACATTTTACAGCCCTAGAACTAAAAACGCACTATTTACAGTACAGTCAAACATGCTCTAACATAACTAGCATAACTTATGAACACGAAGTTCAAAAAATAAATACGATCAAGTGTAGCTCGCGCTCCCCCCAGACCGGGGGCGGTCTAGACGAGACCTAGGTCAACGCACAGACGACAAAGAGGCGAACCTATTGGGGTAGGTTAGGTTGGTTGCTGCTGTTTGTATGTTTTATTAGTGTGAAAATGATTTATCATGTATGTTAGTATCGCTACTTATTCTATACTTATAGGCGGAATATTGATTTGATAATTTAGACACGAGCTTTTTTTCTTTTTCCAAAAAAGTACTTTTTTAATAGAATTTTTATCACTCTGCTATTTGACAATTACCTACTATCAGAGCGTTTTTTATGTGTTATTTTTTTTTGTATTATGTTTAGCCTCATAGTACTCACAATCTTTTGTACATTCGAACCTCATACAATAAAATACGTGTCCCAAAATTTTCATTCCAGATCGTCACGTTTTTGTATGAATGTTTTTTTTATAGGAACGTTACGAAACTGAAAAATTTTTTTTGACGAAGGCCGTTTTCCTTCTACTCCACCAATCAGCTTTAGGGATTCTGTGGTCAATATTCGGCGCTTCGATTAAAAGCATACTATATTCCTGGTATTTCACATTTGAACCCTGATCATAATGAACTCCTTCATATTAATGCGCCCCTAGTACACTTGAGTGATGTTTTATTATTTAAATTGAATTATTAGCACACAAAAGACCTCTTTAAAGACTTATCAAGATGGCTGGCTACCTATTTGGCAACGAAGTTCGATGACCGGGGTTTACAGGCCTCCTTGAAAAAGGTCGGATCCTAATGGAGAACGTTTGGCGCTTACGTTTCTGTCAACGGTTTATGATTAAAGGACTCCTTGAAAAAGGTCGGTTATTACCAGAAGACTTTAGACGCTTAAGCCGTTCTGTTAACGGTTTATGATTAAAGTCCTTGAAAAAGGTCGGTTTTTCATAAAAATCGCTCGTCGCTTACGGCATTTTGTCGAAAGTGAATCTTCGTGTCACTTTCGAAATACAACACGATTCTTTTAAAATGTTGTGTAATCATTACAACTACATGTTTTTCACGTATGAAAAATCTTTTTTACAATAATATTTTACGATCTTTTGTTTTTAGTGCTTATGTAATTTGTTGTTGCATTTTCGGTCTCGTGCCGTGGGGTCGAGAAAGTTGGTTCAATTTAAAACCAACCCGACTTGCATGCCCTCACGAGGGCTACATTCCCGAATATTCCCTATACGATCACTAAAAAAAATAGGTGAAATTTATTTATTCCAATTAAGTACTACCTACTGGCTGAAGAACTTGCGTTTTCCTTTTTTGAAATGGTTGAATTTTTTTTTTTTACAAGCATATTGAACACTTCGAAAATATCATCGACAAAAAAATTGTTATCGAACCTGCTCACAAAATTTCACGAGCATCGGATGAGAAATGCGATCTGAAGGCGAGAACAGCCGAATATCATAACATCCGGGTATATGAAAAAAAAAACATAAAAATCTACCGTGAGTCTGACATATTAAAATATCTACGAATGTGCTGATGATGGATCGCGAACCGATTCGAAATATGTCGAGCAATATTCGACATTTATGACGCGATTAACCGTTTCGTATTTTTTTTAATATACGAACGAATAGGTATAAAGATATAAAAGTTGAAATATACTTACTAGCACCAAAGAAGCAAAACATTTTTGTCAGTGTATCACAGTATCACAATTCCTAACTAGATCATGTCAAAAAGACTAAAAAGCACTTTTCAAGGCATATAAATTCAATTCCAATAATATCAGTATCAAGGCAGACATTTTTACTAAAACACAACAAAAAGTTTACTTTTATTTATTCTTTTAATTAAGGAGTGTAAATCATTTTGACGAACATTCAGTTCCGGCAGGCCTAATACATAATAACGTCATTCCTCATTAATTATAAAAAAAAAAACCGTAAAAAAAAATAACGAACACGAAAAAAAAAAAAAAAAAATGGTATACATTATTTACAAAAAACTGTAATGATGAGTTAAGTTTTTATATAAACCGTAGGTTATTCACATATTCAATCTTGGGCTAAAAGAGAATTCATTGTTGATCCCTGAACTCAAAGTAACCAATTGAAATGAGAGGTCAAAGTGTGGTGGTTTTCAGACCATTGACTTTAAAACCAACATAGTGACCTCCGATTATGAATATTTATTACTGGATCGAAAGTCACCTTACATTTATAGCTTTTTAATTAACTAGGTATATACTTTTTTTTTATTTAGGTTGATCTAATAGCGAAAGAATACGTTATCCTATTCATTATAAATGTGAATGTGTTTGGTTTGGATATTATTCAATGATTTATTTATTTATAACTTATAAATAATAAAATAAAACATTTAGGTAGATGCAAATTAGAGTAAAATAATTATTTATTTCCTATTTTTTATAATAATTAAATAGGTAGGTAGTAATTAAAATAATTATGTATGATAACCCCCTAATACTACAAATTTTAAAACAACAAGAACCATTTTTTTCTGTCACTATATTAAATAACATTATAGACATTACGAAATACTAATTACTGCACAAATGAAATATTTGTACAGTCAAATTGCAAAATGCATTATGATTGATGCAATTATTCAATGCAACCCAACATAATGTAATCCAGAGGAAATAATAAAATTAACAATTAAGGCGAAGTTAGTTTTTACTGCGTCTTAGTTTTATAAGGAAAAAATATTAAAAAAACATATATTCGACAAAAAAACTACAATAAATACACAATCCATTACAGCTTTTCATCCACATAAAAACAATGAAAATATAGAAAACAAAAAGGTTTTCACAAATTAGGTACTATATTTCTAAACAATTCAATATGCAGCGTAATGTGAAATAAAAAAACTAAAATTTTTCCAGCGCGGGCAAATTTTTATAATTTTATGCTTAGTTTTTAAATGTTATTTTTATGTCGGGTTTTTAATATTTTAGTTATAATGAATATTATTTTTAATTTAAAGCGCTGATTTTTTCCAAAACTTTTTTTCACTATTTAAACTAACTCCCTAAATACCCTAAACTTGGGGCCGTCCAAAAACGACTGCGGCGGACGGCGTCTAGGTTCCAACTGATCTGAGCCGAGACCTGAGACCTAACAGACGCACATTCAGACTGCTACCTCCATCTGGGAGTCTAGACGAGGTGGGTGGAGGTACTATGGATGCAGTAGTCTAGTGTTTTCGTTAGATTAGGGGGACTGAGAACTTAAATTGCGAAAAGTGCACACTTACCAACAATACTGAGTTTCAAAAGAGCTCGTATGTTTCAACCACGTAACTATAGTCAGTTGGCAAAAGTAAAATGGCGTTTCTATAAACATCTACAATGTAATAATCTTTATCTACGCACATATCATTAGTGCTCTAAAATGCGTTCAGAAACCGTAGGAAATGACCAGCATTACTACAACCAATTTAACTATGAGAACTTTCTTATCTGTGGCAGTAGGTAAAATCTGTACTGTTATAACATAACAATCAATTTTTGTAAGGTTATGAGTTTAAATTTGGAACAGCTGTCAAAACTAAAGTAGGTTTCTATTCTAGTATCCATAGATATTAATATTGTTATCGATACGAAACGTCAATTCAGTATATTTTTTTATAAAAACCGCACGACATTTGATCTCGAGTGACATGAGAATATGGATACATTAGTTTGTATATGATTTAGAAAAAAAAAAAACATTCGTCTTGACGGAGGTTTGAATTGCCGCCATTATTGTTGTCATTTGTTTGTTGGTTCTTTGCTGTTACGAAAGTAGAATTGTGATAAGTTTATTGTAATTCACATTTTAGTTGAAAATATTGTTTCAATGTAAATGTAAATTACAACTATTACAATAAATAATCTGTTTATGTATTTGTTCATATTTATTTCTTACTGCATTAGTATATGTCGTTTTTAGATATTTTACAAGTAGCACTAGTGGTGTCGGTCATTTCCTTATGGCTTCTGAACCCATCTTAGAGTACTTATGATATGTGTGTTGATAAAGTAGTGTATACAACTGTACATAATTAGGCCTTAAAACACTCGTGTGATCCTATTATGAAACTCGCTGACGCTCGTTTCATAAAACCACACTCGTGTTTTAAGGCCTCTCATTATGTGTCAGTTGCATAAACTACTATTGTCAACGAGCAGGATAAAACGGAATGATTAAACGAACTTACCTGAAGTGAAGTTCTACCTCAGTTTTACGAGCTCGTTTTCAGAGATAAGTTTCCCGACCCCCCATTAATAATATACTTATTTTATTCCCTGTAATACAGGGTTGCTCACAAAGAACTATGAACTTAATGAAAACCGTGTAGTGTGTGTAGAGATGTAGCTTCTCTCTGCATCGTTTATCGCTTATATAGAGGGGAGTGCTCTGAGGAATTGTTCGGATTGATCCCTGCCGCATCTTTCCGCCATCGCTCTACGCGACAATTCTTTCATCCTCACCACTTGGATAGTTGGCAGTCAGAAATTTCATGCCTCGCACGACTGCATTGTGGAATGAATTGTCGCTTGCGGTATTTCCGGACCGATACGACCTTCAAACCTTCAAGAAAAGACCTTACTCCCACTTGAAAGGCCGACAACGCACTTGTGACTCCTCTGGTGTTGCAGGTGTCTATGGGTGACGGTAATCGCCTTCCATCAGGCAATCCGTTTGCTCGTTTGCCCCCTATGACGTAAAAAAAAGTGTAGCCAACATAACGGCAGCAACGCTGCGTTTTGTTTTTCCTTAGGCCTTTGAACATGTGATGACGTTTATTGCAAGACTTGCAAGACTTGCAAGCAACATACACTAAAGACTTACTTTTCGATATTTTGATATATATCAGTGTAGGTGCCTAGGTGCATGATGAAGCACTTACCCCGACTGACCTTATACTTGCATATTTGTTAAGTTTAAGCCGATGCTTTTTTTTACTTAGAAAACTACCGTAAGTCTGACATTAAAATACATCCGAAACGGTTTAACTCAGACCATAGAAGTCGAATATCGCTAGATATGTTTCAATTGTAAAAAATCTTATTTTAAAAACGGCTTCAACTAATTCGTCAACTCCCTGCCAGCTTGTGTCTGTCAGTTTTTGCGGTGGCAAGCCAAAAATTATAATTAGTGGCAAAAAACGAAGGTGACTCGACCTTGGAGCGTCCGTCTACCTTGGATGACAAATACTAGGAAAAAAGTTTCGTTTTGAAGATTAACGCGCTCGGCAACAAAGTCGTTGTTTTTGTACACATCGCTGCTGGACAAAGACTCCTCCAAGCTTCCTAAAGTACGACTAGGGTTTGCAATGGTGGTCGCTATGCAAAACGCGGGACATCCCGTTTCTAGCCCTAGATTATGGAAGCCGATTGTCCCGTTCCCGTTTTCAGGCTAGTCTCTTCAAGAGTGAATAGGCTGTTACTGAACCAGGGTGCGTCTTACTGAACCAAGGAGATCTTACACTCCGTAGTCGCTTACCATCAGCCCGTTTAACACAACTATGCTTCGCGACTCTTGTCGCGTGACATAGCATCGCCCGTCACTCTCCCTAGTACTGCGAAGAAAGATGGGTAATATTTCTCGCTCGAGAAAGAGCCGCGTGTCACCAATTCACCATTGTACTGGTGCTAGTGTTACTGATCAATAGCTGGTCAGTTTATGAATTAAAAAACCGGCCAAGAGCATGTCGGGCCACGCTCAGTGTAGGGTTCCGTAGTTGCCCATCCTTCACAATAGACTGGCTTAAAACAGCGGTTTTCAAAGATGGTTATAGGGTAATGTTTATCCGACTACGGTGAAAAAAAGGCGCTAGATCGCGGGCACTAGTGATAAATAATAATAATAATAATAATAAGACATTTATTCAATGTTTTTGTACATTTTTGGTTATGGAACATGTAGCAGTTGTATAGTAACAAAACAATGAAAAGGAAGATGGCTCAGCTAATGCCAGTGGCCTGAGCCAATATGACTCTAAAATGACTCTAATAAATTTCTTTAATAGTTACACGACAATTTTCGGTTATGTGCAACTGTGTTACTGTACGCACTTGCACTTGCGTTCGATCATCGACCCGTTCGAGTGCAATAACCGTGGCGCAAAAAACAATTTCGCGAGGCCGATGCTCTGCGGAATCAATGCTCCTGTCATGTGCTGATGTCCTGGTAGCACTTAAGTAGATCATAAGGCTATTTTTATTTATTATTGCGTTTTCCAAGACTCTGACTCGCGCACCGAGGGTTCCGTGCAAAAACTTATCCCGTCTTAACTAGCCGGATTAAGTGAAGTTTGCACCTAGTATGTATGGCGCAGAATACAAATGAGGTGCAAAGTTAACGCAACCAATCACGTTTGTTGTATAGGAGCCACCTTATATATTTATTTTATCCTGTTTTTTCGTATTTGTTAGCGGAAACACACATATACATCACACCGGATATATACATCATCGGTGAAAATATCACGGTTCATGAGATACAGCCTGGTGACAGACGAACAGACGGACGGACAGCGGAGGCCTATAGTACCTAATAGGGTCCCGTTTTTTACCCTTTGGGTACGGAACCCTCAAAAGCAACACATATTCTAACCTCATTTTTCAGATGACATTCCACAGTGAACTTTACAGTAACTAGACACCTGAAGGACAGACAGACAAACAATGGTTTCCGACGCCGAAATGTCTAGCAAAAAACATCAAAGTAACACAACACTTACATTCTGCAGTGCCGTGGCAGAAGGGCGTATATTTAATAGAGATTCCATTGGAATACGCCTTTTTAGGACGACAATGTTTTCATACTTGGACTAACGCGTTTTCGTTAGGGGCAAAAGTTGTGAAGCGTTTTTCTTATCGTAGTCAGATAATGATAAAATATACCATTTTAGGAACTGGATGGAAAGAAAATGTTCTTGTTCTGTATCGGATTTTTGCGCTTATTAGTTATTAGGATCAATCAACTATTTCCTGCCACTCATTGCCGTGGTGATGTCCCCTGGGGTCACTGTTTAAAACTACGATTTTCCGTGGTTGTGTTTAGCAAAAGCTTTGTTATTTAAGCAACATGTAAGAAGCCCATTCTTATGTAGACTTGACAATACCAGTAATAGAAATTATCAACACTTTTCTTAGAAGTTAATTCACTAATTGTCCCCTGGGTCACGGGACGGAATAACAGCAAGAAAAGTTGATCCACCCATTATTATAATATGTGTGTACTAGGCGACAGTTTTTAGCCAAAATCCCGCCGCAAATAGACGCCTAGTACACGAATCCTATAATTGGGCCATTTTTTTCTAAAGTTGTACACCCCACATTTATTTTATTTTCGATATTTTGGGTATTTTCTACTCAGAATCACGAGCTCTTTCGATCTAATTAGGAGAAAAAAACTGTCCCAATGCCTTTTCGTTCCATTCCGTTACCATTTCCATATAACCTACTTCAACGGTAACGGAATGGAAAAACAAAAAATGTATGAATATTTTGGGACAAAATCTTAATAAAGTTTTTTCTCCTAATTAGATTGAAAGAGCTCGTGATTCTGAGTAGAAATTACCCAAAATATCAAAAATAAAAAAAAAATGGGGTGTAAACTTTAGAAAAAATGGCCCAATTGGGTATTTGCGCAAAAATCGAAAAGGACCATTCGATCCCATTCAGTTAAAAAAAATTGTAAAAATTATTTTTTGGAGGAGCAAAAGACGAGAACGATATCTCGATTTGTATAACCCGGTTACGTTAAGTTTGGACCTCATTTGTATCCGACGACGCCATGTGCAAACTTATCGTAAACTGATAGTATGGTAAAAGGAACAATAATATGTCATCTTAAGATTTTCCTAAAATAACAACTAATGGAGAGAACCATAGAAAACTTAGGTATCCAATTTTAGAATTAGGTACAATATTTGGAATAGGTAGATATCACACTACTCGTAATATTATAAAGGCGAAGTGTGTTTGTGTGTATGTGTGTTACTACTTCAGGCTTAACCCCTTGCCGCATATTAAAAAAAAAATCTCGAAATTGAACTTTAACCTGTAAATAAATAAAATATACAAAATAAATAAACTTGATAAAATTGATAAAATGGATAAAATTGATAAAATGGATAAAATGAATAAAATAAATAAATATCGGACAACCTCACACAAATCAATATAGTCCCACAGTAAGCTCTAGTAGGCTTGTGTTATGGACACTAGATGACGATAAACATACTTATATAAATGAATACATCCCTACTTAAAAATTGGTAATCCATCACTTTATCGAAAAACGTTTCATCGATTATCGTTTCCCATAACACTATTCGCAGAATTTTGTTATAACTTAGGAATCATTCATCGAACTTCGTTACATCGCTTGTACATTTGCTCGAATTACCTTTCACCCAAGAATCAATTCATCGAATTTCACTTCATTATTTTATTTGTTCATCGACGTAGTCGTTCATCGAAACGTGTTTTTTTTTTTTTTTTTAATGATTCGTCCTTCCGGACAGGCTAAGACCATAGGCCATACTGGCAACCCGACTTGGCTAGATCCGACCTGGTTGGGTTAGGTTTAGGTTATTTTTTTTTTTATGACCTGAAACCCGACTTGGCTAGATCCGACCTGGTTGGGTTAGGTTTAGGTTATTTTTTTTTTATGACCTGAAACCCGACTTGGCTAGATCCGACCTGGTTGGGTTAGGTTTAGGTTATTTTTTTTTATGACCTGAAACCCGACTTGGCTAGATCCGACCTGGTTGGGTTAGGTTTAGGTTATTTTTTTTTTATGACCTGAAACCCGACTTGGCTAGATCCGACCTGGTTGGGTTAGGTTTAGGTTATTTTTTTTTTTATGACCTGAAACCCGACTTGGCTAGATCCGACCTGGTTGGGTTAGGTTTAGGTTATTTTTTTGTATAAATGGGACGTGCCATCGATGCAAGGTAAATTCGATGAATAGTTAAGCTACGATTTGAGACAAATTCGAAACAATTTACGTTGAATAGTTGATCGATGATTCGAAAAGCAATGAATTGATGATTATGTGATTCGAAAAAAAAAATGAAAAGACATTCGTGGAATAGTTTTCGATGAAATGAAAATCGATGTAAGGAATTACGATAAAATGATAGACACCCTAAAAATTACATCCATGACCCAGGCACAAATATTCGAGTTCAATAAGGTCGACATTAATAACTGTCATATATGCCTTCGTATGCGGTAGGGGGTTAAACGGCTGGACCAATTTAGATAAAATTCGGTATGGAGGTAGCTGACACCCTGGATTAACACATAGGCTACTTTTTATCCCGATTTTTTTGTGTCCCCGTGGGATTAGCGGGTAACACCTCAGGATGCAGCTAGTACAATATAAATCTATAATTATAAAACTCTAGACATCGGCTACATTGTAGCATTATTCTTATGTGTACCGATTACTCACTGAAGAACAGTTGCATAATAAGATTACGTTGTTACGCGAGCTATGGCTTCATTCATGTGTGTACTTATAACTCCATAAGTACGCCAACATAGGTACATATACACTCACGGACAAATATTTCGGACCACTTACATAAAATGAAATATCTCGAACACTGATCCAGCTAGCTTGCTAGCTATTCAAACCCAGGACCGCCGATTCACTACAAACTGTGCCAACCGCGTCGTCAATAGAATAGAGCGAGCCGCGCGCAAGGGAGAAAACGATGATGAAATTTTGTAACCATTGCGGAGCTTGAAAAGTGAACGTATGTAGCTTATGGATGATGCGCATCAATTTATCTACAGTCTGGCAAAAAGGAGTAGAAACTAAAAAGTGACAATACTGTAGTCGTCCCCGTTTTCTTAGATTGATTAGAAAGGGACGACACTACAGTATTGCCACTCTGATTTCTACTCTTTTTCGCCAGACTTTATACCGAACGACCCCAGAATCGGACAGCTATTTCTCTGAAAATCAGCGTCATGAAGTTAGTATTTCTTACGTCATGGCATTAAGCTGAGTGACGACCTTTTTAGCATTAATTTAATCTACACATTTAATCTACACTTTTTAGCATTAATTTAATCTACACATAAGTATTACGCGTTAATTATATTTATGTCTATATTATGCTAAATAAACTTATTTCTTTCTTTCTTATTTCCTCCGATCGTCTCGTAAAATAACTAATGTGCTGAGCTTGACATGCATACCGTATGAGTGTGTTCCTAGTACTCCTCGGTGATCTTAACCCTCATTAGTGTATAATGACAGGAATGATGACTGGTCAAATTGACGGACCTATAGTTTGATGCCATTGAAAAGTTGATTGATCTATACAAAAGATCTTTTCGATTGTTTTTTTTGTTATCTTATAGTCCCACATAGGTACGTATATACTACATTACAGGGCACCTAGGGCGGTGAATGTCCCAAATTGCAGGTGTTTTTGAAGGTGCCCCAGATGGGATGTGAGATGTGGGGCTGTTACTGCCTATGGTTTGTCTACAGTTGTACGTCCTGACGTGGCCAGGAAGTGAGATTTTCTCCCTGCGGAGCACTTTCTGATTGTAAAAGAAGTCTTTGGTTGTTTTTTTTTGTGATCATCTGAAGATACCAAACTTAACGTGCCTAATTTCGGCAAAATTGCGTTACATTAACCCGTGGTAAAAAGTTTACCGTGTGGTACCAACGTAACGGACATACTCCTACAGGAGAGGTACTTTCTCATCAATAAACACTTAAACAGTATCAATGAATATGCGAAAGTGAGTTTTATGAGGAGTGCTAAAGGAGCATATAACTTACCCTAACAATTCAATAATAAGCACGCGATACCAGGACATAATAAAAACCAGGATGTCGGAAGTCCGTTGACCTGGGCACGGGGTTCAATCGCCTATCACCTTCACCGGGTTTCGACAAAAACACACTTTTTATGCTTGCCTGGTAACAGCGTAGCGCAATTATAAGTATTGAATTACGTCATTATTCGGTTGCTATGAACTTCTTTTAGTTTCACTAATATTCCTAAGTTAATTTTCTGTTTAAGACCAAGGATGAATTTCAGAAAATAAAGAGACCTAATAAAAATACCGTGACATATTGCAAGTTGCAAATTAATTCAATAATGACACGTGTTGTTAGGGAAAAAGTGGAAATACCCCCCCACAATCCACATGCAGAGTAATTCATCCAGAAAACCGATGGAAATTATCAGACGTGAAAAATTGAAATTGATGGTATGGTATCAAGTCTTACTTTCATTTCATCGCGAATATAAAGCGCTAATTTTGTTTTTTTTTTATCCATTACAAAGCCATTACTATTAAAAAGTATCTAATATGATACCTACTCTTAAGGTGCTCTCCTCCTCGGATTGACTGCCAGTATTGAGTATTTCATATCTTCATAAATGAAAATCTATGATAGGTACTGAAAATGAAAATGTGTGTAGATAGTTAAAGTAGTGTATGCTACTGTACATAATTAGGTCTTAAAACACTCGTGTGTTTATATTATTAAACTCGCCTTCGGCTCGTTTCATAAAACCGCACTCGTGTAAGATCTCTCATTATGTAACAGTTGCATAAACTACTATTAAAATTCGGGTTGATATAAAGTTGGGATCGAATTAGAAAATAAGGTGTAATTTCAAACTGGGAAATGCGTGTTCCTCTAGTTATGTACAGTTCACTATCATTAAGAGGAAACCAAAGTCGTTGTTACAAAATACTTGCCTAGTATACATGTATTTTGCGTTTAATAACTAAGTAGATACATGGAATTTCCTTGCGGTTTTTTTGCAACAGCTGTAATAATAGTAATGTGTAACAGGAGCGGATATCGTCATCCGAGACATCGATTGAAATAATGGACTTTATTCTGCAAGTAGTAGGCCACAAGGGCACTTTTACAAGTCTGAGTCTACCGGTTTCACAAGACACCACTGTTGAGAAGAAGCGCCGAAATAAACTCAACAGTCAGTAATTTTTAGGGTTCCGTACCCAAAGGGTAAAAACGGGACCCTATTACTGAGACTTCGCTGTACGTCCGTCTGTCACCAGGCTGTATCTCAAGAACGGTGATAGCTAGAGAGTTGAAATTTTCACAGATGATGTATTTCTATTGCCCCTATAACAACAAATACTAAAAATAAAATAAAATAAATATTTAAGGGGGCAAGTTTGTTGTATGGGAATACAACAAACTTGTTTTATGGTACGGAACCCTTCATGCGCGATTCGGACTCGCACTTGCCCAATTTTTTGATCAGACTACTCATAGAATCTTCATTTATATATAGAGTGAATCAAGTCACGTCATATGGCACCCCATTATATATTTAGGAAACTATAAGGCGTATCAAAATAAAACTATTTAGTTTTAAATGCAGCAGTGTACGGAAACAAAAATTTGATGATCAAGCAATAAAGAATGCTTTGTCCTAGACGGGCTTACAACGTCGGTGTCAGTATTACAATTTTGCGATGTCGAATATATTATGACTGTGGCGGTCAAAGGTTAACAGATAAAAAAACAACCCAAGTCAATGTATGACACACACTTTTTTTTCTCGGTAATACTTGGGTACATTCACGTAGAATCCGTTCCTGATGATAAACTCTTGATCGATGACTAATAAAAAAAGATTTTACAATTCTGCGTAACATCACTGGATGGTTTCTGAGCATTTCCTTTGTATTATTGATTTTATATACATGCCAATGCCAAGACTTATAATTGTAGTGCATTCTTGTTGTATATCCGTACTAATATTATACATGCGAAAGTGTGTCCGTCTGTCTGTCTGTCTGTCTGTTACCTCTTCACGCTTTAACCGCTGAACCGATTTAGATGTAATTTGGTATGGAGATATTTTGAGACCCGGGAAAGGACATAGGATACTTTTCATCCCGAATAAATTTAGTGTTCCCGTGGGATGGGCGGGTAACACCGCGGGGCACAGCTAGTAATATATACAACAAGAATCATAGTCATATTATGACTGTTTAGTTGATGAGGTGCAAAGTTAACGCAACCGACTACGTTTGTTGTACGAGAGACTCACTAAAATATATATTTTTTTATTCTGTTTTTAGTATTTGTTATAGCGGCAACAGAAATACCTACGTCACCTGTTGACATTACAACTATCTAACTATCACGGTTCATGAGATACAGACTAGAGACAGTATCGGGCAAAAAATGGCAAAAAAAAAACACTTAAGTATTTATTTTATTCTGTTTTTAGTAGATGTTGTAGCATTAACAGAAATAAATCATCTGTGAAAATTTCAACTGTCTAGCTATCACGGTTTATGACATGCAGCCTGGTGATAGACGGACAGACGGACGGACAACGGAGTCTTAGTAATAGGGTTTCGCTTTAACCTTTGGGTACGGAATCCTAAAAATGAGCAGTGGTATTATCATGTTTTTTTTACCTCTAAAACCATCCGTGCATCGAAACCCCCGGGGTATGTTTATTATTGCTACCTGACATGCACTTGTATTTAGTTTATTTGTTAGTATACCACAAATATATAAACATCCATTGTCTCCAGTGCGTTAACCCTGCATATGGCTCGCTTGTGGACCTATTTAACGAAAGGTCGGGCTTTGACCGGTTGAAACGCCGCACTGTTTGTCCCTTGAGCTGTTGAAGGGTTACTATACTGATCCCTGTCATTGCTCCATACTCGCGAAGTTGACCAAAGGTGAATATGGGTGGATCAACTTTTTTCTTGCTGTTATACTGTCCCGTGACCCAGGGGACAATAGTGATTATGATTAAACTTCTCAGATAAGTGTTGATAATTTATATAACTGATATTGTCAGGAGATAGTCCACATAAGAATGGGCTTATGACTGCTTAAATCACAAAGCTTTTGCTAAATATAACCACTGAAACTCGTAGTTTTAAAAAGTGACCCAGCGGACATCACCATGGCAACGAGCGACAGAAAAAAGTTGATTGACCCTTATTATAGTGTGGAGAGGCACTGCGCTGCGGAATCCCATCAACTGGTTTTTTTTTCTTTTTTTTTTCCATGGTAGCTTCCCAAGTAACACAAGTTGCTGTATAACTATTCACATTTGGACTATTTTAGAGCTCTTGGTGTAATAAGACTCTAATAAGAGTTCGCTGGTAGACTTTCAGCTGAATAATAGCATTCAGTACTTTTTATTCAGATTAAGTCTGATTAACAGCTGCATTACGTCCAAAAAATGTATCATTATATCGCTTCTATTAAGCTTTTACCACTTTGAGCTGCATAGTAGCATTCAGTAATTTTTATTCAGCTTAAGTCTGATTAACAGCTGCATTATGTCCACAAAAGCATCATTATATCGCTTCTATTCAGCTTTAACCGGGATTTAGACCTTTTACCTGAATAAGGGCTGTATATTGGATAAAATTTTGCTGACAGCGGTATAACGAGGTATGTGTGAACTACTATTCCGCTGACTTTTAAGGTACCACGAGTGAACTATTATACAGTCAATAGGCGTATAATGGATGAAATGTGGTTTATTATACTGCGTAATGCTGACCGTATTTACCGTTAACCAACCTTTATACTGCCGTTGATATAGTCTGCATAGGGGCTGTTTAAACATTCACTAGATGCCTAAATGCTCTTTAAAGGTACACTAATGTACCGGTATACCGGTTGTTACTTAATAGTAGTTCACAAAAGTAACTTTCATCAGACTTTGTCTGAATAAATGAGTAGGTGTGGACCTTTGTGCAGTAAATGAAGTAAATGTGGTACCTAAATCAGTTTATTTATCTGTTGATGGCTGAGAAACGGATCTTGCTCCACTAAAGTAAAATAACAAAGAATAATTTGTATTGCACTAAAAGTATCCAAGAGGCTTAAATGTGGATTCCTAAATTGCTATATAAGACCTGTTTAAATGTTCACGGCAAGGCTAAATACCGAGCATGTGAACTATTAAACATAAACAAAACAGGTTATAGCTGATTACAGTTCACGTGTTGAATTTTACACAGTTTTTTGCTAATTAGCAGAACACAAGTGACCAACAAAATAGCCCTTAGCAAGAATTTGAATGTATAATGGTTCACATCGCTGCTTAGCATCAAGCCACCATTTTATATTGTGAATTTATAAATTATCGTATATTTTTTTTCGTTTTAAGAGGTTTAGGCGTGAATACTAAACCGAAAGAACTAATGTTTACTTCCTAAAATCATTGTAATAACTTTTAACCTAATATTTACGTTTAAAGCAATAAAAAAATATTTGTAATGTTTACACCAAGGCTTATTTATATCAAATATCAGAGAAAAAAATGAATATTTTCGTGGCGCGTCAAAAATATCTTATATATTATATAGGTATAATGACAGTAAACTCCCATTCCCAATCATTTTCTTCACGTTATTGTGAAAAACAGCTACATTCCCGATCGTAAAAAAATGTGTCCTCCATTAAAAAATACTTTGTAACTTGTAACACTTGACACAATAAAGTCACCATCACCTGTGCATTGAGTCGAACCAATTATGTTACTGTTTGGCAATGTTTAATAAAAATAGTTTCTCATAATACAGCTCAGCGGCAGCCTATGTATGCTTAAAAGATTTATAAAGGTGCACATGTGAATAAAATTCTGAATAAAGGGTAACTAGTGCTCCCTTAGTCAGTTGGTATTCAGCCCTTATAACTCCTGTAACCCTTTATACCACCGTTAAATTGCTCTTAAGCAGCTTTTAAGCAGCAATGTGAACTTAGGGCTGAATAATTTGTGCCCATTTAAGAGCTTTAAGGTCTGTATAAGGTCTTATACAGCCCTTATACAGGTAATGTATTCAGCTTTAAGAGTAATTGACATAACTTATTCAGGTGTTATACAGACTATGTGTGTTACTTGGGTTGCGGGTCCGACGGACCCTTTGCACTGCTGGTGCCAGACGTGCTACTCCGCTTGGAGAAGCACCGGAGAACATCAACTGGTATTATTAAGCCATTGATACAAAGATCAAAGCTTAAAGAAAAATTTAAATGATAACTCACTGTAGAAGATACCGGGACTCAAACCCTCTGGATTGCCGGGCCAGCACGTTAACCATATTCATATTCATATTTTTATTTGGTAAAGATAAAAATTCATTACACGTCATTCATTTTACACACATTCATATTATATAAACAATTTTAGGTAGTATTGATAACAAGTTTAAAAATGATTGCTTTCCAACCATTTCGCCGTGTTTAGTTTGCACCTGGTATGGCGCCGGATACAAATGAGGTGCAAAGCTAACGCAACCGATCACGTTTGTTGTATGGGAGCCCCCTTAAACAATTATTTTATTCTGATTTTTAGTATTTGTTGTTATAGCGGCAACAGAAATACATCATATGTGATTCAACTGTCTAACTATCAAGGTTCATGAGATACAGCCTGGTGACAGACGGACAGACAAACGGACAGTGGTGTCTTAATAATAGGGTCCCGTTTTTAGGGTTCCGTACCCAAAGGGTAAAAACGGGACCCTATTACTCCCCCGTCCCGTTTTTACCCTAACACAAGCCTTCTTGAGCTTAATTTGGGACTAGGTTGATTTGTGTGAGGTTGTCTGATATTTATTTATATTTATTTATTTTATTTACCCTTTGGGTACGGAACCCTAAAAACTATGACAGCTGCCAGAAAACTTCATTACCGCCATTACCGGGTAATATTTGTCGTAATGTGCGACTCCTGAATGCATCATGGAGGCCTATGATATGTGTCTAGATAAAGTAAATAGTGTATGTAACTGTACATACTTAATTAGGCATTAAAACACTCGTGTGATGTTATTATGAAACTTGCCTTCGGCGCGTTTCATAAACCTACACTCGTGTTTATTATGTACAATCACATAAACTACTATTACTTTCAGTCTTTATTTTAATTAATTCAAAAGATCGGACCTGCCCTATTTAAAACGAGAATATAGTAAAATCACTACATAAGTAGTTAGTATAAAACATAAGTCGCTTCCTGCTCTCTCTGTCCGTCTGTCAGTCCCTATAATATGCATGCTTAGATCTTTAAAATTAGGTTTTTTAATAGATATAATGATTCAAGATGACGGTTTATACGTATAACACATGAATAATTTATCAGCATTGCACCCGTACGAAGCCGGGGCGGGTCGTTTAAAATAAAACAATGACTTTCGAGCCGAAGAAAGTCGGTTCGCAAGCAAAAAGGCGAAACCTCTTAAACTCAGTAATAAAACGAAAGTTGAAAAACCTCAGGGTTCGTGACCGGGCCACGCACTGAAGGGCGTTCGGGACAATAGTGATGGGATCGAACCGGAAATTTCGGAAGTTTACCGGTAAAAATATAAAACGACAAAAAAAATGATGGCCAAATTGCCATCATTGCAAATTGACTTTGACTTTGACAAACTTTCGCCCTTGTAATATTAGTGTGATACAATGAAGGTTGAGTGATTTATTTACTTCGAATTTGAACATGATAAATGATAAGTAACACGTAGGGACATAATAAATGGAAGTAGGTAGGATTTTTTACGGAAAATTTTAACACAAAGCATCGTTCATTTGTAAACAAATAATACTTGTTAAAAATCAACATTAAATGTTTACACGGTAGGTATTATTTACACTAACCGCAAACAACACTGACATTTTGACATTGACTTTGAAACAATGTCATGCAACATTAAAGTAAGCTGCTCGATCACTTTGTCATTTTTTCTTGATGATTAGAGTTACATTTGTAAGCTTTGATTATGTTAAATTACACTCATATGTAACAATTATATTACACTAGCCAAGTCATTTCTAGGGTTCCGTACCCAAAGGGTAGAAACGGGACCCACTGACTACTGAGACTTTGCTGTCCGTCCGTCCATCCGTTCGTCCGTCCGTCCGTCTGTCACCAGGCTGTATCTCAAGGACGGTGACAGCTAGACAGTTGAAATTTTCACAGATGATGTATTTCTATTGCCGCTATAACAACAAATACTAAAAATAAAATAAATATTTAAGGGGGGCTCCCATACAACAAACTTGTTATAGATTAATGGTACGGAACCCTTAATGCGCGAGTCGGACTCGCACTTGCCCAACTTTTTTGTTGGTCTTATCTTATACATATATGGAATCTGTTGTACAAACGTAGATCAGATAAAAAAGCAACAATATGCAGAATAAATAAATAAAGAATGAATAAATATTAAGGGACAATGTCACACAAATCGACCTAGTCCCAAACCAAGCAAAGTTTGTAATTGTAACATGGATACTTAGACAACTATATACATAAACATGATATACAAAAACATAGATAACATCCATGACCCGGGAACAAATATTCGAGTTCATCACACAAATATTTGCCCCGGTTTCGAGCCCAGGACCGCCGGCTCAGTACACAGGAGCACTACAAACTGCGTCAACCGCATCGTTAAGTATATTTATTTATATATTTAAACTTTATTGCACAAAATACATAAGTAAAAGTACAAATGGCGGACTTAATGCCATGAGGCATTCTCTACCAGTCAACCACAAGGTCAAACAGAGACATTATAGGTGCGGGACATGTGCGGGAAGGGTGTACAACAATACGTGTATACACACGATGCAAATGTCGAAACATAAAACACTAGTTACGTTGATAAATACATATTTATGGATATATATATATACTCGTATATATATTGATACTATATCGTTGCGCGTAAATTGCCAGTATATTAACATACTGGCGATTTACACGCAACGAGTTTGATACAATATGGCGCCTCGTGGCGAACTACGAAGCTGTTGTTGACCTTCTATCGCAAAATATTTATTTCTAACAAAAACACGCTGGCAACATATCCGCCATTTTGGCTCGTAATGATGTTTTCATCACACTTGGTCGAAAACAAGGGTTTACATGCTAGAAAAGCGGGCAGTAAGTCGTATATTACGCCCTAGGGCGGTAGGTCGTATATTTCGCCCTAGGGCGGTAGGTCGTAGTCGTATATTTCGCCCTGGGGCGGTAAGTAATTTTCGTATTGACTACTGATACTTTTGTTTTATTTCCTCCAAAGTGTGATAAAAACGTCGTACGTGACTCTGGTGTAAAGGAATTCCAAACTCGTGTCATTAAAGCCCTCGCCTTTGGCTTCGGGCTTCTTATAGACACTCGTTTGTAATTCCTAGTTTACCACCCTTGTTACGTAATTTACTATTAATCAGTAGTCAGTACTTTAGTGACCTGCCAGTAGTAAATAAGTTTAGATAGCGCTATCTTCACCTAGACATAAATTAAGACTATCAGAATGACTTATAGTGCACTTGCATGCATAATAAAAGTCTATATAATGAAAGACGGTAACGAGGGACAACTGCCTGTCTGTCTGTCTGTCCCTGTGTATGCTTAGATCTTTAAAAATACAAAACGGATTTTGATACAGTTTTTTAATGGATAGAGTGATTCAAGAGGAAGGTTTATATGTATAATACTTGCATAGTATAGCAGTGCACCCGTGCGAAGCCGGGGCGGGTCGCTAGTTTATAATAAAGTTCATTAAAACTTTAGTGAGACATATACATATAATTATTATATTAAGCGGTTTACACTCACGTGAAATTATGAGGAACGGCCCGACATGTTTCGAACTCGTATAGAGCTCTTCATCAGGGCATGCTGCTGACAATTTCACGTGTGTAAACCGGTTAATACAATAATTATATACAGTTAACTGATATAATCACACGTTTATTAAGAGGTAATAATGTAATGTTTTAGTTCTTGTTTTTTTCGAATGCGAAGTAGTTAGTGTCAAATGATTACTACTGCAATTAATACACAATCGATACAACACAAAGGTAACAATATACCAAAAGGCATACTTAAATTGTCAGCCATTTTTGATGCTGAGAAAGTGAGACAACACCTAGGTACCTAAGCATAAATTGGTTGACTTTGCATATTAGACAAAGATTTAATCGTTTTATTTGATTTGTCTTTGGGGCTATCTTTAAATGTATTACTCTATTTGTCCTTTAAAGCGTATTTAAGTTATTCTAAGGGTAGAGTAGATACAGTCAACCAATTTGATTTCTAGGCCACTATAGAACCTTTACACAATGACAATGATTTTAGATTTCAAGCGGCTTTCATATTGAGGTTCACTATGTGACACTGACAAGGTACGAAATGGCCCAACAATCACTGACACAGGTTGACTGCACCTTCAGTACGCTATAAAACACAAAATAAATGTAAATCTGCGATAACAATATAAGGGTAGATTAAGATTATGATTTTCGAAAGGTAACAATGTGTGATGTCATATTGACACTTATTTTTTATGATGCTATCGTATAAAGGACGCTAAAATAAGCATGTTTTGTATGGGAAACTTTTCTCTCAACTGGATAATTACCAAGATAAATGACGGATTATAAAATGTTAAATTTTCAATGATGAAACCGAAAACTGTAGGTTATGTTAGGTTTGTTTATGACCATGGATCGGAGCGTCAGAATGCTTGCTTACTTTATTGCAAAATGTTTGGAAGAACTGCGACAAAATGGAACATCGGTCAAAAACCGAAAACTGTAGGTTAGGTTAGGTTCGTTTATGACCATGGATAGCGGAGCGTCAGAATGCTTGCTTACTTTATTGCAAAATGTTTGGAAGAACTGCGACAAAATGGAACATGGGTCAAAAACCGAAAACTGTAGGTTAGGTTAGGTTTGTTTATGACCATGGATAGCGGAGCGTCAGAATGCTTGCTTACTTTATTGCAAAATGTTTGGAAGAACTGCGACAAAATGGAACATGGGTCAAAAACCGAAAACTGTAGGTTAGGTTAGGTTTGTTTATGACCATGGATAGCGGAGCGAGCGAAGCGAGCGGAGCGTCGAAACACTTGCTTGCTTTATACACACAATTGACAGGTTAGATAAGGTTTACAAGAGAATGAAATGCTATACTGAGCGAGCAAACAAATCCATCAAAATCCCCCCTTTTCCTCCCCCTTTCCTAATTAGATCTAAAATGCCAATAAGTACCTAATTTAAATACCATGCGATTGTCCATTTAACTTTAGTTTGTAATTGTAACCGCTTAAGGCACCGATGGTGAAAGTTGCCTAACCTGAAACCTGATTAAATGTCAAATTAGTTTTAAAGTCAAGGTTTGGAAAGGTAACAGAACAAGATTTATTGTTCTCGCGAATTATATGAACAAGTGACTAATTGAACCATTGCTTTTAGGTAAATTAGCTGGATGATGACATACCGTAAACATAGCGCAATAGTTAATTAAACATGTACATAAGTAGGTATTTGTATACCAGTATTCCCAATACAGCTGGCATTTTATCTAGTTGCATCTCTTTCGCTTATTATGTCAATGGAGCATCGGATATCTGGCAACGAGTAAGTGAATTGCCAGCCTAATAATAATACATAATACCAACTTACAGACTTTACGTTAGCTTAACAAAATCTTGTGAGCATATCGACGGCAAAAAGCGGAAACGCCAGCGTTATAAATAAAATTCAATAATATTGCATATGTGTACAGTCGCCCTCAGAGATACCACAGCATATAAGGCGTTCATAAATACATATCTGAACACGTCTCTTATTGACTGGGCGTTACAGTACATGTTCAGATATTTATGAACGTCTTATATGCTGCGATATATCTGATGGCGACTGTACTATAATGCTTTGATTGAAGAAGTTCGTTTGGATACCTACACAAAGGATTCTACTTCATTGAAAAAAAAAATACATAGCTAATTAATTACACTTAACCTACCTATACCTATTAAAATTTACGTACATACTTAAAGGAATTAGAAAAAGCTACATAGTCTATTATCATCTTGAGAAAAGAAAAATAAAACGGGCTACCCCCATCCGCCATATTTGATTCAAGATGGCAGGTGCTGACGTCACAAACAGCTGTTCGGACCTGAGACAAGTGAAAAATCACGGTCATAGAAGCTCCGTTGTTGGTCAAAGTCCGAGTTCTGAACTGCATATAAATGCAATGAAAAGTGAATAAACAAACTATTGAACTATTACTTAACAAACACACTACAGCTACACTAAACAAATGTTGACAGAAGCCATAAATATAATTAGAACCTGTAACACAGCATTCATCAAACATTTCCTCAATAGGTAAAACTTTACCGTTTTACCAACACGCAATCTAGATTTCGAACCGGTAAAATCGATAAAGAACGCACAGCACTAGCCGGACAGGTCTAAAGGGCTTGACTGAAAGGAGCTTAACCCGTTATAAAAAAGATGCGGTCTTTGGCCTTAAAAAAAAAAACAAAACCACAGCTGATCATTGCGTGCAGGCTGCAGGTTTATCCAACAAACAGTAATTTTACATATAATAAGTTGTTTCACTAACACTTTTTTACAGAAAGAAACTGTTCTGTAAATAATGTATGCAATTTAACCAGCCAAATAACGTTGCGTTCACTTTGCAAGGGACTTAATGCAACGAAATACTCCGCAAACTGCCAGAGTAACACCAAACCTGTATAATAACTTTCTAAACCCGTAGAAGATCACACAGCGAAAAACACGAGCACGAAGAAAAATAGCTGTCCAATCATGAATAATATCCAGTGAAACCACACTGGAACCCAAACATATGGAAAGACATACCTTTTTTTATTAGCAAACTAGTCGTCAACTCCACTTATAAACACCTACGCTATAATATAACACTTAGATAATCGTGTCTTTTTCTCTTCAAATACATTATTACACTGTGAGACAAGTCCGGACACGCAGAAATGCTGTCCAAATGGATATTATATTCAGGTAAATCGCTTTAATTAAACTGAGCGAGCGTCCGCGTATCGCTCGCTCTAGTCGCAAACTAAAATGTCAGCTGGCTACGAACTCTCTCATTGGCCAATCGATTGAGAGAAACCATCGAAACAGTGGTACAGACACTGTTTTATCTCCTTATCTCCTTCTAGATCCTACTATCTCGCTCACACCCAGTATTAGCTCAGCGACCTTGATACGATTTTCATACAATTTTGAGCACTTTTTCGTACAATTTTGCGTGAATAACATTTTTGACATGAGAATCTATACGTTTTCAACGCATTTGAGTCATTTTATACAGAGGACTTCGTGGATTCAATCATATGGGAGACAAAGCAATGTGTCAACAATTATAATGTGTGTCTGTAGCACAGAAATCATGGCATATTGACATTTGTGGAAAGGCTTTTCATTGGTCGGCGCACAGCTGTTTTTGACGCGTGTCGGCCATATTTGTTTAGAATCATTTTCGATGCTAGATGGCAGCTCGATGTGGCCAACAACAACTGAATCAGAACCAAAACAATAAAAAAAGGGATCTAAAAAATTCTATATTTCAATTACTAAGCTGTCTGGTGTTAGTTTGTGGACCAAAATCTTTTTTTTTGTGGCATTATAATGATAAAAGATGTCTAATTGACTTCAATGATGACACGTATCCGTATTGATCTTTACGTTGCTATGGCAACAGACTTGTTTGATTACAATATAATGCAACCAATTTAAATAGGCGTTTGAATTATTGGCATCTGTAGACAAACAACATCCTTTATTTCATGATTGGGTGCTATAATTGTGATTTGAGTCAAACTTTTCTTTCGCGTACAAAGATGGATTCGAGTGACTTAATAGAAAGAGAAAATGAATTTAAAAAGCTTAATAAGCAATTGGAAAAGAAGACTGAGAGTTTAATGAAGCAAATAGAGAAAGCAATGGTAGGTCGTTTGACAATATTTATCAATATAATGAACATTTTTTTTTCTGTATAGTTTGGGGTGAGAAAATTATGCAATTGACGACTGCGCCACCTATTGGCGGATTTCTGAAGGAATTGTATTATTATTATACAGGATGGGTTACGAAAGTAAAACAAAACAAATTTTAATTTTACAAAAACAAGTCTGCATGCACATCTTATTCCAAATGTCAGTTCATTTTAGTTTATGTAAAAATATTTTACTAGGTTTATAGTTGTTGCTGTCGTTATTAGGTGTTATCAATTTGACTTTTAAAACACTCAAATTGAATGTTGCAGTGTCTATCCTATACTAATGTCCACATTTGTTTTATTTTCCAGCAAAAACCAGATTTCTTCTCAGAAATACCTCATAATATATCTCTCCCCCAACCTCCCACCCAAAAAAAGCATTGCTGTGACTCTCCTAAGTCAAATTTCTCTCCCAAGACTACTCCGACGAAAATTAAAACAAAATCTCCCGCCAAAACTACGATCAAAAATATAGAGCCACAGGCAATTTGTGAAGACCATGGTTGTAATCATTATGCCAAAAATTTTAATGCTGTGGAAGAACGAAGGGACTTGGATATCGAATTTTTATATGCGTTTGTCACAGTGAATATTAAAGATAAAGTTTTACCGGCATCATTTACGAAAGGTAATAAGTAAATACTTATTTCGGTAACTATTTTCAGTTATTTTTTACTGGCTATCACATAAATAACAATCGAAAGAGAATATTTTAATGTGATTAAAACGTTTTCTTTTCTTTTTCAGATGGTGTATCAGTAGAAAGTGTATGCAAATTTTTGGCATCCAAGACAAAACTGCTGCAGGAACAAATAGACACGTTGCAATCAACTCTTGAGAAGAAAGTAAGCCATTTTTTGCAAAATTTCTAGCGTTTAGCCTTTTAAGACTTAAGTTATCATCTAGCTTTTGCCACTAGCCACTCACCTTCCACTTGGATGCCAATCTTTCTAGTTAGGAGGCTCCATTGAAATTGTCAAACCAGGTTCTTAGTGTACAAATGCGTCATTAATACCCGGAGTTGATCATTGCCTCCTTAATCAGAGATTACCTACGTACCGTGGAACTCTCCTTTCCTGATTCAAAAGATGTTAAGCCTCGATCTCTTGCGCTATGCTCTATTGGAGAATATTTTTTGTAAACTAGATCATGTTTAAATAAATAATAATAAAATATATGTTTAAAGAGATTACCCGTTTGTTGTGTTTCTTTTGTATTTGTAGGCATCACAATGTGAAAAGCACCTGGCTAGGCAAGCAGATCTTGAGTCGGAGAGGATGACTTTTTTGAACAACATCAACAATATGTCTGCAGAGCTAAGCTGTGCAAAGGCAAAGTGTACGTCGCTGCAGAATCGACTCAATGTAAGTCACACAAATCTATTTCTTAGTTCATAGGTCGCAGCTCCCTTAATGACAAAACCTATAGCCTATGGTCAAGCTTCAAAGGTATAAAGGTACCTTTAAAATAAAATCTAGTGCTCAATGCATTCAGCAGGTTTCATTAAGTAATATAAAATTAAATGTTAGATATTAATTTCTGTATACGGGATTTTGTCGAGGTGAGAATCCAAGACGCACTTAGCCGCTTCATGTAAAAACATGTAACCTTACATTATTCAATTCAGGAGAAAGAGCGTATTTGCGAGAAACAACGCTCCGAATTGGACAGCATGAGAACTCGATTGAAACAATTGACAGCGAAGAGCTCCCGCACAGATTCCAAGTGTGACGCATATGAGAGGACCATAGACAAGATGAAGAAAGAGCTAGAGAGCGCTAAGATCATCGAGAAGGTTTGTTTCTATGTATATAATATATAGTCTGTAAACAACCAAAACTTACTAAATAACAAATACCTACTTAAAAGTCTAAGTAAGTAGATTGACACTGAGATATGAGCTTAAATACGAGGTTTTGAAGAGTAGCGACAGAAATTTTAGTGAGTTTTGGTTGTCACCAGGCGATAGTATTTATGACTGACTTTAAATAAATGAAATATAATAATTTATTCCCTAAGTAGGCCACAAGGGTAATTTTTTTACAAGTAAGGTTGATAAACTTAATTTAATCATCTGAAAGAGAAACTCGCTGTTTGTCGTATCAGAATAGCAAAGGCTATAGGGGAAAGTGTCAACCACCGAGCTCTCTACAAGAAATAAATACTACGTAGACAAAGACGCTTATCTCATTACATTCACGCTAAAAGTGAATACACTGATTGCAGATTTAAAATTGAAACAAAAAAAAAATAGATGGCAATGGCATGGTGACTACAGGTGACCGAAAGTGTAGTCACGTTTATTTTACACCCTGTATACTCAGCAGAGTATGTATCTTTGATACTGTACTGGTTGTAGTATTCATTAATATATTTATACTAATAAGTACAATTTGTATATAACAGACGGTCTTATCTAAATAAGAGCAATCTCCTTCAGATTGATTCAATATTATTTTTATATAATAATATTTCCTTTTTCCTACAACGCAATTTGGGCCCAATACGTTGTTATATACATATTATAATAGAATATAATTGATACTATACAAAACTTTTTTCCAGGAATTTCGCACAGCATCCCGCGATCTTTCGGCATCGCACCAAAGCGCCATCTCTCGGTTGGATTCGCGAATCAAGGCGCTCACATTACGTATTCATAAGCAAGCAGAACTAATAGACAACTTGAAGCGGCAAAATGCTTTATTGACGACAGATTCCGCGACAAAAGCGATTGAAAAAGAGTACTGCAAGCTTTTGGATAAAGACTTTTGATAAGATGACTGCTTTTTTATTATATTCCTAAAACCTAATGAAAGCGTTATATTAAATATTACATTAAAGTGGAAATTAGGCATGAATTATGCATTATCATAAATTCGCCCAACTTCGGTCAACTTTGCGAGAAGTGCGGAGCAGTAAAGCCCTAATAAACTCCAAACTTTTTTATATAATTCGTTTATTTATTTCCACGCCATCTTGTGACCGTTCTAGTTAATAACAGAAGATGATCACAGTTTTTATTTGGTTCATTTCAAATTCATCATACATATGATTTGATTTGACCGAATAAAATGGTATGGTGATGGTGGTATCTAACGATATCTGACATACCTACAATCGATAATAGGGGGCGACTTGGGAATGGTAGACGAAACGAAGTGGCAATGTTGCCGAACTATAATAAGAAGTTGCACAAAGAGAGAACGTGAACAAAGTGAACCTAAACAAATATTTTTAGGCGTAACTCGCAAAATATAAAATTGCTTCATAAAAATTACCGAAATAAAACATTTTTAGAGAAAATGATTAACCAAAACTGGCAACACCACGACGCTCTGCTCTAGCAACATCCACGAACTGTCAAACGTTGGCTGACGTAAAATTTTCCACTTGACTGTAAAAATCTTTGTTTTCACGACGAGAGCTATCAGACGTCCGCAATTCAAGCCCCAGCGGCATCGTGTAACGCGTGATGTGATAGCACCCATGTCCGACTTAGAGAGCAAAGGCCAGGAGGCCATGACCGATCATAGGAGACCATTTTTCTACCCCGACAGTAGTAGTGATACGGAAGAGTACAGAAGAGACAACGAGGATAGAAGAAAGAGGTTGTCTAAGAGGAATATGCCTCCTATGAGGACGCGTTTGCCTTCAGCTAGTATGCCTCCGAAGAATCAAGCGAACACACCACTTCCTTCTACATCCTCTGCTCAGGAACCTCCCAGGAACGGAAAACAGCTATGTGAAGACAGGATCACGTTAGTAGTGGATAACACAAGATTCGTGGTGGATCCAGCGCAGTTCACAGCACATCCCAATACTATGCTTGGGAGGATGTTTAGTTCAGGTGCGTAGGCTTACTAGTTCATTTAGTTGCAAAAAGCTGTTGGCCTACTTTTGTTTTGATATGTAAGATATTTGATCTAATTCTATTGCATCAACCATGATAATGATCAGTGATCGGCGAGTAGCATTCTATGTCACTTTGATGTCCAACGTAATGACTAATATGGGTCTGTTGTTAAAATTAAAACCACGTTGGTAAAATGTAAATTGTTTTTGTATTGTTTGATTACTAAATTTTTCACCACAATGCATTGCTGATTTAAGATGCTTTTGAATATTTCTTTTGCTTTTTGCAAACAAATTGATATTACATTCAGTGCATAAGATAAACCTCTTGTTTTGTCGTGGATCAGATCCAGTTGATTCTGTAACCACTTACAAGTAGTAAATTCGCTAGGCATATTTTACACCAAATAACATGGTGAACACTCCAGAAATATAATGAAATAATCAATTCAGTTGCACTTGTACAATTGATGTGTAACTGTAAAGTAATTATAGGAACGTCAATAAGACAAGTGTAAGCCAGAATTAATGTAAACACTTTCGTTCGATTGATAATTATTTGTGTCTTGGTACTTAATACAAATGTTAAAACCTCGGTAGTTAAATTTGATATCAAAGAATCTTTTTTAATAGGTATATACATTTTGCACAAAATTAAATAGAATCTTATCCATACTATGTCGCAAAAATGCTACCGTTTGCTGATCTCTGATAATGATATGTACCTGTTCTATGCATAAGTATCATTTTCAAAGATTTGTGTTTTTAAACTATATTATATTTTTAGTTGTTACAAAATTAACATTACTCATGACTGTAAACATTATTTTATTGCTCATATCCCATGTGCAGGTGTGTTTATTACTCTTCACATAACAACAGAGTGAATCAACTTATTTTTTGCGTAGAAATGGTATGCTATGACTCATTTACATCCCTTGGTCTTGTCAACAAATTATGTGGCTACAGGTAATTTATCTATAGCGGTAAGATAATAAACCGCTACATAAACAAATATTGCTTAGTGACTAACCAATGTATATAGTTAATAAACATAACTAATCTATATACTATATGTATAAAACTCAAAGGTGACTGACTGACTGACTGACTGACTGACGTAGTGATCTATCAACGCACAGCCCAAACTAATGGATGGATCGGGCTGAAATTTGGCATGCAGGTAGATGTTATGACGTAGGCATCCGCTAAGAAAGGATTTTTCAAAATTCACCCCCTAAAGGGGTGAAATGGGGGTCCAAAGTTTGTATGGGGAAACAAGATTAGTTAGACTATTTTATTCGAAACTTCACAGGAGTATTCCTAACGATAAATGAGTAAACACGTGTTTCAGGTTTTTTGAAAACTCAACCCCTAAAAGGGAGAAATGTGGTGACAAAGTCTGAAAATCAGCATGGGTATTGTTTTTATGGTTTATCGGGTCGCTGATTACAAAAACCGCAACGATTTTAAAATCCAACGTGGCGGACGTGAGTTACCATCTCCCCTGTTGGGGTGAAATGGGGTTGAAATGTCTAAATACTAAACCGCTGGTTCTAGAGAGTTCAAATTTGGCACGTAGGTTCCTTATAAGGTGTAGGGGTGCACCAAGAAAGGAGTTTTTAAAACTCACCCCCTACAGGGGTGAAATGGGGTTCCAAAGTTTGTATGGGGAAACAAGATTAGTTAGACTATTTTATTCAAAACTTCAGAGGAGTATTTCTAACAATAAATAAGTAAACACGTGTTTCAGGTTTTTTGAAAATTCAACCCCTAAAAGGGAGAAATGTGGTGACAAAGTCTGAAAATCAGCATGAGTGTTGTTTTTGTGGTTTATCGGGTCGCTGATTACGAAAACCGCAACGATTTTAAAATCCAACGTGGCGGACGTGAGTTACCATCTTCCCTGTTGGGGTGAAATGGGGTTGAAATGTCTAAATACTAAACCGCTGGTTCTAGAGAGTCCATATTTGGACTCGGGATTCGGGTCGCCTGTTGGGGTGCGATGGGGTTGAAATGACTAAATATGAGTACGGGTGTAATTTTTATGGTTTGTTGGGACGTTAATTGCGAATATGCCACCGATTTTGAAATTTTATTTGTGGTCATGAAAATTCTTGAAAGCATTTGCGTCAAATTGCAATTTAATAGGTCCAGTAGTTTTGCAGCAAATCGATTGTAACAGACGGACTGAAAGACACACGTGATCCTATAAGGGGGTTCTTTTTTTGCTTTTGAGGTATGGATAGAGACCCGTGTTATCCTAATAGATTAAAAAAGTAGTATTTGGTGGCATCTCGATCGTCGTCAATCGGTACCTATAGGCGGGCGGCGCGTTGGGACGGGATGAGTAATGATCGGGAAACTTCCTGCATCCGTAATAAATACATTCAAGCTTTTCAATAATAAGTCATTTCAGAATTCTGAATTACATTTATCTGGCTCAGAATAATACATTTTTTATTCATCAATGAAGAGAACCTCAATATCTTACAATAGAACATGACGTAACTTATAACATGGCTTAGAATCATTAAACCAATCTCGAATAACAAGTCTCAGGGGCAAACTCTCAAATTTGCGGGTATTGACTTGAGAGAACATTGCTTCTCTCATGGACAGTTTAATGTTGCTTGCTCTCGAGTAAGTTTAACCAAGTAGCTTGATAGTTTTAGCGCCTAATGACCGATTAGTCAAGAATATTGTGTAAAAAGAAGTTTTGTAGGCCCTATTTTTTACACACGCTAAACAAAAGTAAAGCCGCAAAAACTATACATAATTAATAATAATACTTCTTAACGCGAGCGAAGCCGCGGGCACAAGCTAGTTATTCATAAAAGAGAATCTCTACATTAGACACCATCTAATTATTTATTTTCAGCCTTATACATTCAAATTTTATTTTTATTTAGTTTGCTTGTAATATTGGTCTTACTCTTTCATTTCAAATCTGGTTGCCCCTCGGCAAAGGCCTCCTCTAGCCTCTTCCATTCATGTCTCCCACTCTGCGCCATGTTTTTCCTGCCACCTGGCATATAAGACCATAGTTATGCAGAAAGCGACCAAAGTTTTTTTTTCATAATGCAAAAAGCGACCAAACTCATTAATTGATTAAGAAGTCATTTTGACAAAAAATCTACGATGGTCGCTTTCTGCATAACTATGGTCATATCATCCTCCCATCTCTTTTGTGGTCTCCCTCTCTTTCTATATCCTTCCTTTGGGTATCACTGTAACTAGCTTGCACCATTTTTCCTCGTCTTGTGACATGACCTGCCCGCACCACTTTAATCTTCTAACTTTTTGTATGATGTCATAGACCATTGATTTAGTTCTGATGGTCTTGTTTTTAGTTTATCCGCTTTCCAAACTCCAACCACACTCCTCGCCATCGCTCTTTGGCAAGTAACAAGATGGTGCTACTTTGGGGCAAGGACCAGGTTCGGCAACAATATCTGACACCATCGATTATTACAAAATATTTTATAGGATGCTCCATGTCATTAACTGAGTGAGCAAAGCGTCTCCACTGCCGCTTGGTGTACAATTCTTTTGTATGTCCCGGACGATTTGTGGCTGTTCTTGCATTTGCATATCTTAACTGATTCGTCTGGCTCGGTTTTCAGACACCTGCCTACTGAGCCGGCGGTCCCAGGTTCGAATCCCGGCCGGGGGCAAATATTTGTGTGATGAACTCGAATATTTGTGCTTGGGTCATGTTGTTCTATGTATTTAAGTATTTATTTATCTATATAAGTACGTATATCGTCTTCTAGTACCCATAACACAAGCCTTTTTGAGCTTAATTTGGGATTAGATCGATTTGTGTGAGGTTGTCCGATATTTATTTATTATTATTCTTTCCTATGAAATTTTGTGATTACGTTCGATAGGTACGTGTATAATTTTATTGTTTATTTGGTTTTTAGAAATTTTTAATGGTTGTGATATGGGGGTTGAACGTGTAAAAGTTACAAATTTTGGCACTTTCGAAGCAAACTCTTGAAGTCTTAGCTGACAGAGCCACAGTATTTTTAATTCATCAACAACTTATTTCACTGAGGTCACTGTATGGAATAGAAGACTGTTGTAATAAAGAATGGTGGTTGCTGGTTGTTAATGATTAGCCGATGTAGGATGTAAAGATTCTTCTTTATTGATAACTACTTAAATATACATTGGTTTGTGGCTGATATAAGCAATATTTGCTTTGGTTAAATATCTTTGTCTTAATACTGCACTGTGTCTGTGTAGTACAGAAGGCATTGTATTAAGTAAGAGTTGTTTTATAATAATAACTGTCACTGAACTATGTATCGTATCACCCAAAAATTACCACTGATTGATCCAGAAATTGGAAAAAGAGTTATATCATTGTCAATGGGTTTTACATGAAACATTAACAATCATTAAAGTCAAATGTTTACAATGAAGCGAAAAATTAAAAAAATATTGGTACAGACAGGATTCGAACCTGCGTTTCCAACGGCTTTCCGGGCCAACACGGGCGTAGTAGATGACGCTACGATGCCACCCTAAGGCATGTTGAAGCAACTGGTTGAAAGATTCAATGGCTCTGACATCTGGTTCGGTGGTCCAATTGGTAGGAAGCCCGTGTTGGCCCGGAAAGCCGTTGGAAACGCAGGTTCGAATCCTGTCCTAACCATTAAATTTTGAAATTTTTCGCTTCATTGTAAACGTTTGCTTTACGTTAGCAGACGTTACTGCTTTAATAAAAATAATGATTAAAGTCTTTCTATATGTATTTCAGGCCTAGAATTCACACACCCTAACGAGCGTGGGGAATACGAAGTGGCTGAAGGCATCTCCGCAACGGTATTCCGAGCTATCCTGGAGTATTACCGGGGTGGAGCGATCCGGTGTCCTCCTGCAGTGTCCGTGCAGGAGTTGAGAGAGGCATGCGATTATCTGCTGGTGCCGTTTGATGCTGACACTGTTAGATGCCAGGTATATCTAGAGTACCTACTCCTTTTTTAATACAGCCAGACAGTTCTCTCCATAGTCCATACCAGTCTACGGGTTTAAGTGTATTAAATAAATAATAAATAAATAAAATGTTAGCTTCTACATTTTTATGATGACCTGGTACTTTAGTAGCCAGGTGTATCTAGATTATTCCCTTTTTAGTCAGCCAAACGGTTCTCTCCACACCACTCTATGGGTTGAAGTATATTGAGATCAGCCAGTTTAGAACAACTTGGCTTCGCAACTGTTGTCGTGCGACATAGCATCCGTCACTCTCTCACGGTACTGTGCAGTTAGAGACAGATAATATATCGCGCGCGAGAAAGTGTCGCGTGTCACAAAGGTGTTAGCTTCTACATTTTATGACGAACTGGTACTCTGCCTGCCAATCTTTAACTAGATTTTGGTTTTGATGTATTTGCATAAAACTGATCCAACGCATAGTAAAGGAAATGAAAACATACCTGTCTCTTATTGTCATTGCGACGAGAGCAAAGGAGGAATGTGTTATTTACTTGACTGTACTTATGATTATGACAGCCTAGTATTTGTATCTCTGCAACAGTGTTCTGAGCTATCCTGGAATATTATCATGGAGCCATCCATTCTGCCGTGCTAAGGTAAATGGCGACCTTTTGCTATGGACCTCCATACAAAAAGGTCGCGTTTGTGTTAGCACGGCAGCATTATCCACCTGCAGTGTCTTTACAGGCACTGAAGACGGCTTTCGATTATCTAATGGCGTTCTTTGATGCTGCCAGCTTTGAAAACGACCCATTGTTATCGAGATTGGACTATTTAGGTCGATTAGTATTCATTAAGAGTTAACATTTGTGCTCAAAAGAACAGTCTGTTATTAAATAAAATAAATAAATAAATATTAAGGGACAATCATACACAAATCGACCTAGTCCCAAACTAAGCAAAGCTTGTAGTATGGGTACTAGACGACGTTATACATAATATATAAATACATATATAGATAACATCCATGACCCAAGAACAAATATTTTGCACAAATATTTGCCCCGGCCGGGATTCGAACCCGGGACCGCCGACTCCGTAGGCAGGTGTCTACCAACCGAGCCAAACGCGTCGTCAAATAATTGGAAAATAATATTGGAAAAAGCTTAGGTTCATCTTTTCCTTTAATTGGTTAACCATTCTACATCACCTCTGAAACTTTGTATCAATGTTTCCAGAACCTTCGAGGCTTGCTTCACGAACTATCCAACGAAGGAGCTCGTAGACAGTTCGAGAACTTTCTGGAACGGCTCATCCTGCCTCTGATGGTGTCTTCGGCGAGACGAGGGGACCGCGAGTGCCACGCAGTGGTCCTGCTAGATGATGATGCGGTGGAATGGGATGAACAATACCCGCCACAGATGGGGGACGAGTACAGCCAGACTGTTCTGTCCACGCCGCTCTATAGGTTCTTCAAATATATTGAGAACAGGTCAGTATGCTTACTCTTTTTGCTCATGATATCCTAGTCGTCCTAGTACAGAACTATACATCCATGAGCACATTGACATAAGTGAGCTCCTAGTGCTTCCACGCACTTATGACGCCCTGGTAGTTTTAGCAGCCGCAACGTATCGTTTACCTCAGTGGACTTACACAAAACTGCGAATAAAAACTGCGAATATAAAGGTAAGTTCAGACCCCTAACCGAAGCGTATCAAAATAGCGATATTTGTAGTCAAAGATAAAGGTGAGTTACGACTGCATTTTTATGATATCCTGGTAGCTCTAGTATAAGTAAAGGTCCTATGAAAACTCCTATTCAACAAGGGAGCTCGTAGACAGTTCGAGAATGTCCTACTTCCTCATGATGTCCTCATCAAGACGAGGGAATCGCGAGTGCCACGCCGTGGTCCTGCTAGGATGAACTGTACCCGCCACAGATGGGGGACGAGTACAGCCAGACTGTTCTGTCCACGCCGCTCTATAGGTTCTTCAAATATATTGAGAACAGGTCAGTATGCTAAATCTTGCATGGTCATGATATCCTAGTCGTCCTAGTACAGAACTATACATCCCTGAGCATATTGACATAAGTGAGCTCCTAGTGCTTCCACGCACTTATGACGCCCTGGTAGTTTTAGCAGCCGCAACTTATTTAATACCTAAGAGGACTTACACATAACTGCGAATATAAAGGTGAGTTCAGATCCCTAATGACTTGCAGGCTTGCCGAAGCGTATCAAAATAGCGATATTTGTAGTCAAAGACAAAGGTGAGTTTCTACTGCATTCTTATGATATACTGGTAGCTCTGGCCAGTGGTCGTTATTATAAAAGCATTAAATTAATTGTATCTTTTCGTCTTTTACAGGGATGTGGCGAAGCAAGTGATGAAAGAGCGAGGCCTCAAGAAGATACGTCTCGGGGTCGAGGGCTATCCGACTTACAAAGAAAAAGTTCGCAAAAGGTACTTAACATTTATTTAATGATTCACAAGTATGCTGCCCTAGCTTAATCCATTGTCCTTGTACCAAATGTACCCTAGCCATCAGTTTATCACTGCCACTGGCAACATACTTTGGTTAAATATCTTCGTCTTAAGACACTGCGGTATGCGAAAAGATATTATGCAGAACCCTCGAACACTACTTATGTGCGTTGGATTCGATAAGTAACCTCCTTTTCGATCATTCGTTATGTTAATATTTGTCAAGCGGTAATCTTTTGTAAAAGTGCAATTTAAATTGAACAAAATTATGGTACTGTACATAAAATATTTGCGTGAGATTCTTCGCTCTTTGTAGTTTCAACAAACTTATGGCCAGTGTTAAAGCCCAGGGATATTGGCTCTACAAACAGCTTTCATAATGGCAATAATATATGCATTATAAAATGTCAATAGCTGTATGTCGTTATCAACCAAATTCAAAACTTTATATGTTGGAATGCAGCTCAATCCTTCGTTTGCCATCTGAAATAAATACGAAATCGCATTGAAACTGAAAATTCGTGCAGTTTTGGCTTTATTATGCGAAAATTACTTGAAATTTGCGGAATATTTTGGCCTGTTTCCTCTTTGTTTACATCGGTGATATTCACTGACTTTCAACGTTGGTTATAAAATAATTGTCGTTGCCAATAAAACAAATTATAACCGCTAATAATCCGCAATATGGCGTGGACTTATTCGGCTACAACTGAATTTGCCAATTAAACCAAATATCTATCTCATAATCTTACAGGCCCGGAGGGCGAGCAGAAGTCATATACAACTACGTGCAACGTCCCTTCATCCACATGTCCTGGGAAAAGGAGGAGGCCAAGAGCCGCCACGTAGACTTCCAGTGCTTCAAGTCCAAGAGCGTCACCAACCTGGCTGAGGCTACTGCTGACCCTGTTATGGAGCTGGAAAACGGGGTTAGAGAGCTGGAGGTTGAAGTGCAGGTAAACTCCTGAAGTTTTGTGGTGTCCTAGTACTCATAAAGTAAATCATAGAATAAAAAGTAGTAAACTTCTACACGCTTATGATTGAAATGAAATGAAATAATTTATTCAGTAAGTAGGCCACTTTTACAAGTCAGATTATGAATCTACCGGCATTTTGCAAGAGGAGACCGCTGTTTGAGAAGAAAGCCGAAAGAAACTCAACAGTAAGTATGTTTTTCGTAAATAATATTTAAAACAATTACATTACATTTGTGTTATAATTACATGGGTACACGATTATTAATTACCTAGTGACCCTGGTAGATTTATGCCTATCACTTACAATAGTTACAATCTGCCCATGCTACGTTGTACAGTCGAGTTCATTTACATCTACACACTTACGAGAACAAAAATATCTGAACACGACCCTATTGTCAGGAGCATAAAATCGTGTTCAGATATTTTTGTTCTCGTAAGTGTGTACATGTAAATTAACTCGACTGTACATAAGGTGACATAAGGTGAGAACTTCTAAGGCTCATGATGTCTTGGTACAATACAATACAATACAACACAACAATTCTTTATTGCACACCAACAAGATTTTTTTTACAATTGAAACCTTAATTTACAATGTACATACCAGGGACTGAAAGTAACCGAAATCAATACAAACGACCAGTAGGTACCAAACATTTACTCAAAACGTATTAATAACCTTTCAGCCGGAGGTCCCAGCAGAGATTCCAGCAGAGGAGGAACCGGCGCAGTGACCCGCTCGCGCCGCGCTGGCGCTGCTCGCCGGCCTGTGCTGGTACCACGCCTGACCACGGTACCACTTCCTAGTACGGTACCACTTAGTAGTACGGTACCACTTAGTAATACGGTACCACTTAGTAGTACGGTACCACTTAGTAGTACGGTACCACTTCGTACCCACGAGTATATTCCGGACCCTTATCTCTCTACTGCGTCGACTATGTACCACGGTACCACTTCCTAGTACGGTACCACTTAGTAGTACGCTACCACTTAGTAGTACGGTACCACTTAGTAATACGGTACCACTTAGTAGTACGGTACCACTTCGTACCCACGAGTATAGTCCGGACCCTTATCTCTCTACTGCGTCGACTATGTACCACGCTTGACCACGGTACCACTTCGTAGTACGGTACCACTTCGTACCCACGAGTATAGTCCGGACCCTTATCTCTCTACTGCGTCGACTATGTACCACGCCTGACCACGGTACCACTTCGTAGTACGGTACCACTTAGTAGTACGGTACCACTTCGTAGTACGGTACCACTTCGTACCCACGAGTATAGTCCGGACCCTTATCTCTCTACTGCGTCGACTATTGCTACTGGTACCACGCCACCTACTCCGATATATCTTCTATTCTACGTTTTACTGAATTGTTTGATAGCAGACTGAACATGTAAAGGCGAATGGTACCACTTTGCCACTACTTCAGAATATGTGACGTTTTCAATCAAAAGGGTCCACTTTGTCGCTTACCATAAGGACGAAATTAGTTTGCGTCTTTATACCAGTAACCCGTCAAACACGTCCTTATGGTTAATCGACAAAGTGGTACCTTTTGCTTCTAAACGTCACATATGCGGAGGACTTTTAGCGACTGTTCAAATTAAGAGAGACGTGTGTATAATTTTCCACCTTATGGTTGTGTGAGTTGTGTTTGATATACATTGGTTTACACGAGTAAAGAGCTAGGTACCTCTCAGCAACCTCCCAAATATACTCTATTGTACGCATGAGAGAAACGAGTGGAATATGGACACGGACTTTGCTAGTATGGATAATCAATCGTACTACTACTTTGTATGTTAGACATACTTTGGATATGAAGAAGTCTCAACTGGAATACGTTACGTACCACTCAAATACTAATCTTCTACTTCACACCATGTAGATACTTACAATTTGAGTTAAATTTTAAAAGGAGAATTGTGTACAACCGAGAAGGTACTACTATTCTACTGTACTCATTTACATAAGAGCTAACGAAATTAGAAGATGAAGTATTGATTTGGTACCACGGTACCACTTTTCCACTTTGTTGATGAGTTGTTTTGGTACCGTGGTAATGTATGAGAGACATTCAACGCACACTGTCTGCGATAATTTGCATATTATTGTTATATTAATGGTCAAATAAACTGGTACTTGTTGGTTTTGTCAATATATTTCAACCTGGAGAAATTAGGTTTAATAAAATAGTTTTATAATTGTATTCATGAATTTTCCTGATTCAGTACATTTTGTATTCATTTTTCAAGTTAAATGATCGTTTACCATAAGATGGATTTTTAGTAATTTCTTTCTGAATAATATTTTATATCGTTCATATTTACGACTATTTTGTATTTCTGTAGCTTATTATACCAGCCTTAAATGAAAACAAAAAAGGAGAAAAGGCTGAAAACTGGTTGCCGGCTCTGGGGGCTCCTATTTTTCTTTATTTCATTTACTATTGACCAATACTAACAAGAACTAGTCGGCCAGTATTTAATACTTGTATAGTTAAATAAATTTATACTTTGGGTATAGAGGCTTAGTTTTATTGGACATACTAAAATACTTAATTGAGTCGATTATGGCACTGGTCCCACCAAGGGCGAGGAAGCGATATCTGTCGACTATTTTCTCGCTCGAGAAACGAACAAAAGATATAGCCTCCGTGTAAAAGAGACAGATATAACAATAGCTGATCGCTGGCTACTCACGCTGCCGGCGACTACTCTCTTCACTAGTTGATGTCAGCGATAAAATAAACTCGCTCAGTGGTACTCGCTTGGCGGTCAGAACTCTCGCTTAGATATCAACCAGCGATCATTTCACTGTAGTTGTCATCCATAGTTACCTACTTGAAACAGACTTCTAATGCCGTTGAATACAGTACCTTTACCATGGGTTAACGCATTCGCTACCGAGTAGCGCTACGGGCTACGCTCGTAGCCGATAACATGGGAAAAACCGTATGTAGCGAAAACTTACTACTAGCAGAGCGCCCGGCTACCGGGTTGTTGGTGTCGAAAGTGTTAACCTAATTGCACTCGCTAGCGATTGTATGGAGAATAGGTACAATGCTCCTAACGGTCACATTGTAGAACTACAATTCCCCATACAAATTGTTTACGTAGTTGATAGCGAGATACAGACACTCATTGATAAGGGTACAGACTGGGATCTGATACGGTTATTCGGCCTCATACAATACCGTTATTCAATTTCTGTTTTTCGCTAAATAAAAATAAATAAATATCGGACAACCTCACACAAATCGATCTAGTCCCAAATTAAGCTCAAGGAGGCTTGTGTTATGAATACTAGACGACGATATACGTACTTATATAGATAAATATATACTTAAATACATAGAAAGACCATGACCCAAGCACAAATATTCGAGTTCATCACACAAATATTTGCCCTGGCCGGGGTTCGAACTTCGAACCCGGGACCGCCGGCTCAGTAGGCAGGTGTCTACAAACCGAGCCAAATGCGTCGTCCTTGATATTTATAGTAAACTAATTTCAAAGATTTGTATCTATGACGAAATTTTATTTGATAACATTCCAAAAAAAAATGCGTAATTAAAGCCCGACCAGAAATAAATTAGGATTGTCAAGAGGGCGCTATTTATAAGAATTATATGGCAACAATTTTGCAACCAATCGCAACCACACTATAATGAACTTAGTTTAAATACCTGTCAGTTCCTCGTAATATCATTTAATGGAATGCACTCTTTTCCTGTTTTTTTTTTTGTGTAGTAAACACGTGTACATTTTATTTATGATATCACGTTCACGATTGTGAATGGTTTTCGGCATTTTCTTGGGATATTTTTAAATATTTGTCTTTTAAAGAAACCACCACGAATGACATTGACATTGTTGACAAACCACCATAAAATCATTGCCAGTGTAAGAAATTAGTTCGAGTGAAACTCCGCAATATGGCGCATCCTCATATATTTCTGGTCAGCCTTTAGAAAGATATTACAATTTTAATGAATACCGGTATCGATACTTGGGTACAAGACAGCATTCTCGCCCGCCTCGCCCGAGCGAGTGGCGTATCACCCGTCGTACTCAAACACTCGCTTATAGCCGAGCGACCAAACTATCGGAACTACACGCTCGCTTATCGCTGCTCGCCGAGTCGTTTGGGCTTGTGCGCAAATCACGCGAGGTTCGAGGGGGGTAACGGAAAAATCACGGCAGATCACGTTGGGGGAGGGAGGGGTATGAGGACCTCACGTGTATTTTTCTACAGTGTCCGAACTAAGAAAAAAATCTACCACATGAGCATTCTCGGTTTCGTTAAAAATAAATCTTCACTTATTATTATACTTTAAAATAGAATAGCGAGTCTATTTTACGAAATAATGGCGGAAGAAAATACACGTGAAGTTGTGAGCCTAACAAAGCCTCACCAAATATCACCGAGCACAGTCTTTTACAAACACCGTTTTGTAAGTAGACCTGTTCTTGAGCAATGAAAGGAAATGTAAATTTCATGACACCGATATGAGCAAACTGAGAAACAAAATAAAACTACAGGACCTATCGATGTGGGAGTTTTAGTTTGATATTCGTAACGATTGAAAAAAATCGGCGTGAGACAAAACGGGGTTTGTAAAAGACTGTGCAGGGGGAGGGCGGTTCAAAAAGTTGCCGAAAAATACCTCGCCTGTTTTGTGCACAAGCCTTTTCTAGTTCTAATCGCTTCTCGCTCATCGTCGGCGGGACCAGTGCCTGTGTTATTGTGTTTGTGTCGCACAATATTGGTGTTCGTTTTGGTGGGGATTACGCTGTCTGTCCACTAAAGTGAGCGGGGAAAATTAACCAGTCAAGTCCGAAAGAAGAGCATTTAATCAATCAATGAATATAATTTACTCCAGGCGTCTGTCCATAGATTCATACATCAAAACTAACGTACAAATCAATTGAAACAATAATATCGTCGGGGATAGTGCAATACCTAGTAAGTAACAAGTGTATATACGAATCAGTATTGAAACAAATGCTAAGTATTTTATTGAAATGAACACTTTATCGACAGCTGTTATTTACGCGGTATTGCACTATCCCCGACGATATGAAATAAACACAGACGTTAGTTCGTCGACGTGCGACGTAACTTCTGGGTGTCGGGTGACCGCGGAATCGCCGGAACACGACACCTTTCGTCCAGAATTCCTGTACCCTTACCATCAGTTTATAGACAGTTCTCGCTAGCGACTCTCTAAATGATTTGTATGGAGAATTGTAGTTCTACAAAGTAACCGCCAGGGCGCTGTGTTATTCTAAAAAAACAAAACAGTTGAAACAAAGAAAAAAAATATTATAACAATTTTTTTTTTTGAAATATGTGATTTCAAAGGTACGAAATTTTTTAGATAACTTTTTTAACCTAAAAGAAATTTTGAAATTGTTTTTAGAATTTTCATAATATAACAAAACAATAATTGTATGACAACCATGAACTTAAACGCACTTTTTCACGGTGAAAATGGCAAATTACTTATTTTCTCCATACAAATACTGGTACCCAATCCACAGAGGACGTCTTACGTAGGTAGGCCATCTGTATGGAGCGTTTTAGTGCTCTGTAGGAATGTTGAACTATGGCGGTAATTTCTGACTTTTAGAACAGTCTAAGTGTAGGTAGTCCCATATAGACATCTGATCCCAATAAAAAATAGCATCGATTGATAACCTCGAAAAAAAAAATGTCCGCACGCTTATTGCTGCGGTGTCGGATTAAATCTGAGAAATATGATCGGTCTATTTCAAACATCTCCGCTTTAGTGGACAGGCACCCTTATTCAACAGCCTTGTATGCCAGCAACTGACACCTTTACTCCATGCTTTGAGTGGAAAATATTTTATAAATGAATGTATCATTGTATTATTAACGTCTTATACATTCTAAGTGGTGATATTTTAAATATTTATGTCATATCAATATTGCATTGCTTTTTTAACGTATTTAATGTTTACCTAAGTTTCTTTCACCATTGCTATAAAGACTTCAATAAAGTATAGATAAAAAACGTATGTGTTATAACATATACAGTCAGTTGAAAGGATTAAATTACAGTCAATATGGGTAACTTTGACCCTTCCGTATAAGATTGGCCCACACTTTCAGACTGCCTGTTTTAATCGTTTTACTGCTGTAATGTATTTCAAATTGTAAAAAAAAAATTGTAGCTGTGCAAATACATTATTCATGCGCTGTAGAAGTAAATCAATTAACGCTGGCAGTGTGTAAGTGTGGGCCAAAGTTATACGGTCTGGTCAAAGTTATGCGGTCGAGTCAAAGTTACCCATATTGTCAATCTGTAATAGTATTTTGATGTATGTATTTAGTTACATTTATATGCCAATGTCAAATATGGCTTTGCCCAATGGCTTGTGTATACTAAATCTATTCCAATAAATTGTGTTCTATTTTATAATAAAGGATCTTGTAAAAAATAGCAATTTTTTCTTTGGACCCTCGAAATCATGAAAAGGAGAGAAGGGGTTTATCGCCCTATAATTTTAACGACGCGATTGGCGCAGTTTGTAGCCTACTGAGCCGATGTTTCCGGGTTCGAATCCCGGCAAGGGGAAATATATGTGTGATGAACAAGAATATTAGATGCTAACTGACGTGTATTAAACTTTATAATAACCAAGACATCATTTTAATAGTTATGAATAATAATAAAGTTACTAAACTAACATTTCTTAATTTGTATATAAGGTGAGTCGGGGCTATTGTAGCTATGGGGTTATTGTATCTTCTTACCATTATAATAGTCTGTGACCCTTAAAATGGTCTGTGTATGAAAAGGATTGTGTATATATACCATTGGTCTGTGTATCCTATATATACACAGACCATTATAATGGTCACAGACCATTCTAATGGTAAGAAGATACAATAACCCCATAGCTACAATAGCCCCGACTCACCTTAGATACAAAGATTACAAAGGCTAAATAAGTTTCTGTCAAAAATAACATTTTAGTGGCAAGCTTTATAGCCGACTGTACTTTTCTTTGGATATCCATCAAATGCTCACTGAGACGATTCTAAAGAGCCCAAGCTCGGTAGGATTGCTTTTTCTATTATAGAGTTCCTATGGCCACATTCCGGCTCCATCATCAGATCAGCCCCATGGCACCATATTATGACACCGAACTATGAATATTTTGTTGCATTTTGTGAGTTCGTTCGGAGCAATGAAATACCTAACTGCAACGATAGGCAACTCGATCTTGTCCTGGCGGGCGCGGACGTGCGCGGCGGCGTGCGGCCGGCGGACGCCTACCACCCGCCGCTCGTCGTCGTGGTGGCCGCCGCCACCTCCAGCGTTCAGGACTGCGCGCCAGACGGGTCATCCCAGAACTCTCATTCTGAATTATTACTTTGCAAAAAATGGAATTTTTACAAAGCTGATTTTGGGTTTCTGTACCATTCGTTAGCGAGTTTGGATTGGAGTAGTTTATATAATATTGAGGACTCTGACGAAGTGGTTAAATATTTTTATGAGAAATTGAATAAAGTTATAGATGACTGTGTTCCAAGTAAAAAGCGAAATCGTGTAAACTCTAGGTACTCTTACCCCGAGTGGTACACGCCTGAGCTCATTCGCGACATTCAACATAAACATCAGCTGCATAAGCAGTATAAAATTAGTAAGTCTGATAGCGATTATGTATTGTTTGCAGAGCGGACGTTAAGCGGGCAATCAAAGCGGCACACGACTCGTACATGGACCGTGTTCAGAACCACTTAGCTAAAGAACCTAAAAGTTTTTGGGACTTCATAAGAACCAAGAGAGGTACCGTATGTAAGCCAAAGTTAGCGATTAACGGACGTGTACTTTCTGAACAAGAATGTGCCGATGAATTTGCCAGTTTTTTCCACTCGGTATACAATCCTAGCCCGGCTCTGTTGGACGTGGCGTCGGCGGACGCGGGCTCGGCGGCGAGCGGCGCGCGCGCGCACGCGGCCCGGCTGGAGCCGGCGGAGGTGCGGCAGGCGCTGCGGGCGCTCCAGCCGAAGCGCTCTGCGGGGCCCCCCGGGATACCCCCTTATATTTTTAAGGACTGCCGTAATGTATTAGCTGAGCCGTTGTGTCATGTTTTTAATACTTGCCTTAAGTTTGCCGTCTTTCCTGATAGGTGGAAGCTGACGAGAGTGGTTCCGGTGCCTAAGGGAAAGGGTGGACCTAGTGCTGCCGATTATCGACCGGTCGCAGTACTGTGCACGCCGGCTAAGGTATTTGAATCGGCGATCTACAAGTCGGTGGAGGCGCAAGTCAGCTGCCAGTTGTCGGATGCCCAATATGGCTTCCGGAGTGCGCGTAGTACTACCGGCAACTTACTGCATCTTATGTTTCACATAGTTCCAGCTGTTGATGCAGGAGATCAGGTTGATGTGGCATACTTCGACTTCCGGAAGGCATTCGACACGGTCGACAATGACGTCCTACTAAGTAAGTTGGCTAATGCAGGATTTAGTCCACATACTCTTATATTCTTTGCTAACTATATGAGAAACAGGCGGCAGTATATGGACTATGCTGGCCATCTATCACAGCCGTATTTTACGAGGTCAGGTGTAAGCCAGGGGAGTAACTTAGGACCGTTAGAATTTATTTTAATGGTCAATGACCTTCCCGAAGTCGTACGAGACTCTGTTTGATTGCTCTTCGCTGATGATCTGAAGCTAGTTCGGAGAATAAACGACAACTCAGACTGTTTAAAACTACAGGAAGACATCGATCGAGTAGTAGGCTGGAGTCAAGCGTATAAATTACGGTTTAACGCATCAAAGTGTGCCGTAATTTCGTTTACCAAATCTCGAAATCCTCGGTGTTTCCAGTACATGCTGGAGGGCGTCCAGATGCAGCGGATTAATGAGGTAAAGGATTTAGGAGTGCTTCTTAAATCAGATCTTAGCTTTCGGGAACATATAACGCAAGTCTGTAAGAAAGCTTTCCGGAATCTGGGTTTCGTAATGAGACAATCGCGAGCATTTACAAACATTAACGCGATTCGTGCACTGTACGAAGCGATAGTTAGGAGCCATTTAGAATGCAATGCAGTCATCTGGAGCCAGCAAGAGACTAAATATAGGCTCATGTTGGAGCGTATTCAAAATAAATTTATCAGGTTTTTATATCTGAAACTGTATGGAGTTTACCCCTATTATCCCCTGATGTATCCTACTTTGTTCGTGTTAGGAACGGTAGGATACAACCAGTTAGAAGTCCGAAGGGAGTTGGCGCTCGCTTCGTATTTAAGTTGTTACGGGGCATGTTATTTAACCCTGGAGTACTGGGGGAGGTGCGTCTGAACGTGCCGGACCGATACGTGTGGCGGCGCCGGCGGCCGAGCCTGCTGGCCGAGCCGCGTGCGCGCACGCAGCTGCTGCGCCAGGCCCCCGCCACCAGGGCAATACGCACGCTAAACCGAGTCGCAAATGTGATAGACATTTTCTCTTGCTGTCTGAACGAATTCACAAGGGTAACGCTGTACGTTTTGTGTTATGCTGGGTTATAATATTTTATATTCAGTTGTTTTGTATACATTTTGGAATTAGTATATAATTTAATGAATTATTTATATTACATGTAAGTCCCTAGTTGTAAGAATCCCGCACTGTCGCATTAGGTAAACCTGTTATGATAGTTGTGTGATGTAATAAAAAAAAAATAAAAAAAAATATTGTATTGTCATCAAAATTAAGTAACTATGCAAAATTTCAGCTCAATCGGTTGACGATATCTGCTTCAAAATTGAGTTGCAAGATTCCACCCGAACAAACATACTTTAAACATACATACAATGCAAGTTAAATAAAAGCTTGTAATAAGAAGCCACCTGGACTGCAATGAATCGCATAAAGTTTTGGCTTCCTATTTATGCTTTGTATCTATATACAAGTACTAAACTCCTGGTGAAAAAAAAGGAAGCCCAGAGCGGCCAATAGGGCTAGGCTAGGGAGTTAGGAGGCTGTCCATTAAATACAGGACACCGTGTACCTACAATGATGCCGATCTGTCTGATATTTCCCACCTTTAGAATCATAGTGACCTAATTCAAAATCTTGAAGTTTTAGAATTAGGTCTCTTTTATTCTAAATATAGGTATAATTTAAAATTGAAGTGTCGACGATTTTGAATTAGGTCACTATAATTCTAAAGGTGCGATTTGTTAAAATACATTCAACAATTGAGATAGCCTTGTAAATTACCTATTTACATAAATAGGCACATGAAATATTATAGCGCTATATATACATACACTAGCGGCCGCCCGCGACTTCGTCCGCGTAGATTTTTGATGAGGACAAAGATATTAAAATAGGTAAGTGAATTTTATTCTTAGTTAAAATGGTCTAGACAATGCAATTGTTAAAGAATTTTTGAAGATTTTCCAATTAGATTACGGGAATTGTTTGCAGGATGCTTACTATTTATTCCGTCAGTTACCTGATGCTTTACATCTTTGACAAAAATGACTGCAAGATATAGAGCGACGCATGGATTTGGAGTTAGAAAATGGGGATCTTAGTTATTATGAGTGAGATTAAAAAAAAAATGTTAAATATCGTAAGGCTGTTAAAACAATCTTACACTCAGCACTGGAAATCGAGAGATGGAGGCAGTTTAATGAAGAGTATCTCTTTCAATAATAATAAATAATAAACTTTATTTCATAACAATGATAAATGATGACCTCTTTTCATAAGAAGGCAGTACTGGTATTTGTAGACGCCGGCCTGCCTATTAAACGAAAAGAGTGGTGTGGCGGACTTCCCGAGGCTGGCCAAAATGTTTCTAAATGGTCTAGCAGGTACCCCAGTCTACAGGCTAGTAGTATTGTTTGAAGAGTGATTCAATATATTCTGGTGCTATAGTTCTCTATATCTCTCAAGAAGCTAAATAAAGTAAGAATAGGTATATAAAGTATAAATTATTCATGTGCTGATAGTCAACTCACTAAATATAGGAACACATATAGTTTGGAACACAATAAATAAGAGACAGCACATAGAAAATATTGTTGACATTCAACCATAGAAAAGGGGGTGCAAGTTCGTTTTAAAAAAAGAACGTAGTCACTGGGTAGTAGACAGGAAATAAAAAATATATAAACTGATAACTTTAGCGTAACACTTCTTTATAAACAACATTAACGGTGTTCCCCATACAAACTTTGCACCCCTTTTTAACCCCCTTAGAGGTGAAATTTTCCAAAACGCTGAAATTACTTTTTTTGTATTTGATTAAGTAAGCTATCTACAAAGTTTCAAGTCTCTAGTTCAAAAAATAAAGTTTCTCCCATATAAACATTGCACCCCTTTTTAACCCCCTTAGGGGTAAAATTTTCTAAAACGCTGAAAGTACTTTTTATGTTTTTGAATAAGTAATCATTCTACAAAGTTTCAAGTCTCTAACTCCAAAAAAAAAGTTTACCCCATACAAACTTTGCACCCCTATTTAACCCTCTTAGGGGGGGTATTTCCAAAAATCCCTTCTTATCTCTAGTCCACGTTATAAAAGTAACCTACTGTGCAAAAATCAACTCTCTAACATTAGTAGTTTCGGCTGTGCGTTGATGAGTCAGTCAGGACTTCTTCTTTTATATATATAGATTAATAACGATAATGACGCATAATGGCCACGGTATTGTTGTGGTAAGGAGTTAAACACCGCAGATAAATTAAAAACAGGTAATCGTACAGGAAAAATAAATGACCGAGCATGACGAGCAAAATAAAATTTATATATTACAAGCTTTTATTTATTAACGCACTCACAGCCAGGTCACGTGGCCGACGAACAAACTTGTATGAAAATGAACGCATATATGCGTTGCTGGCAGTGAATGTGTTAACTGACAATGTAATATTTATTAATTTCTCTTGCTTTCTCTTACACTCACCCAAGTAGTTATCTCGTTAGTCACTTTTCCCGGTACCTACTTAATTCTAAGTTATTTCCATTTAGAATCTACCCAGAATTATATTTGCCTCTCTGCCGTTTCCTTATTTACTTCACGAGTGTTTAAAGAAATAGAAGCATAGTCTGACCAAAACTCATCAGACGCCGTCTTAGGCTTTATAGATACTCTCGCTCCATAAGTTCCAGGATAAGGCAGATTCAATACAATTTCATAAGTTAGATGGCCACTAGGTAGAAATGAGGTGTTAACCTCTGTGTGATTAGTCTTCTGGGTTTCTTGAGATATGAAGTCTACTCTATGATCTACTCCTGTTGTTGAGATGAAACGCCAGCTCTCATACGGAATGCTCCAAGATAATACCACACTGTGAGAACTCCTCTTGAGTACAGCTAAGTCTCTTGGTGCGTCAAGTTTCAGTATTGAGTAGTGATCGATTTTGAATGTGTCATTCCGACAGCCGAACGCGTTGCAGGTTTGCATAAGGAATGTGATCGTTTTCTCCCTCGGTTCGTAGCGTGGCAGAGCATTTGTGTGATACCATGTGCAGAAATAAGTATTTCCCGTCGTTGTAGCCTTTGTTATTGCCAGGTCTGGACGCCCTTGGAGCTTGCATAGAACTGTCGGCTGATCTTCCTTTATATTGAACAAGGTGAACGTTGGGGTCACGCTCGAGGAACTCCAGCTACAATTGAGATGGACGAAGTTTGATGATATGCACTGGAAATCCGTTAATTCTGGATCAGAATCTACTACCACACCAACTGCATCTGTGCAAGGCTTTTCATTGTCAATGCAGTTGTACTTTACAGACATTTTCGGCGGTTTCTCTACAAACCAGCTTACTGTGGTTTCATTGATAACTTTGATTTTTAAATATTCTTCCAAATCTTCGTCTATTACACTGGTTATCGCCAGATTTTTGGAAGCGGACCCTGTGCAAAATACCTGTAAGTCTTTTCCGTACAACAATGCAAGATTCCCGTCATCTTCGTTGGTAGGAACGGTTTTTTCTGTACTTATGTCAGGTCGATCTCCGGTGCAAACAGGCTTGGAGTCTTCATATAAACTTTGGCTCGACGCACTGACAACCACTAAAAGGAGTGTTAATTTGACGATATTCCACAGGTTTGCCTCCATCGTAACTTTAATAGAGTAATAGATATTTTCTTTGTTACAACGTAGTATCGATCACCACGGCGAATAATTCTGATTTATCCTGATCGCCAAACGGCCTGCCCTTTTTATAGCGTCAAGTAGGGAATGCAACCCAGGTACCCGGGTACCCGGGTACCCGACTACATTTGGAGTCGGGTAAAAACCCGGGTTTTCAACTCATAAACCGGGTTTTACCCGAAATAAAGAAATGTTAAGAAATATTAGTGAAATCATAAATAACTTACAACAAAATGTTATACTACGTCTGTAACCCTGTAACCCTAACTTACTGCGTTGTAACTTAGTTAGCTTTGCCCGTGGCTCCGCCTGCGTTGAAATTGGTCGGTGTAAGTAAGCGGCTAATTCACCCCTAACTTTCTCTCCCTATCTCCTGGAAGCAGGTTTAAGTAAAGTTAACAGATGGATACAATAGTGGACTGTAGTCCAGATCGGCCCGGCGCCACGTCAGAATCTGACGAGGATTCGCTGATGAAGTTTCGCTGCATCTGCTCTCTCAAACCCATGAAATCTCACGTCCCGTCACCTGGCTCAGGTCTCCGTATATGCTCCGAATGAGGTCTTCAACGGACGGAAATATCCTGTATTACGTGTCTGGTAATCTAACCAGGCTGTTGGTGTTTCCTCCAGATTCTCCAGAAGTCTTTTTCCAACCTGAAGCAGTACACGGGCAAATTCTTGAACATGTGAGCCTCCTCCTTGTTGGACTCGCATATTTTTAGCCAGGCGCAGCTTCTGTTCTGTAGAACTCTAGTTTAATCACATTTCCTTGATACACCGCAGACAGGTGTTGTCCTAATCTATTGGGCTCTTGAAAGTTGTGTGAGCCGTTTTTCCACCAGGCAGCAACGTAGCAGCGATTAGTCAATTATACATTTGTTGATATCCTGCAAAATCCTTCCTCAGTGGCTTATTCATGTCACAACGTATAAATTTCAGCGTCATCTGCTAGTTTATCCGGGTACTCGACAAAGTAACACATGTTTGAAAAAAGTTAGCACCTCTTTCCTAAGTAGCGCCATAAGATTCAAAGTCTGGAATCGTAATAAAACATGCTTTTCATTCTTAAATACCCGTAAACACCATGAAACTCAATATTTAATACTTTTTGTTTAAGTCCAGGTATTACCCGGGTACCCGGGTTTTGAAAATCAAGGTCGGGTAAATACCCGGGTAACAAAAATGACCGGGTATTGCATTCCCTAGCGTCAAGATTTCCTTTATTTTTTGTGGTTTTGCTCATGGGTTATTTTATTCGCAGCATGCCTACTATTGGTCATAGTTGACTTTTAAACATTTTTAACCGACTTCCAAAAAAGGAGGAAGTTCTATGTTTCAGTGTTGTATTTTTTATATGTATGTATGTTATGACATCGTAGGCGGCCAGATAGAACCGCGACAGATGGAAAAAGAGGGGGGAGGCCTTTGCCCAGCACAGCTGAACGACTAATAGACTCATATTAATAATAATAATGTATGTTCACTAGGCTTCACGCGTGCATCTGTTTTCATAGTAATAATTGAGTGGTTTGGCACTGACTTCAAAAGATGATTCAAATGTAATCTGTACCTACGTGAACGGGTATATTTTTAGCTTTTCAGTTTATTTTGAAGTCGGTTATTTTTTTTTTCATACAAAGGTTTCATACGCGCGACTACACTGTAAATAAATTAAATAAATAAATACATACATATTAAGGGACAATCTTACACAAATCGACCTAGTCCCAAACTAAGCAAAGCTTGTACTATGGGTACGAGACGACGATATATAATATATAAATACATATTATATAGATGCATGCATATATACTATGCATGTAGGTACTATTATTTGATGACACTTTATACTCCCGCGGTTTGTACACATATTCATCACTATTCTTTTTACGAAAATTAATACAGAGGTTAAATTAAAATACAAAATTTTACGCGATCCACTAGGCACAGTCAACCAATTTGTTTCAGAATCAGAATCAGAATATTATTTATTGCCTTAAAAAACTTATCCTAAGAATTACATTGCTAGTAACTAAAAAAAAGCAATACAAAACAGAATAAAGTGAGGCAATGGGTCTCTGTCTCAGCTCAGTATGTGCTAGGTCAGTAAAGCCCAGCGCTGGTTTTCAGACTAAGTTCGGAGGTTTCTAGGCCATAGAACCTTGTAACAATGACAATGATATGAGATTTCAAGCGGCTTTCATATTGACGTTCACTGCGACAAAGGTACGAAATGGCCTAGGAATCAAATTGATTGACTGTACATTGTAGGTACGTGGGGATCGTACTCACCACCTTTACCCCGAGTAGTGTTCTGACTGCTGAGTGCTGAGCTACCGCGACGCTCATCGACTTATAAGTCGATTATAATCGCGTTCAAAAACACGTAACATCGAAACGTCGAGGTAATTAAATAGCCACCTTTTTGAACACGAATTGTGTCACGTTTTGTCATAATAAAGTGTGAAAGGGTGTAAGTTTAAATTAGAGATGTGCCTTTTCCGAAAATTTCCGGAAACTTTCAAAATTTTGTATGGGAAATGAGGAAAGTTTCCGGAAATTTTCGGAAACGGTACATCTGTAGTTTAAATCAATGTTTTGAGAGATTTGTACCCATAGTACAAGCTTTGCTTAGTTTGGGACTAGGTCGATTTGTGTATGATTGTCCCTTAATATTTATTTATTTTATTTATTTAGTTTAAGGTATCGGTTTTATTACTTTTAATCGTTAGTTTTCGATTTCATGCATTGTAATTTGATTATACATGTGGTTTACAAATATCCTTACAAATTAAGTTTCTTTTTAGGGTTTCGTACTTCAAAACGGAACTCAATAGGATCATTTTGTTATCTGTCCGTCTGTCCGTCAAATTTTAACTTATTAAATTAACGTAAAAAAGAGATACGGCCGTTTATACAGCAAAAAACGTATATTTCGACATTCTCAGGGGAATCAATATTAAAATTTAAATTAAACCATAAAAAAAATACTCTTTATTTAAAGTTCGTAATCAACCATCGAGGTTAAGCAACGGTATAGAGTACGGAACTCTAAGTGGGCGAGCCCGACTCACACTTGTCCGGTATTTTTTGTTATTTCGGTAGCCGTCACCACGGTGGCAGATTTTAGCTCTTTCATAGTTGTAGGTAACTTTAAAAAATTGGTTGTCTCTAAAGTCGGCTTACGGCCGATAATGTGATAACGTCATAAGAAAACATTGATATGCCGATGGAGTGGAAGAGAGATAGATGCGTCACAATCACAAGCCGAACGCTTAGGCCGATCGTGCCTCTCTATGCGCTCTCGCTCGCACGCTCGGCCACAGATTATATACAAGTTACCTCGGCTCAGGCGGAACGTGGCAATGAATCATGCTTTTTCTGCGTGCAGCCAGCGTTCATCGATTTATAAGACGTTATCGCGTCAACATTGATAAGAAATATTTAATATAGTTTTAGGTAACTTAAAAATTGATAAGAAATAATTAATACTGTATAAACTGTAAAAGCGGTCACGAGGAAAACCTACGACCGAGGTAGATTGAGCGTTTTAGGGTTCCGTAACAGTAAGAGCCTTTTAAATTGCAAGGAAGTTGAATGCTCCCAAGTACCTCAAAGAGCGCTTTAATTATTTTTCATCTGCTAAGTGGTCGTTTTCAAAAAACATGAACTTAATATGGGCTGTAATAAAAACAAAACCTTTGATTCCTTTATGTAAAGAGAGATACCCATATCTTTTTTATGTATTACTAACTTTCTTAACACAAAAGACGCGATCGTAATTTTATTTTGGCATGTATTTAAATCGATATCTGTATATTCCCTTTTTTCGATCAAAATATTTGAAAGTTCCACCAAAAATACTGACTTGCACACTAATTATGCACACTAAATAATGCGAATTCAATATACTATTTAAAGGTATTTGCAAAACTGTTTTACTGGATATAAAAAAAAAAAACTAACCTAACCTAACCCGGCCGAGTCGGATCTTAGTATGCAGTGCGAGGATAATTAGTGTGCAAGTCAGTATTTTTGGTGAAACTTTCAAATATATCTGATGTACGAACCATATTTTTGGTGTGAATTCGGTTAAAAAGGTCATCTCGTTTTGTATGATGTTTAAGTTTTTTTTGTAGGACATGTTCAGTTAATCAATTGTTTTTGACGTGACAACGTCTTAAATTAGGTTGCGGCTCGGAGTCACTCATGAAAAAGTGTAACGCCCGCTCACGGTGATGAGTGAGAGAGACAATATATATTTCTATAGTTAAAATTTGTGCAATTCTTATTTTCATTCATCGAGCACTACTGTAACAAGAGGGAAGAGGGCGGAAGAGGGAAGAGGGAAGAGGGAAGAGGGAAGAGGGAAGAGGGAAGAGGGAAGAGGGAAGAGGGAAGAGGGAAGAGGGAAGAGGGAAGAGGGAAGAGGGAAGAGGGAAGAGGGAAGAGGGAAGAGGGAAGAGGGAAGAGGGAAGAGGGAAGAGGGAAGAGGGAAGAGGGAAGAGGGAAGAGGGAAGAGGGAAGAGGGAAGAGGGAAGAGGGAAGAGGGAAGAGGGAAGAGGGAAGAGGGAAGAGGGAAGAGGGAAGAGGGAAGAGGGAAGAGGGAAGAGGGAAGAGGGAAGAGGGAAGAGGGAAGAGGGAAGAGGGAAGAGGGAAGAGGGAAGAGGGAAGAGGGAAGAGGGAAGAGGGAAGAGGGAAGAGGGAAGAGGGAAGAGGGAAGAGGGAAGAGGGAAGAGGGAAGAGGGAAGAGGGAAGAGGGAAGAGGGAAGAGGGAAGAGGGAAGAGGGAAGAGGGAAGAGGGAAGAGGGAAGAGGGAAGAGGGAAGAGGGAAGAGGGAAGAGGGAAGAGGGAAGAGGGAAGAGGGAAGAGGGAAGAGGGAAGAGGGAAGAGGGAAGAGGGAAGAGGGAAGAGGGAAGAGGGAAGAGCGAAGAGCGAAGAGCGAAGAGGGAAGAGGGAAGACGGAAGAGGAACAAAATATATTTCTATAGTTAAAATTTGTGCAATTCTTATTTTCATTCATTGTTCCTATCGTGCAATTTAATAATATTCATATCAATAAATATTCTACCGAGAATAAGACGTTGTCACGCAAAATCTTCCTTCGCCCGTAAAACCGACTTTACAGGCAACCATTTTTTCTTGCACAGCATTCGTTTTTCTGGTATGCATTCGGTTAATTAGTGGAGTTACCTAGTGTTCTGAAAAATTATACAGATGTGCATTTAAATATATCCCTTTTATTTTTATTAAGCCTTTCACTATTACATGTCTTTTGAAAACGACTCAAGTCCGCTTTTCTTTGCAACTTTATTTGTTCTGCCGCCTCCTATTCTGTATTTAATATGAAATCTCATACTTTTTAGACCGTTTTGTTGTAAATTAACTCTCAAACCATACAAAGTGAATCAGTTTCTGTGGTTTGACAATTAATTTGCTAGGAAGAGTTAGCGTAGTCTTTGCAACTTTATTTGTTCTGCCGCCTCCTATTCTGTATTTAATATGAAATCTCATACTTTTTAGACCGTTTTGTTGTAAATTAACTCTCAAACCATACAAAGTGAATCAGTTTCTGTGGTTTGACAATTAATTTGCTAGGAAGAGTTAGCGTAGTCGGACTCTACTCTGTCTTTTTTAGTTTTTTTTTTTTTATGTCATAGGGGTCAAAAACGAGCAAACGTATCGCCTGATGGAAAGCGATTACCGTCGCCCATAAACACCTGCAACACCAGAGGAGTCACAACTGCTTGCCTACCCGGAGGACGAAGATAGAATGCCTCTATGCTAGTAATTTCACCGGCTATCTTACTCCCACACCGGAACACAACAATGCGAACATTGCTGTTTGGCGGTGGGTTAGCAGGCAAGACGGTAGTAACAATCCGGACGGACCCTGCACGAGGCTCTACTACTCCAAAAATCTGTCTAATGGTTTACTAATCGTCGTTCCAATGCTAAACTAACATAACTGCCATTTTGTCAAAATTGAGTTTTTGATGTAAAACGGTAGCAAATATAACCCCGCATAATGTCACAAATTTATAGAAGTCTATCTTTCAAGGTTCCAGAGTTACAATATTGTGAATCTGAACTTTTATTTTTTTGCCCCCATGGTAAACTTACAAAATGTAGGTCAACTAACGAATCTGACATTTTCGTTAACTTTTAATGGTTCTAGTAGATTTCTACGGTGGCTATTTTGATCTGCTCATATAACAATCCTATAGCAAAATGTGCGAATTTGCCAGATTGGTTAGTTTACTATGGTGGCTATTACGATCTGCTCACATAAGTAGCCTTTGCAAACTTGCGAATCTGCCAGATTCGGTAATTTACTATAGTGGCGATTATAACGTAGCCTACAGACATTTACGAATTTAGCATTTTCGTTAGTTTGTCATCGTGACTAATGCTTTTGTAGAGGGTGAAACTTGAAGTAAATATGCGGATCAGGAAGTTTGGGAAATTAAGTATTGCCAATTTATTATAAAAAATAAAATTCATGCGATTTGAGTTTGTATATGTTTTCTTAGATTAAGTATGTTTGAGCTGTATGATCTATCTTTAGTCATTATTATTATGATTTATGGTTTTGGTGCTGTTTAGTTTGTCTCAATAAATTTATTTTCTTTCTTTCTTTCTTTCTTTCGATTTGCGTATGCACATAGGGATAAACGTATCAGAGGGAACGCATATAAAACCCTAAGTTATAAAGACGTTGCAGCAAGACCGATGAAAATTCCTAAATGTGTGATGTTGCAGCAAGACCGATGAAAATTCCTAAATGAGAGGTGTAAGTTTGTATGAAGAACGTGAGTAATTTGAGTAAGAGTAAAAACATTTCGAATTTCGAGTATAGGTTCTTCGTCAAAAACTAAGAAAACGGCTTCAGCATTTTTAGAAAATAAGGAATTAATTGGTAAGCGGAATTTTATGAGAAACGTGGCCTTCTTTAAGTAACGGGTGCATTATTTTGCGTGAACATTCTCATTTAAAAAAATACCTCTAATGGAGTAGTTGGTCTTGAAAGTTTGCTAAACAATTTGAACTCGATATTTCGAACAATAATATAGATGCATTTATTCTTATCTGTCACCGATGACACTGGAAAATAAAAATAAAACTGTTTATTTGCCAAAACACGTTACAAATTAGGTCATGATATTTACTGTATGTATAGGTACTCACTTAATACAACGCAAGTCTCTCTCTCTCTCTCTCTCTCTCTCTCTCATCTTTTATAAATCTCTCGTAAATATTTTTGTAAATACAACACTGATCAAAATACAATTTAGCAAGTTGTTTTTTTATTTATATAAAATTTGCTAGAATCTAATAGTACCTACTTTAAACATTAGGAATGAACACCAGTGTCAAGACTAATTAGTGCCCTATCTTCAGTGATGTCTATACTATAATAGCTGGAGCAAAGACATTTGTGTGACATTTGATTTAAAATAGTCCACTGTGTCGCTTACCATGAGCGCGAAATTTGTTTGCATGTTGAAACCAACCTGTCAACGCGCGCTTATGGTAAGTGACGTGAGTGATACTTTTTGCTCGAAACCCTCACATTTTAAAATTCGAACAGTATTTCTAGGTCGAATGCGATACATTTTATACAATGTACAATAGTATTATGTTTTGGAAACAACAATAAGTACAGATTCGCAACCCTATTATGATAGCAAATGAAAGGAAAAGCATTTACATTCACCATACGAAAACTACGAAAGTGGCATTTTCGTAACTTTACTTTGGCTTAACAATAAAAAATACTTTTCGAACTTGCGAAAGTGGCACTTTCGTAAATTTACTATGGTGAATAATCTTATCTTTTTGTTCCTTTCTATGGAGCTGCAAAATTGCGAATGTGCCTTAATTTCTAAACCCAAGTAATTAATACATTTATGACACATTGATAATATAAAACATGCATTTTAAAAACATTGTGCGAAGATAGTTCTATTATAACTACAAAAACAACCGAGAAATATATTTTTTTTTTAAATTTACCAACTTAATATCGCTCTTCTGTAAAATTAGTTTTTTGCAGTTATGTTAGTTTAGCATTGGAACGACGTAATGTATCCCAGAATAGTTATTTGTGCAACAAAGTAGTTTTTGTTGCGAGTGCTGATTTTGGATCCCGAGCAAGCGAAGGACTCTATATGTTTGAATTCTAATTTAGAATCCTGAGTGTAGCGACTGTAGCGAGGGACTCAACAGCACGAGATGCAAAAAACTTTGCTCTCTTGTAGCACACACAACTTTTCACCTCAACAGCGAGAATATATTCGACTTTTTGTGTTTTTTCTTTCTGTAGGTATGTTTATAGGTACCTATATATTAGAGTCTTTGTTGCTGATATTTCCAAGATATTATTAAATCGAAAATATATACCTGCTGCTTGGAATGGAATAAAAATATAATTCAATTGAAATTATACGATCCAACACTGTACTAGTCCCTCACAACCACCATGGTTGTCATTATTTTGATCAAATTGGAAGATTGAGCAGATACAATAAGTACTTGTTTATTTATTATTACGAAACTGTTTATAGTATAGTTTCAAATAAATACAAAAGAAAATAAAACTTTGAACTCGATATTTTTTAAAGTACGTTTCGAAACTGCGTCTATCATAAATTGGCGAAGCCATAAATTATTGGTTAAGAATATATTTCCCGTTTCAGTTGAAGAAAATTTCTGCGAAATGAGCATTAGGTATGCAAAAAAGGGATATATTTAAATGCACATCTATATAATTTTTCAGTACACTAGGTAACTCAACTAATTAACTGAATGCATACCAGAAAAACTTATGCTGTGCAAAAAAAACAATTGATTAACTGAACATGTCCTACAAAAAAAACTTAAACATCATACAAAACGAGATGACCTTTTTAACCGAATTCACACCAAAAATACGGTTTGTACATCAGATATATTTGAAAGTTTCACCAAAAATACTGACTTGCGCACTAATTATCCTCGCACTGCACACTAAGATCCGACTCGGCCGGGTTAGGTTAGGTTAGTTTTTTTTTTTTATATCCAGTAAAACAGTTTTGCAAATACCTTTAAATAGTATATTGAATTCGCATTATTTAGTGTGCATAATTAGTGTGCAAGTCAGTATTTTTGGTGAAACTTTCAAATATTTTGATCGAAAAAAGGGAATATACAGATATCGATTTAAATACATGCCTGCGAAAAATTACGTTCTCCAAGATTGGCCAAGTCATCACATTTATGATAAAGATAAATATGTTTAATATTAATCTAACACGGTCATGGTAATATGTTTTTAGTTATGTAATCCGGTGAAAATGTATGTCAAAGTTGTCATATAGGCGAAGGGTCACTTTGATAGGTACTGAATAAATTAACCGACTTGGTTTTATTATATTGTATCTCACAACTTTTTTCGGTAGAAGGTTGCGAGACTTGCAATTTTTTTACATGTAATGTTTTTGATGGGATTCAGATTTTTCCTGATCTCCAAACGGCCTGCCCTTTTTATAGCGTCAAAATTTCCTTGTTTATTTTTAGAGGTTTTGCTCATGGGTTATTTTGTTCGTGGTTTTAGCATGCCTACTATCGGTCTACTATAGTTTACTTTTATACATTTTTAACCGACTTTCAAAAAAGGAGGAGGTTCTATGTTTCAGTGTTGTATTTTTTTATATGTATGTATGTTATGACATCGTAGGCGATGGCGGGATGACTTGGACTCATTTTTTAGGGACTGGTCTGATACAGCTCAAAACCGCGACGGATGGAAAAAGAGGGAGAGGCCTTTGGCCAGTAGAACGACTAATACACTCATAATAATAATAATAATAATAATGTATGTTTACTAGGCGTCATGCGTGCATGCTTTCATAGTAATAATTGAGTGGTTTGGCACCGACTTCAAAAGGTGCTTCAAATTGTAATCTGTACACATGAACGGGTTAGTTTATTTTGAAGTCGGTTATTTTTTTCATACAAAAGGTTTCATACACGCAATAACATCATGCATGTTTTTATGAAAATTAATAAAGATTAAATAAAAATACTGAATTTTACGCGATCCACTACATTGTATGTGGGGATCGAACCCACGATCTTTATTTATCCGTAGTAATTTTCTGACCCCTGAGCTGAGCGACCGCGACGTTACGCACATCAATTGCGTTCAAAACGAGTAATTAAATGCCTTTTGACCTTACCTTAACCCCTTGAAACCTTTAGGACGTGATTAAGTCTGGTTTTCTCATAATAATGTGTGAAAAGGTGTAAGTTTAAATTAAATCAATATTTTGGGATATTTTATTACGTTTAATCGATAGTTTTACATTTTATGCATTGTAATTTTATTATAGATGTTGTTAATAAATATCATTATAAATTCAGTTTCTTTTTAGGGTATCGTACCTCAAAACGGAACTCAATAGTATCATTTTGTTGTCCGTCCGTCTGTCTGTCATAACCCTTCATCTCGGAAACGCGTGGAGGTATAGAGTTGAAATTAAAACCATATTATACTTAGATCTAATAGTTCCTTAAAGTTGTGAACATTTTTAACTTGGGCCGTTCATGCCGAATAAACGTATATTTCGACATTCTCAAGGAATCGATATTAAAATCTAAAATGATAGAAAATTTAGTCTTTATTTAAAGTAGGTACGTAATCAATCGTCGAGGTTAAGCAATGGTATAAAGTACGAAACCCTAGGTGGGCGAGCCCGACTCGCACTTGTCCGGTATTTTTTGTTAGGTATTTCGGTAGCCGTCACCACGGTGGCAGATTTTAGCTCTTTCATAGTTGTAGGAATGGTTGTAGGTAACTGAAGAGGCCTTATTTCTTTTAAAATGCTGATTGTTTCAGACATTTTTTATACTCGCGTCCTTTAATCTGTCAATTATAATTTCATAGACAAAATCACAATGACGCACTTTTTATCATCCTGTACCAAAATTCTATACTCTATGGTACCCGCTACAGAACTTTAATATGCGTAAGACATCTCTCTACCCCAAACAACAAGGTCACGTCATTATTGACGTGAATTATTGGGCATTTTAGACGTCGCATCACGTGATTGCCAACGTCATGTTTCACGTGACGATGTCACAAATTTATCGTCATTAATGACGTCACCACTTGACGTCATTTTAATCCATATGTTGACGTGATTAAAGACGTCGTAGAAAGACGTCGTTTATGACGTAAGACCTGACGTCATGTTTCACGTGACGATGTCACAAATTTATCGTCATAAATGACGTCACCTATTGACGTCATTTTGATACATATGTTGACGTGATTAAAGACGTCGTAGAAAGACGTCGTTTAAGACGTAAGACCAGACGTCATGTTTCACGTGACGATGTCACAAATTTATCGTCATAAATGACGTCATCGCATGACGTTATTTGTACAAGTTTACAAACGTCACACGACGTCGTATGTCACGTCGCATGACGTTATTGGGATGACGTTGGTATAATGTCTTTAATGGACGGCACACGACGTCATTAGTTCACGTCGCATGACGTCATTGGGATGACGTTGGCATAACGTCTTTAATAGACGTCACGCGACGTCATTAGTTCACGTCGCATGACGTGGTTGGGATGACGTTAGTATGACGTCTTAAATAGACGTCACGCGACGTCATTAGTTAACGTCGCATGACGTCGTTGGGATGACGTTAGTATGACGTCTTTAATAGTAGACGTCACGCGACGTCATTAGGTCACGTCGCATGACGTCGTTGGGATGACGTTAGTATGACGTCTTTAATAGACGTCACGCGACGTCATTAGGTCACGTCGCATGACGTCGTTGGGATGACGTTAGTATGACGTCTTTAATAGACGTCACGCGACGTCATTAGATCACGTCGCATGACGTCGTTGGGATGACGTTAGTATGACGTCTTTAATAACGTCACGCGACGTCATTGGGGTGACTTCTTTAATGGACGTCACATGACGTCATCATTTCACGTCGCATGACGTCATTACGACGTCGGTAATAGACGTCGCGTGATGCCACTACTAAGACGTCATCGGGTAGACATGTGTCGACGTCATAGGGTACACGTTTGTCAACGTCATGCCATCCCGTTGACGTCTGTGTACGAAGAAAGAATCTATCTGAAACAAAACAAGTGTATGCAATAAACATATTTATTAATTTAAAAATTAATTTATAAAATCTCACAGAAAACACAAAATATAATCTACAACAAAAATCTACTACATTATGTAAGTATGTATGTAAACACTTTATTGTACATAAAAACAAGAAAAACACATTACAAAAGAATAAACATGTACAAAGGCGAACTTATCCCTTTAAGGGATCTCTTCCAGTTAACCTTTGAGCAAATGTGTGCTAAACACAAATGTAAATGGTAGACAAACCAAGCAACATGTACAATACAAAGGAGTATAACTATACAATAATATACATGAAAATGCAAAAACCAACAGAGAAAGAGATAGGCAACAATCAATATAATACATATCACAATTCAATAATAATAAAAACTATCAAACTTAGCCAGATGGGTTAGTAATTAAATTATTCAACAGGCCTAACCTAACAAAATACAGCTAATTAGCAAAAGACAGGAGTCTTAATGTAAAAAAATAGTCTTCTTATCATATCTATCTTCGTTATCACTATCCCCCAGGTATGTTAGCTATTAATGTATCCACCTGCAAGTGAATACAGTACTGGGTATCAAATTTAACCAGAGGGGTTATTAATTAGGGTTCCGTAGCCAAATGGTAAAAAACGGAACCCTTATAGATTCGTCATGTCTGTCTGTCTGTCCGTCCGTATGTCACAGCCATTTTTATTCTACAGGCCTAACCTAACAGCTGCTAATAAGTAAGTGAAACTACATACCGAACAAGTACATACCAGATGGAACCAAGTCCCACGGAAGTTACTCTACTATACAGTAAAACACTAATTAAATATGAACAACTTACTAAAGTAAAGACTAAATCTAAAATCGCTTACTAAATCAAAACACGTGAGCTAATGGTAAAATAACATGTAAGAAACCCATATAATTATTAATTGTCTTTGTTAGAAGAACTATTCAGTTTTCATCGAAGTGTCACTTTCATATCCTTTTCAATTGATGTATCAGCAGGTAATTTGAAGTGTTTCTTTACAGTTCCTGAAACAAAAAGAGCATTAAAAATAATTTGTAATAATATTTTATTAAAATGGGTAAATAGCACAGTATCTATTAAATTCAAATGTCATAAGATTAAAACACAAAGTCTAGAATGAAGAAGAAAAGTCTAAATGAATAAATGACCATAGTTATGCAGAAAGCGACCAAAGATTTTTTTTCATAATGCAATAAGTGACCAAACTCATTCATTGATTAAGTAAGACTTAAGTCACTTTGACAAAAAATCTACACTGGTCGCTTTCTGCATAACTATGGTCAAATGGTTGTTATCCATAATGTTGGAAATCGAAAGAATATAATCCCGAAGTCACAGAATCGATAAACATATTTACAAAAGCTAGTTCTGTTTCGTCTACCTTCGCTAGCAGTAGTATAAAGATAAATAGTTATATACCCTTTGTACCAGCAGCGTCGGGACCGCGTACGTAGCCCGTAGCCGCAGTCGGCGTTGCAGCCGGTCCACGCGCCCCACTCCCCCCAGCGAGGCCGCGCCGGCGGTCCTTCTGGCTTGTTCTCGTCGTTCCGGTGGCCGAACATAAGCTAGTTCTGTTTCGTCCATCTTCGCTAGCAGTAGTATAAAAATAAGTAGTTACCCTTTGTACCAGCAGCGTCGGGACCGCGTACGTAGCCCGTAGCCGCAGTCGGCGTTGCAGCCGGTCCACGCGCCCCACTCCTCCCAGCGAGGCCGCGCCGGCGGTTCTTCTGGCTTGTTCTCAATGGTCCCCTGCCCGGGCATCGGCTCACAGACTCGGTTTACGCACCACTAAAACAATTTAAATAGTAAATAATTAACCTTAAATTAAAGAGACTAAAAACGAACAGGAAGAGTGGCGATAACTCCACCAACAAGATCGAAGCTCTTAATGACTGAATGAAAGAAAGAAGATTAATTTGCACACACACAAATGAGCTTACTTACCTGTTTCATAAAATTTTCTCTTCAGGGTTATTAACTGCCATGTTGATTATCGGATCGGTTTGCTTGAATCTTGGCCAAAATTCGTCTGTTTTTTTAGGTGTCAACCATTGTGCTGCTCACAATAACGATGTTCTGTTCTTCGCCACCTTCTCGTATAATGCACAAGCAGGACACACACACACAACCTAAAGGTTTACAAACAAATTTTACAACACAACAAGACAAAGACTTGCTCACTCGGTACTTAAGATTTGATTGCCCGTTAACAAATGAGTCAATTCAAAGACCAATACATTATAATACATTAATTTAGTCACCTGTCTTCCATACGTGATATCAAACGGGTCAAGCGAAAGTTAAATTCATTTTTAATTTCAATTTCAATTAATGCGATACCCTGCTAATTCTAACCGAAACAGTGAAGTGAACTGAACAGAACAAGTATAGACTTGCGTAGCGTAGGTACGCGTGAGGGATGCGCCAGCCGCCAACGATAACTAATTCGATATCGATACATTAACGCTCGTAACAAATATTTCCAGCGCATCAAATAAGTATTGTATTTATCTCTTAAAATTTATAATAATTCCAGGACAGATAAACATGACACTGAGTAGGTATTTTATATAATGTCCACCTAACACAACACAAAGAAACGAAACTTGACAAACTATAGGATTAGGTTTTAAATTTAAATAATTTATTTCTAAAAAAAAAAAAAAAAACAAAAACCGACACATTTAGAACCTCCTCCTTTTTTGAAGTCGGTTAAATGGGTGTGTAATGATTGTCATAAAAACAATTAGTGAATTTTCATTTTTCATAAAACGAATATCGTCATTTTAATGTATATAAATAATGATGTTAATACTTAAACAAAATGAATAAAAACAAATTGCATAAATTCCAAAGTAATATACCTATCAATCTGTATAGGGTCTTACTTTTTAACCGACTTCAAAAAAGGAGGAGGTTCTCAATTCTAACTAATTTTAACCGTGAACCGATTTTCAATTTTATTTTTTTTAATCGAAAGCGTATAACTCCGAGTTGGTCCCGTTGGCACTAAGTCGGGATCTGATGATGGGATCTTGGAGAAATCGAGGGAATTCTTCAAATGTTATAGGGACATGTACGGCGCTTTCGGTAATTTATTGATAAAGTCAAGAATACCCGTATTTATAACGTTATTCACATAATACCGTTATTTAGCAAATTCCGTTTCTGTTTAACAAAATTAACCGTTTAATTTGAGTTTGACAGAGATAGAACGAGTCGTTCTGTGTTGCGATTTTACGTACGATTTTGTTTATATGTCACTCGCATTTGACTCGCGTCGCGGTAGTCGCAGCGCAGCAGAGTGATTTGATTTGATTTTCCGCAGTTCATGTGGTGTGGTGTGCGTTTTTGTCTTGTAAGTTAAAAAAGGAGGAATGTATGTATATATCTATGTATATAAGTATTTATGTTTGTCCGCGATTATCTCGCGTTTGGCTGAACCGATTTTGATGCGGTTTTCAGAAAAGAATTTGTTACACTTAGGAGAAGATTAACGTAAATCAACTTAAAAAAGAGGATCTCAGTTTGACCCATATGTTTGTCTGCATTCATGTGTATTAGATTACATTTGAATCACATTTTCGGATTACATTTGAATATCCCGTTAATGTACAGATTACATTTTGAAGTCGGTGCCAAACCTCACGTAAACTTTTTATCGAACAGAAATACTCGTAAATACCAAATATGTAAACAAAATACTCGTGAATATAAAATATACAGTAATCATTAAAGGCTTCATGGGCGGCATCTGTTTTCAAAGTTATAATTAAGTGGTTTGGCACCGGCATCAAAAGGTGATTCAAATGTAATCCGTACATGAACGGGTTATTTTTGGCTTTTCAGCTTTTTATTTGTCGATTCTTGTTTTGTTCAAAAAATTTGAGGCGATAGTTTCCGACGTTCCGGCCGAATCAAGGCGGAGAGGTGTGCGGCGAGACGCGCAGCGCCGCCCGCGCCGCTCACCGAGTGCGCTAACGCAATAGGCTAGTAGACCCAGTTTTGAAATATATTTGAAATAGTTAATAATGATCTTACTAGCTCTAAAATAATGTCTTGTATTTTTGTGAAAGCTAGTAAGCTAAATTTTATTAATTGAAAATTAGAAATTTTATGAACAGTTAAAAACGCTGTCCGCCATTTTTGGGTTCTGCTAATCTGTGGCGTAACTTAGAATTACGTGGGGCATACTGAAAGTTTCTGGAACTGGCCACTTATAAAACAAGTACAAATAATCATGAAATTTTTAAAAATAACTCTCTGGGAACTAGTAACTTTTTAAATTGCAAGGCTGTCATTTGTTTTTTCAATGAGGCGCCGTTTTGAAATTTGTCCGTTGCTACAAAAATGAATTTAAAGCGTGAAAATTTTCGGTTATGATTTATTACGATTTTCGTTGTGGCTCAAGTCAACAAGAGTGCTGTCAAAGGCTTCAACTAGTATTTGGTGATGAAGCCCCATGTCGTAGCTCTGTGTATTCGTGGTTTAATGAATTTAAACGTGGTCGTGATCACCTCCATGACGATGTACATGACGGTCTCGGCCAGCAACTGCGATTACCAAAACTAATATTGAAGTCGTACGACAATTGATCGAAACTGACAAAAAAATTACTTGTCAGCAAATTCATTCCTTACTAAGCATTGGAATGAGCCAAGTGCAAAAGATATTGCATGCACATTTGAAGGTGCGGAAACTATGCACTCGATGGATACCGCACGATCTAACGGAAGACCAGAAACGACAGCGTGTAGACTGGAGCCGTAAAAAAAATTACGGAGGACAATCGTTGGCTGTACCATTCGTTAGCGAGTTTGGATTGGAGTAGTTTATATAATATTGAGGACTCTGACGAAGTGGTTAAATATTTTTATGAGAAATTGAATAAAGTTATAGATGACTGTGTTCCAAGTAAAAAGCGAAATCGTGTAAACTCTAGGTACTCTTACCCCGAGTGGTACACGCCTGAGCTCATTCGCGACATTCAACATAAACATCAGCTGCATAAGCAGTATAAAATTAGTAAGTCTGATAGCGATTATGTATTGTTTGCAGAGCGGACGTTAAGCGGGCAATCAAAGCGGCACACGACTCGTACATGGACCGTGTTCAGAACCACTTAGCTAAAGAACCTAAAAGTTTTTGGGACTTCATAAGAACCAAGAGAGGTACCGTATGTAAGCCAAAGTTAGCGATTAACGGACGTGTACTTTCTGAACAAGAATGTGCCGATGAATTTGCCAGTTTTTTCCACTCGGTATACAATCCTAGCCCGGCTCTGTTGGACGTGGCGTCGGCGGACGCGGGCTCGGCGGCGAGCGGCGCGCGCGCGCACGCGGCCCGGCTGGAGCCGGCGGAGGTGCGGCAGGCGCTGCGGGCGCTCCAGCCGAAGCGCTCTGCGGGGCCCCCCGGGATACCCCCTTATATTTTTAAGGACTGCCGTAATGTATTAGCTGAGCCGTTGTGTCATGTTTTTAATACTTGCCTTAAGTTTGCCGTCTTTCCTGATAGGTGGAAGCTGACGAGAGTGGTTCCGGTGCCTAAGGGAAAGGGTGGACCTAGTGCTGCCGATTATCGACCGGTCGCAGTACTGTGCACGCCGGCTAAGGTATTTGAATCGGCGATCTACAAGTCGGTGGAGGCGCAAGTCAGCTGCCAGTTGTCGGATGCCCAATATGGCTTCCGGAGTGCGCGTAGTACTACCGGCAACTTACTGCATCTTATGTTTCACATAGTTCCAGCTGTTGATGCAGGAGATCAGGTTGATGTGGCATACTTCGACTTCCGGAAGGCATTCGACACGGTCGACAATGACGTCCTACTAAGTAAGTTGGCTAATGCAGGATTTAGTCCACATACTCTTATATTCTTTGCTAACTATATGAGAAACAGGCGGCAGTATATGGACTATGCTGGCCATCTATCACAGCCGTATTTTACGAGGTCAGGTGTAAGCCAGGGGAGTAACTTAGGACCGTTAGAATTTATTTTAATGGTCAATGACCTTCCCGAAGTCGTACGAGACTCTGTTTGATTGCTCTTCGCTGATGATCTGAAGCTAGTTCGGAGAATAAACGACAACTCAGACTGTTTAAAACTACAGGAAGACATCGATCGAGTAGTAGGCTGGAGTCAAGCGTATAAATTACGGTTTAACGCATCAAAGTGTGCCGTAATTTCGTTTACCAAATCTCGAAATCCTCGGTGTTTCCAGTACATGCTGGAGGGCGTCCAGATGCAGCGGATTAATGAGGTAAAGGATTTAGGAGTGCTTCTTAAATCAGATCTTAGCTTTCGGGAACATATAACGCAAGTCTGTAAGAAAGCTTTCCGGAATCTGGGTTTCGTAATGAGACAATCGCGAGCATTTACAAACATTAACGCGATTCGTGCACTGTACGAAGCGATAGTTAGGAGCCATTTAGAATGCAATGCAGTCATCTGGAGCCAGCAAGAGACTAAATATAGGCTCATGTTGGAGCGTATTCAAAATAAATTTATCAGGTTTTTATATCTGAAACTGTATGGAGTTTACCCCTATTATCCCCTGATGTATCCTACTTTGTTCGTGTTAGGAACGGTAGGATACAACCAGTTAGAAGTCCGAAGGGAGTTGGCGCTCGCTTCGTATTTAAGTTGTTACGGGGCATGTTATTTAACCCTGGAGTACTGGGGGAGGTGCGTCTGAACGTGCCGGACCGATACGTGTGGCGGCGCCGGCGGCCGAGCCTGCTGGCCGAGCCGCGTGCGCGCACGCAGCTGCTGCGCCAGGCCCCCGCCACCAGGGCAATACGCACGCTAAACCGAGTCGCAAATGTGATAGACATTTTCTCTTGCTGTCTGAACGAATTCACAAGGGTAACGCTGTACGTTTTGTGTTATGCTGGGTTATAATATTTTATATTCAGTTGTTTTGTATACATTTTGGAATTAGTATATAATTTAATGAATTATTTATATTACATGTAAGTCCCTAGTTGTAAGAATCCCGCACTGTCGCATTAGGTAAACCTGTTATGATAGTTGTGTGATGTAATAAATAAATAAAATAAAAATAAAATAAATATTTTTTTTTTCTGTTTTTGTATTTGTTATTACAGCAGCAACATAAATACATCATCTTTGATAATTTCAACTGTCTAGCCATCACGGTTCATGAGATATAGCCTGGTGACAGATAGACAGACAGACTGACAGTGGAGTCTTAGTAATTAGGATCCCGTTTTTACACTTTGGTTACGGAACCCTAACAAATAAGGGCCGTGACTAAACATTTGTGTTTCGTCAGTACTTTTTTTTTTAGTGATTACTTTTTGTGTACTGCTAACTAAAAACAAAAATAAATCTTTCGTCCGTAAATACAAATCGCAAATTCGGCTTTTTTTTTTCAGGTCCAATTTAGAAAGTGCAAAGATTAATTTGTTGGTAATTGCGTGTGCCCTATATACGTACCTAATGACCGCTCTTATTCGAAACCATTTTCGTCGTTCGTTCAGTTAACTAACTGGTACTACTAGAAATATTTTATTTTTATTATTTGACTACAAAACTAAGTAGCGGCTTCTACGAGACACCTATACTCCAAATTTCATCAATGTTCCTCTTGTCGTTTTTTTAGTAAAATGCCTGTGATATACGGACGGACAGACATGATGAAACTATAAGGGTTCCGTTTTTGCCAGGCCCTAAATAGGCCCCCGCGCCATGGTGCCCAAAAGGCTGGCAGCGTTCCCTCGTTGATTTTTTTTGGGTTTGAAGCTGCCGAAAAATCTAACTTCTAGTTAACGAAAAAAAGATACGGCCATTTATGCCGCAAAAAAACGGATATGTGACACAAGGGAATCAAAATGTATAGGGTACTTTCCGTTTTGGCCTATAACCAAGAAATTTGCCAGGTGCAAACTTAACTTAACCCGGCCTGTTAAGATGGGATATGCGTTTTTATGGAACCCTCGGTGCGCGAGTCATACTCGCACTTGGCTGGTTTTTATTTATTTCATACGGACAGACTGACATTTGGTCAAACTAACACACACGTTTTTTTAGGAATTCGAAGGTAAAAGTGGGAGATATTAGCGTAATATCACTATAATATTTTACTGTGTTTATTACATTTTCAACGAAAAACTTAACACTATTGGCAGCGATCTTAGGTTTTAGTTACAAATGTGTACGAGTTTGGTGGTTAAAATTTCCATTTTACTATCGAACATCGACCGACAGCTACCCCATCAAGTAAACGTGTGGGACATCCCTATATGCGACGCGCGCTCTTTGGCGCGAAAATAAAAACGGTTGTTGTGCATTTTATATTCAGCTTCTGTTTGCTAAAATGAGCGATAAAATAATAATAAAATATTTGTTCTCAGTTTTTCATACTAATTTTTATACACTTGAAGTAGGGGTTATAGTTTAACGCAAATTACAAAACACTTAAGTGACCCCGGAAACGACTACAATGTGGCTGGATGACGAGTGATTGGTCGGAACGGGAAAAATTGGTCGCGTGCGTTAATAACGCCGCACTTTCATTGGTTGAATTAAGGGAAGGGCAAAGTTTGTTTATACTTCTAAAAACAAATTTTTCAAAGGATTGTAAAATAATGATGGTCGGTGGTCAGTTTTAGGACTTGGAAAATTTTTTTCGTTGGTTTGGGCTTAAATTAGATTGAATCTTGTAGATTACGCTAAATTAAGCATATTTTATTCTTTAAACTTTTTCTCTCAGATCGATATTTTTACCGAGACCGGGTTCAAATGCATAACATATTTTGATGTATGTAACCTATAGTAGACTATTTACGAGGATCCATGTAAGCAAGCATTTTGACGCTCCGCTATACATGGTCAAAAAACAAACCTAACCTAACCCACAGAATAGATAATAGTACAACCTAACCTGCAGTTTTCGGTTTTCGACCCATGTACCATATAATTATTTTCAGCAAGCATATTACCTTAAAAACCTCAATATCTCTGTAAATATTATTCTGAGCCAGAAAGTTTCAATAACAAAACATGCTTATTTTAACATGTTTTATAGGACACATTAATAAAAATGAGGTATTATATTGACATACATTTCACGCCTCCGAAATTTTTCCATGTCTCAGAGCCCAAAATGGCTGAATGTCACTTTTCGGCGTATGCCGACATACGAAAACTTTCGAAGTGATTTTTGACGTCGTCTTTAAACCACTGACGAAACACGACAAATCACGACGTGATTTGCAAAGTCATTATCAGACCTATGACGGAACACAATAATTTATGACGTGATCAGCGAGTCACTTTTAGGCGTATGCCGACATACGAAAACTTTCGACGTGATTTTTGACGTTGTTTTTAAACCACTGACGAAACACGACAAATCACGACGTGATTTGCAAAGTCATTATCAGACCTATGACGGAACACGACAAATCACGACGTGATTTGCAATGTCATTGTCAGACCTATGACGGAACACAATAATTTACGACGAGATCAGCGACGTCACTTTTAGGCGTATGCCGAGATACGAAAAGTTTCGACGTGATTTTTGACGTCGTCTTTAAACCACTGACTAAACACGCGAATCACGACGTGATTTGCAACGTCATTATCAGACCAATGACGAAACACAATAATTTATGACGTAATCAGTGACGTCACTTTTAGTCCTATGCCGACATACGACAACTTTCGACGGGATTTTCAACGTCGTTTTTAAACCACTGTCAAAACACGACACATCACGACGTGATTTGCAAAGTCATTATCAGACCTATGACGGAACACGACAAATCACGACGTGATTTGCAATGTCATTGTCAGACCTATGACGGAACACAATAATTTATGACGTGATCAGCGACGTCACTTTTAAGCGTATGCCGACAGACGAAAACTTTCGACGTGATTTTTGACGTCGTTTTTAAACCACTGACGAAACACGACAAATCACGACGTGATTTGTAAAGTCATTATCAGACCTATGACGGAACACAATAATTTATGACGTGATCAGCGACGTCACTTTCAGGCGTATGCCGACCTACGAAAAATTTCGACTTGATTTTTGACGTCGTCTTTAAACCACTGACTAAACACGCGAAACACGACGTGATTTGCAAAGTCATTATCAGACCAATGACGAAACACAATAATTTATGACGTAATCAGTGACGTCACTTTTAGTCGTATGCCGACATACGACAACTTTCGACGGGATTTACAACGTCGTTTTTAAACCACTGTCAAAACACGACAAATCACGACGTGATTTGCAAAGTCATTATCAGACCTATGATGGAACACGACAATTCACGACGTGATTTGCAATGTCGTTGTCAGACCTATGACGGAACACAATAATTTATGACGTGATCAGCGACGTCACTTTTAAGCGTATGCCGACAAACGAAAACTTTCGACGTGATTTTTGACGTCGTCTTTAAACCACTGACGAATCACGACAAATCACGACGTGAATTGCAATGTCATTGTCAGACCTATGACGGAACACATTAATTTATGACGTGATCAGCGACGTCACTTTTAGGCGTATGCCGACAGACGAATTCTTTCGACGTGATTTTTGACGTCGTCTTTAAACCACTGACTAAACACGCGAAACACGACGTGATTTGCAAAGTCATTATCAGACCAATGACGAAACACAATAATTTATGACGTAATCAGTGACGTCACTTTTAGTCGTATGCCGACATACGACAACTTTCGACGGGATTTACAACGTCGTTTTTAAACCACTGTCAAAACACGACAAATCACGACGTGGTTTGCAAAGTCATTATCAGGCCTATGACGGAACACGACAAATCACGACGTGATTTGCAATGTCATTGTCAGACCTATGACGGGACACAATAATTTACGACGTGATCAGCGACGTCACTTTTAGGCGTATGCCGACATACGAAAACTTTCGACGTGATTTTTGACGTCGTTTTTAAACCACTGACGAAACACGACAAATCACGACGTGATTTGCAAAGTCATTATCAGACCTATGACGGAACACAATAATGTATGACGTGATCAGCGACGTCACTTTTAGGCGTATGCCGACATATGAAAAATTTCGACTTGATTTTTGACGTCGTCTTTAAACCACTGACGAAACACGCGAATCACGACGTGATTTACAACGTCATTATCAGACCTATGACGGAACACAATAATTTACGATGTGATCAGCGACGTCATTTTTAGGCGTATGCCGACATACGAAAACTTTCGACGTGATTTACGACGTCGCTTTTAAACCACTGACGAAACACGACAAATCACGACGTGATTTGCAACGTCATTGTCAGACCTATGACGGAACACGACAAATCACGACGTGATTTGCAACGTCATTGTCAGACCTATGACGGAACACAATTATTTACGACGTGATCAGCGACGTCACTTTTAGGCGTATGCCGACATACGAAAACTTTCGACGTGATTTTTGACGTCGTTTATAAACCACTGACGTAACACGCGAATCACGACGTGATTTGCAACGTCATTATCAGACCTATGACGGAACACAATAATTTATGACGTGATCAGCGACGTCACTTTTAGGCGTATGCCGACATACGAAAACTTTTGACGTCATTTTTGACGTCATTTATTTCCATAAGACGTAAAATTGAAAAAAATCACCAAAAAATGACGTCATGATTTACGTCATAGGACAGAAATTGTTGACTGGGACCTCTACTCAACTCATAATTTAAAAAGAGAACATCAGCATATTTGATTAAAAAAAAAGCACGCTACTGTTCACGGATTGGTGGAAATTACTTGTCAAAAAATTTTACCAATCACGAGGCACCCGCCATGACTATCGCGATCATTATTTTTTTTATAGGTCAGTTTTAGTTGAACGAAAAAGGTACATCAAAAATAAAAGTTCATAGTGGGGAATGATAATTAAAGTAAAAAATGTTTTTCTGTGTTTTGCTTGCATAAAAAGTATTGTATGCAATAGTTACACAATTAGGTCTGAAAATCTCGTACCTTACTTAGGCCACTCGGCAAGCCTCGTGACCTAAACGCGGTACTCGACTTTAAGAACCTTCATTGTGCAACGCTTGCATAAAATACTATTTCTCTATGATCAAACATGTTTCTTAACATAAATATTATTGATGTTACTACTTAGAAAAGGGGTATAGGGTTTTATTGATATATATTTGAAACCTACAGTTTGAATTTTTCATTGATAATTTTTGTTTCAAAAACTACTCGAAATTGACAAAATTCACGAGGAAAATAAGGTTTTTCAACTTATTTTCGACTGCACGCGATGAAAGCATGAAAATAGCTATGTTACTACCTAGAACTCGGAGAAAAGTACCATTCACTTCAAAAATTTGGTTAAAATTATTAATATAGGTATTTGTCATAATCATAATACGAAATAATTAATAATGTAAAAACTGTAAAAGCGGTCATGAGGAAAACCGACGGAGGTAGATTGTGCGTTTTAGGGTTCCGTAACAGTAAGAGCCCTTAAATCGCAAGGAAGTTGAAAGAACGCTTTAATTACTTTTCATCTGCTAAGTGCGCTAAAATAGTATTTTAATGCAATCGTTGCACAATTAAGGTCCTTAAAGTCGAGTACCGCGTTTGGGCCACGAGGCTTGCCGAGTAGCCTAAGTAAGGTATACGAAATTTTAAGACCTAATTGTTTAACTATTGCATACAATTCTTTTTATACGAGCTAAACGCAGAAAAACCTTTTTTACTTTAATCTTCAATCCTACTATCAATTTTTATTTTTGGTGTAACCTTTATCATTTAAACTGACTTATTAAAAAAAAAACATGATCGCGATGGTCTTGGCGGGTGTCTCATGATTGCTTAATTTTTTTGACACGTACCTACCTAATTCCAACTCACTGATTGGTTGGAATTAGGTACTTGTCAACAGTAGCGTGCTTTTTTAAATTAAATATGCTGATGTTCTCTTTTTGAAAATCATTTGAGTTGAGTAAAGAGATGTCTTATGAATACGTTCAGTAGCGGGTACCATAGAATTAAGAATTTTGGTGCAGGTTTAAAAAGTGCGTTGTTGCGATTTTGTCTGTGAAATTATAATTGACAGATTACACGAACGCGAGTGTAATAGTAGATTGTACAACAAGCGCATAAAACGCACCATTTTATACGAGATGTTTATCCATCCGAGCGAGCTTGCGAGCGAGGATGAATATAAAGTCGAGTGTAAAATGCGTTTTATGGACGAGTTGCACACTCTACTTTTCACTTCGATTGCGAGAAAATTAAACTACATCATGTAAATGTTATACTTAAAAACAAATTTAATTAAAATTTTAAAACATTTATATCTACGATAAATTATTGTTGTAGTTTAAATAAATAGTATATTGATTTACTAAAAGAAAATAAATTAAAAAAGTAATAAATGATAGTAAATAAAAATTACAAGTTTATTTCAAGAAGTTTGCTGTGTACTTTGGCTGTTGATATTTTTGCCTTTGTCTTAGAATACTAACGAAACGAAAAAAAATAAAGCGTTTATTCTATGAAGTTTTATTTTTTTCGTGTGGCTGTTGGACCGATCGCCTTGGTCTTCGACGACGATTTTACTTTATGCTCTAGAGCATAAAAAGCGACTTTATGTCGTCTACGCACAGCATAAAGTCGAACTTTTAGAGCATGAGAAGTGAAAAAACTTTATTTGAACTGCCCTCTACTCCCATTCTGTGTTTTATATGAAATCTATCACTTTTTAGACCTTTTTGTTGTGGAGCTCGCTACCACCGGAGCTGAAAAATACAAATTCTATAGCTACATAAAAAAAAATTACGAACACCTACTCTGTCCAATAAATCATCGTGTTATCTACTGATTGTATTGCCGCTATACAGGGTATCTAATAACTACCTACTAATGAGTATCTATTAAAAGTAATGAGTATCTAGTTAAAGTCCGAAGTCAAAGATTTTAATGATACGAATTTGTGATTCCTGTACCTACTGCACGTGTCACACACAATGTTATTCATCACACTTACTATAGATACGGGAAATAAAATAATCAAGTAAATAATAAATACTAAGAAAAATTAACAAAATATTACAATCAAATGAATATACCGCTTAGTAAACGTAGTATTCGTTCTTGGCTGAATTACTAATAACTAGCCACAAAAATATTAAACAAATTAACGCAGTGGCGGATTAAGGGTCGAGAGCGCCCTAGGCAAAAACGCCATCGGCGTCCCTTTGCGCTCCTTTGCGGCCCTTTGCGCCCTTTTGCGGCCCTTTGCGCCCCTTTGCAGCCTTGCGCCCCTAGGCACGTGCCTACTTTGCCTTAGGGATAATCCGCCACTGAATTAACGTTTAATTAATTCTAAACCTAGCATTGAAGTAAAATCACATTATTATGAACCTTGTAAATTAGAATGTAAGGTAGAATTTAGGATATGAATGTAAAGCTTTCTTGAATTACGCAAACGATGGTTAGGTATACTCTTATGCGTCACAAACGCTTAGTCTTTCATTATTACTGCATTTGAGCTTACAACTTTACGAAATGTGGGCTTTCGGTATAAAGTTTTTAATTATTAATGTGTGTGTTCGGGGCCTGATGTCTTATGGCTATAGGCAGGCATGTGACGGGCCTACACTAACCATAAATGGTCTGGTTGTCCCCACAGACATGAAGAAACCAATTTTCGTAGAGTTTGGAGAGGATCTGCGGATACTATGCACAGGATCTGACTCCAAACACCTAGATATCACAAGCGGAACAGATGACGAAATTACAGAATTTATGAAAACTACCATACTGAATGAAACTACGATAAGCTACTACGAGAGCAAGCCACCAAAAATGATCCCAAAGTACTTCTGCTTCGAACCTTCAAAACCATGTAGAACTACTGCGACCGTGATCGTGGATACCCCTCCAGAAGTAACAGATTTCCGTTGCAAATCTTTCAACTTCAAGCTACTTAATTGCACTTGGACCTCATCAAATGTTGCACCCGTGTTTACGTTGTTTGCTGTTAAAAAACAGCCAGAAGCCTTATGCGAGAGAAAGGGAGGAACTGACCCAGAAAACACGCTGTCAACAGTGTGTAATACTTCGTATTACTGCATTTGGTACGCTCGCACTTCTCCACTTTACGACCCAAGGGAAGAAACGCTGCCATTCTTCCTACAGGCTTGCAACGTTATCGGCTGCCGAAACACAACCTTCAACATAGACCACTATTCGGTGCTTCAGATAGATCGTCCAAAAGATATTGCTGCCAGTAATGTAAGTTCATACAGCGCGATTTTAAAATGGACCATGTAGTGGACCCATGACCACCCATAGGAGAACTGCACTCATTGGCTCGGTATGGCACCAGCAGGTCAGACGTCCGTCACAGCCGGTGGCTCTCCCGTGACTGTCTTCCCACCCGTACTCTCGAGACAACGTCATACCTACCCACATAATAGGTATTATATGCAGATCCACAAACACTACATCCCTTCCTTATTTTAATATGTTTTTATAATCTGAATTTAATTTATTCTATATGTAATAATAATAATAGCTATGATTGTGTTATAGCTTAGATTGACAATGTATGATTATTACAAATAAAAAATCAATCTAATCGAATAAATGGGTGTAGTTTAAGACTCTCTTTCCAGAGAGATTCAATTGATTTATCGTCAAGTGCAAGTCTTCTTATTGTAATTTTTTTAGTTTACTTTGACTGACTATATTATGAAGAGATAATCATTTCGTACAGGTATAAGGTCAATTTATTACGCTTCAAATTACTGCACATTTTTATCCATTTCCTCTCTTCCTTTCTCTTTCAAAATTGAGTCTCAACCGTATCGAAGGTAGTCTTTTTTTTTACTACCAGGTTTTTTTTTTCATTTGATTTAATCGACATTTTGACAGCAATAAATGTAATTCCCAGCTAGCTCTTTGTTTTAAAAATTACCATTCAGTGACTAGTTCTACATCTGTATTATCTAATGGTCGAGAGACCCAGGGACCCAATTCGAAAATGCCGTTTGAATGATCGCCAAACGTCGAATCTCTATTAGATAACAGTGATATCGCCATTGAACTGTCATTAAAATGCGATGAGCTTCAAGTGACATATCTCATCTCAATTTTTGCAAATACGAAGCCGATAATGTAGGTATGTCAAAAAAAATATTATTCATGCATATGAATTTCTGTTTTGAACGAAACGTAACTGACTAATTTCACGCACTACGCGGTCAAATAAAAGTATGCGCCTGTTATTTATGCCGTCACATACAAAGGAAACGCAAATTTAGCGCGTCCAAATTGACGAAGTTGCGATGTTCTAAGGAGATCGCCACTTGTCAAGTAGGCACACGTCAAAAGTGACGGATGGCGATGAAATGGAGAGATCTCCATTATCTCTCTAAAATTGGTAGAATACCCCCCCAGGATCGCACAACTGAATGTTATTAGATCACAGTTATTTTTATCAGACGTGTAATTCAAGGGTTGTTGTCAAACGGTTTAATCAAAAGTTCGTCTGTAAAGCTCAGAATTCAGTATGATATTATTTATCTGACATAGAATCCAACTACGTGATACTAATTCAATACGATTCGGTATATTTTTAACCTGTTCCCACATTGGCTTACAGGATTAATGTTATATATTACACAAGAAAGAGGGCCAAGTAGAACGAATAGTTTAGAACAATAAACTATAATCAAGGTAATAACTTTTTACCAAAATAAATTACTGGACAACATTCAATAGCTCGTCGTCATAACATGACCAAGCAAACAAGCCAAAACATGATGGAGTCTTCTCATATCTCTATTTCTTTGACAGTCATGCTTGGCGCGTCCGCACGCAAGTAAAGTTTATTATATTTTATATGTAAATCAAGTTGATTTCTCATATTAAAACTACCATTAACTTGGCGCGTCCGCACGCAAGTAAAGTTTATTATATTTTATTTGTAAATCAAGTTGAGTTCTCATATTAAAATTACCATTAACTTGGCGCGTCCGCACGCAAGTAAAGTTTATTATATTTTATTTGTAAATCAAGTTGATTTCTCATATTAAAACTACCATTAAAACGGTTTGACTTATTTCCCGTGTTTCTACTTAATAAACGTTACCTTAACAAGCATGGTTTAAAATTTCATGTAGGCCCATACCGCCGTAACATATTCACGCAAGGTTTACAATTTTGTGTAGGCCCATACAGCCGTTATACATTCACGCATGGTTTACAATTTCATGTAGGCCCATACAGCCGTAACACATTCACGCATGGTTTACAATTTCATGTAGGCCCATACAGCCGTAACACATTCACGCATGGTTTACAATTTCATGTAGGCCCATACAGCCGTTACACATTCACGCATGGTTTACAATTTCATGTAGGCCCATACAACCGTAACACATTCACGCATGGTTTACAATTTCATGTAGGCCCATACAATCGTAACATATTCACGCATGGTTTACAATTTCATGTAGGCCCATACAGCCGTAACATATTCACGCATGGTTTACAATTTAATGTAGGCCCATACAGCCGTTACACATTCACGCATGGTTTACAATTTCATGTAGGCCCATACAGCCGTAACTGATATCGTATCTAATGCTGGTCGAGGGGACTTTAATAAAAGGACATATGTCTGAAATGTAACTTCTTGGTATCCGCATAGGTAAGACGTTAATCTATAATATAACAAGCTGAAGTTAGAGATGAAATAATCAAATAAAATCGTACAATGAACTGTGAATGACTGTTTTATTTTCAATTTTAGCAGTCATTCTTGCAAGCGTTGCTGCGTGCATGAAATAAGAACTTCGTTACAGAATGCTACAGTCCGTCAGACTACGGCATTAGTCAAAGATAGTTGCATATCGTTTATTCAGTTTAATTTAGGAAATATCAATTAATGATAAAAGAAGGGGGGCAGAGATATAAAATGACTTATACTATGAGACCAAATCGCCCCATGTTTAGTGATTTATTTGTCACATCCAAATTTATACTTTATATTTAAATTCGTATAAGTAGGTACTGCAACAAGTAGTAGCTGCCCATGAAATGCAGTCAGCCCTTTTACTTCTAAATATGTCATTATAAAATTCCAAAATTAAAACTTCTGTACACCGAAGATACTCTTCACAGAAACAAATGAAATAGGCCACTCAGAGATCACTGAATTGGAACATATTCGTTTTTAGATAATTGTGTACCCATATGTCTTTGCGCGCTAATCGCGCCCCTACGACCAGTCCGATTTTAATCACCTTCAGCACACATGCAGCCGGACATCCAAACACGGTTACCGGCCACCACGGAGAAGAAAAGTCACAACCCATTTCCTCCTCTGTGCGAACGAAGCCCGCGGTCATGCTCTATTTAGGATGAATGTTAGAATGAACAAATAAATAACGAAATACCCTACACAAATCGAACCAACCCCACAGCAAGCCGCGGCAGGCCCGTACCATGGGCACTAGACGAAGATAATTATAGATAAATCATATTTATAATCTTCCGCAGTAATACTACCGATGTCAAATATAGCGTTTTTTAATCGGACATATCAATACTAGCAGCGCCGCGCGGCGTCACCCGCCCGTCCCACGGGAACACCACACATTCTCGGGACAAAAAGCAGCCCATGTGTCAATCCAGGGTGCCGCCCCGCACCATAATCCATAAAAACTGGTCCAGCCGTCCGAGCGCGAGGAAGCAACTAACACACACACACACAAACCCTCGCCACAAAACAAAATGATCCAAAAATGTTAGACTCAATGCCTCAAGGCATTCTCCACCAGTCAACCAATGGGTCGAACTGAAACATAAATGTAGGAAGTTAAAAGACCACACAGATTATACTCATTTACATCATCATATATTTAAGAGCTAGGGTCTTGTCTGTGCATTAACTTTCAACTTAATCTACATTCCGATTTTTGTTTCTTTATAATAAAATAGTAAAGCATTAGCTTATTTTATTTCCTTCATATATTTTCCTTCTTTTTTGTCCTGGATTTCCTTTCCTTTTTTCTACTAGAAAGAACGCTCGTAGATCCACTATCAACCGTCGCGATCTGAATCTTTTATCTAACTGCATTTAAGATTACCTATACTTAAGATCTGATAAAATTATGTATTTCTTGTTATGTAGGTAATAGTCATTTAACAAGTTGACATCATAGAATTATGTTTTTTTTTCTATAAGTACTGGATGTGCTTATTATTGAAGTAGACATAAGAAAAGTAGAAATGTAATAAATATTGCTAAGTATCGCCTGTGCATTGCGCTCAAAAAAAGGATTAACGTACGCGCACGCACGTATGTATAATCTACGACATTGTAATGTCCCCATAGCAAAGCGAAGTAACTACTGATGTAATACTCGTACTGATGTATAATCTTACACGGAAACTGTATATTATATTAATAAGTGTAATATTATTATAACGCTTGTCCGATTGTGTAGTGGCATTAAGAAATACGCTGATAAGTGGCTGGATAACTTACACAAAAATATTAAGAAAACATTGCCACAGTTTTTTTCAACACATGGCTTATATAGCCATAAGCGAACTGTATCAACCGGAACAACTAAACATTATACAGCGTTGCAACAATCATTCGCAGAGGAAACAGTGGCAATTGATGATGGTGTTCCATTATTTTGTCATTCCGAGAAATTAAATGGAAACCATCGACATCAATAATTATTTATTAATCACTCTCAGGATATAACCCTATCTCATGATCTTCCGTATACCTGATTTATGTATCACATTAAATTTGTGTTATTTGTAATATTGCAGCGTGCGAAATAAAGTAAATACCTACTACCACTACACAGCCGCAATCTCTCAAGGATGGTATATTGTAGGAAGAAAATGATCATAGCATAAATAGAAATATGAATGAATGAAGCTGGGTTGACATATTTTATATAAGTATTAGATCTGTTGCAATTACTAATTATTTTTAGTTAATTGCACGATACACGTCTTAACTTGTTAAGCACACATTTTTAGACAAAAGTCGACATTTAAGTAAATAATATAGGTACGTGTCAGAAGACACAAACCGTAAATAAATTCCGAAGAACTACTAACCTGACCGCATGTTGTTTACCTCTGCCCGCTTATCCAATATCTCATGCTGTGTCACTTCCACAATGATGATTGAGGTGTGCCATAAAGAGTATTTGTATTTGTAAACTTTGAGAAAACCTTTGCTAACAAGACCACGCTGATTCCCGTCACTATTTTTCCACACTTCATTTCGTATATTATAACACTGTTATTGCTAAGTTAACAAAAATATTTTCCTCGCATTCTTAGTAACACGTAAAAGGAAGTAACTAACAATTACTACTTTATGATGGTATACCGTAATCCCAAGTATGTATTATCAATCGCAACTACCCGCGCCACAAACATTAATGTTGCCTCAATTGTATGAGTTTAGTCGTCGTGTTATTACATTACGTCGCTAGATGGTGTTGTCCAACGATTCTCTAATTGTATAACGTTCTTTTTCTTTATATTGTCAAATAGCTAAAGTTAACAGATTTTTTACGAATGCCTAAAATATTGTACTCATTATTTTCATTCGATTATCCGTTTGCATGTTGATATTGTTGTTGCATATAATGCCAAACAAGTATCTCATTTTCGACTTTCACTGTCTTAAAACATCAGACTAATCTACTCAATTATTAATAGATTGACTATTTTTCTTTCAATAAGAAACACCGGTAACTATTGAACTGATTAGTTAATATGTCACTATCGTAATTTACCCGATATCCCTTTCTCTTTTCTTATTATTTTACTCACGATGTTTTGTCCTCGTCGCCATTATGTAGTGGACCCATGACCACCCATAGGAGAACTGCACTCATTGGCTCGGTATGGCACCAGCAGGTCAGACGTCCGTCACAGCCGGTGGCTCTCCCGTGACTGTCTTCCCACCCGTACTCTCGAGACAACGTCATACCTACCCACATAATAGGTATTATATGCAGATCCACAAACACTACAGACCATTTCATATATGACCTGGCAGTATATATCAAAGTCAGGACTGGACCATAAAGTGGACTACTGGTTCTCTGGAGGAAATCGCACTATAGTAAACACTTCATCCTTACCCAGCGGACGTTTGACCTACGAACTCCAACTGAATCTGCCTTGCGCTGGCAAATATTACGAAGTGAGAGTATCAGCAAAACCAAAACGCGCAACCGAAGAATTCTGGTCAGATTTCACCGCAATTGGCGTTTTGACTAAAGAAGATATTCACAAACCAAAAGCAGCGAATCGTATATGTAAAACGCAGTTGACTTTATCGCCTGAAGTTATGAAATACAAGATAGACAAGCTAAGGAGAAAGGTAGAAAATAGTCTTAAGAAATTGAAGAGAAAGATCCACCATTTAACAGATAAGACTATACTAATTAGTGGACCCTAACGGATTTTGTTTCAAAAAGTCTGCATTTATTTTATTACTTTGCTATTTAGTTATAGTTACCATTCAAGTATATGGGAAGGTTAATAATGTTTGGACGATGGGCGTCGTTATGGCCTAGCAAGCGTCGTCGGTCCGACCCAGGGATAGTGGCGCTACAAACAGCTTTCATATGGCAATAAATAATGTGTATACGTCATATATTTGCTTTATTAAACGTCAATAACTATTTGTCAAGGATTTGTCATTTACCAAATTCAAATCATTATTAACCGGAATGCTGCTGAATCCTTCGTTCTTCTTGCGAAATAAATATTGAATCCCATTGAAATAAACTTGACTTTCATCACTGTGGATTACTTGCAATTTCTGGAATAAGTATAATGTGTAGATTGTATGTTTCCTCTTTGTGTACACCAGTGACATTCACCGACTTTCAATGTCAGTTGCCGTTTGTTACCAAAAATTTGCCGTTGCCAGTAAAATAAATTAGTTCCACAAAAAATCCGCAATATGGCGTGGGTTGTAAAATACAAGCTTTTATTTAACTTGCAATGTATAAAACGCAGTTTTATTTCTGACTCTTTAAACAGTCAATGTGTAGGTCCCATATAGCCATTTTCATCTCAATAAAAAATAGAATCCATTCCATCCACACGTCTATAATGGCACTCAACGTTTTCTTAGGCTATTCGATTTTTATACAATAGGGCTCTGCCAGGCGATTAGCAATTTGGGCCGATCTGATCAGGCTGATTTCGTTTTAATTATCCGTCTTTGAGTATTTATAAATACTCAAAGTTATCCGTAAGTACCTAGTCTTTCTGATTCACATAACGTATAGAATAGAGAAAACATATTATTATAACGTGAATTTGAATACCTCTCGAAAGCATAATGTTTCCAATTAAAATAAATATGTGATAAAAACCATGCAACCACTTCAAATTCTAATTTCACAGTTTGTTAATTTAATTGATAACTAATTTTGTTTTATTGTAGCCATATACGCTTCGAATTGTAAGACAATGTGGCAAGCTGTGTTTTTTATCGTCATACTTTGTAAGTATACTCAAAATAACTATACAGAACACTTTTGATCTTCGCTGAAGGCGTCTGTGTATTGTAAAATGCTAAATTAAATAGGATGTTATTATGAAACCTATGTTTTTTTTTTTAAATTTAAAATGCCAGATCTTTTTTAAAAATAAAAATGTGGCATTTTCACTTTAAAAAAAATAAAATCTGAAAAACAAGATATAGATTACATTACATTACATCTTAAGGAGTACAAAAAAGGGTGGAACAAAAAACGAATTTGCTGAAAATTAAAGAGAATACGAGAGGGAAAATTGTTAGGCCACCTTATACGACATGATGCTTATATAAATAACATCATAGAAGAAAAGTTTTAGGGGAAGCAAGGAGGAGGAAGTCCAAGAATAAGTTATATTAAACAAACTCTCTCAACAAACTGAATTCTTACGGAATCTGGGATAACGCTCACCAACTATTAGCCTCGTTTTTGTCTGATCGCAGACAAGTTGTGAAGTTGCCCTTAAATGGTAAAATGCTGCAATCTGACGCTGGATATATTAATATAGGTATTCCCCAAGGGTCAGCCCTATTTTTACTGTTTGTCAACGACTTACCATCGAATGTTGTTTCTGGGTTGTCTGTGTTATTTGCTGATGACACTACGGTTCTGGTTGGTGCTAAGACTTATGATCAGTTAAGTGCCAAGATCAACGAAGCCTGTGAACAACTACAGGCTTGGTTTTCGGCAAACGGGCTTTTATTAAATGTTGCAAAGTCAAACATTATGCTTTTCTCTGGCCGTAAGATCCCAATACCCCCGTGTATCTCTTGTTGTCCGATGCCTATATGTCAGGCAAGTAGATTCCTTGGGTTCACGATTGACGCGAACCTAAACTGGAAGTGCCATGTTGACGGACTTTGTAACAGGTTGGGTAGTGCTGTCTTTGCGCTGCGGAAATTAAAGCCACTTATCTCAGACGAGGCACTTAAACAAGTTTACTTCGCCCACTTTCACTCCCTACTAGCATATGGCACGCTCATCTGGGGCAATTCCACTGACGCAACAAGGATCCTAATTTTACAAAAACGTGCTATCCGTGTACTTGTTGGAGCCAAGCCTAGGGATCCATGTCGTAGTTTTTTCTTGTCGCAGCGAATAATGACACACTACTCTCAATACTTGTTTGAAGTGTTGTTATTTGTAAAGACAAATATTGCACAGTTTGCAAGAGTAAACGTCAAAGGCAAACAGCTTCGTTCTACTGGGCGCCTTAGAACGGTGCCTCGCCGCATGGCACTTTCAGCAAAGAACCCGCGCGTCATAGGTCCGACTTACTTCGAGCACTTACCTGCCGATTTAAGGAACGAACCATGTGACAACACATTCAAGCGCCGGCTGAGAAACCTTTTGTTGGAAAACCCTCTGTACTCGGTCAACGAGTACATGGAACTCAAACTATAATAAAAATATGCTTGTATTCTGTAAACTGACATTTTGTTTATTGTTATTTTTATATTTCTTGTTTTTATTTTATTTTATTTTTGTATTGGAAATCTGGTATATTTTGACATTGTGTAAATAATTTTTGCTTAAATTCTTAGTGTTATTTTATTAATTTGATTCCATTATTATGTTAAGTTTGTGATGACGATCCTTATTGGGAGATACTAGATTGATTTATTTATATTTTATTTACCTGTTGACTTTCCCTTTTATTTTAAACTTATTTTGACATTGTAAACATTTTCTCGTATTATTAATCTTGCCTTATTTTTGACGATCATGATATTAATAAGCAAATTTGTAATGTAATTTTTATCGTGAAATAAATAATCTAATCTAATCTAATCAAAGAAGGATGGGCAGATTTGTATGGAATCTGGCCTAGGGACCAATAACGACAAGCCATATATCATGGTTGTTTTCATATTCTACAACTTTTTGTATGGCGGGAAATCTCGAATCCCTGTGGAAAAAAGTTATTAAAAAAGCGATACAGTAACTTAGTATCGAAAAACCCTACATAATAACGTTTCAACTCAAACTTATTTTATGCAGCGATAACTTTATTTACTTTGACGACGCGGTTGTCTCGGTTTGCAAGCACCTGCCTACTGAGCAGCGGTCCCGGGTTCGAATCCCGGCCAGGGCAAATATTTGTGTGATGAACTCGAATATTTGTGATGTCTTGCATTGTATTTCTCCTGTATATTTTATGAGGTGTGCAATAAAGAGTACTTGTATTGTATTGTATTGTATTTGTGCTTGGGTCATTGTTGTTCCTATGTATTTAAGTATATATTTATCTATATAAGTATGTATGTCGTCGTCTAGTACCCATAACACAAGCCTTCTTGAGCTTAATTTGGGACTAGATCGATTTGTGCGAGGTTGTCTGATATTTATTTATTTATTCCTGCCATAGTAAACGTTTTAGAACTTAGAATAAGCTATCCAGTGACATGTCGCTTGTCCAATTAGCCCGCCTTCCTTTATTTATTATTTATTTTATCATACAAATAAAAGAGAAGGTTAACGTCATGTCGTATAGGGGAGTGAGGTGGCTATGGATAGAGTTAGATGGAGAAAAGTACTTACTTCATCAGGCTACACCGACAAGACTCGACATGACTCTTAAATTAATGATTTACAACTATGTTGGAGCCAAAACTTAAAAGACTGATATAGCTGGAATTTGGTATACTTTTCGATGCCAATACAATATAATAAAATACCACCCCTAATGGGGCTGAAATGTGGTCATGGGAACTCCGTAATAACAATAAAATAAAAGAAGTGACATTTTCTAAGGTGCTACGGGAGGAATGGGCGCTTTGGACAAAACGTTGACGACCGCAGACCTGCTTATCAACTTTGTGCGCGACACCCTTCGTGATATTACGGCGGATTTCAACAAGACCGATGACATTCGCCAGAATTCTCGTCTGAGCGCCAGTTTTGAGATCGGCTTCGTCATTCGGAGCATGGAGGTGATTTAGATCATCGTCATTATCATTTTCAGCATCACTGTCATCGTTATCATTATCATAAACAATATCATGGTTATAGTTATAATCATCATCAACGTTATCATTTTCATTATCACTGTCATCGTTAACAATATCATTGTTAAAGTTACAATCATCATCGTTAAGAGCATCATTATCGTCTTTGTCTGCGTAATCATTATTATCATCAGAACTGTATTGAAATAACGAAATCGTATCAAGTTTGTATATTTAGAGTCATCTCGAAGCGTAGTTGGAGACCCAAGCTGCTCATCACCTTTGTGACCGATGACATTCGGCAGAATTCGCGTATGAGCGCCAGCTTTGAGATCGGATTTGCCATCCGGAGCTTGGGGTGTTTTAGATCATCGTCATTATCATTAACGTTGTCATTTTCTTCGTCAATATCAACATCATCAGTATACATCGGGCATTTAGATGGCGCCGATGTTGCTCGATTTGTATGGACACGGACTTGATTAAAATTTATTAATCCTGGGCTTTCTATATTAGTGAATTTTCGCCACGTTTCGTTCGTCGTTAATATCACGCTGACGTAAATCGTTACGTACGTAAAATTTAATGTTATTTAATGATGATGATGTCCTCCTTGACGTATCCGTCAACGGCGACACCCTGTCAGTTGTTTCTGGCATGCGCGCGCACGTGGCTCGTGAAACCCAGCTTGTTCACGAACACACGATCACAAGTGGGACAGTGAGGCTGTCCGTCTGCGTTGTACGTGTAGCTGTAGGAAGGCCTGGGTTGCGCTTTTCGAAGCTCGCGTTTCGCATCGAGGTCTTTAAGGCGATTCATTCATTCATTCATTCGTCTTGAAACGCCATCTTATTGGATGCAGGATACCGTGTGGTTCGTGGGAGGAGCTTGCGACGCATAGGCCGGAATGGCGGAAGGCTGTTACTTAATATCAGCTCCACAGCTCTCTAATATTCTACCATGCTATCAAAATACCACAGTATGTGATAAGGCAAGGGAATGATGACGAGACAACTGACGCCAAAGTTTCTATTGAATGAAATTTAACAATGTATTTTGAGTTCGCAGGAGTGTTACAGAAGAATGGTGGACATATACAACTCTACGTTGACGACTGACCTGAATGACTGGGACGCGAAGACCACAGACCACATCGTGTTTCTGAAGAACGTGGAGGTGTTGAATTGGGTGATTATGCACCTTGCCAATATGTTGCATGAGACCGAGAAGAAGTACAAAATTAAATGCAAGTCCTTTTTTTTCTTATTGTTAACACCAAGAGCTTGCACACGAATCACGCGAGGTTCAAAAAGTAGCCGAAAAAACCTCGCGTGATTTGTGCACAAGCCTAAAGGTAAATTATGAAAATAATATTTTATGTGATCTATCACAATCTAAGCAGGACTCGAACCTGCGACCCTACGTTTCCGGCGTAGTGCTCTCCCAACCTAGCTATTTGATCATTACGTCCATCAGACCAAATCCTTCATTGCATAATTATACGCTACTGAAGCGCCCTTTCCGTTATACCTGTTTAAAATGCTCATGCGCTTTACACGCACTATCCCGATTGATAGACATTTGAAAATTGTCACTCACAAACTGACATGGACGCAACTAAACGGTGGCCGCCGTGTTGATAATTTAATGTCCTGCCGTACCATATCGTTGGTGCGCGCGGGTCACCTTACATGCTCCGTCTAGTGGGGGTTGTCTGTGTATAGGCATTAAACTGCCATATCATCATATCAGCCGATAGACGTCACTGCTGGACAAAGGCTTCCCCAAAGTTGTCTACAACGATCGATCTTGCGCCACCCTGATCCAATTTCTGCCCGCGATCCTAAGCAGGTTGTCGGTCCACCTTGTTGGGGGCCTTCCTACGCTGCGTCTTCCGCTCTACGGTCGCCACTCAAGAACCTTTCTACCCCAACAGCCATCGATTCTATGAGCAATATGCCCCGCCCACTGCCACTTAAGTTTAGCGACTGTCTGAGCTATATCTACAACCTCGGTTCTCTTGCGTATCTCATCATTTCGGATTCGATCCTGCAAGGAAACTCCGAGCATAGCTCGCTCCAATGCCCTCTGAGTGACTTTGAGAATTTTTATGAGTCCTATTGTTATGTCACGAATAAATGTATTTCTTTCTTCTTTCTTTCTTTGTAAGCGACCACGTTTCAATACCCTTCGTCTTACGTGCGATATACATACTATTGCAATATACTTAGATAAATATATACTTAAATACATAGAAAACATACAAGACCCTGTACCAAATATACGAGATCATCACCCAAATTGCCGGGATTCGAACCCGAGACCGCTGGCTCAGTAAGCCCCAGGTCGACTACTGCATCAACCGCGTCGTAAAAAGAATTAAGACTTCTGTATGTATTAAAGATAATTTGGTGCGATTGACGAAGGATCTGTACCTCTAGCAGAACTGTCACAAGCGGCTATTTCTCGCGCGAGATAATTACCCGTCTCTCTCCTCTCTGTGCAGTAATCAGAGAGAGTGACAGGTAGCGTTATGTCGCGAATCACAGTTGTGCTAGATGGGCTGGTATTTTAGTTGAATAGCTTTGCCATCACATCAATCCAGAAAAGTAGTTCAAGTCCTACCACACTATAAAAACTAGTCTTACTTAGCTACATGTTCGCATAACATAAAGAGGTGTTCCACCAGATCGTCTACTTTGTAGGGCACGAGACAACTATGACAGCTACATAAAAACATACAGAAGGTCAATTTAAGAATCCACTATCAATACAAACGTCAAGTTATGAAATATAGATATAAAACCATTGATATACAGAGATCAAAGCTCAAAGACAAAATGAAATGCGTAACCTGGTGGAAGAGACCGGGAATCGAACCCGGTACCTCTGGATTACCGGTCTAGCGTGTTAACATTTCCACTACCCTAACGCCGAGGTAACCTTTCGAATTTTTCTTATGCTTTGTTTGTCGATCTTTACAAAGATTATGAGTATTTTTGTCAACTTTTGGGATTTTTGTATCAATGGTTTGTATCTATAACACTTTATACTCTCACGGTTTGAACACATAATTAAAACTTATTGAACCGGGTCTATCGCGATATTTTATTATTTCACGTGCCCAGGCGTAAAACCGTGTTGAAACGTCAGGCAATGAAGGTAAATTAAAATATCGCGAGAGACCCGGTTTCTATCTACATTAAAAAAATGATATAATGTTTCATAAATTTACAAATATAGACATACTTACCAAAAATTTACTGTCTATAGTAAGAATTATTTTTAGAGGCCAAACAATGGGACAGGTGTTTTGTATTATGAATTGCAGCCACAAACTGCACTTATGATACCTTTAATTTCAAAGTAGCAGTTTGTGAAAAAAATAATCCAACTATTACTTCTTTAATAGTATGAAAAGAATAGCATCGTGCGCCGACCTTGTCGTGGGATGCTATGCTAAAGATAATGCGGATTTGGTATTTTTTAGCTGCCGGAATGTTTGAGAAGCAGAGAATTTGGACGATTGCCTCATACCCAGCAGCGACGAGGCGCTTTAAGGAGACCACGGAACCCATCTCGGCTCCCACTATGACGAAGAGACGCACCCAGTCCTGGTGGCCTATAGATTATGGCTGGGAAATAAGCCAGAACTGGCGTTAGCGAACCTAGTTGATTGTTTCACAAGGGGCAATAAGCCATTGCGACACACGAGCGAGCTAAGCGAACGAGTATATATAATCTTAGTGTCATAATGGCTCTTAGCCACTTAAGCACGCTGCTTCTCACTTTCCGCGAAAATAAAAAAATACTTGAAAATGATAATTGTTTCTGTTTCGTCACCGAGCGTAAAGCTACACTGAAAATGAGTGGGTGGCCCTCTAACAAGTTTACTTTTTAATTTTCAGAGATATTATACGTATAACCCTGCCATACGATTGAATAAAAACTATAGCCGTGTTATCCCTAGGGGTGACACGACTACTTTAATCCCGTTTGGCTTAGCGTACGTACTTACTTTTCGAGCGAGAAGTGAAAATACATTTAGATCCCACACGTGAAGGGGCAACCTTTTTTGGAACTTCAGTTTGTAGGATTCCGTACCCAAAGGGTAAAAACGGGACCCTATTACTAAGACTTCGCTGTCTGTCCGTCCGTCTGTCACCAGGCTGTATCTTTAGAACGGTGGTAGCTAGACAGTTGAAATTTTTACAGATGATATATTTCTATTGCCGCTATAACAAGAAATACTAAAAATAAATATTTAAGGGGGCTCCCATGCAACAACCTTACAGATAATGGTATCTACGGATGCATTCGTGCGCGAGTCCCACTCGCACTTGGCCGATATTTTATATAATTGATGTCTATGCTTACAAATCTTGCAATTTATAGTGACCATTTTCCGGGGATCGGTAGAACCCAAATTTAGTAGGTAGGCTACATGACTTTAACCTTTGAAACGCATCATCATATTACGACCCACACAACCCATTGGTTTCAATATTGTTTGTGAATTGAGTGAAGCGAAGTGATTCAGCCTCAAAAAATGATTCCTTCCTATACCAAAGTTTGACTTCTAAGAATCGTCTCGGCTTGGTGCACTGGAGCACAGGAGTGATGTGCAATAAAATGATAGTCGGCCAAAAAGCTTATCACAAACATTTTTTATTTTTTTGCAAATACACTAATTGTCTTTAAGTTCACTGAGATTTCTTTCGAGGTATTAACTTGAGCGGCAGTCCATCTTGAATGTTCTGCACGATGAAAGAGGCGGGGTCTATGCGTGGTGTCCGTAGTGTGCCGGCAGATGGCGCTACGGTGCAGCAGCGCAGCAGTGCTGCTAGCCCGGCCAAAGACTGCATTAGTCCTAGACGTTCCCCTGGAACATGACAAACAAATTAGGTATATAATAATCGCTTTTTCACAAATAATAACCGACTTCCTTATGTGGGACTACACGGAAAGCTCCAGCATTCAAATAAAAAAAGAATCATCAAAATCGGTTCACTCAGTCAAAAGTTCTGAGGTAACAAGCATAAAAAATACAGTCGAATTGAGAACCTCCTCCTTTTTTCAAGTTGGTTAAAAAACGGGATCCTATTACTAAGACGCCACTGTCCGTCTGTCTGTCACCAGGCTAGGGAAATTTTCCCAGATGATGTATTTCTGTTGCCGCTATAACAATAGGTACTACTCGTAAAAAAGAATAAAATTAATATTTGTGGGGTTCCCATACAACAAACGTGGTCGGTTGCGTTAGCTTTGCTTCTCATTTGTATCCGGAACATAGGTATACTATCAGGTACAAGCTTAACTTAACCCAGCCAGTTAAGATGGGATAAGTGTTTGTACGGAACCCTCGGTGCGCGAGTGTCTGACTCGCACTTGGCCAGTTTTTTAACCATGTTAAACACAGACATTGAGTATGTTATCTTGCCTTATTTGTACCCTACAACGCCTACATTAAATACCTAATACAGCAAAAGTAGCAGTAATAGTAAAGTAATACAGTAAAGTAGTTCGATGCTCAATAGGCTCCGTAGTAACATATAAAGTTAATTTTAATTTGTGGTAGAGGTTGTTAAAGCTGAAATGACGCGCCTAACTCTTAATTAGTGAAATGAAATGAAATGGTTTATTTAAATGCATGTGGGAAATCGGGCAACATTTGCAGTCACAATTGCTTCAAAATAGTTGATTTAGATATGAGCAAATATTAATAAAAACACTTCATCTGTGTGGGAGCGTCTTATCCGTGAACTATTATCTGTTTGCGTAAAAGACGGTTGACTGGTCGGGTGATAACTCCGACAACTTAGAAAGTTGTTAATTAAATATAGGACACCGTGTATAATGACTAGGGATCGGACAATCGGATGCTTATATACCTAAACTTTGGCGGTGCCTTTGTTTTTCGGTTGTAGGTGGCTTTGTTTGAGGTATGAGTGAGATAGCAATAGGATTTTGTCTAGTTTAGGTAAATATCCACCTGAATTTCCGATCCCTAATAATGACTACGCATCGGACTTTCGTTAGCACAATAGGACTTTAGGGAGCTTCGGAGCCGATATTATGATTAAAAATACAATTCATACTAATAGTAATAGTCATCTATTTAATTCCAAACTGCTTTTATGGTTATTTTGGTTCACATTCCCAAGCATGAAATTACAAAATTATAAATCAAATTAAATTTGTACAATATAACAAACTCCTAGATAAAACTATATTAATTGTCAATATCATGCATTTTCTAGTCATCACTGGATGTTCTACTCAATTTACTACAGAAAACATGGAAAAAGTCGCAAATATTAACGTATTTTATGACGAAAAAACTATTCCTACACAAGTCAGGTCTTTGTATATTCTTCTGACTTTGTTCTTGACTGTAAAATTTAAATTTCGAATGAAATACACGTATGAGTATGAGTATCAATTGTATTTTAGTGTTAATATCGGCTCCATAGCTCTCTAGTCTTACCGTGCTATCGAAGGTCCGATGCCTAATTATGACGCCCATTTTCTCCGATCTCTGGTAGTAAGTATAAGTAATATATTTTATCTATCCAAATATCATAAGCCCTCCATGATGCGTTCAAGAACCGCACATTATGACCACCATAAAAAAATACTGTTTTGTTAGAACAAATTTCTTATCTGTAAAAATGTTATTATTACTAAATAATAACATCGATTTCGATAATATTATTTTATTCAAATTTCGAACATCGCTGAAATCAAAGAAATTTGATTTGACCTCTATTCTAATATCAGTCGAGATGACGTTTAGTTCGAAATGAATTGTCAATTTGCAATCAAATTTTACAAATGTCGCACGTAAGATATCGAACGATATGATAGTTGGGGCCGACTCTAGTTTGTCTCTGAATTAAAAAAAAACTATGACAGCTGCCAGAAAACTTCATTACCGCCATTACCGGGTAAAATTTGTCATAATGTGCGGCTCCTGAATGCATCATGGAGGCTTATGATATGTGGGTAGATAAAGTAGTGTATGTAACTGTACATAATTAGGCATTAAAATACTCTTGTGATGTTATTATGAAACTCACCTACAGCTCGTTTCATAAACCCACACTACTGTTTAATACCCTTCATTATGTACAGTCACATAAACTACTATTTTGTGTTTACCTATGCAAGCACGAGGGCCTTCTCCAAACGGCAGATACACGTGGTTAGGGAAGCTCGCTTCATCCTCGAACCGCTCCGGACGGAACTGCGCGGGCGCATCGAAGTACTTCTCGTCGTTGTGCAGCCCCTGCGTGGAGACGAGCACGTACACGCCGCCGTCGATGTGCACGCTGGTGCCCGGGAACGTGTAGGGATGCACGGATTGGCGGATCAGGAATCCGAGAGACGGGAACATTCGCATTCCTTCCCTGAAAAGAAAATGGGGGGGTCTTGTTAAAACTTTCGTGAGACATATTACGCACGGGTGCAATGCTGATAAATTATGCATGTATTATACATATAAACCTTCCTCTTGAATCACTCTATCTATTAAAAAACCGCATCAAAATCCGTTGCGTAGTTTTAAAGATCTAAGCATACATAGGGACCAGACATCCGGAAGTGACTTTGTTTTGTACTATGCAGTGACAGTGATTACTACCCAAATAGCACACTAGCTACATAAGCCAAACCAAGGTGTAGCTTGGTTTCAAAAGTATGGCATCAACTGGCTTCAAGCCCCTAAGCCCGGAGTTTACTAACCCTACACCTTGGTTTCAAAAGTATGGCTTGGCCGTTTCATAGAGTACCGTAAATAAGTCTAACGGACTGTCCGTTTCATATAGTAAGGAATTAATGATCTGGATATCATGAAGACATAAACTTAATCTCTTTATACCATATGGTCCAGACGGTCCGTTGGACTTATTTATGGTACTCTATGAAACGGCCAAGCCATACTTTTGAAACCAAGGTGTAGGGATAGTAAACTCCGGGCTTAGGGGCTTGAAGCCAGTTGATGCCATACTTTTTAAACCAAGGCGGTAGGGTTAGTAATAAAGTCAGGGCTTAGGGGCTTGGCTTTCCTGGGATGTGATAAAGTTATGAGCATGTGAGTCTTGGCCGCCAATTTTACATGAAATGTTTTTGATGGGATTTCTCTTCCTCGAAAATAAAGTTACATAATATTTGAAGACATATCAAACGTGTTTATTTAGGAATTTCTATTTTTTTTGTAACGGCATATATATTTAAATTAGGGCTCGCGGTCGTGTCCGTGTTTCGTGTACCCGTAGCCGGATCTCCGTGTTCGTATTACACGGCAACGGTTTTCTGCTCCGTTCGGCACGTGTAATTAGGCTACGTGTAATTAAGATACGTGTATCCGTGTAACACAGGTACACGTATCTTAATTACACGTGGATCCGATCCGCCCCGACGTTTAGTAAAGATTCGTTGCGATGTCTCTAAGAGCTACGAATGGAAATGTATAGTAAGTGAGACTCGTGCTTCTTAATTTGTCTTGTGAGTCGTAAATACTAACAAAATGTAGCAATTAAATAATTAAGCTGTGATCCTTATTGAAATGAACACTTTTAAATTTTCATTTTATTTTTATACCAAACATTATGTTACAATAGGCAATATTAGCTATAATTTATATTTAGACGGGGCGGTAACCGAAGAAAATATTAAGTACTAATTTCATAGTTACTAATCGTTCAGACGTTTCAAAGCGTATTCTACTAATTAGACTCTATCAAAACTAGCGTATTTAATAAAATATGTACAAGATAATTGGCACTGCAATTTATTTAAACAACGCATTATTTGTTATACCTAATGTGAAAATGTACTTACTCGTTCGATGTCGGGGTCGGGCCAGGAGCTTTCAAGTAAACTACTTTCAAATGATTTCCTATCGATCCTGTAGTACCACCACGACACGAAAACTCATTGTTCACCCGATCATTGCACAAGGTACAAAAAGCTGTATCACCGAATCTGGTGTCTATTTAACAATTTTAAAACATACAACTAACCACACATTAACAGCAACAAATAACAAAGTATTAGATAATATCTTTAAATTAACAGCTACAGTAAGATTTGCAGTGTTGACCGACTGAGATCGTATTAGTGACTAATGAGTATGAGTTAAAAATTCTAAACCGCCCCCTCAAAATTATCTGAAAAAATATGTGTATTAAAACAAAACAGCCCGACCACTTCATTCAACTTTACGAACAAAAGGTATACGACGTAAAGCCCAAAGTATTTATGAAATTATCAGTAAAATTACCACGGTTATATTAGAACGTCGCCGCCAATCCATTATTATCTTTATCTGCACGTGCAACTACTTCTTACCCACAAAAGGGTCGCCATGGTAGGTAGGTAATAAAATAATAATGAATGACTCAATTGTCTTTTTCGCTTAACATAACTTGAAAAAAATTTTTTTTGAATTATTTTTTTATCAATATGTAAGTATAATACAATGAAAAATAATAAATCCGGCCGCAATTTTATTTTTTGGCCACTTGGTCGAACTTCTCATTTAATAACTAAGCATCGGGAATATGAGATAGCCTCTAATAAACTAATTCATCTTCTTTACAACGCCATCTAAAATTTTTAAAGAAAGCATCAAGTCATAATCAACAATTATTATTACTTGTCCTTATGATTTATACATTGCCATCTAATTTACTAACTCAGCCACGGAATTTGCAACTCATCATCATTTTTCGTTTTACAGCTTCAATACAAGCTCCTCAAAAATTATATATTCGAGCTTCAATAGACAGCATCATATATTATAACTTATCTAAAATAATACTTCATATTCTTTTATCATGAAAATAGCCACTGTATCGTTCCTATATGGCGCGAGTGCGCGCCATGATAGCCACCGGCCATTTGCACCATACAGAGAGCGCCATTCGATTCTTGTACCGACCGACCCGCCCGTGTTTGTTTATTGTCATTCGTTCGTTCATATTGCAATAGGTTCATCTGCGTTCTCTCTAATCTAGTTCTAAGGCAGGGGGGGTATTCGACCAATTTTAGAGATATAATGGAGATCTCTCCTTTTCATCGCCATCCGTCACTTTTGACGTGTGCCTACTTGACAAGTGGCGATATCCCTAGAACATCGCAACTTCGTCAATTCGGACGCGCAAAATTTTCGTTTCCTTTGTATGTGACGGCATAAATAACAGGCGCATACTTTAAATTGACCGCGTAGTACGTGAAATTAGTCCGTTACGTTTCGTTCAAAACAGAAATTTATATACATGAATAACATTTTTGACAATCATTATCGCCTTCGTATTTCCAAAATTGAGATGAAATATGTCACTTTTAAGCTCATCGCATGACAGTTCAATGGCGATATAACTGTTATCTAATAGAGATTTGACGTTTGGCGATCACTCAAATGTCAATCTTGAATTAGGTCCCTGGTCCGACATGGTTTCGGTTAGGTACGACAACGAGCGAAGCGAGGAGTGTTAGGTTCAACTGCGACCCTAACCTAAAATGTTACGTTTTTGTATGTACATACATACATATATTTAGCATATGTTCGTATGTAATAATAGTGGCTTTAATATACTATTTGATGACAATTTTAGGTAAATTTTACGATCGATTAATGTAGGATGACTTACATTTTAAACATACTAAGTTATAAAATTAGAAGCTAATAGAGTTACTATTTTGGTGTCATATAATAATAGTTTAGAAGTTTGCTATTTGAATGCATGCCTCAAATTTAGATGCTAAAAAATAATCACCATGCTAGGTTACAATTACAGTGGCTTACAAAGAAGATAACTAGTGGCTGAGATATTATTATTCAGACGCGCGTTGGTTGTGGCTGACTTAGTAATTTAGAAGGTAACTTATATTTTCTGAGGCGAATAATGCTATTAAAAAGAAGCCTGTTTAAATAGTACCCTAATAAAATTGCATCAAAAGAATTAAAACCAAAACACCCGGTGGCGTCGGTCTATCGGTCGGTAGTTTTTACTCTCATAATAGATTATATTGAAGTATTTATATTTTTATTCGTGCAATGCACGCCGGGTCGCTAATTTTGTCTAAAACCACAATCGCTGGTTATATATGTATAAAAAAGAATAATGCCATTTATTACTTAAATAGAACCATTATTACTCAAATCAATGCAAAACTATGTAAATAACTCAAGTTTGATCCAAATAACAATAATTAATCCCTGTTCGTCCCATATTCAATAATAGTCCTTATTTGTTTTAACTCTAACCGGCCGGCGCGGATCGCTCCGACGAGTATTCAATACCCGAACGGAGCCGAAGCTCCGTGTATACGGACTCGAACGCAGACACGGCTATAATACTATACGTATCTCGGCGTGTCCGTGTTATTCGTGATCTTAGTACCGCCGGTGTTAAGGATACGGGGCTACGTTGCGGCGTGTAACACGGATATCAAGAGCCCTAATTTAAATATGCATAGAGTATGTATTAAATGCCCAATAAAACAACAAATACAAATTAAGTAAAAAAACAGTATACTTAATACTAAAGATGCCACGAATATTCGGCAACTATTCGGTATTCGGCCTATTCGGCCACTTTTTTGCTATTCGGTATTCGGCCGAATAGTGCGTACTATTCGGCCGAATACCGAATAGCAAATCATGTAAAAAAAGACACGTTATTTTTCTCAAAATTATGTATTTATTTCTAAATTACAACATTTTAGTACTTAAAATTAATCAGTGGTAAGTTGTGATGGATAAAAACGAGCTTTTCAGCATTTTTTGGTAGCAAACGATTGCGCTTTTCATCGTAAACGTTACCACCCTCAGAAAATAACCTTTCACTATAAACGCTACTTCCAGGCGAAGAAAGATAAACTTTTGCAATTTTCGAAAGGTTCGGGTATTGTTTTTCGTTTGCTGACCACCACTTGTAAGGATCGGCCTTCCGATCTAGGCGAACTTTTTAAATTAAAAATCCAACTCGTTTGCCACAGCATTCTTCTCCACGTCCTCCTCATCATTAGCATTTCCCATATTATCTGTAGCAACTTCTTCAAAGCAGTTCCAGAAACGGTCGTGTATTTCAACAGTCCTATCATTTTCATTCAAGTCTCTTTTCTTACGCGCTGGAGAAGAATCGTCGTCGGTACTACTTAGTTCATCACAACTTTTTTTTAGAGCTTCTAGAAGAATATTTTGTCTTGCTCTTTCTGCTTGAACCAATCCTAGAAAACTCGTTTTAAATCGAGGATCCAGAAAAGTAGCAACCAGATATTTGTTTTTATCATCGAAGCTGAATCGCCTTTCGCCGAATATTCGGCGGCCGAATATTCGGCGCTTCGGCCGACAGCGTTGCCGAATATTCGGTATTCGGTATTCGGCCATTTCACTATTCGTGGCATCTCTACTTAATACCCTTAGTGCGTGAATTTGACTCGCACTTGGTCAGTTAGAGAACGATTGTTATTACAGCGGTGAAAAACGGGCAACCGATAATACCTTGATCGCGGTGTTTACTGACTGTTGACCTCACTAGAACCACATAATCGCTCTAATTATCAGTCGTTAAACCTAACGACGAAGCGACCCAAAATAACAGTTCATCACTACATACATAGTATAAAACAAAGTGCTTCCTGCTGTCTATGTGTATGATGGATATTTAAAATTATGTAATGACTAATGACATTATTAATCGAATAGGTACTTACAGAATAAAACTATTACCAGTAAAAGTAATATTGTACAAAAATCGAATTAATTATTACTGACTATAACAGTGTAAACTGACATATAAAATAACCACTAACTAGGTACATTGTAAATTTGTACCATTTTGTAAAATTTACAATATTTAATGTTTTTGTGCATTATGAATAAATGAGTAGGTATGTATGTTTAAATCTTTATAACTACGCAACGGATTTTGATGCGGATTGTTTTAATAGATAGAGTTATTGATGGATTATATGTCGAATATATGCATAAAATATTAGTAGAAAAACACTGATAAAATAGGTTTCTAATGAGATGTCGTAAATAAACTAATTTTTTTGGGCTTATATTATAGACGCTGGCTGTATTGTACACCTTAAAAAGGTCTACAAACAAGTCCGCGATGGTATATGTCTATCTCTTAGGGATAACCCACAATAACCATTTTTTATCCTTTACTTTTTACCATAAATACTGGCTTATTTGCGAAGCGATTTTAAGCTAAACAGCATTTATCCTTATCCAATAAACTAGCTTAGGTAAATACATTGTGCATTTAATCGGATCAATGCGGCCCTTTACAGCATGTAATTTAAATGAATATTTTCGAAGATATTACAGATATAAAATGCAGGGACATTGCGGTTGCGGCGGTACCAGCCGGGGGTCCGGTCGGCGGCGCGTGCCTATAAATATAGCATTTACCGTGCGAAGACGGGGCGGGTCGCTAGTTTAATAATATACGATAGACAAAGTGTTAATGATAAAGGACATACTTACTTGAAACACATGTGCAAATATCTCATCTCTTTTACGGCCTCGTAGCAGAGTTTCCCATCATGCCGGCTGAGGACTTCATCGATCTCCTGCTGGCACTTGGCCTGCGCCTCAGGGTTGAAAGCGAGCTGATGCAGCGTGTAGCTGGTCGCCGAGGAAGACGTCTCAAACCCTGCTGCGAAGAACACGAACACCTGAGCAGCCATTAGCATTTCATCCAGCTCTAACTCCACAATTTGAGGAGATCCATCAGGGTTCCTTTTCTCTAACGATTCTCCTTTGATCACGCCTTTTGCTTTCAACTCAAACAGCAAATCTATAAAGTCGTTTCTACCCGAAGGCTTATAATTCCTCTCTTTTATTATCCCCTTCACTAACGCCACTGTATCTCTCTCGACATCTGAGGGCATGATGTGTAAATGCTTGAACGTTTCTGGAAACGTCCATTTCAGGAACGAGTTGACAGCTCCTTTAAGGGTTGGCGTGAACATGCGTTTTCCGAGGCGTCGAAATTTGGATGAGCCGTCGTTGATGCAGTCTGTGTCGATCCCGAAGCCGCAGGCGCCGATGAAGTCAGTGGTGTAGCGTGCCATAAGGTCTCGCACGTCCACCTCTGTGCCACTCTCCGCTGCGTTGAAAGCGCTTCGCTGCAGACGCTCTGTCCTCTCCACGATCAAAGGAAACATCGCCTTCAACTTGCCAGATGTGAAAGCGGGCGTCATTCTCTGCCGCAGCAGCTTCCAAAGATCCCCGTCCGCGAAAAACAGGTTCTTAAACATCGGCTCCATCACAGTCTTATGCGCATTCACAGCTCTCGGATAGAAATTATGGAAGTCTGTCACTAAAACATGCTTCACTAGTTCCGGGTCTCTCACTAGGAGCGAAATAGCGTTACCTCCGTAGTATCCTACGACTTTTTCATCAGGATACTTCTGGTAGAGCTCAGCAAGGAACTGAGATAAGCTTACTTTCTGGCGAAATACACGCCCAACTGAGCCAACGAAAGGCACTGGTTCTTCATACTTTACTCCTCTGTCTTTCCAGTAATTGTGTTTCCTCGTGCCTAATATATATAATAGTATGGCTGTCGCTAGTAACGCTATCGTCCAAATCATTATGATGTAAATTTAAAGCGGTCACTAGATTGTTGTCGATATAGGTTGGTTTTTAAACTGTTTATCTGTTTAATATACACACGCACGTCTCGTGCGAGCTCCGGCGGTGACTGGTGATTATTTTCGCTGGTATGAAGATAACTAGTTGGACATAAATTACCAAACAGGGTTAATCGTCTGTAATTTTGATACCTACTGTATTGGTTAATTTGTTGAACTTGAACCACGATTTACGATACTTCTATTACACTATTATAATATGAAAAAACTGTATTGAAAATCTGTTTTCTGTGTAGAGTGGTCATTATTTTAGGAAAAATCTTAACAGTGCGATGCAGCAACGTGGCACCAGCCATACAGTTCTATCTGTTGGTAACATTTTCTTTGTCCTCCCATCACGTCGAAGCGGCTGGACGGATTCTCACCAATTTTAAAACAGGCATAGCTCGACATCCATAAATGGTTATGTTATACTTTTTTTGCGATTATGGTAAACCAAAAAAATATGCGGACGAAGTTGTGTCACCTTCTAGAATGAATCATAATAATATCGCGTCGGTTATTATAATTAAACACTCGAGACCGTTTAGTTAATAATGTACCTATATTATCAAAATAAATTAGAAAAAAGTTCTTGTAGTGTGCTGTAGAATTTTTTATCGGTACGAAATGAAAAAGAATACTTATTTAAAATACCGTTCTCCACATAATGACATGAACAGCGTGACCTCAACTTTGGTGCCATTAAGTAACAGCAAAAGTAGATAAGCATTATAACACGCTCACAATGATTTAACCCTTTACCGCATATAGGAAAAAAATAGTTGTTTGAATTTGAATCTTGATCTGTGCCAATAAGGTCCAAGTTCATATCTGCCATATGCGGCTTTCATATGGGCTTCGTATGCGGTAAAGGTTTAACCAACCCTTATTCTCTAGACAATAGAGTCTCCGTGTGCATATGCCGTGTGTCCTGTCTGTGTGTGCTTTTATGGAATAAACATTTTTCTTTCTTTCTTTTTTTATTTCTTTCTTTCATACAGGGTGGAACATTTCTAAAGACTGGGCTGACAGGATAGTGTCACCTGAGTGATCTTCAATCTACCTATTATAATTGTAAAGCTGGATTTAAAAGTAAAAAAAAAGTCATCAAAATAAAATATTTTAATATCAGTGACAACCCTACTAATTCAAAGGTTTTATTTACATATTCCTATGTCCAGGTCCTATGTCAATTCTAAACGTAAATGTTCCAGCAAATATCCCCAAACAATGTCGTACAGAAACAAGCACATCTCAGATACGCAGGAAATATGTGACACCTTTAATGATTATTTTAAAGACATGTTTATCGAGCCCGCTTCTTCGTATCAGAATTTAGCAACTAAATTCAACAGCACAAATTCATCTAACGACTCAGCATCGTATGTGGGTTTCTCAGAGCATCAATTGATGAAATTGCTTAAAGGCTTAGACGAACGTAAGGGCCCCGGTTCCGATGGCATACCTCCTTTATTTATAAAGCACTGTTCTGAATCACTGGTACGTCCGCTATCTATAATACTTAGAAGATCATTTGACGAGGGTGTCTTCCCGTCTATGTGGAAAAAAGCGCATGTCATACCTATACATAAAAAAGGCTCAAAACTTCCAATTGAAAACTATAGGCCGATATCTATTTTAAACACATTCGCCAAAATTGCTGAGAAAATAGCTTATGAGAGTTTGTATCCAATAATTTCACGAGGTGTCCCTGAACAGCAACATGGGTTTCTCAAGGGAAGGTCAACGGAAACGAATTTGGCACTTTTCTCTACGGATGTTCTCAATGGTATGGAACAGAGTGGTCAGGTTGACGTCATCTACACAGACTTTGAAAAGGCTTTCGACCGCGTTGACCATTTCATTTTGACTCAGAAATTGTATAGTTTGGGAATATGTGGTAGTTTGCTGCGGTGGATCGAGTCCTATATTAAAAATAGAAGTCAATGCGTGGTTGTCGGTGGGCTCCGTTCTGGATTTGTGGCAATTCCATCCGGAGTCCCTCAAGGATCTTTGCTCGGACCTTTGCTGTACGTTGCTTTCATCCACGATATTGGTTCTTGCTTCAGGAACTCTCGTTTTCTGTTGTTCGCGGATGACAAAAAAGTTTACCGGCATATTAAATCAGAACATGACTGTGTATTGCTGCAGCAAGATTTGGATCGACTCTCGGAATATTACAAAGATAATCGCATCAGTGTCAACGTGAATAAATGCAACCATATCAGCTTCACGCGCCGTAATAAGCCAATAAACTATCAATATACGATCATTAATGTAGGAATTGCTACGGTGGATAAAGTCCGAGACCTTGGTGTGTTCCTAGATGCGAAACTTACCTTTTCTAACCATGTGGATTATATCGTCAATAAAGCATATCGCAATCTTGGATTCATCCTTAGAGTCACTCAGCCCTTTCATGACATTCACTGCATCAAAATACTGTACTATGCGTATGTCCGTAGCGTCCTCGAATACTGTAGTACAATATGGAATCCGCAGTATGTCACTTATTGTTCTGCTATTGAGAGAGTGCAGAAGAAGTTTTTAAACCACTTAAATTTTCGGATGCGTAGCACAATAACACAATATCCAGACTCTTGTAGGCTACACAATTTTACTGAACTTGCTAACAGACGTTTGGTTCGCGATATGTTGTTGCTCCACGATGCATGCTCTGGGTCTTTGGACTGCTGCGACTTGTCGTCAGCACTCCTTAAACTCAAGGCTACAACCCAGCGAACCAGACATACCACTCTGTTTGCTGTGCCCTTTAATCGTACGAAGTATGGTTCCAATTGCCTCGCAAGTCGCCTTCCACGTACGTATAACACTCTTTTTGAGTCATTTGACCCCTTCTACCTGACCAGAACCTGTTTCAGAAGGATGATTACTGAGCATCTGTCGTCAGCGTGAGTTGCCGAGTTTGAAATCATTCACACACACACACACACACACACACACACACACACACACACACACACACACACACACACACACACACACACACACACACTCAACATCAATGCAACACCTGCCATTCCAAATCTCTCTTTATTTATTCAGCTTACCATTGGTTCCTCAATAACTGTTAAAACATTTACTTTTATGTTTATTTTTCAGTTTCTTATAATATGTTTCCACCTTGGATATTTACTTACTCAGTTGATCACTTATCTGTATGCGTCTCCTACCGCAACGTTAGTTTTTATTTGCTAGTGATAAGTCTGTATAATGTAAATCCGTAATTGGCCAATGTTAAACAAATATGTATCTGTTAAAAAAATATTGTAACTTGTGCTGTGGATTTTGTATCAATAAATAATAAATAATAAATAATAATAATATTAAATTGACACCTGTTGAACTTAGCGATGATCAAATGATCCAAGGGTTGATATGTGCAGATTTTTACACTAATGTGTAACAAACTGTATTTCAAAAACCGGTCAAGTGCGAGTCGGACTCGCGCACCGAGGGTTCCGTACTAACACTTTCCATCCCTAAGTGGTTAAGTTTGCACCTGGTATGTATAGCGCCCCATATAAATTAGGTGCAAAGTTAGGTATTAAAATATAAAAAAAAAAAAACTACTTACTAGATCTCTTTCAAAACAATTTTCGTTGGTAGTTTTTATAGTAATGTACATCATATGTTTTTTTGAGATTTTTCATTTTCTTATTTTAGAAGTTAGAGGGGGGGGGACTAACTTTTTTCCACTTTGGAAGCGTCTGTCACGCAAACTATTCGGTTTAGAAAAAAAATATTTTAGAAACCTCGATATCATTTTTGAAGACCTATCCATAGATACCCCACACGTATGTGTTTGATGAAAAAAAATATTTTGAGTTTCAGTTCTAAGTATGGGGAGCCCCCAATATTTATTATTATTTTTTATATTTGCATCAAAATCTTAATGCGGTTCACAGAATACATCTACCTACCAAGTTTCAACAGTATAGCTCTTATAGTTTCGAAAAAAATGGCTGTGACATACGGACGGACAGACGGACAGACGGACAGACATGACGAATCTATAAGGGTTCCGTTTTTTGCCATTTGGCTACGGAACCCTAAAAATGGATAGAAATATTGACATAGGTTGTTCATTGGTGAAAAATGAAGTACTCAGTCTGAACAATTCCCTGTTTGCTTAAAAGTCCCTCGATCTGTTCCACCCCGTATAATTTTGAGCACCTGACGTGCGGAGCAACCTCTACTTCTGACTGTACACACTGAATAGAGTGTTTGGATAGGAAATCATCATCATCATATGCGATAAACGTCCACTGCTGGACAAAGGCCGCCCCAAAGTTCTCCACAACGACCAATCATGCACCGTCCTCATCTAATTGCTTCCCGTGATCCTAACCAGGACGTCGGAACTTTCTGGTACGCGGTCGCCACTCAAGAACTTCTCTGCCCCAACGGCCATCGGTTGTACATATACATACGAGCAATGTGCCCCGCCCACTGCCACTTAAGAGGCCTTATTCCTTTTAAAATGGTGATCGTTTTAGACATTTTTCTATATGATCAAACATGTTTCTTTACATTTTATTGGTGTTACTACCTAGAACAGGGCTATTGGGATTTATTAGTATATATTTGAAACCTACAGTTTGAATTTTTCATTGTTAATTTTTGTTTCGAAAACTACTCGAAATTGACAAAATTCACGCGGAAAATTCATTTTATCAACTTATTTTCGACTGCACGCAATGAAAGTATGAAAAAGCTATGTTACTACCTAGAACTTGAGGAAAAGTATTATTCAATTCAAAAAGTTGGTTGAAATTATCAATATATATTTGTCATAATATGAAAAAAAATTTTTTAAAAGGAGTAAGGCCTCTTAAGTTTTGCGACTGTCTGAGGCTATATCTACAACCTTTGTTCTCTTGCGGAAGAAACATGAAATAGGTATTTCTTATTATTTATAACAAAGGGTCTAGCAGGCTAAGCTAATAAGAGGGGCCACGAGAGATCTGGTTATACTTTTAGGTGGAATAGTGGCATGACCTAAGAACCCTGTATGCCTTATATGTATCAGCCTTCAATGTTGTATTTTATAGATGCAATTTTTCATTAAACGGGTTTTATAATTCGTGATAAAAACGTATGTCGTAAACGTCTCATACCCCTCAAGGTGAACGAGTACAATTAAATTATTCCACAACAACCATACATAACCATAGGTAGGTACATATACATAAATAGAGTGGGAAAGTCACCAGGTGAATAAATAACAAAGTTATTTCTAGAGATTCGTACCTTAAAAACAACACACGGTTGTCGTAGTTAGTAGTGCGTGCTAGGGATGTTACGGAGGTGGTTTTATCGGAACCGAAGCCGAAACCGGAGTTTTTAAATTTGTTTTAACGAAACCGAAAGCGAATCCGAAACCGGAAACGAATCCAAAACCGAAACCGAAAGCGAATCCGAAACCGAAAGCGAAACCGAATTCGAAACCGGAGCCGGAGGTAAAACACTTTGAAAAAACACATTGCAGGCCGTGACGTGAACTCGTAAACTAAAACAATAAACGAATGAGTAAACAATCGTCGTAAAACACGTGGGGTGATTCCCGGGAGACAAGTCAAAACCTGTTTGTACTCCTAGGCCCACGCCGCGTGCCGCCGCTGCTGACTTTCGGCTCCGTTAAAACCTCCGCTTAAAATTAGACGAAACCGAAGCCGGAGCCGGAGGTGTTCGCTTCAAATTAGACGAAACCGAAGCCGAAGCCGAAGGTGTGAATTCAGCCGAAAGTTTCGGTATATCGGAGCCGAAGCCGAACCTCCGTAACATCCCTAGTGCGTGCCTATTGAGCCGCTGGTCCTGGGTTCGAATCCCGACCACGTCAAATATTTGTGTGATGAACTCGAATATTTGTGCTTGGGTCATAGTTGATCTATGTGTTTAATTATATATTTATACTAGCCGGGATTCGAACCCGGTACCGGTGTCGATAGGGCCCGCATGCGGGGTGCGGGAGATATCCAGAACGCATGCCATAGGGCCCGCATGCGGGGAATTGTTTTCATTGGTCGATAGAGCCTGCATGCGGGGTGCGGTACATTTCCATAGTGAGTATGCCATTATGAGTTTCACTGGTCGTTATACCATATCGGGGAGTCCCGCACGCGGTATATCGACCGAGTTATCGACTTGTGAGTTTCTCTAGTTGTTATACCGCATGCGGGGAGTCCCCGCATGCGGTATATCGACCGAGTTATCGACCAATGAAACTGAGTCATAAAATTTTCGCGTTCGCTATGCTCGCTTCTTTATTTGGTTGTGTTGTGGACCCCATCACTAAAAACTGTCTTTTTCACTACGCTCTACTACGGACCCTCGATGCACAAATCCGACTCACACTCGACCAGTTTTCTGTTCATCACAGTTGCGTGACTTTGTGACTTTAGCGATAATTAAATCATACCTGCTGCACTATACAATGTAAAGTCATTCGACTTGTTAAACTGTGTTCTAAGTATACATTTTTAATTGTATTCAGGCGCCAGAAGAAACCGAAGAAAAAACCAGCCAAGTGCGAGTCTGACTCTGTAAGGCTATCTATCTGCCTGTCTGTCGGACGAACGGACAGACAGACAGACAGACTGACGGACAAAATATGATTAATTCAAAAATTACATACCCCCGACCCAACCAAATATAGCTAAAGAACCATCTCGATAGACAAGGTTTTCGATGAAAAAATCCGCAAATTGGACCATCCGTTTTTGAGGTACGATGCCAGAGACAGACAGACACAAATACACAGACACACATGTAAAACTTATAAAAACCCTTATTTTTGTGGTGGGTTATTGAAGAAAATGTAGGTAGAATAATAACACAATTTTTGCGTTTGTTTTGGAAAACTTTCACTTTATAAAATACTTGCTTTCAATTTATACATGGATGGATACATGGGTGGCTAGATAGATATATGGATGGATTAATAAATAGAAAAAGAAAACAATTTCTATTATCTCTGGTATATTTTCCTCTCCGTCAAAGCCAGTGGCACGCCTCCCTTAATGCTCTGAACGACGTGTGCTGTAGGATCTATGGGCGGGTGCCGCACGGTGCCAATAGATGGCGCCACTGTAAATCTCCGCAGGAGCGCCGCTAGACCCGCCAGAGACTGCATCAGACCAAGTCGCTCACCTACAAGATAACAGGTTATTTTTAGCAAGCACCTCTTGCACAACTGTGACACGCGACCCTTTCTCGCGCGAGATATATTACCTATCTCTTTCTTCGCTGTAATGTTAGAGAGTGACGGGCGATGGTATGTCGCGCGACAAGAGACGCGAAACGTAGTTGTGCTAGACGGGCTGGTAAGAGATGGTCGGGGTACTTGAATAAAAATGGCGGATCAGCGCATGTGTCGGCCAGGAATTGTGCATACGTCATATTATATTTGCATTATTAAATGTCATTATACACATTTGTTAAGGATTTGTCATTAACCAATTTCAAAACATTATTGTTGGCGGCGCAGGATTGTCGAATTTTAATAGTACCTAATTATTGACTATAAAAGTGCTCTAAATCTATTTAATCCCATAAAGACATTGATCCCAATGAAAAAGAGGATCCATTGACATCTTTAAAAAGTAATAGTCCCCCTCCTATTGTTGATGATATTGAAGATTTCAATGATGACTTACCAATACACGCTCTTGGACCAGCTCCAAACGGCATATACACGTTATTGGTCCCGTTATCCGGATGGAACCTCTCAGGTCTGAACTCCTCAGGGTCCTCGAAGTACTTCCCATCAGTGTGGAAACCCTGGACTGGGACGATCACGGCTATCTTTTCGTCGATGGTCACATTTGTGCCGGGGAATGTGTACGGTTTTGCGCATTTTCTGATGAGGAAGCCAAGCGATGGGAAAAGACGCATGCCCTCACTGGAAATTATAAGAAAATTGGTACATTTTATTTTATTTATTATTATTATGAGCCTATTATGTCCCACTGCTGGGCAAAGGCCTCCTCCCCCTTCTTCCATCTGTCGCGGTTTTGAGCTGTACATAACCTTTTTTCTGGCAATTGTTTTTTTTTGGCTGATTTTACTCAGCATCGTTTTGTACTTCGAACCTCATAAAACAGAAACGTGTATTATTAATTATGTTTACACATTGAGTAATTTATTTTTAAATCCGCTCAATAAGAGAATATATCACTGCTCATTTTTCAACATAGATTAATAAGTGGTGAACGGTGTTGGTCACACATATATTTAGAAACTGTTTTATAACGCTTAGGTATAACACAATTGTGATGACTGTTTGTTTACCCAAATAAATGAAAAAAAAAAAAAAAAAACATCCATACAAATCGAAGTTTCGTTTTTGACTGTTTTCTTCTCCGAAACTTAACCAATCTAAACTTAACATCCCTTCTATGGAGGTTGTGTTTTAATTGAATTAAAGAAACTACTGAAATGCTCTAAATTAGCCAAGCCGGTGAGAATCATGCAAACAATCTATGGTGTTTCCATTGAAATACTTAAACGGTATTCGGGGATATTGTAAAAAGCAAGATATCAAATCTATCACATTGAGACAAAATTGTTCGCTGAAGATTTTAAGAGATACAATTTCATTAACAGTTGTGTAAAAAGTTTCCTCTGTTGTTGGTGATGAAATATTATTTCTTAATAACCCAAATATTGTCTGAAACAATTCATCGATAAGTTATCTACACTACTTGATAAAAAGATTGCACATTGAATAGGTAATACTCACTAGAAACACATTTTCAGATATTTCATTTCATTCACGGCCTCATAGCACAGTTTTCCTCCGTGTCGGCTCAGCACCTCATCAATTTCCTGCTGACACTTGATCTGAGCCTCAGGGTGGAAGGCGAGCTGGTGCAGGGTGTAGCTGGTTGCTGATGAAGACGTCTCGAACCCAGCCGCGAAGAACACAAACACCTGTGCCGCCATCAGCAAGTCATCCATCTCCAAATCCACGATCTTCGGCGTTCCATCTGGATTGACATGCTCCACAGACTCACCAACGATTTTCCCCTTCTGCTTCAACTCTAGCAAGAGATCTATGAAATCACTTCTACCTGAAGGCTGATAGTTTCTTTCTTTCATAATACTCCTCACTAAGGACAACGTGCTATGTTCTACATCAGAAGCGACTGTTTTCAGATGCTTAAACCAATGCGGCGCTAACCACTTGAGGACTATGATGACGATTTCTTTGGGAGTAGGTGTGAATATTCGCTTGCCCAGTTTTCTAAATGGGGACTGTTCGTCGTCGATGGAGTTTGTGTCGATACCGAAACCACAAGCACCGATGAAGTCAGTAGTGTACCGTGCCATCAGGTCACGAACATCCACCTCTGTACCTTTTTCTGCTGTGCTTGCAGCGATACGCTCCAGCCGTTCCGTCCTCTCCACGATCAGAGGAAACATAGCCTTCAGTTTCCCAGACGTAAAAGCGGGCGTCATCCTCTGCCGAAGCAGCTTCCACAGGTCTCCATCCGCAAAAAACAGGTTCTTCAACAACGGCTCCACAAAATCCTTATGATAATTAATCCCGCGGGGATAGAAGTGTTCAAAATCCGTAATCAACACATGTTTCACAAGTTCTGGATCTCTTAAAACTAGGGATTTCTCACGGGAGAAGTAATATCCAACGAATCTTTCTTTTGGGTATTTTCGGTACAGCTCCGTGAAGTATTGAGTCATACTCATCTTCTGACTGAAGATTCTTCCCACTGTCCCGATGAATGGTAGTGGTTTGTCATGTTTCACGCCTCGTTTCTCCCAGTAGTCATAGCTGTGCGTTCCAAGTGAGTACAGTAACCAAACAACAACAACTAATATTCCGATGAGCAGTATCATCGTATAAACACTGTTATGAGTGTCACTGCGTTGGAGCGAGGTCACTCTAATGACCTACGCCGCTTCGTTTTATTAACACGAACAAATTCGCTTCGTTTAAATTAAACTCGACCTTACTCGTGACATGATACTGAATAACTGCCGATTCTGCGATCAACACAAAACCTTATAGTACGAGAGCCCACGACCAAAATTTTTGTCTCATAGCAATACGGCCAAAACCGCATCAAATCGATAGATACGATTATCCTGAACTCGAAAATACCAATATCAGACATTTTCCGCGTAGCGTTTGATCTGACCGAATTTTCAAAATTGTCAAAGAATTTTACCGAACTGCATCATAGCAATATGTCTGATTTGCAGACTGTAGTTGAATGATAGTTCTGAGATACCGGAAACATATTTTTCAGACGTTAGTGGTGTAGCGCAAACCCGTAAAATCACTTAAAAAAAATAAAAATGAGACAAAAAAAATGTCTCATAGCAATACATCTGAAAATCTTTTTTATTAGTAAATTTTGGTTATTTGATGCGAACAAAACAATTTTCAGACGGAAATGTGAACGCATTAAATTTTGAGACCGTTTTAAAAATGTTAACAAATTTTACCGATCGGTATCATAGCAATATGTCTGAAAATTGTTGGACATGATAAAATAAGTTGTCCACATGTGCAAAAAATTTATATCAGACAAATTAAGTGTAGCACCTTCTCTATCAGACAACTTTTCGATACTCAGATATCATTTAAAAATCGTATTGAGGCATCTTGAATTTTCTGTTACAAACCAATGAATACGTTAATTCGGCATATTGTACACAAGCACGTCAAAAACAATACCCTCAAATAGAAATGCTTATTAGAAAATACTTTGCTTTGCTTAGTCACAACGAGGACATAGTTACATAAGACTAAAAGAATTAAATAAAAAAAATCGTTAGTATTCAACTCCAGAAGAAATTAAAACGAAAATAGCTTAAAGTGTCGAATACCGTTTATTGATTAGATGTGGATTCGTTTTTCAAAAGTTTCTCTTGTAAATAAAATTTTGATTTAATATATTAGATTTGTTTTATTGTACTGCCTATGTTTCTACATGAATAACTTAAAATTAATGCCGTTTAAATATTTTTCACCGTTGGTTAAAATTCTCCCACATTTTAAAGTTTGAGAATCTGTGAACAGCATGATGACGTAGGCGTGTGTCAGTCACGTGGTTCGCGAGTCTCGGAATGGAATACCTGGCGGAGTATATTATTATACCATGGTTCCAACGTTTGGAGCAGCTGGCGCGTGAGCTGTATAATAGTAAGAAAGGGGCAGGAGCGTAACAAGAGCTGAGGCTGTTGAAATTAAATACTGATTGATTTGATAGTTTTGGTTTTATTTAAAGCACACTTGAGTAACTTTTACAAAAGAAATAAGTAATGACATCTGTCATCTCTCAAAGTACATATAATAGACAAGGGAGATTCTTGAATATCTATGAAGGCAGTAAATTTAAAAAACATTTAACAGAGGCGTCGGCCAGGCGACTCCGAAACGTTATTTTCGTTTTTGGGAGTATATGCTACACTTAAAGTGTCTGAAAACAGGTTTTTGGTAATCATGGCAGCAATACGAAAAGTTGAAAAAAAATTTATCCGTATTGCTATGATACAGGTCGGCTAAATTTGTTGACATTTTCAAAAATGCGCTCAGGCTATATGCTACGCGCAAAATGTCTGAAAACAAACTTTTTCGTAATACAATTATAAAATCTATGTACATTTTCACTATCAGACGTATTGCTATAATACCGACTGTCTTTTTTTTTTGACACAGCAGAAATGGCCTCCCACGCAGTTGCTACACTTTCGACCGTTACTACACACCTAGTCGGGTTCAGAATCATACAATCTAACGATTTTATAGGGTTTTTGCCGTATTGCTATGAGACATGGTTTTGGTCGTGGGCTCTCGTACTATTATCTGTAATATACTTTTATACTTATCAAATTACGCTTATCTACTTACCTACTTATTTTGTTTATGTTATTGATTATGATTACATACCAAATGCTAGTTTCTGTTTGGCTCTAAATACGCCATTGGTACCTACTTTTCTTTAATTGTGCAATAAAGTTTAAATACGTTTATAACAGTGTTTATAATATAAGGTACATGTTTAAGCTGTTATAAGTATATCTTCTTATTTAACACATTTGACATAGGTACCTGTAATTTATGAAATGATGCATACTAACCAGCAGACGCATCCATTATTCTTATTATTTTATACGTATTTTATTCCAATTAATCAACTCATTTAGCAGAACTATGCCTCGCGACTCCTGTCGTGCGACATAGCCTCGCCCGTCACCCTCTCACAGTACAGCGAAGAAAGAGATAGTAATAATCCTCGCGCGAGAGTCGCCTGTCATATTTGTGTCAGAGGTGCTGGGTTAAAATGCGAACGAAATTCATTGAAGTGCCATCACTGGTTATCATACGTAATTTCAATCGATTTTGCTCGTATTTTACAGTTTTGAGATCTCAGAGGAACATTCGGGTTTTGTACCTGTCTCGCTCGCTCATCCGCGATCCACATAAGAACCTCTCAGTTTTCAGCCGAACTCGAATGTTTTTCTAAGATCTCACGTACTGTAAGATCTCTGCAAATCATATCGTGTTCTGTTAAAGCCGAGCCGTAACAGACGATCGAATGATAGGGACGCGACTATCTGTTAGAATGAGATAGTATTATATATCTCTCATTCTAACAGAGAGCAGCGTCCCTATCGGTCCGCCGGACAGTTCGATCGTCTGTTACGGCTTTTATGTTAAAGTTATAAATATAGATGGCTAATCAACTTAATTCACATCACTGACGTAATCATAGGTTTTATTTTAGACTTGGCCAATGAATCTCATTTGCATTTGTTAGACAGGTTACCGATGTAATTTAAACTCTAACACTAAAAGACAAGCAGTACTAGAAATCAAGTGAATAAATAAAATGGATATAACAACAATAATATTATTAAAACTATCGTCAAAAATCTTTAATTATTATAAAAACGATTTAAACTCACGTAAAATTGTCAAGAACGGCCCGACATGTTTCGAACTCATATGGAGTCTGTGTCGCATAGAGTCGCGTATATCAGCGAGTCGCCACATATCAGGACGGATAGCTGCCCCTGAGGAAGACCACCATAAGAGTTCGAAACATATCGGGCCGTTCCTGACAATTTTCACGTGATATAACAACTTTAAATTCAAGCAAAATTGACCCGAATTGATCTTTCCATGCATAATTCTTACTTCAATATAGACTAGATACTTGGAAACGTTATAAAGACAAAGAAAAATTGTGTTTTTCTCAGTCTACTTTGACGGCGGTTACTGGAAAGTTACCGAAACGTCAAGGCTCAAATAATTAATATACGCGTCTGTTTAAATAGTTTTATTTAAATGTGTGTGTGTGACAGTAGCGGAAACCGAAGAAAATATTAAGCAACTAGCTTTTGCCCGCGACTACATCCGCGTAGAACTTGGAAGTATGGAAGCAACCTCGTACAACACGATAGATATCCACCTAATCACCTAAATAATAAAAGGGATTATTAAAAGCGCCTAAGCAAATGTAAGAGCAATTGTGCTTTTGGTCTAATCGTTACATTTCCTACTTACTCACTTTTCAATCTTTTTAGGGCTAATTTCCAGGATGAAAACTATCCTATGTCCTTCCTCGGATCTTAAACTATGAGATGCCAAATTTCATCAAAATCGATTCAGCGGTTTAAGCGTGAAGAGGTAACAGACAGACAGACACACTTTCGAATTTATAATATTAGTATGGATATGGATTAAGTGTGAACCCCTGCACCAGTGAAGTGAGCATCCAAGAGTTACTCTGAATAATTGCCGTATGATTTAATGCGGGCGTCGATATAAATGAAACGATTTACTCATTATTAGTGACCCGCCCCGGCTTCGCACGGATGCAATGCTGATACATTTTACATATAAACCTGGTTTTTTTTCATATTGTGTCAAATATATATTGATAATTACAACCAACTTTTTGAAATGAATAATACGGGTAACCCATATCTTGCACAATCTCTATTTTCCGAAATACACTTCGCATAATCGTTTTCGCACAATAATTTTTAGCCGAATGATACTATCGCATAATTATATACTTACCACAATTGTTATGTCGCATAATATTCATTTGGCACAAATTTGAATAGCAGAATACTAATATTGCCAACTTTTATTTCGCAGAATTTTATGTAGCACAATATATAATTGTACAATAGGGATAATTGTACCATAGCATACCCACAGAACCGACTCGCTGCCAGAAAACTAGGTTAGGTTAGGTTGAAACTGCATCCCCCACAAAACCAACACAATTATTCGACCATAGGAGTATTGTTCTAATCAACATTATGCCAATGTACTATTCTGCCAAAGAAACGTGTGCGAAATGATAGTAGGCCAAGAAATGTAGGCAAAAAGCAATTGTGCGAAATGATGATTGTGCCAATGGTTGCTATGCGAAACGAAAATATGCCAATCAATTTTGTGCAACACATTAGTAACCCTCTGACCAAAAAGAGTAGAAATTAAAAATTGGCAGTACTGTAGTGTCGTCCCTTTCTAATCAATCTAAGAAAACAGAGACGACACTACAGTATTGCCACTTTTTAATTTCTTCTCTTTTTGGTCAGACTGTACCTTGGGCACTTGGGTGCGGTGCGTGCATGATTAAAATAACCTGTTGTCTGAATCTCATTATCTCTAATTAAAATACTATTATCTGAATCTCATTATCTCTTACAATGTAACATTACGGAAGTCTGAGAATACTTGATTAACGAGCTAATTATACATTTAAACCCCTTTATTCACTGGATTATTACTCACTTCAATACAGTGACACTATAGGTCAATACGATGAACTAAGCATACCTACTAAAATAAGTATCCTTCAAACGCTCCTCAATTATATAATAAAAATAATCAAGTTATACGAGATTTGCATACTAAATCTATTAGTCTACGAACAGTCGTTCCTAGGCAGTGTCTCAAGTGTGTCTAGTGTGCAAATTTACTCCAAATTGTAACTAACTTTTTCAGTGTTACAACCTTATAGCTTCTTTGTAAGATGAATTAATAGTTGTCATTAAAAAATCACGCTAATATTATAAAGACGAAAGTTTGTGAGTTTGTTTGTGTTTATGTGTTTGTTAGTTACTTCTTCACGCTCAAACGGCTGGACTGATAAATTTGATAAATTTTGATATAAAGGAGAGGCCTTATTCCTTTTAATATTATTTTTCATAATAGGTATTATAAAATGGGATATTATTAAATGCACATCTTTATAATTTTTCAGCACACTAGGTAACTCCACTAATTAACTGAATGCATACCAGAAAAACTAATGCTGTGCAAAAAAAACCAACTGATTAACGTTAATAAGTATCTTTATTCAAAATATAACAGAACAATTAAAATAAGTCTTATCTAAATCTAAAACTAAATCTAAACTAAGTCTAAAAATGGCCCCCGTGGCATTGTACCAAAGACGCTGGCAGCATTACCTCGCTGTATTTGGGTACGTATTTGAATATCGAAAGCTAATATATCTAACGATTGATTAACTGAACATGTCCTACAAAAAAAACTTAAACATCATACAAAACGAGATGACCTTTTTAACCGAATTCACACCAAAAATATGGTTCGTACATCGGATATATTTGAAAGTTTCACCAAAAATACTGACTTGCACACTAATTATCCTCCCACTGCACACTAAGATCCGACTCGGCCGGGTTAGGTTAGGTTAGTTTTTTTTTTTATATTCAGTAATACAGGTTTGCAAATACCTTTAAATTTTATATTTAATTCGCATTATTTAGTGTGCATAATTAGTGTGCAAGTCAGTATTTTTGGTGAAACTTTCAAATATTTTGATTGAAAAAAGGGAATATACAGATATCGATTGAAATACATGCCTTATAAAATTGTTAATTTCAACCAACTATTTAAAGTGAATATAATACTTTTTCCTGAGTTCTAGCTAGTAACATAGTTATTTTATGCTTTCATTGCGTGCAGTGGACAACAAGTTAAAAAAAACTCAAATTCGAACTCAATTTCGACTATTATTTGAAACAAAAATTATCAATGAAAAATCCGAAATGTAGGTTTCAAATATATACCAATAAATGGCAAAAGCCCTGTTCTATAAGTAGTACATTGTTAATATGTTAGGAAATATGTTTTAGATAAAATGTCTAAAACAATCAGCATTTTTGAACGTATAATGAGCTTTAATTAATACGAGATTGTCAGCATACTAAGACATCAGATGCAGTACTATTAAGTGTTCTGTGACATGTAGTACCTATAATACATTATTATACCTACAAGCATCAATAATAATCAGTGTTCGGCACGGCCCATGCGGCATCGCGGTTTTCGGCGTATAAATTTACGAAGATGATTGTAAGAAATATTATAAATTTAACATTATTATATTACACTCAATGAAATATATTTTTTTTCTTTCAAGATCGGGGGATTATAATTATTTGCATATTACAATTCCTATTCGAAACCCGCCATATTGCACGGGCCAAATTGTACATTGGGAGTTTAGGCCTTATAACTTGACGAGGATAAATATATATCCATATTTATTACTAGCTTTTTCCCGCGACTACGTCCGCGTGGAACTTGGAAGTATGGAAGCATGGAAGCAACCTCGTACAACATGATAGATATCCACCTAATCACCTTAATTGATAATAGGGATTATTAAAAGCGCCTAAGCAAATGTAAGAGCAATTTTGCTTTTGGTCTAATCATTACATTTCCTACAGGGTCATCAATGTCATCATGAATTGCTTACTCACTTTTCAATCTTTTTAGGGATAATTTCTAGGATGAAAACTATTGTATGTCCTTCCTCGGATCTTAAACTATGTCCATGCCAAATTTCATCAAAATCGATTCAGCGGTTTAAGCGTGAAGAGGTTTTATAATATTAGTATGGATAAGTAGTTGTTAAGGTATAGGGTATTGGGGTAATTCCGACTACAGATAATCAGTCTATTATCGATGCAAATGCTCGGTTACAAGGCATTTACTCCAGTAACAAGATAACATTATTAATTTGTGGCAAGACAAAATAGTAGAGTTGTTAGTCCGCTGTTTTCTAACATAATTGTGCGCATCGGGTTACAAGCATGAAATTTTTACCACAGATAGAATGTTCCACGGTGATTAATTGATTATTTTCAGATGAGGAGGGAAGTCAGATTCGTCCCCTGTCAGGCGGGAGAGCGGAGTGAATACGGCCAAGTATACCTCTTTTCTTTCTTTATTGCTGGTCAGTTAAGTCTACCAGGACGTGTTTGGTATCGTTTCTGTGTAAAACAAATATCAGAAATTCATTTTTTATGTTATTTTTGTATAGTTCTATATAAAATGTGGGTGTAATGGCCGAAAAGGTAAAAATCACAACAAGTTTTTTTATTCAGTGAGGTAAATTAGTTCAATTTCGTGAACATTTTCAAATTATTATTATTATTTCAGAAAGTTTATTTAATCTGGTTTCTAAAAATATATGCATGTTGGGCACTTCTCATACAAACAGTAGCTTAAAATATATCTTTACGTTGGCGTAACCAACGTAAATCTCCGAACGCATCCTATTTCGCTTCATTAAATACATTAAATAATTATTGTTAACATGCTTTTACATATAATATTTACTATATACGTCCTAGAAAAACAAATTAATGTAATTAAAACAATTTTTTTTTTGCTTATGTATCTCGACAACACGGGCTAATCTCAACATCAACAATTTATTTAAGTTACTGTTTGTATGAAGAGTGCCCAATATTTATATATTTTTAGAAACTAAATTAAATTTGCTATTTTGAAATATTTTTCTTAGTTGTAAATATTCAGGAAATATAACGAATTTATCTCCCTAAATAAAAAAAACTTGTTGTGATTTTTACAATTTCGGAAGTACAACCATATTTTTATATGTTACTATGAATAAATGACATGAAAAATGAATTCCTGATATCTGTTTTACACGAAAACAACACGACACAAGTCCTACTAGCGTTACCTGATCAGTAATATAAAAAGAAAAAGAGGCCTCATTTGTCCTATTCACCCCGCTTTCCCGCCGCACAGGGGAAGAATCTGACTTCCTTCTACATCTGAAAGTAATCACCGCAGAATATTCTATCTGTGGTAGAAATTTCGTGGTTGTATCCCGATGTAGGTACACAATTTCGCGACTTAGCAAAATGTACTAGAACACGCAGGCTAAGCTTAACATATTATTTATCATCCACATTTTTTTCAAGGTACTTTTTGTAATGAGATGTGCAGAATATGTATACATTTTTAAAAACAACATTAAATTTGCTGTTTAGTAATATTTTTTCAAATTGTAAATATTCAGGATTGATAACTAATTTATCGTTCTGAATAAAAAAAAACTTGTGATTTTTACCTTTTCGGCAATAAACCCAAATTTTTATATGAAACTATTCTTAAATAACATGTAAAATTAATAGCTGATATCTATTTTACACGAAAACGATGTCGCGCAAGCCCTAGTAGCCTTAACTGATCAGTAATAAAAAAAAGAAAAAGAACTGTACTTGGTCCTCTTCACCCCTCTCTCCCACCACACAGGGGACGAATCTGACTTCCCTCCACATCTGAAAATAATCACCGTGGAACGCTCTATGTGTGGTAGAAATTTCATGTTTGTAACCCGATGCGCACAATTTCGCGGCTTAGCAACTCTACTAAAAACTTTGATTATAAAAGCGAATATCATCAGTCTGTTGGTTATCGTCTAGAGTGTAACACAAGTGAGAGACCAACATCATAAAATAATTCCTTTAAAAATGATTTTTATTGTGCTGTGTGCGGTCTTGATTGCGATTTTGTATTGGCTATCTACATATAATCATAATTACTGGAAAATAAGAGGTGTAAAATGTGAGAAAACAATACCTGTGTTTGGTAGTATGGCCCCAGTCTTTACTCAAAAAGTGTGTATGTCTGAGTATCTCGCTCTGATATACCAAAAGTACCGCGGCGAAAACTTAGTAGGGTTGTTCTGCGGCGGGACAGCGTTTCTCCTAGTCAAAGACCCTGAGCTTATCAAGCACGTTTTGGTGGCAGACTTCCAATATTTCTATCCGAGAGCTCTGAATACACACAAGACCGTGATAGAACCAATGCTGAAGAACCTTTTCTTCGCGGATGGGGATCTTTGGAAGCTTTTACGGCAAAGAATGACGCCCGCTTTCACTTCTGGCAAGCTGAAGGCTATGTTCCCTCTGATCGTGGAGAGGACGGAGCGACTGCAGGGCATAGCAACTGCCACGGCCGAAAGTGGCGAAGAGGTAGATGTGCGTGACCTGATGGCGCGCTACACTACGGACTTCATTGGCGCTTGCGGCTTCGGAATCGAGACAGACAGCATCAACGACCAAACCTCCGCATTCCGCCAACTAGGCAAGAGTATTTTCACGCCAACAATGAAACAATCCGTAATCAGCTGTCTAAAGTGGATATTTCCAGAAACGTTCAAGCATTTACAACTGTTGCCGAAACATATCGAAAGACACACTCTTGCTATAGTGAAAGACATCATGCAGAAGAGAAATTATAAGCCCTCAGGGAGAAACGACTTTATAGACTTGCTTTTGGAATTGAAGCTGAAAGGTATGATTGAGGGAGAATCACTGGAGAGTCAGAATCCGGATGGGTCACCACGGATAGTAGAACTAGAGTTAGATGAGCTGTTGATGGCAGCTCAAGTGTTCGTCTTCTTCGCGGCGGGGTTTGAGACGTCTTCTTCAGCGACCAGCTACACCCTGCACCAGCTCGCCTTCCACCCTGAGGCTCAGAGCAAGTGCCAGCAGGAGATCGATGAGGTGCTGAGCCGGTACGGCGGGAAACTCTGTTACGAGGCTGTGAAGGAGATGAAGTATTTGGAAATGTGTTTTAAGTAAGTTTATTTCATTCATTTTGGCTTTTCCGGTACCCTTCTGTATAGCCATTGTGACTTCCATTTAACATTATCTTCTTCCTTTCTTTAAAACTTCATCCCTTAAGATCATTTACTTGACCATACAAAACAATTCGGAATGGGCACATCATTCAGGTGGGTTATTTATCTAAGCATTTAGGTCACTCCTTGCGAGTCACCTTCACTTCATGTTTTGTAATGTAATTTTCAAAATCTTTGTCCATTTTTCAATAGGCTATGTAATCGATTCAAGTTTTTGAGTGTCTGCGAGAACTCCGCTGAAAAAATATCGGATTTATTCCTGCCGCATCTTTCCGTCATCGTTCTACGCGACAATCCTTTCATCCTCACCACTTAGATAGTTGGCAGTCCAGAACTGTGCGTTTTTCTAGAAATTTCCTACCTCGCACGACTGCATTGTGGAATGAATTGTCGCTTGTGGTATTTCCGACCGATACGACCTTCAAACCTTCAAGAAAAGTGCGTACTCCCTCCTAAAGCAACTCACTGGTTTTATAGATGTCTATGGGCGACGGTAATCGCTTTCCATCAGGCGATCCGTTTGCTCGTTTGCCCCCTTTGCATGAGCTGATTCAACTGTTTCTTTTCAGGGAAGGCATGCGAATGTTTCCATCTCTGGGCTTCCTCATACGGCAGTCCGTGCGGCCGTACACGTTCCCCGGTACCAACGTGAGCATAGACAGCGGCGTGTACATCGTAGTGTCTGCGCAGGCGCTGCATAATGACGAGCAGTACTTCAAAGCGCCGACACAGTTCAAGCCAGAGCGGTTCGCTGAGGAGAGCATCCCTAACCACGTGTACCTGCCTTTTGGAGAAGGGCCCCGAGCCTGTATAGGTAGGTCTTATTAATAACTATCTGCACCGCGCGGTATTACCCGCTTACCCCATGGGAACACAATTTTTTTTCGGGATAAAAAGAACTCAAAGAAGTCTATGTGTCAATCCAGGGTGTCAGCTACGTCTATACCAAAGTTTATCAAAATTGATCCAACTGTTGGAGCGTGAAGAAGTAACAAACATACAAACACACTCACAAACTGTCTATAATATTAGTGTGATGTAGTGGGTAGCTGGTAACCAGTCCGTCTAGCATTACTTTGACACGCGACTCTTTGTCGCGCGAGTAATACTACCTGTTTCCTTTCAATACCGTGTGACTAAGACAGGATGCTCGCGCGACAAGCGAAGTTGCGGCAAAATATGCTAGCCCTGCTGGGTGTAACTAGTGTAGTGTGTCTTTGAGATCTCAAATTATTTGATCCACCACATTCCTATATTGACGACGCGGTTTGTAGTGTAGCTGCCTACTGAGCCCTGGGTTCGAATCCCGGCCAGGGCAAATATTTGTGTGATGAACTCGAATATTTGTTCCTGGGTCATGGATGTTGTCTATATATGTATTTATACGACATCCCCTCCACCCATATCCCGTCTAGTACCCATAGTACAAGCTTTGCTTAGTTTGGGACTAGGTCGATTTGAGTAAGATTGTCCCTTAATATTTATTATTTATTTATTAATAAAACGAGCTTCGCGTTAATTTAATTCTTGCCTCAATCTTCATTCATTCATTCCAAGTGCGAACTATTAAGATATAGACTGAAGTGTTCCTGCATAATTATAAGTATTTCAATTTATTGAGTGTCTTAATATAGAGGTTGTTAATTTGAAATTGCGACAGGTAGACATGACATAAGACGGTATTTAAGACGCCTGATTGAAATTAACAGCAAATAATACTTTCGACAACCGGCTTACGCCCACGTGAAATCGTTAGGAACGTCCCGACATGTTTCGTACTCGTATGGTCTTGAACTAGAAAACTTCTTAGTAGGGTTATCTTGATTTTTGAATAAAGATTTGATTTTCTGCTACTTTATTTGTATATTTATGTTATTAATTCCAGGCGAGCGCCTAGGGCTCATGCAGTCGGTGGCGGGACTTGCAGCGCTGCTCCGGTGCTGCTCAGTGGCTCCCTCTCCCAGCACCCGCAAAACACCCCGCGTGGACCCCACCTCCTTTATAGTACAAAACATCCAAGATGGACTACCACTCACGTTAATACCACGAAAAAATATGGATTGAATGAGAAAATTGCGCTCATGATAGTAACTCGAATTTTCGCTAAAATTAATTCATGTTATGTTTTATTTTTCTATTTACTGTAGTGTTATCAACAAATCACAGTTCCTGGTTCCTGACCATAATAAGTCATGGACCTAAAATAGATCCTTGAGGTACTCTCTCACCTCTCCACCACTGTTAAAGAAAAATGTGCTCCAAGTAGCAATGCCTTATTTACTAAAAATGCTTTAATAAAACATAGTCCGTTTTATATTTAATACCATTTGCATTTACCAATTTAGTAATCGTATGAAACTGATGTGATCTACGTGATCGAAAGCTTTGGAATGATCACAAATACCAGTTCAGGTCATTATAAATAAAATAAAGGTTTGTTTAGGATCGATGTATTTATCGAAGGGTTCCAAGTAATTAAAATAGTTAATTAAGGCATTTAGTTGCAGCCACAACCGCACTGTCCGGTGATGGAGACGGATCCAGAGGCAGGTGCGCAGCCGCTGAACGACACGGAGCCGAGCACCGGCACTGAACCGGTCACACAGGTGGAACCACAGGCGTTGATGGTACCGTCCGCGCTGACTGTTCCCTGGCCCTGTCCGCCATAGCTTCCGCAGCTGCTAGAGGTGGAGGGGATGCTGTAGCTGATGGAGGGGATGCCGTAGCTGATGGCACTGACGCGAGGAGCGGAGCTGATGTAACTGCCGTAGCTGCCGCGGTTGCAGCCGCATCCGTACCCTTGACTCAGCACGGACTGTTAACGAGAAAAAATGCGATATTTCAACTACGAGTACTTAACTAGAGACGATAAATATCGTAAATGAGTTAACGACTAGTCACTATCTCTCTCGAGGTGTCACGTAACAACTAAAATTGTGTTGCAAAAAAACACAATTTAATTTTATTTATTAAAGCAGTAACGCCTGCTAGCGTAAACAAACAAAAGCATTACATTACATTGAATAATTTTAAATTGTTTGCTCAGGCTTAACTTTTAGGGCTATACTTGAAATTAAAAGATTTTACGGTCTTCCTCTCACAATCAAACAGGCTCCGAGTAAGTTGGCATTTAAAAGGGCCGTGCGAAGTTAAGTGTGGTGCTATGTGAAGCTCGGCCTATGGCCTCGCATTAAGTTACTACTTATATTAGTCAGTGGGCACCTTCCCTAGGACGCTCCGCACCTTCGGTGCTACGCTTGTGAACATGATCTTGGTTTAATTAAAATGGAGGCAAGACTTATGTTTAAAAAATTGTTTTAAATATTTATGGTCTATTGTAGATTTAAATAACTTAATGCGAGGCCGCCCACCTACTTAATTTAAGTTTAAGTGTGTGAGCGCCTTCCCTAGAATGCTCCGCACCATCGGTGCTACACGTGTGAACATGATCTTGGTTTCATTAAAATTGAGGCAAGACTTATGTTTAAGAGATAGTTTTTAGGGTTTCGTACCCAAAGGGTAAAAACGGGGCCCTATTACTTTGACTTCGCTGTCCGTCCGTCCGTCTTTGATGTTAAGGAGTTTTTATATTACTTTTTATATTGTCTATGTTTTATTTCTCTATTTTTTGAAGAACTATTGTTTTACCAGTTGTCAATATATTCTTGTGTCTAGCTGCTGTGTTTTTGTCCTCGCTATAGTAGCTATCGAAGATTCCCGTACATTTTATCTCAAGAACGGTGATAGCTGGACAGTTGAAATTTTCACAGATGACGTATTTCTATTGCCGCTATAACAACAAATACTAAAAATAAAATAAAATAAATATTTAAGGGGGCTCCCTACAACAAACTTGTTATAGATTATGGTACGAAACCCTTCATGCGCGAGTCGGACTCGCACTTGCCCAATTTTTAATATTTATTGTTTACTAGCTGTGCCCCGCGGTGTTACCCGGTCATCCCACGGGAACACTACATTTATTTGGGATGAAAAGTATCCTATGTCCTTCCCCGGGACTGAAACTATCTATATACCAAATTTCATCTAAATCGGTTCAGCGGTTTAAGCGTGAAGAGGTAACAGACAGACAGACAGACAGACACACTTTCGCATTTATAATATTAGTATGGATAGTATGGATTGTAGATTTAAATAACTTATTGCGAGGCCGCCCACCCACTTAATATAAGTTTAAATGTATGAGCGGCTTTCCTGGGACGCTCTGCACCTTCGGTGCTATGTGAAGCTTGGCCTATGGCCTCGCATTAAGTCACTACTTATATTAGTCAGTGGGCGCCTTCCCTAGGACGCTCCGCACCTTTGGTGCTACGCCTGTGAACATGATCTTGGTTTAATTAAAATTGAGGCAAGACTTATGTTTAAAAAATCGTTTTGAATATTTATTGTCTATTGTAGATTTAAATAACTTAATGCGAGGCCACCCACCTACTTAATAGAAGTTGAAGTGTGTGAGCGACTTCCCTAGGACGCTCTGCACCTTCGGTGTTACGTAGAGCTCGGCCTACGGCCTCGCATTAAGTTACTACTTATATTAGTGGGTGGGCGACTTCTCTAGATCGCTCCGCACCTTCGGTGCTACCATTGTGAACATCATCTTGGTTTACTTTAAATTGAGGCTACACTTATGTTTATATATCGTTTTGAATATTTATTGATTATTGTAGATAACTATTCAAAGCACCTTGAAAAATAATTAGCTCATAGTCCTACCTGAACATATATTAATGACATCTATTAAGATCACAATAAATTATTTTCGTCTGCAATGGTACCTACTAATACTACTATAATAATATGAACTGTCATAATAATTTCCTAAGTAACGCCATAAGATTCAGATATAATATGTATTTATTTATGTAATATACCTCAAAAGAAAACTTATCTTATAAAAGGCGGACTCAATACCATAAACATTCTCTACCGGTTAACCACAGGATAAAGCAGAAAAGTTATACGTAGTGCAAATAACTTAAACAACACATAAGTAAAAAAAATATTTACCTGAATCAGGCACGCCTGAACACAGAGAATCAGAACAGCGAATGGAGACATGTTTGGACTAGTTTTCACTGACGTGGAAAAAGTTATAGCTTTAAACGAACCCCTTGCTTCTTATATACTACCTTAGGAAGTATTGTAAGTGATAACATTGTAAATAGAAGCACGTGGGTGATTTGAGACAGTATTCTGATAGTAATAACAAAACGTGCTTAAACGAACGTTATGTCTGTTTAATAATTGGCTAAGAATGAATGCCGCCCCAGTGAAGAATTCCGTACAGTCCATCTTTTATTACTTATCTCGTTTGCTACACAATTTTAAATTTTCATAAAATTAACTTTTTTATGTAGAGATGGTAGAGGGTTATGTGTGTACGTACCAAGTATAGACTTATAATATATTACCATCTTTACATCGGAGACTAAAAATGGGTACCTTTTTTGTGCTACAGAACCCTAACAATTAAGCGTTCATCGCACTGTCTGTCGCAACCTTCATTTAAACCTAATTGTTTATCTTCGCCCATATTTTGAAATTTAATATAAAAGCACTTTTATTTTGTAAAAAATTATTCAAGTGTAAGACATCCACTAAAATGGCATTCAAAGTTGTCGTCTTCTGCGTGACCGCTCTTCTGGTCCAGGTAAGTGTCCATCATTATCTGTTCAACCTATTCATCTTCTTCGGTATTATGGCGCTTCTAAACGGGCCATATTTTACTGCAATTTGTGGCCAGCAACTATGGCCGTCCCTCTCTGTCACCCTACGCTAGAGCAAGATGCAAATAAGGGCCGGCCACAAATTGCAGCAAAACATGGCCCGTTTAGAAGCCCCTTTACTCTTTACAGAGTGGTCGTGGTCATTATGTACTCGGAGAGTTCTGAGCAGTCCCGAACTTAGAGGGATAGGTCCCCTAGGCACTTGGCGTTTGAGGTCCCTTCCCTATTAAATAGTAGGTGGTAGTATTTTAAGTGATAAATTAGGAGAACATAAGTATGGCGCAAGTCCTACTTATGGGACTGGGGCCCCTATAGTCTGTACTTTTAGGTATTTAAAAAATGTAAACAAACATTAAAAGGGTTGTTTATAAGATAACGTTTGGTTCTTGTTAATTTTTTTTATATTATTTATTAATTGACCTCACTACTGAAGTCCGTCCCAGTTAAATAACATGTGTTATCGCTTAATTTTACCAAATATATTATACAAATTCACGAATACAAACATATTTTTATCACATTAAATAAAAATATATTTTTTTCTCAGTAAATCGTCAATAAAAAGTACCCAGACTTTCAGAGGTTTAACACAAACGGCTGCATTATACTGGAAGTAACACGACTAAAATAGAAAGTCACAGGTTTAAAGTAGCAACACCTACCTTACGTGATTTTTAACTGTGTCGGTTTGATATTCGTCATTGTATGGTGTCAATTTGATAGTTCATAGTTCATAGTTATTTATTCAGTAAACAATATACATTGCATTTGAATATTTACATTAAAACACAAATCAGGTACACTTTAACAATCTAGCTTATATTAGACTATTTATACTAATAATTGATTATACTATTATTTATACAAGTTAAAATAATCAACAATAAATTTAGTCCTATATTAATTACACATTCTAAAATCTATTTCAATTGTCAAATTTTACTCAATAATATAATGTACAATAAAATATTAAAAAAATAATTACCACACATTCAAAAATCTAAATTCATGTCAATTTATTTAATAATCTACAATTCAAAATCAAATTATTTAACTAATTATTCTACTACACTGCTTGATAAAACTCGTCCACTGAATAAAAACAGTTCCTTAACAAAAATGCCTTCAAATTAGTTTTAAACTTGTTTAGACTCGTAACTGACTTAAACTCAACGGGTAACCTATTAAAGAGAGCAATTGCCTGGTAGCTCGCAGAGTGTTTGACAATTCTGAGTTTAGAGTTTATCGTTTGAGGTAAATCCATCCTTCTGGTTGCCAGTCGCTTTTGCCTCTCTTCCAAAGTTTCAATACAGTTCAGATTCTTTATTAAATCACTCAGGACTATGAGAATGTACAGACTAGGAACTGTAAGGATTTCAAACTCAGAAAAGTAACTTTTACAGGATGTTGTTTGAGGTATTCTGGCCATTGTTCTGATCGCTCGTTTCTGACTCACGAATGCAGATTGGATATTGTATCGGAAACTGTTGCCCCAGAACTTAATACTATATCTCAGTTTGGATTCTACCACAGCGAAATACACCGTTTTTAGCTGAGACAGTGATAACTCTTCCCTGAGGCTTCTCAGTGCGTAGCAGGCCGAGCTAATGGATTTCACTAGAGACAGTTCATCCTTCCAATTAAGATTCGAGTCAATCCAGACACCAAGAAACTTGACTGAATCTACCTGGTTGATTTTCACTCCATGGGATAAAATTTCTAAGGTGTCTTTATTTCTCGAGGTGGTTCGAAAAACTAATGCATTGGTCTTTGAACAGTTTAGCGTCAAGTTGTTTCTGGTAAACCAGGCATGTAGGGCCTCCAAAGCAAAATTAACTTTGTCATTCAGCTGTGTCATATTCTCTGCTGATATTATGGCGTTAGTGTCAGTGTCAGTGTCAGAGTGTGTGTTGACAGCTCCGATTTGTTGAATTTTTTTTAAATACCTAAAAGTACAGGCTATATGTCCGGGCCTTGTGGACCTAGGGGTAAATACGTACTGGTTCTGAGTGACCTATTTAAGGACAAGTTGCCCATGCGTCTCGTGGAGCCACTTGCCGTGAGCATTCATTGACGGTAGTCGACACACTGGCTTTGATCTGGTCAGTCCATCTCATCGGCAATCTTCCTCTAGCTCTGATACCTTCCACTCTAGGGCCACTTGTCGCGGCGTTAATAAATAAGGATGTAATACACGACAATAATAATTATTATAGCTTGAGTATCTACAATTATGATTCGGTTTCGGGACTCAGCTTTGTATTCAAAGTATCTTTCTTACAGAAATCTTGTGTGAGAAACTACGGACCCGTTTATTGTTATTCGTCTCGAGTGACCCGTGGCTTCTGCACGGCTACGGTCTTGCCTCGTCGTAACGAGCAAATGACATCACGGAGATCGCCACAACCTATGTGGTTGTAGAGACGAGTAGCAACTACTACATGCAAACTGCCTGTATACAATCTCCTGCTCGAGACATTGTGGGGGAGCCCTAGGCTCCCCGTAAGACCTCCATTGCCAACCCCCTATAGTCTTACCCTTGCCTCACATTGGTTCCGTACGAGTCTCTTACTTGTATTGTATTGAACGTAACTCTTGGACGAGTTATAACTGAATTGTCTCACAACCGGCGGTTGTAGACTTGTGACTGACTCATACACCGTAGGTACTATGATTGTTTGTGGACTTTGATAAAACCGAAGCTGTGTCCCGCAACCGACCACTATTGAGAATCAAGGTAGAAAATAGTAAGCACTCACCAGCACCCACGTTCTCCTTTTTTCCATCCCACGTCAATTCACTCACTCCTCTTTGCCGCCATTTTTACCCACTTTTTTTCTTTTATTAACCTATAGACTAAAATATAGGTTATTGTGTTGCCAGTTAGTAAAAAGACATAATTTATAATTCATTCAATTAAATTGGTGCAACTCACCGACCGCTAAGGACTCGCGATGTTCCGCGACACCACTAGGGCCGTTCCGTCTCACTGAGACACGTGTCCAAAGAAGTTGAAGATTCGGGATTTGACACCGGAGAGACGTTCTTTAATTCCAAGCTCGTCAAGAATATGGATAATGAAATGACTAAGGTTATTTTCTACAGCATAATAGTTATAAGACGTTGACGACGCGTTTGGCTCAGTTTGTAGACACACTGCCTACTGAGCCAGCGGTCCCGGGTTCGAATCCCGGCCAGGGCAAATATTTGTGTGATGAGCTCGAATATTTGTGCCCAAGTAGTTTCTCCAGTCATGGTTGTTCTATGTATTTAAGTAAATATTTATCTATATAAGTACGTATATCGTCGTCTAGTACCCATAACACAAGCTTTCTTGAGCTTAATTTGAGACTAGATCGATTTGTGTGAGGTTGTCCGATATTTATTTATTTTATATATTTATAAGAATAAAATTAGCTCAATATGTCACGAAACAAAGATTTTCTTTTTAAGATAAAGATAAAAGATAAGATAAAGATAAATTTATTTTGTGAAACATAGGTAGGTAACATGGAAAATATATTACATGAGTTGTATCACTATGTTTTACCCGTAGGCGTACAAAATTTTTAATCATAATTATAATGAGTTAAGCATTTATTTATTCTACACGACTTACTTTAACATAATTACAATTATGAGTCGTATCAGTTAAATTTAAAATATATAATATGTCTAATTGAGAACATTAATGGTCATTATTTTGATATCAATTTAATTAAATGTAATTTTAATTCTTATTCGTAGGTGGGTAGTTCTACAAAGTAAGGAATTTTCGACAGCTCAGCTAAAATATCATGAAAAAATGGTTAAAACCTAGTTTATTTACATAACATACTGTTTACCATACCTATATCTACCTGGTCTCTAAAAATAATTTAGATGACATAATATTTTCTTAAGAAAAAAATTATTCAAAGCGTCAAATTTTCAGGATCCTGGTGTGTCCCACGAGCAAATTCAAATCTAATGTGCAATATAATTTATTTTCTACTACATTGAGACCATAAGTTAAACCAATATAAATGACTTCCTATTATTATTGTTACCTAGGTGACATATTACTACTTTATTGTAGCAAAAACATTATAAAAACTTTGTCCAGAATTTGTCCCAACAGTTTCATATCAGGATCCTGTCCAATGTAAAATAAGCGAATATTCAATATTCCATTAGCCGCGCGACCTTGAGGTTTAGCTAAATTCGTTGCTGCTACGAAAGAGACAAAGAATACCACCTATCGCTTTGCACCCAGTGTGTTGCTTAGTCTGCCCGACACATTTGATGGAGGAAGTTGCGTGGTAATCAGTCGAGTTCACAGGATCCTGGTAAGATATTTAATTACGAAATTTATATGGTAATATGGTAATTGTAGCATTTAGATTTATAAATTGCTTACACGAAGGCTTGATGCTGCTTAATTTTGGTTGAATGTTATAAATAGACGATATTTTTAAATATTATTCTACAATTCTCAGGAACCTGGTCTCAGGATCCTGTCAAATAAATAGGCATGATACTGAGAAAAATGCAGGATCCTGAGTGTTTATATTGAAATATTATTTTTGTGCTAGATAATTTGTTACTTTTTCTGCTATATACTATGAAGTCAAAATAATAAAGCGTTTAACTAGTTCTAATAATCAATTTATCTATAACTTATAAGTATTATCACTGAACTAAGCAGAGCAATTCGTATAATCGTTTCAAAACATCAGAAAAAAAGATAAATACAACGTAAACGCACATTTAAAACCTGTGCCTATGTCTATTTACATTATATAAAAAAAATTCTTAATTAAGTATTTGCCTGACCTCGAATTCTAAACCAAATTATTTAATCGCGTAAGTACTGTTGTAAATATGAGGTTTACAGTAACATGTCGGTTGCAGATTATAATGTGATAAATAAGAATAGACATTTCCATAAATACTTTTATCCTATAGCGTAACTTTTAATACTGAAAACTAAAGTTGGACAAATACTTACGGACGGTAACATAGGCATAAAACTGTAATATTTTAAAGTATGGGTTCATTGATTTTCATTATTTGAAAGATCATTAGATTGTTTGTTTTTTGGAGATAAAATGGCGAAACCAAAGAAAAACAGACTAGAAAAGAAATACTAAAAAATGCTCAAAAATTATTTAACGATTAGTGTTCGAATTAGAAAATAAATGCCTAGGAAAAGCAAAATTAATAAGACTGCTAAATGTTTTTGGTTTCCGTCATAATTTTGTTTATGATGTGTCGTTCATAATTAAATTATTAACAATAATTTTGTTACTTTGTTATTATTATTAGATTTTAATTATTTTTTATTAGAGCAGTAACCTCTGCTAACGTAAACCAAATGTTTACAATGAAGCGAAAAATTGAAAAATTTAATGGTTCGGACAGGATTCGAACCTGCGTTTCCAACGGCTTTCCGGGTCAACACGGGCGTCCTACCAACTGGACCACGAACCAGATGTCAGAGATTTTATTACATAATGTTTGTTAAAATTATTACTTAATTAAAGCTCTAATATTGTAGATTTAATGATAAAAGTTCCTGTTCAAGACTGGTTTAGATAGATAATTAGTATAAGTCAAGAATAGACCTAATTTTCACGATAGTTCAAGATATTTGTACTATTACAAACTAATGGTTAGAAGCATAATTTTTATTTGTGAATTTATTATTCAATAGACGTTGATTTTTATTGATATTTGCTTAAATCTTCAGTTTCCTGGTTACAATCTCAGTTTCCTGCTGCTTGATTTCTTAAAATTGCCATAAATCTAATATTTTTGAATATTTTGACCGTTCCACTTAATATAGGCTAAAAGACGGTGTAATCTTTATGATAAACTATATTTTGTAACCATAATGAAAAAAAAACGTCGGGCCGGAATCACACTCATTTTCGTCCTTAGTTTGTAGAACAACCCAGGTATACATTGGCAAACATAATCTAGGTATTAACAGAATAATAAACTGAGTCCTGTGGTCCTATCATTGTCTTAGATTTACATCATTAAGATAATCTTGGACGGAATAATAACATTTCTCCCACAATAATCCGGTGAGTCTACTTTTAAACATAGGCATTCTTAAGCATTTAATGTCATTCGGTATCTTATTAAAAATTATAGGTGCCATACCAATAAAGCTTTTCCGATAAAGAGCCGTTTTGCTCGACTTTATGCGTAGTTTATGTTGGTAGGCTGACCTGATTGGCCTTGTTCGATCAAATTGACAATATTCTGTGAATAGGTGTGGATTCGTCTTTACAAATACTGACAATTCTAAAATGTACAAAGATGGCAGAGTTAATATTTTAAGTGATTTGAAAGAAGGCACACAGCTCTCACTTGTATTCAGGCCACACATAGCACGAATACATCTCTTCTGGGATCTAAATATCATTTCCCTATCAGTACAATTTCCCCAAAAGATAATGCCATATCTAAGTTTCGATGCTACTAAGCCGTGGTAGGCAGTCAATAGAGCTTCGCGATTTACAACCCTTGACAAGATACGAAGAGCATATGCTGACTTATTAATATTTTTGCATATGTCGTTACTTTGGTATTTCCAATTCAAGTTCTTATCTATTTTGATTCCTTAAAATATTGTGTCTTCGACTTCCGTTATGTGCCAATAATGTGTGTTATGTGTGTTTTAATGTGACTTCAAATGGGCTCAATATTTTTTTAATTCAAAATCATTTATAATTAATATTTTCGGAATCTCATAATTTAACACAACAATAATTGTATGACAACCATAAACTTAACGCACTTTTTCACGGTGAAATGGCAAATGACTTATTGTCTCCATACAAATACCAATAATATGTAATGACGTTACATATGGTGGCCATTCGTTGGAGCGTTTTTAGCGCTCGAGTTGGTATCAGTTATCATAATGATATCCTTTTGGCAGTCCATCTCTGGGCAGTTCTGCGGCTGCTCCTGCGGTGGCTCCTCCGGTGGCTCCTATGGTAGCTCCTATGGTGGATCGAGCAGCTCGGTCAGAGCCAACTCCATCGCCATCCCCAGCAGCGGCGGCGGCTTCCCCGTCACCAGCGTCGGCCCAGTCACACCCTCTGGCATCTCCGTCGCTTCTGACATCGGTCTGGCTGGTACCCTGGACGTCAACGGAGCCTTGCCGTTCCTGAGCGCCGTGGCGTTCCAGGGCTCGTACGACACCACGGGCTCAGGGTCGGTGTGCTACAGCTGCGGAGACAGCTGCGGCGTCGGCATCAACAGCATCGTTGGTAGCTCCGGCTCCAGCAGTAGATGTGGCTGCCAATAATTGACTAACTTTTAGTCAAATAAGATGTGACGAGCATCTATATTTGGCCTTTGGTTCTCTTTAGTTACGCAATAAATAAATACCAGCATACATACTTTGTTTTGATTACTATCCCTTGTAGCGAAGCATATACATCGATGCAGTGCAGCCTTCCATAAAGAGCCAACTCCCTCAGCAACCACACAACGGTGCATGAACAAAATTATCATTTTATGTACGGTTGGAGCTCCGGACATTATCACAAAAAGCTCGACAACCAGCTCCTCATTACGAAGAGACAGATACTTGACAGTGGTTGACTGATAGTGAATGCTTTGAGACATTAAGCCATCCGCTATATGTAAATCCACTGTATTGTGCAATAAAGTATAAAAATAAATAAATAAAATACTTCGGAAGATCCTGAGACTTACCAAGAAAGATGATGGCCTTTGGAGGGTATGAAAGAAGGCCAGATAGAGGAGTTGGTGGCTACATCCAACATCGTCGCAATTCAAACTCGAATTCGGTCGCCTACGAGAGAAGATGGGAGACTGATTTGAGTGTTTAGTCGTCAAACAATCAGGCTATCGACTAGTGGACCGTCCAAGATGTCGCTGGGCAGATACGGTAGAGGCAAATCTGAGCTATTGTTTCAGAGACCACGTCCCTATTAAGCCAAACTTAGGTTAGTTATAAAGAAACATAAACATTTTAATGTAAGTTTCCAGTTAAAAACTACAAATAAATATATCCACCCAAACAGTGAGGTGTTCGATTTTCAAATCACAAAATTATGTTTCTATTTGATTTGAATACTCTTAAGTTTGATTTATTATCATTACCTTAATGGCGCATGATATCTTAATCCTTTCAAATAAAAGTAGGACTTATAATTGGGTACACTAATAGAGTAAGTGAGACGTTGGATTGGCAATCCAAAGGCACCCATTTGAAGTCAAGTTTTCCTAGTTTTGTGTTTTATAAACTAACTTGCATTAATCGATGCCCATGTGTTCTTATCTTATCTTATTAGGAAGGGGTCCTTGCGGATACACTTCGACCCAATGGGATCTTTTGTGTAGTTACCCCTATCGCGCCTATTCAAAGGATTGTTCCACCACCTTCATATATCGGATGATGGAACCAGTTGGTAGTGCCTGGAATTCCTTTGGTTCTGGGTAACCAATACCGAATTCCTTCATTCTAAGTCTGGCGAGGGCATGACATCCACACAGTATGTGCTCCATTGTCTGTGCATCCTCGCCACACATTCTACAATCTGTATTGTCAGACAGTCCCAACTTGGCCAATGCCCATGTGTTACTTTTTTCTTCTATAATCTTGGTAGAATGATCTTCAATCAGCGTGATTTTATTACCAAATCGTCTGTTGACAACCAAACCTCACCAAGTAATAAATACCTACTTAAAAAAGCTCATATCTCAGAGTTAATCTACTAACTAGATACGAAATTTTGAAGAGCAGTGACAGAAATTTTAGTGACTTTTTGTTGTCACCAGGCGAAATATTCTAGACAAGAAATAGCCTGGGAATTCGTTTTTCATAACTACTTCCCAGTACTATAGGTCGATTCACTAAAGCTGGCGTGAATGGATTGAATGAAAGTTATGTCACTTGTCACTTTGAGTGTTAGTGTGAGTGCCGTTCTTATACAGGGGCCTCCTAATATTTTGTAAACAACAACAAAATGGGTTTTTGTTATTCAAGAAAAATAAAAATTATTAGGTATAATATAAGCATAATGCGCACAATATTTAGACTAAACAAGTAATATATATGTCCGAAAGGTATATTTAACTGTTTGATACAAAAATATTTTACTATCATGGTGTTTTATGAAGACGCTAGTTTTTTGACATACTTTAGATTTTGACTGTTGTAAGGCAATGTAAAAAAATTGTACATATTGCTTAATATTCATGCAATCTGTACTGTGACCAGAATTAGGATGTGGGATGATACTATTCCATTGTCTCGTATGAGTTTAACCATGTGGGACTATGCAATGGTATTAACGTAACCCACATTTTCTTCTTGTCTTCGCGGCCTGGTAAAGGGTTAATGTCAAGAATTAATAGGTGACGGACGACTAGTTCGAATTATAAAAAACCGGCCAAGAGCATGTCGGGCCACGCTCACTGCTCAGTGTAGGGTCCCGTAGTTGCCCGTCCTTCACAATAGACGAAAATTACGAGAAAGATTTCAAGCCCTATAAAAAGGTCGTACACGCCAAGAAACAGTAATTACTTATTATCTTTTGGAAGTTATCTATAATACGTGACAGATTGAGCGAAATGTTTTAATATAGTTTGGCACTTAACCAATATGTGTAGCGTTCGAAGTGTAGGGACACCGCGCGGCACATATAATCAAATATGATCGTTCACTCATTCATTCCATTCGTGCCAGCTTTAGTGAATCGACCTATACTATCCATATCCATACTACTATCCATACTAATCCATCCATACTACCCATACTATATTTACTATTTACTATTTACTATAATATTATAAATGCGAAAGTGTGTCTGTCTGTCTGTCTGTCTGTCTGTTTGTCTGTTACCTCTTCACGCTTAAACCGCTGAATCGATTTTGATGAAATTTGGCATGCAGATAGTTTAAGACCCGAGGAAGGACATAGGATAGTTTTCATCCTGGAAATTATCCCTAAAAAGATTGAAAAGTAAGTAAGTAATTTATGATGACATTGATGACCCTGTCGGAAATGTAATGGTTGGACCAAAAGCACATTTGCTTAGTCGCTTTAAATAATCCCTTTTATTAACTAAGGCAGGGGGTCCCAAGCCGAAGAAGTTACTTTTAGTACTGAGAGTGAACAATAGATGGCTCTACCGTTAACATTTGTAAATTAATAAAATATGAATCAGCCAAATTAAGCAGAATTTTCGTGATTAAAATAAACTATAGCATATTTTATAAACAAAACCTAAAATATAAACTGATTTATCATCTTATTTCGAAGAAAACAATAATCATAAATAATCAACCGAGAACACGAAAGTGTTAGCTATGTTTCAGCATCCAAGCATTCGTAGTTGTTTGCAGTGGTAACGCTAGATGGCGTTTTATGTGTATCCCATTGTTGCGCTCACACACAGCCTACGACGGGGTGGCCATACCAATAAAAAAATGTCAGTTTCCCGGCTTTTTGAAACTCCAAATCGTACCTCGAGCGCCCGTTTACAATCGTCGTCTCTTTTAAGACTTTTGCAATGGAGACTCGTCGAGCTTATTATGATTGGAGGACTATTTTATTTTAAACTATGCACGCTTAAAAAGATGAAAAATAAAGAATATATAGATGAATAAACCAATATTAATAATTTGTACCCAATCCCATAGGTAGTATTGCATAGATCTTATTATTTTTTTTGGATTTCGTCCGATTTTGTTCAAACCCGTCCCTTAATGGATTAGGTATGCACTTTGCGAAATTTCCGAAAACGTAAATCCGTTCTGGCAACACTATGAATCTGTCAACTGGGCATTCCATTCCTTCCAGACCGTTACTTCTGACAGTGCTGCAAACTCTCCTGATTTGTCAGATTATAAATATATGATTTTTAAGAATCTTTAGAATTACTTTTTGGAATCGAACAAATCTCCTAATTTTAGAAAAGTTGTGTAAATACACCATATTTAATATAAGTGTGCGGTCATTTGGCAACGTTGACATCCGATAATTGTCAACCGATTTGTGAGTGGAACGAAACGCGACTGATTCTGACGAATCTGAATATTCTGAATGGCTACTCCGATGTTCGCAATTCGGCCAGCGGCGTATAGTGCTGTCCCGTTTACTCATATACTTCGACAGAAGATCGAGAGGGACGGCACTATACGACGGTCGAATTTTGAACATGGGAGTAGCCCTACTGATATTTATGACTGGCTCCTGATTTTTAGGACCTTCTTGTTGTCGTTCGTTTATTACACGTGATGTGGGAGTTTGCAGCACTGACTTGCGATTCGATTTGTTCTAGGTTATTGTTTGAGTTGAATGTGATTTTATTTTGCAACCTTGCTTTAAGTTGTTTAAACTGACCTACGCCACCTAACACGGACTTGAAACAAATTCTTATAGATACGACTTCAAAACCGCTCATAGACATTGTTTGGATCTGAATACCTTCGTCTTCTTATCTTGGGAAAACTGACAAACGAAATGTCTAATTGCGGTAAGTTTTTATTTTCTATATATTGGCCCACTCAGGTATATGACTTAATGTCCTATGTCCCCTGGATGGGACTCAGGTATATAGGTCCACTTAAGCATATAGGTAGGCGAGTCCACTTAGGTATATATGTAAGTGTTGTTTTTAAGACAAACTTAACATTTGAAATAAAGTACATATCGATAAACAAATCACATTTTTATTCTTTAACTAGCTTTTGCCCGCGGCTTCGCACGCGTTAAAAAAAATACGTTCATTTGGCATTGGCTTGGCATCAAGCCCCCCATATTTTTTGTTTACTGTCGCTTTGGTATATTTGAATGCTTTCACGGACATGATTCCTTGTTCATTCTAGATTTATTTTCTGCTGTCTTGTTTCCGTTTTACAACGTTGTGTTTTCTCAATGCGAGGCCATGGCCACCGACATTTTTGTGCACTGTCTCAATTGCTTACTTAAATAAAGTTATGCTTTCTTCTTTCCTTTGGGGTATATTGTCTTTGCTTAGTGCCCCCGCTTTTTTTGGTCATCATCTCTTTACAATACTTAATCGTTTGTTCAGAATTGCTTTCCTGTCACCGTTTTAAGGTTTATGTAGGTATTCTCAATGCGAGCACTACTGCATTTTTGTTGTTTATCTCTTCAGATTACTTGAAAGTTACATCAGTCTTGCTTTTTTCTTTTCGTTTGTTATATTGTTTTTAGGGTTCCGTACCCAAAGGGTAAAAACGAACCCTATTACTGAGACTTCGCTGTCCGTCCGTCCGTCCGTCTGTCACCAGGCTGTATCTCAAGAACGGTGATAGCTAGACAGTTGAAATTTTCACAGATGATGTATCTCTATTGCCGCTATAACAACAAATACTAAAAATAAAATAAAATAAATATTTAAAGGGGGCTCCCATACAACAAACTTGTTATTGATTACATATATGTATAGGTACGGAATCCTTCATGCGCGAGTCGGACTCGCACTTGCCCAATTTTTTTCTTCTCGCTTCCCGTCTGGTTTGGTCACCATCCCCATTTAGAATCCTTTAAAGTTTGAACAGACTTGCTTATTCTTGATTCCGTTTAAGAGGTTTGTGTTTTTTTAATGCGAGCACTATGCCACTTTTTTCACTATCTTTTCGGGTTACTCAAAAGGTTGAGCAGAATTGCTTTCTCGTTAGCGTTTTAAGCTTTTGAGTTTTCTTGATCACTATACCTACAGGTAACTTAAGCGTTTCAATCGATTTACTTTCTATTTTTTAATTTTAGCATGTAATGTTTTTAAGAGCGGGGGCTCTGCCTCCCCGAGCCCCTCATCTTTTTCAATTCCATCTCTTCGTATTGCTTAAAAGTTTTATCAGTCTTCCTTTCTTCTTTCCGTTGTGCGAGGTTTTTTTTTTCGTGCTTCCCGTCTGGTTGGTCACCATCTCTTTAGAATCCTATAAAGTTTGATCAGACTTCCTTTCTTGATTCCGTTTTAAGGATTTGTGTTTTCTTAATGCGAGCACTATGCAATTTTAGTTCACTGTCTTTTCAGGTTACTTAAAGGTTTGATCAGACTTGTTTTCTAGTTAGTATTTTAAGGTTTCGTGTTTTCTTTCTTTTCTTTCTTGACCACCATATCTACAGGTCACTTAGCCTTTCATCAGATTTACTGGTAATTTTCAGTTTAACCATGTTGCATTTTCTAAGAGCGGGGGGCTCTGCCCCCCGAGCCTCCCGTCTTTTTCAAGACAATCTCTTCGTGCTACTTCAAAGTTTCATCAGTCGTGCTTTCTTCTTTTCGTTTTGCAATATTGTTTTTTCTTCGTGCCTCCCGTCTGGTTTGGTCACCACCTCTTTAGAATTCTATAAAGTTTATCAGAGTTGCTTTGTTGATTCCGTTTTAAGGTTTTGTGTATTATTAATGCGAGCACTACGCTATTTTAGTTCACTATTTTTTCAGGTTACTTCTGTTTGATCAGACTTGTTTTCTCGTTAGCGTTTTAAGGTTTTACGTTTTCTTTATCACCATATCTACAGGTCACTTAGCCTTTTATCAGATTTCATTTAATTTTTCAGTTTTAGCAAGTGACATTTTCTGAGTCTGCCCCCGAGCCCCCCTTATTTTTTGATACCATCTCTTCGTGTTGCTTAAAAGTTTCATCAGTCTTGCTTTTTTCTATCCGTGTTGCGATATATTTTTTTCTTAGTGCCTTCCGTCTCTGTTAGTCACCATCTCTTTAGAATACCTAAAAGTTTGATCAAACCTGCTTCCTTGTTTACGTTTTCTTAATGCGAGTACTATACCATTATCGTTCACTATCTTTTCGGGTTACTCGAAAGGATGTGCAGACTTGCTTTCTCGTTAGCGTATTAAGGTTTTGTGTTTTCTTGATCACCATATCTCTTAGCCTTTCATCAGATTTACTTGTAATTTCGAGTTTTAGCATGTTGCATTTTCTAAGTGCTCCGCCCCCGAGTCCCCCATCTTTTTCAATACCATCTCTTCGTGCTACTTAAAAGTTTCATCAGTCATGCTTTCTTCTTTCCGTTGTGCGATATTGTTTTTTCTTCGTGCTTCCCGTCTGGTTTGGTCACCATCTCTTTAGAATCCTTAAATGTTTGATTAGACTTGCTTTCTTGATTCCGTTTTAAGGTTTTGTGTTTTCTTAATGCGAGCACTATGCCATTTTAGTTCACTATCTTTTCAGATTACTTAAAAGTTTGATCAGACTTGCTTTCTTGTTAGCCTTTTAGGGTTTTGTTTTTTCTTGATCACCATATATCTACAGGTAACTAAGTTACCTTTCATCTTTACTTAAACTTTTCAGTTTTAGCATGTAGTATTTTCTAAGAGCGGGGGGCTCTGCCCCCCGAGCCCCCCGTGTTTTTCGGTACCGTCTCTTCGTATTGCTTAAGTTTCATCACAGTCTTGCTTTTTTATTTTCGTGTTGGTATATATTTTTTTCCTATTGTCTTCCGTCTCTGTTAGTCACCATCTCTTTAGAATACCTAAAAGTTTGATCAAACCTGCTTTCCTGTTTACGTTTTCTTTATGCGAGTACTATGCCATTATCGTTCACTATCTTTTCGGGTTACTCAAAAGGTTATGCAGACTTGCTTTCTCGTTAGCGTTTTAAGGTTTTGTGTTTTCTTGATCAAATGATCACCATATCTACACGTAACTTAGCCTTTCATCAGATTTACTTGTAATTTTCAGGTTTAGCATGTTGCATTTTATAAGTTCACTATCTTTTCAGATTACTTAAAAGTTTGATCAGACTTGCTTTCTTGTTAGCCTTTTAGGGTTTTGTTTTTTCTTGATCACCATATATCTACAGGTAACTTTTCATCAAATTTACTTGATTTTTTTTTAGTTTTTACATGTAGTATTTTCTAAGAGCTCCGCCCCCGAGCCCCTCGTTTTTTTCGATACCGTCTCTTTGTATTGCTTATGTTTCATCAGCCAATATCGTACAACGGAAAGAAGAAAGCAACTCTTCTTTCCGTTGTACGATATTGTTTTTAGGGTTCCGTACCCAAAGGGTAAAAACGGGACCCTATTACTGAGACTTCGCTGTCCGTCAGTCCGTCCGTATGTCACCAGGCTGTATCTCAAGAACGGTGATAGCTAGACAGTTGAAATTTTCACAGATGATGTATTTCTATTGCCGCTATAACAACAAATACTAAAAATAAAATAAATATTTAAGGGGGGCTCCCATACAACAAACTTACAGATAATGGTACGGAACCCTTCGTGCGCGAGTCCCACTCGCACTTGGCCGATATTTTTTTCTTATTACCTCCCGTCTCCGTTAGTCACCATCTCTTTCGAATAGTTAAAAGTTTAATCAAACATTGTTTGAGATAGTTTATATTTTGTTTAGCTAAACACATACTGACGCTGAACGGCCCTCGAGATGTCAACATCAAATTTGCATCAGCTGTTTTAAAATTAAAGAAATTAATTGTAATTGCATAGTAATAACATTTAAATGTATCACTTATTAACTTAAAATTTGTATTAGAAGTCGTAGTAATATAGTGAACGTATGTTTTAACGCGAGCGAAGCGGGTAAAAGCTAGTAAAACAATACAAAAAGTACAGACGAAACCACTCACTTCGCCATTGCGAAAACTCTGCTGCGGACGTCACCTCGGGGAAAACTACTGTTTAAAGCTCACAGATGGCGCTACTGGTAGCACTTATGTGTGATTCCCGCGTATCATATTTCATTAACTTTCCGTAAATATTTATATATCAAAGGATAAAATTGAATCTAAATGATTTTATTTCAATTATTGTCTCTTAAGAGACTGAAAAAACAACTTATTTACCTATTCATTTCAATTTTTCTCCGCGTCTCAGTATGTTTATGAAAATAGGGTCAAAATAAACTACTGAGTAAATACATAAATTTTAAATGCAATAATAGAGTGGTAATTCCCATTGTTGCATCGCGAAATGAATAATAACAAAAATGTGTTTAGTTTTGCTTCATAAAACGATCATTTCGTGTACCACTAACGCCATCTACTGACCCGGTGTCCGTAACTCGGCGACTCGTCCAACACCTCAGAGTTATTGTCCCCCGGTGGGTAGCGCAGGCCGGCCCCCCGCGGGGTACGCGTGGTTCTAAATTCAAATTCAGGACGCTGATGGATGACGCTATGAGATGCACACAACTTCATTCGCGTATTTTTTCTTTACCGTAGACGGATAAAAAGTATCCTATAACCATCTCTGGATGTCCAGCTATCCCTGTACCAAAATTGGTAACTTTTTATCCAGCCGTTTCGGCGTGATGCGAGGACAACGGTTTTTTTGAAAACAGATGGCGCCAGGTTGGTACGGCGACGCTTGTCCATACAAAACAACAACCAAGCTGCATCACGCTATCGAGATTTTTCCTGAAATCATCACCTCCCTCCATAAAAAAAATATTTTCAATACAAATTTAGGATTTTATAATAGTATAGAAGAAACAAAGTGAATAATTAATAAGACCCTAGTCCAAAATTATTGTAATTTGTAAGATAGTAGAACATCATTGAAATCAAACAAATTACAAAGTCACTGAGATAATATCAGTCAATGAGATGAGCACTTACTTAAAATTAAACTATTTGCTTGACCTTCAAATGCTATGTTTTCTGTAATGTTAGAACTTCATACTGCCTTATCAATTTGTAAAGAATGAAGTTAATTCTATTGGTGTTTGTATGTTAAATATTTTATCTAAGTACATTGATATTTCTCAGGACCTGCGCTACAAAAAAGTTGTGTTCATTGGTTACCCATTTTTTTTTTTTTTCCCAAGTTAAGTGAATTGTGAATTCTTTTGGAGAAAAAAGTGATCCTATTTAGCCTTTAACCATTATTGTGTTGATTTAGACCTGTTCGTATAGAAAAACAAACTACTAATAATTATTATTATTGTATTTTATTTATGTTAAGATACTTAATTTTCTGTTTTAGGAAGCATGACCATAGAACATTTAAACCATGATGAACTGCGTATAACAGATATCTGTGGATCAATCATTTTGAAAATAAAGTGCAAAATGAAGTTGGAAAAAAGACCCGCATTACAAAGAAGTGGACGCTATGGCTGGAAGCTATAGGACCAATTGTCAACTTCATCTTCTGCAGTGTCAGTTGATGGTCCATCAACCACGAGTGGAGTACCTTCATATCCTCACACTTCTGCGGCCAAGTCCATAACGTCGTCACAAGATGCAGCTCTGAAAGCCTGTTCGGTTCTGTATTCTGGGCTGGCGGGACAAAGTGTGCGCAGAGAAATTTGATTAGTTTATATAATTGAATTATGTACATGTGTTTTGCTCAATAATTAAGTTGAATTGGTACTTTTTGCAGATAAAAATCAATTTTTGTTGATTTATAAAACACATTGTAATTTTCTTTGAAACGGTCGCTTATTGTTTTTTGTACATATTAGTTAAACAAATGCATATATTTTTTTATAATTTTAACATTTAACATGACTTTCTAATGGAAAACTTATTAGTAGTCAAAAATCACGATTTTTGTTAAATGAGAAAGAAAAAGTTTTTACATATAAATTTATATTAGGTACTTATTATATTTGTCTAATCATTAACCTATTTTCGTAAAGGTAAGTACGCAAGTTAGTGTTCATGCTGTTACTTATACTGTTAGCTTGATAACAATACTTTTATAAAATTTTGTCAGTTTGTGAAAACTAGCCAAGTCAAATCTTGATATTGAATTACACCCCAAGTAACATAAATGCATTGAGTATGTCGCATGTCCTTGTATCTAAAAAATTTAGTGCAAAGAACTTGGCGCCCATATAGATCTCAATTCTTTTGTCGGCGAAGCTTGTCTCTTAGCAAAATTACTCTGCTGGGTTTTTAGGGTTCCGTACCTCAATCGAAAAAACGGAACTCTTATAGGATCACTTTGTTGTCCGTCCGTCCGTCTATCTGTCAAGACTCTTTATTTCGAGAATGCGTTGAGGTATCCAGTTGAAATTAACATAATATACTCAGGTTTGCGGTTCCTTGAACCTGTGAAAAAATTTAACTTCTACGTTAGCGTGAAAAAAGAGATACGGCCGTTTACTCGTATATCGCAAAAAATGTACATTTCGACACTCTCAAGGGAATCACAATGATAGGGTACTTCCCGATGACCTAGAACTATAAAATTTGGCAAGTAATATCGTCACATACTACAAATACTTATCAAATCTGAAAATTATACATTTGTAAAAAAAATATTAAAAATATAGTCCCTTTAATACATCAAATTTGAAGAAGTCGGTTGCGTTATGTTTACACGTCATTTGTATGCGGCGTCATATATTTCAGGTGCAAACTTAACTCAACAGGCTAATTAAGATGAGATAAGTGAAAGTGTGTACGGAACCCTCCGTACGCGGTTTTATTTCTTTTATTGATGAAATTTGGGGTTCTAGTTGTTCTAAAGGATCTAAATACATAAGCTAAATTTCATGTTTTTATCTTAAATAGATTTGGAGTTATTGGGGGGTGCGTGTGCTAGCTCTCTCTCTCACTGAGCGTAAACGTGAGCGAGATGGAAGTGCATGCTCGGAAGCGCGGAAATCATGTTTTATGAGTTGTGTCATAAACGTGTGCATTTTATATTGAAAATACTTTTACAGTTTTTGAGAACTTATATAATAAAATTGTGCATCTATTAAGCTAAAAAACCGGCCAAGAGCATGTCGGGTCACGCTCAGTGTAGGGTTCCGTAGTTGCTCATCCTTCACAATAAACTGCTGTTTTAAGCCCGAGGTTTAAGTTAAGAAAGATTTTAAGCTCTATAAAAAGGTCGTAAACGCCCTAGAAACTGTAATCACTTATTACCTTCTGGAAGTCAACTTACGTCCTTTTAAAGAAAAAATATGAAATTTGGCGATAACTCAAAAACGGCTCGACCGATTTTGTTCAATATAATTTTCTTGATAGTATTTATAAGGCTTCATTTACATGAATTTTTCCGAATTTTTTTGACCCGTGGTTGAAAAGTTAGATGGGGGGGGACACTATGTTTTTTGTTTTTGGGGCGAATATTTACAAAACTGCTGACTTTATCAAAAAATTATGTTAAAAGACCCCCATTATTTTTACAAGACCTATCCAACGACACCCCACACACTAGTGTTGAAAAGATAAAAAAAATTCACCCCCACTTTAGGTGTTCGAGAGGTACCCGAAAAATATAAAAATTTTAAATTTTTAATTTACCGTTCTGTCGGCGTTATACATACACATACTTATACGAAATTTCAGCTTTCTAGTACTAACGATCACGGAGCTAAGCCGCGGACGGACAGACGGACATGGCGAAACTATAAGGGTTCCTAGTTGACTAATAAATAAGAAAATTATGAATTTTTGCGATAACTCAAAAACAGCTTGACCGATTTTATTCAATATAGTTTTCATTGAAAGTACTTAAGTATAAACCCTCATTTTCATGAATTTTTCCATATTTTTTTGACCGTGGTTGAAAAGTTAGAGGGGGGGGGGGACACAATTTTTATAATTTTCGGAGCAAATTTTACAAAACTGCTGATTTTATCAAAAAATAATGTTTGGAGACCCCTATTATTTTTCAAAGACCTATTCAACGACACCCCACACATTAGTGTTGAAACGAAAAAAAAAATCACCCCCACTATAGGTATCGCTCTTTAGCGATAAGACCGCCTGTTGTCTACCGTTATTAAAATTATTGTTCTGTATTGAATTTGTAAATTTTTTTTTGGTGTGTAATAAAGCATTTTGTATTTTTTTTTGTGTTCCAGAGGTAGGTACCTGAAAAGTTTATTTTTTGGTTTTTATTTTACCGTTATTTCGGCGTAATACATACTCATACCAAATTTCAGCTTTTTAGTACTAATGATCACGGAGCTAAGCCGCGGACGGACGGACAGACGGACATGGCGAAACTATAAGGGTAGTTGACTACGGAACCCTAAAAAGGGTTATGTTTGAGAGATAAAACTATCGAGAAAATTATTACTAATCGTGTTTTCACGCTGACAAGATTGAAGAAAAACTGTTTAAGTTTCTTATTTTCAAGGGACAGATTTTTAATCACTATGGATGTTGAGATCTAGGATCATTCACCTGACGAATTTTGCATGGGTGGGCTCTTAAGTAGTGTAAATATGACATGTGGTGATTATTATGAAATAAAGCAGACAATGATCCTGTACCTATATTGTTCTTATTTAATATTAAAGCAATGCAGGGTCATTCTTATTATCTAACTTTATCCTTACCGGTCCCAAACATCATTTGAATGTTTAAGAAAAGTGACTGCATTATAAAGTTTTTACAAGATTATGAAAGGAAGAAGGTTTAAACATAAACATAAACTCAGAAAAAAGGCTTAAGACCTTAACAGTTATGGCCCGGTAAGGATAAATTAGAAAAAAGTTACATTTGTTGATGAGAATGACTCTCCGAACGAATACAGTTACCCTTCAACCTCCCAGATTACTGCACAGAAAAATACAGTCAATTATCTCGCGCGAGAAATTGTAGTTTGTGACTGTTGAGCTTTGTGCTTACGAAAAAAGGTATATATATTATAGTATAGATAGGTACGGCCCGTCTGAAAGAGATGCCGATACGATTCAAGGTCAGTGCGCATAAGACATTGAGATGCTACTCGTACGATGCCTGCAAAAACGTTTTCTGCATTGACTTGCGTCCGCGCGTGACAGAAAAAGACGCCATCTATCGATCATGTGACGTTATAGTTAGGCTATAGAACAAGACAGCACGCACATCATGTTCCCATTTCTTATTTAGATGGCGTGACCGAGACGCATAAATCGCAGTCTCACTACTGCCATCTGTTGGATAATCGACGGAAAGAAAATAGCCAGTTGAATAGCCAGAGTTAGGGTCGTTCCATTTCCTAGTACCGCTTCGTCAATCTGTACTAGTATAGTATTATATAATCTGTGACTAAGGTGATTAGGTGTATATCTATCGTGTTGTACGAGATTGCTTCCATACTTCCAAGTTCCACGCGGACGTAGTCGCGGGCAAAAGCGAGTAATATTATAAATGCGAAAGTGTGTCTGTCTGTCTGTCTGTTACCTCTTCACGCTTAAACCACCGCATCGATTTTGATGAAATTTGGCATGCAGATAGTTTAAGACTCGAGGAAGGACATAGGATAGTTATCATCCTGGAGATTATCCCTAAAAAGATTGAAAAGTGAGTAAGTTATTCATGATGACATTGATGACCCTGTAGAAAATGTAATGATTAGACCAAAAGCACAATTGCCCTTACATTTGCTTAGGCGCTTTTAATAATCCCTTTTATTAAATAACGTGATTAGGTGGATATCTATCGTGTTGTACGAGGTTGCTTCCGTATTTCCAAGTTCCACGCGGACGTAGTCGCGGGCAAAAGCTAGTAATATTATAAATGCGAAAGTGTGTCTATCTGTCTGTTACCTCTTCACGCTTAAACCGCTGAATCGATTTTGATTAAATTTGGCATGGAGATAGCTTAAGATCCGAGGAAGGACATAGGATAGTTTTCATCCTGGAAATTATCCCTAAAAAGATTGAAAAGTGAGTAAGTAATTCATGATGACATTGATGACCCTGTAGGAAATGTAATGATTAGACCAAAAGCACAATTGCTCTTACATTTGCTTAGGCGCTTTTAATAATCCCTTTTATTCATTAAGGTGATTAGGTGGATATCTATCGTGTTGTACGAGGTTGCTTCCATACTTCCAAGTTCCACGCGGACGAAGTCGCGAGCAAAAGCTAGTTAGGTAATAAGTTCTTGCTTTCCTTGTGTTACTTTACGACCTTCAATATAAGAGGGTTGAATTGGTTTTAGAGCGGTTAAGATTGTGACCCAGGTTCTGTGTTGTTAAATTTATTTCCATTTAAGAGTCCTTATTCCTTTTAATGTTTTTTTTTTTCATATGGTAATGACAAATATATTGACAATTTCAACCAACTTTTTGAAGTGAATAATACTTTTCCCCGAGTTCTAGGAAGTAACATAGCTATTTCATACTTTCATTGCATGCAGTCGAAAATAAGTTGAAAAAACTAATTTTCCGCGTGAAAGATGTAAATTTTGAGTAGTTTTTGAAACAAAAATTATTAATGAAAAATTCAAACTGTAGGTTTCAAATATATACCAATCAATCCTAATAGCCCTGTTCTAGTTAGGTAGTGAATAATATGCTAAGAAACGTGTTTGATCATAGAGAAAAATGACTAAAATAATCAGCATTTTAAAAGAAATAAGGCCTCTTAAGGAATTATTTTTGAAATCATTATTCAGGTTTGAAGATGATTTTTTCATGGTATAAAAGTAACAAACAACGTAATGTATGAAAAATTCTGTTTATTCCACACCAAGTTGGTTGCACTAATCAGTTTCAGTTGTTTCTGTCTTAAAATTAATATAAATTTTCATAGTAACATTTTATTAAGTAAAAATTAATACCATATTCCATGTATATTCATCACAGGTTGAAGCACTCGAAACGGCAGTTCCGCACCAAGATTTAAGTGAAGGGTCCATATTGGCTCACTTAAAATTCGCGGGAACAAATGGGGTGGGAATTGGGGATCATTGCTGCTGGAAGCTGGTAGGTTAAGCGCAGCCACAACCACACTGCCCGGTGATGGTGACGGAGCCAGTAGCGTCCGCGCAGCCGCTGAACGACACAGTACCCAGCACCGGCACTGAGCCAGTCACACATGTGGTTCCGCAGGCGTTGATGATGCCTTCAGCATTGACAGTGCCCTCACCAGTTCCACCGTAGCAGCCGCTACTGGAACCGCTGCTGGCGAAGCTGCTGGAGCCGCTGTTGAAACTGCTGCCAGAGCTGCCGTAGCTACGGCTGCGGCTGCAGCCGCACCCAATCGACTGGCTCAGCACGCTCTGTTAACAGATTAACAAGAATAAGTCGAGGAATCACTATCACTACATACTTAGTATAAAACAAAGTCGCTTCCTGCTGTCTGTCTGTCCCTATGTATGCTTAGATCTTTAAAACTAGGCAACGGATTTTCTTGCGTTTTTTTTTCATAGATAGAGTGATTCAAGGGGAAAGTTTATATGTACAATACATGCAATATGCATAATATAGCATTGCACCCGGGCCGGCTCGCTAGTGACAAATAATTGAATAGAATTCCTCTCCTAGAAGTACTCTTAAAAGTTTACAAAATTTTATTCGAAAGAAGGCTTCTGGATGGGATGGGATGGCTTTAGAACGATTAACGAGACTAGTGATAAACGTTGTTCGGGATGAACAAAGAGAAAATGCAGATTCTTGACATGCAAATATAATTCGGACAAATTACAATTATTAATGTTGACTAGATATGTGAGGTGCGCGCGCGCGTTCGTGTTGGCGGCTGCTTAGGTTCTGGCAAAGAATATAATACTCACAGGTTCTGGCGGGGATGGCTCCCCGCGCCCTTCGTCTCGGTGCGTCATTCCTTCCGTCCCGTGCGTGGTCGTTAACAAACGTCTTTCTTTTCTGTCAGTCTCTCTCTCTTTACTTAAGGAGTTTTTTCCTTAGTGCGAATATGCCACTCCATAAAACTACAACAACATATCAGCATATAACAGTTCGTTTCAGAATCAAACTAAATAGCCAGAACTTTAGTAAAGCTACCTATCTTTGACCGTTTTGTGGTAGAAATCAAACAAAAGGATTGGAGATGCTGACATATTGTCAGAATTTAGTTTATTCATTGGGACTGGACGAAATCACTGGAGTGGACACTTATGGTGAAGGTAGGTAAAAAAAGCGTCTTTAAAATGGTAAGCCGACATAAGAACGAGAGATTAGATGCAATTCATTCTCCACTTTGATCTGTATTTGTCATATACTTGACACTTAGTAGCTGATTTGGGCTGTCATCAAATACCGTATTCGCAACATGTTTGAAGATACAAGATACTATGTACTCCGATAACGTCACGCTGACATGGCGCGTACGAAATTTACGATAGGTATCGTAACTTGAAAACTACTCGCTTGATTTAAATGAAACAAAAACAAAAATATTTTTATGTGTACATGGGCTATACGATTAATACAGAATCAAATGATTTGAGGCTCCTTATCCGTTCATAAAATGCTGATTGTTTTAGACATTTTTCTATATGATCAAACATGTTTCTGAACATATTATCTATGTTACTACTCAGAACAGGGCTATTGTTCCTTATTGTATGTACTTAGAATGACTACAGTTCAAACTTTTCATTGATAAGTTTTGTTTCCAAACTCGACTTTCGACTTGAAATTCTCAAAATTCCCGTAGAGAAGAGTTTTTATTCAACTTATTTTCGACTGCACGCAATGAAAGCATGAAAATAGCTATGTTACTGTTTAGAACTCAGGGAAAAATATTATTCACTTCAAAAAGGTGGTTGACATTACCTTCAATATATTTGTCATAATAAAAAAAAAAAGGAACAAAAGCCTCTTTAACGGACTCAATGCTCTACTTCATTAAAACAACAATATGATGGATTGTTAGTCTTGTTTACCTGAATCAAGCAGATTTGGATGCAAAGAACAACCACGGTGTAGGGAGACATGATGTTCTTCATTCTTCTACAGAACTAGAAACTATATGGTCTCGGTAAATAACTAAACACGCTTATATAATACAAATTATATAAAGGAATGTTCAAAACATTGATAATTCAAACAATGTGAACAAAAACTTTAGTTTTATCAATTAGGAATTCGCTATGACAATAAGAACTGTTAATTTTTAAACGTGTTTTATCATATTGAAATGGAACAATGTTAAATAATGTTTTTATTAAGCTATTGTTTATATCTGAAGGAATTTTAAATGGAGATAAATACTCATTTATAAACTAGTCCCGTGGCTACCAGGAATCATTCGAGTGTGCACCATCACTAGAAACCAATCAAAATGGCAATCAAAGTTGTAGTCATCTGTGCTTTTGCTTTCATGGTTCAGGTAAATAAATATTCACATTTTAAATCTTTCAATTGATCGACCTTATTTGTTTGACTTCAGCATGGTATAAGAAAACCAAATAGGACACTTTCTAAATCACTCATTAGTTGCCGCGGATAGTAACAAAATAATTATAATAACCTATAACCTGGGCAAGTGCGAGCCCGACTCGCGCATGAAGGGTTCCGTACCTATACATATATATACTTAATCTATAACAAGTTTGTTGTATGGGAGCCCCCCTTAAATATTTATTTTATTTTATTTTTAGTATTTGTTGTTATAGCGGCAATAGAATTACATCATCTGTGAAAATTTCAACTATCTAGCTATCACCGTTGTTGAGATACAGCCTGGTGACAGACGGACGGACGGACGGACGGACGGACGGACAGCGAAGTCTCAGTAATAGGGTCCCGTTTTTACCCTTTGGGTACGGAACCCTAAAAAAAAATGTTTGCCACCAGTCGTACACAAAATGCATTTATCTAATAATTATACAAAAACAGTTTAAACTCACGTAAAGATTGTCAGTGGGTCGCGAGTCGCGTAGCAGCACGGATAGCTCCCCCTAACCCCTGATAAAGAGCTCCAAATGAGTTCGAAACATGTCGGGCCGTTCATGACAATCTTTACGTGAGTTTAAACCGTTTTTTATAATTATTAAAGATGTCTCACGATAGTTTTAATAACATTAATGCATTTATCTACTAAATTGTATGGCGTAATAATTGAATTAAAACACTTACGATTTTATGATATTCATGTAAGAGTCAAGATGTCAGGTAACAAGGGAATCGGGGAGTATCATAATACACCCCGATTTCGGATCTGGCCAGTGGTGTAATGTACCACCTGGCAAAACAGAAACGGATTGACAGAATCAACCAACCAATCAAAGCATGATGACTTCCACCTGTCATTCCGGAGTGCCACCTTGTTTGCTTATACCATGGACTTCAGTATTTTAAATCAAAGATCATAAATATATTGGTCCGTTAGGCTATTTATTTATTAAATGGCATTATAAAACACTGGATCAATAAAAAAACAGGCTGATAAACTTTAACGTACGTGTTTATACCCTGTTTAGGCTGATAATGGTTAGTCTAAAAAGAAGTATAAAATGCTAGAAGAAATGCGTCTTACTAGTAATATCTAACGATGCCACTAAGGCATATAAGAAATTGAGCAACTGGTTGGAAAATTTGATGCTTCAGGTAGCGGTTCCGATAGAACAATTGGATGTTCTCCCATCTGCCTCTGAAAGCCGCAAATTGTTGGTTTAAATCCCTCTCAAAGCATAATTATAAATATGAGCATTTATTTACGCTAGCAAACTTTACTAGATGAAAATAAATATCTAACCTTCGCTGTCAGTTTTCTAACATCTTCGAGCCTTCTACTCCAGGATATCGCAAAAGTAAATTCTTTTTTCAAACTCTTCATCATCCCATGTTGTAGACTTCCAAATATACTTGTACCCTAGATGCTCTATGTACAATTAGATTTCTGATTTGCACCAACTTTTAGTATCTCTGTTTGGCCCTATGGTTGACAGGTAGATAATGCTATTTAGCATTAAGTCCGCCATTTGTAATGACTTGTTTTGTGCAATAAAGTTTAAATGAATAAAACCTGTGTCTGTGCTGCAGTCAATCTCTGGGCAAGCCATCGGCTGTGGCTGCTCCTCCGGTTCCTACAGCAGTTCCTCGAGCACCATCTCGAGCAGTTCCTCTGGCCTCTCATCAGGTGGCGGCTTCCCCGTCACCAGCATAGGCCCCATCTCTCCATCCGGCATCTCTGTAGACTCGGACTGCAACCTCGCTGGTACTTTGGCCATCGAGGGTACTATGCCGTTCTTGTCTGCCGTGAAGTTCCAGGAGAATATGCCGACTAGTGGGTCAGGATGCGTGGATTACAGCTGTGGGTGTGGCAATGCGGTTATTACTAGTGTGGTGGGCTCGAGTGGCCAGGGTGGCTGCGGCTGCCTATAAGAAGTCTTCGTTCTAACTTCCTTCTTCCCCTTGTATAAGAAAACACGGTATGACACTCTAGCTTGTGAGACTTTCTACGACACTACTTTAGCTGCCGCTTTATGGTAAAAAAATAATTATAAGGACTATTTATTGTTGCCAGTCGTAAAAAAAAAAATTATGCATGTGCATTACATGTTCTTTGACTAAAATTGATTAAACACTCATGATTTTATGAGATTCATACAGGTAACAAGGGAATCGGGGAGTATTATGATACACCACTGGCAACACAGAAACGGATTGACAGAACGAACCAACCAAGCATCAGAGACATGATACTAATACCTAGACTGTGCGCCTTAAATTTTTGTTTAGCTAAAATGAGATCTATTTTACTTACACTTACAGTAGCTGTTTCGTTATAAGCGGTACCTAGCTAAAAGCGGTCCTGGCGAGAGGGCTCCCGCCGGTAGTGTGTCCTTGTCTAACGTCTTGCCAGCTCAACTAATCATTGGGTTTGGTAGAAATGGTAGAAATTATATATTTTTCTTTTTTAAGATTTACTAAAATTAACTATTCATAAACTTTGAAACGTGTTGAAAAGTACTTAATGATTTCCAAAGTTAACAATTATTATTATTAACAATAAATTCATTGTATTTTAAAAATAATTCATTATACCTACTGAGTAAAAGTAGTACTTAAATGTTTGGGCCTGGTAATACTAAATGCAAGATGGTGGTTTGCTCTATTGGTTGTTCGGTTGATTCTCGTGCTTCAAATTTCCGATTGTTTAAATTTTTATATTAAACCTGTTTGTTTTTCATGAAAAATGGTGAATTCAAGTTGTGTGACAGGGTGCAACAATGAGTCTTATCCCGGTAGCCGCTTTTCTTTTCACGGGTCACCTCATTAGACAGAGACACACTACCAGCGGAAGCCCTCTCGCGCGGACCGGTTTTTGCGCCATAGTGCACAGTCTAGGTATTAGTATCATGTCTCTGCTAAGCATAGAGTTATGACGTCGAAAGTCCATACCTGTCATTCCGTGTAATATCTTGTTTTCTTATACTATTCCAACAATCACTACTATCATTGTTTCGTCTTCAAGTCAATTATTAGAAATCTGGTCTCCATTCAGCCTGATTCAAACTAACTTTACTCAGGGAGAAATTAAAGAAACATTTATAAGTAACGATGTTTAGTACATGTTCCTCTAATCTTACCCTTCAGTATAAATGCTAGGTTTTCATTCAAATTTACATCAAGGTTACCGATAGCTTTCACTCAATTTTGGATCATTTGATCGATGTAGTTTTGATTAATAAAAATATTACATCTGTATGTTTTGTTTTAACTTTATTCTCGAATGCGTGTGGATTGCTTTGTGCTGTTGAAAATGTCATAATGTTAACTAAATAAATTAATGTGAATTGATAATCTGGTAAATGTCGAGTACGCTAGATGCGGGTGCGTAAGTAACGTTCGCTATAACAACTTATGATATAATATTGGTTACTATAACAATAAAGTAATATAATAAACGAATAATATAATAACATTTGTTTTCACTTCTCATGCTCTAAAAGTTCAACTTTATGCTGTGCGCAGGCGACATAAAATCGCTTTTTATGCTCTAGAGCATAAAGTAAAATCGTCGTCGAAGACCAAGGCGATCGGTCTAACAGCCACACGAACAACTTAAAACTTAAACCCGTTCCAGACCTTCCGATCCTAATTATCAGATGAAATCGGATAAGGAGTAGTGTAATTGTTAGGATCTATTACACTTGTACCGTTGCACGTACATGTATTATTGTTTTCTACCAAAATACCACTTACCTATTTATTAAAAAGTAAATTTCATAAATATAAATTTTTGATTACATCCTAGAACTATGAATAATTATTGAAATATAAAGTATACTTAATAATATATATTACATTTATATACAACTATTTACATACTAAAAATAAAGAGCAAGTATGTTTCCTAATTATATCGGATCGGTTGAACCTCGCACTCGGGATCTCTAAAATCAATAATGAGCGCGCGGCGATAAGGCTGCGCCTGCGCGGCCAGGCAGTCCACCCGGCGCATTAGCGATACTCGTTTCGAAGCCGGCGCACGTCACTGTTTGGTACGGTCTCTGATACGGAATATAAAAGTAGTTCTCGTAACCGTAACCGCTGTGTTCGTCACTACGCGTCCCTCGAATATGTAAAGGAAACTTATCCGCAACAATAGTGGTGTTTGCTGAGTGTTTTTACAAAATATAAAACCCCAAATTGGGTAAGTGGTGCAATATCATATACATTATAGTTTTAAGTACTGTTAAGATGTAATAGTTTCAGATGCAGATTTCTACTCATTTCATAGTGCCGTATTATGATACATTAAATTTCTTTTACACGTTTCCATCTATGCAAAAGCCCTTCAGTTAGATTTAATGCCGTTATTGCTGTCTTAAAGCTACCTTCAAATTAATTATAACACTTCTAATTAAATTCATTTTCTTACTGATTGTAACCTCCGTATCTGATTGTGAACATCCACGGTAGCACCGCTAAGTTAGTACTTTTCTCCTTTGGTCGCCGTAGATGTTCACGGGAGTTTCTGGACGATTTTCTAATGCTACTGATGGCGCGTTCCAGGGTTTCAAGTTCGGGCCTACTATCCTGAGGACAATTGGCGCCACAACCTGGTTTTATGCTATTATTTCTGGTTCTACTTTTTTTTTCTTGGTCATAGTGTGTGTATATTCGTGGTTGTTGTTTGTGTAAAACGTTTATTGTGGGTTTTCTTGCAACTGGAGTGTACTTTAACTGCTTAAATTTAAATTAGTTTAAAAGTATAATATTTTGTACGTGGTTCTGTATACAAAATAGTTTAAATAAGTAAATCGTGATCAATAAATAGTTGGGTTCTGTATACAAATTATAAAAGTAAATAAATTATATTTATAAATAGTCGGGTTCTGTACATTTGTTGTTACTTTTGTCTGCGTAAGTCATCATTGTACATTCTAGTTGCATATATAAATATATGTTTTCGATTAACTAATCGGTTGTATTAGATACAGCCATAACATTTTAACTATTTATTTACTAATAAAGAAAACCAGGCGTTACATCAGCTGACTGTAACAGAACGGAGGCAAGGTAATTGTTTTAAAAATTGTTTTTTTTGTAATTGTACCATTTACCCAATTGTTTTTTTTAAATATGCTACCCGTAAAATATTTGTCTCTTCAAAAGACCGAACTTGAATATGAGGTCCGCATTAGGGGTGCCACGCCAGCAACTAATGTCGAAGAGTTGAGGAAGCAAATAGTTAAATTATCGACAGATTATCCGGCGGATCACATATTGGAATCTCCGATCGATATTAAGCAGGACCTTAAAGGATGTCTAGAGGTCCTCACCAAGGTGCAAACAAATCTGGACATGCCGGACCCGTCCGTCCCCACCTTGATGAGAACACAAAATATGCTCAACCATCTACACAATAGGTTAGAGAGAGTAGCGTGTGGTGAGGAACACAAGAAGGAATTCGACGAAGTTGTTAAGGGTTACAATTTATTTTCTAGGCGTTTGTTGACCCTTCAATCAAAAAATACACCGTCTACTTCTAATTCCGGTCATTCCGCGGAGTCCGTATCCATAGTACCCGACGTTCAAAATATAATTTCGGTAACATGTGACAGAGGTTCAGCGGATCTTGTTAAGTTTAAATTTAATGGCAAAACGTGTGTACGCTCATTTATTCAGCGTGTTGAGGAATTTGTCGAAGCCCGTAGCATGCCACCTAATAAAATCTTAAACCTTGCCACTGAGATGTTCCAAGACGATGCCTTACACTGGTTCCGTGCAATTAAACATAATATAAAATCGTGGTCTGAGTTAGCTGTTAAGTTAAAACAGGATTTCGGGCAGTCGGATTATGATTATCGCCTTATTTCTGAAATCAGGTCTCGAACACAGGGAGAACGCGAGAACATAACAATCTACCTATCAATTATGAGTGGTATGTTTTCACGTCTGGCTAAACCTCTTTCAGAAGCAGACCAGTTGGAAATATTGTTACATAATGTTAGGCCTTGTTATGCCAGCACCCTAGCTTCTGCTGCTGACATTAATTCTATTGATGCATTACGGACACTGTGCCGTAACTATGAGGCTATACAAGCTCGTCTGTCTCAATTTCAGGAGCCACCGAAGGTGACAACTGATACCTTGGCCCCAGAATTTGCATATAATAAAGATTACAATAAAAGTCATCAAAAATCAAATTACAATCAATTTAAGCAGCAAACACAATATCACAGTTACTACAACAATAACAACAAAAATCAAAATTATAAACATAATAATTATAATAAAAATAATCAGCAAAGCTATGTACATGCGGTGGACACCAATAAAAATAGAAACTACTGTCCCAGGTGTAATAGTCACTCTCATCACATTCGTCAGTGTCAAGCAAGTCGTGAAATATTTTGTTTTAAGTGTGGCAAGAAAGATTTTAAAACACCTAACTGCCCCGACTGTAACAAACATACTGCTGGGCCAAAAAACTAAATAGCCAGAATTGTAGAAATTTTGACAAGCAAGATTGGGAGTCTTGGCTTGAGTTCATTAAAAAATTTACTGCTTCGTATAGTTCGATTTCTACAATTCTACAATCACAACCTATTCATGATCCTAGGCCTTATGTCAACATTAAAATTAATGGTTTTGATGCCTGCGCTCTGCTTGATTCTGGTGCTGCAGTTACCATTTTAGGTAATAATTCTCACCTACACTTTCCTAACTGTACCTTGCTCCAAGACGACCAAATTAATATGATCGCAGCTGGCGGTCAATCCCTTAAAAGTTTAGGATACATGCATTTGGAAGTTTCGTTCGATAATCAATTTCACATAATAAAAGCTTACGTTGCCCCTGAAGTCGAAACCTCGATTATTTTAGGCATTGATTTTTGGCGCAAGTTTAATATATGTCCCAGGTATATAGGTAGTATTACCCTTTCTAATACTTCAATAGATGAAATTAAAGTTGATAGCTGTGACAAGTTTGTTCAGTCGTACGAGATTTTGACTGATGCGCAGAAGCCTATTGCTGACAATATTATCTCGCAATTTAAATCGATTTCGACGGAAGTAAAAGGTCTAGGGAGAACCAATTTAATTGCACACCACATTGATACAGGTGATGCACAGCCAATCAGACAACGCTACTACAGATTGTCGCCTGAAAAGCAACGCATTTTAATTGAACAGGTGGACGAGATGCTGTCACTGGACGTTGTCGAGCCGTGCGAAAGCGCCTGGTCTTCGCCTGTGCTTTTAGTTAATAAAAAGAATGGTCAGCCAAGATTTTGCCTAGATAGCAGGAAGTTAAATTCGGTTACAAAGCGAGACGCTTACAATTTACCTTACGTCGCAGAAATACTCGACAACCTGCGTGATGCAAGATACTTGTCCAGCATTGACTTGTCGAAAGCTTTCTGGCAGATCCCAATAGTGCCGGAAGATCGGGATAAGACGGCTTTTTACGTCCCTGGCAGAGGAACCTTAAGGTTCAAAACTACAGCATTTGGGCTGTGCAACGCTCCTGCCACCCAACAGCGTCTAGTGGATTTGCTCTTTAGGGACCATGATCTTAAGACTTTCGCATATTTGGACGACATAGTCGTGGTTAGCTCAACGTTTGAGGAACATGTCTCTCTTTTATTACGTGTCCTACATCAACTGGAGAAGGCAAACCTAACAGTTAATTTCGACAAATGTAAGTTTTTCAGGAGTGAACTAAGGTACCTTGGCTACCTTGTGAATAACAGAGGTTTACGTACGGACCCAGAAAAGGTTGAGGCTATTTTGAACTTCCCTACGCCCACAAATAAAAAAGAATTAAAACGTTTTCTTGGTACTGCGACTTGGTACCGAAGATTTGTACCAAATTTCAGCACTGTGGCTGGTCCATTGAATAGATTAACTTCCACTGGCAAAAAAGCCCCTCCATTCAAATGGTCCCCAGAAGCTGACGCTGCCTTTATAGCCCTTAAAGAATGCCTCGTTTCAGCACCTGTTCTCACATGTCCTGACTATACGAGACCTTTTGAAGTGCACACTGACGCTAGTGATTACGGGGTAGGCGCCATGCTAACGCAGACAGTGGACGGAAAAGAACACCCCGTGGCCTATATGAGCCGTTCACTAGCTGGTGCCGAGAGGAATTACAGCATCACAGAAAAAGAAACCCTTGCTGTGCTGACTGCTCTCGAACACTGGCGGTGCTACTTAGAAAACGGGAAAAAGTTTATCGTCTACACCGACCACTCCGCCTTAAAATGGTTTTTATCAATTGATAACCCTACAGGAAGGTTAGCGCGATGGGGGGTTCGTTTGTCCTCATTTGACTTCGAGCTGAAGCACCGACGCGGAGTGGATAACATTATACCGGATGCTCTCTCTCGTGCTGTTCCTGTAGGCACTATTTCCCTTTCGGACGCTATTTCCAATACAGACGATCCGTGGTATAAGAATATTTACAATGGATGCCTGAACTCACCAAGCACTTTTCCAAATTTTTTAATAAAAAACGGGTCATTGTTCAGATTATCAAAGTCAAAATCGCCTCTAACTAACGAGTTTTCTTGGAAAGAAGTGGTCCCCGAAAATTTTCGTCAGCAAATTATAGCAGACAACCATTCGGTGCCAACAGCAGGACATCTTGGAATTTTTAAAACATATAGGCGGTTGTCTTTAACTTATTTTTGGCCTGGTATGCACCAAGATGTGGTAAGATTTGTAGGATCATGTTCTGTCTGTCTTACTTACAAACAACAAAATCACACTACTTTGGGTGAAATGGGTCGACCAAAACAATGCTCAAGACCGTTTCAGATGATCTCCATTGATTTTGTTGGACCTCTACCCGTAACGAGGAAACAGAATAGTTATATGCTTGTAATAACATGTTGTTTTTCCAAATTTTGTCACATATTTAGTTTGCGTCGCGCTTGCTCGGATTCCGTTACAAAAATTGTCGAGGACTCTATTTTCCTCACACATGGTGTTCCGCAGACCATTTTCTTAGACAATGGCAGTCAATTCACTTGCTCAGCTACTATCGCGTTGTTTGAGAAATATAAAGTTCCAAACGTTTATTTTACACCGAGGTATACCCCCCAAATTAACACTGTCGAGCGTTATAACAAGACAATTGTCACTAGTCTATCAACTTTCGTGGAAAATGACCATAGGACCTGGGACACCTTTGTACCTAAAATTCAATTCGCGATTAACAATTCAGTAAATGAAGCCACCGGTTACACTCCATCTTTCCTTGTATATGGCAGGGAACTAGTACTTTGTGGATCGCACTACACTGACAGTGACCTAGGTGATGAAGTATTATTTTTACCACGTGATCAGTATGCTGAAAATTTGGGATGCCTTTCATCTGTTTTCAATGATGTGCAAGCTTCTTTATGGCGAGCACATGAGAAGAACACAGTTCAATATAATTTACGTCGTAAACCCGCTGAATTTAGTGTTGGCGATATAGTCTTTAAACGCACGTATATCCAAAGCGATAAAGACAAATACTTTTCTAAAAAGCTAGCACCTAAATTTCTTAAGTATCGGATCCTTGAAAAACGCTCTCCACTTGTTTATGTTCTCGAAGACATGTCAGGCAAGAACCTGGGTGTATGGCATATCAAGGATTTAAAGTTAGTAAGTCGATTAAATTAAATTAATCTTTGACCCGATACGTGTACAATACTGACATTACCGATAACAAGTGTATACCATCCAGCAGTTAGCATCAAGTTATTTGTGCACTTAATTACAAATACCTTTAAGTATGATAGGAAGGTCAACAATTAAAATTAGTCATTGTTGTTACCTAGTTTGAAAGTATATTTTGTTAGGATCGAATGAATGGCGATTTGATGAGAGAGAATGTTAATTTTGCGTCCAAGTCGAAAGACGGATTTTATTTCAGAATCAAATCCTTTCAGTAGGACCGGGGGTAATGTACCGTTGCACGTACATGTATTATTGTTTTCTACCAAAATACCACTTACCTATTTATTAAAAAGTAAATTTCATAAATATAAATATTTGATTACATCCTAGAACTATGAATAATTATTGAAATATAAAGTATACTTAATAATATATATTACATTTATATACAACTATTTACATACTAAAAATAAAGAGCAAGTATGTTTCCTAATTATATCGGATCGGTTGAACCTCGCACTCGGGATCTCTAAAATCAATAATGAGCGCGCGGCGATAAGACTGCGCCTGCGCGGCCAGGCAGTCCACCCGGCGCATTAGCGATACTCGTTTCGAAGCCGGCGCACGTCACTGTTTGGTACGGTCTCTGATACGGAATATAAAAGTAGTTCTCGTAACCGTAACCGCTGTGTTCGTCACTACGCGTCCCTCGAATATGTAAAGGAAACTTATCCGCAACAATAGTGGTGTTTGCTGAGTGTTTTTACAAAATATAAAACCCCAAATTGGGTAAGTGGTGCAATATCATATACATTATAGTTTTAAGTACTGTTAAGATGTAATAGTTTCAGATGCAGATTTCTACTCATTTCATAGTGCCGTATTGTGATACATTAAATTTCTTTTACACGTTTCCATCTATGCAAAAGCCCTTCAGTTAGATTTAATGCCGTTATTGCTGTCTTAAAGCTACCCTCAAATTAATTATAACACTTCTAATTAAATTCATTTTCTTACTGATTGTAACCTCCGTATCTGATTGTGAACATCCACGGTAGCACCGCTAAGTTAGTACTTTTCTCCTTTGGTCGCCGTAGATGTTCACGGGAGTTTCTGGACGATTTTCTAATGCTACTGATGGCGCGTTCCAGGGTTTCAAGTTCGGGCCTACTATCCTGAGCCCTTTTGCCTGCTTTGGTGCCACGTACCCTGAATGCCTGTGCACCCGGACCTGAAACGAGCAGCCTACTCTTCTGGCCAGAACACCTTGGCGTCACGGATCCCACCTACGGCCACACCCAGGAGAGTACTCGCTGAGAGAGGAGGGTAGAATCAGAAACCTAGGAATAGCATAAAAAAATAGAACCTACGAGAACTGAGCTAGATTAATTATAATTTAATTTACCGTACAACTTCTTTAATTTCACTTCCCGTAGATTAAGTGTTTAGGAAGGTACGTGTCGGGACACTACACATTATCCGATTTCATCCGATAATTAGGATCGGATCGGAAGGTCTGGAACGGGTTTTAGCTGGCATAATAATAACAATGATAAAAGTCGCTTAGTAAACAAATAAAAAAAAATTAAAACTTCATAGAATATACTCTTTATTTTGTTTCGTTTCGTTAGTATTCTAAGACCAAGGCAAAGATACCAACAGCCAAAGTACACAATAAAACTTCTTGAAAAAAATTGTAATTTTAATTTACTATCATTTATTACTTTTTAAATTTATTTCTCATTGCTCTAATGGAACTTTAAATTTTAATTAAATGTGTTTTTAAGTATAGTATTTACTATTTACATGATGCAGTTTCATTTCCTCGCAATCGAAGTGAAAAGTAGAGTGTGCAACTCGTCCATAAACGCATTTTACACTCGACTTTATATTCATCCTCGCTCGCAAGCTCGCTCGGATGGATAAACGTCTCGTGTAAAATGGTGCGTTTTATGCACTTTTTGTACAATCTACTATTTCATTTCATATGGTATAAATACGTTTAAAGGCTCAATACAACTGTTCAAACGAAAAAGTTGAACTGTAATAGAGTTATGCTTAGGAATCACGACGAACGAAGCGAGGAGGAGTGTGAGGTTAATACTTTGCGAATATAAACGGCATATTAAATATCTTCTATACTAATTGAAATTATACCCAATGAAATTATGTGCTTATTATTATCAACCCAGCTTCGTTGACGGTGTCAGTCGAGCGTTAAGTCGACGCGCCTTAAGACTGACTAAATACAATTTGCTGGCTGCTTCAACGGATTATGAGGCCCGCGAATACCGTAGTTTCAGCTTCTTTCGTCCACCGTCACTCGCAGACCATGGAAGCGTCAGGAATGAATTTGTTAAGCTATAGTTATTTAGATATTGTACAGCGTAGTAAAATTCTGGCGTAGTCATTTACCTAGGGTGAAGCCAGAAGAGCGTAAATTTGGTCGCGCCATACTTCGCGGTCGGTCGTGTGAGGTGATCACGTGACATGAAGTATCGCGCGACCGAAATTACGCGACTCAAATTAATTACGCGACTCAAATTAATTACGCGACTCAAATTAATTACGCTCGTCTGGCTTACAAGGAAAGGTACCCAACCGTCCGACTCCGATTTGATTCATTTTGATATATGTTATAGAGTAGTTTAAATTAGCGTACACGTATTTTTTTGTAGCTGCCGAAATTCAACTTGTTAGGACAGATTGTCTTTCAAAAGTACTGAAAATTGGTCAAACCCTCTAACTTCTGTAGAGATGTGTTCAAGCAAATTGATAATTAATTACTTGTTTCACTATACATATGTTGGAGAATATGAAAAAAGAATGGACACGTGTTTTGTCACTTCACCTTACTCATATTTTATATATAAAAAAAATCACACCCATATTTGAAAAATAAATTTTTTTTTTTTTGGTGAAATGACAAAACACTTGTCCATTCTTTTTTCTTTGTCATGTTCTTTTTTGTGTGCAACATATAGTGAAACCAGTAATTAATTATCAATTTGCTTGAACACACCTCTGTACAGCAGTTAGAGGGTTTGACCAATTTTCAGTTCTTTGAAGGACAATTTGTCGTAACAGGTTGAATTTGGGCAGCTAAAAAAAATATGTGTCTGCTATTTTAGACTACTCTATAACATAATCAAAATAAATTAAATAGGAGTCGGACAGTTGGGTACCCTTCCTTGTAATTTTGGCTTTCTGCAATGAATCACATTTGCGATGCAGGCGGCCTATCAATGCTGCATTTTTGCTATCTAGTCTGTCTTCTAGTGACCCTCCAAATATCAGTCGACTATGTTATAATATAATATTCGCCAATATAAGACCCAAACAATGAAAGTAACGCAACCAAACACCCCCGTGTTTGCCGCAGATTGAGTTCGGACAAATATTATTCTTAGTAATACTAGCATCCCAAACAACAAGGTCACGTCATTATTGACGTGAATTATTGGGCATTTTAGACGTCGCATCACGTGATTGCCAACGTCATGTTTCACGTGACGATGTCACAAATTTATCGTCATAAATGACGTCATCGCATGACGTTATTTGTACAAGTTTACAAACGTCACACGACGTCGTTATGACACGTCCCATGACGTCATTGGGATGACGTTGGCATAACGTCTTTAATGGACGTCACGCGACGTCATTAGTTCACGTCGCATGACGTCGTTGGGATGACGTTAGTATGACGCCTTTAATAGACGTCACGCGACGTCATTAGATCACGTCGCATGACGTCGTTGGGATGACGTTAGTATGACGTCTTTAATAGACGTCACGCGACGTCATTAGTTCACGTCGCATGACGTCGTTGGGATGACGTTAGTATGACGTCTTTAATAGACGTCTCGCGACGTCATAAGATCACGTCGCATGACGTCGTTGGGATGACGTTAGTATGACGTCTTTAATAGACGTCACGCGACGTCATTGGGATGACGTCTTTAATGGACGTCACATGACGTCAACATTTCACGTCGCATGACGTCATTACGACGTCGGTAATAGACGTCGCGTGACGCCACTAATAAGACGTCATCGGGTAGACATGTGTCGACGTCATAGGGTACACGTTTATCAACGTCATTGTGTACACGTCTATCAACGTCATGCCATCCCGTTGACGTCTGTGTACGAAGAAATAATCGTATCTGAAACAAAACAAGTGTATGCAATGAAAATATTTATTTATTTAAAAATTATTTAACTAAAATCTCTCACAGAAAACACGAAATTTAATCTACAACAAAAATCTACTACATTATGTATGTATGTATGTAAACACTTTATTGTACATAAAAACAAGAAAAACACATTACAAAAGAATAAACATGTACAAAGGCGAACTTATCCCTTTAAGGGATCTCTTCCAGTTGACCTTTGAGCAAATGAGTGCTAAACACAATTGTAAATGGTAGACAAACCAAGCAACATGTACAATACAAAGGAGTATAACTATACAAAAATACACATGAAAATGCAAAAACCAACAGAGAGAGAGATAGGCAACAGTCAATATATACACATCACAATTCAATAATAATAAAAACTATCAAACTTAGCCAGATGGGTTAATAATTATTCAACAGGCCTAACCTAACAAAATACAGCTAATTAGCAAGTGAAACTTTAGAATAGCAAAGTTAAGGTACTGTTTTGTAAGAAATTCAATTGTCTACCTATTGCCATTATTACAAATATATTCACATACATGTATACTATGAATAGTGGCTATATACAAAATAGTAATAGTACATAATATTTACAGATACAAGTTATTTTCATAAGTGTGCGGTGCCAAGTTAGGTCCGACTTGATGCTACCAAGTTACATGGTAATTGTAATTACCACTTTAAAAAAAACGGCCAAGTGCGAGTCGGACTCGCGCACCGAGGGTTCCGTACAAACACTTTCCATCCCTAAGTGGTTAAGTTAAGTTTGCACCTGGTATGTATAGCGCCCCATATAAATTAGGTGCAAAGTTAGGTATTAAAATATAAAAAAAAAAACTACTTACTAGATCTCGTTCAAAACAATTTTCGTTGGTAGTTTTTATAGTAATGTACATCATATGTTTTTTTTAGATTTTTCATTTTCTTATTTTAGAAGTTAGAGGGGGGGGGGGGGGGACCAACTTTTTTCCACTTTGGAAGCGTCTGTAACGCAAACTATTCGGTTTAGAAAAAAAATATTTAGAAACCTCGATATAATTTTTAAAGACCTATGCATAGATACCCCACACGTATATGTTTGATGAAAAAACAAAATTTTGAGTTTTCAGTTCTAAGTATGGGGAGCCCCCAATATTTATTATTTTTTTTTTTATTTTTGCATCAAAATCTTAATGCGGTTCACAGAATACATCTACCTACCAAGTTTCAACAGTATAGCTCTTATAGTTTCGGAAAAAAATGGCTGTGACATACGGACGGACAAACGGACAGACAGACATGACGAATCTAGGGTTCCGTTTTTTGCCATTTGGCTACGGAACCCTAAAAATGATGAAACAAACAATTGAGACATTTTCAATTGTAATTAATATTGCATTGATCTAAATTAAATTGTTCAAGTGTCATTTCAAGATTTAATAGAGTAGTAATAGGGTCAATTCTGGATATGAGCACAGTTACCTATAATTTCAATAGCTCCGGCCAGCTGCTCCTGCAGCTCCCGCTGGCTGCGCTGCACTTGCCGCTTGAAGTGGCTGGCGTCTCGCAGGCGCACCACGCACTCCTCGCAGATACCACAGTCATCAGTACCTACATCTAGCTGCAAGTTAAAACAATACAATAAAACATTTTTGATTCAGTCAAAAAGTTGGTTTAGTCACCATCCAAAAAGTTTATAGTAGGATTGTAAGGCATCAAAGTAGCCACCTGTTCTGATTTTGCACTGTCACCACAACCCATACAATTTCATGAACACATTCTAAACCAGGAAAAAACTTTAAACTACCTCAGGAAACAACCCCACCACGTAGTTGCTTTGCTTTCATAGCTACAGTCCACCTGGCGGGCTGGTTCGGCATCTAAGCTAAAGTTACACACAGTAAGCTAGTTGCAGGTTGTGAAAGTGTTTAAATCAAACCCTAACTACCACTGTCTCCAACGGTTGACCAAATAGTTGCAATTTCTTTTGTCCAAAGCTCAAAAACCCGTAATTTACTAATAAAGCAAACTAACTCATAGTATTTTGTTGATCATATGGACAAAAATAATTGGTCTATTATATTCTACAATTTAAAATAAACTCTTATTGACCTTTTTTTTCAACAAATACAGAGTTAATTACGCGTAAACACTTTTAAATTTTTATTCTTCCGTATACAATCTACCATGACTAAAGTTATATGGAAGTAATATGGGAGTCGTATTGAAAATGTAAACAAATGTATATTTACCTGTATATTAAAGCATTCGTTCAGCATATCTGAATATATCTCGGTGTTGTCTAGATGGGTGTATGGCGTCTTCAGACAGCGCTGCTGCGGGCCCAGGAGGCAGCAGGGACAAGCCTCCAGCGCGTCCAGGGCATCGTTAGCCGCGGCGTCAATCATTGTATTGTAGTAACTAATTACAATTAAACACTGTAATTCAATGTACACACGGGTCTATTGGCTTCACAATCACAACTATTATTATTAATCCGTATATGGCGGCTCGAAGCTTGTGCCAGTATCAGTTTTTTTGGTTTATAACCACTGACTTCTGTGTTAAAGACTTATCAAAAAAATTAAAATTTAATTATTAAAACATGAGATGAAATGAACATGAACAAAGATCTCCAATCACAAGGGGACCACTAATGTACAGCCAAATAATGCTCAACCCAATAATGTACAGCCCAATAATTGGCGTCCACGATGGACGCGGATTATTGGGCTGTACATTATTGGGGTGTACATTCCTGGGTCGAGCATTATCGGTACGGGCCAATAATGTGCGGCCAATAATCGGCGTCTACTAAATGGATTCGAATTATTGGGTCGTGCATTATTGGGATGAGCATTATTTGGCTGTACAAGCTCGGTCCGAGGCAATAATGTGAAGCCACTATTTGGACAGGGCAATAATGTACATCCCAATAATTGGCGTCCAAAAAAGTGGTCGGCAATTATTGGGCTGTAGATTATTTGGTCGTACATTAACCGTGCGGTTAAGAATCTTACAAATTTATTTTGTATTCGCTCCAGCATAAACCTATATTTAGCGTCATGTGGGGTCCAGATGGCTGCATTACTCTCCAGGTGACTTCGGACTATCGCCTCGTACAAAACGCGTATTGCATGACTGTTCCTGAATGTTCGCGACTGCCTCATTATAAATCCTAAATTCCGAACGGCTTTTTTACAGACTTGGATAACATGGTCGCGAAACGTCAAGTCGGCCTTCAAAAGCACTCCCAAGTCTTTCACTTTGTCAACACGCTGCATCGGAGTTCCTTCTAGCGTGTATACATAGTGCTGTGGATTTCGAGCTCTACTAAATGTGATAACGAAACATTTTGATGCATTAAACGCTAGTTTGTTCGTTTGACTCCAGGACACTACTCTGTCGATATCCTCCTGCAACTTTAAACAATCTGAACCGTCTTTAATTCTCCGGACGAGTTTCACATCATCAGCAAAGAGTAGGCAGATAGAGTCCTTAATGACCAGGGGAAGATCATTTATCATCAAAATAAACTCCAAAGGCCCCAAATTGCTGCCTTGACTGACCCCAGATCTCGTGAAATATTGCTCCGATAGGTGACCGGCGCAATCCACATACTGACGCCTGTCTCGCATATGGCTCGCAAAGAAAGCTAAAGTATGTGGACTGAATCCCGCGTCCGCCAATTTGACCAATAGGACGTCATTATCGACAGTATCAAACGCCCTACGAAAGTCGAAATACGCGACGTCAACTTGGTCTCCAGCATCTACCGCAGGAATAACATTCATCATTAGATGTAGTAAGTTACCAGTGGTACTGCGTGCGCTTCGAAACCCGTGTTGTGCATCAGACAGGCAGCTACTCACCAGTGGCTCTACCGATTTGTATATTGCGGACTCGAAAATCTTCGCGGGAGTACACAATACTGCCACCGGCCGGTAGTCGCTGACTTGCGGTCCCCCCTTTCCTTTTGGCACTGGAACCACTCGTGTTAATTTCCAAATTTCAGGAAAGACTGCTGACTTTAGACATAAACTGACAACTAAATTTATATATAAACAAATAACATATTATTCATGCTTACTGTGCACTTTTTACATTCCTAAATTCAGCTGAACAAAAGTCGGGATTCGTACCAAAAAAGTGGGCTACCATGTAAGAATCCACTTTGGGTAAGTTAGCACTGTCTGCTTTGATATAATGTTCTTCCATTTTTGAAGATCTGGATTATTAATTATAAACCAAAAATGTGTGAGAAGATGAATCCAATCGTAACAACATAAAGTGAACTATATACAGTTTTGTCAGTTTTTATTTTTGACAGCAGCCGTTTGTTTTGTTTGTGCCGGTGTGACGTCATTAGCAAGATGGCGTCGTTTTGATCATTTGACTCACAGATAAAAAAATTGGGCAAGTGCGAGCCCGACTCGCGCATGGAGGGTTCCGTACCTATACATATATATAATCTTTAACAAGTTTGTTGTATGGGAGCCCCCCTTAAATATTTATTTTATTTTATTTTTAGTATTTGTTGTTATAGCGGCAATAGAAATACATCATCAGTGAAAATTTCAACAGTCTAGCTATCACCGTTGTTGAGATACAGCCTGGTGACAGACGGACGGACGGACGGACGGACGGACAGCGAAGTCTCAGTAATAGGGTCCCGTTTCTACCCATTGGGTACGGAACCCTAAAAACTGAAACTTGTTTAAATAATATTAATTTATTAAATCATTTTCATTGAAATGTAACTACTTATTTTGATTCTAGGAATCATAAGCTACATGTAAAAATACGTTTTATAATTATTCATTACATGTGTCAAGTACCCTATTCTCAAATTGACAGAGCTCCGCTAAATACTGGCCGGGCAATTCAAATGTGCGTTGTAGCAACTTTAGAAGAAGAAGTTCGTCTGAAGAACATGTGTCATGTCCATTTACAATTTTTGTATTTACAGCGATTTATATTTTTCGATTAATGATTTATTCAAGAATTCACCCTCAGACTGCTATGTCACCGACCTTCAGATCCTTTTGTGCTACACAGTGCAATCTATCCTTCATAAAGTGACGCCTGAAGACGCGCCGCAGATATCGGATGCGATCATGCCCGCGCTGCTGATCATGTTCGCGAGTCACGCCGGCGAGGCGGGCGGAGTGCAGAAAGACGCTCTCATGGCCGTTACGACCCTGGTTATAAGGTTCTTGGAGAAGGATTCCTGAAATACATGGACGCCTTTAAGAGATCTTAAAGGCGTCCATGTATTTCAGGAATCCTTCTCCAAGAACCTTAACCAGGGTCGTGACGGCCATGAGAGCGTCTTCCTCGTCATCTGAGCGTTGGACCTGATTTCGCCAAATACTTCGATGTCGTAATGCAAATGTTGCTGCAGGTAATTATTACAGTAGTACTGTTTTCACACAGAAATTAACATAGCATATTAACATAGCTCATTGATTACTTCAATTCTTTAAAGATTCTCCTAAGTAATCTGATCAACGAGATGCTTGCCAACTAGGCTTTCAAGAAAAATTAACAGCCAGTGCTGGGCAGATTAGTGTCAGTATTCTAACACGATTTGCCCCTTCACTGCTTCTTTTCGGGTATTTCAAACTTAAATTAAATAAATAAATAAATAAATATTAAGGGACAATCATGCACAAATCGACCTAGTCCCAAACTAAGCAAAGCTTGTACTATGGGTACTAGACGACGGTATACATAATATATAAGTACATATATAGATAACATCCATGACCCAAGAACAAATATTTTGCACAAATATTTGCCCCGGCCGCGATTCGAGCCCGGGACCGCCGACTCAGTAGGCAGGTGTCTACCAACCGAGCCAAACCCGTCGTCAAAGGCCGGACTATAGTGCTTAAGCTAATGCTGGCCATGTTGGCATTTTCCAGGAACACCCTACCGGGTGAGAGAAATACCCGCATCAATATTGACGCTTGCTGGAGGACCCAGAAGCGTCCCCTTTTGTGCCGCCTTCACCCTTTTGCCGCCGTCGCCTTTTGTCGGCCAACGCAGCCAGAAGCCACCAGCGGCCCCCTTCCACCTTCGGCCACCTGACGTCGAGCTGCACACCGCCAAGGGACGTACGGGTATTAGGAGGGACCCACCCACTCTCATACAGACCGACACCTTTTGTTTTGCCCGGCCTAGGGATTCGAACCCCCTCTGATTAGGTTTAAAATATAGTAATTTAAAGTTATACCTTGTTTCATTTGTTCCCGTGATAGGTATACCAGACTAGGGCTACTTATCTACGTGACAAATTGGCGCCCCAATTGGCGGCCTAAATTGGGTGTGAATACCATAAGGTCTTGCACCTATTTAGGGAGTAGAGTTCTATTTTAAGAAATCTTTGTAAAGATGTTATTGTGGAAATAAATTATTATTATTATTATTATTCCTTTATTTCTCTTGTATCTTAGGCTAGGGTTTTTACAATAAATTTATATAAAAAGTAAAATACAATAAAGTAATTATTATTATTCACTCATTTAATCTTGTTTCTTAGGATAGGTATTTTTTACAATAAATTTATATAAAAAGTAAAATATAAAAAATACATTACAAATATAAACACATTATAAAAAAAACCTAACCTAGGGTGCCGCCGGCAACGGGGCAGGGCCCAGGCTACCGGTGGTTAGCGCTACAGAGAGAGGAACTTCCTGACAATGCGCGCCGTGTCCAGGAGTACCGCCTTCTGTATCTAACCCTTGATCCAGCCATCTAGCGAGAGTCTCTTAAGATGTTTGTCGAGACTCTTCGCTATAAGACCGTTCGCCGAAACGACTATCGGGACAATGATCGTCGAGTCAACATCCCACATGGCGGTCACCTCGTGAGCCAAGTCAAGGTACTTGCTGAGTTTGTCCTTCTCGGCCTTCACGAGGTTCTCGTCATGCGGGATGGTGATGTCGACGAGCACTGCCTGGCGCTTAGATCGATCTACCAACACGATATCAGGCTTATTGGCTTCAATAGTCCTGTCCGTGATGATAGATCGATCCCAATTGAGCGTGGCATGACCATTTTCGAGAACTGGCATCGGTGCGTTCTTATAGTACGGCACCTCAGACCCCACAAGACCGTATCGAAGAGCAAGTTGCTGGTGAATAATCCTGGCTACTTGTTTATGTCTGTGCAAGTACTCGCCGTTAGCAAGATGAGAACAACCGCAGATTATATGCCTGAGTGACTCACCATGCCCGACAAATGTCGACCGTACCGTCCTTCAGGATATATCTCCGGTAATTGTTCGTCATCATTACTTCGTCCGCAATTGCACAGACAAAACCTTCGGTTTCCCCGAAGAGATCCCCGAAGCGTAGCCAGTTCACCGACGCGAGCAGATCTACATCGGGCCCCGTAAGGGCCTTGTAGAACCGCCCGTGTAGCTCCTTGCTCTTCCATACAGCCCTGCGGTCATCGGTGCTAAGCACCTTTGGTCTGCGCCAGTTCTCGTTTGCCAAGGAGAGAGAGGTGAGGCCTTTGTCAACTGCTACTACATCGCGATGAATCCCACACTCGTTGTTTAGGAAATACTCCCCAAGACTGCACACCTCGCGGTTATGGAGGTCCTTGGCGTTTAAAAAGCCACGGCCTCCACACTTACGCGGGATGTACAGTCTTATAACTGACGAGCGTGGGTGCCTCATGCGATTTGTAGTGAGCAGCTGACGGACCCTCGTATCCAGGGCGTCCAGCTCAGTCTGAGTCCACCTTAGTATGCCAAAGGAGTAAGTGAGCAGAGGCATGACCCAAGCGTTGAAGGCGCGCGCCTTATTGCCACCGGACAAAAGACTGTTAAGTACTTTTGTCAAACGACAAAAGAAACGCTCCTTCAACGCCTTTCTAATGTCTCCGTCCGCAATACCCAATGACTGTGACATACCAAGGTACTTGTAGGTTTCAGCTTCGGAGATAGACTTAAGGGACATTGTCTCAGAAAGTTGCAAGTTCGCGGAATTTACGACTTTCTCCCGCTGTACATGCATGACCGCACACTTGTCTACACCAAATTCCATTTTGATGGCGCTACTGAAGGTTTCAGTTACTTCCAGTAGTTCCACCAGATCCTGGCGTTTTGGTGCATACAGCTTAAGATCATCCATGTACAGCAGATGAGAAATGACCTCACCTCCGTTTCGAAGCCGGCAATCTAGTCCTGAATCCTTCAGCAGAGTGCTGAGCGGATTCAGGGCTAGGCAGAACCAGAGAGGACTCAAACTGTCACCCTGGAAAATACCCCTCTCAATCCTTATCAAGTCCTGCGGGTCAGGGGGGCCATCCCCGCCACCTGGTTGATGAAGGACTGTGGTCCACTGCCTCATACACGCGCCTAAGAGGGATCTTAGAGCTGTATCGATTTTATACAGCTCTAAGAACCTCTCCAGCCATGAATGAGGCACCGAATCATAGGCCTTCTTATAGTCAATCCAAGCGGCCGAGAGGGACCCCCTGTTCCGCCGGACTTGGTGGCAAATGGTCGTGTCAATGAGGAGGAGCTCCTTAGTACCACGGGACCCAACCCTACACCCATTCTGAGAATAGGCCAAAACGTTGTTCGCAACAATGTGCGTGTTAATTTTTGTTCTCAGAATGGACGTAAGGAGCTTGTATAAAGTGGGCAAGCACGTGATGGGCCTATAGTTTTTCGCTTCCGTGGTACTACCGGACTTATAGAGCAGGAAGGTAGTACCAGTAGTCATGAAAGATGGCAGGGAACCAAGCTCGAGGGCGTCTTGAAATTGTGTTGCCAGGCGTTCGTGTGAGGATCGAAACCATTTGATCAAAAAGTTGTGCAATCCGTCCGGCCCAGGACTTTTCCAGTTCTGAGTCGAACGGACCGCACAACTCACATCATCAGGGCTGATGATCACAGCCCCCATGTTTTCGATCGGCTCACACTCACGTCTGACAACATTCATCCATTCGCCCTCGGTGTGCTCGACTGGAACCGACCAGATACTACGCCAGAAATTAATCATGGCAGTAGGATCCGGCAGTTGCCCGTCGGTCACACATTGATTGGTTCCCTTCCACTTTCGGTATAGGTACCTTCCTTTGGTCACTTTGGAAGAGGCGATTTTGCTGGAATCGATCCACACGCTCTCTGTAGCGACGAATACGGCTTGCCCATGCATAAACTTTCTGCTTTAGGTAGTCGATGCGCTCTGTGACACATGCCATGTAATCGCAGGGCCTGGTGCCAGTCCCCCCGAAGGCTTGTGTCACGTAGCGCATCACACGGGGGCGATTGTTGCCCCCCCTAAAACAGATTAGCTTGGCAATGAGAGTCCTAAACGAGCTGATACGCCGCTCGATCCGTACTTGCCAGGCAGGAACACCCCTGGCGGTCCGCGGTGCTCGGTCAGTGTCCGGGAATCTGACACGAGCAACGCGGCACGCCGCGATGGCCCCACAGTACATGATCGAGTGGGTATCAGCTAAGTCTTCGCTAGCCCGAAGGTACGGGTCTAGCAAAGCGTCCAGGGCTCCCATTAACGCTAAGTTACGCTTATGCATCGGTAAGCGTGGTAATCGCGGCCTAGAGTCAGGTGCGGATCGATAGCGCCTAATCTCCTCCTCCAAAGCCCTCCTCAGTTGCTCATTGGCCTGGGGACTTACGCTACTCGCACAGTCTTCCTCGTTGGCATCGCGATCCGTCCGCGGCACCTCCGGCATCAGGTTGGGTGCTGGCGCCGGAACCGGTGACGTAGCAGGCGGATCCCGAGCCGGCGTTGAAGACATGCGAGCGGCCAGTACCTCCAGGCGCAGTCAATCAAGTGTCGCGTCGTCCAGCAGCTTGCGCCGCTGGATGAAGCGCACTTGATCGGATAGCCGTTGCGCAGATACGGCGATGGTCGAATCAAAAGTCAGAAACAGAGGCAGCATCCTGTCCCGGTACGCGGACAGGTTGGTTCCTCCCTCTGTAGCCCCATAGTAGGCGCGCATTACGTTCTCATTCATGGCTTGAGACCATCTCATGCGACGCACTACACCACCGGTAGCGGGAGCCGTCGTCGGAGCAGGTTGCTCCGTAGGCCCCAAGCGTGCCGGCAGCGGTGGCCGCCCTCGTCGCGCAGGTGGTCGTGGCGGCGGCGGCGGCGGCGGCCCACGCTCGTCGTCGCTCGACTCGCTAGTGTCAGCGGCAGTAGCAAAATCACCATCAGACGAAGACGGCGAGGAGCTGGACGAGGCGGGCGGGGGTGTTGGGCGTGCGTTTCTGTTTGCTGTGCTGGTTTGACTTCTCGTATTGTATCTTTTCATTATTTATATTAATATTTACATAGGGATGTAAGTTGTCATTTTTGTTGACATTGTGTCAATCCCATTTTTAGTGTTTTCCCGTCGTGTCTTGGCAATATTATTGCTTTCTTCACTTTACTTGCGGTTTTACAAAGGTTCTCCGTACACATGGCGGTAAATTGAGCTTAAAAAACACTATAAAATATTAAAATTTACGAAAAAATACAAGAAGACAAATAACGTGACAATCGATGACAGCTTATTATCAGTCTCATGAAACTTCATAGAAAAAACTTGATGTACTAGCAGACCGTGTCTAGTGTACCAACATAAAGGAGTGGAAAGATTTTGTTGCTATGTTTAAAACAAGTGTTTTACTTAGTACAATTTTATTTTACAGGTATGACAGAAAAAAAAGAAATCTTACATATGACGATACACACTTTTCCAAAATAATAATATTTGTATTATGAGTGGTCAAAAGTACATGGTTTCAGAGCTATTTAAAATATGGTACAAATATAAAAAAGTAAGGCCACACTAAATTTTTCTGTCATATGTCATGGCCGCGGACTTTAAATTTTCTTTTTGAAACTGCTTAAATTGTGTTTACATCTTGTGTTTTAGTTATTTTGCTATTTAGTCATGTGAAGTGTGAAGAGATAGGACTCGTGTGTATTTTGCGACTTGTGTGAGACAGGGACTCGTATTAATTTTTTAACCTTGGACTCGTATTTATTGTGTGAACTGTGAATACGGTTTTTCTGAGATAAACTTGTTTTCTGTATGTGTTTGTTATCAATATGCGTGGTAAAAGTAGAATATGTGAAGTGTGCAGTGTCAGGGAAAGACACAGAGGTGGATTTTTCGCTAATTTCCCACTGGATGAGAACCGGTAAGCGCGTCATTTCTTACCCACATCTTAAAAGTATCAGTAATATTTTATCGGCTATGATTCGATTGCAACATTCGCCACCTATTTTTATACATTTTACATTATACCCATACGTTTGCGAACAATGTACAAGTGGCATCTAGCTAATCCATACTATCCATACTATAATATTATAAATGCGAAAGTGTGTCTGTCTGTCTGTCTGTTACCTCTTCACGCTTAAACCGCTGAATCGATTTTGATGAAATTTGGCATGGAGATAGTTTAAGATTTATTATTATCTCCTTTATTAATCTTTCTTCTTAGGCTAGGTTTTTAACAATAAATTTATATAAAAAGTAAAATACAATAAAGAAATACAAAATATATAAACACATTATAAAAAACCTAACCTAGGGTGCCGCCGGCAGCGGGACAGGGCCCAGGCTACCGGTGGTTAGGGCTGCAGAGAGAGGAACCTCCTGACAATGCGCGCCGTGTCCAGGAGTACCGCCTTCTGTATCTGGCCCTTGATCCAGCCATCTAGCGAGATTCTCTTAAGATGTTTGTCGAGACTCTTCGCTATAAGACCGTTCGCCGAAACGACTATCGGGACAATGATCGTCGAGTCAACATCCCACATGGCAGTCACCTCGTGAGCCAAGTCAAGGTACTTGCTGAGTTTGTCCTTCTCGGCTTTCACGAGGTTCTCGTCATGTGGGATGGTGATGTCGACGAGCACTGCCTGGCGCTTGGATCGATCTACCAACACGATATCAGGCTTATTGGCTACAATAGTCCTGTCCGTGATGATAGATCGATCCCAATAGAGCGTGGCACGACCATTCTCGAGAACTGGCATCGGTGCGTACTTATAGTACGGCACCTCAGACCCCACAAGACCGTATCGAAGAGCAAGTTGCTGGTGAATGATCCTGGCTACTTGGTTATGTCTGTGCAAGTACTCGCCGTTAGCAAGATGAGAACAACCGGAGATTATATGCCTGAGTGACTCACCGGGACGGCGGCATGCCCGACAAATGTCAACCGTACCGTCCTTCAGGATATATCTCCGGTAATTGTTCGTCATCATTACTTCGTCCGCAATTGCACAGACAAAACCTTCGGTTTCCCCGAAGAGATCCCCGAAGCGTAGCCAGTTCACCGACGCAAGCAGATCTACATCGGGCCCCGTAAGGGCCTTGTAGAACCGCCCGTGTAGCTCCTTGCTCTTCCATACAGCCCTGCGGTCATCGGTGCTAAGCACCTTTGGTCTGCGCCAGTTCTCGTTTGCTAAGGAGAGAGAGGTGAGGCCTTTGTCAACTGCTACTACATCGCGATGAATCCCACACTCGTTGTTTAGGAAATACTCCCTAAGACTGCACACCTCGCGGTTATGGAGGTCCTTGGCATTTAAAAAGCCACGGCCCCCACACTTACGCGGGATGTACATTCTCATAACTGACGAGCGTGGGTGCCTCATGCGATGTGTAGTGAGCAGCTGACGGACCCTCGTATCCAGGGCGTCCAGCTCAGTCTGAGTCCACCTTAGTATGCCAAAGGAGTAAGTGAGCAGAGGCATGACCCAAGCGTTGAAGGCGCGCGCCTTATTGCCACCGGACAAAAGACTGTTAAGTACTTTTGTCAAACGACAAAAGAAACGCTCCTTCAACGCCTTTCTAATGTCTCCGTCCGCAATACCCAATGACTGTGACATACCAAGGTACTATTATTATTATTATTATTCATAATTGCAGCTTTTTAATCTTTTACTGGGTAAGTTTTGTGAAGCGATAGGTGATTTTTGGAAATCCTTTTTAGGTTTTCTAAATGTCATCAGCCGCTGGGTGCATACTTGATGTAGTAATATATAACTCTTGTTTACAATATCTTGTGCACTTGTGAGTATTATATTCTTTGATGTGCACCTAACAACAATACAGCGACATGCTTGCAGCTAGCTTCTGTACCACTCCCTGCGGCACACTCACAGTGACATTCTTCAATAGAACCTTCTTGAGAGACTTTCACGTCCACAACATATATGTGAGACTCTTCATGCTAGCCGTACACTGTCCGCGTAAGTAGGTGAACATACCATCGGACGAGTAACGAGCCGTCACTAGATGACGCGACTCGTATAGAAGTTGCCCCTTCGGATGGGTGTTGAATCTGTAAGAAAATAATTACACAGACATTAGGTTTTTATGTCAAATTTCAGCAAATTATGATTATGAATAAATATGTAAACTTTCGAAATAAATTTGTTGACGTACCGTTGGAAATATTCTTGTATTTCATGCTTGCTGATGTTGGGAATAGGCGAATCGGCGTTAATATCTCTGTAAGTATCAGATGGTGGGCACACATATGAACGATCCTCCTCAACATCCAGGTTAGCACCAAAGTTTAGGTTTCGATCGTACGCCTCTAATCTAAAAAGAAAAGACGCACATGAGCATTGAAAAATTAAATTAACACTAAAAATACGGAACATAACCTCAAATGTATTAATTCATTACCTTTGTATCAAATCAGCCTTTTTTCCGGCAACCGCCGCATTTCTCCTTCGTAGCTCAGCTTGAAGCTCACGTACAGTCATAAACGAGTACATGTTTTCATGTAAATTGCAAGGATTTGTGAAAAAAATCGCAACCACACACTTGACACGAAACGTAAACAAGGTAAGCCGAAATTACATTACGAAATTAGTGGCATGAAATTAATTTCGTGACATTAGTTTTACCAACAGTTTCACGTGTAATTTAATATTTTCGTAATGCATGCATAAATTTCATGAATGCAAATGAGTTTCGTGCCCTGCGCGATTTTTTGGTGAAATTAGTGTCATGCAACTAATTTCATAGTGTAGTCGCGACGTGAAACTAGTGTCGCGAAAGCGCCTGTGCTGTGTGGACGTGTGTATTTTTGTCTTCGCGCGCGCTTCAAGCGTCAAGCGTTGTTGAAAATGGCACGATGGAGTACAGATAAAAATTAATCTGATTTAGGGATTTATAAAAAATTAAAGGGGGTAGCAAAAATAATAAGTTGGCGACTAATTGCGGAGACTAGTATAAAGTAAAAAGTAGCAGCTAAGTAATCAATTTTCGGCTTTGTTTCAATATAAACTAGCATCGACTTTGGCGACTGAATTAACTAATTAAGCGGAAACATGACAGCGGATAAAAAGTTGAAAATGGCCTACTCTAATTGTTCAATGGAGATTGCATATAAAATAAATCAAGGTCATTAAAAAAATAAAAGGAGCGCTTTTTAGGGATATAAAAAAAAACCAACCTAACCTAACCCGGCCGAGTCGGATCTTCTGCTAATATTAGTCGCCAAGTCATTATTTATAGTACCTCGCCTATGATTTCAGTAATCTTGTTTATTATTAGCTGTCATTATTTGAATTTTAAAATATCCTTAGTTTAAAGCTCATTTAATATAAATGATTGCCAAAATATTTAATCGCTGACAAGTTATTATTTTAGTTGCAAATAGTTTGCTGCTCTTTAATTTTTCTGTCGCCGCGAAAATAATAAGCCATATAAAAATAGGGATGCCCGAGATGCGGCCTACAAAATAATTATGGAAGCCATGGAGATGCAAAATGTTAAAGAAGTTGTTGGTAAAATACGATCACTTCGAAATACATAGGTACAACAATGAGTTGTTAAAGGCAAAAAAATCTAATACTACGGGTATGGCAACTAATGATCTGTATATTTCTAAAATTCCTTGGCTGCCTCATTTAGATTTAGATTTCTTGTTAACCATCCTCGAATCCACCAACGTCTTTTTTTCTTGATAGTCTTTTTTTAAGTTTATATATAAGCATCTCCTTAGCTACATTGAATATAGAAAAAAAGCTTTGATGCTGATGGCGCCATGGTTACTGCCAGACTGTGGATTTCACGACACTATTTTTTTTACGAAATTACTTTCGCATATATCGAAACTACTTTCGTGAAACTAAGTTCAATTGCATGACATTAATTTCGTAATGTAAATTCCGCTCAGTCGATGGTTGCGACATCTGCCTTGACCTTTTAGTGTGCCTCCCAATTTAAAAAGTCGTATCTCAGTATAGGATCGGGGTAAAAATACGACTTCTTAATTTAGCAGGTTATGCGTTAAGCGTTATAGACTAAGATCCCGATATAAAATGACCTTCACAGAGATGTTTATTTGATGAAATGTATTTTATATTTAGTTTAAAATGTCAATAAATATATTAAATGGGTTGCCTAACAAATTTTAGTCCACATAACCTGTTTAGTTTAAAATTATTTTTTTTTTTTAATTTTCACCGATTTGATTATTAGATAAATTCATAATTAAATAATCTTTAATTTTATTTTATTTCAATTCAATAATCAGACCTTTGCAAAATGCTAGTAGGTATAGATTTACCTGTTTATACCTGGCTACCCGATAGTTGTGACGGGAAAAGAATAGGCAACCTAACGTTTGCATATTCTATGGGCTTCATACTTTCGATTGGTATACAATTTATCTAATATTAATCAAACCAGTGAAATGTTTCAAACATTTTTTTTTATTTTAATTAAACATACCCTGGACTAAAATTCGTTAGGCAACCCATATGCAATATATTTATTGACATATTAAATTAAATATAAAATACATTTCATCAAATAAACATCTCGGTTTATTTTATATCGTGATCTTAGTCTATAACGCATAACCTGCTAAATTAAGAAGTCGTATTTTTAATGGAATAGGCATGTAGGTTAAATCGTACGAAAACCGCTGTCGCCAAACTCATACAAATAAAGGCAAATCGTTACACGTCACACTATTACAAATCTTTTTTCATTGTTTTAAAGTTACAGCAATATCAACAACAAAATGTCACTTAAGTTACGTCAATTCTAGACTGAAAGCAACTTTACCTCGCTTCATTTGCGATGTAAATTACAATGTTCCAAAATTGTAACATAAGTTTGTTTTAAAAATGCTCGGAAGTCACCAAAAGCTAACATGAAGTCACCAAAATTTTGCTACTCGACAACAGATGACACTGTGGTCAATAATATTTTAAGTTAAAACGTGATGGTACGAGTACCTAAGATTAAGTATGAATTATCGATAGTTTCGTCCTCGACAAAACAATATGAAATTACATTTATATTATAAAAATTTTTTTAGCTACATTCCAACACATTTATAACTCTACGGTAGTGATATATTTTACGGCATATGTTACATATTCTCTGGTAACGCAAAAATAACATTCCTAATAAGCTTTTTAAAAACAGTCTTGCGAAACTAGCTGCTTCTAGTGATGAATTTCCGGCAGTTTATGTCTATCCCAACTAAACTTTTACCAAACATATTCAACATATAATACATATTTACAATACGGACGGAGCCAAAAAGAAGGGTATTTCTAAGAGGTAAGATAAGGCAGCAAAACATAAGATAGAAACATTTTTTTTGCGTAGGTCTCCCCTTAATAATTCTTCCATTATTTAATTTCAGTTATCAAATTCGAAATTGGTATCGACAATAGTAGCGATAGTAACATAGCCGCATCCCTACTTGAGTAGCGTTCACTTTGACGTCTTGAATAGCGAATTTTCTCGATTACTGTTTAATGTAGATAACAAACGATAGTGAACTGTATTTCTTAGGAATAAAGTTGTATTCTAGTAACGTGATAACTCAAATAACGAGCAACCAAATGGAGAAAAAGGAAAAAAATGAATTATCTATACTATTATCTATACTATTATCTTCTATACTATTATCTATACTATTATAAAATCCTAAATTTGTATTGAAAATAAATTTTCTATGGAGGGAGGTCATGATTTCAGGAAAAATCTCGATAGCGTGATGCAGCCGCATAGTTGTTTTGTATGGACACGCTTCGCCGTGCCAACCTGGCGCCATCTGTTTTCAAAAAAACCGTTGTCCTCGCATCACGCCGAAACGGCTGGATAAAAAGTTACCAATTTTGGTACAGGAATAGCAGAACATCCAAAGATGGTTATAGGATACTTTTTATTATGATTAATATTTATCTCTGAAAACATAAATTCCATGAAATATTTTCCTTACAATGTGTAACCTTATAATGACAGCGTTTGTGATTTTGAATTTAGAACGACGCGACCCCCGTGTGGCTCTTACGTGTACAAAAACTAAAAAGTATGAATTCGACATAATAACTCCTCGCGGCCCACCGGTATTAACAATAAGGTTAAGGTTGTTTGAGGCGTTGAGTTACGGAAACCGTCTTAGTTAGATAGAAAAGATGGCGCCAATTATCGACCAACACAGACGAAAATATGAGTGCAATGTTCGTTGTAAATTGGCTCATGCTCAAAAAAAAACATACATTTCTTTAAAAACACAATTGCGACAATAGGAACTAATTAATGCTCTTTTATTGAATATGCAATTATATTCTTCTGTAGTTTGTAAGTATTGACCATAAAAAAGCCCGGAGACGCAATAAAAAATGTTAATGAATAAAACAGATGTTTAATGCCATTTTATCGAGTGTAATTGAAATAAAAGTATTTCGAATCAATTTAAGTAAATTAAATACATTTTTAAATATGTTTTACCAACCAACATTTAGAACATTAGGCGCAATTTTTTGTATTGTTTGTGTTTGGCCTAACTTACTAATAAGGTAGCGAAATGTATAATAAACGATAAATATACGATATATTTAGCCACAATTTTGCATCTATGTAGTTTTTTTTAATATATCAAATTTATTCAAAATATTAAATATCAGTAATTCTTTATTTTTAACGGTGTGTTGAGATTTTGTTCTCAATGACCCAATTTTCCGCTAGATGGCGTTGTTACTTTGACAAAATCTCCATACTAGCGGCTGCATCGCGTTGTTAAGATTTTTCCTGAGTTAATAACACCAGCTCCATACATGAAACGTTTTGGAGCCATTGATGGGTCTCCTCAACACCAAGGATTCACGTACGTCGTTGCGTGCCCGTGACCACGATTCGGCACAAGCTAGGGTCTAGCTGTGATGGGTTAACCTGGACTTCGAGAATTACTACCGAAGTTGTTGAATATTGATCGCATACCTAATATAAGCAGCAGTGTATCAGGTATTGAGAGTTGCTGCTCGACAATGTATGTATGCATTTTATATGAAAAACAACCATGATTCGAGACAAGACAAAATTATTAAATTTACTATGTAGAAAGGATTTCACCTAGCCGGGATTTGAAACCAGAACCTACTGAAATAATAACCGTGTTATCTCATGCATTTTCCTTTGCTTCCTTATTCATTATACCACGGATAACAAAACAGTGAGGCCATCACGTATCCGTTCAGTGGTGCTGTCGCCATTATTGACGTACGCTCGATTGAGTTAAGTTGGCACCTGAATCTCATGAGGTTACTTAGGACATTATTATGACAGGTCATATTATTATATTAGTATTAGTACCATTGAAGACAAAAATAATTTATTGTCATCTTAATAGATGTCATTAATATATGTTCAGGTAGGACTATGAGCTAATTATTTTTCAAGGTGCTTTGAATAGTTATCTACAATAAACAATAAATATTCAAAACGATATATAAACATAAGTCTAGCCTCAATTTAAACTAAACCAAGATGATGTTCACAATGGTAGCACCGAAGGTGCGGAGCGATCTAGAGTAGTCGCCCACCCACTAAATTAAGAAGTAACTTAATGCGAGGCCGTAGGCCGAGCTCTACGAAGCACCGAAGGTGCAGAGCGTCCCAGGGATGCCGCTCACACATTTAAGCTTATATTAAGTGTGTGGGCGGCCTCGCATTAAGTTTTTTAAATCTACAATAGACAATAAATATTAAAAACAATCTTTTAAACATACCTAAGTCTTGACCCAATCTTAATTAAACCAAGATGATGTTCACAAGCGTAGCACCGAAGGTGCGGAGCGTTCTAGGGAAGTCGCCCACCCACTAATATAAGTAGTAACTTAATGCGAGGCCGTAGGCCGAGCTCTACGTAGCACCGAAGGTGCAGATCGTCCCAGGGAAGCCGCTCACACACTTCAACTTATATTAAATGGGTGGGGGGCTTCCTTGGGACGCTCCGCACCTTCGGTGCTACGCGAAGCTCGGCCTTCGGCCTCGCATTAAGTTACTTCAACTTATATTAAGTGGGTTGGCGGCTTCCTTGGGACGCTCCGCACCTTTGGTGCTACGCGGAGCTCGGCCTTCGGCCTCGCACTAGGTTACTTCAGCTTATATTAAATGGGTGGGCGGATTCCTTGGGACGCTCCGCACCTACGGTGCTACACGGAGCTCGGCCTTCGGCCTCGCATCAAGTTACTTCCACTTACATTAAGTGGGTGGGCGGCTTCCTTGGGACGCTCCGCACCTACGGTGCTACGCGGAGCTCGGCATTTGGCCTCGCATTAAGTTACTTCGACTTATATTAAGTGGGTGGGCGGCTTCCTTGGGACGCTCCGCACCTTCGGTGCTACGCGGAGCTCGGCCTTCGGCCTCGCATTAAGTTACTTCAACTTATATTAAGTGGGTGGGCGGCTTCCTTGGGACGCTCCGCACCTACGGTGCTACGCGGAGCTCGGCCTTCGGCCTCGCATTCAGTTACTTCGACTTATATTAGGTGGGTGGGCGGCTTCCTTGGGACGCTCCGCACCTTCTGTGCTACGCGGAGCTCGGCCTTCGGCCTCGCATTAACACATTCCGTGCCAGAAAGTGCTACGAGCTACGCGTGTAGCCGATAACACGGTTTTACCCGTATGTAGGCCGTAGCGGCTACGGCGTAGGCGCCCACCTGGTGGGCGCATGGCAGTGAAAGTGTTAAGTTACTTCCACTTATATTAAGTGGGTGGGCGGCTTCCTTAGGACGCTCCGCACCTTCGGTGCTACGCGGGGCTCGGCCTTCGGCCTCGCATTAAGTTACTTCCACTTATATTAAGTGGGTGGGCGGCTTCCTTGGGGCGCTCCGCACCTACGGTGCTACGCGGAGCTCGGCCTTCGGCCTCGCATTAAGTTACTTCGACTTATATTAAGTGGGTGGCCGGCTTCCTTAGGACGCTCCGCACCTTCGGTGCTATGCGGAGCTCGGCCTTTGGCCTCACAATAAGTGTAGTGAACGTATGATATTGTGTTTACGCGTGCGAAGCCGCGGGCAAAAGCTAGTTATTTAAATAATACTTAGCGATGATACGAAATGCCTCCTTCAGAGACAGTTTTTGCCAGGGGTTGAATTTCGGCAGCTTATTACTGCACAATACGGCATGATCAATTTAAAATAATTATTTTTTATTGAATATTTCATACGTCAAATCGAGTCTGCGTTTGACTAGCGATTGACGACGGAGAGGTGCCACGGCACATATGCTTGGAAACACGGGAACGCCTACTTGCCACTTCCATTATTTTTACCCCGATCGTATAGCGAGATACGACTTTTTAAATTATCACGGCAGATACGTTCGATTTTATACCCCATAATTTTCATACCCCGGGCTTATAATATGAAAATCGATTCTTAAGGAGTAAACTCCAAAAATGATTCAAAATTTCAAATTGGTGCTAGGCGGCTAAAACTCGGTATCGGGGGGCTCTCGGGGCTCAAAAATATGAATCTGAAATCTTGGCCGAAAATTCGGTCAAATTCGGAAAATATCGAAAAAAAAAACGATTTGTATGGAGAAAATTTCCAATTGGTCCTAGGCGTTGTTATGGAACCCTCGGTGCGCGAGTCATACTCGCACTTGGCTAGTTTTTATTTATTTCATACGGACAGACTGACATTAGTCAAACTAACACACACGTTTTTTTAGGAATTCGAAGGTAAAAGCGGGAGATATTAGCGTAATATCACTATAATATTACTGTGTTTATTACATTTTAAACGCAAAACTTAACACTTGGCACTGGCAGCGATCTTTCGTTTTAGTTACAAATGTGTACGAGTTTAGCGGTTAAAATTTCCATTTTACTATCGAATATCGACCGACAGCTATCCCATCAAGTAAACGTGGGACATCCTTAATATGCGACGCGCGCTCTTTGGCGCGAAAAAAAAAAACGGTTGTTGTACAGTGTGGCGATATTTTTCCCAAAAAATATTTTTCCTGGTAGTAATCTTTCCATTCGTAAAATTTACCAGTCTTCATTATTTTTTTAGCTTAATTTGCCGAAGATTATTTTGCCAATATAGATTTTTCCGTATAGGGATTATTCTATTCGCATATTCTACCAATCTTTTAATCTGACAATAGCTTAGTTTTCTATCGATAATTTTCTTAATATAATTTTTTATTGTTTTATTATTTTCTTTGTCACACATTTTAATACTTTAAGAAAAGCTATTCACATGCTCTCTGTCGATGTTAAGTTAATAACATTAAATAACCACATTGAATTGTTGTTCCTCTTTTTTGTCAAGGGTTAATAAACAAATGACTGAATCGGAGCATGGCTATGTCGCCATAAAGCATGTGCTTTACGTCCCCCTCAGTTGGGCACACTGCTCTGGTGGACCACTTCTCGGGTGTGGAAATTCGTTTTCTCAGTTTTAAATGATAAGTGTAGACTCGCCGTTAGTAGTCTTATGTAGGATTTCCACTGAACGGGGGCGGCTGAAATCAGTTTCTTGCTTTTAGATGGTAAACCTGTATATACAAATCTTTTTTCTCTGTTGTACCCCTTAGGGGATGAATTTTAAAATATCCCTTCTTATTCCTTGCCTGCATCGTATATTTGAACATAAAATTTGATGTTCTTAGGTTCAATACTTTCAATAGCTTCGGCTCTACTTTGATGAGTGAGTCAGTTCGTCAGTATGTCAGTCAGTCACTCAGGACTTTTTCGTTTTTATGTGTAGTATAGATGATCCATTTTATTTCAAAAACATGCATTTTTATATTTTAAAAACTTTGCAGTTTGCGGTTGAACTTACTATCGGTACAAAAAAACAGTTATTTCAATATCTGTGCCGTAATTACATGACGTAGCATGTTGTTTTTTGCATTAGCTCTATTCTCGTGGATATCCACGTACCACATATAACAGTCTTGGCGAAAAGATATACAAAAATAAATTTAAGATTAGAAAAATATGCAAACAGAAACATGGCTCAAAGAAAAAAATAGAACGGGAATATTAACTATGCAGATCAAACAGATTGTCAAATTTTAAGAATGTAATTATTACTACTAAGAAAAATAAAATCCGGAATATATGCTACAGAAAAAGTTAAGACTGGTAAATTTTACGAATGGAAAGATTACAACCAGGAAAATTTTTTTTTGGGAAAAATATCGCCACACTGGATGACGAGTGATTGGTCGGAACGGGAAAAATGTCTCGCGTGCGTTAATAACGCCGCACTTTCATTGGTTGAATTAATGGAAAGGCAAAGTTTGTTTATACTTCTAAAAACAATATTTCAAAGGATTGTAAAAGAAATATGGTCGGTGGTCAGTTTTAGGACTTGGAAAAATTACGACCAAAAGGTTTTTTCGTTGGTTTGGGCTTAAATTAGATTGAATCTTGTAGATTACGCTAAAATATAGTATCGTTTATCCCGATAGTACTATATACTAAAACGTACGTTACGTAAACTAGGGAGAGTGATCGATGAGGCGAAAAATGAGAGAAACAAAAGTAAATAAAAAAACTTACAGAAGTATCGATAATACCCATCACACCCCATGTTCATTTCACGTTTTGTCATAAATAATACCTCTCTCTGCTACTAACAAACTACTTTGAAACAAATAAAATAAAAGAGGCAACTTAAATATAAAGTAGTGTAGGCACAGTCAGCAAAAACATTTGTCTACCACTTTTGAACCTTAACACACATGAAATAGAGTCGAAAAGTCTGGTAGATCAGTTTCGATGTTCAATGTACCTAATAAATGTTATTAAATAAAAGTGTGCAAACAAATTTATTTACATAAGAAGGAAATAACGTGTAATAACATAAATATCATCTGCCTATATGAAGTGTTCCACAGAAGGATCAAGTGTATAATAATAATAAAGTTAGTGTTGCCAGACTTAAGTGACAGTGGACGAGCATAATGCTCGTAAAACCGATCGCCACTGGCTCAGATTTGGTTTATTGTAAGATAAGATGAGGTAAGGCTATCACCGGGCAAAGACTGACCGAGTCCAATAACTAACTAACCGTTAGTCTTACCCCATTAGAAAATAAACTATGTTCAGTAGTATCCCTTACCTTAATTCTAACCAAATCATAAACAAAGACGGATATCGCTTTGTATACATACACTATACAGTAGGTACAAACGAATAGAAAATGTATGAGAAATCCGCTGAAAAGTATAACGGATAACTGACAATAATAGTACATTACATCAGAGGCCGGGAAAATGAGGATTTCCGGCCAAGTAGGTATATACGGCCGAGCGAGCGTGCGAGCGAGGCCTGTGTAGTATCTTATCTATGGCAGCCATGTTTGTGTCGCTATCTGTGCTTTTAAAGAAATAAACTTAATCTGTAAACCACACCTGATACTGGTTGTTATTTCTGCTATTAGATTACTTAACCCAAAACATAATTAATACATGGCGCAGTCATGGCTACGGGTTATAATTTACCGTGCAAGTTATCCCTAGTGGACAATATAAGTGAAAACTTTAAAAAATTCAAGCAATCGTTTAACATTTACTTAGAAGCGGCGGGATTATCCGGCATATCAGAAGCAAGGAAGATCGCCATATTGTTGAATTTAATTGGCGAAGATGCCCTGTCCGTCTACAATACGATACAAAAAGAGGACGTGAAAACACTGCTAGTAGTGTTAGGAGTGTTTGAGGCTTATTGTAACCCTAAAAAGAACGTGTTACACTGTAGATACATGTTCTATAATAGAAGTCAGAAGCATGGTGAGCAGTTCGACAGCTATCTCACGGAATTAACACGGCTGCGTAACGACTGTGACTTTAAGAATAAAGATGAAATACTACGTGATCGCCTCCTGTTAGGTTCCTCAGATATTGAAACTCAAAAGAAACTTATTAAAATTGGAGATCCACCTCTTGAGGATGTCATTACGTCACTGAGAATATCCGAAATAACTAATTCTCAAGTTAAGGAAATTCAGAAAACAGAAGTCGATGCCGTTACGTTTCCTAAAAATAATAGCTCACATCAAAGTACTGGAAAGAAGACCTGCCTTAATTGTGGATACCACCATCAGTGTGGTCAATGTCCTGCACACAACAAAACTTGTGTAAAGTGTAAAAGGAGAAATCACTTTGCGAAAATGTGCCGTTCAACTAAAGTGACAAATGAAGTTAATGTAATACAAGACGATTCAGATTATTATGTAGAGACTGTCACCTCCGACATACCAAAGTCAGTAGATTCTTTAGCATGGTTACAGAAAGTAACACTTCCCGGAGAAAACTGTGTGCAGTTCAAACTAGATCCAGGTGCCGATGTCAATATTTTACCTGTCTACATCTATCAGAAACTTACAACATCGAACCCTATACCGCTGAAGAACACAACAGCTACACTAGAAAGCTGGAATGGTTTCAAGACTCCAATTGAAGGATTAGCGACAATAGATATTGAAGTGAATGGTAAGACATACACAGAGACATTCTGCGTTGCAGGAAGCGAGAAGTCAGTTCCTATTTTGTGTCGTGATACATGTGTGCGTTTGAATTTAGTGAAGCGAGTGTCATCAATAGAAACCAAGCTTCATGAAAAACAAGACTTCATAAATAAAAATGAGGACCTGTTTGTAGGTGTTGGAAAGTTCAGTGAACCATATGATATTAAGTTAAAAGATGATGTAATACCAACTTCAAAACCTCCATATAGAGTTCCTCTTAAGTTAAGGCCTAAATTACAAGAAGAATTGAATAGACTGGAGGGTCTAGGCATAATTAGCAAAGTCACAGATCCTTCTGAGTGGATCAATAGGCTAGTTATAATTGAAAAGCCGGATATGTCTGTTAGAGTGTGTCTTGACCCGAAAGATCTAAATAATGCAATTGTAAGAGACTATTGTTATATACCAACCATTGAAGATTTGTCTGCCAAAATTAAAAATGCCAAATTTTTCTCAGTGTTAGATTTGAAAGACCTTCCTTTTGGCATATCGCCTTAACTGAAAAAAGTTCTAGTTATTGTACATTTGCCACAATGTTTGGTACATATCGATTTAATCGCTTACCATTTGGATTGGCGATAGCGTCAGAAGTTTTTCAAAAATGTCTGGCAGACATCTTTAGCACAGTTGATGGTGTTGTAAATTATATTGATGATATATTATGTTATGCAGAAACTGAGGAACAGATGAATGAAATTTTAACAAAAGTGTTTGAAAAAGCCCGAAAGTACAATATTCGTTTTAATAAAAAGAAATTCCAGTACATGATGAAACAGGTTAAATATTTAGGTCAAATCTTTGAAAATGGTACTGTACGTCCTGATTCTGATGCTATTAAAGCGGTTGCAGAATATGATAAACCAAAAGACAAAACAGACTTACAAAGACTACTTGGACTAATAAACTATCTACGTGCCTACATTCCCAACCTTGCCTCGATCACTAGTCCATTGAGAGATCTACTTAAGAAAAATACAATATTTGATTGGCAAAAAATACATACAGACTCTTCTGAACAAATTAAAACAATCTTATCTACAAAACCTGTCCTGCACACATTTGATCCCAGTAAAGAATTAGTAATTCAAACAGACTCCAGTAAAACCGGTATTGGTTGTGTATTGTTGCAGGACAACAAACCAATTTATTATGCATCAAAATCATTGACACAAGCTGAAATAAATTATGGGCAGATTGAAAAAGAATTCATGGCGGTACTCTTCTCATGTAAGAAATTTCACTCATTTATATATGGTCAAAGGGTTGTTGTGTTAACTGATCATCTGCCATTGGTATCTATAATGAAAAAAGATTTACATGACATACCATCAACACGCTTGCAAAGAATAAAATTGAAATTAAGTAAATATGATATAGCTCTGAAACATGTACCTGGCACTCAAATGCATATTGCAGATGCTTTGAGCCGTGCATGCTCCAAAGCTAGTCAGGACTGTGACACTGATCTTAATGAAATTGTTCACAGTGTCAATGTATCGGATGATATCTTGTCACAAATTAGACAGGAAATTAAGCAAGATCCCATAGGGTCAAAAGTGATTCACTTCTTCAAAAATGGATGGCCTCATTCAATTTCTAAAGTTGCAACTGAATTAAAATCCTACTATAAGATTAAAGATCAACTGTGTGTAGAAGATGACCTGATATTTTTTAACAATAGACTATACATACCTTTGAGTATGCAAAAGTTGATGCTGACGAAAATCCATGAGTGTCATTTTGGGATGACAAAAACAAAAGCACGAGCCAAACATTTATTCTATTGGAATAATATGTGTTCAGATATTGATGATTTCATTTCGGGCTGTAAAGTTTGCTTAAAATACTCTAACAATAATATAAAAGAGCCAATGCTTATAAGACAACAACCTGACTTACCATTTCAACATGTATCAGTGGACATTCTTCAGTATGGTAGCAATGATTACTTAGCTTTGATAGATCATTATTCTAAATGGATAGAGTTACACAAATTGAACTATAAAACAGCAGAAGCCACCATTTCAAAACTTAAATCCATATTTTCAACCCATGGCATACCTGACCTAATGTACTCTGATAATATGCCTTTCAACTCATTAGCATTTAGAGAATTTAGCAATGAGTGGGGTTTTGAAACTAGATTCTCAAGTCCTCACTATCATCAAAGCAATGGGGCTGCTGAAAGGGCTGTGGCCATATGTAAAAATTTCTTAAAGAAAGCGACTGAGACAAAGACTGATATTGAACTATTTTTATTGGAATATAGAAATACTCCAATACCCATTACCCAGTCTTCAGATATCTCCAGCTCAACTACTGTTTAGTAGGCTATGCAAAACTAAACTTCCTATTAAGAAAGAGTTGCTGGAACCAAATTTGCAGCCAGAGATTAAAAATATGTTAATAAATAATTGTAATAAAAATAAGATGATTTATGATCAAACAGCAAGAATGAGGGATTATGATAATTTTAAGGAAGGGCAAAGGATACTGTTCAAAGAAAATGAAAATGCAATTGTTTGATGGAAACCAGGTGTAATTCATAAAGTTACCAGGAACCCTCGTTCATTTATAATAATGGATGACTGTGGAAATTTGAAAACAAGAAACTCATGGTTCATTAAAATAGATAGGAGTAGAAATGAATCAAACCCCAATGTGCAGCCTGCTTGGTCTCGGGTTGTCACCCAGCTGCCTCCTGAAGTGGAGCCGACTGTTCTTCCAGACTTACCTAGGAGATCTAACAGAGATGTTAGACCTCCTAGACATCTTAATGACTATGTTTGTTAACTGTAGTAGTTATTATTAATTTTACATAAGTACATAGCTTACATGTAATTTAATTTAATTAAAAGAGGAAGATGTAGTATCTTATCTATGGCAGCCATGTTTGTGTCGCTATCTGTGCTTTTAAAGAAATAAACTTAATCTGTAAACCACACCTGATACTGGTTGTTATTTCTGCTATTAGATTAGTTAACCCAAAACATAATTAATACAGCCGGATAGTGATACGAGGCCGGGAATCCGTTTTCACGACGAGGCATGTATAGTGCTTTTCTCAAACATACAATGAAATAAAAAATATACTTAAAGAATAACACTTAATATTGTTTGTCCGATATTTTCCGAATTTGACCGAATTTTAAAAATCCGATTTCAGATTCTGACTCAGGAGCCCCAAAAACCCCCGGATACCGAATTTCAGCCTCCTAGGACCAATTTGAAATTTTCGCTATACAAATCGTTTTTTTTTTTCGATATTTTCCGAATTTGACCGAATTTTCGGACAAGATTTCAGATTCATATTTTTGAGCCCCGAGAGCCCCCCGATACCGAATTTGACCGAATTAAAAAAATCCGATTTCAGATTCTGACAGGAGCCCCAAAAACCCCCGGATACCGAATTTCAGCCTCCTAGGACCAATTTGAAATTTTCTCCATACAAATCGTTTTTTTTCGACATTTTCCGAATTTGACCGAATTTTCGGACAAGATTTCAGATTCATATTTTTGAGCCCCGAGAGCCCCCGAATCCGAATTTGACCGAATTTTAAAAATCCGATTTCAGATTCTGACTCAGGAGCCCCAAAAACCCCCGGATACCGAATTTCAGCCTCCTAGGACCAATTTGAAATTTTATCCATACAAATGGTTTTTTTTTTCGATATTTTCCGAATTTGACCGAATTTTCGGACAAGATTTCAGATTCATATTTTTGAGCTCCGAGAGCCCCCGAATCCGAATTTGACCGAATTTTAAAAATCCGATTTCAGATTCTGACTCAGGAGCCCCAAAAACCCCCGGATACCGAATTTCAGCCTCCTAGGACCAATTTGAAATTTTCTCCATACAAATCGTTTTTTTTTTTTCGATATTTTCCGAATTTGACCGAATTTTCGGACAAGATTTCAGATTCATATTTTTGAGCCCCGAGAGCCCCTCGATACTGAGTTTTAGCCGCCTAGCACCAATTTGAAATTTTGAAAAAAAAAAGTCGCCATCTTGAATTTTTTTTTCCACAAGTGTCTAACAACCAACCTTTAAAAATTATATCTATTTTAAAGGAGGGCGCGGAACTTAGTCACAGACATACTTCACGTAAAAACACAGACACATAACAGGTTGGAATAAATATGTCAGCGAGGCTCACAGGGAGGCTCGATTTTGGTATCAATGGTGGATAACGTATGGTAAACCGTCTCATGGTTTTGTTTGTAACAAGATGCACGAGTCAAAAAAGGTATTCAAATCAAAACTTAAATATTGCCAGGAGCATGAACAAGGCATTAAAATGGACATTTTAGCGAAAAATCATTCGAAAAGGGACTTTAATAAATTTTGGAAAAACACTAATAAATTTAATACCAAGTCGAGCCTCCCTGTGAGCGTGGCTGGCGTTCATGATCCGAGCAGTATTGCGAATGCTTTTAGGCAACATTTCAAGGTTCCGTCACCGCTACCCCAGTCAACGGAGACGCTCGATACTGGGGACCAACCCGAGGTGCCGAGTGTCAGGTTTACAGCGAAGCAAGTGGGTTGTACTATTAAAAATATGGCGAGGGGCAAGTCGCCGGGGTATGATAGCCTCAGTATTGAGCATCTCAAGTTTGCTGGCGATCATCTCCCTAGAGTCCTCTCTCTGTTTTTCAACCTATGTATTACCCATAGTTACTTGCCTGATGAGCTAATGCATACCGTCGTATAGGTCGATTCACTAAAGCTGGCGTGAATGGATTGAATGAAAGTTATGTCACTTGTCACTTTGAGTGTTAGTGTGAGTGCCGTTCTTATACAGGGGCCTCCTAATATTTTGTAAACAACAACAAAATGGGTTTTTGTTATTCAAGAAAAATAAAAATTATTAGGTATAATATAAGCATAATCCGCACAATATTTAGACTAAACAAGTAATATATATGTCCGAAAGGTATATTTAACTGTTTGATACAAAAATATTTTACTATCATGGTGTTTTATGAAGACGCTAGTTTTTTGACATACTTTAGATTTTGACTGTTGTAAGGCAATGTAAAAAAATTGTACATATTGCTTAATATTCATGCAATCTGTACTGTGACCAGAATTAGGATGTGGGATGATACTATTCCATTGTCTCGTATGAGTTTAACCATGTGGGACTATGCAATGGTATTAACGTAACCCACATTTTCTTCTTGTCTTCGCGGCCTGGTAAAGGGTTAATGTCAAGAATTAATAGGTGACGGACGACTAGTTCGAATTATAAAAAACCGGCCAAGAGCATGTCGGGCCACGCTCACTGCTCAGTGTAGGGTCCCGTAGTTGCCCGTCCTTCACAATAGACGAAAATTACGAGAAAGATTTCAAGCCCTATAAAAAGGTCGTACACGCCAAGAAACAGTAATTACTTATTATCTTTTGGAAGTTATCTATAATACGTGACAGATTGAGCGAAATGTTTTAATATAGTTTGGCACTTAACCAATATGTGTAGCGTTCGAAGTGTAGGGACACCGCGCGGCACTTACGTCATTTTAAAGAAAATTATGAAATTTTGCGATAACTCAAAACGGCTTGACCGATTTTATTCAATATAGTTTTCATTGAAAGTACTAGTATTCGAGGCTAAGACCCATTCGATTCAATAAGTTATGCTCAGAAATGGCTCGGCCCTCCGTCAAGCTAAGATTACTAAATTTTGTTTGTCCGATGTTATCCGAAGTTGACCGAATATTCAAAATCCGATTTCATATTCTGAGTCGGAGGACCCAAAAGCCCCCCAATACCGAGTTTCAGCCCCCTCGGACCAATTTGAAATTTTCGAAAAAAAAAATCGCCATTTTGATTTTTTTTCCACGACTGTACTCGGGTGGGGGTCCCCTATGATATTTGTTTGAGCATCCCCCTACCCATCTCCAGCCGTTTACGAGATACGGGACTCCAAAAAAAAAATTTCCATACAAATATTGTTTTTTTCGATATTTTCCGACTTTGACCGAATTTTCGAACACCGATTTCAGATTCATATTTGTGAGCCCCAAATGCCCCCCGATACCGAGTTTCAGCTTCCTAGCACCAATTTGAAATTTTGAAAAGAAAGCCATTCGTCATTTTGAATTTAATTTGGTTCGATAATTTTCACATTCATAATCACTTATTGTATCAACCTGTATGTACGAGGGCGGTTTGATAAGTCAGTGACTTTTAGTAAAAAAAAAAACTTTTTCAAATTTTTTTATTTTATTTTTCTACATAATCTCCTTCCAATTCGATACATTTCGTCCAACGATACTCCAGCTTTTGTATCCCCTCGAAAAAATACTTTTTGTCAAACCCTGAAAAATAGGCTTCAGTTTCAGCGATGACTTCCTCATTCGATGAAAATCTTTTCCCGCCGAGCCATTTCTTCATGTTTGGGAATAAAAAGAAATCACACGGTGCCAAATCTGGAGAATAGGGTGGGTGCGGCATTATTTCATAACGTAATTCTACTAATTTGGCTGTTGCGACTGCCGACGAGTGTGCAGGGGCGTTGTCGTGATGAAACAGTATTTTCTTCTTTGACAGATGTGGCCGTTTTTTCACAACTTCTGCGTTAAATTTCTCCAACAAAGCAGCATAATAAACGCCAGTTATTGTTTGACCGTTCTCCAAGTAATCGATATAAATAATACCTTGGGTGTCCCAAAAGACAGTGGCCATTACCTTTCCAGCCGAATTAACGCTTTTCGCTTTCTTCGGGGCCCGTTCGCTAGCAGAAGTCCACTGTTTTGACTGATTTTTCGTCTCTGGCGTATAATGGTGAATCCATGTTTCGTCCACCGTCACGAATCGACGAAAAAATTCATTAGGATTATGTTTCAATTTGGCTAAACATTGCTCGGAAGTTCTTACGCGAATTCGTTTTTGGTCGGCTGTCAGCAAGCGCGGCACCCATCTTGCGGAAAGTTTTTTCATACTTAAAATATTATGTAAGATATGAAAAACTCGTTCAGATGAAATGTGTACAATCTCGGCTATCTCACGTATCTTCATGCGACGGTCATCCAAAACAATATCGTGGACTTTATTCACCATGTCATCAGTGGTCACTTCAATCGGCCTTCCAGACCGTACTGCGTCATTGGTGGTGATACGTCCACAACGAAATTCTGTAAACCACTTGTGTACCATTCCATGCGATGGAGCAGATTCCCCATAATATTTTTTTAACCGGTCTTCAGTCTCTTTGATAGTTTTACCACGTAAAAAGTAATGCTTAATTAGCACACGAAATTCACTTTTCTCCATTTTCCGTCAATTTCCCGCTCTTATCTGACATATGCCTCGATTTCTTTTTTAATTTTCGCAATATAAGAAAAAAATTATGACAGCCAGTAACCAAAGAGTTAAGAATTAGAATAAAAAGGTTCGATTATGAAATTTTTTTTTTTTTAACTTAAAGTCACTGACTTATCAAACCGCCCTCGTAATCATTTTGTGATGCACACATAAATATGATCGTTCACTCATTCATTCCATTCGTGCCAGCTTTAGTGAATCGACCTATAGTACCTATTATAAAAAATAAAACAGGCGATGCTTCTGATTTGTCCAACTACAGGCCCATATCACTTGCCACAGTTGTGGCTAAGGTGCTGGATAGTCTGCTTGACGACATACTAGGAAAACACCTGGACTTGCATGACGCTCAGTTCGGCTTCAAGCCGGGCTTATCTACTGAAAGCGCAATATTGTGTCTCAAGCAGACTGTTCAGTACTACACCAGTCGTAAAACACCGATATTCGCCTGTTTTTTGGACTTATCAAAGGCATTCGATTTGGTTATATATGATAAGCTATGGCATAAACTACGTGAACATACAAGTGTTCCCCGCGAAGTCACGTCCGTATTTAAGTACTGGTACGCCCACCAGATGAATACTGTTAAATGGGCTGGCACGTATTCTGACGTGTATAGGATGGATTGCGGGGTAAGTTGTTTAATCTCTATATGAACCAACTTATTGAGGAGCTCAGCAGCACGCGTGTCGGATGTCACGTGGACGGGGTCTGTGTTAACAACATTAGTTACGCGGATGACATGGTGCTGTTGAGTCCCTCGGTAGGTGCATTGCAGCGACTATTGAGCATGTGTGAAATTTTTGCAAAGTCCCATGGGCTCAGGTACAACACATCTAAAAGCGAGTTATTGCAGTTTAAAGCTGGCAAAAAATCGTATCGCATGCCGCCCGTTACGCTTTATGGTACCGCCTTGAAGATAGTGTCAAAATTTAAGTACCTGGGCCACTGGGTAACAGAGAATATGTCAGACGTCGATGACATTGAGAGGGAGCGCAGAGCGTTGTGTGTGCGCTGTAATATGCTGGCTCGCAGGTTTGCACGTTGTAGTAATGAAGTTAAATTAACCCTTTTTAAAGCATATTGCCAAACATTCTACACGTGTAGCCTGTGGGTCAGTTTTACGCAGCGGGCATACAATGCTCTGCGCGTGCAATATAATAACGCGTTTAGGGTACTGTTCGGGCTGCCGCGACATTGCAGCGCGTCAGCCATGTTCGCCGAGGCGCACATAGATAGCTTTGACGCTGTAGTAAGAAAACGGTGCGCCTCCTTACTAGACCGCTGTCGCCGCAGCTCCAACAGCATTGTGAGCGTGTTGTCGCAGCGCTGGGAGTCGCCGCTGCTCGCGCGCTGGGTGCGGCTGCACGCGCCAGTCGTGGCCGCACCACGCCGCTTTTAGTCTTAGTGTTACTTTTAATTTTTTACTAACATTACGTTTAAGATTTATATTTTTATTTGGTACTAACATTGATATGGATTTTATCTGAAATAAAATATTTGAATTTGAATTTGAATTTGAATTTAAAACAAAACCTGCTTTTTGTCAAACCAGCCAGCTGTGTGAATGACCTTGTTGTTGAAACCAAAAAGAAGTTACTTTGCAGGCCTAGGCCTGAAAAGCAGTATGAAATCCCTTTACAGTCCTCTCGAGTTGTTGCGCCCAAAAACCGATACTTCCGAGCCTATTATAAGGATCGCAAAGACAATATTTCATTGCATGTTTGAGAAATAGTACATTACCCACTTTTAGGGCGATGAACTCGTGAATGTCCTAGATCGCAGCTGTCCGTCAAATATGCAAGTTGGGCCTTCACTGCCCGTGCTTTGTCTAAAGTTTTACGTCTTGAGTATTATATAATCTGTGGTCTTGCCTAGGGCAGAAAGTGAGGTTTTCTCATAGAAGAAAATCTCAATCACGGCCTAGGGTAACGTAAACGAATAAAAGCACATTATTAAAAGTTGAGCGATAGCTGTTCACATAGCAGGCGAGTACTCTCACTTCACTGGTGTGTCGCGGCCATAAGAGCTATCTATTTTATTCATTTATCGTATGGCATGACAAAACACTGGATCAGTAAAAAAACGATCAAATTATATATATAAAGAGAGAAAAATTATAATTAGAATTTAGCCCGTTTCAGGTAGACAGCTGCCGCGTTGGAGATGGTCTCGAAGTCGCCTAAATGGCCTGTGTATTTAGTTAGGGGGCACTCCCAGACCAAATGGTAGATGGTCTGTTTAGGGTGTCCGCAGTCACAAGCTGGGGTCGGGCTCCAACCCCATTTGTGCCATCTTTCCATCAGAGCTATCTGTAACACGCGCACAGCGATACTCGCTCAGCTATGCTCGCAATCACGCTTAGAGAACAACGTAGCGTATGGTAGACCGCCCCACCCGAGCGAGTAGTGCGAGTACGAGTAATCACCCGTTGCACTCAAACAAAATAGAAATCGTTACTCGCCAACTCGTTTCTAGTTTCTAACTTTAATCACTACATGCTCATCGTCAGCGGTACGACAAGTTCCTAACTACCCTAGTTTTCCTTCATTAACGAGATTGTAGATAATTTTAATTATGTATCATTAAATTGTACTACGAATTTATCTACAATTTTTAACTCAGCCATTTGCTGTCATTAAGAATTTCTTTCTCTAGGGACGATTGACAGCTGTGACTCATTATTTTGTTACAGTAGACGTATAATATGCAGCACGTTATGCATCTCTCTTGTGAACATGTAAACCATCATTATCTTCACAATTTTCTTACCCTTATTCCATTTATTTTTCTTGTTTTTGTTGCATTTTTTTTTCTTCCATTCTTCTCTATCACCTGACGTCGTTTCCTTCTTTCTTATTTACATCATCTTTCACACAAAGGATTAATAGTTTTTTGCTCTTCATCTTCTTTTATATCGTCCAAAATCTTGTTTAACGCTTTACTGGTCACGAGGCTCTCTTCTCTCTGTATCATGTGCCCCTACTAAGATAGTCGATCGTATATCTATGTTAAAATTAATTCAATTACGTAGATATGCAAATAAATTTCAATAGCAGCTTGCTTTACCTGTCTTTAGTATCTACAAAGAAGAGATAATACCGTCAAGTATTTGCGAGAAAAGAGGAACTTCACCAGTTCTGAGGAGGGTCGAACAATTGGAGTCTCGTCACAGCGTGAGCTTCGCTTCATTTGTGGTGAGCTGTTGACATTCCTGCGGGAGGAATTATGGCCGAAATTGTCGTGCTCCGGCGATTTCGCGGACGGTTGTCCCGGTAACAGTCCAGTTGCGTCGCACGTCGCCGAACTAATTGTGTTACAATACAATACAATACAAAATGCTTTATTGCACACCAAAAAAGTTTACAAATGTGTGTTTATTAGTTTTAAGGTCCATGGCTATGGGCTATAGTTGCCTGAAAATTAAATTATATTGATTGACAGGTGTTTCCTGCGTTTTGGCTGATGATGATGGAATGCATCTTTAATATAATTATTGATACCTCGATTTCTAAATTTTCTTTTTGTCAACCCTAACAGAACCGTTACAGCCTCGACCGGCAGTCCGCGCGCGATATCCGTCGGATATTATATCATATTCGCTGCATGCGTGAGACAGATGTTTACAAAAATGATAAGATAAGATAAGATATCATTTATTTGCTAGAATCATGGTCAGTACATACATTAGGGGTAGTTTATAGGTATAACACGCATGTAGATCTTTCTTGATTTTATTTTTATTTTATCCAACCAATTTCGGTTTGATGCAATAACATCATATATAGACCGTAAGACTGGTCACTTGACACCAAAATTGGATAAAATTAAATCAATTATTCTTATTTTCCTAAGGCGGAAGGTGCAGAAAGCTTTCATAAGTCTGCGAGCCGTCAAAACAAGATGGAGCAAGGCCAAAAGCTGGGGATACTAAGGCGTGGCGCAAGCTTGTAAGTTACCTCTAAATAACTCTTGGCGCTTTGAGCTGTACACTTCATAATTACTCACCCGAGAAAAAAAATCTATAAAATATTAATTGAATCTGCTTACAAAATTTCACGAGAAACGGTCGAGAAAGGCGGCTTCTAGGCGGAAAACCTGACTTACAAAATATTTTTTGGCCAAGTTGAAACGGTGTCTCCATCGCTCCTTCGCACGCTCGGTCAATTAGTATACCTACCGAAAATCTACTCGTAAAATAAATTTAAGAATATATCGTCAGGGATCAAGGATATAATATAATTACGTTGCTATATGTGAGATCCTATAATTGGCTCTGTATTACTAGTTATGTCACTATTAGCGTAAGTTAAGCTGTTGGTTCTCCATGTATAAATAAATAAATAAATAATGCAGATGCATACTTACATAAGTAAGATTTGGCGGCGGTGTTTGATCGGTTATTTATAACACAACACAACAGATTAATTTACTCATAAAAATACGTCTAACTAAATAACATAATTAATCATTATATTGTACCCATTAGTAAACTTAATCTAAAACTAAACTATGACTAAATAAAAACCGGCCAAGTGCGAGTCGGACTCGCGCACCGAGGGTTCCGTACAAACACTTTCCATCCCTAAGTGGTTAAGTTAAGTTTGCACCTGGTATGTATAGCGCCCCATATAAATTAGGTGCACAGTTAGGTATTAAAATATTAAAAAAAAAACTACTTACTAGATCTCGTTCAAAACAATTTTCGTTGGTAGTTTTTATAGTAAAGTACATCATATGCTTTTTTTAGATTTTTCATTTTCTTATTTTAGAAGTTAGACCCCCCCTCTAACTTCTTACTAACCAATGAAAATTGCCAACCAAACCAACTTTTTTCCACTTTGGAAGCGTCTGTCACGCAAACAATTCGGTAAAAAAAAAAAAATTTAGAAATCTCGATATCATTTTTGAAGACCTATCCATAGATACCCCACACGTATGTGTTTGATGAAAAAAAAAATTTGAGTTTCAGTTCTAAGTATGGGGAGTCCCCAATATTTATTATTATTTTTTTATTTTTGCATCAAAATCTTAATACGGTTCACAGAATACATCTACCTACCAAGTTTCAACAGTATAGCTCTTATAGTTTCGGAAAAAAATGGCTGTGACATACGGACGGACAGACAGACGGACAGACGGACAGACGGACAGACGGACAGACGGACAGACAGACATGACGAATCTATAAGGGTTCCGTTTTTTGCCATTTGGCTACGGAACCCTAAAAATGGAACGATACCAAACATGCCATAGTCTCTATAAATACGATGATAGGAGGACCGAAAGAAAGCGCGGCGGAACGTAACTTCCCCCCACCCCCCTCCCCACCAGCGGGGCGTCCGCGCTCGTCTCCCGGGCATTTTCAACTCTAGTCCACCTAAGTAACAAGTGTGCTAAGGCTCATGCTTTAATGACAAAAATATTGGTGTTTTCCTATAAAGTCCTAACTAATTCTAGAATCACGTCGGGTGCGCTCGGAACGCGCGGTGTGTATTCCGAGGAAGCGGGGAGAACCCGAGACTTACTTAATTTGACGTTAATATATTATATTTGATAATGTGCCTACATTTTAAAACAATCACAGGGGTATAATTCTGGTGGTAATCTGGTCAAATTATTAATGTGTGACACAGTCGCGGAAACCGAAGAAAACCAATATAAAAGAACACCTTGTACACAAAAACAGAACAAAAGCTTACTACGTATTATACATAACTTTACATATAATTCTATTAACTAAACAGTTTTGAAGTACACTATATTTAATATTTATGTTTTACAATTTGTGTGTTTTGCAATCTTTATTATATTAGTACAAATCGATTTAACTTTCAAGTAAATAATAATTAACATAAAACCTTAAATAAAAATTAAAAACTAGACTTAAAAATAAATTATAGATAAAAAATTTGGCCCAAATCGCCGTCTATTGGCAGCGTGCCCAGAAGGCTGGCAGCATTGCCGCGTTGAATGGCAATGCTGATCCGCTGTGCGAGATATGAACCAGCCCTCTGGTCACGCGTCAACTCAACTAACCTGCGGCTACACTCTTTAAAGACCCTGTGGGCGCTTTCACCCCAGGGCCCCATAGTCTCAACCCCAAACGGCTCAAATATGCACCCGCTATTAATGTTTGCATATTTGCGCCGCTTGAGGAGTTCCGCCGAATTTGCAGCCGAGCCAGCCTTTACAGCAGTGCCACGAAGATGGGACAGCGCCAGAGTATCAGCACAGGTCGCGTCCCAGACCAGCGGCTGTCCCATTTTCCATGGCACGAGGGTCATACCGTCGGGTCTCTTACCGTCATCGCGAGCGAGGCCGGTCGGTTCTAAAACAGCCGGTGCTCCCGCGCTGGCTAAGGCCCGACGGATGATGTCATTCAGGCTGGCATGGCGGGGGGCGCGCCCTGCGCTTCTGCCGCAGGATAGTCCATGATGACCCAGCGGGTCAACTTGGTCACCACAACGACAGCGATGTTGGGCCACACAGGCCACTCCGAGGCGGAGAGCAACGGACAGGCGAAACGTGGAGTTGTCTAGAAGTGTTCCCGTCGATGTGGAAGGCAGAGCTTGGAGCCACTGCCCGGATTCCCATTCGACAGCGGCAAGGAGGCGAGCGCGCTCCGGAAGGCTGGTTGCCGTTTGGTACAGTTTTTGCCGTACCAGCCTACAGAGCGGCTCGTCCCAAAGACGCTGTGAACTAGGGTGACCGGGTAGGTCAACGCTTGGGCAGTTATCGCTCCACGCATTTCTGGCCTCTGACATGAAAGGGATGGTAATTTGGTGAATTGGAGACTTGAGTATTTTTGAAGTTAACTCCAGTGAACTATGTGCTGAGGACAGAAATGCGGGGAGCGAAACGCTGGATACTTTTCTGATACCCAGGCCGCCATGCCTTATCGGCAAAGAGGCCTGGGTCCATGAGCGATCATCTAATTTAATGTTGATTACTGAGACTAAAAGATTTTCAATAATTTTGTCGATTTGTATAAATCTAACATAACTAAGAATATAAACTAAAGAGATTATCATTACATTATCATAAGTTACACTCACGTGAAATTGTCATGAATGGTCCGACATGTTTCTAACTCGTATTGTGACGAAGTTACCGCGCCGCTGTACGGGTAGCAGTCCCTGATGAAGAGCTCCATACAAATACGAAACATGTCGGGCCGAATCTGAAAATTTCACTGTAAACCGCTCTTTATTTTTTTTTATTTTTTTTTTATGTCATAGGGGGCAAACGAGCAAACGCAATTCTTATATATTCTTATATTCTTTAATACAAGAATTCAATATGTCTCACGAAAGTTTTAATTAATTTATTTTATTATTCTAATAAGTTACACAGTTTTACAGTAATAAAACCAAGGCAGTGTGCGAACTACAAAAATACATAAACAATACTAAAAACTAGTTAGATTTAGGCGACATTACTGGTATCGACGTGGCTCCGTTGCGTCGTCTGATCTGGTGTATAATTCGGCACATTTCCCCGGAGCTGCCGAAACACGACATTCTTCGGCCAGAAGTCTTAATAAGATTATACCTACTCGTATTATATTAATAATAATAATTATTATTAATTTATGAAACATGTAATGTCTCTTGTTTTTTGTTGTATCAATGATTGAAGATTATATTATTGATTTGGGGGTGCAGTTCACCGCCGAACTTTCATTCAAAGAACATATTGTTGCTGTGTGTAAAAAGCATACAGGAATTTGGGTTTCCTTATGCGGCAGGCTCAGGGTTTTTCCAACATGAGTGCTGTACGCGCACTCTACGAGGCTCTCGTTAAAAGCCACATGGAGACCAATTCGGCAGTCTGGAGCCCGCAGGAGGCGAAGTATGAACTCATGTTGGAAAAAATCCAGAATAAATTTGTGCGGTTTTTATATTTTAAGCTGTATGAGGTATATCCCTTTTATCCACTGATGTATCCGACTTCATTCGTTTTGGGAATGGTGGGATATAACCAATTGCGGGTTAGCAGGGATTCAGTTCTTGTTTCCTACATTTTTGAATTATTGAGAGGGAAGGTCAGCAACCCCGGGGTACTAGCAGCGGTAGAGCTGTGTGTGCCGGATCAGTACGTGTGGCGGCGGCCCCGGCCGCCGCTGCTGGCGCCCTGGACCAGAGCCTTGCGTACGCTCAACCTGATTGCCACTAGAATTGATGTGTTCCATTGTTCACTTAATGAATTCACAAAGATAGCTTTATTTGTAATATGTTATTGCTCGTAAATATAATAATTGTAATTAATAATCTTATAATATTGTTATGTGTTGCTACTCTATCGCATTGGGAAACTGTCATGATAGATGTAATGTTGATGTAAATAAAAAAATAAATAAAAAAAAATAAAAAAAATATCATGAAACAAAATATAAATACGTACGCTTCTAGCTACTTTATGGCGGTTGTGCTTTATATTTACTATTATTTACTTGCCTAAGGTTTTACTAATTAAGGTCTTAATTGTTGTATTAAATGCTGACATTACTTTTAAATACATAATAGCTTTGTGGCAATGGCATTGGACGCATTTTATAGCTAGTGCGAGCATTTTACAAAAAGGTATTCTTATGAAATTATTTGTATTGCTAATTAATTTTCGTTTTAAGCAGTATAAATGTCACATAAGCTCCAAATTTATGAGCAGTTATCTGATAATATTTTATCGTCGTTAGTTCCGCGGTAAAACAGGACATTGGAGACACGTTAACCTAGTTTATCTGCACACATCTTATATTGTTAAATTACTATATGAAGTTCAGATCCTATTGGTAGAGACCTACATCTGATTAGGAGTGATTTTATTCCACAATATTACTATATTGATGATGTTATGGCGACCCCGCCGACTCATCCATTCCTCTGCTCCACGGGAGTTCCTGGTAGCACTGAGTACTATGATATGGCCTCAGTACGGGTTCCTGATAAGGAAAAGTCCTCCCGCACCAATGTGGATAAGAAGGGGTTCACACTGGTGGGATGGAAGAGCAAGGCGCGTAGGGTGCCCCGCAAGACTGAGTGGCACTGCCGAGCCGGTTCGTTCCGGTCTTCGTATTGCCACACCGAGTAAGGCGCTATGTGTCGCGCTTGCATCACTCCGCCGTGGCTGACGATGTGGTGGAGTACGTCCGCCGGAAGACTGGGTTCTCGTTGAGGGTGCACCAGCTGCAGTCCCGGCACTACGTGCAGTTCAGCTCGTCAATCTCGTCAAGCTCGGCAATCTGCCGGACGAAATGGAGCCACGCTCTGTTACGTCGCCTAAGTCAAATTAGATTTAAGTTTTTTTTTAAATGTAATTTCGTAGTTTACAGTGCCTTTGTTTATTCACTGTTATGCTATGCAACTGTACATACAGCAGTACCCTTACCATGAGTTTACAGTGACAGTGTTCGCTAGGGACTGCGTAAAGGATTTGTATGAAGAATTGTAGTTAAAGTCGCTAGCGAGTACGGTCACGTCAACTCATGGTAGGGGTATACAATGTGGGGTGTGCAATTTCGCGGGACTTCGTAACGTAATATGAATATAGATATAACTTAATCCCGGGGTAATAAATCTAAAGCTTAATTAAAATACGTGTTTCGGTTCAAAATATTACTCAGTTATAAAAAAGGTAGATACTTATATTATTAAACAGACATCAATAGTATTGTTCTTCTACGACTGTATCTTTATCCATCATTTATGTATATAGTCACCAACTCTAATAAAGATATGCTTTTGAAATGCCTTGTAAAAGTCCATAGTCCGAAAATACACTGCTAAACGATGTTATAAAATGACACAAAAAGAGGTTTGCCGGGAATCCCCAGGGCATATTTATATTAAGTAAAGCATTTAAGGTCATTCACCCCAAATTTCACACCCTAATCCGAACACTGTGGTACATACCCTATCGTACTCTATTCCTATACCTATTTAAAAATAAATCAAAACGGCTAGCATCTTTGGTGCGGTGCCACGGGACCAATTCATAGACTTAGTTTAGTTTTAGCTTTAGTTGACAATATATATACATTAGTATTTAGTTTTATTGGAGCGGAGCGAGCGAAGCGACCGAAGCTCCCATGGATCGACTCGAATGGACTTTGTAACAATGCGCAGATCTCGGCGAGTTCTCAACCGATTTTAGAAATTTTTGTTTTAAAATGCACAAATTAAATTTCGCTAGGTCGTGACGAAGAGAAAATTTCGAAAAAAAAAAAAAGTCCGCTCCAATCTGTGGTGCAAGCTTAGCCGGTGGCTGACTCTGCATCGACCTAGTAATATAACTAGTAGGTATGCGAGTAAAATGTATCCTATAACCATTTCTGGATGTCCAGCTATCCTGTACCAAAATTGGTTACAATTTGTCCCCTATAACAAATTTTATTATATTATTCGTTTATTATATAACTTAATCGTTATATTGACCAATACTATGTCATTAGATTTCCCTATTATGACTTTGACCCTGATTCTGCATTGCGCTATTCATATTTTTCCAAAAACCACGGCCCCACTATCGATAACAATTTAGATATTTATAATAATTATATTTATTGAGACATAATGTAGGTATGATTAAATGTAACAAAATTCAACCAACATAATTATATTTTTAATTTTGACACTGTTGTTTTTGATTTTATCCGTCAAACTAAAATCCCTGACAGATCGTTAAATAAGGCTTTTTTAACCGACTTCAAAAAAGGAGGAGGTTCTCAATTCGAACTTTTTTTTTTTTTTGTGTATGTTACTCGATATCTCCGAGAACCGTGAACCGATTTTCAATTTTTTTTTTTAATCGAAAGGGTATATAACTCCGAGTTGGTCCCGTTGGCACTAAATCGGGATCTGATGATGGAATCTTGGAGAAATCGAGGGAACTCTTCAAATGTTATAGGGACATGCACGGGGCTTTCGGTAATTTATTGATAAAGTCAAGAATTTACATTCAGTAAATAGGATTTGGCCACTAAAACTTTTATATGAATCACTAAAAAGCAAAAAAAAAAAAAAATAACAAAAAAAAGAACCGACTTCAGTAAAACTAAACAACCAAAAATAACCCGTTCAAGTACAGATTACATTTGACTCACCCTTCGAAGTCGGTGCCAAACCTCGCGTAAACTATAATATAACTATAAGTATAAGAACTGAGTGGTTTGGGATCGACTTCGAAGGGTGAGTCAAATGTAATCTGTACTTGAACGGGTTATTTTTGGTTTTTTAGTTTTACTGAGGTCGGTTCTTTTTTTTGTTAAAATTTTTTTTTTAGTAATATCTTTTATTTGTAGAACAAATCTTTTATTTTTATTTTGACACGTGTTTTTTACAGAAATGTTAAAGATAGAGACTCAATTTTCTTTCGTGATATATATCTGCTATTTAGTTAATCAAAACGATAAAAAGATGGTATGATAAAGTTAAATACTTTCAGAGAAAAGTGATTTCATAAACTCGGATTTTATTTTTTCCAGCTCTTTCAATAAAGCATTTTTCTTTCCTTATCCTGCTACGACCCTTACAAGAATTATTTATATGATATACTTACATACATATATTATGTACCCATACTAACATAATTTTGAAGAAAGTTAGGAAGAGAGATTGTTCAAAAGACGCTTACGCAACATGCGCTTGAAGAAGAATTTGCTCTAAGCTATCATTGGTTTGTTTCAGTATCTCAAAGGACGTGTTCTCCATAAATTACATGAAAATAATCCGTTTTTCATTAAACACCATCGCGCAATGGCCGAACAAGGAGTTTGAGAGCAATTCTCGAATGACGAGAATATTGTCAGTGTATCGCTACATATTGTTTACTGTAAGTTTTCTCGGCGCGTCCAACTGTACACTGTATCTGTGGAAGAATAAAAAAACATTGGATTTTTTCAATTTGGGACATGTTTACGGCAATATAATGATGACTGCCTTATTAACAGTAAGTGTATACAATTATAGCTAAGCATTTGATTTATATTAAACGAATATCAATAATATTAATTTCGGAACACAATTACGTTTCAAAATGTATATATATATTTTGTTGTAAAATTAACACCTAGTTACTTTTTTGTATCTATTAGGCAATGAAAAAAAAAACATGATTTCAATCTATAGTCAAAATAATAATGTACATAAAAAATAATTAATGAATGAGGATTTTTCAATAATTCAACAAATACATTACTCTCAAAACCAAACCTAACCTAACCGATATTTCTGATACCTGTATGTTTCTGTTGAGGTTAGTTAGAGTTGGCACCTCACCACATAGTACTTAATAGTACTACCTAACTCTAACTCAAACAGATGTCAGCTATGTGAGATAGTCTATAAATTGTTTATCATAAATATTTCAGCAAAGAGTAACACTGGTTTTTAAGAAGAGGTATTGTTCGCTTTTGAAAAAGTTCGTTTCAGAATTTCATCTTAAACATCATGAACATAAAAGTGACTTTGCGACAAAGGTAAGCATTAACGTGCATGTAAAGACACTATAATATTGGCCTATTTGGAACTTAGTGATTAAACAAAAGGGCTGGTATATTCGCACCACAGATGACCTCCTTCGTCAAACACTTAGGCGAAGCCCTCTCGGACCGTTGGAACAAATCGCTGAGTACGATACTGGGTTGGCTTAGAACAAGGATATGTACTGCTATAATTCGAGCCACCAGTATGTGCATACGAGGCACACGTCACAAATTCAAACCTGCAGCGAAACTGTCGGGGTTTGACGACGGAGCAGCCATTCCCAGTTCCCAGCACTAACTAAACTGCAACTGCATTGCAGAGATGTGTTTTATTACTTTTTGCTACACATTATCATTTTCATTACTGTTTCTTTGTTATAAGTTAAGTTTTTCTTGCAATAAATTATTGTTATAAAAGTAAAAAAAAAAGGGTTGGTAATCAGATGTACCTGTTTTGGTTACAATTTGGGCTTAGACCAGGGAGAGGGCGCCCTGGTATTATTTTGTGAGGTTCTTTCTTAGACGATGGACCATGTATGTGCCCACTAGATCTTAGGATTTGTAGAAAGTTTTATACGCAGCAGTTGACTATTTGTCATTGGTCGAGTAAGTCTTGACACAATTGGAATGAAATGAAATGAAGTTAAATATTCTGTAAGACCGAAACCGGCACTTTTACAAGACGGTGAAGGCAAGTTGGATTGGATGCGCCAACTTGCCTTCCGGCAGTAGCTTCTCCTTCTGTTGCAGAAAGGCAGAAAATCGTTCACGACTTGTTGACTCATTGCATCAATTCGATAGCAGCGGCCGGGCCGAGCTAGTGTCGCAATTATTATTTAAATATTAATCACTGCATCTACTGCGCTTGACGTACTATAACGCTGCAAATGGCCGATTATGCTAGCTTCCCAAGCGCTCAGCTATACTTTGTTTTCAGGAGCATCAACGGATTGATAAATTCTGCAGGATCGCTACCACAGTTATTCACTTGCAGTTGATCACTGGATTGCCTCTGTACATGATGATCCCTTTCTACAACAACGTCCGTAATGGCATGTTCACTGAGAACCGACCACAAAATACAACGTTCGAACATTCCGTCTACTACGAGTTACCTTTCGATTATACTAGTGATCTGACTGGTTACTACATTATGTTCTTTTTCAATTGGTACCCATGCTACAACGTGTGCGCTGCAATGGGCTACTTAGATCTATTGATTTTCATAATTGTTTTTCATGTTATGGGTCATTTTAACATATTAGCTCATAATTTGATGTGCTTTCCACGGCCCTGTCACGAAATTGGGCCAGAGCAAATTGAATCCGAGCAGCTTATTCAAGAATATAATGAACAAGCATTTATTATGTTGAAGGACATAATAATATACTATGAATATATTAAAGAGTAAGTTGAGATGAGATACTTTACCATTTTATTTTAAATTTTATCGTCCACAATATTAGACACTTTAGGCTAAGAGCTTAGAATATTTACGCATAGAAACCTACATAGGCGCTTGAAAGTAAGGCCAGTTTTGGTTAACGACGGGCTACGTTTCGTCCGTGTGCGCATCTGTACTTAACTTCAATGTCATAAGTACAACATAACACGTGTCTATTTATGATTGGTGCGTAGAAATGTACACATAAAAGCAAGAGCTTAATCTTTCACAAATCTGTTGTATGAAGGCTTCTCGTTCTACGTGTTTTTGTTATAAGATTAAGAGCTACATTCCTATGCTGCGTTGACGACGTGGCATGGAGGAGCAAAATTAGTGATGTTATTCTTAGCATTACGATACACGATGATGTTATGGCCAATTCACGCGCGCTATCTCGTTCATGCTCGGAAGTTTCTGGTAGAAGTTGGAGTGCTTAACATCTAAAGAAAAGAAATTATATGGTTTGATGATGAACACATAAAGTGTGTGCAATTAGACCAGTCTTTAAGAACTCGCTCGCGTTTCATAAAAAAACACTCGTGTTTTAATAATAATAATAATAACGATCAACGAAAAACTAGCGAAATATACAGACTTAGCGATAGAGCTCAGACGCTCAGACGCCAGTGGCAAGCAAACGCAGTCCATATAGTCCCCATAGTTATATCCACAACAGGAATAGTACCCAAAACATTAAGGAATAGTCTAGAAATCCTTAAGATACCAATAAATATCATTCATAGTTTGCAGAAAGCCATAATTTTAAACATATGCCGTATAAATCGAAAATTCTTGACGTCATCGACAATAACCCAATAGATTGGATACAACCATAGAGTATTTATTATAGTGTCCAACCGAAACACGTTTTTCTGCCGAAACCGAAACTGAAGCCGAACCTTTTATAAACGTGATTAAAACGTTGTATAAAATGTCAGCGGGCCTTTTTTCCTAGATCTAATAATGAATACAATGAAAAATTTCGCTGACCGATGGAGCTAAGTGTTTCAATTTCAGTATGTACGAACGATTGGATGCTTTTCTGTTCTCGCCTGGAGGTCGTATTTCTTAACCGATGCTCATGAAATTTTGTGAGTATGTTTGATAAATATATATTTAGATTCTTTTTGTCGATTAGAGAAATTTATAAAAAGTGCAGATGGATATAGAGAAAGGTGGGTTTAAACAAAGTAAAAAAAAAAACATATTTCAGGAATTACACAACAAACTCACGTTTCACTTTTGTTGAATTGATATTTTAACATTGACACTGGGTCTAAATTAAATTACCCAAAAAGTGAAAAGCATTAACAGCTGTAATACTGTACTGAGGCAGCGATCTGTTAATTGTAGATGTTATAAAATGAGACAAGTTTAAAAACCTAGCAACAAAATAATTGTTTGAGTTTGAATTTTTATAATTGCAATCAGGCAGCTTCGAAACACTAATTCAAACGTAGGTACTCATTTTATTACATACACGCAACAATGACGCATCCTAAAGTCGTTTTATGAGATAAGTAAACCTCCTCACTTTTATTCTAAATAAAACCAATATCGCCGTAATTTTTATTATTAAGAAAATTTGCGTTAAAAATTACACTATGAGTTCATAAATTCGTAACAAAAATAAATTAAGTAAATTTAAAGTAAATATAAATTTTTAGCCGCAAATCTCCGCTATTTTGAAAATTTCAAAAAACTGAATTTCCGAAAAATACCTACTATAATCTTTATCGAACATACTCACAAAATTTCATGAGAATCGGTTGCGAAATGCGACGTTACTGCAAGACAACAGCCGGTATACGCATGGACATCCAAACATCCGGGCATACGTAAGAATTTTGGGCCACGCTGAAATGGAAATGCTTTGCTCGCTCGGTCAGTTACTTAACAATTTCGGGGAACAAACACAAACGTCACCTCACTGAGCAAAGTGATTCACCGGCCGGCGGAGTCAGGCGAGCGACGCCGTATTGCCAGCCGTGCCGACTGCCGAGCGCACCAGACGTTAGCCGAACGCGACCCGATAGTATGATGTTGTAAGTTTCGGCGCAGCCGAAAGGTTCGGCGGTTTTTTGGCCGAAACCGAATCTTTGGCCGAAACATGGTTCTTAGGCCGAAACTTAACCGAAACCGAAACTTCGGTCAGTCACTAATTTATTATGCTTGGCTATTGCCCGCATAATGAACATAAAAACCCTTTTCAAAAGGAGATAAAAATCTAAAGATAAAAGATAATAATAATAAATGTTTATTTCAGGCAATTCAGTACACCCATAATACAAATTAAAAGCAAAAGCGAATGTAAAAAGTAGAATAAAAATAAAATATAAACATAATGCGAGTAATACAATGATTACTTCTTGTTCCCGTCCTGTTGCACAGATAGCCAGTACCTAAAAATAGGACTGTACAAGTCGTTGTACACGGCCCTCAAGATGTTGTTCTTGGAGCGGCGTAGTCCCTCCCAAAAGGAGGCGATACGGTTGCGCATCACGGCGAAGAAATCAGGGACCCCGGCCTCGGCGAACATAGTTGAGGCACTGCAGTACCTCGGTAGCCCCATCAGAATCCTGAATATGTTATTATACTGCACTCTGATGGCGCTATACGCTTTCCTGCTGTGCCTCACCCACAATTGACAAGTGTAGAAAGAGAGACAATAATCGTTAAATAACGTATACTTGACTCCCATGCTACACCTAGCAAATTTTCGGGCTATCATATTTCCCCGCACGGCCAATGCCCTCCTTTCACGCTCTATATCTTCGTCATCCCTCAAGTCCCCAGAAAAGTATATGGCCAAGATATTTAAACTGCTGCACAACACGAACCCTTTCCCCATTATTAAGCCAACACCACCAGTTCTGTTTTTACTGGGAGCCCTTTGATTCGTAAAAATTTTTTTCGTCGAATGTATCATTTCGCCGAAAAATCGTTTCGTAGAATTTTTATCCTTCTGTAGTCATAAATTTTCCATAATTCTTGCAAATATCATCCTATTGATTAGGTTAGGTTAGGTTAGGTTTGTTTTAAAACAATCTCAAATAGTTGACGGTTGCAAAGAAAAATGGCTTTCTACGAAATGATTTTTTGGCGAAATGAAACATTCGACAAATAAATTTTCTACGAATCAACATAGACCCGTTTTGGCTACATTATATTTCAGCCCATGTGAGTTAACATACTCTTCACAGACTAATAATAGCTTCCGCAAGCCCTTGATGGAGGGGCTAAGCAGCACCATGTCATCAGCATAACTGAAGCTGTTATACAGATATCTCCTATGTGACAACCTATTTCAGTGCTCCTTAACCTCCCCATCAAGTCGTTAATGTATATTAAGATTACGAGGGAGGTTGAAGAGGTCCGGAGAGGTGAGACCCCCTTGGCGCACCCCGCATTCTAATAAATAACTAATAGATGTCGTGTCGCCCCATTCTACAAAGTTCGTTTGGTTTCCGTACCAGTGTTCAAAGGCTCGTACTAGCTCCTCAGGTACACCTGAGCCACGCATCTTGTCCCAAAGAATCTCATAATTCACAAGATCAAATGCGCGGCTCAGGTCAAGAAAGCATGCGTAGACCGACTTACCGTTACTCACGTAGTGATAAACAGCATGATTTAAACTAATGATAGCTGAGTCAGTCGAGAGACCGGGACGGAAACCAAACTGCGCATCATCAATGCAAATTGCTCTGAGCAGTTCTGGTTGCAGCAGCCGCTCAAATATCTTCCCAATGATCGTACCTAAAGAAATTGGTCCAAGTCTCCAGTTTTATTTTAAAAGCTTTTATTTAACTTGCAATGTATGTATGTATGTATGTATGTATGTATGTATGTATGTATGTATGTATGTATGTATCTAAGTATGTTTGTTCGGGTGAAATCTTGCAACTCAATTTTGAAGCAGATATCGTCAACCGATTGAGCTGAAATTTTGCATACTTACTTAACATTGATGACAATTCAATAATATGGTACTATGGGGCTGATCTGATGATGGAGCCGGAAGGTGGCCATAGGAACTCTATAATAGAAAAAGCAATCCTACCGAGCTTGGGCTCTTTAGAATCGTCTCAGTGAGCATTTGATGGATATCCAAAGAAAAGTACAGTCGGCTATAAAAGCTTGCCACTAAAATGTCATTTTTGACAGAAACTTATTTAACAATTGGGACGACAACCGTTTTAAGCCCTTACGTTATGTAACAGTTGCGTAAACTAAGAAAAGATTTTATTTGCATACTTGGATAAATATTATTGAAAAGTGCTGCCTAACATTATCTTTTGCAGGTTCATGTCAGAAACTTCTTCTGTCTTTGATCTGACTTTATGTGTATACCTCGCCTTCATTCAGTTAAATGGCGTCGTGTTTCTTCTGGAATGTTCTTTACTGGTAACTATACACTGCACTCTTTAGGAGCCTTACTCCTTTTAAAAATATTTTTGTCCTATTATGACAAATATATTTAATTTATTTAATGTCAAACACATGTAAGTTAACAGTTGCACACCAAAACACTTACACATTATTAATAAAGTAAAATTCCATATACAGCACAGCATAATGATAATGAACATAAACTATAAATATTACATTAAATATACAGTCAGTGTCAATACAAATTATGATTAAATTACCTTAAATAAAATATTATTACAATATTGCACCGTAATTCTCAAGACACAGCCTCACGCGCCTAAGAAAAACTCCAAGGCTGTCATTAAAAATATCCGTATCAGGGTCTTGCGAGTACAAATTATTAATCAGCTGCAATGCCCTCTGAGTGGGAGCGTTGTCGCCGCTATATTGATAATTTTAACCAAGTTTTTGAAATGAATAATATATTTTCCCGAGTTCTAGGTATTATTACTAATCCTTTTATGGCGGCTCGAAGCTTGTGCCAGTATCAGTTTTTTGGTTTATAACCAATGCATGACTTCTGTGTTAAATATAAATAAGAATTATAAAAAAAAAAAAAACATGAGATGAAATGAACATGAACAAAGATGGCCGATGAATCCCGAGTTCAAGGTAGTAACATAGCTATTTCATGCTGTCATTGCGTGCAGTCGAAAATGAATTGAAAGGAACAGTTTTCTGTGTGTATTCAATTTCGAGTAGTTTTTGAAACAAGAATTATCAATGAAAAATTCAAACTGTAGATTTCAAATATTTACCAATTTATCCCAAAAGCCCTGTTCTAGGTAGTAACATCAATAAAATGTTGAGAAACATGTTTGATCATAGAGAAAAATATCAAAAACAATCAGCATTTTGAAAGGAATAAGGCCTCTTAAGTCTAAACATACCTAGTAACCGTAACCAGGGATGTTTTACATTACAAACACATGTATGGATCTGGTTGTCTGAAATAAACGCCTTATATTTTCTACATTCCTTTATTGATCTCATCTTTCATCTTAGGCTAGGTTTTTTTACAATAAATTTGTATGAAAACTAAATGAAATATTGGGGCAATGGTGATAGGACATTTGATACTTGTGTGATATAAAATGCGGGCACGTCAGTTCGTAAGGTTTACAATAGTAGATTGTTTGACAAGGGACTAAAATAGGCCAAGAGTATCGCAATGGTTTTTAGCCACGCGTTATATACTCTGATTTTCAATACATATCAACGTCTTCTAATTTCGACTGCGAGAGGATAAGTATCCTTAGCGATGGCGGCGGCATGTCAGGCTTTTAAACGATGGTAGGTTTGGATGCCATTTGTATGGAGCATTGTCAGCGCTGTCGAAAGTCGAACTTTAACGATAATTTCTGACTCTTCGAGCGTTCTAAGTGTAGTTAGCCCCATACAGGCATTTGATCCCAATAAAAATGGGATCTTTTGAAATCCGCAACATTTTTTTTTATATGCCTAATAACGAATTTATTTTTCAGACATACGAAGCACTGATGAGGTATGGATTGCTTGCGTTCTTTGTATTTCAACAATTATTTCAAACATCAGTTATATTTGAACAAATCAATACAAAGGTCAGTATGGTATGGTATACATACCTAAGTATGACACTATAATAGTTATTGTGACTACCGTTAGTTTAAAAACTACCTAACTATCTACATAGGATAAGATCTTTGATATCATGATGAATGTGTGTGTGTAAATAAAGATGTGTATGCAAATGTACATAAATAAATAAATAGATAAAATAAAAAATAACTGTCCAACAACCTCACAAGAATCGATTTTCTCCCAAATTAAGCTCAAGGCCTTACCTATTCCTTTTAAAAAAATTTTTTTCCAGATTATGACGAATATATTGATAATTTCAACCAACTTTTTGAAGTGAATAATTCTTTTCCCCGTGTTCTAGGTAGTAACATAGCGAATTCATGCTTTCATAAAAATTAATTGAAAAAACTAATTCACCGCGTGAATTTTGTCAATTTCGAGTAGTTTTTGAAACAAAAATTATCAATGAAAAATTGAAACTCTAGGGTTCAAATATATACCAATAAATCCCAATAGCCCTGTACTAGGTAGTAACAAGAATAATATTATGTTAAAAAACATGTTTGATCTTAGAGAAAAATGTCTAAAACAATCAGCATTTTAAAGGAGTAAGGCCTCTTAAGGGTACTAGACGACGATATACATACTTACATAGATAAATATATACTTAAATACTCCCATGCACAAATATTCGAGTTCATCACACAAATATTTGCCCTGGCCGGGATTCGTACCCGGGACCTCCGGCTCAGTAGGCAGGTGTACTTCAAACTGCGCCTACCGCGTCGTCAAAAAGTAGGCCTTAAGTTTTTTTCCAGCTCGATTCAAAAAACCACTTTGTTTTATGGCCTCTCATTATGTAACAGTTGCTGTAAGTATTAAATTATTTTTGTCACAGAGTGAAAGACTAGCAAATAAAGTATACGATTTACCGTGGGAGGTGATGGACACCAGAAATAGGAAAATGGTTTTAATATTCCTTAAGAACGTGCAGAATACGCTCTCTCTGAAGGCCTGCGGTGTCGTTCCTGTGGGAGTTCTGACCATGTCTGCGGTAAATATTGATATCGACACCCATATCGTAACATTTCTCTGACGAGTCCAGATACTGTAGGTAAATAACTTCTTTACTCTGAAATGGCGACTAAAGAACTGCCAGCTTCGTCACTCAGCAATTCAGTTTTGCAATAGGGCGAAGAATGCTAACACTTTAGTACGATACTGCGGAGCCTCTCTTTAGACGTAGTTTGGTTTTAGTTTTTTTTTTATTAGTAGATTTACCTATTTAGTTTAAGATTTATTTTAGGTATTGTACCTATCACTTACTTGACACGTTATTATTTTAATAAATACGCAAGAAATAGTTATTTGTTATGCAAGGCTGCAAAGTTGTTATTTGGCGCGAGTGTTGAAATTGAAAGGTGAGCGTAGCGAGGCTTTCAAGACACGAGAAGCTAAATAATTTTGCAGCCATGCGGAACACACACCTTTTCACCTCACTACAGCGAGGAAGTGCAAGATTCAAGAAAAACAAGTAAAACATAAAAATAATCATATTTAATTTTGCCTTCTATTTAAAACATCAAATTTAAAACATAACACAATCAAATCCAAACCAAATAAATACGAGAGAAGCACACATATTTAAAATTAAAAGTAATATGGCCGTAATTTGTATTATCGTCGTGTATATTTTATCGTTGAGTTTTTCTTAATATATTTGTATTTAAAACGACTTGACACATTCAGTGTGAATGTGGGAGAATGCATGGCATTCTGGGAAGGATTAGTTGGCCACTCGGAAGTATTTTCCATAACACTTGCTTTGGAAGTTATTGGACGATGGGATCCGAACAAGGTTATTTCGGCTTTATATTCTTTAAAAACGCCAATAGTTTCGGTAGATTACTTATCGTCTCCAAATATTTATAACAAATCCTTTTTCGTTTTAATGCAGGCTTTTAGCATTGAATAAATACTCCAAATTGGGCTTAACTTTCTTGTTTTCGATATTTCTATAAAGTAAGACAACAGTATGTACGAACAGAACAAATTTACGTTGTTTACGTGAATTGTGAAAAGTCCAACTTTTTAATTAGTTATTTTTTTCTCGGGTGCGTTCAGGAATTACACTCTTATGTTCCAACTTTTATAACAAATAAATATTAAAATTTCTGTTGTATTTAATATATTTACTTGTCAAAATATGTAAATTAAACTGAAATACTTACTGTTTAGTATTAACCTTTATACTGATTCATTTATAAATGGCGGGGACACTGGCCGCTTTGCTGCTCTCTGTATAAAAAATGTAACTAGACTTCAGTGTCAAAATAGTGTCTGCGAAAACAACAAGAATTACAGCTAAACATTATTTATTTAAACCGTGTGATCAAAAAGGAAGCTGACGGAGGCCTCCGAAACAGAACGGGCACATCAGCAACGGTAAGTCCTTGATATTTATTCTTGGATCAGTATAGAGTATTTTTCCTGACTCCACACCAAGATCCTCCCTTCGTTACCTACAGTCCGCTAACGGCTTTACGCCACATTTTCTGGTCCTTCGAGCCGGATTTTCAAAATTTTGAACCGAGCTATTTTTTTTGTTTAATTCCCCAAATTATAATCTATAATATACCTAACCGTTGCTTCCGTCGCGAATCGTATTCGCTATAAAGCTATTCCCTTTTCTCACAGATTTCCAAAAATATAATTCAACCAATTCGTCATATTTTTGTCCGTGACAAAAATGGCGGAAGGCGAGGTGCAATCTTTATTGCAAATTAGCACTTTGACAATTAAAAAAGAATATTTGTTCAAAAAATTACAAAAGGCGTATGATGTATCCAAAACTGTTAAATTGGATAGTCTAGACTCGGTACAGAATTACATGGTACAGTTTTCAGAACTTGATGACGCTCGTAGCGATTTCGAAAAAATTGTCATGGAAATTATCATGCTTGAAATGCAGTCAAATCCTAAGGCTAAACCTTCAACAAGCGCGTTAGAAAGCTTCGACGAATTATATTATGTTTGCAAAAAGGTAGCTTTGAACTGCACGCGTATAGTCCAGGAGCCAACCGAAAAATATTCAACTGTAACCAAGGATGATTGTCTAGCTAGGCCGGTCTTACCGAAGCTAACGTTATTTGAATTTGACGGGCAGGTAGAGAACTGGGCTACATTCCATGATACCTTCGTGTCTTTGGTTCACAATCGCAAGTTCGAGAACATAGATAAATTTCATTATCTCCTATCTTGCGTCAAAGGTCCAGCACTGAGCATTGTCAGAAGTCTTCCGATCACGTCATTCAATTACCCACTTGTTTGGCAAAGCTTACTTGATAAATACCAAGACGTTAGGGCGTTGACCGGCAGATATCTGGACAAAATGCTGAACTTTTCGCCTTTGACAAAAGACAGCGTAGCGAATTTAACCTCGTTCGTGGAGACTTTTGATCATTCGTTGAAAGCGATTCACGCCTTGCAGATTGAGAATTTGGACGACTATCTATTTTGTCATTTGGCATTACGTGGGTTAGACAGTCATACTCGGAAATTGTTTGAAGAAAGCCGCGATCAAAATAAATTACCGATTTTCGCGGATTTAATAAATTTCGTCAACAAACAAATTAAAGTTTTGGAACATACATTTCCTAGTGCCGGCTCCCGGACTATAAACAATCAACAAGTCAAAGTGAAGTCATCTGTCAACTTCGCACAACCGAGTCATAAACCGGCCAATTTCAAATATTCGAACATAACTTCGTCTTCACAAAAGGTTGGATTAGCTGTTTCGCGCTTTGATACTCAAAATAATTCGAACCAAAACAAACTGACTTGCGTGCATTGCAACTCAAATTATCTGATTTATCGTTGCGAACAGTTTCGTAAACTGTTAGTTCAAGACAGGATTGACCGTGTCAATGCCTTGAAACTATGCACCAACTGTTTAAAAAGTGGTCATGAAACGTCAAGTTGTAAGAGCAACATGACTTGTGGAGTTTGCTCTCGGCCTCACCACTATTTACTACATCGGGATGCAAGTGTTCTGCAGGCAACGGCCGTGCCGACGCCGCAGACGCCCCGTGCTGCCGTGCATGCAGCGGGGCCTTCACTACCGCGCTCCGTGAGTGTGGCTGTGACACCCGATCCAACCGTTACTGAGAATCTTCATTCCGTGACTGAAAATTCCAGTTCTTACGGTATAGTACTGGGGACTACGAGGACTCTAATCGTTGACATCACTGGTCAATATCAGAACTGCCGTGCCGTTCTTGATTCTGGAGCTCAAAGCTCATTCATTACTTTGAACTGTGCTCAACGTTTGGGTCTACCTCGCAACAAATGCCCTTACACGGTATCAGGGCTAGGAGGTGAACTAGTCAAAAACTTTGGCATGGTGACATGCGACTTAAAGCCGTGTAAATCGGACGTTCCGAGTTTCCGGCTAGAACTGGTCGTAGTAGAGAAAGTTTCATCCGAAATGCCAAATGTTTCGTTTCCACCGGAAGTCGTGGAAGAATACAAGAATTTCGATTTGGCTGACCCATTGTTCTACGAAAAGTCATCGGTAGATATTCTGTTGGACAACGGTGTCGTGTCTGATTTGATGTTGGACAAGCCGACTAATGTCAAGCCGAACATACCCAAGGTGATTGAGACGGTTTTCGGTTATGTCGTAAGTGGAAGATTATACAACGAAAGTAATCAACTGTATGGCGCACTCCGCATTCAATCGGTTAACGCGCGTAGTCCAAGCGCAGCCGAGGGGTTAGGTGGGGCGCGGCGGCCATCTTGCGGTTGCTATCCGCGGTGCAGCGATCGCGCGCGCGCTCAGTTAGTCGGGTCCGATCATTGCGACGATCACATGTACTTGAGAATCCTCCCCGCGTCTCGCTCGCTCGTCGCGCATATGTGTACCGTGTTAACTGTTAAATGTACTTAAACTGTGTTGAGAAACCTGTAAACAGTGTAAACTTAATAATAAACTATAGTGTGTCGCCAAGCCCTTGTTTCCTTCGCTACTCACCCAACGAGCTAACCTACAGTGGCCGCCCAACTAAGTGGCCTTGAACGAACCCAGTGCCCACAGATATCATGCCACCAAAGGGTCCGAAGACACGAGCGGGTCAAGCGGCAGTGGACCACCAGCGGGACAGACGAGGAAGCGACGATTACTCAAGCGACGAGGACCGCGACTCTGTGGTGGGCTTAAATATGCGCGCTAGCGACGACGCCGGCCCAGCCCCCACGCGCGAGAACACTCACGAACCACACGACCAGCAGGGCATCGCTCGCGACGACGGCGGCGGCAGCCGCGCCGGCAGTAACGGCGCCGGCGCACCCGCCTTCGACACCGAGCGGCTGCTAACTACGATGATGGAGGCGTTCGCTCGAACGCAGGCGGAGACTAACCGCACGCTAATGGAAACCCTGCGATCGCTTCACCACGGCGGCCCGCAGAGCCCGAACCCGGCATCGCCTACGACGAACGGGTCAACGACCGGGAACTTCGCGAAGTGCACCGCTCGATTCGACGGACAATCACGCGACCCCGAAGTGCTGGAGGCGTTTCTCGACGCAGTGGAAGTGTATAAGGAGTGCGCTGACGTGACCGACGAACACGCGCTACGTGGTCTTCCCATGTTGCTGTGTGGCGAGGCGGCGGTGTGGTGGCGCGGCGCCCGCGCGAGCATCGCGACGTGGCCCGGCGCGCTAGCGCGCCTGCGCGCCACCTACGGCGTTCAGAAGCCTGCATACCGCGTGCTACGAGAGGTATTCGCGTCCGAACAAAGTGAGTGTGAGCGTGCCGAGGTATTTATATCAAAAGTGCGATCCCTATTAGTGAAATTGCCCTACGTTGTACCTAAAGTTATGCAAGTAGATATTATTTACGGTTTACTTCACCGCCGTATTCGTAAACGGTTGTCTCGCGATAATTGTTTAGATGTGGATAATTTGTTAGAGAGAGCGAGACTCGTGGAAGACACGATAAACGAAATAAATAATAAATCATCGATCATCCCCGCGCCTGTCGCGACGAGTTTACCTACGAAGGGCCAAAGCGCGAGCGCGGCGCTCGATCGCGGGGTTACCATGAGTGCGAGTGCTACTACGGGTTCGAAACTCACCTCTAACTCGGATGAGATTTCTAAGCGTATTCGCGTCAAATGTTCGTACTGTAAATCATTCGGCCATACTGTTAACGAATGTCGAAAATATAATAATAAACCCGGCGATGATAAAATAGGCGTAAGCGCTCAGTCATTACGGTGCTATGGATGCGGCCAGCCCGGGGTAGTTCGGTCGAAATGCGATATATGTGCAAAGAAGTCGGCACCGTCTAGACCGTCCGACTTCAACGTCGTAGGCAGTGACTATTTTACCACAACGTCGCACCCATTAATATCTATAGGCGTAGTCGGCAAACAAGGGGTTGCAATAGTCGATACCGGGGCTACACATAGCGTGGCCAGCCCGTTACTGTACCGCTTGTTCGTGGATAGCGGCGTGTGTTTCCAGGAAACTGAACGCGTTATCGGCCTCGCCGACGGTTCGCGACACACGAAGTTAGTTAAGATGGCCACGGTGGCGGTTACCGTAGGTGGACGCGTGATCGACACCGAATTTTGGGTATTCCCGGGTGACGACACCCGAACACTCCTTGGTCGTGATTTTATCATTAGTGCGGGTATAGTTTTAGACATAGCTCAGGAGACCTGGCACTTTGCAGATAACCCCAAGGAGAGATTCTCTTTCGAGTACTCTTACGTACTCAACGAACCGGCCGTGTTGGACACTCTGACCGATGACTGTGACGTATCGTTGCGTCCGGACGAAGGTACAGTGTTATCGTCTCAGCAGAGAGCTGCACTCAACGGGCTCCTACACGAAAGGGCCAGCCAGTTCGCCGCAGAGGGGCCTCCTACCGATTTTGCGGTCCATAAAATTAAGGTAAGTGACACGCAGGAGCCTCTCGCGACGCCTCCCTATAGACTCTCACCACCCAAGAAGGAGGCGCTTGAGAAGGAGCTGCACAAGCTGGTCAGCACCGACGTGATAGAGGAGTGCGAATCGCCGTGGGCGTCGAATGTGGTCCTTGTGAAGAAAAAGGATAACAGCTACAGGTTATGTATAGATTACCGCAAATTAAACGCGGTAACGGAACCGGACCGCTACCCTCTCCCGAGGATTGAAGACATCTTGCACGCCGCGAAGACTGCTAAATACATGACCACTCTCGATCTCCGAGCCGGCTATTTTCAGGTGAGCGTAGACCCTAGTGACAGGGACAAGACGGCGTTCACCACACCGCTCGGCACGTTCAGGTTTAAACGCATGCCCATGGGCCTGCGCAACTCAGGGGCAACATTTCAGAGGCTCATTGACAGATTCAAGTCCAATTTACCCGGGGTTACCCTTTTAGCTTACCTGGATGACCTGCTGGTGCTGTCCGATCATTCCTTTGAGAAACACCTCGCCGACCTTGAATCTGTTTTTGACCGACTCGCAATGTTCAACCTGCGAGTTAATCGCGAGAAAAGTCACTTCGCCAGGGAGTCCGTGAAGTTTTTGGGTCACATTATATTGCCGGGCGGCATACACGTGGATCCTGAGAAGACAGCAGCGATTGCCGACATGCCGACACCTAGGAACGTAAAGCACCTAAAATGCTTCTTGCAGACCTCCAGTTGGTTTAGGCGGTTCGTTCCGAATTACGCTGAAGTTGCCAAACCATTGACGACGCTCCTGAAAAAGGCAAGTGCTTGGCAGTGGGGTTCGGAACAGCAGGCCGCTTTCGAGCACATCAAACAGCTGCTGGTGTCGGCACCAATACTCCGTCAGGCCGATGCGACGCTGCCCTTCGTACTCAGGACCGACAGTAGTGGTTACGCCCTCGGGGCGGCTCTCCTTCAGGGGGAGGGAGCTGATGAACGTCCCGTGGAATATGCCAGCCGCCTTTTGACTCCAGCAGAACGGAATTACAGCACGACGGAGAGGGAGGCCTTGGCCGTCGTCTGGGCCGTTTCAAAGTTCAGGGGGTATATAGACGGAGCTGACGTCGTCGTAAAATCCGATCACCAACCGCTCAGGTGGTTGATGAACATGAAGACTCCAAGCGGCCGGCTGGCAAGGTGGGTTCTTAGCTTGCAGGAATATAACCTGAAAATCGAATATACGCCAGGTAAGGCAAACGTCATAGCCGATACGTTGTCGCGCCCGGCATGCATCGAAGACGCTGATTGCGACCTATGTTGCGCCACCGCCGATATGCCCTCTCGCAGTCTGAAAGACGTGCGCGAGGGTCAGCTGAAGGACCCAGAAGTGAACAAAATCATAGAGGCGTTGGAGGCGGACGATTCTATCAGCGGGCGTATATGGGCCGACAAAGGGTACGTGCTTGCCGGGGGCGTGCTATACCGCTACGGACCTGAAAACGAGGAAAATGACGATGCTAGTCTGGTTGTCCCACAGCAAGAGCGCGAGAAAGTTATGGCTGAGTACCATGATGCACCCACCGCTGGTCACATGGGAGTGGAGCGTACGCTGCAACGCTTAGTTGGTAAATATTACTGGCCAGGGATGCGCTCCTACGTTTCACAATATGTAAAAAATTGCGTACCTTGTCAGCGTTACAAGGCAGATAACCGGAAGCCGGCTGGACTGCTGCAGACGCCCGCCTACACTCGGCGGCACGAAGTACTAGCCGTTGACCTCTTCGGACCCCTACCTGAAACAGAAAAAGGTAACAAGTGGATACTTATAGTCGAAGATACCTGCACACGATGGGTGGAGTTGTTTCCTCTTGCAGCAGCCACGAGCGAAGAATGCGCCACCGTGTTGGTGTCAGAGGTATTCTTACGGTACGGGGTGCCCAGGCGCCTTGTGAGCGACAACGGTGTCCAATTTATCAGCGAGGTTATGCAGCAAGTCTGTCACGTTATGCGCATCACACAGTCGTTCACTTCTTATTACCATCCGGAGGCGAACCCGGTCGAACGTAAGAACCGGGACATGAAGCCGCAGCTGGCGATCTTAGTAGGTAGAGATCACGACACGTGGGATAGGCACTTACCTGCAATCCGGTTCGCGATGAACTCGGCAATTTCGTCGGGCACCGGTTACTCGCCCTCCTACCTCAGCTTCGCACGAGAGATGCGAGCGCCAGCGGACGTGCTGTCCGAGATGCGGGAAGTGATCGAGAAGGAGAATCACGTAGGTGAAATCACAACTTACCTCAAACGGATGTCCGTAGTGCTCGTGAATGCACGCGACATTCACGAAACCGCGCAAGCCGCGCGCAAACAATACGCCGACGAGCATCGTCGTCCGGCGCCGGACTACCAGGTTGGTAACCTGGTGCTGCTGAAAACCCAGGGGCTTAACGACACGGCGAAGGGACAAACGGCCAAGTTCATACCTCGCCGTGACGGACCTTACAAGATTAAAAGCATTGTCAGCGCCACGACGTACATTCTAGAGCGGTTGAGCGACGGCGTAGTGCTCGGGAAATATCACAGCTCGACATTGACACCCTTCGTTGGGCGCGTCCAAGCACCAGTACAGGAGAAGCGAAAGAGAGGTAGGCCTCGCAAGAACTAACCCGATCGCGGGGACGTTCGTTCGGGTTAGAGGGGGAGCCTATGGCGCACTCCGCATTCAATCGGTTAACGCGCGTAGTCCAAGCGCAGCCGAGGGGTTAGGTGGGGCGCGGCGGCCATCTTGCGGTTGCTATCCGCGGTGCAGCGATCGCGCGCGCGCTCAGTTAGTCGGGTCCGATCATTGCGACGATCACATGTACTTGAGAATCCTCCCCGCGTCTCGCTCGCTCGTCGCGCATATGTGTACCGTGTTAACTGTTAAATGTACTTAAACTGTGTTGAGAAACCTGTAAACAGTGTAAACTTAATAATAAACTATAGTGTGTCGCCAAGCCCTTGTTTCCTTCGCTACTCACCCAACGAGCTAACCTACAACTGTCATTAAATTTACATCTGTCGATTTCTGAAGAGAAGACTTTGGACAAAACGCTGCGTGACTTCTGGGAAGTAGAGGAATTGCCGTGCAAACCTGTACTCAGCCCTCAAGATCAGCTGGCTGAAGATATATTCGTGCGTGATCACTCCCGTGATGAGGGGGGGAGATACATCGTGCCGCTGCCTTTTGTGACTGATACGCCGACACTTGGAGACTCTCGAGTTGCCGCCGAACGACGATTGCTGGCAACAGAGCGCAAACTTGCGCGTTCACCAGTTCTGCAGCAAGCATACAACGACTTCATGCTCGAGTATGAGAAACTTGACCACATGGAATTGTACACTGGTAGCGAGTCAAGCAAGTATCTGATTCCACATCACAGCATTTTAAGGCCGAGCAGTACGTCAACACCCTTGCGCGTCGTATTCGATGCTAGTGCAAAAACGTCTACAAACATCTCTCTCAACGATACTCAGTTGACAGGACCAAACCTCTACCGTGATATAGGTTCCATTATAACCAATTTTCGATTATTCGAATACTGTTTCGCAAGTGATATTTGCAAAATGTATCGTGCAATCCTTGTGCGTGAATGTGATAGAAAATATCAACACATATTATATCGGTCGTCCGTAGACGAGCCGATTAAAGTCTATGAATTAAAAACGATTACATACGGCGTAAGTTCGAGTCCATTTCTGGCCATTCGTACTTTGCTACAATTAGCCAATGATGAAGGTGAACGTTTCCCTTCAGCTGCTAATGTTGTGCGACAAGGTATCTATATGGATGACATTCTATGGTCATGCGCAACCTTCTCCCAAGCCTGTGCATTGCAGGACGAGTTAATTAATATGCTACAGTGCGGAGGACTTGTGCTAAAGAAGTGGTCTAGCAACTGTGAAGAATTATTCGAGCGCGTTCCAGTTGAACATCGTGAAACTACTGTCACTTTTCAAAAGGATCGGGATGACGTTTCGATTAAGCTTCTGGGCTTGAAATGGTCTCCGGTGTTTGACGCGTTCAGCTTCTCTTTGAACAAGCAAGATACCGTCAATACCAAGAGATCTGTACTAAAGACTCTAGCATCTAGTTATGATCCCGTTGGATATATTTCTCCTTGCACATTTGTTGCAAAGTGCATCCTTCAGGATCTTTGGAAGGTGGGTCTCGGTTGGGATGATCCTCTGCCTCAAGAAGTGTGTGAGCAGTGGTTGACATTCATCACCGAACTACCTCGCCTATCTGAGTTGCAAATCCAACGGCACATATTGCTTCCAGATGTAACAGAATGCGAGCTGGTTGGATTTAGTGATGCATCATCTCGTGGGTACGCTGCCTGCATTTACGTCATATCACGGAGCCAGTCGGATGTAAAGTGCAGATTGCTAATGGCAAAATCGAAAGTCGCACCTGTCAAGGCTCAGACGATCCCTAGAATGGAACTTATGGCCGCGGCTCTTCTTGGAAAACTTATGAAGTACGCATGCGAATGCATAACTCGAGTTGATGTGACTAGAATCACAGCGTTAACAGATTCGTCCATAGTTTTGGCGTGGCTGCAAACTGACGCCTATAAATTAAAGACATTTGTGTGTAACCGTGTTACACAAATAATAGAGTCAATACCACCCCATGCATGGCGTCATGTTAAAAGCGAGTACAATATGGCAGACGTAGCTTCCCGAGGTGTATGTCCGTCGCAATTCATGCTTGATAGCTCTCAGTGGTTTGAGGGTCCTACCTGGATGTACGAAGATCGTGAAACTTGGCCTGTATCAACGTACACAAATAAAAGTGAAACTCAAATTCTTGAGATGAAATCAAACTCTAATACGTTCAGTTTGATATCTCGAAAGACGGAAGAAGAAGATAAACTAGAGTTTGTTGAGCGAGTCTGTAACCGGTTCTCTTCTTTTTCAAGAATGCAAAGAAGCATCGCCTGGATTTTACGTTTACTACGACGATCCCGCGATGACGTTTCAATTCGCCACCAAGTCTTAACGACTGAAGACTTGAACGCAGCCCACGATAGTCTTATAAAGTTAGTGCAAGCTGCATATTTTAAAGAGCAAATTGAAACACTGAAAAGGGGCGAGACGTACATTCCTTCGTTAAGGAAACTTGCACCCTTTCTTGATGCTCGTGGCTTCCTCAGGGTGGGGGGTCGTATCCCGCACTCTGATTTGCCATACAATGCAAAGCATCCCTTATTGTTGCCGAAGCAGAGTAGGTTTACAAAGCTCTTGGTCGAATATTTTCATAAGAAATATTTGCACACAGGTCCGCAAACCTTGCAAAATATTATCAACCAAAGATATTGGATCTTGTCGGCTCGTAGCCTCATTCGATCAATTCACGGGAAATGTAAGAACTGCTTCAAATGTAAACCGACGCTGCTTCAGCCTAAAATGGGTGATCTTCCCTCAACTCGGCTGATGCCTAATAAAGTGTTCGAGAATGTAGGTGTAGACCTAGCCGGACCTTTCTACATAAAGGAAAGTTTACGGCGTAATGCAAAGATAGAGAAGGCTTATTTAGCGGTCTTCGTGTGTTTTTCCACAAAAGCCGTGCATTTGGAAACACTTTCTTCTCTATCTGCGGATTGCTTTCTGGCTACCCTTGATAGATTCGTATCCCGTCGTGGTCTCTCGGCATGTTTTTATTCGGACTGTGGAACGAATTTCATAGCAGCCAGTAAACATCTTGCTGATGTTCAGAAATTCATGTTTGACAACAGCACCCGGCAGGATATTTTGAACGGCTGCGCTCAGCGCTTAATTAACTGGCAGTTCAACCCTCCTAGTGCTCCTCATATGGGCGGTTTATGGGAGAGCTGCGTTCGAATTGCGAAATATCATCTTGTGCGTACTGTCGGTGACAAAGCTTTGACTTTTGAGGAACTCTCAACAGTTTTCTGTAAAATAGAAGCCATAATGAATTCAAGGCCATTATGCGCTCTACCGGCTAGTGATAATCCTCATGAGTTTAATGTGTTAACACCAGGACACTTCTTAGTAGGCAAGAGTCTGACAACTGTACCAGAGTATGATTTACAGTCTGTACCCGTAAACCATTTAACACGTTGGCAATATTTACAAAATTGCTCCCAATTGTTTTGGAAGAAATGGAGCCAAGATTATTTAAACACCTTACAGCAAAGGTCAAAATGGTTCACCTCGCCTCCCAATATCAAAGTAGGAGACTTAGTATTGGTGAAGGATGATCGGGTTTCTCCATGCAGTTGGCCACTTGCAATTGTCGAACAGACACATCCCGGTTTGGACGGCATTGTACGCAAGGTTACCCTGCGTACAAGAGCTAATAATTCTTTATCAAGACCAGTTAACAAACTGTGTCCTCTTCCATACACTTACTAAATTCCCTTCCTCTTTCTTCAATTATGAAGATTTTATTTTCTAGCGCCTCAGTGAGCGCATTTTTCGTTTTATTCCTTTTCCCTATATTTTATGAAAGCCACATAGTGCTTTCGGTGGGGGGTGTTTAGTATTAACCTTTATACTGATTCATTTATAAATGGCGGGGACACTGGCCGCTTTGCTGCTCTCTGTATAAAAAATGTAACTAGACTTCAGTGTCAAAATAGTGTCTGCGAAAACAACAAGAATTACAGCTAAACATTATTTATTTAAACCGTGTGATCAAAAAGGAAGCTGACGGAGGCCTCCGAAACAGAACGGGCACATCAGCAACGGTAAGTCCTTGATATTTATTCTTGGATCAGTATAGAGTATTTTTCCTGACTCCACACCAAGATCCTCCCTTCGTTACCTACAGTCCGCTAACGGCTTTACGCCACACTTACTATTAATATATATAAACATATTCAACATAAAATCCGTGCATGGCGTGAAGAACTTGATAAGTCCAAAATGGCAATTGTTCAGGGCGTCGATTTTAAAGTTTGACATTTTCTCCAAAATCCATTTTCATCTTTAACTCGTGTTTAAAGCTTGATTTATGGATAATTTTCCGCGATCTTTTCATTTACCTTACGTATTCTAGTAAAATCCTCTTATTTTCTGTGATATAAGACTTATCAACATAGGTACCAACGACTTATCAAGTTCTTCCCCATACATTAGTGCCCAAATTGGTGAAAATGTTTTTTAATTTAATTCCTAAAAATCAGTTTTTCATAGTAACTGAAACGTCTAAATTGATTTATAGGTAATTTTATGCAAACTTTTCAATTATTTTACTTATTTTGGTAGAAACATTGTATTTTGTGAGATATTAGACTTATCAACATATTCACCATCGACTTAATCAAGTTCACCATCGACTTATCAAGTTATTCCCCATACATTAGTGCCCAAATTGGAGAAAATGTTTTTTAATTTAATCCCTAAAAATCAGTTTTTCTGTATAATTGAAATGTCTAAATTGATTTAAGGGTAATTTTATGCAAACTTTTCAATTATTTTACTTATTTTGGTAGAATCATTGTATTTTGTGAGATATTAGACTTATCAACATATTCACCATAGAATAAAGGGTATCAATTAAACAATTCTATCGTTTTTCTATACAACTGTTTTGTTTATATAAGGCGAATTAAATGGATTATATCGCGTGTGTTCGTTGTTTGAGTCTCCTGACGTTTCGGCAACTATTTTTGATGAGAAAAACACAAATTTTCGGTGCCAAATACGTCAGAAAGGCACAAACAATGAATAAATATGATACAATCCGTTTGAATTGTTTTATTTTAGTCACGAAACCCGAAGAAAATAAAATTAAAAGTTATAAAAACATTGAATAGATTGTAGTAAATGAATCGTCTTTAATTCAGTAATGCAAAAGCACTTATTCTACAGAAAAACTAGATGAATTTATCTTATTTTTAACTGGCAACATCTTTGTTTTTCTGATCCAATAAATAAAACTGGTCGATGGTTGACAAGGTACCGGTAATGTGAATGATACATACGAAGACACTGTTAACTATACCCCATGGACCTTAACACGTTGTACTAAGGTTTATATTATGTTCACAAATGTACAGTTATCAGTGTTTTCCTTTGTACCAGAGTACACCTCAGATGTGAGAATAACTTGACAAATCGAAATATACATTTCGATAAATTATGAATAATTAATTATGTAAACTTATTATTTGCTGTGTCCATCAACCTGAAAATGATAAATCGACATATGAATTTACGGTAGTTGTGTATAATGAGATAACACGATATATTCATTTGTTATCGTTAAAGTGTGCTTGTCTTCATTCTAATATCTTGATTTGTCAAGTTACGAACGCAATTTTTTTTTTTTGAGAATACGTTGATAAGTTGATATGCAATATTTTTTGTGCCTCATCGCGCTGATATCTCGTTTTGTTCAATAAAATCCGCTAAATATCGAGATATCAATATGATGTCACAGGCCATATCTTCAAAAGTATCATAGATATCGAGTTGTCAATTTTTTTCCTACAAAACCTTGGCCGTAGAAAGCCATTACGCCAATAAAAAAAAACGTATAAGTCGAGTTATCAAGTTCTTCACGCCAGGCACGGAAATAAAGTGTAGAAAAAAATAAAATCTTAAAAATTTGTAACCAAAAACCAGGTTTTTGGACATGATATTGTAGGTGTATTTTTTTTTAAAGAAGTATTCAAACGTTATATAATTTTAGCCGGCCTGACTAGATCGCCCTTTATTAGCGTGCGTTGATTGGTTATTGAAAGATTTATCGACTGATGAATCAGTCACGCGTTGAAGGAGTCTTAAATACAAAAAAGTTACATGCACCATAGAGAATCAAAATCATCGTGTTCGAAATTCAAATGACTTTTGCACGCTAGCGGATAAAATAGACTTTTGCACGCAGATTTCACCCTATAAACGGAGGTTTTCCGAGCGAGTGAGGTGAAAAGGTTGTTTGTTATAGACATAGTATACTATTACATTTACTAACCTTAAACTAACTAAGTACCGATAGGTATATTTGTGTTTACACTTATAAATACGTTTTTTTTTGCAGATTGTAAGAACAACGATTTCCTATTTTCTCATGTTGAACACATTTACCAAGTAGGTCTCAACATGCATTTGAAAAACACTGTAACTGTTTTTCATATTTTAATGAGCGTAAAGAAACTGAGAAAATAACTTCGTATGGGAAAATGAAGACAGAATTATATCAGTAATCGAAAATACCTGTGCACCTGAATAAAGAATAGTAACACTCCATGTTCCGATAGAAGAAGTAAGGTTGAAGCCAGCCGAGCGTAAATTGAGTCGCGTAATTTCGGTCGCGCCATACTTAGTGTGACGTGACCACATGACATGATGTATGTAGGATATGAATTTTAAAACCACCGGAAATATAGAATATCTCACTTTTATTAAAATAAAATAATATCAAAAAAACTAAAACACACTTCATCATTTCCCCGTCCATGACAATCCCCCGAAAACAAAAGCTTTCTTCTCAAGTTATTTTTTAAATCAGTAAAAAGTTTTTAATCCTACAACTCGGCCATTCTGATGTTGTATGGCCCCATACAACCAATTTAACTTACACTTGAAATCAACTTAAAGTACTCAGTAACTTAACAATATAACCGTAGCTGTAAATTAGACATTTAACTTTATCTGTACCTAAATTACAAATGAACCATAGCTTTTAAGTACATTAAGTAACTAGTTAATAAAAATATGTACCTCTCACTGAATTGAAAATAATACATATAACTTAGGCATCTACCTTGCCTTTACATTTCTCTTTGTAGAATAAAAAAAACGGATTACAACAAACTAAGCCCTACATAAAAACCGGCCAAGAGCATGTCGGGCCACGCTCAGTGTAGGGTTCCGTAATTGCTCATCCTTCGCAATAAATTGCTGTTTTAATCCCAAGGTTTAAGTTAAGAAAGATTTTAAGCTCTATAAAAAGGTCGTAAACGCCCTAGAAACTGTAATCACTTATTACCTTCTGGAAGTCAATTTACATCCTTCTAAAGAAAAAATATGAAATTTGGCGATTACTCAAAAACGGCTCGACCGATTTTGTTCAATATAGTTTTTATTGAAAGTACTGATAAGGTTTCATTTACATGAATTTTTCCGATTTTTTTTGACCCGTGGTTGAAAAGTTAGAGGGGGGGGGACACTATTTTTTTTGTTTTCGGAGCGAATATTTACAAAACTGCTGACTTTATCAAAAAATAATGTAAGGAGACCCCTATTATTTTTACAAGACCTATTCAACGACACCCCACACACCAGTGTTGAAAAGAAAAAAAAAAATCACCCCCACTTTAGGTGTTCGAGAGGTACCCGAAAAAAATAAAATTTTTGAATTTTTATTTTACCGTTCTGTCGGCGTTATACATACACATACTTATACCAACTTTCAGCTTTCTAGTACTAATGATCACGGAGCTAAGCCGCGGACGGACGGACGGACGGACGGACAGACGGACAGACGGACATGGCGAAACTATAAGGGTTCCTAGTTGACTACGGAACCCTAATAAAAAGGAAAAACATATCAATTCACTGCACACTGCATTCATATAACACAACAAGGAACTACAAGGAATTTGCAACTTTTTTTCCTAACCTCTTTTTATTTAATAGACTTCACTACTTCTACATAAGAATATAACAATTCTAAATCCTAGCATACATTTCTAATACATAGAAATGTCGTAAATATAAATCAAATAAAATAGACAGTACTTTAAAACATGGAAAACATCATTTTAACCTGGCCGAATTTCATCATTAAAGGATCCTTTGCACCATACAATCTGCACTATTATACTTTGCTAAAACATATTTGTAAAAAATAAACTATCATGAAACAATAACACAGAACGTAATCAATCTGTATCTACAATACAGAGAATAGCAAATATACTTAATTTATACCAAATAACTATGCCACAACATTGTAATTTTAAGTACTGTACTGCTTTGTAAAATTTTAAAACAAGTTAGCTCGAGGAAATGAATATAAGAATACAATGTCTATCAGCTTTGATTTTGAATAAAATAACAACATGCAACTCCATATGTTCATGTCGAATCAACTCTCTTACATACAAAACCTCACCATATCTCTGTCATCAACTTATAATATCATATTATACTAGAGACCCGTTGCGGCGTCGAACCGCCGCTAGAATATGGAAATCCGGTAGTGTTACAGAAAATAACTACTTTATCGATAAGAAGTTTTTGGGGAATGAAGAATAAATTAATACTGTAAAAAAACACATTAAAATTATGTTTTAAAAACGTTAAAACATGCCAGGCTAGAGGCAGGCCTGATAGCCAACTGCCAGCTTCATCGTGACAATTTATTCAACTCTTTTGTAAAAATAACTTGTGCATGACATGTGATCTGCTGATCTGTTTCACAAATAAAATGCATATTATTCGATTTATGGAAAAATATATTCATGACAATAGTCCCATATCTTAAAAATATAATTGACATATTTTCATAGGACCGAACATAAGATTGGTAGAATTTTAATTTGTTGTTCTTTCTTCAGGACATAAATTTATCGATTTGATCGATTTCTATCAATTTCCAGAAATAGCACATGAATCGAAACGACAGATTTGAGGAAACAGGAAATCATGGAGTGCGTAACTGTTTATGTATTCATTTATAATCGTAAATATTTCACAATATTAATAATAAAAAATGTTACAAAAACTCAATTGTATGAAATAGAGAGTAAAAAACGTTTATAGATACACGAAAAACCACTATTATCAATGCTTGTTTTTTTTTATGAAATTCATTAGATCGTGCAAGTTTTCTTAATATGGGTGCTGCCATGTCATCATCATCAATCATTTATTCAATAACAATTACACATTGTGTTTGAAATTCTTACGCTAGTTATACTTAATCAAACCCTACTTACTAATCTAAATAAATTACTGACCAACAATACTCCACCATAAAATGTGTCAAATATGTGTAATAAGAAAAAACAATATATAAAACAGCTAAACATGTTTGAAAAAAGAATAATTCAAACTTTCGTGTCTTTCCTCTCATTGAAATTGTGTCTGACAGAAGAGTGAGGGAGATGCTAAAGACTCTCAAGCCTATAATATAAACCTAATTTTAGGGTTCCTTACCATATTCGGTAAAAACGGAAACCTTATAAAATCAATTTGTTTTGTTGACCGCAGAATTTGTCAATTTTTATTTTGAATGAGAATAAGAATGATCAGCCAGACGTCATTAATTCAAATATGATTTATTCTTGAGCGCGTCGATTTTTTGAAATTTGCATCATATGTAGGTTATTTCTCCATCAAGTTTCGCATGTTAGCGTAACATGTTAATTATTCCACATTGCCAACTCGTCCACAATGTCAGCTCGTCTATATTCCCATCTGGGTCACAATGCCAACTTGTCCATACACCCAACACGTCTACATTGCCAACTCGTTCATACACCCAACTCATCTGCATTGCAAACTCGTCTATATTACCAATTCGTCTCCATTGGCAACTCGTCCATATTCCCAATTCGTCCATAATGCCACCTCGTCCATATTACCAACTCGTCCACAATTCCAACGCGTCCATATTGCTTACTCGTCCACAATGCCAACTCGTCCACAAATACAACTCGTCCACATTCTCAACTCGTACACAATGCCAAATCGTTCATATTGCCCACTCGCCCATACACCCAACTCATCTACATTGCCAACTCGTTCATATTACCAACTCGTCTTTATTGCCAACTCATCTATATTCCCAACTCGTCCACAATGCCAACTCATCCATATTGCTAACTCGTCCACATTTCCAACTCGTCCATACACCCAACTCGTCTACAATACCAACTCGTCCTTATTATTAACTCATCTTTATTGCCGATCTCGTCCATATTATTAACTCGTCCGTATTAGCAACTCGTCTTCATTGCCAACTCGTTTATATTCCCAACTCATCCACAATGCCAACGCGTCCATATTACTTGCTCGTCCACAATGCCAACTCGTCCACAAATACAACTCGTCCACATTTCCAACTCGTCCATATTCCCACCTCCTCCACAATTCCAAGTCGTCCACATTGCCAACTCATCCACATTTCTAACTCGTCCATATTCCCAACTCGATGATACACCCAACTCGTCTACAATACAAACTCGTCCTTATTATCAGCTCGTCTTTATTGCCAACTCGTCCATATTCCCAACTTGTTCATTTTGCCAACTCATCCACATTTCCAACTCGTCCATATTCTTAACTTGTCCACGTTGACAACTCGTCCGTATTACCAAGTCGTCTTCATTGCCCACTCGTCCGTGTTCCCAACTTGTTCATGCCAACTCATCCACATTCCCAACTCGTCCATATTCACAACTCGTCCATAATACCAACTTTTCCGTATTAACAACTCGTCTTCATTGCCAACTCGTCCATAATACGAACTCGTCCACATTGCCCCCTTGTCCATGTTCTCAACTTGTCAATTTTACCAACTCATTCATATTGCCAACTCATCCACATTTCCAACTCGTCCATATTCCCAACTCGACGATACACCCAACTTGTCTACAATACCAACTTGTCCTTATTATCAGCTCGTCTTTATTGCCAAATCTTCCATATCACCAACTCGTCCGTATTACCAAGTCGTCTTCATTGCCAACTTATCCGTATTACCAACTCGTCTTCACTGCCAACTCGTCCATAATGCGAACTCGTCCATAGTGCCCACTTGTCCATTTTCCCAACTTGTCAATTTTACCAACTCATCCACATTGCCAATTCATCCCCATTTCCAACTCGTCCATATTCCCAACTCGACGATACACCCAACTCGTCTACAATACCAACTTGTCCTTTTTATCAGCTCGTCTTTATTGCGAAATCTTCCATATCTACAACTCGTCCGTATTACCAAGTCGTCTTCATTGCCAACTCGTCCATATTCTCAACTCGTCCACATTGCCCACTCGTCCGTGTTCCCAACTTGTTTATTTTGCCAACTCATCCACATTTCCAACTCGTCCACATTGCCCACTCGTCCGTATTCCCAACTTGTTTACTTTGCCCACTCATCCACATTCCCAACTCGTCCATATTCCCAACTCGTCCATATTCCCAACTCGTCCACATTTCCAACTCGTCCATTTTACCAACTCATCCATATTACCAATGAAGATACATTCCCAACTTATCTACATTGTCAAGTCGTCCATATTCTCAACTCGGCCACATTTCCCATCCCGTCGACATGCAAGCGGAAGGACTAAGTTTCTTCTTGTAAAATACCATTTAATTTACCATAACTCATGCCATTTTCCTTGGAATTATTTTTTTGATGGACTTATATATTCATATTTATAATAATCTACCATAAATTTACATATTTGAATGACGTTTAAATTAGTTTTACTATTTTTTTTCTGCTTTGATTTAGATTTAGTAAAACTCGCCTATAGAAATAATCTATTCTTGAATGACGGTCAGTTTTTCTAGTCTTTCGAGCACCAGTCCAACTCACACTTGACCGGCTTTGTTCTCCACATTTTTAACAGGTATGCGAAATAAGTTTCCATATCAACATTTAAAAAAAAAAACAACCTGGCAATTTAGAGCATTGACATAATAGCCCCCAATAAAAAAGACATTAAAAGTTGTCAGAATATGGCTACTGTCATTCATTGTCAACAAACTGTAAAATTATTTTTGCATATTTGTACATGTTTTAAGTGTTGCGGATATTATGTTGCCGACTCAAAAATAATATTTCATCATGCTGAACAACTTACTACAGGTTTGTGAGCAAATCATGCTTATTATTATTTGGTCATCTTATGTCAAAATAGGGATCACAGGTCACGTGGTCAAAGTCACGTGGTTAGCGCACAGTAGTTTTTTCAAATCCATTTTTCAGTACCTTTTCAGGAAAAAATTAAAATTCCAAGAGTTTTATGCACCTCTCCAGCATGAGACGAATCTAATGACATATCATTTATCAAAATCGGACCATAACTGTAGATCTGATGGGATGTACAAAAATCGGCCTCGCGTAATATATATATAGATAATGTAAAATGAAAGCAAATACAAATTAAAGCAATAACATAATAAACAAATGTCTCCTATTATATTAGTATAAATCATCCAACCATCACAAACATAAGCAACATAACATCTTTTTATTTATATATTACCCACTTACTTCTTCATTCACTAAATTTGATGCAGGAAGCGAGTGCATCAACTTATGTCATAAATAATATAAAAGCAAATACAAATAAAAACAATGAAAGAAGAAATCAAACATCAATGCTTTATAAAAGTGGATTAAACTATTTGAACCTATAGATAAATTTAATGTCACTAATATTAAATGTTTTGACCACTTCATACTGGTGTATAAACTCTTTTTAACAGCAGTCAGACAACATCCACCCTCTAAACTTAAACCACCTACCTGCTCTTCCTCATGATGCTCCTGAGTAGTTACACAAATGGAACTTATCACAACTGGTATATCAACTGTCAAAATCTTGTCTGTGAGGCTAGGACATCCATCTACTCGTACTAAGTCATAGACCATAACCTTCTCTTGCATTCCATCATCTCCATCATTCACACAACTTACCTGCCACTCAGACATTGAAGATAAACTATAGGGAAACACATCCTCAAAGCAAGGAGTCGCACACACTATACCCTTGTCGAAAATAGGGTTACCATTTAGGAATTTGAAAAGTCCTGGCAGAAAGCCGGACGAATCGAAAAAAGTCCGGACTTTTTAGTCACCAAAATAGGTAGGCATGGTAGTAGGTAGACGCTCGCATTGCGAGACTTGCGAGGGGGTAGGTGCGGGGTGCGGGCCGGCCGGGCGGTTTTATTACTCATTATTCGAAAAAAGCCGGACAAATTAAAGGGCCGGACAAAGTCCGGACAAGAGTCGAAAAGTCCGGACATGTCCGGACAAATCCGGACGTATGGTAACCCTAGTCGAAAACGACTGTAGCTAAATCAAACAACGGCCGACCTAGCATCATTTTAAATGACAACACATTTTCAGGCACAGTATTGAATATCAACTCATAGATACATCCATCTATTTGCAAAGACGTCCTAAATTTACCAACTGAAGACACTTTCACCAAACCAAGTCCTGTAATCATTGTGCTGTCCTTAATGTCCTTATCACATCCGGAGTCCACAAAACAGTCAATCTCGACACCACAAACATTTGTTATATAATTTGAAAACAGTTTACTTTCGTCTTTAATTTCACTATCTTTATTTATAAGAAAACACCGGTTGTTTGAGTTTGAAACTTTTTGACAAAGACACTTATAGGTTTGACACTTTTGACAGCAAACGTTCCGTTCATCACCAGCGTCGCTATCGTTCGAGTTGACCGCTTTCATAGACAAAACGTGCGATTGTTGCCGCTCCTCGACCCGCGGTGGCGCTGAGCTTACCACAGCGCTATGTTGTTGCTTCTCGAACTTTTCGATGTCACCGTCACCGTCATTCACCTTTTCATAGTACGCCAATTTTGAACGTTCGCAATCTGGAGCGATATGACCATACAAATTGCATTTATAACATTTTACTCCATTAACGCATGAATTCGCAATATGCCCCTTTTGTCCACATTTATAGCAATGGCGTTCATTTTTTTTCGTCTCATAGCGCACTGGAGGGATTCGCTTTTCTTTCGATTTTATGCGTTCATAAATGGCCAGTTTCTCCTTCAATGTAGCAAATGCTTTTGCTCCGTATAACATCACCTTATTAATTTCGCTATCAACAATACCATCAATAATATATTCAATGGTCACATAATCTGGAAACTGCCCACGCTTGCCCAATTCCTTCATTATTAACATGTAATCATAACACGACTCATCCTGCTGTTTTATCCGTGACGCCATGATTTCGTGTATCTCCTTTACATTCACATTATCAGGAAACTCTGTCAACAACGCCGTCTTCAACTCTTCGAATGTTTTAAAAATATTTTCTGACTTTAACCATAACGCCGCTGTACCAGTTAAAGATCTCCGTGCAACCAGTAATTTCAGCGTCGCACTCCACCCGAATATTTCTGCATTTTCATTTATTTCTACTGCCCATCTGGCAGCTGTGTATGTTTTATCTGTTCCCGAAAATTGGTTCATGGTCTCCTCCACCTGCCATAATGCCCCTCGACCCGCCGCTTCGACTGTAACTACCAGATCTTCCTTGTTTGCCATCTTTACACCTTTTCACCTTTACTACACCTTTAGCAACACACCTTCACCTTTGATCACCTTACTAAATTCTCAACAAATGTCATCACATTTCTTCGGAGCCTCATATTTTATTTGCTCACCGCTTTACAAAAATCATCCCGGACGAGCCCCCAAAATTGTAGGATATGAATTTTAAAACCACCGGAAATATAGAATATCTCACTTTTATTAAAATAAAATAATATCAAAAAAACTAAAACACACTTCATCATTTCCCCGTCCATGACAATCCCCCGAAAACAAAAGCTTTCTTCTCAAGTTATTTTTTAAATCAGTAAAAAGTTTTTAATCCTACATGTATGGCGCGACCGAAATTACGCGACTCAATTTACCCTCGTCTGGCTTCAGCCTAAAAGGTATATTTTCTGCATTTCACACAGTTAGTAATTTATCAAGCAGACATAATCAAACCACTATCAACACGTGTTTCTTAACAACTCAAACTTCATGTGTAGAAAAGATTCGATCCATTCCAAAGGTTTAATTCTACTTGAAATTTGGAAAGGTTTCCAATTAAATAGGGATGCATCTATTCACTTCAATAAATAATTTCACGAGGCAAAACTAGTGTTTCATTTTTGTGTTGTATCTTTCTAAAAATCCTTTTACAAGAAAAATAAAAATACAAAATAAACGTAAAAACAAAACAAAAATTTCAACGCAAGAGAACTAAATAGAAGAAAATAGAAGGTTACAGATTAGTTTTATAGTTACTTGTGTCCTGCCTTTTCGCATTCTTTTTTTTTCGTCGAATGTTTCATTCCGCTGAAATTTCACATCGCATTTTAATTCCTCTGTAGTTTTTTCTGCCCTTACTACCCGTCATACACACAATATTTTTCATCACATTTGGGAGAAAATAAAAAATACATAAGACAAAAATAAACACCGGGCCATATAGGCCTTTGTCCTACAGTACACCTGCATGTAATAACATATTTTACGAGCAAATGTGATGAAAAGTTATATGTCACAGACCATCACAATACTTGAATAAGTACATACGTTGTTCATAATTCTTGCAAATATATCATGTTCTCTGTCATATCCTGATTCTTTTTTGCCTCTACTGGTGCCCTAAATCAGACTGATTCGTTTCAGTCTATTCACGACGCAGTCCATGCGCCAAGTGCGCGCGCGTCACCCTTCCCAAATGACTCCTGTGGCGCGGAGATAATCCCATTAGCGGGTTATACTCCCACACAAAGTCAGACTACTGCTAGTGAGGGCTAACCAGCCCTATTACAGTTTAATCATGTTTACAAAAAATGAAAATATTACCATCTTATTGACTAGCATTTAAGCGCGCCAGTTTGCATGCAATTATTAAATAAATAAATGAATCAGCTCAGCATAATGAGATGAAGACTACTAGACGCAAATATCGATAATTAATTACTATGCTTAGGTATGATTATACTTATAACCCAAATATATTTATTGTTACAACATAAGGCAATTCGCACGTAATTGCATGCTTTGTGAATAAATTGCAATTTTAGCAAATCGATTTGAAATGAAAACAAAACATACTTCGATTAACGGTCAGGGCCATCAGCCCATCACACTAATATTAGAACGGCGAAAGTTTGTGAGTGTGTTTGTGTTTATGTGTATGTTTGTTAGTACTTCACGCTCAAACGGCTGGACCAATTTTGATAAATTTTGGTGGGAAGGTAGCTGACACCCTGGACTAACACATAGGCTTAACAATGTTTTGAGAACGAGCACAAATAGCACAAAAATGAAGAGTCAGAACCGTACTCTATTGTAGGACCACAAAATATATAAGAATTTAGTGAAGGAAACTATTTAAAATCGAAGACATTACCGTGTTACCGTTTTTAGTGAAACAATTATCATATATAGTAAGACAATATTTTGCGAAGTACCACAAATAGGACAAACATTTTTAGAGTCAGAACCGTGCTCTATTTTTGGAGTGCTAAAAGACTTTTTACCCCGAAAAAATGTAGTGTTCCCGTGGTATAAACGGGTAACACCGCGCGGTGCAGCTACGTAGTTATACAGGATGGAACAGAGCGAAGGGCTTTTAAGCAAACAGGGAATTGTTCAGACTGAGATCTTAATTTTTCAACATTGAACTATGTAAATATTTCTATCCATTTTTGAGATAAAGTTTGTTAAACATTAGTGTAAAAATCTGCACATATGAAACCTAGCATCTTTTGAACTTCGCTTAAGTTAAAGACAGGTGTCAACTTAAAATGCAAATAAAACCTTTGAAGTAGGGTTGTCACTGATATTCAAATATTTTATTTTGATGACTTTTTGTATTTTAAATCCAGCTATACAATTATAATACCTAGGTCGATTGTATATATTAAATTACTCAGATGTGTCATCTGTCAGCTCAGTATTTACAAATGTTCCAATCTGTATATAAGATAAAGGTTTATTCAGTCCCAGTGTATTTATTAAAGGTTTCCAAGTCCCAAAAAGAGCCGGCTTAGATGCAGCCGCATCCACACTGCCCAGTGATGGAGACAGAGCCGGTGGCGTCCGCGCAGCCGCCGAACGTCACGGAGCCGAGCACCGGCACTGAACCCGTCACACAGGTGGTTCCGCAGGCGTCGATGGTGCCGTCCGCGCTGACTGTACCCTCGCCCTGTCCACCGTAGCTGCCGCAGCTGCTGCCAGAGCTCAAGCCATAGCTACCGTAGCTGATGGACGGCGCTGAGTAGCTAGAGTAGCTGCGGCCGCTGCCGCAGCCGCCGCAGCTGCTGCCAGAGCTGCCAGAGCTCAGGCCGTAGTTGCTGACGCTGATGGACGGCACTGAGTAGCTAGAGTAGCTGCGGCCGCTGCCGCAGCCACCGCAGCTGCTGCCAGAGCTGCCAGAGCTCAGGCCGTAGTTGCTGACGCTGATGGACGGCACTGAGTAGCTAGAGTAGCTGCGGCCGCTGCCGCAACCACACTGGCTCAGCACGGTCTGTTGACAACACGATAAGAATAAGACGAGGAAAAACCTATATAATCAAGTCACGACTTAATTTTTTTATCCTCAGGATAGTTTAAGTTTATCTGGTCGTGATGGCTTTAGCCAGGAGTGACCGGAAAACACACATATTTATAAATAAACGTATGCGTAAACATATGATTATTGGTTTTTAAGAATTTAAGAAAAAAGGGGCAAGTTTAATTACTACTAGCTCTTGCCCGCGGCTTCGCACGCGTTAAAAAAAATACGTTCACTTGGCATAACTTGGCATTTGGCATTGGCTTGGCATAACTCAAGCCCCCCATATTTTTTGTTTACTGTATCTTTGGAATATTTGAATGCTTTCACGTACATGATTCCTTGTTCATTTTAGATTGAATTTCTACTTTCTTGTTTTGTTTTCTCAATGCGAGGCCTCCGACATTTTTGTGCACTGTCTCAATTGGTTACTTAAATAAAGTCATGTTCTCGTCTTTCCGTTGTGGTATATTGTCTTGCTTACTGCCCCGCTTTTTTTGGTCATCATCATAGAATACTTAATCGTTTGTTCAGAATTGCTTTTCTGTTACCGTTTTTAGGTTTATGTATTCTCAATGTGAGCACTACTGCATTTTTGTTATCTATCTCGTCAGATTACTTGAAAGTTACACCAGTCTTGCTTTTTTCTTTCCGTTTGTTATATTGTTTTTTCTTCGCGCCTCCCGTCTGGTTTGGTCACCATCCCCATTTAGAATCCTTTAAAGTTTGATCAGACTTGCTTTCTTGATTCCGTTTTAGGGTTTTGTTTTTATTTAATGCGAGCACTATGCCATTTTTTCACTATCTTTTCACCATCGTTACTTTAAAGGTTGAGCAGAATTGCTTTCTCGTTAGCGTTTTTAAGTTTTGTGTCTTCTTTTGCAACATGTCCACAGATAACTTAGGCGTTTCAACCGATTTACTTTAATTTTTCAATTTTAGCATGTAATGTTTTTTAATAGCGGGCGGCTCTGCCCCCCGAACCCCTCGTCTTTTTCAATGCCATCTCTTCGTGTTACTGACAAGTTTTATCAGTCTTCCTTTCTTCTTTCCGTTGTGCGAGGTTTTTTCTTCGTGCTTCCCGTCTGGTTTGGTCACCATCTGTTTAGAATCCTTTAAAGTTTGATCAGACTTGCTTTCTTGAATCCGTTTTAAGGATTTGTGTTTTCTTAATGCGAGCACTATGCAATTTTAGTTCACTATCTTTTCAGGTTACTTAAAAGTTTGATCAGACTTGTTTTCTAGTTAGCATTTTAAGGTTTTGTCTTTTCTTTCTTTTCTTTCTTGATCACCATATCTACAGGTCACTTAGCCTTTTATCAGATTTAATTGAATTTTTCAGTTTTAGCAAATGACATTTTCTGAATGCTCTGCCCCCCGAGCCTCCTGTATTTTTAAATACCATCTCTTCGTGCTGCTTAAAAGTTTTATCAGTCTTGCTTTTTTCTTTCCGTGTTGCGGTATAATTAACTTAGTGCCTTCCGTCTCTGTTAGTCACCATCTCTTTAGAATACCTAAAAGTTTGGTCAAACCTGCTTTCTTGTTTCCGTTTCATTAATGCGAGTACTATGCCACTATCGTTCACTATCTTTTCGGGTTACTCAAAAGGTTGTGCAGACTTGCTTACTCGTTAGTGAAGGTTTTGTGTTTTCTTGATCACCATATCTACACTAACTTCTTAGCCTATCATCAGATTTACTTTATTTTTCTGTTTTAGCATGTTATACATTTTTTTTCAATAACATCTTTTCGTGTTATTTAAAAGTTTCATCAGGCGTGCTTTATTCTTTCCGTTGTGCAATATTGTTTTTTCTTCGTGCTTCCCGTCTGGTTGGGTCGCCATCTCTTTAGAATCTTTTAAAGTTTGATCAGACTTGCGTTCTCGATTCCGTTTTAAGTTTTTGTGTTTTCTTAATGCGAGCACTATGCTATTTTAGTTCACTATCTTTTCAGGATACTTAAAAGTTTGATGAGACTTGCTTTCTTTTTAGCCTTTTAGGGTTTTGTTTTTTCTTGATCACCATATATCTACAGGTAACTTAGCCTTTCATCAAAGCTACTTGAATTTTTCAGTTTTAGCATGTAGTATTTTGTTAGAGCGGGGGGCTCCGCCCCTCGAGCCCCCCCTTTTTTTCGATACCATCTCTTCGTATTGCTTAAGTTTCATCAGCCTTGCTTTCTTTTTTCCGTTGTACGACATTGTTTTTTTTCTTATTGCCTCCCGTCTCTGTTAGTCACCATCTCTTTAAAAATACTTAAAAGTTTAATCAAACGTTGTTTGAGATTGTTTATATTTTGTCTAAACACATACTGACGCTGAACGGCCCTCGAGCTGTCAACTTAAACTTTGCATCAGATGTATTAAAATTAAAGAAATTAATTGTACATAGTAATAACATTTAAATGTATCACTCATTAACTTCAAAATTGTGTAAGAGGTCGTAGTAGACCACAGACCATAAGAATACTATAGACTGGGTATTGGGCGGGGCACGCGTAACCGAGCTTATGCCCAAATACCCAAAGATATGTCAACGTGATGTCAACAGTCACTTAGTTACCGTACGAACGTGCTTGAGTAATTATGTGCCAAAAAATTAGAAATATGGCGAATTGTGCCATTATAATCGTCACAGGCGAGATCTGCATACTCAAAAAGATACCTGATACCGTTTAATTTCACTGGAAAGTAATAAAATTCGGTATTTTGTAATATTTCGTAAAATATTGCAGTGCATTATGACAATTATACATTACTAGCTTGACATGGCAACTATTCACGCAACATCTTTAGGAGCACGCAATGTATACGTCCGTCTGACAATGTAGTGCGGGGGAACAAGTCTAAACCATAAATTGTCGATATTCTGTATGGAGGTTTTAATGTGAGCCGCTCGTGTTTCATACTAACTTGTCCATTTTAATAATATAATTTACACTTTATCACCTTGTTTTTTAGGGTTCCATAACTCTATCGGAAAAACGGAAATCTTATGGGATCACTTTGTTTCCCGTCCGTCCGTCTGTCTGTCTGTCTGTCAAGACCCTTTATCTCGAGAACGCGTGGAGGTATCGAGTTGAAATTAACACTATATGTATATATACTCAGGTCTAGGGTCCCTTAAAGCTGTGAAAAAAAATAAAGCTTCTATGTTAACGTGAAAAAAGACGACGAAGACGACGTTTCTGTCGCCAAAAACGCACTCGTCACTCAAGGGAATCAAAGTGATAGAGTACTTCCCGATGACCTAGAACTATGAAATTTGGCAAGTACTACAAATACTTATAAAAATCTGAAATCGTCACATACTTACTACAAATACTAATAAAAATCTTAAAAAATATAGTCCTTTTCAAACATCAAATCCACCTTTTGTACGATACTTTTTCTTTTGTGCAATAAAGATTAATTAAATAAATAAATAGGTAAATCATATTTGGAGAACTTGGTTGCGTTAAGTTTGATTCAAATTCAAATTCAAATTCGTTTATTGCAAGAACATAGTAATAAATTAGGTGATACTGGTATATACAGTGTTGCTTATGTTCTACCAAAAAGGCATACAAACCAAATAAAACAATATTCAAATACTTAATTGTTACATATTTCAATTTGTTACTTATGTCAAAAATAATTACTAAAACTCAGAATTTGCAGATTAAATTACATTAATTATTACATTATTTTTATAAGTACCTATTTGCACCTGGTTTGTTTGCGGCGCCATACATTTCAGATGCAAACTTAACTCAACCAGGCCAATTAAGATGGGATAAGTGAAATTTTGTACGGAACCCTCGGTGCGCGAGTCAGAATCGCACCTGGCCGGTTTTTTTTTTATTCAGACAAGTAATTTTATTACAGCGAAATCAATAGCAGTGGGTGACTAAATCATTAGATTAAAACAGTATTATTGTTTTGCTAATCCACAATGTAATACGTGCTAGTCAGTTGACGACGAGGTTGGCGCAGTTTTAATGCATCTGCCTACTGAGCCGGCGGTCCTGGGTTCGAATCTCGGCAAGGGCAAATATTTGTGTGATGAACTCGAATATTTGTTCCTGGGTCATGGATGTTATCTATATATATTGTTTATATCGTCGTCTACTATTGGTTAGTATAAGGCCAGGTCGAGTTGTGTACGATTGTCCCTTAATTATTTTGTTTACATTTTATATGATGAAATAAATAAATCTACTCCGTTTATAATTTACCCACTACCTGTTCCAAATGTTGTAAGGTGATGTTTTTATTATTCATATATCACTATATGTAAAGTAAACATTCTGAACGATAGAGAGATTGAGATGGACGCTTCCATTTGATTTCGTCGCCAGAAATTAAAAGGTCTGATCATTTAATTTACGACGTTTACGACCATACAAAATAAATATTTTCAACATGCATTATACATATTATAAGCCTATACATATTATTATTTTATCGATATCGACTATTTTGATTTGATCACGCCCTTAACCTTTAGAATCATTAGATGCATACCGCTGGCAGTGCTTACATTACATTTTCTGGGTCGTTAAAATTAGACCCCGTGTTACAAGGATAGGGTTCAATTTTAAATGTTTTAAAATTGTAACATAAAACCTTGCGATATTTAGCCAGCGTTAATATCAAAAGTGACACTACTGAATTGACGGAAGTAGAAATCAATTTCTTGTCAATTCGAGGCTTTGTCGTACTGAATCACAAGGTCTCATTTGCCTTTTATTTTATTTCTGTTTAAGTTATAATAAAAATAAAGACATTGTCTGATATGCATATAAGGACTAAAATTCTCGATACATTGATCGTAGTAGTGTATGACCACGTAATACGCACACATTAGCTCAGCCAATGTCAACTCACTTCTGTTTGTTGTAAAACCTTATTTTTATACGAATATAATTGTGTGCGTGTAAAAGTCGGCTACAGCGGTGCTAGAACAAACTGCGCTGAATGCCATCTCCATATACTCCGTGTAGTAGACGTAGTAATATAGTGAACGTATGTTTTAACGCGAGCGCAGTGGGTAAAAGCTAGTAAAACAATACACAAATTACAGATCAATCCACTCACTTCGCCATTGCGAAAACTTTGCTGCGGACGGCACCTCAGGGAAAACTACTGTTTAAAGCTCACAGATGGCGCTACTGGTAGCACTTATGAGCGTATCATATTTCATTAACTTTCCGTAAATATTTATACGTCAAAGGATAAAATTGATTTTAAATAATTTTATTTTCATTATTGTCTCTCAAGAAAGTAAAAAACAACTTATTTATTCATTTCAAATTTTGTCCGAGTCTAAGTACGTTTATGAAAAGAGGGTCAATATTTATAAACTACTGAGTAAATACATGAATTTTATATGCAATAATAGAGTGGTAGTTCCCATTGTTGCATCGAGAAATTAATAATAACAAAATTGTGTTCAGTTTTGTTTCATAAAATTATCATTTCGTGTACCACTAACGCCATCTACTGCCCCAGTGTCCGTAACTCGGCGACTCGTCCAACCTCAGGGCTATTGTCCCCCGGTGGGTAGCGCAGGCCGGCCCCCCGCGGGGTACGCTACGCGTGGTGCTAAATTCAAATTCACGACGCTGATGGATGACGCTATGAGATGCACACGACTTCATTCGCGTATTTTTTCTTTACCGTAGACGGAAAAAAGTATCCTATAACCATCTTCGGATGTCCAGCTATCCCTGTACCAAAAATGGTTAAAATCCGTCCAGCCATTTCGGCGTGATTGGAGGACAAAGGATTTTATGAAAACAGATGGCGCCAGGTTGGCACGGCGACGCGTGTCCATACAAAACAACAATCAAGCTGCATCACGCTATCAATATTTTTCCTGAAGTACCTAAGTTAGGCCAAACACAAACAATACAAAAATTTGCGCCTAATGTTCTAAATGTTGGTTGGTAAAACATATTTAAAAATGTATTTAATTAACTTAAATTCATTCGAAATACTTCTATTTCAATTACACTCGATAAAATGGGATTAAAAAATCTTTTTTATTCATTAGGTAACATTTATTATTGCGTCTCCGGGCTTTTTTATGGTCAATACTTACAAACTACAGAAGAATATAATTGCATATTCAATAAAAGAGCATTAATTAGTTCCTACTGTCGCAAATTGTGTTTTTAAAGAAATGTATGTTTTTTTTTGAGCATGAGCCAATTTACAACGAACATTGCACTCATATTTTCGTCTGTGTTGGTCGATAATTGGCGCCATCTTTTCTATCTAACTAACACGGTTTCTGTAACCCAACGCCTCAAACAACCTTAACCTTATTGTTAATACCGGTGGGCCGCGCGGAGGTATTATGTCGAATTCATACTTTTTAGTTTTTGTACACGTAAGAGCCACGCGGGGGTCGCGTCGTTCTAAATTCAAAATCACAAACGCTGTCATTATAAGGTTTACACATTGTAAGGAAAATATTTCATGGAATTTATGTTTTCAGAGATAAATATTAATCATAATAAAAAGTATCCTATAACCATCTTTGGATGTTCAGCTATTCCTGTACCAAAATTAGTAGCTTTTTATCCAGCCGTTTCGGCGTGATGCGAGGACAACGGTTTTTTTAAAACAGATGGCGCCAGGTTGGCACGGCGACGCGTGTCCATACAAAACAACTATCAGGCTGCATCACGCTATCGAGATTTTTCCTGAAATCATGACCTCCCTCCATAGAAAATTTATTTTCAATACAAATTTATGATTTTATAATATTATAGATGTTATAATTTTGATATTTGTGTTACTAATCCCTAGACAATAAGATATTTTGTATTATTAGTAACAATCTATGGACTCTGGTCTGAAATTAAAAATTTAAATTTGAATTTGGTTTCGGACAAAAATAAAAATTGGGTATTTAAATGTTGATAGATATTTTATGCAACAGTTGTATAAAAGGGGTTAAAAAATGTGAGTGGCATGGTTTATCGTAAATAGAGGCGCCGCGAATTTTTTGAGCATTTCTCAAAAAGTTTGTACATTTACTTTACGTCTTTGTCCGGGCCGGTTCGAAGCTTGTAATAAATTAAGAGACGATATCTAATATAATCTGACCTTGAAAACTTAAAAATAAGTTAAGTATCTCTAAGATAATATTATTGTCTGAAATGATAATGCATAATATAATTTTATAAAAATATTTTAAAATATTGGGTAGGTCTCATTTGTATGGCAATGCAAATAAATGTCCCCTTAACAAAATTGTAGTTAAATTATCGATTTTCTGTAACAAAACTTAGTGTTTCGGGTTGAGTGTTATGTTTCATTACAAAAGAGATATCTCAGAATTCAGAAAAAATAAGTATTGTTGTCGTTATTTAACGTATATATTTATAATAAAAGATAATAATTTGTCCTAGAAAAAGTTCCAATTTTGTTTCCGGTGTTTGTTACGCTATTTTCATAGAATTCTGGGGTTTTGTTAATTCAATTGTAGTTTTATAGGAAAGTGGTAACACTAGGGATATTTTTAAGAGTGGCCATCTTGGCATGTTGACAGTCTATCAAACGCAGCGGTAGAAACACGCTCGCCGTTGGTGGCAACCGAAAATTTGAACTCCTTGTTTGTTACGGGATAACTTGGTAAGTTTCACTTTTTCTTCAGTTTTGTTTCAACTCATCACTTAATCATATTATTAAGACTAAGATACAGTACATACAATATTCGAGTTATTCATTAAATTCGGTTAAAATATTTTTTTAAACGTCCGAGCATCACTTCGTTACTTTCTTTTTTGTTACTTTTGAATCGTTTCGTATGACTAGGAAGTGAAGGTAACAAAAAAGAAAGTCTAAGGAGTAGTATAGACTATAGAGAATGACGTATTACAATATATTATATATTTCTCTTTAAAAAAAATAATAAATATATTTTCAATTTTAATAAAAACATATAGTATTATAAAGCAAAAGTTTCTGATTTTGAGTTAAATAATATTATTGATTTCTTTTCTAGCTGAAGAAAAAAAATGAGGCTTTTTTTACGTTTTATTTTTTACTAGCTGTGCGTTACCCGCTCATCCCACGGGAACACTACATTTATTCGGGATGAAAAGTATCCTATGTCCTTCCCCGTGACTGAAACTATGTATGTACCAAATTTCATCTAAATCGGTTCAGCGGTTTTAGCGTGAAGAGGTAACAGACAGACAGACAGACAGACAGACAGACAGACACATTTTCGCATTTATAATATTAGTATGGATTTTTATACTGTACAAACGATATGTTTATTATCATTGGTAATTGTAAATATAAATTGTTAAATAAAACAACTTTCGTCACCCTTGACCGTAAAGCGGGATTTACGCCCGCTTCGCGGGACGAAAATCCCACATCCCGGCCAAGGCAAGACGTAAAACTTTAGACAAACCACGGGCGGTAATTCGTAAAGCCCCAGATTGCATATTTATTAGGGTGGGTCATTTTTTTTCTTTTTTAATTTCTAACGGGCACAGTTGAAAAAAGGTGCCATTTAGTGTCATTAATGGATACAATATTGTTATTTATTTTTATATTTCCGTTTTATTGCCTCCAGATTACTCCAGAAAAAAGTTCCTAATGTATGGAGCACTAAAAAAAGTGGCCTTGTATGTTTTTTGTTGTATTTTGTTTTGTGATGCCCTACTTATTATACTCAGAATAAAAATACATTTAAATATTGGGCCAAATTTAAAATAATAAAACCAGACTTCATAACGCTCATTTAATATGGGCATTTCTATACTAACTTAAAAAGATTGCCGTGTAGGTACTGTAATACTCTGATTTCACTGTACTTTTTGATGTTTAATTTTATTATTATTTGGATTCTTTATTGTGATCTGATCACGTCTACAAGTAGTCAAAACTGCATTTTGTGATTTATTGTATTGTTGCTATAAACAATACTCTTGAATAATAACAGAAGATCTCATGTCAATTCTGCTTGAATTGGCACATTATGTAAGCACTAATTAATCTGTATGATTATTTTTTGTGATACAAAACTAATAATTATATAGTAAGAAATGTAATTACTATTAAAGTGAGTTGTTAAGCATCTAATTAATATTGTAAGTGTACTAATTGTACACTATGCTTAATAGTTCCGATTTTGTTACCAAGGTTCCTATTATTGTTACTGTCCCTTGAAAATATTAAAGGTTTTTGTTGTTTTTTGTTAATTATTTGTTTAATAACATACATTTAATACATGTTTAAAATATAATTTAGATGGTCTAATAAATTGTTCTTCAAAGATATTTTAAATAACTCAATTTAATACGCGTGATATTGTAATTTCAAACCTGAGTTTTGACTAAATGGTATCGTACAAGAGTAGTTACCATTATATCTTTAACTTATCGGAATATAGTAAGCAATTTTTATGAAAAAATATACGCGTATTGGTTATTACTATGTTAACTAATAAATAAATTCAATGTAATTCGTATGTGTTTATTTTATTTCCCGTTTGAATTAAGGTAACAAAACCGGAAATTTTGATTGCCTCGGCTCAATTAAATAAACTTTACAGTTAAAATTACACATCTAATCTCAGTCAAAAATTAATAAACTGAATCCTTACATAACAGTTAAATAATAAGCAACAACAAAATCATTAAAATGTGATATTTTTTCTTTGTTACGACAATCCGACAAATGTACAAACTTTTTGAGAAATGCTCTTTTTTACTTTGTTATTATACGTTTCAATACATTACTTTTCCTACGACTCGGAATTTAAAATGAAGATTTATATTTTTTTATTAACACGTTGAATGCGGGAACTGGATTTTATAATTTACATTCAGTGCTATACATATCATTTTTGAATTGTAGCATAGTTTTTCACTGGTGCGGTACAAGACTATTTTGACTTGTGACTAGAGGTCTAAATTTTGGCAAATATATTTTTGTTGATTTAGCAATTTTATGATTTACTGATAACAATAGCAAGTTAAACAATTGAGTGATCTAAATCTAAGTTCGTTACAGACTATCGACCTTAGTTTAGGAATTATAAGACAATTAATTAACGATACGACACTGACTTGTACCGCATCATGGACACAGGGCTGGTGCTCTCAAGTCGATGTTTTGGTAGGGAGGGGAAATATAATGAAACCAAACATCGATATCGATTGTTGTAATTATTAAAAAAGTAACTAGATTTACATATTTGAATGAGACTTATTGAAACATTCTTAACGTATTTTGTTCACATTCTTGGCAGTAGGTATTAAAATAAATATTTTAGAACCGGCCCTACCTGTGTTTTCTCCTTTAATTGTGAATATACTACCGCCGCATTTCTTCTCCATTTAATTATTTTTCGGTTCACTACTCTCAATTTCTTCAAATATATTTTGTAACATTTTTGTTGATATTTTCTTGGTGCATTCATGAGAAATAAAAATATAAACAAATGATACGTAAGGATCGACCCCCGCACTGGCCTGTACTGACCTGTACCCGTGGTGCGATACAAGGCGGTAGGATACAAGACACTTTTGGCTGGTACCGCACTGGTTTATTATTTTTAGCACCTAGTGCGAAACGAGTCAAATTTGTCTTGTACAGTTTGATGTACCCATTGGATAAAATATGTAGAAAGAAGCATAAATGTATACTTGACTCTTTCTAGTCCGTAGGATTTCATAGTCAAATTGCCCCCGCACCAGACAGAGACGAGCTACTTCCTTGCGCCGCACCAAAAGAAAGTCCAGTACAAGTCAAAATTGGCATGTACCGCATTCAACGTTGTTAAAGTTGGCAGCAATGCGTTTAGTACAATAAGTTTTATTAAAAACTTCGTAAATTCAGCTTGTCAAGTTGATAACACGGAATACTTTATCTACGTTCTTATAAAACCCTTTTTTTGTATATCAGTGTCACAACAAAAAATACATAAACCAATTTACCTGAATCAGACAGGCCTGGATGCAGAGAAGGACCACGGTAAAGGGAGACATTTTGAAGTATTTCACGAAGGTTGAAACTGTAAATGCATGTCCCGCACACGAAGTTTATATATTAAAACTGTATCATGAACGAATAATAGGACAATAGTATTGCGAAAATCGATATGCAGTCGTCAAACAATGTTATCTGGTAAATTGGTTGTATTTGCTCAAACTAAATAGACAACATTTTGGTGTTTAACTGCAGGTGCAATACATTGATAAGTCCATTGTTTAAACCTATTGTTATAATTAATTCCAAAGGGTCCATTTACTATAAAAGCATTTCCGATTAATGCTTAAATACATTCAGGTGAAGAACATCATCTAAGTACAACCAAAATGGCATTCAAAGCTATTGTCCTCTGCGTCTCTGCTCTGATGATCCAGGTAAATATTACATTATTTTTTTTTACTTATTTACTTACCACATTTCATGCATTTGATTATTTAATGCACTGGAGTTGGTTAATACTGCATATAAATAATAAACATTTGGTTTAAGGTAGCAGATTGTACAGCTTTGTTAAAATGAATCATACTCAGGTAGGTTCGAAAAACTAAATGGTATCAGGGCGATTGTCGGAGTTTTTAAACCTAGATTATTAAACCTAGTAGTTCAATTACCAGTTAAGAATCTTGCTGCATCTTATTTATATTTATTCTTTGTATGTTCTTGTACGTCACGTTTGAATATTAACTTTATTTTTATTTTTACTACCGTTATCTAATGTAAACTAAAATTCCCATACAGAATATTGGGACACTATTTTCTATTATTCACATCGATATGCAATAGATACTGATTAGGATGAACCTAAAAATGTCAAGTTCTAGAAGAGACAGGGTGTCAGGTTTTTTTTTTGAAAACGCCTTTGTATCAGTTTTCCTAAACAGAATAGCACAATAATATCTTTTGTTTACATACATTGCTCTGTGTTTTGCCTTTAGGCGTACAAATATTCACTCTTACTGAAATAAAGTTTTGGCTATATAAAATATCTACGGTATACACTACACTTAAAATAAAAAATGCTTCAATTACTAAACTGTTATTTTAAAAGTGTTAGATATTGTTATTATGCTAACAATATTCTACATGCCATCTAATATAGCGTTTATACTGTAATAACATTTTATATAAGATTATTGAATTTGGGATTTTATTAAGTGATTTGCTTTTTTCAGTCCATCTCTGGACAGTGCGGCTGCTCTTGCGGTGGCTCCTCCGGTGGCTCCTATGGTGGCTCATATGGTGGCTCCTATGGTGGCTCGTATGGTGGCTCCTATGGTGGGTCGAGCAGCTCGGTCAGCGCCAACTCCATCGCCATCCCCAGCAGCGGCGGCGACTTCCTCGTCACCAGCGTCGGCCCTATTGCACCCTCTGGCATCTCCGTCGCTTCTGACATCGGTCTGTCTGGTACCCTGGACGTTAACGGAGCCTTGCCGTTCCTGAGCGCCGTGGATTTCCAGGGCTCGTACGACACCACCGGCTCAGGGTCGGTGTGCTACAGCTGCGGAGACAGCTGCGGCGTCGGCATCAACAGCGTTATTGGAGGTTCTGGAAGCTCTGGATACTCTGGCTCTGGATGCGGCTGCCTGTGAGCAAATTTGTGATGTTCGAGTATCTACGACTGCTTCAAGTAATAAATGATTTCGTGAAATTATTATTTTAGTCTATTATTTTCTAGGTTGTACAAATTAAGTATAAGACGGAAGTAATGAAAAACTTCACTTTGCTAATGAAAATTAAGGTTCACGTGAGGAACCATTGCTTGCACCATATGTAATACTAAATCAATGAAAAGTTATATTATTGAAACTATCGTGAGCCATCTATAATCATTACAAAAACGGTTTAAACTCACGTAAAAATTTTCAGGAACGGCCCGACATGTTTCGAACTCATTTGTTGCTCTTCATCAGGGGTAGCTATAGCTATCCGTTCTACTACGCGACTCGCGGCCCACTCAGTGGGCTGTACTAGTAAGTAGCACGGGTGAGTTTAAACTGTTTTTAAGGTTCCGTATCCAAAGTTGTCCGTCTGTCACCAGGTTGCATCTTATGTTATGAACAGTGATATCTAGAGAGTTAACATTTTCACAGATGATGTTAACGCTCTTGCCGCTATAACAAAACTATTAAAAGCAGAATTAAAAAATATTAAAGTGGGGCTCCTGATACAATAAACGTGATCGGTTGCGTTAATGTTGCACCTCATGTGTATGCGGCGCCATACATACTTTAAACTTAATTTAGCCCGGCCAGTTAAGATGAGAAGTGATTCTACAGAAAACTCGGTGCATGAGTCCGACTCGCACTTGGCTGGATGTTTATAATTACAATGAAAAGTGATTGGAATATTGGAAACTGTCTGGATTGTAGCGTGATTTTCCGTTTTATTACAAATGTTTCAGGAATATGAAATAGACTTCTTACTTTTTTCTTATATTTTTGATGTACCCTCTATTTATTTTTGTATATGTATAATACGCCCGCTAACGTCAGTTTCTTTAAGTTGCAAAACTAGGGCAAAATCTAATAATACCGCTTTGAATTCAATCGTATAGTACCTAATATTTATTTGTTTGTTTTTAATCTGCAATGCCAATTTAACAAAACGCGGGCTTGAATAGCAGTTAAATATAATTTACTGGATTAAGCTTTGTGTAAATATTACATAGATCTTTCTCACAGTCATGATTAAAGCCCGTGTCGTATTATGTTACTACACTAATATAGTAGTTTATAATTATTATGTTTTGAAATTAATTGGTAAAATAAACAGAAAGTTATAATAAGCATAAGAATATTTTATTAATGAAACTTAAAACGGATACGGACGGAGACGGATCCGGACGCCGGCACGGTGCCGCTGAAGTCAACCGAGCCGAGCACCGGCACCGAGCCGACGACGACGGTGTTGCCGCTCGCGCCGATGTCGCCCGACACGCCGACCTGCCCCGTGCCCGAGCCGCCGTACCCCACACCACTGCCACACGGTTCAATATTAACTTGCAGATTTTTTTGACCTGCATTTGATTTGCATAACGATACTTGGCAGAAATAACGTCTGGCAGAAGCACCTTGCGCATAGTATGAAAAATAATGTCGAAACAATAAGTCATTCGTTATTAGGTATATCTATAAAGGTATATTTAGTACATAAAATTCTGATTGCTATATTGCAATTTTCATAACATTTAGGTAATGCACACTGCCTTCAGTATCGGTAGGAATGCAATTTTTTTAAGATATTTTTTTTCATATCAGACAACCTCACACAAATCAATCTAGTCCCAAATAGCTTGTGCTATGGGTACTAGACGACGATATACTCAAGCACAAATATCCGAGTTCATCACCATGGCCGGTTAAGTAGGCAGGTGCTTATAAACTGCATATATATAAGCTGCATCGGGTGTTTAGTACCTAGGCAGGATGTTTGTATATGACTAACTTATCATTTGATCATCGGTCCAATGACTTACAAGCAAAATCGCGCCAAGATATGCTAGCCCCGCTGGGTTTAGTTTCTTATTATTATTCAGGTTCATCAATGAGAACATTCACTGCACCACAGCTTGTCAACGTTACTTTTGTGAAATACTTAGTCGCCTGGAAAGTAGTGCCACTGCTTTTTTGGTCTCCAAATAATTATGTGACTACAAAAAATTATAAGATACGAGTACGTTATCTGTTATATACGTCCAAATTATAGGCTTTAATAACAAACGAACGTGAATATTGAAGCATTTTTGTGAAACAAAAAATTTCGAAAAAATTTCAAAAATGTCGAATTTCATCAGTCATTTTGCCATTTATTCAGTCATTATTCGTTGGAACAAGTCTGTGGTATCATTAATTTACTTGCAGCCGCATCCACACTGCCCGGTGATGGAGACAGAGCCGGTGGCGTCCGCGCAGCCGTTGAACGTCACGGAGCCGAACACCGGCACTGAACCCGTCACACAGGTGGTTCCGCAGGCGTCGATGGTGCCGTCCGCGCCGACTATACCCTCGCCCTGTCCACCATAGCCGCCGCAGCTGCTGCCAGAGCTCAAGCCATAGCTGCCGTAGCTGATGGACGGCGCTGAGTAGCTAGAGTAGCTGCGGCCGCTGCCGCAGCCGCCGCAGCTGCTGCCAGAGCTGCCAGAGCTCAGGCCGTAGTTGCTGACGCTGATCGACGGCACTGAGTAGCTAGAGTAGCTGCGGCCGCTGCCGCAACCACACTGGCTCAGCACGGTCTGTTGACAACACGATAAGAATAAGACGAGGAAAAACCTATATAATCAAGTCGCGACTGAAAAATTTAATCCTCAGGATAGTTTAAGTTTATCTGGTTGTGATGGCTTTAGCCAGGAGTGACCGGAAAACACACATATTTATAAATAAACGTATGCGTAAACATATGATTATTGGTTTTTAAGAATTTAAGAAAAAAGGGGCAAGTTTAATTACTATGTTATAATTTTGATATTTGTGTTACTAATCCCTAGACAATAAGATATTTTGTATTGTTAGTAACAATCTATGGACTCTGGTCTGAAATTAAAGATTTAAATTTGAATTTGGTTTCGGACAAAAATAAAAATTGGGTATTTAAATGTTGATAGATATTTTATGCAACAGTTGTATAAAAGGGGTTAAAAAATGTGAGTGGCATGGTTTATCGTAAAAAGAGACGCCACGTTTTCTTTTTACTTCGTTATTAAACGTTTCAATACATTACTTTTCCTACGACTCGGAATTTAAAATGAAGATTTATATTTTTTTATTAAAGTTGGCAGCAATGCGTTTAGTACAATAAGTTTTATTAAAAACTTCGTAAATTCAGCTTGTCAAGTTGATAACACGGAATACTTTATCTACGTTCTTATAAAACCCTTTTTTTTGTATATCAGTGTCACAACAAAAAATACAGAAACCAATTTACCTGAATCAGACAGGCCTGGATGCAGAGAAGGACCACGGTGAAGGGAGACATTTTGAAGTATTTCACGAAGGTTGAAACTGTAAATGCATGTCCCGCACACGAAGTTTATATATTAAAACTGTATCATGAACGAATAATAGGACAATAGTATTGCGAAATTCGATATGCAGTCGTCAAACAATGTTATCTGGTAAATTGGTTGTACTTGCTCAAACTAAATAGACAACATTTTGGTGTTTAACTGCAGGTGCAATATGTACATTGATAAGTCCATTGATTAAACCTATTGTTATAATAAATTCCAAAGGGTCCATTTACTATAAAAGCATTACCAACTAATGCTTAAATACATTCAGGTGAAGAACATCATCTAAGTACAACCAAAATGGCATTCAAAGCTATTGTCCTCTGCGTATCTGCTCTGATGATCCAGGTAAATATTACATTAACATTTTTTACTTATTTACTTACCCCATTTCATGCATTTGATTATTTAATGCACTGGATTTGGTTAATACTGCATATAAATAATAAACATTTGGTTTAAGCTAGCAGATTGTACAGCTTTGTTAGAATGAATCATACTCAGGTAGGTTCGAAAAACTAAATGGTATCAGGGCGATTGTCGGAGTTTTTAAACCTAGATTATTAAACCTAGTAGTTCAATTACCAGTTAAGAATCTTGCTGCATCTTATTTATATTTATTCTTTGTATGTTCTTGTACGTCACGTTTGAATATTAACTTTATTTTTATTTTTACTACCGTTATCTAATGTAAACTGAAATTCCCATACAGAATATTGGGACACTATTTTCTATTATTCACATCGATATGCAATAGATACTGATTAGGATGAACCTAAAAATGTCAAGTTCTAGAAGAGACAGGGTGTCAGGTTTTTTTTTTGAAAACGCCTTTGTATCAGTTTTCCTAAACAGAATAGCACAATAATATCTTTTGTTTACATACATTGCTCTGTGTTTTGCCTTTAGGCGTACAAATATTCACTCTTACTGAAATAAAGTTTTGGCTATATAAAATATTTTATTTATTTATTTAATCTTTATTGCACAAAAGAAAGAACTTATCGTACAAAAGGCGGACTTAATGCCATAGGGCATTCTCTACCAGTCAACCATTGGGCTAAGCAGATAATTTGTGGGCGGTGCAACTAAATTATAACAATTTCAAATATCTACGGTATAAATAAAAAATGCTTCAATTACTAAAGTGTTATTTTAAAAGTGTTAGATATTGTTATTATGCTAACAAGATTCTACATGCCATCTAATATAGCGTTTATACTGTAATAACATTTTATATAAGATTATTGAATTTGGGATTTTATTAAGTGATTTGCTTTTTTCAGTCCATCTCTGGACAGTGCGGCTGCTCTTGCGGTGGCTCCTCCGGTGGCTCCTATGGTGGCTCATATGGTGGCTCCTATGGTGGCTCGTATGGTGGCTCCTATGGTGGGTCGAGCAGCTCGGTCCGCGCCAACTCCATCGCCATCCCCAGCAGCGGCGGCGACTTCCTCGTCACCAGCGTCGGCCCTATTGCACCCTCTGGCATCTCCGTCGCTTCTGACATCGGTCTGTCTGGTACCCTGGACGTCAACGGAGCCTTGCCGTTCCTGAGCGCCGTGGATTTCCAGGGCTCGTACGACACCACCGGCTCAGGGTCGGTGTGCTACAGCTGCGGAGACAGCTGCGGCGTCGGCATCAACAGCGTTATTGGAGGTTCTGGAAGCTCTAGATTCTCTGGCTCTGGATGCGGCTGCCTGTGAGCAAATTTGTGATGTTCGAGTATCTACGACTGCTTCAAGTAATAAATGATTTCGTGAAATTATTATTTTAGTCTATTATTTTCTAGGTTGTACAAATTAAGTATAAGACGGAAGTAATGAAAAACCTCACTTTGCTAATGAAAATTAAGGTTCACGTGAGGAACCATTGCTTGCACCATATGTAATACTAAATCAATGAAAAGTTATATTATTGAAACTATCGTGAGCCATCTATAATCATTACAAAAACGGTTTAAACTCACGTAAAAATTTTCAGGAACGGCCCGACATGTTTCGAACTCATTTGTTGCTCTTCATCAGGGGTAGCTATCCGTTCTGCTACGCGACTCGCGGCCCACTCAGTGGGCTGTACTAGTAAGTAGCACGGGTGAGTTTAAACTGTTTTTAAGGTTCCGTATCCAAAGTTGTTCGTCTGTCACCAGGTTGCATCTTATGTTATGAACATTGATATCTAGAGAGTTAACATTTTCACAGATGATGTTAACGCTCTTGCCGCTATAACAAAACTATTAAAAGCAGAATTAAAAAATATTAAAGTGGGGCTCCTAATACAATAAACGTGATCGGTTGCGTTAATGTTGCACCTCATGTGTATGCGGCGCCATACATACTTTAAACTTAATTTAGCCCGGCCAGTTAAGATGAGAAGTGTTTCTACAGAAACCTCGGTGCACGAGTCCGACTCGCACTTGGCTGGATGTTTATAATTACAATGAAAAGTGATTGGAAACTGGATTGTAGCGTGATTTTCCGTTTTATTACAAATGTTTCAGGAATATGAAATAGACTTCTTACTTTTTTCTTATATTTTTGATGTACCCTCTATTTATTTTTGTATATGTATAATACGCCCGCTAACGTCAGTTTCTTTAAGTTGCAAAACTAGGGCAAAATCAAATAATACCGCTTTGAATTCAATCGTATAGTACCTAATATTTATTTGTTTGTTTTTAATCTGCAATGCCAATTTAACAAAACGCGGGCTTGAATAGCAGTTAAATATAATTTACTGGATTAATAAATAAAATAAAATAAAATAAAATAAAAAATAAAAAAGCCTTTTAATTCCACACCAAACTAAGTTACAATATAAAAACGATATTACTATGTATACATTTTTTTTTTTTTTTATTATTTTTTTTTTAGTTATTAATATTATTATTTATTTATATTTATGGATGGACCTCTTTCCGAGTAAAGGCCTCCCCCAGTTTTCGCCACTTCGTCCTGTCGGTCGCCGCGTCTTGCCATTTATTTGTAGCCGTGCGGGAAATCTCGTCAGCCCATCTCGTTTGTGGCCGGCCTCGCTTTTTTACTGGATTAAGCTTTGTGTAAATATTACATAGATCTTTCTCACATGATTAAAGCCCGTGTCGTATTATGTTACTACACTAATATAGTAGTTTATAATTATTATGTTTTGAAATTAATTGGTAAAATAAATAGAAAGTTATAATAAGCATAAGAATATTTTATTAATGAAACTTAAAACGGATACGGACAGAGACGGATCCGGACGCCGGCACGTTGCCGCTGAAGTCGACCGAGCCGAGCACCGGCACCGAGCCGACGACGACGGTGTTGCCGCTCGCGCCGATGTCGCCCGACACGCCGACCTGCCCCGTGCCCGAGCCGCCGTACCCCACACCAAAGCCACACGGTTCAATATTAACTTGCAGATTTTTTTTGACCTGTATTTGATTTGCGTAACGATACTTAGCAGAAATAACGTCTGGCAGAAGCACTTTGATGCGCATAGTATGAAAAATAATTTCGAAACAATAAGTCATTCGTTATTAGGTATATCTATAAAGGTCTATTTAGTTCATAAACTTCTGATTACTATATTGCAATTTTCATAACATTTAGATAATGCACACTGCCTTCAGTATCGGTAGTAATGCATAGATATTTTTTTTTTATATCAGACAACCTCACACAAATCAATCTAGTCTCAAATAGCTTATGCTATGGGTACTAGACGACGACATACGCAATCACAATTATCCGAGTTCATCACCATCGCCGGTTCAGTACGCAGGTGCTTACAAACTGAGCCAACCGCTTCGCCAAGCTATTATAATGATATGAATGAATAAAATAAATGTTATTGCTAAATTAATTGCTTTGTATTTCCGTGGCTGCATCGGGTGGTTAGTACCTAGGCAGGGTATTTGTATATGACTAACTTATCATTAGATCATCGGTCCCATCACTTACAAGCAAAATCGCGCCAAGATATGCTAGCCCCGCTGGGTTTAGTTTCTAATTATTATTCAGGTTCATCAATGAGCACATTCACTGCACCACAGCTTGTCAACGTTACCTTTGTGAAATACGTCAACAACATTAAAAGGCTAAACTTTAATAAATGCGATTTAAGTAAGATTCGTAATGACTTGCTTTTGGTGGACTGGAAGTCTTTGCTTGTGGCATCAGATGTGAATGTCTGTATTCAAGTATTTTACGAAACGCTTCTTAATATAATTAAAAAACTTACCCCTTTTTACAAAAACAAATCAGGCCATAACTATCCAGTATGGTACAGTAGTGCGTTAAAAAATTGCCTCGCCGAAAAACTTAAGTTTCATAAATTGTACAAGAAATACGGCAATCCACGCGATTATGACTCTTTCTCCATGCTTCGTAAAAGATGTAAGGCTATGACGGTTAGATGCTATAGGGTTTTTTTATTGTCTGTAGAAGATGCCTTACAAGATGATGTCAAAGCGTTTTGGCGTTACGTAAAGAACAAGAGGGGCCTTTCGACAATGCCACAGACAATGACTTACGGAGAGTCTACAGCCTCAGGAAATCAAGCCATCTGCAACCTTTTCTCTTCCTATTTTGCATCTGTTTTTGATACTTCCACACACCTGTCATCCCATCCTCTTATATCTTCTTCTGATACGTCTACTGTTGGTAACGCATCTTTATGCTCGGTCTTGGTATCAGAAAATGATATCATTGCGAAAATTAAGATGCTTGACAGAAATAAGGGCGCTGGGCCAGATGACATACCCCCCTCTTTTATTATATCCTGTGCTGAAGAACTTGGGCTTCCTTTAAGCTTAATATTCAATAAGTCATTGGCATCTGGAACATTTCCTACAATATGGAAAACTGCCCATATTGTTCCTATTCACAAGTCAGGTGATAAGTTGTGCTGTGAAAATTATAGGCCTATAAGTATCTTGTCCTGTATGGCCAAGCTTTTCGAATCTATTGTCTATGAACACCTATACAACCACTTTAGATCATTTCTATCAGAAAAACAGCATGGTTTTGTCAAGAATAGGTCTACTATTACTAACTTGTTAGAATATAAAGACTTTTATGTACTAGTTTTGCAAGGAGAGGTCAGGTGGACTCCATATACACAGATTTCTCGAAAGCCTTCGACAAGGTTGACCACAGCATACTTTGCCACAAACTTGCTCTTCACGGCATAAACGGTAGTTTGTTCAGGTGGGTTTGTTCTTACTTGAATAACAGGAGCCAACTTGTAGCCATTAATGGTTTTCTATCGACCCCGGCGCCGATAACTTCTGGTGTGCCTCAAGGTTCGCATTTGGGACCTTTGTTGTTTATTGTTTTTATAAATGACTTGGCGGATAAGGTATCATGTCCTGTTTTGTTATATGCAGATGATTTAAAGTTGTTTATGAACATAGATCATGTGAGTGACTGCTTACAGCTACAGCATAATTTAGCTTGTGTATCTGATTGGTGTCGTGATAATGGCATGTTACTGAATGTTGATAAATGCTTCGTTATATCTTTTTCAAATAAGAAACAAAAGATTATATACGACTACACGCTGGCTAACCAAAGTCTTGCACGCAAAGCTGTCGCTAAGGACCTTGGCATTTACTTTGACGAACAACTGAACTTTAAGTCACACTACGAGTACGTAATTAGGAAAAGCAACCAAATGCTAGGATTCATCCTTCGTGTTACCAAAGACTTCAAAAGGCCTAATAGCTTGTTGTGCCTATTCCAAAGTCTTGTACGTAGTGTACTCGAATATGGCTGCATTGTTTGGTCGCCATATTACTCAGTTCACTCAAATAATATCGAGCGTATTCAAAAGAGGTGTCTAAGAATCATGTCGTATAGATACAATCACGGCTTAATCCACCTAAATTACGACCAGCGTTCACGAACATTGGGCATTTGTTCCCTCCAGTCACGTCGTCTCTTGTATGACATGCTATTTTTACACAAGGTCCTTCATTCTAAAATTGACTCCCCCTATATTCTGTCACATATCACCTTTAACACACCACGATTTAGGTCGCGCGCCCCTAAAGTGTTTGCTCTGCAGGTATACAGGAACAACACCTCGTATTACAATCCTATCGTAAGAATGTGCCGTCAGTACAACGACCTAGTGTCAAAAAATAATAACATCGACATTTTCAATCCACGATTTTTGGTATTCAGGAGGCAGATTGTAGAATTGCTCTCGCGTTAAACGCCATCTCTGTTTACACATTTTTGATTGTTTTGTTATTCTAATTCAAAATGCTCAATATGTATAAAATATTTAAATAGAATGTTAAATTAAACAGTTGAGCCATTATAATAATATTAGATTTATAATAATTTTTATTTTAGGATATTTTTTCAATGTACATATATTGTTAAAATCGTGATGTGCATGCTTATTTTGGATGAAATTTATCTGCAACGCCTGTCCTTTGTATCTTTATTTTTTGAAATGAATGTAATCTGTTTAGTGTGCCAATAAAGAAAAATAAAATAAAATAAAATACTTAGGCGCCTGGAAAGTAGTGCTACTGCTGTTTTGGTCTCCAAATAATTATATGACTACAAAAAATTATAAGATACGAGTACGTTATCTGTTATATACGTCCAAATTATAGGCTTTAATAACAAACGAACGTGAATATTGAAGCGTTTTTGTGAAAAAAAAAATGTCAAAAAAATTTCAAAACAATCGAATTTCATCAGTCATTATGCCATTTATTCAGTCATTATTCGTTGGAACAAGTCTGTGGTATCATTAATTTACTTGCAGCCGCATCCACACTGCCCGGTGATGGAGACGGAGCCGGTGGCGTCCGCGCAGCCGCCGAACGTCACGGAGCCGAGCACCGGCACTGAACCCGTCACACAGGTGGTTCCGCAGGCGTCGATGGTGCCGTCCGCGCCGACTATACCCTCGCCCTGTCCACCATAGCCGCCGCAGCTGCTGCCAGAGCTCAAGCCATAGCTGCCGTAGCTGATGGACGGCGCTGAGTAGCTAGAGTAGCTGCGGCCGCTGCCGCAGCCGCCGCAGCTGCTGCCAGAGCTCAGGCCGTAGTTGCTGACGCTGATCGACGGCACTGAGTAGCTAGAGTAGCTGCGGCCGCTGCCGCAACCACACTGGCTCAGCACGGTCTGTTGACAACACGATAAGAATAAGACGAGGAAAACCTATATAATCAAGTCACGACTTAAATTTTTTATCCTCAGGATAGTTTATCTGGGGCCCTATGATGGTTGCGTTTATCACGTGATAAATAAGTGACAAAGCATCTGTCACTCACACTCGCATTATGTCAAAGCGTGACGGATGCTTTATCACTTATTTATCGCGTGATAAACGCAACCATCATAGGGCCCCTGGTCGTGATGGCTTTAGCCAGGAGTGACCGGAAAACACACATATTTATAAATAAACGTATCCGTAAACATATGATAATTGGTTTTTAAGAATTTAAGAAAAAAGGGGCAAGTTTAATTACTATGTTATAATTTTGATATTTGTGTTACTAATCCCTAGACAATAAGATATTTTGTATTGTTAGTAACAATCTATGGACTCTGGTCTGAAATTAAAGATTTAAATTTGAATTTGGTTTCGGACAAAAATAAAAATTGGGTATTTAAATGTTGATAGATACTCGTATTTTATGCAACAGTTGTATTAAAGGGGTTAAAAAATGTGAGTGGCATGGTTTATCGTAAATAGAGACGCCACGATTTTTTTTTACTTCGTTATTAAACGTTTCAATACATTACTTTTCCTACGACTCGGAATTTAAAATGAAGATTTATATTTTTTTATTAAAGTTGGCAGCAATGCGTTTAGTACAATAAGTTTTATTAAAAACTTCGTAAATTCAGCTTGTAAAGTTGATAACACGGAATACTTTATCTACGTTCTTATAAAACCCTTTTTTTGTATATCAGTGTCACAACAAAAAATACAGAAACCAATTTACCTGAATCAGACAGGCCTGGATGCAGAGAAGGACCACGGTGAAGGGAGACATTTTGAAGTGTTTCACGAAGGTTGAAACTGTAAATGCATGTCCCGCACACGAAGTTTATATATTAAAACTGTATCATGAACCAATAATAGGACAATAGTATTGCGAAATTCGATATGCAGTCGTCAAACAATGTTATCTGGTAAATTGGTTGTACTTGCTCAAACTAAATAGACAACATTTTGGTGTTTAACTGCAGGTGCAATACATTGATAAGTCCATTGATTAAACCTATTGTTATAATTAATCCAAAGGGTCCATTTACTATAAAAGCATTACCAACTAATGCTTAAATACATTCAGGTGAAGAACATCATCTAAGTACAACCAAAATGGCATTCAAAGCTATTGTCCTCTGCGTCTCTGCTCTGATGATCCAGGTAAATATTACATTAACATTTTTTACTTATTTACTTACCCCATTTCATGAATTTGATTGTTTAATGCACTGGAGTTGGTTAATACTGCATATAAATAATAAACATTTGGTTTAAGCTAGCAGATTGTACAGTTTTGTTAAAATGAATCATACTCAGGTAGGTTCGAAAAATTGGGCAAGTGCGAGTGCGACTCGCGCATGGAGGGTTCCGTACCTATATATATGTATATACAGGTATAACAAGTTTGTTGTATGGGAGCCCCCCTTAAATATTTATTTTATTTCATTTTTAGTATTTGTTGTTATAGCGGCAATAGAAAAACATCATCTGTGAAAATTTTAAGTGTCTAGCTGTCACCGTTCTTGAGATACAGCCTGGTGACAGACGGACGGACGGACGGACAGCGAAGTCTCAGTAATAGGGTCCCGTTTTTACCCTTTGGGTACGGAACCCTAAAAACTAAATGGTATCAGGGCGATTGTCGGAGTTTTTAAACCTAGATTATTAAACCTAGTAGTTCAATTACCAGTTAAGAATCTTGCTGCATTTTATTTATATTTATTCTTTGTATGTTCTTGTACGTCATGTTTGAATATTATAGTACATTGTTGTAGAGGCTGTAAAGTAAGCAATAGATTAACGAGTAAATTTCGAAGGCCGACCCGCAGGGGAGGCCTTCGATAGTACGAGTTAATCTATTGCACTTTCAGCCGAGACTTAACATAGTGCTTTTCACGACACGAGGAAATATATTATAATACGAGTTTTTCATATTGGTCATTAAACTCCGCGCCTTGTTGCAGCCTCATTTTTGTAAAAATCAGGGCTATTATAAACATAAAGCTGATCGTGTCCCCAGATTCAAACGACATAAAGACGATTTTCAACCCAGTTATGAAGAAATAACAAAAAAATTCAAACTTACCTCACTTTCAACTTAATTTAGACATTTAAATATTTAGTCTAGGTTACATTCAGGTAAACAACCCTACGATACATTAAACACTGAACGGTCATTGTAACGGTACGCAATATTAACATACGTTCCTAATAATTATATAATATTTCGTGAGTCAATGTGAACATTATTACATTAATCACACTATCACATAACAAAACCAATTTTAATATTTACCTACTAAACAACACATTTTGTCTTTTTTTTTAAATATGGCCGGCTACCCCGTAGCGCATGCGCGCTTCGCATCCCATCGCAATGGAGTCTTTTCAGCCGAATAAAAAAATAGCGGCAATAGGAATACATCATCTGTGAAAATTTCAACTTTCTAGCTATCACCGTTGTTGAGATACAGCCTGGTGACAGACGGACGGACGGACGGACGGACGGACGGACGGACAGCGAAGTCTCAGTAATAGGGTCCCGTTTTTACCCTTTGGGTACGGAACCCTAAAAAGAATTTAATATTTATATAGGTAATTATAAGTGTTTATTTGTTGAAAACTGTTTATTTGTTGAGAAATTAGTAATTGTAGAAATTAGGAAATTGTTTTACGCCCCATAACTAATTTTAAAATATAATTGTTCATGATTTTCGGAGTGAACCCTTTTTTAACAAAAACTTATTAAAAAGTAAACCTGAGGAGTATTATCTTACTTAAGAAAATAAACTCGTTTGTGGGTATTTATAAGTTTAAGAAAAAAATACACCTCATAAATGATGCATTCTCATTGGTCAATTTAATTTGACATGCAGCAGACGATTAAGCTTTGATTGGTTAAATTGTCGTTTAAGCCGGCCGAGAAAATGAGTCTGAAATATTTTCTAAAAAGTCGTATCTTACTATGAAATTCAAGTGTAGATACGAACTGTTACCGTGAGGTCCAACATTGTTGTCGTGTTGGGAGCTAACATAGATATACAGTTTATAAATGAACATATATAAGCAGTTTTGTGTAAGTACTGGATTCAGGTAGTCTATAACCAGATTTTCGAGCAGTGTCGTGAAAACTTTATTTTTACTACCGTTATCTAATGTAAACTAAAATTCCCATACAGAATATTGGGACACTATTTTCTATTATTCACATCGATATGCAATAGATACTGATTAGGATGAACCTAAAAGAGCATTTCTCAAAAAGTTTGTACATTTGCTTTACGTCTTTGTCCGGGCCGGTTCGAAGCTTGTAATAAATTAAGAGACGATATCTAATATAATCTGACCTTGAAAACTTAAAAATAAGTTTAGTATCTCTAAGATGATATTATTGTCTGAAATCATAATGCATAATATAATTTTATAAAAATATTTTGAAATATTGGGTAGGTCTCATTTGTATGGCAATGCAAATGTCCCCTTAACAAAATTATAGTTAAATTATCGATTTTCTGTAGCAAAACTTAGTGTTTCGGGTTGAGTGTTTAATTACAAAAGAGATGTCTCAGAATTCATAAAAAATAAGTATTGTTGTCGTTATTTAACGTATATATTTATAATAAAAGATAATAATTTGTCCTAGAAAATGTTCCAATTTTGTTTCCGGTGTTTGTTACGCTATTTTCATAGAATTCTGGGGTTTTGTTAATTCAATTGTAGTTTTATAGGAAAGTGGTAACACTAGGGATATTTTTAAGAGTGGCCATCTTGGCATGTTGACAGTCTATCAAACGCAGCGGTAGAAACACGCTCGCCGTTGGTGGCAACCGAAAATTTGAACTCCTTGTTTGTTACGGGATAACTTGGTAAGTTTCACTTTTTCTTCAGTTTTGTTTCAACTCATCACTTAATCATATTATTACGACTAAGATACAGTACATACAATATTCGAGTTATTCATTAAATTCGGTTAAAATATTTTTTAAAACGTCCGAGCACCACTTCGTTACTTTCTTTTTTGTTTACTTTTGAATCGTTTCGTATGACTAGGAAGTGAAGGTAACAAAAAAGAAAGTCTAAGGAGTAGTATAGACTATAGAGAATGACGTAATACAATATATATATTTCTCTTTAAAAAAAAAAAAAAAAAAAATTTCAATTTTAATAAAAACATATATTATAAAGCAAAAGTTTCTGAATTCGAATTAAATGATATTATTGATTTCTTTTCTAGCTGAAGAAAAAATGAGGCTTTTTTTACGTTTTTATTTTTTTATTTTTATACTGTATAAACGATATGTTTATTATCATTGGTAATTGTAAATATTAATTGTTAAATAAAACCATTTACGTCACCCTTGACCGTAAAGCGGGATTTACGCCCGCTTCGCGGGGCGAAAATCCCGCATCCCGGCCAAGGCAAGACGTAAAACTTTAGACAAACCACGGGCGGTAATTCGTAAAGCCCCAGATTACATATTTATTAGGGTGGGTCATTTTTTTCTTTTTTAATTTCTAACGGGCACAGTTGAAAAAAGGTGCCATTTAGTGCCATTAATGGATACATATTGTTATTTATTTATTATTATTATTTGGATTCCTTATTGTGATCTGATCACGTCTACAAGTAGTCAAAACTGCATTTTGTGATTTATTGTATTGTTCCTATACCTAAACAATACCTACTTACTCTTGAATAATAACAGAAGATCTCATGTCAATTTTGCTTGAATTGGCACATTATTTGAGCACTAATTAATCTGTATGATTATTTTTTGTGATACAAAACTAATAATTATATAGTAAGAAATGTAATTACTATTAAAGTGAGTTGTTAAGCATCTAATTAATATTGTAAGTGTACCTACTGATTGTACACTATGCTTAATAGTTCCGATTTTGTTACCAAGGTTCCTATTATTGTTACTGTCCCTTGAAAATATTAGAGGTTTTTGGTGTTTTTTGTTAATTATTTGTTTAATAACATACATTTAATACATGTTTAAAATATAATTTAGATGGTCTAATAAATTGTTCTTCAAAGATATCTTAAATAACTCAATTTAATACGCGTGATATTGTAATTTCAAACCCGAGTTTTGACAAAATGGTAACGTACAAGAGTAGTTACCATTATATCTTTAACTTATCGGAATATAGTGTAAGGGTATATCTCTTGGTCAGGAATGAAACCACATGATGTACGCATAACAATTCCACTTGTATTGGCTCCCATCAATAACACTTTTCATAAAAACCAGCATAATACATTCAACACAATAAATCCCATCCTCTATCCTTCACGCCGCGCCAAATCTGACATTGACGTCTGTCATCGTTCCCTCCATGAGTTCATAGACCAGTGCACCGCACGCATACAGCCTAGACCTGCCAAATCTAAGGCTATTATACATTATGTTTTATATTTTATGACATTATAATGGCGCGAATTATTAAAACAAATACAACAATCAATAAGGTTTGACTATCCATACTTAACGGACCTTACAGCTCGGCCATCCAACACACAGCGAGTCCCTTCGCTATATAAAAAAAAGTAAACAAAAATGCCTATTCTTCAGATAGTAAACAAAAGATCCGAGCCACAATAATATAACTTAACTTAATTTTGTTACTTAATGCGCAATATGTCCATACTATCCATGTCATTTACATTCATTATTTCATTATTATTTTTTTATAACTTTCACTTGCAGGCAGTCTATTAAAACAAGTACAATAATGACTATGTAAGGGTTGGTATTTAATGGACATTACAGCTCGGCCATCCAACACACAGCGAGTCCCTTCGCTATAAAGAGAAAGCAACTAACAATGATCCGAGTTACAATAATACCTTAACTATGATTTGGCCATATTGTCCCAGTCATCCACGTACATTGATACTATTTAAAGCCTAACAAGTTTCGGTCCGGCCCCGGGACAGCGGCGCCTCTAACAGCATACATACATCAATAATGAGCACATGTCATATCTGAACTATCAAACGTTAGCAGCGAATTGTCAAAAATTTGTCATTAACCCGATTCAAAATATTATTTACCGGAACGTTACTCAATCCTTCCTTCCTCTTGCGCAAAAATTCTAAATCCTTTGAAATTATTTGAAATCTTCGGAATATTTAGTCCCGTTTGCTCCCCGCTCAAATCAGTGACATTCACAAAGTCCCAACATCAGTTACAAAAATATGTCGCTACCAGTAAAACAAATCAGTACAACAAGAAATCAGCAATACGGCGTAGGTTGAAAAACACCCTCTTGGATTATAAACTCATTCATCCCTTCATTTTTCAAAACTTTCACTCGCATGGGTCAATCAACTATTTTCTGCCACTCGTTGCCATAGTGATGTCCCCTGGGTCGCGGGACAGAATTACAGCAAGAAAATGTTGATCCACCCATATAATATGAACAATAGCTAATTAACTTTTCTAAAATGTAGACACTTCTTCCCTGCCTCTCCATGATGATTACCAAGGGTTGCGACCACTTAGAGCCGTTACTCTTTGCAGCAAAGATCTCCACTCCACACGACTCTTCGCTTTCCGGATTGACGCCTGCAGAGCCTCCTAGCAGGCATCCTTCACGGTATCGGTCCCTTGAGTCGGCAATGCTCCGCCTTCTTTTTTTTCCGACACGAGAATCCACGATGAGCTCCTCCAAGCCACCCGGCTCGCATCCAGTAACGCAATCGAAGTTAACCAATTCTGCCAGTAAACGGTACCCGATCTTCAATTCATCAAGGATCGACGCGTTAGTTCGTCGTGCTGTCCGATGGGCTCCCAACATTTTGCCTGGGCACCATATGTCGAATGCCTCACTTCCGCTCCCCATGCGCGCCTTCAGTGTCCAGGTTCTCGATGTCTATAGAAATTAGAAGATGATCAGGGTTCTCCTCAGCTTCGTTGCATTAATACAGATAACCATAAAATAATTGAGTCCAAATAACTAGACTTTTTGTAATAGTTGTAATCTTAGTACACCAATTATATTTATCATCATATAACAGCCGAAAGATGTCCACTGCTAGACACAGACTCTCCCCAAAAGTTCTCTACAAAAGCAGTTCGCGCGCTGACCCCATCCAACCCTTTCGTGATCCTAACCAGCTTAAATATTAGTGAGCATTAATTCAACCATTTAAACTTGAGAATCATTAAACTGCAGATATTCGTTAGTCAATTCAGTTAACTACTTGATTCTTGTTGTAAATAATACTAAATCAGAGTTCAAAAAACACATGAAATAAGATTAAAGGCAAGATACTTCCATCAATCCTTCTTCATTCGTCAACTTCACCAACCAAAGGGCGAAGCGTGTCCGCTCCGCTATAGCCCGGGCATAAATGTCCTCGCACGTCCGGATGTTCGATCTCCAGCTGTTCTCGTCCACAGCTCGCATCCCTAAACAAATTCTCTTGAAGCTAGTGTTGTTATGTAACAGTACCTAGAAGTATCAATTAATAGCACTTCATATATATTAAGTACACCTAAAATCTTCCACTCCAAATAGGCAAGCATCTATTGAAAATATCATCCAAAACTGAATAACTTCTGTTATTCTATCATATCATTGCAGTCTCCTCTACAAGTTCTTTAGGCAAGATTTTTATAGAGCCAAATACTTATTTTAGTACGACTTTTGAGCCTCGCTGTCATTTACCTTAATGTTGTATCACTATCATTGGTAACGTGTTATCAATAAATCTGTTGCTACTACCACTACCTACTTAATCGGCATATCGGCAGCAGTGGTGGATCCGAGATCTGTGAGGCTATTTACTTGAAAAACAATCGTTGAATTCAGCTAAATTAAGCGCGTTGTAATCGTTTAGGTAAATCTGAGTTGCATTTTATGTTTCTTAACTCAGCCTGATCTCTAAAAGAAGAGTAAATTATAGTGTGATACACACACTCTGACCTACACGTACGTAGATATAATAATTAGAATGCGATAATAGTGCTATTCACCGATAACGAGTTTCCCCTCTTTAATTCAATATAAATTACCCGTCAATACCCGTCAAACAATAATACGATTTACAAAACACACTTACACCAAATAATCACAATGCAGATTTATTTGTGACCAATATTTTAATTATTATTCTAAATTTAGCAACAAACCCTCCTAAGTGATAACTGATAACAATTCAACCGTGTGAACAACGACGGTATTTTCAGCTTCCAGTACCTTCCCCAGAAAATCCGATGTCCAGCGTTCTGTTTTGGTTGTTCTAGTTCTGTTTTAATCCGTCAAAATCGGACCCATTCATTACTTTGCACAGGATGTTAAGTAGACACAAGCTTAGATTCCTTGTAGTTTTTATCAGCGCTTAGATTTATAGTATACCTTTCTTTTCCAGTCGTTCGAAGTAACATTTTACATCTCCATCTCCACCTACTTACTTCCTTAAGTTGAGGAAATATTTTCCCACCTCCTTTAGTACCCCTCAAAAGGATTGTTAAAATAATTATTAAAAAATAATTTATTTACCAATCCTACCAGACTATCGTTAACCTTTTGAATACATCACCAATACTTTCCGTATCTCTCTGCGCCGTATGTGTGTGTTCAGTTGATGACTTATTTATTTTGAAAAGCCTTTATAAGTGGTTACCTTCACACCTTAATCGAGAAACGTCCACGTCGATTTGATCCAGTCAACTTAAGACAAAGGCAAACAAGACTCATGGTTACACATGAAACATGTAGTTGTTTTTTTTTTTTCATATATAACACCATTATTATTTTGCCAATTTCCGCTCCTTAGTTACCTATACGGACTCCATGCTCCTTGCCATATAATATATACCATATACCATGACTTAGTACTTCACCTTTTAATGGGGGAAAATCAAAACAAAAGCTAGACCTTCCGTCGGCGCCATATCAATGTGGTCACCTACCGCTCGCAACTGGTCAGTCACTAGTACACTCACCATAATATTTGTCAGTTACTAGCTAACTGTACTGGTTTGTCTACGCGCAGCAGTAGCTCTTTTAAATCAATCTAACCATCACTATCCATTTCGCTACCCAAAGGTTGTCTGGAAGAGATCGCTCTTTAGCGATAAGACCGCCTGTTGTTTACCTCTATTGTATGTTACGTGCAATCTGAATTTGTTTGTATTTATTTTCCTGTTGAGGTGTGCAATAAAGAATATTTTTTTTCTATTCCATTCTATCCCTCCCTATCGAACTCTTTCTATCTCTCTCTGGGTCCCTTCCAACCTCTTCCAATCATCTCCATGTCTTTCCGCGCTTATATTTACCGCCCTATCTGTATATTCCTGCCTTTATTGCTATCTGCTTCCTTTTCATGTAAATCTGTTATTGTGTTGTGTGATTGAGTAAAAGTAACATTCAAACATCCTCACAAACTCATACTCATGTCTAAACGAGGTTGCATAGTTTCCGTGTCGACGATTATTTCTGTCACGCAAAATAGTAGACACATAGCAAGAAGTCAAGTAGCGGCAAGCCGGCCTGCGTTAACCTATAACCTACCATCCCCTGCCCTACCATCTGTATATCTGATTACGCTATTCCATCTTTGTTGTCCTAAAATAAAAAAAAGAACAATCTGCTGTCATGCAAGATTCGTATTTACAGTTAGTTTAAGAGTAATCTAGAATGTTCATACATTCATCTAGTACAATAGTAACATATTCCTTACTTTTAATTCCATTGACAAATCCTTGTAACTTAGACAACGGCTCCATTGATACGTTGCATCCTCCTTGCACACCTCCACTTCCTCCTTTATCCTGTCCTATTCGCTGGGCCCCCAAAGCCGGGAGCGAATCCTACTATAATCATATTTAACATACCTGTGTGCCTGTTGTCCGATTCGTTTATGAGCCTGAAGCATTTTTCCTTCCTCCTCCATTATTCCTGTTGGTTCTCTGTTCCTGATGTACCACCTTCATACTTGTGCATTCCATTTCCATGTGTCAGTCTGTCCCATCGACTGTGCATATATTCTACCGCCTCCTACCCAGCTCATGGTTTTGGCTATGTGACAGCCCTTCTCCTCGACTGTCTCCATAACCAACACCTCCTTTTCCTATTCCATTCCCCTACCCAGCTCATGGTTTTGGCTATGTGACAGCCCTTCTCCTCGACTGTCTCCATAACCAACACCTCCTTTTCCTATTCCATTCCCCTACCCAGCTCATGGTTTCGGCTATGTGACAGCCCTTCCCCTCGACTGTCTCCATAGTTTCCACCTCCTGTCCCTATTCCTTTCCCGGACCAAGCTCATGGTTTCGGCTTTGTGACAGACCTTCCCCTTGTCTGCCTCCAAAGCCTTCCACCTCCATTCCCTATTCACATCCATATTCCCTGCATGACAATCCGACCCTATCCTCGGGCCATCCCATCTTAATCCATATTCCTTCCATGACATATCCTCGAGCCGTCCCATCTCGATCCATATTTCTCCCAAGATGGTACTGACCCTATCCTCGAGCCATCCCATCTTAGTCCACATTCCTTTTGTGACGGTACTGACTCTATCCTTGGGCCAGTCCCGTCAGTCCTTGATCAATTATCTGAAACTTCCACAGGTAGCCTTAGTAATATATAACATATCAATTTACTTTTATAATTATTCTAAAATTATAAAGCCCGATGAAATGGAATAAACATAACTAGTTTATTATTTCCTTAATAATTAGCATATTTCATAAAGATTGCCAAGATTGTTTTGACTAGTGTTCTGCAAATTATCTGCTTTGTCTAGTAGTTGACTGGTAGATAATGCTCTTTTTGCTTAAAAATGCAACTATGCAAAATATGGTTACATAATATAGCCATAATATTTAATTTTAACAAGCATGCAGGTTATAACAACTGTTTCAGACTATCATTGGATTTAGCCAGTCGAAGATGTAATTTTCACCAATTATACTTTCTCTTTCATGTTTCCATATCCCTGGTATATAATTTCCATTTCAAGTAGGTATACATGATGATAACAGAGCAAAATAGGTAAATGCAGGTTATTGAATGATATAATTCCCATCACCAACCGAATTGTCACATAAGACAACACTTTACTTTATCATAACATCTTTCCCAAAGTCATAATTGTACAATTTTTATATCATCATCCACATAAAAGAACCATCAAAAATCCATAAATGTTAAACAAACATTATTCATAACTCATAACTGACCAAATTAAATTAAAAAAATAAATTTCAATACCCATATGAAAACCACCATAACTCCACACTTATGCAATATCAACCACCACTAAACCAAGATCAAATCATGTCCCCCAGCAATCACTACAACTGCACAATAATAAAAAAACATTGTAAACCATAGCATGACAGACAGAAATGCAAACATGCATATATAAAATATGCTGAAATAATTCTAGAATATGTCATTCAACAATTGCTGCTGTACTCCAAAGATCATTATTATTCAGGCAATACCCAATCCGTGCCACTGTGTTCCAAATAAATACTATACCAAGATAGTTCGAAGTTTGAAGCAAAAACATAACCATCATCACAATAACCAGGATAAAATCCATTCAGTACTATTCACTCATCAAGCCCAAATACCAATTTTGCCACAAGTGCTGCATGTTCATATTATTATCATGTTGTTATTTGTATTTATCAGTAACAGCATTAACAACAGATTTCATCACTAAATAGCCTTCTATTCATAAAAATACCCCGAATAAAATGTGAAATAGCCATAAAATATGTACCAGTCATTAAGAGCGTCAATATATTAATAATAATAAAATAAACCATCCCTCGTTTCTTATTAAATGAATAATTTATCATATTTAACCACATAGCGCAGTGATCCATACCGTAGGTATCCATATCCGTACGATCCATTCCATATCCTTCCAATTATTATTATTATCGTATGGCTTTATTTTCGAGTCTATTTACAAATTAACATCCAAGTTCTTCGCCCATTGGGCTGCGTTTCCACCTAATGTTAGTAAGTCCAGGGGGTCTCCAGGGTATTTACGTCCTTCCAATAATTATCATTTATTCGCTTACTTTTCCGTGGGCGCAGTGAGGCAGTTAGTGTATGCCTCTCGATCGCATCTTCTGACTTGTAAGGGTATATCTCTTGGTCAGGAATGAAACCACATGATGTACGCATAACAATTCCACTTGTATTGGCTCCCATCAATAACACTTTTCATAAAAACCAGCATAATACATTCAACACAATAAATCCCATCCTCTATCCTTCACGCCGCGCCAAATCTGACATTGACGTCTGTCATCGTTCCCTCCATGAGTTCATAGACCAGTGCACCGCACGCATACAGCCTAGACCTGCCAAATCTAAGGCTATTATACATTATGTTTTATATTTTATGACATTATAATGGCGCGAATTATTAAAACAAATACAACAATCAATAAGGTTTGACTATCCATACTTAACGGACCTTACAATAGTAAGCAATTTTTATAAAAAAATATACGCGTATTGGTTATTACTATGTTAACTAATAAATAAATTCAAAGTAATTCGTATGTGTTTATTTTATTTCCCGTTTGAATTAGGGTAACAAAACCGGAAATTTTGATTGCCTCGGCTCAATTAAATAAACTTTAAAGTTAAAACTACACATCTAATCTCTGTCAAAAATTAATAAACTGAATCCTTACATAACAGTTAAATAATATGCAACAGTAAAATCATTAAAATGTGATATTTTTTCTTTGTTACGACTATCCGAGAAATGTACAAACTTTTTGAGAAATGCTCAAAAATGTCAAGTTCTAGAAGAGACAGGGTGTCAGGTTTTTTTTTGAAAACGCCTTTGTATTGGTTTTCCTAAACAGAATAGCACAATAATATCTTTTGTTTACATACATTGCTCTGTGTTTTGCCTTTAGGCGTACAAATATTCACTCTTACTGAAATAAAGTTTTGGCTATATAAAATATCTACGGTATACACTACACTTAAAATAAAAAATGCTTCAATTACTAAAGTGTTATTTTAAAAGTGTTAGATATTGTTATTATGCTAACAATATTCTACATGCCATCTAATATACCGTTTATACTGTAATAACATTTTATATAAGATTATTGAATTTGGGATTTTATTAAGTGATTTGCTTTTTTCAGTCCATCTCTGGACAGTGCGGCTGCTCCTGCGGTGGCTCCTCCGGTGGCTCCTATGGTGGCTCATATGGTGGCTCCTATGGTGGCTCGTATGGTAGCTCCTATGGTGGGTCGAGCAGCTCGGTCAGCGCCAACTCCATCGCCATCCCCAGCAGCGGCGGCGACTTCCTCGTCACCAGCGTCGGCCCTGTTACCCCCTCTGGCATCTCCGTCGCTTCTGACATCGGTCTGGCTGGTACCCTGGACGTCAACGGAGCCTTGCCGTTCCTGAGCGCCGTGGATTTCCAGGGCTCGTACGACACCACCGGCTCAGGGTCGGTGTGCTACAGCTGCGGAGACAGCTGCGGCGTCGGCATCAACAGCGTTATTGGAGGTTCTGGAAGCTCTGGATACTCTGGCTCTGGATGCGGCTGCCTGTGAGCAAAATTGTGATGTTCGAGTATCTACGACTGCTTCAAGTAATAAATGATTTCGTGAAATTATTATTTTAGTCTATTATTTTCTAGGTTGTACAAATTAAGTATAAGACGGAAGTAATGAAAAACCTCACTTTGCTAATGAAAATTAAGGTTCACGTGAGGAACCATTGCTTGCACCATATGTAATACTAAATTAATGAAAAGTTATATTATTGAAACTATCGTGAGCCATCTATAATCATTACAAAAACGGTTTAAACTCACGTAAAAATTTTCAGGAACGGCCCGACATGTTTCGAACTCATTTATTTGTTGCTCTTCATCAGGGGTAGCTATCCGTTCTTCTACGCGACTCGCGGCCCACTCAGTGGGCTGTACTAGTAAGTAGCACGGGTGAGTTTAAACTGTTTTTAAGGTTCCGTATCCAAAGTTGACCGTCTGTCACCAGGTTGCATCTTATGTTATGAACAGTGATATCTAGAGAGTTAACATTTTCACAGATGATGTTAACGCTCTTGCCGCTATAACAAAACTATTAAAAGCAGAATTAAAAAATATTAAAGTGGGGCTCCTAATACAATAAACGTGATCGGTTGCGTTAATGTTGCACCTCATGTGTATGCGAGGCCATACATACTTTAAACTTAATTTAGCCCGGCCAGTTAAGATGAGAAGTGATTCTACAGAAAACTCGGTGCATGAGTCCGACTCGCACTTGGCTGGATGTTTATAATTACAATGAAAAGTGATTGGAATATTGGAAACTGTCTGGATTGTAGCGTGAGTTTCCGTTTTATTACAAATGTTTCAGGAATATGAAATAGACTTCTTACTTTTTTCTTATATTTTTGATGTACTTACTCTCTATTTATTTTTGTATATGTATAATACGCCCGCTAACATCAGAGTTACTTTAAGTTGCAAAACTAGGGCAAAATCTAATAATACCGCTTTGAATTCAATCGTATAGTAAGTACCTAATATTTATTTGTTTGTTTTTAATCTGCAATGCCAATTTAACAAAACGCAGGCTTGAATAGCAGTTAAATATAATTTACTGGATTAAGCTTTGTGTAAATACTACATAGATCTTTCTCACACGATTAAAGCCCGGGTCGTGTTATGTTACTACACTAATATAGTAGTTTATAATTATTATGTTTTGAAATTAATTGGTAAAATAAACAGAAAGTTATAATAAGCATAAGAATATTTTATTAATGAAACTTAAAACGGATACGGACGGAGACGGATCCGGACGCCGGCACGGTGCCGCTGAAGTCAACCGAGCCGAGCACCGGCACCGAGCCGACGACGACGGTGTTGCCGCTCGCGCCGATGTCGCCCGACACGCCGACCTGCCCCATGCCCGAGCCGCCGTACCCCACACCACTGCCACACGGTTCAATATTAACTTGCAGATTTTTTTGACCTGCATTTGATTTGCATAACGATACTTGGCAGAAATAACGTCTGGCAGAAGCACCTTGATGCGCATAGTATGAAAAATAATTTCGAAACAATAAGTCATTCGTTATTAGGTATATCTATAAAAGTCTATTTAGTTCATAAACTTCTGATTACTATATTGCAATTTTCATAACATTTAGATAATGCACACTGCCTTCAGTATCGGTAGTAATGCATAGATATTTTTTTTTAATATCAGACAACCTCACACAAATAAATCTAGTCTCAAATAGCTTATGCTATGGGTACTAGACGACGATATACGCAAGCACAAATATCCGAGTTCATCACCATCGCCGGTTCAGTACGCAGGTGTTTACAAACTGAGCCAACCGCGTCGCCAAGCTATTATAATGATATGAATGAATAAAATAAATGTTATTGCTAAATTAATTGCTTTCTATTTCCGTGGCTGCATCGGGTGCTTAGTACCTAGGCAGGGTGTTTGTATATGACTTATCATTTGATCATCGGTCCCATCACTTACAAGCAAAATCGCGCCAAGATATGCTAGCCCCGCTGGGTTTAGTTTCTAATTATTATTCGGGTTCATCAATGAGCACATTCACTGCACCACAGCTTGTCAAAGTTACCTTTGTGAAATACTTAGGCGCCTGGAAAGTAGTGCTACTGCTTTTTTGGTCTCCAAATAATTATGTGACTACAAAAAATTATAAGATACGAGTACGTTATCTGTTATATACGTCCAAAACATAGGCTTTAATAACACACGAACTTGAATATTGAAGCGTTTTTGTGAAACAAAAAAATCGAATTTCATCAGTCATTTTGCCATTTATTTAGTCATTATTCGTTGGAACAAGTCTGTGGTATCATTTAGTTGCAGCCGCATCCACACTGCCCGGTGATGGAGACGGAGCCGGTGGCGTCCGCGCAGCCGCCGAACGTCACGGAGCCGAGCAACGGAACTGAACCCGTCACACAGGTGGTTCCGCAGGCGTCGATGGTGCCGTCCGCGCCGACTATACCCTCGCCCTGTCCACCATAGCCGCCGCAGCTGCTGCCAGAGCTCAAGCCATAGCTGCCGTAGCTGATGGACGGCGCTGAGTAGCTAGAGTAGCTGCGGCCGCTGCCGCAGCCGCCGCAGCTGCTGCCAGAGCTGCCAGAGCTCAGGCCGTAGTTGCTGACGCTGATCGACGGCACTGAGTAGCTAGAGTAGCTGCGGCCGCTGCCGCAACCACACTGGCTCAGCACGGTCTGTTGACAACACGATAAGAATAAGACGAGGAAAAACCTATATAATCAAGTCACGACTTAATTTTTTTATCCTCAGGATAGTTTAAGTTTATCTGGTCGTGATGGCTTTAGCCAGGAGTGACCGGAAAACACACATATTTATAAATAAACGTATGCGTAAACATATGATTATTGGTTTTTAAGAATTTAAGAAAAAAGGGGCAAGTTTAATTACTATGTTATAATTTTGATATTTGTGTTACTAATCCCTAGACAATAAGATATTTTGTATTGTTAGTAACAATCTATGGACTCTGGTCTGAAATTAAAGATTTAAATTTGAATTTGGTTTCGGACAAAAATAAAAATTGGCTATTTAAATTTTGATAGATATTTTATGCAACAGTTGTATAAAATGGGTTAAAAAATGTGAGTGGCATGGTTTATCGTAAATAGAGACGCCACGATTTTTTTTTACTTCATTATTAAACGTTTCAATACATTACTTTTCCTACGACTCGGAATTTAAAATGAAGATTTATATTTTTTTATTTAAGTTGGCAGCAATGCGTTTAGTACAATAAGTTTTATTGAAAACTTCGTAAATTCAGCTTGTCAAGTTGATAACACGGAATACTTTATCTACGTTCTTATAAAACCCTTTTTTTGTATATCAGTGTCACAACAAAAAATACAGAAACCAATTTACCTGAATCAGACAGGCCTGGATGCAGAAAAGGACCACGGTGAAGGGAGACATTTTGAAGTATTTCACGAAGGTTGAAACTGTAAATGCATGTCCCGCACACGAAGTTTATATATTAAAACTGTATCATGAACGAATAATAGGACAATAGTATTGCGAAATTCGATATGCAGTCGTCAAACAATGTTATCTGGTAAATTGGTTGTACTTGCTCAAACTAAATAGACAACATTTTGGTGTTTAACTGCAGGTGCAATACATTGATAAGTCCATTGATTAAACCTATTGTTATAATTAATTCCAAAGGGTCCATTTACTATAAAAGCATTTCCAACTAATGCTTAAATACATTCAGGTGAAGAACATCATCTAAGTACAACCAAAATGGCATTCAAAGCTATTGTCCTCTGCGTCTCTGCTCTGATGATCCAGGTAAATATTACATTAACATTTTTTACTTATTTACTTACCCCATTTCATGCATTTGATTATTTAATGCACTGGAGTTGGTTAATACTGCATATAAATAATAAACATTTGGTTTAAGCTAGCAGATTGTACAGCTTTGTTAGAATGAATCATACTCAGGTAGGTTCGAAAAACTAAATGGTATCAGGGCGATTGTCGGAGTTTTTAAACCTAGATTATTAAACCTAGTAGTTCAATTACCAGTTAAGAATCTTGCTGCATCTTATTTATATTTATTCTTTGTATGTTCTTGTACGTCACGTTTGAATATTAACTTTATTTTTATTTTTACTACCGTTATCTAATGTAAACTGAAATTCCCATACAGAATATTGGGACACTATTTTCTATTATTCACATCGATATGCAATAGATACTGATTAGGATGAACCTAAAAATGTCAAGTTCTAGAAGAGACAGGGTGTCAGGTTTTTTTTTTGAAAACGCCTTTGTATCAGTTTTCCTAAACAGAATAGCACAATAATATCTTTTGTTTACATACATTGCTCTGTGTTTTGCCTTTAGACGTACAAATATTCACTCTTACTGAAATAAAGTTTTGGCTATTTAAAATATATACGGTATACACTACACTTAAAATAAAAAATGCTTCAATTACTAAAGTGTTATTTTAAAAGTGTTAGATATTGTTATTATGCTAACAATATTCTACATGCCATCTAATATAGTTTATACTGTAATAACAAGTTATATAAGATTATTGAATTTGGGATTTTATTAAGTGATTTGCTTTTGTCAGTCCATCTCTGGACAGTGCGGCTGCTCTTGCGGTGGCTCCTCCGGTGGCTCCTATGGTGGCTCCTATGGTGGCTCGTATGGTGGCTCCTATGGTGGGTCGAGCAGCTCGGTCCGCGCCAACTCCATCGCCATCCTCAGCAGCGGCGGCGACTTCCTCGTCACTAGCCTCGGCCCTGTTACCCCCTCTGGCATCTCCGTCGCTTCTGACATCGGTCTGTCTGGTACCCTGGACGTCAACGGAGCCTTGCCGTTCCTGAGCGCCGTGGGTTTCGAGGGCTCGTACGACACCGCCGGCTCAGGGTCGGTGTGCTACAGCTGCGGAGACAGCTGCGGCGTCGGCATCAACAACGTTATTGGAGGTTCTGGAAGCTCTGGATACTCTGGCTCTGGATGCGGCTGCCTGTGAGCAAATTTGTGATGTTCGAGTATCTACGACTGCTTCAAGTAATAAATGATTTCGTGAAATTATTATTTTAGTCTATTATTTTCTAGGTTGTACAAATTAAGTATAAGACGGAAGTAATAAAAAATCTCACCTTGCTTATGAAAATTAAGGTTCACGTGAGGAACCATTGCTTGCACCATATGTAATACTAAATCAATGAAAAGTTATATTATTGAAACTATCGTGAGCCGTCTATAATTATTACAAAAACGGTCAGAACCGGCCCGACATGTTTCGAACTCATTTGTTGCTCTTCATCAGGGGTAGCTATCCGTTCTGCTACGCGACTCGCGGCCCACTCAGTGGGCTGTACTAGTAAGTAGCACGGGTGAGTTTAAACTGTTTTTAAGGTTCCGTATCCAAAGTTGACCGTCTGTCACCAGGTTGCATCTTATGTTATGAACAGTGATATCTAGAGAGTTAACATTTTCACAGATGATGTTAACGCTCTTGCCGCTATAACAAAACTATTAAAAGCAGAATTAAAAAATATTAAAGTGGGGCTCCTAATACAATAAACGTGATCGGTTGCGTTAATGTTGCACCTCATGTGTATGCGGCGCCATACATACTTTAAACTGAATTAATACTGGCAACCCTCGCCAAGTAAACAACTAACTAATCTGCTCTAGGCTTTTTTAATCTCTAAACTCATAAAAACAAGCTGAAAGTTACCAAAAGTGAACGGATTTTGAGGTTACAAACCTGTGTAAGGTAATCCTCCACAATCGACTCGAATATAAGTGCAGGAAAACAATCAAGTATCTCGGTAAGATATGCATTTTATCCGTTAATCACTAAACACTGTTTGAAAGTTACAAAATAACGGGATACTAACTACTTTTCGGAAGAACTTAACTGTCTCGCCATCAGCTGATTGGATGCCTTTGACAACTGACACATGACAGGTGTGCACCTGCTGCCAACTACAAAAGCAAAATAGTGTTGTCATACTAAATTATAACTACAACGTCAAACTGACGCGATAACAACTATTCACGGTCCAATTTACGCATATATAATCACTAGAAAGAGTTGCGTTCCGAAACCTGTAAAATAGATAAAATGGCATCAAATATAAAAACAAGTTGCAAAACCTGCTCCAAAGAAATAAAGGAAAAACATTTTCTTTTTTGTAAACAATGTGCATCTCCATTCCATATTTTGTGCACAATTGTGACCGACAAGCGCTATGATTTAATGTCAACTGAAGAACGTAAATCATGGAAATGCTCAAAATGTCTCAAAAGCGCTAACACACTAACAAATATTTATCCAAGTATTGTGCCATCAACGAAGCCATCTAACGTACAAAAACATTCTAAAGACACAGAAAAAAAGAAAACTGAAACTAAAAGTAATGTCGCGATACGTAAAAACCAATTTCCCCCCGTCATTTCAGTGTCTCCCTCTAACGTTAGCACTGATGATATGCCCAAAATACAGATTCGGAACGAGGACAATGTAACCCTGAGAAAGCCGAAGCAAATAATACGTGTCACGCAGGAAATACTTTCAGATCCTGAGTCCGACTATGATTGTTTGGGAAATACTGACTTAGATATCAGCTCACATAGTCTCCCTAATATAACGTCGTCTGAAACCTTGCAGGTCCACGAACTAAAATCAGAAGTTAGTTCTCTATCAATCCAACTAGCAAGCGCCAATGAGGAAATAGACTGCCTCAACACGCAAATAGTTAAGCTACAAAAAATAGTAGAAGATCACCAGAAAAAGGCGGAGATCTACAAAAAATTACTTACAGACAAAGGGCCTCTCAGAAAACTGACCCCCATAAAAAAAGATCTACTGGTTCTCAAAAGCAAAAGAACAGAGGTGCTAGATAGCGACGATGATACGCCACTTCTCTCTCCAGCTCCAAGTTCTGGACAAGATGAACCTGTAATCCCCTCCAAACAGCAACCACCCGCTGCTTCAAGTACTCCAATTCTACCGATACCTCCAAGGACAGACGAACGAGACAACATATATTCACAACCTCGGTCGCCATCGCCAGTAACTTCCCTATCTGAAGAGCCAATCGTGCCTCTACCGCAACTACATTCTGCCTCAACCACTTTGAATGTGCCCTCATCCCCAAAAAAAGCAACACTAGGAAATGAGGATATAGAGAACGACTCTTGTCCCTCTGAAATTAGGAAAATCTGCATTATCAGCAACAACAGCAAAAACAAGCTTCTACAAACAGCAAGAAATACCTTTGGTTCCAATGACTACATATGCCACCATCTCAAGACTGATGCCGGACTTTCCCACTTGTTGGAAGGTATCGATTCAAAAATAGAAAATTTTACACTTAACGATTATTGTGTAATATTTGTTGGAGCGATCGATTTTAAGGATACCATAAATTACTATGACATTGTTAGTTTCATAAGATGTAAATTAGAGCAAATCAAGCACACTAACGTTATTATTTGCTTACCAAACTTTAAAGTGCACAAATATGGCGGACTTTTTAATAGACGTGTTGAATACTTTAACAATTTGTTGTATTCTGACGTTTGTAAATATCAATATGCTTACGTGCTAGATAGTAACAAAAACATTGAGTATTCAAATAAAATGTTTAATAAAGGGTCAGGCCTCATAAACAACACAGCTTTGCGCCAAATTTTTATAGATTTAAGGGACTATATCAGTGATATACATTTATTTAACCTAAATATCCTTGCTGATGATAAAAACATGCTTGATTGTGACTCCCTATCAAAAACACTTTTGCACCAAAACCGCATTTCTACGAGCACTCAAACCGAAGATTGTTTTTTTCGACAGCAATGAAACTTTGTTAATTCTGCACCAAAATATAGCAGGGTTATTAACTAAAAAAGACTTACTCCAAGTTACATTAAAGGATCTAGATGTTAAAGAAAAAAAATACATAGACCTGATTTGTATATCAGAAACATTTGTGAAAATAGGTGACGAAGCAAATATTAATATTAATGGTTTCAAGTTAGCAGCCTGGTTTTCAAGACCAAAAAAACGAGGAGGAACCTGTATACTGTGCAGAGATTATTTAGAAACGAAGCCTTTAACCTTCCTAGATGAACTGAAGTGTGAATTCAATTTTGAAATCTGCGGCGTAGTCTTTCCAGAACTAAAATGTATTCTTATTTGTATATACAGGACTCCGAATTCAAGCACTAAAATATTTTTATCTAAACTGGAGAGTCTGTTACAAATTGCTAATAATAAAATTAATAAAACAAAAAGAAACAAAATAATTATAGTGGGTGATTTTAACATCGACCTAAAGAAGTCAACTACAACACTCAATGAATTTTATAGAATTACTCAAAATTACCACTTCCAAATTCACATTAACACTCCAACAAGGCTGAATGCATGTATTGACCAAATGCTATCCAATGTTCCACTGGCGAAAGGACAAGTCCTTCCGTTAGGTCTCTCGGACCATACTGCTCAGTTGCTAAATGTACCGATAGAAGAAAAATACATTCCTCCCACATTTAAGATTATTAAGAGAAGGGATTTTAACCAGGATAATATCAGGAAATTTAGATCCAGCATAATGAGCTTATCATGGAATGAAGTGTACTCTGAAACAGATGCTAATATAGCATTTAGCAAATTTCATGAAATGTATACATTATTTTTCAATTTATGCTTTCCGATTAATAAAATTAAAATTAGGATATCGCGCAATGATACGAAATGGATAACTCAGGGAATAAGGAACGCCTTAAAAACTAAACGTAGTCTAAGATATAGATTTTATCGGAACAGAACAAAAGAAAATAAACTTAACTATAATAAATACAATAAATTACTTAAAAAATGTATAATTACGTCTAGGAAAATTGAAAACAAAAAGTCAATAAAAAGAGCTAAAAATATTTCAAAAGCCAGCTGGGACGTAATAAAAAAAGACATGGGTAAATCAAACATAAAAAGAAAAAACATAGATAAACTCATTCATGACCAAATAGTCATCTATGACCCTCATGCTATAGCCAATACTTTCAATGAATACTACATCAAACTTGCTAATACCGAGAATATTTTGAACATCAAATATAATTACTCTGTAAATTCTAATAATATCAACATGTTTCTCTCGCCTTCAAATCCGAATGAAGTACTAAACGTCATAAAGACACTTAATAATACAACTTCCGTAGGTTACGACAATATCACAACAAATATTATTAAAATAACTAGCGACATCATTGCACCCGTATTATCGCATTTGATCAACTTAACTTTTCAACAAGGCACATTTCCGGATAAATTAAAAGTTTCTATTATTAAGCCCATTTTTAAAACGGGTGACATGCTGCAACCTTGCAACTACAGGCCAATTGCGCTTATACCAATCCTAGCTAAAGTCTTCGAGAAGGTCATGCATACTAGATTAATGAAATTTATTAATAAATGTGCAATACTATGTATGCAGCAACATGGATTTCAAAAAAGAAAATCCACCACTTTAGCTGCCTTCAATCTTATTAATAAAATTATTAATAACGTAGATACAGGGACTAAAACAATGGCTATCTTCTTCGATATGAGCAAAGCATTTGACCATGTCTCTCATGAACTACTATTAAAAAAATGCGAAGCTTACGGTTTGAGAGGTGTGGTTAATGCCTGGCTTAAGAGTTATCTCAACAATCGACACCAAATAGTTGAAATCACAGGTACCAGCACTGATAAAGTAGAAAGCATTTACAGATCGGTTACGCAAGTTAATAAAGTAGGTGTACCTCAAGGGACCATTCTTGGTCCCCTACTGTTTTTGCTTTACATTAATGATTTGCCATCGGTTACTGAGCACGACTGTACATTATTTGCGGATGACATATCAATAGTTATTTCCGAAACGGAAGGACAAAACTACAATGATGAAATTAACAACACTGTGTATAAAATTATAAAATGGTTAAAGAACAATAATTTAAATGTCAATTTAGAAAAAACTAAATATATTCAATTCATCAATCAAAGAGGAAGAAAGGAAACACTGTCAGTCACATATAACGAGCACACACTGACAGAATGTGATAACACCACATTTCTTGGATTTGTACTCGATGACCATTGTAATTGGAAACTGCATGTCAACAAAGTGTGCTCCAAAATTAATAGATTTGCATATGTTTTGCGTCGCCTGTCACGAATAACTGACAGAAAAACTGCTTTAAAAGCGTATCATGGTTTTGTGGCGTCTAATCTTCGTTATGGAATATTAATCTGGGGAAACTCTGTCCATATTAATCGTACCTTTGTAGCTCAAAAACAATGCGTTAGGGCTATTACAAATATTAGTTCACGCACATCGTGTAAAAGCTCGTTTATTGAACTCGGCTTGCTTACTGTGTGCTCAATATATATTTTGGAGGTTTGTACGTTCGTAAAACTACACACTGAATTATTCAAGAAGAAATGTGATATTGTTAATTTTAATACGAGATACCCGGGCAGATTGGTAGCTCCCAAAATGCACACGACAATGAAGGGTAGAAATTGCTATGCCATGTGTATAAAAATTTTTAATCACCTACCAAATCAACTACAGCAACAACCTTCTAATAAATTTAAAAACAAACTGTCTACTTGGCTTCTCGAAAAATGTTTTTACGATATTAAGGAATATTTTGATGTAGCACATAAGTAGAATATAATTGTTAAATAGTAAAATACTATGCCAATATTGGCAACTCAAGATTTGCATGACGTACTCATGTCTAGATATATGATACGAAATTTTTATACCTTACCAATATGTAAACTATATCTATTGCAAATAAATACATTTCATTTCATTTCATTTCATTTCATTTCATTTCATTTCATTTCATTTCAACTTAATTTAGCCCGGCCAGTTAAGATGAGAAGTGTTGTACAGAAACCTCGGTGCGCGAGTCCGACTCGCACTTGGCTGGATGTTTATAGTTACAATGAAAAGTGATTGGAATATTGGAAACTGTCTGGATTGTAGCGTGATTTTCCGTTTTATTACAAATGTTTCAGGAATATGAAATAGACTTCTTACTTTTTTCTTATATTTTTGATGTACCCTCTATTTATTTTTGTATATGTATAATACGCCCGCTAACGTCAGTTTCTTTAAGTTGCAAAACTAGGGCAAAATCTAATAATACCGCTTTGAATTCAATCGTATAGTACCTAATATTTATTTGTTTGTTTTTAATCTGCAATGCCAATTTAAACAAACGCGGGCTTGAATGGCAGTTAAATATAATTTACTGGATTAAGCTTTGTGTAAATATTACATAGATCTTTCTCACATGATTAAAGCCCGTGTCGTATTATGTTACTACACTAATATAGTAGTTTATAATTATTATGTTTTGAAATTAATTGGTAAAATAAACAGAAAGTTATAATAAGCATAAGAATATTTTATTAATGAAACTTAAAACGGATACGGACAGAGACGGATCCGAACGCCGGCACGTTGCCGCTGAAGTCGACCGAGCCGAGCACCGGCACCGAGCCGACGACGACGGTGTTGCCGCTCGCGCCGATGTCGCCCGACACGCCGACCTGCCCCTTGCCCGAGCCGCCGTACGCCACACCACTGCCACACGGTTCAATATTAACTTGCAGATTTTTTTGACCTGTATTTGATTTGCATAACGATACTTGGCAGAAATAACGTCTGACAGAAGCACCTTGATGCGCATAGTATGAAAAATAATTTCGAAACAATAAGTCATTCGTTATTAGGTATATCTATAAAAGTCTATTTAGTTCATAAACTTCTGATTACTATATTGCAATTTTCATAACATTTAGATAATGCACACTGCCTTCAGTATCGGTAGTAATGCATAGATATCTTTTTTTAATATCAGACAACCTCACACAAATCAATCTAGTCTCAAATAGCTTATGCTATGGGTACTAGACGACGATATACGCAAGCACAAATATCCGAGTTCATCACCATCGCCGGTTCAGTACGCAGGTGCTTACAAACTGAGCCAACCGCGTCGCCAAGCTATTATAATGATATGAATGAATAAAATAAATGTTATTGCTAAATTAATTGCTTTGTATTTCCGTGGCTGCATCGGGTGTTTAGTACCTAGGCAGGGTGTTTGTATATGACTAACTTATCATTAGATCATCGGTCCCATCACTTACAAGCAAAATCGCGCCAAGATATGCTAGCCCCGCTGGGCTTAGTTTCTAATTATTATTCAGGTTCATCAATGAGCACATTCACTGCACCACAGCTTATCAACGTTACCTTTGTGAAATACTTAGGCGCCTGGAAAGTAGTGCTACTGCTGTTTTGGTCTCCAAATAATTATGTGACTACAAAAAATTATAAGATACGAGTACGTTATCTGTTATATACGTCCAAATTATAGGCTTTACTAACAAACGAACGTGAATATTGAAGCGTTTTTGTGAAACAAAAAATTTGGAAAAAATTTCAAAAAAATCGAATTTCATCAGTAATTTTGCCATTTATTCAGTCATTATTCGTTGGAACAAGTCTGTGGTATCATTAATTTACTTGCAGCCGCATCCACACTGCCCGGTGATGGAGACGGAGCCGGTGGCGTCTGCGCAGCCGCCGAACGTCACGGAGCCGAGCACCGGCACTGAACCCGTCACACAGGTGGTTCCGCAGGCGTCGATGGTGCCGTCCGCGCGGACTATACCCTCGCCCTGTCCACCATAGCCGCCGCAGCTACTGCCAGAGCTCAAGCCATAGCTGCCGTAGCTGATGGACGGCGCTGAGTAGCTAGAGTAGCTGCGGCCGCTGCCGCAGCCGCCGCAGCTGCTGCCAGAGCTGCCAGAGCTCAGGCCGTAGTTGCTGACGCTGATCGAAGGCACTGAGTAGCTAGAGTAGCTGCGTCCGCTGCCGCAACCACACTGGCTCAGCACGGTCTGTTGACAACACGATAAGAATAAGACGAGGAAAAACCTATATTTTCAAGTCACGACTGAAAAATTTAATCCTCAGACAGTTTTAGTTTATCTGGTCGTGGTGGGTTTAGCCCGGAGTGACCGGAAAACACACACATTTATAAATAAACGTATCCGTAAACATATGATTATTGGTTATTGTCAATTTAAGAAATAAGGGGCAAGTTTAATTACTATGTTATAATTTTGATATTTGTGTTACTAATCCCTAGACAATAAGATATTTTGTATTATTAGTAACAATCTATGGACTCTGGTCTGAAATTAAAAATTTAAATTTGAATTTGGTTTCGGACAAAAATAAAAATTGGGTATTTAAATGTTGATAGATATTTTATGAAACAGTTGTATAAAAGGGGTCAAAAATGTGAGTGGCATGGTTTATCGTAAATAGAGACGCCGCGAATTTTTTTTACTTCGTTATTAAACGTTGCAATACATTACTTTTCCTACGACTCGGAATTTAAAATGAAGATATATTTTTTTATTAAAGTTGGCAGCAATGCGTTTAGTACAATAAGTTTTATTAAAAACTTCGTAAATTCAGCTTGTCAAGTTGATTACACGGAATACTTTATCTACGTTCTTATAAAACCCTTTTTTTGTATATCAGTGTCACAACAAAAAATACAGAAACCAATTTACCTGAATCAGACAGGCCTGGATGCAGAGAAGGACCACGGTGAAGGGAGACATTTTGAAGTATTTCACGAAGGTTGAAACTGTAAATGCATGTCCCGCACACGAAGTTTATATATTAAAACTGTATCATGAACGAATAATAGGACAATAGTATTGCGAAATTCGATATGCAGTCGTCAAACAATGTTATCCGGTAAATTGGTTGTACTTGCTCAAACTAAATAGACAACATTTTGGTGTTTAACTGCAGGTGCAATACATTGATAAGTCCATTGATTAAACCTATTGTTATAATTAATTCCAAAGGGTCCATTTACTATAAAAGCATTTCCAACTAATGCTTAAATACATTCAGGTGAAGAACATCATCTAAGTACAACCAAAATGGCATTCAAAGCTATTGTCCTCTGCGTCTCTGCTCTGATGATCCAGGTAAATATTACATTAAATTTTTTTACTTATTTACTTACCACATTTCATGCATTTGATTATTTAATGCACTGGAGTTGGTTAATATTAAGCTAGCATACTCGTATTGTACAGCTTTGTTAAAATGAATCATACTCAGGTACGTTCGAAAAACTAAATGGTATCAGGGCGATTGTCGGAGTTTTTAAACCTAGATTATTAAACCTAGTAGTTCAATTACCAGTTAAGAATCTTGCTGCATCTTATTTATATTTATTCTTTGTATGTTCTTGTACGTCACGTTTGAATATTAACTTTATTTTTATTTTTACTACCGTTATCTGATGTAAACTTAAATTCCCATACAGAATATTGGGACACTATTTTCTATTATTCACATCGATATGCAATAGATACTGATTAGGATGAACCTAAAAATGTCAAGTTCTAGAAGAGACAGGGTGTCAGGTTTTTTTTTTGAAAACGCCTTTGTATCAGTTTTCCTAAACAGAATAGCACAATAATATCTTTTATTTACATACATTGCTCTGTGTTTTGCCTTTAGACGTACAAATATTCACTCTTACTGAAATAAAGTTTTGGCTATATAAAATATTTTATTTATTTATTTAATCTTTATTGCACAAAAGAAAGAACTTATCGTACAAAAGGCGGACTTAATGCCATAGGGCATTCTCTACCAGTCAACCATTGGGCTAAGCAGATAATTTGTGGGTGGTGCAACTAAATTATAACAATTTCAAATATCTACGGTATTAATAAAAAATGCTTCAATTACTAAAGTGTTATTTTAAAAGTGTTAGATATTGTTATTATGCTAACAAGATTCTACATGCCATCTAATATAGCGTTTATACTGTAATAACATTTTATATAAGATTATTGAATTTGGGATTTTATTAAGTGATTTGCTTTTTTCAGTCCATCTCTGGACAGTGCGGCTGCTCTTGCGGTGGCTCCTCCGGTGGCTCCTATGGTGGCTCATATGGTGGCTCCTATGGTGGCTCGTATGGTGGCTCCTATGGTGGGTCGAGCAGCTCGGTCCTCGCCAACTCCATCGCCATCCCCAGCAGCGGCGCCGACTTCCTCGTCACCAGCGTCGGCCCTATTGCACCCTCTGGCATCTCCGTCGCTTCTGACATCGGTCTGTCTGGTACCCTGGACGTCAACGGAGCCTTGCCGTTCCTGAGCGCCGTGGATTTCCAGGGCTCGTACGACACCACCGGCTCAGGGTCGGTGTGCTATAGCTGCGGAGACAGCTGCGGCGTCGGCATCAACAACGTTATTGGAGGTTCTGGAAGCTCTGGATACTCTGGCTCTGGATGCGGCTGCCTGTGAGCAAATTTGTGATGTTCGAGTATCTACGACTGCTTCAAGTAATAAATGATTTCGTGAAATTATTATTTTAGTCTATTATTTTCTAGGTTGTACAAATTCAGTATAAGACGGAAGTAATAAAAAATCTCACTTTGCTTATGAAAATTAAGGTTCACGTGAGGAACCATTGCTTGCACCATATGTTATACTAAATCAATGAAAAGTTATATTATTGAAACTATCGTGAGCCGTCTATAATTATTACAAAAACGGTCAGGAACGGCCCGACATGTTTCGAACTCATTTGTTGCTCTTCATCAGGGGTAGCTATCCGTTCTGCTACGCGACTCGCGGCCCACTCAGTGGGCTGTACTAGTAAGTAGCACGGGTGAGTTTAAACTGTTTTTAAGGTTCCGTATCCAAAGTTGTCCGTCTGTCACCAGGTTGCATCTTATGTTATGAACAGTGATATCTAGAGAGTTAACATTTTCACAGATGATGTTAACGCTCTTGCCGCTATAACAAAACTATTAAAAGCAGAATTAAAAAATATTAAAGTGGGGCTCCTAATACAATAAACGTGATCGGTTGCGTTAATGTTGCACCTCATGTGTATGCGGCGCCATACATACTTAAAACTTAATTTAGCCCGGCCAGTTAAGATGAGAAGTGTTTGTACAGAAACCTCGGTGCGCGAGTCCGACTCGCACTTGGCTGGATGTTTATAATTACAATGAAAAGTGATTGGAATATTGGAAACTGTCTGGATTGTAGCGTGATTTTCCGTTTTATTACAAATGTTTCAGGAATATGAAATAGACTTCTTCCTTTTTTCTTATATTTTTATGTACTCTCTATTTAGTTTTGTATATGTATAATACGCCCGCTAACATCAGAGTTTCTTTGAGTTGCAAAGCTAGGGCAAAATCTAATAATACCGCTTTGAATTCAATCGTATAGTACCTAATATTTCTTTGTTTGTTTTTAATCTGCAATGCCAATTTAACAAAACGCGGGCTTGAATAGCAGTTAAATATAATTTACTGGATTAAGCTTTGTGTAAATCCATACTTGTAATATTATAAATGCGAAAGTGTGTCTGTCTGTCTGTCTGTCTGTCTGTCTGTCTGTTACCTCTTCACGCTTAAACCGCTGAATCGATTTTGATGAAATTTGGCATGAAGATAGTTTAAGATCCGCGGAAGGACATAGGATAGTTTTCACCCTGGAAATTATCCCTAAAAAGATTGAAAAGTGAGTAAGTAATTCATGATGACATTGATGACCCTGTCGGAAATGTAAAGATTAGACCAAAAGCACAATTGCTCTTACATTTGCTTAGGCGCTTTAAATAATCCCTTTTATTAATTAAGGTGATTAGGTGGATATATCTATCGTGTTGTACGAGGTTGCTTCCATACTTCCAAGTTCCACGCAGACGTAGTCGCGGGCAAAAGCTAGTATTACATAAATCTTTCTCACACGATTAAAGCCCGGGTCGTGTTATGTTACTACACTAATATAGTAGTTTATAACTATTATGTTTTGAAATTAATTGGTAAAATAAACAGAAACTTATAATAAGCATAAGAATATTTTATTAATGAAACTTAAAAATTAAGCACTGCAACTACATCCACACTGGCCGGAGATGGAGACGGATCCGGACGCCGGCACGGTGCCGCTGAAGTCGACCGAGCCGAGCACCGGCACCGAGCCGACGACGACGGTGTTGCCGCTCACGCCGATGTCGCCCGACACGCCGACCTGCCCCGTGCCCGAGCCGCTGTACCCCACACCAAAGCCACACGGTTCAATATTAACTTGCAGATTTTTTTTGACCTGTATTTGATTTGCATAACGATACTTGGCAAAAATAACGTCTGGCAGAAACACCTTGATGCGCATAGTATGAAAAATAATTTCGAAACAATAAGTCATTCGTTAAGGTCTATTTAGTTCATAAACTTCTGATTACTATATTGCAATTTTCATAACATTAAGATAATGCACACTGCCTTCAGTATCGGTAGTAATGCATAGATATTTTTTTTTAATATCAGACAACCTCACATAAATCAATCTAGTCTCAAATAGCTTATGCTATGGGTACTAGACGACGATATACGCAAGCACAAATATCCGAGTTCATCACCATCGCCGGTTCAGTACGCAGGTGCTTACAAACTGAGCCAACCGCCTCGCCAAGCTATTATAATGATATGAATGAATAAAATAAATGTTATTGCTAAATTAATTGCTTTGTATTTCCGTGGCTGCATCGGGTGTTTAGTACCTAGGCAGGGTGTTTGTATATGACTAACTTATCATTAGATCATCGGTCCCATCACTTACAAGCAAAATCGCGCCAAGATATGCTAGCCCCGCTGGGTTTAGTTTCTAATTATTATACAGGTTCATCAATGAGCACATTCACTGCACCACAGCTTGTCAACGTTACCTTTGTGAAATACTTAGGCGCCTGGAAAGTAGTGCTACTGCTGTTTTGGTCTCCAAATAATTATGTGACTACAAAAAATTATAAGATACGAGTACGTTATCTGTTATATACGTCCAAATTATAGGCTTTACTAACAAACGAACGTGAATATTGAAGCGTTTTTGTGAAACAAAAAATTTGGAAAAAATTTCAAAAAAATCGAATTTCATCAGTAATTTTGCCATTTATTCAGTCATTATTCGTTGGAACAAGTCTGTGGTATCATTAATTTACTTGCAGCCGCATCCACACTGCCCGGTGATGGAGACGGAGCCGGTGGCGTCCGCGCAGCCGCCGAACGTCACGGAGCCGAGCACCGGCACTGAACCCGTCACACAGGTGGTTCCGCAGGCGTCGATGGTGCCGTCCGCGCCGACTATACCCTCGCCCTGTCCACCATAGCCGCCGCAGCTGCTGCCAGAGCTCAAGCCATAGCTGCCGTAGCTGATGGACGGCGCTGAGTAGCTAGAGTAGCTGCGGCCGCTGCCGCAGCCGCCGCAGCTGCTGCCAGAGCTGCCAGAGCTCAGGCCGTAGTTGCTGACGCTGATCGACGGCACTGAGTAGCTAGAGTAGCTGCGGCCGCTGCCGCAACCACACTGGCTCAGCACGGTCTGTTGACAACACGATAAGAATAAGACGAGGAAAAACCTATATAATCAAGTCACGACTTAATTTTTTTATCCTCAGGATAGTTTAAGTTTATCTGGTCGTGATGGCTTTAGCCAGGAGTGACCGGAAAACACACATATTTATAAATAAACGTATGCGTAAACATATGATTATTGGTTTTTAAGAATTTAAGAAAAAAGGGGCAAGTTTAATTACTATGTTATAATTTTGATATTTGTGTTACTAATCCCTAGACAATAAGATATTTTGTATTATTAGTAACAATCTATGGACTCTGGTCTAAAATTAAAAATTTAAATTTGAATTTGGTTTCGGACAAAAATAAAAATTGGGTATTTAAATGTTGATAGATATTTTATGCAACAGTTGTATAAAAGGGGTCAAAAATGTGAGTGGCATGGTTTATCGTAAATAGAGACGCCGCGATTTGTTTTTACTTCGTTATTAAACGTTGCAATACATTACTTTTCCTACGACTCGGAATTTAAAATGAAGATATTTTTTTTATTAAAATTGGCAGCAATGCGTTTAGTACAATATAAGTTTTATTAAAAACTTCGTAAATTCAGCTTGTCAAGTTGATTACACGGAGTACTTTATCTACGTTCTTATAAAACCCTTTTTTTGTATATCAGTGTCACAACAAAAAATACAGAAACCAATTTACCTGAATCAGACAGGCCTGGATGCAGAGAAGGACCACGGTCAGTGCCCCCCATCTGTACCGTGGGAACCCAGAACGATACCTACACGTCGCCTGTCGTGGCCGACACGCTTAGCCAGTCGGTTGCCACACACGCTCACGGCCGGACGCCGCCGGTCGCGCTATAAAATCACCAAAATAATGGCTTCGTCGCGAATGAGACCAATGCGCTGCAGTGTTGCGGGGTGTAAAAACATAAAAGCAACAGACATTTATCCTTTTTTTCTTTGCCGACAGACGATGAAATGTTACTAAACATTCTTAGAACTTAATAAGCACCTACCTAGAAACGCATTGCATACACTGTTATAATAGATACATGTAATGTTGAATAAATAAACCTACCTACATAATATACTTAAATTCATAGAAAACATCCACTACCTATATCAACAAGTGACAATAATTTACTCACTAAGATTTACCAAATCAGTTTAGTGTGGCGGGAGAGTGCATTGCACGGCCTAAAAAGGGCGTAAACGTCGGCGTTGTTCTTGACACTTAAGACCTTTCGCAAGGAATGCATTCGCAAAGATGAAACGCGTGATCAGATTATTATTATTATTAATTACCTAGTGACTGTTTCGAACACAGACCATGTTTCGAAGCTTGTAATGCTAGTATTATACAATATGTAACACATTATATATAGGCACCTACCAAACTTTATTTAGTAAGTACCTACTGTCATCGGGATAAATTTAGGTTACTTAGGTACCTACACAGAGAGTTGTTTTTGTTTCAGGTTTCTGGTATGTTCAGATAGAATGTAGGTAAGATTCCGATATACCTACTCGGAAATTAAAACGATTTTGATGGTGTGCCGCAGCGCATGTGAATACCTATTTCTAGTAGGTACCTAATGATAATTAAATTTGACTAATAAATTTAAATAAATCGATTGTATTTTCATTTATTTTGACTTTTTGTAAAATCGTTTCTAAGCGGTGTCAACCCTAGCCTCGTTTTGCCGGCACGTGCGGTCAACGACCCGCGCGTTCAAGGTCGCTCCATTGTTAAATTGAGTAGGCATGAAAAGCAGTAGGTATTTGCCTTTTTATTCAGACATGGTTATCTGTTCGAAGAACTATTATATTAATCTGTGCCACGGTGAAGGGAGACATTTTGAAGTATTTCACGAAGGTTGAAACTGTAAATGCATGTCCCGCACACGAAGTTTATATATTAAAACTGTATCATGAACGAATAATAGGACAATAGTATTGCGAAATTCGATATGCAGTCGTCAAACAATGTTATCTGGTAAATTGGTTGTACTTGCTCAAACTAAATAGACAACATTTTGGTGTTTAACTGCAGGTGCAATACATTGATAAGTCCATTGATTAAACCTATTGTTATAATTAATTCCAAAGGGTCCATTTACTATAAAAGCATTTCCAACTAATGCTTAAATACATTCAGGTGAAGAACATCATCTAAGTACAACCAAAATGGCATTCAAAGCTATTGTCCTCTGCGTCTCTGCTCTGATGATCCAGGTAAATATTACATTAACATTTTTTACTTATTTACTTACCACATTTCATGCATTTGATTATTTAATGCACTGGAGTTGGTTAATACTGCATATACATAATAAACATATGGTTTAAGCTAGCAGATTGTACAGCTTTGTTAAAATGACACATACTCAGGTAGGTTCGAAAAACTAAATGGTATAGGGCGATTGTCGGAGTTTTTAAACCTAGATTATTAAACCTAGTAGTTCAATTACCAGTTAAGAATCTTGCTGCATCTTATTTATATTTGTATTCCACTCAGTACATTCTTTGTATGTTCTTGTACGTCACGTTTGAATATTAACTTTATTTTTATTTTTACTACCGTTATCTAATGTAAACTAAAATTCCCATACAGAATATTGGGACACTATTTTCTATTATTCACATCGATATGCAATAGATACTGATTAGGATGAACCTAAAAATGTCAAGTTCTAGAAGAGACAGGGTGTCAGGTTTTTTTTTTTAAAACGCCTTTGTATCAGTTTTCCTAAACAGAATAGCACAATAATATCTTTTGTTTACATACATTGCTCTGTGTTTTGCCTTTAGACGTACAAATATTCACTCTTACTGAAATAAAGTTTTGGCTATATAAAATATCTACGGTATACACTACACTTAAAATAAAAAATGCTTTAATTACTAAAGTGTTATTTTAAAAGTGTTAGATATTGTTATTATGCTAACAATATTCTACATGCCATCTAATATAGCGTTTATACTGTAATAACATTTTATATAAGATTATTGAATTTGGGATTTTATTAAGTGATTTGCTTTTTTCAGTCCATCTCTGGACAGTGCGGCTGCTCCTGTGGTGGCTCCTCCGGTGGCTCCTATGGTGGCTCATATGGTGGCTCCTATGGTGGCTCGTATGGTGGCTCCTATGGTGGGTCGAGCAGCTCGGTCCGCGCCAACTCCATCGCCATCCCCAGCAGCGGCGGCGACTTCCTCGTCACCAGCGTCGGCCCTGTTACCCCCTCTGGCATCTCCGTCGCTTCTGACATCGGTCTGGCTGGTACCCTGGACGTCAACGGAGCCTTGCCGTTCCTGAGCGCCGTGGATTTCCAGGGCTCGTACGACACCACCGGCTCAGGGTCGGTGTGCTACAGCTGCGGAGACAGCTGCGGCGTCGGCATCAACAGCGTTATTGGAGGTTCTGGAAGCTCTGGATACTCTGGCTCTGGATGCGGCTGCCTGTGAGCAAATTTGTGATGTTCGAGTATCAACGACTGCTTCAAGTAATAAATGATTTCGTGAAATTATTATTTTAGTCTATTATTTTCTAGGTTGTACAAATTAAGTATAAGACGGAAGTAATGAAAATCTTCACTTTGCTAATGAAATTTAAGGTTCACGTGAGGAACCATTGCTTGCACCATATGTAATACTAAATCAATGAAAAGTTATATTATTGAAACTATCGTGAGCCATCTATAATCATTACAAAAACGGTTTAAACTCACGTAAAAATTTTCAGGAACGGCCCGACATGTTTCGAACTCATTTGTTGCTCTTCATCAGGGGTAGCTATCCGTTCTGCTACACGACTCGCGGCCCACTCAGTGGGCTGTACTAGTAAGTAGCACGGGTGAGTTCAAACTGTTTTTAAGGTTCCGTATCCAAAGTTGTCCGTCTGTCACCAGGTTGCATCTTATGTTATGAACAGTGATATCTAGAGAGTTAACATTTTCAAAGATGAAGTTAACGCTCTTGCCGCTATAACAAAACTATTAAAAGCAGAATTAAAAAATATTAAAGTGGGGCTCCTAATACAATAAAAGTGATCGGTTGCGTTTATGTTGTACCTCATGTGTATGCGGCGCCATACATACTTTAAACTTAATTTAGCCCGGCCAGTTAAGATGAGAAGTGTTTGTACAGAAACCACGGTGCGCGAGTCCGACTCGCACTTGGCTGGATGTTTATAATTACAATGAAAAGTGATTGGAATATTGGAAACTGTCTGGATTGTAGCGTGATTTTCCGTTTTATTACAAATGTGTCAGGAATATGAAATAGACTTCTTCCTTTTTTCTTATATTTTTATGTACTCTCTATTTATTTTTGTATATGTATAATACGCCCGCTAACATCAGAGTTTCTTTGAGTTGCAAAGCTAGGGCAAAATCTAATAATACCGCTATGAATTCAATCGTATAGTACCTAATATTTCTTTGTTTGTTTTTAATCTGCAATGCCAATTTAACAAAACGCGGGCTTGAATAGCAGTTAAATATAATTTACTGGATTAAGCTTTGTGTAAATGTTTCTGTATCGGACCACAAAAAAAATAAAAATGTAAATAAACTTTCTACCCTCCATATAAGATCAGCTGGCCAGTCATACTCTATCTGTCATCTTCAGTGTTGCCATTTGAAATAAATAAACGTCGTATACCATTAACCTAAGCGCCATCTTTTATCATGCAAGTGAACTACTAGTCAGCGACATCTATTTAATTGTCCTGAAAATACCTGCAAAGTTCGATACAATGTCACGTAAAGTAGAAGTTAATCTGCTAGGTACAACCAGTGGCCGCAAGATGGCTACGTATGTCACCTGCGCGAAATGCAAGAAGCCGTCGGTCGAAATAACAAATACTATACTTTGCGCACTGTGTTCTAGCAGATACGAATTTGATTGCGCTGGGTACTCGAAGCGACTATATGACCTCTCGAGCAACGAAAAGAAGAAAAAATGGAAATGCAAATTATGTCTATTAATAAATACTGATAAGAACACACCAAGTGGCCCATCGAATATTACTATAAGGAAAACACAAAAACAAATTTTTGATACAAACATTAAGCCTCAAGGCTCAACTGCATCTTCTCCACCGAGCAAAGATAACATAACGACACGGAAGTTAAGAATTGTTCATTCACTGTCACAAGAAAACGTGACATCAATAACGGATGAAGAAGAGTACGTCTCCACGAATGGCAGCGACTCCCCTCGTTCCCCAAAAAGCCTGCCTGATATGTCAGTTTTAAACCAATCGGACCAACTAAGCTTGAAACTGGAGATCCAACATTTAAGAACTCAATTAGAGAGTGCACATGAAGAAATTGCAATGTTAAATATCCAAGTGACTGAACTAAAAAAGACAGTTGAAATGTGCCAAAAAAATTTAGTTACTTATAAAAAAAATCTTACCGAAAATATCCCAACCACAACTGCATCGCCCGGACGCAGTAAAGGAAAAGGTAGGCTACTTAAACACGTCATAAATAAATCTCTCTTCACTCCTGAAAAACGAAAGAGCACGTCAAGTCATAGCACACCTCTTTCATCACATATAATCAAGCATCCTATCGAGACGCCATCACCTCTAGCCAAGGCACCGCCTCAGACTCTAACACTCACACAAGACGTACATGAGAAAAAAAATCTCAGCATTATCAGCAGTAATAAAAAAAATAAAGTTCTACAACTAGCCAGATCTACTCTACCGGACTACTTTCAAATTTGTCATTTTCTCATACCAAATGTGGGAATTAAGGAACTTCTTAGTGATATTAATTTAAAAACTAAGAACTATACTAAAAATGATTACTGCGTGATATTAATAGGGGATGAGGATTTTAAAACAACAAACAACTACATTAACCTAGTATACTACATAAGAGAAACGCTACTAAGGCTGGATCACACAAACTATATAATCTGCTTACCTACATATAAATTTAACCATACTAGCGATATATACAACTGGAGAGTCGAAACTTTCAACAATCTATTATATCTCGACAACCAAGCATACCAGTATGCATACCTCAATGATTCAAACCTAGAATTAACATACAATGCCGACATGTTCCGGGTGCCCATAGGCGCTGTAAATAACAAAGGTTTCAGGAAAATACTAAATGGTGTGAGAAAAACCATTGACCACATATACTCTTATCAACATGCAGATCAGCCTCATGATCAAGAAGTCATCACACTATCAATCTCAAAATCCAACAAGGAGTCAGCCTGCAGCAAGAGCAGCCGTTCCGTCATAGAGCCAGCATGCAGCAACAGCAACCGTCCCATCTTAGAGCCAACCTGCAGCGACACCAACCATCCCGTCATAGAGCCAGTATGCAGCAACAGCTACCGTCCCATCTTAGAGCCAACCAGCAACGACAGCAACCGTCCCGTCATAGAGCCAGCATGCAGCAACAGCAGCCGTCCCATCTTAGAGCCAACCAGCAGCGACAGCAACCGTCCCGTCATAGAGCCAGCATGCAGCAACAGCAGCCGTCCCATCTTAGAGCCAACCAGCAGCGACAGCAACCGTCCCGTCATAGAGCCAGCATGCAGCAACAGCAACCATCCCGTCAGGCCCCCACTGTCTCCCAAAAATGAAGCGTCTGACAGCCTATGCCGAAAAAGGGATTTTACAACACTTTCGGAATCCTCCATCAAAACATAGCCGGAATATTGAATAAAGTTGACAATTTAGAAGTAGTACTTTCAGAATTTCAGGAACAATGCATTAATATTGACGTAGTGTGCCTGTCAGAAACTTTCATACAGGAAGGCCTAGAAACCAATTTACAAATGTCTAACTTTAAACTCGCCGCTCATTTTTCACGAATAAACATTAAAAGAGAAGGGGTCTGTATTTTGGTCCGCCCCTGGATTGATTTTGTAGAGTTAGACCTTAGTGATATGGCTTGTGAAAATAATTTTGAATGCTGTGGTTGCGAAATAAAGTCAATAAATAGTATAATAATATGTTTATATAGAGTTCCACAGTGCAAAGAAAAAGTATTCTTAGATTTACTAAGCAATTTTCTTTATTATATTACAAAAAAGTATAAAAAGCAAAATATTGTAATATGCGGGGACGTAAATATAAATACTCTTAAAGTTACCAAGATTTCTAAGGGCTATATACGGCTACTAGCAAATTATAACCTGATCAACCATATAAAAAAATCCACTCGACTTACCAGTACAAGTAAGACATGTATTGACCATATTATTTCTAACATGTCAGGCGTCAAAACTCAGACATATGATCTGGGACTATCTGACCACAATGCTCAGTCCTTACATGTAAAAATTAATAAAATTCATAACTATAGGAAAATATACATACTTAAAAGAGACTATAATACAGAAAACTTATCTAAATTTAAGCAATGCATGGAAAACGTCTGCTATGAATATATATGCAATAAACCCGACACCAACAGTGCTTTTAATGAATTTCACAACCTTATAACTATGTTTCACTCGCTATGTTTTCCTATTATAAAAATTACTGTGTCTACCAAACCTAGGCGTGCGAGATGGATCTCGAAAAATCTTAAGACATGCACCAAGCGAAAACGTTTACTATACTACAAAACACGTGCAAGCCCGACCATAGAGAATAAGCAAGAATACCTAGCATATGCTAAAACACTACGTAGGTGCATCAGAGCAGCCCAAAAATCAAACAACTACCGATATATACATAAGGCAAAAAATATATGCCGAGCAACATGGCACGTGATCAATAAAAAAGTTGGGAATACTCGGCAATCAAACCAAATCAAGTCTTCTTAGAAATGGTCAAATCATAAGTAACCCAAATTATATTGCAAATTTATTTAATGATTTCTTCATAGATATATCTAATACCTTTAATCGAAACTATAGTCCATCAACCCAAAGCTCTACTCGCCATCCTAATACTATGTTCTGTAGTCCCACAACCCCAGACGAAATACATAATATAATTATGAATCTTAAAAATACGAAATCGTCTGGGTATGATGAAATAAATTCAACCATTCTCAAACTTTGCTCTAAATCGATATGTGTCCCTCTGTCTTACATTGTAAATCTCTCGATAGAGCAAGGCATATTCCCAGATGGTCTAAAAAAGTCAGTCATAAAACCATTGTATAAAAAAGGCAAGAGAAATGATGTCGCCAATTACAGGCCAATAGCCCAGACGGATACCGGCCAAAATCTCCCTTACCCGCGTATTAACATTCTGTCGTTTACTAACCCGACCCTGCCGCATAATTGGGACACCGGGTCCCCTAGGATAACGTAGGGATACCGTAGGCATTAACGTAGGGAACGTAGGATCTAGATTTAAGAGTTTAGTTAAATAAACAGGCATAAAGCCTCTGTTATTTAGTATATATAAAATCCCAGGTTTCATTTAACCCAGTCCCTTGCCTCCCGATTTGAGCTAGTTACGGAAACCCTCAAGATCCCGTCTGGATCGAGGGATATGGACTAGTGCCTAAGCCCGTTACGTCATAGCGTACCTGGCGGGTTTAAGCACTACGTCACATTTGGCCCTGGTCCCTGTTATTTCGAAAATCTTTGAAAAGGTAATATTGAAGAGACTTACCAATTTTGCCAATAAATATTCACTTCTAAATGACAATCAGCATGGTTTCATTAAGAATAAATCAACTACGACTGCTGCCTTTTCATTGCTTAAAAATATATTCTCCTATGTAGATAAAGGGCACTCGGTCAGCGTTCTTTTCTTAGATATGTCCAAGGCCTTTGATTTGGTCTGTCATAAGAGGCTCTTGGACAAATTAGAACTACATGGAATCAGGGGAAATGTACATAGCTGGTTAAAGTCTTTTCTAAGCCAAAGGTCACAGTGTACGGAAATTGTTAGAGAAGAGATAAACACTATTGTTAGTTACAAATCCAACTACAGAACTAACAGATTTGGGGTACCCCAGGGAAGTGTTCTGTCACCGTTGCTATTCGCCTTTTACATTAACGATCTTCCTAATTTAACTGATTACTCTTCCGTTCTGTTCGCGTTTGACACATCAATTGTCGACACTCGACAGATATCTACACTGGAAAGACCACATTGAACATATCTGCAGTAAATTAAATAGATTTGTTTTTGCACTCCGAAGATTGAGAGACACGGTGTCAGTGGAGGCTGCACTAACAGCTTACCATGGATATGTGTCCTCAGTTCTTCGTTACGGACTTATACTGTGGGGTAATTCGGTCGATGTAGGTAGAGTTTTTAGGATTCAGAAGAAGTGTGTCAGAGTCCTTTGTAACGTGCACGATGCTAGCTGCGTACCACTTTTCAAAAAACTACACATACTTCCATTACCTATTACCTTCTTTATATATAAAAGAAGTATGTATCTTCGTCAACACCCACCAGCAATATTTCAAGACGCGTGGTGAAGTAATGCACAGGCCGACCAGACAAAGAATTATGGATCTATTGTATAAACCGCGGGTTAGTAAGACGATATACGGTAGAAACGTGTATAACATGTGCATCGAACTATTTAATAGTCTACCTGATGACATTAAAGTGCTCCAAGGAAACCAGTTCAAGCACAACTTGGACACCTGGCTCCTGGAAAGGTGCTTCTATAGCGTTAAAGAATATTTGGAACGTAACTGACATCTCAATTTTATTATCTTATTTTATTAATTCCTGATTTCTATTTAATTTTATTCTGTTATTTTGTTTTGTCTTTATGCAATTTTGTTAATGTTAATGTTATTATTATGGATTAATGTAATTAATATATAATATATCGCGCTCAAACATTTGCACGCTTGCTTGCAGGCTGAGCACATTGGAAACAAACATTAAATTATAAGACCTTAAACACTGTGTTCTAGCAAATAAATGATTTGACTTTGACTTTGACTTTGTAATCCCATGTGAAAATAACGAATCCTATGAATACGAAATAAATCATACTTTATGCGATACAGTACAGTGGCTGGAAAGGAACAACCTCTCTATAAACATCAGTAAAACCAAACACATACAATTTCTTACTCGGAAAGGTAAACGCAAAAATTTAGACATAAACTACAAAGGCAATCCCGTTGATAAAAGTAGCAACTTAAAATTTCTAGGCATATGTTTGAATGAATTCTGTGATTTTAAATTACATGTAGAGCAAATAAGCACCAAAATAAATAGATTTATCTACCCTTTACGGAAACTTCGTGAAACTGTATCGCTGGAAGCTGCTCTTGTAGCATATCATGGCTATGTAATGTCAATTCTCAGGTATGGCCTCGTTATATGGGGGAACTCCATAGATATGCCAAAAGCTTTCATTTTACAAAAAAAATGCATTAGAGCCATATTTTCCTTGGGACCGCGCGAATCATGTAAGCCTATTTTTAAAAATCGTAAACTACTGACACTACCTTCCCTGTATATTTATGAAATAGCCATATTTGTATTAAATAATCAAAGGTATTTCAAGAAAAATTGTGAGGTAAATACATATAATAATCACGTATCTAGACAAGGAAACTTATTACATGTACCTAAAACTCGTCTTACACACACAACTCGCAGCCCTTACTTTATGTGCATTAAGATATTTAATAAGCTACCGAGAGACATAAAGGATCTTCCCACTCAATTGTTCAAAAAAAAACTATTTGCCTGGCTAAGTGAACTAAGTGTTTACTCTATAAAAGAGTTTTTAAACATTAAAACTTGTAATAAGTAATTTTAATTTTAGGAAGGATTACACTTTATTTTGTTGTACATTTTGAATATAAACAAAATTTAGTTATAATTATTGTTTGCATGCTTAATTAAGCCGAATTTGGAGATGTACCTATATTATGTTATACCATCTAATTTGTACCCATTTCTGCAAATAAACATTATCATTATCATTATCATTATCATTATCATTATCATTATCATTATCATTATCATTATCATTATCATTATCATTATCATTATCATTATCATTATCATTATCATTATCATACTTGTAATATTATAAATGCGAAAGTGTGTCTGTCTGTCTGTCTGTGTTACCTCTTCACGCTTAAACCGCTGAATCGATTTTGATGAAATTTGGCATGAAGATAGTTTAAGATCCGCGGAAGGACATAGGATAGTTTTCACCCTGGAAATGATCCCTAAAAAGATTGAAAAGTGAGTAAGTAATTCATGATGACATTGATGACCCTGTTGGAAATGTAAAGATTAGACCAAAAGCACAATTGCTCTTACATTTGCTTAGGCGCTTTAAATAATCCCTTTTATTAATTAAGGTGATTAGGTGGATATCTATCGTGTTGTACGAGGTTGCTTCCATACTTCCAAGTTCCACGCGGACGTAGTCGCGGGCAAAAGCTTCTTTTCGTTTCTTGTACGTCACGTTTGAATATTAACTTTATTTTTATTTTTACTACCGTTATCTAATGTAAACTAAAATTCCCATACAGAATATTGGGACACTATTTTCTATTATTCACATCGATATGCAATAGATACTGATTAGGATGAACCTAAAAATGTCAAGTTCTAGAAGAGACAGGGTGTCAGGTTTTTTTTTGAAAACGCCTTTGTACCAGTTTTCCTAAACAGAATAGCACAATAATATCTTTTGTTTACATACATTGCTCTGTGTTTTGCCTTTAGGCGTACAAATATTCACTCTTACTGAAATAAAGTTTTGCCTATATAAAATATCTACGGTATACACTACACTTAAAATAAAAAATGCTTTAATTACTAAAGTGCTATTTTAAAAGTGTTAGATATTGTTATTATGCTAACAATATTCTACATGCCATCTAATATACCGTTTATACTGTAATAACATTTTATATAAGATTATTGAATTTGGGATTTTATTAAGTGAATTGCTTTTTTCAGTCCATCTCTGGACAGTGTGGCTGCTCCTGCGGTGGCTCCTCCGGTGGCTCATATGGTGGCTCCTATGGTGGCTCCTATGGTGGCTCCTATGGTGGGTCGAGCAGCTCGGTCAGCGCCAACTCCATCGCCATCCCCAGCAGCGGCGGCGACTTCCTCGTCACCAGCGTCGGCCCTATTGCACCCTCTGGCATCTCCGTCGCTTCTGACATCGGTCTGTCTGGTACCCTGGACGTCAACGGAGCCTTGCCGTTCCTGAGCGCCGTGGATTTCCAGGGCTCGTACGACACCACCGGCTCAGGGTCGGTGTGCTATAGCTGCGGAGACAGCTGCGGCGTCGGCATCAACAGCGTTATTGGAGGTTCTGGAAGCTCTGGATACTCTGGCTCTGGTTGCGGCTGCCTGTGAGCAAATATGGGACGTTTAAGTTCATACGAGTGCTTCAATTAATAAATGACTTCGTGAGAATATAATTTTATTCTATTATTTACTGGTTAGAAAAAAATAAGTACTTTGCTCTCGAAAATTAAGGTTCACGTGAGGAACCTTTGCCTGCTCGATACGAAGTACTAAATCATTGAATTCTTGGGGCAATGTAGTCGCTCTACGATAAAGCCCTTTCAATATATAAAAAACCGGCCAAGTGCGAGTCGGACTCGCGCACCGAGGGTTCCGTACAAACACTTTCCATCCCTAAGTGTTTAAGTTAAGTTTGCACCTGGTATGTATAGCGCCCCATATAAATTAGGTGCAAAGTTAGGTATTAAAAAAACTACTTACCAGATCTCGTTCAAAATAATTTTCGTTGGTAGTTTTTATAGTAATGTACACCATATGTTTTTTTTAGATTTTTCATTTTCTTATTTTAGAAGTTAGAGGGGGGGGGACCAACTTTTTTCCACTTTGGAAGCGTCTGTCACGCAAACTATTCGGTTTAGAAAAAAAATATTTAAGAAACCTCAATATCATTTTTGAAGACCTATCCATAGATACCCAACACGTATGTGTTTGATGAAAAAAAAATTTTTGAGTTTCAGTTCTAAGTATGGGGAGCCCCCAATATTTATTATTATTTTTTTATTTTTGCATCAAAATCTTAATGCGGTTCACAGAATACATCTACCTACCAAGTTTCAACAGTATAGCTCTTACAGTTTCGGAATAAAATGGCTGTGACATACGGACGGACAGACGGACAGACAGACAGACAGACAGACAGACATGACGAATCTATAAGGGTTCCGTTTTTTGCCATTTGGCTACGGAACCCTAAAAAAGCAATGATACGATACACCATAAATAACCAACATGCCCTCTAACTAGAGTCTACGTCACAGTTTCTTTAAGTAGTAATATATAATAATACCGCTTTGAATTCAAAAGTACCTAGTTATTAGGGTTCCGTAATCAACTAGCAACCCTTATAGTTTCGCCATGTCCGTCTGTCTGTCTGTCCGTCCGCGGCTTAGCTCCGTGATCATTCGTAATAGAAAGCTGAAATTTGAGTTGAGTAGTATGTGTAGTATCACGCCGCTAAAACAGTAAAAAAAAAAAAACTTATTTTCGGGTACCTCCCGTACACCTAAAGTGGGGGTGATTTTATTTTCGTTCCATCACTAGTATGTGGAATGTCGTTGAATAGGTCTTTTAAAAGTAATAGGGGTCTTTAAACATGTTTTTTTGATAAATCAGCAGTTTTGTAAATATTCGCTCCAGAAATCCAAATAATTGTGTCCCTCCCACTCTAACTTTGAAACCACGAGTCAAAAAATGATGGAAAAATTCATAAATATGAGGCTTTATAAGCACTTTCAATAAAAACTATATTGAATAAAATCGGTCAAGCCGTTTTTTAATAATCGCAAAAATTCATAATTTTCTTTAAAATTACTTAAGTGCCGCGCGGTGTCCTTATACTTCGAACTTTACACACATATTAGTTAAGTGCCATACTGTATTAAAACATTTCGCTCAATCTGGCGCGTTTAGTCATAACTTCCAGGAGGTAATAAGTAATTACAGTTACTTTGGCGTTTACGACCTTTTTATAGGGCTTGAAATCGCTGTTTTAAAACCGTCTATTGTGAATGATGGGCAATTACATAAATATCTTTTCACACAATTAGATCCCGCTGTGTTGTGTTACTAGAATATCTCAAAATCGTGTAAATCCATATCCATACTAATCCATACTAATATTATAAATTCGAAAGTGTGTCTGTCTGTCTGTCTGTTACCTCTTCACGCTTAAACCGCTGAATCGTTTTTGATGAAATTTGGCATAGAGATAGTTTAAGATCCGAGGAAGGACATAGGATAGTTTTCATCCTGGAAATTATACCTAAAAAGATTGAAAAGTGAGTGAACATTTCTGTTGGGGTGCGGGGACCCTGTAGGAAAAGCCATTATTAGACCGAAAGCACGATTGCTCTTACATTTGCTTAGGTGCTTATAATAATCCCTTTTATTAATTAAGGTGATGAGGTTGATATCTATCGTGTTGTACGAGGTTGCTTCCATACTTCCACGCGGACGAAGTCGCGGGCAAAAGCTAGTGTCAAATAAACAGAAAGTTATAATAAGTATAAAAATATTTTATTAATAAAACTCAAAAACTAAGAACTGCAACCACATCCACACTGGCCGGAGATGGAGACGGATCCGGACGCCGGCACGGTGCCGCTGAAGTCGACCGAGCCGAGCACCGGCACCGAGCCGACGACGACGGTGTTGCCGTTCGCATCGATGTCGCCCGACACGTCGACCTGCCCCGTGCCGGTGCCGCCGTACGCCGCGCACGGCGCGCCCATGTTGAGACTCGGCGCGGTCAGACTTGGGCTAGGAGGGCTGTTAAAGCTGTTCATCGAGTTTAACTGAGCCTGTCCATAGGAGAGCTGGGGGAAGCCACACTGTTGTTGGCTGAATACCGACTGTAAAAAATAAAACATGTTGTTAGTATTGTTGAGTCATCAGCAGTGATCGTACTTTTTCTAGCATTTTTGCAGTACTAGGTACTAGGGTTGTCAGGTAGTGCCCAATATTAAATTCTTTGAACCAAGAATCAAATAAAAAAAAAAACTTTTTAAACAAATCGAAAAAGCTGAAAATATTCTCTGAACATGTAAAGACCAACCCAATATGCATAATGAAATGAAGGGTTAATTCAGTTTAATTATGAGAAAATGTCTAACAATTATAATAACTGATTAAGTAAAAGTAAAAGTGTTTCATTTTCAACGACAACATGATATTAAATAATTTTAAACATCAGTCATATTATACAGATACACGTCGAAAATATAAACATTTGCTTTCTGTATAGCCTTTTACAGTATAAGTGTACTTTTGCAGTAGTTAAAATAATTAAATCTAAAATACAATACAATACAATACAACAACACTTTATTGCACACCAACAAGAAAAATATTACATGAGAAATCTTAAATTAAACAATGGTAGACAATAGGCGGTCTTATCGCTAAAGAGCGATCTCTTCCAGACAACCTTTGGGTAGCGGAGAAAACAAAATTAAACAGAAAATAGTAGGTGGTGAGATAAGAACTTCAAGTAAATTATACATACAAAATATTAGACAGATAGGTCATACACTTACACAAATAAGTATCTATATATATAAACATACATAAACCTACATACATACAAAAGGGAAGAATGAAAAGAATATCACAGCTAACATAAGACTTATAATGAAAAACGACAGCATATAATTATAAAAGGATTAGGCTACGGTAGAGACAAATAGTGATCTTTTAGTTTATGTTTAAAAATTGCCAAAGTTTTAGCTTGCCTCAGATCCAGCGGAAGCGAGTTCCACAGTAAAATAGCTTGCACAGTAAAAGAATTAGAATAAAATTTTGACTTCGAAGCCGGAACAGTGAGTATACAATTTTGAGCGGACCTTGCAGATTTGAGGTAACTAAAACGATCTTTAAGGTAGCGGGGAGTTGCAGGGTTAAAAAGAATATTATAGAGAAGTGAAAGTGTGTGAAAGTTACGACGAAGACGGATAGGGAGCCACTTGAGTTGTGAACGGAAACTGGAAACATCGTCATACTTGCGTAACCCAAATATGAACCTAATGCAGATGTTTTGAATACGCTCAAGTTTGTTAAGCTGCTCCTCGGAAAGGTCAATATAGGAAATATCAGCGTAATCTAAAATAGAGAGGAGTAAAGTCTGAGCAAGCGTAATTTTAGTAGCAATGGGTAGGAAATTGCGAAGCCTCCTCAGAGAACCTACTGCGGCAAACACCTTCCTACTAACCTCACCAAGCTGAGGCACCCAAGAAAATGTGCGATCCATAATAACACCCAGGTTTTTAACCTGATAAGAGAAAGGAATCACAATGCCATTGAACAAAGTAGGTGGGAGGTTTATAAAGTCAATTTTTGCGATCATCTTAGGGCTACCAATGATTATAACTTGAGTCTTGTCAGGGTTGATTTTCAAACCGTAGCTACTGCTCCAGTCTGAAATACGCTCCAGATCACGATTTGTCGAGGATATGACCGATGGTAGATCACCGAGCACACCTTGCGAATATATTTGAAGATCATCGGGATAAAGGTGATAAAAAGAAGATAAGTTACTAGTAATGGAATTAATAAAAATGGAAAACAACAATGGAGACAACACGCCGCCCTGCGGAACGCCGGTCAACGTATTGCAGCAAGAAGAACGGGAAGTATCCACCTTTATACGCTGCCGACGACCAGTTAGATAGCTATGAAACCAATCAATAACCGCAGGAGATATGTTAAGAGAACGTAATATCGCCAATAATATAAAATCGAAGTAACTTAAAAATATATTCTAACGTGGTGAACTAAATACAGCTTTGAAAAGTGAAAAGATATTTTCTTAATGTTTTTATTTTCTATTCAATAAAAGGCATGAGATAGAATTATTCAAATCTGTATGCCGTTCCTTACCTGGATTATGCAAGCCTGGGCGAAAAGAGCAAACACAATGAAGGGAGACATATTTGTGTAAATTGTGTTCTTGTCTGAAATCAGAATAATTTGATAACAACTGGGCACTGCCTTTATACTTAATATGCCGATAATTATTACAAATAGGCCAGTGTTGAAAAAATATTAGCAAAGCATGTAACACGTAATGTACTTGTAGTTGCGATAAAATTCGTTATCTATTATTTAAACTTATTATGTCAATGCATCCGTTAACGATAGTGAATTTCTATATCAGTTGATGTTATCTGTTTTTGCAATAAGTTTTTAGGTATATAAGGCAGTTACGGTACATTCCGTTTACATTCATTGTCGATTTTAAGAGAAATAACAAACAATACAATGGCGTTCAAAGCTATTATTTTCTGCGCATCGGCTCTTTTAATTCAGGTAGGTAGTCATAACATAAAACATTTGCTGTATAAAATTGTTTGTTTAGTAATTACGTGAAGCGTTGTAACTTATATGAAAAATCTGGCTCATTACTAAATCATCAAAATTATAGCATACTAGCTGCGCCCTTCGGTGTTACCAGCTTTACCTACGGGAACACTTGTTTTCGGGATAATAGGTAGCCTATGTATTAATCTAGGTCCAGGGTATCAGCTACCTCCAAATTTTATCAACTTTGGTCCAGCTCTTTGAGCGTGAAGAAGTAACAAACATACAAACACACCTTTCTTTCCCATTTCTTTTAGTGGTAATTATTTTGACCATGCTAAGTTTTGATCCCTATTCCATTCATATAATATGCATATTTAGAAATATCGCCGAATAAGGGCCTTATCGGTTGATCGCAGGGCTGCGTGTGGCATAATAAGTGAGAAAAGCCAAATTTATTTCAGGTTATAAACGGACAGACATGTTACCGCCCTCCCGCACCTACCGCCTACCAATCCAGCACTTCCAGCAGTAGTTCCAGCTGTTCCAGCAGTTCCAGCAGCACTAGCAATAGTTCCAGCTGCAATCCCAGCTGCGTGTCTATCGCCGTGTCGGACAACGGTGGCCCGCTGGCCGTGACTAGCATCGGTCCTATCGCGCCCTCCGGCATTGCCGTGGCCACCGACCTGGGCCTGGCCGGTAACCTCGACGTGTCCGGCTCGCTGCCGTACCTGAGCGCCGTGGCATTCGAAGGCCAGTTCGATACCAGTGGATCAACTCCTCTGTCGTACGGATGTGGGGATTGCGTGGCCATCACCCAAGAGGTCGGGAACCCTAGTGGAAACAACGCTGCTGCCAGTTCTGGTATCAGCGCTGGGTCTATCAACAGCTGTGGCAGACGGTCTTAAGATAGCTTTAGTTTTTAATTGTATTAAACATTTTATATGCAAATATTGTTTTTATTGTTTCATAATCATAAAAGTTATTTATTACCTGGTTAAGAACAAGTTACGATCAAATGCCTTGTTTTTACAAAATATTCGGTTTTATGTAATTAACCTGTGCCGGCCAGTTAGTGTCACGTTTTAAAGAAAATAGCTGATTGGTAGTTTCTAGTTATTTCCAATGTAGATCAAACATTTAATAAAACTAAGATAATTTTTTAACATAATTTACTATCGATCGTATTTAGATATTGATTGTTGTAGGAAAATAACCATTATTTATTTCATAAAAACGGCCTAGAGCATGTCGGGCCACGCTCAATGTAGGGTTCCGTAGTTACCCATCCTTCACAATAGACCTTAAAACAGCGGTTTTAAGCCCGAGGTACAGACGTGGCGCCGTCCCTTACTTCTATAGACGTTAACCTTAAAAGGGTTTATTTCACTGGTGGCCTGTTTTTACCAGTAACGTCAAAGGGGTTTCGAAATTTGATCGTCCCAGACTTATTCGAGTTTGAGCAAGTAATATGGTGACATTGCGTATGCTATATTTTATTAACCACATTTTTATCAACATCGTACAATACATATATTGCCACAAGTCCATTTTTATTAATCCCTTTAAAGTCGTGAAACTCGAACAAACGATTTGGCTCGGTGCCGGTGCTCGGCTCAGTCGACTTCAGCGGCACCGTGCCTGCGTCCGGATCCGTCTCCATCTCAGGGCAGTGTGGATGTTATTGCAGTGCTTAGTTTTTAAGTACTAAATGCGAGAAAATGAATAATCAAAATAATATTCTCACACATCCATTTATTGAAGCAGTTGTACGAACTAGTACATAACCTATTTGCTTACTGACAGCCGCAAACAGCGGCTAAGTTAAGTCTAAAGCATGTATGGCGCCGCATAAAAATGAGGTGCAACATTAACGCAACCGATCGTGTGTTTGTATTTGTATTAGGAGCCCCACTTTAACATTTTTTAATTCTGCTTTTAATATTTTTTAAAGCGGCAAGAGGTTACATCATCTGTGAAAATGTTAACTCTCTAGATATCACTGTTCATAAGATACAACCTGGTGACAGACGGACAGACAGACAGACCGACTACTTTGGATACGGAACCCTAAAAACAGTTTACCTAAACTCACTCATGCTACTTACTAGTTCAGCCCACTGAAAGGGCCGCGAGTGGCGTAGCAGAACAGATAGCTGCCCCTGATGAAGAGCAACAAATGAGTTCGAAACATGTCGGGCCGTTCCTGTCAATTTTTACGTGAGTTTAAACCATTTTTGTGATGATTATAGATGGCTCACGATAGTTTCAATAATATCACTTTTCATTGATTTACTATTACATATGGTGCAAGCAATGGTTCCTCACGTGAACCTTAATTTTCATTAGCAAAGTGAGATTTTTTATTACTTCCGTCTTATACTTAATTTGTACAACCTAGAAAATAATAGACTAAAATAATATTTTCACGAAATCATTTATTACTTGAAGCAGTCGTAGATACTCGAACATCACAAATTTGCTCACAGGCAGCCGCATCCAGAGCCAGAGTATCCAGAGCTTCCAGAACCTCCAATAACGTTGTTGATGCCGACGCCGCAGCTGTCTCCGCAGCTGTAGCACACCGACCCTGAGCCGGTGGTGTCGTACGAGCCCTGGAAATCCACGGCGCTCAGGAACGGCAAGGCTCCGTTGACGTCCAGGGTACCAGCCAGACCGATGTCAGAAGCGACGGAGATGCCAGAGGGTGCAATAGGGCCGACGCTGGTGACGAGGAAGCCGCCGCCGCTGCTGGGGATGGCAATGGAGTTGGCGCTGACCGACCTGCTCGATCCACCATAGGAGCTACCATAGGAGCCACCGTAGGAGGCACCATAGGAGCCACCATAGGAGCCACCGCAGGAGCAGCCGCACTGTCCAGAGATGGACTGCCAAAAGGACATCATTAATAAAATTGCTAAATTCAATAGAATAAAAAGAAAATTATTTAACAAAGATCTTAAGTAGGTATGTTTTTATTAGGTACATTATAAATGCTATTTAAAGTTTGCTGTGCGGAATTCAAATATTAGACGGAGCAAGAGAATCTTAACTGATGATTTAAATACTTAAATACTAGATTGAATAATAGGGTTTCTTAGTGAAATAGTGGGGTAAAATAATTGAATTTAAAACTCCGACAGTCGCCTCACACCAAAGTATGAGTTTTTCTGACCTACCTGAGTATGATTTTAATTTTAATAAAGCTGTAACGTCTGCTTAAACCAAATCTTTATATTAAGGCGAGACATCGAAAATAGGCATAGGATTCGGTAGCTTAGTGAGCAGAGCCCAGAAAACCGACAGAGGCGCGGGTTGGAAAACAGCTTGTCATTTAAAACAAAACCCTTGACCTATTTTTATTATTTATATATATATGCAATATTAACCAACTCTTGTGCATTAAATAAGCAAACTAATAAGTAAGTAAATAAGTAAAAAATGATGACGTAATAGTTACCTGGACCATCAGAGCAGAGACGCAGAGGACAACAGCTTTGAATGCCATTTTGGTTGATACTAAGGTGATGTTCTTCACCTGAATGTAATTAAGCATTAAACGGAAATGCTTTTATAGTAATTGAGTACCCTTTGGAATTAATTATAAACAATAGAATTAATCAATGGACTTATCAATGCACTGCACCTGCAGTTAAACACCAAAATGTTGTCTATTTAGTTTGTGCAAGTACGACCAATTTACTAGATAACATTGTTTGACGATTGCATTATGATCGTCTTTCGCAATACTATTGTCCTATTAACCGTTCAAGATATAGGTTTTATATATCGATACCTCCTACGTATACTGATACAAGTGCAAAATCACGATTTTACAGGACGGCTGTTCAAAGGTATGAAGTGCCATAACTAACTCATACGTTGAAATAATGTAATGAAAATTTCAAATACTTTTAATGAATATATTTTCCTTAAATCTACATATTTACTATTTCAAAATTAATTGTACTTTTAGTAAAAAAGGTAGTTATACCAGTATACGTGAAATTTACTAGTTCTAAGTTTTTGGTATAGTGATACAACTACCAATTGATCCAGTATACGTCGTAAACTATGATTAGATGAATATGGATAATTATATTATTATTATGCCTATTTTTTTTTTTTTTTTTATACTACGACGGTGGCAAACAAGCATGCGGCCCGCCTGATGTTAAGCAGTTACCGCCGCCTATGAACGCTTGCAACGCCAGGAGCATCACTCGCGCGTTGCCGACCCTTTAAGAACCTATTTACTCCCCTCTTGAAGAACCGCATATTGTAGCCCCCAAGGAAAACCTCGGCAGGGAGCTCATTCCACATGCGAAGCGTTCGCGGTAGGAAGTTCCTCTGGAACCGGACAGTTCTCGACCATTTAGGCTCCAGCATGTGAGGATGAACACCCTGCCGATGGCGAGCAGTGCGATGGTAGAAGGTAGCCGTGGGCGTCATGTCAAACAATTCCTCAGAACACATCCCATTATAAAGACGGTAGAACACACACAAGGAGGCAAAGTCTCTCCTCAGACTTAAAGGCTCGATTCCGTCTGTGAGTTTAGGATTGTCAACAATTCGCACAGCACGTCTTTGTACCGAGTCAAAAGGGCTAAGCTGGTATGCGGGGGCTCCTGCCCAGAGGTGACTACAGTACTCCATGTGGGGTCGGACTTGCGCTTTGTACAGCAGTAGCCTTTGACCAGGAGTGAAGTACCGCTTCGCTCTGTGCAGTACACCAAGCTTTTTAGATGCCAGCTTTGCCTTATCCTCTAAATGACTTCGGAACTGAACGTCACTGGTGATGTCAACCCCAAGGATCCCAATACTCTTTGAGATGTTGAGGGATGTGTTCTGGAATTGCGGGGCCACAGTAAACCGAGTTTTCTTAGCGGTGAACGCGCAAACTTGTGTCTTAGAGGGGTTAAACCGGACCAAGTTATCCCGCCCCCAATCGGAGACTCTAGATAGAGTACTCTCAATTTTAGACACAAGTTGCTCGCGGCTTTCTTCCACAACGGAACGAGGGATGTTAGCACGGCCTGTGTAGACTGCATCCCCAGTGCTGTCGTCCGCATAGCAATGAATGTCACCAACAGATAACATATCATTGATATGAATCAGAAACAGCGTTGGAGATAGCACTGAGCCTTGTGGGACGCCAGCATTTATAACCATGTGTTTAGAGCAGCTGCCGTCAACTACGGCTTTTATGCTTCTATTGGTTAAAATGCTGGCGATCCATTTGCACAAGCCCTCGGGTAGTCCGTAAGATGGCAGCTTCGACAGAAGACCACGGTGCCAGACCCGATCGAATGCCTTGGCTATATCTAGGCTAACTGCCAAGGCCTCACCTTGACTCTCAATAGCTGATGCCCATCGGTGTGTAAGATACACTAGAAGATCACCAGTGCAGCGACCATGGCGAAAGCCGTATTGATGGTCGCTGATCAGATCGTGCTCTTCCAGATATCTTAGGAGCTTCGTGTTGATTACACGCTCCATCACCTTTGAAAGAAGGGAGGTAATATCTATAGGCCTATAGTTCGATGGGTCTGATCTGTCCCCTTTTTTGGGCACAGGATGCACGTGGGCAGTCTTCCACGAAGACGGAACTTGCGTTTTTCGGTAAGAAAGCGCGAAGAGGCGCGTTAACACAGGGCACAGCTCGGGAGCACACTGCTTGAGCACCACTGCTGGTATGCCGTCCGGCCCACTCGACTTATGGATGTCTAGACTAAGCAACTCCCTTCGGACATCCCTTTGAGAAAAGGTAATTTCCGGCATGGAGTAACCGCAACACGGGATGATAGGTGGCACGGTGCTCCCGTCATCATCCAAAGTCGAGTTCGAGGCAAAGATATTACCAAGTAAATCGGCTTTCTCTTTAGCGCTATGGGCTAGATTGCTATTAGCATTTCGCAGAGGTGGTAGGGACGACCGACAAAAGTTTCCTTCGGCAGCTTTGGCCAGCGACCAAAAGGCACGACTTCCAGACGGATAGCCTACGAGTCGCTCACCAATTCTGCCGACGAATTCAAATTTAGCTCTGGCAATTACTCGTTTACTGTTCCTTGAGGCATTATGGACATGTATCATTTATTAGATACTAGCTGTGCCCCGCGGTGTTACCCGCTCATCCCACGGGAACACTAAATTTGTTCGGGATGAAAAGTATCCTATGTCCTTCCCCGGGAATGAAACTATCTATATACCAAATTTCATCTAAATCGGTTCAGCGGTTTAAGCGTGAAGAGGTAACAGACAGACAGACAGACAGACAGACACACTTTCGCATTTATAATATTAGCATGGATATAAACAAACTCATAGCTCGTGTTTGGATGGATCTGATCGGTTAGTTTCATCTGATTTGTCACTTGTACCAGTATACGCCTGAATCATTCCGTTATGTACCAGTATACTGTTATAGTTATTTGTGCAACAAGAGAGCAAAGTTGTTTTTTGTTACGAGTGCTGATTTTGAGTCCCGAGCAAGCGAAGGATTCTTCGTTTGAATCACGAGCGTAGCGAGTAATTCTATGTTAGAATCCTGAGTGTAGCGAGGGACTCAACAGCACGAGATGCAAAAAACTTTGCTCTCGAGTAGCACACACAACTTTTCACCTCATCAGCGAGAACATATTCCACATTTTGTGCTTTTTCTTCCAACGTATGTTTATAGTCTTTGTTGCTGATTTCAATAATATTATTAATCAGAAAATAGATAAGTGCTGCTTTAAAAGGAATTACAATATAATTTAATTGAAATTATAATCAACCAACCAACACGGTTATTGTCATTATTTGATAAAATTGGAAGATTTAGCAGATACATGACGTGTTTATTTATAAATACCTACTTATTATATTACGAGATTTTGTTTATAAATTGATTAATACTTTTTCTCCTAAAATACCAAACAAAATAAATGCAAAAGAAAATAACAATTACAATATGAACTCGGTATTTTTTAAGGTAGGTACGTTTCGAATATGCATCTATGATAAATGGTGAAATTATAAATTATTATCGGGGGGCACGGCAGTGCCCCCGCCAAGTCGAGCACGAAGCAAACACTGCCGTACCATCCTTTACTGGAACCATTTCGCCGCATTTTCAGGCCCCTATTTGAGCACCTCTGGATAAGACCAGAACGCAGAAATTTTCGTCATCCAGTAAGCTATAATCACATACTTAAAATCCAAAATTTCAAGTCTGTAGGTCATTTAGTTCCGAAGTTAAGCGAAAGCAAAGTTTCGCATTTACGACACTCACTCACTCATGATCATCAGTAAAGAAGTAGTACTTCCCATAAATTCAGAGAGCTGAAATTTGGTACAGAGTTAGGGTTTAATGGCCACATAAAGCGAAAACTATAAAAATTGGCCAAGTGCGAGTCCGACTCGCGCATGAAGGGTTCCGTACCATAAAACAAGTTTGTTGTATGGGAGCCCTTAAATGTTTATTTTATTTTATTTTTAGTATTTGTTGTTATAGCGGCAATAGAAATAGATCATCTGTGAAAATTTCAACTGTCTAGCTATCACCGTTCTTGATATACAGCCTGGTGACAGACGGACGGACGGACGGACAGACGGACGGACGGACGGACGGACAGCGAAGTCTCAGTAATAGGGTCTCGTTTTTACCCTTTGGGTACGGAACCCTAAAAACTAGGATAATCGAAGATCTGGAGTACTCTGATTAGAAAACACAAGAGCCCAACCAAACTATTAGAGATCGACGTGAGATCGACATACCGCCTTTACAAAAAATATTCAACTTGTTGTGTTCGGTTGGCCGCCGTCGCGACTGATCGTCTCTCCTGATGATGGATCGCGTACCGATTCGAAACATGTCGAGCGTTATTCGATTTCTACGACGTGAGTAAACCCGTTTAAGTGTTTTAATATTCAACTTGGTGGGCCGCTTCATTTGATGTCAAAAATCCAAGGTCTGAAGTATTTTGACGACGCGTTTGGCTCGATTTGTAAACACCTGCCTACTGAGCCGGCGGTGCCGGGTTCGAGTCCCGGCCAGGGCAAATATTTGTGTGATGAACTCGAATATTTGTGCTTGGGTCATGGTTGTTCTATGTATTTAAGTATATATTTATTATCTATATAAGTATGTTTATCGTCGTCTAGTACCCATAACACAAGCCTTCTAGAGCTTAATTTGGGACTAGATCGATTTGTGTGAGGTTGTCCGATATTTATTTATTTATTATTTATTTGATGAAGAACCCTCAGCTGGTCTCAGCTGTATTAGAGATATGGTAATGCCCCCTTCTACTATTGGTACATAAAAAAATCGACTGTCAATCCAGCGTAGTGGGATACATCTAATTTAATCTAGCCTTTAGCGTCCCACAGCTGGGCGGGTTACGTATTAAAATCCCGAAAGTTCATAATACCTACAGTTGAAATACCGATGGTCAAAATACCGAAAGTTCAAAAAGCCGATATTCAATAAACCGAAGCTCAAATTACCTATTTTCAGAAAATCGAAAGTTGAAAATGTCGAAATTTCATAATCCCGAAATTTTTAAAATCTCTAAATTTTGTAATCCCGAAAGTCAATGAGCACTTTAAAAGTGTCAGGACAGACAAGACCACGTGGAATCGGGGTTGATAGCTTCGGTTCTGTGGCAAGTCGATTAAGAAAAGGAAAGAGTCCGGGAAAGTGGGAAATTAAGTATGACACTAAATATTCGATATTATAAAATATTCTGTCATGGACTGCCAACCGAACCGAACTTGTCTGGAACCGAAGCTGTCAACGCTCGCCTCCGCAGCTTCGGCTTTTTAGTCACCTTGGGCGACCAGCCTCAGCCGCTGCGACTCGCTTGATGCCCGCACTTTCTTACGCTAGGGCCACAGTATAAAAAAGAGTACTAACGTACTAGGGCGGAGGGGCTGCACATCCCACAGCGCCGGAGCAGATCGGTTCCACAGAAGAGTTCACTTATAAATAGTAAGTAGTAGGCAAGTAGGTTACGTAATTTAGGTTAATATTCTTTGTATAAAATAAACATTAGAATCTGTAAGACTACAGAAATACGAGATAATTCTCGAGAGTTTAAATAATATTCTGGATTACAACCTTCAGGCAGGATCATAGTCTTCGGGATTATAATTTTCGGGATTACAGTCTTCGGGATTACATTCTTCGGGTTTACAGTCTTCGGGATTATAATATTCGGTATTTCATCCTTTCGATCAAACGTTCTTTCGGGATTTTAAACTTTCGGTCAAATAAACATTCGTCATTTTAATTTTCGGCCTTCCGTCCATATAGGTCTTATGATATTCGGTATTTTGAACTTCGGCATTGTAATACGTACCCGCTGGGCGAATGCCTCCCCTTCTGCTTTTAATACGCATATAAATAAAATTAAAGGAAAACTCTGGACAAGACTAGACTGAATTTTATACTTATACTTACAAGTTTACAAGAAGAAATAGTCGAACGATTAACTTTATTCTACTCGAACATTACACAAATTAAATAAACAAATTACACCAAAATATTAATTTCGCTCAAAATTTGGTCAAAATATAATGCATTGGACTAAGAGTGGCGGTGATACCCGCCGCACACGTCGCTAGATGGCGCTGACTGTATTTTAAAACGCGCCGTCGTTTGTTTTTCCGATAATCTTATATGGCGAAGTGGCAACCGGCCGCGTTACAGTCGTTTACGACATTCTTCTACTGCGCTTGGAAACGTTAGCTAGGGATTAGGAGGGATTATTTGCATTTCGTTGATTTCGCTTATTATTTCGTGAGGTTTGCTAAAGTGAATTAGCAGGTTGTTATAAAATAATATGCCCACGTTTCTACAAAAAGAAGTGAAATCCCACCAAAAACATTCTGTAAAAAACTAGCCAAGTCTCGATGGAGCTTCTTGTTTATCTCTAAAAAGTAATGAAATCTAGACAAAGTCATACCAAGTCTAAGGTTCCTTACTGCGATTTCTTTATTATTATAGTTAATGTTGTGTGACTTGGCCGTTGAAGGGTACACAAGGGTACAAAACCAGGTGCTCCATGACACCATTGCACCAATCTGTGGCCAGAACCGCTATAAGTCAATTTTGTTTACACGTAATGTTATATCTGTTGTAACTACCTATGTTTGTTAAGCGAGATAATAGCCCATACTGGTGTACCCTTCAACGGCCTAGTCACACAGCATTAACTATAATAATAAAGAAATCGCAGTAAGGAACCTTAGACTTGGTATGACTTTGTCTAGATTTCATTACTTTTTAGAGATAAACAAGAAGCTCCATCGAGACTTGGCTAGTTTTTTACAGAATGTTTTTGGTGGGATTATATTTACAATAAGTAATAAGTTGAAAATTTTTATTTTATTTGAGCAATGATCTATTGTTTTATATAAAAGGCACAATAATTTTAATATTCGGTCGTTAAATAAAAATATAATAAAGAAAAAAAATACGTTGCAATTAAAACTTTTTCGGGTGTTTCTAATGATTTTTTTGGTATAACGCGTATCCGAACTGTTCTCAATCGAGGTCGGATTCGAAAATCGAATTTCAAATTGATAAGTTTCTATCCCTCTCTTTTATATACATATGAAAGAAACAGAGTGCATCGAGATTCAAATGATTAGAATTTTATAATTAACCCTTGGCTGAAGAATGACAATTCGTGGTCAGATATTGGAAAAATTAAAAAGCTACTTTCTACTCACGCTCGAAACAAAATCGCATTTTGTTCACTGTTATCTGACAGCAAAATCGCCATGTTTGAGCTGGTGAGGTGAAAAGGTTATTTTGTATGTTATGTCCAATATAGTAAGTTCAGAGGTTGGTATTTAGGATATTTAAGCAAATTACGTTTGAAAAGACAATAAATAAAGCAAATTTACACTAAAATTACGTTTATTTAAAAGGTAATTAAAATCACAGCCCGCATTTAGGGAATGGTGTTTTTGTCTTTGTTACAGCGGTATTATCAACATTATTCCTTTTTTTATATTTATGTATAGTAGATTCCGGTTTCTATTTTGTCCATCAGAATTATCAGACCAAAACCTGAATTCATCTACATCACCTTGAAGTATTAATTTAATTAAGTCAAATAATTTGTCATTTAGTCATGTCAACAGTACCTAACAAGTAGCATTCTCAAACCAAATGCTGTGAATTATACAGTTTAAGTTTTTATTGTAATAAAACATGCTTATATTACCGTGAGGAGATGACAAGGTTTTTGAAGATCGAATACAGCAGTCGCATTTTTTTGTTAAGTTTGAGTTTTTTTTCCTATTTATTTCAAGTCTCTTTCCTCCATGTGCCAATGTGTTTGGATGTTTGTTTTTCAGTAGGTGTTTTCAAATTCTCGTAAATGTGACAAGCGTCAACTTAATATTTTGACTGAAAATATCACGGTATTGTCGAACAGACTAAGCTTGCGCTTCGTATTTGGTAGAATTAAACGACTCCTTGTACAAATTATACATTTCAATCAAATTCAAACAGCCGCCAGCAAAAATGTGTGTGATGGACTTGAATATTTATTCCTGGTCATGGATGTTATCTCTACATGTACTTTATAAAGTATGTATATATATTATCGTCATCTTGTACCCATAGTACAAGCTTTACTTTGCTTGGGACACTGGGTCGATTCGTGTAAGATGGTCCCTTAAAATTTATTTATTATTTAAAAAAAAAATCCGTTCAGACACTAAAATTTAACGTAATTTTTGTCTTATATGTTTATTATTTGTTTTCTTGGCTTGTTATTCCCGTATTTATTTTTTATTTAAACTCATGATTAGATTTTTACTTTCTTTGTTCGTTGATCTAAATATTCTTTAAATTACACGTAAGTTACCGACATCTTTTTTGCTATTTTACTTTACAATTGCCTGTCGTGCCAACTAAGCAGCTGCCATCTCTAAATTCGCCGAATACGGACAAAGACTTAAAAACCCGGACATTTGGCGTAACTTGGATTTCCCCCATTAATAAAATAAAAAATAATTACTTTATTTTTTATTGACATTAAACCCCGGACGGCCCCCGGACGGCTTCAAACTAGGACAAATCCGGGGTAACCCGGTCGGATGGCAGCCCTAGTGGTGACTCTGGTTTACTGTAGGTAATGGCGACATATGGCTATTATTGTACTCCAAACAACCATCGGTACTGATTGGAGAAAACTGTATCATAACCAAAAGTAAGCCTAATTTGATACGTAGTAGGTAGAAAAGACGTAGGCCGCATCGACTGTCCGTCGCGCATAGTGGGACATCTTACGTCCGCAACGATGACGAGCAAGCATGCTGAGATAACTGCCACTTGTACTTGATAGGTGTACTGCGTACAGTGGTACAAGTGACTTAGCTCAGTATACGATGTTCTAAATTATAAAAACGGTGTTAGTTGTATCAGTATACGTCACTTTATTTCGAAAACTAGCAGTAATTTTGTCATGAAAATTATATAGCATGTAGATATAAGTATTTTGATCCTAAATATGCAAAAAAACGAAAATCGTAAAAATGTCAGTTGCATCAGTATACGTAGGAGGTATCGATATAAGCTTCGTGTAGGGAGTACACAGTACAGTTTCAACCTTCGTGAAACACTTCAAAATGTCTCCCTTCACCGTGGTCCTTCTCTGCATCCAGGCCTGTCTGATTCAGGTAAATTGGTTTCCGTATTTTTTAATGCGACACTGATCCAAAAAAAGGGTTATCAACTTAACAAACTTTCTAATAAAACTTATTGAACTAAATGCATTGCTGCCAACTTAAATAAAAAAATCTTTATTTTAAATTCCGAGTCGTAGGAATAGTACATTACATCAGAGGCCGGGAAAATGAGGATTTCCGGCCAAGTAGGATACGAGGCCGGGAATCCGTTTTCACGACGAGGCATGTATAGTGCTTTTCTCAAACATACAATGAAATAAAAAAATATACTTCAAAGAACAACATTTTATTAATTGACAAATAGGACATTTTAGTCTAACAACCAACCTTTAAAAACAAAACCTGCTTTTTGTCAAACCAGCCAGCTGTGTGAATGACGTTGTTGTTGAAATAAAAAAAAAGTTACTTTGCAGGCCTAGGCCTGAAAAGCAGTATGAAATCCCTTTACAGTCCTCTCGAGTTGTTGCGCCCAAAAAGCGATACTTCCGAGCCTATTATAAGGAACGTAAAGACAATATTTCATTGCATGTTTGAGAAAAAGTATTTTATTGTAACTATTTATAACGAAGTAAAAAAAAAACTCGGCGTCTCTATTTACGATAAACGATGCCACTCACATTTTTTGATCTCCTTTATACAACTGTTGCATAAAATATCTACAAACATTTAAATACCCATTTTCCCCTTTTCTCCGAAACCTTAAACTTGCTCCTTTTTTCTTGAATTGTCAAAAGCTGATAATCATAATATTTATGTTTAAGCATACGGTTATTTATAAAGGTGTGTGTTTTTCGGTCACTCCCGGCTAAAACCACCACGACCAGATAAATTAAAACTGTCCCGAGGATTAAATGTTTCAGTCGTGACTTAATTATAGGTTTTTTCTTCGTCTTATTCTTGTTGTGATGTCAACAGACCGTGCTGAGCCAGTGTGGTTGCGGCAGCGGACGCAGCTACTCTAGCTACTCAGCGCCGTCAATCAGTGTAAGCAGCTACGGCCTGAGCTCTGGCAGCAGCTGCGGCGGCTATGGTGGACAAGGCGAGGGTACAGTCGGCGTGAGCGGCACCATCGACGCCTGCGGAAGCACCTGTGTGACGGGTTCAGTGCCAGTGCTCGGCTCCGTGACGTTCGGCGGCTGCGCGGACGCCACCGGCTCCGTCTCCATCACCGGGCAGTGTGGATGCGGCTGCTACTAAATTCCTGGGTCCCTAACACTGGTTCCTACGATCAAATCACTGAATATGACAGACGATTGAAACATGATTTGTTAATTACTACCATGAATAACTTTCCAGTCTCGGCACATACGTAGTTCACAAAGTTGCTAGATGGTAATTGACGAAGCGATGACAATACGGGACAATGACATAACGAAAGCCTTTTATGAAATCTTTATTTGCAGAAAGTATGGGTTTTTTCATCTTAAGGCTTGCACACTTGCGCCTACTGACAGGTACTCTTAATAGTGTAGTTGTCCATAGGGTTATCCAGCTTCTGTGTAATGGCCACAGAGTCACCACAACCAAACGACACAGTCCCTGAGCCGCTAGTCTTGTACAAGCCCTGAAACTCAACAGCGCTTTGGAATGGCAATTCTCCACTGACGTTCAGGTTCCCGAATAGACCGATGTCAGCATCAACATCAATGCTGGGCACTTCGGGGCTGATGCTGGTGACGGGGAGGCCTGCGCCACTACTTGGGTTGGTAACGAAGTTGGAGCTCACAGTACTACCGCAATCGCATTTCGGTGCTGTGAATCCTTTTAATAGTCTTTGCTGGGCAAGTCGTGAGGATACAACAGCAGCCATGTTAGTTGCTCTCGTTTCATCAACGTCGGCCATTTTAGTCTGAAGTTTGCCAACATCGGTAGAAGTCGCGACTAAGGTGGACAGGGCTCGTGGTGTGTCAGTGTATTTAGGTGGTTGGCTGAAATGTAATTTGTTAATTATTTGACATTTTGTGGTGCGTAGCGAATGACGATAACACACCTAAACACTGAGGAGTTTGCATGAACTAGACTTCGTGATTTATATCAATTATGTCATTGTAACAAGCTTAAAAATACAACGATAAATCATAGAAATTATGAAATTGGAACAAAACAAAAAATAAAGAATTATACTTATAGTGAAAATCACATACCCGCAACTATTGATAGTAGTAGTGCCACTTGTGCCAAGCGCAGATTTATTGGCTTTTGGGTTGTCGCGCTTCTGCGTGACCGGTTCAGAATCTCCACAGCCGAATGACACCAACCCTGAGCCGGTGGTATCGTACAAGCCCTGGAACTGCACGGCGCTCGTGAATGGCAAGGTCCCACAGACGTCCAGCTGTCCAGACAAAGCGACGTCGGTGTCCACAGCGACGCCGGGCGACGATTCAGAGCCAATGCTTGTGATGTGGAGACTACCACCACTGCTTGGGATGATCACGGAGCTGCTAGATCCGCTCGCGGAACAACTGCACTTGGAAATTGGTGAGCTATTGCAGCGAGGACACTGTTCGTTGTTGGACTGCCAAAAAGAGAATATTACGAAAACGGATAAAAACTTAGAACAATTATTAGTGATGATCATAAAATTAAAATACTATTCAAATTGAAAGTCAAATCATTATTAAAGTACAGACCTAGTCCCAAACTAAGCAAAGCTTGTACTATGGGTACTAGACGACGATATACATAATATATAAATACATATAGACAACATCCATGACCCAAGAACCAATATTCGAATTCATCACGCAAATATTTGCCCCGGCCGGGATTCGAACCCGGGACCACCGGCTCAGTAGGCAGGTGTCTGCAAACTGCACCAACTGCGTCGTCAGATGGATTGTATAAAAACTATTTTGACTAGAAATTGATCACGCAAGAAAAATAAGATAACAGAAATAACCATAATGTGTTAACCCAAAAATATCTGATTTGTAAATTATTGTATCTTGGTTTATACTTGTTGTTCTGTTAATAGTCTGTGTTGAGCCAGTCTTGCTGATACTGCAGCAGCCATCGAAGTTGCTGAAGCTTGCTGATCAACATTGGGTACTCTGCTCTGAATAGCGTCAGGTTCAGCAGAAAGTGCTTTTACGGCAGGCAAAGTTCCAGGAAAACTAGGGCACCTGGAATGACGATGACAACTTGATAATACTTAATGGCATCACGCAAGTGCGACCGACGACATTGTAAGAATCTGTTTATACCCCACTTGAATTATAACTAAGTCGACAGACCAATAATTCCCCATCTTCTTGTACATCTATGTTCATTATGTTCCTGTGTCATACATAAAATACAGCAAGAAAAACGATTCAATATAGATTTTTGTTATTTTTGTTGTCTCGCACACCTGTAACTGGTGATAGATGCCGGGGTAAGGGCAGCATTGTTGTTAGTACTTGGGTTCCCGAGGTTCTGCGTGATGGGCATGGAGTTGGCCATGGCGGAGCTGTATGGCCCGCCCAAGGAACAGCCGCAAATTGGCGTAGGTAGGCTGCGTGGTTGCGGGCACTGTCCAGTAATAGACTGGAAAGATATTACGACAATCGATACCATTAGTAATGATAATGATCGTGCAGTGGCGTGAATGCTTTAATGCTCGAATTGAAGAAAAATAGCAAACAAAAGATGAACAAATTGCATGAAGAATTATAGATAAGCCATGTTATGATGAGAAACATTGAAGAAACAAACTTGCTAAGTCAAATAGATGTAATTGAAGTAAGGCCCAGATCATAATATGATGATAAAGATAATTATCGATTTAAACAAAACTATTGCAAGTTTTTTTAAATTTGAATCTAAATGATTAATTAAAAAAAGTATGCTACTTGTACTAAACTTGTTGTCCCGTTAACAATCTCTGTTGAGCCAATCGTGCTGATAAGGCTGCAGCAGGGCTGGTAGTTGTCGAAGATTGCCCATCGTCAGCATCGACAATCCTGGCCTGAGAAGCGCCAGCTCCAATAGCAGCTAATTTGGTCGGGGCTTTGGGCACGTCAACGTCAGGCCTTCTGGAATAAAGACGGTGGACGATGATTAAATTTTCAGTTTTACAAAAAAAAAAAATTTAGATAGGGTTTATCTCAATATCGTCTCTCATACCTGCAACTGTCGATAGTAGCTGTGCTAGTGACGGCGTTGCTAAGCGGGGGTTGTATGACAGGCTCAGAGGTACCACAGCCGAACGAAACAGACCCTGACCCGATGGTGTCGTACAACCCATCGAACTGCACGGCGCTCATGAACGGCATAGTCCCGCAAACGTTGAGGTTCCCTAAGAGAGTCACGTCGGTGTCGATAGCGATGCCGGGGGGTGATTCGGAGCCGATGCTGGTGACGAGGAAGTTGGAGCTGATGAAGTTGCTGGACCCGTCATAGGAGCAATCGCAGCTAGGCGCTGGCAGATTAGTGGAGCACGGACACTGCCCACTGTTGGCCTGGCAAAACGATATCAAACTGAATAAACATGCACCATTAGTAATAATACTAATAACCATGTAATAAATTAAAATACTATTTAAATTGCCGGTCATTGATTGAGTAAAAATACGAGATAAGTATGTATATACTACGTTACGTTACGAGTAGATAATGGTGAGGATCAGATCAGCTGAACTAAAATATTCCTGGGTTTCGTTTTTTATGTAAGTTATATTGAAGAAATTATAAATAAATTATTATAAGATATAATACTGATGGTGTATACTTGTTGTGTTAACAGTCTGTGCTCAGCCAGTCGTGCAGCTACAACATCTGCCGCGGTAGTTGTAGGGGTTTGTCTCACATCAGCATCGGGAACCCTGATGGGAACGGCACACATTCCAGCAGAAGCTATGGGTTTGAGTGGCAGTGGTCTGGGCGAGTCGGTATATCTGGAAAGCCAATAAAAAAATTATATAAATTCGATCGCTAAGTTTTGCTAAAATACAAGTAACTGCCATAAAATCAAATCATCAAATTGGTCGCTCATAAGTTAGTGTCAACTAGATGACCTTGTTTGAAAGGCTTCAAATGAAATATGTCTAGAACGTCTCGCATACCTGCAGTTGATATTGTTACCAATCGGGTTCACAGAATTGGTATTGACCGAGATGCTGGGCTTAAACGAGGTACAACTGCAACTTGGCGCCGGAACGTTGATGGGACACGGTGACAACGACATACCAATGATCTATCAAAATACATCATTACAATTAATAATTCAAGAATTTTAGTTTATAAGTGATCTGTTCGGTTCGGAGCCCGAAAGGTTGTGACGGCGAGAGTGACATATTTGACAAACAATCTACCGTGCGTTGTACCTGACCATCGTAGAAGCAAAGTTGTTATAGATAAGTAAGATATAAGTGATCAAATGACGTTAATTTGCAAAGGGAACCAGAATAAAGAAGCAAAAAAATTAAATCAAGATAAGGTGATCAGGGATAGGCCCAAACGAAACTGTTGGCCGCTATGTAAATTAGTAAAATATTAAGGTTCTTATATTAGTTATTTTGAAGAAAATTTGTGTACTTATACTTGTTTGTGCAATAGCTTGGGCGGGATGAGTTGAGTGGGTACAGGTACGGTCTTGGCAGCAACAATAACTTCTGGCTTATCATCAGCAGCATTAGCTCTGGCATTGGCTGCGGCTAAAGCCAGTCGGGCTCTGAGCAGATTAGTAGTACATTTTGACCCATCACTGGCAATTGCATTTGAATTACTGGCTCTTCGGTATCGTTCAACAGCTGCGCTACTACAAATGAGTTCTTCTTCACACGGTGCGAATGCGGCTTCAGTTATATAACTGTATTCCTTAGACAGGTTGTTGTTCCTGCAACCAAAGCATAAAGTAAATGGCAAATATCTGAAAAAATATTTTCAATCGGCAATAACTATATCTCCGGGCGCTTATTTTACGTGACAGAATGGGGCCTATGATGGTTGCGTTTATCACGTGATAATTAAGTGACAAAGCATCTGTCACTAACACTCGCATCTTGTCAAAACGTGGTGGATGCTTTCCCACTTATATTTATCGCGTGATAAAAATCATAGGCCCGCTGATGTCTCCACACATAAAATTATCAAGTTCCATTAAATTCGAGATGATACAAGTACTAGCTTTTGCCCGCGACTACGTCCGCGTGGAACTTGGAAGTATGGAAGCAACCTCGTACAACACGATAGATATCCACCTAATCACCTTAATTAATAAAAGAGCGCCTAAGCAAATGTAAGAGCAAATGTGGTTTTGGTCTAATCATTACATTTTCTACAGGGTCACAGTATAATAAAGAGTAACAGGGTCATCAATGTCATCATGAATTACTTACTCACTTTTCAATCTTTATGGGGATAATTTCCAGGATGAAAACTATCCTATGTCCTTCCTCGGATCTTAAGCTATCTCCATGCCAAATTTCATCAAAATCGATTCAGCGGTTTAAGCGTGAAGAGGTAACAGACAGACAGACAGACAGACACACTTTCGCATTTATAATATTAGTATGGAATGAAATGAAATGAAATGAAATGAAATGAAATGAAATGAAATGAAATGAAATGAAATGAAATGAAATGAAATGAAATGAAATGAAATATGAAATGAAATGAAATAATTTGAAATGAAATAATTTATTCAGTAAGTAGGCCACAAGGGCACTTTTACAAGTCAGATTGTGAATCTACCGGCATTTCGCAAGAGGAGACCGCTGTTGAGAAGAAAGCCGAAAGAAACTCAACAGTAAGTCATTTTTTCGTAAACAATACTTAGAACAATTAATTACATTACATTAGTGTTATAACTATAACTAATTATTACATGCGTACACGTATAGGAGATATATAGATACTCCAAATCAATGTTAGGTAGGAATATTAAAATAAAATTTTAACGATCAATTTAAAATATTAAATATACCCAGAGATGTATAAAGTCTCTAGGTGTCACAACATGCAATAAAATATAATTACTTAATTAATTTAATTCCACAGAGAGAACCACAGATGGAAGTATGGATATGGATTAATGAGTACATTGACATCTGAATCTACGTATTTTTGTGACTTGACACTGGGTAATTAGGTTGAAATAAGCGTATGTTTATTGTGACTGATTTAAAATTAATAGTTGATCAGAAAATGGTTGAATGGTTATTTATTACTTAAAAGATAGGGGCTTATCTCAAGAAAATCTCGCACACCCGCAGCTGGTGATGGCTTCCACGAAGGTAGCATTGTTGCTGCTCTGATTCTCCAGCAGTTGGGGTACCATGCCGCTAGTATCACTGTAACTGGAGCCAGCAATTTGTCCAGCTTTAACCTGTAGCAAAATGCAAGTAGAATGTTATAACCTGTAGATGTATTAAAATGTCAAATACCCTTCCCTCAAGAAATTTGAAACTCATGTATCTGGACTTCTGGGCAATAATACGAGGTATCTATTATAGTAAACGTTAGCGTTAGTAAACGAGGGCGTTTGTTTGAATGCATAGGTACTATGCAAGATATTTTAGGTTTCATGTATGTTTTTAAATCTGATTGAAATGATTAATTTCACGTTGTTCCTTTCTTTTAAGATACTATGATAATTAGTAAGAATTATATGTTTTTGTCCATTCTTTCGATTGGCATCATAAAAACAGGGGGAACTTTTTTTCACATTAAAGTCGGTTCGATTCCCAGACGAAGCAAGTAATTCTTAGAAAATATTTGAATGCATAATTACTAACTTTTAAAAATAACATAAAGTCTTCTTTCAGCAAAATATCCTTATCTACGATATTTAAGGTACTTCCCTTGATGTCTCTTAGTCTTGGGACGCCCTGTATACTAGCTGTCATATTCCTTTCAATACCGTGCGAGCAAGAAAGGTGATGCTGAGTCGCGCGACATACGAAGTCGCCGCAATATATGCTAGCCCTGCTGAATACACGATGATTTTTAATCAGTCAGTGATCAGGTATAGTAAAAATTATCTAAGCGAAGCTAATCCACTTAAGAACTGAATACCATTGAACAAACCACAACTGGTAAACCACAAATTAAGATAACGAGCTCGTAGTAAAAGCAGATTGTAACCACCTTGGAAGGTTAATATAGATTATCGACTCTATTTCCTTGGACATTAGACTACAAAATGCACTAACAGAATAATGGTGATCATAACTTTTTGGAATTTTACAACCGTCCGACTCTTCACAAGAACGTATTCTCTTGAAAAAGGACTATGAACTCTCGTCAACAAACATTTTAAACCTATTCAACAAGGAATAAGGTTGAAAATTCAATATCCACGCAATGTAGTTCTAACCTTTTTTTGTAAATAACTGGTTGGCGCTTACGAGAACAAAAGCAGATAGGATTGTATTAGACACAATACCATTGTGAATGCAGGTAAGTGGATTAGCTTAGCTTAGATAATTTGTACTACACCAACTTTTCTAACTCCGTAATTGATAGCGGTCACGCTGAAGTCGTAATTACATTGAAAACCAAACTTTTATTTATGTAAGATAATTTTTATTTTAAAACCAATTTTGTCTTAAATTCCTTGTCACCCTACTAATCTCAATCTGTGAGCGTACAACCTCTTTAATAAGTTAATGGCAATGATAATTTATGAGTGATAAGTACTTGTCATTGTCATTACAAAAACAAAGTCGTAGAAAATTTCGTATTTCCCTCCAAAGCGATGGCACTTGACGTAGTACTGTACTTCAAATATTTATGTAGGATGGCCATGATCTAGTGGTTATTCGTTTTAAGTATGTTTTAAGTTTTATTTAATAAAATAGTGAGGTACTTGCGTGAGAACTCGAAAGTTTAATTTTGACTGGATATTAATATTTTTCTACTCCTGATCACCGATTAAGAATCATCGTGTAGACAACACGATGTTTAAAATTTCTACGTTTTTTTTTCTGTTTTTTTTTTCATGTTTTGCTCCTTTTTATGTTCATTTTGTCTCAATTTATATGATTATGGAAATGTGTTGCAATAGTAATATTTTAATTTATAATTCACTATGGTAACTTTTGACAAATATATACCTAGTTGATTATTACTTAATATTGTGTAGTTTAACTTTTGACGATGCAAAAGTGATACTTGTAATCTAATTTTAATAAATGTTCTTTTCTTTCTTTCTTAATTTTTGTTCGTACAGTGTACTAGGTACTACATGCAATGCTATAGTACAGATTTTTAATTATAACGACCTCGCGGTTTTAATGGAGATTTGGACCTAATTTTATATACCTATTATGTATATCGTCGTCTAGTACCCATAGTACAAGCTTTGCTTAGTTTGGGACTAGGTCGATTTGTGTATGATTGTCCCTTAATATTTATTTATTTATTTTATTTTATTTTGACGTCGCGTTTGGTGCAGTTTGTTAGACAACTACCTACTGAGCCGGCGGTCCCAGGTTCGAATCCCGGCCAGGGCAAATATTGAACTCGAACATTTGTGGGCATGGATGTTCTATGTATTTAAGTATACATTTATCTAGTACGTATATTGGCGTCTTGACCTTTGTGAGTAATTCTTAAGATCGTTTTGCCTAGCGAGTGTTCGTTTACACGCTCATATTTTGCGTGCTGATAATATTAATATGAGCCATTACGTAAAAGTATTTATCAGCACATTCCACATGTTTGCACTCAACATGGCTACAAAAAATCTTAAAACAGAGTTTTCTCTGTCTGCATGTGTGTCACATTATATGGACATGGTTCTAATTTTTGAACGGTAATAAGATAGACATCCTGGAATAGGATACAATTCCAGGTTACGACATCGGATTTTCCATCCGGATGCCTGCGTTTACTTCAATGGGGTATTTGGACACAAACTATCTCGAAACATCGTGTCCAATCGTGGACAATATCCCATCCCGCAGACGGATCTTCTCAACTCATAATTAGTACCGTATTTGTTTTCACATTTCACAAAAAGAAGATCACTCCAGCTATCTTTGAGTAATCAGAGAGCATTCTTACATAAAAAAAAAACATTCTGACAAACTGAAAACTTCTACTCTTTTCAAGTCGGTTAGAAGATATTTTCATTTTATGTTTACTCGATGAACAGTTAAAGTCGCCTTCTGATCAGATAACAACTTGAATTAAAAAAACTCAAATTGGAGAAAGTTTCCTCGTTTTCGGCATAATTAATTTACTTTGGTTTCTATGGAAATAATAACCGCTAATTTGGAAAAGGGATATTATTAAATGCACATCTGTATACTTTTTCAGCACACTAGGTAACTTCACTAATTAACTGAATGCATACCAGAAAAACGAATGCTGTGCAAAAAAAAACAATTGATTAACTGAACATGTCCTACAAAAAAAACTTAAACATCATACTTTTGTATGAGATGACCTTTTTAACCGAATTCACACCAAAAATATGGTTCGTACATCGGATATATTTGAAAGTTTCACCAAAAATACTGACTTGCACACTAATTATCCTCGCACTGCACACTAAGATCCGACTCGGTCGTGTTAGGTTAGTTTGTTTTTTTATATCCAGTAAAACAGTTTTTCAAATACCTTTAAATAGTATATTTAATTCGCATTATTTAGTGTGCATAATTAGTGTGCAAGTCAGTATTTTTGGTGAAACTTTCTAATATTTTGATGGAAAAAAGGGAATATACAGTTATAGATTTAAATACATGCCTTTGGAAAATAATACCAAAGTTCCATAATTCGAACCTCAACGGGGTTCGTTAGTTAAAAACGATTGCGGCTCAGAACGCCTCAATTAAAAAAATGCATGGCCTCAATTCATACTAATTACTATACTATATACTATATATACTATATACTATATATACTACATACTATATATACTATAATACTATACTATATACTATACTATTATAAATGCGAAAGTGTGTCTGTCTGTCTGTCTGTTACCTCTTCACGCTTAAACCGCTGAACCGATTTAGATGAAATTTGGTATATAGATAGTTTCAGTCCCGGGGAAGGACATAGGATACTTTTCATCCCGAATAAATGTAGTGTGCCCGTGGGATGAGCGTGGAACACTGCGGGGCACAGCTAGTAATATTATAAATGCGAAAGTGTGTCTGTCTGTCTGTCTGTCTGTTACCTCTTCACGCTTAAACCGCTGAATCGATTCTGATGAAATTTGGCAAAGAGATAGGTAGTTTAAGATACGAGGAAGAACATAGGATAGTTTTCATCCTGGAAATTATACCTAAAAATATTAAAAAATGAGTGAACATGTCTGTTGGGGTGCGGTGACCCTGTAGAAAATGTAATTATTAGACCAAAAGCACAATTGCTCTTACATTTGCTTAGGCGCTAAGGCGCGCTTGCTTAATGATCCCTTTTATCAAGTTCCACGCGTACGTAGTCGCGGGCAAAAGCTAGTTGAAAAACCGGCCAAGTGCGAGTCGGACTCGCGCACCGAGGGTTCCGTACAAACACTTTCCATCCCTAAGTGGTTAAGTTAAGTTTGCACCTGGTATGTATAGCGCCCCATATAAATTAGGTGCAGTTAGGTATTAAAAAAACTACTTACTAGATCTCGTTCAAAACAATTTTCGTTGGTAGTTTTTATAGTAATGTACTTACCTAGAACTTTTTTTAGATTTTTCATTTTCTTATTTTAGAAGTTAGAGGGGGGGGGACCAACTTTTTTCCACTTTGGAAGCGTCTGTCACGCAAACTATTCGGTTTAGAAAAAAAATATTAAAGAAACTATCATTTTTGAAGACCTATCCATAGATACCCTACACGTATGCGTTTGATGAAAAAAATTTTTTTGAGTTTCAGTTCTAAGTATGGGGAGCCCCCAATATTTTTTATTTTTTTTTATTTTTGCATCAAAATCTTAATGCGGTTTACAGAATACATCTACCTACCAAGTTTCAACAGTATAGCTCTTATAGTTTCGGAAAAAAATGGTTGTGACATACGGACGGACGGACAGACGGACAGACGGACAGACGGACAGACGGACAGACGGACAGACAGACATGACGAATCTATAAGGGTTCCGTTTTTTGCCATTTGGCTACGGAACCCTAAAAACGTGATAAAATTAAAAGTTAAACGGAACGCGGAGTAGGTACGTACGGAATCTTTTGCGGTATTTGTCAGTTTTTTAGGGTTTTGTACCTAAATGGTGCTAGGGGACCCTCTTATTAGCCTAAGCTGTCTGTCCGTGAGGTCTGTGTCTGTATCTTTCCAATCCTAATGGTATGCTAAAACAAGAAAACTAAAAATATAAAAGTATAAAATTTAACTCATTAAAAGAAAACGTAAAGTAATTATTATAATATTAATGAATTCTAGAAAAAAGATAGGCAACAAGACGAAAGGATATATCTTGCAATATTGTCCCGAAGCTTAACGTAGTGAGACACGCGGCGTATTTCCAATCGGTGCTTCTATATAGAAAAATCGTACTACTCAGTTGATGACTTTACCAATGATCAATTTTTAACTTTAGCACATATACATACTTGTCATTGTACTTATCCATATTTTAATTATCAATTATTATAATGCATGTTTATAAACTGCCTTGACTTTAATTTGAAAACTTACACTTTTTTTTTACTATCACTTTTATAAACTACTAGCTGTGCCCCGCGGTGTTACCCGCTCATCCCACAGGAACACTAAATTTATTCGGTATGAAAAGTATCCTATGTCCTTTCCCGGGACTGAAACTATCTATATACCAAATTTCATCTAAATCGGTTCAGCGGTTTAAGCGTGAAGAGGTAACAGACAGACAGACAGACAGACACACTTTCGCATTTATAATATTAGTATGGATTAGTATGGATTTGGTTATGTACTGTGTAATTTAATACTGTGTAATTTTAATAATGTGATTTTAAAATTCAAACACAATGTAATTTGTTCATAAATAAATGATATAATATGAATTATTAATGAATTTCAAATATAATCAAATGAATAAGACTACAATGTATAATCTTATAATTATTTTATATTTTGTTAATGTCTTCAAATAATATGTAATAAAATAAGCAACTAGTCACACCTGCAGTAGTAGGTATAGCAGTGTTCATGGATACATAAATACATAAAATGTATTACGCATTGTGTGATGAATAAAATATTATCTTATTACTATGAACAGTATAACTACAAATACAAAAGAAAAAAATATTTCATGTTATATGGCGATACGGAACCGTTCGTGCGCGAGTCCGACTCGTACTTGACCGGTTTTATTTGTGTAGGTAGTTGAGTAATAAGTTAGATTTGAGTTTCACCTCACGTGAGTAAATAAGTAAACAATGAGTCAAGTGACCTTAGGTAATAAGATATGAAAGCGTCTTTTTTACCTGCACTAAGAGAGCTGATAGGAAAAATATCACGTATTCGAAATACATTTTAAACTAAGTTAAAATTGTATGACATAACAATTGATAGTAGCTAGGCCTTTTATAACTACTGTTTATTGAATAACAATGATAAATTTCATTAAAAAAGATAAAACTATTAAATTAGTTGCACGATTATCGCTACTGAAGGAAGTATGCGTTACCTAAATATTTTAATAGTTCTTTCTAATACAAAGATAAGAACTTGTCGTAACATAGATAATCAATAAATGAGTTACGAGTGTTAAGTGATTTGCTTTGCCAATGTTTTTTCCGTAATTATTACCGCAATAACAACTATAAAATACGATAGAAGCTTGTAATTAAATCATTCCGACTTCATACAACGTCTAATTCCATTCAAAAATGTCTCCGTTCGTAGTCTTCGCTCTTTTCGTCCAGGCATTTTTGATTCAGGTAAATAAATACTATTTTATTCATATTATAAATCATGACAGGTCTAGACGATTGCTTAAGGTTTTTAATTGAAAGTAAACACACAAAATCGGAGCTACGACCATTTAGGAAATTTTACTTGTACTTCGATACAAAATTATATCAATACAATTTTATAACAAATCGAGAACTTCCTTATTTTTTAAGTCGGTTTAAAAGCAAGTTTACAGACGAAATCAGAACGCCCTTTTTTGAATTCGGTTCTAAAGCAAGTAAAAAATCACGTTACTTATTGAATATTTGTAGGAATACGTTTACTTTCATGTACAGTCAGCGAAAGTAGCTGTCGATTTTAGTATGCAATTTGTCATAATATGCCAGTAGTACAGTAATGTTGTCAGTTGTTTTTAATGCTAACTGTGCAAATATATGATGTGAACAGTAAATCTGACAATATATGCAATAAAAGGCGTTCACTCAGCACTGCATTGTAATTTGTTATTATTGCAAATTAATTCACGAGCTATATTTACTACTTTTCATATTATACAGCACTAGATAGGCTAACAGTATGATTAAACATTTCTTCTAATAAAAATATGACACACATCCTAGGATATGGCTTATGCTCATAAGCATTTTAAATACATACATATGACGCAGAGGGCGCTCTAGTTGCGTAGACTTATGGAATCAAAGATTTGGTGTGACTGATGTAACGATGTGATAACTCAGTTGGGAGAGCACTACGCCGGAAACGCAGGGTCGCAGATTCGAGTCCTGCTTACAATGCAGTGGATCACATTAAGATTTTCTTTCACAATTTACTTTTGTGTCAATATTTATTAAAAAAAAATATGTTTTATTTTTTACAGTCGGTATACAGCCAACAACAGTGTGGCTTTCCTCAGCTTTACGGACAACCTGGATTGAACCAACTCAGCAGCCTTAACAGCCCTCCTAGCCCAAGTCTGACCGCGCCGAGTCTCAACATGGGCGCGCCGTGCGCGGCGTACGGCGGCACCGGCACGGGGCAGGTCGACGTGTCGGGCGACATCGACGCGAGCGGCAACACCGTCGTCGTCGGCTCGGTGCCGGTGCTCGGCTCGGTCGACTTCCGCGGCACCGTGCCGGCGTCCGGATCCGTCTCCATCTCCGGCCAGTGTGGATGTGGTTGCAGTGCTTAATTTATTTCTCGTAGTTTAATAAATAATTTTTTTTATTACATTTTCTGTTTACGTATTAATGAATGACCTATACACAGTCGAATATTCGCACAATAAAACCTGACTTCGTCGAAATATGATTTAAGTATTTTAACATACTTAAATCCTATTTCCGTACCTCAGAAGCCTAACAGTGTGAGTTCATGTATTTAATATAGCATTGACATTGTTATTATTCTCTGGTTCACATTAATTGAACTTAAACGTAAAGTAATAAGTCTGGTTTTGTTGCTGTAACGCAGATTCAAATTACTTCTAGGGCATGTTGGGAATTAGGAAATTTATAAAAAACCGGCCAAGTGCTAGTCGGTCTCGTGCACCGAGGGTTCCGTACAAACACTTCCCATCAACCTGATGTGTATGGCGCTGCATACAAATTGAGATCTAAAGTTCACGAATCAGTTCAGATCACGTTTGTTGTATGGGAGCCCACTTAAATATTTATTTTGTTCTGTTATTCTGTTTTTAGAATTTGTAGCTATAGCAGCAACAGAAATACATCATCTGGGAAAAGTTAATAAGATAAAGCCTGGTGACAGTCGGACAGACAGACTGACAGACAGACAGCGGAGTTTAAGTAATAGTGTCCCGTTTTTACCCTTTGGGTACGGAACAAAAAGTATGTCACTAAGAAAAAGGTTAAATCGGTAGTATCAAGCGTGGAAAGCAAGTCAGCAATATTACAATTGTTTTTATTTTGCTCATTTTGTCACGTATGAAACAGGTTTTTAAATACATAATTATATGAGTAATCACAAATCGGATGCATTTAGAAAGTCACATCAAATTTCATTGCGGAAATCAATGTTCATAGTCAGTGAAAATCATTATTTGGATAATTTACGAACAGTAGCCTCATCCACTGGTCCTAGAGCTAAAGCCTCTAGCATAACATCTAGCATAGAATTTGGATCATGTTGTCCGAAATAAAAAAACTTTGAATTTGAATAACTGTGACTTGCAACTCTTTGTCGGATAACAAATACTATCTGTCACTTTCCTTTCAATATCGTGTGAGCAGGACAGTGAACTGAAACGACGCTTAGTCGCTCGACAAGCGAAGTCGCAGTAAGATATGCAGTAAGTTATGATATATAAAATTAAAATTAAAATTAAAAAATTATCAAAAAAATAATAAGAAAGTAGACTTATTGGGGAAATTTTTTGTCTGTAGAGAGCAATACTCCAATAAAATTACTTGTTAAATTATGTCACGTAGTAGCCAACGGAAGACAGGTTTTTTTGCGTGAACGTAAATATTCAGGAATTTGTGTAATTGATCTTTTGACTTCATTCTTACACTTAAATTCATCAGCACAATTTGACCGATAAGAAAATAAAAGAGTACATTTTATATTCACACAAATGTATTTATTATTCGACGAAAGGTCCTTTTAAATTAAATGGGAGGATTGGCCTATTTGTTTATTGACAGCCGCATCCAGAGCGAGAGTATCCAGAGCTTCCAGAACCTCCAACAATGCTGTTGATGCCGACGCCGCAGCTGTCTCCGCAGCTGTAGCACACCGGCCCTGAGCCAGTGGTGACATATGAGCCTTGGAAGGCCACGGCGCTCAGGAACGGCAAGGCTCCGTTGACGTCCAGAGTTCCAGACAGACCGATGTCAGAAGCGACGGAGATGCCAGAGGGTGCAAGGGCCGACGCTGGTGACGGGGAAGCCGCCGCTGCTGCTGGGGATGGCGATGGAGTTGGCGCGGACCGAGCTGCTCGACCCACCATAGGAGCCACCATACGAGCCACCATAGGAGCCACCATAGGAGCCACCGTATGAGCCACCATAGGAGCCACCATAGGAGCCACCGGAGGAGCCACCGCAGGAGCAGCCGCAGAACTGTCCAGAGATGGACTGCCAAAAGGACATCGTTAATAAAGTCCCAAATTCACATGTGACTAGTTTAAATGTCGCGGAAATCGTCGATTTAAATCATGTTCGAGAAGTTAAATTAAAAACCATATCTGCCTGTTCTATCGTAAAATGCTGAAAATCATTTGAGGCGAAAGTACGTCCTAGAGTATTCTAATAAGTCCAAACAAGGATGAGATAGGTTAATACTCAATCCAAATAAAGTTCCAATGGTTGGCTTCCAAGTCCATCATCAGACCTCCTTCATATTACCTTATTTTATTTTAATCTTACCAGCAACATCAAGTGAGCGTGTTGGACCTGTGCCCATATTGAAAATTTCATACTGTGTGATACAGACAAAACTCATACAAAACAGTTCTAGCCAAAAACGGCACAAAGCCATCCATTATAATATATAAACTATGACAAATATTATATTCGGATGTATACGTGGCAGTATTGCGATGATAAAAGTCGACGTCGGTGCCGTATGACGAATTTACGACTCTTCACGTCATCATGTCCGTGAAAGTGTTATAATATAATGTATATAGTTAATTTGTTACCTTAAACTTATAAAAGCTAAATAAAAAGATAAGTTTACAAATATTACATTTACAACTATGCTAATATGATTTACCTGGATAATCAGAGCGAATGCGCAGAAGACAAAAGCTTTGAATGCCATTTTGGTTATTAATTCGATGTCCCAAGAATAGAATGATTCCGAGTAATAACTTGAAGAGTTTATATACCCAATAGACAGCCTTTCAAATTAACTGAACACAATTAAAACAATAGCCCGAAGAATGATTAACCACGTGTCGTATCACCAACAAGTTTTAGTTACATCCACCCGCCTCGCCTGTTAAAACAGTATCAAAAACGTTTAATTAATATACTTTCGTAAGTGTATTGTTCTTATTATCGTTTTGAACCAAAATACTTCCTATAAAAGGAGGTTTTGATTTTAGTACAACATAACATTTTCCACTTCAGTCGGATAATCAAAAATGTCTCCCTTCGCTGTGTTGGTCCTCTGCGTTCAAGCTTGCCTGATTCAGGTAACATTAGTTTTGTCTTCTTTGTTACTTCATTGGTATATGGATACAAAATACAAAGAAAAATTATAATGTTCTCAACGCCAGGAATCAAACCCAGTATCTATCGATTACAGTCTAACGTCTTAACCTTTTTACCAGGGAAGCACTTAGGTACGCTTTGATCGCTGTACTTTTTTTATTTTGAAAACTATTCAACCTTCTTTGTTTTCTTTGCGTGTTTATCTTTTTGTCTATATAGGTAGCAATGCAAACATATTGTGGTGTTAATTTACCCGCATAAAAAATATATTTTGGCCTATAATAAAAATATTCCTTAAATAAATTAGCTCATTGAAGAGGTAATGGGTTAACTCCAAGGACCATTAGCTGATAACATGTGAAGGTTCTTAATTCGTAACACACAGTGATATCTTTGTTGTTCCTTGGCTTATGTTTGATTTCTATTCTACAGACCGTGCTGTCTCAGTATTGTAGTTGTGGCAGCAGCCAAGGCAGCTACGGCAGCTACGCTTCCGTGCCACTCATCAGCGTTGGAAGCTACGGCCTGGGTAGTTCTGCTAGCTCTAGCAGCTGTGGCAGCTACGGTGGACAGGGCCAAGGAACAGTCAGCGCAGCCGGCAACATCGACGCCTGTGGAACTACCTGTGTGACCGGTTCAGTACCAGTTATCGGTTCCGTGTCTTTTGGCGGCTGCGTACCTGCCTCAGGTACCGTCTCCGTCACTGGACAATGCGGTTGTGGCTGCAACTAAATCTGTTACCATTATTCGGTTCCTTCATCGATTAATTGTAAAAATAAACGAATCATATCTTCTAAAAATTGTTTACTGACACCCATAATGTCGAAAACATTTTGATTTTTCCTTCACCAGGACAAATCACTAGAATCCAGTAAGTTGAGTCTTTCGATATCCCAAGTGGCCAGATTCAGGGCATTCCTTTTTCGCTTCCAGAGAACCTTCATTCATCCTCTGTCCATTTGACAGAAAACACACAATTATCCAAACCATCCAAAGGTATCAATGTTCTAAGGCACGTAACGTAAGGAAGTAGACTTTGACATTCACAAATAAATAAAACAGGAATATTCTATGAAACATATTTACTAGCGTACACTGGTTTAAGAACGTCTGGGACACCCACTGATAGAGCCAGCAGTGAGACCAGAGCTAACAGCAGCATTATTTCCACTGGGGTTACCGACTTCCTGCGTGATAGCCACACAGTCACCACATCCGTATGACACTGGCGCAGTACCGCTGGTATCAAACGTGCCTTCGAACGCCACGGCGCTCAGGTACGGCAGCGCGCCAGAGATATCGAGGTTCCCGGCGAGGCCCAGGTCGGTGGTCACGGCAATGCCGGAGGGCGTGATAGGGCCGATGCTGGTCACTGCAAGCGGGCCACCGTTGTCTGACACCGTGATGGACACGCAGCTTGGAGCGCTAGTGGAGCGGTAGCATGTCTGGGCAAGGCTGACCTGAAATGAGATTTTATATATCAATGGGAACTTGATCAATGATATTGAACATGGGTCAATGGCTCAGCGACAGAAACCGAGTGTTGACTTCCGAAGCGTAGTCTCCGCAATTGTCTCGACCTAGCCTAGCATTCCTATTCCACTCTCCACTGCTTGTCTACAGAAGCGGGGCAAATAAAATGAACCAATCAAGCATCTTCGCGAAACCCAGAAGAAGTTGCATTTAAATCTGAGGAATGTGATTGGTCCATTTTAAACATTTGCTTCAGTGGACAGGCAACCTATTAGCGGCAGTACACTGCTCGCGAAGTTCCTCGGCGAAGTACTTGACAGCTGCCCGAGGTGCTACACTACATTACTCGCGAAGTGCCTTGTCAAAGTACTTGACAGATGTCCGAAGTGCGACACTACCTTTGAGTATTTATAGACAATGGAGGTGTCATAACGTAAACTCTTCGAACAAATTTTTTCGCCAATTTTAGCGGGGGGCGAGGTAAACACGTACAGCACACCACCAAAAGACGAATAACTCAACAGACACAAATTTTGCTGTTGCGATAAACGCACACTACAGCAAAATTCAACACATCAAAAATGACATGCACACAAATACAGTTTTCACGTAACTGTGCAGCATACATACGAACAACATAGTGATGGGACACATCTGAAGAATGAGTCAAATCATTTGAATGAATGAACTGATTTGTCTTATAGGTACTATTTATTATGAAATTTGAAAAGTGTAAATTGTGTAAGTATATTGAAGATGTTATCCAATAAATATATTTGTTTCTATGTATATCTGTCTATATTTATTGTATCCTTAACACTCTCGCATATCTAAACTGTGAAATAAAACTGTCGCCCGCGGTTGTTTCGGGCACAAAACAATCACTGACTTCTAAAAGAAGTACACTCGACTTCATATTGTCGTTGCTAAAATGAAACCACTTCATTTTCGCTATTTTGGCGCTGATAGCTATGTGCAAGTTGTGTGAGCGTCCATGGATCTAATATTAGAGATTCACAGATCGTCACAGATCAAAGAACCGTTTGCATGAATTGGCAATTTTAGTAGACGTTCACGCAGGATGCTTTGAATGGGCACTGAAAACAACTGTCATTCCCTATGGAATATTTAGTCCAACGTGCTTGTAGTTTAGATGTCAGTGAATATAACCTTCAAGAAAAGAACGTACGCCCATCTAAAACCCAGCAAATTACTAGTAACTCTTCTTGCAGTTACTTAAATAATTTCTTATGCTTTATTTGATTTTATCGGATTTTGTTTTTTTTAACTAATTTATTTTATAACCCTAGAGTGCTCGCGCTATGAGCATTTTGCCGCCCGCGGAACTATATTCGTGATATTTTGTAAACGATGCATTTGTCAAGTCCAAGCGTCCTAGTAGCTGCCCCACCGTACCTTACCTCCTTGTTTTAGAAATTATAACAAATTCAGTGCGGGGGTGACTGCAGGAGGCAAAGATTGTCACAGGTGTGTCGCGTTTGACGGCAAATTGCTCACTGCGCGACTACTCACGTAAGTGAAGTTTATGGGTCTGTTTTTTAAATATAGTTGAAATATTATGAGTTTTCATTGCGTTTAGTATTGTTTTGATATAACTATTGTATTAATATTGATTTTTGGTTGGTTTTGTTTAGTTATTGGGCGTTGTTTTTGTTTTGTTTTGCTCAGTTTACTTTATATTATTACGACGAACATTTCTGAAAGAAATTGCCCTGGCGATGACTAGACCACATATCATTAGAAGATCCGACGTAAACACATTGCAGAAACAGCTGAGAAACCAAATCGTCCGATTTGTAACATCGGATCATCAGAATATAATATGCGCAGTATGTCCGTCCAAGAAAAATAGAAGTACGAAAAAAGGATGCAACAGATGTGTAAAGTTACTGTGCAACGAACATTGTATGTGCATCTGTCAGGAATGTTTTGCATGCATGTAACATACATGTTGTAGATGATGAAAACGTATAATTTAGCTATTAAGGTTAATTTTCCTTTTTTTTTATATAAAATAATTGTGAAAAAGTTGCAAAAAACCAAGAAATTTCACCTAAGATTTCCCAAAGCATTCTTTTCTAAATTCTAAGCATCAAACTTTAATAAATGTTTCTTATCCTGATAGTTTATGTTTTATTCTATCCTTTAAACATAATTATAAATTCATATAACGTCTATTTGCTAGAAAAAATCATATTAAGTATGGGCGGCAAAATGCTCCCCACGCGATCACTCGCGTTTCACGGGAAGGCGCGATCACTCTAGGGATAAAGGTGATTATATGAAACCACATATAAAGTGATTTAAAGATACGAGTAAAGAATGAGTAAAGAGAAAACAATAAAACAAATTGTTACTAATTAATTAGAATTACCACATATAAAAATAAAATAAAAAAGATATAATTAAGTAAATATATTCATCTATCTATCAGCCACAGACGTCAACTGCTGAACATAGGCCTCCCCAAGAATCGGCACAACGCTCGCTACGCTGCGCTTTCTTATACGTGGTCGCCACTCTAGCACTTTGCTGACCTAACGGCCATCGATTCTCCGGGCTACATGGCTTGCTCATAGCCACTTCAATCGTGCAGTCCTGTGAGCTATGCCGGTTACCTTGGATCTTCTGCGGCATATCCTCATTTCTCATTCTATAAAAGAAAAGAAGAATAAGGAAATAAGGAGGAAGCAGTGAAGATGGAAAGAATATGAAATAAAGTCTATAAATAATAGTATATGTATAACGCAGCACTAAATGTTCCTTTTACCTAGATGTACTTTTAGCCATCAATTATTTTCATTTTCATATTAAATTTCAACATCGTATGTCTAGAGAAAGGTAATATTTCTAATTCATCTTACAAGATTTAAAAATAACATACATCTATAGGTACCTATTATTAAATTCAGTCACTACATAGTATAGAACAAAGTCGCTTCTTGCTGTCTGCCTGTTTTTCTGTCTGTCCCTATGTATGCTTAGATCTTTAGAACAGCGCAACGGATTTTGATGCAGTTTTTTTTATAGATAGAGTTGTTTCAAGTGGAAGGTTTATAATATGTATAATACATGCATTATACTATTGCACCCAAGCCGGGAGGGCCGCAAGTATATAATAAAACACTAACTATTAAACGAACTGCAGTGATCGAATGAATGAATGATTCATTCAAATGTTGAGTCGCTGTTTTCATTTTGCCACATCCCTCGCCCCCGTACCACTGTTTTGACGTACACATTTTTCTGTCGTTTACGTATCGCAACGGTTTTTTCTTTCAATGGAGATTGTACTTCAATACACATTTAATAGTTAATAAAAACACTTACCTGTGATAGGAAACGCGATCTTGTGGCGAATTTGAGGTGTTGGATCGTCTTTTACACGAAAATACTGCACAATTCACCATTTTTGAAGAGAAATGTCACGCGACACGGAATGATGCAAAATGACAGTGAAGTGACTTTAAGTAGTTTTATATAACGTGCTTGACCATTTGACCAATTATTTTGCCGGAGGGGGTCGCCCATGCATGGCATCTCCTGTCTCAATAAATACTCAAAGGACACTACATTACTCGCGAAGTTCCTCTGCGAAGTATTTGACAGCTGTCAGAAGAGCGACATTTCATCAGATTCACACAGAAAATACAATTACCGCAGTTTAATTAATTACCACAGCTTGTTTAAACATTGTGGATAAAGCATGCTTCAGCAAAATTATTATTTTATTAGAAAATTGCGACCAACGCGAACCGAAGTCAGCCGAGTAGTGAAGAGGGGCACTTCGTGTGCGCACTTCGGGCAACTTCGGGTCCTTTGACTCGGGTACAAAGACCGACAACAATCGGAAGTCGGCCGAGGCGAGGTAAAGTTGGCCGAAGTAAGACGAAGTGACCGTCTACACTGACGTATTCGCCCAACTTCGGCCAACTTCGCGAGCAGTGTACTGCCGCTTTAATGCTTCTCGGCGTTTTGTTTCGTATGGTATTTTTTTTAAATGTCCAGATATTTTCAAGATTCGCACTTGCACAATTGTTGAAACAAGTTAATTTTGAAATGAAATGAAATAATTTATTCAGTAAGCAGGCCACAAGGGCACTTTTAGAAGTCAGATTGTGAATCTACCGGCATTTCTCAAGAGGAGACCGCTGTTGAGAAGAAAGCCGAAAGAAACTGAACAGTAGGTAAGTCAAAGAATGTAAATACCTGAACTACGAAGGCAAATGTGCAGATGGCGGCAACCTTAAATGCCATTATTTCAATGTGTCCTAAGCCTTTGGCTGTTAAAAACTAACGAGTTTTTTCATGCTATCGGATTTTATACACGTTTCAACTCTTGCCTCACAATTAAATAATTATATAACTGCCCTATAAAAGCCAATCGATATGTATAAAAGTGTCGTATCAATTATAGCGAAATATCTATTTAGCAAGATAATTGAAACACCTTTGATATTGTCATCAATGACCCATTTCTTCATTTTCTTTACAACTATTTAGTATGATTATAAAAGTGAAATGAAAATCGATCCTACTCTTATTCAATTTAGTAATAAAATGATGTGATTTGTGATTTTCTTCTTGTGCACATGCTTAATTCAGGTAAACATAATATTAATTATAATTATGTAAGTAGCTATATCATTTAAAGTATTCATGTAGGTAAGTTTATGGAATATAATATTCATATTTGTTGATTGATTTGTGTCCGTATTTCTATTTTTATCAATATTGTGTAACCCAGTACCGACTAGATATTTCTGATTAGCCCAGTCGCTCGATGGGAAGGTCATGTCTTGCAATTGGATCTATAAGTTTAAAAAATGCGCATGGTGACGTAATTAAAATAAAGCGCGCCTTGCCTCGAAAGGATTTAACCAAATTTAAATAACCCTGATACTGCTCTTCGTACCCGGATGAACCAGACCAGTCCATCTACATCCCCAGAATCCAATTGTATGTTATGACTGCATGGAGCCAGGACATAAGCGTCCAGACTGTCTACATAAAAAGGACATAAAGAAGAAAGTCGTAAGTCACAAGAATTCATGTACTCTGAATATCAATGACAACATTCGTTCTAGCACTCTTCCTCGCTCGTCGTCATACCTAACCTATTTTTTTTTTTTACTCGGAGAAATGCATTGAATTGCATACCACTACGTAACATGAGACCCTCGGGGGTAGAGTCAAATATTACGCATTGGTGATGTGGGGCTCTCTAATCCGCGAAGGACTAGCCTACCCACTAAAACTCTGGGATGCTGCCAACCCGTGCCGTAGTGGTGATGCCATGGGATCGCGAACATTCACCACGACACCACCGGCACTTTCGCCCTAGGGCGAACCCTCACCGAAAGACACACTGTGCCTGTGCACGCAGTGTGCCTTACCCTCACCACTTCCACAAGCCCCCAGGAAGCGGAGACCGCCACCGACACACGGTGCTTCGGTCCCACCCTCCTTGCTGAGGGAGAACAAACGCCCCTACCCCTCAGCCGGACATGGGAGGACAAACGCCCCTACCCCACGACACACTCCCCATGCCAAGGGAGGACAAACGCCCCTACCCCTCGGCCTGCCACGGGAGGACAGAGCCCCTACCCCGTGGGTCCCTCAACGCCGACGGGGGCGCAATTCAGCACAAACACCGAAGTGCCCACCCGAGTCATGCCCGCCAGCCTCCTCCTCGGTCTCCTCCACCGGCGGAGGTGAAGTCCATCACAAACACCGAAGTGCCCACCCGAGTCATGCTCCGCCGGTCTCCTTCTCGGTCTCCCTCGCCCGTCTTGGCCAGTAGGCCCCCTCCCTGGTGTCTCTTGGCTTCCCCGCGCCCAACCGCAGGTACTGAGCCCTCCCACCACGACAAGGTGGACACCCTCGGGGGGGCGTCGTACCTAACCTAACCTAAGCCTGACCTACCTTAAAGTACAATACGTAACGATTGTGCTGTAATGATAGGCAAAATAATTCTTAGGACAATTAATATTAGAAATATTACGTTTTAGGTAATTCGATTTTCGAGTTATCAATACATGCTTTAAAACCAAAGCTTACCAGACTTTAAACGTAGGCGCAAAAATGAATAGGATAAGCGAGTAGTACTTATGCCATTCAACAGTATGCGAAACACTTTCGGCCAAAACTTATTAGGACAAAATCGGTTATGCAATACGGTAGGCACCCAAAATCTTCGCTTCAAAGACACAAATAAACAATACGTTATGAAGTATGTAGAAAACTTTAATACCATCATTTAATATAGTAAAAATATCTGAACAACATTGTCAATTTATCTACAACCGCATCCGCACTGTCCGTTGATGGATACGGATCCGGACGCCGGCACGCAGCCGCGGAAGTCGACCGAGCCGAGCACCGGCACCGAGCCGACGACGACGGTGTTGCCGCAGGCGTCGATGTCGCCCGACACGCCGACCTGCCCGGTGCCCGAGCCGCCGTAGCCGCAACTAGCGGAGCTGTAGCTGGGAACGCTCAGGGCTGGGCCTTAAGAGAATTGATTGCAACCGCATTGATTTTGGCTCAGAGCCACCTGGATTAAAACAAAAAAAACTTTTACAAAAAACATCATTATAGAACACAGACAAAACATATAAGACAATATACTATTTAAGTTAATGGCGATTTGTAAATATTAAAAGTTTTATTCATATCCACAACTTACATGGTTAGATACAATGAAAAATGAAGAAAACTAGGGTGAAAGTAACAACAAAATAGGGATAAAATGAACAAATAAATATTATAAACCGGTTAAGTGCAAGTCTGACTCGCGCATCGAGGGTTCCGTATAAACTTTCACTTATCCTATCTTAATTGGCCTGGTTGAGTTATGTTTGCACCTGAAATGTATCGCGGCGGATACAAACGAGGTGCAAACTTAACGCCACCGAGTTCTCCAAATATGATGTTTGAAAAGGACTATATTTTGTATGATTTTATTACAAATGTAGAGTTTTCAGATTTTAATAAGTATTTGTAGTATGTGACGATATTACTTGCCAAATTTCATAGTTCTAGGTCATCGGGAAGTACCCTATAATTTTTGATTCCCTTGAGAGTGTCGAAATGTACGTTTTTTGCGATATAAACGGCCGTATCTTTTTTTTACGTTAACGTAGAAGTTTGATTTTTTCACAGCTTCAAAGGACCATCAACTTAAGTATATGGTTTAAATTTCAACTCGATACCTCCACGCGTTCGCAAGATAAAGGGTCTTGACAGACATACAGGCGGACCGACAACAAAGTGATCCTTTAAGGGTTCCGTTTTTTCCGGAACCCTAAAAACTAGATGGTGACCTAAACGTCGTGTCCTACATCCGCATTTTTTTACTTAACCGAGTAAAAAGTATAATTTAACCATCTTTGGATGTCAAAATGGTTATATGTAACTTTTTACTCGGATACTTAGGATCTCAAAATCCGTCTAGCCGTTTCGGCGTAATGAGAGAAGGAAGAAAATTTTACAGATAGACGGCTCTGTACCGTAGGTGCCGCGCAGCTGAATCTCATAATTACCGCTCTTCTTATAAAACAGATTTTCAATGCAATCTTAGAATTTTATATTATTATTTAAGATGCAATATGAGATTCAGAAGGCGCATCTACAAACTACTAATTGTACATATACTGGTATGGTATCAAATAACAAATAAATACCTAATGTATTGCATGAGACTCAAAACGTGAGACGTACCTAATAGTATTTTATGCAATCGTTGCTCAATTAAGGTTCTTAAAGTCGAGCACCGCTTTTAGGTCACGAGGGTTGCCGGGTGGCCTAAGGTATGAGATTTTAAGACCTAATTGTGTAACTATTGCATACAATACTTTTTATACCAGCAAAACACGTTCAACTCAAAATGACCTATAAAAAAAAAAACATGACCGCGATGGTCATGGCGGGTGCCTCGTGATTGGTTAAATTTTTTGACAAGTAGTTTCAACCAATCAGTGAACAGTAGCGTTCTTTTTTTTAAATCAGATATGCTGATGTTCTCTTTTTGAAATAATTTGAGTTTAGTAGAGAGATGTCTTATGAATATTAAAGTTCTGTAGCGGGTATCATAGAGTATAGAATTTTGGTACAGGATTAATAAGTGTGTTATTGTGTTTTTGTCTGTGAAATTATAATTGACAGATTAAAGTACGCAAGTATGTATAAAAAATAGAAAATGATATGGCTGGCTGTAGGTATGGCTTGGTAGGGGCGTTGCCGAGACAGAAAAAGAAAATGTTTTTATTGGTTTACGTTAATCTAGCTGTATTCATGATTAATTTACAGAGGCTATTTAATTTTAATATTTTGGTTTAAAAATAAGCGGACGAAGTTGTGGACACTTTCTATTCTAGACTAGGTATTATAAAATTGTAGATTTGTATTGAAAATCAGTTTTCTTTGGAGCGGGGTAATCATTTCAGGAAAAATCTTAATAACGTGATGCAGGATCATCATTTGTTTAGTATGGGCGCGCAGCGGTGGTTGCAAAAGGGGCGGGGGATTAAAAAACGTAAATTGATTTTAGGGATTGCGAGGAATATGGCTAAAAATATTAGGGATATTGATGTTTCGGACAAATGAGTTTTAGGACACCCATTACGTTAAGGAAAATGATTGTTATGGCAATTGATTGTTTGGACTAATGCCCATTAGGACAAAACAGCAGTGAAGGCAAGTGATTTTAGGACAAACGATGTAAGGGATCGCGAGGGAGACCCGGCTACTTTATATCCCAAAAAAATGGAGTGTTCCCGTGGAATGAGCGGGTAATACCGCGAGGCGCAGTTAGTAGGTAATAAATGGAATTAAACAAGGTAAGTATACAAATATCATTCCTTTAATTATTTAGAAAAATAAATGAATTGGTAGTTTAGTTGCATCCGCAACCGCACTGTCCAGAGATGGAGACGGATCCGGACGCCGGCACGCAGCCGCTGAAGTCGACCGAGCCGAGCACCGGCACCGAGCCGACGACGACGGTGTTGCCGCAGGCGTCGATGTCGCCCGACACGCCGACCTGCCCGGTGCCCGTGCCGCCGTACGACGCGCAGCTAGCGGAGCTGTAGCTGGGAGCGCTCATAGAGGGCACGCTGTAGGAGTACTGGTTGCCGCAACCGCACCCATATTGGCTCAAAGCAGTCTAGAAAAAGCAAAAAATAAATTAATTAAAGTTATGAAACTTACATTTACTTCTCCTTCCCTTATATTGTGAATTGAAAAAGTTGATATTAAACATAGACTTGAGTTGCTGTTATCCGAGATAGCGGAAGCAAAATCATGCAGTAAACCAGGTTTTTTATAAAAAGGGTTCCTTTTGTTTCATCTACAAAGGTTCCATAGAAGATTACGTTCCACTGAATTTCGCACTTCGTATAATCTTTTTCAGAACTCTTTAATATTTGTATACCAGGAAGTTTTTTATTATTTTTGTAAGTAATGGCATATTATTTGTAACTAAGGTAATATTGCTACCTTTCAGTAAACAAGATAGTGGAATCGGGAACTTAACGGTCCTGAACTAATCACGTCACGTTGGTTGTACCCCTTAAATATTTATTTTATTGTTTTTTTTTTGTATTTGTTTGCTTATAAAGACAAATCCCACTAATATTATAAAAGCGAAAGTTTGTGAGTTTTTTTGGACGGATTTGCATGAAATTTGAAACAGAGATAGTTTTACCCTAACTTAACACATTTACAGGCTATGTTTACCCTACCTTAACACATAAGCTACTTTTTATCCCGAAAAATTGCACGGTTACCGTGGGATAATGTATGCGATAACAACGCAAGCGAGCGCAAAAGCTAGTTAGTTATTTAAAACGAGACTTCTATTTACAAAATGAAACAAGGGTATACCCGAATCCTTATTATAACCAAAATGATGATCTTCTTCTTCTTCCTCACTTCCTCATGACTGAAGGTCTTCGGTCACACGGTTTTCCGCCTTCCGAATTGACGCCTGTAGAGTTTTCTGACAGGCATCTTTCACGGCATAAAAATGATGATATAAAAATATTAAATAAATCAATTTACCTGGATAAGGCAGACGCTGAGAATGAGGATCGTGAAACGAGACATTTTGATATGCTAATGTTCTTCGGTAAGAAAATTAGAATGATTGAACTTCCTTTACTTTACCTTTTATATTAGCAGCAAGTAATGTGTAGAAATAGGTCAGTGATAACAAAACATACACACCTCCAGAATCTTGCTAAATACTTGAGTTGTTTTAGTCAAGCACGTTTGGATGCGTAACTTTTTGCATAATAGTTTTAAAGACTATTAATATCAAATATGTTTCAAATGAAGCAAGACGTATAGATGGGTGTATAAAACCCTGGTGACAGGAATCAATTATTCATTCGTTATTCGCTAATTTACGAAGAAACATTAAAAATGGCATTCAAGGCTGTCATCATCTGCGCTTTCGCTTTCATGGTTCAGGTACTTAATCAGTTTCATTTAATTGTAAAAAAAAAATATTTGAAAAGATCGCTCTTTGGCCGTAAGACTACCTGTTGTCTACCGTTATTCATATTAAATTTATGTATCAGTGTTTTATTGTGAATAACTTTTGACGTACACTTTTATTGAGGCTAACTCGTATTTGGAACCTAAGGAACGTTTCTCAATTATTTGGGGAAAGTACTTTCTCGAGAACATTACCCACACAGATCGAGAAACGATACGAATCCACTTTTTCAACTAGTGCGATAGGATATACTAGCTGTGCCCCGCGGTGTTACCCGCTCATCCCACGGGAACACTAAATGTATTCGGGATGAAAAGTATCCTATGTCCTTTCCCGGGTCTCAAACTATCTCCGTACCAAATTTCATCTAAGTCGGTTCAGCGGTTTAAGCGTGAAGAGGTAACAGACAGAGAGATAGACACACTTTCGCATTTATAATATTACTAGTATGGAAGTATGGGTTAGGGCGTAAAACGTTTAAAATGCTTTTTACAAAGGGTCCCTGATAGCCTCACCTAAATGCATAATATATCAAATTTTCTTTACAAAAAAGACGCAGCGCAGCGTATCAGTACAGTAAGTTTCATAAATAGGTATTTGCATTGTATGTTTATATTATTTGTTTCCATAAATATATTTACTTATTTTCTGTGTTAAGTAGTCCTTTTCATGAAAACGAGAAACGAGCTGGTTGGTCTTGATGATTTAGTTAATGTTTTACTAGCGACCTGCCCCGGCTTCGCACGGGTGCAGTACTGATAAATTATGCATGTATCATACATATAAACCTTCCCCTTGAATTGCTCTATCTATTAAAAACAAAACCGCATCAAATCCGTTGCATAGTTTTAAAGATCTAAGCATACATAGGGACAGACATCAGGAGGGCTATGATGGTTGCTTTTATCACTCGATAAATAAGTGATAAAGCATCTGCCACGTTTTGACAAGATGCGAGTGTGAGTGATAGATGCTTTGTCACTTATTTATCACGTGATAAACGCAACCATCATAGGCCCGCAGGAAGCGACTTTGTTTCATATTTATTTATACTATGTAGTGATAAGCTGCGTGGTGTAGCCCGCTCATCCCACGGGAACACATTTTACGAAATAAAAAGTAGCCTATGTTTCCAGAGTATCTTAATACGAAAATTTATCAAAATTGGTCCAGCGGTTTGAGCGTGAAGAAGTAACAAATACACACATACACTCACACACTTTCGCCTGTAGAATATTACTGTAAAATGATTATTTCAAGGAGTTAGAAGTCAATAGAGTCTCGAAGTACGAGGATTTTCTAACGAATCTTCTATTTCCAGTCCATCGTTGGCCAGTGCTACCAGCCCCAGACCTGCGGCTGCCAGTCCATCTCTATCCCCAGCTGCGGCGGCGCTCTCGGCATCACCGCCGTGGGCCCCATCGCACCCGCCGGCATCGCCGTCGCCACCGACCTGGGCCTGTCCGGGGACCTGGACCTCTCCGGCCAGCTGCCGTACCTGAGCGCGGTGGCGTTCGAGGGCACGTTCCCCACCAGAGGCTCCGCGCCGGTGTCGTACGGCTGCGGCGACTGCGTGGCCATCACCCAGCAGATCGGGGGCAGCGGCAGCCTGCCCTCCATCTCCGCCAGCGGTTGCGGATGCGGACGCTAATTTTTAAGCATTTCCTGCAGTTCATTCAATAAATATACAAAATTACTATAGTTTTGCTTTTGTTATCTTAAAAAAAAAAAACATCATTCTAGAATGACCCATTACGTAGACGATATTAAGATCCTATCTCTAAGTATAAGTGTTTCTTTTAAATGTTATCTAGTGACCAGGCATCGGATATTCGGATCGATATTTACCTGAACTTTGGCGGTGGTTTTGTTATTCGGTCCTAGGCACACCTTTCCGTTTATCCTATTTTACGAGTAAATAGTGGCAGATGTTCGCTTAAATATACGACATTTGATTATTGGATGTTCTCCTTTAGTAGGATGACCCTTTCAGTAGGGTTTAGGAACCCTTTTGAAAAGAGGGTTATGACTTTTTTCTCATTTGCGCCTTTTCGTTCTTTAGTCTAACAATAAACAGTAATGTATCTTATACGCAGATTCTGTATTTTGCAAGGCAATTAGGTACCAACCGTTTCGCCCTAATTTTCCAACATTTAAATGAAATGAAATGAAATAATTTATTCAGTAAATAGGCCACAAGGGCAGTTTTACAAGTCAGATTGTGAATCTACTGGCATTTCCCAAAAAGAGACCGCTGTAGAGAAGAAAGCCCAAAGAAATTCAACATCATTTTTTCAAAAATCATACTTGAAACAAGCAATTACATTACGACTGCGCTGAGCGAAATGTGAAAAATAGGCAATTGCCGTTAAGTAGACAACGTCAAAACTAGTTGTTTAATCCATTTCTAAACTATATATTTAGTACTTCGAAGAATGTGTGAACAAATTCTCCATGGAAAAATTATAAGATTTTACCCAGAAAACTAAGTAAAATTGGACAAAAATTGTAAAATCGTAAGCAGGCGTTAAGTGTTTTTTTTATTATACTTTAACAATGGAAATCTATTCTGATTTTCAGGTTAAAAAAAAATGAAAGTACATTACAATTTGTCTGCAACAAATATTTCAATTATTGTTTGGTATAAAGGTCCAGATTTATCAAAAAGTGCTTTTAATTCTCCATAAATTTTTACTATGGCGGCCGCGCGCCTATCTAAATACGCATTCCCCGCGCTCTATGGTTCAGTCGCTAACGCTCGGCGCAGTCTTAAAATAAGCAATACACGTTTAGAAATTAAATAAATTACGTCACACATGTAATTGTATTATATAGCGTCTAAATGAAGGTCGGATGATAAGGTTATGTATTTCATTATGTCAAGTTCATTACAACCTTCATGTTATCGCTTGAACGTGCTTGTTGGAAGATTGCGCTTTTCGCATACTTGAAGAAAGATAATAATATATTTATTTATTTATTTATTTAATCCTTATTGCACAAAAGAAAACTTATCGTACAAAAGGCGGACTTAATGCCATGAGGCATTCTCTACCAGTCAACCTTCGGGCAAAGCAGAGAAATTGTGGGCGGTGCAACTAACTTAAACAAGTTTTAATAAATAAATATTTAGATAAATACATATATTCATATAATATATACACATATAAACAAATACAGATAAAACATACTAATCAGATAACCTAAGAATTCACAACTCTGCTAGTGTAGGTCACGCAAAAATTTTTTGAAAGCGCATTTGTTCGGAGCTTGTTTGATCTTGAGGGGAAGGCGGTTCCAGAGACGGGAAACTTGGACGGTGAACGATTTAGACGTAAAACCTGTACGGTGACGAGGGATGGAGAGAGATAGATTGCCAGAAGAGCGAAATTGACGGTCACGGGTTACACCATAATAGTGAAAGAAGTTTTTGAGATATTCGGGAGATATTGGGTTTTTGAGAACAGAAAACAGAGTGCATAGCATTCGAATTTCACGTCGTTCGCGGATAGGAAACCAGCCCAGCTGAGAGCGGTAAGAAGACACATTGTCATACTTACGAAGACAGAAGATGAACCGAATGCAGTTGTTAAGAAGTCTCTCCAACTTATTTATAAGCTCTACGGTTAAGTCAGGATAACACACATCACCGTAGTCTATTATGAATAAAATTAACGCCTGAACTAATAAAATCTTAGTTTTACAGGGTAAAAAGTTTTAGAGCTTGTTCAGAGCATGTAAAGAACCCATAACTTTCCTACTAACTTCGGCAACCTGCGCCTTCCAACTCAAAGTACTATCTAAGATAATCCCTAGATCTTTGACGCTGGGGCTGTAGGGGATAGTGGTGCCGTTGAAGCAAACAGGCGTGAGAGTGTGGATATTAATCTTAGCAAGCTGGCGGGAGCTACCGATGACAATGGCCTGACACTTCGAAGGGTTAACAAATAGTCCAAACTTTTCAGACCATCGCTGGATATGTAAAAGGTCCAAGTTTAGCTTGTCAATAGTAGTCTTAAGGTCAGTCACGTTACACTGGTCGTAGAGAAGTCGTCTGCATAGAGATGGTACGAAGAGCGTAAGTCGGGGGTGATGAAATTGATGAAAGTGGAAAACAGGAGAGGAGAGAGAATTCCTCCTTGAGGTACGCCAGTGGCAAGGTCACACCAGTCAGATAATGACGGATCAACCCGAACTGCCTGTTGACGACCCCGAAGATATGCAGAGAACCAACTAAGGGCAGTAGACGACACATTGAGATATTCTAAGAAGGCAAGAAGAATGTCATGATCAACAGTAATATAGTATATGAATTACGTATAACCCTTTGATTGATCCAATATGCAATTTAAATATTTTAAGCATAATAAAGAGCTATGTTACACCTGCTGTTCGCTTCTCGTCAGTTGCCATTGCGACTTGGGATCCCATTTTTGCTTACCATAAGGCGAAGTAGAGCCACTATGATGTGACGTTATAAAAAAAAATGGGCAAGTGCGAGTCCGACTCGCGCATGTAGGGTTCCGTACCTATACATATATATAATCTTTAACAAGTTTGTTGTATGGGAGCCCCCCTTAAATATTTATTTTATTTTATTTTTAGTATTTGTTGCTATAGCGGCAATAGAAATACATCATCTGTGAAAATATCAACTGTCTAGCTATCACCGTTCTTGAGATACAGCCTGGTGACAGACGGACGGACGGACGGACGGACGGACAGCGAAGTCTCAGTAATAGGGTCCCGTTTTTACCCTTTGGGTACGGAACCCTAAAAAATGCCGTATGACCTAATAAATAAAGTCAGAAAGTGATTGACCTTTGTATGGAACTATGGATGTATAAGGTACGAGTATGACGTATTAGAACAACAGAAAATTAAGAAAAATGGAAATGTAAAAAGCACTAGTTCGAAATATCGAACTTTTCGCACGATATGCAGCTACGAAAGGTACCACTTTTTGAGCAACTGTATTAAAAAATAATTGGTGAATTTGTTTAAATTGGACTTTATTGTTTAGAGGCATTGAATCATAAATGATTATGTCAGCCCCATCGTATCTTACCTACTTAGGTATATTTCTCACAATTTACGGGTTATTCTTATTTAAGTTATTAGTAATATTTAAATAATGAAAAACAGATAAATAATAATAAATAAATATCGGACAACCTCACACAAATCAATCTAGTCCCACAGTAAGCTCTAGTAGGCTTCTGTTTATTAAATACACAAATATTCGAGTTCATCACACAAATATTTGCCCTTGCCGGGATTCGAACCCAGGACCGTCGGCTCAGTAGGCAGTTGCTTAACCACTGCGCCAACCGCGTCGTCAAATATGTGTATACCTACTGCTTTAGCCTCTGATGAGTTGGGCGCAGCCAAAATGTATTGAAATTAAGAGATGTAATGTTCTCAAAAACGTTTCCTGATTTGTATGGGAGAAGCCTGCGTTGGCTTGGGCACGTGCAAAGGATGGAACCTTTGCCACGTATAGCTCTCTTGAGTGAGATTGCTGATGCTAAGCGACCTATTGGACGACCTATGTTACGCTTTAAGGACAGCGTAAAGCGTGACATGACATCCTTCAAAATTGACACCTAACACTGGGAGGTTATGTCTGAAGACCGTTTGTTTCTCGTTCTCACAAGCGCGACCTGAGACACCAGCGTGCAGCTCTTCCCCCTTCATCGATATCGCAACATTTATTTGTCAATTATGCGGCCGCGACTGTCGCTCTCGTATCGTGCTATCCAGCCATCTTCGAAAGTGCCGCAGTTTATTAGACGCTGCTTAACTCATCTGTTATAGATGTAAAAGGCTAAATGATGATGGAAAATGTTCTCATGCACCTTCTTTCTCCATAAAATTCTCGAAAACGATACATCGCTCTAGAATTGTCAGCTTTGGAATCTTCAAATAGCATAATTCACCGAATAAAAGGCTACTGACTTGTTATTTATTCTGCTGACACCGGATTCCACTTGGCCTTGTACCTGTTACGTTTTTGTTTTGACTATCGTCACATACTGCTACTTTTACTTTATCAAATTGCAATACTTACGTACCTACTGAGTCATAATATCATATTTACTTACATCTATACTATGTATTCTAACATTGTATTGAAGATCAGTTTTCTATGGAGAGGGGATTTCAGAAAAAATCTTAACAGCGCGATGAAGGCTGCACACGGCTATTTGGTCGTTTATTTTTATTTATTTTTTACTACGACGGTGGCAAACAAGCATGCCTGATGTTAAGGAGTTACCCCCGCCTAAGGACGTTTGTGACGCCAGGAGTACCTATTCACACGCGCGTTGTCGACCCCTTAAGTACCTAATATTCTAACACTCCGCTTAAAGCTCAGGTCTCACCTATTTAGGAAGTAGTCTCTAATTTTAAGGACCCTCTGTAAAAGATGCTATTGTAAAAAACGTTGTTGTATTGAAATAAATTTATTATTATTATTATTATTACTCCAACTACGCGTAACGTCACTGTGTACCTAATGGTGCTGCCTCATCGAGAGCATTCGCCTGTAATGTAACAAAAAATTAGATGAAAATTTTATTTGTGTTTCTAGGCTTTTATTCAAAGGACTGGATGTATTTCGACCATCATCGTACAGGGACATAAGGAGATGTGGACATGTAAAAATGTTTTGTAGGATATTTTTTACCCAAACATGACTATTTTTTTTAACTACGACGGTCACAAACAAGCAAGCGGCCCGCCTGTTGGTAGGCTGTTACCACCGCCTATGGACGCATGCGACGCCAGGAGCATCACACGCGCGTCGCCGACCCTTTAAGTACCTATTTACTCCCCTCTGAAGAACCGCATACTGTAGCCCCCGGGGAAAACCTCGGGGAAAATTCCTCTGGAATCGCACAGTTCTCGATCATTTAAGCTCCAGTGTGTCTATTTCTAACCCTGGCTCTACACTATCCCGAAGCTGGCCAAAGTATGAGTTTCTGCAGCGAAAGCCTCCCCACACAATCATTACCCCCAACTTTGGTCGACTTCACGGGTAGTATAGTAATAAAATAAGTTAGAAAACATTATTGATATTTGATACAGTGTGATTGTTGAAGACTACTTAAGACACCTACTCGTTCAATCGCCGTCATACAATGAAGTGATAAATTAAAAGCGCTAGTTTATTATCCATCTTTATCTCTAACAATTTGGAAATCGAGAAATTTATTCCAGTAGGTTAAGTAATTATCGTACTTGCTTCAGTGACATGAAATTGTGTCGCGATAAAGTTTTAAGCAATATTACATCGATATAAGGACGGTTCTCTTTAACAAATACTATTCGGCTTTTAGTTATCGAGCGGCTAAATTCAAAATGGCGGGAAAAGTATTTCTTGTTTTGTGCCTCCACGCGGTTTTGATGCAGGTAATTTTATAACCCGGTTACAATATCTGTGGACCTCGCTGGAATGTGAAGCCATCATTGTACAATTCATATTTGATATGGTATCTTAATGGTATCCAAAAAACTTTAGTGTCCGTGTCTGTTTTTGGGGTTCCGTACGCAAAACGGCAAAACCGAGACCCTATCACTAAGAATCCACTGTCCGTCCGTACGTCTGTATGTCTATCACTAGGCTGCATCTCATGAATATCTCGTGATAATTAGACAGTTGAAATTTTCACAGATGATATATTTCTATTGTCGCTATAACAAAAAATACTTAAAACAGAATAAAATAAATATTTTAGTGGGACTCCCATACAACATTGTGTTTTGATCTGTCTTGTTCGATACTGTCACCAGTATCTAATGAACCGTGATAGCTAGACAGATGAAATGTTCACAGATGATGCATTTCTGTTGCCGCTATAACAACAAATAGAGAAAACGTACTTATTTCCGTTATAGTGAATATTATTGAATATGTCCATTGCAATTGAACTCTGTATTCAACTAAAAATATCATTCCAGTCCATCTTAGCTCAAACCTGCGGCTCCCGATCCTCGAGCTCCTCATCCTCTTGCGGGTGTTCAGACTCCGGTTTCTCAAGAACAGCCACCTACAGCACCGGAGGCCCAGTCACCGTGACGTGCACTGGCCCATTGTCTGCCAACGGACTCTCACTCTACTCCGAACTTGGCATGGAAGGCCAGGTCACTGTGACTGGCTCCATGCCTTTCCTAAGTGCAGTAGCCTTGGAAGGAACCCTCGCTACTTCTGGATCTGGAACCGTCGCGTATGGCTGTGGAGATCCGGGAGCCATCGTGATCGTCCAGGAGTCTGGAAACCCAAGTGGAAACAACGCACAATCCAACGTTGGTTTGAATTTGGCGAACCTCGGAAGTTGTGGATGCAGACGTCAATGATTCACCATTTTTACGTCATAAACTTTTTGGTACATTTGCAATTACATCTTATTATGCAACACCCAAGTATTTTGCTTTTGTAATTCATCCTTCGTATAGTATCCATCCTAATACAGCCTAACAAGCGTCGGTCTGGCCCAGGGATGGTGTATACAGCTATCATTTAGCAATAATGTGCATACGTCAGTATATGTAACGTTTTCAATCAAAAGGGCCCACTTGGTCACTCACTATAAGGATGTATTGACAGGTTATTGGTATAAAGATGCAAACAAATTTCGACTCTTAAACAAGCGACAAAGTGGGCCCTTTTGGCTGAAAAGGTCACATATTTGTATTATTACGCTCTCCGCACACTACGGCTTCTTGTGACCTCCACAACTCTACACTCGAAGTGAGAAAAAGAGAGATTGTACTGTCGCGGCAACTAGAAGCTGTAGTGTGCGCCGGCTCTTAAACGTCTCTAGCAATTCGTCAAGGATTTATCATTAACCAAATTCAAATCATTGTTTACCGGAATGCTGCTCAATCCTCCGTTATTGCTGCGAAATAAAAACTGAATCCTAATGCAAAAAACCTGTCTTTCATCACTGTGGATAGTTTTGGCTTCATTATGCAAAAAATACTTGATTTTTGGGGAATATTTAGTCGTGTTCCTCTTTGTTTACATCAGTGACATTCACCGACTTTCAACGTCAGTTACCAAAAATTTGTCGTTGCTAGTTAGATAAATTGGTACCACTGAAAATCCGCAATATGGCGTGGGATGTAAAACCCCTTGTTGGGTTTTATACCTACATTAATGAATCTATCCAACCGTTAATCCATCCATCTACGATCCTACTATACAATACAATACAATACAACAATTCTTTATTGCACACCAACAAGATTTTTTTTACAATTGAAACCTTAATTTATAAATGGTAGACAATAGGCGGTCTTATCGCTAAAGAGCGATCTCTTCCAGACAACCATTGGGTGGAAGAATAAGCAAAAATAAACAATGAAAGACTACTACTACTATCCGTCCCTGCACCCATTTATTCGACCATTTATCTATTCATCCATCCGTCCACCACAAAACTTTTGTGAGACATACTTAATAATTAATGTCGGATACCCTTGAAATGTCGACAAACGTTTCACCGAATGCTTTATTTCGTCGAATTTCCATTTCGTCGACAAAGTTTTACTCGTAAGTTATAATGTTTTCAGACATTTTGTAAATTATAACCTTTAGATATTTAAATATTTTATGGTTTCAGAAAAAAAATGCTTTCGATGAAATGTTTGTCGACATTTCAAGGGTAAACCATTTTTAACCAGTTGTTGTGTAACAGACATACATAATACGCCTAAATGGCTGGACCGATTTCTATTGTTTGCCCGAATTTCGAATTCCATAATCTATCATTTGCCATAATATTCATTTGACATAAATCTATTTTTCTCTGTAAGCTGAATTTTTCGGGATTTTCATAAAACAAACCTAATCTAACCTAATGATTACTCCATGAATAGTATTAAAGAAATCCCGAAGAGTTTATAGTTTATGAAATAATAAGTTTATGGCAAATGAAAATTATGGCAAGTGATACATTTATGACAAATGAAATTCGGGGAAGTTAAATGCTCCCGGTGTGACATTTAAGAAATTCCACTACTCTTTCTGAACCTTATTTGATGCACCCACAACATCATCATCATCATCATCATCAGCCCGGAGTCGTCCACTGCTGGACATAGGGCTTCCTCAGTTCGCGCCAACATACCCGGTCCTCAGCTTTCCGCATCCAACCGCTTCCCGCCACTCTTTTTAGGTCGACGGTCCACCTGGCGGGAGGCCGTCCTACAGGGCGTGTCGTTCGTGGTCTCCACTCTAGACTCCTCTGCCCCATCGACCATCGGCTCTACGACAAATATGCCCCGCCCACTGCCACTTCAACTTGCATATCTTTAGGACTATGTCGGTCACTTTGGTTCTCTGGTTTGGTTTGGTTTGGTTAGGAGATCCGACGGCACCCACAACGCTTCGTGACAATTTCTGAAAAGCCATGATGTTTATGAAACGGTCTTCCTTGCGGCTCCATCCAACTCGTGAAGTTAACCGAAGTTGGACGAAGCATGAGTTTCTGCAGCGGACCCCTCCAAACTATCATATTCGCTCAACTTTGGTCAACTTCGTGAGTAGTGTTAGGGTCCTATCGTGTACCTCACGAATGACACCCCGTTCCATCATGGTGTTCCATTTGCGGTGTTTGATCTGTTGGTCGATCGGAGTCTCAGCGTTCCCACTGATCTACGTTGGTTGGGTCTGATGTTCAAAATTCGGTCGGTGTATACAGTCCCTCTCGATCTCCTGTCAAACGATATTTGGGTGACTGGGACGGCAGTATACGACGGTCAAATTTCAAACAGCGGAGTAGCCCTTCAGTACGAGCGCCGTCATCAGAAATAGATCGGTGATAAACGAAACACACTCCCAAAATCTTGTCAAATGCATTTGAATAAATACCACGTACAGCGAAATAACCTGTTTTTTTTGTTCAAGAGTCAGCCATGGAAGAAAGGAGTCAGCATGACTGTGCTGAAAACAATAATTTTCGAAATCGGTTCATAAATGACGAAGTCTTAAAGTAAAAAACAGAAATACCGGACAAGTCGGAATCGCCCACCGAGGGTTCCGTACAAAGGTATCATCGTCATCATCATATCAGCCGATATACGTCCACTGTACAAAAGCCTCCCCCAAAGTTCTCCACATCGGTCTTCCGCCGCCCATATCCATCTTTTTTACGTTAACTTACCTATATGTTAGATTTTTTTACAACTTCAAGGGACTGTAGACCTGAGTAATAAAGTAAAATGGTTTTAATTTCAACTCCATACCTCCACGCGTTTCCGAGATAAAGGGTCTTGACGGACGAACGAACGGAATACCTAACAAAAATAATAAAAAAAATACTGATCCTATAAGTGTTCCGTTTTTGCCTTTTGAAGTACGGAACCTTAAACGATAGAAACGAATTGAAGACCATTGATTTAAGTCGGTTTAGAAATATTAGTGACGACACAAGAAATACCTACGTACTGCAATTGACAATACATAAACTGTGTTGTTGCTAACGTGTTCGTTCCACATGATAAAATATTGATAATGAAAACTTGCAAAATGTATTATTTGTTGGGTTGTACATTTTACGCAATAGAAGCACGTATTATACTGTTTTTGCACAGCTATTTAATAGGTCAAGGTTATGAAAGTCAAGCCAATTTTTATTTGGGTTATAAAACCTCCGATGAAAAAAAGGGGTTGTATAAGTTTAACATGTGTATCTGTGTGTCTGTCTGTGGCATCGTTGCTCCCAAACGAATGGACCAATTTGAGTGAGTGTTTTTTATCGAAAGACTTGTCCATCGAGATGGATCTTCGCTATGTTTGGTGGAAATAGGACCAGTAGTTTCCAAGATACGAGTATTCAGCTTTAATTGGAACAAGTGAAAAGATCTCAGCCAATGTTGAAGTTAAGAATTCCGAATTTTGTAGTTATGTTCAGTTTTAGTGGCATATTCTATATTATCACTCATTGAATGAGGGTCTCATCATGACTATGTGTCGGGGGTGTTTTAAATTTTTAATTAAGGTTATTTGACTCTTAACAGGTCAATAATAATAAGGACAGCCAATAAGCCTGATATCGTGTTGGTAGATCGATCCAAGCGCCAGGCAGTGCTCGTCGACATCACCATCCCACATGACGAGAACCTCGTGAAGGCCGAGAAGGACTAACTCAGCAAGTACCTTGACTTGGCTCACGAGGTGACCGCCATGTGGGATGTTGACTCGACGATAATGTCCCGATAGTCGTTTCGGCGAACGGTCTTATAGCGATGAGTCTCGACAAACATCTTAAGAGACTCTCGCTAGATGGCTGGATCAAGGGCCAGATACAGAAGGAGGTACTCCTGGACACGGCGCGCATTGTCAGGAGGTTCCTCTCTCTGCAGCCCTAACCACCGGTAGCCTGGGCCCTGCCCCGCAGCCGGCGGCACCCTGGGTGAGGTTTTTTATAATGTGTTTATATATTTTGTAATTAGTTTATTGTATTTTACTTTTTATATACATATATTGTAAAGAGCTAGCCTAAGACAGGAAATGAATAAAGAGAATAATAATAATAAATTCCTTATTTCGGACAATTTACATGCATAGTTTGTTAGTAAGGCTTACCAGCTACGTTAGTAAACTTAACACAGTGGTAAACTTAACTTAATGGACACAGGATAGTTATTAAAACTGCATGCGACGCAAACAAAACTCTTACAAGAAAGTTTTAGTCCAAAAGGGCAAAAGGCATTTGCCTTTATATAAAAACTATGATTAATGTTCGACTGAAGACGGCGTGGCAGTTTTGCGGAGATAAAAGTCGCCGTCTACAGACGTGGTGCCGTATCACGAGGATCCTAATTTACGCCTCTCGACGTACTGTTCATGAAAGTGTTAAAAAGTCCCTGTACGTACATTATGCAAAAAGGTTTTTGTACTAACTACATATTTAGTTGGTTTACGAACAATTCTTATAGAAGCAGCTCATACTGGGAGAAAAGTGTTTGAATGTTCGACGATGAGGTTGGTGCAGTTTGTATAGCAGCTTCCTACTGAGCCGGCGGTCCCGGGTTCGAATTGCTTGGGTCATGGTTGTTCTATGTATTTAAGTATAATATTTATTTATATAAGTATGTATATCGTCGTCTAGTACCCATAATACTAGCTTTCTTCAGCTTAATTCGAGACTAGATCGATTTGTGTGAGGTTGTCTGATATTTGTATTCCTAGATCACTCTCTAAGATAGGCAAATAAATAATTGGTACCAATCTGTTTTATAAGTATATTCGATAGTAAACTGATCACGTTTTACGTATTCCTTGACCAGAAAGTGAGATTTTCTTCCCGCACCGCGTGGGCAGAAAATTCCACTTTCGGACTATGGTGACTGTACGTGTGCTGATATGTACTTTACATACATGGGTCATTGTCAGTACAAAAAACAAAATTTGTCCCTCCGGTGGTCAAAAGTTAAGAGCTTGTATGAATCTAGGTTATGTTGCTATTACATCGGATTATAGAAGAGGAAACTTTCTTTATTCTCACAGGTATTTAATCAGAAAATTAGGCCCTGGAATCCTTAATTTTGCAAATGTCCACCGGAAAGACGCGCACCTAAATCTGACAATGACCCACCTATGTCAGTGAATTCGTGAATGTCCTAGATCGCAGGTTTTTGTGGCCCGAACCGAAGGTGGGGTGCCCCGTGTAACGGGCAGAAAATAACACTTACGGCCCAGGGTGACGTAAAAGTTAATAACGATCAATAAGTAGCGGCAATGATTCAACAGGCTAGAAGTACCTATTACCAGTGCCGTTGCGTCAAAGTTGCCACCTGCTCGTATTTCAGTCAATTGTACTATATGAGAAAAATAATATAGTACAAACGAAGAAACTTTTAACACACCCATAGACCTTAACACATTGAACTAAGGTTTATATCAGTGTCTTCGTTTGTACTAAAAATATTTTTATTGCTAACTCCTCTGTTGCACTTTTTTGTATAAACTTCGACTAAATTGGAACACACCCATTATTTTAAAATACTCCTAAGCGCAAACCAACAATAAATAAAGATACCTATTAACTACTATTTGTGTTTCTTTTGTAGTTTAACCTGTTAACTGGTGTGCAATACAAAGTTATTCAATTGTAAATGTATATAATGTTTAAACATGATGAATTAATGAATGTGTACTATTTTTTAGCAGTACTATATTTTGGCAAGGTTTTGAGAAAAATACTATAATTTCTTCAAAAAAGGTGGCAATTAACCATATCTGGAGATGCCAGACCCGAATTGTCTTACTTCTCTTCTAAGGGTAGGAAGTAAGTAGGATGCTCAAGCGCTGTATGATCAAGCCGGTGGGAACTACGTTCTATAAACGCCTCGCCTGATACCTTTTCTTACGTACGAAGAGTCTGAAAAGTGACGAGTGTAGCGTAGACTCCTAAAAATGAGTCTCGGGTACTTAGAATAAAGTAAAAGTGTAAACTAGAGATGTGCAGTTCCAAAAAAACGAAACATGAAAATTGCTATTCTGTATATATTTATTTGTTAATATTTCTTAAAAAAATTAGCGTCCGCATCCGCAGCCGCTGGCGGAGATGGAGGGCAGGCTGCCGCTGCCCCCGATCTGCTGGGTGATGGCCACGCAGTCGCCGCAGCCGTACGACACCGGCGCGGAGCCTCTGGTGGGGAACGTGCCCTCGAACGCCACCGCGCTCAGGTACGGCACCTGGCCGGAAAGGTCCAGGTCCCCGGACAGGCCCAGGTCGGTGGCGACGGCGATGCCGGCGGGCGCGATGGGGCCCACGGCGGTGATGCCGAGAGCGCCGCCGCAGCTGGGGATGGAGATGGACTGGCAGCCGCAGTACTGGGGCTGGTAGCACTGGCCAGCGATGGACTGGAAATTGAAGATTCGTTAGAAAATCCTCGTGCTTCGAGACTCTATTGACTTCGAACTCTTTGAAATAATCATTTTATAGTAATATTATACAGGCGAAAGTTTGAGAGTGTATGTGTGTATTTGTTACTTCTTCACGCTCAAACTGCAGGACCAATTTTGTCAAATTTTGGAATGAAGGTAGCTGACACCTTGAATTAACAGATAGGCTACTATATTTATCCCGAAAAATGTAGTGTTCCCGTGGGATAAGCGGGTAACACCGCGCAGAGCAGTTACTTTGTTATAATATCAACGAAATGGAAAAACAATATTTATTTTCAATGTAACTTAGGAATTCGAACACAGGAACTACTTCTAAAAAAAGTGATTATTAATATAAGTATGACAATACCTGGACCATGAATGCGAAAGCGCAGATAAAGACAGCCTTGAATGCCATTTTAAAGTTTCTTCCTTGTTCCTGAACAACGAATGAATAACATACTCATTTCCACCATGTTTTATACACCCTTCTGTGACTCTTGCCTCATGATAAGCTAGTAACTGCTTGAATAAGTATAACAGTTAAGCAAATACGTTGCACGTGGTATCGATTTAAATGTATTTGGCAAGATTTTGAGAGTGCGTTTCGTTTATCGCTGACCTATTTCCAAACCTTCCTTGCCGTAGCGTGCCGTAGCTAATATAAAAATGGAAACTAATTTAGTTAAACCATTCTAATTTTCTTTGCCGAAGAACAATTAGCATTTGAAATGTCTCGCTTCGCAGTCCTCATACTTGCCGTCTGCCTGATCCAGGTAAAATATAAATATTCTTTTATATTTTTTTCATCAGATTAACCATTTCAGTTGATGTACAACAGACTTACAAAAATAAGGTTATTAATTTTTAAAACAATTTTTTTTTTAATTGTTTAAGAGGAGGTAACTCCAAGTTGGCTTTAAAATTTTAGTGAAGGTCTGACGACGAGATCCATGAGGAATCTAAGGACCTCCTCTAATATTATAAGCATATCTATTGTGCTTTCAGTGTTTTTATAACTAACCCGTTCAGTTCTCATCGGTAATAATGAAATTCGTAAATCTCTTCCAGTTTCATTGTTTCAACTACTCTTTAAAAAAGTACTTACTTACTTCAGGAATATTTTCAGTATTTTTTTTGATTTCTCTCTACAGACCGTTTTGAGCCAATATGGGTGCGGTTGCGGCAACCAGTACTCCTACAGCGTGCCCTCTATGAGCGCTCCCAGCTACAGCTCTGCTAGCTGCGCGTCGTACGGCGGCACGGGCACGGGGCAGGTCGGCGTGTCGGGCGACATCGACGCCCGCGGCAACACCTGCGTCGTCGGCTCGGTGCCGGTGCTCGGCTCGGTCGACTTCAGAGGCTGCGTGCCGGCGTCCGGATCCGTATCCATCAATGGACAGTGCGGATGTGGTTGCGGCTAAATCTATTTCGAATGTATTTGAGCGATTATAGAAATTAAAATTTATCACCGTCTTTTGTTTCACCCTTTAGTGTGATAAGTAATTAACGTTTATTGAACATCGAAACCCGATTAGGTAACTGGAATATTTCGATTTTTAAATTTGATGTGAATGTATCGTTTTGAAAAAAACGAATTATGTAATTTTTAAAAGCCACAATTTTATCCATAAATACTTGTTTTAATAATTTCGAACAGTATAAATCAAAGAATTACCTATAACGTAATCAACGTAAACCATTTCCCCGGCCACCAAAAGCCATAAGTTAATCGCTAAGAACTTTTTTTCGCCTGATTTACTAGCAAATAAGTATGGCTGAATTTAAATTAGCCTATTGAGAGTATTGAGACTATTGATGTGCAAATAATTTCATGCTCGTAGTACGAGTAAATAGATGCTTACAATATGATTATATAATCATATTATTATTAGTATATACTAATTATAATAAAACATAGGTACCAATTTTGAGGGATTCATGTAATAGCGGGTATAACAAAACAAAATAGAATTTAGTTTTTGTCAAAAATTTCATTTTTATGACCAGCTTTTATTGCCGACTGTAATTTTCTTTTATAATCCGCCTACTACTGACGAGACGATTCTAAAGAGCTTAAACGAAGTACGATTGGATCACCCTAATTACAGCGTCTTACCTTTCGGCTCCATCATCAGACCAGATTCATGGTGTCATATTAATGTATTGTCATTGAAGTTACGTAGGACTTACACCATATTTCAGCTCAATCGGTCACCGGGAAGTGGTTGAAATCTTACTTGCAAAACTTGATTACAGACACCGAGACAGGTGAAAATAAATATAAAGCTTGTAATGAACACGACATTGTTCGGTGGTAGCGGTTACGTCGTTATAATATAGGTACAAGCTACACCCCAGGCCAAAAGTATGGAACCAAAGTTTTTCCTTGAATATGAACAGTTTCCAATAATTATTCCTTGTGTAAATAAATAATAAATAAATAAATAAATAATAATCGGACAACCTCACACACATCGATCTAGTCCCAAATTAAGCTCAAGAAGGTTTGTGTCATGGGTACTAGACGGCGATATACGTACTTCTATAGATAAATATATACTTAAATACATAGAACAACCATGACCCAAGCTCAAATATTTGAGTAAATGTTAGTAACCGTTACCGGTCACCCCCAAAAGATAAAAAAATAGAACATCCACGATTAAAACATCTGCATATTGTAAAAATATTTATTTATACTTACTTAACTCTGGGACAAAGTGCATAACGTCGTTGTTTTATTGCCTTTCTACTAAATGTTGCACTGGCAATTTTTATGAGGAGAATCTGCGTTATTGACTCTTGTGTTTTTGTAATTTATTCCGTAAGGAAATCACAGGTTTGTATAGTAATATAAGCTTGTTCCTAGCCATTATACCACATGTTGGTGGGTCAGCTTTCCTTATTTTACTTCTCCACTTCGCCTTGTCCTGGAAATCGTCTTCGGAGACTTGACACTCAATCATATCCTTTTGCACTACATCTTTTCACCTCGTTTTGGTTCTGCCTTTAGGTCTTTGACCGGGGGTAGAAAGTTGAAGTGCCAAGTTCCCCACGTGGTCGGATGGTCACCGTTTGACGTCACCATAGCATCGCAGCCTACTGTCCTGCATCTTATCGACGACGTCGCGTACGCCCGGGCTTCCCCGCACGTACTCGTTGCGGATTTTATCTAGCCCGCTAACGCCGCTCACATATTTTATTTATTACTAGCATTAACCCGCGGCTTCGCCCGCGTTCCTATACAATAAACATTATCCTACGGGAACGATGCTCTTTTTTTCAGGATAAAAAGTGGGCTATTTGTTAAAGTTAGGGTATAATCTGCTTATCCCTCATGCATATCCGTCTAGCCGTTTTATTGTTGAAAAGTTTGAATGCATTTATTACGGCTGCAGGAGGTTTCCCGATGACTACTCCAGTCTCACCGCGCCACCCGCACTGGCCTTGAGGACAATCGAAATGGCACCAAATACAAATTTAAACATCTATTAGGATAACGGGACTCATTCCATACCTCAAAATCAAAAATAAATCCCTTATAGGATCACTTGTAGCTGTCTGTGAGTCCGGCTGTTACAACCGATTTGCTGCAAAACTACTGCAACGATTGAATTGCAATTAGGCACAAATGCTTAAAAGAATTTTCATGTCCACAAATGTCCCAAAAAAACATGAAAATGACACCCATATTCATATCACCCACAATCATAACGTCATCGCACCGCCACAGGGGAATGGTATTTCACGTCCGCTACGTTGAGTTTTAAAATAATTGTTGTACCCGTAATCAGCGACCTGATAAATAATAAAAATAATACCCATGTTGATTTTCAGACTTTGTCAACACATTTCCCCCTTTTAGGGCTTCAATTCTTGAAAGGCCTGAAAAGCGTGTTTACTCATATTCTTAGAAATACTTCTGTGAAGTTTCGAATAAAATAGTCTTAGCTTGTTTCCCCATACAAACTTTGGATCTCTATTTCACCCCCTTTAGAAAAATCGTTTATTAGTGCGCCCCTATACCCTATAAGGAACCTACGTTCTAAATTTAGACTCTTTAATAGAATCAGCGGTTTGGGCTGTGCGTTTAAAAACGACACCCATATGTTTAGACATATTTAGACATTTCTACCCCATCGCACCCTAACATGAGAGATGGTATTACACGTCCGCCATGTTGAATTTTAAAATCGTTCTTTTTTTAGTAATCAGCGACCCGATAATCCATAGAAACCAACTCTTCCCTCTTCCCCTTCCGAGATACAGGGTTAGTTAGTTAGTTAGTTGCGCTGGGCATTTTCCGCAAGTCGACATCCAACGTGCCTATTTTGCGTGAAAAGGGGGTAGCGCTACTCCAACCACCCCAGCTCCTCCACGAACCTAAGTAAAGCCTTGATGTTGCCTATGGCTTCGTGTACGGTACCTGGAGATCCTAGGTATTTCGTCCTGTATCCTTCTACCTGTTTGCAATCTAGTAGAATATGATTGGTGGTTTCTTCTGCCTCCATGCATGCTCTGCATACTGGGCTGTCTGTTATACAGGGATACAGGGTACCAAGTTATCTAATCTTGTTTCCCCATACAAACTTTGAATCCCCATTTCACCCCCATAGGGGGTGAATTAAAAAAAAACCTTTCTTAGTGCACTCCTACACCTTATAAGCAACCTACGTGCCAAATTTGGACTCTCTAGAACCAGCGGTTTAGTATTTAGACATTTCAACCCCATTTCACCCCAACGGGGGCGATGGTAATTCACGTAAAATCGTTGCGGTTTTGGTAATCAGCGACCTGATAAACCATAAAAACAATACCCATGTTGATTTTCAGACTTTGTCACCACATTTCTCCCTTTATAGGGTTGAATTTTCAAAAATTCTGAAACACGTGTTTACTCATTTATCGTTAGAAATACTCCTGTGAAGTTTCAAATAAAATAGTCTAACTAATCTTATTTCCCCATACAAACTTTGGACCCCCATTTCTCCCCTTTAAGGAGTGAATTTTGAAAAATTCTTTCTTAGTGCACCCCTACACCTTATAAGGAACCTACGTGCCAAATTTGGACTCTCTAGAACCAGCGGTTTATTATTTAGACATTTCAATCCCATTTCACCCCAAACAGGGGAGATGGTAATTCACGTCCGCCACGTTGGATTTTAAAATCGTTGCGGTTTTCGTAATCAGCAACCCGATAAACCATAAAAACAATACCCATATTGATTTTCAGACTTTGTCACCACATTTCTCCCTTTTAGGGGTTGAATTTTCAAAAAACCTGAAACACGTGTTTACTCATTTATCGTTAGAAATACCCCTGTGAAGTTTCAAATAAAATAATAATAACCAATCTTATTTCCCCATACAAACTTTGGAACCCCATTTCACCCCTTTAGGGGGTGAGTTTTGAAAAATCCTTTCTTAGCGGATGCCTACGTCATAACATCTACCTGCATGCCAAATTTCAGCCCGATCAGTCAAGTGGTTTGGGCTGTGCGTTGATAGATCACTGTGTCAGTCAGTCAGTCACCTTTGAGTTTTATATATATAGATTATATGAACAAATAAATTTAATGTGTTAAGTTCATTATTACATAAGTCTCGCACTGCAATTTCGAAATGTGTCCTTCCACTATTTTTGCCACCCAAATGTTGTCTGGTAGAGATCGCTCTGTAGCGATAAGACCGCCTGTTGTTATCCTACTTTTTTAAATATTTTCTTTGTTGTATTCGTTTTCGCGTGTTGTAAAATAATTAAACAACTAAGACTACTACTATTACTACTTCTAAATAATAAAATACATAAATAAATATTATGGGAAAATCATACACAAATCAATATGACACTTTATCTTCCTGGAGCTAGGTTAGCTAAATGGTTAACGCGCTGGACCGGCAATCCAGAGGTACCGGGTTCGATTCCCGGTCTCTTCCCCCAGGTAGCTCCTTTTTTCAATTTTTCTTTAAGTTTTGATCTTTGTATTTAAGGCTTAAATAAAAATATGTGGTGTACCTACTCACATTAAAAAAATGAGACATTACATGTTTCATAAATTTACGTTGTACTAAAGTTTATATTAGTTCGCAAATGTACAGTTATCAGTGTTTGTACTTAAAATTCTATATTTTCATTGCTAACTCCTCTGTTGCACTTTTTTTGGTATGAACTTCGACTTAATTGGAACGCACCCATTATTTTAAAATATTCCAAAGCGCAGAACAACAATAAATATGCCTACCTATTAACTACTATTTTCGCGTTTCTTTTGTAGGTACTTTAACTGTAATACAGGTGTGCATTAAAGTGTAATTCGATAGTAATTTGTATATAATGTTTAAACATGATGAAGTAATGAATGTGTAGTATTTTTTTAGGGTACTATAATTTGGCAAGGTTTTGAGAAAAATACTATATTCTTCAAATAAAGTTGGCAGCCTTATCTGGAGATGCCGGAGCCGAATTGTCTTACTCCTTCTTTAAGCGTAGAATGCTCATGCGCTATATGTCCAAGCCGGTGGAAACCTCGCCTGATACCTTTTCGTACGTACGTACGAAGATTCTGGAAAGTGACGATTGTAGCGTAGACTACCACGAATGAGTCTTGGGTACTTAGAATAAAGTAAAAATGTGAACTAGGGATGTGCCGTTCTCGAGATAGTTTCCCGATTTGTATGATCAAGTGGGAGTACCTACGTTCTTTTGATGAAGGTTTGAAGGTCGTATCGGTCCGGAAATGCCGCAGGCGACAATTAATTCCGCATTTCCAATACAAATCGAGGAACGTTCTCGAGAACCTATTTATTCTACATCCACTTTTATGCACATGTTGCTCTCGATCAAATAAGAAACATGAAAATTGCTATTCTGTATATATTTATTTGTTAATATTTCTTAAAAAACTTAGCGTCCGCATCCGCAACCGCCGGCGGAGATGGAGGGCAGGCTGCCGCTGCCCCCGATCTGCTGGGTGATGGCCACGCATTCGCCGCAGCCGTACGACACCGGCGCGGAGCCTCTGGTGGGGAACGTGCCCTCGAACGCCACCGCGCTCAGGTACGGCAGCTGGCCGGAGAGGTCCAGGTCCCCGGACAGGCCCAGGTCGGTGGCGACGGCGATGCCGGCGGGCGCGATGGGGCCCACGGCGGTGATGCCGAGAGCGCCGCCGCAGCTGGGGATGGAGATGGACTGGCAGCCGCAGGACTGGGGCTGGTAGCACTGGCCAGCGATGGACTGGAAATTGAAGATTCGTTAGAAAATCCTCGTACTTCGAGACTCTATTGACTTCGAACTCTTTGAAATAATCATTTTACAGTAATATTATACAGGTGAAAGTTTGTGAGTGTATGTGTATATTTGTTACTTCTTGACGCTCAAACTGCAGGACCAATTTTGTCAAATTTTGGAATGAAGGTAGCTGACACCTTGAATTAACAGATAGGCTACTATTTATCCCGAAAAATTTAGTGTTCCCGTGGGATGAGCGGGTTACACCGCGCGGAGCAGTTACTTTATTATAATATCAACGAAATGGAAAAACAATATTTATTTGCAATGTAACTTAGAAATTCGAACACAGGAACTAGTTCTAAAAAAAGTGATTATTAATATGAGTATGACAATACCTGGACCATGAATGCGAAAGCGCAGATAAAGACAGCCTTGAATGACATTTTAAAGTTTCTTCCTTGTTCCTGAACAACGAATGAATAACATACTCATTTCCACCATGTTTTATACACCCTTCTGTGACTCTTGCCTCATGATAAGCTAGTAACTGTTTGAATAAATATAACAGTTAAGCAAATACGTTGCACGTGGTATCGATTTAAATGTATTTGGCAAGATTTTGAGAGTGCGTTTCGTTTATCGCTGACCTATTTCCAAACCTTTCTTGCCGTAGCGTGCCGTAGCTAATATAAAAATGGAAACTAATTTAGTTAAACCATTCTAATTTTCTTTGCCGAAGAACAATTAGCATTTGAAAATGTCTCGCTTCGCAGTCCTCATCCTTGCCGTCTGCCTGATCCAGGTAAAATATATATTCGTTTATATTTTTTTCATTAGATTGACCATTTCAGTTGATGTTCAACAGAGTTACAAAAAGAAGGTTCTCAATTTTTAAACAAATTTGTTTTTTTTAATTGTCCAAGGGGCGGTAACTCCAAGTTGGCTTCATAAAATTTTAGTGAAGGTCTGACGACGAGATCCATGAGGAATCTAAGGACCTCCTCTAATATTATGAGCACATCTATTGTGATTTCAGTGTTTTTATAACTAACCCGTTCAGTTCTCATCGGTAATAATGAAATTCGTAAATCTCTTCCAGTTTCATTGTTTCAACTACTCTTTAAAAAAGTACTTACTTCTTTAGGTTCAGTGTTTTTTTTAATTGTCTCTACAGACGGTTTTGAGCCAATGCGGGTGCGGTTGCGGCAACCAGTACTCCTACAGCGTGCCCTCTATGAGCGCTCCCAGCTACAGCTCTGCTAGCTGCGCGTCGTACGGCGGCACGGGCACCGGGCAGGTTGGCGTGTCGGGCGACATCGACGCCCGCGGCAACACCTGCGTCGTCGGCTCGGTGCCGGTGCTCGGCTCGGTCGACTTCCGCGGCTGCGTGCCGGCGTCCGGATCCGTCTCTATCAATGGACAGTGCGGATGTGGTTGCGGCTAAATCTACTTCGAATATATTTGAGCGATTATAGAAATTAAAATTTATCACCGTCTTTTGTTTCACCCTTTAGTGTGATAAGTAATTAACGTTTATTGAACATCGAAACCCGATTAGGTAACTGGAATATTTCGATTTTTAAATTTGATGTGAATGTATCGTTTTGAAAAAAAACGAATGATGTAATTTTTAAAAGCCACAATTTTATCCATAAATATACTTGCTTTAATAATTTCGAACAGTATAAATCAAAGAATTACCTATAACTTAATCAACGTAAACCATTGCCCCGACCACCAAAAGCCATAAGTTAATCGCTAAGAACTTTTTTCGCCTGATTTACTAGCAAATAAGTATGGCTGAATTTAAATTAGCCTATTGAGAGTATTGAGACTATTGATGTGCAAATAATTTCATGCTCGTAGTACGAGTAAATAGATGCTTACAATATGATTATATAATCATATTATTATTAGTATATACTAATTATAATAAAACATAGGTACCAATTTTGAGGGATTCATGTAATAGCGGGTATAACAAAACAAAATAGAATTTAGTTTTTGTCAAAAATTTCATTTTTATGACCAGCTTTTATTGCCGACTGTAATTTTCTTTTATAATCCGCCTACTACTGACGAGACGATTCTAAAGAGCTTAAACGAAGAACGATTGGATCACCCTAATTACAGCGTCTTACCTTTCGGCTCCATCATCAGACCAGATTCATGGTGTCATATTAATGTATTGTCATTGAAGTTACGTAGGACTTACACCATATTTCAGCTCAATCGGTCACCGGGAAGTGGTTGAAATCTTACTTGCAAAACTTGATTACAGACACCGAGACAGGTGAAAATAAATATAAAGCTTGTAATGAACACGACATTGTTCGGTGGTAGCGGTTACGTCGTTATAATATAGGTACAAGCTACACCCCAGGCCAAAAGTATGGAACCAAAGTTTTTCCTTGAATATGAACAGTTTCCAATAATTATTCCTTGTGTAAATAAATAATAAATAAATAAATAAAATAATAATCGGACAACCTCACACACATCGATCTAGTCCCAAATTAAGCTCAAGAAGGTTTGTGTCATGGGTACTAGACGGCGATATACGTACTTCTATAGATAAAATATATACTTAAATACATAGAACAACCATGACCCAAGCTCAAATATTCGAGTAAATGTTAGTAACCGTTACCGGTCACCCCCAAAAGATAAAAAAATAGAACATCCACGATTAAAACATCTGCATATTGTAAAAATATTTATTTATACTTACTTAACTCTGGGACAAAGTGCATAACGTCGTTGTTTTATTGCTTTTCTACTAAATGTTGCACTGGCAATTTTTATGAGGAGAATCTGCGTTATTGACTATTGTGTTTTTGTAATTTATTCCGTAAGGAAATCACAGGTTTGTATAGTAATATAAGCTTGTTCCTAGCCATTATACCACATGTTGGTGGGTCAGCTTTCCTTATTTTACTTCTCCACTTCGCCTTGTCCTGGAAATCGTCTTCGGAGACTTGACACTCAATCATATCCTTTTGCACTAAATCTTTTCACCTCGTTTTGGTTCTGCCTTTAGGTCTTTGACCGGGGGTAGAAAGTTGAAGTGCCAAGTTCCCACGTGGTTTGATGGTCACCGTTTGACGTCACCATACCATCGCAGCCTACTCTCCTGCAGCTTATCGGCGACGTCGCGTACGCCCAGGCTTCCTCGCACGTACTCGTTGCGAATGTTTTCTAGCCTGGTAACGCCGCACACATATTTTATTTATTACATATGAACAAATAAATTTAATTTGTTGAGTTAATTTTTACATAAATCTTGCACTGCAATTTCGAAATGTGTCCTTCCACTTTTTTTGCCACCCAAATGTTGTCTGGAAGAGATCGCTCTGTAGCGATAAGACCGCCTGTTGTTATCCTACTTATTGTTTAATATTTTCTTTGTTGTATCCGTTTTCGTGTTTTGTACAGTAAATAATACAACAAAGACTACTACTGAGTATTGTTACTTCTAAATTATAGTAATAAATACGAACTCTACACTGACTGTCAAACGAATATGTAGATTGTTATTATTATAGAAAAATGATAATCACATAATATACCTGCAATTGTCATATAATATTGGATAATGACACTGGAAAATATACCATAGCAAAGTAAAATCAAATCATAGGAGATAGGAGAGTAAAATCAGGTTTTTAAATTTACAGCCATATATTCATTGAAACCAAATAGAAATTAGCTGCATCCGCAACCACACTGTCCGGAAATGGAGACGGATCCGGCCGCCGGCACGGTGCCGCTGAAGTCGACCGAGCCGAGCACCGGCACCGAGCCAACGACGACGGTGTTGCCAGTGGCGGTGATGTCGCCGGACACGCCGACCTGCCCCGTGCCGGTGCCGCCAAGCATTTCTTTTTTTTTGTCCACAAGGCAATGTACAGTGTCCCACAACTTTGAATTTCAATATAAATTTTTTGGTCTATTGAACACTTTTGCCTATATTTTTTCCAATAACTACATTTACTTGGTGAACACAAAAAAATATAATACCACATAAAATCCTTCTAATTCATTTAAAATAAAATAAAAACGAAAACTTGATATTTTTAAATGTATGAAAACTTGTCTGTCCCATTTGCGAATTCGTTACTTCAAACTTAAATTTCATCAAAATGGGCAAATACACTATAAGAACCTTATGATTTTAATCTCTGCTCCCTTGTATTAAGATTCATTTCACAGTGTGGTTTTTATTTATTTGCAATGAATTATATTAGAAAACATTTTATTAATGTTGTCCCAGGAAAAAATCCACTAGAAAGTTCTTTTTTTGTTACCAATTTTAGTTACCTATTTCTACAAAAATCTCCCTATAATCTATCCCATTCGCAACAGGCAACACTAAATTTCGCTTGCTTCATACGCCGCCATCTTTGACATCTAGTTCGCATTCGATACTGCCACGTAAACACGTTGTCAGTTGCTGTGCAAAAAATAAGTTCCGATTTTGATACCACGATATCGAGGTAAGTTTACAAAAATAAATTTATTACTGTAATGGATTGCATAGTTCCTCCTATTATTAATATATTTGTGTAAAGTGATCCGAAATTCCTTTAAATTTGAGCCATCTACAATTTTTCAAACTAGTAAAGTGGTATAGTTAGTTACTTCCGTTTTTGTTACTTTTTGCTTGGTAACGTATGCAAAGAAAACTGGGTAACAAAAGAGGACAAAACATAAAGTCGTGTTTTACTGTCACGCAGGACAAGAAAATGCCGAACGGCGGCTGAAAAGATGAGGCGATATCGAGAGCGATTAAAAAATGACCCAGAAAAATTAGAAGAGCAGCGAAAGAAAAATTTAGAACGAATCAAATCAAAATATAAGTACACAAAAATATCAGAATTACCTGAAAATGAAAAAAAATAAATTTATTTATTTACGGTGAACTTAGCCTTACATTTTTTATTTTGTTACCAGTGTCTTTTTTGTTACTGTCCCAAGATTCCAACCGAAGTTTTTTCGATTTTCTAACTTTTATATTGGGTCTGAACAAATAAAATAAATGCCAACCATTTATTTTTATATATTTATTTCAGATAAAATACTAGAGAGATACAATTCCCGGGTTCCTTGCTTGTTAAAATGAAACTTAAAACTTTTTTTGTCCCTAGTAACAAAATAAAAGATTGACATTTAATTATCTGGAAACAGTCCACTTCTCATACATTCAATTAAATTAGTTGCATTATTTACTTTGTTTAGTTTGATATAAAATCTGAATTAAACCATTTAAGTCCCCTAGACATTATCTTATAATTAAAATAAAAAGTAACAAAAGCGGAACGTAAATTCTGCCTGTGGTTGAAATTTTAACTTTTTTATCAAATTAAACCTAATAAAATGAAGGGATCGCGACAAATTATGAAACTTTATTTAATATTCTACCTACTCACATCAAAAAAAATTACATGTAAGAAAATTTTATTTTTTTGCTAAAAATTAGATCCGTGGACAAAAAAAAAAGAAATGCTCCCGTATGCGTTGCTGGGCGCGCTGTAGCTGACGGTAGGTACTCACGACGGGTGCGGGTATGTAGGAATAGGAAAGTTGATTGCAACCGCACTGGCTGAAGGCAACCTGCAATGATAATAATAAAAATCAAAACGTTATTTAGCAAATACACTCATGTCTTATTTATCTCTGAGAAAATTATTATTATATTAACGCATGTGGTACGAAATTCTCCGCACACTTTTCCGGTATTTTATTCAGATCATGGACTGACCGCAGGATGGAAAGTACAGTTGGAAATAAAAAAAAAATAACGGAAAAACTGAAATATACTAAACGAAAAAAGAACTGCTGAACAATTTATTGATGAAAATAGGAGAGAATGTTAGGACATTTCATACGTCACGATAACTATATGAGATAATAATCAAAGAAAAAATAGAAGGAAAAAGGAAAAGGGGGAAATAAGAATAACATCCTTTTTACCTTAATCAAGCAAGCCAGAATGCACAAAATGAAGACTGCGAAGCGAGACATTTTCATTTGCTAATATTCTTCGGTAAAAGAAAATTAGAACGCTCGATTTAATGTTACTACCCCTTTTATATTAACGTGTTAGAAATGTGAGGAAATAATAGGTTAGGGATAAAAAAAAATACTTCTAGGACCTTGCAAAATACATTATTCGCTTAAGTAGATATCATGTTCGTCAATATGTTACTTAATTGTTTTTTTAATCATAGAAAAGTAGTAACGCTTTTATTATCATGAAGTGATGCAATAGCAGTAGTAGGGTTGTATAAAACCTGATGACAGGAACCAAGTATGCATTCGTTGTATACTAACGAGTAGGAAATATTGAAAATGGCATTCAAGGCTATCGTTGTCTGTGCTTTTGCACTCATGGTACAGGTAAGCACCTGAAACATTTGTCAATGTAAATTTATGTTGGGGATATACTTAGGACAAACGTAGAAAATAAATAGCGTAAAAATACGTAATTCACTATAAAAAAATAAAACACAATTTCCCATAATCCGCATTCGTATTTGGTCTATAGATGAGCGTTTATACGGATTAGTTTTTCCCAGATTCAAATCTCATATTACTTTAAAAGTTAGGTTTTTCTGTGATGAAAAACTGATGTAAATTTTCTTTTTAGTCCATCGCTGGCCAGTGCTGTTACCGGTCCTCATCTTCATCCTCATCTTCATCTTCGTCCTCGTCTAGCAGCGGGTGCCAGTCCATCTCCGCGTCCAATAACGGTGGCGCCCTTCTCGTCACTGCAGTTGGCCCCATCGCACCTGCTGGCATCGCTGTCGCCACCGACCTGGGTCTGGCCGGTAACCTTGACATCTCTGGTACTGTGCCGTACCTGAGCGCTGTGGCGTTCGAGGGCACGTTCCCGACCAGCGGCTCAACGCCGGTCTCATACGGCTGCGGAGACTGTGTCGCCATCACTCAGCAGATCGGAGGCAGCAACAGCGGCAGTAGCAGCGGTTGCGGGAGCGGACGCTAAGAAGCGTTACCCTTATTTATCACCTTTTACATGCCTATTAGAATAAATAAATCATAATATAAGAAATGTTTTGTCAATTTGCAGCAGTTGCGTCAGCCTTTTAGTGAAATTTCCACTGGTGCTGCAATATTAACGAATTTGATAAACCTATCATTATAGAAGTGTCACTGTGGACAAAACAGATATAAATAATGTCTGCAAAGATTTTGTCCGAAAAAGGTCGAGTAACCTACAACTTCTACGTCTTACTGAATGGAATTTAATGAATGACGCATACATTTATATCTGCTAATGCAACGAAACCTACCAGCCGGCCTTGTCAGAATGGAATTTATGGTAGCTACGCAGGATCGGGTAAGTTGAAGAACCCTTCTCAAAACATAAGGCATTAAAACAAACAGGCTGAATAATGAAACCTATCTATAAAATATTGAGATTAGTATATACCTGAAAAATACTCCAAATATTTATTAAAATCGTCAAATATAGGCCAATTCAAGGTAATCATTTATACCGTTACTCAATTAGACACGTGAAACTCGAAACAATGAACAGTAATAATATTTCACACGTGCAATAATTATTGTCACAATAAAATTGTTTATTGCGATGGTCTTAACCATTTCCAGAACTGGTTTCTCAATTAACATAGGGCATAATAATTGGTATGTTCCAATATTCCCAATTGTCAAACATTAAAACAATGACGTCACTTTTATTTAATCCAATTTTATTTATTTTACAAAGTCAAGATCTAGCGTCCACAACCACAACCACTCAGAGAGGGAAGGCTGCCGGAGCCACCAATCTGCTGTGTGATGGCGACACAGTCCCCACAGCCGTACGACACACACGTCGAGCCGCTGGTGTCGAACTGGCCTTGGAATGCTACGGCGCTCAGGTACGGCAGCGAGCCGGAGACGTCGAGGTTACCGGCCAGGCCCAGGTCGGTGGCGACGGCGATGCCGGAGGGTGCGATGGGACCCACGGAGGAGACGGTCAGGGGTCCGCCATTGTCAGACACTTCGACGGACTGGCAGCCGCAGGATGAGAACGACGGCCGATAGCACTGCCCGAGGATGGACTGAAAATGTTTTTACGTAATATTATTAGGTGCTACGAGTACAAAGTCGCAGGAATTTTGTAGACGCGTTATAGTACATTACATATCTAGGGCGGTGAATTCGTGGATGTTCCAGATCGTAGGTGTTTGTAGCCCGAACCGAAGGCGAGGGCCATAAATATGCGATCTTGGGATTTACGAATTACCGCTCGTAGTATGTCTGAAGTTTTAAGTCTTGCCTTGGCCAGGAACTCAGATATTCTCCCCGCGTAGCAGAAAATCCCTCTTAAGGCCTAGGGTGGCGTAAAAGTAATAATAATCCATTGCCTTGACTTGTGAAAGTATAGAAGAAAAATGTGTGACCGATTTAAAGAAGTTTACTTTTTCTTATAAAAATTCCAAGTGTTTGAAACTGGTCATTAAATTCCTCATTATGATATATTTGCTTTGGTGACACAAGCAAAGTCTTCTCATAATTACCTGGACAAAGAGGGCTGACGCAAAGACGATGACAGTTTTAAAAGTCATTTTGTTTCAACGTTTCTCACACGTCTAGTAACAAACTTAGAATGAATTAATAGGTCAATATTTTTGAGTTATATATTTTTCTTCCGCCACTTGCTTCATTTTCGGAGAAATTATTAAATGAGTTATAATTAAACATTTTATCACAAATAGTTAAGTAACGGCGTTATGACACCAAAAACCAATTAAATATTTAGTAAGGCAGTAAAGTTATTTCAACTTTATCACTGACCTATTTCCACACTTTCAACACAATGTTTGTATAAATATAGAGCATAAATGTAGTCCGATCATTCAAATTTCTTGGTTCAAGGAATATTAGAGCGAACATTAAAATGTCTCGTTTCGCAATTATTGTCCTGATGGCGGCGTGTCTTATCCAGGTAAGCAAATTATAATTCTTACTTTAACTTTAAGTAGGTATGAACTTAATCAAAGGTTAATTTTAAAAAAAAAATAATGTGATCCACTGCAATGTAAGGACTCAAACCTGCAACTCTGCGTTTAAAATAGGGATCTAGAAAAATAATCTATTAACATTTTTGCTCATTAGTTGTCATATGCGTATAAAAATAAAAGTATTCTTGCTCTGTGTTTTGTAAGGAAGCAAAGGCAAAAACAGGTTGGTAGCTTGTGGCAAATGGTAACATAAAGCCACGTTTTATCCCATACATATCCCAAACGAATATCAAAATTTATGTTTGGAGCCCGCCGTCAGAATATTTGTACTAATTATGATGTTTTCTTTTCGGTAGACTGTTCTGAGCCAGACCGGATGTGGTTGCAACCAGTACTCCTATGGATCGCCCGTTATGAGCGCTCCCAGCTACAGCTCCGCTAGTTGCCGCTACGGCGGCACGGGCACCGGGCAGGTCGGCGTGTCGGGCGACATCGACGCCCGCGGCAACACCTGCGTCGTCGGCTCGGTGCCAGTGCTCGGCTCGGTCGACTTCAGCGGCTGCGTGCCGGCGTCCGGATCCGTATCCATCTCTGGACAGTGCGGATGTGGATGCAGCTAATTTCTAGCGCAAGTTTATATGAACGATTAAAATAATAATTAATTCAATACTTGCTTAGTTTTACTCGAAGTGGTTTCCTTTCATTTATTCATTCTATTATTATAGGTACAAAATTACAAATATCAACAAAAACTATAATAAATGGTATTTTACACCAGTGAAAAGTAAAATCTCAGAATCACAAACGCAAGATTACATTTTAATATTATCGTTACGGTAGCCTAACGATAAGATTAAAATGTAATCTTGCGTTTCAAAAAGGCCCAGTATAGCACGCACAATTAAATTTTAATAAAAATTTGGTATCCTATGAATTGATTTGGATATGCATAAATGATATTTTTAAGTCAGGGGGGTAATTCGACCAATTTTAGAGAAATGATTGAGATCTCTCCAATTCATCGCCATCCCTCACTTTTGACGTGTCCCTACTTGACAAGTGGCGATATCTCTAGGACATTGCAACTTCGTCAATCCGGTCGCGCTTAATTTGCGTTTCCTTTGTATATGACGGCATAAATAACAGGTGCATTTTTGTCAATGATTATCGCCTTCGTATTTCCAAAATTGAGATGAGATATGTCATTTAAGGCGATATCACTGTTATGTAAAAGACTTTTGACGTTTTGCGATCTCTCAAACGGCATTCTCGAATTAGGTCCCTGCTCTCGGTAGTTAGAGTACAATCTCTTGATCATTAAAGTAAAACGATTTATACATAGAGTCAGTATCTATATCAATGCAGTTCAAGTACATACTTAAAATGGTCCGTCCTCAAACTGTATTGAAATTATAGAGTGCGTTTTTATTCTTATTGCATATTTAATACTTCTATAATCAGCGAAGAATCCTAATAAATACCTAGATTAAAAACAAAACAACTACATATTAGAACAAACATTCAACCTTTATCCACGAGCGAAACTTAGGTACGTGACGATAGGTGTTCATTTAAGTTTTGCTGAATACTATAGTTTTTTTATAATGCACCAATAAGTATTTTATATTCAGCTAAGTATGCAATATCCATAATAATATTATTGTTGATGTATAAATATAATATTAAAACAAATAGTGTTATTATTTTATAAAAATGCTTCATTTAATCCGAGATTGTATGACTGAAAATATTTTTAGCGCCCGCACCCGCAACCGCTGGCGCTGCCGCCGTTGCTGCCGCCGATCTGCTGAGTGATGGCCACGCAATCTCCGCAGCCGTATGAGACCGGAGTCGAGCCGCTAGTCTGGAACTGGCCTTCGAATGCCACTGCGCTCAGGTACGGCAGAGTACCAGAGATGTCAAGGTCACCAGCCAGGCCCAGGTCGGTGGCGACGGCGATGCCGGAGGGCGCGATGGGGCCGACGGCAGTGATAAGGAGGGCACCGCCATTGTCGGAGACAGAAATGGAACGGCACCCGCTATTGGACGATGACGAGGATGAAGATGAGCTTGAGGGCGAGGACCGGTAACAGCACTGGCCAGCGATGGACTAAAAAGAAAAATCTCTTATAGAAATATTAAATTAAAACGTGACGGGATGGAAAAACTGATCACACCGTAATTTGCGAAACGCAAAATTGAGTGTCTTTTTCCTATTTAGGTAAAATGCCTCTATAAGCACTATGGATTATCAAAATAGATTTAGATTTATTTATTTGATAATATAAAATGTCAATATAAATTACACTAACTCAATGTACATGCACTTATACCGGCATCGGATAATCCGATGCTTTTATACCTAAACTTTGGCGGCAGCGAGACGGCGGCTTTGTTGTTCAGTTGTAGGTTTTTTTTTTTTTTTATGTCATAGGGGGCAAACGAGCAAACGTATCGCCTGATGGAAAGCGATTAACGTCGCCCATAAACACCTGCAACTCCAGAGGAGTCACAAGTGCTTGCCTACCCGGAGGACGAAGATAGGATGCCTCTATGCTAGTAATTTCACCGGCTATCTTACCCCCACACCGGAACACAACAATGCGAACATTGCTGTTTGGCGGTGGGTTAGCAGGCAAGACGGTAGTAACAATCCGGACGGACCCTGCACGAGGCTCTACTACTCCAAAAATAGGTATAGTAACTTGTATATAATCTGTGGTATAGGCGGCTTTGTTTGAGGTAGGAGTGTGATAGCAATAGGATTTTGTAAACTTTAGGTAAATAAGCACTTGAATTTCCTATCCCTAACTATGATCGTCACATACATTTTTAGACATTGATAATAAATACAGCGCAATTAATTATAAAACAAATAAAATAATTACCTACATGTCAAAATTTTAAACAAACTGAGATAAAAATGTCAAAGAAGCTCCTAAATGGATCGTCAAAATACTGTTATCAGTTATTTAGTTATTACAAAAATTAACACGGTAAAATTAACACCAAAATTTCAAATAATACGCTTAACCATAGGGTCAAGGCGGCAACAGTGGGTCACTTTTTTTTTCAGAGATGTAATTTGATTTGGGTGAGTGTTGGAAAGATGTAAAAGGATCCGTGTTATAGTGTTACTAATATATATTGATTATTCCAATCGATTTAGCTCGACAAGATAATATTTTGGAAAATATATAGTATTTTCTAAAAAAACTCATTTGAGCCATTGTGTACTGTGGGTGGGATACAGTGAATCGGCCCTCAGTTTACAGTGAATCAGGCAAGTCTACAGTGGATCATCTATAATATAACTCGCCTAATAATGCATTTTTTTGCTTTGTATCGGTCTTTACTTTTTTGTTTTAATCAAACAATAAGTTACACATCAGAAAAGAAAACTTTTATTGACTACTTCAGCCTGAAAGTGATTTTTCAGTCTTACACATTCAAAATGTACTAAATGAGCTTAATTTTTTATGACTTAGTTAATTATCAACGCATAACTGCTACATAAACTAAGTAACTACCATTACTTAATCAGTATCTTGCATAAAATATCATAAAAAATGTTTCTTTGGCCTTAAAATAAATAATAAAGTTATTTTTCGAAATTCCTTTGTACTCAATCCGTAAAACAGTAACGCACAGTATTTGAAATAATCTTTTCAAAATTCTCGTTGCTCTTTATTGCACATTTTACTAACGCTATAATTTGGCGTAAACGAACCTAGCCGACATTAATATAACGCGTCTTAAAATGATAAGGTCTCAGTGCAGTGAAAAGAATTCCTGAAATTTAGACGCATTTCTCACGCTCAAACCATATTTTTTTCATGCCATCAGCTGTAGTTTTATCTATTTTACGGGGCCTTGCTGGATGAGCCACCCTAAAAGGGAAAATTAACAAAAATTGTTACATCTCGCTAAATTTTCTAAATTAATGTCTGTTAACCATTATCCAGTACCAATAGTACACAGTGGATCATGAACCACTGTGTACTTAAGTGATTTGAGCCACTGTGTACAAAACCGCCATTTTGGGTTTAACTCATACCACGCGTGATGGTTTTACGTAAATCGAAGCGCGGTATACGCCAAAATGACCTCAATTAAGTTTATTTCTCAGCAAAAATATAACTCCATTGGTAAGACGAAAGGTTTGTGAAAAAATAAACAGTATATCTTACCTTAAAACTCACTTTTCTTACGTCAAAACAAAAAAACGCTCGCAAAACGGGTTTGTTACATAGCTGACGCAAAGGAACTGGATGTGACCTGTATATATCGGGAGGCCTTCCGAAGAGTAAGAGAGACGGGAAGCTACCTATGATACTTTTGAAAAACGGCCATTGCGCCACTGTTGTCGCTATAGCCACTGTTGCCGCCTTAACCCTACCCCATTTCATAATAAAATTTATCATATACCATGGGAACTGCGATATATATATTATTTATCTTTCTAGAATTTAATTCAAAAGTCCACTATTTCCTTCGTTCAATATGGGACTAGAATAATAACTAAATCGGCAAATAATTTACTTACTTGGACCATGAGGGCAAAAGCGCAGAGAACAATAGCCTTAAATGCCATTTTTAATGTTTTTTCACTCGTCAGAAAACAGCGAATGAATATTTGATTTCAAGTGTCTTGTTTTATACACCCCTCTGTAACTATTGCTTCACGATAGTAGCGACTTTTTACTACTTTTCTATTAATAGTAAAGTTATCAAGTAAATAGGTTACGCAAATACATAGACGAACGTGATGCCGATTAAAGCGAATAATACATTTTGCAAGGTCCTAGAAGTATAAGTTTTTTTTATCGCTGACCTATTTACACACTTCATAACATGCGCTAATATAAAAGTGGAGGTAACATAGTATCAATCATTCTAATTTTCTTTCACCGAAGGACATTAGCACATTAAAATGTCTCGCTTCACAATCCTCCTTTTGTGCGTCCAGGCTTGCCTGATTCAGGTAAATAGGATTTTGTATGTTTACTCTTCTCGTTCATACAAACTTACTTCTAAGAAATGTGACTAGGGAAGTAGCATTAAAATCTGCTAGTTAACATAAACATATATAAATTATTGTTGTATGTAGATAATTGAAGTTTATTCATGAAAACCTTTTGAATGGTAATCATTGTTATTATTTATTTCCTTTAAGATGATAATTTACCAATAAAAAATGTGCTTTTTTCATCGCAACACAGATTTTGATTTATGTGTGTATTTGCAGTATATATCATCGGGGATAGTGCAATACCGCGTAAATAACAGCTGTCGATAAAGTTCTCATTTCAATAAAATACTTAGCATTTGTTTGAATTGATTCGTATCTACACTTGGTACTTACGCGGTATTGCACTATCCCCGACGATATGCTCTATTGTACTTATTTTATTTATTTTGATCGCTACTGTTTTCATTGCAGGTTGCCTTCAGCCAGTGCGGTTGCAATCAACTTTCCTATTCTTACATACCAGCACCCGCAGTAAGTGCCGTCAGTTACAGCGCGCCCAGCTACAGCACATCGTCGGCGTACGGCGGCTCGGGCACGGGGCGGGTCGGCGTGTCGGGCGACATCGGCGCGAGCGGCAGCACCGTCGTCGTCGGCTCGGTGCCGGTGCTTGGCTCGGTCGACTTCAGCGGCACCGTGCCGGCGTCCGGATCCGTCTCTATCTCCGGACAGTGCGGTTGCGGGTGCAACTAAATTTTTATCGGTTTAAATTAAGGAATTATAAGGAAAATATACAACTGCAAAATTAAAACAGTCTTTCTCTCCTTTTGTCGTAATCTTTTTTCAGTAGCAACTTTTAGTCAGTAGCAATTTTTAAATTGTTTACGTAGTTGGCTGCCATTTTTAGGGTTCCGTACCCAAAGGGTAAAAACGGGACCCTATTACTGAGACTTCGCTGTCCGTCCGTCCGTCTGTCCGTCTGTCACCAGGCTGTATCTCAAGAACGGTGATAGCTAGACAGTTGGAATTTTCACAGTTGATGTATTTCTATTGCCGCTATAATTACAAATACTAAAAATTAAATAAAATAAATATGTAAGGGGGGCTCCCATACAACAAACTTACAGATAATGGTACGGAACCCTTTGTGCGCGAGTCCCACTCGCACTTGGCCGATATTTTTTATTTTTATTTTATGAGTTGATGTAGTTCTTGAGTAAGCTTTGACGAAGTTCATTATGTCTCTATGAAGTCTTAAGAGATGCATTTTTCCATACAATTTTAGTCCTCTATTTTCTTCCGGAATAATGGGCTTAGCTAGACCAACATTTTTTAGGGTACCTCTCGTACACCTAAAGTGGGGGTCGTCGGTGTCGTTGAATAGGTCCGTTTAAAATATTAGGGGTCTCCAAACAGAATTTTTTGATAAAGTCAGCAGTTTTGTAAATATTCGCTCCGGAAATCCAAAAAATAGCGTCCGCCCCCATCCATCCAAGATAAGTCCTTATAATAAGTACTTTCAATGAAATCGGTCGATTCGTTTTTGAGGTATCGCAAAATTTCATAATTTTATTTTAAATGACGTAAGTGCCGCGCGGTGTCCTTTCCTTACACTTCGAACATTACACATATAAGTTAAGTGCCATACTGTATTAAAACATTTCGCTCAATCTGGCGCATATAATTGATAACTTCCAGAAGGTGGGTCTCTAGGTAACGACGCAGCCGACCAGCTGGCAAGGAGAGGGTCCGATCAATCGGCAATTGGCCCAGCTCCTTTGCTTCCCTTGGCGTTTAATCAGCTGCGTACATGGCTTCGTCACAGAACACGATCACAACACGCCGATCAATGGGCAGAAACCAGTACATGCAGGCAGTCCCGGGAAACAGTCCCATACCCGGACACACGCCTGACAAAGCGCTTATTATCGCTAAGCAGGCCCGCCCTGCGAGTAGTAGTAGGCACTATCACTGGACACTGCACACTTAACAAGCACTTATATGTTCTAGGAATGACCGATAGCCCCCTATGTAGGGGATGCCTGTCGGCCGAAGAAACAGCTACCCACGTGATCCTGGAATGCGCCGCCGTAGCTAAGCAACGGGCTGAAATCCTCAAAGCACCGAGGTCACTTCGTGAAGCCTGTGGAGACACCAGGAGAATCCTGCGCTTCTGGACGGAGTTAGGCTGGCTAGACTATTAGCTGGCAAACATGCACGCACAACGGCCCGAATATACACGGCCCAAGCAGCACATTAGTGAATTTTGCAGCTTATCTTATAGCTTTAAGTTCTAAATGAGTGGTTTAACAGTGTTTGATACAACTTATAGCTTTAAACACCACTCAAAACTGTATATGAGTTCATCCTATCACTTGTAGTTGCATAGGAACGTTTTTTGTTTCTACTTTATTACTTATGGTGGGATAAAGTCGATTTTGCTACTTAAAGTTGCATGCAGGTTCAAATTGTCACTCAATAAGAAGCAATAGTGCTATATAAGGCCTTAAAATCACTTATAAGCAACTTTTACATATAAGTGGGAACATACCCTTATTTGGAACTAAAAGTTCCAAATGACTAGTACAATAGCGAATTATATCACCAATAGTGGCTAAAGGGATAATTTTACGGCTCTTTTGGAACCAAAAAATATTGCAACTTTAAGGCCTAAGAAGTACCTTATTGCCACTCCAACGCATAAATAGGTGTCAGTAGGAGGTTCTTGGAACCAAAAGCAGTTATTTTCACTTATTTCGAACCACTAACGAACTAAAAGTTCTATTATTGTTCCTATTTGCGCCTTGTCAAAATATATTTAATAGTCTTGCTTGTTTAATAGTCTACAAAAGAGCAAATAATTACTATTGGTAATATCATTCACTGCTTTGCCATTCGCAAGATACAAATAAGTGATTATTAGACTTGATAGTTCCAAATAAGGAACAAATAAGTGAAAATAAACACTGTAGGATCTTTTTTAGGGTTCCGTAGTCAACTAGGAACCCTTATAGTTTCGCCATGTCCGTCTGTCCGTCTGTCCGTCCGCGGCTTAGCTCCGTGATCATAAGTGCTAGAAAGCTGAAGTTTGGTATGTGTATGTATCACGCCGACATAACGGTAAAATAAAAACTAAAAAAATAACTTTTTTTCGGGTACCTCTCCCATACACCTAAAGTGGGGGTGATTTTTTTTTTCGTTCTAACACTAGCGTGTGGGGTGTCGTTGAATAGGTCTTTTAAAAACAATAGGGGCCTTCAAAGATCATTTTTTGATAAAGTCAGCAGTTTTGTAAATATTCGCTCGGTAAATCCAAAAAATAGTGTCCCCCCCCTCTAACTTCTCAACCACGGGTCAAAAAATTATGGAAAAATTCATGAAAATAAGGCCCTATTAGTACTATATTGAATAAAATCGGTCGAGCCGTTTTTGAGTTATCGCAAAAATTCATAATTTTCTTTTAAATGACGTAAGTGCCCCGCGGTGTTCTTATACTTCGAACGTTACACATATTAGTTAAGTGCCATACTGCATTAAAACATTTCGCTCAATCTGGTGCGTATAATCGATAACTTCTAGAAGGTAATAAGTAATTACAGTTACTTTGGCGTTTACGACCTTTTATAGAGCTTGAAATCTTTCTCGTAATTTAAATTCGATTTTATTGTCTATTGTGAAGGATGGCCAACTACGGAACCCTACACTGAGCGTGGCCCGACATGCTCTTGGACGGTTTTTGTTTCGCCATGTTTACAAATGGAAGCCTATGAAAATTGATTATTTTAACCAGAATTTTATCACACTGACGCATAATCACAGACTTTTGATAGTTGTGACGATGTTACTTTAACATTGTACGTAACCTACAATCATTAGGTCAGGTTTTTAACAGTTTTATTTCTTATCAGTATCTATTCCTTATTTAATTTAGCACTCTCTTTTTTAATATTCCTGATCAAATGAAGGGCGCGTCGAAATTTACAAAGAAAACATACTATAGTTTCACAGTAAAAAAAAATTCGCAAGAATTTCGTGCTTATTTCGATGCTTGTATAACGTAAAGTTTTAATCACTCAACAGACATATAAATCCAAAATGAATATGGCAGATCACGTATTACTTCAATTTGACAGTTGCCTCGCCACTCAAAGATAATTTTGGCGACTCATTTATCACTCATTGACCGAACTGAAATGTTTTCATTCGTTCACTGCGCATAACTTTTACCCTTAGTTCTAATTGCCACTTAAGGTTATTGTGAGATCTCTTATGGACGCATAACTTTCACCCATAGTTCTAATTTCCACTTAAGGTTATTGTGAGATCTCTTATGGATTCTATTTAGCACCAAAAATAGGCTGCAATTTTTCTCCTTTTGGTTCTATACTGGTGGCATAAGGGTTCTTGCCACCTATATAGCACTTAGTCATGGTGGTAAATTTCACTTAAGCATCTAATTAGATATGATATACGAGCTATTTAGACCCAATTGTGCTACTTGGGGGGCTAAGTGCGGAAAACGGAGCCCATAACCATAACCATAACCATATAACTTCCAGAAGGTAATAAGTAATTAGAGTTACTTTGGCGTTTAGGGCCTTTTTACAGAGCTTGTTAATCTTTCGCGTAATTTCTATTGTGAAGGATGGGCAACTACGAAACCTTACACTGAGCGTGACCCGACATGCTCTTGGCCGGTTTTGTTTTATAAAACCTAAGCTGAGAGTTGGCATGCCCGCTTTATCTACATTTTTCTAAAATAAATAATTAAAAAAAAAATTACCTTACAAAAACCGGATAAAATTATTTTACCACCATTTCAGGCGACAGATGAGTTTGAAACGTTTATAGGAAAATAATAATAATGTAGATTTCCTATAAATTTGGATAACATGCTGGTAGACTCAGACACGTAAGAATGCGCTTGTGGCCTACATGTTGAATAGCGCTCGACATGTTTCGAATCGGTACGCGATTCGTCATCAGGAGAGCCGATCAGTCGCGGTGGTGGCCAACCGAACACTAACCTAGGTTGCCGATAGCAGCGGGGCCCAAACCTACCAGAAGAGCTACTCCGATGTTCGAAATTTGACCGTCGTCTAGTGCCGTCCCGCTCACCCAAATATAATTTAACAGGAGATCGAGAGGGACGGCACTGTACGACGGTCGAATTTCAAATATCTGAGTAGTCCTTCAGTAGGCTGCAGAGAGAAGAATCTTCTGAGGACGAGCGCCGTGTGCATGTGCTATAAGCACTTTACTCACTATTAATACAAAATAGTGTACAAAAATATTTTTAGCACGTGAGTGACAATTAAAATGACACAAGTTGGCTTAAATTAGCAAATTATAAGATCCATAATTATACTTACTCCTATTAAATATGTCGAACCATAGTCAAACAATTAATAATTCAAGGGTTAACATAAAACAACGTAGATAGTGATTAAATTTCCATTCTTATATTCGTTTCAATATGCATAGAAGGAAATTATGTTAGAAAAATATTTAGCTACTACATCCACATCCGCACTGTCCGGAGATGGAGACGGATCCGGACGCCGGCACGCAGCCGCTGAAGTCGACTGAGCCGAGCACCGGCACCGAGCCGACGACGCAGGTGTTGCCGCAGGCGTCGATGTCGCCCGACACGCCGACCTGCCCAGTGCCCATGCCGCCGTAGCCGCAGCTAGCAGAGCTGTAGCTGGGAGCGCTTAGGCTCATGCTGCTCAGCGAAGGCGAGCCATAGGAATACTGGTTGCCACTGCAACCGCACCCTCGTTGGCTCAAAGCGGTCTACGGATGGAAAAAATTACAAAATATATGATTAAATTTCAATATCAAACACTTTAATAGTAAGCTAATTTGTTTTCTCGCAGCACTTTACGTGATGGTAACATTTTATATTGTTTGAGGACCTGTCTAGTTTTCTCAAATGTATTATTTCTGCTTTTTTTTTTCAATTTTGCACTATTGGTTTCAAAATGATAAAGACGTCAAGGATTTAGTGATAAATTCGTCGTATTCCTGATTGGACATATTCTTGTTTTGGCACATTCCTGTTTAGCCATATTCCGTTTCCTAAACAGGAATGTGCCGAAACAAGACTATGTCCAATCAGGAATACGACGAAAAAGGAATCAATCGATTAAGTTACTATGAATTGGGGCTTTAAAGACATAATAATCAAGGACCTTACGTTGAAAAACAGATCTCCCCTGGAGTGTCGTAATATGCGAGTAAAAGGTTATGGGGAAATGTTTCGCAAAATGAACTAACAACCCAATAAGCGATTCCATAGAAAGTGGAAGATTCTACAGCACTCTTCACTTTGATGATTTTTATTTTTTTTTTTTTTATGTCATAGGGGGCAAACGAATGATGAAAAATATATGATACGGAAACTAACTTAACTAAAAATTATAAAATTGTTTACCTGGACAAGACACGCCGCAAGGACAAGAATTGCAAAACGAGACATTTTAATGTTAGCTCTAATATTCTTTGAACAAAGAAAATAGAATGATTGAATTAAATTTGGACTACATTTTTATACAGACATTATGTTGAATGTGTGGAAATAGGTCAGAGATAACGCCAAAGTAAACCGGTTTCTTGCTAAATTTCTAATTGTTTTGTTAGTGTAAAACGCCGTTACTAAACTATTTGTGATAAAACATTATTTTAACATACTTAATTGTTTCTGAGGCAAGAGCAGGTAAATGAGTAGTATAAAACCAAAAACATTGACCTATTAATTTATTCTTAGTTCGTTAACAGACGTGTAAGAAACAAAAATGGCTTTCAAGGCTATTCTCCTGTGTGCTTCGGCTCTCTTCATCCAGGTAATTAATACTACTTTTGATTGACTAATTTTCTATGTCAAAAACAGAAAGGTAGGCCCTTTAAGTAAGTACTAATACCGTACTTCTCTGCTTTTATGTACAATTAGACGTTTCATATTAGACTTAACCTATTGTATAAGTTCCAACTATATTTCAAACTAGCTTTTGCCCGCGGCTTCGCACGCGTAAACACAATATCATACGTTCACTACACTTATTGTGAGGCCAAAAGCCGAGCTCCGCGTAGCACCGAAGGTGCGGAGCGTCCTAAGGAAGCCGCCCACCTACTTAATATAAGTCAAAGTAACTTAATGCGAGGCCGAAGGCCGAGCTCCGCGTAGCACCGCAGGTGCGGAGCGTCCCAAGGAAGCCGCCCACCCACTTAATATAAGTGGAAGTAACTTAATGCGAGGCCGAAGGCCGAGCTTCGCGTAGCACCGAAGGTGCGGAGCGTCCTAAGGAAGCCGCCCACCCACTTAATATAAGTGGAAGTAACTTAATGCGAGGCCGAAGGCCGAGCTCCGCGTAGCACCGTAGGTGCGGAGCGTCCCAAGGAAGCCGCCCACCCACTTAATATAAGTGGAAGTAACTTAATGCGAGGCCTAAGGCCGAGCTCCGCGTAGCACCGTAGGTGCGGAGCGTTCCAAGGAATCCGCCCACCCATTTAATATAAGTCGAAGTAACCTAGTGCGAGGCCGAAGGCCGAGCTCCGCGTAGCACCGAAGGTGCGGAGCATCCCAAGGAAGCCGCACCTACTTAATATAAGTTGAAGTAACATAATGCGAGGCCGCAGGCCGAGCACCGCGTAGCACCGAAGGTGCGGAGCGTCCCAAGGAAGCCGCCTATTAAGTTACTTAAACATATGTTAAGTGGTTTGGTGGCTTCCCTGGGACGCTCGTGGAACTCGGCCTACGGCCTCGCATTAAATTACTAAGGGTTTATAAAGTAACTTAGCACCGAAGGTGCGAAGCGTCCCAGGGAAGACGCCCACCCACTTAAAATAAGTTGAAGTGTGTGAGCGGCTTCCCTGGGACGCTCTGCACCTTCGGTGCTACGTGAAGCTCGGCCTACGGCCTCGCGTTAAGTTACTACTTATATTAGTGGGTTGGCGCCTTCCCTAGGACGCTTCGCACCTTCGATGCTACGCTTGTGAACATGATCTTGGTTTAATTAAAATTGAGGCAAGACTTATGTTTAAAAAATCGTTTTGATTATTTATTGTCTATTGTAGATTTAAATAACTTAATGCGAGGCCGCCCACCCACTTAATATAAATTGAAATGTGTGAGCGGCTTCCCTGGGACGCTCTGCACCTTCGGTAATACGTAGAGCTCGGCCTACGGCCTCGCATTAAGTTACTACTTATATTAGTGGGTGGGCGACTTCCCTAGAACGCTCCGCACCTTCGGTGCTACGCTTGTGAACATCATCTTGGTTTAATTAAGATTGGGTCAAGACTTAGGTATGTTTAAAAGATTGTTTTTAATATTTATTGTCTATTGTAGATTTAAAAAACTTAATGCGAGGCCGCCCACACACTTAATATAAGCTTAAATGTGTGAGCGGCATCCCTGGGACGCTTTGCACCTTCGGTGCTTCGTAGAGCTCGGCCTACGGCCTCGCATTAAGTTACTTCTTAATTTAGTGGGTGGGCGACTACTCTAGATCGCTCCGCACCTTCGGTGCTACCATTATGAACATCATCTTGGTTTAGTTTAAATTGAGGCTAGACTTATGTTTATATATCGTTTTGAATATTTATTGTTTATTGTAGATAACTATTCAAAGCACCTTGAAAAATAATTAGCTCATAGTCCTACCTGAACATATATTAATGACATCTATTAAGATGACAATAAATTATTTTTGTCTACAATGGTACTAATACTAATATAATAATATGACCTGTCATAATAATGTCCTAAGTAACGCCATAAGATTCAGGTGCCAACTTAACTCAATCGAGCGTACGTCAATAATGGCGACAGCACCACTGAACGGATACGTGATGGCCTCACTGTTTTGTTATCCGTGGTATAATGAATAAGGAAGCAAAGGAAAATGCATTAGATAACACGGTTATTATTTCAGTAGGTTCTGGGTTCAAATCCCGGCTAGGTGAAATCCTTTCTACATTTTAAATTTAATAATTTTGTCTTGTCTCGAATCATGGTTGTTTTTCATATAAAATGCATACTTACATACATTGTCGAGCAGCAACTCTCAATACCTGATACACTGCTGCTTATATTAGGTATGCGATCAATATTCAACAACTTCGGTAGTAATTCTCGAAGTCCAGGTTAACCCATCACAGCTAGACCCTAGCTTGTGCCGAATCGTGGTCACGGGCACGCAAAGACGTACGTGAATCCTTGGTGTTGAGGAGACCCATCAATGGCTCCAATGTATGGAGCTGGTGTTATTAACTCAGGAAAAATCTTAACAGCGCGATGCAGCCGCTAGTATGGAGATTTTGTCAAAGTAACAACGCCATCTAGCGGAAAATTGGGTCATTGAGAACAAAATCTCAACACACCGTTAAAAATAAAGAATTACTGATATTTAATACTTTGAATAAATTTGATATATTAAAAAAAACTACATAGATGCAAAATTGTGGCTAAATATATCGTATATTTATCGTTTATTATACATTTCGCTACCTTATTAGTAAGTTAGGCCAAACACAAACAATACAAAAATTTGCGCCTAATGTTCTAAATGTTGGTTGGTAAAATATATTTAAAAATGTATTTAATTTACTTAAATTGATTCGAAATACTTTTATTTCAATTACACTCGATAAAATGGCATTAAAAATCTGTTTTATTCATTTTTTATTGCGTCTCCGGGCTTTTTTATAGTCAATACTTACAAACTACAGAAGAATATAATTGCATATTCAATAAAAAGGCATTAATTAGTTCCTATTGTCGCAAATTGTGTTTTTAAAGAAATGTATGTTTTTTTTTAGCATGAGCCAATTTACAACGAACATTGCACTCATATTTTCGTCTGTGTTGGTCGATAATTGGCGCCATCTTTTCTATCTAATTAAGACGGTTGCCGTAACTCAACGCCTCAAACAACCTTAACCTTATTGTTAATACCGGTGGGCCGCGAGGAGGTATTATGTCGAATTCATACTTTTTTTTTAGTTTTTGTACACGTAAGAGCCACGCGGGGGTCGCGTCGTTCTAAATTCAAAATCACAAACGCTGTCATTATAAGGTTACACATTGTAAGGAAAATATTTCATGGAATTTATGTTTTCAGAGATAAATATTAATCATAATAAAAAGTATCCTATCATAACCATCTTTGGATGTTCTGCTATTCCTGTACCAAAATTGGTAACTTTTTATCCAGCCGTTTCGGCGTGATGCGAGGACAACGGTTTTTTTGAAAACAGATGGCGCCAGGTTGGCACGGCGAAGCGTGTCCATACAAAACAACTATGCGGCTGCATCACGCTATCGAGATTTTTCCTGAAATCATGACCTCCCTCCATAGAAAATTTATTTTCAATACAAATTTAGGATTTTATAATAGTATAGATAATATTTACATTCATGAGGGGCATGCCATATCACATGTTTTTTTTGTGACCTTGTTAGTGGCGGCCCACCATATGTTAAGAACAGTCACTCGATAGGTATCCTGTCACCGTATGGGGATGACATGACAAATTAAAGCTTACTAGGGGTCGCTCGATCTGGATGTCAATTAACGGAATATTATCCAGTGGCTTTATGTTTTTTGTTGTCTTGATAGTATTAAGGTAGAAATTGACAAACCTTGTCTAGAAATGCATCATATACCTTATATTCACTTCCTATCAAGTTCAACTGAAGTCCACCTCAGATCCCAAAAAAGGAAGAAGAATGATGGTTTAGACTTCAGAGGATTGATGGATCAAAATTAAAATTACAATGTATCTTTTCAGGCCATTGTCGGGCAGTGCTGCTACCGGCCCTCATCCTCGTCCAGCTGTGGCTGCCAGTCTATCTCCATCCCCAGCAGCGGCAGTGACCTCCTAATCACCGCCGTCGGCCCTATCGCGCCCTCCGGCATTGCCGTCGCTACCGACTTGGGCCTGGCCGGTGACCTCGACGTCTCCGGCTCGCTGCCGTACCTAAGCGCGGTGGCATTCGAGGGACAATTCGACACCAGCGGCTCGACGTGTGTGTCGTACGGCTGTGGGGACTGTGTCGCCATCACACAGCAGATTGGTGGCTCCGGCAGCCTTCCCTCTCTCAGTGGTTGTGGTTGCGGACGCTAAATAATGCATTTCGAAAGAAATAATGAAATCATTTTATAAAATTATTCAACGTTGTTTTAATGTTTAATCACAATTTGTATTGAATGTAAGGTTTTCTGCCCATAGATCAATATGGTCATAGGAATAGTCTAAATATCGCGATTTGTTGCTGAAACACCTTTTATTTTGTACGGGTGCTCGGCGCCATTCCTGTCTGGTGCCATCTGTTGCCCATAATTTGTTTGTCTACTCATCAGGTCGAAACGCCTGAATAAATTTTAACTATTTTTCATACAGAGATACCTGGATATCCAAAGATGCTATTTATGCGACTATGGTAAAGAAAAAATACGCGGAATAAGCTGCGACCTAGATAGTTATTATAAAACGCTGTATAATAGTAATACGTCATTAAATTTCATTCAGCATACGTTGCATTAGTGAACCTATGTACAAAACTCGATCTTACTTCGATAAAATAAGGTGTAAGGAAACTTCGATGTAAATATTAGAACGATGGCTCAGGTGCCATCAATTTTCAAATAATTAGGTTATTATTGAATGTTGTTAAGAACCTTCTCACGCTGCGCTTTCTAGTACGCGGCCAGCACTCAAGAACTATTCTGTTTCTACGAGTAATGTTCTTCTTTTTTGTCCTATTCTGAGCAATGTCCTTCTATCCATGTAGAATTAAATCGCCTGTTAAAAATTGTGCAGCCACTGGGAATTCTGTTCTATAGACGCCACAGCATTGTGACTTATCCGTAATTATCGCAAAACCAAGACCTAACATGCCTATTTTTAAAGTTAGAAACTAGGGTGTTGCTTATTTTCTAACCTCGTACTCTCACCCGCTCATTCTGTTCTAGGACCCGAAAAAACGTCGCTGATTTTTTATTTATTTTTTTTATTCAGTTTTAGGAGTCGCTACCGGCAAGTAAAAAATCTGAGAAAGATAATGAGAAAAAAAAAGTTTTTTTTCATTGTATCATAATACTTACAGAACGTACATAATTGTTTTAAAAAAAATATAGAAAAAAAATATCTTGTTCAATATGAACTACCTAATTTTTTTTCTGATACACAGAATAATTCACTTGGTATATAAATATAACTAGATTGATACATTAGGTTATTCAAACAATATTACTGCAAAAAAAATAAAAACCGAGTTTTATTAACATTTATCTCGGATTTTTAATGGGCGGTAGCGACTCCTAAAACTGAATAAAAAAAATAAAAAAAAGATCAGTGACTTCTTTCTGGTCCTAGAACAGAATGAGGGGGTGAGAGTACGGGGTTAGAAAATAAGCAACACCCTATTAGAAACTATAAGGTGTGATTGTTATATTCTTTCTAGCAAGTGTGCGTTATGTGTACGGAGATCCTATGCATAATTTATTTTTGTTACAATATAGGACAAAATGTATCAGTGCACATGTCGAGGCGAGAACGAGTCCTCAAATATGCGAAATATCAACAATTGACTCAGATGGAATAATAGACGCATTGACAAGAAAATACTAAGAGCACATAAAATGGAGGTCAACAGACCACCACAACGCTGGGCTAATGATACCCGGCGATATGGAAAAAGCGCTGGAATGGAAAAAAGGGAAAGACACATTAAAAATCTACGATTGAAACGGGATGATTCATTTATTCTTAGTACGATTAATCTTTGGCGAAACGTTTTTTAGCGTCCGCACCCGCAACCGCTGCCAATGCCGCTACCACTGCCGCTGTTGCTGCCGCCAATCTGTTGAGTGATAGCAACACAGTCTCCACATCCGTACGACACAGGCACTGAGCCGCTGGTCGCGAACTGGCCTTCGAAGGCCACCGCGCTCAGGTACGGCAGAGTACCAGAGATGTCGAGGTCACCAGCCAGACCCAGGTCGGTGGCGACGGCGATGCCGGAGGGTGCGATAGGGCCGACGGAGGTGATAAGGAGGGCACCGCCATTGTTGGAGACGGAGATGGACTGGCACCCGCTATTGGACGACGATGAGGATGAGGGCCGGTAACAGCACTGGCCAGCGATGGACTGAAATCAAAATTTACGTTTTATTAGCTAAAAATAGTCTAGAAAGTACATGGGAGATTAATTTGGGAAACATGACTTAGTCACAACTTGTCAAAAACTGTGTTCCTTTTTTATTTAATATAATTTGTCGCTGAAAGACACAACTGAAACTGACGCTCTCGCAGACGCAGACGCAGAGTGCCATTTAAATTTTGACTCTGCTTTGGTCTTGTCTTCAACGTTCAGACACAATAGTGTAACTATTTAATAGAGGTTGTCTGGAAGAGATCGCTCTTTAGCGATAAGACCACCTGTTTTCTACCATTTTTAAATTAAGGTTTCAAATGTTAAAAAAATCTTGTTGGTGTGCAATAAAGAATTGTTGTTTTGGAATTTCTCTACTGAAAAGTGAATTGATAGATGATGTGTACTTACTTGGACCATGAGGGCAAAAGCGCAGATAACAACAGCCTTGGATGCCATTTTTAATGTTTCTTACTCGTCAGCTAGCAAAGAATGAATAGTTAGTTCCTGTCATTAGGTTTTATACACCCCTCTGTATCTATTGCTTCACGATAAGAAGTACTCTTTACCACTTTTCTATGAATAAAAATAATGAAGCAAATCGTCACGTACAGAAACGAACGTGATGGTAAGTAAGGCGAATGATATATTTTGCAAGATTCTAGAGCATTTTTTTTATCGCTGACCTATTTCCACACTTTCCATGCAACCACGAATATAAAAGGCGAAATTATGTTTTTTTTTATCATTCTAATATTTTTTATACTTTAAGCATTAGCACTTTAAAATGTCCCGCTTCGCAGTCCTCGCTCTGTTCTCAGCTTGCCTGATTCAGGTATATAGGACTTTGTAATCTTTCTCTTCAATATTGTCTCCTATTCTGAGCATAAATATCTGTGTTTTGCTTACAGTAATTGGCACCCATCTCAGTTATTCACATAACCTTTCTAACTGAATGTATAGACCGTAAAATTATTCATAATAATAATAGTCTTTAGGGAAAAAACAATGATTCACATACTTATAAAATATTTTATATAAGAGTTCTAATCCAGCAGGGTCTATTTACAGTATTCATATAATTATTTACCTACTGTTTCTTATGTATATTAACTTAAAACTAAGGAAAGAGTATTTAGAAAACATAATAAAATTGGCAAAGTAATTTTCAGTATTGTCCATTGCAGGTAGCATTCGGCCAAAACCAATGCGGTTGTAATCGGATTTCTTATGGAATACCTACATCCGCACCCGCAGTAAGTACCGTCAGCTACAGCGCGCCCAGCTACAGCGCATCGTCGACGTACGGCGGCTCGGGCACGGGGCAGGTCGGCGTGTCGGGCGACATCGGCGCGAGCGGCAACACCGTCGTCGTCGGCTCGGTGCCGGTGCTCGGCTCGGTCGACTTCAGCGGCACCGTGCCGGCGTCCGGATCCGTCTCCATCTCCGGACAATGCGGATGTGGTTGCAGCTAATTATTTCATTGATTTCAAAACTTAATATACAACTGCAAAATAAAAACCGTCTTATTTTAATTTTAAACCACCTGTTCTGATTTTTAGCTATTTTTTTGTGTCAATCATCATTGGCGTATCTAACATTAATTTTCAGGGGGGGCCTGGGGGGGCCTTGCCATGGCCTACGAGATGAAGCCATGCATTTCTATCGGTAACCCAAAATCCTGGGGTGTGCACTAGACCATACTGGGGTGGGCACGGCCCACCCGGCCACCCCCTAAATACGCCTATGTCAATCATCACTATCGATCGCCTTGTGTGCGTTAGAAACATCGAAATAGAAATTGGCGTAGTTTAGAAAACAATGAAAGTTGTGTACATTTCATGAATAGAACATTTTATATTTATATTGTTGTCGTACCTATATACCCTCACGCACTGATATTCTCAGAATGTGACAGGTGCTTCTTCGAACCGACCTTCATAGGTCCAGAAGAACAATATATTTATTTATTTATTTATTTAAACTTTATTGCACAAAAGAAAAACTTAACGTACAAAAGGCGAACTTAATGCCATGAGGCATTCTCTACCAGTCAACCTTAGGGCAAAGCAGAGAAATTGTAGGCGGTGCATCAAACAACATAATTACACATAATTAAAATACTCATACTAGCTACATACATATAGATAATAAACATACATACCTACATATATATGAATAGATACATACAAAGATAGATATATCGCATAGATTAAGAATTATATGTACATACTCGTAATTATCATGAACTTATTATCAATAAATACAATACTACTATTTGCAAAAATCATACTTAGATAATTAAAAACAATGTACCTATCCATAAATAACTACTGACGATTAAACTCTTTTAATACTTATATAAGTATAATGATTTCATAAATTGTGCCAAAGCAGGCTTTATGTAAGTACGGTGGACATCGGTGATTAATATCTTAATAACTAAAGGGTTGGGGATAAAAAGAAGCTGGTAGTCATTAATTTTCCATTCTTATATTCGTCAAAATAAATGTTCGAAGAAATATATTCGAAAATGACTTAGCTACATCCGCATCCACACTGTCCGGATATAGAGACGGATCCGGACGCCGGCACGCAGCCGCGGAAGTCGACCGAGCCGAGCACCGGCACCGAGCCGACGACGCAGGTGTTGCCGCAGGCGTCGATGTCGCCCGACACGCCGACCTGCCCGGAGCCCGTGCCGCCGTACGACGCGCAGCTAGCGGAGCTGTAGCTGGGAGCGCTCAGCGAGGGTACGCTGTAGGAGTACTGGTTGCAACCGCAACCGTACCCTTGGCTCATAGCGGTCTACGGATGGAAATAATAAAACTGTATTATAAATTTTGGTGTCCTATCGTTTGAACAACGTTTCACCAAAATAACGTTTCACCAAAATAACGTTTCACCAAAATAACGTTTCGCCAAATGATCATTTTACAAATGGTTCATTTCACCAAATAATCATTTGACCAAATGATCATTTAGCAACTGAGTCGTTTGACCAAACTTGAGGTGAATCAATCACCTTTCAGAGCAGATCCGACCAGGGACGGGACGGGACGGGACGGGACGGGACGGGACGGGACGGGACGGGACGGGACGGGACGGGACGGGACAGGACGGGACAGGACAGGACAGGACAGGACAGGACATCTTTATCCACATCCTCATCCTCATCCTCACCCTCATCCTCATCCTCACCCTCATCCTCATCCTCATCCTCAACCTCATCCTCATCTTCATCTTGAAATAACGTTTGGTTAAATGATCATTTGGTCAAATGATTATTTGGTGAAACGTTGTTTGGTCAAGTTATCATTTGGTCAAATGATACTTTTGTAAAATGATCATTTGGCGAAACGTTATTTTGGTGAAACGTTGTTTGGTCAAGTTGGTCAAACGTTTTTTGGTCAAACATTAGTGAACCATAAATTTTACGTCAACACCAAATTATTAATTAATTTATTTATTCACTCTTTACCGTGGACGAAAAAAAAGTATCCTATAACCATCTTTAGATGTCTAGCTATCCCTGTGGAAAAGTTGGTTAAATTTTATTCAGCCGCTTCGGCGTGATTAGAGGACAATGAAAATTATGACCAACAGATGGCGCCAGGCTGGCATGGCGAAGCGCGGTCATATAAAACAAAAGACTGCTGCCCCTGATGAAGAGCTCCATATGAGTTCGAAACATATCGGGCCGAAAACATTAAACTTATAATAACCAGTTTGTTTACCTGCACAAGACACGCTGCAAGGACAAAAATAGCGAAGCGAGCCATTTTATTATAAGTACTATATTCCTTGAACAAAGAAATTAGAATAATTTGATTCGATTGGAACTACAATTTTATACGAACGTTGTGTTGAAAGTAAGGAAATAGGTCAGTGGTAACGTCTAAGTATATCCGCTTTCTTACCTAACATTTAATTGTTTTTTTGGTGTCAAAATACTCTTTACTTCACTATTTGTGATAAGTATTATAATTATAACATGTTTAATTGTTTTTCTCATAATGAAGCAACAGATTAATGAGTAGTATATAACTCAAAAACATTGACCTATTAATACATTCTTGGTTCGTTAACAAACGTGTAAGAAACTTTGAAATAAAATGGCTTTCAAGGCTATTATCCTCTGTGCCTCGGCTCTCTTTGTACAGGTATGTGTTGCTAGCTTTTGGTTGTAACACAATTGACAACATTTCATATTTTTAACAGGCGGAAATTAATACAGATATCGAGAAAGCTTTGCGTCTTGTACAACCTAAAAAATATTTGAATTTATTGTTTTGTATGTAAAGAAATATAAGAATATACATAAAATAACTGCAATGTACGAAAATTATGTCTATGAAGAGTTGTAGTCTTCGACCTTTCCGCAATAAAATGAGCTGTCAATGATGTAAAGCTCAACGTTATTATTTTTTTTGGGTTTTGTGCCACAGGGTAAAAAACGGGACCCTATTACTAATACTCCGCTGTCCGTCTGTCTGTCCGTTTCTCACCACGCAGTATCTCATGAACCGTGATAGTTAGACAGTTTAAATTTTCACAGATGAAGTACTGTTGCCGCTATAACGACAAATACAAAAAAATACTAAAATAAATATTTAATGGGGCTCCCTTACAACAAACGTGTTCGGTTGCGTTAATTTTGCACCTCATTTGTATCCGGCGCGATACAACAGATGCAAACTTAACTTAACCCGGCCAGTTAAGATTGACAAGTATTTGTACGGAACCCTCGGTGCGTGAGTCAGGCTTGCACTCGGCCGGTTTTTTTAGGGTTCCGTACCCAAAGAGTAAAAACGGGACCCTACTACTGAGACTTCGCTGCCCGTCCGTCCGTCCGTCCGTCTGTCACCAGGCTGTCTCTCAAGAACGGTGATAGCTAGACAGTTGAAATTTTCACAGATGATGTAGTTTTATTGCCGCTATAAGAACAAATACTAAAAATAAATAAAATAAGTATTTAAGGGGGGCTCCCATACAACAAACATACAGATATGGTAGCGAGTCCCACTCGCACTTGGCCGATATTTTTATTTGTTAGACACCAGACTAAAGTAACCTACACATTATGTCATAGTCTTGTAGTTACAACTTTATAGAATTAGTACATTTTAATAAATTAGTTGTAAAATAATTGGTAACCTCAGAAATATATAAAATAACAGTGATTAAGTCCTCTTTTTCAGCGGAATACAGAAAAGTTATAAAATTGTAGTCTAAAAAAATATTAAATGCTGTCAGATGATTTTAAAAGGTGAAAACTAAAAACAATATTAAAATATTTACAATGAAGCGAAAAATTAAAAAATTTAACGGTTCAGGCAGGATTCGAACCTGCTTCTCCCACGGCTTTCCGGGCCAACACGGGCGTCCTATCAACTTGACCACTGAACCAGAGGCCAGAGCCGTTGAATTTTTCAATTTTTCGCTTCATTGTAAACATTTGGTTTACGTTAGCAGACGCTACTGCTTTGTTGAAAATATATTAAAATAATTCAGCGAATCAATGAATCAAAACGGTATTTTTCAGACCATCCTCGGACAGCCCTGCTACCGGCCCTCGTCCTCATCATCATCCAGCTGCGGATGCCAGTCCATCTCCATCCCCAGCAGCGGCGGTGATTTACTTATCACCGCCGTGGGCCCTGTCACCCCCGCCGGCATCGCCGTCGCCACCGACCTGGGCCTGTCCGGAGACCTGGACCTCTACGGCCAGCTGCCGTACCTGAGCGCCGTGGCGTTCGAAGGCCAGTTCGACACCAGCGGCTCTACGTGTGTGTCGTACGGCTGTGGGGACTGTGTCGCCATTACTCAGGAGATCGGTGGTGCCGGTCGTCTGCTCTCTCCCAGTGGTTGCGGTTGTGGATGCTAAAGACTCATATAGATTATAAAATAAATAAATATAAAACATATTGAAAAACGCCGTTTTACTGTTTGTAAAGTGCTAATTCATATTAGCGGCATCATCATTTTTATCGCCTCAGTCGACATAATATTACAACATCGGGAAATTGTGCCACTGATGCCAACACAGCGATCTCACAATTTCAAAGATCAACCGCTATACTGATACTCTAATTTGACAAAATTCACACAGAAAACTGGTTTGTTCAACTTATTTTCGACTTGACGCAATGAAAGCACGAAATAACAATGTTACTATCTAGAACTCAGGGAAAAGTAAAACTTACTCACTTTAAAAAGTTGGTTGAAATTATCAATATTTTGTCATTAATATGAAAAAAATATAATTTACAGAGAATAAGGCCTCTTAAGAGGAAATACCGCAGCTCACATTTCCATACCGATTCAGATTTCAGATTCAGAATCATTTATATCACGTTAAAATAACTGTATAATCTGTATAGTTAGCACAAGAAACAATAACCATAAGAATAATAATCAATAAGTAGCCAATAAGCCTGATATCGTGCTGGTAGATCGATCCAAGTTCCAGGCAGATGCTCGTCGACATCACCATCCCGCATGACGAGAACCTCGTGAAAGCCGAGAAGGACAAACTCAGCAAGTACCTTGACTTGGCTCACGAGGTGACCGCCATGTGGGATGTTGATTCGACGATCATTGTCCGGATAGTCGTTTCGGCGAACGTTCTTATAGCGAAGCGTCTCGACAAACATCTTAAGAGACTCTCGCTAGATGGCTGGATCAAGGGTCAGATACAGAAGGCGGTACTCCTAGACACGGCGCGCATTGTCAGGAGGTTCCTCTCTCTGCAGCCCTAACCACCGGTAGCCTGGGCCCTACCCCGCTGCTGGCGGCACCCTAGGTTAGGTTTTTAGAATGTGTTTATATTTGTAATGTATTTTTTTATATTTTACCTTTTATATAAATTTATTGTAAAAAAAACCTATTCTGAGAAACATGATTAAAAGTGTGAATAATAATCTATAATAAAATCTCCAAATAAGGATCGTCATCACAACTTTAAGTCATTAATTAAAACAAAACAAACAATCTATATACAGAGAAAAGAATAATCAGATGATATCTCCTAATAAGGGTCATTATCGCAATACAAAATAAAATAAAATACGAATCGAGGTTTCGTTCTGGTCTGTTTCCTCCTCCAAAACTAAACCAATCTTCACGAAACATTTCAGTTTTTTTTTTATGTTTCGTCATAAATATAAAATGAGCATCCGTAGCAACCATCGTCAAAATCAGCCTGAATGGGATGAAAATGCTCTGTGTCGGACGTTTTGATTTCCGCGCTAATTATTATAGAATTTCGACCAAATTTCCGCCGCAAACGGACGCCTCTAGCTAGTACACAGCCCTATAATAATTTGCGCAAATAAGAACGACACAGAATATTTCTTTCTCATTCAGTTCCTAAAAATTCGTAAAGATTGGTTATGTTTCGGAGCAGGAAACAAACGAAAACACAAAAACTCGATTTGTATAACCCGGTTACGTTAATTTTATACCTATTGCATGCGACGCCATAGTTAGTTAGGTTTCCGCCGCACCCCGCAAAATCTTACCTCGCACCTCCACCATAATGGTGGAGGGTCAGGGAAACTAAGTACTTGATCATTTAGATTTAATATGACCGAAATACATAAATATGGTTGTTTGTTTGGTAGCAACGCGAATAGGAATCATACATTATTTTTTTATGTCATTCAGCTGGCAGTGACAATCTCTATTTAAACTAAATACTTCTTTATAACCGGCCTACATCCCTACAGTACCTAACTTCACGTTAATTGACAGTATGGGAAAAGGAGCATAGATATATTCTCTTACGTTATCAGCGATTGAGGTAGTACTTATTGGCTGAGAGAGCGGAGCGTCTTCATATCAGCTTGGCTTAAACATTTTCGTATGTTCTATTTCCAGATGCTCGGATGTCACAGGTCGCATTTCTCAACAGATTCTCGCGAAATTCTTTGAACAGAAAGGTTACTCCGATTTTCGAAATTCGACCGTCGTATAGTGCCATTCCGCTCATTCAAATATACTTTGACAGGAGATCCAAAGAGATGGCACTATTCGACAGTCGAATTACGAACATCGCAGTAGCTCTTCAGTTTCGACAATTATATATTTTTTTTCTGTCAATTCACTGTTTCGAGATTTTCTAAAATGGCGGAGCTGTGGGACTTGAAAAGCAGCCAAGGCTGAGAATTTCGAAGAATGTTCACGAGATGCAAAAATATCACGAAGTTTTTGTAGAGTATTTCTTGAATCAGAGGCTGCAAAACCTTTTGCAGGGCGTACAAGGCGTGAGGCCGTACCTCTTGGCCGGTTTTTATCCAATAATATAACTATTATACCTACCGACACAGATTTTCTGAATAGAATGACTGAGTCATTAATAAATTTACCAAACATTATTAAAACACAGTACGTATTTTTTTCACGCATGCATTATTTATTTCGATTAAAGATTATGATTTTAGCGTCCGCATCCGCAACCGCTGGCGGAGATGGAGGGCAGGCTGCCGCTGCCCCCGATCTGCTGGGTGATGGCCACGCAGTCGCCGCAGCCGTACGACACCGGCGCGGAGCCTCTGGTGGGGAACGTGCCCTCGAACGCCACCGCGCTCAGGTACGGCACCTGGCCGGAGAGGTCCAGGTCCCCGGACAGGCCCAGGTCGGTGGCGACGGCGATGCCGGCGGGCGCGATGGGGCCCACGGCGGTGATGCCGAGAGCGCCGCCGCTGTTGGGGATGGAGATAGACTGGCATCCGCAGCTGGATGAGGATGAGGGCCGGTAGCAGATGGTCTGCCCGACGATAGACTGGAATTTGTTAAAAAACATTGGTGTTTCTGGTATTCAAAGCTTTAAAATGTGCCTTGATCACCCTCAATACCTTTCACCCACGACTAACGTTGTACACCTTTGACATTGCCTACTAATTTGCAAAATCAGATATAGTGACTACCATCTAACAGTCCCTTGAAGGGGAAATACTACACTTGTTGGCCAAAATTCCGTCGTATACGGACGCCTAGTATACAAATTCTATAATAATTTTTGGCAAAAAATTGAAACGGATATTTCCTTCCCATTAAGTCCTTAAAATTTCGTAAATATTGGATAAGTTTTGGAGAAGAAAACAGACGAGAAAGAAACCTCGATTTGCTTACCCTGATCACGTTAGGACCTCATTTGTACCGATTCGTATCCGACATAAAAACCAGGTGCAAGCTTAACGTATTCGATTGGTAGTTTGGGAATGTGCAGTGAAAATTATGTCCTGTTAACCAGTGACAGGAAATCTGGATTTAATTGTACAAGGTATTCGTATGTGCAAAAAGATCCTACTTCTCCACAAGGTTTAGGACATGACGTGTTTTGAGTTAAGTGCGATACTTTGAAGTAACCACGGATGGAATACTCTTTTGTGGTTTTGCGCCAATGAGTATGGGTCATTGGTTCAACGACGCTAGTTCATCCATACTAATATTATAAATGCGAAAGTGTGTCTGTCTGTCTGTTACCTCTTCACGCTTAAACCGCCGAACCGACTTAGATGAAAATTTGGTATGGAGATAGTTTGAGACCCGGGAAAGGACATAGGATACTTTTCATCCCGAATAAATTTAGTGTTCCCGTGGGATGAGCGGGTAACACCGCGGGGCACAGCTAGTATCAAATAATTACACAAACACGAGGCATGAGGAGATTAAAAGATGTATGTCAGGACCGTAGCAGGTGAAAAGATGTGGTCTCTGCCTACCCCGTTGGGAAAAAGGCGTTATTTTAAATGCATATGTACAAAAACACGCGTTTAATAATGAAATGTAATTACCTGGATGAAGAGAGCCGAAGCACAGAAGACAATAGCCTTGAAAGACATGTTTTAAATGTTTCTTACACGTCTGTTAACAAACTAAGAATTAATTAATAGGTTAATGTTTTCGAGTTATATACTACTTTCCTATCTCTTACATTTTGCGTGAGAAACAATAAAGCATGTTTAAATTCGCATTTCATCATAAATAGGTTAAGCAAGTGAGTTTTGACACGAAGAACCAAGTAGCTATTTAGTAAGTGGAGATATTTTAGCGTTATCACTGACCCATTTCCACACTTTCGAAACAATTTCAGTATATAAGTGGAATAAAAATATGGTTCAATTATTCATATTTCTTCTTTCAAGGAATATTTACTGAACTCAACATGTCCCGTTTCGTAGTTCTCGCTCTGTGCGTCATGGCTTGTCTCATCCAGGTATGAAAGTACATAACTAGGGGAGTGATTCGTGAATGTCCCTGGGGCCATACTTATGCTATCTGGGGCTTTACGAATTTCCGCCCGTGGCCTGTCTAAAGTTTTACGTTATTATGGGAGAGAATCCCACTTGCCTAGGGTAACGTAAGTAGTTTTAATTGCTATGGTATGTCGATACAAATATCAACACGCGAAGAATTATTATTTGCGCTCATACGTAGTCCATACCGGAACTCGAACCCGGTATCTTTAGATTACCGGTCCAACGTCTTAACCTATTTTATTTTTAAAAGGTTTTTGCGTGTTAATCTTTGTATTAATTAAAAAATCACTTCGAAAAACGTAATGGTGTTTCGATAAAGCACGTGTAAATGATCAAAGAAAACTAAACACATTTCAAAAAGCTAATTGACTAGCAGACATAAAATAAATACTTAAGGCTTCTTATCCGTTCAATCATTTATATTTTAAAACCTACAGTTTGAATTTCTCATTGATATTTTTTGTTATTTCATAGCTATGTTACTACCTAGAACTCAGGGAAAAGTATTTATTCACTTTGAGGGGCCTTATTCCTTTTAAAATGCTGATTGTTTAGACATTTTTCTCTATGGTCAAACATGTTTCTTAACATATTATTGATGTAACTACTAGAACAGGGCTATTGGGATTTACTAGTATATATTTGAAACCTACAGTTTTAATTTTTCATTGATAATTTTTGTTTCAAAAACTACTGGAAATTGACAAAATTCACGCGGAAAATCAGTTTTTTCTGAACTCGGGAACAAGTATAATTCACTTTAAAAAGTTAGTTCAAATTCTCAATATATTAGTAAAATTTCGACATTACTTGGTGCTTGGTATCACGCTCGCTCGTCTTACTTCTATAACTAGTAAAACTAGCTGGTGGTAATAGTTAAATCCAAATAATTAGTGGTACTAAATGGTATTTTTTCTTTCTTTGTTTTTGTTTATTCTAGATTATTTCTTTCTCGTTACTTAAATGGTTCACGCTAAGTTATTAATTGTTATTGGCACAGTACCTACCTAGAATGTATCGTAGGTTAAAAATATTATTCATCAAAATGTGTCTTAGTGAGAACTGTCAAGGAAATAAGTGCATGGTTACTGTTTAATTGTATATAGATTGTAAGACTATCCTGTGCCTGTTTCTGTTTGATCACCAATAAATAAAAATAAAATAATCTATGAAAAAAGTACATTCTAAAATGTATAAGGCCTCCTAAATCATAATTTTATAGTCTTAGATGTTGTGTCGTATAATTTATAATATTGTATATCATTTCCATCCGTAGACCGCTTTGAGCCAACGAGGGTGCGGTTGCAGTGGCAACCAGTATTCCTATGGCTCGCCTTCGCTGAGCAGCATTGGCATGAGCGCTCCCAGCTACAGCTCTGCTAGCTGCGCGTCGTACGGCGGCTCGGGCACCGGGCAGGTCGGCGTGTCGGGCGACATCGACGCGAACGGCAACACCTGCGTCGTCGGCTCGGTGCCGGTACTCGGCTCGGTCGACTTCCGCGGCTGCGTGCCGGCGTCCGGATCCGTCTCCATCTCCGGCCAGTGTGGATGCGGGTGTAGCTAAATTATCGGATGTTTTCGATTTTAATGATTATACAGATTCGTAAAAACGTTTGTATTTCCTTATTACACATATTATACGTACCTATATGCAAAAGGCATTGCTGACATTAGTATCAGATTGGTAAATTTTTATAAGTTAGTGGTGCCGAAGGTAGTAAGGTAAAGTTTGACGTAAATTTTAAACCCAGATAGCCCGACCAGGGGGCCTATGATGGTTGCGTTTATCACGTGATAAATAAGTGATAAAGCATCTGTCACTCACGCTCGCATCTTGTCAAAACGGGACGGATGCTTTGTCACTTATTTATCGCGTGATAAAAGCAACCATCATAGGCCCGCAGGTGATATAACACGGGTAATTTTTTTCTATATGCTTGGCTCAGCGAACTGTGTGTTTACTCCATAAAAGAGTTTTTAAACATTAAAACGCATAATTGTACATAGTTCTCTTTTTATGTGTAAAAAAAAATTAGGTTAAGAAAGATAACGCTATATTTTAATACATTTTTAAGTATGAACAAAATTTGGCTGAAACTTATTGTTTGCATGCTTAATTAAGCCGAATTTGGAGATGTATAAATATGTTTACCATCTAATTGTACCCATTTTCTGCAAATAAACATATTATTATTATTATTAATAATAATTTACTCTAATGCTTGTTGCGATTTCAGATATCGCAAAATTTACCCAGGTTCCAAAAAGTTCGTTTAGGTGAAAGTGGGTTAAATGTTAAAAATATTTGGGAACATTACAATTTGTTCCGATGGTATACGTGGTGGTACTCGGACTCTACGAATAGTTTATTTTTATCACTTAGTTTGTTTTATATATTATTTTTATAACCTCTATGTGACTATTTTTTTACTCGCGACCCTATGTTTATCATTTTACATCAACAAAATTTGGGATCTGTAACAGTTTTGAATTTTCTTTCGTTAAATACGGTTCCGCCTTAGTATATTTTAATCAGCGGTATTTTTTTGCTGTTGTAAGTAACATTATTATGTGACCTTTTCAGCTGTTCTGCACATTCTGTCATACGTGCCTGGCGCCATCAAGTCGATTACCTATTGGTTAAACATATTATGGATTAATTTATACTAATATTGTAAATGAGAAAGTGTGTCTGTCTATTACCTCTTTAAGCGTCAACCGCTGAACCAAATCAGATGCAATTTGGAATGGCAATCATTTGAGTCCCAAGAACGGACATAGATACTTATTTTTATTAAAGCAGTAACGTCTGCTAACGTAAACTAAATGTTTACAAATGAAGCGAAAATTGAAAAATTTAATGATTCGGACAGGATAAGAAATAAGTAATTCGGGTGTAGCACATCGTTACTATCGATTCTCAACAAATTTGAGACGATGGTGCCGACGATAAAGTCTAAATCTTTACGGTAGATGGCGCTACGATGCCACCCTAAGGCATGTCGAAGCAACTGGTTGAAAAATTCAATGGCTCTGACATCTGATTCGGTGGTCCAATTGGGAGGACGCCAGTGTTGGCCCGGAAAGCCGTTGGAAACGCAGGTTCGAATCCTGTCCGAATCATTAAATTTTTCAATTTTCGCTTCATTTGTAAACCACGTCCGTGGTTATTCCGAAATTCACCCCTTTAGGAGGTGAAAAGGCGAGAAGGAGTTTGTATAGAGATAGTTAAAGTCCCAGGGAAGGACAGGAGGATAGTTTTGTGTCCCGAAGCACTCATTTTACACAGATGAAGTTGCGGACAAAAGTTAGTCATAGATAATTAATCATACCTATACTATTACACAAACCAAGTTAGTCATGCATGAGTAAGAAAAGTTAATTGTGTTAGTTAAGTTGGCCACAAGTGTGCCAATTCCACTGAATTCTAATGATTGTGTAGAATTAATATGTTTCGGTATTTAATTATAAATACAATATTGTCACCGTTGCTTCGACTGAAGTAAATTAAATATGATTATTCTTAATATGAAACAAAAAAGTATCTCTTAAGATAAAAACTGTTCATATTTTATAAAAACCTATAGCATTTCTATTTATATACACACAGGAACTTCATCCATTGTACGGTCAGCATTAAAAGTAGCATGGTATGGTATATATGGTACATGTCGAATTGCATACTGAAATGGATTTTGATTATTGCATGAAAGAAGGATAAACCACCAAATACAGCACTTTAACAAAATTTGAGCGCTTCAACCGTCTTATTACTGTCTGTATATTGACCAATTATAAAAGCAAGCAACATCATTTCTAAAATAATTGTAAGAAGCTACGGCTTCTAAAGGACATTTTGGACAACAAAACGGGATTGGATAGGGTTTATGGAGTTTGAATAAACTTCCTGAGAAACAATTACACTTCTGACGTTACTAATATTTTGGGTAAGTTAGAAAGTAATACAACGAAATAGTATTTTATTCATTATCATATTTATTGCTTATACCTACATTCAGTCAGAGATCAAAGACTACATCCGCAACCTCCACGATTGATGCTAAGCGAGCCACCAGGCAAACTGCAAGCATTCCCTCCGATCTGCTCGTTGATGGCGACTGTATCGCCACAGCCGTACGACACCTCCGCTGCGCCGTTGGTCGCAAACTGACCCTCGAAAGCAACTGCGCTGAGGTATGGGAGTACACCAGAGAGGGCCAGATCTCCGGACAGGCCCAGGTCTGTAGCGACGGTGATGCCGGCAGGCGCAATTGGACCGATGCTGGTGACGACGAACGCCCCCCCGTTGTCTGATACAGCGATTGAGCTGGGTGACAGCTGGTAGCCATTATTCTCGGATATGCCGATCGACACGCGGTTAGAGCTGCAGGGGGCGGGTATAGGCTGGTAGTAGGATTGCCCGTTGCCTTCTTCTGACACTGTGATGGATACAGTTTCCGAGTTGCAGCCACAAGGCTTAGAAGCCGGAGGCCGGTAGTACGATAATCCAGCGATAGACTGAAAAGAGAGATTGTGTTTTAAATATTTTTTTAAATTCTCAACCGACTTTAAAAAGGATTTTTTTTGTTTTGTTTGGTAGATCATACTTCAGAGGCGGTCCCATATAAAGTTTATTGAAATTGATTTGTCAATTGTTATAAAACAAAAGAAAAGTTGGATCGTGGGCAAGTCACTCAAGGTGGCCAGTATATGCCTGAAATGTTGGCGAAAATATAAAGAAGAGAAACTATACACATGTTAAACGATTAGTCATCACGTTGATTACTGATTCACTTTATATTTAAAATCATGTATTTATTTTGGAGAATGTACAAAGACGTATTATTGTTTGTATTTGATATTTCAAACTATTCTAAAACCACAAAGGTATTTTTTTTAAACCAGCGTGGTGGCAAACAGGTGTACGGCCGACTCATGGTAAGCGGCAATATGCATAAAAAGCGTAGAAGTTGGTTAAAAACATTCAAAACATATTCAACTATAACCTGAACCGATACAGCAAAGGCACAAATGACTACTCAAATGAGTATTTAAAATTCAGAAAAAGTGTGTGAGAGTAATTTGTAACGCATGGTTTGACGAAAGCTGTGTCCCCCTATTCAAAAAGCTACACATTCTGCCTTTGCCCTGCTTATAAATCAGGGAAGTATGCGTTTTTGTAAACTCCCACTTACATTACTTCCAAAAGCGTGGAGAAACTTACAAAGGCAGACAAGATTGAAAGGGAGGCACCTGCTATTAAAACCACAATGCTGTGAAGCAATGTACCAAAAATATATATATAACATGTGCATTGACATATATAATCGCATCCCTGACGAAATTGTAACCCTTCATGGAAATATTTTTAAGGATAGACTAAGTAGCTGGCTTATTGACAATTGTTTTTATAGCGTAAAATATTTTCGCGAGACATGTAGAATTATTATTGACATTATATTTTGATTTTATTATTATTTATTGGAAATGTTTCTTTTTAGATTATTATAATTCAATAAAAAAAATAAAAAAAAAATAGGTGTACGGCCGACTCATGGTAAGCGGCAATATGCATAAAAAGCGTAGAAGTTGGTTAAAAAAAATCAAAACATATTCAACAAACCTGAACCGATACAGCAAAGGCACAAATGACTACAGCTTGAAGCGCCATTTTGTCTGTTTATATTGAAGAATTTGTTTATTTTTATCGCTTAACTTGTGACAAGCTTACAGGTTACCAAATTTATGATTAATTTTGGTACTGGTGTTAGTTTTTATAGTATCCTTTATCTGTTGCCTCATGGAAGAAATCCATCCAGTCTCAGTTATGAAAAATTATTAAGTCATCATAATCACGTTCTGACACACACTTCTTATCTACTTTCACCTGTAAAGGAACAAACTGTAGGTGAGCGTTATCTCTGAACCAATTACTTAATTTATTGATATTGTTAGTATAAAATATTTGACACCCGTTGATTTGATCATTGTGTGACAAAAGAAAGTATCAGACAATGTCTCGCTTCGCTATCCTCGTTTTGTGTGTCCAGGCTTTCCTGATTCAGGTAATTGTATTAAACAGATTAAAATAAATAAATATAAGCCGGTCCAGCGCGTTACCATTCCGCCACCCTTACTCCTAAGCAACCGTTCGAATTTTTTCTTATGTTTTGTGTGACGATCTTTGCATTGTTTATTTGAAAGTTTACACCAACGCGCTGGACCGGCAATCCAGAGGTACCGGGTTCGAATCCAGTCTCTCTGAATTTTTCTTTGAGCTTTGATATTTGTATCAATGGTTTAATACAAAAAAAATGTGGTGTACCTATTACCCACATTAAAAAAGGGGACATTACATTTTTCATTTTATAAAATACGTTTGTTTTACTTCCGACAGACTGCTTTGAGCCAACAATGCGGTTGTAGCCAAATCTCTTACGGCTGCGGTGGACTGCCAAGCCTTAGTTTGAACAGCGGTAGCCTGGGGCTGTCAGGCATCGGCCTCAGCGCGCCCAGCTACGCATCATCGGCGTACGGCGGCTCGGGCACGGGGCAGGTCGGCGTGTCGGGCGACATCGGCGCGAGCGGCAACATCGTCGTCGTCGGCTCGGTGCCGGTGCTCGGCTCGGTCGACTTCAGCGGTATCGTGCCGGCCGCCGGATCCGTCTCCATCTCCGGACAGTGCGGATGTGGTTGTAGCTAATTTTTTTATGTGAACGGAACGTTCATATTAGTATAATGTAATAAATTCCAATGTTAATTGAATAAAGTCTTTTTATGTTATACCTTTATTTATTATTATATTTTATCAAACAATATTACAATAGCAGCCTAGCAGTGGGACACTTAAAATAGGTTGTTAAAATTAATAAAAACCTAAATGAAACCACCAAAACACTGCCTTCACAAGTAGCTGATCATCATGAGACCCTCATTTAAAGAGTGATATAGAAAATGCTACTAAACGTGAACATATTTACAAAATTTCGAAATGATAGCTTATATTGGCTGAGATCTTATCACTTGTTCCAATTACAGCTGAATGTATTTGAAACTACTGGTCCTATTTCTTCCACACATATCGACGGACATGTCTTTCATTTAAAAATGACCTTTAATTCGTCCATCCGTCCGGGAGCTAGGATGCCACAGATAAACCACTGTTTTTTCGTCAGAGCTTAATAAAATCATAAATATTGACACAAATTACTTGTTATATTGCTTACATTACAGTGAATCACGTTACATTTTCCTATATCGTTTTTTCTCCATAATTGATTGTTCTGTGTCAGACCGTTTCGATTTCTGTGCTTATATTATTACACAATTTATTTACTAGTATGGATTTGGCCAAAATTTCGCTTCAAACAGACACGGAGTTCTATAACAATAAGCCCGAAAATCTTAACAATCCGACACAGAAACTGTTTTTATCATTCAGTTTCCATAATTTCGTTACAATTGGTTAAGTGTTGTAGGAGGCAACAATCGAGGACTAAACGTCGAATATTTCCAACCCTGGTTACTTAAAGTTTGAACCTCACTTGAATGCGACGCCATAGTTATCACATGTAAACTTAACGCAAACTGACGGTAAGGAAAATTGGCCGTGGAATTTGAGGAAATATTATTTTTTATGCCGATTTGATATTTTTTAAGAGGGTAAGACAGTTCAATCCCCTTAAATTTTTAAGAGCAGTTGGTTTAAAATGTTATCCATGTAAAAGTAAACTGTTGGACAGTTGCTTCGCTAGGTACCTGTAGTGTTGCTATCCTTATCTCGTGCGCATACGTCAGAACCAACGGAGTGGGGTGAGTCACTGTCCGACCCTTGCCGAGACTGGTGGTGCTGGTGGTGCGTCGTCGAGCTAAGTTCTTGCATAGTGACCTATATAAACAGCTGTACTGTGCCTGGCATAGGGTTAGGTATACTACAAGTGACGACGAGGACAAAAGTGAATAGAAATCTAATTACGCCTTCAAAAAAAAAAGAATAGGCGGGAACACGACAAAAGCAGTCTAACGTGTACTTGCACAGTAAATGTATAATAAATACAGGGCAAGCTCGATAGTGATATGATACATTGTCATTGAAGTTAATTTATCCAAGTTATAGTTTCACTAATAACTGTGGAACAAAAGACATCTACCTAGTAGGTAGCGGTGCACTGCTCAACTATCCCAGTACAGGGATCGACTCGTAAACAAGTTTTAGTTTGTAATGGGTCATTCGTTTAAAAAATAACGGTTATTGCACATTTGCAAATAACTCCTGGCGAATCATGCAGTTTTACTTACTTATAGATATTATTTTTGTCCGATATTTACTAACGGTATTAATGTCTAATATTTTTACCGGAAATGCGTCGATACCGCGACTCGTATATAATGAAAGATTTGTAAACCATAAAAATTATGTACCTACCTAGGCACAATAAGGAGGTATTGTTTAATAAGCGCAACGTATCTAAGTACCTATCTACTCGCGCCTACAACGTAAAATTAATGCAATTGTACAGTTTAAAACCATTGGAAAACATATAATAAATAATAATAATATAAAAAAAGTGTGATGAAATGTTATATTAATCATGAAATAACGATCTGACTTAGAAGCGCAAGTTTATAGTAATTTATAATAACGGCTTGCAGGTAGATATATTTGAAAGTTTGCGATAGCAAAATTACTCAAGTAAACTAGCTTTAGTAAACAGTTCAGTTGTCAGAAATATTATCATTAATTATAAATAGACTTCGGTTGCTTCTAACGGCATTTGAGGCAGATTAGATCGGGTGCAGTATAAATTGTTTACGAGGTTGATAAATAGGTAACTAAGTTACTACATTTTGATAATACCTTGCGCTGCGGGGTCAATAGGTATGAAAGTAAACATTGAAGTGTTTAATGTTTATTTCACTTAGTTATTTACGGGAACGTAATATGTATGATGAAATATCCGTGTAGGTATATGGGTTTACGAGTAGTCAAACTGTATGATTGGTGTTGTAAATAAACTTGAAGCAGAGTATATTGTACCTGGTCATTTAATTGGCAAGAATATAATGTTTACTAGTCATTATGGTATACTGATCATTCAATTGATGAAAAAGACAAAGGTCTTGTACACCTAGCAACTGAAATCAAATATGTTGTGTCATTTAATTGACATATTGTTTTAACACTTCTAACATTGACCAAGGTCATGGTATAGCAGTAGTTAAGCGGTCGTTAAAACGACTAATGGCTAAAGGGCCAGTACGAACATTAAATTGTTTAGCAAGCGGTGAGATGAATGCTCCGCTTGAATCATTTGATTGATTGGTTCCGGGACGCCCCAAAAGTACCCATGTCAGCCATAACCTTGGAAAAAATCCATTGCGAAGGCGAGACCTCTTCGATCGGTCTGAGATAGGAGCGTTCGAAACAAGCACTCCATGTATATTTGGAGGTGTCAGCTATCACAGATAGCCAAAAGAAGAGAGCAAGCCTCTTGCATTTCGGAGAAATTGAGCTCTAAGAAATATATTACAATATCCCTGGAGCGGACGCGGAGCCAGGTGTCAGCATAGAGGTATTTGCGATAGCCTTAGCAAAATTCGATGATTACTTTGCTCCTGCAAACAAAGTACGGTATATGAAATGAACGCCACGTATTCCGTTTGATGAAACAGGAACAGGATGAAAAGTTCGAGAAATTTCTTGTACGGCTGCGACAAGCCGATAAATGCAATTATAAAGATGAATATGAACACATCATTGATCAGATCACGGAAAAATGCCTAACAATAGTTACGTAAAAATAAGAAACTATTAAAACACAAGTTTTCGGTTGCTAAATGTAAGATAATTTTATTTTGGGTAGTGTATATTAGTCACGGGGTTCGTGCTGAGGCCTACCCACGACATGAGGCTGAGGCCTATCCACAATGCACCACTGAGTGGAAAGTTGCTTACATAAATAAGAAAACGGTCAAAATGTATTATTTTTAATATTATTTAGTAGTTGTGCACTCGAGGAATATGAATATTTAGCAGTTTAGCGTTATTCTCGAATGGGTCGTGTTACTAATCTTCGACTGCGCAGTGGCGCAGTGGATGACGGATCACAATATAATAATTATGAACAAATTGGGAAAACGATTGGACTGCCTAGGCGTCTATTTAATTTACACGACTGTTCATTTGTTCGTGCGTAATTGAATACGCTACTTAATACTTTCCTATGGAGTGGGCTTGATCGTTCTGAATTTCCAAATATATTGACGGGTTAAATATTATAGTGTGATAAGCTTAATTTGTCTTTATGTTGAAAATGTATTTTTTTTGAATAATTATCTAGAGTATCTTGTATAGTTGATAAACAGTATGAACATCCAGCTTAAGGGTTGTACATTAATGTCATTAATAGGTACATATGACACGTATAGGTGCATATGTCACATGTAGTCAATTGGGTATAACAAAATCAGTAATTAAAGAACAGCAAATACGTCTTGTAAGGCATAGTATAATATAGGTATAGTATTTGATAGGCCAAACGGGTTTAAGTGATATGGAAAACTCCTAAGTGCAAAGTCATTAGTCAATATGATAAGCTCTGACTGTATTGTTACTGGAAACTTTAACTTTATGTCAGGGGTCAATTTGATTTGTTTATTTATTTCAAATAATTACACAGCTTTACAGTTAGTACTAATGCACTGTGAATTACAAGAATAATTTATCATAACATGCTACATATGAGGTAGATTCAATTACTGAAAAATTACATTCATCCATCGCCTTACAGTACCTTAAACATTCATGACACACAATTATCCAGCTACTTCCAAAAAACGTCCAAATCCGATGCTGATGCGAGAAGCGCATTAAGTTCTCGTAAGGCTCTAACTAGAGGAGAGTTTTTCGCGCTATGGTTCGCGCCTCAGGAGCAGCCAACAGTAGCAGGCAGCGTGGACGAAAATTGAACCTCGATTTATAAGGGACGAACAATCGGATAACCTGACTGACCAGCTCCGGACAGCCAGAACATCCTCGCAAGATTTTACAAGCACTAGTCAGCACATAATTTCGTCTAACCTCGAGGGAATAGATTGATAGACCACGCTGAATTGCCAATATGACAGGCTAAGGCGTTATGAGGTCAATTTGATAGACCATGCTGGATTGCCAATATGATAGGCTAAGACTTTATGAGAGGTCAATTTGATAGACCACGCTGGATTGCCAATATGATAGGCTAAGCGGATTGTTAAAGTAAGCGAAAGGCATTATGAAACGTCTATTTAGTAGACCGCGGGAACCAAACTATTCGTAAGAAAGATAGTAAGGCTTAACGGCTAAGCAAATACAATTGCATGGAAGGTCAATTTGATAGACCATAGATATATTATAAGCGGTATGTAAAGTGCCGCGTTCGTGCTGGAAGGTCAATTTGAAATACCATATGTATTAAACATTCCTTTAAATTTATATTAAATAACTCAAAGTGTTCATAAACTGGAGTATTTGCTTTTGAGACTTCCATTAAAACTTGAATATCGATGGCTTCGACGCGTCGATTAAATTGAAATACGAGTATACTGTGCTTTAAAGCTTTCATTCAATTGGAAAAAGCTGTTGTTTTAAGACTTCCATTAAATTGGAATATCTGAAGTATCAGAGGGCCGGTAACATGGGAATATGACGTGTTCTTGACTCCCGTTCAATTGGGATACTCGAGGTCTCAAAGCCTCCAGTGAATTGGAATTGATTGACAACCTTAATTGAATTGACAATAGTTTGGCACTTCAAATGAATGCCTGGATAATACTGTAATAGTTTTACATCATTTTTAAATTGACAAAAGTGGCATTTAAAATGAATGCCTATATTAAGTGGGATTGTTTAACAACCTCCAGTATATTGACAAAAGTTTAGTATTTCGAACAAGAGCTTCCATTAAGTTCGAATCGTTTGAAAACATTAAGTAAATTGACAATAGTCCGGTATTTCAAACGAATGCCTCCATTAGATAGAAATTGTTTATCAACCTTCAATTGAGAATGGTCTGGTATTACAACTAAATGCCGGAATTAAATTGGAATTGGTATATCACTGTGATTTTAAACCTTGATCCAATTAGAAATGTGGTGGTTTAAAAACCTCAATTCAATTGGATTTGCAATTAAGTTTAGTATTTCAAATAAGTGCCTTCATTAAATAGGAATCGTTTCACAACATTAATTAAATTGCCAATGATGGTTCTGTATTTCAAATGAATGGCTCCATTAAACTGGAATTATTTATCAACCTTATATTGAGAATGATCTGGTATTTTAAATTAATGCCGCAATTAAATTGGAATTTGTTTATCTGTGATTTCAAATCTAGATCGAATAGGAAAAGACGCGGTTTCAAAATCTCAATTCAATTGGACCTTAGTTGCAATTTCGAAAATTTATTTGGATTCTCATATTCTTTTGAATGGTATATATCGTAATTTCAGATGACAAATTATAATGATGACCTTAGTGAGAATATTGAACGAGAGGACATGATGACGTGTAAAGCAAGTTAGCTACTTACAATGGAATATAATAGAATAGAATAATTTTTATTTTACCAAAAGAAATATTTCTACATTTAACATAATTTAACAGTGACTTCCACACTAGGCACAGCCTGTATCGTGGAAGTCGTATCATACACAGGTTCGTTAACAATGCGGCTATAGACATGCCTTAATTAAGAAATTAAAACTAATAAATGAACAGTACTACGATAAATACATATATACTATCAGTATCAGTTTCATAAAAACAAAAAAAAAAAAAAAAAATGAAGTTGTTAAAATGGGGAAAAGAACAAGCAATAGTCCTTAAGCGCTTGACAAAGTGGTTGTTGTGCAATAATTATCCAGATAAGGCTTCATGTCACAATTCTTAAAAATTCTAGAATGAAGTGTATAACCCTTGTTTTGTATAATTCTTTTATTTTTCAAATAAGTTACACAATATTACAGTAATATAACCTACATGCTTTGGAACTACAAAACTACATGCAGACCAAACTTAAAACTAGTTACATTTAATTCAATAAGCGCCTTAATGGCGTAAACATAATGGCGTGGCTCCTTTGCTTTGTTCGACCTCTGGAATAGCTGTCATGTGCGACTATTTCTCGCGCGAGATATTTGCCCATCTCTTGCAGCTGTGCAGTGGTGTGAGGGAATGACGGCTAGCGCTGTCGCGCGACGGGAACGGCGAGGCGTGGTTACGCTAGACAGGCTGGCGTAGGATTAGGCAGATAGTAGCAGCCTGTAGCGGCTGGGACACGCGTAGCTCAAACGAGCTGAATTGCACGTAGTGACAGGTCTGAAGTGGTACACCTTCATGTCCTGGTTGGACACGGTGTCGCAATCCCAAGAACTGAATTAACCAGCTCGCTTGTGCCACTTAGTCTTGCGGGGCACCATGCGCGCCTTGCTCTTCCTTTCCACCAGTGTGACTCCCTCCCTATCCACATTGGTGTGGGAGAACTTTTCCTTATCGCGAACCCGTACGGGGCCGGTTAGCTGCGACAGACTAACCGGCGACTACAGCATATTGCACGCTGAAGCGACTTCGAATCGGTATCCTTTGTGTATCCTCGATGTATCCTCTATATGGTTGTGTCAACAAGGTTCGCGGCAAGTTTATATTGCAAAGCTAGTTCTAAATCAAATGAGATCACAAATTAAACTATTAACCGGTCTAGATAACATAAAACAAGACTGATTAAATACTTTATGGGTTTTGAGTGAAACAACCTTTTTATTTAAATATATAAACATTCACATATTATTATTTATACGATAACCAATTAATCTAATTTTAATTAAAATAAAAAAGGGATGTAGTGTTGCTATCCTTATCTCGTGCGCATACGTCAGAACCAACGGAGTGGGGTGAGTCACTGTCCGACCCTTGCCGAGACTGGTGGTGCTGGTGGTGCGTCGTCGAGCTAAGTTCTTGCATAGTGACCTATATAAACAGCTGTACTGTGCCTGGCATAGGGTTAGGTATACTACAGTACCTACTATTCTTGTCATTGTAAGTTTTTACTATCCACAGTATCAACCCTCCAACTATCTGAATAAAGGATCATAAAATACCATAATAAATAATACTCCGACATAGTATACTATGTGATTTTTATCCAGTTAGTATGTTAAGGAATTGGGCAGTAAAGAGTCCTTGGTTATGTATTAATCAATGGCTTGCTCCTTCAGAAGAGTAGTCTCTATGGCATCATTGCCGCTGCTTTTTTTAAACAGATTTTCAGACCGTGAGTGAAAGAAAAAAAACTTAAATACACGTTAAATACAGTTTTATAATCGTTTCTATTGACAATATTCAAGTCTTCAAGTGAGTGTTTAGTAACAACCACAACCACAGCTTCCTCCCCCCACACGGTTGATGCTAATGGAACCAGCCCCAGCGTTGACACTGCCACCGATCTGCTCATTGACGGCGACTACGCCGTTCCCGCAGCCGTACGATACCGGCGCAGCACCGCTGGTCGCAAACTGACCTTCAAATGCAACTGCACTCAAGTATGGAAGCGCACCAGAGAGCCACAGGTCTCCAGACAAACCTAAATCAGTATCCACAGCAATGCCAGATGGTGTATTTGGGCCGATGCTCGTGGTGACAAAAGCGCCTCCGTTATTCGGCACAGCGATGGACACGGATGGGGCACTTATAGCGGACCGGTAGTAAGATCCACTGCCCTCAGATATGCCGATAGACACGCGGTTAGAATTGCAGCTGGACACGGGAGTAGGTAATGGGATAGGTTGAGGGCGGTACTGAGCACCTTCAGACAAGGTAATGGATACACTCTCAGAGTTGCAGCCGCAACTGGGTTGGATTGGTCGCGGAAGAGGCAAGGGTGCAGGTGCGGGCCAAGGGACGGACAGAGGCTGGTAGCAGGACTGGCCGGTGCCCTCAGACAAGGAGATGGAGACAGTTTCGGAGTTGCATCCGCAATTGGGTGGAGCGGGCCAGGGTAAAGGCTGGTAGCATGGTTGTCCAGCAATAGACTGAAAATGTAATTGGATGATATATTAGCAACACGCTTTCTCAAATGGTCGACTTATTTTGTTCTATACACACGATTAAAAATATATATTCAAAAATTTCGTTGCGTTCAAGCTGGGAAATCAAACAGTTTGGAAGAATTTGTTATAAGAAAAGGAAGCACAATCTATTGTGACTGGTGTCCTATCGTTTGACCAAAAAACGTTGTCCAAACAACGTTTCACCAAAATAACGTTTCACCAAAATAACGTTTCGCCAAATGATCATTTGACCAAATGGTTCATTTCACCAAATAATCATTTGACCAAATGATCATTTCACCAAATAATCATTTGACCAAACTTGAGGTGAATCAATCACCTTTCAGAGCAGATCCGACCCGGCCGGGTTAGGTTAGGTTAGTTTTTTTTTTTTATATATCCATAGAGGACAGGACAGGACAGGACAGGACAGGACAGGACAGGACAGGACAGGACAGGACAGGACAGGACAGGACAGGACAGGACAGGACAGGACAGGACAGGACAGGACAGGACAGGACAGGACAGGACAGGACAGGACAGGACAGGACAGGACAGGACAGGACAGGACAGGACAGGACAGGACAGGACAGGACAGGACAGGACAGGACAGGACAGGACAGGACAGGACAGGACAGGACAGGACAGGACAGGACAGGACAGGACAGGACAGGACAGGACAGGACAGGACAGGACAGGACAGGACAGGACAGGACAGGACAGGACAGGACAGGACAGGACAGGACAGGACAGGACAGGACAGGACAGGACAGGACAGGACAGGACAGGACAGGACAGGACAGGACAGGACAGGACAGGACAGGACAGGACAGGACAGGACAGGACAGGACAGGACAGGACAGGACAGGACAGGACAGGACAGGACAGGACAGGACAGGACAGGACAGGACAGGACAGGACAGGACAGGACAGGACAGGACAGGACAGGACAGGACAGGACAGGACAGGACAGGACAGGACAGGACAGGACAGGACAGGACAGGACAGGACAGGACAGGACAGGACAGGACAGGACAGGACAGGACAGGACAGGACAGGACAGGACAGGACAGGACAGGACAGGACAGGACAGGACAGGACAGGACAGGACAGGACAGGACAGGACAGGACAGGACAGGACAGGACAGGACAGGACAGGACAGGACAGGACAGGACAGGACAGGACAGGACAGGACAGGACAGGACAGGACAGGACAGGACTGGACAGACAGGATAAGATAAAGATAGGATGAAGATAATATACAGATAAGATAGATACATTTATTTTCATCTTCATCCTCATCCTCATCCTCATCCTCATCCTTATCCTTATCCTCATCTTCATCCTCATCCTCATCCTCATCCTCATCCTCATCCTCATCCTCATCCTCATCCTCATCCTCATCCTCATCCTTATCCTCATCCTCATCCTCATCCTCATCCTCGTCCTCATCCTCATCCTCATCCTCATCCTCTTCCTCATCCTCATCCTCATCCTCTTCCTCTTCCTCATCCTCATCTTGAAATAACGTTTGTTTAAATGATGATTTGCTCAAATGATTATTTGGTGAAATGATCATTTGGTCAAATGATCATTTGGCAAAACGTTATTTTGGTGAAACGTTGTTTGGTCAAGTGATCATTTGGTCAAACGTTTTTTGGTCAAACATTAGTTAAACCATTGTGACTACTTCAAAAGCCACTGAAGTGATGGGCGAACGCGAAGTCAAAATATTTTTATCTTGTCCTAGATAACTTTGAACATATTTTCTTGCTAAATACCAAGGATAACCTTAGATAAGAGGGATCGTTTTCATTTAGCATTAATATTTGATTTTGAGCTACTTTGTTCCGTGTATAATATTATATTTGTAGGTATGTAAAATTATCAGTAACAAATTTGTGATGATAATTATTACGACTAAACAGAAATAAGTATAAACAACAACGTAAGAGTTACATAACATACATTTAACTAGGCCGAACTGAGCGTCGGGCTTAAGACAGCCGCTATATGACAGCACCGCTATCCTAGGAAACCAGAACTTTATGTACATAATTTAGATTGGGATGGAAACTAATAATACTAATAAAATAGACTTCTAGTTTTCAAATATGTTGGACAACTCTTTGCGTTGCGGACTTCAATTTTTGCATCTTTTTTTTATTTCTATTGGAATTTCTTGGATGTATTCTTCGTGTGCCACACAAAAAACTTTACTCTTATGAATGACAAAACTTACCTGAGCCAAAAAAGCGAAAGCGCAGAGGAAAACAGCCCTGGATACCATACTAGTTTCTTTCTCTAGACAGTTAACGAAACTATGTTTTTTGGGACACAAGAATTAGGTTTTATACTCCCCTAATTTATCTATTGCCTCACATGAGATACATAATTATCCAGTCTCTAACGTTGTGAAGTGATTGAGTAATTGTATTTTGACACGAAGTTATCAGCTTTCACCTGTATAGAAAGAACAAAGACAGTTATCGCTGACGTATTACCCCATATAAAAAAATGGTATAAATATGTTAGTATACTTGAATAAAATCATTCTAAGTTCAAACTACTGGATACAAATATGTCTCGTTTTGGGATCCTTCTCTTGTGTGTTCAGGCTTGGCTGGTTCAGGTAAAGGACTTTTTTATATTTTTTTGACCAGTCGTATCGACAGAGCGAGCAAAGTGTCTAGTCAACATTTTTTCACCGATTCTCGTGAAATTTTGTAAGCAGCTATATTTTAATTTATTGCTCACATTAGTCACATTATTAGAAAAACTCAGTAGAATAATGCTTGTCGAGTCAGTTTTTCGAAATTATTAAAAATGGCGGAGATATGCGGGTTGAAAACGTAAAAGTAGCAACATGTATTTCAGCAATTTTGAAAATTATTAAATTTAATTATTTAATAATTTAATTATTTAAGCAAATTATTGTGAGGTCTGTAGCTCACAGAGCTATTAGATAATAAAATGGTACTATCGCTTTGAATTAAGAATTCGAAAAATATTTCTGAAGGACAGCCGTATCTATCAATAGATCATTTTCTAATGATATAGGTATCGTCGTCTAGTACACATAGTAAGCATTGTTTAGTTTAAGGCTAGATCGATTTGTGTAAGATTATGTCCTAAAAAGTGTTTATTTTATAGACTGCTCTTAGCCAGTGCGGTTGCGGTCAACAAATCTCTTACGGCTGCTCTGGACCGAGCCTTAGCCTGAACAGCGCAAGCCTGAGTCTTCCCAGCGTCAGCGTCAGCGCGCCCAGCTACGCAACCAGCTACACACCTAGCTACTCGTCCAGCTACACCTCGTCCTCGTACGGCGGCGTCGGCACCCCCCTGAGCGCTCCCAGCTACAGCTCTGCTAGCTGCGGCTACGGTGGCACGGGCACCGGACAGGTCGGCGTGTCGGGCGACATCGGCGCGTACGGCGAGACCGTCGTCGTCGGCTCGGTGCCGGTGCTCGGCGTTGTGGAGTTCGGTGGTCCCGTGGCGGCGTCTGGCTCCGTCTCTATCTCCGGACAGTGCGGATGTGGTTGCAGTTAATTGGATAATTACTGGAAAAATGTATGCGTTCAATGTCAAACGTAATTTCAATGAATAAATTAAATGAGCAATAGGTAGTTGACTTATTTTCATTATAAGTAGTGTTTGAAACGCCATGTTCTACAGCGAATATTCTTCCGCATAAGGCTGCCTATGCAAGGTGTTGCTTACATAATAATATCACATTTATAACATACATGTTAGTCATATCAATTAATGATGGAAGGTCAAGAATAGCACGTAAATGCGTAACATGTGTCATCAGTACGCATTTTAAAAGACATACAAAGTGTATGAATGCTAATACAGAGATGAAATATTTTACGCGAGCCACTACATTGGACATGAGGATCCCACGACCTTTAATTATCTGGAGGAGTGCTCTGACGCCTGAGCTACCGCGACGTTACGCACGTCACGTGAAATTAAGCATTATATTCCCCCAAAGCGCCCTTTTTAGGGTACCGTACCGAATAATTTAAATGAATTAGGCGTTACTTTGCCACGATGTGTCGTTACATGACCGTTACTACTTATTTTTGCATCTTACCCTCGCTTACCTACATGATAGGGGTGGCCAGATTATATATTTGGTCGACCTGTCTGGGCAGCTCATTTGGTCGTCGGACTCCAGACCGTCGACATCTGCTGATGATGCCTCGTAGAGAGGCGAAACACGTGTTGAGTAAGTTTTGTTAATTTGGTGGTGGTTTGTTATATTTATTCGCGTATTTATTTTATTTTTCCTATCGTGGTGGGAGGGTGGGAATATTTAATGCATGTATGCATGAAAAAATACGCAAATAAGTATAACGGGTTAGCACAAATTAACTGGCACGTTATTATATCGCGGATTAGCAAAGCAATATTACTATTTTTAGTTACCGTACCGAAAGTGTAAAAAACGGTACCTTTTATTACTAAGGCTCCACTGTCCGTCCGTCTGTCTGACCGTCTGTCACCAGGCTGTATCTCATGAACCATGATACCGCTGTTACCGCTACACAAATACTAAACACAGAATAAAATAAATATTTAAGTGGGGCTCCCATACAACAAACGTGATCGGATGCGTTAGCTGTGCACCTCATTTCTATGCGGCGCCGTACATACCAAGTACTAACTTAACTTATCCCGGCCAGTTAAGACTGGAGGTGTTTGTACGGAACCCTCGGTGCGCGAGTCCAACTCGCACTTACCGGTTTTTTGGTTTTTTAATGCTACAGCAGCTCACTCGCCATACTTCTGGGGAATGCGTTTATCCAAAATCCCGCACCCTATTATTTCTCCAGCAAGTGTTAGAACGGCGAGAGATGGCGCTAGTGTGTAGTGTATGTTTCAAAAATGTTAGTCAACAGCATTCATTCATGCTAGATTACTTCTACGTAGTACATCTTATCTACCGATAATTTAATCGCTCTTATCTTATCGTATCTTATCTTCTACACTTTGACCCAGTGGGATCTTTTGCATGATTACCCCTATTTATAGCTATCAATCAATACCAATAACTAAATAATAGGATTTAGCCGATTGAATGTTTTCTAAAACCGTAAACATTTTGAAATTTTAAAGAATCCATTTGGGAACATAACATTTATTTTATAATAATATCTGAAAAGTTAACACTATCTAAAAGCTCGTGGAAGGGAGTTGGTTAGAAAGATGTCGGAGAAAAAGACGGTCAACCATCTGATAGCGTTAGGGCCGAGATGACGGAGGAACTCGTTATAGACCCCGTCGGCCCCTGCTGCTTTACCACTCTTTAATGTCTTTATAGCACAACTAATTTCATCAGTAGTAAATGTTCTTGAAAGTTCTGGCTCTGAAATTATGTTTTTCTTAAGTTGTTTCATGTTCTTTTTTACCGCCTTTGTGTCTTCTTTGACTCCCTTTACCCTGGATACAGCGACGATTCTGTTGGCTATATGGTTAGGATGAAGAGAGGTATCTGTACGTAGCTTTTTTTCCGGTAAGTTGGTTGAGCACGCGCCAGGCCTTGCGACTAGAGTGTTTGAAATCCATTGAGTGAACTGTTTCTTTCCACTTTTGGGAGCGATTGGCATCAAGTGAGTGTAAAAGTTCAGCACCCACTGAGCAATCTCCAGTCTTTTGGTAGTCCCCGTATAACTGTTCGCTCTCGGCACTCCAACCCGGGATGTATTCTTTCCTATAGCCTCGACAGACGTGTGATTTAGCAGTTTTCAGAACTAGGCCCACAAAGCGGTGATAGTTTTGGGATTTAGGGGGGATAAACCAAAAAAGTAACAATGGTGACTCATATTATTTGCTAGTACAAATCTATATCTAAAGTGTTAGTAACGGGTGATAACCAAAAATGAGAATTCGTTCAGAGGTGTAAAAAAATACTCGTGTATCTTTTTAGCACAATTTGATATTATTGGAAAATATGTAGATAGAAACTATTTACAAAATCATCAATGCACATTAGAATAGTACTCGTGGTCAGCTCGCCGGTCCCTAGTAAAAAAGTCGGATCTACAAAATTGCCATTTTCGTTTTATTGCGTTAATGCTTATTAAATACATTAATCTATAATCGTACATTTACAGATTTTTTAAAATTTCATTATTTTCACGAATAATCAATGTCAAAAATGTCGTATCTTATACAGTGTCCATTTAATATTGTCAGATGTGGTACTTCCGACTATGTTAACCGGGTTAGCTGAAAAGTTTTGTGTAGTATGTGGCGCACTTCCGACATTACTATACGGAATTTTAAGGGTACCTTATGTCGTATGTACCACTTACGACATTTTATTACGGAATATAAATTGTATCTTATGTCGTATGTGACACATCCGATGTTTTTTGCCGGAAAATATATTCCAACTTTGGTCGCGTGTAACATATCCGACATTTTTTCACGGAAAATAAATTGCAGTGTATGTCGTAACTATCACAATATCTTTGGATGCTTTAAATTTTGTCTTATTGTTTGAATATTGCAATCAACAGTTTGAATGAAATTGGGTATTTAGTAAACTTATTGATGGTTTCGAACGATAAATAATAATTGGGAGATGTTTATGGTGAATGTGGCAACTTCAACCAAGCTCCTGATAAAAAAATAAATCCGTCTGACTTCTGGTTCTTCTGAAGGAAAATAACCAGAATAAGAACATAATGAGATAACGATTACTCGTGGCAATGTCGAGAACATTTCAGAATGTGTGTAATTAAATATACAGTTAAATAATAAGTAACGGCTCATGACTTCTTCTTTAGTCGACCACATATTCCTGAGAATCGTGATCACTAGATTTCATATCCCTTGTCACTTTTCTCTATTGGTCTCAATTGATGGTCGCCCTCACCGCTTGATAATTCTCTTACTTTTGGTCAGTTTATCTAAGTCAGTAGGAATCTAAGCTCTTTACCCCACGGTGAGAGTGGAACTAATCTTTCGCAAGAACCAGAAATATCCTTAATGGTGCCTTCGAACTCATAAATTAAAAGAGGCGATAAGTATGTTTCTGCATTCCCCTGACAATGCCACTCATTACCAAAGGTTCAACAATAGATCTCAGTCCATAATTCGTGATTTGCACCAGTCCAATTGCAACGTTTTTCTAGGCGAGGTTGAGATGTCTTACAAACAGTTCCAAAGGTCAGGTTAACCCGACACTAATTTGAATAAACCCTAGATAGCAACCTATACGAGGTTGGTATGGCTATCAAATAAGTTAAAAATGCAGCGGATGATGCTGGAGCGATGTCTAAGATTCTGAAAGCAGCATGGTAAAATGGTAAAGAAAAGCCTGTAGAATTTATTAAATCATGTTATAATCGAGGGCAAAACGATAGGAGCATGGCCGAAAAGTGTGGCATGTATACTTCTCATCTACAGGGAGGTTTATTTGACCCTTCTTATAAATTACAGACCCATCTCGCTTATGAATCATGACTATAACCTGTGTAGTCGACACTCTTATCACGAACCGTCTCGCACGCAGGTTTGTCGACTTTCAGCCCCCCAACGCTGGTTACCGCTAACCCTAGAACCCTAGGTACCGTAAACCACGTCCATATGTATACTATATGTACTTCCATTTCTTTGTACTATGAGAAGGCTCTCGATTCGACTACGACTTAGTTAGACGGTGCTGCGGTCTCTCAAGTAGTACTAATATCTCCAAAAAATTGCACAGCTCCATAGAAAGATTAATTCAAATTTTTGGATTTGGACGGACTAGTATCAATATCAAAAGCAAAGACGTCAGCCACCTTCTCTCTTCTGATGATATCGTCGTAGTAAATGACTAGTCATTGCAGAGGCTCTCAAAGATCTTGGAAAAATGCTCAAAGACTTTAGTCGTCTCCCAATAAGTGTATCTTAAAACGAACATTAAAAGACAAAAATTATGTTAATATTTTTTTTGATATCAAACTAACATAATTAAAAAACAATATTTATAAATTTTATTAAACTGGGTAAAACTGCGGATTTTTATACCACTAAAATGTCGTATCTCACCACAAAACACTGTGTACAATCAAAATATAATTGTAGTAAGTGACACTTGCGACATAAATAATAATGCAATATCCGATTATAAAAGTCGTTAGTGTCACATCCGACTAATTACTGCGAACCATATCATGCAAAAAAGTCGTATGTGGCAGTTACGATAGGATATCGGATGACAATTTCCAGGCAAAAAACTATAAATTATTTATTAGAAATGCCAGAAATAAGACATGCTAATGTCTTATTTCTGGCATTTCTAATAAATAATTTATAGTTTTGTTTACACATACTCTAAAAGTACTTAATAATAGTAACTTTGGCCAAATTTCGTAACAATAGGACTTAAATTGACAATTTTATACACAAAAACGTCTTTAAAAAACTTTAACTGCCTCTCCTGGAAAGTAGTCATTTTGCAGATCCGACTTTTTTACTAGGGACCGGCGAGCTGTTCCACTCAGTATAGACATGACGTTGGAACACAAACGCTGTATCTCTTGGACGGAATTCTTGTCCATTTTCCGCACACCGGGTACATATTCTCCATCTGAGAGATGTTTGCGAATAAATTATCAGTATTTTTTTCTAGCATTTGCTCTCATATACTTTTTGGTTGACCGCTAAACCACTCGGTTTGAACGACAGTTTCGAAAGACCTATGTCGGATATACGAGTAGTCACATAAATTCAAATTCAAATTCAAATTCAAAGTTTTTTATTTCAGACAACATGATCCAAATTTGTTAGTAAAACTTAAGTAACTAGTGTTGTTAGTATCTTATTATTATTAATAAAGATTTAGTCCTCTCTTTGAGTTTCCCTATCAGAGGACAATCGATTTTATTGCCGATCATATGTAGAATGCTGTTGCTGCTTCTCCGCACCCTATCCAAAAGTGAGGCAGTTTTCTTGCGCCACACAGCATCGAAGCCGTCCGTGCGCGCCTCGGCAAACATTGATGATGCACTGCAGAACTTCGGTAGCCGCAACAGCACCCTAAACGCATTATTGTATTGGATACGTAGGGCATTGTAAGCCCGCTGCGTATACGTGAACCACAGACTCGACGAATACAGTGATGTACAGAAAGCCTTGAACAGGGTAATTTTCACTGCTTCTGTACATCTACCAAATCTGCGGGCTAGCATATTCGCACGGACTGACAGCGCCCTACGCTCCCTCTCCATGTCGGCGTCGTCCTTTAAATTATCCGTGAGCAAGTGTCCCAAGTATTTAAATTGCGTGACCCTCTTAAGAGGCACCCCATTCAATTTAATTGGAGGAAAATAGAAAGGACACTTGCTTCCGGCTTTAAAAATCATGTACTCTGTCTTTTTCACATTATAAGACAAGCCATGGGACGCCGCGTAAGCTTCACAGACAGCAATCAATTGACGCAATGCACTGACTGAGGGGGCCAGTAGTACCATGTCGTCTGCGTAACTTATGTTGTTGACACAAACACCATCAACAAAGCATCCGACATGCATACTACTGAGCCTCTCAATCAGCTCGTTCACGTATAAATTAAAAAGCAAGGGTGAACTTAAACCCCCCTGCCTCACACCACACTCCATTTTGCATGGAAACGAAAGTTCACCTGCCCACTTCACTCGGTTAAAGCATAACTTTCTGCTCAAACTTGTGCTTATACTTGTGTTTTATATCGTCTGGTGTTGTAACATTATTGCTGGTGTAGTATCGGTAATTTCCAGGTATACGTGTTTTACTCAAAGGAAAATAACTTTCATCGTCCAAAATGAATGATTTTCCTTTGTAATTTCGGATCATCCAGCGACACTGTGATATAATAGTCAGTTTTTGCTGTTCAGTGTATTCCGGTCCGGTGCTCTCACCTTCTTGCGGCATTTCAGACCTATCTTTTTCAAGAACGAACAAGTCACGGTTAGGAACACTTTATTTTTTCTCGCGGCATCTCGTTGGCTCATAGGATTATTATCGTTAAAAGTGCTATGGAGTAGGTGTTAAACCTTTATGGTTATTGCATTTGTAATAAGAACACTGTCATTTGTATTCATGTATTTTTATATAGACTTATGTCACTCGCCTTTTGCCTGTCAATACAGATTGTGCTCCTACTAACTCTTTTCTTCTTTTCCTCTGACAAAACTCAATTATTAAGTGGTTATGGTCCCTATGTAACGCAGAGAAGACTATATAAGAGTATAAGTGCTATTTAGTGCTATGGATTCACCTCCGACTTTGTCGGTGGTACCACGATCTACGAGTTCTGTGACGAGCTCCATGGCGACATTAAGTCACGCGATGGCCTCCTTCACCAAGCTAACGGGTAACAATTTCAATAACTGGGTGTTCAGTATAGAATGCATGCTGACAGACCTCGACCTTTGGGAGGTCTGCACCAAAGCAGTAGACACATCAAAACCCGACGATGTTCAGAAGGACGCGCGAGCTTAGAAAGGTTAATTCAAATTTTTGGATTTGGACGGACTAGTATCAATATCAAAAGCAAAGACGTCAGCCACCTTCTCTCTTCTGATGATATCGTCGTAGTAAATGACTAGTCATTGCTGAGGCTCTCAAAGATCTTGGAAAAATGCTCAAAGACTTTAGTCGTCTCCCAATAAGTGTATCTTAAAACGAACATTAAAAGACAAAAATTATGTTAATATTTTTTTTGATATCAAACTAACATAATTAAAAAACAATATTTATAAATTTTATTAAACTGGGTAAAACTGCGGATTTTTATACCACTAAAATGTCGTATCTCACCACAAAACACTGTGTACAATCAAAATATAATTGTAGTAAGTGACACTTGCGACATAAATAATAATGCAATATCCGATTATAAAAGTCGTTAGTGTCACATCCGACTAATTACTGCGAACCATATCATGCAAAAAAGTCGTATGTGGCAGTTACGATAGGATATCGGATGACAATTTCCAGGCAAAAAACTATAAATTATTTATTAGAAATGCCAGAAATAAGACATGCTAATGTCTTATTTCTGGCATTTCTAATAAATAATTTATAGTTTTGTTTACACATACTCTAAAAGTACTTAATAATAGTAACTTTGGCCAAATTTCGTAACAATAGGACTTAAATTGACAATTTTATACACAAAAACGTCTTTAAAAAACTTTAACTGCCTCTCCTGGAAAGTAGTCATTTTGCAGATCCGACTTTTTTACTAGGGACCGGCGAGCTGTTCCACTCAGTATAGACATGACGTTGGAACACAAACGCTGTATCTCTTGGACGGAATTCTTGTCCATTTTCCGCACACCGGGTACATATTCTCCATCTGAGAGATGTTTGCGAATAAATTATCAGTATTTTTTTCTAGCATTTGCTCTCATATACTTTTTGGTTGACCGCTAAACCACTCGGTTTGAACGACAGTTTCGAAAGACCTATGTCGGATATACGAGTAGTCACATAAATTCAAATTCAAATTCAAATTCAAAGTTTTTTATTTCAGACAACATGATCCAAATTTGTTAGTAAAACTTAAGTAACTAGAGTTGTTAGTATCTTATTATTATTAATAAAGATTTAGTCCTCTCTTTGAGTTTCCCTATCAGAGGACAATCGATTTTATTGCCGATCATATGTAGAATGCTGTTGCTGCTTCTCCGCACCCTATCCAAAAGTGAGGCAGTTTTCTTGCGCCACACAGCATCGAAGCCGTCCGTGCGCGCCTCGGCAAACATTGATGATGCACTGCAGAACTTCGGTAGCCGCAACAGCACCCTAAACGCATTATTGTATTGGATACGTAGGGCATTGTAAGCCCGCTGCGTATACGTGAACCACAGACTCGACGAATACAGTGATGTACAGAAAGCCTTGAACAGGGTAATTTTCACTGCTTCTGTACATCTACCAAATCTGCGGGCTAGCATATTCGCACGGACTGACAGCGCCCTACGCTCCCTCTCCATGTCGGCGTCGTCCTTTAAATTATCCGTGAGCAAGTATCCCAAGTATTTAAATTGCGTAACCCTCTTAAGAGGCACCCCATTCAATTTAATTGGAGGAAAATAGAAAGGACACTTGCTTCCGGCTTTAAAAATCATGTACTCTGTCTTTTTCACATTATAAGACAAGCCATGGGACGCCGCGTAAGCTTCACAGACAGCAATCAATTGACGCAATGCACTGACTGAGGGGGCCAGTAGCACCATGTCGTCTGCGTAACTTATGTTGTTGACACAAACACCATCAACAAAGCATCCGACATGCATACTACTGAGCCTCTCAATCAGCTCGTTCACGTATAAATTAAAAAGCAAGGGTGAACTTAAACCCCCCTGCCTCACACCACACTCCATTTTGCATGGAAACGAAAGTTCACCTGCCCACTTCACTCGGTTAAAGCATAACTTTCTGCTCAAACTTGTGCTTATACTTGTGTTTTATATCGTCTGGTGTTGTAACATTATTGCTGGTGTAGTATCGGTAATTTCCAGGTATATGTGTTTTACTCAAAGGAAAATAACTTTCATCGTCCAAAATGAATGATTTTCCTTTGTAATTTCGGATCATCCAGCGACACTGTGATATAATAGTCAGTTTTTGCTGTTCAGTGTATTCCGGTCCGGTGCTCTCACCTTCTTGCGGCATTTCAGACCTATCTTTTTCAAGAACGAACAAGTCACGGTTAGGAACACTTTATTTTTTCTCGCGGCATCTCGTTGGCTCATAGGATTATTATCGTTAAAAGTGCTATGGAGTAGGTGTTAAACCTTTATGGTTATTGCATTTGTAATAAGAACACTGTCATTTGTATTCATGTATTTTTATATAGACTTATGTCACTCGCCTTTTGCCTGTCAATACAGATTGTGCTCCTACTAACTCTTTTCTTCTTTTCCTCTGACAAAACTCAATTATTAAGTGGTTATGGTCCCTATGTAACGCAGAGAAGACTATAATAAGAGTATAAGTGCTATTTAGTGCTATGGATTCACCTCCGACTTCGTCGGTGGTACCACGATCTACGAGTTCTGTGACGAGCTCCATGGCGACATTAAGTCACGCGATGGCCTCCTTCACCAAGCTAACGGGTAACAATTTCAATAACTGGGTGTTCAGTATAGAATGCATGCTGACAGACCTCGACCTTTGGGAGGTCTGCACCAAAGCAGTAGACACATCAAAACCCGACGATGTTCAGAAGGACGCGCGAGCGCGAGCCAAAATATGCTTGACTTGCGACGAGTCTGTGTATCCTGTTATACGGTCAGCGAAAACGGCGTATGAAACCCTCAACTGCTTGAAGAAAGCGTTCGCCGACAGCGGTTTGACAAGGAGGCTAACCCTCATGCAGAAGCTCTTGTCAAACAGATACACCGGTAACATGCAAGTGTATGTCAACCAGTCTCTTGCTACGCAACAAGAACTGCAGGGCATAGGAGCCGCAGTAGACGACGAGTTTCTGGCTATCATCATGCTTGCTGGATTGCCAGAAAAATTCAAGCCACTCGTCATGACGCTGGAGCATGCAAACGTCAAAATCACATCGGAAAACGTGGTTACAGCTCTTCTTAAGGAAGATTCGCGAGCTGTCTCCTCCACGTCTACCCAACACCGTGCAGCCAACTACCATCCTGGAACGGACAACGCACTACAATTACAAGCCAACACTTCAAAAAACAAAATGTATTGTAAATATTGTAAAAAGTTCGGGCATGTAGTGTCAATGTGTAAAAAAGTTAGGCAAAACAAGAATAGTTCGGCGGTCATACAATCTCATAATACATCCGAATTCACACTTTCATCTTGTTTCGCTAATCTTCCTCCCACAGGACAACAGGAATGGTACATAGATTCTGGCGCAACTTCCCACATGAGCAACAGACGAGATTGGTTCTCGGATATGGTTCCCCATGTGATGCCAATAACTGTTGCGAATAAGGAACAATTGCTGAGCCACGGCAGAGGTAATGTAAATATGTATATATCAGATCGTGTAAATAAAATCCCACCAAAAACATTTCATGTAAAATTGACGGCCAAGACTCACATTCTCATAACGCTTTCACTGTAAAAAAGTTATCAGATCCCAGGAAAAGCCAAGCCCCTAAGCCCCGACTTTACTAACCCCACCACCTTGGTTTAAAAAGTATGGCATCAACTGGCTTCAAGCCCCTAAACCCGGAGTTTACTAACCCTACACCTTTGTTTCAAAAGTATGGCTTGGCCGTTTCATAGAGTACCGTAAATAAGTCCAACGGACCGTCTGGCCCATATGGTATCAAGAAACTAAGTTTATGTTTTTGATAATATATACTTATAAACTTAATTCCTTACGATATGGGCCGGACAGTCCGCTAGACTTATTTACGGTAGTCTATGAAACGGCCAAGCCATACTTTTGAAACAAAGGTGTAGGGTTAGTAAACTCCGGGTTTAGGGGCTTGAAGCCAGTTGATGCCATACTTTTTAAACCAAGGTGGTGGGGTTAGTAAAGTCGGGGCTTAGGGGCTTGGCTTTTCCTGGGATCTGATAACTTTTTTACAGTGAAAGCGTTATGAGAATGTGAGTCTTGGCCGTCAATTTTACATGAAATGTTTTTGGTGGGATCTCATTTCTTTTTGTAAGGTGCTTTAGTTTTTATAATTTTTTTGGGCTGTAGGGTTTCTTGAGCGTCAACTGAAGTAGACAATTGTGTATTTAAGAAATACTTAAGTTTAGCCCCATATATATATACACTTTTATCCCCTATTATGGGAAACCCATACAAACTTCCATCCCCTTATTTAAAGGGTGGGGGGTGATTTTTTAAAAGTCCTACAATATGTATTTGATTTATAACAATGAGTCCCTATAGGTTTCAATTTTCAGACCTCTAGTATCAAAATTTGCGGAAGTTTCATACAAACTTCCATCCCCTAGTTTAAGGGGTTGGGGGGTAAAAGTTCCAAGTTTTAGAATTATTTTGTTGTTTGTGTACTAATACTAGCTTACATACCAAATTTCAGCTTTCTAGGTCATCGGGAAGTACCCCAGAGGTTTTGATACGTCAGTGAGTGAGTGGCAAAATCGGCGTATTTTAGGTACCTATAAAACCTAAAGTATAAAAGCTAGATCAATTAAATTTTGTACATTTTATATGTTTGCTAACTGCATCTTAACCTGAGAATTTGGGCTCTCTAGTGTTAACTGGGACGAAACTATGAGGGTTTGAATATGAGACGAAACGGTTCGAGAAAAGGTAGGTAGTGCCCCCTTCTTTTTTGTTCGTCTTGGCGGGGGCACTACCGTGCCCCCAGATAAGTGACGTATTATATATCCCTGGACTAGCGACTAATTTACTTTCTGTCATTGAGGTATTATTTATAATAGAGCCACAGACCCGAACAAAATTGACGAAAAAAGTGGCACTGCTGTCATGTTCAAGTAGATGCCAATAACGCTTATTTATAATTTACATCAACATAATTACTTCGTACAAAATAACTCTTCACTCAAACGTTTAAGTGTCAAATTGGCTTACGTACATATTACCACAAATATTTTTCGTGTAAATTAACTTTTTTAGCGTATTCTGACTCATGTCTCTTGTCAAACTTGGAACATGGCACGAATGGAGCAGATTTTAATAGTTTTACATACTAAAAATATTTTCATTATTATTTTATTTAGGTATTAAAATATATTTGTTGTTTGAACTAAATAAACTCGTAAATTGTTAATAACAAATTAAGTTACGTTTTTATTTAACAACTGCATAAAAGGGTCCCGACACTGCATAGAAGGGAACAGTAATAATTACATTATGATTTCTCAACTCATCTTGTTCTAGTATGTGAAATGAGAGTAAGGCAAGTGCAAAATATTAACATTTATAACCCTTTAAAGTTTGATGGCGTGGCGTGAAAGTCGGTGGCGCAGTATGCACGGCAGCACACATGGTCTTTAGGTGTTCATGGCGTTCAAAGGTTTAAACTGACAGTGTCTAGACTCTGAGACAAAATAAAACAATGACAACAGAGCATTTTTTTTATTAATTTATTAATGTAACCTGTATGATCTGCCTGTAAAAGGCATATGTTCATAACACTGGCTCACTCGCCGCCGGCACACATAGCAATGTCATGCGTCCACTCTCGCCCTCGGCTCGCGTGTAACTAAACGCAGCATCCTATGTGACGTGCGCCTGCTGAGACAGTGTACTTATATCTATTTATGTATAGATACCTACTACCACAAACAGTACATAACCATTTTACGCTTCTTTTGTATACATTGTCATTTTTTTACGTTTTTATTGAGATATTAAAGCTGTGTTGAGTGAAAGACTTTTACGCTTCTTTTGATTAAACATAAAAAAAACATATATGATTATGCCGAACGAACACACGAGAGACGAATTATTTGGCTGAAATTATTCTTGACGTCTGTCTCTTACTAAACGTGACCTAAATTTTTCACTTTGTTTAGGATCGCGTGGGAATCTTTAATAAAAAAAATAGGATAATTTATTTATTGGACTCCTTTATTAATTAATAAAATATAAAACTATAGCGACTCCTTAGATTTTTGTTCTGTGATGAGGTGCATTTTGTAGGGACAAAGTTAATAATTCTAATCTAAAATATACTATGATTTTACATAGGATTCGTTAATTAATCAATAGAATCCGCGTAAAAAAGAATATTCCGACCTTTTTCTTTATTTTATAGCTGTTATTTCTGCAATTTTTCGCTGAAAATTAAGTCATTTTTGAGACCCGTCACGTGTCATGGTCTAAACGAGACTGATCGCCCAACTAATGCGATTTGTGATTTTGCATTAGTTGGGAGGGTGCCATTTTTTCCGTCGGATTGTGTGTCCATGTAATTAATACGTCAATGCTTTCTGTACATAAATTAGTTAAAAATGGATACGATGTTTTGTTTACATCGGAAGGCGCGAGCATCTTTCCAAACGGTGGATGTCAAGTGACAAACCCTGTCATTGCCACAGGCTCTGTACATAAAGGTATGTATAGGTAAGTTCGAGTACGCAAGCCATGTGTACAACTAGCAAAGAGTCTGCTATGTTGTGGCATAGACGTCTTGGTCATTTAAATGCTCAGTCATTAAACGTTTTAAAAAATAAAAACGTCGGCATAAACTTCGACAAAAGTTTAAATGCCAAATGCATTCCCTGTCTGGAGGGAAAACTTTCACGTAAACCATTTCCGAAGTCGACGAGTAGATCCAGTTGTATCCTGCAACTGATTCATTCGGATCTATGCGGCCCTATGAGTACGCACTCGTTTGGCGGAGCTCTATATCTGCTTACTTTTACAGATGACTACAGCCGCAAGACTTTTGGGTACCTTTTAAAATCGAAGGATGAAGTTTTTAATAAATTCGTGGAGTTCAAGCATTTTGTGGAAAATCAGACGGACAAAATGATTAAAGTCCTGCGAACTGATAACGGTGGCGAATATGTCAACCGAAATATGTCCACATTTCTAAAAGAAAACGGTATAGTTCACCAGACTACTATACCGTACACACCGGAGCAAAACGGAGTCTCCGAACGTGCTAATCGCACAATAATTGAAAAAGCGCGGTCTATGCTCCAAGACTCGCAGCTATCAAGAGCGTATTGGGGAGAAGCCGTGAATACAGCTATCTACCTGAAGAATTACGTACCTACTCAAGCACTGAGAAACCAAATTCCAGAGGAAGTGTGGTCTAGAAAGAAGGTGAACCTCTCACACTTAAGAGTATTTGGTTGTGAAGCTCATGTACTCATACCTAAAGAAAAGCGTACAAAGCTAGACGCCAAAACTGAGAAGTGCATCTTCGTAGGCTACGCGACGGACAGCAAAGGCTATCGCCTTGTGAATCCGCAGAATCCTCGTGCGATTATAGTCGCAAGAGATGTTGTCTTCATTGAAGATAAAATACAGGTAGATTCCACCCTAATTCCTCCTCATCCTATCCCACCGCCACCATCCCAAGTCCAACCACCCATCATACAAGAACCAGTTTCATTACCGCAATTTGAAATGCAACTAGACATTCAGCTCGAAACGTCAGAGCAACCTCAACCTGCAGTTGCAGAGGCAATACCGGAACCTGACGTAATCCCTGAACCTGAAGTCATCCCAGAACCCGTTCCTGAACAAGTACCTGAACGAAGGTATCCCAGCAGAGACAGACGTCCTCCTGAACGATTCGTCCAAGTCTGTGCGGTACACTTAACTTCAGATCGGGAACCGGACACTTTCAAAGAGCTTTCTGACCATCCCGAAAAGGACAAATGGCTGAAAGCCATGCAGGCGGAATATGAATCACTTCAAAATCATGGAACATGGATCATCGTTGATAGACCCAAAGATCGGAAGACAACGAAATGCAAGTGGGTATTCAAATTAAAAAAGGACACCAGTGGACACGTAGTCAAGTACAAAGCTAGACTAGTAGCGAAAGGGTTTACCCAAGTAGCTGGAGTCGACTACGGGGATACATTCGCTCCCGTGGCGAGGCTATCATCAGTCCGACTTTTAATGGCATTTGCAGCAGAGCTGAACTGTCAGATTGACCACCTCGACGTGGAAACAGCCTTCCTCAATGGAGATTTAGAAGAGGAGATCTACATGGAGCAACCGGAAGGATTCTCGACCGATCCTAAGAACAAAGTGTGCTTATTAAAAAAGTCACTCTATGGCTTGAAGCAAGCTCCACGCCAGTGGAATAAAAAGGTATGCGAAGCAATGGCCGCATTATCTTTAACTCAAGCTTCAACAGAGCACTGCATTTATTATAAAAGGAAGAACAACGATTTACTTGTTGTAGCAGTCTTTGTTGACGACTTTTTTGTCTTGTCAAACAGCAACACTTTGAAATCGGAATTCAAAAATGAACTCAAGAAGATATTTAATGTCAAAGATCTAGGACCTGTTAAGGATTGTCTCGGTATGAGAGTTACTCAAAGCCAAGGTCGCGTAACTCTTGACCAGACCAACTACATAGAAAAACTCATCGAACAATATAACATGACAGATGCCATATCTGTCACTACACCTATGGAACCTGGCCTGAAGCTATCACTACCCGAAAAGGAAGATCAAGTTGAAGTTCCATACAGAGAACTCATTGGCTCCCTAATGTACCTTGCTATTGGGACGAGACCCGATATTGCCCATACAGTGTCGTACTTATCCCAATTCGCAGCACATTACGGGGGGGTACACTGGAAGGCGACAAAACGAGTTCTCCGATACCTGAAAGGAACTAAGGAACTGAAACTTCAATTCCGTAAAGGCCAACCTGTTCCAACGGGATATGCTGACGCGGACTTCGGCAACAGCATCATCGACCGAAGATCCTTCACGGGATACGTCTTCATGATGAGTAGTGGGCCTGTCTCGTGGGAAGCGCGCAAGCAGAGCACAGTCGCGCTCTCTACCACTGAGGCAGAGTATATGGCACTTGCAGAAGCCTGTAAGGAGGCCATTTACTTAAAAGCCCTAATCTCGGAAGTATTCGCAGTCACTCATCCCATAATCATTCATTCCGACAATCAAAGTTCCATCAAACTTGCACACAACAGCACATATCACGCCCACACTAAACATATCGATATCAAGCACCATTTCATTCGAGACGCACTTGCACACCATGATCTTCATGTCAAATTCATACCTACTCACGATATGATCGCCGACGTTCTTACCAAACCTTTAGCTAAAATTAAACATTGTAAATGTACAAATTCGTTAGGCTTAGGTTAGGTTAAGGTGTTCATAGTAGGTATAGGCTGTGTATAGTTAGTGATAGGTTGGTGTATATACAGGGTGTTATATTTTTTGTGCTAATATTTTATTTTGTGTGTATAGTTTACTTTGATATGTCACTTTATACTTTTATACAGGGTGTTCATATTACAGGGGGGTGTTAAACCTTTATGGTTATTGCATTTGTAATAAGAACACTGTCATTTGTATTCATGTATTTTTATATAGACTTATGTCACTCGCCTTTTGCCTGTCAATACAGATTGTGCTCCTACTAACTCTTTTCTTCTTTTCCTCTGACAAAACTCAATTATTAAGTGTAGGTTCATCCTTTTCTTAGTCATTATCTTCGCTGGTCGCCCGCTACCACTTTTGTGATCTATCGTCAAGGATGCAAGAATTCTATAAATAGTGGATACTAAGTACATATTCTTTACTAAAATGATCTACAGTGTTTTTTTTCCCCCAGTTATATGTAGTTTTAATCATAAAAATGTTCAACCGTTTTCGCAGCGTTTCTTGTTTCGACACCATTTTGACAAATATTAATGCTTGAAAATCAAAATCAAATGAAGTTTAAGAACCTCAAAAAAAGTAGTAACAACTTCATAAACAAAGTTTTTTGTCTAAGTGAATAGTCAGGTCCATAGAAAGTTATTTTCATTTTTTTGTTATCAACCGTTAAAAACATTACAAAAACTTACACAGCATACAAGCTTTTTAACACATTCTGTTAACAGCAGTGTCTTGTATGGGGACAGTCAAGCCTGTCCCAATTCGAGCCTAAGATGTGGTTGGGGCTGGCCTGCACCCGGCACGGGGTAGGGGCTTCTGTCCTCCCGTGGCGGGCCGAGGGGTAGGGGCGTTTGTCCTCCCTTGGCATGGGGAGTGTGTCGTGGGGTAGGGGCGTTTGTCCTCCCATGGCCGGCTGGGGGGTAGGGGCGTTTGTTCTCCCTCAGCAAGGAGGGTGGGACCGAAGCACTGTGTGTCGGTGGCGGTCCCCGCTTCCTGGGGGCTTGGGGAAGTGTTGAGGGTAAGGCACACTGCTATGCTACAGTGTGTCTTTCGGTGAGGGTTCGCTCTAGGGCGAAAGTGCCGCTGGTGTCGTGGTGAATGTTTGCGATCCCATGGCATCACCACTACGGCACGGGTTGGCAGCATCCCAGAGTTTTAGTAGGTAGGCTAGTCCTTCGCGGATTAGAGAGCCCCACATCACCAATGGGTAATATTTGACTCTACCCCCGAGGGTCTCATGTTACGTAGTGGTATGCAATTCAATGCATTTCTCCGGGTAAGATGTGGTTGGGGCAGGCCCGCACCCGGCGCACCAGGGATGTGCAGCGTTTGCGCATGGTCGCATAGAAACAGTCGATGCCTGCTTCCGCAAACATCCCTGATGCGCTACAGAAGCAGGGCAGCCCCACCAGCACCCGGAACGCGTGCATCATCTATCAATGTATGCGACAAATTGGGGAAGTAATTAAAGAACTCAAGCATTACGGCCTAAATTTGTTTTTTACTAGGTTCAATAAATAGGTTTAGCCGCCGATGTCACCCATCACGCCGACCTGCCCCGTGTTCAAGCTGCCGTAAAAGATTGACGCGTAGATGGGGCGCCGTTACTGACACTGCACAGGCTCAGGCTTTCACTGTTCAAGTTAAGGCTCGTTCTTCGCTTGGAGCTTGTCTAATGGAGGGAGAGAGTGAATTCCAGAAATGCTTCGCCTGCACGGCGCAAGAATCCCTTATAGCGGGGCCTATATCCCTTCGTACCCCTTTTCAGGATCAAAAAAATATTGTCTAAGGCTACCAGGCGCTTCTATAGAAATTCTATAGAAGCGGAGCGAAAAAAACAAAGCGATCAGGGTACGGCTTTGTGAAGCTCAACTTAAGTGCATTTAAATCTGAGGATTAGACATGATTACTCCATTTTACACAATATCCACTCCGCTTCTGTGGACAGGCAGCCAATCGCTAAATATTCTCTGTAGAACATTAAATTGGCGTTTTTAGATACTATAATAAAACGAAGTCAACTATTGCTCATTGAATTTATTCATTTGAATTACGTTTGACATTGAACGCATACATTTTTACAGTAAATTATCAAATTAACTGCAACCACATCCGCACTGTCCAGAGATAGAGACGGAGCCAGACGCCGCCACGGGACCACCAAACTCCACAACGCCGAGCACTGGCACCGAGCCGACGACAACGGTCTCGCCGTACGCGCCGATGTCGCCCGACACGCCGACCTCCCCGGTGCCCGTGCCGCCGTAGCCGCAGCTAGCAGAGCTGTAGCTGGGAGCGCTCAGGGGGGTGCCGACGCCGCCGTACGAGGACGAGGTGTAGCTGGACGAGTAGCTAGGTGTGTAGCTGGTTGCGTAGCTGGGCGCGCCGACGCTGATGCTGGGAAGACTCAGGCTTGCGCTGTTCAGGCTAAGGCTCGGTCCAGAGCAGCCGTAAGAGATTTGTTGACCGCAGCCACACTGGCTAAGAGCAGTCTATAAAATAAATACATTTTAGGGCATATTCTTATACAAATCCGTCTTGCCTTAAACTAAACAATGGGTTTCTGTAGGTAAATAGTTGCCCCCCGTTCCCTCCTGGTATTATTATTAGCTTGTCCTATCCATAGGTGACTTGGTCCTAGATGCCGACACTAGCCGAATAAGGGCGGAGCGATGGGCGGGCCGGGTCATAAACTGTGACCCAAAATTAGTAGGTATATTTTTTGACACATGGTACGAAGTGAAACCCCCTTGACAATGCTTAATATGGGTACTAGACGACGATATACCATTATAAAAAGTTGTATTGATACATACGGCTGTCGTTCAGAAATATTTGCGAATTCTTAATTCAAAGCGATAATATAATATTGTAGTATTATAATACATCTTCTTAACTAGTGGATTTGTGAGCTGTAAACCTCGCAATAATTTTCGAAATGGCTGAAATACGACTTTTTTTTCGTTTTCAACCCCCATATCTCGCCATTTTGAATAATTTCGAAAAACTGACTCGACATGCAAATTTTACAGCAAAGTTGTTTGTAATAGGAGCAATAAATTAAGACATTGCTGCTCAGAAAATTTCACAAGAATCGATTAAGAAATGCGGCATATGGGTAAAACAGCCAGAAATCCGGAAAACTAAAGAAATCTTGAAAATGCTGAAAGAGAGACAATGCTCTCTCCGTCAATACAACTGTTAAAAAAAATAGAAAATTCTTTACCTGAATCAGGCAAGCCTGAACACACAGCAAAAGGATCCCAAAGCGAGACATATTTGTATCCTGTAGTTTGAACTTAGAATGATTTTAACCAAGTGTACTAACATATTTATACCATTTTTTTTAATATGGGGTAATAGGTCAGCGATAACTGTCTTTGTTCTTTCTATACAGGTGAAAGCCGATAACTTCGTGTCAAAATGCAATTACTCAATCACTTTACAACGTTAGAGACTGGATAATATGTATCTCATGTGAGGCAATTGATAAATTAGGGAAGTATAAAACCTAATCCTTGTGTCCCAAAAAAATAGTTTTGTTAACTGTCTAGAGAAAGAAACTAGTATGGTGTCCAAGGCTGTTTTCCTGTGCGCTTTCGCCTTTTTGGCTCAGGTAACTAGTTTAGTTATTCATAAGAGTAATGTTTTTTGGGGTTTCATACGTAGAAACAATTTGCAGCGGCTATCTTACTTTCAAGGATTTTTTTTAAACTTTTTCTACTGCTCTTGAAAAAAAAACATCAAATCTGCTCCGGGTTTATCATGTCCAAAACTTCGACGCCATATCATGCTTACCTAAAAAAGTATTTACGCTTTATTTTTATACAGAACAGAAAAAAAAGAAAAGTCCTGTAGGACGAGGCTATTTTATTGGTGTTTTTATTCCAAATCTTAATTCATAAATGTAAGTACGCCCGACGCGTGGTTTGACCCAGTTAAATGTATGTTATGAAACACTAACATTGTTGTTTATATCTACCTTTGTTTGACTGTGTAGTTGCCGGCAAACTTTTAGAACAAGAAATAGCGGATCTGCGCATGTACATTTGTACGTAAATCAGCTACTGCGCAGTCAAGGTCATGCTCAAGAAGTTTGCCGGCAGCTGTAGTAAAGTTTCTATTAATTTTTCATACTTATAAACAAAATATTATGCGTGGAACAAAATAGATCAAAATCAAATATTAATGCTAAATGAGTACGATCCTTTTACCTTAAAATCCATAGTATTTAGCAAGAAGATATGTACAAGCCAATATGTATTTACAGCGTGTTTCTGATATATTCAATTTTATTTTCAGTCTATCACTGGACAACCATGCTACCAGCCTTTACCCTGGCCCGCTCCACCCAATTGCGGATGCAACTCCGAACGTGTCTCCATTTCCTTGTCTGAGGGCACCGGCCAGTCCTGCTACCAGCCTCTGCCCGTCCCTTGGCCCGCACCTGCACCCTTGCCTCTTCCGAGATCAATCCAACCCAGTTGCGGCTGCAACTCTGAGAGTGTATCCATTACCTTGTCTGAAGGTGCTCAGTACCGCCCTCAACCTATCCCATTGCCTACTCCCGTGTCCAGCTGCAGTTCTAACCGCGTGTCCATCGGCATATCTGAGGGCAGTGGATCTTACCGATCTGCTATAAGTGGCCCATCCGTGTCCATCGCTGTGCCGGATAACGGAGGCGCTTTTATTGTCACGAGCATCGGCCCAATTGCGCCCTCTGGTATTTCTGTGGCTACTGATTTAGGTCTGTCTGGAGACCTGTGGCTCTCTGGTGCGCTTCCGTACTTAAGCGCAGTTGCGTTCGAAGGTCAGTTTGAGACCAGCGGTGCTGCGCCGGTATCGTACGGCTGCGGGAACGGCGTAGTCGCCGTCAATGAGCAGATCGGTGGCAGTGTCAACGCTGGGGCTGGTTCCGTCAGCATCAGCCGTGTGGGAGGAGGAAGTTGTGGTTGTGGTTGTTACTAAGCTCTAACTAGATGACATGAATATTTTAAATAAAAACGATAATAAATCTGTACCTAACGTGTATTTCAATTTTTAAAAGTCTCACCATTTAAAAGTCTGTTTAATAAAAGCAGCGCTAATGATTGCATGCATATAGATTTGTAGTCTCCAGAAGGAGAGAGCTTGGCAGATTGATTACTACATAACTCAGGACTCTTTACTGCTCACAGTTCCTTATTCACCTCGCCTATAATATGTCGGTGTATTATTTATTATGGTATTTTATGATCTTTTTGTTCTGATTGTTGGAGGGTTGATACTATGGATAGAAAAACTTACAATACAATCAATATACCTAGCGTAGCAATTCTCCAACAGTATACTTTTTAATGAATAACATTTATACCTACTGGAAAAAAATATATACGGGCCATGTATTTTTTGAAGTCGATTTAAAACTTCTTAACTTTTTACCACGTAAATGACTTAATACCACGGCCAACTTTCCTTACCATCCGTTAACGTTGTTTTCACCTGATAATTATATGCCGTCGCATATAAATGAGGTTCAATCTTTACGGAACCGGGGATGCAAAAATCGATGTTTCGTTCTCGATTGTTGCCTCCTCCAAAACTTAAAAAAATATAACAAAAGTTTGGAAACTAAATGAGTAAGACAATTTCATTGTCGGATTGTTTCAATTTTTGCGCTTATAATGATAGGATTTGTGTACTCTGTGTCTGTTTGAAGCGAAATTTCAGCTAAATCCAGACACGTAGCATACAAATTGTGCAATTCATAAGCGCAGAAATCAAAACGGTCCGTCACAAAACATTTTCTTCCCATTTCATTGCCAAAATTTCGTTACGATTGGTTAAGTTTTGGAGGAGCAAATACTCAAGAACGAAACCTCGATATGTATGAGAAAATAAGCAGTGACATATCCCACAAAATAATTGGAACAAATGACAAGACCTCAGCCAATACTGAAGCTAAGAATTACAAATTTTGTAGTTATGTTCAGTTTTAGTAACATGTCCTACATCACTCTTTAAATGAGGGTCTCATGGTGACCAGATACTTGTGGTGGTGGTGTTTTAAGTTTTTTCTCAAACATGCAATGAAATATCGTAATATTTAACGTGCGTTAAAACAGGCTTCGATGTGTCAAGTTTCGGGTGGAGCAATCGAGAGAACTGTAAAGGAATTTCATACAAAATTGAAGGCCTAGGCCAGGAAGTGAATTTTTAAAAATTTTAATGTAAACATGGCGTCGTGTTCATGAACAGGCTAAACAGCTGAAATATTTTATTTTTCATTTTTCTTCTAGTGGCTGAATGGGTGTCGGACCAACAATATCCGCATTAAGGCCTATTACCCACGAACTGATATTAAGAATACAAATCTGCGTATGATTTAATGTGTTGATGAATAAAGGGTCTAGCAGCGAACAAGAAGTGCCCCCGACGACGGATTTCGTCATTCTTTCAGGTGGTGTACTGGCAAGTCCTAAGAACACTCTATGCTTAATATCAATATCAGTCCACGATCTTCTTTTTTTTTCGAGTATTCAAGATAATGTTAAAAATTCACGGTATCATTGAAAGTGGCATATTTTGTAAACTATTCAAGTTAGATTAACCGAATAAAATTATATTTGACAATAATAAAATAGGCTACAAAATGCATATTTTTAACCCGCATCATGTCATGCCTATATGTAAGTCACCACCAGAGACCATAGACAATAATTATTAAAAATCCTAATAATTTATTTTATTTATTATAGAAATTAAGATTCTTATTATCAGGTTGTGTATTATAATGGCCCTAATATTCGAACACTACACACCGTGGATGACTTCCGAAAGAAAACAAATATGGAGGGATTGGAGGGAAAATTAAAAATACTTTTTTTTAAACATGGCGTCTGTGTTCATGAACGGGCTGAACAGCTGAATCATGTTTTTTTTGAGTGGTGTATTTTTTTATTTCATTGCATATGTTTGAGGAAGGCACTATACATGCCTTAGCCGTGAAATGGGCTTGCCGGCTTCATATCACTATCCGGCCTCCCTTATGGTCGACCGTCTATACCTATTCAGCCGGCAAGCCCTTGTTTCCCGGCGTCTGCAGTAATGTACTATTAATTTAGGTTAGTTTAATTGTCTCACTGCTGGCCTGATATTGTAATATTGACTGTGAAATCATAATTCACATTTGTAATCAAAATAGATGCATAAAGGATTAAAAACTTTATTTAATACATATTATACTAAAAAGAACGTTCCGTTCACACTAAGAAATTAGCTACACCCACATCCGCACTGTCCGGAGATGGAGACGGATCCGGCGGCCGGTACGATACCGCGGAAGTCGACCGAGCCGAGCACCGGCACCGAGCCGACGACGACGGTGTTGCCGCTCGCGCCGATGTCGCCCGACACGCCGACCTGCCCCGTACCCGAGCCGCCGTACGCCGATGATGCGTAGCTGGGCGCGCTGAGGCCGATGCCTGGCAGCCCCAAGCTACCGCTGTTCAAGCTAAGGCTTGGCAGTCCACCGCAGCCGTAAGAGATTTGGCTACAACCACATTGTTGGCTCAAAACAGTCTGTCGGAAGTAAAACAAACTTATATTTAATTTGAGATTAGCATAGATATACCGTAAGGTGAGGCTGTTTGGATATTTCGTACTATACAAACAAGCCTTTAAGCCCGTTTTATTTTCCCATTGGCTTATTATGAACATATTTTTTTTCAGGTAAATATAAATAGTTTGTTCTGACTAGGTATTTCTATTTAATTGGAATACTAGGGCATAAATCTTTTAAATAATTTTCATTTAAGACTGCACCGAGCGAAATGTGAAAAAAGAGGCAGTTGCCGTTAAGTAGATAACGTCAACACCAGTAGTTTAATCCATTTCTAAACTATATATTTAGCCCTTTGAAGAATGTGTTAACAACTTCTCCGTGGAAAAATTACAAGATTATTAATATTTTACCCTAGAGAACTAAGTAAAGTTGGACGAAAATTGTAAAATCGTAAGCAGGCGTTAAGTGTTTTTTTATACTTTAACAATAGAAATCTATTCTGATTTTCAGTTCAATAAAAAGATGAATGTTTACATTACAATTTGTCTCATCAGATATTTCAATTATTGTTTGGTATTAAAGCTCCAGATTTATCAAAAAGTGATTTTAATTCTCCATACATTTTTACTATGGCGGCCGCGCGCCGATCTAAATACGCCTTCCCCGCGCTCTATGGTTCAGTCGCTAACGCTCGGCGCCCTCTTAACAAAATAGCTGTGGGTCTCAAATAGCCTTAATTTTCATATTAGAATTTAGGTAGGTACTGTTTTTTATTTTTATTTATTTTATTTTTATTTTATTTATTTGGAACATCAACAGCATTACAGAACATATATATAACAATGCTTATAGCTAGAACATAAAGCCAATAACAGATGTCCACAGATATGCAGTTAACGAGGTCTTGAAAAGGTAACGATATTAGATTTCAATTGGTATAAAATTAGGTAAGGTACATATACACTTAAATTAAAACAAAAGAAAGCTAGCAACCACCCCAAGTGTGTGTGTGTGGTGTGTGTGTGTGTGTGTGTGTGTGTGTGTGTGTGTGTGTGTGTGTGTGTGTGTGTGTGTGTGTGTGTGTGTGTGTGTGTGTGTGTGTGTGTGTGTGTGTGTGTGTGTGTGTGTGTGTGTGTGTGTGTGTGTGTGTGTGTGTGTGTGTGTGTGTGTGTGTGTGTGTGTGTGTGTGTGTGTGTGTGTGTGTGTGTGTGTGTGTACGTGTGTGTGTGTGTACGTGTGTGTTTGTGTGTGTAATAATAAGCATGTCTATCGTACGCAACTCCACGCTACCACATCATCAACTTTGCAAAATGAGTTTTAGAATACGGTTTTTTAAGACCGACTTGGAACAGTCAAATAGATCGGCGGCATTAAATTTACAATTGTATTCTCTCAGAATACGTACAATTGGGGAGTTTTGAGCATACCTAGTGTTTACCTTGGGTATGCTGAAAAGTCGACGTTCGGAGTGCCGGGTTCTGAAGGTTGGCACAGAAAAGCCAATTTCGGCAAGAAGTGAAGCACTATCGATACGACCAGACAGGATATCATGTAGTATAGAGACATCAAGCAATATACGACGGTCCTCCAGGCTCAGTAAGTGGTGGCGGCTGCACATAGACTCGTAGCTTGGATCCCATTTTTTGACACGATAATTTAAATGACGCAAAAATGAGCGCTGTAATTTTTCAATTTTTTCTTTATGCGTGACATATTGGGGGAACCACAAACACAAACTTCCAATATTGTGACCTAATGTTTACAATTAAGCAAAAGTAGAGAAATTTAATGTTTCAGATGTAATGTGTTTTTAACATTAAAATAATTCAATCAGTATAATACAATTACCTGAATCAAGTAAGCCTGGACACACAAAACGAGGATAGCGAAGCGAGACATTGTCAGATACTTTCCTTTGTCACACAATGATCAAATCAACAGGTGTCAAATATTTTATACTAACAATATCAATGAATGAAGAAATTAGGTCAGAGATAACGCTCACCTACAGTTTGCTGCTTTCCTGGTGAAAGTAGATAAGAAGTTTGTGTCAGAACGTGATTATGATGACTTAATCATTTTTCATAACTGAGACTGGATGCATGGTTTCGGTGAGGCAATAGATAAAGGATACTATAAAAACTAACACCAGTACCAAAATTAATCATAAGTTTGGTAACCCGTAAGCTTGTCACAAGTTAACAGATAAAAAATAATAAATTCTTAAATAGAAGTAGACAAAATGCCACTTAAAGCTTTAGTCATTTGCGCCTTTGCTTTATCGATTCAGGTTTGTTAAAAATGTTTTTAAAATTTTAACCCACTTTTATGCTTTTTACGCATTACCGCTTAACATCAGTCAGGCCGTACATTTATTTGCCACCACGGTGGTTTAGATAAAAATACCTCTGTGGTCTTAAATATCATTTACATATATCAATGCGTCTTTGTACCTTTTTAAAATACATTATTAAATAAAGTATATACAATTTATATGGGACCGCCTCTGAATGATCTATCAAACAAAAAAAGGATCATTCATAATTGGTGGAATAATCGCGTAACATACATACAAAAAAAAAACAGACATACAATCCAATTTAAAACCTCTTCCTTTTTTGGAGTCGGTTGAAATAAAATAAAAAAAAACTTTAAAACACAATCTCTCTTTTCAGTCCATCGCTGGATTATCGTGCTACCGGCCTGCGGCTCCTAAGCCTTGTGGCTGCAACTCGGAAACTGTATCCATCACAGTGACAGAAGAAGGCAACGGGCAATCTTACTACCAGCCTATACCCGCCCCGTGCCGCTCTAACCGCGTGTCGATCGGCATATCCGAGAATAATGGCTACCAGCTGTCACCCAGCTCCATTGCTGTATCAGACAACGGGGGAGCTTTCGCCGTGACCAGCATCGGTCCAATTGCGCCTGCCGGCATCACCGTCGCTACAGACCTGGGCCTGTCCGGAGATCTGGACCTCTCTGGTGTACTCCCATACCTGAGCGCAGTTGCTTTCGAGGGTCAGTTCGCGACCGGCGGCGCAGCGGAGGTGTCGTACGGCTGTGGCGGTACAGTCGCTATCAACGAGCAGATCGGAGGGAACGCTTGCAGTTTGGCTGGTGGCTCTCTTAACATAGATCGTGGAGGTTGTGGTTGTGGTCATTGATATTTAAATGAAAGTATTAGTAATAAATACTACTATTTATAAATACCATTTCGTTGTTTTACGTTTTTAAGTTACCTAAAATAATGACTTCAGAAATATTATGGCGTCTCGAGAAGTTTATTATAAAGCCCTATCAAGCCCATTTTGTTGTCCGATCGTCTTGTAGAAGTCGCAGTTTCTTACAAATATTATCAAAATTACGTCGATTGCTTCTATTAATTGGTCAATATAGGCAGACAGATAATAAGACGGTTGAAACGCTCAAATTTTGTAAGCACTGTTCGTAATCTGCTTTGTAAAAGCACTGTAAGTATTCTGTAGGTCACCCTTCTTTCATGCATAGCATAGCATCAAAATCCATTTTATAATGCATTTTGACATATCTATATACCAGTGGTAAAATTGTTAGCTGCTTTTGATGCTAATCATACATTGGATGAAGTTCCTATGTGTATACAAAAAAATAAATAGAAAAAGGGCCAGAAAGTGTAATAGGCTTCTATAAACTACGAACAATATATTTCCTAAAAGATGTGTAACTGTTTCTTATCAAGAATAATAATATTTAATTTTGGTACTTCGGGCAAAGCAACGGGAAAAATATTATATTTATAACTAAATATACCTATCGAAACATTTTATACATAATCATTAGAATTCTGTGGAATCGACAAATTATGTGGCCAAATTAAAGACAATTATCTTTTCTTAATCATCACAAACTTGCATAGTGTAACAGTATATATCTATGTATGATTATTTTTGCATTACGAGGTTTTGCCGCGACTTCATTTTTTAAAATAAATACTCTCCCATACCTACTTCAACCACATTTTTTTCGGGATATAAAACTATCCTACTGTCCATCCCTGGGACTATATTTATCGATCTACATAGCAAATTGCTTCTAAATTGGTTCAACCGTTATTGATTCCGCATACTAACTCCCTTTCCTCTTTTCACCCCTAAAGGGATAATTTTCGGGATAGAAACGATCCTATGTTCTTTCTGGCGACTCAAATTATCTCCATACCAAATTACATCTAAATCGGTTGTGCGGTTTAAGCGTAAAGTGGTAACAGGCAGACATATTTTCACATTTATAATATTAGTATGTATTAATCCATTAAAAACGATGAGATGGTGGCGCCAGGCACGTTGGGCAGAATGTGCACAAACAGCTGAAAAAGACACATAATGATGTTACCTACTCGTATCAGCAAAATCCTAACGCTATTTAATTGAATAAACTATGATAACGGTATGTAACCAAACAAAAATTCAAAACGTAGTAAAAATGCAAATGTTGATTCAAAGATGTATTTTTGGGGTTCCGTACACAACTGGTGCTAACGGGTTCCGTTAAAAGTAGTCATGATATTGAGAGCTCTTTTTTAATTTTCCTTACTTATTCAATATCCAACCAAGGTAATGTTGTATTCGGGACGTGCCCAAATGAGGTTTTTAAAAATTATAATATAAAAAATATATATGATATAAAAATAAACTATTCATATAGTCTGACTCCAAATAATGTATACCTACCATTGTATGTATACCATTAGGTAAATCTATCATGTATTTAGAAATAGAGCAGCTAGTAGCCACTCCTAATATCATTGGAGAGACAAAAGACCACCATCCCCGATGGTTTGGTTATGTAGAGAGAATGGGCGAAGATCGAGGCAATAAGGGATATTTGGGAAGCCCAATAGGACGAAGGCCGTCCCAGATATCGCTGTATCGACGTCGTCAAATCGGATTTGCGTGAACTCCAAGCCAGCAATTGGCGGGAAACGGTGCAGGATCGAGCAAAATGGCGAAAACTCGTGTCGGAGGCCAAGACCCGCTTTGGGACGCTGAGCCACTGAGTAGTAGTAGTATAATGTATTTACGTTTAATACATATTAACAACAACGTCAAACTTCACTCATTAAATACCTTCGGCACTACTAGATTAAAAAATTGTGTTTTTAAATGAGGACCGTGATTGATCAATTTACACATCTCCACCCCGCAGCGCTTCTGTGGACAGGCAGGCTAACACGGAAGAATGTTCAATATCAAATTGTTCTACAGCGAACATTAAATTGGCGTTTTTAAATACTGCAATAAAACTAAGTCAAAACTATTGCTCATTCATATTATTCATTGAAATTACTTTTAACATTGAACGTATACAGTAAATTGTCCATTTAACTGCAACCACATCCGCACTGTCCAGAGATAGAGACGGAGCCAGACGCCGCCACGCGACCACCGAACTCCACAACGCCGAGCACTGGCACCGAGCCGACGACGACGGTCTCGCCGTACGCGTCGATGTCGCCCGACACGCCGACCTGTCCGGTGCCCGTGCCGCCGTAGCCGCAGCTAGCAGAGCTGTAGCTGGGAGCGCTCAGGGGGGTGCCGACGCCGCCGTACGAGGACGAGGTGTAGCTGGACGAGTAGCTAGGTGTGTAGCTGGTTGCGTAGCTGGGCGCGCCGACGCTGACGCTGGGAAGACTCAGGCTTGCGCTGTTCAGGCTAAGGCTCGGTCCAGAGCAGTCGTAAGAGATTTGTTGACCGCAGCCGCACTGGCTAAGAGCACTCTATAAAATAAAATACATTTTAGGGCATAATCTTACACAAATCGATCTTGCCTTAAACTAAACATGGGGTTAATATGGGTTTCTGTAAATAGTTGCCCCGTTCCCTCCTGGTATTATTATTAGCTTGTCATGTCCATAGGCTACTTGGTCCTAGAAGCTGACCCTAGCCGAATAAAGGCGGAGCGATGGGCGGGCCGGGTCACATTAGTAGGTATATTTTTAGACACATGGTGTGGAGTGAAACCCCTTTGACAATGCTTAATCTGAGTATTAGACGACGATGTGCCATTATAAAAAGTTCTATAGATACATACGGCTGTCGTTCAGAAATATTTGTGAATTCTGAATTCAAAGCGATATTTTAAAATAATATTGTAGTATTATCATACATTTTCTTAACTAGTGGCTTTGTGAGCTGTAGACCTCGCAATCATATTTCAAAATGGCTGACATATGACTTTTTATTCGTTTTCAATCCCCATATCTCCGCCATTTTGAATAATTTCGAAAAACTGACTCGCACATTTTACTAAGAGTTGTTTGTAATGAGGTGGAGCCATATATTAAAACATTGCTGCTCAGAAAATTTCACGAAAATCGATTAAGAAATGCGGCATATGGGTAAAACAGACAGAAATCCGGCCAAACGAACATATTACGAAAGAGATCTTGATAATGCTGAAAGAGAGACAGTGCTCTCTCTGTCAATACAACTGGTAAAAAAAAGTCCTTTACCTGAATCAGGCAAATCTGAACACACAACAGAAAGATCCCAAAGCGAGACATATTTGTATCCTGTAGTTCGAACTTAGAATGATTTTATCCAAGTATACTGACATATTTATACCAATTTTTTTTAATATGGGGTAATAATAATAAGGTCAGCGATAACTGTCTTTGTTCTTTCTATACAGGTGAAAGCCGATAACTTCGTGTCAAAATGCAATTACTCAATCACTTCACAACGTTAGAGACTGGATATGTATCTCATGTGAGGCAATAGATATTAGGGAAGTATAAAACCTAATTTGAATAATTACGGGAATTAACAATCCAAAAGCGCAAAGGAATACAACCTTGGATATCATTTTATCTCACTGGTTTGTCGGTTAATTAAATAATGACTGATTGAGATACTAATACAAATGCAAATCATTAATATTAGGTTTTATGGTATCTCTATTTATCTATTGCCTCATTAAAGATATCCAATTGTCCGGTCTCAATTACATTGTGAAAATTAATTGAGTAATTACATTTTGACACGAATTTATCAACATTCACTGGAATTTAAAAACAGTGTTATATTTTGTTATCTATGACCTGTTGCCCCAGTTCATACAAATTTAGTGTAATTTTATTTTCATCATTACCACTCTTAATTTGTCAAAATATTATTATTTGAATACATAATAATTATGTCTCTGTCTGATGTTTGTATGTAAACAACTCGCAACTCCCGGCTACCTCAAGGAGCGTTTCACTTATCTCACGTCTGCGCGATCTGCCCAAAATTTACTCTTTGCCGCCTCTTCTTCTGTCTCAAAATTTTATAATAATTCGTTTACTTTTAAAGCTGTCTGTTTGTGGGACACCTTGCCTGTGAGCTCAAGGCGCGCTAAATCTCTTGTTTCTTTCAAAGCTCACCTGAAAGAGCATTAGCTGTCCCTTACATAATTCGTAGTTTATTCAACTGGTCCTATTTTTTTTTGGGCGAATGTATGTATGTGTGTATTTATTGTTTATTATATTTATGTATTTATATATTTTTCGTGTATATAATATTATTCATTTTGATTTTTCTGATTTTTGCACCGCCTATTAACAAAATAATTTTTCAGTTTCTCCACTACCCAAATGTTGTCTGGAAGAGATCGCTCTTTAGCGATAAGACCGCCTGTTGTTTACCTCTAATTGTAATTTCGTGCATTGTATTTCTCCTGTATGTTTTATGAGGTGTGCAATAAAGAGTACTTGTATTGTATTGTATTGTAAACACTTTATTGTACACAATAACACGTAAAATACATTTTAGTCCTCCAATCCAAGTAGGTAAATTCAGAAGACAGTCAAGTTGCATACTAAGTTGTAAGTAGCCACAGAGACAAAGAATGTTTTAGAAAAAGGGCCAAAGAAAACGGATTTATGAAGAAGTCAGTAGGTACTCCTGGACATGGTGCTCGCCGTCAGAAGGTTCTTCTCCCTGCAGCCCTAAGGGTCAGGTACTTAACTCGCGAAGCGCCGAAACGTGACGCCCTTACGCCACTATTCTTTTTTAGTGAAGGTTTAGGTCTGGGTAAAATTAAAACTAGTTGGTATTGATATAATCTAATAAATAATAGTTTTGGGTTCTATGATAATACATTAATAAAATTAGTTTAAACTGAACATTATTCTTATTAATGACTACGATCTACTACAATCTAAGCAGGATTTGAACCTGCGACCTCTACGTTTCCGGCGTATTGCTCTCCCAACTAAGCTATTAGATCACTACGTCAATCACACGGTGTGATTGACGTAGCGATCTAATAGCTTAAAAATGCGACATACTTACCTATATAGGTTTTTCCTTAACCCTGCTATTCAGTGTTTGAAAAATGAAAATTAAGTATGTTTTACTAAATGTTTGCATAATTGCTTACTCGTTTTTAAGACAGTGAACTCGTTATTTTCCGCCATTCGTGAGTCATGTTATGGAACGTTCGAGTTTATATTCATTCGGAATCATAAATACCTAGCACAACAAAATCAACATGAGAATTTACGCCGAATTTGCGTTTTTCGCGAGTCAGTTTCACGCACAGGGAGCAAACAAGGTTGCCAGGTCCAAAAACACAAAATTTGGACTTTTTACGGTTCCGTACCTCAATTGAAAAAAGAAACCCTTATTGGATCACTTTGTAGTCCGTCCGTCTGTCTGTCTGTCAAGACCCTTTATCCCGAGAACGCGTGGAGGCATCGAGTGGAAATTTAAACCATAATTAATATACTTAAAGACTTCTACGTTAACGTGAAAAAAGATACGCGAGTCAGACTCGCACTTGGCCGGTTTTTTTACATTTCACCCTAAAACCGGACAAAAGCAACGCATCGCCTTGCGAACAGCGAGCGGGATAATTGCGACTAATAGGTATAATACTTGAGCTCGATTTTCGAGTCGAAATATGCCGTTTTAGAGAAGGTTTCCCGATTTGTATGGGGAAAGAACATTCTCGCGAACATTTTCCATGCAATAATATTATGCTTGCCTCAACGAAATTTTGCGCCGAGCGCTCGCAAGTGCGGGAACACCGGCCGTCTTAGAACCTTCAGGCCTGGCGAGGGACGACGGAAAGAGGCCGGATGGCATGACCCTCGTCCCCTAGAAGCTGGGACGGCCTTTGGTATGGGACGCCACGTGCGTGGATATATTAGCGCCGTCCCACCTTCCAGTGACCACCACCAATGCCGGGGCTGCTGCGGACGCGGCCGAACACCTCAAGCGGCGCAAGTATGCAGCCATAGACAGTGGCTACATGTTTGAGCCGTTTGGGGTGGAAACACTGGGGCCATGGGGACAAAGTGCCCATACCATTTTCCGTGAACTAGCTAAGAGACTAGTCGATGCTACGGGTGACCAAAGAGCTGGTTCATACCTATGCCAAAAAATAGCCCTGGCTATTCAGTGTGGTAATGCGGCCAGCCTCTTGGGCACCCTCCCGGTCGGCACCGATCTAGAGCCCATTTTTAGGGTTCCGTAGCCAAATGGCAAAAAACGGAACCCTTATAGATTCGTCATGTCTGTCTGTCCGTCTGTCCGTCTGTCTGTCCGTCCGTATGTCACAGCCATTTTTTTCCGAAACTATAAGAGCTATACTGTTGAAACTTAGTAGGTAGATGTATTCTGTGAACCGTATTAAGATTTTGATGCAAAAATAAAAAAATAATAATAAATATTGGGGGCTCCCCATACTTAGAACTGAAACTCAAAAATTTTTTTTTCATCAAGCACATACGTGGGGGGTATCTATGGATAGGTCTTCAAAAATGATATCGAGGTTTCTAAGATATTTTTTTTCTAAACCAAATAGTTTGCGTGACAGACGCTTCCAAAGTTGAAAAAAGTTGGTCCCCCCCCCCTCTAACTTCTAAAATAAGAAAATGAAAAATCTAAAAAAAACATATGATGTACATTACTATAAAAACTACCAACGAAAATTCTTTTCAACGAGATCTAGTAAGTAGTTTTTTTTTAATACCTAACTTTGCACCTAATTTATATGGGGCGCTATACATACCAGGTGCAAACTTAACTTAACCACTTAGGGATGGAAAGTGTTTATACGGAACCCTCGGTGCGCGAGTCCGACTCGCACTTGGCTGGTTTTTTTTTAATTTATAGTTAGGTTTAGTTAAGTTTATATATATATATACATATATTCTAGTTTTAATTGTTTCTATGTATTATCTTTAGTATTGTGTTTTAATAAAGTTTATAATATTATTGAAACATTCGTGAGACATCTCTAATAATTATAAAAACGGTTTAAACTCACGTAAAAATTGTCAGGAACGGTCCGACATGTATCGAACCCATTTGGAGCTCTTCATCAGGGGTAGCAATCCGTGCTGCTGCGCGACTCGCGACCCACCCTGATGAAGATCTCCAAATGAGTTCGAAACATGTCGGGCCGTTCCTGACAATTTTTACGTGAGTTTAAACCGTTTTTAGGGTTCCATACCAAAAGGGTAAAAACGGCACCCTATTACTGAGACTTCGCTGTCCGTCCGTCTGTCACCAGGCTGTATCTCAAGAACAGTGATAGCTAGACAGTTGAAATGTTCACAGATGATGTATTTCTATTGCCGCTATAACAGCAAATACTAAAAATAAAATAAAATAAATATTTAAGGGGGGCTCCAATACAACAAACTTGTTATAGATTATGGTACGGAACCCTTCATGCGCGAGTCGGACTCGCACTTGCCCAATTTTTTTATAATTATTTCCCATAAAATCAAGAAATGTTCTTGAGAACGGCACATCTTACTCGACTCGCCTGGCATCCAGACATAAAGCCTTACATAACCAGACAGGAAGAATCGCAGACAGAAAAAATATTTGATCGTAGAAATTTGAACTAGCTTTTGCGATTGTAACAATGTGTACGCTCACTAACTTAGATTATTATAGTTTATGCATGTAATGTTTTGTTGTTATTCTTTTGAGAAAATAAAGATCTTTAAACCGAAATACCGTCGAGGTCAATAAAAGATAACCCTTTTTAGGGTTCCATAATCAACTAGGAACCCTTATAGTTTCGCCATGTCCGTCTGTCCTTCTGTCCGTCCGTCCGCGGCTTAGCTCCGTGATCATTAGTAGAAAGCTGAAATGTGATTACAATACAAATGTAATGTTTAAATATTATTTACGAAAAAATGACTTACTGTTGAGTTTCGTTCGGCTTTGCCGGTAGGTTCATAATCTGAGTTGTAAAAGTGCCCTTGTGGCCTACTTACTGAATAAATTATTTCATTTCATTTCATTTCATTATCATGCGGACAAAAGGGTAAAATGAAAACTAAAAAAATAACTATTTTTCGGGTACCTCTTGAACACCTAAAGTGGGGGTGAAATATTTTTTTCGTTCCATCACAAGTGGGTAGGGTGCCGTTGTATAATTTTCGTTAAAATGACGTAGGTGCCGCGTGGTGTCCTTATACTTCGAACGTTACACATATTACTTAAGTGCTATACTGCATTAAAACATTCCGCTTAATCTGGCGCGTATAATCGATAACTTCCAGATAATAAGTAAATACAGTTACTTTGGCATTTACGACCTTTTTATAGAGCTTGAAATCTTTCTCGTAATTTAAACCTCGGTCTTAAAACCGCTGTTTTAAGCCCGCCTATTGTGAAGGATGGGCAACTACGGAACCCTACACTGAGCGTGGCCCGACATGCTCTTGGCCGGTTTTTTATACTGTGTATTTGTTTTACAAGTGTAAACGTTGTAACATATTTTAACAATGCGAAATCAAACAAACAACCTACTTTGCAGCCATTCATAACAATATAAGTTCTGCATTTCTGTTCATTGCGCTTCCTTTTTTGTATAGGATAACACATAATCAGGCATTAAGTTAACCTGATATTCCTGCTTGTACTTAGCTTGTAACATTAATAAAATAAACTATAGGTAAGTAATTCCAAGCTTATAAATAAAACAATAGTGTGATTAAACAATTGATACAAAGATCAAAGCTCAAAGAAAAAGCCTTTCAAATAAACAATGCAAAGATCGACACACAAAAGCATAAGGAAAAATCGAAAGATTGCTTGGGCGTTAGGGTGGCAGAAAGGTTAACGCGCTGGACTGCGATGCATAGGTACCGGGTTCAATTCGCGGTCTCTTCCTCCAGGTTATTTTAATCTCCACTTAATTTTTTCTTTAAGCTTTGTTTTTTGTATCAATTGTTTACAACTAGAACTTACAAATTCTAATAGTACATTACTGCAGACGCCGGGAAATAAGGGCTTGCCGGCTGAGTAGGTATAGACGGCCGACCGTAAGGGAGGCCGTCTAGTGATACGTGATACGAAGCCGGCAAGCCCTTTTCACGGCTAAGGCATGTATAATGCTTTTCTCAAACATATGCAATGAAATAAAAAAATACACCACTCAAAAAAACATGATTCAGCTGTTCAGCCAGTTCATGAACACAGACGCCATGTTTAAAAAAAGTTTTTTAATTTTCCCTCCAATCCCTCTATATATTTTTTTCTTTAATAAGTCCACCTGTGTAGTGTGCGAATATTAGGCCCATTATACACAACCTGATAATAAGAATCTTAGTTTCTATAATAAGTAAAATAAAGGCAGAGGATTTTTAATATTGTCTATGGTCTCTGGTGATTTACGTATAGACGGTATTTTCAGTTCGTGTGTACTAGGCATTAACACGGATATTGTTGTTCCGATGGCTGAATGGGTAGCTACTAGAAAAAAAAAAAATATCAGCTGTTCATACACACAGACGCCATGTTTACATTAAAATTAAAAACAAATTACTTCCCTGCTTAGGCCTTCAATTTTGTATGAAATTCCTTTACAGTTCTCTCTAATTGTTCCGCCCGAAACTTGACACTTCGAAGCCTGTTCTAACGCACGTTACGACGATATTTCATTGCATGTTTGAGAAAAGTATATTTATGCACCAGAAGAGTAAAAACTTTCGTATTTATTTTCTTCACCTTCGACGGGCAAAAAATATTTGATAACCACATTTGACAACAGATGGCGCTGTATGTCTGACACCGCATATCGCCAGGTGACAAGCAAAACTCACTAAAATTTCTGTCACTACTCTTCAATATAGAATAGAATAGAATATCCCACCAAAAACATTTCATGTAAAATTGGCGGCCAAGACTCACATGGTCATAACGCTTTCGCTGTAAAAAGTCATCAGATCCCTGGAACAGCCAAGCCCCTAAGCCCTGGGTTTACTAATCCTACACCTTGGCTTCAAAGGTATGGCTTGGCCGTTTCATAAAGTAACGTAAATAAGTCCAATGGACCGTCTGGCCCATACGATATCAAGAAGTTAAGTTTATGTCTTCATGATAATATATATAAACTTAATTCCTTACCATATAGGCCGAACAGTCCATTAGACTTATTTACGGTAATTTATGAAACGGCCAAGCCATACCTTTGAAGCCAAGGTGTAGGATTAGTAAACCCAGGGCTTAGGGGCTTGGCTGTTCCAGGGATCTGATGACTTTTTTACAGCGAAAGCGTTATGACCATGTGAGTCTTGGCCGCCAATTTTACATGAAATGTTTTTGGTGGGATCTCATTTATTTTTGTAAGGTGCCCTAGTTTTTTTCATTTATTTGGGCCATTAGCGTCTGTAAGTAAGTAGTAATAATAGCAAAAGCGTTATGAGCATGTGAGTCTTGGCCGTCAATTTTACATGGAATGGTTTTGGTGGGATCTCATTTCTTTTGTAAGGTAGTTTTTAATTTTTAGGTTTTTTTTTTTTTTTGTACTGTAGCGTTTCTAAGTAAGTAGTAATAATTGTGTATTTACTAAAGAAATACTTACGTTTAGCCCCATATATATACACTTTTATCCCCCATTATGGAAAACCCATACAAACTTTCATACCCTTATTAAATCCCCTTATAAAAGGGTGGGGGGTGATTTTCTAAAAATCCTAGAATATGTATTTTATTATTTATAACAAGGAGTCCCTATATCAATTTTCAGACCTCTAGTATCAAAATTTGCAGAAGTCTCATACAAACTTCCATCCCCTAGTTTAAGGGGTCGGGGGGGTAAAAGTTCCAAGTTTCAGAATTATTCTATTGTTTGTGTACTAAACCTAGCTTACATACCAAATTTCAGCTTTCTAGGTCATCAGGAAGTACCCCAGAGGTTTTGATACGTCAGTGAGTGAGTGGCAAAATCGGCGTATTTTAGGTACCAATAAAACCTAAAGTATAAAAGCTAGATCAATTAAATTAAGTACATTTTATATGTTCCCTAACTGCATCTTAACCTGTGAATTTGTGCGCTCTGGTGTTAACTGGGACGAAGCTATGAGGGTTTGAAAATTATACGAAACGGTTCGAGAAAAGGTAGGTAGTGCCCCGCTTCTTTTTTGCTCGTCTTGGCGGGGACACTACCGTGCCCCCAGATATTAAAAAAATATTCGTTAACATACACAAAGTGGACAACACATATTAGAAATAAAATAAAATTAAATCGTTGTTGTGTATGCCATATCTAGTTTGTAGGTTGATACTTAGATAAGAGTTTTGTTTTTAGTAGGTATTTGATACTCAGTGAGGTTTGCTTGTCAACAAACGATATACGAATCCTCCATCGCGCTGTGAAGATTTTTCCAGAAATATCCCTTTCCAAAAATAGTACATTACATCAGAGGCCGGGAAAATGAGGATTTCCGGCCAAGTGCGAGCGAGGCCGGATAGTGATACGAGGCCGGGAATCCGTTTTCACGACGAGGCATGTATAGTGCTTTTCTCAAACATACAATGAAATAAAAAAATATACTTCAAAGAACAACATTTTATTAATTGACAAATAGGACATTTTAGTCTAACAACCAACCTTTAAAAACAAAACCTGCTTTTTGTCAAACCAGCCAGCTGTGTGAATGACCTTGTTGTTGAAACAAAAAAAAAGTTACTTTGCAGGCCTAGGCCTGAAAAGCAGTATGAAATCCCTTTACAGTCCTTTCGAGTTGTTGCGCCCAAAAAGCGATACTTCCGAGCCTATTATAAGGAACGTAAAGACAATATTTCATTGCATGTTTGATAAAAACTGATTTTCAATACAATTTTATAATAAATGAAATGAAATGAAATAATGTATTCTGTAAGTAGGCCACAAGGGCACTTTTACAAGTCAAATTGTGAATCTACCGGCATTTCGCAAGAGACCGCTGTTGAGAAGAAAGCCGAAAGAAACTCAACAGTAAGACATTTTTCGTAAATAATACTTAACACAAATACATAAGTTTACAGTGAAGCGAAAAATTAAAAAATTTAATGGTTCAGACAGGATTCGAACCCGCGTTTCCAACGGCTTTTCGGGCGTCCTACCAACTGGACCACCGAACCAGATGTCAGAGCCATCGAATCTTTCAACCAGTATACGTTAGCAGACGTTACTGCTTTAATAAAAATAATGAATACAATTACATCATATTAGTGTTATAACTAATTATTACATGCGTACACGTAAAGGAAATATATAGATACTCCAATTCAATGTTAGCTAGGAATATTATTTCATATAAAAGTATCCATCCGTAACATCCATTTTCAGATACATCATGGGCCCAAAGGCTGATGAACTCTTATTAGACGACGACAAGAATGAACCCGAAACTTGGCCTAAGCTGGTAGCTCCTCAGGCTGACGACTGGAAATTTAGGATATCCTATTTCAACGTGACCCTCTTCATTTATTTTCATTTGTCTGCGATCTACGGCCTGTATTTGTGTTTTACATCCGCTCATTGGTTTACTATTGTATTTGGTAAGTTAAAGAAAAACCATACGAATTCATGCTCTAAAACTAAAGTAAATTCAAAGTAGTTGGTCATCTTGAGGCCCTCATTTAACGAGTGGAATAAAATTTGTACTAAACCTGAATATAAAAACAAAATTTGGAATGCTTCAATATTGCCTGAAATCCTGTCACTAGTCGCAATCAAACCTGAATATCTCTTATATCAATGGTTCTTTATCACTTACATTTACATTTCCAGCAATTTTCATGGCGGAAGCTGGCATGCTGGGTCTAATGGCCGGCGCCCACCGTCTCTGGTCCCACAGGAGCTACAAAGCAAAACTACCTCTTCAAATCATTCTCATGATCTTCCAATCCATAGCCAGCCAGTACACCGTTCTCAACTGGGTCAGGGACCACAGACTCCACCACCGTTTCAGCGACACTGATGGCGACCCTCAAAACCCGACTAGAGGCTTTTTCTTCGCGCATATCGGTTGGCTGCTGGTACAAAAGCATCCAGAGGTCCGTAGACGGGGAGGGAGCATCAATATGTCCGATTTGCTGAGTAATCCCGTGCTGGTGTTCCAGGTAAAGTGAGTATTGTGTTTTCGTCTTTCCGACAGCTTCTTGAGCACTTTCACCAGCCACTACAGCTGTTGACAACAGCTTGATGTTACGAGCAGTATAAAGAAAGGATCATCATCATCATCATCATCTCAGCCATAGGACGTCCACTGCTGAACATAGGCCTCCCCTTTGGACTTCCATATATACCGGTTGAAAGCGACCTGCATCCAGCGCCTTCCGGAGACCTTTATAAGGTCATCTGTCCATCTTGTAGGTGGACGTCCTACGCTGCGCTTGCTGGTCCGAGGTCTCCACTCGAGCACTTTTCGGCCCCATCGGCCATCTGCTCTGCGTGCTATGTGGCCTGCCCATTGCCACTTGCAACTTGCTAATCCGGTGAGCTATATCGGTCACTTTAGTTCGTCTACGGATTTCCTCATTTCTGATTCGATCACGTAGAGACACCCCGAGCATAGCCCTCTCCATTGCACGTTGAGCGACTTTGAGCTTTGAGATGAGGCCGATAGTGAAAGACCACGTTTCGGTGCCGTAAGTCATCACTGGTAACACACATTGGTTGAAGACTTTCGTCTTGAGGCACTGAGGTATGTCGGACGAAAAGACATTGCGTAGTTTCCCGAAAAGAAAGGATAATAGTCGTAAACTCTTCCGTTATTATGCGAAATGTACACTTTTGTCAGTTTGCATTGTGTACTAGAAGGTGCCAACTTTGTCCGCGTATATTTTTTCTTTAGCGTAGTCGGGGAAGAAGTATACTGTAACTATCTTTGAAACCATCCTGTAATCAGCTATCCCTGTACTTAACAAAATTAGTAAAATTCCGCCGAGCTGTTTTGGCGTGATGAGAGGACAAAGAAATTTTTCGCAACACATGGCTGAACAGTGGACGCTCCGCGAGTAAATTATCTCCTGGATCGCATTAAGTTTTTCCTTGAAATAATGACTATTTTCATACAAAACTGATTTTAATCCAATATTATTATAAAATGAAACACGTAATATCTTTTGTTTTATGTAGGTACACACCACTATTTTTATATTAAACCATTCAAATCAAAGCTTAAAGGAAAATTGAGATGAGTTACCTGAAGGAAGAGACCAGGAATCGAACCCGGGACCTCTGGATTGCCGGTCCAGCGCGTTAATCTTAAAATTCGATAGGTTGCTTGGGAGTTAGGGTGGCGGAAAGGTTAACGCGCTGGACCAGCAATCCAGAGGTACCGGGTTCGATTCCCGGTCTCTTCGACCAGATAACTCATTTCAATTTTTCTTTAAGCTTTGATTTTTGTATCAATGGTTTAATATTACTATAGTTGCAAAACAACTTCCAGCAACTATATACGTACGTTTCTCTATACTTGTACAATAGCGCCTACTTAAACAATTGTACATAATTGTGTACTACTCGCATTCGATTAAAACAATTCGTAGGCGCGGATTTTACATCCTGAGATCTAGATACAGGCACTTCTAGATTCCATCACCATAAAGTTTAGATCAGGTCCGTTGTATCTACGACCTATTTAATTAAAGTGACGCATAAAGAAGTTACAAATACCGAGATATAGTTTCCGTTTTGCTGCTGTTGGCAACCCTAGGAGTATAACACGCCCCACAACCTACCACAACCAATAGTGTTGCACGTCATTCTAGTATCTATTGAGATACAGTTTGGCAATTCCTTTGTGGTCTTTTGCGAAGTTTCTGTGGCCTAGGCCGGGAAATATAGGAAAAATGCTTAAGTATACAATCTTAGCTTGTCATTTCATTCCAGGTACAAAATACCCTTCATAGGCCTGGTCGCCTATATATTACCAACCATCTGTCCCATGTACTTCTGGGAAGAGACCTTGAACAATGCTTGGCATATCAACCTTCTCCGCTTCGTCATATGCTTGAACTCCACTTCTCTTATCAACAGTTTTGGCCACTACTTCGGCAACCGGCCTTATGACAAAGAAGTCAGGGCTACAGAAAACACGATAGCCAACTTAGCTACGCTTGGAGAAGGATTCCACAACTACCACCACGTATTTCCTCGTGATTATAGATCTGCTGAGTTTGGAAGCAAGTTCAATCTTACGGCGGCTTTTATAGAGTTCTTCTCGTTGATCGGTTGGGCGTATGATTTGAAGACCGTGAAGCATGATATTATAGTTAGAAGGTGTAAGAAGAGTGGTGATGGGTCTTACGTGGAACCCAAACAGACGAAGACATAGAAGGATAAGTGCTAATGATCTGGCTGATGGTAACTCGTTAACAGCCTATGGAACAAGAGCGACAGATGTATCAAGTCAAGAGTGTATTACTGACCTAACACATTCCCGGATACAGAAAATTTCGAAAATAGGGTCAATATGTCATGAAACAAAGAAAAACTAAATTAAATTCAAGGGAAATTTTGAAATTATTTTCAGAATCCTCATAATTTAACAGAACAATTGTGTACGCCGTCCAACATTGACATCGCCTTAGCATTGACATAGCTGTCACTTTACTAAATATCAAAAGTTTCTTAATACATTGCTCCTTTGAATAAACTTTATTTTACATGTTTACATTATAAATAAGTTATTTTTAAAAGTTGTTTAATAAATGTTGTTCAGTTCGAGGGGTAGAATCTATGTTTTAATTTATTTATTTAGTCGTATGGCGTATTTACACAAATAAACATTTCAAAGAAACTTATGACAATAATAAAATGTAACTATAAGTCTACATTCGAGAGAGATTGCGTATTTTAATTTATTGCTCCTGTTACGGGGCCTACCTGCGATATAAATACTTTGAGAAATGTGACTGTAGAGGGAATGGCAGTTTTGCGAAGATAAAAATAGCCGTCCACAGACGTGTTGCCGTACCACGGTCTAGAAGATCCGAATTTACGTGCATACATAAGCATACCAAACGGTTCTACTCATGTCGTAGAAATCGAATATCGCTCGGCATGTTTCGAATCGATTCGTGATTCATCATCAGGAGAGCCGAGTGCGCAGACCCGTTCGTATGTATCTGGGGTAACGGTAGTGCCCCCGCCAAGACGAACAAAAAAGAAGCGGAGCACTACCTACCTTTTCTCGAACCGTTTCGTCTCATTTTCAAACCCTCATAGTTTCGTCCCAGTTAACATTAATATGTCTGAAACTCACGATAGTTTTCTATGTACCTATAGCCTAACAAGTAAAAGTCCGGCCCAGGGATAGAATCAAACCACGCCAACTCTTCCAAGCAACTGGGGGGTAATTACCAATTTTAGAGAGATGATGGAGATCTCTCCATGTCATCGCCATCCGTCACTTTTGACGTGTCCCTACTTGACAAGTGGCGAAATCCCGGCGCCCATATAAAACAAATGACGATCCTGCACCTTAAGATTTTTCCTGAAATCATGATCCCTCTCCATGGAAAAATTATTCTCAATACAAATCGAAAATTTTATAATAGTATAGATATACGTCTCTCCAGACCGTATTCGGTCACGGTGACTGCTTCAACTTCGTTCTCTTATGTGGCTGACGTAGCCTATCTTATTTTTAACTAGCGACTAGTGGCTTCGCACGGGTGCAATGCTGATAAATTATGCATGTATTATACTTATAATAATAATTAATAATAATAATAATTCTTTTATTTCAGGCATCAAAGGCTCAGAGATAAATACCTTACAATCCTAACATACATATTAAATATTAAAATACTAAACAACTAGGCCACGATGTCTTTCGTAAGTCCGTGGTATTGGGTAGCCGACCGCGGAAACGCCGGAATAAAACACCTTTCGGCCAAAATTCTTCCTTCATGAAGTTCGCTAGCTGGTCAGTCGGAACCCCCAACACATAAGAATTAAAATTCACTTTGTGGCGAGACTCCAACTTCACGACCCGCAGGATAATTCCGGTTTTCACACGTACATACTCTACGATCTCCTCGGCCCTTCGTAGAGTAATGTAGACGGGACACATACAATTGCGTCGTCGGCAGGGCGGGACGCAGCAGGTGTTTGGGCCCAGTCGGTGCGGTACCGCTCTGATTTCGCAGAGTCGGCTTCTTCCTCCTTTCCACCTTGATGAAGCCATCCTTGTCACATTTTGACTCCCGAGGAGCCGGTTTAGGCAGATCCTCGTGAACGGGTTCACACCGGTTCTGCACCCCTTTTGATGACCGCTGCTTAGATCTTGAAACGATCTTGAGCGGCGCCGGGTCAGCAGCCGGCGATGCGTCAACATTCGCTACCTACATCAGCAGCAGCGATGTCGCTGACGGATGCATTCCGCGCGCCGTGACGTGCGACTGTGTTAGAGGCTGTGTTATAAACCTTCCTCTTGAATCACTCTATTGAAAAACGCATCAACATCCGTTGCGTTGTTTTAAAGATCTAAGCATACATATACATATATACATACATATCATTGTAGTAGGAGAGCCGAAGAGGGGATTTCGGGAGTACCTAAAGCGCGGCAGATTAATATATAGGGGGATACCTTATACCCAGTTAAGTACTTCCACCAAATATGAGCCTCATATATATGGCCGCCCGTCAAGGATAAAAGATCAGATTAGTAAAAAAAAATTGTTCATCTGAAATTCTCGAGCGCGTCAGATTAAGGTAGGGTGAGTTAGTTACATGCTAAAACGTGTATATTCCTCTAATCTGACAATTTAAAGGTGACGTAAAGAAGGCGGAGGGCTACAAAGTTGTAAAAAAAAAACTTTCTTTCGACATTCTCGAGCGTGGCTAATTTTTTTTTATTTAAAAGGGAATGAATCAATGATAACGGAAAATATATAATCTGACGATTTCCACTAGCCGAAGTAACAAAAATTCATCGATAAAGTATAAAGGTGCGCCCAGACCGCCGCTTAAAATACGGTGACGGTACGGAATCGCAGTGACGCATCGTATCCGTACCGTTTTTATCGCATGCCCTCCACACCGCCGCTTAAAATACGGAGTCGGTACGGAATCGCAGTGACGCATCGTATCCGTACCGTTTTTAACGCATGCCCTCCACACCGCTGCTTAAAATACGGAGACGGTACGGAATCGCAGTGACGCATTGTATCCATTGTATAATAATACAGTGAATTAAGGAGTTTGACCTTACAAACGGTCCAGAAGTTTAGAATTTTTGATAAATATGTTGTCTAGGATGGTTAGTGTTTAAAATGCAATTTTTTTTAATATAAAAAGAACCGACTTCAAAATAACTGAAAAGCCGAAAATAACCCGTTCATGTACAGATTACATTTGAATCACTTTTTGAAGTCGGTGCCAAACCACTCAACTTTTACTATGAAAAACGATGCCGCGCAAATTTTTGTTCGATATTATATATTATTATATTCTAGTTTACGTGAGGTTTGGCACCGACTTCAAAAAGTGATTCAAATGTAATCTGTACATGAACGGGTTATTTTCGGCTTTTCAGTTATTTTGAAGTCGGTTATTTTTTTATTAAAAAAAATTGCATTTTAAACACTAACCATCCTAGACAACATATTATCAAAAATTCAAAACTTCTGGACCGTTTGTAAGGTCAAACTCCTTAATTCACTGAATTATTATACAATGGATACAATGCGTCACTGCGATTCCGTACCGTCTCCGTATTTTAAGCAGCGGTGTGGAGGGCATGCGTTAAAAACGGTACGGATACGATGCGTCACTGCGATTCCGTACCGTCACCGTATTTTAAGCGGCGGTCTGGGCGCACCTTAATGCGTGCAGTTACGTGATGCCTGTATTCCACTCTGGTTTCTGTTGCCAATGACGCCATGACAGTTGATCATGTTGTTAGTACTAGCACTATTAAATATTTATAGTTGCCGGCAACTTTTAGAACAAAAATGGCAGATTTGCGCATGTAGGTACCTACATTTGTACGTAAATCGGCTACTGCGCAGTCAAGATTATGCTCTAAAAGTTTGTCGGCAGCTGTACTATAAGTGATATTAATATAAAGTGTGTATTTTGTGGTAAAACTACTTTACACAAAACAATTAAGCAAATTTACATTAGAAACATAACAAAAATGTGTAAATATTTTAGAATATAGTCGGAGCAAACCGGTTCTCCGAAAATCCCGAACAACATACGATAATCTTGAACTTTCAAGAAAATCTTCATTAAATGAAGTAAATCACGCACAGTGCTATAAATTATTTATAGCAATAAAAATACCGCGAGTCTTTCAGTATTTACAACAGCGGCAACGTATAATGGAATATGACAGTGCATCGGAAGTTTCTGGGAATAGCTCCTAATCACATGCCCCTGCTTCTGGGGAGTGCTCTGAGTCACAAGTTCCTGTTAATTTTTTTAATTGTCTGATTAGGCGAATCCCGCCAGATAATCGTCAGATTATGAGACAGCACGTCTAGGGCATAAAGATGAACCATATATATCTTAATCTGACGCGCTTGAGTATTTCAAAATGGCGAATTTTTTTTGCACATTCTAATAATAACTGCGAGTTTGCGTCACATCCAAATCGTCAGATTATTATATAAGAGCTTTTTCTTAGGTTCACTTAACATCCCCTTAGAAAATCTGACGCGCCCGATGAATTTTTTTTTTTTTTCATTTTCAACCCTCAAGTACGAACACCCCCATCATGGAAACAATCAGTTTAACATGCGTACATCTTTAAAAATGTGTAGGACATGGATGCTATCAATATCTGACGCGCTCGAGTATGTCCATGCAACAGTTTTTTTTTACATTTTTGAAAATCTGTAGCCGCTCCCCCCACCGATGAAAAGGTATATCTTATATGACATTTTTTTCTTTTTATCATCTAAGCTTCGCAACCAAATAGGTCTCTATGACGCTCGAGTGAATCCCGAGTTAGCATCGTGGCGTACCCTACTATTGACGCTGCTCAATGCACTTCTGGTGTCAACACCGGAATGTGATCTGTTTGCGTGGCGACGGACGGCTGTGTGTAATGCGTGTTTGAGGTTCTGTGAGTTGATGGATGACAGGATTACTAGTGTTCCTCTTTAATAAGTGTACACCTAGTTTCACAGTGTATTAGATTTAGTCTGTAATGCTTTGTAAATATATTTATAAATAAATAAGAAGAGACTTTGTTGTTACTATGTAGTGAAGAAACGTGCCTGTTGCGCGCGCGCATACCGGGCACGTGAGCACCTCACACACACATGCATGCATTATACACGTTTACACGACACGTCATTAGGTAAACACGACGTCAACGTATTTTAAGAGGCCTTATTCCTTCTAAAATGCTGATTGTTTTGGACATGTTTATCTATGATCAAACATGTTTCTTAACATATTATTGATGTTACTTACCTAGAACAGGGCCATTGAGATTTATTGATATATATTTGAAACCTATAGTTTGAATATTTCATTAATAATATTTTGTTAAAAAAACTACTCGAAATTGACAAAATTCACGCATAAATTAAAAATTGAAATAGAGAGCGAGGGCTAACACTAGCCTAGACACAGATCAAGTCATGTCTTTAAAAAAATCTCTGTAAGTATCACGTTTTGTTGGGCCTTTTGTCAAAATGTTTTACAGAATTTGCTAATTCTGTTATCTTTCATTGAAATACCTCATTTATCATTATTTTTATGAATACTGCTACAAAGGTTACATAAAGATACACAACTGTACATCGCAGGTGGGACTCGAACCCACGACCTCACCTTATCTGTTTCTGCCTCTGAGCTACCGCGCCGCTACTCACCTTTGTATCAATTTAAATATTACCTATATATAACTTAATGAAAAAAAAAATTAACTCCCCCGACACAAGTAGCTGCTCATTATGTTATGGGGCCCTCATTCAATGAGTGATATAGAATATCTACAAAATTTGGAATTCTTAGCTTCAATATTGGCTAAGATCTTGTCACTCCATTTACTTATCCTCGCCCAGCGCAGCTGATTCTATTGGTTAACAAAAACACATCCCTCACTAGACATCTCTGGTGAAAACGCAGCCTTAAGCTTAAAATCTTGGAAACTACTGGTTCTTTTTCCACCAAACATAGCTAAGAACCATCTCGAGTATCTCGACGGACATATCTTTCGATTAAAAAACCCGCATACAATTCCATCCCTTTGGGAACACATGTTAAACTTATAACACCCCTCTTTTTTCGTCGAGGTTAAAAAAATATGATAGGTGACGGGAATAAGAATACAATTCAATGTTTTCTAATATATTTGAACTTAAAACTAACAATAAACCTAGTTCCGTAGGCAGCTACAACCGCTGAACGAAGCAGGGCTGAGACCAGAGCTGGACGCAGCATTACCCATTAGGTTCCCAACCTCCTGAGTAATGGCTACACTGTCTCCACAACCGTACTGAACAGCTGCAGAACCGCTGGTTGGATACTGGCCTTCGAACGCCACAGCACTGAGGAATGGGAGAGCCCCGGACAACACCAGTTCTCCAGCTAAGGTCAGGTCAGAATTTAAAGAGATTCCTGAGGGTGTGATAGGGCCGAAGCTTCTGACGGCCAGTGGTCCACCGTTGTTGGAAACTGTGATGGAGCTGCACCCGCAGTCTTGGGCAGCAATGGACTGGAATAGACAAGAGTTTCATCATTCATCAGAACACAAAGAGATCTTAGCGTCGCGCTATGTAAGAGCCTTATCATACTTGCGATTTCCGAGCGAGTTTTCTATAGAAATAAGCGTAGCGGAAAAACTCGCTGTGTGATCGCTTTCATTCAGAATTTGCTCGCAAATTGCAAAATGATAAGGCCCTATGATTAAGAGGCCGTATTCCTTTTAAAATGATGATTGTTTTAGATATTTACTCTATGATCATGATCAAACATGTTTCTTAACATATTATTGATGTTAGGGTGATTATTTGAGCGTTTTAACCGTCTCATTAGTTTGCCCGCAATATTGGAAACTCATAAAAGCTATTGACATCATTTTGATTGGAATTATAGAAATCCGCGACTTCAATACCACCGAAAATGGTGCCTTGGCTCATACGGAGTTCGTCAATATTGCGGCCATATCACCCGTTACTACCTAGAACAGGACTTTTGGGATTTATTCGTATATATTGGAAACCAACAGTTTGAATTTTTCATTGATAATTTTGGTTTCAAAAACGACTCGAAATTGACAAAATTCACACGGAAAATTAGTTTTTTCAACTTATTTTCGACAGCATGAAATAGCTATGTTACTACCTAGGATTCGGGGACAAGTATTATTGATTTCAAAAAGTTGGTTGAAATTATCAATATTTTTGTCATAATATGAAAAAAATAAATTTTAAAAGGAATAATTCCTCTTATGGGACCATGAAGTAAATTGCTGTGCCCTGACAGGGTTCATGTTATGGACTTAATCTTATTAAAGTAATATCTTATTGTACAACATGATAATGCAATAAATAATTATGAATTATGAATTTGTGTTATAAAAATCCAAATTATTTTATAGTTTCAGAAATAATAAACTTTCTATGAAATGAAAATTCGATGATACGTTTGTATATAACAAATAAACCGTATGAGTAGGGATACAAGAATGAATGGTGATCTAGTTCTTCAAGCTTTAACACACAAGTATGCCAGAAGAGGCTGGAAACTAAACCCATTAACTGTAGTTATCAAAAATCGAGAGACGATGAGAAGGAAAATACCTACCTTAATGTTATACAGGTTACATTGTTTACCCTTCTTTTGAAAACATTTCACAAAATCATTGTATTAAGGGGTTCACACTCACGTGCCTCGATCAAAGAATCAGTGACGAAGTTACCGCGCCGCTATAGCAGTAGGTAGCAGTCCCTGATGAAGACCTCCATACGAGTTCGAAACATGCCAATTTGACATGAGTTTAAACCGCTTAATGCAATAATTAAATAAGTCTCACGATTTTTTATTGCTTTCATAGAATGTTTGATTTGTATCATGTCATAGAAAGCATTTTTTCTAAAACCTAAATAGGATGGTATTATCAAGATTTATTGAACAATTAATGACTGCAGGGGAAAATTACGATAAGATTAAAATTCGATGAAACATTATATGAAACGCTTATAGATTTCCCCAATTTGACAATATACCTAGTCTCAAAATAACTTAGAAATGTAAAAAAAAATATCGTAAGATGATCATAACACAACCTACCTGAATGAGGAGAGCAGCAACACAGATGACCTTGAAACTCATTTTAAATTTTATTTGTTATTGGGAGCAGAATGACTGACCCAGTCAATTTATATGCCTTATATACTTAACTGAGGAAATCGTAATAGCATATTTACGAAAGATTCTGATAATCATAAATCATAATTTAAAAATATCAAAGGCTTGTCTAAAATTAATTTTAACATTCCAAAATATAACTTTTTACATTATGATACGGTTTAAATTACCATAAAGATGACATGATGCATAATTATTAATTGAACGTAATCGTCATGATAAAGAAAATTTCATATAAAATATGATAAAACAATTAAATTGACCGATTATTTTGGCAATCATTTTCGTAAGTTATGCTTATGGCCTATTTGTAATAAAATTGTCTGTAATATAATATAATGATGGCTTAGTAATATTCCTTATACAACGTGGGCCCTGTAACATAAGCAAAAAATTGAAACATAGATTTTACTCGTTAAACTGAACAACATTAATTGTTCAGCAACTTTAAAAAAAAGTCAGTTTTAAAAATTTTATTATTTCAAACAAATTAAATAGTATTTTCAATGTATGTCGTCCAACGTTGACATTCCCTGAGCATTGACATAGCTGTCACTCTACTAATATCGGACATTTCGCAATACATTGCTTCTTTGTCTAAACTTTATTGTACAAAATGTCATTTAATACACGTTATTTTCAGAAGTTGCTTAACAAATGTTGTTTAGTTACAAGGGACGAATCTATGTTTTAATTTATTGCTCCTGTTACAGGGCCCACCCTTTATTATTTAACTAGGAATTGCCCGCAACTCCGTCTGAGTAGTTTGTCTTTACCATAGTCGGGTAAAAAGTATCCTATAACCATAACCATCTTTGCATGTCCGGATATCCCTGTACCCAAATTGGTTAAAATTAGTCCAGCCGTTTCGGCGTTATGACAGGAAATAGTTTATTTTCACTTCTCATGCTCTAAAAGTTCGACTTTATGCTGTGCGCAGGCGACATAAAATCGCTTTTTATGCTCTAGAGCATAAAGTAAAATCGTCGTCGAAGACCAAGGCGATCGGTCCAACAGCCACACGAACAACTTAAAACTTAAACCCGTTCCAGACCTTCCCATCCTAATTATCGGATGAAATCGGATAAAGAGTACCTAGTGTAATTTTTAGGATCTATTACACTACACTACACATTATCCGATTTCATCCGATAATTAGGATCGGATCGGAAGGTCTGGAACGGGTTTTAGCTGGCATAATAATAACAATGATAAAAGTCGCTTAATAAACAAATAAAAAAAAAACTTAAAACTTCATAGAATAAACTCTTTATTTTATTTCGTTTCGTTAGTATTCTAAGACCAAGGCAAAGATACCAACAGCATAAGTACACAATAAAACTTATTGAAATAAATTTCTAATTTTAATTTACTATCAATTATTACTTTTTAAATTTATTTCTCATTGCTCTAATGAAACTTTAAATTTTAATTAAATTTATTTTTAAGTATAGTACATATTTACATGATGCAGTTTCATTCCCTCGCAATCGAAGTGAAAAGTAGAGTGTGCAACTCGTCCATAAAACGCATTTTACACTCGACTCGGATGGATAAACGTCTCGTGTAAAATGGTGCGTTTTATGAACTTGTTGTACAATCTACTACATATTACGATACAAGTGTGGAAGGTAGGTGATTTCAGACGAGTGTGATTTTTAGCCACGAGCGAGGTACGAGCGAGTGATTAAACAAACACGAGTCGGAAATCATCTTACACACGAGTTCCGTACAAAACTTGCATGTACGAGAAAATAGAAAATAGGTACTTTAATACTCACAAAGACTGTTTACATTGGAAAAAAAGTGTTTTGATTTGATTTATCCAACAAGAAGCCGTCGTTCACATTTTTTACTTCTTCAATAACATTTTACGGGTGATCATGATTCGTCCCTTTATCTCGTCATTATTTTAGCAGATTTGCACAAATCAACTTCAAAATAAACTAGACTTCAATAAAAAATGGTGGAGTTATTTATAAACCGCGCTCGACATATTTACTACTGCGCATGTGCAAAAGTATTTTTTTAATATTCGTCTTATGTCAAAATGGCACAAGCGCGTGTACATTCAGCCAAATTTACTTAATGAATTGCGATTTAAAGTTCGTTTATTAATCAAATGTTATATCTAATGTAATTAATGACGTGTTAAACGAATTAATTAATGAAATATTGGTTTTATTGTACTTTTATACGTGATAATAATCGGTATTTGACTTTTTTATCAAACTTTTTGTAAATAATAAAACCTCTTTGTGTCAGGATGTCAAAAACGTCTAGAAATTAAAAAAAAATTGAAAAGTAAAAAGCACTAGTGTGGAAAAGTAGTACTTTCCGCACAGTTTGAATGCCTAGAATACGCTCTTTTCGAGCACATGCATTGTAAAAGAAATTATGACCAACAGATGGCGCCAGACTAGCATGGTGCCACGCGGCCATACAAAACAAATGACGATCCTGCATCACTGAAATCATGACCCATCTCCATAGAAAACTGGTTTTCAATACAAATTTAGGATTTTATAATAGTATAGTATAGCGTGGGTATTTAATACGGGCATATTATATTGAAATGACAATTATTATCGGACCCAGGGATCTTATTTACATTGATTTCTTTAGAAGATTTGAATATATTTTTTTCATACGAAATAATTGAACACGCAATGTTAATACGGTGAATAGAGACTAAAGTACTATGTGTGACCTTACAAACGGTCCGGTAGTTTTGAATTTTTGATATGTTGTCTAGGATGGTTAGTCAGTGCTTAAAATGCAAAATGCACAATTCCCCCCCCTCCGCGCCCGCCGCCATTTTGAAAAAACCGGCACTCTCTTCATATTTTTGCTCATATCTTCCTTTAGGAGCATTTTAGCTAGAAGAAAGCTTTGACAATGTTATAGAGAGTTAAATTTACTATATTCTCCATTTTATATTTTTTTTCTAGGACAGATAGTTACGGAGATATCCACATTTAAAAAAACGTAGAAAATCGCAATTTCTTACTGAAAAACAAACTTCTGGATTATATCCTCGTTTAGGAGCATTTTAACTATAACAAAGCTTGGGCAATGTTGTAGAGAATTAAATTTACTATTATTTACATTTCAAATTTTGTTTCAAGGACGGTTAGTTACGGAGATATGCACATTTAAAAAACAGGAAAAGTCAAATTTTCCGAAAATTTCTCAAAATTCTTGGTTTAGAACGCTGTCATTCAGTTATGGACTAGTCTAGGACAAATTAAAACATGTAGGAAATATAATTGCTTATAAAACTCATGTCCATTTTTACATACATTTTCGGAAAACGTGACTTTATTTTTTACATATCTCCGTAAATATCTGTCCTAGAAACAAAATTTGAAATGTAAATTATAGTAAATTTAATTCTCTACAAAATTGCCCAAGCACTGTTCTAGCTAAAATGCTCCTAAACGAAGATATAATCCAGAAGTTGGTTTTTGAGTTGGAAATTGCAATTTCTTAAGTTTTTTTAAATGTGCATATCTCCGTAACTATCTGTCCTAGAAACAAAATATAAAATGAAAAATGTAGTAAATTTAACTCTCTATAATATTGTTGCAGCTTTCTTCTAGCTAAAATGCTCCTAAAGGAAGATATGAGCAAAAATATGAAGAGAGTGCCGGTTTTTTCAATATGGCGGCGGGCGCGGAGGGGGGGGAATTGTGCATTTTGCATTTTATTTTAAGCACTGACTAACCATCCTAGATAACATATCAAAAATTCAAAACTACCGGACCGTTTGTAAGGTCAAAATCCTTTATTCACTGAATTATGTCTTTGCATCCACATTAATAAACGTACCTAAAGGTCACATAACATGTCAGCGTTCATTTGTTGGACAACGTACATAATTGCTGCTTGGTTGGACTTTAAAAAATGATTACACCTAATTAAAAACACTATTTAACAAAATAATTATGCCGTACGATTCCTATGATCAGATTCTATAACTTTATACATTATGCCCGTATTAAATACATGGTGTACCCTTGTTTTGTCGACAACCTTTTCATCGAACATTATTTCATCGACAACGATTCATCGAAACGTTAGTACTAGTAATATTGTTTGGCGTTAATTTATTTCAACTACTATTTATTTAAATTTATCTTACTACGTAGAAATACTATTCAACGAATATTACTTAATCGCTGATTTGTTTCAAATTATCTTAATTGGCACAACTACAAAACATTGCAATTCATTTCTTCGACGTATTACCTTAATACAATTTTATATGTCCTCCTGCACATTTATACATTTTTCAAATTATGTAGTTAATTGTGTGACATACAAATATGTATAATATGTATGTATATTAAAACTAAGAATCATTGGAGTAAATCGTTTTAGAACTGCGACCCCCAAAAAAAAGAACTGTTGCCAGAAATGGGTTAGGTTAGTTAGAACTGCGTCCCCCGAGAAAACGGACTGTTGCCAGAAGTGGGTTAGGTTAGGTTAGAACTGCGATCCCCAAGAAAACGAACTGTTGCCAGAAGTGGGTTAGGTTAGGTTAGAACTGCGACCCCCAAGAAAACGAACTGTTGCCAGAAGTGGGTTAGGTTAGGTTAGAACTGCGATCCCCAAGAAAACAAACTGTTGCCAGAAGTGGGTTAGGTTAGGTTAGAACTGCGACCCCCAAGAAAACGAACTGTTGCCAGAAGTGGGTTAGGTTAGGTTAGGTTACAACTGCGATCCCCAAGAAAACGAACTGTAGCCAGAAGTGGGTTAGGTTAGGTTAGAATTGCGACCCCCAAGAAAACGAACTGTTGCCAGAAGTGGGTTAGGTTAGGTTAGAACTGCGATCCCCAAGAAAACGAACTGTTGCCAGAAGTGGGTTAGGTTAGGTTAGAACTGCGATCCCCAAGAAAACGAACTGTTGCCAGAAGTGGATTAGGTTAGGTTAGAACTGCGATCCCCAAGAAAACGAATTGTTGCCAAAAGTGGGTTAGGTTAGGTTAAAACTGCGACCCCCAAGAAACTTCACTTTAGACGAACAACCATTCGTCCAGATAAAAAGTTTCATATCTGAAACTACCCGCATAGTGAGCCGACTGACGTGATTGCGTTTAGTTTCGATAACCAATTGAAATAATTTTATACGGGATAAATATTATTACATGTAAAAAAAATGAATTAAAAAAACCCGAAATGAAAAGCCATGACATGAATTTTATTGAAATAAGCAATGATTTCGAAAGTAAAGATACGTGTGTCCGAACAATTCGCTTGACATCTGTTCATAATGGAAAAGAGTGGCGCCATCTGTTGTACGGACTGCGTACCACACGTTTGGGTGGCCGGAGTAACCTTGTAATGGCGACTTTTCTCAATATTAATGAAGTGGCTGACAGCGGTTGATGCAGACTACTTACTAATAAATAAGTAATTATAATTACCTAAATGTTGTCTGGAAGAGATCGCTATTTAACGATAAGACCGCCTGTTGTTTACCTCTGCCTGTTATTTTAATGTATCTCATGTTGTGTTGTATATTCCTTGATGTTTGAGGTGTGCAATAAAGAGTATTTGTATTTGTATAAATGTGAAAGTGAGTTTGTATATTTATTTACTTTTACGACTCAGCTACTGAACGGTTCGTCACGAAATTTTGTCAGGGATGCGGTAGAGGATTTTTCCGTAATGAATGTAAGATTTTAATACACAAAAACAACACTGTCTCCAAATGATAGGAAACCACACGGACGAAATCACGGGCGCAATTTAGTGAGGCGACAAAGTGAGGTTCACAATAATTACAACACCAATATTCTTAGTTACACCACTTTACAATGTAGCAAATGATAGAATAAGAGCCAAATAACATGACATTATGTGTCTCTTTAATCTCTCCATCTGTCATCTGTTCGACGACGCGGTTGGCGCAGTTTGCGGACACCTGCCTACAGAGCCGGCGGTCCCGGGTTCGAATCCCGGCCGGCGCAAATATTTGTGTGATGAACTAGAATATTTTTTCTTCGGTCATGGATGCTATCTATATATGTAATTATATAGTACTAGCGACCCGCCCCGGCTTCGCACGGGTGCAATTCTGATAAATTATGCATGTATTATACATAATATAAACCTTCCTCTTGAATCACTCTATCTATTAAAAAAAACCGCATCAAAATCCGTTGCGTAGTTTTAAAGATTTAAGCATACAAAGGGACATAGGGACAGAGAAAGCCAAAGCGACTTTGTTTTATACTATGTAGTGATGTATATAGTCGTCTAGTACCCATAGTACAAGCTTTGCTTTGTTTGGGACTAGGTCGATTTGTGTATGACTGTCCCATAATATTTATTTATTTATCTCCTAGCTTCATCGTTAACAGCAGGGTATCGTCGTCAGGGTATCGTAATAATACGAAGTCACCAATCATACATATACTATACATACTTAAGTATTTAACAATTCATGTCGGTTAACTGGAGATAACTAGTTACGAATTTAATTGCATGATTGGACCCACACAAGTGAGTAAAAAAACATAGCTATTCCAAACCAAAGTACTTTTCTAAAGGTAATTATTATTATAATAAAATATAAGAAACATAAATGTTCAAATGTATAGTTATATATTATTAAACAATGTCCATAGTCATTGGTTCATAGTTCATACACCAGTATAAAAATGACGCCCTTACAAGGTTACTTCTGATTGACTAGCGGCTGCGAACTGACAAAACGCAATGGCGCTAGGTAACAAAATAAATCTTTCGAAAATGTGTTACTAAGCGATAAAAAAAAACGGACGATACTTTCCGATGATACGATATCCCATGTTTATATATATATATAATTTTAGCAGCCTTTTACTGCACAACTGGGCATTTTGAGACAGTCTGCTCTGGCACACTGACAGCTGAACGGTACGGCGTCCTGTCACAGACTAAGGGCACGGTGGTCCTAAATTGCCATTTTAGGACCACCGCATTGGACGAATTACTCTTGCGCGTTGGGCCTATCTTTACGAAGTAATATATATATCTATGGAAATAAGTCAACTAGCAATTCAAATTACCTAGTATCGAGTCCTCGACGCAATGACTTGTCGATGAAATGAAAATACTTGAAACGTTGGCTTTGAAATAATATTCGATTAAATGTCTGTCGGCAATTTAATGGTAAACCTAAATACATACGCTGTAGATGACGTTTGCACACAAATATATGTCAAAAAAGTTTCTACAAGATAATAGTGAACCTATTGCAACATATTACATAAAAGTTTGAAGCGCCACTATTCCAGGGCTATATCGCAATTAGTTAGGCTATAATTGCATGTAATGTGATTGATACGCAAGTCAGATTCACACTTAACCTTTTGTTAATTAGAGGACAAACCTATTGTTCAGTAAACATCAACTTTTTATGTGTTTATAAACACGCAAACGACACAGCTACATTCTACAAGGTTGCTTATCCACAGAGGCTCGGATTTAAGATGTGAAGAATGGACACATTCCTCAGATTTTTTTTTACTGTTCCGTACCTCAATCGGAAAAAACGGAACCCTTATAGGATCACTTTGTTGTCCGTCTGTCTGTCTGTCAAGAACCTTTATGTCGAGAATGCGTGGTATCGAGTTGAATATTAAACCATATAAGTACTTAAGTTTACGGTCCCTTGAAGCTGTGAAAAAATCAAAATTCTACGTTAACGTGAAAAAAAGATACGGCCGTTTATGTCGTGATGCAGGATCGTCATTTGTTTCGTATGGGCGCGCGGTGCTATGCCAGCCTGGCGCCGTCTGTTTTCAAAGTTTCCTTTGCCCTTGCATCACGACAAAACGGCTGGATAAAAGTTAACCAATTTTGGTACAGGAAAAGCTGAACATCCGAAGATGGTTATAGAATACTTTCTATTATGATTAATCATCATCATCATCATCAGCCAAAAGACGTCCACTGCTGGATATAGGCCTCCCCCAGAGAACGCCACCATGATCGGTCCTGCGCCTCCCGCATCCAGCGGACTCCAGCGACCTTCACCAGGTCATCAGTCCACCTTGTGGGGGGGGGCCTACCCGGTGCGTGGTCGCCACTCAAGAACTCGATGGCCCCAGCGGCCGTCGGTTTTACGATATGATTTTTTAGATGAGCCGGCGGTCCTGGCTTCGGATCCCGGCCAGGGAAAATATTTGTGTGATGAACTCAAATATTTGTGCTTGGGTCATGGATGTTATCTATATATATTGGAGTAGTAGGGCCTCGTGCAGGGTCCGTCCGGATTGTTACTACCGTCTTGCCTGCTAACCCACCGCCAAACAGCAATGTTCGCATTGTTGTGTTCCGGTGTGGGGGTAAGATAGCCGGTGAAATTACTAGCATAGAGGCATTCTATCTTCGTCCTCCGGGTAGGCAAGCACTTGTGACTCCTCTGGTGTTGCAGGTGTTTATGGGCGACGGTAATCGCTTTCCATCAGGCAATACGTTTGCTCGTTTGCCCCCTATGACATAAAAATATATATATATGTATTTATATATTATGTATATCGTCGTCTAGTACCCATAGTACAAGCTTTGCTTGACCCATTTCCCTGGTAGATGGCGTTGTTACTTTGGGGACATCTCCATACTAACGCCTGCATCGCGCTGTTAAGATTTTTCCTGAGTTAATGACACCAGCTCGGTACATTCGATTTCGGTCCATTAAACGTTAGAATATGTTTTGTGTAAAATGTACGTACGCAAGCAGTAGTGTATATTATGTGGAAGTCAGTTGTATATAAATAATTTATATCGTTAAATTAACATATACTTATTATCCCTGAAAAAATGATGGTTCCCGTCCCGTAATACAGTGTATATATTTTAACGCGCGGGCAATAATGAAAACTATCCGAATAATATTATAAAAGCGTAATTTATTTTCCAAATTTTATGCTATTCCGCCCAACCCTTTTGGCGTGAAGAAATAACAAACAAACAAATATACAAACACACAAAATTTTACGAAGTGGTAAGTATAGTACTTTATACAATCGTCGAGAGTTTTTGACCTATTTATTTATTTATTGCATATTTTTTTATTGACGAAAGGAAAAACCGGTTGTTTTCATTGTTCCTCAGTTCGAAGATCGATTACACGTGTTAGCTTATGCAACTCCAACGGTATTTTTCGACGGAAGCCCCACGGAACGTGGCCGAGGGGTGCCGAGGGACAACACGGCAAGCACGTGAACTCGCGTGTGTAACGCCTACGCCTTATTAGGAAGGGGTAAAGAAACAAGTACTCGAAGGACTTTCAAAGGATTTACTTTTCCTTGGTAAAATCTCACCTAGAATATCTTATCGAAGTGTGGGGTTGCGCTGCGAAAACCAACTTACTAAAGTCTACTCGCAAAACAAATTAATAATGAAATCTCTATTTAATTACAATTATCTTACGGATGCTAAAACTCTATACAAAAAAACTATACAATATAAATCAAATATATACTTTATTTTAGACACTGCTTGAGAAATGCAGATAAAATCAAACTTTATAATCAGAACTGGATACGGCAAAAGAAACATCATGTCAGCGCACAGTTACCTAGTGAAGTGAAAGAGTGTCAATCATTAAAAATGTTTAAAACCAAACTAAAACAATTTATTAGTGATAACATCTATATACGTCGGATGTAATTTTATGCATATTGAACAATGTTATAGTTTAAGCTCATTGTGAACTTTTCTTCTTTATGAGTAATAAAGATCGTTAAACCTAACCTAAACCTGAAAGAGCGGGGCTTCAAAGAGCCCTCTCTCTTATTCGCTATTTCAGAAAAATAAGCTACCTAAATAGGCAACTCGCTACAAACTGGTTCCCACGAAATATCAAAAATTATAGCGTGATCAGATATCTAGGTTCACGTGAAAATGTTAGGTTACCGAAATTCTATGATAACAGTAAGTAGGTAACAGTTTGTTTGGATGCATGTAACAGTGTTGTACGTATGGATCTAATATTCTTTTTAAGTGTTGGGTACATATTATACTAAAATACTGGCGGTACTAATTTATTATTGACGTTCAAAAAGCGGACTTAATGCCATATTTAAGGCGTTCTCTATAAGTCAACTTTAGGGTAAACCAGAAAAATTGTTAATAATTATGTAACAATTGAAGCCAAAGTAACCTGAAGAAATGGCGAACAAAATAAAAACGGGATATAAGTAAAACATACTAAAACGGAAAGAAAAAAGCATGTCTGATAAAACTTTTCGTCAACCTGAAGATGGTGGACAGAAAACGGCGAGCTCGGAGGTCGAGCCGAAAACAAGAAAACGCAATCCTGAAACAGAAACAAGATAGTAAGGCTGTTGAAACTTTAAAGTAATCTGAAGACACGTTGACCAAAAGAAGCGGAGGAGGGAGGGGACTAGTTCGAAAGCACATCACCTTAAAACGGAAACAAGAAAGCAAGTCTGCTATACCTTTTAAGTAATCCAAAAAGATAGTGAACAAAAATGACATAGTACTCGCGTTAAAAAAACGGAAACAAGAAAGCAGGTTTGATCAGACTTTTAGGTATTCCAAACAGATGTTGACCAACAGAGATGGGAGGCACTAGGAAAAAATAATATCGCACAACGGAAAGAAGAAAGCAAGACTGATAAAAAAAATTAAGCAACACGAAGAAATGGTATTGAAAAAGACGGGGGGCTCGGAGCCCCCCGCACTTAGAAAATATAATATGCTAAAACTCTCTCAAAAATCTGATCAAACTTTAAAGGATTCTAAACAGATGGTGATAAAAACAGACGGGAAAAGACAATATAAAAGGAAAGAAGAAAGCACGACTGATAAAACTTTAAAGTAACACGAAAAGATGGTATGTATTGAAAAAAAAAACAACATGCTAAAACTGAAAAATTAAAGTAAATCTGATGAAAGGCTAAGCTACCTGTAGATATGGTGATCAAAAAAACACAAATCCTTAATACGCTTATGAGAAGAAAGGAAGTCTAATCAAACTTAAGTAGGTAATCTGAAAAGATAGTGAACAAAAATGGCATAGTGCTCGCATCATTAAGAAAACACAAAGCCTTAAATCGGAATCAAGAAAGCAAGTCTTATTAAACTTTAAAGTATTCTAAAGAGATGGTAACCGAAACAGACGGGAGGCACGAAGAAAAAACAATAACCCACAACGGAAAGAAGAAAGCAAAACTAATGTAACTTTCAAGTCATCGGAAGAGATAGAGAACAAAAATGCAGTAGTGCTCGCATTGAGAAAACATAAAATCCTTAAACGGTAACAGGAAAGCAAGTCTGATCAAACCATTAGGTATATTATTAAAGAGATGATGACCAAAAGGCGGGGTCACTAAGCAAAGACAATAGAAAAATAAAACCACAACGGAAAGAAGAAAGCAAGACTGATGATTTAAAGTAGCCAATTGACACAGTGAACAAAAACAATAAGGCGTGGCTGAAAACCAACTTTTCGGGCTTGAGAGCATTTTCTCTGCATCTATACTATTATAAGAATTGAACTATTCTTTAAAAAAAACTTAACAAATAATACTTTTTTTTGTATGTTTCTATGTAGGCACGAATGTCAATGTACGAAGTGGTAACGTATCTCGTTATTTTGTCTTAGGTCACATGATACAATCTTTGGAATGACCTGTGTGGCATTTTTCTGCCTTACGCGGTAGCGTGTCGAGCCAAGTTCAGAGAGAAGAAATGGCTAGCAGCAACTGCGTGTAATATTTGAGTCTTTTTCAATAAAACTATACGTAGTTAAGGGCTTGATAATAAAAATAAGGGATAGTTACTGCTCAGAAAATTTTCGAAAATTAATTAGGCTATGGTAGTTAACGCTAAATTAATAAATGTTATAAAGAGATAAAAATATTTACAAGAATACATTAAAAAAACAATAAACTTATACTAAAAGGTGGCTAAATACCCCCTGCCAACTTTATTGTTATAAATATCAGATTATATAGCACTAAAATATACGTCTGGCTACAATTTGCGGTTATATCAAATATACACGCCGTATATTAAGAGACAATGTTACGCAAATCGGCCTAGTCCCAAACTAAGTAAAGCTTGTACTAGACGACTATATACATAAACATTATAATACATGTATGTAAATATATGACCTTTCTACCAGTACTATTACTCATCTATGGTTTTCACGCGATGCGCGGTCAAATAAAAAGACAAACCGATAAACGATAAACAGACAGAAGTTCTAAGAACTTGAAACGTGATCTGTTATGAAAAATTTATTAATAAAAAACATTCGAATTAAGTGGTAAAACAATTTAAAAACCTAAAACCTACACTAACCTAACTCTAGCCAAGGTCGGTCTGTTATTGATTCTAAGTAGGTAAGTACCCAACTTTTTTTCGAATATCTTCCATATACAGAATTTCGACCCTCTTCAGCTTTATTTTATGTATAGATATATATAGATGTGCCAATAGATGACCTGTGCGCCATTTTCAATCAACTTCCTTATATAAGTATACGGACGACACGACAATGCTAAGCATTGAATGCATGCAGTTGAAATTACAGTGTTTACAGATGTAGTTAAAAGGTGATTGCGCATTATATTTCTGGATTATTCCGTGATTGTAAAATTAAAGAATAATTTTACAGGAAAACATTTAAGTTTAAAACGTAAGTAGATTATATTTATCGCTAGAAATTAACGAACCTAAAAATGAACTTACCTTCGATGTGTGATTGAATCACGAGCGTAGCGAGTTTTGTTATGATTTTATGTTTTTTTTTCTCTAGTATAATTTTTTATCACTGCTATATTAGTCATTTGTAAGATTGATGCATCGTTAAAATGGTAAAACACACTAATATTAAAGGCGAAACTTTGTGAGTGTGTTTCTATGTTTGTGTGTGTTTATAATGGAGGTAGCTGATACCATACAGGTTAATTTATATTTCGGAAAAATGTACCTCTTGTTCACGTGGGATGACCGGATGATTTGTTATAGTACGTATAAGAATAAGGTGCTAACAAATTAGATGCGAATACTTTCAGAGCTGATAGTACTCGCCTTTGGGAGTATACTTAAGTATAAATCGATAAAGAAATCATGTTAATTTTCAGAGAAAACTAGGGAAATAACTTTGATACGTAAAGTATCGTAAGTAAGGATAGATTTAAAACCTTGACTGTCACGGAACTGATTAATTCACTTAAATAAAAATGCCGTTGTAATTTTTGATAATACTTGTAAATAAGCATTTAGGTTCAATAAAAGTGGTGTATTAATATTGTTTTAAGTTTTTGCCTTGCTGAAACTTATTGATAATTAACAAGGGTCAGATTTTTAATTAACACGTACTAACAGTTTTCCCGCCATTTTATGGCATTCAACGATTTCCACCTAACAGAAAATGTTAAATGCACCGGATAATTATGTTTGGGCAGAATTTTAATTAAAACAAACAAAACATTAAGGGATATAATTAAAACAAAACTTAATTGATTCCTTTGTGTTACGATAGAGTTCTTTTGTGTTACTAACTTTCGTTACACAAAGGTCGTAGTTTTTTTTAATAAGCCCTTACATTTTCATTTTCAAAAAAGAGGTCTATACTTGTTTTTTTTGTTCTTATAGCAGTAGGTAGGTACTAGGTACGTAGAATCAAAAGTTTTATATAAAATCGGTCCACGGACATTACTTAATGTTCTTCTTTTTTTTTTGTAAAAAAATTGGGCAAGTGCAAGTCCGACTCGCGCATGAAGGGTTCCGTACCATAATCTATAACAAGTTTGTTGTATGGGAGCCCCCTTAAATATTTATTTTATTTTATTTTTAGTATTTGTTGTTATAGCGGCAACAGAAATACATCATCTGTGAAAATTTCAATTGTCTACCTATCACCGTTCTTGAGATACAAGCCTGGTGACAGACGGAAGGACGGACAGTGAAGTCTCGGTAATATGGTCATGTTTTTACCCTTTGGGTACGGACCCCTAAAAGCAAGTTCGTACTGAGGTACGAACTTCCATTATTTTAATGCACAGTGTTATCTATTGACTTACTGTTGAGTTTCATTCGGCTTTCTTTGAAACAGCTGTCTCGTCGTCTCGTCTTGTGAAATGCCGGTATACGTGTAAAAGTGCCCTTGTGGCCCACTTCTGAATTGATCTGATTTGGTCAGATTTTGTATGATTTTATTTTATTAGATATAATTTGATTTGATTTGATCTGCTTTTATCTGATTTTATCTGATTCGTCCAAATTTTGTCTGATTTGATCTGATTTGATCTGATTCGATCTAATTTAATCTGATTGGATCTGATTAAGTCTGATTTGATCAGATTTTGTCTGATTTGATCTGATTTAATCTGATTTGGTATGATTTGATTTCAGAATAATGTCTCCTAACTCTGGCCACGCTGTCATCAAGCATGAGGCCCTAACTGGCAAGGATGTCACCATAGATGAACCGCTAGAGAAGCTAGTAGCTCCCCAGGCCTCTCCCATAGACTTCCAAGCTTCATATGTCAATATCGTCATGTTCACCTACTTCCATATAGCCGGTGCTTATGGACTCTATCTAGCCTTTACGCAGGCGCACTGGGCTACAGTATTTTTAGGTAAGTGTCTAAAAAAAAAGACCTTTATTTCTGACCAGTTTTCGATTCTTCTAAACCCTAATACAATGGTCAAGTGCGAGTCGTGCTCGCGCACATAAGGTTCCGGACGATCTTTTTTTTTTTTTGCTTGTTTTTTGTCACTGTTATCCAGTCGCCTTCCGAAATATATCACTTATTGATAAGGGGTTAGTGCGTGTTCAGATACCGCCACCTATGGTCCCACCGGAAGATCAGCGCTAGCTCTCGAGCTAGCATCTTGCTGAGGTGGGACCTTTTCGTGGCACGGCCAAAATGTTTTTGTTTTTATTGTTACTTATTGTGTTTTATACCATTGTTATCGTTACTATTATTTTATATCACTTCTGTCACACTTCTCTCTATGTATTTAATTATTCCTGCGATATACCTATCTTGTGGCGACGGCGACCATCCATAGCATAGTAATACACCCCAGGTCAAAAGTATGGAAACAAGCTTAATATTACTCTATACAAACCTGTGATTTCCTTACGGAATAAATTACAAAATCACAACATAAAAATGATTATAAACATTTTAACAGTCAATAACGCAAATTCTGCTTATGAAAATTGCCAGTGCAACATTTATTACAAAGGCAATAAAAAAACGACGACATGCACTTTGTCCCGGAGTTAGGTAAGTACCTACCTACCTACCTAAGTATATATTTATTTTTACAATATGCAGATGTTTTAATAGTGGATTTTCTATTTTTTTATCTTTTAGGGGTGGCCTAACGGTTACTAACATTTTACACAAGGAATAATTATTGGAAACTTTAAATATTCCAAGAATAAACTTTGTTTCCATACTTTTGGCCTGGGGTGTATTTAAATTTTTCTTTATTTCTATTATCATTACTACTCTTTAATTGTTTATTTTTGCTTATTCTTCTACCCAATGGTTGTCTGGAAGAGATCGCTCTTTAGCGATAAGACCGCCTATTGTCTACCATTTATAAATTAAGGTTTCAATTGTAAAAAATTTCTTGTTGGTGTGCAATAAAGAATTGTTGTATTGTATTGTATTGTATCATTCAACTTTTATAGCAAGAACGCAGTATGGTCACGTTTACTGTATGGACTAAGGCGAAGCACAACGGATTTTTAAAGTTCCGTACCCAAAGGGTAAAAACGACACCTTTATCGTAGTAAAAGGAATAAGGCCTCTTAATCGAGGATGTTCTTCTCTGTAATTCAAAGATAATCTGTCAAGTCGCATTTAATGCGCAATCGAGCCAATTATGTAGAACAAGCGCATTGTTAGTTGTTTACGGGAAACTAGCGTGGAATTATATTCATACCGAAAGTGCTTATATCCACAGAATAAGAAATACCTAACGTAATAATGTTTTTCAAACACGCAATGAAATATCGTCATAACGTGCGTTAAAACAGGCTTCGAAGTGTCACGTTTCGGGCGGAACAATTCGAGAGAACTGTAAAGGAATTTCATAGAAAATTGAAGATCTAGGATGGGACGTAATTTTTTTAAAACATGGCTTCTGTGTTCATGAACGGGCTAAACAGCTGAATCATGTTTTATGCGTGGTGTATTTTTTTTATTTCATTGCATATGTTTGAGAAAAGCACTATACATGCCTTAGCCGTGAATAGGGCTTGCCGGCTTCGTATCACTATCCTGCTTCCCTACGGTCGGCCGTATATACCTACTCAGCCGGCAAGCCCTTATTTCCTGGCGTCTGCAGTAATGTACTATTTTATTACCTAATAGAATCTTTTATCAATTATGTATTCATGTGAAAAATACCACATTATTATTTTTATAAATATAGAAATAAAGGTAAATTATGAAAGAAAAATGTAATGTGATCCACTGCAATGTAAGCAGGACTCGAACCTGCGACCGTACGTTTCCGGCGTAGTGCTCTCCCAACTGAGCTATGACATCTAATGCGCATAAGCATTTTATAAGCACATATGACTCCGAGGCCGCTCCAGTAGCGTAGAATTATGGAATCATTTTTTTGGTGTGATTGACGTAACGATGTGATAGCTCAGTTGGGAGAGCACTACGCTGGAAACGTAAAGTCGCAGGTTCGAGTCCTGCTTACATTGCAGTGCATCACATTAAATTTTTCTTTCATAATTTACCTTTGTGTTACATTTACCTAATGTAATAATTGAGCGAGCGAGAAAACCGCGTCTGTTTCAGCTTGGCTTAAAAATTCTTTCGTATATCCGGATGTTTGGATTTCCAGATGCTTTTCGGCTGTTTTTTTATACTACGACGGTGGCAAACAAGCACGCGGCCCGCCTGATGGTAAGCAGTCACCGCCGCCTATGGTGCTTGTCTAGGGGTTGCATTTCTCAATCGATTCTAATGACAATAATATTCCCACCCGTACCAAGAAGTTTGGCAATTCCTTCATCTGCCGAACTATTAAAGTATGGAACTCCTTGCCGGCTCATGTGTTTCCTCCTTCTTATAACTTGGGACCCTTCAAACGAAGCGTGAAGAAGCATCTCTCGGGCCAGCATGGCAGTGTCAACTGACTTGGCACCGTCGGTTTCTCGTCAGTTGCCATTGCGACTTGGGCTCCCCTTTTTGCTTACCATCAGGCGAAGTGGAGCCACTATGTTGTGCCGTTATAAAAAAAAAAAAATGAAATTTTGTGTATTAAGTAGGTACGTTGGAGTGAGACGGAAGTATGGGAAAGACTAATTAAAACTTTACCGAAAATGCTCTTAAAGGCGTTAAAATAAAGTCCACCTTTCGCATTTTCCCATACTTCCGTCTTACCCCAATGTGCTACTGTATTTCTTTTTCGATTAAGTTATGCAGTTTTCTAAAATGGCGTGAGAGTAGAGAACGTAAAAAATTTAAAATTTCAGCGATTTTAAACAAACTCGATCGGGACTATTTATTTTATTATCAATCCCCATATCTGCATCGTTTTGAAATGTTCGAACCTACTCACAAAAGCTTATGAGAATCGGTGTCCTGTAGGCGAGAACAACCCGGAATCCAAACATTCATACATTCGGACATACGGAAGAGATTTTGGTGAGACTTAAATCGCTTAGTTAGTATATTATGTCAAGAAAATAAATACACTTCTATTTATGGCGCCATTGCCGAGTGAAAAAGTTCTATGTGCTTGTACTTGTGTTGCTTTATCTAGATTTATGCTGATTATAATAAAAATACAATAGGTATTATACTACATTGCACCTATTGTATTTTTATAATCAGCATAAATAATTGCATTAACAAACTGCAGTTTCTTAATTAGTTAGGTATAATAAACAATACGTGATGATTTGATAAGACGACATCAGCGTTTTCAACCGACTTCAAAAAGGACGTTCTCAATTCTATTGTATGTCTTTGTCAATTTGGGAACCAATATTTTATTTATGGTTCCGTACCCAAATGGTAAAAACGGGGCCCTATTACTGAGCCTCCGCTGTCCGTCTGTCTGTCCATCATAGATGATGTATTTGTGTTGCCATTGCAACAAATACTAATTAACAGAATAAAATTATTTAGGTGTTTCCATACAACAAACGTGATCGGTTGCGTTAACTTTGCACCTCATTTGTATCCGGCGCCATACATACTAGGTGCTAACTGAACCCGGCGAGTTAAGATGGGATAAGTGTTTGTGAGGAACACTTGGTGCGCGAGGCCGTATTGCACTTGACCGGTTTTTTTATTTCATTCTCGATAGTCAAGAATTTGGCGTCGATTGCACCTGATATAAAGGAAAATAAGGCCTAAGATAGAGCATGCTTGCTTAGAAAATGCATACTCACTCTCGACTTGAAGAGATCCAAGTTATATTTTTCAGGAAAAATGTGCGCAAGAAGAGAGTTCCATAGGTGTCCGTTTAGTTTGCCCAAATACTACAGCATGTTCTGTTTTGCCCAAATACTACAGCATGGTCTGTTTTGCCCAAATACTACAGCATGTTCTATTTTGCCCAAATACTACAGCATGGTCTGTTTTGCCCAAATTCTACAGCATGGTCAGTTTTGTTACAGCCTTCATACTCCACAAAGCCGCAATAGTAGGAGTCACCGCCGGCGCCCACCGTCTCTGGGCCCACAGAACATACAAAGCTACAATGCCTCTTCAAATCCTGCTAATGCTTCTCCACTCTTTCGCCTGCCAGTACTCCGCCTTCCACTGGGCGAGGGACCATCGCCTCCATCATAAATACTCTGATACTGATGGCGATCCTCACAACGCTACCAGAGGATTCTTCTTTTCTCATATCGGATGGTTGTTGGTGAAGAAGCATCCTGAAGCGAAGAAGAGGTTGAGGAAGATTGATGTGTCTGATTTGAACAGTAATCCGGTGCTGCAGTTCCAAAAGAGGTTCGTATTTTCCTAAATGTATGTCGATATCCACTATTTAGTCGGACAGATCTCGTTCTGGCAAAAACTGACCGTGGCAGTTCGTCTGCGTGCTGAAACATCACTTACTGGCTCTGTTTGCCTCTTTCTAAGTCTAGCGCTATCTGTCTCGTCCTATGCCTATCTTTCTATTCCAGTCTCTTTCTCTTTGTGCCGATCTTGTTCCATCTCTATCTATCTCTCTTTATCATGCATTGTGGAATGAATTGTCGCTTGCGGTATTTCCGAACCGATAGGATCTTCAAACCTTCAAGAAAAGAAAGTACTCCCACCTGAAAGGCCGGCAACGCACTTGTGACTCCTCTGGTGTTGCAAGTGTCTATGGGCGACGGTAATCGCTATTCGCAATCCGTTTGCTCGTTTGGCCCCTATAATACAAAAAACTCTGCCTGACTCTGTTTCTATATGTATCTTCCAGTCTCTATCTATCTCGCTTTCTGTATGTTCCTGTTTCTCTCTGCCTTCGAAGATGGCGGTCACTGCGAGTGGCTAAGCTGCCTCACCCAAAGAATGCGAACAAAAGCAGAACATGCACGACGGTGCGCGTGGATGCGTAGGTTCCTAGCGTGGCTCAAGCGCGTACTGAGCCCCTTTTAAACATAACTTCTAATCGCGAATAGACATAACTCACACAAACTCTTATTTTCCAGATACTCCACCCCATTCATCGGTACAATCTGCTTCATCATCCCCACAATAGTCCCCATGTACTTCTGGGGCGAGACATTCACCGCCGCCTGGCACATCACCATCCTCCGGGTCATCATCTCTCTCCACGTCACCTTCCTCGTGAATAGCGCCGCCCACGCTTTCGGAAATAAGCCTTACGATGCCTCGATCACACCGACTCAGAGCATATCAATATCTTTAGCCACTTTAGGAGAAGGATACCATAACTTCCATCACGTTTTCCCTTGGGATTATAGAGCGGCCGAACTAGGGAACAATGCTTTGAATTTCACCACACTGTTTATTAATTTTTTCGCTTGGCTCGGATGGGCGTATGACTTGAAGACCGTGGGAAATGATGCCATAGCGAAAAGGGCAGCGAAGACGGGAGATGGAACCAATCTTTGGGGTTGGGGCGATAAGAACATGCCGAAGGAACATGAAGAAATTGCCAGAGTATCTTTTGAAAAGGAAGAATGAGCTTCGATTTACTTTGACAGTTAAGTGACTGTGCACTAGTCTTGGAGTAAAGGGGTATTTCGGTTTGATATGTAAAGTACAGATTTAATGTATGTTCATAGATTATTTGACGCATTATTCTGATGATTGCTTGTGTTGTTGTTGGTATGTATCGTTATAAAAAAGGTGTGTTTGTCTGTGCATGAAGATCTTTACGACTTAATTACTTTTTTTGGAAAATGAGTGAAATTTCTTGAAGACCGCTCAATGATGATGACGATGATACCTAGATAGTTACATACAAACATTTCCTTAAATTTCCGGAATTTCACACCTGAATGTAAAAAAATAATTTAAATAACAACAGAATGAGATAAAAGTTTTGTAACAAATACTTAGATTATAGTGAAATAAATGATGATTATATAAGACCCTAGAGAATAGCTAAGTATTAAAAAAGTATAATTAATGAAAAGAGTTAGATAATAAAATAATGATGTTTTATTAGTTACTAAGTTTGTACAGTAAACTTATTGCTAGATGTCTAAGATTGACAAATAAATAACATATTAAGTTCTACTGAAGCGGCTTGTCTCAACTGGTATTTTATTTACCACCTACACCGACTAAGGGCAGATACAGACTGAATTACAACCCACCTGCATGGCAGTTCCAGGGCTGTCCACTTAATCGTGTGTAAGCGGTCATCAGACCTGCACACCAACTGCAAGCAACTGTTTGGATTACAGAAAGAGATAACTGTCTTTTTGCAGGTGGGTTAAAATTCTGTCAGCTGTGTTTCTTGAAGCTTTTGCTTTGACACTATATAATACCGTGTGTGGCCTGGTTCGTTACAGATATAACCAAGGCTACATAACTGGCCAGAGCTGTGAAGAAGCAAGCAGCAGCAGAAGAAAGCAGAGATAACTAGCTATCTCCGAGGATTTTATTTAACAGTTATCTGTGAGAAAAATCCGTTCTTCGCTTCGGAGATAACTTGAAGATATCTTTGAGAAGAATATAATATCCTCGGAGATAACTATTAACTTGTTATCTATATATGTATTTATATATGGGAAAAAAACTATATTATTTATTTATTTAAAATAGATAATGCAACACATAAACCTACAGAAATTAAAATACTAACTATAAACTAAGAACTAAACTTACTAAAATAAAAGGCTAAAAAAGATTAAATTTAATATTAAAAAGAAAAGAAAATCAGACCCCTTTGGCATAGTCCCGAAGACGCTGGCAGCATTTCCTTGCTGTATGTATAGCAACGCTATGCGTTGCGTTGAGCGAGGAAGCTGCCAGCTCTTCGGTCCCCCGTGATGTCAACCAGTCTTTTCGAAATCTGCCTAAATAGTTGAATAGAATAGAATAGAATAGAAAAAGTTTTATTCAAGATAACACATCATTACAATTCACAGCTATTAGATAAGTGTTAAAGACAGTGTACATAAGAGATGTGCATCCGAAATGGTCTCCACTCAGCAATGCTGTTGGCTTTGCTAGGTATAGCAATGCCCACGGCGCTGGTTTTCTGTGGAGCCAGAGGGACGGTTTCGCGGGACAGCATACTGAGCGACTTGTGTCAAAGACGAAGTATAAAATATATAAATGTGTATAATATGCGTATGTAATATATATATATATATATGTATAAATACAAATATAATATAAATATTGCCATAGTTTTTCGGAGTTAATATATTATATATTTTTATAATGTAGGTAGGCGGTTGATTTTTGACGGCAGACTTAACATATCAGCATTTTATTTTATTTCGAGGCAGCAGTACTCCGAGAGTCTAGAACATATTTTTTAAGTTTAGTTTTAAAGAGACTTTTTAAATTACAATCCTTAATAGGTGGTGGAAGATTGTTCCAACATTTCGTAGCGGCATACCGAAAGCTGCCACGAAATGCTGCAGTACTGTGCCTCGGACATATTAATCTGGAGCTGTGTCTAATCTGCCGTTGTGAAAATGTTAACTTATCAAATAAGTACTTGGGCTTCTTGCTGCGGTAAATACCAAAAAGAAGAGTGGCGAAGTGGAGGTTACGTCGTGCGCTCATATTTAATAACTTATTATTAATGAGATGCGGAGTTACGTGCGGAGGAGGTATGGGAAAACAAAACCGTGCGCAAGCGTTTTGGACACGTTGTATAACCTTTTTAGTGCGAGCCAGCAAGCAATTCCCATACACCGTGTCAGCGTAGTTGAGTTTTGATAGTATTAAAGAGTCGCATAGCTTCACGCGCATATCTACACTGAGGTAATCACGTGCTTTGTAAAGGACCTTCAATCTGTAGAAACAATTTCGTGCCATTTCCAACACGTGATTTTCGAAGTGCAAGGAGCCATCCATCAGCAGTCCCAGATTGCGAGCTTCTGAGACCTGTTCCAGATTGCTCCCTGCAATGTTAACGCAAGGGTTTGAGGCGATTATCTGCTTTACTTGTTTCTTGGAACCCAATACAAGGAATTTCGACTTTGTGGGATTGAGGACTAAGCAATTATTTTCTGACCAATCGGCAATGCGACACAAATCTTCGTTCAATTTGGCTACAGCTTCGCGTGTGTCACCTGGCTTAAAAGATATAAAGAGTTGAAGATCATCCGCGTATATGTGGTATTTGCAGTGTCTGATGTCATTGACTATATTTGCGCTGTATATATTGTAAAGCACTGGCCCCAGGATAGAACCTTGGGGCACACCTCTAAAGACTTCAAGTGATCCCGAAACTGATGTTACACCTTCAGCATTACGAACTTCAACAAGTTGAGACCGGTCAGCGAGATAGCTGGCAAACCATTTTACAGCTGAACTACTAAAGCCATAATATGCTAATTTTGATAACAAGATAGACGTATTAATTGAGTCAAATGCGCGAGAGAAGTCCAGGAGCGCTAATATAGTCCCTCTACCTTCATCTTGTGATGTCAGAATCTCGTCCACCACATCCAGTAATGCTGTGGAAGTGCTATGTCCTTTTCTAAAGCCTGATTGTCTATCCGGTAAGATACTACAGCTTTCCAGATATTCTGTCAATTGTATGCAAACCGCTTTCTCAAGAATTTTAGATAGAAAAGGTAATATACTTATTGGTCTCAGGTCTTTGTAATTTGATGGATTAGGTATTTTAGGAATAGGCCGGACTTTTGCAATTTTCCACATATCTGGAAATACACTAGTATCTATTGATTTATTTACAATGTCCGTGATTACACCTAATGTACTGGGAAGCGTTAGTAGTACCATATCTAAAGAAATGCCATCAATGCCTATAGCATTTGTTGAAATTGATTTTATGATGTTAGCTACCATAGTCGTGCTGACAGGCTTTAGGTTGAAAACAGCAGAGCTAAATCGATTAGATTCGAGATATGCTATATACGTTTGATCCACATTATTGTTGCCAGGTATATCAAGAAAGTGTGAGTTTATGAGGTCTGGATCAGAGAGATGGGAGGGTAATTCTAAGTCTTTCGACTTAAAGTCGATTAGATTATTTTTTAAATTTTTCCAGAGTTTTCTCGGATTGTTTATATTATTATTAATGTGACTCTGATAAAACGCACGTTGTTCATGATAAAGAGAGACATTCACTAAGCTTTTCAAATCTTTGTAATATTTTTTATGGCTGTCTTGTTTTGTACGGTGATATTTGGCGTGGGCATTGTCTCTCAACCTCATCATTTCCTTAATATTTGGTGTAATCCAAGGATTTACATGTTCTTTGATATGAACTGTTTTTAAAGGTGCGTAAGTGTCAAAAATGTCTAAAATGCAGTCGTTAAACTTTATCACTGTGTCATTGACAGAGACAGAGCCCGAGTCCAACTCCTCCCAGTTTATCCTTTCAGTTGTTTTATTGAGATCATTTAAGTCTATGTCTTTAATTGGCCTGTACGATACAATTTTAGGAGCTGGTTTGATTTTTTTAATATTTAACTGACATGTGATGAAAGCATGACTGCTGAGATCAGGAATATAATTGACAGATAAGTTAGAAACAGTCGTATTGCAACAGATAACATCGATTAGAGTCTCGCTATGTTCCGTGAAATGCGTCGGTTCATTGACATGTGTAGTATATGTAAGTTAAGGGTAGATTCACATTGTATATGCATACCCTCCGGTTGTGACAATAAATCAGTGTTCAACTAGCAAGCTGCGTTTCACTACATGGTGGCAGCGGTTTAATTTAATTGTTCAAGTTTCAAGTATAAAGTATTTGTGTGTGGATTGGCAGACGTGCGGACTAGTGTACTAGTGGTTTTGGTACAAGTTTATATAGCAATGGAGCACGCCCGGCCTCCGCCAGAGTTACAAGTCGACGGGAGCCCGGCGGCGCGCGCGGCGGCGTGGCAAAAATGGTGGAAACACTTTAGTGTATTCATTAAGGCGTCTGGAATCAATAAAGAGGCTAAAGATGTGCAAGCGAGCTTGCTGGTGAACCTCATAGGGCCAGAGGGTTATGAGATATACTCGACCTTTGAATTTAGCGCGGGTGAAAGTGCTGATGATATTACGACTATCAAACAGAAATTTGATTCATTTTTTGGAACAAAAACAAACATCACTATGGTGCGTTTCAAATTCTTTACTCGCAACCAAAATTCCGGTGAGACGATCAGTCAGTACGTGACGGCTTTGAGATTGCTGAGTCAAGGGTGCGAGTTCGATAAATTGACGGAAGGGCTGATAAGAGATCGCGTAGTGTGCGGTATTTCCAATAACGCGGTCAGAGATCGGTTACTAAGGGCGGAAGAGTTGACCTTGGAGAGGGCTATACAAATATGCGAGGCGGACGAGATAGCTAAGGAGGAAAATAAGCAATTCGCGGAATCCAATGTGCAAGTGAACGAAGTGAGCGGCGCACGCGGGTCGCGCGGGTGGCGCTCAGCACCAGCGCGCGGAGGGCGCTCAGCGCCGGCGCCGCGGCCCGGCCCCGCGCGGGCAGGGGCACGCGCCGCTGGGGCGCCCGCCCGCCCCCAGCAACAGCGAGTGAGGTCGACGTGTCCGCGCTGCGGAAGCGGGTTCTGCAGAGATGAGGAGCGGTGCCCGGCCATGAGGGCTTCGTGTTATGTGTGTGACCGCCGGGGTCATTTTGCGCGTGTGTGTAGCAGTAAGCCGTTCGGTATTGTGCATAACGTGAGCGTGTCCGACTTAACGGACGATTCCGAAAGTGATGCGTTTTATGTGGACGTTGTAGAGGAGCAAAAGCGGAGCGGAGAGAAGTATAATCAATGGATAGAGTATATGGACATTAAGGGTAAGCGATTCGCTTTTAAATTAGATACCGGTTCGATGTTGAACATTATTTCTAAATATGATTTTGAGCGTCTAAAGCTCGGTGTTGACCATCTTGTTCCCTATAATAAAAAAGTATTCTCATATACTGGTAACTCAGTCCCGATCATTGGTGCATGCACTTTAATTTTAACGTTTAAGGAGAGGAACTACGAAATTAATTTTGCGGTTGCTAATATGCGGTGCCAAAATATCCTCGGTTTGGATGGATGTTTAAAAATAGGCCTGATTCAAAGGGTGGATTTACTTAATATTGACAACTACGCAGAATTGTTTAGCGGGTTAGGTAAGCTACCGGGGTTGCATAGAATTATAGTGGATAGATCCGTTCAACCTGTTATATGCCCAGCCCGCCGTATACCTATGGGCATGCGGGATAAATTGTACGAGGAATTATTGCGAATGGAGAAAATGGGTGTTGTCCGTAAGGTGACTCATCCAACGGAATGGGTTAACCCTATCGTAATAGCGGCAAAAAAGAGTGGTGATATAAGGGTGTGTTTGGATCCGCGGGTGCTCAACATCGCGGTGAAGCGCGCGCACTTCGCGCTTCCCACGATCAGTGAGCTGGCGGCGCGCTTGCGCGGCGCCGCCTGGTTCAGCGTGCTCGACGCGCGCTGCGGCTTCTGGATGTTGCAGCTAGACGAGGCAAGTGCGGATCTTTGCACGTTCAGCACGCCCTTTGGTAGGTACCAATTTTTAAGATTACCGTACGGGATCAGCTGTGCGCCTGAATTTTTTCATGCGAAAATTCGACAACACCTGGAAGATTTGGAGGGAACGGATTCTTTCATTGACGACATTATTGTTTGGGGAGCAACGAAAGAGGAGCATGATATACGCCTCGAGCGTCTGCTGGAGCGGGCTAAAGAAATAGGTATTAGATTTAACAAAGCGAAGTGTAAGTTTGGGGTGAGGCAGATTGTCTATTTGGGTCACGTGTTTGATGTTGAGGGTATGCGGCCAGAAGACGCTAAGGTAAAAGCGATTGTAGATATGCCCGATCCCTCTGATCGGAAATCGCTAGAGAGATTCCTAGGAATGGCAAACTTTCTCTCTAAGTTTATTCCTAATTATTCTGAGTCAGTGGCCGTACTACGAACACTTCTCAGAAAGGATTCTGAATGGCTCTGGGATCGACAACATTCAGAAGCAGTACAACTGCTCAAAACAAAGATTTCATCTGCACCGGTGTTGTCCCTATACTCGAACTCGGTCCCGATTGTTATTTCGGTAGACTCCAGCTCTGAAGCTTTGGGGGCCGTTATATTACAAGGAGGAAGGCCGGTCGAGTTCGCCTCTGCGACGCTTACAGATGCGCAGCGGCGTTATGCGCAAATTGAGAAAGAGATGCTGGCAATAGTATACGCATGTGAACGTTTTCACCAATACGTATTCGGTAGAAGCGACGTAACTATACAGACGGACCACCGACCCCTTGAATCGATTTTTAAAAAACCGCTTTCGTCCGTCCCGGCGCGCTTACAAAGGATGATGCTGCGCGTACAAGCATACGATGTAAAGGTCCAATATACACCCGGAAAATTTATGTACATTGCTGATACGCTGTCGCGCGCTGCATTACCGGAACTGATGCATGAACGCGTCGACGGGGACCTCGAAGCGCAGACGTGTTTTTTGATCGCACATTTGCAGTTCAGTGACGAAAAATTGAATTTAGTTAGAAAACATGCACAAAACGACGATGAATGTAAATTATTAATAGGTTACATAATTAACGGATGGCCCAAGAATAAATACGAGGTGAACACGGCTTGTCGGATTTATTGGCCTTACAGGGAAAGTCTGCACTACACGGATGGACTTATCTTAAAAGATGACCGTGTCTTCATTCCTATGGCGCTGCGCGGCGAGATGGTTCGGCGAGTGCATGAGGGTCACCTGGGCATCGAGCGCTGCAAGCGGCGCGCGCGCGAGGTGATGTTCTGGCCGGGGCAGGCGCAGGACGTGGACCGCGCCGTGCGCGAGTGTCCCGCCTGCGCGCTGCACGCGCCGCCGCCGCGCCGTGAGACGTTGTACCAGCATCAGGTACCCGATGTACCGTGGTGCAAAATAGGTTCCGACATATTCGAATATCGCAAGAAATATTACCTACTTTTAGTAGACTATTTTTCGAACTATGTCGAAATTAATGAAATAAACAATTTAAATAGTAATTCGGTAATTGCGGCGATGACAGAACAGTTTTGTCGACACGGGATACCGACGGAATTAGTAACGGATAATGGGCCGGCATATAGCTCCAGAGATTTTAACAAATTTCTCGCGCAGTGGGAAATAACCCACGTCACTTCCTCACCTATGTATCCGCAATCAAACGGTAAGAGCGAGCGTACAGTACGCACAGTTAAAAATTTATTAAAGAAATGTCTAGACTCCGGGCAAAATTATCACCTGAGTTTGTTAAATTATAGGTCGACACCGCGAAACAATGTCGATTCACCGGCGCAGATTTTATTTGGAAGGCGATTAAACACACGGTTACCGGTATACACACCATTGCTCACGGAAACTGTAGACAATCAGAAAAATTATGTGGAGATAGAAAAGCAACGACAAAAAGTTAAATCGGAGTATGACAAGTCCGCTCGGGACCTCCCTGCACTACCTAATAAAAGCAAGGTAGTGGTAGTGGACGGAAGCACCCGACGGTTTATGGAAGTGGTGAACAGAGCGGCGGAACCGCGGTCTTACATACTGCAGGACGCAGTAGGGCGTAAGTACAGGCGAAACCGCCGCCACATCATCAGTCGAGGCTTGAAGCAGGAACCGCGCGAGAGCAATGACTTGCCTAATGACACTGGAACACAGATGTGTGATTCCAAAACGGGAATTCCGAGTCGGGCGGAGCCTCCTCCACCACCACCACCACCACCATTACCATATTCACCACCGGTGACCAGGAGCAAAGCCCGCATATTAGCAGAGAAAGCCCTTGAATATTTTTAGCTTTACCTGTAAATGTTTTTGTAGGTGAAGAGTACATGTATGTACTCTGTAAGATGTATTATAATTTATGGATTTTTCCTATGTATTTAAATCTTACATTTAGCTGTAAATGATTTTTATCTATAAAATAACTTGTACTTATACCTTTTCTGCTACGGTCTTAATTAGTTATAGGCATATCATGGTTTTACTTAAACATTTTCCTCATCAACTAAATACAAATAAATAAATAAACTCCAATAGTGGTTTTGTTGGAAGATTATGAATGGAAGTAGATAGAAAGTGTTAAATCGTAGTAAGGACGCCAATACCAACTTGTAACCAGTTATTTTATACATACGTAAAGTACACTTAAGTTACGCGTCATGCGATTTGACACATCTTCACGATCCATCCTTTATCTACTAATTTGAATCTAGGTATATTATTAGTATATAGATAAGTAAATCGTAATGACGGTTATATTTCATGTAAGTCAATACACTAGTAGACTGATACAGTATAAAATGCACTTAAGTATAGATAGAACTTCGATATATAATAATTCCATTACGTATCAGTCGCGAGTGTATTTTAGTGTTAATTTTAATTTTCAAGTTCAAGTATAAGATGTTATATAAATATAATAGGCAGTTATAAAGTGCCCGTTTGTTTGTAGTTTATTCCATAACGGAAGAGATGTAGTATATGTAAGTTAAGGGTAGATTCACATTGTATATGCATACCCTCCGGTTGTGACAATAAATCAGTGTTCAACTAGCAAGCTGCGTTTCACTACAACATGCTGTGATAAATGCATATAATCCAGAAAATTCACTAATTTTTTTGAATTACCATCTTGTTTATTTAAAATATTAATGTTAATATCCCCTAGCAACATAGTGTAATCAAACATCGCAAAAGAAGTCAAGGAATCACTAAGAGCGTCCAGAAATTTGTCAACGTCAAACCACTTGTCACCAGTTGATGAGCACTGGGCTCCCACGGACCAAGGGGCTCAACCCCGAATGGAAGAAAACCACATTCAGAGCTGAGACTATTAACTATTTACTTAATTATCGGAAAATATTAGATATCTAGTTATTATGGTAACGGTCACAGTTACCGTAGTCAAATAATAAATATACTTTTGGTTAAATCAGTGGTTGACTGATGCAGAATGCCTAACTTAGGCATTAATTCCGCCATTTACACTTTTTTGTATATTGCAATAAAGTTAAATATTTTAGTTGTTCAATGGTTTTATAGTAAAAAATGCGATGTTGAAGCGATTAAAGTATATAGAGTAATAACTGCAGTCTCTACATATTAATTGCGTAATGATTATGATTTGCTGACTGTGCAAATTAGAAAACAAATTATGCAAATTATTATTGATTGTGCAAATTAGTGACGACGCGTTTGGCTCGGTTTGTAGACACCTGCCTACTGAGCCGGCGGTCCCGGGTTCGAATGCCGGCCAGGGCAAATATTTGTGTGATGAACTCGAATATTTGTCCTTGGGTCATGGTTGTTCTATCTATTTAAGTATATATTTATCTATATAAGTACGTATATCGTCGCCTAGTATCCATAACACAAGCCTTCTTGAGCTTACTTTTGGACTAGATTTGTATGAGGTTGTCCGATATTTATTTATTTATTTAGAAAAGGCTGATCTTAATAAAAAAAATATAGCAAGAACATGACAGGAACAATAAATAAATTATAAGGGGCAATCTTACACAAAACGACCTAGTCCCAAACTATAGTCTGTACTTTTAGGTATTTAAAAATTGTAAACAAACCGGAGGTGTCAAATTGACAGCAAGCAATGGCGAACGTCAAACCGACAAAGTTAACAATCACTTAAGGTATTAGGTGTTGCTTCTTTAAACCTGTTACTTTCTATTTTAGTCGTGTTACTTCCAGTATAATGCAGCCTTGCGTTTTAAACCTGCAAATTTGGGTACTTATTATTGACGATTTACTAAGAAAAAAAAAATATTTATTTAATGTGATAAAAATATGTTTGTATTCGTGAATTTGTATATATTCGGTCAAATTAAGCGAGGATAACACATGTTATTTAAATTGAAAGGACTGCAGTAATGAGGTCAATTATTTTATAATATGAATAATTTACAGGAACTAAACGTTATCTTATAAACAACCCTTTTAATGGTTTGTTTACATTATTTTAAATACTTAAAAGTACAGACTATATAAGCAAAGCTTGTACTATGGGTACTAGACTACTATACAGGGTGGTCCATTTAGATCGGTCTGTATGGGAAAGTCTGAACCTATAAGACATACAAAGATCTGTTTTTAGGAACCATGTCATCGATTTTAATAAAAAGAAAAACTGCATTCATAAATTAAATAAAAAAAAACTGTACTTACTCAGCTCGGGAATCGAACCCGGACAAAGTGAAAAATTAAACTAATATTTAGTAGGGTAGGCCACGATGCTAAATCGGGATTCACTCGAGCGTCATAGAGACCTATTGCGTTGCGAAGCTTAGATGATAAAAAGAAAAAAATGTCATATAAGATATACCTTTTCATCGGCGGGGGGGGAGCGGCTACAGAGTTTCAAAAATGTAAAAAAAAAAACTGTTGCATGGACAGACTCGCGAGCGCGTCAGATATTGATAGCATCCATGTCCTACACATTTTTAAAGATGTACGCATGTTAAACTGATTGTTTCCATGATGGGGTTGGTCGTACTTGAGGGTTGAATATGAAAAAATTCATCGGGCGCGCCAGATTTTCTAAGGGGATGTTAAGTGAACCCATAAAAAAGCTCTTATATAATAATCTGACGATTTAGATGTGACGCAAACTCGCAGTTATTATTAGAATGTGCAAAAAAAAATCGCCATTTTGAAATACTCAAGCGCGTCAGATTAAGATATATATGGTTCATCTTTATGCCCTAGACGTGCTGTCTCATAATCTGACGATTATCTGGCGGGGTTCGCCTAATCTGACAATAGAAAAAATTAACAGGAAGTTGTGACTCAGAGCACTCTCCAGAAACAGGAAAATTGTGACTCGGAGCACTCCCCAGTTATAGTTTCAGACTTTCCCATACAGACCGATCTAAATGGGCCACCCTGCATGCACGGACTGCGGGCGATAGGCTACGTGGCCTGCCCATTGCCACTTCAACCATGCAAACTGTGAGCTATGTCGGTTAATGTTGGTTCTTCTGCGAATATCCTCATTTCTGATTAGGTATATCGCGCAGAGAACCTCCGAGCATAAGCCTTTCCATTGCACATTTAAACTTTATCGCAAAAAACAATAGTTATTTGTTATGCAAGGCTGCAAAGTTGTTATTTGGCGCGAGTGTTGAAATTGAATGCTGAGCGTAGCGAAGCTTTCAAGACACGAGAAGCTATAGTTATTTGTGCAACAAGAGAGCAAAGTTGTTTTTTGTTACGAGTGCTGATTTTGAGTCCCGAGCAAGCGAAGGATTCTACGTTTGAATCACGAGCGTAGCGAGTGATTCTATGTTAGAATCCTGAGTGTAGCGAGGGACTCAAAAGCACGAGATGCAAAAAACTTTGCTCTCGAGTAGCATACACAACTTTTCACCTCATCAGCGAGAACATATTCCACATTTTGTGCTTTTTCTTCCAACGTATGTTTATAGTCTTTGTTGCTGATTTCAATAATATTATTAATCAGAAAATAGATAAGTGCTGCTTTAAAAGGAATTACAATATAATTTAATTGAAATTATAATCAACCAACCAACACGGTTATTGTCATTATTTGATAAAATTGGAAGATTTAGCAGATACATGACGTGTTTATTTATAAATACCTACTTATTATATTACGAGATTTTGTTTATAAATTGATTAATATTTTTTCTCCTAAAATACCAAACAAAATAAATGCAAAAGAAAATAACAATTACAATATGAACTCGGTATTTTTTAAGGTAGGTACGTTTCGAATATGCATCTATGATAAATGGTGAAATTATAAATTATTATTATATTTACAATAAGTAATAAGTTGAAAAATTTTATTTTATTTGAGCAATGATCTATTGTTTTATATAAAAAATTTAACAAAAAATAGAACCGACTTCAGTAAAACTAAAAAGCCAAAAATAACCCGTTCAAGTACAGATTACCTTTGACTCACCCTTTGAAGTCGATACCAAACCACTCAGTTGTTATATTTATATTTTATAGTTTACGTGAGGTTTGGCCCCGACTTCAAAGGGTGAGTCAAAAGTAATCTGCACTTGAACGGGTTATTTTTGGCTTTTTAGTTTTACTGAAGTCGGTTCTATTTTTTGTTAAATTTTTTTTTTTTGCTTTTTAGTGATTGTTTAAAACACTTATGGCAGGGTAATCAGGGCGGTCTTGAAGGCATGCATCTCGTTTGAATTATCTCCTAACTCCTAACCGTTGAGGAGTTGTACCTTCCATCATCAGCTCAGCATTAGAAGATGATGACTACCATATGCAAATACTTAAATAGTTTTATAAAATATGTGAAAAATATTATAAGTGCCTATAAAATTTCAGGAATTCCTTCGATTCCTCATGGATCTCGTCATCCGATCTTCACCAAAATTTTATGGGACCAACCTTGAGATGTCTATTCATGAACCTCAAAAGAATTTTCCAAATCGACTCATAAATGACGGAGTTCTGAGGTAACAAACATTAAAAAAAAAAAAAAAAAAAAAAAACATACAACCGAACTGAGAACCCCCTCCTTTTTTTGAAGTCGGTTAAAAAGGCGCAATAATTTTAATATTTGGTCGTTAAATAAAAAAATAATAAAGAAAAAGAAATATGTTGCAATTAAAACTTTTTCGGGTGTTTTTAATGAAATTTTTGGTATATAACGCGTACCTATCCGAACTGTTCTCAATCGAGGTCGGATTCGAAAATCGAATTTCAAATTGATAAGTTTCCATCCCTCTCTTTTATATACATATGAAAGAAACAGAGTGCATCGAGATTCAAATGATTAGAATTTTATAATTAACCTTTGGCTGAAGAATGTCAATTCGTGGTCAGATATTGAAAAAATTAAAAAGCTACTTTCTACTCACGCTCGAAACAAAATCGCATTTTGTTCACTGTTAATCTGACAGCAAAATCGCCATGTTTGAGCTGGTGAGGTGAAAAATAATTTTGCAGCCATGCGGAACACACAACTTTTCACCTCACTACAGCGAGGAAAATGGAAGTACAAGAAAAACAATTAAAACATAAAAATAATCATATTTAGTTTTGCCTTCTATTTAACACATCAAATTTAAAACATTAACACACACAAATCCAAACCAAATAAATACGAGTGAAGCACACATATTAAAAATATGGCCGTAATTTGTATTATCGTCGTGTATATTTTATCGTTGAGTTTTTCTTAAGCACTGTTATATTATCTTTTGTATTTGAAACTACTTGACACATTCGTTGTGAATGTGGGAGAATGGCATTCTGGGAAGGATTAGTTAGTGGGCCACTCGGAAGTATTTTCCATAACACTTGCTTTGGAAGTTATTGGGCGATGGGATCCGCACAAGATAATTTCGGCTTTATCTTCTTTAAAAACGCCAATAGTTTCGGTAAATTACTTATTGTCTCCAAATATTAATAACAAATCCTTTTTCGTTTTAATGCAGGCTTTTAGCATTGAATAAATACTCCAAATTGGGCTTAACTTTCTTGTTTTCCATATTTCTATAAAGTAAGACAACAGTATGTATTCTCCACAGAACCAATTTACGTTGTTTACGTGAATTGTGAAAACTTCCAACTTTTATAACAAATAAATATTAAAATTTGTGATGTATTTAATATATTTACTAGTCAAAATATTTAAATGAAACTGAAATACTTACTATTAATATATATAAACATATTCAACTAAATATATAATAAAATAAAGTGTAGAAAAAATAAAAACTTAAAAATCTGTAACCACAAACCAGGTTTCTGGACGTGATATTATAGGTGTATTTTTTTTTAAAGGAGTATTCAAACGTACATAATATGATTTTAGCCGGCCAGACCAGATCGCCCTTTATTAACGCGCGTTGATTGGTTATTCGAAGATTTATCGACTGATGAAATCAGTCACGCGTTGAAGGAGTCTTAAATATAAAAAAGTTACATGCACCACAGAGAATCAAAATCGTCGTGTTCGAAATTCAAATGACTTTTGCACGCTAGCGGATAAAATAGACTTTTGCACGCAGATTTCGCCCTATAAACGGAGGTTTTCCGAGCGAGTGAGGTGAAAAAGTTAGTACTAGTAGTAGTCAACCATAGACGGCGAAAAGTCTGAAGAGGAATGTTCAATATCATACACTCATAAGTTCAAAATACAATGACGTATATACATACATTTTTAATTATCAAATGCATCATTGCACTTGTTATCCAGTAAAACAGATAGTTTCATAATCTCGATAAGTTTCTACGTGTTGTTTAATGGATATTATTGGGTTATCTGGATGATAAAAATGCCAGTAACATTGCCTTAGTTCTTGATTATGTAATGGCGTTTATATGTAAGTTGTAACAAATAATTGAGGCGTATAAATTTAGTAAAACTGACCAGTTAAAGGAAAAAACCGGCCAAGTGCGAGTTGGACTCGCGCACCGAGGATTCCGCACAAAATTTGCAATCTTTCCTTTATCTGTGCTATAAGACGTTGCTTCGTACCAAATTTCAAGATTCTGAGTTCACGGGAAATACCCTGTAGGTTTAGACTCCCTTGCGAGTGTCGAAAATTTGCAGCATAAAAGGCTGTATCTTTTGATTGCGTTGGCTTAGAAGTTTGATTTTTTCACAGATCCAACAGGACAGTAGACCTGAGTATTTGATATGAATTTCAGCTTTATACCTCCACGCGGTCCTGAGAAAAAGGGTCTTGACAGACAGACAGACGGACAACAAAGTGATCCTATAAGGGTTCCGATTTTTCCATTTGAGGTACGGAACCCTAAAAACATCAAACTATGGGACGTGGTTCGATTAGCAACCAACAGAAGACGAGTGAAACAAGTCGCCCTTTCCAATATTAAGATTTTCCGCAATAAATATGCAATGAAATAATGTGCGAGAGAAATGTAAAGGAATTTCATACAAAATTGAAGGCCTAGGCCGGGAAGTTACTTTTTTTAAGCATGGCGTCTGTGTTCATGAACAGACTAAACAGCTGATTTTTTTTTTGTGTTGTGTATTTTTTTATTTCATTGCATGTTTGAGAAAAGCACTATACATGCCTAGCCGTGAAAAAAATCTTGCCGGCTTCGTATCCGGTGTCACTACGGTCGGCCGTCTATACCTACTTACCCGGCAAACCCTTCTTTCCCGGCATCTGCAGTAATGTACTATTCTGATAATCACGATCTTCAGACATGAAGGAACCAACACAGAGAGATAACTTTATCATAAAGTTTCTGAATGTAAATTATGCGTAATTCATAATGCGTAATAAATAGTGTCATTTTGCTAGCTCGAACTTGGGTCATTGTCAGTACAAAAAACAAAATTTGTCCCTCCGGTGGTCAAAAGTTAAGAGCTTGTATGAATCTAGGTTATGTTGCTATTACATCGGATTATAGAAGAGGAAACTTTCTTTATTCTCACAGGTATTTAATCAGAAAATTAGGCCCTGGAATCCTTAATTTTGCAAATGTCCACCGGAAAGACGCGCACCTAAATCTGACAATGACCCACTTACTGTACGTGGTATGGTAAAAGAGCCTAATTCATAGCCATCCTCGAAGTTGTATGGGAAAATTTCATGGTTTTAGAAAAAGTAGCTCTTGTTTTGCATGAGTAATACCTATTGATAACGACACCGTCCATTATCAATTTCCTTATTAAAAGTTAAAGGTTCATCTACTCGTATGTATTCTCATCACTTTAAAACGACCAGCCAGATTTTAACCAATCTTAGTATTATAGTATACTCCCACAGCCGCCCACAATTTCGTCAGCGTATGTTTTTATCTTTTCCTTAGTCGGGCAAGAAGTATCTTATAACCATCTTTGGATGTTAAGCTATTCCTGTACCAAAATTTATTAATATTTGTCCAGCCATTTCGGTGTGATGAAAGTATAATGGAAATTATGACAAACAGATGGCGCCGAGCGCACATACAAAATGACAATCCTGCATCACGCTACTAAGATTATTCCTGGGATCGTGACCCCTCTCCAAAGAAAACTGATTTTCAATCCAAATCTATAATTTTATCATTAAAATAAATAAATAAATAAATAAATAAAATAAAATAAATAAATATCAGACAAGATCACACAAATCAATCTAGTCCCAAATTAAACTCAAGAAGGCTTGTGTTATGGGTACCAGACGACGATATACATACTTATATAGATAAATATATACTTAAATACATAGAACAACCATGACCCAAGCATAAATATTTGAGTCATTACACAAATATTTGCCCTGGTCGGGATTCGTACCCGGGACCGCCGGCTCAGTGGGCAAGCGGTTACAAACTGAGCCAACCGCGTCGTCATTAATAGTAAACGTAAGAGTGGTTATAAAATATTTTTTAACGAAATACCGCAAAGAAAACCTACAATTAAGATAGTATACAGAATGGCCTAATATAGAAATATCTCAACCTTTTTACCTCGACCTCCTGGAGGTCGGCAGTCTGCTCTCTAGGTCAGACTGCCGGGTCAGGACTTAATGTGAGTAACGTTATTCATAGACGAACTAAGATACAATTAAACAAAACAAATATTTTATTTCAGACTAAGACCATATGTTGTTATAGGTAGTACATACAAAATGCTTAGAAACTATATTAGGTTTAAAAAGAAATACAAAATTTGAAATAAGATTAATTTATCAATTAGTTCGATTGCATTGTATAGTGCTTTGGTTGGCGTTGTGTACGATCCAATTAAGGAAAACAATACTATTTTGTGGTTTTGTACAACATTATTGTCTAATTTGTTTATCTGTTTGTCTGTTTATTTGATCGCGCGTCACGTAAAAACGGCTCAACGGATTTTCATGAAAACTTCATTAATTTGTCGAAAAAATCCCCGACAATATTATAGGATATTATAATTAAAAAAAATACCAATAACGGGGGGGAGCCACTACACTTGATTGAGTTAAGTTTGCACCTGAATCTTATGGCGCTACTTAGGAATGAGGTGCAAACTTTTTTCAAACATGTGCTATTGAGTACCCTGATAAACTAATAGATGGCGCTGAAATTAATATGCTGTGACGATGAAGCCACTGATGAAGGATTTTGCCAAATTAATTCTGAGTTTAGAAGAGGGGGTACGAATATTAAACAAATTTAATTAAATAAGCGCTGCTACGTTGCTGCCTGGTGGCAAAACGGCTCGTACGAGTACAACTTTCAAGATCCCAATAGATTTGAACAGCACGGAAAGTCCTGTTCTGCGGGGTATCAAGAAACTGTTATAAAGCAAAACTGACACAGACCTATTCCCACAAGTGCGGAGCCGCGGGCACAACTAGTAGTAAATGTATAATTGTAAACTCTTTACCTATTACACATAAAACAATTTAATAAATTCCTAAGTTTAAAACAGAAGGTTATTTTTACCGATTAGTTAATGCCTACTCGACATTATAATTATGCTCGCATTATCATACTTAAACTTTAACTTGAAGTGATTGCATTAAAATAAAACGTGATTGCATATTCCATACATTTACAGGTTTATCAGAGATTTGGCAAGAAACAGATGAAGTATATATTATAATCAGCAACTGATAGTCTTTACAATCAGTTTAAATTTCAATTGTCGGTGCTAATAGACATAATTATCGTTCATTATGGAGTTGAGAACTGCTATATGTGTTTCTGCTTTTGTTATTCAAGTAAGTAAGCCCTAAAATATATAACTTTGGCTGGCATTGCATATACCAAAAGTGCTGCGAACCGGACGAGATGACGAGACATCGTTAGACGACAGCAGTCCCCAGCCCGCCCTCATAAAGATCACGACCACTCGGGCAAGGGTGAGACACCTAGAAAGAACAGCAAAGTAACTAATTTACGGGATCATCTACTTCTGTAGAGAAACTCACCGAATGCTTAATTTCATAGACAAATTCTTCCGATTTTTGAGAAATCTTGAAAATAGATTTATGAAACATGTAATGTCGCATTTTTTTTTAATGTGGGTACACCACAATTTTATTTAAGTCTTTAGTACAAAGATCAAAGTTTACAGAAAAATTTAAAAAGGGAGCTCTTGGCGTCTCTTCCCCCAGGTAGCTCCTTTTTAAATTTTTCTTTAAGCTTTGATCTTTGTATTAAAGACTTAAATATATTTGTATGTTAGATTGTAAGGTATTTATCTATGGGCCTTTGATGCCTGAAATAAATAAATTATTATTATTATTATTAAATCTTGAAAATGTCAACCTAACTTTCTTTTTCGCTGGGAAAATGCTGTACGCATCCCGTCCGTACGGAGGTTCGGAACAGGTATGTGGGGCTTCTGGACAGATCCGGTTTACCCACTAAGAACCGAGCGCGTATTCTCCCACATCGGCTTTGATTCGCTTACGCATGCTACTGTGGACATGGCAACCTAATAACCTAATCATCATAAGGTTGCGATCGGTTAGGTCTGTGTTAAAACATTCCAACACTTTTTATAGTTACAGAAAAAAATGCGATGAAATGAAAATTTATTGCAAAAATTGTACATAAAACAAGGGTTAACCCTAATTTACACAACTTTGTTTACAGTCCATCACTGCTCAGTGTTACGATCAACCTGCTCAATCCAGCTTCGCGAAAACCCTCACCGGAGGTGACAGCCCAATAACCATCACGTATACCTGCCCCATCTCACCATCAGGTATATTCTATTTTTATTTAATCTTGCTTTAAGTCATTACCATTTCCTTGCCCTTATCCCATTTATTTGGGATCGGCGCAGCGTGTTTTCTTACTCCATTCTTCCCTGTTACTCGTCATCTCGTCGTTAACTTCCTTATTTATATCATCTTTCAAACAATCCATCCATCATTTCTTTGGTCTTCCTTCCTTTCTCCTTCTCCACTTTCCATATTGATTTAAGTATTTCTATTTTAATAATTAAGTACCATTCGCTTTGCGAGCTGTATACAATTACTGCCTGTTGAGTTTCTTCCCGCCTTCTTTTCAACAGTGGTTTCTTCTTTGGAAATGCCGGTAAACTCAGATTTCCAAAAGTACTCGTTACCATTGTGTGTATTGCCCGTTGGCCTAAGATGGTTGCTTTTATCATGCGATAAATAAGTGACAAAGCATTCGTCACGTTTCGACAAAATGCGAGTATGAAGGTCACTTATTTAGCACGTGATAAACGCAACCATCATATGCCCGCTGAGAACTATATACATTAAAAAAAATGTAACAAGTAAACTAAGAACCGGTAAGGTAACTCGCTCCCATCGTGTGTATTTCCTGTAAATTATAACTTGGGTCTCTTCAAAACAAGAGTGAATAGGCTGTTGCTGTAGCGAGCTACATTTTCGTTCCCGTAGTCACTTACCATCAGGTGAAGAATACAAAAAGTACCCTTGACGCCTACTTAACTACACAAAAAAGGGCTCGTCCAGAAATCATGTGATCATATTTGGCCTACTTTTGATAAGAAATAAAAAACTACCCTAAAGATCAATATTTCGTTATTTTCAGGAGTCCGACTATTATCTGAGCTTGGCATGGAAGGCCAGCTGTCAGTCACCGGTTCCATGCCCTTCATCAGTGCCGTGGCCGTGGAAGGAAGTCTACCAGCCACTGGTCAAGCCTCAGCGACCTACGGATGTGGGGATACTGTCGTCATTACACGGGAAACTGGGAACCCTTGCGGCGTTAATGCGAATGTTGCCAGCGGCTTGACGCTAGCTAATCTCGCAAATAGACGACAGTAATCTAAGAGGCTACTGTTCACCCGGTCCATATACCGATGTTCCTTAAAGGGGAGTTTTTCAACTGAAAGGGCTCATACAAATCCACGGATACAGAGGTATATACTGTAAACTCTGGTGACGCTAACGTCAATTTCAGTGGACTTCCTTGTCATCATCATCATTAACATCATCATATCAGCTGATAGCTGTACACTGCTGGACAAAAGCCTCCCCAAAGTTCTACACAATGAACGGTCGTGCGCTTTCCTCATCCAATTGCTTCCTGCGATCTTGAGTCGTTGGTCCACCGACCCACGCTGCGCCTTCCTGCCAAAGGCCATCGGTTCTAAGCTTGGCAACCTTGTCAAAATTATCGCAATTCTGTGGCATTGTAGCTCCCAAACGGATGGGCAAATTTGAGTGCGTTTTTTTATCGAAAGACTTATCCGTTGAGATGGGTCTTAGCTATGTTTCATGGAAATAACACCAATAGTTTCCAAGTTAGTCAGCTTTAATCGCTATAAGTGACAAGATCTCAACCAATATTGAATCTAAGAATTCCAAATTTTGTACTTACGTTCAGTTTTAGTAGCATTTTCTATATATATCACTCATTCTCATTATTGAATGAAAGTCTCATGATGGCCAGCTACTTGTATCGGCGGTGTTTTAAATTTTTGATTTCGATTATTGTGCAAAGTTATCAACTTACTCCTACCATGCATGGAATTATGTAGTGCAAATAGGTAAAAACTTCATTGATTAAGGTCAATACAGACTGACATAATTAGAATGGCAAAATGGCAGTTCTGATGCAGTAGAAGTATCTGCATTCAAACTGCAGATCAACCACGCTACGTTTGCAGCTGACGTGTTGTTCTGTTGCCCGACCATTTGTAGGTGGGATGCAGCACTTCAGATTCTAAAAAGATGAAGATAAAACAAATAAAAGAATATGTATTCAAATAGGATCACAAAAATCACTTTTGCATCGCCAAAAGATAACACAATGAAAATTAAACTTAATATTAAAAACTTTAGCATTGTCTAAATAAAACTTATTTAAAATAATCTTAAATCTACTGTCCGTCTGTGGGTCCTGACCTGAGTCAGTGTAGGTAGTAAATTTTAGTCCAATTGAGACAAGTCGCTTCAATAGAACTTAATATTTTATTTATTTATCAATCTTAGACATCTTCTAGCAATAAGATTACTGTACAAACTTAGTCGGTAACTAATAAAACATCATTATTTTCTAATAAAACTCTTTTCATTATTTGTACTTTTTGTAATACTTGACCTATTTTCAAGGATCTTCTGTATCTTCGTTTATTTCATTATTATCTATTTGACTTTTACCTGATCTTGTAACTATTTTTTTAGATCTGGCTTTGAAATTCCGGAAATTTATGTGTTGTACATATAACTACCTAGGTAGGTATAAGGAGTCCCAATTTTTTTATAATTTTGCGGTAACTACTGCAGACCGTCCACTAAATCTCGTGATACACCATCGGTTGAAACACCATCTATTTCATTCCAAAACAAAACAACAACAGATGAAGCAACTATCAGAATAATGTGTCAAACAATCTATTAATCCAAATTATATCTAGGTATACTTTACATATTATCAATCCAACTACCCGTTTACTCCAAGACTAGTGCACAGTCACTTAACTATCAAAGTAAATTGAAGCTCATTCTTCCTTTTGAAAAAATACTCTGGCAATTTCTTCATGTTCCTTCGGCATATTCTTATCGCCCCAACCCCAAAGATTGGTTCCATCTCCCGTCTTCGCTGCCCTTTTCGCTATGGCATCATTTCCCACGGTCTTCAAGTCATACGCCCATCCGAGCCACGCGAAAAAATTAATAAACAGTGTGGTGAAATTCAAAGCATTGTTCCCTAGTTCGGCCGCTCTGTAATCCCAAGGGAAAACGTGATGGAAATTATGGTATCCTTCTCCTAAAGTGGCTATAGATATTGATATGCTCTGAGACGGTGTGATGGAGGTATCGTAAGGCTTGTTCCCGAAGGCGTGGGCGGCGCTGTTCACCAGGAAGGTGATGTGGTGAGAGATGATGACCCGGAGGATGGTGATGTACCAGGCGGCGGTGAAGGATTCGCCCCAGAAGTACATGGGGACTATTGTGGGGAGGATGAAGCAGATCGTACCGATGAACGAGGTGGAGTATCTGAAATAAATAAATAAACAATAAATAAATATTTAGGGACAATCATGCACAAATCGACCTAGTCCCAAACTAAGTAAAGCTTGTACTATGGGTACTAGACGACGATATACATAATATATAAATACATATATAGATAACATCCATGACCCAAGAACAAATATTTGCACAAATATTTGCCCCGGCCGGGATTCGAACCCGGGACCGCCGACTCAGTAGGCAGGTGTCTACAAACCGAGCCAAACGCGTCGTAAATAGACGAGCTCGTGTTAGTCATGTATATTGGTGATAAAAAAATGTCTAAAAGAGAGTCAAAACTCGTCATGAGCCACGCTTGTAACCTACGCACTGTGGTGCTTGGCTCCACCCTCTGCTTTAGTTCGCACTCTATGGGTGCGGATGCTTAGTCACTCGCAGTGGTAGCCACGTATCAGTACCCGCCATCTTCGTAGGTAGAGAGAGACAGGAACATACAGATAGCGAGATAGATAGAGACAGAAAGATACATGTAGAAACAGAGACAGGATGATTTTTTTTTATGTTGTAGGGGGCAACCGAGCAAATGGATCGCTTGTTGGAAAGCGATTACTGACTCCCTTAGACACCAGCAACACAAGTGCGTTGCCAGCCTTTCAGATGGGAGTACGCTCTTTTCTTGAAGTTTGTATCGGTGCGCAAATACCGCAAGCGTCAATTCATTCCACAATGCAATAAAGATAGATAGATAGAGATGGAATAAGACAGGCACAAAGAGAAAGGGACTGGTATAAAAAGATAGACATAGGAAGAGACAGATAGGGCTGGAAATAGAAAAAGTCTGCTAGACAGAGACAGACGAACTGCCACTGTCAGCTTTTGCCAGAACGAAGTCTGTCAGACCAGCTAGTGGACATCCACATACATTTAAGAAAACAAGAAAATACGCACCTTTTTTGGAACTGCAGCACCGGATTCCGTTTCAAATCCGACACATCAATCTTCCTCGACCTCTTCTTCGCTTCAGGATGCTTATTCACCAGTAACCATCCAATATGGGAAAAGAAGAATCCCCTGGTAGCGTTGTGAGGATCGCCATCAGTATCAGAGTATTTATGATGGAGGCGATGGTCCCTCGCCCAGTGGAAGGCGGAGTACTGACAGGCGAAAGAGTGGAGAACCATTAGCAGGATTTGAAGAGGCATTGTAGCTTTGTATGTTCTGTGGGCCCAGAGACGGTGGGCGCCGGCGGTGACTCCTACTATTGCGGCTTCGTGGAGTATGAAGGCTGTAACAAAACAGACCATGCTGTAGTATTTGGGCGAATCAACTTTATAAGTAACACAAAATCTGTTAACTACTTTTTAACTTTGAGGAATTTCATATCCCTCTTTTTGTCACTACCTTAGCCGAGCATGTCTCCACGTTTCACAAATTAACGGAGTTCCGAGGTAACAAACAACTGAATTGAGAACGTCCTGCTTTTTGAAGTTGGTTAAAAATAATGCTAATGTCATCTTATTAAATCATCACGTTTATTGTTCAGCATTACCATTACCTAACCAATTAAGAAACTGCAGTCTGTTATTATACTACACCTATTGTATTGTTATAATCAGCATAAATCTAGATAAAGCAAATCAAGTAAAATTAATCCACCGGACAAACAACTTGTGGGTTGGCAGTGGCACCATAAATAGAAATTATGTATATATTAACCGAGTTCAAAAAAAAAGAGGTTCTCTGTTTGACCTGTAAGTATGTATGCATGTTTGTCCGCGATTATCTCGCATTTGGCTGAATCCATTTTGATACGGTTTTCAGAAAAGTATTTATTACACTTAGAAGAAAGATTTAGTATTATAACCGACTTTAAAAAAAGAGGTTCTCACAGTTTGACCCGCATATATATGTATGTTTGTCCGCGATCAATAAGTTGTTTATGAACAACTTTATAATCTTGCACAACCTAATCTTGAGCAACTTTTTAATTTGCGTCTGATAGTCATCATCTTACTATGCTGAGCTGATGATGGCAGGTATAACTCCTTAATGGTTAGGAGTAAGGGGATAATTCAAACAAGACCTCCACGATCACCCCGCCATAAGTATTTTATTTGATTCACAAAACAGCAAAAAATAAAAATATACAAAAAAATACTGAAAAGCCAATAATGACCCGTTCATGATGTACAGAATACATTTGAATCACCTTTTGAAGTCGGTGACAAACCTCACGTAAACTATAATACATATATAAATATCGAACAATAACATTCGTAAATACCAAATGGTAATCATTACAGGCTTTATACGCGGCATTTTTAATACAGTGAATAAAGGAGTTCTACGGGTTCTACCTTACAAACGGTCCGGTAGTTTTGAATTTTTGATACCTATGTTGTGAGTGTTTAGAATGCAAAATGCACAATGCCCCTCCTCCGCGCCCGCCGCCATATTGAAACAAACAGCAATTTCTGCAGATTTTTGCTTATACCTTCGTTTAGGAGCATTTTAGCTAGAAAGGAGCTTAGTTAGACAATGTTGTAAACAATTGTATTTACTATAATTTACATTAAAAATTTTGTTTCAAGGACACATAGTTACGAAGATTAAAAGAAATTTAAAAATACGCCATTTCCAGCAATGTATCAAACTTCTGGGTTATATCTTCGTTTAGGAGCATTTTAACTAGAATCAGCTTTGGCAATGTCGTAGAAAATGAAATTTACTATAATTTTATAAATTTATTAAAAAAAAAACATTCAAATTAAGTGGTAAAACAATTTAAAAACCTTAAACCTACACTAATCTAACTCTAGCCAAGGTCTGTCATTGGCGGAAATGATCCCAAGATGCTGGCGGCGTTTCCCCGCTGCACAGCAATACTGAGTCTTTGTCCGAGAAACGCGCCAGCTCTGGGATCACAGGTAGTTCGTATAATTTACATTTCAAATTTTGTTTCTAGGCCAAATAATTACGGAGATATGTAAAAAATTAAGTCATATTTTCCGAAAATGTATGTCAAAATGGACATGCGTTGTATAAGCAATAAAATTTCCTACATGTTTTAATTTGATACTTTGTTATCCTAGACTAGTCCGTAACTGAATTACAGAGTTCTAAAGCCAGAATTAATCAAACTTCCGAAAAATGCAACTTTTCCAGTTCTTTAAATGTGCATATCTCCGTAACTAACTGTCCTTGAAACAAAATTTGTAATATAAATTATAGTAAATTTAATTCTCTACAACATTGACTAAGCTCTTTTTTTATTAAAATACTCCTAAATGAAGATACAAGCCAGAAGTTTGATACATTTCTGGAAATTGCATTTTTTTAATTTTTTTTAATTGTGCATATCTCAGTAACTATCTGTCCTACAAACAAAATGTAAAATGTATAATTTAGTAAATTAAATTTTCTACAACATTGTTAAGTAAAGTAAGTAAGTAAACACTTTATTGTACACAAAAACAGTTACAAAATACATCTATTACAAATAACATATAGGTACAAAGGCGAACTTATCCCTATAAGGGATCTCTTCCAGTTAACCTTTGAGCAATTGAGTAAGTACGAGAAGAAGATAGACAAACTAACACCGTGTACAAAAAGGTATTAAAAATAATAAGACTACTAATAATTACACATATAAACTATGAATACATACACATACACATACATACATACATACATACATACATACATATATATATATACTAGCTTTTGCCCGCGGCTTCGCACGCGTTAAAAAAAATACGTTCACTTGGCATAACTTGGCATTTGGCATTGGCTTGGCATAACTCAAGCCCCCCATATTTTTTGTTTACTGTATCTTTGGAATATTTGAATGTTTTCACGGACATGATTCCTTGTTCATTTTAGATTCAATTTCTACTTTCTTGTTTTGTTTTCTCAATGCGAGGCCTCCGACATTTTTGTGCACTGTCTCAATTGGTTACTTAAATAAAGTCATGTTCTCTTCTTTCCGTTGTGGTATATTGTCTTGCTTACTGCCCCGCTTTTTTTGGTCATCATCTCCTTAGAATACTTAATCGTTGGTTCAGAATTGCTTTTCTGTTACCGTTTTTAGGTTTATGTATTCTCAATGTGAGCACTACTGCATTTTTGTTATCTATCTCGTCAGATAACTTGAAAGTTACACCAGTCTTGCTTTTTTCTTTCCGTTTGTTATATTGTTTTTTCTTCGCGCCTCCCGTCTGGTTTGGTCACCATCCCCATTTAGAATCCTTTAAAGTTTGATCAGACTTGCTTTCTTGAATCCGTTTTATGGATTTGTGTTTTCTTAATGCGAGCACTATGCAATTTTAGTTCACTATCTTTTCAGGTTACTTAAAAGTTTGATCAGACTTGTTTTCTAGTTAGCATTTTAAGGTTTTGTCTTTTCTTTCTTTTCTTTCTTGATCACCATATCTACAGGTCATTTAGCCTTTCATCAGATTTACTTATAATTTTCAGTCTTGGCATATTGCATTTTTTAAGCGAACCCCCCGTCTTTTTCAATACCATCTCTTCATGTTACTTTAAAGTTTCATCAGTCGTGCTTTGCTTTTTTCTTTTCGTTGTGCAATATTGTTTTTTCTTCGTGCCTCCCGTCTGGTTTGGTCACCACATCTTCTTCTTCTTCGAATTCTTTAAAGTTTGATCAGCCTTGCTTTGTTGATTCCGTTTTAAGGATTTGTGTATTATAATGCGAGCACTAAGCCATTTTAGTTCAATATATTTTCAGGTTGCTTTTATGTTTGATCAGACTTGTTTTCTTGTTAGCGTTTTAAGGTTTTACGTTTTCTTCATCACCATATCTACAGGCCACTTAGCATTTTATCAGATTTAATTGAATTTTTCAGTTTTAGCAAATGACATTTTCTGAGTGCACTGCCCCCCGAGCCTCCTGTATTTTTAAATACCATCTCTTCGTGCTGCTTAAAAGTTTTATCAGTCTTGCTTTTTTCTTTCCGTGTTGCGGTATAATTAACTTAGTGCCTTCCGTCTCTGTTAGTCACCATCTCTTTAGAATACCTAAAAGTTTGGTCAAACCTGCTTTCTTGTTTCCGTTTCATTTATGCGAGTACTATGCCACTATCGTTCACTATCTTTTCGGGTTACTCAAAAGGTTGTGCAGACTTGCTTACTCGTTAGTGAAGGTTTTGTGTTTTCTTGATCACCATATCTACACGTAACTTCTTAGCCTATCATCAGATTTACTTTATTTTTCTGTTTTAGCATGTTATACATTTTTTTTTCAATAACATCTTTTCGTGTTATTTAAAAGTTTCATCAGGCGTGCTTTCTTCTTTCCGTTGTGCGATATTGTTTTTTCTTCGTGCTTCCCGTCTGGTTGGGTCGCCATCTCTTTAGAATTTTTTTAAGTTTGATCAGACTTGCGTTCTCGATTCCGTTTTAAGTTTTTGTGTTTTCTTAATGCGAGCACTATGCCATTTTAGTTCACTATCTTTTCAGGATACTTAAAAGTTTGATGAGACTTGCTTTCTTTTTAGCCTTTTAGGGTTTTGTTTTTTCTTGATCACCATATATCTACAGGTAACTTAGCCTTTCATCAAAGCTACTTGAATTTTTCAGTTTTAGCATGTAGTATTTTGTTAGAGCGGGGGGCTCCGCCCCCCGAGCCCCCCGTTTTTTTCGATACCATCTCTTCGTATTGCTTAAGTTTCATCAGCCTTGCTTTCTTTTTTCCGTTGTACGATATTGTTTTTTTTCTTATTGCCTCCCGTCTCTGTTAGTCACCATCTCTTTAAAAATACTTAAAAGTTTAATCAAACGTTGTTTGAGATTGTTTATATTTTGTCTAAACACATACTGACGCTGAACGGCCCTCGAGCTGTCAACTTAAACTTTGCATCAGCTGTATTAAAATTAAAGAAATTAATTGTACATAGTAATAACATTTAAATGTATCACTCATTAACTTCAAATTTGTGTAAGAGGTCGTAGTAGACGTAGTAATATAGTGAACGTATGTTTTAACGCGAGCGCAGTGGGTAAAAGCTAGTAAAACAATACACAAATTACAGACCAATCCACTCACTTCGCCATTGCGAAAACTCTGCTGCGGACGGCACCTCAGGGAAAACTACTGTTTAAAGCTCACAGATGGCGCTACTGGTAGCACTTATGCGCGTATCATATTTCATTAACTTTCCGTAAATATTTATACGTCAAAGGATAAAATTGATTTTAAATAATTTTATTTTGATTATTGTCTCTCAAGAAAGTAAAAAACAACTTATTTATTCATTTCAAATTTTCTCCGCGTCTCAGTACGTTTATGAAAAGACGGTCAATATTTATAAACTACTGAGTAAATACATGATTTTTATCCATACTAATATTATAAATGCGAAAGTGTGTCTATCTGTCTGTCTGTCTGTCTGTTACCTCTTCACGCTTCAACCACTGAACCGAATTAGATGAAATTTGGTATGGAGATAGTTTGAGACCCGAGAAAGGACATAGGATACTTTTCATCCAGAAAAAAATTAGTGTTCCCGTGGGATTAGCGGGTAACACCGCGGGGCACAGCTAGTATGCAATAATAGAGTGGTAGTTCCCATTGTTGCATCGAGAAATTAATAATAACAAAATTGTGTTCAGTTTTGTTTCATAAAATTATCATTTCGTGTACCACTAACGCCACCTACTGCCCCAGTGTCCATAACTCGGCGACTCGTCCAACCTCAGAGCTATTGTCCCCCGGTGGGTAGCGCAGGCCGGCCCCCCGCGGGGTACGCTACGCGTGGTGCTAAATTCAAATTCACGACGCTAATGGATGACGCTATGAGATGCACACGACTTCATTCGCGTATTTTTTCTTTACCGTAGACGGAAAAAAAGTATCCTATAACCATCTTCGGATGTCCAGCTATCCCTGTACCAAAAATGGTTAAAATCCGTCCAGCCATTTCGGCGTGATTGGAGGACAAAGGATTTTATGAAAACAGATGGCGCCAGGTTGGCACGGCGACGCGTGTCCATACAAAACAACAATCAAGCTGCATCACGCTATCAATATTTTTCCTGAAGTAAGTTAGGCCAAACACAAACAATACAAAAATTTGCGCCTAATGTTCTAAATGTTGGTTGGTAAAACATATTTAAAAATGTATTTAATTAACTTAAATTCATTCGAAATACTTCTATTTCAATTACACTCGATAAAATGGCATTAAAAAATCTTTTTTATTCATTAACTTTTATTATTGCGTCTCCGGGCTTTTTTATGGTCAATACTTACAAACTACAGAAGAATATAATTGCATATTCTATAAAAGAGATTAATTCCTATTGTCGCAAATTGTGTTTTTAAAGAAATGTATGTTTTTTTTTTAGCATGAGCCAATTTACAACGAACATTGCACTCATATTTTCGTCTGTGTTGGTCGATAATTGGCGCCATCTTTTCTATCTAACTAAAACGGTTTCCGTAACTCAACGCCTCAAACAACCTTAACCTTATTGTTAATACCGGTGGGCCGCGCGGAGGTATTATGTCGAATTCATACTTTTTAGTTTTTGTACACGTAAGAGCCACGCGGGGGTCGCGTCGTTCTAAATTCAAAATCACAAACGCTGTCATTATAAGGTTTACACATTGTAAGGAAAATATTTCATGGAATTTATGTTTTCAGAGATAAATATTAATCATAATAAAAAGTATCCTATAACCATCTTTGGATGTTCAGCTATTCCTGTACCAAAATTAGTAGCTTTTTATCCAGCCGTTTCGGCGTGATGCGAGGACAATGGTTTTTTTTAAAACAGATGGCGCCAGGTTGGCACGGCGACGCGTGTCCATACAAAACAACTATCAGGCTGCATCACGCTATCGAGATTTTTCCTGAAATCATGACCTCCCTCCATAGAAAATTTATTTTCAATACAAATTTAGGATTTTATAATAGTATAGATAATGTAATACAAATATACACATAAGTATAAATACATTGTAGATCCAATTCACAAGTCATTGGAAAGCCATAACTTCTTAAGATTCGTCTTGAGCGATGCTACAGATGGAGACTTCCTAAGGGACAGTGGCAATTCGTTCCACAACTTCACAGCGCTCACTGTGAAAGATTTAGCGTACGTACGCGTCTTGTTTGACGGTACAGCCAGAGTGAGATTGGCAGACGACCGCAAGCGGTGACCACTCCCATCGGCCATATATTTAAACCTTTCACTGAGGTAAGGAGGTGAAGCAGGGTTGTAGAGAACATTAAAAAGCAATGACTGGACATGCAGGTCTCTACGCTGACGTATTGGCAGCCAACCCAGCTGCGCTCTAAAGGCGGACACGTGATCGTATTTGCGCAGTCCGAAAACATATTTTATGCACACATTTTGTAAGCGCTCGAGCTTGTCAAGCAGTTCCTCTTTGAGATTCGTCATAGCAATGTCACCATAATCCAGAAGGGGCAGCAAGAGTGATCTGGCAAGAGTAAGCTTGGTGGACATTGGAAGGAAGTTCTGCAGGCGCCTAAGTGAGTGAAGAGATGCGAAGAGCTTCCGGCTGACCTCCGAGATATGCGGAGACCAAGACAATGTCTGGTCCATGGTGATACCTAAATTCCTAACAGAAGAGGAAAAAGGGATAGGAATCCCACCAAAAAGAATATCAGGCACCACCATTTCCGCCAGCTTGTTCACAAAGTGAGGACTACCGATGACAATCGCTTGCGATTTTTGTGCGTTTACGTTTAAACCAAAATTATTAGCCCAGCTGTGAATGTATTCTAAATCTGCATTGATTTGATCAATAAGCGATGGCAGATCCTCAATACTAGCCGCCGCATAGATCTGCAGGTCATCTGCATAAAGATGGAACGAAGATCTTAGGCACTCTGTGATCCCTCTAATGAAAATCGAAAAGAGAAGAGGAGAAAGGACCCCCCCTTGAGGGACACCAGCGGAAAGTTCACGCCATTCCGACATTTTGTCGTCGACCCTAACCCGCTGGCGTCGACCAAAGAGGTAGTCGTGAAACCAAGATAAAGATGAGTGAGACACATTTAGTGAGCGAAGTATGCCAAGAAGGATATCAAAATCTACCGTATTAAAAGCGCTACTGAAGTCAAGAAGAACGAGAACTGTAAGTTTTTTGTGTTCATGTTGTGAATGCATAGCACATCACTAATAGCATGGTGCAACACTACTCGTGTTAGTTACCGGCTCCTTAGATACTGTTTGTTGATTGTCAAATAATATAATAATAAATTGATGAAGATATAATTTTAATACCGTTTATTCTTTCTTACGCCGCTCCACCCAACAATTGGTAGCAGAGCCTGGTTAGTTGAATTACATGTAATCGGCAATAATCTAACTCCGTGCGTCATGAGCGCATCGGCGGCAAATGTTTCGTCGTCATCGTCGTATCATCGCATAGAAGCCCTAACTAAAGAAAATTACGATACTTGGTGTCTTCAAGCGCAAGCAGTGCTTATTAAAAATGGCCTGTGGGGATACGCGAGTGGGGAGATATCTGAGCCGACTGAAACAACCGACGAAGCGGAAAAGAAAGATTTTCTTCACAAAGATTTGTTAGCACGTTCGGAACTGCTACTACTTATCTCGCCTTCAGAATTGAAACAAGTCAAAGGCAGCAAGACATCGTTCGAGCTTTGGAACAAACTAAAAGGTATATATCAAAGTACGGGTCCTGCAAGAAAGGCTACATTGCTGAAGCATCTGATACTGAAGAAACAAGTAAATGGTGATGTCCGTGAACACCTAAACGACTTTATGGACACTGTCGATAAATTAGCAGACATGGGCATAACACTACATCCAGATTTACTAAGCATCATGATGCTGTACAGCTTACCTGCTTCATTCGAAAACTTCAGAATCGCAGTAGAATCGAGGGACACCTTACCAAAGCCCGAAGAGCTAAAAATTAAAATCCTTGAAGAAAGTGAAGCCAGACAAAACCAAGACAGACAAAATGTGAAAAGAGAGGGCGCGTTTTACTCAAAGAAGAAAATAAAATACTGTCAGAAATGCAAGAAAAAGGGGCATAATGCTGAAGAATGTTGGAGTAAGAAAAATAAAAGTCAGTCATTTCACAAAAGGGATGAGAAGAACTTCAACATAACACCTACTTGCTTGTCGGTCACCTCTGCAGACACATGGTGCCTGGACAGCGGCTGTACCTCACATATGTGTGCACAGGAAGACTACTTCTTGACCATCAACTCCGATACCGGATCTTTGAGATTAGCGTCTGAAAACCACACAGCGAAAGTAGAGGGAAAAGGCAAAGTACGTATAAACGTCAACAACGACACAATTAATCTCCATGATACTTTGTATGTACCTACATTGGCAACAAACCTTATGTCAGTGGCTAAAATTACTGAAAAAGGAAACAGCGTATTATTCATAAAAGATAAAGCTTTTATCAAGGATCAAAAAGGAGAAATAACTCTGACAGCTGTAAAAGAAAACGGTCTGTACTACACAAAGGGAGAAAAAGCAAATATAGCCCGAAGTGTCAACGACATTGAAATGTGGCACCGAAGACTTGGACACCTCAACGAAAATGACTTGAAGTTAGCTGCTAATAAGAAACTAATCAAAGGATTAGAATTAGGAGGAGGAAATTTACCCGACTGCGAAGTGTGCATCAAAGGGAAAATGGCCAGACTGCCATTTTCGTCCGTAGATGGACCTCAGTCTACACAAGCACTTGAAATTGTGCATAGTGATGTCTGTGGGCCTGTCAACATTGAAACGCTAGCGGGATCAAAATATTTCCTCACATTCCTGGATGACTTCACAAAATATTGCTGCGTGTACTTCATCACACATAAAAGCGAAGTGTTCGAGAAATTCAAGGAATACAAAAGCAAAGTAGAAAAGTTTCACAACAAGCCGATAAAAAGTCTACAGTCGGACAATGGAACTGAGTACTGCAACCGACAATTTGATGAATACCTGAAACAACATGGGATTACAAGAAGGCTCACAGCTCCATACACGCCACAGCAGAACGGCCAAAGTGAACGTAAAAATAGATCGCTACTCGACAGAGCCCGATGCCTAATGATTGAAGGTAACATACCTCAGAAACTGTGGGCAGAAGCAGTATACACAGCAAATTACCTGATCAATCGAAGCCCAGCCAAAGCCCTGAAAGGTTGTACACCATATGAAAAGTGGACTGGCCGAACTCCATCCGGGAATCACCTGCATGTTTTTGGCAGCAAGGCTTTTGTTCTGAACAAACATAGAAAAGGAAAGTTTTCACCAAAATCCACAGAAGGAGTTTTCATGGGATACGCGCAACTAGCAAAGGGATTTCGTATTTACATTCCTGAAAAAGAAAATATAGTCATTAGCAGAGACGTGAAAGTTATTGATAAAATGTACTATCAAGTAGATGATGATCGTACCGAAGAAAACTACGATAGCCTCTTTGACGAACCGGAACGGCTGAGATCTGAAAAAGAAAATAAGGTTAATAAAAACACAGAAATAAACAGGGGTGAGAAACAAAGGAAGAAGAAGAAGAAAAACTTACCTGTAGTTGAAATTGAATTCTCTTCAAAACCTACCGAAAGATTGGTAACAACACCACCTGAGCCAGAATCCGAAGAACATGAAGTTGAGAGCATCGTTAATGTAGAACCTGAAATTAGAGAAGGTACAAGTCATGAGACAATAAACATGAGAATTCCTGTAAATGAAGAGCCCAGACCTCGTCGAGAACGAAAAGCTCCGATTTGGCAACAAGATTATGTGCTGGATCAGTCTTCAACTTCTGAAGAATATCAAGAGCCATTGAGTGAAGAAGAAACTGATGAGCTGACATTTTTGTGCGAAACAGAGGTCAGAAATGAAGAATGGCATGACGCTATTAAAGCAGAGATGAAGGCAAATATCAAGAATGAAACTTGGGAAATTATTAAGAAGGAAAAAGATATGAAAGTCATCGATCATAAAATGGTACTGAGAAACAAATGGACTCCTGAAAAGGGTGAAATAAAAAAAGCTAGACTCGTAGCGCGTGGATTTACGCAACGCCCTGGTATCGAGTTTAATGAAACTTTCGCTCCAGTCGCGAAATTAAGTACCATTCGCTCCGTAATTGGACTAGCGGTTGAAGAAAACCTCAAGCTAAACCAAATGGATGTCACGACAGCATACCTAAACGGCGAATTGGAGGAGATCATTTATATGAAATATCCTGAATACACAGAACAATACGTAGCCGAAATAATGGTAGAGGCATGTGACGAAGATGATCTAAATTTATATAACAAGGCAAAGAAAATTCTAGAAGATATTAAAAGTATTGAAGAACAAGAAAAAGTTTGTCATCTGAAAAAAGCTCTCTACGGGTTAAAACAAGCAGGCAGGCAGTGGTATACAAAATTAGATACCTACTGAGCTGAAGAAAATTGGATTTAAACCATCAAATGCTGATCCGTGTGTCTACATATCAGTCAAAGGAGGAGCGAAAACAGTGATTGCCATATATGTAGACGACCTGCTCATTGCTTATTCTTGCCCGAGAAGACTGGCTGAAATAAAAAAGAGATTAAATGAACAATTTGAAATGAAGGATGTAGGACAGCCTAAACGATTAATAGGAATAGATTTAGAATACAAAGAAAATAAAATAAAATTAACACAGAAAAGATATATACAAGAAACTTTAAAGAAATTTAATATGGAGGAGTGCAAGCCCACTACCACACCAATGGAAGTAAATCTACATCTGGAGCCTAACAAGAAAGGAGGAGTAGACGACTTACCTTACAGAAACCTAATTGGAACTCTGATGTACTTATCAGTCGCTACCCGGCCTGACGTAACATATGCTGTTAACTATTTGTCAAGATTTAACGACTGTTTCGGACAAGAGCATTTCAAATCAGCAAAGAGAGTATTACGTTATCTGAAAGGCACAATCGATGTTGGCCTCACGTACTCAAAATCCCAAGAGCCATTAGAAGGCATGGCAGACGCTGATTGGGGTGCCTGCAAATTGGACCGAAAATCCTGTTCCGGTTACATTTTCAAGTATGCAGGAGCAGCTATCAGCTGGGCCTCCACTAAACAAAGAAGTGTCGCGCTATCAACGGCTGAAGCTGAGTACACAGCGCTCACGGAAGCAGCAAAAGAGGCTGTGCACCTAAAATCGCTTTTAAAAGATCTTGGTGTACATTTTGGTCAAATAAGGATTTGGAGTGACAACCAAGCTGCTATAAAATTAGGTCAGAACCCCATAGTGTCCTGCAAGTCAAAACACATAGACTTAAAGGTGCACTATATTCGTGACTGTGTAAGGGAAGGTGTTATTACCATTATGTACTTACGTACCGAAGATATGGAAGCGGATCTGCTAACGAAGGCGCTAGCAGGACCCAGACTAATAACACTGAGAGGTAAACTGGGACTGCTGTTTTAGTGCTGTGAGGAGGAGTGTTGTGAATGCATAGCACATCACTAATAGCATGGTGCAACACTACTCGTGTTAGTTACCGGCTCCTTAGATACTGTTTGTTGATTGTCAAATAATATAATAATAAATTGATGAAGATATAATTTTAATACCGTTTATTCTTTCTTACGCCGCTCCACCCAACAGTTCAATATTACATTGTTTTAGCCTTTTTCTGCCTAAAATACTCCTAAACGTAGATACAAGCAAAGGTGATTCAAATGTAATCTGTACATGACCTTGTTATTTATGGCTCCTCAGTTTTTTTTGAAGTCGGTTCTTTTTTGTAAAAAATACTTCTTGACATAATTGTCCGAGCGAGCGAAGCGAACAAAGCGTCTCTGTTTAATGCTCCAGTAAAACTCGCACTTAACCATTGTACTAGGGTTACACTTACCTAACAATATGGTGGCCCAGCGCGCCTGCGCAAAGGCTAGATAGAGTCCATAAGCACCGGCTATATGGAAGTAGGTAAACATGACTATATTTATATATGAAGGTTGGAAGTCTATGGCAGAGGCCTGGGGAGCTACTAGCTTCTCAAGCGGTTCATCTTTGGTGATATCCTTGCCAGTTGGGGCGTCATCCTTGGCAGCGTGACCGGAGTTAGGAGACATTATTCTGAAATCAAATCCTTAGACTTTATTTTGTACTTTTATAAGTAATGGACAACATTTCATATTTTTAAGACTACAATTTTATTGCTTTTCTGTATTCCGCTTAGAAAGAGGACGTAATCATTGTTTTCTCAAAAATTGCATGTAATGTTGCCTTACCATCGCTAGATAGACTACAGTAAGTGGAACATACCGAAGACTTTTTAGAAGTGTCCAGTAAACAGCGAGATTTTAAATTTGGAATCAATATTTGTCCAGTAAGTAAGTATGGAATTCCTATTACGTATCAAGATATTTGAATATCGAAACACGATTTACATGGTCACCGACCTATAAAAAAACTAAGGATGTGAAGGCGATGAGGTCGTATATAAATGTAAAAAGGATGCATTCCACAAATTGTTTTAATTATAAGTACAGTGCGACAGCAAATTGTAGAAATTAAAAAGTGGCGTCCTTTTTTCATAGATTAAACAGAAAGAGACGACATTGCAGTATACACTTGCAATTTACACTAAGAGCAAATGTAAAATAAAAAGAGGTTAGCACTATTGGCAGTATAAACGTAACTCAAGATGCATATTTAAAAAAAAAAAGTAGCGACAAGGTTTAGTGCGGAAGTTTGTATGCAGCGTTTAGTTCATAATTGTACTGTGTAAAATGACAATGATATTTCGGAATTCCTTCCTTTTTTGTGTCGTTTAGAAAAAACCTCGGAGTTAAAATTGAAGGTAAGCTTTATGATATGAAAATTAGTTAGAAAATACAACAATGTATAACAATAATTAAATTTTATCTTTAAGACTTAGATTTATAAGACAGTGCAAATAATTAAACGCAGTATTTATAAAAAAAAGAAATTAAGGCGGGATTTAAATTAAAAGACAAAAATTTCAAATTTGTTTGTGTGATCTATTACAATAATTCAGCAAAAATGAGTTCAGACGAGTCTGATTCCGAATAGACGGCACTCCTCCATACTTAAAAGCGGAGGCAGAGTTAGCTAAAATAATTTACTTCCGACTAAATCCAAGGAGATATAAAAAAATACAAGAGATTCATTAAATGGAAGGAAGAAAATCAAGTTAATAATTGGTCAGATAATGTGTGATAAGGTCAGAATATTTCAACAACCTTTCTGAGACAATCGGATGGCTACAAAGGAAAGAAATCACAAATATTACAGCAAAATATAGAAAAGTTCTTAAATCAAGCTCTAGATGATAACCATTTTGGCGATGAAGGTAAATAAATGCTGCCACTATTTGATAACGATATAACTATATCTTTTATCCAAGTATAAACTCATAATTATTTTTGTTATAGGTTGTTATCATGGGAGTTAATGGTGCCTGCGACGACGAATATCACAATGTGCAATAATAAAAATGGGATATAACAAAAATATTCATTGGAAAATGGCCGAATATGAATGTCACCTACAAAATATAATTTTAATCTAATTTTCTTGTTTAATTTTTGAGAAAAGCACTATACTTGCTTCGACCGTAAGAGCCATCCTGGCCTCGTATTATATCCGGACCTCGCCTACGGCTCGGTCCGTCTAATTCCTACTCGGCCAGTATGGCTTACTTACTGGTCTCTGCCGTAATGTACTATTTCCGGACATTTATAATTATTTCATTATTTATTTATTAAAATCAGATTATATCAGATCAAATCAGATCAAATCAGATCAAATCAGATCAAATCAGATCAAATCAGATCAAATCAGATCAAATCAGATCAAATCAGATCAGATCAAATCAGATCAAAAATGTAGTTTATTATACAAGGAGAGCCACAAGGGTACTTTTACACTTATACCGGCATTTCACAAGACGAGATGGCTGATGAAAAGAAAGCCGGGTGAAACTTAACAGTAAGTCAATAGATAACAGTAGGCAAATTCGATTTGCAATTTAATAATAATAATTTTCAAATAATATTGAATTGATCAACATTGGTGTATACTAGACATGGCTTTTTCGTTCAAATGGAATACTTACTTTCAAACTTAAATACTTCTGGCACAACTGTCAATTGTTAACTCAAAGAATAACGTAGAAATCTAAAACGCTTCAGTACTCTATCAACACATAGTCCGTTAATACTTTAATTCCAACTGCGGACAAGATGCAGTCGGTTTACTTATATCCTTACGAAAATCTTAAATGAGAAAAGGGAGCCAAGTTTCATACTATGACAGGGATGATGACTGATCATTCGCTGATGTTGAATTCTACATCATACTGTAGGTATCCTTATTGGGAGATGATTTTGATTATTCCGGTTATTAATTATTTTTTGTGTTTGTCATTTTTATGGTTAGTCCGTGCAGAAAGAGAAGAGTCATAGGATTTGAGGGCAGGAGTGATATTGATGTGGTTTTTACTATGCTGACAACACTGTCACTCTTTGTCAGTTATTTTAAGATCATGAATGACCTGCATATTTTATGTAAATTAATATATTTTCAATGAATACACTTACTGATTATGTGGCGGAGACTAATTAATTAGGGCGACTATTATTTAAGGGGTAAATTATTATTATTATGAGCCTATTATGCTGCTGGGCAAAGGCCTCCCCCTTCTTCTTCCATCTGTCGCGGTTTTGAGCTGTATCTGGCCAGTCTTCTAAAATGAGTCCAAGTCATCCCGCCATCGCCTACGGGGTCTGCCACGTCTCCGTTTCGAGTTGTGAGGCTTCCACTCTGTGGTTTTTTGGCCCACAATTCGTCGGGCCTTCGACAGACGTGACCAGCCCAGTCCCACTTCAACTTGGCCGCCTTCCAAGCTACATCATGATAGTTGCAACTATCCTGGTTTGTGAGCGCAGCGTGGTGTTCCGGATTTGATCTATTAGTTTTACACCTAATATGCTGCGCTCCATAGCTCGCTGGCAAACCCCGAGGGTAAATAATAATTTAATATTAAATACAGCATACTTACCCTCCATAGTGGACACACGTTCAGTGGCTTTTTGTAAGTCAATAGTTGGGCTTTTAGCAGCTTTTTCCTGACATAATAAAATAACATTAAATATAGTTTCCCTAGTAGAACTATGTGCGGTTTCACCCCATTGTTACATTATTTTGTACCTACATAAACCTTAAGGGCTCGGGCGAGGGCAATCGTGCGGGTACACAGAGGCGGGGGCGGGAAGGGCGGTCCCTGAGTTTCATACGCGCCATTGTTAGAATTCAGGGAAATGACTTTGAGGGTTGACGCGTGTCTTGCAATGATCAATCAATTTGTACACAATTAAAATGGTGTATACGACTTGCGCTGTGCGACAATGCATTTTGTGTGCTATTTTATTTGTATGCCATTTACACGCAATTACTGGTGGCCAATTAGATATATTCTCTGAACTTGGCTTGACGCGCTCGTGTAAGATAAAGTAGACAATACTGCAAAGGTTTTCCTAATGTGTGACCTTCATGTGACCTCTTTGTGACGACTTCGTAACATGTTCAAAATTTGTAGAGTTTGTACCTAGGTATATAGAAACATACCAAAAAAAGTTAGGTACTATTTGTTAAGTCTCATATATTTTAACAATAACTCAAATCACTATTTTAGTACCTACATAGTAAAAAACAAAGTCGCTTTCTGCTGTCTGTCTGTGTCTGTCCCTATGTATCTTTAAAACTACGGCCAGGGAAAATATTTGTGTGATGAACTTGAATATTTGTGCTTGGGTCATGGTTTTTATATGTATTTAAGTATATATTTATCTATATAACTACGTATATCGTCGTCTAGTACCCATAACACAAGCCTTCTTGAGCTTAATTTGGAACTAGATCGTATTGTGTGAGGTTGTCCGAAAAAAAAATTACAAAGAAGAAGGAAGGAATGAGTAACATTCCGGTAAAAAATGTTTTGAACTTGGTTAGTGATATTCCGCTACTGACATTTTATATCTATACTGTCTACACTGTTATAAAATACTAGATTTGTATTGAAAATCAGTTTTCTATGGAGAGGGTTCATGATTTCAGGGAAAATCTTAATAGCGTGATGCAGGATCGTCATTTGTTTCGTATGGGCGCGCGACGCCACGCCGGTCTGGTGCCATCTGTTGGTCATAATTTCCATTGTCCTCGCATCACGCCGAAATGACTGGACAAATTTTAACCAATTTCGGTACAGGGATAGCTGGACATCCAAATATGGTTATAGGATACTTTTTACCCGTCTACGGTAAAGAAAAGAAAATACGCGGTTGAAGTTTCGGAGACATTCTATTAATACGTAACTATCCCACATATTAAATTTATCCCACATATATAATCTATCTATACTATTATAATCTATCTATACTATTATAAAATCCTAAATATGTATTGAAAATAAATTTTCTATGGAGGGAGGTCATGATTTCAGGAAAAATCTCGATAGCGTGATGCAGCCTGATAGTTGTTTTGTATGGACACGCGTCGCCGTGCCAACCTGGCGCCATCTGTTTTAAAAAAAACCATTGTCCTCGCATCACGCCGAAACGGCTGGATAAAAAGCTACTAATTTTGGTACAGGAATAGCTGAACATCCAAAGATGGTTATAGGATACTTTTTATTATGATTAATATTTATCTTTGAAAACATAAATTCCATGAAATATTTTCCTTACAATGTGTAAACCTTATAATGACAGCGTTTGTGATTTTGAATTTAGAACGACGCGACCCCCGCGTGGCTCTTACGTGTACAAAAATTAAAAAGTATGAATTCGACATAATACCTCCGCGCGGCCCACCGGTATTAACAATAAGGTTAAGGTTGTTTGAGGCGTTGAGTTACGGAAACCGTCTTAGTTAGATAGAAAAGATGGCGCCAATTATCGACCAACACAGACGAAAATATGAGTGCAATGTTCGTTATAAATTGGCTCATGCTCAAAAAAAAACATACATTTCTTTAAATGTTTACAAATGAAGCGAAAATTGAAAAAAAAATAAGCATTTCTTTAAAAACACAATTTGCGACCATAGGAACTAATTAATGCTCTTTTATTGAATATGCAATTATATTCTTCTGTAGTTTGTAAGTATTGACCATAAAAAAGCCCGGAGACGCAATAATAAATGTTAATGAATAAAAAAGATTTTTTAATGCCATTTTATTGAGTGTAATTGAAATAGAAGTATTTCGAATGAATTTAAGTTAATTAAATACATTTTTAAATATGTTTTACCAACCAACATTTAGAACATTAGGCGCAAATTTTTGTATTGTTTGTGTTTGGCCTAACTTACTTCAGGAAAAATATTGATAGCGTGATGCAGCTTGATTGTTGTTTTGTATGGACACGCGTCGCCGTGCCAACCTGGCGCCATCTGTTTTCATAAAATCCTTTGTCCTCCAATCACGCCGAAATGGCTGGACGGATTTTAACCATTTTTGGTACAGGGATAGCTGGACATCCGAAGATGGTTATAGGATACTTTTTTTCCGTCTACGGTAAAGAAAAAATACGCGAATGAAGTCGTGTGCATCTCATAGCGTCATCCATTAGCGTCGTGAATTTGAATTTAGCACCACGCGTAGCGTACCCCGCGGGGGGCCGGCCTGCGCTACCCGCCGGGGACAATAGCTCTGAGGTTGGACGAGTCGCCGAGTTACGGACACTGGGGCAGTAGATGGCGTTAGTGGTACACGAAATGATAATTTTATGAAACAAAACTGAACACAATTTTGTTATTATTAATTTCTCGATGCAACAATGGGAACTACCACGCTATTATTGCATATAAAAATCATGTATTTACTCAGTAGTTTATAAATATTGACCCTCTTTTCATAAACGTACTGAGACGCGGAGAAAATTTGAAATGAATAAATAAGTTGTTTTTTACTTTCTTGAGAGACAATAATCAAAATAAAATTATTTAAAATCAATTTTATCCTTTGACGTATAAATATTTACGGAAAGTCAATGAAATATGATACGCGCATAAGTGCTACCAGTAGCGCCATCTGTGAGCTTTAAACAGTAGTTTTCCCTGAGGTGCCGTCCGCAGCAGAGTTTTCGCAATGGCGAAGTGAGTGGATTGGTCTGTAATTTGTGCATTGTTTTACTAGCTTTTACCCACTGCGCTCGCGTTAAAACATACGTTCACTATATTACTACGTCTACTACGACCTCTTACACAAATTTGAAGTTAATGAGTGATACATTTAAATGTTATTACTATGTACAATTAATTTCTTTAATTTTAATACAGCTGATGCAAAGTTTAAGTTGACAGCTCGAGGGCCGTTCAGCGTCAGTATGTGTTTAGACAAAATATAAACAATCTCAAACAACGTTTGATTAAACTTTTAAGTATTTTTAAAGAGATGGTGACTAACAGAGACGGGAGGCAATAAGAAAAAAAACAATATCGTACAACGGAAAAAAGAAAGCAAGGCTGATGAAACTTAAGCAATACGAAGAGATGGTATCGAAAAAAACGGGGGGCTCGGGGGGCGGAGCCCCCCGCTCTAACAAAATACTACATGCTAAAACTGAAAAATTCAAGTAGCTTTGATGAAAGGCTAAGTTACCTGTAGATATATGGTGATCAAGAAAAAACAAAACCCTAAAAGGCTAAAAAGAAAGCAAGTCTCATAAAACTTTTAAGTATCCTGAAAAGATAGTGAACTAAAATGGCATAGTGCTCGCATTAAGAAAACACAAAAACTTAAAACGGAATCGAGAACGCAAGTCTGATCAAACTTTAAAAGATTCTAAAGAGATGGCGACCCAACCAGACGGGAAGCACGAAGAAAAAACAATATCGCACAACGGAAAGAAGAAAGCACGCCTGATGAAACTTTTAAATAACACGAAAAGATGTTATTGAAAAAAAAATGTATAACATGCTAAAACAGAAAAATAAAGTAAATCTGATGATAGGCTAAGAAGTTACGTGTAGATATGGTGATCAAGAAAACACAAAACCTTCACTAACGAGTAAGCAAGTCTGCACAACCTTTTGAGTAACCCGAAAAGATAGTGAACGACAGTGGCATAGTACTCGCATTAATGAAACGGAAACAAGAAAGCAGGTTTGACCAAACTTTTAGGTATTCTAAAGAGATGGTGACTAACAGAGACGGAAGGCACTAAGTTAATTATACCGCAACACGGAAAGAAAAAAGCAAGACTGATAAAACTTTTAAGCAGCACGAAGAGATGGTATTTAAAAATACAGGAGGCTCGGGGGGCAGAGCACTCAGAAAATGTCATTTGCTAAAACTGAAAAATTCAATTAAATCTGATAAAAGGCTAAGTGACCTGTAGATATGGTGATGAAGAAAACGTAAAACCTTAAAACGCTGACAAGAAAACAAGTCTGATCAAACATAAAAGCAACCTAAAAATATATTGAACTAAAATGGCTTAGTGCTCGCATTATAATACACAAATCCTTAAAAACGGAATCAACAAAGCAAGGCTGATCAAACTTTAAAGAATTCGAAGAAGAAGAAGATGTGGTGACCAAACCAGACGGGAGGCACGAAGAAAAAACAATATTGCACAACGAAAAGAAAAAAGCAAAGCACGACTGATGAAACTTTTAAGTAACACGAAGAGATGGTATTGAAAAAGACGGGGGGCTCGGGGGGCGGAGCCCCCCGCACTTAAAAAATGCAATATACCAAGACTGAAAATTATAAGTAAATCTGATGAAAGGCTAAATGACCTGTAGATATGGTGATCAAGAAAGAAAAGAAAGAAAAGACAAAACCTTAAAATGCTAACTAGAAAACAAGTCTGATCAAACTTTTAAGTAACCTGAAAAGATAGTGAACTAAAATTGCATAGTGCTCGCATTAAGAAAACACAAATCCTTAAAACAGATTCAAGAAAGCAAGTCTGATCAAACTTTAAAGGATTCTAAATGGGGATGGTGACCAAACCAGACGGGAGGCGCGAAGAAAAAACAATATAACAAACGGAAAGAAAAAAGCAAGACTGGTGTAACTTTCAAGTTATCTGACGAGATAGATAACAAAAATGCAGTAGTGCTCACATTGAGAATACATAAACCTAAAAACGGTAACAGAAAAGCAATTCTGAACAAACGATTAAGTATTCTAAGGAGATGATGACCAAAAAAAGCGGGGCAGTAAGCAAGACAATATACCACAACGGAAAGAAGAGAACATGACTTTATTTAAGTAACCAATTGAGACAGTGCACAAAAATGTCGGAGGCCTCGCATTGAGAAAACAAAACAAGAAAGTAGAAATTGAATCTAAAATGAACAAGGAATCATGTCCGTGAAAGCATTCAAATATTCCAAAGATACAGTAAACAAAAAATATGGGGGGCTTGAGTTATGCCAAGCCAATGCCAAATGCCAAGTTATGCCAAGTGAACGTATTTTTTTTAACGCGTGCGAAGCCGCGGGCAAAAGCTAGTATTATATATATGTGGGATTAATGCTGGTAGAATGTAAGGAGCTGGCTGATAGACGATTAATGCTAGTTCGAATTGAATGAAATAAGGAATGTGTTAGATTTGACGTATGACGGAGAGTGTCAGACGATAGAATGATTTAGTGGACGGATGAAGATTTATAATTAAGTTGAAAATATCTTCTATACTATATTATCTATACTATTATAAAATCCTAAATATGTATTGAAAATAAATTTTCTATGGAGGGAGGTCATGATTTCAGGAAAAATCTCGATAGCGTGATGCAGCCTGATAGTTGTTTTGTATGGACACGCGTCGCCGTGCCAACCTGGCGCCATCTGTTTTAAAAAAAACCATTGTCCTCGCATCACGCCGAAACGGCTGGATAAAAAGCTACTAATTTTGGTACAGGAATAGCTGAACATCCAAAGATGGTTATAGGATACTTTTTATTATGATTAATATTTATCTTTGAAAACATAAATTCCATGAAATATTTTCCTTACAATGTGTAAACCTTATAATGACAGCGTTTGTGATTTTGAATTTAGAACGACGCGACCCCCGCGTGGCTCTTACGTGTACAAAAACTAAAAAGTATGAATTCGACATAATACCTCCGTGCTGCCCACCGGTATTAACAATAAGGTTAAGGTTGTTTGAGGCGTTGAGTTACGGAAACCGTCTTAGTTAGATAGAAAAGATGGCGCCAATTATCGACCAACACAGACGAAAATATGAGTGGCAATGTTCGTTATAAATTGGCTCATGCTAAAAAAAAAACATACATTTCTTTAAATGTTTACAAATGAAGCGAAAATTGAAAAAAAGAATAAGCATTTCTTTAAAAACACAATTTGCGACCATAGGAACTAATTAATGCTCTTTTATTGAATATGCAATTATATTCTTCTGTAGTTTGTAAGTATTGACCATAAAAAAGCCCGGAGACGCAATAATAAATGTTAATGAATAAAACAGATTTTTTAATGCCATTTTATCGAGTGTAATTGAAATAGAAGTATTTCGAATGAATTTAAGTTAATTAAATACATTTTTAAATATGTTTTACCAACCAACATTTAGAACATTAGGCGCAAATTTTTGTATTGTTTGTGTTTGGCCTAACTTACTTCAGGAAAAATATTGATAGCGTGATGCAGCTTGATTGTTGTTTTGTATGGACACGCGTCGCCGTGCCAACCTGGCGCCATCTGTTTTCATAAAATCCTTTGTCCTCCAATCACGCCGAAATGGCTGGACGGATTTTAACCATTTTTGGTACAGGGATAGCTGGACATCCGAAGATGGTTATAGGATACTTTTTTTCCGTCTACGGTAAAGAAAAAATACGCGAATGAAGTCGTGTGCATCTCATAGCGTCATCCATTAGCGTCGTGAATTTTAATTTAGCACCACGCGTAGCGTACCCCGCGGGGGGCCGGCCTGCGCTACCCACCGGGGGACAATAGCTCTGAGGTTGGACGAGTCGCCGAGTTACGGACACTGGGGCAGTAGGTGGCGTTAGTGGTACACGAAATGATAATTTTATGAAACAAAACTGAACACTATTTTGTTATTATTAATTTCTCGATGCAACAATGGGAACTACCACTCTATTATTGCATATAAAAATCATGTATTTACTCAGTAGTTTATAAATATTGACCCTCTTTTCATAAACGTACTGAGACGCGGAGAAAATTTGAAATGAATAAATAAGTTGTTTTTTACTTTCTTGAGAGACAATAATCAAAATAAAATTATTTAAAATCAATTTTATCCTTTGACGTATAAATATTTACGGAAAGTTAATGAAATATGATACGCGCATAAGTGCTACCAGTAGCGCCATCTGTGAGCTTTAAACAGTAGTTTTCCCTGAGGTGCCGTCCGCAGCAGAGTTTTCGCAATGGCGAAGTGAGTGGATTGGTCTGTAATTTGTGCATTGTTTTACTAGCTTTTACCCACTGCGCTCGCGTTAAAACATACCGTCACCTGTAATATGAATTAATGTAACCGCCAAAATTACGAAATTGAGTTAAGTATACAGTTCGTCTGTAAATTTGACGATCTATCCATTGCTGTTATTAAAATTACGATATCTTGAAAAAAATGTTGGTTACATTAAACAAAAATTTACCGTTTTTTTTAGTTTTCTGTATTTATTTTGGTATATGGAACATTGTTTGTAAATTACTTAATATAAGATTAACGTAACCACACGTATTGGCGAAAATTGAACGAAAGTCATTAATGTACGACTCATCACTAAATAAATGACTCTTACATTACTCAATTTATAGCACTTTATTACCCATTGACTGTTACGTTAGCTTCAAAGCTAGATAAAAATATAAAATGGTTCTTACATTAAATGGGTTATACTTTTAGTTTTTGAATCAAATCATGTAAATAATAAGGTACATAAATGATTTATATGCTCAGATTAGATAGGTAAAAAAAAATTAAACGTGATTATAAGACAGCAACCATTTAAAGTCAATTATAGTCTAATCTTGTCACAAATTGTGCTTACTGCAAGCTGGGTGAATATATAATTTAGTCAGTAACATTAAAGTTTTCGTAGTTTTTAAAGCAATTAATGCCTCTTACATTATTATTTGTCTTCCCGGGGCTCGAGTGATGACGGTTACATTAAAATTATGTACTTAATTTAGACGGACCTGGTGCTTACGTTATTTTGGTTACCAGGAACTTTGCGACCATCTCTTTCCTTTGCAGTGTTAATGAGTAGATACCGGTGAGACGACCATACATTTGCCTGTAGGAAGCAATTACACACACTACCGCGTGCGTCTGTTTAAGATTTGGTGTTGTGATGGATATGATAGCCACTTTAGTTTGTACCGACCAGCGATCGGATGCCGGTTTTCGACTCCATACAAATACTGGTATTAAATTTCGGTATTTCGCTTATTATTACACATTTCTTTATTTTACTGAGCTAATTTCAAAGTTCTATACCAATACTTTAATTATAATGTATTGGCATTTTAAATATAATCTGTAATAATTTTTTGTAATTTTTATGAATACCGGTAGCGATCCCTGGTTCCAACAATTCGTGATAAGGACAGTATTGTGCGATTGCGTTAAAAAAAGTACAGTTAAAATTAACGAGTTAAGTACATTAATCGCTTTACATCAGGCGATCCGTTTGTTCGTTTGCCCTCAACGACATAAAAAATAAATAATAATATTACACAAAAAAACTTTCAAAAATTAAGGGAAATTTGAAAAGGATAAGTACTAAGTAAGTATTATAGAAATTGTTATCACCTCAAAAGGGAGTTCTAAGGCGGAATGAAGTTTGTCGGGATTTCCAGTATCAAATAGAAATTGATGTTTTAAACTTTTTAAAGTTAAGTTACTTATTAATTAGCCATTATGCCTATTTATATCATATCTAATTCTTGAATTAGGGACTTTTAATTGAAACAATCTGGCTTAATGCATTTCGTTTTTAGGGAATCTCTTAAATGTCTGGTTAAACGGACTGTGAAAACTTTTTCTGTGAAAATCAGTCACTGCCACTACCATATTATGTAGCAACATGTAGGCATAATAAAAATGTATATACTTGTATATTATTTTTAGAAAACAAGAGACAGGAATGAATGATGGTAATAATAGTGAGATGGTGGAGGTTAGTGACATTGAGATACTCCCAATCATTTTTTTCAGTAGCCTACGTATCCAACGTAATGTCATCGTATTGATGCGATGATTCAATAAAATACGTTAACTATTTGCTTGCCCCTTGACCATTACGACCAGAGAAAGGCGTTGAGCTGGGCCATGCTTTCTACTAATAAAGGGACACCAATGATGCTTCAAATAAGTAGTTCGCGAGAAAACAACAGCTTACAAGATATAAGAAAATCTCTAAATCCGTTTCAGCTCTATAAAAAAGATGTCCAAGCCCAATAGCGAAGGTATTCGAACCATTTCAGTCGTAAATTTACCCCTTGACGTTCAAGTTCATAATAGTGATGTGAGAGTGAGTTACTAATTATGTGACGAAACATTTAGTCACCAGTTTGCCAGGAAATGGTCAAATTACTAATGAAGAATCAAATAAAGATCATTCGGCTAGTTTCAGACAGGGACAAGCTTTACACTGAAAATAGGACTTAGGGTTTGTAAAGACAAAATTGATTATTTAAACGAAATTATACAACGTTAAGCTGAAGTTTAAACTTAAGTCACTAAAATCAAAAGGTGGGAGTTGATGAATCGAACAGAAAGAAGGTAATAAATACGAAGAAAACTATATAGAAAGAAATAAAAAAGAAAGAGAAAAAGGGAAAGCAGAATGTGCAGTAAAAGTCGTAGGTATAAAAGGTACATAAATATTGTAGGAAAGGGAGAAAGAAAAGAAAAGTGAGGAAAAACAGTAAGGAAAAGTATCAGATTGGAAAGAAAATGAAGTGTTTTTTTAATACTCTTTAAATCTAAAGGTGCCTTTACCAATTTTGGTTTTTATAAACAAAAAAGAAACTGTTTCTCGCTTATAAACCGGTTTTTATCACGACTTACTATCCTGCCACTAATTAACTGAAAAACAGGAAATAACTCTATGTTAAACCATATTACGATTGGATAAGTTTAAAAATTCCATAGCTGAATTCCGCTAATGTAAGTCCACGTTTTGAAAATGTGTGTCCCTTACGTTAGATTTTTTTAAATTTTTGTGACTTACTTTAAATTAGGACTCATTTTTTGAAATCAATGTTGTGTTGTGTTAACGTAACTCCTTATTTTTGGAAAAAAAATAACGTAAGTGCCACGCTATTTTCTAAACTATAATAGCAGCCTTTTTGAGACCATTATCAACTGAAAGATCTTACAAAATTAAGCTATAACTACTTTACATCATTTTAATCGGATTAGGAAATAAAATGTTATTGCACTTTTTTTAATTTGCAATTTCGTTTTTGGCCTCTCCTGAAAAATCGTCATTTGGCGGTTACCTTAATTCATATTACAAGTGACGATACGTTCACTATATTACTACGTCTACTACGACCTCTTACACAAATTTGAAGTTAATGAGTGATACATTTAAATGTTATTACTATGTACAATTAATTTCTTTAATTTTAATACAGCTGATGCAAAGTTTAAGTTGACAGCTCGAGGGCCGTTCAGCGTCAGTATGTGTTTAGACAAAATATAAACAATCTCAAACAACGTTTGATTAAACTTTTAAGTATTTTTAAAGAGATGGTGACTAACAGAGACGGGAGGCAATAAGAAAAAAAACAATATCGTACAACGGAAAAAAGAAAGCAAGGCTGATGAAACTTAAGCAATACGCAGAGATGGTATCGAAAAAAACGGGGGGCTCGGGGGGCGGAGCCCCCCGCTCTAACAAAATACTACATTCTAAAACTGAAAAATTCAAGTAGCTTTGATGAAAGGCTAAGTTACCTGTAGATATATGGTGATCAAGAAAAAACAAAACCCTAAAAGGCTAAAAAGAAAGCAAGTCTCATAAAACTTTTAAGTATCCTGAAAAGATAGTGAACTAAAATGGCATAGTGCTCGCATTAAGAAAACACAAAAACTTAAAACGGAATCGAGAACGCAAGTCTGATCAAACTTTAAAAGATTCTAAAGAGATGGCGACCCAACCAGACGGGAAGCACGAAGAAAAAACAATATCGCACAACGGAAAGAAGAAAGCACGCCTGATGAAACTTTTAAATAACACGAAAAGATGTTATTGAAAAAAAAATGTATAACATGCTAAAACAGAAAAATAAAGTAAATCTGATGATAGGCTAAGAAGTTACGTGTAGATATGGTGATCAAGAAAACACAAAACCTTCACTAACGAGTAAGCAAGTCTGCACAACCTTTTGAGTAACCCGAAAAGATAGTGAACGATAGTGGCATAGTACTCGCATTAATGAAACGGAAACAAGAAAGCAGGTTTGACCAAACTTTTAGGTATTCTAAAGAGATGGTGACTAACAGAGACGGAAGGCACTAAGTTAATTATACCGCAACACGGAAAGAAAAAAGCAAGACTGATAAAACTTTTAAGCAGCACGAAGAGATGGTATTTAAAAATACAGGAGGCTCGGGGGGCAGAGCACTCAGAAAATGTCATTTGCTAAAACTGAAAAATTCAATTAAATCTGATAAAAGGCTAAGTGACCTGTAGATATGGTGATGAAGAAAACGTAAAACCTTAAAACGCTGACAAGAAAACAAGTCTGATCAAACATAAAAGCAACCTGAAAATATATTGAACTAAAATGGCTTAGTGCTCGCATTATAATACACAAATCCTTAAAAACGAAATCAACAAAGCAAGGCTGATCAAACTTTAAAGAATTCGAAGAAGAAGAAGATGTGGTGACCAAACCAGACGGGAGGCACGAAGAAAAAACAATATTGCACAACGAAAAGAAAAAACCGGCCAAGTGCGAGTCGGACTCGCGCACCGAGGGTTCCGTACAAACATTTTCCATCCCTAAGTGTTTAAGTTAAGTTTGCACCTGGTATGTATAGCGCCCCATATAAATTAGGTGCAAACTTGCAAAGTTAGGTATTAAAAAAAAACTACTTACTAGATCTCGTTCAAAACAATTTTCGTTGGTAGTTTTTATAGTAATGTACATCATATGTTTTTTTTAGATTTTTCATTTTCTTATTTTAGAAGTTAGAGGGGGGGGGACCAACTTTTTTCCACTTTGGAAGCGTCTGTCACGCAAACTATTCGGTTTAGAAAAAAAATATTCTAGAAACCTCGATATCATTTTTGAAGACCTATCCATAGATACCCCACACGTATGTGTTTGATGAAAAAAAAAAATTTGAGTTTCAGTTCTAAGTATGGGGAGCCCCCAATATTTATTATTATTTTTTTATTTTTGCATCAAAATCTTAATGCGGTTCACAGAATACATCTACCTACCAAGTTTCAACAGTATAGCTCTTATAGTTTCGGAAAAAAATGGCTGTGACATACGGACGGACAGACGGACAGACGGACAGACGGACAGACGGACAGACGGACAGACAGACAGACAGACAGACATGACGAATCTATAAGGGTTCCGTTTTTTGCCATTTGGCTACGGAACCCTAAAAAGCAAAGCACGACTGATGAAACTTTTAAGTAACACGAAGAGATGGTATTGAAAAAGACGGGGGGGCTCGGGGGGCGGAGCCCCCCGCACTTAAAAAATGCAATATACCAAGACTGAAAATTATAAGTAAATCTGATGAAAGGCTAAATGACCTGTAGATATGGTGATCAAGAAAGAAAAGAAAGAAAAGACAAAACCTTAAAATGCTAACTAGAAAACAAGTCTGATCAAACTTTTAAGTAACCTGAAAAGATAGTGAACTAAAATTGCATAGTGCTCGCATTAAGAAAACACAAATCCTTAAAACGGATTCCAGAAAGCAAGTCTGATCAAACTTTAAAGGATTCTAAATGGGTGACCAAACCAGACGGGAGGCGACCAAACCAGACGGGAGGCGCGAAGAAAAAACAATATAACAAACGGAAAGAAAAAAGCACAAGACTGGTGTAACTTTCAAGTTATCTGACGAGATAGATAACAAAAATGCAGTAGTGCTCACATTGAGAATACATAAACCTAAAAACGGTAACAGAAAAGCAATTCTGAACAAACGATTAAGTATTCTAAGGAGATGATGACCAAAAAAAGCGGGGCAGTAAGCAAGACAATATACCACAACGGAAAGAAGAGAACATGACTTTATTTAAGTAACCAATTGAGACAGTGCACAAAAATGTCGGAGGCCTCGCATTGAGAAAACAAAACAAGAAAGTAGAAATTGAATCTAAAATGAACAAGGAATCATGTCCGTGAAAGCATTCAAATATTCCAAAGATACAGTAAACAAAAAATATGGGGGGCTTGAGTTATGCCAAGCCAATGCCAAATGCCAAGTTATGCCAAGTGAACGTATTTTTTTTAACGCGTGCGAAGCCGCGGGCAAAAGCTAGTAGTAAATAAAATAAAAAATAAGTTAAGACCAACTAGTGCGTTTTCCTTGCCCCATTCCCACATAAGTATATGACGTAGATTTCTGGCAGTTTTCTTGAGCACAGGAATTCCAAGTTTCCATAGCCATACAGCATGGGAATACGAGTACTGTTTGTCTGTTTTAGTTTAATAAATACTTATCCTTTAATCTTAGTTTAGTGTTTAGTGCTTAAATACCATGGACCAAATTGGACCAAGAACCAACAGAGATGAGAGCTAAAAATGTATATAATCATTAGATAGATATTTAAATATACTTCATTTTTTTTATTATGGACACCAAGATTCCATTGCAGAGCTGAGATATTCCTGTTTGAAATAGGCTCATGTGGCGGAAATTGGTACTAACTAACTCATATTGGACAGTGGCCAATGCGTAGTGGCGCCAGAATAATATTGCAACGCTAAAAATGGGCTTAAAGTAGACGCAAATCAGTTAGTTATTTATATTAATACTAGAATATGCTATCGAAATAAATTATTAGTTATTCTATCTAGTATAGAATAGCAAAACTCGTTTTGTCGTTTTTCTTGAAATGGTAAATAGTGGAATTAATTACATGTTAATAATGCTGTGTGCATACCGTCGCTGGTACACGCTTGGAAATACCAAAAAAAAAAGAAGTAAATAAAAGTCCAAAGCAAAATTTGAAGGCAAGTGTGTACTAGTATATAATTTTATCATTCGTTGCCCGTGGTCGTACTGCGTACATACTGGTAGTACCAAGGGCATACTTTACACATAGACCATAGGCAAATAGCATTACCAGTAGTGCAACTAGTAGTACCACGGGCATATTTTCATCTTATTATATGTTTTTTTTACCTTATATTATTTGGGAAATAATATTAAAATGAGACGTTAGTATTTTATTGCATTTATTACTAAAAAATAACATGATTGGTAAAAAACTAAAATAACTATTAAATTATAATTTCTACAACAATCATCAACCAACACCAACCAAATGGAATTATAATAATTATACAGAGCATTACAAGTATAATAAGTAAATAATTCGCTTTTATTTTATATAACAAGCAAATTAAAAACCGCTAAGGAATGGAACTCGCTCCCATCGTGTGTAGGTATATCCTGAAAATTATAACTTGGGTATCTTCAAGACAAGAGTTTTTTTTTTTTTTATTTATTTATTTAACTTTAAACAATAACATTTAACAATGTAATATTACTCGCCAAACTGTGACGTTTAATGGCGAGAGGCGCTCAGTTTTAATAAATATAATAACAACTTAGTATGCCTAAATTAAATTATGTTAATAATAGGTACAAATACAATGAAACGGCTACATCTTCGACCCCATAGTCACTTCCCAAGTAGAACACATAAGCATGCATAAGCACTTAAACAACTCTTACACAGTTTAAATTGGAGTTGTAATGGCTGAATAAGCTGTTACTGCGGTATCAGGTGTTACTGAGGTCAATTTATGAATAAAATAAAATGGAAAATAAACTAAACTGTTTTTACAGACGGTATGAAATACTGTTTTCTTTCATCGGATAGATAAGGTTATACAACGTGTAGGTACTATTTAATGAATACCTAAAGTAGGTAATTGGCACATACATTTTAACGACGATTTCCTAATCGCCCATACTTATCCAAATTGCAGCAAAAATCACGTACACAATCAGATCACGAGCAACCACATGAGTGGTTGACGTAACCGGTTCCCGCCGAAGGAATCGCGCCGTCTACCGCAACCACGCCGTATACTGGGAAGCAACCGGTTACCCTAATAGTACCACCGATAGGTAGATCACCGGTAACCGACACGTCGCCGCATTGTAGCGACGGAACTACCTCGGTAACCACTTGGCTGCATGGCTCTATGACTAGGTTGTTGGTTAGGCAAGGCTGGTTGCCGAGCTGGAGGTTGTTTGAACGTTGGTTGCCGAGTTGAAGGTTACCGGGTAGTAGGAGGTTGTTGCCGAGCTGCAGCATTGGCGCTGAGAAGGCTTGCTGAAAAAATAAATAATGGAATTTAAATAAATTATGATAGAAATAGAAAACTTTAACGACTTAATGTTTGAGTTTATTTAACTGACTACCAAAAAGGAAGAGGTATTTATTTTTCGTACTTCGATTCAAAAGATTGAAATTGGAGTGTCTTCGGTATGTTTTGAGGATATCGTTTTGAATTTTCGCTGTTAAATTTTACAAACACTATTAACTATATAAGTAAATATATACTTGTTTGTCTTTTAAATAGGTTAAATTAAATGAGAAATATGAAACATTAAATAAAGAAATAAATAAACATAGTAGTACATTTTAAAAAGAAGATCACGTTTGCTACTGAAGTAAAGACTTTGGCAGTCATAATTTTTTTAAAGCTACGAGCTTTTTTAATAATTAAAGGTCCACCGTGCACCGTTTGAGTCCATAAACGTGCTGTTTAAAAATACGGAGATGAAAATTTAAACGACTTTTTTATAAGCAATTAAATATCCAGATGAATCTCCAAAGATGCCCTACAAAACCACTTTTACTTACTTGTAACAATAAAAGTTGAACGCACAAAAATAACGTTGTCACGCGCGACATTTTTTAAAAGAATTGACATATAATAATGAAACATTAACTTTTATACGAATCATGTGTTATCACGTTTTTAGTTCTCTGTGAAATTTCTTACGTAATTTTAAGTAAACGCTTGGAAATAATTATCAATATTCATTATGAAACTAAACATACCAATTAAAATTATAGAAGGATCGGTTTGAAATTGAATCCAAAAGATGTAGGTACCTAAAGCTACGTTTTGAGTGATGGAGCTAGCGAAACATAGAGCGGGCGACGGAGCGAGTAGCGTTTACTAGCGTTAGAGCGTTTTCACACTACCCGATATAATCGGCCGTTAGAGCCTACATCTATCTTCCTGAAGCCGATATTATATCGAGGCGTGGTTTCGAGCTGCCTTTTTGTTTTTTTTTATCTGATATGGACATAGGATCCGACATGTCGGAACCTCTTGTCAGATGATTATTTTTCAGTTATAGACCTAAACACTTCTTCTCGAAGGTATTTATCTCAACTCACAGTTTTCTCCATAACCATATGCTTATCCAGATATTTTCAAAAATGGTTAGTTCTCAAAGCGTTTCAATCGCTATGACTTTCCTGTTGTAAATATAGAAAAAAAATTGTACATTACCCTAAAATTTTTAATAAAACTATAGACTGTTCTTGCGTCAATATATCATTATGTAAAATGTTTATATTAAACTACCATAGTTTCTTCGATATATGCGACAGGAAAGTGCTAGCGGTTGAAACGCTTTGAGAACTACCCAAATCTTTGTGTAGAAATCAGTAGGCGTTGTTTGGTTTGTTTCATAGAAGTTGCAAAAAATATGATTTCAGAGGAAAATGTATTTGTAGAAATTAGACACTGGGAAACAATCAGCTCACTCGTCAATAAACCGTATGACATACGTGTCGTGTTTTAGCGCAGTACGGTGACAGATCGTAACGATATCATGTGGCGAGACCGTCTCGTATTGACTATTACCGCCCGATGCCGATATTATATCGTATAGTGAGATAACGCTCTTATGTTTTTTTTTTTAGTTTTGACACTTTACGAAGTTAATGATTGTTTAGTATGGGAAATATGGAAATTCCGGTATTTCCATCAATATCAACATCCAAGTATTCATGTAAGATTATCTGGTTTTAGGGTGGTGGCAAAGTTAACGCGATGGCCCGGTAATCCGTAATGTAATAAGTAATGGAGGTACCGGGTTCGATTCCCGGTGTCTTCCGCCAGGTTACGGACTTTTTTCCTTTGTGCTTTGATCTTTGTATCGATGTGCAAAGGTACAATATAAAAAAAAATGTGGTGTACCTACCCACAATAAAAATAATGTGATATTATATTACAACTTAGAAGTTGTGTCATATTCTTTTTTTTTATTTATTGCAAGCATTGACAACTAAGTCAACAACTTAAGTCGTCGTGTTTGGCGTCGTGGTGTTTGTTATAAAAGGTTTACCATGGTTTTTTTGAAAAAAAAAAAAAAAAATAAAGACAAGAATGTGTCATATTCATGAGAGTACAGTCAGCAGCCGAAATTACTCACGCCAAGTACTCGATATCTATAAAATAAGGGATGTCGGTACAGATCATTGTGAACATGTTATGTTTAGCTACTTTGGCTGGTACCTACTGTGTGTACATATTTTAAAACTTGCAAACTATTTCTCTTTTTTCAACCACTTCCGTAGGTATTCGATTAAGCTGAAATATGGTAATACAAGTATGGTATAGGTACTAATGTTCAATAATTATAGCCTAGCAAGCGTCGGTCCGATTCACGGATAATATAGTGGCGCTACAAACAGCTTTCATATGGCAATAATGCGTTTACGTCATATATTTGCTTTATTTAACGTCAATAGTCAATTTTTAAATAAGCATTATTTTGGTGGGTAATTTTTAATGTAACATGAGAGCACAATTTGTTGTTTCTCACCGGGCAAATAGTATTAGTCAAGTATGCCCGGCAGCTTGAGCATGTCATGCTCGCTTAAAGGTCTTTGCTTACGGTGGCGTCGTTGATCGGGTCGCAGCCTTCCCTATAATATGGTTGAGGGAGGCGATGGCTGAGATATGCGTCATACTCGTGAACGGGTGCCGTTTGTGGGGTCCGGTCTGTTCATGCTAGCAAGGGCCAAATTAAATATGTAGCAACCGCATACTAGTGTTAAATTAAGCAAACGTGAGAAACTTCACCTGTACTCGATTGAAGTTATTCAATGTTGATTTTATCTTTTTGAACTCTTAGAGACTGTATACATCTCTAAGAAACAGCTTAGTGTAGTATGACACTCAGAGACTTTATACATCTCTGAGGAAATTAAATCATTTTAAAATATTTTATTGCATGTTATGACGCCTAGAGACCATATACGAGTACATCTCTAAGAATTTTAGGTTTAATAATTATTTTCTAAATTATTCACGTTGACGCCTAGAGACCTTATACATCTCTATGGAATTAAATTAATTAAGTAATTATTATTTTATTGCATGTTGTGACACCCAGAGACTTTATACATCTCTGGGTATATTTAATATTTTAAATTTATTAAATTTTTATTTTATTTGGAGTATCTATACATCTCCTTTACGTGTACCCAGTGTAATTAGTTATAACACAACTGTATCATGTAATTGTTTTAAGTATTATTTACGAAAAAATGACTTACTGTTGAGTTTCTTTCGGCTTTCTTCTCAACAGCGGTCTCCTCTTGCGAAATGCCGGTAGATTCACAATCTGACTTGTAAAAGTGCCCCTGTGGCCTACTTACTGAATAAATTATTTCATTTCATTTCATTTCATTTCATTTCATTTCAATAGCTATTTGTCAAGTAAGTATTTGTAATTTACCAAATTCAAAATATTGTTTACCGGAATGCTCAATCCTTCGTTCTTCTTGCGTAATAAATATGTAGGTACTGAATCCTATTGAAAAAGACTTGACTTTCATCACTGTGGATAGTTTTGGCTTTATTATTATGACGACGCGTTTGGCTCGGTTGGTAGACACCTGCCTACTGAGTCGGCGGTCCCGGGTTCGAATCCCGGCCGGGGCAAATATTTGTGCAAAATATTTGTTCTTGGGTCATGGATGTTATCTATATATGTATTTATATATTATGTATATCGTCGTCTAGTACCCATAGTACAAGCTTTGCTTAGTTTGGGACTAGGTCGATTTGTGTATGATTGCCCCTTAATATTTATTACTATTATTGTTAACAACTGTATAATTTACCTTATTAAATATGATGAATTTAGCAGTATCAATCAGTAAACCTTAGATATATTTTGGATTTGTTAACTCAACAACTAAAGATGAACTTCCGGTTGGCGCCATTTTATGCGAGTTGATTGTCAATATAAAACTTCTCATGCCGCCATTTACGTCAGTTCATCTTTAGGAGTCGAAGAGTGAAAGTGTGAACAAAAGCTGTGTATTAATTAAGTTAAGTAAGTGAAAGCTTTGAAAATATATACAGGTGAGTACTGAATTTGGTTTCCTTGCTTGATTACTATTTTATTACCCACCGTTGCTAAACCCATGTGAGTGAGCCGGCATCTAAAGAATATTATTATAGTCGCCATTGATGTATGTGATTCACTTTACGAGGCTACACTCCCATAAGTTTAGATAATGCCAACCTGAACACTGAGTCTGAATGTAGCTCCTTTCAGTAAGAATCCAATAGTAGAAAGTATATTCAAAGCATTATAGCATGAGGATTCCGACTGAAATGGGCTACAGTAGTTTACATTATGCAGAAATTACTTCAAATTTGCGGAATATTTAGTCCTGTTTCCACTTTGTGTACATCAGTGACATTCACCGTCTTTTAACGTCAGTTACTTACCAAAAAAATACCGTTGCCAGTAAAATAAATTTGTACCACTAAAAATCCGCAGAATAGTTTGGGTTGTAAAATTCCTTGTGGGACTATACTGTAAGCAATAGAATCTTGTCACAAAAATTGGCGCAAACTTATTAATCATATAAAGCCTGACCAGAAATATATGAGGACTGTCAAGAGGGCGCTATTTATAAGATTTAAATGGCAACAATTTTGCAACCAATCGCAATCGTACTATAATGACATTAGTTTAAATACCTGTCCGTTCCAATGGTAACCTCGTAATATCATTTAATGGAATGCACTCTTTTTTTACCGACTGTTTTTCGTGTAGTAAACACGTGTACACTTTATTTATAATATTACGTTCACGACTATGTACGGTTTTCGGCATTTTCTTTGGATATATTTAAATATTTGTCGTTTAAAGAAACCATCACGAATGACATGACATTGTTGACAACCATCATAAAATCATTGCCAGTGTAAGAAATTAGGGCCAGTGTAATTCCGCAATATGGCGCATCCTCATATATTTCTAGTCAGGCTTTAATTACATTTGGCAAGATACACCGATGACAGATGGACGCGAAAAGTCACACTTTGGAAAGGGCCAAATGGCTCAAGAGGCAAAGGACGGCCACGTACGAGGTGGCAAGACGAGATAGTTACGACTGCGAGCAAAAATTGGCCAAACATTGCACTAAATAAGGACAAATGGAAATCTATGGAGGAGGCTTTTACCCAAATGGGGTCCATACAATGATAAAGAATACGACATAAAGATATTGAAATATAAAAATGTAATTAAAATGATTATTATAAATATTTATTACTTAAATGAAAATCAAAAAATAATAATAATGTTTAATAATGTTTACACTAACTGAAATTTCAATGTACAAATTAATTTAGGAGATAGTGATTATTGATTTGTTTTAATTTATTATTCTTAAACTTCGAACTCTTTGTATCGAATTAATAAAGCTATATTTATTTATTTTTAATTACATATAGTCACGAAATAGTAAAATATTGACAATGCATAATATGCCTATTAAAAATAGGTCAATAGTTTTATTTCTCAATGATCAGCAAACAATGAAGTAAGAACTTATTGTTTTACAATATTAGGTCAATAGAGCACGAACGTGATAATTTAAACTGTTACTTTGTTATAGAAATGAAACACACGTTTGAACGTTTAATCGAGTGTTTGGCTGGATAAGGTGCACACGGTTTAATCTAGTTGTTAATTTATTTATTTTTGTTAATTGTGGATGTTTTAGGTATTTTATCTATCCAAATATCATAAACCCTCCATGATGCGTTCAAGAACCGCACATTATGACCACCATAAAAATAGACTTTTTTGGTAGAACAAATTTCTTATCTGTAGAAATGATATTATTGCTAAATACTAACATCGATTTCGATAATATTATTCATTCAAATTTCGAACATCTCTGAAAAACAAAGAAACTTGATTTGACCGCTATTCTAATATCAGTCGAGATGATGTTTAGTTCCAAATGAATTCATCATCAGCCTGTTTCAGTCCACTGCTGGACATAGGCCTCTCCCATGGCACGCCACTGAGCTTGATTTTCAGCTCTCGTCCTCCAGTTACTACCCGCTGTCCTACGAATGTCGTCGCTCCACCTTGTTACAGGGCACCCTACACTACGTTTACCGATTCGTGGCCTCCACTCCAGGACTCGTTTACCGAGTAAATGAATACCCTTATAGAAAACCGTTTGCCGTAGAGCCGATGACCACTGGGTCATCGGCTCTACGGCAGATATGACCAGCCCACTGCCACTTCAGCTTGCTTATCCGCTGTGCTATGTCGGTAACTTTGGTTCTCTGTCGAATTACTTCGTTTCGGATCTGATCCCTAAGAGACACACCATGCATAGCTCTTTCCATGGCTCGCTGAGCGACTTTGAATTGGTGGACTAGTCGTATGGTGAGTGGTCACGTCTCGGCTCCGTAGGTCATAACAGGTAAGACGCACTGATTAAAAACTTTCGTTTTTAGACTTTGAGGTATGGGCGACGTGAAGACTCGACGCAGTTTTCCGAACGCTGCCCAGCTCAGTTGTATTCGCCACTTAGCCTCCTTGTCGAAGTTGCCTCTACCTAGATGGAGCATTTGCCCTAGGTATACGTATTCGGAAACAACTTCAATGGAGACTCCATTTACGGCGACCGGTTCCGGATCGATTATGTTCATTCACAGACCACCCCCACTAGACGGAGCATGTAAGGCACATGTAAGGCGACCCGCGCGCACCAACGATATGGTACGGCAAAACATTAAAGTACCAACATGGCGGCCACCGTTTAGTTGCGTCCATGTTTATGAGGTCTCTCTACACCACTTAACACTACAATTTACCATGTTATTTATTTAATTTCTTTTTTCGTTGACGTACGCATGGATCATAAACAAGGACGCAACTAAACGGTGGCCACCGTGTTCATACTTTAATGTTCTGCCGTACCATATCGTTGGTGAGCGCGGGTCGCCTTACATGCTCCGTCTAGTGGGGGTTGTCTGTGTGTTCATTGAACATAACTTTGGGTTTATTCAAATTCATCCGAAGACCGATACGCTGAGACGAATTTGCCATGTTCAGCATGTGTTTCGGGTCCTGCAACGTCTCGGCCATGATCACGATGTCGTCTGCGAATCGTAGATGAGAGATGTGTTGACCATTTATATTAATGCCACGATTTTTCCAGTCCAGCGTCTTGAATATATCAGGTGCGTTAGTAAACAGTTTCGGCGATATAACGTCACCTTGTCGTACTCCTCGACATAGGCGTATTTAGGGGGGTGGCCGGGTGGGCCGTGCCCAACCCAGTATGGTCTAGTGCCCACCCCAGGATTTTGGGTTACCGATAGAAATTCATGGCTTCATCTCTTTGGCCATGGCCAGGCCCCCCCTCAGGCCCACCCCAGGCCCCCCCTGAAAAATAATCTTAGATACGCCAATGCTCCTCGACGCAGGTGGATATATTCTGTCTGCTGGTTCTGTACTTGCACAGTCATCCAAATGAATTGTCACTTTGCAATCAAATTTGACAAATGTCGCATGTAAGTAAGATATCGAATGATACGATAGTTGGGGCCGACTCTAGTTAGTCTCTGAATGGAAAAAAAAAACTATGACAGCTACCAGAAAACTTCATTACCGCCATTACCGGGTGAAATTTGCCATAATGTGCGCCTCCTGAATGCATCATGGGGGTTTATGATACAGGGTGTAACCGACGGTGTACCGAAAACTGAAATCATGGCTTCAGACCATTATTCTGGGCTGGAAAATTGTGGAAATTTCTTTGAGAAAATTCACAAATTTTCCTCTCGAGTTTTCATTTTTTCTTTATATTTCCGTTAATCGAACTCTACCGGTAACAATTTTTCATGAAAAATCGCTTGAAAATAGCATTTTCCGCAAAACACGCAATGTATCACAAACAGTATTATGTAAGCTTTACGGTACAACACAGGCGCGTGGAGTGGGAAAGATAACGGTACTGGCCGGTCATTGATCCGCCAGGCCAGTGCGCTCGCACTGTTTTAATTACCTACCCGCAATAATGTTTACGTACCCGCACATTTTTTTTGCTTTACTTGCTTGAATGAAAATAATCTTGTTAGACTGTTTTAATTTATCGGTCAGTTGTTATTGGTGTTAGGTAGTACACTAGTTGTGATCTGTGGTTGCGTTGTTTTTGTGGTTGCATTTATTCATGTCATTCGATTAGCATTGGCGTAACGGTATGTTTTGCGCTGACGCGTGAGTGGAGTGGGGAGCGCGTGGACCGGTCGATGCTTGCCGCGTGCTCCCCTCCCCGCGCGTCTGCACCCGAGAGAATTGGACGCAATAAATTGCGCGTCGAGTTTTATAATTTATTTTGGAAAATCTTATCCTTGAGTTTTCCGAGAAAATGAACACTCGTTTTCAGTTCGTGATTATGGTCTAAAACTACAGTTTTCGTTTTCGGTACGCTGTCGGTTACACCCTGTATATGGCTAGATAAACATATATGCTGCACATAATTAGGCATTAAAACACTCGTGTGAGGTTATTATGAAACTTGCCTTCGGCTCGTTTCATAAACCCACACTCGTGTTTAATACCCTTCATTATGTACAGTCACATAAACTACTATTCTACTCAGAATCGCGAGCTCGTTTGATCTAATTAGGAAAAAAAACGTGTCGCAATATTTTTACGTTCCATTCCGTTACCATTTCCATACAAACCCGTATCGGTAACGGAGTGGAAAAATTAAGATGTTGGGAAACTTTTTTTCTCCTAATTAGATTGAAAGAGCTTAACTGGCCGGGCTAAATTGAACAAGCAAATGAACTGTCAAATCATACAAAGTGAGTCAGTTTGTATGGTTTGACAGTTCATTTTGCTTGGAAGAGTTGGCGTGGTTTGACTGTACGCGGCTGCGCGAAAACTAGATTATTGTAACAGGGACCGTTTTGTTTTGTTGTATACCACACTTTTTTTAAGATTGTGGATGTTTTATTTTAGGTATTTTCTACTCAGAATGACGAGTTCTTTCCAAAAGTGTCGCTATATTTTCACATTCCATATTCCGTTACCATTTTCATACAACCTACTAGGTATAGCGGTAACGGAATGGAAAAACAAAAATATATTTACATATTGGGATTTTTGGGACACTTTTTTCTCCTGATTAGATTGAAAGAGCTCATGATTCTAAGTAGAAAATACCTAAAATAACCAAAATAAAAAAAAGTTAAGAGTACAACAAAAAAATGCTCCACTGACGCGGCTGTGTAAAAAAGGATCGTTGTAAAAACCGGCCAAGTGCGAGTCTGACTCGCGCACCGAGGGTTCCGTTCAAATAATTGTCCCATTTTTACCCTTTGGGTACGGAACCCTAAAAAGGGGGTCATATTAGTTAGCCTATGATCGAGGCCGTCTCAAAAAACGCCATCAAACGTCACGGTATCTTTTTTCGCGAGTCTTTGGGAGTGAGATTGGGGGCCTCGTGAGATGGGGTCCTGGGCACATGCCCACTGGCAAAGGGGGCCTACCTATTATCACAAGTGATACAAAGCCTTTGTCATTTTTTACACACGGTTTAACCTAGTATAAAGTGCTTTCATGTTTGTACCGAACTCTCGGTGCGCGAGTCCAGCAAGTTTTTGTCCATAGTTCTTATATCTACTTTCTTTAGTTTGTCTGTATTGCGATTCTAACAATAAGCATATTGTTACGAGCGTGGGGTTCGTATTCGATAGAAAAGGCACAGATTAAAACACACTTTATTACAGAAATTACGCACTCGCAATTCACACTAACTGTACTTAAAATCCACTAATTAAAACACACACTTTACTACAAAAATTACACACTCACTATTCACACGAACTGTACTTAGAACGTTAGAGCACACTAATCACTTAAGAGTATTTTCTCTCCGATTATCCTTTGCTCGCACTGACTCGCAGTGACTTTTCAGTCTGCTGAAAACGCTTCCAAAGCACTGAAATTGACGTTCAAGGTTTTTGACCTAACCTACCGGCGTAACAATATTATAGGCAAAAAAAAAACAAACAGCGCCCTCTCTCGCTTGCTCGTTCACCGCTGTAAAGTAAACGTATTCACATAGAGGTCGCTAAGGTGTAAAAACCTTTCAAATAAACAATGCAAAGATCGACACACAAAGCATAAGGAAAAATTCGTCAGGTCTACGTGGAGCGAGGGTAGCGAACTGGCTAACGCGCTGGACCGGTAATCCAGAGGTACCGGGTTCGATTCCCGGTCCCTTCCACCAGGTAGCTCCTTTTTCAATTTTTCTTTAAGCTTTGATCTTTGTATTCATGGTTTAAATATTATAGGCAACTTTTTAACACATGACTTGAACTGTATCAGGGCTGGTTAGCGCTCACTACCAGTAGACGGACTATGTGTGGTATATTATAACCCGCTAATGGGATTATCTCCGCGCCACAGATGTAATTTGGGTTGGGGTGACGCGGGCGCACTGGGCGCATGGACTGCGTCGTGAATAGACTGAAACGAATCAGTCTGACTTAGGAGGAAGAGAAGGGAAAGAGAATCGGGCTATGACAGAGAACGTATAGGCAACAAACTCGTTCAACAGTTCTCGTATGTTTATGAAGGTACCTACTGGGTTCGACGACGCGTTTGGCGCAGTTTGTAGACACCTGTCTACTGAGCCGGCGGTCCCGGGTTCGAATCCCGGCCGGGGAAATATTTGTGTGATGAACTGGAATATTTATGCTTAAGTATATATTTATCTATACAATGTGTTACCGCCAAGTAGGCTTTTCTTAAAGTAGAGTAAACCCAAGTAGCACAATTGGGTCTAAATAGCTCGTATATCATATCTAATTAGATGCTTAAGTGAAATTTACCACCATGACTAAGTGCTATATAGGTGGCAAGAACCCTTATGCCACCAGTATAGAACCAAAAGGAGAAAAATTGCAGCCTATTTTTGGTGCTAAATAGAATCCATAAGAGATCTCACAATAACCTTAAGTGCAAATTAGAACTATGGGTGAAAGTTATGCGTCCATAAGAGATCTCACAATAACCTTAAGTGGCAATTAGAACTAAGGGTAAAAGTTATGCGCAGTGAACGAATGAAAACATTTCAGTTCGGTCAATGAGTGATAAATGAGTCGCCAAAATTATCTTTGAGTGGCGAGGCAACTGTCAAATTGAAGTATAATACGTGATCTGCCATATTCATTTTGGATTTATATGTCTGTTTGATGAGTGATTAAAACTTTACGTTATACAAGCATCGAAATAAGCACGAAATTCTTGCGAATTTTTTTTTACTGTGAAACTATAGTATGTTTTCTTTGTAAATTTCGACGCGCCCTTCATTTGATCAGGAATATTAAAAAAGAGAGTGCTAAATTAAATAAGGAATAGATACTGATAAGAAATAAAACTGTTAAAAACCTGACCTAATGATTGTAGGTTACGTACAATGTTAAAGTGACATCGTCACAACTATCAAAAGTCTGTGATTATGCGTCAGTGTGATAAAATTCTGGTTAAAATAATCAATTTTCATAGGCTTCCATTTGTAAACATGGCGAAACAAAAACCGTCCAAGAGCATGTCGGGCCACGCTCAGTGTAGGGTTCCGTAGTTGGCCATCCTTCACAATAGACAATAAAATCGAATTTAAATTACGAGAAAGATTTCAAGCTCTATAAAAGGTCGTAAACGCCAAAGTAACTGTAATTACTTATTACCTTCTAGAAGTTATCGATTATACGCACCAGATTGAGCGAAATGTTTTAATGCAGTATGGCACTTAACTAATATGTGTAACGTTCGAAGTATAAGAACATCGCGGGGCACTTACGTCATTTAAAAGAAAATTATGAATTTTTGCGATAACTCAAAAACGGCTCGACCGATTTTATTCAATATAGTTTTCATTGAAAGTACTAATAGGGCCTTATTTTCATGAATTTTTCCATAATTTTTTGACCCGTGGTTGAGAAGTTAGAGGGGGGGGACACTATTTTTTGGATTTACCGAGCGAATATTTACAAAACTGCTGACTTTATCAAAAAATGATCTTTGAAGGCCCCTATTGTTTTTAAAAGACCTATTCAACGACACCCCACACGCTAGTGTTAGAACGAAAAAAAAAATCACCCCCACTTTAGGTGTATGGGAGGTACCCGAAAAAAAGTTATTTTTTTAGTTTTTATTTTACCGTTATGTCGGCGTGATACATACACATACCAAACTTCAGCTTTCTAGCACTTATGATCACGGAGCTAAGCCGCGGACGGACAGACGGACAGACGGACATGGCGAAACTATAAGGGTTCCTAGTTGACTACGGAACCCTAAAAAAGATCATACAGTGTTTATTTTCACTTATTTGTTCCTTATTTGGAACTATCAAGTCTAATAATCACTTATTTGTATCTTGCGAGTGGCAAAGCAGTGAATGATATTACCAATAGTAATTATTTGCTCTTTTGTAGACTATTAAACAAGCAAGACTATTAAATATATTTTGACAAGGCGCAAATAGGAACAATAATAGAACTTTTAGTTCGTTAGTGGTTCGAAATAAGTGAAAATAACTGCTTTTGGTTCCAAGAACCTCCTACTGACACCTATTTATGCGTTGGAGTGGCAATAAGGTACTTCTTAGGCCTTAAAGTTGCAATATTTTTTGGTTCCAAAAGAGCCGTAAAATTATCCCTTTAGCCACTATTGGTGATATAATTCGCTATTGTACTAGTCATTTGGAACTTTTAGTTCCAAATAAGGGTATGTTCCCACTTATATGTAAAAGTTGCTTATAAGTGATTTTAAGGCCTTATATAGCACTATTGCTTCTTATTGAGTGACAATTTGAACCTGCATGCAACTTTAAGTAGCAAAATCGACTTTATCCCACCATAAGTAATAAAGTAGAAACAAAAAACGTTCCTATGCAACTACAAGTGATAGGATGAACTCATATACAGTTTTGAGTGGTGTTTAAAGCTATAAGTTGTATCAAACACTGTTAAACCACTCATTTAGAACTTAAAGCTATAAGATAAGCTGCAAAATTCACTAATGTGCTGCTTGGGAAGTAACATAGATCTTTAACGTATCCATGACCTTAATTTAATTAATTAACTTAAATTCAGGCTTTATTAACTTTCTAACAAAATTGTAATTGCCAGTAATGTACAGTAAATACATTGACAAGTGAGTGTTAAATGACAGCGTGATATGAGTAACGACAATTACGCTGTACACCCACTACATTGAATGTGCGGATTTAAGAAATCTAATTGTGCAGTTAATTCACATAATTATGATTAGCTAATACATGCAATTACTAATGTATCATATTATTATCAGTTTTAATAAATGCCCGCATGCCGGTAACATGCTGTATAAGTACGTATATCGTCGTCTAGTACCTACCCATAACACAAGCCTCCTTGAGCCTATCGGACAACCGTCTGATATTTATTTATTTACATTATTTATTTATACTGGTACACCACAGGCGACCAAAGGGCTGGCAGCTTCCTCGCTCAGCGTCTTAGATAGCAAATACAGCGAGGTACAGTCGCTATCAGATATATCGCAGCATGTAAGGCGTTCATAAATATCTGAACATGCACTTTAAGGCCCAGCCAATAAGAGTCGTGTTCAGATATTTGTGAACGCCTTATATGCTATGATATATCTGATGGTGACTGTACCTAATGCTGCTAGCGTCTTTGTTACAAAGCTACTTTTAGATTTAGTTTAATAATGTTTTAGTTTGTTTTTTTTTTAAGTCCTTCTTCACCTTCCAAGATATTTGTTATCGATCCACAACGTTGACGAAGCCTGTTGCAGATGTCACGTTATTGGTGTGTTGTTTGACGAAGCCTGTCGCTGATTAGATTTTTGTATTCTCTCTGACGATGCCAGCGTTGCGGATTTGACTTTTACACTTTATTTAATAATAGGTACGATATAATTATATTTATATAGAAGAATGATTAATGAAGTAATTGTTAATCTGAAGGTTCTTAAGTCTACGTCCACATTATTCTCTAGGTATTGCAAACTACCTATAAATAGTTTACAATGCATATTAGATATGCTCGGAAAGAGCGTTTTGTAGGCATTCAAAATTATTGCGTTTATATTTTTTTTGTAACCGTGTCTGACAGCTTGACGTAAAGAGATTTTATTCTTTAAAAAAGTTTGATTAATTACTTAAATACTTACCGATGATTATTATTATATATAAAATTACAATAAAACGAATACTTCATTAAACATGTTATAAATTACATTAGATTAGAAATTGATTAATAAAATCCTTATCCATTAAACATTATTGGCTGAATGTATACGCACTCGTGCCATTTTGACATAAGACACGAATATTAGAGGTTGCTGTTTGCACATGGATTTCTCGAGCGCGAGCATTTTTTATTGATGTTTTGTTTATTTGGAAGTAGATTTGTGCAAATCTGCTAAAATAATGTCGAGTTCAAGTGACGATTCAGTACATTTAAACCCGTAAAATGTTATTGAAGATTTTTTTTTTAACTACGGCCTCTTGCTGGATAAATCAAATCAAAATACTTTTAATAATAAGTATTTTCTGTTTTCTCATATAGCCCTACTCCCATTTTTTAAGCGAATCCCATTAGCTTTGTACCCCACGAACAATACACATTATCTGTATTGTTAGCTGTGGCCACAACTGCCACTTCAAAATGTAAGGCGTTATAAGTGCAAATTACTTTTACACTAAATTAGTCTTTAAATCAAACAAAATAAGGTTTACTCTTAAACAAAGAGAACACAGATGTTGGTCACTTCGTAAGTGAAAGAGCAGTGAAGCTCGTTTCGATGCTTATAAAGACAATGAAGTGACCAACATCTCTGTTCTCTTTGTTTAAGAGTAAACCTTATTTCGTTTGACTTAAAGACTAATTTAGTGTAAAAGTAGTTTGCACTTATAACGCCTTACATTTTAAAGTGGCAGTTGTGGCCACAGCTAACAATACAGATAATGTGTATTGTTCATCGGGTACAAAGCTAAGTGGATTCGCTCAACCAAAAGAATTATTTCTATACGTGCATACTAAATTTTTTTATGAAACACGTGTACCTCGCTCTTGATTAGAAATTACACTCGTCTAAAAGCTACCTTACACACTTGTATCATAAATAACAATTTTCGTCTGTTTTTATGAACTGCTAGTCAGTTCCAGGTAATTATAAATTTAGGAACATGAGTAGAGGAAGTTGAAATGACTCAAGTCGAGTTTTGCGTACATTCATTTATTTATTACCTATTCATTTATTATACACTTTAAACATACCTACATACTTTATACATACATATTAACGTATTTACATAGAGGTCGCTAAGGTGTGAAGCCTTTCAAATAAACAGTGCAAAGATCGACACGCAAAGCACAAGGAGAGAAATAGGAAAGGTTGTTTGGCGTTAGCGTGGTGAAAAGGTTAACACGTTGGACCGACGACGCGGTTGGCTCGGTTTGTAGTGCAGCTGCCTACTTGGCCGGTGGTCCTGGGTTCGAATCCCGGCCAGGGCAAATGTTTGTGTGATGAACTCGAATATTTGTTTCTGGGTCATTATGTATTTAATAATTATGTCTATCGTCGACTAATACCCATAGTACAGTCGCCATCAGATATATCGCAGCATATAAAGCGTTCATAAATATCTGACCACGACTCTTATTGACTGGACGTCACAGTACATGTTCAGATATTTATGAACGCCTTATATGCGACGGCGATGGCGACTGTACAAGCTTTGCTTAGTTTGGGACTAGGTCAATTTGTGTAAGATAGTCCCTTAATATTTATTTATTTATTTTTTGTTTAAAAAAAAACGAGAGCTACCAGGTTCAATTTCGAATCTCTTCAGCCAGGTTACGGATTTCAATTTTTGTGCTTTGTTCTTTGTATCAATGGTAAAATTAAAAAAAAAAACGTGGTGTATGCGATTGCATACACTAAAAATAATGAGACACTACACGTTTCATAAATTTAATCCATAGATAGCTTTGGTTATACAATATTAAATAAATAACAACAACAATGTATCCATACATATTAACATTTGACTTATTATGATCAGTATACATATAGATATGTTTCCCATCATGTAAGCATCAGCGGATACTACTTAAAATATGACAGGTCCACAACCACAGTTACTGAAGATGGGGCCGCATCCACAAGTGGAGACGTAAGGAGCGGAAAAAATGGGACTGGCTACTGGAAGACAGAGGTTAGGGCCGTAAGGCAGCTGATCAGCTAACAGTGACGTCATCGGAAGCATCTGAAGTATATCCACCAACTTATCTGTCACACTGTTGCTGGTCTGCACGATGGTGGTCGTCGGCACGATGGGGGATACTATGGTGGGAGATATGATGGGGGACACGACTGAAGTGGATACGATGGGGGATAGAACGGGGGTGGGGAGCAGAAGCGGGCTTGATACGTAGTTGCTGCATGTTGGGATGCATTGCGCTGAGGTGCTCTGAAAAAACACAATTGAATTGTTCAAGCACTGGAATAGCCTACATGTGGCAGCGACAGATGTTGACAAATGGTATGTAGAATAGGTACCTATAAATGCGATTTAATTGTTACTGTGCCGATTGTTTAGTTTTTATTATTATTGTTTTTTTTCTGTTTTCTGTATTTTCTATGATTATTAATAATTATTTTAATGTACAATGTATGTATGACTGTTCCTAACCTTAATTTGTAATTTGTTTTTTTTTTTTGTTTTTTACTAACATTAACAATCTATGGATCACTGATCCGAAATAAATAATAATTTGAATTTAGAATTTTGAAAAAAAAAAGCGATTTTAAATTAAATTTAAGAAAATTTCAGATGCTGGGATTTACTTAATAATAGGCTCACTTGTAGCAATTAGTGGAAGACCATTAAAATAGTACATGTACTATTGTAAAGGTCTTAGTATAGACACGTATAGATTAAGATTTATATTTTTATTTGGTACTAACATTGATATATGGATTTTATCTGAAATAAAATATTTGAATTTGAATATAATACATAACAAGGATGGTAAACGTACGAGGAATTACAAACGAGTGTCTATTAGAAGCTTGAAACACGAGTTTGGAATTCCTTTACCACAGGTCACGACGTTTTTCATCACACTTTGGAGGAAATGAAACAAAAGTAATAAATAGTATTAGTTCGAATCACATTTGTTAAGCGAATCCCATTAGCTTTGTACCCGATGAACAATACCATTATCTGTATTGTTAGCTGCGGCCACAACTGCCACTTCAAAATGTAAGGCGTTATAAGTGCAAATTACTTTTACACTAAATTAGTCTTTAAATCAAACAAAATAAGGTTTACTCTTAAACAAAGAGAACAGAGATGTTGGTCATTTCATTGTCATTATAAGCATCAAAACGAGCTTCACTGCTCTTTCACTTACTTACGAAGCATCTACGAGCAAACTTGAAATTGGCGAAATCATCATTAACTGATGGAAGCCATATTTTAAAATTAGAATTAGAACACATGTGAGAATCATCGACTAGTTTTTGTTTTAATTAAGTTTCGAAGGCAAAGACCTCTTCAGCCACTATTAATGAGAACTGTCAAACTGACAGTTTTTTTTTTACTGCAAGAACTATCGAAAGAAATATAATTTCATGTTCATTTAAAACGCTGCTGTCTCCACAGTGGTACTATGATATAATGAACACACCTCAGGGTTTTCGGCGCACAAATAATAATAACTGGCAATACTGTAGAGTCGTCCCTTTCTAATCAGTCTAAGAAAACAGGGACGACACTATACAGTATTGCCACTTTTTAATTTCTACTCTTTTTCGTCAGACTGTAACACTAGGCCGAGTAGGCGTTATTGGAGCGGAGCGAGCGAAGCGAGCGAAGCTCCCATGGATCGACTCGAATGGACTTTGTAACAATGCGCAGATCTCAGCGAGTTCTCAACCGATTTTGGATTTTTTTGTTTTAAAACGCACAAATTAAATTTCGCTAGGTCGTGACGAAGAGAAAATTTTGAAATTGTTCTTAATTAAAAAGTTATGATAAAAAAACAAAAAGCTCCCATGGATCGACTCGAATGGACTTTGTAACAATGCGCAGATCTCAGCGAGTTCTCAACCGATTTTGGAATTTTTTGTTTTAAAATGCACAAATTAAATTTCGCTAGGTCGTGACGAAGAGAAAATTTTGAAATTGTTCTTAATTAAAAAGTTATGATAAAAAAACAAAAAGCTCCCATGGATCGACTCGAATGGACCATGTAAGTGAAAAGCGCGCGCAACTTGTAGACATTGTGTACAATCACCGCGAAGACAACCGTTTCAGTGACGATTTTCCAATTTGCATTATGGTGGAATTTGCATCATATTCAGGTCCGCAACTCCAGAACTGCAACATATTGCCAATACCACCAGTGACAGTTTCATTCAGGAAAGGCTCAACAACGTTCTCAAGGAAGCAATTTCCCATACAGCTTGCATATGCAATAAGCATTCACCGTTCTCAAGGCTTAACTCTAGATCAAGCAGTTGTAAACATTGGAGACACTGAATTTGCATTAGGCATGTCTTATGTTGCGCTTTCCAGAGTCCGAAACATCAATGGTTTATTCTTCGAGCCTGGATTTCCTTTCGCACGAATCAAAAAAATCAACGAAAAGAAGAAATTGGCTGAAAAGCGCACAGAGCTGAATCGTTTGGTAGAGCTATCTGAACGCCAGTCAAATCATCATCAAAAATTAATTTCTATATTAATATTTTCCATGAACTTTTCTAAATAAATTTATGAAACATATAATGTCTCATTTTTTTATGTGGGTAGGTACACCACAATTTTTATTTAAGCATTAAATACAAAGATCAAAGCTTAAAGAAAAATTTAAAAAGGAGCTACCTGGGGGAAGAGACCGGGAATCGAACCCGGTACCTCTTCCCCCAGGTAGCTCCTTTTTCAATTTTTCTTTAAGCTTTGATCTTTGTATTTAATGCTTTTCTAAATAAATTATTATTTCTTTCAACTTTCTGTTGTAGTTTATTTTGTAGTTACTGCGTTATACAAATCGAAGATCGCACAACTCCGCTCCAATCTATGGTGCAAGCTTAGCCGGTGGCTGACTCTGCATCGACCTAGTTATTTATACACCGAAAACCCTTAACTGAAACTTCGGCTGATAGCGGAAAACGAAAATATAGCCGAATCAATTTTGGCCGGAAATAGAAACGAAAATTCGGTCGGACACTAGATAATTTATAAGATATCATAACCTACCCGACTCAGCACAGCCACTGCCGCTACAAAACCAATCACAAAGGTATTCATTGTTACTTCCAAAGGTGTGAATGTAAGGATACAGAAACCCTATTTATACCAGCTATGTCACAAGTCACAACAATAGGTTCATATTATCACCGAATTCCGTGTTTATCCGAATGTAGTGCACGTGTTCGTTGGGAAATTCCGTCTAGTTCAATAGGTCTACTAGATAATGCGCAAGGTCAAATGAAGGGTATATTATGACAGTGAAATATAATACTAATTCAGCGAAAATGCTGCGAACTTCCGCGTTGCAACGCAATGCAATGAAACGCGTTGCAATGCAATAATAATAAATAAATAACTAAATGCAACACTAACACTAACACTAGCTAGATTGCGACAATGTTTGGTTTTGCTATTTTTTGCAATTTTCCAGGCTCTGGTTATAATGACTGTATAAGCTTATAAATATACAGCCTCAACAAATCGATCTAGTCCCAAATTAAGCTCAAGAAGTTTTGGGTCATGGGTATGGGTATTAGACGACGATATACACACATCGATAAATATGTATATAAGGTCAGGTCGGGTAAGTGAAACCTATTGGGGTAAGGGAAACTCTCAAAATAAATCACAGTGTGTGCGGTAAATCCGATTTTTCGAAACAGTTCTGGCTAAAAAATAAATAAATGTCACTGCAGATGGTCGTTTTATTTTTATTAAAGCTATTACATAGAAAATATTCCACTTCCCCCATGTGTTTCCCTTGCCTCACCTGACGTTACTTAAATACATAGAAAAACCATGATCCAAGCACAAATATTCGAGTTTATCTCACAAATATTTGCTCTCGCCGGGATTCGAACCCTAATAGCAAAAGAGCCGCAACATGCTATATGCAACAAGCTGGCTGTCAATGTAATCATGTCAATGGTCTCGGACGCACTTTTCCGATCTTTGAACTTGTGTGAAAACTAACGTTTTGCCACTCGAGTATAAAACATACATAAGTGCAGCTATACCATGCAATTATTAATGTCGACATTGTATTTTTCAATTCATGCGTCAACAGTTCTTTTAATTTTGTGTGTATGTAGCTTATTATTATTACAAAACATACATGCTAAGCAGTATGTATACACTATTTCACTTCACCGATTTTGATGCTCGTGATTCAATCATAGAATCCTTCGCTTGCGGGATTCTAAATCAGCACCCGAAGCAAAAAGCTACTTTGCCCTCTTGTTGCACAAATAACTATTGTGCATCGAAGCTTATGTTTTAGTGAAAATATTCGGGCCGTATCTGGTAATTCTAGGCAAAACCTGCTATAGGTTATAAATAGAAATTAACTAAAATATGCTAATTTCTACCGATCAATGTTACTTAGGTATATACTTTTTAGGAATATTAAAATTCAAATACATAAAAATCTACTTTAACAAACTTATATTTTTTTAATATTTAATCAATTTCTATGCAAAGTAAACTGAAACCAAGAGTGCCTTGGAACAAAATTTAGGTCAATTTAATGACATGTAACGAAGAGGTGCACTACTCCATTTTTAGGGTTCCGTACCCAAAGGGTAAAAACGGGACCCTATTACTGAGACTTCGCCGTCCGTCCGTCCGTCTGTCACCAGGCTGTATCTCAACAACGGTGATAGCTAGACAGTTGAAATTTTCACAGATGATGTATTTCTATTGCCGCTATAACAACAAATACTAAAAATAAAATGAAATAAATATTTAAGGGGGGCTCCCATACAACAAACTTGTTATAGATTATATATATGTATAGGTACGGAACCCTTCATGCGCGAGTCGGGCTCGCACTTGCCCAATTTTTCATTCAATCAATTATGAACCTTGTCGGTAATAATAAAGTATTTTATCATGTGTTGGACCATGAAAACCTTTATCTTCCTTAATCGACCTATACGGACTTCAATCTTCACACTGTATAATAGAAAGAAAGAAAGAAAGAAAGAAATACATGTATTCGTGACGAGACACAAAACATAATTACATAAAAGGTGTGACAGAAATTATAATAAAATAAAATAAAATAAAATAAAACAATATGCAACTATTTTTATGGCTGTGCCACGAAAAGGTCCCACCTCAGCAAGATGCTAGCTCGAGAGCCAGCACTGATCTTCCGGTGGGACCATAGGTGGCGCCACGGAGAGCTGCACGCACGAGCTCTAATCGCGTTTAGGATGCGTGAACCTGAACGCACACAAGCGCTGTCAGTGTCACGTCAAATGTCAATTCGAGAGGCATAACCTAAACTAAATCAAAAATGCGATGTTTGCGTCGTAAGCACAGCTCTAAAATAAGACAAAAAATAATACCTAACATTATAACATAAACGGACAAGAAACAAGAAAAACTATAAAATACCAGAATGACAACTCAATAACAAAATACAATTAATTAATAGGTATGCAAGTTGCATATTCACAAAGAAATCATATACGGTATATAACTATATTATTCATAATATACGTTATCTCAGTCATAACATAATTACTGTCATAAGAAAGTACTTATCGATAAAATGATATCGTGTGGCTCTCCCTAGCAAAATTGTATTCGTGCCGCCAACACTTCTATGTCTGTCATGATATTATAGAGAAATAACGATAACAAAACAACAAACAAAGAGATGTTGAAATATGACACTTTAAAGGTAGGTAATAGGTAGGCCATCATGGTAAAGTAGTTTATTTTTTCAAATAGCTAATTTGAAATTGTTTTGACAGCCATGTACCTACCTACTTAAACGGATTTATTTCACGGTTAAAACGGCGACTTAGTTAATTTTCCCTATGTGAAGCACTATGTTATAGACGAGGACACGTATTAATACAACCAGTGCATTGCTAAGACTGTTTATTCCATATCTCAACCTACCCTCATGCTATAATATGAAACCACCCACAACCCCTTTCTTTTATAAAAATAACATGAAATTATTTTAATTACATTATTCTTTTTCCTCCTTTTTTAACAATAAAATAAGTGAGCCTAATACCTATCTGTAAATATAGGTGCTCATTAAAGTATAAATTTTAATCACAATTATATCTTAACATACGTTAACATTATTTTATATATAAGTATATGTACTTTGATTACATGATAATTTAATTCTTACTTTTAACTTCATTGTGGTTAACATTGTAATACCTACGAATTAGGCAAGTATAACTATCATGCATTTTTTTTTTTTTTTACGTATAGAATTAAGTAAGTGTTTGATTTGTGAATCATCTAAACATGCAAACAAAATATATTTAGTATGATTTTCATTTAGTTATGAAAACATTATTATTATTATTAATCTATTATTATACTTAGTTGCGTTGTGGTATTCCGGGCTCAAGAGTATCCCCACCGATCAGGAGGTCTCACTGTCCTGCCAAAACGTGTAACATAATTATTATCGATATTACTATTACGAGTCGCCGATTGGGATGCTAAGGAGTCAAATGAAGTATCCGCCTCTGCGCTTAAATCGGCAAGCGGCGGACTTATGGTCTCGTACGGAAAGGCGTCGGCGCGGGGGTTGGGTCGTCGCGATCAGTCTGATATGAGTTGACGACGATTTCGCAGAATCGTCCTGCCGGTCTCGAGTCTTACCGAATAGGACCTTGGACTCACGAGACCTATGACCGTGCCATTTTCCCACTTATTATTGAGACGTGCTTTAACCGGCTGCCCTGCGCGCAATGGTGCTAAATGTTTAGATCCCCTATCATAATAATGTTTTTGTTTAATTTGGCGCGCTTTAAGGTTTTGTCTAATTTGCGAATAATTTAAATTTTTTGGTTTTAATAAATCAGGGGAACAGGGTAAAATACCTCTTGATTTTCTATTGTTTAATATCTCTGACGGAGAAGCTATTTTGTCACTAATGGGTGTGTTTACGTATTCTAACAATGCTATTCTGTAATCTATGCCGTCATAGCTAGTTTTCTTTAAAATTGATTTAATCGTTTGTATAGCCCTTTCGACCTGTCCATTGGATTGTGCGTATCTCGGTGACGATGTTATATGGTTAAATTTCCATTGTTTGCTGAATCTCAAAAACAGGTTCATGAATACTCCGGCCCGTTATCGGAGAATACTACCTCTGGAACTCCTTGTCTACAAAATATGTTTTTTAATTGATCAATGACGTGAGTTGATGTTAAATTTTCTAATTTGCTTACTTCGACGAATTTACTTAAATAATCTATAACTATTAAAAAGGAACAACCCGCGTAATGGAATATGTCAGTTCCTACTTTCGACCACGGTCTCAACGGAATCTCGTGTGATAACATGGGTTCCTTGCTATTTTGTTTGCGATGAGATAGACAGGCCTGGCAGTGAGAAATCAGGTCTTCCAGTTGAGAGTTTATATTGGGCCAGTACATTATTTCTCGAGCCCGTAGTTTGCATTTCTCAAGTCCCAAATGGCCTATATGTATTTTTTTTAACATGGTTTGGCGCAAACATTTAGGTATAACTATTCGCTTATTTTTCCAAACCATGTCATAGGCGACCGTCAATTCATCTCTGCAATCCCAATATGGTCTTAATATGTGTTCCAGTTCACTTTTATGAGTGGGCCAACCCTTTCTTATTATCTTCTTTAATTGTTCAATTTCGCTGTCTAATTTCGAACATTTTTGTAACTCCACGAAATGTGAGTCAGTTAAAGGATTGCTGACAGCCAAAGCACACACTTGCGCCTGCAATTCTAAATAATCGCGGGGCTCATCTGCGTCCTGCGTGTCGCTTCCGTCTTTGTCGCGCGGCGCTACTGCGCGCGACAATGCGTCAGCCACGTACAGGTACTTGCCCGGCTTGTATACCAGATCGAACGTGTAGGGTTGCAACCTTAGTAACATTCGCTGAAGACGTGCTGGAGCACTAGATATGGGTTTCTTTATTATGCTCACCAACGGCTTGTGATCAGTTTCCACGGTTACATCCGTGCGGCCATAGATGTAACAATAAAATTTCTCACACGCGTAGACACAGGCCAGGAGCTCTTTCTCTATTTGCGCGTACGCCTGCTCGGCTTTAGTCAAAGAACGCGAGGCGTAGCAAACTGGTAGTCCATCCTGCATTAAACAGGCCCCTAATCCGTTCTTTGCCGCGTCTACCGAGATCGTTACCGGTTTTTCCATGCTGAAATACTGTAAGATGGGTGGACTTACCAAAGACTGTTTTAATTCCCTAAAACATTTTTCATGTCTCTCATCCCAGTGCCATGCAATATCTTTCATATTATTTCATATTTCATATTTCATATATTCATAATCATTATATTACATGTCATTATGCTATCACAATTATTTCATCAGTTACCATTTATCTCATTAAATTTTATATACCTAAAATAAAAGATTAAATTACATTTAAACAATGAAAATTTAAAATTAAAATGAGCAATATTTATACAATGAACAACGATCGTGTTGCAAGTTAATATAATACAATTAATAATGTAAAGTACCTATTTGGTACTCCGTAAATCATAATAATATACCATAATAATAATAGTTTGATTACCTATTTGGTACTCAGTAAGTAAAATTCGTTAAAGCTATAGAAAGTGTGTTCGATAAGCCAGCTTTTAAGGCGCGACTTAAAGCTGCTCAGCGACGGCGCATCCGTGATGTGGGCAGGCAGGCGGTTGTAAACCGTAGGCCCCATCACGTGGGTGAGTTTGCTAGACTTCACCAGTCGGTGGCTGACTCCCACGAGTCTGTGGGCATTTCGCAGGTTACGTCCGTGTACGTCTGACCCTCTCACATACTCATCTAGGTGACATCGCACGTACGTTGCCACTTGGAGTATCACCACGGCAGGTAGTGTGAGTATCCGCAGGGCTTTAAAATGTGGTTTTGCAGAGACACTTTGACTCACCTGTGCAATCGCTCGGACAGCTCTCTTTTGCATGCGGAAAACGCGCTCCCAGTCTGCGGCACGCCCCCACAGCTCTGCGCCATACTGAATAAGCGAGTGCACGGTGGCAAAATAGCATGAGCGCACCACATTTCTCGGCATAACTCTGCCAAGACGTTGCAACGCGAAGCAGGCGCCCCCAAGCTTATTGCATAATTTAGTTACATGGGATCCCCATTGGAGACCCCTGTCTAGCTCGATGCCCAAAAATGTGGTACTCTGCAGTTGCTCTAATTTAGTGCCGCCTACAAAGACCGCAAGACTTTTTGGGGCACTGCCCCCGAGATGAAAATGGAGGAAATGAGTTTTTTTGAGGTTCAGTACTAGACCGTTGACCTGAAAATAGTGTGAGACTTGCTCTGATACATCGTTGAGTGAGACGTTGCTCAAGCTCGATGGTGTCTCGTGCGCACACCACTGCGGCAACGTCATCGGCATACATAAATATATCTGCTGCTGGTACTGCCTCAGGGAGGTCATTGAGAAGCAACGAGAATAAAATATTGGATAACGACGATCCTTGCGCAACTCCCATTACAGTAGACAGTGGATCCGACCTCACTCTCCCTCCGTCACTCACCACCACCTGTGATCTTCCGTGCAGACTATCTGTAATTAGTTTGTGTGCTTTCCCGTCGATACCATAATGTCGTAGTTTTATTGCGAGCACGCTGTGATCGGCGACATCAAAGGCCTTCGACAGATCGCAGCACAACACCGCAACCTGCTGCCTCCGCTCGCGGGCGTCTACCACGCGGCGCACCAGCTCGCGCGTCATTGTGGTCGTCGAGCGGCCCGCTCGATACGCATATTGGCGCTCAGACAGGACTCCGGTGGCGGACAAAAATTCGGTAAGGCGTGAACTGAGACCATTCTCCAACACCTTCGCTAGTGCCGGTATGATGGACACGGGTCTGTAACCATCAATGTCTTCCCTTTTGCCCTTACCTTTAAACAGAGGTGAAATTCTGCTGACTTTCAGAGGAGGGGGGTATTCTCCTTCGGAGATACATTGATTGAACAAATCCGTCAGTACCGGTGACAACGGAGCTGCGGCGAGGTGCAGGATCTCCATAGACACGCCATAGATGTCTTTTGTCGGTTTGTGGGGTATGTTATTTACTATGGAGAGTACCTCTGCAGCGGTGAACGGTTTCTTGAGAAGCTCTCTCAATAAATGAGTTCTCTCCGACAAATGCGATACGAAGCTACCCACGTATGTTACTAGACCCAAAAATCTTTCTAAGTCCTTGACGTTTTCAGGCCTAGGCATATCTCTAATAGCTGATATATGTGTATTATCCGGTTGAATACCACGCTGTGATATTTTGTGTCCTAAATACTTTAGCTCTGACAGCCCTACTTTGCACTTGTCTTTATTAAGTTTAATATTTATCTGTCTGCAGCGGTCGAGCACTTGTCGAAGACGCCTATCATGTTCTTCCTTTGTTTTCCCATACACAAGTAAATCATCAATAAAGAGTATTACACCCTCTAAGTCATCAAACTGTTCATACAGCCTTTTATGAAAAATTTCACTGGCAGACGAGATCCCAAATGGCATCCGCAAAAACTTATATCTGCCAAAAACGGTGTTAAATGTACAGAGGTTTTATTGGAAATCAGATTCCCTTTGGGAGCGTAGGTCCGTATCCTACCGACTGCGCCATGTGAAGCACTATGTTATAGACGAGGACACGTATTAATACAACCAGTGCATTGCTAAGACTGTTTATTCCATATCTCAACCTACCCTCATGCTATAATATGAAACCACCCACACCCTACACTAATGGATAGGTATTTGGGATGCTGATTTTTTTATTGTACAATACTTGGCAATTATTCAGACGTTTAATAGTATTTTATGCAATCGTTGCACAATGAAGGTTCTTAAAGTTGAGTATCGCGTTTAGGTCACGAGGCCTGCCGAGTGGCCTAAGTGAGGTACGAGATTTTAAGACCTTAATTGTGTAACAATTGCATATAAAGCACACAACGCAAACATTTTTGCCCCCGTCTATCCGTGGTATGTCATAACATTATGATAATGATTATGAGGGATTGTAAAATACGACCTTTAAACCTTCAAGAAAAGAGCGTACTCCCACCTGAAAGGCCGGGAACGCACTTGTAACCCCTCTGGTGTTGCAGGTGTCTATGGGCGACGGTAATCGCTTTCCATCAGGCGATCCGTTTGCTCGTTTGCCTCCTATGACATAAAGCAAAATTAAAAAAAAAAGCTATTGACATGACGTATGACAACCAGTGACACCCATAGCCATAAATTGGTTCTTACAGTTGCATAACTGAAGTCGCGTTTTAAGAGCTATCATCACCTAACCGTCGCATAAACTACTTCAATGGTTAATTAGTAAGTTATTAAATCAATGACGATTAAATGGAAGAACTTTGACATGACTCAAAATACTGGTTATCGTTAAATTTATCGATGTTACACAAAATCGTTACAATTTAATCGCTAACCGATTCATAACTCTCGCAAGCTAGTATCTTTCGAAAAGTATGATAAGGTATAGAAACCTTATTGCGTTTCATTAAGGTGAATATTTGCAGAAATTCTGATTCGTATTGCGATCTAATGAAGCCTTTTAAGGTGTATCACAATATTCATCAAATTACGAATTTTACAATACTTTTCTAACTATTCGATAGTGTTGATTTGCAATCGGTTGTAACGATTATTTTTACGTTATCTAGAGAAAATTGCATAAAAACTTGTGATTAACATATTCTAGTTCCATTTGTTTAACTAGTATCGATAAAAACGACGCATTTTAATATTTAAATAATGTTAAAAGATTTTAGTGTACTTTTGGTGTTTGCGAGCGTAAAAGTAAGTTTATGTGAATTTTGTGTAGTGAAATTTAGACTTGATAATTGTGAAAGTGTGTGCGTGTGTGTTCTTCTTTTATACTTACTTCAAAAAAGTAACGAACCAACGTGATTTATGCACAGAATATGGATCGAGAAGTGACGTAGGCTACTTTTCAAACCACATTAAAAAAAAGGAGGTTAACAGTTCGTCGGAAACTTGTTTTAGGGTTCCGTACCCAAAGGGTAAAAACGGGACTCTATTACTAAGTCTCCGCTCTCAGTCCTTCTGTCTGTCACCAGGCTGTATCTCATGAACCGTAATAGATAGAGAGTTGACATTTTCACAGATGATGTATTTCTGTTGCCGCTATAACAACAAATCGTCTGTTGACAGTCAAACTCACTAAACTTTCTTCAAGACCTCGTATCTATAGATAAGACAAACTATAATAGTTTGTAGATTAATACTGAGATACGAGCTTGGTTTTTGGTATATACCGGGTGGGCCCTGTAACAGGAGCAATAAATTAAAACATAGATTCTACCCCTCAAACTGAACAACATTTATTAAACAACTTTTTAAAAATAACTCATTTATAGCGTAAACCTGTAAAATAAAGTTTTTTCAAAGAAGCAATGTATTGCGAACCATTCAAATCAAATCAAATCAAATCAAATCATTTTATTGCAATTCATGTTGTACATTAAGGGTCTTAAATACTAGTAAAGTCCAAAACATGAGCCTTGTCAGGCACAGCAACATATTACAACTAGAACTAAAATAAATATGAATATGCCGGGAATTTACACATAAAAAAAAAAAACAATAATAATAATATTTCAATATAGGTTTGGTCATAGTCATAATGTTCATTAATTTTCATGATTATAATACAATACAGTAATTTCATAAATTTCAAAGTAAATAGTATTAAAGTTCATTTAAATTAGTTAATGTCTTGTGTTTCATTTAGGAATTCCTGAACAGTGTAGTATGCTTTTTCTATTAAATAGCTTTTTAGAGTATTCTTAAATTGATTTATATTGTTTATGTCTTGGATAGCTTTAGGGAGTTTATTAAATATTTTTACGGACATAGAAAAGGAATTAGAGTGGACCAATTTCATTTTAGAGTTAGGTAAAGCTAGTTTTCTCCTAGGTCGTAGGTAAGGTACGTGCGAGTATTCCGGGAAAAGTACAGGATGATTTTTTACAAAAACGCCCACTTGCAAAATATAGATTGATGTTAAAGTTAGGATTTGGTGTTTTATGAAATATGGCTTGCAACTTATGGAGTCATCTATATTAACTAATATTCTAAGGCAACGTTTTTGGAGTCTGAATAAATGTACGACGTCTGTACTGTTTCCCCATAGTATTATACCGTACTGTAGCCAGGCGTGCGCATAGGCGTAATAGGCACAAGTGGCTGTTTTTATATCTGTGCATTTTTTCAGTTCATAAAGGGCGTAAGTGAATCGACTTAACTTAAGTGATATTTGGTGTATATGTTCTTTCCAGTTTATAGTGGAATCGATGTGTATGCCCAAAAGGGAAAAAGTATTTACGCATTCTAATTTTGTATTATCAAAGCTAAAATTTATGTTCATGCTACATTTTTGATAAGGTCTAAATTCCATAAGTTTCGTTTTTGTAAAATTTATTTCGAGATTATGTTCATTTAGCCAGGTTACTATACTAAATATCGTTTCATGGAGACGTTTTTCTAAATTTTGATTATTTTCGCAAGGAATCACCTAAGATATATCATCTGCGAAAAGGGTAGACGAGCAATTTATTATTTTGGGCAAGTCGTTAATGTAAAGGAGAAACAAGGTGCATCCGAGTACGCTGCCTTGGGGTATCGACTGAGTGACTTTAGTTGTTTGTGATTTGACGGTATGTATTAGCACCTGTTATGTAATTATGGTGTTCCACTTCAACACACTGCATGCGATTTGTGAGATAAGAGACAAACCAATCGTAAGCGGATCCTCTCACTCCTATTTCGTGTAGTTTTTGTAATAAGATTCCGTATAGGACACGATCGTAAGCCTTACTCATATCGAGCAAAATTCCTACGGCATACTTCTTTACGTTTAGTATGTTCATTACCTCTTGCATGTATTTAAAGACAGCTAACGCCGTAGATCGATTTTTCCTAAATCCGTTTTGGGAGTCACTAAATATATTATATTTCTCGCAAAACGAGTATAAGCGGTTCGACATTGCAGTTTCGATGATTTTTGAAATAGTTGGTAAGAGGGCTATTGGGCGATAATTATTACAGTCGCTCTTTTTTCCTTTCTTATGCAAAGGTTTAATAATCGAAAATTTTAGTAAGTCTGGGAAGCTACCCTCAGGAAACGACTGATTAATGACAAACGTTAAGGGGTAGACTAGCTCTTCGGCACATTCTCTAATCAGGCAAGGTGGAAGTTCATCGTGACCAAAACTTCGCTTGTTTTTTAGACCTTTGATTATTTTAAAGATTTCGTGAGGCGTAACAGGGTTTAAGAATATAGAATTTTCTAAACGTGCGGTTGATGGCCGTCCTCGTGGAGGTGCAGTACCAGCGCTAACAGCGCCCACGGATGAAAAAAATGCATTAAAGTGGTCAGCAATTTTGGTAGGGTCTTCAGTTTGTTCATTGTTTATACTTAATTTTATGTTAGTTCTTTGTTTAATTGTAGTTTTGTTCGTTTGTTCTTTGACAATATGCCACATTGATTTTACTACATTTGATGCCGTTTTAATTGTTTTTATATGTTGGAGTTTTTTTGACACGATGACAGTCTTTTTCAGTAGCTTTTCATATTTTTTATAATGTTTTGTTAAGGTAGGGTTATTTATACGTGATGTTAATACTTTTAACTGACGTTTATGCCGACATGATACTCTTATACCGGGCGTTAGCCATTTTTTATTATTGTTTGTATTCATTTTTGTTTTAATTTTCGGTATGCATCGATTTAATAAATTTATTAGTGTATTATGTATAATATTATAATTTTGATTTACAGTATTTTCTCGTGTTAGCATGGTATCGAAATTTATGTTACCTAGTTCAGTTTTAAACTTTTCTATATTTTGCGCATTGAATCGCCGTTTTTGTGTTATCCAGGTGGTTCGAGTGTTTATTTTTATTGATGGAATGCTGATTAAAATTCCCATGTGATCGGACAAACCATATTCATTAACATTTACTTTCATATTCTTAGATAAAAAGTTTGTAAATATCAAGTCAATGCAAGTGGCGCTTGTAGTTGTGACTCTAGTTGACTCTTTTACATTTTGTTTGTAATTATACTTAGACATTAAGTTTAAAAGGGTTTTTGTACAGTTCGTGTTTTCGCTTACATTTACATTAAAATCACCCCCAAACAGTATATCTCTCTTGAGATATTTCTTATGTAGATGCTTTAAAAGAATTTCTAACTTGGTAAAAAAACTATCAGGCATTCTTCGTCTATCAGGCCAATATAAATTAACTAAAACTTTATTTAATATCGGAAGTTCAATTGCGCATACTTCAAACAAGGTTTCAACTGACATGTCCACTATGTCCTTACATTCTACGTAATCTATCCCTTGTTTTATGAATATGCATACTCCTCCCCCTTCGTAGTTATGACGGCAGTAATACGACATTTGATATTTAGTAGTGACAGCTATGTCACTAGTCAGGCGATGTCAATGTTGGACGGCGTACATTGAAAATGATATTTTACTTTGTTTGAAAAAAAATAACATATGAAAACAGTATTTAAAAAAAGTTTCTGAAAAGATGCTGTTCAGTGTGACGAGGAAAATCTATTTTAATTTTTTGTTCCTGCTACAGGGCCCACATGGTATAAGTATTTGTTTCTTAGCGAGTTTTGGTTGTCAACAGACGAAATACAAAACAAAAAAGTAGAAAAATATTTAGTTGTACGAAACCCTCGGAGCGCGAGTCCGACTCGCACTGGGCCGTTTTTTTTTATCGCGTAGATAAATTCAAAGATCAAAACAAAAAAAAATCAAAGAAATACAATTAGTGAATTTCATCGTGAAGAATTAGAGGCTTCGATCGTGGTTCACAAACAAATAGATCAATTAATGTTTAATTTGAATTAATTAAATAAAATATACTTTAAGCAAAATCAGAACTCTAATGAAATAAAACCTATATTAGGCCAGTCTGGACGGAATAAGCGTAATTACCGTTAAAATATCGAAAAATACTTATGTTACATAACTATCGCCATCTTACAACCACACAACTAAGTTGCTTTCGATATTTTTGGTACTTGCGGTTACCCAGTTTGTCTCGACAAATCTTATATTAATTACTACTTGGGTTCTACACATCGATTTAAAATTAACTCTGTCATCTTTGGTGCCTTAATTTGTAATTCTAATTTCAGATAGTCACCTCTGAAAATCAGCCGGAAGTAATTGTCCCGCCTCGGAAGCTGTGCCTCCCTCAAAACCCACCAAGATTACCGCGCATCTTCCTTTCAGAGCAGAAGTTCACCTTACCTCAGTTCTGCTGCAATGCTTCCGAATGGGATGACGTTGACCTGTCCCTCAAAATCCTGGCAGACTACACGGAGTCTGAACCAGAAAGATCTGCCTTCGCTTCCCTTATCAACCTCATCAAGTTTATCCTGATCAAAGAAGAGCTATCCTGTCTTAACGCTATGACAGGACCTATACTACAAGTCAACCGGCCTAAAGGAAAGATATTCAACGCAGTTGCAAGCAGTCAGATTTTAAACAAGATAGAGTCAGCGCTAGCTAATAAGCCGAAGCAAAAGGCTGCACCTATCGAGTTTTACGACAGCATTGATATCACGAATATGATCCCGATTTGGAGACCCAGAGGAAATAATAGAAGAAAGAATCTAGAAACAGAATCCAAATTTAATTGCACCTGTAACGCAGGACCGAAAGTACTACAGAATTTAGGCTCTGGACTAACTATTATTGGAAGCAGCTTAAATGCTCTCAAGAGCCCGGGCAAATCAGGTTGCCCGTGTTCAAAATGTCAGCCATTGACTTTGAATATGCCAAATCCTTGTAACCTAAAATGCCAGAATCTACCGTCAACCAATGTAAAGCCTGTCGTTATAGGGTGTGGAGGAAATTGCAATATCTGTCAAAAGCTCCAAAATCCAGTTTTGTCAGGGTTCCCGAAACAGACCACTGCGGTATTATCTGGTTGCCCGAAGACCAATTTAGTTTTAGGTGGTCGCCCGTGTTTAAACACGGTTTTGGGTTGCCCAAATTGTCCGGGAGGCATTTTGGCGGGTACAAATGCGGTGTTAGGCTGCCCTAGTTGTTTAGGAGACATTTTGGCAGGTGCAAACACGGTGATTGGTTGCCCAACTTGTTCAGGAGATATTTTGGCCAACAGCCCGTGTAAAGCGAAACAATCTTTGACAGTTTTACAGTCTGAGACTGTGCCTTTGATGAATTGCTTTGGCAACTTGATGAAACAAGTTACAACGACAGTTTTAGTGCCATATACTGTATCACAATTAGTTGCCTAAATCGTCATAGAGTCACGTAAACACAAACATACATTGACTGCTAAAACCACAACCATTTTAGGATCGTTTTCTTAAATATTTGTCGGGTAAAACGCCATATCATTGACAACTGCACTGAATAAAAAATAGCTCAACTTGTTTAACTATTTGAGAAATAGCCAAATTGTGTTTAGTAGTAATCAAAATTATGTTAATTTTAGAAAAAATATTATGGTTAAAGTAGCCCTCAGTTTGTCAGTCCTCCGATTTATGTAGGTAACTAAACTAGCAGCTAACATTAGGACTACTGTTAAAACATATCTTTTATTTTCAGTGTGGCGCCGCTATTTCGATTCCTTTACCTTATAAACATTTAACCTTTACGTTGATAGTGCTGACATCTGTATTACCTGCAATTTTGCAGAACAAATGTGGTGTCAGGTGATGCCGCCAATTCGAACATTTTACCAATAATTTGTGACAGCCATGGTATAAGATAATAAGGTATAATAGACTTTTGACGTCATCACGCTGTGATTGGTTGGTTAGTTCTGTCAATCCGTTTCTGTGTTGCCAGTGGTGTAGGTATTACAATACTCCCCGATTCCCTTGTGTGAATCTTATAAAATCGTGAGTGTTTTAAATCAATGATCACGACCAAATAAAACTTAGTCAAAGAACATGACAATCGTAATGCATACCTAAATATTATTTTTTGTACAACTGGCGGCAAACATTTTTTCCTTAATTATTTATCATAAGCGGCAACCGAATCACTGGCGTAGAAAGTCTCAATAGCCGGAGTGACAAAACCTTAATTTTCTTATACCATGGTGACAGCGACACGACAGACACACTATAGACACAGAGAAGACACCTTCCACTGCGCTAAAACACACTGTATTTCATACCAATGAATCTAATAAGTAAACTGATAACTGACAACTAATATATTCCAAAAATATGTAGAGCCCAGCTAGAGAAATAAACAGACTGACAGGACAAGAGACCACAGGGCCTACTCCGATATTCGAAATTCGACCGTTGAATAGTGCCGTCCCTCTCGATCTCCTGTCAAAGTATGAATGAGCGGGACAGCACTATACGACGGTCGAATTCCGAACATCGGAGTAGCCCTGCAGTTCCGCTGTTTTCAATTAGGTACTTACTCATCCTCTGTCCTGAGCGCTTGGTACCGAGGTTTATGATACGGCAAGCCTACCATAACAAATACAGCTTCTTACGATTACAGCCCAGGGGCTAATCAAATCAGTATCGAAAAATTTTGGACTACTACTACAACAATTAATATTATCGTTTTAATATTGTTGTAGTAGTCCAAAATTTTATTTTTTATTTATTTATTAACACTATAGCGCTACCAATTTAATAACACCCTCTAGCAGACACCGAAATGTAAAATTTGCGGCAATGGCACTACCAGCGGTAAAAATTGAATACGTCCTAAGTATTGTTGTTTTTGTTATTATCTCAACAGTTTAGAATTCTTAAGATATGGATACAATATGGAACCCTAATAAATATATGCGTAGTACAATAAGAATAAGTTTTTAAGGAATTAGGAATGCATGATTTTAGGCAGCCAAAGTGTGCACATGTTCATAAAATTAAGTTAATAATTTATTGAAATACTTAAATATAAATTTGAAAATATATTGTTGTTTTATTTCAAAACTTCTATAATATTATAAAATTCTATTTAATATTATCAGGGTCTATTTCAAGAAAAATCTTGGCGGGCGACGAATGTGTAGATAAGGGCGCGGCGTCAGCCGTCATAATGCCATCTACCTATTGGTAGAATTTTCATTGTTATCACGCCTATATACGGCTGGACGGGTAGAAAGGGGATTTGGGTCATAAACATTTACAAAAGAAAACAAAAGTCCATCCGGTGGTCAAAAGTTAAGAGCTTGTATGAATCTAGGTTATGTTGCTATTACATCGGATTATAGAAGAGGGAATTATCAAAAATCATCATGATGTCATCCGTGTTTAATTTTATTTGCCTTGCTGATAACACAACGGTAGGTACCTAAATAGTCAGCTGCAATATAAAATGACCTATATTCAAAATATCTATACTATTATATCTATACTATTATCTATACTATTATCTATACTATTATAAAATCCTAAATTTGTATTGAAAATAAATTTTCTATGGAGGGAGGTCATGATTTCAGGAAAAATCTCGATAGCGTGATGCAGCCTGATAGTTGTTTTGTATGGACACGCGTCGCCGTGCCAACCTGGCGCCATCTGTTTTAAAAAAAACCATTGTCCTCGCATCACGCCGAAACGGCTGGATAAAAAGCTACTAATTTTGGTACAGGAATAGCTGAACATCCAAAGATGGTTATAGGATACTTTTTATTATGATTAATATTTATCTCTGAAAACATAAATTCCATGAAATATTTTCCTTACAATGTGTAAACCTTATAATGACAGCGTTTGTGATTTTGAATTTAGAACGACGCGACCCCCGCGTGGCTCTTACGTGTACAAAAACTAAAAAGTATGAATTCGACATAATACCTCCGCGCGGCCCACCGGTATTAACAATAAGGTTAAGGTTGTTTGAGGCGTTGAGTTACGGAAACCGTTTTAGTTAGATAGAAAAGATGGCGCCAATTATCGACCAACACAGACGAAAATATGAGTGCAATGTTCGTTGTAAATTGGCTCATGCTCAAAAAAAAACATACATTTCTTTAAAAACACAATTTGCGACAATAGGAACTAATTAATGCTCTTTTATAGAATATGCAATTATATTCTTCTGTAGTTTGTAAGTATTGACCATAAAAAAGCCCGGAGACGCAATAATAAATGTTAATGAATAAAAAAGATTTTTTAATGCCATTTTATCGAGTGTAATTGAAATAGAAGTATTTCGAATGAATTTAAGTTAATTAAATACATTTTTAAATATGTTTTACCAACCAACATTTAGAACATTAGGCGCAAATTTTTGTATTGTTTGTGTTTGGCCTAACTTACTTCAGGAAAAATATTGATAGCGTGATGCAGCTTGATTGTTGTTTTGTATGGACACGCGTCGCCGTGTCAACCTGGCGCCATCTGTTTTCATAAAATCCTTTGTCCTCCAATCACGCCGAAATGGCTGGACGGATTTTAACCATTTTTGGTACAGGGATAGCTGGACATCCGAAGATGGTTATAGGATACTTTTTTTCCGTCTACGGTAAAGAAAAAATACGCGAATGAAGTCGTGTGCATCTCATAGCGTCATCCATTAGCGTCGTGAATTTGAATTTAGCACCACGCGTAGCGTACCCCGCGGGGGGCCGGCTTGCGCTACCCGCCGGGGACAATAGCTCTGAGGTTGGACGAGTCGCCGAGTTACGGACACTGGGGCAGTAGGTGGCGTTAGTGGTACACGAAATGATAATTTTATGAAACAAAACTGAACACAATTTTGTTATTATTAATTTCTCGATGCAACAATGGGAACTACCACTCTATTATTGCATATAAAATTCATGTATTTACTCAGTAGTTTATAAATATTGACCCTCTTTTCATAAACGTACTTAGACTCGGACAAAATTTGAAATGAATAAATAAGTTGTTTTTTACTTTCTTGAGAGACAATAATGAAAATAAAATTATTTAAAATCAATTTTATCCTTTGACGTATAAATATTTACGGAAAGTTAATGAAATATGATACGCTCATAAGTGCTACCAGTAGCGCCATCTGTGAGCTTTAAACAGTAGTTTTCCCTGAGGTGCCGTCCGCAGCAGAGTTTTCGCAATGGCGAAGTGAGTGGATTGATCTGTAATTTGTGTATTGTTTTACTAGCTTTTACCCACTGCGCTCGCGTTAAAACATACGTTCACTATATTACTACGTCTACTACGACCTCTTACACAAATTTGAAGTTAATGAGTGATACATTTAAATGTTATTACTATGTACAATTAATTTCTTTAATTTTAATACATCTGATGCAAAGTTTAAGTTGACAGCTCGAGGGCCGTTCAGCGCCAGTATGACTGTGTTTAGACAAAATATAAACAATCTCAAACAACGTTTGATTAAACTTTTAAGTATTTTTAAAGAGATGGTGACTAACAGAGACGGGAGGCAATAAGAAAAAAAACAATATCGTACAACGGAAAAAAGAAAGCAAGGCTGATGAAACTTAAGCAATACAAAGAGATGGTATCGAAAGCTCTAACAAAATACTACATGCTAAAACTGAAAAATTCAAGTAGCTTTGATGAAAGGCTAAGTTACCTGTAGATATATGGTGATCAAGAAAAAACAAAACCCTAAAAGGCTAAAAAGAAAGCAAGTCTCATCAAACTTTTAAGTATCCTGAAAAGATAGTGAACTAAAATAGCATAGTGCTCGCATTAAGAAAACACAAAAACTTAAAACGGAATCGAGAACGCAAGTCTGATCAAACTTTAAAAGATTCTAAAGAGATGGCGACCCAACCAGACGGGAAGCATGAAGAAAAAACAATATTGCACAACGGAAAGAATAAAGCACGCCTGATGAAACTTTTAAATAACACGAAAAGATGTTATTGAAAAAAAATGTATAACATGCTAAAACAGAAAAATAAAGTAAATCTGATGATAGGCTAAGAAGTTAGTGTAGATATGGTGATCAAGAAAACACAAAACCTTCACTAACGAGTAAGCAAGTCTGCACAACCTTTTGAGTAACCCGAAAAGATAGTGAACGATAGTGGCATAGTACTCGCATTAATGAAACGGAAACAAGAAAGCAGGTTTGACCAAACTTTTAGGTATTCTAAAGAGATGGTGACTAACAGAGACGGAAGGCACTAAGTTAATTATACCGCAACACGGAAAGAAAAAAGCAAGACTGATAAAACTTTTAAGCAGCACGAAGAGATGGTATTTAAAAATACAGGAGGCTCGGGGGGCAGAGCATTCAGAAAATGTCATTTGCTAAAACTGAAAAATTCAATTAAATCTGATAAAAGGCTAAGTGACCTGTAGATATGGTGATGAAGAAAACGTAAAACCTTAAAACGCTAACAAGAAAACAAGTCTGATCAAACATAAAAGCAACCTGAAAATATATTGAACTAAAATGGCTTAGTGCTCGCATTATAATACACAAATCCTTAAAACGGAATCAACAAAGCAAGGCTGATCAAACTTTAAAGAATTCGAAGAAGATGTGGTGACCAAACCAGACGGGAGGCACGAAGAAAAAACAATATTGCACAACGAAAAGAAAAAAGCAAAGCACGACTGATGAAACTTTTAAGTAACACGAAGAGATGGTATTGAAAAAGACGGGGGGCTCGGGGGGCGGAGCCCCCCGCACTTAAAAAATGCAATATGCCAAGACTGAAAATTATAAGTAAATCTGATGAAAGGCTAAATGACCTGTAGATATGGTGATCAAGAAAGAAAAGAAAGAAAAGACAAAACCTTAAAATGCTAACTAGAAAACAAGTCTGATCAAACTTTTAAGTAACCTGAAAAGATAGTGAACTAAAATTGCATAGTGCTCGCATTAAGAAAACACAAATCCTTAAAACGGATTCAAGAAAGCAAGTCTGATCAAACTTTAAAGGATTCTAAACAGATGGTGACCAAACCAGACGGGAAGCACGAAGAAAAAACCTCGCACAACGGAAAGAAGAAAGGAAGACTGATAAAACTTGTCAGTAACACGAAGAGATGGCATTGAAAAAGACGAGGGGTTCGGGGGGCAGAGCCGCCCGCTATTAAAAAACATTACATGCTAAAATTGAAAAATTAAAGTAAATCGGTTGAAACGCCTAAGTTATCTGTAGACATGTTGCAAAAGAAGACACAAAACTTAAAAACGCTAACGAGAAAGCAATTCTGCTCAACCTTTAAAGTAACGATGGTGAAAAGATAGTGAAAAAATGGCATAGTGCTCGCATTAAATAAAAACAAAACCCTAAAACGGAATCAAGAAAGCAAGTCTGATCAAACTTTAAAGGATTCTAAATGGGGATGGTGACCAAACCAGACGGGAGGCGCGAAGAAAAAACAATATAACAAACGGAAAGAAAAAAGCAAGACTGGTGTAACTTTCAAGTAATCTGACGAGATAGATAACAAAAATGCAGTAGTGCTCACATTGAGAATACATAAACCTAAAAACGGTAACAGAAAAGCAATTCTGAACAAACGATTAAGTATTCTATGATGATGACCAAAAAAAGCGGGGCAGTAAGCAAGACAATATACCACAACGGAAAGAAGAGAACATGACTTTATTTAAGTAACCAATTGAGACAGTGCACAAAAATGTCGGAGGCCTCGCATTGAGAAAACAAAACAAGAAAGTAGAAATTGAATCTAAAATGAACAAGGAATCATGTCCGTGAAAGCATTCAAATATTCCAAAGATACAGTAAACAAAAAATATGGGGGGCTTGAGTTATGCCAAGCCAATGCCAAATGCCAAGTTATGCCAAGTGAACGTATTTTTTTTAACGCGTGCGAAGCCGCGGGCAAAAGCTAGTTATAAATATTTATTGCACAATGCTTACGTGACCATTGTTTTATTTTAAATCAGCGATGTCGCAAGTTAGACTTGGGCTGTCATAAACAACCATCGGAACAATATCGATACAACCTTTTCAGTTACGTAACTTAAGCGACTTTAGGAAATACAGGCATATGTGAATATTGAATGTGTGAATAAATTCGATATTATGAATGGGGTATCGACTGATGTTGAATTATACAACAAAATTTGCTCCATATATCATGAAACAAAGAAATTAGTTAAAAAAACATATTTTTTAGAAATAATATGCGACTTCAAATGTAGGCAAACATAACAATACATTGACAGCCATGCATGAAAATTTTCACGGTGAAAATGGCAAATTACTTATTGTCTCCATACAAATATTGGTACTCAACCCACAGAATGACGTTACATTATAATTATGTGGCCATTTGGATGGAGCGTTTTTAGCGCGCTTAAGGAATTTTGAATTTTGACGGTCATTTTCCGACTTTTACAGCAGTCTAAGTATATATACTTGATTTTTTTACACTCATTTGACACATCACAGGACCCATATAACGTAAATCTGCACGACTTATTGAATTTCATAAAAAAAAGCAATGTCATAGTGGTTTTTCTAGTAGGTACCTATCTATAATAAATGTTTTTTGCTTTCTATTTATCGTCGTATCACGGTGTTGAAGTATTTAATGATAATAAATGATTTCATAAGCATTTACGTACTACGTGCTGTTTTTTTTTAAAAAGCTGTGTTGTGACCTAATGTTGCGTTTCAATTCATGTACTATTTCTGTAAATTGGTAGAACTCGATTAAATCGGTAAATTGATAACCTGAAGAAAGAACAATAAAACAAATTACTATTTTAAATAAATAAATAAAAAATATTAATTTACACAAAATAGCGAAAAATATATGCAAGTTCGGAAAAAAGTTCGTCGATAAAATCGATTCGATTAACCATTAATAATCGTTATATTTGGCAAACAATATGTTATTGTCACATCACTACAATACAAACATCAACGGAGAACTGTCAAATAAATGTTTGTTAAAATAATAACCAAACTATAGTGTCTCATTTAGACATTTCATCCCAATAAAAAATAGAATCGATTGACATCCTCAAAAAAAAAATTCTACTCGCCTATTATATTTCATCAATTTCACTACCAGGTTCACTTTCAGGTTGTCTGGAAGAGACCACTCTTTAGCGACAAGACCTCCTGTTGTGTAGACAACAGGAGGTCGTTATTTATTCGAGGAGAACGTTATTTATAAATTGTATTTGTCTTGTTTCCTTTTGTAAACTTTTATTCGTGTGCAATAATTAAAGTATTGTTGTATTGTATTTCGCCACCCTAGGCCGTAAGTGGGATTTACTGCCCGCTACGGGGAGAAAATCTCACTCCCTGGCCAAGGCAAGATAATATTCGCTACGCTCAATCATACCCCGTGCCACACAACTTCTTTGACCCCTCTTATACAACTGTTGCATAAAATACTATTCCTGAGACAGTAACATAGCTATTTCAAGCTTTAATTGCGGCCAGTGGAAAGTAAATAAAAAAAAACAGTTTTCTGCGTGAATTTTATCAAATTCGAGTAGTTCTTAAAACAACTTATCAATGAAAAACTCAATTTTTATTTTTCAAATAAATACCAATAAATTTAAATAGTCCTGTAACATTCATAATGAAATAAATGAATGTTAAGAAACATGTTTGATCAAAGAACAATCAGCATTTTGGATCGATAAGGAGCCTTAAACTGTTTTTATAATTATTGAAGATGTCTCACGATATTTTTATTAATATTAAAGTGACTCATTTCTCTGCATGATCTAAGTTTCCAAGCCTGTTTATTCTAAGGACAGACATGGAATGTTTTAGAGCTCCGTCCCGTGGTAAACAGATGACATCACGGGCTTAAAGCGCAGGCGTACTTGAAGTCGATTCACACGGGGTGGTAAATTGGGAATAAAGCTTCTGTCTAAAAAAAATACTAAAGTGAGTGTTTGGATGTGGCTGAATTCGGTGTTCGTTTTCAGCCTTCACAAAAATAATTTGCGTCATTAAAAATAAACCTTTTATGAAACAAAAGGTAACTTGACAAAGAAAATACTTAGGTAAATAGGTACATTTATATTTATCGAATATGCTCTCAAAATTTCACTAAAATCGGTTGGGAAATGCGGCCTGATTTAAGAGAGAAGAACTCTATCTTAGTAGCGTGGTTTTAAAGATGGCGTTAGTAGCATAAGTGTATAACATGCGTTATATCTTCGATATTTAATAGTGGGTGCACTTATCCCGTTTGGCGCGCCCTGACCTTGAACACATTGGAGGCGTTTTAATTTTGAATATACCTAGCTCAGACAGTCGCCACACTTCAGTGGCCGTGGTAGAACCGATGGCCGTTGGGACAGACAGGTTCTTGAGTGGCGACCGCGTCGAGGAAGACGCAGCGTGGGAAGGCCCCCAACAAGGTGGACCGATGACCTGCTTATTCGCGGGCAGCAATTGAAAGAGGGCGGCACACGAACGATCGGTGTGGGGATCCTTGGGGGAGGCCTTAGTCCATCAGTGGATGTATATCGGCTATAATCGGGATAATGATGAAGAGTCTTCAATTGTTTTATCTCTGTTATCTCTTCGTACATATAAGCGCCTGTTAATATCTACACGCAAAATGTATATTGTGCAGTTAAGAACTAAAATACTGATTTAGGCACTACATCTTACGTTTTTCTTAGGTTACTTAGTAAGTAACCTATTAAGTATAATCTTTCTTATTGCTCAATTAAAAAGCATCCCCTGTGATCCAACTCTAGCAGCGCCAACCGGGAGGGGTGAGGTTCAGTGTACAAACTTATCTATACATTTGCCGTTCTGCGGATTGAGTTCAGTCCAAAACCACACTCCGTGCCTGAATGTCGTTATCTAAGCTCGCAACTCCTTCTAGAACATACCGGATCAGTGCAAAAAGGCTTAATGTGCATCAAATCAAGAAAACAAAACGCTAAGTAGTGATTTTTCGAGTGAAGTGTACGTGGAAAGTGAAGTTATGACGTTGTATGCCTTACCGGCATCCAGTTATATGATACAGGAACAGAGATTTAAAAGTATTGATTCTGAAACAAGTATGCCTTCATTAATATTTCGTAATCGGTAAGTACATGTGTGTAGTAATAAAATGTACATACCTACATGTAATCGATATTTTAAAATCGATCGCGGCTAACTTCACTGTGCTACAGCTGTTTTTGTGACGTAACGATACGTTCCGTTTTACGTTGCTGTTGTTATTGGGCAGCATGGAACGGAACTATCACAATCATTCTAAAATGTATAAACTACGACTTTTATTTGAATTTTGTGAATATATATAGATTATAATCAATGTGATGAGACCCAAACATTTCGACAACGAATTTTACAAAAATCTGAATATGACATACTTAAATTAAAAAATATATATATTTTATTTTACAAATTGATACAAAGTCGACTGATGGAATACAAAAATGTATCAAAAAATATATTTTATGCAAGCTTTTGAAGCGTATATAAAAATATATCATTAGAACTACTTATTTTATTTAACTAATATATTTATGAAACGGAACGCAAATTTTACATGTGAAACGTCACGTATCCGGCCGCCATTACGGAAAATTGTATTATGCTGCCAAATTCAGTCAGCTCCGTGCCACGTGTGCTTTGTGTGTAAATAGCCGACTTCATAATTCGCGTCCTATTAAACATAGTTGAATTTATACATTCGTCATCACAGATTACCCTGTTGTGAAATCGTTTGCACGCTTTCGCTGCGCAGTTACTTTTTCCAGTCTTTACGGTTCTGACCGTCCTTTTTTCACCCAAGTGTTTGTACGGCTTAACTACGACTGAACAAGATGACGAAGTTAATACAACAGTTATCGTTTAGTAGTAGTATTTACGGGTCTTCGACGGAACCTACCCCAGCCAAGGAGAAACAGAAATACTTGTAAGTCATTTCAATTATCTACGCACTCCACTTCATCCATTTAAAGGTTAATTTATAACGCTTCGTTCTACGTTCTCTTATGCAACGCTCATCATGACTTCATGATTGAATTCGAATTAAGAACGTGTACTGTAAAATATGCTTAAAATGCTGTTCCTTCCTGATTTTGACTACTCATTGTTTAGTTTCCGTTTGACTACTAGTTATATTTAGCCTGAGATTTCACCTTGTAGATATGTAAATTCCATAAAATCTTAAAAATATGATACATGACGTTGCGAAATAAAGAAAAACTTAAAAGGCACATATTTAAGTATGAAAATCTGTAGTGTTCTTAAATGGTTCAGATTGGGAAGTAATTGCTATATGATTGAAACACATTTTTGATAATTTATCCAATTGTAGGGTAGGCGGAGTGAATAATTTGAAAATCATTGTCCTAGTTAAACATCTGCAATTAAGGAAGTATTTGTAGGACTGTAAATCTCTAAATGGAATCATTGAATTGGTTATTTACCCACGATTACCTTGATATCAGTGCCCGGTCTCATTGCATCTAAAACAATTAGATCCATTTCAACCATTTTTGGTACACCTATGGATGGTTATAGGATAGTCTGTATCCGACTATGGAGCCAAAGAGATGGTATGATGTTGATACAGTTTCGGGCAATGTGGAATAGTTTGAACTGTTGAGAATTACTCCAAAGTTCCAGAGCTCTCTACTCTTTTATCTGGCATGAGTAGATATGGAATATCAACTGCCTGTTGCTGTTAATCATTATTTTTCGTGTCTCCAATTTGTGCGCTCACTAACAAACACGAGTAGTGACATACTCTAGAGGTTTTTAGTGTTTATTATTTATTTAGGCGAACCACCAGCATTACACTGCACATAGAAACTTTGATAGAAGCTTAGAGCCAATTACAGGAACTCGTAAATAGTTGTACAACGCACAACAATGTAACGACACACACTTCATCTTGTTCTTGGCAAAATGCTCCTGAATCTTCCCGACAGGCTTTGGCAGTTCTATTCCTAATAGATTAGCATTTGGGATGACAAACTATGATATAAATGTCTATTATTTGGAAAGGAAATCTACCAGTGGACTCTAGTTGGCTACATGCCAACTTCCATTTATCCATCATGTATAACAAGGTGACTCCAAAAACATTATCACACATGACTTAATAAGGTAGGGCTGTCACATTGCCAAAGGGTGCTTCTCCACTGATCATGAGTCACAGAAATGGAAATTTCCTTTCAACATCAGTAAATAAATAAATTTCAGAATACCTTACCTACGTAGTCCCACCCAAATTAATCTTTAGTAGACTTGTGTTACCTGGACCAGGAAAGCCATTGATAGAAATGAATGGAAACAGCTGGGAGAGGCCTATGTGTCAGAAGACACGCCAAACACTAATCCGGTCAATCCGATGTGTTCGTTTTTAAGTAGATTGTGTATTTTAGTTTCAACAATAAAGGCTATTATGATTATGAGACTTGTGTTATGGATGATGACGATATACATGATGCTGTTGACAACCAAAACTCACTAAGTAACAAATACCTACTTAAAACAAAGCTCGAATCTCAGTGTCAATCTACAAACTAGATACGAGGTTTTGAAAAGTAGTGACTGAAATTTTAGTTAGTTTTGGTGGTCACCAGGCGATATCTAAATATAAAGTTAAATACATAGAAACATCCACGTTTCAGGAACAAATATTCAACTTCATCATGCAAATATTTGCCTTTGCCAGATTCAAAACAAATGGAATATTACTGTATTGCTCAAACTGACAACACATGTTAATATAATCTTATACTTACCTTGAGACTGTAGTAAAAATATTATCTTGTCTTGATAAGAGGAAATCTGTTCCTTTAAAGCAAATAAAAGTTTACAGCAGATATTAAATGTATTGCTATATCAAGATTATAGATAAAGGAATGTATTTTACTCCTACAGCCAAAACCTTCTACGGGCCGGAAAGAAGTTTTCATTTCTATTTATTTTGTCATCATCATCCTCCTAGCCTTTGTCCCATTTTTTTTGAGAATGAATTCTCAATCGGGGTCGGCTACCTAAAATCCCAAGATGTGGCGTAGGCACTAGTTTTTGTAAAGAAATATTATTACTCAGCAGGCAAAAAGGTTTTATGTTACCATGCTAACTAAGGTATCCTAAGTATGGTATCGTATTATTTAGCTTATTAGGTAGCCTTGTGGCTGAAACCGATATTGTGTTGCTAAGCTGTAGGAGGGCGCACTGCCCCAACGCCTAGCGTGTGTGTGCTGTACCCTTACTACGAGTTAATTTGTAGAACTACAATTCTCCCTACAAATCGTTTACGCAGTCGCTAACGAGTACGGTCACTGTAAACTCATGGTAACGAACCAGCAGACGTGTATAGCTTGACAATGTCGTTTCGAGTTTCAATGCCGGCAGATGGCGTTGTGACGGCAATCGCTACTAATTCCCAAATATTTAAAATCGTACATCAATCTATATCAGGGGGCACGGTAGCCACATACACTAAGGTGTAGAGTTTATGGATTTAGGCCATGTAGTCAGAAGCTTGGCTCTACATGACATAATAACTGTTTGACAGTGCGAGTCATATGGTCTCGTCTTGACATCATTTAACTTCTTTTTTTTTTGGTGAGATATTCTTTGACCATTATAAATTACATTTATTTCAATCACACGCTAGGAAATATTTTGATAAAAATAAAAATCATTACCTTTATTCTTTATTCAGTTATTGTAAATGGGTAGTTGGCAGTAATATGACCAGGAAAATATTGTTTTCCTCGGTTCTCGTGTGATGTCTAACTAAATGTGGTCATTGGTGGAATACCTCTTGCTAAGATACAAGTGAAAGCCACAAGGCAAAAAAAAACCCTTGACGAAATGCAACTGAAAAAAAAACGTTGGCACAGTTTTTTCTAGAAAGGCGTTTTTCTAGAAATTTCCATCCTCGCACAACTGCATTGTGGAATGAATTGTCGCTTGCGGTATTTCCGGACCCATACGACCTTCAAACCTTCTAGAAAAGTACTCCCACCTGAAAGGCCGGCGACGCACTTGTGACTTATCTGGTGTTGCAGGTGTCTATGGGCGATGGTAATCGCTTTCCATCGGGCGATCCGTTTGCCCTCTATGACAAAAAAAGAGGCTCATATAATGAATATATGCGTCATAGTCCGTTTAAATTGTGTTATTTAAATACCAACCATTGTTATGAGATCTTGACAATTCAGCGAATTCAAAGAAAACTGAGATAAGGCCTCTGCAATCATTATCTGAGGTAGTATAAACATTTTATAGGAGTTGCTTATCAGTAAGTGCAAACGTGAGTAATAATAATAATCCTTTAATGACTATACTTGGCTAGTATAGTAGAAATTCTCTTTTTAAGGCCGAATTCACTTCGCTTTGTTAGTTTAGTCAATGCCATAATCTTTATTCTTCGTTAAACCGCAGAGTTGTCTCGTAAAACTAAACACACAAAATAGGCTAAGTGCGAGTCGAACTCGCGCACCGAGGGTTCCGTACAAACACATCTCATTTTAACTGGCTGGGTTATGTTTGCACCTGGTATGTACGGTGCCTCATACAAATGTGGTGCAATGTTAACGCAACCGATCACGTTTGTTGTATGGGAGCCCCACTTAAATATTTATTTTGCAACAGAAATACATCATCTGTTAAAATTTCAACTGTCTAGCTATCACGGTTCATGAGATAGGCTGTATCTCATGAACCGACAATGTGACAGACGGACAGACAGATGAAAACCGGAGTCTTAGTAATAGGATCCCGGTTTTTACCCTTTGGGTACGGAACCCCAATAAACGATAAACAATATAAAACAATAACTACTTATCCTCACCTATCCTAAAAGATCCTAACTGAAACCTATGTCTCCCAGATCACGGGGGGTAGGTACCCATGATGCCAACTACGACAAAAAGTGGTCTTATTTGAGTTCCGGTTTTTCCTTTTGAGATACGGAACCCTGATAACTGGTATAAGGGTGTATCAACTTTTTTGTGTCGTTTACTCTGTCCCCGATGCCCAAGTGACATCTTCATACTGTTTCATAGAAAAATGCTTAGGTTGTCCGAGGGACAAATTTTGCGTAACCATAGCAACAAGGTGCACTTAAAAGTTGATTCACCCATAAATTAGATAATTATATGAAACTGCACAAGTTCTTCATTGTACAATGGCGTCATGTGTAATTTCTACGGCTTCCATGCATTCACCTCCTCCCTGAACTTGTATAGATATAATCATGTTCGTAGGTTATTATTTTTGAATAGAAAAATACTGGTTTTATAACTCTTTCTTTTTCACTCACAATGCAAGTAGAAGAAAAGGTATGATATAAAAAAAAAGTATGGCGCATTACACCTAGTTACGAATTCTACAACATACTGTATAATATAAGAATTAAAACAGTACAATAACCCGTGATATAAAGAATAAAAAAAAACAAGAAAATTAAAGTGACTGAAAAAGAAGTCTTCAAAGATTTTCATTTTAGGCATATTTGAAGTCTTTTTTTGTTCATAAGCAAATTCGAAACGGTTTTTAGAATTCTCTATAATTTATAATTCAACAAAATAATAATTGTATGACACCCGTTGTACAAACGAAGACACAGTCAACTATACACCCATATGCTTTAACACGTTGTATTATCGTTTATATTATATTAGTTTAAGTTTATTTTAGTTATGGTCTTAGGGTCTTCGATAGTACTTAAACTTTCCATAAAGATATTGGTACCTTTTACAGACCTATTATCTAGCAACAGATCTGTGGTACCTATACTTAACGTTGATATCACATTATGATGACTATTCATATGGAGCATTCTTAGCGCTACGTAGGAATGTCGAACTTTAACGTTCATTTCTGACTTTTAGAGCAGGCTAATTGTAAGTGTAGTTATTCCCATATAGACATTTAGTCCCAATAAAAAATACAATCAACTGACGTCCTAAAAAATGACATTCTATGCTCGGAACGTGTTCTAGATTGTTATTTGTCCATCTTATGATCGGTTTTATTGATCTGAATTCTGATACTAAATTTGTCATGCAAAGCTGCTTCACATTTTAAAAGGGCATAACCGCCTAGTATTACCAACTACATACGCCTATTTTCGTCTAAGCATCACGAGTTTTCAATTAATGTTAACAATACCTAACCAACGAGAACAAATTATATAAAGAAACCTTAATATGTTGTTTGTAAAGTTCACATCGCAATGTTGAGAATAGTTATTACCATGTTATGCTATTTTCATCTCTGTTTGTTGAGCTAGAAAGTTGATTTTGTAAATAATGGTATTTCAATTTACATTCGTTTGTCGTGGCCTTCAATTCAAACCACTCAAGGCGTGAGTTTACTCCTTTTACTGGACATGTAATAAGTATTTAATTTCCGTTTTAAAATGCAGAAGACTTGGATTTTTGGATATATGAAATACATTGGTTTTTGCATGTACCGACGACACAACATTAACTGTGCCTATATTTTGAAGAGTTCTTCTCCAGGATTACATCAGCAGACGCTGATCTGATGATAATGGTGCCAAGTAGAAAGAAAGTATAAGTACTTACTTATACTCTATCAAACAAAAAAAAACGAATTGGTCCAGCCGTCTTCAGACTGCCTTAAAAAACATGTGACTAAGGAAACCAGTGTTTTTTCTTCCATCCAGCTAAATGGCGTTCTATCGTTTTTTTTTTACTTATTTTCCTGTGTAGTGCGAACCGACGATAAATAAATAGAACACGGCATTCGTTACAATTCCTTCGTCTTTAAAAAAAAGTACGTCAACAATCCACGCGCCAAGTCACGTGACTTTTGTTTATTTAGGTTTCGCATAGGGTTGTCAACCGAATAATATTCACAAAGCCAGATGTTTATAAATATAACTCCAGTAATGACTTCGCACGGAATACCGAGATAAATAAAGAAATATCGGACAACACATGTGGTGTCTCACCGGAATATTGGAGTAAGAATTCTTTGCACATGTATGTTGTGTGAATACTTGAATAGAGACGGAAACCTTTTTATATACGGATACCAAGATTTACTCCGTATGACGAAACGAAAGTGTTTTTGGCATATTGATGTGGTGGTTAGTGTAATTTTAAGAATTCTTTATCGAACAAAAACTTTTATTTTTATTATTTTATTTGATTAAAGACAAACAAGTACACCCACAGTAGGCAATTTCCACTCACTACCAATCATTGCAGGAATAGACTACCGACATAATATTACTCGGCGGCATGGCATTGGCTCAAATTCTTCACAATAGTGACGCAGGAACGGACTATATTTAGATACCTAATTATTTATTGTTCATATATTGTTTTATTCTCGTGAGAAACTCGCTGCGCAGTCGCGGCGAACTCGCTTCGCTTTCAACTCGCTCGCAAATCGCAAGTGTGATAAGGCTCTAACAGCAAGAAAAAGTGGATCCACCCATTTGCATCGTCGATATAATCCTTAAATAATACAGACATAGTCTGTAACCTTGGCAGACATTAAAAACAAAAGTAAAATATCAATTATCCCAAGAGAATGTATGAAACAGTGCCAAAATAAAAATAAAACCTATTTTGTAAATTATGAACCGCAGCCAAAAACAATTCGTTGGGCATACAAATACTTACACATGTACATAAATAAAGAGAAAGTACATAGTTATGTGGATATTATTTACGTCATCGTTTTGGCAACAACTCAAGTTTATTACGGGTATTACTTAAATGTAAACAACATACGATCTAGATTTTTTTTTCATATTTCTTCGTCCACGATCCTATTTCGTCACCTTCTTAATTTATCCTTATCGTCCACTATTCTGATTGGTCATCTCATTCCTACCTAGATACACAAACTTTGTTAGCTCATCAATACCAATCAAATGAGTCTACACACTGTGGTATCTTGTGCTGTTTAGGAGTTCCTACGGCTACCTTCCGTCTCCATCATCAGAACAGCTCTAAGATACCATATTTATTGTATTGTCACGTAAACTATACCTACAAACATACGAAGTTTCATTTCGATACGACAGTTAAAAGTAGGTAGGTTTAATATACTTCCTAGATTGTAAATATTACATTACTAGCGACCCGGTTTCGCACGGGTGCAATGCTGATAAATGCCTTATACCTACATATAAACCTTCCTCTTGAATCACTCTATTTATTAAAAGAAAACGGTTCAAAATTCGTTGCGCTGTTTTAAAAATCTAAGCATACATAGAGACATATAGACAGCAGGAAGCGAATTTGTTTCATACTATTTAAGTGATTAGTTAAAACGTGGAATAGCTACCTCATATTATACACCCGTAACTTATCAGTTTTTTACTCTTTTTTGCTAGAAACATTCATAAGATGCGTGTAGACATTACTGTTCCGACTTGTTGTCGCTGTTCTCGCCTACCTACCTCAGGCCCCACGGAAGACCAGCGCTGCGACATTCCCTCGATGTCGCAGCATTATGCTGAGTGGTGTCCTTTTGCGGTGGACATGGCAGCACCATTAACCTCTACCTACATTTATATAATTTTCTGTTTAAATTAAGTTTATGATATTGTATGTTAAGTGATTTAGTTTTTAAGTTCTTTGTAATGGTGGTGCGTCTTCTTCGCTGCAATAAATGTGTTTTCTTTCTTTCTTTCTTACAAACTTAGTTACAAGTGATGTTAATAAAAGCGTTTTAAAAAATTATAGTGATTTGTCTGGGCCATTTTTTCTAAAATTGTACACCTCACTTTTTTTTGTTTCGATATTTTGGGTATTTTCTACTGGGAATCACGAGCTCTTTCGAACTAATTAGAAGAAAAATGTGTCCCAATGTTTTTTCGGTCCATTCCGTTACCATCTCCATATAACGTATTACAGCGGTAACGGAATGGAAGAACAAAAAATGTAAGTATGAATATTTTGGGACAGTTTTTTGCTCCTAATTAGATCAAAAGAGCTAGTGGTTCTGAGTAGAAAATACCCAAAATATCGAAAAAAAAATGTGAGGTGTACAACTTTACAAAAAATGGTCTGCATCTGAACATACGCCGGGTGATACTGTTTTTATAACAACAATCGGGTCTCACACTAAAACTGTCTTTTACGCCGCTTTCAGTCTATTTATACATTTGGCATCCAAATGCCTCTTGATTTGGCTCCAGACTTTGTTTATCCGGTCTATCAGTAGCTACTAGGAAATCATATAAATCGGACGTCGAAATCCCCAAAAAAAAAACAAAATTAAATATTGTAAAAATAATATGCTGTATACCCCTTACAGCATAAGGATATATTTTAGAAAAATACCGTTGAAAACGCGATTTAAAGCAATTTAATTGAAACATTCCGTTGGTTGTGATATATTTTTTGTTAGTTGCGTACGAGTTGTATTTCGTGTTTGTGTATAGAAGTTTTATTTTTTATGAAGAATGGTCATGAAGTACTACTGGTGAGTTTTATTCTGACTGTTCTGATTGGAGCTAAAACATATAGTACAAAATCCATGTTGTGTTAGTATTAAAAAAAACATGGTTAACTGCTTAAAAGAAAATATGGGCCGCTTGAATTATACATATACCGTAGAAATTTTTAATTTTCATAACGCATTTTTTTTTTATGAGTGAACATTACAATAGGGCATTTAGAACTGCATTAATTCAAATAATATTTTTGTATTTTTCCAATAACATTGTTTTTAGGGTTCTGTACCTCAAAAGGGAAAAAACGGAACCCTATAGGATAACTTAGTTGTCTGTCTGTCTGTCAAGACCCTTTTTCTCAGGAACGCGTGGAGGTATCAAGCAAAAAATTCATATCCAATACTCATCAGGTCTACTGTCCCTTAGAGCTGTAAAAAAATCAAACTTCTAAGCCAACGCAATCAAAAGATACAGCCGTTTGATGCATATTTTCGGCACTCGCAAGGGAATCAAAACCTACGGGGTACTTCCCTTGAACTCAGAATCTTGAAATTTGGTACGAAGCAACGTCTCATAGCACAGATAAAGGGAAAATTGCGTAAAAGTATACATTTTTACTTTTACTCATTTTCCTACAGGTTTGTACGGAACCCTCGGTGCGCGAGTCCGACTCGAACTTGGCTGGTTTTTTTTGGTCATGTAAGTTTAAAATCGGCATCTGAAATTACGTGCTCCTTATATGTTTGTACTTATATAAACATCACAAAGACAATATAAAACAAGAAGTACAAAAACAGCACGTTGTTTACATCCTACCAGCGAGATAGTGTCGCTAAAATATCATATACTTATTCCTATTGTAAGTCTAAAATAAAATCGCAAATAACAAACAGCTAAGTGCTAGTCGAACTCGGTCACAGATGTTTCCATACCCACGGCACGCAAATCATACAGAGATAAACACGTTTTCTTGCGACTTGGCAGTCTCACAACTATGACTTAAACTGTACCTACCACAATCTTCATGCTGTGCCCCTAGAACAAAATCAACAAACAGACATCAAAAACAGACCTACAGATTTTTATAGTTATGGGATTTGACAAAGTAACTTATTTTTCTGCCATATAGTAAGTACCTCATTTATTCGTTCGTTCCTTTCTAAACCCTTATACCCGGTCCAGCCCTTTGCTAGTGAGTTTGTGTGATAGCACAAACTCACAAACGGAAATGCCTCCGCGCAGACGTGAGTGAACTCTTAGAAGTTTCTAAACTCTAACGACGTAGAACCTGTTAGCTATTCTGACTGGTTTATTATTATCAGTTTAATGGTTTCTTGCACTCTCTTATCACCTCATGACATAGATATGATATTGATCTGTCTAGATTACGGTTGCTTTAGAAATGGGAACGATGACTGGGAGAAATCTACCTCCCCGGTGAAGCGTTATCGGCGCGTCAGTCCGGAGGAACTAAAACTCTTTGCCGGCTCATGTGTTTTCCTCCTTCTTATATTATAACATGGGGCCCTTCAAACGAAGCGTTAAATCTCTCTCATCTCTAGGGCCAGCTTGGCAGTGTTAACTGACATGGCACCGTTGTTGGTTTCTTGTCAGTTGCCATTGTGACTTGGGCTCCCCTTTTTGCTTAACATCTGGCGAAGTGGAGCCACTATGTTGTCATCATCATCCTCCTAGCCTTTGTCCCATTTTTTGAGAATGAATTCTCAATCGGGGTCGGCTACCGAAATCCCAAGATGTGGCGTAGGCACTAGTTTTTACGCAAGCGACTGCCATCTGGCCTTCCAACCCAGAGGGGAAACTAGGCCTTGTTGGGCTTAGGTGGTTTCCTCACGATGTTTTCCTTCACCGAAAAGCGCGTGGTAAATATCAAATGACATTCCGTACATAAGTTCCGAAAAACTCATTGGTACGGGCCGGGTTCGAGCCACTATGTTGTGCCGTTAAAAAAAGACTAAGTGCCGAAATGGCCGAATGGACACCAGTCTTCAGTCATAATGGCTTTAAGGCACGTGTTAAACACTCACCTTTTCACTTCGACTGCCACTGTTTGCCATTTAAACCCTAATGCCTAAAACGACCTCTTTACTTTTAGCGGGCTTCGCGAAGCAAAAATACGTACTTTTCGAGCAGAAGTGAAAATACCTTTTACTTTCTTAATCGTCCCTTTCTAAACTCGGCTAGGTACTGACTGGGATACGTAAACATTGCACTCGTTATCAGTGTGCTGGTTTGTTGCTCTCTCTTATCAGCTCTTGAAATAGACGCGCGATAGCGTAGGAAATTGATGATTACCTATTAAGATGTACCTATGAGGCCCAGACAACATACGACATCTCTCGTCAATTAGTAGTATGTAGCCATTATCAAGGAAAAAATACTTCTGCATCCGGAGAATCACGACCCTCAGCAATGAGGAAGATGACGCGAGGAGTAGCATCTATATTCCAAAGAACTTGGACGAGATCTTCTCAATCGCTCCCTCATTGCTTATGACTTCTTGTGAGTCTTGGCTTCCTCCACAACCTTCCTCCAGTCATCTTCCTAAGAACTTCCTCCACATAGTCACTCCAACGTTTTTTAGGCCTCTCTGTTTCTTCTGTAGCGGCGTCCACCTTGTCATATTTACGGCTCTCGTGTCCGCCATTCTTTCAGGGTGACCCGCCCACCTCAGTCGTTGTGACTTACAGAACCTGACAATGTTCTCATGCCCAATGAGTGCGTCTAGCTCATGGTTCATACTTCATGCGTTGACGATATGTGCCGTACGCTCTTTGCTTTCGAACACGACAAGTTTATACCTGAGGATCGTGACTCCTAATTTTGACAACCAGCTGTGGCCATCGACTACGTTAATCGCTTGATGAAGTACGACGCTGACAGTCAAGCTGTTCGGATATCTGATCTGACGATCGTTTGGGATCGTTCAGTCGCGAGTTCTTTTACCCTCTATCTTCCCCAGCACCAATAACTTCTCCAAATTGTCCGTACAAACGAACTCTGTACTAAAAATACTCAAACAAGAGAAAGCACAGCGTTTGTCATTTGCTTACAACGTGCAATACCACCACGTCATGTAGCGCGTTGGACAGAGATAAAAGTTGACGACTAGGAAGCTGACAATATTGACGGACTAGGATGTTGACGATATGTGAACGCAGACATACCTTCCTCTGAAGCAGTCCGGAATTTATTTTTGTCATATACAAATACGCTGACTGACTTTAATTATCGTTTCATATCAAAAATGGCGCATTTCTGTGTTTACTTCATAATCATAGCGCATTTTGTTTTATTGTTTCACTATGTATGTAAACATTTTATTGTACCAACAACTGGTTATAGATACATTGATAACAAATGAAACATTTACAAAGGCGAACTTATCTCTATTACGGATCTCTTCCAGTTAACCTTTGAGCAATTGAAGGAATGGGTATTTGAAGAAAATAGGCAAACTACACTGGTACAACCGAGATAAACTATGAGTACATAAACTAAGTAATAAATATTTATACTACTTATATACTTTATTGCATAACTGTTTGTTTTGTTGGAAAGTCACAATAATGCGTAATTAAATAATACTTTATAGCCAGCTTATCGCGTAAGAGCTCTTATCAAGTGTAATGTTGTATTTATAAACGCATTACTTGTCTTTTATAGAGATGGGTGATAAGGGAAGTCACGTAGTCACAGCTACCGGCGACATAAATTACCGACTTATAATAACATCACTGATTTATTACATGTGTACCATTGATACAAAGATCAAAGTACAAAGAAAAATTGAAAGCCTTTCAAATAAACAATGCAAAGATCGACACGCAAAGCATAAGGAAAAAATCGAAAAGTTATTTAGCGTTAAGGTAGTAAAAAGGTTATAACACTTTGGACCGGTAATCCAGAGGTACTGGGTTAAATTCCCGGTCTTTTCTGCCAGATAACGCATTCTGTTCGCATTTTTTTCTTTGTGCTTTAAACTTTGTATCAATGTTAGAGTAAGTAATGTTAAAATAACGTGAGTAACAGTTGTAATAAAGTCGCAGTGACTTTGAAACTGGAACGACAGTAACGGGGATTTTTCCCATCTCTATTATGTTATGACTTGTCTTAATGTAATCAGGCTTAGTTGGAACGTTATCTCCCTACAAAGAAATTGTCGTGTCAATTATGTTTTGGTTATTATCGCTGACAAAAGCAGACAATATACATGACTAAGTATATCTTTTGACAATAGCTAGACCTAATATAAAAAAAAAATACCTTCTTAAACGAATACCTTGAGGTGTTCTAAAAAATTGGGCAAGTTCGAGTCCAACTCGTGCATGAAGGGTTCCGTACCGTAATCTATAACAAGTTAGTATTTGTTGTTATAGCGACAATAGAAATACATCATCTGTGAAAATTTCAACTGACTAGCTATCATCGTTCTTGAGATACAGCCTGGTGACAGACAGACGGACGGACGGACAGCGAAGTCTCAGTAATAGGGTCCCGTTTTACCCTTTGGGTACGGAACCCTAATAAAAACATCAAGATAATCATTAAAGCAAAATCCTTTTACCACTATATTTTTGGCCCAGCTTTACAAACGAGTCAGCTGTCTTGCCCTTAGCAACTACAGTTACCTATTTGGAATTTGTCCTTGTGTTTAAATTCAATACAAACTACCCCTAGGTCTATTTATATTTACCCTCGCGTGGGGAAAAACGTGTTTACCAAGGACAAGGTCACCTTGTCGGTAAGGGGCAATAAGAGCCACGTGCCCTTACCAAGGGCACGTGGCTCTTATTTGAAGTCGAATTAGTATTCGCTTCTCCTTAGTCGGTTAAAAAGTATTGTATAGTCCTTGGATGCTCTTATTGTTCGCGTCATGTTGTTTTGCCCTTTTTTAGGGTTTCGTACCCAAAGGGTAAAAACGGGACCCTATTACTCAGACTTCGCTGTCCGTCCGTCCGTCGGTCACCACAGGCTGCATCTCAAGAACGTTGATAGCTAGGCAGTTGAAATTTTCACAGATGATGTATTTCTATTGCCGCTATAACAACAAATACTAAAAATAAATTAAAATATATATTTAAGGGGGGCTCCCATATAACAAATTTGTTATTATGGTACGGAACCCTTCATGCGCGAGTCGGACTCGCACTTGTTTATAACGGTACAACATAGTGGCTCCACTTCGGATGATGGTAAGCAGAAAAGGGAGCCCAAGTCGCAATGGCAACTGACAAGAAACCAACGGTGCCATGTCAGTTGACACTGCCATGTTGGCCCGAGAGATGCTTCTTCACGCAAACTTGTTTAGTGGTACTGATTTAACTAGCAAGCAGTAACGGTAACTGAGGTCATCAAATGGTAAACAAAAAATATTTTTACTATACTAAATAGGGCCTAAATATTCCACTAATTATAAATGTTTTCGTAAACAAATAGAGGTGTGTCGTTCGCGAATGAGTGATTCAAATGAAGTATATATTTTCACTCATGTCAGAAACTCACTATCTTTCGTTCGCAATCACTCAATATGAACTGAACTGAATGATGCATTTCGACATTTATGAAGTTAAAGGTACTTATAAAAAAATTGGGCAAGTGCGAGCCCGACTCGCGCATGAAGGGTTCCGTACCTACCTATACATATAATATATGCAAACACAACAAACTTGTTATATATTATTATAATCTATAACAAGTTTGTTGTATGGGAGCCCCCCTTAAATATTTATTTTATTTTTAGTATTTGTTGTTATAGCGGCAATAGAAATACATCATCTGTGAAAATTTCAACTGTCTAGCTATCACCATTGTTGAGATACAGCCTGGTGACAGACGGACGGACGGACGGACGGACAGCCAAGTCTCAGTAATAGAGTCCCGTTTTTACCCTTTGGGTACGGAACCTTAAAAATGAAGGACGTCTATTCATTTGATTTGTCGATTATTTTAGTAAGAGTCACATTTTTTCAATGTTTACGTCTTTAGTATTCATTTTTTATAAAAACTGCACTTAAAGTGTTCCATCCGTTTACGAGGTATGATGCCACATACAGATACACAGATACACAAATATTATTTATTTATTCTTAAGATAGGTACAAATTTAGTTAAGTTCATGTTACCCTAGGCAAGTACTTATCCTTTATGAAAAAAAAATACTGACTGTTGAGTTTATTTCATCGTTCGGCGGTCCCGGGTTCGAATCCCGGCCGGGGCAAATATTTGAGTGATGAACTCGAATATTTGTTCGTCGGTCATGGATGTTATCTATATATGTATTTTATATTATGTATATCGTCGTCTAGTACCCATAGTACAAGCTTTGCTTAGTTTGGGACTAGGTCGATTTGTGTATGATTGTCCTATAATATTTATTTATTTATTTATTGTTTCCTCTCAACAGTGGTCTCCTTGTGAAATGCCGGTAGACTCAGACATGTAAAAGTGCCCTTGTGGTCTACTTGCAGAATAAAGATCCTTATTTCATTAATACAAAGATACGTAGATACACATGTTAAACTTATAACACCCCTCTTTTTTCGTCGGGAGTTCATAAGGACTCCCGCATAATGATCGGTAGACTATGTGAAACATATTCATCCTCCTAGCGTTTGTCCCATTTTTTGAGAATGAATTCTCAATTGGGGTCGGTCGGCTACCTAAATCCCAAGATGTGGCGTAGGCACTAGTTTTTACGCAAGCGACTGCCATCTGACCTTCCAACCCAGAGGGGAAACTAGGCCTTATTTGGGCTTAGGTGGTTTCCTCACGATGTTTTCCTTCACCGAAAAGCGAGTGGTAAATATCAAATGACATTCCGTACATAAGTTCCGAAAAACTCATTGGTACGGGCCGGGTTCGAACCCGCGACCTCCGGATTGAAAGTCGCATGCCCTAACCACTAGGCTAGCACCGCTCTCCCTAACCACTAGGCTACCACCGCTCTCATGTGAAACATATTGTTATCTAGATATATTGCTGTATATAACGTTTAATAATAATGTTTTTTTTTGTTGCAGCGGCGATGGAGCGTCGCTGAGCGCCGCGGGCAGCAAGCGGTCGGCCGTCTCGGCTTCCGACGCCGAGTGTTTTTCGCTGTGCCTGGGCGCCGGGCCTCTGTGGTAAGAACCTCTTTAATTTCCCCTCTTTTATTGTACTACACAGGCTTAGTAAGAAGTCTTCAGCTAAGGAACTCGATCCTACCGGCTGAGCAATGCACGTGTATTCGTGTTTATTGTACGGGATGTCTTCACCAGGGATCGATACCGTTATTTTGCTCCATACAAAATAGCACAAAATAACGTTATTATATTCCGGTTTTTCGCTCATTATCACACATGTTTATATTTTAGTGGGCTAATTTCAAGGATCTATATCTATAACGAAATTCTACATAACACAAGCCTTTCACATACGAAAAAAAACGCGAAATTAGAGCGTTTTGTTGAATACCGGTATCGATCCCTGGTCTTCACTGTGCCTGGGCGCGGGGTCTCTGTGGTAAGAACCTCTTTCACATTCCCCTGTTGTACTACACTGGCTTAAATAAGATGTCCAGCTAAGTAACTCGATCCTACCGACTGCGCCATTCACGTCACGAGATGATAATGCTTAGCGTAGTGTTTATTTTATCCCGTCTTCACACAGATGATGTATTTCTGTTGCCGCTATAACAACAAATACTAAAAAAAGAATAAAATAAATATTTAAGAGGGGCTTCCATACAGCAAAAGTGATCGGTTACGTTAACTTTGCACCTCATTTGTATCCGGCGCTTTACATACCAGCACCTCTAGCACAACTTTGACACGCGGCTCTTTCTCGCGCGAGATATGCTACCTATCCCTTTCTGTACAGTATCGTGAGAGAGTGACGGGTGATGCTATGTCGCGCGACATGAGTCGCGAACCATAGTTATGCTAGACCTACAGGTACAAACGCGGCCAGTTAAGATGGGATAAGTATTTTACGGTACCCTCTCGGTGCTTGACCGTTTTTTTTATTGATGTGTTGTACCATTCAAATAACAAGGAGATGTGTCGTTGCCAGGTGGTCCTGATGTCCCAGCGAACGACTCGGCACCGCCCGGAGGGGTGAATGGCGGGGCTGCGAGCCCCGCTACCCCATCCACCCCCACCCACGACGACAACAATCGTAAGTTCCTGTTGCAAAACTAAAAGAAATATCACAAAAACTTATCAGAATATCAGGTAATATCAGAGCGGGCTCCTTTTTCAAAGATCCAAAGATTTATTTGCCAAGAATACAGTTACAAAGGTGTTAATTACAATTAAAGTACCATGTATTCAGCCTAAAAGGAAAAGGTGAACGTCGTGTCGTACCAGGCCGTCAAGGAGAGAGCTCAAGATAGAGAAAATTGGAAATTGCTCCACCGACAAGAGCCTAGCTCTTAAGTTTATGATGATGATGTATTCAGCCTACATACAGGCATGCAAATATTTGAAAATAAAAATAAACTGAGAATACACAATAATTGCTATTAAAAATTCAATGTATAATATATCCCACCAAAAACATTTCATGTAAAATTGGCGGCCAAGACTCACATGCTCATAACGCTTTCGCCGTAAAAAGGTGTCAGATCCCTCGAAAAGCCAAGGCCCTAAGCCCTGAGTTTACTAATCCTACACCTTGGCTCCAAAAGTATGGCTTGGCCGTTTCATAGAGTAACGTAAATAAGTCCAACGGACCGTCTGGCCCTTACGGTATCAAGAAATTAAGTTTATGTCTTCATGATAAAATATATAAACTTAATTCCTTACCATATACGCCGGACAGTCCGTTAGACTTATTTACGGTCTCGAGAAAACCTTTTACACTGTAGAAACGCCCATCGAGCAGCCAAAGCTTTCGCTCAAAGACTGAGACTCGCGATTCAAAGGGGAAACGCGGCGAGCGTGCTGTGGACGATGCCTCAGACGGCCTCAGTACTGGGCGATTATTTTTAATTAAGTGTTATTATTTATTATGTATAGCTTGTTTTTTTTTTATATTGTATTTTTTAAATGAGTTCCTCTTATTCGAAGTCCTTTCATTTCCGATAGTTGAATCTATTTTGAAAGTTTGGTGACATCTGTCTCCAGATATCTCCAGACAACGAAAAGTGACACATCCCAAGTTACTTAAGAGGCATTATTCCTTTTAAATTTAATTTTTTTCATATATCGACAAATATATCGAGAGTTTCAACCAACTTTTTGAAGTGAGCAATACTTCACCCTGAGTTCTAGATAGTAACATAGCTATTTCGTGTTTTCATTGTTTGCAGTCGAGAACAAGTTGAATTTCGAGTAAGTTGTTTATGAAACAAATGACTAATGCCAAATGGCGTTATAGCGTTGTCCTAAAAGGAGTTTAACACAAAATTGATGCAAAAGTTCAAGTCGCAAGTCAATAACACGACTGGTTAGGTTGTCGACCACAGCCGACTAAGTACAGAAGGTTAATCTACTTACAATAATACCATGCGTATTTTCATCCAGGAGACTTGTTGAGCGCGCTACTATGGGGCAGCGCGTCCTCGCTGAGCAGCAGCGCCGAGAGCCTCTATTCCGAGCACCCCGCGCTGCAAACGCAGCAACAGCAAGCGGTCAGTATCATTATACTCACTGGCGAGAGGGACAGCAATATGTCAGACACGTATGGAGATAACTCCATCTCACTCGGTCGTATTGCTGCATCCCTCTCGTCAGTGATTAATTGACCGTAGTTATGCAGAAAGCGACCAACGATTTTTTTTCATAATGCAAAAAGCGACCAAACTCATTAATTGATTAAGACTTAAAGTCACTTTGACAAAAAATCAACGTTGGTCGCTTTCTGCATAACTATGGACAATTTAGGTAAGTGCATAATATAGCCCGGCTTCGCACGGGTGCAATGCTGATAAATTATGCATGTATTATACATATAAACCTTCCTCTTGAATCACTATATCTATTAAAAAAACCGCATCAAAATCCGTTGCGTAGTTTCAAAGATCAAATGACAAAACACGTGTCCATTCTTATTTCATGTTCTCTAACATATAGTGAAACCTAATTAATTATCAATTTGCTTGAACAAATCTCTGAAGAAGTTAGAGGGTTTGATAAATTTTCAGTACTTTGAAGGACAATTTGTCCTAACAGGTTGAATTTGGGCAGCTAAAATAAAATACGTGTCTGCTATTTTAGACTACTCTATAACATATATCAAAATAAATCAAATCGGAGTCGGACAGTTGGGTACCCTTCCTTGTAAGCATACAATACAATACAAAATGCTTTATTGCACACCAAAAAAGTTTACAAATTGAACACAGAAACAATCATTTTAATTACGGTAGACAACAGGCGATCTTATCGCTAAAGAGCGATCTCGTCCAGACAACCTTTTAGTGGAGTTGATCAGTATAAATCGCACAATGAGTAGGTGATGCAGAAGGTACATGCATATGCATGCATAGGGACAGACAGACGGAAGCGACTTTGTTTTATACTATGTAGTGATTTATTTGAATTTGCAGGTGGTTAGCAAGATCCTGGAGCGCAAGGACCGTCAGCCCGTCAAGATCGACTTCAAGATTTTCCTCACTGAGAACACAGTCACGCGTTGGGAAGCTGTGAGTATACTTTTATAAAGCTTTTTAAAGCCTGACCAGAAATATATGAGGATGCGCCATATTGCGGAATTTCACTGGAACTAATTACTTACACTGGCAATGATTTTATGATGGTTTGTCAACAATTTCAATGTCATTCGTGGTGGTTACTTTAAAAGACAAATATTTAAAATTATCTAAAGAAAATGCTGAAAACCATTCGCAGTCGTGAACGTAAGATTATAAATAAAGTGTACACGCGTTTACTACACGAAAAACAGTCAGGAAAAGAGTGCATTCCATTAAATGATTTTAGAGGTTAATATAGTGGAACTGACAGGTATTTATACTAATGTCGTTATAGTGGGTTACGATTGGTTGCAAAATTGTTGCCATATAAATCTTATAAATAGCGCCATGTGACAATCCTCATACATTTCTGGTCAGGCTTTAATATAATATTGGTGCCACAGACGCCACGCGTCAATGTCAAACTTAGGCATCGGCCTTCTTATAGCATGGTAAGACGTAAGAGAGATATGGAGCCGATATTAACATTAAAATACAGTTCATACATACATAGACATATGGTCATAAGTGTATTTACTTTGTAATTTTAATTTTATTGTCAAGAACAAAGTCAGTAGAATATACAAATACCTGATTTGTGTTGGCATTTTCTTTTTCGTCATCTATTTATCTATAAATATTATCTTGTAGTTATTCCTGCCATGGTACCTATGTACCATTCAGGCGACTAAACCAAAAATGTATTTTTCTCAAAATTGATTAGATTAGATTTATTTATTTCAAAATATAAAATGTCAGTATAAATTACGCTAAGACAATTTACATGCATTTATACTATGATCGTCAAAAAAATAAAAATGAGATATGAATATAATAATAGTAAAAGACAACGACGATAAATAAATCGATTGATAATTGACCTATAGGTAATATTAACTAAAGAATATTCATTATTTATGTCAATTATTGTATTAACACCGGTCCGTTTACTCACCGCGACAAATGTCCGGGGTCTAATTATATTTTTGATTTCGACGACGGGTTTCGCGCAGTTTGCAGACACCTGCCTACTGAGTCGGCGGTCCCGGGTTCGAATGCCAGCCAGGGAAAATATTAGCGTGATCAACTTGTGCTTGGGTCATGGATGTTCTATGTATTTAAGTATATATTTATTTATGTACGTATATCGTCGTCTAGTACCCATAACACAAGTCTTCTTGAGCTTAATTTGGGACTAGATCGATTTGTGTGAGGTTGTCCGATATTTATTTATTACTAGCTTTCGCCCGCGACTACGTCCGCGTGGAACTTGGAAGTATGGAAGCAACCTCGTACAACACGATAGATATCCACCTAATCTCCTTAATTAATAAAAGGGATTATTTAAAGCGCCTAAGCAAATGTAAGAGCAATTGTGCTTTTGGTCTGATCATTACATTTCCTACGGGGTCATCAATATCGTCATGAATTACTTACTCACTTTTCAATCTTTTTAGGGATAATTTCCAGGATGAAAACTATCCTATGTCCTTCCTCGGATCTTAAACTATCTCCATGCCAAATTTCATCAAAATCGATTCAGCGGCTTAAGCGTGAAGAGGTAACAGACAGACAGACACACTTTCGCATTTATAATATTAGTATGGATGTATTTATTTATTTAAAAAAAATCGTGTAATTTGCAGGTGGTGCAAGGCAACACTATGTTCCTGCGCTTGCCGGGCGTCCTGCAGGCCGGCAGCAAGGACAGCTTCATGCTGCTGCTCGACTTCGCTGAGGAAAGGCTGCACGTCGCCAAGTATGTATTCTTCTAAAGTCTCACAGTCACAAAACAGATAGGTACAGAAATCTACATACAAGCGCGCTCGAGAAAACGCACACATAGACATTGCTCACGGACACGTCAAGCGGATGGCACTCGCGCTCGCACTGGTCCGAACTGGTCCGAGATATCGTTCGCGTTCATTTGCTCGAGCGCGCTTGTATGTAGATTGATTTCTGTACCAATCTGTTTTGTGCTCTAGTCATCTCCCCAATTCAGGTCAACCTGGTTATAAATTAGAGATGAGCCGGTATTCGGCATATTTGGCAGGTTATTCAATGTTCGTGTTCGGCCGAATAGTTCGGTTAGATTTCCGGATATTTACCGAATAAACAAGGTAAATAACGATCGTCGGTTGTTTCGTAATTCGCCGGATCGAATTTTTTCAATAGTAAAATTAATAATAAAACCGAATATTCGGTCCGGTAAGAGCTGAACCCAATGTTCGGCCGAATATTCGTATTCGGCCCATCTCTAGTATAAATGTTCAGTCATGGCCTGACCTATACCCAGCTAGGGTGAATAGTTGCTGGCCCTACGGTCCAGGGAGTCTTCAGGGCCTCAAGACTTACGCAGTAGTTTTTTAATAGTATATTACATACAGGGCAGTGAATTAGTGAATGTCTTAAATCGCAGGTGTTTGTGACCCGAACAGAAGGTGAGGGCCATAAATATACGATCTGAGGCTTTACGAATTACTTCCCGCGGTTTGTCTAAAGTTTTACGTCTTGCCGTGGCTAGGAAGTGAGACGCTCTCCACGCGGGCAGAAAATCCTACTTACGGCCTAGGGTGACGTAAAAAATATTAAAGAACTACTTTCTAAGAACTCTCCGCGAAGGACATTTTTCTCTATGATTCTTAACAAATTATTGATTTTACTACCTAGAACAGGACTATTGGGATGTATTGGTATAATATTTGAAATCTACAGTTAATATTTTTCATTGATAATTTTTGTTTCAAACACTACTCGAAATTGACAAAATTCACGCGGAAAATTAGTTTTTTCAACTTATTTTCGACTGCACGCAATAAAAGCTTGAAATAGGTATGTTACTACCTAGAACTCAGGGAAAGGTATTATTCCCTTCAAAAAGTTGATTGAAATTATCAACATATTTGTCATAATATGAAAAAAATACTTTTTAAAAATAATAAGGCCTCTTAATTGTCCGCTAATATACGTAATTTATTTCCAGCTGCATCATCTGCGTGCTGAAGTCTCGCGGCGACCGCGCCACGCTCTTGCGCACTTTCATGTTCATGGGCTTCTCCCCGCTGCCGCCGGCCGCGCCGCTGCTGCCGCCGGAGCTCGCCAACCCTGACTACATCTTCCTACACTACAATATGCAGTAATTACGCACGTACGATTCCGTGGTCCGCACTTGAGACGTCATTTCGGTGGCTTAACCGTGATTTCGGTGGCTTAACCGTGATTTCGGTGGCGTACTCTAGACCCGTCAGTTCGGTGGCGCACATTCTGAAATAAACAGCGCCTGTAGCGTCATTTGTGGATCAAAAACGCGTTTCTGACGAAGTGTCGACAACGGAATCATACCTTTTTAAGTCTGGGTCAATGCTTTCCTTAAACATCTATACAATATACAATACAACGCAAAATCAGAATCGGAAAATCTTGCTCAATAACAGATGTTTATGATGGCATTGCTCAAAAACTATTCTCGAATATAAACAGGTTAAAGGTAGTGTGACATTTAATAGAATCATAGTCGGCCTGACATTTTGTGTTGCTACCTTATAAAAATCACCAACATTTATAGAAACACCTTTAAAATTAACAGGTATAGCGCAGTCGCGCGGAAATATACCTTTAGCGTGCGTTTTCACTGTCACGACACTTTTCAGATAGAAATGGGCCGTGATTTGACTTGTTGAATCACACTGTTTCCTGTCAAGGTAGCGCGTCAGTGAAAGCGTACCCTTAGTTTTGATTTGGTGGCTTGTTAGGTAAGGTAGTATCGAGACTGCAATTTTTTGAGGGTAGTTTTCAATGGGCACTTTTCAACACTATGACACTGCTTGCTTAGTGGGCGTCAACAAGTCTTATATTAGTATTTAGATGTTAAGTGTATTCGCGGTTCTACTCGATTGCTTGATAAAAAATATTTCGTTTAAATTTAGTATTAAGGGCAGACACTAACATTTGTAATACAATTCTGTGTTTGTAGGTAGTGGTTATTTTTGATAGTGTGTGGCCTATTTTAATGTATTATTTAAATACGTATTGGCAGTATTGACAGTCGAGTAAAATTGTATTTAATTTCTACAAATTCAGCTTTGGATATACGCGAAATGTTTTAAATCTTTAACTTTTACGATTCAAAACTGAAGTAGTAGAAATTTGAATAGTTTCTTTATTCATTATTATTGTAACGAGTATGTATGTCGTCGTGTATTATGAATATTCACCCAATCCGGGATAGTGCGAAAAAAAATTAAAAAAGAAATAAAAAAAAAAACAAAAAAAATATAAAATAAAAAAAATGTTTGTAAAAATATTTCGAACTCAATTTCACGGGATTTTGTACACTATTCTGTTGTAACACCTATACACTACTGCCGTGCTAAGGTAAAAGGCGACCTTTTGCTATAGAGCTCCATACAAAAAGGTCGCCTTTTAGCTTAGCACGGCAGACTAGCAGTTCGAAACTATTTTCCTTTCTTTATAATAAAATCACATGTTTTCTTGACCTGCGATCTAGCAAATTTTTTTTTCCCGAAATTGACTTTTGCTATTTAGCAGTTAATATAATATATAAAGTACTTAGTCTATTAAGCGGTTTTATGTTTATCATCCATATTTAGTATTACGATTATTTCGCATTTTTAGCATATCCATAGTATTCAAAGAACCTGAAAAATGGTTTTATCACTTATTTTTTTTGTCCACCATACGTGGTTATGCTGAAAAGGTAAGATTAGTGTATAATTTCTCAGCGTCGTTCTAATTTCAGTATTTTCACTAAAAGTATTACTTATTCCAACTTGTTCTTTGTTAAAGAGTGAATTTTGAACGCGCTGGCAGTAGTTTAATGGTAATTTTAAATGTATTATTAATTGATAAACGATTAAAGATAATCTTAATCATTGTGCGTTTTATTTCATTACATGCGTTTATCACTACTATAGTATTAAACTACACTACGGATTTTAATGCGTAGTGATTCAAGGGAAGGGTCTATATCGTCGGGGATAGTGCAATACCGCGTAAATAACAGCTGTCGATAAAGTTCTCATTTCAATAAAATACTTGGCATTTGTTTGAATATTGATTCGTATCAACACTTGTAACTTACGCGATATTGCACTACCCCCGACGATAAAAATAAAATATAAGTGTTTATTGGTTCAAAAGAATACAAATAATGAATACAAGGGTGGAGGACTCCTAGTTGGTGTTATACACCTGTGTCAGGAGGACTCGCTCTTCCAGAATTGGTATATCATCTTAATAGCCTCTATCGATGTGTAATACATGGACATATTTTTATTTTTGTTGTACTTTGTTTTTTTTCTCAGATTTCATGGAAAATTTTCCGTTGAGTTACAAAAATCCATACATTTTTTGTAACTCAATGGAAAATCTTGTAGGACATATCGTGAAATTGGGCTTACCGTGTTCAGAATAAGCAACATTACCAACTCACCAAATTTTATTGAAATCTGAGAAAAAAAAAAACTGCAACAAAATAACAATATGCCCACATGCGTAATATATCATTGCACCCGTGGGAAGCCGGGGCGGGTCGCTAGTCTTGGATAAAAATAATACATTATTGATATAAAGATCCCCTGCCTCAGCGCCAAAACACAATTTAACCCTTTGACCGCCAAAGACGGCAAATCACGTCATCGGGATTTTTTATTATTCGTATGGCATGTTATTTCAGATATCAAAAGAAACAATTCATTTAACTATAAGTCATCGGGAATTCGTGCCACTGACGCCAACGACGCCTATTGACGTCAAAAATTTCAATGGTCAAAAACATGCTAATTCAAACCACTATCTGTGTTTTTCAATCTCTCTTGATTTTGGAGCACTTTTTTTTTTGGTTTGGCGTCATTGGCACGGTTAATCGCTTTGCCGCTTGGCTCTCGAAAGGTTAAAACCACAGAGTACCTTGTTAAAACTATGAGTCTTAAACCACCTTACCGTGCAAATGGCGGACTTAGTGTCAGTTAGCATTTTCAGCTACTTATGATACTTACCGTACGACGCAACGACGTGAGATTGAAAACTGTATTTCTACGGTGGTACCATGAACTCCTAACTTACATTTTGACGATTGTGAGATTTTATTGTGGTTACGCTCGAAATTTAATTTGGCATCATTACTGAAGATACTGATTTGATACTCTAAAAGGCTAAATCAAACCAGTCTTCAGAAATGATGCCAGCTTAGAACAGGTTCTAAGTAGTAACATTGATAATAGTTAAGAAACATGTTTGATCATAGAGAAAAATGTTTAAAACAATCAGCATTTTTGAATGGATGAGCCTTCCATCAATTATTACGACACAATAAAATGTAGTCAATGAAATGACCACTGTAATGCATAATTATTTTAGATTGTGTACTTCTTTTAGGCTTTGAGAAGCCTAAAATAAGTGAATTTAAATCTGAGCAATGTGATTGGTCCAAGACCAAAGTAGGTGTAATGGTAGCGCAGTGGAATGGTAGACCCTTGGGGGAGGCCTTCGTTAGGCAATGGTTACCTTTCGATACAACGGTTGTACAGGAAAACAAAATCAGGCAGTGCAAAAATAGTTTTTATTGCTAATGTAATAACTAACTATACTTAATTATAATGTACCTAAGCTCAGCTTATTATCACAATTTCGTAGACATAAACTATGTATTAATTAACCATAATCGAGCAATAGAAAAAACGTTTTAATCTAAATTCGACAAACAACGAATAACCTTACAAATATAATCAAATATTACATTAGGCCGAAAACTGATACGCTAAATAATTGACAACATTTAAAATTTTCAAATAGTGTTCAGTTTAAAATAATTTCATTGCTTTATCACCACAGAACCCAAATCGATATTTATTTGATTATACGGACTAGTTTTGAAAATATTAAGAAAAATGGAGTAGGAACGTCCAAAGAATCAGCACTCAAATGACGTGACCTTTGTGGAAAAATTTACAGTCGCAACCTACAAAAATTATAAATATAAATTAACACTAAATTGGTACTAGTCCGTCTGTATGATTTACTGCGCTGTGACCAATCATTTGTCGCCTACGGTCTTATAAAATAAGGAAATTTTCAAATGGATTTCTTAACAATAAATTGGTATATTTTCGACAACTTAAATATGTAGTTAGTCAGACCACGCTAATTCTTCCAAGCAAATGAACTGTCAAAACATACAAACTGACTCACTCTGTATGGTTTGATAGTTCATTTTTGACGACGCGTTTGGCTCGGTTTGTGGACACCTGCCTACTGATTTGGCGGTCGCGGGTTCGAATCCCGGCCAGGGCAAATATTTGTGTGATAAACTCGAATATGTGCTTGGGTCATGGTTGTTCTGTGTATATAACCATTTGACCGCCTAAGACGGCAAATCACGTCATCGACGTCAAAAATTTCAATGGTCAAAAACATGCTAATTCAAACCACTATCGGTGTTTTTCAATCTCTGTTGATTTTGGAGCTTTTTTTTTGGTTTGGCGTCAGTGGCACGGTGAATTGCTTTGCCGCTTGGCGCTCAAAGGGTTGAGTTTATATTTATCTATGTAAGTACGTATATCGTCGTCTAGTACTCATAACACAAGCCTTCTTGAGCTTAATTTGGAACTAGATCAATTTGTGTGAGGTTGTCCGCTATTTATTTATTATTTGTTTGATAGAGTTAGCGTGGTCTGCCTCTTGTATTAAATTTTGATTAAGTCAAAAAAAGGCCAGGTTAAAAATGAACTGTTTTACAATCTGTTTGGGTCTCTGAGCCAAAATAGTTGTTTTACAATTTCTTATACACCCTGAAGTGATAACTAATGTCACCTTCCACCTGTCTCTCCCCAGGGACATCCTCCTCGGTCACCATTTGGTACTGTTGCTTGTCGATATCCGGAAAGAAAGTGTCACAGTCGAATGCCTTCTGGATCTCGGTGAGGTAGATCTTGCCACAGTCCGGGTGGGCCATTGCAGCCTGGAATACATCACACTAATATAATATTGTGGGATGGAGGCTCAGGGAAACACTTTACTTGTTAATTTAAAATATATATTAGATCGAAATACAATAATTTATATGGTTGTTTGGTGGCGACTCGTAGAGGAATAATCTAATATTTTTATAATGTCGTTCACTTGACAGTGACGGAATCTTTATTCAAACCAAATACTTCTTTATTACCGGCCTACATCCCTACAATATACACATAGCACGCAGAGATGGCCGATGGGGCCGAAAAGTGCTCGAGTGGAGACCTCGGACCAGCAACCGCAGCGTAGGGCGTCCACCTACAAGATGGACAGATGACCTTATAAAGGTCGCCGGAAGGCGCTGGATGCAGGTCGCTTCCAACCGGTATATATGGAATTCCAAAGGGGAGGCCTATGTTCAGCAGTGGACGTACTATGGCTGTGATGATGATGATAATGAATATAAAAAATTGGGCAAGTGCGAGCCCGACTCGCGCATGAAGGGTTCCGTACCTATACATATATATACTTAATCTATAACAAGTTTGTTGTATGGGAGCCCCCCTTAAATATTTATTTTATTTTATTTTTAGTATTTGTTGTTATAGCGGCAATAGAAATACATCATCTGTGAAAATTTCAACTGTCTAGCTATCACCGTTGTTGAGATACAGCCTGGTGACAGACGGACGGACGGACGGACGGACGGACGGACAGCGAAGTCTCAGTAATAGGGTCCCGTTTTTACCCTTTGGGTACGGAACCCTAAAAATGGTTGCCCGTAAAGTCGGTTTTACGGGCGAAGGAAGATTTTACGTGACAACGTCTTATTCTCGGTAGAATGTTTATTGATATGAATATTATTAAATTGCACAATAGGAACTAGGAATTGAATGAAAATAAGAATTGCACAAATTTTAACTATAGAAATATATTTTGTTTACTAAAACATTGTACATGTAAACTTAAACTTAACTAATTCCTATTTGAGTGATTTTGTTGAGGATAGGACGATGATAGGAGAAATATGAAATGAAAGGAAGTGTTTCTGCTGTAATGTGTCTTGCGAAAGTCAAGTCGATGGTTGTTCCTTTTAACGTAGAACGTAATTTGCTTATATAGAAAAAATTATAATCCCTCTTCCCTCTTCCCACATTTTAAAGTTTGAGAATCTGTGAAAAGCATGATGACGTAGGCTTGTGTCAGTCACGTGGTTCCCCTTCCCTTCCACGGCGCTACAAAGTATTGCTACAATGACGTCATCTTAAAGTATTGCTACAATGACGTCATCTTTTTTCGTATGCGCGGCCGGCGTTCATCAATTTATTAGACGTTGTCACGTCAATATAGCATTTGGTGCAGGCCATGTAGCTCGGAGAATGGACGGCCGTTGGGGCAGCAATCTAGAGTGGCGACCACGTATAGGAAAGCGCAGCGTGGATCGGCCCCCGACTAGATGGACGGATGGCCTTGTGAGGGTAGCAGGGAATCATTGGATGCGGTCTGCACAGGATCGCACTATGTGGCGAGTCATGGGGGAGGTCTATGTTCAGCAGTGGACGTGTGTGGCTGATATATAGATGGATACAGTTTGTAAAGCACCTACCTACTGAGCCGGCGGTCCCGGGTTTGAATCCCGGCCGGGGCAAATAGTTGTGTGATGAACTCGAATAGTTGTGCTTGAGTCATGGTTGTTCTATGTATTTAAGTATAATTTTTTTATCTATATAAGTATGTATATCGTCGTCTAGTACCCATAACTCTTGAGCTTAATTTGGGACTAGATCGATTTGTGTGTTTGTCCGATATACTAAAATGAATTCAGTTTGCAGGTAAACAGAGTTCATTTTTAGTATGAGGTGGCCAGTTATTGAACAGTGGCCAGTAATTGGCGATTTACCCTACTTAATATTTGCTTCTCCAGCGAAAACATGCGTTAAGACGAGCTGGCAACGTTTGTTATTGTTATCTCTTTTTATAATGTCAAAATAAGCAACCTGTATACGTTTTATCAAATCATGCGGTTCATTTGTCCAATATGCGGTGCGGTTTTCGCGGTTTTGTAAAAAAAATGCAACAGGAAAATGATAGCGGTCGAAACCCACGTAGAACTACCGAAATGTATCACTCAGAGTATGTCTAATGTCTATCATTAAAGCAAACACTTACGCATAACTGATAGTGGTGTGAAAGGTCACGCGTCGCCAGGCTAATATAGATTCGCATTCTGGCATATTAGTGGCTGTAGGTCTTAGGTACGAGTTTGTTTCAAAATGGCAGATTTTTAGGGTTCCGTACCCAAAGGGTAAAACGGGACCCAATTACTAAAAGTATTAGTGTCCATCTGTCATCAGGCTGTATGTCATGAACCGTGATAGACAGTTGAAATTTTCACAGATGATGACGTTCTCCTGAGGAAACTGACTCGTATAGGATTTTCTCCCAAGTTAGTGAAATTCTTCAGCGATTATCTACGCGACAGACGGCAGTACGTGCAACACGAATGCTTCATCTCCGAATCCTACCACACCCGTTCAGGAGTCAGCCAGGGTTCAATTCTGGGACCAATGCTGTTTGGTATAATGATTAATGACCTGGCTTTGGTCCCGAACAATGCCAGATGCCTGCTCTATGCCGATGACTTGAAGCTGGTGTATGGAGTGCATCAGCTTTCGGATTGCGTATCACTTCAGGAGGATATTGATCGTCTTTATAGGTGGAGCACTGACAATAAGCTTTTATTTAATATAGAAAAATGCTCAGTTATGACCTTTGGGCGTAGTCATAATCCCCTGCAGGTTGAATACACACTTGGGTCAGTTCCCTTGACTCGCACGGATACTGTCAAGGACTTAGGAGTCACTTTTGATTCACGCCTCTCTTTTCATGACCATATAAAAGACCTGGCCAAAAATTGTTTCCGGAGGTTGGGGTTCGTGATCCGAAATACCCGTGACTTCTTTAGTCCGACAGTCATACAACTGGTGTTCACTGCCCTAGTTAGAAGCAAGCTGGAAACAGCTTCCATTGTCTGGAATCCGCATGAGGCTTCATATATTTTGTTATTGGAGAAAATCCAAAAAGCCTTCTTGCGTTTTCTTTACAAGAGATTTGGATATTATCCATTTTTATATCCGACTAAATTTTTATTAGGAGTATTAGGTTTTAATTCGCTTGAAGTTAGGCGTAATAACATCTTACTAAAAAACGTTTGCAAGATCATGCGAGGACAGTCAGACTGCCCAGAATTGATTGGTCAAGTGGTGCGTCTGTTCGTTCCGTCTGTGCCGAGGATCACTCTTCGCCCGCGCAACCGGCTATTGTTTGCTGCTCCTGAAGCACGCACCGTTTCGCGGAAGCAGTCTCCTCTTGTTCGAGCTTTGCACAGGCTTAATGAGCTTCTCGCATCAGCACCAGATTTGGATGTTTTTGCAAGTGATTGGCGAACGGTGTGTCGTGAATGTCTACGGTATTGTGAGGCGATGGATAGTAGTAAGTCTAGTATTGTCTATTAGTTTGTACCTACCTTATTTAAAAATTGTATCTGTAATGCACAGTGATTTGGTATTAACTGTTATGCTGTGTTTTATGTGGAAATAAAATAAATAAATAAATAAATAAAATCTCTGTTGCCGTTATAATTACAAATACTTAAAACAAAATAGATATTTAAGTGGGGCTCCCATACAACAAACGTGATCGGCGACTTGTATGATTATAAAAACGGTTTAAACTCACGTAAAAAAATTGTGCGAACGCCCGACATGTTTTGAACTCATATGGAGCTCTTCATCGGGGCAGCTATCCGTGCTGCTACGCGAGCTCAGTGGTTCAGTGGCTCACAATTTTTACGTGCGTTTAAACTGTGTCCATAATTATTAAAAACGTCTCACGATAGTCGTAATGTAATAATATTATTATGACTTAATACACATACCCGATATATAGAAGAGCCTCCTATGACCCACGTGTTTTCAATATCATGTCTGCCCTCAATGTACTTGATCGCCTCATCTAAGCCTGGGACCACCACCACACCTTCGGGGACCTGAAATCAGAATAATATTAATTAACACAAATTATACCATGCTATTCCTTTTACATTCATAGACCTGACCGGTGTGTCGGAGTGACAATAATTAGTAAACAAATGGGTGGTAGTGGAACATTTATCTCCCTACCCTACCCATCCATCTTATTAGACAATTTCGTTGGGTATTGCTACATTTTGCTGACAGCTCCAGCAAAATCATGCCGACCCGGAGACAGGCGGGCTGTCTATCGCCTGGTTGCGTTCACTCATTTGATGACGCGGTTAGCTCAGTTTACAAGCACCTGCCTACTGATCAGCGGTCCCGGGTTCGAATCCCGGCCAGGGCAAATATTTGTGTGATGAACTCGTAAGTAAGCACACGAAAATGTTTGTGAGCGCTTTATCCGCCAACAAACTGTCCTCAGTTTGGCGGAATATAAATGTTTTACATACCATATAAGTTTTTCTGTGATAAATAAATTAAAAAAAAAAAAAAAAAAGTATAAAGTGTCAGAATAATATTATTGACTAGAAGAAAGGAAGAATATTTATTTGCACACACTTAGTGTTTACAAGTCCTGCTACCTACATTTTATGATACAGATTTATTACCGTACCTTTGATTTCACTTCGTCGACATGATGGGTCAGCACTATATTGACTCGGTTGGAGAGTGGCCGGTACTTCAACGGAATGCAATCCCACGTTACCCGGCCCATGATGACAGCGTTCACATGCTCGGGAAATGAGACTTTAGACGTCATTGTTGTGAAGTACGCCATTTCTTTCCTGCCCAATATATAATACATAGAACATAATCATATGAGTTTATTACTATAGCCACAAATACGAAACATAAAAAAAATTGGTGTTCTACTTTTTTTACTGTAACGGTTCCTGTAAGAGATTTGGAATTATCGCACAATACATATCACTACAGGTATAACAACAAATACTAAAAATAAATAAAATAAAGATTAAAGGTGGCAGCTAACAACTATAAAAAAATAAAAAAAAGAGAATTATTTTGACGAATCCATTTATTGCATGTACCACTTTGTATCGATTTATTTATTTCTGAATTTACTTAACGAACTTAATCAACGGTACAGGACCAAAACAAATAATTATGATAAATTCATGCTAACTTTTATTCTGTTACCTTAAACTTACTACACATATTTGATGGTGTTTACGTACTTTAGTCTCCACGGAAGGGTTCCGTTGGCACCAATGCCCATGTTCTCACACGCAGCAGCGATCAGGTTCAGTTTTACTTTCGACATTATTAAGAAATTGATAAAAACTTAGAAATTAAATTATCATCAACAGGATTCACGTTTTTGGCGTGTAAATAGTTTTATGGCTCTCAGATTTTACTTATACTTGAATCTGCACAGGAATAGATATATGACTAAATAAATAGCCAAATAAAAATAATATTTTATACGAAATCGATAGACGTACCATGTCGCCGGTACGGTTAGGCAAAATAAAATAGCGCTAAATGTTACGTGACAGTGACAATTTTAGTGACATTGACATATACTTCTGTGAGTGTTGCCAAAATAAAATACATAGTTAAAACTATAGACCTTCCGATCCGATCAGATTTATCGGAAGCAATCGGAAAATGAGTAGTGCAATTGTCCAATTTTATCGGAAGAATTTACAATTTGTTAGGAATTTTTTTCCGATAAATCGGATCGGATCGGAAGGTTTGGACCGGGTTTAACAAGGCGTTTACGTCAACGTCAAAATCAAATTATATCGTCTTTCAAAAGTTTCAATCAGAAATTATCATTGATATTGAAAACTATATACTCCGGAATTGATTTTAAAATTTAAACTGAAAATGTTTAAAATTGCATTTATGAAGAAGAAATACTGAAGACATTATTACTGAAATTGACTTATGGAAGATAAATTAAACTAATGAAGAGGCAAAGAAATACTGAAGACATTATTACTGAAAATGACTAATGGAAGATAAAATGAACTAATGAAGAGGCAGTGTGGCCTATGGTCTTAGCCTGTCCGGAAGGACGAATCTTATAAAAAAAAATAAAAAAAAATCAAAAGTTTCAGTGCTTTCCATGTACTTTTAAAAGTTCAAAACGAAACGTTAAGTTAAAGTTAAGCCGTAGCCAGCTTTTACAAGAAAATAATTAATAAGTACTAACTTTCCATTGAAAATACCACGTATATAGAAAGTATTTGGTAGTAGTGGTAGTAATTATTCTTTATTGTGCGCCACATGAAAAAGAAAGAATAATTACTTATAACAAAAAGTAGTGTAATAACAGGCGTACTTACCGCTAAAGAGCCACCTCTTCCAGACAATTATGGATTCAAGTGTACGAATATCTCCTGGAATAAACGTTTCACTTTTGGAGGCTCTCAAACAAGAGGTAATACATTGTTTTAGGTATATTTGATTTGTGAAAAAATGTTTTCCAACCTTTATTTACAAAACGTGTAATTGTTAATTTCAGGTCCAATTCTGGAAGAAAAAAGACAAATATTGTTCCATCATTTTCGATGAGATGTCATTACCGCCGGGACTTAAATTTGATAAAAAAGACGATGTTATAAATGGTTTTGCAGATTTAGGAAAAAAGACAAATAAATTCGCTGATCATGCGTTGACTTTTATGATCAGAGGAGCATCAGACAATAATTTGAGTCGGCTTATCGCTTTCTACTTTAGTGAGGGACCTATTAAAACAAATGAATTAAAGGCAATATTGAAAAAAATAGTACAAGCTGTTGTGGATATTGGATTGAAACCGGTCGTGCTGATTTGTTATGAGAAAGAATCTTTTCAGTCAGTACTTGAAAGCCTTATGGAAGATACAAGGCAGGCATGCAATAAATTGGGTAAGTTTTAACTTGACAGTCGGCATCAAAAGAAGCTGTCATTTTTTGTATGTAATCTGCCTTAAACCTTGGGGTTTTCGATGCACTTTGGGCCTATTGTTAAATCAGCTGCCTGCTGAGCCAGCAGTCCTGGGTTCCAATCCCAGCCAGGGCAAATATTTGTGTGATGAACTCGAATATTTGTTCCTGGGTCATGGATGTTATCTATATATGTATATCGTCATCTAGTACCCATAGGACAAGCTTTGCTTAGTTTGGGACTTGATCGATTTGTGTAAGATTGTCCCTTAATATTTATTTCTTTATTTGTGCACCAAAAATCCCAGGGTATGGTAATTTTACATTTTAATTTGACATAACCAGTAGACAAATTGTCAGTTACTTTTGAATGTCACTGTGCCGCTGAAGTATAATCGAGCACTCTTCAACTTTTCTACTCCCCTTCACACGATGTCACGATTGGCGCAGTTTGCACTGCCCCTACCTACTGAGCGGGTGGTAGTGGGTTTGAATTCTGGCCAGGGCAATTTGTGTGATGAACTCTAATATTTGTTTATCATCTCTCTCCCATAGTACAAGCTTTGCCTAGTTTGGGACTAGGTTGCTTTGTGTGAGATTGGCCCATAATATTTATTTAGTTATTATAATTATGTTGTTGTTGGAGAACACTACAGGACCAACAAGTACATAACACCTTTTATTATTATAGCCTTTATTGCCGAAACTAAAATACATATCTACTTAAAACTAACACATCGGATCAGTGTTCGGCGTGTCTTCCGACACATAGGCCTCTCCCAGCTGCTTCCATTCATCCCTATCCATGGCCTTCCTGGTCCAGGTGGCACCCCCCACCTGCTTGATGTCGTCCATCCACCTTTTAACTGGTCTACCTCTTTTTCTGTGATCGTCTCGTGGTTGCCAGTCTGTAATTATTTTAGAAACATAACACCTACATAACATTAATTAAAAATATTTACAAAAATAGTACGAGCAAAATACAACTAGACAACATCGGCCCTTCTTTCCCCATTGAAAGAGGGGTGAGACAGGGCGATCCGTTATCGCCAAGAATTGTCATAGCGGTGCTGTAATAAATTTTCAGGAAGTTGGATTGGAAAACTCATGGTATAAACATCAACGGAAATAACCTGACACATCTCAGATTCGCCGACGACCTTGCTTTATTTGCAAATAGCAGTTCCAATCTAGAACACATGATGAATGCATTAAATTTTGAGAGCAAAACGATGGGCCTAGAAATGAACTACACCAAAACTAAAATCATGACAAATAGCATCAAAAAACCTATTCTTATAGATAAGGAAAATATAGATTATGTCGACAAATATGTGTATTTGGGAAAACAAATAAGTTTCAACCCAAAATCGAACGAACTGGAAACTTGCGAAGGATTCTGGGAATCTACTGGCCACGGGCCATCTCTAACATAAGGCTATGGGAGCTGAGCGGCCAAAATCCTATCGCTAAGGAGATACTTCTTCAGAAGTGGCCCTGGATAGGTCACGTACTGCGAAGACCTGGCAACCATCTTTCCAAACAAGGTCTGACGTGGCAAGTATCCGGTAGAAGAAGACTCGGTCGTCCTCGCACCACTTGGAGACGCACAGTCAACAAAGAGGCCGCGTCAACCGGCCTCGACTGGAAAAAACTCGAGGAAGCAGCGCAGGATCGGCGGCAATGGAAAATCCTTCTGAGAGCCCTATGTCCCTGATGAGGGATAACAGGATACCATCATCATGATCATCAAAACTAAAGTAATAGATGCTCTTAACCACGCACAGAGACACAAATGGGGGTGGGCTAGCCATGTAGCCAGACTCCAAGACGAAAGATGGACCGTTCCTTACAACATCCTGGAAAGGTCCGGCAGGTGGGAGAAAAAAGGGTAGGCCATTGACACGCTGGGCAGATGATGTTGTCCAGTTAGCAGGTCCTAACTGGATATGGAGGGCACAGGACAGAAAAGTAAGGAGATCTTTAGAGGAGGCCTTTACCTTATAGAGGGTTCTAGTGTGGTGTTAAAATTAAAATTAATAGTAATATTATCAATTTTAGTCAATCACGAAAAGTGTCTAAACTTAGTTCTGCACAGCATTTATTGTCTAAATTTGTAAAATTGTTTCTCACCTTACTAAGAAATAAAGGCTTTTTTATTTTTATTTATTTATAATTATGTATCTAATTATTAACCCAACCATACGTTTACAATAATAAGCAATAATCAATAATTCACTAATGACTTTTTTTTCTAATTAATTTATCTCTACAGAATAAATACATGGTACACTTTCTATTACATCTCCATACATTTCGCTCACTGAGAACCAAAACGTCACTAAACAAAAAACACGTTTTTTGGGTACAGAGGTTTGAAATTTTTAAAAACTACAAACGTTTATAACTGCTATATTTTTTAATATAATTAACGTTTTTTTTATTGTTTTTTTAGCTATGTGACCTGGCTTGTCACTTGTTCCAAAAAAACCTATTTTTTAATATTAATTACTTAGATATTAAAGTTTAAAAAAACAGTAATGTCACTTTTCCAGTTATTTTCGCTTAATGACGCAATTCCAGTTTGTTTACTTTGATAGCATTAGAGGAAAAATGACACTTTATCAGTCAATTATGAATTATCTCTGAAATAATCAGAAATTTTAATGAAAATGACCTTATTAAAGTCAATCAATGTTTATTTAACGTTTGTGCTTGTTCAATTACAATTTTTGCCCATTAATTGTAAGAAATACAATAAAAGTCCCACCAAAAATTTACAAATTTCAATATTTTCCATGTATGTAAGTGATCCTACTTATATAGGACAGTTCAATGAAATATTAAGGTAATACCATAATAACTCGAAACTAAAAAACATAGGTAAATGACTTTCAGTCTCAAAACACAAACAAATTACAAATCTTTTTTCTTTCTAAAAATCTGTCACAACAAAGCGGTATATGGTAGCATTTTTTTCTTAACTTAATAATAATGACTTTCAGTATTCATGAAAACATTCAAAAACAATCAACGAGATAATAAACATTTATTTTAGCCCTAATGTGACTATAACTTTAGTTTAACTTTTCCTTATTTTATATACAATATCAGGTTTAAAATCACTGAAGTTGCATTTATCAGTCTTAATCTCAAATTAATTAAGTACCTACTTCCAACACAGTTTAATTCACTGAATTCAAAAGTATTTGCGAATATTAATGTTATACTAATCATGAGATCATCGATTAAAATAAATGGCCACAAATAATATTTTACGAAAAATAGAATAAGTACTTTTCAAAATCATCAAAGTCAAGAGCTTTTGGTAGGTGATTCGGTGAATATCTTGGCTCCTCAATCTATAATGCTGCTGTAAAAAAACATAATAAGCTTCCTCATAGTTCTGTTCAAGAAGCCAAAAAGCTTATAGTCTATAACTGGCTCACTAGTCTGGATTATTCCGACACTGAGGCTCTCCTTGTCAAGAGAGTCTGGAAACATATTTTTAGTTATTAGTTTGATTTATTAAATTCGTTATTTAGTAAATAAATATTGTATTGGTTGATCTCATATTGTAAAATAATTAACTTGCTACATGACATTAAATTGCGGAGTTCACTGTCAATTTATGTATTATGTAAACACAGTTCCGTATTGCAATTGTTGCCTTATAAATGTAATGTTTGTTGTTAAGTGTGCAATAAATGATTATTTATCTTTATCTTTAAGAGCAATCAAAAGATGCCTACAGTTTTGTACACAAATACTTAATTTGTTTTAAATTTAATTACTCTTAAGTTTTATTGCCATCATTTAAAGTATGCTGTCATAAAAAGAGATCATAGGTAAGACCTCCAAGAACTGCGGTAGGTATAGGTATACCATAGTTTTTGGAGGTCTTACCTACGACGAAGTTAAGACCATATACATCTGGTCAGGAAACATTTAAGTTATAAGTAGAAACCTAAAATGTTTAAAAACTGACAAGAAAAGTATCCCTTATTTATTATTATTTATAAAGTGAAGTTACACGAAATGTGTCACTTTGAGAGTGAAATCACAACTTAAATTTTATGTTACTGTTGAGGAAAAGCGCCACTAAACAAAAAACGACACGACTTCAACCAATTTTATACAAAATGTATATAAATAATAATGTCACTACTGTCACTACACATAAAACGCCATCTTTCACTTCACCTAAGAAGGTGTTATAATGCTAGAAAAATGACACTATGCAAACAATGACGTTTCATTTAAAATAAACCGTTAAAGTTGTTATATGAAAAGTGACATTTCAAGTAAAATGACACTATGACTTAATTTTTAAACTACGATATTACACCAAATATTAAGCAATACCGTCATTAAGAATAAAGTGACACTTTTCACCTTACAAAATGTTAACAAATGTTTAATCAAAAGTGTCACTAAAGCAAAAAATACACTATGGCTCGAAATTTAATCTTAATATTCCTGCTACATGAAAAGTCAAAACTGACATGTTTCGGATAGATACGTTTTTCCAGTAAAAAAATGTAGTACTTGGCGCATACTTTAATGACAAACCGTCCATAAACAGAAAATGACGATGTTCTGCACAGAATAATCCTTGAACTCGGTCGGCGTCCTTGGCACTAATGCGAAAGTGACAGTGTTCCAGTGACGCTCGCGTTCATCCCCGCTATTTGCCATAGTGACATTAGCGCCATCTCGCGCTTAATAATTACGCTAGAGCGATAGGAGTTTTTGCATTGTATTCTTTACCATCAGATTGGCTAGATGGCGTTGACAGCTCAAAAACTCAATTTTTCAGTTAGTGACGTTTTGGTTCTCAGTGAGCGATTTGTTTATTAGCGATTAATTTATTTCTTTTATAAGTAAATATACCTATATCTAATAAAAACCTAGCTAAAACCTGTCTTAATTAATAGTAAGCTTGTAACGGATCCAATCAACCATATCCCTTAATTCTTATACTTACTTTATTCCGTTGCAATTGCAATAAAGTTTATATTCTGTTCACATAACTTAAACTTAATAGTGGTTATTTCTGATTTGCAAGATATTTTAATTTAATACTTATATTTCAGATGGCGTAATATCTCTTAGTGGTCAAAATCTATCAGTTATATATGATCCTTTCCATTTACTAAAGGAAATTAGAAATGCTTTCATAACAAACAACATATTACTTGATGGAAACATATCGAAATGGGATGATATTGTGGATGTATACAAAAGGGATTGTAGAAGTAAAGCTTACATTTTATCAGAATTAAAGAGCTGTCATGTGTTTCCTAACAAGATTAATAAGAAAAAGGTTTGTGTAATGTTTATAGATTTTTACAAGGTGCAATATTAACGTACACTAATAGTATGGGAAACGGAGTAGGAGTGAGTGGTAGTGAGTGAGTTAACAGTAAATTTTTATTTAGATAGGGAAATATCTTTATGTGGATCAATTTAGCTAATTAGTTTTTCTTAAGAGGATATATCACTTCCATTTTTCCCATACTATCAGTTTTCGTTAAGTTTAAGCCCGGTAATTATGGCGTTTCATACAAATGAGGTCCAAACTTAACGTACCCGGGTTATACAAATCGAGGTTTCATTATCATTATCGTCAAAGGGCGGACACTGGATGCAATATGTTGGCGAAAGCATAACATGGATTAGACTTTTATTACATTTCGAGTAACATTTATGTATGCAGTTTTTGTAGTCATATCCGTATTACGTATATCGTTTGACATGATTTTGACGTATATTGCATCCACTGTCCGCACTTTGGTTATCGTCTTATTCCTCCTCCATAACTTAACCTATCTTTTCGAAATTATAGGAGCTGATATATATTCTGTCGGATCGTTTTAAATTTTTAATAAAATTTGTGTAGGTACTAGGCGTCGGTTTGCGGCGGAATTTTTGCCAAAACAGACGCCTCGTACACAAATTGTATAATACAATACAATACAAGTACTGCACACCTCATAAAACATACATGAGAAATACAATGCAAGAAATTACAATTAGAGGTAAGGGAGCAATTTTTTAGGGTTCCGTAGTCAACTAGGAACCCTTATAGTTTCGCCATGTCCGTCTGTCCGTCCGTCCGTCCGCGGCTCAGCTCCGTGATCATTAGAACTAGAAAGCTGAAATTTGGTATGAGTATGTTTATGTATAACGCCGACAGAACGGTAAAATAAAAAAAATAATATTTTTTCTTTAAAAGATCTTAAGTTGACTTCCAGAAGGTAATAAGTGATTAGGTACAGTTTCTAGGGCGTTTACGACCTTTTTATGGAGATTAAAATCTTTCTTAACTTAAACCTCGGGCTTAAAACAGCAGTTTATTGTGAAGGATGAGCAACTACGGAACCCTACACTGAGCGTGGCCCGTCATGCTCTTGGCCGGTTTTTAATATATTTTAGTTTATTTTAATTTTAGCTTTTGGTACATAGTAGTTAGTAGTGTTTAAGTTTTTTTTTATCCTGTCACTTTGTTTCCTTTTTTGTTACCTTTAAATAAAGTTAATCTTAGTTCGATAGATACAACCATACACATACTTCGACGAAAATGATGTCATTAGAGGTAAACAACAGGCGGTCTTTATCGCTAAAGAGCAATCTGTAAATAATTAGCGCAAAAATCGAACGGTCCGACATAGAACATTTTCTTCCCATTCAGGTCCTCGTAAGAATTGGTTAAGTTCTGGACGAGGAAACAGACGAAATCGGAACCTTGATTAGTATGAAAAAATTACCAGGGTGCAACTCCGAAAAACGAGTCGAAAATTTCGTTTTTAAATGCTATTCCCATCTCTTTCGCTCTATATTAGAGAGACAGAAACGGGTATACCGTTGGACAACGAAATTTTTGAATTTCGTTTTTCGTAGTAACGCCCCAATGATATTTCCTCTTTAAGAATTTTTGAAATATGAGGAAAGATAACATTTTGGAAAAAATATTGAGAAAAAAGGAAATGCTTCACTGTATTTTTTTACATACAAATTACTTAGTTCTCTTATAAAATTACGTTTGCAAAATACAATGCAATATTTGCTAAGTATCTGCTTAGACCAGGCTTTCATATTAAGTACCTATACCATTTTTTAAATATTTTTATAGAATCTTTTTAAGAATCTTATTTAGAACAGCGCCATCTCTCTCGCAGTCTTCACACTTGGAACGATTTGGTGTGATTGACGTTACGATCTAATAAGTAGCTCATTTGGGAGAACAATACGCCGGAAACGTAGAGGTCGCAGGTTCGAGTCCTGCTTAGATTGTAGTAGATCACATTATGGAAGTACAGTCGGTACTAATACTGTGTCTGTAAAATACTTTATTAATAAAAACTTTTATTTTAGATGGAGACTTGTCCGCTGCTTAGCAACAAAGTGGCAGGCCTCTTGAGCTATACTTCCAAGTTTGGTAACTATAATTGGTTGAGTTACTTATATAGTTTACCCTCTTAAGTCCTTAACCCGCTTAAAGATTCCGTTTTTTTTAAGTAATGAAATAGTTTATTAGGGTTCTGCTTTTAGTTTTTGTGGCTTACGTGTGACGTGTGTAACCTTATAAGCATAAACTAAAACAATAATTATTATAATGCCTATTTTACAACAGGGTACATAAGAGACAAGGTATGGCACTCCTGACAGGTGGACGTCAACATGATATGATTGGTTGATTGATGGTTCTGTCGATCCGTTTTTGTGTTACCAGTGGTGTATCATAATACTCCCCGACTCCCTTGTTACCTGTATAAATCTCGTGAAATCGTGAGTGTATTAAGTCAATTATGACGACAAAATAAAATTTAGTTAAATAGCAAATGTAATAACATAGATTCATATTTTTTTGTACGACTGGCAGCAATTGTTTTTCCCCTTATTATTATTTTGCTACCATAATTAGTTGCCAATTATTGGCAACTAATCAGTGACGTAGACTCACTAGCCGCAGTGTCATACCTTGTTTTCTTATAAGTACCATGTTGTAAAGCCTGACCAGAAATATAATGAGGATGCGCCATATTGCAGAATTTCACTGGAACTAATTTCTTACACTGGCAATGATTTTATGATGGTTGTCAACAATGTCAATGTCATTCGTGCTGGTTTCTTTAAAAGACATGTTTAAAAATATGTAATTAAAATGCCGAAAACTATTCACAGTCGTGAACGTAATATTATAAATTAAGTGTACAGCCCAACCATAAAGAGTAGAAATTAAAAAGTGGCAATACTGTAGTGTCCTCCCTTTCTAATAAATTATAAGAAAACGGGGACGAAACTGCAGTATTGCCACTTTTAAATTTCTACTCTTTTTGGTCGGACTGTACTCGTGTTTACTACACGAAAAACAGTCGGCAAAAGAGTGCATTTCATTAAATGATATTACGAGGTTACCATAGGAACTGACAGGTATTTAAAGTAATGTCTTTATAGTGAGGTTGCGATTGGTTGCAAAATTGTTGCCATATAAATCTTATAAATAGCGCCCTCTTGACAATCCTCATATATTTCTGGTCAGGCTTTATAATAAGGAACTTGCACGATGATGCAATCTTGAAATAACATTTTACAGGTCTTGCTAACAGTGGAATCAGCGCAACTATGGCAAACACGGCGGCCACCGTAGCTTTTTTCGAAAATCTCCTCGATTCATGTAAATGTAACGGATGCGAACTTAGAACGTCAAAATTAAAAAAAATGCGACGAGCAGTGAACAATTGTTCCGAACATCATACATTCTGGGAAGAAGCCGTTCAAAAACTGGAAAACATGCGATTCATAGACAAGAATGGAGAGATTATAGAGTTGTCATGTTTAAAAAGTTGGATCACAACTGTCAAAAGTTTGCAACGGTTGTGGGATTTTTTTAAATCGAAAAAAATAACAACCATGCGTCCGGCTTATTTTAATTGTACACATATTGATTTTTTTTTTAATGATGTGCGTTTATATTACCATGATAATAATTCTGCTTGCAATGAATTTATACAGAATTACATATCGCGTTTGCCCTACGAATTGGGAAGTGATTATTTGTCTCCGCCGATCCGACGAGATTGTGTCCGCATGCATTCAAACGCATACATACTGGGGTGGCTCGTTAAAAAAATATTGAGTATAATAGAATGCAGTGACTGTCAAAACTCTAACTCTCTTACGATACAAGGTTATGGAAGTCATAGAGAATCCAAACTATTCCAAGAAAATAAACTAAACCATCCCTCAAAACATGCAATGAGGTATTTTAATATAATTGAAAAGGAAACTTATAGATATCTAGATAATAAGCCTTATGAAGATAATATTAGTAAGAACATAATGGAAAACATTCTTCATAGATTTTCATTTAATTTCCCTACTTGTTATATACATAAAGAATTTGTAAGAAAATATTTTATTACTTTCCTGATAAGGTTATGCATCTGCAATTGGTGCAATATGATTAATAACATTATGAAAGGTACTATCTCCAATGTGAATTCATCAAATGGCATTATGCAACAAAAAGCTGTGAAAAAATATAAACAAGGATTGAGGAATAAAAATGTTTTAAAATATCTGTTCTTTTATTTATTTTAGTACTAAGTATAGGAATACTTTGACATTGTTGGTCCGTCCGTCCGTCTGACAAGACCTATTTACTTAGTTATATCGGCAACCCGTGGAAGTATCGAGTTGTAATTAAAACCATATGAAGGTAAGGTTTTCATCCTGCAACTCCCCGCTATCTCAAGCAGCGATTTTCACTTATCTCACTTCTGCTCGATCTGCCCAAAATTTGCTCCTTGCCGTACTTCTTCCGTCTCAAAATTTTATAATAATTCGTTTACTTTTAAAGCTGTCTGTTTGTGGAACTCCTTGCCTGTTAGCTTAAGGCGCGCTAAATCTCTTGTTTCTTTCAAAACTCAACTGAAAGAACACTATCTACGGAGCTAAGCCGCGGACGGACGGACAGACGGACATGGCGAAACTATAAGGGTTCCTAGTTGACTACGGAACCCTAAAAAGTGGCAATACTGTAGTGTCGTCCCTTTCTTATCAATCTACGAAAACTGTAGGTATACAAAGTCCCTTAAAGCTGCGAAAAACAAACTTCTTTAACGTGAAAAAGACATGGCCGTTATAGTTCGAATCCCATTTGTTAAGCGAATCCCATTAGCTTTGTACCCGATGAACAATACTCATTATCTGTATTGTTAACGGTGGCCACAGCTGCCACTTCGACATGTAAGGCGTTATAAGTGCAAATTACTTTTATACTAAATTAGTCTTTAAATCAAACGTGGATTCGCTCAACCAAAAGGATTATTTCCATAATATGCAACTTGAAACGTATATTTCGACATCCTCAAGGTAATAATCATAATTTATAGGGTATTTTCCGTTGACCTCTAGAACTATGAAAAAGTAATACCGTCTTATGCTACAAGTAGGTACAGGGAATAATCTAAAAGCTATACATTTGTAATTAAATACTATATATTTTAAACCAAGATCACTGGAAGAAAAGGGGGAGGGCTTTGCCTAGCAGTGGGAATTACGGGCTCAATATCTAGACACGCGGCAGCGTGTCCAGCCAAGTTCACCGCAGGAACTGGCGAGCAGCAGCCGTGTGTTATATTACACGAACCGTTTGGAGCCACTTTTGACCCCCCAATAACTCCAAATCTATTTAACATAAAAAAATGAAATTTGGCTTATGTATTAAGATCCTTTAGAACAAGTAGAACCCCAAATTTCATTAATATAGGTTAAATAGTTATTGAGATATTAAAGTCCAAAAAACGGTATTTTTATCACTGACTGACTGACTGACTGACTGACTGACTGACTGACTAGTAATCAAAAACCTAACCCACTTCCAGGTGACCTAGAAAGGTGAAATTTGGCATCCAGCTTAGTAATTGTGTGTGTATACATATAAAAATCTAAAACAGTGATTTTTTTATGTTTTTTATTATTATTATTATTATTGATGGTTGTTGCCTCAGAACTCTGTCATTTATAAACCGATTTCGAAAATTCTTTTTTTGTTTGAAAGATATACTAGAATAGCATATACTTACACTCACACGCACACACTTACACATACATGCACATAAAAATCCAATACGTACTAACCGTTTTGGAAAATTCTTTGTTTGTTCAAAACTTTCAAAAGATGTACTAGAATAGCACACAGAACTAATTAACAAATAATAATTAAGTAATTTACACCTCATAATAAATTCTGTACAAAAAGTAATGATATCCCATCAAAAACATAAATGTAAAATGAGAGCCAAGTTCAATATCGCGTGCACTTCGCCGACAAAAGAATTGAGATCTGCAAGGGTGCCAAGTTCTTTGCTCTAAAATTTTTAGATACAAGGACATGCGACATACTCAATGCATTTATTTTACTTGGGGTGTAATTCAATATCAAGACGTGACTTGGCTAGTTTTAAAATATAAATTTATATTATAAATCAAAATCAATCAAATCATTAACCTATTTTCGTAAAGGTAAGTACGCAAGTTAGTGTACGTCTTGTTACTTATACTGTTAGCTTGATAATGAACTATGACTATGAATATGTTACTTTTATAAAATTTAGTTAGTTTATGAAAACTAGCCAAGTCAAATCTTGATATTGAATTACTCCCCAAGTAAAATAAATGCATTGAGTATGTCGCATGTCCTTGTATCTAAAAATTTTAGAGCAAAGAACTTGGCACCCTTGCAGATCTCAATTCTTTTGTCGGCGAAGTGCACGCGATATTGAACTTGGCTCTCATTTTACATTTATGTTTTTGATGGGATAGTAATTTATTTAAAGTAGGTACAACTACTAAAGTACTAATTGATCATCGAGGCTAAAGCAACGGTAATAAATTTGTGCGGAACCGGCGGTTCTGACTCGCAAGTCCGATTCGCACTTGTACGGTTTTTTTTTCCAAAAGGGGATCGTTCGAAAACAATGCATTAGCGAAATCATAGCGTGTCGACTCAGATCGATAGGTTTCGCAACATTACCGTTTTCTCTAATTTCCAGAGGGACCGAGTAATCTATCCGCCGGGCAATCCCCTAAAATAACGCTATGTGCAAACTTGGGCACTTGCCCACCGCTGACGATTAGCGAGAAGCGATTAACCTATTGGCGCCAAAGACGGCAAATCGCGTTGACGGAGAGTTGTGCCACTGACGCCAACGACGTCTATTGACGTCAAAATGTCAATGGTTAAAACATGCTAATTCAATCCACTGTTTTTCAATCTCTATTGATTTTGGAGCACTTTTTTTTGCTTTGGCGTCCGTGGCACGACGAATTGTTTTACCGCTTGGCGTTCAAAAGGTTAGCTAGAAACTGCTATTATAATGCTATTATACTGCTAATGTACAGCCATAGTGAACTTAAGGCTGTCTAATTTGTGCCCAAACTGGTTCTATAAGAGCGTTATAGCAAGCTATACAGCTCTTATATAGCTGACTTACACAGCTTGTGGAGTACATGTGAACGACTAGACATCTTATATAGAACCCCGAATGCTACTTGGGATAGCCTAACAAGCGACGGACCGGCCCAAGGGTACAAACAGCTTTCATATGGCAATATTGTGTATACGTCGTATGAATTACCTATTAAACTACTTATTCCTTCCTAAACCTAAACTATTCTATGATTTTTCCTTCACCAAATTCAAAATATTGCTTAGGTACGGGCGATGGATCGAAGCTCCTGACGATGAAAAGCGAACCGATTGGAAATATGTTCATAACTTTTATTCGTTTCTTGAGCGAAAATAATCGATAGCTAATCGCTCCCTCGACGATGGTCAGATACTGCCTTAGATTCCTTTTATTTTCAAAACGACGCATTCTTATAAATTTTCCGATGAGATATGTCTTTTTCCTTCTGGCAACACCGTACAAAGGGCGCGTGGATGGGACACTGTTTGAATATTCATAGTGGCGATTCCATAACCAAACTCTATTTCGGGTTTTCATTCGTTTTTTTTATTAGACTGTAGCCATAACTGTGGCACTGTGAGCTGTAGAGAATAGTCGTTATTAAAAACAAACGAATAAATGAACTAACCAAAAAAATCACTTCAAAATAAGACACTTCAAAGATGTCTACGCCAATTTGATGTTTTTTTAAATCCAAGTAAATGTAAAACAACCATGTATTAAACGCGTTTTCTCACAATCAAAATGGCAACATAGTTATTTTTCCATGCAATGCATAAATTTTATTTATTTATTTATTTGTACATGAAGATCCAACTACTTAACTTACGCTATTAGTGACATAACCAGTAATACAGAGCCAATTATAGGATCTCACATATAGCAACCAACATAATCATATTTAACATTTAAGTTAAATAACACGTGCAATAATTAACAGCAAATTAATACTAAAATACAGAAAACTATATTGATACTTTTATGAGATGATGATGTCACGGTCAGCCATTTTGATCATCGCTCCGTAAGAATGTTGAACTTTAACAGTAAATATATTTACTCCCTAACTTATAGACATTTGATCCCTACAAAAAATATGTCATCAAACCTATTGCTTCGAATTTTACACAAACATCCAATGAAAAAATTATCAGGCTTTTTTTAACATCGAAAGAGAGACTTACCCTTAGCCCGGAGCCCCACTGCTGCGCACGCTACGCACGGACACGCTACACACGCCACGTGGGTCCATTGTTATAATATTGGTATAAGTGACGTCATTCGTGTGCGCGTGCTCGTGCGCTACTGTGGAAGTATCTACCTACATTTTCATACAAAGCGTTTTTGTACCCACGTGTGTAGCTCGACCGTGCGCAGCTGTGGGGCTCCGGCTCATGAGTTAACGTGACCGTACCTACTTGCTAGTTACTGCGTGAACAATTTGAATGAAGAATTGCAGTTCTACAAAGTAACTGGGCGCTGCACTATTCTCCATACAAATCGTTTACGCAGTCGCTATAGCGAGTACGGTCACGTTAACTCATGATAGGGGTAATAATAATAAATAATAAATAAATATCGGACAACCTCACACAAATTTACATGTGGAATGAGCTCCCTGCCGAGGTTTTCCCCGGGGGCTACAGTATGCGGTTCTTCAAGAGGGGAGTAAATAGGTTCTTAAAGGGTCGGCAACGCGCGCGTGATGCTCCTGGCGTTGCAAGCGTTCATAGGCGGCGGGAACTGCTTAACATCAGGCGGGCCGCATGCTTGTTTGCCACCGTCGTAGTATAAAAAAAAAATCGCTCTAGTCCCAAATTAAGGTCAAGAAGGCTTGTGTTATGGGTACTAGACGACGATATACGTACTTATATAGATAAATATATACTTAAATACATAGAACAACCATGACCCAAGCACAAATATTCGAGTTCATCACACAAATATTTGCCCCGGCCGGAATTCGAACCCGGGACCGCCGGCTCAGTAGGCAGGTGTCTACAAACCGAGCCAGACGCGTCGTAAACTCTTGGTAAGGGTACTGTGGAGTGTTATTCTGTGGTGCGAAGCACTGACAACGGAACAATACCTCTAATGAAGCTTTTGAGACAGTGTCTATAACTATTTGCATTCGGTGCTGAAGATAATCATGTGTTCAACTTAATTGACATCAATGCAGTAATTCTACGCTATGCAAATTATAGACAAGAAGTAAATTAGTGGAAATACAGCAATATATATGTGTAATGGAAAGACCTATGCTCGGAGTTTCTTTGCGCGATAGAATCAGAAATGAGGATATCCGCAGAAGAACCAAGGTAACCGACATAGTGCACAGGATTCCACGGTTGAAGTGGCAACGGGCAGGCCATGTAGCCCGGAGAATGGACGGCCGTTGGGGCAGCAAAGTCCTAGAGTGGCGACCACATATAGGAAAGCGCAGCGTGGGTTGGCCCCCGACTAGATGGACGGTTCCCTCGTGAGGGTAGCGGGGAATCAATGGATGCAGTCTGCACAGGATCGCACTTTGTGGTGAGTCATGGGGGAGGCCTATGTTCAGCATTGGACGTCTTTGGCTGATATATAGACAGCAATAAAAAAGTCAAAAAGTTTATACACTACATATGAGACTACGTTAATAATTATAAAAAACCGGCCAAGAGCATGTCGGGCCACGCTCAGTGTAGGGTTCAGTAGTTGCTCATCCTTCACAATAAACTGCTGTTTTAAGCCCGAGTTTTAAGTTAAGAAAGATTTTTAGCTCTATAAAAAGGTCGTAAACGCCCTAGAAACTATAATCACTTATTACCTTCTGGAAGTCAACTTACGTCCTTTAAAAGAAAAAATATGAAATTTGGCGATAACTCAAAAACGGCTCGACCGATTTTGTTCAATATAGTTTTCATTGAAAGTACTTTTAAGGCCTAATTTACATGAATTTTTCCGTTTTTTTTGACTCGTGGTTGAAAAGTTCGAGGGGGGGACACTATTTTTTTTTGTTTTCGGAGCGAAGATTTACAAAATTGCTGACTTTATCAAAAAATAAAGTTATGAGACCCCTATTATTTTTACAACACCTATTCAACGACACCCCACACACTAGTGTTGAAAAGAAAAAAAAAACACCCCCACTTTAGGTGTTCGAGAGGTAGGTACCCGTAAAAAAAAAGTTTTTTAATTTTTATTTTACCGTTCTGTCGGCGTTATACATACACATACTCATACCAAATTTCAGCTTTCTAGTTCAAATGATCACGGAGCTAAGCCGCGGACGGACGGACGGACGGTTCTAGGGTTCCTAGTTGACTACGGAACCCTAAAACGGTATGAACTCACGTAAAAATTAGTCAAATAAAAGTTTCTAGGGCCACCCTTCGGCTCCATCATCAGACCAGCCTCATCGGTACCATATTATTGTATTGTCATCAAAGTTAAGTATGTATGCGCAATTTCAGTTTAATTGGTTGAAGGTTCAAAATCAAGTTGCAAGATTCCACCCGAACAAACATAGTAGGTACATCACTACATAGTATAAAACAAAGTCGCTTTCTCTGTCCCTATGTCCCTTTGTATGCTTAAATCTTTAAAACTACGCAACGGATTTTGATGCGGTTTTTTTTAATAGATAGAGTGATTCAAGAGGAAGGTTTATATGTATAAGACACTCATAATTTATCAGCATTGCACCCGTGCGAAGCCGGGGCGGGTCGCTAGTGTTAAATAAAAGCTTGTTAAAATGAGAAACACCTCTTTTTAACAGTCGGTTGATACCACATAAAAGTGTAAGTAACCAAAGAAAAGTTTAGGAATACCTTTAGAAGGTAAAACCCTGAGTAGCGCTATTTATAATTACGAATCTTGGAAGCAACCATTTACTTTCGGTAACCTACTCAAAGTACTAATTTCGATGTTCATAATCGTGCCGTTCCTCTCGCCCTGATGGAAAATATCGTTGGTGTGAGCAAGACAGCACGATATAAAATCAGCTCCTGTTCCAGTTCCTCGTTCGTTTTAACAACATTAACATTCGCTCGCCTGATACGTTCGCAATATAAGTATTTGGTACAGTATCGTGAATAATTGGAATTTATTCGAAACTTCACAGGAGTATCCCTAACAATAAATAAGTAAACACGTGTTTCAGGTTTTTTGAAAATTCAACCCCTAAAAGGCGAAAATATGGTGTCAAAGTGTGAAAATCAACATGGGTATGGTTTCTATGGTTTATCGGGTCGCTGATTACGAAAACAATAACAATTTTAATATCTAACGTGACGGACGTGAATTACCATCTCCCCTGTTGGGGCGAAATGGGGTTGAAATTTCTAAATACTAAACCGCTGGTTCTAGAGAGTTCAAATTTGGCACGTAGGTTCCTTATAAGGTGTAGGGGTGCACTAAGAAAGGATTTTTCTAAACTCACCCCCTAAAGGGGTGAAATGGGGTTCCAAAGTTTGTATGGGGAAACAAGATTAGTTAGACTATTTTATTCGAAACTTCACAGGAGTATCCCTAACAATAAATAAGTAAACACGTGTTTCAGGTTTTTTGAAAATTCAACCCCTAAAAGGCGAAAATATGGTGTCAAAGTGTGAAAATCAACATGGGTATGGTTTCTATGGTTTATCGGGTCGCTGATTACGAAAACAATAACAATTTTAATATCTAACGTGACGGACGTGAATAACCATCTCCCCTGTTGGGGCGAAATGGGGTTGAAATTTCTAAATACTAAACCGCTGGTTCTAGAGTGTCCAAATTTGGCACAGTAGGTTCCTTATAAGGTGTAGGGGTGCACTAAGAGATCATTTTTTAAAGTTTGCCCCTCAAAGGGATGAAATGGGGGTCCAAAGTTTGTATGGGGAAAAAAGATTAGTTAGACTATTTTATTGAAAACTTCCAAGGAGTATTTCTAACGATAAATGAGTAAACACGTGTTTCAGGTTTTTTGAGAATTCAATCCCTAATAGAGAAGAATGTGGTGACAAAGTCTGAAAATCAACAAGGGTAATGTTTCTATAGATTATCGGGTCGCTGATTACTATAACAACAATATTGAAATATAACAACAATACTGAAAATAAACAGGGGTATTGTTTCTATGGTTTGTCGGGTCGCTGATTACCAAAACAACAACGATTTTAAAAACAAACGTGGTGGACGCGAAATACCCTCTCGCCTGTTGGGGTGCGATGGGGTTGAAATGACTAAATATGAGTATGGGTGTCATTTTTATGGTTTCTTGGGACGTTAATTACAAAAATGCCGTCGATTTTGAAATGTTATGTTGTGGACATGAAAATTCTTGAAAGCATTTGCGCCAAATTGTAATTTAATCGGTCCAGTAGTTTTGCAGCAAATCGGTTGTAACAGACGGACTGACAGACAGCTACACGTGATCCTATAAGGGTTCTATTCTTACTTTTGAGGTATGGAAAGAGACCCGCGTTATCCTTATAGATTAAAAAAATAGTATTTGGTGCCATCTCGATCGTCGTCAACCTAGGCCAACGCGGGCGGCGCGTTGGGACACTTGGGACGGGAGGAGTAATCATCGGGAAACTTCCTGCATCCGTAATAAAAACATTCAAGCTTTTCAACAATTTCGGCTCAGAATAATAATTTTTCATTCATTAACATAGAGAACCTCAATATCTTACAATAAAACATGATGTAACTTAGAACATGGCTTGGGATATTCGAGGTTGGTTTAATGATTCTATTAAACCAACCTCGAATATCCCAAGTCGATAAGCGGAAGCTCGGGATATTTATTTATTTATTTAAAAACACGTCATACAAAAGGCGGACTTAATGCCATTGGGCATTCTCTACCAGTCAACCATCGGGCAAAGCAGAGAAGCGGGATATATTAAAGCTTTATACAAATAAAATGCACACATATCCCGGTGTCTTAGCTTCACTTCGAGTTATGTATTTTGAAGTGAACTTTATTTGGATACAGTAAAAGCTGGGATCGCTTGATTTGAGTGCTTGAGTTTTCGGTTTGGTTTGATAAAGTGGAGTTGTGATAACATAAGAATTATTTCCCAAAATATTAGAAAAGCGAAAGTCTGTGTATGTTTGTTACTTCTTCACGCTAAAACGGCTGGACGGATATGCAGGGATATGCAGATTGCAGATTATACCCTAACTAACTTAACAAATAGCCTACTTTTTATCCTGATAAAAAGAGCATCGTTTCCGTAGGATAATGTATTTTATATAGGAACGCGGGCGAAGCCGCGGGTTAATGCTAGTTAGTACATAAAGTATCAAAATTATTTATAGAGGACCCACCTGCTAAATTGTTTATATCGTAGACAATTGGTAAAACCACAAGGAAATATCTGTCAACATTATTTTTGTCTAGCCAGACTCTGTCTGTCTTCGGCTGTAAATGGAGTGGCAGAGTAGCGAAGATAAAAGTCGCCATCCATAGACGTACCTACTCGTGCCATATCACGTCACGATCCGCATCCTGGATGCGGAAGGATCGTGACGTGATATGTAGGATGCGGCATCCTCCTCCAACGGTCCTACTTTACGTCTTTCGCCATGTTGTGCGAGAAAATGTAAGGAAATTGTCTAATTATATTAACTTTTTTGTTACAATTTTAATGGATAGATTTTTTTAAATATAACTTTTGTCCTATATTGAACAGAATCAATGTCAATCCTATTATTTATGTGTTGATACCACATTTCTTATTTATATATAAATACAAAGGATAAATATGAAGCCAAAATTTCACGCAATCCACAGAAGTGCAAGTGGGGGTAAAACCCACAACCTCTGCTTGACCGGAGCAGTGCTCTCAACACTGAGCTATTGGACAGCTACATGGATAGCGTGAAATAATGCCTTTTCATTCCGCTTTTTAAAGCGCCCTCTGTACTTTTATGTTTAAAATGTTTCTTCTTCTGTCAAAATGGTCATGTGTCCGTGAACCTGTTAAAATACTGTTTATAGTTACACCGTGATAATTACTCCTGTCTTGCGTATGTTTGTAATTCATTTAAAAGAGCTCCCTCCGTCTTTGTCTTGTCGTGTCATAAATTTCCCTGAATTCATGTAAATTTTGCAACGCTTGACGTGTTTATTGATATTAGACCTGCACTGTTCGCACTATATAGGTATAGCCATAAGAGTTGAGGTCACGCACACAACAACATTATCGAGTGTAGAAAGACAGATGCAGCATCTTGATATATCCAAAACTGTCCGCTGAAAGGTATTGGCGCTAGTGTTGCAAGAAAGCTAGACTGGCTTTCTGTTACTGACAGATTAAACCAGCTACCGTAAAATGGGGTTACTTTAGGAAAATTTGGGGCTACTTTGATAGATTTAAAATGGTTATAAAAACGCAAATATTCATAGTTCGATTGAGCAAATGAAGTAACAGGTTAGGTCATTTCTAAAGGTAGGTATTCCATTGCCACAGATGGTAAAAAAAAATAAGGACATGGCGTAAAAACACTTTTCCAAAGTGTATTTAAAGTAACCCCATTTTACGGTTCATTTTATGAAAAACAAAACGGCTAAGTGCGAGTGGGACTCGCGCACGAAGGGTTCCGTACCATTATCTGTAAGTTTGTTGTATGGGAGCCCCCTTGAAATATTTATTTTATTTTATTTTTAGTATTTGTTGTTATAGCGGCAATAGAAATACATCATCTGTGAAAATTTCAACTGTCTAGCTATCACCGTTCTTTAGATACAGCCTGGTGACAGACAGACGGACGGACGGACAGTGAAGTCTCAGTAAGGGACCCGTATTTACCCTTTGGGTACGGAACCCTAAAAAATCACCAAATTGAGGTTTATTATCCTGCAGCTTATGAACGGTAGACAGTTTCACTTCGTCCAGCTGCGCCAGCGCCGCTTGTGGAGCGTTTTGGAACTATTATGCATGTTTGCTAAATCTTCAGTTCTTCACGCTCAAACGGCTGGACCGATTTTGATAAAATTTGGTATGAAGGTAGCTGACACCCTGGTTTAACACACAGGCTACTTTTTATCCCGAAAATGTAGTGTTCCTGTGGGATGAGCGGGTAACACTGCAGGGCGCTAGTGTAACACAAATCAATGCTGTAATTAGGTTATCATTAAGGTCAGCTTATGTCACAATCGACTACGTCATCTAATATTGACGTCGGCAATAGACGTCAATGTGAGAGTGGTACAGTCAGCATCAGAAGTAGCTAACAATTTTAGTATTCAATCTGACAGCCATTATTGCTGTACTATAGGTAGTTTTAGAAGAGAAGATAAGATATTGATTGAATAATAATAACTTATTAAAACTTTCGTGAGACATAATTCATTATTGTATTGAGTGACGAAGTTGCCGCTGCGGTGTACGGGCAGCGGTCCCTGATGAAGAGCTCCATACGAGTTCGAAACATGTCGGGCCGTTCCTGACAACTTCACGTGAGTGTAAACTGCTTAATATAATGAATAATAACTTTAACTATAGAGAAATATGAGGTGCGTACGTTCTGTTCTATTTTCTTATGTACACGTGTATGTTTTCTTCTGTGTACATCCATTGTACACAGTTCACAATAAATGAGTACTTTACTTTACTTTACTTATGTTAACAGTATATGACACAAGTCTTCGTTGACTCGATAAATATACCATCGATACTTTCACTTAGGCTCAATGGCTTAAGCTCATCATTATCACCTGATAGATGTCTACTGCTGGTCTACTACAACCACAGACAACCCCCACTAGACGGAGCATGCAAGGCAAATGTAAGGCGACCCGCGCGCACCAACGATATGGTACGGCAGAACATTAAAGTATTAACACGGCGGCCACCGTTTAGTTGCGTCCTTGTTTATGATCCATGCGTACGTCAACGAAAAAAGAAATTAAATAAATAACATATGATAAATTGTAGTGTTAAGTGGTGTAGAGATAGAGAGACCTCATAAACAAGGACGCAACTAAACGGTGGCCGCCGTGTTGATACTTTAATGTTCTGCCGTACCATATCGTTGGTGCGCCCGGGTCGCATTACATGCTCCGTCTAAGTACAACGATCGGTCTTGCGCCGCCCTCATCCAATTTCTGTCCGCGACCCTAACCAGGTCGTCAGTCTACCTTGTTGGGGGCCTTCCCACGTTGCGTCTTCCGGTCTGCGGTCGCCACTCGAGAACCTTTCTGCCCCAACGGCCATTGGCTGTACGAGCAATCTGCCCACGCCCCCGCCCACGGTTTGAAAAAAAAGCTTAATACTTATATTTTTTTTTTTAATTCCCCACTGTTGCGCAATAACCCTATTTGACAAGTGTCAACCGACGGCTATATATTTTTTTAAATTGAGTTTTGAAATTAGAGAGTTCAGTCAAAAAGAAAGTAAACTGCCATGACGAAAATTTTAAATAAAAAATTGGGCAAGTGCGAGTCCGACTCGCGCATGAAGGGTTCCGTACCATAATCTATAACAAGTTTGTCGTATGGGAGCCCCCCTTAATTTTTTTTTATTTTATTCTTAGTATTTGTTGTTATAGCGGCAATAGAAATACATCATCTGTGAAAATTTCAACTGTCTAGCTATCACCGTTCTTGAGATATACAGCCTGGTGACAGACGGACGGAAGGACAGCGAAGTCTCAGTAGGTAATAGGGTCCCGTTTTTACCCTTTGGGTACGGAACCCAAAACATGACTTTATAAAAACTAAAGAACTACAGTTTATAGATCCTTATAATACAACACGATAGATATATGCACCTAATCACCTTAATTAATGAAAGGGATTATTAAAAGCGCCTAAGCAAATGTAAGAGCAATTGTGCTTTTGATCTAATCATTACATTTCCTACAGGGTCATCAATGTCATCATGAATTACTTAGGTACTCACTTTTCAATCATTTCATGCCAAATTTCATCAAAATCGATTCAGCGGTTTAAGCGTGAAGAGGTAACAGACAGACAGACACACTTTTGCATTTATAATATTAGTATGGATTACGATACTCATGAGTCGCGCGATTGGTCGAAATTGCCGCAAGAACGCCTTCTAGAGTTTGGGTGACTTTTATTGTAACAACTGTCGTTTTGCAAAGTGACTCCATACCGCTTTGTAATTACGTTACGTTTCAAAATTAGATATGCAAAGATTAACCTCGCACACTCCATCAAAATTGCTAGATAATTGCCCCCAGTCCTAAGTCGACATCCCAAAAGTCCATTAATAAAATCCCCACGTATTCTTCACTTGGAAAGTCAGTATTTGTGCGATTATTGTCCTAAACGCGAAGGAGTAAGGAAGATGGCAGTGTAAATAGGTAAGGTTGAAAATTTCTCCACAGCGCATCGTTATAACGAAGTTAATTCAAAGCAGTTTCATTTTACTACATTTTTACAATCACTTTTATTCCTTAGAGATTTTTATGAAGCCTCTCTATGGATCCGTAACAATGTGACTCGTAAATCGACTAACTGCAAACCTAGCCCGTCCATCTTTAAAGTGAGCCATTAACCCAAAAAAGAAAGCAGCCATATGGCCCCTAAACCCCTAATAGATATAAAACACCCGATATATGTATAACTTATCAAAATAAACCGAATCGAAACAAACGAGATTGTTTTTCTAAAATATAAATAACAGTTTTAGAAAAAGCGGCCATATTGTCCCGCTAAAATTAATGTCAACGAACTGTCAATCAAAAGTAAAAAAAGTTTCGAATGACCCGCGTTCCGATTCACGCTCGCTTAATTTTTTGATAAATTCTTTCAGTCATTTTCAGCTTAATAACTGCGAAGGATAATGAATGTGAGCGAGAGGGGCGTATTGCGATTTTCCTAGTTAGATAAGGACGGAGATATTGTGTACTTTCTTTTATAGATTTGCTGAAAGCGTTACGATAGGGCTCTGTACGATTTCAGTACCGGTTGATCGGTCGACGAGAGCGGATGTTGTGTTTTCTTGTGGACCGAAATTTTCCGCAATTTTCACATGCTAATATTAAATCTAAGGGCCGTTGTATCCTTATCAGGGTACTCTAGTGTCCTTATGATATATCTTTTGACTGGTTTGAAAGTTTTAGTGTAAATAATGTGCGACATTAGAGTTCCTAATAATAAAACATTAAATCTGTCGAACGCTTGATTTGTAGTACGATTCGTGCGTGTTTGCATTTTCTCAGTGAAATGATTGCGTTTTCTTCCTTCGGTTTTTAGTGTAATTAAAAATAAAGTGCGATGTGTGGAGTGCGCAACGTTCCAACAATTTGAATTTGGAAGCATTTTTAATCGGTACGTATTTTTTTTGTTTATGGTTAATCGATTGTTTTTTTGCTGTTATAAATAGTGTTGCGTGTCCTAATTTAACTGGTTATTTTTAGCATGTTGTTAACGTTTAAGATATTTTCATTGTGATGAAGATAACATGCACACACATCTGTGTACTGGAAAAAGGAACGTGACTTGGGTTATTTATTTTAGTTATGGAATTAGAATCGTACCTACTAGTTATTTATTTTACTTTTGTTAAGTGAAGCGTTTGTTTAAACTTGCGAATTGTTTTTATCGGTCGGGATTTCAGGTTCTTCTAATGATGATTAAACAACTTTAAAAAAGGTATTTCAGTTTCTTATATCGAAAATTCACGAGTAGGTAAGCGTACCAGTGAATGAACCCTTAAGGGGATTTCGAACTTTAAAAAAACATTTTGGCCGAATTTAAATTCTAATCGTCAGTTATTACGGGCGTTATATATTGAATAACTATTCTAGTTTACTGAGATAACATTTGTTTGATCATTAGACTATACAATTTAAACTTACATCGTTTTTTACTTAAAAATACCCGAAATCACCAGTGAATGAACAGAATTTCCTAGTAAATGAACAAATAAAACCAGTGAATGAACATTGTCTTAACTATTTATTAAAAACGAGAAAAATCAACATTTTGATCACTTTTTTCTTTTATTGACTTAATCATAACTAACTAAAGTAATTCAGTACACCTCTGAGATCAGTTTAATAATAGGTAGTTTCAATTATTCTTATGAATATAGGTATAAAGTAGGTAACAAAATAGTCAGTCTTGGACTCATATCTTATTATAAAATAAATATATCTTTAACAGCCAAGTATTCTTATACAGTTATCTACAATATCCGCCTTATCATTTAATTTTCTTTTCCTGTGTGCCATTACAATAATTTATCCTAAACAAATAAGTTATAATGAGTTATGATTATGATAAAATTAAGTAACAAAATGGTCAGTCTCAACTCTTCTTAAACATTATTTTACGTTTTATATTCTTATTAAATTATCAATCACAAAAATGTACATACACAGTAAGCGTTTTTTGGCATGATTTATGACACATCCATGTGTCGTAATAGAATATCTGTAAAAGTCAACCTCTCAAAAGTAAATACGTTTGCGTAAGTTGAGTGTCATTTAACAAAATAGTACACCTAGGACATTTTTATTCGTAAACATAATTTCAAGAATAATATTCTTTTAGTTATCAATCACTATAATTAAGTAATAGGTAGCTCTTAATTAGCAACACAAAAAATAAATATTTATCTTAATTATTGTTGATTATACATTTCTATTATTTTTTTGTAGTACGTATGTAATATACAAATGAAAAGAAACTCAAAAACGATTAACCGATAAGTTTATCAATAACTTATGGGAAAAAAAGATCTCAGTAACATAACAATTAATATTAAATAGTAGAATTACTATCAAAATGATAATCAAACCTAGAGATGTTATTATTCTAAGTCTGTAAAAGAGACATCGGTGAATGAATAAAGACCACGTCTTGAACAAGTAGGGTCTTGCAATATTCTTACTATGTCGTCGTATTCCACTTCAGCAACGTCATTCACCTGTGGCCTGACAAAAGTAACAATATTGTCGATCGCAGTCTTTTTTCGTAAAAATCAACCTTGCATTTCTTCTCTTGATCATTTTCCATGATAATTTTACCGACTAAATATCTTTTACGTCTCTGAGTATTGAACCCCACAATTGCATATTTACCACATCGAGATTGACAGGCATCATAATAACATTGTGCGTCCTGTGTGAGCTCATTATCAGTCTCAATATAATTTACGCTTTTTTTATCCACGATATTTTCTTGCTCTTGTACTTTATTTTCAGTTGAATTCACACTATTTTTTTCTTGTAATTTACGTTTTCTTGTTTCAGTTGTATAGCATTTTTTCTTCTTTGAACTACGTATAATATCTTCTCTTTCATTCTCTATTTCATCATGAGCATTTTTTTGCTGAGATTGGCTGGTTTCATTGCACATTTTGACTTATTTTTTCTTGCAGCTATTTTTTTTTGTTTTTGTTCTTTTTTTAGCTGCATTATCTCTTGTTTTTCTTTTCTGCGTTTTTCTAATTCTTCTTCCTTTTTTTGCTTTGAATCTTGTATGTTTTTAATATGTTCTTTATACTTCCGCCCTGTTAAACCATAAGGCATCGGATCCTTTTTTTTTTTCACAACTCTCTGTTTTTCCGCTATTTTAGGATATGATAGAAATTGCTCGAAAGACACAAAGTCTTTTTCAGTCCTATTTAGATCTTGGTTAGGAGTTGAGGCAGCCAGATTGTTTGCAGAAGAATCGGTCATAATTTTATTATTTTCATTTGACGGTGTGGGTTGAGTTTCAGAAGGATCGGTCACATTATTATTATTTTCAACTAACGGTGTGGGTTGAGTTGCAGAAGGATCGGTCACAATATTATGATTTTCAACTGACAGTGTGGGTTGAGGAACTTGAATATCACGTGTTGATCTGTAAGTATTATGTACCATGGCAAAGGAATCGCTGAAGGTTCGTTAGTGTCATTTTCAAGTATGAAGTCAAGTAATTCTTCAGTTCTCATTGCAGACTGTTCGATTATCAGGTCGGATTTATTAAAAAATAAGCTCAACTCAGTAGGCATTTCAATTACAGTACTTGACACTGGAGGTTGATGTGATTCTGTGATTTCTGTGGTATGAATCTGAGCTACTGTAGTTACTTGAATGGCATTATTAACCATGTCGTCTTGAAGTGGACTAGAAGAGACACTTCGTATGCGTGGTATTTGACACTCTTCAGATATTTGAGTATCGTGAAAAGATATCTCTGCAGAGTGCGTCGCAAAGGTTAAATTTTGTACTGAAATATCAGTCACTGCTTGAATAGATTTGTTAGGGGTCTCTGTAGAGTTGTCTGGGATTGGTAAAGAACTGTCTTGCATGCATGGTTCATTTCTTTGTAAATCAGTCATATTTAGATCTTGCGAGTGGGAATGTCTCCTACTATCAGTAGAGGCAGAAAGATCCAACGGAATGTTTTGCGTTGTTTTGGAAATTTCACCCAGCCTTTTCATATTTTTTTATTATTATTTATTAAGTTTACATAGGTATTACAATGCCCGATATTTAGAAAATAATTATTGTTCATTCACTGGGGTTTAAATATATGTGACACCAATGAATAAACTAGTCAGTAATCTGTAATTCACGCGGTTCTAGTGAATGAACACCGTAGTTCATTCATTGGTTTTAGTGGTTTTTATGTTCTAGTTATAGAACATTTGCTAAAAAAATATAATGAATGGAAAAAACACTAAAAAAGATATGTAAAGAACAAGAATATATCGTTAAGATTTTAAATAAATACTCTCTATCAATCATAGTTGCATGAAATAAGTACAGTATCACATGAAACACTACGTTACTTACCAGTCTCCTTAATACTGCTTCATACAAAAGAAACACTTCCGCGACACGTTCACTTTAGAAGACCGCCATTTTGCTACTGATGCACCTAGGTTGGAACCAATGCTACCATAATATCGCAGGTAATGTTGTCAGTATAAAAAAAAATACTTTGCATGAAGAAGACACACCAAATTCTTATTTTACGAAAAAATGCTCAATTTGTTCATTCACTAGCACTGTTCATTCACTGGTACGCTTACCTATATTGTGAAATTGATATTAACTAAGGCGAGAGAATTAAGTACGTATTTATCTACTTCAAAATACCTACAAGACTAATTATGTCAATAACTGTTGAAGTATTCATATTATATACTGACAAAAACATGACATTGAAGTTTGCTAAAACCTTTTTCTTTTTAACATCCTCCCTTTTTGGCAAACTTTAAAGCGTTAAGCCAATCAGCCCACTAATAAATCCCAGTCTGAGCTTAAAAACAGGCTTTGTAAGAATATCTGCACATTGGTACTCAGTTGGAACATATTTCACCAGTAGTTCTTTATCAGTAACTAGTTCTCTGACATAAAAATGTCTAATCGCAATGTGCTTTGTCCTTCTGTGCAATTCTGGGTTTTGCGCAAGCTTAATAACTGCATCATTATCGATTTGTAAAATCGGGATATCTTTCAGTGTTGTTATCTCATTGAAAAGTCTTCTCAGCCAAACTATCTCTCGTGCTGCTTCGCTAGCTGCGACTATTTCGGCTTCTGTGCTCGAGATCGCTACAGATGTCTGTCTGCGACTTGCCCAAGAGATCACTCCTCCTGCATAGATGCACATAATTCCAGATGTTGAACGTCCCGTACTTTGATCTCCACCATGATCGGAGTCGCTGTAGCATTCTAACTCTCCGGGTTTGTGTCCCTTTTTATAAATAATCGCCGAATCTAGAGTTCCTTTAAGGTAACGAAAAATGCGTTTCACCTTCTGAACATCTTCATTCGTTGGACTGTCTAGTGTTCTAGATACGACACTTACGGCATATGATATGTCTGGTCTGGTTCCTGTCATTAGGTATGCCAGTGCACCGACAGCTTCCCTGTATGGAAATTTAACTTGTTCATTCTTCGTCTCCATATCTGACTGTCCTTCTTTAATTATTGGAGTACTGATTGCCTTGCAGTCACTCATTCCAAATCTTTCCAAAATTTTCTTGGTATATAATTTTTGAGAGACCTTTATGGAACCATCTTTCTCGTTGTGGATTTCTAGCCCAAGAAAGTAGGAAGCTGGCTTTGTGGTAATCTTGAATCTTCTGTTAAGTTCAGCCAAGAACTTCAAGGATTCTTTTTGATTCGTAGAGGCAATCAAACCGTCATCAACATAGAGTCCTATGATGGTTTTACTCTCAACTCTTTGTTGTTTATTTAAGACCAATCGAACAAATAAACACGGATCAGTGTCAGACTGTTTGAATCCGATTGTCTTGAGATAGTCCACAATACATTTATTCCAACATCGTGGAGCTTGTTTGAGACCATACAGACTTCTCTTCAGTTTGCACACTTTGTTTGTGCCATCACTAAATCCTTCAGGTTGGTTCATATAGATGTCTTCATCAAGTGATCCATTTAGAAAGGCAGTGGCAACATCAAACTGCATAAGAGTAAGCCCTTCGTTTGCTGCGATGCTTAGGATTGATCTGATTGTCGCCAATCTAGCTACGGGACTGAAAGTTTCGTCATAATCAATCCCTTTCTCTTGCGTGTAACCTCTAGCTACAAGTCGTGCTTTATACTTGTCCAGGCTTCCGTCAGCGTTTATCTTCTTCTTGAAGACCCATTTACATGATATTAATTTTATATCTTTTGGCCGATCTACCAAGATCCAAGTTTTGTTGTCATTTAAAGATTTAACTTCGCTTTTCATAGCCTCAAGCCACTCAGTCTTCTGTGGACTTTTTATAGCGTCTTTGTACGTAGTGGGCTCATCATTGATCAATGTAGAAACAATGAAGTCGTCATATCTGCTTGGAGCCCGCAGTGTAGACCTGTCACGAAGTATTCTTGTATCAGGGATATCATCATGATCTTCGTCTGAATAATTTATTCGACATCCATCTGGTTCAGGAGATGACTTATCCAGATCTTCCTCTTCTTGACTTAAATCATTCGATGTTTGAGGCATTACTTCCGCATTTTGTGGTATATCCTCCCTTGCTTCAAACATTGGTTGATTTTGTGGAGTCTTTGGGAAATTGAGTTCGATTTCTGTCATAGTTTGTTCATCCTCTACCTCAGATTCAGATATATCAGATTCCAATCCAACTGATTTTATTAGAGTTTCTTTAAATGTCACATCTCTCGAACGGATCAATGTAGGTTCGTTGTTTTTATTAAATCCCAGTAACCGATAGCCATCATCACCATCATATCCGATTAAAATACATTTTTGAGCTTTCTTGGACATCTTTGTTCGCTTCTGTTTGGGAATATGTGCAAAACATTCTGTTCCAATTACTCTCAAATGTTTAATGGACGGCTTCTTTCTAAACCATAGCTCAAATGGTGACTTTCCTTCTTGAGAAGTTGGCCCAGTTCTGTTCAGGATATACGCAGCCGTGTTAACAAGCTCTGACCAACAGGCAAATGGCAGTTCTTCGTGAGCGTGCATCATAGTGCGAGCGGCTTCAACGAGGGTTCGATTTTCTCGTTCACTGGACCCGTTTTGCTCTGGTGTATATGACATTGTAAACCGGTGCTGTATGCCATGCGAATGGAGTATCTTCTCAATGGCTTCGTTTTTGAATTCTCCTCCATTGTCGCTAATTATTGTTTTTATAAAATGACCAGCTGTCTTCGTTTCATTGATCATCTGCACAAGCTTGTCTTTGACTTCCGACTTTTGCTTGATGAAGTAGACATGACGAAAGTTGCTGTAGTCATCTTTGAACAGTACGAAATACCGAAACTTCATGAAAGAATTTGGAAACGGACCACATACGTCACTATGTATTATCTGTCCTGGTTCTTTAGCTCTTTCTCTTCTTCCAAATTTATGTCTATGTGTCTTTCCATATACACATCCTGTGCATAATTCAGAATCAAGTTTGACTTTGATACCAAGTTCCTTTTCAATCAATTTTTTAACGTGTATTTTGTTCTGATGTGCGAACCTTTCATGATAAAGTTGCAAAGTGTTTTCCGTTGACAAAGTGTTCATTTCTGGAGTTGGATTTCTAATAGTCTGGACTTTCAGCTTATAGAGACCTCCATTCTTGACTCTTCTGCCAATCAAGTTCACTTTTCCATTATTTATCAGCTGACAGGATTCTCTCTCGGATGTGAAGACACTGTTTTGTAGCTTGTCTTGAGCAGCGAGTACAGAGAACAGGTTGCGTCTTATTGCGGGAACGTACCAAACATCGCATAATGTGATATGCTCTTGTCGACCATGGACATCTGCAATCAATTCGACTGTTCCTTTCCCAATGGCTTCAGTTGTAGATCCATTTGCAGTTGTAACCGTCTGGTTCTTAGTAAAATGTTGAAAATTGGAGAATATGTCAGGTTGACAGGTGACATGGCTTGTTGCACCGTTATCGACGTACCAATTGTCAAGATCTTCAAAGTTGGTCACTGCTTCATTAGTCTCAACTTGCATGAGGGTTAGGTTTAAGTTCTTATTGATAGATTGACTTGTAGATGGTTGTGATTCTTTGGGAGGTTTTCCATCAGCGATCCACTTTCGACATTGTTTGACGTTATGCCCAATAAGTTTGCAATATCCGCATTTTTTCTTCATTTTGTGAGAAGACTTCTGTATTATTAGCGCTTGAGCTTCGGAATCGTCTTCTTTATTCATCAGAGATCTTTCGTAACAGCAAATTTGCGCTGTCAAATTTTCAATGTTACGGTCCTTTTTTGACATGAGCATCCAACTTGACTTGAACGGGAAGTAATCAGGTAACGTTTCTAAAATTTAGCATATGAGTAATATCTCAGGAAGATCATATTTAGTTTCGTCCTTTCGTAGCTCAACCTTTAGTTCATGCCATATGGTCTCTCTCTGGATATATGCATGGACATGTCATGCAGGGGATCTTTGCGATAACTGAAGAAGCTGTAGCAAGCTTTTATCCTCAGATGTGCCGTCGAACAGAGTATGTAATTCATCCCAAATCTGTTTTGCACTCGTCAGTCTCATTACCTTTTGCAAAGTGACATCTGACATATTTGCCATTAGCATGAGCATCGCGGCACTATCTTTTTAATTATAGTCTTGTAGAGCTTTCTGATAACTAGCTTGGTCTGCCGATGTAGCTGTTGCGCCGGGTTGCGTCGGTGGCTTTAGGTTGCCGTTGATAGCGTCCAATCCTCCAGGCGTACCTACCTCGAAGCAGTAACAGTACCTTGCAGCGCCATGTCGACCAATTTTCTTTACCTTCCAAACGACCAATATCAATTTTGCAGCTCGTCGATGGAGTTGACATTTTGACGGATCTTGTTTGAAAATGGTTCGAATTTGGTTTAAAATCGTAGCTAATTATTTTCATAAAACAATTATTTTACACAATCACATAACATGTAAAAATATTTATCTTCGCTTATTACAAATATAATGAAATATTTTACAATATTTTTCGATATAATAAACCACGCTCTGCTACCATGTTGAAGTATTCATATTATATACTGACAAAGACATGACATTGAAGTTTGCTAAAACCTTTTTCTTTTTAACAATAACCGCGCCCCCTATCGCCTATGTCGTCAACAACAACATTATGTACAAAAGTATCTTGTAAAGACAACAACTTTTATCCTGTCATAGATAAGGATCTGTGCATAGATAATACCTACAATAGTAAATCGATTGTTTTTTTTTTCAGAGCATTAAAATGATCACTTATCAAAAAAACAAATGGTTAGTGACTTTAAATATAGTACCTAAGATATTTAAAAAATCGTAACATTATTGTTTTTTAATCAATTAAAATTAAAAATTGATGCGCGTTTACAAAGTCCGTATTCTTATTTCTTACAAAAAGGTACTACATTTGTGGATTTTAACGTGATATTGCAATTATTAGGTACTTATAACTACCACTACATTATACAAATGTAGTACAAAGTCGCTTCTGTCTCTGTCTGCCCCTATGTATGCTTAGATCTGTAAAACTACGCATACGCCCCCGGCTTCGCACGGGTGCAATGATGTATTGCGTATGTATTAAACATATAAACCTTCCCCTTTAATCACTCTATCTATTAAAAAAAAACCGCATCAATATCCGTTGCGTAGTTTTAAAGATACCTACATGACAGACAGACAGATGCGATTTTGTTTTATACTATGTAGTGATTTGACTCTTTAATAAAGTAGATAGTATTCATACTAATTAACACAAATTATAACGAGTCTATCGAGATATTCCTTATTTACCTTTATAATCTTTTGACGACGCGGTTGGCTTGGTTTGTAAAGACCTGCCTACTGAGCCGGTGGTCCCGGGTTCGCTTCCCGGCCAGGGCAAATATTTGTGTGACGAACTCGAATATTTGTTCTTGGGTCATGGTTGTTCTATGTACTGAAGTTTATATTTATCTATATAAGTATGTATATCATCGTCTAGTACCCATAACACAAGCTTGCTTGAGCTTAATTTGGGACTAGATCGATTTGTGTGAGGTTGTCTGATATGTATTTATTTATATAATCTAACGTTTCGTTGGTTTCGTGAGACCACGGCGTATGCAACCCCGCCGAAACGTTAGATTATGAAGGTATTATATAGACCTGTTATAATTTGTGTTAATTATGTGTACAAACCGCGAAAGTATAAAGTGTAGTACCTATTCATACTTCCATATTCGTCAAAAATATATTTAAAGCGCATTCATCGACGGCTGAAAGCCGTTTAAACGCAACATACAGATCTATGGTAACAACACATTGCTAAAATTAAAAACCTCTTTATATCCACCTCAATCCTTTAAAATCAACAAATATTTTGACGACGTGGTTAACGCAGTGTGTAGTGGACCTACTGAGCCGGCGGTCCTGGGTTCGAATCCGAGTGATGAATTCGAATATTTGTTAATTATATGTATTAACTAGCTTTTGCCCGCGGCTTCGCACGCGTAAACAGAATATCATACGTTCACTACACTTATTGCGAGGCCAAAGGCCGAGCTCCGCGTAGCACCGAAGGTGCGGAGCGTCCTAAGGAAGCCACCCACCCACTTAATATAAGTCGAAGTAACTTAATGCGAGGCCGAAGGCCGAGCTCCGCTTAGCACCGTAGGTGCGGAGCGTCCCAAGGAAGCCGCCCACCCACTTAATATAAGTGGAAGTAACTTAATGCGAGGCCGAAGGCCGAGCCCCGCGTAGCACCGAAGGTGCGGAGCGTCCTAAGGAAGCCGCCCACCCACTTAATATAAGTGGAAGTAACTTAACACTTTCACTGCCATGCGCCCACCAGGTGGGCGCCTACGCCGTAGCCGCTACGGCCTACATACGGGTAAAACCGTGTTATCAGCTACACGCGTAGCTCGTAGCACTTTCTGGCACGGAATGTGTTAATGCGAGGCCGAAGGCCGAGCTCCGCGTAGCACCGAAGGTGCGGAGCGTCCTAAGGAAGCCGCCCACCCACCTAATATAAGTCGAAGTAATTTAATGCGAGGCCGAAGGCCGAGCTCCGCGTAGCACCGTAGGTGCGAAGCGTCCCAAGGAAGCCGCTCACCCACTTAATATAAGTTGAAGTAACTTAATGCGAGGCCGAAGGCCGAGCTCCGCGTAGCACCGAAGGTGCGGAGCGTCCTAAGGAAGCCGCCCACCCACTTAATATAAGTCGAAGTAACTTAATGCGAGGCCGAAGGCCGAGCTCCGCGTAGCACCGTAGGTGCGGAGCGTCCCAAGGAAGCCGCCCACCCACTTAATATAAGTAGAAGTAACTTAATGCGAGGCCGAAGGCCGAGCTCCGTGTAGCACCGTAGGTGCGGAGCGTCCCAAGGAATCCGCCCACCCATTTAATATAAGCTGAAGTAACCTAGTGCGAGGCCGAAGGCCGAGCTCCGCGTAGCACCAAAGGTGCGGAGCGTCCCAAGGAAGCCGCCAACCCACTTAATATAAGTTGAAGTAACTTAATGCGAGGCCGAAGGCCGAGCTCCGCGTAGCACCGAAGGTGCGGAGCGTCCCAAGGAAGCCGCCCACCCATTTAATATAAGTTGAAGTGTGTGAGCGGCTTCCCTGGGACGATCTGCACCTTCGGTTCTACGTATAGCTCGGCCTACGGCCTCGCATTAAGTTACTACTTATATTAGTGGGTGGGCGACTTCCCTAGAACGCTCCGCACCTTCGGTGCTACGCTTGTGAACATCATCTTGGTTTAATTAAGATTGGGTCAAGACTTAGGTATGTTTAAAAGATTGTTTTTAATATTTATTGTCTATTGTAGATTTAAAAAACTTAATGCGAGGCCGCCCACACACTTAATATAAGCTTAAATGTGTGAGCGGCATCCCTGGGACGCTCTGCACCTTCGGTGCTTCGTAGAGCTCGGCCTACGGCCTCGCATTAAGTTACTTCTTAATTTAGTGGGTGGGCGACTACTCTAGATCGCTCCGCACCTTCGGTGCTACCATTGTGAACATCATCTTGGTTTAGTTTAAATTGAGGCTAGACTTATGTTTATATATCGTTTTGAATATTTATTGTTTATTGTAGATAACTATTCAAAGCACCTTGAAAAATAATTAGCTCATAGTCCTACCTGAACATATATTAATGACATCTATTAAGATGACAATAAATTATTTTTGTCTTCAATGGTACTAATACTAATATAATAATATGACCTGTCATAATAATGTCCTAAGTAACCTCATGAGATTCAGGTGCCAACTTAACTCAATCGAGCGTACGTCAATAATGGCGACAGCACCACTGAACGGATACGTGATGGCCTCACTGTTTTGTTATCCGTGGTATAATGAATAAGGAAGCAAAGGAAAATGCATGAGATAACACGGTTATTATTTCAGTAGGTTCTGGTTTCAAATCCCGGCTAGGTGAAATCCTTTCTACATAGTAAATTTAATAATTTTGTCTTGTCTCGAATCATGGTTGTTTTTCATATAAAATGCATACATACATTGTCGAGCAGCAACTCTCAATACCTGATACACTGCTGCTTATATTAGGTATGCGATCAATATTCAACAACTTCGGTAGTAATTCTCGAAGTCCAGGTTAACCCATCACAGCTAGACCCTAGCTTGTGCCGAATCGTGGTCACGGGCACGCAACGACGTACGTGAATCCTTGGTGTTGAGGAGACCCATCAATGGCTCCAAAACGTTTCATGTATGGAGCTGGTGTTATTAACTCAGGAAAAATCTTAACAACGCGATGCAGCCGCTAGTATGGAGATTTTGTCAAAGTAACAACGCCATCTAGCGGAAAATTGGGTCATTGAGAACAAAATCTCAACACACCGTTAAAAATAAAGAATTACTGATATTTAATATTTTGAATAAATTTGATATATTAAAAAAAACTACATAGATGCAAAATTGTGGCTAAATATATCGTATATTTATCGTTTATTATACATTTCGCTACCTTATTAGTAAGTTAGGCCAAACACAAACAATACAAAAAATTGCGCCTAATGTTCTAAATGTTGGTTGGTAAAACATATTTAAAAATGTATTTAATTTACTTAAATTGATTCGAAATACTTTTATTTCAATTACACTCGATAAAATGGCATTAAAAATCTGTTTTATTCATTAACATTTTTTATTGCGTCTCCGGGCTTTTTTATGGTCAATACTTACAAACTACAGAAGAATATAATTGCATATTCAATAAAAGAGCATTAATTAGTTCCTATTGTCGCAAATTGTGTTTTTAAAGAAATGTATGTTTTTTTTTGAGCATGAGCCAATTTACAACGAACATTGCACTCATATTTTCGTCTGTGTTGGTCGATAATTGGCGCCATCTTTTCTATCTAACTAAGACGGTTTCCGTAACTCAACGCCTCAAACAACCTTAACCTTATTGTTAATACCGGTGGGCCGCGAGGAGTTATTATGTCGAATTCATACTTTTTAGTTTTTGTACACGTAAAAGCCACGCGGGGGTCGCGTCGTTCTAAATTCAAAATCACAAACGCTGTCATTATAAGGTTACACATTGTAAGGAAAATATTTCATGGAATTTATGTTTTCAGAGATAAATATAAATCAAAATAAAAAGTATCCTATAACCATCTTTGGATGTTCTGCTATTCCTGTACCAAAATTGGTAACTTTTTATCCAGCCGTTTCGGCGTGATGCGAGGACAACGGTTTTTTTGAAAACAGATGGCGCCAGGTTGGCACGGCGAAGCGTGTCCATACAAAACAACTATGCGGCTGCATCACGCTATCGAGATTTTTCCTGAAATCATGACCTCCCTCCATAGAATAGTAGATTGTTAACCAAGGGTAGAAAGTTACCCATTGCACCCGAGATATTTCTGGCGCTCGAACGAAGTGAGAGCGCCAATAGTTCGAGGGTGAAATGGGTTATTTCACCCGAGTTAAACACTCTACTTTTCATTTCGACTGCGAGGAAAATAAAATACTACACTCACATGTCATGAGTGAGTTAAATTAATGTCCATGTTATTTTTAACCAATAATCAATAAAAGACATGGTATTTACAGTGGAAACTGAATAAGTGCTGTTTAGTTCCGCTTATCCAGGTTTTCCATTTATCCAGTTTTCCACTTAAAAACCAGGTTCAAATAAAACGTTTTTTCACTTACAGAGGCTCTCGCTAACAGAGGTTGTGGATGCTAGTAATGTCGCTTATAGAGGTCACGTTTAAATATATATGGTCAATAAAATATCAAGAATTAAGGAATCCTCTTTTATTAAATATGTATGTAGAGGTGTTGGTGTCCACTGCACTACTCTCTCTGCACATTTAAAAAAAAAAAAATCTATACTTTTTTTAATCCATCTAACCATCCATTACTCTTAGAAAAATTATGAATATTAGCCTTTTTGCAAATTCTTCAGCTTTTTCTTTTATCATTGGTCCATTCACTGGTATAGTAGATTGTTAACCAAGGGTAGAAAGTGACCCATTGCACCCGAGATATTTCTGGCGCTCGAACGAAGTGAGAGCGCCAATAGTTCGAGGGTGAAATGGGTAATTTCACCCGAGTTAAACACTCTACTTTTCATTTCGACTGCGAGGAAAATAAATTACTACACGCACATATATGTCATGAGTTAGTTATATTAATGTCCATGTCATTTTTATCAAATAATCAATTAAAGACACGGTATTTATATTTAACCTCGTGTTCCCGCTTTTTCTACTGCAAACTTTCATTCTTCTTATTTAAAAAAAAAAAAAAACTTAAGATAAATTATACGTACTGCCAACATTTAAAAAGTAAAAAAGAAACGACCCAATGCTTTCAATTGTATTTTTGAAATAAATGTACCATCTATCAATAAATGTGGGACGGAATTATATGTAAGTATGTATTATGAATATAAGGCAATTTTTTTTTTAATAATTAAATATATAAAAATAGACATTAATAAATTAAGCTTGCCTATATCTAACCTTTGGAGACCTTTTTTCAATGGCCACTTACCACGGCCGACTAAATTGTACCTAATTTAGTTTGCCACGACGTGCATCTAGAATGCAATTATCTTTGACTCCGTGGCAATTAAAAAAATATTACTTTTCACCCTAGGGATGGAAAAGCTATTTTCCACCCGGCTATCTATTCATGAAAATGACACTTTCCAAACAGGAGAGATGAAAATTATTTTTCTTATACAAAATACGTAGTTAAAACACGAAACATAATGTTAACGAAACAAACTACCGTCCTTCTGACGGTTTATTAAAAATACAAATTTTATAACGCGGAGCTATTCCACTCATAGAGGTTTCGGAGACGGCTGCTTCCAGTTACAGAGGTAAAAATAAGAAATTTTCGAAAAAATGGATTCCGCTTATAGAGTTCCCAAAATTCCACTTATAGAGGTAATTCGTTGCCAAGGGACTGGAACCGAGAACTTGGGTCCACTTAAAGAGGTTTTCCACTAACCCAGGTTCCACTTATCCAGTTTCCACTGTATATTTAATCTCGTGTTCCCGCTTTTTCTATTGCAAACTTTCATTAAGTATAATTATTCTTAATAGAAAAAAAAAGTTAAAATATACGTACCGCCAATATTTAAAAAAAAAACAAATCCAATGGTTTCAATTTTGTTTTTTATATAAATGTTTTTTATATAATTCTATCAATAAAATGAGGGACAGAATTATATGTACGTATTATGAATATAATAATACATACATATTTATATTTAATAATAATTGGATATAAGGTGAGTCGGGGCTATTGTAGCTATGGGGTTATTGTATCTTCTTACCATTATAATGGTCTGTGACCCTTAAAAAGGTCTGTGTATATATAGGATTGTGTATATATACCATTGGTCTGTGTATCCTATATATACACAGACCAGTAAGAAGATACAATAACCCCATAGCTACAATAGCCCCGACTCACCTTAAATAAATATATCTAACCTTTGGAGATTTTTTTTTAATCGCCACTTACCACGGCCGACTAGATTGTACCTAATTGAGTTGGTCACGACGTGCATGTAGATGGCAATAGTCTTTGACTCCGTGGCAATTAAAAAAAAATTACTTTCCACCCTAGGGATGGAAAAGCTATTTTCCACCCGGCTACCTACTCATGAAAATGACACTTTCCGAACAGGAGAGATGAAAAATTTATTTTCAATACAAATTTAGGATTTTATAATAGTATAGATATCGTTCTCTAGTAGGTAACCATGGTACATGCTCAGCTTAGTTTGGGACACTAGGTCGATATGTCGCACCTTTAGAATTATGGTGACCTAATTCAAAATTGTCGACACTTCAATTTTAAATTATATATTTAAAATTATAGCTAATTCTAAAACTTCTAAATTTTGAATTAGGTCACTATAATTCGAAAGGTGCGATGTGTAAGATTGTAAGAGTGTAAGATAAGAAAATAGCATAATAAACAGAATACCCATTTTAATATGCCTAGGGTATCTCAGTTGGTTCTGAGTTATTTGATATTTGCCACTTGATAAAAGCAAGGACATCAATCATCATACAAACACTAAAGTAGAGTGTTTGTATGCAAGTAAATATGGATGTCATCACGATAACCTCTTCTCCAATGTGAGGTTTGTATTAATAATAGATTAGGAAGTATAGTATCAATTAATCAATAAATATTAAGAGGCCTTATTCCTTTTAAAATTTATTTTTCTCATATTATGACAGATACACTGATAATTTCAACAAACTTTTGAAGTGAATAATATTTTTCCCCGAGTTCTAGGTAGTAACATAGCTATTTCATGCTTTCATTGCGTGCAGTCGAAAATAAGTTGTAAAAACTAATTTTTCGCGTGAATTTTGTCAATTTCGATTAGTTTTTGAAATAAAAATTATCAATGAATAATTCAAACTGTAGGTTTCAAATATATACCAATACATCCCAATAGCTCTGTTCTAGGTAGCAACATCAATAATATGTTAAGAAACATGTTTGAACATAAAAAAAATGTCTGAAACAATCAGCATTTTGAAAGGAATAAGGCCTCTTAAATGGTCGGCAACGCGTGTGTGATGCTCCTGGCGTCGCAAGCGTCCATAGGCGGCGGTAACATCAGGTGGGCCACATGCTTGTTTACCATCGTAGTATAAAAATAAATCTCACACTCACATTCGTGTCATAAAACAGCTGTATGACCGTAGCGAGATCACGGACATATGCAATTAGTATAAGCTCGAATTTGGCTGCCGAGATGTGGTCGTAAACTGATCCAATGTCACGTATCTGTTTGCAGCTAGCGAACTGTGAAACCGCATATGACAAGTTCATGTGTCCGTGTGTCCATCTATACTAAAACCTGACCAGAAATATATGAGGACTAGCTTTTGCCCGCGACTACGTACTCGTGGAACTTGATAAAATGGATTATTAAAAGCGCCTAAGCAAATGTAAGAGCAACTGTGCTTTTGGTCTAATAATTACATTTCCTACAGGGTCACCGGACCCCAACAGAAATGTTCACTCACTTTTCAATCTTTTTAGGTATAATTTCCATGATGAAAACTATCCTATGTCCTTCCTCGTATCTTAAACTATCTCTATGCCAAATTTCATCAAAATCGATTCAGCGGTTTAAGCGTGAAGAGGTAACAGACAAACAGACACACTTTCGCATTTATAATATTAGTATAGTATGGATTGTCAAGAGGGCGCTATTTATAAGATTTATATGGCAATTATTCTGCAACCAATCGCACTATAATGAATTAATGACATTAGTTTAAATACCTCTTAGTTCCTGTGGTAACTAACTAACTAACTAACTGAGCGCAACAACCCAAAGTGGATCTTGGCCTCGGACACCAGATCACGCCACGCTCCACGATCCTGAGCCAGCTCTCGCCAGTTAAGGATGCCTAGGTCGTCCCTGAGATCTTTTTGGACTTCATTACTCCAGCGATATCTAGGCCGTCCTACGGGTCTGCGACCACTCGGTCTTCCCAAATAAGCGGTTCTTGTGGCGTGATCCTCTCCCATTCTCTCAACGTGCCCGAGCCAGCGGAGTCTGGACGCCTCGGTCTCTCCTATAATATTAGGCTCCCGCACTAAATCTTCGATCTCTTTATTCTTTTTCAGTCTCCAGCTTCCATCTTCTCTTCGGGTCGAGCCCAGAATCTTCCGCAAGGTCCTCCTTTCCGCCACTAATAGCTTACTTTCTTCCTTCAAGGTCAGAGTCCAAGCTTTGCAACCGTAAGTTAAGATTGGTCTAATAACGGTTTTGTTCGGTTTAGTTCCTATGGTAACCTCGTAATATCATTTCATGGAAATGCACTATTTTCCTGACGTGTAGTAAACACCGTATCCATACTAATATTATAAATGCGAATGTATCTGTCTGTCTGTTACCTCTTCACGCTTAACCGCTGAATCGATTTTGATGAAATTTGGCATGGAGATAGTTTAAGATCCGAGGAAGCTTGAGCTTCAGTGAGTGAAAGAGTTAGTGAGCTAAACCAATTGATATAGCTCCTTTGAATCACTTACTCGCGAGCTACATGTCTAATAGAATACTTTTTATCCGTCTACGGTAAAGAAAAAAACACTCGGACGAAGTTGCCTCCTAGTCCATACTAATCCATACTTCCATACTAATATTATAAATGCGAAAGTGTGTCTGTCTGTCTGTTACCTCTTCACACTTAAACCAGATAGTTTAAGGACATAGGATAGTTTTCATTCTGGAAATTATACCTAAAAAGATTGAAAAGTGAGTGAACATTTCTGTTGGGGTGCGGTGACCCTGTAGGACATGTAATTAGACCAAAAGCACAATTGCTCTTAGATTTGCTTAGGCGCTTTTAATAATCCCCTTTATCAAGTTCCACGCGTACGTAGTCGCGGGCAAAAGCCAGTGTTTCATAAATGTGTTGTTTCTGTTTGCAACCAGCCAGCTGTGAAACCGCACATGACAAGTTCACGTTTAATATTACTACCTACGTTAGGTTACACGGGGAAGTTTCAAAACCACCAATTGAAACTCGGTAGTACGTAAATTGAGGTTACTTTGATCGAGGGGGTTATATTGAGTTATATTATTGTCAGAGTTATCATGAAACTCAAAACTTGTGAGCTGTCTACACTTCTCTATACCTTAATTTCAAATTACTTCAACAACGAAGGACGTTTGAATTCAACGGTGCCTAATGTTTGTTGTAAATTTGTGAAACATGTAATGTCTCGGTATTTTTTAGGGTTCCGTACCCAAAGGGTAAAAACGAGACCCTATTACTGAGACTTCACTGTCCGTCCGTCCATCCGTCCGTCTGTCACCAGGCTGTATCTCAAGAACGGTGATAGCTAGACAGTTGAAATCTTCACAAATGATGTATTTCTATTGCCGCTATAACATTAAATACTTAAAATAAAATAAAATAAATATTTAAGGGGGGCTCCCATACAACAAACTTGTTATAGATTATGGTACGCAACCCTTCATGCGCGAGTCGGACTCGCACTTGCCCAATTGTTTAATATGGCTACACACTTATATTAAACCATTAATACAAAGATATAACCACAAAAAAAAGTTGAAATATAAATTGCTAAGATGTAAAAGCCTTTCAGATAAACGGGTGCCCTTCGCTTGGTCTAAAATTTTATGTTCTAAAATTGTTTGGCCGAAAATGTTTGGTCTAATATTTAATGGTATACTTATTATTTAGCATAAAGATTTTTTTGCATACATATGTTTTGTCCTAAAACATGTTTGACCTAAAATTGTTTAGTATATTTTTTTTTATGACTAAAAGGCTAAAAGTATAATATTGTTAGGTATAATTATTCTTTAGCCTAACATAAAACCTCCTAAAAACCCATATGCTGAAGCGAGCAAGCGAAAGTATAAGTCGCTCCCAGAACAATAGTTTAGGTTAGGTTAGAACTGCGTCCCCAACAAAAATAAGGCGCTCCCAGAACAGTAGGTTAGGTTAGGTTAGAACTGCGTCCCTAACAAAAATAAGGCGCTCCCAGAACAGTAGATTACGTTAGGTTAGAACTGCGTCCCCAACAAAAATAAGGCGCTCCCAGAACAGTAGGTTAGGTTAGGTTAGGTTAGAACTGCGTCCCTAACAAAAATAAGGCGCTCCCAGAACAGTAGGTTGAGTTAGGTCAGAACTGCGTCCCTAACAAAAATAAGGCGCTCCCAGAACATTAGGTTAGGTTAGGTTAGAACTGCGTCATGTCGCAGAGGGAAGCCTCGGAGCGGGAGCGTGAGGAAAGAGCAGACGCGCTCCCGATCCGACGCAGACGGTTGGGGAGACGGCGCAGGCGGTACGCCGCCCGCCTTCTCCCCCAGTAGGACCAGTGGGTTAGGGGCCCGTGGGTCCTACTCTCGCGAGGGAACTTCGGCAAGCTGCCGGAGCAGCCGGGGGGGTGTCGTGGTAGAATGCTCGCGACCCCATGGCACCCCCCTAACGGCAGCGAGGGTGCACCGGAGTGGGTTTAGTGGGTAGTCTCCTTCTCTCCCTCTTCCTAAGAGGGGCCAGAAGGAGGAGTCCGACATAACCCCGAATGGCTTCCCTAAGCCGAGGGGTATGCGTAAGGCATTCCCACTCCGAGAAAAAAAAAAAAAAAAGTTAGAACTGCGTTCTAACAAAAATAAGTCGCTCCCAGAACAGTAGGTTAGGTTAGGCTAGAACTGCATCCCTGACAAAAATAAGTCGCTCCCCGAAAACTAGGTTAGGTTAGGTTAAACTGCGTCCCCAAAAGTAAGGCGCTCCCAGAACAGTAGGTTAGGTTAGGTTAGAACAGCGTTCCCGACAAACATAATTCACTCCCAGAACAGTAGGTTAGGTTAGGTTAGAACTGCGTCCCTGACAAAGATAAGGCGCTCCCACAACGGTTGGTTAGGTTAGGTTAGAACTACGTCTCTGACAGAAATAAGGCGCTCCCAGAACAGTAGGTTAGGTTAGAACTGCGTCCCTGACAAAAATAAGTCGCTCCCAGAACAGTAGGTTAGGTTAGGTTAGAACTGCGTTCCCGACAAACATAATTCACTCCCAGAACAGTAGGTTAGGTTAGGTTAGAACTGCGTCCCTGACTAAAATAAGGCGCTCCCACAACGGTTGGTTACGTTAGGTTAGAACTACGTCCCTGACAGAAATAAGGCGCTCCCAGAACAGTAGGTTAGGTTAGGTTAGAACTGCGTCCCTGACAAAAATAAGTCGCTCCCAGAACAGTAGGTTAGGTTAGGTTAGAACTGCGTTCCCGACAAACATAAGTCGCTCCCAGAACAGTAGGTTAGGTTAGGTTAGAACTGCGTCCCTGACAAAAATAAGGCGCTCCCAGAACAGTAGATTGGGTTAGGTTAGAACTGCGTCCCTAAGAAAAATAAGGCGCTCCCACAACAGTTGGTTAGGTTAGGTTAGAACTGCGTCCCCAACTAAATCTAAGTAATATACATTTTTAATTTAATAAATGCGACAGTTTGGATGCGATTATTATTGACACCAATATTCGGAATACCAATTTTATGCCAAAAATACATTCGACCAAACAATGTTATTCCATACAAATGTTAGACTAAACAATTTTCGGCCAAAAAAATATATGCAAAACAATTTCGGCCAAACAATTTTCGACGTAAAAAATAATCGACCAAAGATTATTAGGCCAAAAAATATGTGCCGAAAAAAATATCGGCCAAAAAATTTTAGACAAACAGATATAGACAAACAGAGATAGATATAATGGGATGTGTTCTGAGGAATTGTTTGACATGATGCCCACGGCTACCTTCTACCATCGCACTGCTCGCCATCGGCAGGGTGTTCATCCTCACATGCTGGAGCCTAAATGGTCGAGAACTGTCCGGTTCCAGAGGAACTTCCTACCGCGAACGCTTCGCATGTGGAATGAGCTCCCTGCCGAGGTTTTCCCCGGGGGCTACAGTATGCGGTTCTTCAAGAGGGGAGTAAATAGGTTCTTAAAGGGTCGGCAACGCGCGCGTGATGCTCCTGGCGTTGCAAGCGTTCATAGGCGGCGGTAACTGCTTAACATCAGGCGGGCCGCATGCTTGTTTGCCACCGTCGTAGTATAAAAAAAAAAAAAAAAGACCCCAGATAAACAATGCAAAGATCGACACAATCTTAAGGAAAATATCGAAAGGTTATCAAGCGTTAGGGAGTTTAACACGCTGGACCGGTAATCCAGAGGTACCGGGTTCGATCCCCGATCTCTTTCGCCAGGTTACGCATTTAAATTTTTCTTTATACCTATGTTTGTTTTTTGTATGGATACACCATTATGCCGTCAATTGGAGACCGATTCTCAAATATATTTTTTTATCTGAAAGAGTATGTAGTACTGAGGTGGACCGTTGTCACCATGTCGGGATCTGATGATGGTCCTAGGGAAATCGATAGCAAACCTCAAATAATTTAAGCACTAGTTAATAATGTTTTTCATGTATCTAATAAAGTTATTCAAGTATTTGTGTCTGGTAGTCACCATTCTCATTATGATGAGCTGATGATAACAATATACAACTAGTTGGTGTTTTCTGCTATGCTGTTTGGCAGATACTTAGAATTTATATTGTACTATTGTGTTTCATAAAATAAATTGAAAAATGACGAAAGAAATAAGAAACCTAAAGTACAACTCCTTAATGGTTAATGGGTAATTCTTGAGAAAAAAAATTTCTTCTCATTCATGTTGGTTATTTTTTGTGCAAAAGTGATTAATAAATTTGACCCTTTAAATAAAAGCGAACCAACATCGTGTTAAAAAGAATTTCCTTTGTCGTAGTCGGGTAAAAATATCCTATAACAATCTTTGGATGTCAAGAGTGCCTTCAGGCGTACTGTACTTGTATGCTGTCAAATACAGTGACGGGACGCTACATAAACATAACACAAGTGTTAATTAAACCTGTCAGGAGCTACGTTTCTGTTTTGACAGCTGCCAGAATTGGGTGATGTTTGATTTGGGTAGGTATAGAAATATTGTAATTTATGGCTCAGTTTCATTGGGCGATAGGGCCCGCATGCGGGGTGCGGTAGATTTCCATAACGCATGCCATTATGAGTTTCACAGGTCGTTATACCGTATGCGGGGAGTCCTGTCCGTCGACATACGGACCGAGTTATCGACTTGTGAGTTTCACTAGTTGTTATACCGCTTGCGGGGAGTCCCCGCATGCCGTATGTCGACCGAGTTATCGACCAATGAAACTGAGCCATTAGTGCCTTATGCTTATGACACTTGCGATTTGCGAGCGAATTTTGTATGGCGGCGATCACGCAGCGAGTTCGCCGCGACGCTTATTTGTATAGAAAACTCGCTCGCAAATCGCAAGTGTGATAAGGCCCTTAGTCCGTGAGCTCTAGGAATGAGATTCGGGTTTTAAAACCCGATAAACGTTTTTTCGGCCGTCGCCATATTTAGAATGTTTAGCAGAAAGTACTTATGTATTTTAGATCAATAGGCCGATATGGCATTTTCTGCCCTGAGGGGGTTTCACTCCGCTCCAAGTGTCAAAAATCATACCTATTAATTTCGGGTCACAATTGTGCCCCGGCCCGCCCATTGCCCCACCTTTATTCGGCTAAGGTCGGCACGTTCGAAGCGAAGACAACGCATATAGATTATATTTTTATTATTTATATATTATTATGATTTTTTATTATTTTAACCGACTTTAAAAAGGAAGAGATTCAGTGTTCGCTACATCGAATCGTTTTGTACGTTATTTCACAGAGATTATCTCCGTAAAGTGTAAATTAATTTTCATTTTTCTTATTAGTTAGAGAATACGGTTACTACTACGGTTTTCCCATTAACATCAAGTCATGATCTGATGATGGGATACTTGCCTACTAGATCTCGGGACTCAACTGGTTCAACGTAGACAAGTGTGGTTTTCGTTTTTCTGCTCGCTTTACTGAACATGTATAGCCAGTATCATAAAATTGACCTGATGATGGACCCTGGAAATATAGACTGGATCTCAAGATTGGTTCAACGCAGACATGTGCGGTTTTCACATTTCGATTCACCACAATAAACATTTAGACCCAGTATCATAAAATTTACCTGATCATGGATCATGGAAGTGCCAACTGGATCTCGGGACTAGTTCAACGTAGACAAGTGTGGTTTTCAAGGTGTTAAAAAAATAATAAAATAAATAAAAATGTTTCATTTTACAAATTTCCAAAGGCTGATAACAGGTAAGATTTTACATAATATAAACACATTCTAAAAAACTAACCTAGGGTGCCGCCCGCAGTGGTGCAGGTTTCCCTTTTGCTAATGTAGGCAACCCTAGGAGTATGACACGCCCCACAGAAGCTGCAACCAACAGCGTCGTACGTCATTAAAAATAGCCAATCAGGTACGAGTAGGCTAATTCCTTTGCAAAAGCGGCAAATAACAAAAGAGTGCGGCTTCTGTAGTGTCTTTATTCTGTGCCTGGGGGTGAAAACCTCACTTCCTGGCCAAGGCAAGACGTAAATCTTTTGACAAACTACAGGCGGTAATTAGTAAAGCCCTAGATTCCATCTTATGGCAAAGTTTAGGTGAACCTTCGGTTCAGGCCACGAACACCTGCGATCTGGTACATTCACGTATTCATCACCGCCCTAGGTATGTAATGTAATATTACTGGCAAGAAGTATTTTTCGTTATTTGTCCGATAGTTGGTTGGTCCATAGTTGTCCCCGAAAACATGCCCAAAAGTCCCATAACAATAAAAAAACGCAATACACAAGGCGCACTCTTCGCAAAAGCCGTCAAAAGAATTAACCTACCAGTACTTGATTGGAAACTCGAATGACGCACGACGCTGTTGGTTGCGGCACGCTGAGGGGCGTGTCATCTAGGGTTGCCAACACAAACAAAACGGAAACTATATCTCGGTATATGTACTTATTTTTTTACATGCTACTTTTACTAAATACGACGCATCTGACCCGATCTTTATGATGACAAACATTGAAAGTGCCTAATGCATCTCAGGATTGGTTCAACGCAAACATGTGCGCTTTTCGCATTTCAGCTCACCTCAATGAACATCTAGAGCCGGTGTCGTAAAATTTACCCGATGATGGACCCTGGAACTCAAATCGTCATCACGTCTATTATACGATATTGACTCTAAGTAAGTAAAACGGAAACGGCTACGCATTTACGTTGCATTTACTTACTGAAAATGTATCTGATTTAGAAGATATAAGAAACAATTGCTAGTTTATTTCTAGTTTTGTATTATACCCGATGAAACCACTAGAAGTTGCGTAATGACTTTCAAACATAAATTGCCGAAGAGAACGTCTGCAATTATAATTCCAAGAGCGCTTTCAGTAATGTACATTTCTTAAATTCAATTAGTACAAGCGCCATTTTTCTTTTGGTTCGTCTTCTTCGACATGAACAGTCGAGCTTATTTACTATCCGACCACGACAAAGCCAAAAAGAAGGGTTTTAATTTGATGCTTAGCAGTCTATCACACTAATATTATATAGGCGAAAGTTTGTGAGTGTGTTCGTGTGTATGTTTGTTACTTCTTCACGCTCAAACGGCTACCCCAACATTGATACATTCACATTTTAGTATAAAGCGACCTTGGATTAACACAAAGGTCACTTTTTATCCCGTAAAATGTAATGTTCCCGTGGGATGAGCGGGTAGCACCGCGCGTCGCTACTAGTATGAATATAATTTATGTTTGTATCATCTCTATGTACCATAAAGAATATAATATTTTTTTGACTTTATTCATACAAATATAAATTATAGGTATTCATATATAGACTTGTATCTTGTATAATGCTAAACTTATACAGGGTGTAACGGATCGAGGGACTTTTAAGCAAACGGGAAATTGTTCAGACTGAGTAGGTACTTCATTTTTCACCAATGACCTAAATATTTCGATTCATTTTTGAGATACAGTTTGTTAAACATTTGTGTAAAAATCTGCACATACCAAACCTAGCATCTTTAAAGATCGCTTAAGTTTTCAATTTTAAATTTTAATAAAACCTTTGAATTAGTAGGGTTGTCACTGATATTAAAATAAAAAAAAATTATGACTTTTTTTTTACTTTTAAATCCAGCTTTATAAAAAATAAAATAAAATAAAAATAGCCTTTATTCTACCACAATATAATACATGCCTTTGATTAAATATATTAATCTGTGCTTATGTACGGAATGTCATTTGATATTTTCCACTCGCTTTTCGGTGAAGGAAAACATCGTGAGGAAACTGTTATAGTAGCCAGTCTATTATTGTCTATGTTCATATATTAAGTATTGTCTTTGATACATTTGTCATCTTGTCCGTCTTATACAATATATATTACTGGTGTCATAAAGTCAAGTCTTTTATTAATATGTTTGTTAATATGTCTTAGCACACCACCTCGTACATGGTGTCAGAAGTCGTGAAGTGGTGCTGCAGTTAATAAAACAGTCGTCATGGCAGAGGAATGTAAAGTTCAAGTCGCGCAAAGAAAAACCGCAATGGGCATGGGGTGCGCTCCCATGAGTACGGTAGGCAATATGGCGGACAACTGGAAAAGATTTTTCCAATCCTTCAAATTATACCTACGGTAAACCGTGATGTACCGCCGAAGATCGACGCTCCAAGAAAGGTACCGTTTGCACTGTATTCTAAGCTGCAACAGGAACTGGACAGGATGGAGCAGATGAACGTCATCACGAAAGTCACCGAGCCGACTGAATGGGTTAGTTCTCTCACTGTCGTAGAAAAGAAAAATGGTCAGTTAAGGGTGTGTCTTGACCCCAGGAACTTAAATCAAGCTATATGTCGTAGTCAGTACCCAATTCCCACAGTAGACTTAGTGAGGTCTAAGATGATCGGTGCTAAGTATTTTTCAACTCTAGATGCTACCAGTGGTTTTTGGATGTGTCGTCTGAATGAAGAGAGCTCGTATCTCACGACATTCAACACGCCATTTGGAAGATATAGATTTAATCGCCTTCCATTTGGAGTCAGCTGTGCTCCTGAGTATTTTCACCGAGTTATGACAGAAAGCTTTGGTGATATACCCGGTGTAATGGTCTATAGTGACGACATACTAGTCTCAGGTTCAACGTTGAATGAACACAATGAACGTCTGAAAATGGTCTTCGAAAAAGCTTTGAAGCTTAATGTTAAATTTAATCGTGTCAAATGTTCGTTTGGAGTTACTCAAGTAAAGTATTTGGGTCATGTCTTCTCAGGTCAAGGAGTTACAATTGACAGTGACAAAATCAGGGCAATTTCCGAAATGCCATCGCCTACATGCACCAAGGATCTGCAAAGATTTCTTGGCATGGTCAATTATTTAGGTCCATTTATAGACAATTTGGCTAAAGAGGTTGCCCCGTTAAGAGATTTGTTAAAAAAAGACTCTGTTTTCATCTGGAATGAAAATTACGAGCATATTTTTAAGCGTCTAAAAAGTCTTATTTGTCATGCTCCTGTCTTAACGCACTTTGACGTGAAAGCTCCTACTGTCGTGTCAGTAGATTCTAGCAGTACAGCGGTCGGCGCTGTATTGTTGCAAAACAATCATCCGGTCTACTATGCTTCGAAAACATTAACTGTCTCTCAGCAAAACATGGCGCAGATCGAAAAAGAACTGTATGCGATAGTCTTCGCATGTGTTAAATTTCATCAGTTCATATATAATTATTAATTTTTTTACATTAATTCAATTATTATTTCTATTTATAAAATTAATTCATGCTTTACATTATTAAAAAATTTAAAGTATTCTTATTCTAACTTGTGGAAGTCGCCTCTTTGGCGTAGACCTCCCCCAGCTTCCTCCAGGTATCTCTGTCTTTAGCTCGCTTTCTCCAGTCTAATCCACATCTTTCTTTAAATACGTCTTCCCATCTTTTTTTCGGTCTACCTCTTTTTCTTTGTCCTTCTCTTGGTTGCCATTCTGTAATTATGTTAGTCCATCTCTCGTTGTCCATTCTGATCACAATCCAGCTTTACTATTATAATAATCGATTATTAATTATCGATTTGTGTGAGGTTGTCCAATATTTATTTATCTAATAAGTCGATTGTAGTTCACTCAGATGACACTGTCCAGTCTTTAGAAATGTTCCACCCTGTATAATGATAAAAGAGGTTTTTATAAATAAAACAGAATTTTACGCGAACCACTACATTGCGGGGGATCCTAACCTACGGTCTGCAAGCAGTGCTTTGACGCTGAGCTACCGCAACATTGCTCGCATCGCCTGAAATTAATTATAATAAATTATTTATTTCGATCATCCATAGTTTGTTAGTAAGGCTTACAAATCAAGTCGATAAATTAAACACTAGAATAACACGGTACAATAAAGTATGTCATTATATAACATATTGGGCTGCACCCTTACAGTTTGACCAAAAAGAGTAGAAATTAAAAAGTGGCAATACTGTAGTGTCGTCTCTGTTTTCTTAGATTGATTAGAAAGGGAAGACACTACAGTATTGCCACTTTTTAATTTCTACTCTTTTTGGTCAGACTGTAATCTGCATCATCCAGAATTTAAATAAATTAGCATTATCTATCTATATATATATTACGCGAGGCCGATTTTTGTACATCCCATCAGATCTACAGTTATGGTCCGATTTTGATAAATGATATGTCATTAGATTCGTCTCATGCTGGAGAGGTGCATAAAACTCTTGGAATTTTAATTTTTTCCTGAAAAGGTACTGAAAAATGGATTTGAAAAAACTACTGTGCGCTAACCACGTGACTTTGACCACGTGACCTGTGATCCCTATTTTGACATAAGATGACCAAATAATAATAAGCATGATTTGCTCACAAACCTGTAGTAAGTTGTTCAGCATGATGAAATATTATTTTTGAGTCGGCAACATAATATCCGCAACACTTAAAACATGTACAAATATGCAAAAATAATTTTACAGTTTGTTGACAATGAATGACAGTAGCCATATTCTGACAACTTTTAATGTCTTTTTTATTGGGGGCTATTATGTCAATGCTCTAAATTGCCAGGTTGTTTTTTTTTTTTAAATGTTGATATGGAAACTTATTTCGCATACCTGTTAAAAATGTGGAGAAAAAAGCCGGTCAAGTGTGAGTTGGACTGGTGCTCGAAAGACTAGAAAAACTGACCGTCATTCAAGAATAGATTATTTCTATAGGCGAGTTTTACTAAATCTAAATCAAAGCAGAAAAAAAATAGTAAAACTAATTTAAACGTCATTCAAATATGTAAATTTATGGTAGATTATTATAAATATGAATATATAAGTCCATCAAAAAAATAATTCCAAGGAAAATGGCATGAGTTATGGTAAATTAAATGGTATTTTACAAGAAGAAACTTAGTCCTTCCGCTTGCATGTCGACGGGATGGGAAATGTGGCCGAGTTGAGAATATGGACGACTTGACAATGTAGATAAGTTGGGAATGTATCTTCATTGGTAATATGGATGAGTTGGTAAAATGGACGAGTTGGAAATGTGGACGAGTTGGGAATATGGACGAGTTGGGAATATGGACGAGTTGGGAATGTGGATGAGTGGGCAAAGTAAACAAGTTGGGAATACGGACGAGTGGGCAATGTGGACGAGTTGGAAATGTGGATGAGTTGGCAAAATAAACAAGTTGGGAACACGGACGAGTGGGCAATGTGGACGAGTTGAGAATATGGACGAGTTGGCAATGAAGACGACTTGGTAATACGGACGAGTTGTAGATATGGAAGATTTCGCAATAAAGACGAGCTGATAAAAAGGACAAGTTGGTATTGTAGACGAGTTGGGTGTATCGTCGAGTTGGGAATATGGACGAGTTGGAAATGGGGATGAATTGGCAATGTGGATGAGTTGGTAAAATTGACAAGTTGGGAAAATGGACAAGTGGGCACTATGGACGAGTTCGCATTATGGACGAGTTGGCAGTGAAGACGAGTTGGTAATACGGATAAGTTGGCAATGAAGACGACTTGGTAATACGGACGAGTTGGTGATATGGAAGATTTGGCAATAAAGACGAGCTGATAATAAGGACAAGTTGGTATTGTAGACAAGTTGGGTGTATCGTCGAGTTGGGAATATGGACGAGTTGGAAATGTGGATGAGTTGGCAATATGAATGAGTTGGTAAAATTGACAAGTTGAGAACATGGACAAGGGGGCAATGTGGACGAGTTCGTATTATGGACGAGTTGGCAATGAAGACGAGTTGGTAATACGGACAAGTTGGTATTATGGACGAGTTGTGAATATGGACGAGTTGGGAATGTGGATGAGTTGGCATGAACAAGTTGGGAACACGGACGAGTGGGCAATGAAGACGACTTGGTAATACGGACGAGTTGTCAACGTGGACAAGTTAAGAATATGGACGAGTTGGAAATGTGGATGAGTTGGCAAAATGAACAAGTTGGGAATATGGACGAGTTGGCAATAAAGACGAGCTGATAATAAGGACGAGTTTGTATTGTAGACGAGTTGGGTGTATCATCGAGTTGGGAATATGGACGAGTTAGAAATGTGGATGAGTTGGCAATGTGGACGACTTGGAATTGTGGACGAGGTGGGAATATGGACGAGTTGGAAATGTGGACGAGTTGTATTTGTGGACGAGTTGGCATTGTGGACGAGCAAGTAATATGGACGCGTTGGCATTGTGGATGAGTTGGGAATATAAACGAGTTGGCAATGAAGACGAGTTGCTAATACGGACGAGTTAATAATATGGACGAGATTGGCAATAAAGATGAGTTAATAATAAGGACGAGTTGGTATTGTAGACGAGTTGGGTGTATGGACGAGTTGGAAATGTGGACGAGTTAGCAATATGGATGAGTTGGCATTGTGGACGAGTTGGGAATATAGATGAGTTGGCAATAAAGACGAGTTGGTAATATGAACGAGTTGGCAATGTAGATGAGTTGGGTGTATGGGCGAGTGGGCAATATGAACGATTTGGAATTGTGTACGAGTTGAGAATGTGGACGAGTTGTATTTGTGGACGAGTTGGCATTGTGGACGAGTAAGCAATATGGACGCGTTGGAATTGTGGACGAGTTGGTAATATGGACGAGGTGGCATTATGGACGAATTGGGAATATGGACGAGTTGCCAATGGAGACGAATTGGTAATATAGACGAGTTTGCAATGCAGATGAGTTGGGTGTATGAACGAGTTGGCAATGTAGACGTGTTGGGTGTATGGACAAGTTGGCATTGTGACCCAGATGGGAATATAGACGAGCTGACATTGTGGACGAGTTGGCAATGTGGAATAATTAACATGTTACGCTAACATGCGAAACTTGATGGAGAAATAACCTACATATGATGCAAATTTCAAAAAATCGACGCGCTCAAGAATAAATCATATTTGAATTAATGACGTCTGGCTGATCATTCTTATTCTCATTCAAAATAAAAATTGTCAAATTCTGCGGTCAACAAAACAAATTGATTTTATAAGGTTTCCGTTTTTACCGAATATGGTAAGGAACCCTAAAATTAGGTTTATATTATAGGCTTGAGAGTCTTTAGCATCTCCCTCACTCTTCTGTCAGACACAATTTCAATGAGAGGAAAGACACGAAAGTTTGAATTATTCTTTTTTCAAACATGTTTAGCTGTTTTATATATTGTTTTTTCTTATTACACATATTTGACACATTCTTTTTTTTATGGTGGAGTATTGTTGGTCAGTAATTTATTTAGATTAGTAAGTAGGGTTTGATTAAGTATAACTAGCGTAAGAATTTCAAACACAATGTGTAATTGTTATTGAATAAATGATTGATGATGATGACATGGCAGCACCCATATTAAGAAAACTTGCACGATCTAATGAATTTCATAAAAAAAAACAAGCATTGATAATAGTGGTTTTTCGTGTATCTATAAACGTTTTTTACTCTCTATTTCATACAATTGAGTTTTTGTAACATTTTTTATTATTAATATTGTGAAATATTTACGATTATAAATGAATACATAAACAGTTACGCACTCCATGATTTCCTGTTTCCTCAAATCTGTCGTTTCGATTCATGTGCTATTTCTGGAAATTGATAGAAATCGATCAAATCGATAAATTTATGTCCTGAAGAAAGAACAACAAATTAAAATTCTACCAATCTTATGTTCGGTCCTATGAAAATATGTCAATTATATTTTTAAGATATGGGACTATTGTCATGAATATATTTTTCCATAAATCGAATAATATGCATTTTATTTGTGAAACAGATCAGCAGATCACATGTCATGCACAAGTTATTTTTACAAAAGAGTTGAATAAATTGTCACGATGAAGCTGGCAGTTGGCTATCAGGCCTGCCTCTAGCCTGGCATGTTTTAACGTTTTTAAAACATAATTTTAATGTGTTTTTTTACAGTATTAATTTATTCTTCATTCCCCAAAAACTTCTTATCGATAAAGTAGTTATTTTCTGTAACACTACCGGATTTCCATATTCTAGCGGCGGTTCGACGCCGCAACGGGTCTCTAGTATACAATAATGTTCCAAACAGCCTTGTTAACCAACTTGATACTTTTAATCACTTAAGTGCTATGCGGTAAAATTATCTACCTACTGCACGTTCGTTCTCAAATAAAGATTAACTATGTATGTACAACAACACTAAAGACTAAACAAACATTGTTTCATACTTTTAGCATAGTACCTACTCATACGCAATTTTTTGGCCTAACTGCTACTTCTTATTCAAACTTACAAGATTTCGCACATCACAAGAAAAACGAGTGTCTGTATGATTTAATAGTACAGTCAACCAGTTTGATTTCTAGGCCACTATAGAACCTTGTCACAATGAAAATGCGGCTTTCATACTGACGTTCACTGTAAAAGGTACGAAATGGTCTAGGAATCAAATTGGTTGACTGTACATTACATATTACCCTGGGTGGTGAATTCGTGAATGTCCCAGTAACCTTACCATGAGTTTTCAGACCCTACCCACTCTTTAGCGACTGCATAAACGATATGGAGAGTTGTAGTTCTACAAAGGAACCACTAGGGGCCGCTGTTCTATTCTCCATACAAATCGTCTACGCTGTGGCTAGCGAGTACGGTCACGTTAACTCATGTTTGTTGCCCGAGTCGAAGGTGAAGGCCATAAATATACGATCACGTTTGTATGAAGTTTTACGTCTTGTCGTGGCCATAGTGAGATTTTCGCGTAGCGGGCAGAAAATCTCACATACGGCCCGGGGTGACGTAAGGTGTTTTATTCTTGCATAATTGACAGAAGCGAGCGATGAATGGTGGTGAGGTTGTCTGGAAGAGATCGCTTTTTAGCGATAAGACCGCCTGTTGTTACCTACTGTATTGTTTTTTGCAATTTCTTTGTGTAATCTTTATTTATATTTAGTGGTGCACAATAAAGAGTATTATTATTATCATCTCATTTATTTATTTTAATTCGTGGGATATTGGGATGGGTGTGTAATGAGGGGTATAGCAACGTTTCATATAATTTCACTAGATATAACAACATTTGATATAACAACAATAAGTATAATTTCATTGGGTATAATTAAAAATAGTATAAAAGACATTTTTATTTAACGTTTATTTGACGCTTGATTTAACTCTTCGCTCGTCGTCGTACCTAACCATGGCTCTATTACAAATTTACTTTTTTGGTTAAACAGTTTGGGTGTGTATTGAGCGTTTAAACGTATTATAACAAATGATCATTATACCATATGATATTATGCCATATGAAATTATAACAAATGTTATTATATTATTCATTTATTATACCACTTGATCGTTATATTGACCAATATTATATGAAAAGTTACGCACCCGTTTTTTTTGCGGAAATATGGGGGTTGGAAACTAAAAGGTTAAAAAAGTTACAGATTTCAGCCATTTTGAAACAAAGTCGCGAGGCTCTATGTTTACATTTTTATTTATTACTCATTTACTCAAAGGTTAAATGGAAAAGAACCCTTAAAGGGATAAGTTTGCCTTTATCAAAATCAATTTCTTTCTTTTATCAAAATTGTTTATTGGCAGTTACAAGTAATTATAAGATTTATAAGCTATAGAATTTTGATACGAGGGGCACACCGAAATGATCGGGAATAGAGTACTTTAAACTGAGTTACATTAAATCCTTTTTTGTCACATGCATACTGGCGACTTACAATCACGATGCCGTTTTTACAATTTAAAAAAAGAACGATATATTTTTTTAATTCCATTTTTAAATTGACAACTCGATGAACAAAATGGAGCTGACGCGTGAAAATTTTCGTGCAATTATTTACCATAACTTTCGTCGTGGCTTATCTCCAGATGAATGTCGCAATGAGCTTGTTACTATATACGACATTGAAGCACCTAGTCAGACGACAATATATCGGTGGTATGCTGAGTTTCGACGGGGTCGTGCCTCTCTTGGCACCGTACCTTCATCAGGTCGGCCGAAAACGGCGGTTTCGCCTGAAAACATCGCGGCTGTGGAAAAACTACTAAAAGAAGATAGACATGTGACATACGAGCAGATTCGGGCAACCATAGGCATTGGAATGACTGCAATTCACACTATTTTGCATGGTGAATTGGGTGTCAGAAAATTGATATCCCGATGGGTACCCCATAATTTGTCTGAAGAGCAAAAGGCGGCTCGTGTTGATTGGTGCCGATCTATTCTGAAATGCTACAATGGAGGAAAGTCAAAAGCCGTTTATAATATGGTCTCGGGTGACGAATCCTGGATTTATTCTTATGAGCCTGAAAGAAAGCACCAGTCGGCAGTATGGGTCTTCGATGACGAGGTCAAACCAACGAAAGTTGTGCGTTCTCGAAGCGTGTCGAAGAAGATGGTGGCTTCGTTCGTCTCAAAAAAGGGGCATGTTGCCACAATTCCTCTAGAAGAACAAAGAACCGTTACCGCTGATTGGTATATCACAGTTTGTTTGCCGGAGGTGCTGGCCGAACTTCGCCAAGGGAACCCGAGACGCCGCGTCATCTTACACCACGACAATGCGAGCTCCCACACCGCCCACAAAACAACTAAATTTTTGAACGACGAAAACGTTGAGTTGATGTCCCATCCTCCATACAGCCCTGACCTGAGTCCAAATGATTTTTTTACGTTCCCTAGAATTAAAGATTTATTGCGTGGTCAGCGGTTTGAGAACCCAGAAGCCGCTGTGAAAGCCTATAAATCGGCCATTTTGGCAATGCCTACTTCAAACTGGAATTATTGTTTTAATGACTGGTTTAAAAGAATGCAAAAGTGCATTGAATGTAACGGAGAATACTTCGAAAAACAATAAAATATAATTTATGTATATAGTGCACATAGTTTTTTAAATTCCCGATCATTTCGGTTTGCCCCTCGTACATTGGATAAGGTGCTGTGTAACTTACCGATCCGGCGTGCAAATTTAATTTTCCGCTCCATGCATAATACACATTATACACAAAATCAGTGTTCAGATATATTGAATTATTAATAACATTAACATATTTACATAAAATCATTTCATTTAAAATGTATTTCATGTTTACTATAATTTTGTTTCTTTTGGAGTCGAGACCTTAGGTCCGAGGGGTCCCAGCGCCTACAAACTTAAAAAAAAAAACTGCAAAAGGCTCATTGAGTCTACTGGGGACCGAAGAGCTGGCAGCTTCCTCGCACAACGAATCAGCGCAACGCAAGGTTCCGTACCCAAAGGGTAATAACGGGACCCTATTAAATTACTGAGACTTCGCTGTCCGCCCGCCCGTCCGTCTGTCACCAGGCTGTTTCTCAAGAACGGTGATAGGTAGACAGTTGAAATTTTCACAGATGATATATTTCTATTGTCGCTATAACAACAAATACTAAAAAAAAATAATATAAAATATTTAATGGGGGCTCCCATACAACAAACGGGATTGGGTGCGTTAACTTTGCACCTCATTTGTATGGAGCGCTATACATACCAGGTGCAAACTTAACTTAACCACTTAAGGATGGGAAGTGCTTGTACGGAACCGTCGGTGCGCGAGTCCGACTCGCACTTGACCGTTTTTTAAAAACGATGTACCTATGCGTTGTCACTTATTTATCACGTGATAAAAGGCAACCATCATGGCTGGATTTAGGTACGTCTGAAAACGGCATCTTGGATTGAAATAATTGTAATAATATTCTACATATTGACTCACTGTCTTATTAATACGAACAACCTTGTGTGACGTCAACTCGCACTCGAAGATAACAGAGAATTACTAGACACACGGTACGTTAGTTGCCTATCAATTACAAACAGCTATCAAAATGTTACTATGTATTTATTACAACACAAAAGGGTCATTGTCAGATATAGGTGCGCAAGTCTTTCCGGTGGACATTTGCGAAATAAAGGATTCCAGGGCCTAATTTTCTGATTAAATGCCTGTGAGACTAAAGAACGTTCCCTCTTCTATAATCAAGTTAGCAATATAACGTAGATTTATACAAGCTCTAACTTTTGACCACCCAAGGGACAAATTTGTTTTTTGAACTGACAATGACCCAAAACGCAATGTTCTACGAATGAATTAGCTTCTACCCGCGGCTTAATCCCACACGTTAATCGACATAATAGTAGTACAGTCGACCAATTTCATTCCTAGGCCATTTCGTACCTTGTTACAGTGAACGCCAATAAGCTGCTTAAGAGCCCACCCATGCAAAATTCGTCAGGTGAATGATCCTAGATCTCAACATCCATAGTGATTAAAAATCTGTCCCTTAGAAATATGAAACTTGAACAGTTTTTCTTCAATCTTGTCAACGTGAAAACACGATTGGAAATAATTTTCTCGACACTTTTATCTCTCAAAAGGTTTTGCCCTTTTTTTAGATATTTTCGGTTGGATCTTCAAAACCCTTCCGTTTTTAACAATGTTATTTAACTTAATAGATGCACAATTATACGTTCTGTAAAACTGTAAAACTATTTTCAATATAAAATGCACACGTTTATGACACAACTCAAAAAACATGATTTTCGCTTCCGAGCACGCACTTCCATCTCCCTCACGCTTACGCTCAGTGAGAGAGAGAGCTAGCCAACGCGTTGGCGCCCTCTTAATCGACATAATAGTAATACAGTCAACCAATTTGATTCCTAGGCCATTTCGTACCTTGTCACAGTGAACGCCAATATGAAAGCTGCTTAAGACCTCATTATCATTGTCGTTGTGACAAGGTTCTATAGCGGCCTAACATTTGGGCTACAAATGTTGACACAAAGGTAAATTAGGAAATATTTTTTTGGCTACAATCTAAGCAGGACTTGAACCTGTAAAGCGCACATCCTAGGGTATGGCTAATGCGCATAAGCTTTTTAAACATATGATGCAGAGGGCGCTCCAGTAGCGTAACCTCCTAAGACCCAGAGGTATTTTGGTGGTTTTGAAATTGGAACATTCTGTTATTCAATAAAAGTTCAAATCTAAATTTGAATTTGTACATAATTGTGTACTCGGGGTCTTAGGAGGGTAAGAATTATGGAATGAAAGATTTGGTGTGATTGACGTAATGATCTTATAGCTCAGTTGGGAGAGCAATGCGCCGGAAACGTAAAGGTCGCAGGTTCGAGTCCTGCTTAGATTGTATAAAAATTTTCTTTCGTAGTTTACCTTTGTGTCAACGTTTATAAAAATAAAAATGTGGTATTTCCACATATAAAAAAAAATAGAATCGATAAAAAGATTCTATTACAATATTTGGGCTACACTATGAACAAATCTTTTTTTAGTGCACTTCCTTACCAAGACAAGACGTAAAACTTTAGACAAACCACGGGTGGTAATTCGTAAAGCCCCAAATCGCATATTTATGGCCCTCAATCTGGGACATGCACAAATTCATCACCCTGGGTATGTAATGTACTAAGTTACTAGCTGCGCCTCACGGTGTTACCCGTTCATCCCACGGGAACACTACATTATTTTGGGATAAAAAGTAGCCTATGTGTTAATGCAGGGTGTCAGCTACTTTCATACCAAAATTTATCAAAATTAGTCTAGCCGTTTGAGCATGAAGTAACAAACATACACACAAATACACTCACAAACTTTCGCCTTTATAATATTAGTGTGATAAATAAATAAATCGATCTAGTCCCAAATTAAGCTCAAGAAGGCTTGTGTTATGGGTAATAGACGACGATATACATACTTATATAGATAAATATAATACTAGGGTAACGTGGGGTACAGTGGAGCACTTTTTTTTGTAAGTGATATAGCTGCCACATTTTATCTTCCGATTGACTAGTTTTTGGATAAAACTCTTGGACAATTATCTAATTATAATAATCAATGACACAAATGGCTTCAAGCCCATAAAAACGACAGAAAACTGTCTTATTAAAAAAAAAGGGAAACTGACCACTGTGACCCATCTATGGGTTACAATGAATCAGAGTATTGGGGTACTATGAATCATATGAGGCTCACTGAATTTTGAGTATATAACATGTATTAAAACAATAAAAAAACACTCAATATCTTTACTTTTAACCTTCACTCAGTCTCACAGTCGTGAAAGGGATTTTGGTTGATTTTGATACAGCTCTAATTATCTGATTCCCAGATATCATTTGTAAGGCAGCTCGTATATCTGCCTCCTTGTGGAGGCCTATGCTGATCTCTCTCACCCTGTTCCGAAGGATTTCCTCTAAAAAATAAATAAAATTTGGTCAATAAAGTTTTTGAAATTGTTTTCGCTCATAGTGGACCTTGATCCACTGAAACCCAAACCATTTTGATTCGTTGTTCCCCATTCACGTTAATTTATGAAAAAAAAATACAAAAAAAGGAAAGAGATTGTTTGATTCAAAAATAGACCATTAACATTAATTTTCATACATTCGACAACATGTACATGTAACCCACCTAACCCAGAGCCAACTCAATGAGGCACTATACGTTTTGGAAAAATACGTAAAAAAATACTTTCGGACTTACCTACTGAAGGTGCGCTCGCGACGCGACCCCCCGCTTCGATACAGCGCGGCTCACTGGTTTGGCGAACGAAGGCATGACAGAGCGGCAACATAGCGCACGCTAACGTGTGTGAGTGCAATACATTCAAAACTATAGCAATCAATCCACTCTGACCCATGATCCACTGAACCCCACTCTCCCTAACAACTATGTTCAAATAACTTAAAATAAACAAAAAACAAATTCAAAAAATTACTCCCCTGCGATATGGAACTGAAAATGCTGGCAGCATTTCCTCGCTGAACAGCTATGCTGATACGTTGAGCGAGGAAGCTCTGCCAGCTCTTCGGTCCCCAGTGGTCTCTGCAAGCCTTTTGGACCCCATGGACCCCTAGGGTCTCGACCCCAAACGGTACAAAATTGTATTCTTATAAATATACCTATACTTAAATACATAGAACAACCATGACCCAAGCACAAATATTCGAGTTCATCACACAAATATTTGCCCTGGCCGGGATTCGAACCCGGGACCGCCGGCTTAGTAGGCATAGGTGATATGTTTATACCTAAGTATTCTAAAGGTCAAACTGAAGAATCTTCCGATTGAAATTAGACAGACACGTGCAAATAACTGAAGTGCAAATTGCCGAAATAATAATACTTCGTTAAGGTGATTTTAATTCATTACAAACTTTTCCTTGAGCCAATTTAAATTTTCTCCAGGAGTCAATTTCCGCGAAATACTTGGCTCTGACTTGGGAAGTTGGGTAAAGAAGTATCAAAATTCATGTAAGTGATACAACTCTGGGAAACTTGTACAGAGTATTTTATTTTATGAGAATTCTAGAACGTATCGAAGTAAGATACTGATACGACCTTGAAACGTTCAAGAAAAGAGAGTAGGTACTGACTTTCGCTCTCCTGGAAGCCAACGCAATTTGTGACTCCTCTTTACAGGTGTCTATATGAGGCCTTATTCATTTTATAATTATTTTTCATATTATTTCAAATCCATCCATACTAATATTATAAATGCGAAAGTGTGTCTGTCTGTCTGTCTGTCTGTCTGTCTGTTACCTCTTCACGCTTAAACCGCTGAATCGATTTTGATGAAATTTGGCATGGAGATAGTTTGAGATCCGACGAAGGACATAGGATAGTTTTCATCCTGGTAATTATCCCTAAAAAGATTGAAAAGTGAGTGAACAGTATAGTAGTGACATTGATGACCCTGTAGAAATTGTAATGTCATTATTAGACCAAGAGCACAATTGCTCTTAAATTTGCTTTAGGCACTTTTAATAATCCCTTTTATTAATTAAGGTGATTAGGTGGATATCTATCGTGTTGTACGAGGTTGTTGATAAATACGGAACAAATACGAAATACTCTCTGTCTGCCTGTCTTTCTGTTACATTTTCACGCCTAAACTTCTGATCCGGTATAGATAAAATTTGATAGACCCCGAGAAGGACAAAGAATGTTACTGCAGTTTTAAGGTGAGAAACTTACATGTAAATGGAGGCGGTTCGAATAGGCCTTTGTTTTCTTTCTGTTGCACATTTTAAAAACCTATGTAATATTTAAATAAAACAATTTAAACGGATTATATTGCGTATATTAATTATTTGAGCCTCCCTGACGTTTCAATACCTGATGTATCAATACCTGAGGCCCGTGAAGTGCAGCATCCCTCTGCAGAGTGCTGGTGTTTACAAGCTGGACTGCGAGTGTGTTCTATCATACATTGGCCAAACGTAACGTAGTATAGCTACACGGGTTAAGGAGCATGTAGCTGATGTCAAGCACCGTCGTTGCAACAGGTCTACAGTCTGCGAGCATGTCATGGACAACCCAAACCATTCAATTAAGTTTGATAATACTTCAATCCTTGGCAGAGAGAAACGATATTTGCCCACAATGTTGCGCGAGGCTATTGAAATCAAAAAATATCCCAATTTCAATAGAGAAGATGGTTTGTCATTACCACCGGCTTGGGATCCTGTTGTACATCTTATCAAGGATCCAGCAAGACACAAGACTGGAAACCTTGGGCCTCGAACGGTGTAAAACAAATTAATGTTAAAGTAGTTTATGTAGTTTTTGTTTAGAAGTATTTCATAGTAATTAAAAAGGCAATCTGGGAGTTTTCTTTGGCGGTTCTTTCTCCTCAGTAAGCCTTATAGTGAACCGCTGGTAGATATTTTAAATAAAATAATAAGGGCCCGTCTGGCACATGTGTAACTGTCTTTAAACATTAGGCCCATCTGGCAGGTATGAACACCTTTATTTTAAATTAATAATTATAAAATGGGTAGTTTGCACAAATGTAACTTTGACAGAGAAAAATTGTGTTTTTCTCAGTCAACCTTTGACAACGGTATCTGTAAAGGTACTGAACAATCAGGGAGGCTCAAATAATATACGCGATATAATCCGTTTAAATTGTTTTATTTAAATGTGTGACAGTCGCGGAAACCGAAGAAAATACTATGTAATATTTATTCAAACAGGTTACTACTAGGGGTTTTACTTATGTTTCTTTAAACCTACCTATCTCGCAGTTACCAATAATTAATTGACCTTATCACTTAAATTCTGGTCTTACACATCCATCCATACTTCTAAGTTCCACGTGGACGTAGTCGCGGGCAAATCCATACTACGAGGGGGGCGTCTGAAAAGTTCTAAGCCTAAGATAGAAAAAAAACAATTTACACAAATGAACTCGTGTTTATTTTTCAATATAGTCTCCTCCTAAATCAATGCATTTTTTACATTTTTTATACAGTGCTTTTAGGCCATTAAAAAAATAATCTTCATTTTGCCCTTCAAAATGCTCCTGTACAGCCGCCTTCATCTCTTCGTCACTTCTAAATCGCTTTCCCCTCAACTCTTTCTTCAAATTATTGAATAGAAAATAATCGCTTGGGGCTAGATCTGGGCTGTAGGGTGGGTGGTCAATTTCGTCAAAACCAACTTCCTTCAGAGCACGCCTCGCAACATTAGCGGTGTGAACGGGTGCGTTGTCTTGCAAAAACAAAATGCCTTTCCTTAGTTTACCCCGCCTTTTCTCAACTATGGCTTGTCGCACCTGTCTTATTAGATTTACATAATAAGTTCCGTTTATCGAAGATCCTTTTTCTAAATAATCGATTAAAAGAATGCCATCACAATCCCAAAATACCGTAGCCATTAACTTAGAGGCCGACTTTTGCACTTTAAATTTCTTCGGCGGCCTTTCACCCTTTTCAATCCACTGCATCGACTCAGACTTACACTCCGGATCATACTGTCTGATCCATGTTTCATCAACAGTTACTATTCGGGAACAAATTTCATCTAAATCATCTTCGCACAATTCTAAAAACGCCCGAGAAGTTTCCACACGACGTACTTTATCGAAGGCCGTTAGCATTTTCGGTACCCAACGAGCACTGACTTTACTCATGTACAAATGTTCATGTAAAATTTCTCCGACTCTTTCTTTACTAATACCTAAGACCTCAGCTATTTGCCAAACCTTAATTCTTCTATCTTCTAATACCAGCTTTTTGACTTTTGCTACGTTTTCTTCGGTCACTACCGATATTGGCCGCCCTGAGCGGCGGTCGTCTTCGATCGATTCCCGTCCGAGTTTAAATAAGCGACTCCACTTTTTGACTGTGGCATAAGAAGGCCCAGAATCACCGTAAATAATAGCCATTTCCTCAAAAATACACTGCGGTGATTTGTCACTTTTTATAAGGAATTTAATTACAGCATGGTGCTCAATTTTCGTAATATTCGTTGGTAATTCACACATGATACACCTACTTTTCCGTTGAATATCTCGAAACAGAATAATAAAAAACGTGACATGTTATTTTTTAATAATTTGTTTTTAAATGGCCTTTCTAGTGGCCAGTATCATAAACGCATATATAACCTCGAAATACCTTAGGCTTAGAACTTTTCAGACGCCCCTCGTATACTTACTATATCCATCCATACTAATATTATAAATGCGAAAGTGTGTCTGTCTGTCTGTCTGTCTGTCTGTCTGTCTGTTACCTCTTCACGCTAAAACCGCTGAACCGATTTAGATGAAATTTGGTATATACATAGTTTCAGTCCCGGGGAAGGACATAGGATACTTTTCATCCCGAATAAATGTAGTGTTCCCGTGGGATGAGCGGGTAACACCGCGGGGCACAGCTAGTATTATAAATGCAAAAGTGTGTCTGTCTGTCTGTTACCTCTTCACGCTTAAACCGCTGAATCGATTTTGATGAAATTTGGCATGGAGATAGTTTAAGATCCGAGGAAGGACATAGGATAGCTTTCATCCTGGAAATTCTCCCTAAGAATATTGACCCTGTAGGAAATGTAATAATGATTAGACCAAAAGCACAATTGCTCTTACATTTGCTAAGGCGCTTTTAATAATAATCCCTTTTATTAATTAAGGTGATAAGGTGGATATCTATCGTGTTGTACGAGGTTGCTTCCGTACTGCCAAGTTCCACGCGGACGTAGTCGCGGGCAAAAGCTAGTACTAATATATGTCTGTCTGTCTGTCTGTCTGTCTGTCTGTTACCTCTTCACGCTTCAACCGCTGAACCGACTTAGATGAAATTTGGTATGGAGATAGTTTGAGACCCGGGAAAGGACATAGGATACTTTTCATCCGGAATAAATTTAGTGTTCCCGTGGGATGAGCGGGTAACACCGCGGGGCACATCTAGTATATTTATAATTTTAACCAACTTTTTGAAGTGAATCCATACTATATACTATATATATACTATTATACTATATACTATATACTACTATATACTATAATATACTATACTATAATATTATAAATGCGAAGGGTGTCTGTCTGTCTGTCTGTCTGTCTGTTACCTCTTCACGCTTAAACCGCTGAACCGATTTAGATGAAATTTGGTATATAGATAGTTTCAGTCCCGGGGAAGGACATAGGATACTTTTCATCCCGAATTTAGTGTTCCCGTGGGATGAGCGGGTAACACCGCGGGGCACAGCTAGTAACTAATAATTTTCCCTGAGTTCTAGGTAACATAGCTAATTCATGCGTTCATTGCGTCAAAAATAAGTTGAAAAAACTAATTTTCTGCGTGAATTTTGTAAAGTTCGAGTAGTTTTTGAAACAAAAATTATCAAAATTCAAACTCTAGGTTTCAAATATATATACCAATAAACCGCACAATAGCTAATATGTTAAGACACATGTTTGATCATAGAGAAAAATGTCTAAAACAATCAGCATTTTTGAAGGAATAAGGAGTCTTATGTGCAACGGTAATCGCTTTCCATCAGGCGATCCGTTGGTTCGTTTGCCCACTACTATGACAAGAAACGGGAAGTAACATTATGCATTTTACATAGCAATCGAACCTTAGACACATGTCTTATCCCTTAAGAGCCCACCCAAGCAAAATTCGTCAGGTGAATGATCCTAGATCTCAACATCCATAGTGATTAAAAATCTGTCCCTTGGAATAAGAAACTTAAAAAGTTTTTCTTCTATCTTGTCATTCTTGTCAACGTGAAAACACGATTGGTAATAATTTTCTCGATACTTTTATCTATCAAACATAATCCATTTTTAAGGGGTCTCCTTCGCAATCCATAATATCGTATGTCCTAAAGTCAAATGCCATACCACATTTACTCTAAACACTTTTGACATATCAATCATTTGTCATAATGATTATTTGCCATAATGATCTTACATCCTAATGATCATAAACCATAATATTACATTACCTAATGCTCTAAATACCTAATATGTTTTGTACTAATCTATTAACACATAAAACTTACGAGTCATAATATACAAAACCATAAATCACATGTCCTAAAGTCAAATGCCATGATGATTACTTGCCATAATGATCATAAGCTATAATAACATTACCTAATATCCTACTTTAACGCAGGTCAGACTTGGGTTAGGTTAGGTACCCTTTTTGTACACGGTGTTAGTTTGTCTATCTTCTTCTCGTACTCACTCAACTGCTCAAAGGTTAACTGGAAGAGATCCCTTATAGGGATAAGTTCGCCTTTGTACCTATATGTTAATTGTAATAGATGTATTTTTTTACTGTTTTTGTGTACAATAAAGCGTTTACTTACTTACTTACTTACTTAACCTTCTTCTTGAATCACTCTATTCAAAAAACCGCATCAAAATCCGTTGCGTAGTTTCAAAGATCTAAACATAGGGACAGACAGCAGGAAGCGACTTTATTTTATTCTATATAGTGATTTGTCATTTCATTGCGAAAAGTCTAAAGTCTTTCTGATATGTAGATTCGTTTGCCATTTTAAGGCAAAATCTCCCAATCCCAAAGGATGCTTTTTAGCAAATTGCAGTTTTTGCAGCCCGATCCACTTTGAGAGAGCTCTATGCAATTTATTTTTTAGCTGAAATAAAAGTAAAATGTTGGTACATTTTTGGTAAGGTATTCGTTTTCAAGAACAAATTTTACTTTTATGATAATTGATAAGACACACGGGCCACATACGAATATTTTTGCATTGAAGTTGTATTTAAAAATTATAAACCGTTTAGAGATGTGAATAATACAAATTTATGCAACATACATAACGAGACGCCTTAAAACACGAGTGCCATTTTTAGAAAAGAGCCACAGGCGAGTTTCATAAGAGGACCACACGAGTGTTTTGAGGCCTATTTATGTAGGTACACTACTTTGATCTTCGCACATATTTATGATCATATTATAGTTACCTCGAGTTAATTGTTCCGCTCGAAACGATATAACGTTTTCAGGTTTCGAAACCTGTTATAACGCACGTTATAACGACATTGCACGTTTGAGAAAAAGTTATTTCTTTCTTTTATTCTTTCGTCTGACGTGCCGTTACGGTACAGTTAGGTGTGCGATAACCTTTATAAAGCCTATAGTGCCCGCGGCCCCGACCCGTGCGATACCTACGAGTTTTATCTGTACGATGGAAACAAGTTACTTTGCTCTGGGCTAAGTTTGTGACACAATACATCCCTTTTCGAGGGTCTGTCGAGGAATGCTTTTAATTTATATGCTTTTAGTCCAATTTTGTTGTCAGATTTGGTAGTAATGGAAAAATAATCCTAATCACATGCATTAAATTGGAATTCTTAATTCTTTGGCGTGCGTTCTTAGCCAATCGTAGCGATGCACAAGTTGGTCGGCGGTCTCATCTCCCCACGATCAGCAGTTGCGTTGCGCAGCAGTGCACTTGCATGTCACACAAACAACCAATCACACTATTTATACATATATTAAAGCGGAAGAGGGTCGAAAGTCTGTACATGGAAAATATTCAAAAAAAGGTGTCGGGGGATACTTAGAATCGATAACAGAATACGTACATTCGAACAGTTTTTAGATTTTTGTCTGTTTATCTGTTTGTCTGTTTATTTGACCACATCACGTGAAAATGGCTGAACGCATTTTGATGAAAACTTCATTAATCTGTCGAGAAAATCCCCGGCCATATATTATAGGGTATAAAAATTTCACCAATAAAAGGGGGGGAGGAGGTAGGTAGCCACTACACTCGGTTGAGTTAAGTTTGCACCTGAATCTGGCGCTACTTAGGAAGGAGTGTGTGTTTTGACGACGCGTTTGGCTCGGTTTGTAGACACCTGCCTACTGAGTCGGCGGTCCCGGGTTCGAATCCCGGCCGGGGCAAATATTTGTGCAAAATATTTGTTCTTGGGTCGTGGATGTTATCTATATATAAATGTATTTTATATATTATGTATATCGTCGTCTAGTACCCATAGTACAGTCGAGTTCATTTACATCTACACACTTACGAGAACAAAAATATCTGAACACGACTTTATGCACCTAACAATAGGGTCGTGTTCAGATATTTTTGTTCTCGTAAGTGTGTATATGTAAATGAACTCGACTGTACAAGCTTTGCTTAGTTTGGGACTAGGTCGATTTGTGTATGATTGTCCCTTAATATTTATTTATTTAACTTTCTGGAGATTTTGGAGTGTAGTTTTATTTAGTGGTAATTGTAAAATATTTAATTTGGATAACAGTCATCTATTGTATTCACTTTACTTCAAGTTCCGCCTCACTCTCAAGGGAGAGAAATTAGGGCTGAATTAGTCGTTTACTGACACAGACCGATTTCCACGCGTACGGAGTCGCGGGCACAACTAGTAATATTATAAACGTGAAAGTTTGTGCACACACTCACACAAACACCTGCGATCTGGTGCATTCACGAATACACCGCCCTGGGTTAATGTACTATTAACGTGCGCAAAGCCGCGGGCAGAAGCTAGTAAAATATAAATCTCAGGCGGCTGTCATGAAAATCAAAAGAGATCACCTTCTAAAGGTTTAGGTACTATCTTATTTTGGGAATAAAGAGTTAAAGTATAATGGTTTTGATGGAATTACTATTTTCGGATGAAAGGATTTTGTACCTAAATAAATTAACGCCTAAATACTAAATTAAGAATCTTGAAGATATTAAGTATCCTAAAAGATAAAGGAAAAGAGTCTAAAATAAGCTTTTATTCAATAAGTAATAAAACATAATATCTTCTTTTAACGAGTTATAAATCGAGCTTTATTAAGCTCAAAGGAATTTAGAGGGGAGACCAAGGGATTTGGAAACAGAGGTTAGTTGAAATAGCGTGAATTTTTTTTACACTGGTATTTACACTGATAAAAAGAAATAGCTCAATAAGTCTTGAGAACTTTAAAATTAAAAAAAAAAAAATCATAAACTTAAGTATTAACCAAAATTATGCTAATTTTACACAAGTTATTTTGTATTTAACCATTGACATTTGACATAGTTACCTGGTAGGAGACACCAGGAATCCAGAGGTACTGGGTTCGATTCCCGGTCTGTTCCACAAAAAAATGGTGTGTATATTGTTTGGTTTGTTTCATAAATTTACAAGTTATTTTGGTTAATGGAAAATATTATGGGTGTCAGGAGATAATTGCTTTCGGACAAATGAAAATTTGGCGAATCGTAACAGATGCGAAACAACGTTTTGGTCATGTGTTGAGGATACCCTAAGATTAAGGTATGATATTCAAATTCAAATTCAAATAGCCTTTATTTCTGATAATATGTACATTCGTTTTTTTAGGGTTCCGTACCCAAAGGGTAAAAACGGGACCCTATTACTGAGACTTCGCTGTCCGTCCGTCCGTCCGTCTGTCCGTCCGTCCGTCCGTCCGTCCGTCCGTCTGTCACCAGGCTGTATCTCAAGAACGGTGATAGCTAGACAGTTGAAATTTTCACAGATGATGTATTTCTATTGCCGCTATAACAACAAATACTAAAAATAAAATAAAATAAATATTTAAGGGGGGCTCCCATACAACAAACGAGTAGGTTGCGTTAACTTTGCACCTCATTTGTATGGGGCGCTATACATACCAGGTGCAAACTTAACTTAACCACTTAAGGATGAAAAGTGTTTGTACGAAACCCTCGGTGCGCGAGTCGGACTCGCACTTGCCCAATTTTTTCTTTTTACAGTTATTATTATTACACCATTTTAACTTACTGTTCATGCATATTATATTTTTTTAGGGTTCCGTACCCAAAGGGTAACAACGGGACCCTATTACTGAGACTTCGCTGTCCGTCCGTCCGTCTGTCACCAGGCTGTATCTCAAGAACGGTGATAGCTAGACAGTTGAAATTTTCACAGATGATGTATTTCTATTGCCGCTATAACAACAAATACTAAGAATAAAATAAAATAAATATTTAAGGGGGGCTCCCATACAAAAAACTTGTTATAGATTATATATATATAGGTACGGACCCCTTCATGCGCGAGTCGGACTCGCACTTGCCCAATTTTTCTTATAATTTATATTTATTAATTTCCTTTCATGCATCCAATTACAAATTATTGTTATACAATATGTTATAATACTATGGTTTAAGACATTTATTTCTCATAAGAATTTGATTCACTTAACATGAGAAATGTAACATAGAAAAATAATTGCATGCAAATTATAAATTAATAACAAACTTAACAAGTGTCAACTTCATAAAAACATACAGGTAAACATTTTTATTACGGAGGTAGATTTCAATTCGCCGCTCGGTCGGTACGTAAGCACGCGCGCAGCGAATGCAGCTAACTTGTTCCCGATACATTGTTGTCATGTGCTCGTAGAAACACAGATCGAGCGCACCTGGATATGGCATCTTGTTTGTCCGTACTCATGGGCTTCAATACGATACTTTTTATTAGATGGTATTGGATATGACATCCAGGTATTATTGTAATATGTAATCTTCAATTTTATTTACGTTATAAATAAAATAAAGATAAATTTAAGTTATAATATTTAAAAATTGTAGTAAAAACTTAACTGTTTTATTAAATATTCTATTTTGTATATTTCATTTAATTTAATATGTATTTTAGTTTAGTTTAAAATAGTAAATTAACGATCTCTTTGGCAGTTTAGCAAGTTAAAAGTAAGACAGGTATTATATGTATACATTCATTTCATATTTTTATTATTATATTGTTTTAATTGTATTTCATTTAAGTATATAGTTTCATTTTTAAATAATATTAATTATTATATTATACTGCTGTATTTATCAACATTACCAACACATAATATAGTGTGAAATAATATGATACAATTAATGAATTATGTGTAACATATTATTAATATTATTATTTTATATATATATATAGTTATCATAACATGTATTTATCACTTAACATTAATTTTACGATATTTCATATTTCATTATTCTAGGGAAACGGCGTTACTCACAATGTAATGTTTGAGTAATTTTTTAAACATATAAGTAGATTTCGTTACTATAATTAATTATTCATTTAATGTAATATAGTTACTTATATTTAATTTATTATTATTATTTTATTATTTTTATTTAGTAGGATTTTATAATTATTCATGCTTCGATATAATTTTATAATAGCAGCTACTTTTTACTGATTATTACTTTATAATAATAATAGTATTATAAGTATATTTTTTTCTTAACTTTAGTTTTATTGTTTATTTTAATTGTATTTGGTGTTAATAGTTAAATCTTCGACATCGGTAACATTGTTATCAGCTTGCCCTTTGACATAGGCCTCCCCTAGGATTGGTTTCTTGTCAGTTGCCATTATGACTTGGGCTCCCCTTTTTGCTTACCATCAGGCGAAGTGGAGCCACTATGTTCTGCCGTTATAAAAAAAAATAGAATAATAACTAACCCTTGCCGCCGTTCTCAGGGCAGTACTTGATGGTATGCGCTCGGTCGCCTGTGGCACCACATCTTGGACACCGGAATGCCCTCAACACGGGACATAGGACCCGACCGCGCCAGTCTTTCAGTGCGTGCCCCGAATAGCATTCCTCATTTTCGCCATTGTTCTTGCAGAAAGCACATTCCTGTGAAAATGAAACGAGTTAGCTAGGGTCCAAACGTCCAGATAAGCAGGTAACTAATCTGAAACCTAATAAAACTAAAGGGCTGGACTGAGGGGCTAAAGGAGAAGGCTATATTTAGAATCGAATCGTCACATCCTCTTAGGGTGCGTCTCCACTGCGCGGAGCGAAGACGTGCGGAATAATAGACCAATCACCGAAGTTGTAATCTGTATGTCAGCTCCGATTCCTTTTTTCATTGGTCGATTCCGCACATCTCCGCTCCATTGGAGACGCATCCTTAGGCTTACTGTTCCTGGCTGTAGTGTCGGACGTGGTTCGCAAAGCTTTCAAATTAATTGGTTTTTGACGTGACAACGTCTTAAATTAGGTTGCGGCTCGGAGTCACTCATGAAAAAGTGTAACGCCCGCTCACGTCTGATGAGAGAGAGAGACAAAATATATTTCTATAGTTAAAATTTGTGCAATTCTTATTTTCATTCATCGAGCATTACTGTAACAAGAGGGAAGAGGGCGGAAGAGGGAAGATCAAAATCACTCAAATAGGAATTAGTTAAGTTTAAGTTTACATGTACAATGTTTTAGTAAACAAAATATATTTCTATAGTTAAAATTTGTGCAATTCTTATTTTCATTCAATTCCTTGTTCCTATTGTGCAATTTAATAATATTCATATCAATAAATATTCTACAGAGAATAAGACGTTGTCACGTAAAATCTTCCTTCGCCCGTAAAACCGACTTTACAGGCAACCATTTTTTTAACTAACCCGTATGCTTCCGACCCCCACCTAGCAGCTCGTCAGATCAAAGTGCATACTTGTAGTTTATGCAACTACTATATAATGAGAGGTATTAAAACAAGAGTGGTTTCTCGCCTTCGGCTCGTTTTATAATAGGATCACACGAGTGTTTTAAGACCTAATAATGTCTAGTTGCACACAGTACTTTATCTACACCCATATTGATCATTATTATCAGATTTTATTGTATGTTTCTATGAAGTATTCGGTACCGCCAGTCAGTCCATGGAGCTGAGGAATGAACCTCGTGCCGCTGGGGCGTGCTCACCATAACAGTTATCAAATTCAAAAATAAAGATAAATTTATTTTGTTAAACATTTGATACCGTTATGGTGAGCACGCGGGGGCTATGGTCCTGTTATGAAACATCTCTGATTTTAGTCGCTGCCAAGTAATGTAGGTCTTTACCTATAGTATCTGAAATTATTATAGTAATTTAACAATATGGGTCTATATAAAATTTTTAACAAAAAAAAGAACCGACTTCAGTAAAACTAAAAAGCCAAAAATAACCCGTTCAAGTACAGATTACATTTGACTCACCCTTCGAAGTCGGTGCCAAACCTCGCGTAAACTATAATATATAAATATAAGAACTGAGTGGTTACTGGAGTTACTGAAGTCGGTTCTTTTTTTTGTTAAAAATTTTGTTTTTGTTTGCTTTTTAGTGTTTTATATATAAAAGTTCTAGTGGCCATCTGTGGTGTTCATCATCGGTTTCCTTACACCAAATCCTATTTACTGAATGTAAATTCTTGACTTTAACAATAAATTACCGAAAGCGCCGTACATGTCCCTACAACATTTGAAGAGTTCCCTCGATTTCTCCAAGATTTCATCATCAGATCCCGACTTAGTGCCAACGGGACCAACTCGGAGTTATAACCTTTCCATTAAAAAAAAAATTGAAAATCGGTTCATAGTTCTCGGAGATATCGAGTAACATACATACAAAAAAAAAATTAGCTCGAATTGAGAACCTCCTTTTTTGAAGTCGGTTAAAAATAACTTACGTTGGGCAGGCCGCGGCGCGAGCGCTTGTCGGTGCGCGCCTTAAGCACTTCCTGCAGAAACTCGTACAGCAAGCTGGGCCTGATGCAACGTAACAGGGACAGCTGCTCGCGCGTCAGCATTGACACGTAGCTGTTGGCCGATGACAGACCTGTGCAATATAATGTAAACAATGTAGAATGTTCACAAAAACTTCCAAACGCTTTTCGTGATTTTTGTATAGGTAGGTATATTAATTTCTCGAGCTCCTGCGCCTCTAGCATAACTGTCACACGCTGCTATTTCTCGAGCGAGATAATAACCAGTCTCTGTTTGAACAGAAAGAGGTGATTCTCCAAACGTTCTAGCGTCTTCCCTTTTTCACGATTATTACCACAACGGAAAGCCACCAGTTTTAATTATGATCTAACAAGGATCGCACTCGGGAGTGGCTCCGGCATAGGCCTCCCCTAGGATTTTCCACATGGCAAAGAAAAGCTGGGAACAGGGAAAATAAGGTGTGGTATATCGGACCATTAATATAGACGAATTTAGCCTGTGTTTAAATACAGCTATGAACGGCGAAGGGTTGGACGAAAAATAAATAAGAGACGTAGTAACGTTGATAAGTTAAGTCATTTTGATACTGGTAATAAGGGGACCTTTTTTTAATGTTTACCCAAATTTTCTGCCCAATTAAAGGGATGTGTTTGTTTTACCTTTGCTTTTAAACGAAAGGTAGGGAAATTGTTTAAGGAAATGAAATTATTTATTTGCTTGGCGACTCAGCGAGATAACGCCGCCAGCATCTTCGGCACTGTCTAATTTTTAGCTTTAGTTTAACTTTATTGTGTTCTAGTTTTATTTTATTATTTTGTTCAGTTTTTATTGGTAGGCATATTTATTGTACGAAGTAATTATGTGAGAATATATTTACTGAAATAAAATATAGAATACTAGCTTTTGCCCGCGACTACGTCTGCGTGGAACTTGGAAGTATGGAAGCAACCTCGTACAACACGATAGATAGATATCCACCTAATCACCTTCATTAATAAAAGGGATTATTAAAAGCGCCTAAGCAAATGTAAGAGCAATTATGCTTTTGGTCTAATCATTAGGTACATTTCCTACAGGGTCATCAATGTCATCATGAATTATACTTACTCACTTTTCAATCTTTTTAGGGATGATTTCCAGGATGAAAACTATCCTATGTCCTTCCTCGGATCTTAAAGTATAGAATTCCTAGTCCGTCTTCGCAATCGAAGGCCTGGATGTGTCTTCTGGTGCCTCTAACCCTCATGAAGACAGCTCGTTTGACTGATATTTGTACTTATTAAGAAAATTATTTGTGAATATGGTTTTTTTCATTTGCATGATAATTTGGATGCTGTTTCTTTTTGTCAAGTATATTTATTGTTACTGAATCTATAATAATATATCTATCTCAAGCTTATGTAATTATTGTTCGTTCATTTGCTTAATTATGGTAGTTGAGAAACATTCTGTACTAGGTATATAATGACGTCACAATGTAGGTAGCCATTTGTATAGAGCGTTTTTAGCACTCCGTTGGAATGTTAAATTTTGACAGTCATTTCTGACTTTTAGAGCAATCTAAGTGTAGTTAGTCCCATATAGATACACATTTGATCTCAATAATAAATAGATTCCATTAACATCTTATTTTTTTTTCCTTATGCCTATTGAGTTATTGCGCTATTTAGCGATAAGACCGCCTGTTGTTTACCTCTGCCTGTTATTTGAATGTATCTCATGTCGTGTTGTATATCCCTTGATGTTGGAGGTGTGCAATAAAGAGTATTTGTATTTGTGTTGCGTTTACACAGACTACCAATTTAAATACTTCAGTTTTCACGCTTTTTCCAAGAACAAAAGAGAACCTTATGTTACCTATATATTATTTTATGTCTGAGTGTACCTATGTCGGGATGTCACTCTCTCACGTCAGGTGAATAAAAGAGTAACCAAATTAGGGTCCCGTGGCACCGGCGGCGGGTCTTTATTACGTTTCAGCGGTTCCATACTGTTTGTTACTTTTTGGGGATCCGTGGGAAGAACGGTATGGTTTATTACACTGGCATTAAGTTATTGACTGAGCGAGCGAAGTGTCTTCGTTTCAGCTTGGCCTAGAATTCTTTCGTATGTCCGGAGGCTTGGATCTTCGTATGTCAGGATTTTCGGCGTTTCTCGCCAAGAGGTCACATTTCTCAAGCTATTGTCATGAAATTTTGTAACAAGGTCTGATAAGTTTAAAGTTTTTTTTTTATTCGGTTTTTTATTTTCAAAATGGCGGGGATATGGGGTTGTAAACCTTAAAAAGATACACAGAAATTGTGAAATTAACTCACGAGGACTTCAGTCACAGAGTTACTAGTCTAATTACCGAAATAAAAAATTTAAAACACCCCCGGCACATGTATCTAGTCATCATGTCCCTCATTCAATGTGTGATATAGAAAACGCTATTATACTGAACATAACTACAAATTTTGGAATTCTTAACTTTAATATTGGCTGAGATCTTACTTGATTCAAAGCTGAATATCTCGGAAACTATTGGTCTTATTTCCACCAAACAAAGCTAAGAACGGGTGAATTTCAAGCGTTTTTACGGCGGTTTTTTTTTTTCATTAGTGTCACAGTAAATATTGACAAAATAGATGATGGTTAAAGTTGAATTTGTATGAATCTGAGAAGGACTCCCGAGACAGATCCCAGTATCACCACAGTTATTGCGACTTGCTCTTTCGTTTTGGTAAAAAGCATGTGACACTAATGAAACTAGAACCGCGCGGTTAAAACGCCCTGAAATTCACCCGAACCATCTCGACGGACAAGTCTTTCGATTTAAAAAACCCGCACTAAATTGGTCCATCTGTTTAGGAGCTGTAATGCCACAGACAGATACTCAAATCACAACACCCCTCTTTTTTCATATCTGGTGTCTGGGGTATTTTTTTTTCAATTAATTACTTAAGTGACGTCCACGGAACCCCCGTAATAATTGAGGGTCCGATAGACCTTGTAACGTGCATTTATTTCGCTCAGACAGGCGACTCCCAGAGGCAGAGTGTTTACAGCCGAGGGCTTAATTTGACGTCCCTTATGGCAAATGTCCGAATATTGTTTGTTTTTATTTGGCAAAATTGTAGCGACACCTAGAGTTGTTAACTGTACCCCACAGACCACCCCCACTAGACGGAGCATGTAGGGCACATGTAAGGCGACCCGCGCGCACCAACGATATGGTACGGCAGAACATTAAAGTATCAACACGGCGGCCACCGTTTAGTTGCGTCCATGTTTATGAGGTCTCTCTACACCACTTAACACTACAATTTACCATGTTATTTATTTAATTTCTTTTTTCGTTGACGTACGCATGGATCATAAACATGGACGCAACTAAACGGTGGCCGCCGTGTTGATACTTTAATGTTCTGCCGTACCATATCGTTGGGTGCGCGCGGGTCGCCTCACATGCTCCGTCTAGTGGGGGTTGTCTGTGCTGTACCCTTACCAAGTGACCGTACTCACAAGCGACAACGTAACCAATTTGTATCAAGAATAGTACAGCGCCCCCTAGCGGTTACTTTGTAGAACTACAATTCTCCATACAAATCCTTAAAGACTGCACCGAGCGAAATGCGAAAAATAGGCAGCTACTGTTAAGCAGACAACGTCAACATTAGTTGTTTAATCCATTTTTAAACTATATATTTAGCAGTTCGAAGAATGTGTTAACGACTTGTCCGTGGAAAAAAGTATAAAATTATTAATATTTTACCGTAGAAAACTAAGTAAAGTTGCACAAAAATTGTAGACGTTACAGGCGTTAAGTGTTATTTTCTTTATTTTATACTTTAACAATGGAAATCTATGCTGACTGTACGGAAGCGGGTGCAAACAGGGAATTTCGGATTCCCATTTTATAGCCAGTTACCAAACGGTTTTGCCCCGTAGTAGTTTTATTATTTACTAGCTGTTGCCCGCGATTCGTCCGCGTGAAACCTTTATCTTGAAAATTTTACATCTTTATTATTTTCAGATCTAAGTAATGTTGAAATTGCTAAACGTGCTTTTTTTGCAATTGTTTACGAAATAGTAACGAACCCTTCGTACGCGGATCCGACTCGCTCTTGGCCTTTTTTTACTTTTTTTTCGGCTAATCTGCTCTAATTACGCGGTATCATTATAAAATCAGGTACATCTACTTTCTTTGCTTTACTAAATTCGATGAGTTTAAGAACGACGTTTATAAATTCTTTGATTCGAATAATAATAATGCCTTTACACAAAGTTTCAAGTACCGCACTCAAAAAAATGTTTGATCTACATACACATTTTCTACCCCTTTTCACCATTGCGTTTTTTATTTTTTTTCTTGTTTTATTTCATTAGTTAGCGATATGGTATAAAATTAGGTAAGGTACATAAACATAATACACTTAAATTAAAACAAAAAAGAAAGCTAGCATCAACCACCCCAGGTGTGTGTGTGTGTGTGTGTGTGTGTGTGTGCGTGTGTGTGTGTGTGTGTGTGTGTGTGTGTGTGTGTGTGTGTGTGTGTGTGCGTGTGCGCGTGCGTGCGTGTGTGTGTGTGTGTGTGTGTGTGTGTGTGTGTGTGTGTGTGTGTGTGTGTGTGTGTGTGTGTAATATATAAGCATGTCTATCGTACGCAACTCCACGCTACCACATCATCAACCTTGCAAAATGAGTTTTCGAATACGGTTTTTCAAGACCGACTTGGAACAGTCAAATAGATCGGCGGCATTAAATTTACAATTGTATTCTCTCAGAATACGTACAATTGGGGAGTTTTGAGCATACCTTTACCTTGGGAATGCTGAAAAGTCGACGTTCGGAGTGCCGGGTTCTGAAGGCACAGAAAAGCCAATTTCGGCAAGAAGTGAAGCACTATCGATACGACCAGACAGGATATCATGTAGTATAGAGACATCAAGCAATATACGACGGTCCTCCAGGCTCAGTAAGTGGTGGCGACTGCACATATAGACTCGTAGCTTGGATCCCATTTTTTGACACGATGTAGTTTTTCAATTTTTTCTTTATGCGTGACATATTGGTCTATTTATCTTATTGTATTTATGTATGTATTATGTAAGTTTATCTATATCTATTTATGTATGTGTATATTTACCCATATGCGTACTTGTTTTCTGTTAGTATCTAATTATGTGCTCCCTTCACCTTCTGCTGCACCTATACTCTGTATAAGTTAGAATTTTCATCAATTTCACTACCCAAAGGTTGTCTGGAAGAGATCGCTTTTTAGCGATAAGACCGCCTGTTGTCTACCGTTATTTATAAATTGTATTTGTCTTGTTTCCTTTTGTAAACTTTTATTGGTGTGCAATAAAGTATTGTATTATTATTATTCCCTTTATTCATTTTTGTACTTAGGCTAGGTTTTTTTTACAATAAATTTATATAAAAAGTAAAATATAAAAAATACATTACAAATATAAACACATTCTAAAAAAAACCTAACCTAGGGTGCCGCCGGCAGCGGGGCGGGGCCCAAGCTACCGGTGGTTAGGGCTACAGAGAGAGGAACCTCCTGACGATGCGCGCCGTGTCCAGGAGTACCGCTTTCTGAATCTGACCCTTGATCCAGCCATCTAGCGAGAGTCTCTTAAGATGGCTTATTATTATTATTATTATTGCGGGAACCATATACAGCTGGCATATTCTACAATACTTCTGACATAGGCAAAGTACACAATTTTAATGCAATTGCTATCGTGAAAATCACTGCACACCCTGAAAACAAAACCCAGATTACGATAAGCCCTAGCGACTACTTTATCGATGTGCTGTTCAAAAGTTAATTTTGAATCCAAAGTCACACCTAGGTCTTGAATAGTATTTACTCGTTGAATAAACTCACCTCCTATATGATACTGACGTAAAATCGGAGAACGACTACGTGTAAATGAAATTGGAGCGCATTTATTTACGTTAAAATTTATCCTGTTAGTAATATAGTAAATTGATAATCGATCCAAATCAGCCTGAATTTTGTCGCAGTCACCCTCCTGGTTAATGTCAAGGAAAACTATTTTATCGTCAGCGTACATAAGGAAGTTAGAGTTGCAAAATACAGTATAAATATCGTATAAATAAGCATTATACAGCAAAGGTCCTAGGTGCGAGCCCTGGGGGGACACCAGAGGGAACGTTTACGTAGTCCGACCTACAGCCGCCAAGCACAACAGCCTGGCGCCTGTTAACTACATATGACGATATCCAGCGATATACATCACCATTTGACTCGTATTTTAATATTTATAGCATGTATCTTATTGGATATATTGCCAAGTGTTCACAAGACTAAATGTGTATATTTAAGGATACATTGCATGCTACATAGCAATAGAGAATCTAGTGCTTTTTTACAGAACATGTTTAAAAAAAAATCTCAAATCACAGCGTTTCATGGATACTACTTACTTAGAACATAATAAATGTGCTCTAACAAAAACACAAAGGGGGTACTTACCTTGGATTCAGCAGAACGCGAGCTCATTGGTAATGCCGCCGGCTACGCCGGTTATGGGCATCATCGAGAGCCTCAAACATCGCCGCAAAGTTACCAGCATGTCAGTTTTCTATCGGATCTATTTTGGAGATTTTGTGTAGCAATTGCAGGATTCAATCCTACCATCCCTATTTCACCATCGGACATCCAGGCAAGAGAACCGTCTTCATCCTTATGTTGTCAGTTTAAATTCTATTTACTATCGCTATAAGGGATTGAACTCGTTCCCATGGTGTGTATTGCTTAAAAAAATATAATTTAGGTCTTCAAGGTTGTTGATGAACCAGCGACCTACATCTACGACCCCGTAGTCACTTACCATCAGGTGATACTGAGGTCAATCGCCGGTCAATTATAATAACCGCAACCTGGCAATGTATCCAAAAATGCACATATTAAAATTACTAATAAGCTGGCAGTGAGCATTAAAAGTTACACCCAAAAATATGCTAATATTTTTCTTGGAAAACGAGTGTTTTTCTATTAATGTTAGTTTAAAATCGTTACTTCAACTGTTCGGCAATAAGTTAAAGTGATTTTCTATTTACCAAGTAAATATTAAAAATTTATATATATTTTTTTTACCTTGAACTTCATAGTCGCACGCGCATGGTCTGCCATCTGGCGAGCTACTGGTCAAAATTTGTTGCCAGAGCACAAAAATATATTTTTTGGTAGAAAGTGTGCACATCATGCTTCGATTTAATACTAAACAGAAAATATAAATCGATCGTTACTGACCGGTAGATTTTTTTAATTTAAAATGTGCATTATTAGATACACTGCCAAGTTTAGGGTTAAAGACGCTGAAATGAGTTTTCTTATCTTTTAATAAAATACCTTTTAACAAAGTTTCTAATTCCTACTTTAAAATAAACTTATACCCGATACAACCTTTCATCCTCTTTTTAACCCCCTTAGGGGTAGAATTTTCAAAAACGCTAAAATGACTTTTCTTGTATTCTAATTTATACAAACATTCAAGTCCCGCACTCAAAAAAATATTCGATCTCCATACAAACTTTCAACCCCTATTTTACCACCTTAGGGGATTAATTTTTAAAAACGCTGAAATCAGTTTTCTTTTATTTTATTTTAATACATTTTTACGAAGTTTCAAGTTCCTAACATAAAAAAAACTTGTACCTCATACAACCTTTCATCCCCTTTTTAACCCCCTTAGGGGTTGAATTTTTCAAAATCGCTTCTTACCTCTTGTACAATTAATAAATGTAACCTAGTGTGCAAATTTCAACTCTTTAGCATTTGTAGTTTCGGCTCTGCGTTGATGAGTCAGTCAGTCAGGACACTTGCATTTATATAATAATATAGAGATAACAATTGAGTGGTTTATTTTTGGCTTTTTAGTTTCATTGAAGTTCGTTCTTTTTTTGTAATTTTTTTTTATTAGGATCAAATGTCTAGGTATATGAGGAAACTACACTTAGACTGCTCTAATGAAATGACCGTCAAAGTTCTACATTCCTACGGAGCGATAAAAACGCTCCATACAAATGGCCACCTAATGGAGACAATAAGTAATTTGCCATTTTAACAGTGAAGTTTAAGTTCATGATTGTCATACAATTATTGTTTTGTTAATTTATGTAATGAGGATTCTGAAAACAAATATTTTACATAAAAATCATTATATTGCATATCTTTGAAGTCACATATATTATTTATATTTTTTATTCTTCGTTTCATGACATACTTATTGAAGGTTTACTTATATATCAATAAAATAAAAATTTGAAAAATTACTAATTTATTATTATTCAAAATAACAATTTAACTGTCGCCATAACGTCTATTTGTTAAATACAACAGAATGCTACAGATTTTAATCGCGAGCATTCAAAACATGTCTATGGCTGGTCCAAGTGATTAAATATTTTTTTAAGAATTAGGTTCGGCTTGTACATTCGCTCGTCCAGCCCACAGCGCTCTATGCGATTTTAACATCAAAAAGAATACATTTATCAGCAGATAAGTTATATTATAACAAATGACTAAGAACATAAACACATATAGGGAAACATCGTCCGGGATTAATATAGTCAGTAATGAAATAATAAAAAAAATATATACGATTCCCGTGAACACAAAAGCAAAAGATGCTATAACTATTTTTTTGCACATATCGGATTCGCCGTGCGCTTGTCGCGATTTCTTAAATAACGCACACAACACTCGTAAATACAATATAATGTTAATCACAGGAACTAAACCTAGAAACCCCAAGAATATGTAGAATCCCTGAATATCAAAAATTTGGCACAAAGCGGCCCAAACAAAGGGAAGCAGATAGCCTACTATATTCGCTTTGAGATATAAATGTGGAATTGTATCGATTTCCACAAACACGTTGACAAAATCAATGTAAAACATGACCGTGGTCACCAACATCCAGTGAGTAAAAGCTAAGTTATACCATCGTAGTGTAAATTGATTTAAATTCGGCCACAATTTCGATATCAACGCACGGAATCCTCCTATAAGTGGTGAGATGGTGACGAGTATGTTGATGAACACGTAGTGGCGGAACTGACGCCACACTGGGAACTTTATCCAGGTGGCGATCCCGTAGATGATGGTCGCAGTGTGCAACACGGCCGTCACTAATCCACAAACGACTGCCGTCCAAGCCATGTAAACAGGTAAAGCATGTAAACCATGTAAAACGGTTTCGGAATCACTCGTTGAGATATTAGCTGAACGCCGCATGTCACTCGAAGTGGAGCAAATCTTTTTTTAATTAGTATATTGTTCCGATACAACCGTTTCCAGGCAGTTTAAACGTTCGTTTAAAGCATCATTTAGTCCAGCCAGTATGCGGTTGAATCGTGAACAGAAAAATAATTAAAATCATTTTCCTGTTTCTTTGCTTTGTTATCTTTTACGCGCCTACGTCACCATTCACCAAGCGAGTATCTAATCTAACAGGAAGATTTTTTTACATATATTAAGTAATTGTTTTTCCGTGCACAATGTAGTATTCTGCCTGAATATGAAGGATCGTAATATTAAACGAATGTTTCTAACTGTCCGTGAAGGGTTGTATCGAGGCAAATGTTATTTAAAACTGTTGTATACCTATATTTCTTGACTGAAAAACAGCACCGACTGTACGGCCTCAGTGGCGGAGCTAGAAGCCATTAAAATAATATTATTGCTTTGCTAACGCAAATAAATGTAACAAACCACCACCAAAATAACAAAACGTACTCAACACGTGTTTCGCCCCTTTACGAGCCATCATCAGGAGAATTTGATGGTCTGGAGTCAGACAACCCCGGCACTGCCCTATTAAACCAATCTCATGTATCTTCGAAATGGCCATTTCGAGAAAAACGCTGTTAAAGTTTTAGACAAGAAACTTATCATAACTCACTAAATTATGGATGTTTTTTTTTCTTATTTTTTTATGTGAATAAAAATAACAATTACTAAGGACATGTCAAATTTCAACTATTACAGCATTTATATTATTTAATTATGTAAAATTTAAAATAATGACGGTCTAAAATTGCATACATTTTAAGTTACGCAAAATATGGTATCTATAGATACGTTAATATGCCCTCAGCCTTCACTCAGGTGGAAGCCCAACGGTTAGTGGTTATGCTGTTCTCCTGTATCTTAGTGATGCTTTGAATAAATCTGACGTAACACTAAAGAAAAGTCTCATTTGTAGAAAAAATAATTTTAATCATTACAGTAAGTCATCTTGTACCTAACTTAATAATTGTTATCACTTGTCTTTGAAACATAAAACTAAAATATTTTGGTCACTAAACCTCCAGGAACCTCCTAAATTATGCAATATCAATATTTAATTTAAAATAAACATATATATTTAATATACTTTTGTAAAAACTAATAGGATTTACTATCTAAATCATTTGCATTTTCATTTATAGGCAAATTTTCCAAAAAGTACGTCGATCAGCAGGCATATTTTTTCATAATTTCAAAAGATCCTGTTTCTTAGCAGCATTTATGCCTCTAGGTTGATTGTCATTATTTTCAAAGGTTCGCATTACTTCGAGTACTTAACTCGAGGATATTACGCTCGCGACAGGTTCATACTTATGTGGTTTTGACAAACTCATGTAATGAAAGTTACCGCAAATTGACAAAACTCAAAAGTCTCGCGCTTGTTAAGCGTATTTGTGGTAACTAAAAATACAGCAATGCGCATAAATCCATAGTTGAAAACCGAAGTTACAGGAGTTTGGCAAGTCAATTATCTACGAAAATTGAGGGTAAAAATTAAAAATCTTTAAAGTATATATAAAAGGTACTATTTCGAATCGATTAAACCCGGTTAACCTAAACTACTGTAACTCAACATACGTGAGTTTGGCTTAACACGGCAGCGGCAGACGCAGTCCGTAGCATCGCATTGTGGCTGTCAAACGAATAATAGGTTGCTGTTTTTGTTGTAATTATGACTATATTTCTGTTGAATTTGTATATGTTATATAGATACTAGCTGTGTTGCCCGCGACTTCGTCCGCGTGGAATCTTATCTTGAACAGTTTACATCTTTATTATATTATTTTCAGGTCTAAACAATGTTGAAATTACTATTATTTTTTTGCAAGTTGATGTTTTTGATGTTGGGTAACATTCAACAAAAAATAAATAATAATAAATATTGAAGTGCTGTTCCCATACATCAAACGTGTTTTTTTTTGACATTTTATACGTAATGGTACCGAACTTCATACGCGAGTTCGACTCGCTCTTGGCCTCTTTTTTGTTATTTTTCGGCTAAATTTAAAACGCGGAATCATTATGAAATCAGGTTTCAAGTCCCGCACTCAAAAAAATATTTGACCTTCAAACAAATTTTCAACCCCTTTTTCACCACCTTCTGGGCTGAATTTTCAAAAACGCCGAATTTTTCTTCTTGTATTCTGATAATATGCCCTTATACAAAGTTTCAAGTCTCACGCTCAAAAAAATGTTTGATCTCGATACAAACTATCAACCCCCTTTTTACCGCCTTAGGGGTTGAATTTTCAAAAACGCTGAAATTATATTTTTTGTTTTCTAATAATATGCCTTTATATAGTTTCAAATCTCGCACTCAAAATTTTTTTTTATCTTCATACAAGCTTTCAACCCCTTTTTCACCACCTTCAGGGGTGAATTTTCAAAACACTGAAATTGGTTTTCTTGAATTCTAATTATATGCACTAATACAAAGTGTAAAGTCCCGCGCTCAGAATAAGGTTTGATCTCCATACAAACTTTCAACCCCTTTTTTACCAGTTTCAGGGATGAATTTTCAAAAACTCTGAAATCAGTTTTTGTTTTTATTTTATTTTAATACCTATTTACAAAGTTTCAAGTTTCTAGCTTGAAATTAAAATTGAACCCCGAGACAAACTTTCATCCCCCTTTTAACCATCTTAGAGGTTGAATTTATAATGACGTTAAATTAATGTTATTTTGATATAATTATATATGCCTTAGTGAGAAGTTTCAAAGAATTTGTAATGGATTCAAACTTTCAAACCTTTTTAACCATTTTAGGGGACGAATTATTGAAAAACGCTGAAATTACTATTCTTGTATTTTAATTATATGCCTTTATACAAAGTTTAAAGTCTCACACTTTTGTGCCAAAAGAATAATATATAACATGTGCATTGACATAATATAATCGCATCCCTGACGAAATTGTAACCCTTCATGGAAATATTTTTAAGGATAGACTAAGTAGCTGGGCTTTTTGACAATTGTTTTTATAGCGTAAAATATTTTCTCGAGACATGTAGAATCAGGTAATTATTATTATTATTGTATTAAGCGGTTTACACTCACGTGAAATTGTCAGGAACGGCCCGTTCCTGACAATTTCACGTGAGTGTAAACCGCTTAATACAATAATAAAATATGTCTCACGAAAGTTTTAATAAAATTATTGTAATTATTATTGACATTATATTTTGATTTTATTATTATTTACTGGAAATGTTTATTTTTAGATTATTATTATTCAATGTTTATTTTTTATTTTTTTAAATTGTACTCTAAAATTTGCATGCCTACATATAGGCTGAATACATGACACAAAAGTTTTGTAACATCTAAACACTGTATTCTGGCAAATAAAAATCTTTGAATCAAATAAAAAATCTTGAACACTCAAAAAAGGATTTGATCTCCATACAAACATTCAACCCCTTTTTTACCGCCTAAGAGAATGAATTTTCAAAAACGCAGAAATTACTTTTATTCCATTTTATTTGCATAACTTTTTACGAAGTTTAAAGTTCCTAGCTTAAAATTAAATTTGAACCCCAAGACGAACTTTCATCCCCCTTTTAACCCCCTTAGAGGTTGAATCTTTAATAACGTTAAATTAATGTTATTTTGTTATTATTGTTTATGCCTTAATAAGAAGTTTCAAAGAATTTGTAATGGATTCAAACTTTCAACCCCTTTTTAACCCTTTTAGGGGTCGGATTTTTGAAAACGCTAAAATTAGTTTTCTTGTATTCTAGTAGTATGCCTTTACACAAAGATTCAAGTTCCGCGCTCCAAAAATACTTGATCTCCATACAAACTTTCAACCCCTCTTTTACCACCTTGGGGGGTGAATTTTCAAAAACGCTGAAATCAGTTATCTTCTGTTTTATTTAAATACCTTTTAACAAAGTTTCAAGTTCCTAGCAGAAATAAAAACTTGTACCCCATACAAATTTTGCACCCCTATTTAACCCTCTTAGGGGTGGAATTTTCTAAAACGCTGGAAGTACTTTTTGTGTTTTTTAATAAGGAATCTATAAATAAATAAATATAAATATTAAAGGACAATCATACACAAATCGACCTAGTCCCAAACTAAGCAAAGCTTTAATCTATTTACAAAGTTTCAAGTCTCTAGCTAAAAAAAAACAGTTTCCCCATACAAACTTTGCACCCCTATTTAACCCTCATAGGGGAGGTATTTCCAAAAATCTCTTCTTATCCCTAGCCCACGTTATAAAAATAACCTACTGTGCAAAAAACAACTCTCTTTCATTAGTAGTTTCGGCTGTGCATTGATGATTCAGTCAGGACTTCTTCTTTTATATTATATATATAGACAGCTGTGTTGCCCGCGACTTCGTTATCTTGAACATTTTACATCTAATTATTATTTTCAAATCTAAGCCATGTTGAAATTACTTTTCTTTTTTGAAAGTTGTACGATATTTGGGTCGTGGATTTTGATGTTGGTTCAACAAATAATACATAATTTTTTTGATCTTCATTCAAACTTTCAACCCATTTTTCACCATCTTTAGGGCTGAATTTTCAAAAACACTGAAATTACTTTTCTCGTATTTTAAAAAAATGCCATTATACTAAGCTTTAAGTCCCGCGCTCAAAAAATGTTATATCTCAGTGCAAACTTTCAACCCCTTTTTCGCCACCTTAGGGGATGAATTTTAAGAAATGCTGAAATTAGTTTTTAATTTTTTAATAAAATACCAATTTACAAAGTTTCTAATTCCTAACTTAAAATACAACTTATACCCGATACAACCATTCATCCTCTTTTTAACCCCCTTAGGGGTAGAATTTTCAAAAACGCTGAAATTGGTTTTCTTGTATTCTAATTATATACCTTTATATACAAAGTTTAAAATCCCGCACTCAAGAAAACTTTTGATCTGCATACAAATTTTCAACCCATTTTTCACCACCTTCAGGGCTGAATTTTCAAAAACGCTGAAATTACTTTTGTTGTATTTTAATAATATGCTTTTATATAAAGTTTCAAGTCCCGCGCTCAAAAAAATACTTGATCTCCATATAAACTTTCAACCCCTTTTTTACCACTTTAGAGGACGAATTTCAAAAACGCTGAAATAAGTTATTTTAGATTTTATTTTAATACCTTTTTACAAACTTTCAAGTAACTTGCTTTAAAAAAAACTTGTATCCCATACAACCTTTCATCCCCCTTTTAACCCCCTTAGGGGATGAATTTTTCAAAATCGCTTCTTATCTCTTGTACACTTTACAAATGCAACCTACTGTGCAAATTTCAACTCTCTAACATTTATAGTTTCGGCTCTGCGTTGATGAGTCAGTCAGTCAGGACCACAGAAATATATCAAGATAGAAGGAAAGAGTTCAGCAATTTGTAGGGAGACCGAGCGTGTAACATTTTGCGTAGGTACTTTGACGTCACGAGCGTAATTTAGTGATGGGAAACATAAGCCGCGCGAAAACGATTCAAAAACATCGATGCACAGATCGATTTGAACACGGCACCGATTGTATGCATCGCCACCCACACCGCACCGCACCGCGGCCCAGCCGCCGTCACAAACAAAAACAGTCACAATTATATTTGCTTTGCACTATGTACTTACATTATATAGCTGCATAATAAATAAGAACGTAATTATCATTTCCTCTCCACTCAAAATCGATTTTAATCGAATAAGAAAATCGCAGTGTACAGCAGCACATGGCAGCACTATTCTTACTTTTGACAGAAAAAATGAGAAATCGACCTTGAACGTGACTCGACAGTTGGAATAGCTTATTTTTACATCGCTGGCTTTGAATGCACGCCAAGGTTGGCTCGTCAAATTAAAGCCGCAATGGAAAGCTAGCGTTGGACACAATCGCCCGCCTCTGTTTTGATGAAAATAATAAAATAAATAGTTTTGTAATTAATAACAGATATTTAAGGACAAATTGTACATACCAATGAAAGGAAATATCTCGATTAACAGCTCCAATTTTATTGGAAGTAATTAATTGAATCAGGCGTTACTTTGCGGAAATCCATATTAATGAAAATAATAATATTGCTTTGCTATTCTGCGATATAATATCGTGCCAGTTAAATTTGTGCTAACCCGTTATACTTATTTGCGTATTTTTTCATGCATACATGCATTTAATGGTCCCACCCTCCCACCACGATAAGAAAAATGAATACGCAAATAAATATAACAAACCACCACCAAAATAACAGAACTTACTCGACACGTGTTTCGCCCCTCTACGAGGCATCATCAGGAGATGTTGACGGTCTGGAGTCCGACAACCGAATGAGCTGCCCAGACTGGTCGGCCATATTTATAACCTGGCCACCCCTATTATGCAACTGAGAGTGATTAGCAAAAATTCGTAGTAACGGTGATGTAACGACATTCAATTTTTCGTTAAGAATCTCACCCCTATTGTTGTACCTAATTATTTCCAACTGTTCCAGAACACTTAAACGCAATCCTTTTTCGCAAACATGTAAAACGGTAAAAGAATGATCTTCCTGCAGAGTATGGCCACTATCTATTAAATGTTTTGCGAAATTGGACTTTTCAGGATGGTTATGTCTATATGACGCAACATGCTCTTTATACCTTGTGCTGAAATTGCGGCCCGTTTGTCCCACATATACTTTATTGCAATCGTCACAAGTTAGCTTATAAATACCGGACTTTTTCCCACTCTCAATTTTATCTTTCCCATTACAAAGTTTAGAGTGCAGGGAATTATTCGTCTTAAAGGCCACATTAATGTCGTTACATTTCAAAATTTTGTGAATAGTATCCGATAACTTGCCAACATAAGTTATGCTCGCCTTATATTTTTTAATAGGATCAGATGGTTGTGCAGCATACAACAAATCGTTGACCGTATTATTGAGCTTTTTTCTGAGTATACCATCCACCACAGACTTATCGTAGCCGTTTGAAACCGCTAAGTGATAAATATTATTTAATTCTGACTGATAATGCTCCTCAGAGAGAGGCACGGTCAACAGCCTATGCACATAACAATGAAAGGCAGCTAACTTATGCTGCCACGGATGCGTGGAAGAAGCCGGGATAACCGTGTCAGTATGTGTGGGCTTACGGTAAATCTGAAAATGATGCCTATTACTCAATTTAGTAATCGTTAAATCCAAGAAATTAAGTGAGTTGTTTTGCTCCAGTTCCTTTTTGAACTTGATCTTTGGATGCTTGTTATTTATCTCATCAATAAATTCGTCCAGCTGGCTCATACCCCCCGTCCAACAAATAATCAAATCATCCACGTATCTAAAGTAATATAAAATACAATTATTACCCACAATGTGCTGGTTTTCAAAATGGTCCATAAAAATATCCGCCATTAAAGGACTCAACGGGGAACCCATAGCCAAACCATCACTTTGCAAATAATATTGTCCATCAAACCTAAAATAATTTTGTTTCATACAAATCGTAGTTAATTCTATTAATTCATCTATCTCCCCTGGATGTAATCGCTGCCTTTCAAAAAGTCCCCTAAGTATGTCTAAAGTATCACAATATGGTACATTCGTAAATAAACTATCTACATCCAAAGACAAAAGGATAGCATTATCTGGTATATTAATATCTTTAATCCTCTCTATTAAATCCAAGCTATTCTTTAAACAATATTTCGGCTGAAACTGTGACTTTTCCTTAATAATGCAATTCAATCTCTTTGCTAAATTATACGTAGGTGCACCTAAGTATGAGACCACTGGACGAATAGGGATATTGTCTTTATGAATTTTCGGAAGACCATACAGAATAGGAGCTCGTGGATTCATAGGCAGAATCATATTCTTCTGATGCTCGGTTTCAAAAACAAACGAAGAATTTTTTATAGCTTGTCTAAGAACTTTCTGGTATCCTGGAGTAGGGTCTCTACGTAAGCTTGAAAAACCATCACCTTGAATAAGATCCAATACTTTCTGATTGTACTGTCCCCTCTCCATAATTACAATGCAATTGCCTTTGTCTGCTTTTGAAACCACTAAATCATTATCCTGCACTTTCTGTTGAATAGATCTCAATAATAAACCATCAGAACAAGCATGCCTGTCTACTAATGAACCAGTGCTCTTACTGCTCTTAATGACATTAGCTACCACAGTCTTCGTATCCAAATCACCACGACCCCGTACAATTGCTACCTCTGAATCCACTGCCAAATTCTCTAGTGTTTGGGGAGTCATCTTTGGCTGGAAATTATACTTCAAACCTTTCTGCAAAAGTCCCACTTCATCTCTTAAAAACTCAACATTGGTTAAATTCTTTACACGAGGGTGAAAATCATGGTGCGGCGTTGGTTCGTTATCCCTCTTCCTTAAAGGTGAATTAGAACTTGACCCTGTCAACCTATGCAATTTGTTAAGTTGTGTAGTATACATCTTATGTGCAAGTTCAGACGCAAAGTACCTCGCCTTTTGATCCAAAATATCGAACTCAACATTATGTAACTTAAATGAAAGTTCTGAATATAACACCTTAAGATGCAATTTCAAATTATCTCTAACTGAAAACCAATGCCGAGATTCTTCGTTAAGCCAAATTTTCTGAGCCCTATTAATGGCCAACCTAGCCGCCCTGGTGTTACTACTACAGCGAAAATGGATGTATTTAGGTACAACATTAAACCGCTTGCACTGTTGGTTAAACCAAACATTCTGGACAGCTGCACGATGCTGTTTGGTAAGTTTGACATAAAGTCTAGCCTGTTCGACCTCGCTAGCCGTTTTTAAGTAATTAATTGAATCAGGCGTTACTTTGCGGAAATCCATATTAATGAAAATAATAATATTGCTTTGCTATTCCGCGATATAATATCGTGCCAGTTAAATTTGTGCTAACCCGTTATACTTATTTGCGTATTTTTTCATGCATACATGCATTTAATAACATATTATATACATATTAATAACATATTATGCATTTAATAATATTAACGATTACTAAATTGAGTAATAGGCATCATTTTCAGATTTACCGTAAGCCCACACATACTGACACGGTTATCCCGGCATCTTCCACGCATCCGTGGCAGCATAAGTTAGCTGCCTTTCATTGTTATGTGCATAGGCTGTTGACCGTGCCTCTCTCTGAGGAGCATTATCAGTCAGAATTAAATAATATTTATCACTTAGCGGTTTCAAACGGCTACGATAAGTCTGTGGTGGATGGTATACTCAGAAAAAAAGTGTGTGTGTGTCAGCTCCGACGCACGACTGGAGTTTACTCTTCAGGCCAGGCGCGCACCACGATTTTTTTTTAGTCGCGCGATAATTTTGTCGCAGAAATAAGCGTACTTCTGGGTTTATGAAAATCGTGGTGCGCGCACTCTCATATAAACCCATATCTTGCATTTATGCGACAAAATTATCGCGCGATTAAAATCGAGGTGCGCGCCTGGCCTTAAGAACGATTATAAAATATATACTCAATACTCAATACGTTTATTGCACATAATGATTAGTAAATAGTTTAAGTATCACATTATGTACCCTGTTGGGTGCTGCAAACAAGAACGAGAAGGTAGGCATTTACATAATATTAATATACGAATATAATATACAGCAAAATTACAATATTTTACAAGGAAAATTTACTTCCGATTGATTTTTAAGAAATTGGAGAGATCATGAGTAATAACTAAATAAGGAAGCGTGATGTAAAGCGCCCTCGAGCGGCTAGTTTAGTTACTACAGTCTGCAGTGCTACGGAAAAAAACCGTATCTTACTATGAAATCCATACAAAGATACGACCTTTCTACCGTAGTATCGCAATACTTTTTTTTTTTTATCTATTAATTAAGGAGCTTTGATCATTTTTATGAACATGCCAGCTCCAGCAGGCCTAATACACAACATCATTCATCTAAAAGACATAGATAAATAAAAACATAAACCGTATAAAATTAAAAATAACATGTACACGAAAACAACTAAATTTGTATACACTATTTACATAAAAAAAACTGTATACAAATTTAGCCGATTCCGATAAGGGTTCCGCCAATATTGAATTGAACATTACATTCAAGAAAGATCTGGTATTAGACCTAGCCATTTACATTAGACAAAAACAAACGTACAAAATCACCTTCCTTAAAAAAATCCTTAAATAAATCCAAAATCTCCTTAACAACAACTCCAAACAGCGTTTTGAACTTCTCCTCCCAACTTTCGGTAGAAAACAAAATATCCTTCGTCTTCGCAACCAGCCTTTCAAAAGTAATACGTCTCTTCTTCTTGTCCTTATTTTGTCTTTTATCTTCCATATCAGCCCCCCGCTCAATAGTAGGCTGATTGACCAATAGACACTCGGACCTCTTCACATCTGTTACTCTTTTTGAATTCCGCGGCTTACGAACCTCTTGTTGTGGCTCGCTCTCTAATCTGTACTGACTTACTGATCGCTGGCCCTCAGCCTGACAGACAGAATCTTCAGACTCTTTAGATTGTAACGGCTTCGACAAAACAGCATCTCTATATGACTTTCCAAAACTTAAGTCATTCTCAAAAACAGATGGCGCATCCTGACTACAAACATCCGTATCCTTTTTTTCCTTATTTTGCATATACAACCAAAAAGCCCGTTTATATATACATCCCTCAGCAGACATAATCCTGCGAATTTCTTACTCCTTCACAAAACCGGCACGACTTATCTAAGGCCATATGGCTGCCTTTACAATTAATGCATCTAAAAATAGTCGTTTCGCAATTGGCATGCTCCCCGCCGCATTTCGGACAAGTAACTTTAGTAGTAGGACAAAACCTGCTCAGATGACCGAACTTCCAACATATTGAACATTGGGTAACCGGGAAAGTATACTGATTTACCTTAAATCGGCAACCGTAGGCATAAACATATGGCGGTAAAGAAGTTCCCTTAAAACACAGACGAATAGCTTCAGCCTTAACCCAACGCCCATCATGATCCAAACGGTTTAGTCTACATATTGACAAAATGTCTTCAGACCCTTCAATATTCTTTAAAAATTCGTCTTCCTCAACCTCCAACTCAACCTGCCTTATAATTCCATAAGTGCAGCATGCCATATTAGACCAATAAGAACGTCTCGTCTCATTGTTAAACTCCTGAGAAGCCAGAAGCTTCTCCGCATCATCCTTAGAGTTAAACTGTATGCGAACTTTACGTGGACCCATAAACTTGACGGATAAAATTCCTTTTATACCCTTAAATTGCAGCAACTTTGCCAAACCAATCTGTTTCGGTAAATCTTCTTTTGACACTATATAAACTTCAAATAGCTTGTCAGGCACAGGCACACCGTCCGGCTCCAGCTGCGTTTTGGCGGTTGCTAAAACCCGCAAGCGTTTAGGTTTCCTGCCTATTGTGATAAAACTATCACTACAACCACAGCTTTCGTCGCTCAGACCACAAGCACGCTTCACCGCTATATGCCGCACATCCAACATGGACTCAGCGTCCGATACAATATCCGATTGACTCGGCCCTGCCTTACTATCAAACTCCACTTCAGATAGCCACGACGGAGCTGCCCGCTGCCCACATTCTAAAAGTGACGTATCACTCACGACACCTCGACTTGACTCACTCATCGCAAAAACAGCGAAAAGGACTCTAAAACTGAATTAACTTATAAATAAAATAAAATTTGATAAAATTTTCAACCGTCGCCTTTGACAACCAAACGTCAATCCTCGCAATACTTATATTTTTGGAACGTATTTGCCGTGCTAATTTAAAAAGTCGTATCTCAGTATACGATCAGGGTAAAAATACGACTTCTTAATTTAGCAGGTCATGCGTTAAGCTTTATAGACTAAGCTCCCGATATAAAATGACCTTTACAGAGATGTTTATTTGATGAAATGTATTTTATATTTAGTTTAAAATGACAATAAATATATTGCATATGGGTTGCATAATTATATTATAAATTCATAATTAAATAATCTTTAATTTTATTTAATTTCAATTCAACAATCAGACCTTTGCAAAATGCTAGTAGGTATAGATTTACCTGTTTATACCTGGCTACCCAATAGTTGTGACGGGAAAAGAATAGGCAACCTAACGTTTGCATATTCTATGGGCTTCATACTTTCGATTGGTATAGAATTTATCTAATATGAATCAAACCGGTGAAATGTTTAAAACAATTTGTTTTTATTATTAATTAAACATACCCTGGACTAAAATTTGTTAGGCAACCCATATGCAATATAATTATTGACATATTAAATTAAATATAAAATACACTTCATCAAATAAACATCTCGGTGAAGGTTATTTTATATCGGGATCTTAGTCTATAATGCGTAACGCATAACCTGCTAAATTACGAAGTCGTATTTTTACCCCGATCGTATACTGAGATACGACTTTTTAAATTAGCACGGCAGATACGTTTGATTTTACACCCCGATATGAAAATCGATTCTTAAGGAATAAACTCCAAAAAGCTCAATAATACGGTCAACGATTTGTTGTATGCTGCACAACCATCTGATCCTATTAAAAAATATAAGGCGAGCATAACTTATGTTGGCAAGTTATCGGATACTATTCACAAAATTTTGAAATGTAACGACATTAATGTGGCCTTTAAGACGAATAATTCCCTGCACTCTAAACTTTGTAATGGGAAAGATAAAATTGAGAGTGGGAAAAAGTCCGGTATTTATAAGCTAACTTGTGACGATTGCAATAAAGTATATGTGGGACAAACGGGCCGCAATTTCAGCACGAGGTATAAAGAGCATGTTGCGTCATATAGACATAACCATCCTGAAAAGTCCAATTTCGCAAAAGATTTAATAGATAGTGGCCATACTCTGCAGGAAGATCATTCTTTTACCGTTTTACATGTTTGCGAAAAAGGATTGCGTTTAAGTGTTCTGGAACAGTTGGAAATAATTAGGTACAACAATAGGGGTGAGATTCTTAACGAACAATTGAATGTCGTTACATCACCGTTACTACGAATTTTTGCTAATCACTCTCAGTTGCATAATAGGGGTGGCCAGGTTATAAATATGGCCGACCAGTCTGGGCAGCTCATTCGGTTGTCGGACTCCAGACCGTCAACATCTCCTGATGATGCCTCGTAGAGGGGCGAAACACGTGTCGAGTAAGTTCTGTTATTTTGGTGGTGGTTTGTTATATTTATTTGCGTATTCATTTTTCTTATCGTGGTGGGAGGGTGGGACCATTAAATGCATGTATGCATGAAAAAATACGCAAATAAGTATAACGGGTTAGCACAAATTTAACTGGCACGATATTATATCGCGGAATAGCAAAGCAATATTATTATTTTCATTAATATGGATTTCCGCAAAGTAACGCCTGATTCAATTAATTACTTAAAAACGGCTAGCGAGGTCGAACAGGCTAGACTTTATGTCAAACTTACCAAACAGCATCGTGCAGCTGTCCAGAATGTTTGGTTTAACCAACAGTGCAAGCGGTTTAATGTTGTACCTAAATACATCCATTTTCGCTGTAGTAGTAACACCAGGGCGGCTAGGTTGGCCATTAATAGGGCTCAGAAAATTTGGCTTAACGAAGAATCTCGGCATTGGTTTTCAGTTAGAGATAATTTGAAATTGCATCTTAAGGTGTTATATTCAGAACTTTCATTTAAGTTACATAATGTTGAGTTCGATATTTTGGATCAAAAGGCGAGGTACTTTGCGTCTGAACTTGCACATAAGATGTATACTACACAACTTAACAAATTGCATAGGTTGACAGGGTCAAGTTCTAATTCACCTTTAAGGAAGAGGGATAACGAACCAACGCCGCACCATGATTTTCACCCTCGTGTAAAGAATTTAACCAATGTTGAGTTTTTAAGAGATGAAGTGGGACTTTTGCAGAAAGGTTTGAAGTATAATTTCCAGCCAAAGATGACTCCCCAAACACTAGAGAATTTGGCAGTGGATTCAGAGGTAGCAATTGTACGGGGTCGTGGTGATTTGGATACGAAGACTGTGGTAGCTAATGTCATTAAGAGCAGTAAGAGCACTGGTTCATTAGTAGACAGGCATGCTTGTTCTGATGGTTTATTATTGAGATCTATTCAACAGAAAGTGCAGGATAATGATTTAGTGGTTTCAAAAGCAGACAAAGGCAATTGCATTGTAATTATGGAGAGGGGACAGTACAATCAGAAAGTATTGGATCTTATTCAAGGTGATGGTTTTTCAAGCTTACGTAGAGACCCTACTCCAGGATACCAGAAAGTTCTTAGACAAGCTATAAAAAATTCTTCGTTTGTTTTTGAAACCGAGCATCAGAGGAATATGATTCTGCCTATGAATCCACGAGCTCCTATTCTGTATGGTCTTCCGAAAATTCATAAAGACAATATCCCTATTCGTCCAGTGGTCTCATACTTAGGTGCACCTACGTATAATTTAGCAAAGAGATTGAATTGCATTATTAAGGAAAAGTCACAGTTTCAGCCGAAATATTGTTTAAAGAATAGCTTGGATTTAATAGAGAGGATTAAAGATATTAATATACCAGATAATGCTATCCTTTTGTCTTTGGATGTAGATAGTTTATTTACGAATGTACCATATTGTGATACTTTAGACATACTTAGGGGACTTTTTGAAAGGCAGCGATTACATCCAGGGGAGATAGATGAATTAATAGAATTAACTACGATTTGTATGAAACAAAATTATTTTAGGTTTGATGGACAATATTATTTGCAAAGTGATGGTTTGGCTATGGGTTCCCCGTTGAGTCCTTTAATGGCGGATATTTTTATGGACCATTTTGAAAACCAGCACATTGTGGGTAATAATTGTATTTTATATTACTTTAGATACGTGGATGATTTGATTATTTGTTGGACGGGGGGTATGAGCCAGCTGGACGAATTTATTGATGAGATAAATAACAAGCATCCAAAGATCAAGTTCAAAAAGGAACTGGAGCAAAACAACTCACTTAATTTCTTGGATTTAACGATTACTAAATTGAGTAATAGGCATCATTTTCAGATTTACCGTAAGCCCACACATACTGACACGGTTATCCCGGCTTCTTCCACGCATCCGTGGCAGCATAAGTTAGCTGCCTTTCATTGTTATGTGCATAGGCTGTTGACCGTGCCTCTCTCTGAGGAGCATTATCAGTCAGAATTAAATAATATTTATCACTTAGCGGTTTCAAACGGCTACGATAAGTCTGTGGTGGATGGTATACTCAGAAAAAAGCTCAATAATACGGTCAACGATTTGTTGTATGCTGCACAACCATCTGATCCTATTAAAAAATATAAGGCGAGCATAACTTATGTTGGCAAGTTATCGGATACTATTCACAAAATTTTGAAATGTAACGACATTAATGTGGCCTTTAAGACGAATAATTCCCTGCACTCTAAACTTTGTAATGGGAAAGATAAAATTGAGAGTGGGAAAAAGTCCGGTATTTATAAGCTAACTTGTGACGATTGCAATAAAGTATATGTGGGACAAACGGGCCGCAATTTCAGCACGAGGTATAAAGAGCATGTTGCGTCATATAGACATAACCATCCTGAAAAGTCCAATTTCGCAAAACATTTAATAGATAGTGGCCATACTCTGCAGGAAGATCATTCTTTTACCGTTTTACATGTTTGCGAAAAAGGATTGCGTTTAAGTGTTCTGGAACAGTTGGAAATAATTAGGTACAACAATAGGGGTGAGATTCTTAACGAAAAATTGAATGTCGTTACATCACCGTTACTACGAATTTTTGCTAATCACTCTCAGTTGCATAATAGGGGTGGCCAGGTTATAAATATGGCCGACCAGTCTGGGCAGCTCATTCGGTTGTCGGACTCCAGACCGTCAACATCTCCTGATGATGCCTCGTAGAGGGGCGAAACACGTGTCGAGTAAGTTCTGTTATTTTGGTGGTGGTTTGTTATATTTATTTGCGTATTCATTTTTCTTATCGTGGTGGGAGGGTGGGACCATTAAATGCATGTATGCATGAAAAAATACGCAAATAAGTATAACGGGTTAGCACAAATTTAACTGGCACGATATTATATCGCGGAATAGCAAAGCAATATTATTATTTTCATTTATTGGAAGTGTTTGAGCAATTAATTATTGCGCAACAAGCCATTTTGTTTTTAAGACCTGACGTCGCACACAGACCGCGGTCGGGAGCTGACTAATGTTCGCGGCGAGCAAAGTTGACGCCGTGTCAACATTTCGCCACGCGAGGTACGTCCACTCTTTCCTTCTATCTTGATATATTTCTGTGGTCAGGACACTTGCATTTATATATATAGATAGATTAATTACATAAGGGTAGAATGAGGTTCTACGGTGAGTAATGGTGAATCAACTCTTCCAATCATAGTTTTATGTCTATTACAATAATAAACTATAATATATGGCTATATGTGACTTCAAAGAGGAGGTACAGTAAACGGCGATAAAGTTTGCACATCGATCTTTGGAAAGAGGCAATCGGCTAATTTCGACTTCGTATAGCGATATCTCTGTCGCACACACCATGACGTTTGTTTTGTCAGTCGTGGTTCAAATGCGAGAGAGTGCAGTCGCATATCCAGGTCAATATACCTATATATAGAGTTGCTAAAACCTACACAAAATTAAATTTGTACTATGGCATCTATAGGGAAAAAAGGTAAGCCGTTACCTACTTTGCCAGTCACACGAAATTATCTACAATGTTTATAAATATTTTGTAACTGAAGCCGACCAATTTAAAAAACATGAGAATGTTAATGTAAGTAATTACACTTTTTGTCGATCTTTAAACCCACATTTAAGTATCCTAGTAGTATAACATCAGTTGCTAATGCTCAGTCAACCCCTGTTAGGAATGTGGGCCTGAATATATATATATATATATATATACTATGTATATTATTTTTCCCCAACAAGTACATTATAGCAATAACTATATATTATTACATCGAGTTTTACAGCTCTATATATTCCACGTGAAATCAAAATAAAACAACAATAAAGTACTTTTAGTTCTAAATTCAAATTCTGATGAACCATTAATCTAATAATTGATGTACATGAAAATTAGCATTCGTTTGTATTCGGAAATGCGATGATTGCCGATGTGCATTCTTTTTCGCCGTTTACTGTACCACATTGTCCTAGTGTTCAAAAAAAAGATGAATGTTTACATTACAATTTGTCCGCAGCAAATATTTCAATTATTGTTTGGTATTTAAAGGTCCAGATTTATCAAAAAGTGCTTTTAATTCTCCATACAATATTTTTAAGCCTCCTAAGACCCAATCTATTTTTAGGACATTTGTAATAGCGACCCAGTGACCTAATTTTAGGTTTTTAGTCTGTGTCATAATTCTAGGACCTTGGGTGGATATTTGATTAATTCATACATGTCATTGGGCCGCAATGAGTACGATCTCTGGTCCTTAAAATAGGCCGTTGGGTCTTAGGAGGCTATGGCGGCCGCGCGCCGATCTAAATACGCATTCCCCGCGCTCTATGGTCCAGTCGCTAACGCTCGGCGCAGTCTTCGGCCACTGTCAACCTAGGTAAGGGTACTGGAGACTGAAATAACGATTCGTGAATGAAATTATACTTATTTAACCTAATTTAAACAGTGATATTAAAACAATGATAATATATAATACTGCGTTCATATTAAGGAGGGGTTCACACTGGTGGAAAGGAAGAGCAAGGCGCGTAGGGTGCCCCGCAAGACGCTGAGTGGCACTGCCGAGCCGGTTGGTTCTGGTCTTCGGATTGCGAAACCGAGTAAGGCGCACTATGTGTCGCGCTTGCATAACTCCGCCGTGGCTGACGATGTGGTGAAGTACGTCCGCCGGAAGACTGGCTTCTCGCTGAGGGTGCATCAGCTGCAGTCCCGGCAGTACGTGCACTTCAGCTCGTTTGTGGTGCGCGTGCCGCGGCCGCTGCAGGACACCATAGCAAGTGCAGACTTCTGGCCGAAGGGTGTTGTGTTTCGGCAGTTCCGGGGCAATCTGCCGAATCCTGCACCAGATCAGACGACGCAACGGAGTTACGTCGCCTAAATCGAATTAGATTTAATTTTTTTTTTGTAATGTAATTTTGTAGTTCACATTGCCTTGGTTTATTTACTGTTATGCTGTGTTACTAATTTAAATAAATAAATAAATATTCGTAAATAACTGAAGACTCACTCTAACGCCCTGACAATAAAGCGCGGGAAGGCCCCCGACAAGGTTGACCGACGATCTGGTTACGATCGCGAGCAGAAATTGGATGAAGGAGTCGCAAGACTGATCCACGTGGAGAACATTGGGGAAGGCCTTTGTCCAGCAGTGGTCTATCAGCTGATATGATGATGATACAAGTTATAATGGTTATGAGGTACCTACTTTATACCGACTAACCATGAAGCAAAAAGAGAGTTATGGTTATTTTCTCTGCGTGAATCTCTAAGTGAGTGATAAAACTACGACGCCAGGCCCTCACCGCAGCTAACAGCAAAGCTTCAAAAAGAAAACAATCGTATTAAAAGTTGAATAGCCCCTCGCTAAGTAGGGCGAGCGTAGGGTTGCCTCAAGACAATAGGCGTGCGGACCATTTTTTTTTGAGGATATCAATCGATTATATTTTTTATTAAGATCAAATATCTAATATGGAACTTCCTACACTTAGACCACTCTAAAAGTCAGAAATGACCGTCAAAGTTCAACATTCCGATGATGTTCATACAGAGGACTAAAAACTATCCATACAAAAGGTCTACCTATATATATGACGTCATCAATGAATTGGGTACCAATTGTACAGAGAAAATGAGTAATTTGCCAGTTTCACCGTGAAAAAGTGCGTTTAAGTTCATGGTTGTTTTACAATTATTGTTTTGTTAAATTTTGAGGATTTTAAAAACAATTTCTAAATTTATTGTGGGTTAAAAAAATAAATCATAAAATTTAACGTAGGGACCCTTAAACACATATTTCAAAAAATATTATTTCGTTTTTTTTGTATGACGTATTGGGCTACTTTTATTCATATATTCGTAACTACACTATGTTGTATAATTTAACATCAGTCACATCCCCTGTCTGTGACAGAGGACAATACAATACAATACAACAATACTTTATTGCATACCAACAAGACAAATCTATACTATTATAAAATCCTAGTATTGAAAATAAATTTTCCATGGAGGGAGGTCATGATTTCAGGAAAAATCTCGATAGCGTGATGCAGCCTGATAGTTGTTTTGTATGGACACGCGTCGCCGTGCCAACCTGGCGCCATCTGTTTTAAAAAAAACCGTTGTCCTCGCATCACGCCGAAACGGCTGGATAAAAAGCTACTAATTTTGGTACAGGAATAGCTGAACATCCAAAGATGGTTATAGGATACTTTTTATTATGATTAATATTTATCTCTGAAAACATAAATTCCATGAAATATTTTCCTTACAACGTGTAAACCTTATAATGACAGCGTTTGTGATTTTGAATTTAGAACGACGCGACCCCCGCGTGGCTCTTACGTGTACAAAAACTAAAAAGTATGAATTCGACATAATACCTCCGCGCGGCCCACCGGTATTAACAATAAGGTTAAGGTTGTTTGAGGCGTTGAGTTACAGAAACCGTGTTAGTTAGATAGAAAAGATGGCGCCAATTATCGACCAACACAGACGAAAATATGAGTGCAATGTTCGTTGTAAATTGGCTCATGCTAAAAAAAAAACATACATTTCTTTAAAAACACAATTTGCGACAATAGGAACTAATTAATGCTCTTTTATTGAATATGCAATTATATTCTTCTGTAGTTTGTAAGTATTGACCATAAAAAAGCCCGGAGACGCAATAATAAATGTTAATGAATAAAAAAGATTTTTTAGTGCCATTTTATCGAGTGTAATTGAAATAGAAGTATTTCGAATGAATTTAAGTTAATTAAATACATTTTTAAATATGTTTTAGCAACCAACATTTAGAACATTAGGCGCAAATTTTTGTATTGTTTGTTTTAAATAAAGAGTTAAAAGAAATGTATTGGAAGAGAGCCCTAACAGGGATAAGTTCGCCTTTGTACATGTTTTATTTGTTACTAGCGATCCGCCCCGGCTTCGCACGGTGCGTCTGTGCGTATTTTTAAAGATCTAAGCATACATAGGGGCAGACAGACAGCAGGAAACGACTTTGTTTATACTAGGTGTGTAGTGATGAATATATATGAACAAATATTCATATTCATATTCATATTCTTTATTGCAATAATACATAATATCGGGCAACTAAGCAAAAACAAAATGAAGCTCAAAAATTTAATTGCATGTTAAGGTAACGCATTCGTTGCATTATTTTATTATATTATACGTATTAAAATGTTTAAAAATAAAGCTAAAATATTTTGCGGCCTGGTGGTGGATTCAATTCGTCCAAATTCTGAGATTGATTATTTTATAGTTAAATAATGAAATAATAAATATAATGTATAAAGAATATAAATATATATTGCTCTCTACATTGAATGCAAGAAATAAATGGGAAATATTTTTTTATTTTTAGTCGTTGACAGCCCTCGCTCTCGGCGACGCAGCAAGCGAGCCAATTCATTTTCACCGTTGGCACGCAGCATTAACGTTCCGTTTGGCTTGCGCTGAGAACGACGACTTTAGAAGGGCCATAAATCATATTTTTTCGGCTAAAAAAGCGGCTTTTGTAAAGATCAAAGTAGTGTGCCTTCTGTACTTGTACTATTATCTATTCTGTGCTTTTACCCACTGCGCTCGCGTTAAAACATACGTTCACTATATTACTACGTCTAGGTACTACGACCTCTTACACAAATTTGAAGTTAATGAGTGATACATTTAAATGTTATTACTATGTACAATTAATTTATTTAATTTTAATACAGCTGATGCAAAGTTTAAGTTGACAGCTCGAGGGCCGTTCAGCGTCAGTATGTGTTTAGACAAAATATAAACAATCTCAAACAACGTTTGATTAAACTTTTAAGTATTTTTAAAGAGATGGTGACTAACAGAGACGGGAGGCAATAAGAAAAAAAACAATATCGTACAACGGAAAAAAGAAAGCAAGGCTGATGAAACTTAAGCAATACGAAGAGATGGTATCGAAAAATACTACATGCTAAAACTGAAAAATTCAAGTAGCTTTGATGAAAGGCTAAGTTACCTGTAGATATATGGTGATCAAGAAAAAATAAAACCCTAAAAGGCTAAAAAGAAAGCAAGTCTCATCAAACTTTTAAGTATCCTGAAAAGATAGTGAACTAAAATGGCATAGTGCTCGCATTAAGAAAACACAAAAACTTAAAACGGAATCGAAAACGCAAGTCTGATCAAACTTTAAAAGATTCTAAAGAGATGGCGACCCAACCAGACGGGAAGCACGAAGAAAAAACAATATCGCACAACGGAAAGAAGAAAGCACGCCTGATGAAACTTTTAAATAACACGAAAAGATGTTATTGAAAAAAAATGTATAACATGCTATTAAAACAGAAAAATAAAGTAAATCTGATGATAGGCTAAGAAGTTACGTGTAGATATGGTGATCAAGAAAACACAAAACCTTCACTAACGAGTAAGCAAGTCTGCACAACCTTTTGAGTAACCCGAAAAGATAGTGAACGATAGTGGCATAGTACTCGCATTAATGAAACGGAAACAAGAAAGCAGGTTTGACCAAACTTTTAGGTATTCTAAAGAGATGGTGACTAACAGAGACGGAAAGCACTAAGTTAATTATACCGCAACACGGAAAGAAAAAAGCAAGACTGATAAAACTTTTAAGCAGCACGAAGAGATGGTATTTAAAAATACAGGAGGCTCGGGGGGCAGAGCACTCAGAAAATGTCATTTGCTAAAACTGAAAAATTCAATTAAATCTGATAAAAGGCTAAGTGACCTGTAGATATGGTGATGAAAAAAACGTAAAACCTTAAAACGCTAACAAGAAAACAAGTCACACAGTAACAGTAAAAGCAACCTGAAAATATATTAAACTAAAATGGCTTAGTGCTCGCATTATAATACACAAATCCTTAAAACGGAATCAACAAAGCAAGGCTGATCAAACTTTAAAGAATTCGAAGAAGAAGAAGATGTGGTGACCAAACCAGACGGGAGGCACGAAGAAAAAACAATATTGCACAACGAAAAGAAAAAAGCATAGCACGACTGATGAAACTTTTAAGTAACACGAAGAGATGGTATTGAAAAAGACGGGGGGCTCGGGGGGCGGAGCCCCCCGCACTTAAAAAATGCAATATGCCAAGACTGAAAATTATAAGTAAATCTGATGAAAGGCTAAATGACCTGTAGATATGGTGATCAAGAAAGAAAAGAAAGAAAAGACAAAACCTTAAAATGCTAACTAGAAAACAAGTCTGATCAAACTTTTAAGTAGCCTGAAAAGATAGTGAACTAAAATTGCATAGTGCTCGCATTAAGAAAACACAAATCCTTAAAACGGATTCAAGAAAGCAAGTCTGATCAAACTTTAAAGGATTCTAAACAGATGGTGACCAAACCAGACGGGAAGCACGAAGAAAAAACCTCGCACAACGGAAAGAAGAAAGGAAGACTGATAAAACTTGTCAGTAACACGAAGAGATGGCATTGAAAAAGACGAGGGGTTCGGGGGGCAGAGCCGCCCGCTATTAAAAAACATTACATGCTAAAATTGAAAAATTAAAGTAAATCGGTTGAAACGCCTAAGTTATCTGTAGACATGTTGCACAAGAAGACACAAAACTTAAAAACGCTAACGAGAAAGCAATTCTGCTCAACCTTTAAAGTAACGATAGTGAAAAGATAGTGAAAAAATGGCATAGTGCTCGCATTAAATAAAAACAAAACCCTAAAACGGAATCAAGAAAGCAAGTCTGATCAAACTTTAAAGGATTCTAAATGGGGATGGTGACCAAACCAGACGGGAGGCGCGAAGAAAAAACAATATAACAAACGGAAAGAAAAAAGCAAGACTGGTGTAACTTTCAAGTTATCTGACGAGATAGATAACAAAAATGCAGTAGTGCTCACATTGAGAATACATAAACCTAAAAACGGTAACAGAAAAGCAATTCTGAACAAACGATTAAGTATTCTAAGGAGATGATGACCAAAAAAAGCGGGGCAGTAAGCAAGACAATATACCACAACGGAAAGAAGAGAACATGACTTTATTTAAGTAACCAATTGAGACAGTGCACAAAAATGTCGGAGGCCTCGCATTGAGAAAACAAAACAAGAAAGTAGAAATTGAATCTAAAATGAACAAGGAATCATGTCCGTGAAAGCATTCAAATATTCCAAAGATACAGTAAACAAAAAATATGGGGGGCTTGAGTTATGCCAAGCCAATGCCAAATGCCAAGTTATGCCAAATGAACGTATTTTTTTAACGCGTGCGAAGCCGCGGGCAAAAGCTAGTATTTAATAATTATAAAAACGGTTTAAACTCACGTAAAAATTGTCAGGAAAGGAACGGCCCGACATGTTTCTAAACTTTCGAACTCATTTGGAGCTCTTCATCAGGGGTAGCTATTCGTGCTGCTACGCGACTCGCGACCCACTCGACGCGACGCGAGAAAGATGTCTTACGATAGTTTTAATAATAAGAAAAATATTACATGAGAAATCTTCAATTAAACAATAGTGGATCCGATCTCTAAAGAGCGATCTTTTCCAGACATCTTTTTGGTAGCGGAAAAACAAAATTAAACAGAAAATAATAGGTATTTAGTACATACTTATTTTAAAAACGAAAGTTTGTGTGACTTTGTATGTTTGTTACTTCTTTACGCCGAAATGGCGGGACGCATTTGCATGCAATTTGGAACTAATTAGTACATAACATATCAGTTACTTTTATCCCGTAAAAATACGTGGTTCCCGTAGGATATGCTGTAACACTGTTTCACCCTGCGTTCAATGCGAGTGGGCAAAACCTGTTGTACAATTGTATGTTAACGAAAGTCGGCAAAAGTACATTCAGCTAAAAATTCGACATGAAAAGAGAATTTGTATGTAATTTTTTGCGGTTTCCTATTTTGTTCCTGCATAGAACCTCAAACAAAAATACAAAAATAAATTCGCCGAAGCCCCGTTCGCGAATTTTGCGCTTAGTAACAAATGGATTCATTTTTATATATCTTGCTCTCTAAAGGCATAAGTGGGCAACTTATCAATTCATTGTGTTTCTGGGATAGACCACACAGTATTTCGGACAACTAATATAGCTTTAGGGTTGACATGGTCGCTAAGCGATCAAAGAATTTTTTTTTTCAATAAAAAAAAAAAATTATGACCGATATGTGGCAACCCTAAGCAGCGGGATGAGCTCAAAGCGTGTTTGTCTTTCACTTTGTCACGCGAAACAAAAGAAGAGTTCCGAGATATATACATTACACGCAGTATGTGAGGAAGAGTTTCTCATTTATCTCAGAATAGCGTTTACCCGCGGCGTCGCCCTAGAGTAATTATCTACATGTATTTTTTTACATGAAGTAAATATAATTTATTCATTCATTTCATTCATTCAATCATTCATTTATTTCATTCATTCATTTCTTCCAATCATTCATTCATTCATTCATTCATTGAAAATGTTTGTTAAGTAAAATAGGCAAATCATCAGCTGACCAAAAGACCTCACCCAAAGATCTTTAAAGCAATCATGCGCTGCTCTGATCCAACGGATTTTTGAGATCCTTACCAGATCGTTAGTCCGTCTTATACGGGTATACGTCGGGTGTTCCGGTATGCGTTCTTCAGTCAGTTTTACGAGCAATATACCCCGCCTACTGCCACTTAAGTTTGGTAACTCTGAGGTAGACGACGTCTGTTCTCCTGCAGATCTTACCTCTGATTGAATCACGTAAACTCCGAGCGAAGCTCGCTCCACACCCTGTAAAGGTTGGGTAAATAATTACAATTCTATAGCATTTTATTAATAACCTCACTTTGTCATTATGTCATGGGTATAACAATGTAGTGCTGCGTCATCAACATATATTCTGCGAAGCAATAAATGGTCGTCCATTTACGTTGTCACGCACGTCAAGCTGACGTGACATGACGTAAAGGTGTGAACGTAATACGTTAACACCATCATTAAATAAAAAAAGAAAATTGCTTGCTCGTTTACTGCTGTACGAGTAGGTAGTGCTCTACATAGAGGTCGCTAAGGCGTAAAGCCATTCAAATAAATAATGTAAAGATCGATACACAAATAAAGCATAAGGAAAAATTCGATTCATTTGGGTGGTGGAAAGGTTAATACGCTGGACCGGTAATCCAGAGGTACCGGGTTCGATTCCCGGTCTCGTCCACCAGGTTACGCATTTCAATTTTTTTTTGAGCATTGGTCCTTTTATCAATGGTTTAACACGTAGAAAACATTGTATTGCCACAAAAGTTGGAAATGATAGTCTCAATTCGATGCTTTCACTGAGCGCAGAAAAGGCTTCATTAGGTACGACCTTCAAACCTTCAAGAAAAGAGCGTATTCCCACCTGAAAGGCCAGCAACGCACTTGTGACTCCTCTGGTGTTGCAGGTGTCTATGGGCGACGGTAATCGCTTTCCATCAGGCGATTCGTTTGCTCGTTTGCCCCCTAAGACATAAAAAAAAAAAGTTAGAATAAAGTGCGTAGGATTCGCGCAGCGGCGGTGCGTCTTTATATTATTAGTGTGATAATACAATGATCATAATCTCCATCCTGGCATATTTATATGTGTACCAAAAAAAACGATGACTGGGTTCCTGTTTATAAATGACGAAGTTTTGATTCTGAGACAACAAACACTAAAAAAAATACAATAAAAATAAAAATGACAATCCTCAATTTAATCAATCAATCAAATCGTTTATTTGCTAAAATTGGTAGTTGCAAAGGTCTTATAATCTACTAAGCAATACAATCCCATGTATAAGGGTATACAGCTATCATCAAACTAAGCATTGAAGACGGCACTAACACGCTTTTTTTGAATTTTGAAAACTCAAATTCACAGAGTTACCCCACAGTATTAACCCAATAGAGAGAACAGATGGCACATACCTATGCTAGGCCGTGATGGCGGCTTCCATTGACACGGTGTTCCTTAGCCTACGGAGAGCAAACACAAACCTGTTAAAAATACATCTTTACAAAGCCAAGGCTTTCTGAAAGGTAATTTCATAAAAGCTCCATTCAAATCCAATTATCGCACCGAATATATATCTAAGCCTTCCGCAGGAAAATCGGTTTTGGTACTTACAACAGTAACCTACCATGAGTTTACAGTGACAGTACTCGCTAGCAACTCCGTAAACGATTTGTATGGAGAATTGTAGTTCTACAAAGTAAACGCTAGGGGCGATGTGTTATTCTCCGTACAAATCGTTTTCATCACACTTGCCCGTTAACAAGGGTTTACATGCTAGAAAAGCGGGCGGTAAGTCGTAAATAACGCCCTAGGGCGGTAAGTAATTTTTATCACACTAACGGTTTACATGCTAGAAAACCGGGCGGTAAATCGTATATTACGCCCTAGGGTGGTAAGTCGTATATTACGCCCTAGGGTGGTAATTAATTTTGGTATTGACTACTACTACGTTTGTTTTATTTCCTCCAAAGTGTGATGAAAAACGTCGTACGTGACTCTGGTGGTAATGGAATTCCAAACTCGTGTCATTAATTCTTATAGACGCTCGTTTGTAATGCCTCGTTTACCGCCCTTGTTACGTAATGTACTATCACCCTGTCGCTAGCGAGTGCGGTCACGTAGACTCATGGTAAGGGTAGTAAAGGACATTACGCCAGAATTGCGTAATGGGAATGGGTAAATTAAAGGATGCGGTTAGGGTGGAATCCGATTGTTACCCACTGCCATTTGAAATAAATAAATAAGGGTGGATCAACTTTTTCTTGCCTTTATTGCTGCGTGACCCAGGGGATAATAGTGATTAAACTTCTAAGAAAAGTGTTGATAATTTATATTGCTGGTATTGTCAGGAGATAGTCTACAAAAGAATGGGCTTATAACTGCCTTAATTACAAAGCTTTTGCTAAATATAACCACGGAAAATCGTAGTTTTAAAAAGTGACCCAGGGGACATCGCCATGTCAATGAGTTGCAGAAAATAGTTGATTGACCCATAAATAAATATAAAAATCTAGATTTATATTGAAAATCAGTTTCCTATGGGGAGGGGTCATGATTACAGGAGAAATCTTAATGGCGGGATGCAGGATCGTCTTTTGTTTTGTGTGGGCGTGCGGCGTCATGACAGTCTGGCGCCATCTTTTGGGCATAATTTTCTTAAAACAATCAGTATTATTGAACGAATAAGGAGCTTCAAGCGATAGCGATTTAAACGCTCTGCGAACTATCCTTTTCGCCGCTTTTCTTAAGCGATGGCTTTCCGCTTACGCTTCATTTACACTGGACAATATTCAACACCACTAAAAAATTTAAATGATCTAGCGAATTTATATTTCAATATTTAATATTTAATTTTCTTTTCGTGTTTGTAACTAGCGTAGCGTTACGCCTACTCTGTTAAAGGGGTCAGTCTGTGAAAATCAGCGCTGGGCTACTAGCCTAGCACATGTTGAGACTGGTACCCATTATCAAAAATGTGCACTAACTTTTAAAATCGTGCTATTTTTTTGTTTATGCAGAAAATTTACCTACGTTTGTGTATTATTTACATACATAAAACATTTTGGTAATAAACATTTTTTTTTGGAGTTTACTCCTTAAGAATCGATTTTCATATACCTATAAGCCCGGGGTATGAAAAATATGGGGTGTAAAATCGAACGTATCTGCCGTGCTAATTTAAAAAGTCGTATCTCAGTATACGATCGGGGTAAAAATACGACTTCGTAATTTAGCAGGTTATGCGTTAAGCGTTATAGACTAAGATCCCGATATAAAATAACCTTCACCGAGATGTTTATTTGATGAAATGTATTTTATATTTAATTTAATATGTCAATAATTATATTGCATATGGGTTGCCTAACAAATTTTAGTCCAGGGTATGTTTAATTAATAAAAAAAAAAATGTTTTAAACATTTCACCGGTTTGATTAATATTAGATAAATTCTATACCAATCGAAAATATGAAGCCCATAGAATATGCAAACGTTAGGTTGCCTATTCTTTTCCCGTCACAACTATTGGGTAGCCAGGTATAAACAGATAAATCTATACCTACTAGCATTTTGCAAAGGTCTGATTGTTGAATTGAAATTAAATAAAATTAAAGATTATTTAATTATGAATTTATCTAATAATCAAATCGGTGAAATGTAAAAAAAAATATTTTTATTTTAAACTAAACATACCCTGGACTAAAATTTGTTAGGCAACCCATATGCAATATATTTATTGACATTTTAAACTAAATATAAAATACATTTCATCAAATAAACATCTCTGTGAAGGTCATTTTATATCGGGAGCTTAGTCTATAACGCTTAACGCATAACCTGCTAAATTAAGAAGTCGTATTTTTACCCCGATCGTATACTGAGATACGACTTTTTAAATTAGCACGGCAGATACGTTCCAAAAATATAAGTATTGCGAGGATTGACGTTTGGTTGTCAAAGGCGACGGTTGAAAATTTTATCAAATTTTATTTTATTTATAAGTTAATTCAGTTTTAGAGTCCTTTTCGCTGTTTTTGCGATGAGTGAGTCAAGTCGAGGTGTCGTGAGTGATACGTCACTTTTAGAATGTGGGCAGCGGGCAGCTCCGTCGTGGCTATCTGAAGTGGAGTTTGATATTAGGCAGGGCCGAGTCAATCGGATATTGTATCGGACGCTGAGTCCATGTCGGATGTGCGGCATATAGCGGTGAAGCGTGCTTGTGGTCTGAGCGACGAAAGCTGTGGTTGTAGTGATAGTTTTATCACAATAGGCAGGAAACCTAAACGCTTGCGGGTTTTAGCAACCGCCAAAACGCAGCTGTAGCTGGACGGTGTGCCTGACAAGCTATTTGAAGTTTATACATATAGTGTCAAAAGAAGATTTACCGAAACAGATTGGTTTGGCAAAGTTGCTGCAATTTAAGGGTATAAAAGGAATTTTATCCGTCAAGTTTATGGGTCCACGTAAAGTTCGCATACAGTTTAACTCTAAGGATGATGCGGAGAAGCTTCTGGCTTCTCAGGAGTTTAACAATGAGACGAGACGTTCTTATTGGTCTAATATGGCATGCTGCACTTATGGAATTATAAGGCAGGTTGAGTTGGAGGTTGAGGAAGACGAATTTTTAAAGAATATTGAAGGGTCTGAAGACATTTTGTCAATATGTAGACTGAACCGTTTGGATCATGATGGGCGTTGGGTTAAGGCTGAAGCTATTCGTCTGTGTTTTAAGGGAACTTCTTTACCGCCATATGTTTATGCCTACGGTTGCCGATTTAAGGTAAATCAGTACACTTTCCCGGTTACCCAATGTTCAATATGTTGGAAGTTCGGTCATCTGAGCAGGTTTTGTCCTACGACTAAAGTTACTTGTCCGAAATGCGGCGGGGAGCATGCCAATTGCGAAACGACTATTTTTAGATGCATTAATTGTAAAGGCAGCCATATGGCCTTAGATAAGTCGTGCCCGGTTTTTGTGAAGGAGTAAGAAATTCGCAGGATTATGTCTGCTGAGGGATGTATATATAAACGGGCTTTTTGGTTGTATATGCAAAATAAGGAAAAAAAGGATACGGATGTTTGTAGTCAGGATGCGCCATCTGTTTTTGAGAATGACTTAAGTTTTGGAAAGTCATATAGAGATGCTGTTTTGTCGAAGCCGTTACAATCTAAAGAGTCTGAAGATTCTGTCTGTCAGGCTGAGGGCCAGCGATCAGTAAGTCAGTACAGATTAGAGAGCGAGACCACAACAAAAGGTTCGTAAGCCGCGGAAGTCAAAAAGAGTAACAGATGTGAAGAGGTCCGAGTGTCTATTGGTCAATCAGCCTACTATTGAGCGGGCTGATATGGAAGATCAAAGACAAAATAAGGACAAGAAGAAGAGACGTATTACTTTTGAAAGGCTGGTTGAGAAGACGAAGGATATTTTGTTTTCTACCGAAAGTTGGGAGAAGAAGTTCAAAACGCTGTTTGGAATTGTTGTTAAGGAGATTTTGGATTTATTTAAGGATTTTTTTAAGGAAGGTGATTTTGTACGTTTGTTTTTGTCTAATGTAAATGGCTAGGTCTAATACCAGATCTTTCTTGAATGTAATGTTCAATTCAATATTGGCGGAACCCTTATCGGAATCGGCTAAATTTGTATACAGTTTTTTTTATGTAAATAGTGTATACAAATTTAGTTGTTTTCGTGTACATGTTATTTTTAAGTTTATACGGTTTATGTTTTTATTTATCTATGTCTTTTAGATGAATGATGTTGTGTATTAGGCCTGCTGGAGCTGGCATGTTCATAAAAATGATCAAAGCTCCATAATTAATAGATAAAAAAAAAAAAAAAAGTATTGAGATACTACGGTAGAAAGGTCGTATCTTTGTATGGATTTCATAGTAAGATACGGTTTTTTTTCCGTAGCACTGCAGACTGTAGTAACTAAACTAGCCGCTCGAGGGCGCTTTACATCACGCTTCCTTTTTTAGTTACTACTCATGATCTCTCCAATTTGTTAAAAATGAATCGGAAGTAAATTTTCCTTGTAAAATATTGTAATTTTGCTGTATATTATACTCGTATATTAATATTATGTAAGTGCCTACCTTCTCGTTCTTGTTTGCAGCACCCAACAGGGTACATAATGTGATACTTAAACTATTTACTAATCATTTTGTGCAATAAACTTATTGAGTATATATTTTATAATCGTTCTTAAGGCCAGGCGCGCACCACGATTTTAGTCGCGCGATAATTTTGTCGCATAAATGCAAGATATGGGTTTATTTGAGAGTGCGCGCACCACGATTTTCATAAACCCAGAAGTAGATACGCTTATTTCTGCGACAAAATTAGCGCGCGACTAAAAAAAATCGTGGTGCGCGCCTGGTCTGAAGAGTAAACTCCAGTCGTGCGTCGGAGCTGACACACACACTTTTTTTATTATTTTTTTTTACGCCTCGCTATCCGCTCCGCCTGTCTCACACAGCACAATAAATAAATAAGTTAGCCCGTATGCGCAGCTTTGTTCGCGTTATATTTACGTTTCAAATTCCAATCCAATTTTAATTAAACCCCAATTTGTCCCAAAACGGCCTAAGTGCATGTTGGGGTCGAACATAAATTACGACAAACATTTTTTTATAGATGGTCAGTTACTGATATACCTACTAACATTAAGTACCTATAGTTTTTATAAACATACTAAAAGGTGCCAAGTTCTTTCACGTTAAGCTTTTTTCTATACCGGAGTAAGGTAAGAAATATAATTTGAAGTATTCATAAATTCTTCATATTTTCTTTATATTTTAAACACACTTGGTTTTATTATTTGAGTGTGGGGGTACTAATTTATTTTACTGGCAAAGACACATTTTTGGTAACTGATGTTGAAAGTCGGTGAATGTAACTGTTGCAAACAATGAGGAAACAGGACTAAATATTGCGCAAATTTCAAGTAAATTTGGCATAACAAAGCCAAAACCAACCACAGTGATAAGTCAATTTTTTTTTCAATAGGATTCAGTATTTATTTCGTAAGAAGAACGAAGGAGCCGCATCCTGGTAAACAATGTTTTGAATTTGGTTAGTGAAAAATCCTTGACAAATCGATACTAGATAAATATATGATGTGGCCCAAAACCACGAAGGTGGCGAATTTGCTTTGGCAAGTTATAAAAAAATAAATCTGAATGAATTTTAGAAAATAAACTTTTAAAACTGTTAATATAAGTTAGATATATCTATACCTTAAGAAGATTAGTTCACAAATAAGTAATTGTCACCAATTTAACAGAAAACGAGGTCAAAACGTCATGTCGGGAACGCGTCCGAAACGCCAACTTGTAAATTCAACTTACTTAAAAATTTAGTGAAACCCTACTTTAAATCTTTTCAACATTCCTTGTGAGTATTGTAGTTCCTAAAATATAGTTTTTTTAAACTAACATAGATAAAATAAATTTATTTTATACGCAGGATTAGTAAAAAGCTTGTCCAACAAAATATAAGTCATGTTCGTGAACGAATCAATAAATAGGCAAAACTTTTATTTCTGAACGCAACTTTTGGCGCTTGTGCGCTGTAGTAGTGAAGAGGTGTTTTGCGAGACAGGCGTTATTTGTTTTGTTCCCAAATATATTACAATTAAGGAGGTAGGTACCGTTGTAATCATGTTATAGTTACCGTACGTTTATTATAAGTCATTACGGGAACGTGTGTAATTGTTTGTTAAATTAAGATTCCTGTTATTTAAGATGATCATTGTTAGATTAAGGTTAACCTCTTAATAAGGCATCTAAGATGGCAGGCGTCGGAATAAAGCGCGCGAAGGCTTAAAAACGTCATTTCGGGAACAGTCATTATGGCAACGTTCCCGCGCATGATGGCACGTTCTCGGAATGACTTTGTTGTTCCCGATATGACGTTTTTAGCTCTGTAACAATATTTAATTAGTAAGTATATGGAAATTAGAGATTTCTATTCACTTGCGGCAAACATGAAAACAAATGAAACTGGAAAAAAGAAGAAAAAGTCTAAAAATGCACTTAAAAAGGATAGTTTAGCTTATTTACGCCACAGAGAAAAAGCCAATGCAAGGATTTTTATTAGGAACAAAGTTCGTTCGTTTGTTAGGTTAGTTTTTTTTAAATGTATACGGTTGTGTTACCTATTTTGTTTAGTTTATTATTATCATTCTTAAAAGTCTAATGTGTGACTGTTGATTTGATTAGACTTGTGATTAAAATTCACTTTCAACTTTATTGATAAGACTGTATTTGAGGACTGATTTACGAGGTGCGGTCCAAAAGTGTCCGGCCTAACAAAGAAAGCAAGTAGATATATTTACAAAACCTTTTTTATTTTTCGATATAGTCCCCCTCTATTTCAACGCACTTTGCAGATCTCGTGATAAGCATTTCTATCCCCTTAAAAAAATACTCTGGAATTTTGTCCTCAAAATGGGCGAAAACAGCTTGAGCCACTTCATTACCCGAAGAAAATCGTCTTCCCCTTAAGTCTGCCTTAAGTCTCGAGAACAAATTGTAGTCGCTTGGGGTCAGGCCGGGGCTGTAAGGCGGGTGGCGAATTTCCTCGAAGCCACATTTTGCTACAGCAGCTTTGGCAATTGCAGCGGTGTGAACCGAAGCATTACCGTGGGGAAGCCGAACACCTCTACTGAGTTTTCCACGTCGCTTCTGCTTGATCGCCTCTCGTATTTGCTCAATAAGGGTGGTGTAGTAGTTGCCATTTACCGTGGTATTCCTTTCTTTTATGTCAGTCATTAGTATTCCGTGACGATCCCAGAATACCATTGCCATTATCTTTTTGGTGGATTGCGTTACCTTGGCCTTTCTAGGGGGCTTTTCACCTAGACGACGCCACTCCATCGATTTCCTTTTCGACTGAGGATCATAGTAAAAAACCATGGTTTCGTTTTCCGTAACAATCGACTCCAAACAACTTTTTCCGTAACGCCTATACGCATCTAAAACTTCTTGAGAACACGCTTTTCGGTCAGTTCGCTGTAAGCTTGAAAGAGGTTTGGGTATCCACCTAGCGCTAAATTTATTCATGTGAAGATGTTCATGAAGAATCCTAAGTACTGAAGTTTTCGAAAGCCCGGTTCTTGCCGCTATTTCTTTAGTCTTAAGTTTTCGATCTCTCAGAACTTCCTCTTCAACTAATTTGACACAGTCCTTGGTGAGTACTTCCACAGGCTGGCCGGAGCAAGGTTCGTCGTCAATGGACTCCCGCCCTAAACGAAACTTCTTACTTCATTATTTTACCACTGAAAATGACGGAGAAGTATCCCCGTACACGGCATCTAACCATTTTTTTGTATCGGTCGGGCTGACCTCTTCCTTTGTCAGGAATTTGATCACGGAGCGATATTCCAATTTGATCATTTCGAAAATGTTCCGACTTACTATCGTTAAAACGCCGTGAAATCAAAACAACAACCAACAGAAACTCCAAAATCAAACAAGAAAAAGCAGAATAAATGACAATCACGATGACATATTTTTTATTTTTTTAAAGCCGCCAAATTTCTCCAGCCAGAAAGTTTTGGACCGCACCGCGTATACTAATGAGTACTGTAGTTAGACTTCTAGACATGGTGGAGTTATGTACCCCTAACTAGCATATTGTAGAAGCTTAAGAGGTTTGTTACCAATTTTGTTTGTTTTTGTAGTTGCCAATTTTATACCTAATGTAACTACGACGATTGATTAAATACATAAAATAAATATTTTAGCATTTTTCACCTAAAAAAACACCTTTATCAGTAACAAAATCCCGATAACATCATTCAGTGAACAGCCCCAGTCATTCCGGGAACACTAATTCATGTACCGGAACACAACTTGTATTTGGTTTTTATTAGTTATTTTATATATGTATATTTAAACAGGTAAATACTTACATTCAAACATGATGAAGTCCTTGTTATGATCCTAACCAAGTTTACTTTAAAAGTCTTTCTTATTCTGTAGAAAAGTAACTTTCATGCTTGAAATTTGAAAATTATGATCATTTTGATTTTCAGTTTACATTTTTTTTGGTTATATGCTCATATCCTTAAGTATTTTCTTTTGCACTTAGTTAATATAATAAAACGCTGTAGGAAACAACAATTAACTGATGTTCTTAAAGGTAATTCTATTTAAAAATATATTTTTAATATCGTTCCCGATATGACGAATTTTACTGCTGAGTTCGCTTAAAATCGCTGCAAAACATTGACGTATTAATTACATGGACACACAATCCGACGGAAAAAATGGCACCCTCCCAACTAATGCAAAATCACAAATCGCATTAGTTGGGCGGTCAGTCTCGTTTAGACCATGACACGTGACGGGTCTCAAAAATGACTTAATTTTCAGTGAAAAATTGCAGAAATAACAGCTGTAAAATAAAGAAAAAGGTCGGAATATTCTTTATTACGCAGATTCTACTGATTAATTAACGAATCCTATGTAAAATCATAGCATATTTTAAAGATTAGAATTATTAACTTTGTCCCTACAAAATGCACCTCATCACAGAACAAAAATCTAAGGAGTCGCTATAGTTTTATATTTTATTAATTAATAAAGGAGTGCAATAAATAATTATCCTATTTTTTTATTAAAGATTCCCACGCGATCCTAATCAACGTGAAAAATTGAGGTCACGTTTAGTAAGAGACAGACGTCAAGAATAATTTCAGCCAAATAATTCGTCTCTCGTGTGTTCATTCGGCATAATCATATCGTCGACCGTAGGTTCAATTGGGGTAAGGGACAAAATACGATTTTTCAGGAGAGGCCGACAAAGTTTTTTTTTAACTAAATCTTTCATAACTTTTTTTGTAGTGAACCTTTTTTGGGCCTGATTTCACACATAATCTTGTATTTTAGTGTTCTGTCTATCTATGTAGTGCTCGTTTTAATAATTTAGATATTATAGAAAATTACATGTCCCTTACACCAACTTATTTCGCTGCTGATGTCCCTTACAGACATAGTATTCTGTAGTCTCGTCCCTTACCTTGAATTTACCTATTCATTGTATCCACTATATTGATGAAGAAATGGAGTAAGGGACTAGTTGAGATTATGTGTGAAAGAAAAAATAGCGTAAAGGGTTCGTTGTAAAAATAAATAAGTACATTCCTTTGACGTAAGGCGTATCTTAACACCGGAAACCTTTCAAACATTAATGTAAGAGGTATATATAAATGTATTGAAACCGTGTGAGCATTTTTTGTGTGTCCGTTACATGCAATATTTGTATCGTTACACGTAACGTTTCTATCGAGTGGAATAACCCACATTTTAATTTATGTTTTTGTTTTTAATTATAGTCACATGAATTATTTCTCAGCCTCTATGATCGAATACTGAAATAAACAATCAATGTAATTTATACAGCAAAATTATTAAAAGTTTAGGGCTTGTGTTGAACGATAAAAGTTACAGAATTGAATACAATTCAGAAATAATCATTTTACATTTGTACTTTTTTAGGAGTCCTGTTAGATAACATAGTAGTTGCTCACAATTCAGTGCCTCCAGTTAATAAGGGATAACTCAAAAACGTCACTTTTCAGAAGAGACAAAAACTATTTTTCAATGAGAAATAATAAATCCGGCCGCAATTTTATTTTTTGGCCACTTGGTCGAACTTCTCATTTAATAACTAAGCATCGGGAATATGAGATAGCCTCTAATAAACTAATTCATCTTCTTTACAACGCCATCTAAAAATGTTAAAGAAAGCATCAAGACATAATCAACAATTATTATTACTTGTCCTTCTGATTTATACATTGCCATCTAATTTACTAACTCAGCCACGGAATTTGCAACTCATCATCATTTTTCGTTTTACAGCTTCAATACAAGCTCCTCGAAAATTATATATTCGAGCTTCAATAGACAGCATCATATATTATAACTTAACATGTAAAATAATACTTCATATTCTTTTATTATGAAAATAGCCACTGTAGGGACGATTTGGCGCGAATGCGCGCCATGACAGCCACAGCCATTTGCACCAATTAGGTTCATCTGCGTTCTCTCTAATCGAGTTCTAAGGCAGGTCCGACTTGGCTTAGGTTAGGTACGACGACGAGCGAAGCGAAGAGGAGTGTTAGGTTCAACTGCGACCCTAAAAAAAAAAAAACACAACATAGTTCATAACGGTACGTAACCCATTAATCTAGTTCTAAGGCAGGTTTGACTTGGCTTAGGTTAGGTACGACAACGAGCGAAGCGAGGAGGAGTGTTAGGTTGAACTGCGACCCTTACCTTAAATGAGATTTAAGTATTTTGTTTTGTTCTCTCCTCAATAGTTCATATGTAATAATAGTGGCTTTAAATTATACTATTTCATGACAATTTTAGGTAAATTTTACGATCGATTAATGTAGGATGACTTACATTTTAAACATACTAAGTTATAAAATTAGAAGCTAATAGAGTTACTATTTTGGTGTCATATAATAATATTTTAGAAGTTTGCTATTTGAATGCGTGCCTCAAATTTAGATGCTAAAAAATAATCACAATGCTAAGTTACAATTACAGTGGCTTATAAAGAAGATAACTAGTGGCTGAGATATTATTATTCAGACGCGCGTTGGTTGTGGCTGACTTAGTAATTTAGAAGGTAACTTATATTTTCTGAGGCGAATAATGCTATTAAAAAGTAGCCTGTTTAAATAGTACCCTTTCAATAGTAGATATTTACAACTTGAACTTCTTAAGAATTTTTATAAAAGCTATAGTGTTAGGCTTTCATTTTATAAATAAAGAACTAATGCGTCAACGCCCTATAAATATATTTTTTTGAAGTTATAGCTTTTGTTTGCAAGTATTTAAAGACATAACTCAATTTATTTGCACCAATTTTATCCTTATGAACGACGTGCATAAACGAAAGAATACTACTTGTACCTGTGTGAACGACATGCATAAACGATACGAAACGACTTATTCTATTCTTTATTACGGTATTTTATAAATTATACTACTTGTCGAACTTGAAACTTGTTACCTAAGGAGTCAAATGAGGCTGTATAATAAAATCACCATAAGAGTAATGTACTTGAAAAACATCAATGAAATTAAAAGTTCTTGTTTATAGCTATGAAATATAATCAATATCAACATCAATGTCAGTCAATGAATAGCAAGAGCTCTAGTTAGATCCTTTGATTTTTCAACACTTATCGGTAGCGGAATTTCAGATAATGACTATTAAAGTGTGTCATACTTAGGAATGCCTTTTAATTGACAGTGAAAATTTTCCTTTACAATTCATCAAGTACCAAGACGATTTTAAGAAGCCCAAATTCAGTAGGATTACCTTATCGTTATGTATAAAGCTTTACCCATGTCGACAGGCCGGAGCCTCATACCTAATTTCAACTCAGCTAGTTCTCGGAAAGTCAATCTAATCTTCCTTGAGATATTTTTCAAAATACAATGTGTAAGTTAATTCAAAACTTTTAATAAGTATTAATACCACCTCCAGTATTCCATTGGTTATTGTTTTTTTTCGACAACCTTAGCCCACTTTTTTAAACTATCCGCTTAACAAAACACTTCACGGGTAGAATAATAATCAAGAGCTGTCGACAAAGAGTTCAGTACTTACTGTCGTTCAGAGACGCCGAACTGACGAATTATACCTAATAACATAAATAGACACTTACATTTCTCGGTGGATTAATTACTAAATTTGAAATTTTCTTACCAAATTTATTTGAATACCTTCATTTATCGTGAAAGTTTGCATGTAAATAAGTCAAACTACGCTAGTAGTTTCAATGATTTAGTAAAGCCAAAAATTAATATCCAGTCTGCACAGATAAAGGTTATAGTCAATCTACGCTAGTAGTTTCAATGATTTAGTAAAGCCAAAAATTAACATCCAGTCTACACAGATAAAGGTTATAAAACTGATGAAGGTGTTTTTATTGCAACATAACACTTTTTTTATTGTCAATAGATTAAAATAATATATATAAAGATAACAGGGATAAGTATTCATTGATTCTCACGAGAAAATCAGCGTAACGGACACGGAATCTAAATATAAATCGGATCAAACCTAAATATCGTCTTAACCAAATTGGTGTAAGGTTCACACTGTTAAAAATATAAGATGGCAAATTGGGGTAAGGAGCATTTTTTTCAAAGCTTGTGCAATCATTTTAAGGTATGGGTGTTATTTATTCATGAGCCAAAAAAAAAACATTAGTGTAAAAGCCAGTTTCATAAGATTGTCTTCAAAAATAAGTCATGTAAAGGTAATTCCTTAATTGGAAAGACCTTTACCTTATTCAAAGTGGATTGGTGGCAGTAGTTACCCTATTTGATGTTGCTTTATTAAAATAAAAAACAGATACATGGTTTTTGTGGGTCAGATTTGATTTTGAACCCATAAAAATCAGTAGTGTAAGGAACACTTTTTTCAAGCTAGATTTTTTTTATATACACCATTCGATAGAGCGGAAAATTCTGAACAAAACTGTATATTCGACTCATTTTGCGTATTTTGTCCCTTACCCCAATTGAACCTACGGCCGACGATATATATGTTTTTTTTTATGTTTAATCAAAAGAAGCGTAAAAGTCTTTCACTCAACACAGCTTTAATATCTCAATAAAAACGTAAAAAAATTACAATGTATACAAAAGAAGCGTAAAATGGTTATGTAGTGTTTGTGGTAGTAGGTATCTATACATAAATAGATATACACTGTCTCAGGCGCACGTCACATAGGATGCTGTGTTTAGTACACGCGAGCCGAGGGCGAGAGTGGACGCATGACATTGCTATGTGTGCGGCGGCGAGAGAGCCAGTGTTATGAACATATGCCTTTATCAGGCAAATCCTACAGGTTACATTAATAAATTAATAAAAAAATTGCTCTGTTGTCATTGTTTTATTTTGTCTCAGAGTCTAGACACTGTCAGTTTAAACCTTTGAACGCCAAGAACACCTAAAGACAATGTGTGCTGCCGTGCATACTACGCCACCGACTTTCACGCCACGCCATCAAACTTTAAGGGTTAAAAATGTTAATATTTTGCACTTGCCTTACTCTCATTTCACATACTAGAACCAGATGAGTTTAGAAATCATAATGTCATTATTACTGTTCCCTTCTATGCAGTGTCGGCACCCTTTTATGCAGTTCTTAAATAAAAACGTAACTTAATTTGTTATTAACAATTTACGAGTTTATTTAGTTCAAACAACAAATATATTTTAATACCTACATAAAATAATAATGAAAATATTTTTAGTATGTAAAACTATTAAACTCTGCTCCATTCATGCCATGTTCCAAGTTTGACAAGAGACATGAGTCAGAATACGCTAAAAAAGTTAATTTACACGAAAAATATTTGTGGTAATAAGTACGTAAGCCAATTTGACACTTAAACGTTTGAGTAAAGAGTTATTTTGTACGAAGTAATTATGTTGTTGTAAATTATAAATAAGCGTTATTGGCATCTACTTGAACATGACAGCAGTGCCACTTTTTTCGACAATTTTGTTCGGGTCTGTGGCTCTATTATAATACCTCAATGCTGCAAAATAAATATTTATGAAATCTGTGCGCGCCCCTTTCAAATCTATTGCGAACAATAATGTGGCAATTATTTTAACTCTGTAATTTTGCTATTCCTTTTAAAATTTTATGTGCAAATTACTAAATCGGAATTCGCCACCTTCGTGGTTTTGAGCCTATGCACATTATTGCCATATGAAAGCTGTTTGTAGCGCCACTATCCCTAGGCAGGACCGACACTTTACTAGGCTATAGAACTCCCTTTCTCACACCATTTTACTCTTCGCAAAATTCTTCCCTCATTGACGTAATCTATAGATGGTCCCTATACTGCAATTACGCCTTTGCGCTACAAACTTGGTTAAGTATAGAAGAACGGTGTAAGCGCCTCTGTATGTTCGGTTGTTACAACGTTTTGTAATTAGCTCTTTTGCAAAGGATTAAGTTGATGTATTGCATGGAGGAGTCCTGTGACATTGTTAATCCGTTGTTTGTAATATTTATGATTGTTTCATAATATAGACTAATCTAAAAAGCTTTGTGCTCCCGGCGGGACGTGAATACGCTGGGTTTTTTGTGACAAGTTTTTATAGTCGACTGTACTTTTCTTTGAATCAATTGCTTACGGAGACGATTCTACGAGTAAAGACACCAAACTCAGTAGGATTGCTTTATGTATTACGGCAGAGCTTTAGGCAGAAATGGTTGAATATTATCTGGGTGGGACACACTCCGGTATTGAAAACGTTTCAGTAATAATTTAGTTTCTCACACCATAAACACGTTATCCTTTATCACACAAACATGCAACCCCGGACTTAGAGGGCCAGGGCCCCCAGGCACTTGGCATTTGGGGCCCTTGAGGTTTTCAGAAAGTTAAATAGTAGGTAGTAGTATCTTAAGTGATAAATAAGGAGAACACTATTATGGTGCAAGCTGCTGGTACAGGGGCTAGACCGGCTCGGCCCCTAGACAACATGGTATGGAAAAATTGGGCAAGTGCGAGTCCGACTCACGCATGTAGGGTTCCGTACCATAATCTATAACAAGTTCGTTGTATGGGACCCCCCTTAAATATTTATTTTATTTTATTTTTAGTATTTGTTGTTATAGCGGCAATAGAAATACATCATCTGTGAAAATTTCAACTGTCTAGCTATGACCGTTCTTGTGATACAGCCTGGTGACAGACGGATGGACGGACGGACAGCGAAGTCTCAGTAATAGGGTCCTGTTTTTACCCTTTGGGTACGGAACCCGAAAAATCACCTAATATACCTACCCCAAAAAATGTTTAGCCCCCTAAATATCCCATTCTCCTTATTCCTTCTACATTTAATAGCTTTTCAAAATTGGTCGTCTGTGGGTGTGACGGATGCCCACACAACTTGCTTATTGGAATTTCTGTACCTACTTAATGGTTATAACGGAACTTTTACAGAGCTAGGTTTCCGTGAAGGGAGATTGGAGAGAGAGGAAACATTCGCCTAATCTCAATAATCTCAAGGTGAAGGCTTTTTCTGGTGCGCAAGGGAAATCATTAAATAACCGTTTAGTTACATAACTAAATAATGAGTATTTTTATATTTTTATTTTATCACCTTGTCTTTCAAACACAATATCCGTATTGTTTATGCATAAATACTATGACTATGACTAATGACTTGGCGAATTTAAAATTATTTGCAGTTGGCTAGCTATAAAATCTACAAATATCACTCTACGCGCAAGTATCAAAGGCATTGAAAATTAAATTTAGAATTAAAGCACATGATAAAATTTCACTGTTTTCTGACTTCGCATGTAAGGTACCCGTAAGGAGATTCATTTTTTAGGGTTCCGTACCCAAAGGGTAAAAACGGGACCCTATTACTGAGACTTCGCTGTCCGTCCGTCCGTCCGTCCGTCTGTCACCAGGCTGTATCTCAAGAACGGTGATAGCTAGATAGTTGAAATTTTCACAGATGATGTATTTCTAATATTGCCGCTTAAATCGCATTTTCCCCGGACGTATCCGAAAATAATAATATAAAAGAACAATCACTTTATTTTTAATCCACATAAAGTGTCCGGGTTTTACCCAGACACTTTGAAAACCTTCCCGGGTGGCCGGCCGACGGACGGCCTCCAAACTAGGGAACCCGGACTGATGGCAGCCCTAGTTACAGGCAAAGCTAATAAAAGCACGTTAAACACGTACAATAATTGCTTGAATTACTTTGCCAAATGGTAGTCATCACTCAAAACATTACTATTGATCATTCTAACTACGCTGCCCAAAAGAAAAAGATCCTAACAGCATTTATACTTCATAAATTTTAGTTCTTTTTCCATACATATGTACATTTACTTTACAACAGTGTAATAAAGTATTTTAATCAGATAACAAAAAATAAACACAGTTAAATTATTACATTGTTTTTACGTAATTCTTAGGAATCTTGTATAAACAGTACAATAAAGAAATATTTTTACGATCGAATCAAAGGGAAATAGATTTTTCAGTCAGGTTTACTCCAGTGCTCAGTGTCAGGGAGGCTCAAATAATCAATATACGCGATATAATCCGTTTGAATTGTTTTATTTCAATGTTACTCCAGTGCTACAAGCGGGCCTAGGATAGGTGGTGTTTATCACGCGATAATTATAAGTGACAAAGCATCTGTCACTCCCACTTGCACTTTGTCAAAACGTGACGGATGCTTTGTCACATATTTATCGCGTGATAAAGGCAACCGTCATGCCCGCAGGCCGGTTATTTTACACTTATTACTTTCTTAATTCTAGCACAACTGTGACATGTGCCTTTTTCTCGCGCGAGATATACTATCTATCTCTACTTTCACAGTACAGTGAGAGAGTGACGGGTGATGCTATGTCGCACGACAAGAGTTGCGAACCATATTTGTGTTAGATGGGCTGGGATTTTATCATAATAAAAAATGACTTTTTATGTCATTCGATGCAGCTCAAATAGCATCATAACCCTCCTTTTCATACTGGGCAAGCCTCGTGGCCTAAAACTCGACTTTAAGAACCTTCATTGTGCAACGATACGAACGAAATACTATTTTGCTTCACCATAATTGTGTAAAAACAGATAAATATCCAATATAATTTCGAATTGAAGATATCTCAAAACTCGTTGAATAAAGTAAAATTTTAACTATCAAAACTAATCTGCCGTCATATCGAAAAAGGGCGCATCTAACATTTTTGTCAAAAATGAGTTCTATACATATTCAGAATCAGCAAAAAAAGACGGATCTACCAGTATTTTTAAATTTGACTAAAGATGAACAGAACCCTGTGAAACCTACAATCAAAAAGGACGTATCTGCGGGATACCGCGTATAAAACGAATGAGAAAAGGCATTTCTGATGTATGCTAAAATAAAAAGACACATCTGAGCAAAAGCGTTTTATTATTTTAGAAAAAAATGGACATTTTCATAAAAAGAAATGGCACTTCTACACGAAAATATGAAGAAAAGACGGTTCTGCGTAGTTGCGCCTTTTCATCTTAGTGAAATCACCATTTAAGTCGCAATAAGTCAGGCGCAAGTGCCAGTACCGTCTTTTCTACGTAGTATAGTTAAGCGTGCGGGGTAAAGGGGGCTCGCGGTTGGATATCAATTCAATCAGATGCGTCCAGGCAGTTAAAGAAAATTTTAAGGTTTTCTTTAAATTATCATCATAAAGACTCAAACTCCTGTCGGTGTAGCTGATATAGTATGTTATGTATACTCTAACAGGGTGTTTTTTAACCCACGCCATAATGCGGATTTTTAGTGGTACTACTTTACTGGCAACGACACATTTTTGGTAACTAACGTTGAAAGTCAGTGAATTTCACTGATATAAACAAAGAGGAAACAGGACTAGATATTCCATTTTAGTATTTTTAATAATAAAGCCAAAACTGTTCATAGAGATAAAATTCAAGTTTTTTCAATAGAATTCAGTAATTATTTCGCAAGAAGAACGAAGGATTGAGCAGCATTCCGGTAAACAATGTTTTCAGTTTAGTCTGTGATAAATCGGTACTGACGTTTTATAATATAACGTATGCACATTATTGCCATATGAAAGCTGTTTGTAGCGCCACTATCCCTGGACCGGACCGGACTTATGGTGTTCAACCATTTACTGTTAAATGCTTCGCCAACACCATCGAAGGCTTTCAGTACCTTCCTGTACCTTTGCGTCATGATCGATTTTCACACCCATAGAAAACTATGCACCCCATAAAAAGTTTTCTTTTGTTATTTTTTTATTTTCTGGGATATATTTGCAGTCATTAAATTATTTTTATTTTTAACAGTCACGTTTGCTAAACATATTCTTGCTTTGAAATCTGGTGTACATTTTGAGTCTACTGTAAGTAATAAATATACATAAATATATTAGTTTTCTTTCCTTTAAATTTAAAGGGTTGTCGTACTAAAATATAGGTACATTTTCTTCAAAGGAGACAGGTACAATTATTAAAAAAAATTAGGCAAGTGCGAGTCCGACTCGCGCATGAACGGTTCCGTACCGTAATCTATAAAAAGTTTGTCGTAGGGAAGCCCCCCTTAAATATTTATTTTATTTTATTTTTAGTATTTGTTGTTATAGCGGCAATAGAAATACATCATCTGTGAAAATTTCAACTGTCTAGCTATAACCGTTCTTGAGATACAGCTTGGTGATAGACGGACGGACAGCCAAGTCTCAGTAATAGGGTCCCGTTTTTACCCTTTGGGTACGGAACCCTAAAAACGGCCATATAGAAAATGCATAGCATAAGCTAAAATCAGTTGCTTCAAATGGCATTTGACGTTTTCGGAAAACAAATACACTTGTACTTTTTTATTGAAACAAATAAAAAGTCAATGCAAGAATTCCGTTTTGACATTTATAAAGCGGTAAAACTAAAACTTATTTGTAGGTAACGTTATAAAATAAAAGCATTTGCCTACTTCCTTCACTTCAACAATAATGTACCAAGTGCTGGTCAAAAATCAAAAATCAAAATGCGTTACAGACGTATCTGCTTTTTTCTTTTTAAGTAGGTCGATGTTTTACTTACAACCTACGTTAAAAAGCAGTAAATGGCTAAATGCGTCCTTTTTATTTCGTTAACTAAAATGCGCTATGCGTATTATTACTAAGTAAAAAAGACGTTTTAATAAATTACTACGCTGAAAAGACGTTTCTAGCCAGACACGTCTTTTTACTGTAGTATAAAAGTATTTATTTGTATTTTTTTTACTAAGAGAAAAGATAAAATATCATTTATTTATTATTAAATGTTATCCAAATTGGATTTTGCATATCAACCCCTAAAGCTCAAATGCTTTTACACGTTTTTGCATTAAAACAGTATCAAATTTTTTATTTTCTTTCACGCAGCGAATTTTTTAATTTCAAATTTACAAAATATTTTTTTTCTCCGTTTTCAAGTTTATGTAGAAGCGCCCTATTTCGGTATGACGGCAGTAATAATCACACTAGAAAGTTTGTGAGTTTTTGAATGTTTATGTGTTTGTATGTTTCTTACTTTTTCACGCTTAAACGGCTGGACTAATTCGGATAAATTTTGGTATGAAGGTAGCTAACACCCTGGATTAACATATGACCTACTTTTTATCCCGAACAATGTAGTGTTCCCGTTGGATGGGCGGATAACACCGCGCGGCGTAGCCAGTATCTATATATATAAAACTCAAAGGTGACTGACTGACTGACATAGTGATCTATCAACGCACAGCCCAAACCACTGGACGGATCGGGCTGAAATTTGGCAAGCAGGTAGATGTTATGACGTAGGCATCCGCTAAGAAAGGATTTTTCAAAACTCACCCCCTAAAGGGGTGAAATGGGGTTCCAAATTTTGTGTGGGGAAACAAGATTAGTTAGACTATTTTATTCGAAACTTCACAGGAGTATTTCTAACAATAAATGAGTAAACACGTGTCTCAGGTTTTTTGAAAATTCAACCCCTAAAAGGGAGAAATGTGGCGACAAAGTCTGAAAATCAGCATGGGTATTGTTTTTATGGTTTATCGGATCGCTGATTACGAAAACCACAACGATTTTAAAATCCAACGTGGCGGACGTGAGTTACCATCTCCCCTGTTGGGGTGAGATGGGGTTGAAATGTCTAAATACTAAACCGCTGGTTCTAGAGAGTTCAAATTTGTTACGTAGGTTCCTTATAAGGTGTAGGGGTGCACTAAGAAAGGATTTTTAAAACTCACCCCCTAAAGGAGTGAAATGGGGTTCCAAAGTTTGTATGGGGAAACAAGATTAGTTAGACTATTTTATTCGAAACTTCACAGGAGTATTTCTAACAATAAATGAGTAAACACGTGTTTCAGGTTTTTTTTTAATTCAACCCCTAAAAGGGAGAAATGTGGTGACAAAGTGAAAATCCATTGGTAATGCTTTTATGGTTTATCTGGTCGCTGATTACGTAAACCGCAACGATTTTAAAATCCAACGTGGCGGACGTGAATTAACATCTCCACTGTTGGGGTGAAATGGGGTTGAAATGTCTAAATACTAAACCGCTGGTTCTAGAGAGTCCATATTTGGAACCTACGTGTCCTTATAAAGTCTAGGGGTGCAATAAAAGAAGCATTTGTCAAAAGTCACCCCCCAAAGGGGTGAAATGGGGGTCGTAAGTTTGTATGGGGAAAAAAGATTAGTTAGACTATTTTATTGAAAACTTCCAAGGAGTATTTCTAACGATAAATGAGTAAGCACGTGCTTCATGCTTTTTGAGAATTCAACCCCTAAAGGAGGAGAATATGGTGAAAAAGTCTGAAAATCAACAAGGGTAATGTTTCTATGGTTTATCGGCAGTGGCGTGCACAGAGATTTACGACAGGGTAGACACAATATTTTGAGAACCTAATAACTTACAGAAATACTGCGGGACAGTTTTTTTTCTTCGTCTTCTCAAATATCAAGCAAATCGACCATCTCTAAATAATTTCCTCTATTAACTGACGAACGGAAACAATAAACACCACCACAATTTGATCACCATTAAAATTATCCATTTTCAGATAACTTTTAAGAACACACTAAAAACTTTTATTCGCTTATTTACTAGTCACCACTATCACACGTAATAATCAAAACAAACAATAATGGCGTCCAAATATGCAACACACAAAAATACGACAAACTTAAATAGTATTGTATTTGCGCTAATTAAAGTTACAGAAAAGCGCCTTTTTAAATTCGTTACATAGTCAACATCGGAAGTTCGAATCTACAAATAATAGCTAAGGAGAGAGCGAGACACCCGTTCGGAATTGTTCGCTTAACATCGGGCGTCGCGGTATTCGCGCGAGTCGCGGGTCGGAAACATCCTACCTCCGTAAGGAAGTAAAAGACATGAGGCAATGTCTTACTTCTGTATATGTGTGCGTGAGTTTTGTTATTGTGTGCAATATTTTTATAAGAACGCACACACACGCGGTCCGTGTTACCACGAGGCACACAAATATAAATTTAGACAGAAAATCGCCTGTCTTTACCGCTTACGGCGCATAGCGGCGCTAGTGCCGCGGAATGTTTCAAGTCAATCTCCACGGAATCGACCAATGCGTACGTAATTTTGGCGCACCGACTCGATAGATGGCGCGGATCGCAAATTGATTATTTTTGTACATTTGTTTCATATAATTTTATAAAAAGGTAATGTTTGTAACAATAAATTATATATTTCGTTTCTGTAATCAACTAGGGTAGGCAGTGTCTTTTTGTCTTTATAAGGTGCACGCCACTGTTTATCGGGTCGCTGATTACCAAAACAACAGCGATTTAAAAAACAAACGTAGTGGACGTGAAATACCGTCTCGCCTGATGGGGTGCGATGGGGTTGAAATTACTAAATATGAGTATGGGTGTAATTTTTATGGTTTCTTGGGACGTTAATTACGAGAATGCCACCGATTTTGAAATTTTATTTGTGGTCATGAAAATTATTGAAAGCATTTGCGCCAAATTGCAATTTAATCGGTCCAGTAGTTTTGCAGCAAATCGGTTGTAACAGACGGACTGACAGACAGCTATACGTGATCCTATAAAGGGGTTCTATTTTTGCTTTTGAGGTATGGATAGAGACCCGCGTTATCCTAAAAGATTAAAAAAATAGTATTTGTTGGCATCTCGATCGTCGTCAATCGGTACCTAGGCGGGCGGCGCGTTGGGACGGGAGGAGTAATGATCGGGAAACTTCCTGCATCCGTAATAAATACATTCAAGTTTTTCAATAATTATGTTAAGTCATTTCAGAATTCTGAATTACGTTTATCTGGCTCAGAATAATTCATTTTTCATTCATCAACGAAGAGAACCAAGTCTTGTTCTATTTCAAGATATTGTATCTTAGAACATGGACGTAACTTAGAACATGGCTTAGAATCATTAAACCAATCTCGAATATCCCAAGTCGATAAGCGGAGGCTCGGGACATTATAAAAGCTTTATACAAATAAAATGCACACATAACCCGGTGTCTTAGCTTCACTTCGAGTTAGGAATTTTGAAGTGAACTTTATTTGGATACAGTAAAAGCTGAGATCGCTTGATTTGAGTGCTTGAGTTTTCGGTTTGATTTGTTAAAGTGGAGTTGTGATAACATAAAAAGTATTTCCCAGTAATATTAGAAAAACGAAAGTCTTGTGTATGTTTGTTACTTCTTCACGCTAAAACGGCTGGACGGATATGCATGAGGGAAATGCAGATTACAGATTATACCCTAACTTAACATAATAATAGCCTACTTTTAAACCTGAAAAAAAAGAGCATTGTTCCCGTAGGATGATGTATATTATATAGGCACGCGAGCGAAGCCGCGGGTTAATGCTAGTATCATTATAAATGTATGGTATGGAGGTAGCTGTCAGCCTTGATTAAGACATAGGCTATTTTTTATCCCGAGCGCGAGTAACGCCGCGGGGCACAGCTACTCGATCAATCCTAAAATGAAGTTATCATACGGTAAAACAATAACTACAATAGGTAATTTCAGTCTATGTAGTGATACAGGACTACAGGTAACTAGTTATGCAGCATCAAAGCACCCATTAAATCCTGTTTCAATCAAATCCCCTCCCATCCAAACGAGACATGTTTCAAACAACTGATTGTTTACATTCTGACAATTCAATCCAGCACGGAATAGATTTTATTGTTTGTCTTCCTAAAATAACGACGTGGATGCATGCCTCGTGCTGTGGACTGGAAATCTGCTTGTATCGAATACACCTTAGAGTGGAAGGTTTAAGAGTGTTTCTGGATTGGGGCATGTTTATTATTGGACTGTATTGATTGTACAACCGTTCGGTTTTATTTTTATCGGATTGCGCTGAGAAAATTTACTTTTTACAACCGATGTGTAACGATGGTTCGGCACTTGACCGAAGAATTGAGTGAAACAATAAAAACAGAGGGATTATAAAGTCACGCGTGAATCTTTTTTGATAGAAAGTCTTACAGGGATATTTATGTTACGCCCTTGCCGCTTGAGCGAAACTATGGATAAATTTGATTTTCTCAAAGTAAAGTAAGTACGTAAACAAATGTCGGAATATTACTTTATCCTATCGTATCGAAATAGCTACCTATCGTATCGAAATAGCTACCTATCGTATCGAAATGAAAGTGTATAAATAAAACTCTTAAGCGTTAAGCCTGCCTATTGTCTATCATTGTTTAATTTAAGATATCTCGTGTAATATGTTTCTTGTTGATGTACAATAAAGTATTGTTGTATTGTATATATGTAATAAATGCACTGAACTACATGGAAGGAGTTGGAGGAGGCTATGAAGGTAAAAAAAACGCTATAGACCAGTATGTCTAGCATAACTGTGACATGCAACTTTTTGATGCGTGACATAGACTACTGACTGTCACTTTCCTTCCAATACCGTGCGAGCAAGACGGGTAATGCTGGTTAGGGCGAAAACGAAGTCGCTGCAAGATATGAATGAATGAATGAATAATATTTATTTCAGATTAAAAAATTCAATCCATATTTTTGTTAGTAGGTGCACAGGTTACATTGGTTAGTAAACAATTTTATCCAGAAGTATAAACTACAAAGCCAACCTATAGTAATATTTTCCGGGTGAAACCACTAGAGTAACAAGTATGTGTTTTCACCCAGAAATTCAGGATAGGGTTGTCCCATCTCTCGGCAATGGCCTCCAGGAGGCCGTTGGCGCTGTTCCACACTCTGTGCATCAGGGAAGCGACTCGTTTACGAATTATGGTATAAAAACAATCCGTCCGAGCCTCCGCAAACATCCCTGACGCACTGCAATGTTTCCTCAACCCCATCAGCACCCTGAAGGCATTGTTATATTGGACTCTGAGAGCCCGGTATGACTTCTGCTTATATCTGGTCCACAAGGCGCAAGTGTACAACGACTGACAGTAAGACTTAAACAATGTAATTTTTACGGCCGTAGTACACCTTGCGAACCTGCGTGCCAGCATATTGCAGCGCACAGCCAGGGCTCTCCGCTCCCTCTCCATATCCAAATCATCTGTGAGATCGTCCGTGACCCAGTGACCCAGGTATTTAAACTTTTTAACTCTTAAAAGCGGCTTGCCATTGAGTGTGACTTGTGGAACTCTAGGGTAAATTTTATTCCCAGCCTTAAACACCAAGAGCTCACTTTTTGCTTGATTATACCTGAGTCCATGTGACACGGCATATCTCTCACAAATGTTTATCAGCTTCTGTAGGGCATTGACTGATGGGCACAGCAGCACCATATCGTCGGCGTAACTTATGTTGTTGACAAACTTACCGCCAATCGAACACCCTACTCCGGCACTGCTGAGCTCACCGATCAATCCGTTCATGTACAGGTTGAATAGCAAAGGGGAGGACAACCCCCCCTGCCGCACCCCGCACTCCAGCCTGTACATGTCCGATAGTTGACTTGACCATGTCACAAAATTTGTCTGGTTGCCGTACCAGTACTCAAAAATAGATACGAGGTGTGGAGGTAGGGTTGTCTCATGCCTAATCTTATCCCACAGTACATCATACGACACCAGATCAAACGCCCTCGAAAGGTCCAGAAAGCAAGCGTACATGGGTGTATCCGCTTGAGCATAGTACTGGACAGTATGCTTCAGGCATAGTACAGCCGACTCTGTTGACAATCCCGGCCTGAAACCAAATTGACCGTCGTGTAACTCGGTGTGTCGCTCCAGATGTTTGTTAAGCACACTGTCCAATACTTTAGCTATTATTGTAGCTAGTGAGATTGGCCTGTAGTTACCACTGTCCGAGACATTCCCAGTCCTATTTTTGACTATTGGAACGACTATAGTTTTCATTAGATCCTGTGGCAAATAGGAATGTCCGATACATAAGGTAAACAATATAGCCAGCAGTCGCGGTAAATGTACACCCGCGTACTTAAGGTGTTCGATACTAAGGCTATCGTGTCCAGGGGACTTGCCCTTAGCCATGTGCCTAATTATGCTATCTATTTCCTTAGCAGTGACTAGGATGGGAACATTTGAGACCTGATGCCCCCCACCCTCCTCAGCATTGTTATGTGAAGAGGGACCTAAAGGAGAGGAGACTTTAAAACTATTTACAAATTGGTTGGCTATTGCCCCGGGCTCGGTCAACCCGTCGACGCTCACCGGGGCGCTCGGCCTTGGATTTAATTTATTAGTTTCTTTCCAAAATTTACCAAACCTTTTAGCCGAATGAAGCTGTGCCAAAATATCAATTTTTATTTGCTGTTGATTGTTTTGACACCACTTCAGTTTGGCTTTAAAGGTTTGTCTGGTTTTACACATACTAATGTATGAATCTCCATACCTAGGTTTTCCAACTAAAATCCAATTTTGGAAACTAGCTCGAGCCTCCCTGTGAGCGGCACTTACGTGCTTATTCCACCCAGTGATGTAAGTACCTTTACGACGTTTGCGCATATTGTTACTAGAAATAGCTGCTTCTCGAAGTGAATTAACAATATTTAGATATAGTTTATTTATTACTATTGTGTGGTCTGCATTATTACACATACTATTACAACACTTATTTAGTTCTTGGGGAAAGTCTATCATTTTAAGTTTATTGTTACATATTTCGTTATAATTATTTATTTGCAATTGATCTCTTTCCCCCTATTTAACAAGATCAAGTATTTCCGAACATATAGTTAATTTAGGCTTAATAGTATTTAAATTACATAATATTTCTAAAGGAAAATGATCGGACCAGAAGACGTCGTAGTGTACCTTACAACCTTCTAAACATTGCCTAGCTGCTTCTGTGACCAAACAATGGTCCAGCCAACGGGTACAGCCGTGTGCTTCGCTGATAAAAGTGTAGGTATCTGCGGGCATTAAATCTATGTCGGCACACGACCATTCCTGTTCCGCACAAAAACCTAACATTTCCTTACAGAACAATTGACCCGGATGAGCATTGAAATCTCCGAGCACAAAAATTGTTTCTACGTCATTGTTTTCAATTACAGCGTTTATTTCGCTAAAACACTCCGCTAACTCTAATAGATTGTCAACAGAGTCCGTCGGCATGTAAACTGAAAAAACTATAAACGATCGATCACTTAAGTCCACTTTAATGGCAACAAGGCGTACGCTATCACACGGAACCACGGTCACACACTGAAAAACGCTCTTGTTCCACATCAATGCTACTCCACCGAATGATCTCCCTCGCAGAATGCCTTCCGATGTGTCAACAGCTGATTTCCCGGCGTATGCGAAGTTATCATCCAAGGTGCCAATAAAATCTAGGTCATGAGGTAAAAGCCACGTTTCTTGAAGTGCTACGATGTCAGCAAACTTACAAATATTTTTTACACAAGTAGACGATCTCTTGATACTCTTACAATTAAAACTTACAAAGCTATAACTAGTAGGTATTGCATTTGTTGTATTATCCATTTTTTTGGCTTATTTTATCAGTACTACCATTCATGGTTTCATTCATTAAGGGATATGCAAGCCCAGCAGTTATAACAATTTTTAATTACGAGTAACTATGTGTACAAACCGCTAGAGACATAGTGTCATTTGAACTTGTTTTAAAATGAATAAAAATATTATCTATGCGGAAGTCTATGAAACACTTAATACAAACATAAAACAACAAAGTAATCAGCGTAAAGCCCTTATATTTCCCAGAGAGAACTTTGTGCCATCAGCGACTTTGTAACGGGACCCCTGGGAAGGCGACTTGCAAACACAAACAAGGAGAAATATTGTTTTCTTGCCGATATTTCTATTGAAGCGTTTATTTAACTTAACCGAACTTCCTAAGTCAAGGGATATCGATATTTTTGTGATACTTGACTTCAATGGTATCGTGGATCTTGTTACCAGTAAGTCATAACTCAGAAGAGTCCTAATAATTATTATATCGCCCGGCAACTTTATGAAGATAAAAACATAATGACACTCACATCACAATACATTTTTAACATTATGTTTTATAATAAGGTTTTATTTCAGAACTATAAATTACATTCCAAAACTAATTTACTGTAAAACTAAAATTAATAATAAGTAAAACTAGTTATTAAGCTAGAAGGGATCTATGAACAGTTCCGGAACGTGCCTGGCTCAAAAGTCCCTAGAATACTAGCGGAGTTGCCGCGCACTATAGCCAGGGAGATCCTTTGAGCCAAGTACTCGCCGGAACGGGGGTCCACGCCTCGGTCTTTCAGCCTTCAAGTTAACATAATTAAGTACCTACGTTCGATGTAATATAACATCTCTTTCCACTGGCTACAAGCAGAAGCACACGCATTGCACAGAAACACGTAATCATGATGTCCATAACACGTTGTCGGCTAGCAAAGTCGGGTAAAACAATGTCTATAGTGGGGCTAAAAATCTTCAATAAAGTACCCGTCAATATCAAAGATATTGAAATAAATATATATACGATTAACGTTCTTCATTGACATTTTATTAATAAACGAGTGAGTAAGTCGTCGTCGAGCGTCGAAATACGGTATCTGATGACAGCTCCAATCAGCTACCTACTCTTTATGAAATGTCAAAAACGATCTGTTAGTATGAAGCTTCCATGATGATACAGGCATGTGACGTCATAAAAAGCAGTAGTCAAAACACGTCTTCTGTTTAGTTATTGTACAATTAAAAATAGTATTATGTCCAAAAGTTAGTGATAGTTTATTTGGTTCCGCGTATTCTTTAAAGTGTGTTTAGTGGTTTCAATGCCACAATTTATATTTACTATAGCCAAATACCGTATTGTCAGGAACGGCAAGGAATTCATATGGAGCTCTTCATCAGCAACAGCCAGCAAAACCCTGGTTTGGAATGACAATTTCGGTTACGAAATAGCTGATATTTCTAAATAAACTCGTCAGGTCTACAGCTCACAGACCCAACAATATAAATATAAATGTGAATGAAAGAGGCACGTGGACAATTGTCCTTAATCTTTCAAATTCGTCTGCAAACGAAATATTTGCGTTCATTTTCCGCGAATTCTCGTTTTATTTATCCTTAGCAAAAAGTAAATGAACTCTCAAGAACCATTTAAGGGACTAAGGCCCTTAAGGGTCCATTCGGACTACAATGGGCGTCCCTTTGGGCAAAGTTGACGGTAAATGTAGTTACGCACTTGAATAAAGGACGTTTGGGAGTTTGGAGTGCAAAAGATAGCTTTTTTACAGTTTAACTACAGTTTTTAATGAGTGCAAAGTTTGACAGCGATTCTTTCGTTGCGTCTAAATACTGTAAATGATAGATGGAGTCATTCGGGACTTGGGATATAACTAAAAATACATGACCTTATTTTATTAAAATTGTTAACTGTACGCCAATTAGAGTTAACAATTTCATGAGCAACGCATAAGTTGTAAGTAAATAGACGACAAACGCTGTGCTTTCTCGAGTTTGAGTTATTTTAGTACAGAGATGTTTGTACGTACACTTAACATATTATTTTATTTAAATCCAACAAATGCATCTCCCGAAATGCAGAACTGACGCAAATAATAGCAAACTTTTGATCTGAGCTTGGCCTATTTTTACCGTCCGCTGGTAGTCTCTACTAATAAAAATAAAATGTCCGTCCGATTAAACATCAAACCGGTGCGAATAAAGTTATCGGTCGTGTGTCTTAGCTTTGATGTGCCACAAATAAAGATAAAGGAGTTGTTACGCCATTTTTTATTAGGATTCCTTTGGAAACAAAATTATGCAAAGTTGGTTAAAGAAATATTCGTATTAATATAAATTATGGTATTTTCATCAACATCTTTACTATTATAAAACGTCAGTTTCATTTGGGTCATGATTTCTGGAAAAATCTTAATAGCGCGATGCAGGATCGCCTTTTGTTTTGTATGGGCGCGCAATGCGCATAGCCATGCTACTCTTGCGCCATCTGTTGGTCATATTTTCTTTGTCCTCTCATAACGCCGAAACGCTTGGACGAAATTTAACCTATTTTAGTACAGGGATAGCTGGACAATAGACATCCAAAAATGATTATATAATACTTTTTACCCGAATATGGTAAAGAAAATAAATGCGCAGACAAAAAGGGCACTTCCTGGTAATACATATTATTTTTACCAAAACAACTTTATAAGAACATTAAATTTTCTCGAAAGAAAATGCTTAAATTCAATCATCTGAAATCCAAAATCCTTTCAAATCAACAATGCAAATATCGACACACAAAGCATAAGGAAAATTTCGAGAGGTTATTGCTTGGGCGTTATGGTGGCGGAACGCTTAAGAGCCCATCCATGCAAAATTCGTCAGGTGAATGATCCTAGATCTCAACATCCATAGTGTTTAAAAATCTGTCCCTTGGAAATAAGAAACTTAAACAGTTTTTCTTCAATCTTGTCAACGTGAAAACACGATTGGTAATAATTTTCTCGATACTTTTATCTCTCAAACATAAACCTTTTTTTAGATATTTTCTGTTGGATCTTCAAAACCCTTCCGTTTTTAACAATGTTTTTTAGCTTAATAGATGCATAATTATAAGTTCTTAAAAACTGTAAAACTATTTTCAATATAAAATGTACACCTTTATGACACAACTCAAAAAAACATGATTTCCGCGCTTCCGAGCACGCACTTCCATCTCGCTCACGCTTACGCTCAGTGAGAGAGAGAGCTAGCCAACGCGTTGGCGCCCTCTTAACGCGCTGGACCGGCAATCCAGAGGTACCGGGTTCGAGTCCCGATCTCTTCCACCAGATAACTAATTTCAATTTTTCTTTAGGCTTTGAGTATAAATGGTTTACATCTGAAATCCGTTCAGCTATTATTGCGTGATTGAGTACCAGGACTCTAATCTAAATACTAAGTAATTTTCTTAAACCTTTAGTGATCTTACTTAAATTTTAATCCTGAAATAATAATATTTAGTCATCACAGTTAAAATCCATTCAGTATTTGATCGCGTTCAAAAAGTGTTTAGTTCATAACCTCGACGTTTCGAACGTGAAGTTACGTTCACGATTAGGGCTTGTACACAAATCACGTGAGGTTTTTTCGGCTGCTTTTTGACCCCCCTCCCTTCTGGTGATATTTGGTGAGGTTCTTTGTTACCCCTCCCTCCCCCTCACAACCTCACGTGTATTTTTATTCGCCAGAATTTCGTAAAATAGGCTCGTTAGTTTGAGGTAAGTATTTAACAAGTGATGATTTATTTTTAACGAAACCGAGAAAAAGTATCTAGTGATGTTGTAGATTTTTTCTTCGTTCACTGTACAAAAATGCACGTGAGGTCACCTTATACCCCTCCCTCTCCCAATGTGATCTGTCGTGATTTTTTCGTGACCCCTCCCCTCCTCTCTCCCATATCTAGCCTCACGTGATTTGTGCACAAGCCCTTAGGGGATTACGTCCCGTTTTACTATGTGAGATAATCGTCAGCTTAAATTGCACTAATATTATTAAGGCGAAAGTTTGTGAGGAGTGCTTGACGCTTAAACGGCTGGATCAATTTTTATTTTTGGTATGGAGGTAGCTGCCTGGATCAACACATTAGGCTACTTTTTATCCCGAAAAAATGTAGTGTTCCCGTGGGATCACCGGGTAACACCACGCGGCGCATCTTATCAACTTGAAATTGACAACTTAGAAAGAGGATTTTATCACTGTTTTTATATTTCTCCTGAAATTACTAATTATTTTATTATTAATTTATTCGAATTTACCAATTGTAAAATGTTGTAATTTCAAGACTATGACACAATGTACGGGTTCTATTCTATTCTATTTTTTTTAAAATGGCAACCGGTCACAGTTAAGCGACCATTACTGCCAATGTCTCGTTGCCAATCGCACTAGGCGACTAGATAGAGGATTGATAGGTACCACGTTGTACGGTGAGTTGAAAAAATCGTGCTTTTTGTAAAGTGATAGCGATTTACAAAAAACCACGCGGACTATCGGGCCTTGACCCAGGAAGGGCTATGAACGCTTCAAGTTGAATTCTTCATTAGCTATTCACTCATACGTTAGATCACTGCACAATACGCTATCAATACTACACATTGAACAACTAAAATGAATAAATAATGAACAACTTAACTTAAACGCATGCGGCCATCTTGGGACACGAACCGGAAGTCCAATGTACGGGTTACTTTAGTCTGGTGTAAAAAGAAGCGAATGATGTTGATCTTGACATTAATGACAGCTTACTTTTTTCGCGGATAGGTCGCACACTACACCTCTAGACAGGCATAGTTGTCGTAGATTTTGGTTATTTTACGTATTTTCTTATATTTCTTTACATATGGGATAATAAATTCAATTAGGATGAAAACGATCCAAAATTCTCTCTTTTTGTATATAAATTTCCACGTGTTAGAAATATAAAATGTTGTCAATTCTGTCTATTCACTTAACCAGGTAAAACTAAGTTTCTTACGACGACCTCAGTCATATTACTTTTAGTTCCTTCCAAATGCCATTTCGGCGCAATTTCCCGTACATTTTATCGAAATAACATTTTGATGAATCTCACTTTGTAAAGGGTTGCCGGTAAACAGTCTTAAAGCACAGCTAATGTACAATGCTAATGATGAATAAATATTAATGCTGTACATTATGTAAGCGATGAATTTATAATGGCGGTAGTTTGAGAATTCCTAGAGCACTTTTACACCGGGCAATATACTTTCATCAAATAGCGTGAAGTTAACTAATTTCATTACTTGACTAATTTTAAAAATAAAAAAAGGTAAAACGCAAAGTACAGAAAAAACAGTGGTACAATTCCCATAATAAAATAATAAACGTGCGTTTGCACTAAGCGTAACTACGCGACGCGACGCGACCAAATGTTTTCGTAGGTATAGAATTGGATGTCGCGCCGCATAGTTCCGCTGCCGCGCAGTGCCAGCATGGCAGTGTCAACTGACATGGCACCGTTGGTTTCTCGTCAGTTGCCATTGTGACTTGGGCTCCCCTTTTTGCTTACCATCAGGCGAAGTGGAGCCACTATAAAAAAATTAAAAAAAGTGCGTTCTATCTAAAGTTTATTTAACCGCGTCGCGTCACTCCGCTGCCGCGTAGTTACGCCCAGTGCGGTCCTACCTTTAATCCGTCTTAGTAACAGTCCTACTGTAGGATTTTCTGCGCTGCGACCAATGTGGTAATATTCAATTTTTATTCATAAAAAGGCCTGGGTAAATAAATTAAATGTTGTCCGTTCGACGTTTGACACCGAAAACTATGCGAGATCTCTCCATTTTCTTTTTTTTATGTCATAGGGGGCAAACGAGCAAACGGATCGCCTGATCGAAAGCGATTACCGTCGCCCATAGACATAGACACCTGCAACACTAGTCTAGTACGCTTACCATGAGTTGACGTGGCTGTAGTTGACCGTACATCGCAAGCGGCTGCGTAAACGGATTGTATCGAGAATAGAACAGTGCCCCAATGGTTACTTTGTAGAACTACAATTCACCATACTAATCGTGTATGCACTGCAGTCGCCAGCGTAAGAGCGAGTACACATTGGGCGCTCGGCGCTGCGTTGAGCGCGCGTTGACAGTGTACACACACCGCGTTCAGCACGGCGTTCAACGAGCGTTAGAGCGGGAGCTACTCTACACAAAAGCGCGCGATCAAAATGGCAGCGCATGTATCTCGAAGCGCGCGGCTGACGCGCGTTTGAACGAAAATCTCAAAGCGCGCGTCCGACGCGCGCTTGATCAGAAACGCGCGCTTGTATGTGTACACCCAGATAAGAACTCCTGGTTCTCAAAATGCGCGTTGACAAACCGCGCGTTTGAAAGCGCCCAATGTGTACTCGCTCTAAGGGAATAGAGGCGTCACAAGTGCGTTGTCGGTTTTTTTTTAAGACATGATTTGAACTGTATCAGGGCTGGTTAGCCGTCACTACCAGTAGTTGGACTTTGTGTGGGAGTATAACCCGCTAATGGGATTATCTCAACGCCACAAGAAGCTGCGTTGCCGGCTTGTGTCTATATAAAAAAAAAACAAAGTTGGCTGGCGCATTCTAGTAATATTTAATTCAATTTTGTTAGCTTTGTTAGTAGTTCCCCTGTAAGGTACGATATGGCGGCGTGCCAGCCAAAAATGGAGTTTAAAACGAACAGTTAACAAGAAACATACTTAAAATTCCTTATTATAGCAAAAATGTTTAATTTGAGTAGTTATTAGGATTGCCAAAAAATGGAGCTGTACCCTTATCATGAGTTAACTTGACCGTAATCACTAGCGACAGCGTAAATGATTTGTGTGGAGAGTAGTACAGCACCCGTACCGGTTACTTTGTAGAACTACAATTCTCACACACTTATGACACTTGTTTTTTTTTTTTATTTACAGGTAAGTGTCCAAGGATTGGATGGACAGGATGTAAGTACTTCATTCTACGGTGAAACAAAAGGTTTTGCAGGCTTAAGTAACTGCTTGGCTGAGTGACCTAAATCTTTTCCTCGAAGCACGCCAGTTGTTCGGATCCTGCGCAGTTCCAGATCGGCATCAACCACGCCTCCTCAGCGGTACCTGCGGCGACCTCAGCGGCACCTGCGGGACGACCAACCGGCCTGGGTGGTCGTCCCATGTATGCTCTTTTCGTTGCACGATCCTCTTCCATTCTTAGTAAGTGACCGAGCCAGCGAAGTGTATGGGACTTACTCCGATGATGAGGCTCGTTGACCAGCGTCTCAATCTTGGCGTTGGTCTGGACTATCCAAGTGCCATCGACCCTCTTGGTAGGTCCCAGAATCTTTCGAAGCACTTTCCGGAACTGACTTTCCTCTTGAGGGCCTGTGTCCAGGCTTCACAACCATACATGAGGACGGGTCTTATAATAGTTTTTATTTTATTATTAAAGCAAGTAACTTCTGGTAGCGTAAACCTGCGTGTCTCTAACGGCTGTACCGGGCCAACACGAGCGTCCTACCTATTGGCCTACGATGCCACCCTAAGGCATGCAAGAAACAACAACAAAGGTTGAAAAATTCAATGGCTCTCGCCTCGCATCAGGTTCAGTGTTCCAATAGACGCCCGTGTTGGCCTGGAAAGCCGTTGGAGGTACAGGTTCGAACGCTGCCTGAACCGTTAATTATTTCAATGTTTTTTTGTTGTAAGTTCCTAATAGTTTAGTACAGGCGCCTGTGGCGTTGTGCCAGCGACAAAAAATATGTTTATGTTTACACGCGTGTTAACACGATTAGTGAAACGCTTGTTTATGATGTATTATAAAAGAACCTGCAGTTTTGTTTAGGACGAGAATACATTTTATATCATTTTTAAAACGAACACAGTAATTATCGCAATGTTGCAAAATAAAATATAAGATTATCTCTTTAAATTTTTTAGAAATTTTCTAAGCGGTTTACACTCACGTGAAATTATCAGGAACGGCCCGACATGTTTCGAACTCGTATGGAGCTCTTCATTAGGGACTGCTACCCGTAGGTTCTCACGGCAACTTGTCACTAGTTGCGTGTCTTTCGATCTTCGTAAAAGTCATCTAAGAGCCTTATTCTATTGATTGTTTCTGTAAAATGCGATGCAATCGGTCGTTGGAGACAGACGCGTGCGACTTGCGCACGAATGGTAACGAATTTGTCCCGTTTTGCTTAACAATAGCAGAAGGCAGTGCCAAGCACCATAGTGCGCACATGTGTGAAGGTTATTAGTTTTTTGCACTTTGCTTAATTAAGATCAAATAACCTTTCAAGTTCAATTTATTTAAATAAACTAGCAGGTTTCATATAATTATTGTGTATTTGGCTTTAGCGAAAATGAAAGGAAATAACTTTTTGTCTCTAATGACAGCTAAAGTCGATATACCAGATACAATAGAAATAAGCCTATGATGGGTGGATGTCGTTGATCCCCTGAAGAATGGGCCGCGCGTTGGTGTGGGACGCCACTTGCGCTGATACGCTGGCGGCGTCCTACCTCGCAGCAACTTCTAAAAGCGGCCGGGGCGGCGGCTGACGCTCGGGAGAGTTTTAAATTCAATAAATATAAGTGTCTCGGCGCGCAGTACGAGTTTATACCTTTTGGCAAAGAGACACTAGGTCCGTGGGGTAAGGCTGCGCGTGGGCTCCACAAGGCGCTAAGCAAACGCCTAAGGGAGGCAACGGGTGACCCTCGCGCAGGCAGCTTTCCCGCGCAAAGAATTGCCATCGCAATACAACGCGGGAATGCTGCCTGTGTGATGGGCACGCTGTCAAAAGGACCATATTTTTATAATTCTTTATAATAGTTTTAGCCACCTTTTAGTATAAGTTTATGTGGTTTTTTTCATGTTTTCTTGTAAATAATTTTCTTTTAGCCTATGATGGTTGAGTTTATTACATGATAAATAAGTGACAAAGCGACGACGCGTTTGGCTCGGTTTCTAGACACCTGCCTACTGAGCCGGCGGTCCCGGGTTCGAATCCCGGCTAGGGCAAATATTTGAGTGATGAACTCGAATATTTGTGCTTGGGTCATGGTTGTTCTATGTATTTAAGTATATATTTATCTATATAAGTACGTATATCGTCGTCTAGTACCCATAACACAAGCCTTCTTGATCTTAATTTGGGACTAGATCGATTTGCGTGAGGTTGTCCGATAAAAAAAAAAGCATCTGTCACTCACACTCGCATTTTGTCAAAACGTGACGGATGCTTTGTCACTTACTTATCGCGTGATAAAAGTAACCATCATAGGCCCACAGGGTGCTATTTCGTATATACTTTGAGATATCGCAAAAAACCGATGATGAAGACGCAAACTTAACGCGACCGTGTTGGAAAGGCGATACAAATACAAATAGGTACTCTTTATTGCACACCTCCAACATCAAGGAATATACAACACAACATGAAATACATTCAAATAACAGGCAGAGGTAAACAACAGGCGGTGTTATCGCTAAATAGCGATCTCTTCCAGACAACTTTTAGGTAGCGGAGTAGTTGAAAATTAATGTTTGAAATTAGTAGGTGGTATTTTGGCTTTTAGGTGGCGATATATCTAGATATATCGCCTACATGATATAATTTGGCGATTTCGCCGTAATCTTGCTCTTATAGTAATCGATGCGTCGAATAACGCCCCAGGGGCCCAATTCGAGAATGCCGTTGGAGATATCGCCAAACGTCAAATCTCCATTAGATATAACAGTTATATCGCCATTGAACTGTCATTTAAATGCGATGAGCTTAAAAGTGACATATCTCATCTCCATTTTGGAAATACGAAGGTGATAATGATTGTCAAAAATGTTATTGATGTATATAAATTTCTGTTTTGAACGAAACGTAACGGACTAATTTCACGTACTACGCGGTTAATTTAAAGTATGCGCCTGTTATTTATGCCGTCACATACAAAGGAAACGAAAATTTTGTGCGTCCGAATTGACGAAGTTGCGATGTTCTAGGGATATCGCCACTTGTCAAGTAGGCACACGTCAAAAGTGACGGATGGCGATGAAAAGGAGAGATCTCCATTATATCTCTAAAATTGGTCGAATACCCCTCCAGGTTCTGTTTTACTTTGACATTTAATCCATCGATCTTTACATCCCCTCATTAATATGCAGATGAGCCGTGCCGACAGTTTTAGCACGTAACGTAACAATGACGGCATTGCTACAGCACTATGTATATGTACATATGCAACACGTATACGACAGCGTATGGGAGCATAGATTAAACGGTCACAGAAACAGAAGGTTCTCTCTATGGGGGGGGGTAAATGTAATTGATTATTTTAAGTATCATTTACAAAAAAATACTTACTGTTGAGTTTATTTCGGATTTCTTCTGAACAGCGGTCTTCTCTTAGGAAATACCGGTAGATTCACAATCTGACTTGTAAAAGTGCCCTTGTGGCCTACTTACTGGATATATTATTTCATTTCAGAATACAAGGTAAAACGCATAATTTAATACTTCACGATGACTTTCATTCATTTAATCTTTATTGCAGAACTGGAATACAAATGGTACAAAAGGCAGCTTAATGCCATTGGGTTTTCTCTACCAGCCAACCATTGGACAACGCAGATAAGTTGCGGGCATCGAAACGGACTTAAATAAGCTTAACTGTTTTTTTAGTTAGTCTGTTTGAGTGTCCCACTGCTGGGCAAAGGCCTCTCTGTTAGATCTCCACAACTCTCTGTTACTCAACTTTTATTAAACATTTATAAGTTTATGTACCCTATATCTATTTATGTATGTGTATATTTACCCATATGCGTACTTTTGATTTCTGTTAGTATCTAATTATGTGCTCCCTTCACCTTCTGCTGCACCTACTCTGTATTAAGTTAAAATTTTCATCAGTTTCACTACCCAAAGGTTGCCTGGAAGAGATCGCTTTTTAGCGATAAGACCGCCTGTTGTCTGCCGTTATTTATAAATTGTATTTGTCTTGTTTCCTTATTATCAACTGCCAATAAACCGCCTTGTGGTTTGGCAGAGGATGAACATTAGTGATAAGGTTTTGCATCGAATAAACGTTATTATTATTATTATTATGTAAACTTTTATGGTGTGCAATAAAGTATTGTTGTATTGTATTGTGTATTGTATTGTATAAATAAACCGTCCGTTTCGTTCGTCCTATAAAATTGTTACTTAGATGAAGATCTGATGACGAGATCGACGAGGAAACGAGGGAACTCCTCAAATATTATAGGCACATCTATGACAATTTCGGTTTTTAGGGTTCCGTAGTCACCAAGGAACCTTTATAGTGTCGCTATGTCCTTCCGTCCGTCCGTCAGTCCGTCCGCACTAGTGAGTGAGTACTAGAAAGCAGCAATTTGGTACGGATATAAAGCCTGACCAGAAATATATGAGGATGCGCCATATTGCGGAATTTCACTGGAACTAATTTCTTGCACTGGCAATGATTTTTTGATGGTTTGTCAACAATGTCAATGTCATTCGTGGTGTATCTTTAAAAGACAAATATTTAAATGGGTCCATAGAAAATGCCGAAAATAATTCACGGTCGTGAACGTAATATTATAAATAAAGTGTACACGTGTTTACTACACGAAAAACAGACAGGAAAAGAGTGCATTCCATTAAATGATATAACGAGGTTATCTTAGGAACTGACAGGTATTTAAACTAATGTCATTATAGTGCGGTTGCGATTGGTTGCAAAATTGTTGCCATATAATTCTTATAAATAGCGGCCTCTTGACAATCCTCATATATCGTATATCGGTCAGGGTTTACATATTAGTAACGCTGACAAAGCGGTGGAATAAAATCTTTAAAAAATATAGGGTACCCTACACGTAACGTGGGGATGTATTTCTTTTTGTCGCTACTTCGATAGATCTTTTGAAAATATTGTGGGTTAATAAAGACAACTTTTCGATAAATAAATTATTACAAATAATAACTGAGCAATACATTAAAATGCAGGAAATATTAATTTGTTTCATTCAGCAGTTAGTTATTAACAAACTAAAATAAAGTATAGTTTTACACCTGCCCGTCTATCACAACTAAGTTTCGCGATTCTTGTCCCGCGACATAGCATCGCCCTCTCTCACAGTACTGCAAAAAAAGAGATAGGTAATATTTCTCACACGAGAAATAGTCGCGTGTCCCAGATTGTGCTAAATGTGCTGATATTTAATTATCAAACGGAAGTAAAAACAATACAAACATGTACAAGGTTCCTAAATCCAAGACATCCTTACATTATCCCACTTCTATAGTTACATACGTCCTTCTTGTTCCCAAACCGCTGTTACTTCTATTTGTTTTGTTGAGCGGCTGCCAATGATGAATTAGTTCCTGTGACGTCATAGATCAATGACGTACAGTACCTATATGTATACATAGTATATAGTTGAAGATATTTGACTAAGTATATCTATTATAGGTACCATATTCAGCGGGCCTCTGATGGTTGCTTTTATCACGCGATAAATAAGTGACAAAGCATCCGTTACGTTTGACAAAATGCAAGTGTGAGTGACAGGTGCTTTGTCACTTATTTATCACGTGATAAACGCAACCATCAAATACATCGACAGAATGCGCAGCATTCAGTTTTCACCCAAACCCCCTATTCTGAGAGGTCACGTACTGTACCAGAGTTGATCAACTACACTTGACTTTGCCAATAAGACACGTGAATAATTTACGACTCTGGATCTCACGGCACTGTGATCAATATATGAGTGTGGGTGATTAAACGCGTTAACAAAAGCGGAAAGCGAGCGAAGCGCCGTGTGTTCGGTAGTAGGCTTTTATCGCGGTTTACTGCGCGTAGTGATCCGGTCCTGGTCCTAATTACTACAACATAGTATAAAACAAAGTCGCTTCCTTCTGTCTGTCCCTATGTATGCTTCGATCTTTAAAACTACGCAACGAATTACGATGCAGTTTTTTTAATAGATAGCGTGATTCAAGAGGAAGGTTTATATGTATAATACATGCATAATTTAGCATTGCACCCGTGCGAAGCCGGGGCGGGTCGCTAGTTACACATAGGACGTTTTACGATCATCTTTCGCAAGTGACCTGATGGTAAATATAGGCTGGCTATTTTTGTGGCTGCATCGGGCAATGACCTCTTCTTACGGAAGCGAGTAGTAAACAGATTTTTGTTATCGTAAGGGATAAAAATGTTACGTTACCCGACCTCAATAAAAGGAGGTTACCGTAAAAGCACAACATGAGACTGTTAAGTCACATCAATAAGATTAAAGTCATTTCATTTTGATTGGATGATCCCTGTGCTGTGGATGCTGTGTATGTGTTTTGCTAAGTTTTTGTATTTTAGTAAAATGATGATATATTTTTGATATTTGACATTGTTGTGTAAAATAATGAATAAATCAAATGTGTAGCCCAGCAGGGAGTTTTAAAAACCATGCCATATTGCGGATTTTTAATGGTACTAATTTATTTAACTGGCAACAACACACATTTAAATAAAACAATTTAAACGGATTATATATATAATGGCCGGCGTCTCCTTGTAAGTTATTAAATAACTTGGGCCAGTGCACACTTGCTAGATTATTCATTGTTCGGGTTTTCATAAGGACGTGTTGACAGGTTATTGGTATTCAGATGATAACAAATGTATGGAAACCCAAACAATGGGACCTTTTACTAAACACTGTCATAAATAAACAAAATGGTTAAACACATAAAAAAGAGAAAAAAGAAATTGTGTAAAAAGAACAACTTTAATTCCGTTAAGGGTTTTATTGAATTAGGGCGTAAATAAGTTTTTCACCTCACTCGCTCGGAAAACCTCCGTTTATAGGGCGAAATCTGCGTGCAAAAGTCTATTTTATCCGCTAGCGTGCAAGAGTCATTTGAATTTCGAACACGACGATTTTGATTCTCTGTGGTGCATGTAACTTTTTCATATTTAAGACTCCTTCAACGCGTGACTGATTTCATCAGCCGATAAATCTTCGAATAACCAATCAACGCACGCTAATAAAGGGCGATCTGGTCTGGCCGGCTAAAATCATATGTACGTTTGAATACTTCTTTTAAAAAAAATACACCTACAATATCACGTCCAGAAACCTGGTTTGTGGTTACAGATTTTTAAGTTTTTATTTTTTCTACACTTTATTTTATGTTGAATATGTTTATACGTATATATTAATAGTAAGTATTCAGTTTCATTTACATATTTTGACTAGTAAATATATTAAATACATCACAAATTTTAATATTTATTTGTTATAATAGTTGGAACATAAGAGTGTAATTTCTGAACGCATCCGAGAAAAAAATAATAATTAAAAAGTTGGAAGTTTTCACAATTCACGTAAACAACGTAAATTGGTTCTGTGGAGAATACATAATGGTGTTTTACTTTATAGAAATATGGAAAACAAGAAAGTTAAGCCCAATTTGGAGTATTTATTCAATGCTAAAAGCCTGCATTAAAACGAAAAAGGATTTGTTATAAATATTTGGAGACGATAAGTAATTTACCGAAACTATTTGCGTTTTTAAAGAAGATAAAGCCGAAATAATCTTGTGCGGATCCCATCGTCCAATAACTTCCAAAGCAAGTGTTATGGAAAATACTTCCGAGTGGCCAACTAATCCTTCCCAGAATGCCATTCTCCCACATTCACAACGAATATGTCAAGTAGTTTCAAATACAAATATTTTTATAACAGTGCTTAAGAAAAACTCAACGATAAAATCTGTGGCTCTAGTGAAAAGGGGTTAAACTCGAAAAACACTACTTTACAGGAGACGCAAAAAACCGTTGCGGCTTAAAATTATTCAGACTTTTGATCACTGTACTTCAACCACAATACTTACAAATAAACTGTAAATGCAGTTTTAATATTTAAAAAATCCTCTTGCACGGGGTAATATTCTTACTTCTCCAAAGTTAACGGTAAAAAAGAAATGTGACTTATATCCGTGCCAAAACGTGTTCTTAAGGACATAACTTACTTTATACCCCTTTTCACCCATAACACTTACACTACCCGGGAATATAACTAAACTTATACCAATTTCCACCATTATTTTAGAAAGTGTAAATGGACCTGCTGTTCGGTTTATTTAAAGTTATCTCCTTTTATAAAGGAAAAATACATGAACACCCTAAATAAGAAATACCTAACTAAACGAAACCTATCATTTAAGAGCTTTATTTCAGAGATAATTCTAAAAAAACATACTTTTACCCTTTTGCACTCAATTAATTGAGGTGTACTGTAATATAAACACACTTTTACCAATGGTTTTTTACAACTTCAATCATTTTCTGCGGTGCAGTGATAATAAAAAAATCTTCATTTGTATTTATTCTTTATTACAAAAATAACAGAAAAGTCAACATTAGCATATAAAATTATTCTCATCGTTTTTAACTTTTGGACTTTTATCAAAACGAATAAAATATTTATAAAGTAATCAACTTTCTTAAGCGATACAAGATGATAAGTACCTAAAACGAGATAAGTACAAAATTTAGTTTTTCCAGTTGACTTACAATTACGAATAACTTTCAGTATGAGACCTTATACTAAAATTTTATCGCAATTGTGAATATTTAGACATGGAAAATAACATGTTTTGAGGATCAGCTTGTAAAATTTCAAGTCTTGTAAAAAATCAATTCTTGCCTGTGCTCTGTTGGCGCCAAAGGATGGGAATCTACCACATGTTCAGAACACAACAATTTTTCGTAAAAGATCTTACACTCGGGTTATCAAATTTAACAAAAAAACGTTTTTTTACCGATATCCGTATTGAACCGCTGTAAATCTTTCATATATAGGAAATAATGAAATATGTTCCTCGACGGCTTTCAATCCACTTTTACTTATTTTTGTGGTACTCAGCATTATTATCCATCACGCTGAATCTAGGACAAGATCTTTACTGATTTTAAGTTTTTCAGTTACTCCTGGAACAAACTTTGATGTTTCGTCAAATGGTTATCCCAGCCTCTGCAAATGCGATAACACTCTTGTCTTTATTTTTAAATAATTGGCAAACTGTCTATTCTTTGTTGTCGCGTCTACTTTTATGTTTTTAAACTCTAATTCAATTAAATTAGTAATGAACTGAAACCTTTTGTTATATATTCTCCTAAGGCCCTATTATCTCTCAAGTATTTTTTTTTGAGTTCTTCATGCATATTTATTGCGCATTTCATTTAAAAAAAATCCTAGCATCTAAACTCTCCTTTATTTTTTTGCTGTCATACTTCATTTCAGGAGACATTTTGGTAAATAGTATGAAACAAATATTTCATACTATTTACCAAAATGTCTCCTCTTTTTCCTTTCCTCCCTATGTTTATTTTCTCAATTTTTTTAGGTTGTCGTTTTCGTCCTTGACCGACTCTGTCCCAAAACGAAAGTTGCTCTGCTTCTTCTGCCGTTCCGGTTTCTTCCGTTTTTCGTAAATTTTCAGAGTCAGAATCAGTGAACACTACGTTCTGCCTAATTCAGGAGTGCTAATAGAGTCGACACAATTATTGTCACCTTTCTCCTCAACAAGTTTGAGCATTCGATCGATTCGAGATCGGCCTGCCATTCTGTGTAACAACCTAAAAAATATTTTTAATCCTAGGGCCACCTTCCGGTTCCCAGACCAGTCCCATGGTACCTTTTGTCATATTTAAGTAGGAAGTAGGTACTTGGGCAAAATTTCAGCTCAATCAGTTGCAGATATTCTGCTTCAAAATTGAATTGCAATATCCCGAACAAACATAGTAACATACATTGCAAGTTAAACAAATTAAATAAAATGCCTACATCACTACTGTATGTCAGTCAAACTGGTGAGCCAAATTTTATAATGGGATGATTTATTCGATTCAAGTGTACTTAAAATAAACGACAGCGAAGAGACTTTATAATACAAACTTCTTGATACAAGTAATCGTCGTGGTGTAAAATGATACATCTCACTGGTATAAGTCTATATACACCCATAAATGCTAAATATGTATTCGTGAATATGGATTCATTTCGATTTATTTTTATAAATTATGGGTAAATTGCTGGTGCAAATCGGTACAAGTAAACATTGATCATTAAATACCAGATTTCATAAGAAATACAATTCGACTTATACCATTAATGTTTAACATTAAGTAGTGAATACAGATTAAAGTCGATTTATATTCTTTGCGGTTTGTAATCTTGTTTTGTAAAAAGGTATTTTAAGTAAACATTGATCCTTTAACACAGGATGCGTCAAAAGAGACAAATGAACTTAAATCGTTCTCCACATATGCAAAACACCAAATTGTTCAATGTTATCTTTAGTTGCACCATATTTCACGACATAATTCACCAGATATACCGTTTGGCACAATCCTAACTTTGTAATTTTAAAAGATAACTTAGCTCCGATTACACTAAAAGATGCGCAATTTTTTTTGTGAATTTTGGTGTTATAACGCAAAAAGGTCATAAGTGCACTTTAACCCCTTTTCACTAGAGCCACAGAAATATACACGACGATAATACAAATTACGGCCATATTTTTAATATGTGTGCTTCTCTCGTATTTATTTGGTTTGGATTTGAGTGTGTTAATGTTTTAAATTTGATGTGTTAATTAGAAGGCAAAATTAAATATGATTATTTTAATGTTTTAATTGTTTCTCTTGAACTTCCATTTTCCTCGCTTTAGTGAGGTGAAAAGTTGTGTGTTCCGCATGGCTGCAAAATTATTTAGCTTCTCGTGTCTTGAAAGCTTCGCTACGCTCAGCTTTCAATTTCAACACGCGCCAAATAACAACTTTGCAGCCTTGCATAACAAATAACTATTTATGGCTTTATCTCAACAATATACCTCCCCAGGTATATTGTTGCGATAGGCTACGATTAGGTATCTTGCAATAAATAAGTGACAAAGCATAATGCACGTTTTGACAAGATGCGAGTATTAGCGACAGATGCTTTGTCACTTAACTCACGTGATAAACGCAACCATCAAGGCCCCGTCAAGTTTCAATTATTCTTGGTACACAGGTGTTGGTGCACAAATGAGTATTAATTTACAGTTTATGGTTAAACACATAAAAAAAAGAAATCGAAATTTGTGTAAAAAAGACACAAATAACACTAAATTGCAATAAGGGTTTTTAGAGAATAAGGGCGTAAAGATGATAATATGGTGAACGACTCCGCGGCTATAGTTGGATAATTATAATTTTTTATGGCCTTATTGCACCAAAATACGAAAATAAATGAATTTAAAATTTCCTCCGAACGTAGACCCTGCACCAACTCAATGTTTCTGTTTAGCCCAATGGTTGACTGGTAGTGAATACCTCGATGCATTAAGTCCGCCAAGTTGATCGTAAGGTTGATCTGTGCAATAAAGTTTGAATAAATAAACCAATAAATACCTGGTCAGAAACCAACTTAGTATTTTTGGTACCACCTGTGTACCAAAAAAGTGTGTGTGTCAGCTCCGACGCACGACTGGAGTTTACTCTTCAGGCAAGGCGCGCACCTTTTTTTTAGTCGCGCGATAATTTTGTCGCAGAAATAAGCGTACTTCTGGGCTTATGAAAATCGTGGTGCGCGCACTCTCATATAAACCCATATCTTGCATTTATGCGACAAAATTATCGCGCGACTAAAATCGTGGTGCGCGCCTGGCCTTAAGAACGATTATAAAATATATACTCAATACTCAATACGTTTATTGCACATAATGATTAGTAAATAGTTTAAGTATCACATTATGTACCCTGTTGGGTGCTGCAAACAGGAACAAGAAGGTAGGCACTTACATAATATTAATATACGAGTATAATATACAGCAAAATTACAATATTTTACAAGGAAAATTTACTTCCGATTCATTTTTAACAAATTGGAGAGATCATGAGTAGTAACTAAATAAGGAAGCGTGATGTAAAGCGCCCTCGAGCGGCTAGTTTAGTCACTACAGTCTGCAGTGCTACGGAAAAAAAAACCGTATCTTACTATGAAATCCATACAAAGATACCGACCTTATTAATTAAGGAGCTTTGTTCATTTTTATGAACATGCCAGCTCCAGCAGGCCTAATACACAACATCATTCATCTAAAAGACATAGATAAATAAAAACATAAACCGTATAAACTTAAAAATAACATGTACACGAAAACAACTAAATTTGTATACACTATTTACATAAAAAAAACTGTATACAAATTTAGCCGATTCCGATAAGGGTTCCGCCAATATTGAATTGAACATTACATTCAAGAAAGATCTGGTATTAGAACTAGCCATTTACATTAGACAAAAACAAACGTACAAAATCACCTTCCTTAATAAAATCCTTAAACAAATCCAAAATCTCCTTAACAACAACTCCAAACAGCGTTTTGAATTTCTCCTCCCAACTTTCGGTAGAAAACAAAATATCCTTCGTCTTCTCAACCAGCCTTTCAAAAGTAATACGTCTCTTCATCTTGTCCTTATTTTGTCTTTGATCTTCCATATCAGCCCGCTCAATAGTAGGCTGATTGACCAATAGACACTCGGACCTCTTCACATCTGTTACTCTTTTTGACTTCCGCGGCTTACGAACCTCTTGTTGTGGCTCGCTCTCTAACCTGTACTGAATTACTGATCGCTGGCCCTCAGCCTGACAGACAGAATCTTCAGACTCTTTAGATTGTAACGGCTTCGACAAAACAGCATCTCTATATGACTTTCCAAAACTTAAGTCATTCTCAAAAACAGATGGCGCATCCTGACTACAAACATCCGTATCCTTTTTTTCCTTATTTTGCATATACAACCAAAAAGCCCGTTTATATAAACATCCCTCAGCAGACATAATCCTGCGAATTTCTTACTCCTTCACAAAAACCGGGCACGACTTATCTAAGGCCATATGGCTGCCTTTACAATTAATGCATCTAAAAATAGTCGTTTCGCAATTGGCATGCTCCCCGCCGCATTTCGGACAAGTAACTTTAGTAGTAGGACAAAACCTGCTCAGATGACCGAACTTCCAACATCTTGAACATTGGGTAACCGGGAAAGTGTACTGATTTACCTTAAATCGGCAACCGTAGGCATAAACATATGGCGGTAAAGAAGTTCCCTTAAAACACAGACGAATAGCTTCAGCCTTAACCCAACGACCATCATGATCCAAACGGTTCAGTCTACATATTGACAAAATGTCTTCAGACCCTTCAATATTCTTTAAAAATTCGTCTTCCTCAACCTTCAACTCAACCTGCCTTATAATTCCATAAGTGCAGCATGCCATATTAGACCAATAAGAACGTCTCGTCTCATTGTTAAACTCATGAGAAACCAGAAGCTTCTCCGCATCATCCTTAGAGTTAAACTGTATGCGAACTTTACGTGGACCCATAAACTTGACGGATAAAATTCCTTTTATACCCTTAAATTGCAGCAACTTTGCCAAACCAATCTGTTTCGGTAAATCTTCTTTTGACACTATATAAACTTCAAATAGCTTGTCAGGCACACCGTCCGGCTCCAGCTGCGTTTTGGCGGTTGCTAAAACCCGCAAGCGTTTAGGTTTCCTGCCTATTGTGATAAAACTATCACTACAACCACAACTTTCGTCGCTCAGACCACAAGCACGCTTCACCGCTATATGCCGCACATCCGACATGAACTCAGCGTCCGATACAATATCCGATTGACTCGGCCCTGCTCATTATCAAACTCCACTTCAGATAGCCACGACGGAGCTGCCCGCTGCCCACATTCTAAAAGTGACGTATCACTCACGACACCTCGACTTGACTCACTCATCGCAAAAACAGCGAAAAGGACTCTAAAACTGAATTAACTTATAAATAAAATAAAATTTGATAAAATTTTCAACCGTCGCCTTTGACAACCAAACGTCAATCCTCGCAGTACTTATATTTTTGGAACGTATCTGCCGTGCTAATTTAAAAAGTCGTATCTCAGTATACGATCGGGGTAAAAATACGACTTCTTAATTTAGCAGATTATGCGTTAAGCGTTATAGACTAAGCTCCCGATATAAAATGACCTTCACAGAGATGTTTATTTGATGAAATGTATTTTATATTTAGTTTAAAATGTCAATAAATATATTGCATATGGGTTGCCTAACAAATTTTAGTCCAGGGTATGTTTAGTTTAAAATTAAAAAAAAAAATTTTTTACATTTCACCGATTTGATTATTAGATAAATTCATAATTAAATAATCTTTAATTTTAATTAATTTCAATTCAACAATCAGACCTTTGCAAAATGCTAGTAGGTATAGATTTACCTGTTTATACCTGGCTACCCAATAGTTGTGACGGGAAAAGAATAGGCAACCTAACGTTTGCATATTCTATGGGCTTCATACTTTCGATTGGTATAGAATTTATCTAATATTAATCAAACCGGTGAAATGTTTAAAACAATTTTTTTTTATTATTAATTAAACATACCCTGGACTAAAATTTGTTAGGCAACCCATACGCAATATAATTATTGACATATTAAATTAAATATAAAATACATTTCATCAAATAAACATCTCGGTGAAGGTTATTTTATATCGGGACCTTAGTCTATAACGCTTAACGCATAACCTGCTAAATTACGAAGTCGTATTTTTACCCCGATCGTATACTGAGATACGACTTTTTAAATTAGCACGGCAGATACGTTCGATTTTACACCCCATATTTTTCATACCCCGGGCTTATATATGAAAATCGATTCTTAAGGAGTAAACTCCAAAAATAGTTGATATTTTATTAACAGATGATTCTAGAATATTTTTACCCGACTACACAAACGCAAAAATGAAGGTTATTATGTCACCTCCTCCACGGACAAAGTCGCGGGCACTAGACTCTATGAGTCTTAAATTAAAGGAGTGTTCAAAACACAATTTCTTATGATTTAGTGCTACAAGTTTGACGGGCGATTTCAAGAGGATTTATTGGGTGCCATTATTCAGATTTACAGCTTCTAGGGTTGCCATCTGCCCGAGTTTCCCCTGACTTTTCCTAGTTTAGACAACAGGCGGTCTTATCGCTAAAACGCGATCTCTTCCAGGCAACGTTTGTGTAGTGAAATTGATGAAAAATTTAACTTAATACAGAGCAGGTGCAGCAGATGGCGAAGGGAGCACATACTTTGGAAGAGATCCCTTATAGGGATAAGTTCGCCTTTGTACCTATATGTTAATTGTAATAGATGTATTTTTTTACTGTTTTTGTGTACAATAAAGCGTTTACTTACTTACTTTGATACTAACAGAAACAAGTACGCATTGGAGGGCGTCCGGGGAGCGTCCGGGCGGGGTTTTATTTGTAGTCCGGGTTTATTTTCACGCACAGTACGTCACCAGACGTAAATTAGGTTGCTCTACGCAATACGGGACCACGAACGACTTTTATCTTCATGAAACTACCCGTGTACGGCAGAACAAGATTTTTAGATGATTTTCCTTCCTTCCTTGTATAAAGGTTGATTTTTAATTTTACCTACTCAGTAAGTAAAAAAAACGGGTTCCGTGCAAATCTGTAGGTATATAATAAGTAAAAATTTGTAGCATAAACGGCTGTATCTTTTGATTGCATTGGCATAGAAGTTTGATTTTTTTCACAGCTTCAAGAGAAAGTAAACCTGAGTATTTGATATAAACTTCAGCCTGATACCCCCACGCGTTCTTGAGAAAAGGGTCTTGACCGTGACAGACAGACGGATAACAAAGCAATCCTATAAGGGTACCGTTTTTTCCTTTTGAGGTACGGGACCCTAAAAATTACGGACATGTCCGCCCGGCCGGGTTCTGAGCTCCCAAATCCGGGGTTCTCACGTTTCTTGTGACGGTAGCCAGGTTTTAGAGATGGCAACCCTAATAGCTGCGAAGTTGCGCAGTGACACGGTTCTCCGTGATTCAAATTCAAATACTTCTGTATTAAATTGTTTTGGAATTTGGGCAGGTGGCGTTTTATAGTTTTCAGGGTTCCTCGCATATAAACCTCGAAATACCCTAGGCTTAGAACTTTCAGACGCCCCTCGTATCGCTGTGATTTAGTTTTTACTCGCCGCTCACCGCTGCCGCTGGACGTGCGTAGTCGTGGCCTTGGCCTTAAAAAACCTTGCATAACTTGACGCGTTAGAAGAGCACACTATGCTCCGCGAATAGCTTTGGTGCTCAGCTCCGTTGTCCACCTTTTTTGAACAATAAAATACTGTTTAAAGGAGGCCTTTGAAAATATCAAAAGAGAGAACATTCTGTAGTATTTAAAGCTGCACGTAATCATAATCAGACATATCGGAGCGTGAGTCACGCCACTCACTCACGTGCGTTTTACATACAAATAGGTATAAAATATAGGTATAATCAACCAATAAATAGTACATTACTGCAGACGCCGTGAAAGAAGGGCTTGCCAGGTGAGTAGGTATAAACCTACGAAGGATAGTTATACGAAGCCCGGCAAGCCTTTTTCACGGCTAGGCATGTATAGTGCTTTTCTCAAACATATTAATTAAGTAATTATTATTTTATTGCATGTTGTGACACCCAGAGACTTTATACATCTCTGGGTATATTTAATATTTTAAATTTATTAAATTTTTATTTTATTTGGAGTATCTATACATCTCCTTTACGTGTACCCAGTGTAATTAGTGATAACACAACTGTATCATGTAATTGTTTTAAGTATTATTTACGAAAAAATGACTTACTGTTGAGTTTCTTTCGGCTTTCTTCTCAACAGCGGTCTCCTCTTGCGAAATGCCGGTAGATTCACAATCTGACTTGTAAAAGTGCCCCTGTGGCCTACTTACTGAATAAATTATTTCATTTCATTTCATTTCATATGCAATGAAATAAAAATACACCACTCAAATTAAAATATAATTCAACTGTTTAGCCTGTTCATGACCACAGACGGTGTTTGTGATGTTTAAAAAAATTACTTCCCGGCTTAGGCCTTCAATTTTGTTTGAAATTCCTTTACAGTTCTCTCGAGTTGTCCCGCCCGAAACGTGATATTTTGAAGCCCGTTACAACACACGTTATGACGACATTCATTGCATGTTTGAGAAATAGTTATTTGTTACCTATGCAAGTCTGCAAAGTTGTTATTTGGCGCGAGTGTTGAGATTGAAAGCTGAGCGAGCGAAGGTCTAAGATTCCTGAGCGTTGCAAGGCTTTTGAAGACAAGAAAAGCCTAATAATTTTGCAGCACTGCGGAACATACAACTTTTCACCTCACTACGGCGAGGAAATTGCGAGATGCAAGAAAACCAATTGAAATAAAAAAATAATTCAATTTGCCCTCTATTTAACATATCAAAGACAACACACTCAAATCCACATCCAATACTCAAATCCATAAACAAGAGAAAAGCATACATAATATTATAAATTAAAAAAAGTTCCATGCATCACAGAAAATAATAATCATCGTGTTCGAAATTCAAATAATAGATTCCGCGCTATAAACAGAGGGTTTCCGAACGAGTAAGGTAAAAATAAAATTCTCGGGTGCTTTTGCGAGAAACAAAAGAGAAAACCATCTGCAATATTTTATTCCATCTTATTATTTTCATACAAAACGTACAATAAAGCAATAATTCCAATATGTCCCCGTTTCGCATTGTACTTGCGTCAATTGACGCTGAATACCATTCATCCATAGTCCCTGGGATAATACAGCAGACATGGTCCCGCGCGGCAATTCCCTTTATAGTGGGCTAGCTGGAGATATGAAATTCCTGGAGTGCAGCCCAAGTGGTGGAAGGCAGCGGAAATGTGTATGACAATTGTTATGGTATGAACTCTCTATCTTTCTCTCTGTCTCTCACATGGTGGTGGGGTCAGCCTTCCCCTTCTTCCTCCACTCCGCCCTATCTATGACGTCGTCCTCAGAAACATATGTTTGTAAAAGTAAAAAGAATTAAATAGAAAAAGAGTAGGGAATATATTTTGATAATAACCCATACAAAAATTTTGAGCGAAACAGTGTCCCAAAATGATGTATATATGTATTGTGTAAGGTACGTGACGTTCGTAGAGTAAAAACAAGCGGTCAAGTTCGAGTAGGACTCGCGCAACAAGGGTTCCGTACAAACCATGAAATAACTGAATGTTTTGTCTAACAAAAAGATTTGGCCATTTATACAAAGACGCGAATTGAATTGGATTGAGAAATAAACTTAACTTTGCCGTTATAAAACGATTATCCCTACACGTTGAGGTAGGTCGCGGTTGGTTTACCGACTGAAAATACGTGTTTAATCGCAAATGAGTAATTATTTTGTATTGTAGGTAACTACAAATTTACAGTTCTTGGATGATTTTCTTCACTTGTGCTATGTGGTATTGCTGTCCACGGAACGTCCGTTTTGCCGACTGACTAGGCAAAAACAAAACTCAGAACTGTAATGAAACATTCATAGAAAAAGATATCGATCTGAAATCGAACATTTTGAAGAAGGTCAAATGCATATTATACAATAGTGCATTAAGTGCATTACATACCTAGGCGGTGAATTCTTCGGTTTGGGCCACAAACACCTGCAATTTGGAGCTTTACAAGTTACCGCCCGTGGTTTGTCTAAAGTTTTAAGTCTTGTCTTGGCTAGGAAGTGAGATTTTCTTCTCGCGTAGTGAACAGAAAATCCCACTTAAGGCCTAGGGAGACGTAAATGAATTTGCTTTTAAGATAATTTGACGCCACTCCCTGAAGGTCGCAAAGCACATCTTCTGACTAATACTGCCGTGCTACGGTAAAAGGCGACCTTTTGACAAAAGTCACTTTCGAGATAATCGCAAAAAACGTCAAATAAAATTCAATATTCTATTTCTAGAAACTGGTGCAACATATTGGACTATGTTTTTCTGTGTTTCATAGCAGCGTGTTGGGACTTATTTTTTATGGTATTATCACTTTTTTAAGTGAATTAGTTTTTTTTACAGACCCAAAAAACATTTTTAGTTTAGCAGTAAAAATATAAAATAAAATATAAAACTAGCTAAAAGGCGGTATAAAGGCACTATACGGTTCTTTAATTTAGTATTTTCTGTTAAAAATATTATAAACTAAGCTTAAATGCCGAATTTGGTGTATACGGTCTTATAACTTTGCGTTAAGGTGTAATGACGTATCAACAGTCAAAGTAATAAGACCACATCGTGCTAATACGGTCTTTTAGTTAGGTAAATTAGTCAGATTTTTATTTTGTCATTAAAACTGATTCTTGTGCTAAAGTAAAATGACGTATCGTAACCAAAAATATGCCGTATACGGTATTATAAGTTAGTACCTATGGGAGAAGAGGTAACAAAACGAAGTACTTAGCGTCTCAATAATTGTCACTGTAGTTACGAGTATACTCGCATCTTTGTATTCAGTTATAGTAGACTGCAGAGTGCAGAGGCTGGAAAAATAATTTCGTGGATGAGTATGAGGTATGTATAAGCATAGTGCTTACTGCTTTTCCCCAAATATGCGACGAAGTAATATTCAATTTATGTATGAAAATGAATATCATCAAGTTTCGTTTCTAGCCTTAATTTTATTTAAAGAGTTACAATTACTCGGTCAAATTTAATAATATGTGGCAATCATTTATTTAACATTTACTTTGGTTAAATATGAAATTTTTAAACGTACGACACTTGTAGAAATCATTTCTCTGTTACAAAATATTTATCAGAGAAGATGGTAACGTAAAAAATAGGTTTAATTTGATTTGGACACAATATTATAATATTTTTACATTTGATTATACTCGTTCACTTCCTCGCAAGAACTAGACGCAGAGAACAATAAAAGTGTTTATTTTTTTATCTTAATTTTTGATAACGTGACTATGGACAATTGGCTGTGTGTACTCGTATAGTGAATTTCTTTTATGAAATAAATAGTAAAAACCCATACAATAACGTACAGCCGGGTAACTTAAAAGACATCTCCTCATTTGTGTATATTTTTTACTCAATCGTGTTTTATGTAGTTTTACTTCCCGGACGCTATGGCGTGACGCGGATATAAATTGTAATATGTTATAACGAAGGATTTTGCCATCTCTTTTTACTACATTAATGGGAACATTTGCGACCAAGATGCAAAAAAGTAGGTAATTTTAATAACAGAAGATAGAAATGATGTTACGTCAAATTAAAACTAAGCGGAACAATATTAATATAATACAAATTATTATGTACCAATGAATTTCTGTTTAAATTGAAAAATAACATAAGTCGTAAGTTATAAAAGCCATGAGTAATAAAATATTTTGTATTGCTGTACCTAGGAATAAAATAAAGGTATTTATATTAAAAACTGTTGAATGTCAGTCCGGCAGATGTAGGGAAAGAAAAAAACTGAAGCACAAGACTAAGCTAACGTAGCTTAGTCTTTTTAATTAATTAGAAAACCATTCAGAATTTAAATTAATAAAGACAATATATTGATCTGCACTATTCCGAAATTACGGTTTGTTTTGGGACAGTGTGCGTTATCTTCGCAAATCTTTTATTAGGTATTGTTATCCATAAAAAAAACAATGAAACTATAAAATTGCCCTCTTTACTAACTATTGTGCGTATAAATTACATCAAAAATGGAAGTTATTTAAAGTTAGAAGGTATAGTTAATTATAAACGTATGTTAAAAAATCTTGTCCAATACTAAGTTAAAAGTCCCCACCTTTACTAACTATTGTCCGTCTAAATGACATCAAAAACAGAAGTTACTTCGAGTTAGAAGGTATAGTTAATTATAAACGTATGGTAAAAAATCTTGTCCAATACTAAGTTAAAAGTCCGAATCTGTTTTTGTCCAACCTTGTTTGTGGCGGAATTTTACTGCCTTAGCTTTACTCTAACTGATAATTTATGCGTTCTAAGGTAATAACTGTATTGAATACATGCAAAAAACAAAGAAAACTGACAATCAACTATTTTTTTCTTATTCAACTTGTAATTTGAATGTTGGCGCGCTGGCTGCCGGCGTCGACAACCATGCCTCCCGCGCACACTAATTGTCCCCGCGCCGGCGCGCTCGCTGTGGGCTTCGTTTACGAGTTGCGAGCCAAGTACCGTATGTCGGATGTTGGGGCATATACGGGTTTTTACACTAGCACGCAGTACTTACGGCTATTTCGGCAATATTTTTCTATAGCCACGGTTGAAATACTACATATAAAGTACGAATATCCTTAACACGCTTTTTTAGATTGATAATATATTACAATAAAATTGTTCATTTTTTAATCTAAAAGCACGTAAAAAGTATATATTCGGTATTTTAGGCTAAAAATAAAGAATACGGTCTTATAGGTTTTGATAAGCCGTATCTTTTTCGAAGAAGATATTTAATTTAAAGGCAGTAAATTGTGTTATACGTGTTTTTATCTTAGAAATCGTCTAAAACGGGTGACTGTTCGTTTTTTTAGACTAGTATCGGTAAATTACCACATTTTAACCTAGTTACATTGTCAAGTTAATGACATATGCGTTCTTTTACCTTGCTAGTAACTTGAAAACAAAGCCTCTTATCGAAAAACGGAAAAAATAGGTCGACGCAGCTTTTTTTTCTCATTATGGTGGTATTAATAACTCAATTTTGGCAAAATGTCAAAAGTTCGCCTTTTACCGTAGCACGGCAGAATATATATTTTTTTAAAACATTTACTTCAATACCCGTTTTCCGCTCCCGCTCATGGCTCGCACCGCACCTAAACAAGCCCAAATTCCCACACTGAGCACGAGTTTTCTTTTACTGCTCTTGTTTAATTAAAATAAGTTTATTCGTCCTCTTATCCACTTCATTTGGCTAATTTACCTCGTTACGTTTCTTGAACAAGACTGCGGTGCATGAGTCTGGGTGGTTCAAATTTTCCTAGTTGACTTGAGTGAGCGAGGCGAGCGAATATAAAAAGACTGTTTCAGTTTCGCCAAAATTACTTGCGTATATTCGTGCCTACAGGCCACATTCAACCGATTTTCATATTTTGCGAGTAAGTTCGATAAAGTGGTTGTTTAATGATTGTAAGATTCTGTACCTATTATATATTTTTTTCTGTTTTAAGCTGAATGGCCGTCTTGCCAATGCTTATAGTAAATAAAATAAAAATAAAAAACATAAAAGAGCTGGTTGGTTTCAAACACATATATGATACAAATCACTTAAGATTTCTTATCACACGAGTATTATTATTACGTAACCGTTTTGTCCATGTCTGTTTTTTCCCCCAATAAAGAAAATAAAATATGGATCTCTTCATGATGGACAGCTATCTGTGCTGCTACGCGACTCACGGCCTGACAAGTTTTACGTGTGTTTACTTTAAAGCGTTTTTATTATTACAAAAGTGATATTTCACACTACTACACGATTAAGTTAACTTTGCTCCTGATATCTACAGCGTCGCATATCAAGCGCAGACTTAACGTGACTGGGTTCACGGACTTGTGATATACCTACTAGGTATATCTTTACTTCGGAGATATCTCCAAGATATCAGAAAGTATATATATGGAATTAGGGCCTAATTCTGTTCTAGGTGCTAATTCGAGTGTACTTCGAGATATTGCCAAGATATCAGAGAACCGTGTGTGGAATTAGGGCCATGTTACAAATGTAAATCCGCTTAAATTCCTCTCATATTTCTACCCAAGCTTTCCATTCTCGTGCGCCCAAAGAATGCGGAATGCGGCAACAATGAGCGTGCTGACATGGCGGATTCTAAACCATTTCCGAATAGTCTAGTCGATATTTGCGTACTACCCTTCTCACTGCGTTAAAGGTATTTTACACATTATATACCCTACCATGAACATGAAAACCCTTACCATGAGTTTGCTCCTGTGACGCGGAGATAATCCCATTAGCGGGCTATAAATACTCCCACACAAAGTCCGACTACTGGTAGTGAGGGCTAAACAGCCCTGATGATACAATTCAAGTCATGTAAAAAAAAAACCGGCCATGAGCACGTCGGGCCACGGTCAGTGTAGGGCTCCGTAGCTGCCCATCCTTCACAATAGACGAAAATTACGAGAAAGATTTAAATTACGCGAAAGATTTCAAGCTCTATAAAAAGGTCGTCAAACGGCAAAGTAACTGTAACTACTTATTACCTTCTGGAAGTTATCAATTATACGTTCCAGATTGAGCGAAATATTTTAATATAGTATGGCACTTAACCCATATGTGTAACGTTCGAAGTGTAGGGACACCGCGCGGCACTTACATCATTTTAAAGAAAATTATGAATTTTTGCGATAACTCAAAAACGGCTCAACCGATTTTATTCAATATAGTTTTCATTGCATTGTAGCTAAGCCGCGGTCGGACAGATGAGACGGACAGACGGACATGTCGAAACTATAAGGGTTCCTAGTTGACTACGGATCCTAAAAAGAAAACCTTGCCACGAGATTACAGTGACAGTACTCGCTAGACATCGTAAAGGATTTGTATGGAGAATTGTAGTTCTACAAAGTGACCGGTAGGGGCGATGTACTATTCTCCATACAAATTGTTTACGCAGTCTCTAGCGATTACGGTCACATTAACTCGTGGTAAGGACGGGTGATGTTTATATCGGTTCACTAAATCATAGCAAAAATATTTTTTTATAAATAATGACAATAAGAATTTCAAAAAAACATGACGCAGAGGGCGCTCCAGTAGCGTAAAGGATTAAGGGATGAAAGATTTGGTGTGACTGACGTAGCGGTCGGATAGCTCAGTTGGGAGAGCAATGCGCCGGTAACGCAGAGGTCGCGGGTTCAAACCCCGCTTCGATTGTGGTAGATCGCATTCAATTTTTCTTTCTTAATTTACCTTTGTGTCATTATTTATAAAAAAATAAAAATGTGGTATTACCACATAAAAAAAATATAGAATCGATGAAAAGGTTCTATACAAATATTTAAAAAAATTTTTTGCTGAATGTTTTATTTATCGCAGAAGTGTCATTTCATAGAAAGCATTCTTCTCTTTGATAGTTCTCACGGAACCCTCTGTACACGAGTTCGACTCGCACTTTACCTTTTTTTTTTATAAAAAGGCTTCTAAACCCTTTCTTAAATAAAATCTCATTTCCTAATTATTTATCCGCCAATAAATAGCCATTTCCCCATCGACGGATAAAAGATTTCTCGCTAAACAGGATATCCGGTTTCGTAATTAAGCCTTATCCAGTTAGGTTCGGGCATAACGATATTAAAGAAGGCCGCCGTTACACCGTAAACTCGTTATCCGGTTTCGCTTCGGGGAATTGGGTGAAATATCGATTTTTCATTAAACTCATGTGAGATTATATTTATAAAGTTTCATACGAAACGCGTTTACTCACGTTGTAGAAGTCGAATATCGCTCGTAATAGTTCGGATCGATTCGCGATTCATCATCAGGAGAGCCGATCAGTCGCTCATGTGGGATTCTGGGGGAAAATGTTTTACAACCACTCTAGATTCGTATTCTTATCCTGATTTCAGGAAAACCCTTAATAGCGCGATGCATCCTTTTGTTTTCTGAAATAATGACCCGTCTCAATAGAGAAGTGATTTCCAATACATATTATTTTGAATTTTACTTTCAGTTTTTTATCATTTCAGCTTGATTTGTCTTTCATTATATATCACTCTCTACCTACTTCAAAAAAGAAGAACTTTCCGAATTCGCCGGGGATTTTTTTTGACGTAGGTATTAACTGCGTCTCAAAAGTCCCAGGACTCGAACCCGGTAGCTTTATAATTGTAATTAGAAATAGATATTATAGGTAACTTCTTCATCTAGTCAAATGTATTAAAATAAATCTAATATCCAATTTAGTAACGCAATGTGAGAATCATACGTTAAATCCTTCTGTTATTTGTAAAATAAGTATAAGTACAGTGCGACCAAAAAGAGTAGAAATTAAAAAGTGGCAATACTGTAGTGTCGCCCTCGTTTTCTTATATTGATTAGAAAGGGAGGACACTACAGTATTGCCACTTTTTAATTTCTAATCTTTTTGGTCGGACTGTATATTCAAAATTGTTGACATGTCACTTAGTGTTACCAATAAAGGATTTGTATTTGAAGTATTTCATTATTCGTTACAGAACTTTGTAACGGCCAGCCTTATTAACTCTATTGGTATAATATCGGATACTTTTATTGGTGGACGAAGGATCAAAGATGGACGTTAAATCTGAGTTATTGATGGAAATATTGCTCGCGCCGGTGGTTAGGACAAGCTATGTTCTAATCAACTACGACATAAAAAAGGGTTATGACTTTTCTAGCGCAGAAGCTATTTTTAAGCGGGGTACTCAAAAAGAGGATAGGATAGGGAGGTACTAGAAGCCTTCGAAATATGGTGTTGGCTTAGAACGACAAGATGGACAGAAAAAGTAATAAATGAAAAAGTACATAAAAGAGTGACAGAAAAAAGGAATAAGTTGGACACCGTAGAGAAGAGGAGAGGGAAGATGTTTGGTCATGGTATACTCCATGACGCTTTTATAAGCAACATCATCGAAGGAAAAGTTGAAGGAAAGCGAGGCAGGGGTAGACCATAAGCTATATTAAACAAATAAAAGGGAAGGTAAACTTCATATTCCATAGTGAAATCAATGAGGCGGCTTTGGATAAGGATAGATGGAGACAACTAATATTACATAAGTAACACGGACAAGAATTTGACCCAAAAATACAGTTCTCATGCTGTGCCGTAAATGAGGTCGTTTCAATGATTGCTTCTAAGTTTGATTTCTCCGTTTCGCGTCTTCTCAATTACTGAGGTTCTCAATTGCTTTCATCGTACGTCTGACAGTGTCCACTATTTAGACCTGTTCTGTTCTGTTCTGTTTCATGGAGTGCATTGTGTAGCTTGGTGTCATTGTGTAACCGAAAATGTCCAAAGATGAGGGAATTTGGTCAGACCATCTCAGTGATGATCAGCCCCTTGGAAGGTTCCCACTTCGCTTGCACGTGACCTAGCATGTTGCTAGGAGTTGTTTCGAATTGTCTCCTTCCTTTCTGGCAATATAGACGAAAAATTCGCGGCGTTCAATAGAATCACCTGACTGAATCATTCAGATTATATTGGACAAATAAATATGTCCAGTAAGATCACCCAGGTGATCCTATTGGACGCCATGTCCCCGATCCCCTGGATGATTTTAGTGAACATCTGTATATCCAGTAGGATGCCCCAGAGATCAAAGATTTTGTTTGAGTGATTCTAGTGGACTATCATGTCCAGTCAATCTTTGACCTCCAGGCTAGGGGATGCTGCTGGATATATGTACATACGTTCACTAAAACCACCTGGGTGATCTCACTTGACATAATATTCTCCAATATAATTACCTGGGTGATCCACTCATTTGATCCCATTGGGCATTGCGATTCCATTATTATTTAATTAGATATTCATTATTAGTTACAGAACTTTGTAATAGTCAGCTTTGCCTCGATCGGTGTAATATCGGATACTTTTATCGGTGGTCGAAGGATCAAAGGCGAACGTAAAATCGGAGTTATTGTTGGAAATATTGCGTGCACCGGTGGAGTTATTGGCTTGAGTTATGACAGTATACTAAAACGAAATGTTAGAGAACAGACAGTGCCCTCTTGTATTTCGAAATGGCTTAGAGATAAAATGTACCTGGTTACTAATTCCAAATAATTATCTACTTGAGATTTCAAAGAGATCTACGGAATCGCGATATACCTAGTATATCGTCAAAAAACAAACCTAACTGTAACGTTTATTTATATTACATTGGAATACATGATGGAAATGTAAATATTATCTTAATCAACTATATAAGGAATATCCCAATAATGGTTTTTCAACCCACGTCATATTACGGATTTTTGTGGTACTAATTTATAATACCTACTGGCAACGACAAATTTCTAGTAACTGACGTTGAAAGTCGGTGGATGTCACTGATGTAAACAAAGAGGAAACATAACTAAATATTGCGCAAATGTTCAAGTTTTTTTTTCCATAATAAAGACAAAACTGTCCACAGAGATGAAGGTCAAGTTTTGTTCAATAGGATTCAGTATTTATTTCGCAAGACGGACGAAGGATTTAGCAGCATTCCGTAACCAATGTTTTGAAATTGGTAATTGACAAATCTTTGACAAATCGCTAACTGACTTTAATAAAGCAAATATATGACGTATGCATATTATTGCCATACGAAAGCTGTCTGTAGCGACACTATCCCTGGGCCTGAATGACACTTGTTAGGGTTCAGTTTTGAAGATATGGTTGTGTGGCGTCACAACATGTAATGAAATAAAAATAGAGGCTCCAATCTTCTGATAATTCCATCCACTTTTCCTTGGTCGGCCAAGGGTATCATAACGCACGCATATATCCTGGGATTACCATACTCTAACGTATATCCCAGAGGATTTGCAGGAAGCTCGTGAGGAGATAAAAGGATCTTTATTAATTTTGACCGACTTAAAAGTAGAGAGAGCTTTGGCTGGCGGGTGTTTTGTTTAATAAAAATATTGTAGACGCCCGATTGTCTCAATCAATAACGACAATAACCCAATTAGCCAGTCCTCCATTAAATCCCCATAGCCCAATTTGTATTTAGATTCTATATAAATCCATCAATAGTTTTTGCACCTAGCGGGCGCTGTCTCTGTGTGGGTTCCGTGACACGAAACTGTCGCAATACCTTTTTAGGGTTCCGTACCCAAAGGGTAAAAGCGGGACCCTATTACTGAGACTTCGCTCTCCGTCCGTCCGTCCGTCTGTCACCAGGCTGTATCTCAAGAACGGCGATAGCTAGACAGTTAAAATTTTCACAAATGATGTATTTCTATTGCCGCTATAACAACAAATACTAAAAATAAAATAAAATAAATATTTAAGGGGGCTCCCATACAACAAACTTGTTATAGATTATGGTACGGAACCCTTCATGCGTGAGTCGGACTCGCACTTGCCCTATTTTTATATATTACTTTTACTGACGCAAAAAGGTGGTAACAAATCTTGCCTCTTATTTATCATACTTACAGGGACCTCACCTGTTTGGAATTATTACGGAATTCTAGTCACGGCAATGATAAATGTCATAATATAAATCAATAAATATTGCCAGTATCTGAGGCACGTAACATTCCCTATACTGACAAAGTTACCGTGTTGCCATCACATGACAAACGATACCGGTAATATCCTGTTATCCGGTTCACACCGGTTATCTGATTTATAGCCAACATGGCGGCGTAGATTAAACTGGTTTAAAGCGGTATTAACTGGTTTTGTTGAAGTTTTATGGAATGATAATGTGTTGTTGGCTTGGGTTTATTACTTTGTTGGTATTTTGAAGTACTAAAACTGAAGCGTGTTTAGTTCTTTGTCGTTGTCACTGGGTAAAAATGTTATCATACAATACCCACGTAGAAAGGATTGCAAGGTTATTCACTTTTTTATGTAAAACTAATATTATGTGGATTTAAATTAAGAGATCATTATAACTACCATTTACTAAAACCTATTATAATATTTACTATTGGCTCCTGGACCTGTAGACCTCACAAATTTGTTTTGACGTTGATAATATTTTTTTTAATCCTCATATCACCGCAATTATGGAAAAAAAAATCTAAAAACTGAATCGACAAAGTTCTTGGGTATATACAACTCACAAAATTTGATAAGAATCGGTTGAGACATGCGACGTCTGGGCGAGATCAGCCAGAAAGCATCTGGACATCGAATTCGCGCGCTGAGTAGTTATCTTATTTTATTGTAAGAAGTAAGCAAATCTAACTGTAGGTTGGGAATTTAAACCGGTAAAATTTATATGTAGGATGAATCATAATCGTAATTGTGTATAACATCATATTCATTACCTATTTAAAATTGACAACAATGAAATTGAATGAAATTGTATACTTATGTATGGATTCGAATAATTGTAAAATTGTAACTGTGCTTTACCCTAATTAATCATTCAAACACGATGTATATTGTTCAATGAATAAATGACTTAAAATGACTTATGGAAATTACGGGTAATTCCCATACAAAAACTTACCGGTTTGCACTCCCTAATTGCAGGTTAAACACTTAAGTGATACTGTGGACATCAGGTACAATAATGGCACTCAAAGCTGCAAGCCATTTTTCTAAGCCTCAGAATACTCTTCACTAATGCACATCGATTAATTAAATGAGTAAACAATAAGGGTGTAGTCTCTTGTAAAATGCTTTCAATTCAAACAACGTTAATACCACATCCTCAATCAATCATCCTTAGTCTTTGTACACCGAGCCATTTTAGTGATGTACCACAGCCCGCTACCTTTTCTTTACAAGGAATATTTTTATAGCACAAAAGCACCTCTAGCATAACTGTCATACGCGACTATTACCCGTCTCTTTCTGTGCGGTAATGTAAGAGAGTGACGGGTAGCGCTATGCCACGCGACAAGAGTCGCGAAGCATAGTTATGCTATTGCTAGATGGTCAAGGGGCGTTACAACTCACGCCATATTGCGGATTTCTTTTGGCATTAATTTATTTAACTGGCAACGACAAGTTTTTGGTAACTGACGTTGAAAGTCGATGAATCACTGATGTAAACAAAGAGGAAACAGGACCATATATTAAGCAAATATCAAGTAATTTTTGCATTGTGAAGCCTAAACTATCCACAGTGATGAAAGTCAAGTATTTTCCAATAGGATTAGTATTTATTTCGCAAGAAGAACGAAGAATTGAGTAGCATTCCGGTAAACAATGTTTTGAATTTGGTTAATAAATCGTTGATAAATCGATATTGATGTATAATAATGCAAAAATATGACGTACCCATGTACCTACATTATTGCCATTGGAAGCTGTTTGTAGCGAAACTATCCTTGGGCCGGACCGACACTTCTTAGACTATAATAATATCGCTATACGGACTAATGATACCGGGTTCGAGTCCTGGTGTGGGCCAAGTCTTTGCTTGTTGATCTTTGTATCTGTATAGCAATTAAACTGTGTGGTGCTAATTTACCCACATTAAATCATTTCGTTAAACATAATTATTTCGAAACAAAATATAAGGATTATTTTTATAAATGTTGACACAAAGAAAAATATGAATGAAAAATTTAATGCCATTGACTGAAATGTAAGCAGGACTCGAACCTGCGACTCTTCTTTCCGGCGTAGTCCCCAACTGAGATATCCAGACCTTCCTGTAATGTTTTTTTCTGTGCCAATAGTTTATACGCTGTGAAACTTTCAAGTCTCCTTCTATTACTGTTCAAGAGTGTGATTGAAAGACAGATTGACAGACAGCAACGAAAACCATTTCCCTTTTCTCGCCACTATTGCCACGGAAGCCTTAACATGATAAAAAGTAAACAGAAAATACGGCACTTAATACTCGATATTCGGGAACGTCACTAGCCCCTTCAAGTTATTTCTGCATAAAGATATCAATTTCTTTTAAAGCGATTCTTTTAAATAACACCAGTCGTTCGTTTGTATATTGAATGAGACCCTGAACAATTCTCTTTCCGGTTCAAGTATCCCTTGGTGTTAAATTTACTTCGAATGCTTTTACGAGTATAAATCGGATTTATGTTTCATTTGTATTTTTTATTATATTTCTGTGGACTGTAACGAATTTGAATGGCTTTTGTCTATTTGACCTGTTCAACATTCAGGCCCCATGTTGGGCGCCATTTTATATTTGTAGTTGAAATGTTTCCCTAAATCGGTTGTGAAGTTGGCTGTTCTGGGTTTGAATCTCGGCAAGTATGATCGTGGAAGTTCTGTCACATACTTTTCGCAATTTTAAAGATCACTTTCTAGACACAGTATGTGTGTTTTCGGAAAGAAATGTGCATTGGTATGCTATAAAATTGTTTACTTTAAGAGATGCGCAACATCCCATATGATTTATCTATAAAAAGGAATATATACAGGACGTTGCATTATGGGTCCAAGATAAAGCGCCATTCAGACGTCCGGTTGATTGATGGAGCGGTGCACCCTGTGTGCTCGATAATATGATATATTATTCGATACTAAACTTTACCCGCGGCTCTGCGCGGCCTTATACATATTATGTATTTCAGTAAGTGATCAAGAGTAATCCTTACGTTATAATTATAACAAGTATTGCCAAAAGATGGTTCACACTTTACAAATAATACGCTATTCAGACATCGTGTAATAAGTAATCTTATCAAAACTTTCGTGAGACATATTTAATTATTGTATTAAGCGGTTTACACGCTCGTGAGATTGTCAGCAACGGCCCGACATGTTTCGAACTCGTGGAGCTCTTCATCAGGGACTGCTACCCGTACAGCGGCGCGGTAACTCGTCACTGATTTTTTGATACGAGTTCGAAACATGTCGGGCCGTTCCTGACAATTTTACGTAAGTGTAAAACGGTTAATGCAATAATAAGACATCATTTAATTATTAATTATATGCATTTCTTTCAACACTACTTGGCCCACCTTGTAAAAATAACTTTACACTTTGGTAACAATTCGTAGCGGTGCACTCTGTACGCGTGAACTAATCTTTGCTTGCGGTTCCAAGCGGACTTATACTTTGGTATGTGATGTTCAAGAATTAAATAAATAAATATTCTAATCCTGACATTGTTACAAGAATTGCTAAGAGGCAAGTTCTCAAGTAATAGGTACTATAAGTGCTGTAATTTTAACCAAGGAACAAAGAGTAATTAATAATTTGAAACTAATTTTCCGCGCTGTTTGATATCTATACTACTTAAGTCCGCATTAAGTTCACCTTTCGTACGATAAATTTTCTTTTGTGCAGTACAAATTAGATAAATAAATAAATAGGTACACTATTATAAAATTGTAATTTTAAATGAGTTTTCTATGCATCATTCATCTTAAGGTCATTGTTTCAGGTAAAACTTATCGTACTAAATAGTATAGGCGAGTTATTGGGGTCATCTATTAGTAAAAAAAATTTTGACCTCTTATCACACCGAAACGGAGATAAAATCAAGCAAGATTCAAGCATCAAGCTGGATAAAAAGATAGTATGGTAAGGAACTTAAAGCCGGACCATTTGTACCTCTAGTAATATGTATACATACTTATTATGTTATACATACATAACATAAAAAATATAAGTTCTTTAAAATGAGCTCTTCTCACCGTTAAACGCTACAGTTGGGCGAATAAGAATAATAATGTAACGGACAAGGTTTGCCTTCTAATAATATATTCAAACATTGTTCTCAAACATGAAAATTAAGACCAAAGTTTCTCAGTTCTGTTACTTGCATTACCTTCCTGGCCTAGGCCAGGCCATCAATTTAAACATTAATTCAGTCTTACAAAAATGGCGACGATGGCGTTCTAACAGTATACTACTCTCTATAGCAAGTCTGCGTTATAGGTGGAAGATAAATGCCATCCAGACGTCCATATGATTGATAGAGCGATAATGTGGAACGTCAATCGATATAAAGATCCTTTGCCAGTTTTACGGTTATTTCATCTATTGAAGACTTTAAGACTTCACTACTGACCGTTTTATAGGAAAATAACGGCAGTAACGTACATTTTGATAGTTTCATGGGTAAAAAGAATTGTATTAGGTTTAGGATTTTGGCAACCGGTTTTCTAACACGGAGTCTCCAATTGTAAAAAATGTTCAGTCAATGTCTAACATATAATTTAATTATTTCATATCTTGATTTATGATGCTGCATCGTTACTAGATTAATTTTATTAGTAAAGAATATTTTGAAAATAATTGACTGTTCGAGCTTACTCCACATACTAACTAAAATTCACACTTGTGGCCTAAGTATATCTAAATACTTTTCCTTGCTATTTATCTGTAACTAAGTAACTGTGCCGCGCGGTGTTACCCGCTCATCTCACAAGAACACTAGATTTTTTGGGATAAAAATTTGTCTGTGTTAATCCAGGGTGTCAATTACCTTCATACCAAAATGTAACGAAATTGGTCCAGCCGTTTGAGCGTGATGAAGTAACAAATATACACATAAACACACTCAAACTTTCGCCTTTATAATATTAGTGTGTAATAAGTTTCCTAAATTATTATAACTCTCCGCTAATATTTTATTCTCAACATCTTCTAAAAGATAGGTGAAATTATGAGCGCTGGTTTTTCTTTCATTTTCTAATAAAATGAACAAATTAGGAGATGCAATAAGAAAAAGCTTATTACTTCATAAAGTTCATATTAAGCTTTTTATGGAAGTGATATTTTAGTTTTCATCGCTGCTCGTTCTAGGTTATTTCTTTTGCACTACTAGATTACTAGCTTAAAAAAATATTTTTTATTTATTAAAGTGGGTACTAGAAGACGTTGTTTATTTTTTTGTGTTATTCTTATTTTTAGGGTTCCGTAGCCAAATGGTGCTAATGGGACCACGCTTTAGTGCCGTGTGTCATCACTGGCAACACACATTGGTTAAAAACCTTCGTCTTAAGACACTCCGGTATTTGGGACGAGAAGATATTTCGCAGCTTTCCGAATGCAGTCCAGCCGAATTCGGATTTCGAAAAAGAGGTCACTCGTCCGATCCAACTGGTATTGGCAGCATTCGGGAGTTCGCGGGAACTGCAATCCAGTTGGGTAGGTTAAATAGTAAATGTAAATAGACTTCATTAACAACTGAACTGAACTGGGGAAGATTGAATGGTCATCTTATAATGCGCCTATTTGCATGACGATTTACCATGCTCAACTAATTGTATCTGTTTCATTGTTTTTTACATTGTTGCAGACAATGCCGAACACGCCGGTCGCACCAGGATTCCAGTGGGACAAACTGTCACCGGCTGAGTTTCAGCAACTTCAAGAACTAGCCTCCTGTAAGTATATACTCGTACAGGTACAGAGGTTGGAAAGTGCGCAATAGATGGACGAGTAAGTTTGTTCGAGTCGTAGGTAAGACGGTTTCCCGGCCATTACGAGGAAGCGGTGTGCATCTGTATTAAAGCGCTTACATGAGAGCTCCAACAGCATCCTTCATGTGTTCTCAGACCAGTGGGACTCTCCACTCCTGCGGAGATGGATCCAGGTCCATACTGTGTGATTTGTTTCATTTTATTTTATTTTGTCCAATAATACTAACACTAGGTTTTGTAAGTTATTGCTACCAACAAATAATATGGATCTGAAATAAAGAAATAGAATTGAATGAAATGAATAAGGGCATCCACATTTTGTCTGAGTTTCGAACAGAGTTGGTGCACAATTGTTACAAATTGGAGTCACACATAAGTCCGATGCTCTACGATCAATGGCGTCGCAGTTCTCACCAACAACCAATAAATAGAGTTCCCAGTCGGTTTTTCCCAAGTTCAAAGGAGTGAACCTTCTGCAGTGTTTTATACTGTGAATATGCAGACTAACTTTGTAAATCCAATTTGTTGTTCAACCTAATGATCCAAGATCCAAATATCTTACTAACTAACCGTCTTCAGGTTTCGCTCCAGAAACTTTCCATGAGGGCATTTAGTTAAGGAATAAAGCAAAATTCGACTATCATTCATGTTTTATCCCTAATACAGTAATATCGCGGCTTCATAGTGGAAATATTTGCTATTATTGCTGTTCTGGTAAGAAATCAGTTTCTTGTTGGGAATGTAAGATAAAATTCTACCGACTGCGTCATTTTATGAAGAGTGATTCAAGAGGAACAATAGTGAGACATTTTTAATAATTATTATTTCCTCGCATCTTTTGAAAAAAACACTATATATACCTTGGCGGAAACGGGGATTGCCTGACTCGCATTTTAATTATAAGATTAGCCGTTTTGAATTTTACGCTTTTCAAAGGAGAGTCAAGATAATAGTCGTAAAGAGTAAAGAAAAACTAAAACGGTTACTTTGAACAGAGCATTGGTGATATCTTGGACAAATTATATTAGTCACGTAGAATTTTGCCCCAGTATTACGCCGACTGCCGACTTAGCTTTTCCATTAACCCCCTTTCTTGGTAGAAAAACGACTCAGGCTACTATGAGAGCAGGGCAGATACGCCCTTGTTCCGCTGAGAGTACTTTCTTGGGTCGTTGTCTTAGCTTAGTGCCGTATCAAATGCCCTAATAGCGCTTCTGTTTTTAATGGAGTTTTATGTCCTGGTATTCCTCTGGTACCTAACTCTTTCCAAGTCTCCAGCACATTCATACTAATATTATAAATGCGAAAGTGTGTCTGTCTGTCTGTCTGTCTGTTTGTTACCTCTTCACGCTTAAGCCGCTGAATCGATTTTGATGAAATTTGGCATGGATATAGTTTAAGATCCGAGGAAGGACATAGGATAGTTTTCATCCTGGAAATTATCCCTAAAAAGATTGAAAAGTGAGTAAGTAATTAATGATGACATTGATGACCCTGTAGAAAATGTAATAATAAACGCAAAAGCACAATTGCTCTTACATTTGCTTAGGCGCTCTTTTATTAATTAAGGTGATTAGGTGGATATTTATCGTGTTGCACGAGGTTGCTTCCATACTTCCAAGTTCCACGCGGACGTAGTCGCGGGCAAAAGCTAGTAATTGATATACTAAATACTATGTGTACTAAAATGAAAATTACAGAAATGAACAATATAGCTATGAATTGTGTTTCGTTTTAAAATATCTGCGTGTCTATAATATTTACTTTTATGCAGCTCCTATTGCAAAATATGGATTTTTGCTATTTATACAAAAAATATAGAAACTGTAATTTTCACAGTACAAGAGAACGTTTTTTCATGGTGTATATGGAGATTATCACCAATTCAATTTTAATTCACAATAGTATAGATGTCGGCAAAATAAGCAGCTTTTAATTAAAATTACCGCTTAGGCAACTAGCACGGCATATTCTCAATTGTTACGTAGTTGATAGTTTTGTGAACTACTTAGTACTTAATGTTAATGTAGTAGTTATTTAAAATTGTTATTTTCTTTGTAATGTTATCTCCTCACATTGTTTAAGTAGCTTTTAGATATGCATGTCGTGTTTGCCTATCATTGGATAGACACTCTGGCATTCCATGTACACATGTTTCTTATTGTTATTTCGTATAGTGTTGTATCTGTTGGCAAACCTTTTAATAAATAAAAATAAAATAAAATAAAATTCTGCCAAACGAGTTTCATAAACTCTATTTTCATAAACAAAATGCCCTACGCTCGACAATTTTCCCTACATCATAGCAAAGGCCAAAAAGGCTTACGCCCTGATAATATTAGCTCTACTCAATTATCATTCGGGGCGGGGGCTATTAGCGGATTGCGTTCGATCCTGGGGCTATATATTTAGCTCGGGTTAGTATAAATATAGAACGCCTATCTATGCGAGTCAGGCAATCCCCGTTGCCGCCGAGGTATAAATAGTGCTTTTCTCAAACGATGCGAGGAAATAAGAAAAATTATACTTGCAAAATAACAAGTAATTTAATAGGATTAACAAGAAAAACGAACAACAAGCAGTTACACAAAATTAAGTAGATATCTAGATGATTGATATTAAATGTAACGTTCGGAATTTTCGGACAGGTAGTAAATATATGCTCAAAAGCCTGATTTTTGCAATTTACTTTAACTTTGCAATTTACAACGTTTTCATACGCGAATACGTTTCATATTTTATTTCATTGCTGTAATTAATACGTATGATAAGTTAGGTATCTATGAGCCTTGGATGCGTAAAATAAATTTGAATTTATCACGGATATTGAGATGAGTTTTTGTTTCAGATTCAACTAAAAAGCTCCAAGATGTCCTCAACGAGTTCTGTGAAGTTAAGAAGCAGAGTCCTGACGGGGTGAGTCATAGCTTCATAAGAAGCATATACAATCGATGAGCTGAACATATCATACGGGTTTATACACGCATCGCTCACTATAATACGACCAAAATTGAATTTAAGTATCTGTGTATTTAGCTGAACCCTCTCTAAAATACCTGAATCCGAAGCCGGTAAATAGAACTTACGTACGGACTATATACGTTAGGTTAGGTTATAACGTAGCGTAGTATAGTAGCAAGACAACCACAGGTTAAATGTACGGTATTCTTTAAGATTAAATTGGTAAAGTGACCGGCAGTGATAAAGGCAAATGACAATGAAATCATACGTAAATCTGTCACACGTTGGGCGCCAAATGTAACGTAGCGAAAACAGTAACCTATCCTCTTGTTTAGACTTGGTAATATTTCCTAATTAGCTCAATTTGGATGTCGGAAACCATCCATATTCTACGTGAGACGAAAGGGTATAAGAGTGTGAACTACCGAAACGTTACATTTGGCGCCCATCGTGGGGCACAAATATTAACGACAAAAATGTTCCACTACATTGTAATCTTAAGACATGAAACGCACTTGAAATCTCGAGTACTAGTGTACTTAAAATATAAGGACATACGACGAGCTTGAATACTTAGGTTACCATAATATAGGAAATGTATTTCGAATCCTATTTAAATTGGAATTTAGAGTAAAAGCAGGTAAATGAATAAAATATGATGAGTAGAAAAGCTGTTATCTAAGTCAATATATTAAACTTTATGGCAGAACTCCAAGATTAATGAACGAAGTTCAGTTAAATGAAATGTAAATTTCTTTTTAAAATACGGACTCCGTTGATTTGCATGAGAAGAGAAGACCTCTAAATAATTATAGCTTTAAATATTAAAGTACGAATATTAAGGGCCGTAGAGAAACGTTTCAAGGGTTCCGTACTTAAAGATTTAGCCTCCACTGTCTCTGTGTGTTCGTCTGTCACAGGGCTTTATCTTTGAAACCGCAATACGACCAGAGAGCTCTAAAAAATTAAAGTCACTCTTATAGTGATTTGTGTATTTATTTCCAGTAACTCGTACATTAGTTTGTTTCATTGACATATTCTTTTGGGTACCTTCTAGTCTCTACTAAATGATGAATATTGTTTCACACTTATTTCGTTCGCGGTTACAGGACCATTTTGAAAATTATATGCTACGGCACAGTCAAAACATACATAATAAAAAAAAGTTGTACCCAAAAACGGCACATGGGCCTTTAAATAAAAAAACAATGATAAATATTCGGCGTAGAAGGTGTGGCAGTTTTTCGAAGATAAAAGTCGCTGTCCACAGACCGTATCTCGAAGGGCCTAATTTACAGCATTCACCTTTTGAGCAATTTACCTACCATACCAAAAATAAAATATATTTAAGTATAATCAAGTCAAGCCCCATTAGTAATGACATTGAAAAGTTGTAATTTAGAGGTTTAAACTTAAAATATAGCCCCATCGGTTAATATCAGTCATTTAATTTAATTGAACTATCCCTTATAATGTTATTGTGTACAATAGGTAGTATTTACATACCGATACCTTCCAAAGACTCGATATTTTGCTACGCTACGATAACCTTGATACTTACTTTGAGTATCCTTACAACCCCTACTAATAATGCGGCCATGGGTCGTGAGGGTCATTCCTATTTATACCAAGGAAATTTACTCCCCGTACGGCCTTTTATGGCCCAGGAATAGATATTGAATCAACCGTAATAAAGCCTTAATGTCCAAAACGGAAGTACGCCATTACTGGGTATATAAGCGTGCTAAAAGTTTTAAGGAGACTATAAATCGATTTTATAGCTAAGTGTTTTCGGGTATTGGTTGTGATGGAATACAGAGTGCGCATTTCTTAGTCCGAAAGATAGACTTGTGAAGTGAAATAGGCCTATGAGTTCTTTATCAAACCCCCTTATTATAAGACTTTACTTTTGTATTCGGTGCTCTACCATAATTTGTAATCAGGGATGTAATTCGATTGACATTTAAATATAGCCATATGAGCGATATGTACCATATATAAAATTTAATTTAAATACCTTTAGAATCGTTGGATTTACCTCCAATTGCCTTGGCCCAACTATCACCTGAACTGACTTAACCCTTTACCGCATATAGAAAAAAAATAGTTGTTTGAATTTGAACCTTGACCTATGCCAATAACGTCCAAGTTCATATCTGCCATATATGGCTTCGTATGCGGTAAAGGTTTAAGTAAACGCAGTGAAGGGAAACTGGTAAAAATCAGTGAAAGATGTTGCCATTAAAATAAAATATTACAAAAAGAAAACAATACATCTCGCAATGTAATTAAATTACATAACATATGAGCATTGGTTCAAAATTAATTTCTATAAGAATAATGCTTTCAGAGATGACTTCAGTAAGCCAATAAGCCCTACAAACATACTTCCATTAATATGAAACCCATCCAACATTGAACAGACGAATGAAATTACTTTCCTTTCTAAAACAGAATTCCGTAACGTTTGATACTGACGGGCCGTCGGCAACCAACCGAACTCTTGCTTATGGTAATTCCTTAATTCCGCGGCGGGTACGTGGCGAGCTTCCGAGTTTAGGGTTCCGTAAGTAAATAAATGCTGTAAATAAAGGATAGAATCGAATACTGACTCGTACATGATGCGACAATTAGACATGACTTATTAAACAAACACGTAATTGTTCTAGGGTTACTGACAGTCCGTTTTTGCACGGCTAACAAGAAGTCCACTCACATTACGACTGACGAAACGGTTGGCGTAGTTTGTAGTGCACCTGACTACTGAGCCGGCGGTCCTGGATTCGAATCCCGGCAAGGGCAAATATTTGTGTGATGAACTCGAATATTTGTGCTTGGGTCATGGTTGTTCTATGTATGTAAGTAGGTATATATTCATCTATATAAGTATGTTACATCGTCGTCTAGTACCCACAACACAAGCCTTCTTGAGCTTAATTTGGGACTAGATCGATTTGAGTGAGGTTGTCCGATTTTTATTTATTTAATATTATTAATACCGGCCACAATTGCTTAGAAATTCGTGGTCACTTTAAAGTTGCTTCTGGCCGGGAGCCTACGCATGTAATGTAAAAAGAAACAATATAAAATTTTCAATTAATTAGGAAGCACTCTAAGAAGATGTCGTCGACGTAAAAGGTCTGAAACTAGGCAAGACTAATCTACCCTTGCGCAAAATAGATAGGCGCAAGACAACCTATGGGGTCCACACACAAGAAATGTGGGGGTTACAGGAAGTGCCGATGGTGTATCCTATAGTGGCAGATCACCGTTGAGATGATCTGACCAAATCAGCTCATTGTAGGACGCCAACCTACACAACGTACACCATGAAGCCGAGAACAGATCTAGGTAGCAAAACACTGTCAGACGCATGGTGACCTACCGAACGGGGGAATTACGATCTTCAGTAATAAGGAAATCGATGCAAGGAGAACAAACATTTGTGCTTGTTGGTTGTTCTATGTATTTAAGTATATATTTATCTATATAAGTACCGTTAAACTACCCAAATATAGTCCAGTCCACACAACTATGGTCCAATTTAATCCGAAAATTACTCGTTAATATATGACAATTTATACCGAATAAAGTCTAAAGTGAACAACATACCTACGAGTAATTAAACAAACTTAAATAACTAACTAACGACGCGTTTGGCTCGGTTGGTAGACACCTGCCTACTGAGTTGGCGGTCCCGGGTTCGAATCCCGGCCGGGGCAAATATTTGTGCAAAATATTTGTATTTGGGTCATGGATGTTATCTATGTATGTATTTATATATTATGTATATCGTCGTCTAGTACCCATAGTACAAGCTTTGCTTAGTTTGGGACTAGGTCGATTTGTGTATGATTGTCCCTTAATATTTATTTTTTTATTTATTTATTTAACTATTGTGGCGCAGTGACCCAAAGAGGATCTTGGCCTCCGAAACAAGAGAACGCCACCGGTCCCGATCCTGTGCTACTTCTTGCCAGTCATCGGCTTGAAGCTGACACAGATCCGCCTCCACACTGTCACCCCAGCGGTATCTGGGTCGGCCCACTGGACGACGACCAATCGGTCGTCCCAAATATGCCCTCTTGACCGCCCGATCCTCATCCATCCTCAGAACGTGACCAAACCAGCGAAGTCTGTGGGATTTAATCTCGCCGATGATATTTGGTTCGGCCATTAACTCCTCGATCTCAGCGTTCTTCTGAATCCTCCAAGTGCCGTCATCACTTTTGATAGGCCCCAAGATCTTCCGCAAAACCTTTCTCTCCGCTACCAGGAGCTGACTTTCTTCTTTTAGTGTTAAACTTAAATAAAAATATATAAAATCACTGATAGAATATGATAAAAATAAAGGAGTTTTTTTTTTAACCATAGTTGGATGATTGGACTATAGCTACTTAGTTTTACGATACGTATATCGTCGTCTAATACCCATAACACAAGCCTTCTTGAGCTTAATTTGGGACTAGATCGATTTGTGTGAGGTTGTCCGATATTTTTTATTATTATTAAATAACTTGGCATGTTTTGTGTACTTTGGTATGGAATATATCATGCGCGCGCGACTCGCACTTGGACATTTTTTTATTATTCCACACAAGCCCTCCCCTTACGCATAACAAGGATATCATAACGTATGCATGGAAGATACAGTCCTTGGGAAATGCTTTCAGACACGTGTGTGTCGCTGTCTCTCTCAGACTATACCCCGGTCGACAAATGATGATCCCTGGGAAGAGATCATTCAAAAATTCATAATTTTCCTTTATCCGAAACCTTCAATATTCCGAATATTTTAAATTCCGAAAGTGAAATAACGCGAACCGATCATTTTCTCCTTGGATCATATCTAACTATACTATAATTAGGTTATTAGGGTTATGTGATATCCCAAAAAAATAAAAATAAAATATTTTTATCAGAACATGGTTTTCGCAATTATGAAAATTCGGAATGATTATGCAATTTAGATTTTTATAAAGCTTGAGTGTTGTATTATATAAAATTATCTTACTGTAATTTTGAATAATGAATATTAGATATTGAATATTGACATTGTACGTAATATTGTAATTTGAGATGATGACTTTATGTAAAGTCTATTGTTTCATGTGTCCATTTTGCATGCCAGTTTCTGGTGAAATGTGTGGTTCTCTATTTACCTGTCTGAACATCTTATGTACCACGTTTTAAGCAGAATAAATGACTTTGACTTAGACTTCGGAATAATGAAACTTCAGAGTACCTATTGAAGTGTACCCCCTGGGATATTTCAATACAATACAAATCCACATTATTGCACATCTCAAATACACAGGGATACAAAACATGAGAGATATACGGTAAAAAAACAAAGCAAACAACAGGCGGTCTTATCGGTAAATGGTGATCTCTTCCAGACACATCTTAGGTAGAGGAGTAGAAAAAAAAATTGAATTGACTAAGTGATGTAAAACAACTTTATCTACGCACATATCATTAGTGCTCTAAAATGCGTTCAGAAACCGTAGGAAATGACCAGCATTATTACAACCAAGTTTACTATGAGAACTTTTTTGTCTGTGGTAGTAGGTAAAATCTGTACTGTAATGTTATTACAGTACCGATTTTTGTAAGGTTACGAGTTTAAATTAGGAACAGCTGTCAAAACACAAGTTGGTCTCTATTCTAGTATCCATAGATATTAAATTGTTATCGATACGGAACGTCAATTTAGTATGTTTTTTTTTATAAAAACCGCACTCGAGATCAAATGTCATCTCGAGTGACATGAGAATATGGATAATATGATTTAGAAAAAAAAAACATTTGTCTTGACTGAGGTTCGAATTGCCGCCATTATTGTTGTCATTTGTTTGTTGGTTCTTTGCTGTTACGAAAGTAGAATTGTGAAGATTTGTTTGTAATTTACATTTTAGTTGAAAATATATTGTTCCAATGTAAATGTCAATTACAACTATTACAATAAATAATCTGTTTATGTATTTGTTCAGATTTATTTCTTACTGCATTTTAAGTATAATGTAGTCTTTAGATATTTTACACTAGTGGTGCAGGTCATTTCCATATGGCTTCTGAACCCATCTTAGAGTACTTATGAATCTTATGATATGTGTATAGATAAAGTAGTGTATACAACTACATAATTAGGCATTAAAACACTCGTGTGATCCTATTATGAAACTCGCTAACGCTCGTTTCATAAAACCCCACTCGTGTTTTAAGGCCTCTCATTATGTATCAGTTGCATAAACTACTATTAAGCCACAAAAATTGACTACAAAAATAAAATAATAAAGCAATAAACATACATAAAGTTATTTATTTCATAAAAAACACAAGATATTAATAAAAACAATCCCACCAAAAACATTTCATGTAAAAATGGCGGCCAAGACTCCTATGGTCTGGCTGTAAAAAAGTTATCAGATCCCTCGAAAAGCCAAGCCCCTAAGCCCTGAGTTTACTAATCCTACACCTTGGCTTCAAAGGTATGGCTTGGCCGTTTCATAAAGTACCGTAAATAAGTCTAATGGACTGTCCGGCCTATATGGTAAGGAATGAAGTTTATATATATTATCATGGAGATATAAACTTTAAATTCTTGATATCGTATGGGCCAGACGGTCCGTTGGACTTATTTACGTTACTTTATGAAACGGCCAAGCCATACCTTTGAAGCCAAGGTGTAGGATTAGTAAACTCAGGGCTTAGGGGCTTGGCTTTTCGAGGGATCTGATAACTTTTTTACAGCCAGACCATAGGAGTCTTGGCCGCCATTTTTACATGAAATGTTTTTGGTGGGATCTCATTTATTTTTGTAAGGTGCCCTAGTCTTTTTCATTTATTTGGGCCATAGCGTCTGTAAGTAAGTAGTAATAATAGCAAAAGCATTATGAGCATGTGAGTCTTGGCCGCTAATTTTACATGAAATGTTTTTTTGGTGGGATCTCATTTCGTTTTGTAAAGTAGTTTTTAATTTTTAGGTTTATTTTTTTATTTTTTTGTGCCGTAGCGTTTCTAAGTAAGTAGTAATAATTGTGTATTTAAGAAATACTTACGTTTAGCCCCCATTATGGAAAACCTATACAAACTTTCATCCCCTTATTTAAAGGGTGGGGGGTGATTTTCTAAAAATCCTAGAATATATATTTTATTATTTATAACAAGGAGTCCCTATATCAATTTTCAGACCTCTAGTATCAAAATTTGCAGAAGTCTCATACAAACATCCATCCCCTAGTTTAAGGGGTTGGGGGGTAAAAGTTCCAAGTTTCAGAATTATTCTATTGTTTGTGTACTAAACCTAGCTTACATAGCAAATTTCAGCTTTCTAGGTCATCGGGAAGTACCCCAGAGGTTTTGATACGTCAGTGAGTGAGTGGCAAAATCGGCGTATTTTAGGTACCAATAAAACCTAAAGTATAAAAGCTAGATCAATTAAATTAAGTTTATTTCATATGTTCGCTAACTGCATCTTAACCGGTGAATTTGGGTGCTCTTGTGTTAACTGGGACGAGGCTATGAGGGTTTGAAAATTAGACGAAACGGTTCGAGAAAAGGTAGGTAGTGCCCCGCTTCTTTTTTGCTCGTCTTGGCGGGGGCACTACCGTGCCCCCAGATACGAAGTCGAAGTGTAGATATGGAAGTAGTAATAACTGTGTATAAGAAATACTTAAGTTTAGCCCGATATATACTACTTTTATCGCCCATTATGGAAAACCCATAAAAACTTTCATCCCCTTATTTAAAGGGTGGGGGGTGATTTTTTTTAAATCCTAGTATATGTATTTTATTATTTATAAATAATAAAGGAGTCCCTATATCAATTTTCAGACCTCTAGTATCAAAATTTGCAGAAGTCTAATACAAACTTCCATCCCCTAGTTTAAGGGGTTGGGGGGTAAAAGTTCCAAGTTTCAGAATTATTCTATTGTTTGTGTACTAAACCTAGCTTACATACCAAATTTCAGCTTTCTAGGTCATCGGGAAGTACCCCAGAGGTTTTGATACATCAGTGAGTGAGTGGCAAAATCGGCGTATTTTAGGTACCAATAAAACCTAAAGTATAAAAGCTAGATCAATGAAGTTTAGTACATTTCATATGTTCCCTAACTGCATCTTAACCTGTGAATTTGGGCGCTCTGGACAGGACTGGGACGAAACTACGAGGGTTTGAAAATGAGACGAAACGGTTCGAGAAAAGGTAGGTAGTGCCCCGCCTCTTTTTTTTTCGTCTTGGCGGGGGCACTACCGTGCCCCCAGATAAACTAATAATGTAACTAAGACTAAGTATATCCTAAAAACCTAAACTATTTACAAATAAAAAATTTGCCCATACATAAATAAGAATAAAAATGAATACAAATAATATACAGCACAGTAAAATAGATAGCAAACCAGTCTGTTACTTTTTATTAAGAAATAAATAAAAAGGCGGCAAATGCAAGAATTCAGTTTTGAGATATAGTGGCTAATAAACTTGTCGTACTTATTATGTTTTCTTGTACCATTTTTGAGAAATTACTTCGTATTAAATTAAACGGACTCCCAAAGTTACCCGCTTAAAATGAATACTCAGCCAGCAATTGCCTACTTCCCTCGGTTCGAAAATAATGTATTAAGTACTATTGCATACCTTACTTGTACTATTATATATTCTGTGACCTAAGTACGTAATACTTAATTTTGACAGACTGTATAAGACAAGAAATGCAAAGGGTAGAGACCACTTGACCGAATTCTCTTAATTGTAATGATTCTAAATCAGAAAGGCATCAGTTCCGAGCCATGTTGCGGCTAATACGGTTTATCTGCTCGTATTGCTCTTCAGCCTTATCTAATAACAATATAATCCCCATCCAAATACGTCCGAATTGCACAAATGTTGTATGTGTCATGCTGAGCGTGTGAGTGGTCGGTGGGTTGATTCGTAGTTTCTATAGGGAACTTGCATCATTATATTTTTTAGGGTGATTATTTGAGGGGTTTAATCGTATTATTACGTATTATGGGTCATGGATGTAACTACATATGTATTTATATATTACATATACCGTCGTCTAGTACCTATAGTGCCAGAATTGCTAAAAGTCACAACTGCTACAAGACAAACCGAAAAGGCGCCACAATTCATACAGAGTTCAGCAATATTGGAAACAGAGTAAAAACGGTTAAAACGCTCAAATCCTTTAGTCTATACAACCTTTAGACTATACGCTTCTTTACAGAGTACGTTTTACGTTCATAAGGCATATTTTATAAAAGTAAATCAAATATTGTAATTTCGAAGCTCGCTTGTAAGAGTTTGAGTTATGGCGTGAATTCATTAAACCAATCAACGTACATGAAAAACCACCAAACCATGTTCTTAGGATGGAAGTATTCGCAAGCCGACTAAAATACTTAAACCCTTTTAGCTTTTTGTTGTGTATTAGACAGCCGTACATACACAGATTGACCTAGCTCCACAGTAAACTTTTAAAGGCTTGTTTTATTGACACTAGACGACGATATACACATTTATATAGATCATACTTAAGTACATTGAACATCCATGTTTCAGGAACGAGTAGGTACTACTACTAATTAACGAGACTGTCGGCCCACAAGATATAGTGTTTTGTAAGTATTCTGTTGAATATACTTTAATTTGTAGCTGACTTACGCAAGGAGTGGTATCACTAGATTACGTTTGAATTTACGTCCTCTTTCTACATGATAAAACTTAAATTAAATTAGTATTTCGTAAAGCAAACATCTTAGAATAAATCTCTCAGTGAAACATTTTTAATGAATATCATTGTTAAATGAGCAATATAATTTTCGTGCAAGTTCCCTAAATTTCAAACGTAGAAGAAATGTCAAAATCAGAACAACTCGGGATATTACAACATCAATTTTAGCGCGTTGCAGGATCGACTACACAACTCTAGCTACGTCACTACAAACTGGAGCTCAATTACGTCATATCGTCCGTCCTCTTCCCTCATGACGTCACACCGACATACTTTAACAGTTCACTGCAAATCACACTTACATCCAATCGACTTACAGCTCAAAATAAACTGTAGATGCGCTGCCGATGACGTCACCAACAAAAATGGCGTCGATCCCAAGCGAATTTCGTTCGAAGCTGTTCGAGCTACGGTTGTTTTCGGATTGCGTTCTATTTATAGAAGTTGTAAGTAATTTTTGATGTCGTAAGTTAGGGATATATCTGTGGGACGTGTCGGGAGGCAGTCCTGTTTTTGGAAAAGGTCATATGTCGTTGGTATGTAGTGGCGTTTAGGCTGTTTTGTGTGTGGATATGGAAGATATTGCGTGGAAGTTTTCGGTCGCATGTCACATAGCTGACATAGCCTACGGCGACTATTGTTATCCATTATTCGACCCTCGATTTCCTCCTTTTCCGTTCTTATTCATATAAAATTTCATTTATAGGAGACTAGCGACCCGCCCCGGTTTCGCACGGGTGAAATGCTATATTATGCATGTATAACATATAAATATGTATTAATATATGTATCATTGTATTTATGGTAAAGTTATATAATATACATTTATTCACTTGTATCTTAGATGCTTTCCGAACGATTAATTTTCTACTCAGCACCCAATTGAAGCATTTCTGTTTGGCCCTATGGTTGACTGGTAGAGAATGCCATTAGGCATTAAGTTCGTCATTTGTACTGACTTTTGTTTTGTGCAATTAAGTTTAAATAAATAAATATAAGTAAATGAACATACAAACCTTCCTCTTGAATCACTCTATCTATTAAAAAAAACCGCTCTGTCTGTTGCGTAGTTTTAAATATGTACGTAGGTATGTATACACTATACATAGGGACAGACAGACAGCAGAAAGCGACTTTGTTTTATACTATGTAGTGATTCGACCCTCGATTTCCTCCTTTTCTCTTCCTATTCATATAAAATTTCATTTATAGGAGACCAGCTGCGCCGCGCGGTGTTACCCGCTCATCCCACGGGAACACTTCATTTTTTCGGGATGAAAAGTAGCCAAGCCAAGGTAATCCAGGGTGTCAGCTGCCTTCATATTAAAAATTACCGAAATTGGTCCAGCTATTTCGAGCGAGGAGATGTAACAAATATAAACGAACACACTCACAAACTTTCGCCTTTATAATATTAGTGTGAGGACTTTGATTTTTTTTCTACATGCCGTAATAACTTCAAAATTGTATGTAAACATTTTCAAACGACTCGGATTATAAAGAAAATTTTCAAGTTAAAATTGTTAAGTACCTACCTCAAAACTTCGTGTTTTGAGCTCTCTTTTTGGAAGTAGGTTGAAAATATTCAAAAATAGGATTTGCTATCGTTGAAATCGGTATTTTTTGTTCAACGGTTGCATGTAACTGAAGTCAGTACCTACATAAATAACGGACTTGATGCAAAATGCATTTTCTATCACTGATGATATTGATGTATCGCGTACCTATTTGAAAGATGTCGATCGATATTCGACTTCTACGATGTGAGTAAACACGTTTCATATGTATTTTAAGAGGTCTCATTTTTTTTTTTCAATATTAGTAATTTAGTACCTATGATAAATATATTATATTGATAATTTCAACCAATTTTTTGAAGTGAATAATACTTTTCCCTGAGTCCCTGAGTTCTAGATAGGAACATAGCTATTTCATAATTTCATTGCGTGCAGTCGAAAAAAAGTTGAAAAACAAAACAGTTTTCTGCGTGAATTTTGTCAATTTCGAGTAGTTTCTCAAACAAAAATTATGATGAAAAATTTAAATTGTAGATTTGAAATGTATACCAATAAATCGCGATGCCCCTGTTCTAATTAGTAGCATTGATAATATGTTAAGAAACATGTTTGGTCATAGAGAAATTTAATATGTCTAAAACAATCAGCATTTTTGAACTTAATATATATTTTTCTATGTAAAATACCACAAAGATAAAAAATACAGTTAGTTTAGTAAAGCTATTGTTATTTTCAGTTATACAGTCTGGCCTCTGGTGTATGTCATTCAAAAATACCTTTTCCCGAAACTGGTTAAAATTAAAATAGCATGACTCGGCCCTGCTGGGAAACCGTAATTCATCCAAATTACCCGCGGCTAAAATAAAAGTGTTACAGCCGAAATGGTGTTAATGCGAGCGACGAAGTAAATTCGATTGATATGGTAATATTTATTTACGTTTCCGTGAGTATTAAATCAAGTGCGAGTCGGACTCGCGCACCGAGGGTTCCGTACAAACACTTTCCATCCTTAAGTGGTTAAGTTAAGTTTGCACATGTTATGTATAGCGCTCCATACAAATGAGGTGCAAAGTTAACGCAACCAATCCCGTTTGTTGTATGGGAGCATTGGGAGCCCCCCTTAAATATTTATTTTATTTTATTTTTAGTATTTGTTGTTATAGCGGCAATAGAAATACATCATCTGTGAAAATTTCAACTGTCTAGCTATGACCGTTCTTGAGATACAGCCTGGTGACAGACGGACGGACGGACGGACAGCGAAGTCTCAGTAATAGGGTCCCGTTTTTACCCTTTGGGTACGGAACCCTAAAAATGGCTCAAACTCACTGTGAACCGTTTAGCGTGAAGCAGCATGGATGTCCCTGATGAAGAGCTTCATACGAGTTCGAAACATGTCGGGCAGTTCCTGACAATGTGTAGGTTGGGTTTAAACCATTTTTGTTTCCGTACCTCAAAAGGAAAAAACGGAATCCTTATAATCCGTCCGTCTGTCTGTATGTCTGTCAAGACCTTTATCTCGGGAACGCATGGAGGTATCAAGTTAAAATTAAAACCGTATACTTAGATCTACAGTTCCTTGAAGCTGTCAAAAAATCAACTTATAAGTTAACGTTCTAAAAAGATACGGCCGTTTATGCCGCAAAAAACCTATATTTCGATACTCTCAAGGGAACTATTTCGACATGCTGATGTAAACAAATAGTTAATAATAAATGATTTTGATTTTGATTTTTTGAAAAAAAAAAAACTAAAATATTATAGGGTATTTTCCGTTGACCTAGAACTATAAAATTTATCAAGTAATACCGTCTGATTACAAGTTTTTATAGAGAAAAATCCGAAAACTGTTCATTTGTAATTAAATCCCTAAATGATATGAAGTTCCTAAATGATTGGCCAGATATAGCATCGAACAGGGAGTTGTGGAAATCGAGAGGAGAGGCCTTTGCCCTGCAGTGGGACAACAATAAAGGCTAATAAAAAAATTAAAAAAATACATATTTACATTTCGAACCTCGCCAAAATGTCCTTCAATACTCTGACACTATACGATTCTTGTCGCGTGACATAGCGCTACCCGTCGCCCTCTCATATTACTACACAGAAAGAGACAGGCAATTATCTCGCGCGAAAAATATTCGCTTGTTACAAATGTGATGAAGCTAACTCCGCGCCGTGTACCGCGCTAGTAGCCTAGTCACTAACGTACGCCTGTGTGTTCGGTTACACATTTGTTCAAAATCGGTGGGCTTTCGAATCCAGTCGTAGCGACAGCGACATACCGTGGTCGGCCAGTTTGTTATATTCTAGTATTAATATAATACAACAATACTTTGCAAGGTAAGGTAAGGTAAGCCTTGGTAAGGTTGCAGGAAGCCGCTGCGATGCAGGTCGCTTCCAACCGGCCGATCTGGAAGTCACTGGGGGAGGCCTACGTTCCTGTGGCTGAAATGATGATGATGATGATGAACAATACTTTATTGCACAGCAGTAAAAGATTACAAAACGAAACAATACAAATACAATTATAGTATCAATTAATTTACAGAAACAATAATTGATATACAATTCTCATGCGGACTTCGCAAATATCAAACAACCTTCTGCAGTATTTTAATTATAACATAACTATGTGCTAACTTTGTCCGCGTTGACGGGTAAAAATTATCTTCTAACCATCTTTGGATGTCAAGCTATCTCTGTGCCAAAATTGGTTAAAATCGGTTTTAAGTATGACTAACAAGTCTAACAACACATTATATTATAAATTTATGAAACATTTAATGTATCACCACATTTTTGAAGTGAGACTTCTAATGCGACTTCCAACAAGGTTGCGTTAAACGTTTAACGGTTGCGTTAAACGTTTAACGCTACCGTGGAGGGAGCAGGAAAGCACTGTTGCGTTAAACGTTCAACGCTCCTGGGGAGGGGGAATAGAAAGAGACTGAGCGAGAGTGAAGAAGTTTGTCTTAAAGAAACAATAATTATGAGTTCACTAAAAATCAATTTCTATCCCTTCCTATTTTCATTTCCACATTACGAAGTTTTACTTCTTTCGCACGGAAGGACTCCACGCACTATTTTTTTTATATTGTACCATTGATCAAAATATCAAAACATTAAAAAAAAATGAAATGCGAACCTGGTGGAAGAGACCAGGAATCGAACCCGGCACCTCTGGATTACCGGTCTGACGTGATAAACTGATAACCTTTCCACCCCCGAAAGCCAAAGAACCTTCCGAATTTTTCCTTAGATGCTTTGTGTATCCTTATATGCTATGTGTGGTCTTCGACCTTTGCATTGTTTATTTGAAAGGTCTCTTTCGCCAGGCTACGTATTTCAATTTTTCTTTGTGCTTTCCCTTTCGCTTGATCTTTGTATCAGTGGAATAATGGTGTCATGACTTGCAATAATTATGGTTAATATCCTATATTAAAAAAAAATATCTATCCAAATATCATAAACTCTCCATGATGCGTTCAAGAACCGCACATTATGACCACCATAAAAATAGACTGTTTTGTTACAACAAATTTCTTATCTGTAAAAATGTTATTATTGCTAAATAATAACATCGATTTCAATAATATTATTTATTCAAATTTCAAATATCTCTGAAAAACAAAGAAATTTGATTTGACCTCTTATCTAATATCAGTCGAGATGACGTTTAGTTCGAAATAATTGTCAATTTACAATCAAATTTGACAAAATGTCGCACGTAAGTAAGATATCGAACGACGTGGTAGTCACATAAACTACTATAAAACACTCCCGACACTAGTAGCTGGTCATCATGAGATCCTCATTCAATTTTCTATGACAATAGAAAATGCTACTAAAACTGGAAATAACAACCAAATTTTGGATTCTAAGGGTGCGGCTAAAATGCACCCTAAGCATCAATATTGCCTGAGATCTTGTCAATTGTTACAATTAAAGCTCTTGAAAAACCTTGGAAACTACTGGTCCTATTTTCACCAAACATAGCTGGGACATTGTCAGTTCAAAAAACAAAATTTGTCCCTTCGGTGGTCAAAAGTTGAGAGCTTGTATGAATCTAGGTTATGTTGCTATTACATCGGATTATAGAAGAGAGAACGTTCTTTGTTCTCACAGGCGTTTAATTAGAAAATAAAGCCCTGGAATCCTTAATTTTGCAAATGTCCACTGGAAAGACGCGGACCTAAATCTGACAATGACCCCGCTAAGAACCATCTTGACGGAGATATTGTCTTTCGATAAAGAAAAACAGCACTCGAATTGGTCCATCCGTTTGGGAGCTACGATGCCACAGACAGAGACACAAGCACACAAATACATCAGATACACATGTTAAACTTATAACACCCCTCTATTTTCGGCGGGGGTTAAAATATATGATCGCTGACGCTTTCATTCAGGAAATTCTAACCTCTGTAAATGTAATTATTTGTTTTAAGTATTATTTACGAAAAACGACTTACTGTTGAGTTTCTTTCGGCTTTTTTCTCCACTTCGGTCTCCTTGGGAAATGCCGGTAGAAGTGCCCTTGTGGTCTACGTACTGAATAAATTATTTAATTTCATTTGATTTTTCTATTCCGCCCCCTTACCACTAATCCTCCCAAATATTCCATTTGACTAACTTAAATTAATTTCCAAAATTATCACCCAACTCGATCAGGGACAATAAGGATGCCGCTTTTGAATTTTAATCACCGAACTTTAACAATTTCGTTGCAACAATTTAGGGCTGCCAAAAGTCGAGTTAGGGTGACATCTTTTATTCCTCGTCATTTGGAAGTAGGTATTCGAATTATACCGCAAACGCTCAGGCTATGGAATGAGTCTCCGCCTAGGATTTTCCGAGGGATTGCAGTATGGAGTTTGGAATTAAAAAACCGGCCAAGTCAAATCACCCCCCGTGGTTCTGCAATGTGCTGAGTGGACTCTTTTTTCGCACAATACTTATAATTCTCATGTTATGATAATGTAATCCTAATTGCAGCGAAATAAATTTTCCCTTTCTTTCTTTCTTTCTTTCCAAGTGTGAGTCTGACTCGCGCACCGAGGGTTCCGTACAAATAGTTATCCCATCTTAACTGGCCGGGTTAAGTTAAGTTTGCACCTGGTATGTATGGCGCCGGTTACAAATGAGCTGCAAAGTTAACGCAACCGATCACGTTTGTTGTACCTTAAATATTTATTTTATCCTGTTTTTTAGTATTTGTTGTTATAGCGGCAATATAATAACATCATCTGTGAACAAATTGTCTATCTGTCACGGTTGTTGTGATACAGCCTTGTGACAGCTAGACGGACAGACAAATGGTCAGACAGACAGAGAAACAGACATACATACAGACGGACGGACGGACGGCTAGCGGACTCTTAGTAATAGGGTCCCATTTTTAGGGTTCCGTAGCCAAATGGCAAAAAACGGAACCCTTATAGATTCGTCATGTCTGTCTGTCTGTCTGTCTGTCTGTCCGTCTGTCCGTCTGTCCGTCCGTATGTCACAGCCATTTTTTTCCGAAACTATAAGAGCTATACTGTTTAAACTTGGTAGGTAGATGTATTCTGTGAACCGCATTAAGATTTTGATGCAAAAATAAAAAAATAATAATAAATATTGGGGGCTCCCCATACTTAGAACTGAAACTCAAAAATTTTTTTTTCATCAAACACATACGTGTGGGGTATCTATGGCTAGGTCTTCAAAAATGATATCGAGGTTTCTAAAATATTTTTATTCTAAACCGAATAGTTTGCGTGACAGACGCTTCCAAAGTGGAAAAAAGTTGGTCCCCCCCCCTCTAACTTCTAAAATAAGAAAACGAAAAATCTAAAAAAAACATATGATGTACATTACTATAAAAACTACCAACGAAAATTGTTTTGAACGAGATCTAGTAAGTGGTTTTTTTTTTAATATTTTAATACCTAACTTTGCACCTAATTTATATGGGGCGCTATACATACCAGGTGCAAACTTAACTTAACCACTTAGGGATGGAAAGTGTTTGTACGGAACCCTCGGTGCGCGAGTCCGACTAGCACTTGGCCGGTTTTTTGGTTTACCCTTGAAATGTCGACAAACGTTACATCGAATTTTCATTTCATCGAAAGCATTTTTTTTCTGAAACCATAAAATATTTTTGAATGTTATAACACAAACCTAACCTAACATTACCTAATCTAAAGGTTATAATTTACAAAATCTCTGAAAAATTTATGACTTACGAGTAAAAATTTGTCGACGAAATGAAGCATTCGGTGAAACGTTTGTCGACATTTCAAGGGTATCCGAAATGATCCGTATTTACTTTTAATCCATTACCTAAATTGAACGTCAAATGAAAATATTTTCAATCGAAACCGTTCAGACAACATAAATACGAGCTTAAAATGAGGATTCCATGACACAAAAAAAGCAAAAATGCACAGTTTTCTCAACCAATACCGAAATGAGAGCTCGTGCTGTTAAATAAAGTTCATTTTACGAAACGGCGTTAAAACAAGTCTGTATTTGTTTTCAGTTCGGAACAATACCCAATGCATATTGGGACGTGTCGAACTTTTAAGTAAATATTTGGTTAAACGGCGAATTCATCGCATTGGAGCCAATAACTGCGCTGGAACGTATTTTAATTAAGGATTTTACAATGCCCTTGCAAAACATACAAAATTCACACTAGAGCCCAAAATGACATATTCCAGAATGTTCCCTTTAGATCTTTGCGAAATTATACTTCGCGATCTGTTTTTTTAATAGGTTTTTTTGCGTTAAACGCGACACAATGAGTCGTGGGGTGTTGTAGCGCAACGACTACGGCTAAGAACACGCGCCTATTTTGCCCTAACGAAAACATACATAGTGCCCAGGCTATAAGCACGGCCCTCGGTGCGTAGTGAGACCCCCTTGCTTGAAAAAATCATTCGTTTAATTTTTAACCAGACAATGCCCGCAATCTCGTTGGTGCTGGTGATAAAAATAATAACGACCTTTTTTACTTTACCGTCATCATAAATTTAAGAGTCTCTTCTAGGCAAAGCTGTTGAAGTGTGCAGCTGTCTCCTTCAAACCCTCTTTATATACTGCCTACTCTTTTATCATAAATGGGAAAAATATTGCAGAACACTAAAACATTCCGAAGGTTCATTAACCTTAAACCGAATTTTCATAATAATAATCGCCATTTGAATAATACGACGAAAGAGCATGATATTGATATATTTAATTGTGTAATTCCTTCCGTGAGGCGAAATTTAGCTAATGTGTTTTTTGATTGAGCGATTTCTATAACATGCTTGTGCAGTATTGTTATTGTGTATTAGGTAGGTACTTAGGTTGTCAGCCCATCAAGGCTCTAAAAGTTAAGGTTTATAAGTTTAAATTTGTAGATTAACGAATGTTCATAGTTTTTACATATATTTGCTGCAAGTGCGCGTCGGTACATCGATGTGCGCTGTTTACTTAAGTTTATGTTTCATGTACAGCAACTATTTGTGAGTTCCTGTAATTGGCTCTGTATTTCTATTTAAGTTTTTATGTTTAGTGTATTAGCTGTTGGTTCTCCTAAAATAAAATAAATAAAATAAATAATAAAAAACATTTATTCCACATGCGAGATCCATATCGTGTTAGTAGCAAAACAAATATCTAGGTCTTATAAAACTATATAGGTACCTAGATGTTAGTATAGTACCCTAGCGACCCGGCCCGGGTTCGCACGGGTGCAATGCTGATTCTCCATAGAAATCCTTTACGCTTACCATGAGGTAAGGAAAGTGCTTGATTGTAAAACTGGACCGAGATAGCGTTGACGACGTCTTACATGCCCTGTAATCGAGAACGATTTCGAATATAATAGAAACATAGACCCAACGACGACCCAAAAGCGACATCTCTGCTAAAAGCTGCTCTAAAGCGCTGTCCCGCCTAGATTTTGTTGTGGGTATGTTACAGTTAGGTTAGGATTATATTATTCTTCTTCAATTTAAGGGCTGCACTCCTGTCGGTGTAGCAATCGCCAGCCGTCTCTTTTTTGGGCATTCTCCTTCACTTCTTGGTAAGACATGACTTTTAACCTTTTCTTTTATCAAAATAATTTCGTTTTGTTCTTCCTCTGCCTCGATTTTTCTTTTAATGATATTCTTGAAGAAAATGTCATGTCTTAGCATTTGCCGAGGGTTATATTATGTTATGATATCCCAAAAAAAAGATAAAATATTACATCATAACATGGAAATTGGCAATATTCAGCGATAATTTGTTATTTTACAAAATGTTTTTCAATATTTGTATAGAATCTTTTTATCGATTCTATATTTTTTATGTGGTAATACCACATTTTTATTTTTATAAATAATGACACAAAGGTAAATTAAGAAAGAAAAATTGAATGCGATCTACTACAATCGAAGCGGGGTGCAACCTATCAAAATGCAAAAATATAGAATCGATAAAAAGATTCTATACAAATATTTAGAACAGCGCCATCTCTCTCGCAGTCTTCACACTTGCTGTAAAGCAATGGGGATTGGGGATCGTGCGTGTAAAACGCACATCCTAGGGTATGGCTAATGCGCAATAAGCATTTCAAAAAACATATATGACGCAGAGGGCGCTCCAGTAGCGTAAAGGATTAAGGGATGAAAGATTTGGTGTTTTTCAATCCTCATTACGCACCAGTGTGTTATAATGAAATTAAACTCATCCACCCAATTAAATCGGTTAATTGAATCCGACATTTCCTACTGCCGGAGAGCCAATCACTACAAAAGTGAAGCGTAATTAATTTTCAAGTTCAGGAGATACGTTGATATTTAATTTACACACACAATCGGGGAAACCATATTTCAGCAATTGGTAAATGCGGTTTTGTAAATATAGAAATCAGAGATGAAAATTGAGTGAAAATAAATATACATTATACAACGTTGATTTAGGTTAATTAAGGACATTATAGGATGAATTGCTAGGCTAAAACTGGCATAGGACATTTGAATAAAACAATTTAAATGTCCTATCGCGTATATCAATTAGCCTCTCTGACGTTTCGATAGCTTTCCAGTTACCGTAGTCAAAGGTTGACTGAGAAAAACACTTTTTTTCTCTGTCAGAGTTGCATTTGTACAAACTACCCGTTTTATAAATATGAATTAAAAATAAAGGTGTACATACATGCCAGATGGGCCTGATGTGTAAAGACAGTTACACATGTGCCAGAAGTGCTTTAATTATTTTATTTAAAAATATTTACCAGCGGTTCACTATAAGGCTTACTGTTAATATACAGATTCAGTGAAGACTTTCAATTAATTTGGGACTAGATCGATTTGTGTGAGGTTGTCCGATATTTATAAATAATAAAAAACAATGCAAAGATCGACACACAAAGCATAAGGAAAAATTTAATACGTTGCTTGGAAGTTAGGGTGGCGAAATGGTTAACGCGCTGGACCAGCCATCCAAAGGTAGCTCATTTAAATTTTTTCTTTAAGCTTTGAACTTTGTATCAATGGTTTAATTTAAGAATTGTGGTGTGTACATTAAAAAAAAAATAGACATTAAATGGTTCATAATATAGTAGAATACGATGTCAGAAGTGGGATCGGCAAGATAAACGACGACAGCTTCAAATTCCGAGCCCAAAGGACTAATAATCGTCGCGTCATCCGGTTAAATTGGACGCCATAATTCACGACGTAAGCTAACGAGGCTACGTGATCCACAGCCCACATAGCGTTCATGTACAGGGCATAGAGGAAAAGTGCATTTAAGGATACCTATAGTATGTCCCGCCTAATAACAAAATCTTATTTATTCAAGTTCTCCACTACCCAAGGGTTGTCTGGAAGACATCGCTCTTTAGCGATAAGACCGCCTGTTGTTTACCTCTAATTGTAATGTTTTGCATTGTATTTCTCCTGTATATTTTATGAGGTGTGCAATAAAGAGTACTTGTTTTGTATTGTATTGTATTGTATTGTATCGTATCGTATCGTATCGTATCGTATCGTATCGTATCGTATCGTATCGTATCGTATCGTATCGTATCGTATCGTATCGTATCGTATCGTATCGTATCGTATCGTATCGTATCGTATCGTATCGTATCGTATCGTATCGTATAGTATCGTATAGTATCGTATCGTATCGTATCGTATCGTATCGTATCGTATCGTATCGTATCGTATCGTATCGTATCGTATCGTATCGTATCGTATCGTATCGTATCGTATCGTATCGTATCGTATCGTATCGTATCGTATCGTATCGTATCGTATCGTATCGTATCGTATCGTATTGTATTGTATTGTATTGTATTGTATTGTATGTCCTAGTAACTAGATCTTGGATAACTTATGTGAGTCTCAGACATCTATTCTATATCTATACTATTACATAGTATAAAACAAATTCGCTTCCTTCTGTCTGTCCATGTATGCTTAAGATCTTTAAAACTACATAACGGATTTTGATGTGGATTTTTTAATAGATAGAGTGATTCAAGAGGAAGGTATGTGTATAAATTCATGCATAATTTATCAGCATAGCACCCGTGCGAAGCCGGGGCGGGTTGCTAGTACTATTATAAAATTCTAGAATAGTAAAGATACCGAAAACTCTGGGGTATGATATCGACTGATATGATGATGATGGCAATGAAGCTTATTGGTCCAAATGTTCATGTCAGTAAGCTTTATTCAAGTGACAATTGAGTCATTTTCAAAATACATGTAGTTAAGGGCTTTAATTACAACAAAAGTTACTTGATTCCAATGAAGCGATTGTAATTTTGTTTTTATTAAGCGTTTAACTATGTACATGTATTTTGAAAATGACTCAATTGACAATATTTTTTATTTTCCTGGGTCAATTGCAGAGGTCTGAGTTACCTTTTTTTCATAATTTCATTTCCCCGTAATAAATATTATTAATTATATATATCAAGTGATAGGTTATTCAATGTAATCTCTTCCTCAATCAATATCTTCCTTATCGAAAATATCATCAAGACCTTTCAGTCTTTTACAGACTATAAAAACAGAGTCATGTAGGAAAACAACGCTTTTCATGGCTATGCAAGCCAATACGAGAATGCCTTTTCGAAAATACTGAGCCGGCGGTCCATGGTTCGAATCCCGGCCAGGGACAAAAATTGTGTGATGAACTCGAATATTTTTACTTGAGTCATGTTTGTTATATGTATTTAAGTACATATTTATCTACGTATATAAGTATGTACATCGTCATCTAGTACCTATACCTATAACACAAGCCTTTTTGAGCTTAATTTGGAAATAGATCGATTTATTTATTTATTTATTTAGGAGAACCAACAGCTTTAACAATTTTGAGTAAACTTAAATATAATAGAAAGCAGGGAAGCCAATTACAGGATCTCACGGATAGAAACAATTTAACTAATCTTAAATTAAAGTGCGACACTCATCACTTCACATCATCTCACCTTGTATAGAAAAAGTATATATAAAAAAAAGAAGAAAATGGTAAACAATACACTACACTACACGAGCTCTAAAAATGGCAACGTATATTTTAAGCCCAGGCGGGTGAACGACTATGTAAAACGTCTACTTAAAGCACCTTGTCACCAAACTTTGTCTCACAGAAGGAATTTTACAGTTAAATATGTCGATATCCAGTTCCTTCGTTAAATTGTTCACGCTACGACTTGCACGCGTCAGAAAACTATTTTGTCTGTAATTGGATGATGCAGATTTAAGAGATATGGGAGGAAAATGCCGTTTAGAACGAAGAGGAGTATTGAATGAGAGGTTCTCAAGCAACTCAGGGCAATCAGTGACGCCGCTTGTAATGTTAAGAATAAAGGTTATATATCAGCTATCTCACGTCGTTTTTGTAGAGGAATTAGGTGATGTTTCTTACATATATCAGTGTAGCTAAATGTACTATAATTAGATTTAAGTTTAAAACACAAGTACTTTAGAAATTTTTGCTGGACACGCTCTATTCTGTCGATGTATTTGCTATAACAAGGATTCCATACTTGCGAAGCGTATTCCAGTTTACTTCTCACATAGGAGCAGTAGAGAACTTTTAACGTTTTCGCTTGAGTAAAGTGAGTCGAGTTACGCATTATGAAGCCTAGCGCCTTAAAAGCACCGCCGACGATACTGTCTATATGCCTGTCAAAAATGAGTTTAGAATCATGTACAACACCGAGGTCTCTCATTTGCGTGACCTTTTCTAGCGGATGGTCTTTCAATGCGTAAGAAGTAGAAATTAAGTTGTGCTTGCGAGAAAAAGTCATTGCATAGCATTTAGATGGGTTCAATTCCAACTTATTAAGCCGGCAATACTCATCGAGGCGACTGAGATCTGCCTGCAGTAATAGTGCGTCATGGTTAGATTTTATCCTTTAATAAATTTTCATGTCATCAGCGAAACAAGGAAGTTTAGAGTGAATAAAACATTTACTTATATCATTAACAAACACGTTGAATAACAGAGGTCCGAGCAGAGACCCTTGAGGGACCCCACTGGGAACTGTAACCCACCCTGATATATAATTATTTATGACGACTGCCTGAGATCTATTTTCTATGTAGGACGAGAACCACCTTAACAGATCGCCACTTATTCCCATATTGTACAATTTTGAAATCAGTATACCGTGATCAATTTTATCGAACGCCTTGCTATAGTCCGTATAAATGACGTCCACTTGACAGCCAGTATCCATAGCTTTAGTAATATATTCATTTAATAATACAAGATTAGATACCGTGGACCTACGCTGAAGGAAACCGTGTTGATTGAGACTGAAAGAATTCTTTAAGGCTTCATAAACTTGTCCGTTAACAATTTTTTCTAATACTTTAGATATAATACATAGTTTAGAAATAGGTCTATAGTTGGTAACATCATTTTTGGGTCCTTTTTTATGTACCGGAGTAACATAGGCTGATTTCCACAACGATGGTAAGGAACATTCGGAGAAGGATCGCCTGAAAAGCAAGACAATGGGCCATGTCAAGGTTTTCGCGCAGTTAATCAAGAACTGGGCAGGCAGCTCTTCGGGGCCGGCAGACTTGGAGGGATCTAGTTTCAGTAATATGTTTGTAACAATAGTAGGATCAACCTCAATACTATTTATAGATGTTGTTGAATCGAGACAAGAATTGGATGGGCGGCTATTGTCGGCACCATTCGGAGATGAGAAAGTGGAGGAAAAATAGTCAGAGAATGCATTACAAATTTCAGAACCTGTATTGACCAATTTCAGAACCTGTATTGATTTATGTGAGGTTGTCCGATATTTATTTATTTAATCACCCACTCATTCACACCTTTTTAGGGTTCCGTAGTCAACTGTCCCAGGAACCATGTCCGTCTGTCCGTCGCTTAGCTCCGTGATCATTAGTACTAGAAAACTGAAATTTGGTATGAGTATGGGTATGTATCAGGCCGACAAAACGGTAAAAAAAACAAAAAAAAAATTTTTTTTCGGGTACCTCTGGAACACCTAAAGTGGGGTGATTTTTTTTTTACGTTTCAGCACTAGTGTGTGGGGTGTCGTTGAATAGGGCTTTTGAAAATAGTAAGGGAAAATAAACATTGTTTTTTGATAAAATCAGCAGTTTTGTAAATATTCGCTCGGAAAATAAAAAAAAATTCGTCCCCCCCCCCCTCTAACTTTAACCACGGGTCAAAAAATTATGGAAAAATTCATGAACATGAGGCCTTATAAGTTCTTTCAATGAAAACTATATTGAACAAAATCGGTCGAGCCGTTTTTGAGTTATCGCGTAAAATTCATAATTTTCTTTAAAATGACGTAAGTGCCGCGCGGTGTCCTTATACTTCGAACGTTACACATATAGGTTAAGTGCCATACTGTATTAAAAAAATTCGCTCAATCTAGCGCGTTTAATCTAAAACTTCCAGAAGGTAATAACTAACTACTGTTACTTTGGCGTTTACGACATTTAGAGCTTGAAATCTTTATCTTTGAAATGATGGGCAACTACCGAACCCTACACTGAGCGTGGCCCGACATGCTCTTGGCCGGTTTTTGGAATGAGTACTCTATGTAGATGTGTGTGTAATCATTCGCCTTATCTATACCTATACCTATGTAAGTATGCTAACTTAGACTCATACCAATGCAACGAGGCTAGCCATATCTTGCCTAGACTTCACTAGCCGCGGTAACAAAATCTGTCATGCTCGCACGGTATTGAAACGAGAGGAACAGCTAGTATATGTCGCAGTTCTGCTAGAGAGAATTGAGGCCCGACATTGTTTCATTTTGATCACGGATCGCCCTGGGGGTTATGTAGACCTATCTCACTGCCGACGTGGAATGTATAACCCAACTGGTTTTACAACCGACGCCATATTGCGGATTTTTAGTGTTACCAATTTCTATTCTATTTTTTTTAAAATGGCAACCGGTCACAGTTAAGCGACCATTACTGCCAATGTCTCGTTGCCAATCGCACTAGGCGACTAGATAGAGGATTGATACCACGTATTACCAATTTATCTAACTTGGCTTAAACACATTTTTGGTAACTGACGTTGAAAGTCGGTGAATGTCATTGATGTAAACAAAGAGGAAATAGGACTAAATATTCCGCAAATTTCAAGTAATGTTTGGATAATAATGACAAAATTATCCACAGTGATGAAAGTCAAGTATTTTTCAATAGGATTCAGTATTTATTTCGCAAGAAGAACGAAGGATTGAGCAGCATTCCGGAAAACAATGTTTTGAATTTGGTTAATGACAAATCCTTGACAAATCGCTATTGACGTTTAATATAAAGCTGTTTGTAGTGCCACTATCCCTGGACCGGGCCGACACTTTTTAGGCTATACAGGGTGATTCGGGATTCTTGAGCAGGAGTTATAGATGTGATCGGGAGGGCCACACTGAGCAAGTTTTACTATGGAATCAGTCACGAAATCGTTTTTTTTAATATACGAAATGGAATGTCTTTTGTTTTGCGTTTTTGTGGTTGGCCCCATAGTGAAAGTCGCTCAGTATAATCCACCCCATCACCCCTATAACTCCTGCTTATGACTCCTGAATCAGCCTGTATTAATGGTTGATCACAGACTTGACAATGCCACCGATCTACTGTAAAATATCTATTTATTTCGAAATACGTAGAGAATGCCTAATATGCTCTTCATCACTACATAGTACCTATATTACAAAGTCGCTTCCTGGTGTCTGTTTGTCCCTATGTATGCTTGGATCTTTAAAACTACGCAATTGATTTTAATGCGGTTTTTTAATTGTGTGAGTCGAGTGATTCAAGAGGATGGTTTATATGTATAATACATGCATATTATACATGCATTGAATTGCACCCGTGCGAAGCCGGAGCGGGTCGCTAGTATAATTTATTATATCGCATGCAATTTACATTTATCATAGAAATTCGATCGAACCAAAAGCGATAGTCTTCATTAGTAGACATATTTTCGAATCGCAAACTTCTTTTTTAAAGTTAAAGAAAAGTACCTGTAGTATTGTTCTATTAACTTTTAATTTAGACTCCAACTTTTTCGCCCACGGGCGTCGGTTTATTAAACTTCGGCAGCAGCCATGAATAAATTGCTTCTCGAACAATGTTTCCATATTAATAATGTCCCGTGGGACGGACTTTTTAACTTCTGGACACGTGACCCTGTAGCATGCAGCCATACAAATTATGCTTAAACGAAAATTGCACTGCTTACTTTTCCATACACATCGAGGTTTCGTTCTGTTTTGTTCCCCAAAAAACAACTAATTGTAACGAAATTTTGGATACTGGAATAGAAAAGAACTGTTCTTTGTCGAACTGTTTTGATTTTTTCGCATATTATTACAAAATCAGTTAACTACGCTTCGTTTGCTGCCATTCAATTGGCCGTTCTAGCAAGGTTTAAAGTGTAGCCCCATAATGGTAATCATTTATTTTACCGGCAACGACAAATTTTTGGTAACTGACGTTGAAAGTCAGTGAATGTGAACAAATAGAAAACTGGCTAAATATTCCGGAAATTTCAAGTAATTTATGCAAAATAAAGCCAAAACTATCCACAGTGATGAAAGTCAGTTTTTTCAATAGTATTCAGTATTTATTTCGGAAGAAGAACGATTGAGCAGCATTGCGGTAAACAATGTTATGAATTTAGTGGAGAAATCGTTGACAAATCGCTACTGACGTTTTATAATGCAGTATGACGTATGTACAATTGTACATTATTGCCATATGAAAGTTGTTGGTAGCACCACTATCTCTACTTCATCCAAGATCTCGAAGCGTGTAAGGCTATTATAACAACGAAACAAGAGGGAAAACCTCCTTAAAAGTTTGGCCATTCGGGTCCAAACTGCCCTCATAATTCACGTATGTCCTATTCACAGTGTCAGAAAGTCCACCCGTGGACCACCAAGTCGTCCACTTTAAAATGTCTACTTTACCATAAAGCCCTCTGCACCTTAAATTAAATTTAAAAAATTAAAATTAAAATTATAATTATTACCTACCGTAAAAAATAGTAAGTACAATATTACAAATGGCCGGCGTCTCCTTGTAAGTTATTAAATAACTTGTGCCAGTAGTCCACCGCTCTTCCGTGTATACAAGTTAACAAGTGCTATAAAATTTTTAGTTATTAGGTCTAAATCTATACAATTTTATATTCTACTTAACTTATAATTTATAATTATCATTTAAACTTGTATATATGTATCTAACCTGTGTCTCACCTGTCCAACAACAAGAACTTCACAATTGTCCATTGCATCAAATGGCAATTTATCTGTCGCAGTCGGATTGTATAATCCGCCGTATTATATTACGGCTAGCCGTTATCAAAAACAGGGCTAACGATTAGCCGGATTGAATGCGGGTGAATGAAAGTCCGCCGGAATGTATTCGACACCATACGCTCTTCTACACGACAGCGACTCAGTAGCCGCCTCTTCCTTAACCTAACCTAACCTACTTTACGGTAGCAGTTCGGTTCTAGTGCTTCGCTGACCGATGCCGCGGTACGTTCGCTTTGCTCGCTCGGCTCGCAGGCTGTTGTGGTCGCAATTCTAAACCTACATTCGACATTACTGCTAGCAGTGCGGTTCTGGCTATTCGTACAACTCGACTGGCCAACTCTACTGTCACTCGTGTAAGAGAGTATTTCTAACTATGTTTGGTCTAGCCAGCCACATTAGAGCTCATAATAGGCAAAGTCCATAATGTTTTGTATACTTAGGGTCGCCGTCATCGAAATCGATGAGGAGGACTCTATATATAATGCAGCTAAACGTGGGCCACCTTATTGAAGAACATATCTGGGGGCACGGTAGTGCCCCCGCCAAGACGAACACAAAAGAGGCGGGGCACTACCTACCTTTTCTCGATCGCATTGACAATCTGGCTAATTATTAACCGCTGCATTTCAAAACGACCCTGTTTGTAGACCCTGACTTCTTGACTGGCTTATCGGTCTTCCAGTAATCGGGGAACATAAAAAGACATCCCGCGAACCAAAAAACACTCTTTTTAGGGTTCCGTAGTCAACTAGGAACCCTTTTTGTTTCGCCATGTCCATCTATCCGTCTGTCTGTCTGTCTGTCTGTCTGTCTGTCCGCGGCTTGGCTCCGTGATCATTAGTACTAGAAAGCTGAAATTTGGTATGAGTATGTGTACTTAAGTATCACGCCGACAAAACGGTAAAAAAAAAACTAAATAAAAAAACTTTTTTCTGGTACCTCCCGTAAACCTAAAGTGGGGGTGATTTTTTTCCCCGTTCCAACACTAGTGTGTGGGGTGTCGTTGAAAAGGTATTTTAAAAATAATAGGGGTCTTCAAATATATTTTTTATAATAAAGTCAGCAGTTTTGTAAATATTCGCTCCAGAAATCCAAAAAATAGCGTCCCCCCCTCTCCAAGTTTTCAACCACGGGTCAACAATATTGTGGATTTTTTTTTTTTTAATTTGACCTTATAAGCACTTTCAATGAAAACTATATTGAATAAAATCGGTTGAGCCGTTTTTGAGTTATCGCACAAATTCATAACTTTCGCGGTATCCTTATACTTCCAACGTTACACATATTAGTTAAGTGCAGTACTGTATTAAAACATTCGCTCAATCTGGTGCGTATCATCTATCGATGACTTCCAGAAGTTAATAACTAATTACAGTTACTTTGGCGTTTACGACCTTTGTATAGAGCTTGAAATCTTTTTCGTAATTTAAACCTCGGGCTTAAAACCGCTGTGTCTATTGTGAAGGATGGGCAACCACGGAACCCTACACTGAGCGTGGCCCGACATGCTCTTGCCCGGTTTTTTTAAATCGGTTAAAAATGCATCGGTTAAAATAGCTGAAACTGGAGGAAGTATTTTTAAGTATTGTCTTATATTTTCATCTTTGTCCCGTCGAAACCCTTCTTGAGCTAAATTCCTCTCAGATTTCTAACCAAACGCCACCCTCGGGAAATATTGTCTATTATTAACACCGAAAACATAAACCGAAGCCTAAACCATCATTTCAATGGCGCTATCTCAAAGGCGTTGCTTATCACATCTGATAACAGTCCAAAATATACAAAAGCAACCTTAATACTTTCGAATAAGCTTTAAATTTAATAGCCGTATTCAAGGATGAAACAATAGGGCTGCCAACAAATGATTTTCAGCTATCGGCATAGAGCGTTAGGGTTGGCGTCACGTTGAAGGAAAAATAGGTTTGATGTATTAAAGTGGCGATGCTATGTGTGTTGGAATTTTATTCGTTACCGCGTAGAGTGTGTTTTGGCATGTTGTAGTGGAAGGATACTCCGACCTAGTGGTATTTACGTGACCTACTTTAGGTTTATTATGAACCCTACTATTTCGAGATAAAAAGTCGTAAGTCCCAGCGGTTTTCAACGAAAATATGACCTTGCGTTATTAGGATAGTTGACAGTTTTTCAGCAAAATATAGCGATATCTAGGAATTTATCGATGTTTGGTATTATGTTATGATAGGAAAACAAAGAAAGGATTTCGTGAAAAAGTTTTTTCAGTTTAGTAAAACGGTGTAGATTTATCATTCCTTGCTATTTGTTCGTTCCTTTAAGGATACAAGGTACTCATGTTTTGGTATGGCTAGAGACGATGTTAAGCGTCCGGATGGAGCAACATTCGGGAAATCCTGATGTGGTATGTGACATGTGTCGTTACGTTCGGCGCATTCCACATTCAGATTTATTTATTTATTATTCAAATAAGTAACACAGCATTTCAGTAAAAACCAAGGCACTGTGAACTACAAAAATACATTATTATAAACAAAGACTTAAAATTACTTAGACTTAGGCGACACAATGACGTGGCTCCGTTGCGTCGTCTGATCTGGTGGAGAATACGGCAGATTGCCCCGGAACTGCAGAGACACGACACCCTTCGATCTGCACTTGCGATTGTGTCCTGCAGTGGCCGCGGCAAGCGCACCTCAAACGAGCTGAAGTATACGTAGTGGGACTACAGCTGGTGCATCCTCAGTGAGTAGCCAGTCTTCCGGCGGACGTACTCCACCATATCGTCTGCCACGGCGTGGCGAGTGATGCAAGCGAGACACATAGAGCGCCTTACTAGGTGTCGCAATCCGAAGACTAGAACCAACTGGCTCAGCAGTGCCTCTCAGAGTCTTGCGGGGAACCCTACGCGCCTTGCTCTCCCTTTCCCCCAGTGTGTATCCCTCCTTAACATTGGTGAGGCAGGACTTTTCCTTATCAGGAACCCGCACTAAGGAAAACCCAGGGGACGCTGAGGACCCAGATGATTCGCGTAGAGGCTGGTGCGGCAGCTGACCAGGCCCAGGTCCTCAAGCGCCGCAAATACTCATGCCTCCTCGACCTTGGTCAGCTGACATGTAAAACCTTCATGAGGGCCCTGTCGTCGTGTTTGGTCGACCCAAAAGATCCTAGTTTCGCCCCGCTGTGCTACTCGCGGTTTATGATATAAAAAGTAGCCTATGTGTGGATCAGAGTGTCAGCTGGGGTATAGCTGACACACAAATGTTATCTTATTCGGTCCAGCCGTTTGAGCGTGAAGAAGTAACAACCATACAAACACACTCACAAACGAAATTTACGAAAAAATACTTACTGTTGAGTTTCTTTCGGCTTTCTTCTCACCAGCGGTATCCTCTTGGGAAATGCCGGTATATTCACAATTTGACTAGTAAAAGTGCCCTTGTGGCTTACTCAGGTACTAAATAAATTATTTAATTTCATTTCAAAGTTTCGCGTTTATAATACTTGTATTAATGTGATTACTTGATTAGTGGGATTAAATTCGACTAAATGTTACAAAGCTTTGTTGACTTCACCGGGTTTATGAAAGTAATCGAAGGCTGAACCCACAACTGCCTTTCCAGTTACTTGAACACCAACTCGCCTTGCCACTTGCCGGGCGAGTAGCGGAAACATGTCATTCTGAAAGAAAATGTTCATTCTTGATGCTATTATTATCCATACCTAATGCATGGCGACCACTTTTTTGAGGATGTCTATAAATATTATTTTTGTTAGGGAAAATGTATGTATGAGACTAACTACACTTAGACGGCTCTAAAAGTCAGAAATGACCGTCAAAGTTCAACGTTCCTACAGAGCGCTGAAAACGCTCCATACAAAGGCTACAGAAACGAGTCACTTCTCTGTTGGGTACCAATATTTTGTACGGAGAAAATAAGTTGTGTGCCTTTCTGGCCGTGAAAGAGGGCGTTTGGGAATATTATGGTTGTTTTACAGTTATTCTGTTGCTGAATTATGAAGAATTTGAAAGCAAATAAAAATATATAGGTTTTTGATTTAAAAAATCATCTTTGTCTACTTTTGAAGTTGATTATGTCGATGTCCCTTTATTTATTTATTTTCCTTTGACATATCATATTGAGCAATTTTTATTATTATCCACAAATATTTGCCCTTGCCGGGATTCGAACCCAGGACCGCCGGCTCAGTAGGCATCTTTACCACTGCGCCAATCGCACCGCCAAATAATGTAAGTAGAACTTAGTGTTGCTAAAACTATCACAAGAACATTAACATCATTATTCTATTTCTGCGTAAAACAGTTCATTTAAAAGTAATAGAAATAAATGCGAGTTCGGATCGGAGCAGAACCACCAATCTTCATTATCAAGTCCTCCGCTCACACCGAAGCGAGCAAACGAGCATAAAAGACCACTCGTACTTGCAAAATTGTATTGAAATGCAGTTTTTTGCCTAGAGGGGTCATGATTTAAAGAAAAATCTTAAAAGCGTAATTTCGCTTTCTTTAACGGGCATTTTTACCACCAGGTGGCGCTGTATGGCTCGTGCCGCGCTGAATCCAAATCCTGCATCGGGCTATTAAGATTTCTCCTTAATTATTGACCCCTCTCCATAGAAAACTGATGTTCAAAACGATGTTAGAATTTTATTATAGTATACAAGTTTAGTAAAGTTGTGGTGCGTGTGATCACAGGTGTAATTTGTAATTATATGGTATTCCAGGGTAGAAATAATTGAAAGCATACCACCTTCGCTGCGGCAATTAACTTAACTTGTGATTAACCATACTTGATATCGGGTCATAAGGCCCGCAGTAAAGGTAAATTACAATTTTAAAATGAATAAATATCAGACAACCTCACACATATCGATCTCGTCCCAAATGAAACTCGAGAAGGCTTGTGTTATGGTTACTATACGACGATATACATACTTACATATATAGATAAATATATACTCAAATACATATAACAACCCAAGCACAAATATTCGAGTTCATCACACAAATATATGCCCTGGCCGGGATTCGAACGCTATAACTGCTTACTTACCCTAGAACTATACTTACTTTTATCTACGTTATGGTGTGACAAGGTGCCAAAGGGCTGCTGTCTCCCTTTTAAATTTATCTCTGCTCCGCGGTCGGCGTACAAAATAACAACCACTTGCAATTACCGCACGAGCGCAGGCGAGGAAACTAACTTTCTGGAAGATTGGAGAATACATGTCATGGACAGGCATCGGATATTCGGCTTTGTTATTCGGTCGTAGGTATAGGCGGCTTTGTTTGACGTATGAGTGAGATAGCAATAGGATTTTGTCAAGTTTAGGTAAATATCGATCCGAATATCCGATGCCTGGTCATGGTGGAGTTAATACACTACAGATAATAGTTTTACCACTTTTATTCGAAAAACAGTGCATTCGTAGCCGTTCGCACGCATCGAGGCCAGGCCCAAAAAGCAGACAGGTAGAATAAGCGCTGAAACAGCCTTTATTTAGCTTAAATTGGCGGTATAAGGGTTGTATAAGAGAACTTATATTCCTTTTAAAATGTATTTTTTCCATTTATCATAATCCATTTCCATACTAATATTATAAATGCGAAAGTGTGTCTGTCTGTCTGTCTGTTACCTCTTCACGCTTAAACCGCTGAACCGATTTAGATGAAATTTGGTATATACAGTGAAACTTGTATAAGTGGGACCTGGATAAGTGAGAAACCTCCATAGCTGGAACTCATCTGCTGTCCCCACACTTTACCACTGAATTACCTCTGTTAGTGGGACAAAACAGACCTCTATAACTGGGATTCGTTTTTTCGATTATGTCTTCATAATTACCTCCATAACTGAGACAGCGGGCGTATTTAACCTCTATTATTGAGACTAAATTTTAAGTGAAATACTTTAAATAAATGGTTATCTTTGAATTTAAAGATTTCGACCTCTATAACTGCGATAATGTCAATCCATTGCCTCTCTAACTGGGACTTCATTTTATTTCAAAACGCGAGACAGTAAAAGCACTATTCTTTTGCACACCAATGTTGAAATATCAACATTATACCTAAGATTAAATTTATATTAATTAAAAATAAATTCTTAATAGCTGACCCCTAAAAAAGGACAATATAAAATGTCAGATTTATTTAATTTGTATTTTTGTACTGTTTATAAAAAAGTGTTAATATTTCTTGTTTATGAGGTACCTTTTTATTTCTGCCAACGATTATAATTCATGTATAATCATTATGAAATACACCACCTACCTACCTATTTTATTTAATAATCGCACCTCTATAACTGGAATATCCTCTTTTTTACCTCTATTAATGGAACCCTATCTAAATGGGACAGACATTAATCTATACCTGTAAATCTGAGACACTAGGTAAGTGGAATACCTCTTTAAGTGAGACAAATTTGCTGGTCCCTTCAAGTCCCAGTTATCCAGGTTTCACTGTAGATAGTTTTAGTCCCGGGGAAGGACATAGGATACTTTTCATACCGAATAAATTTAATGTTCCCATGGGATGAGCGGGTAACACCGCGGGGCACAGCTAGTATGACAAATATATCGATATCTAGCGACCCGCCCCGACATCGGACGGGCGCAATGCTGATAAATTATGCATGTATTATATAGATGATGTATTTCTGTTGCCGCTGTAACAACAAATACTAAAAACGCAATAAAATAAATATTGAACTGGGGCTCGCATACAACAAACGTGATAAGTTGCGTTAACTTTGCACCTCATTTGTATCCGACGCCATATATACCAGGGGGCATATGGTTGCTTTTTGCTTTTAAAACGCGATATATAAGTGACAAAGCGTCCGTATCTCACACTCGCATTTTGTCAAAACGTGACGGATGCTTTGTCACTTATTTATCGCGTGATAAAACGGATGACTCTCTGGATACTCATAAAAGCCGTCTGTAAGTTGAATCACTGGCGTAAATGACTGGTGTAAAAATCGAAACAATGCAACCATTAACGCTTGCGTATAGCTATGACTGGCTTCAAATGCGCGCCGTTTTTGCCCTAACGAAGCTTTCCACTCAACCTTCTGATAGAGTGAAGCACCATATAAACCCATGCCGATTTGTCCGATCTAAGAGAAATCTACCCTAGTCTGGTACTCACAGAAAAATTACCCTGGTCTGGTAGTCACAAAATTGTGAACGCGTGTCATTTGCTATTAACCCCGTTTTGGACTTATTGAGCCCTCCTAAAGAGTTCGTATTTTTTATTTCATTAAATATTTCTGTCCCCAGCTTAGCAGTCACTCTGTATAACCTTAATAAGTGGTTCTCGCTTCGCAAATTAAACACAAGTCGCAAGGTTGAGTCAAACGCCGGAGGGTACGATTATGCGCCCTCTAACTCTCTGGGGACCGTCAGCAGCTTAATGTGTTCATTCACTGTATAGTATAGTCACATAAAACACTACCTACAGAAGGCTCTCTCTTGTGATCTCAGCTATAGTGCCTGTAAACTGTATTTTGTTTTATATATTCATTTTGCATACTTATGAGTTCCAAGCGTTGTCGTGCGATTTTTAATTTCTCATTCTCGTCGTCCTTTTCAGATTTGCAGCTAATGTTGCCTTCACTGACTTCAGTTCCAGCTGCGTATTCATTTTCAATCGTTTCAGTGCCTTCATAGTGTACCTACCTATAATAACGACTAATCAATTATTTGAAATAGAATATAGAAAATATATAAACATGGGTGACAATGGCAATGGGGGAGAAAAAGAAAAAAGGTGAAAAATATAGAATTCCTGCTCCGTTTTCGCAATCGAAGGCATTTATGTGTCTTCTGGTGCCTCTCACCCTCATGGAGACAGCTGTACTGTATTTTGTAGGTTGTTCGAGTAAAAAGCGACGCAATGGATTGTGAAGCCAGCTGACCATCGCGTGCGCACTACGAACGTGCTCCGGTTTGCCCTAACACTTTTATTTGAACAAATTGGCGTGAATCGCAAACCAACCACCATGGCATGGCTGTACATGGCAAACGCGCGCCGATTTGTCCCGAGAAAAGTCGAAGGCGGAGCTGGTGCGTGGTCCACGCTGGTGCGTAGGCTATAAGCGCGACTCACAGCGCGTAAGTGACCTCTTCTTATACTACAAAAGCTAATAAAATACCACCCCTGTAGCCGCCGCGAGTACCACCCTGTAAAGATAGTGTATACCCTATTAATAACCTCTTGTTTGACAAATCAAACACAAGTCGCAGGGATGAGTTGACTCAAACGCCGTACTTACGGTACCAGAGGGACATATATTTTTAAATGTATCTACCATCGCAACGTAAGAGGCCTGACGAGAAAGAAGCGCCGATAAAAAACTTCCAGGCTGCCTTATAATTGTCAGTTGGCACCCGCCACAATGAAGTATTGTTTATATAATTTATATAATTTCCCTTAATCTGTTTTGATATACCATTTGCTTTGTATAATATAACGAATGATAATTATGTCGTTTAATTTCCAAATGATATAATGTAACAATATATGAACTGAGTTACGTGCTAAAAAAAAGCTATACACCTCTCAAATCACTACTTGTAAAGGTTGGGTTCGTTAGGTACTTTACGTCCTTACGCGGAAATAGAAGCCCCGCGAAGCGGAGATTCGTCGACTTCTCCCGTTATTTAACATTATTATAACAGTATACCAATTAATAATTAGAGTATAACAAATTGTAACAATAAACCTTTAAATCCAACGTAAAGTTATAAATGTGGCTTATACGCCAATAGTTGAAAAAAGTAAATAGCGAAAAAATATACCTTATCTGTCAGCAGGAAAATTGCTTTGACAGCCTCCGCCATTACCCCTTTAGTGGTCGTTGGCGTGGTAGGCAGCACATGACCACTTTAGTGGCTCTTGGCGTTCAAAGGGTTAAATAACTTTATGTCAATTTAATGTACATCAAGTGTATATATTAGTTTCTCTGTAATTATATAAAACATTAGAGACCAATTGTGACGAGACGGCAAATGTTTGACTCGCAAGATAAACTTGAGTTGGCTCAAATACTCGACTCAAAATTGTATACAGCCCTTTACCTGTATGTGTTTACCTGTAGGACTGTATACCTCTCTTATTGCCGATCAAATTCCCATTCTGAGGATTCAGCGAGTTTTCCCATTCCCGTTCTCAAGCAAGCATTTATGTCGCTCAATAGGAGCCTCTCAAATATTTATTCCATTGTAAGGGGTTCCGTGTTAAAATTAAAACGTCGTATCTTAGTATGAAATCTATACAAAGATACGACTTTGTATCATGGCACGGCAATAGGATGCTTACACAAATAAGGATTACGACGTGTATTTCATATTGTTTGCTCTCTTGTGAAATGTAGCATGTTTGTTTGTAGAGTAGCTTTCGGACTTAATTGTTTGACTATTATACTAATAACCCGTTGCCGGGGTGTGATGCTTGTTTACCACATGCGAGCTGGCCGCTAATTAGAAGGAGCTTTGTGATATTGTCAATTTAGCAATATATAATAATCTTTATTAATAATTATTACAATGGAAAATAGACTAAACATACTAAAACTTAATTAAAAAGAATCCCCCAGTACTGAGGCCGTCTGAGATCCCCAGCACACTCGCCGCGTTTTTCCTTTGAATGGCGAGGCTCAGTCTTTGAGCGAAAAAGGAGCCCGCTCTGATATTACTACCTACCTATTAGTTTTTGCGAAATTTCTTTTAAAACTTTTTTTGCATCTGACGACCACGGGCCAAATGTTACAAACGCCAGTGCCGCAAATTCATAATTTTTATTTAAGAAGGCGTATTTGCGGCGCTTGACTATTTGGGCATCTTCTGCGGCCGTCCCCGGTTTTCTGGCGGATCGTTGGGCATGCATGGGACGAGGCTAGAGTGTCCACACATGTCACATCCCATGCCAAAGGCCGCCCGAGATGCCATGGCACTAATTTAGCACTATATTACATTATATCGGCTTCATACTTAACACCATTTTCTGTTTGTAATGAGTGATATTAGTTGACACATTAAGGCTCGTTATCCGTTAAAAATGCTGTTTTTTTTTTAAGTTTTCTCTATGATCAAATATGTTTCTTAATATATTATCAATGTTACTTCTTAGAACAGGGTTATTGCAATTTATTGGTATATATTTTAAACCTACAGTTTTATTGATAATTTTTGTTTCAAAATCTACTTGAAATTGACCAAATTCTCGCAGAGAACTTATTTTCGACTGCACGCAATGAAAGCATGAAATAGCTATGTTACTTTCTAGAACTCAGGAAAAAGTAGGTATTATACTACATTTCAAAAAGTTGGTTGAATGATAATAAAAAAAAAAAAAGAAGGAATAAGGCCTCTTAAAGGAGAAATATTTAAGTGGGGTAAAATAATGAAATAAAAAAAGATACTTTGTACGTTGAAGATATGTTGACACAAAATAAGTGAAAAAGGTATAAGGAGGTCACAGAATCGTTTTTGTTTTTGTTATTTTACTTCGGTGAATAGAGACTAAACGACTGGGGGTAACAATACAATACAAGTACCTACTCTTTATTGCCTCACCTCATTAAACATACAAGAGAAACGTAAGGTAAAACCCCTTTTCTCAAACATGCAATGAAATGACGTCATAACGTGCGTTAAAACAGGCTTCGAAGCGTCACGTTTCGGGCGGAACAATTCGAGAGAATTGTAAAGGAATTTCATACAAAATTGAAAGCCTAGGCCGGGAAGTAATTCTTTTTTAACATGGCGTCTGTTTTCATGAACGGGCTAACAAGCAGTTTTTTTTTAGTGGTCTATTTTGTTATTTCATTGCATATGTTTGAGAAAAGCACTATTAAGCACGCATTAGCGGTGAAAAGATTATTATCCGATTATTTTGTATGTTTGTGTGTTTTACGTCTTTGAACCTACAACAGACCTAAACGGCTACACCGCACAGATTTGAAAAAAATGTTATACGTGTAGCTGGACATCCCCAATTGTTAAAAAACACCTTTTACCCGATTACGGAGAACCAAAAAGTCATAACCCACTTTCATCCGCGCAGACGAAGTGGGAAGCCCAATGACATATCCCATGGACTACGTCGACGACCTGGGTTCTTTTAAGAATCTCTTCTTTACTCTACGGTAAATTTATCACCTACCCTACCCTACCCTAGCGTTACCCGCTCATACCACGGGAACACTAAATTTTTCGGGATAAAAAGTAGCCTATGTGTTAATTAATATGCAGGCTATCAGCTAACTTTATACTAAAATTGATCAAAATTAGTCCAGCCGTTTGAGCGTGAAGAAGTAACAAACAAACGCATAAGTACACACAAACTTTCGCCTTTATAATGGTTAGTATGATTATAATGATATAAATCAGTCCCAACAGACCTGAAAACTTCATGAATATAGAATAGAATAGAATAGAATATTCTTTTATTGCACACCTCAACAGGAAATAAATACAAACAAATTCAGATTGCACGATTTATAATTAGTCTTTGACAGTCAGCATTTGTACCCGAAAGCAAAAGTTTCATCCCTCATCAGAAGACTTTCACCTTGTAACTCGCCTTTAATTGTGTTCCAATTCTATAGTTAAAGTATCACGAGCAGTATGTTGATTTTGTCAAATTATGTAAGAACTAGGAGCGTAGTTATGTAAGTTTTATTTCATCACCATTGCAAAATTTATTAGACGAAAGTAATCGATCTACTGCTGGACAAAGGCGTTCCTAAGATTCAAGACATCGAAATGTTGCACGCGCATGCTTCCTCTTTCAACAACTTCCAGTCCTGACCAGGTCTCCAGGGAAAAACCTTTCCATTGTGTCATACTTTTAAAGTTACTACATTTATCAATATAAAAACAGTGAACATGTCCTCTTTCTAAGTGAAATACGGAAAAATAATTAATTGTAGTCTTGAAAATATGAAAATCTTGCAGCGGTTTGAATTAACAATGTTTTTGATCATTGAAATTTGGATAGCTGTGGTCGACGTTGAGTTGGACTTAGTGGAGCAAATTTTCTCCTTTCTGTGGCATCCAAAAGTCTAAATAAATATTGTTTATTGCACATTATAAAAAAGTATAAAACTACTCGTATTAGGTATCCTTACCAGTCAAATTCTTATAATAAATCAATGTGTCTGCTTTATCAAAGTAAGAAACTTCAACTTCATTGGGTTGCCGATGTTGGCTAAGTTGGTTCAGTTAGTTGTACAGTTGACCAAGAAAGTGTTCTACCATTTTTGGACCTTAATGCTCATGCAATAGAGTGGAAAAGTAGCTGACCATTTTTTGGCTGACTTTACTTTGGAGAAAAAGGCATAAAATAAATAAGCATGCTGCGTCCAAATAAACGTTATATCGTCGTTGCGCTTATCAAAACTGATAACTATGTGTAAGATTTTTATCAATAGAACTAACACTCTATGTGCAATTACTAAGACATATATTATTAATTTGATTTCATTATTATGTTAAGTTTGTGATCACGATCCTTATTGGGAGATACTAGATTCATTTATTTATATTTTATTTACCTGTTGACTTTCCCTTTTATTTTAAACTTATTTTGACATTGTAAACATTTTCTCGTATTATTAATCTTGCCTAATTTTTGACGATCATGATATTAATTCGTATAATTTTGACATTAAGCAAATTTGTAATGTAATTTTTATCGTGAAATAAATAATCTAATCTAATCTATGTTTTATTAAAACAATTGATACACATATCAGGTTTGGTAAGCGCAACGACGATATGTAAAATAATAGCAGAATTAATGCCATGAGGTATTACCATATACGAGTATGTTGAACTTATTTTGAAAGTTTTTATGAAGTCACATGACTGTGCTGTGCTGTGTTGAACTGTGCGAGTTCGAAACACGTTGCCTAGCAACGGTCGTCGTGGCGCCAGACGCCATCTTTGGATTTATAAATATATTTTGTGAGAAATTCTCTTTAGTTTGTTTTTTTTTCGATTATTATTATTATCTCTTACCGATTGTAGGCGGTGTGTTCAGTATTTACAATAATTAATTTAAGTAAGTACACAAAAGTCACAAAGCTTATTAAAACCGTTTAAAAATAACCGACTTTGATCATTGAATCAATACTTGTAGGTAACAGCCTTAAGTAAATAGAGAATAGACGTAATTAAAAAAGAAACTTGAATTTTATCAGCCCACGGTAAATTGCGGATTTTCAGTGGTAATAATTTAGTTTACTGGTAACGACAAATTTTATTATATTAATAGCAAAATAATGCCCGTACAACGCGAATAAAAACGCTTTTATCTTTTTTTTAGCTACAGAATAGTCTGTTTTTTTATGAGGGGGGGTTATTCCTACCCATAAACAAAAACTCAAGATTGTTTTTACTCATACTCATACTCATACTCATACTCATTTATTGATAAAAATTTCAATATTTATTTTAAATTCCATTAATTCCACGTAGCTATTTTTTTATTTCATCACATTTATATATTTCTAGACGAACAAAAAAGAAACGTGGCATTACCTACCTTTTCTGGAACCATTTCGTCTCATTTTCAAACCCTCATAGCTTCGTCCTAGTTAACACCAGAGAGCCCAAATTCACATGTTAAGATGCAGTTAGGGAACATTATATAATAAGGCGAAAGATTTTTTCAAACGGCTGGACCAATTTTGATAGATTTTGGTATGAAGGTAGCTGACTCCCTGGATTAATACATAGGCTACTTTTTATCCCGAAAAATGAAGTGTTCCCGTGGGATGAGCGGGGTAACACTGCGCGGCGCAGCTTGTAATTAATTAAGTATAACACACAACTGAATTCTCAGACGACGTGGTTGGCGCAGTGGTTAAGCAACTGCCTACTGAGCCAGCGGTTCTGGGTTCGAATCCCGGCAAGAGCAAATATTTGTGTGATGAACTCGAATATTTGTGCCTGGGTCATGGATTTTATTTGTATATAAGTATGTATTTATCTATATAAGTAAGTTTATCGTCGTCTAGTGTCCATAACACAAGCCTACTAGAGCTTACTGTGGGACTAGATTGATTTGTGTGAGGTTGTCTGATATTTATTTATAAAAAAAATATATACCTACATTAAAAAAAAAAAAAACCGGCCAAGTGCGAGTCGGACTCGCGCACCGAGGGTTCCGTACAAACACTTTCCATCCCTAAGTGGTTAAGTTAAGTTTGCACCTGGTATGTATAGCGCCCCATATAAATTAGGTGCAAAGTTAGGTATTAAAATTTTTTTTTATGGTTTTCGTAATTATTCCTTTATCTATGCTATAAGACGTTGCTTCGTACCAAATTTGAAGATTCTGAGTTCACGGGAAGCACCCTGTAGGTTTTGATTCCCTTGCAAGTGTCGAAAATTTGCAAATTAGGTGCAAAGTTAGGTATTAAAAAAAAAAATTATGGTTTTCGTAATTATTCCTTTATCTATGCTATAAGACGTTGCTTCGTACCAAATTTCAAGATTCTGAGTTCACGGGAAGCACCCTGTAGGTTTTGATTCCCTTGCAAGTGTCGAAAATTTGCGGCATAAACGGCTGTATCTTTTGATTGCGTTGGCTTAGAAGTTTGATTTTTTCACAGCTTCAAGGGACAGTAGACCTGAGTAATTGATATAAATTTCAGCTTCATACGTCCACGCGTTCCTGAGAAAAAGGGTCTTGACAGACGGACGGACAGACGGACAACAAAGTGATCCTATAAGGGTTCCGTTTTTTCCTTTTGAGGTACGGAACCCTAAAAACAAAAAAAAATGCGAAAACTTTAATTAAGTAGTTTCAAAATCGTTGAAATTTGTAATTTTTCACGTGTTAAATAAACCCCCATCTCCGCCATCTATAAAAATTTTGAAAATCTGATTCGACTCATAAATTATATATAATTGACGAATTTACTCACAGAATTTCACGAGAATCGGCTAAGAAATGCGACCTTTAAGCGAAAACAGCCGGACAAACGTACATGCAAACATCCGGACATACGAAATAATGTTAGGCCAAGCTGAAACGAACACGCTTCGCTCACTCGTTCGTGATATTATTTGATGGTACGGAACCCTTCGTGGGCGAATCTGACTCGCACTTACCCAGTTTCTATTTACCTACACCCGTGCCATGGGCGATCGGAATACAAATTAATAAACCAAATATTTTCCAACCATAAACCGCTTTCCCATGAAAATCCTAATTATCGTTCAATTCTACAGGCACTCATACAATCGTCGCACAAACGATCCGGATCCCTTTAAAGGGTTCTTTGTTGAGTTCCACAAAAGGTCTTAGTTGATAGTTAGGGAGCCCAGAAGGTGATTTTTTAAGTTACCCAATCGCGGCAGATACGTGAACTAGCCGCGTGGTGTTACCCACTTGTACCACTTGAAGACTTCATTTTCCGGGGTAAAAAGTAGCCTACGTGTTAATCCAGGGTGTCAGCTACCTTCATACTAGAATTTGTCAAAATTGGTCCACCCGTTTGTGCGTGAAAAAATAACAAAAATACGCATAAATACACTCACAAACTTTCGCCTTTATAATATTGGTGTGATAAATTGATAAACAAAACGGGACTTAATGGAATAGACTGAAAGAGTCCCTTCAAGACCATCCAACTAACATCACGTTCGAAGCGTCAAGGTTATTATATAAACACATTTTAATCGCGTCTAAACCCGATTAAGTCCCATTTGTTTTAATAATAAGTGAATATTTTTTTAAGTTCTCCACTACCCAAAAGTTCTATGGAAGAGATCGCTCTTTAGCGATAAGACAGCCTGCTAATTACCTCTAATTGTAATTTTTTCCATTGTATCTCTACTGTTTGGTGTTTGAGGTGTGCAATAAAGAGTACGTTTATTGTATTGTATTGCATCGTGTAGAGAATCTGTAGCACAATTATACTACGAGCCTTTTATACCGGGCGTCCCAAGACTATAGGACATCAAGGGAAAGTACCCTAAATATCTTAGGAAGGAAATATTGCTGAAATAAGACTTTGTTTTTTTTTAAAGTCAGTAATTCTGCATTTAAAGATTTTCTAAAAATTACTTGCTTCGCCTGAGAATCTAATCGACTTACATGTAAAAAAAAACACCCCTATTTTTCTTCCTAAGTAACATAGTATCTTAAAAGAAAGGAGCAACATAAAATGTTTGAGTCTTTCAAGAAAAAGCTATTTATTGCCGACGACGAATAAAACACATTCATTGCCGAAGACGCGAATTCGCGACATCGCTAAATAGAAATTTGAAGCGTCGGCAAGGAATGTGATATGATAGTCTTGGGACATCCGGTATTTGTGAGTATATGGGTACTAAAAAGAGCGAATATCGGACATACTCGAGTGCGTCAGACTGCGGTAGGCTGAGCTAATTACTAGTTAGACAGTCAAAACATGAAAAAAAAAAACCGGCCAAGTGCGAGTCGGACTCGCGCACCGAGGGTTCCGTACAAACACTTTCCATCCCTAAGTGGTTAAGTTAAGTTTGCACCTGGTATCTATAGCGCCCCATATAAATTAGGTGCAAAGTTAGGTATTAAAATTTTTTTTTATGGTTTTCGTAATTATTCCTTTATCTATGCTATAAGACGTTGCTTCGTACCAAATTTCAAGATTCTGAGTTCACGGGAAGCACCCTGTAGGTTTTGATTCCCTTGCAAGTGTCGAAAATTTGCAAATTAGGTGCAAAGTTAGGTATTAAAAAAAAAAATTATGGTTTTCGTAATTATTCCTTTATCTATGCTATAAGACGTTGCTTCGTACCAAATTTCAAGATTCTGAGTTCACGGGAAGCACCCTGTAGGTTTTGATTCCCTTGCAAGTGTCGAAAATTTGCGGCATAAACGGCTGTATCTTTTGATTGCGTTGGCTTAGAAGTTTGATTTTTTCACAGCTTCAAGGGACAGTAGACCTGAGTAATTGATATAAATTTCAGCTTCATACGTCCACGCGTTCCTGAGAAAAAGGGTCTTGACAGACGGACGGACAGACGGACAACAAAGTGATCCTATAAGGGTTCCGTTTTTTCCTTTTGAGGTACGGAACCCTAAAAAATACTTTATCATGCTTTTTATTTTTCAAGATTTTTTTTTTTTTTGAGAGAAGAGTGCAATGATAAAGGAAAACGTAATCCACAAGCCGAAGAAACAAAAATCGTGTGTAACTGCGTGTTGGTGGATATCCTGTCCAATCTACCAACAAATGGCAAAAACCCAGAAATTTTTAATTTTGTTTTTATTTAAGTTTTTAGCTTTCGTCTCGACGACGCTCGAATAAGTACAATTTTAGCGTCATGGGCTCCTCTACTATGGGAGAATTTCCTAGTATAATACCTTTTGTATACTACGGAAACATAAGCGGAAAGCACACAATCGGCAGGAGGGTCAAAATATTTGTTGTGTGTTCTCGGAATTAGTCTTAAACAAATTTGATGGTGAGTACGGTAATATCGTTTATCAAGATTGCTTTAAATGTATACTGGGTGTGGCGTGTTTTAGGAAGAATAAGTTAAAACATAGATTGTACTCTTCATATTGAACAATATTTGTTCGAGAATAAAAAAAAAGTTTTCAGATGTTTTAGACTTATGAAATAATATACCTATCGTGATTTGTTTTTTTTTTTACCGAACTCTTACAGTTGACATCGGAAAGCAATAAATTGAAATTGTTTCAACTCACCTGTCTTTAAAAGTCCTTCGGTCTCCCTTACGCTTTTAGTGCTTGATAATCATAACTTATGCCATTGTTTCAAGTCACCCATGTTTCAAATCCCCTCGGTCTCCCCTACGCGTGTAGTGCTTCATAATCATAACTTATAATTGTGGTACACTATGACTGAAAAGTGGAGTCAGTTGGAGGAGGCCTTTGCTACAACAAAGCACACAGATATTGCAACCAATGAAACAACTAAAGAACCTAACCAATTGTGAAATATCTGTCAGATGGCTTATCTATCTATATATATAAATGCAAGTGTCCTGACTGACTGACTGACTCATCAACGCAGAGCCGAAACTACAAATGCTAGAGAACTGAAATTTGTACAGTAGGTTGCATTTATAAAGTGTACGGGGTGTAAAGGTTGTATGGGGTACAAGTTTTTTCTTTTATGTTAGGAACTTGAAACTCCGTAAAAATATATTAAAATAAAATGAAAGAAAACTGATGTCAGCGTTTTTGAAAATTCATCCCCTAAGGTAATAAATAGGGGTTGAAAGTTTGTATGGAGATCAAATTTTTTTTTGAGTGCGGGACTTGAATCTTTGTATAAAGGCATACTATTAAAATACGAGACAAGTGATTTCAGCGTTTTCAAAAATTCATCCCCTAAAAGGGTTAAAAAGGGGTTGAAAGTTTAAATACATTACAAACTTCTTATAAAGGCATATATATAAGAATAAAAAAATAATATTAATTGATCGTTATTAAAAATTCAACCTCTAAGGGGGTTAAAAGGGAGATGAAAGTTTGTCTTGGGGTTCAAATTTAATTTTAAGCTAGGAACTTAAAAATTCGTAAAAAGGTATTAAAATAAAATGAAATAAAACTGATTTCAGCGTTTTTGAAAATTCATCCCCTAAAAGGGTTAAAAAGGGGTTGAAAGTTTGTATGAATATCAAAAATTTTATTGAGTGCAGGATTTGAAACTTTGTATAAACGCATATAATTAGAATACAAGAAAAGTAATAACAGCGTTTTTGGAATTTCAGCCCCGAAGGTGGTGAAAAAGAGGATGAAAGATTGTATCGGGTATAAGTTGTATTTTAAGTTAGGAATTACAAACTTTGTAAAAAGGTATTTTATCGAAAGATAAGAAATCAAATTTTAGCGTCTTTGAAAATTCATCCCCTAAGGCGGTGAAAAGGGTGTTGAAAGTTTGTAGGTATTGGATCAAACATTTTTTGAGCGCGGGACTTGAAACTTTGTATATAGGCATGTTATTAGAATATGGAAAAGTAATTTCAGTATTTTTGAAAATTCAACCCTGGTGGTGAAAAAGGGGTTGAAAGTTTGTATGAAAATCAAACATTTTTTTTAGGTGCGGGACTTTAAACTGTATAAGGGCATATTATTAGAATACAAGAAAAGTCATTTCAGCGTTTTTAAAAATTCAGCCCTGAACACAGCACTTGATTAAAATACTATACAACTTTCAAAAAAGAAAAGTAATTTCAACATTGCTTGAAATAATAAAGATGTAAAATGTTCAAGATAAGATTCCACGCGGACGAAGTCGCGGGCAACATAGCTAGTAATAATAATAATAATGACTGAAATACATCGGTCTAAAGTGTTAAATCAAATTTGCACTGAAAATCCCAGGGTCCATGCATGTTTATGTATTTACCACAGGTATTTACAAATTCATTATCTTTCCAAGCCAGCGAGACTTATCCCTTCCGGCTATTCATTATCTTGAAAGCACACGAAAATAACCGAGCTCGCTGAAATAGGTTATACATTTTCAGTGTTTTCCAGCGAGGTTACCCAAATCACCCCAAATATAGCCACAATGAATATTAAGTAGAAATTTATATTTCACTCGAACTTACACATACCTACACATTAATTATATCATAAAGGAACGCCAGAGGGTTCTATGTGATAAATAAGTGACAAAGAATCTGTCACCAACACTCGCATTTTATCAATACGGATGCTTTGTCACTTAATTATCGCGTGATAAAAGCAACCATCATAGGCCCAATTCTTGAATCCATACTTAATATTATAAATGCGAAAGTGTGTCTGTCTGTCTGTTACCTCTTCACGCTTAAACCGCTGAATCGATTTTGATGAAATTTGGCATGGAGATAGTTTAAGATCCGAGGAAGGACATAGGATAGTTTTCATCCTGGAAATTATCCCTAAAAAGATTGAAAAGTGAGTAAGTAATTCATGATGACATTGATGACCCTGTAGAAAATGTAATTATCAGACCAACAGCACAATTGCTCTTACATTTGCTTAGGCGCTTTTAATAATCCCTTTTATTAATTAAGGTGATTAGGTGGATATCTATCGTGTTGTACGAGGTTGCTTCCATACTTCCAAGTTCCACGCGGATGTAGTCGCGGGCAAAAGTTAGTAAATAAATATTAAGGGACAATCTTACACAAATCGACCTAGTCCCAAACTAAGCAAAGCTTGTACTATGGGTACTAGACGACGATATACTTAATATTCCATGACCCGGGAACAAATATTTCGTTCATGACACAAATACGGCCGTGATCTTAACATTTCATTGGAAAATTTCAACTGTCTAAGTTATTATGGTTTATTAGATACTGTCTGGTGACAGATCGACAGACAGACAGACGGACAGTGGATTCTTAGTAATACGGTCCCGCTTTTACCCTTTGGATACGGAACCCAAAAACAACATACGATATGGAATTGACAACCTCCTTCATTTTGATTTCGGTTAAAAAAGGTGTATTTCCAATTTGCCGTAACAAAGCCGAGATATTGCCAAATTTCGAGAAAAAAGAGGGGTGTTTAAGTTTAACACGTGTATCTGTATATTTGTGTATCCGTGTGTCTGTCTGTGGCATCGTAGCTTCTAAACGGATGGACCAATTTTGTGCGGTTTTTGTTTTAGAAAGACATGTCCGTCGAGATGGTTATTAGCTATGTTTGGTGGAAATAGAACCAGTAGCATTTTCTATATCACTGATTGAACGATGGTCTCAAGATTACGACTCTATGCAGGCATAGTTGTCGTAGATTTCGGTTGTTTTATGTATTTTTTATATTTCTTGGCATACAAAATAAATACAAATATTTAATACACGGCGTCAAGCTCTTTCGATCTATGTATTAATTTCCACCTGTTAGAAATATAGTTGTTATGATAGTTGGCAGTCCACAACTGTGCGCTTTTCTAGAAATTTCCTGCCTCGCACGACTGCATTGTGGAATGAATTGTCGCTTGCGGTATTTCCGGACCGATACGACTTTCAAGAAAAGAGCGTACTCCCACCTGAAAGGCCGGCAACGCACTTGTGACTCCTCTGGTGTTGCAGGTGTCTATGGGCGACGGTAATAGCTTTCCATCAGGCGATTCGTTTGCTCGTTTGCCCCCTATGACATAAAAAAAAGAGATGTTGTCAATTAAAAAACCCCTGGTGACAACTAAAACTCACTAAAATGTCTGTCAAGCTACTCTTCTAAACCTCGTATCTAGCTTGTAGATTGATACTGTCATACGAGTTTTTAAGTAGGTGTCTGTTACTTACTAAGTTTTGGTTGTTAACAGACGGAATGATTTTGTTCCAGGACATCGACTTCGAAGGCTTCCGCTGGTTCCTGGACAACTTCCTGGAGTGTTCTGCCCCGGATGAACTGTCCAGGCACCTGTTTCTGTCGTTCGTGCGGCGGGACAGGAGACCAGCGCTGCGGGAGATGGCGGCCGCTAGTTCCGCCGCCGCGTGCGCAGCAGTTACAGCGCACGCCGACCATCCGGTAAGCAACGTGTTAAGTGGCAAAGCAGTTTGCCTACTGAGCCGAAGGTCCTGGGTTCGAATCCCGGCAAGGGCAAATGTTTGTGTGATGAACTCGATTTGGGCCTGGGTCATGGATGTTATTTGTATTTAAGCATGTATTTGTCTATATTAGTATGTTTAGCGTCGAAGCGGTGGTAGCCTAGTGGTTAGGGCATGCGACTTTCAATCCGGAGGTCGCGGGTTCGAACCCGGCCCGTACCAATGAGTTTTTCGGAACTTATGTACGGAATGTCATTTGATATTTACCACTCGCTTTTCGGTGAAGGAAAACATCGTGAGGAAACCACCTAAGCCCAATAAGGCCTAGTTTCCCCTCTGGGTTGGAAGGTCAGATGGCAGTCGCTTGCGTAAAAACTACTTAGTGCCTACGCCACATCTTGGGATTTAGGTAACCGACCCCCATTGAGAATTTATTCTCAAAAAATGGGACAAAGGCTAGGAGGATGGAGGATGAGTATGTTTATCGTCGTCTAGCACTCATAACACAAGCCTAGTAGGGCTTACTGTGGATTTGTGTGAGGTTGTCCGATATTTATTTGTATTTAATAATGCCTAAATGGGTGAGAACTGTGCGGCTCCAGAGGACTCCTACCGCGATCGCTCCGCATGAGGAATGAGCTATGCCGAGGTTTTCCCCGGGGCTACAGCATGCGGTTCTTCAAGAGAAGAGTAAATAGGTTCTTAAAGGGTCGGCAACGCGCGTGTGATGCTACTGGCATCGCAAGCGTCCATAGGCGGCAGTAACTGCTTAACATCAGGCGGGCCGGATGCTTTTTTGATACAAAGATCAAAATACAAAGAAAAATTTAAATACGGTGGAAGAGACCGGGAATCGAACCCAGTACCTATGGATTACCGGTCCAGCACGTTAACCTCTCCACCACCCTAACGCTAGATAACCTTTCGATTTTTTCGTTATTGTTTGTGTGTCGATCTTTGCATTGTTTATTTAAAAGGCCTTTACCTTATCTTCGTGATTTGATCTCTGTATCAATAGTTGAATATAAAAAATTGTGGTGTACCCACATTACTCGTAAAAATAATGAGAAATTACATGTTTCATAAACATTTATCTCAGATCTCTAATAGAATTCAGCTTGGAGCCCTTAATTAATAATAAATATCAGACAACCTCACACAAATCAACCTAGTCCCAAATTAAGCTCAAGCAGGCTTGTGTTATGGGTACTAGTCGACGATATACATACTTATATAGATAAATATATACTTAAATACATAGAACAACCATGACCCAAGCACAAATATTCGAGTTCATCACACAAATATTTGCCCCGGCCGGGATTCGAACCCGGGACCGCCGCGGAATCATGTATATTATTTAAAGGTTTGGCGCCTGCTCCTTTTATTTCCTGCTCTTCCATACTACCGTATGTGATATATTAAATTAAGTAAGCATCAAGACGGGCATTAAAGCCCCTAGGGAGGTGGGTGGCAACGAGACGGTGTAGTAGCGCAATTCACCACGATTTACTTTAAGCTGATTGGCGTCGACGTGCACACTATGTAGCTTTGACACTGATATTTTGTGACTTGATTCTGATGCTCCGTGACTTAAAGCAAAAACATGGCACTCAACCTAAAGGGATGTACAGTCGTCGTACCTAACTATGACTCTATTACAATTTAACTTTCATGTTTGAGCAGTTTGTTTGTATGAGAAGTGCCCGACGTAAAGATATATTTTCAGCTACTGTTTGTATGAGAAGTGCCCAACAATTGTCTATTTAAAGCTTATTATTTAACTTGCATGGTATGTTTAAAGTATGTTTGTTCGGGTGAAATCTTGCAACTTAATTTTGAAGCAGATATCGTCAACCGATTGAGCTGAAATTTTGCATACTTACTTAACTTTAATGACAATACAATAATATGGTACCATGGGGCTGATCTGATGATGGAGCCGGAAGGTGGCCATATGAACTCTATAATAGAAAAAGCAATCCTCCCGAGCTTGGGCTCTTTAGAATCGTCTCAGTGAGCATTTGATGGATATCCAAAGAAAAGTACAGTCGGCTATAAAAGCTTGCCACTAAAATGTCATTTTTGACAAAAACTTATTGAGCCTTTAAACGTATTATATCAAATGGTCCTATTATGATATTATACCATATGAAATAATAACAAATGTTATTATATTATTCATTTATTTTACCACCTGATCGTTATATTATTGATCAATATTACCTATATCATAAGTTGTTATAGCCATCTTCTCAATTGCTGTTCCATTGACAGAGTAATTCAAGGAACTGCCTCTGTCCTCAGCCGAAGCATACCCTGGCGTCGAGGATCCACGGACTGGCGGAGCGTCTTCAGCAGCTCGGGAAGGGGTCGGGGGACTCCGTTGATGGTGACAAGGGCTCCAGAAGCCGAACTGGTAAGTATCCGTTACAGCTAGGACAAAAGAAAGAAAGCGAGAAAGAAAGATAAAGAGAGAGAAAGAGAGATAGAGAGAGGAAGAGAGAGGGGGGAAGTAAGACAGGAAGGAAGGGAGGGGGAATGGATGAATGAATGAATGTCCACAGCCGAAGCATTCCCCTTCGTCGAGGATCCACGGACTGGTGGAGCGTCTGCAGCAGCTCGGGAAGGGGTCGGGGGACTCCGTTGATGGTGACAAGGGCTCCAGAAGCCGAACTGGTAAGTATCCGTTACAGCTAGGACAAAAGAAAGAAAGAGAGAAAGAAAGATAAAGAGAGAGAAAGAGAGATAGAGAGAGGAAGAGAGAGGGGGGAAGTAAGACAGGAAGGAAGGGAGGGGGGATGGATGAATGAATGAATGTCCACAGCCGAAGCATTCCCCTTCGTCGAGGATCCACGGACTGGTGGAGCGTCTGCAGCAGCTCGGGAAGGGGTCGGGGGACTCCGTTGATGGTGACAAGGGCTCCAGAAGCCGAACTGGTAAGTATCCGTTACAGCTTGGACAAAAGAAAGAAAAAGCGAGGGAGAGAAAGAAAGAAAGAAAGAGAGAAAGAGACAGAGACAAAGAGAGAAAGAGAGATAAAGAGAGAGAAAGGGATAGAGAGAGAAAGAAAGAAATACATCGATTCGTGACATGACCACAAAACATAATTACATTACAAGGGCGTGACAGAAATAATAATAGTATTTTATGCAATCGTTGCAGAATTAAGGTTCTTAAATTCGAGTACCGCGTTTAGGTCATGAGGCTTGCCGTGTACAGTGCAGTGACAGTGAACTGAAACGATTGATTATTTGAAAATAATAAGCTCTTCTCCCAGTTGAATTAAAATCACTTGAAGGTAAACAATTTAAAACCAGCTTAAAAAGCTGGCTCAGTGATAGGGTCTTCTATAATATTTGAATATTATAGTCATGAGTCAATCATGCAATTCATACATATGTGCTAATCTTCTCGTGTAAAATGAAATGTTGAATATTGTTCGTCCGTAGCGGATAAACTGTTGTAACTAAATAAATTTATGTTACCATCTCTAGGTACACAGTTATACAATAAAATAATTTTCAATTCTATTCTATTTTATTTGAGTGCGAAGGTGGCATACTATTTATTACAATACATAAATGTTGAATAGAATGTTGGTTGTCTACGGAGCTATAAATATTCGTTCCTTCAGCCTTATACTGAAATCAATATTCCGTCTGAACATGTGTAAGCACAACCTACACATTTTCTACAATTGCATCGTACTTAATCTATATTTATCCTGTTGCAGAGGTAGGGTATGACAGAAGAAAATTATTCTTAGAAAACTTAGAAAATAACAGCGAAGTATTAAGATGTTATCGGTGTTAACAGGCTATATTTGGTATAGTGATATTCTCAAATATATATGCAATGAAAATAAAACAACACCACTCAAAAAAAATCAGCTGATTAGCCTTTTCATGAACACAGACGCCATGTTTAAAAAATTACCCGGTTTAGGCCTTCAATTTTGTCTGAGATTCCTTTACAGTTCTCTCGAGTAATTCCGCCCGAAACGTGATACTTCGAAGCTGAAATGGCTTTATAATTCAAAATTCAAAAAGTTTATTTGGTTTTTACAATCTTTGTAGCTAGATATAATAAGGTTGGAACCTTCCATTAAGGGTATAGATGCTTGTATCGGAAAGCCCCGCTCTTCCTTCACTCGGTGGATAACAAAACCATTTGAACGCTATCTAGGTTAAAGATAATACTTATTACTAATTAAACTGTTACAGTTGAAATTATCCAAGCTTGTCGAGCTTAAGATACAAGGTTCATGTTTTAATTTTAATTTCACTTACTGGAAAAAAGCACAAGCTTAAATAATTACAGCTATACTAAATAATAATGTTTGACTAATACATTTGTAATTTTTAACGTTTTCAACCCGCCATTTTGAAAAAAATGGCAAACTGAATCGACAAGAAGAACCTATAGAATTAACAAACTTACTCACTAAAATTCATAATACCTTGATTACCTTAGAAAAAATTGATGACAAAACAGCTGGAATACTGGACATCCGAACAACGAAACAACAGGACATTAAGGAACTTTACGTCAAACTGAAATTTCGACGCCTCGTTCGCTTCTCTCGCTCGTTCTATAAAATCTTTACCATTATCATCATCAGTACTAACAATAAGTAACATTGACAATTGCATTCAATAGAATACCTAGAAACCTTGCCTGGTCGATATCGCATTCATACTTAGAAAGGGTGGGAGGGTGTTTACAGGGGGAATTGATTTGTTGTCGTAGTCCAGTAAAACAGCGTTTTTGCTTTAATATTATTAAAACTATCGTGAGACATCTTTATATAAAAACGGTTTAAACTCATATTAGACATGTTTCGAACTCATATGGAGCTCTTTATCAGGGCGTTCATGAGTGGGTCGCGAGTCGCGCAGCAGCACGGATAGCTGTCCCTGATGAAGAGCTCCATATGAGTTCGAAACATGCCGGACCGTTCCTAACAACCTCAACCGTTTTTATAATGGTTTTATCCTTTGATAATTTTAAAGTCTACGTTACCTTAAGTTACTGCTTTAATACAAGTTTTAGTATAGTGTTAATCAGGATACCATCATCATCATCATCATTATACTGAATCAACTGTTCTTTGATTGGCAATGCCACCTTATTTACCTGCCAGAACCTCATTGGGAATTGTGTTAGGATGTATGCTAATACCTAACTTAACATTCCCTAACCTGTGTAACTATTTTGTCTATGTTTGTTTTCCCCCAATAAATTCCCCAATTTTTTAGTTCGTGCACTATTATTGTTAACTGAGAGTTATATTTAAAAATTTAGAGGGTGCTATGGTTTTTAGGTCTTTTCCCTACCGTCTGGTGATATGGTAGTCAACAGTTTCGAGTTTAAATCCGACTCATAACTCCATAGCCTGTGCAGCATTTCTTTTGTAAAAATATAATTATTAGCAACATTTGTTTGTTTACGTTAGGGTTATAATGTTTTAGGGTTTTTTTTTCATATTTTTACCAATCTGAATGTTTTTAAATATATTTACATAGTTTATTATCTGTTGTCATTAAGTATTCGGAAAATTTTCATTTGACTGAATAAATAAGCATAGATTTTCTAAAAATATTAAAATAGTTTTCATACATCAATTGCGCAAGAATGACTTTCTATTTCACTCTATTTACTGGACTATGCACTCAGTGCTTGTAGTTTATAGAACGGGACCTAGCCGACCTACTACCTAGTTTTATTGAATGTCAGCAATCGAGGTTGCTTCTTACGGGCATATCATCTAGATTCTAGATGACAAAAGTATTGTGGCTGTAGTATATTCACCAGGGGGCCTATGATGGATGCGTTTATCACGTGATAAATAAAGTGGCAAAGCATCTGTCACTCACACTCGCATCTTGTCAAAACGTGACGGATGCTTTGTCACTTATTTATCGCGTGATAAAAGCAACCATCATAGGCCCGCTGGTTTGCTTGTTGGGATAGTTCAATAAAGCAACGTAATCGTTTTTATTGTAAACCACGACCGCTCGCTTCCGGTGACGTTCTGTGATAGTAGTGACGGTAGAGGGTGGGTGGCGGGTACCTACACTTTATTATATATCTAGCGACCCGCCTCGGCGTCGCACGGGTGCAACTCTGATAAATTATGCCTCTATTATATCTATGAACTTTCCTTTTGAATCACTCTATCTTTTAACAAAAACCGCATCAAAATCCGTTGCGTAATTTTAAAGATCTAAGCATACAAAGGGACAGACAGACAGCAGGAAGCGACTTTGTTTTATACTATGTAGTGATGAAGATGTCTATATTATATACTGCAATGGTTCCAAGAGCTGTAGACCTGGTTTAAGTTTTTTTAAAGGTAGAATCTCACACAAATCGATCTAGTCCCAAACTAAGCAAAGCCATAGGTAATATGGAGATAACATTCATGACCCAGGAACTAATATTCGTGTTCATCACAGAAATATTTGCCCTAGCCGGGATTCGAACCCAGCACCAGGTAGGTAGGCAGGTGCACCACTACAAACACAACTCCAATCGCGCCGTTATATTACATGAACCATTTCGGGCCAATAATAATTCTTACTAATGAAAAAACACAATTCATCATCATCATGGGCGTTTTCGTCTATTTCTGTTACAAACGATCTTATGTAGTGCTATGGAGACACCTGTTCCGGTGAAGTGACACTACTATATTGGTTACCTGCTTTACGTTAACCTTAATCAAAAATGTTAAACACCCCCGACGCAAGTAGCTGGTCATCATGAGACCCTCATTCAATGAGTGATATAACTGATGTAGAAAATGCTATTAAAACTGATCATAACTACAAAATTTGGAATTCTTAGCTTCAATATTAGCTGAGTTCTCGTCACTTGTTCAAATTAAAGCTTAATATCTTGGAAACCACTGGTCCTATTTCCACTAAACGTAGCTAAGAAGCATCTCGACGGACAAGTCTTTTGATTAAAAAAAAAACGCACTCAAATTGGTCTATCCGTTTGGGAGCTACGATTCCACAAATATCACACAAATATAGAGAAATACACAATTACACAAATATATACACTCACACATGTTAAACTTGAAGTTATAATATAACACGTTAAAAAGAATCGAGTGTATATATTTGCTATTAAAAAATTGCAGGCGCCGAAAAACCAATAAATGAAGCAATATTTATCTAATCAATCTTTTGACAGCACCGTCCCAATGTTTTACAGCAACCTCATTTGGCTTTATATTTATTCGTAACCAAATCCACGCATCACTGATTCTCAATCGGGATTTTTCTCATTTCGTATTCCAATGACTGAGGAAATAATCGCATTTTGGGAATTATACACCTTCTTTTTGGGAAAGGCAATTTTGAATCGGAAATTAATTTAATGCCAGTCAATAAAAAATGCCGTTGGGATTCCCGGGGTTCAATTGACTCAATATTGTGTTTGTAAGTGTAATTGTGGGTTCTCTTTATAATTCTCAATCGCTGTACCAAGTGCACTAATTCCATTTATACCTCTCTGATATCTCAGAAATCCGGTCGCGTTAACTTTGCGCCTCATTTATATGTGGCGCCACAGATATCAGGCGTAACTTAACTTGCCGTGAAATGTCACTTTATGCTGCTCGAATCGCAAACTTACCGTTTATCTGAGACATCGCTTAACTGGTGATATCTTAAAGTGCACTGGAATTAGCGCCGTTAGCATTGACTTTAGGGCGGATATACCTACAGAAATGTGATTATAATTATAAATATTAGATTCCATTTATTTTACCATCAACCTTACTTATAAAGTCACGTGTCAAATTGAAAAAAAAAATACAAAGGTTCCAAAGCAACGAATAATCTTGACGCTTTGGCCTGTTTTAACATTTTGTCGATGATCGATTAGGGCAGTCAGGCAACGCTAAATGACACGGGAATGAGCTATGTTGATGAAACATTGATGAGACAACAAGACATGTTTAATGCAAAGCATATTTTCTCCAAAAATCTTAAAAAGCTTTAGACGGTTACTTCGAATAGAACATATCGTTTAAGTAGACATTAAATATACCTACCTAATTTATTTTTCGCGTAAATATTACCACGTGAAATTTGGTCCGTGGCATTTAATAATTAAAACGACATACAGCGGCATATCGTGGTCCATCAACAACACCTAACCTGCCCGTCTAGTACAACTATGCTTCGCGGCTCTTGTCGCGTGATAAAGTGTCAATCTCTTACGGTACTTCATAGAAAGAGACAGGTGATACGTCTCTCGTGAAAAAGTCGCGTGTCATAGTCGTGCTAGAGGTACTGCCTTGATATTGTTTTCCGAGACGTCATTCAAATGTATGCATATCCAATGTTCCAGGGAGCGTCCACCCCATGTTCACCGTGACCACGCACCCATCGTATTCCTCCCACGAGCTTTGTCTTGGACGCACAGAGACCAGCCCCAGCCACAGTCAGATGTCCAGGAATTCCAGCCGGAAAAGCAGCAACTCGCTGCGGGTCAATCAGTCCACTAAAATCGAAGGTAAGCATCAGGTTTACAGTTGCCCCACCTTATTACTCCTCCTTTACCCCTCCTATGATCTGTGCCTTGGACGTATGGAGACCAGCCCCAGCCATATCAAATGTCTACTAATTCCAGCCAGAAGACCGGAAATTCACTCAGGATCATCCTTTCCACTTATCCTTAAGATCGAAGGTAAGCATCAGGTTTACAGTTGCCACGCCCTCTTGTTACTTCTCTCACGAGCTGTGCCTTGGACTTATGGAGACCAGCCCCCCAGGGTCAACCTTTTCACTAAAATCGAAAGTTTGCACTGGTTTATTGTTTCCACGCCCTCTTGTTACTCCTCCCAAGAGTTCTGGTTTCAGCCTCAGGCACAACCCGCCTAGATACTACAGCCTAACCTTAATCAAATTGTCCATACCGCTGCCACACCGCTGTTCCAGCCATCAATAATGTTTTTTTATGATCATCATTGGCCTTTTGCATCTATTAAAGATGATTTAGAGTAAAGGCACAACACAACACTTACATACATGGCTCGATAGACTTATACAAGAGCTTACGTGTGAATTGTTCTTTAGTTGCGAAAAAACCACCCGGAGCCTTAAAATTCTCTATTACGCTCAGAGAATTAGAAATCCTCGTCAATACATAGTCCACTCAGCCCCTCGCTAGGGACGACCCTGGCCACCAAGCTCTCAAAATGAGGACATCCAGCCAGCCCGTGTTGGGCCGTAAACCATAACCTCTTTTATTATCCTATACGGTGGTGGGGTCAGCTTTCCCTATTTTGCTTCTCCACTTCGCCCCGTCCTCGAATCGTCTTCGGAGACTTGACCCTCACTCATATCCTTTTGCACTACATCTGTCATCATTATCACGCCGTGAGACTATAACTCCTAATGCAATACTCTGATCAACCCTGCTTTTCCAGATTTCAAGCACCTCATGCGACGATCGTCAACGCTGGAAGTCCACACAGCCAGGGTGTCACTGAAGGACATCGTGTGCTACCTCTCACTCCTGGAAGCCGGAAGACCTGAGGATAAGCTGGAATGTAAGTACATTTTTATCTTCATTCGTGTTCCATTCTGGTCTTACTTTGACTTGGACGTTTCATTTTAGATTTCTCCGTGGCGTTTTATTATAGAATTCTGAAATTGTATGGAAAACAAAACATATTTCACTTTGAGAACATGACTTTATGACATGTTTATGACTTTTATTTCTTGAGAGCGTCATTATCGCTTTCTTTTCTGTTATATGAGCACTGATTACTACAGCACCTTTTATCGATATGTGTGTCCCTTACAGCGTTAATAACACAACACGACGGATTTTAATAAATTTTGGTGCATGAATAGCTGGATATCTAAACATGGTTCTAAGATACCCGACTATGGTAAAGACAAAAAGTTGGTGACGCGATCGAAGTTGCCGGTATTTGCTGCATTACATTAAAAAGTTATTAGGTAGGTACATAAGGATAATCCAAGTTCTGGTCGTTTTCAGTCATGTTCCGGCTATACGATACCGATGGCAATGGAGTCCTGGATACCAACGAGATGGACTGCATCGTCAACCAGATGATGACCGTGGCCGACTACCTGGGCTGGGAGACATCGGAGCTCAAGCCTGTAAGATAATAGTTTTTTCAACCACGTAGTAGTATTTAGTAATCCTCTCTGTTGACTCTCGAAAGCAGCGTTCCATGTATGTGCAAAGATGACTACGGGTAGTACGGGTGGTATCAGCATAAATGAATATGCGACCTTTCTTAATCGAAGATTAGTGAGGTCGTTTGTACCCTAAGAACAAAATGGGTCCAAGTACGCTTCCTTGACGGACACCGAACATAATAGTCACAGAAGTGACTTATTCTAACAATTTGGTTTCGATCGCTTTAATAGTATTCCAGTCATTCGAGAGGATCTTTTTGAACCAATAGATTTTAGTTTCTGTACAGGAGTGAAGAGAGAAACGGTGTCATATGCCTTTTTTAGATCTAATAATAAATAGTCAAGCAATTGCGTGATTTCTAACTGTTAAGATATCGCCAGTTGGTAATATGCCTGCCAAGCTTTCAGACCTCACAATGTGGTTTTGAATTATGTGTAAATCTTGTTATTGATTCTATCTGTAATCACAATCACAATATATTAAAATAGAATAAACTTGCGCACTATCACAGTTTATTTAAAATTAGACATAGACATGCGTTTACGAAATGTCTGTCAATTTCATTGCCTTTCAGCAAATATGATAAGATAATAACAATTCTTGTTAATGATTTATTCAATCTTAATCTCACTTTTAATATTAATATAAATAATCGTCAATATCAATTCAACCAAACTTATTATTTAATTTTCAGATCTTACAAGACATGATGGTCGAGATAGACTACGATTCCGATGGAACTGTTTCGTTGGATGAATGGAAAAGGGGAGGGTATGTTGACTTCTTTCGTTACGCATCAATAAGCGCACTAAGTAATTCTTAGACGACCCACCGGTCTGGTAGACTGTTCGATTCCCTCTCATTCATTCCCATTCGTTTCTTGGTCCCATTCACTCTCTTGTATCGTGATTCATTCATTCAATTATACATGAAATATCTCTGTATCTGTTGATTTGTCAAGTTTTTCCATCTGTTTAAAATTTTAGCCGCTTTCCGAAGTACACGTCAATTTTGTACTTACATGATATTCATTCACTCTCGTATCGCGATTCATTCATTGTATTATACATGAAAGTATATACAGCAAGTTATTCCACGGTAGATACTGGTTTTAATAATTTAGGCGCTCTCTTAATAATTTAGTAGATATGTGTCATTTTCGAGAGCGTTTACCGATTTGTATGGGGAAAGAACGTTCTCGAAAACATTTCCCATATGGGGCTTCAAAACGGGCCATATTTTACTGCAATTTCTGGTCGGCAACTATGGCCGTCCTTCTCTGACACCTTACGCTAGAGCAAGATGCAAATAATACCCAGGGCACAAATTGCAGGAAAACATGGCCCGTTTAGAAGCCCCTTTACGAAACGGGAAACGTACTCAGGATCGGCACATCTCTACTCCGAAGTACACATTTCTTTGCACTTACATCATGATACCTTAGTCCTTAAGGAGCATTTGTATTTTACTAGCGTCGTGTTTCCAGGATGACAACAATCCCTCTCCTGGTCCTTCTGGGTTTGGACACAAACGTCAAGGAAGATGGGGAGCACGCATGGCGGCTGAAGCATTTTAGCAGGCCGGCGTACTGCAACCTGTGCCACAACATGCTCGTGGGTCTTGGGAAGAAAGGGCTCTGCTGTATATGTAGGTTCCCGATTAATTTTCACTGATAGATAATACAGCATTTCAAGAGACTGCTGGTAGTCAAAAAACTACTGTAAATGCTCTAGATGGGGTATAATCTTTCCGACGATGTTTGGCGCAATATTATAGCATTCCCGACCGTATGTACCATTTATTTTCCCTCGCTCTTGATGCTTAATGTATTTTGACATGATTTGGCTTAAGTGGCCTTATTCCTTAAATTATTTTTTCATATTATGACACATATATATTCATAATTTCAACCAACTTTTTGAAGTGAATAATATTTTTCCCCGAGTTCTAGGTAGAAACATGGCTATTTTATGCTTTTATTGCGTGGAGTCGAAAATAAGTTGAAAAACAATTTTTCCGCGTGAATTTTGTAAATACGGAGTAATTTTTGAAACAAAAATTATCAATGAAAAATTCAAACTGTAGGTCTCAAATATATACCAATGAATCCTTCTAGGTAGTAACATAAATAATACGGAAACATGTTTGATCATAGAGAAAAATGTCTAAAACAATTAGCATTTTAAATGGAATAAGGCCTCTTAATAAGAAAAGGTATGGGTTCATTTTGGGGTTTTGTTTGTTTTGTTGTATTTAAACTTGATTAATGACACTTTTAAAAATAGGAGAAAATAAGAATCGCCATATCACCCAATGTCTGTATGACATGGATGTTAATTTTCCTTGTCCTGTATCTATAATACTAATTCGTTCCAGTTTGCAAGTACACAGTCCACGAGCGCTGCGTCCAGCGAGCTCCAGCATCCTGCATAGCCACGTACTCCAAGTCTCGGCGGGCATCCGCTACTCTTGCGCATCACTGGGTTGAAGGTCAGTCCTCTACCACCCAGGGACGTATTTACCCTAGGGCGATCCGGGCTATAGCCCGGGGCGCCAAATCGACAGGGGCGGCGTAGGCGCCCCTGGCCGATTGTATTTTGTTTTGGTATTGGCGCCATTCAACCAACTATTACTTCTCACCTTTTTTTTGTCAATCCACAATTTAAAATTTTCGCGTTTTCATCTGATCGTGTTACTACGCACCCCCGCGCCGAAAAATTTCGGGCTCGCTGCGCTCGCGTTAATATCTATTTCTGTTACAATATATTACTACGTAGTCTACGTACGTTTTTTTCTGATTGTGTTACTACGTACCCCCGCGCCAAAAATTTCGGGCTCGCTGCGCTCGCGTTAATATCTATTTCTGTTACAATATATACTATACTGTCTATACTACGTAGTCTACGTACGTTTTTTATGATTGTGTTACTACGCACCCCCGCGCCGAAAAATTTCGTGCTCGCTGCGCTCGTGTTTTCATCTGATTGTGTTGACTACGCACCCCATCAACGAAAAAATTGGCGCTCGCTGCGCTTGCGCTTTCATCTCATTGTGTTATGGCCAATAATGTTTTTTTTCCTATGACCCAACCCTTACCTACACTTTCTATATCTAAGTGCTTGATAAACACAACTACCATTACATATAAAAAAAGTTAAATATTTCCTTGACTTCTGGGGCGGCGAAACTTATAAGCCCGGGGCGCCAAATTTCAAAATACGTCTCTGCTACCACCACACCTTATACTGTGACACCACTTAGATCTTATTATCTTTAGGCTGCCTTTCCATTGGATTAGAGCGGACCAATCGCTTCCTCATAGGTTCGTTTTCCCCGCTCCACTTCAGTGAATAGGTAGGTCCATTAAGCACAAAATTTGTTATTTAAGTACTTTAGCATTCGAGGAACCTTTTGGCACCTAAACTTAATAAGACATCAAATGTTTCAACGATTTGTGGAAACATTTCCCATCTCTAATGTTTCGCCGAATGTTTCAGTTGTTTATTTTTCAAAGTATTTTTTTCCCGAAATCCGTAATATTTTCAGGATTTTATGAACATTGTTTTAAGGAAGAAGGTTAGGTTTGTTTTATAGTTATTCTGAAAAATTAACAGTTTTGGAAATGGAAATCTGGCCAAACGTTGTAACGTTTGCAGACTCGGTTGGCGCAGTTTGCAGACATATTTGTTCCTGGGTCTAGGGTAGGGTATTTATATATTATGTATATCGTCGTCTAGTACCCATAGTACTGCTTTTCTTAGTTTGGGACTAGGTCGATTTGTGTATGATTGTCCCATAATATTTATTTATTACTAGCTGTGCCCCGCGGTGTTACCCGCTCATCCCACGGGAACACTACATTTATTCGGGATGAAAAGTATCCTATGTCCTTCCCCGGGACTGAAACTATCTATATACCAAATTTCATCTAAATCGGTTCAGCGGTTTAAGCGTGAAGAGATAACAGACAGACAGACAGACAGACACACTTTCGCATTTATAATATTAGTATGGAAGTATGGATTTATTTATTTAACGTTTGTTGTAACGTTTCTGTTTCTGATAGGTAACCGATTTTTAGCTTTGGGTAGGTCTTGTGAAAGACTTGATCTATACTCTTTATCTTTAGACACTTAGTATTTCTTAGTGGTTCCGCATATCTCTGAATTTTTGATCTGAACATAATTTGATCTGCCATCTTGAAATAATTGAGTAACCGACTAAATGCTCATCAACTCAATCAGACACTTTTAAAGCTGCTTTCAACTATACTGATACTTTATTAAATTTGTTGCCAGGAAACTGCCACGGGAAATGCGCAAGGTGTCGAAAGAAGATAAAAGGCTACAATGGAATCACTGGTCTGCACTGCCGCTGGTGCCATATCACGGTACGTCGCTTTTTTTTATGTGCGATAGACAAACATTTGACCTCGAACGTACCTGATAAGTAAAGATGAGGCCTAAGATGAAGCATGCTTGTCTAGAAGGTGCCTATTCACTCTCGACTTGAAGAGGTATAAGTTATATTTTTCAGGGAAGGTGGGAAAAGGTCCCTTGTATTAGAGAACTGCTGGGTGCTCGTGGGTATTTTTGACTTTACTGATTATATTAAGTGCCTGAGATCTGTTATACATTATCACCCTAAAGAAATCACAAAAAAATGGTAGAAATATATTGTAGAAATCGGAATACGACAGTGCAGCATAGGCAATTGCAATTTAACCCTAAAAATCAGTAAGTGTTCAAAACAGAACAATATGTTCAAACCTTTTTGTTATGTATTTTTTTACTTCTTGTCGTCTATGATCACAAAGGAGAAACTAAATAATGTAGTAGCGAGTTGGTATTTTTATTATATTCATTGGAGTTTTTATTGAGTTGTTTTAGTCCTGGGCCTGTGTGCCCAAGGAATGATTGCCCGGTTATAAAAAATGGTCCTTCAAGCCGGACAAGTAAGAGCATTTAAAGCAATAAAGAAGTTAAGAACGTGAATGGAAATTTTGTCCTCCCCCTAACCTCCGACGCTAAAGATTGATGCCTGATCCGGTAAATTCGAGGATATCGGAGATTTTAAATTTGTAATTGGATCTGTTGTAGCCCCTGAATGTTGTATTGTAGCTTCACAACCGGTGTGTGGCTGGTAATGCTGGTGGGACTTGTTCCCTGGGGCGGCATGCACGTCACATTCTGCCACCGACTGCCATCCGGCCATTGGTACTCGATCGCCAGCGGTCGCTTCCACATCGCCCCCACCACGACCAGGTAATACTAATATGACTATCGCTAGGGCCACAGCCCCATGCAGGGGCATCTGCAACTTTAACGCAAGAACCTATATTGGTTGAGTAACCATTTCTTGGCCTAATGTGTAGGCGGCTGGAAATTTCTATGGAGCTGATATTGTCCATTCATTTCAAGGCTTTTTTATTATATTTGACTTAATTGAAGACCATCTAAATCCATATCTAATTCGTAATTATTATCACAACTCAATGAAAATTACCTATACACAGAACAATTACTCTTTTTTATATTTTCAGCAAACCCTGCCAACCTCCATATCCCTCCCAATCTCCATCTCCACACCACCAGAAGAGAAGAAAGAAGAAAAGAAGGAACACAGAGCTCCTCCTATCTCCTTCCAGATCACTCCTCCCGATGGAAGCTGTCCACTCTTGGTCTTCATCAACCCTAAGTCAGGGGGACGGCAAGGGTCGAGGGTGTTGAGAAAGCTGCAGTACATTTTAAATCCAAGGCAGGTGCATGATATCGCGAAGGGGGGCCCTATGCAAGGTTAGTATACGCTACTGCATACTTATATGATGTCCTTCTTTAAGTTCTTGGTCCTATGTAAATAGCTGAACTGTGTATAGATGCATAGCCTAACAAGAATCGGTCCTACCCAGGGACCGTGGCGCTATAAACAGCTTTCATATGGCAATAATGTGCATACGTCATATATATTTGCATTATCAAACGTCAGTAGCGATTTGTCAAGGATTTTTCATCACCCAAATTCAAAACATTATTTACTGGAATGCTGCTCAATTCTTCGTTCTTCTTGCGAAATAAATACTGAATCATAGCTGAAAACGGTTGTTCTAATAAGCGGACCTTCAAAGAATCTGATCAGATACAACTGCGGTCACGTGTGCCGCCCTTGTAATGGCTTCCACAGCAGAATGAACTGTAAAACTTTTTTTATGCAACTGCTCATGTAAAGTTTTTAAGAATTATCATTGATTGATTGGTTTCCAGGACTGCAGATGTTCAAGGACGCCAAGAACTATCGAGTAATATGCTGCGGTGGTGACGGTACCGTGGGATGGGTGCTAGAAACCATGGGTGAGAAAACCTTACTTTATAACGTCAGGGCGCTAATTCGAGTCCACTGTGAGATATCGCCAAATAAGGGATATCTCAGGTATATCAACTTTAACTCTCTTCAAACTCATTGCGATTCGAGCTGTATGAAGTAATATTACACGTTACGACCCGGTAACTATAACAAGTTTATATCGGAAATAAACTAAATTATAAAACACCACGACAAAAGTATAGCTGGACCCTCATTCAGTGAGTGATATAGAAAATGCTACTAAAACTGAACATAACTACAAAATTTGAATTCTGAGCTGCAATATTGGTTGAGATCTTGTCGCTTGTTCCAATCAAAGCTGAATCTTGGAAACTATGGGTCCTTTTTGCCCCAAACATACCTAAGAACCGTCTAGACGGAGAAGTCTTGCGATCAAAATAAACCGCACTCAAATTGGTCAAATTGGGAGCAAATTTTAATTTTTTCGAAAAATTTTTTTGGGATTTTATAAACATCGTTTTAAGAGCCCATTAGGTTTGGTTAGTTTTATAATTATTCTGAAAAGTTGTCAGTTTTGGAAAAATGAGAATTTCGGACAAATGAAAATTTGGCAAAACGTTACAGACGGGAAACAAAAATTAGTGTTTCAAATAGGTAATCCCATTGCTTACATTCTAGTCTCTGCAATATTGTGGTATTGTTTTCAGATAAAGTGCAGATGGAGACCCAACCAGCTGTAGGAGTGATACCGCTCGGCACTGGAAACGATCTAGCTCGGTGCTTGCGATGGGGAGGAGGGTAATTTTTTTCATTTTTTTAAAGTAAGGTAGACTGCTCCAGTGTGACAGAGAAAGTAACTGGGAGCTCATTGTTTCCTAAAAACCTTATTTCGTTGGATGTTTCATTTCGCCGAAAGTCATTTAGCAGAATTTATATTCCTCTGTTAAATTTTTCATGATGCTTGCATATCAGCCTAATTGATTACAATGCGACCAAAAAGAGTAGAAATTAAATAGTGGCAATACTGTAGTGTCGTCCCCGTTTTCTTACATTGATTAGAAAGGGAGGACACTACAGTATTGCCACTTTTTAATTTCTAACGTAAGATATAACGGACACTATAAATAATGTAATTAACTGGTTAAATAATAACAATCTCAAAATTAACATTAATAAGACAAACATAATTCAATTCAGGACATATCGAAATAAGGATAATAATATAAATATACAGTACCTACCATAACGAAATAATAAATGAAGTAGAATCCGTAAAATTCCTCGGCATCTATATAGACAGATTTTTTTATTGGAAACGTCATATTACTGAAATCTGTGAAAAACTAGATAGGTTTGTATTTGCTCTGAGAAGGTTAAGCAGCACCTCATCTAAAGAAGTAGCTCTAGCAGCTTATCACGGCTACGTCTCTTCCGTGCTGAGCTACGGACTGCTGATTTAGGGCAACTCTGTAGATGTCCATAAAGCATTTATGGTGCAAAAAAAATGTATAAGAGCTATATGTAATGCACACTACCTAGAACCTTGCAGACCCTTATTTATTGCCACTAATATTCTACCTCTACCCTGCATGTATATAAAACAGGCGTCTATATTTGTAAGAGAACACCCTGAATATTTTGATACGCATAGTAGTCGGTACCCCAGATCGACTAGACATAGAGACAAAATACACTTGCCAAGGGCTAAATTGAATATGTTTAAAAACAATGCTCCATGTATGTCAGTACAGATTTATAATAAACTACCTAAGGAAATAAGAGAATGTCATCCTAAACTATTTTCAGGAGCTCTTCATAAATGGCTTCTATCTAATTGTTTCTACTCTATAAAAGAATTTTTGTCTGGCAACAATTAATATAAAATCTCATATTTATTTAAATTAGTTTATATTGCAACTGGAGAGAGGGCGCTGCAGTGCCACTGTCAACATCAGCTCTGTGTTGTTTTAAAGATTAAAAATTAAACACGCCGATAATCGCTTTCAATTTGTATTTAGAAGTTAGTGTGCATAATGAATCGTCGAAGAAAACTCAAGTGTGAACTAAAAATTAACATATAGTGCTAAAAAACCGAACATAAACAATGATTCTTTGTGTCTATCAACAGTGACTAATACTTCCGCAAACTTATGTTTTTGTGTCGTGAAATCATTTTGAACTCTTTGTGGGACCCGAACCTCGCTTTTATATCCAAGTTCTCCTTGTGAAGTGGAAAGTTACATGCAGAAAAAAGAATATTATAATTAAATCGATTTATACAAATACCTACATCATAAAAATATCAACAGACCATCGATCACCGCCATTAACAGCGCCATCTACCGAGGAGTAGCAAAACTGAAAAAATTGGTTCTGTTGTTGGCCGCAGGAGGCGCTACCAAAATCTAACTTATTCTACCCACCGATAGAGGACAGTGTTAAATAAAATGGAAGAATTAACGGCATTAATTAGAAGCTTGCAACATAAATTTGACCAGCAAACAAATGAAATAAGAGATTTGAAGCAAAGCTTGCCGAAGACAATAAACGACAACATTGATGAAAAATTTACAATCCTAGAATCGAAATATAATACATTAGAAAAAACTATCGAAGACCAAGGCCGCCGTATACAACAACTTGAGCGCCTGTCCAGGAAGAAAAATATCATATTCTTTGGGCTGGAAGAAAATGAAAGTAATTTGAAGCAACTACTACCTAATGTAATAAAAATAATAAAACAGACAATGAAAATAAACATACACGAAGACAATATAGAAGATCTCAAACGCCTAGGACAGAGAAATGATGGAAAAATAAGGCCTGTTGTAGTAACATTTTGCTCTACAATTAAAAAAATAGAACTTTTACGTAAGAAAAAATCCCTGAACCAAACAACTTACTATATTAAAGAAGATTTTCCTCCCGAGGTGATAGAAGAACGAAAGAGACTAATTGGGCAATTGATAGAAGAAAGAAACAAAGGAAAAAAGGCGTTCCTGAAATATGATAAATTAATAATCATGCCTGAAAACAATGAGGATCAGGAGGACAACATAAGCTACAATAACACCAGGAAACAAAATAAGAGAAGCCTTTCGGAATCACCTGAAAGTACAAATATTAATAAGTCTCCGAATACGAGACAACAAAAAGCAAAAAAGGTTCCAAAGAAACAGAATTCTACTATGAACAGCTGTGTAACGAGACGTCAAAATGTAGAACCCACCTCTGCCCCGGCGCCTATCCCAGTCGCCGGCACCAGCGCTATGCCCTCGCCGCCCCAAAAAGCAATTTGACAACACGCGGCGACCTCTCCACGACGTTCCCCAACTCGGCCGGTCACCGCGGGGACTAACGACCGAAACCCTCCACACCACTCGCTACATATCTGTACCTATAATGCAAGATCTCTACTATCTAACGAACGACTCATAGAATTTAAAGAAGCAATAACAAAAATAAACTACGATATAATTGGGCTCGCTGAGGTACGCAGAACAGGCTACAATATTTCAGAGGATAAAGAACATATATTCTGTCATTATGGTGAAACGAAAGGCCTTTATGGCGTCGGTTTTTTAATAAAGAAACAATGGAAATCTAATATAGACAGCTTTGTTGCGATCTCAGAACGAGTCTGTATACTGAACATGGAATTCGAGACTATAAATATCTCTATTATACAAGCGTACGCACCTACTAGTACATCAAGCGACGAAGATATCGATATTTTCTACAACCACTTGCAGGACGCTCTAGAGAAAAGCTACAAACATGTCATTGTAATGGGTGATTTCAACGCTTGCATCGGTCAACGAAAATATGAAGAAAAAAGAGTATTAGGTTTGTACTTATATGGAAAAAGAAACAAAAGAGGCGAAAAACTGGTTCAATTCGCACTTCTAAACAACCTCACAGTCATCAGCAGCATATTCAAGAAAAAACCAAGCAACCTGTGGACATGGCTTTCACCTAGGAAAAACAAAAACCAGCTTGATTATATCATGTCAAATGTAAAGGGACGTTTCACGAATATTGAAACCATAAATCAGCTGAATTTCCCAAGCGACCATCGACTCGTAAGGAGTACATTTCGACTATCAAAAAACAAAAAAAGTAGAGCTAACTACAGTATCAGGAAACCATCATCAAATATAATAGAAGACGAAAAATTATTTCAAAATAAATTGAACCAAAACCTACAGAATTTCGACCCGACCAGATGCGAAAATGTAGAATCATATTATTCAAAAATAAAGAAAGCTATCACCGATGCGTCGATCTCTACAAAAAAGCCTGCGAGCAGAACACGTAGTATTATTTCTGAAAATACAAGAACGCTGCTGAATAGAAGGAAGGAACTGCAAAACAAGAAACCTTTAACTAAAGAAGAAAAACTGGAACTTCGCAACTTGTATAAAAATGTTCATAAAATAATTAAGAAAGAATATGAAGAACATAGGTTAAAGAAAATTGAAAATCACCTAAACACCACAGGAAGCTTGAAAAGGGGATACAAGGCGCTAAATTTAACAAAAAATTGGATTCCCAACTTAAACGAAACCCCGTCTGGTAAAGAAATCTACTCAAGGTCTCAGATAATAAACACAGCAACAAATTTCTACAGAAATCTATACTCTGCACAAAATCCTTCAAGTCAAACCTCTACTGAAATCACTGAAAACTCAACGACCCTACGTCCCCCGACACTACAACGGTTTACTATTGCGGAGGTTGATAAGAAAATAAAGAGCTTAAAGAAAGAAAAAAGTTGTGGCCCAGACAATATAAGCAATGAAATAATATTAGCTGGAAGATGCCTACTGGTGCCTTTTCTTACCACACTTTTTAATACAATTCTGGAACTTAGTGAAATACCAAAAGAATGGGCCCAATCAGACATTATTTTAATATACAAAAAAGGAGATCCCGCAAATATTGCTAACTACCGGCCTATTAGCCTACAGTCAAACCTTTACAAGTTATTTGCCTCATTGTTGGAACAACGAGTCTATGCACTTGCTGAAAAATACCAGTCAGTTGAACAGGCAGGGTTCAGAAAACATTTTTCGACCACAGATCACATACACGTTTTAGATCAAGTCATTGAGAAATATGAAGAACAAAGACGCCCCATCTACCTGGCATTCATTAACTACGCCAAAGCTTTTGACTCTATTTCTCATGACAGTATTTGGAAAGCTCTCCAAGATTGTAAAATACCGTTAGAAACAATCAAACTAATTCAAGACATATACAAGAAAAGCGTTAGTCGAGTAAAGTTAGATAAAAAAGGTCCCGAAATAAAAATTAGTAGAGGCGTTAGACAGGGCGACCCCCTGTCTCCTACATTATTTATAACTGTACTGGAAAATATCATGAAGAAGCTCGATTGGTCACAGAAAGGTATAAATATAAAAGGAAATTATTTGAGCAACCTAAGATTTGCTGACGACATCGTGTTATTCTCAGAAACTGCATCACAACTTGAGAGGATGATAAATGAACTAAACTCTTCAAGCCGCAATATTGGCTTAGAATTAAACACAGATAAAACGAAAATTATGACCAACTTTTTGGAAATACCCATTCTTGCGGAGAACCGACCATTGGAGTATGTGCAAGAATACGTGTACCTGGGTAAACAGATATCGTTCATGAAGTCGAGACACCGTGACGAATTAAAAAGACGCATAAATATGACATGGAACAAGTTTTGGAGCAACAAAGAAGTTCTAAAATCTAATTTACCTCTACGGTTAAAAAAGAAAATCCTTGATTCATGTCTCCTACCTTGTCTTTCGTACGGAAGTCAAACGTGGATTTATAATACGCACACAAAACAAAAAATTGTAACTTGTCAGAGAGCCATGGAGCGGAGCATACTAAATCTGAAACGTAGAGATAAAAAACGCCATACTGAAATAAGATCAAGGACAAAAGTCATCGATGCTCTATCACATTGTCATAAACTTAAGTGGAGATGGGCGGGCCATATCGCACGTATTAAAGAAAATAAATGGACTAAGAGAGTAACTACATGGCCTGGCCCCCCTGGTAAACGAAAACGCGGCAGACCGATGGAAAGATGGAAAGATGACATTAAAAAGATCGCAGGAGATGACTGGATCGTAACAGCGCAAGCTAGAGAAGAGTGGAGAAAAATTGAGGAGGCCTATACTCGTCGAGAGGTCCTTAATAATAGTGTGACATAAATGAAATGAAGTAATATTAATAAATAAAATTAGCTCAATAATAATATATCAATTAAAAATAATGTAATGAAATGTTAAATTAAATATTATAATTTTATTTCGCATGTAAATGTATAAAATTGTATGATATTAAGGAATAAATTTGGCTTTAATAATAATAATAATAATAGGTAACAGTCGTATAGATGGTTACGGCGGGTGACATTTTTCTACTGCAATAGCCAAAATAAATAGTCCATCCAAACTTCTTTTTAATAGCCCGGTTTCTTCTCCATATCAATGCAATAGTTCAATCGCCTGCTGGGACCGGTTCATGGATGTATCATCTTATTGATATGATCAGGAACGGGTCCCAGCAGGGCAACAGCCACAGCAAATTTCTCCAAGGGGCCTCTACGTGTTGGATCCATATCCCCACGCAAGCCTTCCAAAAGACCGGGACGTATGAGCCCGAGACTCAAAAAATGAGAAACAAATAATAATAATAATATTGCAACTAGAATATCAATTATATTATTATTATTAATTATTAAGTAACTAGAATAGCAATTATCTTATTATTATATTTCTGTATATTCATTAGTATCCATACAATAAGCAGGGTTAAATTCAACACACATTAAATGTTTGCATGCCTCTACGGTAGAACATAAGCACTTACTGTTTACTACATCATCTAATGTACCTACTATGTTCTTGCAAATAAACATTCATTCATTCATTCATTCATTCATTCATTCATTCATTCATTCATTCTACTCTTTTTGGTCGGACTGTAGGTTAGGTTTGTTTTATAACTATCTCAAATGGTGTACGGTGGCAAAGAAAAATGCTTTCAATGATCTTTCGGCGAAATGATACATTTGACGAAAAATAATTCTAAGAAACAGACCCATTGTATTGTAACTACGTTTTCTAACCTTTAAAACTCATACACTCAAAAAATAGGTGGTCTGTAAAGTCGGTTTACGGACTATAATTTTACGTGATAACGTATGCCGGCCGATAGAACAGACGAGAGATAGATGCGTCACAAGCCAAACACTTAGGCCGATCGTGCCTCTCTATCGCTTGTTCCGCGTTCTCACTTGCACGCTCGGCTCAGGCGGAAGGTGACAATCATTCATGCTTTTTCGTGCGTGCGGCCGGCGTTCATCGATTTATAAGACGTTATTACGTCAAAAAAATTGTATTGTAGTGATACAGACCCTACAAAGCGCAAGCTAAGGTAGCGCTTGACTGGTATTTTACTTTCAGATACGAGGGCGAATCAATTCATAAGATCCTGGACAAGATTTCACGCGCAAGCACTGTGATGATGGACCGGTGGCAGATCGAAGTGGAAAATACTAGCGAAGAGGTATGTGTTTGAATAATCATCATATTTATAATTAATTTTCTCGCATCGGTTCGTTGGTCCAATAGGACGCCCGTGCTGGCACGGAAAGCCGTTGGAAGCGCGGGTTCGAATCCCGCCAGGGCCGTTAAATTTTTAAATTTTTTGCTTCATCGAAAACAGCATATTTATAGCCGATAAGTTGTTTTTCCACACCTTATTGCGGATTTTTAGTGGTAATAATTACTTATACTGACACGGACTATTTCATTGGTAAATGTCGTTGAAAGGGTATCTTATCACAAATCCGAAACATATTTTCCCATCTGTAACGCTTAGCCAAATCGTTTCGAACAAATTTTCATTTTCCCGAAAGTATTTTATTCTTGAAACCCGTAATATTTTCAGCGAACCCCTTAGATTAGCATAAGAGGGCTTATTCCTTTAAAAAAAATTTTATCTTCATATTATGACTAATATATTGATAATTTCAACCAACTTTTTGAAGTATTTAATACTTTTCCCCGAGATCTAGGTAGTAACATAGCTATTTCATGCTTTCATTGCATGCATTTGAAAATAAGTTGAAAAAACTAATTTCCCTCGTGAATTTTGTCAATTTCGAGAAGTTTTTGAAACAAAAATTATCAATGAAAAGTTCAAACTGTAGGTTTCAAATATACAGGGTGTAACCGACTGCGTACCGAAAACGAAAACCGTAGTTTTAGACCATAATCACGAACTGAAAACGAGTGTTCATTTTCTCGGAAAACTCAAGGATAAGATTTTCCAAAATAAATTATAAAACTCGACGCGCAATGTATTGCGTCCAATTCTCTCGGGTGCAGACGCGCGGGGAGGGGAGCACGTGGCGAGCGACCGGTCCAGGCGTTCCCCACTCCACTCACGCGTCAGCGCAAAACATACCGTTACGCCAATGCGCATCGAATGACATGAATGAATGCAAACATAAAAACAACGCAACCACAGATCACAACTAGTGTACTACCTAACACCAATAACAACTGACCGATAAATTAAAACAGTCTAACAAGATTATTTTCATTCAAGCAAGCAAATAAAATGTGCGGGTAGGTAAACATTAATCCGACATGCGTCCGACCGCAGCGGCCTGCGCGGGCACACTGGCCTGGCGGATCAATGACCGGCCAGTACCGTTATCTGCCCCACTCCACGGGCTCCGTTTTGTACCGTTAAGCTTACATAATACTGTTTGTGATACATTGTGTGTTTTGCGAAAAATGCTATTTTCATGCGATTTTTCATGAAAAATTGTTACTGGTAGAGTTCGATTAACGGAAAAATAAAGAAAAAATGAAAACCCGCGAGGAAAAATTGTGAATTTTCTCAAAGAAATTTCCACGATTTTCCAGCTCAGAATAATGGTCTAGAGCCATGGTTTCAGTTTTCGGTACACCGTCGGTTACACCCTGTATACCAATAAATCCCAATAGCCCTGTTCTAGGTGGTAACATCAACAATATGTTAAGAAACATGTTTGACCATAGAGAAAAATTTCTAAAATAATCAGCATTTTAAAAGGAATAAGGCCTCTTAAGATTGTTTTATATTTATTCTGAAAATTAACAGTTTTGGAAAAAAATGCTTTCAGAGAAATGAAAATTTGTTTTTTCGAACATTAAACTCAAAATTATCCACAGTGATGCAACAAGCGTTTTTCAATACGATAAAATGTTTATTTCAGGAGCATAACGAAGGACTGAGCTGCATTCCGGTAAATAATGTTTTGAGATTGGTTAATGACAAACCGCTACTGATATTTTATAATGTATGTAGATGACATATGCACATTTTTGCCATATGAATTCTGTTAGTAGCGCCGCTATCCCAGGGCCATACTGCAACTGAGGAGTATTATTTATTTACAAGAAAACATTAAAAAAAAAACTTATATTAAAAGGTGGCTAAAACCATTAGGAGGTATTATAAAAACATGGCCCTTTTGGCGGCGTGCCCATCACACAGGCAGTATTCCCACGCTGTATTGCGATAGCAATTATTAGCGATCGCAAAGCCGCCTGCGCGAGGATCACCCGTTGTCTCCCTTAGGCGTTTGCTTAGTTGTAGAGCCCACGCGCAGCCCTACCCCACGGACCTAGTGTCTCTCGTTATGTCTCTAATAAAAAGGTAGATGCCTAAAGCAGTTCTATCTCTAGTATTTTTTCACTATTTGGTTATCTGGTTAAGAAAAACATTGTCCTATTTTTAACCCCTCGTATGCTAAAGCAAAAGGCACGAATCTGTGCGGGATATCTGAACCTTACGTAAAATATCAGTTAGTTTCGCATAGTTTGACATCGCACACGAAGGGTTAATCTGTTCATTAGTATAGTCAGCTTAAACATTGGTCTACCACTCTTTGACTATAATTATTTCAGGGGCCAATCATGGTTGCGTATATCACGTGGTAAATAAATGACAAAGCATCAGTCACTCACACTCGCATTTTGCCAAAACGTGATGGATGCTTTGTCACTTATTTATCGCGTGATAAAAGCAACCATAACAGGTCCCCAAGAGTATGAAGGTTTGGCTGACCGTCATCATAAATTAAAGAGTCAAACATTTGTAGTGTAGTATGTAGCTGTCTCCATCTATCCATATCTACAGCCAACTCCTTGATACGACAGGACGTTTACCTTCACTTGTATTTGTTTTATGGAGCTTATGCTTGGTGTTCCCCTATCCCGCTTACCTTCAACTTTTCCGATCCGACTTTCGACTTCGACTTTCGATTCCGACTTTTCCGATCGATGATTTTGCTTCCAAAAGCGTCATGTCGTATAAGGTGCCCAAACATCTTCCCTCTCTTATCCATGATGTTCAACATATTCCTTTTTCCGTCACTGATCGTACTTGATTTAAATTTTAAACTATCCATTTATTTTGCAGCAACCAGAGCAGGCTGAGCCCCCAGAGATGCCAGCCTCCGCCCCGCACCCAACCTCCGTTCCTTACAACATCATCAACAACTATTTCTCCATTGGCGTCGTAAGTTTGCGTTTGTCTCAATATAGTCAGACCACGTTCTCTTCCAAGCAAATTAACTGTAAAACCATACAAACTGACTAATTTTGTATGTTTTGACTCTAAACGTGAGAACAATATTATTTACCCTCATTGAATGAGGGTCTTGCAACGACCAACTTGTGTCGAGAGATCTTTACGACTGGAGCTAGGGTAGCGAAATGGTTAACGCGCTGGACCGGCAAGCCAGAGGTACCGGGTTCGATTCCCGGTCTCTTCTCCCAGCTCCTTTTTCAATTTTTCATTAAGCTTTGATCTTTGTATTTAAGTCTTAAATAAAAATTGTGGTGTACCTACCCACATTTAAAAAAATGAGACATTACATGTTTCTTAAATTTATCTTTACGACTTTTAATTTTTTATTACATTTAAAATAAAAATATATAATGTCGGTCAGGACGCTGCTATCTGCGTGAAGTTCCACACAGAGCGAGAGCGAAATCCTGACAAATTCAGTTCCCGAATGAAAAACAAACTGTGGTACTTCGAGTTCGCCACGTCAGAGCAATTCGCCGCCAGCTGCAAGAACTTGCACGAAAACATCGATATAGTGGTAAGTAACTCAATATTAAATTCAATTTCAATTACTATTTCAATTTCAGTTTCAATTCAATTACATTTCAATTTAATTAAATTTAATTTTTATTAATAATTCTGCAGTGCGACGGATCATCGTTGGAACTAAGCAAAGGCCCAGCTCTGCAAGGGGTGGCGTTACTGAACATCCCCTACGCCCACGGCGGGTCCAACTTATGGGGCGCCAGCGGCGTACACCGCAAAGGCCGCTTCCCTAACGCGCAACAAGGTTAGCTAATACAGAGGACTTCTCTCTCTCTCTACCTTAAGAATCTTCAATGTCAACTTCAAGTCAATACTCCCAAATGGATGCGAGATATGACTCTTCAAAAATAACATCACCAGCCGTTTACAATTGCTTATAAAATGTATGTGGCGCATTCTCGGGAAATACTGGCTACAGACCATCCTGGATCAAAATTCTGAACTAATCATTTGAACTGTTCTTCACAGATATAGGCGACAAACTGATTGAAGTCATCGGGCTAGAGAACTGTCTTCACATGGGACAAGTCAGGACAGGTAAAAATACTTTATTATGTTTAGAATGTCAAAAAAGATTTTTGGAACTACGACTTTGTATGACGTTACTGGCCAGTAGCTTTAAAGAAACATAATACTATCAGACCATTTTAGACATGCCTTGCAGCTGATTTGATCTGTCATTAAATACCGTACTTTACCATCGTCTACCAACGCTTCATCCAGTACTTTAATTCTTTCATTTGTGTAGACTCTGGCTAGTGCGTTAGGCCTGAAGTGGACGAGAGATCATAATGTCCCGAGTTCGAACCCAGGTTTTCTCCAATGCCAAGGAGTTTTTATACGTTACCGACGTACCTACAGGCTACCTATATGATGGTAGCTTCTATAAATAAGTGACAAAGCATCCGTCACGTTTTGACCGAATGTGAGTGTGAGTGACAGATGCTTTGTCACATATTTATCACGATTAAAGCAACCATCATAGGCCCACTGCTTGAGTTACCTAAACTTACAGGTAAGAACGATCCTGACGAACGAGTTATATAGGGCACCAATGGGGCCATAAAGTGTCATTTCCAGAGGCTTGAGAGATAAGAGTACATCAGCATTATGCTCCGGCTTGCTTATCTTCCCAGGTCTTCGAGCTTCAGGGCGTCGCCTAGCCCAGTGCAGCTCCATCGAGATGACCACCAAGAGGACCTTCCCCATGCAAATTGACGGAGAACCCTGGATGCAGCCACCTTGCAAGGTACTGGAAGTTTATATTTTTAGATGTGATAACGTCTTATAAATCGATGAAAACCGGCTGCACGCACGAAAAGGCATAACTCATTGTCACGTTCCGAGCGTGCAAGCGAGAGCGCGGAACAAGCGATAGAGAGGCACGATCGGTCTAAGCGTTCGGCTTGTGACGCATCTATCTCTCTTCCACTCCATTGGCCGGCATACGTTATCACGTAAAATTATCGTCCGTAAACCGACTTTTAACGGCCCAACATAATGTCTTCACTTCGTGTGATGGTAAGCAAAAAGATGAGCCCAAGTCGCAATGGCAACTGACAAGAAACCAACGGTGCCATATCAGTTGACACTGCCATGCTGGCCCGAGAGCTGCTTCTTTACGCTTCGTTTGAAGGGACCCGTGTTATAAGAAGGAGGACACTGGTATTCGTCTGTTGACAACCAAATTCACCAAGTAACAAATACCTACTTAAAATAATGCTCGTATCTCAGTTTCAATCTACAAACCAGATAGGAGGTTTTGAAGAGTAATGACAGAATTTAAGTGAGTTTTGGCTGTCACTATATAGGCGATATAGCAATGAGCCTCATAAGAAAGCTTAAAGTTAGTCAAAGGGCAATGGAGCGAGCTATGCTCGGAGTTTCCTTGTGGGATCGAATCCGAAAAGAGATACGTAAGAGGACTTTTAATGCCTTAGGGTTTAGGGATTTTCTTAGAGCAAAGCAGTTTTGCGTGGCAATTTTATTTTATGACTAGGAGGTGCTCGCAAATTCGTCCACGTATTTTTTTCTTTACCGTACATATATGGGTAAAAAGTAAAACCCTATAACCATATTTGTATCCCTGTACTGAAATTGGTTAAAATCCGTCTAGCCGTTTCGGCGTGGTGAGTGGACAAAGGAAATTATAAAAACAGATGGCGCCAGGTTGGCGAGGCACCGCACGCCCATGCAAAACAAATGACGAGCCTGATGCACGCTATGAATATTTTTCCTGAAATCATAACCCCCTCTCCATAGAAAAGTAATTTTAGAAATCTAGATATGATAGTATAGATGTAACTGTGTCTCATGAGTCATTAGAAACAAAATTAAATAAGTTATTTGACTACATTATATTCATTTATTGTTTTTCCTTTTGTCAGATCACTATAACCCACAAAAACCAAGTGCCGATGCTGATGGGACCAGCGCCTGAAAAAGGAAGAGGTTTCTTCAAACTGTTCACCCACTGTTAATCGTCTCTTTCACTCATTCCATGTTTAGATATAATAGAAAGAGACGAACATATTGTTTATGTCTTAGAATATCAGTGCAAAAGCACTCTTTTGATTTTGTTAAATGGAAAAGTGATGCCATGGATTTGATCATTTAGAATTGATCACAAAACTCGTATAGGGTATAAATTTAATAATTCCAATATGTATTAATCATTATAATATAACAGTAGGTATTGTGTAAATGCTTATTTATGTGCTTCTAAAATTGCTTGTGTACATCTCCCACCTGAAAATATTCCGACTGTTTTCTAAATAGATACATAGGAATTTTCCATTAGGATATATATTTTTTCTGTCTATATCAGAGATGTATAGAATGTACTGTATAATAATATTTTGCTGGAAATAGTACCAATAGACAGCGCTACTTTTTATAAATTTTTCGATGGTCAAAGATAGTAATGTTAACTATCGGTACAACTTTGCCCATTTGCACATTTTAAACGGGATATTTCATAGACAGTCATTATATTACCTCATACTCTGGCATATAAGGTTACTACTACTAGTCCGCTGGCGCAGCGACCTGAAGAGGATCTTGGCCTCCGATACAATATGACGCGCCGTTTTGAGCGATCTCCTCCCAGTTTTCTGCTTCTAGAGCGCGTAGGTCCTTCACTTCATTCTACAATCAGTATCTCGGTTGGCCAACCGGTCGACGACTGTCCAATATACGTATATGTATAAGGTTAGCTATCTAAAAACACAAAAACTTTTTACCTTTGTCCTTTTCAAATGCATTTGAAGTAAAACGTGGTCCAAATTTGTTCTTTTGAAAAATTGCTGTATAAAACCTTAAAAATTTAAGCTTATAAATCTGAAAAACTTGGCGTCCATTAAAATAGGCTTTTAAACTTATTTCAATTATAGTAATGTTTTTATTTTTAAATTATCATACGCACATGAGACATTTTGGTTCAATTCATCTCATGTGATGACTATAAATTATTAAGTGAATTTAATGCAATTATAATTTGCTGCCATTTTAAAGTAATATTTATAAGTAAACTATATTATGTATTACAGAATATAGGTAAATAATATTAGTATAATAGGAATATAATCAAGATTTAAATGTATTACGTCACATTGTGCAAATTGATTTTTAACGTTATTAAATTATTTATTAGTGTAATATTTTCAGCTTTAAATGTATATGTATATTATTATTATAGCAGTAAGTAATAGTCCTTCGTTATTATATGAGACTAAATGAATGAAAGTATAATTTTTAAATTAATCATTTCCACTGATGACTTACCTACGTAGCGAAAATGTAAAACACGAAATACCTAGTCTTTCTTACAAAAGGGTTGAAACATTGTAAATTATCAACAATATTAACGAACTTTTTAGAAATTTTTGAAATTTAATAATCGAATTTTAAAACCAAATCTTAATTAGTAAAAGAAAATATCATTAACGTGCCAAGTTGCCAACCTATGGAAACGTCCTACTATTGCTATGACAGCCAATGTACATATATTTGTATAGGATTTTTATTATCCAATTATTATAGGGCAAATACCTTTAGGATAGATTTTACTTTAGAATGTAAAATATTATTTTATTTGTTCCAACTAAAAAGGTATACGAACAAACTTTCAAATAAAAATTATTTATTACATATTTTAAGACCAAAACAGATTTGATGATGTGCTTTTAGATTTTTTTAGGACAGTAATTTGTACTATGGAAATGTATAAAAGAAAAAAATAAGGTCATACTTTATTACCTACAGCGATTGGATGGACCAATTTTTTTTTAAACCCTTATTATTAATTTTTAAGGGCTTTTTGAACATTTATTCAAATGAAGTGACTTGTTTTATCCGCGTCTTTGAAACTAATATTGATTAGTTCGGTTCGGGTAACCTATAGCACAAATAAAATAGCACGAAAAAGTCTTTCACTGGATTTTTTATATCTAAGTAGTCACCTGGACGCGTCTCTCGTTTTTTTATTTTGTTGGAACAAAGAAAATAACATAGATAATTATAATGAATAGTTTAATTTATCATTATTTCTGTCAATGTTGAAATATGTTGAAGCTTATTTCTATTATACATAATTTGTAAAATACTGAAAATATTATTGAAAGACTATGTGATTCTCGTTAATAGGTTGTTAAACAACAAAATATATTATGTACGAAAATTCAAAAATTTATTGAAAAATAATAAAAATATTTGTTGTCGACTGTTCCTAGTTGTAACTATACTATTATTATTGATTAAAATTATTTAAATATTACGCAGAGTGATATAATATTGACAAACTTAATAAATTCTTATGCTAATAAATTTTCTTGGGTTCTTACAGAATAAACCATAAACCGCGATCATTACTTGTACTTGAATAACAATTATTCATATTATTTTAAGGACTCAATCATGTCAATAAAATAATCCCATGTTTTTTGTTTGTGTCTGGGGTTTTGGGTTTAAAATATTTAATATAACTTTTCTATCTTGATTAATAATTGAAAATTATACTTGTAAGAGCTGAATAAGGCATGTCTTTATTACATCACTCCATGTGATGATCTATGTACTTATATTTTAATACATGTTGTTACGTTATCTACTTGTACTGTAAATGTTATAAATGGGCAATGTTACCATGAAATCTTACAAGTTTGCCCACACTTTCATTTAAAAATTAGTATTATTAATTTTTATATTTATTTTTTTACAAACCAGAGTGCCAGCTATATTAGTTATTTGCGTCCGTTAAACCGTTTGATTACAAATAAATGTATTGATGTCTAAAAGTCAACAATATGCACTGTCCGTACGCCAACGATGAACGAGTAGCGATTAAAGCTAGAAATTAGAGAAGAGGTGGTGAGCAGCGAGTGTGTGTGTACCGATAGCTTCATTGAGAGTGATCAATTAGAGGCATCGTCTATAATGTGATCATAATGTAATTTTTTATGAAAAAGAAAAGCAATTCACTCGGGCAAGGTCGAGAATACGTTGTTCTCTCGGCATGAGTTCTGACCGCTAAGCAAGCATCGCTATGAGATTCACACGAGTCTTATCGTTGATAGCTCTTGTCGCCACGATAAACCAATGAAGAGAGAGTACTCACTGGCAGTTTGAACAGCTAGCGATCGATTATAAATATATATTATTGTATCTTTTACTGATACGGGATATATATATGTTGTTCGTTTCTTGTGCGAAATATTGTTGAAAAATCACTTCGACGCCACATCATCGTAATTTCAACGTGTCTGTTACATACTTACTTTACATGTGTGCGTGGAGTCACAAAATACAGAAAAATCAAGTAATGGTCACTAAAGCTATTTAAGTATGTAAATATTTTATTTCAAAAATGTCGCTATGACAATGACCAATACTTTAAATTTTTATAGTGGCTATAAAAAGACTTACTTTCTGTTTTTAAGTTAACTGGCATTAAATGGTTCCATGTTCAATTACTGCTGTCACTATGTTATGTAACTGGGGGCAATGTTGCATGAATTATTACTTTGCTATGTTACGGAACAGGGCAAAGTTGTATGATTTCACGATATTCATTCATATTTGTAGGAAAGTGTAAGAATTATCGAATTACCTATCGGATTTAGTAATGATGCTTGCGCATAATTCAAATATACGAGTGAGTTTTTTTAATAGTTGGTACATGAAGCGGGCAAATTAAGAGGTTTTTTAAACCATGTACTTATTGAAGTTATTGCAGTGCCTCGGGTATTACAGATAGCGCTTTGGCGTGATATCATGTATATTTACACGTGAATAACGTCGCGGTAGGTCAGGTGTCAGAGCAGTACTCCGGATAAATAGAGGAGAAGGGATCGATCGCTACCTGCAATGTAGTCGATCACGTAATTTTTTTGTTTTTTTTTTTTAACCTCTGTATCATATTTATAAAAATGTGGAGGTGATTATAGCGAAGTTTTGCGAATAGTAGTCCGTTAATATGGATTTGAAAACATTCGGAACATTAAGACAATGAAATTAAACATATTAAAGACTAATGTTATGCTAATCTATGAAAAATCGTAAAATTAAACTACAACGTTGAAGGTTTACCTCAAAATCTGTCCGTTTCTACGTCGTTATTTATGTTTTATGTTACTTGAGCTTAAGTAGGTAATTTACTATTAGCAATTTTGTCTACATATAGATTTTTTTATTAACTTTTACATCTTATATTTTTGCGCTTTTTACGGTGTAGAAATAAATTCTGGGTTACAGTGTCGAGAGCAAAGAAGTGGGGTAAGGTCAGTTGAAACAAACATTCACACGGGATAAGCCCACTTATCATAAATATGTTATTTTTTTGTATTGTATTGTATGTTAAAACTTACATTATGTTAGTTGCATGGTTCTGCCATGCTAAGGTACAAGGCAACCTTTTTGTATGGAACTCCATACTAAAAGGTTTTTATACGCCTTCTCTTAGTTGTAATATGGCGTTAGTAGTGCAATATCAAAAAGTACAGACTTTTTGATATTTTTATGGTAGGTGCGCTAATCTCATGTGGCGCGCTTGCCTGGACTGGCCTTACCTATACCTTTATGTACTCGGGTGAAATTTCTTTACAAAATTATCAATTTTCTATGCTCTTGACTGTAAAATGTATATTGATTGGATTTCTTAAAATAAGCATCAGAACCACAACAAAAACAGGTCTATTGCGTGTGAGTATTTAATTACCTTACCTATATTAGTAAATTTCCGTCGTTTCGACCATCTTGTCACGAGCATGGTCTATGCTAAATGTACGAGTCAACTTCTAGACCGACACTTTTAACTGTTTCTGGCATTGCTTAAGTCTCTGTAGCAACCAAGACTCTCATGCTTATACATGTTTTCAGTTTATTATGCTTGTAACAGTTGGGATGAACGTTTCAACGTAAACGATGAATTTAAACATAGAGAAAGAGGGAATTTTACAACAAAGTACAAGTGAAAGTCGAACCCCGATTAAAACATAAATTCTTATTCCTAAGTATTATTTGGTTCATATACGTAATTTGAGTCACACAACAACGTTTGATAACTATGTAGAAGTTGTCCACAATTGCATCCAATTCCACAAAAATTACAGCCAATTTTAATAATCATGGCTATGTGTATGACGTTTTAACAGTCTTCTTACTCTGTCCACAATATTATTATGATAATAATTGTAAAAAGCCGCAACTTCTATAAGACAACCGAAAATGGCACAGAAATAAGGCGGTTAAATCGCTCAAATAATCACGCAGGTAATCAAGACAGGCGCAAGTTGATGTGCGTACAAAGCTCCTCGGCTCCATCTTCCGTTTTCGTTCAGGTAAATTAGCCAGTAACGGTAAACTGTAGTTGAATCAAATATCCTTTAACTGTACCTGTTGTATTTCTTTGTACAAATTCAATCCATTGTTTGTTAGATTAACCTATAATATTACAGTCAATCTGGGTAACTTTGGCCCTTTTCTATCTATAACATGCTACATTTACGCACTGCCAATTTGAATAGATTTACTGCTATAGCGCATGGATAATGTATTACAAGCAATGTGTAAATATGGGGCAATGTTTTACGGATGGGTCAAAGTTACCATGGTTTACTAAGTTATTAAATAAAATTTAGATTGTTTTCTCACTGTTGTGTGAATCAAATTAATACGATTATAGATAACTATTATTAGCGAATAATTAATTTACTATTAATAATATTTATTATTAGATGTTTCTTTATTATGGGAATCTAGCGTTGCGGGAAACCAAGTAAAATCTGTGGCAGCTTTAATAGTGTTAAGGAATATAAATTATTATTATATTACATTATTAAATATTGTAACGAATTATATGTGCATTTGAAACTTTATTCTGCGTTTTAATATTATCCTCACATTATACTGTCATATGACGAATTTCGGATATTCAGATGTCCAGATTTCTGGAAGTTCTCACCCTGATCTTACAGCAACGTCTAGCATAACTTTGACACGCGACACATGTCGCGCGAGATAGCATCATCCGTCACTATCTCATAGTACTGTACGGATAGAGACAGGTAGTATTGTAAGCAGGTTTGATAATTTGTAATTAAAATTATATTCTCTTAGTAAATTATAGGTGTAGGTATTTTTTTTTTTCGAGTCAGTTTTTCGAAATATTTCATGTCTGAGATATGAGGAATACCATTTTAAAATACAGATATGTTTAAATTGAAATTGATAGCGATAATCAAATCAAGTTAGAACAATTATTATTCAATTCAAAGGTTGTCTGGAAGAGATCGATTTTTAGCGATAATACCGCCTGTTGTCTACCGTTATTTATAAATTGTATTTGTCTTGTTTCCTTTTGTAAATTTTTATTGGTGTGCAATAAAGTATTGTATTATTATTATTCATTAGTTGTTGTAAACATGCTAATATCTGAATATTATATAGGTACCTACGCAATTAAATCACAAACAGTAACACATACAATAGGCTAGTTGATCCATTTTTGAAATATATTTGATACGGTAAATAAATGATCTTACCTAACTCAAAAAAAAAAATTTTGAGAGAGTTAGAAAGCTGAATTGTACGTATTAATTGGAAATGGAAATTTAATGAACAGACAAAAACGCCGATGTCATTTTTGCCTTCAGCTTATCTGTGGCGTGACGTAGAATACCGAGTAAAAACTATAGAAGCTAGCGCTCCCTGATGTTCGATATTCGACCGTCGTATAGTGCCGTCCCGCTCACTCAAATATACTTTGACAGGAGATCGAGTGGGTAACGCTATTCGACGGTAGAATTTCGAGCATCGTAGTAGCCCTTCAGTTTTATTTACGGGAGCGGTGACCTCACTATCATAGGCGAAAATGGCGGACAGCGTTTTAAAGCATTGCAAGATACAGAATAAAAACCATATTACAAATTTAATTTTTTCCGCCATCTTCTACTTTTATGTACTGAAAAATATTTAGGTTTCCTTTGCTACATAGGTACTATGCGAAATAAACATTAGTTTAATACAATTTAACATGAGTAAACTAGCCTATCACTACATAGTATAAAACAAAGTCGCTCCCTGTCTGTCTGTCCCTATGTAATATGTATGCTTAGATCTTTAAAACTACAACACGGATTTTGATATTTTTTTAAAAGATAGAGTGATTCAAGAGGAATGACTATTATGTATAATACATGCATAATTTGTCAGCATTGCACCCATGCAAAGCCGGGGCGGGTCGCTTTTTTTAATATAATTGCTTAGCGGCAACAAATCAGATCGTAATGGCTGACTAATGAATAGTTTATGCAAAAATGTCGACTAGCGTGTATTATCCCAATAAATATTTCACACCTGTGAATAATGCCGACATGCTTTATATCTAGTGCATAATAAGAACATGCAAATAATCACATTTTCACAAAAAATAAACGACATCAATGTGCGAATTGGGCATATTTTTTTGGTTTTCATTGTATTTCACTAAAAGTAGTTTCTCAATTTCGATAAAATTTATATGGGACCACCGCTGAAGTATGATCTACCAAACAGAAAAGAATCATCAAGATCGATGCCAATTGGAAGGATAATCGCGTCCATACCTACAAAAAAAACCGGTCAAGTGCGAGTCCGACTCGCGCATGAAGGGCTCCGTACCATAATCTATAACAAGTTTGTTGTATGGGAGCCCCCCTTAAATATTTATTTTATTTTATTTTTAGTATTTGTTGTTATTTCGGCAATAGAAATACATCATCTGTGAAAATTTTAACTGTCAAGCTATCACCTTTCTTGAGATACAGCCTGGTGACAGACGGATGGACGGACGGACGGACAGCGAAGTCTCAGTAATAGGGTCCCGTTTTTACCCATTGGGTACGGACTTCGGACGGACAACTTCGCCCGCGCAGAAGAAAAAGTAGGTTAAGACTTTTATACTTCATCGTAGTCGGGTAAAAAGTATTTTATAACCATACTATATGGGTGTTCAGCTACCAGTGTACCAATATTGAAATCAGTCCAGCTGTTTTTACGTTGATCGGACACAGACTATACTACAATCTCAATCTAATCTCTCTCTCTCTCATCTTAGCGTTTTCCCGGTTGCGTCCTCAGAGTCCGCTTTCCGGTTTTTTCTCCTCCATTTCTCGCGGTCTTTGGCATCCTGTGTTGTGAGACCATTTGCACGCATGTCATCCCTGACGACATCAAGCCAGCATTTTTTGGGCCCTCCGGCCCACGTTCCGTTGCCCACGTGCCCACGTGCCCTTGTTCCCCACGTATTTTGCCGGTTTCTGTAAATCGTGCCAGTGCAGCCGACTTTCTTCCATTTTGCCAGCTAGGGAGTTTCTAATGCGGTCCTTCCGCGATACTCCACACATCCACCGCAACCACAACGTTTACCGATTTATATGGGGAAAGAACGTTGCGGTCGAAACTTTTGGCCTGTTAGTCGTCCGACACCAAAAAATTAAAAAACTCATTACCTGCACAGTGAGTGGGTTTGTGCATCCAAAGAGGGAACGCGGCCACCGTTTTAGGGACAATGCCCCGGGCGGCTCTAGTACTGGAACCCAATTTTTTTTTAAGTAGTTACTTAGTTTTTCTGTATATTAGTTTTAGCTTATTGTAAATATTGTTTTATATGTAAAGATTACTTTACAAATCAGGAAACCTTCTCGAGAACGGCACATCTGACGCGCATCTCTCGCTTATGGCGCTGTAATACGGGCCACTGCCATATAATATCTCAATTTATTCTCATTTGAATTAGCGAACAGGAATGTGGTTCACATTATCTGCCATTAACACAATAAGTGCGGTATGCTAAGTTCCGCCCACGCTGCGTACTGACGTCTTGACATACATACATGACTTCAGGTATTGATAACAAGTTGAATTACAACCAGGTAATTCAGAAATAATTCTCAATAACTAAGCCTTTTAGAGCTTACTGTGGGTCTAATTGCTGTAAAAAAAACCGGGTCAATGCGAGTTGGACTCGCCTAACGAGAGTTCCGTACACATGGATACCGTTGCTTAGCCTCGATTATTGATTACGTACTTTAAATAAAGACCTTTACTAAGTAGTTACGTACGTAATACAAATACAAATACAAATACAAAATCATTTATTAACATAAAACAGCTTTATACATTTTAAGAGTATCCATCAGTGACCAAACTAGGCTGAGCCTGTATCTTGGCCATCTGCGAGTGCGGTTAACAAGAGAGAATTATAAAACAAAGAAATTATAAATTACAAAAGTTTGACATAGGACGTTCGATATTGAATAAAAGTTTAAAATTCGCGGCTTTTACTTATTCTAAAATATTATTATATTAAAAAGTACAATAACTACAATGCAACTACAATTACTTTATAGTGTTCAGATGTTTTTCTATACTCGCCAAATTTCATGGTTCTAGGTCATCAGAAAATACTCTTCAAATTTTATTTCCCTTGAGAGTGTCGAACTATACGTTTTTTGTGACATAAAGGGCCGTATTTTTTATGCCTACTTAGACATTTTTATTTGAATTCAATTCGCGTTCCCGAGATAATGGATCTTGACAGACAGACTGATGGACGGATTGACGGATGTGCGAATGGACGGACGGACAACAAGGGTTCCGTTTCTACCTTTTATGGTACCCTAAAAGAATAGGATTTATTTTTCACGACTAAGTCAAAAGTAAACGAAGAAATGGCTAGTCCCCTGGGGACCTTAAAAATCACAAAACAAGAGTCGAAAGGTAGACAACTTATTTACCTGACTGTCCATTGACCTTTAGTTATTAATAACAATCGTACTCATCGTTATTTCTAATAGATATATTTAGTCGGCGCTTAAGTTGTCGACGCCCAGTGCATAACGTACAGAAAACAATGCAAGGACGCCTTTACCATATACAGGATAGTCTAGGAGCTAGTAATGCACAAATCCCTAGTTCACTTTCAGACAAACCGAGTAAAAACTAATAGGTACTCATAGTTTTCATGCTTTATGCTATTTTGGATATAATTTTTTTGTATGAGCCATGCAATTTTCAAAATGGTGTTGTGTCTGTAAGTGTGTTAATATAATATGTATATATGTATATGTATGTATGTCGTTCCAGTAGAATAACTTTTTTTGAATAGATTAGCAAATCATGAGTTAGCATAGGTCGCTACGACGTCGATTCATACTTATGTACTGTAAATTGTATGTAGTGTCTATGAAATTCACAGGAGTGTTCTAATTACTGGTAATATTACTTTTGCGGTATTCACTTGCCAAGTAAATTGCATGATTACTATAAGGTATCCAATGATTGCCAGTCACAATATTGTTTACAATGAAGCGAAAAATTGAAAAATTTAATGGTTCAGACAGGATTCAAATCTGCGTTTCCAACGGCTTTCCGGGCCAACACGGGCGTTTTACCAACTGGACCATCGAACCAGATGTCAGAGCCGTTGAATCTTTCAACCAGTTGCTTCAACATGCCTTAAGGTGGCATCGTAGCGCCATCTACCGTATAGATTTAGACTTTATAGTCGGCACCATCGTCTCAAATTTGTTGAGAATCGATAGTAACGATGATGATGATTTGGTTTACGTTAGCAGACGCTATTTTATTATTTTTTCATCCCGAAAATGAAAAAGTTATATAGAAATCCCAAAAAATGTGAAGTACGTAGATACTACTTGCATCAGTATGATTTTCCATGCGATGACTAACTTGTCACGCGTAAACATTTGAAATGGATTATATTAGGTACCTATGTTATGAAATCAGGATTTTTTAAACATTTAAATGCTTAGTCGTAGAGAAATTCATTTGTGGTCGTAGTTATATTTCTTTAGAAATGTTGTCAATTGCACTTGGTATTTATTCTCAGTGCCCATCATGTTATTTTGTACTTGCATGTAAGATATTGTGTGAAAAAAATTTCAAATAATTATTCAAATTTTTTTTTTAATGATTAAATTTAATAATGTTAATAATAACGGTATTGATATTTTTCAGGACATAATTTGATGCAGCCTCTCTGCCTACGTACAGGAGTACGATTATATTATAATACAATAGCATTTTGTATTGCCGATACAAAATTTAATTACCGCTTTATTTGATTTTCTTCCTTTTGTAATTTTATCCGCGCTATTGTTATTGATAAAGGTTAACTGCTATATGCCTGAATAATAGAGTCGTTGACTGATGTTGAATTATACAACATACTGTAGTTATATGTATGTCATGAAACAAAGAGAAAATAAAAAAATATATATAATGTAATTTTTTTTAAATGTGACTTCAAACGTACGCAAATTTTGTTTTTTTTTTTTTATCCAAAAAAAATTTTGTTATTCTTTTCGGACTCCTCAAAACAATTATGAGGGCAACGTTTTCTTGTAAATAATTATGGTATGACTTCCATAAACTTAAACGCACTGTTTCACTTCGAAAATGGCAAATTACTTATTATCTCCATAATATGGGGAAATCATTAGTCTAGGTTAGGTTTGTTTTATGAGAATCCCGAAAAGTTTCAGCTTACAGAGAAAAATTGATTTAAAGGCAAACGATAAAGAACCAGACATTTGATTCCAATAAAAAAAAGAATCAATTGACATACTAAAAAAAAATCTACACGCCTTTTACCATTAAATAGCTCTATCTTCTGTAGACCCCGCGAGTTTGTAACGAACCGGCTGAAATATTTAAATTTCTACTATTTCGACCGCTATAATATTCGCCATTTTAAAAAACTGAGACGACAATAATACTTAACGAAAATCGCACTAATATTATAAAGGTGAAAGTTTGTGCGTTTATGTGTATGTTTGTTACTTCTTCACGCTCAAACGCAGACCCAATTTTGATAAATTTGGTAAGAAAGTAGTTGACACCGTGGATGTGTTAAGTACATAAGTACGGATTTGTTTTGGTTCTATCGATTGCATTCGGTAACTAATCGTTATAGGCGTGGCAACAATGTTGCATTCAGTTTTGCAACCACTAGTGCAATGTAACCGCAATGTGGAGCGTAAATTTGGTCAGGCATTGAATCATATATCGATGTACCATCACCTCGTATTCATAAAGAAAGGGGTAGGAGGGGGAAGGGAAGGGCTTACTTAAATAGTTTATGTAAATTAGTATTTACAAAAATGTTTGTGGCTTCATTTTTTTTTTAGTTAATCTTAGGCATTGAATCATAAATATCGACGTACCATCGGGTCGTACTCATGAAGGAAGGGGTAGGAGGGGGAAAGGAAGGATTTTACTTAAATAGTTTATGTAAATTAGTATTTACAAAAATATTTGGGCCATCATTTTTTTAGTAATACGTTCTAAGATTTACTAAAAAAAATTAAGCCCTAAATATTTATGTAAATACAAAAAAAAACCCCAAATATTTTTGTAAATACTAAGCTGATTTATGTAAATACCTTAGATTTATAAAAAAAGAATTAAACCCCGAATATTTTTGTATATAACAAATATTAAACCATATCGCTTAAAAAAAGGATTTCTACTACACCAACTTGTTTTGGTATTTGTTAGGTACTTTATCGATTCATTGATCGTTCTTTCTTCAACCGGAACACCGAGTAATCCCAAAAAATGAAAAAAAAAACGCAAAAATGATAAAAAGCGAAATAACAGCGCACTCCGTCTCCAAGGAATGCAACCAGACCTGAACTATTTTTGTATCAAAAAAACATCATAAGTTTATATAAAGATTATAGACACTTAATGCCTTTAGGATCGGGAAGGACTTGAACTACTTTCCCATCCAAAAACGTGAAAACTTTATATGGAGTGTATAGATACTTAATGCCTTTTGGTTCGGGAAGCTCGCCGCTGACCCACAAAGAGACGGCCTTGACATTAAGTGTATGTATGTATGTGAGCCGATGTGGAGTACCGCGGCCGGTTGGATGGCGTTATGCAAGGATGAAGAAAAAATTAAACCGCCATATTTAATAACAAAAAAAGTACACTGAATCGTTAATGACTGTAATTATTGATAACCGTAGGTATATATTTTATGGCCCAGTAAACTCACATTACAAAAGTCATGAACGTTCTTCTTATCAATGTAATAGGGTAAAGTCAATAAAGTTTGCATGTAAAATAGATGCAAATAGCTGAATACATTGATATGCGTCGGTTTTGCATAACGCCACCAAACCGCACCTGTACTGTAGCATGACATATTTACAACTCACTCATAGTCTAGGAGAGCTACGGATAGTCTAAGAGACTGATCATCATCATAAATTTACGAGCTAGGCTCTTCTCTGTTCCTTGTCTCTCATTTGATCCATTTAAGCCCACCATCAAAGCCATCCATCCAAGATCAATCTTACTCTCTTTCTCCTCCCTTCAACCTTTCTTTCTATTATAGTCTTTAGATATTTGTCGTGCCGCAACAGGTGTCCAACCATTTTCCTCCACGGTTTTCAATAGTTTTTAAAATACAATTGTCCTCCTTTACCAATGGAGTACCCCCCAGTTTGAATTCTATTCAGTTCAGGTTCACAAAACTTAAGAGTCAAACCCTTGTGGATGTAAAGCTAACTCCATCTAACCCTACCTCCTTGATTTCTTTATAGTTGTTTCACGTTACTTATTATTAACAAAATAACCGAGAAAATTTTAATTATTTTATGTACCAATTCATTCATACCAAATGTAAAAATACAAACTGCAGTCTACGAATTCGACTGTTCGACTAAAACTACTATCTAAAAATCCTAAATGATATACTCATAATTCAAACGTGCCATCTAAGTTAATACATTTTGGCAACCGGTAAAAAAGAAGCAAAAAAACCCGACGGACTAACAACCTCCTCTTTTCTTTAAAGTTGGCTTAAATCGAGAACGGTATAAAATCAGCATTTATTTCTGCTGGCTAATTTTGCATAACACTATCAAACCGCACCTGCATCGTGAAATATTTTGGCTGCAACTCGCTCATCGGATAGTCTAGGAGGCGGACCAGTTTTTTTGTATTTTTTGCTTTTTGTCGATTTCCTTTTAGCTGTTGATGGCATTTTGTAGTTAAGATTACGGTAATAAATTCGGCTTAAGTTGAAATCAGCTTTGCATAATTAACCTTTTACATAATAGTGAATAGAGGAATAGAAAATTCCCTTAAGTTACCAATTGTGCAAATTGTCTTTTTCTCAAACATGCAATGAAATATTGTCTTTACGTTCCTTATAATAGGCTCGGAAGTATCGCATTTTGGGCGCAACAGCTCGAGAGGACTGTAAAGGGATTTCATACTGCTTTTCAGGCCTAGGCCTGCAAAGTAACTTTTTTTGGTTTCAACAACAAGGTCATTCACACAGCTGGCTGGTTTGACAAAAAGCGGGTTTTGTTTTTAAAGGTTGGTTGTTAGACTAAAATGTCCTATTTGTCAATTAATAAAATGTTGTTCTTTGAAGTATATTTTTTATTTCATTGTATGTTTGAGAAAAGCACTATACATGCCTCGTCGTGAAAACGGATTCCCGGCCTCGTATCACTATCCGGCCTCGCTCGCACACTCGCTCGGCCGTATATACCTACTTGGCCGGAAATCCTCATTTTCCCGGCCTCTGATGTAATGTACTATTGTTTCTCAGCATAAAATGATACACTTTTTTCCACATACGTGTTTTCTACATTACGTCGACATAATACGGAATTGTTTTTGAACATAATTCGCGCATTGCCACTTATTTTAACAACTTTTTGTACTTTGTCTTATGCTAGTTATTTTTGGGTGTCTAAATATTACATAAAACCAATCATTACGCTAATATAGGTATTATAAAGCTTGTGAGTGTGTTTATGTGTACGTTTGTTATTTCTTCACGCTCTAACGACTTAAGCAATTTAAATAAATTTTGGTATGAAGGTAGCTGGCTACTTTTTAACCCGAACAATTAAGTGTTCCAGTAGGATCAGCGGGTAAAACCGCGCCCGCAGCTAGTATTACATAAAGCCAAATTATATTTGTATAAGAACGAACTTACGACTCTAGTATTGGGCGGAATTATTTAACCATTTTACAATGCCGTGTATACTAATGTCAAAGCAATATAAATCATTGGGGGCTTGTTCTAGTGCCGGTTTCAATGCGTAGGTGCGTATTGCATTCACATTGTTGTGTAGCAATAGAAATGGCCGATTTCTTGTTACAAACTTTATATTAAGTCATTTAAGTTTGCTCAATAGTTTTGTAAATAGTACGGATTTTCTATTTCCTACATATATTTTACCCAAAAAAAAAAGAATAGGCGTGAGATACTATTCAGTATTTAAGGAACAATTAACAAATTAAACTGGCCTGAAACTCAGCAATGGCATATAATAAGTTTACTTAACAACCATTATCAGCATCCCTCAAAAAACGTCACCATGTTTGTTTCTGTGCCGTCCAGTGGACTCCTGAGAATTTTAGGTCACTTCAAAAAAAAAGTAACAGTGAAAAAAATGAAAATTAAAAAATAATTATTGCCTCCACCACAAAGTATACAAGTAATTAGTACAATAGTAGTAACAGTAACTTTATTAACAAAAACATAATAATAATGACCTTATGAGTAGGTATATAACTTGTGCGGTGGATACTGGTGCCCGAACTAGGCAAAACCTGTATGTCAGTCACTTTGTGAAGACCTACCTCGGTGTGCGGTCACTACTCAATAACACAGACAACGATATACCAAAATGGCTGCGATTAGCACGTGATAAATAACTGTCAAAGAATCTAGCTGTCATTCACACTCGCATTTTGTCAAAACGTGACGGATGCTTTGTCACTTATTTATCGTGTGATAAAAGCAACCATCATAGGGCCCTGGAATCGAGACTACAAATATTCAAGCTCATTAAAAATTATCAATTAATAATTTATTCAATTGACCTGGACCGGTAGTCGAGGGAGATTGTCTTTTTAGTTATCAATCAGTTTGAAAATAAACGCACAATTAATAGTGTATAAAAATAACTAAGTAATTGGAATATAAGAAAAAATAAACAGAAAATATACGTGAAATCGTGGACTAGCTCTTGGCAATCTCATTTTTTTCTCATTTCTGATCCGAAACTGTATTTATCCAATATTCATCCGTAAATATAATTTTATTGCTTTATGTTTATTAAATAACATGATCGTTACTCGTAAAGCCAAAAGGGAACTTATTTCGGTAGGCGTTTATACTTTTATATGCATTGTCATATTTTGTTCTCAAGCTATTGTAATAAAGTTATTATATCTTAAGTGTATCTTAAGAACCATCACATAATTATTTATGAGACTTGTATACCTCCCTTTTGAAAGGATACGTAATGTTATATATAATAACAGAAAAACTAACATATACTATAAATTGAATCAATATAATGTAACGTTTGATATAACGGTTTTTAGTTATAACTTGTTTTATAGTATTAATTGGTATACTGCTATAATTTTAAATAACGGGAGCAAGCCGACGAAGCCCCGCTTCAGGGCTTCTATATTTCCGCTCTGAGGGACGCAAGGTACCTAACGAACCTAACCTGGCAAACAAGCGGCCATTTGAAGGGTCTATAACTTGGTAGCACCTAACTCATCATATCTTTCGTTACATTATACAAAGCAATGGTATATCAAAGCAAAATAGATTAAGTGAAATTATATAAAACGTCGTGCACCCCCCTGATACACTTCAAGTCATGTCTTCACTGCATAGTATAAAACAAAGTCACTTCCTGTATGTATGCTTAGACCAAATTAATTCAAATTCGGATTTTGATGCGGTTTTTTTTTAATAGATAGAATAATTCGACTTACGGCACCGAAACGTGGTCTTTCACTATCGGCCTCATGAGAGGGCTATGCTCGGGGTGTCTCTACGTGATCGAATCAGAAATGAGGAAATCCGTAGACGAACTAAAGTGACCGATATAGCTCACCGGATTAGCAAGTTGAAGTGGCAATGGGCAGGCCACATAGCACGCAGAGCAGATGGCCGATGGGGCCGAAAAGTGCTCGAGTGGAGACCTCGGACAAGCAAGCGCAGCGTAGGACGTCCACCTACAAGATGGAAAGATGACCTTATAAAGGTCGCCGGAAAGCGCTGGATGCAGGTCGCTTCCAACCGGTATATATGGAAGTCCAAAGGGGAGGCCTATGTTCAGCAGTGGACGTCCTATGGCTGAGATGATGATGATGATGAGAATAATTCAAGAGGAAGGTTTATATGTTATTTTTTTGTTATAATTCACGCATAATTTATCAGCGTTGACAAAATAATTAAAAAGTGTGTGGGTAATCGAAATAATAACCACTACCGTATAAAGTATAGGTACTTATAAGCACAGCGGGGGTGACCACGTACACCACTGATTTAAAATTTATGGCACTTTGTGGTGAAGCGAAGTGCTACTTATTTCATGAATTGATGGTCAATTTAATAACCGATGAAAGAGCAGGCGAGAATAAACTCGAATGTAATCGTGCCTCTGTACCTTTTAAGGGCGTTTTGTGAAGTGTTTCCGCATAATATTACTATTTAAGAGATCACATTCAGTGCAAAGTTAAGTGGGATTAAATTAAATCGTGTCGAGTTGCCATCAATTGAATAGGCTATTTTCCCTTCCTTCTCTATCCCTTAGGGTTACCCAAAGGGTAAAAACGGGACCCTATTACAAAGAATGCGCTGTTCGTCCGTCCGTCTGTCCGTCTGTCTGATTTTAGAAACATTTTATAAACAAGTAGGTTTCCTTACGATTTCTGTATAGATACAAAGACCAGTATGCAAAGAAAATTTTAATTGCGCTCACATGTGGTCCACACAAGTAATCAAACCAGGTATCCTTGGATTACCGCTCCAACGTTTTAACAAGAGACAAAATAAACGCTTCCAATTTCGCCATCCGATTTGATTCCTAGTACCTACTATGCTGCACAAATGCATGGCCCATTTACGAATGAATTCATTTATAAATGTGCCATGCAATTCTACAGCTCATTGTACCTATTTTTTCTATAAGTATTCTTTACGATGTTTTTACTAAAAGACATTCTTAATGACGTGATTAATTGTAAAAAAGCCGATAGCAAACCCGTTGGTAATTATTCTGTTTTTAATGAGTTGTGTAATGCTGATTGATCGGGGTATTAAAATAGTTAACTCATTAATGTAGCTTTATGTGTGATTACGGTATTTACTTGAAAATTATCATTATGATTAATTTGAAGTAGGAACTGGAAAATGGAGGTGGCAAATTAAATTAAAATTTCGTTATTTAATGTTGTAGGTTTCTTTAATCATATTTATGTCCGCATTGAGCGTTATGATATACCTGTGCTAACTCGGGGCACGTTCTAGGGATAGTACGAGTATATCGATAAAAAAGATGTCGATATCATTAAATTAATATTAGTGCTAATTGAACATTCTCGATTACTATAAAGAGGTTCGATGTCATATCTGATCTGATATCGAGCCTCTTAAATTAAGATAATTTTTAGTATGAGGATGTCATTTCAATCAAAATGACCATTTACGTATATTATGAAAACTATTTTAAAATAAACATGTAAATACACGTTTTAATATGTTTATTAGTTATATTTGAAAATGTGGAGAATTAAGTTATATTTATTTATGTCGATGACATTTAGATGTTGACAGTAACATCGATCCCACCAAAAACATTTCATGTAAAATTGACGGCCAAGACTCACATTCTCATAACGCTTTCGCTGTAAAAAAGTTATCAGATCCCAGGAAAAGCCAAGCCCCTAAGCCCCGACTTTACTAACCCCACCACCTTGGTTTAAAAAGTATGGCATCAACTGGCTTCAAGCCCCTAAACCCGGAGTTTACTAACCCTACACCTTTGTTTCAAAAGTATGGCTTGGCCGTTTCATAGAGTAGCGTTATGAGAATGTGAGTCTTGGCCGTCAATTTTACATGAAATGTTTTTGGTGGGATCTCATTTCTTTTTGTAAGGTGCTTTAGTTTTTTTAATTTTTTTGGGCTTTAGGGTTTCTTGAGCGTCAACTGAAGTAGACAATTGTGTATTTAAGAAATACTTAAGTTTAGCCCCATATATATATACACTTTTATCCCCTATTATGGGAAACCCATACAAACTTCCATCCCCTTATTTAAAGGGTGGGGGGTGATTTTTTAAAAGTCCTACAATATGTATTTGATTTATAACAATGCGTCCCTATAGGTTTCAATTTTCAGACCTCTAGTATCAAAATTTGCGGAAGTTTCATACAAACTTCCATCCCCTAGTTTAAGGGGTTGGGGGGTAAAAGTTCCAAGTTTTAGAATTATTTTGTTGTTTGTGTACTAATACTAGCTTACATACCAAATTTCAGCTTTCTAGGTCATCGGGAAGTACCCCAGAGGTTTTGATACGTCAGTGAGTGAGTGGCAAAATCGGCGTATTTTAGGTACCTATAAAACCTAAAGTATAAAAGCTAGATCAATTAAATTTTGTACATTTTATATGTTTGCTAACTGCATCCTAACCTGAGAATTTGGGCGCTCTAGTGTTAACTGGGACGAAACTATGAGGGTTTGAATATGAGACGAAACGGTTCGAGAAAAGGTAGGTAGTGCCCCCTTCTTTTTTGTTCGTCTTGGCGGGGGCACTACCGTGCCCCCAGATATATTTTTTGTCGATAAAATATTTTGCTACATCACTTTCGTATAGGTGCCCCGAGTTATCCCAGGTATGTTATGATTATTAAGTTTGGGAGTGAAATCACATATCTAAAACAAAATACCTGATGGCCTATGATGGTTGCTTTTATCGCGCGATAAATAAGTGGCAAAGCATCCGTCTCGTTTTGACAAGATGACAGATGCTTTGTGAGACTTATTTATCACGTGGTAAACGCAACCATCATAGGCTGGCCTTCTTAGAAGAGAATAATATATGAATTGGGTAGATACCTTGTTTACGTGGTATGTCGAGCTGCATTGAGTTAACCAGTTTGACATTTGGCGGCAGATATGATAAAATAAGACATATTTCTCACTTCTAGCGAGGACTTGTAAACACAAAACAGCACAAACTATTTAATTAACCATTTACTCAATTAGGAAAATAGAGTTTAGCACGGTTCATATTTCAACATTCGAAAATTACTCGAAGCGAACTGTCAAACGCGGTAGAGATGTGCCACTAGCGCGCGACAACTAGTGTTGTTCCACGAAGATCGGTTTCTTCATCTAACAGTACTTTGGAGATATGACACTTGACTAGCCATTTTAAATGATACGAATAGCATCATCGGCAAAGAAGCAATATAGTTAAAAGATCTCTGATATGTTTTTATATATGACGACGCGGATGGCGCAGTTTGTACACACACACACACACACACACACACACACACGACATTTTGCGTGTTGACATCATTCTGCGTTTTGGTCTTTTCGTTTAGGTCAATTTGCGTTTGGAGCGTTTTGCGTTCATTAATTAGGTCATTATGCGACGGTGTGTATTTCATTAGTCTACATACGAAGTGTTAATCGTAATCACCTTTAATTAACTTGCTCCTCCATTCCGAGTAGCTCCGTAATCATTTCCATATATAATCTGTGGAGGCGTGGCGCTTCCGCGTTCTTGCATCAGGCGTGCATATTATGTTTTGAGGTGATGTGTATTATTATTATCGAATGGCATTTATTCCTGAAATTATTTACAAATTTATAATTTAATGTCTAAATTAAGTAGCCACTCCCTAGCACCTGGTGAAAGTGTGAGTAGGAATCCCATGCCCTCGGCAAAACTTCTTCTAGGGCATTCCTCGACAATGTGACGGATGGTTTGATCTGACGATGCTCAGTCACAAGACGCTGTCGATGAGATACCCCATTTGTGCGGTGTGGTTGCACCGGCCCACGTCTGTACGAATGCAATTTAGAGTAACCCTGATCTTGCGTTCCTTCAGTCCAGATGGCATTTTGGTAGGATCGGTAGTTGCATCGCTTTTACACAAAAAAGCACCCCCGATACTAGTAGCTCATCATGAGACCCTCAATCAAGGAATATAATACTCCCTCGATCAATGTGTGATGTAGAAAATGCAACTAAAACTGAACATAATTTGGAATTCTTGGCTTCAATATCTGTTATCTTGTCACTTGTTCCAATTAAATCTGGATATCCTGGAAAGTACTATGAACCATCTCGACGGACAAGTATTTCGATTAAAAACACACTAAAATTGGTCCATCCGTTTGGGAGCCACGATGCCACAGACAGACACACAGATACACAAATACACAGATGTTACATTTATAATACTTACCCCTCTTTTTTCATGGTAGGTTAAAAATAACCGACTTCGAGGGAAAGAAATCGTATTTCCGTAAAGAGGCATTTACATACATACAGGTCAAATTGAGAACCTCCTTTTTTTGTGGTCGGTTAAAAACACCAAAATCTTTGACCCAACAGCAATCCAACGTAGAAGATTACGTTAAGTGACCTAGAAATAGTACATTTCACCTGTTCCTTGTAAAATATCTTCTTCTACTTTTACTAATAGTATTCTCTATGATTATAAACATACGTCGGCTACTCACCTTACTAGGCTGCTGTATACAGCAATAAGTCTTCGCGCCATACGATATGAATAGAACAGAGACCTCAAAATAGGTTTCTGGCACCGTCCATAACTGATAAATTCAATCACCGTAACTTTGTAGCCATCGATTATTCTTGAATTATTATTCCATAATCAATTCTAAGTGTATCAGTTCTCCAAGCACAAACAAATAAATAAAAAAACTTGCTTCAATTAAACTCATTCAATTAACATCGGCAGCGTTCATAAGCAATTACATTTGAATAATCCACTATCTCAACATAAAATAAAGGTCGCGTCTCAGGGCGGTTTCTGATTACTCTAAGTACGTGGTTGACCGAGAAACATTTTTTTTTTGTTTTTAGGGTTCCGTACCCAAAGGGTAAAAACGGGACCCTATTACTGAGACTTCGCTGTCCGTCTGTCACCAGGCTGTATCTCAAGAACAGTGATAACTAACAGTTGAAACTTTCACAGATGAGATGATGTATTTCTATTGCCGCTATAACAACAAATACTAAAAATAAAATAAAATTAATATTTATGGGGGGCTCCCATACAACAAACAGGATTGGTTGCGTTAACTTTGCACCTCATTTGTATGGAACGCTATACATACCAGGTGCAAACTTAACTTAACCGTTTAAGGATGGAAAGTGTTTGTACGGAACCCTCGGTGCGCGAGTCCGACTCGCACTTGACCGGTTTTTTTTATATGGACTAGCAACTTTGGCAACACAGCCTCAAGTGTAAGTTTCCAACGAAACGATAAGTCTCAATCGTATTTACATGATTTTTATTAGAGAAAAAACAACATAAAATTAAAAGTATATAACTAAACCTTAACAAACTTAAATTATGATCTAATTAAACCTAACTTAAACTATTGGGACCTAAACTATATGTACATAGTTATATCCCCTATGTCGCTACCATTGGGTAGGCTGCCCATTTTACATTAATGTTTCTAAATAGCCTAGTCACAAACGCCCGAGAAGTTGAATACTTTTAAAAGAAAATTTATACTATAGTTTCTGGAGATTAAAGTTAAATATAGCAGTATTATGGTTTTCCGTGGAGAAGTAAAACGTGTCATATAACCACAGATAAACGAGGAAGGCAGTTATTAACAAAAATAGACGGCATGTTCCTGGTTATGATCTCGGGCAGAAAGGTAGACAGCATGTTGTATATCAGCATCAGGATTGGCAGGCAGAAATTGGATGAGGGCGGCGCAAGACCGATCGTTGTGGAGAGCTTTGGGAGAGGCCTTTGTCCAGCAATGGACTATGATGATGATGATTATGAGCAATAATGTTGTATAATAGGGAAAACAAGAATAAAATTAGATTGGAAAAAACACTCGTTTATTATCAGATATGTATCTACTCAGTGACAAGAGTTTGACTCTTGAGAAAAAATTGAGTTTCAGTTCTAAGTATGGGGAGCCCCCAATATTTATTATTATTTTTTTTATTTTTGCATCAAAATCTTAATGCGGTTCACAGAATACATCTACCTACCAAGTTTCAACAGTATAGCTCTTATAGTTTCGGAAAAAAATGGCTGTGACATACGGACGGACAGACGGACAGACAGACATGACGAATCTATAAGGGTTCCGTTATTTGCCATTTGGCTACGGAACCCTAAAAATGAGACATTACATCTATACTATTATAAAATTCTATATTTGTATCGAAAATCATTTTTCTATGGAGAGGATCTAATAGCGTGATGCAGGATCGTCATTTGTTTTGTATGGGCGCGCGGCGCCGTGCCCACCTGGCGCGATCTGTTTTCATAATTTACTTTGTCCTCGCATCACGCCGAAACGGCTGGACAAATTTTAACCAATTTTGGTACAGGGATAGCTGGACATCCGAAGATGGTTAAAGGATACTTTTTATCCGTCTACGGTAAAGAAAAAAAATACGCGGGCAAAGTTGCGTTGTTTGATAAATTTATAGAAACAATACTATTATAATATATAGGTACCTAGTCGTTATTTCCTCTAAAAACACCAAAGTTACAAAGCTAACACAAAATTAAGAAGCACTGACATTTCGATTACATATTCATGAGGACCAAAAAGGCGTTACATTGAGATTATAATTGAGGCATTAAGGCGCGTACAAGCAGAACAAGACAGTACAATGTGGGTGGCCGAAATTGCTATGAATTCAACTTCAGTCAGCACGCTTAATTTATTCCCAAATTCTATAAATAAATAATAGTACATTACTGCAGACGCCAGCAAAGAAGGGCTCGCCGGGATAGTATTGTCAGTCCACGCTAACTCTTCAAAGCAAATTAACTGTCAAAGCCGGCAAGCCCTTTTCACGGCTAGCTAAGGCATGTATAGGTAGTGCATTTCTCAAACAGTTTCGCAATGAAATAAAAAATACACCATAAACAAAAACAGACGCCAATATGTTTAAAAAAAACTTCCCGACTTAGGCCTTTTCCTTTTTGTATGAAATTCCTTTACGGTTCTCTTGAGTTGTTCCCCCCGAAACGTGATACTTCGCAGCTTGTTTTAACGCACGTTATGGCGACATTTCATTACAAGCTTTAGAGAAATAAATATTAAGGGACAGTCCTACCTACTACTAACCTAGTCCGAAACTAAGCAATGCTTGTAGTATGGATACTAGACGACGATATACATAATCTCTAAATACATATAGATAACATCCATGACCCAGGAACAAATATTCGAGTCCATCACACAGACACATCCTTGCCGGGATTCGAACCCGGCACCGTCGGCTCAGTAGGCAGGTGCAATACAAACTGCGCCTACCGCGTCGCTGTTACTCTATATCTATACCTACTATTAATTACTTAATGGCTATGTGAGCTGCACTGCAAACCTCGTGAGTTTCTTTCAAAATGGCTGACATTTTTACATTTTCACACCAGTAGATTTTAAAATTATTAAGCGGCTCAAAAAAAACTAAATAGCCAAAACTAACCGTTCTACAGATTACATTTGAATCACCTTTTGAAGTCGGTGCCAAACCTCACGTTTACAAATAGTAATAGTAAATACCTGATAGTAATAATTAGGCTTCTTGCGTGGCGTCTGTTTTCATAGTAATAATTGAGTGGTTTGGTTGGGAAATGCCACCAGTGGGCAAGAACTCCCGAAAATCTGGACATCCGGAATTCGTAAATATGAAAGAAATTTTGGCCAAGCTGTAACAGAGACGCTACGCTCGCTCGGTTACTGAGAAACTGCGCATAGAGATATAAGATAGCGATATATTTAGGTAGAAGGTATAATGAAATAATGAAACAATGATGAAATAATGAAATAATGAAATAATAAAAATTATGAAATAATGAACTAATGAAATAATGAAATCGAGAAATCATGAAATAATTAAATAATGAACTTTATTCTGCAAGTAGGCCACAAGGGCAATTTTACATGTCTGAGTCTACCGGCATTTCACGAGAGGAGACCACTGTTGAGGAGAAACGCCGAAAGAAACTGAACAGTCAGTCGGTTTTTCATAAAGGATCTAGGGGAAGTACTTAACTATTACAGTAATATGAACTTAACTATACATAGTCCTCGAAGAAAACATATTAAAAGTGTATTTTAAGATAATTATAAAGAAGGAAAAGTGTAAGAATAAAATAGAAACTACAAGAATTATGACGGTTTATCACAATTTATGTTCCTACAGTTAAACTATCCAACTATAGTCCAGTCCACACAACTATGGTCCAATTTAATCCTAAAAGTACTCGTTAGTATATGACAATTGTAACGAATAAACTCTAAAGTGAACAACATAATTAAACAGACTTAAATAAAAACGTATAAAATCACTGATAGAATATGGATATTGATAAAAATAAACGAGTTTTATTTTGGACCATAGTTGGATGATTGGACTATAGTTGGGTAGTTTTACGGTACGTATAATTTAAAATAGGTTACGATATTAAGTTAAGCAGCAATAATGCTAATAGATCTTGGTATTTAGAACCAATTATTGAACTGTTATTGTTTAAGACATTGTGAAATTGTAACAAACTGGTTTGTCAACTTGTTTTTATAAATAAATCAAACGGACTATATCGCGTATATTAATTACTTGAGCCTCCGTGACGTTTCGGTGTTTTCCAGTTACCGTTGTCAAAGGTTGATTCAAAAAACCGGCCAAGTGCGAGTCGGACTCGCGCACCGAGGGTTCCGTACAAACACTTTCCATCCCTAAGTGGTTAAGTTAAGTTTGCACCTGGTATGTATAGCGCCCCATATAAATTAGGTGCAAAGTTAGGTATTAATAGGTATTAAAAAAAAACTACTTACTAGATCTCGTTCAAAACAATTTTCGTTGGTAGTTTTTATAGTAATGTACATCATATGTTTTTTTTAGATTTTTCATTTTCTTATTTTAGAAGTTAGAGGGGGGGGACCAACTTTTTTCCACTTTGGAAGCGTCTGTCACGCAAACTATTCGGTTTAGAAAAAAAATGTTTTAAAAAACTTGATATCATTTTTGAAGACCTATCCATAAATACCCCACACGTATGTGTTTGATGAAAAAAAAATTTTTGCGTTTCAGTTCTAAGTATGGGGAGCCCCCAATATTTATTTATTTTTTTTTATTTTTGCATCAAAATCTTAATGCGGTTCACAGAATACATCTACCTACCAAGTTTCAACAGTATAGCTCTTATAGTTTCGGAAAAAAATGGCTGTGACATACGGACGGACAGACAGACAGACAGACATGACGAATCTATAAGGGTTCCGTTTTTTGCCATTTGGCTACGGAACCCTAAAAAGGGAGGCTCAAATAATTAATATACGCGATTTAATATGTTTTATTCAAATGTGTGACAGTTTCGGAAACCGAAGGAAATATTTCTTTTAAAATTGATTAAAATTGGTTACACGTGAATTCAAGAAGGCATAATAAATCCTGCATTCAAAAGCCGAATCTAAATTACATTTATTTATTTATTTATTTATTAGGCTCACACAACAAATTACAGTCAATTACATACAAATTGTTGCTTATCGTCTAGGTCTGGACTATAATTCTAAACAGTGTGTGCACAGAAAGTTTAATAACATATATTACTAATTAATCGCTAGACAGAGAGTATATATGTTGTATTTGTAAGTAACAGGGTATGGAATTAATATTATGGCATAATTAAGTAATCTATACTTTTCTATGGTTGTGTTAGGCTTAAAATCCTATTTTGTTTTTACAACTATCTATCAGCCACAGATATCCACCGTTGACATACGCCTCCCCCATAGCTCGCCATAAAGTACGATCCTATGCAGACCGCGTCCATTGACTCCCGCTGCCATCACGAGCTCATCCCTAGTCGAGGGCCGCTCACGCTGCGCTTCCCTATACGTAGTCCCCACTCAAAAACTGAGGAGACAAATAATAACGAGTAGCAAACGCCTAGAAGCTACTGGTCCATGAAGGAGATTATGAAGGGAATCCTCCCATTAACACTCAAGCGCAGACTCGTTGACATGTCGTCTGTTGGCAACCAAAACTCGCAAGTAACAAAAAAAAAAGGTCAAAGAAAAATTTAAATTAGTTATCTGGAGGACGAGACTGGGAATCGAACCCAGTACCTCTGGATTGCCGGTCCAGTGCGTTAACCACTTCGCTACCAACTCCAAACAACCTTTCGATTTTTTCATTATGCTTCGTGTGTCGATCTTTGCATTGTTTATTTGAAAGGTTTAATTTACACCTTAAAAATTAAACATTACATGTTTCATATATTTATAACAAACTAGCTGTGCCCCGCGGTGTTACCCGCTCATCCCACGGGAACACTAAATTTGGGTCTCAAACTATCTCCATACCAAATTTCATCTAAGTCAGTTCAGCGGTTTAAGCGTGAAGAGGTAACAGACAGACAGACACACTTTCGCATTTATAATATTATTACTAGCTTTTGCCCGCGACTACTTCCGCGTGGAACTTGGAAGTATGGAAGCAACCTCGTACAACACGATAGATATCCACCTAATCACCTTAGTTAATAAAGGGATTATTTAAAGCGCCTAAGCAAATGTAAGAGCAATTGTGCTTTTGGTATAACCATTACATTTCCGACAGGGTCATCAATGTCATCATGAATTACTTACTTACTTTTCAATCTTTTTAGGGATAATTTCAAGGATGAAAACTATCCTATGTCCTTCCTCGGGTCTTAAACTATCTCCATGCCAAATTTCATCAAAATCGATTCAGCGGTTTAAGTGTGAAGAGGTAACAGACAGACAGACCGACAGACACACTTTCGCATTTATAATATTAGTATGGATAGTATGGATACCTACTTAAAACAGAGCTCGTTTCTTGGTGACGATCTAGTATCTACTCACTAGATACGAGGTTTTGAAGAGCAGTGACAGAAATTTTAGTGAGTTTTGCTTGTCACAAGGCGACGTGTATTCTGCCCATCCTAACCTACACTACGGTGCTAAAACATGGTCACTCACAGAAAGTCAAAAATTCAAACTGAAGCAATTGAGTACAGCTTTAGGTGTTAACAGGACGGATCCAGTCCAGAACACCCCGCTGCACTCCAAAACGCGTATTGCTGACGTAGGAAAAAAACCGCCAGGCTAAAGTGGGACTGGGGCAGGCCACTATAGATGGGCTACTCGAGCCACGAAGTTAATGCCGGATGGAAGGCGACGACGTGGCAGGCCGAGACGGAGATGGCAGGACGGCCTGGACTCATTCCTAAATTGGACCGAAATAGCACTGAACAGGGAGTTGTGGAAATCGAGGCGAGAGGCCTTTACCCAGCAGTGGGACACAAATACAGCCTAATAAAAAAAACATTCCTGACCACAATTTTTAACGAGAATCGATCGAGAAATGCGACGTGTAAGCGAAGACACCCGGAAATCTAGACAACTAGACATCCCGAATATGGACATACTAAAGATTTTTCTCCGTCTATAAAATAATATTTCTTATCAGTATGCCAACGATCCAGTTAATATTAGTTACCTACCATAACTTGCTTACAAATACAACTACATCGTCTACCCAAGTCCTTGTTGGTTTTAATTGTAATGTCGCTTACATAAAACGAACTTAAAAGGTGACTTAGAATCTTAATTAACGATACGAGATGTTTGACCTTTTAGGGTTGTCTAGGTCTTAACACGTACCTGTAACTATTTAGACTTTGTTGCACAAAAGTAACTACAAATACTTCAAGTATCACTCGTATCACTTTAGTATGATATGATATGTAGGATTTATAACTTTTCATAGCATGCCGTGGTTCTAAAATCCACGGAGTTTCTAATTACTAACCGACCAAGCGAAGCGTTTCTGTTTGGGCGTGGCCCAAAATTATTTCGTACGTTTAGATGTAGTACGTTTGTCCGGATTTCCGATTGTTTTCGAATCTCGAAAAAAGGATTCGAACCTACTCTCGAGGCGAGAACAGGCCAATTGTCTGGATATCCGGATGGCCCCTACCCTTATTTTTGGAATTCTTTCATATTATGGCCAGCTATAAGAATTTTTGACCCAGCTGAAGCGAGACGCTTCGCTCGCTAAGTCGAATAGACAAATTTAATAAATACACAAATTAAAAACATATGGGTTACTGTGTAACTTATTCTGTGACACGGAGAAAAAAACAAAAGACGTAGGTATATTCCAGTTCAAAAGACTAGTTTATTGCCACCTTAATTATGTCAGAACCATGAAATTTTTTTTTTTTATATAACTTAATAATAATATACAAAAAACCTTAAGTATTAAAACTAAACTAACCTACTCATACCCTAAATCGGAAATCTCGCCTCGTCCACGCGAATGTAAAAGGTGACCATCACGCTCGCCGCATTGCCACGTTGCATCTTAGCGATAGACAACCAGGAATGATCCGGAGCGAGGGTCGAAGCCTGTCTCTCGTAATCGCCACCAAGTTCCAGTGTATATTCGTACATTTTTATGGAACCCTTGATGCAAAATTCCGATTAGCATTTGTCTGATTTCCTACGCGCCAGAGTAAGCGATAGTACTAATTGTGTCCCGCTGTGCATCTATTCCGCAAATTAGCCTTTTCTCAACCTACAGCAAAAACTGCTGCAAAAGACAAATTGCCTCGCATTGATTGAAGCCGCTAAAACATAATACATACTCTATTAAACACTAAATAAAATACCTATTTGCTTGGTACAGTTGTACATCAATTAAACTTGCCGTACGGCCCCGCCAAAGATGGTCGTTTGAGGGTCGCCATTTTGCGTCCATAAAATTGTATTACTTCAATGAATTTCACTTAAGCATGTATTGTGATGACAGGTAAGTAGAGTAGAAGGTATTGGTATAATGAGGTCACTTTTATGATGAGAGCAATTTGCTTGTTTACTTACTTTTAAGTAAAGGGCGGCCGATGGCTGTTTTTAATAAATAAATAAGTACGGTCCATGGTCGATATATTGGCCGGCCGGGAGCTTGAAGGGCGGAAATCGGCGCGAAACGGGAGAATCTTGTCGTTGAACTGGACCAGGTTCTGGACCTCATTAGCAAATGGGGTTCTATTAACCTGGTTGAGTTCAACGCCAAGAAAACCCAGGTGTGTGCGTTCACGAACCAAGACGTCTTCGTTTCTCCCTACCCCTAGTCGCCAGAGCACTCCTCTTGGTTTGCGTGATAGCCTGAATATGCTAGGCATGGATATCCGCTGCAATCTTAACCAAAACGAATACATCGAGTCACTGATTACCACAGCTTCCAACTGGGGATCCTGAACAGGGTGCGACGGTTCTTCACGCCGGACCAGCTTTGCCTTCTTTATAAGACCCAAGTTCGGTCGTGCGTTGAGTACTGCTCGTATCTTGCTCCGCCCAATACCTACTCGATGCTCTTGACAGATTGCAGCGTCGGGCGGCCCGCATCATAGGTGACGACAAAAGTACCAGATTCCTCGAGCCCCTTCAATTAGTAATTAATAATAATTACTATACCATGGCGAGTGTTCTGAAGAGTTATTTTCTCTTAATCCCACCCTCCCCTTTCCGTCATAGAACTACACGTGCCAGTTTGCGATGCCATCGCCTCACCGTGGAGAATATTCCCACACGTACCAAGAAGTTTGGCAATTCCTTCATCTGCCGAACTATTAAAATATGGAATTCCTTGCCGGCTCATGTGTTTCCTCCTTCTTATAACTTGAAGCATCTCTCGGGCAGCATGTCAGTGTCAACTGACTTGGCACCGTTGGTTTCTCGTCAGTTGCCATTGCGACTTGGGCTTCCCTTTTTGCTTACCATCAGGCGAAGTGGAGCCACTATGTTGTGCCGTTATAAAAAAAAAGAAATAACTAGCTCCGCCGCGCGGTGTTACCCGCTCATCCCACGGGAACACTACATTTTTTCGGGATAAAAAGTAGCCTATGTGTTAATCCAGGGTGTCAGCTACCTTCATACCAAATAATGAAATACTGAACTTTATTCTACAAGTAGGCCACAAGGGCACTTTTATATGTCACTTTTTATGTCTGAGTCTACCGGTATTTCATAAGAGGAGGCAACACTGTTGAGAAAAAACGCCGAAGGAAACTCAACAGTCAGTATTTTTTTCAGAAACTTTATAGATTTTTTAAATTTCGGAATTACAAAATTCACTTTTGAACCAAACATGAGGTATACAGCTCATAGAGCCACTAGTATTAGAGTTATAGGAGGCAGTACTGCCTTTTCGCCGAATTTTCACTTCGCAGAATATTTATTCTTCTGTAGTCATAAGTTTCTCATAATGTTATTTATCTCTTTATACACACAACCGCCCTTACAGGCTAACCTAATTCGACGGCATGGAATATTGTACAAAATAGACAGAAATACAGATTATAGTTACACAAACACAACACTACCTACACCTTATCTATACTTATTCTTCCGAGTATCATCCTATACATTAGCTTAGGTTAAGTTAAATTCGTTTTATAATAACAACCCCAAATATACTTTACGCTTTCAGAGAAAAATGCTTTCTGCAAAATGAACCATTCGACGAAAAATAATTCTGTGAAAAGGCAGAGAACCGTGGTACATATGTAGAATAAATTAAAAAAGATGTAAACAACAGTGCCCCCGCGGCATGGTAAATTGGTAACGTAACACTAACTAACAAAATAAATGTAAGGCATGCCGCATGACCCTATTTGAAAACACTAGATATTGTAACCACAACCTCTTTGACAAATAGACCTAGAAGCTAGGTTTCACGTGTCAAATTATTGAATGGCATACCTAATATCTTGTTCAAAGTCACTCAGATTTAATGCAATATTTGGATACGTTAGTTATATTAGTGTTGTAATATTTATGTTTTAGGTTTTAGTAGTAGATTTGAATTGAATATATATCGTATCTACTATCTATTCATATATTGTCCAATTTCCAAGGTTACTTTAAAGACCAAAAACATAGTGATTATTTTTAGCGAGCAAGCAACGCGAGCGAAACGTGGCCATTTCTACTTGGCCAAAAAATTGTTTGTTAGGTATTGTGCTGTGGTGTGTTTATTTATTTATTTATTTGGAGAACAAACAGTGGATCTAGCTCCTGAACAGTTCTCACTAAGACATACATTCATATATTTATTGCTCTCTACCTATTTATATAGGTATGTATTAACTACACTTATACCTACTTAATGATGTTAATAAGAAGTAGGTAGGTATGTTGCACAGTAAAAAAATGATACTTAATGATGTTAATAAGAAGTAGGTAGGTATGTTGCACAGTAAAAAAATGATGAAGCGGCATGCTTATAAGGTACGAATAAAGTAAAACTTCTTTGATAATCGATAGTAACGATGTGCTACACCCGAATCAATTATTTTTATTAAAGCAGTAACGTCTGCTAACGTACACCAAATGTTTACAATGTAAGCGAAAAATAATTAATTCGGGTGTAGCACGTCGTTACTATCGATTCTCAACAAATTCGAGACGATGTTGCCGATTATAAAGTCTAAATCTTTACGGTAGATGGCGCTACGATGCCACCCTAAGGCATGTTGAAGCAACTGGTTGAAAGATTCAATGGCTCTGACATCTGGTTCGGTGGTCCAGTTGGTAGGACGCCCGTGTTGGCCCGGAAAGCCGTTGGAAACGCAGGTTCGAATCCTGTCTGAACCATTATATTTTTCAATTTTTCGCTTCATTGTACCTAATCATTTGGTTTACGTTAGCAGACGTTACTGCTTTAATAAAAATAATTAATAGTATAAATATTTATGTCAGTCCAGTGTCAGTTCTTCGAATTTTTCAAGACGGCAGACGAGTTATGAGATTTGATAACTAAAAAAAAAAACATATTTCAGCCATTTTATAATAGACTCGCGAAGTCTACAGCCCACACAGAGCCATTCTATTTCATCAATCCCTTGCTTAAGCAAATTATTGAGCTAATTCTATACCAGCGATAATCTATTCATTAGTGCATACCGATGCAACAATATACTAAATCCTTGCATTATACTAACGAAAGAAGTCATTAAATCCTTTGATAATTGCTCGTAATAGACTTGTTTCGCGCGTTAGGCTCATTTGTTTATAAGATTTTTAAGTAACTTAAATTCGTCCGCGTATTTTTTTTCTTCTAGTGGTATTAGTGTCCTATCTTAATGTCTAGCCCTTTACTGAAATTGGTTTAAACGCCCAGCCGAAAGAAAATACTACTACCAGAAAAAATTAAAGCGTATACAACATTATATACCATCTTTTGATGTTCAACCATCTCTGTATCAAAGTTGGTTTAAATCCGTTAAACCCTTTTGTCGTGATGAGAGTATAAAAAAAAACAACAGATGGCTTTGTACGGCCATCGCTACGCTGCTGTATCGCGCTGTTAAGTTTTTTCCTGAAATAATGCTTAAAAACCTTTTTTTTTTCAATCCATTTTTTTATTGTTGTTTTACTTTTAATGTTATATACCTTCATTTCGATAGTATGTTAAACCATAGACTAACTAGTGGCTATGTGAGCTGTTGACCTCAACTTTTTTTTAATAGCTGCATAATCATCTTTTAGGGTTCCGTACCCAAAGGGTAAAAACGGGACCCTATTACTGAGACTTCGCTGTCCATCCGTCCGGCCGTCCGTCTGTCACCAGGCTGTATCTCAAGAACGGTGATAGCTAGATAGCTGAAATTTTCACAGATGATGTATTTCTATTGCCACTATAACAAACAAATACTAAAAATAAAATAAAATAAATATTTGAGGGGGGCTCCCATACAACAAACTTGTTATAGATTATGGTACGGAACCCTTCATGCGCGAGTCAAACTCGCACTTGCTCAATTTTTGTATTTTTCAACTCTTCATATCTCCGCCATTTTGAAAAGTTTCGATAAACAAAAGAAAAAGCTATATAATTATCGACCCTGCTCACAAAATATCACGAGAATCAATAAAAAAAAGAAAAGAAAGAATGTTTACAAATGAAGCGAAAATTGAAAAATTTAAAATTCGGACAGGATTCGAACCTGCGTTTCCAACGGCTTTCCGGGCCAACACGGGCGTCCTCCCAATAGTACCACCGAATCTTTTGTTCTTTACGGTAGATGGCGCTACGATGCCAGCCTAAGGCATGTCGAAGCAACTGGTTGAGAAATTCAAAGGCTCTGACATCTGATTCGGTGGTCCAATTGGGAGGACGCCCGTGTTGGCCCGGAAAGCCGTTGGAAACGCAGGTTCGAATCCTGTCCGAATCATTAAATTTTTCAATTTTCGCTTCATTTGTAAACATTTAGTTTACGTTAGCAGACGTTACTGCTTTAATAAATATAAGTAAAAGAAAGAATCAATAAAAGTAGGCAGGGACCGCCAATACTTAAGTATTTTCTTATAAAGAAACCTTCTCAAAACACTGACTTGCTTTACGGGGCCCTAAAACAGGAGAACCCAAATAACCGGCCAAGTGCGAGTTGGACTCGCGCACCGACGGTTCCGTACAAACACTTCCCATCTTAACTGGCCGGGTTAAGTTATGTTTGCACCTGGTATGTATGGCGCCGCATACAAATGAGGTGCACAGTTAACGCAACCGATCACTATTGTTGTGTGGAAGCCCCACTTAAATATTTATTTTAATCTGTTTTAGTATTTGTTGTTATAGCGGCAATAAAAATACATAATCTGTGAAAATTTCAACTCTCTAGCTTCATCATCACGGTTCATGATATACAGACGGACAGACAGACAGGTGAACAGATGGACAGTGAAGTCTTAGTAATAGGGCTCCGTTGTTTATCCTTTGGATACGGAACCCTAAAAAAAAGAGAAAAGATGGTACCAGTATTTTAGATGCTTATAAATGTTGAGCCTCTTGAATTATTTTTCTACGGTCGATCACACAAGTTGTCAATAAGTCAACACGTGTAATATATACATCCGTAAACAAGTCATTTTTTGCCCTAGGGATTAAAATTAAAACTATGCAAAAACAATGGTCTAATGTTTATTGGATTGTAATCCCAAAATTTGAAAGTCCTGGAATAAAAAAAATCTACTTTCTTACTGGTTGTGTCACTTTTTTAATAGGAATAATAGTTATTTGAGCCACAAGGAAGCAAAATGATATATTTACGGCGATGGCGTATGTTGAATCCAAAATAAATCAATGGTTCTAAAGTAGAATCGTGAGTGAAGTGGGGGATCAAGTGAGAATACCCGAAAATAAAAAAGATGCTGATATGTGACACCACTTATCACACAAACTCTAAGGCACCCCAGAATGGTGAAGATCAGGGATCGATACCCCGTACCTCCACCATACATGGGGGTGGATGAAAAAAAAAAAATGAAAAAATATTTATTTCACTAATTAGAGATACAAATAAATGGTATAAGGCCGAGACTTCCTAGTAAGTATGTAATACCAGTGACAGGAAGCCCCGCTCTTCCACAGTTCTTTAGACACCGTAATAAAGCAGTTTTACAATATGGATGCTCAGGGATACACATAATTTGTTAATTTTGAATATATTTAAGACTTAAATACAAAAATAAAATATAATGTAAATGCTCTGCAAGGCGCCACCAGACAAACATCTACAATTATCGTATTTCGGTCTGAAACATTCCAAATTAATAAGTTATGTGTTTTCCTGAGCATTCACCCCCACAATACTGTATAGGATAATGTGCAATCTGTCTCTAAAATAAAAATAATACCAAAATAAAAAAAAACTAGTCATAAAACAGAAAAGTGCAACTTTTATCCCTCTTACGAGGGTAGAAAAAGTTTTTTTTCGAAAATAAGGTGATAACCTAATTTTATATACAGGTGAACCGTTCTCAAGATTACTTTTAATATAAATTGAGTCAATATATTGGCGATCGATAAAAAATCATCCAGTAGGTACTTATAAATCAAGTGTATATCGTAGGTACTTAGTTCTCCCATTTATTTAAACACTTACTTGCTTCAAAATGTCGACGTACCTAAAATGGTCTACCAAAATGGCGCTCACCCACACAATTATATTTTTATCCACTGTATGTAAGCATACAAATGAAACCCTTATATTTTTGTTAGAGAGCCCGAGAAATATGTTTTTGTCACAGGACGGATTAGAAAATTGTACGCTGCGGCACAAAAAAAAATAGTGCTCGAGTAGAGACCTCGGACCAGCAAGCGCAGCGTAGGACGTCCACCTACAAGATGGACAGATGACCTCATAAAGGTCGCCGGAAGGCGCTGGACTTCCAACCGGTATATATGGAAGTCCAAAGGGGAGGCCTATGTTCAACAGTGGACGTCCTATGGCTGAGATGATGACGCTGCGGCACAGACGAAGTTCATACGGCGCGTTTGGCGCAGTTTGTAGACACCTGCCTACTGAGCCGGCGGTCCCGGGTTCGAATCCCGGCCAGGGCAAGTATTTGTGTAATGAACTCGAATATTTTTGCTTGGGTCTTGGTTGTTCTATGTATTTAAGTATATATCTATACTATTATAAAATCCTAAATTTGTATTTGTATTTATTATAAAATCCTAAATTTGTATTGAAAATAAATTTTCTATGGAGGGAGGTCATGATTTCAGGAAAAATCTCGATAGCGTGATGCAGCCTGATAGTTGTTTTGTATGGACACGCGTCGCCGTGCCAACCTGGCGCCATCTGTTTTAAAAAAAACCATTGTCCTCGCATCACGCTGAAACGGCTGGATAAAAAGCTACTAATTTTGGTACAGGAATAGCTGAACATCCAAAGATGGTTATAGGATACTTTTTATTATGATTAATATTTATCTTTGAAAACATAAATTCCATGAAATATTTTCCTTACAATGTGTAAACCTTATAATGACAGCGTTTGTGATTTTGAATTTAGAACGACGCGACCCCCGCGTGCCTCTTACGTGTACAAAAACTAAAAAGTATGAATTCGACATAATACCTCCGCGCGGCCCACCGGTATTAACAATAAGGTTAAGGTTGTTTGAGGCGTTGAGTTACGGAAATCGTCTTAGTTAGATAGAAAAGATGGCGCCAATTATCGACCAACACAGACGAAAATATGAGTGCAATGTTCGTTATAAATTGGCTCATGCTCAAAAAAAAACATACATTTCTTTAAATGTTTACAAATGAAGCGAAAATTGAAAAAAAAATAAGCATTTCTTTAAAAACACAATTTGCGACAATAGGAACTAATTAATGCTCTTTTATTGAATATGCAATTATATTCTTCTGTAGTTTGTAAGTATTGACCATAAAAAAGCCCGGAGACGCAATAATAAATGTTAATGAATAAAAAAGATTTTTTAATGCCATTTTATCGAGTGTAATTGAAATAGAAGTATTTCGAATGAATTTAAGTTAATTAAATACATTTTTAAATATGTTTTACCAACCAACATTTAGAACATTAGGCGCAAATTTTTGTATTGTTTGTGTTTGGCCTAACTTACTTCAGGAAAAATATTGATAGCGTGATGCAGCTTGATTGTTGTTTTGTATGGACACGCGTCGCCGTGCCAACCTGGCGCCATCTGTTTTCATAAAATCCTTTGTCCTCCAATCACGCCGAAATGGCTGGACGGATTTTAACCATTTTTGGTACAGGGATAGCTGGACATCCGAAGATGGTTATAGGATACTTTTTTTCCGTTTACGGTAAAGAAAAAATACGCGAATGAAGTCGTGTGCATCTCATAGCGTCATCCATTAGCGTCGTGAATTTGAATTTAGCACCACGCGTAGCGTACCCCGCGGGGGGCCGGCCTGCGCTACCCACCGGGGGACAATAGCTCTGAGGTTGGACGAGTCGCCGAGTTACGGACACTGGGGCAGTAGATGGCGTTAGTGGTACACGAAATGATAATTTTATGAAACAAAACTGAACACAATTTTGTTATTATTAATTTCTCGATGCAACAATGGGAACTACCACTCTATTATTGCATATAAAAATCATGTATTTACTCAGTAGTTTATAAATATTGACCCTCTTTTCATAAACGTACTGAGACGCGGAGAAAATTTGAAATGAATAAATAAGTTGTTTTTTACTTTCTTGAGAGACAATAATCAAAATAAAATTATTTAAAATCAATTTTATCCTTTGACGTATAAATATTTACGGAAAGTTAATGAAATATGATACGCGCATAAGTGCTACCAGTAGCGCCATCTGTGAGCTTTAAACAGTAGTTTTCCCTGAGGTGCCGTCCGCAGCAGAGTTTTCGCAATGGCGAAGTGAGTGGATTGGTCTGTAATTTGTGTATTGTTTTACTAGCTTTTACCCACTGCGCTCGCGTTAAAACATACGTTCACTATATTACTACGTCTACTACGACCTCTTACACAAATTTGAAGTTAATGAGTGATACATTTAAATGTTATTACTATGTACAATTAATTTCTTTAATTTTAATACAGCTGATGCAAAGTTTAAGTTGACAGCTCGAGGGCCGTTCAGCGTCAGTATGTGTTTAGACAAAATATAAACAATCTCAAACAACGTTTGATTAAACTTTTAAGTATTTTTAAAGAGATGGTGACTAACAGAGACGGGAGGCAATAAGAAAAAAAACAATATCGTACAACGGAAAAAAGAAAGCAAGGCTGATGAAACTTAAGCAATACGAAGAGATGGTATCGAAAAAAATGGGGGGCTCGGGGGGCGGAGCCCCCCGCTCTAACAAAATACTACATGCTAAAACTGAAAAATTCAAGTAGCTTTGATGAAAGGCTAAGTTACCTGTAGATATATGGTGATCAAGAAAAAACAAAACCCTAAAAGGCTAAAAAGAAAGCAAGTCTCATCAAACTTTTAAGTATCCTGAAAAGATAGTGAACTAAAATGGCATAGTGCTCGCATTAAGAAAACACAAAAACTTAAAACGGAATCGAGAACGCAAGTCTGATCAAACTTTAAAAGATTCTAAAGAGATGGCGACCCAACCAGACGGGAAGCACGAAGAAAAAACAATATCGCACAACGGAAAGAAGAAAGCACGCCTGATGAAACTTTTAAATAACACGAAAAGATGTTATTGAAAAAAAATGTATAACATGCTAAAACAGAAAAATAAAGTAAATCTGATGATAGGCTAAGAAGTTACGTGTAGATATGGTGATCAAGAAAACACAAAACCTTCACTAACGAGTAAGCAAGTCTGCACAACCTTTTGAGTAACCCGAAAAGATAGTGAACGATAGTGGCATAGTACTCGCATTAATGAAACGGAAACAAGAAAGCAGGTTTGACCAAACTTTTAGGTATTCTAAAGAGATGGTGACTAACAGAGACGGAAGGCACTAAGTTAATTATACCGCAACACGGAAAGAAAAAAGCAAGACTGATAAAACTTTTAAGCAGCACGAAGAGATGGTATTTAAAAATACAGGAGGCTCGGGGGGCAGAGCACTCAGAAAATGTCATTTGCTAAAACTGAAAAATTCAATTAAATCTGATAAAAGGCTAAGTGACCTGTAGATATATATGGTGATGAAGAAAACGTAAAACCTTAAAACGCTAACAAGAAAACAAGTCTGATCAAACATAAAAGCAACCTGAAAATATATTGAACTAAAATGGCTTAGTGCTCGCATTATAATACACAAATCCTTAAAACGGAATCAACAAAGCAAGGCTGATCAAACTTTAAAGAATTCGAAGAAGAAGAAGATGTGGTGACCAAACCAGACGGGAGGCACGAAGAAAAAACAATATTGCACAACGACAAGAAAAAAGCAAAGCACGACTGATGAAACTTTTAAGTAACACGAAGAGATGGTATTGAAAAAGACGGGGGGCTCGGGGGGGAAAAGACAAAACCTTAAAATGCTAACTAGAAAACAAGTCTGATCAAACTTTTAAGTAACCTGAAAAGATAGTGAACTAAAATTGCATAGTGCTCGCATTAAGAAAACACAAATCCTTAAAACGGATTCAAGAAAGCAAGTCTGATCAAACTTTAAAGGATTCTAAATGGGGATGGTGACCAAACCAGACGGGAGGCGCGAAGAAAAAACAATATAACAAACGGAAAGAAAAAAGCAAGACTGGTGTAACTTTCAAGTTATCTGACGAGATGATAACAAAAATGCAGTAGTGCTCACATTGAGAATACATAAACCTAAAAACGGTAACAGAAAAGCAATTCTGAACAAACGATTAAGTATTCTAAGGAGATGATGACCAAAAAAAGCGGGGCATCAAGCAAGACAATATACCACAACGGAAAGAAGAGAACATGACTTTATTTAAGTAACCAATTGAGACAGTGCACAAAAATGTCGGAGGCCTCGCATTGAGAAAACAAAACAAGAAAGTAGAAATTGAATCTAAAATGAACAAGGAATCATGTCCGTGAAAGCATTCAAATATTCCAAAGATACAGTAAACAAAAAATATGGGGGGCTTGAGTTATGCCAAGCCAATGCAAAATGCCAAGTTATGCCAAGTGAACGTATTTTTTTTAACGCGTGCGAAGCCGCGGGCAAAAGCTAGTTTATTTATATAAGTACGTATATCGTCGTCTAGTAACCATAACACAAGCCTTCTTGAGCTTAATTTGGGACTAGATCGATTTGTGTGAGGTTGTCCGATATTCATTTATTTATTAATCACAAAGATATTATTATATTTTTATTTTACCGAATATCTCACTTCATTGAATTTTCATTTCACACTTTTTCCCCGGAAGTCATACATTTTTCAGAAATTATGAAAATGACAACCTATAGATTAGGTTGGGTTAGGTTAGGTTTGTGTTATTAAATCCCAAAAAAAATTGTTAAAAAAAAGGCTTTCTATGAAATGATATTTCTATGAAATGAAATTGGATATTTGTCTATATAACAAGAGGGTGGTATTTATTTATATTGGTATTCAGATCGATTCATAATTGGCGGAATAATCACGTAACATACAAAAAACAACAAACATTCAAATAGATAAGCTCCTCCTTTTTAGAAGACGGTTGAAAAACTACTCCTTATTAAAAAAGGAATTTGAGACCCTTTGACGCTCTTGACCCATTTCCGCATACTTTGCGCGTGCGCATATAAAACGGCGCCGCGACGCTGAACGGGCATCAGTCTCACGATACCCGTGGAGAGGATAACAGCATCACCATGTTCGCCAAAGTGGTGAGTACCTTTTTATTATCAATAAAGGGTTATCTTAAGAGGCCTTATTCCTTTAAAAAAAATTTTTTTTCATATTATGGCAAATACCTATTGATAATTTTCACCGACATTTTGAACTAAATAATACTTTTCCCCGAGTTCTAGGCAGTTACATAGCTATTTATTGCTTTCATTGCGTGCAGTCGAAAATAAGTTGAAAAAACTAGTTTTCCTCGTGAATTTTGTCAATTACGAGTAGTTTTTGAAACAAAAATGATCAATGAAAAAATCAAACTGTAGGTTTCTAATATATACCAATAGCCCTGTTCTAGGTAGTAACATCAATAATATGTTAAGACACATGTTTGATCATAGAGAAAAATGTCTAATGCAATCAACATTTTAAAAGGAATAAGGCCTCTTAAACCAACTTTAAGTTCCTTTTCCCTGAGTTCTAGATAGAAAAATAGCTATGCTTTGATAATAGACGTATTTTTTAAAACTATTAGCTTTTTGAACAGATAAGGAGCCTAACTATAAGATATATCGATGTGTGAATCCGTGAGTGCAGATAATATTCGTGTTAAGACTCCTTATCCGTCCAAAAATGCTGATTGTTTTAGACATTTTTCTCTATGATCAAACATGTTTCATAACATATTATTCATGTTTACTAGTTAGAACAGGGCTACCTATTGCGATTTATTGGTATATATTTGATACGCACCTAAAGTTTTAATTTTTTAATAATAATTCTTGCTTCAAAAACTATTGTAGTTTTTTGGTTTATAAAATAAACAAAGGGAAAGATAATCCATAAAATATATGTATGTAAACACTTTATTGTACATATAAACAAGAAATACACATTATTACAAAATAATAAGCAACCTAAATGAAAACCAAAATATAACCTAAATTTAAAATTTGTAACACCCCGACACAAGCTGGTCATCATGAGACCCTCATTCAATGAGTGTTATAGAAAATGCTACAAAAACAACATGATTACAAAATTTGGAATCCTTAGCTTCAATATTGGCTGAGATTTTGTCACTTGTTCCAAAGCTGAATATTTTGGAAACTACTGGTCCTATTTCCACCAAACATAGCTAAGAATCATCTCGACGGATAATTCTTTCGATTAGAAAAAACCGCACTCAAATTGGTCCACTCGTTTGGGAGCTTCGATACCACAGAGTTTTATTTATCTGCTGTCGATTTGTTTATCTGTGTTGTAGATAAACAAATCGACAGCAGATAAATAAAACTCATAATTCTAATCACATTTAAAACAGCTTTCAAATGTCAATAAAGCACAGCTGATTAAAGTGGACAAATGGAATCAAAACACGCACCTCCAGGCACCAATTAAGTTGTATTAAGATACACATTATAATTCACGGCACACCTGTCATAATTACCGACAGCCTCGCACCCACCCATACAAATTGTATAATACAAAGGCTAATTTTCCATAAGGACCCTGAGAGACTTATGACACTTCGTCAAGGATATTTTGAAGGATAATTGATTATTTTATGGGTGACATGACAACATAAAAAAGTGTAAGACATTAATATTATGAGTAGACAGCTTACAAGGTTCATTATTAAGATTGATTAGTGTAATCCCTAATAAACCAATTATTCTTGAATTTTTGACTACGACTGAAATGGCAGTCGGGGCTAGTGCCCGGGGCCTCCATAAGAGAGATACATCAAAAAAATACAAATAATCCGTTCAAAAATGCTGATTGTTTTAGACATTTTTCTGTATGATCAACATGTTTCTTGATTTATTATCAATGTTACTACTTAGAACAGGGCTATTGCGATTTGTTGATACCTATATATTTGAAAACTACTCGAAATTTACAAAATTCTCGCAAAAAACCGTTTATTTTATTTTTTTTATTTTTTTACTGTACGCTATGAATGCATGAAATAGCTATATTACTATCTAGAACTCGGGGAAAAGTATTATTCATTTTAAAAAGTTGGTTGAAATTATCAATGTATTGTCATAATATGATTAAAAAAAAAAAAATTAAAATTATTTATTACTGTAACAAATAGTAAGTACAATATTACAAATGGCCGGCGTCTCCTTGTAAGTTATTAAATAACTTGTGCCAGGAGTCCACCGCTCTTCCGTGTATACAAGTTAACAAGTACTATACAATTTTTAGTTATTAGGTCTAAATCTATACAATTTTATATTCTACTTAACTTATAATTTATAATATATAATTATCATTTAAATTTGTATATATGTATCTAAATGCGGGTGCGTGTGTGCGTGTGAGTATGTGTGTGTGTGCGTGTATGTGTATTTCTGTCTAGCCTGCGTATACCAGCAATTCCTCTATCTTATCATAATTTTTATCTTCCAGCCATGTAGTTAATTTGATTTTTTTTTTTTTTTATGATAAAGATTTTTTTTAAGGAATAAGGCCTCTTAATGATGTAATTGAAATCACGACGCGTCTTAGCTCCATAGCAGTGACTTCGCAAGAAGGTATTGGGTTCGAATCCCGCCATGGGCACCTATTTGGGTGGTGAACCTAAATAGTTGTTTTTCGGTCACGCACGTTTTTCTACGAATTCGTTTTTAAACGAATAAAACAAGCGTATAGTAGAGCCTAAATGAATTCAAATTGCTAAATAAAGGGAAACATGGAAATCGGTGCTCTGTGTTTCATTTCGTGGGTTTGTTTTATAACAATTCCGACAACGACGCGTTTGGCTCGGTTTGTAGACACCTGCTTACTGAGCCGGCGGTCCCGGGTTCGAATCCCGGCCAGGGCAAATATTTGTGTGATGAACTCGAATATTTGTGCTTGAGTCATGGTTGTTCTATGTATTTAAGTAAACATTTATCTATATAAGTACGTATATCTTTGTCTACTACCCATAACACAAGCCTTCTTGAGCTTACTTTGGGACTAGATCGATTTGTGTGTGGTTATCCGTTTTTTTATTCCAAATAGTTTACGGTCACAGAGAAAAATGTTTTCTGCCAAATGAAACATTCTACCAATAATAAGTAATTCGGTTGAAAGACAGAGAATCATTAGAGAAGGCCATTGTCGAAGGGCAAATTGATTTTGGAAATAAAACACTGAACGCCGATACATAATTAATTATAAATTAAATTTGAAAGAAAGGTAATAGGAATATAAAGACTAATTCTATTGATTTAGTTATTTAACTAGAGCTTAATTTAGATCGATTTTTGTTAGATTGTATTTATACTTATTATTTGATTAATTTTGGTGTTGTTAACCGGTTTTATGGATAAAGAATTATTTTTACCGACCACAACGAAGCTAAAAGAGGGTTAAGACTTTTACCTCCTCGCGGTCAAAGGAACGTTCTACACATAGTATTGTATAATTATACAAAATGTAATTACCCATTATTACTTCATACCAAAAACGGCATACATTCTTTCAATTCTAATTCCGTATAAGTAAGCAATATGATTTTATTTCCAATTGACATGTTTCCTAGCTGTTACAATTTAACTGATCTAAAATGGATTTCATTATACATTCCACGCAAAGATAATTCCATTAAAGCGCCGATACATATACAGGGTGTCCCTAAAACCAACGCCGAAATGAAGAGGGGTGATAGAACAGCTCATAAGCAACCATATTAAGTAAATTTGACCTTAATAAAAAGTTCATGGTTTTCGAGATATTTGCATTTTAAAAAAACTCGTGACTTTTGATGCCCTGCGTCAGTATGTCGATTGCCACCACTGCAAATTTAGGTATTTTTTAATCTGTTTTTTGCAGGATGTTACTAAAAACATATCCTATCGAATGTAATTTAAATTTATTACATATCATGATGCTTTGTCGGTAAAAATAATAAAAAAAACGAATTATAGCAATTTATTAAATTTAGCTAGCGGTTTTGATCGAGTTTCATTTAAAAAAAGTATTGTAAACTAACATGGCACACAACATAAAAAGATAGTAAATTTATTGTAGTTTTCAAAAAGGTACAGCATTTTCTAATTTACGCAGCAGTTTACGAGATATTGATATTTTACACCAAAAGGAGCTCATACTGCAGTTATTACATAGTTAGTATGGAACCAGAGCCCCTACTAGGCTCAGAGTTTGAATTTCGAACAAAAAATAGATTCAAAGAATACAAAATTTGAAATTGGAACACAATTTGAAATTTGAATTCAAGTCGGCTTTCTGATTAAAGAGTATTTTAGTAATTTTAGTACACTTCGTCAATTCGTTTGATGTTCTTTATTTAGTTTGGTTTCTTATCTCGTGTTTGCCTTGTGATTTGGATTTTTGGTACAATTTAACTTTGCTTTGTGCATCTTGGACTCGAGTTCTGCCTATTGATTTTAACTTCGATTTACTTTGGCTCTGTTAAGATTAATTGTAGTGCGTTTGTTACAAATATGCCAGAGAATTATACTCCTCAAGAATATGCCAACATGCATTTTGTCTATGGGGAATGTCAGGGTAACTCTTGTGCTGCAGCTAGACTCTATCGGGAAAGATATCCAAATTTAAGGCATCCAGACCATCGAGTATTTCGAAATTTTCATCTCGCATACTCAGAAGGCGTTTTGCCTGGCAATCGTGGTGGATTGGGAAGACCTAGAGGAGATTACGATGAAGATGTTTTACAAGAGATTCAAAACGACCCATCGACTTCGACACGGAACATTGAACGTAATTTAGGGATATCAAAATCTGTTGCCAATAGAATATTACGTCGATATGGATATCATCCATACCACATACAACGTGTTCAAGCGTTGCTGCCCCGTGATTACCCACTTCGTGTTCAGTTTTGCTAGACAATGCTGCAAAAACACAGAGAGGATCCCAATTTCATAAATATGGTTTTATGGTCTGATGAAAGCACTTTTAAGAGAGATGGATTTATGAACATGCACAATTTACACAGTTATGCATTAGAAAATCCTCATTTAATGAGGGAAGATCGGTCGCAGTACCAATTTAAAGTGAACCTCTGGACTGGAATATTAGATGGGAAAATAATTGGCCCATTTGAATTACCAGAAACGCTGAATGGTCCAAGTTATCTGCATTTCTTAGAGAATGAGTTGCCAAATCTTCTCGACGACGTACCTTTAGCTACGCGGAGGTCAATGTGGCTGCAGAATGATGGCTGTCCAGCACATTATGCACGCGAAGTGCGACTACATTTAAACCAAACTTATCCACAGAGATGGATCGGCCGTCTAGGTCCCATTTTGTGGCCTCCTCGATCTCCAGACCTAAATCCTCTGGATTTCTATTACTGGGGTTATATTAAAGAAAAAGTTAACAATGAACCGATTAACAGTATAGCGGAGCTGAGACAACGCATTTACGCAGAGGCCCAAAACGACGTATCAAGAAGTTCACGTCACATCAGTCGAGCATTTTTAAGGAGATGCCGAGCTTGTATTCAAGTCAATGGCGGACAATTTGAACATTTAATTTAGTTAAGTACATAAAACAGGTTTCGTATTTTTTAAATGTTTTTAGTTTTTTTATTCACTTAACAGATAAAAATGGCAACCAGTATTATTTTTGCATTATCTTATAAACCGCTAAATAATTAAGTCACTTCAATACCATTTTAAAAACAACTCTAAATTTGCTATCTTTTTACGTTATTTGCCAGGTTCGCTATGAACATTTCATTATTTTTTATTCTAAAATTGAATTGTGTTCCTATTCTAAATAAAGTATTCTTTAAATCGATTTTTTGTTCGAAATTCAAACTCTGAGCCTAGTAGGGGCTCTGGTTCCATACTATGTAATAACTGCAGTATGAGCTCCTTTTGGTGTAAAATATCAATATCTCGTAAACTGCTGCGTAAATTAGTAAATGCTGTACCTTTTTGAAAACTACAATAAATTTACTATCTTTTTATGTTGTGTGCCATGTTAGTTTACAATACTTTTTTTAAATGAAACTCGATCAAAACCGCTGGCTAAATTTAATAAATTGCTATAATTCGTTTTTTTTTTATTATTTTTACCGACAAAGCATCATGATATGTAATAAATTTAAATTACATTCGATAGGATATGTTTTTAGTAACATCCTGCAAAAAACAGATTAAAAAAATACCTAAATTTGCAGTGGTAGCAATCGACATACTGACGCAGGGCATCAAAAGTCACGAGTTTTTTTAAAATGCAAATATCTCGAAAACCATGAACTTTTTATTAAGGTCAAATTTACTTAATATGGTTGCTTATGAGCTGTTCTATCACCCCTCTTCATTTCGGCGTTGGTTTTAGGGACACCCTGTATATGTAATGCTAATTAATTGATCTTATAGTTTATCTTATTGAAATATTAAATTACCTTTAAAGCCTAAATTAACAAGCTAGCTGCATTAGTTTTCGATATAAATTTGAACATAAAATTTATAAAAATAATAAATACAAATTAAATACAAATAAATGTATTAAGCGGATTATTATATGTCTCACGAAAATTTTAATAAAATTAATTTGATAACAGTAAGTATAGAAGAGTACTTTAAGAATGTTGTTTACTTAACTAAACTATTACCTATGGAAGTATTATAATAATAAGCCTTTAGTCTGAATAAGAAACAATGTGTAGTTAACAATTTGTTCTTTTTTTAAAAGTATGTCTCTCTTTTCAAAGTGCATGTTGGCATAGGCCTCCTCCAACTCCTTCCACTGTCCTCTATCTTGATCCTAGTTCATTAAGGTCGTAGAGTTGCCCTGATGTCATCTTCCCATCAACGTCTTTCTTGACGACCTCTTTTCCACCTGCCGTCTCTGGGGTAGGTACCATTGGGTCACTGGTTTACTCAATTTCTCCACGCTGTCTATTCGATTGATGATGTCTGTGATCTTAGTCCTCAATCTTATATCGGTGTTCCATATTCTGTCACTCAGTTTTCATAGGTTTAGTTATGGAAGTACTTACAACAAAAAACAGCCTAACAATACCGCGCTAAAACTACCACCTGTCACTAAATGATTGACACATGTAATTGTACTGTTAATTGCTGCGCAAGACCACGCACCATTTCGCGCGCAATATGATAATCGCCGGAATTAATCGGTTGGATTTAGATCGCACGTGGATAAATTGGTAACGCAACTAAATTTCTTTAAAGCATTCTACTATGCTCGACACAATAGTACATTACTGCCGGGAAATAAGGGCTTGCCGTGTGAGTAGGTAGAGACGGCCGACCGTGGGCAGGCTGGATAGTGATACGAAGCCGGCGAGCCCTTTTCACGGCTAGTAGTGCCTTTCTCTCCAGGCAGGCATGGCGCCCCGTACCTATACAAAACAAAAGACGTGCCTACATCGCACTTTTTTTTCTGAAATCGTGACCCCCCTCTACGTACAAAACTGATTTTCAATACAAATGTAGAATTTTATAACAGTACAGATATTGACAGTAATGTCAATCTGAATGCGCGTAAATCGGCGGTTCGTTTGTTCCTAGTATAATTAGACATGTGAAGTAGTAGTACGTACTTGAGATCCGAGGTCCAAAGAGGTCGGTCAGATTGTCATCAATTCTTATAAAATAAAGTTATGCTGTAATAGGTTCCTTATAGGAGCAGGTACCCATTTCTTATATGAAACGTTATATACCTAATCTTTTTTTATATTGCAAACTAAATACTAAATTAAGCCTTTCGATAGACAAAAACCTGCAATGTCGATGGGTCACATTGTTTTTATCGACTTTTACAAATGACTAAATCACTAATTAAGTATTGTGATATTTTCCACAGTTGATCATCTGCGCCGTTGCCGTGGCAGCCCTAGCGAGGGAGTACCCGGCCGGCGTTCACCCGGCAGTTTGCCCTAACTACCCGTACTGTGCCCCTGATGCGCTAGCCAGGCACACCCCTGACGGCATCCCCATCCCGCAGTGGAGCTACCCCTACGCGGCTGCTCCAGCGCATGTCCCTGCGGCTGCTGAGTAAGTTGACAACATCAGACAACCTTAGCGAGTCACGATGTAATTAGATTGACAACCCTAGATAACATACACGGTCAAAGTTGGCAACCCTAGTGAAATAGCTCAGAGTAAGGCCCCAGCTCCAGTGACGACAGTTGACGATCAACGGCGTCAAACAATCGTCAAAATATACGATCGAAGTTGACAAGCCTAGTGAGTACACAGTTTATTGTAAGTTTACGACCTTGGCCTTAGCAAGAAACATGGTCCAGGTAAGTTGAAAACCCTACATTGTCGAATTAAGGTGATAACTCTAGCGAGAAATACACCATAACGGAATTCGACATGCAATAATGGATAAAGTTCAGGGGTTTTTCGGTACGTAAAGAGATGTTGAAGGTGACTTTATTGAACATACAAATAACGCTATTTGCCAGATTTCAAACAAAAGTCCTATCGGCCAATATTAAAAAACACTGGCGCCTAAAGCGTTTCTTAACCAAACAATAATCAATACTAATATTATAAATGCGAAAGTGTGTCTGTCTGTCTGTCTGTTACCTCTTCACGCTTAAACCGCAGAACCGGTATATATATGAAATTTGGTACCTATATAGATAGTTTCAGTCCCGGGGAAGGACATAGGATACTCTTCATCCCGAATAAATTTAGTGTTCCCGTGGGATGAGCGGGTAACACCGCGGGGCACAGCTAGTAACTAATAATAATAATATTTTCTGTTAATTTCAGGCAAGGCGGCGCACGGTACCCCGCTGACTTCAACCCGGCCCTCTGCCCCAACTACCCGTACTGCTGGTGATTCTACTGTGACTTGGCGCCAAACCATAGACAAACGCAACATTCCTGAACGCAACTGTCAACTTACTTTTTTATCTGACAGGGAATTTTTGTTTAATTTAGCTAGGTATCAGCCAGGATTGTTTGTATTTTAAATTGTACTGAAAAAACACTGCCATATTTTTGATGTAAAAATGTAAATAGCAAGCAAACTTGCATTTGGATTTTGTATAAAATGTGTAAAAAATGTAAATAAACAGATTTTTTTTAATTCATCGTTTCACTTAGGTACTTTTAAAATTCCTAAGCGTTTGTAAATTAAATAAAAAACTTGGAAAAATAGCGGGCATTGCTTGAGAAGTAAAGCATTTCCAATAAAACAATAAGTGTACTTAAGTATTTATAATATTCATTTATACCGGATGTTGCCTTTAATAGGAGCAATAAATTAAAACAGAGACTCTACCCTTCAAACTAAACAACATTTGTAATGCAACTTGGTGTGGATTAAATGATAATTTGTAAAACAATGTTTGGACAAAAAAGCAATGTATTGCGAAATGTGCGATATTAGTAGAGTGACAGCTATGTCAGTGCTCAAGGAATGTCTTATCTTATCTTACTACCGTGAAATACGCCAACTTTGCCACCACAGGAAACTTTGCCCAAAACGCTACTTAAAAAAAGAAACGTTACTGTAGACAATTTCAACATGATTATGTCAATACTACTATTTTTAGTGGAAAATAGATTATATCTGTGGTACTGGGAATCACATTTGCGTGCAACTTCATTCCGTAACGTGTTGGGATTAGTTGAATAAGGTGCGTGATTTGGCGGGCCAATTCTAGGTGAAGTTCTGGTGTTTTTACAGAATGGGGAAGCCTCAGGTGAATGTATCTTATTGCTTGTTATAAGATAAGAACTGTAGATCATTTTTATTGTAGTTTGTACTAAAAATACTTATTAAAACCGGAGTTATGATGGTGGGCAATGTTATCCAGTAACTTGCTAACCTATGAATGCTAACATTGCCCAGACTAAAAAAAGGGTTAGGGTTGTCACCTTGTCGTAATTTTACCTGACTGCGTAAATAAAGGAGGGTTATGTATTTAAGGTAAGGTAAATTATATTTCTATTAAGCCATTGTACTTTTAGCAGTAGCTGCATGTCATGTCATGTCATGTCCACAAAACAAAAAAACATAGAATATTCAATTATGTCAATTTTTATTTAGATTATTCTAACGCGAAGTAACAAAATAACCGCCTAACTATTAGTATCCAATATTTAGCATACATTTTTTATTTTGATAATGGTACTGGTAAAGATGGTTTACTCAACCAAAAGTGACAACCCTGACAATTTCAAACTGCTTGATTCGGCTTGTATGGAGTAAAACAAAATACCTATGTAACATTGCCCACCCATATTGAACACGTGTTTGTACAGTTAAGACCAAGATATTTACGTGGAACGCCATTATTACCCCAGATTTTATACTGATCCTTATCTTAACGTTGTAGGGGCTATAGTTACGAAAATAATCGATTTGGGCAATGTTTGCAAAAGTTTAGATAACTTTACCCGAGGTGAAAATTGGTAAAAAAGTTGGTTAAATGTAGATAAAAATTATTTCTCGTAACAAACGCGTGCATATGAATACGATGGATGCGTTAGACAAAAAAAACTTCATCCCGTCATAGAAAAAAAGAGAGAAATTCGGGTTTTTACGAAAAAAGCGGGCAAAGTTGGCATGTTTCACGGTATTTAATTTGTTTGAAATAATGAAATTCTGAAAACTGACTTTTTTTTAAAGTTGCTAACAAATGTTGTTCAATTTGAAGAGTATAATCTATGTTTTAATTTATTGCTCCTATTACAGGCCACACCCTGTATATTTTAAGACAATCATTACAAACCCAGTGCTCACAACACAAGCAAGGCAAGAGTTGTGGGATTAGATCGATCTGTATGAGGTTTTCCGACATTTATCGTCATTTATTTAATGATGAAACATACACTTATTTCCTATGGTGCAAAAAACCAAATAAAGATTTCACTGACCTTGCCGGTTTATGGATACTCATAGGGGTGCGTAACGGTCGCTATAACTACTTATATAATATAATATTTGTCTATATAACGATCAAGAGATATAATAAACGTAATATATAGAATGTATTGGGGTTCTGCGTTTTCGCCTAAAATTATTTCACCAAATGGCACTTCCCAACTAACTTATTGCAGAATTTTATTTGGCAATCTAACCATTAGCATACTTACTCTTCGCATTTTTTTCATTTAGTAAAATTCTTATTTAGTAATATTCTACTTGGGAATGTTTTTTTTTATCGCAATTGTTTTAGGCAAACGGATTATTTTGACTAATATTTAAATGCCTAGAAATATTTGCTTTACTTAATTAGTACATGGCCAACATTCTTTCGTTGGGAAGTAAAAATTCCTTATTGTTTTTTTTGTAAAGCAAAGATCATTAAAAATCGCTGTCATAAGGAAACTTGGTACCTCTTGTTAGACTAGATTTGTAAGTCGTCGAGAAAAAAAACAATATAAAGCCCCCGCATAAAAAATATCCAACCAGAACCGAACCGCTGGGTTAGGTTAGAACTGCGACCACAACAGCGTACGTACAACGAAGTTTGTGAGTTGTACCGTATACAACTCTGAATAATTAAGGTCGAAATTTATGCGATGTAATGTTTTGGGAAAAAACTGTTTGGAAAATGATACATTTGACGAAAAAATAAATAGCATAATGAAAGTTGAGTAAGTGACTAATTGTTAAATGATGATTTGCCAAACAAAAATTTACCGAAAAAAAGGAGACATTATGCCATATGATTATTAGCCCAAATGAAAATGTAGGAAAAATAGTTTACGAAGTGTAACTTTGCGAAAAATGTTTAGGCAATACGGCAGAGAACCAATGTATTTTAGACTAATTGAAATTATATTGATACTCAAAGCATTTTTTTGATATATCAAATTGAAAAATTTGATATAATGTTTCAATAACAAAAATATCTAGTAAATTTTATGAAAGGTTGTTATATCCATCATAATCATAACACTTTTAATTTATTACCCCTAAGCACTCTTTAATTTATTACCCCTATTTGTATGGGTACAAATAGGGGTAATAAATTAAAGAGTACTTATTTTTGTATCGAATAGCGTTTTCTTTCTTTTTCTAATTTCCAATTTAGTACCATTTTTTTTTATTTAATATGCTAAAAAAATACAAAAATGGTACATTTTATGTTTCGCCAAACTGCAATGCAGTTTGATGGCGATTAAACATGACTACGAAAGCAATGTGGAGTAATAATATCAGTTTCAAACCAAATTTATTGCAATGTTTATTGGTTATCGGCGCGCAATGCATTCATATATTTTAATACGCCACACGCCATGCATCAGTGAATGTATAATTTTACTAACAACTAGATAGACCTACAAGGTTCTCGCAAACTTCGTTGGAGCAGGGAAGAAAAAAGTCATAACCTTTTTTGCTTTCATCATGACGCCGCGACGCGGTTGGCTCAGCTTGTAGTGCAGCTGCCTCCTGAGCCGGTGGTCCTGGGTTCGAATCCCGGCCAGGGCAAATATTTGTGTGATGAACTCGAATATTTGTTCCTGGGTCAATAATGTTATGTGTTTACGAAAAAAGCGGGCAAAGTTGGCATGTTTCACGGTATTTAATTTGTTTGAAATAATGAAATTCTGAAAACTGACTTTTTTTTAAAGTTGCTAACAAATGTTGTTCAATTTGAAGAGTATAATCTATGTTTTAATTTAAGTCATAACCTTTTTTGCTTTCATCATGACGCCGCGACGCGGTTGGCTCAGTTTGTAGTGCAGCTGCCTCCTGAGCCGGTGGTCCTGGGTTCGAATCCCGGCCAGGGCAAATATTTGTGTGATGAACTCGAATATTTGTTCCTGGGTCAATAATGTTATCTATTATGTCTATTTATATATTATGTATAATCCGCCCACTGTCTCATTCGGGATTCTCATTTCGGATTCGATCCCGTAAGGAAACTTCGAGCATGTTTCGCTCTATTGCCCTTTGAGTAACTTTGAGCCTTAGGATGCCCATTGTTAGCGACGACTACGACTCTTCTCTTTCGGCACAGACAATAGAAACACAAAATAAACAAGGTGTTTTAAACAAAACGTAATTTATTTTTCCATTTTCTATTGTGACTTTTATAATATCTTTTTTGTTGACTCAGATATTTGTAAACATTATAATCTTTTCACTTTATTTACATTACCATTACTTTGATATCTGTGGTCCCATAAGACAATTTAAATATTTAATTATTGTACCAAGCGGTTCACACTCCCGTGAAATTGTCAGGAACGGCCCGGCATGTTTCGAACTCGTATGGACCTTTACATGAATCTTCTTCTCTATGTCTAGCTCCATACGAGTTCGAAACATGTCGGGCCGTTCCTGACAATTTCACGTAAGTGTAAACCGCTTATAATACTAAATAAGTCTCACGAAAGTTTTCATAAGATTTCTGTCATATTTCAATTTAAGCAATATAATTGTGTGCTATTAATTTGCTCAAATTGTTATTTAGGTAGGTTTTGGTGGATGTTTGGCTTCTCTATGGATGAGTACTGTACGTCACAGTAAAATTATGCGCAGTAGGGGTAGTTAGGGCAAGAGGCAGGGTCGACATCAGCGGGGTACCCAGGGGCTCTGAAAAAAAAAAGAAAATATTTTGTAAATACAAAAAATATACATATTTTACGACCCGAGAATAAATAGAGGGTATATTTAAGAACAGACATTTAAATAATAGTCCAAATAAAACAACACTGGATAATATTATTCCTGGCTTGTCAAAATGCAGCATTTTTTATTTATTTAAATATCTGCCAAACTGCACAGCAGTTTGTTGGCAGAAAAATATAGATAAATAAATAAAAATAAATAAATAAATATTAAGGGACAATCATACACAAATCGACCTAGTCCCAAACTAAGCAAAGCTTGTACTATGGGTACTAGACGACGATATACATAATATATAAATACATATATAGATAACATCCATGACCCAAGAACAAATATTTTGCACAAATATTTGCCCCGGCCGGGATTCGAACCCGGGACCGCCGACTCAGTAGGGAGGTGTCTACCAAACGAGCCAAACGCGTCGTCAAGAACATACATAAATTTGCAATACTATCACGTTAAAAGCCATATCGATATAATTTTTAAGACTTGTACTCCAAAAACCTAAGAACCGACAACCAAGACGTTCGACGACAGACGGCGATCTTAAAAAAAAGTAATGAAATTTTGTCAATTTCTTGACCACCATTTTGTATCAACCAAAAGTGCTATAGGCGGATGAGTCAGTTCCAGGGACGAGCCGCAGGCGAGACTTATGTCTAGTGTCTTTAACCTACTGAGTGCCAAAGACGGCAAACGCGTCGACGTGAAATTGTACTACTGACGCCAACGTCGCGTCACTGATCAAAAATATAACAGCTACATGTGTTTATCAATCCCTATCAGAGATGGGCGCTCATGGGTAAATAACCGATACCGGGTAAATACCCAATCTACTACTACTTATGCTCGGTAGATTGGGTATTTACCCGGTATTTATCGGGTATTTACCCATGAGCGCCCATCTCTAATTCCTATTGATTTTGGAGCACTATTTTATTTTCTGTTGCGTCAAGGGCCCGGTGAATTGCTTTGCCGTTTGGGGTTCAAAGGGTTAACAGTTTTTTTATACTTACACGGAAGCAACAGGGATGGGTGCAGGCATCATGCGGCCGTACGGGAGCTCCCACTCCGGGATGGGCATGCCCTGTGGGGTGTGGCGCGCGAGGACCTCCAGGTCGCAGTAGGGGTAGTTCGGGCACACCGCCGGGTGGATGCCGGCTGGGTACTCCACGGCACTGGCTGCCGCGGCGATGGCACAGATGATCAACTGTGGAAAAGAGTGTTTTATGGTTTTTGACGACGCGGTTGGCGCAGTGGTTAAGCAACTGCCTACTGAGCCGACGGTCCCGGGTTCGAATCCCGGAAAGGGCAAATATTTGTGTGATGAACACGATTATTTGTGCCTGGGTCATGGATATTCTATGTATTTAAGTATTTATTTATCTATACACGATGATTTTTAATCGGTGATCAGGTACTAACTTTTCTAACTCAGTAATTGATGGCGGTCACGTTGAAGTCGTAATTACATGAAAACAAACATTTATTTTTTTATGATAATTTTTGTATTTTGAAACCCATTTTGTCTTAAATTCCTTGTCACCCTACTAATCTGCATCTATGAGCTTATAACCTCTTTAATAACTTAATAGCAATAACAATTGATGAGTAATAACTTATCATTTTCATGTCATTGTCATTCCATAAAGAAAGTCGTAGAAAATTTCGTTAAATTTCCTGCCAAACGATTGCACTTGTCATAGGTATTGTACTTCAATAATTTATGTAGGATGACCATGTAATTAGTGGTTATTCTTTTTAATGACCTATGTTTTAACTTTTAATTAATTAAACAGTGAGGCGAACAGTGGCGCGACTGGCGCGAGACCTCGCTTATTAAGTTTAATTTTAGCTGGATATTCATATTTTTCTACTCCTGATCACCGATTAAGAATCATCGTGTATAAGTATGTATATCGTCGCCTAGTACCCATAACACAAGCCTTCTTGAGCTTAACTTGGGACTAGGTTGATTTGTGTGAGGTTGTCTGATATTTATTTATTTATTTATTTATTTATGGTGAAGGAAAGACTTGAAAGAAAGCTTGACACCTAAAAATTTGAAAGGAGGCTTCAGTTATGTTTATTATTATTAGAAGATGCTTATCTATAACATAATTGGGCAAAAAAGTATTTTTGGATATCAAAACCATAATTTACTCAAAATGGGTTAGAATCCATCTGGCCGTTTTACCGTGATATTATCGTAAAGGGAATTGCCGACCGATAGATGGCGTTTAATCAATAATACATAAAAGAAAACGTGCATCGCACTGTCCAGATGTCCATTCCTTCAAAATAATGTTTTTACGTTTACGTTGTTAAATATGAAATCACACTAATATTATAAAGGCGATAGTTTTTGAGTGTGTTTATTACTTCTTCACGTTTAAACGGCTGGACAAATTTTGATAAAATTTGGCACGTGTGTAGCTGACATCCTGGAATAACACATATACTACTTTATATCCCGAAAAAATGTGGTTTTCTTGTGCAATGAGCGGGTAATACCGCAGGGCTAACAGGGCTAACAACTAGTTTTGCTATAAATCGCAAAATTTCGTCGAATTAAGACCCAGTGAGTATATTATATATACGTCTATGATACGTACCACTTTGGTGTACATGATGGTAGTTATCCTCTTCACAGCTGATGTGAGACTGATGCTGAGGTCGACGCTACTTACCTATTTATACGGCTATGTAAAAGGTAAAGGGTCTCATAATTGTTGCCGAACTCCGGATCTTTTCATAATGAAATGTTAATTATGTCGTCGATTATTGCTTTACTTAATTGTTAACTGTTGTTATTGCTGTTAATGTGTATGTACAAGTTGTACCTGTTCTACCAATGGTTGGCAGATACATATTAGAAAAAACCGTTACATCTTTGATTTCCACGAAGTCCTTTGCGGAAATATTGCATCTTTTAAGTGATACACAGTCAATTTATAATGTTTAGAAACTTAAACGAAATCTAAATACAAAAAGTACAAAATTCGCTCATTTTTAACCGTGGTGATAACCCTATATTCTGCACATCACGGCAAGATGGCTAAATTAGGGAATCGCCGTCGGGAAAACTCGGGATATTTCGTTTAGTTCCAAGAGTTTGTTGTCATCGTAATAATGTAAGATGACACATAAATGTCAAATTAACCAAATAAAGTGCGAACATATTAATATCAGTAACTTTATTACAATTTTTACATACGGTGTTCAAATGTTCCTCCGTGTCTCATAACGCACGCTGCAGCACAATGCTTCTGCTGTAATATATTTATTATAGGAACTAAATTCCATGAAAATCCGTCCAGCCAAGTCCAAACACTGATGAGAGAACAAATAAAATTCAAGAGGCCTTATTCCTTTTAAAATGCTGTTTGTTTAGACATTTTTCTCTATGATCGAACATGTTTCTTAACATATTACTACCTAGAACAGGGCTATTGGGATTTATTAGTATATATTTGAAACCTACAGTGTGAAATTTTCATTGCAAATTTTTGATTCAAAAACTACTCGAAATTGACAAAATTCACGCGGAAAATTAGTTTTTTCAACTTATTTTCGACTGCACGCAATGAAAGCATGAAATAGATATGTTACTACCTAGAACTCGGGGAAAAGTATTATTTAGGTACTTTAAGAAGGTGGTTAAAATTATCAATATGTTTGTTGGAATATAAAAAAAAAAAAATTTAAAAGGAATAAGGCCTCTTAACCAGCAGATGGTACTGTACGGTCGTTGTTATGCTGCCGTATCGTAATATGCTATAAAGATTTTCCTGACAAGGTTATCAGTCTTTCTAGCCGTAATTTAATCCTGTAAGTACTCCGACCTGGAAGGCAACGCACTTGTGACTCCTCTGGGGTTGCGCACCATCAGGCGATCCGTTAAACAAAAAGCTATGTAATTCTTACATTACAGAGCTTATGAGGAATACTCACAGAATTCTATTTCTAAAAGTTACCCTAAAGTCAGGTTACTTTAGCCCTTAGGGGTAACATTGTCCTCTCATTAAAAGCAATGTTATTCAATTAATAAATTCATAAAACTACATAAGAAAACGAAAGGCTTTTGAGATATTTCCAATATATTGAAATAGATTTAAATGGGTAGACAGAGTTACCCCTTAGGGCTAAGCTAACCCGGACCTTACCGTACTTATAATTTAAATAGTATCTCTCTTAGTACATTTTTATGTTATAGAGGTTCTCCTTCCACAACTAGAATAAGCTGTGTGTAATTTAAGATTTCACATATGTTAGATATGTTATGATATTTCATGTCAAATAGTTGCATATGATTTAAATAGAAATCGTCATAAAGATCAAGTTATTGTTCGTTTGACAAAATTTCCGTTACAAGTGATAAAAATACAATAATTAAGGAAAACAATGCAATTTAATTGTTATTAATAAAACAATTAAGAATGCATTCGTTGCTAATTAAATCAAGTAAAGAGTTCATAGTTTGGCATTTATGGCCATAACGTATAAATAGCTAACAAGAAAATACCAGAGCATCAGTCTCATTTCAACCGTTGAGAAAAAAAACAATCATCATGTTCGCTAAAGTGGTAAGCTATTTAGGATTCTCTTTTTTTATAGACAAACACTTCGCCGAATGCTTTTTCATAGAATTTACATTTCATAGATATTTTTTCCCCGGAAGTCATTCACAGTCTGTCAGTCACATTTTTCAGAAATCTTGCAAATGTTAACCTATTGATTAGGTTAGGTTTGTGTTATCACAATCTAAAATATTTTATAGTTTCACAACAAAAATGCTTCCGATGAAATGATATTTCTATGAAATGAACATTCGATGAAGCTTTTGTCTATGAAGCAAGGCTAAAGCCGCAGATGATGATGGTGATTCCCTACTAACATACTCGTACCTTCACCTACCCACATATAAGTCAGGTTCTTCATTACGATTTTTTCCCCTATCTGATCGTATAAATTGCTACATTTTCATCAACAGTTGATCGTGTGTGCCATCGCCGCGGCAGCCAGTGCCGTGGAATACCCGGCTGGCATCCATCCGTCGGTGTGCCCGAACTTCCCCTACTGCGACCTGGAGGTCCTCGCGCGCCACACCCCACAGGGCATGCCCATCCCGGAGTGGGAGCTCCCGTACGGCCGCATGATGCCTGCACCCATCCCTGTTGTTTCTAAGTAAGTGTTTCAAAGCTTTATCTACAACATCGATTTATTATGTGTTTACAGGCACCGAGATAAGAGTAGATATGCGCTAAAATCTAGACCTATTTTCTTGTTGTCTGAAAATATAAATAAATAAATATCAGACAACCTCACACAAATCGATTTAGTCCCACAGTAAGCTCTATTAGGCTTGTGTTATGGATACTAGATGACTATAAACATACTTTTATATCGATAAATGCATACTTAAATAAATAAATAAATTCATACTTCAGTAGTGCAAAGTTCTACCCATTGTATTTTGGTGGACGTCTTTTATTGGCTTTTGTGGTAGTACTATATTATTAATTGTACTATATTATATTACTATATTATTAATACGAATTGTATTGCTGTTGATGCATAATCCAGGAACAAATATTCGAGATTAAATATAATATCCTATACGTATGTAATCAAGCATAAATACCTGACGATAAGCTAGCTCAGTCAGAAAATGGACTCAAATTTCGAATAGCTTTTCTTGTATACATAAATGTAAAACATGAACATTAATGCTCTTTTCTCCACTGTGAGTTTAATTTGCAAATGCGCTATAGTTAATGAATCAATTAGCAACCGGGTGGGTTCTAATAGCTATTATTTTGTTTGACGTAGATAAACTTGACATTTCATAATTAATCATTAAATAAACAGTTATTTGACGACGCGGTTGGCGCAGTGACAGCTGCCTACTTAACTTAACCTTAACGATCTTATGATTTAATTAAACCTTACATAAACTATTGGGTCCTAGACTATATTATCGACGACGCGTTTGGCTCGGTTTGTAGATACCTGTCTACTGGGCCGGCGGTCCCGGGTTCGAACCCCGGCCAGGGCAAAAATTTGTGTGATAAACTTGAATATTTGTGCTTGGGTCATGTTGTTCTATGTATTTAAGTATATATTTATCTATATAAGTATATATCGTCGCGTCGTCTAGTACCCATAACACAAGCCTTCGTGAGCTTAATTTGGGACTAGATCGATTTGTGTGCGGTTGTCCGATATTTATTATTATTATTATATTTTTTATTATTATTATATTATGTACATATATCCCCAAGGTAACATATTATTAATAAACATTTTTTTTAGAGTGGAGTACCCCGCTGACGTTGACCCCGCTTCATGCCCCAACTATCCTTACTGCGCGTGATTCTACTGTGACATTTGTGGTGAACATATTTATAACAGGTTGAATAAAACATTTTTTATTAATTGGAGTTTTTCTTTCTTGTAAATACTACCCATTTTAGGGTTCCGTACCCAAACGGAACCCTATTACTGAGACTTCGCTGTCCGTCCGTCCGTCCGTCTGTCACCAGGCTGTATCTACGGAACGGTGATAGCTAGACAGTTGAAATATTCACAGATGATGTATTTCTATTTCCGCTATAACAACAAATACTAAAAATAAAATAAAATAAATATTTAAGGGGGGTTCCCATACAACAAACTTGTTACTTATATGTAGATTATGGTACGGAACCCTTCATGCGCGAGTCGGACTCGCACTTGCCCAATTATTTAAGAACATTTTTATGGTGTTATTAAGTAAAGCAAAAGTCTGTTACTACGTTAAACTAAAAGGTAATATTTATTAGACGATAAACAAGTAAAAACCACTACTTAGTTTTACCAGTGACCCAAGTGAGCGGGCAGTCGAGGCGCTCTGCCAACACCCTCAGCATACTGTGAGAACCTAACTAAAACCGATGGAGAGAACCTAACTAAGAGCCAAAACACAATTACGACGTCGCATCGTGGCACGACGTCGCGTCTTATGACGATGCGATGTCGTGTCTTGTAATCGTGTTTTGGCCCTAAAACCGATGTCAAAGCTGTCGAAATTTTGCCGGGGAACGGGGGCCGTGATCTTGGGGACATCGGTCTTAGTTCTATTAAGAGTATTAAGTATAGGTTAGGTACTTATTAAAATAATCTAAATAGAAAATCCGCCAGTCGAAGGTACGTTGTAAGTTTTTTTTTTAATACTTCTGTATTAGAGCATGAGCATGAATAATAATTATTAATATTTGACTTGGCGATATTAGGTAATCACTTCCAACGATGAGCAACATTTTTTTTAATAACAAGTACTTGAAAAACCATTATATAGATATGGACATTTTGAACACAATATGTGGATCACTGTTTTTGTGAAAAATGGATTGTGCATAACCAGAAGATACAGGTAACAATAATTATTTGTGCAACAAGAGAGCAAAGTTGATTTTTTGTCTCGTTGGCTACTACTATGAAATTTGGCTATTATACTGCTTTATCCTACAAATATTGGGGAAAATGTGAAACTATACAGTTGTGATTAAATCATAAAAAATATAGTCCTTACTTAAAGTACGCAAAACAGTTTTCCAACGGTAAAGTTACGTGTGTCGCTCAGTACTTATATATCTTTTCGTTAGTGCAATATGCAGTGCTTTCATAGTTCGTACGGAACTCTCGGTGCGCGAGTCTGACTCGCAATTGCTCGGTATTTTTTTAAACTAGCTTCTCGTGGCGGAATGGTTTGTAATACATTACATACCCAGCAGGTCGGTAAAATGTATTCGTGAAGCCAGATTTCTGAGCTTAATAGGAAAACAAATAAGTAAGTAGGTACCTACATAAATTAAGCAACAACATTAGCAATACCGTTATCAATTAATTCTTGGCACGTTGTCACTAAGTTGTTTACACTTTAAGAAAGTTTATTGCATGTTACATTAGAACATAATGATTAATTATTCTAACCTGTCCTATAATGTGTTTAGGTTATGTTAGGTATGCGGGCTAACATGTTTAACGTTATTGGTTTACTTGAAAATTCCTAGTTAGCGATTATTCGTCGAGATTTTTTGATTTTAGTTTTTAACTGACTATAAAATTAGCTTCACTTAGTAACTAATTAAGTTTGTATGTACAGTTTGTCCAAAAAGAGTAGAAATTAAAAAGTGGCAATACTGCAGTGTCGTCCCCGTTTTCTTAGATTGATTAGAAAGGGACGACACTACAGTATTGCCACTTTTTAATTTCTACCTACTCTTTTTGGTTCTCGGCGCATTGTCCAAATGGACGAAGCGTGTCAGTGCCAAATCACGCAAAGGGTTCCCAAGGACCCGTAGATTAAATAACACCAAAAAATATCTACTCTTTTTGGTAAGACTGCAAGTTACTGGAAATGGACAACATCGTTTTTTTTAACCAGGTTTTTTCCGAAATAATCAAAAAGAGAATAAAAATAAAATTGGGCAAGTGCGAGTCCGACTCGCGCATGAAGGGTTCCGTACCTATATACCTATATATATATATATATATATATATATATATACATACTCGTATTATAAAGCGAAGAGGGTCGAAAGAACATTCGAAAAAAAGTTAACATAAAAGATAACAGAACACGTACCAACAGTTTTTAGAATTTTTTGTCTGTATATCCGTTTGTCTTACGTGAAAATAGCTGAACGGATTGCAGTACCTACAATGTGGTTTAAACTCATGATTTTGTATTTTTTTTTACTATCAATATTTTTTGTGGTGAACATATACCTAACAGGTCTAAGTGTCTTTGTTGGCATTGCGACTTGACTTGACCAAATCATTCCACAAATACACCTGTGATCAATTTACGAAATACTTCATACCATGGAGATAAAGTTCAAAATTGCTTACTATAAAATTTTCCGTTTGCTAGATGTAAAGTTGAATCTTAACAGCTAGCTCTGAACGCTCTCGACATTACAAAACTTTTTGTATCCAGTTTCAAAAAACGTGGTGGCGTTTGTATTCTAGCTCGGAAACACCTAGACTGTAAACCAATAACAATTTGTGAAAAGTTCTCAGAAGAAAGATATTTTGAATGTTGCGGGATCGAAATTCCCAGCCTGAAAACTGTAGTACTTTGTATATATAGAATCCCTCGTAATATTAGCCGTAACCTCAATATTTTTTATCAAAAATTAGATATGTTACTTCACAAATTTAAATCAAAGAAAAATATAATACTCACTGGAGATCTAAATATTAATATTTTAAAAGACAGCAATGCCACAATGAAACTAAAAAATTTGTTACAGAATTTTAAAATACAGTTAAATATAAACGTTCCTACAAGACAAAACACATGTCTTGGTCTGTTTGCTAGCAACATAAAGGAGGCAATAGGTATGGTGCATACTTTTCACCTATCAGATCACGATACATGCCAAACATTAGAATTTAATTGTGAACATAAAAAAGTTGAACTCGACTATTGGTATAAGTTCATTAGGGATTACAGTGATGAAAATATTAGCATGTTTAAGAATTGCTTGAAAAATCTTGGTTGGAAGAACGTAATTGATGAACCTGATTTTAATAAAGCTTTTTCTATATTTCATGATGACCTCTGTTTTTTTCATGAATTGTGTTTTCCAAATAAGCGAATAAAAGTAAAAGCTAACAATTGTAAACCTAAATGGATTAGTAAAGGCATAAAAATATCTTGTAAAACTAAAAGATTTCTTAGATCTCGCTGCTTCGTTAAAGACGATAAAAAGATAGAAAAAACATTACACTATCAAGAATATAGTAAAATGTTAAAGAGGTGTATAGTACAATCGCAAAAAAATGTAAATAAAAAGTTTCTCTTATCATCAAAAAATAAATGTAAAGCTGCGTGGGATGTAATTAAACATAGAAACGATACTGTCAAGCATGTTGACTGTGTAGAATGCATACAAACTGAATCAGCAACAATTGAGGATCCACAAGAAATAGCTGAAATCTTCAACGACTTCTTTGTCAATGTATCAAATAATACTAAAAGTCGTGGGAGTGAACATCAGATCACTGACAAGAGAAGAGTGTGTAACAGCATTTTTCTGAAACCATGCACAGAAATGGAAGTTGAAAATGTTATTAAGTCTTTACGTAATACAGCTTCGGTTGGCATTGATTCTATATCCACTCGCATTATAAAGTACGTAGCGAATGAACTTACACCAATTTTAACTCATCTCATTAACCAATCCCTAGCGCAAGGTGTATTTCCAGATAAATTAAAAAAATCTATTATAAAGCCTTTGTTTAAGAAAAATGACAAGAGAATTTTGAATAACTATCGACCGATAACCTTAGTCCCTATTGTTTCAAAGCTATTTGAGAAAATCATGAAAAATAGAATTGTTAACTTTATTGAAAAACATAATATATTAGCGAAGGAACAAAATGGGTTTATTAAAGGCAGGTCGACAGTTGATGCTGCATATTCATTAATTCAACATGTTACACAAAATATTGATAAGAAAAAGTCCGTAGTAGCAATATTTTTCGACATGTCTAAGGCTTTCGACCTTGTGGATCACTGTATACTACTTAAAAAATGTGAAAATTATGGAATTCGCGGGTATGCTCTTAACTGGATTAAAAGCTATCTAAGTAACCGTAGTCAATGTGTTGAAATTTGTAAATTTAATAAATGTAATGAGCTTATTCAATATAGATCGACATTCCAAGCTAATAAGCGAGGTGTACCACAAGGCAGCGTCTTAGGGCCCCTACTTTTTATATTATACATAAATGACATTCCCTTTGCAACATCACATCAAATGATTATGTATGCTGATGACATATCAATTGTAATTCCTAATAGTGATAAGACTTTGACATTTGAAATTGAAATTAATAATGCAGTAAATGATATTGATAAATGGTTAAATAATAATAATTTAGTAATGAATGTAGATAAAACTAATTGGATTCAATTTAGTAATTATAAAACTCAACCGATCTCATTAGCCATCAATTGTAAAAGTCAAAGTATACATGGATGTGATCAGTTTGGTTTTTTGGGAATGACTATTGACAAGTTTTTAAATTGGAAGCCTCAGATTAGTGATATTTGTAACAAGTTAAATAGGTTTGTGTTTGTCTTAAGGAGACTGAGAAGTGTAGCAGATGAGTCAACTAGTCTTACAGCCTACCACGGCTATGTTGCTTCCATTTTAAGATACGGGGTTATTATTTGGGGAAACTCAACTGTTGTCAATCGAGTACTCGTTGCACAGAAAAAATGCATTCGTGCAATTTGTGGTGTTGGCCCGATGGAATCCTGTAGACCACTATTTAAAAAACTCGGTATTCTTACAGTAACCTGTTTATATATTTATGAACATGCTAAGTTTGTACGAAATAATCCTCAGTTATTTGAAAAGCCAGTCCAACAGCCAAGATTGCGTAAAAGAGATTTGCTTCGGATTAAACAGCCTATTGCTAAGACAGCTCAGTGTAACAAAAACTGTTTAATGATGTCTGGAAAAATATATAACAGAATCCCTTTAGATTTAAGAGCTTTGCCACTCAAATTATTTCTGGTAAAACTTAGGCATTGGCTTAAAGACAAATGTTTTTACTCATTAAATGAATATTTTAATTAATTTGTTCTCATGAGAGCCGGGGTTCTGGTTGCTGCGGGGTTATTCTGTGTTTGTAAAATATTTGCATGCCACTAAATTGGTGAATTATGCTGATCCTTATGTTTAATTTATAAGATCTATTATGTACCGTAATTCCAGCAAATAAATACTTTGACTTTGACTTTGACTTTGACTTTGACTTCACAAGTACTTTAAAATAATCAAACTCGTGAAACACTTCACATTTTTGAGTGTTACTCTCCTTTCATTTAATTCCAAACACTATGAGTAAGAACACGTTTAAAACTTTGTGTGCTAAATATCCACCTCTTTGGGATGAAAACGATCCGTATTTTCGTAATATAACTATTAAAAAACGTTGCAGAGAAAGTTTGTTAAAGGAGATGAATTCACAGTGTAATGTTAGTATTACTGATGTCGATTTAAAAAGACTAATAAGAAATTATGTTAGAACTTTGAAACGAGACAGGCTGAAAACTGGAAATAGTAAGGTAAGCCGCATTTTTTTTATTTATCTGTATATCTGTTTAATATTTTGGTTGTTGGAATTAGCCTGTTGTCGCATTTATAAAAAAAAATCGAATTTGCACTTTGACCCGTGTAATTAATGTCGAAATTATTATCGTATCCAGTAAAGGGTTTCCGCCATTTTGTGATTGTATTTTATGCAATAAATTATAAATAAAAAAATCTATGGGTAGTATTACAAAATCCGCACAATTAAATGTAAAGTATCTACATCAATTGAAAATATTAAAAAAATATATATTATGGTTTTTTAGGGTTCCGTACCCAAAGGGTAAAAACGGGACCCTATTACTGAGACTTCGCTGTCCGTCCTTCCGTCCGTCCGTCCGTCCGTCTGTCACCAGGCTGTATCTCAAGAACGGTGATAGCTAGACAGTTGAAATTTTCACAGATGATGTATTGCTATTGCCGCTATAACAACAAATACTAAAAATTAAATAAAATAAATATTTAAGGGGGGCTGCCATACAACGAACGGGTTGGTTGCGTTAACTTTGCACCTCATTTGTATGGGGCGCTATACATACCAGGTGCAAACTTAACTTAACCACTTAAGGATGAAAGTGTTTGTACGGAACCCTCGGTGCGCGAGTCCGACTCGCACTTGCCCAATTTTTTTATGTTGTGCCTCAACGACTGAACTGATTTTCATTTTTCTGAATTGAAATTCATTTTTTTCTTTCAGGTTCAGAAAGCTACCCCAGAAACGAATTCAGCATACACAATAAATCTAGATGTCCCACCTACTTCATCCACTTTCGATAATGTTTGTGTGATTGAGAACAGCATCCCATCTGCAGCAGATACTAGTAATGGCGTATACAATATCATTAATATTAGGTACATTTGACATGGCTACACAACCACCAGTTCCAGAAGCACCTTCCATTTCACCTCCTGGAGAAACTTCAAACCCTAAAAAAGGTATTTATATCTAAAAATTGACAATAACCGTATTAAAAATTGTCAATAATCCTATTAAAAATTGTCAAATAACCCTTAAAACATTGACAATAACCCTATTATTAATTGTCAATAACCCTATTAACTAAATAATCCACTTACTAATTTGGTTTTTTTCTTTCAGACCACTCTTGAAGTGACATAAACGAGTTCCTACAATTCAATTATTTCTTACGAGAAGGTGCTCACAACTTCGTCCGCGTATTTTTTTCTTTACCGTAGACGGATAAAAGTATCCTATAACCATCTTTGGATCTCCAGCTATCGCTATCTGTACCGAAATTGGTTAAAATTAATCCGGCCGTTTCGGCGTGAGGCGAAGACAAAGGAAATATAAAAACAGATGGCGCCAGGTTGGCACGGCGCCACGCGCCCATACAAAACAAATGACGATCCTGCATCACGCTATTAAGATTTTTTCTGATATCATGACCCTTCTCCGTAGAAAAATGATATTCAATACGAATATAGACTTTTCTAATAGTACCTAATAATAGATAACAATGCCTGTTTATTTTTTATAATGATTTTATTTCTTAGTACCATATTGACTTTATTAAATATACGCTACGACATGGTTTTAATTTCCTTTTCGCTCTATAAAATTTGGATTTTACTCCTAAAACCATTTTTAAATAGTATCAATTGCACTAGGTAAGTCTAAGCAACAGTCTTTTTCATGTTGACTAAATAAAGAAATGCGCTCATGATTTTATCATAAAAACTATTACCTGCTCCCACCCTTATCTCAAGTACTAAGCGTCGCTTGTATGGAGTGTAGAAGTAAAAAGAGCGCAATCATATAAGGGAGAATATTTGAAAAAAATACCGGTGGTAAGCAGTAAATAATAATTCCAACTCTGTTTACAGTAGGTGATAAACGCGAGAGTAGCAAAATTATACAAAATTGGTTTCTGTCAAATTTTAATTGTTTCAATAAGCTTTTTTAGCCGACTGTACATTTCTTTGAACATCCATCATTTGCTCACTGCGACGATTCTAAAGACCCAAAACTCGGTAGGATTGCTTTATCTATTACAGAGTTTCTAGGGCCACCTTCTGACTCCATCATCAGACCAGTTTCATGGTACCATATTATTATTGTATTGACATCGAAGTTAAGTAATAGGTATGCAAATTTTCAGCTTAATCAGTTGAAAATATCTGCTTCTAAATTGAGTGGCAAGATTCCACAATAAACATATAGTCCATCCGGAATTCTAAGATCAAATAAATTTTGTCAAATTGGCACAAGTGAAAACTCAAGTCAAATAAATAGATTTTTATTTTTATTTTATTTTTGATTAGTTAATTTTACAGACTCTACCATCTAGAGAATAAGGGTTGTACTGAAGATCATGTAATTCTGCTTAGTTAATTTTGCTGCTAACTGTTGTACGTCCATGGTTATATACAAATGGATTGTTTTGTTTCCGAGATTGTTCAGCATCCTAACACCAACTAGTTTAGAATTAGAAAGGGCAAGCATTTCTAGTTTGACCACACCCAAGTATTTATAAGTAAATCCAATAAACTTAGTTTATAGTTAGGTAAAAGGTAGGTTAGATAACGCAATACCGATTGTCTTGGTAGTAAGCTCTATTTCTGAAATAAAAGCGTACGGGTTATCCATAATCACGCTAATATTGTAAAGACGAAAGTTTGTGACAGTATTTATATGTTTGTTACTTCTTCACGCTCAAACGGCTGGACCAAATTTGATAAATTTTGGTATAAAGGTAGCTCATACCTTGCATTAACACGTAGGCTACTTTTTATACAGAAAAAATGTATTGTTCCCGTGGGATGAGCGGGTAACACTGCGGGGCGTAGCTAGTTAATATTATAAAATGTAGGTAAATCTCCGTCTGTTTGTTACCTCGTCACGCTTAAACCGCTGAACTGATAAACATGGAGATGATTTGAGCCCCGGGGAAGGACATATGATAGTTTTTATCCCGGAAATCATCCCTAAATGGGGTGATGAAACTTTGTCTGGAGAATCAATCTATCACTTCTACACAGACAATGACGTCTAGTGTCGTGTCGTACAATTACTTAACACACCATTGGTTATGAAATGCTTTTGAATTGTTTAGTGTCCTTTAAACATGTGATTAAAAAATACCCGCATACATACATACCGCGTTCGTGTGAAAGTAAGTCATAACCCTTTTTTGCGTACCTTGTCGTTCTACATAGTTGGGTAAAAAGTATCCTATTAACCATAAGTATCCTGTAAATTGTCTTAGCGTAATGTATTCTGACATTTTATATTATAAAATAAATAAATCTTAATCTAAATCTACCATTTAAGCATGCCCAGCTAACCTGTGTACCACAAACTGTTACACAACATAGGTATGTTGGTTGAAAACGACCGTCGCCGTTTTCAAAATGGTTTGATTTCAGCTAAAAACCATCCCGGCGGAAATGACTTTCGGTAAAAAAAACGCACTAATATTGTTCCATCCATTGAGAGTTAGGATGCCGATGCCACAGATAAACAGACAAATACACATGCTACAGTAGCTACTCACTGTGTTTAATTAATATTTGCTAATTTCATTCCATTTAGCACACAAGGCGACAATCAGTCATCAACAAACACCTACAGTCGATTAATTGAAACCTACAATTCACAATTTCAATATGTTTTTGGCAATACAAGGTAAAATTCCGAACGCATCCTACTATCACTCTGACAGATTATTTAAAAAGTTGCAGCACCACGCTATCGCCAACGTCAGCACTGTCAGCAGTGGCGCTACTATCAACGTGGAAAGTACAATTTGTATGCAGAAATGTTAGTTCCAAATTTCTGCACCGGAATAAAATAAGTTTGTGGCGTGAAAATTTATAGCGGCAATTGTCAGACGGCTTTTGTTTTTTGGGTAATTATTTTAAGGTGTTGTAAGGTCCGTATTGCTAACTTAAGTTGGCATTAAGTGTACATCTTCATCGATTTATCAGATAATATTGATTCAATTTAATTGAAATGATGCTTATAAAATAATAATTGAGTGATTCTATAAGCGGTGTCTGTATAAAGTGTAGATCGGCAGATATACAGTCAACAAAGCAATAGATCTACCACTTTTGAACCTATGAATGCAAAGATCAAGACACAAAGCATATAGAAATAATTCGAAAGGTATTCTGGCGTTCGGGTGGTGGAGTGCTTGACGCGTTGGACTGGTAATCTAAGAGTTCCGGGTTTGATCCCCGATCTCTTCCGCAGGGTACGCATTTTTCTTTGAGATCTTTGTATCAAAGGTTTAATCAAAACTTGTGTTGTATCGACATTATTAGGTAGGTAGGTACAGTATGTATTTCATAATGTAATATTAATAATATTTCATGTATTTCACAAATTTGAAATAATTACTCTTTTGCGATTATAAACTTATTTGCTGTTGGTAAACCAACCCTATCTCATCCTACCAACAACGTCAACCTGTTTCAATGTATGGCAACAACAGTTTTCGAACGGCAAAGTTAAGTTTGTGCCTTAATCCTGTTTATGTTGTTGTTAGAACAATATGAATTCAGTGCTTTGATGGTTTGTACGGAACCCTCGGTGCGGGCAACTCGTTCTTGACCGGCTATTTCTCTTTTTTTTTATTAAGGCAACAAACAGTCACAATACAAAGCGTATTAGGTACATTTAACAATTTCAAGGAGCTTTGAACAAATCATCGAACATGATACCAGCAATCAAAAAACCCGCCAAGTGCGAGTCATACTCGCGCACGGAGGGTTCCGTACTAACACTTATCCCCTGTTAACTGGACCGGTTAAGTTTGCACCTAAATGTACGGCGCTGGATACAATTAATGAAATGAGGTACAAAGTTAACGCAACCGCGATCACGTTTTTTTTGTATGGGAGCGCTACTTCAAAGTATTTGTTGTTATAGCGGCAACAGAAATACATCATCTATGTTTTTTTTTACTGTCTCGCTATCACGGTTCATAAGATACAGCCTGGTGACAGACAGACAGACAGACAGACGGACAGTGGAGTTTTAGTAGTAGGGTCCCGTTTACCTTGTACGGAACCCTAAAAAGCAGCAAAAGTAATCTTGGGAATGTAAATATAACAACTACAAATTATGCTAACTACATATTAATTATAAGTAGCTTACAGAATTACGCAAATACCTCGTCAACTCATAAAGGAAGTTACATTTAATAATGAATACGCCATAATCATAAAAGCACCATGTTTGGAACGTCGTGTTTCGTGTTCAACTGATCTTTAAAATGTTGTTAAAAATCGTAAGAATTTTTCTTTATTATGGCGAAAATACGCGTAGAATGAGTTTGGATGAAGGGCCACTGTCAGTGACTCACTGATGACAGTACCTACCCTTACAGTAGCCGGCAAACTTCTTGAGCATAACCTTGACTGCGCAGTAGCCGATTTATAGAAATAATTCTTTTGGTTGAGCGAATCCACTTAGCTTTGTACCCGATGAACAATACCATTATCTGTATTGTTAGCTGCGGCCACAACTGCCACTTCAAAATGTAAGGCGTTAGAAGTGCAAATTAATTTTACACTAAATTAGTCTTTAAGACAAACGAAATAAGGTTTACTCTTAAACAAAGAGAACAGAGATGTTGGTCACTTCATTGTCATTATAAGCATCAAAACGAGCTTCACTGCTCTTTCACTTACGAAGTGACCAACATCTGTGTTCTCTTTGTTTAAGAGTAAACCTTACTTCGTTTGTCTTAAAGACTAATTTAGTGTAAAATTAATTTGCACTTATAACGCCTTACATTTTGAAGTGGCAGTTGTGGCCGCAGCTAACAATACAGATAATGGTATTGTTCATCGGGTACAAAGCTAATGGGATTCGCTTAACAAATGTGATTCGAACTATACTGTACAAATGTGCATGCGCAGATCCGCCATTTTTGTTCTAAAAGTTTGCCGCTAGCGACAGCGTGAACGATTTGTACGGAGAATGCAGCGGGGGCGCTACGGGTAGTTTGGATGCCCAAAGGTTGTCTGGAAGAGATCGCTCTTTAGCGATAAGACCGCCTGTTGTCTACCGTTATTAAAAGTCTTGTTTCTGTATTCAATTTGTAAACTTTTTTGGTGTGCAATAAAGCATTTTGTATTGTATTGTATTGTATTGTATTGTATTGTATTGTATTGTATCGTATCGTATCGTATCGTAGCGTTTACGCAGTCCCTAGCGAATACGCTCACTGCAAACTTATGAATGCAAATGCGTTTTTTTGCGAAATAGAAACGTCAATTTTTAACTTCGGAAGAAACGGCTAAGGAACCCAACCCTAAAATTAAAACCTATAAGTACATGGTCTTGGCTAGTCTTTTTGCCAAGAAGTTCAGCTACCTTCGGCGCTTAATAACTTTGACACGCGAGTCTTTGCCGCGTGAAAAATACTACCTGTCGCTTTCCTGTCAATACTGTGCAAGCAAGACAGGTGACGATTAGTCGCGCGACAACACGCGACAAGCGAAGTCACGTCAAGATATGCTTAGCCCCACTGCATATCTTGCCATGACTTCCCTTGTAGCCTCAGTAGCGCACCCTGTCTTGCTCGCGCGGTATTTTACAGGTACCTAGTATTGGTTGCGCGACAAACAGTCAAAGGTATACTAGAAGTGCAGATCAACTTTATATTTTACAAACAAAAATGTATGAAAACGGAACTAAAATAATAACGTAAGTTAATTTTAGTCACCCTTTTTAATTATTAAGGCTCCATACCCAAAGGGTAAGAACGGGACCGTATTACTAAGACTCCACTGTTCATTTATCTGTCTGTCACCAGGCTGTATCTCATGAACTGTGATAGCTAGCCAGATGAAATGTTCACAGATGATGTATATCTGTTTTCTCTATAACAATAAATACCTACAGAAAACGATAAAACGTTAAAACAAATTTAGTTGTATGGAACCCTCGGTGTGCGAGTCCAACTCGCACTTGGCCGGTTTTTACTATTCCTAGTACCTTCCCGACTGAACAGAAATAACAAAGAATATTTCACTCTGTGAGAAAAGAATGCATGTTTATTCGTCCTTGCCAGTGACATACATGAAAGCGGAAAAATCTATTTTCTGATCTGACCAGAGAAAGATAAATGAATATCGCCGCCGATTAAACTTTACTTTACTGTCAGATATTAAATCACTCTCAGAACAGTCTCCCAATGCTATTCCAATTTGCCTTAAAAAGCATACCGCGAGTTAATTGAAGAGAACAAAAACCGTTGCCAATAAATCACTTTCACAATGCTGATAATAATTGACACCTCAATTCACAAAACTAAATTGCGTACAATCAACCAAGAGCCGTTCAAAAACCGTTCATATTACACTTTCAATATGGCCGACTAGTCGGTTTTTGTTGCGCAGTTGGTATGCTTGGTTGTTTTTGGCGGGAAATGTCATCGGCCATCTTGGTCGGCGATCTGGGCGCATCGGGTAGGTCTAGCCTTGGGAAGGTCGAGTGATATGACAGGTTAGCACTGCGAGCGTTATGCGAAATGTAACCATCATAAACATTAAAGTCACCCTTGACCATAAGTGGGATTTTTATCCGCTACGCGAGGAGAAAATCTCGCTTGTAAGATGTAAAACTTTAGACAAACCACGGGCGGTAACTCGTAAAGCCCCGAATCGCTATTATGTTGCGATGCACTCTAACTATTCTTTCTATTTAGCGATGCACTATAATTCTGGCGCCACTATTTACGCATTGGTCACCGTCAATACAATAATAATTATGGTACCATGGAACTGGCCTGATGATGGAGCCGGAAGGTGGCCCTAGAAACTCTGTAATAGATAAAGCAATTCTTGGTAGGTTTGCGGTCTTTAGAATCGTCTCAGTGAACGTGAAAGTGAAGATGTTCAAAGAAGAGTAAAGTCGATTATCACACAAATTAAAATTTTGACGGAAACTTATTTTATAATAATATAGATTTGAGCATGTTCTTGGTTCCTTATCGCATATTGCAGCCGCCCCATTTTACCAGTCAGAGCTTCAAATTACAGAATCTTGTTTTTCGCTTCCTGGTAAATTTTTACAGGATGGCATAATAAATTGGTTAAGTTTCGTTATTAAGTGCCCTGTTTTAAACGCATCTTGTAGTTATGTTCTTTCTGCATTCCTTATTTTATTTATAGCCAATTACTGTCTTTTCTGAAACATACAATGAATTGTCGTCATAACGTGCGTTATAATATAACAGGCTTGGAAGTATCAGGTTTCGGGCGGAACAACTCGAGAGAACTGTAAAGTAATTTCATACAAAATGGCGTCTGAATTCATAAACAGGCTAAACAGCTTACCTATTTATTTATTTATTTAATCTTTATTGCACAAAAGAAAAACAGATCGTACAAAAGGCGGACTTAATGCCATAGGGCATTCTCTACCAGTCAACCATCGGGCAAAGCAGAATTATATTTGTTTTGAGTGGTGTATTTTTTATTTCATTAAGAATAAAATAAGTACCGACCAAGCTGAAATGAAGACACTTCGCTGGGTCGGTCAATAAAACTTATCAAAATATTATCTACGTATAATTCACAAGTGATAACAAACGGATACAATAAACGTTTTTAATTAACTTATAACCTGAAACCTTTACTGCGGTATAATGATAAGGTTTAATTATTAACCACTTCAGTTTTATCAATACGCATTTCATTATTCCAATATTTCATTTAGTTTCAACTTGGCAAGTAGTTTGTCCACACCACGAATACGTACACAATAAAAAAGAATAAAAATACATACCGAACATAAAAACTCCTCCTTTTTGAAACGGTTATATAATATAAATACTTGGGCTTTAAGTTTATGAAGAAACTAGCTGTGTCCCGCGGTGTTGCGGGGTGCCCGCTATAACTTGAACACAAAATTTTACGGGATAAAAAGTAGCCTATGTGTTAATCCAGGGTATCAGCTACCTCTTTACCTACCGAATTTTATCTAAATTGGTCCAGCCGTTTGAGTGTGAAAGTAACAAACATACAAACACACTCACAAACTTTCTCATTTCAAATTTAAAGTGTTTTTCACCTATCATGGGTTTTTTTGAAAAGAGTGGCGTGGGTCAACTTAACATTTTCTCACAAACTGATCTGATGCAATACGTAAGTACAATAAAAATGGTTGCGTTTGTCACACGATAAATAAGTGACAAAGCATCCGTCACGTTCTGACAAACTGCGAGTGACTTATTTATCCCGTGATAACCATCATAGTGGTTCTTTCTGATAAAATCAAAAAGCCGGTCGATTGCGAATTGGACACGCAACGAGGGTTCCGTACTAACTATGAAAGCACTATATTTTGTGAAATATAATGTCTTAGTCAATAGTTATTACTAATGTAAAATAAGTTATTCCTTTCTAAATATCTTTATTTCTTTCTATATTTCCAGGTGGAATCTCTCTTGAAAGAGTCCAGTGCCCACCAGCCCGCTGAGGGGAACTACAACTGGCTCAAGTCCAGACAGATACAGCATGACTACTCCAAAGACTTAGAGACATTCAAACCTATCGTCTCTAAAGTAAGTATATTAAGCAGGGGCTCATTGAGTCTGATGATGATGATGATTTGGTGTAAGGACGCCCGGCCGGAGTCAGACGGGCTGTCGATCGCTTGACTGCGTTCACTCAGCCCAATTCCCAATTGGAGCCAACGGTCACTGTCCCGGCGCTCCCATACAGCCTTCTTCCTCAAAACGTCTTGTTCTCCTGCAGAAGGAAAGGACATCTTTAAGTTAATGTCCCTCAGATCATCCTCTCCTAGTTTATATTTTCTGAAGGTGCTATAACGTACTGTCGCATACATGTAATACTCTGCTATAACATGCTTACTGTCTCCTCTTGGCCACAGTGCGAGCAGTATGGATTACTTACTACACCCATAATGTTAAGGTGCCTGTTAAGGCTATTATGTCCCGTGATTATGCCAGTTAATAATCTGAGATTTTTATTACCTCATTGAGTCTACTGCGGGCATGATGATTGCTATTATTACGCGATAAATAAGTGACAAAGCATCCGTCACATTAAGACAAGATGCGAGTGTGACTGACAGATGTTTTGTCACTTTAATTATCAATATGACCATTCGGTCATCTGACCAAGTCATCTAAATAAATAATAATTATAGTCTTTAACTGTCATAGATGACTTCAGAAAGCTGTGCCACCATCGCCGTGAAGCTCGACACCGTCGCAGAAGACACCCTCACCACGGCAGCGATCCTGGCCAGCTTCAGGAAGCTGCTGCTGGAACAGCACAGCATTCAGCTCATCCGGGAGAACATGACCCGGGCGAAGAGGAACAGGGTGCAACCGGACTTGGGGCTGCGACAACCTATAGTTTCCTTTGTTCTGGATTAGCTGCACCGCGACTACATTTTTTTTTTTCGGTATAAAAAGTGGCCTATCTGTTAATCCAGGGTGTCAGCTGCCTTCATACCAAAATTTATCAAAATTGGTCTAGCTGTTTAAGCGTGAAGAAGTAACAATCACACACATATACACTTGATGTGATTTATTTTATAAATAAAAGCATAGAATATCTTGAAAACTTATACTGTTATGGTCACAAAATAAAATACTATAGGCAATACTCTTTTTAATTTTCGCATAAGCCACTTGAAAACTGTAATTCATTGGTCGTTTGTGTAATATGTGACGCGATTGGTCACAATGAGCCCGTGCAGATTTTGTTCAAGCAAATACGGAAGGCGGAGCCACGCGCGGGTATTTTCTTTTGAATTATTTTGTAACCCTCATCCCGAACGTGGTGTACCCTTGTTTTGTCGACAAACTTTTCATCGAATATTATTTCATCGACAACGATTCATCGAAACTTCAGTACTAGTAATATTGTTTGGCGTTATTTTATTTCAACTACTATTTATTTAAATTTATCTTACTACGTAGAAATACTATTCAACGAATATTACTTAATCGCTGATTTGTTTCAAATTATCTTAATTGGCACAACTACAAAACATTGCAATTCATTTCTTCGACGTATTACTTTAATACAATTTTATACACGATGATTTTTAATCGGTGATCAGGTACCAACTTTTCTAACTCATTAATTGATGGCGGTCACGTTGAAGTTGTAATTACATGAAAACAAACTTTTATTTTACTATGATAATTTTTATTTTGAAACCAATTTTGTCTCTCAATTCCTTGTCACTGAATTAATCTGTATCGGTGTGCTTACAACCTCTTTAATAATTTAATGGGAATGCCAATTTATGAGTAATAACTTGTCATTGTCATTATTACATAAACAAAGTCGTAGAAAATTTCGTAAAATTTCCCGCCAAAGCGATGCCACTTGACGTAGGTATCGTACTTCAATCATTTATGTAGGATGACCATGTATCTAGTGGTTATTCGTTTTAATTATGTTTTAACCTTTAATTAATTTAACAGTGAGATAATTTGCGCGGGACCTCGCGTATTAAGTTTAATTTTAGCTAAATATTAATATTTTTCTACTCCTGATCACCGATTAAAAATCATCGTGTATGTCCTACTGCACATTTATACATTTACAAAAAAAACGGCCGAGTCGGATCTGCTCTGAAAGGTGAATCATTTAAAGTTTGAGAATAGGTTGAGGTGAATCAATCACCTTTCAGAGCAGATCCGACTCGGCCGGGTTAGGTTAGGTTAGTTTTTTTTTTTATATCCCTAAAAAATATTTTCCATTTTAGTTGTAGCGAGCTGGACCCGTACATGCAAGTGAAATGATATTACGTGAAGTAAGTTTTATGTAATTTAAAAAGATTTTAAACGATAAATTATGAAACGTACTTCTATGAAATAATACATCTGTGTAATGAATCATCCGCCATATGAAAATCCGTGATATAAAAATACTCGTAATGAAATTTCGATGAAGTGAGCTGTCGATGAAATGAAAATACTTGAAACGTTATCTTTGAAGTAAAATTCAACGTAGCGAGTGTCGGCGATTCAAGGGTAAACCCCCGAACGTTCGTAGCCATCGCCACGCACTCAACCAATAGCGTCAATTTTTTTAACAAAAAATCAAAACATATATGGTTTTTAGACTTCTCTTGTGATGAATAAAAGTACACACAAGCAGTACAATATAGTTTTCAAAATACTCTAGCAAATATTAATAAAGATTAATGTTATTAATAAAAAAATAGAATACCTTAAACGTAGGTACCTATACTGTTATGGTCACAAAACAAGATACTTATCTTAGGCGGATCTCTTTCTGATTTTCGCATTAGGCCATTTGTGTAATGCCGGCTCCACAATGTTTGGCAAACAACGGCAAACATACAGGACGCAGTTATACGTTGGAGTGAGCACGACATAGTTCCGTCTCACTCTAACGTATAACTGCGTCCTGTATGTTTGCCAAACATGTGGAGCTGGCATTAATATGTGACGCAATACGATTTTTGACAATAGTGAAAATAATGTACTTATATCATTCAAACCACTAAATAATTTCGCTCCCTTAATTTCGCCGTTTCACGGATAAGTTGATCGCACTGTAAACAAAATGTCAAACACATTGTGACAAATGGCATAGCATGTCAGAACGAAATCGAAGTAAACAAATAAAAAAACAGAAAATTATGTAAAATTCTAAATATAGGAACATGGCATTATTAAAGCTATTTTAATATAAATAAAGAATACAACTTCTGCGGGATTTGTTACATATGAATAGAGTATCATGGGAATTATAAATTTTTTCAGCAAATTTCAATTTGTAATATTACAATCGCTGTCATGTTTCCCGTTCTGTAGATGTTTCAGGAGTAGTACTCCAAGAAAAAGGCGAAAAAGCAACGCAGTCCTAAGCTCGGGCTATTCTGACTCACAAGCGGAAACTATATCGCAGGAAAACCATACAATCCACCATAAATACTCAAGAAATAATCACACGAAACCAGAAATCGAAGGTAAACTTTGTTCAGAGAATATATTGCTCTATTTAAATTCAACATAAATGGAGTATAATCAGCATCATAAAGTTGGTAGTAGGCAAAACAGTCACATATCAATACATCCGTTAATATATGCCATTAATAGGCATGTTGACTAATTTTTTTTGAGGATGTCAATCGATTCTATTTTTTATTGTGATCAAATGTCTATATGGGACTGACTACATTTAAACTGCTCTAAAAGTCCGATATGACCGTCAAAGTTCAACATTCCTACGTAGCGCTAAAAACGCTCCATACAAAACGCGTCAGGCTAGTGACGTCACAGGCCGGTATAGGTACCAATAATTGTATGGAAAAATTAAGAAATTTGTCATTTTCACCGTGAAAAAGTGCGTTTAAGTTCATAGTTGTCATACAATTATTGTTTTGTAAAATTATGAGGATTCTGAAAACATTTTCAAAATTTATTTTGGATTAAAAAAAAATATCATAAAATTTGCGTACCTTTGAAGTCACATATTTCCAAAAAAGATACATGTTTCTGGATTTTTTTTCTTTGTTTCGTGAAATATTTAGCTAATTTTATTCATATAACTACAGTACGCTGTAGAATTCAACATCAGTCAAATAGCCTACTATTGCCTTAAATTATTAATCTTATCTAATCTTTATCTTTGGTCGGTACATACCTACTATTTGATGCCGAGTGTATCATTGTTGATATCGTTAAGAATTCGTTAAGACTTGATCAGGTCGCTTTTCCATTAATTATGTGTATGATGTATTTAAACACTTTATACTCTCGCGATATTTCTTATTTACCTATTATCATCCATAGCACTCGCCATCGGCAGGGTGTTCATCCTCACACACTATAGAGCCTAAATGGTCGAGAACTGTGCGGTTTCAGAGTCATTTCCTACCGCGAAGACCCCGTATGTGAAATGAGCTCCCTGCCGGGGTTTTCCCCGGGGGGGGTACAGTGTACGGTTCTTCAAGAAGGGAGTAAGTAGGTTCATAAACGGTCAGCAATGCGCGTGTGATGCTCCTGGCGGTGCAAACGTCCATGGGCGGCGGCAACTGCTTAACAACAGGCGGGCCGCATGCTTTTTTATCACCGTCGTAGTATAAAAAAATATATAATTGTAGCCTTGAATCGTTTTAACAACTGTTAATATTCCAGACAGCTATACTCAAAAGCATGCTTGCAACTGTTGCACGAACAGCGGAGACAACAATAGTCACGAGGAGAATACCAGAAAATGCTGCTGTCAAGGGACATCAAGGATTAATAACCACTGCAACTGCTGCACAAGTAAACAAGAAGAAGACAGCAGATCTCGTGATAGAAAGGCCAGAGGCAGTCACTGCAGATACTATAATAAATATAAGCCGAAAGAGGCATCAAACACCACACAACGTTGGCGAAATGAAGACAACGGCGCCAACTTTGCTACCAATGACTATCAGAAGTGTTGCTGTGCCCGTAAACAGACCAACAGACAATCTATCCCTACCAGAGAGGCCACTTATAGTCACCAAGACTCTGATAACTATGATATAACAGAGGGAGAACCGAATACTATAATAATTTGCTCTAACGACATTCTGAACAAAAGCTATGTCTCTGACACCAATTCATATCATAAAAGCTCTTGTGCTCTTAAACAAGAAGATAGATTAATCTCAGATAAAAAAGCCAAAACCAGCTATGCATCGAATTGTACTAATAAACTAACAAACCAACGGGAAGAAGTCAAACAGACTGCAAGCGAAAATAACATAAACAATGAAGGAACTTATAGTCCAGCCATGTCAGAATCCAGTAGACAAGCTTCCCATAACTTTACTCCAACTAGGCCTGAACCAGGGAACATAAGCAAACGTAGCAGTGTTAAAGACTATTATATTCCAACTGGTGATGCATACAATGATTATAAACCAACTAGAACTCAACCAAACAACATAATCAAACATGACCCTAAAAACGATAGCATGCTGACTATTCTGGCACCAGATGAGGATATCCGCTATACCTATAGTTCAACCAGGATAGATCCAAAGGAGATAAACAATCACAGTAACCCTAAAAACTATTGCAATGCGATTTCTAAATCAAATGGCAATACCAATAATGAATTTTGTCCAACTAGACAAGAACCAAATAACATGAACAAACACAGTGAACCTAAAAACGATTACAGTTCACAGCTATATGAAAATACCAACAAAGACAATACAACTAGGTTGGAACCAAGTGACAAGCACAAATATAGAAGCAATAAAAATCATTATTTTCCAACTATTCTAGAATCAAATGGCGATATTTTCAATCACTTCAGTCCAACTACACTAGAACTTAAAAATACAAATAAAAACAGCAGTCCTAAAAACAATAATAATGTAACTCCAGAACCAAATGTTTATATCGGCAATGATCGTTATCCAACCAGGTTAGACCCAGAGAACATAAAAACCAGAAAACCAAAACTCGAATACAGCCCAACTACTTCAGAACTGTATGGAAACACAAACAAAAACTATAATCCAACCATGCTAGAATCAAAAGATGATAAGTATGATAACAAACATAAAAACGTTAAAGATTATTATTTTCCAACTATACAAGAATTTAATTGCGATATCTACGATGACTTTAGTCCAACCAGGCCCGAATCAAATAATAAAGACAAGTATAGTGACACTAAAAACGATTGCAGAACCACTGAAGGGAATATTAAAATAGAGAATTTTCATAGCCCAAGTCTTGAATCGAAGAACATAAATATAGACAACAGTATTGAAGATAATGGTACTCAAATGCTTCAAAAGTATACTAATACCAAGGACTATACTTCGAACCAGCTAGAACTAGGTAAAAAATCAAGAATGTATTCTGAGGAGAGTGTTCAAACTATGCCACAACCAAACGAAAATATCTACAATTACAACAAAAGTATTAACGATTATTATAATCAAACTATATCTGATGAAAACTTTTGGTATTCGACGCGAAAACAAACCGCAAATAAATACAGAATCATTAAACATTATCCAAAATGTGGTAAAGTATGCAAACAACGTCCAAAATGTACATTGAATCGTCATCGTAACAGTATAACGATACTGAAGGACCGTCAAAGTAATCGCCCAAGTGGTATTCCGAAGTGTGTCATCGAACATTTGTTGGAACATAATATCAGGTTCCAAGTTGTGAAAATATGCGACAAATTTTTGTGCCTTTAGTCCTAAATAAAACGTATGATTCTATAAAATTGAGAAACATACTGTAATAAACTGTAATGTAAATTTGTTTGTATGATATTTTTTTATTGTGACAGATAATTAAAGACATTTATTTCAAACGCACATAAGTTCTGTACGTGAGAAGTATAACATAGGAGAGCCGAAGAGGGGATTTCGGGAGTACCTAAAGCGCGGCAGATTAATATATAGGGGGATACCTTATACCCAGTTACGTACTTCCACCAAATATGAGCCTCATATATATGGCCGCCCGTCAAGGATAAAAGATCAGATTAGTAAAAAAAAATTGTTCATCTGAAATTCTCGAGCGCGTCAGATTAAGGTAGGGTGAGTTAGTTACATGCTAAAACGTGTATATTCCTCTAATCTGACAATTTAAAGGTGACGTAAAGAAGGCGGAGGGCTACAAAGTTGTAAAAAAAAACTTCATCTCGACATTCTCGAGCGTGTCTAATTTTTTTTTTATTTAAAAGGGAATGAATGAATGATAACGGAAAATATATAATCTGACGATTTCCACTAGCCGAAGTAACAAAAATTCATCGATAAAGTATAATGCGTGCAGTTACGTGATGCCTGTATTCCACTCTGGTTTCTGTTGCCAATGACGCCATGACAGTTGATCATGTTGTTTACAACACTAAAGTACTAGCACTATTAAATATTTATAGTTGCCGGCAACTTTTAGAACAAAAATGGCAGATTTGCGCATGTACCTACATTTGTACGTAAATCGGCTACTGCGCAGTCAAGATTATGCTCTAAAAGTTTGCCGGCAGCTGTACTATGAGTGATATTAATATAAAGTGTGTATTTTGTGGTAAAACTACTTTACAAAAAACAATTAAGTAAATTTACATTAGAAACATAACAAAAATGTGTAAATATTTTAGAATATAGTCGGAGCAAACCGGTTCTCCGAAAATCCCGAACAACATACGATAATCTTGAACTTTCGAGAGAATCTTCATTAAATGAAGTAAATCACGCACAGTGCTATAAATTATTTATAGCAATAAAAATACCGCGAGTCTTTCAGTATTTACAACAGCGGCAACGTATAATGGAATATGACAGTGCATCGGAAGTTTCTGGGAATAGCTCCGAATCACATGCCCCTGCTTCTGGGGAGTGCTCCGAGTCACATTTTCCTGTTTCAGGAGAGTGCTCTGAGTCAAAAGTTCCTGTTAATTTTTTTAATTGTCAGATTAGGCGGGCATTTCTCAGGAGTGGCATTTTTAAGTGTCCGGGCTTGAAAATGGTTAAATTTACCATCGAATATTTCTCAATAAAATCAAGCTAGTACCTAACGGTTTGTTTCGTTTGGCGAGCTATGTAAACATTTCATGATAATTCATTAACATGACAATAAAAAAAAGTTATTACAAAAATTGACGTTCACTGGGAACGTCCGCTTGCCAGATTTGTTGAAATAAAAAATCATAACTGGATATTGGGTCTGGATACTATGATTTCAAATGTGTTCCCGTATTCAGCATTAGTTTATTAATCATTTTGTTCCTATAGATATAATTTATCTGCTAAACATTTTAAATAAAAACAATTTTTCGGAGCGTCCGAGGGTAACTAGTGATTTCAGTGTAAACTTTAAAACACGTCAGCACTGCCTTAAAGAAGTAAACTAGAAACCCGCAGCTCGCAAGCAACTAGCTTCAGTTGTGTTCTCACCGCCGCCGAGAGTAGACGTCGGCTCAATGGCTTGTAGGTAGAGTTCGTGTGGGTTCGTTCGTCATTCGGTGGATTTGGTTACGTGTTTTGTTGAATTCGGTGGAATAATTTGTGTTGTTCAGTGATTGTGTGTCTGCAATTTTATGAGTGAATAAACTATCTCCGGGAGAATGCAAGTCCATAATAATTTGTTCGTGTCTATATTACTTTTAGTATTCCTTAAATCGATAAAAAACATTAAATTTTGAAATCACTGGAATTGATTTCCATTGATTCGGTGGAATTTTTGACCACTGGAGTCAATAAAAATTGCCACCGCTATCAATTTTTACGATAAAACCAACTATCTATCTATCTATCAGCCACAGACGTCCACTGCTGAACATAGGCCTCCCCCATGACTCGCCACAAAGTGCGATCCTGTGCAGACCGCATCCAACGATTCCCCGCCACCCTAAACCAATCCAATAAAACCAACTGGTTTTACATTATGTCTATATTGCCATGCCCCTCAATCGGTTCCTCAATGCTTATAATCGTGATTTTGTTAATGCAGCATAGTTCTGACTGTGCTTCTCTTGTTTACTAATTTCGGTGGGTTGCTGTTCGTTAGGCTGCTTTCACCGGCATCTCATTGGCATTTTAGCCCATGGTTTACCCATCTCGTTGAACTGGTGCATCAGGGTATTATGCCTCAACAGCCTGACACTACAAATATTCCTAAGGGTCGTCATTTCAGCGAGCTACACATCGAAAACTCTGAAGTATTGAGCCTTTGATTTCGGTGATTGATTTTACAATCTCTTATGAACCACTAAGTTCAGAAGAGGGCCTTTGCTACCAATATTTTTTAAAATTAGGCCGTTTTTATATATTAAAGTCACGAATCAAAAATATGAAAAATAAAATTGACCACCGAAGTCAAGCAAAATAGCTCGGCCCGGAGAATCGCCCAGGCGAATCCCGCCAGATAATCGTCAGATTATGAGACAGCACGTCTAGGGCATAAAGATGAACCATATATATCTTAATCTGACGCGCTTGAGTATTTCAAAATAGCGATTTTTTTTTGCACATTCTAATAATAACTGCGAGTTTGCGTCACATCTAAATCGTCAGATTATTATATAAGAGCTTTTTCTTAGGTTCACTTAACATCCCCTTAGAAAATCTGACGCACCCGATGACATTTTTTTTTTTTTTTCATTTTCAACCCTCAAGTACGACCACCCCCATCATGGAAACAATCAGTTTAACATGCGTACATCTTTAAAAATGTGTAGGACATGGATGCTATCAATATCTGACGCGCTCGAGTATGTCCATGCAACAGTTTTTTTTTACATTTTTGAAAATCTGTAGCCGCTCCCCCCACCGATGAAAAGGTATATTTTATATGACATTTTTTTCTTTTTATCATCTAAGCTTCGCAACCCAATAGGTCTCTATGACGCTCGAGTGAATCCCGAGTTAGCATCGTGGCGTACCCTACTATTGTAAGTTCATAAATTTGACATAGCACTAAGTCACAGAATACTTAATAGTACTACATACACAATGGACATGCACACCCCCGCACCTAATCGAGTTACCTCACTCCGCAAGGGCATCGAGTTGGAATCGTGTTGGCTGTGTAGAAAATTTTGAAAGGGTTGTGTACTGTACACAACCTGTGCATTGTTGGGCATTAACTCGTGAAAAAAGTTATGGTGTTGGTGATGGTAATGATGATGATAGTGGTGACTGGTGGTGATGATGATGATAGTGGTGATAAGCTTCATTGTAAACCGTGATACAGACACACCCGCCATCCTGACAGTCAGAATGGCGGGTGCACCTCCACATTGTAGTCAATAACTTTATATGTACGGAGCAGTATTTTTTTTTAAATAGGTAATAAAAACATAAACAAGATACTTCGTCGTGACGTGGAAAAATAAATACAAAATCAACTTTATCTTCATATGTTTATGCACCAAGATTCAGAATTAAAATACAGTCCATGAGCTCTCAGGTTGCCATTCGGGTTTGGATGTTCTTATCTGGATCGCGTTTGAGCGAGCGAGACAGCTATAAAACGCGAATCGCATTCTGCCATCTTCACACAACGTCGCATCATGGTAAGTAAGATGCGATGTTGTATCTTGTAATTGTTTTTCGGCCCTAATAGAATAGTCTACACACCTTAATGCTTCGCTCCGCGTTCCACAATCATTCGGCCAAGTTCAGCGCGCGTTCGTAGCGTCGTAGCACTCATCGGTCATGTCGGCAAGCCTCCACGACTATTTTGTACAAAGAACCAATAAAATACAGAAACCTTAGGCGCCTTTTGCGAATATCAAATGAGGACCTTCTACGAAACTCGTTCTCTTAGAGAAAGACATGGTCTGACAGAAATAGTTTACGTCTTAATTGGCCTGACCTTAGAATAAATACGCCTAGAAAACTATACCCCGCGCGGCGAACGATGAGTCCTATGACAGCTGTCATCTCAGTACATTTATCCATACTAATATATCCATACTTTCCATACTTAATACTTAATATTATAAATGCGAAAGTGTGTCTGTCTGTCTGTTACCTCTTCACGCTTAAACCGCTGAATCGATTTTGATGAAATTTGGCATGGAGATAGTTTAAGATCCGAGGAAGGACATAGGATAGTTTTCATCCTGGAAATTATCCCTAAAAAGATTGAAAAGTGAGTAAGTAATTCATGATGACATTGATGACCCTGTAGGAAATTAAATGATTAGACCAAAAGCACAATTGCTCTTACGTTTGCTTAGGCGCTTTTAATAATCCCTTTTATTAATTAACATGATAAGGTGGATATCTATCGTGTTGTACGAGGTTGCTTCCATACTTCCAAGTTCCACATGGACGTAGTCGCGGGCAAAAGCTAGTAACCTATAATCGGAAAAATGTACTGAGATGACAGCTGTCATAGGACGCCTCGTTCGCCGCGCGGGGTATAGATTAGCGTTTGAAAGTGAAGCCAGTTTTGATTAGTCACGGCCAAGTTTCGTCTGTGTGCGCATCTGTCACAACGTGAAGCTCACAGCAACACGTCTCTATGATTGGTTCGTAGACAAGCACACATAAAACCAAGATGCTCCATCTTTCACAAATCTGTTGTAGGAAGACTCTTTCGAGGCGTTATTCTAAGCCTGTTACTAACTAAAATTTAAATAAAAGTAATAAATAATGACACAAAGGTAAATTGAGAAAGAAAAATTGAATGCGATCTACTACAATCTAAGCAGCTGTCAATTCTAATTTCACAGACAATCACAACGCACTTTTTAAACCTGTACCAAAATTTTATACTCTATGGTACCCGATACTGTGCCCTTATCATGAGTTGACGTTTGTATGGAGAATAGTAAGCGTCCTTATCGGTTATTTTGTAGAACTACAATCATACAAATCGTTTACGGAGTCGCCAGCGAGTACGGTCGGTTCACTAATGTTTGACCAAAAAACGTTTGACAAATGATCACTTGACCAAACAACGTTTCACCAAATATTCATTAGGCAAACGAGACATTTGACAAAAGTATCATAACACAAAAAGTCACTTTACAAATGATCATTTTACAAACACTACACTTGACAAAATATCATTTTACAAAATGTTATTTCATGTCTTGTCTTGTCTTATCTTACCTTATTTACGTTTTTTTATGGATATAAAAAAAAACTAACCTAACCTAACCCGGCCGGGTCGGATCTGCTCTGAAATTGATTCACCTCAAGTTTGGTCAAATGACTCAGTTGCTAAATGATCATTTGGTCAAATGATTATTTGTAAAATGAAAATTTAACATCTGATCATTTGGTGAAGTGAATCATTTGTAAAATGATCAATTGGTGAAACGTTTTTTTGGTGAAACGTTGTTTGGTCAAGTGATCATTTGTCAAACGTTTTTTGGTCAAACGATAGGACACCAGTACGGTCACTGTAAACTCATAGTAAGGGTACTGAACTGTAATATTTCATAAAACACTTATTACAAAGTAGCAGTTTCTGACTGAAGCTAATAATGCACGCGATATCCGTCGAGTCCCTTTGTAAACTACGATTTCTGATTCAAGACCAAAAAAACTACCACAATGTTACAACTACAATAAAATATTAGTGAAATCCTTATTCTTTTTTAGACACTCAGATGATTTAATAATTGATAACTTTAGCACAATAATTAGATATATTTATTATTACATAAATACGAGAGGAGATAATAAAAACTTAAACATCCGAGATTTTTGGTACAAAATCTGGGTATAGATAATAAAAACTTAAACATCCGAGATTTTTGGTACAAAATCTGGGTATTGTACTTACTCGAGGTATTCAAAACATTTGATGCAATAATTTACAAGCTCAGATGTCATTTAAATTTTGACAACCTTGACAGTGACGTATCTGTCGTAGTTTTTTTGGTCTTGAATTAGAAAACCGAGTCTAGGTTAGAATAAAGCGAAGTGAATTCGGACACGAAAAATGATTCATACTATATTTTGCAATGTTCATGTTATTTAGAGTATCCAAATTGACGTGAATTGTATATTACAATCTATTTAAATATATTAAATTCCAGTGCAAATCAACGTTATCTTTGGATAAGCGAATAAATCACATTATAATCACAACACTTGTTAGAAAAAACGTAATTTCATTAAACTAATAAAAAGCATACAGTCAAACATCCTCCCTTTCTGGAGTCGGTTAAATTATAATGGGTGACCCCAAGAGCGGAACAAACAGCTTTTATAAGGCATTAATGTGCATACACATCATATATTTACATTATTCGGGTGGATCAACTTTTTCTTGTTGTTATTCTGTCCCGTCACCCAGGGGACAATGATGACTAAACTTCTTAGAAAAGTTTTCATAATTTCTAATATGGGTATTTTCAAGAGATACACTAAATAAGAATGGACTTATAACTGCTGCAATTACAAAGTTTTTGTTCAATATTGCCGCCGAAAATCGTAGCGTTAAAGAAGTGACCCAGGGGACATCACGGTGGCAACAAGCAACAGAGAAAAATTGATTGACCCATTAAACGTCAGTAGCGATTTGTCAAGGATTTGTTATCAACAAAATTCAAAACATAATTTACCGGAATGCTGCTGAATCCTTCGTTCTTTTTGCAAAATAAATACTGAATCCTATTGAAAAAACTTGACTTTCATGTCTGTGGATAATTTTGGCTTTATGCAAAAATATGCGAATATTTAATCTTGTTTACTTTTTGTTTACATCATTCAGTGACATATATCGACTTTCAACGTCAGTTACCAAAAATTTGTCGTTGCCAGTAAAATAAGTTAATACCACTAAAAATGCATAGCGAGGGCTGTAAAATACCCCGTTGGGCTAAACATACGTCATAAATACGCTATAAAATGTCAGTAGCGATATGTCAAAACTAATTGAAGTGCAATTTTGAGGTAAGTATCTTGTTTACTAAATAGGACAATAAGAACGAATGATTTTAGGCTACAACACGGTATTGGACTATAGGAAAAATAATTGCATCATTAAAATCACTAAAAACACATAAAAAAATTCACTGAACCAATTAAACTGCTAGTAACTTTTGGACAATACACTATTTTTTTTAGACAAAAACTAAGACGTGTTTTGACTACAGACTTTATGACGTCACAAGCATACTTCATAGAAACGTCATACTGACAGATCGTTTTTGACGTTTCATAAAGAGTAGCTGATTGGAGCTGTCATCAAATATATTATTCGTCTAGTCAACTTTCTGTTTTCTCTCGAAAGGCCACATGGCGATGGTGGGCGTCAGTCGCAGGAGAAGAGCCGGTTTGATGACGTTTATCACGAAGTGACAGGCGTAGAACCTGAAAAATAGGTTTTGTTTTCTTATTTTTTATTCAAGATAACAAAGATCTATATAATATGTTAGTAAACTTAACTTATACTCCGATGATCCCTATGACACCTGTCATCTCAGTACATTTTATAACCTACTAGCTTTTGCCCACGACTACGTACGCGTGGAACTTAGACACTTGATAAAAGGTATTATTAAAAGCGCCTTAGCAAATGTAAGAGCAATTGTGCTCTTGGTCTAACAATTACATTTCCTACAGGGTCACCGCACCCCAACGGAAATGTTCGCTCACTCTTCAATCTTTTTAGGTATAATTTCCAGGATGAAAACTATCCTATGTCCTTCCTCGTATCTTAAACTATTTCTATGCCAAATTTCATCAAAATCGATTCAGCGGTTTAAGCGTGAAGAGGTAACAGACAGACAGACACACTTTCGCATTTATAATATTAGTAAGGATGACATAGGGATCATCGTTCGCCGCGCGGGGTATACGAGCAATGTGCCCGCGCACTGCCACTTATGTTTGGCGACTGTCTGAGTTATATCTACAACCTCGGTTCTCTTGCGTATCTGATATTTGGATTCGATCCCACTAACTTTGAGCCTTATGAGGCCCATTGTGAGACCACGATTCAGTGCCGTGTTTAAAAGATGCAGTTGAGTTATCAAACGGTTAAAAACAAAATAAATCAGCAATGATACCTGAAAGCATTCGTCTTGTCTATGTTCGCCGTCATATGATGGAACACGTACATGATGGCCCCGGTAGCCAAAGAAGATATGATCAGCGACCGGTGCTGCGTATAGTGGCGGTACCTGGAATATAAACATCAAATTCAACAAGTTGCTTTTCATAATTAACACAAATTATAGGTCGCGGGTTCACGAGTCACCTCATGTGTTCCTCTGCTCCGCGGCCTGACTGGCAGGACTGAGTGTTTCATATTTTCATAAAAGAAAATCTATGATAATGATTATGAATATGCGTGTAGATAAAGTAGTAGGTATATACAGCTGTACATAACTAGGTCTTAAAACACTCGTGTCACCAGGCTGTATCTCAAGAACGGTGATAGACAATTGAAATTTTCACAGATGATGTATTTCTATTACCGCTATAACAACAAATACTAAAAATAAAATAAAATAAATATTTAAGGGGGGCTCCCACACAACTAACTTGTTATAGATTATGGTACGGAACCCTTCATGCGCGAGTCGGACTCGCACTTGTCCAATTTTTTTATTGTGGAAATACCACATTTTTTTTTATAAATAATTACAAACACAAAGGGAAATTAAGAAAGAAAAATTGAATGCGATCTACTACAATCTAAGCAGAATTTGAACCTGCGACCTCTACGTTTCTATCTTAGCTATTAGATCGCTACGTCAATCACACCAAATCTTTCATTCCATAATTCTTATGCTACTGGAGCGCCCTCCGTGTCATATGTGTTTGAAATGCTTATGCGCATCAGCCGGCAGCCTATCTTATCCTAGGATGTGCGCTTTACACGCACGATCCCCTGACCCCGTTAGATATACCTTCAAGATAAAATCTCGTCGTAGTCATTACATTAACAGCAGGTACCCTATATATATATCCATACTAGCTTTTGCCCGCGACTACGTCCGCGTGGAACTTGGAAGTATGGAAGCATCCTCGTACAACACGATAGATATCCACCTAATCACCTTAGTTAATAAAAGGGATTATTAAAAGCGCCTAAGCAAATGTAAGAGCAACTGTGCTTTTGGTCTATTCATTACATTTCCTACAGGGTCATCAATGTCATCATGAATTACTTACTCACTTTTCAACCTTTTTAGGGATAATTTCCAGGATGAAAACTATCCTATGTCCTTCCTCGGATCTTAAACTATCTCCATGCCAAATTTCATCAAAATCGATTCAGCGGTTTAAGCGTGAAGAGGTAACAGACAGACAGACACATTTTCGCATTTATAATATTAGTATGGATTCATATATATCCATACTCCTATATATATATATATAGTACAAACATATATATGAAACGTAACTAGTGTATTTTGTTTCGACATTTTGCATCGTGTGCATACACGTATTGTTGTACACCCTTCCCGCACCAATAAAGTCTCTGTTTGACCTTGTGGTTGACTGGTAGAGTCCTCATTAAGTCCGCCATTTGTACTTTTACTTCTGTATTTTGTGCAATAAAGTTTAAATAAATAAACAAATATACATACTCGGCTACGGCGGGTGTAACGCTGAGTGCCCAGCCCAGCAGACTGGCCGTGCACTGTACCAGCGCGAAAATAGGAGTCGTGCTCACGTGGATATGCTCAGGCTGCTCGCACCAGCGGAAGGCCTGGGACAAGGGGAGAAAATACATGACAAATGTCACTAATATATAAGTTGCCAACAAATAAGATGCCTACTTTCAGAGCTGATAGTCGCCTTTGGGAGTATATTTAAGTAATCCCCGCCATTTTATGGCATTCAAAGGTTTTCACCAGACAGAAAGTGATATCAACCTTGTCGGTTAAATGAATAGGTGATCAGGTTTGGGTATAATTTTAATTTAATATTTTGTTTGGAAAATAAAATAAAAAATTAGATATAATAAGTTTTCTTAAGTGATATTTAAAGTAAATTATTTTGATGTAAATTAACATCTCTTAAAGTATTGGCATGTAATTTGTAAGTACCTTAATGTCTCAATGTCTTCTATAGGTACAGTCTCGTTCCCCCACTACAGTGCGACCAAAAAGAGTAGATATTAAAAAGTGGCAATACTGTAGTGTCGTCCCTGTTTTCTTATATTGATTAGAAAGGGAGGACACTACAGTATCGCCACTTTTTAATTTGTACTCTTTTTGGTCGGACTGTACCACTGCACGCCATAGTGAGTAAACCTGAGCGATAATGTGTCGTGACAAATGTCATCTACGTATACATAACAGGTGATAAGTAAATTAAGTAATTATCGGAGATAGAGATCATTAGCGGTCATAAATCTCATAATAGACAAATAATAAGTATGTCATGAGAAAATTCGCTTAAGCAACAAATGTTACATTATGACACGTGGAAATTTTTTCATGACAAATGTCATATTGAATATATGACTGTGACGTGACAAACGTCATCTACATATGATTAGTAACTAAGAGCATCATGATTGTTATGATAATCAAGACAAATGTCACGTATATACCTATGATTAAAAAAGTATTAAGAGCGTCATGAAAAATGTCATATACTTATGATAATCGTGACAAAAATCGAATCGTGGCGAAAGAATCGACCTAACGACCACGACCACTCTGCCAAGAGTGCACGACTACGAAGAAGAATCGTGACAAATGTCATCTATACATGACTAGTGAAGTACCAAGAGCGCCATGACAAATGTCATGATAATCGTGACAAATGTCATCCGACTCACCAGCTTGACGGTCCACTGGGGGTCTATCCCGCACAGCTTGAGCCCGCCGTACGTGACAGCGCTGATGACGATGGCCAGCACCGCGCTGACCACGTGCCACATGACCGCGGTGCTCGGCTCTATGTGCGCGTGCGGGCCCACGCGCCATATGGACGGCGAGGGGACGGAGATCATTTAATTCTCATATATACTTGACAAATGATAAGTATGTCGTGACAAGTTTATCATGACAAATGTCATATTATATATATATGATTGTCACATGTCACATGTCATGTGTTAATGATAAGTGTGTCATGACAAATGACATCTACATATATATGATTAAAATGCCGTGACAAATGTCACCTATATATACTTATGATTAGTAAAGTACTGAGAGCGTCATGACAAATGTCATATATTTATGATAATCGTGACAAATGTCATCTATACATGACTAGTGAAGTACCAAGAGCACCATGACAAATGTCATCCGACTCACCAGCTTGACGGTCCACTGGGGGTCTATCCCGCACAGCTTGAGCCCGCCGTACGTGACAGCGCTGATGACGATGGCCAGCACCGCGCTGACCACGTGCCACATGACCGCGGTGCTCGGCTCTATGTGCGCGTGCGGGCCCACGCGCCATATGGACGGCGAGGGGACGGAGATCATTTAATTCTCATATATACTTGACAAATGATAAGTATGTCGTGACAAGTTTATCATGACAAATGTCATATTATATATATGATTGTCACATGCCACATGTGATGTTTTAATGATAAGTGTGTCATGACAAATGACATCTATATATGATAAAAATGCCGTGACAAATGTCACCTATGATTAGTAAAGTACTGAGAGCATCATGACAAATGTCATATATTTATGATAATCGTGACAAATGTCATCTATACATGATTAGTGAACTACCAAGAGCGCCATGACAAATGTCATGATAACCGTGACAAATGTCATCCGACTCACCAGCTTGACGGTCCACTGTGGGTCTATCCCGCACAGCTTGAGCCCGCCGTACGTGACAGCGCTGATGACGATGGCCAGCACCGCGCTGACCACGTGCCACATGACCGCGGTGCTCGGCTCTATGTGCGCGTGCGGGCCCACGCGCCATATGGATGGCGAGGGGACGGAGATCATTTAATTCTCATATATATACTTGACAAATGATAAGTATGTCGTGACAAGTTTATCATGACAAATGTCATATTATATATATATATATGATTGTCACATGTCACATGTCATGTGTTAATGATAAGTGTGTCATGACAAATGACATCTACATATATATGATTAAAATGCCGTGACAAATGTCACCTATATATACTTATGATTAGTAAAGTACTGAGAGCGTCATGACAAATGTCATATATTTATGATAATCGTGACAAATGTCATCTATACATGACTAGTGAAGTACCAAGAGCACCATGACAAATGTCATCCGACTCACCAGCTTGACGGTCCACTGGGGGTCTATCCCGCACAGCTTGAGCCCGCCGTACGTGACAGCGCTGATGACGATGGCCAGCACCGCGCTGACCACGTGCCACATGACCGCGGTGCTCGGCTCTATGTGCGCGTGCGGGCCCACGCGCCATATGAAAGGGTCAGAGACGTAGATGCAGAGAGCTGGCGCCATAAACGCACCTGAAATTAATGAATTATGTCCCTTTATTCATTTGCAATTTTAAGACTCCTTATCCGTTCAAAAATGGTGATTGCTTTAGACATTTTTCTCTATTATCAAACATGTTTATTAACATATTATCAATGTGACTACTTAGAACAGGGCCGTTACGATTTAAACTAATTTAAAAAAAAAAGCTGTAGGTTTCAAATATACACCATTTTTCATTGATAATTTTTGTTTCAAAAACGACTCGAAATTGACAAAATTCACGCACGAAACTGTTCTTTTCAACTTATTTTCGACTGTACGCAATGAAAGCATGAAATAGCTGTTACTGTCTAGATCTCTAGAAAATAGTACTTTTTCTTTAAAAAGTTGGTTGAAATTATCAATATATAGTCATAATATGAAAAAAAAAATATGGTATAAGGAATAAGTTAGGACATTTAGGTTAAATAAAGCCTTTTATTCCTTGCAAATTGTTACATAAAAACACCCTCATTGAGTATTCAATTTGGCAAAAAAAAAAAACAGTATTTAGGACATTTCGCTATTTTTAATTGAACAAAAACTAGAAAGAAGACGTGTTTTGACCAATGATTTTAATGACGTCACAAGCCAGTATTTTCATAGTAACATACAAAGAGTATGTAATCACTACGTTTTAAGAGACGGGAGTGCCATACAAAAAGCGTGAACTCGCATTAGTATGAAACGGGGGCGAAACATACTGCCAATATGAAGCCGCAAACAATATCAGTGTCAGTGTCAACTCATGACATAATGCCAACATCAAGAACAAAATAGGGATGTCACATGTTACACAAATTATCGAATTATCGATATCGATATCGGTATTTAAAAAAAATGGTTCAGGCGGGGTTCGCATTCGCACCCGCGTCTCCAACGGCTTTCCGGTAATTTAAATCATTAAATATTTCGCTTCAATGTAAACATTTGGTTTACTTTAGGTTACTGACTTCATAAAAAAAAAAAAAAGTGTGCAAATAATTTTATTTCGTTCAAACTTTGCTTGGCTTGCTGATAAACATAGACGAAAAAAGCCGTTTCATCACTCCAGTCTGTGCTCCAGGTTGGAAGTTCTGCAACACAAATAATACAGGGTAAACAGAAAATTACAGAGTAAAAATGAATCTGTTTGTCCAGATGAAACCGTACCATTCATAGTCCATTGAAGATTTTTCGTAAAATATTTCTGTGACCATAATCTAACTCAAACTGGCATAAAAAGTAGTGATAATAATGTCTTATCCTCTCATCTGAGACGGCTTTAACAGCTGTATTCAAGTGCACACTTTTGTATAAGTACACATACCAATAGGCTTTTGCTTGAAGAAAGATATTCCGTGTTTACCCAGGTATTTTTCACTTCAAATGAAAATTATCGATAAAACTTACATACAGCACTATTGTTTACATACGTATAAGGGTATGTATTATTTTACCCGAAATACCAAGTTTTCAATGAAACTTACGATTAACATGGTTATAACACGCAGTAATTAAGTATATTTTTTACTTACCGATCTTCGAACGGTGGAAATCTTGCCATGAATAGTCTTTTTTGACCGTCCATTCGACACGTTTTCATTCTGCATATTTCGCACTTTTTCCTTTTCAATCCACGCATTTTTGCAATTGTGATTGTCTTGTGTACCTTCTAGACGACCACTACACCCAAAGAATGCAAATTATTAGATTATTTGTGAAATTTGAATTATTTGAAAAGATCGCAGAACCTTGACAGAAGCCGACTACACAACAAAATAGAAACGTCATCTAACATGGCATGGCGGACAAAAATGGCGGCTGAAGTACAACCCGCCTAAATTCGATTGTCGCCAATTATCTAATGCTTTGTAGGTTTCAACGTTCTTTCAAACTTAGATAGGTAAAAAATTCACCCCGGTTTCATTCATACAGCCGTTGTCGATCGTTTTTTACCTTGAGAGTTGCGCGAGGCTGGTAACATATAGTTTTTGACATTTCATAAAGAGTAGCTGATTTCAGCTTAAATATGGACGTAACGTATGGACGGAATAATCGCGAAAAATACGAGAAAAAAAATACAGTCGAACAGAGACCCTTGTTTTTGAAGTCGGTAGAAAACCCCTTACCGATGAGCATGCCCATCAGGCACTGGTGGGGGAAGTGCGCCGCCACGAACATCCTCGCCAGCACGATGGAGCCGATCGCAGCGGCACATAGCGGATACATCACGTACTTCCAATACTTTAGGTAGAATTTACTGAAATGCAACGAAAACTTTGGTTAGGCTAATCTATATGCTAATATTGGAAGATCTAATGTTTGTTTGATATACAACTTATAATTCCTAAATATGAAATACGTGATTTAGGTGTTCGTGAGGTACGACGACGAGGGAAGCGAGGAGTGGTTAGAACTACGACCGTACGTACGCGAGCTGAGCGAGCAAAGTGAGCGTGCCACGGTAGCGACCGGCGAAAGGCCAGAACCGAGATTTTTATCATTTGCTTTAAAAGAATACCTACCCATCGTAGTGCATAATATTGATTGGGGCAATGGTATTAGAACATTTGATACTTATACCATATAAAATTTGTACAAATGAGTATTAGTACATAAAATATTAGGTCAAATACGTATTAGGATTTAGGACATTTAAAATAACGAAAAAAAAATGGGGCACATGCATTAAGACAAATAACTTTAGGACAAAATATAATTTTAGGGAAAATAAAAATAGGACGAATAGTTTTAGAAATTCCGATATAGATTCCTGGTCGGGTCTGCTTCAGGTGTGGTTGACAGCTGTGACCTCCACTCACCGGTCACGCATGACGTGTGATATGAACATGAGTAGAAGCACGGCGGCGGCGGCGCCGGCTGCGCTGTGGCCGGACGGCGCGCCGGGCCCCGTCTCGCACGTCTGCCGGGTCTACTCCAGGCGAGGACGACAGCTGTGACCTCCACTCACCGGTCACGCATGACGTGTGATATGAACATGAGTAGAAGCACGGCGGCGGCGGCGCCGGCGGCGCTGTGGCCGGACGGCGCGCCGGGCCCCGTCTCGCACGTCTGCCGGGTCTGCTTGAGCCGTGGACGACAGCTGTGACCTCCACTCACCGGTCACGCATGACGTGTGATGATATGAACATGAGTAGAAGCACGGCGGCGGCAGCGCCGGCTGCGCTGTGTCCGGACGGCGCGCCGGGCCCCGTCTCCCACGTCTGCCGGGTCTGCTTCAGCCGTGGACGACAGCTGTGACCTCCACTCACCGGTCACGCATGACGTGTGATGATATGAACATGAGTAGAAGCACGGCGGCGGCAGCGCCGGCTGCGCTGTGTCCGGACGGCGCGCCGGGCCCCGTCTCCCACGTCTGCCGGGTCTGCTTCAGCCGTGGACGACAGCTGTGACCTCCACTCACCGGTCACGCATGACGTGTGATATGAACATGAGTAGAAGCACGGCGGCGGCGGCGCCGGCGGCGCTGTGGCCGGACGGCGCGCCGGGCCCCGTCTCGCACGTCTGCCGGGTCTGCTTCAGCCGTGGACGGTTCGCCGTGTAGAATGTGGTCTCGCGGACCCACCAGTACGGACGGTCTTCTAACAACCACCTGGGACAATGCAAGCATGTTCAACACAAGATTTAAGAGTCAAACCATGCGAACCCTTCCAAGCAAACGAACTGTCAAAGCATACAAAGTGAGTTAGTTTGTATAGTATGACAGTTCATTTGGTTGGAAGAGTTAGTGTGGTTTGACCATACACCAAATCATCACGTTCAGCACCTTATACAAACTAATAGGAAAAAAATTGGTAAAGATGTGATGGAGTGTATCTTAAGTACAATAAAAGAGAGCAAGGTGGCCAATACTGGAGGTGGAAAGACGACATAAACGAAATAGCAGGAATCTGTCCCTTGCTGTTCTCATCCATGTTGGAAGAGAACAGCAAGAGACAGATTGGCTTAGAAAAATCTTGAGAAGGCCTAGGCTGAAAAGCAACACAGTCGATGACTGTTCACAAAGGCCAGAATGCCCAGTGGGAGAGGCTCTAAGCATTTTGTATGTAGAAAGAAAGAGAGAAATAAAACCGATAAAACATAAACTACTGCACCAACCACATCATCAAAATTTTTCTATGTTATTAGCTATGCGCATAGTGGCATAACTTACCATTTCATGACAGTATTCAGCCAGCCCCCGAACCCGAGGACGAGCAGCAACTGCGCAGCAAACACCGAGTCCACGATGGAGACCAGCGGGAACCCATACTCCAGCAGCATGTTGGGACTGGAGACATCGTTCACCCATTCCAGGTACGGGCCCCAATCCTCGAACCTATAGATTATTACATTATCTTCAAAAATCTGTTAGAGACCATTGCATCATCTGGTGGCGGGCCTTGTTTTATTGGACGACGCGTTTGGCTTGGTTTGTAGTCATAGCTTGGGTCATAGTTGTTCTATGTATTTAAGAATATATATTTATTTATCTATATAAGTATGCAAGTATATCGTCGTCTAGTGCCCATAACACAAGCCTTCTTGAGCTTGATTTGGGATTAGATCGATATTTATTTATTTATTATTTATAGAGAAACGTTTCATAAAATTTTCATTTTATCGAAAGCGTTTTTTTTTTTCAATGTTAGAACACAAACCTACCCTAACCTAATCCATGGACTGACATTTCAAGATTTCTGCAAAGTGTATGACTTCTAAGGAAAAGTTTGTCAATGGAATGAATGTTCTATTAACTGAAGCTTTGGGTGAAGTAAATTTCCATAAAAAAAAAGGACACCATACTTCAAACATCACCAGCATTGCGTAACCGGTGAAGAGACAGCGTTGGTGCCTATTTGTCAATAATGAAGTAGGGCTTCTACCACTGGTGACATAAAGGAGGGATCGTGAGATAAAAGGACTATGACTGAGCACAGTACCTACAAATAACCGACAATTTTGTTCTTCATTATCAGATACCAATGATTGTGTTATGAGCATTTTCAGTGCACAAATAAACAGTGGTTCTCGGTTATAGCTGTATATTTTTATATTTTTGAACATTGCCAGTCTTTGAGCCGTTTTATGAATATGTTTTTAATAGATAAGATAGTAATATTTTTTTCACATCTTCAAAGCTTGGTATTATATGTGTACGTGGTCAAAAATCACACACAACCAAATGAGAAATACTTAAAAAGATAACTTTTGGAACAATTTGAAAATTATGGGTTTTCTTCGTTTAGTTAAAATAATAGAAAGGACGGAGAGAACGGAATAGAAACCTTGTACTAGACTACAAATTATGATAATCTTATACATCAAGCAAGCAACACGTGTCCTAGTGTAATAAAAAGCAATACATAAGTTTTTTATTATAAAACTTACCCGTATTGGATAATTTCTATTATCGAGACTCCAAAAGCGTACACTTGCTCCATCGTGAACTCGAGTGATAAGAAACGTTAAAAAATCATAATTGAGTGTGAACTACAAGGTCTCAAAGCAATTTTCGTAAGTTTATAACCAAAACAAATCGATAAACAAACCGCAATACTCCATGCACGCTTGACGTCACTGTTATGTCACTTTGTTTATTTAACCGTCAAAGTGACATAAAGTTTGACGTTGACGACAGACGTTTCAAGATTTTTGTTTTTAAAATTAATTTGTGAGAGCGTTCAAAAACACGAAAATCATAATCAATTAATCATACTCTGGAATACGGGGAATATAGGTAGTATGTTCGAATTCGGGAATAATATAAGTTTGAGTTGAAACGTTATTATGTAGGGTTTTTCGATACTAAGTTCCTGCATTGCTTTTTTATTAACTTTATTTACACAAGGATTCGAGATTTCCCGCCATACAAAAGTCCCTAGGCCTAGGTCCCTAGAGTCCATACAAATCTGCCCATCCTCCTTTGGAATTCGAATTCTTAGTTTCAATATTGGCTAAGATCTTGTCACTCGTTCCCATTTGTTTCTAATCAAAGCTGATTAATTGCTTATCATAGAAAAGGTTGCAGTTATTTTTACCAAGCATAGCTAAAAACTACCTCGACAGGCTTTCGATAATAAAAAATACTTTCGTTAATTTCCTTTTTTTAGGCAATAGCTTTTCAAATTTTGGGTTCTACTTGAGATTAAAAATCAAATCAAAATGTTTGGTTGGGAGAGCACTAGGCCGGAAAAGTAGGGTCACAGGTTCAAGTCCTGTTTACATTGCAGTGGATCACATTTTCACATTACATTTTTCTTTCATAATTTACCTTTGTCAATATTTAAGGTTCATTCTACCAAAAAAGACTAACTCGATAATCAAACGCCGAATAACTAAGCGAACACTAATCACTGTAAATAAAACAACATTCAACTAAGTATTAATAATTTATTACCATTTAAATATCCATAAACTCAATTTAATTTACATAAATGCCTAAAAGGTTATAAATAAACAGTACAAAATATCACGTTAACTTTTTGAAATCAGCAAAAACAATCAGATTTATTTTATTTCTTTTTTTCGTAGTAGTCTTTACAGAATGTACTGAAATTCGAAGCTCATATTGTGCCATCCCGATTCACAGAAATCCTATTTAACAGGAATGCAAGAATACCAGAGTTTTGTATTTAGGAAGCGGGAAATAGCTACTTGGTAATATGTTAATGGACAAGACTTTTTATTCCAATTTTTCCAAGACGTTTAGGATTCAAAACAATCTATTTTTTATCAAATCAAACCAGAAGACGCTTCAGACATAGTAGCTTAATATATAAGTTGACGATCAACATTTACTGACAAATTAACTCGGTTCTAAGCTACTCGACGTAGCTCAGAAAGCGGCCAAGTTGAAGTGGGACTGGGCTGGTCACGTTTGTCGAATAACGAATGAGCTGTGGTCCAAGATCGCCACAGCGTGAAAGCCCATAAGCCTGAAACAGAGACGTGGCAGAACTCATCGGCGATGGCGGGACGAGCTAGACTCCTTTATAAAGGAATGGCCAGAAATAGCCGAAAATCGGGAACAATGGAAGAAGAGTGGAGAGGCCTTTGCCCAGCCGTGGGATATCATGGGCTCACAATAATAATACGTCACTACTGTTAGTAAGTATTTATTGAAAGTTTTTGTTTTCAACATAATTTATGGACTTTTTTGTAGTATGTAAACATAAATAATTATGACTTTTGTCGTGTCGTTAAGTTTCCGTTTTTTCAGATTAACACAAATTTTTAATAATCAATACAAGGATTTTCTATACTATTAAAAATACTTGGGTTATATTCCTAAGATTAAATATGTTTTCAATAATTGCTCATTATTATTATTATTGAAGGATAATAATTACTATATCTAAGATAATTTCTTACATTACATCACAATAAAGTTATATATTGATACAAAGTTATGGATATACAGGGTAACATAATATTGACCGTTCAAATTTTTCCCAGGCATTAGGTATCGCATGGTATTTAGGATATCCTTCAGCTGTTTTATCTCAATATTTTAGTACTAAAAGGTGCTGAAAGAAAAAAACACGTATTTTTATTTCTGTGCAAGGAATCTACTGTCAAAATTTGAACGGTCAATAATATTTCAACCTGTATATTTCAAAGTTAAGGATATAACATCGAATAAAAACGAACAAAACAGTGAATAAACCTCTACTTAACAATAATTTAACTAATTTTCAAATAAATGTGATTTTGTTATGCATACGATTACAATAGATTTTTTTTTCTTCTTCACGACACGTAAGCTCGAAGCTGTGTGGATATTTACATTATGTAGATCTTTGTAACTATTACAATGCCGAAAAATACAATTTTCTACAAAAATAATTAAGTTAATTAAATGCTCTATTATTCTAAATAGTTTAATTTATAACAACAAACAAATGCGATAAGACGAAATTCAACAATATTTGTATATATTGCGAGGTGCAGTACACTCTGACCTTTAACAAATTCAAACAATATAATGTTTTATTTATATTATTAAAAGATATTTAATCAAAATTAAATTTGAAATGGATAACAAAGCAGCAGATGATAGTAATATTATTTCATACACGGTATTGCAGTATATTGAATAATACATTGATTAAATTATTTACATAATATTGTCAAATTTTCGATTCTTGACAACATTAAATATAATTACATAATACTTCAACATTTTAACCAAGCCAACAACTACATAAAGATAAATAGTGGATATTATCAAGCAACGTAACAACTGTTTCTATAAAAAAATCCAGTGGCAGTTACATTTGGTGCCGTGACCAGGATCTTGAAATTACTTATTTCAACTCCACACTTGAGACGATGCGACAGTACCACGTGAGGAGTTAATATTGTTTGAAACAGTAATTAATTTTATTCTGTCTATAATTGGCCAAATGAGAACATAGCCTATTGGAACGTATACATTTTTGTCAATAGCTTAACAGTATGTTAATATTGAATGTCGACTGTAGTGTGTATTGCCGAAGGCTTCCATATTTTGGGGCAGATCCCTAGTAAAGAAGGCCAATTAAACCTACAGAGCGCGTCTAGACATTGAAGCGAGTCTCGGAGCCATCGGCCAGCATGAGCGTGACGGTGCGCGAGTTGGTCCACACGAGGCGCGCGAGGCGGGCCGGGTTCAGCCGCGCCACGTCCGCCATCGGCGCTGTACTGTAGCACTTCACGCATCGAGTCTGAGCCGCACCTAGCCCGAACATACCTGGGAAAACAGAATACAAAATCAGTTAAAAATTATGAAGATTTTTCGAATTCAAATCGAAGTCGCAAGACGATCACTACTCTCTACAGCTTCACTAAAGAACGTGACATCACCCGGTATTTCATGAACTCTCGCGACCTACATACACTATAGTATGAATCTATCCGACAAGAAATATCTGAATTCTGTGGCCGAATCGGCGAATTTTTACAAAAATACAGTAATCCACCGTGGCAGATGTGTGCTGATACAATTTCATAAAACCCTACTAAAACAGTTTTATATCAACCAATTAAAGTTTTGTAATACTAAATGGCGGTTAGGTACGTCAAAAAGCTTTTGAAAGTAAAATAGTTCAAGCCATGGTATAAGAAAATAAGGTATGGCTCCGGCTAGTGAGCCTTTCTTTCTACGTCACTGATTAGTGGCCGCTTTATGGAAACAAAATAATTATAGGAAAAAAAAAATAGTGCGTGGAGGCCCTCCGCGCGGAAGAAGTGAAACTTCGTAATGTGGAAATGAAAATAGGAAGGGGTTGAAATTGTAATTTCAAAAGAGAAAACCTAACAATCAATTGATATTCACAAGAGACGTACCTTGACATAACCTTAAATCCCTCGCATTGTCCGTGGGATTGTTCCGTTGAACGTTTAACGCAACAGTGCTTTCCTACCCTCTCCACGGTAGCGTTAAACGTTTAACGTTTAACGCAACCTTGTTGGAAGTAGCATTAGAAGTTTCACTTCAAAAATGTTCGCCGCCAGTGTAACAAAAAATATTCTCAGTTCTTAACTACTTATATTTTATTTTGTCGTAATATTTGATTGGTAACAAGGGAATCGGGGAGTATTATGATTTTATGATACACCACTGGCAACACAGGAACGGATTAACAGAACCGTCCAACCAATCATAGCGTGAGTCTCGCCTGTCATTCCGGAGCGCCATACCTTAACTTCTTATACCATGGTTCAAGTGAATGTGGAACCGAATAGATTTTAGGGCAACTTACCAGCGGTGCTCTGCCAGAACGATAGTCGGTTATCAGCGGTGGCGTAGGACACCAAGTAGCGGCCGTCGGGACTGAACGCGCAGGCGGTGACGGGCCCGCTGTGCGCCGCGAGCGACTGGCAGCGGCCCGCGCGCAGCTCGTACATGGCTAGCTGGCCCGTGTGGCTGCCCACTGGGTAAATAATAGTACATTACATCAGAGGCCGGGAAAATGAGGATTTCCGGCCAAGTAGGTATATAGTGATACGAGGCCGGGAATCCGTTTTCACGACGAGGCATGTATACTGCTTTTCTCAAACATGCAATGAAATAAAAAAATATACTTCAAAGAACAACATTTTGTTAATTGACAAATAGGACATTTTAGTCTAACAACCAACCTTTAAAAACAAAACCTGCTTTTTGTCAAACCAGCCAGCTGTGTGAATGACCTTGTTGTTGAAACCAAAAAAAAGTTACTTTGCAGGCCTAGGCCTGAAAAGCAGTATGAAATCCCTTTACAGTCCTCTCGAGTTGTTGCGCCCAAAAAGCGATACTTCCGAGCCTATTATAAGGAACGTAAAGACAATATTTCATTGCATGTTTGAGAAATAGTACATTACTGCAGACGCCGGGAAATAAGGGCTTGCTAGTGCTTTTCTCAAACATATGCAATGAAATAAAAAATACACCATTCAAATAATTCAGCTGTTTAGCCCGTTCATTAACACAGACGCCATGTTTAAAAAAATATACTTCCCGGCCTAGACCTTCAATTTTGTATGAAATTCCTTTGCCGTTCTCTCGCATTGTTTGTTCCGCCCGAAACGTGACACTTCGAAGCCTGTTTTAACGCACGTTATGATGATATTTCATTGCATGTTTGAAAAATAGTACATAAACAGTGATAAATAGAGTCAAACCACGCTAACTCTTCCAAGCAAATGAAATGTCAAACCATACAAAGTGAGTCAGTTTGGTAGCCAATTACAAAAATGTAATTACGAAAATGGACTAAACGCAATTACATGCCGAGGGCGGTGAGTTAGTGAATGCCCCTGATCGCAGGTGTTTGTGGCCTGAACTGAAGGTGAGGGCCATAAATATGCGATCCGGGGCTTTACTAATTACCGCCCGTGGTTTGTCTGCAGTTTCACGTCTTGCCTTGGCCGAAAAGTGAGATTTTCGGGCAGCAAATACCACTTACGAGATAAAGTGCCGTAAAAATAAAATACTTAATCTTAATAGAATGTTGGTTTCTACTTTTCCAACTCTTCCTGTGTTTAATTGGGGTAGACCCCTCCAATATTTTTTCTTCATTGCGTCACCGCAGGTCAACAATAGGCCAATATTCAGTTGTAAAAAGTTAACCCATTAGCAATAAGAAACTTTAAAAAGTATAACAATCATTATCCTCCTAATGGCTTCGCCGTAGTCGAGTTAATAATAACAATTACCGGCGATCCTCCTTGTAGCAGGGCAGTGTGACACTTGGTTGTAGCGGCAGATGGCGGGAAACACTTCGTTCAAGCCCTTGCTCTTCAGATGCGACTGGTCCACGCAGTGCAAGATGATATCCATCACCTGTAACAATGAGTTCAGAATGAGAAGATAGTAGAGAGACAGAAATGTTGTATACCTTTTTGAAACCTACTTTAAAAACGAGGAGTTTCTCAAATAATTTGCATTTATGTTTGTTACCTCAGAGACAGTCATTTAAAAATTGATTTGAATAATAATTGTTTTGTTAAAACGATTTTTTTTGTTGAATCAATATTTTTTCACTAAGTAGTGAAGATCTAATGACGAGATTCATGAGGAATCGAAAGAAGTCCTCAAATATTATAGGCAGATGGCACATCTATGCCGATTTGGGTGTTTTTTAAAATAACTTGTTTAGCTGTCCTCAGAAGTGAGATTTCTGCTCGTTGAAGACAGTTTTTTTAATGAAATAGTGATTATTTTTAGTCATTTAAGGTCTTCGCACATTATAACAACTCAACGGCGACTCGATTCTATGCCAAATATTGAAATTTAAGCCCTATGTCATATTTACTAGGTTTAATTTCAAAAAATGATATTAGTAGTGGACGACGAGTGGACGACGCGGCATATAATCGAGTCGCCGTTGAGTTGTTATAATGTGCGAAGCTATACATTCGAAAGAAAAAATCTTTGGTAAACACGTTCTCAAATAATAATGGTCAACAATGAGAAGCTTCGCAACGTAAAACTCAACAATACTGCTAATTACTTGCGCTTACTTGCTACTGGCAGTGGTGTGTCGTAGACATACATATTCAAATTGAGATTCCGTTTTTATTCCTCAGGTTATGAAATTTCGGTGAGAATTTCGACCCTATACCAAAATAAGAGATACAATAAAATATGAGTATGGCATGTCACTTGACATGGCATAAGCAGTAGAATTTATCGCTATATGTAGTTACCTCGACCAGCAACTCGGCGACTTCGTTGTGCATTCTGTCGATGAGCAACTCGATGCCGCGCAGGACCTCCGCTCGGCCCTTCTGTAGAGCGTGGTAGGCGGGCGAGGGCTGCCCGCTCTGCTGCGCGGCGGCGCAGCGGGCTACTTCGCGAGCCATGGTGGTTATGAATGCTGCAGGTCTATAAAATACATCAAAATTCTAGTCACTACATAGACTGTTTGAGGTTTATAACACAAAACACAGTACAACTATAATAAACTATAGAAATTTTGTATACAATAGTAAAATTACTAGGGCCGTTACACTTTGGTGCCGTGACCAGGATTAAACAAAATACAATTTTGATTACTATGCCCTGTTCCGTGCATTCACCTCGCGGTGGCGATGAGAGTAAGAGCGTGACGCGCGGTGCGGCACGAATCAGCCTGCGCCGTCAGCGGTAGGCCATAACTCATGGACGGGACCAACTTGTCGGCATCCGAGCACATCTCCAGGAGACCTGAAATTTTTATAAAATAAATATGGGTTCTGGAGGGAAATCAGACGGTGGACGCGGACAGAGTGAAGCCTGTGTATAAAGTGTCACTCACCCAGCAGCACGTGGCTGACGTCGAGATATGGCTCCCATACTGTGAACCCGCGTCCGAGGAGATCCACAGCGGCGCGGCGCAGCGGCGTGTGCGCGGGCAGTCTAGCGCAGGCGGGTGACAACAGCAGGTGCGTCAACGCGAGGGCGGTCAGCCGTGCCAGGTTGTTGGACGCAGACAGAGTAAATCCTGCGTACAAACATAACAAAAGAATGTACTTCCAAAGGAAACCTGAGTTGTTGCCTATTTTAATACAGAGTTGGTGCCGTGACCAGGATTCAAATTATGGCAATTGTATTGTATTTGAAGGTATAATTTTAAATAAATATCTATTTATTTTATGCTGTATTGAATTTTATGTTTTAACAAATAATTTCATTAAATGTGATATTACTATAAGCTTCGGCACAGAATTATGTAACAGTTTAAGATCAACATACGGATAATAATTTGAAAACCATGCGATGTAGTATTCAAAAAGGTCGTACCGAAAAAACAAACAATTATGATACTACCTATGACTATACCAGTTAAACCAGCAATGTTTCTCTAACGTGAACATGTGCAATGTCTATTGTACTGCTTCTACATCGACAACCTTGAATTTAAAGTTTTTCTTTTGTTTAAACATTCCACCGGTAATGCTAAACTTAGACTCGACGAGAGCCGATGCTTTTTAGGGTTCCGTAGCCAAATGGCAAAAAACGGAACCCTTATAGATTCGTCATGTCTGTCTGTCTGTCTGTCTGTCCGTCTGTCCGTCTGTCCGTCCGTATGTCACAGCCATTTTTTTCCGAAACTATAAGAGCTATACTGTTGAAACTTGGTAGGTAGATGTATTCTGTGAACCGCATTAAGATTTTGATGCAAAAATAAAAAAATAATAATAAATATTGGGGGCTCCCCATACTTAGAACTGAAACTCAAAATTTTTTTTTTCATCAAACACATACGTGTGGGGTATCTATGGATAGGTCTTCAAAAATGATATCGAGGTTTCTAAAATATTTTTTTTCTAAACCGAATAGTTTGCGTGACAGACGCTTCCAAAGTGGAAAAAAGTTGGTCCCCCCCCTCTAACTTCTAAAATAAGAAAACGAAAAATCTTAAAAAAACATATGATGTACATTACTATAAAAACTACCAACGAAAATTGTTTTGAACGAGATCTAGTAAGTAGTTTTTTTTTAATACCTAACTTTGCAAGTTTGCACCTAATTTATATGGGGCGCTATACATACCAGGTGCAAACTTAACTTAAACACTTAGGGATGGAAAATGTTTGTACGGAACCCTCGGTGCGCGAGTCCGACTCGCACTTGGCCGGTTTTTTTTTTTTTTTGAGAATGATGGCTAGGTGTAGGTAATGGTATTTTTGCAATGTTCAAGGTTACCAACTGGTGGAGGTGCTGACGTGCGAAAAAGCATAATTTTGTTCAAACTTTACCTTCGACGACCGAGCTTTTTCTGCTGTCGCCATCTTTACGCCTTTTGTTGCCAGCAGCTCCTAAATTTCCAAATGAATAGCCAATTAATAAAAATAAACAAGCATAATACAAACAAGGCTTCGCCCAGCACACATAGGGGCGGATTACGAATTTACGCGGCCATAAATCGATTTTCCAAAGTTAACCCTACCTGAATAATAATACCTTCCTGATAAGGTTGAATAGTCCTAGAATCGTAAACAACTCCCACCCTAGCCCTTATGTCAGTACTTACCTCGCTACGTCAGTCGGAACTTGATTGTCATCCCAGTTGCATCATTCATTCTCGGCATCAGTGAAAACAAAGTTATTTGAAACTGTTTTTTTTTGTTTATGTGTTAATATTTTGTAAAGGTCGCGATGGATCTTAATACTACAGGTAAGAGGGCATATTTTTCATTGAGTTGCATGTAGATATTTTGAATAATTCTTATTACTTTTTAAGATTGAAATAGTAACAAAAATCTTGGTAAAAATACCACGTGTTGGATATTCCAAAAGCTTTTTGTTATGCTTCCAATCGCGTCCAAGCACACTTTTTTGCATTTTTATAAAGTAGGGTCCTTATACTAGCTGAATACGTTAGTTTTAGGTGTGATCTCCCGTGGTCTTACTTTTTAGAGACTAATGAAAGACATGACTCAAAAATCTTGATTTTTTTCATTTTATTTTTTATGTAGTTTAAATCGTTTATTTTTACATTTTAGGATCAGAGTGAGTTGCAGAAGCTCGAGTAGTAACACGAAAGTTTTTATTTGAGAAAATGCAGGGCCAGGAAATTGATAATTTTGAGAAGAAGTTGGCATTCCTGGAATCATATATTTTGTCACAAAAAGATTATTGTGAAGATACTATTAAAGAACTTAAACACAAAATCTCTCATTTGAAGTCGCAGTTTAAGAAGAAATGGATGGAAGCCCATAAAAAGAGTGAACAATTCCTAAAAAATAATGACATATGGCTACAGGGAGCAAACTGGCTTGATTGTAGATGTGCCAAAAGCGGGCTTCGGCAATACAAACGATGGCAATACCAGTAGGAGGTTCTTCTCTAATCCAGAAGTAGCTGCTGAGATTACTGGTGTAGACCTAACTTTAATAAAACGTTTGAAAGTGATTTTGGAAGTAATCACCAATGGTTATAATGTCGACTTGAAGAAATTTGCAGATTACGGATATGAAACAGCGAAACTATACGTGGAATTGTACTCTTGGCATCCAATGACTCCCACAATGCACAAGATTTTGATTCATGGTGCAACGGTAATGGAGAAAGCCCTTTTACCAATTGGATTATTATCCGAGGAGGCGGCAGAGGCCCGCAACAAGCACTTTCGGGAATACCGTCAACATTTTGCACGAAAATTTTCCAGAGAGGAGTGCAATTTGGACATATTGAATAGATTATTACTTAGTTCGGACCCCTATACATCCAGTACAAGGCCGAAACATCAAAATCGATCCACGCAACATAGTAAAGAAGCATTAGAACTACTTATTGCTTCTAGACCGTCACAAAATGATGGTTCCACTGAAGAATTATATTAGTGAATTATATGTAGGTGAAGAATAAGGAAATGTATACATTTATTTATAATTTTATATGTGCAGTATTTATACACAACTATTTTATTACTTAATTTTACTTTTGTTTGAAATATGCAATTTTATACATCAATTTGTAGTTTTTTTTACGAATATGACTTTTTTTATATGTCTGTCAACCATAAAAATACATAATATCATATATTTGTGGCATTGGAGCGACAAAATAATTTTGGCCGCGTAAATTTGTAATCCGCCCCTATGTGCAGCAGTGGGACTCAAAATAAAATTATAAACACGTGCAAAATATAGAGAGCAAGGGAAATAACAATCAATGTAGATAGGTAAGAAAAACAACAACACGACACACATTGTAAGTTTTTTACATCTTTTTTAATACACAATAGTCGTAGACATCTGTATGCAACAAATGTCCGTAAAAAGCTTAATATTTTAGCGCTCTATACCCAAAATAAGGTAGGTTATGTTTCTTCGAATTTTAATATAACCTCTCGGGATATTGTTATGTATTATATCAACAAAAATTGTATCCAAACCACATTTGACGAATGTACCGCGTAATAAACATACAGATGCCTTAAAAGACCTTTCAAGTATAAAATAAACTGGTTAAAAGTGCTGTTTTATTACACTGTACACAATTGTTATAAAGGCGAAAGTTTATAAGGATGTTTTTTAAGTTTGTTACTTCTTACACTCAAACACCTGGACCCATTTTGATAAATTTCGGCATAGAAGTAGCCGACTCCCTGGATTGACACATAAGCTACTTTTTATCCCGAAAAATGTAGGGTTCCCGTGGGATAAGCGGTAAAATTTCCTAGTAAAATTGAATACCTTCGCTAGTGATGTCTTGTCCGAACTCCGCTCCTATCACTCCTAGTAGGACTACCGCTGTAGTCTGCTTGCGTTTGAGCTCGGCCAGCGAGGAAGGTTTGCGGACAATCTCTTCCTCTTCTTCCTCAAATTCTTCCTCCTGTCGGAAAATATCAAAGGAATATTATTTCGTACTGAGAACTGACTAATTTTAGAATCGGGCTGCCCTTATTTTGTAGACAAACGTTTCATAGAATGTATCATTTCATCGAAAGCATTTTTCTCCAGGATGACATTTTCAAGATTTATAAAAAAAATATGACTTCAAGGGAAAAATGTCGATAAAATGAAAATTCAATTCAGTGTTTCGAGGATGAAAAAAAAATTAAATGAATATTTGTTCACTGAACATGCGTTTTACAATAAGCTGGTATACCTTTGGTGTTTGTGTACCTTTGAAGTCACCTTTATCAAAATCTTTTTTTTTAATTTTTATTTCTTATGCTTTTAGTGCTACTTTATTTTTATTCATCACACTAATATTATAAAGGCGGAAGTTTGTGAGTGTGCTTATGTGTATATTTTTAACTTCTTCACGCTCAAACGGCTGCACCAATTTTGAAAATTTTTGGCATGAATGCAGCTGACATCCTGGATTAACACATAAGCTTCTTTTTATCCCGAAAAAATGTGATGGTCCCGTGAGATGAGCGGGTAACACCGCGCGGTGCCGCTAGTTAGTTATATAATTCATCATCGATCATTATCTCCAGTGACTTACGGGGTTCTCTGCCTTATCGCACAATTATTTTTCGTCAAGCCCATGTTATGCAGCAGTTAAATATTATAATCAAATCCCGGACAATATTAAAAAAGAAGCAAGTGACAAAACATATGCAAAAAAGTTAGTCATTCTTAGCACAAAAATGTTTTTACACAGTGCAAGAACTGTTTGAGATAAGTCGTTAACAAAGATTTTCTTTTTTATTTGAATTTATGTTATTTATAATTTGTTATTTTTTGTAATTTTAGTTAACTTTAATTAGATTCTAGTTAACAGCGGCTGTGTTAATTTTATAAATAGATTTTTTGTACACCCTTAAAGGCTTAGTTTTGAGATTTTGCAATACCCTTACAGGGTCCATGTGATACATATGTATATTTTTAAGATCTCTTGTAATTACCATGGTATGCAATAAAGAATATGAATATGAATATGAACATTTTTCTCTGAAACCATAACTAACCTATAGAATGATATTTGCAAAAAATATGAATAATATATGACTACAGAGGAATAAAAATTCTGCGAAGTGAAAATTCGGCGAAATGAAACATTGGACGAAAAATGATTCTGCGAAAAGGCAGACTTACGGCTTTAGCGGCCTTCTCTGCGGGTTCCTTGTGCGCGGCGTGCGGGTTGATGCTCTCGGTGTGTGTGTACAGCGGCAGGAACTGCGCCCAGCTGTCCACGAGACCCTTGCGCCCTTTAGGTCCCAATCTGGATCAAATGTTTACTTTAAATTCATAACTTGGGCACCAGTGGCCCATTTCACAAAGTTACAAGCGAAAGTGTCTTTTTAATATAAGAAGTTGAAAGGGACTTCCATTTGCAATTTTCAAAAGAGCCACCATAGGTCTTCAGCAAGTGGATTATTTAAATTTTTTATCAACACCTTTGTTGTTAAATTACTATAAGCTTTAGCTTTTACTATAGGCAAATATCTACATTACTACGCACCAGGGGCGGCGGCGGGGCATGGAGGTACAAAATCTGTGTTGCTATTTCACGATATAATGATGTTATGGCAATCTCGTGCACGCTTCCTCAATATTTTTACTGGTAGTACGAAGTACTCCGTACTACCAGTGGGTACCTAAATCCCATATCTACATAAAAGAAAATTCATGACCTGATGATAAATATGTATCTAAATAAAGTAGTGTACGCAACTGAACAGTCAAAAAAGGCCTTAGAACACGAGTTTGGTTTTATGAAACGAGCCGAAGGCTTTTTTATGCGTTAATGTGGATTTCCGCAAATTAACACCTCTGTTTATAAGTTTAACTTGAAAAGGAATTTAAGAATTCCAAAATCCTCCTGCTAATTAAGTTTATACTACAACTAAAAACAAAATCTATAGACTCGGAGAAATAAGAATATACCTGCCGAGCTCTGCAAGCAGCAGCGCCTGCGCCGCCTCACGCACTTCTAAGCAGTGGTGCTGCCATCTACGAGCGAGCATCTCAACCTGAGGCCGCTTGAAGCTCTTCGCTCCTGCAAATAATGTATATAAACATTCTATTGTACACAAAAACAACAAATACGTTTCAAAACAATAAGCATGTAAAAAAGGCGAACTTATCCCTTTAAGGGATCTCTTCCAGTTAACCTTTGAGTTAATGAGTGCTAAACACAAAAACCAAGCAACATGTGTAATACGAAGAAGGATAACTTTACAATAATGGTTTAAAAACTTTATTCTCAGAAAGAATTTTATAATAGAAAATGCATGGACCAAAAGAGAGAGAGACAGGCAAACAGTCAATATAATACGGTATATCCATATTAATACATATCAATATAGATATGATGATAATTATTAAACAGTGTATAGTATCTATACTATACTATACTATTATATAGTATCTATACTAAGTCTATAGACTTTATTTCTGATTCTATCGCGCAGAGAAACTTTGAGCATTGCCCTTTCCTTTCGGTACGTCTAAGGCCGGCGACATACAGTCGGGATTCCGGTCCGGTTTCTGAATGGAATGACATTATCAAGCGAAACATCACCATACGACAGACAGAGACAGAGACACTTTCCGTATGGAAACCGAACGAAAATTCCGGACGTCCGCGCTAAGCCGCGTTATCAATCCTATTGTGAAAGACAATCGAACGCAGAAGAACCAAATTAACCAACATACAGTCTGACAAACAAAGTAGAAATTAAAAAGTGGCCATACTGTAGTTGCGTCCCCGTTTTCTCAGATTGATTAGAAAGGGACGACACTACAGTATTGCCACTTTTTAATTTCTACTCTTTTTTGTCAAAGTGTAGCTCACAGGATTGCCAGGTTGAAGTGGTAATAGGTGGGCCATTTAGTCCGGCGAAGGGATGGCTGTTGGAGTAGAAGTCCTGGATTGCCAACCTCATATTGGAAACCGCACCGTGGGACGTGAGATAATCTCGTGAGGGTAGAGAGAAGTCATACTTGCATTGCATCTTTATTTGATACCCCACACGTAAATGTGCAGTTCAGGCGTTATTTATACTTCTAAACTCAGCAGCAACAACAATCTAAAAAGTGTTGGTATTGCTTCGCACATTCTCATCATCTCATCATCATCATCATGTCCTTGCCCCTATCCCATTTATTTGGAGTCGGCGCAGCATGTTTTCTTCCTCCATTCTTCCCTATTACTCGTCCTTATTCATATCATCTTTCACACAATCCATCCATCTTTTCTTTGGTCTTCCTCTTCTTTATCCGTCCACATTCATGTTTAACGCTTTTCTGGTTACGTTGCTTTCCTCTTCTCATATCATATCAAATCCTGGCGTGGTGAGGGATTTATCGGGACTCACCAGCGGCGACGACCTTATCTGGCAACAGCACACAGTGCAGAGTAGCCAGTAACGACCAGCCTTGTTTGATGTGCGCTTGTTGGGCTGCCAGCTGTTCTGCCCGCTCCTCATCGCCCACCCAAGACGATGAACTTCTGGTGGAAGGTCTGGAAATATTGATAAAGCAATAAAATTGATAATTTTATATAGTTTCGTGCGACAATTACTGGTAATTGGATTCCTGATAGATTTAAAGGGAATAAAGGAATTAAAGGGGTAAGGGAAAGACTGGATTAGTCCATTTTTATTTTCAAATTTACGTGTTTTAGTCTATGGCGTTTTAGTAATAGATACAGAAGCCTTAATATTTACTGGTTTCCTTTATACTGGCAAGGCCCAGTATTGGCCAATCTATCTATGTATCTATCAGCTACATACGACCACTGCAGAACTGGGCAATACCGGGACCTTTAGATAATTTTGCGTTGATAGATGTGGGAACCACAATATCATTCCGTCTTTGTCCATGGGAATTAAAACTAACCTGTGCCCCCTTCGGTTGGACTCCTGTTCCAGTACGAAGGTGTAATGATTATGGCCATGAGCATATTGGCGTGGATGACGATGGCTGCAGTTGATGCAAGCGGTCCTACCGACAGCGCCACGTCGACCGTGTTAATGAAACATCACGTTGTTGAAGAACTAACCTGTGCATCCTTCGCTTAAACTCCTGCCATGGTACGAAGTTGTAAAGCTCATGGGCGTGAGGGTATACGCGTGGATGAACGCTGCAGGCGATGCAAGCGGTCCCACCGAGTGCGCCATGTCGAACGGGTTAATGAAACATCAGGTTTTTGAAGAACTAACCTGTGCATCCTTCGATTGAACTCCTGCCCTGGTACGAAGGTGTAATGCTCATGGACTTCAGCGTATTGGCGTGGACGACAATGGCAGCAGAAGATGCAAGCGGTCCTACCGACTGCGCCATATCGAACGTGTTTGTGAAAGATCAGCCCGTCTATCACAACTATGCTTCGCGACTCTTATCGCGCGAGATAGCGCTACCCGTCACTCAGCCACATTACTGCACAGAAAGAGACAGGTAACTATCTCGCGCGAGAAAGAGTCGCGTATAAAAGTTATACTAGAGGTGCTGGTTGTTGAAGAACTAACCTGTGCATCCTTCGGTTGAACTCCTGCTCCGGGATGAAGGTGGCGTTGCTCATGGACATGAGCGTGTTGGCGAGCGCCACGATGGACAACAGGTGGTTGGTCGTCAGGGTCGTGCTGAGTTCCCAGTGCAGTTTCGAGGAGAAGAGTCTGTCGATGAACAGCGGAAAATAATTGGTATTGTCAACTTTCTTCAAGACTATCTCAAACAAACTGAGGTCTCTAACGGATCCACCACACCACTATCTTTTATAGAATAGTGGTGTGCCAGTTAAGTCGACGTGGGTAAGATGGAACAGATTTGACGGTGCAGTTTTTCCTCTAAATTCGGGATTTTACTTTTAAACTTCAGACTGATTGAGCATAAAATTCTCCATTGACATGAGTCTAGTGACACCAGGTCACGGCTAGGTATACAAGAGCTGCTGAAAGCTTACTTTAACTTCAGTTTATGTATCCTTGTAAGGAGACTGGTTGTGTAGGGTGGGGTTTATCAAAGAACAGATAAAATCAAGGCACTGTAAATTAGTGTTCTTCTAGATGAATGTGAACCGACCTGGTAAGTTCCTCCTGTCGAAGCAGTTCTGGAGGCAGGTCAGACTTCAGAAGTCGAGGGTCTTTTGACGCTGCAGCAACGGCGCCCAGGCGTGTCGGTAGCTGGACTGCCATGTGACCATGACGAGATACCACGCCAAAGCAAACTGGTACCTGAAATGACAATGAACATATGCTAGAATAAAAACAGCGTGTGATGGATGTTTTCCATACCGAAAACAAAGAAGCCTCATTATTTTTATGTCGAATGAGCTCACGCAGAACTGTCTCCGGAACACTATACTTTACATTTATAATCTTCAAAAGTCCAGTAGAGAGGTAGGTAGGCTAAAAGGTAGGCAATGTATAGATAAACAGCTCTTTTGCTATTGTAAATAGGCATGGGCGATGATTACAATGATTTATTAGATAGATGATCTATTTAGATGCTTTTTACCTCGAACACTTATTAAAAACATGTTAAACGTAAAAATAAGGGGATCTGAGCGATCTGCATCATGTGAGGATACTCTGCTAGTGTCATGAAGGCGGACCGTTTCTTCTGACTTACCATTGGTCTAAGCAGAGCCAGCTTGGAGGTCTGGATCCAGGCCCCAAGCGTGCAGCAGCGATATGAGGTTCCAACCGATTTGCATCGTGGGAGGGTACTCTGCTAGTATCATGTGGGCCGGTCGCTTCTTCTGACTTACCATCGGCCTGAGGAAACCCAGCTTGGCCTCACAGACGCGGTCCAGGTGTGGATCCAGGCCCCAAGCGTGGAGCAGTGATATGAGGTTCCAACTGATTTGCATCGTGGGAGGATACTCTGCTAGTGTCATGTGGGCCGGTCGCTTCTTCTGACTTACCATCGGTCTGAGCAGACCCAACTTGGCCTCACAGACGCGGTCCAGGTCTGGATCCAAGCCCCAAGCGTGCAGCAGCGATATGAGGATCTGAGCTATCTGCATCGTGTGAGGAGGCTCAGCTAGTGTCATGTCGGCCGGACGCTTCTTCTGACTTTGAGTCGGTTGATCTGTAACAATAAATACGTTCTGTTAGATAAGCATTTGATTTTATATTGTTGGATCATAAATATTTATTTAACTTTATTGCAAAAAACAAAAGTCATTACAAATGGCGAACTTAATGCCTAATGGCATTCTCTACCAGTCAACCATAGGGCCAAACAGAGATGCTTCAGTGGGTGCAGAGTAGCAAATTAATCGTTCGGAGAGCGTCTAAGAAACAGGTTTATTAAAACATTTAATTTAATTATATAAAAAGAAGATGCTCGCAAAATCGGTATTTGTTTTATCATAGTCGGGTAAAAAGTATCCCATTACCATATTTGGATGTCCAGCTGTAGCAAAATTGGTTAAAATTTGTCCAGCCGTTGAGACGTGATGAGAAGACAAAAAAAATCTACCAACGGATGGCCTACGCCACGCCGCTAAACCGCGCTGTTTTAATTTTTCCTGAAGTAATGACTTCTCTCCTAAGAAAACAGCATCTCAATAAAATTTTGAACATTTATAATAGCATAGATAGTATGACTACATACAGGTACCGGAATAATGCAAATGTACTGCGATGCAATACCGACAGTCCATTTCATTTGTCCGTAAACAATGTAATAAAAGTAACTGTAAAACTGTTTAGAATATTACATTAAACATGGGCCATAAAGGGCAGTCATCCACGCGTTAAAATGAGTACAAAAGTGCAATTACATACAAGTCATACAACCATGAATTAAGCAAAAAAAATATGCAAAAATATGCTTAATTTGGACGCAATAAGATCTTCAAAGCGACCATATTTGTTTTGGGCCAACTTAATTACTCAGTAGGCCTAACAATTTATAACCAAGTAATATAGCTATTAATAATATAAACTATGCAGTATGTGAAATTGTGTAATTATGAGTATTATGACGCCTATTAAACATGAGTATATTTTAGAACGTATACTCAAGGCATAAGAAACAATATCATATGGTAAATAGGTAGGCATGGTTATAGTTAGGCATAAATATAGCATGTATATCGACAGTTAGGTAAAGACCCTTACACTCAAAAATAACAGTTTTTCATGAAATTTCACAATAACTAGGTTGGTTTTCAGCTGAGATCGAAATACAAAAGTATATACCTACGTTTGAGTGCGTAATCATGTCAGGGACGTACGGTAGATCCGTCATAGCGCGAAATGGTCAATCACATGTGATTATAGCTTGTAATTACTGCAATCTATTTGTTTGTTTCGGTTCTGGGTAACTGAGCATTCTATTCATTTTTCGATTAGGGTCTTTATTCAACAAAGCCTTTTGCAATATAAAGGCCATATAACAGCCACTTTACGAACGTGTATTGGTTTTTGCTATCACTAGTATAAAACAAAGTCGCTCCCTGCTGTCTGTCCTGGTGTATGCTTAGAACTTTAAAACTACGCAACGGATTTTGATGCGATTTTTTTCGATTGAGGTACCGAACCCTAAAAAGATCCACCCTTACTCAAACTGCATTAAATTATATGTTGAAGGATATATAGCTAAATAAATCAAAATTTGATATCTTCTATGTCTGTCATTCCTAACTTCTATACTATATCTATGGTCATTCCCGATCTAGTTGATATGCTTAATAGAACATGACATTAAGAAAAAAAAAAACCGGTTCCTCGTTTTTGGGCATTTCTCAAAAAGTTTGTACAAAAGTAAGACTCCTGTTTTCCCCATTTTTCCTATCTTTTTACCAATTTTCTTTGAAATGACGCATGAAAACCAGTGAAGACCTTTGACACTTCAACGAATTTTGCTCTTATTCTACCAACCTTTTCGAAACATACCTAGTTGTAAATTGAATTTCGCTAATACCTTTTGGGTGGTCTCGTCCGATTTTTATACATCAATCTATTTTAATTACAGTAGTTCCGAGGTGGACTGTACAATCAAAGCACACTCGACTGCAATTTGAACTCAGCTAAGGCCAGCCGGTTTACGGCCAGTTAATTAAGTCCTATTTAATTATTCATAGCGGAATGTGAGGTTGTACCAATTGTTATTATGAAAGCTTTTGGTGTATTATGAATTAATGACTTAAATAAAAAAATTAAAACACCCCTAACACAAGTAGCTGGTCATCATGAGACCCTCATTCAATGAGTGATATCGAAAAAGCTACTAACACTGAATATAAATACAAAATTTTATACTTAGCTTTAATATTTCAATGAAAGACAAATATCTTATATATATATTCTCTATCTAACTACTGATCCAATTTCCACCAAACATAGCTAAGAACCATCTTGACGCACAAGTCTTTCGAATAAAAAAAACTACAGTCAAATTGATCCATCCGTTTGGGAGCTATGATGACAGACATACAGATACACAAATTCACATGTTAAACTTATATCACAGGTGGCTGCTTCGACCCGTATAGTGGGGTAAAAAAGTAACTATCTAACTTTGGATATCTATTTCTAGACCAAAATTGGTTAAAATCCTTCCAGCCAATTCAGAGTGGTGTTAGATAAAGTATGAAAAACACTAATTTCACTTGAGATATTTTGGCGCTCGAGCGCATGGAGCGCGCATATAGTTCCAGTGAAATTTGTGTCAGCCAATGGCAGCGACCTTAGTTAAGTTTCATTTAGTTCAAAAAGTACTTAACCAACATATAGGTCATTTAGTATTTTTCATGTTAATTCACGTGAAATTTTTATCCCGCGATATAGTCGATTGTTCAAATGGTTTTTATTTACGAGTTGGACAAATAGAAACGGTGCAGTGCGTTTGGCTATCTTATTACCCCCCCGATGTTATTGTTGTGAGACACAATTGTACTTGAAATAGTACTCTCCTTATATGGTTGCTAGTCATCTAAACACCATGTTCCAAAAAGGGCTCAAGTCTCTAGACATTAGCACTGCACTTAACTCTTTTTTCCTTGGGACAAAGTACTTAAGGTTACTTGTCAAGTTATCTCCGATCTTAATATTGCTACAGATTTGATATTTAATCGAACAATATTTAATTAATATCTGGTATCTTATCGCGAATCTTCATTTACGTTAAAGGTTGATCGTGCAATAGTATGTTGAAGTGCAATTTATGGTCTTCATCATATCAGCCGATAGACAGTACAGTGGACACTGCTGGAAAAAGGCCTCTCCCAAAGTTCTCCACAACAATCGGTCGCCGGTCCACCGTGTTGGAGGCCTTCCTACGCTGCGTCTTCTGGTCCGCGGACGCCACTGAAGACCCTTTCTGTAAATTTGGGGCCACTTAAGTTTGGCGACTGTCTGAGCTATATCTATTGCAGTTTTGTTCAGTTTAAGTAGCATTTTCTATATCACTCATTGAATGAGCTACTTATGTCAGAGGTGTTTTAAATTATTAACCCCCGACAAAAAAGGGGGGTGTTATGAGTTTAGCATGTGTACTTGTGTGTCCTTGTGTCTGTCTGTGGCATATCAGCTCCCAAACGGGTAGTCCGATCTAAATGCGTTTTTTTTTATTTCGAAAGCTTTATCTGTTAAGAAAGTTATTAGCTATAATTCGTTTGGTCAGGGTTTTTTTAAATTTTTGTATTTAGGTTATTATTTTTAATGTAGGTTATACGGCAAACACCACAGGACGCAGGTAGCTAATTCAGAAGCTGAAAATCATTGGTAAAAAGTATCGGTTACTCACTCTTTCTTCACGCACACAACAAGGACATATGACTGTATAACACAGTCGTAAACATCCGTTAACATTGCCTATTATAGTCTGGCTTACTCAGTAATTGCCGTAACAGTATGAGAACGGAATATTTTATGGAGTGGGAATGACTCAGTGTACTTATTGGTGTACTGTAAACTACTTAGACGCAGTGTCCAATAGTAACGCGTAATTTCACCATATTTTTATCAACCGGGGTTCGTGAAATGTGAGCAAAATTCATCGAAGTAGCACGTATACAGACATTATACGACTTATTTCAGCCGAGAAAGGCCCGTTTTTTTATTCTACAACGGTGGCAAACAAGCATGCGGCCCGCCTGATGTTAAGCAGTTCCCGCCGCCTATGAACGCTTGCAACGCCAGGAGCATCACACGCGCGCTGCCGTCCCTTTAAGAACCTATTTATTCCCCTCCTGAAGAACCGCATACTGTAGCCCCCGGGGTAAACCTCGGCAGGGAGCTCATTCCACATGCGGAGCGTTCGCGGTAGGGAATTCCTCTGGAACCGAACAGTTCTATATTTAAAAACTGAGATGTATAAGCTCCTATACAGCATGTGCAACATGCAATTGAAATGTCATGACGTGCGCTATAACAGGCTTCGAAGTATCGCGTTTCGGGCGGAACAACTCGAGAGAACTGTGAAGGAATTTCATACAAAATTGAAGGCCTAGGCCGGGTTTTTTTTTTATTAAACATGGCGTCTGTGTTCGTGAACAGGCTAAACAGCTGAATTATATATTTTTTTAGTTGTGTATTTTTTTTATTGCATATGTTTGAGAAAAGCACTGCCTTAGCCGTGAAAAGGGTTTGCCGGCTTCGTATCCCTATCCGTCTATTACCTACTCACCAGGCAAGCCTTTCTTTCCCATTAATAAATAAATAAATATCAGACAACCTCACACAAATCGCTCTAGTCCCAAATTAAGCTCAAGAAGGCTTGTGTTATGGGTACTAAATAGACGACGATATACATACTTATATAGATAAATATATACTTAAATACATAGAACAACCATGACCCAAGCACAAATTTAATATTCGATTTCATCACACAAATATTTGCCCTGACCGGGATTCGAACCCGGGACCGCCGGCTCAGTAGGCAGGTGCTTACAAACTGAGCCAACCGCGTGGTCAAAAATATAAAATAGGTCATCTGCAACACTTAGTCCGATACTCAAGGCTGCACCAACTCGGCCGCGCCTTGCATTATTTTCTTCCACGAACAAAGAGTTGCGTAAACTGTTAATTTAATCATAGCCGTGTTAACAAAGGATAATGATTGACTTGCAATACGTGCTTTGAACTATGATTTGCTGTGATATAGTTGTGAGCAGGAATTGTGGGTTATTTTATATACTTTATCTACATCCATATTGTTAATTTCAGATACTATAGGTAAAGTATACATTACTTGGCAAGTCATTTTCAAAAAACATGTACATAGTTAAACAAAACAAAACAATCTAGTTAGATTGCGACAATGTTTTGTTTTGCTACGGATTTTCCGGGCTCTGATGATAATTTATGTATATTGAAGGGAGGAGAAAGAGAGCCTGGTTTTCCGGCTTGTTCCGGAAGGAGAGCTTACATGGACCAAGTGAAAAGGTGAGTCCTATCGTACCAGGCCGTCAAGAAGGCGCAAGAACGAGATGCAATGAAATTGCTCCACTGAATTACGTAGCTCTTAAATTTATGATGCTGATGAGCTAACATTTGTGCTACTGTTAACAAATCTTTTTTTTTTTCAGTGTTGGCGCCCAATGTATTTATCTCAGGGACAGGTTTGGTCCCCTACATCCGGCCCTGACAGGTAAGAAGGAGCGAATAACCCAGAACAGCATAAATGTGCGTAATAGCAAGGACTCATTGTCACAGGCTCTGGTATAACCTGCTTGTAAGCGGTAGTGCAGCGTAGTGACGTAACGAGCTAAAATGGCGGCCGGATAGGGCAAGGTGACAGTCTGGTCGCTGCTAAACTTGTCGGATCCGGCGGCGTGTAGGGGTGAGCCGTTTTATCGATATCGATAACCCGATTGCAGTTGTCGGACTGCAATCTGGTTCGGAGGCTTCGGCCTCACATCTATCGCCGTTAGAAGTCTTTAGGAAATCATTCGTCTTGTTTGATACGTATAGTCTCAGCATATAAAGTAGCTGACGATTTTATTACTGGCTTGTGTCAAATTGCATACTAAAATGATTGTACATAGGGTAACAAAGCTTACTCGAATGCCCACTGTATTAAGTGTAGTTTATTTAAATGAAAGACTTGTCCGTCAAGATGGTTCTTAGCTATATTCGGTGAAAATAGGACTACAAGTTTCCAAAATATTCAGTTTTAATTGGAACAAGTGACCAGATCTCAGCCAATATTGTCTCGTTATGTTCATTTTTAGTAGCATTTCACACATTTAATGAGGGTCTGATGATGACCAACACGTGTATCGGGGTGTTCTGAATTTTTAATTTAGGTTTTTTTATTTTTATCTACTCGATATGCTGTACACATGAATATCGATAACGCACAACCCTTAGACTTGATAGAGCTAACCTTGTACTTAAGGAAAGTTGCTTACCCGCCCTACTCAATAACTATAATCTTAATCTCAACATGACGCATTACGCAGATTCATTGGTATTTGCAGCTTACGAATAAGCTCGTTAAATATTTAATGTTAATACCAAGTTTACACCTATAATAAGTAATTGGAGTATGTGATTTTTACGAACTATGTAGGTATATACAGAAGACATTTCTAAAAATAGGGTTCTTATATCGCAACCGCAAAAACAAAATTGTTAATAACGTTTTTAAAGAGATTTTCATATTTGTGTTTTTACTAATGTGATGTCATAATGAAATCAAACCACATCTGTGCTACGTATTCTAACGTTTACTGTGAAAAATGGCATTTTGGCAGGTGAATTACATTACTGTCTTAGACTGTTTTATCCTTAGTATAGGATGTTATGAATATGCAGCAATGTACATCGTGTCATCTGTAGTTCAGATCTCTCCCGATAATTGTCGAGTGTCAAAGTGTAGAATTGTAGATAGTCCTTGTAACTACTTGAGAAACAGCCAAATTGTGCTAAGTAGTAAACTTAATTATGCTCGTTTTACACAACTTATTTTGGTTACTAGTAGTCCTCTGATTTATGTAACTAGCAGCTAACATTTGGGCTACTGCTGACAAACCTTTTTTTTTTCTGTAGGTATACAAGTTTATAAAACAAGTACCGAAGGACAGATAGGCTTCACAAGAAATACTATAACAGCACATGAATGATAGACAACGGGCTTTAAAGGTCAGTCGGTGCCGAAATTAAAGATTCGATGCGATAATCTCGTGATTGCTGGTCGCAAGGTCCGAAGCCGAAGTAGTCTTGTTGCTCTGATGTAGGTTGCTTTAGACTTAAATTCTGATATATTTAATTTATTTTCTCAAACAATTAAATGTCGTCATAATGTGCGCTATAACAGACTTCGAAGTATCACGTCTCGGGCGGAACATCTCGAGAGAACTGTAAAGGAATTTCATACAAAATTAAAGGCCTAGGCTGGGAAGTAATTTTTCTTGACATGGTGTCTGTGTTCATGAACAGACGAAACATCTGAATTTTATATATTTTTTTTGAGTGGGTTTATTTTTTTATTTTATTGCATATGTTTGAGAAAGCTCTATAGATGCCCCCCTGGGCCCCGTGGTTTTCAGTGTACAAATGTTTTAACACTAGACCGACACAGTAGTCATCAAATCATCAGTGCACCGAAAACCCCGAGGCATGATTATCAATCAGCGAAAAAACGCAAGGCATTAAATAATGGTGGTATAAACGTCAGTTGCCGTAACTGTTTCAAGTGCAAGTTCGTATTGCGCAGGCGCGGCATAGATAGTCAAGCTCAGCCAACAGAGCGACGCATTGCCCGGTTGAGATAAGATTGCACCTTGTTTGTATGACACATGAAAGAGGATACATGCAAACTTTACTGAATCGGTTAGTAATTAAGTTTAAACAAAGATTATGCGCGTTACTTGGATTTATTTCGCAAAATTTTACGTTCGACCGAATGTGTTCTGTGGACCTATGATGGTTGTTTTTATCACGCTATAAATAAGTGACAAAGCATCCGTCACGTTTTAACAAAATGCGAATGTGAGTCCCAGATGCTTTACCACTTACTATCGCGTGATAAACGCAACCATCATAGGCCCCCTGAAAGAGATTCGAGTTATTACAATTATTCCAGGGAAGAAGCGTAAGTTGGTTTGTGTCTTATATTTGGCACAACACAGTGGCTCCACTTCACGTGATGGTAAGCAAAACGTGGAGCTCAATTCGCAATGGCAACTGACAAGAAACCAACGGTGAATTTCCAGTTGACACTGCCATGCTGCCCACTCACGCTTCATTTGAAGGGTCCATAGGTTATAAGAAGGAGTAAAAGGCCGGCAAAGTGTACCACATAAATTATACGGTAACAGAGCAATAGATTTATATGGTCCATGGACGTTTAGACGTCCGTACCAAATTCTACATAATAAAAAATGCACGCTTCTTTAAGAAGAAGTGCAATAAGTACCTTAGTCACGCCAGTGAAACCACCAGAAAACCAGGTAATACCTACTATAAAAAAAAACACAAGAGCGACATTTACATATAGATACTATGAGGTTTCATATTATATGCAAAAATTTAAAACACCCCTGACACAAGTAGCTGGTCATTTCATGATTGATATAGAAAATGCTACTAAAACTGAATAAAAACAAAATTTTGAATTCTTAGCTTCCATATTGGCTGAGTGAGAGTGACCGGAGTCACTTGTTCCACTAAAAGCTGAATATCTTGGAGACGAGAGCTCCGATTTTTATCAAACAAAGCTAAGAACCATCGCGACAAATAAGGCTTTCGATAAAAAAGAAACGCTCCACCCGTATAGGCGCTAAGACGCCACAGGCAGACACAAACACACATGTTAAACTTTTCGACGGGGTTTAAAAATATGTAGTAAAATCACAGACCTCAAAAAACAGCTCATTCAAATACCAAGATCGTTAGCACGTACTATTTCATACAGTAACTACCAAAACAGACACAAAACCAGAACGAATGCGCTAATGGACGAAGATATGATCTTATTATGTGCCGAAATAGGTATTTAAATGGTCGAACGTAGCGAGCGAGAGGCGTGGATGTAATAAAAATAGTTCACTGCCAGCAGAATGAGAACAAGTTCATCATGAAAACCTATATATACGTACACATTTATAATTTTTGAGGTGAAGTTATCAATGGAAAGTTTGATTTTAATAATAGATCTAATAATAATAATAGATGTATTTATATTTATGTGTATATTTGTATTACATTATATATATATATGTATGTATGTGTATGTATTCATAGTTTATATGTGTAATTATTAGTAGTCTTATTATTTTTAATACCTTTTTGTACACGGTGTTAGTTTGTCTATCTTCTTCTCGTACTCACTCAATTGCTCAAAGGTTAACTGGAAGAGATCCCTTATAGGGATAAGTTCGCCTTTGTACCTATATGTTATTTGTAATAGATGTATTTTGTAACTGTTTTTGTGTACAATAAAGTGTTTACTTACTTACTTACTTACTTACTTACTAACAATGTGCCTTTTGCACCTACTCTATATTAAGTTAAATTCATCAATTTCACTAAGGAGTCTGGAAGAGATCGCTTTTTAGCGACAAGAACGCCTGTTGTCTACCGTTATTTATAAATTGTATTTGTCTTGTTTCCTTTTGTAAGCTTTTATTGGTGTGCAATAAAGTATTGTTGTATTGTATTGTATTGTATTGTATTGTATTGTATCTACCAACAGGCTGCAACGCCGCGCAGCAGAAAGGACAAATGATCAAGTAAATTTAGTTATAATAATATAGTTTTTGCCGAGGCTGTCGGCACCGGTCGGTAAGGAATGTGAGAGGCACGCCGCCGTCCATTCGGTGCTCTCTTATGTAGAGTACTTGTTTGATGGCGTTATTTTATGAAGTATTAACAGCAATAATAGATAGTACTTCTGTGGCGCGGAAGTAATCCCATTAGGGGGTTATACTCCCACATAAAGTCCAACCACAGGTAGTGAGGGCTAACCAACCCCGATACAGTCGATATCAAAAAAAAAAGCAAACATAAGACACATTTTTTTAACTAGTTGCGCCGCGCGGTGTTATCCACTTATCCCGCGGGAACACTACATTTTTAATGGATAAAACGCCTATGTGATAATCCAGGGTGTCAGCTAACTGTATACCAAAATTTATCAAAATCCGTCCGTCTGTATGTCTGTCACCAGGTTGTATCTCATGAACCGTGATACCTAGACAGTTGCATTTTTCACAAATGATGTATTTCTGTTCCCGCTATAACAACAAATAATAAAAACAGAATAAAATTAATACTTAAGTTGGGCTCCCATACAACAAACGTGACCGGCTGCGTTAACTTTGCACCTCATTTGTATCCGGCGCTATACATACAAAAGGTGTTGTTATGAACCCAGTAGTTTAGGCTTGGTTTGCCTTATAAAAGTTTTAAATAGTTTACCTGAATTATCATTAAATAAGCTCATTAAACTACATTTGAAACGGATTTACACATGTCGTAAAACTCGAAAATAACTCGACATGTTCCGACCGATTTGCGATTCATCGTCAGGAGCGCTGACCGCGAATCGATACACGTTTATGTAAGCTATGACAATAACAATATCCTACAATAGCGAGCAGTGTCATTCGATTGGTGTGACACAGTCTTAAAGTATTGAATGTAATTCCACAAATACCTTACATACCAAGAAAATACTGTAGCTGAATGAAAATTATTAAGTTATCAAGTGCAATATCTACGTTACTCTGTGAAGTCATGAAATAGCAAACATACTGTCAACATAGGTTAAATAGTGTAATTTTAATAACAAGAACCATAAAGTAGGTTTGTTTTATATATATAGGTGACTAAGTCGTTATGCTCTGTGTCATTTATGATTATGATGTATCCTAATCTAATCTAAGATTCAAAATATCTTTTCATGGCAAACCGGGGACTAGCAATCAAGTGTTCGATTCCGGATACAAGTAAGAAAAGTTCACCAACTCATTGTGTGGCTTGTAATGATCAACTCTACTCAGACTCTACTACCCAAAAGTTGTCTGGAAGAGATCGCTCTTTAGCGATAAGACCGCCTGTTGTCTACCGTTATTAAAATGATTGTTTCTGTGTTTAATTTGTAAACTTCTTTTGGTGTGCAATAAAGCATTTTGTATTGTAAAAGTATTATAAAATAATCGTAAAATGACAGATAATTAAATACAGATTTAAAAAAAAAGAACCGACTTCAAAATAAACTGAAAGCCAAAAATAACCCGTTCATGTACAGATTACATTTGAATCACCTTTTAAAGTCAGTGCCAATGAATTTTACCAAATGTCTTAACCTACCATATCGTTGATACCTAATACATATACCTACTCGTTTAGGAATAGTCAGAGTTTTGAATTAAATACGGCGAAGTGGGTAATTTTTATCAAATGCGATTTATCTTTGTATCGACAATTCGCCCACGCATATTTTTCTATTCCGCACACCGCCATTTGTTTTTAAAACTTTTATTGTCCTTATCACGCCAAAACGGCTGAACAGGTTTCAATCAACTACAGATTTTACTATAGGGATAGTTGGATAATGGACATCGATTTTACCAAACTATCTGGTCATAATTTGGTTATCATATGACGAAAGTGACGTAGTTGCGGGCACCTTCAAGTCACATGATCACACTAATATTATAAAGGGGAAACTTTATGAGTGTGTTTGTATGTTTGTTACTTCTTCATGCTCAAAAGGCTGGAACAATTTTGATAGAATTCGGTGTGGAGGTATCTGACACCCTGGATTAACACGTAGGCTTATTTTTTATCCCGGTCGCAACTAGTTGTAATTGTAACATGTTATAATTGTAATAAAGTGTATCAATAAGCCGTACCGAAGTTATTGCAGTGGTAGTCGCTATTACGTCGTAAAGGTCAGCACGGCAGTGAGCGTGGCGTGGGTACCAATACCAACTTGGTGAGATAGCAGCGGCGTTAGGCCCGTATCCGTTAAAAAATGCTGATAGTTTTAGACTATTTTCTCTATAATCAAACATGTTTCTTAACATATTGTTATTTTTACTACTTAGAACAGGGTTTTTTGAGATTTACTGATATATATTTGAAACCTTCAGTTTGAATTTTTCATTGATAATTTTTGTTTCAACAACGACTCGAAATTGACAAATTTCACGCAGAAAACTGCTTTTTTTTCAACTTATTTTTGACTGCACGCAATGAAAGCATGAAATAGCTGATAATTCAGTAACAGACAGTCCAGTAGTGACTGTGCAAGAGCCCTATTCCTATAGAATTTGTGTATTAGGCGTCCGTATGCAGCGGAATTTTGACCAAAGACAGACGCGTAGTACACAAATTTTATAATAATTAGCGCAAAAATGAGACGGTACGACACAGAATTTTCTTCCTATTCAGTTCCTAAAATTTCGTAAAGATTGGTTAAGTTTTAGGGGGAGGAAACCGACGAAAACGAAACCTCGATTTGTATGGAAAAACTAGGCTTTTCGTTTTAACGTTTTGAATGCCACAGTCGGCTGTGTCCGACAACCGGGAATGCGCAACTAACGCCAACGTCGGCTACAGCCGTCAAAATTTCAATGTCAATTTTTTTTTGAGCCGTCTGATGCACGGTGAATAGGGGTGTAGGCTGATGTTTAATTATATGTAGAACATACTGTAGTTATAAAAAATCGCTCTATGTGTCATAAAACAAAGAACAAAATATTTTTTTTTAATGTCACTTTAAAGGTACCTAACAGCGCAAATTTTATGTTGTTTTTATTAATCCACAAGAAATATTGAATTTGTTTTCAGAATCCTCACAATTTAACAAAACAATAATTATTTTATTTATTTATTTATTTATTTAATCTTTATTGCACAAAAGAAAGAACTTATCGTACAAAAGGCGGACTTAATGCCATGGGGCATTCTCTACCAGTCAACCATTGGGCTAAGCAGATAATTTGTGGGCGGTGCAACTAAATTAAAACAATTTCAAAAGATATATACTTAGATAAATACATATTCCTATAGGATATCCACACAATATATATATATATATACATATAAATAAATACAGATGAACAAAGTAATCAGATAAGCTATGAGTTCACATTTCTGCCAACTAATAGGTCACATAAAGCTTTTTTGAAAGCAAACTTGTTCGGGACTTGCTTGATTTTGAGGGGAAGGCGGTTCCAAAGTCGAGAAACTTGGACGGTAAAGGATTTAGACATAAAACTAGTTCGGTGATATGGGATGGAAAGAGATAAATTGCCAGAAGAGCGAAATTGACGGTTAAGAGTTACACCATAATAGTGAAAGAAGTTTCTAATATATTCAGGAGAGTTTGGGTCTTTGAGAATAGAAAAAAGAGTGCAAAGCATGCGAATTTCACGTCGTTGACGGATAGGAAACCAGCCAAGCTGAGATCGGTAAGAAGACACGTGGTCATACTTACGTAAACAGAAGATAAAGCGAATGCAATTGTTAAGTAGTCTCTCCAATTTATTTAAAAGCTCCTCGGTTAAGTCCGGATAACACACATCACCGTAGTCAATAATAGGTAAAATTAACGTCTGAACTAGCAGGATCTTGGTCTTAATAGGTAAAAAGTGCTTAAGCTTGTTGAGAGCATGGAGGGAGCCTATAACCTTCCTACTAATTTCAGCTACCTGCACCTTCCAACTTAGTGTGCAATCCAAGTAAATGCCCAAGTCTTTCACGCTGGAACTGAAAGGGATAGGCGTGCCGTTAAAACTTATTGGTTTAAGAGCGTCCTGGTTAATTCTAGCGATCTGGTGGGAGCTACCAAAGACAATGGCCTGACATTTTGATGGATTGACAAACAGGCCAAACTTTACGGACCATTGTTGTATATGTTGAAGATCCAAGTTTAATCTGTCGATGGTAGTCTGGAGATCAGCCACTTTACACTGGTCGTAAAGTTGCAAATCGTCAGCGTAGAGATGGTACGAACAGCGGAAGTCAGGGGTGATGAAGTTAATAAAAGTCGAAAACAAGAGTGGTGAAAGGATACCTCCTTGAGGTACGCCAGTGGCAAGGTCACACCAGTCAGATAAGGACCGGTCAACCCGGACCGCCTGCTGACGACCTCGAAGATACGAAGAGAACCATCTAAGGGTAGAAGAAGATACATTGAGATGTTCAAGAAGGGCAAGAAGAATGTCATGATCAACGGTATTAAATGCGTTGGAAAAATCTATAAGGACTAGTACCGTGACCAACTGATTCTCCATACCCCGCCTGACATCCTCAGTTACCTTAAGGAGAGCAGTACAAGTACTATGACTCGGCCGAAAACCGGACTGAAAGGGGCTCATAAGCTGGTTAGCTGGTTATTATATGACAACCATCCACTAAAACGAACTTTTTCACGGTGTAAATGGCAAATTACTTATTGTCTCCATACAAATGTACCCACAAATCATACATACGTCATATGTAGTTAGGTGGTCATTTGTATGAAGCGTTTTTAGCGCTCTGTAGGAATGTTGTTGTTTTTTGTTACATCACAGACGAATGTACGCAGTGAAAGAGCACCCTTTAAATATGTAAATCAATAACATTTAGTACATCTGTACCTTGAAAATAACTTCAAATAGTTTATTTTATTACTTAAATAATATGTTTCTTTATTGGCCTAATTAGTAATGTAGAATCCCCGGAATTGATAAAATTAAATTCGAGTCCACCTCCATACAACTCGAGCCACATCTGCAGTGACACAATGGTTTAGGTATATTACCATAAAATTTTCCGCTCCTACATATAAACAAAACCAACTTTTGCTTTCCCCACTTCTTTCGAAGTATATATTACTTTACCATGATTTTAGAAGCCCCGTAACAAATACACTCACCACATTTTCAGTTCCATTTCTAAAAACTATTTCCATTTTATCCTTTATGTTGTAGGTCATCATCATGATGATGGTACTTATGAAAGAAAAGAAAGAAAGAAAAAATTTCATTCGGTAACAAAACATAATTGCATAAATAAATAGTGACAAAAAAAGAAAAGAAATAAAAATCTATAAACTAAGTACTTATAATAATTATAGTGCTAATTTTGAAGAAACGGTTCCACATTAGCATAATGCTAGCTCGCTAGGCTAAGAAGACGACGTTATAGGCACTGCTGATTGGTACGAAATGCTTTGCGACTACCAATCTCAGTAGGTCACCAATCTGGCGAACCATTTCTAAAACTAATATTTGAACTATTTGTTTTTCTTCAAGTTGAAAAAAAGAAATTTTCTAAGTTAGCATGTTTCATCTTGGCGTTCAAGTAATTATGTCAAAAGCAACAATTTAATTTAGTTCATAGACATCCAACTCCATTTACATAGACTGTAAGAAGTGACTTCAAAGTGAGTCCAAGGAAACTTAACAATACTGAACCAAATTCATGCTAAACACAAACATGTTGCCATATAATTCCGATCATGAATGGACTCGAATCAAATACGTATATCAGTATTTTGGTCCTTTGAAATCGTATTTCGATTCCATATGTACTTGTGCCCTGCAGTTGTCCACTTAGTAGAATAGGACGCTGTGTAAACTGACCTTAAAGATAATACTCAACCAAATACATGCAAAGCACTAACACAAAGCCATATTTCTACTTAACTAGGTAAATTGAACCGAATCAAATTGGCATATCTGTTGAACCTACGCGTATCGGAAAACTAGGCATGATTAGGTCCTTCTAACTGAACCTTATTTCAATTCCATATGTCATTACAGCTTCCTACATTTCTCCCGCCCCTTTTCTCGCGCGGCGCGCTATAAATAGTGTGGCGTTGTCCGAAACAGCATTCAGTAGCCTTCGCGCAGTCTACAGAAGTGCACGATGAGAGTACTGGTCAGTTGAGCCCGGATTTGTTCTCATACATTGGTGTCTGTTGTAGTGAAGTGACGTGAAACATTGTTTGTCAGTTTGACTAACTATTACCGTGGTTTGTTACAGATTGTCGCCTGTGTCCTCGCCTGCGCCGCCGCAGCGCCCTCGGGCCTGCTGGCCCCCTACGGCCACGGCCTCGTCGGCCACGCCGCCCCCTACGGACATGGCCTCATCGGCCACGCCGCCCCCTATGCCCATGGCCTGGTCGCGCACGCCGCGCCCCTGGCCGTGGCACACGCCGCTGTCCCCACCATCTCCCCCGGTGACATCCAGGGCGCCGCCATCGACGCTCATGTCGAGGCCGCCGACCACGTGCGCGCCTCTGTTGACCAGGCTTCTGAGCTCCACGGACAGGCCATCAACGCCGCCGAGGACCACTCATGGCAAGCGGTCGACGCCGTGAAGACCCACGAGGCTCAGTTGGACGGTGCCGCCGCCGGCGCCGCGCCCATCCTGGCTAAGCAGCTGGCCGGCCACGCCGGCGTGTACGCCGCCGCTCCCGTGCTCGCTCACTCCGCCTACGCCGCGCACGCCGCGCCCGTACTCGCTCACTCCGCATACGCCGCGCACGCCGCTCCCCTGGTCCACGCCGCTCCCGCCGTCGCTTACGGCGCTAGCCACTCCGTATCCTCCCAGTCCCTGCATCAGTCTCATCCCGCTCCCCTGGTCCATGCCCCCATCTACGCCCACGGCCCCGTCGCCTACGCCGCGCACGCCGGATACGCGCACGCTGGACTCGCTCATGGACTAGCTCACTGGTAAACCCGTAGAATTTCTAATTAGTGCCAAAAACGTTCAAATACTCAACTATTTGGAATTTAAATTAAAACTCAAAACAGGTACAGGTGACGATGTGTAAATAAACAAAATAGTCAATTTATTACTCTGTTTCCTTTGACCCCCATTTTCCTACTTGCACTTGACTTCCTACCGACTGAGAACGCGGAAGCTGTCAACAGCTTGTCACTATCTCACTTTTCTAGGGGTCAAGTCATGTATCAACACCTATTGAAATCAACGTATACTTGGTCAAATCATAAGAGGTGTATTCAATGTTAATTTTAAGGTGACAGAGGCGTTTCCCACACGACTAACCAAGCATTGTTCGACGTTACCTCAGCGGTTTCGTACAATGATTGCAGCTGCTGATATAACAATCAAGATAAAAATATAGCGAAGCCAGTTATTCCTATAAGGAATTGTCTTGTTATTGTCAAAGAATACAGTCACATGACATGGCAAATTAGCAATGTCTAAGAAAGAGATAATGTAATCTGCATATTTACGTATAACAATACGACCAGATGAAAATACTTCGATCGAGTCCGTGGGAGTTCTTGGTTGCCCCAAAACTACATAACCCTATATCTACAGGTAGCACAAGCGAGCTCGTAGTAAACTATAACGGCTAATTTATTTAAAAGTCTTTAAATATCAAACTGTAAGGAGCTGTTTTTCTTTGTAATACAATCCTGGTCACGGCACCAAGAACAAAGACCTTTATGAATTTAAGATCAATCTAGCGGGACTAATACCACATAACGACCTTTATAGTCAATTGTAGCATTGTTCTTAACCACATTATATTTTACTGGTTGTGAGTAACCTCACTACAACAAATACATAAACAGATGCATTTACTTCGGCCTTTTCGCACCAGTGATAGCGTCCGTGCGTCGTTCGTCCGGTGACAACATAGGGCCTTCACACGCCGTCAGTTGTGCTATATCCGGCCAAAACACCATCAATGATACATACAATCACCCGCAATAGCATGTCGTGGACTATTGTAAGACCAAAATTAACGTGCCGATAGTGTCATAAATCATTCAGACGGTCCTCCCGCTCGCACGCGTTACTTCGTCGATACAGCGAGTGAGACGTCTGCCCTAATGTTTATGAATCCATCAGCACTTTCATTTTGGCCTGATATTAGTGTTCGATTGACGAAATTTTTGGTATGGTAACCGAATAAGAACAGAAGTCATCTGCGTGTGATCGTGATGGTGCAAACAAAATGCTGTAACTGCCTAAGGGATTTTGTTTGGGTCCGTCATGGTGACTAAGGCAGTTAGTAGTAATATGTAAAGGTAATATTCATACTTACTGGAAGGTATAAATGAAATAATCGGGACGCAGTTGATAATATTACAAAGAAATAATATAAAAGCGAAAGTTTGTGTGTGTGTGAATGGTTGTTACTTCTTTACGCCGAAACAACTAGACGGATTCGCACGAAATTTGGAACAGTTATAGTGCGTAGCCTAACACATAAGCTAATTCCGCAAAAAACCGTGGTTCCCGTAGGATAGAGTATATGTTTTGATTCTTTATAAAATTCTTCTGACATAGTCACAATAACAATAAAATAATATAACGATAGCATTATATGAAACAGCATGTACGCTTGTATAGTCAGTCCGATCTCTAAGATCAAATGAAGTCACTGGCACAAGTAACAAACAACCGTACATTTGTAAATTTCAGGTCGTTCTTCACTTGTGCCAGTTTGACAAAATTTGATCTTAGAATTCTGGATAGACTATACATTCAGAATTTATGAAAGAAATCCCATAATTCAATTTACTACATGTAAAATATCGGAATAATTATAGTATTTACGTCACCCTAGACCGTAAACCGTAAGTGTGATTTTCTGGAAAATCTCACTTCCTGGCCAAGGCAAGACGTAAAGTTTTAGACTAACCACGGGCGGTAATTCGTAAAGCCCCATGTCGCATATTTATGATACAAACACCTGCGATCTGGGACATTCACGAATTCACCGCCCTAGGTATGTAATGTACTATTCCGTAGAAATACCTCGAGCTCTCACAGCCTAACAAATATTACAATACAGGCAGTGCAATATCTAAGTCCTAAATAACTGATTATCATAATATTTTATCCGACAATCTGATGCCGTAAGACGTAATATACAATCACCAATATCTCAAAACCAGATCACATTTACAATCGTACTTGACACACGTACCGCATCCGTTTCCGCATTGACAAACGATTAAGCAAAAAAACCGCTCCGGGCAGACCAGAACCGCACAAACTTATCCATGCAGACGGGTAAAATATGAACTAAAATTAACCGAAGAAATCCAAGTTTGTCGATAGACAGTGGCGCCAGCGGTAGTTGGAAAGGTAAAATTGCCGTGGGATCGGCGTACGCGCATCGAGTTCAAGTTCACTTCACTTTCGTTACACTTTTTGGAGGCCAATGAACTTCGCCGGCCTTGGGAAGGCTACCTTTACTTAACGCATGTAATATTTCCAGAAAAGGCGTCGATGGAGCCGGGTCTAGATTGTTCTTAGAATATTTACATGCGTTGCCGTACCTACTTTAGTCTGAATTTTTGTTTTTAACCCACGACAAAAAGAGGGGTGTTTAACATATCGTGTATATCTTGTGGTATCGCAGCTCCCAAACGGATAGTCCGATTTGAATGCGATTTTTTTAATCGAAAGCCTTATCTGCCGATTCAAAAATGCAATGTTTGGATGGATCGGGGGTTTTTAGATTTTAAATTTAGGTTTCTATTTATCCACGAGGTAATATTAGTCTATTCGAGTTTTGTATCTCCACATATAAAGAGATAAACTTATGATATTCCAACTAAAATGTAGGTATCTCTTGTGACCGAGAACACTTAATACATATAACTTTCATGAAACTTTTATGAAGATAAAACACAAGTGGCAACCTTTACAAGACAGATGGCATTTGTAGAGAATAAACATCGCAAGATACCAGTATCAATAGACCAAGCAATGATTTACGAATTGTTTTAATATGGGTACAATATAAGTGGCTTTAATTCACCTGATGGTTCGCGAAAAGGGGAGACCAAGTCGCAATGGCAACTGACAAGAAACCAACGGTGTCTTGTCAGTTGACACTGCCATGCTGGCCCGAGAGATGCTTCTTCACGCTTGTTTCTATGTTGTACGAAGGAGGAAACATATGCCGGCAAAGAGTTCCACTTTATATTAGTTCGACATATTGCCTTACTTATTGGTACCTACGTGTATCATATGATAGAAGCCGAATCTTCGATCCACTTAAACAGAAAGGAACAGACAACCATCAAGTGTCCCTGTATGTTCGCAACCCGACCTCGCGTCTAACCCACTTTACTAACGAGTGATTAGGTGTTTAAAGGCAAACAAACAGTTGAACACATAATTGCAGGTTCTTACTTTCTAAACCTCGTATACACTGTTTGTTACAAAAGGAGTCTTGAGTGGTCGTATAGAGTTCACTTCTCAAGTCTTTGTTGAAGGGAGATACGATGAATGATTTCGTGTTGGACCCAAAGGTCAGCATGGCCGTGACGGACAACCCGTGGTTCTCAGCGTAGTTGATTACGTAAACATAGGGTTAGGGGATAATGTAGCCAGAATGGAGTTCGTAGAAAACACAATAAAATTAATGTCTAATTCTGAATCTAAGAATTTGCTACCTAGTAGCTTATTTCTACAATACAATACAAGGTATATTTATTTCAGATGGAGCATTGCACTGTCTGCGAGACGTGGGCCAAGACACAAAGAGACAGAGAAAGGCTTGAGGCAGCCGAGATGTGGTGCCGGCGAAGAATAGAGGGAATATAAATATTATTATTAAGGGACAATCATACACAAATCGACCTAGTCCCAAACTAAGCAAAGCTTGTACTATGGGTACTAGACGACGATATACATAATATATAAATACATATATAGATAACATCCATGACCCAAGAACAAATAATTTGCACAAATATTTGCCCCGGCCGGGATTCGAACCCGGGACCGCCGACTCAGTAGGCAGGTGTCTACCAACCGAGCCAAACGCCTCGTCAATACTTACTTACTTACTGCGCTGACTCAACGACCCAAAGTGGATCTTGGCCTCCGACACCAGGGAACGCCATCTTCTTCTGTCTTGAGCTACCTCCCGCCATTCCGGTCGATGAAGTTCAATCAAGTCTTTAATGACTTGGTCACTCCACCGATAGAGGGAAGAAGCTGGACATAATAAGTCACCAATGAGGAAGTATTGGAAAGGGTAGAGGAGAAGAGACATATACTACATACCATAGAAACTCAAAGAGGGAGAATGATGGGCCATTTAATACGACACGACAATCCTATACAGAAGATGACAGAGGGAATAATTGAGGGAAGGGACAAAGACGAAGGCCGGGGATTAGTTATTGGACCAGCAGATAAAGAAAAAGGTAGAAGTCGCGTCGTATCGTCAAGGGAAAGAACTGGCGTTAAGTAGAACGGACTGGAGAGAACTGCACCGACAAGAGTAAAACTCTTAAATAATAATGATGACGATGAATCTTTATTGCACACGTCTCCAAACATACAGGAGCAAAACAATACCAGAAATTACAATTAGAGGTAAACAACAGGCAGCTGAAAAGCGTTTCAACCGCTGTCCGTTTCCTATCGCATACCTTAGAAAAGCAAATAAGCACAATATTTCCATAAACTGATATTGTATCGCAGGCACAGTATATTATTTTAAACCAGGATGCGTAAAATTAAAAAATAGGAGTAAATATGTAACTTCCATCTGACCTGATATAAAGTGTCAATGATGCACTATCTGGGAAAATACCCATGCACTTGATATGAAACGAGTTATAAGAAAAAGGTTTCAGGAAAATATTCGGAGCGGATTTCCATTCCATTGTAGTCCTCTCAGGAAGGTTTTAATAATCACGCTTATAAATTATAAGCAAAAGGAAATAAAGGTTGCTATTTTAAATACGCTAGCCAAAGGTTCTCATTTTCAAATGAGTTTTTTTGCAAACCTCTTAATTTTGTTATAGACCTAAGTCGTTACATTTACGCGTTCAATTGGAGGTTTGGGAAACTATAATAATGTAAATTGCCAAATATGGATTGAAAAAACCACAGTATTTGAGCGAGTACCGAAATTGGATGCATTACGATTGAGACATAGCTATTAGGGCATGTTTGTAGTCGCAACAGACAATTGGTTTAATATATTAACAAACAATAAATAACAATAAACAGTTTTAATGTTTAGTAAATCGTCAGATATTTTTGTTAGCATGTTATTTCCATTTAAGAAAGTTCTTTTGCCCTTATCCATATAGTATGTAAAATAAATGTTCTGGCAAATTGAAACTTCACTTCAATAAAGATTTGGTATTGTTTTAAAGTAAGGAAACATTGTGAAAAAAAAATAAAAATTTTTACACCTCCGACACAAAATGAGGATGTAGTACGTTTGTTGAAGTCATAATCAGTGATCTGAATTTGATTTATTAGGTATTTTTAGACGAAACAATTTGATGATATCGAAGAATATACTAGAAAATTCTTTAAAAACATTCTCCATAATAGCATAACTATCAGAAATGCCAATTAAATAATTTATAATTATTCTAATATATGTGTAAAATTAGTATACCTTATATAATATTCTACAAATATGAGGTCAACATTTGAACTCCAACCTCAGTGGTTGAATCAGGTCAAGATTATCCAGATTAGAACTGTCAACTTTACTTATGCATGCAAAAATTTGGTGGGCTAGGTCAAACAGAATCATATCAAATTCCAATGATGTCATATTGCGGATTTTTAGTCGGACTAATTTATTAGCAACAACAAATTGTTGGTAACTGACGTTGAAAGTCGGTGAATATCACTGATGTAAACAAACAGGAAACAGGACTTAATATTCCGCAAATTTCAAGTATTTTTTGCATAATAAAGACAAAACTATCCACAGTGATGAAAATTGAGTTTTTTCAATAGCATTCAGTATTTATTTCGCAAGAAGAACGAAGGATTGAGCAGCATTCCGGCAAACAATGTTTTGAATTTTGATAATGACAAATTGTCGTTTAATAATGCACATTATTGCCATATGAAAGCTGTTTGTAGCGCCACTATCCCTGGACCTGACTGACCCTTGTTAGGCTATACATAACCGCAGCAAAACACTGATTGTATAAACATCACATCTTCACAAGTCGAGCTAGATGTATGACATGCAAGGTCCATATGAATATCCGTTCGAAGAATTGTCAATAAGCCTATTTCCTACATTTCTCCCGCCCCTTTTCTCGCACGGCGCGCTATAAATAGCGTGGCGTTGTCCGAAACAGCATTCAGTAGCCTTCGTGCAGTCTACAGAAGTGCACGATGAGAGTACTGGTCAGTTGAGCCCGGATTTGTTCTCATACATTGGTGTCTGTTGTAGTGAAGTGACGTGAAACATTGTTTGTTACAGTTTGTCTAACTCTGGCATGGTTTGTTACAGATTGTCGCCTGTGTCCTCGCCTGCGCCGCCGCAGCGCCTTCGGGCCTGCTGGCCCCCTACGGCCATGGCCTCGTCGGCCACGCCGCCCCCTACGGCCACGGCCTCATCGGCCACGCCGCCCCCTATGCACATGGCTTGGTCGCGCACGCTGCGCCCCTGACCGTGGCGCACGCCGCCGTCCCCACCATCTCTCACGGCGACATCCAGGGCGCCGCCATCGACGCTCACGTCGAAGCTGCCGACCACGTGCGCGCCGCCGTTGACGCCAGCCGCGGACTGCACGACAAGGCTGCCGAGCTCCACGGTCAGGCCGTCAACGCCGCCGTGGACCACTCATGGCAAGCGGTCGATGCCGTGAAAACCCACGAGGCTCAGTTGGACGGTGCCGCCGCCGGCGCCGCACCCATCCTGGCTAAGCAGCTGGCCGGCCACGCCAGCGTGTACGCTGCCGCCCCCGTGGTTGCTCACTCCGCCTACGCCGCGCACGCCGCGCCCGTGCTCGCGCACGCCGCTCCCGCCATCGCTTACGGCGCCAGCCACAGCGTGTCGTCCCAATCCCTGCACCAATCGCATCCCGCGCCCGTGTACCACCACGCCGCGCCCGTCTACCACGCCGCCCCCGTCGCCTATGCCGCGCACGCCGCCCCCGTCGCCTATGCCGCGCACGCCGCCCCCGTCGCCTATGCCGCGCACGCCGGCTACGCTCACGCCGGACTTGGACTAGGCCATGGTCTCGCCCACTGGTAGACCATAAGACTTTAAAACACGTGCCAAATATTTTATAATACTCAATGTTTCGAATTTAAATTAAATCAGAAAACAAAAGAGGCGAGGATGAGGTGTAAATACAAACATAGTACAATAAAAGCTCTCTTTCTTTTTCCACCCGCAAAAAATAAAATTGAAGTCTTCAGCAACCATTACAATGCTGCTATATCCGCATCCGTAGTATGTGGAATACATTGCTAAATTTAAATATTGATTTATACCAAAACGACGTATTTAAGCCAATCAAAAACCTTTAATATAAAAGTGAGGGCCAAGACTTACAATCTTAGTTTTTTATGATATGCAGTAAATCTATGAAACAGCCGAGACATGTATTGGCTGCGCGGCGTTTCAACCGCCCTTTCCAGTACATTACCAAATATTCATATCTTTTAGGAATACGCATCAAAGAATAGTGGATCTTCTTATTTTATTTCTGAAACCATCGTTATATATGTGTATGGTTATGAGTATTTGCCTTTGTAAAGATATAAGATGATGTATTAATTCTGTAACGTCTCTATTGACTCAACTTATACTGCAAAACGGCAAGGACAAGTAAAAGTTGAAAAACTAAATATGAATAACTTTTCAGGTGGAATAATGAATAGATTGATATCCTCAAAAAAACAGTTTCGTCATGCCTTGTGACAATATGTCTGTGTATATCTTCAAGTCGAGAGTAAATAGGCATCTTCTAGCCAAGCTTTGAGCTCGCTATTCAAAAAACGGAAATAAATGATCTCAGGATTGAATTAAGCTACAGTTTGAGCCATCTTAGGAAGCGGGCGGGCAAAAAATGTAGGCGGTAACAGGTCCCTTACGCGCGAGGTCAGAAAACAAATATGTCGAATTTTATCACGTGCTTTTTTTTCTAAATTACATTTCCAATACCTTTTATACTTGTACGTAGTGTGAGATATGTAGATTTTTATTTTTTCATTTATATTTTGCTGGTAGGTACTTACTCAATGCATGGAATGCATGACATTAAAAAAAACGAATTCTTGTTTATAGGTAGAAGAACCCCTTTTATTCCTAGATTAAAACTACAGATTTTTCTGTAGCTTGATAATAGTACATTACATCAGAGGCCGGGAAAATGAGGATTTCCGGCCAAGTAGCCGGACAGTGATACGAGGCCGGGAATCCGTTTTCACGACGAGGCATGTATAGTGCTTTTCTCAAACATACAATGAAATAAAAAAATATACTTCAAAGAGCAACATTTTATTAATTGACAAATAGGACATTTTAGTCTAACAACCAACCTTTAAAAACAAAACCTGCTTTTTGTCAAACCAGCCAGCTGTGTGAATGACCTTGTTGTTGAAACCAAAAAAAAGTTACTTTGCAGGCCTAGGCCTGTAAAGCAGTATGAAATCCCTTTACAGTCCTCTCGAGTTGTTGCGCCCAAAAAGCGATACTTCCGAGCCTATTATAAGGAACGTAAAGACAATATTTCATTGCATGTTTGAGAAAAAATAATTAAAACCGGCCAAGTGCGAGTCTGTCTGTCTAGCTAGCACGGTTCATGAGATACAGTACCGAGCAAAAAACGGCAACAAAAACACGTTTGTTGTATGAGAACCCAGCTTAAATATTTAGTTTATCTGTTTTTAGTATTTGTTGTTATAGCGGCAATAGAAGCACATCATAAACAGACAGACGGACGGACGGACAGCGGAGGCTTAGTCATAGGGTCCCGTTTTTACCCCTTGGGTACGGAACCCTAAAAAGATGAAATAGTATTTTCCCGCCTTGTATGGGCATCGCAACGGCAGCCTAACCCAAGTGATAGCTTTTTCGACTGCGCCCGAGGCTGCCATGCTCCTAAGATACCAAAATTATATTAACTGTAAAAGTAGCTTAGTAATCGCAATTAATAATAAATAATACAACCTCACACAAATCGATCTCGTCCCAAATTTAAGCTCACTTAAAGGCTTGTGTTATGGGTACTAGACGACGATATGCTTACTTATAAAGATAAATATATACTAAAATACATATAGAACAACCATGACCCAAGCACAAATATTCGAGGTCATCACACAAATATTTGCCCTTGATGGGATTCGAACCCGGCTCGAAGCCGGCTCAGTGGGCAGGTCTCTACAAACTGCGTCAAACGCGTCGTCAAATTTATATTATCTTATCAACGAGTAATTTAAATTTTCAGTGAAAGGGAAAACAAGCTTTATAAATTCACTTTGTCCACATATACCAGTCCCTAATAAGGTTAAGTTTTTCGGCGACAATTCGATTATTTTTATTTCAAATACAAACTGCTGTTTGAATCTTTAAATTTTCTTTACCCCGATAATCCAACATCGTTTTGTTAAATTTCCGATAAGACATCACCATTCCAACGGTTGAAGGGCTCTGCTTTAAAAGCCCAATTAAGTGTTCCTTATTAATAAATTCACCAATGTTATCAACGCAAGGTCAACATGCATGAAGACAATTGTTTTTTGAGAATGGCAATCAAGCCTTTTTTTTATTGGGATCTAATGTCTGTATGACACTTACTACACTTAGACTGCTCTAAAAGTCAGAAATTACCTTCAAAGTTCGACATCCTACGGACCGCTGAAAATGTTCCATACAAATTACAAATGGCGTCCAAACCGTGACGTAATCGTTAAGTATGGAAAAACAATTAATATGCCATTTCCCGCAAAAAAGTGCATTAAGTAGATGTTTGTCAATTATTGTTTTGTTGAAATATGAGGATACTAAAAAAGTAAGTAAACTAAAGTAGTCATGATACCTATCATGGATAATATTTTGTGTCTTTCGAAAGTTCTGTCGTTAGCTCACACCTCCAATGATATCGACATGTACAGCTTTGACAACATTTCATATCACATTTTATGACGTAGGTATGTATATAATTTCTATATTATTGTATACTTTCGTACTAAAAATACATAAAACATGCGAAGGGGTAAGAACTGACCATCTTATATTTAGAAAATGATACAGAACAGACAGTTGAATTGAATATGTTATGGCTAAATAGCTTAATGAAAACTATAGCAAAAAAAATCGGTTCCCGGTGAGTTTTACCCCTGTTTTAAACAGTCATATTGCTACCTGAGAAACAGGAAAACTAAGTTTCTATAAGTAAATAGAAAATAATTGTGGCCATACACTAGAATATATACAAAATATGAGACAGAAATGGACGTGGTCAGTTGTTTCCCTTACCTCATCATATTATAAATAACACTGAAATGGACAACATTTCAAATTATCCAATCGTGTTGTTTAAACTTTCATTACTTACTATCAATTTCTAACAGAACCCAAAACTATTATTTTTATTTGGTTATAGGGATAAGTTTTAAAAAAATATAAAAAAGTTAAAGTCTAAGTAAGTAAGCCTTCTAAAAATCAGCACTCAAATGACGTCAGTTTGTGGAAAAATGTACAGTCGATATACAAACAGAACAGTGGTGCAATTTCCATATTAAATCCGTCTTAGTAATAGGCCAACTGTATGATTTTCTGCGCTGTACGGTCTTTTAGAATTAGGAACTTTTTAAATGGATTTTTAGTCTTAATTTTGGATATTTCGAAATGTAAAAATATGGTTATAATTTTTTCCCTTTTTAGGGTTCCGTACCCAAAGGGTCAATACGGGACCCTATAACTGAGACTTCGCTGTCCGTCCGTCCGTCCGTCTGTCACCAGGCTGTATCTGAAGAACGGTGATAGCTAGACAGTTGAAATTTTCACAGATGATGTATTTCTATTGCCGCTATAACAACAAATACTAAAAATAAAATAAAATAAATATTTAAGGGGGGCTCCCATACAACAAACTTGTTATAGATTAGAGTATATATGTATAGGTACGGAACCCTTCATGCGCGAGTCGGACTCGCACTTGCCCAATTTTAATGTTATATTTGGTTATATCGGAAAAGGACCAAGTTAAAAGGATGCAATATTGTCAATTCAGCGCTATTTCGGCAAGTGAGTTACAGTCCTCTATGATAACCTGCCATAGCTGTCCAGCCGCTGTAATACTTAGTATTCATTTGTACTTTAATAAAATACCATTAACATTCAATGCGTTTAGAACACTGTGTTAAAATTGAATGTATATCAATACAGCTTAATACCGCATAAACATAACAACCCTATTAAAATACTTTAACGGGTTTTCTCACGTCGTAGAAGTCGAATAACGCTCGACATGTTTCGAATCGGTACGCGATTCATCATCAGGAGAGACGACATCATCAGGTTTAAGTATTTTAATATGTCTGAGACTCACGATAGTTTTCTATGTAAAATAACAACCCTAGTTATGACAACCAAGGTCCACATCAATATCCGTAAAAAAATGTCATAAGGCCTATTTCCCACATTTCTCCCGCCCCTTTTCTCGCGCGGCGCGCTATAAATAGTGTGGCGATGTCCGAAACAGCATTCAGTAGCCTTCGCGCAGTCTACAGAAGTGCACGATGAGAGTACTGGTCAGTTGAGCCCGGATTTGTTCTCATACATTGGTGTCTATTGCATTGAAGTGACGTGAAACATTATTTGTTCCAGTCTGACTAACTCTTGCCGTGGTTGTTACAGATTGTCGCCTGTGTCCTCGCCTGCGCCGCCGCAGCGCCCTCGGGCCTGCTGGCCCCCTACGGCCATGGCCTCATCGGCCACGCCGCCCCCTATGCCCATGGCTTGGTCGCGCACGCCGCGCCCCTGACCGTGGCACACGCCGCTGTCCCCACCATCTCTCACGGTGACATCCAGGGCGCCGCCATCGACGCTCATGTCGAGGCCGCCGACCACGTGCGCGCCTCTGTTGACCAGGCTGCTGAGCTCCACGGACAGGCCGTCAACGCCGCCGTGGACCACTCATGGCAAGCGGTCGACGCCGTGAAGACCCACGAGGCTCAGTTGGACGGTGCCGCCGCCGGCGCCGCGCCCATCCTGGCTAAGCAGCTGGCCGGCCACGCCGGCGTGTACGCCGCCGCCCCCGTGGTTGCTCACTCCGCCTACGCCGCGCACGCCGCGCCCGTGCTCGCGCACGCCGCTCCCGCCATCGCTTACGGCGCTAGCCACAGCGTGTCGTCCCAGTCCCTGCACCAGTCTCATCCCGCGCCCGTGTACCACCACGCCGCGCCCGTCTACCACGCCGCCCCCGTCGCCTACGCCGCGCACGCCGGCTACGCTCACGCCGGACTTGGACTAGGCCATGGTCTCGCCCACTGGTAGACCATAAGACTTCAAAACACGTGCCAAATATTTTATAATACTCAATGTTTCGAATTTAAATTAAATCATAAAACAAAAGAGGCGAGGATGAGGTGTAAATACAAACATAGTACAATAAAACTATCTTTCTTTTTCCTCCCTAAAATTTATATTCAAGTCTTCACCCACCGCTACAATGATAAATCTGTAGTATGTGGAATACTTTGTTTGATTCAAATATTGATTTATACCAAAAAGACGCATTTAAATCCCATCAAAAACATTTAGTCAATCTTAGCTTTTTATGATATGCTGTAAATCTATGAAACATTCAAGTCGAGTATGGCTGCACAGCATTTCAACCGCCCTTTCCAGTACGTTAACAAATATTTACAATATTTTGAGGAATATGCATGAAATATTAGTGAATCTTCTTATTTTTATTTAGGAAACCATCGTTATATATTTTTATGATTATGAGTATTTGTCCTTGTACAAATATATGAAGATGTATTTATTTTGTAACGACGTCACTATTGATTCGACTTATACTGCAAAACGGTAAGGACAAGTGAAAGTTGAAAAACTAAATATGAATAACTTTTTAGACGTGTCATATTATTGTCACAATAGGCATGACGAATTTTTATTGGGATCAAATGTCTAAGTCCCAAATCTCCGTCAAAGTCCAACATTCCTACGGAGCGCTAAAAACGCTCCATACAAATGGTCACCTAATTATGACGTAAGTACATTTTTTGGGTACCAATATTTGTATGGAGACAAAAACTACAGTATGCTGAAGAATTTAACATCAGTCTTCATCCCTATTGTTTATTGCGGTAGGTATTACGAGCTCTATTTCCAGAAATGGTTTCTCATATCAACATAAGTTGTAAAAAATTGGTTGGCAATTAGCGATCCGTGGGTTTTAGAACTACGGTAAGCTATCAAAAGCCCTTACCCTACTCATTAGTCAGTAAACTAAGAATCAAGATAATCGGGTCATCAATTTGATGATAGGTATTCAGTGATTTTTAATCATTGAAAATGTTTAATGTTTTCCTGATAGTGACATTTCCCTGTAGTTTCGCGATATGAGAGGTACGCGGATAGGCCATGTGTCAAAATGTGCGTCTGCCTGAGCGGTTCAGTGCAATTTTAATTCGAAAAATCGGTCGGTAACTTTTTAGATTTTCTAAAATGTTACAATATTTCATAATGCGTTTGCTGTGTATCGAGAATTTCCCAATATCTTTTTTTGAGATCGCTATTCAAGAAAAAATGGGTCCGGGACTGTTTTAAGCTAGAGTTTGAACAATCTTAGGAGGCGGACGGACAAAAACATATGTAGGCGATAGCGGGTCCCTTACGCGCGAGGTCAGAAAACAAATTTATCAAATTTGATCATGTGCTTTATTTCTAAATTACATTTTCAATGCCTTTGATATTTGCGCATAGGGTGAGATCTGTAGTTTTTTATCTATCTTTAGCTGTACTTTAATGGGGAATGGAATGGGATAAAAAAAAACTTGAATTACTGTTTATAGCTAAGAACAACCCTGTTTCATCCTAAAAAAAACTACAGATATTTCTGTGGCGTGAAAAAAAAGATGAAATTGTATTTTTCCGCCTTGTACACTCGCCATCAGATCTATCGCAGCATATAACGCGTTCCAAAATATCAGAACACGACTCTTATTGACTGGGCGTTACATTACACGTTCAGATATTTGTGGACGCCTTATATGCTGCAATATATCTGATGGCGACTGTACGGGCATCGCATCGGCAACCTAGCCCAAGTGATTTTTCGACTTGGCCAGGGGCTGCCGTGCTCCTAAGCCACCTATTTAGGAAAATTATATGAACAGTATAAGTAGCTTACTTATTGCAATTACTATTATCTAGGAGCAATTAAATTTTTCAGTGACTGAGAAAAAAAATCTTGTAGATTTACTTTGTCAACTACTGTCCCTAATTAAGGTTACGTTTTTGACGACAATTCAATTATTTTTATTTCCGATAAAGATCCTCAACCTGCTTTTTAAATTTTCATCACTACGGTTTTTCAACATAATTTAGCTAAATTTCCGATATGACATTACCATTCCAAAGGCTGATGGGCTCTGCTTTAGAAACCCCATTGAGTGCTCCTTAGTAAGAAATGCCTTGTGTTTAAACGCCTACCAAATATGTTGATAAATTACTTCTAATAAATTCTTAATGCTTGCCAAAACGGATGAATGCTCACCAAATAGTGTATCACAAACTATTGTATATAAATAAAGCTAATATTCCTTTTTCTTACATGCTATAAAAATATGTGAACACCGTTAAAGTTAATTTCAGACCAAATAATCTATATTATTGTTAAATGGATGTCACCAATATTTTATATTATTACTTCCATTTTAGTCATTTTTGCTGAGGCCAAAAACTAGCTGCTGACCATGAAATTTTTTGTTATACCAAACATATTACTACGTACCCCAAACACAAGTAACTTGTTTATCACTTTATGCATTCAATTTATATATGATATAGTACTTAAATAAATATTCGCTACTATTTAAATGATTACCAAAATAGCTTTTATACCCTAAAATTAATAAATAAATATTGAGGTTTCAACTACGGGTAGTATTTAAACGCACATCAAAAAAAAACCTTTTTCTATGCAAAAATAATCAAAATTTATATCAAAATTACTGATTGCACAGCAAATATTGCACTCAAAATGTTACTAAACATACTACAATTTATATTTGTGGCGTGCATTTATTTATTTAAAAGCAGGTAAAGCATATTTTAAGTAATGCATAGCTAATAATGACTACCGCACATTATGGAGCGTTTTAAAGGGATATAAAAACTAACCTAACCCGGCCGAGTCGGATCTGCTCTGAAAGGTGGTTACCTAGCTGAAACACTATTTTTTTTCAAAAACTGTTTATTTTTCAGAATAATTATGAAACAAACCTAACCTAACCTACTCGGTTCTTTAAAAAGATGAAAGTAATGTCGTGCTGATGTGTATTTTCTAATTTTTTCTTCAAGTCATGACATATAAAGCTATCATATCATACCTACTAAATGGATGTTTTTTGTGTCTTTCGAGCGTTCTATCGTTACGTCACTCCTCAATTGTATCGAGTTGTACAGCTTTGACAACACATAGCAAACTTTGTGTCGTATGTATATTTTCTATTTTATTGTATATTTTCGTACGTTTACCTAGTGCATGACAACTGCATAAAACATACGCGACAATCCTTTCATCCTCACCACTTAGATAGTTGGCAGTCCACAACTGTGCGCTTTTCTGGAAATTTCCTGCCTCGCACGACTGCATTGTGGAATGAATTGTCGCTTGCGGTATTTCCGGACCGATACGACCTTCAAACCTTCAAGAAAAGAGCGTATTCCCACCTGAAAGGCCGGCAACGCACTTGTGACTCCTCTGGTGTTGCAGGTGTCTATGGGTAATCGCTTTCCATCAGGCGATTCGTTTGCTCATTTGCCCCCTATGACATAAAAAAAAAAAAACGAAGGCCAGCTACGGAAGACAAAGGGTTACCTACAGAATATTAAGTCATTTAGCCATAAGTAAGCCATTTCACGTTGAAGTAGTGAAATGGCTTACTTATGGCTAAATGACTTAATTGAAACTATAGCAAAAAAATCTGTACCTAGTGAGTTCCATCTCTATTTTAGACAGTCATATTGCTAACTGGGAAACTGGGTTTCTATTAGTAACTGAGAAAAATGTATGGCCAAAGAAAAAAAAACAATATGAATAAATACCCTAAAATAAAACACCTCCGATACATGTAGCTGCTGGTCATCATGAGATCCTCATTCAAAGAGTAATACATAATGTTACGAAAACTGAACGTAACTACAAAATGTGTAATTTTTCGTTTCAATATTGGCCAAGCTGTTGTCACTTGTTCCAATTAAAGCTGAATCCTGGAAACTATTACTGGTTCTATTTCTTCGAAATATAGCTAAGATATATTTCGCCGGACAAGTCTTTCGATTAAAAAAAACTGCATTGAAATTAGCCCTTTGGGATACACGGATACACATGTCATGTTAAACTTATAACACGTCGGGGATTAAAAAGAAATGGACTTAGTTAGTTTTTTTCTTACCTCTTCATATGAATAACACTGCTATTCAGCGCTATACATATTTAGGTAATAACCGTAATTGTGCTACAGCCCCAGAAAGGTATGTTATACTTCCATAGCTGTCTAGCCGCTGTAATACGTAATACTTAGTATTCAGTTGTACTTAATGCCTTTATCATTTCAAAGCCTTTAGAACACACTGTGTGTAAATTAAATGTATATCAATACAGCTCAATACCGAATGAACATAACAACCCTAGTCATGACAACCAAGGTCCACATCAATATCCGTAAAAAAATTGTCGAAAGGCCTATTTGCTAAATTTCTCCCGCCCCTTTTCTCGTGCGGCGCGCTATAAATAGTGTGGCGTTGTCCGAAACAGCATTCAGTAGCCTTCGCGCAGTCTACAGAAGTGCACGATGAGAGTACTGGTCAGTTGAGCCCAAATTTGTTCTCATACATTGGTGTTTGTTGTAGTGAAGTGACGTGAAACATTGTTTGTTACAGTTTGTCTAACTCTTGCCATGGTTTGTTACAGATTGTCGCCTGTGTCCTCGCCTGTGCCGCCGCAGCGCCCTCGGGCCTGCTGGCCCCCTACGGCCACGGCCTTGTCGGCCACGCCGCCCCCTACGGCCACGGCCTCATCGGCCACGCCGCCCCCTATGCCCATGGCTTGGTCGCGCACGCCGCACCCCTGGCAGTGGCACACGCCGCTGTCCCCACCATCTCTCACGGTGACATCCAGGGCGCCGCCATCGACGCTCATGTCGAGGCCGCCGACCACGTGCGTGCCTCTGTAGACGCCACCCGCGAACTGCACGACCAGGCTGCCGAGCTCCACGGACAGGCCGTCAACGCCGCCGAGGACCACTCATGGCAAGCGGTTGACGCCGTGAAGACCCACGAGGCTCAGTTGGACGGTGCCACCGCCGGCGCCGCGTCCATCCTGGCTAAGCAGCTGGCCGGCCACGCCGGCGTGTACGCTCACTCCGCCTACGCAGCGCACGCCGCGCCCGTGCTCACGCACGCCGCTCCCGCCATCGCTTACGGCGCTAGCCACAGCGTGTCGTCCCAGTCCCTGCACCAGTCGCATCCCGCGCCCGTATACCACCACGCCGCTCCCGTCTACCACGCCGCCCCTGTCGCCTACGCCGCGCACGCCGGCTACGCTCACGCCGGTCTTGCCCATGGACTCGCCCATTGGTAAATACTTAGAAAAACACTGTGCCAAATATCTTTAAACTCAAATAATTCGAATAAAAAAATACAGACAGTAGAGACGAGGACTTGTAAATAAAAAAATATAAAATTTATTCTTTCTTTCCTTTACTCCTTCCAACCAAAATAATTAGACCGCGTAGCCACAATTCTCGGTAGATTTGAGTACTAAACTCAATGTCGATATGGTATGTGAACTTTTGAAGTACATATCAATAGTTTTCCAGTTGAAGAGCAAAAATAAGCACATAGAACATGACAGAGGCTTATGAATGCATTTTCAGCAATTAGCAAATGTTGAGCGCTTGCATAAGTCATTGTGTATATTGCCAATACATGGCTTATAGTGCTTTATTAATGGCTTAATTACAGTACCTATAATAGGGTATAGATAATACCTAAAACTATTACATACCTACTAGGTATGTAATAGTGTTTGAAGACAATTAAATAATATTATTTTCAGTATTGCAAATATAAGGCCTACAAAGGTACTTTGTATATAAACAAACTGAAGCATTAGAATTTTTCTTTACCATGTTTTACCCTCTGCCCAATAAAAAAAAACTTCGATGATCTACACTTGTCAAAGTATGACATCATATCGAAATTCCTTAGTTTGTGCGAATTTAAATCATTGATCTAGACACGCGGCAGCGTGTCCAGCCAAGTTCACCGCAGGAACTGGCGAGCAGCAGCCGTGTGTTATATTACACGAACCGTTTGGAGCCACTTTTGACCCCCCAATAACTCCAAATCTATTTAACATAAAAAAATGAAATTTGGCTTATGTATTAAGATCCTTTAGAACAAGTAGAACCCCAAATTTCATTAATATAGGTTAAATAGTTATTGAGATATTAAAGTCCAAAAAACGGTATTTTTATCACTGACTGACTGACTGACTGACTGACTGACTGACTGACTAGTAATCAAAAACCTAACCCACTTCCAGGTGACCTAGAAAGGTGAAATTTGGCATCCAGCTTAGTAATTGTGTGTGTATACATATAAAAATCTAAAACAGTGATTTTTTTATGTTTTTTATTATTATTATTATTATTATTGATGGTTGTTGCCTCAGAACTCTGTCATTTATAAACCGATTTCGAAAATTCTTTTTTTGTTTGAAAGATATACTAGAATAGCATATACTTACACTCACACGCACACACTTACACATACATGCACATAAAAATCCAATACGTACTAACCGTTTTGGAAAATTCTTTGTTTGTTCAAAACTTTCAAAAGATGTACTAGAATAGCACACAGAACTAATTAACAAATAATAATTAAGTAATTTACACATCATAATAAATTCTGTACAAAAAGTAATGATATCCCATCAAAAACATAAATGTAAAATGAGAGCCAAGTTCAATATCGCGTGCACTTCGCCGACAAAAGAATTGAGATCTGCAAGGGTGCCAAGTTCTTTGCTCTAAAATTTTTAGATACAAGGACATGCGACATACTCAATGCATTTATTTTACTTGGGGTGTAATTCAATATCAAGACGTGACTTGGCTAGTTTTAAAATATAAATTTATATTATAAATCAAAATCAATCAAATCATTAACCTATTTTCGTAAAGGTAAGTACGCAAGTTAGTGTACGTCTTGTTACTTATACTGTTAGCTTGATAATGAACTATGACTATGAATATGTTACTTTTATAAAATTTAGTTAGTTTATGAAAACTAGCCAAGTCAAATCTTGATATTGAATTACTCCCCAAGTAAAATAAATGCATTGAGTATGTCGCATGTCCTTGTATCTAAAAATTTTAGAGCAAAGAACTTGGCACCCTTGCAGATCTCAATTCTTTTGTCGGCGAAGTGCACGCGATATTGAACTTGGCTCTCATTTTACATTTATGTTTTTGATGGGATAGAAATTGTGCCAATTTGTGCTACCAATCTCAACTATGTATAGTTTTAAGACGAAAACCGATGAGACACTATTTCACGAATTGATGGCACACATTGCTAGGTATAATTAAAATTATATATTTGTGCTTTCTTAAAATCTCTCTATCTATGTAAAATTTGATACCATCTCATGTTACAAGCAAATAAATTTAATTTCATTTCGGTCGTGGTCGGGGCACAGATCATTCCACAATTTTGGCATAGGAGCAATATCTATCACCCTTTTTTCATCATTGCTCCCATCACTTAAGTATGTCACCAAGTCATTCCATCAGCTCATTCGAGCCCGCCATTTATTTTACATATTTTTTATTTTATTATCTTTTCCCAATGCTGAACAAGGCTCTCCTCTCTCTTCTGGCAAAATTCAACGGAAATTTGAACGCATTTTTATTGAATTTCATATACTGGCGTTAGAATCATGTTACAATCAGGTCTGCTTGTAAAAAATCTCATTCGCACGTATAAATTAACCGACGATTTATGAATAATAGGAAGCGTCACGATTACCGTAGCCAGTTCATAAACTTTATATGTCACGGCACTCGGGCCGGGTGTAGCAACACCGTGAGAGATTCTTGCTGAGAATGGTGCATCGTGACGATCGGACGAGCGTGCCGCCATACGGCAATTGAGCACGGGCGAAAATCGCATATATTAAATATACGATTTGTAAGGATCTATCCCCCTGTCTGTCTCTCGCTGTATATATGTCACTCCTCCCATCTCTCTCTCGAGCACCCCCTCTCCCATTTCTCTAGTCTCTCGGTAGTATCGTAGCTCGGTCTTCCCTTTTTAAGTCACTAGTTCAGCAGTGTTGAAACAAGAACAGCCTCTGACAATGATAAAAAGCATCGGTAGCCAATTCATACACTTTTTGACCGACTTCAAAAAGGAGGAGGTTCTCAATTCGATTTTTTTTTTTTTTTTTTTTTGTATGTATGTTACTCGATATCTCCGAGAACCGTGAACCGATTTTCAATTTTTTTTTTTAATCGAAAGGGTATAACTCCGAGTTGGTCCTATTGGCACTAAGTCGGGATCTGATGATGGAATCTTGGAGAAATCGAGGGAACTCTTCAAATGTTATAGGGACATGTACGGCGCTTTCGGTAATTTATTGACAAGTTCAAGAATTTACATTCAGTAAATAGGATTTGTGTGTAATTACGTATAGGAGGGCCAGTTGATCTTGCCGGAGCGGCAGAAGACGGAGGGGAACACGAGAGGACCCGGAGGCGTGCTCTGTCTCAGAACCGAAAGCTTCGGCCAGGGAATGTTAAGGTTTCTATACTACCCTGAACGACACTCGGTATTGTGTCAGTATGCGCTTCTGAGCCATTTCGTTGAGCTTCTTTGTCCCTCCCTCTCTTGCATGCTCAACGCCTCCGCGTCCTTGCAGCAGAACTGCTGGCTGGGTGTAGTCACCGAAACGAAACGAAACGAAACGAAACTTAACGTTACTGCAAGCATTTCATTTGGTGGTACACCCAGCCTGAGTTTTGTATCTTGTCTCTTGATCCATGTGCTTAAGCGGTATAGCAAAAAATCATAAGAAACTCATCGTTCCTAGTGTAATTACGATTGAGTGGCGTGTAGTTTCAAAGAAAGAGGTAACCGAAAACTGCGCCGCACCTGCGAGTAAAAAGACGGACAAGTGCACAAGCTAAAACCGTTTTTTTTCATACCATATCGACCATGATAACTCGGACTGCCGGACAGTAAAATTCATTGTAGTGCACAATCGCCCTTACCGTTTTTTTCATGCCATAACGGACCGTAAAAAATCGGACTGACGGACAGTAAAATTCATTGTAGTGCACAATCGCCCTAAGCAGGGATAAATAGTCCCCAAAATTCTAAGTTTCCGCATAGTAAAGCCAAAAGTATCCACAGCGATTTGGGTTTTCAACGTTTTGAAATTAGTTGTTGACATATTATTATTTATTTATTGAAAACCAACAGCTTTTACAATTTTGACTATACTTAAAAATAATAGAAGACAGGGCAGCCAATTACAGGATCTTTCGAGTAGCCATATGCCATATAAAGCTGTTTGTAAGTAGCGCCACTCTCCCAGGGTTACTTACACCCCAACTTGTCAAGCTACACCTGCGATCGTGCGACTCACGTTCGTTAGTGTGCGCCCAGCTTAATCGCTCATGCAATGCTCGGATCAAATGGCCTAGTCAGGTCATTGTAACACTGACAATGCAGAATAAGTTGAAATACAACAACTAAAGATCGAGTTTCGAGTGCGAACGATTCACAGTAACTGATTTGCCTAATGTGTTAGCGTTGTAATTGCAGTTTTGATATTGAAATTGAAATGAAAGAATTTTTTTATAATTTATATCACTTCTTATCAATCAATGTGTCAATAGTGACTATGCTTAATTATGGTAGTTTGTGCAGGCCATGGCGCTAAGTGTGCGTAATTATGTTTTTATTATATACTCGTAAGTAATTAAGCAGCTATAATTGCAGTAAACACGAGGACCAGCCTCTTAAAAGAGATAAAAACGCATTCCATAAAGCAGTTACCACACTGCCGCCGCATCACGCTGCGGTTTTTAACCTCCGACGAAAAAAGTCTGTCTATCTGTGACCTCGTAGCTCCAAAACGGATGGACCAATTTGAGTTTTCGGTTTTTGTTTTTTTTAATCGGCAGACTTCTCCGTCGTGATGGGTCTTAGCCATGTTTGGTGGAAATAGGACCAGAAGTTTCCAAGATATTTAACTTTAATTGTGACCAATTACAAGATCTGAGCCCTAGGCCGAAGTATGAGTTTCCGCAGCGACGCCTCTCACTATCATATTTTCCCAACTTTGGTCAACTTCGCGATTAGTGTGGAGCTAGGGGAACGGATAGTCAAGGTATACTACCTACTACATATAAATGTGTGAAAAACGTATACAATAAGAATATAAAAACTAGCTTTTTAGCATACTAAATTTGGATTTTGACTAATAATCATTTTATGAGTGTATTGTAGTTTTTTTGTTACATTATGGAAGTCATGATGTAAGATTAAATGATAAGAACGTGAAGCAATAGCAAAAAAAAAAACAGTCCAAGTGCAAATCGGACTGACATACGAAGGATATTTTATGGTCCTCCTTTTCAGACGAAATAATTTTCAGGCTAAATTTTCATTTTTGTGAAAATCTTTTAAAGAAACTGTACTTTTCTTGGAGCATCCATCAATTGCTCACTGAGACGATTCTAAAGATCCCAAACTCGGTAAGATTGCTTTATCTATTACAGAGTTTCTAGAGTCACCTTCCGGCTCCATCATCAGGTACCATGTCGTCAATATTAAGTATGCAAAATTTCAGCTCAATCGGTTGAAGATATCTTCTTCAAAATTGAGTTGCAAGATTCCACCCGAACAAACATACAACAAAGCAAGATAAATAAAAGCTTATAAAAAGCACTCTGCTGGACAAGTCTCCACGAGTCGAATTGCCACTTCCCAAGTAACAATTTAACGTCGTATAAAGGTTAAGTAAACGTTATCTGAATACCATACATCGCTATAATAAAGTCATACTAACGTTATAATAACGTTTACTAAACGCGAAAATGGCCCCAGTAACACGACCTAAATGGTCGTATAATGGACATACAGAATTCTCGAGCCAACTTCATAAACGTCATTCAACAGTCGTACAAATGTTATGGGATAACCACTTTCGTCGCGCAGTAGTCGCATCCTAACTTTACAACGACTCGTTTGTTGTTTTGTGGCCATACAGGTGTTATTGAATGACTAAAACGTTTTATTCAAGTCAAGTGACAACACCTGTAAGACTTATTCATATTGTTCGTGGCAACGTGTTTGTGGTTCAGATTTCAGTGTAAAATAAATATTAAGTACAAGGAAATAAAAAGCTGAGTGTTATTTAATTTTCATATCTTGCTTACTTTATCTGTCTCTCATGCTATTTAGTTTGACTGGGAACTGAAGTTTTATGATAATATACCTATGTGAATACTATTCAGGTTTTCATGCCCCCTCGTAATTTTGTGTTATAATCATTATATATTCATTAACAAAAATAGTTTTTTTTTTTAAATGTCTGACATGTTGCTTTTGTCGCACACTTACCTCTGTACGACCTAATGATGATGATGATGGTCGCCATGACAGCTAGCTATTTCCGTAAATATGGCCGCTTATCATTATAAAGTCAAAACCTGACTTAAATGCGACTGCAAGTTTGATTAAAGTCAGGACACGACATTAAACGGACATCATGTAATATTAAGGTTATATTTGAGTCGTCAATAAACAACCAAGTCATTTAAGAGTATTTAATTGACCGCTGTAAAACAAGATACTGATTGTTATATAAACGTCACTGTGAAAACGTCTATATAACATCCACGTTGTATAAATGTCGTATAAAGGTTTTCCAAAAACATGATTTGGTGTGTTCAAAACGTTTATTGGACTATAACGTTAGTATGACTATTGCGTTGTCGTACAAACGTTTTAGCTAAGACTGTAATATAACGTTGTATCGTTTAGTCTCCCCAACGTTGCTAAGGCCAGTTTACTATGACATATTCGTCGCACGACTAATTAGTTACATTAAAGACATCTATAGGACCTGGTAGTCATCTCATTACCATTGTAAGACTGCTATCCAACTTTAGGTCGTACAAGTCAAGACTTATACGACGTATTTGTTTGTTGGGTTATTATGACGTCCATATGTTCTTGATTTTATATCCTGTTTTGGATATATGAGCTTTATTTTAGTAGGTATTGGAACATATAATATGATCCGAATAGTTAACCGAACGAGCGAAGCGTCTGTTTCAGCTTGGGCAAAAATATTTAGGTACGTATATCCGTATGTTTGGATGTCCAGTTGTCCAGATTTTCCATGAAATTTTCCGACCGATTCTATCACTTTTTTAACCCTCGGCGAAAAAAAGGGGTGTTTTAAGTTTAACATGTGACTCTGTGTATATGTGTGTTTGTCTGTGGCATTGTAGCTCCCAAAAGGACAGACCAATTTGAGTACGGTTTTTTATAACCGAAAGACTAGTCCGTCGAGATGGTTCTTAGCTATGTTTGGTGGAAATAGGAACAGTAGTGTCCAAAATATTCAGCTTTAATTGGAGCAGGTGACAAGATCTCGGCCATTGAAGCTGAGAATTCTAAATGTTGTAGTTATGTTCAGTTGTAGTAGCATTTTCAGTATCACTCATTGAATGTAGGTCTGATAATAACCAGCTACTTATGTCGGGGTTGTTTTAATTTTTTTTATATAGGTTATTAGTGTAGCGTTCTATTCAAAGCAAACTTTTATGAAATCCTTTCCTTTTACCAACTACACGCATATGACATGCCGTTGCTTATAAGATCATAGTGCATAAAACATTTAAGAATAGCATATAAGTCAGTCGATAGAATATCACTACATAGTATAAAACAAAGTCGCTTCCTGCTGTCTGTCCCTATGTATGCTTAGCTCTTTAAAACTACGCAACGGATTGATGCGGTATTGTTTAATAGATAGAATGATTCCAGGTGAAGGTTTATATGTATAATACATGCATAATACAGCATTGCACCCGTGCGAAGCCGGGGCGGGTCGCTAGTAGTGCATAAACCAGTTAAAAATAGCATATAATTAGGTCGATGGATATTAAAAATAATGTATTACTTCGGTCAGGAAGTATTTTTGACTCGCTACACCTTCCTGATACGCTACTTTGGACTGCGGAACTATTGATTGACAGTCAAACATGTTTACGGTTTTATGTAAGTATAGAAACATAAGCTAGATGTTAAACTATTGATACAAAGATAAGACAATATTTCATACTTCTTACAGGTGGAATTTAATTTAGAGATCGAAGGATGAGAGCGCTTTGCGTCGACACCCTATAATAAGTTTCTGACAAAAATTTCGTTTTAGTGACAAGCTTTTGTAGCCGACTGTATTTTTCTTTGAATATCAATCAAAAGTGAGCATTTGATTGATATGAGACGATTCTAAAGAGCCCAAACTCAGTAGGATTGCTTTTACTATTATAGAGTTCCTATGGCCACCTTCCGGCTCCATCATCAGATCAGCCCCATGGTACCATATTATTGTATTGTCATCAAAGTATGAAAAATTTCAGCTCAATCGGTTGACGATATCTGCTTCAAAATTGAGTTGCAAGATTCCACCCGAACAAACATACTTACATACCTACATACATACAATGCAAGTTAAATAAAAGCTTGTAATTAGGACATTATGCGTCTAATCCAATTATTAGAATTTATTTTTCTGTATGTAAAGAAATATAAGAAATTACATAAAATAATCGAAGGATACGACAACTATGCCTGCACAGAGTTGTAGTCTTTGACCTATCCGCGAAAAATATAAGCTGACATTAATGTCAAGCTCAACGTCATTTTCTTTTTATTACAAACCAGATAAAAGTCACCTTTCCACTGTGTCATAATTCTGAAGATACCTACTACATTTTAGAATGCGTACATTTTTATAAATCAATAATTAGTAATATTAAGAAAAATATAAAAACAGTGATTATTACATCCTCTTTCTAAGCGGAATACAGAAATAAAATAAAATTGTAGTCTTAAAAATATGAAATTTTGTCAATATATCGCGTAGTTTTATTATTTTGAGCCTAACTGACGTTTTGGAAACTTTCCGGTAATGTTGACTGAATAACACCCAATCTTTCTTTGTCAAAGTTACATTTGTGCAAGCTACCCATTTTATAAAATAAATAAATCCTATGTTTAATTTTTTTCCGCAGTTAAATACCTAACTAGATTTTATATGATGATATATTATACTGCATTGAAAGTAAAGAAAAAACTTCGAAAAGCAACAAATGACCATCACGGCCAGCCAGCGGCCGCAAAATCTGTCAAAATGCCCGCTTCCTGGCACCCTTCCCGCCCTTGAGCCGCTTACTTTTTTCAAGCGGCGCGCGCGCAGTATAAATATCGTATGCGGCGAAATGAGAGCAATCAGTAGCCCTCGAGCAGTCTACCACAGAAGTGCACGATGAGATTTCTGGTCAGTTCAATTCGATATTATTCAGTTCAGTGCTAGTTAGTGTTGTGAGTGAAGTGAACGTTGAACATGGGAATGCGCGAAAATACGAAGTGTCTACATTTGAATTAAATATTATGTTTGTTTGTCACAGATTGTTGCCGCCGTCCTCGCCTGCGCCAACGCAGCGCCCTCGGGCCTGCTGGCTGCCCCCTACGGCCATGGCCTCATCGGTCATGGCGCGCCCCTGGCTTACGCCCACGGTGGCCCCTTAGCTGTGGCGCACGCCGCGCCCCTGGCTTACGCCCACGCCGCCGTCCCCACCATCTCCCCCGGAGACATCCAGGGCGCCGCCATCGAAGCTCATGTTGAGGCCTCTGACCACGTGCGCGCCTCTGTTGACGCCACCCGCGAACTGCACGACCAGGCTGCCGAGCTCCACGGACAGGCCGTCAACGCCGCCGAGGACCACTCGTGGCAAGCCGTCGACGCCGTGAAGACCCACGAGGCTCAGTTGGACGGAGCCGCCGCCGGCGCCGCGCCCATCATCGCTAAGCAGCTGGCCGGCCACGCCGGCGTGTACGCCGCCGCCCCCGTGCTCGCTCACTCCGCCTACGGCGCGCACGCCGCGCCCGTGCTCGCGCACTCCGCCTACGCCGCGCATGCCGCTCCCCTGGTCCACGCCGCTCCTGCCATCGCTCACGGTGCTAGTCACTCCGTATCGTCCCAGTCCCTGCATCAGACCCATCCCGCTCCCCTGGTCCATGCCCCCATCGTCGCCCACGCCGCTCCCATCGCCTACGGCGCTCACGCCTACGGCGCGCACGCCGGACTCGCCCACGGACTGGCCCACTGGTAAACTGTGATAGTATATTTAATACCAAAAAATATCTAATACTCAATTGTTTGGAAATCTAAATTAATAAAAAAAAAAACAGGCAATAGAGGCGAGGATGTGTGAATAAACGAAATAGTACTTTAAAAAACCATGACTGAAGTTTTCTTTCCATCCTCATATCATAATCAATGCAAGACTAATGAGCTATGAGCTAAAAAGCTTTCTTAAAATAGGTACCTACTAGAATAACACCTGAAAGTCCAAAATATCCAACTGAGTCGAAGTGCAAAGGACTCCTAACAGATAAGGATACTTGACAGTCAATAAAGATTACAGATATAAACAAAAAATTATGAATGACAATAATAAAATAGATCAGCGTTGGTCAGACACGGTCCATTATTCTCTAACGCGATCAATCCGCTCCATAAATGGCACCTACTTTCAATCTCAATACCTACGTAAAAAACCAGTCGAGACATATTCGAGAAATTAATTAATTCGACACGCTCAAAAGCGGAAGTCTAAAATGGCGGACCTTGGACGTGAATTCCTTCGCGTATTGAAAAAAAAATGGATCACGGATTTAGAGTGACCATTACAAAAAACCTTCACACGTCATAATTAACCAACCGCGGAAGCGAGCCTTCGCCATTTTTAAATTAAATTATATTTTCAATGTCAATGTGTTTCAATTAATAATTCGTAACAGACTTGATTACGAAATGGGTAATTAAAAATAAGTAACCAGAAGTGTTTTCGGCATTGGTCGAAATGTCTGGAATGTGGGCATGACGGCAACATAAGTAGGTAGTAATAATCAATGTCGGAATGTTAAGTAAAGTTTATTTGCGCCGGTGATGTAAATGATATAATATTATAGTACCACGATTAATTCTTTTGGTACACGTATTTTACACACGTTACCATGAATTTATTAGGATATAAGTAGCAGTACGTAGTAGAAAAAATAAGAGATGCCATGAATAGTTGACCGACCCAGTTGAAAATCAATGAGTAGGCTATGGATACAGTTAGGACAGCTACATCAGGTACACCGACAAGAGTTTGACTTTTAAATATAATATTTATTTATCAAAATTGTATTACACAAAAGAAAAACTTAACATACAAAAGGAGGACTTAATGCCTGTCAACCTTTAGGGCAAAGCAGAATAATAATATAATAAATAAATAAATATTAAGGGACAATCATACACAAATCGACCTAGTCCCAAACTAAGCAAAGCTTGTACTATGGGTACTAGACGACGATATACAAAATATATAAATACATATATGTATAGATAACATCCATGACCCAAGAACAAATATTTTGCACAAATATTAGCCCCGGCCGGGATTCGAACCCGGGACCGCCGACTCAGTAGGCAGGTGTCTACAAACCGAGCCAAACAAATATAAATTATTATGACAAAAAAATTATGAATTTTCAGGACATTTACTAATATCGACCCGTTTCTAAAACTTTTGCAACTCAGAAATTGTAGTTATTTCAGTAAAAACTAGCTAAAAATATCATCTTCATCTACATTTGAAATTATATTTCTTTTTAATTAATACAATTTAAACGGATTACATGTACATTCATATTCGAGCGTTCCCGACCTTTCTAATTAATATTATAATATGTCCTATTTAAATAATTTTGCTCTGTTATTTAACAATCTACTTTATGTACATTATACAGCACTATGTATAACAACTGTATTAAACTGGTGCTTGACAGGGTTTAATTTGCTATAATTTATAGATCATTAATCATTCCATAGGAATATCGTAAGTACGTTTTTCTCACTTTCAAGTATATAACATTACCGATAACGCTGGTCATTTTGCTAGAAGTAGCCTCAAAGTTATAATTTATACGCAGGATTGTAATTAGGAAATTTATCAACTATGCGTCAGCAAACGCGTTTAAATATTCTGAGTAGGTCAGCATAAAAAGTAATTTTTATGGGATTTGACAGTTTCATATCGGCAACTCGTATACGACTTGCGATAAACGTCAGCTGATGTGATATTTAGCGAGAATATTACAATTGAAATGTTATATTTGGCACTCGAATGCCGATACTTACAAATGATATTAAAATGCCTTCTTTATGATCTTACAGACCAGAGTCGAATACGGGCACTGACCAGTCACTGAACTGTCTGTGTCAGGGGATGGGAAGACACAACGACATCACAATGTGTACAATGACTAACTTTTACCCAATTCTGTCCAGAATGTGAAGTCTCGCTAACCTCTTGAGCGCCCAAGCTCGTTAACGGAATACTGTGTCCCACACACCAAACTGACAGCAGATAGTATGGCATTGTATAGCGGCAAATGTCGTTGTGGCGCCTGGGGCACAGCTTTCTGTCGGCGTGATTTGCCGTCCTTGGCGCTCAAAAGGTTTAATACACAATATTAACGTCAGTTTCCAAACTATTTATGGTGAGCCTCTAGATTACAATAGTGGATAGTTTGACAAGGGGCTAAAATGCGTAACTATGACACAAAGTGATTATTTAGACGACCGAACGAAGTGAGCGAGGACAAACATATTTAATTCACTTTGACTACACTGTCGTCTAGTACCTATAGTGCAAGCATTGCTTAGTTTGGGTTTGGGACTAGATTTGTGTAAAATTGTCCCTTACTATTTATTTATTTTATTTTCAAAGTATAGGTAAAGGTAGCGATTTATCTGCCAACCGTACGCAGTTTCGGTTTAGCCTTGAAGGTATCCTGTTAGTTTCAGCCTACCTATGCATATGCTAGGCGTTCCCTTGGCAACCCAATGACAGCAACTACCTTTCAAATGTTAACTTGTCTTGACACAAGTTCTTGACACTCTTGATGTCACTCGAAATTTGTGAAATTTGTAATTTTTTATTTTAACCCTACTAGCTGCGCCACGCGATGTCCGCTCATCCCACGGGAAGATTACATTTTTTCGGGATAAAAAGTACCCTATGTTAATCCAGGGTGTCAGCTACCTTTATACTAAAATTTATCAAAATTGGTCCAGCCGTTTGAGCGTGAAGAAGTACCACACATACAATAAACACACTCACACTTTCGCCTTTATAATATTAGTGTAATAGTATGATATTGATAACTCCTAGAAAAAAATCCAAAAACAGATACGACAAAAAATCTATATACTTATCGAACATACTCATAAAATTTCAAGAGAATCGGTTGAAAAATGCGACCTCTAGGTGAGAACAGCTGGAAACCCTAACATCCAGACATCTGGACATACGAAAGACATTTTGGCCAAGCTGAAACTGAAATGCTTCGCTCGCTCGGCCAATAAAACGGGCAAAATGGATTCCCTTTTACAAATTTTGTTAGTATCCTGCCAAAACCCCCCCTAAAATATCAGTTTACTACAAGGAAAATTTAATCCTTGCAGGTAACCAGTGGCCTGGGAGGAAAAGAAATCACTGACAACTAACAGATCACTGTTACCTAATCCCGGTAACCTAGACGGAACAAGGGCAAAATCTGGTAACCGCTCCTTATCTGATCAAAAATGCTGATTGTTTTAGAAATTTTTCTCTATGATCAAACATGTTACTTAACATCATATTAATGTTACTACTTAGAACAGGGCTATTGCGATTTATTGGTATATATTTGAAACGTACAGTTTAAATTTTTAATTAATAATATCTTTTTGAAAACTACTCGAAATTGACAAAATTCACGCAGATGACTGGTTTTTAAAACTTATTTTCGATTGCACGCAATGAAAGCATGAAATAGCCATGTTACTATCCAGAACTCAGGGGATAGTATTTACTATTCACTGAAAAAGTTGTTTGAAATTATCAATGTAAATATATTGATAATTTCAACCAACTTTTTAAATTGATAGAAGCTCCACCACCACTTTTTATAGTCATAATATGAAAAAAAAATACATTTTAAAGTGTATCATCATCATCATCCTCCTAGCCTTTGTCCCATATCTTTGTAGAGAATGAATTCTCAATCGGGGTCGGCTACCTAAAATCCCAAGATGTGGCGTAGGCACACATTTTAAAGTGTATAAGGCCTCTAAATTTGAGCTATAATTTCGCCTCCACACTGAGGTATGGAGGCAAAATTATAGATTTAGACCTAGTCTAAATCTGAACATAGATTTATCCCCATCCTCACTTTCACCATTAAAACTCGAACGCCTGACATAAATTGCACCGCACGCCGCCATTACGCAAACCGTTGCTACATTCTTCGCAGTTCTCATGATCTTTAATAACCTTAGGTTACCTAGGTCGTGAGCTAGCTTGCGCACGATTCCGTACGGTTTTGTAGTTACTAGTTCCGTCCAGCGGCGGTAGATGGCAGCGATATCAATTTAGGATGATTTTACAACTTACTGAAAAATAAAAACCTTTGTTTACTTTTTTAGGTTTACCTAAAGGTTACAAAACGGGACCCTTTTACTAAGACTCCACTACCAGTCTGTCCGTCTGTCTGTCACCATGCTGTATCTCATGAACGGTGATAACTGCACACTTCACATTTTCACAGATTATGTATTTCTATTGCCGCTATAACAACAAGTACTAAAAACAGAATAAAATAAATATTTAAGTGGGCCTCCCATGAAATAAAAGTGATCGGTTACGTTAACTTTGCACCTTATTTGTATCCGGCGCCAAACATACCAGGTGCAAACTTAATTTAACTCGGCCAGTTAAGATGGGATGTGCTTGTACGGAACCCTCGGTGCGCGAGTCCCACTCGCACTTGGCTGATTTTATTAAAACGCTCGAAAAATTGCATTAACAAGTTTATAATTTAAAGTAAAAGCACATAAAGTCGATAATTAGATAAACAGCCTTCATATTTCTTCCGAAAGTCTGAATCTTTTTAGTGGCGCTCCAAAGCACACTAATACACTATCAAAACGCAAAACTGTCAAAGGTGACGAGCATCAAACCCTTTCTTTTTAATGAGCCTTCAAAAAAAGGTGAGGGTTCTCAATTCGACTGTATTAATTTTTTTTTTGTTTGTTAATTACCTCAGAACTTTCGACTGGGTGCACCAATTTTGATGATTTTTTTTTTATTTGAAGGCTGGTGCTTTCCGTGTGGTCCCATTTCATTTGGTCCAGTTCTGAAGTCCAAGAGAAAATCATATAAGTATTATCGTATATTCGATTTCGCTCATTGAAGGCGGTTATTTTTGTGTGGAATAAGCGATTATTTAATGAGCTTTTGCAAGTGAACCTGCGTGTGTGGGGCTCGTCGTGATCGTACATCTGAAGAGTGTCTCTACCTCTGAGAAATAGAGACAAGGTGCATCAAACCCGTTCGCTGCGGCAGTCTGTTGAACTTGAACTTATCGATGCGCCGGCGCATGTCACATTGTACGCCTAGGTACTTTGCCAATGGATTTAAAGCGGTCTTGCATTTAGTATAATATATATAATCTCTTATAATCTCTTCGATAGATTTTAGAAGATTTTTTAATCCTAATTTACCTGGCACTCATGTGCCCGAAGATGGTATGCACTTATTAACCGAGCAAGCGAAGCGACAGAAGCGTCTCTGCTTCAACTTCGCCAAAATTTATTTCGTATGTCGGGATGTTTGTATATCCGGCTGTTCTCGCCTACAGGCCACATTCTCTAGATTCTCATGACATTTTGCGAGCAGGTTTGGTACGCATAGTTTTTTTTTGAAGCGAAACTTCTAATGCGACTTCCAACAAGGTTGCGTTAAACGTTTAACGCTACCGTGGAGGGGGTAGGAAAGCACTGTTGCGTTAAACGTTCAACGCTCCTGGGGAGGGGGAATAGAAAGAGACAGGGCGAGAGTGAAGAAGTTTGTCTTAAAGAAACAATATGAGTTCACTAAAAATCTATTTCTACCCCTTCCTATTTTAATTTCCACGTTACGAAGTTTCACTTCTTCCGCGCGGAGGGACTCCACGCACTATTATTTTTTTCGATCCAATTTTTCGAAATTTTGGAGCTTATGGTGCTGGAAAGTGGTCATAGGAACTCCTAAACAGAACGCTAAAGCCATCGTGTTTGGGGTCATTTGATTGGGGTTGATGAGTAAAATTTAACGTTTTCGGAAGAAAGTACAGTCGGCAATAAAAGCACGTGTCTAATTTTTTTACAAGCGTTTATTTCTTTTTAATCCCCTGACGATAAAAGTGGGGTGTTATAAGTTTAGCATATCTATCTGTGTGTCTATCTATGGCTCAGTAGCTGTTTCTCTAGTTTTTTTAATCGAAAGACGTGGCCGTCGAAATGGTTCTTAGCTATGTTTGGTGGAAATAGAACCAGTAGTTTCCAAGATATTCAGCTTTGATTGGAACAAGTGACATGATCTCAGCCAATATTGAAGCTCAGATTTTTTTTTTAGTTATGTTCAGTTTTCGTAGCCTTTTCTATATCACTCATAGGGTCTCATCTATTTGTATCAGAGGTAGAGATGGGCGCTCATGGGTAAATACCCGATGAACACCGGGTAAATACCCAATCTACTGCTATTACTGCCAGGTAGATTGGGTATTTGCCCGGTATTTATCGGGTATTTACCAATGAGCGCCCATCTCTAGTCAGGGGTTTGATTCCATACACACAGGTACCTATCTCGCCTGATTTACAATAATTGCCTTTAAGGCACAATGAAAAACAAGACGATTGCCATTCCTGTCGTATTTACGAGACGCTGACCTTTTCAGGCCTTTAAGGATGTGGATTATTAAAGTACCTTTACGATATGTAGGGAATTGCTCTCTTGGGCGTAGTTACAATTCGTGTGCAGCTCTTAGATTGGGATTCGCTAAGCTAAGCATTATAACTTATAACATAACACGCTCACAATGACCTGTACAATCCTATAATGATATTTCGATGTTTGATCTATACGTGCCCCCATCCCTCTTGACGACTCTACGCCACCCAAGGGGGTGCCCCCCCATTGCGAACATACGCTCTAGATAAATAATATAGGAATTTGCAAGTTACAATGTATGCAAAAACTACATGCATAACTATAAACAAGTAGGTGAACTGGTTTACTGAACCAAAGATGTGGAGGCTGAATTTTAACGATACAATTTCAATATGTTAAGGGGGCCTTCATGGAATACTTTTTCTGGGATACAGCTCTGCCTCATTTCCCTTTCGGATATCACAAAAAAGATGTAAGCCCTAACCTCCGTTCCTGAACGGTGTATTCCTGGATAAAAAAAAATGGTTCGTATTTTTCATTTTGCCACTATTACGTATTGAAAACTGTCAGATTGACAAAAAAACGTAAAAAATATTTTGGAAAAACCATGGTAAACAGATTCGCAGATCCTTACAGCATGGACTTATTTTTTTTTTATATATTTTTCTCAAACATGCAATGAAATATCGTCATAACGAGCATCAGGCTTCGAAGAATCACGTTTCGGGCGGAACAACTCGACAGAACTGTAAAGAAATTTCATACAAAAGGCCAGGCCTAGGCCGGGAAGTTTTTTTTTAGAATGTGTTCATGAACAGGCTAAACAGGTGAATTTTATTTTTGAGTGGTGTATTTTTTTATTACATTGCATATGTTTTTTTTTTTTTTTTTTTTTTTATGTCATAGGGGGCAAACGAGCAAACGTATCGCCTGATGGAAAGCGATAACCGTCGCCCATATACACCTGCAACACCAGAGGAGTCACAAGTGCTTGCCTACCCGGAGGACGAAGATAGAATGCCTCTATGCTAGTAATTTCACCGGCCGGGTATCTTACCCCCACACCGGAACACAACAATGCGAACATTGCTGTTTGGCGGTGGGTTAGCAGGCAAGACGGTAGTAACAATCCGGACGGACCCTGCACGAGGCCCTACTACTCCAGGAGCTTAGAGGAAAGCACTATACATGCCTTAGCCGTGAAAAGGGCTTGCCGGCTTCGTGTCACTATCCGGCCTCCCTACGGTCGACTATACCTACTCACCCGGCAAGCCCGTCTTTCCCGGCACCTGCAGTAATGTACTATTAATAGTCGTCCTGGGGTTGTACCAACCAAGCCTAGGTATTGGCGGCACCAGTTGACACAACCTTCGTCGTAGACGTTCCCTAATAGTGAAGATCAACGTACAGTGATGAACAGGGTTCGGAAATTCGGATAGATATTTACCTAAACTTTGGCGGTGACTTTGTCGTTCAGTTGCAGCTATAGGCGGCTTTGATTGAGGTCTGAGTGAGATAGCAATAGGATTTTGGCAACTTTAGGTAAATATTTATCCGAATTTCTGTTGCCTGGTGATGAAGTTAAGGCATACAGCGCGTTCAGACCGTGAGCTCTCGTTTGGGATTCAGGTTTGGGTGAAAACTGAAAGGTTCTTATCTGGATCTCGTAAGAGCGTAAACAAGTGTAAAACACGAATCACATTCTGTCAGTTTACGTACGTTTCGTTCATTTCGGTGCGCCATCTTAAACGGAATAATAAAACTCGTCTGACATTTCGCTCAACCAGCAACTGGTCTACAGCCTTTAATTATTAATTATTATTGTCGTACAAGTATTTTGAGGAAGAGTATCAAGTATGTATGACAGGTATCATGTATCTGTTGGTCTGTTGTGGTAAATCATACAAATACCACGTTTTTTTTTGCATATTTCAGGAGTTTATATGACTAATAGGCGTGTAGACCATTTTTTTTTTTTGGGATCACAATATATTCTATTTTATATTGGGATCAAACAAATGTCTATATGGGACTAACTACACTTAAACTGCTCTAGAAGTCATAAATTCAACATTCCTGCGGAGCTGAGCACTAAAAACGCTGAGAATTTAGCTTAAGTAGGCAATTGATATTTGAAGGAAAGAATGCCATCCTTTTTTCGATGTCGTTTCCGCTATTGTAATTTTTTTACAAGGAGTAAAGTCTAAACATTTTGAAAATATTGTTTCAGTTTTTCCTTAATTCTAAAGTCACAATTCACAATTTTAGACTCTCTTAGGTTATCATAAAGCGTTAAGGTTATTCATAGTGGAAATTTCGAAGTACCTACACCATCACTGCTAAGGCGAAGAACGGTCTCGATAAAAGTTCTTTCTTTAACCATAATTAACATTTCGTAATAAAGTAATCTACGGCAATCATCGTGAAATGATACCTACCGAACTGTTTTAACTCAATTACAAGTACACCATGCATTATAATCTTAATAACATAAAGCACCACACGAATGCATATTACGCAAGCAACGTTACAACCAAAAAATACCCATCAAAGATGGCGCCCAGCGCCCATCATCTGTCAAAAGGTGCGCGCTTCCTGCATTCTTCCCGCGCTCGGGCAACTTTTTTAATTTGTTTTTCTTAAAGGCAAAGATCATCCAGTTTACGGCCAGTTTGTTCTATATAGTTATGGATCGAGCTGATATATAAACGCAAAGAGGCAGGACGGGAACTATCAGTAGCCTTCGAGACATCTCACGATGAGAGTTCTGGTTAGTAAATTGCTGTCATTTTGTGTAATATCTATAAAGTGCGTTGAGGAGGTGCTTCTGTAGAACATAGAAAGTGTTGTCAGTGCAATCATCATATTGAAGATATAATAGCCATAATAAAAAAGTTGTTTTTAAAAACTCTCAGTGAAAAAATTTGAAATATAATACCAAGTTCAACTAATCCTACCTACTGAGCCGGCGGTCCTGGGTTCGAATCCCGGCAAGGGCAAATATTTGTGTGATTGTGCCTCGGTTTATCTGTATAAGTATGTCTATCGTCATTTAGTGTCCATAACACAGGTTGTCCTATATTTATACTCATATATTCAAATTTGTAAAAAAAAACTCATCGGATATCGGAAATTTATCGTTGTGTTGTGTTAAAAAAAATAACTCTATTGATAACGCTTCGCTTGATATAGCAATCGTTTCGTAGAAATCATAATAAATATATTTTCATAGTATATAAATTCATCAGTTTTCTTGTTTATACTTTAGTATAACTGAAGTACTTTGTCTGTTTGTTGAAGAACTTATCTTTGTGTCTGTCGGGCGGTCACTAGGTGTTATTCTTTACATTCTTCTTATATGAAGGCTAGAAAGAAATTTTTTGGTATGCCTATTATGTATAATATGACCAGCCTTTGTATTAATAGTGAATTCTTGGACTTTCTGTATGCTTTCTATAGGGTAAACCCTAGCTGGACCCTACTTGCGAAGTTGTCTGAAGTTGGGCGAATATGATAGTGTGGAGAGGCAACTTCGCCTCGGCCAACTTCGGTCAGCTTCGAGACTAGTATGGAACCGCCACAGCCAATTAAGGAAGCTGTCACAGCAATCACGTGCCTGACAAAGTAGATGCTCTGGTGGTACGCCCCAAAGCAGGCCTCAGAATCCTCAAATAAATAAATAAATATCCGACAACCTCACACAAATCAATCTAGTCCCGCCGTAAGCTCTTGTAGGCTTGTGTTATGAACACTAGACGACGATAAACATACTTATATAGATAAATACATCCTTAAATAAAAATAACATCGATGACCCAGGCACAGATATTCGGGTTTATCACCAAAATATTTGCCCTTGCCGGGATTCGAACCCAGGACCATCGGCTCAGTAGGCAGTTGCTTAACCACTGCGCCAACCGCGTCGTTCGTATGGTACTATATTTATCTTGTACTGTCAAAAGCTCAGATATAGTAATTAATTACGACAGAAATGATTAACCCACACCACGTGACAACTATATTAAAGCAGAATCGATTAACATATCGATTAATCAATGTAAATCGAATGTTGATCTTAAAAGTGGTTTAAGTGCCTTCAATTATTCTTAGGTTAATGAGATTTTTTTAGTAGTTACTACTTGGACAAAACAAGTTTTATTTTATCCGTACACAGCTGTTGTTGTTTAGTAAAGTTTTGGCAATTACAGTGTAAAGTTATATTACCTAAACTAGCAATACGGCTTTCTCCTAGGAAGCCGTAAGGTTTTTTTTCTATTGTTTATTTCTTAGAACATGGTACAAATGATGGTCGAGTTACAATTTGTGCGTCGTATTTTGCTTCTATCGGCGTAGAAATATTAGAATTATTTAATTTACAAATAAAATACAATAATTACACAATTTTGAGATCACATAAAAAAAGTTATGTTATCATTGATAATTTAAGAACTCACTAATTGAATAAAAACACACGTCAAGCAACCAATCAAATATTTTATTCCGAAATTTAATTATTTTAAGTACTTTTACGTCATTTGGAATCTTATTATACAATTTAATAGCCATGATATATACATTTTTACTAAATAATTTAACTTTTTTTCTGGGAACATACAGTTTGTTCGGATATCTTACATTTGTTTTATTAAGTACGGCATCGTGTAGAGGAAACCGTTTCCTGTTTGTATAGGCAGGGTAAGGGAAGAATTTTTAACTCCTTGAATATAGATGTGCAATGGGCTAGATATTTTGCGCCAGCTACAGCTCGAACACACTTCTTTTGAATTACAAATGCTCTTTGTATATCAATCGAGTTGCCCCAAATGATCAGTCCGTAGAGTAACACAGACGATACATATCCATGATACGCAGAGAGGGCGGCCTCTCTAGACGCTAGAATTCTAAGCTTTCGTAGCGCAAATACAAATCTGTCTAATCTGCGGCATACGTTATCAATGTGTAGTTTCCAGTTCAGATGCTTGTCTACTGTTAAAGCGAGGAAGGAAGCTGAGTAACAGTACTGATAGAATGGAAATTTAGATTAATTTTAAGATGTAGATCAGGCGAATGATAGTTCTGAATATATTTATTTTAGTTTTATCTGCGTTTAATTTGTGTTTATTATCCTCTAGACATTTAATAGTCTTGTGTATTTCACTATTTGCTTCGGCTTCTAGGTCACTCCTATCTTTACTTTTTTGCCTTAAGGCATTAAGTCCGGCATTTGTACTTTATTGTGCAATAAAGTTCAATAAGTAAGCCTTTGAATATCGTATCGGCAATTATTTCAACCATACTAAACTCAAATGACTTTAACACTAATTTAAAAAGCAACACCCCCGACCCAAGTAGCTGGTCATCAAGAGACCCTTAGTGATATAGAAAATGATACTAAAACTGCACAAAAATACAAAATTAGGAATTCATGAATCCTATATTGGCTGAGATCTTATCACTTTTTCACTTGAAGCTGAATATCTTGGAAACTACTGGTCCTATTTCCACCATACATAGCTAAGAACCATCTCAACGGTCAAGTCTTAGAAAAAACCGCACTAAAATTGGTCCATTCGTTTGGGAGCTACGATGCCACAGACAGACACATAGATACACATGTTAAACTTATAACACCCCTCTTTTTCGTCGCGGGTTACAAATAATGTTTATTACTAGTTTTTGGGTCAGGGCTATTACTAACGGCATCCTGGGGGCATTTTCCGAAAGGTTCGATTTTCAGTATTTGAACCAATGTTATATGGTTCATGTACACAATTTATTTATTAGTACGTGTAATAATAATCACTAGCCACAGGATAAGAAATGTCTGTTACTCTAACATTTAACTATTTTTTTCATATTTGTAAGCACTGATCCCAGTTGGTCAAAATAATAGCTTTTTATTTAGTAACTAGCTTTGCCGCGCGGTGTCCCTCGCTCATTTCATAGCCTATGTGTTCATACAGGGTGTGAGCTACCGTCAAACCATAATTTATCAAAATTGGTCAAGCTTTGAGCGTGATAAAGTAACAAACATAGACATAAACAAACTCACAAGCTTTCGCCTTAATAATATTAGTGTAATATATTTAAACACGTCTCTTTCTACAGATCCTGTCCGCCGTCCTAGCCTGTGCGTGCGCAGCGCCATCAAACTTCATCCCCATCCTGCTAGCACCGGGCGTGGCCATCCCCACCCTCTCGCCTGGGGACTTGCAGGCCGCTGCCATCAATGCCAAGGTCAAGGCAGAAGATGATGCCAGAGCGCTGGCAGACCAGGCGCGGCTAGCTGCTGATGTGGCCAGAACCCAGGCCGAGCTGGCTACAGAAATCCCAAAGGTAGTGCAGTAATTCTTATTTTCTCTATTGCTTTTCATAGTGATGGAGATAGAGCACACGTTTGAAACGTGGCTAGAGACTAAAGCGAAATGGTCTACAAGGAAAGGAGGTAATGTACCTCTTCTTTCATATATCTGTCTCTTGATCACTAGGCCAGACTGCTCGCACGCTGAACAATCTATGGAAGACCAAAAGATAAACTCTCTCATGGGCAAAAGATTATTACTTAAAAGTTTTCGTATGTCCGAAAGGTATTTTTACTCAGAAGCTGTCAAATTTTTAGGTTATTATAAATTTAATAAAGCATTTTGATTTGATTTTGACCACTTATTCTATCCTCCATGGTTCCTTATGATATTTTAATCAGAATCTTAAAAATATTATGGTCTCACAAAGAAATGTCTTTCAGAGCCCGCCCGCTCTTCCGATCGCCGAGCCTGATGCCAAACTGAAGGCCGATGACCAGACACAGCTGGCCGCTGATATCGATGCCAAAGTCCAGGCTGAAAACCAAGCTAGACTTTTAGCAGACCAAGCTCAACTAGCTGCTGATCTCGCCAAAGAGCAAGCTGAACTCGCGTTGGAAAACCAAAAGGTAGTGCCCCTACGCCCTCTGTAACTCTTTCATAGCTAAACTTAAGCACTTGCAAAGGTGCTGCTAAGCTGTCATGTGGTCAAATAAAAAGGTAAAGTATCTAGATTATCGTGCTTCGCTGCAATTTACCAACAAGCTAAATTGAAGTGAAATGCTTACCTAACCAACATAAGAAAAAGCCCTAGCGTTTAAGCAGAAGACTTATGAGAATGTGGCTACAGATGGAGTAAACGCGCTTAGACGTCTGAATGGACGAATTAATACGGTATTTTTGAGGTGTCAGACTTCTATGGCAATAGCAGATGATGTGGTCTCAGAAAAAGTATACACATTTCAGGCTAAACAGGTTAATATTGATGCCAAAGTGAAAGCTGACGACCAGGCCGTATTGGCAGACCAGACCCATTGGGTCGCAGAAATGGATGCCAAAATCAAGGCTGAGGACCAAGCTAGATTTTTAGCAGATCAGGCACGACTAGCCGCTGATATCGCCAGAGAGCGGGCTGAACTCGCATTGGAAATCCAAAAGGTAGTGATCTTCCCACCCTCTATATGGCTTCCTCATACAACGGATATAGCTTTCGCGTGACTTACACTGAAACTAAGGTTTCATCGTAATAAACCACCAGGTGAGAATCAAGTCAAATGCTTGCCTGCCATACATGCAAAAAACTAGCTTTGGAAGCATTACCAGAGGCCAACATGTTATATATTAATACAATGAGGCTACAAACTTGGTCAACCGCGCTTTAGGAGGCTTCTGGCGAAGTCGGGTTTATTTGATGGCATTTTGAAACGACTCGCCGAACTTTTATGAACTGCTATAAAAAATAATATAAATCATAGTAAGTTCATGGTCTCAGAAAATGTCTTCCAGACTCAACCCGCAGCCGAGATTGATACCAAAGTCAATTCGGAAGACCAGGCCAGATCATGGAGAGACCAAATTCAGCTGACCGATGATATCGATGTCAAAGTGATGGATGACGACCAGGCTATACTACTGGCAGACCAGGCACGACTAGCTGCTGATATCGCCAGAGAGCGGGCTGAACTCGCGTTGGAAAACCAAAAGGTAGTGCACCTTCGCCCTCTGTAACTCTTTCATAGCAACTAAGCTTAAGCACTTGCAAAGGTGCTGCTAAGCTGTCACGTGGTCAAAGAAATAAGAAAGTATCTAGATTATTTTATTATGCTTCGCTGCAATTTACCAACAAGCAAAATTGAAGTGAAACCTAGGCTTGCCTAACCTACATACAAAAAAGCCTTAGCGTATCAAGACCAGAACATATTAAAATGTGTCTAGAAATGAGGCGAGCTCGCTTATATGACTAAATTGACGAATAAATACAGGATTTTTGATGTGTCAGACTTCTATAGTATTAGCGAATGATTTGGTCTCTGAAAAAGTATACACCTTTCAGGCCATACCGCACGCCGCTATTGACGCCAAAGTGAAAGCTGGCGACCAGGCCAGGCTATTGGCAGACCAGACACAGTGGGTCGCAGAAATGGATGCCAAAATCAAGGCTGAGGACCAAGCTAGATTTTTAGCAGATCAGGCACGACTAGCCGCTGATATCGCCAGAGAGCGGGCTGAACTCGCATTGGAAAACCAAAAGGTAGTGATCTTCCCACCTTCTATATGGCTTCCTCATACAACGGCTATAGCTTTCGCGTGGCTTACACTGAAACTAAGGTTTCATCGTAATAAACCACCAGGTGAGAATCAAGTCAAATGCTTGCCTGCCATGCAAAAGACTAGCTTTGGAAGCATTACCAGAGTCCAAGATGTTATATATGAACGAAATGGGGCTACAAATTTGGTCAATCACGCTTTAGAATAGAGGGCTTCTGGCGAAGTCGGGTTTATTTGATGGCATTTTGAGACGACTCGCTGAACTTTTATGAACTGCTATAAAACCTAATGATATGGTATGTTAAATATAATAGTAAGTTCATGGTCTCAGAAAATGTTTTTCAGACTCAACCCGCAGCCGAGATTGATGCCAAAGTAAATTCGGAAGACCAGGCCAGATCATGGACAGACCACATTCAACTGGACGATGTTATCGATGCCAAAATGATGGCTGAAGACCAGGCTATACTACTGGCAGACCAGGCACGACTAGCAGCCGATATTGCAAAAGAGAAAGCCGAACTGGCTTTCGATGAACTAAAGGTATATTATATGACCTAGCGACATTCGTAAGCACTGATATTGGCAGACTAGATCGAATTGTCGAAGACTAAAAAGTTTTGCACATTAATATAAGACGCGAAATTTTTTAATCACTACATAGTATAAAACAAAGTCGCTTTCTCTGTCCCTATGTCCCTTTGTATGCTGAAATCTTTAAAACTACGCAATGGATTTTAATGCGGTTTTTTTTAATAGATAGAGTGATTCAAGAGGAAGGTTTATATGTATAATACATGCATAATTTATCAGCATTGCACCCGTGCGAAGCCGGGGCGGGTCGCTAGTATCTTATAAAACTCTTAGAATACGCACAGAACGAGAGTCTTTATACAACAGGTTTGGGAAAGATGAAGCCACTTTTGGTTCTATGTGTGGGTGTCTACAAACCAATCATAGCGACGTGGTGTTGCTTGTGACTTTGACGATGTTACAGATGCGCACACTGACGAAATTTAGCCCGTGACTAACCAAAACTGAAGGGCTGCTCCGATGTTCGAAATTCGTATCGTGCCGTCCCGCTCATTCAAATATTATTTGACACGAGATCGAAAGGGATAGCACGGTACAAATTAAGTTAAGACTAATGTACAATTATTTTATTTCCGATCGCATTAATGCCTATTATATCTTTCACAGGAAAAGGTAGAAGAAGCATCCTCAATAATAAAAGAGAAGAGCGAGGACCTATTCTGGAACGTCGAAGACAAAAAATGGCAAGCCGTCGACGCTGTGAAAACCTTTGAAGCCAAGATAGGCGGAGCTATAGCCAGCAACCCTGATGCTTTAGTCAAGCCTCTGACCTATCCGATCGTTGCACCAGTAGCTCTTCCGTACGCTAATTTACTTTATACTCCAGGATTGATACCTTTAGCTGGTCTTAAGGAAGAGAAACTGGTTAAGACTGCAGAGGGTGAGAAGGATTCCAAAGATAAGTTGGAGCAGGCGAAATTAGAGGGGCTGATGCTCTCGCAAGCTCCCATTAGTTACTTGGGCGCCCCGTGGGTGCAAACCCCCATAACCCTGTACCAGCCAGGAGTCCTGCAGCCTGTGCTTACGTCTGTGGTTAAGCAATGGTAGATAATTTATAAAATAGGCGGAATAAATGGTAATTTTTATGCTCTTTGTTTTACTTTTTTCCTTATAACCGAAAGCTCATAATCGCTTTAAATTTGAACGCCCTCACTTTCGGCTCGGGCCACAAACTCCTGCGATCTATGTAATGTACAGTCGCCATCAGATATATCGCAGCATATAAGGCGTTCATAAATATCGGAACACGACTCTTATTGACTGGGCGTCACAGTACATGTTCAGATATTTATGAACGCTTTATATGCTGCGATATATCTGATGGCGACTGTACTAATATGAACCTATGTATGAGTTTAAAGCATCAGCTAAACAGATTTCTGCTATTTTCGGTACACTGTTGTAAGGCATTCATGGATCACAGTCTGAACAAAAAGAGTACAAAATTAAAAAGTGGCAATACTGTAGTGTCGTCCCTTTCTAATCAATTTAAGAAAACGTGGACGATACGACAGTATTGCCACCTTTTAATTCCTACTCTTTTTGGTCAGACTGTACTTTTAGGATACTTTAACCAAACGGGGATGCAGTAAAAGAGGTTTATGATGTTTGACTATTTTGATGATTTTGTAGCTTTCTAGTACTCCAAAACACCCAAAATATGTACCGTAGCGGCAAACAATCTATCATACCTGTGTATTTTGTATGAAAGACGCCACAATTTAAAAATCGCCCCCGGGTTACCCTCATTTGGCAGAAAATAACAAAAAAAACCGAACGTAATGTTTCGCATAATGCTCATTTGGCAGAAATTTTCTTTAGTTGAAAGGGGAAAAATATTAAAAAATCTTTTGGTGTATCGTAGTCATACCCCTGTGCTAACTAGGGGCACGTTCATAGGGGTTTGATATCGATAAAAAATATGTCGATATATAAATATATTAATACATGCGATCATTGAATATTCTCAATTAAAATATAAAAGTTCGATATTATGTCTGATAAAGTTAATATTTTCATCTAGACGGCAATCTTTTATACCGACGAATATGGAAAAATTATTGATTGTATCATCATATCAGCCTATAGACGTCCACTGCTGGACAAAGGCCTCCCCCAAAGATTGATTGTATACTTATTATGAAAACTACCTTAACATCTAGACGAACAATGGACGTTTTATTGCTTTTATTTTAAAATGAAGAGAAAAAAAAAGTGTTTGTGTCAGCTCCGACGCACGACTGGAGTTTACTCTTCAGGCCAGGCGCGCACCACTTTTTTGTCGCAGAAATAAGCGTACTTATGGGTTTATGAAAATCGTGGTGCGCGCACTGTCATATAAACCCATATCTTGCGACACTTTAAACCACTATAGATTGAAAACTAATGAATATATTTTTATAATTATTATTTTTAATAACCAACAATAGTCAATTGTTTACGCACCAATAGTTCGTACAGTGAAAAAGTTTTACGGGGGAGCGGGGGAGCAATCAAAGATGGCGAGTTTCGATATTTCAATATAGGTATTTCTTAAAATTTCGGACTCTCAACAGTTTAATTTTGTTACAAGTTTTTACAATTCTTATTTACACATTTACACAAGGATATACATTTCAGTGCTGCTTTTTTGCAGGTACACGACAACTGTTGAGAGCCCGAAATTTTAAGAAATATATTGAAATATCGAAACTCGCTATCTTTGATTGCTCCCCCCGCTCCCCCGTGCAACTTTTTCACAGTACGAACTATTGGTGCGTAAACAATGGACTATTGTTAATGATTAAAAATAATAATTATAAAAATATATTCATTAGTTTTCAATCTATAGTGGTTTAAAGTTAACTCAAAAATGGAGCATTTTAGTAAAATTTCAAAAAATCTTAGAGAAAGTGTAAGAAATGTAATAGTGTGCTATATATTCGTGATCTACTCAATAAACCCTTTCATTTGATACCCCACACGGCATGGCTTGATGACTTTTTTTTTTAATTTGTATGGCATTTTTAATTGGAGGGGGACCACAAAACTGGTTGGCAACATTTGTTTGTAGGATGTCTGGGATCTATACAATATATATCAGAAGTCAGATTGAGGTCCGATATTTTTGCAAACGGATATCTCCTTGTAGCCTGCTCTAAGAAAAAGGCCTGATCTGACTTGGTTGTGAATTGTTTGCCTGTAAAGAGGCAGGTGGCGACGTAATTGCGCCAGCACGAATGCCATGGGTTCTACTGATGTGTATATTAAGTCCTTTCTGACCTTTAAAGAAACGAATCTGGGAGCAATGTGGGCACTGTACGGAATTCTCCAGCGACAGCGACACAGACCTGGAAGCGACATTCTGAGAGGAGCCCGTGCTATTAGGATTCATCAAGTAAACTATTAAAAAACGCAATAGATAAAAACTTACGGCTACGATAACAAATAAAGTATTTAAAAACCGCTCCAAGTTTCGGCATACAAATTGCCCCATAAAGTTCATGGGGGAAGCGGTGGTTTATAATTGCACATATAACTAGATAGTACTCATGCACTGATAGCAATCACACTCGTAACATGATAGAGATTCACGCAAAATATTAGCAAAAACTTGAAAACAAAAACACATTTCTCAGCTGTTGTAGATTGACAACTGTCAGTCAAGCTGCCCGATGCGCACTTGCGCAGCAACGCGCCGTGTAGGCCGCCGGCCGCCGCCGCAGTCTCCGCGGAGAAATTATGAATATGTTTCTTGTCTATGTTATTTGTTAAGCCTCTTGTGGTAATTTAAAATAAAAAATAAATGGCAGAGAACAATTAATATTAATTTTCTCTAACGGAAGCCATGTTTTCCCGTTGCTAAGTACATTTAAAATACATTTCATCAAATAAACATCTCGGTGATGGTCATTTTATATCGGGGTCTTAGTCTATAACGCTTAACGTAACGCATAACCTGCTAATTTAAGAAGTCGTATTTTTACCCCGATCGTATACTGAGATACGACTTTTTAAATTAGCACGGCAGATACGTTCGATTTTACACCCCATATTTTTCATACCCCGGGCTTATATATGAAAATCGATAAATATGTTGATAACATTTAGATCTTGACAGTGACATCGATATATTTTTCGTCGATAAAATATTTTGCTACATCGTTTTAGTATCGGTGCCCCCAGTTAGCACAGGTATGATCCTTAGTAGATTAGAGTAGGTTAGGTTAGGATTGTTTTATAACTTTTCACAGAAGCAAATTGTGTCCGTAGAATAACAATTATGCGAAATGAGCAAACATAAATAAACCATCGGCCCATCGAGTTAAAAAAAAAATGCGTTTTAAGATTAAACATTTAGTAGGTACTATTTAGAAGTTCCAATAGAATAATAAATGGAACTGAACTAAAAATAATACATATTTTTATATTTGCTACCTATACAGTATTGCCAATTTTCATGTAAATGCTAATCCTTGTCCAAGATCCAGATCTCATTAATCTTAAAAATACAATGACTCACATAAACCAGGTGCAAACTTAACGCGGCCAGTTATTTTATTTGATGGTACGGACGGAATCCTTCGTGCGCGAGTCCGGCTCGCACTTGGCCGGTTTTTTTTATTTGATTATAAATTCTGCCGAGGCCGATCGAAGATTTCCATAATACACAACTGCAACAGAATTATGCAGCTATGTGTATTTGCATACCGAGTATTTTCTGAATTCGTTTGTAGGAATGTTAGCATGATTACATTAGGTTGTGATAAGGATAATACCATCGACCAGGTGATATACAGGGTGATCAATCCAAATGGGTCAGTAGGGAGATAACGAAAACTATAAAAGATGGGGAAATGTATGCTTAGGAACCATGGTATCGATTTTAAATTTAATATAAAAACTACATTCAATTTTCTTTTATAAGTCTCATACATAACCGAGAATTGAACCTGGCTGGTTTAAATTCTGTAAGTAATCGCATGTCGTATTACACAAATGCATGGCCTGAACCAGAAACCGAGTAACTGACTCCTTAGATTGTACCTGACTAGTTTAAGGGACACTGTTCTAATAAGAAAACATATCAAACGTACATAAATTGTGATAAACCGTCATACTTTCTTGTAGTTTCTATATTTTATTCTTACACTTTTCCTCATTTATGAGAACTACGTATAGTTAAGTTCATATTACTGTAATAGTTAAGTACTTATCCTTTATGAAAAAATGACTGACTGTTGAGTTTCTTTCGGCGTTTCTTCTCAACAGTGGTCTCCTCTTGTGAAATGCCGGTAGACTCAGACATGTAAAAGTACCCTTGAGGCCAATATGCAGAATAAAGTTCATTATTTCATTATTGTAACATTCTTTACAGCAATTTTGGCCGGTTTAAGTATGAAGTTATGTATGAGATTTATAAAAAAATTATAAATTATAAAAGTTTTTATTAAGTCTAAAATCGAGGCCATGGTTCTTAAGAACAGATTTCCATATCTCTTATAGTTTGTGACTTCTCCCTACTGACCCATTTGGATTGATCACCCTGTATAATAATTATAATTCTGCAATAACGGTAAGACATCTATCACATAAAACATTTTATTTATATATTTAAACTTTATTGCATAATACAAAAAAATCGGCCAAGTGCGAGTCTGACTCGCGCACCAAGGGATCCGTACAAATAATTTAGCTGGCCGGGTTAAGTTAAGTTTGCACCTGGTATGTATGGCACCCGATACAAATGAGGTGCAAAGTTAACGCAACCGATCACGTTTGTTGTATGGGAGCCCCACTTAAAAAAAAAAAATATTCTGTTTTTTAGTATTTGTTGTTATAGCGGCAGAAATACATCATCTGTGAAAATTTCAACTGTCTAGCTATCACGGTTCATGAGATACAGCCTGGGACAGACGGACAGACAGACAGTGGAGTCTTAGTAATAGGGTCCCGTTTTTTACTTTTTGGGTTTGGAACCCTAAAAATGTCATATTTCAGCAATTTTGAACAATGATCGCGAGGTCTAGAGTCACAAAGCTACTAGGCAGCTTAGGACACCGAACCAGACACTTATATACCGGTTGCAACAATAATAGCGGCCTAGAGGCCGAGAATGGGGCCTGGGCTAGTCAACGAATAGTCCAGGATCCGGCTGCAGTAACTGCAATGATATCTATAACTTTTTTTTTTTTTTGATTTTCATTGGAAATCAGTTTTCTATATCGACCTCTCTATATAAGGTAACGATTTCAGGTTTTTTTATAGCGTTTAAATTTGAACTCGTCAAAAGTGAAACATAGAATTCTGTAATATTGAGCCAGCGACTTAGCATTCCAATAGAGGCAAACATTAGGCAATGTTATCGCTAATGAGCGATCTCTTCCAGAAATCCTTTGAGTAGTGGATTAATAGATGAAATTATATGAGTAGGCGAAGCAAAGATAGATTATTATGTAATATGTATCTATAGTTTATATTCGTATTGGGTATTTAGTAGTTGTAGCCCTTTGCTTCCTAGTATTTTTTTTTCAATGTTTCATTTCCCGAAAAATCGTTTCGCAGAATTTTTATTCCTATCATACATTTCTCATAATTCTTGCAAATATCATCCTATTGATTAGGTTAAGTTAGGTTAGGTTAGGTTTGTTTTATAAATGGCGGTCCCCGATTCCTGGGGGCTTGGGGAAGTGGGTGAGGGTAAGGCACACTGCTATGCTACAGTGTGTCTTTCTATGAGGGTTCGCCCTAGGGCGAAAGTGCCGGTGGTGTCGTGGTGGCATGTTCGCGATCCCATGGCATCACCACTACGGCACGGGTTGGCAGCATCCCAGAGTTTTAGTGGGTAGGCTAGTCCTTAGGACTACGGAGCCCCACATCACCAATGCGTAATATTTGACTCGACCCTCGGGGGTTGATCTCGTAGTCATGTTACGTAGTTGTATGCAATCCAATGCATTTCTCCGGGTAAAAAAAAGGTTTGTTTTATAATAAATAGTTTACGGTTGCAAAGAAAAATGCTTTTTACAAAATATTTCGAAGAAACATTCGACGAAACATTCGACTAAAAATTGTATACATATCTCGTCTGTTGACCACCGAAACTCACTAAGTAACAAATACCTACTTAAAACAAAGCTCGTATCTCAGTGTCAATCTACTTACTAGATACGAGGTTTTGAAGAACAGCGACAGAAATTTTAGGCAGTGTTGGTGGTCACCAGGCGATCTGACAACTCAAGAAATTCTCATCCGGCTCTCGCACTACACCTAACTAGACCCACTTAGCATTTCACAAGGTTCTAGAACAAACGATATGTCAAGAATATGAGATATATACTCAAAAGGAAACTCATTACTGTTCGTTTCCTCAATTCGCTATATTAATTATGATTTCTCATAATTTTATTCAACTTTCGTAAAAGGCTTATCGCCGGTCGCCCTTTGGAATTAATTCAATGCGATTATGGCCGTATTATGGGGTGGTTAATGGAATTAGAACCGGTTGACCTAGAATGTAACTAAGATACCTACCTATTTTAACTTCCAACTTGAATCGATTTAAACTATTGATACAAAGATCAAAGCTCAAAAAAAAATTGAAATACGTAACCTGGTAGAAGAGACCGGGAATCGATCCCGATACCTCTGGATTGCCGGTCTAATTCGTTAACATTTCCGCCACCCAAACGCCCAAGCAAACTTTTGATTTTTTCCTTACGGTTTGTGTGTTGATCTTTACATTATTTAAATCAATTTACCGATCGACCGAGCGAGCGCAGCCTCTCCATTTCAGTTTGGCCAGAAATTCTTTCGTATGTCCTGATTTTCGGATGTCCAGGTCCGGCTGGCCTCACCTACAGAGCGTATTTCTTAACAGATTGTCATCAAATTTTGTGAGCTGTTCGATAATTATATACAATTAAAAAAAAAAAGACATCCAGACATACGAAAGAAATCTCGGCGAAGCTGAAACATTGAAGCTCCGCTCGGTCGGTCAATTAGGTTCTTAAAGTTGTGTGATATCCTAAAACATTTTTTTTTTCTTTAGACAGTAGTTTTTGGAATTATGAAAATTCAGAATAATGTTCACTTAGCCAAGAAAGTGTACCACTTTTGGATCTTATTCCTTAAATCATATATGAAATTGGGGAATGCGGTTCCTATTTTGAATGGCGAGAACCGGGAATTCCCATACTGGATAAGTATAGAAAAATAATACCGAGAGCACACCCTACATGAAATAGTGTCAAAAAGTGGTAGACCATTTTTTGGCTGACCGTATCGCAACGCCTCAATTTATTTATTTAAATTAGTTACACAGCATAACTGTAAATAAACCAAGGCACAGTGAACTACAAAATTACATTACAAAAAAATACTTAAATCTAATTTGATTTAGGCGACGTAACAGCATGGCTCCGTTGCGTCGTCTGATCTGGTGCAGGATTCGGCAGATTGCCTCAAACGCCTCCAGGGAAAGGTTGGAGGCGTTTGAGATGTGGTACTAGAGGAGGATGGAAGGCATAAGCTGGACGGAAAAAATCTCAAATGAAGAGGTCTTGAATAGGATAGGACAGAAACAGACACTACTAACACTAATAGAAAATAGAAGAGGAAATATGATAGAGCATTTGCTAAGAGACTTTTTCCTAAAAAATATCATAGAAGGAAAAATCGAAGGAAAGCGAGGTAGAGGAAGGCCAAGACGAAATTACTTTGAGCAAATAAAAGAAAAGGTTAAAGTCATGTTTTACCAAGAAGTGATGAGGAAAGCCTGAGAAAGAACTGGTGATTGATACACCGACAAGGCCGCAGCTCTTAAATTGACAAGTGGACAAACCTGACATACACTGAATGGATTCCCCACTCATGTCATACATATTATCAAAAGCCGGGGCAGATTAAATATACAGTGAATATTTTTTAAATTAATAAACAAAAAGAATCTTAAATATACATAGGTGTATTTAATATCCTGAGTACGTTATTAGGAATAGGTCTGAGCCTATACCTAGTGGTATGCTTAGGCTTAGTAATATAATCTTAATAAATTAAAGATCCACTCTGAGCATTGTAAAACCAAAAAGAAAATTAAGTGAAAAATAACCAGCTGTTTTTTTGAAGTGAAAACTTCTTTACCGGTGCTTGGCAATTTTTAGATGGGTAAAAAATGTTAAACTCGCGTCAGATCCACCGCACCACAGTTGTTAACCTAGCAACCGTGTCTGTTTCAAAGCAAGGGGTCTTCGAACAACAAAATGTTGTAAGTGACAGATAGTGAAGCGTAATCATAAACTTACATTTGAAAGAAATAGAGATTAAAATTGAAATCAAGTGTCAGTGAGATATAATAAAATCGGAGTTTTCACTTCTGCCGGCACTCCCGGAGTGCAACCCGTCCTTTTTTTTTAAAGAAGAAGTATCGCAACGGTGTACTTGACCATACATGAGTAAATTCCGGTCATGCCTCGTTACCGCATCGCAACGCATTCGAAGCGTCCGTCCGTGCGCCGAATATCGTCACAATACTGCACTGAATCATGCCCATTGTGACATGCACCAGTTAAAGAACTGTTCCGAAATTCATCGTGACATAACTGTGAGACCATTTCGGGTCATTTCTGCCATGCTACGGCAAAAGGACGTATCTTAGTATTGACATCCGTATAAACCGATTTAAAAAAGAGATGGTTCTTAAGTCGACGCCTTTGTTTTATATTGCTAACTTAGAAACCTATCGGTATCCTGTCTCAACTCCGAAATATTTTTGCCCATCTGTAACGTTTCGCCAAATACGGTATCTGATGACAGCTCAAATCAGCTACTCTTTATGAAATGTCAAAAACGATTTGCTAGTATGAAGCTTCTATGATGATACAGGCATGTGACGTCATAAAAAGCAGTAGTCAAAACACGTCTTCCTTTTAGTTATTGTACAATTAAAAATAGTATAATGTCCAAAGGTTAGTGATAGTTTATTTGGTTCCGCGTATTTTTTAATGTGTCTTTAGTGGTTTCAATGCCACAATTTATATTCACTATAGTCAAACACCGTATATTCATCTTTCATCTCTCCCAACTCCAGACTGTAGTCCTTTTTCTCTTACTCAATTTTCCGACAGTGATGTTAAGAAGAACGTACTATCTATTAATTCCAACGCTGTCGGTACCGATGACGTGAGTCGAAATATGATCCTTCCCATCCTTGATCTCCTTGTTCCTATCATAACCGGCATTCTAAATTCTTCAATTTCATGTAGTGTATTCCCGACTATCTGGAAAGATGCGGATATTATTCCTTTACCTAAAAAACCTAATCCTTCCTCTTTTTCAGATTATCGCCCCATTTCCATTCTTCCTTTCCTGTCCAAAGTCCTTGAACGTTTGATTTCCCAGCAACTCACTTCTTTTCTTAATCGCAATGATCTCGTTAATCCTTACCAGTCTGGTTTCAGATCAGGTCATAGCACGGCTACTGCTCTCGTAAAAGTTACAGACGATATTCGGTCAGGTATGAGTGATCGGAAACTGACGGTACTGACGCTGCTTGATTTTAGTAACGCGTTTAACACGGTAGATTTTGATATTCTACTGGCGATACTACGTTCTCTTAACATATCTCCTGCGGTTATTGATTGGTTTCATAGTTATCTTACCGGCCGTCGGCAACGTATAAAGGTGGATACTTCCCGTTCTTCTTGGTGCAGCACGTTGGCCGGCGTTCCGCAGGGTGGCGTGTTGTCTCCATTGTTATTTTCTATTTTCATTAATTCCATTACTCGTAACTTATCTTCTTTTTATCACCTTTATGCCGACGATCTACAAATATATTCTCAGGGTATGCTTGTTGATCTGCCATCGGTCATATGCTCAACGAATTGTGATTTAGAGCGCATTTTGGAATGGAGTAGAGGCTATGGTTTAAAAGTAAATCCTGCTAAGTCGCAAGTTATTGTCATTGGCAGCTCTAAGATGATCGCCAAAGTCGACTTTGCAAACTTGCCACCTATTCAGTTCGATGGCGTTCTGATTCCTTTCTCTCTGCAAGTTAAAAACTTAGGTATTATCATGGATCGCACTCTTTCTTGGGTGCCTCAGCTCAGCGAGGTTAGTAGGAAGGTGTTTGCCTCAGTGGCTTCACTGCGGAGACTTCGTAATTTTCTTCCCATCGCTACTAAAATTACCCTTGCTCAAAATTTACTCCTCTCTATTTTGGATTACGCTGATGTTTCCTATGTTGACCTCTCGGAGGAGCAGCTTAACAAACTTGAGCGTATTCAAAACGTCTGCATTAGGTTTATATTTGGGTTACGCAAGTTTGACCATGTCTCTAGTTTCCGTTCACAACTCAAGTGGCTCCCTATCCGCCTTCGTCGAAACTTTCATATTTTGTCCCTTCTCTATAGTGTTCTTTTTAACCCTGCAACTCCCCGCTACCTTAAAGATCGTTTTAGTTACCTGTTATCAGTTAGATCTGCTCAAAATTATTTACTCTCTGTTCCGGCAGCAAAGTCTAAATTTTATTCGAATTCTTTTACATTTAAAGCCATTCTATTATGGAATTCTCTTCCATTGGATCTGAAGAAGGCTAAATCACTATCTGTTTTTAAGATTAAATTAAAAGATCACTACTTGTCGCTCCCATAGCTTATTGTGTGCTATTGGTAATTTTCCTAGCTAAGTTGGATATCAGCTGTGTTGTATTTATTATTTTTCTTGTGTATATGTGTATTTTTGCCTATATTATAATATATGTATATTATTTGTATATATGTATGTTTATCTTTATATATATTTATTTAAGTATGTGTATGACTTATACTTTATGTTATTTATGTTGCTGAATTTTTTTTTTTTTTATCTCACCACCTACTCTTTCATTGTTTATTTTTGCTTATTCTTCTACCCAATGGTTGTCTGGAAGAGATCGCTCTTTAGCGATAAGACCGCCTATTGTCTACCATTTATAAATTAAGGTTTCAATTGTAAAAAATTTCTTGTTGGTGTGCAATAAAGAATTGTTGTAAGTATTGTATTGTATTGTATATTTTCATTTGTCCGAAAGCAATTTTTTCCTGAAACCCTTAATATTTTCAGGATCTGAAAAACATCAGGATGGTCAGCAGGGTTAGGTTAGGTTAGTATTCTAGGTTACTATTCTGTAAAATTATAAGTTTTAGAAAAAAAATATTTTCGGACAAACGAAAATTTGGCAAAGCGATAATTTAAAAATTTGGTAAACCAAAAATTAGTGTTTCAGATAGGTAACCGAAACCGACGATTACATATTAAGTACGATTTCAACCAAACGTCAAAAAACGGAGTAGGCTATCAGTTCGCCGGGGATTTCTCGAAAACGGCTGGGCCGATTTGGAAAATTCTTTTTTGATTCGATGTGTTTTTTTTAAATAGGTAAAGTCATTCAAGAGTAAGTTTTATACGTATAATACATGAATAATATAGCATTGCACCCGTGCGAAGCCGGGGCGGGTCGCTAGTAGTCATATAACATAACTTTGTTTCGTTGAAGTCGGTTAATTTTTGTTAAAAAGTGATCAAACTGACATGTGGGATTATACTGAATGGTCTGATGAGCATATCTTAAGCGTGTCACACACTAAGCAGATACCTACGATATGATATCTGTATCTCAATATCGCTCCCTAATATGTGTACCTAATTACTAGTACCTATTAGTTGAATTATATACCTACCTGTTAACTTGACTTGTAAAACATTAACTTTTATCAATAAATGTCTTGTATCTTGTATACAATTCAGTGAGCTAACACACACAGCGTAGATAACTTATATTTTATCGTGAAGTATCTGTGGGCACCGACGTATATCGAAAGATGGCAAAGATATTATCTGCGTATATAAATATGGTATAGTATTTTATCTGCAGATAGATACAGGTTGATATCTGCAGATAGAAACAAGTCTACTCAGTTTGAAGGATTTAGACTGAATGTATCGTCTCGTATATTATCGTATCTGCTTAGTGTGTGATAGTTTCAGATCATTAAGTTATTATACGCAGATAAAATATTATCGTATCTGCGTAGTGTGTGACACGCTTTATGCATTAATGAATCAGGGCTCGAATAACGAATGGCAATGAAAATATTAATTCCATTAGATTAGGTTACTGAATTATCCAGTTACCTTCTCGATTGTTCGAGATAAACGCGCATAACGGCCACCCCGCCTAGCACGACTACGCTTCGCGACTTGTCGCGCGACATAGCATCACCCTTCACTCTCTCACAGTACAGCGAAGAAAGAGATAGGTAATATTTCTCGCGCGAGAAAGAGTCGCGTGTCACAGTTTTACGTGGTTTTGCTAGAGGTGCTGGCCATGACTTCGGTCTTGGCGGCGTGCGGCAGCGGTGCGCGGTTCCTGTCTCGCTCACTCGTATGGCCGCCGCGCTTAGATCTCTCGCTCAACCGCTCGTCGCGCCGCTTGCCGCTGAAAGTCGTGGCATGTGTGATAAGGTAGATGCAGACTTTAACTAAGAGTGGAACTCTCTTCCTGCGCACCTATTTACTGAATAATATAACTTGAATATCTTCAAGTCGAGAGTGAATAGGCATCTTCTAGGCAAACGTGCTCCGCCTTCATCTTAGGCCTTATCGTCACAACATCAGATGCGATCGAGTTCAAATGATTGGCTAGCTCTTAGATAAAAAAAAGCTAAACTAAACGTGACATCTAAGTGACATTTCATGATACATAGCCATCAGCTGACGACATAGTTCGTTGTTCTTACAATCCGAGTACAAAGGCGAGCCTTGTCAAAACGGACAATGGGTTTATAGTTAATGACCGCTATCCATAATATCACCACTATATGCCTATTTTAGCGATGAGCTCTAAAGGTGAACATAAGAAATATACAGTAAATCTATAAGCCCCTAGCTAGGGCAACAACCTTAGTCTAAATCTAGTTTTGAGGCAGTATGTCCGGAAGGCTGCCAGCTGACGACATAGTTCGTTGCTGTTACAATCCGAGCGCAAAGGCGAGGGTCGTCAAAACCGAAAATCGGTTTATAATGACCTCTATCCATTAATATCACCATACTTTAGCGATGTGCTCTATTAAAAGAACATAAGAACTATAACAGTAAACCTGTAAGCTAGCCCTACCTAGGGCAACGACCTAAGTCTAAATCTAGTTTGGAGGCGGTATATCCGGAAGGCCGCCAGCTGACGACATAGTTAGTTGCTATTACAATGCGCGCGCAAGGGCGTTTTAACCAATGAACGGACAATGCATTGATATTCGGACGTATAGTTTTTAGTAGAGATGGGCCGACTAGTCGAGAAAGCCGACTATTCGGCATCATTTCTAGTCGGTCGATTAGTCGGAAAAAAATGCCAAATAGTCGTCACTTTCTTAATTACGAGAAAATTAAAACATGTATGTAAAATATTATTACCAATATTTTATCCAAATTCGACAAATATCATCATAATATTTGAAGTTTTCAAGCAAAAGGTCTGTAAATCTGGTATTAACGTCAGTTTGTTGTTTTGATTTTCTATAAGACAATTTAGTTTGAGGATCTTTACAGAATGATTCTCCATATTTAGATGTTCTTCACAGTATTTTTGTTAACAAACCCGGTCTTCCTATAATATAAATAACCGATCTACATTTAACCACGCAGTTGCCACCCTTTTGTTCGACACCAAAATCACCATATTGTAAAGTCGTAACGGCCACCTCGAAAGTTTGATTTATCATACACTCTCTCTCTATGATCAAATAAAGCGTGAGCAAGTTCGACTCGCACTTGACCAGTTTTTAGCATGATTCTTTAATTGTTGACTAAGGGCCGATTGTTCAATCACCAGATAAAACATATCTGTCAGATTGTTGGCTGTCAATTTTCTTTTATATGACGGGAGAAAAGGATAGCAATAATTTTAACTGGCAGATAAATGTATCTGGTGATTGAACAATCGGCCCTAAGGCTTTAAAATCGAAACTGAAGGTTTGCAAGAGAGCGATGGATCGCAGTAAACAATACAATACAATACAAATCCACTTTATAGCACACCTCAAATACACAGGGATACAAAACAGGAGAGATATACAGTAAAAAAAAGCAGAGGTCAAAAACAGGCGGTCTTATCGTTAAATACTGATCTCTTCGAGACAACCTTTAGGTATCGGAGTAGATCAACAAGAGAATTGAATAATGCAAAGCAACTTTAAGCCACCAAAATTAACTACAAAAAAAACGTACATAAATAACAATAATCAGATACATACAATACTAAGACATAATAACAACATATGCAGAGTAGAATAGATAGCAAACCAGAGTCAGTCGCATAGTACGAGTAAGAGGAGCGATTTTCAATGCACTGTAAATTAAGGCAGAGATAAATAATCACGTTTAAGGTGAGATTTATATAGCAAGAGATTGTGCACTTAGATCAGAAGGGGTGAGTATACTAGGTGTTCGGAGGACTGATCGAATCGGAAACACGGAACTGCGCTCCAAAACTGGTATAGTAGATGTGGGTGTCAAGACCGCAAAACTGACATGGGACTGGGGTGGACATGTCTGTCGCATGGATCCGGTAAGGTGGGCCACAATAGCTACCCAATGGATCCCACAAGATGGATACCAGGACGGACGCATACCGAAAAAGAGACGCGTTCTGCAGAGAATGACAGAACCCTTAGAGCATAGACAAATGGAGATGTCATAACGTAAACTCTTCGAACAAATTTTTTCGCCAATTTTAGCGGGGGGCGAGGTAAACACGTACAGCACACCACCAAAAGACGAATAACTCCACAGACACAAATTTTGCTGTTGCGATAAACGCACACTACAGCAAAATTCAACACATCAAAAATGACATGCACACAGATACTGTTTTCACGTAACTGTGCAGCATACATAAGAAAAACATAGTGATGGGACACATATAAAGAATGAGTTAAATCATTTTAATGAATGAACTGAATTGTCTTATAATTGTCTATTTATTGTGAAATTTGAAAACTGTAAATTCTGTATATTGAAGATGTTATCCAATAAATATATTTGTTTCTATGTATAATTATCCGTCTATATTTATTGTGTACTTATCACTCTCGCATAACTAAACTGTGAAATAAAACTGTCGCCCGCGGTTGTGTCGGGCTTAAACAATCACGGACTTCTAAAACAAGTAGGTACACTCGACTTCATATTGTTGTTGCTAAAATGAAACCACTTAATTTTCGCTATTTTGGAGCCGATAGCTATGTGCAAGTTGTGTGAGCGTCCATGGATCTAATATTAGAGATTCACAGATCGTCACAGATCAAAGAACCGTTTGCCTGAAATGTCAATTTTAGTAGACGTTCACGCATGATGCTTTGAATGGGCACTGAAAACAACTGTCATTCCCTATGGAATATTTAGTCCAACGTGCTTGTAGTTTAGAGGTCAGTGAATATAACCTTCAGGAAAAGAACGTACGCCCCTCTAAAAATTAAGGTGATTATATGAAACCACATATAAAGTGACTTAAAAATATGAGTAAATAATAAGTAAAGAGAAAACAATAAAACAAATTGTTATTAATTTAATTAGAATTACCACATATAAAACAAAATAAAAAAAAGTTATAATTAAGTAAATATATTCATCTATCTATCAGCCACAGACGTCCACTGCTGAACATAGGCCTCCACAAGAATCGTCACAACCCTCGCTACGCTGCGCTTTCCTATACGTGGTCGCCACTCTAGCACTTTGCTGACCTAACGGCCATCGATTCTCCGGACTACATGGCTTGCTCATTGCCACTTCAATCGTGCAGTCCTGTGAGCTATGCCGGTTACCTTGGTTCTTCTGCGGCATATTCTCATTTCTCATTCTATAAAAGAAAAGAAGAATACGGAAATAAGGAGGCAGCAGTGAAGATGGAAAGAATATGAAATAAAGTCTATAAATAATAGTATATGTATAACGCATATACTCATAGCCCAGCATTAAATGTTCCTTTTACCTAGATATACTTTTAGCAAACAATTATTTTCATTTTTATATTAAATTTCAACATCGTATGTCTAGAGAAAGGTAATATTTCTAATTCACCTTACAAGATTTAAAAATAGCATACATCTATACCTATTATTAAATTCAATCACTACAAAGTATAGAACAAAGTCGCTTTTTGCTGTCTGCCTGTTTGTCTGTCTGTCCCTATGTATGCTTAGATCTTTAGAACTACGCAACGGATTTTGATGCAGTTTTTCTTAATAGATAGAGTGATTCAAGTGGAAGGTTTATAATATGTATAATACATGCATAATTTATCAGTTTTGCACCCGTGCGAAGCCGGGAGGGTCGCAAGTATCTAATAATACACTACCTAACTATTAAACGAACTGCAGTGATCGAATGAATGAATGATTCATTCAAATGTTGAGTCGCAGTTTTGACTTTGTCACATCCCTCGCCCCTGTACCACCGTTTTATGTTTACATTTTTCTGTCGTTTACGTATCGCAACGGTTTTTTTCTTTAAATGGAGATTGTACTTTAAAACACATTTAACACTTCGTAAAAATACTTACCTGTGATAGGAAACGCGATCTTGTTACGTATTTGAGCTGTCAGATCGCCTTTTACAAGAAAATATCTGCACAATTCACCATTTTTAGAGAGAAGTGTCACGCGACACAGATCAATGCAAAATGGCGGTGAAGCGACTTCAAGTAGTTTTATATAACGTGCTTGACCAGTTGACCAGTTATTTTGCCGGAGGGGGTCGCCCGTCCATGGCATCTCCTGTCATTAAATACTCAAAGACAGAACCACACTGGCAATAGGGTTGAGTGGAGAAAAGAAGGGGAGGCCTTTGCCCAGCAGTGGGACACCAAAACAGGCTATAAAAAAAACTTTGATTATATTGGAAAAAGGCCTGGTCAATAAATGAAATTATGTCAATTGTTATTAGTTTCTAAGTTTAAGTATCCATATCCATACTAATATTATAAATGCGAAAGTGTGTCTGTCTGTCTGTTACCTCTTCACGCTTAAACCGCTTAATCGATTTTGATAAAATTTGGCATGGAGATAGTTTAAGATCCGAGGAAGGACATAGGATAGTTTTCATCCTGGAAATTATCCCTAAAAAGATTGAAAAGTGAGTAAGTAATTCATGATGACATTGATGACCCTGTAGGAAATGTAATGATTAGACCAAAAGCACAATTGCTCTTACATTTGCTTAGGCGCTTTTAATAATCCCTTTTATTAATTAAGGTGATGAGGTGGATATCTATCGTGTTGTACGAGGTTGCTTCCATACTTCCAAGTTCCACGCGGACGTAGTCGCGGGCAAAAGCTAGTAAATATATATATTTTTAAAATTTTCATCGGTTTCCGCAAAAATAATATAAAACAAAGTCGCTTCCTGCTGTCTGTCCCTATGTATTACAATTACGCAACGGATTTTGCTATTACGTTTTTTTAATAAATAGTTATTCAAGACGTAGGTTTATATATACGAGTAATAGGTAATACATGCATCATTTATCAGCATTGTACCTGTGCGAAGCCGGGGCGGTCGCTAGTGTTAAATATATGAGCTTCTCTGACGTTTCGGTAGCTTTCCAGTTACCGTTGTCAAAGATTGATAACGACGACAGGTCGTATCCGTACTCTTTGGGTACGGAACCCTAAAAATTACGCGTACGAAATTGCGGACACCTTTTAGTATCTTTTAAGTTTATTTGTTATTAAAACACTCTATGGATACTTGTACGAAATAAAGAATTTATTATTATTATTTCGCATATTCATTTCATTTCTTAGGTTAAGTTTTTTTACAAATTTACTATCTTCCAACCTTATTCATGTGAACAATGATATGTTTAACTGAATAAACATTATTTTTACAAGTTGGTGGGAACCGTAACTGGTCTTTTGTCGCCTATATATTTAAATAGACAAATTAAGCTGACGACATAGTTGCCGTCGGTTACATAGTGAAGGGCGAATTTAATACTTTTAAAAAACTGGTTGAAATCGGCAATTACATGAACCTCCTTCAAGAGTTGTTTATTCATTTCATCTTTACTGCACAAAAGAAAAACAAAACGTACAAAAGACTGATTTAATGTCTCGAGGCCTCTGCCAGCCAACCATAGGGTAAAGCAGAAAAAATAAGTTGGATCATTAAAATCATTAGATATATGTTACTATACATATAGTTTACCCGTGGCTTCGCTCGTTCAGCCGTTCAGATGTTTAAAATATCAAACCTCACTATATTCACCTATAAAATGCTATTACAAAATATGCTAACACAAAAGTCGCTTATGAATTATTATGTTATCCCGATAATATATAAATAAAAGTTATAGGTAATATTTCGTTTGTTACGAGTGTGTCTTAAAAATTGTAAACATATACATTCTTTGCATCTGGTTATTTTCTCTGTATAAAACCTACGTTGAATTAGTCTGTAAGTAATAAAAAAAAAAAAAAAAAATGCTGGTACGAATTTTAAACCGCATCCTGGCTGAAATTCCACAGAAATCGAGGAAACAAGTTCGTGCATTCCATTCGAAAACCAGATTATCCCTAGAGTTGGCAAACATTTGAATTTTGAACTTAAGAGGCCTTATTCCATTTAAAATGCTGATTGTTTTAGACATTTTTCTCTATGATCAAACATGTTTATTAACATATTATTGATGTTACTACCTAGAACAGGGCTATTGGGATTTATTGGTACATGTTTGAAACCTACAGTTTGAATTTTTCATTGATAATTTTTGTTTCAAAAACTACTCGAGTTTGACAAAATTCACGCGGAAAATTAGTTTTTTCAACTTATTTTCGACTGCGCCCAAATAAAGCATAAAATAGCTACGTTACTACCTAGAACTCGGGGAAAAGTATTATTCACTTCAAAAAGTTGGTTGAAATTAGCAATATATTTGTCATTATTATGAAAAAATAAAATTTAAAAGGAATAAGGCCTCTTAATTTAGCGATAATATTTCAGCGCCATTTATAGAGCAAGTGGCGCCGCAATTGACAACATTGCATATTTCTAACAGCTGGAAATTAATATAGAGATCGACAGGGCTTTGTGTCGTGTACTACGCGCAAAAAATATCTTTGAATTTATTCTTCTGTATTTAAAGAAATATAAGAAAATACATAAAATTACCGCAATCTAAGACAGTTAGGCCTGAATACGGTTGTTGTCTTAGACCCAGCAGCGAAAAAAAATGTTTAATTTTGACAATGTCATGTGAACCTCAACGTCATTGCGTTCCTATTTCCTATTAGAAATCAGACTAAAGTAACCGTTCCATTCAGTCATAGTTTGGTGTGGTTGCCACAATTTAAAATGATTAAGTTTTTATAAATTAATAATAAAATAAATAGTTATCTTAGCAAATAAATAAAAACATTGATTACCTACTTCATCTTTCTAAGCAGAATTCAGATAGTATTTTTAGAACATTCGAAATTCGAATTTTAAACCGCATCCTGGCTAAAACATCGCAAATGCGGGAAAAAACAAAAACGTTCAATTACCTCTATGTTTTGCGACTTGAACTAAATTCTGCGCTGTTTTCGCAGGCTAATGAAATATTACTCAGTTTTACCGGGAAATTTAAAAAATCTGCGGCTGGTCACACTTTGTGTAGTAGGAATTATAGATTAGATACTAGAAAATACTTTTGATTTTCTATTCACACGTAAGGTAGCTAAGGAAATAAATTAAATATATGTTGACGCGGACTCATAGTCAACTCACATAATTTCTACCACTATGTACCTACAGTACAGTCAATGACAAATACATGTGTTGTCCAGTTCGTGTATGTTTACGAATAAATTTTATAATAATAATATATATTTTTTTATTTAATTTTATAATAAATTTTCATGTGTTTACACTTTCTAACCATATACGAGGCGAAAAATTTAATGTAGTATAAATAAGACCTAACTCGTAAATACCATCCCACCAAAAACATTTCATGTAAAATTGACGGCCAAGACTCACATTCTCATAACGCTTTCGCTGTAAAAAAGTTATCAGATCCCAGAAAAAGCCAAGCCCCTAAGCCCCGACTTTACTAACCCCACCACCTTGGTTTAAAAAGTATGGCATCAACTGGCTTCAAGCCCCTAAACCCGGAGTTTACTAACCCTACACCTTTGTTTCAAAAGTATGGCTTGGCCGTTTCATAGAGTACCGTAAATAAGTCCAACGGACCGTCTGGCCCATATGGTATCAAGAAACTAAGTTTATGTCTTTGATAATATATACTTATAAACTTAATTCCTTACGATATAGGCCGGACAGTCCGCTAGACTTATTTACGGTAGTCTATGAAACGGCCAAGCCATACTTTTGAAACAAAGGTGTAGGGTTAGTAAACTCCGGGTTTAGGGGCTTGAAGCCAGTTGATGCCATACTTTTTAAACCAAGGTGGTGGGGTTAGTAAAGTCGGGGCTTAGGGGCTTGGCTTTTTCTGGGATCTGATAACTTTTTTACAGCGAAAGCGTTATGAGAATGTGAGTCTTGGCCGTCAATTTTACATGAAATGTTTTTGGTGGGATCTCATTTCTTTTTGTAAGGTGCTTTAGTTTTTTTTATTTTTTTGGGCTGTGGGGTTTCTTGAGCGTCAACTGAAGTAGACAATTGTGTATTTAAGAAATACTTAAGTTTAGCCCCATATATATATACACTTTTATCCCCTATTATGGGAAACCCATACAAACTTCCATCCCCTTATTTAAAGGGTGGGGGGTGATTTTTTAAAAGTCCTACAATATGTATTTGATTTATAACAATGAGTCCCTATAGGTTTCAATTTTCAGACCTCTAGTATCAAAATTTGCGGAAGTTTCATACAAACTTCCATCCCCTAGTTTAAGGGGTTGGGGGGTAAAAGTTCCAAGTTTTAGAATTATTTTGTTTTTTGTGTACTAATACTAGCTTACATACCAAATTTCAGCTTTCTAGGTCATCGGGAAGTACCCCAGAGGTTTTGATACGTCAGTGAGTGAGTGGCAAAATCGGCGTATTTTAGGTACCTATAAAACCTAAAGTATAAAAGCTAGATCAATTAAATTTTGTACATTTTATATGTTTGCTAACTGCATCTTAACCTGAGAATTTGGGCGCTCTAGTGTTAACTGGGACGAAACTATGAGGGTATGAATATGAGACGAAACGGTTCGAGAAAAGGTAGGTAGTGCCCCCTTCTTTTTTGTTCGTCTTGGCGGGGGCACTACCGTGCCCCCAGATAATATTAATCCATCCCCAAAAAAATTACATAAGTAGTAAATTTCTACTCAATCGGAATGTTAAAACTAGTCCATAAAGTATCAAAATTCCCCACCTACTAAATTGTTTAAATCATAGACAAAGGGTGATACCACAATGAAATATCTGTCAACATTATTTGGCTAGCCAGGCCAGACTATATAAGAACGGGTCGAGAAAGGAGATTAGTAATTATAGAACATTCGAAATTCGAATTTTAAAAAGCATCCTGACTGAAACCCGGCAGTCGCCACGAAAACAAAAACGAGTGCATTCCGTTCGAAAACCAAATTAAGTCCATCGGTGGCGAAAATTGGAACTAAATTTCGCGATACGATTTTCACGGCTTTAATAGGACAAGTGGCGCCGTCATGGACGGGAAGGTTAAGAGGTGCTCTAAATGTCAGGGCGTAAGGTGCGACAGTTTTTTATTTGGATCCATGAGCTTCCTGCTCCACCCATCGGATCAGCACCTTTGTAAACATGGTAATGCGTAGAGCTAGAAACGATCAGAAGCGGCTGTTACTCAACGGTACGCGTTTTCACGAATATGCGCAAAAATTTTTGGTGACAGCGAGATTTGAAAAGATCCGATTTTAAATTAACTATAGCGGCATTTTATACAGCATTGTAAAGTTATCCCTAAGTCTGGCATCTAGTTGATAGACTGATAGTACAACAAAAGCATATTAAAACGAGCCCGAACTGATATGGTGAAGACGCTAAAATGGGTTTTATGCTCGAGTTTCACACTCTGTTTTTCACTTCGATTGTAAGGACATAATACAATTTATCTTTAGGTAGTTTTAGTCTCATATTGGTATTTTATCATGAAAGATAAATGTAGCGTATTTGCAAGGCTCCATCGGTTGGCGTCGTGTACGATTTACTTAAAGGGAAACAATAATATTGTGTGGTTTCGCTAGCAGACGTTTCTGTTTTCGTAAATTAAGAATCATGCGTAGGAATAACACATACTAGGATAGGAACGTTTGATCGTTCATTCTTTTTTATATATTTAAATCCATAACTTAGATTTCTAATAGAAGCCACCTGCACCATGACCACCCATTATAAATATAAAACCTTTTACAAAACCCAAGGCAATTCAAATCTCAATAGGTGTATTTTCTTTTTTAATATTCCATTTTGTCACAATCATAACCTCATAACTCATTAAATTCCCAAGCTGGGGAAAAACTATCATTAATCAATCATCAATATTGCATATAATTCCTAATTAGTCGTATACAGAACACGGAAACATTTAATACCTACATTCAGCTCTAGCCCTTCCTATGCCCACAAAAGATACTTTATCGTACCAATGATTACTGGCCACTTTCAATAATACTCTACAGGCTACGGCCGTATAAAAGACCCAACGCACCACCGGCCAGCATTCAGTAGCTATCTAGCAGTCTGACTAAGAAGTGCAAGATGAGATTTCTGGTAAATTTTCTTCTTAAAAAAGCAAGTGATAACGGATTACCAAATTCGAATTTTAAAATCAAATTCCGTACGCACCCGAAAATTTTTCAATTTTCCGAACGCGTTCCAATTTACCGCGCAGTTTTGACAAGTGTTTTTTTAAGTGTTTAAGGAATCAGTTTTCCGTTATCATTTCTTCATTATTTGGATAATAGTGTTTTAAGCCATTTTTTTTATTTTGAACGTTATATTATTCTTCCGAATGCGGATGAAACCTTGCTATATTGAAAGCTGTTATTGTCATGTTTGGATGTGATAAAAACTCATACTTATAATTGATTTGGCAAGGTCACATGCGTATCAATTTTTTGCACATATCTTTAATAGTGTCACAACAATTTGTTTTTTACTGCATTGTCATACGAATCGTAATAGGTTTTGAATCGGATATACATTATGACTAACACTATGTTAATACAAATGTCAATCTGTCAATCAAGTTAGTAGCAAATGTCGCGTAGGTACAAACAAAATTGCTATGTGATATTTAAAACGCTCTCAATATTTATTAAATAGTATCGACGAAAGGGTTTTCAATATTAACGGGGTTATTATAGATAACAATTTAGTTACTTTATTTGTATTATTTCAGTTATGTTCATACTCTAAAGTCCTAACTACCAGTTTCTGATACTATTGTTCAATGAAATAATTTAAACCGTTAAATTCTATTTGTCATCATTTAACGCGTTAAATTACATCCCATTATATTATAACAACCGTTAAACAATAAAACAATCAAATCGTTAGCAGTAAAAAAAAAACATTCAAATAAAGAACGAATCACTGGCAGTTTAAATTGACAGCAATACCAAATAAAACGTGCATATGACTGTATTAATTCTGAGCCGTATTAGGTTGCGATAAAGATTGTTATGGCCGCATAGCGATTATTGTATGTGAAGGCCGAATCATATGGTTCACGATGCGGTTTGCATATAAAAATGCAATGAAGGGCATATTCCATACAAATCTAAAGAGCTTAAGCGACATGTTTTAGTAATGTATATACGATGTTTTAGAATCACGGCACGAATCATGTTGAATTTGCCAACTTGTAAAAATAGGGCATTTCTCAACTAACATTGTTAGGACAGAACTGACGTATCATTAAAGTAAGATTTTAGGCTTTTAAACTGAAGAGATTTTTGAGGAGAGATTTTTATTTCTTACTAGCTGCGTCGCGCGGTGTTACCCGCTCATCCCGCGGAACACTATTTTTTTTGGGATAAAAAGTAGCCATACTGTTAATTCAGGTTGCCAGCTACCTTCTTACCAAAACTTATCAAAATTGGCCCAACCGTTTTAACGTGAAGAAGTTACAAACATACACATAAACTCACAAACTTTCGTCTTTATAATATAAGTGTGATATACTGTTATGCATAAGTACTTGATTGTAAAATGTATTTTCTTAATCTGTATTGAAATATACTAGACAAATTAATAGCTTATCCAAAGCATAACTCAGCTATATTGCGACATTAGCCAGTTAAACAAACGCCTTAAACGACAATTTAGACCGTTTGTCAAGCTGTCTTGCGAAATTGACCACACCCAAAGGTAGAATAACACAGAACTAGACTTATCTAACATTTAGTTATACATCAGCAAAATAATACCAGCAATCGATACACAAACTTAATGGAAAATACCACAGACCATTTAGATTTGATGATGATAATAGAAGTTTTAGAAGTCCTTTTTAGGGTTCCGTACACAAAGGATTAAAAACGGGACCCTATTACTAAGACTCCGCTGTCCGTCCGCCTGTCTGTCCGTCTGTCGCCAGGCTGTATCTCATGAACCGTGATAGTTAGACAGTTGTTTGTTTTTTAGGATGTAACTATGCAACATATTAAGTTAATTGTAACTTTTTTATTCCGATATCATTCAATCCTCTTTTTTTTACGTTTCTGACAAAAACCTTCAAACCTTCAAGAAAAGAGCGTACTCCCTGAAAGGCCGGCAACGCACTTGTGACTCCTCTGGTGTTGCAGGTGTCTATGGGCGACGGTAATCGCTTTAAATCAGGCGATCCCTTAGCTTACATATGACATTAAAAGAACGCAAAAAGGCCAGCTTAAAACTTTAAGTATCTCATTTTGGATGCCACAGACATGAAATACCATTTTTAGGGTTCCGTAGTCAACAAGGAACCCTTTTTCTCCACATGTTCAGATGATTAGGGACCTAAAGAAAATCCAGGCCACATGTTCAACATCTGTCATATTTCGAAACTGTCCATTTCGGGAAAACAAAAGTACTTAAAATAGATCGCTTGACATTACTGCTTCGTCAATAACAAAAGAACTTATGTGACATTGATTCATTTATGTAGCTTGAACGTTTTAGTTGTAGACTAGAGTTGAGCATTTCTATAAGTGGCGTCTTTGTCCAAGTTTGAATAATATTTACATATGGGTTTGAACGTGATTAGGATATTAGTAAATTGGGGCAGCAGGTGAAAACATAATTATGACCTGTACAACTAATTTCCATTCGACAACATGAAAATGTCGTACTAATTTCACTAAAATTTGTTTATTTATACAGAAAATAAAAAGAATGTACACGACACAAAGCTCTCTCGATCTCTATAATAATTTCCACAATCGACCGCTGACTAATCGTCTCTCCTGATGATGAATCGCGTACCGATTCGAAACATGTCGAGCGATATTCAACTTCTATGTGAGTAAGCCCGTTGCGTATGTATTTTAATACACAATGATATTACAGCAACCAAATGGGCGGCGCAATATTGCCACATAATGCAATTGCTTGTTACTACTATTTTCAGTGCGTGCGTATTCTTCAGCAATCGGGTTATTTTTTGTCCACATTCGACTTACATTATCATACATTAGTTTGGAAGTATTGAGTGGCATTAAGACATTAGTTCGTTAAAAAAAATGCGACTTTCCGACTTGTTTTGGCGCGTAGGAAACGCCACAAAAACATAGTCCGTTTATAAAATCCGTAGATTTTTCTGTCAACACATGGCTTAAATGGGCGAATTTTTATTTTGTTGTCAATTTCTTTTTTTTCTCGGATTTTAATTAAATTTGTTGAGTAGGGTAACGTTGCTTATTCTGAACAAGGTAAGCCCAATTTTACGGTATGTGCTACAATTTTTTTTAACAAAATTTTGTATTTTGTACTATAATTTAGTACAAAATGAGGAGCTCGAAATGAAAAATAAATAATCGACAACAAAATGAAAGTTGGCCCATCAATTTCTGTAATTTTTGTGTAACTCAATGGAGAAAAATTTGTAGGACATATCGTGAAATTGGGCTTACCATGGTCAGAAGAAGCAACTTTACCAACTCAACAAATTTTATTGAAATCTAGGAAAAAAAAAAGAAATCGACAACAAAATAAAAATTGGCCCAAATCGGGAACTAAATTCGATGTTTCCAATCGCATATGTCAGGGATTGTGGCACTGTTCTTTGTCATCAATATGAATACACCTTAGTTGATAGTTGTAGAATTCAATCATGTCCTATATACCAATTTTTCAATGTCACTTAAGTTGCGAATGAAATATTATAGAAAAAAAGCAGCCAAGTGCAACTCCGCGCACCGAGGGGCCCGTACAAATACTTATCCAGTCTTAACTGTTAAGTTTGCACGTATAGTATGTTTGCGCCGGATACAAATGAGATGCAAAGTTAATGCAACCGATCACGTTTGTTGTATCAGAGCCCCTTAAATATTAATTTTATTCTGTTTTTTAGTATTTGTTGTTATAGCGGCAACAGAAATACATCATCTGTGAAAATTACCCTCTAACTATCACGGTTCATGAGATACAGCCTGGTGACAGACAGACGGACGAACAGCGGATTCTTAGTAATAGGGTCCTGTTTTTACCCTTTGAGTACGGAACCCTAAAACTGAAATTCTTGGAATGTAGACGCACAATTAGATTAAATTAAACGGTCTAGTGATCTGAATAAGGAAGTTGTAATGCAATTTGTAATGTGTGTAATAAATATAAAGCCCGACCCCGAGGATATTGCGGGGTAAGAGCGGATGTGATTTGAATGTATACATATTTATGACTTAGCTTCCGTTTTTGGTAATTAGATTAGTGTTTTGATTGAGTAAATTGATAATAAGACAGCGAAGCAAAGCTAACTAGATATATTGTTTCAACTTAATACTAAATATCATGTATCTTGTACGTCGCACCACATAAAAAGAGCGCTATTAAAGTTATTACGTAGCCTTTTGTACCGCGCAGGAATCGCGAGCACTCTTTATGTCGCACGACTTATATTGCATTTTTAACCGACTTCAAAAAAAGGAGGAGGGTTCTCAATTCGACTGAATCACGTTTACGTTTCGCGTATAAAAATGTTATCAGTTTAACAAACGTATTGACAGCGCATTTTCGTTAAAAGCAAACATACACTAAAGCTTCTAACGTGCCGATAGAGTATCACAAATTGCGAAACTATCCACGTGGAAGGAAATCGAAGTCGAATTTAATTAAATCCTAACATGAATCCTGCAACTTCTATAAAACTTTCCTGTTATACCCGAGAACTCTTATAATTTTGGAAAATTTTGCACCTTTGCTTCTACCGCGTGATTTTCAACGCTTTTGACTCTCATGACTTAAGCTAGACAACGCAGGACGGATGGCGACTAACAAAAAGAACTTCCAATAATCACAAACTTCCGTCACCAAATAACGACCACAGATAAGGTTTTTGAACGACGACAGCTATTTGAGCTAACCTACTTTGTCTCCTCAGATTGCTTTCGCCGCCGTCCTCGGCTACGCCTCCGCCGGCGCCATCCCCCTGGCATACGGCATCAACGCTGGCGATGCCCAGGCAGCCGCCATCGACGCCACCGTGGCCGCCCAGGACCACAACAGAGCCGTGGTAGAGAACAACCTCCGCGCCAACGAAGCAGCGGTGCAATGGAACACGGAAGCGGTGCGACAGGCCGCTGAGTCCTCCAGGTAATTATCTACGTCTCCGTTTTCCCCTGGTCACGGCATCAATTGATGTCACTGTGAGCGCCTAAGACCTGAACAGAGCTGTGTTTGAGAACAACTTGCGTGCCAGCGCAGCGGAGGTCCAAAATAACACAGAGGCGGTGCGATACGCCGCTAAGACCTGTAGGTAATCTACATCTCCGTTCTTCTCCTGGTCACGGCATCAACGCTGTCGACACCAAGGCCAAACTACGAGTTTAAGTCGTATGCTCACAAAATGTTCGTTCTCTTAAAATTACCCCGTTAATACCTACTTCGACGCCTTCATAACCTATTACGTACAAACATTTATGTACGTTCTATCCCACAGGGACCTCCACGAAAACGCATACTGGAACGGCCTCGCCGCGTCCCAGAACTACGTCGCCGCTGCCCAATCCCAGGCCGCTGCTGTCAACGGAATCGCCGCCGCTCGTGCCGGTCACTGGGCCGCCGCTCCCGCTGTCGCCGCCTGGGGCGCTCCTCTCGGCTACGCTGGTCTCGGCTACGCCGGTCTCGGCTACGCTGGTCATGGCATCCACGGTGCTGCCCTCCACGCGTGGTAGATCGATTAAATCGTGTAACTAACCATTGAAACAGCCAAGCTAAAGAACTGTCATTCGTCATTGAACATACTAGTGACACTTTTCTTATTGTCAAGAACTAGGATACTGTGATCACACAGGACACAGAAAAGGATCAGTGACTTTGGCAGAATCATTACGCCAGCTTGCGCGTTTTAAGATCTTTAAAATGGTATCGCGATCGGTTAAAAGCATGTAAGGACCTAGTCATGTAGTTGAAATTACAGCTTTTGACCTATCGTGATGGCTATAGGATAAACAAATTTACTTCGAAATAATACAGGTTTTTTCTCTCATTGTTTCGAAGTAAATAATTTTGGTTTATCCCTTATAAAACTATGATTTCATGAGTAAAAAAGCGATATGCCGTATGCACTTCAAATCGTGGTCAAACTCTTTGGTTAGTTACACGTGACTCTGACGAACCCTGGCAACACTGTTGCCAGTCGCCTAACGGATTCAACTGATTGCTCAATGGAAAACAACGGTCTCATTTAGTAACTCTCTTTGTAGATACAATAATGCCATCACTGCCAAAGTGTAAATAAATACACGTTTTAAGACGATCTCGACATTTTATTTTATCCCTTCCTCAAGCAAGTTTCCTCAAAATAAAATCACATCAAATGACCCGAAAATAAACTAAAGCTGCTTTTAAATATGTGCACTACTTAGCCAACTTATTTATGTTTTGTTCTGAGAAATATGGAGAAGTCATTGCGCCAAATACATCGCATATCTTGCAGACAATTTAAACAGATTAGGTGGGTGACTGCAGAGGTCTTATCTTTCAATTTTATTACATTAAGGTCTAAATACGAAGATGGCACAATAGGGTTATACAGTACCCATAAATATCGCAAATAAAATACCTTTATCAAATGTTTAAATTTCGATCTCAATAAATACCAGATGTAGTCATAACCGCACATTTATTTAATCGCATGGCATACATGTCGCATAAAACAAAAATGTGAAACTATAATTTAACATGCACTTTATATGACGGACTGGTAAAAAAACATTTGCATACGAAAGAATAATAACACCAGTCGATATGATAACCCCTTTTGAAGCCGGCTAAATCTAATAATACCAAGGCCAAAACAAACCAGTAAAGACAAAACGCCATTCCTACATAGTAATGTAAGCATTACTACAGGACCGGCCAACGCCCCCTCAGATCTTGGCAAAGATATCTCGGAAACAAAGTGGTAAAACTGGTATTACTTTATCCTTACTTTAATGCACTTAATCTCTAATTGCCATTGACCATTTATTTTAATCTACTAGTTTTTTTTTTTTCGCTTCTATATAAAGACTAGCTGGGAAGCGGTGGTAGCCTAGTGGTTAGGGCATGCGACTTTCAATCCGGAGGTCGCGGGTTCGAACCCGGCCCGTACCAATGAGTTTTTCGGAACTTATGAACGGAATGTCATTTGATATTTACCACTCGCTTTTCGGTGAAGGAAAACATCGTGAGGAAACCACCTAAGCCCAATAAGGCCTAGTTTCCCCTCTGGGTTGGAAGGTCAGATGGCAGTCGCTTGCGTAAAAACTTGTGCCTACGCCACATCTTGGGATTTAGGTAGCCGACCCCGATTGAGAATTTATTCTCAAAAAATGGGACAAAGGCTAGGAGGATGATGATAAAGACTAGCGGCACCGCGCGGTGTTACCCGCTCATCCCACGGGTACACGACATCTTTTCGGGATAAAATGGTGCCCATGTGTTAATCCAGGGTGTCAGCTACATTTATACCAGAATTTATCAAAATTGGTCCAGCGCAGCCGCTAGAACGTATATAAGTAACATACATACACATAAACACACAAACTTTGGCCATTATAATATTATATTAGTGTGATTTAGTTTACGCTAACAGACGTAACTGCTTAAAACTTCATTTGTTTGGGCGTAGCACATTGTCACTATTGATTTCTCAACATAATTTGAGACGATGGTGCCGAACATAAAGACAATCTTTACGGTAGATGGCGCTACGATGCCGCCGTAAGGCATATAGAAATGAGCAACTTGTCGAAAAATTCGATGCTTCGGCTAGTGGCTTTGATAGCAAATAAATTAATAAAAAATATTAGGGGCCAATCATACACAAATCGACCTAGCCCCAAACTAAGCAAAGCTTGTACTATGGCTACTAGACGACAACGATATATATATATAATATATATAAATACATATATATAGCCCTGGGACTCCCTCAGACTAGGTGGAGCGATGATCTGTGCTGGGTGGCTGGCAAGAGCTGGATGAGAGTAGCCGAGGATCGCTTACAATGGCGTGCAGTTGGAGAGGCCTATGTCCAGCAGTGGACAAGAACAGGCTGATGATGATGATGACATATATATAGATAACATCTATGACCCAAGAACAAATATTCGAGTTCATCACACAAATATTTGTCCTTGCCAGGATTCGAACACAGGACTGCCGGCTCAGTACGCAGCTGCACTACAAAATACGCAAACCAAGCGTTGTGTATTAAGCTTTTTTCTTAATTATCTCTGAACGTTACAGTGCAGGGGCACCACCTTATAGTTTCTATTTAGACCTATGGTTGACTGGTACAGAGTATCTTGTGGCACTAAGTTCAACATGAATATTAATTTGATTTACGCAATAACGTTTGAATAAAGAAATAACAGCAGATTACAAGATATACCTAACAAACATACAAAACCCTAAAGCTATTTCCTTATCAAACATTATCAGAGAGAATATTCCAGAAATGTGGCAAGCCATGCCCTTTTCTAAAAACAAGCCAAAAACACCCTTAACGAATATTCACATAGAACTCAAATTTCAATAGACAAACTGCATAAATCAATTGAGGTTTGCATTGAATTGCATTCATTAATAAATCTTATTTGGATGCTTGAAAGTGCATTTCATTTTAAAACTTACCTCGCTGTCTACATTCATAAAGACATAAAACTAAGAAATACAGGGTGGAAATAAAGTACGGGCGTATTTTAATCACAAACGTGTATTAGGTTGTTTATTATATACGGTAAAAACTGAACCTCATCTGTTAAGATCAATGAATATATTATAAGGCCAAATTACAAATCCACTTTACCTTGTTGTGTTATGGCAATCTACGCTGTGCAAACTGCACTCAGGTATCATACCCATTTCTGAAAAGTGTCCCAATTAGATTAGTTGTTCTTTTTAAACTTAACTTTTTCAAATTTGGCCCGTAAAGTAAAAGAAAACGCTGGACGCCGTAAACGCCTTTTTGCTCTATGACCATGACGTCAGTTGGCTGTATAAACAAATTCGCTGATACGTGAACGTTGCCAGTCGACACTGCCACTTTTTAGTTTAGACCGCTATGTTAAAACAATGTAAAAAGCAGGGAAACCCAAGTGTTAAATTGAAAATATATTTGTCGTGGACAAAACGGCATCCCAAAATAGATTGACCTATCATGACCTGACATGCTGCCGTTTTGACATAATACAATGAGGAATGTCTCGGATTTTGCCAAATAAGTATATAGGTTTAATTTAATTGCATGGTTCAAACACTTCAAACACAATCATTTTCTTTCACGGGCTATATAGCAGACTACTGATCCCTGCGGGGCTAGCATATCTTATCGCGTGACTCAGGGTCACATGTCTTGCTCGCACGGTATTGAAAAGAAAGTAACAGAAAGAGAGTTACGCTAGACGTGCTGATCTATGGATCCGAATTCCACGAGACATTTCTCCCCGTATTCCATTTACACCCTGTATCCAACCAAGACACCCAGTTCTTTATCGCGCGGTATAGTTGTCCACATTAACATTCTCAGGAATTTGACCTTTATGTAAATGTGGCTAAGAGCTAATTGCGAGTGTAGGCTGTATCTAGACTGCCTTGGTGAGGGCGTAGGCTTTTGTATGCGCGGACACACGTGCAGAAAGAATGGGAAGTAACATTTATAATCGACCAAAACATGTCGATCAAGTAAATGATACATTTACGAAATAAGTAACGACTTTCTAAATTTACCTGAATAACAAAGACCAAAATAATATCAATATCTTATTTTTTTTACTTGAACTCATTTATTTTCATGGTATAATGTCGTACGGAATGTTACTGTAAGGTTGTAGATATACTAACAATATATGTTTTGCAAAATGGAGCTGTTCGTTCAATCTTTAAGATGGGTTCAAGTGTCTTTGAGAGAGAATTTCAAAGAATATATTTACGGCGGTATTATTTATGCTAAATATAGAAACAAAGCTTGTTTAAACTGTAACCCTTTAAAAAAAAGCTTGTTTAAACTGTAACCCAGCGACAAAACGCCAGTTCCGATGCGATTGACTTGCAGCTTTGACGCAGTTCAACTGCATCAGAACCGCTATTGTGCTGCTGGGCTGAAGCTCTCAGCCTGTAACGGCCCTAAGGGTGAAGCCAGCCGAGCGTAAATTTAGTCGCGTAATTTCGGTCGCGCCATAATAATAAAATAATAATAATAAATATCAGACAACCTCACACAAATCGATCTAGTCCCAAATTAAGCTCAAGAAGGCTTGTGTTATGGGTAACAGACGACGATACATATTTATATAGATAAATATATACTGAAATAAATACATAGAACAACCATGACCCAAGCACAAATATTAGAGTTCATCGCACAAATATTTGCCCTGGCTGGGATTCGAACCCGGGACCGCCTGCTCAGTAGGCAAGCGCTTACAAACTGAGTCAACCGCGTCGTCAATCACCGCGTCATCATGTCACGTACTCACGTCACACTAAGTATAGCCCGACCGAAATTACGCGAGTCATTTTACACTCGTCTGGCTCCACCCTAAGACTGGCCACAGACGTTCGGAATTCCGATTCAGTATCGGAACGAGTCATTTCGTTCCGAAACTGAATCGGCAGCAAGCGAGACATCGCTACATGACAGACAGAGACAAATACTTTTTCTGACGTCATTCCAAACGTCTGCGGCCAGCCTAAGGCCTGACATTTTAGCTCGAGGCCCGGCGGTTCCGTATGTATGAACCAGCGAATAGTCAGTACCCACAAATGTAGATCTCCTTGAGTTGGCATGAATAAATGTAATAATAGGTAATTGCGTTTAATCTCGACCGATAAATGGCTTCGGGAGTCAACTTGGCTAGGATTTAATTAATTTAATTATAGACATACATTGGAACACTTTTCTTAACGAGTAGTTAGTTTTGGTGGTAATAAGTTTTGTCAAATTAGGGTTGCAATGTTTCTCGATAAAGTTTTTATGTTGGAGCCTAAATATAGCCTAGCAAGCGTCAAGGATTTGTCATTATCAAAATTCAAACCATTGTTTACCGGAATGCTGCTCAATCCTTCGTTCTTCTAGCTAAATAAAAACTGAATCCTATTGAAAAAACTTGACTTTCATCACTGTGGATAGCTCTGTGTTCTGTTCTGTCTTTATTATGCAAAAATTACTTGAAATTTGCGGAATATTTAGTCCTGTTTCCTCTTTGTTTACATCAGTGACATTCACCGACTTTCAACGTCAGTTACCAAAAATTTGTCGTTGCCAGTAAAATAATTTAGTAAGTACCACTGAAATTCCGCTATATGGCATAGGTTGTTAAACCTCTTGCAGGGCTATACATTATCAGGTTTTTAATTACCGCGCGTACAGATATCTTGATTAAAAATGTTATTTTTTTTACCTAATTACGTATTACGTAAGTGTGATTCACCGTTTTAACGACGGATTTCGCCGAATAAGTTAACATTCCATGCCGTGTTTCGCTAAGCTAGAGATAATGTCCGATAAATTCAATACGACAAAGTCATCAATTCCTGTAAATCTTACCTTTAAGCTGTCCCACGAACTCTTCAATTGTATCAATCTTCCAAAGTAGTGTTGGGCCATGCGAATTCAATAGAGATCAAACTCTTTTCTAATAGACATGATAACAATGTATCTCGAATAAAAAAGGGATCTCAATCGATCATATTTTTTATTGGGATCAAATGGCACACTGGCTTTAAAGTCAGAAATGACCGTCAAAGTTGGACATTCCTACGGAGCGCTAAAAACGCTCCATACAAATGGCCACAGAGACGTGACGTCATTTCTGTATCGAGTACCAATATTTGTAAAGAGCATAAGTAATCTTCCAATTTCGCTGTGAAAAAGTGCGTTTAAGAACATAGTAAAATTATGAGGATTCTGAAATCAATTTCTGATTTTCGGTTAAAAAATGTCGTCAAATATGCGTTTCCTTGAAATGACATATCTCAAAGGCCTTTAATTTTTTTTAATATAGCGCTTTTATAATGAATACATATAACTACATTATAATATTGAATTTAATATTAATCATCATACCTATTGTTCGATAACTGTATTGAAATTTAGTATTTTAGTATCACAAATATATCTAGGGGCACGGTAGTGCCCCCGCCAAGTCAAGCAAACACGCGCGCCGGCTGGCCAAAGTCTCGAAGTCATTCAGAACATTTACGAACCTTTGGTATTACAAGATCTCAATTGAACCAAAAACTCGGCCACACTGCACGTCGCACGCCACCGCCCTGCAATTCTTACCTTTCGCCTCCATATGGCCCTTCAGCTGTTCAGCCTTGGCCTGCAGTTTTGTCTGCACCGTCTCTGCACCTTCCTTCATCTTAGCCAGGATACCTGACCAAGAACGGCATGGTCAATAATACCGGTTATTTATTTTAGTACTGATTCTACACTCGATACCGATTCAAATAATAAATATAATAAATAAATAAATGAATTAATGAATGAATGAATGAATGACTGAATGAATGAATGAATGAATGAATAAATGAATGAATATGTGAATCAATGCATGAATGAATGAATGAATGAATGAATGAATGAATTAAATAATTAATGAATTAAATAATTAAATAAATAATGAATGAATGAATGAATAAATAAATAAATATAATAAATATCAGACCTCACACAAATCGATCTAGTCCCACCTGTAAGCTCTAGTAGACTTGTGTTATGGATACTAGAAGACGACCATACTTATATAGATAAATTCATACTTAAATACATAGGAAACATCAATGACACAGGAACAAAATATTCAAACTCATCACACAAATCCTTGCCGGGATTCGAACCCAGGACCGTCGGGTCAGTAGCTGCATTACCACTGCGCGGACCGCGTCGTAGGTTTTATAAATTTACTTTTAAACGTACGTAAATATTAAATAAATAAATATTAAGGGAAAATCTTACACAAATCGACCTAGTCCCAAACTACGCAATGCTTGTACTATGGGTACTAGAGGACGATATACATAATATATAAATGCATTTATAGATAATTTCTATGACCAAGGAGTAAATCTTCGAGTTCATCACACGAATATTTGCCCTTGCCGGGATTCGAACCCAGGACCGCCAGGTACTGAGCCGCATTATAAACTGCGAGAACCGTTTATAATGTTTTTAAGTGTATTATGTAGTGTGTGGTGATGTGTATTACTTAGTATTCTAATAAAAAATACTATACCGTGTTTGTCCTTTTCTTTCAGTATCCTCTCCATATCGCCAGCCTTGTCTTTCACACGTCCGAAGAAATCTATCCATTTCAGTCAGCGTGCAAGATATAATAATCAATGTAATCCCAAATAAGAAGACAATTCACCAAAAAAAAACACATACCTTTTCACAAATATGTACTTAATGCCGAATATAATACGATATTAATTGCGCCACAAATGTCTAAAAGTTTCCCTTGTTCACACATAATTGTTTGTCATAATTCCATATCGCATAATCACTATAGACATAATTATCTATAAGCATAATTTCTTAACGCTGAATCATCTTTCCACCGAATTCTTTTAACGTATATTTTTTTAATGCCGAAAACCTACATCTCTGGCAGCAGTTAATTTCTGCTAAGATCGCAGTTCTAACCTAACCAAACCTACTTGTCTGGCAGCATTACTGTACAGTTGGCGGTCAAACAGCTAACTTAAATTCGGCAATACAATGCGTATTAAGATTTTGTCAAATAATGATTCGGCAGAATGAAACTATGCAAAACCCGTTCGTGAAATAAGTTTTGGACATAAAAATATGCGAAATAGATGGGTCAGTCTCTGACATTAATGTCTGTTCCTTTACTGTCATGTACACAGTAGCGTCTGAGTTTATACACCGAAAATGTCGTAGATATGTTACAGTGATTTCACTTTGCGCTAGTTTTGAGACACTGAGCGCCATCTATTGGCAGCACGTATACAGTTGCAGGGGTGTCAGCGAGCGAGCGATAGCACTGGATAATTATTGTATCTTGATTTCCTAACCATTTAAGATTAATATCAATATAATCTAATACAATATACCTTTAAAAAAGGCATGTATGATTTGTAGCTATTCAAGTAAATTATTTTTTTCATTCAAAAGGTTTTTCTATGATACTTAATTGTGTAATTTTTGCGGATTATTTTGTTACTTAAACGTTTTCTTTGTTTTTGAAATTGAATGCCTAATTTTATGACATTTGATCTCGAACAAGAATTGTTTACTTATGTAGAACTTTTAAGGTGTAGTTAGACAAGCGTAATTTGAGTCGCGTAATTTCGGTCCCGCCATACTTAGTGTGGCATTATCACGTAATATAATGTATGGAGCGACCGAAATTACGCGACTCAAATTACGCTAGTCTGGCTTCACCCATAACCACTCAATTGCTTCGAATTTTGAGTTGGACTCTATTTATATAATAAAATAAGAGCGGTGAGAGGTAGCCGTAGTTACCAAAAGCAATTGAGTGGTTAGTGAACTAAAAAACAATTTCATGTGCTATCGTATCGCTCGATAACCGACGCTAACACTGTAAACCTAGATTAAAGTTAAGTTTATGTTGGCTAATCTTGTACATACTATAAACAGTGAGCTACTAGGTTAATATGATATATTTTAATCGAATCAGAAGCAACACACGTCGTATGAGACGTCTGTCGGATATCTACAATTATCCGAATCTAATTTTCCATGAATGTATCACTTCCCAACATTATTTATTTGCCGTAAACTTTTAATTTCATAAACTGTAAAAAACGGTTTGAAAAAAAACGCTCAGTAAGCACCAAATTGCTACTTCAAACAGGGATAGTACCTCAGTTTATATAATGCCATATAAAAAAAACCACAGGCTATAGGTTACTATATAAACCACAGCATTATACCTAGGTCCATGAAGTCAGAAGCGGGATGGCGAAATCACTTCATACAACACAACCTTCTAAACATGTTAGGCCTCGAAGCTAGTACAAAGAGTCACTTACCGGATATCCGTTTGGTGGCGTCAGGGCTCGCGGACTGCGTCAGCGCTGCCACCTTCATGTACTCGCTTGTGATCAGACCGGCGGCCTAAAATAAAAAATAAAAATGTTAATTGTCTGACTGCGCCGATGGTCCTGGATTCAAGTCCCGGCAAGGACAAATATTTGTGTGATGAACTCGAATAGTTGTCCCTGGATCATGGATGTTATGTATAAATATATCTATATATTATGTATACCGTCGATAAAATAGGCTTCTAAACGGGCGATATTTTGCTGCAATTTGTGGCTGGCAACTAAAGCCATCCTTCTCCGACACCCTACGTTAGAGCAAGATGGAATAATGGCCACAAATTGCCGCAAAACAAACATGGCCCGTTTAGAAGCACCTTTCAGGGCATAGTTTTAGTTCAGTTTTGCTTAAGGTTATTTTTCTTTTCTTTTCTGTAGGTAAATTTCTTTCTTTCTTTCTCTCTCTTAAATTCAGAAATAAAGTAATGTAATCTAATTTAATTAATATCTCCCCTCCCCCCCTCTCGCTCACACTCTCTCCCTATCTCTCTCTCCCTCTCTCTCTCTCTTTCTCTCTCCGTCATCCCTTTATAACTGATTTACCTCCAAACTAGCAGGGCTCATAGCAGAATACTCTTCGCTCAATAACTCGACGATGAGTCCTTCAATGTCGAAGAACAGAATGTGGCTTTCCGGATCTGAAACAATATTAAATAGTGTATAATGTATTGCCATCGCATTCAGTCGCGAACGTGGAAATTAATACGTTCATATTTCTATTTCAACTTTTTCAGTTAAGTTAACTGAGAAGTAAAGCCAAGGCGAATTTGCTTTCTCAATCATGCACCATATCAGTAACTACACATCCATGTCATCCATAGACTTAATCACGTTACAATAAGATTTCCATTCGTTTCGAAATTGACATTGAACGGTGTCTTCGATGATATCCGCGCCATCTAGCGGAGAATGTCGGTACTAACTTTCACTGCGTCATCTAGCGGCGGATCTACAAACCTTTAGGATTGCTCCGGAACCCTTGCACGGTGAGCTGGGCGCGCGCGCTGGTTCAGCTAGTGGCCCGCCACCGAAGCTAGCACCAGCCCACATACTTAATCACGTTACAATATGATTTAAACTCGTTTCACACAGTGAAAAGTATCTTCGATGATATCCGCGCCATCTAGCGAGAAATGTCGGTACTAACATTAATTGCGCCATCTAGCGTCATATCTACAAACCTTTAGGATTGCTCCGGAACCCTTGCACGGTGAGCTGGGCGCGGCGCGCGCGCGCTGGTTCAGCCACGGGCCACCCACCGAAGCTAGCACCAGCCCACATACTTAATCACGTTACAATAAGATTTAAACTCGTTTCACACAGTGAACAGTATCTTCGATGATATCCGCGCCATCTAGCGGCTAACAATAAGATTTGAATTAGTTTCCAAATGCACATTGACCGTTGTCTTCGATGATATCCGCGCCATCTAACGGGGAATGTCGGTACTAACATTCACTGCGCCACCTAGCGCCGGATCTACAAACCTTTAGGATTGCTCCGGAACCCTTGCACGGTGAGCTGAGCGCGACGGACGCGCTGCTTCAAGCAGGGGCCCGCCACCGAAGCTAGCACCAGCCCACATACTTAATCACGTTACAATAAGATTTAAACTCTTTTCGCACAGTGAACAGTATCTTCGATGATATCCGCGCCATCTAACGGGGAATGTCGGTACTAACTTTCACTGCGTCATCTAGCGGCGGATCTACAAACCTTTAGGATTGCTCCGGAACCCTTGCACGGTGAGCTGGGCGCGGCGCGCTCGCGCTGGTTCAGCCAGTGGCCCGCCTCCTGAGCTGGCGCCTGGAGCTTGCAACGCCGCGATACCGCGCTGCGTGGCCGCACGCATGGCATTCAAGTTGCGATGGCGAAGACCCCTGTTAATATAAATATCAGCCGAACTCAGACAAATCGACCTAGTCACAAATTACATTAGTTTAGTACATCGGCCATACTAGAGCGACGAGGCTAGAAAATGGCTGACGTCACTGAAATTGGATTTGTAATTACTTATAGTTAAATGAATTGTTTCTTTTGATATCTGAAATAACATGCCATACGAATAATAATAATAATCGGCAATACTGTAGCGTCCCGTTCTAATCAATCTAAGAAAACGGGGACGACACTACAGTATTGACACTTTTTAATTTCTACTCTTTTTTTGTCAGACTGTAAGCTCAAGAAGGCATGTGTTATCGGTATAACCTCACAAGTGTCGGTCCGGCCCGGGGACAGTGGCGCTACAAACAGCTTTCATATGCCAATAATGAGCATACGTCATATATTGGCATTATTAAACGTCAGTAGCGACTTATCAAGGATTTGTCACTATCGAAATTCAAAACATTATTCACCGGAATGATACTCAATCCTTCGTCCTTCTTTCCAAATAAATTCTAAATCCTATTAAAAAAAACTTGACTGTAGATAGTTTTGGCTCTATTATGCAAAAATTACTTAAAATTTGCGGAAGATTTAGTCCTGTTTCCTCTTTGTTTACATCAGTGACATTCACCAACTTTCGACGTGAGTTAGCAAAAATTACACAGTACAATTACTAATCTGGTTATTCCATACCTGGGATAGCTCGGGGCACCTATACGAAAGTGACGTAGCAAAATATTATATCGACAAAAAATATATCGATGTTACTGTCAACATCTAAATGTCATCGACATAAATATTACTTATTTCTCCACATTTTCAAATAAAAAATAATAAACATATTAAAAGGTGTATTTACATGTTTTTTTTTTAAATAATATTCATAATATACATAAATTGTCATTTTGATTGAAATGACATCCTATAAATTTATTAATGACCTTAATTTAAGAGGCTCGATACCAGATATGACATCGAACCTCTTTATAGTAATCGAGAATGTTCAATGAGCACATATTTAATTTAATTATAACGACATCTTTTTTATCGATATCCTATCCTTAGAACGTGCCCCGAGTTAGCACGGGATGCGTAATGCATTGTCCCAGCGAAAAAAAAAAAAAAAAAAAAAAATGTATGTATTACGTACCTGAAGAAATGCACGGCAGGGTTGGCCAGGCCCTGCAAATCGCTGGAGCCAGCTGCCAAGGACCCTCCAAGATCATCAGCCAGGGTCTCGTCACAAGCCGCCAGTACTTCCTCGGCTATCATGCCTGGGAACAGAAATTGAGCACATTACCACAACTAGGTACAAGTTTTGAAATCATTGTTAGTTTGAACAAATTTCATTACTTCATAATCACAGAGCCCAAAACTATTACTAGTCAGAAAATACAAAAATTGGGCAAGTGCGAGTCGGACTCGCGCACCGAAATTTCCGTACAAACACTTTCCATCCTTAAGTGGTTAAGTTAAGTTTGCACCAGGTATGTATAGCGCTCCATACAAATGAGGTGCAAAGTTAACGCAACCAATCCCTTTGTTGTATGGGAGCCCCCCTTAAATATTTATTTTATTTTATTTTTAGAATTTGTTGTTATAGCGGCAATAGAAATACATCATCTGTGAAAATTTCAACTGTCTAGCTATCACCGTTCTTGAGATACAGTCTGGTGATAGACGGACGGACGGACGGACAGCGAAGTCTCAGTAATAGGGTCCCGTTTTTACCCTTTGGGTACGGAACCCTAAAAAAGCAGCATCGTCTATGAATCAGCACACAAATTACGTCATCTTGAGGAAAATTTACAGTGGCGGTACTAAAAGATCAGTGGTACAATTTCTATACGAATTCCCCCTTAGCTCGCTCTTTTCAAAAATTGAACAGACAGTTTAAATCATGCCCAAAAAAGCCGTTTTTTTTTTATACACAACCTGACCGGCTATTGACCTCAGCATCACCTAATGGTAAGTGACTACGGGTTCGAGGATATATTTCGCCGGTTCAGTAATAGCCTACTCACTCTGACCTTGAAGAGACCCAAATTATAATTTACTGGAAGTACACACCAACTCTACATACCGTGCAACACTCTATCCAAATGTCCGGTTTCCATTTGCCAAACGTAGACGGTTCCGTCGCTGCACCCGACCACCATGAAGTCGTCACCAGGCCGCCATTTTATGCTGACCACAGGAAATAGGTGGCGGGAGGCTAGAGTGACGCACTTCCGCTCGGCCAGACCTTGGGAAGAAAACACGGAAAAAAAACCGTATTACTGTTTTATTATAATAGTACATTACATCAGAGGCCGGGAAAATGAGGATTTCCGGCCAAGTAGGTATATAGTGATACGAGGCCGGGAATCCGTTTTCACGACGAGGCATGTATAGTGCTTTTCTCAAACATACAATGAAATAAAAAAAAATACTTCAAAGAACAACATTTTATTAATTGACAAATAGGACATTTTAGTCTAACAACCAAACCTTTAAAAACAAAACCTGCTTTTTGTCAAACCAGCCAGCTGTGTGAATGACCTTGTTGTTGAAACCAAAAAAAGTTACTTTGCAGACCTAGGCCTGAAAAGCAGTATGAAATCCCTTTACAGTCCTCTCGAGTTGTTGCGCCCAAAAAGCGATACTTCCGAGCCTATTATACGGAACGTAAAGACAATATTTCATTGCATGTTTGAGAAATACTACGATAGAAAGACTACAGACGCCGGGAAGGAAGGGCTAGCCGGATGAGTAGGTATAGTAGAATAGTAATACGAAGCCGGCAAGCCTTGTTCACGGCTAAGGTATGTATAGTGCTTTTCTCAAACATATACAATGAAATAAAAAAATACACCATTCAAAAATAATGATTCAGCTGTTTAGTTCGTTAATGAACACAGACGCCATGTTTAAAAAATACTTCCCGGCCTAGGCCCTCAATTTTGTATGAAATTCCTTTAGTCTCTCGAGTTGTTCCGCCCGAAACGTGATACTTCGAAGCCTGTTATAACGCACGTTATGACAACATTTCATTGCATGTTTGAGAAAATATCATTGTATTAGACACATGGTCTATTTACAGATCATTTAAACGAAATATAATAGGACTTACTAAGCAATGTGACACTGTGGTCTGATGCGACCGAGCAAATACATTTCTGGATGCGAGGCTGAAACAAAGAGATCATGTTAATTTTAATCTTAGATCTAGTTTCTTACACTAAACATAGCAAATAAATAAATAAAAATATCGGACAACCTCACACAAATCGATCTAGTTCCACAGTAATCTCTAGTGGCGCTAAAAGCAGCTTCCATGACGCAATAATGAGCACACGTCATATATTTGCATTATTAAACGTCACTAGCGATTTGTCAAGGATTTGTCATTAACTAAATTCAAAACATTGTTTACCGGAATGCTGCTCATTCCCTCGTTCTTCTTGCAAAATAAATCCAATTGAAAAAAACTTGACTTTCATCACAGCGGATAGTTTTGGCTTTATTATGCAAATATTACTTGAAATTTGCGGAATATTTAGTCCTGTTTCCTCTTTGTTTACATCAGTGACATTCACCGACTTTCAAAGTCAGTTAACAAAAATGTGTCGTTGCCAGTAAAATAAATTTGTACCACTAAAAATCCGCAAGATGGCGTGAGCTGAAAAACACCATGTTGGAATACAAACTCCAGCCAACTTGTTTGTATATTGTCTATGAACGTTCTGTCAGTGTTTAAAGTATGAATCTTGTCAACGCTGAAATGTCTCATTAATAGGTCAAGTTCTCCGTGTTTTAATACATATTTATCTACACCCATCTTGTTAACTTCCTATAACAATATTTTAGTTCAAATATCACAGCTAAGGACCTAGATTACTTGGCAGCGACCCAAATCAGAGATGTAATTTCATAACAGTACCGCGGCCACCGTGAGGTCACCATTACAGTATCAATTTTGATACTGATTTTGATCAAAATTGCTACTGTAATGGTGACCTCGCCGCCGCGCGAATCTCCTCATGTGATCCTCTGCCCCGCGGATTGACTGGCATTTTCATAAAAGAAAATCTATGATAATGATTATAATTTTGTATGTATTCGCATGATGTTTTAATGTTAAAATGTTTGATGTTACGTAGTTATTGTTGAACATATTGTAATTCAGTTAGTTACAATTTATGTTATTTTAAGTTTCACAGTGAATTAGTTTTAAGACTGTAATACTGTGTAACCTAATAAATAAATAAATAAATAAATGTAGATAAAGTAGTGTATGCAACTGTACATAATTAGGTCTTAAAATACGAGTGTGGTTTTACGAAACGAGCCGTAGGCGAGTTTCATAACAGGATCACACGAGTGTACAGCAGTTGCATAAACTACTATTATTGTGCATGGTATGAAATAAAGCTGCATTATTGTAACACTTACAGAGCAATTATGCGGTGGCACAATCAGCTGTGTAATTTCCCCAGCATGCACACAGAACCGGTGCAGAAGCTGGCCGCTGAACAGGTCCCACAGGCACACCGCGAAGTCGATGCCTCCAGAGACTAGGTGGGATCTGTCGTATCTGCAATAAAAAAAAATTAGTGAAAAAAAAAAAATGGAACAATTGCTTGAAAAAATTGATGCTTGATAGGACAATTCACCCGCTTGGACTGTAAAGCCGTAGAGACGTATGTTCATATCTAGCACGAGACACACATTTTTTTTATTTTTCGCTTCAAGGCCATTTCAAAGACTTATTGCAAGTTTTATTTAAATTTTATTTTTGGCGTTCGAAGACAACCCTATATCATCGTATACGTAGTGAAAGAGCTTAATTTTATATTAGATTAATTTATTAAATAACTACATACTACAAAAAAAATATTAATCATCCTTTCTCCTTGCCAGGAGTTTTTGAGTAGATCCGATCGCGTTATATTGTTTAGCATACAAATTTAGATATAAAAAATACAAACAGTGAAACATAGAACCTCTTCCTTTGTTTTTGAAGTCGGTTAAATACTTTTCATTTATTAGACAGATGGGTTAAGGTCGTTTCGAATTAGTATACTACAAGTCTACAAGGCAAAATGGCGGAAAGTCAGTCGTATTAGAAAAAACATTAAAAAAACAACGAATTGAGAACGTGCTCCGGTTAAAAAGGTTACATGATATCACACATAATATACAAACGCTTCATTAGGAGGTCTTATTCCTTTTAAAATGCTGATTGTTTTAGACATTTTTTCTATGATCAAACATGTTTCTTAACATATTATTGATGTTACTACCTAGAATAGGGCTCTATTGGGATTTATTGGTACATATATTTCTCATTGATAATTTTTGTTTCAAAAACTACTCGAAATTGGCAAAATTCACGCGGAAAATTAGTTTTTTCAACTTATTTTCGACTACACGCAATGAAATCATGAAATAGCTATGTTACTACCTAGAACTCGGGGAAAAGTATTATTCACTTCAAAAAGTTGGTTGAAATTATCAATATATATGTCATAATATGAAAAAAATAAATTTTAAAAGGAATAAGGCCTCTTAAACTGATTTAACTAGATAAAACGTACCTTGGATGAACATGGTGTGGGTACAGCAGACAGTTCACTCTTCCATTGTGACCATGAAGCATCTGATGTGGCGGCCAATCTGTAATGGTCACATTAACTTTATATATTTATTTCAAAAAGCCAAGTCTAGGGCAAAACAATATAATTAATTGAATGCTAGAAAAAAACCAATTTATCACTAATTACTGTATTAAGCGGTTATATTATTACAATCACGTGAAATTGTCAACGACCAAACATGTTTCGAACTCGTATGGAGCTCTTTATCAGGGACTGCTACCCGTACACGCGGCAACTTTGTCACTGATTCTTTGATCGACGCTCCGTTCTAATAACGCGCGTCGACGGCGATGACAATTTTTACGTGAGTTCAAACCGTTTTTATAATTATTACAGTGTGAATTTTTAAATCAATTAGAAAACCAGCGCAGTGGGCAGCGAGTCGCGTAGCAGCACGGATAGCTGTCCCTGATGAAGAACTCCATTTGAGTTCGAAACATGTCGGGCTGTTCCTGACAATTTTACGTGGGTATCAACCGTTTTTATAATTTCAAAGATGTCTCACGATAGTTTTAAAAATATTAATACGTATATACACTGTAGCTAGTAAATTCGTTTCATGTGAAAACGCCTCAGACAACCCCCACTAGACGGAGCATGTAAGGCGACCCGCGCGCACCAACGATATGGTACGGCAGAACATTAAAGTATCAACACGGCGGCCACCGTTTAGTTGCGTCCATGTTTATGAGGTCTCTCTACACCACTTAACACTACCATTTACCATGTTATTTATTTAATTTCTTTTTTCGTTAACGTACGCATGGATCATAAACAAGGACGCAACTAAACGGTGGCCGCCGTGTTGATACTTTAATGTTCTGCCGTACCATATCGTTGGTGCGCGCGGGTCGCCTTGCATGCTCCGTCTAGTGGAGGTTGTCTGTGGAAAATGCTTACCATCTAACTGCTGATGGTTCCCATGCAACAGTTGGAGCTGAACGGTATGAGTAGCGTTCACGATGACGATGGAGCCGTCTTCCCGGCCGACCACGAGACGGTTCGCGGCCAGGAGGTAGATGGACGCAGTGAGCTTTACTTCTGGAACAAAATCAGAATCAGAATCATACATTTCCATTATTGTATTAAGCGGTTTACACTCACGTGAAATTGTCAGGAACGGCCCGACATTTTTCGAACTCGTATGGAGCTCTTCATAAGGGACGGATGCCCGTACACCGCCGCGGCAAAATCGTCACTGCTGATACTTTCACATGAACATGTCGGGCCGTTCCTGACAATTTCGCGTGAGTGTAAACCGCTTAATACAATAATTAAATATGTCAGACATTTACAGTCCGACCAAAAAGAGTAGAAATTAAAAAGTGCCAATACTATAGTGTCCTCACTATCTAATCAATATAAGAAAACGGGGACGACACCACAGTATTGCCACTTTTTAATTTCTACTCTTTGTGGTCGCACTGTATTTGTAAACAAAGGTACATAATTATAACAGGTTTAACATTTAATAAAGAAGAATTTTAAACTGAAACCAAAAAACTAATTCAATTTGCTTATGCTTCATACACGCTTGCAAAGCAAGCAAATATTGAGGCTGTCATGACAGCATACCACGGTTTCGTGGCATCAACTTTGCGCTATGGCATTATATACTGGGGGAACTCCACAAACAGAGATACTGTCTTCAAAGCTCAAAAGAGATACATAAGAGCAATCCGCTGACTCAAGCAGACAGACAGTTGTATGCCACATTTCAAAGATGTAAAATTTTTGACGCTTCCATATCTCTATATAATTGAAACAGCTGTTTTTGTCAAGACGAACTCTACATTGTTCGGGACGGTCTCTAGGTCTTTCCTAGAAGCACCAGGTACGCCAAGAAACTCATTACAGAACGCACACACACAGCACGAAAGCGTAAAAGCGTAGTCTGCGTAGCGAGCAAAATTTTCAATAAATTTCCCTTTTTTTTTTTTTTATGTCATAGGGGGCAAACGAGCAAACGTATCGCCTGATGGAAAGCGATTACCGTCGCCCATAAACACCTGCAACACCAGAGGAGTCACAAGTGCTTGCCTACCCGGAGGACGAAGATAGAATGCCTCTATGCTAGTAATTTCATTATTTCACCGGCTATCTTACCCCCACACCGGAACACAACAATGCGAACATTGCTGTTTGGCGGTGGGTTAGCAGGCAAGACGGTAGTAACAATCCGGACGGACCCTGCACGAGGCCCTACTACTCCAAAAAGTCCTAGTGATATTCAAACATTGCCTTTAAACGTATTAAAGAAAAAGCTAGCAAGTTTTCTTATTGATAAGTGTTTTTATTCGGTTTCGGAGTACTTGACATGTGACAATTTTTTTTGTGTAATCTTTGCATGTTTATAGAGAGTTTTTATGTAAACTTTTCCTAAAAACTCTTTCTCTTTCAGAAGGAATCTTACCAGGTTCATCAGGGTGATGCAGCTGATCCAGGATGCCAACGGGACTGGGGTTCATCTCCGCCCAGGCCATGTCCAAGCTGGTCAGCACGATAGGGGCGTGGGCTGAAACCAAACACATTCTTCAGTCACAGGCTATTCATAATTGGCAACATTTCAAATTTTGAAATAGTGTTATGTTATTTTTTTTATACTACTATTTTCGGACACGTCCGGGGAAATAATGCGATTTACGCCAAATGTCCGGGATTTTGAAGTCCCTGTCCGGGTTAGGCGAATTTAGAGATGGCAACCCTACCTAAAACTAACTAGTTATAATTATAAATAAGTATTTTTGTAGTACACAGTTCCTCGCTGTTATTACTGTAATGCTGTGTAAATGTAACTTATGTGAAAACACGTCTGTACTCACACGACGTGTCGGCGGCAGGCGTGGCGGCGTCGTCGACGCACCACACCGACACTGTGCCCAGGGAGTCGCCGCGCAGAAGCAGCCAACGACACCTAAACACGTCTGTACTCACTGGACGTGCCGGCGGCAGGCGTGGCGGCGTCGTCGACGCACCACACCGACACTGTGCCCAGGGAGTCGCCGCGGAGAAACAGCCAACGACACCTAAACACGTCTGTACTCACTGGACGTGCCGGCGGCAGGCGTGGCGGCGTCGTCGACGCACCACACCGACACTGTGCCCAGGGAGTCGCCGCGGAGAAACAGCCAACGACACCTAAACACGTCTGTACTCACAGGACGTGCCGGCGGCAGGCGTGGCGGCGTCGTCGACGCACCACACCGACACTGTGCCCAGGGAGTCGCCGCGGAGAAGCAGCCAACGACACCTAAACACGTCTGTACTCACAGGACGTGCCGGCGGCAGGCGTGGCGGCGTCGTCGACGCACCACACCGACACTGTGCCCAGGGAGTCGCCGCGGAGAAGCAGCCAACGACACCTAAACACGTCTGTACTCACAGGACGTGTCGGCGGCAGGCGTGGCGGCGTCGTCGACGCACCACACCGACACTGTGCCCAGGGAGTCGCCGCGGAGAAGCAGCCAACGACACCTAAACACGTCTGTACTCACAGGACGTGTCGGCGGCAGGCGTGGCGGCGTCGTCGACGCACCACACTGACACTGTGCCCAGGGAGTCGCCGCGGAGAAGCAGCCAACGACACCTAAACACGTCTGTACTCACAGGACGTGTCGGCGGCAGGCGTGGCGGCGTCGTCGACGCACCACACCGACACTGTGCCCAGGGAGTCGCCGCGGAGAAGCAGTCTGCGCTGTTTCCCGCCTACAGACGTGATCACGAAACGCATCGCCGGGGGACAGGAGAGCAGCTGTCAGGCAAAGAAACAGTTCATATAAGCTTTAAGAGTAAAAATCGTGCTATCGGATTACAAACTGATTTTGATGTCTTCCTTCCGTCATTTTGGAAATGCTCCTATCAACCTGCCTAATGTTTCCAATACACGACAGGGCTATAACTCGTGCACGCACTTTGCCTCTACTTTTCTCATCTATATTCAGCCTTCAGACACCATGCGATCGAGGTCTTGTCTTAGCAAAAACGGGCAAAATATTTTTTTCGGTTTCCGCGACTGTCACACATTAAAATAAAAAACGTGCCCTTCTGGCAGATTCTTATCTTTACACATTAAGCCCATCTGGCATTCACCTTCATTTATATTTTTTAATTCATATAACAAAATATGGGTAGTTTGTACAGATATAACTTTGACAGAGAAAAATTGTTTCTCTCAGTCAACCTTTTTCAACGGTAACTGGAAAGTTACCGAAATGTCTGAGGCTCAAATAATTAATATACGCGATATAATCCGTTTAAATTGTTTTATTTAAAAATAGGCAATCCAGTTCAAATACGTAAATGAACAATTGTTTTTAACGTCATACTTACTTTATTATCAGGATGGGCTAGTATCCCAAACAGGACAGGGCTATCGTGGGCCACGGTGGGCCCGTGGAAGCCTTTGTGATCAGGCACGGAACTGTAACATGAGAATTGTCAGACAACACGTCGAAAAAAAGTCATTACACACATTATTATCATCTTATCTTTATAAGTAAATCGCCAATTATTGGCCACCATATTCAATAACTGGGTAAATCAACTAGCGTTCTAACCGCGCGGTTCTAGCGTCATTTTTTTTCACGATTATTACTACAACGGAAGAACCTTTAAGGTTTTCATTCAAACTAGGATCGCATTCGGGAGTGGCTTCGGGATACATATAAAATCGACTTTCAACAATAACATATGTGTCATATTTGCAGAAATGGGAATGACGAAAAAAACGCTTTACAAACGCTGAATATTCACCCAACTGGCCACCTCATACTAATAAGTAACTCTGTTCACTACAAACTGAGTTCATTTTTAGTATGAGGTGGCCAGTTATTGAACAGTGGACAGTAATTGGCGATTTATCTATTTCTTGAAATTACATATACAACTATGGTCCAACTATTATGCATTCTAGTAATGGAGATACAAGGATTTATGACATCGTATTCTTACCTCTAGAATCAGATTTTTTTAATGATTCAAAGGACCATTCTGCAACACTTTTGGGGGCTTTATAGTAAAAAATAGGTATACTTTAAATTAGAAATTACAATATAGTAATTATGTTACCACAAGCTAAGCGAATGACACCAGAATCAAATACTCGGCTTAGAAACGACGCTCTCTTTTATTAAAAATTGACTGAATGTCGTCTTATACGTATATTCTATGAAAAAAAAACTGTTTTATATGGGAGGCCAAGAAGCAGTGGTTGGTAAAGTTTTGTTTGTCTTCTCATGACGCCGAAAAAGCCGGACGGATTTTAAGTAATTTTGGTACAAGGATAGATGGTCATTTAGCAGACTACGTTAAAAAAAAACTACGCGAGCGTGGTTGCAAGCACACGTGTTTAGTGTTTGTTTAGTGACAGAGCTATATAAAATGTATAGAATACAAACATATTTGTACGTTGCGTGCATAAAGTTTATATTTCCCAATAATCCTTATTAATAACAATGGACTAAAGAGGTTGATAATTGTATTTATTTAAATTGTACTAGGTATAACGAATAACAAGAAAATTTTAACAGAATTTTATATGAGAGAGTCGTTCCTTCGCCTATGTATATATACTTTTAAGATGTATACAGCACTTTTACACAGCATAAGCAATCCAGTTATAAAAAAATTGAAAAACTTTAACTCGTGAAAAATATAATGTTTCAAGGTCACCATGTCGGCGATACTCTAGGGAATGCAATCCGGTATTTTTTTCTATGTGAATACATAATATTCTAAGGTAATCGAAAACAAACAAATACTTTTTCGTACATTTAAATTGCTTATCCTGGATAATGGATATTCATATAATTATAGTAGGAACACACCGAACAGATGAATCACCATGGAAGTGCATTAAGCAAAATAATAAACACTACTTCTTACTACGAAACTACAAAAAAAACTAAAGTATCAAAACACATTTGTTCAATACTATACTACTTGTCTGTTTTCAAATCCTATGTTTCTGGAACTACCTATATACTGAATATAATAATATAATTTATACATTTATAAATGTTTTTTTAAATAAACTTCGTTTTTAAAACAAAGTTAAACTACGAAGCTTTTAGACAAGTCAACAAAACGGGTACGTTAACAATAATTATCCAAAAAACTTTGCACGATTATTAATTCGTCTCTCACTTTTGTTAGTCCGGGTGGTAAAAAAATCTGTTTAGCTCAATAGTTAACTGGTAGATAATGCCTTATGACATCAAGTCCGCCATTTGTACACTTGCTTGTGCAATAAAGTTTAAATAAATAAGTATAAGTAAGTCGATATTATAGGCAGTTGCACCGACTGGACATTAATCCTTAACGCCCTTGCAAAAATGGAATGAATTATCGCTAACGTCCCGTATAGGACTGGTCCTCGTTGATCGGGGAAATGCATGTGCTAGCAAAGGAAATACAGACATACATACAAACAGAATGGTGCTAACCTACTGATAACCCGTCCGCGCAGTTTGCTATAACAGAGATGGTATTATTTAGCTTTTGGGGACGAAAAATGCTTTTTCTCAACGTTCTATACACTAATTATTAATTTAGTCAAGTTTTTCACGCATTTTAACTCACGCATACTAAAAGAAAGCCTCAAATTAATATTGGGCAAACTATTCATGATCATATTGTTTTAAGCCTACTAACTTTTCATCTATTAAACAGATGGATTGTTTTTAATTCGTATCCTACTGTAAGAAATGTAAGTATAATATGATTTTCTTTTTCGTTTAAGTACTAGCTCGCATAACCACAGGAGAAGACGCGTGTGTTGTTTTTTTTTTCGTTTAATTACTAGCTCGCATAACCACAGGAGAAGCCGCGTGTGTTTTTCTTTTCGTCTAATTACTGGCTCGCATAAACACAGAAGACGCGTGTGTGTGTTTTTTTTTTCGTTTAATTACTAGCTCGCATTACCACAGGAGAAGACGCGCGGGTAACATTCCTGAGGGATTAATATCATTTTTAGGGTTCCGTACCCAAAGGGTAAAAACGGGACCCTATTACTGAGACTTCGCTGTCCGTCCGTCCGTCCGTCTGTCACCAGGCTGTATCTCAGGAACGGTGATAGCTAGACAGTTGAAATTTTCACAGATGATGTATTTCTATTGCCGCTATAACAACAAATACTAAAAATAAAATAAAATATATATTTAAGGGGGGCTCCCATACAACAAACTTGTTATAGATTATATATATATGTATGTATAGGTACGGAACCCTTCATGCGCGAGTCGGGCTCGCACTTGCCCAATTTTTACGTTTTGTGAACTCAAAATTTATTTAATTTGTTTTAATATCATATCGTTTTTAGCTAACTCTTCTGCTGTCTTGTTGGAGTTCGTAAGAAAAATTCAAAATTAGTCATGACATTGACAGATATTGTTATAAATTTTACTTACATTATTATGTAAGTACACCTAAAGGTTGTCTGGAAGAGATCGCTATTTAGCGATAAGACCGCCTGTTGTTTACCTCTGCCTGTTATTTTAATGTATTTCATGTTGTGTTGTATATTCCTTGATGTTGGAGGTGTGCAATAAAGAGTATTTGTATTTGTACACCAAAGTAATACGACGGGGAAAAATATAAAATGAACACCTCCGGAAAACTTAATGTTCCCAATTGAAAACGCGCCCTTATCGCTCTTGTCATAATGACTATAACGTTTAACACGTACGCGTACAGTTTTAGTTTTTCTTTTTATATGTAATCCAGTAACAGTGACATATATGCCATACAATAAACAAATAAATAATAACCGTAGTGTCCGCTTTTTTTTGAGGCCCGGTAATCTCTAACGTAGGTCCTTCGAACCGGATGACCTCTGTTGTCTGTAGTATTTTATCTATGGTACTGTCTTGTTGTCACCATATGTGCCCTAAAATTCATAAAATACGAGTAGTATGTAAACCAAACTCAATGCTGGTTGCTGATACTGTTTTATTTATATTTCAACACAAACTAAATATTACATGGCGCAATCGGTAGGATACGAACCTACGCTATCATGACACTTTTTTCTTTCGTGAGTATTCGAGTTAGTACTTAACGCTTGCCAAGTTTTTGAATCTGAAAATCATAACACTACCCAGGTAGCAACCAGACTTATAAGAACTTATACAGCCATTAAAACTCATTTATGCTGTATAAAGCGGCGATCCCGGGTTCGAATATCGGCCAGGACAAATATTAGTGTGATGAACTCGAATATTTGTTCTAGGGTCATGTTTGTTCATTGTTGTATGGTATGTATATCGTCATCTAGTACCCATGACACAAACCTTCTTGAGCTTAATTTGGGACTAAATCGATTTGTGTGAGGTTGTGATATTTATTTATATTTATAAAGGCTGTACAAGTGCTTAGCAGCCTGTGTGCTATATGGGTGTTGTCTTCTTTCGCGAGTACTCGAGTTAGTACTTAACGCTGGACATGTTTCTACGTTGTTATTTAAAGCATTTTTCGTCACAATACATATAAGGAGCTCATGTTAATGCTGAAAACGTGCATATTAGCATGGAATAAAATGATTGAATTCTTGTTAGAACAGTTTACGGGCAAAACGATGATATTCCGCCTTCTTAACACTGTCACGACCAGGTAAAAATAAAACTACCCCAGAATCCGACAGAGCCCGCTAGGTGGGCGCAACAATAGCCCAGACACCAATAAACCCCGCCAGGTGGGCGCTTTTATAATACGATTCGTCCGGTGAGTAGGGCCGGTAGCTGAGTAAAGTTACGAGCGCCTACCAGGCGGGTTTGGTCGTGAAAGTGTTAAGAGTAAAATTATAGATTTTTTTTAAATAATCAACCATAATCATGGTCACTCTATTAGGGTGCTCTCTCGCCCGAGCTGACGCCTGTAAGGTAGCAAAAAAAGATATTTTCATATCATTTTTGTTACATTAGAGGCGAATGCTCGCGGTAATAGAGTCCTTTTAGATACAAGAAGCAACACCAAATTAATGAATTATTATCGTTTTGACCGTAATTTCGTTATTGTTATTGTTATTAAAATTAAGCTCCCTTTTTTAGCTCAGTAAATAACAAGACGACGAGATATTATAATTATTTACTGCAAACTTACCGAAACGTCAGAGAGGCTCAAATAATCAATATACGCGATATAATCCGCTTAAATCGTTTTATTTAAATGATATAGTTATGTTATTTATTTAGCAGAACGCTATAATTTATCGTGTCATGTTATTTACCGAATAAATTTTAAAATATAAACACAGAGGCATTGTGCTCTGATGAGGTCTAGAATGGTTTTTTTTGTTTGCATATGAAATCATGCCAATTCAAAATGAAATACTATATTTAATACCTCGTTTAAGTTTTAGTTGCGGAGTAAAAAGTAAAATACGCGCCATGCTATAGTATTTATAATTCGTAAATAATAAGGGTGTAAACTGATGTTGAACTATGCAACATATAATTATATAAATAAAAAAACTTTATACTTCATACATGAAAGAAAAAAATATCTATATATTTTTGTTATGTAAGTATATATATATATATAATGTACATGTATATTTATATATGATGTATATCGACGTCTAGTACTCATAGTACAAGAAAGACTGGGTCGATTTCTGTAAGATTGGTCGTCAATATTTATTAATTTAAAAAAGCTTTACAGTTATTTTATTTATATTTATTTTTCAGTATGCTCCGTGAACGCTTGGACCTTCGCAAACCAGAGTTCAAAACATGTCAAGCCGTTGTTGACACATATCCATTAGTGATAACGTAATTTTAGAATCAGAAGCAATGTCTTTTACATCAGAAAGTTATTATTTTCAACCGCAGTGATAGAAATCTAAATTGCTTGCAAACTGATGCGAAATATCTTCTCTCTATTATCAATATCCATAAATCTTACTGCTATTCAAAACTTCACCATAACCCATGTTATTTTTATTTATACTAGAACTGAGCACCTCCACCATTTTAACAAAACAAAACACTAAACCTTACCCCCGCAACCAAAACCACCACACAAACCACACGAGAAACGATTTTTAAACAGTCATTTGTCTCACTCTCCCAAACAAGAAACGAGCGTAAAGAGCAGGTCAAATGAGTTTCATTTTTTAAATTAAATTCTAGCGAGGTAATAGTTACGTAGCTAGCAGTTACACTGTGGACTTTCTCAATATTATGTTCAATATCATCTTCATCATCGCTAATACAGACAGTAGTCTGTTTTAGGAATGGACCTCAAAGTATCAACATTTCAATTTTCAAACAGTATTTTTAAACTAATTTCATTGCTACAATGGTGCTCCACTTGCATTATACGTAAGTACGTACTTCTAACGAAAACCCGACAGAAAAGTAATCAAGATAGATAATTAAGAACGTCCATCACCGTACAGATATAGCGCAAAATATTTATCCATCGTATTTAGTCGGGCAAATTCGCTTTTATATTTCCATCTCAACTTTTGTACCGAAATTCGAATATTAACTACCCGTGAAGTTGGCCGAAATATGGGTTTCCGCAGTTAAGTGCCCCTAACATAAACTTATCCGACAAAAAACGATAGAAAACATGCACTGTATATTTTCCTTTCAAACCATTTAACTCTGCACTTGACAGTATTATACGTAAACCATTGATACAAAGATCAAAGCACAAAGAAAAATCGAAATGCGTAACCTGGCGGAAGAGACCGGGCTACGAACCCGGTCCAGCGTAACCTTTCCACCACCCTAACGTTACATAACCATTCGAATTTTTCCTCACACCTTGTGTGTCAATCTTTGTATTGTTTGTTAAGGCTTTACATCTTAGCACAGACCACCCCCACTAGACGGAGCATGTAAGGCGACCCGCGCGCACCAACGATATGGTACGGCAGAACATTAAAGTATCAACATGGCGGCCACCGTTTAGTTGCGTCCATGTTTATGAGGTCTCTCTACACCACTTAACACTACAATTTACCATGTTATTTATTTAATTTCTTTTTTCGTTGACGTACGCATGGATCATAAACAAGAACGCAACTAAACGGTGGCCGCCGTGTTGATACTTTAATGTTCCGCCGTACCATATCGTTGGTGCGCGCGGGTCGCCTTGCATGCTCCGTCTAGTGGGGGTGGTCTGTGCATCTTAGCGTTACATAGTATACATACTTGGCAGGCAGTCGGTACAGGTACCCCTTGCCCTCCGTAGACCAGACGAGCACCCTGTCGGGGGCGAGGAAGTCGCCCGACATCCAGCGCTCACCTGTGGGCGCCTGAATCGAGCATAGCACTGAGAAATCCCCTGCAATCAAATATACAATTTTAGTAATGCTTATATTAAAGCGAAAAATAATAGTACGTTACATCAGAGGCCGGGAAAATGAGGATTTCCGGCCAAGTAGGTATATATGTAGGTAGGATAGTGATACGAGGCCGGGAATCCGTTTTCACGACGAGGCATGTATAGTGCTTTTCTCAAACATACAATGAAATAAAAAAATATACTTGAAAGAACAACATTTTATTAATTGACAAATAGGACATTATAGTCTAACAACCAACCTTTAAAAACAAAACCTGCTTTTTGTCAAACCAGCCAGCTGTGTGAATGACCTTGTTGTTGAAACCAAAAAAAAGTTACTTTGCAGGCCTAGGCCTGAAAAGCAGTATTAAATCCCTTTACAGTCCTCTCGAGTTGTTGCGCCCAAAAAGCGATACTTCCAAGCCTATTATAAGGAACGTAAAGACAATATTTCATTGCATGTTTGAGAAAAAAAATATTAAGGGACAATCTTACACAAGTCAACCTAGTCCCAAATTAAGCAATGCCTGTACTATGGGTACTAGACGACGATATTCATAATATGTAACCTCGTGAGGCCCAATGTAGCTCTCAATGCACAAAGTCATACCTATAACTCTGACAGTTCGGGCTATACGCTCGCGTAAACGCCCAGTGTGCATTAAATAAAATAAAATATTAAGGGACAATTTTACACAAATCGACCTAGTCCCAAACTAAGCAAAGCAATGCATTACAATGTACAACATTCATTCGGTGTATTCTTTTCATCTGGGCACTAGAGCATCTTGAAAAAAGTATAAATAGATCCTATTTGAGATCTTTAGCGCATATTTAGCGCATACTATAAGCACCGTTCTTTGGTTGCCAGCACAACAGTTGAGCAACAGCGCATTCAGGCAACAAATCTGCTTGGATTCCTTCTAGCATCTAGAATCTTCTAGAACTTACCTGCATCGTAGATCTGGCGATTCTGGGGATTCGATACTGTTCTTTGGTTGTAAGCAACAACAATTGAGCGACAGCGCATTCAGACAAAGAATCTGCTTCGAATCCTTCTAGCATCTACAATCTTCTAGAACTCACCAGCATCGTAGATCTGGCAGTACTCAGCGCATACAATAAGCACTGTTCTTTGGTTGTAAGCAACAACAGTTGAGCGACAGCGCATTCAGACAAAGAATCTGCTTCGATTCCTTCTAGCATCTAGAATCTTCTAGAACTTACCTGCATCGTAGATCTGGCAGTACTTAGCGCATACAATAAGCACTGTTCTTTGGTTGTAAGCACAACAGTTGAGCGATAGCGCATTCAAGTAACGAAGCTGCTTCGATTCCTCCTAGCATCTAGAATCTTTTAGAACTCACCAGCATCGTAGATCTGGCAGTACTCAGCGCATACAATAAGCACTGTTCTTTGGTTGTAAGCAACAACAGTTGAGCGACAGCGCATTTAGACAAAGAATCTGCTTCGAATCCTTCTAGCATCTACAATCTTCTAGAACTTACCAGCATCGTAGATCTGGCAGTACTTAGCGCATACAATAAGCACTGTTCTTTGGTTGTAAGCAACAACAGTTGAGCGACAGCGCATTCAGACAAAGAATCTGCTTCGAATCCTTCTAGCATCTACAATCTTCTAGAACTTACCAGCATCGTAGATCTGGCAGTACTTAGCGCATACAATAAGCACTGTTCTTTGGTTGTAAGCAACAACAGTTGAGCGACAGCGCATTCAGACAAAGAATCTGCTTCGAATCCTTTTAGCATCTACAATCTTCTAGAACTCACCAGCATCGTAGATCTGGCATTACTTAGCGCATACAATAAGCACTGTTCTTTGGTTGTAAGCAACAACAGTTGAGCGACAGCGCATTCCGACAAAGAATCTGCTTCGAATCCTTCTAGCATCTACAATCTTCTAGAACTTACCAGCATCGTAGATCTGGCAGTACTTAGCGCATACAATAAGCACTGTTCTTTGGTTGTAAGCAACAACAGTTGAGCGACAGCGCATTCAGACAAAGAATCTGCTTCGAATCCTTCTAGCATCTACAATCTTCTAGAACTCACCAGCATCGTAGATCTGGCAGTACTTAGCGCATACAATAAGCACTGTTCTTTGGTTGTAAGCAACAACAGTTGAGCGACAGCGCATTCAGACAAAGAATCTGCTTCGAATCCTTCTAGCATCTACAATCTTCTAGAACTCACCAGCATCGTAGATCTGGCAGTACTTAGCGCATACAATATGCACTGTTCTTTGGTTGTAAGCAACAACAGTTGAGCGACAGCGCATTCAGACAAAGAATCTGCTTCGAATCCTTCTAGCATCTACAACCTTCTAGAACTCACCAGCATCGTAGATCTGGCAGTACTTAGCGCATACAATAAGCACTGTTCTTTGGTTGTAAGCAACAACAGTTGAGCGACAGCGCATTCAGACAAAGAATCTGCTTCGAATCCTTCTAGCATCTACAATCTTCTAGAACTCACCAGCATCGTAGATCTGGCAGTACTTAGCGCATACAATAAGCACTGTTCTTTGGTTGTAAGCAACAACAGTTGAGCGACAGCGCATTCAGACAAAGAATCTGCTTCGAATCCTTCTAGCATCTACAATCTTCTAGAACTCACCAGCATCGTAGATCTGGCAGTACTTAGCGCATACAATAAGCACTGTTCTTTGGTTGTAAGCTACAACAGTTGAGCGACAGCGCATTCAGACAAAGAATCTGCTTCGAATCCTTCTAGCATCTACAATCTTCTAGAACTCACCAGCATCGTAGATCTGGCAGTACTTAGCGCATACAATAAGCACTGTTCTTTGGTTGTAAGCAACAACAGTTGAGCGACAGCGCATTCAGACAAAGAATCTGCTTCGAATCCTTCTAGCATCTACAATCTTCTAGAACTCACCAGCATCGTAGATCTGGCAGTACTTAGCGCATACAATAAGCACTGTTCTTTGGTTGTAAGCTACAACAGTTGAGCGACAGCGCATTCAGACAAAGAATCTGCTTCGAATCCTTCTAGCATCTACAATCTTCTAGAACTCACCAGCATCGTAGATCTGGCAGTACTTAGCGCATACAATATGCACTGTTCTTTGGTTGTAAGCAACAACAGTTGAGCGACAGCGCATTCAGACAAAGAATCTGCTTCGAATCCTTCTAGCATCTACTATCTTCTAGAACTCACCAGCATCGTAGATCTGGCAGTACTTAGCGCATACAATAAGCACTGTTCTTTGGTTGTAAGCAACAACAGTTGAGCGACAGCGCATTCAGACAAAGAATCTGCTTCGAATCCTTCTAGCATCTACAATCTTCTAGAACTCACCAGCATCGTAGATCTGGCAGTACTTAGCGCATACAATAAGCACTGTTCTTTGGTTGTAAGCAACAACAGTTGAGCGACAGCGCATTCAGACAAAGAATCTGCTTCGAATCCTTCTAGCATCTACAATCTTCTAGAACTCACCAGCATCGTAGATCTGGCAGTACTTAGCGCATACAATAAGCACTGTTCTTTGGTTGTAAGCAACAACAGTTGAGCGACAGCGCATTCAGACAAAGAATCTGCTTCGAATCCTTCTAGCATCTACAATCTTCTAGAACTCACCAGCATCGTAGATCTGGCAGTACTTAGCGCATACAATAAGCACTGTTCTTTGGTTGTAAGCAACAACAGTTGAGCGACAGCGCATTCAGACAAAGAATCTGCTTCGAATCCTTCTAGCATCTACAATCTTCTAGAACTCACCAGCATCGTAGATCTGGCAGTACTTAGCGCATACAATAAGCACTGTTCTTTGGTTGTAAGCAACAACAGTTGAGCGACAGCGCATTCAGACAAAGAATCTGCTTCGAATCCTTCTAGCATCTACAATCTTCTAGAACTCACCAGCATCGTAGATCTGGCAGTACTTAGCGCATACAATAAGCACTGTTCTTTGGTTGTAAGCAACAACAGTTGAGCGACAGCGCATTCAGACAAAGAATCTGCTTCGAATCCTTCTAGCATCTACAATCTTCTAGAACTCACCAGCATCGTAGATCTGGCAGTACTTAGCGCATACAATAAGCACTGTTCTCTGGTTGTAAGCAACAACAGTTGAGCGACAGCACATTCAGGCAACAAATCTGCTTGGATTCCTTCTAGCATCTAGAATCTTCTAGAACTCACCAGCTTCGTAGATCTGGCAGTACTTAGCGCATACAATAAGCACTGTTCTTTGGTTGTAAGCAACAACAGTTGAGCGACAGCACATTCAGGCAACAAATCTGCTTGGATTCCTTCTAGCATCTAGAATCTTCTAGAACTCACCAGCATCGTAGATCTGGCAGTACTTAGCGCATACAATAAGCACTGTTCTTTGGTTGTAAGCAACAACAGTTGAGCGACAGCGCATTCAGACAAAGAATCTGCTTCGAATCCTTCTAGCATCTACAATCTTCTAGAACTCACCAGCATCGTAGATCTGGCAGTACTTAGCGCATACAATAAGCACTGTTCTTTGGTTGTAAGCAACAACAGTTGAGCGACAGCGCATTCAGACAAAGAATCTGCTTCGAATCCTTCTAGCATCTACAATCTTCTAGAACTCACCAGCATCGTAGATCTGGCAGTACTTAGCGCATACAATACGCACTGTTCTCTGGTTGTAAGCAACAACAGTTGAGCGACAGAACATTCAGGCAACAAATCTGCTTGGATTCCTTCTAGCATCTAGAATCTTCTAGAACTCACCAGCATCGTAGATCTGGCAGTACTTAGCGCATACAATAAGCACTGTTCTCTGGTTGTAAACAACAACAGTTGAGCGACAGCGCATTCAGGCAAAGAATCTGCTTCGAATCCTTCTAGCATCTACAATCTTCTAGAACTTACCAGCATCGTAGATCTGGCAGTACTTAGCGCATACAATAAGCACTGTTCTTTGGTTGTAAGCAACAACAGTTGAGCGACAGCGCATTCAGGCAAAGAATCTGCTTCGATTCCTTCTAGCATCTAGAATCTTCTAGAACTTACCAGCATCGTAGATCTGGCAGTACTTAGCGCATACAATAAGCACTGTTCTCTGGTTGTAAGCACAACAGTTGAGCGATAGCGCGTTGAGACAGCGAATTTGTTTCGATTCGTTCTCGTATATGGGCTCAGATTGCTTGTTTTCGTGTCCTAAGAGGGACCATACCTGTAGAAAGGAAAAATACATAATTTAATAAATAAAATAATAAATAAATATCGGACAACCTCACACAAATCAATCTAGTCCCACAGTAAGCTCTAGTTGGCTTGTGTTATGGACACTAGACGACGATAAACATACTTATATAGATAAACACATACTTAAATATAAATAACATCCATGACCCAGGCACAAATATTCGAGGTCATCACACAAATATTTGCCCTTGCCGGGATTCGAACCCGGGACCGTCGGCTCAGTAGGCAGTTGCTTAACCACTGCGCCAACCGCGTCGTCGAATATAATTAATTCGGACTCACAGAAATCAATCTAGTCCCACAATCAGCTCTAGTAGGCTTGTGTTATGGACACTACACGACGACCATACCTACAGATAAATACGTAGAAAACACATCACACTAATATTTGCCCTTGTCGGGATTCGAACCCAGGACCATCGGCTCAGTAGGCAGATGACATTTGACATATTTTTTATTTTCCTAGGACGCCGGTTTCATCACGAGCGAGTACGGAAAGTGGCAGCACTGACGCAGTCCGCGAACCAACCGCGTCGTCGTCAAAATATGGCGTATACACCCAAGCCAACACAACGTTTGTATTAATTGTGGTACGAAATAAAAATTACAAACTTATTATTATTATTATTATGTATAATGAGGCAGGCAGTTTAACAACTGATAGTGCCTATATCCTGCGATCTGTGTCTTGAGTTCGTTGCTCAGTTCAAACTTGTAGTTAAAATATTTCAATATCATTTCGGATCTGACATTGATAATCATCATCATCATTGGTGTAGATATGGCTAAAGAAACGCCCTTTAGGAGTCAGCAGCCCGGGCGGCCCGAGTCAATCCCTCTAAAGCCGCCATTGTAGGCATCATTTAGCACAAAATCAGTGTTTTAAAGAGTGACAAGGATGACTTACTTTTACTGTTCCCGTGATAGAGATAGCCAACACGACGTCATCCTTCCTCGACGAAGGGCGGAGCACCTAAAACAACCATATTATCGTATTAACTCCATGTAATAAAAAAAACCGAAAGCCTACATAGTAGTAGATGGTTTGATAAGAAGTTAAAATAAGCCGTTATGTTATTTATTAATTACTAGCTGTGCCCCGCGGTGTTACCCGCTCATCCCACGGGAACACTAAATTTATTCGGGATGAAAAGTATCCTATGTCCTTTCCCGGGTCTCAAACTATCTCCATACCAAATTTCATCTAAGTCGGTTCAGCGGTTGAGGCGTGAAGAGGTAACAGACAGACAGACAGACAGACACACACACTTTCGCATTTATAATATTAGTATGGATTTGGACGAGCGAACGTAGCGAAACGTAATTTTTCCGCTTTGCCCTAAGGTTGACTGGTAGAGAATGCCTCGTGGCATTAAGTCCGCCTTTTGTACGATAAGTTTTCTTTTGTGCAATAAAGATGAAATAAATAAATAATGGCTTTTAGTCACGTTTTAAATACTACTATTATTTAAACTGTCGGTGTCTTCATAGGGCATTGTAAGATAAGAAAAACGCCTAAGATAGATCGTTATCAGACGTCTAATTGGCCTGCACCCAACTTTTTCTCAAGTGTTTTTCCATTTTTATATAACCACTCAATTGCTTTTGGTAGCTACGGCTACCTGTCACCGCTCTTATTTTATTATTATATAAATATAGAGTCCAACTCAAAATTCGAAGCAATTGAGTGGATAAAGGGCTACTAGACCATTGGAAATTTTGTCCATTATGTATGTATATAAGTAAACACTTTTTGGTACATAAAAACAAATAACAAACACGTAATAACAATAGATATGTACAAAGGCGAACTGATGGCGACTTCGGTTAAAAGATCTCTCAAAAAAAGCATTATATATTTCTTCCAGTACCCCTTTGAGCAAATGAGAGAGTGACATTTCCAAAATCATAAACAAACGAATAAATTAGTATCCACTGAGGTACTAAAGACTTATGTAGCCTAAATATCATATATTCCAACAGGGTGTCAGCCCACGTCATATTGCAGATTTAATTAGAACTAATTTATTTTACCGGCACCGTCAAGTTTTTGGTAACTGACGTTGAAAGTCAGTAATAGCCACTGATGTAAACAAAGAGGAAACAGGACTAAATATTCCTCAAATTTCAAGTATTTTTTTCATAATAAAGCCAAAACTATCCACAGTGACGAAAGTCAAGTTTTTTTTCAATAGGATTCAATATTTATTTCGCAAGAAGAACGAAGGATTGAGCAGCATTCCGGTAAACAATGTGTTGAAATTGGTTCGTGACAAATCGCTCCTGACGTTAAATAATGCAAATTACATGACGTATGCACATTATTGCCATATGAAAGCTGTTTGTAGCGCCACTATCCCTGGGCAGAACCGATACTTCACTGGCTTAATATATATTAAGGGGTTCTATGGTTGACTTTTGACGAGTTCGAATTTGAATATTGTCATAATGATATTAAGTCTCATTTCAATTACTCTGAAAATGTTACATAGAACCCTGTAATATTGGGCCAGCGACTTGTTAGGTTACATGTAATTCCAAAATACTAGGCACTTACATGTAAAGCGGATATCCAGTCCGGGTTCATCTTGGAGCTGAGTGAGAAGAGTATCTCCAAGGAGAAAGGATCCATCACCAGGATCTCAGCGTAGTAGCCATTGCAGAATAGCCGCAGGTCATCGCTGTTGCAGGTATGGTATGCCTGGAAAATTAATTCGTATATTAAACAATTGGTTAAAATAAATTGGAGTTGGTTTTCCTTTTGCGCACCCAGCTCCGTATTGTATTTAGCCTCACCGGATCGGCGCCGCGTCAACTCGAGTCGTTCAGTATTCTTTGTATGACATTTCAAACTGCAACGCACACCTACATCAAATCAACAAGGTATCAACTCGCACAGACACACGCCAACAGCGCGTGGATTACATGCGGTAGCCGCTTACGTAACAAGCCGACAGGAGACCGCCCGTACCGTAGGTGTCACTTTTACGACATCAACCGAAATTTTTATTTTACGTTTTCAGGAATCAGTTAAGTCAAAGTCATGCTTGAAAATAAAATCCCAGAATGTGTATTCATATATATACACGCAAGAAATTCATTGTAGATAATACCTGAATGTTTGTGTGCACTTGAGACAGCTTGACACTCTCACGGCACTTGCCGTCGACCAGGTCCCACGTGCACATCTCACCAGCCTCAGAAGAGCTGACGATGAAGTTGTTGTCCTGGAAGATATTATGTACTTATTAATTACTAAACCATGGACACAAATTATATATTTAATTATAAACAATGATTTAAACACATTAAACTAGTAACTATAACAATGCGATAATATTAAAATAGATCGGGGCCCCGTGGTAGGGTGCCCAAATAGCAATGGCTAAACTTTGCGCGAGAAAGCTGCCCGCGCGTGGATCGTCTATCGCCTCCCGCAAGCGTTTGCTGAGACATTTGACCTGGCGGTGGCCCCAAGAGTCAAGTGTCTCGACGAAAAACGCCACAAACTACAAACTCGTACTGGGCGAGACAACTATATTTGGCCACCTTTGAGTGCTCACGGGCGTCCGCTGCCACACCAACTCTTTTGCTCTTTTGATACAAAGATCAAGGCTCAAAGAAAAATTTAAATGCGTAACCTGGTGGAAGAGACCCGGAGTCGAACCCGGTACCTGTGGATTACCGGTCCAGCTTGTTAACCTCTCCACCACACCCTAACGCCAGATAACCTTTCGAACTTTTCCTTGTGCTTTGGGTGTCGATCTTTGCATTGTTTATTTAAAAGGCTTTGCACCTGAGCGACCTCTATGTGAATACGTTAATATTCACATCTAACCGCACTTTTTTTAAAGTGGGTACAAACCGCTATATTGATTGATTCAAAGAAAAAATAACCTGGTGAACCCGGTCTCTTCCACAAGGTTACGCATGTCAATTTTTCTTTGGGCTGTGATCTTTGTATCAATCGTTAAATATATTTCACTAATTTGCATCAAATTTGTTCACACCATTGAATATTTACACAATTAAATTACAATAACGTGGATTAGTTAGACAGTAATGAAATAATTGTAATGTTATTTTATCATAATTGAAATCTATATATATAAACGGATTTGTCCTGACTGACTGACATATCAACGCAGAGCCGAAACTACTGAACTTAGAACTTTGAAAATTCTACAGTAGGTCAAGTATATTATGTAGGCAAGGAATAAGAAGGGATATTTCAAAACTCATCCCCTGAGGGGTTAAATTGGGGTTGAAAGTTTGTATGGAAAGTGCGTAATTTTTGAGTAAGAGTCTTAATACTTTGCATACACACTTTAAATATAGAATGAAGAAAAGTAATTTCAGCATTTTTGAAAATTCATCCTGCAAAGGGGTCTAATTGGGGTTGAAATTTTGTATGAGAAAACTTGCAGTTTTTGACTAAGAGCGATTATATTTCGTATTTAGGCCGTGCATTAAAAAATATTAAAACTAATTTCAGCATTTTTTTAAATTCATCCCCTAAATTGTTCAAAATAAAGATTAAAGTTTGTATAAGAAACGTAGCATTCTTTGAGTATGAGGTATATTTTGGGAGTATGGACTCTTACTTTTTAAACTAACGTAATGTTTTTATATACATTGCAAATGGAAATTACAATTATGAACTGACAGACAAAGCAAGCAATTTAAATCTTAGAATCCTATTTGCCTTACTTGAGAGAAGTAAAGTAATAATGTATCGCCATAAAGTAAAACATTTCCTCCTCCTGCAATATTTGTATTTGAGTTGTTTAGCTTTCCCATCGTTTCGACGGACACCTAATAAGAACTTAAGTAGTTGTAAATGTGCAAAGGAGAAGACATCGCACAATTATTATACCTTTAAGTTTTCAGTCATAGCGTTCTGTAAAATCACCATATTTATGGCCGCGCTGTATCTTTCCATGTTTATTTCCAAAAAGTAAAGGATAAAAGTACTTACAGCTAGCAGTTAAATTTTAAAATTTTCTTTGATAACATTTGTCAAGGAACAGAATGTTCACGCTTACGATATACCTCCGAAAGTTTTATTAAAGTCGTATAAGAACGCTATTTATTATTTTATAACAAAGGGCTAAACGTGTTGATATAACTAATAAAACGTTAGAATTTAGGGAAAAATATATAAATACCCAGGTTCCATTTTACAAGGCTACATGTTATTAAAAGTAACCGATAGCACAGAATAAAGACACTACAGAAGCCGCACTCTCTTGTTATTTGCCGCTTTTGCAAAAGCATTAGCCTACTCGTATCTGATTGGCCATTTTTAATGACGTACGAGCTGTTGGTTCTAGCTTCTTTGGGGCGTGTCATACTCCTAGGGTTGCCTACATTAGCAAAAGGGAAACTACTTCTCTGTGTTTGTAATTATTTTAAAAGACTTACTACTTTTAACAAAATACGTTCAAAATAAGAGGAAACTAGCGCGATCTTTATAATTATGGGCTCTAAGAGTGCCTACTGGATCTTTGGATTGGTTTAACGTAAACATGTGCGGTTTTTTGCTTTTCGAACCATTTTGATTAGCATTAAGATCCAGTATTATAAAATTGAAAACGGCAGGAATAGATCTAAGGGGGGACTGCTTCTCCCACGGACAGTTTTACGTCGCTTGCTCGAGAGTAAGCTCACCACGCAGTTTAGTTATAGAATAGAATAGAATAGAATAGAATAGAATAGAATATTCTTTATTGCACACCTCAACAGGAAATAAATACAAACAAATTCAGATTACAAGTAACATTCAATAGAGGTAAACAACAGGCGGTCTTATCGCTAAAGAGCGATCTCTTCCAGACAACCTTTGGGTAGCGAAATTAAATAAAAATGTCAGAAATGAGTAGGCGATGCAAAAGTAATCATGGAATCTGTGGAAAAAAAACTACTAAAATAATACATAAATAAACGTACATAAAATACCAAAAAAAAAAATATATATATGCACAAATAAACCTACTTAAACATACATAACATAGGCATGTACATATAAAATAATATTAGTAACGAACCACACTTCATATCGGTCACAATACCAAAAAATTAAAGAAGGGACAAATAATGTTCTTTCACCCTTTGACCGCCAAAGACGGCAAATCACGTCATCGGGAATTCGTGCCACTGACGCCAACGACGTCTATTGACGTCAAAAATTTCAGTGGTCAAAAACATGCTAATTCAAACCACTATCTGTGTTTTTCAACCTCTGTTGATTTTGGAGCACTTTTTTTTTTTGGTTTGGCGTCAGTGGCACGGTGAATTGCTTTGCCGCTCGGAGCTCAAAGGGTTAAGGAGTGTTTTAAAATTGGCAACGGATTGGCTACGTTTTAAGTCTACAGGCAGAGAGTTCCACAACAAGGTAGCCTGGAAAGTAAAAGATCTGTTGTAGAATTTAGAGGAAGAAGAGGGGACAGCCAGAAGCAAATTTTGAGAGGATCTAACAGACCGAAGATAACTGAAACGCTCCTTGAGGTAACGGGGAGTTGCAGGGTTGAAAAGTATATTGTAAAGAAGAGAAAGGATGTGAGAGTTACGACGACAACGGATATTAGGAAGCCACTTGAGCTGCGAACGGAAACTGGATACATGGTCATATTTGCGTAACCCGAATATGAACCTGATACAAATATTCTGAATACGCTCAAGTTTATTTAGCTGTTCCTCTGTGAGATCAGGGTAAGCGATATCAGCATAATCCATGATGGGAAGAAGTAAAGTTTGAGTAAGCGCAATTTTGGTGGCGATTGGAAGGAAATGACGGAGTCTTCTCAGAGAACTCACTGCTGCAAACATCTTTCTGCTAACTTGATTTATCTGAGGCACCCAAGATAAGGTCCATGATAATACCAAGGTTCTTAACTTGGTGTGAAAAAGGTATTAAAACACCATCGAAATAGATCGGTAACAAATTAGTAAAATCAACCCTAGATATTAGTTTAGAACTACCAATTATAATCGCTTGAGTCTTTACAGGATTAACTTTAAGACCAAATCTGTTGCTCCAGTCTAAAATGTGCTCTAAGTCGTCATTTATTGAACTAATAATAGACGGGAGTTCTCCAACTCCACCCTGCAAGTAAATTTGAAGATCGTCAGCATAAAGGTGATATCGTGAAGAGAGATTATGCGTAATGGAATTAATAAATATAGAAAATAACAAAGGAGACAGCACTCCACCCTGCGGAACACCGGCTAGAATGCTGCTCCAAGAAGATCGGGAATCATCTACTTACCTTTATTCTCTGCCGACGACCACCTAAATAACTACGAAACCAATCAATTACCGCAGGAGATATGTTAAGAGAACGTAGAATACCTAATAAAATATCAAAATCAACGGTATTAAACGCGTTGCTGAAATCCAGCTGCGTCAATACCGTTAATTTCCGATTATCCATGCCTTCGCGGATATCATCAGTAATTTTCACCAGCGCAGTAGCCGTACCTGGACGAAAACCAGACTGGAAAACATTGTGTAGCTCATTTCGATTAAGAAAAGATGCCAGCTGCTTATGTACTAGACGCTCAAGAACTTTAGATAGAAAAGGGAGAATTATACTGTCTCCTCTAGGCAAAACTGTTAACGTGATGTATAAAGAGGTACTACGATGAGTTTATTTTAGGTTTATAATAACTTTATATCGGTAAAAATTACACAAATTACTAAATCGGTAAAAATTACATAAACATAATATGTGTGTATGAGTGTGTGTGTGTTTGTGTGTGTACGCTTCTTAACGGTACATGTTTTGTCCATGCAACAATAATAAATCCGTTTCGTATCTCAAAAGGGAAAGTAGAACCCCTATGAATTCATTGCCCGTCCGTCTGTCCATCTGTCTGTCCGTCTGTCTGCCAAGGAAATATTCAAAACCTATATGTTTGGTACTTCCCGTTCGCCTAGATTCCTAGAATTAAGTTGGTAAGAAGCAAGATTTTTAAGTACAAATGATAAAAAAAACTAAAAAGAAACTGTTAGTTAGTAGTTCTTTACAATTAACTAAAAGTATTTAGTTATACATGGCACGCATGTTAAGTCAAACTACATTTGTATGAGACGTTATCGCAACGAGACAGTACAACTTCTTTCTTCTTTCTGAATCTCAATTTATTCATTTTCTGCATCTTGCCTTATAGGTAGTGGCACGAAACCCTCGCTATGTGTATCACCTCGCATTTGGTCGGTTTTTAGGGTTCCGTACCGTAAGGGTAAAAACGGGACTCTAATACCTGACCCCAGCTGGTCCGTCTATCCGTCTGTCATCAGGCTGTATCTCATGAACCGTGATAGCTAGACAGTTGAAATTTTCACAGATGATGTATTTTCGTTGCCTTTGTATTTTTTTCATTGTATTTTTAACGGCAAATGCAGAAAATGAAAAAAGTTAAAAATTATTTAGTCTTAGAGTGCGGCCGTGTGTGTACGGTTCCCCGTGGCGTCACCTATAGGTTACACCGGAAGACCAGCGCTGGTTCCCGGGCCAGCATTTATGCTGAGGTGTGACCTTTTCGTGGCATACATACCTAGAATTTTATTTTATTGTATTTAATTTCTAATGTGTTGTCCAGTTCGTGTATGTTTACGAATAAATTTTCATTCATTCATTCATTCATTCATTTAGTTAGGCGGAACCCTTGTACTTGGCCGGTTTTTTGTCATTCTGCGCGAGCGAAGCCGCGGGTAAAAGCTAGTATACTATAATAGTAAAAATAACTCACCTGAATAATAGAAGCCCTGGACAAACAAGTGACCGGAGCAGTGTGCCCAACAAGCAAGCACCGTGGAGTCATCTTCAATGTCTCCGGGTCCACCGCCCAAATACATATCTGTCCATCATAGCATCCTGTGACCAGGGTCTTCTGGTCCCTGGACAGGTACACGGCGGAAACGCAGTGGGTCGGTGCATACTTGCCCCAAAGTACGACAGGGACAATAAGATTTGTGCCCGGCATAGTGATGCTATAAATAAAAATGTGTATTTTGTATTAGTATTTTTTAAAAAGAAATTAATTTACTAAAATGTGTTTTTTTTATTAAGTTCTTACAGATTAATTACAAAAAATTATAACAGATAACTACTTTATAGGCATAGACCAGAATGGAGAATGTTGGAGCAGGCCTTTTTCACCTGGCAAACTGACTTACAAAAATTGAAAAAAGTGATATTACATGAATAAAAAAAACAAGAAAAATGTATAATAGTACAAATAATAAATTATTATTAATTATTTAAAAAAAAATCCATACTGCTAAGACGTAATTTCAGAACTTTAACTGTCTGTATTGTAATATTTTGAAAATGTGAGTTAGTCAGTTCTACCCCTTAGCCTTTCATTTACTTATATTGAAAATGATTCTGTTATTACGTAAATATAATCTGAAGATTTAGTATGTATGCGTAATTTCTAGTCAATCCACTGTACACAATTAAATTCTGTTTCTGTTATGTGTGGAAATCATGTAAGTTTGATTCGATATAATCAAAATAAAGTTACGTCAAAAGCTGTTCAAATGAATTATGCCTTTCTTTAATTAAAATTAAAATAATTAACACCAGGACTCGAAACTGATATTTACAGATTACCAGTCCAACTTTTTAAATAGTTGTCGTCTTAATATGGTGTTTATTTACCCGCGTAAAAAAATCATTTCGAAAAACAATTGTTTCAAAATTAAATCACTACATAGTATAAAACAAAGTCGCTTTCTCTGTCGCTATGTCCCTTTGTATGCTTAAATCTTTAAAACTACGCAACGGATTTTGATGCGGTTTTTTTTACAGATAGAGTGATTCAAGAGGAAGGTTTATATGTATAATACATGCATAATTTATCAGCACTGCACCCGTGCGAAGCTGGGGCGGGTCGCTAGTATTCATTAAATTGTAGTTCAGTAAGAATCAGTACTACCACAGAAATTGCTTCATGAAGATTAGTATAAATGGACCAATTGTAATGGATAGTTTCACTAAGTAATAGAAATAATTTATTACATGTCATAATTTATAGTTTACAATAGATTCATCGCATCGTCGTGCCAGGACAGTACGTTATCGAGAAAAACAACGTAATTTGCCGTGAAAACGTTTTGTTTGTATAACAAAACGATAAGACGTGAGATCTTGCAGAAATACTCACAAGTACCTAACAAGGACGTATCGATTTATCCTATTTATTACGTACCGTCAATGCTGAGGCACCGGAAAACAATAAAATTATGTGGGTCACTCAATTCCCGTCCATGTAGAGCACAATCCTAGTTCTTAGCTATCAGTAAATTTATTAATTTTATTAAAAACTGTTATTATCAATTTATTATCTCAGCAGCTGACAGATAGTCAGCTACACTATATACAGTGACAGTGACAGATAGCAGCATGACAGTTTGATTCAGTATGTTGGCAACTATGGGACGATGCCTCAGACGGCTTCAGTACTGGGGGATTCTTTTTAATTTTAAGTTTTAGTATGTATATTTGTAATTTATTTTCCATTGTAATAACTATGGGAGTAGAAACGAATATTGGCTGCGTTCAAAATAACGATCTGCATAAATTAATTCACAAGTTTCGGAAAAGGCAACAATTTAAAATAAGAATATGTCACACATCTGACATTTACAGTAACATTTACGAAATATATGTTGTCATTGTATATACGCAGATAGGAAATTATAATTTGGTGTTTTCCAAAATGAATAAAGGTAAAACACCAGGATCTCGCGGAGCTAACATCAAGGCAAAGGGCGATAGGCTAGACGAAATAGCGGATAAAATAGACGAAACAGATGAGATGAAGCTCAAAATGCTGGCTGCTTTGGACAAACCAGACCCCGATGATGTCTTGTACCCACCTGAATTAAACGCTCATTTGATAGACCAACTAAAGGTTAGAATTAAAAGAAACATTTATATTGAACGAAGATATATCTGGACTTACAAGCAAAATCTTTTTCGTTTCAATCCCACAACTATAGTTCATTTTATTACATGTACCAAAGCCTTACCTGCTGCGGTTCCACTTGTTTATCTTTTGTCAAATAATTAGTTTATGATATCCGCGCTATATTTTCTTCCATTGTTACTGCCTAGACGTTATCAACTGGAATCAGGCCTTGCTGACAAATACAAAAGATTTTGGCAATATTTTTGTTCAACAGGTGATGACATGCGAGAATAACGAGCTCAGAAAATTAACTTTTTCGAAAGATGCTGAGATCAAAGAGCTAACTAAAACTGTAGCAGATCTCAATCAACGCATAAGAGATATTATATCTGGTACTGGACCTGCCATATCCTCAAAGTCAGCCGGGATTATTAGCGCCAAGATAGCTGACTTGTGCAAACAGAACCGCCACCTCGTAGCTGAATTAGAGGGGTTGGTACTTACACAACCTTTGTATATTTATGCATAAATCTTAAATTTCTTAAAAAAAAAAAGTTTTTACCAGAAAACAGCCATTGTAATATAATCATGCATCGTTATTCGTTCATCGTAACGTTTACCTTTTGAAGCACTTAAGAATCGTTTCTTTCCTTCAGATATAAAACCAAAAACGCCTCCCTTGAGCGGAAAATACTACAATTAGATTTAATAAACAAAGAACACGAACATCAGGATGCCTGTCTTTGCAAAGATGAGCCTATAGATGTCAACCCTGACGAACTGAAAGATTTAAACAATAAACTCGCTGTTGTTAACAAGAAATTGTATGAGAGTAAGAATAGAAACTTGGAGTTGAAGAACGAAATATTGCTGGCTACAAAAATACTGCAACAGGTAGATAATTCCGAATTGACTGTTGGCCGAAATTTGGAAGAGAGCTAATGACTTTTTATCTTATCTTCAGGAGTTAGGAGACAAATTCACTAGTATCAAAGAGTTACAATGTGACATTGCTGGATGGAAAGGACGAGCCCAGCAGATTATTTTGTTACAACAGAGAATCAGTGAGTTGGAAGAGAAGTTAAACGGAAAACACAAAGACCTCATTGAAGCTCGAAAGAAAGATCAGAGCAACGTAAGTGTGAGAAGAAAGATTTTTTCTTATTTTCGGGTAAATAAAAGCCTACGTATGGAATTGAATTGTTAAAAGCCAACAGAGATTTTATGAGTTTTCTCCCGTTGATAGGAACGTGGTTCACGTTGATTTAATTTAAAAAAATATATAGTTCCACGGTTCAATAGTAATCCAACTGTTGATTGGTATTTCTAGGTAATACGAGAAATTGAATCGAAAAGAAAGAAAGAAGTCGAAATGGCGTTGAAAGATCTCGAAGCCCTTAAACAGGAGAACCAAGAGGTAAAAAAGAAGTTGGAGGGAGCTCGTTGCAGAGTACGGAACTTAGAATGCGACTCCACAGCTGTCCGACAGAAGGTGCAGACGTTCATTGAAAAGAGCAACCACGATGATTTACTTATTAATGAACAAAGAGTGAGTGGAACGTTACGTTTTAGCTTTGTAGATTTTTTTAATTTATGTGACGTATAAATTCGAAAAGTACTGCTTTAATATTATCTTTCAATAAATTTTGCTGATTTCAGAATCAAATCAAGAATCTCGAGCTTTACTATCAAGAAATGTTGAAAGAAAACACTAGCAAAATGAATAAAATGATCGGTGAAATAGAAGAATACAAGAAACTTCTAAAAAATACCGAAGTGAAAATAGACGCTTTGAGGATACAATCGACTGAGAAAACTACCAAAATTGAGGAACTTAGAGTTCAGCTTCGACGATATGAAGAATGTTCACTCCAGAGTGTATTTTTTACCCCTATGAAAACAGCAACAGACAATGAAATAAAAAAATTGTCGGAGCTAGTAACAACTCTGAATGAAAGATTGTCAGCCGAGAGACAGAAATGGGATGAGCTTGAAGCTGCTAATAGGAAACTAAGACAGAACAAGCGAAAGCTAGAAAGGAAAATAAGTTTGATGGAGCTTGAAATTAAAGGCTTTAAGGAACCAAAAAAGGGTTCTCGCATATCGAGAACTTCTTTAAAAACCGAGCCTGTATTGGACACGTTAGGAACAGGAACGCCTTCAGTAATTAGAAAACAATCTGGATCTTTTATGACAAATGAGAAAATAAGTGAGGGTACAATTGAAGAACCATCGCATAGTGATGATTACGATCTTCTTGATAAACACGATTTGATATTTAAATTGGAACTCGCCGAAGAGAAATTAAAGATCATGGAAGACAAAATAAAAATGATCGAAGAAGAAAAACAAGAAGACTACAACAATTTAACGGATATGATTCAAACGTCCAAGCAATTGTTCAATGAAGCTTTAGCGGTTTTACAAAAGGAGAAATGTTTATGTTCGTAATATGTTTCATTTTGTTTTCTACTATTTTGTTATTCTCGCATTTAAATAAACGTTTTTCTTCATATAGATAGTGCTAATTGATTTCGCGATTAAAAATGACACGTGCACTACTACCCTGCAACGGAATGACATGGCACAAGTATTTTTGCATGATTTTTGGTGCCTCTTAGTACAGGCATTGATGATTGATGATTTGATTTGAATGCTGTTATTTTTTTACCACTGAATAAAAAAGTACATTTTTATTATAGCAGCTAGCATTGCAGCATAGGTCGCTGTATCAGATACAACTTTATGCAAAGAATATTGGGTCGCGCTACGTTGCACGTGATTTAATCAGTCAGTATATAGTAGACAGCTTCACTTACTCCCATCGTACTCCAGCGCCGCTGGACACTTTCAGATATTCTTCTATGAAAGACGATGCTCTTTCCCTTCCCTCCAGAGCACAAGATACCATGTCTCTTACTCTAGCTTCACTACTCGCGAAGTTGACAGAGATTGGGCGTATATGATAGTACATGATAGTACTATGCGTGAGCTGTCAGAATGCGATTCGCGTTTACGCCATCCAGATAAGAACCTCTCAGTTTTGACCCAAACCCAAATCGCAATCAGGTCTCACCATGGTCTCACAGTCTGTATGAAAGGCACTTCGCTGCAGAAACTCATACTTCGGCCAACTTCGCGATGCGGCGATAGTGTCAAGCCGGGGTATCATTAGGAGCTATATAACAAAAAACCAAAAGCCGCTTCATCTTTCAAAAATGTTTTTTTATGAATATGAAGACTCATTCTAGGCAAAGAGAATATAAATACTGTTCTAGGCGTACTTTTATTGTTAGCTAATCAGGTAATAATAGACAGTTTAGGTAGTTTTGGCCCAAATAGCATTTTTTTTTTCGACTGTTAGAAGTTTTAATTTACTAAGTGGGCAACACTAACCGCCGCCATTTATCATTTTTTGTCATGCGCGCTCGGGGATGCTACGATATTTCGTGCTCGTGAGTGTTTTCTGATACAAAGTGAATTCAAAAGTTCGTGAAACGTGTAAAACTTGTGTTGCTCTGTTAAATACTAGTGTTAACTTGACAGTGCTTTGTGATTGTGTGTAAAATACATTCAAAATGAATAAAACTTGCGCGAGGTGTGAGAAAACAGTTTACCCGACGGAGGAATTGAAATGTTTAGACAAGGTAATTTTCACTGCATTCCATATGAAAATTAGCACTATCAATTATTGCGCCGTCACGCGTTGTTTATCTATTATTCGCTTTATTTACTTTCTAAATTTGCTGCCGTAACTTAAAGATATGACAAAACTTTTTTAGTTCGTTTATGTTGTTAAAGGAATCATACGGGCCGTGTTACTCCAATTTATACAGCCGGTGACTCATTAAATTATTAAATTGCCGCTGATATCATTGTCGGTCTCGGCATAATGCCGTATATGTATACGTTGACCTTTTTACCTAATTAGAGTCCTCTTAGGTATGAGTATGACCTTGTGTCACATTCTTTATCGATTGTATTCAAATGTGCTGCGATCCTTCAATTCACAGTGGCTGAATGTGCTAAAGCCTTGGCCACGCAAACTTAGTCCATTCCATAAAAGTTTATGGAGAACTTTTCAAACTGTCCCATTTCTGTTTTTAAAACCGTAAATAAATGCCTTTTATCGACAGCTATTTCGTACACAGTGCGACCAGTCTAGATTTGATATTGCTGTCGTCTTATCAGTGTTAGTGACAGAAACACTGATAATAATCAAATTAAATACTTTAGTATTAAAGGGCTTAAGCATTGGTTAGATAAGACGTAGGTGTATTGCCTTACCTGTTTTTTATTGCAAAATGATTGTTTCTTTCGTCACCTTGCATTTATTACAGACTTTCCCTTGATATATTTAAAATTAACTTTAACCCGCAGCTTCACTTGCAATACACAGTCCTACTTTACAATTTGTAGCCATACCTCCCGTACTTGTAGCTCTCCTTGTGCATTCATGGAGTATATGTAATTTAATTTTTTTTACGGCTAATTCACAAAAGGGACAGGGACGCGTGGAAGAATGAGAGGAAGGCCTTTGCCCAACAGTGGGACAATATAGGCTCTTAAATAAATAAAATAATAATTCACAAAAAGGTTAGATAGTAAAGAGGGGCAATATATGGCTACAAACATCAGAGAGGTGAAGTTACGCTTGTTCTCAACACAGTCCATTCGCCCAGTTATTTTCTTTTGTCTGAGTAGCTTTAGGCATTTGTACATATATAGTTGTTACGAGTATGGGTTCTTGTGGAAATGATGGCATAAAATGACTTTTCAGCCTGCTGCGCTTTTAAGTCACTGAAATTCACATCTGAAGTTTTTACCTAAAAGTATACTAAAATAAAAGCCCGTGGTTGGTCTAAATAAACTTCTCGCACAGTAACATAGCAAGCAATAACAGTAAGTAACTTGTGATGTAACTTGGTCTTAGTGTTACTTAAGAGGCCAGGCCAGTGACATTCTGCTTAGATTCTGTGATGTAAGTTTGCAGAATTTAGGCATAATATGTCTTATGCTAGAGAGTACTGAGTGTAAACCTGCTATTTCTGTCCTGCTGCAGAAAGGGATGCAAATTGTTGGTCTTAATTCAAGATCAAATCATCTTTTGAATATTTGTATGTATATTTTATGTACCATTCTGATACAGGTAGTTATTCATCCTCACATTTGTTTATTTTACACAATTTTGTATTCATTTTTTTACTTTCCGTGGGAGTGAGTACTCGATTTTTAATTGCTTTCACTATAATACCAATTGCGTTTATTGTAATAAGCAGAAATTTACCTTAACTTTGGCAGCTTTTTTGTTCAGTTGTAGTTAGAGACTGCTTTGAGGTATGAGTGAGATAGCAATAGGATTTTGTCAGCTTTAGGTAAATATCTATCCAAATTTCTGGTCCCTGGCTATAAGAAAAACGTGACCTAATCAATTGATAAATTTATGAAATGTATAATGTCTCATTATTTTTAATGTGGGAATACCACAAGTTTTTTTAAATTGAACCATTGATACAAAGATACATAGATAACATACATAGATATAGAAGTTAACACGCTGGTCCGGTAATCCAGAGGTACCGGGTTCGATTCCCGGTCTCTTCCGCCAGGTTACGCATTTCATATTTTCTTTATGCATTGATCTTTGTATCAATAAATCATATATAAATATCAGACAACCTCACACAAATCAATCTAGTCCAACAGTAAGCTCTAGTAGGCTTGTGTTATGGATACTAGAATGGTTCAATAAAATGATATTTTCAAAAATTATTAAAAATATATCTTTTTTTCTTCTTAAGATTTTATAGAGGGGTTTACATAATGCCACCCTCATCGTGGCTCTCTTACTCTAAACATCCCTTATTTTGATTTTTTTTAAGTTCATTGGGTCCATCAACCACTAGTCAATAGCCAACGCAATAATCTATCGGCGATCTACCAATCATGAATTATCGCACAAAAAACACTATCACTTTCTCGACACCGTTAATGACTGAGAGCATTACGCGAAAGAAACTCGAGAACCGCTTCACACCTTTTTTTAGTCGGTTTAATCGGTTAAGTGTTGGTTTCGCGTTGGGGAGATAAATGAAGCAAATACGGTAATTGAGATGAACATGTTCAATGGTTATGAATCTTAGTCTCATGAGGACATCTAATTTATAGATTATTGTACGGTATTTGACGGTAGTGAAAATAGATTGTGTTATTGAAACCACCATAAAATACACGAAAACAAAATGACCACTAACTCTCGGACATTATACTATTTAGAATTGTACACAAACTAAAAAGACGTGTTTTGACTACTGTTTTTAGGGTTCCGTAGCCAAATGGCAAAAAACGGAACCCTTATAGATTCGTCATGTCTGTCTGTCCGTCTGTCCGTCTGTCTGTCCGTCCGTATGTCACAGCCATTTTTTTCCGAAACTATAAGAGCTATACTGTTGAAACTTGGTAGGTAGATGTATTCTGTGAACCGCATTAAGATTTTGATGCAAAAATAAAAAAATAATAATAAATATTGGGGGCTCCCCATACTTAGAACTGAAACTCAAAATTTTTTTTTTCATCTAACACATACGTGTGGGTTATCTATGGATAGGTCTTCAAAAATGATATCGAGGTTTCTAAAATATTTTTTTTCTAAACCGTATAGTTTGCATGACAGACGCCTCCAAAGTGGAAAAAAGTTGGTCCCCCCCCCCTCTAACTTCTAAAATAAGAAAATGAAAAATCTAAAAAAAACATATGATGTACATTACTATAAAAACTACCAACGAAAATTGTTTTGAACGAGATCTAGTAAGTAGTTTTTTTAATACCTAACTTTGCACCTAATTTATATGGGGCGCTATACATACCAGGTGCAAACTTAACTTAACCACTTAGGGATGGAGAGTGTTTGTACGGAACCCTCGGTGCGCGAGTCCAACTCGCACTTGTTTATACTCTACACTAAAAATATGTTCACCATGTACTTATGGGTATGAAGGATGTGAGATATGGATATTAATATTCTAATAGACTAATTATGCACTTCTTGTTTATGACGTCACAAGCCAGTATGTTCGTAGAAACTTCATAACAGATCGTTTTTGACATTTCATAAAGAGTAGCTGATTTGAGCTGTCATCAAATACAGTATTAATGATGTCACATCAAGGAAATGAATGGAGCCCACAAAAAAACCAGGATATCGTACTATAAAAGGCGACTCCGCGGTTTTGACATTACATTATGTGGCTATAACGCCATACACATAGGTACTGTGGCGACAGCCGGGGGATATAGCTTCAGAGGTGGAATAATTAATAGAGCAGAGGTACTTCGTGAAGACGTTTATTGCCCGAAGGCTAGTCTAAGACTAACTACTACATTTTATTTTACTGACGGATGTCACGCGTCTTATTCTAAATATAAACATACAATTCACAACTCTACTTTTATGTCGGTGGCCATATAGCACCAACAGTGAAGGAGAACCTTCACATTTCCCGCCGTCTCGGGGTGAATGGGGAACATTCATCTTACTACAGAAATACTAGACAGAACTACTCCTGCCTAACATATCATAAGTCCCTACCTATGCAGGGATACCCATACATTCATACCCAGATGGTCTCTTGCTAAGAGATAACCAGGGTCAGGACATGAGCAGACACTAGCCTATGGCATGTTACGTGATCTGACATGTTGACTGACACTGGCTTCGCCTTGACAAAAACCTGCTAAAAAGGCAAGGCACCAACTTCACTAATCCCCAAAAGTCATCTGACTTAATATATTAAAGCATAGACCATTCGATACAAAATTTAAAATGACAGGCTTTAGTAATTCAATCGCCTGGTGTAACACCGGCTTAAACACAACACTCGACTTAATTGTTACGAATGTTCTAACCTTAACTGCCTGGAGTATGACATATGACACACGTCGCATGCCCCAAACAGTTGTACCACGGTATATCACTGCCCTTGTATTAGATGCTTGAAAACATTGTCTATGACACTTGCTTCAAACATCCATACAGGACTAACAAATAGTGATACCCGTCTACCACTAGCTTTATATTAGAATCCTGGCGCATATATATTAAATATGCCCCAGAAATCTGTACCTTAATTATTTTCATATTAGAATCCTGAAGCATATGAATTATGCTTCAAGATTCCGTACCGTACAAACCTTTACCGATAAAAAATTACCTCACAACTAATTTCACGACCATAGACGATGTCATGACACGTCATATTGACATGTCAAATGCAATGTCAACGTCAATTCGTAAAATTAGTTATCAACGAAAAATACGAAAAATTCCTTTATTTAGATTCCTACCTATCTCCTAGTTAAAATTAAATAAATTATTTATTTATTATAAGGACAAAAGAAACAACAATACAAAATCTTCAGACTGCATCGGCCCGATGCAGGCCGCATGAAGTTCTTGGCACCCCGTGCCAGAACCTCTGCCGCCCCTGGATGACGAATGCGCGAGGCATTCAATCACACCAGCAGCTGAAATCCCAAGGAACTGGGACAGCAACGGCCCTTGCAGTGTCGAATTACATGGAAAAGAAAAAAATGTATTAGCATACACAAATTAAAATGCTGGAAATAAAGTATTATAAATAAATATTGGAGGTCTGAGGAAACAATAAGTTAAAATTATTTCAAGTAAAAGGTACTGAAAATGCAATAAATTCAAAGTGCAGTAATTTATAGTGCAGGAAATTATAAATTAAACTTCCTATAGTAATAACTTATAAATGCAGCTAATATCTTGTGGAAATAAATTAAATTATATTTACAACAGTGACACTTGTAAATGCAACAAATACAATTGCATCCTTGTACAGTCAGCCTGAATTAAAAATTTCTGAAAAATAATAGTTTTATTATTTACACCCTAGAAATATATAGAACTGTTTATATTAATTGGGATTAACGATTAAAGAATTTCTTTAATCTATTAATATGAATTATTACATTCTTGGCACGACCACTGGGAGTGAGTTTTTGCACCACATAATTCAATGGAGACAATCGGTGTATTATCTTATATGGTAATAATTTATGCACAACGATGATTATTTGTAGGACCATACTAATATCTAGAACTATCATACACCTAGCATAATTATTATGGGACAATTATTTACATCCTAATAAACACATATTCTACAAATTATATATTATGGTTTATTATTGCCTGATATAAGCGTTGCGTCTTGGACAGCGTTCACGGTGTCCATGGCGTTCTTCAGTTCTTGAGCGGCCCTCCTCGCTCAGGCACGCTGTTCCTGATGTTGCACTTTCTTGACAAGCACTCGGACCGGCACAGCACATATTAATCAAATAAAGCTTTAACTAGCAACATATTGTATAATTGATGATAATGACTGAACTTGAAAGCTTCCACTCTTTAAGAACATTTGTTACATCATTTAATTACATGGAAACCGACACCACCTCCACCAAGTGTGGCGACAGCCGGGGGATATAGCTTCAGAGGTGGAATAATTAATAGAGCAGAGGTACTTCGTGAAGACGTTTATTGCCCGAAGGCTAGTCTAAGACTAACTACTACATTTTATTTTACTGACGGATGTCACGCGTCTTATTCTAAATATAAACATACAATTCACAACTCTACTTTTATGTCGGTGGCCATATAGCACCAACAGTGAAGGAGAACCTTCACAGTACACATAGACATCCAAAAAATACAAAAAAATATACCCGCAAATAGCCTATGTTACTTATTTTAGGAAGCTTTCTTATTGTATATATATAGAGATCGCTCTTTAGCGATAAGACCGCCTGTTGTTTACCTCTAATTGTAATTTCTTGCATTGTATTTCTCCTGTATGTTTTATGAGGAGTGCAATAAAGAGTACTTGTATTGTATTGTATAGACAGTTAATTTTACAATTTGTAACATTTTAACCGTCACAATTAAACATTTTATTTTGACATGCACTCCACATAATTAATATAATATGTAATTAAATTAATACATTAATAACTCAATTAAAACTAAACTATAAAAATAACAAGGTTCAAAAAACACCGCCCTGTCGTATTTGGTCCAAGGGTGGGCACCTCGAAGCATTTCCACGCTGGTTCGGTATGGACAGCCTTTGTACCAGAAACGACTCGAGCGGTCTTCCCTTTTGCCTGAGTCTACGGCCTACGTCGCGCACAAAACTTTTTGCATATGTCCCCTTTACCTTTATTTGTGACGTAATACATTAAAGATTTAAGTTTGTAATTTGTAACTTCAAATACCTAAGCATTTTCATAATTATAAAACTTAATTATAATTAAAAAGAATCCCCCAGTACTCAGGCCGTCTGAGGCATCGTCCCCAGCACGCTCGCCATAATTATCAAATGTGAAAGGTTACGTCAGGCTAGTATACTCAACGGGTATTGATCGCTAATTTAGAGCGCTTTCTCAACTGGTTCCGTGGTGTAGTGGTTATCACATCTGCTTTACACGCAGAAGGCCGCCAGTTCGATCCTGGCCGGAATCATATCTTTTTGCTTTTTATTTTGTGCCTTTATTTTGCTTTTTTTACTATTTTGAGTGAATTAATAATAAAAAAGAAAAAACATTGAATTTATGTTCCTAATTTTGTTATTTGGTTCACAAACCAATATGCGTTCATCCAGTCAGACTTAGAGTAAAGTCTAAATTAAAATAAATAAACGATTTATATTTAGGATTATTATTTTTCAATTGGTTTAAAATATTATGTAATTTACCACAAATGGAATAGTCTAGTGTGAAATAGGAACAATAATTACTAGGTCGATGCAGAGTCAGCCACCGGCTAAGCTTGCACCATAGATTGGAGCGGAGTTTTTTTTTTTTCGAAATTTGCTCTTCGTCACGACATAGCGAAATTTAATTTTTGCATTTTAAAACAAAAAATTCTAAAATCGGTTGAAAACTCGCTGAGATCTGCGCATTGTCACAAAGTCCATTCGAGTCGATCCATGGGAGCTTCGCTCCAATAAGTTTTTTAGAAAATACTTTTTAATATAGGCGAGTTTCAAGAATTTGAACCCTGTGAGAGACAGAAAGGCGGACAGACAGCGCGTGATTATGATTAGTAATTCGATTCCTTTGGGTAGGAAGACAACCTAAACATTTTGCACAAAACGTTTTTTTATTTTATTTATTACATTTTTATCACAAGCACGAAGCAGACCATTTTCTAAGTAAACTAAACATTATCGCCACGACCGCGCGATTTTAATTGTCAGTAGACATGCATTGCGGCAATTAGAACTAAGGAATGTCGTCATTGTTCTGAAAAAATCTTCCGCGTTTACCAATGTATGTAATGGTAATGATATACGTACATAGTTATTTTTATGCTGTTAGTAGAATTATGAATATTAAGTATGGTGGCTAATTAGGTGTCAATGTAATTGTAAAAGGCACTTAGCTGCCCATTCGGGAAGCCAGTTTCTGCCTATCTATAATTAATTCAATAAAACATCTTCAGAGTGCGATGTACGTAACCGTACATAACATACCTAGGGCTGTGAATTCGTGAATGTCCCGTTCGGTTCGGGCCACAAATATGGGATCTGGGGTTTTGCGAATTACCGCCCCGGGTTGTCTAATGTTTATAGGCCGGGAAGAGAGGTTTTCCCCGCGTAGCTTGCAGAAAATCCTGCTTACGGCTGCTTATATTGGATATCCTATTAGAAATTGATAAGATTATCCTTAAATTTGGCCAGCTTTTTAACTGCTATATATAACAATTCATAGCGCCATCATATACAATTACCAAGATCTGCTACATATTGCAGCTGTTTATTACACGTTCCTAAATTACTCACTGACGAGAGGGATGCTGCAATACGAAGGAATGGGATGGCGTTATCTCCATACGTGTTTCACATATTGCTGCATCCCTCTCGTCAGTGAGTAATTTGCTGCATAAGTCATCTCGGGCGCATGAGCGCCTATCTGTTTAGGAGAGGAAGCGGTCGCTATGGCCGAAATCGGTCTGAGAGATATATATACAAATCATTAACACTTCATAGCAGTCATCAAAGGCCTTTCAGTCTTTTACAGACTATACAAAACAGTCACATTTAAGAAAACAACGGTTTTCATGGCAAGCCAATACGAGAACGGCACACGCGACAACAGGCTTGGCAGATGTAAGACTGCCCTGCGCGCGGTGAGCAAGGGCCGAACTGATGTATTTTGGCACGCTTGGTTGCGAGAGTCCTAAAACCATGCCTCATCTAAGATCTTACGCCCATACAACTCCAGTTTTCGCCATTTGTCCCGCCATTTTCATAGCAATAGAATATAAACATTCATAGCAATAGATTGTACAACTGCTCTAGTTTCGAAGGAACAATGCCTCGCGGCGCCAAATTGAATTATTAAACCAATAGGACGTGGGCGCGGTCAACGACTGCTGACACCATGTTTTGTAATAGCTCATTTTCCTTTTTTAATGTTACTACCTGGTTTTTGGTTTTAACTAGCTTTACGTTTCAAAAAAAAAAATGGACGAATGGGACAATAGCTTTCTTAGTCGATTTAAATTTAACTCACTGTTTTCGGAATTTTTTGAACGTTTCCGTCGGAGCATCATGTCATGAATTCATGATGTTCAAGAAGTCATAAAAAACAATTCTGAGCCCGATGTACAGTAACAGGCCGCATAACAGACATTTCCTCGAGGGCTTTTCTTAAAACCCTTAATTTGGAAATATCCGGGACAAAACATATGACCCTCTTTTTGTATTTTTTTCTGGACCACAATGGATTGAACTATCGAACCCCGATGAGGCTCGAATTATGGAACTTTAATGTTTTTTGCCAAATTAATGGTTAAAAAGTGTATTGCAACATTCGTAATCATGGTGAACCTATCGTTCCGGTGCGCAAACGCAGCTTTTCCCGCTCCAACGCACACCGAAACCGTAAGGAAATCGGTTTCCAGCTCAGGGTTAAAGGTCAAAGATCTTCAAGTGCAAATGCTAAAATACCGTTGTCTTTTGTAGGTACTAACCTCTGTCACGGTTCTTAGAATACTAGGTGTATTGGGATTTCATTCCAGTATTTTAGATGTGAACTAATGACCTCTGACACGTCTACTTTCTACCTTCGCACCATCGCACTGCTCGCCATCGGCAGGGTGTTCATCCTCACACACTGGAGCCTAATTGGTCGAGAACTGGCGGCTCCAGAGGAACTTCCTACCGCGAACGCTTCGCATGTGGAATGAGCTCCCTGCCGAGGTTTTCCCCGGGGGCTACAGAATTCGGTTCTTCAAGAGGGGAGTTAATAGGTTCTTAAAGGGTCGGCAACGCGCATGTGCTGCTACTGGAATCGCAAGCGTCCATAGGCGGCGATAACTGCTTAACATTTCGGGCTGCTTGCACTTTTGCCACCGTCGTAGTATCTAGTTCATCATACAAATACTTGCCCTTGCGGGGATTCGAACCCAGGACCGCCGGCTCAGTAGATATGCACTATAAACTACGCCAACCGCGTTGTCGCGAGAGATTTGACCGTGTTTGAGAGTTTGACCATTCAATCCCAGCAAAATTAGCTTTTAAATTGATGAAACATGTAATGTCTCATTTCATTAGTTTTTAACGTGGGTGACGTTTTATATTAAACTCAATTTTTATATTAAACTCAATTTTTATATTAACCTAAGGTGTAGTAAATCCTCTCAAATAAACAATTCAAGGATCGACACACCAAACCAAGAACATGGAAAAATTCGAAAGGTTATCTGGCCTTAGAGAGTGGTGGAGAGGTTAACACGCTGGACCGGTAATCCAGAAGTACCGGGTTCGATTCCCGGCCTCTTCCGGCTGTATTTAAATTATTCTTTGTGCTTTGATCTTTGTATCAATGGTTTAAAAATGGCTTGGTCAGATTATGGTAGTACCAGTACGTTATAACCAGGACCAGTATCACTGTCTGTTAAACTGCTCACTAATTAACGCCTAGCCCGGTCATCAACGGCTCAACCATTACCCAACTGCAATTAATTTCACATACAAGGCCGTTTGGACATTGTGGTGAATTCACACGACTATATTCTTGCTAAATCTGGCTTTAGTTATTTTGACTTAATTAATACTTTGTTGCAAATTAATGTTATTCGTTCTTTAAATGTAGTTCCAGATTTCTGATTTATTATCGTCCGCTCGTTTGAAAGTTATATCTTTGTCCACGTTTTTTGGTTTTGTTATTTTCCAATGTTCCGTTTTTTTTATAATAATGTGTGATAATCGCGTGAGGTAATCAATATAATTTCAGGAACAAGAGCTTTTCAGAGCCTTCGCCATGGTATAAGCGACAGAAAACGCTTAGACCAATGTCCCTACGTAAGTTGAAGGGGTTCGAGGAACCTAGTACTTCGTCACCTATGCAGACCGCTCGCCGCTGCAATCTGTCAAGAGCATCGAGTAGATATAGGGCGAAACCATCACAAAGATGCGAGCAGAACGCCAACAAACTGTTTCACAGTTTGGCGCACTTTAAACACACTGTTAAATATGTGCAAATATAAAAAGAAGTACTCCACACACGACCGAACATGAGTCTTATAAAGAAGGGAAGTGATTTTTTGATGGTATTCAATGACTCGCTGTATCAAACACATGGGTATCATTGTGGTTCCTTGAACAGCTAGGCGAACTGAAAAGCGTTGACCCCCGTTACCCGGTATTTGCCCTAATAATAGGTTTCCATCGGAAAATATACGGAAGCAATCGTATAATTACAATGGCGAATAGAGGCCTCGACTCGTAGAAAAACTCGATCTGCCGAACCGGATCTCACCAAAACAGTTCAATTTAGGTTTTTTACTTCAACATAATTTGAATGAAACGACTATTTCGGGCATCCATGCAAAGTTATGTAATCAGATCAGCTCGAGTTGTACGGACGCAGAACTCGATAGAAATTTCAGAGGATAAAGTTGTTTGATAATTTTCTACAATGTAAAATTTACAACGACGACGGCTTCTACTTTAAGGCAGGTCAGACTTAGGATAGGTTAGGTAAGACGACGAGCGAAGCGAGGAGGAGTGTTAGGTTGAACTGCGACCCTTACGAGCGAGCGAAACGCCAGAACTGAGTTTTTTTATCCCCCTCGCATTGCTTTTAGTTCCTCACATAATTCATTGAAGTTTTAGAATGGTAAAATACTGAAATGATTTTCTACAATGTAAAATTTACAACTAAATAATAAAATAAGAAAAAAGGATCTGCGAAATATCTAGTAAATAATATTTCTAAAGATTATAAATCGGTGTTTTATTTAATTGTTCGATGTAATGAATATTCAATCAAATGAAAAAATGCGCGACGTTGACTTTGAATTGAAATTCGATTAAAAGTTTGTCGAAATTTCTAGGGTAAATTATACCCACCAAAACATTTCATGTAAAATTGGCGGCCAAGACTCACATGCTCGCTTTCGCTGTAAAAAGTTATCAGATCCCAGGAAAAGACAAGCCCCTAAGCCTTGAATTTACTAACCCTACACCTTGGTTTCAAAAGTATGGCTTGGCTGTTTTATAGGTTACCGTAAATACAACGTGTCCCAAAATTCAACGATAAGCGGGCACCAGAGGATGGATCTGGTCATGATACCTCGAGAAAAAAAAAGAAAAAAAAATATAACTCAATCCCTTTAGAAATTATTAAAAAAAAATGAAATTCTTAAAATATCGACACCCCTAATGGTATTTTTAACGACCATGTCTAGAATTTTTGGAATATTTCAGATATTTTTTTTGTATCGGCAACCTAAGTAGCACTGCTAGCCACCACAGCCCTTAAAAATATCAGAATACACGTAGTTTTAACACAAAAAATATTCAAAATTATTTTTACCCCAAAAATTTTGAATGATTTTTTCTTTTAGTCCACTTTGACTCATCATGGTACATAAAAAAAGTATTGACACTACTATGGCAAGTGTTTTAAAAAGTTGACGCAACTAACCAAGATTCCAAAATGGTAGGATACTCTAGGAAAACTAGCGCCGAAAAAAAAAACAGCTATTTTTAAACAAGAACCGACATTTCTTAATGTTGATAGTAATCACTTTTACGTGCTACCACTAACCCGTCCCGAACTCAGACTTGAACTCTGCTAGTGCAGAGACACGCTGAGGCACCCTTTGGGTGGAAAGGCTAGCCTCCAAATGCCGTTCACCAGCCCTCTGCCTATCCGCATCCCATCATCGGCCACAAAAGTGGACTAAAACAAAGACTAGCAAAGCAGGCTAACCTATGCCCACCCAAAGTGCTGTGGCAGCGGGCGCCTTGGCGGGCACCACGCCCTGGGAGCTGGATGCCCAGGGGCTCGCGGCGCACAGGGAGCGGGTGAGAGCAGAGCCCTTAATGAGTTCCCCGCTTCCGAAGAGCTGCGTAAGGAGCGCCGACAGGTGCAGCGCTGGGAGAGGGACCGGTGGAGGAACGACCTGGAGGACTCCCCCTATGAAGCCCGCACCATAGGGGCACTCCTCCCATCGTTCGACCACTGGTTGGAGAGGGTTCATGGGAGCATTGGCATGGGTGTATCGATCATTACCTGCATCGAATCGGCAGGGAAACCAGCCCGGTGTACCGCGAGCGGCGACCCGGATGACACCGCCCAGCGCACCCTAAAGGAGTGCATTCACTGGGTTGGTGAACGCCGTACTATGGTGGGCGCCCTTGGAGTGGGGGATATCTCGCTCGACAGCGTCGTAGTGGTCATACTGAGGAGCGAGAGGACTCGGTACGGGAGCGCGAAGACAGGGCAGATGCGGTCATTGTCTTGGTGTGCACTCTTCGGTACCCATCTCGCCTAGATCAGACTTTGCAAGTTATGGGAAGCACTTGGGGTGGGCATAGGCTAGATTGCTTTGCTAGTCTTTGTTTTAGTTCACTTCGAAAGTGGCCGATGATGGGATGCGGATAAGCAGAGGGCCGGTGACCCGCTCCTGGAGGCTAGCCTTTCCACCCAGAGGGTGCCTCAGCGTGTCTCTGCAGCAGCATAGTTCAAGTTTGAGTTCGGGACGGGTTAGTAGTGGTAGCACGTAAAAGTGATTACTATCAACATTAAGAAATGTCGGTTCTTGTTTAAAAATAGCTGTTTTTTTTTTTCGGGGCTAGTTATCCAAGAGTATCCTACCATTTTGGAATCTTGGTTAGTTGCGTCAACTTTTTAAACCACTTGCCATAGTAGTGTCAATACTTTTTTATGCACCATGATGATTGAAAGTGGACTGAAAGAAAAAAACATTAAAAAGAATTGAGGTAAAAATAATCTTGATTATTTTTTGTGTTAAATCTACATGTATTCTGATATTTTTAAAGGCTGCGGTGGATAGCAGTGCTACTTAGGTTGCCGATACAAAAAAAATATCTGAAATATTCCAAAAATTAAAGACATGGTCGTTAAAAATACCATTAGGGGTGTCGATATTTTAAGAATTAAATTTTTTTTAAATAATTTCTAAAGGGATTGAGATATTTTTTTTTCTTTTTTTTTCTCGAGGTATCATGACAAGATCCGTCTTCTGGTGCCCGCTTATCGTTGAATTTTGGGACACGTTGTATAAACCGTAATGGGCCAGACGGTCCCTTGGACTTATTTACGGACACATCTTAACCTGTGAATTTGGGCGCTCTGGTGTTAACTGGGACGAAACTATGAGGGTTTGAAAATGAGACGAAACGGTTCGAGAAAAGGTAGGTAGTGCCCCGCCTCTATAAGTGAGTGGCAAAATCGGCGTATTTTAGGTACCAATAAAACCTAAAGTATAAAAGCTAGATAAATGAAATTTTGTATATTTCATGTCTTGCCTAACAGCATCTTAACCTGTGAATTTGGGCGCTCTGGTGTTAACTGGGACGAAACTATGAGGGTTTGAAAATGAGACGAAACGGTTCGAGAAAAGGTAGGTAGTGCCCCGCCTCTTTTTTGTTCGTCTTGGCGGCATATGACAGCATTTAGTACAGATTTCTTGTATGACCAATTCGTAAAGCCTATATTGACAGTACAGTTTATTCATATACCGTCACACACCCGGTCACCGCGCTCCGGGTCTCATGAACGAGTATGACATCATACACGACTGGAGGAAGTGGGGTTTCCTCTTAAATTGACCTATTTATGTTCGCTTCTGAGAAACTACAATATTAAGTTAGTGGGGAGACGCGATGTCTATTACTCATGAGCAGCTTGCGAGGAATTTGCTTTCTAAGGAAAGTTAGCTCATTTTAAACTGATATTGACGTACTTATGTTATGTGTAGGTGTTTGTGTTGTAGGAGCTTCTCTAGACTAATACGCAAGATTACATGACTAGATGTAGGTACATTTCTGCTTACTGTTTATTTATTGAGATTATTGTAAAATACAAAAAAGTTAATATTACAAATGGTGGAATTAATGTCATAAGGCATTATCTTCCAGTCAACCATCCATCCTCCATCCTCCTAGCCTTTGTCCCATTTTTTTGAGAATAAATTCTCAATCGGGGTCGGCTACCTAAATCCCAAGATGTGGCGAAGGCACTAGTTTTAACGCAAGCGACTGCCATCTGACCTTCCAACCCAGAGGGGAAACTAGGCCTTATTGGGCTTAGGTGGTTTCCTCACGATGTTTTCCTTCACCGAAAAGCGAGTGGTAAATATCAAATGACATTCTCTTCCAGTCAACCATAGGGCCAAAAAGGAACTAGCAGTCGGTGCAGGATCTTTAAAAGTCGTAAGAAAAAAATATGTAACAAGACAAACAATAAGTTAAATATATATTGACAATATACATACACACATTTGACGACGCGTTTGGCTCGGTTTGTACCTGCCTACTGAGCCGGCGGTCCCGGGTTCGAATCCCGGCCAGGCAAAAATTTGTGTGATGAACTCGAATATTTGTGCTTGGGTCATGGTTGTTCTATGTATTTAAGTATATATTTACTTATATAAGTACGTATATCGTCGTCTAGTACCTATAACATAAGCCTTCTTGAGCTTAATTTGGGACTAGATCGATTTGTGTGAGGTTGTCCGATATTATAAAAAAAAAAACAAATATTATATATTTCAGTACACATACATTAAACATAAAATATATCCGTATCCTCTGGTATCCTCCCTTGCCAAGCATCATACAGATAATCGTGAGAAGAATACGAGAAATGCCTGCGCAAAATGCGCTTGTAAGAGGATTTGCTCTGAGCTTGCCTGATGGTGAGAGGATGAACAATAATATTTACAAACGTAAACGTAACCTGTGTTCCACAGGTGATGCTAAGTCGGGCGACAAATTAAGTCGCGGCAACTTCGTTTGTCGCTCGAATCAGCATCTCTTGTCATGTTCGCACGATATTGAAAGGATAAGTGACAGGTAGTGTTTGCCGCGCGACAAAGCGTCGCGTGTCAAACTTATGCTAGACGTTGGTTATCTAATCCTGTATGCAGTAAATACGAGAAAGCATAGTAAACGAACATAAAAGATAGACTGAGAACTAGATTTCCTATCTAAATCAGAGATTGTCAACTTAACTACCGTCGATAACTGCCAGCAATCACAGTAAATGCGTCATTAACTTTGAAAATGTCTTCAATACAACCCAAAACCAAACGATCTTAACGATATAGAATTTGCATATTAGATACTCCGTTTTTCTATCACTCGCTTTTCCAAGCAGTTAAATGTTAGAAGCAAAATGCAGGAAGAAATATGGCGTTCGTGTGAAGTTAAGACGTTTTATAATTCAGTGGTTTAGTTATTTATTCTGCGCGGTAAATGCATCGTGGCCCGGTTAACAGATGGCGGCTTAAGGTCGCGAAGCCGGTGCTACAGGGTAACTGTAGTTTAACCCACGTTAAGCACGAGCGTTTGAACGGCATGTAAAAGTTTCAAGGTCGAGCGTAAATTCCCAAATTTCGGACGTCGTACGTCATACAAAGGGTTATTTATCATTTAATTATAAACCTTTACTTGAAACAAGATGCGTGTGGATAGCTAAGTAGTAGGCGAACTTGTTTCTTCCATTCCAAAGGGTTTTCTTTGTTTTAATTATTGGCAATAAATATGAAACAGATGTGTGAGTTAGCTAAGAAGTGAGCAGTGTCTGCCAACACCGAACTCAGGGAGAGTAGCGCAGATGATAAGCGGATTTGTAGTTTGCCTTAAGTTTGCCCATAATTGATGATGATGATGTCCTCCTTGACGTGTGCGCGAACGTGGCTCCTGAATCCTAGCTTGTTCACGAACACACAATCACAAGAGGGACAGTATAGCTGTCCGTCAGAGTTGTAGTTGTAAACCCATAATTACGTTTGCAATGATGAGAGTAAAGTTACACCGGGCCCCCAAGTTACGGTTAGCCAGCTGTTGGGAAGATAACCAGATTTAACTAATGGTTAGATAAAAACGAGCGAAGCCGTTAATCGTGGTTCAGTAGCTTTATTACTTTTCTTATCATTTTGTGATAAGATTGTCTCAATACGAGTCATCTAACAGTTACAACACACCATAAAACAGAAAGGTTCTGAAGCAAGGCGCTACCATACAACCTGTTATATGATGTAATTTATGTCACATCTATTTCGTTTTAATTTTTCTGGTGGAAAATCTCACTTCCTGGCCAAGGGAAGACGTAAAACTTTAGACAAACCACGTTTGTAAATTCGTAAAGCCCCATGTAGCATAATTAAGGCCCCCATACATGGGAAGGCAAAACTGATCAGGCCGATGTGATTGAATCGCTTCAGTCCATCCAGCCGCCGTAAAGCGTGGTGACCTTAAGGCCGTTTCATTCATACACGGTACGGATTTAAGTCCGATCAGATGGAACTGAAGGTAAACCTGTTCATATCACCTTTGGTCCATATGGCCACAAACATCTGCGAACTGGGACGTTCGCGAGTTCACCGCCCTCGGTATGTACATAATGTACTATTAACAGCGCAATGTATCATCACGCCGAAATGCCTGGAATTGGTCAGATTTTGTTCTGTTTTAATAGGATTTTTATTAACTACAACTATACATTTTACCCAACTACGCTGAAGCAAATTTTATAACCTGGCTCTAGCGGAAGAGACCAGCTCCGTGGGCTACATTGTGGACATTGTTGATCTATAAAACGGCTAACTAGCCTATTCTGTACGTCAATCAGGCGGTACAAAGCGATCTTGACCAAGTTACATTTATGGCGCAAGCCAAACAGAAAAGACGTAGGAACGGGCGGAGCCGGGGCGAGGGTGCGACTTTTTCAATTTGCATTATAAAACGTCAGTAGCGATTTGTCAAGGATTTGTCATTAACCAAATTTAAAACGTTATTTACCGGAACGATGCTCAATCCATCGGTCTTCTTGCGACATAAATACTGAATTCTATTAAAATAAAACTTTCTTTTCATCACTGTTAAATTAGAGTACTGATATAGTTTTGGCTTTAATATGCAAAAATTACTTGCTAGTCCCGTTTCCTTTTTATTTAGGTACATCAGTGACATTCACTGACTTTCAACGTCAGTTACCAACAATGTGTCGTTGACAGTAAAATAAATAATAATAATAATAATTATACTAACTGCGCTGCACGGTGTTACCCGCTCATCCCACGGAAACACTACATTTTATCGGGATAAAAAGTAGCCTATGTGTCAATCCAATGTGTCAGCTACCTTCATATAAAATTTTATCAAAATTGGTCCAACCGTTTGAGCGTGAAGAAGTAACAACACACACATAAACAGACTCACAAACTTTCGCCTTTAGGGAGCGTTTCCACTGAAACGGAACGGAGCGGAGACGTGCTGAATCGACCAAACAGAAAAGTGAAGCGGAACTGAGATTTATTTATTATTCAAATAAGTTACACAGCATTACAGTAAAAAAACCGGTCAAGTGCGAGTCGGACTCACGCACCGAGGTTTCCGTACAAACACTTTCCATCCTTATGTATAGCGCTCCATACATATGAGGTGTAAAGTTAACGCAACTAAGCCCGTTTGTTGTATGGGAGCCCCCCTAAATATTTATTTTATTTTGTTTTTAGTATTTGTTGTTATAGCGGCAATAGAAATACATCATCTGTGAAAATTCCAACTGTCTAGCTATCAGCGTTCTTGAGATACAGCCTGGTGACAGACGGACGGACGGACAGCGAAGTCTCAGTAACAGGGTCCCGTTTTTACCCTTGGGTACGGAACCCTAAAAACCAAGGCACTGTGAACCACAGAAATACATATAAACAGACTTAAAACTAGTTAGATTTGGCAACACAATGGCGTGACTCCGTTGCGTCGTCTGATCTGGTGTAGAATACGGCAGATTGCCCCGGAATTGCCGAAACACGACACCCTTCGGCCAGAAGTCTGCACTTGCGATAGTGTCGCAAACGAGCTGAAGTGCACGTAGTGTGCCGGGACTGCAGCTGGTGCACCCTAAGCGAGAAGCCAGCCTTCCGGCGAACGTACTCCACCACATCGTCGGCCACGGCGGAGTGATGCAAGCGCGACATAGAGCGCCTTACTCGGTGTCGCAATCCGAAGACCAGAACCAACCGGCTCGGCAGTGCCACTCAGCGTCTTGCGGGGCACCCTACGCGCCTTGCTCTTCCTTTCCACCAGTGTGACTCCCTCCTTATCCACATTGGTGCGGGAGATACAGTGGATAACACGTGGCCCGGGGATAAAATGTAGTGTTTCCGTGGGATGAGCGGGTAACACCGTGCGGCGCAGTTAGTATACCATTTGGCTCATGCCATATGCGGATTTTTAGTGGTACTAATTTATTTTACTGGCAACGCCAAATTGTAATATTAATTAATAATACCAAATTGAAATGTTATTTTAGCCTATTTACACAAAAATATTTGTACGCATGCTTGCATGCTGAATACGAGGACTTTTATATTATACCTTAAGACCATGTATATAACTGTATTCTGACAAATAAATAATTTTGAATTTGAATTTTGACAGATTTCAGCTCAGGTGATTGGTTTATTCCGCACATCTGCTCTCCGCCTCGCTTCAATGGAAAGCACCCTGATTGGTCGATTCCGCACCTCGTCGCTTCAGTGGAGCCGCACCCTTATAATATTAATGTGACCAGCAAATATTTGTGAAATAGTTTCAGTTTGCGTCACATGGCGAGGATGCGCATCGTGCGGTAATCGCCCTGGTATGCGGCCGCTTAATTACTGCTAGAATGACGAACAAGACGTGTCATTGAGATGAGAAATATCTATTCTACTATGGCTCTGAGAGCGACTACTTCTCGCGCGGGATAATTGCCTGTCTCTTTCCTGCACGTCTAGCATAACTTTGACACGCGACTCTTCCTCGCGCGATATAAAATAAAAAAAGTAGTTTTATTTCAGACAGCGTCCATATTTATTTTAGTATATTGTACTTAAGAAAAACTATGTTAGTATAGGTAAGAGATTATTAATAAATATCGGCCAAGTGCCTGTGTATGTACTCGTGCCCAGTCTCTCTGAATGGGGCAGTCTGGCTTCTCGCTAATGACCTTCAGGATACTAGTTGTCTCTTTCTGTACAGTACTGTGAGACAGCGACGGATGATGCTATGTTGCGCGACAAGAGTCGCGAAGCATACATCCCAGGCCAAAACTATGGAAACAAAGTTGTTTCTTTGAATATTTAAAGTTTTCAATAAATTATTAATTGTGCAAATATTAGTAACCATTCGGCCATTCCCAAAAGATTCTAAACATTAAAACGTTCATTATTAAAATATCATAATATTGTAAAATAAAAATATTCATCTAACTCCGGGAAAAGGTGTCGCCTTTTTTCGTTGTCTGACTACAAAATGTTGAAATGGCAATTTATATAAACCAAATTTGGTTGGTCAAAAAGTAACCGAACAACCTCACGTGATTTGTGCACAAGCCCCTAGCCTATTTCAGACATTTTTAATAGTATAGATATTTCTTTGTTGACAGGCGTGGCACAAAGGCTGTTTCAAATGTCAAGAATGCGGGATGACGCTCAACATGAGGACGTACAAAGGATACGGCAAACTACCGTACTGCGAATCGTAAGTACTGTTTACCGGAGTTTTTTGTCGTTGTTCTATCTTTTTTTTTTTTTTTATGTCATAGGCGGCAAACGAGCAAACGTATCGCCTGATGGAAAGCGATAAACGTCGCCCATAAACACCTGCAACACCAGAGGAGTCACAAGTGCTTGCCTACCCGGAGGACGAAGATAGAATGCCTCTATGCTAGTAATTTCACCGGCCGGGTATCTTACCCCCACACCGGAACACAACAATGCGAACATTGCTGTTTGGCGGTGGGTTAGCAGGCAAGACGGTAGTAACAATCCGGACGGACCCTGCACGAGGCCCTACTACTCCAAAATCTGTGGGTCCTAAGGGGCCCTTTGCGTGATTTGGAGCTGGCACGCCTCGTCCTTTGGGACAAAGCGCCGAGAAGTTTACCGGAGATGCCACGACGCGCGACAGCGGCAGCGGTGGACCGACAGATCCGAGCGCGTCAGCCGTACGAGTTAGCGAGACACACGTACCGCGCACCGCTGCCGCTGCAGAGATGGGCATTAATCGATTAATTCTAATCGCGATTAATTTAATCACGATTAAATTAATCGACAGATGATGAGGGCGACGCAAAATCGGTAAAGCATTGTGGAAAAAATAAAAGTGTTTGACGTTACTAATGTGAGACACCATTAGACACAATTATTTCCTCTAATTATCACCCATTTGTTTTACCAAACATGTAACCAGAGGAAGCTTAATTATCCAAAGTAAATGGTAATTGTACCATTATACCACTAGGTGACAAAGCAGCTAGTTTTCGTTACGCGATTGCGTAATGGTTCTACGTATTTGGCGATCGATATTTTGCAAGTTATACAACAGTCTGAATTGGGCGTTGATCGGTTTATAGAAATGGATAAACAATTTCAATAACTCTCTAATTTTTTCCTCCTCCAAACAGTTAGGTACGAAATTTTAGGTACTCAATGGGATTTTTTTTTTGTTTTGGGCCGTTTCCATTTTTGGGCTTAGTATAAATTCTAGAACTAGACAAGTTACATAATTTCCTCATAACCATTATGGAAATGTCACAAAATCTTATTAAAACTTTCGTGAGACATATTGAGTGACGAAGTTACCGCGCCGCTGTAGGGGTAGCAAGCAGTCCCTGATGAATATCTCACGACAATTTCACGTGAGTGTGAACCGCTTAATACAATAATTTCGTTTAAGGTGTAAAAAAAAATATATAAATGCCTATTAATGCCTATTTATAGGCAGTTTTGGGTGTTAATGTACAATTATCCTCATTCGAGGAAAATTGGATAATTGTATGTATGAGTCATGTTCATGTCACATACATTAACATCATATATGGATAATTTAGTTTCACACTTTTCATGATTCATTAGCGTAGTCATCGGAAAGGAAATCACGCGAGGAATGGCAAATATGCATTGTTTGTTCAAAGATTTTATTATCATGTGTTTATTCAACTAACCTGATCAGGTCATGAATCAATAAGGTCGAGTTCATTGATGTTTATCAATCAATTATTTATTTATTCATTGTTTTATTAAAGTAGTAACACCTGCTAACGTAAACCAAATGTTTACAGTGAAGCCAAAAATGTAATGCTCAGGTAGGGTTCGAACCTGCGCCATCTAGGGTGCGCTACGATGCCACCCTAAGGCAAGCAGAAGCAACTGGTTGAAAATTTTAATGGCTCTCGCATGAGGTTCAGTGGTCCAATAGGTAGGACGCCCGTGTTGGTTCGGAATGTCGCAGTAATTCTAGTAGCATTTTCTATATATCATTGAATTATGGTCTTGAGATGACCAGCTACTTAAATAAACATATACATACTTATATAGATAACATCCATGACCCAGGAACAAATATTCGAGCTCATCACGCAAACAATTTCCCTGGCTGGAATTCGAACCCAGGACCGCCGACTCAGTAGGCTGCTGCACTACAAACCGAGCCAACCGCGTCGTCAACGACTTGCTAGTTGTGTTGGGGGTCGCTCGTAACTCGCAAGTGTGAGAAGGCCCTAAGTCCCAGCGTACGGCTAGTATTAAATTAATCCGAATGAATGTCGTCACGTGGCCGTCACGTAACAATGCAGCACAATAAAAACGAAAGTGACCGTCAATGGGCTTGCGCAAACATGCGCGCGCAGCTCTGTATGCGCCGGAGTTTATATCCTAACCGTTTTTGATCGATGGGAAAATTATTCAGATTATTTAGTATCCGAGCGAGCGAAGCGTCTTCGTTGCAGCTTGGCAATGTTAAACGAATGCTTTAATGGCGTTTTTTAAATTGGGTTTCGTAGGCAGAGAACACAGACAACCCCCACTAGACGGAGCATGTAAGGCGACCCGCGCGCTCCAACGATATGGTACGGCAGAACATTAAAGTATGAACACGGCGGCCACCGTTTAGATGCGTCCTTGTTTATGATCCATGCGTACGTCAACGAAAAAAGAAATTAATTAATAACATGGTAAATTGTAGTGTTAAGTGGTGTAGAGAGACCTCATAAACATGGACGCAACTAAACGGTGGCCGCCGTGTTGATACTTTAATGTTTTGCCGTAGGGGGAAGTCGCCTAACGCCGGACGGCACCTAACGCCGGACACTCGAACTATCTCGGCAACTAGCAACGCGAGCGAATCAAGGACAAGTGGAAGGGGTGCGGGGGTCCCCCGCGCCCCTTCCACTTGCCGAGTTGCCGTTGCCGAGCCTCCAGTTGCCGAGATAGTTCGAGTGTCCGGCGTTAGGTGCCGTCCGGCGTTAGGGCGTGGCCACATGTCCACGACACGGCGTCGTAAACGTAAAACGACACGGTGTCGCGTCGGAGCGCGACACATTATCCACCGTCCGAATATACGTTGCCGCGTCGTGAAAACACACGACACGGCGTCGTAAACGTAAAACGACGCTGTGTCGCGTCGGAGCGCGACACATTATCCACCGTGCGAATATACGTTGCCGCGTCGTGAAAACACACGACAATCCCAACATCTCCAGAGGTCAAACTGGTTTCCTAAATACATTTTGCCTTTTTAAACGAGGCGATATTTTCCATAATAGTTCTTCAAAACTTGACACAGACATTCTAAAATAATCATAAAACTTGTGATCACTTATTTTTAAAGCCTCGTACTTCCTTTTGAAATGACTGCCATCATGGTTCATAATAGAAAGATATGGATTTATCCAACATTTTCGTTTCTTCTGCTTTTTCTTCATGCTTCTTCTTAAAAGCAACAAGAGCAGAATACGTGTTATAGGATCCATGTCGAATTGAAAACTGATCGCAAAATATTTTGAACATGTACGAGAAGCTGCGGCGTCGTAATCGAACGTGTCACCGCACCGTGCATCTACTCAACACAGCAAAAGTTAATCTGCCCGGCGGGCGGCGCGACCTGCGGTGCCCGGTGCAGCATGTGTTTTCACGACGCGGTAACGTATATTCGCACGGTGGATAATGTGTCGCGCTCCGACGCGACACAGCGTCGTTTTACGTTTACGACGCCGTGTCGTGTGTTTTCACGAAGCGGCAACGTATATTCGCACGGTGGATAATGTGTCGCGCTCCGACGCGACACCGTGTCGGTTTACGTTTACGACGCCGTGTCGTGGACATGTGGCCACGCCCTTAGGGGACTTCCCCTACCATATCGTTGGTGCGCTGCGCGCGGGTGGCCTTACACGTGCCTTACATGCTCCGTCTAGTGGGGGTAGTCTGTGGCAGAGAACCATTCAACAAAAAAGAAAGCAATTGTCATGACGAACATTTTTTTTTTTTTGGAAAAACCATGGCGAGGAAAAATTAAAGAGCTGCAGTTTGTATATCCTTATAACCTTACATTTTATTTTATTTATTTTTTCATTGTCTTCTCAAAGTTGCACCTGTATTGTAATTTTTTTTTAGCTATTTTACTATTTACACGTTTCTTCTTTTGGTCTGGTCTCTAAGAAATGAAAGCTAAGCAATTTTACACACTTTTACTCGCAGCCGCCGTGGACAAAAAGACTCGGCTGATTCGTCACAATATCGTCACGTTCACGTTTAAATCGGTGTATGACTTCATACGTACGTGACGTGGACTGACAATTACAATGGACTTGTTGAGAAAGGTTTGGCACGTCTTTGTATAGTCAGCCGTTTTAATACTGCTGAGTTAAGGTATGCACATGCAGAAAAGCTTTTTAACTTGTTTCTATCTTAATTTTTTATTTATTTTATGTTTCCTTATCTCTAATATACAAATACAATACAAAATGATTTAATGCACACCAAAGTTTACAAATGAAACACAGATAAGTACTATAATTATAAGACTTAAAGAAATTAGTACATCATCATCATCACTACATATGCTTAGATCTTTAAAACTACGCAACGGATTTTGATGCGTTTTTTTATCAGCATTGCACCCGTGCGAAGCCAAGGCGGGTCGCTAGTAAATTTATAAAGAAGTATACAGATATTTACTATGTTCTCTCTAACTATAGGGTGACCCGTCTGCTCGTATGCCTCTTACAAGTAATAACAAATAACCTCTCCCATTTCAGGCACGTGCCGAAGGCGAAGCACACGACTATGGCCGAAACGCCGGAACTGAAGCGGATAGCGGAGAACACTAAGCTGCAGAGCAACGTCAACTACCACGCAGACTTCGAGAAGAGCAAGGGGAAATTCACACAGGTATAGTATAGGAAATATGATTTGAGCATCTGTAATCTTCACTAAGATCTTTTTGTAAATATCAAACAAACCGAACGACGCGTTTGGCTCGGTTTGTAGACACCTGCCTACCGAGCCGGCGGTCCCGGGTTCGAATCCCGGCCAGGGCGAATATTTGTGTGATGAACTCGAATATTTGTGCTTGGGTCATGGTTGTTCTATGTATTTAAGTATATATGTACGTATATTGTCGTCTAGTACCCATAAAACAAGCCTTCTTGAGCTTAATTTGGGACTAGATCGATTTGTGTGGGGCTGTCTGATATTTCTCTTTCTTTCTTTCTTTCTTTCTTTCTTTCTTTCTTTCTTTCTTTCTTTCTTTCTATCTTTCTATCTTTCTTTCTTTCTTTCTTTCTTTATTTCTTTCTTTCTTCCTTTCTTCCTTTCTTTCTTTCTTTCTTTCTTTCTTTCTTTCTTTCTTTCTTTCTTTCTTTCTTTCTTTCTTTCTTTCTTTCTTTCTTTCTTTCTTTCTTTCTTTCTTTCTTTCTTTCTTTCTTCCTTTCTTTCTTCCTTTTTGTCTTTCTTTCTTTCTCTCTCTCTCTCTCTCCCTCTCTCTTTCTTTCTTTCTTTCTTTCTTTCTTTCTTTCTTTCTTTCTCTCTCTCTCTCTCTCTCTCTCTCTCTCTCTCTCTTTCTTTCTTTCTTTCTTTCTTTCTTTCTTTCTTTCTTTCTTTCTTTCTTTATTTATTTAAAGCTAATTGTAGCAGGGCTAGCATAACTCAGCCTGTTAATTGTCTGAGCTCCGCTTCAGGCAGCCTCTTGTGATAATAACGGCTTCTACGATAATTCCAGGTGGCAGACGACCCCGAAACCCTCCGGATCAAGGCCAACACTAAGATCATCAGCAACGTAGCGTACCACGGAGACCTGGAGAAGAAGGCTCAGATGGAGAAGCAGCGACAGATCTACGAGAACGGAGAACTAGTCGGTGAGTGGAGAATGGGTGTGGGGATGGTGGCAGTTTGTGTAACGTGGAACTTATCGAACTTTTGATGTCACCGTATGAAGGATGTTCACATAATGAAAGATCTCATACGGTTTCGGCTGCGTTTTGGTCAATGTAGTCAGAGTTACAAGTAAACTTTTACTTGCCCCCCTTTTTTACCGTAGTCAGGTAAAATTTGTCCCATCTCTCTCTTCTCTGGATCTCTTTGGATGTCCAGTTATCCCTGTTATAAAAGTGGTTAAAATCCGACCAGCCGTTTCGACGTGATGACCATACAAATATATTTTTACGTCATCCTAGGCCGTAAGTGGAGGAAATCTCACTAGCTGGCCATGGAAAGACGTAAAACTTTATCCAAACCACGAGCGGTAATTCGTAAAGCCCCAGACCGCATATTTATGTCCCTTGCCTTCGGTTCGGGCCACAAACACCTGTGATCTGGGGCATTGACTAATTCTACGCTAGGTATGTAATGTACTATTACTTAACACCAAAATATGGTCCTGTACGGCCGGTGCCGCGTGCCTATACGTCGATTTGTATGGGCGCGCAGTACCAGCCGTAAAGCGCGATCTATTGGTGAAATTATCTTTGTACTCTCATCACGCCGAAACAGCTGGACGGATTTTAACCAATTGTGGTACAGGGAGCTGGACAACCAATGATGGTTATAGGATACTTTTTAGCCGTTTACGATAAAAAAAGGTTTCGCGGGTGAAGTTACGGTCACCTTCTATCATTCGTTAGATTTGAGACTACTCTAGCCGTGACAAATTGATAATTAATCTCTGACTACCTAAACCAATCCCACCATTGTCAATATTTCATCATATAAAATGCTTACAAACGAAAGTGTATCAAAATCTATTTATTTGTCATTTTAATTCCAACAGGGAAAATTGTACCTTTGTATTATTGATAGAAGGAAAAGAGAGGTATTAATACTCGAAACTTCCGTTTGTGAATATTTAAATAAATCATTTACGTGATCATAATTAATAAGGATAATCAGCAATCACTATGGTATAGAGGAAACTGCTTCAAATTATTATATTTGGTTCTGAACCTGTGTTTTTGGAGTTATTTTATATCCTACCTATTTGGGATTTCACAATTATCATGGTATATGAAAACAAGGTATATACAGCTATCATTGTACCAAAATTGGTTAAAATTTGTCCAGCCGTTTCGGCGTGATGCGAGGACAATGGAAATTATGAACAACAGATGGCACCTGACTGACATGGCGCATTGCACCCATACAAAACAAAAGATCCTGCATCACGCTATTAAGATTCCTCCTGAAATCATAACCCCGCTCTATAAAATACTGGTTTTCAATACAAACCTAGGATTGTATAATAATATTATTATTATTATTTATTTATTTCTTTACTAATTTTACAACAAAGATTACCTATATAATTTAAAGCCCTGCGAAACTGTTATGACAGTTTGTCTACAGGAAGACTTTTCAATACCTAATTAACTAAAAGTACAATTTATAAAAATCAGTATAAATATCACTACATAGTATAAAACAAGGTTCATATTCATTTGATATTTACCACTCGCTTTTCGGTGAAGGAAAACATCGTGAGGAAACCACCTAAGCCCAATAAGGCCTAGTTTCCCCTCTGGGTTGGAAGGTCAGATGGCAGTCGCTTGCGTAAAAACTAGTGCCTACGCCAATCTTGGGATTTAGGTAGCCGACCCCGATTGAGAATTCACTCTTTACAAAGATATGGGACAAAGGCTAGGAGGATGATGAACAAAAGAAGGTCGCTTACTGCTGTCGGTCCCTATGTAAGCTTAGATCTTTAAAACTACGCAACGGAATTTGATGCGGTTTTTTTAATAGATAGAGTGATTCAAGAGGAAGGTTTATATGTATAATACATGCAAAATAATTATAGCATTGCACCCGTGCGAAGCTAGTAGATGTATAATTATCAGTTTCTTCTATACTGTATTCATTACATAATTGTTTCACAATCAAATTCGTGTACACAGATCATCGTTGTGCACAACTTGTTTGTTTGTGTGTTTTGCGGGATGTGTGCGAATGTGTCATCATTTTCAATACGAATGTTAATTGCGTCATTTTATTGACAAACTCATAACAGTTACCTAAGAACATGACAGAGAGATTATGGCGTAGAGCTGAGATCCCTTCTGGCTAATTGTAAACTGGGATATTATATATAATTTTTTTTACGCCCTATGTTAATTTAAAAACAGTTTTTGATTTTTATTTTTAGGTATATCCCAACAGGAATAGGGTAAAGAGTAAAAATTTAAATATCCTTCCCAAAAATATGTTCCATCACTCTTAAATGTCAGTTATATAAAGTTTTGCTAGGTATACGAGACGTTCATATTTCCCCCTTGACTGTACTTGTGAAAAAGTTGTTAGGTATCTAATCTAATTTATTATATTATAAAAATTGACGCAAATGACATTCCTGACGCCATCTTCTGTTTTAAGTTATTAATCAGTTACAACATAGATCGATAATTGAAGAAGACTGCTAATGCTAAGTAAAGACGCCAAACGTACGAACAATTTTGTTCATTGACCAGCCATTATTTGCCCTATATCTGTCGCAAGCGCACAATATTGCTGTCGCGCTCGCGTTTTGCACAGATGGCGGGTCAATGCCCGAATATTTTTGTGCTTAGTTTCGTTACTTTATACAAACTTGCGTTTCACCGAACGTTGCCTTAGCGGGCTGCGAGCTCAATGTCGCATACATTTCGTAATTCGTCGTTGCACTTTCCAAAACTGATATGTGTAACATTTTAACCCTTAATTTGGCAGTGTATGGCAGGGTGAACAAATTCTTTGACCATCTTTTTCTTTAAATCGGTGAAACACTCTTTGTATGTCAGTCTTACTGAATTATTGGTCCTTGATAACTGTAACCAAATTAAAAGCATCTATTAACAAGAAGATGGTTCATCATGTGTCTCTAATCCTTCACCGCTTTAAATGTAGACGTGCCAACCGACAACTACCACCAGCAGCTCGAAAATTACGCCAACGAGATGCTCCCCGTTCCTCCCCCACCGCAGAAGGCTCCTCAACTCTACCAGCCGCCGCCCCAATACCAGAACCAGAACACACAGAACCAGGCCTATCAAAACCAGAACCAATACCAACCCCCCCAGAATTATCAGACCCAGAACTATCAGAACCAAAACCAATACCGACAAACCCCAGTCCAGTATCAAGAGAGGAAATACGACGAGTATCAGCCGAAATACGAGGAATACCAGCAGAATCAGTTCGCGTACGGACAGTACAAGCAGCCAGCGGCTAATTACGGGGTGGGGGCTCAGCAGACGATCGGCCGCATCCAGGACTACGACCCGCTCGTGGACGGGCCGCGCGCGCCGCCCAACACGCAGCGGGCTTCCTCCACCCTGATATATAACAGTACCAGTGACAAGAGAGGTTTGTGTTTGCTTTGCTGGGGACGCTTTTATGTTGCAATTTGTTCACATTGGTTTTCGGTTTGAGAAGCAGACCTTTTGTAATATCCATTCCCACTTGCTTCGAAATTCGAGTTGAATTCTATTTATATAATAAATAAGAGCGTTAACAGCTGTAGTTCCCAAAAGCAGTTAAGTGGTTATGTACGTAGTCGAAACTGGAATCGAGTTGCGAGTCAGCGCATACCTGAATTTTGTTTTGATTGATAAGTTGACATTTTAATAGTCATTCTTGCTGGACCGGTCCTCTCAACAGTATATTCATGCTATATATTCATGCCAGTGCAAAGTATTCATGATTAACCAAGATTTATCTGCACTGGCGGAAGTCTTTTATAGCTGCTTTGTAGCATGCCATTATTGAAGGATATTAACCATAGTCAAAAAAATCTCACATTGACAATATATATATCCAGGGTCCCATCAGCAGTCGTCGCAGGCGCAGAGCGCGCGGCAGATCGGCCGCGTCGCCGACCTGGACCCGCTCTCCTCCGAGCGAGCCGCGTACGCCGGCCCCGACCAGAACTATATGCAGGTCGTCATACCCAAGCACTCCACCGACGCGGGCCAGGTACAGTATCCAGGTCACCTAGGACAGAGCGGCCGCGTCGCCGACCTGGACCCGCTCTCCTCCGAGCGAGCCGCGTACGCCGGCCCCGACCAGAACTATATGCAGGTCGTCATACCCAAGCACTCCACCGACGCGGGCCAGGTACAGTATCCAGGTCACCTAGGACAGAGCGGCCGCGTCGCCGACCTGGACCCGCTCTCCTCCGAGCGAGCCGCGTACGCCGGCCCCGACCAGAACTATATGCAGGTCGTCATACCCAAGCACTCCACCGACGCGGGCCAGGTACAGTATCCAGGTCACCTAGGACAGAGCGGCCGCGTCGCCGACCTGGACCCGCTCTCCTCCGAGCGAGCCGCGTACGCCGGCCCCGACCAGAACTATATGCAGGTCGTCATACCCAAGCACTCCACCGACGCGGGCCAGGTACAGTATCCAGGTCACCTAGGACAGAGCGGCCGCGTCGCCGACCTGGACCCGCTCTCCTCCGAGCGAGCCGCGTACGCCGGCCCCGACCAGAACTATATGCAGGTCGTCATACCCAAGCACTCCACCGACGCGGGCCAGGTACAGTATCCAGGTCACCTAGGACAGAGCGGCCGCGTCGCCGACCTGGACCCGCTCGCCTCCGAGCGAGCCCTTAGCGAGATACTTTCCCGTTGCTACATTTTTCTTAAACAGTATTACTCTCAATTCCAAACTTGATCGCAATTTTACGCTCAAATCCATACGGGACGCTATATAAAGCATGAGTTGTATCATTGTTCACAGAAAGTATACATCGCGATGTACGACTACGAGGCGAACGACAGCGACGAGGTGTCGTTCCGCGAGGGCGACTACATCTCCAACGTGACGGCCATCGACGAGGGCTGGATGACGGGGCAGGTGCTGCGCACCGGCCGCACCGGCATGCTGCCCGCCAACTACGTCGAGCGCGCGCCCCAGGGCGTGCTGCCGCACTAACGTCCAGGGCCGGGTGACGGGGCAGGTGCTGCGCACCGGCCGCACCGGCATGCTGCCCGCCAACTACGTCGAGCGCGCGCCCCAGGGCGTGCTGCCGCACTAACCTAACTTGACCTTGATGGCATTAACCTTGATCGCCTGACCTGACCTTGATCTGGAGATCGCTCGTGGGTCAATATCTGGCGCGCTCTCGCACTAAACGTCACCTTAACCTTGATGGCATTAGCCTTATCTTCAACTTGATCGCCTGACCTCACCTGACCTTGATTTGGAGATCGCTCGTGGGTCAATATCTGGCGCACTCTCGCAGTAACGTAACTTGACCTTGATGGCATTGACCTTATCTTCACCTTGATCGCCTGACCTCACCTGACCTTGATTTGGAGATCGCTCGTGGGTCAATATCTGGCGCGCTCCCGTACTAACGTAACCTTGACCTTGATGGCATTAACCTTATCTTCACCTTGATCGCCTGACCGCACCTGACCTTCATTTGGAGATCGCTCGTGGGTCAATATCTGGCGCACTCTCGCAGTAACGTAACTTGACCTTGATGGCATTAGCCTTATCTTCACCTTGATCGCCTGACCTCACCTGACCTTGATTTGGAGATCGCTCGTGGGTCAATATCTGTCGCGCTCCCGTACTAACGTAACCTTGACCTTGATGGCATTAACCTTATCTTCACCTTGATCGCCTGTCCTCACCTGGCCTTGATTTGGAGATCGCTCGTGGGTCAATATCTGGCGCACTCTCGCAGTAACGTAACTTGACCTTGATGGCATTAACCTTATCTTCACCTTGATCGCCTGACCTCACCTGACCTTGATCTGGAGATCGCTCGTGGGTCAGTATCTGACGCGCTCTCGCACTAAACGTCACCTTAACCTTGATGGCATTAGCCTTATTTTCAACTTGATCGCCTGACCTCACCTGACCTTAATCTGGAGAGCGCTCGTGGGTCAGTATCTGACGCGCTCTCGCACTAAACGTCACCTTAACCTTGATGGCATTAGCCTTATCTTCAACTTGATCGCCTGACCTTACCTGACCTTGATCTGGTAAGGCTCGTGGGTCAATAGCTAATCATTATTTTTTATTAAAGCAGAAACGTCTGCTAGCGTAAACCGAATGTTTACAATGAAGCGAAAAATTGAAATTGTTGAATGGTTCAGGCAGGGTTCGAATCTGCGTTTCCAACGGCTCTCCGGGCCAACACGGGCGTCTTACCTGTAGGCATCAGGTTCAGTGGTCCGATAGGTCCTATAGGACCACTGAACCTGATGCGGAATCTATTGAATTTTTCAACCAGTTCCTTCTTGCATGCCTTAGGGTGGCATCGTAGCGCCATCTACTTTGGAAACGTAAGTTCGGAACCTGCCTGAATCATTATTTCTTTTAAATTTTAACTTCATTGTAAATATCTAATCTTCCCAACTAAATACCCCTCTTACACCAATCTATTATTAACCAGCCAAGTGCGAGTGGAACTCGCGGACCGAGGGATCCGTACAAACAATAACAGCACTGAATATTATTCTTATAAAAAGATTCGCCTTTTGTACAATAAGTTTTCTTTTGAACAATAAAGATTAATTAATTAACTGTACTAAGAGACAAACTCAACTTTGCCGTTGCAAATCTGATGTCCCCATACTTTGAAATATATCGCTGTCGATTGGGTATTTATTTGGGTAGATTAAGTGTTTATCCACGAGTCCCTATCTGTACCTAGGTCAGGTTAGGTAAGGATCGCTACACTAGTATTTTAACATTGTCACCAGACCTATGACCACTACAATACAGACTTTGAGCTCCCTAACTATATAGAGACCTGCCTACTTTGAGTAACTTAACCTTGATAAAAAAATCTGACCTTGATTAGGGCAGGTTTGTACCACTACTACACCTAGACCCACAGTAAACTCAAGTCCATAACTAGGCGAACTAACTTGACAGCTCAAAATGTTGTCAGACATTGAAAAAAAAAATAGTGATTGGTTTATGTCGATACAAATATGTCCATATAATCTCGTACCTACTATAAATCTGATTCAATTTGTATTGTATCAAGTAATCGTCATCATAACTGACACTCACTCGAATAATACGGTTCGAACTGTCAATAAAACAAAATGGCGGACAGCGTTCTTAGCGATGTCTTGAATTGAAGTTCGTTCGAGGTAAGCATTAATAAAAAAATAAAAAAATCGAGCAACACAGACTCATATTATAGTATTCGATACAAAAATATAAAATAACACATTAAAAATTTAATTAATAATTTGTATACCTAATGCTGTTTAAATAAACCTCTGGTATGAACTGGGTTTTTTAAATGTCGATATTAACAACACTAGCGAAACTGTGGCAACATTCGTGTGCAAGGAACTGTCAAGTTATTATGCCTAATTATGAACTCGACTTTAGCTTATCCTTGATTGTCTGACCCCACCTGACCTTGATCAGGTTAGGTTAAACTTCTACTATAAAATTGTACAATAGTACTAAATACGCTGAATTGTATAGATTTAATATTAACGTGTTACGGAGCATATAAAGGGACCAGAATAGTCGCAATATTAGAAAGGCTAATATTTCATATTCCGTTCAATATTTATAATCTTAAAATCAATGCGTCAAATAATTCGTGTATCCAATATCTCGGGGTACGTCTATGATTCACATTCGTATAAGAACTTGCCCTTTTATACGAATGTATAAGGAATTTATTGAAACTGACGCTGCAAAAAGCAATACATTAAGTATAACTAATAAGTGTAACTGAGTGGATCAACTTTTTCTTGCTGTTATTCTGTCCCGTGACCCAGGGGACAATAGTGATTAAACTTCCAAGAAAAGTGTTGATAATTTATATTACTGGTATTGTGAGGAGGTAAATTACAAAGCTTTTGCTAAATATAACCACGGCAAAAGTGACCCAGGGGACATCACCATGGCAACGAGTGGCAGAAAATAGTTGATTGACCCAACTGTACTCTGTTTAGATATTTAAATCAAAAGCAAGTTATTTATTTCAGGCATCAGAGAATTGTAACCTAAACATACCCATACAATTATTTTCAGAATAACGATCACATGTACTAACCATTCCTCAGAATTTTCGGTGCACGGTGGCCTCTATTTATCTGTGCACCGAAAATGCCGGGATATGGTACTAACTGCTTTTTTTGCCAAACTTTGCGGTTGTATAAAATATAGCGCTATTTTATATGTAAAATACATATCGTTTTCTTAGTAAGCGGTAAAGTATAATCAGTCTTGATATCAAATTTCAATATGTAAACGTACATATATATGTTAGGAATTTGTTATAGATGCTGACTATATTCATTACTGTAATTGTACGCTTTTAAAACGCATGAAACCATCAATAAAAATGTTTTTTTTTTTTTTTATTCAAATCTGCCCGTCTAGCACTCTCTCACAGTACGGGGAAGAAAGAGATAGCTCATATTTCTCGCGCGTGCTGTGGTTCTTAGCATTACCTATAATTTCAACGAAAACAAATGAGAAATTATGTGAAACTCGAAAGTGAGCCACTAAATACAGGCTGACTGGCTATCTTCAATCGTCCGGTTTTTTTTTTATATCACAGGGGCAAACGAGCAATCGGATTGTCGGTTACCGTCGCCCATAGACTGGTGGATCAACTTTTTCTTGTTGTTATTCTGTCCCGTAACACAGGAGACAATGGTGATAAAAGCCAGTAGCGTATGAATTATGGAATGAAATATTTGGTGTGATTGACGTAGCGATCTAATAGCTCAGTTGGGAGAGCAACGCAGAGGTCGCAGGTTCAAGCCCTGCTTAGATTGTAGTGGATCGCATTCAATTTATCTTTCTTTATTTACCTTTATGTTTTATAAAAATAAAAATGTGGTATTTCCACATAAAAAAATAGAATCGATAAGAAAAAGATTCTATAAAAATAATGGTGATTAAACTTCTTAGAAAAGTGTTGATAATTTATAATATTGGTATTTTCAAGAGCTAAATAATAATGAGCTTATAACTGCTGCTGTTTCAACATTTTTGTTAAATATTGCCGCCGAAAATCGTAGTTTTAATGAGTAACCCAGGGGAAATCACCATGGCAACAAGCAACAGAAAAAAGTTGATTGACCCAGACACCTGAGACACTAAAGGAGTCACAAGTGCGATGTCGGTCGCACAGTTGTCACCGATATTTATGCACAATCTGACAAAAAAAGAGTAGAAATTAAAAAGTGGCAATACTGTACTGTCGTCCCCGTTTTCTTAGATTGATTAGAAAGGGACGACACTACAGTACTGCCACTTTTTAATTTCTACTCTTTTTTGTCAGACTGTTAGCACAGTGTTGTATTAGCAAATTTACACCCAATTCCGTGTAATTGCTTTTTTGTTTTCATTTAAATCCCGCCTACCAGCCCGGTCACGACCAGCGACAGCGGCAGTGGTGAGCGGTAAAAACAAAATCATAGCTATATGAACAGGGATCGGAAATTCGGATAGATATTTACCTAAAGTTCAGAAAATCCTATTGCGATCTCACTCATACGTGAAACAATGCCGCCTATACCTACAACTGAACAACAAAGCTGCCGCCAAAGTTTAGGTAAATATCTATCCGAATTTCCGATCCCTGTATATGAAGCACGCCAAGAGCCGCCGCGCGCGGTTGCCGCTCTATTGGTTCCTACGCCGCTAAGACTGTAGTCCTGGCCGGGTCGTAATAAAATTATCAGGAATATGTCGAAAAGATATGCTATTCTCTTGCCACATTGTATAACCAATCTAGAGGCGTATGGGTACATGCTACAGAACTAACAGGTCGAACAACAGCTCAAATTATTTATGAAATGCCACTTTGAATGCACGAAATACTTGGCTACTAATATATTCCACATAATATATTCACAAGAAAATCGATCAAGGATCTAATATAAATGACATGACGCTATCCCTCCTTAGCCATCTTGACTGGAGGTCTATCCCTCTCTCTCACAGAGGGCAGTGTTGCCTACTCTCGGCGCGTTCCGAAGTACGGCTAACAAAACATACAAAATGTATGCAACTGTTACGTAATAAGTTTTACAACACGCGTGAGGCTTTATAAAACGAGCTGAAGGTGAGTTTCATAATGGATCACACGAGTGTTTTAAGGATTTAGTCATCCATGCCGCACCGCCGTCGCTGCGTAGGTATTTACCTATAGTCATCTGAACTTGTTATATTAATTTAACAGTATGGGTGTAGATAAACTCCTTCATAGAATTGTATTGACCCAATTATTGCATGATTTACATATATATTCTAAAGGCCTTTTAAACATGAATCCTTCATTCTAGTTGATATCGAGTAAAACAGCTTTCAATATAGATACACCAGTCAAAAGGGCTTTATTACTTAATTTGAGCTGTCTCAAAATTAGGTCTCAAATTAGAACTCCGTAAACCGGGCTTTAAATATGTCATTCCAATGTATACATTCATTTTATATACATTTATATACTGACTTAGATACCCTATTGTTATGCGTCATAACGACAAGCTTGTAAATAATAAAGATGTTTTTATTATACTGAAAAGTGTAATGTCAATATAGGTCGACGCAGATGGATTGTTAGGTGCTGTTAATTTAACTGCACAAGAACTGCATCCAAACTGCATTTTTGCAGCTACAATGAAGCTTCAATGCAATGTCGTGTCGGCCTCTAAGTAATTTCGCTTAGACATTTCACGTTTTCAAGTATTTTTATGGTTTAGTACCATATATATTTAAACAACTTATTCAAATGTGAATTACATATTAGAAATGTAATGTTAAGTCTTAGTAACGTCTTTTAGATTTAGAGGTATATTGTTATTTTATCTATATTTTTCTATTTAATATTAAAACTTCATGCCACCATTATCTACTACAAAAGAATGAAATACTAATTATATGCTGATTTGTTCTATGCCCATTTTAAGTATGTAGTATATAATTATGTTTTATAGTTGTTGTCATAATAAAACATATACATTCATAACTATTTTTGATATAAAGTATTGTATAGAATTTCTCGCATTTTTAAATAACATTGGCACTGGTTCATTTTAGAATATTATAATATTGCATTTTCGTATAGACATTCCGATTTTAATGTATTATTCACTTTGGTTGTTTTTAATTTATAATACGAAACGGAACATTTTAAAGTCCATAATAACTCAATAAAGAGTCAATTAAGCTGGTCTTACAAAAGACAAACACAAAGCTTTTCATTCTCTTTTTGCTCTTGTGAGCAAACAACACTGATCGGAAAGCGGACTAGAAGCTTCTTTCCTTCGTGATCAATAGAAAAATAGATTAAAACTGCCAGTTTAGCAAAATCTTGGTCTCATATTGGTGCGCCATCTATTGATCACTTTAGACACTAAATGACTGTAGGTAGTCTTCTAAAATTATTAGTCCATGATATAAGTTAAGGCAAAATCTGTTTTTCCGAGCGGTATTGTTTCTCATCTAGAATTAAAGTTTATTTGTACTATGCCAATAGCTTTTATTATTATTTTAATTAAGAAAGTACCTAGTTCACCGTCAATGTGGAGTTAGTTTAAGTTAATATTTAATTTATTATCTTTTTTAACCAAAATCATGGTAACGTATAATAATATGTATATTCAAAACTAGTACATGTTTTCGTGTACCTGACATCTACGGATGTTTTTCTATAGTAATAAAATAGAAATAATCCATTTTAAAATTACCATGCCTCCAATGTATTACGTAAATTACAAAACTTGTTGTTGATGTTATTTACTAAGGATTCTATAAGTATAACACTAGTTATTTATTTGTAATTAATATTAAGTTAACATAACAACATTAAATTTGCGTAAATACGTTGAAGGTTCAGTTAAGATTGATTTTAATATTTTTAATCGAAAAAATGTTAATAGGTGAAATTCTGCAATGTATTTTTTTTACATTGTGGATAATAATAAATACCACCGGGCGGTGAGCGGAAGTCATAGGTGGGAGCGAAAAGTCCGAGCGTGGCATCTCGCTTTCTCCTATTGCCATCGCTCGCCGGTCCGCTGGCCGTGACGCAGACTAACTGTCAAAATTATAGTCGCATGAACCTATATGACTGATTTAGTAAACTCGAAAACTAGTTTTGTAGAGTGCATAGTGTTATATGTTACAGATATAGTGCATAACGTATTTCCATCGTTTTTTGTCGGATAAGTTTTAGCATGTTTTCTCTATCAAATTCGGTGAGAAAGTTGAGATGGAAATATTTAAAACGAGGTTATCCGACAAAATATGATGGAAAACTACCCACATAGCACAAATGCTGCATAAGAGCTTATAATACGTAGTATAAAGGCTGTATAGCAGTGTTGCCAGATGTCATTTATGAAAATCCGCAGGGTGAGACAAAAAAGTCTGCAGATTTTTTTCCAATGCTTCATTCGACTATACTGAAGCTTAAAATGTTATTAAAAGTTAGTAACTTTTGCATAGATAGATAGATAGATATCATTTATTCATATAACAATACAAGGATTGTGTTTGAAATAAAACTTAAGTCTAGAACAAAAAGCAGTCATACAAAAATAAATAAATAAATTCACTTAACATAAACGTAGGTGGAAAAACAAAAATCTAATATTTTTTAACACCTCGTCCATAGTTTACTCATAATTTTGAGCTGGTAAGAAAATTAAATTTAAATAACGGACCACAGTGAAAGTGTATGATTAGTCCGCGAGTGTTTCAGCCGGGATTACTTTTTTTTTTAAGTACATTCCGTTTTGTTTATGTCATGTTTTGGTGATAAATAAAATAAAAGCAGTCTGAAAATCCGTAGGTTCACCAATAGTTTCCGTAGGTCTGGCACAGCCTAAATTCCGTAAATCTACAGATTTTTCCGTAGCTCTGGCAACGCTGCTGTATCAGCTGCTTAAACACCCCTTATACGACTTAATTCAGCTGTGTAAGCGCTTTATAAGCTGCTTATACAGAATGGGTGCTACTGGGGTAGTATTCACTACGTCTGTATGTTATTGTAAACGTAGCCGGCGACATCACAACGCATCGGGCAGTATTAACGTTTCGTCCATTGTTACAGTGCCTTTGGTATATTATATTTTTAAACTGCAACACGTTTTTTTATTATTTTACCCTCAACACTGGCTGGCTATTTGGTACACAAAAACAAATCTTACACGAGATATTACTACTGGCTATTAAGCCATATACATGCTCACCTAGGTATATGTGCGTGCGTGTAGGAATTTTAACTCCCGGTTTTTTTTTAAAACGAGATTTTAATTCAAAATATCGGTTACAGACACAAATATTTATAACTTGTCTTTTTTATCTCTGATAAAAATACGAAAATATTTTTTTGAAACATATTTGAAATTGTTAATAATTATCTTACTAGCACTAAAAAATATATTTTGATGGAGCTAGACAGCTTAATTTTATTAACTGAAAATAGAAATTTCAACAACCAAAACTCCGTCCGCCATTTTTTTGTGAGCCAGTGATGTCTCCCCCTACCCAGCTAGATATATAACTAGCTAGCTCTGAAATGGAATGTAGAAAGGAAAGTATAGTTATAAAATAATTAGTGGCAGTGAACTAGTTGCGAAAGGTCAGTAAAACACACATGAAAAACAATAACTTAACTTTATTTACCTAGTAAGCTATAAATTAAGTAACTACATTTAGTACAGTCGACTTCATAAAATGAGCAAAAATGTAATTTATAAATGTGTGAACTCGCATCTATTGTTACCGGCATAAGATGTTTTTAATAGAATATTTTTAACAATTCTGTTTTAATGTAGATACCTACTTAATTTTTTTTTAATAGATATCGACACAAAGGTAAATACATGAAATAAAAATAATAAAGTGGTAAATTATGGAATCAAAGATTTGGTGTGATTGACGTAACGATGTGATAGCCCTGTTGCGGGAGCACTACGCCGGAAACGTGGTTGTTAAGATATTTTTGATCACACTTTTGCTCATAAATTTAAGAACTCTATAGTATGACACAGCTGTAAGAGTTATCCTCCGAATGAGTGCTCTGGCATCAGCAAACCTGAAACAAGATTCATAATATACCTTTTGAACGCCAAGGCGTAATAGTGTTGGTACAATTTTTGGGTAACTATGAGATTAGGTAGTTATATATATTTATTCGATACTCCTGTAAGGAGCTGCTTTACGAAGGGTTTTACGAAATGTTTTTTTTAATTGAAAATTTGACAGTTCTCAGTAATACTTGTGGTTGAAGGGATCTTTCAGCAGGGAAATTCTCTTGTTTAAATGTAGGCATTTAAATCAACAGGACGGGACGACAGGAACTTCGCATTTTGAACTTCAGAGTAATCCCTCCGAGGTTCCACACTTCAAAATACACTTACTTGCAAAGCATGCCGTCATGAAGCATATACCACATCCCGCGAAGAATGCTCGCACAGCCACCTGCAAAAGATTACAGGTATTTATTTAGTAGTCTCGTCTACACGGGTGAAGCGTAGTATTTTCGCTGTCCTTGGAAAAAAAAGTTGGAAGGTTTTGTCACTCCATTCTCTAAGCCAATTTCTGTATTGACGAAGATCCCAGCTCAAGAAGACTTGTGTTATGGGTACTAGACTTCGATATATACTTATATATAGATAAATATATACTTAAATACATAGAACAACCATGACCCTAGCACAAATATTCGTGTTTTGACCCTTGACCTACGACTGTCACATCTTAAGGGTTGAAATACAATGATTAATTTAATATTGTTAAATCACGATCTAAGTTTACGAATAATTTATACGTTTCTAGGGGTTCGGCGCCATGACAGACAGATCAATCATGATGCCCGCAGACTCTGGGTTTGTGAACCCGAAAAGAGCTGATGTAAGTAGCAACCAGCTTCCCACGAGTCTGCCATACTGTCTACTACTGTACTGTGGCATCTGTCAACTTACGCTAGAGAGCGGTTCTCGTTGGTTAGGCGCCATGGCAGACAGAGCACCAATCATGATGCCCGCAGACGCTGGGTTCGTAAACCCACACAGCGCGTACGTCGCTACCAGCTCCCCGCGAGCCTGTAATGAAAAAACAAACCTTCGTTGTAACTTCGGTTTAACATAGTTCTTCGTTGTATGACTACTTGCATTTGGATGAACGTTATTTCTTAATTCTCAAGATGAGTTCAGAAGAAAATTAAAGACAAAGCCGACGAACAGGATTCTCAAAAAATTTAAGAATCCTGTTCGTGGGCTTTGTCTTTTATTTATAGTCCTGCTGTCGTACTTATCTTGGTTCAGAGAGTCGTTAGAGACATCAACGAAGCTTTAAAAAGATGAAACGACTGTTAAAATACATACGAAAGGGATTTACTCACATCGTAGAAGTCGAATGTCGCTCGTCATGTTTCGAATCGGTTCGCGATTCATCACCAGGAGAGCCGATCAGCCACGGCGGCGGTCAACCGAGCACTCAAACTGACTTTTCGACTTCTACGACGTGAGTACGTTTCGTGTGTATTGTAATATGTTTGGAAACGACTGATTGGAAAATTCGACGGCTCGTCCACTTCGATAACTTAGTACTTACAGAGAGCAGCCCCTCTCGTTTCATCTCCCCCATTCGCTGGTAGGCCACGAACTCGTTGACCACGGTCTTCAGCCCCACCAGGGCTCCTACCAGCTCGCACTCCTCCCATGGAACTCCTGTAACCAAAACATTAACCCTTTGAGCGCCAAGCGGCAAAGCAATTCACCGTGCCACTGACGCCAAACAAAAAAAAAGTGCTCCAAAATCAACAGAGATTGAAAAACACAGATAGTGGTTTGAATTAGCATGCTTTTGACCATTGAAATTTTTGACGTCAATAGGCGTCGTTGGCGTCAGTGGCACGAATTCCCGATGACGTGATTTGACGTCTTTGGCGGTCAAAGGGTGAGTTATCAACATTAACATAGGCATAACAGGCACTGGACTGGATCCTGAACTTGCAGAAGAGAACTAAGGGTTCGTCTAGCATCAGACTATTCACATGCTTTGGTTGCTGCGCAAACGATAACTTCATCTGCTAAATTTACTCTCGATTTAATGCAAAATAGCACAACTCATTGAAACGTTGAAGTAATGCGCATTTATACGTTTAAAGGGTGTATTATTCATTATTTATCAGTCTCTAAAAGTCCAGTAACTAAACATTATTAGAAAATTTATCTACATCGACCTGACTCTTTGACTCTGGAGAACTTTTCCCAGATATAAAGTAGCAAAATCGTTTTGGAAATGACCCTACGTCAACATCATTCAGATGAAAAGATCGCTAAAGGTCAAACTTGGGATCTAAGTGTTCTAAAAAAGCTCGTGATACTGCAGAGCGGACTGAACGCCTTGCCTAGGACTGATAGTCCTGAGTCTACCCAGCGGCACGTGGCTACAAGCTGGCATTGGTACTCCAGTGACCGAGGAAACCTAGCAGAGCATTAGGAGTACTTACCCATAACATAGCACAGCGGAATGAAGATCTTTCCCAGGATCCACTCTAGATTGAGATCTGGGTTGCCTAGGAGTCCACCGCAGTAGCCTAACACGCCGTTGATGAAAGCGATGAAGGCCACGAAGGCAACGATGTTGGCTATGATGTTGAGGATCAGGGCGATGCCGTTGGTCGCGCCGCGGGTCGCGGCGGCCAGCACTGACTGGTCCTGACTGGGGACAACAAAATATTTTTGTAGATCCCAATATTTATTTCTTTATTCAAACAAAGTGTTAAAGTCAAATCCGCAACACAGGCATCGTCAGAGAGAAAACAAAATCTAGTCAGCGACAGGCTTCGTCAAACAACACACCAATAACGTGACATCCGCAACAGGCTTCGTCAAGTATTGCCATGTTTTAAATCATCTTTCAATATAACTTGTTGGCACTTGTATACATACAACTTAACAGTTACAATTAAAATTGTTTCTCTTTCACAGCGGTGTTAGCACGGGAAATTCAAACATTACTAGCGTCACCACTGTAATAAAATAACTGTATAACGCTTTTATTCAAGGTTTATTAAGATATGGAACAATAATGTGGGGGGTATTATATTTCTCCGCATCTGATGTTACGGCATTCTGGAAGTTGCCCGATTATGGGTCTCTGGCGATACCACAGGGTTAATTTAAGATGACAATACAACCTTTCTACACCATTTTTAACTTTGTACGGCTGTACTCTAGGTTGATTGTGATGCAGAACTATAAGGCAACCTTACCTGATGATAGGCTGTATGTTATCTACGGTCGTCAAGGACCGCTTGGTCTCCGGCATCAGCAGCTTCGCGTAGCAGATGGCGGCTGGCGCCGACATCACGCTGGCGGTCACCAGGTGAGCTGGTTCAGCCCCGAAGCCAATGTAGGTGGCGAGGATCGTGCCTGCAACCGTATTCAAGTATTACTGCCTTTGGGAATTAAAGACTATTATGTAATTTAGGCTGGAGCTCTTACAAAGATTACGTGGTTATGAAATGTAGACGTATTGGAAAGAAAATAATATAATATTTATGCTCTGGACAATGACGAGTACACTTTTGTCCTTATTAGCTAAGATTGTTATTATAACAAAACATGAAAATTCGAGCGAATCGATGAGGAGTGAGTTACTTAGTTATCTTTATGTGAACAAAATTTTTGCACGAAATATATGTACGTCACCCTAGGCCGTAAGTGTGATTTTCTGCCCGCTACACGGGGAGAAAATCTCACTTCGTAGCCCAGGCAAGACGCAAAACTTTAGACAAACCTCGGGCGGTAATTCGTAAAGCCCCAAATCGCATATTTACGGCCACAAACACGAATTAAGTAGATATGTGTGTGTGGCCTGTGCCGGCGCATCGTTGCTCTAATTTTGTTTTAAAAGATGATTTGATGACTAACAGTTGTGGTTCTGCCTTTTAAAAATCAGCGATAAATTCCAACTACATAGTGAACCCTAAATCTTGGTCGTTCTGGGTTCAATTCTGTCGATCATACATTTCTTGGCCTTGCAAATATCTGCCCTAATTACTTTTTAAAGGTAAAAGTTGTCAGACTATACTTATGTTTGTTATCAGGAGACCTCGCGTTTTTGCATTTAATACCTACTGCATTGTATTACTTCAACGGAGATCGAATTATAGATATCGATAGAAAGGAGTCACGACTGACTGAAAAGGTTAGGTGTTTAGTAACGAGCTAAATTGTCCTAGAATTTGTTAGTAAGTAGGTATACAATTTTGGATGTTGGATGGTTTGGATGGTGAATTTTGGATCTCGCCTATAAGCTGCATTTCTCAACCGTTTGCCGTGAAATTTTGAGCAGGTTCAATACTTGATTATATAGACTTTATGTCGAGTTCGTTTTGATTTTTTTTTAAAATGGCGTGAGGTGTGGAGATTGAAAATGTAATAGAGCCATCTGAAAAATGGCCATTTCGATAAATTATCGTGAGGTCTACAAATCACAGAGTAACTAGTAATTCAGTGAATAAAGGGTTTTAACCTTACAAACGGTCCGGTAGTTTTAAATTTTTGATATGTTGTCTAGGATGGTTGGTCAGTGTTTAAAATGCAAAATGCACAATTCCCCCCCCACCGCGCCCGCCGCCATATTGAAAAAACCGGCACTCTCTTCATATTTTTGCTCATATCTTCCTTTAAGAGCATTTTAGCTAGAAGAAAGCTTCGACAATGTTATAGAAAGTTAAATCTCCGTAACTAACCGTCCTTGAAACAAAATTTGAAGTGTAAATTATAGTTAATTTAATTCTCTACAACATTTCCCAAGCTTTGTTGTAGCTAAAATGCTCCTAAACGAAGATATAATCCAGAAGTTTGTTTTTCAGTAAGAAATTGCGATTTTTTACGTTTTTTTAAATGTGGATATCTCCGTAACTATCTGTCCTAGAAAAAAAATATAAAATGGAGAATGTAGTAAATTTAACTTTCTATAACATTGTCGAAGCTTTCTTCTAGCTAAAATGCTCCTAAAGGAAGATATGAGCAAAAATATGAAGAAAGTGCCGGTTTTTTCAATATGGCGGCGGGCGCGGAGGGGGGGGTAATTGTGCATTTTGCATTTTAAGCACTGACTAACCATCCTAGACAACATATCAAAAATTCAAAACTACCGGACCGTTTGAAAGGTCACACATAGTACTTTAGTCTCTATTCACCGTATTATAGTTTTAATGTGTTGTGTAAAAACGAAGACACAGTTAACTATACACCCATAGACCTTAACATGTTGCAATAAGGTTTATATTTGTTTGCAAATGTACAGTAAGTGTCTTTGTACTAAGTGTGTATAACAATGTAAGGTAAATTCCCTCTTTAATAAAAGAGATTACACTTCACACTTTTTTTATCAGCACTATTATCATTACAATAAAACCGGTTAATTTAGATAATAGATAGTGTCTGTCTTTATTATCGGTTAGTACAGGTAGTCATAAACTCTTGAATATGTAATTGTAAGATAGTGATGTGTTTAAGAACCCTGATACATTTAAAAATGTATATTTTCATATTATGACAAATATATTTATAATTTTAACCAACATTTCAAAGTGAATACCGTTTTAAACTACCCAACTATAGTCCAGTCCACACAACGGTGGTCCAATTTTATCCGAAAATTACTCGTTAATATACGTTTTTTTTTCTATTAATTAAGGAGCTTTGATCATTTTTATGAACACTCCAGCAGGCCTAATACACAACATCATTCATCTAAAAGAACACAACAATTATATCGGATAAACTCTAAAGTGAACAACATAATTAAACAAACTTAAATAAAAACGTATAAAAGAGTAAAAACGTATAGAATATGGATTTTGATTAAAATAAAAATTGGACTATAGTTGGGTAGTTTTACGGTACCTAATACTTTTCCCTGAGTTCTACATAGTAACATAGCAATTTCATGCTTTCATTGCATGCAGTCGAAAACAAATAGAAACCCCAGTTTTCTGGGTGAATTTTGTCAATTTTGTAAACGTTTAATTAGTGGTCGTGGTGATGATGATTACGCCAGGTGACGACCAAAACTCACTAAAATTTCTGTAACTACATCAAAACCTCGTATCTAGTTGATAGATTGACACTAAGATACGAGCTTTGTTTGAAGTAGGTATTTGTTAGTGAGTTTGGTTGTCAAAAGACCATTAATGAATTACTTATGATGAGGATATTATAGGTAGACCATGATAGAGAGTGGGCCGAGAATCGCGCAGCAGCACGGATAGCTGCCCCTGATGAAGAGCTCCATACGAGTTCGAAACATGTCGGGCCGTTCCTGACAATGTTTACGTGAGTTTAAACCGTTTTTTATAATTTTTTAAAAAATTACTCACGATAGTTTTAATAATATTATCATCATCATTTCAGCCAAAGGACGTCCACTGCTGGATACTGGCCTCCTCAATAGACCACATGGGCCAGATAGCAGCGACCACCTCTGCGCTTGCCGGTACGTGGTCTCCACTCGAGAACCTTTCTGGCCCAACGGCCATCGGTTTTTCGAGCTACGTGCCCCGCTCATTGGCACTTCGCACCCGGTTTGCTATGTCGATGACCTTCGTTAGTCTACGAATCTCCTCATTTCTGATTCGATCTCGTAGAAAAATTCCGAGCATAGGTCTTTCCATAATATTATAGACTAGAGGGCGCCTGCAACTTCGTACGCGTATCTTTTTATTCTGTAGTCGAGTAAAAAGTATCCTATAACCATCTTTGGATGTCCAGCTATCCTTGTGCCAAAATTGGTTAAAATCCGTCCAGCCGTTTCGGCGTGATGAGAGTACAAAGGAAATTATGAAAACAGATAGCCCCAGGCTGGCACGATACCGAGCGCCCATACAAAACAAACGACGATCCAGCATCACGCTATTAAGATTTTTCCTGAAATCCTGACCCCTCCATAGAAAAATTATATTAAATGCAAATCTAGAAGTTTATAATAGTATAGAATAGATGATGATAATGATAATTATTATAAAGATGATGAACGAAAAGAATACGAAAGCGTTCATTTACTTGCCGGAGACGGTAGCGAAGCCCGAGGCCATGACGACGTGCAGCTCTGACGGCGTCAGCACAGCGATGTACGGCTTGATCATCAGCACTGACTCTGTCTGATCAACAAGAACTCATTATTGCACAACTCACAAAGCCAACAAAAAATATCCCTTTATAGACAGACAGACAGACCTTGTAACCAATAAAATTGCAAACTGTCATGCCGAAACTAAAAAAAATATTTCGGAGAAAACATGGAAAGGCAGTATTAAAGAGCTGTTGTTTGTAGATCCTTATAGCAAGGACTACAACCCTAACCTAATCAAGGTAAACAACAAACTGTCTTATCCTTAAAGAGCAAAAGGAAGAAAGATGTTTTTTTATTTATTAGGTTACATTGTATTAGGAGGCCCGACTTCTGGGCCTCGCCCATCACACCAAAACCAAACTCAGACTACAAATTTATAATTTTTATAAGCAAGTTAATAAGTTTTCACAATTTGCGAGATGCGTCGTAATGGTACGACGGAAAGATTCGAAGAATAGCAAGCGACAAGCCTGTTGCAACCCATCAAACCAACAGACATTTATAAACTTATATTGCAGTAAAGACTTCTCTCCGGTTCATATAGCTATAAATCTATATAAAGGCAGAAAATAGTTGCGCTCAAGCTTAAAAGCTCCTCTTAACACTGAATTGGTAGTACCCCAAGGGTCCACTTTTGGTCCGATACTATTCCTACTTACAATTCATTATCCCTTGTCTAAAGTCAATCTAAAATCTGTCTTTATCATGTGCGCGAATGATCGTTTTTCAGTTCTCAAAGAAAAATAGCCTAAGATAGAGAATGTAACTCACCATTCCAAGGAAGACGTTTCCGACCGCGATGACGCTCTCACAGACGGTGGTGGCGGTAGCTGCTCGCAGCAGCTCGCCTAGTTTGTTACAGAACCATTGTAACGCTCCCCAGAAGAATAGAATCTCCACCAACATGCTAAAGAAGAAGATAACGGGCAGCGTCTGAAACCAGTAGATACTTTTTGTTAAGAAGAATGAAATTTTTCAAGGTTTGGGGAATGTTATGATGACTACACTTTTTTGCATCAATAATGTGCAGTGTTGATTCTTAGGGTTTTTTTTATTTATTTTGTTATGATGTATGATTTGTCTTTTTGGGATTTTAGTTATATATTTATAATTTATAATGAATTGCTCTGCTCTCTGTAACTGACGATTCGAAAATGCTAGGCCTACTTGACCAAATAATGTTTGGACTTTGACTTTGTTGCAGGGCTAAAGAAACATTGAAATGCTCTAATTTAATGCAAAAGGTAATATGTGAAGAAGTGAATCAAGCACATAATAATGTGCCTATTTAAATTTCTAACAATAGGCTGTAATATTCTCAGTTTAATTTCTAGGTATTTAGTTAATATTATTTGTAACTGTACTCACACTGAATGCAAAGACGCCCTCTGTCCTCACGAGCAGGTCTCCAAAGGCGAACGCGGCGCCATCTATACCATAAGATAAAAACGTGGCAACCTAAAACAGATAAATTAATTAAAAGTATTGACCATAAACCGTATGCAACTAATTTAGAAAATAGTTCTGAAACTTGTACTTAGTAAAGAGTATAATAGCATACAGCTTGTGGCGTCAATCTTGTATGAGGAAATCATTCGTAAACTGACGCAGCCTGATCTTTCTACACTTTATCAGAGAAGATATGTCAGGGAGATAATTTGAGCTTTCTATCCGCCTTAATTACTCTTTCCACAATACACCAAATACATAACAGCAATCAACATCATTTTGATAGTAATTCTAAAAATTCACAACTGCTACACGACAACCGAAAATGGCGCCGCAAATGATACGGACTTGCTCAATATTGGGAACTATGGAATAAGTCAGTTAAAACGCTCAAATAATCACCAGATGGAGAAGCTTAATGGGAAAAAGAAGCATCGGCAGACCCCCAAATGGAGTAACGAAATAATCAAGGTCGCGGGAATGGAGTGGATGCGCGCGGCCCGGAGTCGCAGGGAATGGAAAAGGCACGCGGAGGCCCTGATCCAGCAGTGGATGGATAGCTGATGACGAGAGGACCTTATTGCGTAGCCAATAGCAGAAGTATGAGGGTTATGAGCTGGTAAGTACCTTATCAGAGAAGCACTGCAGTGCCTGACGACCAGGGTCCCAGCGGATAAAGAGCAGTGCGAAGATGAACTGGATCAGCAGCCCGCTGCAGACAGTGCGCCAGGCTATACGTCCAGGGTGCTTCGAGAACACGAAGCCTGAATGTAAATATAACGATGATTAATTAGCATAACCCGTGGTTTTCGGTGCACACTTGATTTGACGCCTACTGTCAGCCTAGTGCACCGGAAACCCCGGGATATGTTAATAAGTATCCTGTCGGCAATATACATAGAATAGGGTATAGACGGACAGCATTGAGTAAGGCCGCGGAGGATTAAAACCACTTATTCCCGTACGTTACTAAATATTTACTTATTTATATAACAGTAAAAGCTTAAAAATTCAATTTAAACCAGAAGATCTGCTAATATGTTATCCATATTCCTCCACTGTGACATACTATTTAACAGACTATTTCAGATATTCTATTTTGTCCATTTTAAGAACTAATATATTAAGAACACTTAACGACGCGGTTGGCGCATTTTGTAAGCACCTGCCTACTGAGCCGGCGGTCCCGGGTTCGAATCTCGGCCAGTGCAAATATTTGTGTGATGAACTCCAATATTTGTGCTTGGGTCATGGTTGTTCTATGTATTTAAGTATATATTTATCTAAAAAAATCGAGGACTGTAGCCCGACTTGTATATATAATTACCAACTTTTGCAACTTGGCGTTCGTGTAGGTATCTGTAAAGCCTCTTACCCAGCAGCAAGAGGATGAAGAGTCCACTTAGCGAGATCAACCGCTCCGGGGCGTCCCTGGTGTCAAAGTACAGAAACACCCCAATCCCCCCCAGCAGGGCTATCGAGAAACACCAGCGAAACCACCTGTAAATCAAACCAAACAGTTTATAATAATTATAAAAACGGTTTAAACTCACGTAAAAATTGTCAGGAACGGCCCGACATGTTTCGAACTCATTTGGAGCTCTTCATGAGTTCGAGAAATGTCGGGCCGTTACTGACAATTTTAACGAGATTTTAAAATGTTTTTATAATTATTAAAGATGTCTCACGATAGTTTTAACAAACAGTTTATTCTGTAAGTAGTACGGCCTCACAGGCACTACAAATATACCGACATTTCACTAGATAAGACCGCTATTGAGAAGAAAGCCGATTTCAAAAAGTTATACAAATGTAATCTGTAATGACCGGGTTATTTTTATGGCTTTTCAGTTTTTTTAGAAGTCGGTTCCTTTTTTGTTAAAAAAATATTTTTTGCTTTTTAGTGATTCAAATAAAATTTTTGGACGATCGGGGAGGTCTTATTTGCATGCATCTGGTTTGAATTATCAAGAATTATATCAAGATTAGGTTGTACCAGATTATAAAGTTGTAGGTACATGAACAAATACTTTTCCAAAAACCGCATCAAAATCTGTTCAGAAAAAACCGAGATAATCGCGGACAAACATAGATACATACATACAGACTTATAAGTCAGACTGAGGACCTCCTTTGTTTTGAAGTTGGTTGAAATTTTGTCGTTGCCAGTAAAATTTATTTGTACCGCTAAAAATCCGCACTATGCCGTGCTTCGGTGGATTTTAGTGATACCCTAATGTACTTGTTTTATTAATATTGTACAAAATCACGCAAAATAAAGTTAATTTCATGGAAAACCCCCTTGTTGGGCTATATATTATTTGGATTACTGCACAGACAACCTCCACTAGACGGAGCATGTAAGGCGACCCGCGCGCACCAACGATATGGTACGGCAGAACATTAAAGTATCAACACGGCGGCCACCGTTTAGTTGCGTCCTTGTTTATGATCCATGCGTACGTCAACGAAAAAAGAAATTAAATAAATAACATGGTAAATTGTAGTGTTAAGTGGTGTAGAGAGACCTCATAAACATGGACGCAACTAAACGGTGGCCGCCGTGTTGGTACTTTAATGTTCTGCCGTACCATATCGTTGGTGCGCGCGGGTCGCCTTACATGTGCCTTACATGCTCCGTCTAGTGGGGGTGGTCTGTGGATTACTCACATAAACTTCCAGACGAAGCTACCAGCGGCGCTGATGCTACCATACACATGATTAGAGAGCCACTCGCCGAAGTACCGCTTCACGATGAGGAAGTAGATGACGAAGAAGTAAACGATGCCGAGGAAGGCGACGAGGCTGCCGAAACCCTCGCAGAGGTAGAGCGGCTGGTCAACTGTACACAAAGACATTTTTATCTATAAGGTGGAAGTACTAGTACTCGACATTGCAAGGGCTATTTATTTTACGTTTCGTAATAGTACGTTAATTTACACGTCTATCGCAAATTTATATTTTTATTAGCAAAGAACCTCACCAAATATCACCAGGGGGGGTCAAAAAGTAGCTGCAAAAACCTCAAGTGATTTGTGCTCAAGCCCTAATAGTATAGATCAGTTTTCTATGGGAGAGGTCATGATTTCAAGAAAAATCTTAATAGCGTGGTGCAGGAGGAACCTAGCCGTGAAAAGGGCTTACTGGCTTCGAATCACAATCTTGTGTGTGTGTTCGTATGTCTATACCTGCTCACCCGGCAAATCCTTTTTTCCGGGCATCTGCAGTAATGTACAATTTTAACTCACTAGTATGAAATAAAAATGATTCACTCACTGTATTCTAAATAATAATATAAACATCCTATGAAGTATCCTATCACGACACCGTTGATCACAAATGCCATGATGATGCCAAACGAGGACCTGTTCTTCTCGAAGAAGTCTTCTGTGGAGCTGCCAACCCTTGTCAGGGTCGTCTCCAGCCAGCCTGTAGGCTCGTAGTCGAGTGGCTCGAAAATTACCTGTGATCAATATTGACATTTAATGCGACAGTTGCTTATTGAACAGTAAGAAAAACAATACAGATGAGACAAGCAATGATGCAAGGTTCTAGTCCGGTAAAAGGTCGTATCTTAATACGGATGTCATAGTAAGATGCGTCCTTTTACCGTAGTATGGTAGTAGTGTTTGTATTATTGTATCAAAAGTAAAGACGAATTTGTCATAATTTATTACACACTAGCTATTTCCTGTGGCTTCGCCCGCGCAGACATATGAGAAGTAGCGATGACAAGATTGAAGTTATCCGCTTTTAAAATACAAACGTTCTCCCTTGTTAACCGACTTCAAAAAAGGAGGTTAAAGGTTAGGAGGAGGAGGAGGCAGTTTGGCCAGTATATATCTAAGTAGGTATGCAATTATGTATGTATGTTTATACGCGATTATCTCGCTTTTGGCTGAACCGATTTTGATGCGGGTTTTGTACCCTTAGAAGAAGGTGAAAGTATTTGTTACACTTAGGAGAAGGTTTTGGTATTCACCGATTTAAAAAAGGAGGTTCTCAGTTTGTATGTCCGTGATTATAAAGTTGTTGTTGTTGTGTTGCAGCTTCTTAAGGATAAATTGCTTTAGGTAATATTTGTATACCTAGAGGTTTTTTAATAATACGAATAGCACTTCTTATATTATCGTCCGTGGCGTGGCCATAACCATTCGTTACGCAAATTTTACTTTGATTTCTTGATAAGCAAAGGGCAACTATATTTATATGAATTTCTGGAAAATGAGAAATTGTAAAAGTGGTTTGTGATTTCAATTTAAACCTATTTAGAGGTACTGTAGAAGCTACTGCCGGAGGAAAATGTTTGTATCCGACCTATCTAATTAGTTTTATCTCAAAATAATAACTGTACCTGAAACAATGTTTCTACAAAACAATATTGTGGGCATGGCTCCTAAGATTTTTAATAGATTGCCAAAAAATAATACAAATATAGAAGATCTATATAAATTTAAAAAATATTTAAATGTGTATTTAGTCGGAAAAGCATAACCCTGTTAAAGAATTTTGAATTCGTGCCTATGTATGTTAGATTTATAGTAATTATCTATGGGCCACAGTTGCCTGAAAATAAATGATATTGATTGATGGATTGATTGAAATCCCAATTTTCTTGCCATTCAATTACTTATAATTGTCGCGAGGTCGCGAGACAAGACTCGCGAAGCTTAGTTTTGAAAGACGCCCATCCCGCTCGTAGCACAATAAAAATATAATTGAGATGTACCCAAACCCTTAGCTTTTATTGATAGACCACAGGAAAATCTGTATGACCCTTATTTACCGTTGGCTATATTGTTGAAATTTATAATCCGTGGCAAACTCAAAGTCGTCTAACAATTAACAATCACATATGCCACATATTCTACGATAGTTACCGAACCTATATATCCACAATCCTTTACACTGAATAAAAGTCCACATTAAAAACAATTTGTCACTTTGTTGACGTAAGCGTAAATCTAGGTGGTTCTTTTTAGCGGGATGTGGGAATTTTATTTTGATAGTGTATTTTAGGGTTCCGTACAAAGGTTGACGTAAGCGTAAATCTAGCTGGTTCTTTTTAGCGGGATGTGGGAATTTTATTTTGATAGTGTATTTTAGGGTTCCGTACAAAAAGGATGTAACGTGACGTGACTCTATCGCTGAGCCTCCGCTGTCTGTCCGGCTGTCACATTGCAACCGTAATAGATAATGAATTGAAATTTTTGCATAATATGTATTAGTATGGCCGCTACAACAACCGCAAATAAAAGAAAAAAAAAGACAACAAAAAATAGAATTTTTGTTTATACTTAGTTCGGAATAACCTCAGTCGGTAAAAATATCATGCTCGGCTTAGTTTGCGACGATGCCCGTATAAGACGGGAAAAATCATTTTCATCTTTTTGAAGTTACAGAAAAGTCTTATACTTTTTTCGGGATTATTCCGGACTATACACAAAAAATCTAGATTTGTGAAAATTTTCATGTATGCATGCGTATCATTTTGTACAAACAATTAGTAAATAGTTCTTAGTTTACATTCGCAAGATCAAAAATCTTTCTGAATGTATTTTTTATTGTGTACCTGAACAAAAATTTAATTAATGTATTTTGTAACTGACCTCTCCATTGTTTCCATTTTGTTTCCGAACATCACCCATCTCGATCTCGGTGCCATTTGCCGGCGTCGCCTGCGAACAGGAATAAATGCGTACAAATTTCGCTGCAAACAGACGCTTACACAAATTCTATAATAATAGGTAAGCGCAACAATCGAAACAGTCGAACACTTTTCCTTTCCATTAATTTTCCAAAATTTCGTTGTAATAGGAGATACAGAGTTGAAGACCACGGTAAAGTTTCTGTATATTGTTATTTTATTATTTCTGTCTGTCTGTCTGTTTTGTAACTGTAATCTGTGCACGTTAGTTATAAGTTGCGCCAATAAATAATTTTCTGATTCTGATTCCATCTCAATTTTGATAAACGATGCGTAACTGGAAAGTGGGCTTTTCTTAAAGTAATTAGATAAACGTAGTTTCTTAACTGAACTAAACCCCATTTCATTAATTTAAAACTAAATTTCCCCCATTCCACAAGGATAAATAGGAATAACTAGGAATAAATGGGAATAACTAGGAATAAATAGGAATCAAAGGGAATGAATAGGAATAATAGAAATAAATAGGAATAACTGTTCACATGCGTCATCATTCATCATGACATCATCTAATGTATTACGGTATAAGAACCCTATTAAATGTCTGAAGAATTTTCTTAGGTCGTAATAAATCTGCGCGCACGGAATTATCCCGGTTAAACAAACAACAAAAAAAAGCGGGACACTAACGACCTTTTTCTCGAACCGTTTCGGCGCATTATCACGTAGACATATTCCAATTGGAGCGCAGTGCGATTTAATTTACCTTAATTGAAATTGTTGAAATTGGTAAAACACACGTTTAATTTTGCATAAATGTACGAAAATAAAGACTTTCCCACTCGCGACCAAATGTTAGTAAATTGTACAGTTGATATGAAACGTTATCGCAGCCGCGGCCACAGTACAAATTGAAACAGTAAAACAGCTTCAAGCCAGTTAATAAGGTACCCATTTGATGATAGCTCAAATCAGCTACTCTTTACGATATGTCATTAACATAGCTCAAAATAAAAATTAAGAAAAAATTTGGGATGCGTTAATAAACATTATTTTCACTTCTCATGCTCTAAAAGTTCGACTTTATGCTGTGCGTAGGCAACATAAAGTCGCTTTTTATGCTCTAGAGCATAAAGTAAAATCGTCGTCGAAGACCAAGGCGATCGGTCCAACAGCCACACGAAAAGAATAAAACTTCATAGAATAAACGCTTTATTTTTTTCGTTTCGTTAGTATTCTAAGACAAAGGCAAAAATACCAACAGCCAAAGTACACAGCAAACTTCTTGAAATAAACTTGTAATTTTTATTTACTATCATTTATTACTTTTTTAATTTATTTTATTTTAGTTCATCAATATACTATTTATTTAAACTACAACAATAATTTATCGTAGATATAAATGTCTTAAAATTTTAATTAAATTTGTTTTTAAGTATAATATTTACATGATGTAGTTTAATTTTCTCGCAATCGAAGTGAAAAGTAGAGTGTGCAACTCGTCCATAAAACGCATTTTACACTCGACTTTATATTCATCCTCGCTCGCAAGCTCGCTCGGATGGATAAACGTCTCGAATAAAGTGGTGCGTTTTATGCGCTTGTTGTACAATCTACTATTATTTATTTTATAAAAAGATTTACATGACATTACAGTTACAACCAATGCGTCATGAAACTTAGATTATCAATTAAAGGAACATACAAAATTATATCGGAACAGCTGAGCATCTAGTATCCATCGCCTCACAGAATCTCAAGCATTCACTGCGCACAGCCACCCATCGCCACGCAAACAAGTCGCACCCATAAATATTTCACGTTGCTACCCAAAATTGCCCACAATTAAGTTTGTGCGCATTTACATTATTTTTCTTAATTCTTGTTTTGTTATGATTATTCCGAGCTATGGCCATTTAACAGTTCGTTAGTAAGTTTCTTTAGGAATACCTGCTGGCTTACGAAATCATAAAAATTATAGATAGTATAATGTGAGGAGGCCTTTGCCCAGATGTGGGACATAATGGGTTCACGATAGTAATAATAATAGACTAATACTTAAAATAAATAAACGTGATAATTAGTATACCTAATGTACAAAAAAATGTGGTAGTTTCTTTTATTCCATGTATTTTGGAATGTAATATAGAATGAGATCATTTATTTTCACTATATTCAAGTACCGTATTTTTATAACAACGAATTTGTAGTGTTATTATTTTGACATGTTTAGCATGTCTGGGTGCTTCGTAGCTCCAAAACGGATAAATAAAGCGATTATAGATGCTAGTTTTTTAAAACCGAAATGTTATTTTATCCATCAAAATGGTTATTAGCTATTTTTGGTGAAAATAAAAACAATCGTCTCAAATATTGAAATATTTACACTCACGTGAAATTGTTAGGAACGGCCTGACATGTTTCGTTCGGGCGTACTACCTATTGGACTACTGAACCGATGCGAGAACCATTGAATTTTGTTTTTGTGGGAAACTACTTGTCTGTTTGAACTATGGTCTGCGCGGGAGTCGCGGTTAGTAAACACGGGCTGTATTGACCAAACATCTGACGAACTCGGCCGTGGGAAGACGTAACTATACAATAGTCATCCTACCGGATTGTTTAAGCGGCAGTTTAAGCGTTGAGGATGTCCAACTCGATTTACTAAAAAGTTTTATAAACAGGCTCTAATTCGATATTTATAACATAAGGATAAAATAAATGTATTAAACATGTAATGTCTCATTATTATTAGTCTGGTGGCAATTTTTTTTCATAAGTTAATTCATATCTTTCCGGGGATGACGTCACGTCCCGCTAGCCATTTGTATGGAGCGTTTTCAGCGCTCCATATGAGTGTTAAACTTTAACGGTAAGCTCTGACTCTTAGAGCATTCTAAATGTAGTCCCATATAGACATTTGATCCCAATAAAAATAGTCCTATTTTTATAATAAGCATTCCTGAATGCTTATTATCCTTGTATTTGACTATTGTGAAAAGTAACGATATCGTTAATAACTTAAAATACTTACAATAAAACTATACTAAAAATTACACTAAACTCGAACATAATAAACTTAAACTAAATCTAAAAATGGCCCCTGCGGCATAGTGCCAAAGATGCTGGCGGCATTTCCTCGCTGAATCGCCAAACTGATTCTTTGAGCGAGGAAACCGCCAGCTCTGCGGTCACCGGTAACATCAATTAGCCTCTTCGAAATATCGTTAATTGACTTCACTAAATATACATTCAAAAATACAGTGGACCAAATAAACTACCACAAATTTTTGATCATTTTACTATTTTGAATTGGACAGATACTCGTACTAAAAAGAAGACGTGTTTTGAATACCTACTCATTTTTATTAGGTACTTCACAAGCCAGTATCTGCATAGAAACTTCATAGTCATACTTACTAACAAATCGTTTTTGACATTTCATAAAGAGTAGCTGATTTGAGCAATTTCCACATAAATAAGTAATTAGTGATAACGAATTCGTTAACAAAGTGGTCTGAAAATAAGTGAATAATCGACTTACCGACTCTCGTTTCCTGACTTCCGACGCCATCTTTGAAATGGAATTTTTTAGTAATTAAAAAAACACTGAACGCCACGGAGACTGTGCGTATCAGGGATCACAGTGTTTTGTCAGAGCACGACTGAATCCGTAGTTAACCGCCATTTTGTATCTGGAACAAGACGATATCATTTTAAGTTAAACGTTAATATTCAAAATTACCTTCACGGAACGTCATACAGAGCAGGGGCCTATGTTACATTGTAGTCTTTGGCAGGGGCGGCAGCCGAGGCGGCCGAAAAATTGAAACTTAATAAAGTATAGAGGTCTCGGCCCCGAATATAATTTTAATCGTCGAGTTTAAGGGTTGAGACCTTAGGTCCGTGGGTTCTCATAAACTTACAAAGACCTCAGTAAAAGATTAATTAATGGAAACTACACTGGGGACGAAAGAGCTTGCTATTCAGCGAGGAAATGCTGTCAGCGTCTTTGGGACCATGCCGCGGGGCACAGTTCTTCACGCCTCTTTAGGGTTCCGTAGTCAACTAGGAACCCTTATAGTTTCGCCATGTCCGTCTGTCCGTCTGTCCGTCCGCGGCTTAGCTCCGTGATCATTAGTACTAGAAAGCTGAAATTTGGTATGAGTATGTGTATGTATAACGCCGACAGAACGGTAAAATAAAAATTAAAAAAAAAATTTTTTTCGGGTACCTCTTGAACACCTAAAGTGGGGGTGATTTTTTTTTCTTTTCAGCACTGGTGTGTGGGGTGTCGTTGAACAGGCCTTGTAAAAATAATAGGGGTCTTTTAGCATATTTTTTTTATAAAGTCAGCAGTTTAGTAAATATTCGCTCCGAAAACAAAAAAAATAGTGTCCCCCCCCCCCTCTAACTTTTCAACCACGGGTCAAAAAAAATTGGGAAAATTCATGTAAATGAGGCCTTATAGGTACTTTCAATGAAAACTATATTGAACAAAATCGGTTGAGCCGTTTTTGAGTTATCGCCAAATTTCATATATTTTCTTTAAAAGGTCGTAAGTTGACTTCCAGAAGGTAATAAGTGATGACAGTTTCTAGGGCGTTTACGACCTTTTTTATATAGATTAAAATCTTTCTTAACGTAAACCTCGGGCTTAAAACAGCAGTTTATTGTGAAGGATGAGCAATTACGGAACCCTACACTGAGCGTGGCCCGACATGCTCTTGGCCGGTTTTTTAATTTATTTTTGTTACTTACATAAATACTTGATTTATAACTTAGTTTTTTAATCTTTTTTGATTTAAACATTATGTATGAAACTCAATATCTATGCTGTTATAAAAATTTAATAATTGATAATCAGTTTTCTATGGATTGGGGTCATTAATTATTCCAGGAAAAATCTTAACAGCGCGATACAGGATTTGTATGGGCGCGCAGGGCAAGGCGTACAGCGTCATCTATTGGTAAAAAACCGGCCAAGAGCATGTCGGGCCACGCTCAGTGTAGGGTTCCGTAGTTGCCCATCCTTCACAATAAACTGCTGTTTTAAGCCCGAGGTTTACGTTAAGAAAGATTTTAATCTATATAAAAAGGTCGTAAACGCCCTAGAAACTGTAATCACTTATTACCTTCTGGAAGTCAACTTACGATCTTTTAAAGAAAAAATATGAAATTTGGCGATAACTCCAAAACGGCTCAACCGATTTTGTTCAATATAGTTTTCATTGAAATTAATTATAAGGCCTCATTAACATGAATTTTTCCGATTTTTTTTGACCCGTGGTTGAAAAGTTAGAGGGGGGGGGCACTATTTTTTTTATTTTTGGAGCGAATATTTACAAAACTGCTGACTTTATCAAAAAATAATGTTAGAAGACCCTTATTAGTTTTACAAGACCTATTCAACGACACCCCACCCACCAGTGTTAAAAAGAAAAAAAAAATCACCCCCGCTTTAGGTGTTCGAGAGGTACCGAAAAAAAAATTTTTTTATTAATTTTAATTTTACCGTTCTGTCGGCGTTATACATACACATACTCATACCAAATTTTAGCTTTCTAGTACTAATGATCACGGAGCTAAGCCGCGGACGGACGGACGGACGGACGGAAGGACAGACGGCCATGGCGAAACTATAAGGGTTCCTAGTTGACTACGGAACCCTAAAAATGGTGTGTCCTGTCATCACGCTAAAACGGCTGGACGGATTTTAACTAACATGTTCATTCAAAGATGGATATAGGATACTTTTCACTCGACTACGGTAAAAAAAAAAACTCAGCGGAAGAAGTTGCAGGAACTTTGTAGTAAAAAATAAATGTGGTTCAATGAGCACACGAAAGTTAAACGCACTCAAGAAGTTAGCAAAAACTTCTCATATAGTAACACCTACACTATAATCTACCGAACACAACGATTTATCACCCGGCTAATCTATCATCATATTTTTTTTTTCAACGTATCATTAATGAATAACATGTCTAAGGATTTTTAAACTTGTAATGTCTCGTTATTTTTTAATGTGGGTACACACCACAATTATAGAAAGATCGAATGAAAGAGAATGAAATGCATAACCTGGCGAAAGAGACCGGGGATCGAACCCGGTACCTCTGGATTACCGGTCTAGCGTGTTCGTGTTTGGACAGGTAGTCCAGAGGTACCGGATTCGATGCCCGGTCTCTTGCGTCAGGTAATGCATTTAAATAAGGAGCCTAATTTCAGCAATGCTATTCCAGTGAAACCAGTATAACCTTGATAAGGTAAAGAAAAGGTAGATGAATACACACTCACTGTGTATTAAAGTAAGAGTAGGTATTTATTTTCTTATAGCACATATTTTTTTATTACTGATATAAAATTAGCAACGTGTATGTAGGTAAGTACTGTTATTGTAACGGTATTGGTAAATAAAAAAAAATACGATATTCAACATTTAGGTACAACTCTGTTGCCATTCGACATTTTCATCCTGTATGATCCCCAAACGGTTTATTTCGAATAGGTAGTGCATGTCATATTTGAGTGTCTTACAAAAGAGCTTATTTCTCTGTGAAACTTATACAAAAATAAGCCCTCATTTATACTCTACTTATAAATTACTAGCTTTTGCCCGCGACTACGGCTGCGTGGAACTTGGAAGTATGGAAGCAAACAACCTCGTACAACACGATATATATATCCACCTAATCACCTTAATTAATAAAAGGGATTATTAAAAACGCATGAGCAAATGTAAGAGCAATTGTGCTTTTGGTCTAATCATTACATTTCCTACAGGGTCATCAATGTCATCATGAATTACTTACTCACTTTTCAATCTTTTAAGGGATAATTTCCAGGATGAAAACTATCCTATGTCCTTCCTCGGATTTTAAACTATCTCCATGCCAAATTTTATCAAAATCGATTCAGCGGTTTAAGCGTGAAGAGGTAACAGACAGACAGACACACTTTCGCATTTATAGTATGGATGGATTAATATACGGTTAATAAATATAATAAAAAAGATCATGAGGAGGTTAATGAATGTTGATGAAGCGAACGATGTATATCAGAACTGTAGCAGGTTGAAAGATGTGCTCTGCCTACCCCGTTGGGCAAAAGGCGTGATTATTTATGTATGTATATGTATAAAAAATATATCCTGAACACGAGCCTACAAAATTTACAGCTTATTTCAAATGTGGAAGACAAATATTATTAACACTATCAGTCAGTGGTTCCCACTACTGCCCATGCAATTAAAACTTTGACACATGGTGTCAATGTTTTAATATAAAACGGTCAGTGGTTAGTGACGAAGTTTAATTTCTAAATGGTCTGGACTAAAAGAATGACTTCATTGATAATCAATAATCACTTCTAATCTCTTGGAATGCGTTATCAAATATTATTGCTAAATGCGATTAAAACATCAAATGCAGCAAAATTACTAATTCAGAGAACCTTTTAGTTCATGTGGATCCATAGTTCTCTATTCAATTGATATCAATAGAGTCTATTGTATTCTAACTATACCTATATCTAAGGTAAACAAAATAGAAAACACACCTACTTATAGTAATTACGACCTAGGTTGGCGTAAATAAGATTACCGTAGATCATTTTCAATATAAGTTTCAGTTTGCTCTACCATATTATATTATGTACCATTCCTTCCTTTATATAAATTACGAATATTTATGTATAGTCGGTTTGTCCAGCCTTCTGCGGCTGCTTTTCCATGTCATTCATAGACTAGTTTACCTGTCATAGGATATTTTGTGTGTCATAAGTAATGTTGTACATTTGCGTTGTTGAACTACATTAACATTTTCTCGTAAAACAAAAGAATTATCATGGACACAGACGTGACACAAACAAAGAGAGCCTTTATCTATAATGTGATGCCATTTTAGTACCATGTTCACTCTATTTCATGGTTAGATATGGGATAATATACCCCCTTATGTATATTTAAGTTAACACTTTCACGGACGTCAGGCGTATATAAGGCCCCTCTTGATACGTCTGTGGACGGCGCTTCTATCCTCTCAAAACTGCTACTCCATCTACAGCCGAACATTTATAAAGAGAAATGCCATGTGCGGATTTTGAGAACTTTTTTGTATGTGTTATTATTGTCTGTGCCGCAGCATTGACATTTCAAAACGGTCCTGTGTCCCAGAACATGTTCAGAAAAAAACACTAACAAATTAACGTTCGAAGATTATGCAGAAGGTTCAAAAAACAACTCTATACCGTCATAAGGAAGGTTTTTCTTGTTGAATCGAGTTCGAGACATATTCAGAATCAAGGGAAAAAGGCGAATGTGTCTAATTTGATGTATAATTTTGTATATAAATGTAGTTGTTGTAAAATTAAGGCGGCAGAACGTCTATGAGTGCATACATGAGTAGGTAGTACAGTCAGCGAAGAAAGTGGTCTACTAGGTACATTAAATAGGAACCAAAAGTGGTATACCAATTTTTTGTCTGACTATCCCTACCGACTTACCTAGTGTAACAGTCAGATGAGCACTATTATTTGCCCTGTTGAGCATTGAGCAACTCTTTTTCACGGAACAATAAACTACCATCCACTAAGTCAATAATATCCAAACAGGAAAATACACTTTAATCGAAAAATCTCACAGTCGACAGTAAGATGTCCGTCCGAAGGGGAAAATGTACAGAAAAATGTTTTTCTCAACAATCAAATAAAGAACTCGTTTACCTGTGATTACCGCGCAGGCGCGACCACTACTGCGCTCCAGTTAATTGCCCGTGATAAGATAATACGATTTGCGTACGCGCATGGTGATGATGATTCAGGGAGATTGGGGTAAGATGGGCAGTGGGCAGCCCGTCTAGCACAACTATACTTCGCGAGTCTTGTCGCGCGACATATTGAATAATAATAATTGGATAGGTTGCTTGGGAGTTAGGGTGGCGGAAAGGTTAACGCGCTGGACCGGCAATCCAAAGGTACCGGGTTTAATTCCCGGTCTCTTCCACCAGCTAACTCATTTCGATTTTTCTTTAAGCTTTAATCTTTGTACCAATGGTTTAAGATGCAATGGTGACAACAGTGATGTTTTTAATAAGACAAAGCGATTTGCGTACGCGCATGGTGATAGAACTGATTCAGTGTGAAGTTCGGGTAGATTGGGGACAGATGACCAAGGACGGAGACAGGGTAGCTGCGATGAGAGCAATCCCCTCTTCCTCCAGATTTTGCTATAAATCGTTGAATGTATGTCCCTTAGTCCCTTTTGTCCCATAAATGCAAAATAGCTAATACTTAACTGTAAGTTAAGTGTAAAAACAGTTAGTAATGTGTAAAAACAGGTAATGTTGAAATAATTTTTCACAAGAAACACAAATATATATTATTTTGTTTGATTTTTTTTCATTTTAAAAAGTGTTTAAAACTTTAAAGTAAGAGGCACCAGAAGACACATCAAGGCCTTCGATTGTTAAGACGGAGCAGGCATTCTTCACTAAGCAAGATTTTTCTATCAACCTCCCCCCTCCGCCCCACCTTTAACTCCCCTACTGCCGTTGTCAGCCATATATTTGTATATTTTCTATATTTTATTTCAATAAATTTTAACAAATGTCGATCAATATTGAATGAGTGGGACGGCACTATACGAAGTTCGAATTTCGAACATCGGAGTAACCCTCCAGATGCATTTCGTATTTTAAACATACTACCTACTATAAGATAGGTACAGGTGATTTTTGGGCGTTTTACAAAAATCCTGAATCCCTATTTTTCTTGTCATTTTGGGTTCACAGTTCATACTACTCAGAATCGATTGCATTTACGATGTGAATAAAAAAATTAAGTCCCTAAATCTGTATATATGAAGTTTAGTTTTTTTTTTTAATTACAGAAAACTCGTACACACACAATAAATAGTTTATATTCAAGTCTGACGCAATGGGACGCAAAAATTAAGAAACCTTTTTAATTATTCGCATTGAAGATAGGTACAGTCTTTTCTAAACAGGACGAACCAGCTTTTGTTTTTAAAACGCATCCATACCTACTGCACCTTCAGTAGTCTTTTATCATTACCAAGTACATACAAGGCCTAACTCACACGTGTTTGATACGACACGTGCGAGGAAAAACAAAGAAAAAACCGTCATACTTTCTTACTTACCTCTGAATATTTCAAATCATTAGATTTTTGTAGGATTGTGCCCTTAAGTTTAAATCGATAATGATTTTTTTTTATTGACATGGTAACTCACGTTCATATCCACATTCTTGATGAGTTATATTCACTATCCTATTGAAGATAATGTAAGTAAATCCCTAATTAGATTACGTTTACCGTAATCATCAAAAGTACATCTGTATCAGTAGATATGGGGAATGAATAAATTAATTCACTTAATAATTGTAATAAAATGCGTAAATGATAAGGCATTTGCTATCTATATATGCGCTAAATCTTTCAAATCCTTTAGGCGAGGCAGGTCGGTTTCGTGGAAAGTCAATGTAGTGCAACGTCATGTTAGTTTTACGTCTATTTCGAAGGAAGTCTTTTTCTGGGATAGTCATCTTCTAAGTCGGTCTATTTCGCAGGATGTCATTTTCTAGGTCAGCCAACTTCTAAGTAGGTCTTATTCGCAAGACGACATTGTCTGGATTAGTCTTCTAAGTAGGTAGGTGAATTTCGCAGGCCGTCATTTTCTGGGTTAGTCATCCTCTAAGTAAATCTATTTCACCGAAAATCTCTAGGCTTCTAACTATAGTATCTTTTTGTAGTAGGTACTAGGTAACCCTTTTTATTTTATCCGTAAAAGTTGTAATTATATTAATAGAGATAAGCAAATGACGTTGAAGTTGTAAAACGTAGATGACCTACTAAGAAATTGACTAGCTAAGAACATGACATCCTTCGAAATTGACAGGGAGCGAAGATGAGCTGCTGAGAACATGACGTTCCTCGAAATTGACACGAAACGAAGTTGACTTATTAAGAAATTGGCTAGCTGAGAACATGACGTCCTTCTAAATTGTCGGGAAGCGAAGATGATCTGCCGAGAAGGTGACGAACCGAGAACATGACCTCTCTCGAAATTGACTCAAAACGAGGATGACCTGCCTAAAGGTTTCAAATTAGGATCGACTGATACTTGACAACAATACAATAAAACTGTTGCCTTATTTGGCAAACGAGATAAATTATAGAGTTGATGACTTAAGAGGCCATGTATTTTAAAATGTATTTATTTCATATACAATGAAAATAATGAAAAATAAAAAATAATAATAAAATAATAACAATGTATAATGAAAAATATATTGATACTTTCAACCATTTTTTTAAAGTGTATAATAATACTTTTCCCTGAGTTCTAGATAGTAACATATATAGCTATTTCATACTTTCATTGCGTGCAGCCGAAAATAATTTAAAACAAACAGTAGTTTTTGAAACAAAAATTATCAATGAAAAATCCAAACTTTAGGTTTCAAATATATATATATGCCAAATCGCAATATGTTAATCATCATAGAGAAAAATGTCTAAAACAATCAGCATTATTGAAGGAGCCTTAAGGGGGAAGCCCCCGCTTCGAGTCATTTGACGACGCGTTTGGCTCGGTTTGTAGACACCTGCCTACTGAGTCGGCGGTCCCGGGTTCGAATCCCGGCCGGGGCAAATATTTGTGCAAATATTTGTTCTCGGGTCATGGATGTTATCTATATACGTATTTATATATTATGTATATCGTCGTCTAGTACCCATAGTACAAGCTTTGCTTAGTTTGGGACTAGGTCGATTTGTGTATGATTGTCCCTTAATATTTATTTATTTATTTAATGCTACCTATGGTAGAAGCTGCCCACTACGATCCAGCGAGGAAATGCTGCGAGCGTTATGGCCACGTTTTTTTTAACCTTATTATTATTAGAATTTAGCATTAATTAATATATTAATGATTAAATTAATTTATTGTAATTGTATCGCTATTTATTGATAAGTATTATTATCAGTATTATCCTGGATACTAATATTATAGATGTGACAGTGTGTCTGTCTGTTACCTTCTAGGCGGACATACAAAACTCACTAACATTTTTGTCACTACTGTTCAAAACCTCGTATCTAGTTTGTAAATTGATACTGAGATACGAGCTTTGTTTTATGTAGGTATTTGTTGCTTAGTCAGTTTCGGCTGTCAACAGACGATATACTTATCTTATACAGTCCAACGAAAAAGATTAGAAATTAAAAAGTGGCAATACTGTAGTGTACTCCCTTTCTAATCAATATAAAGAAACAGGGACGACACTACAGTATTGCCATTTTTTAATTTCTACTCTTTTTGGTCGGACTGTACACGTGATAGTAAGAAACCTACTTTTACTTTCCATTCATTCGTAATCCTTAGACCTACTGGCCTCGCCTTGACGCTGCTGCATACAAATCGCGGTTTAGCTTTACAACAACACCTACAACCTTATTTAATGATCATTAGAGTTGAAATTAACGCTGAATAGTCTCACGGGGATTCCTGCGGATATATAGTCATCTCTAACATAGAGAACTTATGTAGCAGGAAAATCGTCAATATTAAATGTTTCTATTAATCGTTTTCTATACTATTAGCTGTTATGAAATTCAATAATAGTATTGAAAGTAAATTTTCTGTGAGACCTGTTATGGTTTCTGAAAAAAAATTGCACGATGCAGTTTACGATTAATTTTGTGCGCAGCGCTATCTGTAACATTTGTTTGTCCGGTCATCACGCCGAAACCTGGTCGGATTTTAACCAATTTTGTTACAAGGATAGCTGGACATCCAATAAGATGGTTATATCGCCATCTTAAGAAATAAATAAAAAAATAATAAATAAATATCGTACAACCTCACACAAATCGATCTAGGCCCAAATTAAGCTCAAAAAGGCTTGTGTTATGGGTACTAGACGACGATATACATACTTATATAGATAAATATATACTTAAAGACATAGGAACAACCATGACCCAACCACAAATATTCGAGTTCATCACACAAACATTTGCCCTGGCCGGGATTCGAACCCGGGACCGCCGCTCAGTAGGCAGGTGCTGGCAAACTGAGCCAACCGCGTCGTCAGAAATGTACTATTATTAACGTTACAATTATAACGATAACAGTAAAATACTAAATCACAACCGTTCTCACCAATTGTTTGTGAAGGCTGTCGAACAAGATCTCCAGACACATTATATAATGCGCAGGCAAGGCTATCAAGTCATCGTTTAGGTATAATTATATACATCCAAATTACAGAGTCCGTCTACGTGCTACAAGAATTATTCGTTTATTCTAACTTATTACTGTCTTGTGGGCAAAGGTTTCCTATTCCTCCTCTCTCTAAAGTCTCAGGATTTTTTTAATATGGACTTTACTGGGATCCGAGGATTCCCTATGAAAAATATCCCGGGATTAAAATCCTGACTCACCAGGAATTATGCCTCCGAACCATCGCTTCGAGCGAGGATCCAAGGATCCCATCATCTCGGCTTAAGATGCTGTAGAAGTCGAAGTGAAACACCAAAATAAATTTCTTTCTCGACTTTCAAAGCTCGAAATATTTATACCTTGTGGCCAAATACAGTGATATTCAATACCACTGACCAGACCAAACCTTTGACCAGTCTCGACCTTCTTGACAAATGATCTCCTTTCTAGAGGAAATTTCAAGAATGCCCCCAATTTTTTGTATCTAAATAAAAAGACGCTGACGATGGCGGCGAGTCCATTTATATTTACCCCTTATGGCTCGTATCGTAGATCATCGGATGGCTAGGATGTAGTAGGTATTAAGGTCATCGGATTTTTTTATTACAAATGGACACAAGTTATAAATTTATTATTCTGTATTTAATTTCCACCAAACTATGCGAGCCGACATTATCATAGCTAAGTATCATCTTGAGAGACAAGATTTTCTATAAAAAAACCGCACTCAAATGAGATAATCCGTTTCGGCGCTATGATGCTAAAGCCAAAGCAGACAGACATTTAACATAATTACAGCCCTCTTATTCGTTGGAAGTAAAAAAAAAATATTATATGAAAAATATATTATATCTAAAAGGGGTTGGGCAAGTTTTTATTGTGTACCGATGTTTAATTTACCAAGTTCGTTTTTGTCTTTTAATCTATTTATTGCTTGGTCATAACTATTTCTACCTAATTCTATTTAAAAGTTTGTTTTCCATTCATTGTTTTCCAGATTCAGGTTATACGAATTAGTACATCACGAAACGTAAATTATAAATAAAATGCAAAATATTAATTAGAATGATTCACACTTAAGTAATCCGTTTAAAAATGCTGATTGTTTTAAATATTTTTTTTCTCTTCTATCAAACATGTGTCTTAACATATTATATCAATGTTACTATTTAGAACAGGGTTATTGCGATTTATGGGTATTTGAAACCTACAGCTTGAATTTTTATTGATAATTTTTGTTACAAAAACTACTCGAAAGTGACAAAATTTAAGCATTTTTTTTTTTCAACTTAATTTCGACTACACGCAATGTCACCAAGATAATATACCTATGTTACTATCTAGATCTCAGGGAAACGTGCTAAGTACTACGTACTGAAATAATTTGTACCTACTAAAAAAAAATTAAATAATTTGTCAAAATATCAAATGTATAAGGCCTCTTAAAACTTAATGTTCGTAACAGTTTGTTTAAAAATAAATGATAAGTACTTACTCTAATACAAAATTACTGTATATGTATCCCGTTTAACTTTTTAAGAACTAGCAAACAAAAACTTAAATAACAAGAATGACCAAAAACTATTCGAACAGTTTATGGTTTTTGAAAATCGAACGTTTTTTTTTTCGGGCGATCGACCGTGCTACACCGTGATCCGCGGCAAACTGCGAAAACGACGAATGGAAGCGACGATGGAGGCTGTCACTAATTATAAATTTTCAATGAAATTAGTCGATAAGCCATTCTTATACAAGTATGTTATTGTATGTCTTTGAATTGTAAATTGCATTGAGTATGCGATTTGATACAGCTGTGTTAATTAGCCTTTTAGACTCTTCGAACAATGATGAACAACATGATATTATTCTGAAGTACAAGGCTTAACTACTTAATAACGTCATACATACATGTATGTATGTAAACACTTAATTATATACAAAAACAATTTACAAAGCTTCAAAACAATAAACATGTACAAAGGCGAACTTATCCCTGTAAGGGATCTCTTCCAGTTAAGTTATATGACGTAGATAATAAATATATAGGTACAAGTTTTTTTAACCTAACCAGCCAAGCGTCTCCGTTTCAGCTTGACCGAAAATTCTTTCATATGCCCCGATGTTCGAATGTCCGTTTGTCCTTATTTTTGGCTGTTCTCGCCTACATGCTGCATTCTTCAAAAGAATATTGTGGAATTTGTGAGCAGGTGTAAATAAATACAGATTTTTTTGTGGTCAGTTTTTTCGAAATTTTGACTTATTCGAAAATAATATATTTTTCACTTCTCCTGCTCAAAAAGTACGTCGTTTTAAGTTCGCAAAGCGGGGCTAAAATAGTACATTTAGCCCCTAGGGTTTAAAAGGAAACCATATAATCCAATACAAATTTTTATGACACTGAAAAAAAATCTTGTTACCGGCCAGCTACATACTATTTACAAATAAAATAAATCAACCTGCAACCTGATCAGATCAACCCAATTAAAAAAATAAACTAATAAGTTTTTATTTACAATGTACTTACTGGAATATTAACTGAAATTTTATTTTAGCACGTTTTATAATCAACGAAAAGAAATTTAATCTTTAACATCTTAGCTAAGAATATTAAAATGATAAAATAAAATAAATTATTTCAGTCGTTTTTTTTTTCAGTCGAAGTGAAAAGCAGAGTGTTTAACACGGGCCTACAAGCCATTATATGACACTCAGATATAATTACCTCGTGTCATATAATGGCATGTTTTAGCCCCTTGTCAAACAATCTACTATTATAGTGGGCACTTCAGGCGGTGATATTGCGAGAGAGTTAATATCTTGAAGTTTGCACTTAAGTTTCCGTACGTAATAAAATAATACAATAAAATAACAGCGCAACTTACTAACTAAAAACACAATACACATTTAAAGAGGGAAAAAGTGTAATGCACGTACAGGAAAAACTGCACTTGTATCAATGGTAATTCCACGATACGTTACGTCGTAACGTCCCACGGCACGGTCAAGTCACACGTGCCGTGAATTTCCACGCTTTACGGCGTATGTACTTATCTACCAGTGGTGTCACGTTTCTGGAATCAGATTCCTCCCCGCTTGTTTTTTGTTAACGACGCGGTTAGTGCAGTTTGTAGTGCACCTAATTAAATTACTGAGCCGGCGGTCCTGGGTTTGAATCCCGTCCAGGGTAAATATTTGCGTGATTAACTCGAATTTGTTTCTGGATCACGCATGTTAGGTGTATATATATCTATATATTATGTATATCGTCGTCTAATACACATAGTACAAGCTTTGCTTAGTTTGGTACTATGTCGATTTGTGTAAGATTGTCCCTTAATATTTATTTATTAATTATTACTTTATTCAAAAATACCAGCGGTTCACTATAAGGCTTGCTTAGGAGAAAGAACCGCCGAAAGAAGACTCGCAGACTGCCTTATACTAAGATATACTTTTAAAACAAAAACTCTACACATACTATAGTAAATAACTTAATTTAATCAAATGAAGGAGAAAGTAGGCATTTAGTTGTCTCAGGAGACCACTGACAAGAACGAAACTCTTTAATTATAAATGAATGAAATTACACAACCATTTATTTATATCACTTTAGAGTTATACAACGCCAAAACAACAGCTACCACAATCATCTCAAATGTGACGTACAACGAAACGCCGGCAGAGCGCAGCAGATGCGCCCCCGCGGCGATGCCGGCCCACGTCTCCCTCACGACCTGGTCGATGTAGGTCGGGGGCAGCTCGAACATGTACTCGTAGCCGGGGAGCTCAAGTGTGTAGGTCAGGGGGACGCCGACGGCGCGCGTCCAGTCGCGGGAGGTGCCCGTGGTGAAGTAGAGAACCTAGAAAATAAGGAATAAATTATTATAAAAAGATTTTTTTTAATGTTATGACAAATATAACTTTTTGATTCCTGGGGACCTATGATCGTTGCGTTTATAACGTGATAAGTATGTGACAAAGCGTCTGTCACTCACACTCGCATTTTGTCAAAACTTGACGGATGCTTTGTCACTTATTTATCGCGTGATAAAAGCAACCATCATAGATGCCCTCGCTTCTTGACATGTGGTAAGCGACGGTCAGGGCTGTCAACTCCGTTGCCTTTCAGACATAATATTTGAGGAACCTTCGACACGAAAGAAGAAAGGTCACGGACTGTAGACGTACCTGAGCATTTTTATTTAGACATGACTTGAACTGTATCAGGGCTGCTTAGCCCTCACTACCAGTGCGTCGGACTTTATGTGGCAGTATAACCCGCTGATGGGATTATCTCCGCGCCAAAGGAGTAATTTTGGGGGAGGGTGACGCGGGCGCATTAGGCGCATGGACTGTGTCGTGAATAGACTGAAAAGGGTTAGCCTGACTTAGGGTGGGGCCTGACTTAGGGCGGGACGTACCTGAGCAGCGTTGCCGACGATGTAGGGGGTAGCCTTGTCCAACGCAAGTGCGTCTATAGCAGCGGCCATCGTGTCGCCGGCGTGTTGCAGGTCATCGCCGTTAGGGGGCGCGGTCGCTGGAAACAAATACAATAGGTTATCCTAGGCTCTAAGGGTGGTACCATACAGCGAATTTTTGCAGCGATCCAGACGCGATACGATCGCGATGCTCTCGCTGGTGCATCGCTACTATTGCGATACAGCCGCGATTCAGCATCGGTACAGTCGAAATTCAGTATTGATGCACAATTTATTCAGACGCCAGACCTCACCGCTCTTCCCATACCACATTACATTAGCTACTTTTCATCCCGACAAGTATTATTTAGTGTTCCCGCGGGGTACAGCTAGTTGGAGATAAAATATCTAAGAAGACTTACCATTATTGCCAAATGCATAAAGGAACATGTTCCCGTAACTATGCAAAGAGATATACATAGCGGCTCGGTTCAGGTTCATGTACACCACATCTCTGATCAGCCGGATCTCTGGCTCGGAGAACGGATGGGGCCCCTCGTAGATGATAGAGCAGGGTTCCGCGTTGGCGGCCACGGTGCCCCAGTAGTGGTCGAAATTTCGGTTGCCGTCGATTCCAGGGCATAAGTCGGAGCCGTTGTGGTTCCTGGAGCGGGTCTTGCGCCAGAGACGATCCTGAACAATAGCACTTACTTGAAGCTGTGCGTTTTATTGAAATCCTAATAGAAGCAATAAACTCATAATAACTGGTCATTGGAGCTACGGTAACAGGAGCCTGGCCCTCAAGTCTCAAGTGGGGCATGTTGGTGAATGTGCTTAGCATTTGAAAAATAGTACAAACGTTGGGAAAGAAAGGCTTGTCAGGTGAGTCGGTATAGACGGTTGACCGACGGAGGCCGAATAGTGATACGAAGCCGTCAAGTCATAGTGCTTTTTTCAAACATATGCAAAGAAATAAAAAATACACCACTCAAAAAATATGATTCAGCTGTTTAGCATGTTCATGAACACAGACGCCATGTTTAATAAATATATTTCCCGGCTTATAGGCCTTAAATTTTGTATGAAATTCCTTTACAGTCCTCTGGAGTTGTTCCGCCCGAAACGTGATACTTCGATCGAAGCCTGTACCAAGGACCATATAGTCCTTGCCTGTACACACGCACGCTATGACGAAATTTCATTGCATGTTTGTGAAAATTTTTGTATTTATATTTAACCTGTTTCCATACATACGAAGGAATTAGAGACAAAGCTGAAACAGAGATGCTCCGCTGGCTTGGTAAAAAAATGAGTAAATCTTACCTCAGTATGAGTATACTCGTAGCCGTCAGGGTTGACCAGGGGAATGATGACCCAGTCAACATCCTCGAGCAGCGCCCTGTTCACCACGTCCACCACCAGCTGGTTGATGATGTAGAGCACCACCCACTCACTGGGGTTCAATCCCATTGACATCATTTCAAATGAGTATCTCACCTCAGTATGAGTATACTCGTAGCCGTCAGGGTTGGCCAGGGGAATGATGACCCAGTCGACGTCCTCGAGCAGCGCCCTGTCCACCACGTCCACCACCAGCTGGTTGATGATGTAGAGCACCACCCACTCACTGGGGTTCAATCCCATTGACATCATTTCAAATGAGTATCTCACCTCAGTATGAGTATACTCGTAGCCGTCAGGGTTGACCAGGGGAATGATGACCCAGTCAACATCCTCGAGCAGCGCCCTGTTCACCACGTCCACCACCAGCTGGTTGATGATGTAGAGCACCACCCACTCACTGGGGTTCAATCCCATTGACATCATTTCAAATGAGTATCTCACCTCAGTATGAGTATACTCGTAGCCGTCAGGGTTGGCCAGGGGAATGATGACCCAGTCGACGTCCTCGAGCAGCGCCCTGTCCACCACGTCCACCACCAGCTGGTTGATGATGTACAGCGCCACCGGCGTCGTCACCCACTCCCTGGGGTTAAATTCAATTGTTCATTCAGTAACAACCATAATTCACATACACATAACTCACATAAGTACAAAAATTATCTCATCATATTAAGTATCATAAGTAAGCTACATATCAGAAACATAAATGAAAAATCACAATCGAAGCATCGAAATCAAGAAGACCACCAAAACGACTTTTCAAATAACAAATTCAATCTCATTATCTATAATATCATTAAAAAAAGCTGGGTGTGGGCCTGGCCATGGCATATGAGATGAAGGCATGAATTTCTATGGGTAACCCAAAATCCTGGGGTGGGCACTAGATCATACTGGGGTGGGCACGGCCCACCCGGCCACCCCCCTATATACGCCAATGGGAAAAATGGTTAAAATGGAACTCTATGCCGGCACATGTGTTTCCTCCTTCTTACAACACGTGCTCCCGTTTTTGTTTACCATCAGGCGAAGTGGTGCCACTATGTTGTGCCAATATAAAATAAAACGATGATAGAATTTCGAATTCAAAATAAGGTTGGCACTGTTAGCTGGGACAAATACGCAAGCGTCGCCCCGGCACCTACCATATCGTATATCGAGAAGTATAGAGCTTGGCAAAAGTAAGATGGCTGTGGTGACAGAGCAACAACGTTAACATGGCATTAAAAGAACAATATTATATTGAAATAATTACATAGAATATCAGATTATAAATGTTAACCTATTGTTTGTACGTGACGCCAAGAAGCCAGTATAAAAAGCCTGTAATTCTCTCATTAAACATTCAGTATACCACCGACTATCTTGGTGTCATTTACAACCCTCACTCCGTACCTCTCTTGGCGACCCTGTCAGTAGAACAACCAGTATTTTGATACTGTAGTGCACTTGGCCCGCTGGCATACTTGTCCTGACCAACCAACAAAAAATACCTTGAATGCACCATGGCATCGATGATGAAGACTGGCTTGCTCAGGTCCTGGGAGTTGGTGGTGGAGATCCTGACGTATTTGATCTGCCGGCCCTCGGTGCTGACCCCGCCGTTGACGACGGTCAGGTACTCGGGGTACTGGGCCGCGAGGGCGTCTAGGTGGTCGTTGATCTAGTGATGAAGGCCATTCATAGAGATGTGTCGTTCTCGAGAACGTTTTCCGACTCGTACGGGAAATTTACAATACATTAATTACAATACATTAATATCAGAGGATGAGTGTGAAACGATAAATGTATTTAAATCTAAAGTGAAGGCGTGTTTGATGGATACCTTTCTCAAAGAAAATGAAAGTTTATAGTTAGTTGAGTAAATTAGGGTAGGCATCCTATAATGTGTAAATTCGTTGTTATAATAACTGTCACTGTTAGTTAACGTAGATTATGTAGTTGTAGTGCAACTTTTTGTATTAAATACTTAAAATAGTAAGAGTAGGTTTAACAATAAATAAATATCATAGCAGTATCCATTATAATCTATACTATTATAAAATCCTAAATTTGTATTGAAAATAAATTTTCTATGGAGGGAGGTCATGATTTCAGGAAAAATCTCGATAGCGTGATGCAGCCGGATAGTTGTTTTGTATGGAAACGCTTCGCCGTGCCAACCTGGCGCCATCTGTTTTCAAAAAAACCTTTGTCCTCTAATACCGCCGAAACGGCTGGATAAAAAGTTACCAATTTTGGTACAGGAATAGCTGAACATCCAAAGATGGTTATAGGATACTTTTTAATATTTATCTCTGAAAACATAAATTCCATAAAATATTTTCCTTACAATGTGTAAACCTTATAATGACAGCGTTTGTGATTTTGAATTTAGAACGACGCGACCCCCGCGTGGCTCTTACGTGTACAAAAACTAAAAAGTATGAATTCGACATTTGTTTGAATTTTGAACAGAACTGGCATATATAATAGACATGCGATGGCGATGGTCTAACGCCTCCTCTCCGTAAAAAAAAGTTGTAGAAACGCGCGAACACAAAACTTTTATTACTACTCGAAAATTAAAAAGATGCACGAGTAAAGAAGTTTCTGATTAGCATTGAACTGTGAAAGATTGTTAAGTTTTTATGTTTTATATTCGTTTTGACGTTACGTGCATTCGTGAATTGTGATTAAATAAAATCCATATACTAGATTACTATCGTACAAGAAGTTTAGTTAGTGTTAACTTAAATTTCAAGCGATGTATTGCGTTGATGTTGCGTATTTTATTTAGCTGTTTAAAGTGATGTGTATAAGCAGTTTTTATAATCAAGAGTTAAAACATGCCTCTAAGGAAGAAAACCAATTTATCCAGGAATACTGCCGCATCACAAAGAAAAAGAAATGATAGGGCAAGTGAAAGTCAGGACGAAACTATGGACAGATTAGTTTCACAAAGAGTGCGGCAACGCATATCTGACGGTGACATACGTTCTAGATCAAGTGATAGCTCAATAAGCTCACAAGACCAGGACTACCAAGTACACATAAAAAGGCAGCGCAGTGCTTCAGCTACATGTCGCGAAGACTCCCGAGAACGCGTGTCCCGGCTGGAGGCACATAGATATCGCCGTGCGTCAATGATATTGGACGGGAGCTCCCAGCAGCCCGAGTCCCGCTCCCGAGTCTGCTCTCAAACATTGCGCCAAGCTGTCGCGCGGGAGCAGGGCCCCGACGACGACGACGACGACGCTCGATTACATCAAAGCCGTGAAGGTATTCAGCAGGTAATTATAATCATTTTAATGAATACGTGTTACATTGCACTGACATATTCCCGAGAATGATAAGGCAAATCACGTGCGCGCATATGTAAACAAAGGCACTCTCTGTTCGTGTGCCTCGCTGCATTTCTGTTCTGTTCTTCGCGTTTGCACGAGGCGAAAATGTAAATGCGGCATTATATTAAATTAATTATTGCCATGCGATTTCCCGATTTCTTTATTTATTTTAGGAGAGCCAACAGCTGCACATAGAAACTTAAATAGAACTAGGTATAAAGCCAATTACGGGAACTTACAAATAGTCTATTTATATGTAGATTTGTCTGTATATCTATATTTTGCTATACGATTAAATAAAGTGTAAAAATAAACATTACAACACGGGGTGGCAGGGTACGACGAATTCTAACTTTCTTACTAATTCGATTCTATCGGTGTCGTGTGGTAACTAAAGCAGCACTAGCGCCGCCCGGCGGTGAGTGGCTCTGGAGTAGTATGCCGTATAGTATGCTGGTTACCAACGACATCTATGACTGATTTGAGTAAGTATTATATGTTACAGCATGATTTTAATAAAATTTCAGTTGTCTGCTGAAGAAACTGAGGAACAATACGACACTTTATCTCTATCGGAAGAGTCGAGATCCCGTGACCAAAGCCAGGTTTCGGAAGCTTCGGCGGCAGCACAGTGGAGAACAATCGAAGAGGTGCGGCGCGTCGAAAACCAACAACGACGAGATGCGCGCTTGACGGACGATCACCTTCGACACGCCGTGTCCGGACTGCGTTCCTCTGACGATGACGACTCGACCGTGTACGACTATGACTCGCCGGAATACGACAATACAGGCGTACTTCGATCGTGGGATGATAGATACATGACAGGGTTCCGTTACGACCCACGTACGGACTATGCGGAGTCCTCAGACATAGGTAGGATGACAGTAATGTGCAGGCACTGCAGGGCACGTAAATGGAACGGTGAACCAAATGGCATTTGTTGTTCTGCCGGAAAAGTCATCTTGGAGCCACTACAGGAGCCACCGGAACCTCTCAAGTCTCTTCTTTTGGGGCGACATCCGGAATCGAATCAGTTCCTTAAATTAATTCGAGTATACAATGGCGCGTTCCAGATGACTTCATTCGGTGGTAACGAAGTAAGGGAAGGCCACTTCATGCCGTGCTTTAAAATTCAAGGTCAAGTCTACCATAGAGTCGGCTCGCTGCTCCCGGCCGACGACGCCACGTCATCATTCTTACAGGTCTATTTCATTTCCGATCGCCAAGAACAGGCCGACGCGCGGATGGCGACGACGCGCAACCTCAACGACGGCGTCGTGATGGACTTGCAGGATCTCTTGCACCAACATAACGCGTACGTACGGGACTTCAAATCCGCTTTAGAATCGCTCCCCGCAGACGGCCAGGACCAGTATAAGCTGGTGATCAGCGCCGACAGGAGACGGCCCGGCGCGCCCGCCGGCTGCTACGCCGCGCCCGCCTGCAGCGAGGTGGCGGTGCTGATGGTGGACGCGGAGTGCGGCTCGCGCGACATCGTCCTCCGCACACTCCTGCAGCGCATCTGCGAGACTCACCGCGCGTACGACAGCCTGCAGTGCCCGCTGATGTTCTGCCGCGGCGAGGACGGCTACCACTTCCTGCTGCGCAACCGCGACCCGAACACCGCCCGGGAGACGGAAAAGAAGACCTCCGCGCTGCAATTTTATTCTTACCGCATTATGGTCAGGGACGGCGAACTAAATTACTTATTATTGTTCCGCCAACTGTTTAATCAGTTTTTAGTAGACATGTACGCAAAAATTGAAGCCGAACGTTTGCTGTATATCAGGACCCATCAGAGTCGACTCCGAGCGGAAAATTACATTCATTTAATGGACGCCCTGCGACAGGACGGCGCACCCCAGGACATCGGACAGCGCGTGATCCTCCCGGCCACGTTCACCGGCAGTCCCCGCAGCATGCACAACCACGTGCAGGACGCGTTCGTGTACGTGCGCAAACATGGCCGCCCCGACCTGTTCGTCACCATGACCACGAATCCCAAGTGGCAAGAGATAATCCGTGAATTATCACCAGGTCAGGTTTCATACGATCGGCACGATATTATGTCTCGAGTTTTCCACCTAAAATTAAAGAAGCTCATGGATCTTTTCACCAAGAACCAGATATTCGGTGCCGTGAAATGCTTCATGTTCACCATAGAGTGGCAAAAGAGAGGCCTTCCGCACGCGCATATCCTCATTTGGCTAGAGGCCAAAGTAAGACCGAACCAAATGGATTCGATTATTTGTGCGGAGTTGCCAGACCCGACATCGGATCCAGCTCTATATGAAATAGTGAAATCTCACATGATTCATGGGCCGTGCGGAGCCGTAAATCCACAGTCACCCTGCATGAAAAACGGCCAATGCTCTAAAAGGTTTCCTAAAAGATTGACCCCCGACACGATCACGGGCGATGACGGCTACCCGACTTATCGGCGGAGAAGCCCAGAAGAAGGAGGATTTACAGCTTCTCTTCGCATTCGGGGTCAGAACATAGTCGTAGATAAAAATGGGTTGTGCCATTTTCGCCAGTTCTGTTGCGCGCAATGAAAACTCATCTCAACGTAGAGTTTTGCGGCAGCATACAGGCCATCAAATACCTGTGCAAATATATTACCAAGGGTAGCGACTATCTCACATTCACCATAGAAAACGAAAATGACGAAGTTATGCGGTACCAAACTGGCAGGTACATCAGCACCTCAGAAGCGGTTTGGCGAATTTTGTCATATTCGATTCACGAGCGGTTCCCTCCAGTGCTACATTTGGACGTCCATCTTGAAAACGGACAACGCGTCTACTTCGACCCTGGCAATGTCCAGCAGCATGTCGACAATCCCAGAAATACGACTCTGACTGCATTTTTCGACCTGTGCAGTAATGACGCATTTGCTAAGACGCTAATGTACGAGGAAGTCCCGGCCTACTACACATTTAATAAGCAAACGGGAGTCTTCAATCGTAGACGTCGGGGTGTGTCTGTTGATGGTCATCCGGGAATTTTCAAAGAAAATACACTTGGACGTGTATTTACCGTTCACCCAAACAACAGCGAGTGTTTTCACTTGCGTTTGCTGCTTCACAATGTACGCGGGCCCACGTCTTTTGCAGATCTGAGAACAGTGGATGATGTGGAACATCACACATTCCAAGCAGCATGCGCAGCGCGCAATTTGCTGGAGGACGACCAACATTGGGACCATACCCTCGAAGAAGCCTGCGTGGGTCAAAACGCATCACAGCTCAGGTTACTATTTTCTATAATGTTGGTCTTTTGTCAAGTGTCGGATGCCCACCAGCTGTGGAATAAATACCGAGACAACTTGGCAGAAGATATCGTCCAAGACATACGACAGAGAGATCCTGAATTTGAGCGTGATTTCTATCGTCACGCGATAGATAACAATTGTTTGCTCAGAATTCAAGCGACAGTTGTATCTATCGGTGGACACGAATTGTCGGAGTACGGACTTCCAGTACCAATGCCGCCGTCTGCAGCTGATGCAACTAGCAACCGCGAATACGCAGAGGAAACGCGGTATAATACAACAGAGTTGTCACGCCTCATTGCCAACGACGAACCACGGCTTACGCTCGCACAGAAACAGATTTATGAGGAAATTTTGGAAAGTGTCGCAAACAACGGCGGTAAAACGTTTTTCTTGGACGCACCCAGTGGCACTGGAAAAACTTTCCTCATAAATTTGATTCTGAATAAGGTGCGAAGCGAACGCAACATCGCATTGGCAGTGGCATCATCTGGGATTGCCGCAACGTTGTTACCGGGTGGTAGAACGGCGCACTCGTGCTTTAAAATCCCCCTGACCGCTGATATGAGTGACTATCCGGTTTGCGCCATATCAAAAAATACTGACAAAGCGGCCATTATCAGAGACTGCGTCTTGATAATTTGGGACGAGTGCACCATGTCACACAGGAAGTCTGTAGAGGCCGTAAATAGGACGCTACAGGACATTCGCGATGACACTAGGTTGATGGGGGGTGTCACGTTTATGTTCTGTGGCGACTATCGCCAAACTTTACCCGTTGTACCTAGGGGAACCCGTGCTGACGAGGTGAGTTCGTGCCTGAAGCGCTCACCTATATGGCCTCAAGTCCGACGTTTATCGTTGCGGCAAAATATGCGTGTACAGGAAGGAAGTAACGACAACTTTGCCAAGACACTCCTATCGATTGGTGATGGCACAATGGCGGAATCAAATGGCGAAATTAAACTCCCCCCTTCACTTTGCAGCAGCACAGCAGACGTAAACATGTTAATTAACTACGTTTATCCCGACATGACTAATTTAGGCAACAAAACGGACGCCTGGCTGTGCGAGCGTGCCATCCTGGCACCGAGAAATGAAGACGTAATAAAAGTCAATAATGATATATTAGACATGTACGATGCAACGTCCAGAACGTACTTTTCTATTAATGCGGTTGTTGACCGAGATGAAGCCACAAACTATCCCACCGAGTTTTTAGAGTCATTGAAAGCATCCGGTCTTCCCGCACATGTCCTAAAAATAAAAGTAGGAGCCCCGATAATGCTCATGCGAAATCTGTCTCCACCAAAGCTCTGTAACGGGACCAGACTCCGTGTGACTCGGCTGCAGAATAACATTATCGAAGCCACCATCCTCACTGGTAGCGGGCGAGGAGAGAGCGTACTGATTCCCCGCATCCCATTAATACCATCGAATTTCCCGTTCCAGTTCAAACGCCTGCAGTTTCCAGTGGCAGTTTGCTTTGCGATGACCATTAACAAATCACAAGGTCAGACACTGGAAACCGTAGGCGTAGTAGACCTTCGCTCAGCGTGCTTTTCGCATGGGCAATTATATGCAGCCTGCTCGAGAGCGCGCGCCAGCAGCCGCCTATGTGTCTGTGCCTCCACATTACGTGACGATTCCTTCTACACGACAAACGTGGTGTACAAGGAAGCTTTGGTATGAGTTTTAGTACATGCATTGAATATGAGAAATTGAACCCTTTATTTTAAGTAATAATAAATAATAGACACGTTACACTTAAGTAATCCGTTATTTAAGAATATTTTCGCGACCTTAAACATAATGACTTGAACTACGCTTTAATTGTAAATAAGCGTTTGATATGTTTGATAGATATTGGTGTATTGTTTTTTTTTACTTGATTAAGATTGCTCTTGATTACAGTCACTCTAATCCTAATAACATGTCTAAATCGTAATATGTATTGTAATTGTTAAATTAAAATATGAATGTTGTTATGTTGTTCTTTTATCTTACACTTGCTAAGGTTTTACATTTCACCAACCATTGAAATCGACAAAATGTGCAGTTTGTATATAAATTCGTCAGAAGCAGGTTTTACCTATTCACTGTAGCTCCTTCATCGGATCTTATGGGCATCATACCATACCATACATATAAGTATGTATTAGTTCAAGCTGACCGTGCAAGCCTTCTATTCCTCGAATGTTGAATGATTTAAGCGTTATCACTATGGGAAAGATACCTATTTTTCTTAAACTTAGTAAACATTAGTTTGGGACTAGGTTGATTTGTGTAAGATTGTCCCTTAATATTCATTTATTTATTTTATTATTTAACTAAAATTCCGTAAATAATGTGTTGTACAAAAACTTCTATGTAAGTAGGTATTAAAAATAAAAATAGACTAATGATTGGTTCACCTACAAAATTTGATCACAAGTTTAATAATAATTATACTTTGATTTAATTGAACTTTAATATATTTTTTGTACAAAATGATTTGCGTTTCATTGTGTTATTTGCTCTAAAATATTTAACCCTTAAATGCATGAATTAAAAAAATACAATATTCAAAATATTATTTTATTTCAAATAAATGTTTCTATTTTTCAACCAGTAATTCATTTTTGTTTATGTAAGCTGCATCTTACACTATGCATTTAAGGGTTAAAGATGGAAACAGTCTAATACGTACCCATAAATAAAGAATTATATTCCACGCGGACGAAGTCGCAGGCAAATTAGAATCAATTTATCCTTTGTCATATAAATATTTACGGAAAGGTGAAACATGATACGTGGGAATCACACATAAGTGCTACCAGTAGCGCCATCTGTGAGCTTTAAATAGTAGTTTTCCCCGAAGTGACGTCCGCAGCAGAGTTTTCGCAATGGCGAAGTGAGTGGTTTGGTCTGTAATTTGTGTATTGTTTTACTAGCTTTTACCCGCTTCGCTCGCGTTAAAAGATACGTTCACTATATTACTACGACTTCTTATACAAATTTTAAGTTAATTAGTGATACATTTAAATGTAATACTATGCGACTACAATTAATTTCTTTAATTTTAAAACAACTGATTCAAATTTGACGTTGACAGCTCTAGGGCCGTTCAGCGTTCGTATGTGTTAAACAAAATATAAACTAAACTATCTCAAACAATGATTGATTAAACTTTTAAATATTCTTAAGAGATGGTGACTAACAGAGACGGGAGGCAATAAGAAAAAACAATAACGCAACACGAAGAGACGGTATCGAAAAAAACGGGGGGCTCGGGGGGCGGAGCCCCCCGCACTCAGAAAAAAGTAATTAGCTAAAACTGAAAAATTTAAGTAAATCTGATAAAAGGCTTAGTGACCTGTAAATATGGTGATAAAGAAAACATAAAACCTTAAAACGCTAAAAAGAAAACAAGTCTGATCAAACTTTTAAGTAGGTAACCTAAAATGATAGTGAACTAATATGAACTAAAAACGAATCTAAAAACTACAACGAAAACAAATCTTTAAAACGGAATCAAGAAAGCAAGTCTGACCAAACTTTTAAGCTAGGATTCTAAATGGGGATGGTGACCAAACCAAACGGGAGCCGCGAAGAAAAAACAATATCTTGGGGCTTGAGTTATCCCAAGCCAATGCCAGATGCCAAGTAAACGTATCTTTTTAACGCGTGCGAAGCCGCGGGCAAAAGCTAGTAATGTATAAAGAGTGCGGTCTTCGCCAACAAACTGCATTGCAGTTTGGTGAAACATATAAAGTGTACCAGTTTGTAATTTTTTTAGCATAATAAATTTAAAAAAAAAATGTTCTCGAGAACGTTATTTCCCCATACAAATCGGGGAACGTTATAGATATAGATAAGTTGGTCCTCATTCTGGCAAAGCGTATGATTTCAATAGAAAGAAGTAAGAAGTCCTAATTGCAACTACTTTTTCCGAATAGTTAGAACGATTGTGCTCCAAGGTATCGTATAGGTATTAGGCGGTAAGTAATACCTCCTGATGCCTGTAGTAGGTCTCCCAGCCGAGGTTCCGTCCGCTTCGCGCGGCGGATGCCTTCGCTGCTTGCACCTGGGCATCTTCTTTTCGGAAGGCTCTATTAAAAGATATCAATTTTTAAGAAGTTTCAAATACCAAATTTAGTCTAAGCCACCACTGAAATCGAAGCTAAAACTGCTGGAATTTTACATCGATATCGTATTTTTTAGGGTTCCACAGTCAACAAGGAACTTTTATTATATGGGTAGATCATAATGTATAGTCAAAATTTGAGCGTTTAAAATGCCTTATATAACTAAAATTGTTATGAAGTTGCGAAAGATAAATTAGTACTAGTAATAAATTTCAACATAAATCAACTTGGGTTGCACTCGACCGAACTTTTATTCCAAAAAACGCTTACCTACTCTCGGATTGTAATGTCAAAACCCGTACCTAACATATAAGAATTTCAAATATTACTATCATAGTCGAATCCGGCCTAAACCAAACCAAAGTAACGTAACTTACTCAGCCAAATTATCAATCACTTTAGTGTAAGTGATATGCTTCTCATCAAAATGCTGAAGCCATTGCTGGCCTCCAGGAGCTAGCGGCACCAGGGCTTGGAGCCGGGCAGACTCCTGACTGTCCCGAGATAACACTTTCGTCGAGAGCAGGTCCAGTCGGCCGTCAAGGGATACTATCTCCTCAGCTGGCCCGGAGATTTGGTACAGCTGGTATCTGAAATTTTGTTGTTTTGTATTGAATCCTTATCATCACTTCGTCAGCCTATTTATTTATTATTAAAATAAGTTACACAGTCTTACCGTAAAACCAAGGCACTGTGAACTACAAAAATACATAACAAGACTTAAAACTAGTTAGATGTAGTTGCTCCGTTGCGTCGTCTGATCTGGTGTAGGATTCGTGCAGATTGCCCCGGATCTGAAGAAACACGACACCCTTCGTCCAACAGGGCTAACATATCTTGCCGCGAGTTCGCTTGTCGCGCGAGTCTGCATCTCGTGTCTCGCTTGTACTGTATTGAAAGGAAAGTGACAGCTAGTATTTGCCGCGCGTCAAAGAGTCGCGTGTCAAAGTTATGCTAGACGTACTGAAGTCTGCACTTGCGATGGTATCCTGCAGCGGCCGCGGCACGCTACACATCTATATCAGGTTATTGTTGATACCCCTTCCAATGCATGCCACCAAGTCCATGCTTATGCCTATGGGCTGTCAGCGCCAAAATAAACTGAAAGTTAACCAAGAGACTACAGTTAGTTGGTAAAACTAAGATAGAGTTAGTGGTAAGTAAGGCTCAAGGGTTTAGAGATGATATTAGACCATGGTGCCATTCTACCACAAAAAATTAAGAACTTTGGTTCGATTCTTACATTCCGCTTAGAGTAACAGGAAATAGAGCCTTTTCATTCCCTACTATCCTTCTTCGCGTCGTGTTCCTCGTTGCTGAGTTTCTTTCGGCTTTCTTCTGAACAGCGGTCTCCTCTTAGGAAATGCCGGTAGATTCACAATCTGACTAGTCATAAGTGCCCTTGTGGCCTACTTACTGGATTAATTATTTCATTTCATTTCATTTCTGAGGGTCGTAATTCTCCGAAACCAGAAGTGTTTTTTCCTTGATAAGATTTCGCCACCTGTGTTTGTCTTTTGCATCGTGGATTGCATCGTGGAGTTTGGTGTTCAGCGATGAACGAACTGGGTCTAACCATCTGGTTGGGATACGGTTCCCCTAAGTACCACCTACTGCTTATTGACGAACCCTAAACCATGTGGCAATATTTTTTAGTTGCAGGAAACCTGCATAGTAAAAAAGAGGAGAAAATAAGTATATAAAAGTTCTTACCCTTCGTATTTCTCATGGCGAGCCTGGGCTAAAGCCAGTATCGCGAGGAAACAAGCCAGCCGCATCATATTGCCAACTAATGGCTACTGATCGGCTTTGTCCGGATATCTTTGTAGATTATACTCATAATACTTACCATGATAAGTAAATTATAAGGATAATCCACAAAGCTTGTTGTTTTATTATCAGCAATTTTAATAATCCCTGGTATTTTGTGGCATTTGGGCATTTCAACATAAAGACTTCGGCCATCGGATTATAAAGGTTTAGGAGTTTCGGTAGCATAACGTGGTCCTAAAAAAGACTCGTTAATAAAAAAAAACAAATTCAAAGCTTAGGCTTTATATGGATATGGGATGATACAGATTCAGATTCAGATTTCTATGCATTATATATTACATATATATGTAGATTACATATATGATATCAAGACTTATGCTGTTATGCCGTTACTAAACTCATTTGAATTAAAATAATAATATTGCTTTGCTAATCCGCAATACGTGCCGGTCAATACGGTATTTGACTTTAGTGAATTTAAATTGTGGGGGTGACATCTATTTGGCATAATTTCTTTTGTCCGAATCTAGTTACGCAAAAGTTTCGCATAATTTGTCTACGCCGAATCTTAAACTTGACGAAACTTTGTTCCGCATAATTATTTTTTGGTCGAAAGGTTGTTTCGCCGAATATTATAGTAGCATAATATTAAGATTGCCGAATTTCAATACGCATAACTTGGTTGTGCATATTTATAATTTAGCAGAATTTGGATACGCCGAAATTATTTTTATAGCATTGCCTATTTTACCTTAAGGCAGGTCCGACTTGGCTTAGGTTAGGTACGACGACGAGCGAAGCGAGGAGGAGCGTTAGGTTGAATTACGACCCTAACAAGCGAGCGAACCGCGCGGGTCTATAACGAGTGGTCGAAAAATCCTAACATTACCCATCGATGCGCCAGAAGAAGAAGTTTGGTTTATGCGAAAGTAAGTTTCTGCGTAACTATTTTATGCGTAAGCAATTTTCTGCCTAAATAGTATTCGGATGTCGCAAATTATGCGTAAGAAGCATTCGCCTTAGATAGAATATGCGTAGTTAGTAAATCTCTGCGAAATAGAATTATGCGAGAACAGTTTCGGCATACATACAATTATGCCTATACTGATTATGCTAAATGGAATTATGACTTAATTATCTGTCATCAAATACCGTATTAGTGCTATTTTGCTTATTTTTCATTCATTGAATGGTAAAAGTTGAGAACCTAATTTTTATAAGTGGTATACGATCGCTCGACATGTTTCGAATCGGTACGAGATTCATTATCAGGAACTACGATCATCGGCCGCGGCCAAATTTAAACTCATTTATTCGTATGCATTTTAACGTGTCTGATATGTCTGAGACTCATGGGATTTTCCCGTTTTTTTTATTCATTATTTAAAGTATACTTCTTAAATATATACAGTTTCCTGCAAAACTGTTTGTACAGTTTGTCTGCAGGTGCGAGTCTCTATGCAATAATTTGAATGTGAATTGAGAACCTTCTCATTTTGGAAGTCGTTTGAAAAGAAGCCGACGTGATAGTTAGTGAGTCAAATGGTGGAAAGGCCACTTGTATCTACGTGATCACGTAATTACCTTATTCAACTAGTTACATGTATATGTTCATTTACTTACCTTTAACAATAATAGTTCTCTCAAAGTACTTGGTTCAATCACGCGACCTCGATCAAAGGCCAACGCTTATAAAAATGATACCTAAATCATATAATCGTAGTGTCATTGAATACAAAAAAAAATAATTCATAAACACGATAGCAACTACTCTACAGAGTTTGATGGCCCTGTTAAGTATTAAATACCTGTGCACCGCTCTTCCTTAGATGGTAAAAGGTATCGCGTTACAGTTACGTCTTGAACATATAATTTAAATTATAATTTAAATTTAATATTAACAGATAAAAAGTAGCCTTTGCTCTCTCCAACAGGTATTTTGTCTGTTTAACAGGAACCTCATTGTATAAAGACGTAAAAGAGAAGGTGGAATGTAGAATAAGCTGGAAATTACTCCACCGACAAAAGCTTAGCTCTTAAATATATGATGATGATAACAGGAACCTTTGGTCCTTTTTACGTATCAGTTTATGTTAAGTTTGCTCGTGGTAACTATGGCGTCGCATACAAATGAGGTCCAAACTTAACGTAACCGGGTTATCTAATCGATGTTTCGCTCTCGTCTGTTTCCGCCGCCCAAACTTAACCAATCATTACGAAATTTTAGGAACAATGATGAAAATAAAGTTTTTTTTCTGTATTTATTTCGCAAGAAGAACGAAGGATTAAGCACCATTCCGATAAACAATGTTCAGATTTGGCTATTTACGTGTAATAATATGGCGTGCTGCGTTAGGCTAGAACAGGTAAATGTTTAATTAGTTTTTTTTTCCTACCAACATTCAATTTTATTCCGTAACCGCAACTTCAGGTAAGCGTTTCACATAAAGCAGCCGGGCCAACCATAATTAGACCTGTTCCAATAATTAGGGTGCCTCCTAATTATGTCAATCGGTGGTCAGTCACCCCGTGTTGTGGGAATTGTGTTCGAGGCATAATTGCAGATCCTGTTTTTTGGCACAAATTTTAAAGATCAGTGGAATACTCTCACGCAATGATGATACTTTAGGTTTTGTATCGAATGCCATTATCTAAAAAACGATCTTAAACTGTATGCACCTTAGATTAATTTAAGAATAGTCCATCATCGATCAGAATTACTCAATTTCTTCCCTATTTTATACCGCAGTAGTAGGTCTACTCAGTAGTAGGACCACAAAGTACACAGATCGACGTCATATTCCATAGAACAAATGGCAACTACTTACCCTCATACTCGTATATCACATAAAAAAACTGAACACATCCAAATAAAACAATACTTTTGCTAACATTATTTATTTTATCTGCACTTTACAACGAAATATAGATATAAATATGGGAACAAACTACATATTGGAATGTAACTCACAGCACACTACAACGATATCACTTATAGTAACATTTTCAATCATATGATTTAGTAATTATTGGAACATTTTATTTTCGCACTAGGTAATTTTACAGTGTTTCTCCTTCAAATATGCGGTTTAATACTTAGTCGTGTTTCGTAATCTGGGAAATATTTAAGTTTTATTTCGTAATACACGGAACAGTTGATGAAAATTATATTTTTTACTATACAATAGGACCTGATTAGGATCCGAGATTAATTCGGATGATCAAAATTTAGGATAATGGAAACGTGGGTTTCCACAACACCTTTTCACTAAATAAAGCAATAGCTTTTTAATATGATTTACACAAAAAAATACTTGGGTAAGGACCAAAAAGTTGGCCAAAATAATATGAAGAAAAAAAAGTATTCGGAAAAGTTCCGTGGTGTGACAAAAATTAAAGATACCATAAGGAACCTTAAAATAAAAGCTTAAGCTACGTTATTCGATGGTATCGTCACTCAACGGTAATTTTAAGGTGATAAACTCTTTGGTCTGCACCCATTTACTTTTTTTTATTGACGAACTGGTTGTAAGGTTTGTATTTTACGCGTAACGTTCGGGCAATCATCAACGTTCGTTCAATTGACAACATTTCATATCTTGATACTAACATTTTATTACTCTTCTGTATTCCGCTTAAAGAGTTTACTGGCTGCTTTTATATTTTTCTTGAGATTACTAATTATTTCATTATTAATTTATTAAAATGTACTAATTGAAAAAAGTTAAAGACTCCAAACCTATAACACAATGTATAGTTAGGTTACTTTAGTCAGGTGTCTAATTAAAAAAATCGAATAACGTTGAGCTTGACATTATTGACAGCTTATTTTTGTTTTCGCGGATAGGTCGAAGACTACAACTCTATGCAGGCATAGTTGTCGTAGATTTCGGTTATGTATTTTCTTATCTTTATTTGATACAGAAAAATATATATAAAAAAAAAATCAGGATGTAGGTACACGACCCAAAGCTCTGTCGATCTCTATATTAATTTCCACCTGTTAGAAATATAAAATGTTGTCTATTGGGGGTTCTGATGGTCCAGGTTCAGATAATGGAGGTTCTACTGATGAATGGCACTTGTGTTTACTTTTGTGGGACATTTCTTAATCTTAACGCATTCTAATTCCATTTATATTGATTATAATAACACATCAAATTCTTATGGCCCGTGTATATTTTATAAATATGTTGGACTTGTAAGTTTAAATTAATAACTTATCAGTTTTGTATGTTAATTTTTCAAAATATTATTGTTAATTTGTAAAACATGTAATGTCTCATTTTCAATGTGGATTCACCACAGTTTTTTCATCGGATTCACCAAAGATTAAAGCACAAAGAAAAATTGAAAAAGCGTACCCTGGCGGAAAAAGCCGGGTATTGAATCCGGTACGTCTTGATTACCGGTCCAACGTGTTAACCTCTCCACCACCCTAATGCCAGAATACCTTTAGACATTCTCCTTACGCTTTGTGTGTCGATTTTCGCATTATTCATAATATAATATATTGATAATACTATTTTTAATTATCAGATATTAGAAGATAACATAAATTTAATTTATAATATATTTCCCATTATTATTGATTTAATCAAAGGTGTTTGTTTAACTTTTATTTATTTGCACTTTCTATAGTGCAATTACAATGTCGCATGTACTGATTGCTGTTTATACATATTTGCTGTCAAACAGTAAACATAATATACGATATGGATTGTATTGCTTTAGCTGCCAATATTAAATAGAGGAACTACAATAATCGAGATCATTAATTATGTTGATATAAATTTGCCAAATATAATACATAATTTTATAACTTGATTTATGTCAATATTTTTTCGGACTCAAACGAAATATGAAAATTCAAACATCAGTTCTAAATCGCTTCTTTATGCAAAGTAAACTAGGTTCAATTAGATTTAAATACATTCTTATATATTGTCAATTTATAAATACATTCAAGGCTAAATTGAAACTACTTACTTAAGACAATCATAAATTGACATTTAAAAATTCCACACAATAAATGCGAATGAATCTTAATGGAAAATCGATCACATTGAAAAGTGAGTGAGTGTATTAGAAACCATTTTGACACACCCATCGAGTACATTAAGTGAAATTGTGTCTAATATTCAGAGTTCCAAAAGTATCATTAACACAGAAAAATACACAACAAAATGAAGACGATTAAAATATTGTAATATACAAAATTAAGATGTCATTAAAGTTCAATGAAATTTTTCCTACTTTGTTAGGTGCCTTCTTTGCGATACAATGATTTCAGATAATTTATAATTAATTAAGTATAACTGAACCATAATTATCAAACATAGCAATGACATTGACATAAAATGTCTAAATTATTTGGTAACAAAATAGGAAAATTACTTGACACAAAGGTAAATTATGACAGAAAAATGTAATGTGATCCACTGCAATTAAATCAGGACTCGACCCTGCGACCCTACGTTTCCGGCGTGCTCTCTCAAATGATTTTTCTTTCATAATCTACCTTTGTGTCAATACTTAAAACATGTGGTATTTCCACATTAAAAACAAAATCGATAAAAAGATTAAATTTAAACAAAATAGGAAAATGTTAATGAAATTATAATTGAAGTCTTAATTTTGTATACTTTATTAGAAATGTATATAGTATGCGAATCGATTTACCACGTCGTACGTAAATCATTGACGAGTTCAAAATACCTTTCTTTGTTTTTTTTATTAGTATTTTTAAAGTAGGTACACGAAATACGAAATATGATTATTGATTACATTCGAAATCTAACATTTTATGAACAATTAACAGGGGAGTTACAATTGAGCACCTAATCATAATAGAATATCCAATATATCAACATATATAATTCACTATACGTAAATCTAATTTAATACATTTAGGTACCATTAAGCTTTAGTATATTAAGTACCATTTTTTTATCTAATTGTTTAGCAAAGGACAAGAACCAACTATTAAATAATCGAATTGTGTTAGTTTGGAATTTAGATAGTTAATCCCACTAATGATAAAGGCAAAAGTGTGGGAGTGTTTGTATGTTTGTCACTTCTTCACGCGCGAACGGCTGGCACTTAAATTTGGTATAGAGGTAGCTGACACCCTGCATTAACAGATAGGATACTTTTTACCCCGACAAAATGTAGTGTTCCCGTGGTATGAGCGGGTAACACCGCGGGGTTGAACTGCCATTTTGCAAGTAGGTTGCAGTTAAAATGCTGCCACTCTTTATCGGCCCTTAACAATATTAGAGTATTTCCAATACTCCGCTGGTAAGTACGTTTATATAAGTATTGTATATGTTAATAATTAATAATTGGAGCGAAAACAAAATTAATAACATATAGTTGGCCTTGTCCTCGACTTTAAATAATTGTTTAACAATTACATATAACACTGGGAAAATCTTTAAGATGAATGTTCATATAATTTCATATAAGTGATTTCGTATAATTTTTAATAGACATAATGTTAATCATAAATTTTACTAACAATAAATAAGTACCAAAAGAATACTGGTCATGATTTCACTACAAAAATATTTTGCATAGGATGTAAGTACATCTAACATTTTTTTTATATAAATATTTATTGATATTAGTGACGCCGTGTTTTCAAGCACCTAGTTTTATGGTAACCTGTTTAGCACTATCATATAACAAAACGTCTTAAACTTGCTAAATTTTCTGGTGTTTTACATAGAAAAGAAGGGCTATACTTCGTAAAAAAACGACATATATATTAGTCAATATATTAAAACACATAATGGAATGGTGGTTTTCATGAATTTTTCATATAAACGCCCAGGACACATGCATCTTGTGGAATGTCATAATATCATATAATCTTATTCTACAAGCAAAACTGACGTAAGAAAACTACATTTCTCATAAAATTTCACCTATATTAAACTTCAAAAGGCATGCCGAAGCTAATTTTAATATGCTGGTCGTATTATGTGAAGTACTATTATGTGAAGGGCTAAGGAGCAGAACTGTCTAAGTTACCTTTTGCAAAATTTTATCGTGCAGACAATTTAAGTTGTGAAATTACGTTATGGCTGGATGCCGTAAATAATATTAAAAAAAAACGGCGAGATTTACTCGTGTTTAGATAGCCATACGATGAACTGGATGATTTTGTAGCCATAGATTAAAAATATCAATATGAATAAAAATGTTTTAGCCAGTTTTTCTCCTTAGCCTGTCATGTATATCGTATTCCTTATTTGTTAATTCACTAATTATGCTTCTTCCTAATAATTTTAGGGTTAAATCAACACGCATTATCATTACCTATTAATAATAATCTTAACAATATAGCAATACATGGAATGATAAGTATAAATAAATATAACAAATTTGAACTAATTGTAACAACTAACGTATAAAATTGTTAAACAATTAAAAATATAAAAACAGGAATTAACTTAATTCGTTGATAGTAGTAGGTATAGCCGATAATTTCACTTGATCATAATTAAAATGATAAAATGAATAATCCAACTTTATTTTAACTGAATAGTGTTTTTTTTGTGAGTAAGACTAACAAAAAAAAGATTATGTGAAAGAAATTTATGTCAAATATTCCTGTTATAATTATTATGATCAATTGAAATAATATAAAGCCGAACTATATATTAAGTATTTAATAGAATCTGTATAATTAATTTAATTAAGTCATTTCTGAGCATTACTTACATTTCCTAGCCATTGTAATATGAATTGTCATGCCATACTGATTCATAATTTAACTATACGTTATTTAACGTCTTATAAATGCGCTATGGCAAGTGAGGTCTAATTAAAACATTTCCATTGTTTACTAAATTTCACAAAAGGGAATGGCACCAAATAATTTCAAATTATGGCTTTCTCATAATCTAGGAATCAATATTATTTAAGGCAAGCTTTGTATAGTTTCATGATCGAATATATTGATTACCAAGCGGCTCTATTATCTTGTTACTGAACAAAACCCAACTAAATACTTAGAACAAAGCTCGTATCTCAGTTTAACATTAGTGGCGAGATACGAGATTTTGAAGCGTAGTTACTTTTTTGCCATTTTAGGGTTCCGTACCTAAAGGGTGCCAATGGGACCCTATTACTAAGCCTCCGCTGTCTGTCTGTCTGTCAGGCAATCCGTCCGTCTATCACAGGGCTATATCTTTCCAGCCGTAAAAGGTAGACTTGAAATTTACGCATAGGTAGTACGGAACCCTGCGTGCGCGAGTCCGACTCGCACTTGATCGGGTTTTGTTTTTCAACAGACATTATAGATTTGTTTTCATAGTTACGATGATAACACGATCGACCCATGATGGAGCTTGCCTTGTAGGTACATAATATTTTAAACATTTAATATCAATACGTTAAATATAATATAAGTTACGATTTTTTGTTTTTAATATGTATATTTTTAATTCAACAATTCTATTTGAATATTGCACTATATTAAATCACCATTAGAACTGCTTTCAAAAGTTTTAGTATAAATATGTTGACGGACAGAGATTGTCTGACGGCACTAAGTCCGTTTTAGAACTACTTGTACTCTTTCCGTGCAATTAAATAAATAAACAATATGTATAAAAAAAACGATTAATAAACGAAAAAATATAGGCTAAGCTCGTACTTTAGCAAACGTTTAACATAATGATATAATATGGAGCTGTCTTTTATAGGAATGCTTATCTATGTCAAATTATTTCGTGACATAATTTCACTCTAAAACCTTAAATAAAATTAGTGGTTACCTTTTTATCGCATAATATAACTTGTCCTAAAATTATGTAAAAAAATGGCAAATGGTAAAGTGTGGAATAACTCACTGCATTCCTAGAAAAAAGTTACAGATTTATCCGTAGTTTAAAAAAATATATAAGATGAAAAAAGAGCTTATGCGGATACCTTGCGGTGTTCAACAGAGCCGTTATGACTTTTTTAACTCGATGTTAGGCCATTACTTCTTGAATACATAGCCTTGATTACTTCTTTCTCTGTTTCTTGAAAAAGGTTATAAATATACGGCTGTGTATATAGTCGCTTTACAAAATAGTTTATAAAAAAATACCGTAAGATTTACCTCGGGTACTTGTCGGGTTACTTTCGTTACCCATTGACGAGCGACTTGATAAAAAAAGTTATATAAAACAGAACATAAATAAAACATGACTTGGAAGTAGTTTAAGTTTACATAAAATATTTGTAATTCTGTATTCGTAAAGAAAAATAAATATTAAATTTTTGGTTTACTACTTTTTGGCTAAACAAGTTTTTTTTTTTAATTACAATTTACAATATTTTTGTTTAACGGCGAGAGTTCGAATTTTTCTTGTTCAAGCCAAAGTTCCAGTGCCAAAGTGTCATTACGTTATACGAATAAAATTATGCGAAACAAATATTATATGAAAAAACATTAGGACAAGGAAATATTATGCGAACCGATGTAAAGCCAGTGGTATTTATATCTTGGTGAGGAGCCCCTCCAGCCCCAGCACCTCGGGCAGCTCGATGTCCTCGAGGCGGATGGAAGAAGGGTTGAAGGGGAACTGCACCGAGAATATCATCTTCGAGTCCATTAGAAGGTTTTGCTGTAACAAGAAAGGATACTTTAATGTTTTTGTGTTCGTTTCGTGGAGACCTGCCTACTGAGCCGACGGTCCCGGGTTCGAATGCCGGCCAGGGCATATATTTGTGTGATGAACTCGAATATTTGTGCTTGGGTCATGGTTGTTCTATATATTTAAGTATATATTTATCTATATAAGTATATGTCGTCTAGAACCCATAACACAAGCCTTCTTGAGCTTAATTTGGGACTAGATCGATTTGTGTGAGGTTGTCTGATATTTATTTATTTTAATGACCATTGATACAAAGATCAAAGTATAAAGAAAAATTGAAATGCGTAACCTAGTGGAAGAACCGGGATTCGAACCCGGTACCTCTGGATTACCGGTCCAACGTAACACGTTATTTATAATATGGGCCATTCGCGAACTGGTGAATTCGTCAATTCGGTCAAATCCATCCTAAGTAATACCTCCTACAATGTGTTTTAAGCATACTTCTGTGCTAGCTGAAATCTGGCGAAATAAGGTATCGTATCATTAAAAACCACTAAACAAACGCTCAAAAATAAACGGAACCAAATAAACTACCACCTTTGGACATTATACTATTTTTAATTGGACAAGAACAGTAAAGAATACGTGTTTTGACTACCTACCGATTTTTATGACGTCACGAGCCAGTATCTTCATAGACACTTAATACTTACAGATCGCTTTTTAACGTTTCATAAAGAGTAGCCGATTTGATCTGTTATCAAACACTGTATTGGCATTAAAGTAAAAAGAGTAATCTGGGGGCACGGCACTGCCGCCGCCAAGTCGAGCAAACGCGGTTGCCGGCACGCCGTAACATCCTTTTCTCGAAGCCATTCAGACCATTTTCAAACCTCGTTATTTTCGGAATAAAAGTTTCTTTTAATCCAGCTTAAATTATTTCAACAAGTCCCTGCACCCGTCAAACTGTAGGTATCAGGGCTGGTTAGAGTCGGAGTTTGTGTGGGAGAATAACCCGCTAATGGGATCTCCGCGCCACAGGAGTAAGCCACTTACCGGTTCCTTGTCGGCGTTGGGCCCCGCCTTCTCCTGCATCTTCTTCTGGATCTCGTGGATGAACTCGCGGGTCACCTTCACCTCGTAATCCTCGGCCGGCGTGTACATGTTCAGGATCTGGAAGGTATACCGTAAATAAATATTGGGACAGTACCACCTCACAGTAAATAAACACATCAATTCTTTATCCCACACCAACAAGTTTTTTTTTTACAATTGAAACCTTAATTTAAAAATGGTAGGCAAAAGGCGGTCTTATCGCTAAAGGGATGACCGACCATAGGGAGGCCGGATAGTGATAGGAAACCAGGAAGCCCGTTTAACGGCAAGGCATGTATAGTGCTTTTCGCAAACATATGCAATGAAATAAAAAATACACCACTCAATAAAATATAATTTAGCTGTTTAGCCTGTTCATAAACACAGGCGCCATGTTTAAAAAAAAATTACTTCCCGGCTTAGGCCTTCAATTTTGTATGAAATTCCTTTACAGTTCTCTCGAGTTGTTCCGCCCGAAACGGGATACTTCGAACCCTGTTATACCGCACGTTATGACGACATTTCATTGCATGTTTCAGAAAAGCATTCTCCAAGCGAAAAAAAATTTAAAAGGGTAGGTTACTACTACTACTTTATAACTTTTCAGAAGAGTTACTGGTAGCAATTATGCGAAATGAGCATTGTGTGGAATGAACATTATTCGAAATGAGCATTATGCGAAATGAGCATTATGCGAAATGAACATTATTCAAAATGAGCATTATGCGAAATGAGCATTAAGCGAAATGAGCAGTATGCGAAACATTACGTTCAGTCAAACCATATTCTGCCAAACATTAGTAAGCCCCATAATAGCCATGCCCTCATGTCGCCACTAACCTTGCACACTTGCATGGCGGTGAGGTTGGAGCACATGTCCACTGTGCTCTGCACGTCCGCCTGCAGCAGCTGCACTGCCTGCGTGATCGGCTCCAGCACGCTGAGGATTCCTCCACCTGGGATATACTCCTGCCGACACTGACCTTGCACACTTGCATGGCGGTGAGGTTGGAGCACATGTCCACTGTGCTCTGCACGTCCGCCAGCAGCAGCTGCACTGCCTGCGTGATCGGCTCCAGCACGCTGAGGATTCCTCCACCTGGGATATCCTCCTGCCGACACTGACCTTGCACACTTGCATGGCGGTGAGGTTGGAGCACATGTCCACTGTGCTCTGCACGTCCGCCAGCAGCAGCTGCACTGCCTGCGTGATCGGCTCCAGCACGCTGAGGATCTCCTCCACCTGGGATATCCTCCTGCCGACACTGACCTTGCAGACTTGCATGGCGGTGAGGTTGGAGCACATGTCGACTGTGCTCTGCACGTCCGCCAGCGACTCCCTCGCCTGCAGCAGCTGCACTGCCTGCGTGATCGGCTCCAGCACGCTGAGGATCTCCTCCACCTGGGATATCCTCCTGCCGACACTGACCTTGCACACTTGCATGGCGGTGAGGTTGGAGCACATGTCCACTGTGCTCTGCACGTCCGCCAGCGACTTCCTCGCCTGCAGCAGCTGCACTGCCTGCGTGATCGGCTTCAGCACGCTGAGGATCTCATCCACCTGGGAAATGGGAAAGAAAAAACATTTATTCGGGGACAAAACATTATAATCAGGCATCTTATTAATAATTAAGCATACTTACGTTCTTCTGTCCATATTCCGCCAGCTGTTCTTTGATCCAGTTCTCCAGGTGGGAGATGTTGTATCTGATCTGCAGGCCTTTGGCCCAGCAACAGAGGTCTTTGCGGAGGAGCAGCTGGTTCAGGCTGTAGGCGCAGATGTAGTAGAACAGCTGGAACAAATGTTAAAATGTGGTTCATCATCATCATCATTTCAGCCTATTGCAGTCCACTGCTGGACGTAAGCCTCCCCCAGGGTTTGAAATGTGGTTGGTTATACAATATTATAAAAAGTAAAGTCGGTTTACGGACGATAATTTTACGTGATAACGTCATAGAGTCAGACCATCTTCCATGGTCCTGTACACTGACATGTTAAACCATACGAATTGACTTACTTTGTATAGTTTGACAGTTCTTTGGGCTTGGAAGAGATAGCGTGGTATGACTCTAAGAAAACATTCATGAAAAATTGCATACTTATAGCAATTGAATTTCGGCCGATGGAGTGGAAGGGAGATAGATGCGAGTGGCACTTCTGTACCTAGCAGGTGATGAGCTACAACTGATAATGCTGTAACACTAAAACATCTGAAAGTAACACCTTAGTCCATATCCGTCCGAAGTTATTTAATGTTTACGGTGAAGGCAACACACAGAAACGCATTTAGCTATGTAAGACTATAAAAGATGAATATACAAGATGGTATGAGGTTTCGATAAGTCGCTGGCTCATTATTACGGGGTTCTGTGCAGGGACCGGAACCGCTTACCCATAACCCAGGTTACCTTAGGGTTTTGAACGGGTTTCTTATAAAGCTGATTATTCCAAACCCCTACACTTCGGTAAGCGTTGAAACGGCTTACCGCTTAACACAATTAATCTCTTCGATCGGGTTAATTCGGGTTAGCAATTACCGATATTAAAAACCTCTGAAAGGGTTACCGCCTCATGCGCTGATTATTATACGTGCAAGTTATTTTAGATCTTACGTAAACCACCTTGTCGCTGTATTTACATTGTAAAAGTCAGGTGTTCGATTTTTTTGATTATCAATATATTAATTATAAAGTAAACGTGGCAACGTCGCATGCGTTAGTCCTATTTGTTATGAAAAAGCTGCATGCACTTTGTGATGGAAGCAAGCCGTTTTGCATAACGAACTGACCGAGTGAGCAAAGCGAAAAGTAAAAAGTGAAAAGTGAAGAGCGACGATCGAAGATGAACGAAAAGCGAAGACAAACGAAGAAGAGCGAAGAGCGTAGCTCGAAGAGTGAAGAACCATGAAGAGCGAAGAAGAGTGAAGAGCGAAGATGAACGAAGAAGAGCGAAGAGGGAAGATTAACGAAGAAGAGCGAAGAGGGAAGCTTAACGAAGACGAGCGAAGAAGGAAGATGAACGAAGAAGAGTGAAGAAAATCGAAGAAGAGTGAAGAAAATCGAAGAAGAGTGAAGAGCGATGATGAACGAAGAAGAGTGAAGATGAACGAAGAAGAGCGAAGAGGGAAGATGAACGAAGAAGAGTGAAGATGAACGAAGAAGAGCGAAGAGGGAAGATTAACGAAAAAGAGCGAAGAGGAAAGATTAACGAAGAAGAGTGAAGAGCGAAGATGAAGGAAGATGAGCGAAGAGCGAAGATGAACGAAGAAGAGCGAAGAGCGAAGATTGAAGAGCGTGAAACGGGTGAAAAGAGTGAAAAGGGTAAAAGAGTGAAAGGAGTAAAAACGTGAATAACTGATGATAAAATTTACACGCGATAGTCGCAAGCTTACTTTTATTTAAAGGTACCGTACCGTTTGGATGGATAGGGAGGTTGTTTAGATAGGGATGCGACTTTGCACCAGAAAAATTTATTATGAAATAATCGATTATTTTTCCCAACAATAAAATCGATTATTAAATATCGATATTTGTATGAAAAATTATCGATTTAGTCATTAATCGATATTTGTATGAAAAATTATCGATTTAGTCATTAATCGATTTTTTTCTTTTTTCCATCTAGTGACAGATTTCATTACTTCAAGGAACCATTGACAGCTACTGTTTACTTGTTTAGTTAGCTTTTGGTAGTTATCCTTGTTAAGGACAGACGGCGCGTCTTATTTATATCCGTGTTGGTTTCAGGCAAAATTTAATCGATTAACAATTAATATTAACGTTTTAATCTCGATTAACGATTAAAATTGACAATTAGTTAATCTAATCGTACGAGTTCCGATTAATTTAATCTCGATTAAGTTAATCCTCGAATAATTATTAGCGATTAAATTTTTAATCGATTAATTTTTGGCTCGATTAATATTTAGGAAAATACGATATTTTTTGTAAGTCTACGTCCCTGCCTATAACATCTTAGAGTACTGCACTATAAAAACCATCTTGTATTACTGTAACAAGAGGGAAGAGGGATACGAGGGTATCCGTACCAAAAAAGTTTCTAAAGGTACATTTTCAGTCCCTGGTCAAGACATACCTAAGAATTGTATTTTCGTAAAAAGCACAAATGAGCGTGTTCCAACTTTTAATCGAGAATTAATCGTGAAATTTAATTGATTAAAATGACGATTAGTTAATCGTTAATCGTAGACTCTATCGATTAAGTTAATCTAGATTAATATAATCGCGATTAATTTTGACGGATAACTTTTTAATCGATTAATTAATCGATTAAAATTTTTATCGATTAATGCCCATCTCTGGTTGTAGGTAATTGTAGGAAGGTCCTACAATCACCTACTAGGAACTACTAAAAAAAACGTTTGTGAGAAAAACGATTTTTTATTAATGGATTTTTTGTAGTATGGAATTAGAATCGATTAATAAAATCGATTTATTATCTTAAATTCGATTCGATTATTTTTTCACATTCCTATGTTTAGATATCTATTAACGGTCGGATACCTTTAAAAAGACCTGGTCAAAACCGTTTCTGAATGTATCTTTTCAGTCCCTACTTTTTACTTAATACGTGTACGCGTCGAATGAATTAGTTTGTTAGAGGTTCATTTAAAACTTGGATGATGGTCCATGATTTAAAATGACATTATATTCGAATGACTGAACTGAATTGACACGGCAGTGACGTAGAGCGATAAGGCGGGCCGGCGCGCGGGCGCGGGGGACCGCTGAAGAGGTTAACCCTAAGCCGAACAGTAACTGGTTAGTACATGATTAACCTGAACCACGTAACTTTGGGTAAGCGATAACCTTTAACTACGCTTACGGATACCTATATAATACGGATATCGTTATTGTGGGTTGCTGTTGAACGGGACAGCGAAACGATTCGCTTACCATCTGAACGGGTAAGCGCTTCGAACGGCTTAAGCGAAAAACGCGGTTTTCCGGTCCCTGGGCGGAACGTGCAGCCGGCGTTCATCGATTTATAAGACGTTATCACTTCAAAATCACAATTAAAAACATCATTTTATTTTTATGTTTCACCTCACACATATCGATACTTGATAGTCCCACAGTAAGCTCTATAAGCTCGTGCTATCAGTACTAGATGACGATATACATACTTAAATACCTAGAAATCATCCATCACACATTGTTGTTGCAAACGGGACTTAATAGCGTTCAAAAAGGGGTGAATGTAATTACCTCGACGTTTCAAACGTGATGTTACGTTCATGTCTCGAAAGGAAACAAAAAAGGGGAAGGGAGTCTTTTCCAGATTAGAACGTAACATTACGTTCGTAACGTGAAGGTAGAAGTTGCGGGCACATTCTCTCTCTCTGTGGTCGCTCCCTCAAGACTGAGGGTCGTGGTCATCGGTGGTTGTGGATGCTCTACACATAGTTTTCATGATCTGTTGAGTGGAAAACTTGGTTGAGGAAGGGCCCTTCACATGATCGGTCCATCTGGTTGGGGCTTTTTTTTTTTCGTCTATTGATAGGCCCGAGCCTTTCGGCTGTGCTAGGGCGATCTGATTGTGCGGGAGGGGTCACAGAGTGGGACCTCCGTACCCGCAACGTGGTGGGTTTAAAGTGCTGTGTCACTCAAGGTGACCATGACCAGCTAGATGTAGTGTGTATGTGATTGTGGTGAAACAGATATGAGAGAACGTGAGTGTGTGGGATTATGACAAGTGAACGTGAAGTGTCTGGTTGGGGCTTCTAGTCTCCTATATGACAACTTGTCCATACAAAAGGGTGTACCTGCTTGAAGATCATGACCCTGAGCGACGCGTCGACGGCATACGTGTGCAGATGGTCGTGCGCGGCGCTCAGCTCCTGCTTGAGCCGCGCCGGCCCCGCGCCCGGCGGCGACGGCGGCGCGCGCGCCGGCCCGGACAGCCCGCTACAACCACACACACAATAAACAATCATACTCTTGTTTTACGACAAACAATTATACAGGGTGGAATTTTTCTATGGGCCCTGGAGGGGAAGTACCTTAAATCCTTTAGTTAGCTCATTTTACTGAAAGGAAACATTCCTTTATTTTTAAAAAGAAACAAAGATTTTCCAAAATTTGCTAGCCTCAACCGGGAAAAAACTTGTAATAAGTATAAAATTTCATGGAATCTCGTACAACAGATGAGTGTAAGGCTAAGTTTACTGGATAAATTTTATCCTGAACAATAATCCTACTGATTCGTGAAATAAAATATCGAGGGTTTTTTTTTTTATTTTTAGTTGGTTCGATTCCCGGTTGAGGCAAGCAATTTTTGGAAAATCTTTGAATGCAGTTTTGTTTCTTTTTAAAAATAAAGGAATGTTTCTTTTCAGTAAAATGAGCTAACTGAAGCATTTAAGGTAGTTCCCCTCCAGGGCCCATAGAAAAATTCCACCCGGTATAAATATTGACTTATTGAAAAAATGTAATGCAATCCACAGCAGCACTCGAACTGTGGAGCGGATGAATAATTTACAAGATCTGCCAAAGCCCATACACGCCATCGTAAGGGTGGAGCTAGACAAGCGTAATTTGAGTCGCGTAATTTCGGTCGCGCCATACTTAGTGTGACGTGAGCACGTGACATGATGTATGGCGCGACCGAAATTAGAGTCATTTTTCAAAAACATGTACTAGGTATGAGCTGCAGAAATGCATGGCCCATTTATGAATGAATTCATTCATAAACGGGCCATGCAATTCTGCAGCTCATTGTACATGGGGCCTTAATTAAAACAAAACTCAATTGATTCCTTTGTGTTAATAGTTACCCATACTTATATTTTGTATGAGATGTAAAGACGCGATCGTAATTTTGTTTTTATTAAGCATTTAACTATGTACATGTTTTTACAAGCTTTTATTTACTTTAACCTGTCCCGTTGTAATGGAATTTTGCAAGTTAAATTTGATCCACTTTCCGGTTTCCGATTGAGCTCAAATTTTACACAAATATGCAAACAGCGTGACATTGCAATATCATGATAACGTGGAACTGGAAGGTGGCCATAGGAACTCCGTAATAAATAAAGCAATCATATCGACGTTTGGGCTCTTTAGAATCGTCTCTGTGAGCAATTGATGGATGTTCAAAGAAAAGTATGAGTAGTCAGCTATAAAAGCTTCTGACAAAAATGAATTTTTCTTAAACTTTTTTTTTTAAATGACACATTACACCCGTCTGGCCCTTAATATAACCTAACAAGTGACGGTCTGGACTGGGGATAGTGGCGCTACAAACAGCTTTCAAATGTCAATAATGGGCATTATGGGCATTATGTCATATAAATGCATTATTAAACGGCAGAGTAGCGATTTGTCATGGATTTGTCACCAACCTAATTCAAAAGATTGTTTACCGGAATGCTGCTCAATCCTTCGTTCTTCTTGCGAAATAAATACTGAATCCTATTGAAAAAAACTTGCCCTTCATCACTGTGGATAGTTCTGGCTTTATTATGGAAAAATTACTTGAAATTTGCGGAATATTTAGTCCTGTTTCCTCTTTGTTTACATCAGTGACATTCACCGACTTTCAACGTCAGTTACATTACGATTGATTTTCATAACGTATTGTTTGTCATAAAATCGTTAGCCATAACTCTGGTTAACTGGAAGAGATCCCTTATAGGGATAAGTTCGCCTTTGTACCTATATGTTGTTTGTAATAGATGTATTTTTTAACTGTTTTTGTGTACAATGAAGTGTTTAGTTACTCTGTTTTTTACTCTGAAATTATTAACTTTAGAAGATTTTTTAAAGTAAAACGTAAAAAGTGTATTACAACAATCCTGAAAAGTTGTTTCAGAGAAAAATATAAATTATGATGACAAAAATTATGACTATTGACAATTATGAATAAGAATGTTATGTGAGCCAATATGGGCCCGTCTAATATACTAGTTGACTAAGACCGCTAGCTTTGAGGACATTCGGGTACTATTAAACTAAACATTTAAAAAACATATTCTACTAAATACATGATGGTTGACAGATTCATAGTCTAATAACCTAATTAAAAACACTCCCGACACAAGTTGCTGATCATCATAAGATCCTCATTCAATGAGTGATGTAGAGAATGCTTCTAAAACTGAATATAACTACAAAATTTGGAATTCTTAGCTTCAATATTGACTGAGATCTTGTAACTTGTTCCAATTAAAGCTGAATATCTTGGAAACTACTGGTCCTGTTTCCACCAAACATAGCTAAGAGCCATCTCTACAGATGAGCTTCGATTAAAAGAAACTGCACTTGAATTGATCCATGTATTTGGGAGCTACGATGCCAGATACACATGTTAAACTTATACCACTCATATTCAAAAATTTCTAAAATCGGTTGAGAACTCGCTGAGATCTGCGCATTGTCACAAAGTCCATTCGAGTCGATCCATGGGAGCTTCGCTCGCTCCGCTCCAAAAATTGGCCCCAATGAAGATACGAGGATTTCTTTTTATTGTGGACCTAACGATTTTTTTTACAACTACATACAAGTGTTAAAAAAGTTAAGACGTTTATCTTTATAAATAAAGCTTATAAACAGACGTTTATCTTACTTTATATTACACGGGAACACTACATTTATTCGGGATAAAAGGTAGCCTATGTGTTAATCCAGAGTGTCAACTACCTTCACACCAATGTATCAATATTGGTCCAGCCGTTTGACCGTGAAAATGTAACAAACATAAAACACACAAACTTTCACCTTTAACATTCACAGCGGACGTGCCCTAGGAACAAACTTGTATAACGATGAACGCATATTTGCGACGCTGGCAGTGAATGCGTTCTAATATTACTATTTATTACCATACCTGTGCTAACTCGGGGCACGTTCTAGGGATAGAATATCGATAAAAAAGATGTCGATATAATTAAATTAATATATGTGCTCATTTTTATTTTATTTATTTATTTAGTCTTTATTGCACAAAAGAAAACTTATCGTACAAAAGGCGGACTTAATGCCATGAGGCATTCTCTACCAGTCAACCTTCCTCAACCTCATTGAACATTCTCGATTACTATAAAGAGGTTCGATGTCATATCTGATCTGATATTGAGCCTCTTAAATTAAGATAATAAAAGTATGAGGATGTCATTTCAATCAAAATGACAATTTACTTATATTGTGAAAATTATTTTAAAATAAACATGTAAATACACGTTTTAATATGTTTATTTTTTTATTTGAAAATGTGGAGAAAAAACTAAAATTTGTTTGTCGATGAAATTAGATATTGACAGTAACATCGATATATATTATATATTTTTTTGTCGATGAAATATTTTGCTACTTACGTTACTTTCCTATAGGTGCCCCAAGTTATCTCAGGTATGTTTATTATTTATTTAATCTGTTTATCATTTACTAGCATTAACCCGCGGCTTCGCCCGCGTTCCTATACAATATACATTATCCTACGGGAACGATGCTCTTTTTTTCAGGTTAAAAATAGGCTATTTGTTAAAGTTAGGGTATTATCTGCTTATCCCTCATGCATATCCGTCTAGCCGTTTTATTGTTGAAAAGCTTGAATGCATTTATTACGGCTGCAGGAAGTTTCCCGATGACTACTCCTCCAGTCCCTCCGCGCCGCCCGCACTGGCCTTGACGACAATCGAGATGGCACCAAATACAAATTTAAACATCTATTAGGTTTAAGTTTAGGTCGTAACTCTCATATTCTTGCTCTTCTTTATAGTATACTTTTTCATCCTGCAACTTCCCGCTATCTCAAAGAGCGTTTCACTTATCTAACTTCTGCTCGATCTGCCCAAAATTTGCTCCTTGCCGTACCTTGTTCCGTCTCAAAATTTTGTAATAATTCATTTACTTTTAAAGCTGTCTGTTTATGGAACTCCTTGCCTGTTAGCTTAAGGCGCGCTAAATCTCTTGTTTCTTTCAAAGCTCAACTGAAAGAACACTATCCCTTTCATAATTCGTATTTTATTCAAATGATCCTATTATCTGTTGGCTGAATGTATGTATGTATTTTTGTATTTATTTTTTATTATATTTATGTGTATATTATTATTATTAATATTCGATTTTTGCACCGCCTAATAACAAAATCTTATTTTTTCAAGTTCTCCACTACCCAAAGGTTGACTGGAAGAGATCGCTCTTTAGCGATAAGACCGCCTGTTGTTTACCTCTAATTGTAATGTCTTGCATTGTATTTCTCATGTATATTTTATGAGGTGTGCAATAAAGAGTATTTGTAGGTTTACTCATTTATTGTTAGAAATACTCCTGTGAAGTTTCGAATATAAATAGTCTAATCTTGTTTTCCCATACAAACTTTAGATCTTTCTATTTCACCCCCTTTAGAAAAATCGTTTATTAGTACGTATAAGGAACCTACGTTCCAAATTTGGACTCTTTAAAATCAGCGGTTTTGGGCTGTGCGTTTAAAAACGACACCTATTTTTTTAGACATTATTTAGACATTTCTACCCCATCGCGCCATGAGAGATGGTATTACACGTCCGCCACGTTGAATTTTAAAATCATTCTTTTTTTAGTAATCAGCGAACCGATAATCCATAGAAACCAACTATTCCCTCTTCCCTCTTCCCTCTTCCATCTTCCCTCTTCCCCCTTCCTTCCGGGATACAGCGACCCGATAAACCATAATAACAATACCCATGTTGATTTTCAGACTTTGTCACCACATTTCTCCCTTTTAGTTGAATTCTCAAAAAACCGGAAACACGTGTTTTCTCATTTATTGTAAGAAGTACTCCTGTGCACCCCTACACCTTATAAGGAACCTACGTGCCAAATTTGGACTCTCTAGAACCAGCGGTTTAGTATTTAGACATTTCAACCCCATTTCACCCCAACAGGGGAGATGGTAATTCACGTCCGCCACGTTGTTTTTTATTTTATTTTTTCTTTATTAGAAGACCAACAGCTTTGTAACATACAAAAATAATCTACGGATAAGATACATTTAGTGTAGCCAATAACAGGTTGTTGTTTTTGTAATCAGCGACCCGATAAACCATAAAAACAATACCCATGTTGATTTTCAGACTTTGTCACCACATTTCTCCCTATTAGGGGTTGAATTTTCAAAAAACCTGAAATACGTGTTTACTCATTTATTGTTAGAAATACTCCTGTGAAGTTTTAAATAAAATAGTCGAACTAATCTTGTTTCCCTATACAAACTTTGGGCCCTCATTTCACCCCTTTAGGGGATGAATTTTGAAAAATCCTTTCTTAGTGCACCCCTACTTCTTGTAAGGAACCTACGTGCCAAATTTGGACTCTCTAGAACCAGCAGTTTAGTATTTAGACATTTCAACCCTATTTCACCCCAACAGGGGAGATGATAATTCACGTCCGCCACGTTGGATTTTGAAATCGTTGCGGTTTTTGTAATCAGCGACCCGATAAACCATAAAAACAATACCCATGTTGATTTTCAGACTTTGTCACCACATTTCTCCCTATTAGGGGTTGAATTTTCAAAAAACCTGAAATACGTGTTTACTCATTTATCGTTAGAAATACTCCTGTGAAGTTTCGAATAAAATTGTCTAACTAATCTTGTTTCCCCATACAAACTTTGGGCCCCCATTTCACCCCTTTAGGGGGTGAGTTTGGAAAAATCCTTTCTTAGTGCACCTTTACACCTTATAAGGAATCTACGTGCCAAATTTGGACTCTCTAGAACCAGCGGTTTGAGCTGTGCGTTGATATGTCAGTCAGTCAGTCAGTCAGTCAGTCAGTCAGTTTCTTCTTTTATATATTTAGATTAAGTATGACAGGGTTATACGTCGATTACAGCTTATATATTAAGTTTTATTTATATTACTGTGATAACGCTTAAGTTAGCACATAGATAGCTCGGGATATACACGATACTTACTTCCCGGTAGCACGGGCAAAGCCGCAGGTATACACTAGTCATCATACATTTCTAATTATTTACAACATACGAATTAGAAGTGCTCTGTTACCTCAACACTTCGTCAGGATGATGTCCAGTTTCTCTTAAAATTCAAACATATAATATAAACTAAAAACGTTATATATCAAAAAATAAATAAAAAAATACCAGTTCTTTTTTCGATATAGATAATCAAATAAAGGATAAAAAAAAATACTACATTTTCACATATTCGAAAGTACCCCTCTTTCTAATAAACATATATGCATTTCAAAAGTTCCTCATTGTTAAAACGTAAGTGACAATTGGTCACAGCGCAGAAAATTCAGTAGGATTATTAATAAAGCCGATTTACTATGAAAACTGCAGCGCTATCAGACTGAGGGGGCTTCGTTTGTCACGCGAGTCTCCTCCTGCTCACAAGGTTTTGAAAGGAAAGGAAAGTGACTGGTAGTATTTGATGCCCGACAAAATCGCGCGTCAAAAGTTATGCTAGACGTACTGCTGTTCTCCTTGTGCGTTGTAACTGTCAAGTTTTCCACTAGGTTACCACTTTGGTAACGATTTTGAACTGACGCCCAATTCTTTCACAATTCTCTGAATATTATCAAAACTAATACGAATAATAAAATAAAAAAGATGGTTTTGGGTTCCGTGGAATTTAATATTTAATTTAATTTAATATTGTCTATTATCATGATCCAATAGAAATGTAATAATCAAAGATAAAATAAGGAAAGATAAGATAAATATGAGATTAAGAAAACTTAGTTTGTACAACCTGATCTCTTCGTATTCCAAAATGGCGCCGACGATCAAACGCTCCACCTGCCTTTCCAAGAGCGTGATGACACCTGTAACAACAATAAGTTTCTGTCAAAAATGACATTTTAGTGGCAAGCTTTTATAGCCGACTGTACTTTTCTTTGGATATCCATCAAATGCTCACTAAGACGATTCTGAAAAGCCCAAAAAAGTCAAAGTCAAAGTCAAAGTGTTTTATTTGTTAAACATAGGTGATGGCTGCATAAATACAGAGATGTTACATTTCCTTGTGTTGCACTATTCCAAGCTCGGTAGGATTGCTTTTTCTATTATAGAGTTCCTATGGCCACCTTCCGGCTCCATCATCAGATCAGCCCTATGGTACCATATTGTTGTATTGTCATCAAAGTTAAGTAAGTATGCAAAATTTCAGCTCAATCGGTTGACGATATCTGCTTCAAAAATGAGTTGCAAGATTTCACCCGAACAAACATACTTTAAACATACCATGCAAGCTAAATAAAAGCTTTTAATAAAAATAAAGTTTTATTTAAATAAAGTTGTTTATGAATAAAAAAAAAAAAATATTATTATTTTTAAATAGCCTTTTTAATTGGACTAGGGCTGGGCAAAGGCCTCCCCTTCTTTTCTCCACTCGACCCTATTGCCAGTGCAGTTCTGCCATTCTCTGCAGAACGCGTCCAGATCGTCCCACCATCTCCTTTTCGGTCTGCCTCTGTTCCGGTGTCCATCTTGGATATCGGATGATATAGCTCTTCTAGCTAGCTAGTATATGCGATAGAAAACGCTTAGCGAACCAATGTCCCTACGTAATTGAAGGGGTTCGAGGAACCTAGTACAGAAATAGTGCATTAATGTTTTTCCATCATTCTTTGTCGGAAAAGTAAGTAGGTAAGTGAAAATATAGGTAGGTAATAAGGATTTTATTAACACTTTCGTGAGACATATTTAATCAATGTATTAAGCGGTTTACACTCACGTGAAATTGTCAGGAACGGCCCGACATATTTCTAACTCGTATGGAGTTCTTCATCAGGGCATACTACCTCGCTTTTTATGGCTTCGCGGTAGCTTTATCGAGTACTAAAGTTACGTTAGATAGTGCAAATTAAACGCAACAGGATTCTCCAAATATGATTTTCGAAGAGGACTATATTTATATGATTTAATTACAAATGTATTGTTTTCAGATTTAAAAGGACCAACAAAACACAAGTTCCGATCACTAGACCCTACGGATAAAGTGCATTTTCGGTATGTCGTTGACAAGAAGCTCACGGAAGCCCCCACTCCATCAGATGAGGACGCAAATGCATGCTGGAATCACCTAAAAACCCAGATAAATGCTACACTAGACACAATCAAAGCTAGCAGGAGGGATAGTGACGTGACGGGTAGGACCAAAGAGCGGCTGTTGATACTTGGGATCTGATCCGTGATTGCAAAGAGCAAAGAATGAAAGGTCTGCAATGCTCTGACGTCAGGAAGAGGTACTCCGGTCTTTGGAAAGAAGTTAAGAAGAAATGCCGTAGAGATAAAAACAAATTTCTCTCGAACATTTGCTTAGAGATAGAAAATAACTCCTTGAAATTTCAGAGTAGCCTAGAATTAGAGCTTTCTATACTGCGATCCGAAATAACAGCAGCCATAGCAGCATTGAAATGCAGGAAAGCTCCAGGGCCCGACCAAATAACAGCGGAGATGTTGAGAGCCTTGGGTGAAAAGGGCATTGAATGTCTTAATCACATCTGCAACTGCATTTGGCAAACAGGCAAATGGCCAAAGGATTGGACTGATTCCGTTATTCTACCTCTGCACAAAAAAGGTTCTACTAGGATCTGTGATAAGTACAGGATGCTGGCTCTTATTTCTCATAGCAGCAAAATCCTCCTGCACATCATTAACAACCGCTTAAGACACTTCCTCGACTGGCAGATTCCCCAAGAGCAGGCTGGCTTTGTCAGAGGCACTCGAGAACAAATTCTTAATATTAGGCGGATTATTGAAAAGTCCTACGAATTTAACACCTCATTCGTAATGTGCTTGATCGACTACAGCAAGGCTTTTGATTGCGTTGACTGGCAATGCCTGTGGAAGGTACTCTGCAAGCTAGGGGTCCCAGGGCACTTAGTTGCCTTGCTCCAAACGTTATACTCCGACAACCAAGGCATGGTCAGGATTGACCACACGCTCTCCAAGCCGTTCACATTTAAAAAAGGAGTAAGACAAGGCTGTATACTGTCCCCGGTGCTGTTCAACATCTATGGGGAGTATATCATGCGACGAGTGTGCGAGGACTGGGAAGGTGGCGTTTCCATTGGTGGAACGAAGCTCACAAACCTGCGTTATGCCGACGACACAACCCTTTTCGCGGCCAACGAAGAGGAAATGTGCATCTTGCTGGGCAGGTTGGAACAAACCAGCAGAGGAATGGGGCTTCTCATAAACAGAGCAAAGACCAAAGTCATGATAGTCGATCGCAGCTTGTCGCTCACCATGACCAACAAGCTAATCCTGGAAGTTGTGAGGAGTTCATATATCTGGGCTCCGTCATAGCTGCCAACGGGTCCTGTGAAAAGGACATCAGGAAGCGGATCGGGATGGCTAAGAGTGCTATGACCCAAATGGCCCGTGTATGGTCTGACCGAAACATCTCGAGGAAGACCAAGATGCAGCTTGTTACCTCCCTCGTTTTCTCAATCTTCCTTTACGGTGCAGAGACTTGGACCCTCAAGAAAGCCGACCACCAGCGCATCGACGCATTTGAGATGTGGTGCTGGAGGAAATTGCTCGGGATTCAATGGATGGAACACCGAACCAACGAGTCCATTCTTACCGAGCTCAAGATCCCGATGAGACTCAGCATGCGGAGGAGTTTTGAGTTCTTTGGCCACATTGCCAGAAAGAGAGGGGACGATCTGGAAAAACTGTTGGTAACAGGCAAGGTGTGCGGAAGACGGCCCAGAGGAAGAAGTCCAACACGCTGGTCGGACCCAATACGCTCTACCCTCAAGACCTCAATTTACGAAGCCATCCATGCAGCCCAGGATAGAGTAAGCTGGCGCAAAATAGTCCACGAAAAAGTAATTCAGAGGCCACGACCCTCAGCAGTGAGGATATCGACTGAAGGAGGAGGATGTACGCTAAGTACCGAAATATACGTTTGTTGCGACATAAACGGCCGTAACTTTTTCATACGTTAACTTAGAAGTTTCAATTTTTCACAGCTCCAACGGACTGTAGACTTGAGTATATGGTTTTAATTTCATCTCGATACCTCCACGCGTTCCCGAGACACTCTCGACAGACGGACGGACGCTCAACAAAGTGATCTTATAAGAGTTCCGTTTTTCCTTTTGAGGTCATCATAAACTTAAGAGCTAGGCTCTTGTCAGTGGAGCAATTTCCAATTTTCTCCATCTTGAGCTCTCTCCTTGACGGCCTGGTACGACACGACGTTCATCTTTTCCTTTATTTGGTCCATATAAGCTCTGGAAATCATTTTTGGAGTAGTAGGGCCTCGTGCAGGGTCCGTCCGGATTGTTACTACCGTCTTGCCTGCTAACCCACCGCCAAACAGCAATGTTCGCATTGTTGTGTTCCGGTGTGGGGGTAAGATAGCCGGTGAAATTACTAGCATAGAGGCATTCTATCTTCGTCCTCCGGGTAGGCAAGCACTTGTGACTCCTCTGGTGTTGCAGGTGTTTATGGGCGACGGTAATCGCTTTCCATCAGGCGATACGTTTGCTCGTTTGCCCTCTATGACATAAAAAAAATAAATAATACCTTTTGAGGTACGGAACCCTAAAAACTATGAGCTGACCTTGGTAGATCTGCACGGCGGTGTCGCTGAGCAGCTGGCGATACTCGGACAGGTCGAATATCCGCAGACACTGCTGGTTCTGGCGCGGCGTGTTCTCCTTCTGGTACACCGCGTCGCCGCTGTACTGACGGAGGTTGTTCAGCAATCTGCGAGGAAATAAATATTTAACTCTATTGTAATACTTTATTTATTTATTTATTAAATACACTAACAAAAGAGGCTTATACAATCAAAAAATTAGCCAGCTAATTTTCCAGCTTGTGCCTTAATTACAGGTGTGCAACAGCATCTTTAAGTAGACGGCTTGTTTACTGAATTAGTAATAATAAGAATGAAAATACAAATTTCAAAACACGATGATAAGTACTTAAAAATTAAAGTATGGACTACAAATTAAAAGATTATTAAAATGCAAAGTGATATCTGTGTTTGCATTTCTTTCTTGTTGAGATATAGAATAAAGAGTATTCTATCTATCTATTATTTTTTTTATTTAGCGTCGTTAGTCCTAGGTCTAACACCTAAACCGAATTTCTCTACATCAGAATGATCCCATGTTTTTCGTATGTAGATTGATAAACCTCACAGTGTAGCATGTCGGTGATACTCGATGTCTAGTCGTATTCTGCACCGAAAACCTAGGAAACGATACCAATGGCTATTTATTATTATTTATTATTATTATTTATTATTATTATTTATTATTTATTTATTTTATTACATGTCACTTACAGTTAATACCATAATATTTTTAGTATGAAGATATTCAGTGAGGTTTTTGTAGTTGTACACTTACCTCAGCATATTAGCGAGCCACAGCGCGCTGTATTCCACACTACGCGCGCGCCGCTTCGTGTTAAACTTACCGTAAGTACAGTCAGCCAAAAATGTGATCTACCACCCTTCGCTCGAGGTTCATTTGAACGTCTTGAAACAACAAGATCGATTTTCCTTTACAATAATAGTGACTTCTGTCAGCAAAGTCAACTTTAGCGATAATTAGATCTCACAGAAACTTTTGTCGGAACTGGTAGACCACTCAAACCACTAAACACACATTCAAAAATACACGAAACAAATTAAGTTACCACAAACTTTTGGATCGTGCTATTTTTAGTGTGTCCAAGAAGTGTCTTGACTTCATTTATGACGTCACAAGCCAGTATCTTCATAGTAAACTTCATACTATGATCGTTTTTGACGTTGCATAAAGAGTAGTTGTAGGAGTCAGTTGGCTCATACACTTGCTTGTTGATGATGGAGTGCGTAGAAAGAACACTGATGTTAAGTTAAGGTTAAACTGGTTTATTTTCTGTTATTATAAAGATAGGTACAAGGTTTAGGTTAATTAGCTGTTCCTTCCGTTGATGTTTATCGTACGCGTGTTAAGTATGCACTCGTCTAGATATAATTCGATATTTTACAAGTTAACAACGTGACCCCAATTGGATCGCAACGTAAGCTAAACCTGCATGTACAGTCAGACTGTACATATTGGGCACCCCCAAAAGAAGGGAGAACGTAACTTTCAATAGAAGGAAAAGCTATTACAAGAAACAAATAATAAAATATTAATCGAAGTTGAACGCGACGTTGTCGTTGGTCGCGCTGGGTGGCCGCGGGCGCTGCTCTCGGCTGCTCGTCGGCCTGCTCGTTCCTTGCTGGAGATTTCTTTCTTTCGGTATGGGTTGAAGCTCGATGTCCTCGTAGTGGGGCTTCACTGATCGAAGGGAGCATTCTTTGCGTTTCAATTTTGGGCAGAGTGAAGGATATCGCCTTCCCACTCCCCACAGGATGACAGCAACGATTGCTGCAGTTAGGAGGAAATAACTGATGGCGTATTGGTGAATATCGTGATTGCTTATGACAGATGGCAATCGTTGTTCGCTCTTCTTCAGGCGATTTATTTTTTCATCGACCTCTTCTATATCTTGATCTGCTTCCGTGGGCAGGTAAAGGTGCGGTATGTTGTGGTAAGTTATGTTTGCGATTTGGTTAATTGACGATGTTAACGTAGGTGCGTTGACGTTGTAATCAATCTTCATCTTGCTGTTGTATTGGCTGAGCGAATGAATAGTTAAGTATTCGGATTGCAGCATGCATCCCTGGGGTAAAGTTATAATTCCAGACGACATCATAGTGTGTGACGTAATATCATCTTCACATATGACTCGCAGTGGGCATGTATTACAACAAACCGCTAGCCAAGCGTTCGGCGAATGCAACTCAATCCAAGCGTCCTTGCATGACGTACTTGTGACGTCACATGGAGTCGTCGTGCGATGACCTATTAGTTTAGCTTCGCACGGGATATTGTCATTATGTAAGTTGAACACCGGGAGATTTTTGTCGCATATAAAAATATCGAGTTTCAGTTGGATGCATTGCTTGAGATCTTCTTGCTTCAAAGAAATGTAGGTATTTTTGTGAAAATTTACCGCGATGTATGTTGAACTAGTTTGTACCGTAACTGTTCCCGATTTAGTTTTAACGGGCAACGGGATGGCACGATGTAGCGTAAAATCCTCGTCCGAAATCAGAGGTATATGTACCTCAAATAGGAAAAAACTGTCTGTGACCCGCGCTTTGACATAAAGCAGTTTGTAAAGATCCTTGACGTCTTCTCGCATGTTGTCGACTGGTAAAGATAAAGTTTTAGGTAGTTTTCCAGCGATAACGTTCATTTGCTCTATTAAGTTCACCGGAGATACGAGGTGTATATCAATACGGCCTTTATATACATCAGTAAGAGTGTTAAAGAGCATTTCTTGAACGTTCTTCAAATTGTTGATCAGTAAGTATGCTGATAACGCTGCAGAATTGAAGTAACTGGTGGCCATCGCCGTTTCCAGCGCCGATTCAATCTTCGCATTGTTAATGTTTGTTTGATTCATAAAATTTACTATGACGTCACATTGCCGCTTGATGTTTGCTTCATTTTTCTTCAAAATCTTGTTTTCTAGTTCTACAACGGATGTTTGATTTTTAATAAGCTCAAGTAAATAGTTCTCATTGTTCTGGATAGCCTTGATGTCGCTTTTGTATTTGTCTGCAAAGCGTTGATCCAAAATGCCGAATAGGCTGTTCGCTAGGTATCCCACTCCGTCGATTAGTGCTCGTTTTTTTTTGTTGGATAGATGTTTGTGCGGGGCGAGTAAAATGGCGTTGTAGTACTGCAATAGTTCCATTTCGTGACGAAGTTGGTCCAGAGTAGTTTTACAGTACCTGGGGTCCGTTTTCTGACACCAGATGTTTACAACTTGAATATAATTAGTGATACGATTTGTTCCCTCCCAGTAGTCAGTTAAGTTATAATACATAAGCAATGTCCATTTGTCATGTATTACTTGTATCTTGCCCATTGTATCGTAGTAAATCGGAGGCTCGCCTTCCAAGCTTGTAATGAGAGCCGTAGCCGGCGCGGCGCCGGCGGCCTGCGACCCCGGCACCAATGCGCATATAGTTATAAAAGTTGTTAATAATGTCAACAGACTATGTGACATATAACCTTTTTTTTCGCGTGGCTCGTGCAGGTTTCTTCACGATTGTTTGTTGGTTTTTGAGTTCTGACGATTGATTTTCTTCAGTTTCTTTATCTGTCGTTTCTAGTGGGAGCGGCGATAGTTTGATCACGGGACGTTTGAGAGTCCCAGTTTGAGTTTTGATCGTTGTTACACGGACATAACCGTCGGCTCCCGGGTGGACCTCCATTACACGGCCCAGGGCCCATTTTCCTGGCGGCAAGTTGTCTTCCTTAACTAGTACAATGTCGTCGATCTTTATGTTTTTTGTAGGTTTGTTCCACTTGCTTCGACGCTGCAGTTGAGATAAATAGTCACTAGACCAAGTTTTCCAGAATCGTTGCGTCATATGTTCTATAAGTTGCCATCGACGACGTATGTCAATGTTTTTGATATCACCATGATCCGCATGAGGCAGAGACATCGTGGGTGATCCAGTCAAGAAGTGTCCCGGAGTAAGGCAGTTGTAGAATTCATCTGGATCTTCTGTCAAAGCGCACAGTGGCCTCGAGTTGAGACAGGCTTCGATTTTGGTCAATAGTGTTGTGAATTCTTCAAAGGTTAGTTTTTGTTCGCCAAGGACTCTTCGTAAGTGGTATTTCAAGGACTGCAGCCTCCCAGATGCCCCCTCCGGTGGGCCATGCGGGGGCGTTGAAGTGCCATTCCACCTCCTTTTTGCCAATTTCATCGAAAAAGGTTGAGTTGATTAACATTTGCTTGAATTGTTCGTATTCATCGCGCAGGACCTTTGATGAACGTATAAAGTTGGTGCCACAGTCAGAATACATGTGCCTAGGTGTGCCTCGTCTCGCACAGAAACGTTCGAAAGCCGCCAGGAATGTTTCGGCACTCATATCTGAGGTGAGTTCTATGTGTACAGCCTTCGTGACTAGGCACACGAATACAACTATGTAGCATTTCGAAGTTTTGACACCCCTGCCTTTGTTTATCTTGATTTCTACGTTTCCAGTGAAGTCAACACCGGAATGCGTGAATGGCCTCGACGGAATTGTTCTTTGCGGTGGTAGGTCCGCCATCAGTTGATGATGGTCGCACGGCTTGAAGCGATGACAGCGAACGCAGTGTTGAAGTTTACTTTTGACAGCCCTGTTACCTCCGATAATCCAGTAACGCTGCCTTATGTAGTTTAGGGCTTCGCGGGCTCCACCGTGTAATGTTGACATGTGACCGTGGTGAATCACTAGGTCAGTCATTCGCCCTTTTCTGGGGAGTATTGTGGGATTCTTCATGCCAGGAGGTAAGTTGGAGTGGTTTAGTCGCCCACCTACACGAATGATTCCCTTTTTATCCAGGAAGGGCATTAGCCTGTACATACAGCTATTTTTAGTTACAAGTTTGTTCTTAAGTAATAAGTTATACTCGTTAGAAAATGCCGTTTTCTGAGTGCATTTAATTATGAGTTCATTTGCCGCTTGTAGTTCGCGTGCAGTTAGGTAGCGAGTGTCAGGTGTCTGCTTGCGACGCAACTTTGCCGTGGCTCGTAATATCCACGCTGTGACCCTGATTACTCGTGTTAATGTACTGTATTTTTCTAACAACTCGTCAATGAAGTTGTTATTTTGTTTCACAGCTAGGGTTGCCTTTATGGTTCCGATGTTAGTAGTAAAGTGACAATTTCTCGACATTTCTTCATTTTCGTTAGGTTCAGGAAGTGATGATAATGACGGTCCTTGCCACCAGAGGTCGTGATGAATCAGTTTGCTAGGATGCATCCCCCTTGAAGCACAGTCGGCTGGATTCTGCTCCGATTTGATGTACCGCCATTTTCCAGCTGGTATTATTTGTTTGATTTTTGCTACTCGGTTGGTCACGTATTTTTCCCACCGAAATGCATCTCCTTGCAGCCACGCTAAGACAACCTGAGAGTCACAGTATGCTTCTATATTAATTTCATAATCTTTGTAGACATCCATAACCTTCTGCATGAGCTGTGATAGTAGTAGCGCGCCGCATAGTTCTAGTTTGGGTAAAGTTGTTTTTTGAGATAACGCGGCAACCCTAGTTTTTGCCGTCAACAATGTTGTTATCGGCTTTCCTTTGTCATCCTTTATGCGAGTGTAGATGACACAAGCGTATGCCTTTTCACTTGCGTCTGAGTAGCCCAATAGTTCAATTTTCTTAGTTATTCCACCAATCCATCGTTGGAGTTTGATGTTTTTTATTAACGGGAGCTCGCTTTTAAGTTTTCGCCATTCTTCTTGGATGTTGTTTGGAAGTTCTTCATCCCAGTTGAGTTGTTTGTTGCTCCAGACCTTTTGAAATATTAGTTTGGCTGTCACAGTGATTGCGCTGAACCAGCCTAAGGGCACCAATCCATCGTTGGAGTTTGATGTTTTTTATTAACGGGAGCTCGCTTTTAAGTTTTCGCCATTCTTCTTGGATGTTGTTTGGAAGTTCTTCATCCCAGTTGAGTTGTTTGTTGCTCCAGACCTTTTGAAATATTAGTTTGGCTGTCACAGTGATTGCGCTGAACCAGCCTAAGGGGTCATATAGGCGTGAAATTTCTGACAGCAAACCTCTTTTTGTCAGAGGGTTTTTCTTATTGTTCACGTTCCAGTTAAATACGAAGTTGTCAGTATTACAATTCCAGCCTAGCCCCAGAGTTTTTTGGGATTCTTCCTGCTTGAAGTCAAATATGTTCTTCGTTGAGACTTGATCTTCAGTTAGGTTTTCTAGTAGTGCTTGATGACTTGCTGACCATTTTCTAAGATTCATGCCGCCACCACGAAGTAACTGAATTAGTGCGTTTTGGAGTTGTTTTGCTGCTTCAATGGAGTCGTGGCCGCTGATGAGGTCATCAACGTAGAATTCGGTTTTCAGTGTTTCAGCAGCTTCCGGATATTTGTGTCCGTCATCAATGGCTAGTTGTTTAAGGGTGCGCATAGCGAGCCATGGCGCGCACTTAAGACCATACGTTATGGTGCAAAGTTGATACTCCTGAAGTCTTTCAGAGGGCGAGTTTCGCCATATAATCTTCTGAAGGCGTTGTTGATCTTCTGAAATCCAGATGCATCGGTACATCTTCTCTACATCGGCTGTGAAGGCATATTTGTAAGTTCTCCATTTTAGGATTAAAGCCTGTATATCCTTTTGTAGGTTAGGCCCTTTTGCTTGTAGACTGTTTAAACTACAGCCGCTGGTAGTTTTCTGAGATGCGTTGAAAACGACTCGTAGTCTTGTGCTGGTAGCGTTCTCCCTCAGGACCCCATGATGAGGCAGAAAACAGTCGGAAGTTGACGTTGAAGTTGCAAGTTTCATATGTTGGAGATCCGAATATTCTTTTATAAAATCTTTGTACATTTCTGCGAGCTTAGTTTGTCTCTCCAGCCTCTTTTCAAGTTGAATAAATTGTGAAATGGCGATCTGTTTAGAACTTCCCAGGTTATCTTCGAAGTTGTTAGACATCGGCATTTTCACGATGTATTTTCCGTCCGATGCTCGTTGAACAGTTTTACAGTAGAATTCTTCACATTCGTCATTTTTGGAGATATCTTCGCTATTTTGGGTGATGTCCTCGTTTTCCCAAAATTTGGCAAGTTCGTTCATGTCGATTAAAGTTATATGGCAGTTGAAAGTTTTTAATTTCCCGCAAAGGATGTATCCTAAGCGAGTTTGTTGAGCGACAGGAGCCTGTTTATCCCCTTTTAGGACCCCGTCCATGATGATATCGGCGTAAACGTCCGCTCCGAGAAGGAGATCCACGGGGCGCGACACGTTAAAGTCAGGGTCGGCAAGTTTCAAGTTTTTCAAGTGAGACCATTTAATGTTGTTGAATGTAGCGTTGGGCAGATTGTTCGTTATTTTGTTAAGGATTAATGCTTCCGTTTTGAATGTATATTCAGAGTATAAGGACTTGCAAGTTATTTCCGTTTTTCCTTTGCAGTTACCGGATAATTCTCCTATACCCGATACAGTTGCATGTAGCCTCGTCCTTGGTAGGTTAAGCAGTTGTGCGGCGTTTTCACTCAAGATGTTTACTTGGGATCCCTGGTCGAGTAAAGCGCGTAGGACAATAAAGTTTCCGTCATGAGCTTGGATTTTAAGTTGAACCGTTGTTAGTAGGACTTCCATGTCCTTTGTAGATAAATGATGGTTAGAAGCATGTTGATTTGAAGTTGAAGGACGAGGCTCGTAGTTATTTTTTGAAGTTGTTATTTGTTTCTTCATATTATTGTGCAATAATGAATGATGTTTTAAATTACACTCTTTGCACGTTTTGCTAGATTTGCATTCCTTGTCGCCGTGGCTAAACAAGCAATTCTTGCATATTTGTAGTTTCGCAACAGTATTATTCCGTTGCGATGCGTCGAGGTCAATGAATTTCTGACATTGCATCAACACGTGTGAGCCGTCGCAAAGCGGGCATTTCCCGTATGCCGTATGATATGTTTTAGGGATCATTTTGTTGTAGTTATAGTTGAAGTTGGGTTTCTTGATTGAATATTCTTTGTTAAAGGGCTTTACGTGTGTCGATTTCTGTGGAACGACAGAGTCCTTTTTGGTGCGTTTCATGGCCTCGTAAGCCATAAATTTGCTTTCCAAAAAATATAGGAAGTCATGTAGGGTCGGAATTTCTCTGTGGTCTTGAAGATCCTTCACGTAATCACTATGCGTGGCGGTATCAAGTTTTTGCGTCATTAGGTATACAATCATCGGATCCCAAGTTGAGGTGTCTAAACCGATGTTTGTTAAACCGCTTAAACATTCGGTTATGACGTCATGCATTTTCTTTAAGTTGTAGGCGTCCGGTTGTTGAATAAGAGGAAGATGCATCATAGTGTTCATGAATGAGATGAATTGGATACGTCGATTGTCGTACCGCTGTGTTAGTATATCCCAGCAGGATTTATAGTTATCGGCGTTGACGGTTAAATGCTGGACTAATCTTTCCGCTTCACCTCGGAGTTTAGTTTTGAGATGCTGCATCTTCTGGGCGTTGTTGATTGTTGGGTTGTTGTGAATAGTTTCAATAAACAGATCTTTGAAAGAAATCCATTGATTAAAACTTCCAGAAAATTCCGGGATTTGGATTCTCGGCGCTGATTGTTGGTAGTGCACCGTCGACCAAATCTTGTTGCTAAGCTCCTTGCGCAGATAATCGTACTTCGATTCGATGTTGATAAAAGTTGTATAATATGTTTGTTGAGAGCCTTTTAGGAGGCTATCAATTTCCCAGTGCAGCTTGTCTATGTCGGACCACTTTGATTTTAATATGCTCAAATTATCTTCCAGTTCCCATTTTTCGTTGCATGACGTTATATCAATTTTTGACATAGCTCGGTCAATAGCTTTGAAGTTACATTCTTGTTTGTTGAGTAGAGAAATCACGCCATCGCTGATATCTTCGTCTAGTCCTGTCAAGTCGAATTTGACGGTCGTTTTTTCTTCCGATAGTGAGTGCAGCCGGTTAATTATGTCGGCCTTAGTTGCCTCGAACATGGTTTTTGTTTTTCCGTAGAAATCTTCCAGGAAATAGTTGATGTTCTTGTCCTCGACTTCAGTCTCAAGGACAGAATGTATGTTTTCAAAATCACCCCATAAGGCATCAAGAGACGTTAGTCGTTTGTTTAGATAGTCCGCAGTTTTTCTGGTCGTGCTATCCTTCTTGTAGTTAACGCACAGAGTTTTGATGTTCTCAAAACAGGATTGCTGTTTGGGAAGTTTATCCATTATTAGTTGTAGTTAAGTTAGTTCTTGATAAAAGACTTTAAGTTTAAGTAAAGTTGAAGTGCGTAGTTGAAGTGCGTAGTTGAAGTTTGTTTGTAGTTTGAAGTTGTAGTTTATAGTTGTAGCTTGTAGTTAAAGTTTGACGTTGTCTCTTGTAGTTGTAGTAGTAGTTAGTTAAAGTTCGTAGTTGTATCTTATAGTTGAAGTTTGCAGTTGAAGTTTGTAGTAAGTTAATAATTTCAGTTTCACTGGTTGGCGGCCATTCTCGTCCGGGATTACCTCCGCTAGTAGTCGCTGGTGTAAGAGCTCCGGGCCGGGACGGTCGCTTTGGGTAAACCGTGTAGTTGCACTCTAAGAACGGTATGTGCGCCTTCTCAATTCACTGGTGGAACCCGCTTGTGGGAAGCCAGCAAACCGATTCGCTACCGAAATAAAGCACAAAAACACAAAATTACCTTTTTCGTTCGAAGGACCATTTAATGTAGGAGTCAGTTGGCTCATACACTTGCTTGTTGATGATGGAGTGCGTAGAAAGAACACTGATGTTAAGTTAAGGTTAAACTGGTTTATTTTCTGTTATTATAAAGATAGGTACAAGGTTTAGGTTAATTAGCTGTTCCTTCCGTTGATGTTTATCGTACGCGTGTTAAGTATGCACTCGTCTAGATATAATTCGATATTTTACAAGTAAACAACGTGACCCCAATTGGATCGCAACGTAAGCTAAACCTGCATGTACAGTCAGACTGTACAGTAGTTGATTTGAGCTACCATCAAATACCGTAGTGAGCCATGCCCATATTTACCTTAACATATCAGCGAACAACGGCGTCATGTATTTGATTCACGTTGTCCGGTTGTTTTCAACTTTTACCACTTCGAAATCCTAGGAAGCGACATCCTAGTACAAAATATGAGTTTTATACAAACCTTAACATGTTAGCGATCTGTATTCCACATTAATGTTGCTCCATTTAAGATTGATATACGTACCATGTCAGGTTTAGTCGGAGCAAGCTATATTCGTCTTTGGAATTTTTGGTCGAAAATGAGATGGACGAAAACGACACTGATAACATAAGGTAATGAAATAATGAAATAATGAACTCTATTCTGCAAGTAGGCCACAAGTGCACTTTTACATGTCTGAGTCTACCGGCATTTCACAAGAGGAGACCACTGTTGAGAAGAAACGCCGAAAGAAACTCAACAGTCAGTCATTTTTTCAGAAAGCATATAAGTACTGTACCTCAGCATGTTGGCGAGCCACAGCGCGCTGTACTCGACGCTGTCGGCGCGTTTCTTGAGCGTCTTCTTGACGCCGATGCGCACCGCCTTGAGCAGCTGGTGCATCTTGTATTAGAATACTTACCTCAGCATGTTGGCGAGCCACAGCGCGCTGTACTCGACGCTGTCGGCGCGTTTCTTGAGCGTCTTCTTGACGCCGATGCGCACCGCCTTGAGCAGCTGGTGCATCTTGTATTAGAATACTTACCTCAGCATGTTGGCGAGCCACAGCGCGCTGTACTCGACGCTGTCGGCGCGTTTCTTGAGCGTCTTCTTGACGCCGATGCGCACCGCCTTGAGCAGCTGGTGCATCTTGTATTAGAATACTTACCTCAGCATGTTGGCGAGCCACAGCGCGCTGTACTCGACGCTGTCGGCGCGTTTCTTGAGCGTCTTCTTGACGCCGATGCGCACCGCCTTGAGCAGCTGGTGCATCTTGTATTAGAATACTTACCTCAGCATGTTGGCGAGCCACAGCGCGCTGTACTCGACGCTGTCGGCGCGTTTCTTGAGCGTCTTCTTGACGCCGATGCGCACCGCCTTGAGCAGCTGGTGCATCTTGTATTAGAATACTTACCTCAGCATGTTGGCGAGCCACAGCGCGCTGTACTCGACGCTGTCGGCGCGTTTCTTGAGCGTCTTCTTGACGCCGATGCGCACCGCCTTGAGCAGCTGGTGCATCTTGTATTAGAATACTTACCTCAGCATGTTGGCGAGCCACAGCGCGCTGTACTCGACGCTGTCGGCGCGTTTCTTGAGCGTCTTCTTGACGCCGATGCGCACCGCCTTGAGCAGCTGGTGCATCTTGTATTAGAATACTTACCTCAGCATGTTGGCGAGCCACAGCGCGCTGTACTCGACGCTGTCGGCGCGTTTCTTGAGCGTCTTCTTGACGCCGATGCGCACCGCCTTGAGCAGCTGGTGCATCTTGTATTAGAATACTTACCTCAGCATGTTGGCGAGCCACAGCGCGCTGTACTCGACGCTGTCGGCGCGTTTCTTGAGCGTCTTCTTGACGCCGATGCGCACCGCCTTGAGCAGCTGGTGCATCTTGTATTAGAATACTTACCTCAGCATGTTGGCGAGCCACAGCGCGCTGTACTCGACGCTGTCGGCGCGTTTCTTGAGCGTCTTCTTGACGCCGATGCGCACCGCCTTGAGCAGCTGGTGCATCTTGTATTAGAATACTTACCTCAGCATGTTGGCGAGCCACAGCGCGCTGTACTCGACGCTGTCGGCGCGTTTCTTGAGCGTCTTCTTGACGCCGATGCGCACCGCCTTGAGCAGCTGGTGCATCTTGTATTAGAATACTTACCTCAGCATGTTGGCGAGCCACAGCGCGCTGTACTCGACGCTGTCGGCGCGTTTCTTGAGCGTCTTCTTGACGCCGATGCGCACCGCCTTGAGCAGCTGGTGCATCTTGTATTAGAATACTTACCTCAGCATGTTGGCGAGCCACAGCGCGCTGTACTCGACGCTGTCGGCGCGTTTCTTGAGCGTCTTCTTGACGCCGATGCGCACCGCCTTGAGCAGCTGGTGCATCTTGTATTAGAATACTTACCTCAGCATGTTGGCGAGCCACAGCGCGCTGTACTCGACGCTGTCGGCGCGTTTCTTGAGCGTCTTCTTGACGCCGATGCGCACCGCCTTGAGCAGCTGGTGCATCTTGTATTAGAATACTTACCTCAGCATGTTGGCGAGCCACAGCGCGCTGTACTCGACGCTGTCGGCGCGTTTCTTGAGCGTCTTCTTGACGCCGATGCGCACCGCCTTGAGCAGCTGGTGCATCTTGTATTAGAATACTTACCTCAGCATGTTGGCGAGCCACAGCGCGCTGTACTCGACGCTGTCGGCGCGTTTCTTGAGCGTCTTCTTGACGCCGATGCGCACCGCCTTGAGCAGCTGGTGCATCTTGGGCTCGTCGTCCACGTGGTCCATGTGCCGCAGCATCATGAACAGGATGTAGGCCGGCAGCCCCGGCAGCAGGGTCACGGCCACGCGCGGCTTTAGGTCTGGGGAGAATAGAATAGAATAGAATAGAATATTCTTTATTGCACCTCAACAGGAAATAAATACAAACAAAATCAGATTACAAGTAACATTCAATAGAGGTAAACAACAGGCGGTCTTATCGCTAAAGAGCGATCTCTTCCAGACAACCTTTGGGGAGAGATGGTTACATTTTTTTTTATACTACGACGGTGGCAGACTTGCATGCGGCTCGTCTGATGTGTAACAGTTAGCACCGCCTATGGACGCTGGCGACACTAGGAGTCACCAGTAGTGAGGTGAAACGTCTGTTCCGCACGGCTGCAAAATTATTTGGCTTCTCGTATCTTGAAAGCCTCGCTACGCTCAGATCTATCTTTTGCACCATGTGAGCCTGAGAAGCAAATCGCTTCGCTCATAGTTCAATCTTCAATACTTTGCTTTGCTTGCTCAGCTTTCAATTTCAACACTTGCGCCAAACAACAACTTTGCAGCCTTGCATAACAAATAACTGTTTCAATTTTACCCAAAGTTATTCTCAAGCTATAGGTACCAAAAAAAATTATGCACATTTGTGACTCGGTAGAGATAATCTTTAGTCAACTATACTAAGTGTTACAAATTTATGAAACACGTTATGTAAATTTTTTTGAATGTGGGTGGGTCAATCAACTTTTTTCTGTTGCTTGTTGCCATGGTGATGTCACCTGGGATACTCTTTAAAACTACGATTTTCGGCGGCAATATTCAACAAAAATGTTGTAATTGCAGCAGTTATAAGCCCATTCTTATTTAGAATATCTCTTGAAAATAACAATATTATAAATTATCAACACTTTTCACTTTTAATCACCATTGTCTCCTGGGTGACGGGACTGAATAACAACAAGAAAAAGTTGATCCACCCGGGTACACACCACAATTTTTATATTAAACCATTGATAAGCCTTTCAAATAAACAATGCAAAGATCGACACACAAAGCATAAGGAATACACCAAGTGTTAAAGTAAAATGGTACCTGTTATAAGTTTCTTGATGATCTTCGCCTCGTCCTGTATCTTGTACTCGAACATGCCCAGGTACTCCCTCTCTTTCTTGCGCGACACGGGCGCGATCTCCGGGGCGAGCGGCGCGTTCGCCGGCACCGCCGCGTCTAGGGTATCATGATAACATATACAGCAAGTCCTCGCAAAACAAATGTAGTACATCAAAAAAATGCTTTTATCAAACATGCTCGGAAATTATTAGAAAAACTAATTGTATTTTTAATTTAAATGGCAAAAATCAGGTTTTAACAGTCCGAATATGTCAAACGTTACCTTTGTTGCTCCTTTCTCTTGTTAATCCTACTAAATTACTTGTTATTTTGCAAGCGTAAGTATTTTTATTATTTCCTCACATCGTTTGAGAAAAGCACTATGTATACCTCGGCGGCACGAGGATTGCCTGACTCGTATCTTTTAAATCACCTAGTCAGGCAATTCCCTACTTTCCGGGCCTCGGGAATAATATACACAAAATTCCGACCAAAACAATGGAATAATTCTCGTCAAACAGATCAAGGAAAAGCTGCTTTCAAAAAGGAGAGGTGAAAGAATGGAACATAAATATATAATTTCTAGACTTTGAACTATTTTACAATTAAAGACTACGTGGATTTTGAACCACCGCATGCTACCAAGAGTCCTCACTCTAATGATGAAAGTGATAATGAAGATGATGATTGAAGAATATTGTTTGAAATTTTATTATTATTGTATTCAATGAATTATTATTTATTTAAGTTTGTAGGTAATGTTTTGTCTTCTAATGAATTTATTTAGATGACCTTTTTAAAGTGTATTTTTTTTATTAATTGACTACCAATTTCTTACATAGAGGAACATGTATTATTAATATTTCCCTAAAATTGTATAATGTTAAATTTAAATTACATGTAAGCGATTTGGTAAACTGTAAGCTTATTTTGACTTGAATAAATGAATAAATGAAATGATAGTAATAATAGTACATTACTGCAGACGCCGGGAAATAAGGGCTTGCCGGCTGAGTAGGTATAGACGGCCGACCGTAAGGGAGGCCGTCTAGTGATACGAAGCCGGCAAGCCCTTTTCACGGCTAAGGCATGTATAGTGCTTTTCTCAAACATATGCAATGAAATTCAAAAATACACCACTCAAAAAAACATAATTCAGCTGTTCAGCCAGTTCATGAACACAGACGCCATGTTTAAAAAAAGTATTTTTAATTTTCCCTCCAATTCTCTATATTTTTTTTCTAATAGAGGCAGAGGATTTTTAATATTGTCTATGGTCTCTGGTGACTTACGTATAGACGGTATTTTCAGTTCGTGTGTACTAGGCATTAACACGGATATTGTTGGTCCGATGGCTGAATGGGTAGCTACTAGAAAAAATATATATATCAGCTGTTCATACACACAGACGCCATGTTTACATTAAAATTAAAAACAAATTACTTCCCGGCTTAGGCCTTCAATTTTGTATGAAATTCCTTTACAGTTCTCTCGAATTGTTCCGCCCGAAACTTGACACTTCGAAGCCTGTTCTAACGCACGTTACGACGATATTTCATTGCATGTTTGAGAAAAGGTGTATAATTTTAAGTACCGTTGCTCTCCAGGATATCGCTGACATCCTCGACGCCCGCCTCGCGCAGCTTGTTCACGAGGAGCCGAATCTGATTCTTGTAGCGGCGACAGCTCTCCGATAGTTTGTCCACGCGCTCCTGTTTATGTTATTGCGTTAGGTATAGTTGGTAGGTTTTACTTGTGTACGATCCATTTAAGGCACGCTATACCATTCTGTCCATTTTATTGATCGTGTAGCTCAGCGTTTCTTAACCTTTTTTGTCCACGGTCCCCTTAGGAAATCAAGCATAGTTTTAAGGACCCCCTTAATAAATAAAAAAAACAGAAATAAATAGCGCGGCGTGCGTAGCGATTACGAGACTTTAGGTGGCATTTATTTATGATTGTTAAATAGTCCATAGATAAGGCTGCGGACCCCCATACATATGCTTGCGGACCCCTGGGGGTCCGCGGACCACAGGTTAAGAAGCACTGGTGTAGCTCATTATCGTCCGTCATAAAAAGGAAGTTACCTGCGTTGATAAAGATTTCATGCAGCGGATTATCGACTCTAGGGCCTTTGCAATAGTTAAAATTGCTTTTGAAAAAATCGGCTAAGTGCAAATTCGGTATTTAGTAATTAGGCATTATGAAAATTCGGAATCCTGAAATTAGGGCTATTCATTAATTAGGATGAATGAAAATTCGGGTTAGTGATTTTCAGGTTACCAAAAGTAGGGCCAAGAAAAAATGATGAAAGTTTTTCGAGACGAAGGAGTATGATATTTCAATAAGTTTCTGTCAAAAATGACATTTTAGTGGCAAGCTTTTATAGCCGACTGTACTTTTCTTTGGATATCCATCAAATGCTCACTGAGACGATTCTAAAGAGCCCAAGCTCGGTAGGATTGCTTTTTCTTTTATAGAGTTCCTATGGCCACCTTCCGGCTCCATCATCAGATCAGCCCCATGGTACCATATTATTGTATTGTCATCAAAGTTAAGTAAGTATGCAAAATTTCAGCTCAATCGGTTGACGATATCTGCTTCAAAATTGAGTTGCAAGATTTCACCCGAACAAACATATTTTAAACATACAATGCAAGCTAAATAAAAGCTTGTAAAATATGGTTACCTGCAAGGCGAGGCTCTCCGCTGCTAGTTTGATGATCTCATTCTGAGCAAACTCCTGTTGCTTGTTCTTTGGCTCCTGGCTCAGATCTCCGCTCAACAACCTGGGATTATACAATATGGCATTAAAACAAAAACACAAATAATTCCACTAAAAATCAAAGCTTAGTTAAAGCCTGACCAGAAATATATGAGGATTGTCAAGAGGGCGCTATTTATAAGATTTATATGGCAACAATTTTGCAACCAATCGCAACCAACTATAATGACATTAGTTTAAATACCAGTCAGTTCCACTATGTTAACCTCGTAATATCATTTAATGGAATGCACTCTTTTTCTAACTGTTTTTCGTGTAGTAAACACATGTACACTTTATTTATAATCTTACGTTCACAACTGTGAATGTTTTTCGGCATTTTCGGTGAACAATTTTAATTATTTTTCTTTTAAAGAAATCACCACAATTGACATTGACATTGTTGACAAACCATCATAAAATCATTGCCAGTGTAAGAAATTGGTTCCAGTGAAATTCCGCAATATGGCGCGTCCTCATATATTTCTGGTCAGGCTTTACTAGGAAATGTCTCATTCAAGCGGTCTTACTCGGAGTTTAAGAGAAAAAATTACATATAAATTTAATCCTTATCCTAAAATAAACCTTAATCCATGTTGGTTGAATCAAGCACATGATATAATGGATAATAATATACATAATAGACATTTGCACAAAAAAGATGATCACCGCAAAGCGATCGTATTATAACAAATAAACTTCTGTATTTCCTGATGAAGAGCTTCTTAAGACCGTTTTTATAATTATTAAAGACGTCTCACGATCGTTTTAGTAATACAAGGTGAATATTTCTGCGGTACTCACTTCTGATATTTCTCGTTCTCCTCCCTAAGCCGGTCTATTTCGGCCTTCGTCTTCGATATGTGGTCGGAATAGAATTTCTTTTCAGCCATAAGCTCTTCTTGTAGTTGTCTGTAATAGAGCATAATATTTAATACTAGTACACGATTTTAAATATCAGGACATAACATAGAAAAAGAAGCCAATTACTATCTGAGCGATTTTATGCATATCTGCCCCTCTAACTTGAAGACCTGATAAGGGGTTTTCTTTAATACTACGACGGTGATAAACAAGCATACAGCAGCCCGCCTGATGTTAAGCAAAGCAGTTACCGCCGCCTATAGACGCCTGTGATGCAAGAAGCATCACACGCGATTGCCGACCCTTTAAAAACCTATTTACTCCACTCTTGAAGAACGCCATACTGTGGCCCACGGGGAAAACCTCGTTATAGTACAAAATTCTAAATTCTGGCTGCAGGATTGGTTAAGATATTGTTCTGTGGGGTACTCATGAATGGATGTCTTTTGGCTGAATAATTTATTTATTTCTTTCTTTAACCTTTACTGCACGAAAGAAGGAACTCATCGTACAAAAGGCGGACTTAATACCATAATGGATACGTTTATTTTACCTGTTGATACCCTTCTGTGTCTCATACGCTGTCGCCAGTTCTCCGTCCTCATTGACAATGTCCACGTCAGAGCCATAGCTGGATGACGTTAGAGACTTCAAGTTCACCGTCTGCACGAACAAAGTCTAATTAATATGTACGTTATTTGAAGCGTGGATTGATTGGACTGGTTATGTAAGACACACACTGATATTGACACGTGGACAATAACTTCGAAACTCGTAAATCGGCTACTTAGTAGATGCTATCTTGAAAGGTCTTTTTGGCGGTGTATAACGTCACTAGAAACCCCGTCAGCCGTCAGGCGACTCAGTGGGCGGAAATCGAAAATCAACCAAAACGTGAAGCTGATATTGCTTGGAGGTAAAAAGGTATTTTTGGGCCACCTAACACACAGAAGCAGAGCGGGGAAATTCTCAGACAGAAGGTCTCCTCTTGAGGCAAATATCTTACATAACCAAGTCTTATTACACTCAATTCAGAGTTGATATGATTAAAATAAATTTATAAAATCAATATGTAATTAAAAATAAACTTAATACCATGCAATGTTCGCAAAAGAAGGCGTGGGTGGAAAAATAACGGATTAGTATACGAATAAAATTATCTAAATTAAAAAACAGATTATAAACTGGCTAAGTCAGCTCGAATCAGTTTAGTAAGTATTAAGGTGAGGTGGGGTCAATGAGACAAGGGGCGAATTGGAACACTCTAATGTATTTGTGATACCATTTACCGAATTAATATTCTTTTATCGCACTGACTTCACCTGACCTTAAAACCTAATATTTCTCAGCTCAATCATTACATTTTGTGACATACAAGGTCAAAATATAATGATTCACTAGCACAGCTTAAAAAGTAAATTTAAAAATAACAAATCTAAAATAAGTCATGCAACGCCTGTAAATAAAAATAAATATAAAAAAATTATAATAATGAACGTCATGCAAAGTTCGATAATTATACAATGACAAAGCAGACGTCTTATTTATATTTTCTATTATTTTACTCACGACATTTTTCAGTGTTTGCAACCATTGTGGTTTCTGTTCGAAAAAAATATTATAGCGTCAAATTTTGCACACAAAATATGGTTATCAATTAGATGACACTTTGTAATAGGCTAGTAGACCCATTTTTGAAATATATTTGAAATGCTTAATAATGATCTTACTAGCTCTAAAAAATGTCTTGTATTTTTGTGAAAGCTAGAAAGCTAAATTTTATTTGATTTTTGCTAATCTGTGGCGTGACGTAGAATTCCGCGTAAATATTCGATATTCAACCGTCGTATAGATCCGTCCCGCTCACTCCAATATACTTTGACAGGAGATCGAGAGAGACGGCACTATTCGAAGTCGTCGGAGTAGACCTTCAGTTTTCTTTACTATCATAAGCGAAAATGGCGGACAGCGTTTTTTAGCATTTCAAATTACAAATTAAAAACCATATATTCAAATTCAATTCTTTCAACCATCTTCCACCTTTATGAACTGATAAATATATGTTTAGGCTTCCTATGCTCAATAATATACGAAATCAACATTAGTTTCCTACAATTAGACATGAGTCAACTAGCCTATTCTTTGGATTGTACTGTGTGTACTATTCTCTGTGACGTGTCAAACGTTACTTGGATGGTGAAATTTTGATAAAATCTTTACACGAAAAGTTGCCTATTAATAATATCTTGCAAATTAAGCTTTATCACACATTTATATATATTTTCGGTAGGTCTGTCGATTACCGCGTACCCACGGTGCATACGTTTATATTATATTCAAATCCCTGAGGTATTTTGGACAAATTCAGCCCAGCAGTCAAAGTAACCCCAGAAACTGTATTGCAGATACTGAATAAAAACGAACTTTTCTAAATGTGGATATGTACAGTCATGCAAGAAAAGTGCAACCACTTTAGGACCTTAATACTCATGAAATAGAGTCTAAAAGTGGTAGACCAATTTATGGCTCACTATACTTAGATATTCTATAATGTATTATATTGTATTTAAATACCTTCTTAAACCCTTGTATAAGACTACTCTTAGTTATCGGCACATCCATGTATAACAGTTTGGAAATTTTCAATTCATTTGATGGCGGCACTTTTAGTTTTTTTCTCACAGGCTCTATTGCAATGTTATCAGCATTATCCATTTTTTATTTATTTTACACTGTTAATAAGATACACTATTTTACACATGTATAATTATGTTGTGTTTAATCATTATCAACCGACTTCAAAAAAGCGAGAGGTTCTCAATCCGACTGTAGGTACGTTTTGGTTTTTTATAATCATTAACTGTTTAACTCCAATATGCTGTCAATATTATAAACCATTTGGTTTTTTTTTTCTATAAATATAAAATAATATTTTTAATAATAAGTTAAAATCGATAGTTCCCCGTTTACGTCCTACTGGCAAATAAAAGTGTGTACACTAAAAATGTGTCATGTTTACTTTCCTATCAGAAATGAGATAAATCATGATTTATCAGACGGACGGACAGGTTATTTTAGCCGCGACGTGTGATATGTAAATATTGATAATATTAATCATTTTTAAACAGTTCCAAGTTTCAACATTAGTTTGATCTGTGAATGGAACTTGGAACTGCAAGCGGCTCGGCGAGCGGTTGAGCGAGAGATCCAAGCGCGGCGGCCATACGAGTGAGCGGGACACACGTACTGCTCACCGCTGCCGCTATCGCACAACTCGTGGCCAGTCCGTAATACATTTTCATTGAAATGTTTTTTTTAATTATTGGTACCAATTTCGAATCAATTTTGAATAGCTATCCCGGCCAACGCTATTGATGTTAACTGCTTGCGCAACGATTTAACCTATGAGGTCTACACAATAATTAAATAAATTTATATCAAAAAAGCATTAATTGCGAAATAATTTTGGAAAACATGTTATATGAAATGGAAATAGAAGAGTTATTCTAAAAGATAATCTTTCGAGTTTTCGAGTTTTCAAAAAACGATACACTAAAATATTTACGCACGTTTGGAGACTTCCAGATTGAGTAACACTAAAATAAGTCACTAGGTTGGTTAGGTAATTCTAATGATTTTGCATGTAGAACATAAATCACCGACATTTTTCTTCGAAACGCAACTAAACACACATGTTATAGAATAATACAACAAAGAAACATGACACAATCTCGACATGTGACAACATTAGTTGTACACAAAAGAATTATTAGATTTAAGTGTTATTTTATTATTAACTGTTTTAGTTGTTTAGTGTTGTGAAAGAAAAATATACTTTTGACCGGACGTTCTAGGTTATTGGTTCTAGTTACAAAACATCGAATTGAAAAATTAGATGTAATTTTTTTGGGAATTTTATGCTTTTGATGTAATTATTTTGTATTTTAAAGTCATTTGACAATATTCATGATCGCTATTCGTATATATTTTATACGATTATCGATAGGTTGGCAAAGAAAATGCTATCGATTGTGTGTTATTGAAGTTGATATGAGTGAGTACGTGATCACATAAGTTGACAATCGCTATTGCGTTTTCAAGATTTTTTAACGTAACAATGTTTTTACGATTTGAATACACTCCTTAAAGAACATTACTTGTCCTTGTGACCGACATGAAGTGTGGTTCGTTACTAATATTATTGTATATGTACATATGTTATGCGGCTATCACACTTTCCTACATTAGTCACGGACGAGAGGGATGCAGCAATATGTGAGACAAGTATGGAGATAACTCCATCTCACTCCTTCGTAGTGCTGCATCCCTCTCGTCCGTGACTAATTTAGGAAAGTGTAATAGCTGCATTATGTAAGTTTAAGGAAGTTTTTTTGCGCAAACATATATTTATTTTTGCGGTCTTTTATGTAGGTACTTTTATTTATGTATTATTTTAGTAGTTTCTCGATAGATTCCACGATGATTTTTACATTGCCTACTTATTTCTGACGTTATTATTTAATTTCGCTACCCAAAGGTTGTCTGGAAGAGATCGCTCTTCAGCGATAATACCGCGTGTTGTTTATCTCAATTGAATGTTACGTGCAATCTGTATTTATTTGTCTTTATTTCCCGTTGAGGTGTGCAATAAAGAATACACTATTATATTCTACGTTTAAGTTATAAATCCCTACTATTTTTCCCTTCGTTTAACCGCACAGGATAGTGACCTAATCCTACGTTCGGACATTTCATAAAAAGTTGTTGACTTGACCTGTCAGGAAACATCCTTATCATCATGCTACGATTTTACGATGTAGTTAATATCACTGAATGAGGGTGAATCAACTTTTAAGTGCACCTTGTTGCCATGGTTACGCAAAATTCGTCCCTCGGACAACCTAAGCATTTTTCTATGAAACAGTATGAAGATGTCACTTGGACAACGGGGACAGAGTAAACAACACAAAAAAAATGATTCACCCATGAACGAAACGGACTTTGTATAATCCCGACAATAATTCTTCCAACGTTGCGTGATATGATGAGAAATTGGGGTTACTTTGACTACTGGGGTGAACGCGCAAGTTTGTGAGTGTGTTTGTGTATTTATGTTTGGTACTTCTTTCGGTTTTGGGTTTGATTCCTAACGCATAGGCTACTTTTATCCCAAAAAAATTTAGTGTTCCCGCGGGATGAACGGTTATATCACCGAGCGACGAAGCAAGTTCTAATACGCACAATATTTTGCACCCGACCAAAGCTAGTTACGTGGTCAATGTATCCTGTAATAAATTAACAATAATTGTACGTACGTGGTTCGTCAGCACGCTCTTTAGTTGGATGCACTCATCTCGTCGTCGATCCAGCTCCTTCTGCATAACACTCAGTTGTTCTGAAACAAAAGTACAAGGTGTACTATGACACTTTATACTCTCGCGGTTTGTACACATAATTAACACAAATTATAACGGATCTATTGCGATATTCCTTATTTACCTTCATAATCTTACGTTTGGCGGGGTTGCACGCGCCGTGGTCTCAGATGTACTGAGTACTGATTATTTATTTATTTAATCTTTATTGCTCATAAGAAAACTTATCGTACAAAAGGCGGACTTAATGCCATGAGGCATTCTCTACCAGTTACCTTTGATTATGAAGGTAAATAAGGAATATCGCGGTAGTCCTGTTATAATTTGTCCAAGGTACACTGTTAGGGGAAAAACATGGCTGGAATAAAACTACAATCCGTCGATGTACTTATGAGATAACCTAAATTTAAAATTTAAAACACCCCCGACATAAGTAGCTGGTCATATGAGACTCATTCTTTGGGTTATAAAGAAAATGCAATTTAAATATGTATGTTAGTTTAATAGTAGTTTATGCAACTGCTACATAATGAGAGGTCTTAAAATACGAGTGTAGTTTTATGAAACGAGTCGTAGGCGAGTTTAATAATAGGATCACACGAGTGTTTAAGACCTAATTATGTACAGTTGCATACACTACTTTATCCACACACATATTCATAATCATTATCATGGATTTTCTGTCCCCGGCGGCGCGGAGCCGGTCCAGGTGCTCGCGCAGCTTCTTGTTCTCGACCTCCAGCTCCTCCAGCTTGTGCCCGCTCTGGTGGAGAGGTGACTCACCCATGACCTCCTTGGAGATGAGCGCGGTGTCCCCGGCGGCGCGGAGCCGGTCCAGGTGCTCGCGCAGCTTCTTGTTCTCGACCTCCAGCTCCTCCAGCTTGTGCCCGCTCTGGTGGAGAGGTGACTCACCCATGACCTCCTTGGAGATGAGCGCGGTGTCCCCGGCGGCGCGGAGCCGGTCCAGGTGCTCGCGCAGCTTCTTATTCTCGATCTCCAGCTCCTCCAGCTTGTCCCCGCTCTGGCGGGAGAGGTGACTCACCCATGACCTCCTTGGAGATGAGCGTGGTGTCCCCGGCGGCGCGGAGCCGGTCCAAGTGCTCGCGCAGCTTCTTGTTCTCGATCTCCAGCTCCTCCAGCTTGTCCTCGCTCTGGTGGAGAGGTGACTCACCCATGACCTCCTTGGAGATGAGCGCGGTGTCCCCGGCGGCGCGGAGCCGGTCCAGGTGCTCGCGCAGCTTGTTCTCGACCTCCAGCTCCTCCAGCTTGTCCCCGCTCTGGTGGAGAGGTGACTCACCCATGACCTCCTTGGAGATGAGCGCGGTGTCCCCGGCGGCGCGGAGCCGGTCCAGGTGCTCGCGCAGCTTCTTGTTCTCGATCTCCAGCTCCTCCAGCTTGTCCCCGCTCTGGCGGGAGAGGTGACTCACCCATGACCTCCTTGGAGATGAGCGCGGTGTCCCCGGCGGCGCGGAGCCGGTCCAGGTGCTCGCGCAGCTTCTTGTTCTCGACCTCCAGCTCCTCCAGCTTGTCCCCGCTCTGGTGGGAGAGGTGACTCACCCATGACCTTCTTGGAGATGAGCGCGGTGTCCCCGGCGGCGCGGAGCCGGTCCAGGTGCTCGCGCAGCTTCTTGTTCTCGACCTCCAGCTTCTCCAGCTTGTGCCCGCTCTGGTGGAGAGGTGACTCACCCATGACCTTCTTGGAGATGAGCGCGGTGTCCCCGGCGGCGCGGAGCCGGTCCAGGTGCTCGCGCAGCTTCTTGTTCTCGACCTCCAGCTCCTCCAGCTTGTGCCCGCTCTGGTGGAGAGGTGACTCACCCATGACCTCCTTGGAGATGAGCGCGGTGTCCCCGGCGGCGCGGAGCCGGTCCAGGTGCTCGCGCAGCTTCTTGTTCTCGACCTCCAGCTCCTCCAGCTTGTGCCCGCTCTGGTGGAGAGGTGACTCACCCATGACCTCCTTGGAGATGAGCGCGGTGTCCCCGGCGGCGCGTAGCCGGTCCAGGTGCTCGCGCAGCTTCTTGTTCTCGACCTCCAGCTCCTCCAGCTTGTGCCCGCTCTGGTGGAGAGGTGACTCACCCATGACCTCCTTGGAGATGAGCGCGGTGTCCCCGGCGGCGCGGAGCCGGTCCAGGTGCTCGCGCAGCTTCTTGTTCTCGACCTCCAGCTCCTCCAGCTTGTGCCCGCTCTGGTGGAGAGGTGACTCACCCATGACCTCCTTGGAGATGAGCGCGGTGTCCCCGGCGGCGCGGAGCCGGTCCAGGTGCTCGCGCAGCTTCTTGTTCTCGACCTCCAGCTCCTCCAGCTTGTGCCCGCTCTGGTGGAGAGGTGACTCACCCATGACCTCCTTGGAGATGAGCGCGGTGTCCCCGGCGGCGCGGAGCCGGTCCAGGTGCTCGCGCAGCTTCTTGTTCTCGACCTCCAGCTCCTCCAGCTTGTGCCCGCTCTGGTGGAGAGGTGACTCACCCATGACCTCCTTGGAGATGAGCGCGGTGTCCCCGGCGGCGCGGAGCCGGTCCAGGTGCTCGCGCAGCTTCTTGTTCTCGACCTCCAGCTCCTCCAGCTTGTGCCCGCTCTGGTGGAGAGGTGACTCACCCATGACCTCCTTGGAGATGAGCGCGGTGTCCCCGGCGGCGCGGAGCCGGTCCAGGTGCTCGCGCAGCTTCTTGTTCTCGATCTCCAGCTCTTCCAGCTTGAAGCGGTCCAGGTCCGGGTTGGTGGGGGGAGATGAGAGACGAGCTGCACGAATTGTGAATTAATTAATTTTCCGTCTGGCGACTGTCTGAGCTATATCTACAATCTAGGATTCGATCCCGTAAGGAAACTCCGAGCGTAGCTCGCTCCATTGTCCTTTCGAGTAACTTTGAGCGTTCTTATGAGGCCCATTGTGAGCGCCCACATTTCAGTGTGTAGAGTGGTTGGAGTCGGTTCAGACCATCACTCAGGACTATCAGTTTACTGTCATTGACTGATTTTTGACGGGCATATTTGTCGTAAAGCCGATGGTCGATGGGGCAGACGAGTTCTAGAGTGGACCACGAACGACACGCCCTGTAGGACGGCCTCCCGCCAGGTGGACCGACGACCTGAAAGAGTGGCGGGAAGCGGTTGGATGCGGAAAGCTGAGGACCTGGTATGGTGGCGCGAACTGAGGAAGGCCTATGTCCAGCAGTGGATGACTCCGGGCTGATGATGATAATGATGATGACGGATTTTGACCAGTCCGGACAGTCATTCCGAGAGGATTTCACGATCATTCTGTCGTCATTCTGAGCAGTACCTTTACCATGAGCCATGAGTTAAGACGGCACCGAGCGAAATGTGAAAAAATAGGTAGTTGCCGTTAAGTAGATAACACTAGTTGTTTAATCCATTTCTAAATCATATATATATATATATTAGCATGAAGAATGTGTTAACAACTTCTCCGTGGAAAAATTATAAGATCATTAATATTTTACCCTAGAGAACTAGGTAAAGTTGGACGAAAATTGTAAAATCATAAGCAGGCATTAAGTGTTTTTTTATTCTTTAACAATGGAAATCTATTCTGATTTTCAGTTCAAAAAAAAGATGAATGTTTACATTACAAATTGTCCGCATCAAATATTTCAATTATTGTTTGGTAATAAAGGTCCAGATTTATCAAAAAGTGCTTTTAATTCTTCATACATTTTTACTATGGCGGCCGCGCGCCGATCTAAATACGCATTCCCCGCGCTCTATGGTTCAGTCGCTCGCTCGGCGCCCTCTTAAAGTGACTGAAGTGAGTGTTGGTGGTCAAGAGACGATGCTTACTCATGAGTCTCTCCTCCAGATCATTCGCTCGCTTGGTGGTCCTCGAGAGTTCGCTCTGCAGCGCAGAGATCCTGTTCTGCATGCGGAGGACCAGTCCGGCATCCGCGATCTGAGACAATCGTTAGGTAAATTATTATGTTATACAAATAATACAAGTAAATAATACTTATTTTCACCTCACTCGCACGGAAAACCACCGTTTATAGCGCGAAATCTGCGTGAAAAATTCTATATTATCCGCTAACGAGCAAGTCATTTCAATTTCGAATACGATGATTGTGATTCTCTGTGATGCATGTAACTTTTTAAATTTTGTACAATGTGTGCTTTTCTCTTGTTTATTTGGTTTGGATTCGAGTGTGTTATGTATTTAATTTGATATATTAAATAAAGGGAAAAATTAAATACGATTATTTTTATATTTTAATTGCTATTCTTACATAGATCTCGCACATTACTCGCCGAAGTGAGGTAAAAAGTTGTGTGTTCCGCACGGCTGCAAAAACGATTTGGCTTCTCGTCTTGAAAGCCTCGCTACCCTCAGAAATCTTTGAACCATTCGATTTTATCACTCGCGCCAAATAAACACTTTGCAACCTTGCATAACAAATAACTATACATTTTAATACATTGGGGCAAAGTCCCAAAATTATTAGTCTTCAATTGCTTGAGATTTGCGAGCGAATTTTGTATGAAGGCGATCACGCAGCGAGTTCACCGCGACGCTTGTTTGTATAGAAAACTCGCTCACAAATCGCAAGTGTGTAAGACCCTTAATGTATTTAGTTATACAAACATTTGATCCCATTAAAAATCGGAATCGATTGCTAACTTCCAACTCTACACTTCTATCTGTGGCGCGGAGACATTCTAGTGTCAAGGGGCTTCTTTACAAAATATTGACCGGCAGATATGGCTCGTCTAGCCAGTAGGGTTAGCATATCTTTTTGCCACTTCACTTGTCGCCCGACTCACCATCATCTGTCATGCACAGACTGTAGAAAGGAAAGTGACAGGTGTCGCATGTCACAGTTATGCAAGAGGTGCAGCTCATATAAAAAACGTCACGCATCATCCGTCATGCTCGCACTGTATTGATTGGAAAGTGACCGGTAGTATTTGAGTCATTTTCAAAATACGTAGTTAAGGCCTTTAATTAAGTTTTAATTGATTCCATTGTATGTTACGATAGTTACCCATATATTTTGTATGAGTAACTGTCTTTTCTTATTAAGCCTTTAACTATGTACATGTATTTTGAAAATGACATGTCGCGCGACAGAGTCGCGTTTCACAGTTGCAAATAATAAAGTTTACCGGCATTGGGCCGTTATGCGAGCCGGCGGACCAGTTGACTGCCTCCAGTGCGGGCCGCGAGTTCTCCACCGACCGCACCGATCCGTACCCGTAATCCTGCGGACACACCAATCATTGAGTAATAGCAGTTTATGCAACTGTTACATAATGAGCGGGCTTAAAACACGAGTGTCGTTTTACAAAACGAGCCGCAGGCGAGTTTTGTAATGGGATCACACGAGTGTTTTAAGGTCTTATTATGTAGTTGCATACAATTTTTTTATCAACTCTACTAATATATTTCGAAACACATTATTTTTTCGAAATGATTTTGAATAGCAATATAGCAACACTCATACTGTTAAATTACTATCACAAGTTGAGATACTATAGGTAAAAAAATAAATATCGGACAACCTCACACAAATCGATCTGGTCCCAAATTAAGCTCAAGAAGGCTTGTGTTATGGGTATTAGGCGACGATATACGTACTTATATAGATAAATATATACTTAACTACATAAAACAACCATGACCCAAGCACAAATATTCGAGTTCATCACACAAATATTTGCCCTGGCCGGGATTCGAACCCGGGACCGCCGGCTCAGTTGGCAGGTGTCTACAAACTGCGCCAATCGTGTCGTCTCAAATACCTAGATAACAATGCAGCAACAGTGGTGGGGCATGGCCGAGCAAAATCATTGATGTCATTTCATAATCATAACATTAAGATACCTCGAGCGGGGTCGTTCATTCCTCCGCGAGAGATACTGGTAGTTCATATTTACATAAAAGAAAATCTATGATATGATGATGAATATGTGTGTGTAGATATAAAAAAGTATAATTTGATAGTTTAAATACACTTACGTCCTCAACTGTCGTCTCCTGTTGAGAGTTGTTGCTGGCATCTGAGAGAGATCTTCTGTGTTCCTTCGGTGCAGGAGCCCTAAAAAAAAATTAATTTAAAAAAATGTGACTTGGTATGCAAAACGTACACATTTCTATAAGTGGTCCTACAAAATTTAAGGCCCCGTCGCTCATAGATTAATAAACCATTCAATGGTCCAAGTATTCAAATAACAAGAATTTTCAAACTCGGTTCATTAGTGACGAAGTTCCGAGTCAAAAGCATAAAAAAGACGCATGAAACTTCGTATTTTTATAAAGTTCGTTGTAAAAAACAAAACTTCCTCTTTTTCTAGGGTTAATAAAAATTAGGAATTATTAGTAATTCCGACTTTTTATCCGTCCGTCCGTCTGTCTGTTTGCCACCAGTCGGTATTTCGTGAACCGTGATAGGTACAAAGTTGAAATTTTCACAGATGATGTATTTCAATTACCGCTATAACAACAAATACTAAAATCTCAATAAAATAAATATTTAAGAGGGGCTTTCATACAACGAACGTGATTTGTTTGCTCGGTACTATCACCACACACACCGTGATAGCTAACCAATTGACATTTTCCGCTATAACCACAAATATAGAAAAAATACTGTTAAAAATTATTAAGTCGTACGGGACCCTCGGTGCGCGCGTCCGACTCGCTCTTGGCCGACTTCTATTCATTTGAAGTCTTACCTCTGGATAGAATCCAACCGCTCCTGCAGTTCGTATTGTGTAGAGAGCAGTTTCTGCCGACTCTGCTTTTCGGCTTCCAGCTTAGCGCTGAGTGTAAAATTATTTAATCATACAGAACCCTCGGTGCGCGCGTCCAACTCGCTCTTGGCCGGCTTCTATTCATTTAATGAAATGAAATAATGAAATAATGAACTGAACTTTATTCTGCAAGTAGGCCACAAGGGCACTTTTACATGTCTGAGTCTACCGGCATTTCACAAGAGGAGACCACTGTTGAGAAGAAACGCCGAAAGAAACTCAACAGTCAGTCATTTGAAGTCTTACCTCTGGATAGAATCCAACCGCTCCTGCAGTTCGTATTGTGTAGAGAGCAGTTTCTGCCGACTCTGCCTTTCGGCTTCCAGCTTAGCGCTGAGTGTACAATTATTTAATCATACAGAACCCTCGGTGCGCGCGTCCGACTCGCTCTTGGCCGGCTTCTATTCATTTGAAGTCTTACCTCTGGATAGAATCCAACCGCTCCTGCAGTTCGTATTGTGTAGAGAGCAGTTTCTGCCGACTCTGCCTTTCGGCTTCCAGCTTAGCGCTGAGTGTAAAATTATTTAATCATACAGAACCCTCGGTGCGCGCGTCCGACTCGCTCTTGGCCGGCTTCTATTCATTTAATGAAATGAAATAATGAAATAATGAACTGAACTTTATTCTGCAAGTAGGCCACAAGGGCACTTTTACATGTCTGAGTCTACCGGCATTTCACAAGAGGAGACCACTGTTGAGAAGAAACGCCGAAAGAAACTCAACAGTCAGTCATTTGAAGTCTTACCTCTGGATAGAATCCAACCGCTCCTGCAGTTCGTATTGTGTAGAGAGCAGTTTCTGCCGACTCTGCCTTTCGGCTTCCAGCTTAGCGCTGAGTGTACAATTATTTAATCATACAGAACCCTCGGTGCGCGCGTCCGACTCGCTCTTGGCCGGCTTCTATTCATTTGAAGTCTTACCTCTGGATAGAATCCAACCGCTCCTGCAGTTCGTATTGTGTAGAGAGCAGTTTCTGCCGACTCTGCCTTTCGGCTTCCAGCTTAGCGCTGAGTGTACAATTATTTAATCATACAGAACCCTCGGTGCGCGCGTCCGTCTCGCTCTTGGCCGGCTTCTATTCAATTGAAGTCTTACCTCTGGATAGAATCCAACCGCTCCTGCAGTTCGTATTGTGTAGAGAGCAGTTTCTGCCGACTCTGCCTTTCGGCTTCCAGCTTAGCGCTGAGTGTACAATTATTTAATCATACAGAACCCTCGGTGCGCGCGTCCGTCTCGCTCTTGGCCGGCTTCTATTCATTTGAAGTCTTACCTCTGGATAGAATCCAACCGCTCCTGCAGGTCGTATTGGGTAGAGTAGTTTCTGCCGACTTTGTCTTTCGGCTTCCAACTCAGCGCTGAGTGCAGAATTATTTAATCATACAGAACCCTCGGTACGCGCGTCCGTCTCGCTCTTGGCCGGCTTCTATTCATTTGAAGTCTTACCTCTGGATAGAATCCAACCGCTCCTGCAGTTCGTATTGTGTAGAGAGCAGTTTCTGCCGACTCTGTCTTTCGGCTTCCAACTCAGCGCTGAGGGCCTTCTTCTCTTGTTCGTGTTGTTTGTCGCGCTCTGTAACAAAATAATAATACATTTAATATAGTGTTGTTGGCTCAGTTTGTATTGCACCTGCTTACTGAGCCGGCTCTGGGTTCCAATCCCGGGCGGACGACCCTAACCTACTTCTAATTGTCAAATCGAAATGAATTTGCATGTATATGTAGTTACTGAAGTTGGCCGTCGGAACTCCTAAACAGCACAAGGTAAACCAATCGTTTTTGGGCTCATTTGATAGGTCTTAACAAACAATTACCGTTTGTAATATTTTCTTCCGTTTCCGCGACTGTCATACGTTTAAATAAAACAATTCAAACGGATTTTATCTATCTCAGTCAACCTTTGACAGCGGTAACTGGATAGTTGACGTAACATTAGGGAGTCTCTAAATAAATAATATACACACGATATAATCTGTTTAAATTGTTTTATTTAAAAATAATAAATATGTGTTAAAAATAGGGTAGACGGTTCCTTCGTTTAGGAGCTACAATGCCGCAGACAGGCAAACATACACACTTATAATACCCCTCTTATCGTAAGGTTAAAAAGACCATTAACTGACCTTTCCAGAACTGCGCTCTGCTTTCAAACTCCTTAGACCACTGATTATATTGGTGATTCCCATTTTCTAGAGATTTCGGTGTCTTTTGATCAAATTCCGTATCCACCGAGGCCTCATTTGGTTCCGCGGTTATGTTCTCAGATGGGACCCCCATTTTCATAATCGTATGTCAATTGTAAATTTATTTATGTTTTTTTTTATACGGTAACGTAAAGTATACGGTAACGCGGAAATCACAATTTCAATAAATATATGTATGTACAAATAGAAACCAAGATCCCGATGAACTGACTCTCACGAAAGTTTTCTAGTTATGAAGAGGAGATAAACAATAACTATTATATCTTCCATTTTTCTTTCTTATAAAACATCACTTCAATACTATTGTTATTTCTTCACTTGTGAATACAGCATCCTTTATTAAACAATAATACTGTCATTGTCACTTTTTAACAAATAAACTAAATAAATAAATTAAAACCCGACACAAGTGACCATGAGGCCATAATTCAACGAGTGATATAGAAAATGCTACTAAAACTGAACATAACTACAACATTTGAAATTCTTAGCTTCGATATTGGCTGAGATCTTATGTCACTTATTCCAATTAAAGCTGAATATCTTGGAAACTACTGGCCCTATTACCACCAAACATAGCTAAGAACTATCTCGGCGGACATATCTTTCGATTAAAAACCGCACTAATATTGGTCCATCCGCTTGGTAGCTACTATGCCACAGACAGACACGCAGATACACAGACACACAAATACACAGATACACGCCTCTTTCGAAAAAGAAACGGAGTTATGTTATATGACAAGAAAAAAGCATGCTCTATACTTAAAACAAAAAATAAATAAAAAAACGGTTCAGCAGTTTTCGAGTAATCGGGGAACATACATAAAAATAACTGACATCCCAATGAACTTGGACCCTGCTCCGTATTTGACGTAGTCGGTTATAAAGTTTCCTAATAGACCACTTATACTTTATAGGTTAAGTCATAATTCGGCCGACGGTGTGACTAAACAAAACAATAAGAGCTTATCAGAGCCGTTATCTATTTCATTATGTTATCAATTTAATGACGGTTTTATGCACTGATATCATAGACATACCTTTGTAAATGTGGATGTATAGTTAGGCTATTCATCCTTATTCGTCATATCGTATGAATACAACTCAAAATGTGAGAAAAAAATCTCTGATCATTGTTTTCTCCGGTTTTATTTTGATTGCTGTTGATACCAACCAAATACCTAGATTGATATCCATACTTCTATTGACTGACTGACTGACTGACATAGTGATCTATCAACGCATAGCCCAAACCACTGGACGGATCGGGTTGAAATTTGGCATGCAGGTAGATGTTATGACGTAAGCATCCGCTAAGAAAGGATTTTTCAAAACTCACCCCCTAAAGGGGTGAAATGGGGTTCCAAAGTTTGTATGGGGAAACAAGATTAGTTAGACTATTTTATTCGAAACTTCACAGGAGTATTCCTAACGATAAATGAGTAAACACGTGTTTCAGGTTTTTTGAAAATTCAACCTCTAAAAGGGAGAAATATGGTGACAAAGTCTGAAAATCAGCATGGGTATTGTTTTTATGGTTTATCGGGTCGCTGATTACGAAAACCGCAACGATTTTAAAATCCAACGAGGCGGACGTGAGTTACCATCTCCCCTGTTGGGGTGAAATGGGGTTGAAATGTCTAAATACTAAACCGCTGGTTCTAGAGAGTTCAAATTTGGCACGTAGGTTCCTTATAAGGTGTAGGGGTGTACTAAGAAAGGATTTTTCAAAATTTACCCCCTAAAGGGGTGAAATAGGGGTTCAAAGTTTGTATGGGGAAACAAGATTAGTTAGACTATTTTATTCGAAACTTTACAGGAGTATTTCTAACGATAAATGAGTAAAAACATGTTTCAGGTGTTTTGAAAATTCAACCCCTATAAGGGAGAAATGTGGTGACAAAGTCTGAAAATCCATTGGTAATGCTTTTATGGTTTATCGGGTCGCTGATTACGAAAACCGCAACGATTTTTAAATCCAACGTTGCGGACGTAAATTAACATCTTCCCTGTTGGGGTGAAAAGGGGTTGAAATGTCTAAATACTAAACCGCTGGTTCTAGAGAGTCCATATTTGGAACCTACGTGTCCTTATAAAGTCTAGGGGTGCAATAAAAGAAGCATTTGTCAAAAGTCACCCCCCCCCCCCCCCCCCGAAGGGGTGAAATGGGGGTCGTAAGTTTGTATAGGGAAAAAGTATTAGTAAGACTATTTTATTGAAAACTTCCAAGGAGTATTTCTAACGATAAATGAGTAAGCACGTGTTTCATGTTTTTTGAGAATTCAACCCCTAAAGGAGGAGAATATGGTGACAAAGTCTGAAAATCAACAAGGGTAATGTTTCTATGGTTTATCGGGTCGCTGATTACCAAAACAACAACGATTTAAAAAAAACAAAACGTGGTGGACGTGAAATACCGTCTCGCCTGTTGGGGTGCGATGGGGTTGAAATGACTAAATATGAGTATGGGTGTAATTTTTATGGTTTGTTGGGACGTTAATTACAAAAATGCCACCGATTTTGCAATTTTATTTGTGGTCATGAAAATTCTTGAAAGCATTTGCGCCAAATTGCAATTTAATCGGTCCAGTAGTTTTGCAGCAAAGCGGATGTAACAGACGGGCTGACAGACAGCTACACGTGATCCTATAAGAGGGTTCTGTTTTTGCTTTTGAGGTATGGATAGGGACCCGCGTTATCCTAATAGATAAAAAAAAAGTATTTGGTGGCATCTCGATCGTCGTCAATCGGTACCTATAGGCGGGCGGCGCGTTGGGACGGGAGGAGTAATGATCGGGAAACTTCCTGCATCCGTAATAAATACATTCAAGCTTTTCAATAATTATGTTAAGTCATTTCAGAATTCTGAATTACGTCTGGCTCAGAATAATACATTTTTCATTCATCAACGAAGAGAACCTCAATATCTTACAATAGAACATGACGTAACTTAGAACATGGCTTAGAATCATTAAACCAATCTCGAATATCAAAAGTCGATAAGCGGAGGCTCGGGACATTATAAAAGCTTTATACAAATAAAATGCACACATATCCCGGTGTCTTAGCTTCACTTCGAGTTATGAATTTTGAAGTGAACTTTATTTGGTACAGTAAAAGCTGAGATCGCTTGATTTGTGAGTGCTTGAGTTTTCGGTTTGATTTGATAAAGTGTAGTTATGATAAAATAAAAAGTATTTCCCAGTAATATTAGAAAAGCGAAAGTCTGTGTATGTTTTGTTACTTCTTCACGCTAAAACGGCTGGACGGATATGCATGAGGGAAATGCAGATTATACCCTAACTTAGCAAATAGCCTACTTTTAATCCTGAAAAAAAAGAGCATTGTTCCCGTAGGATGATGTATATTATATAGGCACGCGAGCGAAGCCGCGGGTTAATGCTAGTAATATTATAAATGCGAAAGTGTGTCTGTCTGTCTGTTACCTCTTCACGCTTAAACCGCTGAACAGACTTAGATGAAATTTGTTATGAAGATAGTTTGAGACCCGGGAAAGGACATAGGATACTTTTCATCTCGAATAAATTTAGTGTTCCCGTGGGATGAGCGGGTAACAACGCGGGGCACAGCTAGTTATTCAATATGGTAAAGCACAAAATGATGAGTCTCTTGAGGAAGACAATTGAGGCCTTGTTTGAAAACGAGAATGAGATTATTGGGATTAGCTTTTTTGAACTTTATTATTCGGACCAAAACAAATCTTTGCCGCGTGTCGACTATTGTACAAGTAAAAAATAACGGTTTTCTGAATTTTCCGTTTACTTGTGCTAAATGATATTGTTCTTGCCAAATTTCATGATTGAAGCTCAACGGAAAGTACCTTATAGATTATGACGACGCGGTTGGCGTAGTTGTTAAGCAGCTGCCTACTGAGCCGGCGGTCCCGGGTTCGAATCCCGGCCATGGCAAATATTTGTGCGATGAACTCGAATATTTGTGCTTGGGTCATGGTTGTTCTATGTATTTAAGCATATATTTATCTATATAAGTACATAAATCGTCGTCTAGTACCCATAACACAAGCCGTCTTGAGCTTAATTTGGGACTAGATCTATTTGTGAGAGGTTGTCCGATATGTATGCATATATATATTGTGAAATATAAGCTACTTTTGACGCCATTTTCTCGGGGTCGTCCAGCAACTTGTCAAGCTATAACATAATATAGGGCCACTTATCAAACGTGCTCATTATCTGATACAGAATAATTCGATAATCCTTTAACGTATCATTAAGTGAGTTGTCACTTCCAGTATCATAGCGTTTTATGGTGAGTCAGTGACAGGTGATAGACAAAATGACAAACAAGTAGGGAACTCAGCTAATGGAATGCTATAACTGTAACCCTGTAATACGAATACATCCAACTACAGTATAATTTCAATGTTGTCTGGAAGAGACCGCTTTTTAGCGATAAGACCGCCCGTTGTCTCCCGTTATTTAAAAATTGTGTTTGTTTTGTCTCCTTTTGATGACTTTTATTGGTGTCATATCAAATGAAGTATTGTTGTAATGTATTGTTTTGTTGTATTGTATTGTTGTATAATTTATTGACCGAGCGAGTGAAGCGTTTTCGTTTCGGCTTGGGCGTCTTTACGTCACGCCACGGAGCTAAAAACTAAATTGGCGGACAGTGTTTTTGTCTCTTCGAATTTCTAATTTAAACTCTAATAATTATATTTGTATAGATGTAAAGTTAACGTCAACATAACTGCACTAAACTGTATTTTATTTTCTAGAACTCACCTTCAATAGCCAAGTCATACTGCTCCTTCGTACTTCTCAGCTCATTAGCCAACTTCTCACTCTCTCCCTCCCACGTCTCCCTCTCGATTTTATACGTCTTCTCTATCTCTTTCTTCTCCTCGATGAGCAGCCTGTTGCTGTCTCGCTCGCTCGCTAGTTCCGCCTGCAGGGCTGCTATGATGCTGTCCTTGTCTACGATGGATACTTTGAGAGTTTTAGCCTCGATTTCGACAAGCCGAAGGAGTTCGAGTTTTGCTCTGTGAGATAAAAGGAAACATTGTGTTTACATAATTATACAGTGTATATTCGAGTTGAGTGAGAATATATTGAGTTGAGTGAGCTTATATCGAGTTGAGTGAGCATATTATATCGACTTGCGTTAGTGTGTTTCGAGTTGAGCAAACATATTTCGAGCTAAGCCAAAATGTTCGAGTTGAGTGATATGATTTCATGTTGAGTGAGCTTATATCGAGTTGAGTGAACATATTTCGACTTGAGTGAGTGTATTTTGGGTTGAGAAAGCATATTTGGAGTTAAGCCATAATGTTCGAATTGTGTAATCTTATTTCAAGTTAAGTGAGCTTATATCGAGATGAATGAGAATCATTTATGCTGTGTGAACATATTTCGACTTGAGTGAGTGTGTTTCGAGTTAAGCTAAACATGTTTCGAGTTGAGTGATCTTATTTCAAGTTGAGTGATCTTATTTCAAGTTGAGTGATCTTATTTCAAGTTGAGTGAGCTTCTATCGAGGTAAGTGAGGATCATTAGTGTTGTGTAAGCATATTTCGACTTGAGTGAGCGTGTTTCGAGTTAAGCTAAAATGTTTCGATTTGAGTAATCTTATTTCAAGTTGAGTGAGCTTATATCAAGTTGAGTAAGTTTATTTTGAATTGCGTGAGCTTATCGAGTAGATAAATCACAGTCGTCAAGCAGTTCCATTCGAAAACATACTTAGCCTCAGCCAGCTGTCCGACGAGCGGCTCCAGCGCTCTCGTCTTCTGCTGCGCCTCCCCCAGCCGCTGCTGGAGGCTGATGATCTTGTTCTCCAGACCCTTGTTGAGGGTCTTCACGTGGTCCAGGCTACGGGCTTCGATGCGGAGGCGCTTGTATTGGCGGCGGGCGAGGAAACGACGAACCTGTACGATACAATGTCAGGTAAGGTTCTGACCCGGTTCAACTATTTATGATGCAGTCCATGCGCCGCAAATGACTCCTGTGGCGCGGAGAATATCTGCTTAGCACAATGGCTGACTGGTGGAGAATGCCCTATGGCATTAAGTCCGCCTTTTGTACGATAAGTTCTTTCTTTTGTGCAATAAAGATTAAATAAATAAATAAATAATCCCATTAGCGTGTTATACCACAAAGTCAGACTACTGGTAATGAGGGTTAAACAGCGCTGACACAGATCAATTCATGTTTTAAAAAATTGTGAAATCGTCTCGGACGTAGGCAATGAAAACCGGTTATTTTAATAGCAAATTAACCGGTTTTACGTTCCATTGCAACTGGTTAGGTTTTACTATACTATAGTCTCTATAAAGAGGTGACAGTCGACACTAGAAGAAAAAATCTCAGTAGACCGGTTTATTGGTGACATTAATTACATTGCGATGTCTTATTTTTCTACACACAATGTATGAATATTTATTTATTATTATTATTTATTTATTATTATTATTTATTTATTTACTGAATCACATAAAATGTAACATGATAGTTCATACACCAAAGCGTTACACGGATTCTTAAGCTTAATACTTAACTAAAACCTAACTAAAACCTAACTAACTTACAACTACAAGATAATTATCTCTTATGTTTAATATGTTATGTCTGTTATGTTACTCATTTATGTTTAAGCATGGTTAATGCAATGTTTATGCAATGAACCTGTTTGCATACTACTTCAAACTCTATGTAGGATAGACGATAGACATGCATACGACAGTCTTAACAGTTTTCTGCCTTTTCGCAGAATTATAGGTTGTCCGATATTTATTTATTATTATTTATTTATTGATTTTTCATCGAATTATCACTTCACCGATTTTTTATTCTATGTTAGTAGTTGTGTTATACTCACAGCAGACTGCGCGATGATGAGTCGGCGTCTCATTTGTCTCACTCGCTTCCTCGCGAGGTAACCGCGCGCGTATCGCTGAATCGTCAGCGCCTGGAACAAACCATCATTTCAGCATCAACACGTCATAGTTTGTAGTGCACCCTACTGAGCCGGCGGTCCTGGGTTCAAATCCCGGCAAATATTTGTGTGATAAACTCGAATGTTTGTTCCTGGCTCAAATTCAATTTTTATTGCATATCACATTACAGACAATAGACGGATTATAGACTAGGTATACATGTGACGCCCTGCAAGGGCACAGCAATTTGGGAGGGCTTACTAGCCCTTAATACTTAAAGACTTAAAACTACACAAGGAACAATTTACGATACACTAGTATTACAGTATTAGGAATGTGGCACTAATGGTTCATGGTCATGGATGTTGTCTATACTCGTATAATTATGTATATCGTCGTCTAGTACCCGTTTGACGATGCACTTAGCGCTGTTTGTACCTGCCTAATGAGCCAGCGGTCCTGGGTTCAAATCCCGGCCAGGGCAAATATTTGTGCGATGAACTCGAATATTTGTTCCTGAGTCATGGATGTTATCTATATATGTATTTATATATTAGGTATACCGTCGTCTATTACTTACAGTACAATCATTGCTTAGTTTGGGACTAGGTTGATTTGTGTAAGATTGTCCCTTCATATTTATTTATAGTTATTTAAAACAAGCCCCCCTTGTCCTTATATTGGTAAACTCATTATTTACTGAGCCTAACTTTTAGTTAATGGTGAAAATTTATATACAAACACCACTTTCTGAAGTGAGTGGGAATCAAATTTGATATCCTGCTTGGGGGTGAATTCTCCATCTTATAAAATCATACCAATTAAATGTGGAATGGCGATGAATTCACCCCTAAATAATACATTAAAGGGGTTGAAAAATCGAATGCCAACGACACTTCCTTAGGTGTGTGGGGCTGAAATTTGATTAGCAGCTTGGGGATGAATGCTCCATCTTATGTATTTTTAGTACTCACCGCCTTGACACGTCTTGCGTCTCTATACAGCCTGCGGGCCAGGTAGCCCCTAGCATGAGCTTGGAGCCCTATGGCCAGTCGCCTCAGCTTGTGGTAGCAGCGACTCGCCAGCCAACCGCGGACATTGCATTGTATCGTGATAGCGGTACGCGTTTGATTTACGCTTGCTATTCTTAGACAATATCCTTAAGTTTACATACCTTCAGAAAAAATCTACAAAATCCTGTTCTTACCAATAAAAGGCGAAATGGAGATGAATTCAACCTTAATATACATCAAAGGGGTTGAAATTATCGAATGCCAACGACACTTCCTTAGGTGAGTGGGGATGAAGTTTGATTAGCAGCTTGGGGATGAATTCTCCATGTCATATACATTTTAGGGGGTCGAAAAGTAGATGTACTCACCGCTTTCACACGTCTTGCGTCTCTATACAGCCTGCGGGCCAGGTAGCCCCTCGCATGAGCTTGGAGCCCTATGGCCAGTCGCCTCAGCTTGTGGTAGCGGCGCCTTGCCAACTAACCGCGGACATTGCGTTGTATCTTGATGGCGGTACGCATTCAACTTACGCTTGCTATTCTTAGACAATATCCTTAAGTTTACATACCTTCAGAAAAATTCTACAAAATCCTGTACTTACCAATAACAGGCGAAACGGAGATGAATTCAAACCTAATATACATCAAAAGGGTTGAAATTATCGAATGCCAACGACACTTCCTTAGGTGTGTGGGGATGAAATTTGATTAGCAGCTTGGGGATGAATTCTCCATCTCATATACATTTTAGGGGTCGAAAAAGTAGATGTACTCACCGCTTTCACACGTCTCGCGTCTCTATACAGCCTGCGGGCGAGGTAGCCCCTCGCATGAGCTTGGAGCCCTATGGCCAGTCGTCTCAGCTTGTGGTAGCGGCGACTCGCCAGCCAACCGCGGACATTGCGTTGTATCTTAATGGCGGTACGCGTTCGACTTACGCTTGCTATTCTTAGACAATATCCTTAAGTTTACATACCTTCAGAAAAAATCTACAAAATCCTGTTCTTACCAATAAAAGGCGAAATGGAGATGAATTCAACCCTAATATACATCAAAGATATACAAGCTCTTTGCTACAATCATAGAAAAAAGAATAAGCATCACCTTAGACAGCTACCAACCGCTAGAACAAGCCGGATTCAGGCGTGGATTTTCAACAATAGATCACATACATGCGATTGAACAAATCATAGAAAAGCACCAAGAATTCAACACACCACTGTACATTGCTTACATCGACTACAAAAAGGCATTCGACACCATACTACATTCCGCCATTTGGAGAACACTACAGGACCAACAAGTACATAACACCTACATAACATTAATTAAAAATATTTACAAAAATAGTACGAGCAAAATACAACTTGACAACATCGGCCCTTCCTTCCCCATTGAAAGAGGGGTAAGACAGGGCGATCCGCTATCGCCAAGAATTTTCATAGCGGTGCTGGAATCAATCTTCAGGAAGTTGGATTGGAAAACTCATGGTATAAACATCAACGGAAATAACCTGACACATCTCAGATTCGCCGACGACCTTGCTTTATTTGCAAATAGCAGTTCCAGTCTAGAACACATGATGAATGCATTAAATGTTGAGAGCAAAACGATGGGCCTAGAAATGAACTACAGCAAAACAAAAATCATGACAAATAGCATCAAAAAACCTATACTTATAGGTAAGGAAAATATAGATTATGTCGACCAATATGTGTATTTGGGTAAACAAATAAGTTTCAACCCAAAATCGAACGAACTGGAAATAGAAAGAAGAATTAAAAACACTTGGAATAAGTACTGGAGTTTAAAAGAAACCCTAAAAAGCAACCTTCCTCTCAATCTCAAAAAGAAAGTCATGGATATGTGTTTACTCCCCACGATGACCTATGCATGCCAAACTTGGAAACTCACATCGAAGGCAAAACGCATGATCGTGACATGCCAAAGAGGAATGGAGCGGAGTCTTCTAAAAATAAGAAAAATAAATAAGATCAACCACTCCATTATTAGAAATAAAACAAAAGTAATAGATGCTCTTAACCACGCACAGAGACACAAATGGAGGTGGGCTGGCCACGTAGCCCGACTCCAAGACGAAAGATGGACCTTCCTTACAACATCCTGGAAAGGTCCGACAGGTGGGAGAAAAAAGGGTAGGCCTTTGACACGATGGGCAGATGATGTTGTCCAGTTAGCAGGTCCTAACTGGATATGGAAGGCTCAGGACAGAAATGGATGGAGATCTCTGGAGGAGGCCTTTACCTTATAGAGGGTTCTAGTGTGGTGTTATAGTGAATTATTAAAAAAAAACTAACATTTAATTGTATTATATTAATTTAGTCATTTAAGAAAAGTTTCTGATCACTTTAGCATTTATTGTCTAAATTTGTAGCATTGTTTATCACCTTACTAGAAATAAAAGGCTTTTTTATTTATTTTTATATACATCAAAGGGGTTGAAATTATCGAATGCCAACGACACCTCCTTAGGTGTGTGGGGATGAAATTTGATTAGCAGCTTGGGGATGAATTCTCCTTGTCATATACATTTTAGGGGTCGAAAAGTAGATGTACTCACCGCTTTCACACGTCTTGCGTCTCTATACAGCCTGCGGGCGAGGTAGCCCCTCGCATGAGCTTGGAGCCCTATGGCCAGTCGCCTCAGCTTGTGGTAGCGGCGACTCGCCAGCCAACCGCGGACATTGCGTTGGATCTTGATGGCCGCACGCGTTCGGCGGCCTTCTTGCGCTTTGCTGTGTAGAAAAAAAAACAAATCCATATAGTTATCCAGAATTAGAACACAATATGTAGAGCAGAAAGTATAGGCTACTGCCATTCCATGCCTTCAATGTTATATGTCTGTTTTTGGCTGAAATTCCGCTGCAAACGGCCGCCTAGTACACAAAGTCTATTGTCATTTCCGCACAAATCTAAACAGCACATTTCCTTCCTATTCAGTTCCTAAAATTTCGTAGATTGGTTAAGTTTTGTAGGATGAAAACAGTCGAGAGTGAAACCTCGATTTAAACAAGGCGGTTACATCGATTTGACGCATATTGATCATCGTTCTCGGTGGATGTGAAGCTTCATGAAAAAGCCTATATATGTACTATTTTGGGGGTCCAAAGTCGTTCTACCTACGTCTATTTAGTTTACAAAAATATGTAACACCATTTCACAGTTTAGCATATTTTTGCTTTATAATTATGTTAACAACAAACGTTTTAATTAAAATTTCGATAACAAAATCAGTTTTATATGCGATCTGGGGCTTTATGAATTACCGCCCGTGGTGTGTTGAAAGTTTTACGTCTTGCTTTGGCCAGGAAGTGAGATTTTCTCCCCTCGTAGCGGGCAAAAACTCACATTTACGGCCTAGGGTGACGTAATAGTTTATTACGTAACAAGGGTGGTAAACGATGAATTACAAATGAATATCTATCAGAAGCCCGAAACCGAAGGCGAGGGCTTTAATGACACAAGTTTGGAATTCCATTACCACCAGAGCCACGTACGACGTTTTTCATCACACTTTGGAGGAAATATAACAAAAGCAATAAATAGTACTCAATACAAAAATTACTTACCATAGGTCGTAATATACGGCTTACCGCCCGGTTTTCTAGCATGTAAATCCTTTATTTACGAGCAAGTGTGATTAAAAGGTAGGAAATAAAACAAAAGTAATAAATAGTACTCAATACCAAAATTACTTATCGCCCTAGGGCGTAATACACGACTTACCGCCCGGTTTTCTATCATGTAAATCCTTAGTGTGATAAAAGTTACTTACCGCCCTAGGGCGTAATTTACGACTTACCGCCCGCTTTTCTAGCCTGTAAACCCTTTATTTACGAGCAAGTGTGATGAAAAGGTACTTACAGTCTGGCGAGGTATCCGCGGCAGTGCGCCTGCAGACCGCGCAGCGCGCGCATGCGCCGCAGATACTTGCGTCGCGCTACGAACCGACGCACGCAGCTTTGGACGCGCACGCAGTACAGACGTTGGATGTCCGCGCGGATTTTTTCTAGGTATGCCACCTGGAGAAAAATGTTTAATTAATACTCGGTTTAAATAATAGTATTTTATGCAATGGTTGCACAATGAAGGTCCTTAAAGTCGAGTACCGCGTTTAGGTCACGAGGCTTGCCGACTGGCCTAAGTAAGGTACGAGATTTTAAGACCTAATTGTGTAACTATTGCATACAATACTTTTTATACGAGCAAAACACAGCAAAACATTTTTTACTTTAATCATTCCCCACTATGAATTTTTATTTTTGATGTAACCTTTTTCGTTCAACTAAAACTGACCTATTAAAAAAAAACATGATCGCAATGGTCATGACGGGTGCCTCGTGATTGGTTAAATTTTTTGAAAAGTAATTTCATTCAATCAGTGCACAGCAGCGTGCTTTTTTTAAATTAAATATGCTGATATTCTCTTTTTTAGGGTTCCGTAGCCAAATGGCAAAAAACGGAACCCTTATAGATTCGTCATGTCTGTCTGTCCGTCTGTCCGTCTGTCCGTCCGTATGTCACAGCCATTTTTTTCCGAAACTATAAGAGCTATACTGTTGAAACTTGGTAGGTAGATGTATTCTGTGAACCGCATTAAGGTTTTGATGCGAAAATAAAAAAATAATAATAAATATTGGGGGCTCCCCATACTTAGAACTGAAACTCAAAAATTTTTTTTTCATCATACACGTACGTGTGTGGTATCTATGGACCTTTAGACGCTTTATGCCAGAAAAGCAAAATGTCAGATTAGCGAAATGCCAGAAAAGCAAAATGTCAGATTAGCGAAATGCCAGAAAAGCAAAATATCAGATTAGCAGAATGCCAGATTAGCAGAATGCCAAATTAGCGAAATGCCAGAAAAGCAAAATGTCAGATTAGCGAAATGCCAGATTAGCAGAATGCCAGATTAGTAGAATGACAATACACATCAGCATCACATTAGACCTATAGGTCTTCAAAAACGGATATCGAGGTTTCTAAAATATTTTTTTTCTAAACCGAATAGTTTGCGTGACAGACGCTTCCAAAGTGGAAAAAAGTTGGTCCCCCCCCCTCTAACTTCTAAAATAAGAAAATGAAAAATCTAAAAAAAACATATGATGTACATTACCATAAAAACTACCAACGAAAATTGTTTTGAACGAGATCTAGTAAGTAGTTTTTTTTTAATATTTTAATACCTAACTTTGCACCTAATTTATATGGGGCGCTATACATACCAGGTGCAAACTTAACTTAACCACTTAGGGATGGAAAGTGTGTGTACGGAACCCTCGGTGCGCGAGTCCGACTCGCACTTGGCCGGTTTTTTAATTATTAGAGCTGAGTAGAGAGATGTCTTATGAATATTAAAGTTCTGTACCGGTTACCATAGAGTAAAGAATTTTGGTACAGGATTAAAAAGTGCGTTTTTGTGATTTTGTCTGTGAAATTATAATTGACAGATTAAATTACGCGAGTATAAAAAACAATTTAAATGGATTATATCGCGTATATTAATTATTTAAGCCTCTCTGATTCCCTCAGGGACCGACCGGGAAAGATGGGCTTACCAGGTGAGGCGGATAGTGATACGAAGCCGGCAACTATTCACGGCTAAGGCATGTATAGTGCTTTTCGCAAACATTTGCAACGAAATAAAAAATACACCACTGAAAAACAAACAGCTGTTTAGCTTGTTCATGAACACAGACGCCATGATTTAAAAAAATACTTCCCGGCCTAGGCCTTCAATTTTGTACGAAATTCCTTTACAGTTCTCTCGAATTGTTCCGCCCGAAACGTGACACTTCGAAGCCTGTTTTAACGCACGTTATGATTATGACGACCTTTCATTGCATGTTTGAGAAAAAAAAGATTGATCGAGAGCATTTCACTTCCTCGAATTACATTTGTCATAAGTGTATCACTTGCCATAATTTTCATTTGCCATAAACTTTTCATTTCATAAATCATAAGGGTGAATCAATTTTTTTGTGTTGTTTACTCTGTCCCCGTTGTCCAAGTGACATCCTCATACTGTTTCATAGAAAAATGCTTAGGTTGTCAGAGGGACAAATTTTGCGTAACCATAGCAACAAGGTGTACTTAAAAGTTGATTCACCCATAAACTCTTCGGGATTTCTTTAATACTATGGAGAAATCATAAAGGGGTTTCTAAACGGGCCATGTTTTGCTGCAATTTGTGGCCGGCCATTATCTGCATCTTGCTCTAGCGTAGGGTGTCAGAGAGGGACGGCCATAGTTGCCGGACACAAATTGCAGTGAAATATGGCCCGTTTAGAAGCCCCATTAGATTAGGTTTGTTTTATAACAATACCGAAAAGTTTCAGCTTACAGAGAAAAATAGATTTATGACAAAACAATATTATGGCAAGTGATAGATTATGGCATCTGAAATTCGGGCAAACGATAGAGAACCAAATTGATCATCATCTGAACGATTGTCACAATCATCTGTTAAGATATCTATGGTAATCATATCTATGGTCATATTTTAATGTTGGCATTACCGCTTCCGAATCCTTCTTCTGCTGTTAATATTGTAATGGAGGAAATGTGTGTGGAAAATAAATTGATTTAATTCTTATGTAGTTATTCATTATTATCAAAAGTAATACACCAGTTCTCATATCATCATGGTCTCACCTGTCCGGCTCTGAAGAATATCTTGGTGGCTCCGAACTGGTACTTGTCCGGGTCCTTCAGATGCTTGGACAGCACCCGTCGACAAGTTCCCTTGACGTCTCCACGGTCTAATTCCTTGTGGGCGCAGAGCAGACGGTATCTGTCAGAAAGGAATCAAAATAAAGTATTGTTCATCTTTTCCTGATTTCATTCATAATTTGATATACTGGAATAGCTTAAGTATTAAGTGAACTGTTTTTTTTTTTCTATGTCTGACAACATTTTCAGCTATGATGTATTCTCTTTTTAACCGACTTCAAAAAAGGAGGAGGTTCTCAATTCGAACTAATTTTATATTTTTTTTGTATGTTTGTTACTCGATATCTCCGAGAACCGTGAACCGATTTTCAATTTTTTTTTTTTTATCGAAAGGGTATAACTCCGAGTTGGTCCCGTTGGCACTAAGTCGGGATCTGATGATGGAATCTTGGAGAAATCGAGGGAACTCTTCAAATGTTATAGGGACATGTACGGCGCTTTCGGTAATTTATTGATAAGGTCAAGAATTTACATTCAGTAAATAGGATTTGGTGTAAGGAAACTGATGATGAACACATACGAATCACTTAAAAGCAAAAAAAAAATTTTAACAAAAAAAAAGAACCGACTTCCGTAAAACTAAAAAAGCCAAATATAAGAACTGGTTTGGGATCGACTTCGAAGGATGAGTCAAATGTAATCTGTACTTGAACGGGTTATTGTTGGCTTTTTTAGTTTTACTGAAGTCGGTTCTTTTTTTTGTTAAAAATTTTTTTTTTAGGGTTCCGTACCCAAAGGGTAAAAGCGGGACCCTATAACTGAGACTTCGCTGTCCGTCCGTCCGTCCGTCTGTCACCAGGCTGTATCTCAAGAACGGTGATAGCTAGACAGTTGAAATTTTCACAGATGATGTATTTCTATTGCCGCTATAACAACAAATACTAAAAATAAAATAAAATAAATATTTAAGGGGGGCTCCCATACAACAAACTTGTTTTATGGTACGGAACCCTTCATGCGCGAGTCGGACTCGCACTAGACCAATTTTTTTATATAAGCTCTGTTGTAAAACCTTTAAAATAAACAATGCAAAGATCAACATAAAAAGCATAAGGAAAAATTCGAAAGGTTATTTGGCGTTAAGGTGGTGGAAAAGTTAACACGTTGGACCGGTAATCCAGAGGTACCGTGTTCGATTCCTGGTCTCTTCCGCCAGGTTACGAATTTCAATTTTTCTTTGATCTTTGTATAAATGGTACAACATTTTCAGCTGTCAAGTTAGTTCGCCTAATTATGAACTTGAGTTTAGTTCCAACCTCCTGCCAGATATCGGTACTAACGCCACGCTTAACTACAGACATGTGCCGTTATCGAAAACATTTCCCAGTTTGTATGGGAAATCTTCTCGAGAACGTTCCTCGAACACGTTCTCGAGTATTTCATTTATTTATTCCTCAACAATTTACATCGTGTTGGAAATAAGACATAAGTAACTAAAACAGAAATCAAAATAAGAATGTTAATAATTCCACAGCATTAACAATACAAATTGAACATACAATAATCATTACTATATTACATAACTAATACTTAATTTAAACAAAACATTACAAACAACAAATAAATAATTAATTAACTGCTCAAGTCCAAGCCCTTTTTGAATCAATATCATTGATAAATTCACCTACATCATTACGCCTTTTTTAGCGAATAGTCCCTAAGCCGGCGCTACGTCCGACGCACTAGAGCGTCACAACTCTATGCTTACCTGTTGAAGAAGTCCTGGTACAGCCATCTCGACGGGAACCCGGCTGCTGATATCCTTATGGTCTCTAACACACCGCACGCTCTGAAACAAACACATTGGGTAAGCTTTATTGTACATTGGGGTCTAATATTGACTGCTAGAATTATTAATGGTCGTTTTTTTTTTTTCTCGAACATGCAATAAAATGTCGTCATAACCATCCTTATAACACGGTTTGAAATGTCACGTTTCGGACGGAACGACTCGAAAGAACTGTAAAGGAATTTCATACAAAATTGAAGGTCTAAGCCGGGAAGTAACTTTTTTTAAACATGGCGTCTGAACAGGCTAAACAACAAAATTGTTTTTTTTTTAATCCATTGCATATTAGCATAGAGAAAAGCACTATACTCATACATATACACGCCTTAGCCGTGAAAAGGGCTTGCCGGCTTCGTATGACTATGCTACTCTATAAACATTACTATCTATCACTATCTACTTCTTTCACGGCGTCTCAGTAATGTACTATTATTAGTTACCTAAGTTGGTTGACGGCGCGCGCGGGATGGAACTGGAACGGTTGCTTGGTGTCGTTGGGTTTGATGCAGCGCACGTAGTGGGGCGTGGTGGCGGACAGCGTGGCCATCAGCTATTTGTATTTAAGTATGTATATCGTCGTCTAGTATCCATAATACAAGCCTACTAGAGCTTACCGTGGAACTAGATTATTTTGTGTGAGGTTATCCTTTTTTTTTTTTCGTTACCTAAGTTGGTTGACGGCGCGCGCGGGATGGAACTGGAACGGTTGCTTGGTGTCGTTGGGTTTGATGCAGCGCACGTAGTGGGGCGTGGTGGCGGACAGCGTGGCCATCAGCGCGGAGAGCGAGGCGCGGAACTGCGCGCCCACCGTCTGCTTCTGGCCGGAGGCGCGGCGCGGCGGTTGCTGGAACAAACGGGTACATTGAGAACTAGAACTAGGCTGTGTCCGGCTGTCTCCACTCTGTCGGAGTGGAACATGGCGGGGATGGAACACTGGCTCACCGTGAGACTGGTGAGCGGCACGGCAGGCGTGGTCCTGCGGCGCGAGGGCGGCGGCAGCGTGGCCGTCGCGCTCCCCTCCACTCTGTCGGAGTGGAACATGGCGGGGATGGAACACTGACTCACCGTGAGACTGGTGAGCGGCACGGCAGGCGTGGTCCTGCGGCGCGAGGGCGGCGGCAGCGTGGCCGTCGCGCTCCCCTCCACTCTGTCGGAGTGGAACATGGCGGGGATGGAACACTGACTCACCGTGAGACTGGTGAGCGGCACGGCAGGCGTGGTCCTGCGGCGCGAGGGCGGCGGCAGCGTGGCCGTCGCGCTCCCCTCCACTCTGTCGGAGTGGAACATGGCGGGGATGGAACACTGACTCACCGTGAGACTGGTGAGCGGCACGGCAGGCGTGGTCCTGCGGCGCGAGGGCGGCGGCAGCGTGGCCGTCGCGCTCCCCTCCACTCTGTCGGAGTGGAACATGGCGGGGATGGAACACTGACTCACCGTGAGACTGGTGAGCGGCACGGCAGGCGTGGTCCTGCGGCGCGAGGGCGGCGGCAGCGTGGCCGTCGCGCTCCCCTCCACTCTGTCGGAGTGGAACATGGCGGGGATGGAACACTGACTCACCGTGAGACTGGTGAGCGGCACGGCAGGCGTGGTCCTGCGGCGCGAGGGCGGCGGCAGCGTGGCCGTCGCGCTCCCCTCCACTCTGTCGGAGTGGAACATGGCGGGGATGGAACACTGACTCACCGTGAGACTGGTGAGCGGCACGGCAGGCGTGGTCCTGCGGCGCGAGGGCGGCGGCAGCGTGGCCGTCGCGCTCCCCTCCACTCTGTCGGAGTGGAACATGGCGGGGATGGAACACTGACTCACCGTGAGACTGGTGAGCGGCACGGCAGGCGTGGTCCTGCGGCGCGAGGGCGGCGGCAGCGTGGCCGTCGCGCTCCCCTCCACTCTGTCGGAGTGGAACATGGCGTGGATGAGCCGGCAGCTCGTGGCCGACTTGATGCACTCTAACTGCTCTTCTGACACCGTGTCTCTGTTCTTCTCGAGGAAGCCCCCGCATTGGTACTCGACATTGTCCGCGAAGTGTTTTATTATGAACGCTGGAAAAGAGAATTCGTATGTGAAGACACTTTATATGTGACGGAGACAGATATGGAGAAATTTCAAGACATATATTTTGAAAGGATATTAGAAATGTGACAGTGTTTAGAAAGGTCCCATTGTCGGGTTTCCATAGGGACGCTTTGACACGTTATGGTATAAAGATACAATCAAATTTCATATCTGGGTAAGGCTCAGGAGCTTTCAACTGCTCGTTCCCTTGTGTTACCTAATTTAGACGAATATCAACTTATGTTTGGAGTCCATCAAATTCGCATAAAGCGCTCTGTTATGAGCTCACCAATTAACGCTTTTTTTTGCAAAAATAATGTTAATCATTCGTGAAAATATACAACAAATATTAATTCTTCAAGAGGTTTCAATTTAAGAAGATGATAAAATAAGCAGTTCATAGCAGATCTCATGTAGCTTCGCTACGCAACCTTGATCGTAGACCTGGGGAACTATGCACTGCTTACCAACAATGCCAGAACACCCAGACGATCTTCAATCAGGTCTATACACGGCTGGCTGTCGTACAAGTCCATCATCTTCCATGACATTTTTACCTGTGAACTGTTCAGTTGAACCAAAGATCCTAGGAGGTGCTTCAGGTCTTTGTACGTTGTATTGTACATATCAGGCTCCAGGACATCAGTTCCATGAAGAGTAAACATAACAGTACTAATTTAGAGACGAACTCCTGGATCACTTGACTGGCTTTCCAGCTGTATCTGCTCCAGGTCTGTGTACGTACCAACGTTGAATTTCAGGACAGAACCGGGGCTTCATGTGTAATTTAGGTAGTTCCCATGTAGTTTCTTCAAGTTTTGCAGATAAGACTAATCATATACGTGTAACACTTTTCCAGGTCTACTTACCAGCATTCCCGAACCTCGGCTTCATGAAGTGAGGATATTTATGGCAGGACTCGTGAAGCTTGGTCACGAATCCTTGATCGGAGCCCTGGGGGACTCTGCACTGCTCGTCCAGCAACGCGAGGACTCCTAATCGGTCTTCTATCAGGTCTATGCACGGCTGGTTGTCGTAGAAGTCTATCATCTTCCATGATATTTCTTCCTGTGAATGAAATATTTACGTTATTGAAGAGAGTAGAACTAAATGATGTTAACCACATATTGGTTAACATCATCTCTTTCTGTTTGGCATAACTCAGACTAAACTTACGCACTGCAATGTTAAAGATCGAAAGCCGCTTCGTTAAGCGAGTGCTATAGTACTTACAAGTAGCAGTTTTGCCCTGGGATAGTGTCACTCACTACAAACAGCTTTCATATGGCAATAATGTGCATACGTCATATATATGCATCATTTGCTATGTTATGTCAACGAAATTCAAAACTTTGTATACCAGAATGAAGCTCAATCCTTCGTTCTTCTTCTGAAATAAATATTCAATCGTGTTGAAAATAACTTGACTTTCATCGCTGAGGATACTTTTGGCTTTATTAAGCGAATATTATTTGAATGTATCCATACCAACTACTGATCACCTAGAGCTTCTTGGTTTGGATCTCAAACGAAATCTGAACTTTGGCTCCTCTATTGAAGCCAAGGCAAAAACAACAGCAAAAAACTTGGTGTTCTATATAAGGTGAGACGCTATTTCACGCCGGAAGAGCTTCTCACTCTTTACCAAGCTTAAGTCCGTTCGTGCATACTGTCTGCCATCTTTGGGACGGCTCTGCCAAGTACCAGTTAGCTGCATTTTATTCAGTAGAACATCGAGTCCTAAGACTCATAGGTGATGTTATGCCGGCTGGGAGCATCTTCCAGAGCCTCGAACATCACCGCAAAGTTGCCAGCTTGTCAGTTTTCTAATATTTATAAGGGTGCAGACGACACCAAGGTCTGTCGGTCTCTATATTAATTTCCTCCGTTTGGTGGTCATACGGACATGTCATACTAATATGACCAGTGAGAATCGCTTGTATTGGTGGTCATAGTTCGGTGCATAGAAGTACTGGGGGGACCTTACAAAACGGTCCGATAGTTTTGAATTTCTTGATATGTTGTCTAGGATGGTTAGTGAGTGTTTAAATGCAAAAGAAAGAACTTATCGTACAAAAGGCGGACTTAATGCCACTTAATCTAGGAGCATTTTAGATAGAAAAGAGCTTAGAAAATGTTGTAGAGAATGAAATTTACTATAGGTAATTTACATTTTAAATTTGGTTTCAGATATGCACATTTAAAAAAATTGAAAAAATTGGCAATTTCCAGTAATGTATCAAACTTTTTTCAATATGGCGGCGGGCGCGGAGGAGGGGGATTTTGCATTTTGCATTTTAAACACTCACTCACCATCGTAGACCACATATCAAAACTTCAAAACTACCGGACCGTTTGTAAGGTACCCCTTTATTCACTGGATTACTGACAAAAATATGGAATGTTGTCAATTCTTTATACAGTATTCATATTATATCAACTTACTTTAATATATTCGTCCTGTTCCAACTTGAACACGTGCGAATTGAACTGCTGCTGTAGTTTCTCGTTCGCGTAGTTGATGCAGAACTGCTCGAACGAGTTGATCTCAAACGTCTCGAAACCGTAGATATCCAACACACCTGGACACAATTAAACAGGCTTTTATGACGGTATTTATAAGTTCTTAGAACCAGAAGGGTTCAAATTCAAATTCAAAATTCAAAACAGTTTTTATTGTAGACTGTGGATACAATACAATTATGTTATAAAGTTAACTGGCGTGTGTGTGGCTACATGTAATTTATTTATAGCGGTAACATAATAGTTTACCGTTACATAAACGAATATTGCTTGCATCATCAAACCAATGAAGTGATATAGGCCATAAGGGCGCCATTAAATGCTAATATTTGGCATTCCACAAGCGGAGACCACAAAATGACCACCTCTTCTCTTGCAGGTTTGAAGGTCGCAGCGGTCCGGAAATACCGCAAGCGTCAATTCATTCCACATTAAGTTTTAGAGGAGGAAACAGACGAGAACACAACCTCTATTTTTATGGAAAAATAAGGAGTGGTCTATTTGCTTTTTCGGTAATTCTGTCCACGGTACACTCACCGATGAAGTGGCTCTTGTGTTGCTCGGTCTCGAGGGCCCGGTTGACGCACTTGACGAGCCACGCGAACAGCTCGCCGTACATGCGCTTGGCGAGCGCGTCGCGAGCGAATGCGGCGCGGTGCGTGTCCATGCGTGACACTATCACCTACAACTGAACATATTCTGTCCACGGTACACTCACCGATGAAGTGGCTCTTGTGTTGCTCGGTCTCGAGGGCCCGGTTGACGCACTTGACGAGCCACGCGAACAGCTCGCCGTACATGCGCTTGGCGAGCGCGTCGCGAGCGAATGCGGCGCGGTGCGTGTCCATGCGTGACACTATCACCTACAACTGAACATATTCTGTCCACGGTACACTCACCGATGAAGTGGCTCTTGTGTTGCTCGGTCTCGAGGGCCCGGTTGACGCACTTGACGAGCCACGCGAACAGCTCGCCGTACATGCGCTTGGCGAGCGCGTCGCGAGCGAATGCGGCGCGGTGCGTGTCCATGCGTGACACTATCACCTACAACTGAACATATTCTGTCCACGGTACACTCACCGATGAAGTGGCTCTTGTGTTGCTCGGTCTCCAGCGCCCGGTTGACGCACTTGACGAGCCACGCGAACAGCTCGCCGTACATGCGCTTGGCGAGCGCGTCGCGAGCGAATGCGGCGCGGTGCGTGTCCATGCGCGACACTATCACCTATATGAAAAAACACAAAGTAAAATTTTATTAACACTTATATATGGAGCATTGCACTTTATGGCTGCGAGACATGGACCCATGACACAACGGGACAGACAAAAGCTTGAGACGTCCGAGGTGTGGTGCTGGCAAAGGATGAAGGGAATAAGCTGGACAGAAAGAGTCACAAATGAGGAAGTATTGGAAAGGGTAAAGGAGAAGAGACGTATACTTCATACAATAGAAACTCGAAGAGGGAAAATGATAGGTCATTTGATACGACACGACGATCTAATACAAAAGATAATGAAGGGGAAAATTGAAGGAAGAAGAGGAAGAGGAAGGCCGAGGATTACTATTTGGACCAGATCAAGAAAAAGGCAGACGTCGGGTCGTATCGGGAAGTCAAAGAACTTGCGTTAAGTAAACGGACTGGAGAGAACTGCACCGACAAGAGTGAAACTCTTAAATAATAACATAACGAGAAGTCTTAAAATACGAGTGTGGTTTTACGAAACTCGTTTTTGGCTCGTCATAGGATCACACGAGTGTTTTAAGACCTAATTATGTACAGTTGCATACACTACTTTATTTATACACATGTTCATCGTCATTATCATAAATTTTCTTTTATGAAAATATGAAACACTCTGTCCTGCCAGTCAGGCCGCGGAGCAGAGGAGCACATGAGGTGACTCGCGCGGCGGAGGGAGGTCACTATTATAGTTCCAATTTTGAACAAAATCAGCATCAAAATTGATACAGTAATGGTGACCTCGCGGTGGCTGCGGTACTGTTATGAAATTACATCTCTGATTTTGGTCGCTGCCAAGTAATGTAGGTCCTTACGTATGGTATGTGAACTTGTTATAGTGATTTAACAAGATGGGTGTAGATAATAGTAGATTGTACAACAAGTGCATAAAACGCACTATTTTGTACGAGACGTTTATCCATCCGAGCGAGCTTCCGAGCGAGGATGAATATAAAGTCAAGTGTAAAATGCGTTTTATGGACGAGTTGCACACTCTACTTTTCACTTCAATTGCGAGAAAATTAAACTACATCATGTAAATTTTATACTTAAAAACAAATTAAATTAAAATGTAAAAACATTTAGTTTTTATATCTACGATAAATAATTGGCGTAGTTTCAATATATAGTATATTGATTTACTAAAATAGAAATAAATTTAAAAAGTAATAAATGATAGTAAATAAAAATTACAAATTTATTTTAAGAAGTTTTCTTGTGTACTTTGGCTGTTGGTATTTTGCCTTGGTCTTAGAATACTAACGAAACGAAAAAAATAAAGAGTTTATTCTATAAAGTTTTATGTTGTTCGTGTGGCTGTTGGACCGATCGCCTTGGTCTTCGACGACGATTTTACTTTATGCTTTAGAGCATAAAAAGCGACTTTATGTCGCCTACTCACAGCATAAAGTCGAACTTTTAGAGCATGAGAAGTGAAAAGTATATAACTAAACCTTGTATGTTTAAGTAGGTTTATTTCTGCATATATATTGAATTTTTTGGTATTTTATGTACGTTTATTTGTGTATTACTTTTGTAGTTTTTTTTTTGTTTTTCTTCTACAGATTCCATGATTACTTTTGCATCGCCTACTCATTTCTGACGTTTTTATTTAATTTCGCTACCCAAAGGTTGTCTGGAAGAGATCGCTCTTTAGCGATAAGACCGCCTGTTTTGCCTCTATTGTATGTTACGTGCAATCTGAATTTGTTTGTATTTATTTCCTGTTGAGGTGTGCAATAAAGAATATTCTATTCTATTCTATTCTATTCCCTAAGACACTTATGATCTAATTAAACCTAACTTAAACTATTCAGACCTAAATTATATGTACATATATCCCCTAAGGTCCATAAGGCTGGCCGGGCGAGGAACGAGCCAGCCCTACGATCACTGAAGGACCGGATAAGCTCAGCTTTTTGAAAAGCTTAGTTGCTTCCAGTCTCTGTTGCCAGGGCACAAGGGTAGAAATCAGAACATTACAGAGAACTTCTTATTCGTTAGACGATGTAGTTAGTAGTCGTTATGAAGATATCAAGGGTCTTATTAAAACTTTCGTGAAACATATTTATTATAATAATAATTAATATAATTATTTTCATAATACTTTATAATACTTTTAGCCATCTTTTAGTATACGTTTATTTGTTTTTTTAATGTTTTATAAATTTATGTTAAATAAATGTTCCACTTTATTAAGCGGTATAAATTCACGTGAAATTGTCAGGAACGGCCCGACATGAGGGTATCAAGATGAGGCCGTTTTGGTTTTAGGATTTCTCGGGACTCTGGTGTTTAGACATTAATATGCGAAGAAGTACTTTACGAGAGATATGTTTCGTCTACTCTCGAGAGTAGTATAATTAACCATTCCCAGAACATAGACTGGGGTACATACGTGGGTAATACCCGTAGATTTTGAGGAAAAGGAATAGACATTCATACCTGTGCTAACTCGGGGCACGTTCTAGGGATAGGATATCGATAAAAAAGATGTCGATATAATTAAATTAATATATGTGCTCATTGAACATTCTCGATTACTATAAAGAGGTTCGATGTCATATCTGATCTGATATTGAGCCTCTTAAATTAAGATAATAAAAGTATGAGGATGTCATTTCAATCAAAATTACAATTCAAAAAGAAACATGTAAATACACGTTTTAATTATGTTTATTTTTTCATTTGAAAATGTGGAGAAATAAGTAATATTTATCTTAATACATAAGCCAAATTTCATTTTTTTATGTTAAATAGATTTGGAGTTATTGGGGGGTCAAAAGTGGCTCCAAACGGTTCGTGTAATATAACACACGGCTGCTGCTCGCCAGTTCCTGCGGTGAACTTGGCTGGACACGCTGCCGCGTGTCTAGATTTATGTCGATGAAATTTGATGTTGACAGTACCTAACATCGATATATTTTTTTGTCGATAAAATATTTTGCTACGTTACTTTCGTATAGGTGCCCCGAGTTATCCCAGCTATGGACATTAGGCTTCACTAACCTCGTGGGCGGAGGCGATGCGGCGATGCGTCAGCCACCGGGATAGCTCCGGCCGCGCCACCCCGAGCAGCGAGCAGACGATCTGCAGGTGCTTGTCGTCCGGCTGTAACAATAAACCAAGCATAACTAACCCTAACCTAAGATCGAAGACAAAAGAAAAAAGAAATAAACTCTGAAAAATAAAAATCAGAGGGAAAAAAAAAAAAAAAAACGCGATAGATTGCTTGGGAGTTAGGGTGGCGAAGTGGTTAACGCGCTGGACCAACAATCCAGAGGTACCGGGTTCAATTCCCGGTCTCTTCCACCAGGCAACTCATTTTAAATTTTTCTTTAAAGCTTTGATCTTTGTACATACATATACATACATATAATCACACCCTTTTTCCGAACGGCAGGCAGAGACCACATCCTTCCACCTGCTACGGTCCTGACATACATCTTTCGCTTCATCGACATTCATTAATCTCCTCATGCATGCTCGTCGGTTTAAAGTACTCTTGACTTTCCCTTTTTTTAGAACGTCTCCAATCTGATCAAGAAACGTTCGTCTAGGCCTTCCTTTTCCAACATTTCCATTCACATTCGCCTTGTAGATTTGTTTCGTGGAACTTCTTTCATGCATCCTCTCTGCAAGTCCAAACCAACTAAGCATCCCTTTCTTAATCCTAGTGATCGTCGTTCACACCACACACACACACACACACATCACTCATCACAGTCATCAGCAACACACACCACTCATCTATACTATTATAAAATTCCAAAAATCTATTGAAAATCAGCTTCGTATCACCATCCGTCTACTATTTTTTTCCTTCATTACATACATAACAAGAAGTATAAACTTTAATAAGATATAATTCGTTATTTAAAGCCTGACCAGAAATATTTGAGGATGCGCCACATTGCGGAATTTCACTGGAACTAATTTCTTACACTGGCAATGATTTTATGATGGTTGTCAACAATGTTTGGATGGTTTCTTTAAAAGACATATTTAAAATTATTCAAAGAAAATGCCGAAAACCATTCACAGTCGTGAACGTAAGATTATAAATAAAGTGTACACGTGTTTATTACACGAAAAACAGTCAGGAAAATAGTGCATTCCCTTAAATGATATCACGAGGTTAACATAGTGGAACTGACAGGTATTTAAACTAATGTCATTATAGTGAGTTCTGATTGGTTGCAAAATTGTTACCATATAAATCGTATAAATAGCGCTCTCTTGACAATCCTCATATATTTCTGGTCAGGCTTTAACTATCTATAAATCCTTAATTTGGGTGACTCACATCAATGTAAGCCCCGTCCTCCTCCACATCGGCCGAATCAGGCTGGCACGTCAGTTCCACGTTGCCGAGATGCAGGATGCAGGCTAACACTGTGAACATATTCTGTTGCTCCGTGTCCGACACACCTGTAATGAAAATAAGTTTCTGTCAAAAATGACATTTTAGTGGCAAGCTTTTATAGCCGACTGTACTTTTCTTTGGATATCCATCAAATGCTCACTGAGACGATTCTAAAGAGCCCAAGCTCGGATTGCTTTTTCTATTATAGAGTTCCTATGGCCACCTTCCGGCTCTATCATCAGATCAGCCCCATGGTACCATATTATAGTATTGTCATCAAAGTTAAGTAAGTATGCAAAATTTCAGCTCAATCGGTTGACGATATCAGCTTCAAAATTGAGTTGCAAGATTTCACCCGAACAAACATACTTTAAACATACCATGCAAGCTAAATAAAAGCTTGTAAAAAATATTAAAGGACAGTCATACACCAATCGAACTAGCCCCAAACTAAGCCAAGCTTGTACTATGGGTACTAGATGACGATATGGGTCAGGACCAAAACGTTGGATGAAATTAAGGCGCAGTTAGTCATACAAAACGAGGAAATAAAAGCGATTGGAATAAGTACCGTTGATTTACATTTAGATTTATTTATTTCATATATGAATAGATTTATTTATATCAATTAGAGATGGGCGCTCATGGGTAAATACCGGGTAAATACCCAATCTCGGTAGATTGGCTGCCCGGTGGCAGTAGTAGAAGATTGGGTATTTATCGGGTATTTACCCATGAGCGCCCATCTCTAATATCAATATAATTTACGCTGTCCTATGATCATTGTTCGACAAAAATTAACGATACAATAAAGAACCTGAAAATAGAATCTTAAGGTACGTTATTGGAAGGTTAACTGTCGTCGCACAACGGAGACTTTGACACAAATATTAATTGAGTGAGGTAAGGTGGTAAACTTTTTGGTCTTCACCCATATACATAACTAGCCCTTTTCACGGCTAGGCATGTACATATACTGCTTTTCTCAAACTTATGCAATGAACAAAAAATTGGGCAAGTGCGAGTCCGACTCGCGCATGAAGGGTTCCGTACCATAATCTATAACAAGTTTGTTGTATGGGAGCCCCCCTTTAATATTTATTTTATTTTATTTTTAGTATTTGTTGTTATAGCGGCAATAGAAATACATCTGTGAAAATTTCAACTGTCTAGCTATCACCGTTCTTGAGATACAGCCTGGTGATAGACGGACGGACGGACGGACAGCGAAGTCTCAGTAATAGGGTCCCGTTTTTACCCTTTGGGTACGGAACTCTAAAAAATACACCGCTCAAAAAACATATAATTCAGCTGTTTAGCCTGTTCATGAACACAGACGCCATATTAAAAAGAAATTACTTCCCGGCTTAGGCCCTCAATTTTGTATGAAATTTCTTTACAGCTCTCTCGAGTTGTTCCGCCCGAAACGTGATACTTCGAAGCCTGTTATTAACGCACTTTATGGCGACATTTCATTGCATAAGAAAAACCCATTTAAAACATAGACATACGAGTATTCCTGACCGAACCAGGTAGAAAGGCAAGGAAAGAACTTACCTAAGGTGGTGAGTGCGTTTTTCGTCTCATTAAATGCTCTCAGGTCGTCGACGCCGTCTATATCCGGGCTGCCGCCCTGGTTCAGGTAGTGGAACGAGTCTTGGTGATCTGAAACAATTAGAAAAAGTAAGGTTTTCACACACACACGGATATAGACACACACACACACACGCACGCACGCACGCACGCACGCACGCACGCACGCACGCACGCACGCACGCACGCACGCACGCACGCACGCACGCACACACGCACGCACGCACGCACGCACGCACGCACGCACGCACACACACACACACACACACACACACACACACACACACACACACACACAGTACACACACATAGACACCTGCAACACCAGAGGAGTCACAAGTGCGTTGCCGGCCGAACAGAGAGTACGCTCTTTTCTTGAAGGTTTATCTTGGAAGAGACTTAAAAAAAACGCATTCAAATCGGCCTATCTGTCTGTCTATCCGTCTGTCTATCCGTCTGTCTATCCGTCTGTCTATCCGTCTGTCTATCCGTCTGTCTATCCGTCTGTCTATCCGTCTGTCTATCAGTCTGTCTATCCGTCTGTCTATCTATCTGTCTATCTGTCTGTCTATCTGTCTGTCTATCCGTCTGTCTATCCGTCTGTCTATCCGTCTGTCTATCCGTCTGTCTATCCGTCTGTCTATCAGTCTGTCTATCCGTCTGTCTATCTATCTGTCTATCTGTCTGTCTATCTGTCTGTCTATCTATCTGTCTATCTGTCTGTATATCAGTCGGTCCAGCAATCTGTCTGTCTATTCATCTAGCTAACTCTATCATCCGTCCATCTGTCTGTATCTTACCTAGCTGCAACTCAGGAAAGTGGTTGGCGGCGGCGCACAGCTGGTAGAACACGTGGTAGTTCCTCTCGCCCGCGCTCTGGTACACGACGCGACTCTTCTCCAGGAGATACGTCCGCATGCTCGCGCCGGATATCCGGTACAGCTCGTCGAAGTGGATCTCTATGAACTTGCCGAACCGGGACGAGTTGTCGTTGCGTGTTGTCTTTGCGTTGCCTATCGCCTGCAGATTAGGAATACAAGTATAAACCGCCTGGAACCCAAACTCACTAAAATTTCTGTCATTGCTCTGTAAAACCTCGTATCTAGTTTTTAGATTGATACTCAGATACGAGCTTTGTTTAAAGTAGGTATTTGTACTTGGGTGGATCAACTTTTTCTTGCTCTTATTCTGTCCCGTGACGGGGACAATAGTGATTTAACTTCTAAGAAAAGCGGTGTTAATTTATATTACTGGTATTGTCAGGAGATAGTCTACATAAGAGTGGGCTTAAATTACAAAGCTTTTGCTTAATATAACCACAGAAGATCGTAGTTTTAAAAAGTGACCCAGGGGACATCACCATGGCAATAAGTAGCAGAAAATAGTTGATTGACCCACTTAGTGAGTTTTGGTTGTCAACAGACGAAATAATGACAGTCAGAAACTGAGAGTAGTATATAACAAATAGTAAGTTCTGTGACATGCTTTGACTGTTTCTAAATAGGCCAAGAAACTTGCAGCTAAGATTATCTATCAAAAATAAACCATATCAATAAATTCTAGAACTATTTCAGGTTTACGTCACTTATAATCTTAGATGACTTGCTTCTCTCAAAATATGACAAAAAATACTTTTCAATGAAGACACTGCTAATGTCTCTCTTTCAGTAACGGAATAGTTATTCGTTATTCCTCGCCTTATCAGTCATCACTACATACATAGTATAAAACAAAGTCGCTTCCCTCTATCTGTCCCTATGTATGTTTAGATCATTAAAACTATGCAACGGATGCGGTTTTTTTTAATAGATAGAGTGATTCAAGAAGGTTTACATGTATAATACATGCATAATTTATTAGCATTGCACCCGTGCGAAACCGGGGCGACTCGCTAGTAATTTATAATCACAGACAACCCCCACTAGACGGAGCATGTAAGGCGACCCGCGCGCACCAACGATATGGTACGGCAGAACATTAAAGTATCAACACGGCGGCCACCGTTTAGTTGCGTCCATGTTTGTGATCCATGCGTACGTCAACGAAAAAAGAAATTAAATAAATAACATGGTGAATTGTAGTGTTAAGTGGTGTAGAGAGACCTCAGAAACATGGACGCAACTAAACGGTGGCCGCCGTGTTGGTACTTAATGTTCTGCCGTACCATATCGTTGGTGCGCGCGGGTCGCCTTACATGTGCCTTACATGCTCCGTCTAATCTCGGATTTCTAATTCAAGACCACAAAAACTACGACAGAGACGTCACTGTCAAAATTGACAACATTTAAATGACATCTGAGTTTGTTTCTTGGCTTGCACCAAATGCACAATGTTACAAGTACAATACCAGATTTTGTACCAAAAATCTCCGATGTTTAAGTTTTTATTATCTCCTCTCGTAATTATGTAATAATAAATATTTCTAGTTACTTTGTTAAAACATAGAGTTAAAGTTACCAATAAATAAATTATCTTAGCGTGTTTAAAAAAGAAAAAGGAATTTACTATTGTAAAAATATTTTACTGTAATGGCAACCTTGTGGTAGTTTTTTTGGTCTTGAATTAGAAATCGTAGTATAATGGGGGTGGTCTGTGTTTATAATGCTTACCTCCATAATAGGACTGGAAGCGAGCACTTTCCGCTCGACCTGCGTCTCGCTCGCGTTGCCGCCTACGGCCGCGAAGTATCGCATAGCGTATTTGGCTGATACTGTTTTGCCGGCCCCTGATTCGCCGCTCACTGTGCAACAAATAAGACTTTGTGAATTCTTGGTACAATATTCTGATATCGAACCAATATTATTAGTACAATTCGGTATTTTAGTATAGACTAATATGTACATTTATATTTTTTGTCCGTCAAAATTATTGTTTCTCATGGAAGTAACTAGATCTTTATAATCTATCCGAACCCCTAAAAACAAACTCTGTCAATTCAAAATACCTATGATACTCTGATCCCAACGCACTCCAGGTTGGTGTAGGCCTCTTCGGACACGGCGAATATATGCGGGTCAAAATAACCCATGGACTGACCTCGATATCCCATGACAGTTTATGATACTCTGATCTTGACGCTCTTGCTTCAGCTTGATGTATGCCTCTTCGGACACTACGTATATATGCGGGTCATAATTACCCATGGACTGACTTCGGTATCCCATGACAGTTTATGATCCTGAGGCTCTTTTTTCAGCTTGGTGTAGGCCTCTTCGGACACTACGTATATATGCGGGCCAAAATAACCCATGGACTGACCTCGGTATCCCATGTCAATTTATGAGACTCTGATCCTGACGCTCTTGCTTCAGCTTGGTGTATGCCTCTTCAGACACTACGTATATATGCGGGTCAAAATAACCCATGGACTGACCTCGGTATCCCATGCCAGTTTATGAGACTCTGATCCTGACGCTCTTGCTTCAGCTTGGTGTATGCCTCTTCAGACACTACGTATATATGCGGGCCATAATTACCCATGAACTGACCTCGGTATCCCATGACAGTTTATGATACTCTGATCCAGGCGCTCTTGCTTCAGCTTGGTGTTTGCCTCTTCAGACACTACGTATATATGCGGGTCAAAATAACCCATGGACTGACCTCGGTATCCCATGCCAGTTTATGAGACTCTGATCCTGACGCTCTTGCTTCAGCTTGGTGTATGCCTCTTCGGACACTACGTATATATGCGGGTCAAAATAACCCATGGACTGACTTCGGTATCCCATGACAGTTTAATCGCCTGCAGACTTAGATCTCCTGTACTCACCTATGATGCTCTGGTCCTAACGCTCTCGCTCTTGCGTGGTGTAGGCCTCTTCTGACAAGGCATATATGCGAGACAATATTACCCATGACTAGGCATCGGAAAATTGGATGCTTTCATACCTAAACTTTTGCGGCGACTTTGTTGTTCAGTTGTAGGCATAGGCGGCTTTGTTTGAGGTATGAGTGAGATAGCAATAGGATTTTGTCAACTTTAGGTAAATATCCACCTGAATTTCCGATCCCTACCCATGACAGTTTAATCTATGTAATCACTTATTCTTTGCAAATAAATATCTTATCTTATCTTATCTTATCTTATCCCCCGCAGGCCTCTTGTAGGTACTCACCTATGATGCTCTGGTCCCGTCGCTCTCGCTCCAGCTTGGTGTAGGCCTCTTCGGACACGGCGAATATGTGTGGGTCCAGGTCACCCATGGACTGTCCTCGATACGCCATGATCGTTTCATCGCCTGTAATATTTAATTCAGGATGTACTAAATCATAATGTCGTTGCCGTTTATACTTTCTTGTAGTTTCTATTTTATTCTTACACTTTTCCTTATTTATATCTTGAAATACACTTTTAATATTTTTTATTGTAGGACTACGTATAGTTAAGTTCATATTACTGTAATAGTTAAATTAAGTAACTTTTTGAAAAAATGAGTAACTGTTAAGTTTCTTTCGGCGTTTTTTTCTCAACAGTGGTCTCCTCTTGTGAAATGCCGGTAGACTCAGACATGTAAAAGTGCCCTTCTGGCCTACTTGCAGAATAAAGTTCATTATTTCTTTGTAAGTGTTATTTAAAAAAAAAACATTGAACTCAACATTTTTTATTTTACATTTGGTAAAGGTTCAAAAACAATCTTTACAGTAATAGAGTTCAAAAATCACAACCTCTCTTTTGGCTATGCCGTAATGGCGCAGTCGGGTCGGATCGGCTTTTAGTCCATACATGCCAATTAATTGAATCAGGCGTTACTTTCCGGAAATCCATATTAATTAAAATAAATACATACCGTAAATAGGCAATTCGTTGTAAGGATTGATAGCGACCAGCACGATCCCGCAGTACGTGTAGATGGCGTTGCGGTCGCAAAATCTGAAACAGGCATACAGCTCTATTGAATCTCCTGGAGTATTCAATTCAAGATTCAATAATTAATAAAATCAGGGGAAATTATTCGTGTAGTTTTGAAAATTGATACACTTATACCTTCTGGTGTCTAGATGAACATATATACTTAAAGTCCTCGAGGGCGGGGGGTGTGCTCAGAGTGTAGGGGGGGTTTGAAGGTACCTTTTTTCATATTTTTGTTCATAACTCGAATATTTGTAGAAATAGCATTATGATTACTTCGGACAAGTTTCTACATAAAATTTCCTACAAAGGGTATAGCCGTGTTTGTATGGGGCATCGGCCCCAGAAGCCAAATCGATTGCCGTTTTGCTAATATATTAGCCCAGATGTAAGATGCTATTTTACAAAAAAAGGACCCTGAAATACTTCAGGTTTTTGAGAAAATTAAAAAAACGAAAATTGGTTTTTATTTTCTTTTATCTTAACTACTCAATGGATTTTTTTGTAACTTATACACATTATGTAGGATATAAAGATGTATTATTTAAAAAAAAAATGGATTTCCAAACATCCTTATAAGTAGTGAAATTTTCACTTTAAATTCTTCAATAATTTTTTTTTATATTTTCGAGATAGGGACACCCACCAATTTTGGCTTTATTATGTATAAACTAATATTCTATAATATATATTTTTTTCAAAAACATTCACTTGGATCAACATATCCAAAATGAAACAAACTTATCGCCTGGTGACAATTTTTCAGACAGTTATTTTCAAAACCTCGTATCTAGTTTGTTGATTGATACTGAGATACGAGCTTTATTTTAAGTAGGTATTTGTTACTTAGTTTTGGTTGTCAACTGACGTGACGTTATGGTATACCATACATTTGTTGGACTCGGAGGTCCTTTTTTTGTAAAATAGCATCTTACATCTGGGCTAATATATTAGCAAAACGGCAATCGATTTGGCTTCTGGGGCCGATGCCCCATACAAACACGGCTATACACTTTGGTCACATTAATTTTTACTCTACAAGCAATACTTTGGGAGATACAGGGTGTGTAAGTGAACGAAAATATTAAAAAGTAGTGGTTCAAGAAATCGTAGTCGATTCTTGACAAGAAGTATTAATATATGTATGTACCTAGTAATACATTTACTCGACTAAATTGGATCCATCGATTATAGTTTTTGGAACATTCTATTGACACAGATGCGTGTAAACTCATAATAAATGTATGGCGTTACTGCGTAATCGGTTTCCATAAGTCTTAATCATTTGTTAATGAAAGTAGAAAAAAAAATTTTTTTGCCAACTTCATCAAGGGAAGCTTTTATTTTATGGGTGGATCAACTTTTTCTTGCTGTTATTCTGTCCCGTGACCCAGGGGAAAATATTGATTAAACTTCTAAGAAAGTGTTGATAATTTATATTACTGATGGTATTGTCAGATAGTCTACATAAAAATGGGCTTATAACTGCTTAAATTACAAAGCTTTTGCTAAATATAATCGCGGAAATCGTAGTTTTAAAAGTGACCCAGGGGACATCACCATGGCAACGAGTGGCAGAAAATAGGTGATTGATCCATTTAGATTAGTTAGTACCTATTCGTGTTTTTTTAACAAGTAAAGTCGAGTGGACCCAATTTTAAGGCTGCGTTCCCACCAGTGCTAGGATGCGTAGCGAGGGCGAGGGATGTGTTTTTGTTAACCAATAGAATCAGTTGCGCTAAGCGAGGATAAGTAAATGAAGTTATTCCATTGGTTAACAAAAACACTTCCCTCGCTACGCATCCTCGCACATCTGTGGTCGTTTCTAACCGAGTGAGCGAACGTCTTCGTCTCGGCTTGGACAAAAAGGATAGGTATGCCCGGATGTCATGTTATCCATATTCGGATGTTCCAGGGTTCAACGCTCGGGATACCAATTTGGCCGGTATCACCTCACGGCTCAATTTTGTCACCACAAGCCACACCGTCGAACGAGAGCACCTTCCACGGGGTTTGGTTACCCGATCCTGCCGCCTCCGGTCGACAGCGGAATCCAGCTCGCGACTCCTGGGCTCACCACCTACGGCGATCACAGGAGAGTACCTAACCGACGAAATCCGAGAACTTGTGTGGATTAAGGGCTCAACCCCGCCCCTTAACAATTAACTTCACAGGGTTTCGTTTTTTTAAATAAATTATTTATTATGCATGGTGATCTGTGTCTCATTTCTACCTTCAAATAGTAGACACGGATTAAACCGTGACAGTGCACAGGACGCGTTTATCAACCGAGTCTCGTGAAACTTTGTGAATAGGTTCGATAATTATGTAGATTTTATTCATAAATTCAGTTTTACGATTTTCGATTTGTTGAAAATGTAAAAATTACATATTTCAGCAATTTCAAAATAGACTTGTGAGGGGTATAACTCGCAAACCCACGTGGTTGTTGATCCAGCATGTCTTATAATACACGAATCATCATCATCATTATCCTTATAGAACCTGCAGTCTACTGCTGACGATTTGTGTTCGTCAATCTGCGAAGCACCGTCTTTGGTGGCTAAAAAGACCCGATACCCGACCGCAAACTTAACAAGAGACACTGGCCATTGTTGATACACGAATACGCCCCTTTTAATTCACAATACGTAACTTGTAAGTATGTAGGTATAGCTAATACACCACACACGTATAGATATGCGCACGAGTTCGGATGTAAGATAAGCGTATCCATGATAATAACTCGTATTTTGACACATAAGCGGATGCTCTAAACTTGGCGAGATTATTGCCGGAATTTTAATGATGATTGGTAAATCAGCAAAAAAATCAATGCTGGTCGTATTTTTGCAAAAGAAAATACTGCTGGATTTTCGCCGCCCTCATTCTACTTTCTGTCTGAAGAACAAGGGCTCTGGAACATAAACAGTGACAGTAAATTCTAGGATTTGTAAGTAATAAAAGTGTAACAAACCTGACTCTAAGGTTGTGGAGGACGGCGGGCTCGTGGAGATAGGATAGCGACGTGAGATCATTCTGGCCGATCAGCAGCGACGGGTTCCGCAAGGGAGGCATTTGGCCTTCATCCTTTATCTGGAAACAATAATACATAACTGCAGACGCCGGGTGCGTAGGCTGCCATCTCTAAATACGCCGAACCCGGCCAAAGACTTGAAAAACCCGGACATTAGGCGTAAATCTCCGTTTTTGCCCGGGCGTGTCAAAACATGGAAAAATAGGTTCTTTCTTCCATGGTCCAAAATATAATATTATTAAAAAAACAATCGCTTTATTTTTCATTCACATGAAAAGCGTCGGACACTTTTTAAAAACCCCTCGGACGGCCTCCAAACTACGACAAATGCGGGGAAACCCGTAGGTATAGGTAAACAGCCGACCGTGGGAGGCCGGATAGTGATCAGTGCCGTATTTACCCCTAGGCCCACAAAGCCCAGGCCTAGGGGCCCAGCCAGTCTAGGGGCCCCAGTTCCAGAAGTAGAACTTGCACCATACTTAATTTTCTGAAAAGCATTTTGAGATAGGGGAGGGGGCCCCAAATGCCAAGTGCCTAGGGGCTTTGGCCCTCTGAGTCCGGGCCTGATTACGAAGCCGGCAATCCCTTTTCACGGCTAAGCATGTATAGTACTTTTCTCAAACACATTAAGCAATGAAATAAAAAAATACACCACTCAAAAACAATAGAATTCAGCCTGTTCATGATCACAGACGCCATGTACTAAAAAAAATACTTCTTTACTTTCAATTTTGTATGAAATTCCTTTCCAGTTCTCTCGAGTTGTTCCGCCCGAAACGTGATACTTCGAAGCCTGTTATAACGCACGGTATGATGACATTTCATTGCATGTTTGAGAAAAATAAATTAATTAGTACAAACATTCTAAAAATTAATATAAAACGGATTTACTCACGTCGTATAAGTAGAATATTGCTCGACATATTTCAGGAGCGCCGATCACAATCGGGGACGTGGGTTCAATTGGCCGCTGCGCGACCGATCGGCGCTCCTGACGATGAATCGCAAACCGATCCGAAACATGTCGAGCGATATCGGAAGATGCGAAATGCCATTATGCCAGTTATACATACCTTGATCTGTCGAATCTCGCCGGTCTGGTCTATTTTGGCTATGAGCACCCCGGAGCGGTAGTCCGCTGTGACTGTGGCGCTCTCCCACACCTTCTCGGGGTGCTCCACCCAAATTCGGGCCCCCTGAAATAATCACTTAGATTAATCATAAAATAAATAAATAAATATTTTGTAATTTCTTTATTGTATATTACTTTTGATACAACTTTATTCTAAAAAACCTAATCTTAGCTTTAAAATAAATAAAGGAGAAAATAAAAAATAAAATAAAATGGTATTTTATTTCTTAGTATGGTGAGATATTACTACAAATTTAGACAATAAATGCTAAAGAACGGAACTAAATTTAGACAGTTCTCATAGATTGACTAAATTGGTATATTTCTATTAAATGGTAATATCTAATTAATTAAATTATCACTACAATAGCACACTCTATAAGGTAAAGGCCTCCTCCAGAGATCCTCTATTAATAAATTATAACAATTAAATAAAAAACAACTATGGTTGTAGAGATAGAGTCGCTAAACTTAAGTGGCATAAAAGCGAAAAAAAATCTGTCAAAAATGTTCAGTATTTTTTTTTTATTAGACACCAGAATAAAGTAAATTTTCCATGGTTTCTTTATATTTCCATAGGTTTGGAGGTACTGCATTTGAGAATGAATAAATTTTAATAAATAAATAATAAAATAATTAGTTATCTCAGGAAAAATATAAAAACATTGATTACATCCTCTATCTAAGCAGAACATAGGGTAGTGATCAAATTGTAGTTTTGAAAATATGAAATGTTTTCAAATGTAAATAAGTATCGTGAAAATGTTCATTTTTGTGACAGGTTTATTGCTGACTAACATTCATCAACAAATTTATTATAATTTAACCAGTAATGTCTGTTAGCATACTTAAACCAAATGTTTATATTGAAGCAAAAATTGCTATGATGCCATCCTAAGGCATAATTATAAACATGCATAATATAAATAAAGACATACTTAAATACAAATAAACATCCATGACCAAGACACAAATACTCATGATGGATTCATGACAAATATTAGTACTAGCCGGGATCTGAACCCAGGACTGCCAGCTCAGTGCGCATCTGCTTTACCACTGCGCCAACATCCACAGTGCCATCAATGTCATCAATTGTATAATTTATTCAAATTTCTATGTCCAAATAATGACAATAGAACACCCTTTCCTATTCATCTTGATGATGTAAGTAAGCCTAATCTGTTCCTTCCTGAATAAATTGTTTGACAACATGCCACTACTGGATACTAGACTAATTTATTTCAACTTGCTGACCCGAATTCTAAATCTATAAGCGCCAATTAAATCTTTTTGGAACCTCTAATTAAGCCAAAATTACAAAAATTATATCAATAACAAAAAAAGAACGGAATTAAAAAAAAACTGTAAAGCCAAAAATAGCCCGACATGTACAAATTACATTTGAATCACCTTTTGAAGTCGGTACCAAACCACTCAATTATTACTATGAAAACAGATGCAAAGGTCAAAGTACTTTATTTGTAAACATGGGTCAAACTGAATAACACAGAGGTGTACGATACAATATATTGTCCACTATGTTTTAGCACCGACTTTAAAGGGTGATTCAAATGTAATCTGTACATGATCGGGTTATGTTTCGCTTTACAGTTTTTTTTAAGTTCTTTTTTGTTATTTTTTTCCTTTTTGGTTTTTAGTGATTCAAATATTTCACAAAAAAATAACAGACTTCAATGATTGAAATGGATCATACAATAACAGTTCTATGATTTTCTTATGGATCTTTGTCAGAACGGGATAATATTTAAACGGGACCACACTGGAAGCACCAGCTTTCAAATAAGAAAATAATAATAAAGATCGCCCATTGTTTAACTCTTTTGTAAAGATAAGTGTTATCTGTATTTGTATTTCTTTCTTCTTGAGATGTGCATTAAAGAGTATTCTATTCTATTTTATTCTATCATCAAAATCGGTTCACCCAGTCGAAAGTTCCGAGGTAACAAACATAAAAAAAAAATACAGACTAATTCATCCCCCTCCTCCTTTTTTTGAAGTCGGTTAAAAACACACTCTATCCATACTTGTAATTTATGATATAAAAAGTGTTTGTTTCTCAGCAAGTATCTAATAAGCAGCAATAAATGTGAGTGTTTAGTAACCAGTCGCATTGTTCAGAAACAATGGGATCTTTTGCTAAACACTGCCACAAATATTTTCATAGAAGATTTTATTGCTACTACATTCATCATGTAATCTATAGATGGTTATAAACATATAAGTAATCACATAGATAATAATATGCAGGCATCAGCCAAACAGAAAAATTAAAAAAAATATAATTAAACCAAAGATTGTAACTTCATCATAATTAAGTAACATACAGATGTAATATTATGCAAATATGATCTAATATGAACGGTGAACTATACCGTGAACGAATCGAGGTGTTAATTTACAACAAAATGAATTAAACATGAGACATCAAATGATCTCAAGCATAGTGGCTTAGATAGTAAAAGTGATGTAAACTTTTGTTGATTAAGTTCTACAAACTATTTCGCATATAAAAGCAATACTGCCTCGAAAAAAAATAATTAAAAAACAAAACAATATCAATTTCTTAATGGTTCACCATAAAATTAAAAATTAATATTACCTTAGTGTAAAGCTCTTTCGTAGTCATTTTGGTTTGTAATTACAGGCTTGATTGATTGATATAATTGTGTTCTAAATCATTATTTCACCACTAAATCGGAACTTTGATAATTCATTTTTAGAAACAAGGTAGATTCGAATTCGCTAATTTTTACAATGCGAAACGTCACTGCATTGCATTGTTATTGACAGATGTCAAATTAAAGGCAATGTTTTTATCAATAATCGCTACAATCACAGCTGATATTATAGTAGCGAAAGATTTTCTCCGTACAGGAAAACTTCATAACTACCTAATGAGAATGCATATATTCTTATAAGAAACTAGTTGGAATATAAAAAACTGAAAACAATCGCGAAGAAAGTCATTTCTTATCTTAATTTTCCCACGTGGGTTGCCACATCGTAATATTAAAATGTAGGTCAAATTAACAATCAACGTAGAGTGACCTAAATAAATGAAACACAAAATTAATGCACCGCGATATTTTATTTAAATAATCTGACTAGATTAAAACTATCCCAGCCTTAATAAATAATCTATATTTTATGTTATACTGAAGGAAAACATTTTGATAAGATAAAGCATTTTAGTGTTGCTAGTAAACTTTAAATATTTCCATTGGTGGGGCTTAAAATGACATCATAATCCATGACCAAAATTTTATCGTTACGTTATTGGATTGGTTATCGTGTTTCATTTGTTTTCTTGAGAGGGGAACCAGGCTTGACATGCTTCTGTGGCGATTTCACATAAAGCGGTGAAGGTTTTGCCCCGGGAGTCATAATCTGAAAGAAACACAAATATTATTATTTTTCCAAATTGAATCTTAGAAAAAAGTTTATCATATCTGATAAACTTGCCAGGTGACCATAGGCTGGTTGACACATGTCGAATTGTATTTAACTAATGTTTATTTCCTATAGTATTTTGCAAAGGAAACCTAAATACTTATATATTTTTCAATTCATAAAAATGGTAGATGGCTGAAAAAATTGAATTTGAAAATATGGTTTTTATCTGTATTTTGAAATGCTTAAAACGCTGTCCGCCATTTTCGCTTATGATAGTGACGTCATCGGTCCCGTAAAGTAAAAACTCAAGGTCTACTCTGATGACTTCGAATAGTGCCGACCCTCTCGATCTCCTGTCAAAGTATATTGGAGTGAGCGAGATGGCACTACTATACGACGGTTAAATTTCGAATATTTACGCGGAATTTTACGTCACGCCACAGATTAGCAAAAGGCAAAATTGGCGGACGGCGTTTTTGACTGCTCATGAAATTTCTAATTCTCAATTAATACAATTTAGCTTTCTAGCTTTCACAAAAATAGGAGCCATTTTTTTAGAGCTAGTAAGATCATTATTAACCATTTCAAATATGTTTCAAAAATGGCCTATTAAGACAACTGAATGCTTTCAGAGTCAATAACCATGTCAGTAAAAATTCATTATACCTATTACTATTCATCATTTAGTATATTATAAATTTATAATGTACCCATTCATTTATACCGTTTCAGCCCACCACAATTCATACATAATCAGCCAATTTAAATTTAAATCTGTCAATCTTGCATCAACGTTTATAATACAACTGTTAAATTAATCTGAAAATAAATGCATACCGGAAGGTCCTCTTTTTCCAAACATTATGCCGTTCATCGGCGCGTTTTTGTAGTTGGCTTCGCTGAGTTCTGCCAGTGATAAGAGCACAACGGCTACGCAGACCACGCCAATGGTAAACCTCATTATGTCACCAGCCATCTATGAACAAAAAAGTGGTTCTTATTCATATTTAAATTAAGTATACAAAGGGATAAAACTTTACGACCCCACAAATATTTTAGATATTTTAAATACTTGAATTTTGTATATTTATCATCAAATGCCCTCCAGTCTTTTACAGACTATACAAATAGTGTCATGTAGGAAAAAACGTACAATAACGATTAAGTATAAGTACATTAATATTTTTTCTACATTATAAATAAGTATGGAAGTTTGTGTTTGTTACTCTATAACGTACAAACTATCGAACAGGTCTTTTATGAAAGATAGCTCAAGCGCTATTTAGATGAATTGCTAGTTAAATAAAAACGGTTTTTCGGTCTCATGCAAAATGCAGATTGCTACGAGATGCCGAAGTTATATCCAACGCAACGCTTTAAATATAATCTAAACGAATACAGGGTCACTTTGACAGCATGATAATGGAAATAAAAAGGCAGGTTTAAGGAAAATTTATACTCATGATCAAAATTATACGATACCATGTAAAAACATACAACTTACCTTGTACTCACAAGCTATTTTTCTTGCTGGTAATCCTTGAAGCGACAAATGTCAACTGATGCCAGCACTGTAGTTTCCCGCCATTTTATAGCTCAAAGTCTGGACATGGCGGCCACTCGATCAATTATTGGATTAACGCTCGCTGACCACGTATTGACACTGATAGGGGAATCTTCAGGGATTATAACTTAGTTAGTTAGTGCATATTGCTCGGATGGCCAAGGGATATTACCAAGCTCTTAATGTAGTTTCCTGCTAATCCGTTTATGTGTGAAGTTTGATGCTTTAAATGGTTTGTGAGACTCAATATATTTACAGTATAATGATAATATATTTCTATACATTTCTCTGATATACGCCAAGTGGAGTACAAATAAAAAAAAAATAAAAAAAAAATCATTTATTCTCAGACAGAGAAGTCCATAGTTTGTTAGTATTTACAACTATATTCTATGTTAGTAACAAGACAGTAACACATATGTACGCACGTAACAGACCTTCGTTTCATTTTAGCCAACATATCAAACTGCACATTTTCTAACGTGCAGTTCGATATATCGGCCAAGAATGACCGAGTCAAACCGGTCAGCTGTCATCTTCAGGATACTGTTGGCGCTCCCCCGTATACGATGTACTACAGACGCAGTTTTTTTGCAACACTACTTACTTTTTAACCGACTTCAAAAAAAGGAGGGGGTTCTCAGTTCGGTTGTATGTTTTTTTTTTTTTTTTTTTTTATAATGTTTGTTACCTCAGAACTCCGTCATTTATAAGTCGATTTGGAAAATTCTTTTTAGGTTTATGAATAGACATCTCAAGGTTGGTCCCATAAAATTTTGGTGAAGATCAGATGACGAGATCCATGAGAAATCGAAGGAATTCCTGAAATTTTATAGGCACTTATAATATTTTTCATATATTTTATAAAACTATTTAAGTATTTGCATATGGTAGTCATCATCTTCCAATGCTGAGCTGATGATGGAAGGTAACAACTCCTCAACGGTTAGGAGTTAGGAGATAATTCAAACGAGATGCATGCCTTCAAGACCTCCCTGATCAACCTGCCATAAGTATTTTATATGAATCACTAAAAAGCAAAAAAAAAAAAATTTTAACAAAAAATAGAACCGACTTCAGTAAAACTAAAAAGCCAAAAATAACCCGTTCAAGTACAGATTACATTTGACTCACCCTTTGAAGTCGGGGCCAAACCTCACGTAAACTATAATATATAAATATAATAACTGAGTGGTTTGGGATCGACTTCAAAGGGTGAGTCAAATGTAATCTGTACTTGAACGGGTTATTTTTGGCTTTTTAGTTTTACTGAAGTTGGTTCTATTTTTTGTTAAAATTTTTTGAAGCACTACAGTATCGAGTCGAGGGAGCTTCAACAGGGCCCTGAAGACATTATTATATTGGACTCGCAGGGCGTTGTAGGATCTACGCTTAAAACTAGCCCACAGGCCGCAAGTATAAAAACTCTGGCAGTATGCTCTAAACAAAGTGAGCTTAACTTCAGCACTGCAGCGAGCAAGCCTGTGCGCTAGCATACCGCCTCGAACCGCCAACGCCCTGCGTTCGCTTTCAATGTCCATGTCATCTTTTAAATTCTCAGTCACAATCATAGGGGGGGTGGCTGGGTAGTCCGTACCCACCCTAATATTGCCTGGTGATAACCAAAACTCACTATAATTTCTGTCACTGCTCTTCAAAACCATCGTATCTAGTAAGTAGATTGACATTGAGATACAAGCTTTGTTTCAAGTATGTATTTGTTACTTACGGGTTTTGACTGAATTGAACTTAACATAGAGAGTAGTTAATTTAAATAAAACAATTTAATCGGATTATATCGCATATATTAATTATTTGAGCCTCCCTTACGTTTCGCTAACTTTCCAGTTACCGTTGACAAAATTGACTGAGAAAAACACGAAATTCTTTTAAATTCTCAAGCAGCCGGACCAATTTTGGATACATTTTATCATGAAGGTAGCTAACACCTTGGATAACACATAGGCTACTTTCTATCCCGAAAAAATGTAGTGTTCCCGTGGGATGAGCGGGTAACACCGCGCAGCGGAGCTAGTAAATAAATAAATAAATGCAGTCACAACCACAACAACTACATCCGTCGGAAATATCTGCCGAGCTCATTAGAATTCGATAGCCTGCTAGCGCAGTAATAATTAGCTTTTTTTTAACATGACTCGAACTGTATCAGGGCTCTTTAGCCCTCACTATCAGTGAGTCGGACTTTGTGTGAGAGTATAACCCGCCAATGGGATTATGTCCGCGCTACAGGAGTGATAATAGCGTTATTAGCGTAATATAACGTTCTTATGGTGTATTCTTAATGTCGATTTTAATCTAAGGTTAAACTTATTTCATAAAAAAGAGTACCCAACTGTTGCAACTTCGCTAGTGCTTGGGAACCTTGGTGCCACTGTTGCCAGACGCTCCGCTTCTCCTGAGTTTGAAACGATGCTATTATCCTGTGTTTGAACTCCGATGCTGACTATGAATCGAGTGCAATTTGATTGCCCTTTAGATGTATTTTTGTTGTTAAAATAAGTAAATATATGTAATCATTCTGTGTATTTCACAAAACTTGAAAATTTGAAATTTGACGGGCGGCTTATAAACTTTGAGTGACATTATTGTATTTCATTGAAATTGTGACGTCGGGTAGTATCCAAGGGAAGGAGCGGCATCTTTGATAGGAGAATATTTGAAAAAGTGTCCAGTGATCAGCAGTATTTAATAGTTCCGCAATTCGCTGGGTGCGAAGTAGGTGGTGGGGGATGAATCACGAACTTTCGTCAGGCCAACTGTCACTTTTTACTAGCGAAATTAAGGCATCTAAAAATAAATAAGTAAATATGCGGCACGAAACCTGCAGTAATCATAAATAAATTAAAATCCACAAGCAAGTTGGAAACGAGAACAACAAATTAAATGGATAATCGCTATCAAGAGGAAAAAGTTAGTATAACCTATAGAACAACATTTTGAATATTATATCTTGTATGTTGTAGGGATTAGCATGCTTATGCGTTTATTTTCCTATACATTTTGGACATGTTGAGCAAAAACGAATTGTTTCCCATTTTATTGTAGTTTGGGATTTGAAAGCGATGTTGTGTGAGCAGAATCCAGTCAAAATAATTAATTTGGCCATGTTTAACTAAAAAAAACAAAATAATCTGTATTATTACGAAAATACAGTCATAAATGATCGGTTGCATTATGCATGAAATGCGTTATTCGATTTTATTTTTATTTTGTAACTTACTTCTCGTGAAGACAGCCATGAAAAGGTCCGTGTGAATTACATCTGAAAGTTATTGATTTTGCCATTTTAGACGGGAAATAACGTTTTATCGACACGAAAACAAAATAAAAGAAAATTACGATATTTCATTGAAATTATTTGTTTGTTTACTTACTCTTCGTAAAGACAGTCTGCCATTTGACATAAAAAAGACCGCCATAATTGTAACCGCTAGTTGACGCTATCATCGCGCACCCAGCGAATAGCGGGAGAGTAGCAAGAAAGCATTAACAATTTCAAGTTTTAGACCGGGTGAATTGTGTTGTGTTGAATTAAACAATATTTTAAGTGAACAGAGTAATTAGTTCTTTTAAGTATATACTAACATAAAAACGCATACAAAAGTTTTATTAAAAATGCATAAATAAACCGTTGCTATGTACAATCTGACAAAAAAGAGTGGAAATCAAAAAGTAGCAATACTGTAGTGTCGTCCCCGTTTTCTCAGATTGATTAGAACGGGACGATACTACAGTATCGCCACTTTTTAATTTCTACTCTTTTTTTGTCAGACTAACTGAAACTACTTTCAGCCACAGTTCAGTGGATACTTTTGGGTACCTATATGAAGATTCCGCTCTTGCCTTTTACACTTCATAAGATAAGCTCATGGTAAAGTTCAAAAAACTGAAAATGTTTTTTTGGGGTGTGTTTACATAGCAAAAATAATATTTACCTGATTTTCCTCTAATATATTTATTCATCTGTTTTGTTTTTGTCCTGTACCAAATACCTACACCACCGCTAAAATATTTTAAGTCGAAATGAAAAAGATTTTTTATATTAACTATCTTGTAAAAACATTTTTACAACTAATTAAAGTTAAGGCAACAATTTAAATATCGTTTTTTTCCATATTTCCAATATGTACAACTCGATATTTCCAATTCTGTACTCGCCTAAATTAGTTTAACTTTATTTTTCTAACAATGTGCTATTTAGATTTTACTTAAAACTACCATTTATGTATGAGCACAACTTTAGATTGATACAAACGTCGCGAGTCCAATTCTAATCACTTTACGAAAAAAAAATGCCGGAAATACACGTTTCTTGTACATCCGACCCTCAACTTACATAGTACACACTTCGTGAAAATTTTAAGTACATAGCGGCAGTGGCGGCATTAGGGGTAACTTGTAAATAATCTGTCTATTCTCTCTGAATCTATTAGGGGGGATCGACCTGGGCAGTCGCCCGGGGCACTGGCTCCCAACGGACGTTTCTTTAAAGGTCTAGGGTGCCTAGGGAAAAAATGACTCGCCCAGGGCGCCAGTATGGCTAAGGCTGGCCCTGCATAGTGGTTACAAACAAGCCTGAAAACTATATAAAATGCCCCTTTAAATTTAAATTTTATTCTTGTTATACTGAATTCAGTTCAAAACAAATCTGTTAGAAATTCAAATGGGTCTCTGAGATGCCTATGATCTTTGAAACGAACTTTTTACTAAGTACAATGTATATTGAAATATAATCCATTTATACACTAGTTACTATACATTTGGTGAATTAATAACCTTACAGAAATAGTTCTAGAGCATATTATTGTGTGACAATATCATATCAGCTCGATCTAGGTGAAGACAACCAATCTTCACCCATAATTAGATTAAGTATGAGAGAAAATATGGCACAATTGGTTCATAATACGGAGAAAAATCGTTTCAGCTGCAGTATAAAAGTGAGGGCAGGGTAGTATTTCACATCAGTCTACCAGTAAGCTTTTGAAGCTAAAGGTACCAACATCATTTTCAGACAAACGATTGTAATCAATATTTTTTAAGTAAGTGTACCTGACACGCTTATGAAGATTTATGATGTCTCGTGTCTGTGTTCTTTATGCATACATCATTATTACTTTATCAGCCCAAAAGGTGTCCACTTCTGGACAAAGGTTTCTCCTAAAGTTCTCCACAAGAATCGGCCGTGTGCCACCATTATGCAATGGCTGACTAGACCAGGGCCAGGGCCCCTAGGCACTTGATATTTGTCTGATAGTAGGTATTGCTTCTAGGACTGGGGCCCCTAGACTGGCTCGGCCCCTACATCTGGGCCTTGTGGGCCTAGGCGTAAATACGACACTGCCAGTACGCGATTGGTATAATCGCCATCAGATACAGATATCGCAGCAATATAAGGCGTTCATAAATATCTGAACATGTACTGTAACGCCCAGTCAATAAAAGACGTGTTCAGATATTTATGAACGCTTTATATGCTCCGTTATATCTTATGGCGACTGTACTCGAGGATTTATATTCCCATCCCAACCATTCTTACCGACATTCAATGGAAATGTATTGATCCATTGTTGGTTTAATAACTTTTTCTTCTTTCGTGCAACATCAATCAATTATTCACGCCCTAAGTTAGACTGACTTAGGGCGGAGGTATAATTGTTTGCCGAACATGGTTGTTAGCGGAATTAGAATTAAACCACCCTAACTCTTCCAAGTAAATGAACTGTTTAGTTAAACCATACAAACTGACTCATTTTGTACGGTTTGACAGTTAATTTGCTTGGGAGAATTAGCATTGGTTGACTCTATGTAAAACCTTTCAATGAGAATCGTTGTTAAGTACATTTGTAAAATACGTGAATGATTGTTGTAAATCATTATTTTCAGAATCACCAGAAACATGCATGCATTCATCACCCTCTGCTTCTTAATGGTCATCATGTGTGCTCTTCACTTCACTGAAGGAGCTTACAAGAAGCCTCCATTCAACGGCTCCATTTTTGGGAAAAGAGGCAATGTTGGTAAGTTCACTACCTTTTGTTTATTACTTCAGTACAAATTTTCTAAGCTAAGCTTATCCACTAACCTGCATTCACAATGGCATTGTGTCTAATACAATCCTATCTGCTTTTGTTCTCGTAACCGCCAACCAGTTACTTACAAAAAAAGGTTAGAACTACATTGCGTGGATATTGAATTTTCAACCTTATTCGTTGTTGAATAGGTTTAAAATGGTTGATGATGAGGGTTCATAATCCTTTTTCTAGGTGAGTACGTTCTTGTTGAGTCGGGTGGTTGTAAAATTCCAAAAAGTGCTGATCACCATTATTCTGTTAGTGTATTTTGTAGTCTAATGTCCAAGGAAATAGAGTCGATAATCTATATTAACCTTCCAAGTTGGTTACAATCTGCTTTTACTACAAGCTCGTTATCTTAATTTGTGGTTAACCACTCAATGGTATTCAGTTCTTAAGTGGATGAGCTTAGCTTAGAAAATTTGTACTATACTGACTCGTGATCCTTGAATCGGTGAGATCAGTTGGGCTTGGCTGTCTACTCTATGGGTCCCACCTCCCAAGTTCGCTACTCAAAGAATGCTAAAAAAAAGTCTTCCTTGGGCCACTACTCAAACACTTTTAAATTGAACGTCGAATGATCTCTAAAATGTGACTATGAAGTATGAGTAGACTTAAACTTAAATTAGGTTTTTGATTCGTCCTCATCATGTAGTCAGACCATGCTAACTCTTCCAAGCAAATGAACTGTCAAACAATACAAAGTGAGTCAGTTTGTAAGGCTTGATCTGACTATACTGACTATTGCTTTGATCGATCTGACTATAGCTTGGTCTGACTATAGCGTGGTCTGTCTGACTCTAATATGTTTTTAAATGTTCGTTAGGGTTAAATAGACTAAAGCTGTTGAAATTTTGCTCAACAGAAAAGATCGACAGGTGTAGCATGGATTGATTTTAAGGCGAAGATCCACTTTGGGTTGTTGCCTTAAAAAAGATTTTTTCAGCGATCTGATTTTATGTACAAATAGCGTTAAGTATTCAAATATTTATGAAACAAAAATATGTCATATTTTCAGAATACGACTCAACTGGAAGAGCTTTGTCCACCCTTTGTGAGATTGCCTCTGAAACCTGCCAGGCGTGGTATCAAGCTCTGGAAAACAATTAAAGTACCTCTTAAGATTATGTCTTTCACTAACAGCCTCATTCACAGTTAGTTGAATATTACTTAATTTACAATTTTAATACACATTCACATTAATACACGTTCAATAAATATATGCAGTTTATCAATGTTTCAATATAAATAAAGCTTTTTGGAAATTGGTCATACTTACCGGAGACTGTTTATTATTTAGTATTATATACCTTGTAACTAAGCACTAACTTTGAAATTATATACCACACATTTCTAACAATGCTGACTCTTGACAATAGGTGCTTGAATAGATATTGTATACTAATAATTTTATTTTTTAACTTTAGCTAGTAATATAAACTTATATACTTATGTAATAATCAATAAATAAAATCATCGCAATAATCCAAATAATTTTGTAGTTTTTTTTTAATAATTTTCATTGAAGATCTTCGACGGTCAATGGCAAAATGGCATGCCAATGGCAGAATACTATTAATTTAAAGTACTGCTCTATTAATATTTTATCACCACAAATCCTATGATTACCATAATTTCATATGAATGGGATGGGACTGACCAGATGTCTAACTTTACTAATTGCTTGAGGGAGTTTGTATATCTTACTAAGTTCGTAATGGAAGATTAATCCCAAGTTGAACTTGCTGGGATTAGTCTAAAACAGGCATGTTTCATTGAATATATAGAATAGGCAATATCGTTACAATTTCCCCCATAACCAACCCTTAATTATGTTTAATAATGAATGTTTCGGTAATTAAATGAAATTGAACATTCCAAAGTTGAAAATATATTAATCTAAAAATACAATACACATGCATAAAATTAGGGTCCCTAATTATTAGGAATATTATTTATAATGGTATCACTTAAAGAGACGTTTTTTAGACCATGTTAAATGCTGACTTATACTCAATCTTGTTATTACACCACCACAAGCATATTACTGGTTAAAATCTAAAAACACCTAACAGTTTCGTGTAATAAGGTTCTGTTACTGACTATAATTCTATCAAAAGAATTAAAGTCTTATTTTGTATATAATAAAGTATAATTTAGCGGTACATAAATTATGTTCTCGAGCATGAAGGTTAATTAGCATGGACTATGGAGAACTGTCAGTCAAATCATATACCTTGTCCTTATCTGTGGCGTCAATGGCTGACTGATTGCTGTCGTATATCGTGTGTGAAATTATTTTTATCCGTAAACTATTAAGTTTACATGGGTTTACTTGAAACTTAATTTCTAAATGTTTACATGTAGTGTTAATAAAGTATTCCAGTCAAATTGTACACCATATGAAGCATAAGTGCGTCATCGGGAGCTAAATCAAGGTAAATTTTCCTTTAATTTTATTATTTTCATACTGCTGCGTTTTAGTGAGACGAATTAGGAATTTTAATTCACAATACGCTTATAAGTTTGTTCATTAACACGCTTGGAGCTTAGGATGCGGTATCGTGCAGTTATTCTTATAAGAATCTTCTCATTTGAAGATGCAAGGTATTTGCTGTCTTTTGATGTCAACGCCAGTAGTTCACGCTAGTCGGACTTTTGAACTTGACTTAAGCATTTATTTAATTACTTAGATTAGAAACTGCGTGTTAAGTTATGTAGATATCTAATCAGTGTGGAAAATTAATATTATTATGTGATTGATTACACTACCAATTACTTACTACAAATGCAAGAACAGAACACATATTGAAATTTCCATAAACGTCCAGATCCTAAAACAAACATGGGTATAAGCTACATGTTAATTGTGAGATAATATACACATTTATTATTTGTCACTATGTACAGAGTTAATTTAGCTGTAGGTATAGCAGCATTAGCAGCCAAAAGATCTTATTAATAAAACTCCCTTCTCAAAACCTATAGTTGAATGTTTACATTGAACAATATTATTAATACATTTTTCAATTCAATTTATGCTTTCAGTGGGATTTGAACCCACATCTATTTCTGGGCCTGACGGGCAAACTACGAATTGTTCTATCAAAGCCACTTTTTAATTTTTTTTCAACCAGTAGCTTAATTTTTTACATGCCTTATGGTAACATAGCAGATGTTACGATTGCTAGCTAGCTTTAATAAAAAATAAAAATGAAACCCTATAGTATTTTAAAATACAAAACGGTTTTACTCACATTGCAGAAGACAAATATCGCTCGAAATATTTGAATTGAATTTGTAATGTTTGTATTTTAATATGTTTTTTTATGAGAGATTCACAATAGTTTTCTATGTAAAATAGCGAACCTATAGTATTTTGTTTTTACTAGGTAATGCACTTAAATAACTACTATTGTGCTTTAACTACATAACACCAAAATGATTGTATTATTAGTGGATTGGACACAACTTTTTTGTAGATTCTGTTTTTGATAATATAAAGAAATAAAAATGTATACTATTTTGAAACAAACTCAAAAGGTCTAGAGCTCACAAAGCCACTAGTATTCATTTTAATTCAACAGATTTTTGTGGGCCCTATGACCAGATATGTTTACTGTTGGGTGAATATTCAGCATTAATTTCTGCAAATATTGTTAAAATAGATGATTGTTGGAAGTCGATTTTTTATGTATCCCGAAGCCACTCCTGAGTACAATGCTAGTCAGATCATTAATAAAACGACAGGCTGTCCTGTTGTGGTAGTAGTTGTGCAAAAGGATATATGCTAGAACCACGTGGTTAGAACAGTCGGAGAATCACCCTGTTATCTATTTAAAATTGTGTAACTGCAAGTGTCTCAATAAGTTGACACATTTATTTCTTTACTGTTTGCAAGATAAAGGGGTTATGAAGTGTTTCTTGTTTAAATTAGATTACCATTTCGTTGTTACTACTTACTAGTGGTCGTGTAATTATCGACAATTTTCACTGTTTGTTCTTGGTATATTGTTCTTGAGAACATTATCTGTTGCAGTAGCAGAAAAAGATCTATCATATTGAAATATTATAATTTTTAGTTTTATAGGATCCAAGGATAAGTATTTAATTGAATCAAGCAGTACTTTGTGGAAATCCGAATAAATTAAAACAATAATATTGCTTTACTTATCTGCGATATAATAATGTGCCAGTCAATTAGTGCTAACCCGTTATACTTATTCGCACATTATTTCATGCATTAAATAAATAAATAACAAATATCAGACAACCTCACACAAACCAATCTAGTCCCAAATTAAGCTCAAGAAGGCTTGTGTTATGGGTACTAGACGACGATATTCGTACTTATATGGATAAATATATACTTAAATACATAAAACAACCATGACCCAAGCACAAATATTAGAGTTCATCACACAAATATTTGCCCTGGCCGGGATTCGAAACCGGGACCGCCGGCTCAGTAGGCAGGTGTCTACAAACTGCGCCAAACGCGTCAACCAACTTGTTGCAACCAGGCGATATTACAAGAGAAATCTTAAATTAAACAGTAATGTTAATTTGTGTTTATGAAGTTATGATCTATTGTTTACAATATTATCTCTGTTAATATTTGACTGTCCTCCGGCAGTATGCTCGCGACTATGGCCCGTGCAACTGGGCCAATACCTTTTTTTACTAATAAGTGACAAACAAGTATACTGATCCGCCTGATGGACGGCAGTAATTGCAGTTTTGTGACGTAACCTAATTTTAAAACAGGATGGCAGCACGCGAGGCCTTAGCGGGGAGGTGTGGAATCGACGAATCACAAAACTGAAGCGGAGTTGAGATACAGATTTCAAATCAGGTGATTAGTCTATTCCGGACGCCACTTCAGTGGAAACGAACCCTAAGAGCGGGGTCGGTCTGCGAAGAAATTGTCAAATCTTCTTCTTGTGTCGAGGTTCCATTTCAAATACTTGATAGTTGATGCCCAATGAGCAGCGGTGTTGATGGCTCTGGCCGTCGCATCTCTCAGGTCGTGCTCAGACACAGACAACCCCCACTAGACGGAGCATGTAAGGCGACCCGCGCTCACCAACGATATGGTACGGCAGAACATTAAAGTATCAACACGGCGGCCACCGTTTAGTTGCGTCCTTGTTTATGATCCATGCGTACGTCAACGAAAAAAGAAATTAAATAAATAACATGGTAAATTGTAGTGTTAAGTGGTGTAGAGAGACCTCGTAAATATACTACATACTTTAATGTTCTGCCGTACCATATCGTTGGTGCGCGCGGGTCGCCTACGGGTCGCCTTACATGCTCCGTCTAGTGGGGGTGGTCTGTGTGCTCAGAGCAGGAATGCGGGCAAGGGCATGCGGGGCACGCCAACAAATGCGCCATGTGTTGCAGACTCACTGGGTTGTCCGATCGTGGAGTAGTCCCCGTCTTGCCATGTTCTGCTCACAGCGGCCCACTCGGGATCTCAGCCTGTTTAACGCCCTGCATATGGGCCATGGCTCTTTTTGCCCGGACGGTAGCTCTTTGGCAGCTTGCACATACACGTCAGGCGGGGGACACCGGCTTTGCCACAGCGAACAGAGCTGCTTGGAGGGATCATCCAACAGGGGGGCGGTGTGCCGTATAAAGCTCTTGCGGCTCTTGAGCCGGGCAGGCGGCGGGTGGTGGTCGTACAATGGGTGGTGCGGGTCGTTTTCCTGCTTTCGCTTTTCAATTTTCAAGCAATTTCAAATTGTCAAATAGTTATAGTACTATTTGACCAAACTATAGCCGCCGCGCTGCGCCCTGGCAAATGAACCACCTGTGGTGCAACGGAGACAACTGTACTTTAGTTCAGTTTTACTTACAATACCTTTATGAGACCAACGTTCTGTATTCCCCTGTTTTCTGCTCCAAAACTTCTCTCCCTATGCAAAAAAGAGAATGTATAGAAAGAATAGACCGAAAAAGAGAAAATCTAGCGGCATCTATCACTAATTTTCTTTTTCGTAAAAACTTAAAATCGAACTTTTAAGCCGAAGACGCGGGTCGGCGCAGTTTGTAATACACCTGCCTACTGAGCCGGCGGTCCTAGTTTCGAATTCCGGCCAGGGTAATTTGACAATTTAAAAAAACATTTTGAAAAAGCCTTGGTAAAGCTAAATTAATTACCTGCAGTTTGTAGATCCTTACAGCAAGGACTATCGAAAAAAAAATTGATTGGTTTTCCAAAAATTGTACCAATCCTATTGCACCCTATAGCTCTGGTTTCCTAGGATATAGGGGAGAGTAACCTATATTGAACCGGCGCTTAAATTGGACCACTTCGTATTTCTACCAAATAACACAATTTATTTATTACACCAAATTGGTGGACTGATTATGGCGCTGTCGTCGCTTCATTTTTTGTTGCCAGTGTAAATAAATTGTGTTATTTGGTAGAAATACAGAAGTGGTCCAATTTAAGCGCCGGTTCAATATAGGTTACTATCCCCTATAGGATATGCGGCTAGGCCGCTATGTGACGGCACCGCTATCCTAGGAAACCAGAGCTAAGGCCTTGGTCGTTCTCATCCGCTACCCGGAGCGGGCAGCGGACCGCCGCCCGGTACCGTACAGTCGAGTTCATTTACATCTACACACTTACGAGAACAAAAATATGTGAACACGACCCTATTGTCAGAAGCATAAAGTCGTGTTCACATATTTTTGTTCTCGTAAGTGTGTAGATGTAAATGAACTCGACTGTACCCTTACCATGAGTTAACGTGACCGTACTCGCTAAGCGACAGCGTAAACGATTTGTATGGAGAATAGTACAGCGGCCAGTTACTTTGTAGAACTGCAATTCTTCATTCAAATCGTCTACGCTGTCGCTACTGTCGCTAGCGAGGTACCAAAGCGAGTAGCAATAGCAAGCCACCAAAACTCACTAAGTAACAAATACTTAAGAGGCCTTATTCCTTTTAAAATGCTGATTGTTTTAACAATTTTTCTCTATTATCAAACATGTTTCTTAACATATTATTGATGTTACTACCTAGAACAGGGTTTATTGATATATATTTGAAACCTATAGTTTTGAATTTTTCATTGATAATTTTTGTTTCAAAAAGTACTCGAAATTGATAAAATTCACGCGACAAATTAGTTTTTTCAAGTTATTTTCGACTGCACGCAATAAAAGCATGAAATAGCTACGTTACTACCTAGAACTCGGGGAAAACTATTATTCACTTCAAAAAGTTGGTTGAAATTATCAATATATTTGTCATAATATGAAAAAAAATTTTTTTCAAAGGAATAAGGCCTCTTAAAACAAAGCTCGTATCTCAGTATAAATCTATAAATTAAATACGAGGTTTTGAAGTTTGAGTTTTGTTTGTCACCAGGTGATTTCTGCATTTGAAAGAAGCTGGTCGCCTTGTTCCTTATTACAGATTGTCGATGTCGACGTCATACCTTACTCGTGGACTGCGTAATGAATACCTAACGTGTACAAACATGGAGTGTTGTATAGTATATTTTAATAAGTGTCATATTTTCCTTATTTATCTTTTGTAAGGCTTATGTACCGCGTTCTGAACCGATTCTGTTTCTCTTGTATCCCGTGGTCAGTGTAAAAGCTTTAATTACCCATTTGGTCATTGAGCCTTTAGGGTGTTTGAGCCTCGACCAGGACGCCCTCTAAACCCAATAAACAGAAACACTCTTTTGGTTGCTACAAAATTAGGTAGTAAAAGGTACAAATTGACACAAACATGGGGTATTATCACACTTGCGATTTGCGAGAGAATTTTGTATGAAGACGAACACGCAACGAGTTAGCCGTGACGCTTATTTGTATGGAATACTCGCTCGCAAAGTCGCAAATAGCAAGTGTGATAAAGCCTTTAGGAAAGTCTTCGAGTTCCGGCCATTCATTCATTATGCAAGGAACATTTCGGCCACTTTTACGACAAAATACAATAGCAAATCTCTTTACCTTGTAACGTATTAAATTTTTTATTCGTATGGCAAAATTGCCGTTATATCCAAGACTTAATACTATCATATATCGTATTGCTATCTATTTTTTAAACATGATATATTTAAAAATAAGTTCTGGAATTTTATTCAAGCTCATTTTTAGTGCCTATTTTACAAATATGCCAGCTTCAGCAGTGGATCTTTTATTTAAAGGAATGTGATGTGCTTAAAATTAAAAGTGATATCCAACGACGGAATATTTCTTTATTTTCAGCGTGTCAAGAGGCATCCGGGCAGAATCAGAATGGAACAAACTATCACAGAGCCGCCGGCAAAAAAAGTGAAAACAGAGTCCTCTATGGTCAATACCATAGACCATTATATACAGAAAGTGAAACAGAGAGAGACCAACCTTGTCGCTGTTTTGCAAGATGATCTGTTCCAACCAATACCTTTGATAAAAGTCTACATTGGACATATAAGGGATTTAAAACATATATCTAAAGCAATGGCGGTACTTAATGAAAGAATACCTTTAAAAGAACTAGCTCATCTGAAGAGAGTTCGGAAAAGAGATATAGTTCTATGCCCACTTCATTTCCTAAACGGTATGTCGTCTATACAAGAGTATATAGAAAGCAATGTCGAAGAATTGAAAGATATGTTTGAGTATTTTAAGGAAGTCGACGTTCCATTGACACCGCCAATTCTAATCACCCATTTTAAAGATTGCAGCAAATTATGGTCGTGCAATTTCCATCCCAACAAATATTTAGAGAAACTAGTTACTGGAACTGTTTTCAGTTCGACGGAAAATGAGTTCCATACAAAGTTTATGACTATAGCATTTGAAGTTGCCAAATGGTATAAAGGAGACAAAATTGACATATCCTGTCTCAACGCTGCGGTGGTTGTGGATTCTTATTCCAATTCGGTTGTAGCAGTATCTTGCGACGATAGAGAGGAGCATCCTGTGAAACACGCGGCCATGTTGGCCATAGACAATGTAGCGAAAACTCAAAATGGCGGCGCATGGGGCTCGAGTGCTGTCAAAACGCGTGGCATAGATGAGAAATTGGCGGAATTTTTGGGGAAAAAAGGCTTTGTGGGGGTTAATTTTGGAGCGAAACATTACGGCGAAAGAGGAGCTTACTTATGCACTGGGTATTATGTGTATTTGATTAGGGAGCCATGTTTAATGTGCGCGATGGCGTTGGTTCATGCGCGTGTGAAAAGAGTTTTCTTCTGTGTAGAGAATGAAAAGCTTGGAGCGTTAAAATCGCGCGTTAAACTCCAAACTGTGACGTCGTTGAATCATCATTTTGAAGTTTTTACTGGATTTGTTGATCATGTGAATATCATGTCTGCATTTGGTTGTATTTAGTTGTTAAGCAATAAATGAGAGCTTATTTTAATTTGGTTACGTTTTATTTTCTATCAATAGTGAATCACTTATGGACGCTGTGGTTAGGGAATGAAAACTGGTAAATTTTTGTATGAAAGTACCGGATTTACGGTAAATTACCGGTTCGCATTTCCTAACTGCGATACGAAAGATTCATAAGAAGTAGCCGCGACAGAAATATGTATTTATTTGAGATATTATAAAATCCATTTGTCATACCGTACCGGAGTCATGTTCTCAAGAACTTAAGGGGACGGGTAATGCGAAACTAGCGCCACTTACGAATTTTTATTATATCTTCCGAACCAGATAAATTTTAAAATTTTCAGTAATTGCAAGATATTAGGAGCTGGAAAAACACCTTTAGTGTTTATTAAATCATTATTCACAATTTCTTGTTCTTTAGTTGTCTCTAAAAACTTGCCCAAAACTATTGTGGCCGCTTTTGACGTGAACAAGTTTTGTAAGGTAAACTACAGTGAACAAATTGTATATAGTGATTTAATAAATATTAAAGGTGTTTTTTTAGCTCCTAGACGTCAGCTATTTCTAAAAAAATATCAGATTATGAAGGTATAAGAAAAAAATCGAATGTAGCGCTAGTTTCGCAGTACCCGTCGCCTTAACAAAGTTATGCACGTAGGTACCAACTTTTTGACCTTTTGTACTCCAAACGGCGAAGCAATTAACCTGGTCAAGTGTGAGTCGGACTCGCGCACCAAGGGTTCCGTACAAACAGTTACGAAAAGATAAACTCCGTACCTGAGAAGCGTAATACTGCAAGTCATTCCATGCCTAAGAAGCAAAACACTATACAGGGTGGCCCTATGAACAGATGGTTCCTAAGAACAGATCTTCGTATGTCTTATAGTTTCGGACTTTCCCGTACAGACCTATCTAAATGGGCCACCCTGTATACTATTTAATTACATCCCAAGTAGCACACTGGCTGCATAAGCGCTTATACAGCCCTTGTATAGCTAAATTTAAGTTTTCTTTCTTTTTTTTTCTTTTTTTTTTATATAAGTTGTATAAGGTCTTATGTTGCCTGTGTGTGCTAGTTGGGATGAACTTACCGTTTTATGCTTGAACAATGAAAGAGCTGCAGTTTGTAGATCGTAACAGCAAGGACTATCGAAAAAATAATTGGGTAAGTGCGAGTCCGACTCGCGCATGAAGGGTTCCGTACCATAATTTATAACAAGTTTGTTGTATGGGAGCCACCTTTAAATATTTATTTTATTTTATTTTTAGTATTTTTTGTTATAGCGGCAATAGAAATACATCATCTGTGAAAATTTCAACTGTCTAGCTATCACCGTTCTTGAGATACAGCCTGGTGACAGACGGACGGACGGACAGCGAAGTCTCAGTAACAGGGTCCCGTTTTTAATACCCTTTGGGTACGGAACCCTAAAAAGGTGCTCCAGAAATTGTACCTACCCTATTATAGGCCCAACATACGCTTCACAGCACCATGTAACTAATCAGCTACACCCAGCGTTATATAATATACAATAGCATTCAGCTCTTTCAGATGCCAAGGTTCGCATTGAATTGCATCCTTGAACCTACTGATGAGTCTGATGACGCAATAGGAATGGTTAGCCGCAAAACTAGGTGTGATTCTATAAAACCTTTCCACAGAATAAAATACTATAGAAGGTTCACTTTCGATCTCCGCAAACGCAGACTGAAAACTGTATTTTATTTGTTGTTTAAGTAAAGTGCGCCGTTAGCTTTGCCAGGCGTCATAGGCTTTTTGATTGCGTGTCCGGATCAAATAAACGGTGTGGTGTGGTTTGTTAGGCTTTTGTCGTACTTAATAATACTGAGACACAAAATCCTCAATAATGTAGGGTGTCCGCACTTTTTACCCAAATGTCCGGCTAACTGGCTGGTCTATCCGGCTATTAGGTTTGGCGACCTTATGGTTATCGAGATTCGATGTCGTCTATTGTAATTATGTTTTCGCCTTTACTTCAATGGCACGTCATAAAACACTGCAGAAGATTCCAGTGAGGAAGCGTCACACAAAAACGCAGGGCAAGCCTGAGTAGATTTGGCTTACTTTATCTTCAGTAGCTACAGAGAATGGTGTTTAATCGATGTATGTGGGAATCGGGGTCTACTGATGCTACGCTACTGGAAATTCATCTTTCTATCTTTGAACAAACTGAAAAATCAAAATTAACTAGCTAGGAACAAACTTGTAGTGAATGCGTTAACCTTTCTATAAATTGATAAATAAAATCTTAGAATAGAATAGAAAAAAAATTATTCTAAGTATTAAAGAGGGCTGCCATCTCCAAATTCGCCGTACCCGGGCAAAGATATTTCCCGTGCCCGAAAATAATATTGTTAAAAAAACAATCGCTACCTAAATTTTTCATTCACATAAAAAGTGCCCGGGTTTTCCGGACAAATCCGGGTGATCCCGGACGGATGGTAACCCTATACAAGCGGTAGTGTAGGCCTATTTCTTCTAATACATCACTATAAGTTAGTAATAACTCCGCAGACTGTTAGTGAGGGACAGACTGCCAGCTCTTTCATATTATAATTTCATTGGCTCCGGAGACTTGCTGGTATTGCTCCATTTTGCGACCAAATTAATGGCATTAGGCGGGGTTTGTTGTACAGTCGGCACGGTTTATAAGTGCAAACCGTCCTGTGGATATTATTTATCAGTTATCACTATACCTCGGTCGGACAATTTAATTATAAACAGCGCAGCGTACACACTTTTAATTGACCAAAGTTATGCAGAAAGCGACTAAAGATTTTTTTTCATAATGCAAAGAGCGACCAAACTCATTCATTGATTAAGTTAAGTCACTTTGACAAAAAATCTGCGCTGTTTCAATCGGCGGCATTTTTTTTCTCAATAATGGTCGGGAATGTTGACTCTATTGATAAAAAATCTGAATGAGAAGTGCATAGTTTACGGTCACTCAAAAATTAAAAAAAGAAAAACCTCGGCGGCTGGGTTGCTCGACAACCATGTTGTAACTACCTATGAAATTCCTTTATTTGGGTCAATCGACTTTTTTCTGTTGCTTGTTGCCATGGTGATATCCCCTGGATTACTCTTTAAAAGTAGCATTTTCGGCGGCAATATTTAACAAAAATGTTGTCATTATACGGCCATTATTATAAAATATCAACACTTTTCTAAGAAGTTTAATCAAAATTGTCTCCTGGGTGATGGGAAAAAATAACAACAAGAAAAAGTTGATCCACACCCCTTTGCTTTGTCGAGGTACAAACTTGTTTAAGACAAACAGCTAAAACGCAAGATCAGCTACGATACGACTTATCGCGACTTTTCCAGTTGCCTTCAATAGCTTATGGCTTTTTCGGAAGAAAAATACACTTCTACTTTTGTATAAAAAATATAGAAAGGCGGCAATGCAAGAATTAAATTTTGCCATAGGTTTATTGGCTAATAAAACTTATCTGTAAAGTCAGGTGGGGTAAGAGAAACATATTGGGGTAAGGGAAACTTTTAAAATATCTAATTATCGCGTAAAAACATAATGCATTTGAAAAGAAAAAACCCTTTGCAACCGTGGGCCTTTTACTGAAATTTGGTATGCACGTGTCATTTTTGTTACTATGCAATATAGCACCACGGTTTTGTTCTGATAATGGGCACAAGGCCATAAAAGTTCCTCAACATCTGAGGAACATATCTTGATTATTGTGTTTGGGCGTTTGATTTGTCTTTATTGGCTTAATGACTTTTTAGAACTACTGTTAATCTTAATCCCATCAAAAACATAAATGTAAAATGAGAGCCAAGTTCAATATCGCGTGCACTTCGCCGACAAAAGAATTGAGATCTGCAAGGGTGCCAAGTTCTTTGCTCTAAAATTTTTAGATACAAGGACATGCGACATACTCAATGCATTTATTTTACTTGGGGAGTAATTCAATATCAAGATTTGACTTGGCTAGTTTTCATAAACTAACTAAATTTTATAAAAGTAACATATTCATAGTCATAGTTCATTATCAAGCTAACAGTATAAGTAACAAGACGTACACTAACTTGCGTACTTACCTTTACGAAAATAGGTTAATGATTTGATTGATTTTGATTTATAATATAAATTTATATTTTAAAACTAGCCAAGTCACGTCTTGATATTGAATTACACCCCAAGTAAAATAAATGCATTGAGTATGTCGCATGTCCTTGTATCTAAAAATTTTAGAGCAAAGAACTTGGCACCCTTGCAGATCTCAATTCTTTTGTCGGCGAAGTGCACGCGATATTGAACTTGGCTCTCATTTTACATTTATGTTTTTGATGGGATATCATTACTTTTTGTACAGAATTTATTATGATGTGTAAATTACTTAATTATTATTTGTTAATTAGTTCTGTGTGCTATTCTAGTACATCTTTTGAAAGTTTTGAACAAACAAAGAATTTTCCAAAACGGTTAGTACGTATTGGATTTTTATGTGCATGTATGTGTAAGTGTGTGCGTGTGAGTGTAAGTATATGCTATTCTAGTATATCTTTCAAACAAAAAAAGAATTTTCGAAATCGGTTTATAAATGACAGAGTTCTGAGGCAACAACCATCAATAATAATAATAATAATAAAAAAACATAAAAAAATCACTGTTTTAGATTTTTATATGTATACACACACAATTACTAAGCTGGATGCCAAATTTCACCTTTCTAGGTCACCTGGAAGTGGGTTAGGTTTTTGATTACTAGTCAGTCAGTCAGTCAGTCAGTCAGTCAGTCAGTGATAAAAATACCGTTTTTTGGACTTTAATATCTCAATAACTATTTAACCTATATTAATGAAATTTGGGGTTCTACTTGTTCTAAAGGATCTTAATACATAAGCCAAATTTCATTTTTTTATGTTAAATAGATTTGGAGTTATTGGGGGGTCAAAAGTGGCTCCAAACGGTTCGTGTAATATAACACACGGCTGCTGCTCGCCAGTTCCTGCGGTGAACTTGGCTGGACACGCTGCCGCGTGTCTAGATGATGTAATTGATGTACTTACTTACTCAACTTACTTTCAACTGCAAATTTAAATAGAATGTGTCTTTTACTTATATATTTAATACATTTTTTTAAATCTTTTTTAATTTAAATACCTATAGTATGAGTATGAATTGTATTTTACTGTTAATATCGACTCCATAGCTCTCCATTAGTCCTACCTTGCTAACGAAAGTCCGATGCCTAGCCTATAGTCCTATGCAATATCGAGCTAATAACCGCAAAAAAATCACATCTGGTCTATGGGAACCTTTAAATATTTAGTTTTTTAGTATTTGTTGTCATAGCGGCAACAGAAAATCTGTGATAATTTCAACTGTCTAGCTTTCACGGTTCATGAGATACAGCTTGGTGGCACACGGACAAACAGCAAAGCCTTAGTAATTGGGTCCTATTTTTACCCTTTGGCTACGGAACCCTAATTAACCTGTAACCAATAGAATCTCAGGAACAAACAACGTTATAAAAAGGTTAGGGGTATAGAACAATTTGGTTCTAGAACCGGTGTGAACCGGTCCATGCCCCGACAAATTAGCAATGGCAAGCGTTGTGCAGAATATAACCTGCCAGATATCTGGTGAGAACTAGTTTTTTTTAATATGACAACTTTTTTTTCTTCTGTGGCTTAAATCTCACTTTTAATTTATCACTCTGCTGTCAGAAATGTCAGAATGCAATAACTTTTTTATACCTGTCTCGCTCGCTCTTATCGATCCAAATAAGAACTTCTCAGTTTTCACCCAGACCCGAATCGTAACCTGAGAGCTGACAGACTGTAAGTTTAACATACACCTACATAAAGATAATACCTCTTTTATAGAAGGCGCCTCATAATTTTTTGCATTAGTAGTCGGTTAATAGTTGTTTATGCAACTGTTACATATTAAGGGGTCTTAAAACACTAGTGTGGTTTTGTGAAACGAGATTTAATGCGGCTATTACACTTTCCTAAATTAGGCACTGACGAGAGGGATGCAGCAATATGTGAGAGTATGGAGATAATTCTGTCTCACTCCTTCGTATTCCTGCAGCCCTCTCGTAAGCTGCCTAAGGTTTGATGATGGAATCCATGAGGAAAAACAAAACATAATAAACAGTCGTTTTCTTTTTTGTAATTTTTTTTCATGCAGCTAATTCTAGGTAGGTCTTTGTCTGTCTTCAACGTTCACGCGAGCCTTAAACATCATCAAAAAAATGAAGCAATGCTTGAAAATGTAATTGACTGCACAGAGTCATTGTATCTGGGTCCAATTGTGTCCCCTCATTCCGTCAATTTAGCTGCAAGCGACCAGACTGTGCCCGGATTTGAGAGAGAGAGGAGCGCCGCCATTTTGAATTTTAGTTTTTTTTTAAATAGCTTTTTTAAGATGAGTGTGTTCTCTATGGCGGCGTATGTCGCTTTTTGGTGAGTTTTTTGTTTCGCATTGTGAATTTGGTTTTTAACTGGGTTTGAATTATAATCATGAGTTAGTTCATAAATAATTACGAAATATAGTTATTACGAGGCTAATTTCTAAAACATTGTAAAGGCATTTGAGTTTAAAATGTGTTTTGATTTAAATTAAAACCTACTAAGTATTTTATAAATAATATCTTTATATTTAAATTGACCATAATAATTATCTTAAGTTAACGTGCATCATTCATTTCCCCTAAAAATTGTCAAAATCGTGCGAGTTGAGAGTGCTCTCAATTCATATTACAATTCAGAAGCTTAAAAAAAAACGAATTCATAAGTTAAAATTCTCTTGTTTGTTAGATCGGTACAACTTTATAAAAATACACAAGAGGCTCCACTTACATAACAATAATGCACAAGAAAAATAATTACTATCCATTAAATAAATCCCATTGAATCTCTACCTATACTACTACTCCTGAATTGACTACACAGGACTAAAATGTGACTTTGGAGCGAAATAACAAACATTGAATAAAGTAAGGCTCAGTTCACTTTCCTATTTCCACACCATAACCATACGGTCGGTATGGCTAACAAAAGCCGGACAAGCCGGACACCGTCTTGGCCGGACACGCAATCAAAAAGCCTAACTATGTCCGGCTGTATCCGGCATGGACTGTTAGAGAATGCCCTGTGGCATTAACTCTGCCATTTGTACTAGTTTGATCAGTGCAATGAAGTTTAAATAAATAAAATAAAACATACACCACAAACACTTGTCCCAACAAATAACGCAAATATTAATTTTCCACCGAACTGGCAAAAACTGGCTCTCTCTAGCTTAAACTACCCGACCATATATCTCACTTAAGAGTATCTACGCGTCATTATCCCATTTAGCGCTTGCGTCGAGGAAGCAAGGTGGAATATTGCATGGTTGTCTAAATTGGCTCTTGATTGTGGTTCAAACTGCGCTTCCCCTCACGTGGCTGATTTCGCATAAGATAGCTAGTTTTATTGCGCTAAATTAGTTCTAGATTTATGTATGCTTATGAGGCCTTATTCCTTTTAAAATGCTGATTGTTTTAGACATTTTTCTCTATGATCAAACATGTTTCTTAACATATCATTGATGTTATTACCTAGAACAAGGCTATTGGGATTTATTGGTATATATTTGAAACCTACAGTTTGAATTTTTCATTGATAAGTTTTGTTTCAAAAACTACTCGAAATTGACAAAATTCACGCGGAAAATTAGTTTTTTCAACTTATTTTCGACTGCACGCAATGAAAGCATGAAATAGCTATGTAGGACTCGGGGAAATGTATTCACTTTAAAAAGTTGGTTAAAATTATCAATAAATTTGTCATAATATGAAACAAATACACTTTAAAAGGAATAAGGCCTCTTAAGTCAGCTAGGTGATCATTTCGATGCAAAAAAAGCCGCATCGCACGTCAGTTCGAGGCAGGTGCCATGGTCTCTATAAGCTTAGTTATACTGACTGGTGATCTATCCAAATGGGTCAGTAGGGAGAAAACGAAAATTATAACAGATAGGGAAATCTGTTAGGAACCGTGGCGTCCATTTTAGATTTAATAAAAACTGCATTCATATTTTTATTAGTCTCGTACGTAACCGAGAATTGAACCTGGTGAAAATTCTGTAAGTAATTAGTTAATTACATGTCGTATTGTAACATTCTTTACAGTATGAGATTTATAACAAAACAATAATGCACTTTTCATTAAGTCTAAAATTGATACCATGGTTCCTAAGAACATATTTGTTACTTTTCCCTACAGACCCATTTAATATTCTGGCTCCCTACAGATCACCCGGTATACAGCTTTGGGGCTCTGGTTACTCTGGCTTGTGACATCTCTTGACTGGAACAGAGATTTTTTACATGTCGCGTCTAGCCGACTACATATTAGCCGTGTATGGAAGTCATCACATTCTTGACTGTGGATCTAATAAAAAGCAGTTCAAACTGCTTGCAATTTAAGCGGTAGCATTATTATTCCTCGACCCTAAAAGAGCCGTAGCGTAGCTGTTTGGAGTTATATATTTTGTACCGCGAACACTCCGCATGTGGAATGAGCTCCTAGAGGTTTTCCCGGGGGCTACAGTATGGGGTTCTTCAAGAAGGGAGTAAATAGGTTCTTAAAGTGTCGGCAACACGCGTGATTCTCCTGGCGTCGCAGGCGCCCATAGGCGGCGGTAACTGCCTAACATCAGGCGGGCCGCGGGAAAGAGTATCCTATAGGCACAGACCACCCCCACTAGACGGAGCATGTAAGGCGACCCGTAGGCGACCCGCGCGCACCAACCATATGGTACGGCAGAACATTAAAGTATCAACACGGCGGCCACCGTTTAGTTGCGTCCATGTTTATGAGGTCTCTCTACACCACTTAACACTACAATTTACCATGTTATTTATTTAATTTCTTTTTTCGTTGACGTACGCATGGATCATAAACAAGGACGCAACTAAACGGTGGCCGCCGTGTTGATACTTTAATGTTCTGCCGTACCATATCGTTGGTGCGCGCGGGTCGCCTTACATGCTCCGTCTAGTGGGGGTTGTCTAATGTCTGTGCCTATAGGTAACCATCTTTGGATGTCCAGCTATCCCTGCACCAAAATTGGTTAAAATCCGTCCAGCCGTTTTGGCGTGATGAGAGCATAAAGAAAATTTTACCAACAGCTGGTGCTGTACGGCTGGTAACGCGCTGCTGCATCGCTCTCTTAAGACTTCCTGAAATAATGACCCCTCTCCATTAGAAAATAGATTTTCAATACAATTTTTAGGGTAATGGGCGGAAAATAAATAATATAATAATAAATAAATATTAACCTCTCGTATGTCTAAACGCGGATCCGCGTAGGACATTACAACTTTACGTTAAAATATCAGTTGGTTTCAAGTTGATTAGCAAATTTTTGACATGGCATACGAGGGGTTAAGGGACAATCATACACAAATCGACCTAAGTCCCAAACTAAGCAAAGCTTGTACTATGGGTACTAGACGACGATATAAAATATATATGAATACATATATGTATAGATAACAATCCATGACCCAGGGACAAATATTCGAGTTCATCACAAAAATATTTGCCCCGTCCGGGATTCGAACCCAGGACCGCCGGCTCAGTAGGCAGGTGTCTGCAAATTGCGCCAACCGCGTCGTCAAGACGGGCTCCTTATTGGTAGAGGGCTTCTTATTTACTAACAGTACTAACACTTCTAAAAACGGGATAGCAAAAACCTAGATATTTTGAGGTTATTTTTTGCGAAAAAATGATTATTCTTCTTAGATGTTACACTCTTTACAGAGCGGTCGTGATCAACAGCTAGTACTATTAGAGGCAGATACTGTTCGCTGTATGCTATTACGCCATTTCTCGCGATTCAATTCTGCGAAAAAGTGATTATCTCGTAATATAAACTCCATAATTTTCTTCTTTACAGACATCAGCAGTTGCAGCAGGCTTCAAGCAGCCGTCCAGCAGAGCATTTTCATGGATAACTCTTCAATTCTGGTGAACGTTTCTCCTGGAGCTGAGTTCTGAGAGGGGTTTATTTCACGAGACGTTTCTGTTAATGGTAAGTATTTTAAGATTCAGTACACTGTTCCCTTACTATGAGCTCTTCTTCTTCGTGTGAAGTTTTCTTAGTCTAAATGGTATTTTGCCACTTCTTTCGGGGAGTGCCTTTTATAGGCCTCCATACATGACCAGGTTCAGCTTCAGTTCCATCTGATCGGACTTAAATCCGCACCGTGTATGAATGAAACGGCCTTAAGGTCAGCACGCAAGGCCCCCATACATGGGAAGGCAAAACTGATCAGGCCGATGTGATTGAATCGCTTCAGTCCATCCGGCTGCCGTAAAGCGTGGTGACCTTAAGGCCGTTTCATTCATACACGGTACGGATTTAAGTCCGATCAGATGGAACTGAAGGTAAACCTGGTCATGTATGGGGGCCTACGGCGGCCGGATGGACTGAAGCGATTCAATCTCATCGGCCTGATCAGTTTTGTTTCCCATGTATGGGGGCCTTAAGGTCAGTGCACGTGGTTGGACATAGTTAGATACCATGAGTTAACGTGGCCGTACTCGCTAGAGACTGCATAAACGATTTGATTTTAAAAGAAGTCATCCATTCTCCATTGTACAGTTGGCACTCACCACAAATTAATTGAAGTTCGCATTCACGACACTCCAACGGTTCGACTCGCTGGATTGCGCTGGGGTGCTCTTCCCTGGCTAGAAATGCGCTCCATGTCACTCAAATGAAGGAGAACGATTCTTATCTCTAGGTCTCGCCATATACAGGGCGTCCCAAGCCCAAGATTATGGGACATCAAGGGAAAGTACCTTAAATATCGATTAGGATATTTTGCTGAAAGAAGACTTTATGTTATTTTTATAAGTTAGTAATTCTGCATTTAAAGTTTTTCTAAGAATTACTTGTTTAATTATTCGTCGTCGGCAATAAATAAATTTCTTGAAATTTGACTCAAATATTTTACGTTGTCTTGTCCCTTTCTTTTAAGATTCTATGTTACTTAGGAAGAATTATTATTTTTTGTCCATTCTTTCGATTGGCATCATAAAATCATCCCTTTGTTTTTTTTTACATTTAAGTCAATTTGATTCGTTTCCGGACGAAGGACGAAGAATCGGTTCGATTCCCAGACGAAGCAAGTAAAGTAATTCTTAGAAAATCTTTAAATGCAGAATTACTAACTTTTAAAAATAACATAAAGTCTTATTTCAGCATAATATCCTATTCTACGATATTTAAGGTACTTTCCCTTAATGTCCCATAGTCTTGGACACCCAGTATATCACTATTCATTCATTTCCTTCATTTCGTGCAGTGGATCTTTAGACTCAAACTGCTACGTCATATCATCATACTAATGTCTTTCATTTCGTTTAGTGGTTCATTTGAATGATGTGGCTTACTTTTCAGTTGTAAGTGTGACATTAGAATAATAAAGATGGTCTCCCAAAATTACAACAACATACTAGGCTTGGAGTACCTTACCCAAGCACATCCGAACTCCATAAGGGATCGTTGCGAACAATTGAGCTTTGAGCTTTTCCGCACGAAGGGTTGTCTAACACCCGTCACACCTCTATCCCTGATTCAAGATTATCGTGTACGTTTCTACCCTTACGCGAGAATGATCCCGTATATGTAAAGCCGATAAAGTAAGCCGATAAGTAGAAGAATTATCTCTACCAGGGAACTTTATATGTAGCTATCTGAGCGGTTATCGGCCTAGCCCCTAATTCGCAGATATTCTCCACATAAGAGGCCTAAGTTAATAGCAATAGATGTAAGATTTCTATTAATGCAGTAACATAGTAGGAGTGGAGGGGGGGGGCTAAGCCCCTCCTAAACCATTACATTTTAATTTTTTTTGTCGTTTCATTGTAAACAATAGGTGTAAGACCCTGTATTTAAGGCGCAAGCCACACAGAAAAGACGTAGGGTGAGGACGCTTATCAGTATTGCACCCGTGCGAAGCCGGTCGCTAGTATTGTATAATTTTAGAGCTCGAAGGCAACGCGTCCTCGCCCCGTCTCTTCTGTGTGGCTGGCGCCTAAGACGACGGTTGTAAACACGTGGCAGATCTCTCCATCTTGTCCCAACTCAAAGTTTAATTGGCTTCAATAAATTTCAATTAATCCATGACAGACACGCGCGGTCATTAACTAAGGCTGTGTGTAGCAAAAAAATCAACGCCATCTTGGATTGAGCGTGCGAAACAATTCGACGGTGGTTGAACTACTGAAACTAAATTTTGTCCTTGTTTATCGCCAATCCAATCTACAGGACCAATTTCACAAATTCTACACCTTAGTCAAGATATGTGGCTGGGCCGTTTTTCTATCTTCACCCGATTTCATGATGAGATCTCTGATAACTTTGACAGTACGAGTCATAATATGGACTATGGTCTCATTTTGGCATCTTTTTACATGATAATGTTTTTGGTTGGAGAAAAAAAAGAGGGGTATTATAAGTTTAACATGTGTTTCTGTGTGTCTGTCTGTGGCATCATAGCTCCCAAACGGATGGACCAATTTAAGTGCGGTTTTTTTTTTATCGAAAGACTTCCGTCGAGATGGTTCTTAGCTATATTTGGTGGAAATAGGCGAGTAGTTTACAAGATATTCAGCTTTAATTGGAACAAGTGACAAGACCTCAATAATTCAAAAATCCCAATATTGAAGCTAAGAATTCCAAATTTTGTAGTTAATTCAAGTTTTAGTAGCATTTTCTATATCACTCATTGAAAGAGGGTCTCATGATAACCAGCTAATTGTGACGGGTGTGTTTAAATTTTTAAAATTACGATATCCATACTAATATTATAAATGCGAAAGTGTGTCTGTCTGTTACCTCTTCACGCTTAAACCGCTGAATCGATTTTGATGAAATTTGTCATGGAGATAGTTTAAGATCCGAGGAAGGACATAGGATAGCTTTCATCCTGGAAATTATCCCTAAAAAGATTGAAAAGTGAGTAAGTAATTCATGATGACATTGACGACCCTGTAGAAAATGTAATGATTAGACCAAAAGCACAATTGCTATTACATTTGGTTAGGCGCTTTTAATAATCCCTTTTATTAATTAAGGTGATTAGGTGGATATCTATCGTGTTGTACGAGATTGCTTCCATACTTCCAAGTTCCACGCGGACGTAGTCGCGGGCAAAAGCTAGTGGGCTATAAGGTGAAGAGTTTGTTAGGCCTTGTAGAGTAAAGTTAGGGAGTGTAGAGTCAGAAGCTTGGCTGTAATGAGATCTCTGATAACTTTTTGACAGTGCGAGTCAGATGGTCTCGTCTTTGCATAATTTTACATGAGAATGTTTTGGTGGGTCCTTTTTTCTCCAATCGTTTGTGTCACTTCGCGTCGACTTCGTGCTGTGCCTTGGATTTTTAAGATAGACGCCATCGCCACAAGAAACGTTTGGCATATCATCCCTCTTCTGTCTCAAAATTTATAATAATTCGTTTAGTTTTAGAGCTGTCTGTTTTTGGAACTCCTTGTCTGTGAGCTTAAGGCGCGCTAAATCTCTTCATTCGTTCAAAGACACCTGAAAGAGCATTATCTATCCCTCCCATAATTCGTATTTTATTCAACTGCTCATATTATCTTTTGGCTGCGGCAAGGAATGTGATTCCAGGAAAAGCCTTAACGGAGATGCCACGAGCTCGGTCTTTGCGGCGAGCGGCGCGGTGCGCGGTACGTCTGTCTCGCTCACTCGTGTGGCCGCCGCGCCGCAGCGTGCCTAGTACATCTTGATGCGACTTCGCTTGATCTGTCTTGCTCGCACCGTATTGAAAGGAAAGTGACAGGGAGTAGTTGTCGCACGACAAAGAGTCGCGTGTCACAGTTATGGTGTCCAGTTGTTACGGAGATGCCACGCGACCACTGATGAATCTTAAGTCGCGCGACAAGCGAACTCGCGTCAAGATATAGAGTTTACAGTGACAGTATTCGCTAGCGACGCCTGTGTTTCTTGTCAGCGAGTGCCGCGAAGGTCTCATCGCATAACTTATAACGCAGTACCACCTGTCGCACGCTTCTCCTGTCACGCCTGCGGTAGAATGTGTCGATCTCGTATCGGTTTAGTTAGCCACCAGAAACGGTGTCTCCGTAACATTACACCATAAATCGTCTGCAATAGACGCAAGGGCCTATATGTACTGGCCAGCGAGCTCTTTGTCTCTTGTCAGCGAGTGCCGCGAAGGTCTCATCGCATAACTTATAACGCAGTACCACCTGTCGCACACTTCTCCTGTCACGCCTGCGGTAGAATGTGTCGATCTCGTATCGGTTTATTTAGCCACCAGAAACGGTGTCTCCGTAACATTACACCATAAACCGTCTGCAATAGACGCAAGGGCCTATATGTATTCGCTAGCGACGTCTGTGTCTCTTGTCAGCGAGTGCCGCGAAGGTCTCATCGCATAACTTATAACGCAGTACCACCTGTCGCACGCTTCTCCTGTCAGGCCTGCGGTAGAATGTGTCGATCTCGTATCGGTTTAGTTAGCCACCAGAAACGGTGTCTCCCAAACATTACACCATAAACCGTCTGCAATAGACGCAAGGGCCTATATGTACTCGCTAGCAAATGCGTAAAGGATTTGTATGGAGGATTGTAGTTCTACAAAGTGACCACTAGGCCGCTGTACTATTCTCCATGCAAATCGTTGACGCTGTGGCTAGTGAGTACGGTCACGTTAACTCGTGGTAAGTACAGCTTCTTAAATAGGGGAGGCGACTGAAGTTGAATTATACAATATATTGTAATTATGTGAATAAAACTAGTTCAATATGTCATGTGTGAACTAAATAAGAAAACTATTTTTTGAAACATGTGACTTCAAAGTTCCGATAATTTTATGATTTCTATTTTTTTAACCCAAAATAATTTTTGAAATTGTTTTTAGAATCCTTATAATTCACAATCCACGAATTCACCGCCGCAGGTGTGTAATGAATCGTAGAAAACAAAAATATATGAACGCGACTTTATGCTCCTGACAATAGGGTCGTGTTCAGATATTTTTGTTCTTGTAAGTGTGTAGATGTAAATGAACTCGACTGTACACAAAGCATAACTAACTAGCGACCTGCCCCGGCTTTGCACGGGTGCAATGCTGATAAATTATGCTTGTATTATACATATAGACCGTCCTCTTGAATCACTCTATCTATAAAAAAAACTGCTGCATCAAAATCCGTTGCGTAGTTTTAAAGATCTAAGCATACATAGGGACAGACAGACAGACAGCAGGAAGCGACTTTGTTTTATGCTCTGTAGTGATATGACACGTACAAAGGCGAACTTGTCCCCTCCCTATCTGTCTATCCTATTAGGGGTTTCCTCCAGTTAACCTTAAGTAGCGTTACGTGTCGTACAAACTGACTAACCTTAAGCGTCGTACAAACTGACACACTTTGTATGGTTTGTCAGTTAATTTGCTTGGAAGAGTTTGGTTTGACTCCAGTTATCTATAAATGGTCGTAACGGAATATCCCACTGTGGTCAACTCAATAAAAGAACTAAAGACTAAAGCTGCTACTTATATAATAGCTTTGCTTTGAACGCGACCCCTTGTTCAGCTTCAGCGGCGGAACCACACCGTCCCCCAGCGGTACCCCACGCTAACATCTTGACCCGATGATTGCCTGACCCTGCCAGCCAAGTGGTCCCAATTCTCCCGACATCCACACATCTCATTCGCGTTCGCCATTGGCCGACGAATTAACGACAATATTGCGTACTTATTCATTTAGACATCTCGAGCAATTTAGCAATAGAGATCGGGCCGTGTCGTGCGCGGTCGTACGTTGCTCGCGTTCGAAATTCAAATTCTCCCGCGCCGCCAACGGACGTTCTTTTCGATTGTCAACTGTCAGATAATTTAGTAATTTACAAAATGGTGGATTGATCATGTATTTAAAGGACGGGGACGGGCGGATCATGAATGCCCCGTGGTTTTTCGCCAATATGGCTGACTTATAGAGACTTGTGAGATAATTTGGATTTTTTTGTAAAGTGTCAAACGTTGCGACTGGACTCATATAAGGTGAGATGTGTGGTGAAGATATTTATTTTTCGATATTACGAGGATTTTAAAAGGTTTTATTTTTTCGCGAAGACGGTATGTGAAAAAAGGATATCTCTATCGTCTACCTTTTTAACATCATTACTCTTTTTAATTAACCAAATTTAATGAACACCATTAGCCCTTATAAATTTATGAAACATGTAATGTCTCATTTTTTTTAATGTGGTTACACACCACAATTTTATATTAATTAAACCATTGATACAAAGATCAAAGCTCAAAGAAAAAATTAAATGAGTTACCTGGTGGAAGATACCGCTAAGGTGTAAAGCCTTACAAATAAACAATGCAAAGATCGACACACAAAGCAAAAGGAAAAAATCGAAAGGTTGCTTGGGAGTTAGGGTGGCGGAAAGGTTAACCGGCAAACCAGAGGTACCGGGTTCGATTCCCGGTCTCTTCCACCAGGTAACTCATTGAAATTATTTCTTTGTGCTTTGTATCAATGACCATTAGCCCTTGATAGCTTAATTAGTCAGTATTTTATACAAAAAATATCTATTGATTGTTCATATAATTGCCTCATCACAATTAGCTTGTCTCTCTCTCTCTTGTACTGACATATTTTTTTTATAACTCTATATTTTTGAATTCAGCTTATACGCTCGATTTGTAATTACAATGACATAAATTTAATTAGTTTTAGCCACTTAAATCCAATATCACTCCATTATTTAATGATGACTAATAATTTCACCTAGATTTTTTTTTCTTCCATTCATCCATGTCATCACTTATATAGAATGGTATTGAACTGTTCAAAGAGTAAGCGAAAAATATTCAGACGCGTTGGACAAATACTTGGAAACTATAATGCCTACTTGAAACTTTTTCGAAGCTATCTTTCTTGCGCATTATATAGACAACATTTAGGCTTAGCAGAAGCGAGATGTGTAAAATGGGCCAATTACATTCCTTGAAATGAATGACAATTAAAAGGATTGTGCTTCACAAAGACTCAGTCTGATTGGTCCAGATTCTCCGCTACGCTTCTATGGACGGGCAGCCTATAACAGGAGACGGAGCATAGCATAGCATAGGTGGTGTGGAGTGAAGACTGAAATACAGATTTCAACCCACTTACTTGGTCGGTAAACCATTTACACTTTGTCCGTGAAATCTTTCTCATCTTGACAGCGTAGCAGACTAACATCCCATTGCAAATTTCTGCACCTATGGACTACTTTTTATCCCGAAATAAAACGTGGTTCCCGTAGGATATAACTTTCAACGCTAGAAAACGGCTGGATCGAATTTAACGGTACATGAATGAGTAGTTGAGTAGCTCGGTGTCCCCACATGGTTAGGTATACGCTTAAGGGCCGATTGTTCAATCACCAGATAAATTTATCTGCCAGTTAAAATTATTGCTATTCTTTTCTCCCGTCATATAAAATAAAAGTGACAGCCAACATTTATCTGACAGATATGTTTTATCTGGTGATGGAACAATTAGCCCTAAATAGGATACTTTTTGCCCGACTACTTTTGCGCGGACAAAATTCGCGAGCACCTTATTTATTTATTTAATCCTTATTGCACAAAAGAAAGAACTTATCGTACAAAAGGCGGACTTAATGTCATAGGGCATTCTCTACCAGTCAACCATGGGGCTAAGCAGATAATTTGTGGGCACCTTTTAGTTTATAATAAAAAAGTTGTCGTTAGTCGAATACCTGACGCATCTGCGGTAATACGTACTCTATATACAATTATTGTGTTCTATATCTCAATATCTGATGATACAGAGGTGTCAGGTGTCCGTAAGAACCGCAGATCGTTGCGTCGACAGTTGTGTGTGTCATTATAACAGTAAGGTTTTTTATTATTATTTTAGAGGTGGCCTACTCCAAAATAATCCAATTTGAAAATAATGCTCTGCCAATCTGAGTCGTCAGTTAAAATAATCTATTTCAGACAGTGGTCAATGTGTTTACGTAATTTTTAAACAAAATCTTATGTTTATCTCTCAAATATGTATTTTTTTTGTTAAATACTGTGCAATTATAATAGGATTCCTTGACATTTCTGTATAGTGCCATAAAGAACACAGTTTCAGAGCATTACTAAAAAGTTTTCTTTTTAGGGTTCCGTACCCAAAAGGTAAAAACGAGACCCTATTACTGAGACTTCGCTGTCCGTCCGTCCGTCTGTCACCAGGCTGTATCTCAAGAACGGTGATAGCTAGACAGTTGAAATTTTCACAGATGATGTGTTTCTATTGCCGCTATAGCAACAAATACTAAAAATAAAATAAATATTTAAGGGGGCTCCCATACAACAAACTTGTTATAGATTATGGTACGGAACCCTTCATACGCGAGTCGGACTCGCACTTGCTCAATTTTTATAACTTAACTGATTACGAAGAACTACAGGGTATATCACAATGGCAACGAGCAACATAAAAAAGTTTATAATTGATCCTTAAAGGAAAAGCGCCTTTTTTGTACATGTACCACATTTTTTTAGGGTTCCGTACCCAAAGCGTAAAAAACGGGAGCCTTTTACTAAGCCTCCGGTGTCCGTCTGTCTGTCACCAGGCTGTAACACATGAAACGTGATAGACAGTTGAAATTTAATAAGTAAAAATTAATGTAGGGCCTCATACAAACGTGTTTTTTTGCTTGATATTGGTACGGAACCCTTCGTGCGCGAGTCCGACTCGCGCTTGGCCGGTTTTTTTGGTTACCAAAGAAGCTAAGTGTAGTGTTTTAATTTAACACCAACTTGACTCGTAAACAGTTATTTCTTAACAACACATTGGTAATTGCCAGTGCAGTATTTTAGTATAAGACGCCGTGTTTGTAAGCTCACCGTCTATTATCACTGGGGTGTGTTTTTTTTTTTAATGGCTACTGGGGTGTGTTATAGCCACTCAATTGCTTCGAATCTTGAGTTGGACTCTATTTATTTAATAAAATAAGAGCGGTGACAGGTAGCCGTAGTTATTACCAAAAGCAATCTAGTGGATAAAGGGTGCTGTACGGGTATTGGCCAAAACGCACTATACCTAGGGCTGCCATCTCTAAATTCGCCGGACCCGGACAAACAGTTAAAAAATCCGGACATTTGGCGTAAATCGCGATTTTTCCCCGGACGTTTCCGAAAATAATACTCTTAACAAAACAATCCCTTTATTTTTCATTCACATAAAAAGTGTCCGGGTTTTCCCGACAAATCCGGGTAAACCCGGATGGATGGTAACCCTATGTATGCGGTAGTGTAGACCTATTTCTTCTAAATCTTCTAATACATCACTATAAGTATTAGTAGAATAGCCCCCGGTCCGACCCCGGACGGCCTCCAAACCAGGACTAATCCGGGTAAACCCGGACGGAGGGCGGCCCTAACTATACCACAACCACACTAACCAACCCTATTTTTTCCAGGAGCCGTAGTACCGCAACAGGTGCCAACGTAAGCGAGCCAACGAAGCCACATGGAGGCCATCTACAGCTGCCAGCCAACGTATCTGTCCGGGAACCGCTTCACGACCAAGTCCTCCCTCGAGCCCCACATACAGTACCACCTCTGCCGCTATAACTCCAATATGCTCCTGAAAATCGAGAACGAGCTACTCCAGAGTCACCGTCAACGGGAAACCACTGGAATCAAAAAGCTGTACAACTCGTTCTTCGTTCTGTTCTAACTTCCCTTTGAACTGTCTCATTTTCATCTCATCATCATCATCAAGTGACTTTAGTGCAGTGCCGGGCCATGGCCCAAGAGTGATGGAATTGTATGAGAACTATACGGAGTATATTATGCATGAGGGGCGTAAAGAGGATCCTTTCACTTGGGAGTCGTCTGTGAGGCTGGTGGGGCAAGAGGAGGAGCTTGGGATGTATCTGGAGGAGCGGGAGGGGAGGAAGAGGAAGTGGCAGCCGGTCGAGGGGGGGAAGATGATGCGGAGGGAGGACGGGGACGAGAAAGAGCAGAGGAAGGGGCCGCCTAAGAAAATTATGGGTAAGTCATTTGAGCTTACACGATTTTTACACATTATTATAATGAAACAAGCGGTGGTAGCCTAGTGGTTAGGGCATGCGACTTTCAATCCGGAGGTCGCGGGTTCGAACCCGGCCCGTACCAATGAGTTTTTCGGAACTTATGTATGGAATGTCATTTGATATTTACCACTCGCTTTTCGGTGAAGGAAAACATCGTGAGGAAACCACCTAAGCCCAATAAGGCCTAGTTTCCCCTCTGGGTTGGAAGGTCAGATGGCAGTCGCTTTCGTAAAAGCTAGTGCCTACGCCACATCTTGGGATTTAGGTAGCCGACCCCGATTGAGAACTCATTCTCCAGAAAATGGGACACAGGCTAGGAGGATGATTATAATGAAACGAGACTTAATCGCATTTAAATCGCTGTAATATCGAGGTAATTAAATAAACACCCTTTTGAACGATATTAAGTCACGTTTTGTCATAATAATATGGGTAAACGTGTAGTAATAAGTATGTAGATTAACAATTAACCAATTTATATAACCCTTCAGATGAAAACAAAAAGGAAGATATACAAAAGACCAGACTTGCGTGTCCATGTAATTGTTCAACTGCCAGGTTACTTAGTTTAGTTTTCATCTAAGGTTATCTAGAATAGATCTACTAGTGTTTTTATTTGCATCGATAATCTACATTTTATAAATAGAATTTAGACGTCTGGAGAAATTTCCGTTCAGTGGTGTATCATAACTCACCGGATCTGAGCCTAATATATGTATAGGTTCGATAGACTCATAAATGCATGTATGCAAGTAAAATTCTTTTGACGTTTCTTCTCATCAGTGCCCTTGTGGCCTACTTGCAGAATTATTTTTATTTCATTATTATTTAAACGCTGTTGATTTCTACTCGTGTCATTTCAATAGTATTATTTGTGATACTGTATGGATCTAAGGGTAAATGGATATCGCGTAGGCTACCCAATTATCTCTCCCTTACTCGTGTAGCCACTGTAGCCAGTATGGTGTCAGATTCAGGTAAGGTACCAAATTGCTGACAATGCTGACTTCCATACGTCTTCGCAAGTCCGGTGACGGGTAAATTGAATATATTTTTTTTTTATTAAAGAACCTTTATACTATAGTACATACGGGTTCTATAAGAACAGATATTTAAGTACATAGTCAGTAAATAAATAGACTGAGTAAACAAACTTAATATTATTAAAACTATCGTGAGACATCTTTAATAATTATAAGAACCGTTTAAACTCACGTAAAAATTGTCAGGCTCGACATGTTTCGAACTCATATCAGACTCGGAGCTATTCACATTAGGACGTCTTAAAAAAATCAACTATACATTAAATTGTCACTTACCTATTTCGTAGGTACTTGGAGATTAGGACAATTCATAGCTAACGTTACAGCCGGTAGCTGGTATCATGTACCTAATTGCCGACTTCCATTCTGCGCAAGTCTGGTCTCCGGTACCAGGTACAGTAAAGGAAACTGTACGTTTTTGACTCGTACTGTCATTGTGATAAGAGTCCAACCCCACCTAAAATCCAGCTGGGTCGTTTTCATATTACCAACACTTGCCAGTAATTATATTTTATTAGTTGTTTCTGTAAAAGGCCACGTATTTACGGTGACACGATTAAGTGCTACTTGTGCGTCGCTACGATGACTAATGCGGAAGGCGGAGCTGTCCAGGTGCGCCCTGGTGTGCGCTAGTGCATAGGCTTTCACGCGGCTTTGTTGTTAGAAAGAAATGAATAAATGTATTCGAACGCAATAGTTTAAACACATACTAAACATAAAATATTAAACATACAAAGAAAATATAAATTGTCTCCGAACGTCATACTCGTAAACCCTTCACCAACTCAATGTTTCTGTTTAGCCCTATGGTTGACTGGTAGAGGAATGCCTTGTGGCATTAAGTCCGCCATTTGTACTAGTTTGATCTTTGCAATAAAGTTTAAATAAATAAATAAAATCATATCAAAATATATTAAAATTCGTAAATGACTAAGTGACATAAAAATCGTAATTAGAAATATCATTACACTTATCATCGCACTGATAATTACTTAATGTTGATAATTATGATTCTCAAACAAGTTTCTTCTAATTGATACACTTAACAGAACCCGATTTTTTGTATAGGTACTTAACATCAACATACTTAAGTGTATTTTTGATGTTATAACATCAACCTACAAAATTTTGACGACAGTGGTCTGTCGACGCTCTTGGGTTCGAATCCCGGCTAGGACATATATTTGTGTGATGAACTCGAATATTTGTTCCTGGGTCATGATGTTATCTGTTTATCTTCTATACTATTATAATCTATACTATTATAAAATCCTAAATTTGTATTGAAAATAAATTTTCTATGGAGGGAGGTCATGATTTCAGGAAAAATCTCGATAGCGTGAAGCAGCCGCATAGTTGATTTGTATGGACACGCTTCGCCGTGCCAACCTGGCGCCATCTGTTTTCAAAAAAACCGTTGTCCTCGCATCACGCCGAAACGGCTGGATAAAAAGTTACCAATTTTGGTACAGGAATAGCTGAACATCCAAAGATGGTTATAGGATACTTTTTATTATGATTAATATTTATCTCTGAAAACATAAATTCCATGAAATATTTTCCTTACAATGTGTAACCTTATAATGACAGCGTTTGTGATTTTGAATTTAGAACGACGCGACCCCCGCGTGGCTCTTACGTGTACAAAAACTAAAAAGTATGAATTCGACATAATACCTCCTCGCGGCCCACCGGTATTAACAATAAGGTTAAGGTTGTTTGAGGCGTTGAGTTACGGAAACCATCTTAGTTAGATAGAAAAGATGGCGCCAATTATCGACCAACACAGACGAAAATATGAGTGCAATGTTCGTTGTAAATTGGCTCATGCTCAAAAAAAAAATACATTTCTTTAAAAACACAATTAGCGACTATAGGAACTAATTAATGCTCTTTTATTGAATATGCAATTATATTCTTCTGTAGTTTGTAAGTATTGACCATAAAAAAGCCCGGAGACGCAATAAAAAATGTTACAGATTTTTTATTGCCATTTTATCGAGTGTAATTGAAATAAAAGTATTTCGAATCAATTTAAGTAAATTAAATACATTTTTAAATATGTTTTACCAACCAACATTTAGAACATTAGGCGCAAAATCAAATTTATTCAAAGTATTAAATATCAGTAATTCTTTATTTTTAACGGTGTGTTGAGATTTTGTTCTCAATGACCCAATTTTCCGCTAGATGGCGTTGTTACTTTGACAAAATCTCCATACTAGCGGCTGCATCGCGCTGTTAAGATTTTTCCTGAGTTAATAACACCAGCTCCATACATGTAAGGTTTTGGAGCCATTGATGGGTCTCCTCAACACCAAGGATTCACGTACGTCGTTGCGTGCCCGTGACCACGATTCGGCACAAGCTAGGGTCTAGCTGTGATGGGTTAACCTGGACTTCGAGAATTACTACTGAAGTTGTTGAATATTGATCGCATACCTAATATAAGCAGCAGTGTATCAGGTATTGAGAGTTGCTGCTCGACAATGTATGTATGCATTTTATATGAAAAACAACCATGATTCGAGACATGACAAAATTATTAAATTTACAATGTAGAAAGGATTTCACCTAGCCGGGATTTGAACCCAGAACCTACTGAAATAATTACCGTGTTTATCTCATGCATTTTCCTTTGCTTCCTTATTCATTATACCACGGATAACAAAACAGTGAGGCCATCACGTATCCGTTCAGTGGTGCTGTCGCCATTATTGACGTACGCTCGATTGAGTTAAGTTGGCACCTGAATCTCATGGCGTTACTTAGGACATTATTATGACAGGTCATATTATTATATTAGTATTAGTACCATTGTAGACAAAAATAATTTATTGTCATCTTAATACATGTCATTAATATATGTTCAGGTAGGACTATGAGCTAATTATTTTTCAAGGTGCTTTGAATAGTTATCTACAGTAAACAATAAATATTCAAAACGATATATAAACATAAGTCTAGCCTTAATTTAAACTAAACCAAGATGATGTTCACAATGGTAGCACCGAAGGTGCGGAGCGATCTAGAGTAGTCGCCCACCCACTAAATTAAGAAGTAACTTAATGCGAGGCCGTAGGCCGAGCTCTACGAAGCACCGAAGGTGCAGAGCGTCCCAGGGATGCCGCTCACACATTTAAGCTTATATTAAGTGTGTGGGCGGCCTCGCATTAAGTTTTTTAAATCTACAATAGACAATAAATATTAAAAACAATATTTTAAACATACCTAAGTCTTGACCCAATCTTAATTAAACCAAGATGATGTTCACAAGCGTAGCACCGAAGGTGCGGAGCGTTCTAGGGAAGTCGCCCACCCACTAATATAAGTAGTAACTTAACGCGAGGCCGTAGGCCGAGCTTCACGTAGCACCGAAGGTGCAGAGCGTCCCAGGGAAGCCGCTCACACACTTCAACTTATATTAAGTGGGTGGGCGGCCTCACATTAAGTTATTTGAACATATTTTAAGTGGGTGGGCGTCTTCCCTGGGACGCTCCGCACCTTCGGTGCTAAGTTACTTTATAAACCATTAGTAATTTAATGCGAGGACGTAGGCCGAGTTCCACGAGCGTCCCAGGGAAGCCACCAAACCACTTAACATATGTTTAAGTAACTTAATAGGCGGCTTCCTTGGGACGCTCCGCACCTTCGGTGCTACGCGGTGCTCGGCCTGCGGCCTCGCATTAAGTTACTTCAACTTATATTAAGTGGGTGCGCCTTCCTTGGGACGCTCCGCACCTTCGGTGCTACGCGGAGCTCGGCCTTCGGCCTCGCATTAAGTTACTTCAACTTATAATAAGTGGGTAGGCGGCTTCCTTGGGACGCTCCGCACCTTCGGTGCTACGCGGAGCTCGGCCTTCGGCCTCGAATTAAGTTACTTCCACTTATATTAAGTGGGTGGGCGGCTTCCTTGGGACGCTCCGCACCTTCGGTGCTACGCGGAGCTCGGCCTTCGGCCTCGCACTAGGTTACTTTGACTTATATTAAATGGGTGGGCGGATCCCTTGGGACGCTCCGCACCTACGGTGCTACGCGAAGCTCGGCCTTCGGCCTCGCATTAAGTTACTTCAACTTATATTATGTGGGTGGGCGGCTTCCTTGGGACGCTCCGCACCTACGGTGCTACGCGGAGCTCGGCCTTCGGCCTCGCATTAAGTTACTTCAACTTATATTAAGTGGGTGCGGCTTCCTTGGGACGCTCCGCACCTTCGGTGCTACGCGGAGCTCGGCCTTCGGCCTCGCACTAGGTTACTTCAACTTATATTAAATGGGTGGGCGGCTTCCTTAGGACGCTCCGCACCTTCGGTGCTACGCGGAGCTCGGCCTTCGGCCTCGCATTAAGTTACTTCAACTTATAATAAGTGGGTGGGCGGCTTCCTTGGGACGCTCCGCACCTACGGTGCTACGCGGAGCTCGGCCTTCAGCCTCGCATTGAGTTACTTCGACTTATATTTGGTGGGTGGGCGGCTTCCTTAGGACGCTCCGCACCTTCGGTGCTACGCGGAGCTCGGCCTTCGGCCTCGCATTAAGTTACTTCCACTTATATTAAGTGGGTGGGCGGCTTCCTTAGGACGCTCCGCACCTTCGGTGCTACGCGGAGCTCGGCCTTCGGCCTCGCATTAAGTTACTTCCACTTATATTAAGTGGGTGGGCGGCTTCCTTGGGACGCTCCGCACCTACGGTGCTACGCGGAGCTCGGCCTGCGGCCTCGCATTAAGTTACTTCGACTTATATTAAGTGGGTGGGCGGCTTCCTTAGGACGCTCCGCACCTTCGGTGCTACGCGGAGCTCGGCCTTTGGCCTCGCAATAAGTGTAGTAAAAGTATGATATTGTGTTTACGCGTGCGAAGCCGCGGGCAAAAGCTAGTGTACTAATACAAATACAAAAATACAAAATTATTTATTGTTTGAATGTGAGTGGTTATAAATGGTGGTAGGGTTAGTGTTTGGTACATCACAATCAGCCAGAATTTGGCGCACAATATTTTGTCTTTAAATAATATATGCATGTCACTAAAATCTATGAAGAGTATGTATTTAATAATGTCAGATTAAAAATAAGTTATGATGAGAATAAAAGTAGTTAGATAATAAATTAATGTCATGCATATAGAAAAGTGGTAAACAGCAAATTACAATCCTTAATAAATCATTTTTGAATGTCAATGTAAAAAAAAAAACTCATAATAATAAAATAAAACAAATATTGATTAGGTATTGGTGGTCATAAAATGTTCATTAACAGAGTAGTACATTCTTTGTAGGCACCACTTAAACAATTTGGGTTTGAAACCTTGGCAATCCAAGCCAAGGATTTCAAGTCATTTGGCAAACTATTAAAGATTATGACAGACATGAAAAGAATACTTTTTTCAAAATGAGCAGAGCTATGACATGGATAACAGATATTAAGCCCATGGTGCTTAGAAGTTGACCTATCATTAGATTTCATTATATTGTACTGACTAATACGAGCCTTCACAAAGAGACACATTTCATAAATGTACAGTGTGGGTAACGGAAGAATTTTCAATTTTTGGAACAACGGTCTACATGAATCCGTCGTGTTGGCACCACAGATCGCTCTCACGCATTTTTTTTGAAGTAGAAATGCTTGTTGGGCCTGTGAGGAATTTCCCCATAAAATAAGACCGTAACGGAGGTTAGACATAATGTGGCCGTGAAAGGCTAAAAGAGCGGGTTCTTGGGACACCACCTGTGATATCCTGCGCAAAGCAAACACAAATCTGTTCAGCTTGCCGACCAGGTACTCAATATGCGCTCGCCAGTTACCATGGCAATCCAGCATCACTCCAAGAAATTTTATGGTTTGAACACTTTCAATGGCTTGTTGGTTATGTTCAATTACCAGATTTTTGGCGTTATTTTGGGGAGCGTAGAATTCCATATATTTGGTTTTACTAATGTTGGCTTTCAGTTTATTTCTCAGCAACCAGGTGTTGATATTATTAAACACTAAATTTGCCTCTGATTGGTAAGTTGTGGGGTTTTTACCGGGAACAATCACGGAGCAATCGTCAGCGAAAAGAAGTACCTTGTTGTGCGTGACATTGGGGAGGTCGTTAATGTAAACTAAAAATAGCAACGGTCCAAGTATGCTCCCCTGTGGTACGCCCATGATCACATTAGATTGGTCGGAACGCACTTACTTATATAAAGTATGTATGTATATCGTCGTATAGTAACCATACTACAAAGCTTTGCATAGTTTGGGTCTAGGTCGATTTGTGTAAGATTATCCCTTAATATTTATCTACTCATTTTTAGGGTTCCGTACCCAAAGGGTAAAAACGGGACCGTATTACTGAGACTTCGCTGTCCGTCCGTCCGTCCGTTCGTCTGTCACCAGGCTGTATCTCAAGAACGATGATAGCTAGACAGTTGAAATGTTCACAGATGATGTATTTTTATTGCCGCTATAACAACAAATACTAAAAATAAAATAAAATAAATATTTAAGGGGGGCTCCCATACAACAAACTACTTGTTTTATGGTACGGAACCCTTCATGCGCGAGTCGGACTCGCACTTGCCCAATTTTTTAAATAACTAACGTGAACTAGCTACAACATGTCTGTTATGAAAATCATTCCGTGGCATTGTAGCTCCTAAACACGATTTTTATTTAGTTAACTCTTACCTGTATTGTTTGTAACAAAAAGTTATTCATCACAAAGTATCATTTTAATTCAGTTATTATTTTAAACTGCATTACTAAGCGCTTTAATAAAGAAAAACAACTTAAATAAACCCTATTGATAAGATTATTCGTGCCGGTTTATCGTAGAACAAAAACGACACAAACACCATCAGTCTTCACAATATGTACGACATTCCAAAAACAATACATACGAGTAAATAAATTGCAATCTTTAAAAACGAACCGCGCGACATCAACTTGAGTGTAAGAAAATGACATTCAAAGATCATCAACTTTAAAGTCAATTTCCTTCGCTATATCATATTGTTACTTGACACGTTATTACATGAATTAGTACATGTAATGATAGTTTCCACGTTTGATGACGTCACGACATCTGCACGCTTCGTTTAACGTTGCGTTGTTGATACAGTTCGACCAATCAGAGGACGCGGGCAAAGAGTCTGCGCAGAAGCGACAGTCGCACGCGCGGCTCGCGTGACGAGACAATTAGAAAGAATAGTCTAAGAACATACCTAAAGTGACGTTGACGACAAGCAGAGGCAAGCAGGGACGTATAAAACTTCTAATTGTCACTGATACCGATTACCAACGATAATTAGCCTCCGAGGACACGATGCTGAATAGTAGAAAGAAAAGAAAAAAAACAGCATTAAAAGGCACCTTGAATTAAAACAGTATAGTATTTTAGAATAGCTACTACGAAAAGTAGTTTAAAATTATTGAAACGTCAGGAGGGCCCAAAATAATGAATATACGCGATTTAATTCAAACTTAATTGTGAGATTCTCCAATAAACATAATATGCTTCTGCATAATAATTAAACTTCACAGGATTATAATTATTTACAACAATTGTACATATATATCAATATTAGAATTTTATGATTTCATTTATTGCAAGTACTAAGAACTAGGTACAAGCATAGAATAAGGAATATTATAAGAGTCGGTCACCTCACCACGTACTTCTGTCGAATAGGTCTGTTACTCTACACGAGATGTCGTTAGTAGTGTCGTTGGTTTCAATTGTTCTTTTGTTGTCACATATGCCATAACAGCATGAAAGACGCGAACTTGAAAACTATAGAACGGCTTGTAGGTTGATATGATATCGCTCTGTACGCCGTGACGGATATCCATCGCTGACGTTGAATCGATGGTGCGATTGTATCCGTCGTTGGCGCCAAAAAAGTTATTAAACCGTGGTGTATACACATACAGAACGAATAGTTTTTAATGCGAGCTGTGCCATAAAACCCCTGATAATCTTTGTAAATATTTTTAGTAATGTATATTTTTAGTTAAATTATAAAAATAAAATTCTTAATTTACGAGGCGATTAAAGAAAACGAGACAATTTTATTAGGTTACAATGATAAATCATATCATACACGATACCACCGCTCAGAGACTGCGTGTTCATAGGCAAGATAACATAACTCGCCGCGTCTGTCGTTACTTAATCGTAACCGATAAAATTGATAAATGAGGTGACAAAATTATAAACTCACACGAAACAGTTGGCAACATCGCGTCTTCACGGCGGACGTTTAAAAAGTTAGCGTCTTGTCTATAACTAGTGTTGTGTTTTGTTTTTGGCACGTTTTGAATTTCGAAGGCTCGGCTGCAACCTCGCTAACCTATACTTTTTGTATCGATTCTTTCTGGAGTTTTAGTTAAAGTGTAAATTAAGGAGGCTGTTCCTAGCAGCCTGCAAAAGTGAACATTTTGGATTTTAAGCGTAGTAATGTGTATCAAGTGACGTATAGTGCTTATATTTATATTGTGTTTTGGAATAAGTAAGCATATGTGTTCAGTAAGTTTTCAAGTGACATAAATTCAGTATCGTATACGGGTTAGAACAGAAGTTCAGTAAAACTCAAATCGATTTAATTTAGTAGAAGTCCATTGGATTGAAGTGGAGTAGATAGAAATAGTTGATTGAAATATATATTCTCTACTTTATATGTGATATAAAGTAGAGAAGAGTAAAATGGAGTGAATAATCAACTTAATTTTAGCCAAATTCATACGAACAAGCCGGTGGGAATCGGCTTTTATGGACACTGTACTATTGATGTGTACTGTCTATAGGTGTATGTGACGTTTTCATCCTAAAGGATCCACTTTGTCGCTTACCATAAACCATAAGACATTTGTTTCTATCTTTATACCCATAACCTGTCAACACAGCCTTACGACAAAGGCATGAACACGTAACATTATACAGAAGCTGGGCTTCGCGGTGTTACCCGTTCATCCCACGGAAACACTACATTCTTTCGGGATAAAAAGTAGCCTATGTGTTAATCCAGGGTCTCAGCTACCTCCATACCAAATTTTAACAAAAATGGGCTAGACGTTTGGGTGTGAAGAAGTAACAAATAAAGTGTTTGTAACAAACACAGTTACTTTTGCTTTTAAAATATTAATGTGATGCTACATTTTAAAAGGAGACTACAAGTTGTTATTACAATAGAATACAATACAACAATACTTTATTGCACACCAACAAGAAAAATATTACATGAGAAATCATAAATTAAATAATTAATAATTTGTTATTCAAACAAGTCGACGAGTAGATTGTCATGCGGTTTTCTATAACATAACAACATAAGATGAAGTACCTAAAATAAGATCAATAAATAATTTTCTTTCGCTATTTCCTAACATTAGGTTTTGAATGGCTAAACTTGTTTGGTGTTTTGTTTAATCTTTATAGCACAAAAGAAAACTTATCGTACAAAAGGCGATCTTAATTCCATGAGGCATACTCTACCAGTAGGGTTGCCAAACAGTATTATTCTGTTTACTGTTGAACAAAACTAAAGTGGGGTAAATCGCCAATTACTGGCCACCGTTCAATAACTGGCCACCTTATACTAAAAATGAACTCTGTTTACCTGCAAACTGAATTCATTTTAGTATAACGTGGCCAGTTATTGAAGGATGGCCAGTAATTAAAACCTTATACTAAAATGAATTCTGTTTGCAGGTGAACAGAGTTCATTTTTAGTATGAGGTGGCCAGTTATTGAACGGTTGCCAGTAATTGGCGATTTACCCTATGTATCATACTGTTTTTAGCATCATACGCCACAAGTATCCATAGACCTGTAGGTTTGCTAAGTAAATCGAATCACGATCGCAATCCCTATCATTTACCTTAACATTGTTCACTGACAATGTATTATCTTTATAATATTAAAGTATAAAATCTAAAGCCATTTGGTTACATCCCGAGAGGGGAAAAATTGGTTAAAATCCGTCCAGCCGTTTCGGAGTGATGAGCGGACAAATAAACTAACCAATAGATGTCGCTGTCTGTAACGGCTGGCGTCGCGTCGGTTACTCTGAAGTTAGCAGTTCGTTTCGTGCCATTCCCCTCGTTCTCGTGTTCATTTGTATTTGAATGAACGAGACGGTGCGATATCGTCGGGGATAGTAATACCGCGTAAATAACAGCTGTCGATAAAGTTGTCATTTCAATAAAATGCTTAGTATTTGTTTGAATATTGATTCGTATCTACACTTGTTACTTACGCGGTATTGCACTATCCCCGACGATGTGAATTTAGATTTTTTAGGAAGAGAATACTTACCAACATTGGCGTATATAGGGGGGTGGCCGGGTGGGCCGTGCCCACCCCAGTATGGTCTAGTGCCCACCCCAGGATTTTGGGTTACCGATAGAAATTCATGGTTTCATCTCATAGGCCATGGCCTGGCCCACCCCCAGGCCCCCCCCAGGCCCACCCTGAAAAATAATGTTAGATACGCCAATGCTTACCAAATCCTTGTGATTGCGTTTACCCCCGATTAGCAGAACTATGCTACGCGACTCTTGCTCGATATCACCTGTCACTTTCTCATAGTACAAGATAGAAAAATATGGGGAATATTTCTTGAGTCGCGAGTCACAAGTTGTTGTGCTAGAATAGACAGTGATGTTATTGTTGTGATGCTTCTTTTGAGACTTTAGTAGTTTTGTACATGGATATTAATACTTCATCATGAAATAAACAAACAATGAATTACTGCGCTCAATCGTCAAACAGAAAAAGCGTTAACAATATATGAACTTTACAGTCTCTTAATACCATTCTGTTTTGGATACCGACTGACGTTAACGACCTTAGTATAACGATAATGTTTATTTAATCGCTTTCTTTGCTCAAAGTGGCGTAAATACGCATTTTGTATCGCAGGAAGAAAAATATTGAGTTATTGTTGTTTGTGTAAAAGTAACTTCAAGTGTAAGAGTATTTATCAGTATAAGTAGGTACATGGAGGGAGCGATCGACCTCACTAACTAAACTCAAGGCTTATGCTGTGGTCAATAGATCTAGACACGCGGCAGCGTGTCCAGCCAAGTTCACCCCAGGAACTGGCGAGCAGCAGCCGTGTGTTATACACAAACTAAATAAATTTTATAAAAGTAACATAGTATTATTATCAAGCTATCAGTATAAGCAACCAAGTGCGAGTCCGACTCGCGCATGAAGGGTTCCGTACCATAATCTATAACAAGTTTGTTGTACGGGAGCCCCCCTTAAATATTTATTTTATTTTATTTTTAGTATTTGTTGTTATAGCGGCAATAGAAATACCTACATCATCTGTGAAAATTTCAACAGTCTAGCTATCACCGTTCTTGAGATACAGCCTGGTGACAGACGGATGGACGGACAGCGAAGTCTCAGTAATAGGGTCCCGTTTTTACCCTTTGGGTACGGAACCCTAAAAACAAATAGAGGGAGACAACAGGCGATATTTTCGCTAACTAGCGATCTCTTCCAGACAACCATTTTGATACTTACATATTTATTTATACACTTTAAACGTAAGGACATTAAATATAACCTAAAATTAAAAAAAAAACACCTATAGTAGTCACAAACAACACAAGTTGCTGGTCATCATGAGACCCTCATTTACCGAGTGATATATAGGAATAGTAGCCTTTCAAACTGAACTTAACAACATTTTTTTTGTATAGTTTGTAAAGACTGAAAGGCGACCCACTACCTAGTGGGAAGCGAGTCGCGTAACAGCACGGATTGCTACCCCTGATGAAGAGCTCCAAATGAGTTCGAAACATGTCGGGCCGTTCCTGACAATTTTTACAATAACACAATACTTTATTGCACACCAACAATAAAAAAACTACATGAGAAATCATAAATTAAATAATGGTAGACAATAGGCGGTCTTATCGCTAAAGAGCGATCAATCCAGACAAGCTTTGGGTGGCGGATGGGTGGGTTTTACGTGAGTTTAAACAGTTTTTATAATTATTAAAGATGTCTCACGATAGTTTTAATAATAAGACTGAAAGGCCTTGATTGAGTGTCGTAGAAACGATCCAGTATGGCGGCGGGTCGCGTCGACACTTGTATCGAAAAGAGTAAATACCCGATAGGTATGCTCGTATTATCAGACACGTGCGAGGTCAAATGATCTCTCGAATCCATCACGACGTTCAGATTCAAATAAATATTATTATAACTAACCAAAATTAAAGCATTAAAACACCCGCGACACAAGTACCTCGTCATCATGATTATCGTCTTCTCGGTCATTTGTAATATATTGTACTTACTATTACCCGCAAGGACATACGGTGCCGAGACGTGGACACTCACGGTTGGGCTGGTCCACAAATTTAAAGTCGCTCAAAGAGCTATGGAAAGGGCAATGCTCGGAGTTTCTTGAAGGATCGAATTCGGAACGAAGTGATCCGTCAGAGAACCAAAGTTACCGACATAGCTCACCGTATTAGCAATTTGAAGTGGCAGTGGGCTGGCCATATTAGCCGAAGAACCGATAACCGGTGGGGTAAACGTGTTCTTGAGTGGAGACCGCGGATCGGCAAGCGTAGTGTGGGACGCCCTCAGACTAGGTGGAGCGATGATCTGTGCAGGGTGGCTGGCAAAAGCTGGATGAGAGTAGCCGAGGATCGCTTACAATGGCGTGCAGTTGGAGAGGCCTATGTCCAGCAGTGAACAAGAATAGGCTGATGATTATGATGACTTTCTATTTGTTACAGTAATAAATATATATATATATTTAATTTTTTAATGAGACCCTCATTCAATGATATAGAAAATGCTACTAAAAGTGACATAACTTCAAAATATGGAATTCTTAGCTTCAATATTGGCTGAGATCTTGTCACTTGTTCCAATTAAAGCTTGGAAACTACTGGTCCTATTTTCACCAAACATTGCTAAGAAACATCTCGACGGACAAGTCTTTCTATTAAAAACTTATAACATCCCTCTTTTCGTGGGGGTTAATAAAACCAAGATGAACCGCGTCTTAGCGGCGAGCGCCAGCGGTGCGCGGTACGTTTGTCTCGCTCACTCGTATTGCCATCGCGCGGATCTCTCGCTCGACCGCTCGCCGCGCCGCTGGTCACGCAAAGCCGTACTAATTCCATATATTTATAGCAAAGTAATGTTGTATACCTTCGAAATGTCACATCGAGGTATTAAATAGTGATCTAAATAACTATACGACATTAAAATAAATGGCTTATTATTTTCGCGGCGACAGAAAAATTAAAGAGCAGCAAACTATTTGCAACTAATATAATAAGAGAAATAATAAATCCGGCCGCAATTTTATTTTTTGGCCACTTGGTCGAACTTCTCATTTAATAACTAAGCATCGGGAATATGACATAGCCTCTAATAAACTAATTCATCTTCTTTACAACGCCATCTAATAATGTTAAAGAAAGCATCAAGTCATAATCAACAATTATTATTACTTGTCCTTCTGATTTATACATTGCCATCTAATTTACTAACTCAGCCACGGAATTTGCAACTCATCATCATTTTTCGTTTTACAGCTTCAATACAAGCTCCTCAAAAATTATATATTCGAGCTTCAATAGACAGCATCATATATTATAACTTAACATCTAAAATAATACTTCATATTCTTTTATCATGAAAATAGCCACTGTAGGAACGATTTGGCGCGAGTGCGCGCCATGACAGCCACGGCCATTTGCACCAATCAGACTTGCACACTAATTATCCTCGCACTGCACACTAAGGTCCGACTCAGCCGGGTTAGGTTAGGTTAGTTTTTTTTTTTTTATATCCAGTAAAACAGTTTTGCAAATACCTTTAAATAGTATATTGAATTCGCATTATTCAGTGTGCATAATTTGTGTGCAAGTCAGTATTTTTGGTGAAACTTTCAAATATTTTGATCGAAAAAAGGAAATATACAGATATCGATTGAAATGGTGTCCTATCGTTTGACCAAACAACGTTTCACCAAAATAACGTTTCGCCAAAATAACGTTTCGCCAATCTTTCCTCATCCTCATCCTCATACTCATACTCATCCTCATCCTCATCCTCATACTCATCCTCATACTCATCCTCATACTTGGTCAAACGTTTTTTGGTCAAACATTAGTGAACCGATTTAAATACATGCCTTTTGTTTTGTTCTCTCCTCAATAGTTCATATGTAATAATAGTGGCTTTAATATACTATTTGATGACAATTTTAGGTAAATTTTACGATCGATTAATGTAGGATGACTTACATTTTAAACATATTAAGTTATAAAATTAGAAGCTAATAGAGTTACTATTTTGGTGTCATATAATAATATTTTAGAAGTTTGCTATTTGAATGCATGCCTCAAATTTAGATGCTAAAAAATAATCACCATGCTAAGTTACAATTACAGTGGCTTACAAAGAAGATAACTAGTGGCTGAGATATTATTATTCAGACGCGCGTTGGTTGTGGCTGACTTAGTAATTTAGAAGGTAACTTATATTTTCTGAGGCGAATAATGCTATTAAAAAGAAGCCTGTTTAAATAGTACCCATATAATAACTTGTCAGCGATTAAATATTTTGGCAATCATTTATATTAAATGCGCTTTAAACTAAGGATATTTTAAAATTCAAATAATGGCAGCTACTTTAAGGTAGCAGAAATAATAAACAAGATTACTGAAATCATAGGTGAGGTACTATAAATAATGACTTGGTGACTAATATTAGAAGGATAACAAACTTTATATTAGTGGCAACTACAGGTCTCCATCTAAAAAAGCATTTTGGGCTTTGATTTGCTGGCAGCTTAAATATTAAAATGGGTACTATATAAAAGTAATGGGGAGTTATTTTTTTAGTTTTCGAAACCATAATTTAATGAAAACGGCGATAAGCGTTTTTTAGGTAAAAATGTTTTGCCCATACAAAACACGCTTATTTTAGTCCGAATCTAGCTAAAACACGCTACGCTAAAATAAACATTGCATTATCATAAGACTTGCCTCAGAACCGAAGCTGTCAACCCCGATTCCACGTGGTCTTGTCTGCCCTACCCCTAGAGTGTATATAAAAAGCCGGAGGCGCGGAGGGAGAGCAGCCCTCGCCCGTCGCCCGTACTCCGTTCCGCAGCTTCGGCTTGTTGGTCGCCTTCGGCGACCAGCCTCAGCCGCTCCGCTCCGCACGGCTCCCGAGCTTTGCCACGCAAGGGCGGAAGAGCTGCACACTTCCCGCAGCGCCGGAGCTAAGGCAGAGTCTGACACAATATCCAAAAAAATATTGTCGGCTTTAGGAGTCCATATCTCGGTAATTATTAAGTTTAGAAAAAAGTTGTCCATACAAAACACGTTTATTTTAACGTATTCTATACGATAGAATCATAAAAAATAGGTGTCAATATGACATCACACCTGACGAAAAATTGACCCAAATCAGAGCCACTAAATAAAACTATAGACCAAAATTATTATTTATACATGCAATTTTCAACTTTGATTAAAGCTCTTAAATTGTCGCACAAAGTATTTTTTTTATGACCTTGATTTATTTTGTATGTAATCTCCATTGAACAATTATAGTAGGCCATTTTCAACTTTTTATCCGCTGTCATGTTTCCGCTTAATTAGTTAATTCAGTCGCCAAAACAATAACTCGATGCTAGTTTATATTGAAACAAAGCCGAAAATTGATTACTTAGCTGCTACTTTTTACTTTAATAGTCTCCGCAATTAGTCGCCAACTTATTATTTTTGCTATCCCCTTTAATTTTTTATGAATCCCTAAATCTGATTAATTTGTCGCCGCGTTAAATACATGCCAAAATAAATTAATTGTAGTTTCTGAATCCAGTTAACGTATTATCATAATCATATATTTAAGAGCTAAGCTCTTGTCGGTGGAGTAATTTCCAGCTTATTCTACATTCCGCTTCCTTCATTCTTCCCTATTACTCGTCATCTCGTCGTTTACTTCCTTATTCATCACCTTTCACACAATCAATCCATCTTTTCTTTGGTCTTCCTCTTTATCCGTCCACATTCATGCTTAACGCTTTCCTGGTTACGTGGTCCTCTCTTCGCATAATATGTACAAGTACAACTCACAGACCATAAGAATACTAGAACTCCTCTGAAAAACAGAAAGTTTCCAATTGAATGACAATTATTTTATGAAACAACATTAAATTTTCTAAATTGAATCCTTAGTAGCGCAGCACCTCTCCTACAGGCTGAATTTATAACTAAACTCATAATCCTTCCTTTTGGATTAGCCGTAGTCGGGTAAATATAAACCGTCGACAGCGAGAGTGTCAAATCTAATATGCCACACCCTCGCACGAGTCGCACGTATTTGCCATGCTAAGTGAATTACCAAACACCTAACACCAAACAGAACTGGCCAACAACAAACATGTAATATGTGACGTCACGACAATTGACCAGCTATTGACGCCTAAATCAAGCACGAACGAATTATTTATATGTATCTTTGTGGCTTCTTATCTGTTCAAAAATGCTGATTGATTTAGACATGTTTCTCTATAATCAATCATGTTTCTTAACATATTATCAATGTTACTACTTAGAATAAGCTATTTATCAACAATGTCAAGCTCAACGTTTTTAGGGTTCCGTACCCAAAGGGTAAAAACGGGACCCTATTACTGAGAGTTCGCTGTCCGTCCGTCCGTCTGTCCGTCTGTCATCAGGCTGTATCTCAAGAACGGTGATAGATAGACAGTTGAAATTTTCACAGATGATGTATTTCTATTGCCGCTATGACAACAAATACTAAAAATAAAATAAATATTTAAGTGGGGCTCCCATACAACAAACTTACAGATAATGGTACGGAACCCTTCGTGCGCGAGTCCCACTCGCAATTGGCCGACATTTTATTGGACACCAGACTAAAGTATCCTTTCCATTGTGTCATAGTTTTGGACTTACTGCATTTTAGAAAAAGTAAATTTAAATTAATAAACAATTGTATGAAATTCTTAAACAACGCTGCTTTCACCTTTTTTTTTTAACTGTGATTATTTCCTCTTTCTAAGCGGAATGCAAAAAGTAATAAAATAACATTGTAGTCTTGAAAGTATGAAATGTTATCAATTACGGAGCGCACGCGTAGGTGAAGAGATAACCTTCTGTAGTGATTAATTCTGTTGTTTTGGGCCTTATTTGACAAAGGAGAACGTTTACTTAATACCCAAGCAGCACATTAGTGAATTTTGCCGCTTATCTTATAGCTTTAAGTTCTAAATGAGTGGTTTAACAGTGTTTGATACAACTTATAGCTTTAAACACAACTCAAAACTGTATATGAGTTCATCCTATCACTTGTAGTTGCATAGGAGCGTTTTTTGTTTCTACTTTATTACTTATGGTGGGATAAAGTCGATTTTGCTACTTAAAGTTGCATGCAGGTTCAAATTGTCACTCAATAAGAAGCAATAGTGCTATATAAGGCCTTAAAATCACTTATAAGCAACTTTTACATATAAGTGGGAACATACCCTTATTTGGAACTAAAAGTTCCAAATGACTAGTACAATAGCGAATTATATCACCAATAGTGGCTAAAGGGATAATTTTACGGCTCTTTTGGAGCCAAAAAATATTGCAACTTTAAGGCCTAAGAAGTACCTTATTGCCACTCCAACGCATAAATAGGTCTCAGTAGGAGGTTCTTGGAACCAAAAGCAGTTATTTTCACTTATTTCAAACCACTAACGAACTAAAAGTTCTATTATAGTTCCTATTTGCGCCTTGTCAAAATATATTTAATAGTCTTGCTTGTTTAATAGTCTACAAAAGAGCAAATAATTACTATTGGTAATAGCATTCACTGCTTTGCCACTCGCAAGATACAAATAAGTGATTATTAGACTTGATAGCTCCAAATAAGGAACAAATAAGTGAAAATAAACACTGTAGGATCTTTTTTGTTTCGCCATGTTTACAAATGGAAGCCTATGAAAATTGATTATTTTAACCAGAATTTTATCACACTCACGCATAATCACAGACTTTTGATAGTTGTGACGATGTTACTTTAACATTGTACGTAACCTACAATCATTAGGTCAGGTTTTTAACAGTTTTATTTCTTATCAGTATCTATTCCTTATTTAATTTAGCACTCTCTTTTTTAATATTCCTGATCAAATGAAGGGCGCGTCGAAATTTACAAAGAAAACATACTATAGTTTCACAGTAAAAAAAAAATCGCAAGAATTTCGTGCTTATTTCAATGCTTGTATAACGTAAAGTTTTAATCACAATCAAACGGACATATAAATCCAAAATGAATATGGCAGATCACGTATTACTTTTAATAAAACACAATTTGACAGTTGCCTCGCCACTCAAAGATAATTTTGGCGACTCATTTATCACTCATTGACCGAACTGAAATGTTTTCATTCGTTCACTGCGCATAACTTTCACCCATAGTTCTAATTACCACAAGGTAATTGTGAGATCTCTTATGGATTCTATTTAGCACCAAAAATAGGCTGCAATTTTTCTCCTTTTGGTTCTATACTGGTACTGGTGGCATAAGGGTTCTTGCCACCTATATAGCACTTAGTCATGGTGGTAAATTTCACTTAAGCATCTAATTAGATATGATATACGAGCTATTTAGACCCAGTTGTGCTACTTGGGTATGATCTATATTTTTCAATCCGCGTTGATTGCTAAAATGGTACGTATAGTTCTTAAAAAGTAAGTAAGTAAACACTTTATTGTACACAAAAACAGTTAAAAAATACATCTATTACAAATAACATATAGGTACAAAGGCGACCTAATCCCTATAAGGGATCTCTTCCGGTTAACCTTTGAGCAATTGAGTGAGTATATGAGAAGATAGACAAACTAACATTGGGATATACTTACCATTTTTTTTACTATTTCTGGGAATAGATTTCTTTCACCGCAATAAATATTTAGATTCTCAGATGACGCTGACGAGTCCGTATAATTAAATAAAAATAGTAGTTTTTACGTCATGCTCCCTGGAAACCCCACTGTCTGTTTTGTGATGTATTAAGTCGTAATGCTGATGTACACAATATGTACTTACTGAATTTCAATATATACTTATAAAAAATTGTATCTCAATAAACTGAATTCAGAGTTGCTGTAGAGCATCTCCCCAGCAACCCCCAAAATTTTATTTAAGAAAATTCACGTAAATACTGAATTTTATGGAAGTATTTTTATGTATGTACTAATTCAGTATATATTGTGTACATCAGCATTACGACTTAATAAATCACAAAACAGACAGTGGGGCTTCCAGGGAGCATGACGTTAGTTTTTGGTTCTGTGATAAGAAATTAGTTTAAATTTAACACTATTTGAATATTTCAAATGTTGTCAATTAGGTCAGCCTTTGTGTGCGGATGAAGTTATATAACATATATACACAATATTGCCGAATTTTCTCGCAAGTGTGATTATGATTAAAGATAGAAGCGAGACGCTCGTCACTAGCGATAGCGAGGGGCAAAGATTAGACTCGACCCTTATGCCTTGATCACACGTACCTACCTAGTACACGGGCGAGATAGTAATATGTTTCTCGGCCGAGACAGTGATATAAGTGAGTAGCTGTTTACACATGTTTTGAAATTAGCACAGTCAGTTCAGTTCCATTGAGACTTTCGGACACGATGGATCGTAAAACAATCGCCGAGTGGCAGACAGTGCACGTTCAGACCGGCCGAGTGAGCGAGCGAGACAGTGCGGGGAGGCGGGAGGGTGGACACTCGGCCTAGTAGATAGAACAGGAGCCGAGCTACTGTCTCGGCGCTATGTTTATACGCACCGAGTACTCGGCCCAGAGCACTGTCTCGCCCGTTTACTCGGTACGTGTGATCAAGGCATTACTATGAGTTTACAGTGACTGTAGCGACAGCGTAAACGATTTGTATAGAACTATAGAGAATTGTAGTTCTACAAAGTGACCGCTAGGACGCGCTGTACTATTGTCCATGCAAATCGTTTATGCTGCGGCTAGCGAGTATAATATAACACACTAAGTATCAAAATAATATGAGTGCCGCATTGTTTCGGGGCGGTCTATCGTCCTACACTGCCAAAACGTAACATATAGAATATCAGTGACTGTCGTGGCTTGCCACCTCCGTGGCGACCTGACCTAGACCAACTGACTGATTGACAGAGATATTTGTAACGGACATTCAAATTCAAAGTTAGACATGACAGCGACAGGACAAAATACCACCAGTTCTCGACGTACAGACGACAAGACTGTTCAGTGACATTAAATTTAAACCTTAATACTATGTATGACGATACCGTTTGTTTTTCAATATGAATGTTGTAGTGGCACGTGCTAACTCGGTAGCTAGCGGCCTCGGAGAACTCGTGGTAAGAGTACTGTCGTCTAATCTAACGTTAACAGGCCATTCACGGTCTTCCCGCCTGGTCACGACTTAGACGATAGGTGTCTCGCTCACTCCTATGGACGCCTATGTTAAAAAGATAAGGTTTGACACTCTGGCTAGTGAGGCTTTCTACGTCACTCGCTCATCCCGCGGAAACACAAGTTATTTCGTGATAAAAAGTAGCCTACGTCTATGAAAATTAAGGATAATCGTTACAAAACTTCGGGAGCTGAATAAGAAGGAAATGTCTTGTGTGGGACTGTTTCGATTTTTGCGCTTCTTATTATGGAATTTGTGTACGAGGCGTCTGTTTTTGGCCAAAAATTGCGCCGCAAACGGCCGCCTAGTGCACAAATTCTATAATCATTAGCGAAAAACTCGAACCGGTCCGACACGGGACATTTCCCTCTTATTCAGTTCCTAAAATTTCGTAACGATTGGTTAAGCTTTCGAGGAAACAAGAGAGCGAAACCTCGTTTTGTATACGCCGGTTGCGTTAAGTTTGGACCTCATTTGTATCCGACGCCATTGTTACCAGGGGTAAACTTAACGTAAACTGATAGTGTGCGAAAAGGAGCGGTGATATATCCTCTTAACACGAGTATGATTATTTGATTATACAAGATGTGTAGGCATTGAATCCCAAGTTAATATCGACTGTTGACAACCAAAACTCATCTAAGTAACAAATACCTACTTAAAACAAAGCTACGTATCTCAGTGTCAATTAAAAGAAAAAAAACTGTTTATTTCAGGAAAAAAGTACTAATTACATATTTGCTTAGCTAATCTTATTATTTAAAGATTGTATGCTAAACACTGGAAAATTTAGTTATTAATATTAACTACATTTAATTATGTTTACCGATTAGGGTTCTCTTCACTAACATTTTGGTTTTGTGTGGTTCTTCTACTAAAGAGTCCACCATAGATCTAGGGAAACCATTTAGGATAAGACGCAACTGGCTTGACCAAACCCGTCGTCGTCCATAATAGTTGGTGCTTTTTCGTATAATAAAATATCTAATAAATATAATCTACAAACTAGATACGAGAAATAATCTGAATCTGAGGTTTTGAAGAGTTGGAGCAGAAGTTTTAATGAGTGTTGGTTGTCTCCAAGCGATATTTTGCATTCTTTTACACTCCAGTGTATTATTCAGCACAACTCAAACGACCTCGGGCCACATTAGGCCCGTCAGCTAAATTGACAAACGGATAGACAAATCTTCCAATTTGCTTACTGCACATCTTTGACTCGGTCTCAATCTACATATAAGATGTATGAGGTGTTTTAAATGAGGTTAGACTAGGGTTACAATCAGCATTCGAACTTTTCGTAGCACGTTAGAGTCGAAATGGTGTGCTCACTACGATCGAGCTCGATCGGTAAAATACCACGCGTCAAAGACTCGTTAACAATTTAGGATGTTCTTTGGTAGCCTGATTCTTAGGTATATTACATATTATATAGATATGTATATTATACTCATTATGTCATCTTGGTCCGGTTAAAGCCAAGGCAAAAACTGCTGCCGAAAAACTTGGTGTTCTCTATAAGGTGAAGGTTGTGAGGTTGTCAGCTACCCCATACCGAATTTGATCAAGATTGGTCTAGCCGTTAGAGCGCGAAGAAGTAACAAACACATAAACACTGCCACAAACTTTCGCCTTTATAATATTAGAAACAAAGAAAGAAAGAAAATACATTTATTCAACGATCATATTAGTGTTATTTACGACTTCAGCGGAACAAATTGTCCATGAAATTAAACGTTGTCTATAAAAGAATCCTCCCTAAGGATCCCTTTTATCTGATTTTTACACCTCATTCGTAGGCGTTTACTGTTGTACAGTCAGCGTCAAAAGTAGTTGACAATTTTAATTGGCTTATGTCAAATTGCATACTAAAATTGACAGCTACTTTTGAGGCTCACTGTACCTACTACCAAAAATATTTTTATGGCCTTCCCAAGCAGCACATTAGTGAATTTTGCAGCTTATCTTATAGATTTAAGTTCCAAATGAGTGGTTTAACAGTGTTTGATACAACTTATAGCTTTAAACACAACTCAAAACTGTATATGAGTTCATCCTATCACTTGTAGTTGCATAGGAACGTTTTTTGTTTCTACTTTATTACTTATGGTGGGATAAAGTCGATTTTGCTACTTAAAGTTGCATGCAGGTTCAAATTGTCACTCAATAAGAAGCAATAGTGCTATATAAGGCCTTAAAATCACTTATAAGCAACTTTTACATATAAGTGGGAACATACCCTTATTTGGAACTAAAAGTTCCAAATGACTTGTACAATAGCGAATTATATCACCAATAGTAGCTAAAGGGATAATTTTACGGCTCTTTTGGAACCAAAAAATATTGCAACTTTAAGGCCTAAGAAGTACCTTATTGCCACTCCAACGCATAAATAGGTCTCAGTAGGAGGTTCTTGGAACCAAAAGCAGTTATTTTCACTTATTTCAAACCACTAACGAACTAAAAGTTCTATTATTGTTCCTATTTGCACCTTGTCAAAATATATTTAATAGTCTTGCTTGTTTAATAGTCTACAAAAGAGCAAATAATTACTATTGGTAATAGCATTCACTGCTTTGCCACTCGCAAGATACAAATAAGTGATTATTAGACTTGATAGCTCCAAATAAGGAACAAATAAGTGAAAATAAACACTGTAGGATCTTTTTTGTTTCGCCATGTTTACAAATGGAAGCCTATGAAAATTGATTATTTTAACCAGATTTTTATCACACTGACGCATAATCACAGACTTTTGATAGTTGTGACGATGTTACTTTAACATTGTACGTAACCTACAATCATTAGGTCAGGTTTTTAACAGTTTTATTTCTTATCAGTATCTATTCCTTATTTAATTTAGCACTCTCTTTTTTAATATTCCTGATCAAATGAAGGGCGCGTCGAAATTTACAAAGAAAACATACTATAGTTTCACAGTTAAAAATAAATTGCAAGAATTTCGTGCTTATTTCAATGCTTGTATAACGTAAAGTTTTAATCACAATCAAACGGACATATAAATCCAAAATGAATATGGCAGATCACGTATTACTTTTAATAAAACACAATTTGACAGTTGCCTCGCCACTCAAAGATAATTTTGGCGACTGATTTATCACTCATTGACCGAACTGAAATGTTTTCATTCGTTCACTGCGCATAACTTTCACCCATAGTTCTAATTACCACAAGGTAATTGTGAGATCTCTTATGGATTCTATTTAGCACCAAAAATAGGCTGCAATTTTTCTCCTTTTGGTTCTATACTGGTACTGGTGGCATAAGGGTTCTTGCCACCTATATAGCACTTAGTCATGGTGGTAAATTTCACTTAAGCATCTAATTAGATATGATATACGAGCTATTTAGACCCAGTTGTGCTACTTGGGTTAACTTCCGTATGGCGAAAGAGGAATATTTAACTAAACAGGTACATTACAAAACTGCCCGAAGATATTTCAATAACTGCATATGTCACTTGATAATTTTACGATGTCACTCAACACATTACTTCGCTTTTACTAAAGATGATTTTTAATTTAGCAAGTTAGCATAAGTATAGCAATTGGGACGTCGCGAAGTGAGAAGATGGTGCAGCGAAGTGAACACAAAGTGATAAAAATCAGTTTGAGCAAATCAAAACATTTCTACTTACTGACGTTGTTAATGCATTTTATGTGACAGTGACTTCAACTTTAATAAACTAACGCCATCTAGCGGAGGTGCCGAGGAACTAACGGTGTCCGCGGCGCTATTTAAGACTGACAGTTCTAGTCCTTAACATAATCACCATTTCTTAAGCCAGCGACATCTACCGGCACTCTCAGGAGTTTAAGTGGTGAAACTAACCCAAAGTTATATCATCATTACTGAAAATCTAAAGAGACTGGAAGAAAATTGGATGAAGGAAAGCAGAATTCTAACAGCTATAGCAGTACAAGTAAACCGAGAGCGCCATCTGTCGTCATCTCAGATAGTTTAGTTGGTAACAAACTGACAGTGCCATCAACCTAGTTCCCAGAATTTCTTCAAGTAAACGCCATCTATTGAAATCGCTGTGAATGTTTGTTCATAATTAGGCGACACTAACTGGCTTAGGCCTCACTAGCAGTGGCTGATAAACATAAAAAGTGAAAGCGCCATATTATCCATAGAGAACTTTCTTAAAGAGCGGGAGCGCCATATATTTTTATCGCACTCAAATTAGTGAGTTATATATTAAATCATACAAGTATTGAGAAAGTAGCAAAGGAACTGTTTATCTTTCTCGAAGAGCGCCTTCTACCGCTACTGCAAGCAAACAAGAGAGGTTAATAGCGGCGCCATCTATCGTGTTCGCGCTTCAACCACGGAGCAATTACTAGGCATGGTGGAGGACACGACGGCGGGGGCGGAGCGAGTCTCCGCCGCCGCTGTGCTGCAATTCGCGGCGCGTGAGGCGCGGGAGGGGCGGAGGCTTGCGGAATTCGGCGCACACGCATTCGCGAGCGTCACGTATAACAACTATGGTAAGGGTCATCGTCGGTAACCTTAAATTGACACACATTTCAAATATATATTTTTTCACGCGATAACGTCTTATAAATCGATGAACGCCGGCTGCACGCACGAAAAAGCATGACTCATTGACAAGCGATAGAGAGGCACGATCGGCCTAAGCATTCGGCTTGCGGCGTATATAACAGCTGTCGATAAAGTTCTCATTTCAATAGAATACTTAACATTTGTTTGAATATTGATTTGTATCTACACTTGTTACTTACGCGGTATTGCGCTATCCCCGACGATATACCTCTCTTCCACTCCATCAGCCGGCATTCAATTCAAAAGTATGCAATTTTTCATCAATGTTTTCTTACTGTATGACGACGCGTTTGGCTCGGTTGGTAGACACCTGCCTACTGAGTCGGCGGTCCCGGGTTCGAATCCCGGCCGGGGCAAATATTTGTGCAAAATATTTGTTCTTGGGTCATGGATGTTATCTATATATGTATTTATATATTATGTATATCGTCGTCTAGTACCCATAGTACAAGCTTTGCTTAGTTTGGGACTAGGTCGATTTGTGTATGATTGTCCCTTAATATTTATTTATTTATTTATTTACAGACAGCCATTTATTTTCTCATGAGAGACCTACCGCGTGGTCTAGTACCTACAATTAGAATCTACATTACACCACCGAAAACCTACAAAACGACACTATACTGTCTCTCTTTATTTCAAAGCCGTTGGTGCATTGTTAGAATATAAAATGAAAAAACGGAGGAAATCATTGGAATTACTTATAAAACAAAATGGCTAACACTATTGCTAGTCATTCTCAGCAGTGATGTTAACGCCATCTATAAATACGAGTATATCTCTTTGAGAAACTAGAAGTAATAAATACTATTGTTAAAAGATGTCACGATAAAGATACCTACATGAACCGTGTCTCAGAGATTGGCCAGTCGATTAAATGGCTAGGCCGTTGATTAACTGTGCCGGCATTAAATATGTCGTCGATTGCGACAAAATGTGCGAGAGTAGGGCGACAAACTCTTTTGTCTTCGGGATGAGAACTCATTTGAACGGACGACGATTCTTAAAACAAAGCAGCAAGATTTCTTACACTCAATACTATTTTTATATATAAACGTTATTTATTTTTATACATTACTTACTGATATCAATCCCTATATATTTCCCAATTAAATTATTGCCAACTTGATAGCACAGCAACATACGTCTCGAAAACATCTTCATTAAATAATGGATCTTACAAACCAAAACACACTTTAAAATTATTTCCGTAGAAACTGCTTTCTTTTATCAACATGTCAATTATAACATAATAGATGTGTCTTATAAACAGATGTAGTTATAACTAGTTCGGTACACCCGGATCATATTGAGGTCATAGTTTACTGATAAACGGAAGTTATACTCAAGCTTGTCCTCGAGGTTAGCATTTATCACATGTAGTAACACATACGGTGTCGCCATTCACGCACTTTATTTCGGAGACTAGAGGCAAAAACATTGGCTCAAACAATTTTTTTTTTTTTTTTTTTTGAAGGTATGCCTTAATCTTACCCGGTTTCTACCCGAATTCACGCCATCATTCACATTTCAGTGCTCCGCCACTCCGCACGTGAAAAATTACGCCGCTTATAAACGAAATAATCATGGGCAAACGTACTCGTACGGATTCCAATGATTATGAGTGCATTGCGAGGAAATTTAAAAAACTCGAACGCATGTTAATTAATGCCCGGCGTAAACGTAGTGACCAATCCGCCGCATCGACGTCGTCTTCCGGATCACAGTCCCTGTCGTCCACTTCATCCTCGTCGCGGTCTAGATCAGCTTCGCCACGCCCGCGGAACCGCTCACGTTCATCGCAGGAGCCGATAATTATTGAAGGTAAAACGCTCACGTAACCGTTTTTTCGTTTGAATCGAACGTCGATAGTCGTTGCAATAGACATAAAATTAGGAATGCGGGCATCTCATGGGGCTGTCACTTTCCTAATATTGTCACGCAAGGTAGCATTGCAGTCGGCACTAAGGCCAACATCTTTGCTACTACGACTGCTACAAGTTCTGAGCGTTCTTTTTGTTTAACGGTACAAAGCATTGCAGTCCGCATTGAGGCCGACATCTTTGCTATATATTTTGATAAAAATGTACCGATAATAACCGTTTTTTTGGGTATATGGCATTGCAGTTAGTACCTAAGGCTAACATCTTTGCTTCTCATACTACAACGGCAGATCGTTGTATTTCAGACGTGCCCCACAACGAACAGGAATCCGGTGTAACGGTCACCCACGCCGCACCTGTCCGACCAACGGAAGGACTGGCCACACCTCTTCAGACGCGCGCGACGGGGAGCTCAACGGCGCCTGCTTTACCTCCAACAAGCGCCGATGCAGCCTCCCAGCCATGCGTTGCTCAGGAGGTAAACAACTCACCAGTACCATTGCCGCTAAACGAGCCACCCGTGGATGCCTCAGTCACAATGGACCTCGACGAAGATCTCCTTAAAATATTAGGGGACGACCCCTCTCAAGTCAGAGTCTACGGCAAGGAGATCAGACCTGATATTGCAATACGCTTGCAACATATAACCACAAATGGGCTAGATAAAGATACGCGTAAGGAACTTTTAGAGAGGTACTTACCTCCCGCTAATAGCGTTCTAATTGATGCACCTACCCTCAATCCTGAGTTAAAAGCCGCCGTACATGAACATGTATTTAAGAGGGACAAAAGCATAGAAATACGTCAGAAACAGATGTCGTCTGCAATTTCTGCTATAGCAGAGAGCCTTACCTTGCTCTTCACTGAACAACCGAAGAACACAAAGCTGATACAGCTATTAATGGACTCTTGCAGAATTCTATGCGACAGCCAGTACGCAGACTCGGTAGTCAGGAGGAACTTTATTCTTCATAACTTAAAAAAAGAGCTGAAAGACGAGTTACAAACAACCAAAATCGATAAGTTACTCTTCAGTCAAGAACTCGCTGAAAAAATAAAAGCCGCTAAGGCTATAAACAAATCAGGCGATAATTTGAAAGCCAAACCATCGACCTCAGGTCTGCAATCAAGGAAGAATAACAGTAATAAAGTACCCCCCAAGAATTTAAACTGGCGAGGTCCTCCCCAGAATTACTACAGGCCGAAGGGTGCTCAGAGGACGAAGGAGCCTGTGCAGAAGAGTCGTCGCGACAACTCGTCGAAGACATCGTCGCGTCCGCATCACAAGCGCAGCACCCGACGCTAGATACGGTACATTTTGCAGGCCGCTTAGCTCACTATAGCTATCAATGGTCGCTTCTAACTAGCGACCAAATGATATTGTCGTGGATACAGGGTTACCAGATCCCATTTACAATGCCTGTCGTACAGCGTACGCCACCCGCCCCTAGAGAGTATTCTAATGCAGAGATAACACAGTTCCGACATTCTATTAGCGACCTACTATGCATAGGCGCCATTTCCGAATGTCAGAGCTGCCAAGATCAATTTATATCTCCAGTGTTTTTGGTACCTAAACCGAACGGCAAAATGAGGTTTATATTGAACTTGAAAGAACTAAATAAATTTATAAATACAAATCACTTTAAACTTGAAGACCTGCGAACTGCCTTGAAATTAATATCAAAGGATAGTTATATGTGTAACTTAGATCTCAAAGACGCATACTTTTTAATACCAATACATGGTGATTTTAAAAAGTACCTTAGATTTATGTTCAATAATAAATTATATCAGTTCAATGTTTTACCGTTCGGTTTAAATACCGCACCTTACGTCTTCACTAAAATTATGAAGCCAATCATCAGTCTGCTTAGGTCTTGCGGCTATCTGTCCACCGTGTACCTTGATGATTTATTATTAATATCTAGAGACTCTAACACATGTCTAGAAAATGCATCTCACACTGTAAACCTTTTACAAGCTCTAGGTTTCATTGTAAACAAAGAAAAGAGTAATTTAACGCCTCATAGAAGTTGTAAATTTTTGGGATTCATTATAGACTCAAAACATTTAGAGGTTTCTCTACCACGGGAAAAAATTTAAAAGATTAAATCTGAAATCAACAAATTCCGTAATTTGAAACGTTGTAAAATTAGAGATTTTGCTCGTCTTATGGGGTTACTTACCTCGGCATGTCCAGCTGTCGAATACGGTTGGCTTTACACCAAAGAACTAGAGCGTTGTAAATATTTAAATTTAATTGATGATAACAATTATGATAAGTATATGTCTATACCGTTATCAGTTCTGCCGGATCTCGAATGGTGGGCCCGTGCTATTACACATCCTACTAATAAAATTAAACAAAACAATTATTGTTTAGAGATCTATAGTGATGCCTCAACTACGGGATGGGGGGCCGCCTGTGGTGACGAACGGGCTAGTGGGTTGTGGAGCGCCGAAGAACGCTCACAACACATAAATTATTTAGAGATTTTGGCCGCCTTTTTTGGACTTAAAGTTTTCGCAAGATCTTATCATGACTGTCAAATCCTATTAAGAATTGACAATACAACGGCTATTTCATATGTTAACCGCATGGGTGGTGTGCAGTTTCCACATCTTACAGACGTAACAAGAAAGTTATGGCAGTGGTGCGAAAAGAGGGACATCACTTTGTTCGCGTCTTACATAAGCTCTGCTGATAACACAATCGCAGATGCTGAATCTCGACGAGTACATCCGGATATAGAGTGGGAACTGTCACAATATGCATTCCAAAAAATTGTGAAAAATTTTGGATCTCCGGATATAGATATTTTTGCAAGTAGAATTAACAAAAAATGTAAAAAATATATTTCATGGCACAGGGATCCCGATGCCTTTGAAATAGATGCTTTTACTGTGCCGTGGTCGAATTTCTTTTTCTATGGGTTCCCGCCTTTTGCAGTTATTCTTAAGACACTAAGAAAAATAATAAATGACAAAGCATACGGAATTATCGTAGTCCCACTTTGGCCCACTCAACCATGGTACCCACTATTTCGAAGCCTTCTGGCTTCTAAACCTTTATTTTTCAAACACAATAAAGATCTTATTATCTCTCATTCCAGCAACCGAGATATACACCAAAAGATTACCCTGGTTGCAGGGATCTTGTCAGGACGGCGATGATGAAGAATTTCGTACCAGAATCTGCAATACATATTATGCTAGCTTCTCTTTCCAACAGCTCACTAAGACAATATGATTCTTGTCTCAGGAAATGGTTTTCTTTTTGTAGTAATAATCAAGTAGATATTTACCTAGCATCAGTTCCAAACGTCATGTCGTTTTTAACTCTTCTGTATGACTCTGGCGCTCAATATGGAACGCTAAATAGTTGCCGATCTGCCCTTTCTTTAATCTTAGGTGCAGACATAGCTAATGATGTTCGTATGAAACGTTTTTTCAAAGGCATATTTCGCTTGCGTCCACCTTTACCAAGATATAGCACGACCTGGGACACATCTGTAGTACTGAACTCTCTTGCAAATTGGTATCCAAATGTTAGTCTTAATTTAGAAAAAATATCAAAAAAGCTCGTGACGCTTCTAGCCCTAACAACAGCACATCGAGTTCAGACTATTTCCAAAATTAACATTAAGAACATAGAGTTCCGTGCCAATGAAATTCATATCAAAATTCCAGATTTAATAAAGACTTCGCGAGTTGGTGTTGCACAACCAACGCTTGTTTTACCATATTTCCGAGAAAGGCCGGAAATATGTCCATGTGCTACTTTGCATTCTTATTTAGAGATAACAAAAACCCTTCGTAGTAGTGATGCTTTATTTGTGAGTTTGAATAAACCACACAGAACAATAACTCCCCAAACCTTGAGTAGATGGATTAAGAACACTTTACAAGAATGTGGGATTGATATATCAATATTTACAGCACACAGCACTAGACACGCTGCGACGTCTAACGCTCACAGATTAGGTGTCAATTTAGATGTAATCAGAAAAACTGCTGGTTGGAGTGGTACCTCCAGCACGTTCGGACGATTTTATAATAGGATGATTGTTCAAAATAATAATTCCTGTACTTTAGCAAGAAGTATATTAAATGATTCATTGTGTGACAAATAACAGGGTCCTAAAATATTGTTTAATAATTTTCTGTTTGATCTTACAGTTGTTCATAATTGAACTAAGAATACATTACCTATGTTTATAATGATTAACCTGATGTTTTCATTCCGAGTGTCATTGCTCTCAACATCTACATGTGATAAATGCTAACCTCGAGGACAAGCTTGAGTATAATTAATGATTAAACGAACTTACCTGAAGTGAAGTTCTATCATAATTATACGATTAGCTTGTCCGAAGAGGTTAGCATCCCACCCTCCCTAGATAAACCCCTATAAAAATAGAAATCAAGGAGTCAAGAGGTCTCTGAACTAAATGATGGCGTGAATTCGGGTAGAAACCGGGTAAGATTAAGGCATACCTTCAAAAAAAAAAAAAAAAAAAATTGTTTGAGCCAATGTTTTTGCCTCTAGTCTCCGAAATAAAGTGCGTGAATGGCGACACCGTATGTGTTACTACATGTGATAAATGCTAACCTCTTCGGACAAGCTAATCGTATAATTATGATAGAACTTCACTTCAGGTAAGTTCGTTTAATCATTAAACATCTTGTAATGCGCGGCCGTACTAGTTCTTACTAGTTTCTTGAATAGCTTCTTTTCAGAATTATTATACATTATGAATATTATGACGTGATTATAGGCACGTGCCAGAACAGTCTGGCTGGAACAGATAGATTTATTTACACGCTCCCTGAATGGATTCGCAAAGGTCACTGTTCATTATTGGGTGTTTTACAGTACGACGAGAAAGAGTAAATATTAAAAAATTACAATACAGTAGTGTCCTCCCTTTCTAAGCAATCTAAGAAAACAGGATGACACTACAGTATTGCCAATTTTAATATCTACACTTACCTACTTGTCACATTTTACACGAAGTAATATGTAGTCTATATATATAAAAGAAAGTCGTGTTAGTTACACTATTTATAACTCAAGAACGACTGATCTGATTTGGCTGAAAATTGGTGGGGAGGTAGCTTAGAACCAGGAGAAGGACATAGGATACTTTTTATCACGTTCCCGTGGGACGTGACATAAAACGTCATAAACGTGACAAAACGCAACTGATATGGAATAACAAAACGCAACTGAAAGCAATTTATTAGTAAAAAAAACAGTCTACCCGTTGATTTCTTAAATATGGTATAACAAAACAAAACACATCTGACAGCTAAACGTAATGTAGTCTATGGTTAAATATAAAAAAGAAAGTCGTGTTAGTTACACTGTTTATAATATAACTCAAGAACGACTGATCTGATTTGGCTGAAAATTGGTGGGGAGGTAGCTTAGAACCAGGAGAAGGACATAATTTTGTATTTCTAAGTTATCATTATACTATTTGTCATGTACTTTTAATAATTGTAGGTACTATCCGAACATTTGCTAATGAACCTTCAATTTTATTATTTTAATTTCATGTCTTTTTTCGTGTTATTGAATGTTTCATTTGATATATTGTTTTTAGACCTACGTGTTAATTCCCATTTAACTTAACTATCGCGTAAACCAATAAAAGTTTACAAAAGGAAACAAGACAAATACAATTTATAAATAACGGTAGACGACGCGTTTGGCTCGGTTGGTAGACACCTGCCTACTGAGTCCATAGTACAAGCTTTGCTTAGTTTGGGACTAGGTCGATTTGTGTATGATTGTCCCTTAATATTTATTTATTATTTATTTATTTATTTACAACAGGCGGTCTTATCGCTAAAGGCTATCTCCTCCAGACAACCTTTGGGTAGTGAAATTAAAGTTATCAAATATAGAAATTAATAAGTATTTTTTGTCTCCTTCCAGCGGCGGGCGGCGACATGGGTGGGAGCGGGACCAGCTCGTCCTCTTCGCACTTGTCGCCGGGTTGGCCCGTCAACGACATTGATTTGGATCTGCCTGGCGAGTTGTCGATGAAGTAAGTATTGCACTGGACGTTACATACACAAAAAATGCAAAAAAAAAGAGTAGAACTTACATTAGATTACAATATCTGTATTGGTGCCTCTATTTAAGTATACATGGTACTTGATATCCATATTTCATCTTATTCCCTATATATTTCATCATATATTATTGATGAGGAATATACATCCATATACCTACATCCATATATTCCATATCGTGGGGAATGGATGGAATTAAAAATAAAATCTTGATTTTTTATTTTTTGTTGGGAAACTTGGGAATAACCACCGTATTTCCTAGAAAAAATAAATACAGATTAATCTGTAGCTTAAAAAAATAAAAAAGATGAAAATGTTTTTCCCCGCCTTGTACGATTTCGTACGGTAACCTCACGGCGTGATACACTTTTCAACTTGGCAGGGGTGCTGCCGTTTTTCTAGATAATATAAATCAAATTGCCACATCAGATAACACTATCCCCAAAGATTTGATCAAACTACTGGTTTATTTGTCACGTGATTAAGCATGGTTTCTCTACTATGAAGAGAAAAGCAAAACGTCCTCCTATCAATGTTGATTCAATTTGTATATGAGGAGTCTCTTTTCATCTCATCTCATTCAGTCTCTTCAAAAGAACTTATGTTTGTATGAGTTTCATAGATAAATAAGCCCTTCTGTACAGACACTCCTCATATGTAGTCTTGATACTAATGAACCCGTTTACTGATCCTTTAGCGAGGCGCTGCTCTCGCTGCCCTCGCTAGCGGTGTTCAAGCAAGAAGCGCCCTCGCCGACCGGCAACGTGCTGTCGCCGCCGCGCCGCGCCTGGCCGCGCCGCCTGCCCGGCAGACAGGTGAGCATATGCTGGTCCACTGTCCTCCAGCGAGGAGTGTGTTCGAGCGAGGAGCGCCCTCGCCGACCGGCAACGTGCTGTCGCCGCCGCGTCTCTGACCTGTGATTATAAATAGTTTCCAGACGCTCTGATTCCATCGGCTGGCCACTTGACCTTCAAACCATCCAAACACAGCGCCCGGTTATTGACAAGTGTCGACATAGTTAGACGTAATGGACCTGATCAGTTCATTATTTTTTTAATATATGGTAGACGCCTTAGACAGTTAATTCCCTAAGATCCATTTTGGCGGCCGAGAACTCATGCGAGTTTCATAACATTGCGATATCAAACACATCCATAGCAACGTAGCGCAGCACATCTCTGCTGGAAAGGCACCCTACCCAAGTAGCACACAGGCTGAATCAGTGCTTATATAACCTTTATACAACTTAAATTAGCTGTACAAGGGTTGTATACGCGGTAATGCAGCTTGTATGCTATTTGGGTAATGCTACCTGTGATGTGAGCGAGGTTGACCCGTGAGTTGTCCCACAGATGAGCGAGATGGTGGTGGACGGCGCCGCGGACGAGGAGCACGCGTCCCCCCCCCACGCCGCCGCTCTCATGCCGCCGCACGGTAACTATACCACTTATTATTTATTACTAGAGACCTAGTGCCTACGCCACATCTTGGGATTTAGGTAGCCGACCCCGATTGAGAATTCATTCTCAAAAAAATGGGACAAAGGCTAGGAGGATGATGACTAGAGACCCGCCCCGGCTTCGCACGGGTGCAATGCTATCTATAGGCACGCCCTGCTTGATAACGCGTCAAAATCCGTTGCGTAGTTTTAAAGATCTAAGCATACATAGGGACAGGCAGACAGACAGACAGACAGCAGGAAGCGACTTTGTTTCTGTGTACTGACTAGCGACCCGCCCCGGCTTCGCACGGGTGCAATGCTGATAAATTATACATATAAACCGTTCTCTTGAATCACTATCTATTTTAAAAAAACGCATCAAAATCCGTCGCGTAGTTTTAATGATCTGAGCATACATGGGGACAGATAGACAGCTGGAAGCGACTTTGTTTTATACTATGTAGTGATTTACTATAGCCTTTAATCCATTGATACAAAGATCAAAGCATAAAGAAAAATTGAAATGTGTAATCTGGCGGAAGAGACTGGACATCGAACCCGGTACCTCTAGATTACCGGTCCAGCGTGTTGCGTGGATTAATATAAAAATTGTGTACCCACATTAAAGAATAATGAGACATTACAAGTTTGATAAATTTTCTCAACCATGCAATGAAATGTTGTCATAACATGCGTGAGAACAACTCGAGAGAACTGTAAAAGAAATTTCATGTAAAATTAAAGGCCTAGGCCGGGAAGACATTTTTTTAAAACATGGCGTGTGTGTTCATGAACAGGCTGAACAGCTTGTTGAGTGGTATATTTTTTTATTTCGTTGCATATGTTTGAAAAAAGTACTATACATGCCTTAGCCGTGAAAAGGGCTTGCCGGCTTCGTATCACTGTCCGACCTGTCCGTCTATACCTACTCTCAAGGCAAGCCATTATTTCCCGGCGTTTGCAGTAACGTACTATTAAGTGATGTTGTATTACACCAGCGCGACGACGACGCGTTTGGCTCGGTTTGTAGAGACCTGCCTACTGAGCCGGCGTTCCTGGGTTCGAATCCCGGCCAGGGCAAATATTTGTGTGATGAACTCGATTATTTGTGGTTGGGTCATATGTATTTAAGTATATATTTATCTATATAACCCTTAAATGTATGAATTAAAAAAACACAATATTATAAAATATTATTTTATTTCAAATAAATGTTTCTTCTTTTCAACCAGTAATTCATTTTTGTTTATGTAAGTTGCATCTTACACCATGCATTTAAGGGATAAGTACGTATATCGTCGTCTAGTACCCATAACACAAGCCTTCTTGAGGTTAATTTGGGACTAGATCGTTTTGTGTGAGGTTGTCCGATATTACATGTATACATGTATTACAGCGAACAGCCCGGAGAGCATGCAGTGCCAGCCCGCTCTGCAGAGCAGCATGATGCCGATGAATGGCTACCACTCTCCGCCGGCACTGGACAACAAAAGTAAGTATTGTATTAATTGACGACGCGGTTGGCGCAGTGGTTAAGCAACTGCCTACTGGGCCGACGTTCCCGGGGTTCGAATCCCGGCAAGCGCAAATATTTGTGTGATGAACACGCATATTTCTGCCAGGGTCATGGATGTTGTATGTATTTAAGTATTTATTTATCTATATAAGTATGTATATCGTCGCCTAGTACCCATAACACAATCCTTCTTGAGCTTAATTTGAGACTAGGTTGATTTGTGTGAGGTTGTCCAATATATTTTTTTTTAATAAAGTCTTTCGGTAGGCGTTGAGTACGAACTTTAAAGAAAACAGTACTACTGTGTGGTTTTGTACCTCATTTACGACCGTCATTAAAGAGAAGTGTTCTTCATAAAAAAGAAGCGTGTTTCATAGGTAAGGTGTAAGTTCGGTGGAAGACATGTTGACTGATGTTGAAATCTGCAGCGTACTGTAGTTATATGAATAAAATTAGCTAAATATATCACGAAACAAAGAAAAAAATCCAGAAAAATAAATCTTTTTTGGAAATATGTGACTTCAAAGGTACGCAAATTTTATGATATTTGTTTTTATCCTAAAGAAATGTTGAAAATGTTTTCAGAATCCTCATAGTTTTACAAAACAATAATTGTATGACAACCATGAACTTAAACGCACTTTTTCACGGTGAAAATGGCAAATTTCTTAATTTCTCCATACAATTATTGGTACCTATACCGGCCTGTGACGTCACTAGCCTGGACGCCTTTTGTATGAAGCGTTTTTAGCGCTACGTAGGAATGTTGAACTTTGACGGTCATTTCTGACTTTTAGAGCAGTTAAGTGTAGTTAGTCCCATATAGTCATTTGATCACAATAAAAAATAGAATCGATTGACATCCTCAAACAAATTAGTCAACATGTCTATTCTAAGGCCAAGAATTAAAATTGCTGTAATAGTAATCGCGACGCTCGCGACGTGACTACCAAAGGTTCTCTTCCTGAGGACCTCTATTAAAGCAATATTAACTGTTTTCTTTTTTCTCATAAAAAGCCAATGATAAAGAGTATAATAAAGAAAGAAAGAAATCATTTATTGTTCGATTGTGCATATACAGAAGCTGTTAAATAAGAACATGGGAGAGTGTCACAATAAACCGGTTAACGGTATACAATAATAATATATACAACAATAAAGACAACATATACAATAATAAAGACAGTGATGATGGTCTAGTTTTTTTCTTTTTCAATACGATTAAGTATTTTGAAAGTAGAACGAAGGATTGAGCAGCATTCCGGTGAACAATGTTTTGAATTCGGTTGATGATACATCGCTACTGACATTTCAAAATACAAGTATATGACGTATGCACATTATTGCCATATGAAAGCTGTTTGTAGCGCCACTATCGCTCCAGAGAGTTGGGATATAATGCAGAGAAAAACGCGAACTAAGGACCCCCGCCTGCGGATTACGCTGAGGCACCGTTCGAAGAGTCCGCGGCGACCATCGCTTGGATGGTTTCCGTGATCTCATCGTCCGGGTCAGATAGCATCGCAGGGCAAACCGTAACTTGGCAGGGTCGCCATGTAGTATGCGTAGCGTGGGGGTGGTAGGTGGAACGGAAACTCGGTACTAGTTTACATAGTTTATGTAAATATTACAACACTCATAATATCGACTCCCGTGTAACCTCATCTCTCTATATCTCTATCTATCTCCCCATAATCTTACAATACTGAACTATATATACTATTAGTCTACGTGCTTTACGTGTTAAGAGAGGAAATCCCTTATCGGATAGATAGGCACTTTATCTTGTTTTACACATCTATCTACATACGTGTAGATGAGACAGTTTGCCTATCACATTAGGCTATACCAACAACATGAACTTTCAGACGGAGGCCTGCTGATGTGCTCTCCCGTGAGCTCGCTGGACGGGTTCCTTCACTCGCCCGCGCAGCCCCGCCCCGACACCAGCTTCAAGGACGACACCAGGTAAGCTATACGTATTGCGCAGTTCACCCCAATTCACGAAGCCACAACTTACAAATTCGACTCGTTGGCGTTGGCGTTGGTAGGCGTTGTGTACGAATCACTTAAGGAAACAATACTTTTGTGTGGTTTTGTGCCTCATTATCGTCAGTCATAAAAAAAGCGGGCTTCCTAGATAAGGTGTCATTTTGGTGCATTATCAACTCTAATGCATTTGTCAAGAATTAAAATTGCTTTAATAGTAGTCGCTTTATCTGACTACCTGAGGTTCTCTTCCTGAGGACATCTTTTAAAGCAATTTTAACTCGTAGTCTTTACTTAGAGTTGATAATCTACCTAAATGACACCTTATCTATGAAGCACGCTTCCCTTTTATGAGATGTAAAACCACAGAATAGTACTGTTTTCTTTAATGAGATCGTACACCACGCCAACCGCAGTACTCTACCTGACAAGCATAACACTGTAATTGCTCCCGTACAGTGAGCAACAGGAGTTTCTACGCACGCCAAGTGCTCAAAACTACATGCACAACGGACTCTATTATGCAGAGAATAAGGGTTGCAGAGATTGAGCGTGTTATTCTTAACTACTTCTGGTGCTGACTGTACCAGAGAAACAAAACATTTATTTCTAGCTTTGATTTATAATTTGAATAGGATCTTCATTCGCTCTCATAAATACTGAACTGTAAGCTAACTCATTTCTATGTGCACATGTTTGGTCATGCTATATACTCGTACGTATTTCTAACCCTTGCTGTGCTCATGACATATGAAAATGATGAAAAAATTAAATGTCGTCAATAAGCCGACAACATTTAATTTTTTAACCAGGCTTTTAACGATGAAATCAAATAAAGGATAAAAAATATATTACCACATTTTTATATTTTCGAAAATATTCCAATTTCTGATTAAAACATCCATTTCAAAAGTGCCTCACTTTAAAAGAGCGTAAGTGACAAGCGTAATGGGAAGATTTAGCATGGAAATGTACTGGTGTACTTTTTGTACGTGGTGTCTAGAAAAAAGTTGTGTTTAAAGTAAAAAGCTTGGTTAAAAAGATTCAATTTTGTCAATTCTGACTTACAGTTTTCTGATAAAATTACAATAATTATGGATAACAAAGGATTTTAGAAATATAATTTACTCCCTATTGGTTGAATCCAAGCTCTCGTATACCTATTTCACAAACTTACAAATTACAAGCGGAAATCCCTTTTCAACTCCTTTCATTAGAAACAGCTTTCCACTTGTAGCTTCGTGAAATGAGCACCTAGCTAGTTTGATCCTTGTCTAATCTAATCCACTACGCGCACGAGTGCGACGGCTATAGTTCTGTAAGTATGACTTGATTTAAACGTGTGGGGTTCTGTCATAGTGCCTTATTCATTTATTTCAAACCATATACTAATGTGCCTGTACGGCTTCCTATATAATATTTAAATCATTAATTCAAAGTTTATCACAATAAGTCAGTTAGCCCGTCTAGTCCAGGTATAGTCCTACACAAAAAAGTACCTACTACATAAGTTAAAAAATGTCAAGTTGTGTGTATTTTTTGTCTGAAAACGGCTTTAAGTATAGTACTTCGGTAGGTGTTGTGTACGATCTCATTCAAGAAAACAGTACTATTGTGTGGTTTTGTAACTCATTATTGTCCGCCATAAAAGAGAGACGTGTTCCATAGATAAGGTGCTATTTCGGTGGATTATCAACTTTAAGGCCTTTGCCAAGAGTTAAAATTGCTTTAATAGAGGTCCTCAGGAAGAGAACCTCAGGTAGTCAGATAAACGCGATTACTATTTAAAACAATTTTTATTCTTGGCAAAGGCCTTTTAGTTGATAATCAACCAAAATGACACCTTATCTATAAAACACACTTATCTTTTAAGACGGATCATAATGAGGAACAAAACCACACAATAGTACTGTTTTATTTAATGTGATCGTGCACTACGCTAACCGAAGGACTATAACTCTATTTTTTTTCCTTTATTTCATTAAATATTGGCCCATTATTCATTTTAACTACAGTACGCTGCCATCAACACGAGTCATCATCGATTACAAAATGTATTCCATCAGCGTACCCAAGGGCTTCCGGTGCACAATTCATTTAACACTAGGCATCAAATCATCTGTTCACCGAAAACCTCGGGATACGTTATCAGTGTCCATTTTGAAGCCATCTCTCGGGCCAGCATGGCAGTGTCAACTGAAGGCACCGTTGGTTTCTTGTCAGTTGCCATTGCGACTTGGGCTCCCCGTTTTGCTTACCATCAGGCGAAGTGGAGCCACTGTGGGCTCATCCAGAAAACATGTGATCGTTTGGGGGGGGGCAAAATATCACGATGGGGGAGGGGGTGTCCGAGAATACATCACGTAATTTTTTTTCTCAAACATGCAATGAAATATTGTCTTTACGTTCCTTATAATAGGCTCGGAAGTATCGCTTTTTGGGCGCAACAACTCGAGAGGACTTTAAAGGGATTTCATACTGCTTTTCAGGCCTAGGCCTGCAAAGTAACTTTTTTTTTGGTTTCAACAACAAGGTCATTCACACAGCTGGCTGGTTTGACAAAAAACAGGTTTTGTTTTTAAAGGTTGGTTGTTAGACTAAAATGTCCTATTTGTCAATTAATAAAATGTTGTTCTTTGAAGTATATTTTTTTATTTCATTGTATGTTTGAGAAAAGCACTATACATGCCTCGTCGTGAAAACGGATTCCCGGCCTCGTATCACTATCCGGCCTCGCTCGCACGCTCGCTCGGCCGTATATACCTACTTGGCCGGAAATCCTCATTTTCCCGGCCTCTGATGTAATGTACTATTACACAGACGTGGACCGAGGAAATGACGTAGCGTGAGCGTGACATGGCTTAAATAAAAAAATTGATTAACTAAATTAATGCATACCAAGTCCGAAAAGTACATGTGATCTTGAATGGGGGGGGGGGGGGGGGGGGCAGCGTTATAATCACCAAATATCAAGGGGGAGGGGGTCAAAAGTAGGCCAAAATATGATCACATGATTTCTGGACGAGCCTATGTTGTACCGTTATAAAAAAAAAGTATCACAAGATGACTAGTTGAAGCAGAATGTTTGTCTTCCAGCGGGCTAGAGTATTGCTGCGGCCGCGGCTCGCAGTGGGACGGGTGCCTTGACGGACCCCACACGTACATTACCAAGTATATTAACACATTACCAACTATAACTAACATTACATTTATCTAAACACATTACAATATTGCCACAAAGATCTAAAGGTCACCGGGCTAGCACAACTAAGCTTCGCGATTCCTCTCCCCGTCGCTCTTTGACATCACTACATAGAAAAAGACAGAGAATTATTTCGCACGAGATATAGTCGCGTGGGACAGTTGTGCTAGAGGCGCTGAGGCTATTGCGATTATGGAGGCAATTGTGACTATAAAGACAATTGCGACTATAGAGGCAATTGCGTCTTTTGATGATATCATAGAAACGCAACGAAAAGTTATAATTTTACATAACATGGTGTTCTAAATTCGGTGCTCATTCACTATATTTTTTATTTGGTCGCAATAAGTGATTTTTTTGTCAATAAATTTTACTCTATCTGGTGATCAGTCACATGTTTTGGTTATAATTTTTAATTAATTTGGGGATCAATTTTGATGCTCATTTACTATTTTTGATAGTAAAAAAAAGGATTTTTATGCCGTTACATTTTACTAAATTTGGTGCTCTATTAAACATAAGCCACCCTCTTTTATCCAGTTAAAGTTTTGCTCCCAAACAATAGACGAGGTACAATATTTCGAAGACCATTAAATTATATTTTGTTTCGATAGTCCTTGCAGTAAAAGGATCTACGAACTGCAGTTCATTCATTTTTCTTTACCATCCAAACTTAATAAAAAATAAAAATTGTTGATGGTTTGCACTTGTCAGTCAAACTGTTGAAATTGTGACATTAACAAGTGTCCATCGACTAGCTTTTTTTTTTAAATGAAGTTTCGTAGGCAAACATGGGCTCAGTCACTATTATTGAGACCTGTCAAATTGTCAATTTAAAATAAATTTCAGAAAAAAACCATGGCAAAGAAATATTAATGACCTGCAGCTTCTTACATTATAGTAAGAACTATCCGAAAAATACAATTTCAGGGTTGGTAAATTGTACCAAGTCTATTTGACACGATTTATAGTAATTACAGCACGTCGACCATAACTGTGACACGTGACTCCTTGTCGCGCGACAAACGCTACCTGTCACTTGTTACATTACAGTAAGAACTATCCAAAAAATACAATTTCGGGGTTGGTAAATTGTACCAAGTCTATTTGACACGATTTATAGTAATTACAGCACGTCGACCATAACTGTGACACGTGACTCTTTGTCGCGCGACAAACATAATTTGTGTGTGTCACTTTCATTACAATACCGTGCGAGCAAGAGAGGTGACGCAGAGTCGCGCGACAAACGAAGTCGCGGCAAGATATGCCAGCCCTGCAGGATTAGCTTGTTAACTGGGTCATTGTCAGTTCAAAAAACAAAATTCGTCCCTTCGGTGGTCAAAAGTTAAGAGCTTGTATGAATCTAGGTTATGTTGCTATTACATCGGATTATAGAAGAGGGAACGTTCTTTATTCTCACAGGCATTTTATCAGAAAATTAGACCCTGGAATCCTTAATTTCGCAAATATCCACCGGAAAGACACGAACCTAAATCTGACAACGACCCAACTGTGGGCACCAACAGGTTCCAATACGTGCTGGCGGCGGCCACGTCCATCGCCACCAAACAGAACGAGGAGACCCTCACCTACCTCAACCAGGGACAGCCTTATGAGATCAAGCTGAAGAAACTGGGGGACCTGTCTCACTATAAGGGGAAGATTTTGAAGGTAAGTTCAACTCATTGTTTTTATAGAATATTTTTAACGATTCTATTTTTTTATGTGGAAATAAAGCCTGACCAGAAATATATGAGGATTGTCAAGAGGGCGCTATTTATAAGATTTATTTGGCAACGGTTTTGCAACCAATTGCAACCGCACTAATAATGACATTAGTTTAAATACCTGTCAGTTCCTATGGTAACCTCGTAATATCATTTAATGGATTGCACCCATTTCCTGACTGTTTTTCATATAGTAGACACGTGAACACTTTATTTATAATATTACGTTCACGACCGTGAATGATTTTCGGCATTTTCTTTGGATATTTTTAAATATTTGTCTTTTAAAGATACACCACGAATGACATTGACATTATTGACAAACCATCATAAAATCATTGCCAGTGTAAGAAATTAGTTCCAGTGAAATTCCGCAATATGGCGCATCCTTATATATTTCTGGTTAGGCTTTGCCACTAAATGTGAAATATTTTTTTTTATAAATATTGACACAAAGGTTAAATACAATGTAAGCAGGACTCTCGTGCTCTCCCAGCTATTAGATCGTTACGTCAATCACACCAAATCCACCGCTTAAGACACAGAGTTAGGTCCCCTTTAATAAAGCCTTTATGGCGAGAAGCTTTTCCAGACGTTTGCGATACGTCTGTCGATTTCTTTAGACTGCCTGTTTTCGAAAGAAGCTATCTGGCACCTGGCACCGACAAATGAGGAAGCTCTGTATATATGCCGGTTTTTTAGAGTTCCGTACCAAAAGGGTAAAAACGGGACCCTATTACTGAGACTTCGCTGTCCGTCTGTCCGTCCGTCCATCTGTCATCATCTAATGATATAGTTTCTAATATTCTATATAAAATAACCGAAATCTACGACAAATATGCCTACATAAGTTTTCTTCAACCTATCCGTAAACAAAATAAGCTATTTATCAACAATGTCAAGCTCAACGCTTTTTAGGGTTCCGTACCCAAAGGGTAAAAACGGGACCCTATTACTGAGACTTCGCCGTCCTTCCGTCCGTCCGTCTGTCACCAGGCTGTATCTCAAGAACGGTGATAGCTAGACAGTTGAAATTTTCACGGATGATGTATTTGTATTGCCGCTATAACAACAAATACTAAAAATAAAATAAATATTTAAGGGAGGCTCCCATACAACAAACTACATTATATTGTATATACGTTATACATTTTTTTCAGCTATCATACAGTTACTTCTTGTTTGTTATCCATGTGAATGCAAATAATTTGTGTGTGCCAATAAAATATTTTGACTTATTTATTTATTTATATAAAGCTTTGTCATATAACTTTGTCGCCAACAGAGCGTGATCAAGATCTGCTTCCACGAGCGGCGGCTGCAGTACATGGAACGCGAGCAGATTGCGCAGTGGCATGCGGAGCGGCCTGGGGAGCGGATCGTCGAGGTGAGCACAATAAGCCTTTCTGTCTGAGTAGGTACCTATGAGGTTCAAAAAAAATCTTTTCTGCACGAGTTTATTTTTTGCTCCTCATCATAAATCATCATAAATTTAAGAGTCAAATTCTTGTCGATGTAGCTGACGAAGTATGTAGTTTTCTCCATGTAACTCTGCCCATAACCCGCTAAAATTATACACACCAATTTTAAAATCAAACCAATGACATTTAGAGGTAGCTATTTATGTAGCAATTTTTTGTCAATTTATCTATATTAACATTTATTATGGGTTAAAAATAAAACATAATAAATAACAAATTTATGGCATTCAAACTAAAAATTAAACTAAGATTAAAATATATTTGGGTCAATCAACTGTTTTCTGCCACTCGTTGCCATGGTGATGTCCCCTGGGTCACTTTTTAAAACTACGATTTTCCGTGGCTATATTTAGCAAAAGCTTCGTATTTTAAACAGTTATAAGCCCATTCTTAAGTAGACTATCTCCTGACAATACCAGTAATATAAATTATCAACACTTTTCTTAGAAGATTGATCACTGTTGTCCCCCTGGGTCACAGGACAAAAAAAGTTGATCCACCCATTTATAAAACTAAGACCTCTAGGTAGCCTTTGCGCGAGAAAACTGCCCGCGCTTGCTGAGCTCCCTGTGGAGTCCGCGCGCAGGAAAAAATTGTCTATAAAATTAATAGTACATTACTGCAGATGCCGGGAAATAAGGCCTTGCCGGCTGAGTAGGTATAGACGGCCGATCGTAAGGGAGGCCGTCTAGTGATACGAAGCCGGCAAGCCCATTTCACGGCTAAGGCATGTATAGTGCTTTTCTCAAACATATACAATGAAATAAAAAAATACACCACGCAAAAAAACAGATGTTCAGCCAGTTCATGAGCACAGACGCCATGTTTTAAAAAAAAAAAATTTAATTTTCCCTTCAATCCCTCCATACTTAATTTTCTTTCGGATGTCGAAAATTAGGGCCATTATATACACAACCTGATTATAAGAATATTAATTTCTATAATAAATAAAATAAAGGCAAAGGATTTTTAATATTGTCTATGGTCTCTGGTGACTTACATAGTCATCAGTTGGTGTGTAATAGGCCTTAACGCGGATATTGTTGGTCCGATACCCATTCAGCCACTAGAAGAAAAATTTAAAAATATATTTCAGCTGTTTAGCCTGTTCATGAACACGACGCCATTACTTCCCGGCCTAGGCCTTCAATATTGTATGAAATTCCTTTACAGTTCTCTCGAATTGTTCCGCCCGAAACTTGACACTTCGAAGCCTGTTTTAACGCACGCTATGACGATATTTATTTATTTAAACTTTATTGCACAAAATACACAAGTAAAAGTACAAATGGCGGACTTAATGCCATGAGGCATTCTCTACCATTCCATTGCATGTTTGCGAAAAATTCTTAGTGATTTTCTACAAAAGAACCAGACACCAGATTACTGATGTATGTTATCTTTAGCTGGACGTGCCGTTGTCGTACGGCGTCACCCGCGTGCAGCAGCCGGCGTGCCTCAACTCCCTGCACGTCTACTGGGACCCTACCAAGGACGTCGGCGTTTACATCAAGGTAACATAATTATAATCGCTTTTCTACAACGAGAAGAAATTGTATTACCCAAGAATTATAACCTAACTCCTAACCATTAAGGATTTGTACCGAGTAATACGTATAATTAGATGATTACTGAACAACTTAATAACTAATGGTTAATGTTGCTATAAGTAAATGAATAAGGAATTCCAACGTCTTTGAAAATTCACATATTTATTCGGCATTTGACTATATTTCGTAAAAATAAATTGTATCATTGAAATCACAAAACACGCATTCAAGAATACACGGAACCAATTAAACTACCAGAACCCTTCCTCTTGAATCACTATCTATTTAAAAAACCGCAGCAAAATCCGTTGAGTAGTTTTAAAGATTTAAGCATACATAGAGACAGACAGCAGGAAGCGACTTTGTTTTATACTATGCAGTGATAGAAGTTATTTTGACTGTTACATCTAAAGTTACAAATGTCTACAGGTGAACTGCATCTCAACGGAGTTCACGGCGAAGAAGCATGGCGGCGAAAAGGGTGTCCCCTTCCGCATTCAAGTGGAGACTTACCTCGCCAGCGACGAGAACACCCGCCTCCACGCCGCCGCCTGCCAGATCAAGGTAACAATGAGTCAATCAACTTTTTACATCAAGGTAACAATGAGTCAATCAACTTTTTACATCAAGGTAACAATGAGTCAATCAACTTTTTACATCAAGGTAACAATTAGTCAATCAACTTTTTACATCAAGGTAACAATGAGTCAATCAACTTTTTACATCAAGGTAACAATGAGTCAATCAACTTTTTAGATCAAGGTAACAATGAGTCAATCAACTTTTTACATCAAGGTAACAATGAGTCAATCAACCTTTTACATCAAGGTAACAATGAGTCAATCGACTTATTACATCAAGGTAACAATGAGTCAATCAACTTTTTACATCAAGGTAACAATGGGTCAATCTACTTTTTACATCAAGGTAACAATGAGTCAATCAACTTTTTACATCAAGGTGACAATGAGTCAATCAACTTTTTACATCAAGGTAACAATGGGTCAATCTACTTTTTACATCAAGGTAACAATGAGTCAATCATTTTTTTACATCAAGGTAACAATGAGTCAATCATCTTTTTACATAACAATGGGTCAATCAACTTTTTAGATAAAGGTAACAATGGATCAATCAACAGTTTAGGTAACAATGGCTTCGATCAACTTTTATCAAAAGTTTTTTAATTGCAGCAATTATAAGCTCAGATTATTTCCTGATAATACCAGTAATAAACAGTTGATTCTAATAATAGAATCGATTAACATCCTAAAAAAAGTTGTTATTATTTTGTAATCATTTTTTTTTGTGGAAGAGTGGTGTCGCCTGAGACAAGCAAAATTACTTGCTTAATAGGAGGATCTAAGCTTTGCTATTGATGAATATTCTATAACCTAATAAACTTATAAATATTGACACAAAGGTAAACTATGAAAGACTTTTTTTATGTAATCTACTACAATGCAAGCAGGACTCGAACCTGCCATACGTTTCCAGCGTAGTGCTCTCCCAACTGAGCTATTAGATCGTTACGTCAAATACACCAAATCATTTCCCATCTTTCTACGCTACTGGGGCGCCCTCTAATAAACTTGTTTGCATTTTCATGAAATGGTTCTTGTCCTCAGGTCTTCAAGCTGAAGGGTGCTGATAGAAAGCACAAGCAGGATCGTGAAAAGGTGATGCGCCGTCCGCGCTCCGACCTGGAGAAGTACCAGCCTGGCTGCGAAGCCACTGTCCTCACCACGGTAATCCATACTAATATTATAAATGCGAAAGTGTGCCTGTCTGTCTGTCTGTCTGTCTGTCTGTTACCTCTTCACGCTTAAACCGCTGAATCGATTTTGATGAAATTTGGCATGGAGATAGTTTAAGATCCGAGGAAGGACATAGGATAGTTTTCATCCTGGAAATTATACCTAAAAAGATTGAAAAGTTAGTGAACATTTTTGTTGGGGTGCGGTGACCCTGTAGGAAATGTAATTATTAGACCACAAGCACAATTGCTCTTACATTTGCTTAGGCGCTTTTAATAATCCCTTTAATCAAGTTCCACGCGGACGTAGTCGCGGGCAAAAGCTAGTAGTATTATACAAATCTAGATTTGTATTGAAAATCACTGTTGTAAGGAGAGGGGTCATGATTTCAGGAAAAATGTTAAGTTTGATGCAGGAGCGTCGTTTGTTTTGTATACGCATTATTGCCATATGAAAGCTTTTTGTAGCGCCACTATCCCAGCACTAAAACGCAGGCTTATAAATGTACGATCTTCCTATACTAAGGTTAATTCTTGTTGACAGCTGTCAAACGACGCTCTGATGCCGCCCCCGTCGCTCGTCACCTCTTCGCCGCCGTATTCGCCAGAACTATGGTAAGTTTATGTTTATTTATATAGAAAAAAAAATTGGCTGTCTGTAAAGTCGGTTTACGGACAATAATTTTACGTGATAACGCCATAAGGAAACATTGATGAATAATTGCATACTTTTATGAATTGAATGCTGGCCGATCGAGTGAAAGAGAGATTGATGCGTCACAAGCCGAACGCTTAGGCCGATCGTGCCTCTCTATCGCTTGTACCGCGCTCTCGCTTGCACGCTCAGCTCAGGCGGAACGTGACAATGAGTCATGCTTTTTCCAGCGTGCAGCCGGCGTTCATCTATTTATAAGACGTCATCACGTCAAAAATTCAAATTTAATACTTTGAGCGGGATTTGAACCCACGTCCCCACGTGAGCGTCGGGATGGCGGCTGTACATCAACACATGGAGCTGCGGTATACGTCAGGAGTTAGTGCTAGCAATGTGCCAAATGTGCGACAAAATTCGAGCAGTGTGCTCTTTAAACTCCAGAGATATTTAAGAAATTAATGACGCCCGCCATTCTGATGTCAGGTTTCTATTTGTTTATTTATAATACAGTACATTGTGGGTTTACAGTATATATCCAAAGCACCCACAATGTTAGTTACACAAATAAGTCACATACATTCAGCAAAATAATACGCATACACACACAATTAGAATTAAAATTAAAATTTACAAGATTGCGATCCTTAATAAAAAATGATACAAGTCAACTAAGTATAGGTACATCACATAAATTACAGCACATAATTATTTAAAAAAATGTCAAAATATTTTATTAATATGGACCATTTGTCAGTGAGCACATCGGCATCCTGGACTTCTTTCAAAAGAGTATTGAGCAAACCGAGTGCTCGAGGTGTAGGAGAGTTGCGAGCGTGGCGCGTGCGCGTGCCTTCCGGAAGCACAAATAACTGAAGCCGGCGCCGGACACCTATACGCATATAATTCATTGGCACAAAAAGACGCATAGATCCAAGTACCACTGGGATATCTATTTAATTCTTTAGGATCTTACTATACAGAATAAGAAGATTTCGCTTACGTCTATACTCTAGTGTATTACATCCCACCATGCCCAAGACAAATTTAGATGGATACAGCAGAGGGTAATATCCGTACACTTTCCTGTAGAGAAATCTACAGAACTGCCTCTGCACCCTCTCAAGCATAACTATGTACCTTGTTTGCCAGGGATCCCAGACAACCGAATTGTATTCCAATTTAGAGCGTACGTAGGCATTGTATAGTCCGACAACAACGCCAGGATTTTTAAATTGTGAGGCTACTCGTATTATGAAGCCCATAGTTTTACTTGCACTCTTACAGGTTGTCATAATATGTTTATGGAAATCGAGCCTGGTATCAAGCTCCAAGCCTAGATCCTTGATGCTGTCAACTCTTGCAAGATTAATACCATTAAGGGTATAGGTTGCCGTGACTGTCTCCGACGACCTAGAGAATGTGATCACTTGACATTTAGAGGTGTTGAAAGGCAACTTATTCGCTTTACTCCATTTAGCAACTGCTGTAATGTCATCTTGTAAAGTTTGACAATCACTAGCATCCGAGACCGAATGGAACAATTTTAAATCGTCAGCAAACATGAGACAATTCGATGTTGACAGCACCTGAGGGAGGTCGTTAATCATAAGAAGAAAAAGAAGTGGTCCGAGCGTGCTCCCCTGGCTGACACCAGAACGTGTATAATATTCTTCTGACTCGTGTGACAACAGCTGAACATATTGCCTACGGTCCCTAAAATAGTCGGCGAAAAATCTCAGAAGGTTCCTAACAAAACCTAATTCAGAAAGCTTCCGCAGAAGAATATCGTTATCAACGAGATCAAACGCTTTCTGGAAATCAAAAAATGCAGCATCAACCTGACAACCTGCGTCCATTTGCGCCGCTACATAATCAACAAAACGCAACTGGTTCGTCGTAGTTGAACGGGCTGAGCGAAATCCATGTTGAGCATCATCCAAACACATGCCAACCTGCTGGACAATGGAGCGACTTATAATGGTTTCAAAAACCTTACCAAACACTGAGAGCACCGCTATTGGTCTGAACATCGCCACATCAGTAGACATATTTTTTTTGGGTACCGGTGTTACCTTAGACAGCTTCCATTTTGCTGGGTAGACACCAGTTCTTAAGCATAGGTTATAGATATACAATAGAGGGGTTTCTAAGGCCGAGAAACAGTCCTTCACCATATAAGAAGGTACAGCATCCGGACCAGGTGACGAAAACGGTTTAAGGCGGCAAATCGCCCTCTTCAACTCTGCAGCCGTTACGTGTTCAATGCGCACACTCAATAGACCCACGTCTGCTCTGGCACAATTTTCGGCATCCTCGACGTCAAGGAGAGGAATATCTGAATGGAAAACGGAATTAAAATAATCTGCAAATGCATCAGCTGCTTCCCTGCCAGATACAACCTTATTCTTATACTGGTACTCGCAACACCGCCAACGATCGCTACGCTGGTCTTTAACAAATTTCCAGAAAGCTCTGCTGTCGTGACAAATATTTTGCTCAATGTTCTGTAAATATTTTGCGTACTGAACATCTATTAACTCTTTGACGTGGCTGCGGTAATACCTAAATAATTCACGATTATATTCCTGGCCAGTGCTTTTAAATTTCTTTAGATTGAAGTATTTAAGCTCTATGTTTTTTATAATCTCCGGCGTATACCAAGATGGATAAGAATACTTCCTACCCCGTGAAATTGTAGATTTTCTTACAGGGACATAACAATTAATTACGACATTTAGCGCAGTAAGATAACATTTTATAATATTTATTTACGGAATCGATGTTTATGCTGGCACAGTGGCGCCATCTCTTTAAGGTATCTCATCTCTAATAGGTTGGCGGGTGCATTTCCAGTTCTAGCTAATGGCTGCCTACTTAAGAGTGAAAGAACTGCCTAAGGTTTATGCTCGCAATGTGCTTCCACATGTATGAAGCACAATCAAATTCAGAGTCGTTAAAGAGCCTGAAAGGCGGCAACGAAATTGTGACTCCTCTAGTGTTGCAGGTGTCTATGGGCGACGGTAATCGCGTACCATCAGGCGACCCCTTAGCTCGTTTGCCTTCTATGACATTAAAATAAAAATTGGGTAAGTGCGAGTCCGACTCGCGCATGAAGGGTTCCGTACCATAATCTATAACAAGTTTGTTGTATGGGAGCTCCCCTTAAATATTTATTTTATTTTATACTAGCTGTGCCCCGCGATGCTACTCGCTTATCCCACGGGAACACTAAATTTATTCGGGATGAAAAGTATCCTATGTCCTTTCCCGGGTCTCAGACTATCTCCATATCAAATTTCATCTAAGTCGGTTCAGCGGTTTAAGCGTGAAGAGGTAACAGACAGACAGACACACTTTCGCATTTATAATATTAAGTATGGATTTAGTATTTGTTGTTATAGCGGCAATAGAAACACCGTTCTTGAGATACAGCCTGGTGACAGACGGACGGACGGACAACGAAGTCTCAGTAATAGGGTCCCGTTTTTACCCTTTGGGTACGGAACCCTAAAAACGGCGATATTGAGTTTAGAGTGGAGTGCAGCAGAGGTACCCTTCTCCCTAAAGAGGACCCTTTTCGTTGAAATCATCACATATCAATCCTCACTAATATTAAAGGCGGTGGTGTGTGACTGTGTTTGTTACTTGTTCCCGCTTAAACGGTGGGACCAATTTTGATGAAATTTGGTAAGAAGGTAGCTGACACTCTGGTTTAACACATAGGCTACTTTTTATCCCGAAAACTTTTAGTGTTCCTGTGGTATGAGCGGGTAACACCGCTCGTGTAGTTATAACGGCATTACTGTAGTTGGATTCAGTTATATAATTTTACCTGCTTATGTAAGTTATTATAATTTATTTATAAGAATGAAGCGGATTTGGCCGGATCTTGCCTGTTTTCCTTCGTATTCATTTAGAATGTATTGTTTATTTAAAATTCTAGAGTGAGTAAGTAATGTTCTGTATTTATTATTGTCAGGTAAAATTATTAGTCATAATTCGTTCATAATCAACTCAAGTGTAATGTTAATATTTGTTTTAAATCACTACATAATATAAAACAAAGTCACTTCCTGTCTGTCTATCCCTATGTATGCTTAGATCTTTAAAACTACGCAACGGATTTTGATGCGGTATTTTAATAGATACACTTGATTCAAGAGGAAGGTTTATACGTACGAAGCCGGGGCGGATCGCTAGTATGAATATAAATTGCAAACAAGTAATCTTCACAAACTTTGTATAGGCTGGGTGTGTGCCAACTAGCGGTTGCAATTACAGCGGACTTTCAAATGTGAAATGGCTGGCCAAGTAATTTTAATTAAATCGCGTAATTTACATACTATACGATTATGTAAGACTAAAGTGTCGATAATAACGATGACCGTTGTAATTTTCCGTTTAGAATGGCAAAATCAATAAATTTCAGTCAGTAACACACGGACTTTCACTTGACTGTCTTCATGAAAAGTAATTAATGAAATAAACAAATTTAATCAAATAACGCAATTTATATAAATCAAACGATTTTTAAGACTGTAGTATCGACTAAAGCATAAAGGCGAAAGTTTGTAAGTGTTTGTTTGTTACTTCATCCCGATTAAACGGCTGGGCTAATTTGATAAAATTCAGTATGTAGGTAGCTGATGCTCTGGATTAACACAAAGGCTACTTTGACTACCACATAGGCAGCGAGTTGTTAAATAATTCGCATATGGCTTTATAACGTAACGTACTAACAATTTCAAATTTACCATATTAGTCGCATTATTGTCTTCATCAATAACAATTTGTGTCGTAACTCGTAATGGATGGCACCCTAGAATTAGACCAATAAATTGTAGCAATTGTCAGTCAGTCACGAGACTTGTTTGTAATCATACCTCAACCTTATACCCTGATTGCGCGTCTGCTTATTGACCTTAAGGAATTCCTCCAATATATACAGGATTTGTTACAGGAGTGTTTTGTTATTTGTTTGGAATAATGATGTAGGAATAGGAACTTTTGGAGGTGATACAAGGGAATATTTAGAAGAGTTTGGACCCTACAGGCCTTAATAGTCCAATCTGAGATCGTTTTTTTTAAATCGAGTTTTTCAAAATTTTCAATTCGGGACGAAAATTTACATGAAAAAATTAAACTAAGCTATGCATTAAATCAAATTTATTTTTTTCTCATTAACATCGCTACCCACTCAATTGCTTCGAATTTTGAGTTGGACTCTATTTATATAATAAAATAAGAGCGATGACAGGTAGCCGTAGTTACCAAAAGCAATTGAGTGGCTACTACACTACCATGATATGATGCGCTTGCGATGATATGATGTGATGTATATTGCCATTAAGGATGTAGGTACACTATAATTTATGCGTTGCACTTCTTCGTAGTCTTCGTACTATAAATAATTATATGACATTCAATAAAATTACTTGTAATATTGTACGATTCTATCTACATAGATTATTAATTAGATATTATTAACTATTAGTCCGTTTTCTATTGGGCATGCTTGTATAGAGAGCTATACAACTTTGAATACAGCAATGCCATTTGGTACGGGTGTTATACATGTCCACCTGAGCCCAAATGCCCGGTCGCCAGTTTGTACTCCGCTACAGGTTGGGGGGGGGGGGGGGTCAAAGTACAAAGCTCACGGCGCTCAGAAAAAAATTCTGGCTAATTATTTTGAACCTTTCAATCAAGTTTGGTGTCGTTATCAGGTAACTAGACGATGCCCAATTCATTCCCCATGCCAATTTTTTAAGGATTCCGTAGCAAAATATGACACAATACTTAAAATAATAAACTTTAAGTAGTAACTAAAGAGTGCCGTGGGGTGACCGGCCTTAGAATTGTCCCCCACCATATCGTCCCGTGGTTGCAGTAGAAGCCTGCTAAGGGAATAATAATAATAATATACCGGGAGATGGGCAGCAGCGTCTTCCAGAGACCTTATAGAAAAAAACTGCGCGCGCCAACCCGCCTGCCAAGCGTGGCGCGTACGGCAAATCCCCCCTTTATGATGAGTCACACAAATACCAGGCCCCCAGTCTCCGGCAGCTCCGCTATCCCTGGCGCGGGTAGCGGCCAAGGTAATAGCGGAGCAGGGGGTGCTAAGAATCCCCGGACGAAATCCGGCTACCCATCCCCACGACGACTGGCCCTGGTAACACACAACATACGCACAATGAGGACTGATGAAAAGATTTGCGAGTTGGAAGAGGAACTGAGCAGGTTACACTGGGACATTGTAGGATTATGCGAAGTCCGTAGAGAGGGGGAGGACACCGTAACCCTGAAGTCTGGTAACCTGCTCTACTACCGGGAGGGCGCCCAACAGTCCCAAGGTGGTGTCGGGTTTCTCGTTCACAAGTCCCTCGTTAACAACATCACTACCATCGACAGTGTGTCGAGCAGGGTGGTATACCTAATACTCAGAATATCCAAAAGATATTCGTTGAAGGTCATTCAGGTATACGCACCGACCTCGTCACATTCTGATGAGGAAGTAGAGGCTATGTATGAGGACGTAAGTAGGGCCATACATACTTCCAAAACCTACTTCACTGTTGTTATGGGGGACTTCAATGCAAAGTTGGGCAAGAACAGCGGTGATGAGTTGAGAGTGGGGCAATTTGGATACGGGCAACGGAACCCTAGGGGACAGAAGCTGGCCGACTTTCTAGAGAAAGAGGAACTCTTCATGATGAACTCTTTCTTCCAGAAGCCGCCTCACAGGAAATGGACCTGGATAAGTCCCGATGGTTCCACGAGAAACGAGATTGACTTCATCATGACCGACAAGAAACGGATTTTCAGTGATGTGTCTGTGATCAATAGGGTCAAGACCGGCAGTGATCATCGAATCGTAAGAGGCACACTGAATATCAATGTTAAATTGGAAAGGTCCAGTCTGATGAAGTCTACGCTCCGACCTACTCAGGCCCATATTCAAAACCCCGAGAGCTTTCAACTCGAGATCTCCAACCGCTTCGCTTGTCTGGAGAACGTTGTCTCAGTGGACGAGATCAACGACGGGCTAGTGGAAACTGTCCACACGGTAGGGTCTAAGTTTTTCAGACCACGCCGTAAAGATAGACCTCAGAAATTGTCTGATCGAACCTTAAACCTCATGGCTGAACGACGCTCGCTACAGTTGCAGTCTCCCGATGACGCGAGGTCATATAGGCAGCTTAATAGACGTATATCGAAGTCCTTGCGACATGATCTGCGGCTCTTTAATACGAACCGTGTTAAAGAGACCATTGAGCAGAACAAAGGCTCCAAAGTGTTCGCAAAGGACAAGTCTATTGGACAAAGCCAGCTGACCAAGCTGAAACGGGAAGATGGCAGCATAGCGTCGACCAAAGCAGAGGTTCTAGGCGAGATCGAGAGGTTCTATGGTCAGTTATACACTTCAGTCGCAAAGCCCGTTGACAGCTTGGTAGGCGATCCAAGAGCCAAGCTGTCCCGACATTATACCGAAGACATCCCGGACATCAGTATATACGAGATTAGGATGGCCCTGAAGCAGCTTAAGAACAACAAGGCGCCGGGCGAAGACGGAATCACCTCAGAGCTTCTGAGAGCGGGTGGAACACCGGTACTTAAGGTCCTCCAGAAGCTCTTTAATTCCGTCTTGTTCGAGGGCAAAACGCCTGAAGCATGGAATAGAGGCGAGGTGGTACTGTTCTTCAAGAAAGGTGATAATAGCCTATTGAAGAACTACAGGCCCATCACGCTTCTAAGCCATGTTTATAAGCTGTTTTCAAGGGTCATCACGAACCGTCTCGAACATAGACTTGATGACTTCCAGCCTCCCGAACAAGCCGGTTTCCGAAGAAGCTATAGTACCATAGACCACATACATACGCTGCGGCAAGTTATACAGAAGACTGAAGAGTATAACTTGCCATTATGCTTAGCGTTTGTGGACTATGAGAAAGCCTTCGATTCGGTGGAAACATGGGCGGTGCTCGAGTCACTTCAGCGATGCCATATTGACTATCGGTACATTGAAGTGTTGAAGTGTTTGTATAATAACGCCACCATGTCGGTCCGAGTTCAGGAGCAGAGCACAAAGGCCATTCCATTGAGAAGAGGCGTAAGACAGGGGGACGTTATATCCCCGAAACTGTTTACGGCCGTTATGGAAGACGCCTTCAAGCTCCTGGAATGGCAAGGACTTGGCATCAACATCAATGGCGAATACATCACTCACCTTCGGTTTGCCGACGACATCGTAGTCATGGCAAAGTCGATGGAGGAACTCAGCGTGATGCTCGATGACCTCAATCGAGTTTCTCAACGGGTGGGCTTAAAAATGAACATGGACAAGACGAAACTCATGTCAAATGCCAAGGTTGTGCCCATCCCAGTCTCTGTTGAAAACTCGGTACTCGAAGTTGTTGACTCATACATCTACCTAGGACAAGTGGTCCAATTAGGTAGGTCCAACTTCGAGAAAGAGGTCAACCGCCGAATCCAACTTGGCTGGGCAGCGTTCGGGAAACTACGCAATGTCTTTTCGTCCGACATACCTCAGTGCCTCAAGACGAAAGTCTTCAACCAATGTGTGTTACCAGTGATGACTTACGGCACCGAAACGTGGTCTTTCACTATCGGCCTCATCTCCAAGCTCAAAGTTGCTCAACGTGCAATGGAGAGGGCTATGCTCGGGGTGTCTCTACGTGATCGAATCAGAAATGAGGAAATCCGTAGACGAACTAAAGTGACCGATATAGCTCACCGGATTAGCAAGTTGAAGTGGCAATGGGCAGGCCACATAGCACGCAGAGCAGATGGCCGATGGGGCCGAAAAGTGCTCGAGTGGAGACCTCGGACCAGCAAGCGCAGCGTAGGACGTCCACCTACAAGATGGACAGATGACCTTATAAAGGTCGCCGGAAGGCGCTGGATGCAGGTCGCTTCCAACCGGTATATATGGAAGTCCAAAGGGGAGGCCTATGTTCAGCAGTGGACGTCCTATGGCTGAGATGATGATGAGTAACTAAAAGCAAACAAACCTATTTACCAAAATTATTTACATATTTCTTGTATTAAACTTGGTTACTTAAATATACCATTTGAAAGCCCATTTAATGCAGATTCTAAAATCAATGAAATTAAATTAAAATTAAAATTCATTACATTACATAACAGTAATATAATGTAAAATAAAATCTTGAACGTATTGCGATGTTCGTCAGTGCAGCGTAGGGAACGGCAAAAAGACGCGAAAAACAAGTTCGCTACTGTATGTACACTGAAAGTAAGTTAAGTCTAGGCAGTACAATCTTGGATGAAACGAAACTCATTCTAGAACATTATTCAGCAATATGTTCTAAGCGGTACCTCGTCAAAGATTTATTCGCATGTCACTCAATTAATGCACCCATTAAAACCAAGACCTCTATCATGGATGATAGACAATCTTCGTGTGTCACGCAATGCACAATTACAAACTGCAATACGTGACCTGAGAATAGTGATCTGTCCAGCTGCCAGAAAACTTCATTACCGCCATTACCGGGTAATATTTGTCATAATGTACGACTCCTGAATGCATCATGGAGTCTTATGATATGTGGCTAGATAAAGTAGTGTATGTAACTGTACATAATTAGGCATTAAAACACTCTTGTGATGTTATTATGAAACTTGCCTTCGGCTCGTTTCATAAACCCACACTCGTGTTTAATAAATACCCTTCATTATGTACAGTCACATAAACTACTAATTATTTTAAATCAAACATATGATTCGGACCCGAAATTTTATTCCTATTCCAAAAAAAAAGTATTAAATGAACTTCATGGCACTGATATATTAAATTCAAAATGTATATTGGTGATTATTTCCAAGCATATTTGGAGAAAAGCACTATACAGGCCTCGGCGGAAATCATACTCATCCACGAACTGACTTTTCCCTGCCTCTGCAGTAATGTACTATTTCTCAAACATGCAATGAAATATTGTCTTTGCGTTCCTTATAATAGGCTCGGAAGTATCGGTTTTTGGGCGCAACAACTCGAGAGGACTGTAAAGGGATTTCATACTGCTTTTCAGGCCTAGGACTGCAAAGTAACTTTTTTTTGGTTTCAACAACAAGGTCATTCACACAGCTGGCTGGTTTGACAAAAAGCAGGTTTTGTTTTTAAAGGTTGGTTGTTAGACACTTGTGGAAAAAAAAATTCAAGATGGCGACTTTTTTTTTTCAAAATTTCAAATTGGTGCTAGGCGGCTAAGACTCGGTATCGGGGGGCTCTCGGGGCTTAAAAATATGAATCTGAAATCTTGTCCGAAAATTCGGTCAAATTCGAAAAATATCGAAAAAAAAAACGATTTGTATGGAGAAAATTTCAAATTGGTCCTAGGAGGCTGAAATTCGGTATCCGGGGGTTTTTGGGGCTCCTGAGTCAGAATCTGAAATCGGATTTTTAAAATTCGGTCAAATTCGGATTCGGGGGCTCTTGGGGCTCAAAAATATGAATCTGAAATCTTGTCCGAAAATTCGGTCAAATTCGGAAAACGTCGAAAAAAAACGATTTGTATGGAGAAAATTTCAAATTGGTCCTAGGAGGCTGAAATTCGGTATCCGGGGGTTTTTGGGGCTCCTGAGTCAGAATCTGAAATCGGATTTTTAAAATTCGGTCAAATTCGGTATCGGGGGGCTCTCGGGGCTCAAAAATATGAATCTGAAATCTTGTCCGAAAATTCGGTCAAATTCGGAAAATATCGAAAAAAAAAACGATTTGTATGGAGAAAATTTCAAATTGGTTCTAGGAGGCTGAAATTCGGTATCCGGGGGATTTTGGGGCTCCTGAGTCAGAATCTGAAATCGGATTTTTAAAATTCGGTCAAATTCGGATTCCGGGGCTCTCGGGGCTCAAAAATATGAATCTGAAATCTTGTCCGAAGATTCGGTCAAATTCGGAAAATGTCGAAAAAAAACTATTTGTATGGAGAAAATTTCAAATTGGTCCTAGGAGGCTGAAATTCGGTATCCGGGGGTTTTTGGGGCTCCTGAGTCAGAATCTGAAATCGGATTTTTTAAATTCGGTCAAATTCGGTATCGGGGGGCTCTCGGGGCTCAAAAATATGAACCTGAAATCTTGTCCTAAATATCGGTCAAATTCGGAAAATATCGAAAACAAAAAAACGATTTGTATGGAGAAAATTTCAAATTGGTCCTAGGAGGCTGAAATTCGGTATCCGGGGGTTTTTGGGGCTCCTGAGTCAGAATCTGAAATCGGATTTTTAAAATTCGGTCCAATTCGGAAAATATCGGACAAACAATATTAAGTGTTATTCTTTGAAGTATATTTTTTTATTTCATTGTATGTTTGAGAAAAGCACTATACATGCCTCGTCGTGAAAACGGATTCCCGGCCTCGTATCACTATCCGGCCTCGCTCGCACGCTCGCTCGGCCGTATATACCTACTTGGCTGGAAATCCTCATTTTCCCGGCCTCTGATGTAATGTACTATTAAATCTACGCCTGACCTAAATAGAATTTTCCTCTTTTCGCTCAAAAGTTATTTGATAATAAATAATCAACATTTAAAAAAAATATGACAGTTTGACCAAATACCGATTCAATCGATAAAGCGCCACATCACTACGGTCCACAGATAAAAATAGAACGGAATAGTAATCCAGCCGGTGTGCGTGCACTCAAATTTTCTACTAATGCGACCCGAGCCCTGTTGCTCAACCGAACAATTGTGTATTGTGTCCCTTCCCGCGCTCTCAATTGAATGCTATTTTTGTCGATAGGCGAAATGAGTTAGTTCTATGTATGCGGTATGCGAGATGCGAGTTAAAGGTTCGATGGCATTGTTTATTGTGATCCGATCTGATGTTTGTTGTTATTAGTTTCATTCTGGTATTAGGTACATAATACGGTTTAGTTTTAGTATGATCCACGAAAGATAGTATACAAAAAAATATTATAATAATTTGTACGCAGAATAAGATACATTTCTTCCGATTATATTACTAATACACTGATTGGAATCAAACTAGATGAAATAATTACTCAAATTAAATAACTACGCACATTTTGCTTACACATTAAAATATGTATGCGGTATGCGAAGGTTCGAAGGCATTTTTTATTGTGGATCAGATTTTTGCTATCTTTTTGCTTTCATTTTGGTATTATAAGTACGGTTTTGGTTTTAGTATGATAAATTTATAAATGGTAGTATAAAAAAAAACTTCTTATTAATAATTTGTACGCAGCTGCATTTTTGTTTTCTTTTCAAGAATAAGATACATTTACGATTAGTAATAATAATTTCATACACATAAGTGTACACAAACTAGATGATATAATTTTATTACTCAAATTAAATAACTACGCCCATTTTGCAAACTAATTAAAATATGAATCACATATCAATGGTTTATACCAACACATTAAGTCTAACATATACTTACCATCATTGTAATTTAACCTGATACATGATATGGCGGGATGACCTGGATATGTTCCTACACGATTGGCCAACAAGAGCAACTAATAAATAAAATAAAATAAAAACTTTGTATTGTACCCAAATACAAAGCTTGTTGCACAACCAACTTAGTCGACCCGTTGCACTTTGTTGACAATTCATACAGTCGTTGAATTCAAACGACTTGTATGAATTTCTTGTTGACGTCAGCAATAAAGAATATTCTATCTATCTATCAGAGTAGCAAGGAGCTTACAAACAATATCCGTTAGCCAAAGGAAGCCGGGCGTTTCCCACTCACAGCTCAATTTGCTCTCATACATCACAATGAATAGTCAAAATCATTGCCAGAGCCAAATATAGAACATGGAATATTTCGGACGGGATCCTGTTTGAGCCGGTTCTGTTTATTAGATGATTTGTTGCACTGGGTCAGCTTTTGGGCAATTGGTTGCGCATGATGCATGTGTTATGTCAGCAGAACATGATAGTAAACGGAATATTCCGTTCCGTAAAACAATACAAAATAAATGATCTCTTGTTAAATAATGAGTCATATTTGCTTAACCTTTTGAATATTATTGGGGGTATAACACAGCCTTTTTCTACTTTTTAATGTTCTTATGCTGTGTTAAAAATCACGTCGTGCTGTAAATTCAGTTCCACTCTCATTGGGTGTCAAATTCAATGTATGAACTTATCGACTACTCTAATCGAACTCACCCTAGTAATCAACTTATTAATACTGTTGTGAGATATTAAAATCGTTTTAATAATTATCATAGTAATATCAGAAAGTTAAGCTATTCTTTAATCAAGTAACTTTCCAACGTTCACATTCACAGGATTCTTCATGGTCCTTTTATGAGATCTATCTAAATAGGTACGTTGTCATGACTTCTCTCATAAGTGTTTTTAACTTTTTAACCGACTTCAAAAAAGGAGGGGGTTCTCAGTTCGGTTGTATGTTTTTTTTTTTTTTTTTTTTTTTTTAATGTTTGTTACCTCATAACTCCGTCATTTATGAGTCGATTTGAAAAATTCTTTTTAGGTTCATGAATAGACATTTCAAGGTTGGTCCCATAAAATTTTGGTGAAGATCGGATGACGAGATCCATGAGGAATCGAAGGAATTCCTGAAATTTTATAGGCAGTCATAATATTTTTCATATATTTTCTAAAACTATTTAAGTATTTGCATATGGTAGTCATCATCTTCCAATGCTGAACTGATGATGGAAGGTACAACTCCTTAACGGTTAGGAGTTAGGAGATAATTAAAACGAGATGCATTCGTTCAAGACCTCCCTGATCACCCCGCCATAAGTATTTTATATGAATCACTAAAAAGCGAAAAAAAAAATTTTTTAACAAAAAAAAGAACCGACTTCAGTAAAACTAAAAATCCAAAAATAACCCGTTCAAGTACAGATTACATTTGACTCACCCTTTGAAGTTATTTTTGGATTTTTAGTTTTACTGAAGTCGGTTCTTTTTTTTGTTAAAAATTTTTTTTATTAACATGGTCTAGAATTTAGATTAGCTGTCTGGTGAGTAACTAAACCTAAAATGTGGAAGCTATATCTTTTATCCTCTGGTTGCTCTCAGACGTGTACCACTACTTCATGTGTTTGTCTAGTTATCTATACTATTATAAAATTCTAGATGTGTATTAAAAATGACTTTTCTGTGAGAGGGGTCATGATTTTAGGATATTTTTTAATAGCGCGATGCAGGTTCGCCTTTTGTATTGCATGGGCGTCCAGAGCCATTACTTTCCGGCCCCATCTGTTATCATAATTTGTTTGTCACATCACGCCTAAATGGCTGGACAAATTTGAACCAATTTTGGTGCAGGGATAGCTGGACATCTAAAGATGGTTATATTATAAGTTACTTCTTCCCCGTCTACGTCTACGTCTAAGTTCTAGGGGGCATCTATTATTGAAATAAAACCTGCATCTAGTATAAACTACGCGCAGATTTCATTTTTCGCGGATTGTATAACTCAGGTGTCGTTCCGTTGAACGACTCTCAATGAGCTCAGCTGCTCGCTGACCCATATAGTCGGGATTTGTGCAGAGGCCATTGCTCCGCCGCAGTACCGTTGGTTAGATAGTTGGCTGTGATAATTGAGGATTCGCTTTACTTTCGCAACTCACTAACTTGCGATCTTGGTTCCAAATGTAGCATATGAAATGTTTCGCTGTAATTTTCTTTGGGATTGCTGTTATATGAGAAGGAGAAAGGAATGGAATAAAGACTGAAATTTAGGGGTTTCCTTAAAACAAATCGTGATGATACTACGCGCCATTGTGGATTATGAGGAATACATTTGGACTTTCCTTATATATCCTCCTCTTTTGAGTAGTCTAGTCATATAAATATTCCGAGCTTTGAGCTTACGATATAGATCTTGTGTACCTACTATAAAAAATTGTCTGTGGCGGTACATACATATTGAATCAATTAATAAATACCAGACAAAATGTTTTTCAGAGATTCATTACTTTGTATACCAATGAATTAAAATAAATGTAAGTATAGGCAAATGCATTTTATCAGACATAACGACATTATAACAACTGACAGGAAAACAAGCACGCGAACGTTCATGTAACTTCATACTTGATAGAGATTATTCCATCATTCAAGGCACGCAAAAACGATTAGCCAAAGACAAGCACTTGATAGACATCAATCTTGGGATACGTTACCGGTGCAACAATGCAACCGGTCGGCTTACTCATGTCATGGAACACCGCTGCAATGGAAGTGGCAGAAACTAGTTAAAACCGCGGGCAAACGGGCACCCTCGGCGATTACGCGTTAATTCACTTGGCGCTTGCATTATTTTATTACAAAAAGACGTATGTGTCTGATTCTTCTATGGAGATACGAGGCAATCTTTTAAATGAATGTCTCATCTGTCTCTGCTGGCTGTGTGTGCATAAATCTAATGTGAGTCAGACATTGCGAATTGACAATCATAAAGGCATAAGGCTCACTCAAGTTGCTATGCCATGTGTTATGAATTTTCACAGGTGCTTCCTTTTTTGAAATTCTTTACATGTGATGTCTGATGTGACAAATCGCGTTAATTTGTGAGGATCAAACTAACGGATAACAAATAGAAAGTTTAACTCCTATAAACTCAACGGGTTCCTAACTTTTTGCTAGTGACATAACGTAAACCTACACGTAACTTATACATAGAGTAATTATGTGATCCTTAGTGATGCTTATAAACCTCAAATACTGGTAAAACTATCATGAACTAACTATTTAGAAAAGATCGGCTGAAAATAGAACGAAGAATACGCCCTTTGATCTTGACAAGGTCAGCTGTGTTGAATCTGATGTACGTCAGACATGTCAAACTCAAAGTCATAGGCTTACTAGAAACCCACGTAAACCTCAAGAAACTGGCTGTAACCACCGCCGCTCGTAAACAAGCACCCTGCCGATTACAATGACGTTAATTTACTTGGCACTTGTGTATTTAATTCTCTTCCGAAAAGTTATGTTATTTCTTTGAATCCTCTACAATTCGCTCTTTTAGTTTGGTAGTCAGGACCAGATGTGTTGAATAAACCTAATGTTCCAATAGGCTTCAAGCCAAAAGGGCACATTTGTCAACCGGTTCCCGTAGAATTTTGTGAGCAGCTTCAATAATCATACAGATTCTTTTGTCGAGTATACGTCGAAACAAAATGTACCTATTGGTTTTTACTTTTTGCAAACGATTATATGAACGGATGTTTTCTGTTCTTTCACATTTTTGTCGAGTCAGTTTTTCGAAATGTTTCAAAATAGAGTAGATATGTAATGGGGGTTGAAAACGTAAAAGTCATATTTAAGTCATTTCTAAAACTTATCGTGAGGTCTTCAGCTCACCGAGCCACTGATAATAATAAAATAGAACACCTCTACATAGGCTTTGCTTGTAGAAACAATGTATCTTATCTGCTACCTATTAACTCCTTCAAGGTTCTTTATACATCTTAGTAATGCAGGTTAGCTATAGCCACTGTATACTTAATATAACTGATCTTAGATTGTAATTTTACTGCTTTTAATATGACGCTGTATTGTAGTTGGAACGAAGAATAAAAACTTGTAGTCAGCAATTCAGCATCAAACCTAAATTCTATGAAAGGTTGTATTTAAAACAAGGTAACCAGTTTTTTATTATTTGGTTCCTGCTCCGCAGTCCCATTGTATAGCATATAATGGACACAGACTATATTCCCTAGAATTATGTAGCTTTTACATAATTCACATTCACATGGGCTACGCGACGTCGTTCCATTTTTCACGTTTCACGACGTAGATACCGACGTCACAAAGACGCAACGTTACACGTCGTCGTAATGTGGATTTTGTTGGCTTTATATATATCTAATTGAACTTCTTTTCGTCTCCAATTTATAAGGTATTTTTAGTTTGTTTAATCACTGTGTCATATATGTTAAAATGTAGATACACCTTGACACTTCTTCTGGCTATATTCGAGTGAAAGTCTCCTCAAAATCACCCAAATAGTGTTGTTTGTGTGTTTATTTAAACTTTATTGTACAAAACAAGTCAACACAAAGTCAATACTTAATACCAAATAGCATTATCTACCAGTCAATCATAGGGCCAAACAGAGATACTTCGAGTGTATCTATCTAGTAATTTGCAGTACCTACCTCTCGAATAAGTTATATTCTCAGATGAGAATAAGGTTTGTAAAAAATAAATACCTATGTAAAACATAAAGCCGAACTGAGAACTTTCTCCTTTTTTGAACTCGGTTAAAAATAGGTAAATTAAATCTCGGTATCTACTAACGGCATAATATAATTTTGAGCCTGGCCGGTCCAATTTAAGAACTCCGTAACTATATATTTCCTACAAATATGTACGTATTGACCAGTCTCGTAACGTAACTGCGTTGTGATTAAATATGGCAAGACATTGGACAAGTTGTCAACCCCTTTAGTAAACATAGTCATTTTTAGGATCTTATATGGTATGGCATTAGTTACAACAACAAAAGTAAACATCGCATCCTCAAATCAAATGTTGTCTGAGGTCTTGTTCAGTGCAGTGGGCTTGGCCTAAGCTTGATTTATATATCGTATACTAGTGATGTATCGCATTGCAAGCATAAATAACGGATATAAAAAAAAAACATATCTAGTGTAGCATCATGCGGTGAAAAAAGTAGATTTTATCAATTTAAACCGTTACATGGAAACGAACGTTAGTCTAGTTTTATTACTAAAACCGGATTGCAGGAGTTTCAAACGAATTGACACTCAATTGGCCGAAACTGCATAGAGCGATTATTATATCCGGTTCGTTGCCGATTCGACTTACCCTTTAATAGGTATCAAGCGTTTCAGTCTTAAAATATCCACGCGAGTCATACCCGCCAGTTAATTATTCATGCCGTAATTGTTAAACAAGTATCTATTACATTACTTGTAATACGATTACGTTCAGAATATAAAATCGTAACAAAAAGTTATTAGAATGAGCGAATCGATAAAAACATCGTCTAGCCAGCGTGGCGCGTCACTAAAATTACGTTGCCCTACCGATGCACCGACGCGAGCTGGCCGCGGCCTCCGTAAACTGATTCTAACCGGTTTCAATCCAATCGAGAAACGCTCCTCACTTGCGGCCAATCAGCGTCCACTCCGCCAGTCGTATTCGCTACGCCATTGCTCGCGTATCTTTTTTGTTTCTGTTGTCAATTTATTCCGTTCGATATTTTCGCGTAGCGATTTAAAACCGGTGAAAACTCGCATCTCGCATTATAATTATAAAGTTACTTTGTAACGTAATTGCTGTCGTTATCGTTCGCCCAGCACGGAACGTCGTGATAATCGTGCGTCGCGGAAAATGTTGGACAAGTGAAGTTGGAAGCATCGGTGACATTTGTGTTCGTGCTCATCAAAACCCTAAACAAATGGTTGTTGAGGTGTATTCTGGATCAGCTATGGTGGTTGTCGGCGGGCGCGCGTACCGTGTCGGATCTGGTGCTTTCATCTTCTTCAACCTGACGAGGCAGGACTACAGCTGACGAGAAAGATGCTCGTACTCGAGCAAAGACTGAGTGCGCGGCATTTGGGGCGCGGGGTGGTGCTTCACGCTCGCCTGGTGCACGGCATCGAGGCCCGAGGGTGGCGGATGAAGTTCGCTTTGCTGCGCGCCGAGGTCGAGATTGAAGCGGACGCGGTCACATATCGGGAGCTGGCACGAAGGTTGAAGGCGGCCAACGTGCATGTTAGACCTGCGCGCCGTGCTCTCTCGTAAATATCTTTGTATTATCCCTATTAGAAATTCAAATTAGCTTTATAGACCCTATATAGAAAAACAGTATTATGGTGATTCTACAGGCGTTTCAACTGCTGTAGAATCACTTAAGTTGTCACCAAATTGTGTCTATGTAATTGATATTTTTTTTCTTTGCTAAGATTGTTGTTATTATTTTGTTTTCCGTTCCAAAATTAGCATTGCAATTAACTGGTATAGCTCAACATTTCCAGGATTTCTCTAGTTTTTATAATATGGAAGGAAATTCTATTGAATCATTTGCATCTATTTCAGCCCTAATTGAATTTTAAAAGTAAAGACGCTACACTATTGGTTTATGAAATCATTTAAAACTGACAATTGACATCAGCACCTGATAGTATATTGTTAAATGTTTAAACACACTTGCCTTGAAGAAACTTAAATTTTTCTATCAATTCAGATAGTGAGAGCGCCTAATGCATTCACTACCAGCGATGCATATATGTATATATATATATATTCACTGTCATACAAGTTTTTTCCTAGGCCACACCCCCTGGCAGTGGATGCGTTAACACCTTCATTACGGTATAGGGCCTTCCTTATTTATTTTAACTTATGACCCGATACAAATTACAAAGTATGGCTAATTACAAGTTAACTTAATTGCTGCAGTGAATGTGTTTCCAGTTTTGATTTAACAGCAAACAAAAGATAAACAAGGTGTTAGTAAATGTGTTATTGGGCTTGAACCTACTAACTCTATTATGTTATGATCTAATTTTGATATAATTATGTATAGCAATTTTTGGCAAACAAATAAATAAGACACTTCTGATGGGAAAAAAAAGCTTACGCGTGAAGTCATATTATGCGGGAAAAACATTATACTACCTGCTTGTATGGGCTGGTTGTATGTGGAAAAAAAAAAAAAAAAAAAAAAAAAAAAAAAAAAAAAAAAAAATGTCCGATAGAAGGCTTAAATAAATAAATATGGGCTGGTGAAAAATAGTGCATTATGCTGGAAATCGTATTGAACCATAGTGTTGATTGGAATTGTGAAAGTGATGTTCCTAATATATGTAAATCTCTCATTGCAATGAGTGACACCAACTTTGCGTTTATACCTATCTCTTACACGATCCAGATAAGAACCTGAGTTTCACCCGAACCCGAATTTCAATCTGAGAGTTCATGGGCTGTATGTATTGTTTTCCCTCTTGCCAAGTAACATGTAACTTGCACTATGAATTGTGAAATGTGGTAGGAAAATAGGAAGTGGTTTATCTCTGATAAGTATTGATAAGCCCATTGCTGTTAAGTAGACCATGAGAATATCCAAACCTTCACTATGGATATTAACAAAATCAAAATCATTTTATTAAAAATAGTTCCATACAGAATGCTTTTTGAAGGTCAAAGCTATCAAATCATTAACAACTAAATTATATGACTTGATTATATTTACAGTCAAAAATTGTTTAATTAAACTAGCTTAATAATTAACACTAACACAATTATCATTTCAGTTCATGCAACCATATGTGTTCGTCTGAGAAATAATTATCTACTTTAGAATAAGCTCTGTTCTTCAAGGTTTGCTTTACCATAGTCTTGAATCTATTTTCATTCATATTTAGAGTATGATCAGGTATTTTATTATAGCAGCGTGTACAGACACAAATGACTTTTGGATCTTACATAGTCTAGTTCTTATTTCCAACAGTATCGACAAATGTTTATCAAACATTTAAATGTAGTGAAGCAATCTGAATATACTGGAGGAGGTATTTAAGGTAGTTGCCAGCCGTCACGTGCCCTACATGTAAATAGGGCTGCAATCCGTTCGGGTTTCCCCGTGCGATTTACGCCAAATGTCCAGGCCTCCAGGGTTTTTAAAGTCTTCGTCCGGGTTTGGCAAATTTAGAGATTGAAGCACTGACAAAGTGGTCTGGTGGAATTCACGCATGAAAGTTTTCGATAAAAACACAGTACTGTAATGGGCAGTTATGGATGGGAAAGGTCATAGCTTGCTTAAGTGGATGATTGCAGTGTAATGAGGCCTGATGCGACTCCGTGTGGTCTAATAGCTGACTAATAGCTTGCATGTCACTATTATTAGACCATGATCTTAATGATGGGAAATTGGTTCTTGTTTAGGGATATGCAGTTAGGCAATCATATAATGCTAGTTGGATCATGTTAAATTTTATTAAACAAATGCTTATTTCGTATAGTATTTGACATAGGAAACCTAAATACATATTGCTAGTTGGATCATGTTAAATTTTATTAAACGAATGCTTATTTCGTATAGTATTTGCCATAGGAAACATTCAGTTCATAAAAATAAGAATTAATAAGAATAATTTTTATTTTACCGAAAGAAACATTTCTACATTTAACATAATTTAACAGTTTTTTCCACACTAGGCATAGCCTGTATCGTGGAAGTCGTATCATACACATCAGGTTCATTAACAATGCGGCTATAGACATGCCTTAAAGAAGAAAATATTAAAACGAACAAATGAACAATACTATGATAAATACATTTAGGGCGTAATAATAAATAATGTTTTTTTTTGGTTCTGATGATTGCACCTGTGCAATCATCAGAACCAAAAATATCAAGGAAAAATATCCAAAGTAGTAGAAAACCCATACCTTTACCAATACCAAGGAATATCCTGGAATCTTTAGAAAACACATTTAAAATGAAAAAGAACCACAAAGATGTCCAAGAAAGTTATAATACATTTGAAGAACAGCTGAAAAAAATAGAAAACGAAATGAAAATAAATAACACAATTCAAGATAAAATAGGCCCAGAGGCAAGAGATCTGACGAAACAGAGGAAAACCTTTTACAAGAACAGGAAAAACAACAAACAAATCATAACAAATTTAAGTAAGGAAATAAATTTACAAATCAGAAGGTACAGACAGAAAAAGCGGGATAGCATAATCAATTACTACATAGAAAAATCTGGAGGAATTAAGAAGGCATGGAACTTTCTACGAGAAACTACAAATTGGATAGACAATATGACACACCATAGAAATAAGAAAACCAAGACCAAGAGAATCGAAATACTGGAAGTAGCCACAGAATATTACCGTGAACTTTATAACGACAATAGGATACTAGACCAAACACGACCAACTGAAAAACGTTTAAATACGAGGGAAGAAGTCCCAAAAATACTAAAACAAGAAGTAGAAAAGGCAATAAAATCGCAAAAAAAGGGAAATCAACGGGAGAAGACTGCATATCAAATGAACTTCTAATAGGAATATCTGATGTTGCATTAGACACTATGACAGACCTATTTAACGATATCTTAGACACAGAATACATACCTAAACAATGGACCACATCAACCATTATATTGCTCCACAAAAAAGGAAGTAGGGACAATATTGCCAATTACAGACCTATCAGTCTGATGTCTAATGTCTATAAAGTGTTCTCTAAAGTAATACTAAACCGCTTAACGAAGACTCTCGATGAAAACCAACCAAGAGAACAAGCTGGCTTCCGCAGTGATTTTGCAACGATCGACCACATCCACACAATAAAGCAAGTAATTCAGAAATGCAACGAATATGGCTTAACCTATTACCTAGCCTTTGTTGACTACAACAAAGCATTCGATTCTTTAAGGCACACAAAAATTTGGGAAGCACTTGCAGCTCAAGGTGTCGAGAATAAATACATAAGAGTGATCAACAACATATACAAAACAATGACGGCGAGGATAAGAACAGAAAGAGTCGGCGAACACTTCCCTATCAAGAGAGGAGTCAGACAAGGGGACCCGCTGTCACCGAAACTCTTTTCGGCAGTGTTGGAACACATATTCAGAAATCTTGAATGGGACAACTATGGACTAAACATTAACGGAATTCGTCTAAACCACTTGAGATTCGCAGATGACTTAATTCTGATTTCCACAGACCCAAGAAACCTAGAAGAAATGCTCAAACATCTAGTACTAGAAAGTGATCAAGTTGGACTCTCAATGAACGCAACAAAAACCAAAGTAATGACGAATCATACCAAATCACCCATCATAGTAAACGGCGCCGAAATAGAATATGTTGAAGAATACCCATACCTTGGACAAACAATAGCACCAATAGACCTCACAACAAAAGAAATAAACAACAGAATACAGCTAGCATGGAAAAGATATTGGTCTCTTAAAGACGTCGTCAAAAATCCTCAAGTACCACCCAAAGCAAAGAAAAAGATATTTGATTCATGTATTCTGCCCGTAATGACTTATGGATGTCAAACATGGAGCCTAACAAAACTAAATATGACCAAGCTCGAGACGTGTCAACACAGCATGGAGCGAAGTATGCTCAATGTGAAACTAAAAGACCGAGTAAAACTTAAAACATTACGAAACCAAACAAAAATCACTGATGTAAAGTACACCGTAAGAAAACTAAAATGGAGGTGGGCAGGTCACATTATGAGAACCAATAAAGACAAATGGGTGAAGGACGTTACCCAATGGTGTCCAAGACAAAATAAAAGAAGGAAAGGGAGGCAACGTCTAAGATGGGAAGATGAAATTAAAAACGTGGCTGGTGCTACCTGGCTAAGAAAGACACAGGATAGAGGACTATGGAGGGCTTTAGGGGAGGCCTTTGCGAAATCGCAAGACAATCGTCAAACCGGTTCATAAATATAGAATATATAAGGAATGTTAATAACATGTAATACATACATACATATGAATGTAAATTACACAAACTATTTCATAAGATTGTTAAATAAAGGCTAATAATAATAATAAATAATGTTCATAAAAATTTGTTTGATTGTCTGTGAGTGTGAGTGTCAGTGAGTGTAGTGTAATGTGAGCAAGGAGCGAGAAGAACGTGAGCAGAGCTTTAACTGAATGCTTCTTCAGCTTGATCATACGTCCATGATAGTAAGAGCTCCCGTACTGGCGTTTTAGCCACAAAAATTTGGCACATCTTTATGTCACATACTTTAATAATGTTGTAATAGAAGATGGCTGAACAAATTTAAATACAAAATATATATATATATATATATATGCTGTATTTTGTAATGCTTAAAATGCTGTCCGCCATTTTCGCCCTTGATAGTGACGTCACTAACTCAGTAAAAAAACTAAAAACGTTATTCGCCTTATAGATAAGAGTGTATTACCGGTCTTTATTTACTGGTTCGGCTAAGTCACGCCACAGATAAGCTAAAAACAAAAATTATGGCGTCTTTTCATGAGATTTCTATTTCCAATTAATACAATTTAGTTTACAAGCTCAATAAAAAATACATATTTTTTTTGTACTAGTAAGAACTATTATCCATTTGAAATATAATTCAAAAATGGATCAAGTAGCCTATTAAGGATTAAGTATCATCATATTAAAATACTTGAGAGCTATATAGCCTACAGTAGCCTCTCTCTATTGTCAGCATTGTTTTTGACGTCCTGATACCACATACTGTTTTCCTTTTCCCTTGATGATTTTCGAGGAACAAACTATAAATATTTAATTTTGCGTGTTTACATCATGCTGCGTTTTGGTCTTTTCGCGTTTTGCGACATTTTGCGTTGAGGGCCTTTAGGGCCTTTGACGTTTAAGGCATTTTGCGTTCGTAAATTAGGTAGGTCATTATTATAAAGCAAATCTAACTAAAAAAACCTAATAGGATGAATTCATTACGCGACGTAGGGGCAAGCGAAGTGGCTGCAAGATACGCTAGCTCTGCTGGTGTTGTGTGAATATTGCTACAACTTTAATAACCTATTATTAATGTTTGTTTGTTACAGTGTGGTTCCAAAGGCTGCTACCAGCCCCGTAGTGAACAGCAAACCCTTACCACAACCAGGTGAGTTCTCAATCCCATTTACAGCTATAGCACTGGCGATTTGCGAGCGAGTTGAAAGCGAGGCGAGCGCGCAACAGTTTCGCCATGAGCAAACAACGAATTCGCTGCAAGCGCGCAACGTTTTCGCCGCTAATCGTTGCGTATTCGTTTCGTTTTCGACTCGCTCGGGGCTCTTGCGATTTGCGAGCGAGTTCTATATAAAATCGAATTTGAAAATAAATTGATTTATGTATTTTTTTCAGCCATTCTTGCTTCATCCAACCAGATGAAACCGCTATATTGCCAAGAGTGAGTATGCTTTATTATTTATATGTCATACGTACTACAAGGGTTATTATTCTTTTTACAAGCTTTTGTTTAACCTGTAACTGCTGCACACACACTTGCAATGTAATTGTGCTTAATTTTGAAGCAGATATCTTCAACTGATTAACTTTGATGACAATACAATAATATGGTACCATAGGCCTGGTCTGATGATGGAGCCGGAATGTGGCCCTAGGAACTCTTTAATAGATTAAAGTAATCCAACCGAGTTTGGGCTCCTTAGAATCGTGAGAGTGAGCAATTGATGGATATTCAAAGATAAGTACAATTGGCTATAAAAGTTTATCACAAAATATTTTTTTTTTTGCCAGGGACATTTCTTTTATTATAATTATTTAATTTAATAGTAATAGTAAGATTTAACAAAATGATATTATTTTAATATAATGTAATAGAATAGCACAATGGCCGTAAACAAACAAGTGTAACTAGTTTTTTAGTAACATTGCCAGGTCCAGAATTAGATTTTGGCTGAAACTCTTGAATCTTCGCTCAGATTTAGACTATTGGCACTTACGACGTCTTAACTTTCTAAAATTACTTTAGAATTCAATTAATATATTTGCCTATTACATTTATTGGCGTCTCATAATCACACTTCCCCTGGGATATACCAATTTTGACGGCCGTTTTATGTTAATTCAAATGGTACGTGCAAGTATGTGTATCAAAACCGTAATAAACAAGCGCAATACATATTGTTAAGAAATAATCGCAATGTAATACATTATTAGTTCTAGATTTATGGTTCGGTGTGAGACAGAGGATCTCTGATATACCTCTCTCTCTCATGCATTTGATATATGTGTCATGGCGGTTCTTCATAGTAACCATTGCTGTACTGTGTCAACGAAAATAAAAGTTTTTGATTCTAATAAGCCTGCATTTCATTGTCAGTGACACCTGTCAAAAGTTATTAAACTTTAAATTAAATTGGCCTAAGGTTTTATTATATGCTTTTATCATATCTACAACACTAGGCTGGTTGAAATGTTATTGGCAAGAATGTTAACGTGGTGTTTCTGCCGCAGTGAGTCGGAGATGAAAGTGACCACCTCGCCGTGTCACTCGCCCGGCGCCATCTTGCCAGACTTGCCGCAGTCCGCTGAGGACCCTGACAAGGTAAGGGCACTTATTCATCACGTCTGGGGCAAATTTGTGATCATTAGACGGATGTTCCATCGCCGAAAAGAATATACTCTTTTTGTTCCTCAAGAAACTCAAAAAATGTGGATCTCAAAATTCTCGATTCATTTGAGAAATGTTCTCGAGGTTTTCGAGAACGCCACATCTCTATTTCGTACGAAATGGTGAAAATATATCCTGTTTCGTATCCAGCTATAATACGGCATTAGAAATTCCCATACGGTAGCTGGCTCCGAAAGGAACGCAATGGATCGAAGGGTTTTTTTTATGGACTCTGAGCGCACTGTACGTTAACAGTTTTTTTTAAGACATTGCTTAACTGTAACAGGGTTGGTTAGCCCTCACTACCAGTAGTCGGACTTTGTGTGGGAGTATAACCCGCTAATGGGATTAGGTATCTCCGCGCCTCGGGAGTCATTGGAGGGGCGACACGTGCGTACTGGGCGCATGGACTGCGTCGTAGATAGACTGAACCGAATCAGTCGGAGGAGAGGGGAAAGAATCGTGCTATGAAACGCGAACTAAGTTCGCCTTTGTACCTATATGTTATTTGTAATAGATGTATTTTTAACTGTTTTTGTGTACAATAAAGTGTTTACTTACTTACTTACTAAGTAGCGGTCACAGACAACCTCCACTAGACGGAGCATGTAAGGCGACCCGCGCGCACCAACGATATGGTACGGCGGAACATTAAAGTATCAACACGGCGGCCACCGTTTGGTTGCGTCCTTGTTTATGATCCATGCGTACGTCAACGAAAAAAGAAATTAAATAAATAACATGGTAAATTGTAGTGTTAAGTGGTGTAGAGAGACCTCATAAACATGGACGCAACTAAACGGTGGCCGCCGTGTTGGTACTTTAATGTTCTGCCGTACCATATCGTTGGAGCGCGCGGGTCGCCTTACATGCTCCGTCTAGTGGGGGTGGTCTGTGCAGTACAGTATGTGTCGCTTGTGTTTGCAGAACGCGGGTCTGTCGGCGGGCGCGGGCGCGGGCGACACGGCGGCGTGGCTGGCGCGGCACCGGTTCGCGCAGCACGCGCCCACCTTCGCCAACTTCTCCGGGGCCGACCTGCTCAGGTACACTACACACCGAGTCACCAACGACCCGTACGTGTGTCTCGCTCACTCGTACGGCCCCTGCGCTGGGACCTTTCGCTCCGCTCGCTCGTGGCATATTCGCAATGAGATCGTTTATAACGAAGTCACCTTGCTAGGGGATTGCGGGGTACCAGGACCATCTTTAGTATGCGATAACGCCATTTCGCTTTCGCTGTCCTAATACTTGCTGTAGAAACAGTGTTGCATAAACGCACATGCTAGAAAGAATTAAGCGTTTAGCATTTAAAAAATTGGCAAATAGTCTTTCTGCTTTCTTCTCAAAAGTTGTCTCTTGTGAAATGCCGGTAAATTCAGATTTAAACTGGTAAAACTGCCCTTTGTGACCCACTTACAGAATAAACATTTTGATTTTGAGATGCTAACATATCTGCGGGCGCGGATACCCGCCAAGTCGAGCAAACGCGCGCGCCGGCACGCCGTACCATCCTTTACTCGTAGTCATTCAGAACATTTTCGAACCCCATGTATTTAGTTGATGGACAAAGCTAAAGGCCTGAATTTTTAGCGATACCTATTTTAATTATATTTAGTATTAATTTCCGTTTGTTCTGCAGACTGTCACGTGACGACATTATCCAGATCTGCGGGCTGGCCGACGGCATCCGACTATTCAACGCTTTGCACGCCAAGTGAGTGTCTGTTTCACTGCATAGTATACAACAAAGTTGCTGCCTGTCTGTCGTGTCCCTATGTATGCTTAGACCTTTAAACCTATGACCCTCTTTTTGTATTTTTTCTGAACCGCAATCGCTTGAACTATCGAAACCCGATGAGGCTCGAATTATGGAACTGTAGTGTTTTATGTCAAATTAAGGGTTTTACTAGTGATTAAAGAGGAAGGTTTATATGTATAATACATGCATAATATAGCATTGCACCCGTGCGAAGCCGGGTCGGGTCGCTAGTAGATAATAACAATAATATTGACGACGCGTTTGGCTCGGTTGGTAGACACCTGCCTACTGAGTCGACGGTCCCGGGTTCGAATCCCGGCCGGGGCAAATATTTGTGCAAAATATTTGTTCTTGGGTCATGGATGTTATCTATATATGTATTTATATATTATGTATATCGTCGTCTAGTACCCATAGTACAAGCTTTGCTTAGTTTGGGACTAGGTCGATTTGTGTATGATTGTCCCTTAATATTTATTTATTTTTTTATTTTAATTTTTTTATTTGACTGGTTGTAATACATAAGAGGCCTTATTCCTTTTAAAATGCTGATTGTTATAGACACTTTTCTCAATGATCGAACATGTTTCTTAACATATTTTGATGTTACTACCTAGAACTCGGGGAAAAGTATTATTCATTTCAAAAAGTTGGTTGAAATTATCAATATATTTGTTCTAATATGAAAAAAAATTTTTTTAAAAGGAATAAGGCCTCATAAGCAAATTTGAACTTGTTAGAATCCTCATAATTCAACAAAACAATATTTGTATTGTAACCATGTACTTAAATAAAGATATTGGTACCTTTAGTCGACGATGAAGTCACGTTTTGAACGCCATTTGTATGGAGCGTTTTCAGCGCTTCGTCGAGCAGTCTGTGTAGTTAGTCCGATACAGACATTTGATTCTAATAAAAAGCGATGGATTGACATCCTCAAATAAATATTGGCATCTATACTAGTTTTCTATGGAGAGGGGTGGATTGCAGAAAAAATCAGAGATTTTTCCTGCAATGTGATGCAGAATCGTCTTTTGTTTTGAATGGGCGCGCATCGCCATGCCAGTCTGTCGACATCTGTTGGGCATAATTTCCTTTGTCCTCATCACGCCGAAACGGCTGGCCACATTTCAACCAATTTCGGTCCAGGGATAGCTGGACATCCTTAGATGGTTATAGGATACTTTTTACCCGACTACGGTATAAATGTACGCGTACGATATTGCGCAAACCTTGTATAGTGTATTGTAATGTTGTCCGCAGACGCATCGAGCCGCGGCTGACGGTGTACGTGAGCGCGGGCGGCGGCGTGTACTCGGCGCTGTACCTGCACTCGTGCCGCGCGCACGAGCTCGCGCGCAAGCTGCAGGCGCTGCACCGCGCGCACGCGCAGGGACACAAGGTGAGCCTAAGCTACTATCATCGTTACCGAAAAACTGTCCAACTATGGTCCAATCACTTAACTATAGTCTAATCACCCAACTATGGCTCAATCACCCAACTATGGTTCAATCACCCAACTATGGTTCAATCACCCAACTATGGTTCAATCATCAAACTATTGTCCAATCACCCAACTATGGTCCAATCACCCAACTATGGTCTAATCACCCAACTATGGTCTAACCACCCAACTATGGTCCAATCTCCCAACTATGGTTCAATCACCCAACTATGGTCTAATCACTCAACTATGGTCCAATCACCCAACTATGGTCCAATCACACAACTGTTTTTTTTTTTTTTATTAATATATGAAGCAAAAATTACAAAAACATATATAGCCACATGAGATGGTTATCTTATAGTTAAGTACTATTAAGGTACAGGATATTGATGGTCCCCACACTAGGCAAGCCTGTATCGCAGGGGCCAAAATACCTAATTATGGTTTTACTATGATCAAATTACCTAATTATGGTTCAATCACCCAACTATGGCTCAATTACCCAACTATGGTTCAATCACCCAACTATGGTTCAATCACCCAACTATGGTTCAATTACCCAACTATGGTTCAATCACCCAACTATGGTTCAATCACCGAACTATGATCCAATCACCCAACTCAGGTAGTTACATGTATCATTTAGTCTTAGATAATTCCACACTATCGTATTAGGTTAACACTTGTAAAGATAGCGATATGTTGTTTGATCATATAGTCAATCAATCAATAACGTAATACCCATTGTTCTGCAGGAGTGCGACACAGTGCTGGTGTCCGGGCCAAACGGCGCCCGCGTCCGGCTCACGGACGAGCTGGTGCGCCATCTGCCGGACAACTCCACCTACCGGCTGCAGCGCCTCGACGACGCGCTGCTGCTCAGCGGCACCGACTGACTCCGCCCACTCCACACCGGCGGCAGCGGCGAGCGGACAGCTGACTGAGCGGTATATGCCGGACAACTCCACCTACCGGCTGCAGCGCCTCGACGACGCGCTGCTGCTCAGCGGCACCGACTGACTCCGCCCACTCCACACCGGCGGCAGCGGCGAGCGGACAGCTGACTGAGCGGTATATGCCGGACAACTCCACCTACCGGCTGCAGCGCCTCGACGACGCGCTGCTGCTCAGCGGCACCGACTGACTCCGCCCACTCCACACCGGCGGCAGCGGCGAGCGGACAGCTGACTGAGCGGTATATGCCGGACAACTCCACCTACCGGCTGCAGCGCCTCGACGACGCGCTGCTGCTCAGCGGCACCGACTGACTCCGCCCACTCCACACCGGCGGCAGCGGCGAGCGGACAACTGACTCGGCGGTATATGACGCACCGTGCGAGCCGCGCGCGCTTAGCAACAGAAGTGGACACCATCTATCTCTTTCTGTGTAGTACTGTGAGAGAGTGACAGATGATGCTGATACCGCACGACAAGACTCGAGGCATAGTTGCGCTGGACGGGGATTCCGAACAGATTGCCTTGGCATAATGAACTGAATTCTACCTGCAAGAAAAAGGTGAACTAATTTGAACATTTTTATTTTCTTTATTTTAGGCCAATGGGGACATTTACCCACTATACAGGGTCAGTAGGGAGAAAACGAAAATAGACAAATCTGTTCTGGCGTCGATTTTAGATTTAATAGAAACTACATTCAATTCTTCTTTTTAAATCTCAGGTATAACTGGGAATAGAACCTGTTTAAAATTCGGTAAGTAATCTCATGTCGTATTTTAACATTCGTCACAGCGGTTTTGACTGGGTTATGTATGAAATTATGTGAGATTCATAAAAAAAAAATAATGATGCAGTTTTTGTCAAATCTAAAATCTACGCCATGGTTCCTAAGAACAGATTTCCCTATCTCTTGTTCGTGACTTCTCCTTACTGACCCATTTGGATTGAAATGAGATTAGCCGAGGCTTCATAAATATCTACAAAAAGTTTGGGATATTCGAATGTATGGACCACATACTGAGCGACTTTGAAATTGAGGTGTTTATAGAGACATAAAGAAAATTATAATTTTCAATATGAAACTATCAACTTTATGTCCAAAAAAAAGATGTGGAGCGCTGATTAGTAAAGTACCCTCCAGTGAGTGTTTGAGGTAAATTTTAATCTGAATTGTTAGCAGTATTGATGTATGGGAGAAAAAATGAGATTGAATTATCTGTTATATCGACTTAGTGTCTTTTAAGGGGCCATAATATTATTGATAAAGTAAGAACTAACCCTCATCTCATTCGCTAATACCGCCTTATGTTAATCAATTAACCCTTTCAATGCCATGTCACATATTAAATGATATATGCTGTGGCACTTGAAGTGTTAAATTATGTTATAGTTAGATATAGTTTGAGTTATCTTTTATTAAACTAGTAACATAAATCAAGTGGTTATTATAGAAGCGAAAAATTGATGATGCGATGCCACCCTACGGTATACATGAAATCTGGTGGAAAAATGCTTAAGCTGGTGGCTTCGATGGAACAATTGGTAGTTCGCCCGTCTGGTCAGGAAAGCCGTGGGTTCAAAGCATTTTTTTTAATTTTTGGCTTCTATATAAACAGTTTCAATGTTATTTCGTTTTTTTAATGAAAGCATTGAAAATAAGGATTTTGAATGTAAGTTGCATTTTGTTTTTATTTTTCGGTGCGTAACACGGATACAAAAATATATGCAAGTACAATGGAAATGAGAAGGGGAGAGATATTGTAAAGGTAAAGTTTATACACTGATCTTACTGATGGTTGATGTCATTGAATAGGTGGGCTATAGGCCGTGGATTTTTAGGCTATATGGAGCGGGGCTGTGTACAACGGGCCAAGCGTATTCCCAAGGTTTAAATGTACTTCTTTGGGGCATCAAGACGCTAGGTATACTCTGGCCGATCTCTAAGATTAAATGAAGTCACTTTGGCACAAGGTACAAACAACCGCATACATGTAAATTTAAGGTCGTTTTTCACTTGTGCCAGTTTGCCATAATTTGATCTTAGAATTCCGGATAGACTTACCTGATTGGTTCATTTTCCAGCCAGCCTTAGGATCCGTCTCCACTCAAGCGGAAAGGAGCGGAGACTTGCGGAATACACCACCTGAGTTGAAATATGTATCTCAACTCCGCTTAACTTTTTTGATTGGTCGATTCCGCATGTCTCCACTGCAGTGGAGCCGCACCCTTAAAGCCAGTTGTCATACAATAATGGCATATCTGTGTTGTGATGGCAAAAACCATGAGAAGTATCTTGGTGTGTTAGTTGGTCAAGTGTGGAGAATGGGACCCAAAGGATTTGATATATTAACTTGAGTTATGTATAATATTAAGTTATTTTGTATGCAATACTTTATGTGCAATCTTAACCGCGAATAGAGGCAGACTTTGATCAAGAACCATATTTTTAGATCGTAGCTATATGCAGGAATGATAAGATCACTGAATATGTCGCTAATCGTAATAAATTTAATATATGTTAGTTTTAACTTAAGTGGATACAATTATGTTAGTCCTTTATTATTGTCTAGATAATATGATGATTGAGACAAATGAAGGATAATAAAAAACAGTGTGTTAGTATGCAGACAATTTAAATAGTTTATTGTCATATGTATGCAGAACAATGACATTGGTATAATATGTCTTTATTTTCACTATATGCTTTTGGCGTTGTACTATGGGCTGCACAATGAATGAATTTATTCATAAATGGGCCATGCAACCCATGTGTAAACCAATTCTGCAGCTCATTGTACAATTTAGTAATGTTATTCTCGTAACTAAGTTCGCTGAAAATCTTCACTCGAATATCTAAATGCATCTTGATTTCCTTCTTTTTGTAAAACTGGTAACAGTACAATCTCGATAATCCGGCAGGACTGCGGACACAATGGTGCCATATTAGTGGAAAATTCGGATTGGTGAAATATGGGTCGTAGTTTTTAAAAACTTGTATTTTGCATGCATAGACGGCATCTTTAATTTAAACATATTGCCGGATTATCGAGGTACTGTATTCGTAACTTGAGCGAATGCAATCCGTCGCTGCGCCATTGTCACCATTACATGACAACGTCATATAAAACTAAACTTAGGGAACTGAGAAAATATAGTAACGTAGTACAGTTCAGATTCAGATACATACCATTTTTTTAAGTATATTGTGTTGCTTTAATTCGGTTGTTTTACATTAGTACTGTTAAATTTTGTTATCTAAATACATAGTGAATTATATTTACATATAAAATATGTAGCATGTTATTTTTGTATGAAAATTGCTGTACTTGTTTTATACAATTTAAGGTTCAGTTGAGCTAAAGTTATATGAAATTCGAAGTAATATTATTATGTATAGAAGTTACGAATAAGAGACGAACGTTTCTTCCAAAAATAAGTTTGAATGAAAGACCCATTCCTAATAAAAGGTATGAAAAATAGTGTCACCTGTAGCAAACAACGTATCGATCCCTCGCTATGCTCAGGATTCATTCTGCCCAGATATCGGTGACACTATCTGTAACTTTACGAACGCCTTGACGAAATATCTCTTCATAAAAAATACGTGTATTAAGGCGTTTAAGGGGTTTCCAAGGTGCCTTTAATGTGCCTTAAAATGAGTTGGATAGCCGTGCATTATACGGAGTATTTAAATGTAAACTATATTTTTTAAGGTTTATCATGTAGTGAAAGTTGTTGCATGTTTAGTAGTCTATAAAATAGCTATATGGAATTGTGTAGCCAATAAATGTATATAAAGCCATAACCTATTTTTTTGTCCCTTTATTGCCTTCAGTTATCTGCTAAGAAGCTAGCGGCTCTGTGTACTGTTAGGCCTCGCGAGTTTTTTTAAATGGTTGAAATTTGTATTTTTTTTTTACCCCCATCCCATCGTCCCGGCATGGCAAAAGATATCAGTTCAAATCTGGTCGGTCTAATTTTTTTAGGGTTCCGTACCCAAAGGGTAAAAACGGGACCCTATTACTGAGACTTCGCTGTCCGTCCATCCGTCCGTCTGTCACCAGGCTGTATCTCAACTTGAGATTCTCAAGAACGGTGATAGCTAGACAGTTGAAGTTTTCACAGATGTATTTCTATTGCCGCTATAACAACAAATACTAAAAATAAAAGAAAATAAATATTTAAGGGGGGCTCCCATACAACAAACTTGTTATAGATTATGGTACGGAACCCTTCATGCGCGAGTCGGTCTCGCACTTGCCCAATATTTTTTGTTTTTCACTGTTTCTATCTTTGTATTTATAACTAGCTTTTGCCCGCGGCTTCGCACGCGTTAAAAAAAATACGTTCACTTGGCATAACTTGGCATTTGGCATTGGCTTGGCATAACTCAAGCCCCCCATATTTTTTGTTTACTGTATCTTTGGAATATTTGAATGCATTCACGGACATGATTCCTTGTTCATTTTAGATTCAATTTCTACTTTCTTGTTTTGTTTTCTCAATGCGAGGCCTCCGACATTTTTGTGCACTGTCTCAATTGGTTACTTAAATAAAGTCATGTTCTCTTCTTTCCGTTGTGGTATATTGTCTTGCTTACTGCCCCGCTTTTTTTGGTCATCATCTCCTTAGAATACTTAATCGTTTGTTCAGAATTGCTTTTCTGTTACCGTTTTTAGGTTTATGTATTCTCAATGTGAGCACTACTGCATTTTTGTTATCTATCTCGTCAGATAACTTGAAAGTTACACCAGTCTTGCTTTTTTCTTTCCGTTTGTTATATTGTTTTTTCTTCGCGCCTCCCGTCTGGTTTGGTCACCATCCCCATTTAGAATCCTTTAAAGTTTGATCAGACTTGCTTTCTTGAATCCGTTTTAAGGATTTGTGTTTTCTTAATGCGAGCACTATGCAATTTTAGTTCACTATCTTTTCAGGTTACTTAAAAGTTTGATCAGACTTGTTTTCTAGTTAGCATTTTAAGGTTTTGTCTTTTCTTTCTTGATCACCATATCTACAGGTCATTTAGCCTTTCATCAGATTTACTTATAATTTTCAGTCTTGGTATATTGCATTTTTTAAGTGCGGGGGGCTCCGCCCCCCGAGCCCCCCGTCTTTTTCAATACCATCTCTTCGTGTTACTTAAAAGTTTCATCAGTCGTGCTTTGCTTTTTTCTTTTCGTTGTGCAATATTGTTTTTTCTTCGTGCCTCCCGTCTGGTTTGGTCACCACATCTTCTTCTTCTTCGAATTCTTTAAAGTTTGATCAGCCTTGCTTTGTTGATTCCGTTTTTAAGGATTTGTGTATTATAATGCGAGCACTAAGCCATTTTAGTTCAATATATTTTCAGGTTGCTTTTATGTTTGATCAGACTTGTTTTCTTGTCAGCGTTTTAAGGTTTTACGTTTTCTTCATCACCATATCTACAGGTCACTTAGCCTTTTATCAGATTTAATTGAATTTTTCAGTTTTAGCAAATGACATTTTCTGAGTGCTCTGCCCCCCGAGCCTCCTGTATTTTTAAATACCATCTCTTCGTGCTGCTTAAAAGTTTTATCAGTCTTGCTTTTTTCTTTCCGTGTTGCGGTATAATTAACTTAGTGCCTTCCGTCTCTGTTAGTCACCATCTCTTTAGAATACCTAAAAGTTTGGTCAAACCTGCTTTCTTGTTTCCGTTTCACTAATGCGAGTACTATGCCACTATCGTTCACTATCTTTTCGGGTTACTCAAAAGGTTGTGCAGACTTGCTTACTCGTTAGTGAAGGTTTTGTGTTTTCTTGATCACCATATCTACACGTAACTTCTTAGCCTATCATCAGATTTACTTTATTTTTCTGTTTTAGCATGTTATACATTTTTTTTTCAATAACATCTTTTCGTGTTATTTAAAAGTTTCATCAGGCGTGCTTTCTTCTTTCCGTTGTGCGATATTGTTTTTTCTTCGTGCTTCCCGTCTGGTTGGGTCGCCATCTCTTTAGAATCTTTTAAAGTTTGATCAGACTTGCGTTCTCGATTCCGTTTTAAGTTTTTGTGTTTTCTTAATGCGAGCACTATGCCATTTTAGTTCACTATCTTTTCAGGATACTTAAAAGTTTGATGAGACTTGCTTTCTTTTTAGCCTTTTAGGGTTTTGTTTTTTCTTGATCACCATATATCTACAGGTAACTTAGCCTTTCATCAAAGCTACTTGAATTTTTCAGTTTTAGCATGTAGCATTTTGTTAGAGCGGGGGGCTCCGCCCCCCGAGCCCCCCGTTTTTTTCGATACCATCTCTTCGTATTGCTTAAGTTTCATCAGCCTTGCTTTCTTTTTTCCGTTGTACGATATTGTTTTTTTTCTTATTGCCTCTTGTCTCTGTTAGTCACCATCTCTTTAAAAATACTTAAAAGTTTAATCAAACGTTGTTTGAGATTGTTTATATTTTGTCTAAACACATACTGACGCTGAACGGCCCTCGAGCTGTCAACTTAAACTTTGCATCAGCTGTATTAAAATTAAAGAAATTAATTGTACATAGTAATAACATTTAAATATATCACTCATTAACTTCAAATTTGTGTAAGAGGTCGTAGTAGACGTAGTAATATAGTGAACGTATGTTTTAACGCGAGCGCAGTGGGTAAAAGCTAGTAAAACAATGCACAAATTACAGACCAATCCACTCACTTCGCCATTGCGAAAACTCTGCTGCGGACGGCACCTCAGGGAAAACTACTGTTTAAAGCTCACAGATGGCGCTACTGGTAGCACTTATGCGCGTATCATATTTCATTAACTTTCCGTAAATATTTATACGTCAAAGGATAAAATTGATTTTAAATAATTTTATTTTGATTATTGTCTCTCAAGAAAGTAAAAAACAACTTATTTATTCATTTCAAATTTTCTCCGCGTCTCAGTACGTTTATGAAAAGAGGGTCAATATTTATAAACTACTGAGTAAATACATGATTTTTATATGCAATAATAGCGTGGTAGTTCCCATTGTTGCATCGAGAAATTAATAATAACAAAATTGTGTTCAGTTTTGTTTCATAAAATAATCATTTCGTGTACCACTAACGCCATCTACTGCCCCAGTGTCCGTAACTCGGCGACTCGTCCAACCTCAGAGCTATTGTCCCCCGGTGGGTAGCGCAGGCCGGCCCCCCGCGGGGTACGCTACGCGTGGTGCTAAATTCAAATTCACGACTCTAATGGATGACGCTATGAGATGCACACGACTTCATTCGCGTATTTTTTCTTTACCGTAGACGGAAAAAAAGTATCCTATAACCATCTTCGGATGTCCAGCTATCCCTGTACCAAAAATGGTTAAAATCCGTCCAGCCATTTCGGCGTGATTGGAGGACAAAGGATTTTATGAAAACAGATGGCGCCAGGTTGGCACGGCGACGCGTGTCCATACAAAACAACAATCAAGCTGCATCACGCTATCAATATTTTTCCTGAAGTAAGTTAGGCCAAACACAAACAATACAAAAATTTGCGCCTAATGTTCTAAATGTTGGTTGGTAAAACATATTTAAAAATGTATTTAATTAACTTAAATTCATTCGAAATACTTCTATTTCAATTACACTCGATAAAATGGCATTAAAAAATCTTTTTTATTCATTAACATTTATTATTGCGTCTCCGGGCTTTTTTATGGTCAATACTTACAAACTACAGAAGAATATAATTGCATATTCAATAAAAGAGCATTAATTAGTTCCTATGGTCGCAAATTGTGTTTTTAAAGAAATGCTTATTTTTTTTTCAATTTTCGCTTCATTTGTAAACATTTAAAGAAATGTATGTTTTTTTTTGAGCATGAGCCAATTTATAACGAACATTGCCACTCATATTTTCGTCTGTGTTGGTCGATAATTGGCGCCATCTTTTCTATCTAACTAAGACGGTTTCCGTAACTCAACGCCTCAAACAACCTTAACCTTATTGTTAATACCGGTGGGCCGCGCGGAGGTATTATGTCGAATTCATACTTTTTAGTTTTTGTACACGTAAGAGCCACGCGGGGGTCGCGTCGTTCTAAATTCAAAATCACAAACGCTGTCATTATAAGGTTTACACATTGTAAGGAAAATATTTCATGGAATTTATGTTTTCAAAGATAAATATTAATCATAATAAAAAGTATCCTATAACCATCTTTGGATGTTCAGCTATTCCTGTACCAAAATTAGTAGCTTTTTATCCAGCCGTTTCGGCGTGATGCGAGGACAATGGTTTTTTTTAAAACAGATGGCGCCAGGTTGGCACGGCGACGCGTGTCCATACAAAACAACTATCAGGCTGCATCACGCTATCGAGATTTTTCCTGAAATCATGACCTCCCTCCATAGAAAATTTATTTTCAATACATATTTAGGATTTTATAATAGTATAGATATAAAACGAAAGGCTCTTTCGAAAACCAAGCTACAATCTAGTAGAAAACGGCCAAATTCATTTTGATGAATCAAATAACAAATAACTCGTTATTTGAAGACTTTACACTCCGCTTTGAAAATTTTAAGTACTTGATCTAAATTTATCGCCACAAACAGTAATGAAGAAAACAATTACACAACAGTTTGTAGACCCAATTCCTGTGACATACGTAAATATCCACCTGCTTCGTATTTCAACTATCTTGAACAATGTGTGTTAGGAAAAGCAATTAACAACCTAACCAATTACTAGGAGGTACGCGTAATCGGGTAAATATTTATCCTATTGGAGTTAGACTATGGCAGCTATTCCTGTATTACAATTGATTAAATTCCATCCAGCCGTTTCAGCGTGTAATCAGCGTGTGTAAACTCCTACATCGCGCTTATAATGACTCTTCTCCATAGTAAACTGATTTTCGATAAACATTATAGAAATTAATAAATATTAGTATAGATTACGTGTATATTAAGCACGACGACCACGACTACACAAAAAGACAAATAATCAGGTAACCCACAATTAGCAAAAATATCGAGAAAGAACGTATCTACCTACCTGCCTTGAATATGAACAAAACTCAGCTTGGTATATGATTTCATCTTATGACTGACCAATAGGAACATCCCAAATCATTGTCAACCCATTTCAACACCAGTGGGTACTTCAAAAACCGTAACCGGCATCTACCCACAACAAAAAAAAAACAGTTCACGGTCGTCTATATAATGCCAGAAAGCGCGGCGCCGCGCTCAGTCTCATATCAACCGCCGTACTATAAACAACAAGATGACCGGCCGCGGCAAAGGAGGCAAAGGACTTGGGAAAGGAGGAGCCAAGAGACACAGAAAAGTGCTCCGAGACAACATCCAAGGCATCACGAAACCGGCTATCCGTCGTCTCGCTCGCCGCGGCGGAGTGAAGCGAATCTCTGGTCTAATTTACGAGGAAACCCGAGGCGTTCTCAAGGTGTTTCTAGAAAATGTGATCAGGGATGCTGTCACGTATACAGAGCACGCGAAGAGAAAAACCGTGACGGCTATGGACGTCGTTTACGCGTTGAAGCGGCAAGGCAGGACGCTGTATGGTTTCGGCGGGTAGACTCGTATTATGGAATGATTTATTTTAGTTTTCGTGTAGTTGGTTTTGTATTAATTTGGTAACGTTCACTGGCAAGGCCCTTTTCAGGGCCGCAGTCGTTCCGTGTTTTGCACGGACGTCAATCAAACTTAAAAATAAGATTGGTAGAAGTAAGTACGCAAGCATAAATATTAAATAGTCAATTCATAGAATTCGGGCTCTAAGTAGACCCACTGGTGGTATAAATGTAGATATTCTGTAAATAAAAACTACTTTAAACGAGGGTTTTATAGGTATGTACTTAACTGGTCAAATTCATTGGATATACATTGCACAACACATACGTTGCCATTTCAAACCACAAGATATACGAGTACTTACATTGATCGGTAATAGTACCTGTACAATTGTACATAGTACCTGTGAATTTACGTTTAGTAGTAGGTAGGTAATTTCACATGGTTTGTTCTCTTTCTTCCATGGTTCTCCTGAATATAAACTATAAGCAAGAATAACATTCACTAAAACCCAAGGTGACACCTTGGGTTTTATTTAAAACTCGAAAATTTCAAAAGTATTTCGGTGACATAGACATCACTACATAGTATAAAACAAAGTCGCTTTCTCTGTCCCTATGTCCCTTTGTATGCTTAAATCTTTAAAACTACGCAACGGATTTTGATGCGGGTTTTTTTAATAGATAGAGTGATTCAAGAGGAAGGTTTATATGTATAATACATGCATCATTTATCAGCATTACACCCGTGCGAAGCCGGGGCGGGTCGCTAGTAGAATATATAATTTCAAAAAACCTTTTAACCTATGAAATATTTATAAAATTCATTTTATTTATTTATTTATTGATACAAAATCCACAGCACAAGTTACAATATTTTTTTTAACAGATACATATTTGTTTAACTTTGGCCAATTGAATGTGTCTTAGTATGAATACGAAATAAGTGTATAATGTATACCTATTTAGTATTTAGGTAATACACAAGTTTCTGTTTGTTCTCTCCTTATAAAAATGATTCGCATTTGCAATAGGTTTAAAAATATCTCATTTTGGGCAGGTAGCTACTAATTTTGGTCTGGACTTGAACTAATCAGGGTTTAAGTAGGTAATTGTGGACAAATATTGGTTTAGCCATATTAGGCAGGTAACCTACGTGTTACTTTTATAATACTTGTCTTCCTACTGGACCTACTGGTAAATAGTAGGTTATAGGAATACGATTATTTAGGAAATATATTTAGGTACCTCCGTAAATAACGGTAAATTTGTTGGCTCCCTCATTTTAGAAACGGAGGGTAGATATTATCACACTTAAACTTATCTACCCCCAACTTATTTCTACTATCTACGTTAGTGGGGATGTGACTGCCACTATAAAACAACTAGCACTTATAGCCTCCGCGCACAAAGTAAAACTGTAATATTTAAGTAAATATACAGACACTATAATTAAGGTTAGGTTAGTTAATCCGTTGAAATACAAAAATGGCTCGTACGAAACAAACTGCGCGGAAATCAACTGGCGGGAAGGCTCCAAGGAAGCAGCTAGCCACTAAAGCGGCAAGAAAAAGCGCACCGGCGACAGGAGGCGTGAAGAAACCACACAGATACAGACCAGGGACAGTGGCGCTGCGGGAAATAAGAAGATACCAAAAAAGCACAGAGCTTCTAGTCAGGAAGCTGCCTTTTCAACGACTCGTCCGCGAAATCGCGCAGGATTTTAAGACAGATCTGAGATTCCAGAGTTCCGCTGTAGCGGCATTACAAGAAGCGAGCGAGGCGTATTTAGTAGCATTGTTCGAGGATACGAATCTATGTGCTATTCACGCTAAGCGAGTGACGATAATGCCGAAGGACATACAGCTTGCGCGGCGCGTGAGGGGAGAGCGCGCGTAATAGCCGTGATTGATTTTTATTGTATGTATATACGGATTATTTTATTGTAGAGAATCTCGGACAAAGCCCTTTTAAGGGCTGCAATTTTTCTCGTTTCTACAGGCGTCAATCAAAAAACTTAGGTCAATTGTCTACCTAAACGAAAATAAATTTTCGAACCCGGTGTCAATTTGAGGTACGGGTGTGAATTGTCTCTTACTCGAATTGACATTTCATATTTTTATCCAGGCTATTTTCCGATATAATCAAATAACGATAAAAAATTACAACCACATTTTTATTTTTCGAAAATATCCAATTGATTAAAAATCCATTAAGGCGGATTTAGTATGAAAATTGTACCATTGTTCTTTTTGTAGGTTTTAGTGCTGATTCAGACTACGTTGCTTTGGGTTCTGTGATAAGGTAATGAAATTAAGGTATGGAATCCTGTTTTTTAGTATTTGTTGTACGTAATAGTGGCAACAGAAATACACCATCCGTGAAAATGTCTACTTTCTAACTATCACGGTTCATGAGATACAGCCTGGTGACAGACGGACGGACGGACAGCGAAGTCTTAGTAATAGGGCCCCATTTTACCCTTTGGGTACGGAACCCTAGCAACGTCCACAACCATTTCCACTGCTGCGTGCCTAAAAGATTGACAGTCTTGTTTATAGAAACAAGGTAATTGTTGTCCTGAGAAGGACATTTTCTAATTAAATCAGCAGGCAAAATCAATTTCTTCAATCCATCACGTTAAATTACTCTTCGCTAGATTCATGATCCGCTCGTCATATAATAAATACATCCATCAGTCTTCCATCGCATTTAATGCCTTTCACGTTTCACCTGTCAAATCTTGACTATCTTCGTGGCAACATTTTCATCCTTAATCTACTTATTCTATTCCTCCTGTGATTGAGCTGGCTTGATAGTCTTCTTCGGTAGCAGCTCCTTCCGAATAGAAGGTAACACGCCTCCGTTGGAAATGACGACCCCAGCTAACAGTTTCCGTAGTTCATCGTCGTTTTTCACTGCTAGAAGTATATGGCGAGGTGCGACACGACTCCTGTTGTTTTCTTGGGCAGCACCAGCCGCTAATTCCAGGATTTCAGCAACCAGATACTCTGCTACTCCAGCAAGGTACACTGCAGCACCGACGCCAACTCTCCTCGCGTAGTTCCCATTCTTCAACAGCCGATGTATGCGGCCGACAGGGAAAATGATCCCAGCCTTCGACGAACGCGTCTTATTCTTCTTGCCTTTCTCTGAGTCCATGGCGAAACGACTACAATTTTAGCTTTCGGTGGCATGTTAATAAAATGCAGGTCTCACAACTAGCGGGGAAGCGACGGAGCAAATTCACGGCGACCAATGGGAGGAGGCGTAGGGAAATCACTTCCACCCTCAATAGAATTAAATCATATTAACAAAGGCAGAATCGTTATCTTAAATATAAATTGTATTGAGGGTAGATATAAATTGCAGATGTTTCTCCTACCCTCAACTTAATTCGTTCGAGAATATTCTTCTTTTGATTGGTTTACAATTATTTACTTAATTCATGCGACTGATGTTGAATTATACAATATGGTGTAATTTTATTTTTTTGAAATATGTGACAAAATAAATTTTGTTTTTTTTTCAGAATCCTCATAATTTAACAAAACAAAAATTGTATAACAACCATGAATTGAAACGCACTTTTTCACGATGAAAATGACAAAAAACTTAGTCTCCTCTCCATACAAATATTGGTACCCAACCCACAAATGACTTCATATGTAGGCAGGCCATATCTCTGGAGCATTTTTAGCGCTCTGTAGGAATGTTGAACACAGATGGCCATTTCCGACTTTTAGAGCAATCTCAGTGTAGGTAGTCCCACAGACTTGATCCCAATAAAAAAATAAAATCGATTGACATCCTCAAAAAGAAGTTGTCCGCGCGCCTATTGTAACGTGCACTGGTTGTGTGAGTTGAGTCCAGGGATAGCTGGACATCCAAAAATAGTTATAAATATAGGTTATTTTTACCCGACTACGATAAAGAAATAGTACATTACATCAGAGGCCGGGAAAATTTGGATTTCCGGCCAAGTAGGTAGGTATATACAGGCACGGATAGTGATACGAGGTATGTATAGTGCTTTTCTCAAACATACAATGAAATAAAAAAATATACTTCAAAGAACAACATTTTATTAATTGACAAATAGGACATTTTTAGTCTAACAACCAACCTTTAAAAACAAAACCTGCTTTTTGTCAAACCAGCCAGCTGTGTGAATGACCTTGTTGTTGAAACCAAAAAAAAGTTACTTTGCAGGCCTAGGCCTGAAAAGCAGTATGAAATCGCTTTACAGTCCTCTCGAGTTCTTGCGCCCAAAAAGCGATACTTCCGAGCCTATTATAAGGAACGTAAAGACAATATTTCATTGCATGTTTGAGAAAAAATGTTTTACTGGGACGAAGTTGCTCCAATCTATACTATTATAAAATCCTAAATATGTATTGAAAATAAATTTTCTATGGAGGGAGGTCATGATTTCAGGAAAAATCTCGATAGCGTGATGCAGCCTGATAGTTGTTTTGTATGGACACGCGTCGCCGTGCCAACCTGGCGCCATCTGTTTTAAAAAAAACCATTGTCCTCGCATCACGCCGAAACGGCTGGATAAAAAGCTACTAATTTTGGTACAGGAATAGCTGAACATCCAAAGATGGTTATAGGATACTTTTTATTATGATTAATATTTATCTTTGAAAACATAAATTCCATGAAATATTTTCCTTACAATGTGTAAACCTTATAATGACAGCGTTTGTGATTTTGAATTTAGAACGACGCGACCCCCGCGTGGCTCTTACGTGTACAAAAACTAAAAAGTATGAATTCGACATAATACCTCCGCGCGGCCCACCGGTATTAACAATAAGGTTAAGGTTGTTTGAGGCGTTGAGTTACGGAAACCGTCTTAGTTAGATAGAAAAGATGGCGCCAATTATCGACCAACACAGACGAAAATATGAGTGGCAATGTTCGTTATAAATTGGCTCATGCTCAAAAAAAAACATACATTTCTTTAAATGTTTACAAATGAAGCGAAAATTGAAAAAAAAATAAGCATTTCTTTAAAAACACAATTTGCGACCATAGGAACTAATTAATGCTCTTTTATTGAATATGCAATTATATTCTTCTGTAGTTTGTAAGTATTGACCATAAAAAAGCCCGGAGACGCAATAATAAATGTTAATGAATAAAAAAGATTTTTTAATGCCATTTTATCGAGTGTAATTGAAATAGAAGTATTTCGAATGAATTTAAGTTAATTAAATACATTTTTAAATATGTTTTACCAACCAACATTTAGAACATTAGGCGCAAATTTTTGTATTGTTTGTGTTTGGCCTAACTTACTTCAGGAAAAATATTGATAGCGTGATGCAGCTTGATTGTTGTTTTGTATGGACACGCGTCGCCGTGCCAACCTGGCGCCATCTGTTTTCATAAAATCCTTTGTCCTCCAATCACGCCGAAATGGCTGGACGGATTTTAACCATTTTTGGTACAGGGATAGCTGGACATCCGAAGATGGTTATAGGATACTTTTTTTCCGTCTACGGTAAAGAAAAAATACGCGAATGAAGTCGTGTGCATCTCATAGCGTCATCCATTAGAGTCGTGAATTTGAATTTAGCACCACGCGTAGCGTACCCCGCGGGGGGCCGGCCTGCGCTACCCACCGGGGGACAATAGCTCTGAGGTTGGACGAGTCGCCGAGTTACGGACACTGGGGCAGTAGATGGCGTTAGTGGTACACGAAATGATAATTTTATGAAACAAAACTGAACACTATTTTGTTATTATTAATTTCTCGATGCAACAATGGGAACTACCACTCTATTATTGCATATAAAAATCATGTATTTACTCAGTAGTTTATAAATATTGACCCTCTTTTCATAAACGTACTGAGACGCGGAGAAAATTTGAAATGAATAAATAAGTTGTTTTTTACTTTCTTGAGAGACAATAATCAAAATAAAATTATTTAAAATCAATTTTATCCTTTGACGTATAAATATTTACGGAAAGTTAATGAAATATGATACGCGCATAAGTGCTACCAGTAGCGCCATCTGTGAGCTTTAAACAGTAGTTTTCCCTGAGGTGCCGTCCGCAGCAGAGTTTTCGCAATGGCGAAGTGAGTGGATTGGTCTGTAATTTGTGCATTGTTTTACTAGCTTTTACCCACTGCGCTCGCGTTAAAACATACGTTCACTATATTACTACGTCTACTACGACCTCTTACACAAATTTGAAGTTAATGAGTGATACATTTAAATGTTATTACTATGTACAATTAATTTCTTTAATTTTAATACAGCTGATGCAAAGTTTAAGTTGACAGCTCGAGGGCCGTTCAGCGTCAGTATGTGTTTAGACAAAATATAAACAATCTCAAACAACGTTTGATTAAACTTTTAAGTATTTTTAAAGAGATGGTGACTAACAGAGACGGGAGGCAATAAGAAAAAAAACAATATCGTACAACGGAAAAAAGAAAGCAAGGCTGATGAAACTTAAGCAATACGAAGAGATGGTATCGAAAAAAACGGGGGGCTCGGGGGGCGGAGCCCCCCGCTCTAACAAAATACTACATTCTAAAACTGAAAAATTCAAGTAGCTTTGATGAAAGGCTAAGTTACCTGTAGATATATGGTGATCAAGAAAAAACAAAACCCTAAAAGGCTAAAAAGAAAGCAAGTCTCATAAAACTTTTAAGTATCCTGAAAAGATAGTGAACTAAAATGGCATAGTGCTCGCATTAAGAAAACACAAAAACTTAAAACGGAATCGAGAACGCAAGTCTGATCAAACTTTAAAAGATTCTAAAGAGATGGCGACCCAACCAGACGGGAAGCACGAAGAAAAAACAATATCGCACAACGGAAAGAAGAAAGCACGCCTGATGAAACTTTTAAATAACACGAAAAGATGTTATTGAAAAAAAAATGTATAACATGCTAAAACAGAAAAATAAAGTAAATCTGATGATAGGCTAAGAAGTTACGTGTAGATATGGTGATCAAGAAAACACAAAACCTTCACTAACGAGTAAGCAAGTCTGCACAACCTTTTGAGTAACCCGAAAAGATAGTGAACGATAGTGGCATAGTACTCGCATTAATGAAACGGAAACAAGAAAGCAGGTTTGACCAAACTTTTAGGTATTCTAAAGAGATGGTGACTAACAGAGACGGAAGGCACTAAGTTAATTATACCGCAACACGGAAAGAAAAAAGCAAGACTGATAAAACTTTTAAGCAGCACGAAGAGATGGTATTTAAAAATACAGGAGGCTCGGGGGGCAGAGCACTCAGAAAATGTCATTTGCTAAAACTGAAAAATTCAATTAAATCTGATAAAAGGCTAAGTGACCTGTAGATATATGGTGATGAAGAAAACGTAAAACCTTAAAACGCTGACAAGAAAACAAGTCTGATCAAACATAAAAGCAACCTGAAAATATATTGAACTAAAATGGCTTAGTGCTCGCATTATAATACACAAATCCTTAAAAACGGAATCAACAAAGCAAGGCTGATCAAACTTTAAAGAATTCGAAGAAGAAGAAGATGTGGTGACCAAACCAGACGGGAGGCACGAAGAAAAAACAATATTGCACAACGAAAAGAAAAAACCGGCCAAGTGCGAGTCGGACTCGCGCACCGAGGGTTCCGTACAAACATTTTCCATCCCTAAGTGTTTAAGTTAAGTTTGCACCTGGTATGTATAGCGCCCCATATAAATTAGGTGCAAACTTGCAAAGTTAGGTATTAAAAAAAAACTACTTACTAGATCTCGTTCAAAACAATTTTCGTTGGTAGTTTTTATAGTAATGTACATCATATGTTTTTTTTAGATTTTTCATTTTCTTATTTTAGAAGTTAGAGGGGGGGGGACCAACTTTTTTCCACTTTGGAAGCGTCTGTCACGCAAACTATTCGGTTTAGAAAAAAAATATTCTAGAAACCGCGATATCATTTTTGAAGACCTATCCATAGATACCCCACACGTATGTGTTTGATGAAAAAAAAAAATTTGAGTTTCAGTTCTAAGTATGGGGAGCCCCCAATATTTATTATTATTTTTTTATTTTTGCATCAAAATCTTAATGCGGTTCACAGAATACATCTACCTACCAAGTTTCAACAGTATAGCTCTTATAGTTTCGGAAAAAAATGGCTGTGACATACGGACGGACAGACGGACAGACGGACAGACGGACAGACGGACAGACGGACAGACAGACAGACAGACAGACATGACGAATCTATAAGGGTTCCGTTTTTTGCCATTTGGCTACGGAACCCTAAAAAGCAAAGCACGACTGATGAAACTTTTAAGTAACACGAAGAGATGGTATTGAAAAAGACGGGGGGGCTCGGGGGGCGCCCCCGCACTTAAAAAATGCAATATACCAAGACTGAAAATTATAAGTAAATCTGATGAAAGGCTAAATGACCTGTAGATATGGTGATCAAGAAAGAAAAGAAAGAAAAGACAAAACCTTAAAATGCTAACTAGAAAACAAGTCTGATCAAACTTTTAAGTAACCTGAAAAGATAGTGAACTAAAATTGCATAGTGCTCGCATTAAGAAAACACAAATCCTTAAAACGGATTCCAGAAAGCAAGTCTGATCAAACTTTAAAGGATTCTAAATGGGTGACCAAACCAGACGGGAGGCGACCAAACCAGACGGGAGGCGCGAAGAAAAAACAATATAACAAACGGAAAGAAAAAAGCAAGACTGGTGTAACTTTCAAGTTATCTGACGAGATAGATAACAAAAATGCAGTAGTGCTCACATTGAGAATACATAAACCTAAAAACGGTAACAGAAAAGCAATTCTGAACAAACGATTAAGTATTCTAAGGAGATGATGACCAAAAAAAGCGGGGCAGTAAGCAAGACAATATACCACAACGGAAAGAAGAGAACATGACTTTATTTAAGTAACCAATTGAGACAGTGCACAAAAATGTCGGAGGCCTCGCATTGAGAAAACAAAACAAGAAAGTAGAAATTGAATCTAAAATGAACAAGGAATCATGTCCGTGAAAGCATTCAAATATTCCAAAGATACAGTAAACAAAAAATATGGGGGGCTTGAGTTATGCCAAGCCAATGCCAAATGCCAAGTTATGCCAAGTGAACGTATTTTTTTTAACGCGTGCGAAGCCGCGGGCAAAAGCTAGTTATTAAATAAAACTATGAATAAATATATAAACGTTTTATTAAATACAATATCTGTCTATCAGCGCCACGTCCAGGGTGTCGTGTTCACCTCAGGGCGTGATCCGCTTGGGGTCGCGCGGGAACATGGAAGTCTTCCGGATGTTGTCCAGCCCCAGGTACAGCATCACAACTCGCTCCATGCCGATGCCGCCGCCTGCAGACAACAGTACAATGGCAACCTCAATCCCGAAGCATTCCTTTGCTTTAACCCTTTGTCCGCCAAAGACGGCAAATCACGTCATCGGGAATTCCTGCCACTGACGCCTATTGACGTCAAAAATTTCAATGGTCAAATTCAAACCACTAAATGTTCTATCTGTGTTTTTCAATCTCTGTCGATTTTGAAGCACTTTTTTTTTGGTTTAGCGTCAGTGGCACGGTGAATTGCTTTGCCGCTTGGCGCTCAAAGGGTTAAGAAGCCTAATTCCCTCTAAAAAAGTTTATTTTTTAGATTATGACAAGTTTTAATGTCAAGTGTCATTACACGAGTTTGTAACTCCTGTCACCCGAGTTACGTACGACGGTTTTCAGCACACTTGCTTGTAAATCATGGGTTTACTTGAAAAGCGGGCATATTGTATTGGGCGAGGGAATATGCTATTGTACACAGTTACCTATTGTTCATTATCTTGTTTTATACAAAAAACAAGATAATGATTATCTTGATTATCTTGTTTTATACAAAAAACAATATAATCAACAACGATTTGTGAAAACGCCAGCCATTCAGATAGTTCTAGGTAGTTGTTCTGCCTGGCTTGGGCCCCTGAGAGATGTAGGTTTGGGGCCCTTTACACACCTAAGCAACAAACATTAACGACACAATAATGAACCTCAAAACAGTACCTTAAGGTACATTATTCGATGGTTCATTTGCCGTCGTACAATGGAAAAATTTATACAAATTTTAATTAAATGAGTGAAGGCAGGAAACTTTTTGGTCTACACCCAGAAAAAAAGAAAGGGTAGAAAAATTAAATACGTATTTCTGTCTTACAACCGATACAAACGACAAGTTTGCACCAAAAATTTTACGTAACTGAGTTGAAGACAACGAGTCTTCCTCAAAAACTTAAGCAATATTAAGAGGCCTTATTCCTTTTAATTTTTTTTTTTCAAATGACAAATATATTGATAATTTCAACCAACTTTTTTAAGTGAATAATACTTTTCCCCGAGTTCTAGGTAGTAACATAGCGATTTCATGCTTTTATCGCGTGCAGTCGAAAATAAGTTTTAAAACAAATTTTCCGCGTGAATTTTGACAATTTCGAGTAAAAAAAAAAAAAAATTATTGTAGGTTTCAAATATATACCAATAAATCCCAATAGCCCTGTTCTAGGTAGTAACATCAATAATATGTTAAGAAACATGTTTAATAATAGAGAAAAATGTCTAAAGCAATCAGCATTTTAAAAGGAATAAGGCCTCTTAACGAAATTCTGGAACTGAATATCATACCTGCGTGCGGCGGACAGCCGAGTCGGAAGGATTCAATGTAGGCAGCGATTTTGCTTATGTCTGAAACAAATAGAAATAATTATTAACCTTTTAAGCGCCCCAGTCAACAAAGCAAAGCTATAATATGTTGTTGTGTGCCTCAACTCTCATGACTATACCTATAGGCCCACTTGTCTCATCTGAAGTCTGAAAAAACCAGCCAAGTGCGAGTCGGACTCGCGCACCGAGGGTTCCGTAAAAACACTTCCTATCTTAAGTGCCCGGGTTAAGTTACGTTTGAATACAAAAGAGGTGCAAAGTTAACGCAACCGATCACGTTTTTTGTATGGGAGCCCCACTTATATATTTATTTTATTCTGTTATAAGTATTTGTTGTTATAGCGGCAACAGAAATACATCATCTGTGGAAATTTCCACTGCCTAGCTATCACGGTTCATGAGATACAGCCTTTGTGTCATCATCCTCCTAGCCTTTGTCCCATTTTTTGAGAATGAATTCTCAATCGGGGTCGGCTACCTAAATCCCAAGATGTGGCGGAGGCACTAGTTTTTACGCAAGCGACTGCCACCTGACCTTCCAACCCAGAGGGGAAAGTAGGCCTTATTGGCTTATTAGGTGGTTTCCTCACGATGTTTTCCTTCACCGAAAAGCGAGTGGTAAATATCAAATGACATTCCGTACATAAGTTCCGAAAAACTCATTGGTACGGGCCGGGTTCGAACCCGCGACCTCCGGATTGAAAGTCGCATGCCCTAACCACTAGGCTACCACCGCTTTTTTACCTTTGTGTACGGAACCCTAAAATGGGAGTGTTCAAGATACGAACCGATGCCGTGGTGTCTGGCGCGCTCCGTCAGGAACTCCGGGTCGTGTATCCGCTGCGCGCCGCTGAGAATCTCCTCCCCGCGCATGAACATGTCGTACGAGTTGGACGCTTTCTGTAACAGACAATATAATTAACTTGCATTCGTTTGAAATGAATGAAACAAAGCGATTTTTAATATTATAGCTAGTTTATTTAAATAAAAAGAGATAGTAGAAACGGTCGCATAAGGCAACTGATTTCACAGTTGTCGTTGACATAAAAACGTTATATACTTCAACAGAAATGGTAGTCAGATCGTAGCTAAGAACCATCTTGACAGAGGCGTTCGATAAAAAAATATGTGTAGTAATAATCAGGCATCGGACTTATGATAGCACCTTAGGACTTTAGAGAGCTATGGAACCGATATTAACATTAAAATACAATTCATACTCATATTCATACTCATTTACGTACCTATTCCATTCCAAACTGCCTATATGGTTATTGTAGTTAAAATTCCCTAGCATTAAATGAGTAAAAATTATACAATACTACAAACTCCTAGATTTAACTATATTAATTGTTAATATCTTGCATTTTCTAGTCATTTGCTTATTCGATTTTTAATAGAACTCATTTTACTTCAGAAAACAAGGAAAAACTCGCAAATATTTACGTATTTTATGACGACGGAAAACAATCTGTACATTCTTTTGACTTTGACCTTGATTATAAAATTAAAATTGCAAATTAAATACACTTTTGATTATGAGTATGAAGATGAATTGTATTTTAGTGTTAATATCGGGCCCATAGCTCTCTAAACTCCTACCGTGCTATCAGAAGTCTAGTAATAATAAGCGAAAAAGTGAAACTGCATACCGATATTTCGTATAGAGCTGGATACCGGTATGATTTTTAGAGTAGTAGGGCCTCGTGCAGGGTCCGTCCGGATTGTTACTACCGTCTTGCCTGCTAACCCACCGCCAAACAGCAATGTTCGCATTGTTGTGTTCCGGTGTGGGGGTAAGATAGCCGGTGAAATTACTAGCATAGAGGCATTCTATCTTCGTCCTCCGGGTAGGCAAGCACTTGTGACTCCTCTGGTGTTGCAGGTGTCTATGGGCGACGGTAATCGCTTTCCATCAGGCGATACGTTTGCTCGTTTGCCCCCTATGACATAAAAAAAAAAATGAAGGCCTGCTTACCGGGTCGGCGGGGTCGGGCATGGTGTAGAAGGGCCGCACGGCCAGCGGGTACTTGTCCAGGATGTAGAAGTCGGTGTCGTACTTCGCCCGCACCAGTCTGCCAAGCAGCTTTTCATCCGGGGTGGACAGGTCGTCCTCCTCGCCTACCGTCACGCCTGACAAACAACACAGCATTATTTTAGTAATATAAATAGTTTTTGATCGTGATATTAAGTGTGTCAGTAATCACTACATAGTATAAAACAAAGTCGCTTTCTCTGTCCCTATGTCCCTTTGTATGCTTAAATCTTGAAAACCGCGCAACGGATATTGATGCGGTTTTTTTTAATAGATAGAGTGATTCAAGAGGAAGGTTTATATATCAGCATTGCACCCGTGCGAAGCCGGGGCGGGTCGCTAGTTAAATATAAAACTTTTTTAGCAAAATACTAGAACGAGTTTGATTTCAAGAAGGGCTTTCATTAAAGTAAAATGCAATTAAATAATAAATTTAAAATAAAATCAAGACTGGCTTTCATTAAAGTGAAATACAATGAAATTAAATAATAAATTAAATTTCATAAAAAATCTAATAAAGTGAAATAAAGAAGGGCTTTCATTAAAGTGAAATAAAATCAAATATACAAAAAAAAGAAAACGAAAAAAAAATAATAATAAACTAACGCAAGGTCAAATACAGTGTCTTAAATATTATCACACTAATATTATAAAGGCGAAAGTTTGTGAGTGTGTTTATGTGTATGTTTGTTACTTCTTCACGCTCGAGCGGCTGATCAATTTTGGTATGAAGGTAGCTGACATCTTGGATTAACACAGGCTACTTTTTTATCCCGAAAAAAAATGCGGTGTTCCCGTGGGCTGAGCGGGTAATACCACGCGGCGATGCTAGTAAAATATATCGTCTGTTGACAACCAAAACAAAGTAAGCTACTTAAAACAAAGCTCGCTGCCCTGCAAAACCACGTATCTTGTAAGTAGATTGACTATCTCAGTGTCAATCTACTTACAAGATAAGTGGTTTTGCAGGGCAGTGACAGACATTATAGTGAGTTTTGGTTGTCACCAGGGGATATACAGTAGACTGACCAGCCTCCCTCAGCATGCGCACGGCCTGCGGAAACTCCAGCCTCAGCGGTGGGTCCAGAAATTTGAAGGGCTCCACGCGGAACTGCTGCCCCACCGTCGCAATCTCCGCCGCGTACCTGCCAAGAGTACAGTCAGCGTCAAAACAAGTATAGTAAAAATTATATAAGCTAACCTAATCCACATAAGAACTGAATACCATTGAACAAACCACAACTGATGAACCACAAATTAAGATAACGAGCTCGTAGTAAAACCAGATTGTAACCACCTTGGAAGGTTAATATAGATTATCGACTCTATTTCCTTAGGCATGAAACTACAAAATACACTAACAGAATAATGGTAATCATACTTTTTTGGATTTTTACAACCGTCCGACTCTTCACAAGAACGTATTCTCTTGAAAAAGGACTATGAACTCTCATCATCAACCATTTTAAACCTATTCAACAAGGAATAAAGTTGAAAATTCAATATCCACGCAATGTAGTTCTAACCTTTTTTTGTAAGTAACTGGTTGGCGCCAGGTTGGCGCTTAACAGAACAAAAGCAGATGGGATTGTATGAGACACAATGCTATTGTGAATGCAGGTAAGTGGATTAGCTTAGCTTATATTATTTTAACTATAACAGACTTGACAGTCCTCGCTGTAAGCATCTACAAACTTCAAGTCATTAATTTTTCTTTACCATGGTTTTTTATAAATATTTTTTTTAGTAGCAATTTGACAGTTTGCAATAAAATTGGCTGATGGGATCCTTGGATTCGAAACCGAATAAAAGAAACTAGTCGATGGTTGACACTTGTGAATGACATGTGTAAGAATTAGTAATAATAGAGAATAGTCGGAAGATGTCCATGAAGGTCTGTGCGATGGTGTCCAGCACCTGGTAGTGCTGCTTGAAGGCATCTCCAGGTCCAGGAGCTAGTCCTGGTAGATACTCACTGGTCTCTAAACCCTCGGAAGATGTCGGTGAAGGTTTGTCCGATGGTGTCCAGCACCTCGTGGTAATGCTGCTTGAAGGCCATCTCCAGGTCCAGGAGCTAGTCCTGGTAGATACTCACTGGTCTCTCAACCCTCGGAAGATGTCGGTGAAGGTTTGTCCGATGGTGTCCAGCACCTGGTAGTGCTGCTTGAAGGCATCTCCAGGTCCAGGAGCTAGTCCTGGTAGATACTCACTGGTCTCTCAACCCTCGGAAGATGTCCATGAAGGTTTGTCCGATGGTGTCCAGCACCTGGTAGTGCTGCTTGAAGGCATCTCCAGGTCCAGGAGCTAGTCCTGGTAGATACTCACTGGTCTCTCAACCCTCGGAAGATGTCGGTGAAGGTTTGTCCGATGGTGTCCAGCACCTGGTAGTGCTGCTTGAAGGCATCTCCAGGTCCAGGAGCTAGTCCTGGTAGATACTCACTGGTCTCTCAACCCTCGGAAGATGTCGGTGAAGGTTTGTCCGATGGTGTCCAGCACCTGGTAGTGCTGCTTGAAGGCATCTCCAGGTCCAGGAGCTAGTCCTGGTAGATACTCACTGGTCTCTCAACCCTCGGAAGATGTCGGTGAAGGTTTGTCCGATGGTGTCCAGCACCTGGTAGTGCTGCTTGAAGGCCATCTCCAGGTCCAGGAGCTAGTCCTGGTAGATACTCACTGGTCTCTCAACCCTCGGAAGATGTCGGTGAAGGTTTGTCCGATGGTGTCCAGCACCTGGTAGTGCTGCTTGAAGGCATCTCCAGGTCCAGGAGCTAGTCCTGGTAGATACTCACTGGTCTCTCAACCCTCGGAAGATGTCGGTGAAGGTTTGTCCGATGGTGTCCAGCACCTGGTAGTGCTGCTTGAAGGCATCTCCAGGTCCAGGAGCTAGTCCTGGTAGATACTCACTGGTCTCTCAACCCTCGGAAGATGTCGGTGAAGGTCTGTCCGATGGTGTCCAGCACCTGGTAGTGCTGCTTGAAGGCATCTCCAGGTCCAGGAGCTAGTCCTGGTAGATACTCACTGGTCTCTCAACCCTCGGAAGATGTCGGTGAAGGTCTGTCCGATGGTGTCCAGCACCTCGTGGTAATGCTGCTTGAAGGCCATCTCCAGGTCCAGGAGCTAGTCCTGGGAGATACTCACTGGTCTCTCAACCCTCGGAAGATGTCGGTGAAGGTCTGTCCGATGGTGTCCAGCACCTCGTGGTAATGCTGCTTGAAGGCCATCTCCAGGTCCAGGAGCTAGTCCTGGGAGATACTCACTGGTCTCTCAACCCTCGGAAGATGTCGGTGAAGGTCTGTCCGATGGTGTCCAGCACCTCGTGGTAATGCTGCTTGAAGGCCATCTCCAGGTCCAGGAGCTAGTCCTGGGAGATACTCACTGGTCTCTCAACCCTCGGAAGATGTCGGTGAAGGTCTGTCCGATGGTGTCCAGCACCTCGTGGTAATGCTGCTTGAAGGCCATCTCCAGGTCCAGGAGCTAGTCCTGGGAGATACTCACTGGTCTCTCAACCCTCGGAAGATGTCGGTGAAGGTCTGTCCGATGGTGTCCAGCACCTCGTGGTAATGCTGCTTGAAGGCCATCTCCAGGTCCAGGAGCTAGTCCTGGGAGATACTCACTGGTCTCTCAACCCTCGGAAGATGTCGGTGAAGGTCTGTCCGATGGTGTCCAGCACCTCGTGGTAATGCTGCTTGAAGGCCATCTCCAGGTCCAGGCCTACGAACTCCGTGAGGTGTCGGTGCGTGTTGGAGTCTTCTGCGCGGAACACTGCTCCCACTGTATACACCTGGAACAAAAAATGAAATAATCTTAAAACATGCCAAAGCGTTTTCACATTTAAGAGGCCTTATTCCTTTTAATTTTTTTTTTTTATATTATATTAATATACTTATTGATAATTTCAACCAACTTTTTGAAGTGAATAATACTTTCCCCCGAGTTCTAGGTAGTAACGTAGCTATTTCATGCTTTTCTGCGTGCAGTGGAAAATAAGTTGAAAAAAACTAAATTTCCGCGTGAATTTTGTCAATTTCGAGTAGTTTTTGAAACAAAAATTATCAATAAAAATTACTTTAGGTTTGAAATATATACCAATAAATCCCATTAGCCCTGTTCTAGGTAGTAACACCAATAATATGTTAAATAACATGTTTCATCATAGAGAAAAATTACAAAAACAATCAGCATCTTCAAAGGAATAAGGCCTCTTAATTCTAGTTAGTAAAGTATAAAACAAAGTCGCTTCTGTCTGTCAGTGTCTGTCCCTATTATGCTTAGATCTTTAAAACTAAACCAACGGATTTTGATGCGGTTTTTTTGAGTGATTCAAGGGAAAGGTTTATATGTATAATACCTGCATAGTATATTTATTACCAGCATTGCACCCGTACAAAGCCGAAAAAGTCTAATAATAAATTGTTGTTGTGTTACTAGTAGCCCAACAGGGCTTCAGTCCACGCAATATTGGGTTTTTTTTTGTGGTAGTAATTTATTTTACCGTCAACGACAAATTTTTGGTAACTGACGTTGAAAGTCAGTGTCACTGATGTAAACAAAGAAGAGACAGAACTCCGCGGATTTCAAGTAATTTTTGCATATTTATTATCATTGTGAATAGCCAAACTATTCACTGCGATGAGTAATTTTTTTGTCCAATAGGATTCACTATTTAGTTCGCAAGAAGAACGAAGGAATGAGCAGCATTCCGGTACACAAAGTTTTGAATTTGTTCGATGACAAGTCCTTAACAAATCGGTACTGACGTTTAATAATGCAAATATATGACGTATGCACATTATTGCCATATGAAAGCTGTATGTAGCGCCACTATCCCTGGGCAGGACTCTTGAGGTACGTCACTGTGAACAACAGGTTACATCCACGAACCTTGTCGAAGTCGGCGGCGATGGCCATCACAAGCAGATGTACAGTACAGTAATGCGCGAGGTACGTCACCGTGAACAACGGGTTATAGTACATTTTTTTTAAACTAAGCTCATCCACTTAATTGGTTAACCACAAATTAAGATAACGAGCTCGTAGTAAAAGCAGATTGTAACCACCTCGGAAGGTTAATATAGATTATCGACTCTATTTCCTTGGACATTTTGTAATTATGTAAGCTATGAAAGCAATAAATAAACTGATAACATTAGACTACAAAATACACTAACAGAATAATGGTGATGGTAACTTTTTTGGAATTTTACAACCGCCCGACTCAACAAGAACGTACTCTCTAGAAAAAGGACTATGAACTCTCATCATCAACCATTTTAAACCTATTCAACAAGGAATAAGGTTGAAAATTCAATATTCACGCAATGTAGTTCTAACCTTTTTTTGTAAGTAACTGGTTGGCGGCTGAAATCGGGTGAAATCTTGCAACTCAATTTTGAAGCAGATATCGTCAACCGATTGAGCTGAAATTATGCATACTTACTTAACTTTGATGACAATACAATAATACGGTACCATGGGGCTGATCTGATGATGGAGCCGGAAGGTGGCCATAGGAACTCTATAATAGAAAAAGCAATCCCACCGAGCTTGGGCTCTTTAGAATCGTCTCAGTGAGCATTTGATGGATATCCAAAGAAAAGTACAGTCGGCTATAAAAGCTTGCCACTAAAATGTCATTTTTGACAGAAACTTATCCATACTAATATTATAAATGCGAAAGTGTGTCTTTCTGTCTGTCTGTCTGTCTGTCTGTCTGTCTGTCTGTTACCTCTTCACGCTTAAACCGCTGAACCGATTTAGATGAAATTTGGTATGGAGATAGTTTGAGACCCGGGAAAGGACATAGGATACTTTTCATCCCGAACAAATTTAGTGTTCCCGTGGGATGAGCGGGTAACACCGCGGGGCACAGCTAGTTTACTATACACATGCACGAACCTTGTCGAAGTCGGCGGCGATGGCCATCTGCTTGTAGAGCTGAGGGCTTTGCGCGAGATACGCTGAACTCTTGAAGTAAGATACCGTAAACACATTGGCGCCGCCCTCGGACGCCGCTGAGATTATCTTCGGTGTGTGGATTTCTACGAAACCTGAGAAACAAGGGTAAATCCATACTAATATTATAAATGCGAAAGTGTGTCTGTCTGTTACCGCTTCACGCTTAAATCGCTGAATCGATTTTGATGAAATTTGCCATGGAGATAGTTTAAGATCCGAGGAAGGACATAGGATAGTTTTCATCCTGGAAATTATCCCTAAAAAGATTGAAAAGTGAGTAAGTAATTCATGATGACATTGATGACCCTGTAGGAAATGTAATTATTAGACCAAAAGCACAATTGCTCTTACATTTGCTTAGGCGCTTTCAATAATCCCTTTTATTAATTAAGGTGATTAGGTGGGTATCTATCGTGTTGTACGAGGTCGCTTTCATACTTCCAAGTTCCACGCGGACGTAGTCGCGGGCAAAAGCTAGTACATTTATAAAACGTATTTTTTTTATTCAAAAAATGTACGCCACTATTTTTTATTTAAACCATTAATACAAAGATCAAAGCTTGCAGAAAAAATTAAAACGGAGCTACCTGGCGGAAGTGACCGGGAATCGAACCCGGTACCACTGGATTACCAGTCCAGCGCGTTAACCACTGCGCTATCGAATACGAAGTGAGTTCATACGAATTTTTCCTTATGCTTTGTGTGTCGATCTTTGCATTGTTTAAGGGTAAATAAGATTAGACATTTTGTGTCAGCAGCGGAAGTAGCTACTAGCTATGCAGTATGATCTGTACAATTCTTATTTTTTGGATAATGTGTGTATATAGTTTTGTATTGTCCGTCGAGTTGGTTCTTATCTATGTTTAGTGGAAATGGGACAGTAGTTTCCAAGTTATTTAGCTTTAATTGGAACAAGTGACAAGATCTCAGCCAATAATGAAGCTAAGAATTTAAAATTATGTAGTTATGTTCAGTTTTAGTAGCATTTTCTATATCACTCAATGAATGAGAGTCTCACCAGACCACATGTGTCGGGGGTGTTTTAAATTCTGAATTTAAGTTTTTAATCGAAAGCCTTCTCTGTTGAGATGGTTCTTAGCTATGTTTAGTTCAATCTGAGGCTTTTCAACCCTCCAAAACAATGCATGTAATGGGTCCAGTCGTATACAATAAACTACCTTCACATATAAAAGACACGCCAAGCCTTGCCAGTTTTAAATTTGAACTAAAAAATGGCTTGTTGAGCAATCGTTCTACAGTATAGAAGAATTTCTAAACTGGGATAAATAATAGGTATTATAGGTCGATTCACTAAAGCTGGCACGAATGGAATGAATGAGTGAACGATAATATTTATGTGTGCGTCACAGAATGATTACATACAGGTTGATACAATAAGTGATTATGAATGTGAAAATTATCGAACCAAATTAAATTCAAAATGACGAATGGCTTTTTTTTTCAAAATTTCAAATTGGTGCTAGGAAGCTGAAACTCGGTATCGGGGGGCATTTGGGGCTCACAAATATGAATCTGAAATCAGTGTCCGAAAATTCGGTCAAAGTCGGAAAATATCGAAAAAAACAATATTTGTATGGAATTTTTTTTTTTTGGAGTCCTGTATCTCGTAAACGGCTGGAGATGGGTAGGGGGATGCTCAAACAAATATCATAGGGGACCCCACCCGAGTACAGTCGTGAAAAAAAAAAACAAAATGGCGACTTTTTTTTTTTGAAAATTTCAAATTGGTCCGAGGGGGCTGAAACTCGGTATTGGAGGGCTTTTGGGTCCTCCGACTCAGAATATGAAATCGGATTTTGAATATTCGGTCAACTTCGGATAACATCGGACAAACAAAATTTAGTAATCTTAGCTTGACGGAGGGCCGAGCCATTTCTGAGCATAACTTATTGAATCGAATGGGTCTTAGCCTCGGATACTAGTACTTTCAATGAAAACTATATTGAATAAAATCGGTCGTGCCGTTTTTGAGTTATTGCAAAATTTCATAATTTTCTTTAAAATGACGTAAGTGCCGCGCGGTGTCCCTACACTTCGAACGCTACACATATTGGTTAAGTGCCAAACTATATTAAAACATTTCGCTCAATCTGTTACGTATTATAGATAACTTCCAAAAGATAATAAGTAAATTACTGTTACTTGGCGTGTACGACCTTTTTATAGGGCTTGAAATCTTTCTCGTAATTTTCGCCTATTGTGAAGAACGGGCAACTACGGGACCCTACACTGAGCAGTGAGCGTGGCCCGACATGCTCTTGGCCGGTTTTTTATAATTCGAACTAGCTGTCCGTCACCTATTAATTCTTGACATTAACCCTTTACCAGGGCGCGAAGACAAGAAGAAAATGTGGGTTACGTTAATACCATTGCATAGTCCCACATGGTTAAACTCATACGAGACAATGGAATAGTATCATCCCACATCCTAATTCTGGTCATACACAGATTGCATGAATATTAAGCAATATGTACAATTTTATTACACTTTTTATTATTTTTGTATCAAACAGTTAAATATACCTTTCGGACATAATATATTACTTGTTTAGTCTAAATATTGTGCGGATTATGCTTATATTATACCTAATAATTTTTATTTTTCTTGAATAACAAAAACCCATTTTGTTGTTGTTTACAAAATATTAGGAGGCCCCTGTATAAGAACGGCACTCACACTAACACTCAAAGTGACAAGTGACATAACTTTCATTCAATCCATTCGCGCCAGCTTTAGTGAATCGACCTATACTACTTGTACGTACATAAAATAATAAATTGTAATGTATTTTATTGAAATAATGAATTATTTTTAATGTATTTTAATTTAACGACATGTAACTTTTCTTACGAATCAAGATGAATATGATTATGATTATGAATTTAGGTTATTAAAGTATATATTTAAGGGCCACAGTTGCCTAAAAAAAAAAAAATTTCAATTGTAAATAAAGTGGTTACCTCGGCTGGTGAGGATGTCGCGGAACAGCCTGCAGACGCCAGCCTCGATGCGGAAGATGGCCTGGTTGGCCGGAGTACGAAGGTCCAAGACACGGTTGTCCAGGCGTGTGTCTTGGTTGACTCTGATCTTCAGCGCTTCGGGGTCCTGGATATTAACGTAAAAACAGATATGAGACTTGTGAAAGATATTATTACACCTAGATATTTTTCTAGCAGGAACCACCGGTCGTTAGTGCTTACATAATAATGATATCGACTAACATGTTATCGATAACCACCACGTCAACGTTATAAAGAAATACGCACTATATAAACAAACAAACTGAAAGTTGTTTCATTTAGACTGCTCCATAATAACAACCTTATACCGCAAGTTAGAAAAAAAAATAGGAGGACCAAAAATTTACGAATTATGTCTATTTGAACATAATCGCTGGCACGCGAAGTGGATGTGTTTGCGGCGTCTACCAATTTAGGTCTGTGATTTTCCTCTATAATGTTGAAGTGGTGTTATCGATAACAGGATTGTCGATGTTTTTATTTTGTCAAGCACTAACAACACGTCGTTCGTGCTAGGAAAATCTCTAGGTGTAGATATTATGTATGCAACGAATTGTCAGCAAAAACGCGGCTCTATGCATTGCATACCAAGCACTCCCGCAACTCGCAAGTATCGCTTGTCTTTACTCGTAACTATTGATGTAAATTGTAAACGTGTCCTTGACAATACATAATAAATTGTTAACCTTGTGTCATTCCATCGCTATACCTTCCACCTCGGAGTCAGATCAACCAGTCAAACATAAAACCTACATAGTGACCTTACATATAGGCACACAAATATACATAGGTACAGACTACCTCATAGGTATTTGTCTAGACCTACCCAAGGCCGTCTTCAAACACGCCGGGGACCTGGGCACTCCATAACTTACTTACACTGTTAAACTTACAGTGTTATGCTTCTCAGGTAAAGAGGCGCTTACAGTATTATGCTTCTCAGGTAAAGAGACGCTTACAGTATTATGCTTTTCAGGTAAAGAGGAACTTACACTGTTATGCTTCTCAGGTAAAGAGACGCTTACAGTATTATGCTTTTCAGGTAAAGAGGAACTTACACTGTTATGCTTCTCAGGTAAAGAGGCGCTTACTTTATTATGCTTTTCAGGTAATGAGGAACTTACACTGTTATGCTTCTCAGGTAAAGAGGCGCTTACAGTATTATGCTTCTCAGGTAAAGAGGCGCTTACAGTATTATGCTTCTCAGGTAAAGAGGCGCTTACAGTATTATGCTTCTCAGGTAAAGAGACGCTTACAGTATTATGCTTTTCAGGTAAAGAGGAACTTACACGGTTATGCTTCTCAGGTAAAGAGGCGCTTACTTTATTATGCTTTTCAGGTAAAGAGGCACTTACACTGTTATGATTCTCAGGTAAAGAGGCACTTACACTGTTATGCTTCTCAGGTAAAAGTGTACTTACAGTGTTATGCTTCTCAGGTAAACAGGTACTTACAGTGTTATGCTTCTCAGGTAAACAGGTACTTACAGTGTTATGCTTCTCAGCTAAAGATGCACTTAACGTGTTATGCTTCTCAGGTAAAAGTGCACTTACAGTGTTATGCTTCTCAAGTATGAAGGCACTTACAGTGTTATGCTTCTTAGGTAAAGAGCTACTTACAGTGATATGCTTCTCAGGTAAAGAGCTACTTACAGTGCTATGCTTCTCAGGTAAAGAGCTACACAATGTTATGCTTCTCATGTACAGAACTTACGTCAGTCTCTGGTCTGGCCGCATCTTCTACTTGCAGCGGTAGCTGCGCCCTCGCGGCTGATACAGTCCACACTTCCAAACCCACGAGTTCCACGTCGCGCACGCTGCAGGCTTCCACGGGCGCCGCCGTCTTGAGTGTTATGCTTCTTAGGTATGGAGGCACTTACAGTGTTATGCTTCTCAGGTAAAGAGGCACTTACGGTGATATACTTCTCAGATATGGAAATACTTACAGTGTTAAGTTTCTCGGGTATGGAGACAGTTACAGTGTTATGCTACTCAGGTAGAGGCACATACAGTGTTATGTTTCTCAAGTAAAGAGGCACGTAACGTGTTATGCTACTCGGGTAGAGGTACTTGCAGCGTTATGCTCCTCAGGTAAAGAGCCAGTGTTATGCTTCTCAGGTACAGAACTTACGTCAGTCTCTGGTCTGGCCGCATCTTCTACTTGCAGCGGTAGCTGCGCCCTCGCGGCTGATACAGTCCACACTTCCAAACCCACGAGCTCCACGTCGCGCACGCTGCACGCTTCCACGGGCGCCGCCGTCTTGAGTGTTATGCTTCTTAGGTATGGAGGCACTTACAGTGTTATGCTTCTCAGGTAAACAGGTACTTACAGTGTTATGCTTATCAAGTACGTAACTTACGTCAGTCTCTGGTCTGGCCGCATCTTCTACTTGCAGCGGTAGCTGCGCCCTCGCGGCTGATACAGTCCACACTTCCAGCCCCACGAGCTCCACGTCGCGCACGCTGCACGCTTCCACGGGCGCCGCCGTCTTGAGTGTTATGCTTCTTAGGTATGGAGGCACTTACAGTGTTATGCTTCTCAGGTAAACAGGTACTTACAGTGTTATGCTTATCAAGTACGTAACTTACGTCAGTCTCTGGTCTGGCCGCATCTTCTACTTGCAGCGGTAGCTGCGCCCTCGCGGCTGATACAGTCCACACTTCCAGCCCCACGAGTTCCACGTCGCGCACGCTGCACGCTTCCACGGGCGCCGCCGTCTTGAGTGTTATGCTTCTTAGGTATGGAGGCACTTACAGTGTTATGCTTCTCAGGTAAACAGGTACTTACAGTGTTATGCTTATCAAGTACGTAACTTACGTCAGTCTCTGGTCTGGCCGCATCTTCTACTTGCAGCGGTAGCTGCGCCCTCGCGGCTGATACAGTCCACACTTCCAGCCCCACGAGTTCCACGTCGCGCACGCTGCACGCTTCCACGGGCGCCGCCGTCTTGGCCACGGTGGCGAATATGTCCACTATTGATTCCTTCGTTATGCTGTAGAATGATATAAATAAATAAATAAATATAAATAGCGGACATCCTCACACAAATCGATCTAGTCCCAAATTAAGCTCAAGAAGCTGTTATGGGTACTAGACGACGATATACATACTTATATAGATAAATATATACTAAAATACATAGAACAACCGTGACCCAAGCACAAATATTTGAGTTCATCACACAGATATTTGCCCTGGCCGGGATTCGAACCCGGGACCGCCAGCTCAGTAGGCAAGGTCTACAAACCGAGCCAAACGCGACGTATAAAGATAATTAGAGGTGGAACTTCCGCCGCCTGTCCGCTGTCAACAACATTAAGCTACACCAAGCTGCAAACTTTCATACAACGATATACTAATTGATCTAATTTAAAGCATATCATGGCCCATTGCGTTGATATTTATTGACAGCGGACTGACGGCGGTTGCAACGCCTGTAGATTGTAGAATCACCCTTAAATATTTGAAATAATTAAAATATCTATTAAAAAGAGCTAATATTAAATGGTTTGACTTATATATTCATGAAATCGTAATCGAATACGCTGCGCATCCTAAATGGTATAATTGTGAAGTTAGCTCTTATTTTCGCTTCAATTAAAACTGTTTACATTAACCTTCAAATTTTTCTGAAAATTATACATCCAATAAATACGTTTTACAAATCTCGAAAGTTACGTTTACGTTCTAACGTTCTAAGTAGTAACATTGATAATATGTTAAGAAACTTGTTTGATCATATAGAAAAAAATCTCAAACAATCAGCATTTTTGAACGGATAAGCCATAAAAAAAATTAGTGATCAGCGGGTTAAGTTTCCGAGAGTCGCAAATACTCACTTGCCAGTGAACTTGACGAGCTGCTTGCTGACCTTCCGGTCCTCGCTGACGCTCACCAGCAGCTGGACGGTGCTGGAGTTCTGGCGCAGCACGGCGAAGCACTGCTTGCCCTTGGCCCTGGAGGTCTGGAGGCGAGCTGGAAAAGGATACTTGGATTAGAGATGGGTCGAATATTCGATATATAAATAATATTTGTGTATATATAATAATAATAAATAATAATAATAAACAAATCCTTGACTGACGTTTAATAATGCAAATATGACGTATGCACATTATTGCCATATGAAACCTATTTGTAGCGCCACTATCCCTTGGCCAGACCGACACTTTTTAGGCCTCATATGTACCTCATAGTTGTACCTCTCTCATGCGTTGCCCTTACCAACCGTTTCCCGAGATCTTGACCAGTTCGTCCGGGCCTCAGGTCTACCTCTTGACGGCTTTTTCACGTCTTCCGGTAAGGAGCGCCATTCAAGACCCTTTCTGCCCCGGGCATCAGATCTACAAGCAATGGTCCTGGAAAGGTCATGAGCCTCATAGTTGAAGAACTCACCTCTAACCCACACGCTCTGTCCGTCCATCTTGACATTCAGATCCTTGACATCCGTGTAGACCCTGTCCCTGTGCTCTCCGGTGGACTGGATCAGCTTGAGCACCCCGTAGCGACCTTCGGAGAAGTCTGCTTCGGGGGCCTCGGCCTGCTGCTGACCAGAGGTAGCCTGAAAAGGAATATTGGGAAATAATATGGATGATTCAACTATTTCTGTTGCTCGTTGCCCCCTTAATCAATCTTTCCCTCTGTCCAGTGGGTTCCACCATCTAAATCCACCAGTGGATTTAATAGCAGGATAAAGTTCTCTGATGTGGTCCACCATTGGTGTAAGTGGATCCTGTGATACTGCATTTCTTAACTTAACTTTCTCCACCAGTGAATCGAACAGAATTCAGGGAGTTTGGTAAGATCCACCACTGATTTGAGTGGTACCTGTGATATAATTTGTATGTGGAACCTATCCACTGGAATGTAGGTTAGCTATGATAATCTTCTAAGCCCAATATGCATTGACACTTTTTCGCCTCTTTGCCATTTGTGGTTGTTAGAAAGAGCTTGACAGCGGACACGCGTATGTGGTGAACATTTGACTGCAGGTAGCTGGGATGAATTGTTAGAGGCACCAAATAATCGCCAGGACTTCAACCAAGCTTACACTCAAGATATTGTACGCATTATGCGACAAGCAATTTTGTCAATACATTCTAAAGTGTCAGCTATACTTTATTTACATGAACCAAATTAGTAGTGCTTATATTTAAGCACTACTAATTTGTCTCCTTATACGTTAGGATTTTTATCAGTCTCACATCTGAGTCTAGCTAGCGTTTGATTTTTAGAATAATTGTCAATATAACACCATAACACAAGACTTCTTGAGCTTAATTTGGGACTAGATCGATTTGTGAGAGGTTGTCCGATTTTTTTTTTTTCGAAATTTATTTATTTGATTGTTTGCATTGGGAACAAATTAACCACCATCTAACCAAGTGATGAGATGTCATTGATGAAGGACATGACAATTATTTGGCGAACGCCATCGTACAAATAACAGGTTATTTAAACTTCTTGGTATAGGTAAAGTGTTCTCAAATTCAGTACCTTATGTTCAGCTTTCTTCTGTTGCTTTTCAGCCGCCTTGGCAGCCTTCTTTGCTGCTTTCTTGCTGGCCGCATCTCCCTCGGCCAGGGGCTTCGGCTCCTCGGAGACTCCCATTGTTATTACTCTGTAAATTATGGTGATCAAGGCTTTTGTTTATTTTTAGAGATGGACGGAATGTTCGGTAAATATTCGGTATTCGGCGTATTCGGCAAGTTTTTCAATGTTCGTATTCGGCCGAATAGTTCGGTTACATTGAATATTTACCGAATAAACAAAGTAAATAACGAGCGTAGGTTGTTTTGTAATTCGTCAGATTGACATTCTATTTCAGCATTCTAAGCAATTAGAAAAAGAGATAAATATGCGATTAATTTTCTACTCTGTACCCACTTAAAGCATCTCTGTTTGGCCATATGGTTGACTGGTAGAGAATGCCATTAGGCATTAAGTTCGCCATTTGTACTGACTTTTGTTTTGTGCAATAAAGTTTCAATAAATAAATATGCGTCAAAATGTAAATACAATAAACAAAAGAACGAGAGTTGTTTTAACACGTTGAATGCGGGAACTCAATTTTATAATTTACTCTCAGTGCTATACAATACCATTTTTGAGTTGTAGCATAGTTTTGAATTGGTGCGGTACAAGACTATTTTGGCTTGTGACTAGAGGTCTAAAATTTGGTAAATATATCTTTGTTGGTTTTACAAATTGATAATTACTGCCGCTAAAACGTAAACGAACACGACAAGTCAAATGGCGCGAGCGCAAGGGGTCCGAAACACGTGCGGTGCTATCAAAACCTGTTGCTGGCGATTCGACGAAACGGAATATTCGGTTTGGTAAGAGCTCAACCTAATGTTCGGCCGAATATTCGTATTCGGCCCAGCTCTATTTATTTTAATTTTTTGGGTTCCGTACCCAAAGGGTAAAAACGGGATCCTTTTACTGAGACTTCGCTGTCCGTCCGTCTGTCACCAGGCTGTATCTCATGAACGGTGATAGCTAGACAGTTGAAATTTTCACAGATGATGTATTTCTATTGTCGCTATATAACAACAAATACCAAAAAAAATATATATTTAAGGGGGGCTCCCGTACAACAAACTTGTTTAGATTATGGTACGGAACCCTTCATGCGCGAGTCGGACTCGCACTTGCCCAATTTTTTTATAAACTGACAAGTGACTGTTGATAGTGAGTAGTTGAAGACGTAGCTCACTGGCTCAGTGGATGTAGCAACAGCCTATTCATTCTTGCCTTCTACTCATTTATTTTAGTTTTAGCTACAATGTTTAAATAAAATCTACAATTCTTCATCGACTATATATTTCTGTTTAACCAAGTGGTTGACTGGAAGAGAATGCCTTAAGGGATTAAGTCCACCATTTGTATTTTTTTTTTAGTATTGTGCAATAAAGTTTCTATAAATAAATAAAATATTTGTATTTAGAAACCATTAACTTTACAGGGTTTCTGAATATGCCATCCAGTGCAACACAAAACGTTTTTTATATATGTACAACCATCCTAAAAAGTTAAATGTATATGACAGGTGCTAAAAAATTTAAAAAGACGGCCAAAAAATATATATATCCAGCCGGATATATATATTTTTTTACATTGAAAAATTATGGGTTAAGTAAAATTATAACAAACAAAATTTATGACTATTAATTTGATGGCAGTCTATAGAGTCCCATTCTGTACACGATTTATTTTAAAAAGTGCATGTATGTATTTTGGAAATTGCATGAAAAAAATTGAGAATTTCAGTCTCTTGCTCCTGCTCCTCTACTCATTGGCGTATCTAAGATTATGTTTCAGATGGGGCCTGGCCATAGCCTTTGAGATGAAGTCATGAATTTCTATTCATAACCCAACATCATGGGGTGGGCACTAGACCATATTGAGTTGAGCATGGCCCACCTGACCACCCCCCTACATATGCCTATGAGTCTACTACATCTATGGTCCCACAAGAACATCAGCACTGTCTCTTCGGCTAGCATCATGCTGAGGTGGGACCTTTTCGTGGCACAGCCATAGTAATATTATAGTTGCTTACTGTTTTATTTTATTTATCATGTTTGTAACTATTTGTAATTATGTTCTATGATTCTGATATAATAAAACACTCTTAACATTTAACCATAGTTAACAAAAGCAATTGAGTAGATAAATAACTGACTTGAGTGATGAAATCATTTGAAAAAGTCTTTGTACTTATGATGTAAACATTACTTCATTTAACAAATGAATGAGTACAAAGTTTAAAAACCTGATGCAATAATTTTCGAAAATATGTTATATTGTTTATTACTGTAGCAGATGTTATATAATTATCATGTCAAACAGTGGTTATAAATAAAGTAGTTGGAAATAAAGTATACAATAAAACCAACTATAAAATGAACTAAAATTACATTCCTAACACACGTATACACTGAGTACAATGTAAACTTTATTAATGTTAATTAGCTTTATAATTAGCCGGCTAAAGTGTCTGCAGCTGTTTTTAATCCAAACAATACACCAAGGCTAATAAAATAACGAGTTAATGTACACTGAAAAATACGTATTGACACGAAAGTTTTCAAGTTATTTTTCCTTGTTTAAAATTGTGTAATGCGTGGCAAACTCACCGTATATGTAAAGTTTGATTCTTAAACTATTTGTTTTGGCTGACTAAACTAAGAATGCAGTATGCGAAATTGATAACACTCGTAGATTGTGCAAATAGGTTATGAGTGATAAGATGCGGTCACCCTTCTGATAAACTGTCGGCTGTCAAAGTGACAACCATAAAAAAATATTGCCATGTACAAAGTTCCGAAACCCCATAAGGTCTTAAAAACCGCAATATGCCGAGAGCTCAAAAAGGTACTTGTCAAGCTTTAGACTTTTTTTCATGTTGACTTATTGTCAGTCTGGTAAATTATAGAATCAGATAATCAGTGATGTTAAAGGTAGGACCGCTCGCATTGGGCGTAACTAGGCGGCAGCGGAGCGACGAGACGCGACGCGGTTAAAATATTCTTTGTATGAAATAGACGGAATAGACCGCACTACGCGGCGCAACAACCAATCGTATACAAAAATATTTGGTCACCTTTATTAAGCGCATATTTGACATATTATAAAAGATCAGGAACAAAAATTCGTGTAGTTTTTCAATGTGGTAAAAAAATTTGATCCAACCATTGATACATTTTGATCCAGTCAGACGGTATGTCTGAAACAGCCCGACATATTTCGAACTAGTTAAGGAGTTCAGCCTCTACAGTAAAATTGCAGCGTTGGTCCGGGTAAATAACCGGGTAAGATATTTTATTTCTTATTTATTTTTTCTTGTGAATGATTTGGAAGAATGCTAGGGATTCTTAAGTGTTCAGACTGTCTTAACACTGAACGATGAATATAATCTGACTATACATTTAAAAAAGATCGGCTGGAGGTTATTAAATGAAATGAAGGCTATTTTGGTATCTTATCATTTATTTGTTTGTTTTCTTTTTTCATGTAATAATATCATACAATTGTTTTGTACAAATATAAAATCTAAGTTATAAATTACATTGCAGCCTTATCCCTTCGTATTCTCTTCCATTAAAAAATATTTCTTCTTATATACAAGTCTTACACAAAAATTACATACTGTACAGATGTTTTAGATAAATCATACACGAGGAAAACAGATTACCCATGAAGCAAATTTACTTATATATCTGCAAATAAACAATGATAATATAATACTATATTTCACCTATTAATGTAATTTCAAAAAGGAAATTTTTTAATCTTAGTGTATCAAGAACATATCCAAATTTAATTCTTCCATCTTCAGCGGTCTCGAGAGTTCATTAAATTTTTTTTATTTCCGTATATGTATAAAGTACCAGACAAGTTAATTGAGGCATTGAATATGTATAGTATGACCACACAACACGTGACGTGCGTCAATGTCAATAAAAAAAAGACATACAGTCGAATTGAGAACCTCATTTTTGAAGACTGTTGAAAATCATCCGATGGCGCTTGGCCTTAAGTGTGAAATACTCATACCTCATTAGTAAGTACACAACTAGGATGCAAATTTCAATTTCACAACTAGGTAGGAGCGTAAATAAAATTTTACATAAACAATCATAAATAAAAGTGTTTTTAGAACAGTTCTTCAAGTTGTATACGATAAATAATCGTATGTAAGTTATATTTTATAATATCCACTTTTTAGTTTTGTTGTTGGTAACCCTGGTTCCTATACAGTGTTGGGCCAGTTTAGGATGTAGGTTTAATAAATTATTTTTGGGTCTGTGTGCAGTTTCCATAGCAATTTTAATTAAGAGTCAGTCCATTAGTTACTATATTTTAAGCAGAATGCATCTTTATCCTATCTACTTGCCCATATGCAGGACATTTATTAACCTCCAAGTGTATTTGAAAAGTTTCTTGTCTAAGTTTTCTTAATAAAATCGCATATAACTTCCGCGTGGGTCTCGTTTACACCGATCTGGACCAACTGCTGCTTCGAAACGAGAAACAGAGATTCGCCGTCTATTTCGTGCTCGCTCAGCACTGAAATCGTCTCCGCCCAGTTGTATTTTGATAGGTGTGAGGCCAGCTGGTCGACCTGTTAAAGAAATGTTGCCAGTCTAAAAATATATTTCACTAAAGTGGGGATTTTCGCCACACAACCAATGATGTCGCATTATTACACAGCCAATAAAACTGTCACAACTGAGTAGTTGGGGTGACCGTGAGAAAATGTCACAGCCCAATACCGTGCAATTTAAGAAACTGAGTTCATTAGAATTCTCCCTGTATAGTCAGCATCAATTAGTAGCAACAGCGCAAAGTAGCCAAACATATTGGGGCCGGGACCACACGCTTGCCAAGACATGGCAAACCTACAGGACGCAGTTATATGTAAGAGCGAGCACGATGTAGTTCCGTCTCACTCTAACATATAACTGCGTCCTGCTTTGCCAAGGCTCAGCAAGCATATGGCGCCGGCAGAACAGATCTTTATTTGCATAGTAGTAAGGATGTGTCTGAAATATTTCATTTTATCATTAGGTATATGATGCGGACTATACATTAATTGATTGTAAAATCAATAGAAAATGTATTACCGTCCATGACTTGATTGTAGCCGGCTTGAGGTTTGCGAAAGGATGATCTGAAATTGAAAATAAACATTTACTTAAGTTGAACATTTAAACTGTCGCTTTGGATAAAATTGTACATAGCATCGAAAAAATTCTTCGTGTAACGAAATTTAATCATACAAAAGACTTGGGTAATTATTATTACACAATTAAGTTTTGTTTTAATTAGCTCTTAACTACTCGTATTTCAAAGTTGACGATTTGAAAATCGAGACGTGCTCTCGCATTCGTTAAAGAGAAACCCGCCAGGAGACAATGCCCCGGGCAGCCACCCGGGTCGTCCCACTGAAATGACAATCTGTGTGTATCATGCGGTAATAAACCCTCTAGTGCCTTAGGATGACCACAGAATAATGACACTAAAGAAGCCGCACTCTTTGGTTATTTGCCGCTTTTGCAAAGGAATTAGCCTACTAGTTTCCGATTCGTAATTTTAAATGACGTGCGACGCTGTTGGTTGTTTCGGCTTCTGTGGGGCGTGTCATACTCCTAGGGTTGCCTACACCAACAAAAGGGAAACTATTTCTCGGTACCTATTTGTACTTATTTTACAAGTTACTTTTAATAAAAGACGAGATCGCGATCTTTATGGGCTCTAAGAGTACCTACTGGATCTTTGGATTGGTTTAACGTAAAGATGTGCAGTTTTCATTTTTCAAACCACCTTGATTAGCATTAAGAGGCCTTATTCCTTTTAAAATTTATTTTTTCCATATTATGACAAATATATTGATAATTTCAACCAACTTTTTGAAGTGAATAATACTTTTCCCCGACTTCTAGGTAGTAACATAGCTATTTCATGCTTTCATTGCGTGCAGTCGAAAATAAGTTGAAAAAAGTAATTTCCTGCGTGAATTTTGTCAATTCCGAGTAGTTTTTGAAACAAAAATTATCAATGAAAAATACTAAATGTAGATTTCAAATATATAAAGGTATACAAAAACAATAATTCCCTATAGCCCTGTTCTAAGTAGTAACATCAATAATATGTTAAGAAACATGGTTGATCATAGATATTTTTTTTTAAAACAATCAGCATTTTAAAAGGAATAAGGCCTTTTAAGATCTAGTATTATAAAATTGACCAGATGATGGACCCTAGCAGTGTCTACTAGATAGACTAGTCCAACGCAGACATGTGCAGTTTTCGCATCCGATGCACTATATCACTCAAAGTTCTGCTTACCTGATTGCCCTTCATCAATTTCTTCCTTCGCTTCTTCGGGTTCTATTTTGTCATCTTCATTCAAATTCAAATCGGATATAGTCAGTATTTTACTGTTATCTTTTATAATTTTCCCATCTTCTGTCCTGTGCTTGTAAGTTTCTTCTTTCTTCTGATCCATCGTGAGGTCGGTGTTTTGAAATATCGTCTTCTCTTTTAGTGGTTTACGAATCTGGAAATGAAGATATGGTGGTATTAATAAATGTTTATGAAGACGAATCACTAGAGAGTATAAAACAAAGTCGCTTCCTGCTGTCGGTCCCTATGTATGCTTAGATCTTTAAAACTACGCAACGGATTTTAATTCGGTTTTTTTAATAGTGATTCAAGAGGAAGGTTTATATGTATAATACATGCATAATTCGGCATTAAGTCCGCCTTTTGTACGTTAAGTTCTTTTGTGCTATAAAGTTTAAATAAATAAATAAATAATTTATCAGCACTGCACCCGTGCGAAGCCGGGGCGCGTGCTATTAGGGTGAAACACAAAAATGTAATCTGTACTAGAATAAGCATGTACATTACTTACAGGAAAAGCAGTATTCGACTCTTGTATGACGTAGCCATCCAACACATGTGTCAGTATAAAACTGTCCGTGTGTTCTTTCCTCACGCTCCCATCTGCTATCTGTATCTCACTCCCTTTGAAATCACTAATGGAAGTGACAGTGTACTTCTTGTTAACTTCTTTAACCTCTTTCACTTCTGTTTTTAAAGGTTTCGTCTCGATTGGTTCTGGTTTCGTTACTTTTGCTACTTCTGGCATCTCTTCTAGTTTCACAACTGGTTTCGTAATTGGTTTAACTGGTTTTTCTTCCTTTTTAATCTGAACTTCCTGTTTTATAATTTCTTTCGGTTTGCTTTCTGTATTTGTACTCGTTTCTATCTCTTCTGTTTTTGACGTTTCTGCTTTGAATGTTTCCGTTTTAATTTCTTCAAGTTTTACTTTAGTTTCTAACGGTTTCGTTATTTCTGGTATTTTATTCTCAATGGTTGGAGGTTTGACTATTGTTTCTATTTTTTCTATACTAATGATATCAGGTTGCATAATTTGCGGTTCAGTCCTCAACAATCCTCTAGCTTGAGTAAATACTGTATTTCTAACTAATTTATCACTTTCCATTTGAACGTTTTCTTTTACTATTGGAGGTATTATTTTCATTTCAACAACCTGTGGCTTTTCTTTAGCTATGTTGGCTTGAGTTCCTGTACTCGCTGTTTCAACTGTTCTTACTTGTTTAACGTCTCTGTGTACAGGGCTAGTATTAATACCTATGTCAGTCTGTACAACGTTAACTATTTTGTTTTGTATGTTAGGAATGATTGTCATGGCTTGATTACTAACTGTAGGTACCGCTGTTATAGGATGATTACTCATATTGGGTATTTTTTTAATAGTTTCATCAGGTGATTCACTTTTTCTTTTTCTGTTAACATCATTAATAATTTGATTTGGTCTTGGTACATTCATGGTTTGTGTACCTATCGGTAAATACTGGTTTTGTCCCATAGGCACCACGCTCATTGGTCTGGGTTGAATAGGCCTGTAGTATGTCTGATTGTAATGCCTTACTTGATTAGCCATGGCAGTAGGATTTGGCTTATTTGGTAAAGGGACTTTTTTGTTCATTGCATTAGCTTGAACAACGTTATTTGGTATATTTGTTATAGTGGAAACATTCATTTGTCTCGGGCTATTTACGTTTCTACTATCAATAACATTAGGGGTAACTATTGGTCTGATATCATTGACATTTGTAGCAGACATTGATCTAATTTCGTTACTATTTGGCACAAATTTGACATTTTGCATTGGTGATACTGTTACTTGTGGCTGCCTTACATTTTGCTGTCTCATACCTTGCAATTCTGCAACTTTTTGCATATTCACTAAATTCTGATTCATATTAACAGTCCTATCTTGCATGTGGGTGACATTTGTCATCGTAGCCTGACTTGCCATCGGTATCGTATTAGACATTACTGCATTATTGTAAATTCTAACATTATCGTTATTAATATTACTAAGATTTTGAGCAATATTGACAACATTTTGACCTACGCTAGCAACGTTTTGACCAACATTAACAGTTTTTTGACTCACATTCTGTACAACGTTAGGCATTTGCATGACATTTTGACCAACATTCACAACATTTTGACCTATACTAGTAACGTTCTGACCAATACTGTTAACATTCTGACCAACATTTAGGCTTACACTTTGTCCCATATTATTAACATTCTGATTAATTTGGTTGATATTGTTAATATTTGGCATCATTTGGACTACATTCTGCATTTGCCGCATTTGATCCATCTGAATCATTTGCTGTGGGTAGTACCCCTGTAGGTTCTGTAGGTACATCTGGTTTTGGTCTATTTGCTGCGGGACGGAGGGCATCATGTTGTTCGGCAGTTGTTGCATGTATATCACCTGGCTTTGTGGGCGGTTCTGTATCCATGGCGGTGGGTTTTGCGGGTTGATGAAGAGTGTTTGATTCGGTTGGATCTGTTCACCTGAAAATATAAGGTTTGAGATAAGATAAGTGTTTGATCTACGAATAGATTGAGCCTTCTTTTTTAACATGAACAATATTTTCTTTATCGATTGTTATTACTTCACTTTCATGAAAGACACTGAAGTCGAAAATCATCTATATTAGATATGTTTTAAAGTTCTTGTTAAAAATAGGAGGAACACCCGCCAAAGTGGCATTGTTTCATTAAAACATACGTTTAAAAGAGAGCTAAAAGTCAGGCGGTAATTAGTCAATTTCCGAAAATCAAACACCAGAAAGGGCAAATTAGTGTGTAATGAACTTGAGTATTTGTTCCTGGGTTATGAATGTTTTCTTCATATTTATGTTTAACGTCGTCCAATACCCATAACACAAGCCTAGCCTAAAGCTTAATTTGGGACTAGGTCGATTTGTGTGAGGTTGTCCTATATTTTTTATGATTTAACCTTCGTAGAATTCGGTATTCGTTATCGTTACAAAGGCTAAAAGAGCTTCGTATCAAATCTAAGACATTACTCAGTTGGTATAATTTTTTTTTTTTTTTTATATATGTATATAAAGTAAAAATCTTACCCGGCTGGACCAGTATCTGGGTCTCGTACACTAGCCGAACGGGGCACAGCATCACTTGCTGCGCCTGCTGCTGTTGTTGTCTGTAAAAATACACACACAAATATTATTTAACCTCTTTTTATCGTCAGTCTATGTAAAACTACACCACACCTTTAACGTGCGAACGCGTGCGTAACTACGCAGTGCGACCAAATATTTTTGTATAGAATTGGATGTCGCGTCGCGTATTCCGTTGACGCGTAGTGCGTTCTATCCTATACAATTCCATAAAAATAATATTTGGTCGCGTCGCGTAGCGTTGCTCTGCTGCCGCGTATTAGTTACGCTCAGTGCGGTCTTACCTTTACACTACAACTGTTTTGGCATTTAATGTGCTTCTCGTCACACGCTACAGTCCGACCAAAAAGAGTAGAAATTAAAAAGTGGCAAAACTGTAGTGTAGTACTACAGTATTGGCACTTTTTAATTTCTACTCTTTTTGGTCGGACTGTACACTGTAGGTCAGCATCAAACGTAGCTGACAATTGTGCTACAAAAAATCTACCACGAGACTCAAAGATTTAGAAAAGGTTACTTGTGTCATTAAATACCTTTTAAAGGCAAGACAAAAACAATTTCAAGATGAACTAGAACTAAAAAATACCGGTTCTCCGGTATAAGGCGTCCAGTGCCGCTGTAACTAGAACTAGGTATAAGATCAGGGTGGTGATCATCTTCGTGGTGAAATGCTCGCTATCCCATGACGCCACCATTAACAGCAGGTCCGGGAAATTCCGGAGTGTATTTAAGTAGTGGGTACATAGACTCCTCCCCTCTCTCTCGCTAGGAGGATCGGGACGTGAGTGTCGCTGTCCCACATAACCCCAAACGGCCTCCCCAAGCCGGGGTATACGTAAAGCATTTTCACACCGATAAAAAAAAGGTATCATAGACAACTTACCCCAGTTGTTCTGGCTGGCATATCTGCTGTTGCATCTGAAACACAAAGTAATCTATATAGACAAATAGACACAGACAACGTAAGTCCTTAACTCTTTTACGCTTAACATTGGTCCACTTAAATCTAAAACATCGAGTTTCGAGGGATTATTTCTCTAAATTCAAATGCGTTAGTCGACTATCTAACCTAAGCTTTATTTTCCTGGCAAACATTAGTGAGCTTCAGTCTTTACTGTGGCTCTTTATTGAATACCCGCCCTTCGTATTAAGCGTAATTTAATTTTATACCGTTAGTCGGGTAAAAAGTGTCGTATAACCATCTTTGGATGTCAGGCTATCCCCGCACCAAAATTGGTAAAATTTTGCCCCAGCCGTTTCGGCACGATGAGGCGACAATAGAAATTATGACCAACAGATGTTGCTACGCTGATATGACGCCACGCTTCCATTCCATATAAAAAACAAAAGACGATCCTGCATCAGGCTATAAAGATTTTTCGATAAATCATGACTCAAAAATTATTTTCATTACAAATCTAGAATTTTATCATAGTACCTAGGTATACCTACCTATTAGATACGATGGCTGATTGAAAAGTTCGCAGCCTGACCAATAAAAACTTTTTTTTATTTTTTCTGTCCCCATTTTGATCTGTCATTATTCAACTGTCTTCCCGCGAATTTATAATCAGTAACTCTACAAGGAATTTTACGACTGTTTAAAAGCTACGTGTCGAGAGATTTTAATAATGGAGTAAATTGAGAAATTGGGGCAGGGTGCTATGATTATGGAGCAACGTGCTGATGTGATTAAATACGTTCATAAAAACATATTTGACTTTGGACAATCCTGTCCATCATATAATGGTCAAAAAGCGTGGACGAGGCAACATCGCAGATGACCCTCGTCCCGGGGGGCCAATAACGGCGGCCAACCCACAAAATGTCGCAGTTATATGCAATATGGTAAAAAGGCCGGCGATCAAACATACGGGCAATAGCTGTCATCATAGACATTTAAAAAAATAAAAAACAAAATATATAATAGTCAACGAATTAGGTTTTCTACGGTACGAGATAGGTCCCGAAGCTCTTTTCAGTGGAACCAAAAATCTCTGTCTTATAGGTAGGTACAAATGGGTGGATCAACTTTTTCTTGCTGTTATTCTGTCCCGTGACCCCGGGGACAATTGTGATTAAACTTCTAAGAAAAGTGTTGATAATTTATATACTGGTATTGTCAGGAGATAGGCTACATAAGAATGGGCTTATAACTGCTTAAATTACAAGCTTTTGCTAAATATAGCCACGGAAAATCGTAGTTTTAAAAAGTGACCCAGGGGACATCACCATGGCAACGAGTGGCAGAAAATAGTTGTTTGACCCAAATTCACATGACTCTAGACCTGTATGAAGCCGCCTCAAGACTTTTTGGACAGATTTGTAACTATGGCCCAGACGTGTCCATCACTATACACCCGAGACTAAACAGCAATCTATTGGCCATGTTGCTTGTTGTTATTTTGGCGACACGTTTGGCTAAGTTGGTACAGTCGGCATCAGAAGTAACTAACAATTTTAGTATCCAATTTGACATAAGCCAGTAGTAAAATTGTAAGTTTTACTTTTAATTTTTTTTATTATAATTATTATTTATTCCACGTAGTAACTTTTACTGCTGACTGTACAGAGGGTAAGTTCCAGTATAACAGGTTAGTTAGGGTGCCTCTTCGGTATAGGGGGATTAATTAAATACTTCAAAGTGGAGATGGACATTATGGTCATTTACCTAATATAAATAACTTTAATACAAATAACTTTCAGAAAAAATATCGACTACTTTAGTACATTGTTGTACAGTTGCCACCAGATATATTACAAGAAATACTGCGTTCATAAATCTGAACACGCACTGTAACGCCTTGAAAACAGGTGATGTGCAGATAAGTAGGGCTTGTGCACAAATCACGTGAGGTTCAATAGGGGGGAGGAGGGGTCACGAAAAAATCACGAGGTATATCACGTTGGGGGAGGGAGGGGTATAAGGAGACCTCACGTGTATTTTTCTACAGTGAACGAGCTAAGAAAAAACGATATTTTTTTCGGTTTTGCTAAAAATAAATCTTCACTTGTTAAATACTTCAAAATAGCGAGTCTATTTTACGAAATTTTGGCGGAAAAAAAATACACGTGAGGTAGTGAGGGGGAGGGGGGTTAGCGGGTGAGGTTCTTTACCTCACCAAGTATCATCAAAGGGGAGGGGGGGTCAAAAAGTAGCCGATAAAAACCTCACGTGATTTGTGCACAAGCCCGTAGTTATGAACGTATTATTTGCTGCGATATATCCGATGGCGACTGTACAGGCTGGAAAGTAAGCAATAGATGAACGAGTAAGTTCGAGGGTCGACCCGAGGGGAAAAAAAGGAAGGGAAAGGAAAGAATCAACATTTTAGGTCAATAATAGGTAATCTTCTATGAAAGCTTCGCCTTACGAGTAGGTACCTAAGGAACATTAAACTCCTAAAATCATTTTCGCGTAGATATACGTATATATAGGTAACCCAATACACATTTTCTAAAGTATACAAAAAATTCTCTCTTCATTGCTGTATTGACGCTTTATGGAGTTTATGGTAATCTGTCATTGAAAAAATAAATCTACCTACTTACTTATTTAATTTTTTGCTTTTTTTCATATTTTTTTCTGAGCTTTTTACTTTGTTCTCAATTGGGTTGTATTTTTTTTCTTACTTATTTGTTTAGTAGGTACGTTTGTTATATTAGTAGATAGGTACATTAGGTACGTAGGTACTCTGTCATTTATAAACCGACTAGCTGTGCTCCGCGGTGTTACCCGCTCATCCCACGGGAACACTAAATTTATTCGGGATGAAAAGTATCCTATGTCCTTTCCCGGGTGTCAAACTATCTCCATACCAAATTTCATCTGAGTCGGTTCAGCGGTTTAAGCGTGAAGAGGTAACAGACAGACAGACAGAAACTTTCGCATTTATAATTATAATATTACTAGCTGTGCCCCGCGGTGTTATCCGCTCATCCCACGGGAACACTGAATTTATTCGGGATGAAAAGTATCATATGTCCTTTCCCGGGACTGACACTATCTATATACCAAATTTCATCTAAATCGGTTCAGCGGTTTAAGCGTGAAGGGGTAACAGACAGACAGACAGATAGATAGACAGACAGACAGACAGACAGACACACTTTCGCATTTATAATATTAGTATGGATAATATTAGTATGGATTTGGAAAATTAAGTCGGTAATTTTGTAAGAAAATGGTGATCGCGTCACTAAAAATATTGTGGTTTTATGCATCTCGTCTTTTTTGAAGTCCGTTAAAATTGCATTCCTGCGAGAATGTTATTTTAAGGGTTCCGTTATTTCCCTTTAAAAACAAAATGATCATAGCACGTGTACCCAGTGTCCATAACAAAACAATGCAATAATAAAGTCAACAAAAAGGCATCGAAAAAAACAAAAACATTATTCGCAAAGAAACAAATGCTTTCCAAAAGTCAAAACCTTTGTCCAAAGTTCGCAACTACCTGAGAAAGAGTGGCTGTTTGGCTGTATCTCCCTCGCTCACCCCTCGTAAATCTCAGATTTAAAAAAAAATACCTTCGATTTTCAAACTCTATTCCCATAGATAAGAGTTCAAAATCAAACGGCTATTTCGAAGGAATGCCAAATTAAAATGGACGCTCAAAGAGAATTGAGCTCTATACACATTAAATATAGGTTTTGTTTTGGATTGGATTCGGTTCTAATAATAAGTTTCGATGAATGCAGGGACGTCGGACATTTTTAGTATTTTTTGCGTGTATAGGGATGGGACAGCTATCGATGCTGATGGTATATCGAAAACATTTTCGCTTGAGACAACGTACGATATGGTTGTAGATACGAAGTGCCGATGTAGATTTGACCAACTAAACGACCGATTATCGTTTGAATAGCCGATTAGATGGTCATAGCGATAGTTGATTACGGTTAAGTTCAAGGACTTCAGGAATCATAATAACTATGAGACGGGCCTCATTCTCGCGCGGGTAATATAACTTTTCTCTTTTTTTGCAGTACCGTGAGAGAGTGACGGGCAATGCTACGTCGAGACAAGACGACGCTATGTCGACAAGAGTTGCGAAGTGTGATAGACAGGCTGGTACTGGCCGTAACTTCTAGTTCTCACCCGTCATCATATCGCCCCTTACTCCAACTGTATTGTATGGAAAGAGTTCTCCTATAGTGTCACCCTGTTCTTCTGTCAAACTGTCTATCCGTCAACGGCTTAGCTCACAGATTCTTAGAATAATTTACTTTTCTTTAAATTACTTTCAACTTGCCATAATTATCACGTCTAAAGCTTCCTATTGAAGCGACAAGGGAAACAGGCACACAAATAATGTTTTTATTATAATGATGATGACACCTCTTCCACCCCATTTTGTGATATATAGGGACTCCCTGAACTTCTGGCATAACTGTGACACGCTTCTTTGTCGCGCGACAAATACTACCTGTCACTTTCATTTCAATACCGTGCAAGCAATACAGGTGATGCTAGGTCACGCGACAAGGAGAGTTGTGACAAGATATGCTAGCCCTGTTGGTGAGTGAGTTACGGCGCGTATTTAGAAATCTCAAAATAAAAAAATGTATATACATATTAAAAAGGTATTTGATATTTTAACTTGAGGTTTACAATATCTATAGGCCAATATTTCATAGAGTTGATCTGCACTTCACCTGTAACATTTATATTACCTACTTATAGTACTCATCATACCACCAAGTTGTGTATGTACCTACTTCAAGTAACCTACTTACACAAATATGTCATACAAAGTCAAGGATAAATTTGTTTCGCATCAACACGATAGCTATATATATTACAGTAAAAACATCTACTCGTACAATAACAATTTACTAATAACATTCCTATAACTACCAACATAGTTTCGAAATTATCGATATCGATAATCGAATAACGTATCAATCCCCCGGAGACATCACTAATCAAATATAGAACACCCCGGGGGCAAGTGTTCCTTTCCTATAAATACTGCACTAGTGCAACAGAGATGGATAGATAAGGGCCCTTGAGAGAAGGAATGAGACAGCCGCGAACGTCCAATCAAAAGAAGTCTCTATTGACAAATGATAATTCCACAATATTATAGATGTAGCCACATACACATGCGTAACAAGAAAATATCACTTAGTTGGCAAAAAGTTAATTGGAATTCAAAAAAATACACTAATTAATGACTAAAGTCATTAACCATAACTGATAATCAACCACAGAACGTTAAACGGGAATTCCTCTCCCAAAATAACACGGGCACACTTCAGATATCTAAACATTTTAGCCGTACAACACTCGATGTTGGAGTTATTATCGATTTTACGCTCATATTTCACTGTAAACAAACGTTTCACTCAATTATTTGACAATGTAATGACAGAACACACTTACCTTTACACTTTGGCAGCCCCAGACACATCCACAACACACTTATCTTAAAGAAATCGTGCTTAAATGAAATTAAAACTATATGAGCGTTCGGTCAGACATGTTTCAACACCATTCAACACAAAATAGCTGCACGAATAACGTAAAACGCCTATCAAGTCTCGCCAACACCCTGTACCACGAAACTCGCAGGAAACACTCCAAGGCGATAATAAAGCGACAGCGTCTTATAAAAACTCAGCAGTTTTATCGATTTTTGGATGATACGCGACTTTTTAGTACCGGCCACCCTAACCAATGGCGGCGTTCTGAATTCAAACGCATCGTATTGGACGGAACTAGTTTCGAAATTTAAACACGTTCCATGACCCCAAATACCCGTGAGCGTTCAGTACGCGTGAGAATGTTATCTTTATCTCACTCCGGCTTACGGAAAAAAAAAGCGTGGACGAAAGAGATAGTTGCTATTCATGTGGTCTGACGTGGAAAGAATCTACTTTTGTTTAACAAAATACAAAAGATTATACGCTTTTTTGCCAAACGATAGAGTAGAGATTTGATGTGAATTTCGAGGAATCAACTATACGACCCTGACGTCAACAGTATGGCTGATGGAATATAAATTACTTGGTTTGATAGGCCTTTTTGCGCGTAATAAAAACGTACTTTTATTTTATTTTTCCTTGAATTGTAGGGGACATGGGCTAAGGCACACCCTAGCTAACATAATAGATTATTACATACAGCCAAGACGTTTAAGAAGGATTAAAAAAATGGCTGCAATAGGCGAAGTGGATTTTCGTTTTACAATCTATGTTATTTTAGATTTTTGACCAAATCTGAACTCAAATCTTGACTGTCGATGAGAAATTTACAGGTGTATTACATTCCATTAGTTATTATTAACGAATTTTGGAATCTTATTCTGTAGATTCCAGTATTTTCGAAGTTTTTAGAGGAAATAACAGACGGTTTAGTTATTAGATAGTCGTGTTAGAAGACTGACTTTTTATGTTATGATTTTTAATTGGAATTGGAAGTAAGTACCTAATGACTATCAAGTTGGGTTATCGTTTCGTGGAATTACAACTTGGCCGCTGAGGATCCGTGCCTTATCTCATAATAAATTTAACGTAAACATTTAAATGATAGGAATACCTATGTAGGACCTTAGTATTTAAATTTGCACTGTGTCTGAAAATAAAAGCCGATCAAGTGCGAGTGGGAGTCGCACACGGTATCTTAGTTACCTACAGAATCCTTTCGTTTGCGAATCAAAACATACAAAAACTTCTAATAAATTACCTAGTAAGTACCTAATGTTTTCTGTGGCGCCCCTTTATTTTTAATCTCATTTAGTTTCTAAGCTATATTTATTTTTTTTCTTCAATTTTTTACTAACACAGCAAGTCCAAAAGTCCATCTTCATCTTCTGAATTAACGTAGGGTACTTAATCTTACCTACCTTACCTAATTCGAACGAACGGGGCCTATTACAGTTGCTTTTATAACGCGATAAACACATGTGCTGACAAAGCATCCGTCACGTTTTGTAAAATGCGAGTGATTACTGGCATCAGATGCTTTTGCACTTATTTATTACGTGAAGAACACCATCACAAGCAACCATCATAGGCCCTCAGATTATTAAATATAATAGGTACCTTTTTGTTATATTAATGTAGGCATAGCTGTTCCTTCTGAGCCGGGACTGGAGTCAGCTTGGAGTAACGTCTCCACAACTTCCCAGTCTCTAGCATCGGGTTCCTAAACTAAGACTCCGTGCTGTCCGTCCGTCTGTCCGTCCGTCTGTCTGTCTGTCCGTCTGTCACCACAGGCTGTATCTCATGAATTGTGATCCTTAACCAGGCCAGCTAATATAATATGGGATAAGTGTTTATACCTAAGGAACCCATGGTGCGCGAGTCCGACTCGCACTTGACAGATTTTTTTAACGAACGACTTGTCTACCAACATGGTTCTTAGCTGTGTTTGGTGGAAATAGGACCAATAGTTTCCAAGATATTCAGCTTTAATTAGAACAACTAGGTAACAAGATCTCAGCAATTGAAGCTAAAAGAATTTCATATTTTGTAGTTACCTATGTTTAGATTTATGTATCACTCATTGAAAGAGGATCTCCTGATGACCAGCTATATACCTACTTGTGTCCCGACATGTAGTGTGCAGCGCAACGCACACACATCATCTCTCCTTCCCTAATATATGGGCGAATATACAAAAGTTGGGTAACTTTTCGGGATATTTTGTTTATGATAGTTTTTTAATCAAAATGCTACAAATTCGGGTATATAAGATAGGTAATGTAATGAATATATTGCTCGAGATTGGGCCAGTCACTTTTTTAAGTAGAACCGGAGAAATTTCGGTTTTTCTGAATTTGACTGCCAGGGGACTGACGAGGCTGACAAAGTACTGACAAAATACACTACATAACACACAACTTCATAACATATGCTTGATATTTATTAAAATTTAGAAATAAATCTCTTAGGAATTAATCTATCTATTAGCCACAGACGTCCACTGCTGAACATAGGCCTCCCTGACGACTCACCACAAAGTGCGATCCCGTGCAGACCGCATCCATTGATTCCCCGCTACCCTCAGGAGGTCATCCGTCCATCCAGTCGGGGGCCTTACCACGCTGCGCTTTCCTATACGTGGTCGCCACTCTACGACTTTGCTGCTCCAACTGCCGTTCATTTACCGGGCTACATGGCCTGCGCATTGCCATTTCAACCGTGCAATCTTGTGAGCTGTGTCGGTTACCCTGGTTCTACTGCGGATATCCTCATTTCTGATTCTTTCGCGCACAGAAACTTCGAGCATAGCCTTTATTGACGAACTACAGGCCCATCTCACTGCTGAGCCATGTTTATCAGCTGTTCTTCAGAGTCATTACCAATCGTCTCGCGCACAGTCAATTTCCAACCTCCCGAACAATCCGGATTCCGAAAAGCTTTAGCACCATAGACCAAATTCATACGCTGCGGCAGGTTGTACAGAAGAGAAAGGAGTATAACCGGCCACTATGTTTGTGAATTATGAAAAAGCCTTTGATTCGATCGAGACATGGGCTGTGCTTCAATCTCTCCAGCGGTGCCGTATCGACTATCAATACATCGAAGTGCTAAAGTGTTTGTACTGAAACACCACCATGTCAGTCCGAATCCAAGACCAGAGTCTATCCAACTGCAGCGAGGAGTAAGACAGGGAGACGTAATTTCTCCAAAACTGTTTACTGCTACACTGGAATATGCCTTCAAGCTACTGGATTGGAACGGACTTGGCATCAACATTAACGGCGAGGTACTCGCCGTTAATGTTGATGTTGAATTGTTGAAAAGTTGTTGAATTGTCACTCACCTTCGATTTGCAGACGATAGAAGCTATTTTTAGTCTTATTCTTATGTTTTTAGTCCTATTCTTAGTCTTCATTCACTTCAGTGAACTGAAAACTTCAGTGAAGTAACAATTGAATAAACTGTTTAACGTGTAATACTGTGAGAAAGATCTATCTCCACCATTCAAACAGCTTTTTAATTGTCTTTTCTACTTTGAGGTAGTTTAACAGCATCCCTGTTTTTTTATAAGTCACTGCTATTTTTGGTATTCTCTATAATTTTGTATTTGTTGTAGCTTGTTCGAACTTTTTTACCTCTTTATGTAGTTTCTTTTAATTTAATTTAAATAACACTTCCGAAAAGGCCCTTCTTCACTGTTTCCTTTCTTTCCTTTTTAGTAATATCTTCACTCATTTCTCCAATTCTGGTTTGTGGAGTTTCTTCCACAGATTTTACAACTTACTTAGACTGCTTTTTTGAGAGTCAAAACTCTCTTATATTTTGGTCGATGATTTTTCAGTCTAGTTCTCAGTTTTGAAACCATTGCTTGGTTCAATATTTTTTAATTGCCTATTTCTGGACTTTTTCTGTCTTTCGCTTCATTTGCTCTTTGGTCGTCGTTTATAATAGGTAATTTGTTCACCATCTATTGATTATGCTTCGTGGTCAGTAGTTCTTGCGAACAAAGATATAAGTAGTATGATTCAGAAGTTGTTTTTTTTTGCGTGTACTCAGATGAATTTTTCTTTTTTTTGTGGCTAATCATTGCTCCCAAGGTGTTATTTCCTTAACAAATGTCTTTACCCCTGTTCCTTCTTTTTTTAAGAGGCGGCACGATAGTTTAAACTGAAATAAGTAAAAATATACAGCTTCAACACGCTACAAATGTCAGTACCCTGGAAACCCGTCAGTCCTTTGGCGCAATATAACACAAAGGACTGACGCCAACGGACTGATGAAAAAGACATGAATTTGGGGTTATCTTTAGAATCAACATTTAATTTGATATTTTCTAACATCAACTAGCTACATTTTAACAAAACAAAGTTGACTGTGTATAAATTCAAGTATAACACAGATTTACAAGGAAATAACGATTTACCATAGGACTGACTTTTTGACTGGATCGGCACGTGTTCACATGACAACCACAACTCTGGTACTGGCTCAGTAATAGTGGCCGTAAAATGGCTCGACCTGCAGCTAACTTTACTATCAACCTTGAAATTTAACGCGGATTTGAATTTGAGTCGCCGATATTTAGCGCGAAATTCCAATTCGAACAACAGACAGCGGACTGACGAATAAAACTGAACACAAAGTTTCTTGTATTTTTTACAACAACCGTGAGAATATTATATTATGAAAGTAGTGATATACATTATTAAATACATCATAGATTGTATTGAAACAGTAAGTTTTCTTACATGAGAGGTAATATTTAATACACAGCCATTTGATTGCCCACTTTTGAGGTTGTGACATGCCAAAGTACTGACGTTTTAAGGATAAATTGTGGAGTTTCACAAATTTGTATTTAAAATGAATAGCTGAAATTGGGTGACCAAATAAAAGGCTTTTAGTAGTATTCAAATAAAATTAAAAATATAAACAAAATATAACAAAACATTATTTTATTGCCCTATGACATCGAGTTACCCATTTTTTGTAGAATCACCCATATCCATGTATCCTATTGTAAGTTATTAGAATCTAATAAACCATACTTCAAACATAACACTTGTTTGCATCAAGGCCCATCACTTACAGACACAAATGTTCTAAATTTTAAATTTAGGTTATTTTACTTCCATTAACTACCAACTATTTTGGCTCATAGTGACCCAAACATCAGGACCTTAGTCTCTGAGAGCACGCCACTTGTCCCGATCTTGCGCAGCTTCTCGCCAGTTTTGAGCTTGAAGCTCACGCAGATCCACCTCCACCACGTCTCCCCAGCTGTCTCCCTGAGACGACCTGATGGTCGTCGATCAGTTGGTTGCTCCAAGTACCTATGCTCTTTTTGCCGCGCGATCCACTTCCGTTCTTTGTAGGTGTGAATGAATGCATGAATCTTATACTTATTACCTAAGTAATTTGCAGGTTTCCATAAAATTTGATCATCACGAAGAAGACGAAGACAGTCAGTAGATACCTACGGGAGTTACTGATACAGTTCTGCTTTGATGCTCCGCAAAACCAGCACAAAAAATGCATTTTTCTCAAACATGTAATGAAATGTCGCCATAACGTGCTTTATCAGGCGTCGAAGTATCACGTTTCGGGCGGATCAACTCGAGATACAACTGTAAAGGAATTTCATACAAAACTCAAGGCCTAAGCTGGGAAGTTTTTTTTAAACATGATTGCGCCTGTTTACAGGGACAGGCTAAACAGATGAATTAGGTACCTAATATATACTTAGGATTTGAGTGGCGTATTTTTTATTTCATTGCATATATTTGAGAAAAGCACTACAGGTACTGGTGGACTGCAGAAATGCATGGTGAAATGCAATTCTGCAGCTCATTGTACACGCCTAGCCGTGAAAAGGGCTTGTCGGCTTCATATCACTGTCCGTCTATCTCTATACTTACCGACTCAACCCTTACCAGATTTTGTATAGCTAAATCAGCGGCGTCTTTACAAAGCCTATACTGATAGGGTTCAGATGCGAACTGAACCAGATTAGCTTTTGTTTGGACAACACTTAACAAATTGTTAGTTATAAGTTATAAAATTTTGCATGCCAGATGCTGGTGAAATTGTATTGTGCTATATTATTGTCTGACCAACTTATGTACCATATTTCAAGCAAAATAAAGACATTTGTATTTGTATTTGTATTTGTATTTGCAAAACCCTAATCTGGTATAGTACAGAAATTTACTGAAATCGTATAGACTTTAGTAACTAAATTCATACGGAAATTGCTGGTACAAATGCTAGTCTGTTGCGGTCTATAATTTGAATAATACTTTAGCAACGACTCCGATTGTATTCAATAAATTACCGTTCATGCCAATGGCTAAGCATTTTTTTTACGTTTAGAATTATTTCAGTTGATAGGTACTCTTATTAGGCCATATTATTTAGTGTGAAATCGTGATAAAATAGTTGAATTTATATCTTGTTTTTGGATCTAATAAAGACCTTAAATTCTCAATTCATCAGTTTAGACATCAGAATCAGTTTAGATATCAGGCGGAATTAATATGACATACTTATTGGGTTAATCGCGCGATAGATAAGTGATAACTGATAAAGTATTGCGGCATAGTGACACAAGCGGGCCTATGGTGGTTGTTTTTATCACGCGATAAATAAGTGACCAAGCATCCGTCACGTTTTGACAAAATGCGGGTGTGAGTGGCAAAGCGTCACTATCACACTCGCATTTGTACTACCTACTTTTACTTGTGTATTGTGTGCAATAAAATTTAAATAAATAAATAGGTACATTTAAAATGTATCGCTCATGGGTAGATGGATAAGATGATTGAAATATAACCTTTTACCTACTCGACTACGATAAGCCAAACACTTTATACTTAGTAGGTACATAGGTATAACTTTTCTTCCATCGTGAGAAAAACGGTGCGCATTTTCTATTTTACGTCAATGCATTTTGTGATTCATCTAAAGATTCACAAAAACATCGGTAATAAGTAGTTTTATACAATACAAAAAATACAAAATACAAAATCATTTATTAACATAAAACAGCTTTATACATTTTAAGAGTATCCATCAGTGACCAAACTAGGCTGAGCCTGTATCTTGGCCATCTGCGAGTGCGGTTAACAAGAGATAATTATAAAACAAAGAAATTATTTAAGAAGCAGGCTCCAAAACATGGGGGTACTTCAAAATCGGATGATTACGGACTACCCGCATTTGTTTAAATTAAATATAGCCGAGCATTTGGCCTTGATTGCACTTGATATTAAGTGATAATAAGGTCTAAGATGGAGCATGCTTGTTAGTAAATGCCTATTCACTCTCGACTTGAATATATCCAAGTTCTATTTTTCAGGGAATATGTGCGCAGCAAGAGAGTTCTATTATCTTGCTGTTCTGATAAGAAAAGTAGGTAGGTAATACTCGTATATTATGCTAAAAAAATAAGTGTAGTTAGTGGTTCGTTTTTTTTTTGGCTTCCAGTCGGTTACTCAAGATGGCCGCATGCGTTTAATCGGTTCATTATTTATTCATTTTTGTTGTTCAATGTGTAGTATTGATAGCGTATTGTGCAGTGATCTATCCAATGAGTGAATAGCTAATGAAGAATTCAACTTGAAGCGTACATACTTAGCCCTTCCTGGGTCAAGGCCCGATTGTCCGTGTGTTTTTTTGTAAACCGCTATCACTTTACAAAAAGCACGATTTTCTCTACTCACCGTACAACGTGGTATCAATCCTCTATCTAGTCGCCGTGTGCGATTGGCAACGCAACGAGACATTGACAGTAATGGTAGCTTAGCTGTGACCGGTTCCCATTTAAAAAAAATAGAATAAAATAAAATAGTTTTTTTTTAATTTATCACTTTTTTTATCAATCCATCAGGCTCAGGATAACTTCGTCCACAGTCCTATTTCGTGACCCTCTTAAATCGTTTACAATCCCATGTCTTCAGCAACAGTCACCTAGATAACTAACTCGTTCACATTGTTATATCGTCAATATCCCATTTTGTCTACATTCTTACATGGTCAGTGCTTTTTTTTTCTGTACTTTGGGAAGGCTGTGCTAATTCGCCCACATTTTTATATGGATAACAGGCCTATTGTGTCCCCAATCCCAAATCGTCCACATTTTTCAAACTTGTCTTACGAATTCTAGTTAGAAGGTACCTAACTGTGAGAATGCGAACGAGTTGTCACTGTGGTCGTAATAGGAAATGTTAACGTGTTAAGTATAGGGCCATTTCTAAATTCGCCGAACCTCCAAAAATAATATTATAAAAAAAACAATCGCTATATTTTTCATTCACATAAAAAGTCCGGCTTTCCCCGGACACTTTTTGAACACCCCCCCGGATAGCCTCCTCCTGCCCATAATTTTATTATGACAATATAAGGACAAGTTTCGAAACGGAAGGTGACGAAATAGGATTTTGGGCGAAATCGTCCTGACTCCTGAGCCATGAGCCATATGACATGCGATTTTTGGCACTGGCAGTGCAGACGCGACGCAGCCTCGATATTTTTTGATAAATCTCACATAAATCTTTTCATTAACTGTTAAAAGGTTCGGGCCGCAAAGATAATACTTGCAATCTCGCGCCGGGCTGTAGGTACCTAAGTTTAGTCATTTGAGTAAGTATAGATTGCTCTGAAGCGTCTGTTTTTCACAGCTTGGCCAAAAAATCTTTCGTAGGTATATCCGAATTCAAGATGTTGGTATTTTTTCAAAAGTTGTTACCCCCACTTTCTTTTTAATTTTCGATATTTTGGGTATTAGGTACTCAATACTCAAAATCACGAGCTCTTCCGATCTGTCCAAAGCTGTCCCAAAATATTCATAGGTATACATTTTTGTTTTCCATTCCGTTACCGCTGTAGTAGGTTATATGGAAATGGTTACGGAATGGAACAAAATAACATTGGGACACTTTTTAGGGTTCCGTATTTCTTCTAATTAGATCGAAAGAGAGCTCGTGATCTGAGTAGAAAATACCTACCCAAAATGTCGAAAAACAAAAGTGTGGTGTAGGTACAACTTTAGAAAAAAATGGCCCATTTCCGCCTGTTCTTGCCTACAGGACGAATCTCTCAAACGATTCTCTTGAAATTCCGACATCCGAATATACAAACAAACATCTGGACTGCGAAAGATTTTTTGGCCAAGATGAATGGGAATGTATATGTGGAATGAGCTCCTTGCCGAGGTGTCCCCGGGGGCTACAGATGCGGTTCTTCAAGAGGGGAGTTAATAGGAGTAGGTCCTAAAGGGTCGGCAACGCGCTTGTGATGCTCCTGGCATCGCGAGCGTCCATAGGCGGCGGTAACCGATAACATCAGGCGGGCCGCAAGCTTGTTTGCCACCGTCGCAATAAAAAAAAGGCGGTTCGCTCGCTCGGACAATAAGTAAACTGTCTTCACAATGGCAGTGACTTGCAAGACTGGCTGTGCTGTTAGTTTCTAATATTTCCACAGCCCAGACATCCACTGCTGAACAATAGTTTTTGGCAACGAAGAGCTTCGAATTAAGTACCTATTTACCAACCTATTGAAAACCTTTTCGTTATTTAGCAGTTAACCCTATATGTTCAATTTTTAGGGTTCCGTAGCCAAATGGAAAAAAAACGGAACCCTTATAGATTCGTCATGTCTGTCTGTCCGTCTGTCCGTCCGTATGTCACAGCCATTTTTTTCCGAAACTATAAGAGCTATATTGTTGAAACTTGGTAGGTAGATGTATTCTGTAAACCGCATTAAGATTTTGATGCAAAAATAAAAAAAAATAAAAAATATTGGGGGCTCCCCATACTTAGAACTGAAACTCAATTTTTTTTTTTCATCAAACACATGACGTGTGGGGTATCTATGGATAGGTCTTCAAAAATGATATCGAGGTTTCTAAAATATTTTTTTTCTAAACCGAATAGTTTGCGTGACAGACGCTTCCAAAGTGGAAAAAAGTTGGTCCCCCCCCCTCTAACTTCTAAAATAAGAAAATAAAAAATCTAAAAAAAACATATGATGTACATTACTATAAAAACTACCAACGAAAATTGTTTTGAACGAGTTTTATTTTTAATACCTAACTTTGCACCTAATTTATATGGGGCGCTATACATACCAGGTGCAAACTTAACTTAACCACTTAGGGATGGAAAGTGTTTGTACGGAACTCTCGGTGCGCGAGTCCGACTCGCACTTGGCCGGTTTTTTTTTCCTTGATATCATTGCGGGCTCGAAGAGGCCCTTTTGCACTGGTTGTTGCTGACTCGGCGTGTCCTTAAGGACATTGTCGGTATTGTACTTAGTTAGCTAACTTAATCCTAACTCATCCGGAGCTTCGTGGGAAGCTCCAAGTTTGAGCTATCAGCTATGGGGTGCTGGGGTAACTGAGGCTTGGCCTCAGTCTGCCCGCCTTCTGGTGATCTCCCATTGAGGGCGTCTTGAGAAATACAGTGGGCCCTCGGCGCGTTTACGGTGGGGGCGTCTGGTTTGGATCTCTTGTTGGGCTTCCACCTGGTGTGTTCATGGCCCTCCGTCGTGTGGGTGTGAGGTCGTATTCGTGTGCAATAGGCTATTTGACTGATGTTGAATTCTACAGCGTACTGTAGTTATATGAATAAAATTTACTAAATATTTCGCGAAACAAAGAAAAAAAATCCAGAAACATATCTCTTTTTTGGAAATATGTGACTTCAAAGGTACGCAAATTTTATGATATTTATTTTAAATCCAAAATAAATTTTGAAAATGTTTTCAGAATCCTCATAATTTTACAAAACAATAATTGTATGACAACTATGAACTTAAACGCACTTTTTCACGGTGAAAATGACAAATTTCTTAATTTTTCCATACAATTATTGGTACCTATACCGGCCTGTGACGTCACTAGCCTGACGCGTTTTGTATGGAGCGTTTTTAGCGCTACGTAGGAATGTTAAACTTTGACGGTCATTTCTGACTTTTAGAGCAGTTTAAATGTAGTCAGTCCCATATAGACATTTGATCACAATAAAAAATAGAATCGATTGACATCCTCAAAAAAAATTAGTCAACATGCCTATTGTACCGACTATGTCGGTGTGTGTTGACAGTGTGGTGTTGACAGCTGTTCTGTTTGTGAGTCATGTGCCATGATGCGTCGAGCTTCCTTTCTGTCGGTTCAGTCGCCATCAGATATATCCCTGCATATAGGTAAGGCGTTCATAAATATCTGAACAAGACTCTTATTGTCTGGGCGTTACAGTGCATGTTCGGATATTTATGAACGCCTTATATGCTGCGATATATCTGATGGCGACTGTACCTACAAGTACAACATGTGTATCAATGTGTTTTATAATCATTTCGTGCAAAGAAGGGTTTAGGAACATAGTTTATTTTTATCGGATTGAAGTTATCGCCATTATTGCAATTGTTACCTGTTTCCCCGAGTCATATCCGTAGGTATTATACTCTGTCTGATCTCTAAGATTAAATGAAGTCACTTTGGCACAAGGTACAAACAACCGTATACTTGTATGTACCTACTTAGGTAGCAAGACTGGTGACGCTGAGTCGCGCGACAAGTGAAGTCGCGGCAAGATATGGTAGCCCGGCTGCCGTCGGCAGTCGAGTCCGGAATCACAACGTAGCGACATGACGTCACGACGTGTCGCTGCGTCACGTCGTCGGCGGCTGCTGCCTGCGGTCAGCTACGAACTACGAACCGACACCTTTACCGTCCCGCTCATTCAAATATGATTAAACACGACACTGGAAAGGATGGCATGATATCAACTTTAAGGCCTTCCTTCTTTCCTTTTTTAGGGTTCCGTACCCAAAGGGTAAAAACGGGACCCTATTACTGAGACTTCGCTGTCCGTCCGTCCGTCCGTCCGTCTGTCACCAGGCTGTATCTCAAGAACGGTGATAGCTAGACAGTTGAAATTTTCACAGGTGATGTATTTCTATTGCCGCTATAACAACAAATACTAAAAATAAAATAAAATAAATATTTAAGGGGGGCTCCCATACAACAAACTTGTTATAGATTATATATATGTATAGGTACGGAACCCTTCATGCGCGAGTCGGGCTCGCACTTGCCCAATTTTTTTTACTTTCAACCAACTTTTAAAGTGAATAATTTTCCCTGTTCTAGAAAGTGACATAGCTATTTCATGCTCTCTGCATTGCGTGCAGTCAAAAATAAGTAAAAAAAACAGTTTTCTGTGTGAATTTTGTCAAATTCGGAAACATGTTTGATCATAGAGAAAAATGTCTAAAACAATAAGCATTTTTGAACGGATAAGGAGCTTTAAAACTTTGAATGTAGGTACCCACATTCATGCCTGTGATCATGTGTTATTTTTAGGGTTCCGTACCCAAAGGGTAAAAACGGGACCCTATTACTGAGACTTCGCTGTCGGATCTTCCGGTTCGTGTCCCAAGATGGCCGCATGCGTTTAAGTTTAGTTGTCCATTATTTATTCATTTTAGTTGTTCAATGTGTAGTATTGATAGCGTATTGTGCAGTGATCTAACGTATGAGTGAATAGCTAATAAAGAATTCAACTTGAAGCGTCCATAGCCCTTCCTGGGTCAAGGCCCGATAGTCCGCGTGGTTTTTTGTAAATCGCTATCACTTTACAAAAAGCACGATTTTTTCAACTCACCGTACAACGTGGTATCAATCCTCTATCTAGTCGCCTAGTGCGATTGGCAACGAGACATTGGCAGTAATGGTCGCTTAACTGTGACCGGTTGCCATTTAAAAAAAAAATAGGATAGAATAGACTTCGCTGTCCGTCCGTCCGTCCGTCCATCCGTCCGTCCGTCCGTCCGTCCGTCCGTCTGTCACCAGGCTGTATCTCAACAACGGTGATAGCTAGACAGTTGAAATTGTCACAGATGATGTATTTCTATTGCCGCTATAACAACAAATACTAAAAATAAAATAAAATAAATATTTAAGGGGGGCTCCCATACAACAAACTTGTTATAGATTATATATATGTATAGGTACGGAACCCTTCATGCGCGAGTCGGGCTCGCACTTGCCCAATTTTTTTACCATACCTACATTGTTATAATTTGAAATAAAATAAAATTATCCTTGCATTTATTTATTTACACGTCTACCAACAAGAACATTATTACAATTAACATTAAACTTAAAGATAGCATTTAAAAAAAATGATGGACGGACACCATTTTGTTTACCAAGCCTAACCGACGCCAAGCCCACTAAAACAAAATGTTAATGGCATTACTTGTTAACATTCTGCTTAAAATAACAAAAAAACAATAATCATTATATTTTACATACCTAAAAACACAGCGCACATTTACAAATTAAGTTTTGATCACATTATTTAAGAATCGTTCATATTTTTTGTCGAATTATAAAACAACACTAAAAACTCATCAGGCTTTCAATTTTGGCTTCATTTTGGGCGGTTTTATAATAGTACCTATACTTTTCCTCTTCATCATAGCTTTCTTCTTAGTAGGCGTAGCCTTGGGTTTCTTGTCTTTCATATCTTTTCCTTTCATAGTCGGTTTTTCCATGATTTTCTTTGGTTTTTCTTTAGATTTCACATCCATTTTAACCTTCTTTTCAGTTTTTTCTGTCTTACTTGTAGCCTCCATTTCTTTTAACTTCGTTTTTTCTTTCTTTTCTTTTGGTTCTTTTGACTTTTCTTTGGTAGACTTTTCTTTGGAAGCCTTTTCTTTCTTCGGTTTGTCCTTTTTGGATTTGGGTTTTTCTTTAACTGCTGCTAACTTGAAGGACCCTGAGGCTCCTATACCCTTTAGTTGTATGATGCTGCCATCTTCCACGCCAGTCTTCAACGTCTTCTTAATCAAATATTTAACTTTTTCCGTTTCTATATTGTATTTGTCTTCCATGAATTTCTTTATAGCTTGAATAGATACGCCTTTTCGTGTTTTTAATTGTACCAAAGCTTCGTGTATCATAGCTTTAGTTGTTATTTTTCTTTCTTCTTTTTTCAATATGTCTTCCGTAGGGCTTTTCGGTGGTTTTTTGACGGGTTTCATTGGAGCGCGAGCGATCTTCTTGATTTCGACGTCTGAGTCTGACATTGTGTATCGGTTTGAGCAAAGTCTTGAGGTTTTTTTTTTTTTCACTACTTTGGGAAGCCGGAAGCCTAGTATGGCTGCATCCGATGTAAAGTCTTGAGGTAGTCTTGAGCTTGCTTAGGTGGGGGCAAGCGTTACCGTAAGGAGAGCCGCACTCATGTCGGTAGGTCGAAGTTTGAATTGTTAAATCCACCCTATTCTTTAGTTTTTTTTAGGAAGTTGTATTTCTTGATTTTATCCACGTTATATTTTATTACATTGTATTAGCTTTAGGCGCTTATGCACTTGTATATGAAGGATGTAGGTACCTACTTAGCAAAATTTGTTAGTTAATACGAATGGCTAGTAAAATGAATCAAAATTTTGCTACTTCCTATTCCATTATTTTTATTTTTTACATAATTCTAACGCAATTTTACAGACGACGCGGTTGGCAGTGCAGCTGCCGGCGGTCGTTGGTTCGAATCCCAGCAAGGGCAAATATTTGTGTGATAAACTCGAATAGTTCCTGGGTCATGGAGGTTATCTATATATGTACTAGCTGTGCCCGCGGCTCCGTCCGCGTGGAATTCGGTTTGTGTCAGTAACCTAGTAATACCTTACCTTTTAAACCTTCCCTGGACTACAGACTAGATTTAAAATATTATATAGCGTCGTCTAGTACCCATAGTACAAGCATTGCTTAGTTTGGGACTATGTCGATTTGTGTAAGGTTGTCCCTTAATATTTATTAATTATTATATGCAACTAACATCTGTATCTACTTATGCACTTCCTATCCCGTGTAGGGCGCTTGCATATGATTAACATTTTCATAAAACCCCATTAAGTACCATTATTATGTCAGACATTTAAATAACGGATTATAGATATAGTGGTTATTCATTATTTGAGCCTCCCTGACGTTTCGGCAACTTTTCAGTTTGTTTTTCTCAACCTTTGACAACGGTAACTGGAATGCTGACGAAATATAAGACACAAATAATGAATTACGTGATATAATCCCTATATACATATTGCTTCATTTAAACCAAATAATGTTTATATCAGGGGAAAGTCGTCGATGACATTAAAATTTTATGAAATTAAGGTGTTATGCACGTTGGATAAACACAGGGAATAAAATATAAATAAAACAAAACATTCAGTAAAAAATCTCTTATATTCCGCTTAAAATAGGTATTATTTATATATTATACAAGCGTTTCAACCGTAAACCTAATTGGTGAACCTTACAATACAGTCCGACCAAAAAGAGTAGAAATTAAAAAGTGGCAATACTGTAGTGTCCTCCCTTTCTAATCAATATTTATTTATTTATTTATTTATTTATTAAAAAACAGGTCACATAACATTACAGTTTACACCAATGCGTCATGAACCGAACAATGTTTATACTGACGGCGAAACGGTGTTGCAATATAAGAAAACGGGGACGACACTACAGTATTGCCACTTTTTAATTTCTTTTTGGTCGGACTGTACAAGCAGTGCTAAATAACTGCATTTTATTGAACTTTGGTTGTGAAGTGAGGCGGGGTAAGGCTGACATAGTTTATAGTCTAATGGGCTAATAGTTAGTTATTGAACTATGGCGGTCTTTGCCCAGTGATAGTCTAACCCCACCTTACCTTATATGTTCGCACACAAAATTTATTTGTTATTAATTATTTGTTATAGAACAAATAACAAATTATAGGCGAAGGCTAGACGTACAATAAATACAGATACTAGCGACCCGCCCCGGCTTCGCAAGGGTACAATGCTATATTATACATGTATTATACATACTCGTACATATAAACCTTCCTCTTTAATAACCGTATCAAAGTCCGTTGCGTAGTTTTAAAGATCTAAGCATACATAGGGACAGACAGACAGACAACAGGAAGCGACTTTGTTTTATACTATGTAGTGATTGTGATATACATTATTCGTCTAGTCTGCTATATTGATGAATGACAAAATTTGTAACGAAAATCTAGATTTCTGGATTCCCACAATGTGATCCATTAGTATTTAGATTTACTATATTGATGAATCAAAGTATTTTTCGTACATCCAGCCTTCGCCATAGAATAATAAATAACAGTTTTGATCTATTAAAGTCATGGATGAAAGGAACTAAAATTGTAAGTTTAAAAAAACTGTTTTGTTTTATTGACCGAGCGTGCGCAGCGTGTCCGTTTAGGCTTGGCCTAAAGGTCTTTCGTTTGATTTCCAGCTGTTCTCACCTATAGGTCGCAAAGTATCTCAACAGATTGTCATGAAGTGAGTAGGTTCGCTAAGTATATAGCTTTTTTGTCGATTCAGTATTCGCCATTTTTCAAAAATGGCGTAGTTATGGGGATTAAGTCGTAAAATACTAATTTCAGCAATTCAGAAACAAATTCGCGAGGTTTACAGCTTAAGAGCCACTAGTTTTAAAAATGGGTAAATTAACTAAACGAACTAGTTTGACCTGATGTAAGAAAAAAAAATATGTATCGAAAAGTTATTTTACGCCACCCTCGGCCGTAAGTGTAAAGCCCCAGATCGCATATTTAACACCTGCGACCTGAGACATTCACGAATTCATCGCCCTAGGTAGGTACTATTACTAGGTGAGCATTTCTCAATAAGTTTGTACAAAATTAAGACGTCAATTAAAGTTATATTTTTCCTATTTACGTTACCAATTATTTTAGTAATTTTATATCAATGTTATGGCTGTGTTGGATAATTAAGGTTATGTTATGCTGATATTTTTTTAATTATACTGCAATCAATGTATTGGAAATCAAAAAGAGGCAACGAAATAGGAAAAATATACTGCTTAAATTGACGTCTTAATGTTGTACAAACTTTTCGAGAAATGCTCAGGTAAGGGTAAGATTCGTTAGGTTACTATATTAAATACTATACCGCGCGGCGAAATGAGTCCTATGACCTGTCATCTCAGTACATCTTACCGATTATAGGTTTGTTTCAATCAGGACAATATTCCAGTAAAGCCTTGGTTTTTTCGATATCGTGATGCAAATAAAAAAGTGACTTCCTCCATATGCCGGTTACGTTTGGGACACTCGTGTACCCCCGTATTTCTTTTTAAAATTCACGTTAAAAATAACTATTTGTGTGAATGTGGGTTGGATGAAGGTAATTTGGAACATTTAATTTTTGAATGCAATAGACTTTCATCATCTCTCTATGACCCTCTTCCTCCATTCATCCCTCGCCTTGTAAATTTCAAGTCTCTTCCTCGTTTAGTTTTCACACCATTATCTCCATTTTAAGGCGACGGGTAATGCGAAACTAGCGCCACTTACGAATTTTTATTATATATTCTAAACTAGATCAATTTTCAGTATTTTCAGTATTTGAGGAACTGGAAAAACACCTTTAGTATTTACTAAATCATCATACACAATTTCTTGTTCTTTAGTTGTCTCTAAAAACTTGCCCAAAACTATTGCGGCCGTATTTGTCGTGAACAGGTTTTGTAGGGTAAAATACAATGGACAAATTGTATATAGTGATTTAATAAATATTAAAGATGTTTTGCTAGCTCCTAGAGTTCAGCTATTTCTAAAAAAATATCAGATTATGAAGGTATAACAAAAATAACAAAAGTGGCGCTAGTATCGCATTACCCTTCGCCTTAAGTGTCTTTATGAAAAATAATAGTATTCATCTTTAGTTTCCCTTTTGTCTCATTTATCTTTTATATCATTGATTCATTACGTTGTATATAACAGCATTCTGATTTGTTTACCTATCGGCCGTTTTGTTTCGTTTTGCTTACATAAATTAATATTCTTGCTTTTTTAAAACTTGACATCAAGCAGAATTAAAACGCGCCACTATTACATTACTGTCACAACTGACATTGGCAAAAGCCTCGAGCTGCCATTCTCGGCTTAATAATGATTATAGGTTACTAGCTTTTGCCCGCGACTACGTACGCGTGGAACTTGATAAAAGGGATTATTAAAAGCGCCTAAGCAAATGTAAGAGCAATTGTGCTTTGGGTCTAATAATTACATTTCCTACAGGGTCACCGCACCCCAATAGAAATGTTCACTCAATTTTCAATCTTTTTAGGTATAATTTCCAGGATGAAAACTATCCTATGTCCTTCCTCGTATCTTAAACTATCTCTATGCCAAATTTCATCAAAATCGATTAAGCGGTTTAAGCGTGAAGAGGTAACAGACAGACAGACACACTTTCGCATTTATAATATTAGTATGGATATATGGATTAAATGTACTGAGATGACAGGTTTCATAGGACTCATCGTTGGCCGCGCGGGGTATAAGCGTGTGTATTTTTGGTATAAAAAATTTCATCTCGGTAAGGGTAGTATGCATGTACATAGGTATTTGTGTGTGTATGTATTAATCTAATAAAAATATAGACGGACAACAGAAGTAAACGAATAAAAAGTATCCATAGCCTCCTAAGACCTATTTTAAAGACCAGAGATCGTACTCATTGCGGCCCAATGACATGTATGAATTTATCAAATATCCACCCAAGGTCCTAGAATTATGACACAGACTAAATACCTAAAATTAGGTCACTGGGTCGCTATTACAAATGTCCTGAAAATAGATTGGGTCTTAGGAGGATAGGGCTTTCACGAATCATACAAAAAAAGCTGACGAAGATAATTCTTAAATCAATATTAAAACTAAAATATTACATGAAAAGCATTCTACCCTTTAGTATAAAAATTAATCTGAACTTTACAGGTAACCATCTTGTGGTAAAACGTAATTTGCTTAATAAATATACAATATACACTTAAAATGATTTTTATTAGCTGTCACTAAATAAATTGTACAAAGTAATATGGAGCATAAAATTGCAAATGATTTACAAATGTGAAGTTCACAAAATTAACAAATTATGTTAAGAGGCCTTAAACATGTTAAAATTATGTCAAATTATTAAAAAAATAACATTATGAAAAATATATTGATAATTTCAACCAACTTTTTAAAGTGAATAATACTTTTCCTTGAGTTCTACATAGTAACATAGCTATTTCATGCGTTCATTGCGTGCAGACCAAAATAAGTTGAAAAAAAAAAAAAACAGTTTTGAATCGTAAATCTTGTCAATTTCGAGTAGTTTTTGAAACAAAAATAATCAGTGAAAAATTCACACTAGATTTCAAATATATACCAATAAATCGCAATAGACATGTTGACTAATAGGCCAATAATTGTATGGAGAAATTAAGAAATTTGCCATTTCAACCGTGAAAAAGTGCGTTTAAGTTCATGGTTGTCATACAATTATTGTTTTGTTAAATTATGAGGATTCTGAAAACATTTTCAAAATTTCTTTTGGATTAATAAAAACATCTTTCCAAAAAGATTTATTTTTCTGAATTTATTTTCTTTGTTTCGTGATATATTTAGCTAATTTTATTCATATAACTGCAGTACGCTGTAGAATTCAACATCAGTCAACATGTCTATTGTGATTGGTATTGATAATATGTTCAAAAATGCTGACTTTTTCTCTATAATCAAACAGTTTCTTAACATATCATCAATGTTACTATTTAGAACAGGGCTATCGCCATCATACTTTTTTGACGTAAAATACTGAAACGCCTTTTATTGACTGTTACTATAATAATGTATAGCTTGAATTAGAACGTATGTCTTAACCCTAGCTTGTATTATTTTATCCTGAAATACATCGCATTGGCATGGAAGTATCAAAATAAAGGCTATTTTAAAACCATTATAAGTTTCAGCCACTTTTTTTTTTACTCAAACTGTGTGAAATATACCAATTGTGGTATATTTGTAAACTAAATCCACTTCACATTTGTAAAACATTTCTTATATTCTGCCCTAAAATAAAAATGCACTACCTACACTATACACGTAATTAGTCTTAAGTTAGCCGAACTCAAAACGAGTTTCAAGGCGACTTTAAAGTTTAAACTATGACAAAACTGACTTACATAATAGCGAGGGTTTGAAGTCTCTCCGTACTAACATTACCAAAGGCTCCAGGATTTTTGAGACCATCTTTACTGATTTTATTGAAAGTTACCGGGACTCCATACTCTAGTCATAGTCACGGAACCCGGATCGAATTCGTAAAAGAAACTGTATTGGTATACAGTGTGTTAACGGCACGCAGGCATATATTAAAACTGATAATAAAATCTTGTTAAATAATGAGAAATGGAGGAAAATTTCCGAAACACTTAATTTTTTTTTTTTTATTAGAAGAAAATAACAGTTTTTTCTGTAGCTTTAACAAAAAGTGTTCTCTCTGGTCCCTGTTTCTCACGGAAGGGTTATGATTTCAATCGTCATTTGTTTTGTATGGGCGCGCGGCGCCGTACAGCCAGCCACCATTTATTTTCATAATTTCCTTTGGCCTCGCATCACGCCGAAACGGCTGGACAAATTTTAACCAATTTTGGTACAGGGATAGCTGGACATCCAAAGATGGTAATAGGATACTTATTCGTCTATTAAAAATAATACGCGGATGAAGTCGCGGTTCCTAGTCCAAGTTATATTTTTTATTTTAAGTATATCCCTAAGATAAACACACTTGCCGGTGACACACTGTATACGCTTCCCGTTTTGTACTAGGCTAGAACAAGCCCCTGGCCCTGGCTTCGCTCGCAAATTTCCGCACATGCACGATGTAGTCCAACATTACCGTCGCGAAGGCAGCGTCCAGTACGAATTGAGGGATCTTGCCTGGAAAATACAAGGAATGATTTTATTTATTTAATCTTTATTGCACAAAAGAAAACTTGGCGTTCAAAAGGCGGACTTAATGTCATGCATTCTCTACCAGTAGTTAGGGCTAAGTAGAATTTTTTTGGGTGCAACTAACTTACACAGTAAGGAAACATAATTATAATACTTATACATAATTGCCTTAGCCTTTGCTGTTTTTATACTTATTTTAGTGAGATTTTATGTATATTGTTATTTTTAGTGTCTTAGATATAGGTAATATAATGGTCTCGTGTAAACGATTTGGTGCTAACTCTGCTGCTAAGTTAAAAGGCTATCTTTTTGTATGGAGCTCCGTAGCAAAAGGTCACCTTTTAGCTTAGCACGGCAGACTGTAAGTTTATATTGAAAAAAAAAAAAAAAAAACTTTAGAGGGCTATGCCTAACCGTATTCCAAATAATCCTATACCTAGTCGTCTCTTGCCCGTCTCTTATATCTGGCGACTAACGTGACTATATATTAAAATAAAATTCATACAACTAGGAGCAACAGGCTTCGAAGTACCCCGTTTCGAGAGGAACAACTCGAGATAATTGTAAAATTTAAGGCCTAAGCCGGGAAGTAATTTTTAAACATGGTTTCTGCGTTCATTAACAGGCTAAAACAGCTGAATTATATATTTTTTGAGTGGAGTATCTTTTTATTTCATTGTATATGTTTGAGAAAAGCACTATACAGGGTGATCAATCCAAATGGGTCAGTAGGGAGAAAACGAAAACTATAAGAGATAGGGAAATTTGTTCTTAGGAACCATGGCTTCGATTTTAGATTTATTGAAAACTGCATTAAATTTTATTTTCGTATATCTCATACATAACCGGGAGTCGAACCCGGTTAAAATTGAAAAAGAGGAGAAAAAAAGGAAGATGTCAATCGATCCTATTTTTTATTGAATTATTTTAAATTTAATGCAGTTTTCAATAAATCTAAAATCGAAGCCATGGTGCCTAAGAACAGATTTCTCTATCTCGTATAGTTTTCGTTTTCTCCCTACTGACCCATTTGGATTGATCACCCGGTATATCGTATCGCTACCCTTCTGTCTAATAGCTACTCACCCGGCAAGCCATTCTTTTCAGTCTGCAGTAATGTACTATTAGCACGTGAATTTCTCGCTATAAAAGGAGGTTTTCCGAGCGAGTGAGGTATCCTCCCGCCCTAAGTCAGACAGATTCGGTTCAGTCAATTCACGACGCAGTCCATGTGTCACTCCGAAATTACTCCTGTGGCGCGGAGATAATCCCATTAGCGGGTTATACTCCCACACAAAGTCCGACTGGTAGTGAGGGCTAATCAGCCCTCAAGTCATGTCTCAAAAAACCGGTCAAGTGCGAGTCGGACTCGCGCACCGAGGGTTCCGTACAAGCACTTTCCATCCTTAAGTGGTTAAGTTTGCACCTGGTATGTATAGCGCTCCATACAAATGAGGTGCAAAGTTAACGCAACCAATCCCGTTTGTTGTATGGGAGCCCCCCTTAAATATTTATTTTATTTTATTTTTAGTATTTGTTGTTATAGCGGCAATAGAAATACATCATCTGTGAAAATTCCAACTGTCTAGCTATCACCGTTCTTGAGATACAGCCTGGTGACAGACGGACGGACAGCGAAGTCTCAGTAATAGGGTCCCGTTTTTACCCCTTGGGTACGGAACCCTAAAAACGAGTGAGGTAACAATGTAAATACCTTTGAGGTCGCAACACATGAGCCACTGGAATTGCGTCTGCTGTGTTTCGGAGCCGTCGTGATGCCGCACCGTCACCGGCTTTAGGCACCAGCAGCCCACTTTGTTGTTACCCCTGGAAGATATACATACAATTTGTTAAATTTAACATACAAAAATACAAAATTATTTATTGTTTGAATGTGAGTGGTTATAAATGGTGGTAGGGTTAGTATTTGGTTACATCACAATCAGCCAGAATTTGGCGTACAATACTTTGACTCTCAATATGCAATGTCTCATTATTTTTTAATGTCACACCACAATTTAATTGTACTAACCAGGATCCGTTTCGGATCGATATTTAACTAAACTTTGGCAGCGGCTTTGTTGTTCGGTCGTAGGTACAGTCCGACCAAAAAGAGTAGAAATTAAAAAGTGGCAATACTGTATGTTGTCCCCGTTTTTTTTATATTTATTAAAAAGGGAGGACACTACAGTATTGCCACTTTTTAATTTCTACTCTTTATGGTCGGACTGTATAGGCGGCTTTGTTTGACGTATGAGTGAGTTAGCAATAGGATTTTGTCAACTTTAGGTAAATATTGATGCGAATATCCGAGCCTGGTAATAACACACCACAATTTTTAGGGTTCTGTACGGGTAAAAAACGTGACCCTAAAACGAAGACTCCGCTGTCCGTGTGTATGTCTGTCACCAGGCTGTATATCATGAGATTTTCACAGATATTTCCGTTGCCCCTATAATAACAAATACTAAAAACGACATACGAAAGAATCTTGGGCCAAGCTGGAAGGGAGACGCTTCGCTCGGTCGGTCAGTAAAAATTAAAAAGTTACCTGACGTAGTCCTTGTTGGGCGGATACCCCGGTACTGTGACGCTGACGCCGCTGCTGATGTAGCAGTAGGGGTCGGATTCCACCACCACACCCTGCAACAACAACAACAATTAACAACAACACAACATAAACAACAACACAAATTGTTTTAACAAGTTAGCCATTAAAATTGTTTAGCATGATTACAATTAATGTTAATGTTGTTCATTTAAAACACACAGGCAGTAATGTCAAAAATGTGTAGATTTCTATACTATTAATAAAATTCTACATTTAAAGTTAATAATTAAAACATAAAGTCCAAGGAATACAACTTAAAATACTTACAATAAAACTACCTATACTAAAAATTAAACTAAACTCGAAGATAATAAACTTAAACTAAATCTAAAAATGGCCCCTGCGGCATAGTGCCAAAGATGCTGGCGGCATTTCTACATTTGCACTGTAAATATTTTCTCTACGGAGTGGGGCCATGATTTCAGGAAGGATTTCAGGGGTCGTGATGCAGGACCGTCATTTGTTTTAGATAGGTAAAGAAAAAAAATTGGGCAAGTGCGAGTCGGACTCGCGTACCGAGGGTTCCGTACAAACACTTTTCATCCTTAAGTGGTTAAGTTAAGTTTGCACCTGTTATGTATAGCGCCCCATACAAATGAGGTGCAAAGTTTACGCAACCAACCCGTTTGTTGTATGGGAGCCCCCCTTAAATATTTATTTTATTTTATTTTTAGTACTTATTTGTTGTTATAGCGGCAATAGAAATACATCATCTGTGAAAATTTCAACTGTTTAGCTATCACCGTTCTTGAGATACAGACGGGTGACAGACGGACGGACGGACGGACGGACGGACAGCGAAGTCTCAGTAATAGGGTCCCGTTTTTACCCTTTGGGTACAGAACCCTAAAAAATACGCTGACGAAATTGCAGGACCTCCTAGTCTATTGAATGAAATTGAATAATGAAATTTTTGTCCTCCCAATACGCCGAAACCGCTTGATAAATTTCAACTAGGTAACTTAATTTTGGTACAGGGATAGCTATCCGAAGAAGGTTATACATTTTAACCCGTATTTTTTAGGGTTCCGAACCCAAAGGGTAAAAACGGGACCCTATTACTGAGACTTCGCTGTCCGTCCGTCCGTCCGCCCGTCTGTCACCAGGCTGTATCTCAACAACGGTGATAGCTAGACAGTTGAAATTTTCACAGATGATGTATTTCTATTGCCGCTATAACAACAAATACTAAAAATAAAATAATGTAAATATTTAAGGGGGGCTCCCATACATCAAACGGATTGGTTGCGTTAACTTTGCACCTCATTTGTATAGAGCGCTATACATACCAGGTGCAAACTTAACTTAAACAACTAAAGGATGGAAAGTGTTTGTACGGAACCGACTCGCACTTGACCGGTTTTTTTCAATTTTTCAGCTTTGATGTTTGTATTAAAGGCTTGACATACCTGTTTGTTGAGAGGCGCGCACCGCCGCAGAATGACGAAGTCTCTCGGCGCGATGATGCCGCGCCCGCCGCCCGCCGTCACCTGGTACGAGAGGTCGATTCCCTCTCCGACCTCCTGCAATATAGGCATGACGAGAAATGTTTTTGAGGATGTCAGTCAATTGACAACATTTCATATTTTTAAGACGATCATATTATTACTTTTCTGAATTCTGCTTAAAAAGATGAAGTAATCTCTGTTTTTATTTATTTTCTGAGATGATTATTTATTTTATTATTAATTTATAAAAACATACTCATTTTAAAATGTGGCAACACCAAAACCAGAACTTAATGGAACGGTTACTTTAGTCGGTTTTCTTATTAAAAAAAACTTAATCAAACTCGGTATGCATCTGTCATCTGTCAACGTCAAATAAAAAAAATATATATATTTTCGCTCTTTGGTTTAGACAACAACCCTATTCAGACCGTATTGACTTAGATTGCAGTTATTTGATGTATTTTCTTATATTTCTTTAGATACAGAAGAATAAATTCAAAGATTTTTTTTTAAGGTACACTACTCAAAGCCCTGTCGATCTCTATATTAATTTCCACCTGTTATAAATATGAAATGTTGTCAATTCTATTTTTCAAGAAAAAAATCACGACAGATCACGTTGGGCGAGGGAGGGGACAGAAGGGGGGAAGACTTCAACTGTATTTTGCTACAGTGAACAAACTAAGAAATGAGTATCCTCATGAGCATATCTGTGCTAACTCTGGGCACTGACACTAAAGTAAAGTAGCAAAATATTTTATCGATAAAAAAATATATCGATGTTACTGTTAACATCTAAATGTTAATCAACATAAATATATTTCATCTCTTCATTTAAAAACAATAAATATATTTATTTTTATTTTAAAATAGTTTTACTGTTTTCACAGTAAGTAGGTACAATCAATATTTTTTCCGGTATTAAATATTGCCGCCTACATGAAAATATCCACTTTATCAGACATGATATCGAACCTTTTTATAGTGAGTAATCGAAAATTTTAAATGAGACATGTATTCATATATATCGACATATTTTTTATCGATATCAAATCCCTAGTAAGTGCCCCGAGTTACCACAGGTATCCACATGGGTAGATACTTTTTCTCGGTTTCGTTAAAAATAAACTTGTTGAATACTTCAAAACAGCGGGTCTATTTGACGAAATTCTGGTGAACAATACACGTGAGGTTGTGAGGCGGAGAAGGGGGAACAAAGAACCTCTACAAATATCACCCCTTCAAAAAGTAGGCTAAAAGCCGATGACTGTGCGTTTACGCAGTGACGTGTCGTGTCCGTACCATAACCACTTTTGGAAGAGGCCTTATTCCTTTTGAAGTTTATTTTTTTCATATTATGACAAATATATTGATAATTTCAACCAACTTTTTGGAGTGAACAATACTTTTCCCCGAGTTCTAGGTAGTAACATAGCTATTTCATGCTTTCATTGCATGTAGCCGAAAATAAGTTGAAAAAACTAATTTTACGCGTGAATTTTGTCAATTTCGAGTACTTTTTGAAACAAAAATTATCAATGAAAAATTCAAACTGTAGGTTTCAAATATATACCAATAAATCCCAATAGCCCTGTTCTAGGTAGTAACATCAATAATATGTTACGAAACATGTCTGATCATAGAGAAAAATGTGTAAACAATCTGCATTTTAAAAGGAATAAGGCCTCTTAATGAAAACAAATAAAGGTTCATCAGTTACCTTGATTAGTTCACTCCTAAGGATGGTAGGGTTCCAGTCGGGCAGCTTGGTGACGTTGTCCTTGAACTCTCGGAACAGGAACTCCGCTGGACAGTCCACCAGACCCTGGGAAATAAGCACTTTATTCATAAATAGATAAACAATGCAAAATCGACTCACAATTCGATAGGTTGCTTGGGAGTTAGGGTGGCGAAATGGTTAATGCGATGGACCGGCAATCCAGAGGTACCGGGTTCGATTCCCGGTCTCGTCCACCAAATATTCATTTCAATTTTTCTTTAAGCTTTGATCTTTGTATCAATGGTTTATTATAAAAATTATGGTGTGTATAGTCTATCCGGAATTCTAAGATCAAATTAATGTCAAACTGTGAAAAAGTTAAAAATTACTTTAAACTTACACTTATATGGTCGTTTGTACCTTGTGCCAAGATGACATTTTGATCTTAGAGATCGGACAAACTATACCCACGTAAAAATGTGACATTACATGTTTCATAAAGTACGTACTGTCGTTAAGGCGCATTATCGAGCATAGGAACGCTGGATTTTCTATGTTGTAAGAATTTTGTGAACTTAAACTTACGTTAAACCTGTACTTACAGTAAACCTGTACACCTTCCCGAAGGTCTCTGTCTGTCGGGTCTCCACGATGTCACCTTTGGCGACCCCTCGCTTCTCAAACTTCCATTTAAAGAGCGATCGATCACTTTGAATGGAAAGTGCATGAGTAGGTATGTTATAATGTTTGTACTTACAGTAAACCTGTACACCTTCCCGAAGGTTTCTGTCTGTCGGGTCTCCACGATGTCACCTTTGGCGACCCCTCGCTTCTCAAACTTCCATTTAAAGAGCGATCGATCACTTTGAATGGAAAGTGCATGAGTAGGTATGTTATAATGTTTGTACTTACAGTAAACCTGTACACCTTCCCGAAGGTTTCTGTCTGTCGGGTCTCCACGATGTCACCTTTGGCGACCCCTCGCTTCTCAAACTTCCAGTTAAAGAGCGATCGATCACTTTGAATGGAAAGTGCATGAGTATGTTATAATGTTTGTACTTACAGTAAACCTGTACACCTTCCCGAAGCTCTCTGTCTGTCGGGTCTCCACGATGTCACCTTTGGCGACCCCTCGCTTCTCAAACTTCCATTTAAAGAGCGATCGATCACTTTGAATGGAAAGTGCATGAGTAGGTATGTTATAATGTTTGTACTTACAGTAAACCTGTACACCTTCCCGAAGCTCTCTGTCTGTCGGGTCTCCACGATGTCACCTTTGGCGACCCCTCGCTTCTCAAGCTTCCAGTTAAAGAGCGATCACTTTGAATGGAAAGTGTATGAGTATGTTATAATGTTTGTACTTACAGTAAACCTGTACACCTTCCCGAAGGTTTCTGTCTGTCGGGTCTCCACGATGTCACCTTTGGCGACCCCTCGCTTCTCAAACTTCCAGTTAAAGAGCGATCGATCACTTTGAATGGAAAGTGCATGAGTATGTTATAATGTTTGTACTTACAGTAAACCTGTACACCTTCCCGAAGGTTTCTGTCTGTCGGGTCTCCACGATGTCACCTTTGGCGACCCCTCGCTTCTCAAACTTCCAGTTAAAGAGCGATCGATCACTTTGAATGGAAAGTGCATGAGTATGTTATAATGTTTGTACTTACAGTAAACCTGTACACCTTCCCGAAGGTTTCTGTCTGTCGGGTCTCCACGATGTCACCTTTGGCGACCCCTCGCTTCTCAAACTTCCATTTAAAGAGCGATCGATCACTTTGAATGGAAAGTGCATGAGTAGGTATGTTATAATGTTTGTACTTACAGTAAACCTGTACACCTTCCCGAAGCTCTCTGTCTGTCGGGTCTCCACGATGTCACCTTTGGCGACCCCTCGCTTCTCAAGCTTCCAGTTAAAGAGCGATCACTTTGAATGGAAAGTGTATGAGTATGTTATAATGTTTGTACTTACAGTAAACCTGTACACCTTCCCGAAGGTTTCTGTCTGTCGGGTCTCCACGATGTCACCTTTGGCGACCCCTCGCTTCTCAAGCTTCCAGTTAAAGAGCGATCACTTTGAATGGAAAGTGCATGAGTATGTTATAATGTTTGTACTTACAGTAAACCTGTACACCTTCCCGAAGCTCTCTGTCTGTCGGGTCTCCACGATGTCACCTTTGGCGACCCCTCGCTTCTCGAACTTCCAGTTAAAGAGCGATCACTTTGAATGGAAAGTGCATGAGTATGTTATAATGTTTGTACTTACAGTAAACCTGTACACCTTCCCGAAGGTTTCTATCTGTCGCGTCTCCACGATGTCACCTTTGGCGACCCCTCGCTTCTCGAACTTCCAGTTCGGGAGAGTGATCACTTTGAAGGCGTGTTGCATGCTCTCCTCTGCCATTCGCTTGTACTCGTCTATCTGTTGACAAGAAATAATATTGACTATCTTATTACTAGCGACCCGCCCCGGCTTCGCACGGGTGAAATTTTGATAAATTACCTATACATGTATTATATTATACGTATAAACCTTCCTTTTGAATCACTGTCTATTTAAAAAAAACTGCATCAAAATCCGTTGCGTAGTTTTAAAGATCTAAGCATACATAGGGACAAACAGATAGCAGGAAGCGACTTTGTTTTATACTATGTAGTGATTTGACACACCAACAAAGTACTTACAAGGAAAGACTAACTTCTAACTGCCCGCGAACGTCCCCGTAACGTTCTTTTACCGTAATCGGGTAAAAAGTATCCTATATCCATCTTTGGATGTCTATTAGCTATCCCTGTACCAAAATTGGTTAAAATCTGTCCAGCCGTTTTGGCGTGGTGAGAGGACAAAAACATTCAGACTAACAGATGGCGCCAGACTAGTATGTCGCCGCGTGTCCATACAAAACATAAGGCGATGGAGGCTCTATTAAGATTTTTCCCTAAAATCATGACTCGTCTCCATCCCCATAGAAAACTGATTTTCAATACAAATCCCAGGTTTTATTGTAGTATAGATTTTACTACTAGCAGAGTAATATTCACACAGGATATTCACATCACAATCTCCTGACGCTCGAATCTCCACCACCGGTTCTACGGTAAAAGATTTTCTTCTGTAGCAACAAAACATTGTCACTTGGAAACATGCTTACCAGATCTAAAGCGATATTACTGGTACATATAAACTGCAGCCATGTAACGTAACTTGTAAAGGTCTCTGCACACTACACTGTATCATATCATAACCGTTAAGAAAAAAAAACACTATTCCAGAAAGTTTGCCCGGCGAGTTTGTTTGCCAGTGTTGCACCGACATCGGACCAAAAATTACGAGCGCCCACTAGGTGGGTTGTAGGCTGTTACGGACAGCACAGCAAAGCTTATAGTTTTAAGTTAAATTAATTAATAAATATTATTTATAAATTAGAAATAAGTTCGTCGCCCGTAAAAAGAGCCAAAATACTTATTTCCCTGTGTACAATCACTTGTTTGTATAGAATAAATAAATAAATATCGGACAACCTCACACAAATCGTTCTAGTGCCAAATTAAGCTCAAGAAGGCTTGTGTTATGGGTACTAAGTAGACAACGATATACGTGCTTATATGTATAGATAAATATACCTATACTTAAATACATAGAACAACCATGGCCCATGTGCTTGCAAGCACAAATAATCGAGTTCATCACACAAATATTTGCCCTGGCCGGGATTCGAACCCGGGACCGCCGGCTCAGTAGGCAGGTGTCTACGAACCGAGCCAAACGCGTCGTCATATAGAGCGTCATAGAGAGATTTGTATAGAGCTCCCGTTATATCCTAGTAAATAAAATCATAACAAAGATGACTCATCGTAAACTTTCCATTCGTAGACGAAAACAAACGAGTCATCCTTGTTTACATTCTGATGCAAAATTTGAGGAAAATTTTTAGATGAATTAAAAACTTTGTTAATTTAATAATTATAATAAATCAAGTAAATTTATTTTTCATCACACTTGCTCGTAAACAAGGGTTTACATGCTAGAAAAGCGGGCGGTAAGTCGTAAATAATAATAAATAATATATAATAATTTTTTTATCACACTTTAAGGGTTTACATGCCAGAAAACCGGATGGTAAATCGTATATTACGCCCTAGGGCGGTAAGTAATATTGGTATTGACTACTATTAATTTTGTTTTATTTCCTCCAAAGTGTGATGAAAAACGTCGTACGTGACTCTGGTGGTAAATTAATTAAAAACTCGTGTCTTTAAAGCCCTCGCCTTCGGGCTTCTAATAGACACTCGTTTGTAATTCCTCGTTTACCACCTTTACGTAATGTACCTACTATAACTGTACCGTCCACAACCTCTCGAGAGCGCAGCAAATCGATAAATGAACATGCTCGCGGCGCGCAACGCCTTAAGGGTGATAGAGCGAGTGTATATCTCGGACGGTGCGAGCGAGACAACCTTTTACCGGGGATAAAGAAACGATAGCAATTTTTGCATCCCACAGTCAGACGGGAGCTTTCCCAGCGTGAACACGCTTGTTTTCATGTTCACAATAGACGTCAATCTATATCGTAAATTAGTTTTAAGCTAAATTGTATATATATTAAGTAATTCGATTTTATAGAAACTGGGCGGTCCCCCTGAGATTGTAGGATTATATAAAAGAGACGGCCATTTTTTATCGAGTTAGTCGTTTGAACAGTCATCGTCAGTTAGTAGTCAGCCTTCAGCTAATATCCACTTTATAACCATCTTGTAGTATCAGTGTAGCGTATTACATATGCGCCGGTATGAGCCGGTGTAGTGGGTAGAGACCTTAATGCAAAGTTTACAGGCGATTCAAATTAAAAGTCATACTAAGCGGAAATTATAGCCAATCAAGAGGTAATCAAGATTCTGCACGTGGAGTTGCTTGGCAGAACCAACTTGCTTCGTAAAGCCACAGTATAAGTGACATTAACCCTTAACACTTTGGCGACCAAGGATTTCGTAGCGCTACGCGTGTAGCCGATATGTAGCGAAAACTCGCTACGATCACAGTGCCCACGGAGTGGGTTCCCGGTGTACAAAGTGTTAAATTGACAAAAAACGAAGGTTGATAGTTCAAGTCTCGTTAAGGTAGAATAGAGCTAACAATTCTCGTTCGAAAATAAATAGAAAAAGATGGTCAAAGAGTTTAAACATCCAGGTGTACAATGTAAGTACATATTGCCAATTTAAGGGTTAAAATAACAAACTGAATAAGGACTAAATTCGAAAGGTTATCTAGCGTTAACGTTTCGGGTTGGGTCATTTTCGATTTATCTTTGTGCTTTGATCTTTGTATCAATGGTTTAATACAAAATATTACAGTTTTTTATTATTTAAATTTGGACAGCATTAGGGGGTGCACTTTCGTCGACGTAATTGACCGTTATAGCGCAAAATGGTTAGTGGATCGGTAATCCATGACATGGCAAGAGTTTGTAAGTCTGTGGTAACTAGGTATTGGACAGGACGTTATGCTAAATTATTATTGAACAATAGAATTAAAAAAAAATAGGTATATATATGTATATTGTATTCAATATATTGTATAGTCCAATAGGAGATTATACAACCCTCGCCATATTGCGAAATTTTAGTGGTACTAATTTATTTTACTGGCAACGACAAATTTTCGTTAACTGACGTTGAAAGTCGGTGAATGTCACTGATGTAAACAAAGAGGAAACAGGACTAAATAATCCACAAATTTCAACTTCCAAGTAATTTTGCATAATAAAGCCAAAATTATCCACAGTAATTAGTCATGTTTTTCAATAGGATTCAGTATTTATTTCGCAAGAAGAACGAAGGATTGAGCAGCATTCCGGTAAACGATGTTTTGAATTTGGTTAATGACAAATCCTTGACAAACGCTGGACGTTTAATAGTGCAGATACGTCATAACGTATGCACATTATTGCCATATGAAAGTTGTTTGTAGTGCCACTATCCCTAGAACCGGTATGTACTTTTGTATAAAGGTTCTTGCCATCAATAAATAAAAAAAAATGTTTGGATTATTTGATGCTGGCTGATTGACTTACAGTTAACCATTCCGCTTTAAACTCTTCCTCCGGAGCTTTATTGAACAATATCTTCATCCAACTCGCAATAGAAAACCCAAATTTACTGGTACTCTCCAATTTCTTCTCAAATTCTTCAACGTTCTCCACTTTCTCAAGTTCTGAGAGCGTCTGTTCTACGACTTTTTGATCGATGTTATCAACATTTTCAACAGCTGATGATGAGGACGCCATATTGAATTCGCGCGCTTTTTTTCGATGGACCAAGGTCTTCCGTTGTAATGCCAATGAACTATTGTCTGCTTTTGACAGATGTAGGTCAGCTATCTTATGATTTGCGATTTTTATGCGTTCGATATATTTACTGTGAATATAGTTTAAATGTAAAAATAACCGTAACCTCTAATTATCATTTGTTTATGGTTTAAATTTTAATTTCGGGAATATATTACAGGTATAGTTTCGATGTATGCACGTAAATAAATCAATAATAATGAAGAAGTATTCTTATAAAACAATACTATATCGTAGTTTATTGAACAGACCTGCAGAATTAAAATCGTTCCCTTAAACAGAGGGTATGATCTCTGATCTTAAATTTAAAGTTTGTGATATACATATAAACCTTAACTTTATGTCGATCAAATTGTGCGTATGTAGTTTCAATAATGATAAATTGAGAACATAGAAACAATTTAACAGATAAGATAACACAGATGTTGAGACAAAACCAAGCGTACCTAATATAATTAGAGGTTATATTATTGTTTACATACATTTATGTTAACCTATGTCACTACAATTATTCACAATATGATTCAATCACAACATTACTTCTCAATAAACATATTGAATCATACAGTTATCATTAGAACTCAAAACTAATCTTAAAATAACTGACACAGATAAGATATTTGTGCCGCAACAAACGTGACTTTTTTATCTTCTTTAAATCGATTTTGCGAGACACGTGTTACCGGCGCCGCGTCGCGTCCGCTACTGACTTCAGTGCGATGAATTCAGTCAGATAAGCGAATGTGTGCAATGAGTGATATTAAATGTTTAGACGGTTTAGGTATCGAAGTAGAAATAAGGCTGAAACACACTGGGCTCGAAATTATATTCGAGTTTGAATCGATGTAAAGCTAAACGCAATGCTATGGAATGTTTTGGCGACTATGTTTGGTAAATTATGCATTGTGTTTGATTCTATCACATTTACTGGATAAAATACACTTTAAATAGGTACCTAAGTAGCAAAGTGCAGATCATTTATACGGCCTTTATTCAGCTTAAATAGCAGTATAAGGGCTTTATAAGCGCTTTTGCAGCTTGTTTTCCTACTTGGATAATAAATTTAAGAAAAAAAAAAACCATCACGGCTTTCCGGGCCAGACGGGTACATTACCAATTATGCTACCAAACCCACTAGCCAAAGCATCGAAATTATCAACCAGTTGCTTCATTTCTAGATGCCTTAGGACGGTATCGTAGCGCCATCTACCGTAAAGATTATATATATGTTCTTTATATTCTTTACTAGCTTTTGCCCGCGGCTTCGCACGCGTAAACACAATATCATACGTTCACTACACTTATTGCGAGGCCAAAGGCCGAGCTCCGCGTAGCACCGAAGGTGCGGAGCGTCCTAAGGAAGCCGCCCACCCACTTAATATAAGTCAAAGTAACTTAATGCGAGGCCGAAGGCCGAGCTCCACGTAGCACCGCAGGTGCGGAGCGTCCCAAGGAAGCCGCCCACCCACTTAATATAAGTGGAAGTAACTTAATGCGAGGCCGAAGGCCGAGCTCCGCGTAGCACCGAAGGTGCGGAGCGTCCTAAGGAAGCCGCCCACCCTCTTAATATAAGTGGAAGTAACTTAATCCGAGGCCGAAGGCCGAGCTCCGCGTAGCACCGACCCACCCACTTAATAATAGGTATTACTACTTGTACATACATAAAATAATAAATTGTAATGTATTTTATTGAAATAATGAATTATATTTAATGTATTTTAATTTAACGACATGTAACTTTTCTTACGAATAAAGATGATTATGATTGATTATTTAACTTATTGCGAGGCCAAAGGCCGAGCTCCGCGTAGCACCGTAGGTGCGGAGCGTCCCAAGGAAGCCGCCCACCCACTTAATACTAGGTCGATGCAGAGTCAGCCACCGGCTAAGCTTGCACCATAGATTGGAGCGGTTTTTTTTTTTTCGAAATTTTCTCTTCGTCACGACCTAGCGAAATTTAATTTGTGCATTTTAAAACAAAAATTTCTAATATCGGTTGAGAACTCGCTGAGATCTGCGCATTGTTACAAAGTCCATTCGAGTCGATCCATGGGAGCTTCGCTCGCTCCGCTCCAATAAGTGGAAGTAACTTAATGCGAGGCCGAAGGCCGAGCTCCGCGTAGCACCGAAGGTACCAACAAGAGTGGATGAAAATGGCAGGCTTGAGGCACTCAAAGCTATTCATGGAATGTATAGAATCAGGCTGGACCAAGAAATTATGGGAATACAGCAAAAGACAGCTCCGAATCATAACGGGGGTGTTTACTGGTCACTTTGGGGTCAAAGGACTATTGGCCAAGTTGGGACTGTCTGACAATACAGATTGTAGAATGTGTGGCGAGGAGGCAGAGACAATGAAGCACATACTGTGTGGATGTCATGCCCCTGGATGTGATAACACAGATGTTGAGACAAAACCAAGCGTACCTAATATAATTAGAGGTTATATTATTGTTTACATACATTTATGTTAACCTATGTCACTACAATTATTCACAATATGATTCAATCACAACATTACTTCTCAATAAACATATTGAATCATACAGTTATCATTAGAACTCAAAACTAATCTTAAAATAACTGACACAGATAAGATATTTGTGCCGCAACAAACGTGACTTTTTTATCTTCTTTAAATCGATTTTGCGAGACACGTGTTACCGGCGCCGCGTCGCGTCCGCTACTGACTTCAGTGCGATGAATTCAGTCAGATAAGCGAATGTGTGCAATGAGTGATATTAAATGTTTAGACGGTTTAGGTATCGAAGTTGAAATAAGGCTGAAACACACTGGGCTCGAAATTATATTCGAGTTTGAATCGATGTAAAGCTAAACGCAATGCTATGGAATGTTTTGGCGACTATGTTTGGTAAATTATGCATTGTGTTTGATTCTATCACATTTACTGGATAAAATACACTTTAAATAGGTACCTAAGTAGCAAAGTGCAGATCATTTATACGGCCTTTATTCAGCTTAAATAGCAGTATAAGGGCTTTATAAGCGCTTTTGCAGCTTGTTTTCCTACTTGGATAATAAATTTAAATAGAAGCGAAAAAAAAAAACCATCACGGCTTTCCGGGCCAGACGGGTACATTACCAATTATGCTACCAAACCCACTAGCCAAAGCATCGAAATTATCAACCAGTTGCTTCATTTCTAGATGCCTTAGGACGGTATCGTAGCGCCATCTACCGTAAAGATTATATATATGTTCTTTATATTCTTTACTAGCTTTTGCCCGCGGCTTCGCACGCGTAAACACAATATCATACGTTCACTACACTTATTGCGAGGCCAAAGGCCGAGCTCCGCGTAGCACCGAAGGTGCGGAGCGTCCTAAGGAAGCCGCCCACCCACTTAATATAAGTCAAAGTAACTTAATGCGAGGCCGAAGGCCGAGCTCCACGTAGCACCGCAGGTGCGGAGCGTCCCAAGGAAGCCGCCCACCCACTTAATATAAGTGGAAGTAACTTAATGCGAGGCCGAAGGCCGAGCTCCGCGTAGCACCGAAGGTGCGGAGCGTCCTAAGGAAGCCGCCCACCCACTTAATATAAGTGGAAGTAACTTAATCCGAGGCCGAAGGCCGAGCTCCGCGTAGCACCGACCCACCCACTTAATAATAGGTATTACTACTTGTACATACATAAAATAATAAATTGTAATGTATTTTATTGAAATAATGAATTATATTTAATGTATTTTAATTTAACGACATGTAACTTTTCTTACGAATAAAGATGATTATGATTGATTATTTAACTTATTGCGAGGCCAAAGGCCGAGCTCCGCGTAGCACCGTAGGTGCGGAGCGTCCCAAGGAAGCCGCCCACCCACTTAATACTAGGTCGATGCAGAGTCAGCCACCGGCTAAGCTTGCACCATAGATTGGAGCGGTTTTTTTTTTTTCGAAATTTTCTCTTCGTCACGACCTAGCGAAATTTAATTTGTGCATTTTAAAACAAAAATTTCTAATATCGGTTGAGAACTCGCTGAGATCTGCGCATTGTTACAAAGTCCATTCGAGTCGATCCATGGGAGCTTCGCTCGCTCCGCTCCAATAAGTGGAAGTAACTTAATGCGAGGCCGAAGGCCGAGCTCCGCGTAGCACCGAAGGTACCAACAAGAGTGGATGAAAATGGCAGGCTTGAGGCACTCAAAGCTATTCATGGAATGTATAGAATCAGGCTGGACCAAGAAATTATGGGAATACAGCAAAAGACAGCTCCGAATCATAACGGGGGTGTTTACTGGTCACTTTGGGGTCAAAGGACTATTGGCCAAGTTGGGACTGTCTGACAATACAGATTGTAGAATGTGTGGCGAGGAGGCAGAGACAATGAAGCACATACTGTGTGGATGTCATGCCCTCGCCAGACTCAGAATGAAGGAATTCGGTATTGGTTACCCAGAACCGAAGGAATTCCAGGCACTACCAACTGGTTCCATCATCCGATATATGAAGGTGGTGGAACAATCCTTTGAGTAGGCGCGATGGGGGTAAGTACACAAAAGATCCCATTGGGTCGAAGTGTATCCGCAAGGACCCCTTCCTAATAAGATAAGATAAGCACCGAAGGTGCGGAGCGTCCTAAGGAAGCCGCCCACCCACTTAATATAAGTGGAAGTAACTTAATGCGAGGCCGAAGGCTAAGCTCCGCGTAGCACCGAAGGTGCGGAGCGTCCTAAGGAAGCCGCCCACCCACTTAATATAAGTCGAAGTAACTTAATGCGAGGCCGAAGGCCGAGCTCCGCGTAGCACCGTAGGTGCAGAGCGTCCCAAGGAAGCCGCCCACCCACTTAATATAAGTGGAAGTAACTTAATGCGAGGCCGAAGGCCGAGCTCCGCGTAGCACCGAAGGTGCGGAGCGTCCTAAGGAAGCCGCCCACCCACTTAACATAAGTCGAAGTAACTTAATGCGAGGCCGAAGGCCGAGCTCCGTGTAGCACCGTAGGTGCGGAGCGTCCCAAGGAAGCCGCCAACCCACTTAATATAAGCTGAAGTAACTTAATGCGAGGCCGAAGGCCGAGCTCCACGTAGCACCGTAGGTGCGGAGCGTCCCAAGGAATCCGCCCACCCATTTAATATAAGTTGAAGTAACCTAGTGCGAGGCCAAAGGCCGAGCTCCGCGTAGCACCGAAGGTGCGGAGCGTCCCAAGGAAGCCGCACCCACTTAATATAAGTTGAAGCAACTTAATGCGAGGCCGAAGGCCGAACTCCGCGTAGCACCGTAGGTGCGGAGCGTTCCAAGGAATCCGCCCACCCATTTAATATAAGTTGAAGTAACCTAGTGCGAGGCCGAAGGCCGAGCTCCGCGTAGCACCGAAGGTGCGGAGCGTCCCAAGGAAGCCGCACCCACTTAATATAAGTTGAAGTAACTTAATGCGAGGCCGCAGGCCGAGCACCGCGTATCACCGAAGGAAGCCGCCTATTAAGTTACTTAAACAATTTAAACATATGTTAAGTGGTTTGGTGGCTTCCCTGGGACGCTCGTGGAACTCGGCCTACGGCCTCGCATTAAATTACTAAGGGTTTATAAAGTAACTTAGCACCGAAGGTGCGGAACGTCCCAGGGAAGACGTCCACCCACTTAAAATTTGTACAAATAACTTAATGTGAGGCCGCCCACCCACTTAATATAAGTTGAAGTGTGTGAGCGGCTTCCCTGGGACGCTCTGCACCTTCGGTGCTACGTGAAGCTCGGCCTACGGCCTCGCATTAAGTTACTACTTATATTAGTGGGTTGGCGCCTTCCCTAGGACGCTCCGCACCTTCGGTGCTACGCTTGTGAACATGATCTTGGTTTAATTAAAATTGAGGCAAGACTTATGTTTAAAAAATCGTTTTGATTATTTATTGTCTATTGTAGATTTAAATAACTTAATGCGAGGCCGCCCACCCACTTAATATAAGTTGAAGTGTGTGAGCGGCTTCCCTGGGACGCTCTGCACCTTCGGTGCTACGTAGAGCTCGGCCTACGGCCTCGCATTAAGTTACTACTTATATTAGTGGGTGGGCGACTTCCCTAGAACGCTCCGCACCTTCGGTGCTACGCTTGTGAACATCATCTTGGTTTAATTAAGATTGGGTCAAGACTTAGGTATGTTTAAAAGATTGTTTTTAATATTTATTGTCTATTGTAGATTTAAAAAACTTAATGCGAGGCCGCCCACACACTTAATATAAGCTTAAATGTGTGAGCGGCATCCCTGGGACGCTCTGCACCTTCGGTGCTTCGTAGAGCTCGGCCTACGGCCTCGCATTAAGTTACTTCTTAATTTAGTGGGTGGGCGACTACTCTAGATCGCTCCGCACCTTCGGTGCTACCATTGTGAACATCATCTTGGTTTAGTTTAAATTGAGGCTAGACTTATGTTTATATATCGTTTTGAATATTTATTGTTTATTGTAGATATCTATTCAAAGCACCTTGAAAAATAATTAGCTCATAGTCCTACCTGAACATATATTAATGACATCTATTAAGATGACAATAAATTATTTTTGTCTACAATGGTACTAATACTAATATAATAATATGACCTGTCATAATAATGACCTAAGTAACGCCATGAGATTCAGGTGCCAACTTAACTCAATCGAGCGTACGTCAATAATGGCGACAGCACCACTGAACGGATACGTGATGGCCTCACTGTTTTGTTATCCGTGGTATAATGAATAAGGAAGCAAAGGAAAATGCATGAGATAACACGGTTATTATTTCAGTAGGTTCTGGGTTCAAATCCCGGCTAGGTGAAATCCTTTCTACATTGTAAATTTAATAATTTTGTCTTGTCTCGAATCATGGTTGTTTTTCATATAAAATGCATACATACCCCATAAGCCTTTAGTGTCTCTGTGCATTTTTAATAGTTTTGCCTATCTTCTTGGATCTTCTCTGTTCTCTCTCATTTGCTCAAAGGTTAACTGGAAGAAATCCCTTACAGGGATAAGTTCGCCTTTGTACATATCATTAGTTTAATGTCTTTATAATTATATTTTAATGTACAATAAAGAGTTTACATACATACATACATACATACATTGTCGAGCAGCAACTCTCAATACCTGATACACTGCTGCTTATATTAGGTATGCGATCAATATTCAACAACTTCGGTAGTAATTCTCGAAGTACAGGTTAACCCATCACAGCTAGACCCTAGCTTGTGCCGAATCGTGGTCACGGGCACGCAACGACGTACGTGAATCCTTGGTGTTGAGGAGACCCATCAATGGCTCCAAAACCTTACATGTATGGAGCTGGTGTTATTAACTCAGGAAAAATCTTAACAGCGCGATGCAGCCGCTAGTATGGAGATTTTGTCAAAGTAACAACGCATTGGGTCATTGAGAACAAAATCTCAACACACCGTTAAAAATAAAGAATTACTGATATTTAATACTTTGAATAAATTTGATATATTAAAAAAACTACATAGATGCAAAATTGTGGCTAAATATATCGTATATTTATCGTTTATTATACATTTCGCTACCTTATTAGTAAGTTAGGCCAAACACAAACAATACAAAAATTTGCGCCTAATGTTCTAAATGTTGGTTGGTAAAACATATCCCACCAAAAACATTTCATGTAAAATTGACGGCCAAGACTCACATTCTCATAACGCTTTCGCTGTAAAAAAGTTATCAGATCCCAGGAAAACCCAAGGCCCTAAGCCCCGACTTTACTAACCCCACCACCTTGGTTTAAAAAGTATGGCATCAACTGGCTTCAAGCCCCTAAACCCGGAGTTTACTAACCCTACACCTTTGTTTCAAAAGTATGGCTTGGCCGTTTCATAGAGTACCGTAAATAAGTCCAACGGACCGTCTGGCCCATATGGTATCAAGAAACTAAGTTTATGTCTTTGATAATATTATACTTATAAACTTAATTCCTTACGATATAGGCCGGACAGTCCGCTAGACTTATTTACGGTAGTCTATGAAACGGCCAAGCCATACTTTTGAAACAAAGGTGTAGGGTTAGTAAACTCCGGGTTTAGGGGCTTGAAGCCAGTTGATGCCATACTTTTTAAACCAAGGTGGTGGGGTTAGTAAAGTCGGGGCTTAGGGCCTTGGCTTTTCCTGGGATCTGATAACTTTTTTACAGCGAAAGCGTTATGAGAATGTGAGTCTTGGCCGTCAATTTTACATGAAATGTTTTTGGTGGGATCTCATTTCTTTTTGTAAGGTGCTTTAGTTTTTTTAATTTTTTTGGGCTGTAGGGTTTCTTGAGCGTCAACTGAAGTAGACAATTGTGTATTTAAGAAATACTTAAGTTTAGCCCCATATATATATACACTTTTATCCCCTATTATGGGAAACCCATACAAACTTCCATCCCCTTATTTAAAGGGTGGGGGGTGATTTTTTAAAAGTCCTACAATATGTATTTGATTTATAACAATGAGTCCCTATAGGTTTCAATTTTCAGACCTCTAGTATCAAAATTTGCGGAAGTTTCATACAAACTTCCATCCCCTAGTTTAAGGGGTTGGGGGGTAAAAGTTCCAAGTTTTAGAATTATTTTGTTGTTTGTGTACTAATACTAGCTTACATACCAAATTTCAGCTTTCTAGGTCATCGGGAAGTACCCCAGAGGTTTTGATACGTCAGTGAGTGAGTGGCAAAATCGGCGTATTTTAGGTACCTATAAAACCTAAAGTATAAAAGCTAGATCAATTAAATTTAGTACATTTTATATGTTTGCTAACTGCATCTTAACCTGAGAATTTGGGCGCTCTAGTGTTAACTGGGACGAAACTATGAGGGTTTGAATATGAGACGAAACGGTTCGAGAAAAGGTAGGTAGTGCCCCCTTCTTTTTTGTTCGTCTTGGCGGGGGCACTACCGTGCCCCCAGATTTAAAAATGTATTTAATTTACTTAAATTGATTCGAAATACTTTTATTTCAATTACACTCGATAAAATGGCATTAAAAATCTGTTTTATTCATTAACATTTTTTATTGCGTCTCCGGGCTTTTTTATGGTCAATACTTACAAACTACAGAAGAATATAATTGCATATTCAATAAAAGAGCATTAATTAGTTCCTATTGTCGCAAATTGTGTTTTTAAAGAAATGTATGTTTTTTTTTGAGCATGAGCCAATTTACAACGAACATTGCACTCATATTTTCGTCTGTGTTGGTCGATAATTGGCGCCATCTTTTCTATCTAACTAAGACGGTTTCCGTAACTCAACGCCTCAAACAACCTTAACCTTATTGTTAATACCGGTGGGCCACGAGGAGGTATTATGTCGAATTCATACTTTTTAGTTTTTGTACACGTAAGAGCCACACGGGGGTCGCGTCGTTCTAAATTCAAAATCCCAAACGCTGTCATTATAAGGTTACACATTGTAAGGAAAATATTTCATGGAATTTATGTTTTCAGAGATAAATATTAATCATAATAAAAAGTATCCTATAACCATCTTTGGATGTTCTGCTATTCCTGTACCAAAATTGGTAACTTTTTATCCAGCCGTTTCGGCGTGATGCGAGGACAACGGTTTTTTTGAAAACAGATGGCGCCAGGTTGGCACGGCGAAGCGTGTCCATACAAAACAACTATGCGGCTGCATCACGCTATCGAGATTTTTCCTGAAATCATGACCTCCCTCCATAGAAAATTTATTTTCAATACAAATTTAGGATTTTATAAAAGTATAGAATAGATAGATGTTCGGCACCATCGTCTCAAATTATGCTGAGAAATCGATTGTAACAATGTGCTACACCCAAACTAACTAATTAATTTTAATTTAATTAAAGCAATAACGTCTGCTAGCGTAAACTAAATGAAAATTTAGGCTTTTAGCTTTGTCCACAACGAAATACAGGGGGTTTCGAAAATGTTCTGAATGGCTTCGAGAAAACGATGGTACAGTGTGCCGGCAAGCGCGTTTTTCGACTGCCGTGCCCGCAGATGTTAAATAGGTAGGCAGATATATGAAGATTATGTAAGTGAAACAGCATGCACAAAGACTACTAGTAATTTAGATTGGATTGGACTAACCAAAAATATTTACAAATTATGCAGGTATTACGTCTAAAAATGTTTAATGTATCACTTAACATTTTCCAAAATCGTTAAAATCGAAAAACCAGTTTCGATGGTGAAATATTTATAATCTATCCAGATCTTTAAGACCTAACAATGCAAAACTGACAAGTGAAAAAAGAACTTAATTTTATAGGTAGTTTGTGTTGTGCCAAGTTGATATCATCTGATCTTAGAGATTAGTATAGACTATAAGCAAGGTTATCGTGTTTTTTTAAGCTGATTTTATGACTAACGTAGCTCTTAGCCATCCCAGTTTTAATTTATTTGACATTTAAGATTTTATTGCGTTGACAACAAATCAGCATTAGCAACACAAGAAATACAGTCGATAATAAAAGCTTGTCTTAACGTGTGACTTAAATAAAAAAATTGGGCAAGTGCGAGTCTGACTCGCGCATAAAGGATTCCGTACCATAATCTATAACAAGTTTGTTGTATAGGAGCCCCCCTTAAATATATTTTTTATTTTATTTTTAAATTAAATATATTTTGTATTTGTTGTTATAGCGGGAATAGAAATACATCATCTGTGAAAATTTCAACTGTCTAGCTATCTCCGTTATTGAGATACAGCCTTGTGACAGACGGACGGACGGACAGCGAAGTCTTAGTAATAGGGTCCCGTTTTTACTCTTTGGGTACGGAACCCTAAAAAAGAATTAAATTTGAAAAATCTTTTATAAAGTCTGTAAGTATTAGATACTATTGCTTGATAATTTGGTAGATTACCGAATGCGTGAAATCTTACGCGTGGAAGAGATTAGAGTGATAGTAGAATTACATTATCACAATTAAATTCGGATTTAGTGACTGTTGTATCTCGATGGATGTTTTTGTAAGAAACTCGTGCAGTAGTTTATTGGGAAGCGTTGATGAAAAAAAACCGGTCAAGGGCGAATATGACTCGCGCACCGAGGGTTCCGTACAAACACTTATCCCATTTTAATTGGCCGGGTTAAGTTTGCAACTGGTATGTATGGCGCCGGGTACAAATGAGGTGCAAACTTAACGCAACCGATCACGTCAGTTGTATGTATATACATGCATAATTAATTAGCATTGCACCCGTGCGAAGCCGGGCGGGTCGCTAGTAATTAAATTAATATACGCGATATAATCCGTTTAAATTGCTTTATTAATTTGCTCCGTGTATTCTACCTTTTTTTTTTATTTATTAGGCTCACATAACAAATTACAGTCAATTACATACAAATTGTTGCTTATCGTCTAGGTCTGGACTATAATTCTAAACAGTGTGTGCACAGAAAGTTTAATAACATATATTACTAATTAATCGCCAGACAGAGATGTTGTATTTGTAAGTAACAAGGTATGAAATGAATATTATGGCATTATTAATCTATACTTTTCTATGGTTGTGTTAGGCTTAAAATCCTATTTTGAGTTACACAAATAGTTTCTTAACAATATTTTTAAATATAAGTAGCTTATGATTAAATATATCCAAATGAGGATGTTAAACTATAGCTTCATTATATAATCGACACATTCGTATAATGGGATTGTAGAAAGAGGTGTTATTTATGTAAATTTGGAGCTGGAATAATTTATGAGACGGGTTGCGTGCCTTATATCGAGTAATGCAATTCAGAAGCGAAAGGAGAGAAGGACAATCAATATGCGCGTGAATGACTTTATAAAGAATAATTGAGACTAAGACCTGATTGATCATCCTCAACGACGATGCCATCAAATGGCTAATGAGTCTCAAACTTAATATATAAGCAAAGCTGTATTCGACGTACAACCCTGCCATACGAATATTATATTTTTTTTATGGCATAGGTGGCAAACGAGCAAACGTATCGGCTGATGGAAAGCGATTACCGTCGCCCATAAACACCTGCAACACCAGAGGAGTCACAAGTGCTTGCCTACCCGGAGGACGAAGATAGAATGCCTCTATGCTAGTAATTTCACCGGCTATCTTACCCCCACACCGGAACACAACAATGCGAACATTGCTGTTTGGCGGTGGGTTAGCAGGCAAGACGGTAATAAATAAGAATAATTAAATAGTTGCATTTTCTGCGGGATGAAAAAAATACTACATTGAAGTGGCTTGAGTCTGCTGATGTATGATCTGAGTTCTCGTTAACTTTGATCAACAGATCATCCGAGACCTTGCATCCGATCTCGTGTCCTCAATTGGCTCATTAAGGTCCCTTCTATGAAATGCCGAAGTCAATTAATTGCTCCTACTCCTAATCAACAAGGTTAGAGGATAGTGGGGATATTTTTATTTTTTTCAAGTCAAAAACTCGTACAATACGATGACTGATGAATTATACAACATATTGTAGTGATATGAATAATAAGTTTCTGTCAAAAACTTAATTTTAGTGACAAGCTTTTATAGCCGACTGTACTTTTCTTTGGATATCCATCAAATGCTCACTGAGACGATTCTAAAGAGCCCAAACTCGGTAGGATTGCTTTTTCTATAGTTCCTATGGCCACCTTCCGGCTCCATCATCAGATTAGCCCCATGGTACCATATTATTGTATTGTCATCAAAGTTAAGTAAGTATGCAAAATTTCAGCTCAATCCGTTCGGTGGACGATATCTGCTTCAAAATTGAGTTGCAAGATTCCACCCGAACAAACATACTTACATACATACATACAATGCAAGTTAAATAAAAGCTTGTAAAATTGGCTGAATACTCCCCAGGCCAAAAGTATAGAAACAAATTTTTGTATTTTAATATTTAAAGTTTCCAATAAATATTAATTCTGTAAATGATAGTAACCGTTAGGTGTTAATGAAACAACTATTAATGTATTTAAATTATAAAATATATTATGAACACAACGTTGCTTATGCAAAGCTATTAGAAAGAAGACCAATTTGCTGTCATAGACAACGGTTAAGGAATCTTTATTCTTATAAGAATTACAAATTCACATATATGAGAACATTATGAATTAAAATTAAAAATTTAGTTAAACGTACAGTGCAATATCATAACGGTAGTCACTTTATAACAATTTTGCAGGTAAGTTGACAATCGGCATGCAGGATGGTTTAGTTGCTGTGCGGCGGCGTGTCGCCAAGCGCACCGCGATAAGGAGTTAGGGGACATTGATGTGCGCAAAAATGGAGTAGGTAGGCATCGACATTAGTTACGTTGAGCGTAGTTGTATAAAATTCTAATGTACCTAAATTTTTTGTATGTTCATGCGTTGATTTTATTTTTATTGTTCGTATGTTTTTTTTTTATGGATGTAACAAAGTATACACACAGACAACTAGGTACATATATAAAAACTATCAATATGTTGGTTTGTTCCCGACATTAGGCCACTCCCCAAAAGATTAAAACATAATCCGTCCGCTATTAAAACATCATTATATTGTAAAAAAATATATATATTTTTTGACCTAACTCCGGAACAAAGTGCATGTCGCCTTTTTTATTGCCTTTCTACGAAATGTTCCACTGGCAATTTTCATATGCAGCATTTGCGTTATTGATTTTTAAAATATTCATTATCATTTTATTATGAAACACAGCTTTGTGTGCATTACGATTAATATAAGCTTGTTTCCATACTTTTGGTCTGGGGTGTATGTCATGGAAAAAAGAACAAATATAAAATATATATATTTTTAAGTAAGTATGTGACTTTAATTTAAATGTACGCAAAGTTTAAGTGTTTTACTTTTAAAAACAAATTAAATTTTGGAATTGTATTCAGAATCCTCATAATTTAAGAGGCCTTATTCCTTTTGAATTTTTTTTTTTCATATATGACAAATATATTGACAATTTCAACCAACTTTTTGGAGTGAACAATACTTTTCCCCGAGTTCTAGGTAGTAACATAGCTATTTCATGCTTTCATTGCGTGCAGCCGAAAATAAGTTGAAAAAACTAATTTTACGCGTGAATTTTGTCAATTTCGAGTACTTTTTGAAACAAAAATTATCAATGAAAAATTCAAACTGTAGGTTTCAAATATATACCAATAAATCCCAATAGCCCTGTTCTGGGTAGTAACATCAATAATATATTACGAAACATGTTTGATCATAGAGAAAAATGTGTAAACAATCTGCATTTTAAAAGGAATAAGGCCTCTTAACAAAACAATAATTGTATGACAACTATGAACTTAGATGCAAATTTTTCACGGTGAAAATGGCAAATTACTTATTGTCTTCATAATAATATTGGTTCCCAACCCACGACGTCACATGTAGGGGGACATTTGTATGGAGCGTTTAAAGCGCTCCGTAGGAACGTTGTTCTTTGACGGTCATTTCTGACTTTTAGAGCAGTCTAAGTGTAGTTAGTCCTATATAGACATTTGATCCCAAAAAAAACGATTTAGATCTTCAAAATATTTTTGTCGTGCCAGGAAGTGACTACCCAGCACGATCACAAACGACTGTGTTGGATATGCAAAAATATAAGAGTATTACAATTTTTATAAGCCACCGTACAAAAAAGTACAGTAGAGTTCATTTACATCTACACACTTACGAGAACAAAAATATCTGAACACGATTTTATGCTCCGGAAAATAGGGTCGTGTTCAGATATTTTTGTTCTCGTAAGTGTGTAGATGTAAGTGAACTCGACTGGACAATTATTTTTACGAATTTGTACCGCAACAAAATAAAAAATATCCGCCGTGGTCGTGCCAGGAACACTATTTTTCGACTCACTTTTTTTTAAGGCTGCGTTTCCAGCAGCGCTCGAGTGTGTCGAGGGATGTGTTTTTGTTAACCAATAGAATCAGTTGCGCTGAGCGAGGATAAGTAAATTAAGTTATTCCATTGATTATATATATATTCGCAAAGTGCTTCGGAAGATCCTGGGGCCTACTAAGCGGAATGATGGTTCGTGGCGGATCCGAACTAACGCCGAGATTGAGGAGCTGGTGGCCGAAGCGAACATTATGTGAGCGTCAGGATGACTGGACACTGGACCAAGAGAGATTTTGGAAGTTTATATATCCTATGTTTTTGTACCTATTTTGTACTATTTTGTACCTGATATGAAATAATTTGTACCTCGCTAATAAGGGAAAAATATAAAAAATAAAGTGGCCAGCCATTCTGCCATTCTGACGTCGGGTTGACTGGACCAAGCTGGTTTAACCTAGTTGCAAGCGTTACAACTATTTAATTTATTTGTAAAGATTTAGTACCTAATTTGTACCTTTAAGTTTGATTTACGTTACATTCTATCGACACACCAAAAAAAGTTTCACCTAAAATACGATTTTCATGTGAGTATTGTAAAGCGAGTAACACACGGAACCTAAGGAACATGCTATATCATAGTAGTCTCATGTGTGACTTGCTTTACAATAGTCACATGCAAATCTTATTCTAGGTATAATATAACTGTTTTTGGTGAGTCTATAAGAAGTAAACGTAAATGAAATTTAAAGGTACAAGTACAAATTAGGTATATCTTTACAAATAAATTAACTACTTATAACGCTTGCAACTAGGTTAAACCACTTTATTTTTTATATTTTTCCCTTATTAGCGAGGTACAAATTATTTCATATCAGGTACAAAATAGTACGAAATAGGTACAAAAACATAGGATATATAAACTTCCAAAATCTCTCTTGGTCCAGTCATCCTGACGCTCACGAACATTATCGGAGACGTGGGAGAGACAGTCCCATAGACTTCGTTGGCTCGGTCACCTACAAATAATGGAAGAGGATCGCGCGGCAAAAAGAGCATACTTGGGGCAACCAACCGGTCGACGAGGTGGATCTGCGTAGCTTCAAACTGAAAACTGGCAAGAAACTGCGCAGGATCGGGACAAGTGGCGTACTGTCGTTTCGGAGGCTAAGATCCTGTTTGGGTCACTGAGCCAAAATAGTTAGTTAGTTGATTGATTAACAAAAACACATCCCTCGCTACGCATCCTCGCACTGCTCTGGTGGAAACGCAGCCTAAGGCATGACTTGAACTCACAGACAACCCCCACTAGACGGAGCATGTAAGGCGACCCGCGCGCACCAACGATATGGTACGGCAGAACATTAAAGTATCAACACGGCGGCCACCGTTTAGTGGCGTCCTTGTTTATGATCCATGCGTACGTCAACGAAAAAAGAAATTAAATAAATAACATGGTGAATTGTAGTGTTAAGTGGTGTAGAGAGACCTCATAAACATGGACGCAACTAAACGGTGGCCGCCGTGTTGATACTTTAATGTTCTGCCGTACCATATCGTTGGAGCGCGCGGGTCGCCTTACATGCTCCGTCTAGTGGGGGTGGTCTGTGCTTGAACTGTATCAGGGCTGTTGACTCACCTGCTCCTGTGTAAGTATGACGTGGTGTATCCCGGGGCGCGGCGTGCCGGCGGGCGAGTCCACCGGCGAGAACCAGTGCGCGGTGGACTCGCCCACCGTGGAGGCCACGCCCACCGGCTTGTGCGGCAGCAGCGGAGTCCGCTCTGACGCCTGGTTCTGGTGACATGCTGTGTGAAATATAAGGGAGTTAGGAATTACATCTATCCTAGTCCTAAAATATAGGGAATAAAAAAAAATGGGCAAGTGCGAGTCCGACTCGCGCATGAAAGGTTCCGTACCATAATCTAACCACACAAACACACATGCACACATCATAAATCCAATATTACACTAGTATTATTTTAAGAGCAGTATTAAATGGGAACAATTTAAACGCTCACCAAAATAGCTTTTATACCCCAAAACTAAGTTCCAAATAACATGAATTGCATCCATTTAAATTAAGCTCTCTCTATATAGTGCTCCCCAAATTAAATCATTTTGTATTCCAAAATCGATATACATTACACCAGAATATTTTTATGTTGAGTCAGAATATCTCTTTGCTTCCCAAAATGGATTTTTTGCTCACCAAATATTGTTTTCATAAAACATCAAAATTATTACCAAAAAATATCTTTTTGCTTCCCAAAATGGATGTTTTGCTCACCAAAATGGATTTTTTGCTCACCAAATATTGTTTTCATAAATTAGTGTTTCAGCTAGATAACCATCTAATCCTGATCACCTTTCAGAGCAGATCCGACTCGGCCGGGTTAGATTAGGTTAGTTTTTTTTTATATCCCTAAAAAACGTTCCATAATGTGCGGTAGTCATTATTAGCTATGAAATATCAATTTGAAATTTTCTCCATACAAATCGTTTTTTTTTTCGATATTTTCCGAATTTGACCGAATTTTCGGACAAGATTTCAGATTCATATTTTTGAGCCCCGAGAGCCCCCCGATACCGAGTTTTAGCCGCCTAGCACTAATTTGAAATTTTGAATCGTTTTTTTTTTCGATATTATCCGAATTTGACCGAATTTTCGGACAAGATTTCAGATTCATATTTTTGAGCCCCGAGAGCCCCCCGATACCGAGTTTTAGCCGCCTAGCACCAATTTGAAATTTTGAATGGTTTTTTTTCGATATTTTCCGAATTTGACCGAATTTTCGGACAAGATTTCAGATTCATATTTTTGAGCCCCGAGAGCCCCCCGATACCGAGTTTTAGCCGCCTAGCACCAATTTGAAATTTTGAATCGTTTTTTTTGATATTTTCTGAATTTGACCGAATTTTCGGACAAGATTTCAGATTCATATTTTTGAGCCCCGAGAGCCCCCCGATACCGAGTTTTAGCCGCCTAGCACCAATTTGAAATTTTGGTGAAATAAGCCATTTTGGTGAGCATTTAGTTTTTTGCCTCAGCAAAAATGACTAAAATGGAAGTAATAATATAAAATATTGGTGACATCCATTTAACAGTAATTTAGATTATTTGGTCTGAAATTAACTTTAATGGTGTTCATATATTTTTATAGGATGTAAGAAAAAGAATTATTTGCTTTATTTATAGAAGATAGGAAAGAATGGGAAAGGTTGGGGGAGGCCTTTTGCGCACAAGGCGCCACGCATTCACACAACGTAGGATTAGATATAGATTCAACCTGATATGACATGTTATAATTATCATAGTTAATATTTACAAAATTGTTTGATTTCTATGTCATTGTGATTTACTTAAATTATTTAATATTTAATTGTAATTTAATGAATTGTAGCAAGTTTATTTGCATGAATAAAGGCTATTATTATTATTATTATAGAATAGTTTGGGATACACTATTTGGTGAACATTCATCCGTTTTGGTGAGCATTAAGAATTTATTGGTAGTAATTTATCAACATATTTGGTAGGCGTTTAAACACAAGCCATAAATTAAGCTCAAACAAAGATGTAAGTAATATATAAGTTATATTTTTTCCTTAACCTATCTCACTGTTATGGAAGGGCGGGGCATCCTAACAGGTTCTACCTAAACGGAAGTCCCAATCACTGCTGGAATTGTACGTGCGTAAAAAAGGAAATAAATAATTTTTCATTTTTCATTTTAATATTTTTTTTTCAATCTATAACAAGTTTGTGGTATGGGAGCCCCCCTTTAATATTTATTTTATTTTATTTTTAGTATTTGTTGTTATAGCGGCAATAGAAATACATCATCTGTGAAAATTTCAACTGTCGGACGGACGGACGGACGGACAGTGAAGTCTCAGTAATAGGGTCCCGTTTTTACCCTTTGGGTACGGAACCCTAAAAACAAAGAACCAACTGAAAAGCCAAAAATAATCCGTTCACTTACAGATTAGTAGTGAGGCTAAGAGAATAATGACTATCAGAGGCCAAGACTCATTTTGGGTCACTGAACCATTGGAGTAAGTAAATATTGAATAGAACCTTACTTAGTTTAGCAGTAATGCATGTTTTTCTATTTCTGTAACTTGACTTGCTAAATGTAACGTTTTTGTTGTTTGTCGAAATAAATGAAAATTCAACTAAAACTTAGAGCGTAGTGAAGATTTTAAGAGAATAACGAGTATATCTACTTAAAGATTCTATAATCTGCTTAGCCTGTAGTTCTTGGGGTAGAACCCTGAAGTCGAGGAACCAGGCCTCGCCCCAGGATAGCGTGAAGGAAGCCAGTATGAGGAACACTTGGAATACTGGCTGCGCCGCGTTCGGCCACTGTTGAACACACAAAAAATAATTATGAACAGATAAATACATAGGAATATGGATTAGAATGAATAGAACAGAGCAACAGTAGCGGCCGACGCCATATTGCGGAATCTTAGTGGTATAGTAGAAATTATCTAAAATAAACTCATCCAATTCAGAACTACCATTGAGTGATTAACCACAAATTAATATAACGAGCTCGTAGTAAAAGCTGATTGTAACCACCTTGGGAGGTTAATATATGTGGAATATCGACTATATTTCCTTGGACATTAGACTACAAAATACACTAGCAGAATAATAGTATTCATAACATTTTTGGAATTTTACAATCACCCGACTCTCAACAAGAACGTATAGTCAAAATTATCTAAGCTAAGCTAATCCACTTAAGAACTGAATACCATTGAACAAACCACAACTGGTATAAACCACAAATTAAGATAACGAGCTCGTAGTAAAACCAGATTGTAACCACCTTGGAAGGTTAATATAGATTATCGACTCTATTTCCTTACGCATGAAACTACAAAATACACTAACAGAATAATGGTAATCATACTTTTTTGGATTTTTACAACGGTCCGACTCTTCACGAGAACGTATTCTTTTGAAAAAGGACTATGAACTCTCATCATCAACCATTTTAAACCTATTCAACAAGGAATAAGGTTGAAAATTCGATATCCACGCAATGTAGTTATAACCTTTTTTTGTATGTAACTGGTTGGCGCTTACGAGAACAAAAGCAAATAGGATTGTTTGAGACACAATGCCATTGTGAACAGTGGCGTGCACCTTATAAAGACAAAAAGACACTGCCTACCCTAGTTGATTACAGAAACGAAATATATTATTTATTGTTACAAACATTACCTTTTTATAAAATTATATAAAACAAATGTACAAAAATAATCAATTTGCGATCCGCGCCATCTATCGAGTCGGTGCGCCAAAATTACGTACGTATTGGTCGATTCCGTGTAGATTGACTTGAACGATTCCGCGGCACTAGCGCCACTACGCGCCGTATGCGGTAAAGACAGGCGATTTTCTGTCTAAATTTACATTTGTGTGCCTCGTTTTAACACGGACCGCGTGTGTGTGCGTTCTTATAAAAATATTGCACACAATAACAAAACTCACGCACACAAATACAGAAGTAAGACATTGTCTTATGTCTTTTACTTCGTTACGGAAGTAGGGTTTCCGACCCGCGACTCGAACATACGGTGCGATCGAGGCGCGAATAACGCGACGCCCGATATTAAGCGAACAATTCCGAACGAGTAGCCCGTCTCGCTCTCTCCTCAGCTATTATTTGTAGATTCGAACTTCCGATGTTGACTATGTAACGAATTTAAAAAGGCGCTTTTTTGTAACTAATTAGCGCAAAAACAGTTCTATATAAGTTTGTCGTATTTTTGTTACCTATAGGTTTTGCATACTTGGACGCCATTATTGTTTGTTTTGATTATTACGTGTGATAGTGGTGACTAGTAAATAAGCGAATAAAAACTTTTAGTGTATTCTTTTAATTGTGATAATGGTGGTGGTGTTTATTGTTTGCGGTCGTCAGTTAATATAGGAAATTATTTAGAGATGGTCGATTTGCTTGATATTTGAGAAGACGAAGAATAAAAACTGTCCCGCAGTATTTCTGTAAGTTATTAGGTTCTCAAAATGTTGTGTCTACCCTGTCGTAAAACTCTGTGCACGCCACTGATTGTGAATGCAGGTAAGTGGATGAGCTAAATTTAGATAATTTCTACTATACAAATTTATTTAACTGGCAAGGACTAATTTTTGGTAACTGATGTTGAAAGTCATCAAATGTCACTGATGTAAACAAAGAGCAAACAGTGCTAAATATTCCGAGATTTTCAAGTTATTTTCGCATAATAAAGTCAAAACTATCAGTGATGCAAGACAAGTTTTTATCAATATACTGCATGCTAGAGATAAGCAATTTATTAACCTAGAATAGTTAAGTTAGGTTAAGTACATATTTGTTAGTCATTGTAATTGCTTATCGTTTAAATAAATATATATATATATATATATATTTTTTTTCAATACGATTCAATATTTATTTTAGAAGAATGAAGGATGGCGCAGCATTCCGGTAAACAGTTTCTTGAAATTGGTTGGTGACCAACCGCTATTGACATTTTATTATGCATATACGACGTATGCACATTAGCTGTTTGTAGCGCCACTATCCCAGTGCCAAACCGCAACTTGTTGTACTATTATAACTAGTATTACTGCTAGTAGGTACTTACGTCGAATACAAAAACTTTTGCTATTAAGAAGGCACACGTTCCTGACGTTGTGAGCTGTAACAAACAGTAGCAATAATAAGACATTTTTCGAATTAGCTATAATATAAATATTATAATTAAATAAATATTATGGGACAATCAATCATACACAAATCGACCTAGTCCCAAACTAAGCAAAGCTTGTACTATGGATACTAGACGACGACATAATATATAAATACATATACAAGATAACATCCATGACCCAAGCACAAATATTCGAGTTCATCACACAAATATTTGCCACGGCCAGGATTCGAACCCGGGACCGCCGGCTCAGTAGGCAGGTGTCTGCAAACTGCGCCAACCGCGTCGTCAAAGCATCGTCGTCGTCACAATATCTTTTCTTTTGTAACGGCACATCATAGTGGCTCCACTTCGCCTGATGGTAAGCAAAAAGGGGAGCCAAAGTAGCAATGGCAACTGACAAGACACCAACGGTGCCAATCATATTGATTAAGTGAGGTTAGGTTAGGATAGGTTTGTTTTATAATTATAACAATCCCAAATAATAGACGGATTCAGAGACAAATGCTTTCTACGACATGACACTTCTGCGAAATAGTACATTACGTAACAAGGGTGGTAAACGTGGAATTATAAACGAGTGTCTATTAGAAGCCCGAAGCCGAAGGCGAGTTTGGAATTCCTTTATCACCAGAGTCACGTACGACGTTTTTCATCACACTTTGGAGGAAAATAAAACAAAAGTGATAAATTGTAGTCAATAACAAAATTACTTACCGCCCTAGGGCGTAATCTACGATTTACCGCCCTCTTTTCTAGCATGTAAACCCTTGTTTACGAGAAAGTGTGATGAAATTTGGCGAAAAATATTTCTGCAATGATTTAACGAAGCGATTTTTTAAATGTGGATGGGTATTAAATGGACGAATGAAAAAGGACGACGCGGTTGGCGCAGTTTGCAGTTACCTGCCTACTGAGGCAGCGGTCCCGGGTTCGAATTCCGGCCGGGGCAAATATTTGTGTGATGAACTCGAATATTTGTTCTTGGGTCATGGATGTTATCTATATATGTATATCGTCGTGTAGTACCCATAGTACAAGCTTTGCTTAGTTTGGGACTAGGTCGATTTGTGTATGATTGTCCCATAATATTTATTTATTATTTATTTAAATAACGTACTCACCGCTATAACACTCCAATTATGTATATACAGCACGCCATAAAATAGCAACAACAGTAGAAACCGGCTTATAGCTACTATGACTATGTCAAACAGAGATATCTTTACATTGTAGTTGACTATCTCTCTGTTTAATATCTGTACTAGTGTCTCTCCCTTCATCTGAAACAATAACCTAAATTAAAAATTTAAAACCCCGATACAAGTAGTTGGTACATCATTAAACCCTGTTTTAATGTGTGATATAGAAAAGACTACTAAAATTTAACATAAAAACAAAATTTGGAATGTAATGCCAATATGGAAGCTAACTTCAAGATTTACTCAGAGCCAGTCCCTTGTTTCACTTAAAACTAAATATCTTGGAGCCAAACCATCTCGACAAACCAGGCTTTTGATTTTAAAAAAACCCGTACTCGCTATAATGCCACAGACAGACACACAGATACATACACATGTTAAACTTATAACTCGGTTCAAAATAAATTCAAATCAAATCTTCTTCTTTAAAATATTTGAGCGCGCTCCATTATATGCCAATAAAATGACATTATTGCACACTAGCTTTTGCCCGCGACTACGTACGCGTGGAACTTGATAAAAGGGATTATTAAAAGCGCCTAAGCAAATGTAAGAGCAATTGTGCTTTTGGTCTAATAATTACATTTCCTACAGGGTCACCGCACCCTAACAGAAATGTTCACTCACTTTTCAATCTTTTTAGGTTTAATTTCCAGGATGAAAACTATCCTATGACCTTCCTCGGATCTTAAATGTCTATTATGCCAAATTTCATCAAAATCGATTCAGCGGTTTAAGCGTGAAGAGGTAACAGACAGACAGACACACTTTCGCATTTATAATATTTGTATGGATTAGTATGGATAGTATGGATTGTCAAAATAAACACATAAAGGAAAAATACATACGTATCTAAGAGTTTAAAACCCGTATCCCTGTCTCTTCCTAACTTGCTGTTTTTGGGCGCACCGAGGGTTCCGTACAAATACTTTATCCCGTCTTAAATGGCCGGGTTAAGTTATGTTTGCACCCGGTGTGTAGGGCACTGTATACAAATAAGGTGCAAAGTTAACGCAACCGATCACGTTTGTTGTATGGGAGCCCCACTCAAATATTTATTTAGTTCTGTTTTTAGTATTTGTTGTTACAACGGCAACAGAAATAGATTATCTCTGAAAATTTAAACTGTTTCGCTATCACGGTTCATGAGATACAGCCTGGTGACAGACGGACGGACAGCGGAGTCTTAGTAATAGGGTCCCGTTTTTACCCTTTTAGGTACAGAACCCTAACAATGACTTACTTTACGATCACTTTGAAAACTTACCATAACACATATCAGCCACATGAGCGCAGTGAAGAGCAGGTCGAATGTGACAAACAAGCAGAAGAACCGCCTCACTGTGGACATCCTTCCATCCGGTCTGTGGCCTGCTACCAGGTCTTCTGTCACCAGGTTGACGGATTGTGAATGTGCTGGAATCAACAATTATAGTTCCATGTCAAAATTTATAAAACTCACCCAGGAAACTGTTCTTTTTTTCAAATTTTCGATTGCACGCAATGAAAGCTTGAAATAGCTATGTTACTATCTACGAGGGCGGTTTGATAAGTCAGTGACTTTTAGTAAAAAAAAAAACTTTTTCAAATTTTTTTATTTTATTTTTCTACATAATCTCCTTCCAATTCGATACATTTCGTCCAACGATGCTCCAGCTTTTGTATCCCCTCGAAAAAATACTTTTTGTCAAACCCTGAAAAATAGGCTTCAGTTTCAGCGATGACTTCCTCCTTCGATGAAAATCTTTTCCCGCCGAGCCATTTCTTCATGTTTGGGAATAAAAAGAAATCACACGGTGCCAAATCTGGAGAATAGGGTGGGTGCGGCAGTATTTCATAACGTAATTCTACTAATTTGGCTGTTGCGACTGCCGACGAGTGTGCAGGGGCGTTGTCGTGATGAAACAGTATATTCTTCTTTGACAGATGTGGCCGTTTTTTCACAACTTCTGCGTTAAATTTCTCCAACAAAGCAGCATAATAAACGCCAGTTATTGTTTGACCTTTCTGCAAGTAATCGATATAAATAATACCTTGGCTGTCCCAAAAGACAGTGGCCATTACCTTTCCAGCCGAATTAACGATGTTCGCTTTCTTCGGGGCCCGTTCGCTAGCAGAAGTCCACTGTTTTGACTGATTTTTCGTCTCTGGCGTATAATGGTGAATCCATGTTTCGTCCGCCGTCACGAATCGACGAAAAAATTCATTAGGATTATGTTTCAATTTGGCTAAGCATTGCTCGGAAGTTCTTACGCGAATTCGTTTTTGGTCGGCTGTCAGCAAGCGCGGCACCCATCTTGCGGAAAGTTTTTTCATACTTAAAATATTTTGTAAGATATGAAAAACTCGTTCAGATGAAATGTGTACAATCTCGGCTATCTCACGTATCTTCATTCGACGGTCATCCAAAACAATATCGTGGACTTTATTCACCATGTCATCAGTGGTCACTTCAATCGGCCTTCCAGACCGTACTGCGTCATTGGTGGTGATACGTCCACAACGAAATTCTGTAAACCCCTTGTGTACCATTCCATGCGATGGAGCAGATTCCCCATAATATTTTTTTAACCGGTCTTCAGTCTCTTTGATAGTTTTGCCACGTAAAAAGTAATGCTTAATTAGCACACGAAATTCACTTTTCTCCATTTTCCGTCAATTTCCCGCTCTTATCTGACATATGCCTCGATTTCTTTTTTAATTTTCGCAATATAAGAAAAAAAATATGACAGCCAGTAACCAAAGAGTTCTAATTCTAATTTTAAAATATGGCTTCCATCAGGTTAATGATGATTTCGCCAATTTCAAGTTTGCTCGTAGAGCATGCCGTTGTTCGGTGAGGTTTTGCTTAACCAAAGAGTTAAGAATTAGAATAAAAAGGTTCGATTATGAAAAAGTTTTTTTTTCTACTTAAAGTCACTGACTTATCAAACCGCCCTCGTAGAACTCAGGGAAAAGTAATTTTTACTTCAAAAAGTTGATTGAATTTATTGATATATTTGTCATAATATGAAAAAAATACATTTTAAAATGTATAAGGCCTCTTAAATACTGAGTTAGAGAGATGTTGTGATAACTAAGGTGAAGTGGCCCTGAAGAGTCCACACACAGAGTTATTTATCGGAATGGGAATTATAGGAATAGGTACTTGTCTGTTCATGAAATTTTTATTTTCAATTAATAAAATAAAATTTAGCTTTCTAGCTCTCACAAGAATACATTTTTTAGAGCTGGTAAGATCATTATTAACCATTTCAAAACGTTAATTATTCATTGTTCATTAATTTTTGTTGTTTCTGTACTTTGAGCTCACTTTGTTGTTGTTCGATTATAGTGTATGTCCTATCTATTTTGGCTTTCATTTCCACAATCATTTGTTTCAAATTCAAAATAACTAACCTGTCTATCACAAAACTTCTCCTGAGATTTTGGTTTAGGAGCCATTTTTCGCACTTTTTACCTAGATATCATTTCCTTTTATTTATATTACGTTAGATAGTTGTTGGTCAAAATAAATTAAATATAAAGCAAATCAAATCAGATCAGAAATGGTGGTTTAGGTACCCAGTAGCCTTACGGCTGTAACCGACATCGTGTTGCTAGGCTGTAGGCAGCGCACTGCCCCACGGGCACTCGAACCAGCAGACGTGTACCTCGACCACGTCGTTTTGAGGTCAGTCTGTATGTTGTAGGTCATGTAAAAGCAATTCAAATAGCTAACGATATGATTAGCGCCATCTACCAATTTTTGGGAGATGGCGCCACTGCTATCGGTAAGAATGGGTCAAATAGCATATTGTTCCCAGTTATACTGATAAGGGGTAATACTTACTTAATGTTCTATAATGTGGACCGCTCACGCTGCCTCCAAGCAGCGATTCTGCGGCTATTCTAACGGTGTAGTCAGTCATTTGGTTGCCTATAATCATAATGACATTGTATTAGATATGTAAACATTGTATTCTAATGATATTGGACACGTTTGGGGCAGTACTATGCGGTATAGTTTAATACAGGGATCACCAATAGGGGTGTAGAACTGTAGACTGTAGACTGATAAATATACAACATACTAAAAATAAAAAAAAACCAGACAAGTGTGTCTACCTTGTGTATGATGGGCTATGATGCCACTGAAAGACACACATATAAACAAGTTAATCTTGTAACGGCCTTGTGTCATTGATATTATCTGCTTAACTTCAATGAGTCATAATCGTCGAAACCACAATTATTATTTGTTATAATCTTTATAACATTTATTTTTTCCTGGGTTATAAGTTACAATTATTATTATTACCAAGTTATAATAAGATTTCCTTATGCCAAACATTACGAGGAGCTAAGCGGCGCGCATGCAGGTTGTTTTATAGATGGGATTAGCCACAACAACATTAGTTACGCCGACGACATGGCGCTGCTAGCGCCGTCGGTCGGTGCACTCAATGAATTAATTAGCATTTGCGAAAAATATGCTATCGCTCACGGGCTCGTGTACAATGCGAAGAAGACAGTGTATATGGTATTTAGGGCTCCGGGCATGGAAGCCCCGGATGTATCACTTCCGGTCTTGTTAAACGGGGCTCCAGTCAGCAGAGTCAGCCAGTTCAAATATCTAGGCCACTATTTGTCTGACAACTTCAAGGACGATGTGGATGTCGAGCGGGAACGCAGGGCGCTGGCGGTTCGAGCGAACATGCTGGCTCGCAGATTCGCTCGGTGTACGGCTGCAGTCAAAATAACTCTTTTTAGAGCATACTGCACGTCGCTGTACTCGGGTGCTCTGTGGGTGAACTGTTCGCAACGGTCGCTCAGCTCTCTGCGCGTCCAATATAATAACGCCTTCAGGGCGCTATTGGGGCTGCCACGATTCTGCAGCGCGTCCGCCATGTTTGCTGAAGCTCGAGTGGACAGTTTTTCTGCTGTACTGCGTAAAAAGATGGCATCTCTTTTGATCAGAATACGTGGCAGCTCAAACAGCCTCCTGAAGACCATTGCTGTAAGAGGTGAGTGCTCAATAATGCAACACTTAATTAAAAATACAATGTCGTTAGCTAAATTTGAATACTAACATAGTTATAAGTAAAATACTAACAAAATGTGGATCTCGTTGTCTGAATAAATAAAGTTTATTATTATTATTATTACAAGAGGCATATCTATCTTTTGACGACGCGGTCGGCGCAGTGGTAAAGCAGCCGGCTACTGAGCTGGCGGTCTGGATTTGAATCCCGTCAAGGGCAAATATTTGTAACTAGGTCATGTTATCTGTATTTAAGTGTGTATTTTATCTAATATCGTCATCTGGTGTCAATAATACAAGCCTACTAGCTTACTGTGAGAGTAGATCGATTTGAGTGAGGTTGTCTGATATGTATTTATGGTATAAGCAGCGGGTATAAGGCCCAAAATATAACACAGTGAAAGTTGTTGCTCCTACAGTATTCTCATTATTTAACTCAGTTGCTATGTATGGTGATTGTGAATGCAATAAACAATAAGCAGATGTTTACATTATAACAAATATTGAGATAATATTGACACTGAGAAGCATAAAGTTACATAGTATAATCAGCGGTCATCAACAACTTGTCTGTATTTTTGACATTCCCTTCAACAATGTACATAAACATAACATCAGCATGGTACTGTGTACTGTAATGAAAATTGATAACCATCATTATTTAGTATAATAAGATGCCCTCAACTTTGCTTGCATGGCGCAAAAGAAAGACCTAACAATATTATTTACGATACTATAGTTGGGTAAAAAGTGTCTAGTAAAGATCTATGGAATAAAAAATTATCAACTTAATTGTGTGAAGTACTAAAGATGTATTATAAAGCCTGACCAAAAATACAGTCCGACCAAAAAGAGTAGAAAAAAAATAAAGGTGGCAATACTGTAGTGTCCTCCCTTTCTTATCAATATAAGAAAACGGGGACGACACTACAGTATTGCCACTTTTTAATTTCTACTCTTTTTGGTCGGACTGTTTATGAGGATGCGCCATATTGCTGAATTTCACTGTAACTAATTTCTTACGTTTAAAATGATTTTATGATGATTTGTCAACAATGTCAGTGTCATTTGTGGTGGGTAATCCAAAGAAAATGCCGAAAGCCATTCACAGTCACGAACGCTTTGCTTTATTATTTTTATTTAAAATTTACTAAAATACTAGTTCAAAACTCATTCTGAAATTGTACAATATAATGTACAGGGTTCGGAAATTCGGATAGATATTTACCTAAACTTTGGCAGCAGCTTATGTCGTTCAGTTGTACGTAGATAGGCGGCTTTGATTGAAGTCTGAGTGAGATAGCAATAGGATTTTGGCAACTTTAGGTAAACATGTTTCCGAATTTCTGTTGCCTGATAATGTATGTGGGGAGATACGAGGTTACAAAAATTTATTAATCTCTTGTAAACAAATCTAGATTATTTCTAGACACTTTAGGTTTGAGTGAGGTGAGGTGATTTTAATGGGTTAATCTCTAGTACTTTAGAGAAAAAAGTACTATAGTTGTGCAGCAAACTACTTAGAGTAAATAAACATCAGATCTTTATTTGATTAACATTCAGTTGAGGTAGTTGTAGAAATATTATTGTCAACTTCCTATTTGACAAATAAGGTCAAGGCAACTCTGGATATCCAACTGTCAATAGAAAAATCCATTTGATATGCAACAATTGACCGGACCCCATTGTTAATTTGAATTAAGATTGAATGTGGGTAGGTACATTCAACTTAATACGGTATACATAATGGTAAAACTAGAATACCTACTGAATTTTTCGAATAAAATTGTGATGTTTATTGAAGATTTATGTAAATTGTATGCAAGAAAAGATTTAATTCAATCTCTGCTCTACTTATTTTGGACGTTTATCAAACTCCAAAGCCTTTATTGCTGATGCACATAGAAAAAGAAATAACCAAACATTCCTTTTTAAATTTTTTTTAATAACAAAAGTCATGTTGCAAAACATTCCAAACGCAAAATACATCTTAAACAAAGACTTACCTGATTGGTTTCTAATATCACGAAGAACTAACTTAAATTACTAATTAACTAGATATCAAATGCATCACACGGTGGTAAGATCTACAGTTATGTTATTGAGTTGTAACTTTTATCAGGAAAACATCATTCTTTTATTGTTTCAATTAATTTTTGTTATCAAATTAGAAATAACTCGCGAACTGATTGACGTTTAGTTACATACTAACACTGACGCTCTGTTCTACGCAACAGTTTATTCATAGTTTAAAAAAAGCGAATGCACAATAACATTATAAAGCATTTAAAATAAGTATTTATTTACAGTAATAACTTGTTTAGTGAGGTCGTTTTTATTAAAATCTTATACGTTTTTATTACGTTTGCGTTAAATAATTAAACGATAAACTGTAAATGTAACAAACTACTAAGTAAGGATCCGTTTTACGCATTGTATTTTCTTCTGATAATGTTGGAAAACGAGATATAAATTTAATCTGTTTCAATAGGTAGGTAATTCCCACATTTTTTACTAGCCTATAATTGTGTCCCACTGCTGGGCAAAGGCCTCCCCTATCTCTTCTCCCGTATAATGTTACCCAAATACCATATTACTAAGAATTGATCAAAACGTAGAAAAAAGTAACCGATAAGTTAAGATAAGTACAAAATGCGAAATTTATCTTAATCTTGCTTACCGGAAGTTGTGTCATTCCGTCGTTTGTAAATGTAACACAGTTCGAGCAATTATTTGCAACTATTTTTTTTTTTGTGGTGAAAGGCAGTGCTGAGCAAGAGGTATTTTGCCAATGACGATTGTTGCGCTCAAAAAGGGAACGTTCGTAGATCTCTCGATGCTGGTAAATTGAAAAAATTGGCTTTGATGTTTGCGTTCATAACCTTTTGGCGGTAGGTAGGTATATCATGGTCGTGGGTGCGAGGATGATGGATGGTTTATCATTTATTTATCACGTGATAAATGTACCATTGGGAGGTACTTGTTACTGCAGGCCCTTGACTTGGCACGACACGAGCACGAAGAATTCTAACGGTTTTGCAGACTTCTTTTAGGGTTCCGTAGTCAACTAGGAACCCTTACACTTTTGTAAATGTTCGCTCCAGAAATTCAAAAAATAGCGTCCGCCCCACCCCCCTCTAACTTTTCAACCACGGGTCAAAAAACTATGGAAAAACTCATGAAAATGAGGCCTTATAAGCACTTTCAATGTAAACTATATTGAATAAAATCAGTTGAGCCGTTTTTGAGTTATCGCATTCATAATTTTCTTAAAAATGACGTAAGTGCCGCGCGGTGTCCTTATACTTCGAACTTTACACATATTAGTTAAGTGCCATACTGTATTAAAACATTTCGCTCAATCTGGCGCGTATAATCGATAACTTCCAGAAGGTAATAAGAAATTACATTTACTTTGGCGTTTACGACCTTTTTATAGAGCTTGAAAATCTTTCTCGTAATTTAAACCTCGGGCTTGAAATCTTTGTTTTAAGCCCGTCTATTGTGAAGGATGGGCCACTACGGAACCCTACACTGAGCGTGGCCCGACATGCTCTCGGCCGGTTGTTTTATGTCGTAGGGGGGAAACGAGCAAACGAATCGTCTGATGGAAAGCGATTACCGTCGCCCATAGACACCTGCAACACCAGAGGAGCAGGGGCGGATTTGATACGTTTGGCCGCCCTATAGCCATACTAGATTGCTTTTGGTAACTAGGTACTATATTTAAATAGAGTCCAACTCAAAATTCGAAGCAATTGAGTGGTTAGGCATACGAAAGACTGCCGCCCCCCTATGTGCTGTAAAGCATGAAAAATTAAATAAACTATAGAAATTAAATTAAAATGGAAACAAAAACGATAATCAGTAAATGATTTCATTATTTATCTTATTTTAAGATACTGTTTCTTACCATTTCTATAGTCCGGCTAATGAAATATTACTCTTGGCGGGAAATTTGAAAAAATTGAGGCTGGTCACATTTTGACAACTTAAAAAAAAAAGACAATATTTCGCCGCCCCCTAAAGGCCGCCGTAGGCCCGGGCTTATGGCCGGGTGCAGAGGTCGCGTAGGGAAAGCGAAAATGATCGCAGCGCTTGATGTGGCCAAAAGCGGTAACTTTGGCCGCTCTGTTTCTCTCAAACGTCATACTGTTCAGTTATAATGCTATAATGTTTGATCTATGGCGGCGCTGACGTCATGCACCCGGTCAATAGGGAAATCCGCCCCTGCATGCAGAGGAGTCACAATTAAGTTCGTTGTCGGCCTTTTAGGTGGGTGTACGCTCTTTTCTTAAAGGTTTGAAGGTCGTATCGGTCCGGAAATACCGTTTCCACCGCTAACGAAATTTAATAATTTGACAATGGCTACCTAACCATAACAACCATATAGATTTACGGTACATTATTTTTAAGACAAGGTAATTCGTCAGGTTACCTGGAGCTAGGGTAGCGAAGTGGTTAACGCGCTGGGCCGGTAATCCAGAGGTGCCGAGTTCGATTCCACCAGGTAGCTCCTTTTTCAATTTTTCTTTAAGCTTTGATCTTGGTTTAAGGTAATAAGGTGGTGTAGTGAAAATAAACCATTTGAGGAATGATATAAAACTTTATTACATTTCTTAACAATATACAGCAAACATTTAGGCTTTGGCAAATATATAATTAATGACATAATTGAAACACATAATTTCTTTATTACCTGTTTACAAATTTCATAAAACTACAAAAAAATACAACTCATAATTTAAATCAGATTTCAAAATAGATGGCGTTGACTAAACAGTTAAACTAGTATAATACCGCCATCTAGTGGAAAAATACAATACTGGTTTAATCATATAAATTTTCCATTCTGAAATAATAGTAAAAATTATCTCGTAAATAAAATGTGTCCGTATCTCTGCACTACTCACGAAGTTGACCGGAATAACTTCGGTTCTCGAATAGTGTGGATCCGCAATGACTCAATTGTTTTTGGAGTAGTAGGGCCTCGTGCAGGGTCCGTCCGGATTGTTACTTACCGTCTTGCCTGCTAACCCACCGCCAAACAGCAATGTTCGCATTGTTGTTCCGGTGTGGGGGTAAGATAGCCGGTGAAATTACTAGCATAGAGGCATTCTATCTTCGCCCTCCGGGTAGGCAAGCACTTGTGACTCCTCTGGTGTTGCAGGTGTTTATGGGCGACGGTAATCGCTTTCCATCAGGCGATACGTTTGCTCGTTTGCCCCCTATGACATAAAAAAAAAAATAATAATAATAATTGTGAAACAGTATTGTAGTTTCATTTCTCACATTTACTTTTGAACAATATCATTCAAATATTCTATTTGGCTTCAAGGCATAGTTTCATTGGTCGAGTAGGCGCATGCGGGTTGCGGGAGATTTAAGGTACGTCTCCACTGAGGCGGACTGGAGTGGAGACGTGCGGATTAGACCAATTATAGTAGGTACATTTTTTTAAACTAAGAAGAAGATCTGGAAGAGATCTCTTTTTAGCGATAAGACTGCCTGTTGTTACCAACTGTAATGCATTTTTATTTCTATTGTTTTCTGTTTGTTATTATTTATTATTATTAAGCTCACCCACTTACCTGCATTCACAATGGCATGTGTCTAATACAATCCTTATCTGCTTTTGTTCTCGTAAGCGCCAACCAGTTACTTACAAAAAAAGGTTAGAACTACATTGCGTGGATATTGAATTTACAACCTTATTCCTTGTTGAATAGGTTTAAAATGGTTGAAGATGAGAGTTCATAGTCCTTTTTCAAGAGAATACGTTCTTGTGGAGAGTCGGACGGTTGTAAAATTCCAAAAAAGTTATGATTACCATTATTCTGTTAGTGTATTTTGTGGTTTCATGTCTAAGGAAATAGAGTCGATAATCTATATTTACCTTCCAAGGTGGTTATAATGTGCTTTTACTACGAGCTCGCTATCTTAATTTGTGGTTTACCACTCAATGGTATTCATCAACGGCGCGGTTGAGCGAGAGATCTGAGCGCCGCGGCCATATACGAATAGGAGGGAGCGAGACATGTATCACGCACTAATGTCGCGCAAAGTCCTGGTATCTCCGGTAGGGCCCGTATTCAGAGAGCTCTTTTCATTGGTCGATACGATACGACCCGCATGCGGGGTGCGGGAGCGCCTGAATCTGAGATTCAATGGTCGTCAGCCCGCATGCCTTGATTCCCGGCAGGCGGGCTGATGACAGGTGAAACTGAAATTCAGACTCCTCGAGGTATCGGCTTATGGGCCGGTACAGACGGGCAGCATTTAAACTGCAACCTATCTGCAAAATGGCAGTTAGAGTGCAGTTTTATGTAGTTGGTGTAACTGCATCAAAACTGCAAACTGACTGTGCAGTCCGCTTACAGTTGCCGTGCAGTCCTGTCAACCGCACACCGACTGCAAGCTGGCTGCGCGGTCGTAATACAGTCGGTTTGCAATTTGGATTCAGTTACACCAACTGCAGCAAAACTGCACTCGAACTGCCATTTCGAAGCTAGGTTGCAGTTCAAATGCAGTCTGTCCGTACCGGCTCATTGTTTCACTGGTCATTATACCGCATGCGGGGAGTCACGCATGCGGGCTATCGACCGAGTTATCGAGCAATGAAACTGTGCCAATAAAAATGTAAAAACAATACGCTAGATATTATAATATATTCCTGTATACAGGGTGAGCAACGTACATTGGTCAGTTCGAAACTATTAGTTAGGAAAAATTGATGTAAGTACCAGGTTACCACTTTACACTTGTTTCAGTTATTAAGATATCACACTAGCATTATAAAGGCGAAAGTTTCTGATGGGTGTGTTTATATGTTCGTATGTTTGTAACTTCTTTCCACTCAAACGGCTGGACCAATTTTAATAGACTTTGTTATGGTGCTAACAAATAGGCAACTTTTTTGTCCCGAAAAATGTAGTGTTCCCGTGAAATGAGCGGGTAACACCGCAATAACTTAAATGTACCTCTATTTCAAAACTCCTACTATTTCCCCTACCTGCAGCGGCACCATGGTTTCTTACACCAAATTTTCTTATTTCTGTAAGTAGTTTCGGGTTTCCTTTACTCATTTTTTAAAGGCTTAGTAGCGTTTTAGCTACCGTTTCCATGTTTTATACAATGTTAACGGTTGCACATACCCAACAAAAGTACCGTTTTCAAGCTAATCTATGAGCATAAAAACTAAACGTACCTGAATTCTACCCATATTCACGGTTTACCCTGTATACCGTACAGTGGCGTAGCTTAAAATAAATTCTCCGGGCGAGTCGAAACCTTAGATTACCTACTCTTTTCAATGGACTAATCAAATGGGCAAGCCGGTGGGAATCGGGTTATAAGGACGCCACGCCACTGATACCGTATTAAGTTACCATTCGCATGAATGGTGAAGAAAACCAAAGACATTAAAATATGATATGACTATTATAAGCCTGACCATAAATATATGAGGATTGTCAAGAGGGCGCTATTTATAAGATTTATATGGCAACAATTTTGAAACCAATCGCAACCGCACTATAATTACATTAGTTTACCTAAATACCTGTCAGTTCCTATGGTAACCTCGTAAAATCATTTAATGGAATGCACTGTTTTCCTGACTGTTTTTCGTGTAGTAAACACGTATACACATTATTTATAAATTTATAATATTACGTTCACGACGTGAATGGGTTTCGGCATTTTCTTTGGATATTTTTAAATATTTGTCTCTTAAAGAAACCACCACGAACGACATTGACATTGTTGACAAACCACCAAAAATCATTGCCAGTGTAAGAAATTAGTTCCAGTGAAATTCCCCAATATGGCGCATCCTCAATTCCTCATATATTTCTGTTCAGGCTTTACATTAGTTACCTAAAATATTACAGTTAGGTACCTATTTAGTGCAATAATCATAATATTCATAATTAATATAGGTATTTGATATAAAAAAATATCTGAAGAGTAGGTAAGTACAGTACAGTCAAATACTAAAATAACATTTTCTTTTATAAAACCATTTTTTTAATTCCCTTCGTTAAGTATGTTCCCATTAAGTACATGTAAGTGTTAAGTGTTTGTATTCTTCCGATTTCAGTACCAATTATGAACGCCTTTGTTGTCTCACCATTAACAGAACAAAGTCTCGTTAAAAGCTTGTAATAATCTTACATTACATGCCGAGGGCGGTGAATTAGTGAATGTCTCTGATCGTAAGTGTTTGCGGCCCGAGCTGAAGATGAGTGCCATAAATATGCGATCTGGGGCTTTACGAATTACCGCCCATGGTGTGTCTAAAGTTTTACGTCTTGCCTTGGCCGGAAAGTGAGATTTTCTCTCCGTGTAGCGGATAGAAAGTCCCATTTAAGGGCCAGGGTGATGTATAATACAGTTTCTTTCTTCTAGCGTTTTCCCAGCGTCTTTCACAGCGCGAATACCTACACTTTCTTCCTTTGCGACCTTCTTAACCCTTGATATGTCGAAGCACTGATCAGTGCAAAGCATTTAAACCCGTTCCTATGTTTACATATCATTGAAACTCAATGATATGTAAACATATCATTGAGCTTCAATTTAACTGTAATTTTTTTGACATAACATACCTACTGGGGGTTAAGGGCCTACCAGTCTCAGTACCACCGAACAGTCCCAACTCTATTATCCGGTGGATCTCTTGCGCAGCAATACGAAGCTAGCACCCCGAGAGTCGCCACACACAGAGACAGTGCCGAGACAGCACAGACAGCGCCTGATGTGATGTCACTGAGTGCTGTGCCTGGCTGAGGTTGGATGGAGAGCAGCAGAAGGAGACCGAAGGCGCTGAGAAGAGAGAAGGAGGAGAGGACGATGTAGCCTGGAAAAAAATGCAATTATTAGTTTTATTATTTATCTGGGGGCACGGCAATGCCCGCGCCAAGTTGAGCAAACGCGCGCGCTGGCGCCATACATCCTTTTCCCAAAGCCATTTAGAAGATTTTCGAACTATTACATACGCTGGCAACACTGCCTCTCCCCTTTAGGATACGATATGGCGTCCGATATGTATGTATCGAATGTGCTCCTAATCCATCCATACTAATATTATAAATGCGAAAGTGTGTCTGTCTGTCTGTCTGTCAGTTACCTCTTCACGCTTCAACCGCTGGACCGACTTAGATGAAATTTGGTATGGAGATAGTTTGAGACCCGGGAAAGGACATAGGATACTTTTCATCCCGAATAAATTTAGTGTTCCCGTGGGATGAGCGGGTAACACCGCGGGGCACAGCTAGTGTTTAATAAATGTATGAAGACTAAATAATATTTTTTACATCAAGACAAGACCCCTAAACACATAAAGAAATCAAAAGCCCTTCGAAACATGTTATGGGAATAAGTTTGCGTGAAAAAAATCATTTTGTGACAAGGTTTTATAGCTGACTGAACTTTTCTTTGAAATTTCATCAATTGTTCACTGAGAGGATTGTAAAGACCCCAAACTAGGTAGGATAGCTTCATCTATTGCAGAGTTTCTGGTGCCACCTTCCGGTGCCATTATCAGACCAGCTTCGTGGTACCATGTTATTTGTATTGTCATCAAAGTTAAGTGGCATGCAAAATTTCAGCTGGTGCAGATATATCTATTTGCTTCAAAATTGAGCTTAGGAGAAAAACTTTATTTGCAAGGACCAAAATAGTTTGTTGGATTGGGAAAGAGGGTTTGTTTGGAATGAAAAGAAAGTGGTCTAGTTAGGGAGAAAAATAAAATAGGTCAACCCCTTGCCTACTACTTACATCTGCACAATTTTAAAATGATTTCAGAGTCTTGGGTTACCAGTCATAGATACCAGCTGTCGCTATGTTCCATTTATATTTCACATTAACAGCCACAAATTATAAGTTAAAATGAATGCGGTTATGAGTTTATGGAGATGCGGGTCCATAAAACATTTTAGAGAATAAAAAAGTCGTTCAAGATGGGCAGTTTTTGTTAAGCATTAGCGTTAAATGGCGGCAGGTGGAATCGCAAGGCGGCAAGGAAAAGCGCAAGAAAAAGTAAATAAACTAATCTATTTTTATTTACCGACTGTCTTGGGAAAAATAAAAAAAAGGGAAAGGGAATTTTCCTGATCGAATTTATGAAATTGCGTTTTTCCAAAATAATACAAAATTTCAATTTTTTTTTAGAAGGATCTATACGCCATGTTTATGACCATATTACGACCTATTAAGAGCTGTCGGGTTATGAAGGATTTTGAGACGGAGTACAGCTATGGCTTTGGGTTCGTGAACTTCACGCGAGGAGGACGCAGCCAGAGCCATTGACACTTTGAACGACTATCAGCTCAAGAATACAGTTACAGGTACCATACCATATACGTCAGGCGACGACAACATAAAAGAGACGAACCTATACGTTGCGAACTTACCCCGCACCTCCAACAAGTGTAACGGGTATCATACAGTTGTATTAAAGTTCCAATACAAATACTATAAAAAAAGTCCAAGTCTTTTTATTAACCTCTGTGTTACGCCCCGTTACAGTACTTAATGTTTACAAATAGGTTTGAAAAACTTTATGGATACTACTGACTCACCTGAGATATAGTTCCTATTAGGAAGCAGCTGGTGTCGTCGTGAGCGGAGCCCGAGCAGTCCCAGAAGGAAGCACGTGAAGCCAGCGAGAACTCCGAAGTCCAGGTAGTATCGTCGACCGACCTGAGGATTAAAGACTTGTAACTATCTCAGATGGTCTTAGTATACAGATCATGAAACCCTCATTCAATGAGTGATATCGAAAATGCTACTAAAACTAAACATAACTACAAAATTTGGAATTTTAACATCTGCAACACCAGAGGAGCCACAAGTGCGTTGCCGGCCTTTCAGTTGGAGTACGCTCTTTTCTTGAAGGTTTTTTGGACTAGTAGGTATGACTCTTACCGTGTACATCATGTAGAAGCTCAGCCCAGTGGTAAGACCGCCACTCAGGGTCAGCATCAGTGCTGCGATGGTCAATGAAGCGGCTGCAGCAGACATGGTCTTCGTGCTGTTGAAGGATTTGTATGTTTCTTCGGAATATACGGACGGAGGTGCTGCTACCCTGGAAAGGTTGAAATAGGTATTTAAGATTAAGGTACTATGGTTTGTTTATTTTTAACACGGTTTTATGATGGTTGCGTTTATCACGCGATAAATAAGTGACAAAGCATCCGTCACGTTTTGATAAAATGCGAGTGTGAGTGACAGATGCTTTGTCACTTATTTATCACGTGATATGCGCAACCATCATGGGCCCTCAGTTATAGTTGTAACAAAGTTGGTTAGTTCGTTACTTAGTTTGTAACAAACAATATATCAAACCTTGGAAGTCAATTTAAATCTACTTCTAGTCATTCTTATTGTCGTATCGAACTTAAACTTTTCCTGTATGCCTTTCATGTAGTTCACATGATAATATAATAATTTGGTATCTTGGAGCTGTTCTGATGATGAAGACGGCATGTGGCCTTAGGAACTCCTAAACAGCACAAGATAAACCCATCGTGCTTGGGCTCATTTTATTGGTCTTGATGAGCAGCGTTTGTAAATGTAGAAAGTACACTCGACAGTAAAAGCGTGTCTGAAAAATACTTTATTGACAGAAGCAATAACTCCGACCCCAGACTATCGCGAAGTTGGTCGAAGTATGACCTTCTGCAGCAATGCGCCTTTCCACACTATCTTATTCGCTCAGACTCGGTCAACTTTGAGAGTAGTGTAGTGCCGGGATGATTCTTTTACTAAATAACCACAAGGTACTTAAAATCGGGTAAAATCGTTAACGTCGGGTAAGAAGTTTCCAAACTTATTCATAAGTCATTGAGTACTTGACTCTTAATATCTCTTTAGTTAGACTGTACATACTTATAGGTATAATAGTAAACGTAACGCTTACTACTAAATACCTGTGAGCCTATGATAGTTGCGTTTATCACGTGATACATATGTGATAAAGCGTCTGTCACTTACACTCGCATTTCGTCAAAATGAGACGGATAATTTGTCACTTATTTATCGCGTGATAAAAGCAACCATCTTAAATAGACTCGAACCCTGAATTGTCACGGGATTTTGTATGTGTTCTTGTTCTTACAGTAATAGTTTGGCGTCTTCCTGCTTCACAGGCATGTAAGATTGAAATTAATGTTTTTAAGTATATCTTAACATATGACGATACAATATAACGTTTTGTTCTCAATAGGAATTTGTATTTTTAGAACGATTTTTTCTTTCACCAGTGGACTCAATGAGCCTTTTACTAATCTCATTTAGTAGTGGTGGGCACTGGGGCCCCACGGACCTAAATTATTAATTCATTTTTATTTCATCAAGTGTTGCAACACGGATGATATGCTAAATATAGTATTATAACACCTACATACATACATACATAATCAAAAAACGGTTCATATATCTTGTGCTTGGACAGCTAAAATATCAGTCTATGTGTAGTAAAACTATCACTCACCTGGGTATGATAACTGCTGTACTCTTCTTCTCCTTCTTAGGACTTCTCCTCTCATACTCCCTCCTGCTATCTCTGCTCACATCCCTCCTATCCATATCGAAACTTCTCTCTCTACTCTTCTCCCTAAAACTTGTCACGAACACATCATGCCTCTCGAATTCATCTGGAGCTCCGTAATGTAATTTCTGTTGGGCTTTTGGAGAAATTGGTGATGTAGCGTTCCTTGAAGACAGGTTAGCACAGGACTTTGATGGTGTTACACCATGAGTAGGTGTGCTGTGGATGATTTTCTGTGGTGTACCTGGGTATCTATTAGGGCTAGTAGCTTTGTTAGGTGTTATTCGAACAGACGGCTGACTTGCGTAACTCTTTAACTTCCTAGGCGTAGATAGAAGTTCGTGTAACTTCTGTGTTGCTATTAGATTCTTCTTAGTCATGACTGGACTAGCAATCGTGACACTATGTTTCTTAACTGGTTCCTCATCATCAGATGGGACTATAGCATATCTAAGTGTCTTCCCATTTACAGTTTTGACTATTTCTGACGGTATTTCTTTCAGTTCGTGCTCATCTGGTCCATCGACGTTATACTCTTCTATTTCATTAGCGTCAGCTTCTATAATCCTCTTTTTCGTTGGCGAGTAGTCCACTAGATCGTCGAAATCATCGCGAATGACCTCGTATCGATGTTTGATCCTGCTATCTTCCAATCCATCGTCGCTTTCAGCGTTTCTGTCGTATTTAGTCTTCTGTAGTTTAAATTGTGCCATCTCCAAGTCTTCACTTCTCGTTCTGCATCGCACTGGGGTTCTCGTCGGCTTGCACATCAGCGAAGACTGCCTTTGAAACTGTTTTTGGAACTTCGGTGGCTTCGGTGGCAGTTCTGGAGGCTCATCTCTGCTCCTCATAGCTCCAGCCGGTGATATTCGAAGAGGATTATCAGAAATGTCTGTCCTTAGTATTCTGTTTCCATATTCTACCTTTCTTGGAGAGTTACCTCCAAGAGGAGGCATTCTTCTGTCCGGGCTTTTCACATATTTGGTGTATGCTTCACTCTGGCCACAGAAGGCTGGGTTAGAGTAATATTTATAAACTATTTTTGGTGATTCCATGTTTTAAGCGTAAGGTTTCCCCGTGTGTTTGAGCGTGGTTCCGCTGAGTTTCTTAGAAAGGGGTGTGCTTCAAAGCATGACCGTTAAGGTATTGTGCTTTTCTTTCTTATTATTACTTCCTTTAATACTGTTGTAGAGCTTTTAATTTTAACTTTTTTTTAATCAACTGGCTCGTTATTTTAAGCATAAGTATATAAGTATGTAATTAATCCTTGTAACGATTACTTTTACTTTCCACCGTCACTTTTTAAGAAAACAACTTCACTCTTCACTTTTAGATTTAAATCCACTTATTATAAATACTTATATTAATAATCACTCACAATTACTTATTATTACTTAGACTATTATTAATGTACACGTATATCTCGTCCAACGGTTAACCGTCAACTGAAATTCCATTTTCAAAAAAAGTTGGGGTCGCGGCGCGTACGCATCCCCATGGCACGCGCTATTCGAAATTCAAATGAAAAAACCGTTAAAACGTTTTCGAACCTACCTCTTCAACTAGACGGTTGATTTTCAATTGTTATAAAACCGTGTTATTACTTTGGTACTAAATTTCGAAAGGTTTTAAGTCCCGGAATGGATTTTTATGTTTCCACTCATAGTGACTATGTTTTATGGTTGATTTTGAAACGGTTTGTTATAATCTTTTGACGTTCTGTCGGTTTGAGTGTTGTGTAATTATTGAATGAGCCCGGTGAGCGGAAGGGCATTGAGGGAACGCTTTAGGGATCCTTGGGAAATAGTAGGGGTTCCTCAATAATGTGAAAAGAGTGTGATGAGTTTAATGTCGTAGGAGTACTTTATATCCACGTGTCTCTAAGCACATTATCACATTATGAAGTTCAAAACTAGACTTTGGTACAGGCAAAGTCTAATCAATAGATTTCTTAACCGGTTAGGAACTTCCTAATTCGGTTGTTTTAATTTATGTTTGTTTGTTATTTTTATGTTACACGATCATTCCGACAATTGAGGACCCATTCTCAAAATCCTTTTTTAATTTGAAAGAGTATACTCCTGATCCTGAGGTGGTCCCATTGTCACCATGTTGGGATTTGATGATAGGATCCCAGGGAAATCGAGGGCAACCCTCAAATATTATAAACACTAACAATATTATTCATGTATTTTATAACGTTATTCAGGTATTTTAGTACGTCTGGTAGTCATAATCTCATTATGCTGAACTGATGATGGAAGGTACAACCTTAATGATTTGGAGTTGGGGGATAATTCTTTAAATATCATAGGTATTAGTAGTCCCAAACTAAGCAATGCTTGTACTATGGGTGCTAGACGACGATATACATAATATACAAATCGTACATATTATACAGATAACATCCATGACCCAGGAACAATATTCGAATTCATCGCACAAATATTTGCCCCGGCCGGGATTCGAACCCAGGACCGTCGGCTCAGTAGGCAGGTGCAAAACAAACTGCGCCAACGGCGTCGTAAAAAAAATATTGTGGTAACTCGTTCAGTTGTTTACGGAAATACAAATTTCTGCTCGTTGAAATGGGTTAGTTTTTGTGAAGAAGTGATTATTATTGTCATACGTATATTATAGTAGTAGGTATAGGTAGACATACGGAGGACAATTAAAAACAAAGCAGCTATGCGCACGAGTGCTCTCACCTGCCGCGCAAATGTGCTTTGCCGTCTCCCTCACTCATCTACTCTCTCGCTTACACAGGGGCAGAGGTCAGTACCACAACATAGCGAATTATACAATAATAATGACTTTACCCCTATCCCTGGGACACTTCATAAAATGGTGTAAATTTGTAACTAATGATACTGGATATTAAAATATATAAATGGACAATTAAATTCAAATTAAAACTAAAGAACTAAAATAAAGTAAAGTAAATTAAATTAATTTGTAATAGTTTTGCTCGAATGCGGTATTTTTATAGATAGATCGATTTTTGTAATCGATTCTGGTACTTAATTGGATTTCATCCACTGGCGTCATCATCCTTAAACTGTTCCATAAATAAGTAAATTGTAGACCTTGCGAGTTAGCTTCGAGTGGGCTGAAATTTGCAATTTTTACGTATTCAACCCCCATATTTTCCGCAATTTTGAAAAAAAAACGTAAAAGTATATTGATATAAAATATCCAGGTACATATAGTATGTGAGCTATAATTTTATTAAAACTTTCGTGAGACATTTTTAATTATTGTATTAAGCGGTTTACACTCACGTGAAATTGTCAGGAACGTCCCGACATGTTTCGAACTCGTATGGAGCTCTTCATCAGGGGCGGCTGTCCGTACACCCCGTGCCGTGCGGGGCTGTTCCTGACAATTTCACGTGAGTGTAAACCGCTTAATACAATAATTAGTCTGTGAGCTCTTGGATTGTGATTCGCGTTCGGGTGAAATCTGAGAGGTTCTTATCTGGTTCGTGTAAGTGTGAGCAAGATATGTGTAAAAGACCAATCGCATTTTGTCAGCTCACGTACGTACTGCAATTAACGAGCATATTCACAAAATTTCATGAGAATTGGTTGAGTATAATGCGTCTTCCAGGTAGAGCTGCCATCTCTAAATTCGCCGAACCCGGACAAAGACTTAAAAACCCGGACATTTGTCGTAATCGCATTTTTTACCCGGACGTGTCCGAAAATAATTTTATTAAAAATCAATAGCTTTATTTCACTATAGGGTCCGGGTTTTCCCCGGACACTGTGAAAACCCCCCGGACGGTCCCCGGACGGCCTCCAAACTAGGACAAATACGGGGAAACCCGGAAAGATGGCAGCCCTACTTCCAGGCGAAAACAGCCGAAAGCGATTGGACATCGAAAAATCCAAAAAGCTGGACATACGAAAGAAATTTGAGCCAAGCTGAAACGAAGACGCTTCGCTCGCTCTGTCAAATAAAAGGTTATTTAGTAATGTATTGTTATTATGTCATCTATTTTACGGCCAAGGTCGAATAGATATCGCTCCTTTGTGAAACAGGAGACATCGATCGATAAGCAAGCGCCCGCGCATACACCGACAGGAGTCGGCAACCTATCTGTAAAACACATACGTATATTATACGAGGACGCACAGTTTGTAGTGCGCTGACTGACAGACGGTCCTGGGTTCGAACTTCGAATCCCGGCCGGGGCAAATATTTGTGTGATGAACTCGAATATTTGTTCTTGGGTCATGGATGTCATGTATTATGTATTATCGTCGTCTAGTGCCCATAGTACAAGCATTGCATTATTATAGAAATAATTCTTTTGGTTGAGCGAATCCACTTAGCTTTGTACCCGATGAACAATACACATTATCTGTATTGTTAGCTGTGGCCACAACTGCCACTTCAAAATGTAAGGCGTTATAAGTGCAAACTACTTTTACACTAAATTAGTCTTTAAGTCAAACGAAATAAGGTTTACTCTTAAACAAAGAGAACAGAGATGTTGGTCACTTCATTGTCTTTATAAGCATCGAAACGAGCTTCACTGCTCTTTCACTTACGAAGTGACCAACATCTGTGTTCTCTTTGTTTAAGAGTAAACCTTATTTTGTTTGAGTTAAAGACTAATTTAGTGTAAAAGTAATTTGCACTTATAACGCCTTACATTTTGAAGTGGCAGTTGTGGCCACAGCTAACAATACAGATAATATGTATTGTTCATCGGGTACAAAGCTAATGGGATTCGCTTAAAAAATGGGAGTAGGACTATATCTATACTATTATCTACTACTCGTATATTATTTTGACGGAAAGCCGATGGCCGATAGGGCAGACGAATTCTGAAGTGGAGACCACGAACTACTCGTCCTGTGGGAACCTCGCCAGGTGGACCGCCAACCTGAAGAGTCGGATCGATTCGGAAGGGAGAGGACCGGGTATGGAGGCGCAAATTAGGAAGGCCTATGTGCATCAGTGGACGACTGTAAGCTTTTGATGAAGATGATGGTACTATTATATAATTCTATTAAAAAATAGTTTTATATGGAGAGAGGTCATTATTTCAGGAAAATTTTAACAGCGCGATGGGGCTGCGTGGCGTCAGTCGTAGAGCGCCATCTCGTAAACATTTCTTGATCTTCTCATCAAGTCATCACGCTGAAACGGTTGGACGGATTATAACTAATTTTACTACAGGGATAGATGGACATCCAAAGATGGTTATAGGATACTTTTTACCCGACTACGGTAAAGAAAAAAAGTTGCGGGCACCTTCTAGTTACTTATATTAGTTACTAATTTCAAACATTAATTTTCAACTACTTACTCCGCTACCTAAAGGTTGTCTGGAAGAGATCGCTATTTAGCGATAAGACCGCCTGTTGTTTACCTCTGCCTGTTGTTTGAATGTATCTCATGTTGTGTTGTATATTCCTTGATGTTGGAGGTGAGCAGTGCAATAAAGAGTATTTTGTATATTTTTCGACTGAGAAATAACGTTATCAAAAGGCCCTCCAGTCTTTTACAGACTATACAATACAGTGTCATGTTGGAAAACAACACTTTTTATGGCTATGCAAGCCAATACGAGAACGGCACACGCGCCCACAGGCTTGGTAGATGTAAGTGCCCTGCGCGCGGGGAGCAAGGGCCGAGCTGATGTCTTTTGGCACGCTTGGTTGCCAACTTGCCAGAGTCCTAAACCTTGAGAAATAACGTTATATCGTTGTAAATATTGACCTGGATAGTTAAGATTTTTTGTAGAATCATTTCCCTGGTAAACCAACTGGATTATTGTATTTATAACAGTATAGAAGATCATTCCCTAACATTTTTACATGGCCAAGTGCGATACCCCGACTAAACACGCACAAGTACCACCGGTTTGCGAACCCTGGCCGCAGCTGCGCGCGCAGCTGGCTCCGACCGTTACGGCGCGTGCGCAGAACCCAACTTCATTATGGAACTGTGAAATTCTGATACGCAGCGTTTAGAGTTCAAAATAGAAAGTAATTCTGTCAGTAAATTGAGTCCGAAATGCAATTATTGAATTTGAAAATTAATTTATTCATTGTATTCAATGTTTCTTAAAATGTAACTATAATAAATAAATAAATAAATAAATAAATAAATATTAAGGGACAATCATACACAAATCGACCTAGTCCCAAACTAAGCAAAGCTTGTACTATGGGTACTAGACGACGATATACATAATATATAAATACATATATAGATAACATCCATGACCCAAGTACAAATATTTTGCACAAATATTTGCCCCGGCCGGGATTCGAACCCGGGACCGCCGACTCAGTAGGCAGGTGTCTACCAACCGAGCCAAACGCGTCGTCATAATTATAGTGTATTCCTCTAATTCTCTTATAGTTTATAGTATCGACAAAAAAAACTAGGAAGACCATTAAGAAGATGGGTCGATGAGTAGGAATATAGAAAACAATAGACCAAAGAAGAATTTTCTCTCATTCAAAAGTTAAAATACCTATGGTACCTATATATTTAATAATAAATTGGAATACTGCAATGGCAATGGCATTTCGTAGATTTGGGCTCGTGCCTTTTTATTTATTTTTATTCATTCAGGCTATTAAAACCACTTTAAAATATATAGTTTAAGGTAAAATGCTACATTGTATAAATTTAATTTGCAGTAATAAATATAGTATTTCGAATGACAATTTAATAGGTATATTTGGTATATAATCATTAAACGATTGTTTTAAGGTACTCGTAGCATTACAATATACATTCTAACTAGAACAATACATTTTAACTATGAAAATCCATTTTAACAGTATTGAGGATTTTCCTAAATGGATCCCCACGTAGTTAGGTGGATCTAAAATGCACAAAATTGTCCTCTCATAAACAAAGGTTCTCCTACAGCAATAATAGGGATACTTATGACTTTTCTACCCTGCGAGAATGCAGATCTTCTAACATGATAAGTATAGGTGAATTACTTTTTCAACACAATATTTTTTTCTTTCTAAACTGAAAAAAAAACAACCACCGTTATTTAGAAAATATATCAATTTGCATAGCAATGACTTAATATTAATTTAATCGGGTAGATTAAAATATTCCATTCGAAACTACCCTCCGAGATATAAGATTTAAAATGTAGCAAACGTAAAACGTAAAGGAAAAGACAAGTCTAGTTGTCTGGAACAATTTGCTCTCTAGTAACAAGATCTCCTATTGTTTATCATTATTTATGTTTAGAGCCTTGTTTTTTAAGTTGATGTGCAGAAACAAATGTTCTATCGAGGGTAGTTTAAAATTACTTGTTTTCATCCTACCCACGTTTTATCATGGACTATTTACTTACTCTTTTCTGATTGGTTGTCGTTTTTCCGCCAAGTCTGCTACTGACAGGAGCTATATAACAGCGAGTTAGCACCAAAATTGGCAGTCCTACATGTAAATAGTTCTATACTAGTCGAGATTATAATAATACTAAATTAGTTATACAAAATACGAATATAAAAATACAATGGCTCCTGTTAAAGTTCCGAAGAAAGCGCTGAAATCTATGGAGACCGGAGGCGGAATCATGCCAAAAAAGAAGAAAGAAGGAAAGAAGAATTCAAAAAAGAACTACAATAGTTTCTTCATATACCTATTCAAGATTTTGAAATCGTTGAAAGAAATCAACGTCGGTATTTCACGGAAGAGTATAGTAATAATGAATGATTTCGTGAACGATATTTTAGAACAAATAGCCTGCGAATCCGGAAGACTTATTGCTCATGGGAAGAAGACAACGCTGAGTGAAAATGAAATACGTACAGCGACGAAGCTTTTAATACCTGGAGAACTAGGAAAACATGCGTTGTTAGAAGGAGAAAAAGCGTATCGGAATTACAAGAACAGTTCGAATAGCCAGAGTTATTAAGTGAATTAGTGAATTTTTAATAAAGTTGTTTTTTTTTTAATTATCCGTAGACATGAATGGTCCTTTTTAGGACCGCAGCACTCTGTTTCTGAGCGCAGCGTCAATCAAAATAGTCTTACAACTCACCACACACTTAATGGCATTTTAAAATTTACATAATTAACAGAAACATATCAAGAAACCTTTTTTTTTTTTACCCTACGGCTAGGCCAAAACGAAGGGTTCATTTATTCATTGATTACATCTATTATACGGGTTAACGGAGAATGGATGAATAAGTATTTTCAAAAAGCTTGCATTTTTTTGCACAGATTTTTTGTTATTCATAAAAATATTTTCAGGCAGGACTCCTGTACCTCTGTAACGGACTTTACGGTACGGTTAGGGTGACATTTATATGGTCCACTGGAATGGCTGAAAAAATACTGTTATACTTCATGTTTTATGTATGCCCAGGCACGATGGGTTCAGGAGTTCCTAAGGCCACATTCCGTCTCCATCATCAGAACAGCTCCAAGGTACCAAATTATTATACTGTCACGTGAACTACATAGGTATCCACGAAGTTAAATTTCGATACGACCTTAGAAGTTCTAGAAGTAGATTTATATTGACTTCCAAGATGATTTATTATATTGTTTGCTACAAACTAAGTAACGAACTAACAAACTTAGTTACAACTACAACGTTGTGTTTCATTACGTGGTAAATAAGCGACAAAGCATCTACACTCAAACTCGCATTTTGTCAAAACGTGACGGATGCTTTGTCATTTATTTACCGCGTGATAAAAGCAACCATACTTTTATAGCCATTTATTTCAGTCGACACTCGACAATATTAATGCCGCTTGGGAGAGGACATACTTAATATTACTCATATTTTTTCATTTTTTTCAAGTAGATACATAAAAATCTAACCTTACTTTTCTAGGAATTATGGGTTATTCCTACGTAATATTAAACAAAAACAAGGTTTTTGAGAATTTGCAACCATTGTCATTTTAGCAGTCTATGAATGTAAAGTACCTACTTAAGTTTTACGTAGGCATGCTCCAACTAGAACTGAGGTTACATCTCAGTCGAAAATGTTTATTTTCTGGATGACAGGCTATGTATACGTAGCTGTAAACAGAACAGAAGCCAGCAGCAGGTGGGTATCACATTGTGCCGCCCTTATCCTTCAGTAAGTATCCATTCTCCATACTTTAATATTATAAATGCGTACCTGTTACCTCTTCACGCTTAAACCGCTGAATCGATTTTGATGAAATTTGGCATAGAGATTACGTTCACATGTCAAAGTTATGCTAGAGGTAGGTACAGTCTACACAACTATGGTCCGAATTAACTCGAAAATTACTAATTTATTAATTATTTATACAGCTGCCGGCAAACTTCTTGGGCATAACCTTGACTGCGCAGTATCCGATTTATGTACAAAATGTACCTACATGCGCAGATCCGCCATTTTTGTTCAGAAAGTTTGCCGGCAACTATAACTTAGTTAATCAAACAAAAAGTACCTAAACTACCTTTGAGTTTTGTTTTGGACTAAAGTTGGAGGATTTGAATCAAGTTGGGTAGATTTACGGTAAACGGGTTTACTTCTTAGGTATATCAACCTTCGGATTTTTTGAAAATAGAATATTAAAACATTTCGGGTTTTTGGGTAAGTATTCCCCTTAATATAACACTTTATACTCTCGCGGTTTGAACACATAATTAAAACTTATTGAACCGGGTCTATCGCGATATTTTGATTTACCTTCATTGCGCCTTCATCAATGCGCCTGGGACCACGGCACCTGAAACCGTGTTGAAACGTCAGGCAATGAAGGTAAATCAAAATATCGCGATAGACCCGGTTCAATAAGTTTTAATTCCCCTTAATGTCACTAATATTCATTGATGCTTATCTAAATATTTCATTCATGCGATGTGACCACCTCTAAATATATAATTAAAAAAGTATAAGCATAACAGAACCTTAATTACCGAACATAACCATAACATTAATAATAAGTAAAACTAGTTATTAAGCTAGAAGGGGTCTATGAACAGTTCCGGAAGGTGCCTGGCTCAAAAGTACCTAGAACACTAGCGGAGTTGCCGCGCACTATAGCCAGGGAGATCCTTTGAGCCAAGTACTCGCCGGAACGGGGGTCCACGCCTCGGTCTTTCAGCCTTCGCGCCAAAGCCGCGACAAACTCCTTAGCCTCAGCGCACCATGGCCCACCAGTCTCTACGGCAACCGGGACGAACTTATACACTGGTTCCAGGTTACTGTACTTCACGTGCTTTAGTTTAGCGGCGGTTTCGGCAGCCCCACCGGCGGCACGTGTCGTATCAGCGAGGTGAGAGGGAGCAAAGGTGCTGACGCAGGTTGCGTCCCATATAAGGCTACGACCTCTTGGATGCTTGGTCTTAGATTGGCACTTCTCTTCTTCAATTTAAGAGCTCTGCTTGTCGGTGTATAGTAATCGCCAGCCGTTTTTTTTTTGGGGTTTTTCTTCACTTCTCATTAAGAGATGACTTTAGCCTTTTCTTTTATGTGCTCAAAGTAATTTCGTCTCGGCCTTTACCTCGCGTTCCCTCGTTTTTTTGAGGAAAAAGACATGTCTTATCAGATGCCCTATCATATTTCCTCTTCTATCTTTTAGGTATTAGTGTTAGTAGTGTCCTTTTCTCTCCTATCCTATTCAAGACCTCTTCATTAGTATTTTTTTCCTTCCACCTTATGCCCTCCATCCTCCTCCAGCACTATATCTCAAACGCCTCCATCCTTTCCCTATACCTATCAGGGTCCACTCCATACATACGATTTTATAAACTGTTTTCATTGATACTTTGGATATGAATATGTTTTATTTTGTTGTTAAATGCCAGATTAGCACAAACACCCGGATTCGCCCTCCTATTTAATTATCTCGAATTAAAATTATCTTTAGATAAGAAAACAATTCTTTGATAAACGTTGTCACTGTGATTTGTATTGTCGGACAAGCCGGCCTTCTTTCCTTCATAATAAACATTCAGGTGAGTGTTCTTTTATATCAACAAACGAAGAATAATTCCTTGGCTTAACTAGTTACACAATTGACAACATTTCCTATTTTAAAGTCTGCAATTTTATTACTTTTCCGTATTCCGCTTAGAAAGAGGATGTGATCACTGTTTTTATATTTTTGCTGCGATTACTAATTATTATATTATTCATTCACCTATAAAAATGTACTCATTCTAAAATGTAGTAACTCCAAAACTATGACATAATAGAAGGATACTTTAGTCTGGTGTCTATTTAAAAAAAAAACGAATGACGTATTGGTTGACATTGTTGACAGCTTATTTTTTTCCGCGGATTGGTCGAAGACTACAACTCTATCCAGGCATAGTTGTCGTAGAGATTTCGGTTATTGTACTTTTGTGGACTGCTTTTATTGGCTTTTGTGGTAGTACTACATTGTTAAATTTTACGAATTTTATTGCTGTTGATGCCCAAAATAAATAGAATAATTAAAATTGGTTTAACGATGCCATTAAGTATAATAAAATGTAAATTTGTTTGTACTTAATTGTGAAAAAAAACTTAGTGCCTGTGATGGCTGCTTTTATCACGCGATAAATAAGTGACATAGCATCTGTCACGTTTTGACAAAACGCGAGTGTGAGTGACAGATGCCTAATCTATATATATAAAAGAAGAAGTCCTGACTGACTCATCAACGCACAGCCGAAACTACTAATGTTAGAGAGTTGATTTTTGCACAGTAGGTTACTTTTATAACGTGGGCTAGAGATAAGAAGGGATTTTTGGAAATACTTCCCCTAAGAGGGTTAAATAGGGCTGCAAAGTTTGTATGGGGTAAACTTTTTTTTTGGAGTTAGAGACTTGAAACTTTGTAGAATGATTACTTATTCAAAAACATAAAAAGTAATTTCAGCGTTTTAGAAAATTTCACCCCTAAGGGGGTTAAAAAGGGGTGCAATGTTTATATGGGAGAAACTTTATTTTTTGAACTAGAGACTTGAAACTTTGTAGATAGCTTACTTAATCAAATACAAAAAAAAGTGATTTCAGCGTTTTGGAAAATTTCACCTCTAAGGGGGTTAAAAAGGGGTGCAAAGTTTGGTGAGAGTCAGAATGGCGGGTGTACCATCACGGATTTGTAAAACAATTATACCAAAAAAATGTACTCAAAATGTACTATTTTGTACCTACTTTAAAAAAAATTGTACCTCTCCGTACAAAAAGTTATTACAATGTTTAGGTACACCCGCCATTTTGACTGTCAGGATGGCGGGTGTATCGCAGTTTACCATGAAGCCCTTGATTATTGAGAAATGTTATTACTCTAAAAAAATGTACCAAAATTGTACTCCAAGATACAGTTAAAAATCACTCTTCAAACAATACTACTAGCCTGTAGACTGGGGTACCTGCTAGACCATTTAGAAACATTTTGGCCAGCCTCGGGAAGTCCGCCACACCACTCTTTTCGTTTAAATAATAGGCAGTGCTGCCTTCTTATGAAAAGAGGTCATCATTTATCAGTGGTATGAAATAAAGTTTATTATTTATTATTATTTAAAGAGATACTCTTCATTAAACTGCCTCCATCTCTCGATTTCCAGTGCTGAGTTTAAGATTGTTTTAACCGCCTTACGATACCTATTTAAATTTTTTTTTAAATCTCACTTATAATAACTAAGATCCCCATTTTCTAACTCCAAATCCATGCGTCGCTCTATATCTTGCAGTCATTTTTGCCAAAGATTAAAAGCATCAGGTAACTGACGGAATAAATAGTAAGCATCCTGCAAACAATTCCCGTAATCTAATTGGAAAATCTTCAAAAATTCTTTAACAATTGCATTGTCTAGACCATTTTTACTAAGAATAAAATTCATTTACCTATTTTAATATCTTTGTCATGATCAAAAATCTACGCGGACGAAGTCGCGGGCGGCCGCTAGTCTATGTATATAAAAGAAGAAGTCCTTAATGACTCATCAACGCACAGCCAAAACTACTAATGTAAGAGAGTTGATTTTTGCACAGTAGGTTACTTTTATAACGTGGGCTAGAGATAAGAAGCGATTTTGAAAAATTCAATCCCTAAGGGTATTAAAAAGGGGTGCAAAGTTTGTATGGGGGAAACTTTTTTTTTTTGAGCTAGAGACTTGAAACTTTGTAAAAAGATTACTTATTAAAAAACACAAAAAGTTATTTCAGCGTTTTTAAAAATTTCACCCCTAAGGGGGTTAAAAAGGGGTGCAATGTTTATATGGGAGAAACTTTATTTTTTGAACTAGAGACTTGAAACTTTGTAGATAGCTTACTTAATCAAATACAAAAAAAGTAATTTCAGCGTTTTGGAAAATTTCACCTCTAAGGGGTTAAAAAGGGGTGCAAAGTTTGTATGGGGAACACCGCTAATGTTGTTTATAAAGAAGTGTTACGCTAAGGTTATCAGTTTATATTTTTTTTATTTCCTGTCTTCTACCCAGTGACTACGTAATTTTTTTAAAACGAACTTGCACCCCCTTTTCTTTGGTTGACTGTCAACAATATTTTCTTAGTGATGTCTCTTATTAAGTAATTGTGTTCCAAACTTTATGTGTTCCTATATTTAGTGAGTTGTCTATCAGCACATGAATAATCTATACTTTATATACCTATTCTTACTATATTTAGCTTCTTCAGAAATATAGAGAACTGTAGCACCAGAATATATTGAATCACTCTTCAAACAATACTACTAGCCTGTAGACCAAAATAGTACCTAATCGCATCATTAAATTTGCTTATGTGCATTAAGTTTTTAATGGTCACATTTCAGCATTTTCTTTAAACACTAGCCTTTTTAATAAGTGGGGTACCTGCTAGACCATTTAGAAACATATTGGCCAGCCTCGGGAACTTCGCCACACCAGTCTTTTCATTTATTTAATAGCCAGGCCGGCGTGTACAAATACCAGTGCTGCCTTCTTATGAAAAGAGGTCATTATTTATTATTGTTTTGAAATAAAGTTTATTATTTATTATTATTAAAAGAGATACTCTTCATTAAACTGCCTCCATCTCTCGATTTCCAGTGCTGAGTTTAAGATTGTTTTAACAGCCTTACGATATTTAACTTTTTTTTTAATCTCACTCATAATAACTAAGATCCCCATTTTCTAACTCCAAATTGTCACGTGGTGTATTTTTGATATTTTGTATAATGGTCGTAATTGTTACATTTACAACCATACCTTAAACGTTCTATTGTTTTTCGAGTAGGACAACACAATATATAATTTTTCTAGTCTAGCAACATGAGTAAAACTGTCATAGGTCAGGGTTGCTAGATAAATATTTAATATGACAGGGTAAAATTCAGAAATAACATATATTTGATAATATTATTTACACATCCTTAAGATATAATAATTTAAAATAAAGTATAAGAAAAATAAACATAAATATTAAAATACAGTATATGTTATTTCTTAATTAAGTACTATAATTAAATTATGGAGAATCAGGGATCTTGATTGGGTAGTCTTCAAACAAAATAGGCAACCCTATTTACTACTAGAAATCATTGTAGTCTGTAGAAGCAACATCCGTTTTGATACGAATTTCCGAAATGTTGGTCCATTTTCATCTGACTCCTGGTGTGAGAGGCTGTGTCGTGAGTCTGGCGCACCGACGCCATTTCCGATGGAGATTTCTGTGGAAGTGTTATTTCGGGATTAGAAATCGTGAGTAGTCATCTTACATATAATCAGCTCTGGTCTTTGTATCCTTGTTCAGTTTTTTAACTGCTGGTTCCTTGTTTTAGCCACATTATTGATGGCGGGTGGGAGATCTTCTGCGGAGGCAGTTTAACCCAAGGTTTTGGAGTCGCTCCGGTAAGCAGATTATCATAACCTCTCTGCTTAAATGTAAAGCATTGTGTCTTATGATTTCACTATTCTAATGCAGGATTTTATTTCTATTTCAGCGAGGATAGGGCATTAAAAATTGAGAATTAAAGATAAAAATTAAACTCAATTACAGATATAAATTAAAGATAATAATATGATACATTTATTATGGGTCAAAAATAAAATATACAAATAACAAATTTATGGAATTAAAACTAAAAATTAAACTAAGATTAAAATATATTTATAAAACTAAGACCTTTCGGACCCATGACGCAGGCAGCATTCCCACGCTGTATGGCTATGGAAAGCCTTTGCGCGAGAAAACTGCCCGCGCGTGGGTCCCCTGTTGCCTCCCTCAGGCGCTTGCTGAGCTCCCTGTGGAGTCCACGCGCACCCTGGCCCCACGGACCAAGTGTCTCGACGCCAAAAGCGATGAAGTCGTATTGGGCGCCGAGACAGCTGTACTTACTGACTTTGATCCGCTCCCGCGCGTCCGCCGCCGCGCCCGCCCGCCTACTCGTGGCCGGGAGGTAGGATGCCGCTAGTGTGTCTGCGCACGTCGCGTCCCACACCAGCGCGCGCCCCATCCTCCACGGTATTAAGGACATCCCATCGGGGCGCTTGCCGTCATCCCGTACAATCTGAGGCTCGAGGGCAGCTGGGACGTTGACGCTGACGAGCGCCCTTCTAAGGATGTCATTGAGAGCGGCATGGCGAGAGTGGCGGCCGGCGCCCGAAGAGCAGACGAGACCGTGGTGACCGAGGCGATTCGCGTTGGCTCCACAGGCGGTGCAGGCATGTTCCTCGCACACGTCAGCATCAAGTCGGAGACCTGCCGCTATGCGTAGGGTATTGGGGTCAATATACGTACCAGCGTTTGGACAAGGGTAGGCGTGTAACCAGTGTCCAGATTCTGGCCGGGACACTGCCAGTAGCCTCGCCCTGTCTCTGCCAGAGGAATTGAGAATTAGTGATTCGAGAATTGCGTCAGAAGCTAGAGTATCCCAGGCCCTTTGTTTTTTGGGTGCATCCGGTAAAATTGGGTTCGGTCCAGCCAGCCACGCGTTCTTAGCTTCAGCCAAGCATGCGATCTCGCAGTTTGCAGCCATATCGGCTTTAAGGATTTTACCTGCGAGATCGGAAGTGCTATAGATTGAAGATAAGAACGCCGGCAGAGCAATAGAACATATTGTACGAGTACCCAACCCACCGTTCCTTATTGGTAAAGAAGCTTGGGTCCACGCCTGCTCGCTAAGACTGATATTAAGGATTGATTCAATTTGGAATTTTAAAGTTAGGTCAATGGATCGAACTAGGATGGGAAATTTCCATATAGGGCAACAGCGAAGCAGGTACGTAAATTTTGGAACGAGTAAGCAGAATTTCAAGATAAATAGGGCCGAATGGCTAGAAATTTTGGCTAGGCGGTCCGAGTGGTTATTAAATTTTGAAAATGAATTAGATAGCAGAGGAGGGATAGCCTCATCGAAGATAGGTGAGCCGAGGAGGTACAGACTGTTCTTAGATAAAATTTTGATATTAGGTGCCAGAAGATTAAAGTTTTGATGAATTTGAAAAGCCAAGGATGTGTTTACTTTTTGTGAAATATATAGCTCACATTTATCAAAATTAAGATCCAAACCAATCGAATTGAATTTAATTTTTAGTTCGCTTAGATCTTTAAGGACAGTCTGCCAGTCTCCGCCAAGGGTGCCGTCGTCGAGGTACCACACGTTCAATTTCGAATTTAAATTATGAATTATCGAATTTATAGCCAAACTGAATATGGCTGGACCGAGTGGACCGAGAGGGTCACCCTGCTGACAGCCCACAGCCGAAAGGATCTCATCATTTTTATGCATTAATTTAGAAGGGCAAAGGTAACATTGGAGTAAAAAGTTGTATATTTCTGGGACATGTACTTTAATTTCATTCAGCAGGGCATCCCGGTTGACCGAATCGAATGCGTTTTTAACATCTATTTTAAGGAGAACTTCACACTGGTCGTCTTCTACGAAGGTGCGTGTTGCATGGACCGCCGCCTCGCAACCTCCGCGGGTACCAAATCCGACCTGTACAGGTTCAAATATATTTTGCAATTTATTGCGCGTGAGCCGAACGCAAACTTTGGCAGCCAAGCGCCGAAACGTTGAGCCCACGGCGATGGGACGAATTCCTCCATCCTTCTTTTTGAGCGCGATTAAGTTAGCTCCGTAAAGAACCGGCGTGACGTCCTGGCAAACATCTCCCACGATCATAAAATTCACCAGTTTAGTGAGGCTAGCAGTTAAGTGTTCGCCAGCTACTCCTGAGCCATGACTGGTGAGATCTATGAGGTGCTGTGGAGAGATGCCGTCCAGTCCGGACGCCGATCCTTTTGGGAAGGAAGAGAGGGCTGCTAATATGTCTCTCTCAGTGGCTTGGAGACAGGCCGTTGGGTCAGAAGAAGGATCAACAAAAATGGGCGTAGAAGGGCCTGGGGGGTGTTTTAAATGTAAAGCGGCAGCAGTCTCCGGTGTGTCAGGTGCAATTGTGTCATCCGAGAATAAAAGGCGTGTGGCGCCTTTAAGATCCCCGTCGTAAATCTTCTCCTCGACCTTTTTAAAAAGGTTATAATTACTGGGTCTAGAAGACAAGGAAGGTGTTGCAAGGGTAGGGGAAGACACGTTGCTTTTAATTTTTTGGCAGAGAGAAATGTTTGCGTCGGTTTTTTTCGAAACATGTAGAATTTTGAAAGGAAAAGTGAGTAGGTCGCGCCAAGACGTTTCGTTGTTATCACGTATGCAAGAGGTGATAGAACTGGACAGGGCCTCGGCCACTGTGGACCGGGCCCCGCGCGGTATTCGTTTGATTAATGGAGTTGATAGTTTGAGCTTGCCGAGGAGAGAATTTAAAGGAAGTGTATGTGATGTCGATGAGGTGCTGGGGGTTTGGGAGCTTGTGTGGGGTAAGATGGAAAGAATACGTACCTGATGAGTGCGACTCTGGTGAATATGTAGGCCCTTAGCTGATTGGAAGGATTTGTTGCACACTACACAACACTGCATTTACAGGTAGGCAACAGGGGAAATACTTACACTTACAAATAACATTACAAGGATATATGAACTAATAATTTAAACTGTACAATTATAAAAAAAGATAAAGGTAAATTTAAGTAAATATAGAAATATGTCACGGTAGCACGGCAGCGTTTATTAGTTGTCACCAAGTTGTCACGGAGCCGGTGTCACTGGTGACGGTTGCCCGGGCGCCGCGTCGGCACGGCAACTGCGGCGTCCCTGGCGTCCTTAGTTACTCGTAAAACGGATACTTAAATGCTGAAATCTTTTTAATAGATTCGTGAAAGAAGAATTTCATTTAATTTCTGCGTCGTGATTTAAGTCCGACTCTTCTCTGGTGGATCGGTAAAATGTAATTGGCTCAGGCACCTTATACCATGCTTAGCAGTATATCGTAGCGACCAAGTGGTAAAGGATATAACCAAATAAAATTTCAGAGATACTTTCAATTTAAAATAATATTTTTGGTAACAAAATATTACGAACGATATTATATTAATATAATCAATTAAATGTGTTATGTCCCATTTAATTTAACGCATTATTTTTCAAAATAATGTAACGGATGTGCACATACGGCTATGTATTACCAAGCATCAGCCGACGTATCGTAAAGATTAAAAATTAAATTGAGATGAACCTTTTGTTTTGGGAAATTTAAATTAAACACAAATCCACTTAACTTACCTCATGGCTTAAGGTATAAACATTTTCCAAATTTATTTCTGCATCGGGTATGTCATGGTAAATTCCTGTCTCTTCAATACACTTTTCCTGTTCTGCGTGATCGAGAAAGAAGCATAGCCGGAATCTCTCCGTAGCTGGGGTCCCGAGCACACTGCAAAGAAGTAACATCAATCAGGACAGGTTCTGAGTACGGACTAAGCAAGGTGCGTGTCAGTCTCCTTTAAATATTAAAAACGTAGGGAAGTAGGATTTCACTCAGAGTTAAATAACGTTGTTGGCACTGTTAAAATTTAGGTCTGATAAGTATATAGACTAAGACGAACATATTATACACCCAGTGATACTGGCTGAGCTACTTTTTAAGCGTGTCCTAGATTTAAACAGTTCTATAAGTCACCTGCCAAGGCAGGCATAGGTTAAGTGTGTACATAGCCTAAAGGTTATAAAATAAAGTTGTAGTAATTACCACATTTTTCCTTTAATATTCCACGTAGGTCACCTGTTTAATATTATTGAAAGGCATCCTTTTTCTAGGTCACGATATACTCAACTACGAGTTTGTTAATTTATTTAGCTGTGAGAATCTTTCGTTGTGTTTTTTTTATCTCACACAGTTGTTGTTTTTTTTTGGAAAGAGATTGGCTCTTTCCTTTTGGAACAGCCTTCCAAAAATTAATTTAGCCGAGCTTGGAAGGTCTACGTTTCAAAATCTATGCGTCGCTCTATATCATGCAGAGTCATTTTTGCCAAAGATTAAAAGCATCAGGTAACTGACGGAATAAATATTAAGCATCCTGCAAACAATTCCCGTAATCTAATTGGAAAATCTTCTAAAATTCTTTAACAATTGCATCTCAGTGTCTGCCACTGTTTGAAATGTAATATGTCTAGACCATTTTAATTAAGAATAAAATTCACTTACCTATTTTAATATCTTTGTCATCATCAAAAATCTACGCGGACGAAGTCGCGGGCGGCCGCTAGTCACTTATAATTATTTATCACGTGGTAAACGCAACTATCGTAGGCCTCAGTTCGTCTTGAACTCCGAACTTTAATTTGTCCGAGTGCATCACTATTCGGAATTTACTTACAAAAGCCATGATATGATGCAATTTTTTGTTTTTTCTTGTCGTCGTTCTGTATTCGTCCTAAACCATGCCTAATCCAAGATCTTACGCCCATCCAACACCAATTAATAGGAAGGAAAGGAATACGGAACACATATATTACTGCAGACGCTGGGAAATAAGGGCTTGCCGAATGAGTAGGTATAGACGGATTAGTGATATGAAGCCGGCAAGCCCTTTTCACGGCTAAGGCATTGTATAGTGCTTTTCTCAAACATATTCAATTATGAATTAAAAAAATACAGCACTCGAAAAAATACAATTCAACTGCTGAGCCTGTTCATGAACACAGATGCCATGGTTTAATAATGTACTTCGTACGTCCATTACATTTTTTTATGAAATTCCTTTACAGTTCACTCGAGTTGTTTCGCCTGAAATGTGATACTTCGAAGCCAGTACCTTTACCATGAGATTACACTGACCATCCTCGCTAGCGACTGTGTATTACACAGTCGCTAGCGAGGATGGTCACGTTAACTCATGGTAAGGGTACTGTTATTATAATAACGCACGTTATGACGACATTTCATAGCATAAATTTATGAAACATGTAATGTCTCACTTTTTTTTTTAATGTGGGTACACCACAATGGCGTAAAAAATGTTTCAAATAATGTGGTGCGGTAAGATGTGACTATTAACGTATTCACATAGAGGTCGCTAGGGTGTAAAAAACCTTTCAAATAAAACAATGCAAATCGACACACAAAGCATAAGGAAAAAAACGTCAGGTCTTCCTGGAGCTAGAATAGCGAAATGGTTAACGCGCTGGACCGGCAATCCGGAGGGGTACCTCTACCCGGTAGGGTTCGATTCCCGGTCTCTTCCCCCAGGTAGCTCCTTTTTCAATTTTTCTTTGTAATAAAGGCTTAAATTCCATAGCATGTTTGAGAAAATATATTAAGTAATACTCATTATGGTCACATATGACGCTCTGTTTGTGTTTGGGATATTTCTCTTGAATTGGTTAAGATTGATTCCTATTTCATCGTATTCCTGATTAGACATATTCTTGTTTCGGCACATTCCTGTTTAGCAAACGGAATAGGGCTAAACAGGAATGTGCCGAAACAAGTCCAATCAGGAATACGACGAGGAATGAGGAATACCTTCCATCTGTTTGAATGAGGAATCAATCGAGGTTAGTTACCTATCTGGCTACCTTCCAGCTGTTCCAGGATGCGGCTGCTGCCGTGCATGAAGGCTCAGGACGAGGACGAAGACCACTCGCGCCATATTGACCGGGACATCAAGCACTGGATCAAGAACTATAACGACGTAAGTCACTTCAAAAATCCGTATAAGAAAAAATTGGGCAAGTGCGAGTCCGACTCGCGCATGAAGGGTTCCGTACCATAAAACAAGTTTGTTGTATGGGAGCCCCCTTAATATTTATTTTATTTTTAGTATTTGTTGTTATATAGCGGCAATAGAAATACATCATCTGTGAAAATTTCAACTGTTTAATAGCTATCCACCGTTCTTGAGATACAGCCTGGTGACAGACGGACGGACGGACGGACATCGAAGTCTCAGTAATAGGGTCCCATTTTTACCCTTTGGGTACGGAACCCTAACAATTTAAGGTATGACACTCCGGCTAGTGAGACTTGCTACGTCACTGATTGGTTGCCGCTTTATGGTAACAAAATAATTGTATGGAAAAAGATGTTTGCCGCATTCGTAGTACAAAAAATTATGCATAACAATAGGCTATTTGACTGATGTTGAATTCTACAGCGTACTGTAGTTATTATATGAATAAAATTAGCTAAATATTTCACGAAACAAAGAAAAAAAATCCAGAAACATATATCTTTTTTGGAAATATGTGACTTCAAAGGTACGCAAATTTTATGATATTTTTTTTTAATCCAAAATAAATTTTGAAAATGTTTTCAGAATCCTCATAATTTTACGAAACAATAATTGTATGACAACTATGAACTTAAACGCACTTTTTCACGGTGAAAATGACAAATTTCTTAATTTTTCCATACAATTATTGGTACCTATACCGGCCTGTGACGTCACTAGCCTGACGCGTTTTGTATGGAGCGTTGTTATCGCTACGTAGGAATGTTGAACTTTGACGGTCATTTCTGACTTTTAGAGCAGTTTAAATGTAGTCAGTCCCATATAGACATTTGATCACAATAAAAAATAGAATCGATTGACATCCTCAAAAAAAAAAGTTCTTTGAATAAATTTAATTTTGTCGTTATACTTAATTGATTTTTACGAGATTCGTACAGGTAGTCGGGGAGTATTATGATACACCACTGGCAATAAACACATACAATTAGTTTGTTCATTTGTTTCTTATTAGATAAGGGTAGATTTAGGTGTTTTTTTCCTTGCGGGCCCTGCGGGGTCCTTTTCACTGGTGGGAGCTGACGTGTCTCGTCCTTTAGGACAAAACACCGAGAAAAACCTTATACTAACTTAACCAGATTTAGGTGAGGTTGTCCAATACCTATTTATTTATTACTAGCTGCGCCCCGCGTTGCTATCCGGGCGGTGGTTATTCGGATAATAAGTAGCCTGTGTTAACTGTGTGGTGTCAGCTACCTCCGTACCAAATTTTATCAAAATTGATCCAGCTGTTTCAGCGTGAAGAACTAACATACATACAAACATGACGACGTGGTTGGCGCAGCTTATAGTGCATCTGCTTACTGAGCCGGCGGCCGCGGGTTCGAATCCCGACCAGGGCAAATATATCTATTCTATATAATACTAGCATTAACCCGCGGCTTCGCTCGCGTGCCTATATAATGTACATCATCCTACGGGAACAATGCTCTTTTTTTCGGGATTAAAAGTAGGCTATTTGTTAAGTTAGGGTATAATCTGCAATCTGCATTTCCCTCATGTATATCCGTCCAGCCGTTTTAGCGTGAAGAAGTAACAAAACATACACAGACTTTCGCTTTTCTAATATTACTGGGAAATACTTTTTATTTTATCATAAGTCCACTTTATCAAATCAAACCGAAAACTCAAGCACTCAAATCAAGCGATCTTAGCTTTTACTGTACCAAATAAAGTTCACTTCAAACTTCATAACTCGAAGTGGCGCTAAGACACCGGGATATGCGTGCATTTTATTTGTATAAAGCTTTTATAATGTCCCGAGCGTCCGCTTATCGACTTGGGATATTCGAGATTGGTTTAATGAGCCATGTTCTAAGTTACGTCATGTTCTATTGTAAGATATTGAGGTTCTCTTCGTTGATGAATGAAAAATGAATTAATTTGAGCCAGATAAATATAATTCAGAATTCTAAAATGACTTTAACATAATTATTGAAAAGCTTAAATGTATTTATTACGGATGCAGGAAGTTTCCCGATCATTACTTCTCCCGTCCCAACGCGCCGCCCGCCTATAGCTACCGATTGACGACGATCGAGATGCCACCAAATACTATTTTTTTAATCTATTAGGATAACGCAGGTCTCTATCCATACCTCAAAAGCAAAAACAGAACCCCCTTATAGGATCACGTGTAGCTGTCTGTCAGTCCGTCTGTTACAACCGATTTGCTGCAAAACTACTGAACCGATTAAATTGCAATTTGGCGCAAATGCTTTCAAGAATTTTCATGACCACAAATCAAATTTCAAAATCGGTGGTATTTTCGTAATTAACGTCCCAAAAAACCATAAAAATTACACCCATACTCAAATTTAGTCATTTCAACCCCATCGCACCCCAACAGGCGAGACGGTATTTCACGTCCACCACGTTTGTTTTTTTAAATCGTTGTTGTTTTGGTAATCAGCGACCCGAAAAACCATAGAAACATTACCCTTGTTGATTTTCAGACTTTGTCACCATATTCTCCTCCTTTAGGGGTTGAATTCTCAAAAAACATGAAACACGTGCTTACTCATTTATCGTTAGAAATACTCCTTGGAAGTTTTCAATAAAATAGTCTAATCTTTTTTCCCCATACAACCTTACGACCCCCATTTCACCCCTTTGGGGGGGTGACTTTTGACAAATGCTTCTTTTATTGCACCCCTAGACTTTATAAGGACACGTAGGTTCCAAATATGGACTCTAGAACCAGCGGTTTAGTATTTAGACATTTTAACCCCATTTCACCCCAACAGGGAAGATGTTAATTCACGTCCGTCACGTTGTATTGAAAAATCGTTGCGGTTTTCGTAATCAGCGACCCGATAAACCATAAAAACAATACCCATGCTGATTTTCAGACTTTGTCACCACATTTCTACCTTTTAGGGGTTGAATTTTCAAAAAACCTGAAACACGTGTTTACTCATTTATCGTTAGGAATACTCCTGTGAAGTTTCGAATAAAATAGTCTTACTAATCTTGTTTTCCCATACAAACTTTGGAACCCCATTTCACCCCTTTAGGGGGTGAGTTTTGAAAAATCCTTTCTTAGCAGATGCCTACTACATAACATCTACCTGCATGTTAAATTTCAGCCCGATCCGTCCAGTGGTTTGGGCTGTGCGTTGATAGATCACTATGTCAGTCAGTCAGTCACGTTTGAGTTTTATATATATAGATTATAAAGTTGTAAAAATGAAATCCTTGTCCTTTCGTCACGCCTGAAGGGCTGGACCAATGGTTATAGAATACTTTTTACGCGACTACGAAGAAGCAAAACAGAGGTTTATGATTACAACTTTCCACGCGGATGAAGTTTCGAATAAAAGTAGACATCAACTTTACTTCACACAAAAATAAGATGGTTTTTGGGTTGTGGGTAGGTTGATTTGTTTATTTTTTCATTTACCCGAAAATGTTAACCTTACTGAGACAACGTTGAAACATAATAAACATTAGGACACTGAGTATTAGCGTGTTTGAGTGTCCCACTGCTGGCAAAGGCCTCTCCCTCCCCTTGATTTCCACTAAATATTTAGATTTTATAATTTTAATCGACCTCATTGAATGAGTGGAACCTCGTGATGGCAGCAATCAAAGCCAAAAAGGCCAAAAAGCGCTCCCGTCGTCGAAGGCGTCCTCCCGAAAACACTTGTAGACCAGGCTGCGAAGCCAAATATCAAGATCGCGACGCCCTTGCCGAACGGGACCGCCGCCTGGCCGGACTGTCTCAGCCACTAATCAACCTAATGGGCTAACCGTATCATTTATCATAATTACATCATCATGCATCCATCAACCAAACACTCAATACACACTATCAATAGTAAATTATCAGCTGGTCATGGTCACTTCGGTGACACAGCACACCCACACAACCCACGCTGCGGGACAGGAGGGTCCCTATATAGGTGACCCCGCCGCATAGTCAAACCGCCCTAGTATAGTACAGCCGAAAGGCTCGGGCCTACCAATAGCAAAAAAAAAAAAAACGCTCCCATAAGAGAATAGGCAGTGCTATGCATGCTTTACCTATTTTCTTTGTTGCTACAGAACTTCGTCATTTAGCAATTGATACTCAGTACTCCTTGAATAATCCCTTTTTAAATCAGATGTGATACTGGAATGTATCATAACTGTATCATGAAATTGTTAATAATAATAATACAATACTTTATTGCACACCAATAAAAGTTTACAAAAGGAAACAAGACAAATACAATTTATAAATAACGGTAGACAACAGGCGGTCTTATCGCTAAAAAGCGATCTCTTAAAATAATTAAAATAATTGTTTTAAGTATTTTTTACGAAAAAATGACTTACTGTTGAGTTTCTTTCGGCTTTCTTCTCAACAGCGGTCTCCTCTTGCGAAATGCCGGTAGATTCACAATCTGACTTGTAAAAGTGCCCCTGTGGCCTACTTACGGAATAAATTATTTCATTTCATTTCGTATTGTATGTAAAGCCTGACCAGAAATATATGAGGATTGTCAAGAGGGCGCTATTTATAAGATTTATATGGCAACAATTTTGCAACCAATTGCAACCGCACTCTAATGACATTAGTTTAAATACTTACCTGTCAGTTCCTGTGGTAACCTCGTAATATCATTTAATGGAATGCACTCTTTTCCTGGATGTTTTTCATGTAGTAAACACATGTACACTTTATTTATAATATTTCGTTCACGACTGTGAATGATTTTAGGCATTTTCTTTGGATATTTTAAAATATTTGTCTTTTAAAGAAATCCCCACGAATGACATTGACATTGTTGACAAACCATCATAAAATCATTGCCGGTGTAAGAAATTAGTTCTAGTGAAATTCCGCAATATGGCGCAGCCTCATATATTTCTGGTCAGGCTTTTAATACGGTATTTAATGACAGCTCAATTCAGCTACTCTTTATGAAATGTCGACTTCCGGTTCGTGTCTTAAGATGGCCGCATGCGTTCAAGTTTTGCTGTTCATTATTTATTCATTTTTGTTGTTCAATGTGTAGTATTGATAGCGTATTGTGCAGTGAACTAACGTATGAGTGAATGGTTAATGAAGAATTCAACTTGAAGCGTACATAGCCCTTCTTGGGTCAAGGCCCGGTAGACCGCGTGGTTTTTTGTAAATCGCTATCAATTTACAAAAAGCAAAACCTCACCGAACAACGGCATGCTCTACGAGCAAACTTGAAATTGGCGAAATCATCATTAACCTGATGGAAGCCATATTTTAAAATTAGAATTAGAATTATGAAATGTCAAAACGATCTGTTACTATGAAGTTTCTATGAAGATACTGGCCTGTGACGTCATAAAAATCTATATATATAAAACTCAAAGGTGACTGACTGACTGACTGACATAGTGATCTATCAACGCACAGCCCGAACCACTTGACGGATCGGGCTGAAATTTGGCATGCAGGTAGATGTTATGACGTAGGCATCCGCTAAGAAAGGATTTTTCAAAACTCACCCCCTAAAGGGGTGAAATGGGGTTCCAAAGTTTGTATGGGGAAATAAGATTGGTTATTATTATTTTATTTGAAACTTCACAGGGGTATTTCTTACGATAAATGAGTAAACTCGTGTTTCAGATTTTTTGAAAATTCAACCCCTAAAAGGGAGAAATGTGGTGACAAAGTCTGAAAATCAATATGGGTATTGTTTTTTATGGTTTATCGGGTCGCTGATTACGAAAACCGCAACGATTTTAAAATCCAACGTGGCGGACGTGAATTACCATCTCCCCTGTTGGGGTGAAATGGGGTTGAAATGTCTAAATAATAAACCGCTGGTTCTAGAGAGTCCAAATTTGGCACGTAGGTTCCTTATAAGGTGTAGGGGTGCACTAAGAAAGAATTTTTCAAAATTCACCCCTTAAAGGGGAGAAATGGGGTTCCAAAGTTTGTATGGGGAAATAAGATTAGTTAGACTATTTTATTTGTAACTTCACAGGAGTATTTATAACGATAAATGAGTAAACACGTGTTTCTGAATTTTTGAAAATTCAACCCCATAAAGGGAGAAATGTGGTGACAAAGTCTGAAAATCAACATGGGTATTGTTTTTATGGTTTATCGGGTCGCTGATTACCAAAACCACAACGATGTTAAAATCCAACGTGGCGGACATGAATTACCATCTCCCCCGTTGGGGTGAAATGGGGTTGAAATGTCTAAATACTAAACCGCTGGTTCTAGAGAGTCCAAATTTGGCACGTAGGTTGCTTATAAGGTGTAGGGGTGCACCCCTACACCTTATAAGCAACCTACGTGCCAAAGAAAGGTTTTTTTTAAATTCACCCCCAATCAATTACCCAACCAATTCAATTAGATAACTTGGTACCCTGTATCCTGGAAGGGGAAGAGGGAAGAGTTGGTTTCTATGGATTATCGGGTCGCTGATTACTAAAAAAAGAAGGATTTTAAAATTCAACATGGCGGACGTGTAATACCATCTCTCATGTTAGGGTGCGATGGGGTAGAAATGTCTAAATATGTCTAAACATATGGGTGTCGTTTTTAAGCGCACAGCCCAAACCGCTGATTCTAAAGAGTCTAAATTTAGAACGTAGGTTCCTTATAGGGTATAGGGGCGCACTTATAAACGATTTTTCTAAAGGGGGTGAAATAGAGATCCAAAGTTTGTATGGGGAAACAAGATTAGACTATTTTATTTGAAACTTCACAGGAGTATTTCTAAGAATATGAGTAAACACGCTTTTCAGGCCTTTCAAGAATTGAAGCCCTAAAAGGGGGAAATGTGTTGACAAAGTCTGAAAATCAACATGGGTATTATTTTTATTATTTATCAGGTCACTGATTACGGGTACAACAATTATTTTAAAACTCAACGTAGCGGACGTGAAATACCATTCCCCTGTGGCGGTGCGATGACGTTATGATTGTGGGTGATATGAATATGGGTGTCATTTTCATGTTTTTTTTGACATTTGTGGACATGAAAAATCTTGAAAGCATTTGTGCCTAATTGCAATTCAATCGGTGCAGTAGTTTTGCAGCAAATCGGTTGTAACAGACGGACTCACAGACAGCTACAAGTGATCCTATAAGGGATTTATTTTTGCTTTTGAGGTATGGAATGAGTCCCGTTATCCTAATAGATGTTTAAATTTGTATTTGGTGCCATTTCGATTGTCGTCAAGGCCGTGCGGGTGGCGCGGCGAGACTGGAGTAGTCATCGGGAAACCTCCTGCAGCCGTAATAAATGCATTCAAACTTTTCCACAATAAAACGGCTAGACGGATATGCATGAGGGATAAGCAGATTATACCCTAACTTTAACAAATAGCCCACTTTTTATCCTGAAAAAAAGAGCATCGTTCCCGTAGGATAATGTTTATTGTATAGGAACGCGGGCGAAGCCGCGGGTTAATGCTAGTCAGTAATAAAAACACGTCTTCTTTTTAGTTTTTCTCCAACTTAAGAACAATTATGTATTTTTTTATATTAGCGATTTTTTATGTTTTTAAAATGTGATAATGTGATACTATACAATCTTAACATAATCATGAACATCGTAGTTAATAATTATTATTTAAAAATAGTACAATGTCCAAAAGTTAGTGGTACTTTATTTGGTTCCCTGTTTGTTTTGAAATGTATGTTTATTGGTTTTAATGACGTAATTAATTTTCATAGTTAAAATACCGTATTGTCCGAGCGTAATACGACGTGTCTCTGTTTGAGCCTTGCCAATAATCCTTGTCAAAAGAGCAACTAGTTATAGGTATATGGGGTTGAGAAATTTGATTATTGTGCATATTAATCACGCTTTTATCCCTAGTTTTTTTTTTGTTTTCGTTACTTTGGTTTTTATTTGTAACATAGTTACAATATCGATATTTCTTTACCTACCTTATACAATTCATGTTTCACGTTCTTGTTTTGAAACCCAAATGAGGTTTAATCTTATTCAAAATCTGAGTCGGCCTGCCTTAGCTCACAAACGTGTGAAGTGAACTGTTTCGAATGTTATTCATTGTGTTAAGCGGTTTACATTCATGTGAAATTGTCTGAAACGGTCAGACATGTTTTGAACTTGTATAGAGCTCTTCAGCAGGGACTGCTACCCGTATCAGCGCGGTAACTTCGTCACCGAAATCGTGAAAACTCGTGAGTGACAGAAATTATATTCTTTCAGGCTATCAAATTGTTGCTGCTCGGTACTGGTGAAAGCGGCAAGACTACCATTATCAAGCAGATGAAGATTCTTCACATACAGGGGTTCAGTCAAAGGTGAGAATGAGATGCAAAGTCCACCTCCATCATTTCAACCATGAAAGTCGTTAAAAATAAATAATAAATAAATAAACATCGGACAACCTCACACAAATCAATCTAGCTAGTTTCACAGTAAGCTCTAGTAGGCTTGTGTTATGGACTACACTAGACGACGATAAACATACTTATATATAAATAAATAGTAAATACATATTTAAATACAAATAACATCCATGACCCAGGCACAAATGTTCGAGTTCCCCACACAAGTAGGTACCTCTCGTATTACACCTAAAGACCTAAAGTGGGGGTGATTTTTTTTTCGTTCCAACTCTAGTGTGCGGGGTGTCGTCGAATAGGTGTTTTAAAAATAATAGGGTTCTACAAACATTATTTTTGATAAAGTCAGCAGTTTTGTAAATATTTGCTCCGGAAATCCAAAAAATAGCGCAATTTTTCCATAATTTTTTGACCCTTGGTTGAAAAGTTAGAAGGGGGGAGGCTTCTAACTTTTCAACCAAGGGTCAAAAATTATGGAAAAATTTAAGAAAATGAAGCCTTATTACCTAAGTACTTTCAATGAAAACTATATTGAATAAAATCGGTCGACCCGTTTTTGAGTTATCGCAAAATTTCATAATTTTCTTTAAAATGACCTAATGTAGGTACCGCGCGCGTTACACATATGTACCTATATTAGTTAAGTGCCATACTGCATTAAAACTTTCGGAAGGTAATAAGTAATGGGTACTATTTAAACAGGCTTCTTTTTAATAGCATTATTCGCCTCAGAAAATATAAGTTACCTTCTAAATTACTAAGTCAGCCACAACCAAAGCGCGTCTGAATAATAATATCTCAGCCACTAGTTATCTTCTTTGTAAGCCACTGTAATTGTAACTTAGCATGGTGATTATTTTTTAGCATCTAAATTTGAGGCATGCATTCAAATAGCAAACTTCTAAAATATTATTATATGACACCAAAATAGTAGCTTAATTAGCTTCTAATTTTATAACTTAGTATGTTTAAAATGTAAGTCATCCTACATTAATCGATCGTAAAATTTACCTAAAATTGTCATCAAATAGTATATTAAAGCCACTATTATTACATATTATGAACTATTGAGGAGAGAACAAAACAAAATACTTAAATCTCATTTTAGGTTAGGGTCGCAGTTCAACCTAACACTCCTCCTCGCTTCGCTCGTCGTCGTACCTAACCTAAGCCAAGTCGGACCTGCCTTAGAACTAGATTAATGGGTTTCGTACCGTTATGAAAAAGGGTCGCAGTTGAACCTAACACTCCTCCTCGCTTCGCTCGTCGTCGTACCTAACCTAAGCCAAGTCGGACCTGCCTTAGAACTAGATTAGAGAGAACGCAGATGAACCTATTGCAATATGAACGAACGAATGACAATAAACAAACACGGGCGGGTCGGTCGGTACAAGAATCGAATGGCGCTCTCTGATTGGTGCAAATGGCCGGTAGCTGTCATGGCGCGCACTCGCGCCAAATCGTTCCTACAGTGGCTACTTTCATGATAAAAGAATATGAAGTATTATTTTAGATGTTAAGTTATAATATATGATATTTATATTTATATTTATTTATTAGAAGAAAATCATAACATTAAATATAAATATAAAAATATAAATATAATATATGATGCTGTCTATTGAAGCTCGAATATATAATTTTTGAGGAGCTTGTATTGAAGCTGTAAAACGAAAAATGATGATGAGTTGCAAATTCCGTGGCTGAGTTAGTAAATTAGATGGCAATGTATAAATCAGAAGGACAAGTAATAATAATTGTTGATTATGACTTGATGCTTTCTTTAACATTTTTAGATGGCGTTGTAAAGAAGATGAATTAGTTTATTAGAGGCTATCTCATATTCCCGATGCTTAGTTATTAAATGAGAAGTTCGACCAAGTGGCCAAAAAATAAAATTGCGGCCGGATTTATTATTTCTCATAAGTAATTACAGTTACTTTGGCGTTTACGACCATTTTAAAGAGCTTGAAATCTTTCGCGTAATTTAAACCTCGGGCTTAAAACCGCTGTTTTAAGCCCGAGGATTGTGAAGGATGGGCAACTACGGAACCCCTACACTGAGCGTGGCCCGACATGGTCCTGCCCGGTTTTTTTTTTGTATACTTTTGTATGGTAAGTCAATTCCGGAACCTGTTCTGGTACTTGGGAATTGAATGCCAATATCGAAGTCATTTCTGGGAATGGAAAAGCATTCCGATATTACAAGCCCTAATGCTAGCTTATACAGTATTTGCTTTACACTTTCTTTCAGCGAACGCACAGAAAAGATCGGCCATATTCGTAACAACATCCACGAGTCGATATACGACATCGTTCGCCACATGCTGCCGCTGGGCATCACGTTAGCTAACCCCAAGAATGCGCCTGCGCAAGACTATATATTGCGCTGCGGAGCGGGCGGCCCGCCGTACTATGATGAGGTAACTTTAATCCAGTGAATAAAGGGGTTTTATCTTAAAAGAGTTTATGTAGTACTGTATTTTTGACATGTTGTCTAAGATGGTTAGTGAGTGGTTAAAATGCAAAATGCGCAATACCCCCTTCACCGTGTCCGCCGCCGTATTGAAAAAACCGTCAATTTCTTCAGATTTTTGCTTATATCTTCGTTTTGGAGCGTTTTGGCTAGGAAATGTTGTAAAGAGTACTTTTTTGTTTGTAGGACAGATAGTTACGGAGATATGGATGTTTACAACATCGCGCAAGTTCTTTTCTAGTTAAAATGCACCTAAACGAAAAGAAAGAAGCAAAAATCGGAAGAAATTCAATACGGCGGCGGGCGCGGAGGAGGGGAAATTGTGCATTTTGCATTTTAAACACGCACTAACCATCCTAGAAAACATATCAAAAATTTAGCGGACCATTTGCAAGGTCACCCCCAGTTGTTTAGTTTCTATTCACCAAACCACTTAGAAAGAGAAAGAAAACGAATCATTGAGACTCAACGCCTGACAGAACTAGAAAAAAGTTGATAAACTTTAAGCTGTCCGGGCTGCCTCCAAAAATGTGTTCAGTCACTTGACTTGCCTGATTTATTTTTGCACACCGAAATTCAAATGATATCAGTACCTAACTAATAATTCCAATCCAGTCAAAGCCCTCAAAAAAGGCTTGTACTTAATTGCAAAATGGACTTTTTTATAAGTTATAGGCCCGAGTCTTTCGACTGTACTTGGCTGTCTGAGACTGTACTTGGCTGTCTGAGACTACTTGGCTGTCTGAGACTGTACTTGGCTGTCTGAGACTGTACTTGGCTGTCTGAGACTGTACTTGGCTGTCTGAGACTGTACTTGGCTGTCTGAGACTGTACTTGGCTGTCTGAGATAGAAGTACGTGACATCACTGTTATCAGGTGGTGCAAAAATCAGAAAAATTGGGCAAGTGCGAGTCCAACTCGCGCATGAAGGGTTCCGTACCATAAAACAAGTTTGTTGTATGGGAGCCCCCCTTAAATATTTATTTTATTTTATTGTTAGTATTTGTTGTTATAGCGGCAATAGAAATACATCATCTGTGAAAATTTCAACTGTCTAGCTATCACCGTTCTTGAGATACAGCCTGGTGACAGACGGACGGACGGACGGACGGACGGACGGACGGACGGACGGACGGACGGACGGACAGCGAAGTCTCAGTAATAGGGTCCCGTTTTTAACCTTTGGGTACGGAACCCTAAAAAGGAATAATATATACACGAAAAACATATATGTAAATACATAAATCTAATAAACAATAAATACATACTTACATTTAGATAAGATATGTATCTTATAAGAATACGCGTAAGTACCCAAGCAAATCAAGACAATCTCTAAACACAGATTCTAAACCACGTCATAAATACGACATAATGCGAATTTTCAAGATATCTAATCACATCAACAATCGTGATCTTTCTACGATACACAAATATCCGATCGGTATTTTATAACTTTATTAGTCATTGTAATAGGTCTTGTAGATTGGTATCAACGCCATCATTGGTAAAGTGATTATAATCTCTTTGTAACCTAACATTATTCAAGTGTTTTGACACAGAAAGTTACTAATGTTAATGATATAACTTATTGTTATTGACAACATTTCATATTTCTAAGGTGGAAATCAATAGATCGAGAGAGCTTTGTACACACTAAAGAAGTTACATGTTATTTTTATGTATATATAAAGAATTAAAGTATAGAAGATAAGTATAAGAATAGTACATTACGTAAAACCGGCCAAGTGCGAGTCGAACTCGCGCACCGAGGGTTCCGTACAAACACTTTCCATCCCTAAGTGGTTAAGTTAAGTTTGCACCTGGTATGTATAGCGCCCATATAAATTAGGTGCAAAGTTAGGTATTAAAAAAAAACTACTACCCATGCCATGTAAAACTGCATGATAACCAGATGGGTTTCCGACCACAGTTATCTACAGAGTCAGCGATACTGTGTCTTAAGCACACTGTAAGGTATTATGTCAAAAGTAAAACCCCGGTGGTAGCCTGTTTCCTCGACCTGTCTAGGGCGTTTGACCTGGTTTCCTATGACCTATTGTGGAAGAAGCTAGAAAACACCAGCTTACCGCGGGAAACCATTCGCATATTTAAATACTGGTATGGAAACCAGGTTAACAGTGTTAGATGGGCAGACGCGCATTCTGATGAGTACAGGTTGGAGTGTGGGGTGAGACAGGGGGGTTTAACTTCACCTACGCTCTTTAACTTGTATGTCAACGGACTTATCGAGGAGCTCAGCAGAACTCATGTCGGCTGTCATGTGGATGGAGTTTGTGTCAACAATATAAGTTATGCGGACGACATGGTGCTGCTGAGCGCGTCGGTGTGTGGGGTGCGTAAGCTGCTGAAAATATGTGAAGCGTATGTAACAGACCATGGGCTCAAATATAATGTTACAAAGAGCCAGTTCATGGTGTTTGAGTGCGGTCGCAAGAAAACATGGGAAGTTCCCACCATTTGCCTCAATGGTACCCCTATGGATAGAGTGGACCGTTTCAAGTACTTAGGCCATGTGATTGCGGCCGACCTCAAAGACGATTTGGACATGGAAAGGGAACGAAGGGCCCTATCGGTCAGGGCGAATATGATCGCCCGCAGGTTTGCTAGGTGCTCAAAAGAGGTGAAAATTACTCTGTTTAGGGCGTTTTGCACGTCCCTCTATACATGCAATCTGTGGGCGCAGTATACGCAACGGGCTTTTGGGGCCCTTCGGGTCCAGTATAATAATGCGTTCCGGGTGCTGGTGGGACTGCCTCGTGTCTGTAGCGCATCAGGGATGTTCGCAGCGGCGCGCGTGGACTGCTTTTATACTACATTGCGCGCGCGCGCCGCATCCCTGTACGTCTAGCATAACTGTGATACTCGACTCTTTGTCGCGCGACAAATACTATCTGTCACTTTCCTGTCAATACTGTTCGAGCAGAGACAGGTGATGCTAAGTCGCGCGACAAGCAAAATCGCGTTAAGATATGCTAGCCCCGCTGGTGCGCCGTGTGCGCCGCAGTCCCAATAGCATTCTACGCATGATAGCGGACAGGGTTGACTGCCCCTACATGTCGCACTGTGAGGGATTGCACTCCCCTATCAGTGTTATTCTGTTTTAGTTATAAGTTAATATATCAATACTAACCCCCTTAGCTTGTAAGTTCTACTAATAAATTATGTGTCTTTGTTACATGAAATAAATAATTCATTCATTCATTCATTCTTACTCTCGTTCAAAACAATTTTCGTTGGTTTTTATACACAGACCACTTAACCCTATAGACCCCGCTTCATAAAACTTTCTCTAGTATCTCATTTTGCCAAATTGGCGGGGTGAGGGGGGCAACAAGTGCACTGTGATTGGCTAGTTCAAGGTCAGCGAGCAATGACGCATGCGGTGCAAGATGCGCGCCATTTTTGATAGTGATGGGACACACTCGAAAAAGAAACTGCAGAATGTAAGTAGATATGTTTTTAATTGGAATCAATAATAATACAAGAATGGTTTAAAATGCGTTTCAATTAAAAATATTGAATGTAAATCAACTCATATTATTATTAGAAAAAACAATAAATATGAAACCAGACATTATTGCTTTAACGGAGATGTGGCTTGAACCGCTTGAGTTTCAATCTATAAATCGAAATGGATACTGTATCGCAGCTGAAAGTTCCCTCTATATAACTAAGGGTGGTGGTACACTTTTCTTTATTAAAAGGTTGAAATCTGATTCAACATTGCACACTCTCGATGCAGATGTATGTTCATAATATCGAAAAAGAATGAGAAATGTGTGGTTTAAGCGTAAATATAGGGCAATTAAAACTCCATATGTAATTGTTCATTACAGATGTCCTCAGTCAAGTGTAAAATCATTGCTCCATACTATCACAAAAAATAATTTTAGATTTAAGCACCATTAAAAACACGAACGTCGTAATATTATGTTGAGACTTTAATATTGATTTTTCAGACCAAAAGGTGTCGATACTAAGGAATTGTTACAAATATTTCGCGAAACATAAAATGAAGCCAACAACGGACTACAACAGAAACAGCTTCAACAATAGATAAACTTTGTTACTGATGGTAATTATAAAAATAATAAAAATAAAACAAATTCATACGGACATATTCATATTATTAAAGCTGGGGTGTACTCCTGATGTACTTAAGGATGCTAAAGTAATTCCCATATTTGAAAGAAGGCAAATACCTTAATGACAATTCATATCTTTCTAAAAGACAATACGGTTTCTGTAGAAATAAAAACATCTGCTATAACTCTGAAACTCTTAACAACATGAATCAAGGTATGAAATGTTCAGGGATGTGACTTAATCAAAGCGTTCGATTGCGATGATTTTGGTTGCTCAATTTCTATTAATTTGGTTCTTGAATGTCGATCTAGAATTTAATTTATAGTGGCATAATCATAAACACAACATTTCCAAGAAATCAGCAAGTGCATTTTACTCCTTAAAGACATTATAATAGTTAAGTAATAACTCTACACTTAAGCCAGTGTATTTTGCATATGCCGAAAGTATAATTGGCTACGGGATGGGAGGGATAGGAGGCCTGAGAAAGCAGTAATGATGAGAATAATGTATTATATTTACAAAAGAAATGTAGAAGGTCGATAGAGGGCTACTTTCCAGATACTCATAGGCTATTTCTAAAAAATCTATTTTATTCATAAAAAATCGCATTTACACTGTAATCTCGCTGTACATTTTGTCATTACAAATCCAACAAGCAAACAAAAAATGGGGATTTTTTCGGCAGATTAATGAAGTTTTCATCAAAATCAGTTCAGCCGTTTTCACGTGATGCGCGGTCGATTAAACAGACAAACTGATAAACAAACAAACGGATAAAAAATAAACAGATAAAAATTCTAAAAACTATTGGAACGTGTTCTGTTATGGATTCTAAGTATCCCCCGCCAACTTTCTTTCGAATATCTTCCATGTACAGATTTTCGAGCCACTTCAGCTTTATTTTATGTATAGATGTATCGTATTTATCCAGGATATTAGTAGTCTTTCTCCGTGATTACAACTATCCGTTTTCTAAAATTCATGGAAATTCAGCAGATTAGACATTTATGGTTTCATAATTGTACATTTATGTACTTAACATACATTTCGATTATTCAATAATAAAAAAGTTTATCTTCTATAAAAAGTTCAATATTGTTTAAAGGGTATCGGTTACGTACTCGTACATACGTAAGTAATTAATCAGTCACATCACTACTAAAAACACTGCATAGGTTAGAAAAAGACGGAATTACAAAATTAGCAAGTGAAAGTAAGAGACAGTTGACAGTTGACAGAAGACATTAACGCGTCGCTAGGTTACCAACCTACATTTATAACTTATTACATTCTTTGTAAAATAGTAAAATATAGCATAATCGTGAAATGAAATCCCATAGTATTGAAGACTAGATGTTTTGCTGCATTTTCCATACAATAAGGCATATTTTGAACACTTTATAAGCCAAGTAAGCAGTGGAATATTGCATGTTACTTCGTCAACAGTCGACCGCGAACTAAGAGAGCGTTTGGGGGCGTGGTGAGCGCATCTTGTTTGTTGAGCTTAAGCTTGGCTCACGCGGGCGCCCTTATAAGCGGGGTCTATAGGTTAAGTTGTCTGTGTTTTTATAGTAATGTACATCATATGTTTTTTTAGATTTTTCATTTGCTTATTTTAGAAGTTAGAAAAAAGTTGGTCCCCCCCCCCAACTTTTTTCCACTTTGGAAGCGTCTGTCACGCAAATTATTTGGTTTAGAAAAAAAATATTTTAGAAACCTCGATATCATTTTTGAAGACCTATCCATAGATACCCCGTACGTGTTTGATGAAAAAAAATTTTTGAGTTTCAGTTCTAAGTATGGGGAGCCCCCAATATTTATTATTATTTTTTTATTTCTGCATCAAAATCTTAATGCGGTTCACAGAATACATCTACCTACCAAGTTTCAACAGTATAGTTCTTATAGTTTCGGAAAAAAATGGCTGTGACATACGGATGGACAGACAGACGGACAGACAGACATGACGAATCTATATAAGGGTTCCGTTTTTTGCCATTTGGCTACGGAACCCTAAAAAGGGTGGTAGACGAGGAATTACAAACGAGTTTCTATTAGAATACGTTTTTCATCACACTTTGGAGGAAATTAAACAAAAGTAGTAGTAGTAAAATACCAATACCAAATACCAAAATTACTTACCGCCCTAGGGCGTAATAAACGGCTTACCACCCTAGGGCGTAATATACGATTTACCGCCCGGCTTTATAGCATGTAAACCCTTAAAGTGTGATAAAAATTACTTACCGCCCTAGGGCGTAATTTACGACTTACCGCCCGCGCTTTTCTAGCATGTAAACCCTTGTTTACGAGCAAGTGTGATGAAAAATACATAATATAACCGAAGTCTATGCCTGCATTGAGTTGTACTTAGTTTTCGCCTATCCACGAAAAAAATAAGCAGTCAATAATGTCAAGCTCAACGTCATTTTTTTTTTAAATTAGGTTCAGACTAAAATATCATTTCCATTGTGCTATAATATTGGAAATACTACATTTTAGAATTAATAAAAGTATTAGTAATCTCAGGTCAGTGGTGGAGTACTACACCGGAAACGTAGGGTCGCTGGTTCGAGTCCTGCTTACAGTCTGACCAAAAAGAGTAGAAATTAAAAAGTGGCAATACTGTAGTGTCGTCCCTTTCTAATAAATCTAAGAAAACGGGGACGACACTACAGTATTGCCACTTTTTAATTTCTACTCTTTTTGGTCAGATACTGTACATTGCATTGGAATACGTTACATTTTTCTTTCATAATTAACTTTGTGTCAATAATTATAAAAACCGGCTAAGAGCATGTCGGGCCACGCTCAGTGTAGGGTTCCGTAGTTGCTCATCCTTCACAATAAACTGCTGCTGTTTTAAGCCCGAGGTTTAAGTGAAGAAAGATTTTAAGCTCTATAAAAAGGTCGTAAACGCCCTAGAAACTGTAATCACTTATTACCTTCTGGAAGTCAACTTACGACCTTTTAAAGAAAAAATATGAAATTTGGCGATAACTCAAAAACGGCTCGACCGATTTTGTTTAATATAGTTTTCATTGAAAGTACTTATAAGGCCTCATTAACATGAATTTTTACGATTTTTTTTGACCCGTGGTTGAAAAGTTAGAGGGGGAGGGACACTATTTTTTGAAATGAAATGAAATGAAAAAAAATTCACTCCCACTTTAGGTGTTCGAGAGGTACCCGAAAAAAAAATTTTTTTTTAATTTTATTTTACCGTTCTGTCGGCGTTATACATACACATACTCATACCAAATTTCAGCTTTCTAGTACTAATGATCACGGAGCTAAGCCGCGGACGGACGGACGGACGGACGGACGGACAGACGGACAGACGGACATGGCGAAACTATAAGGGTTCCTAGTTGACTACGGAACCCTAAAAAAAGATTCTATTAAAATACATGTTCCAAATTGTTTTCAGGAATATTTCGACTATGTCCGAGCTCTCTGGCGAGATGCCGGGGTCAGGGAGTGCTTCAAAAGATCCAGCGAATTTCAGCTAATTGACAGTGCCGAATAGTGAGTGAAGCTTCATATTAATTGGCTACTTGACCCATTTTTTTAATATATTTGAAATGGTTAATAATTATCTTATCAGCACTAAAAAATATGTATTGAACTTTTTATTGAGCTGGAAAACGAAATTTTATTCATTTCAAATAGTTTCATGAACAGGCAAAACCGCCGTCCGCCATTTTTGTGTTAATCTTATCTGTGGTGTCTGGTGTGACGTAGGCGATCCCGCAAATAAAGACCAGTAATGTACTCTTATGTAACTATGCGAATGCGAACGTTTTTAGTTTAAAGTTCTTTTTACTGCATTGGTGACGTCACTATCGATGGCGAAAATGGCGGACAGCGTTTTAAGTAAGTATCTCAAAATACAGAAAAAAAAAACATATTTTCAGTTTATACAGCCATCTTCTATGTTTATGAACTGAAAACTATTTATTTAGATTTCCCATGGCCAAATGATTCAAAATAAATCGGCAGTGCTCTCTGTTTTTGTGACAACCTGATATTAACACCGAAAGAACTACTTTTGATGCCTCTAGTTAATAAGTTATCGTTGTTTTTGGATCTGTTCTCAGTTTCTTGGACAGAATAGATCTTATAGAAAAACCGGATTACATGCCCCCTGATGCCGATATACTACGATGCCGACAAAAAACTTCTGGTATCCAGAAGATAGAATTTAAAGTCAAGGTAAGTTCAAAAAGGAATAAGTTCTGAAGCCGTTTGTGTCTGTGACGATAGCTATGCTCACGAGTGGGAAAGTGCCGAAATAAAATATGTAATAACTTTTTTCCGTTGGGAGGTTTTCCGTCCGAAGGTTGCCGAAAAGTTGGCACCGGTAGTAACAAATAATATCGGCCTCGAAGGACCATACTTTTTCCGGCCCGAAATTTTAAATCTTTTTGTCCCTTACTCGAAAAGTACAAAAATGCATTATTTTTTTTTCTTTTTCTCCAGTACCCCGGGGGTGAAGGGATCTTACGGGGAAGCTGTAGTATGTAGCTAATGTCTACATTTAGTATAGCATGCAGTATAACTGTAGCCTAATGCATATTGCTTGGATAAACGTTAACCTTATTGTAAAAATGTATATAAGCTAATGTTTTAAGACTACAGTATAGCTTCGCGATCCTAACGAAATAGGTATTTACGAAAACGCATGCTGTCTGTCGCTCGAGAGCGCTCACCCCCCGGCATCGCGCACAACACATACAAATCGCCTCACGCACACATCGAAGCATGACACAGCGCTCTGCTACCTGCTGCTAGGCTAGTTTGACGATCGGATTGACAAGCGATTGCGATAAATAAAGGTGGACTGTTTTGTTTTCTTGCGTATCTACGGATAGTGAATTGTTGTGGTGTGACTGAAATTCCGATATTATAAAGAAGTATTTTATTTATTTATGTAATTGTTAGTAACGTGTATGTACCTACAAGCTAAATTAATTTTTGATAAATCAGTTTGTCCCCGATGTACCGGTAGGATGTAAATGACTGTCATTTTTTATTGTAATATTATTTAGGTATTTCAAAGGTATTTATATAATGAGTTACTGATATTTACGAAACAAAACATTTTTTATTTGACTTTGTTATTGTGTACGAAAGTACATAATTATTATACTTACTTATAATGTGTACATGATATCGGAGTTACTATGTCTTTCTAGGGTTCCGTAGTCAACTAGGAATACTTTTTGACACAATTTTTGTGGTATATGTTTCTAGTGCCTTAGCAATAATTGACTGTGTGGGAATTGTGTGCAAGACGTGTTAAAGGTTTCCTTTTTAAAATATAAAGTTAAATTGGAAGTAAATAATACGGATATTTTTAAAGTATTTTTTTTTTTTGGTACTTAATTTGAAAGTCACCAAAATTGCTTGATGCCACCAGAATTGTTAATTTTGTATATCATTTCACATTTTTTATCGTCTTTTTCGCATTTCCAAAACTTTTGACTCGGTGAATTTATTTGAAGTCAAGAATAAACAAAATACATCTAATATAACAAGCTGTCGGTGAGGGTAATCTTAGCTTAGATATTATGCCGGTAGCGGATTTTATAGCTCCTATCCTTTCCTATATTACTATTTTTTCTTTCTCCTCTGGCACGTTTCCTACAATTTGGAAATGCGCCCATGTGATTCCTCTCCCTAAAACCCCTAATCCGTCGTACTTTTCGCAGTATCGTCCTATGTCCATTCTTCCCGTCTTATCTAAAATCATTGAATCCTTTGTAAATCGACGTCTCTCATCACATCTAAATAGACTTAACTTGTTTAATTCTTTAGCACAACCACCGCATTGGTTAAGATCACCGACGACATTCGTCTTAATATAGAATATAGAAAAGTGACTTTATTGGTGCTCCTTGATTTTAGTAGTCCTTTTAACACTGTTGATATACTTCTCAGTTTACTTAGTACTTTAAATATATCTTCAACTTCACTGTCCTGGTTTCGTGATTACCTCTGTTCCCAGTGGGTTCGAGTTGATGACCGATTTTCTAGCTGGTGTGAACCGTCTGCTGGTGTCCCCCAAGGGGGCATACTCTCTCCATCGGAATCACCAAGTCACTCTGCTCCTCGTTCCATCTCTATGCAGACGATTTGCAGCTTTATGCGGCGACCAGCATTGAGGATTTTGGCTCCTTGGTTTCGCAAATCAATTCAGACCTAGAATCAATCCGTGCTTGGGCTTGATCCTTTGGTTTGGTGAAGAATGCTAAGAAGTCGCAGGCTATTGTCGTTGGAAGCCCACATTTTATTTCCAAGCTTTCAGATCAAGCTAAGCCAGTTATTTTCTTTGATGGTACGCCTATACCTTGCTCTTCTACTGTAAACAAATTTGGCATTACCATGGATCAAACTTTGTCATGGGTAGGATCTGAGATCAGTGGGAAACTTTTCGCGTCCCTTCATTCATTGAGGTGTCTGCAGAATTTCCTTCCTCTTCATACGAAGATCATGCTTGCCCGCTCACTTTTGCTTTGGTCTCCACAAGTTTGATCATGTGTCTCAATACCGCGCTCAACTTAAATGGCTCCCGATCCGTCAGCGCAGATACTATGTTCGTTGTCTTTTGTATAATGTCCTTGTCATTCCTTCTTCTCCTCCTAACCTTGCAGAGAAGTTCTTTTACATGGCGGATGGTAGTGGCCATCGCCTGCGGTCAAGTGCGAATCTGGATCTATCTATCCCACTGCATAGATCTCATGTTTACGATGTGTTTTTAGCTGTGCGCGTGCGCGCCGTGAAATTATGGAATAAATTGTCTCCCGCCCTAAGGTACACGCAGTTCGTAGCATCACTCAAGGGGAAGTTACAGAAATTGTGGCTGTCGAACAAATGATTACTTGATTAGGTTGCTGTTTTTGTTATAATTATGATTATATTTATGTTAATATGTATTTATATAGATATTACGTAATATGTATTACATTGACTGTTTGCCTATCTCTCTCTCATTTGGTTTTTGCATTTTCATGTGTACTATTGTAAAGTTATCGTATTGTACATGTTTCTTGGTTGGTCTACCATTTACTTGTGTTTAATACTCATTCACTTGAAGGTTAATTGGAAGAAATCCCTTAGAGGGATAGGTTCGCTTTTGTACATGCTTATTTTTTGCAATGTATTTCTTGCTATTGTGTACAATAAAGTGTTTAGATACATTACATGCAAACAATTAATCTAAATTATTACTTTTGCTATTCATAATTTATTTATTTTTAAGGATGGCTAATCGCAATAAAAAAACAATCAAGAGAAGAAGTCCTCGAAAAGAAAAAAATATATTGTAGTTACAAACGAGTTAGTGATTGTATTTTCAGATATTTTGGTATAACTAAAATGATTAATTTTGGCGTTTGGCTCGGTTTGTAGACGCCTGCCTACTGAGCGGGCGGTCCCGGGTTCGAATCCCGGCCAGGGCAAATATTTGTGTGATGAACTCCAATATTTGTGCTTGGGTCATAGTTGTTCTATGTATTTAAGTATATATTGATCTATATAAGTACGTATATCATCGTCTAGTACCCATAACACAAGCCTTCTTGAGCTTAATTTGGGAGTAGATCGATTTGTGTGAGGTTGTCCGATATTTATTATTTTATTTATTATAAATATTAATTTTTAGCACAAGTAACTAATTTTGGTGTAGATGTACAATTTTGGTGGCCAAAAAATCTAAATGGCAGTCTAAATGGCAGGCAAATTACTAAAATAATAATAACTTTATAACTATTATGTATAACAAAGGGCCATTACTACACAATATTGGTTATGACTTTATTCGTATTATTGATATGTATATAATTTTGACTCTAAATTAAAAAATAAAAAAAGCCACCAAAATTAGGTAATTTTTAAGCTTGTTGCAATTCACCCTGAAACTATACATTTGTAATATAATCATAAAAAATATAGTCCTTTTCAAATATCATGTTTGGTGAACCTGGTTATATTAAGTTTGCACCTCATTTGTATACGGCGCCATACGCATCAGGTGCAAACTTAACCAGGCCAGTTAAGATGGCATAAGTGAAAATATGTACGGAACCCTCGGTGCGTGGGTGGCTCACACTTGGCCGATTTTTTAAATTAAATTGTAATATAATGATAATCAACCGATCGATCTTTTTCTTGAAACCCAACTAGTGTTAGTAGAAGTTCCTACTCCCATCATTTTTGAAACAGATTTAGATATCGATTACGCGGGCTAGGATCCTTTTTACTTTTTCATTAACATCCTTGTAAATACGTGATACTTTACTTCCTCCCCCGACCCGCAATCGTGCGATAGAGAGCGTTGCAGCTTGCGACTGACAATAGGTACTTTTTTGATGAAATTTGCGTTGCGGGAGAAAACGTTTTCCACTAACTAAATATTAGCAAATCACTTCGATTTTGATGTCGATCGCTTCAGCATAATATAATCTAGGTTTATAGGTTTCGCTTTTTTTAAAAAAGTGCATTGTTTTAATAATACAAACGGTTTCATTCAACAACGTTTTAATCACAAGAATTAGGTTTTTCAACTACTTTTAAATTAGAATCTATAGCAAATTTTGAAAAAAGGAAAACCTATAAACCTAGTTTGTCACTGTGTCAATAACATACTAAAAAATGATGGAGATTGGAAAATATTTAAAAGTGGAAAAACGTTTTCTCTTTTTGTATGGACGAGTGCGTACTATATACTTCCCTCTTAAGTAATTAAACGTTCACTACTATCTAGAGCTCGGCATATACTTTGTCTCCCATCAACGTCCCTGGTCGACCAAATTATTACTTATATTACACGTTATTATAACACTTGATTTGATTTCAGGTGCCCAAATCTATGCACGGAGGCATACAAGATTTCTGGATGTTTGACGTGGGAGGACAGAGAGGCGAACGGAAGAAATGGATTCAGGTACCTATCCCACCCATATGTCCCCTTTTTTCATCTCAAAACAAAAGCATCCATTCTTAATAAAAAACAAGTGCGAGTCAGACTAACGCACCGAGGGTTCCGTACAATGTGATGTAACTAAAAATTGTAGCTATTTGCATATTCTCCTTTATGTGTGCTATAATATAAGACATTTCTTCGTACCAAATTTCAAGATTCTAAGTTCCCGGGAAGTAAGTAGCTACCCTGCAGCATAAACGGCTGTATCTTTTAATTGCGTTGGCTTAGAAGTTTGATTTTTTACACAGCTTTAAGGGACAATAAACTTGAGTATTGAATATGATTTTCAGCTCAATACCTCAACGCCTTCCTGAGAAAAGTTTCCTTGATAGACAGACAGACAGACAACAAACAACAAAGTGATCCAATAAGGGTTTCGTTTTTTTCCTTTTGAGGTACGGAACCCTAGAAATAATATAAAATAATAGGCAACTATAATATTATTATGGCTGTGCCACGAAAAGGTCCCACTTCAGCATTACTACTTATATTACATTAAATCACATCACATTATACAGGGTGTTCGGCACATGGACCGACAAAATTTTTTGGGACATAGTTGGGGTTATTTGCTATCTTTTCACCCTTGGACCTTGGATCCTAAGGGTCACGGTTTTGGAGATATGATTTTTTAAATGTTGTTTCTCAAATTTCCCGAAATTCCGCCTTTAAACGTTCGTAACTTTTTTGTTAATGTATGTACAATTGTTTTGTTTTGTATTTAATACTTGGCAATACACACTTGTTCAAATAATAACAGTTTTTATTCTAATTGATGGTCTCAGAGGGATGTACGAGGTATTTTATTCCACAAAAATACTGATTGTGTGAAAAAGATCCAACTTCAAAATTCAATTATGATAAAACTAAAGACAATAGAGGACTTTATTTTTTTTTTAAAAGTTCTCTAGTTTTTGACCTTTCTAACGATATGCTACACACTCATAACAAATAAATCTGAGTCAAATTACGGGGATATTCCGTCAATAGGGCGGAAATTATTATGAATGTGCGAGTACAGCAATTTTATTTGTAACGCAACGGAACCTCATTGGAACACTGGCTGGCTGAATGACAGGCTGAAACCTTCTTACCATCGGGTGGTTTTTTTCTTTTTCTAATGGCGAATTACTTTTGTTACGGTGCAGTTGTGGCGGGATTCTACATTTGTGATTTATTGTAATTATTTTTGCTAAATACTATGGCTAACTACGCTAACGAAGAGTATGTGGATATGATAATGGCGTATGGTATAGCACGAGGTGTTGCTCGTGAAGCCAAAAGGATTTATCAAGAGATGCATCCAAATCGAAGATTACCCCACCGCGAAACATTTTCGACGACGTGTCGACGTATTCCAAACGTTCACGTTTAGTTCGCGTGCTACACAACCAATACTTGTACCTATTGGGATCTGCTTCAAAGGCTTGAAGTATTCGTTCATCGATTGCAGCATTATGCAGCATGACATTGATACGTGGCTCTCGAAAGTTTACGTTTCCAGTCTCCCGCATACGTCGATACGTCGTCGAAAATGTTTCGCGGTGGGGTAATCTTCGATTTGGATGCATCTCTTGATAAATCCTTTGAGCTTCACGAGCAACACCTCGTGCTATACCATACGCCATTACCATATCCACATACTCTTCGTTAGCGTAGTTAGCCATAGTATTTAGCAAAAATAATTACAATAAATCACAAATGTAGAATCCCGCCACAACTGCACCGTAACAAAAGTAATTCGCCATTAGAAAAAAAAAAAAACCACCCGATGGTAAGAAGGTTTCAGCCTGTCATTCAGCCAGCCAGTGTTCCAATCAGGTTCCGTTGCGTTACAAATAAAATTGCTGTACTCGCAAATTCATAATAATTTCCGCCCTATTGACGGAATATACCCGTAATTTGACTCAGATTTATTTGTTATCAGTGTGTAGCATATCGTTAAAAAGGTCATAAACTAGAGAACTTTTTTAAAAAAAATGAAGTCCTCTATTGTCTTTAGTTTTATCATAATTGAATTTCGAAGTTGGATCTTTTTCACACAATCAGTATTTTTGTGGAATAAAATACCTCGTACGTCCCTCTGAGACCATCAATTAGAATAAAAACTGTTATTATTTGACCAAGTGTGTATTGCCAAGTATTAAATTTAAAACAAAAAAATTGTACATACATTAAAAAAAAAGTTACAAACGTTTAAAGGCGGAATTTCGGGAAATTTGAGAAACAACATTTAAAAAATCATATCTCCACAACCGTGACCCTTAGGACCCAAGGACCAAGGGTGAAAAGATAGCAAATAACCCCAACTATATCCCAAAAAATTTTGTCGGTCCATGTGCCGAACACCCTGTATAATATTATTTGTATAAATTAAATTAATGAAAATTATGTTAATCATATCATATGTCAATTGTCAAAGTGTTCTGAATTAGTATAGTACCTATTACATATTATCCTTACACCAACTGAATAATTTGCTTTTAAATTGTTGTAAATCTAATTCCTTTATATTTCCTTTATCGATCCTACTCACAAAATCGGTTGAGGAATGTGTCATATAGACGAGAACAGTCGGAAATCCGAACATCCAAATACGAAAGAATTTTTTTCTACTCCAGTACTTACTTTTTTCTGTCATTTATATAGTTACTAACTCTAATATAAAGACATAAATTATGAAAGTCTGTAAAAGTCTATACTCTACTGTCCAAAAAAACACTGCGAAACGATGTTATAATGTCGCCAAAAAAGCATCACTTAATACCACAGATTGCAAGGTAAACAGCTGCATTCACACAATTTGCAATTTAAAAAAAAATATATTGTACTAAGGCATTGCTGACAATTTAAAAAAAAAGTTTTATCTTCAGTGCATGGATGTTTAGTATAGTGAACGAATACCTTTATGTATAAGTTCATATTTTTTGACAGATGTTTAGTATAGTGACCGTATACCTTTATGTATAAGTCCATATTTTTTTGACAGATGGACGTCAATAAAAAAAAAGTTTATCAGAGACTATTTTTTTTTTAATTTTGTTGATTCCGAGCGGGAACATGTAATTATTTTCTTTGTTGTTTATTTGCATTTTATTTATGAAATGTCGAGTCGTAGAAAAAGTATTGTATGCAACGTTGTATAAGTAGGTCAAAAAACGCTCGTGGCATCTTTCTTACGATGTTCGCTGCGCTCACATCGTAACTCATGCCACTCGCGTTTTTTGCCCCCTCTTATACAAGGGTCGTTCTCAAAATATTTGCACCGCTGCGTTGATTTTGCATTTTTTTTAAAGTTGCGATTTCTTCTTTTATTTTTCATAGGATCGCTAGAAATATATTCCGAAAATTGATATCACGTCGAGGGAAGTAGTTAAATTGAATATCTTAGAAGATATAGGTGTTTGAAATTTTAGGTCGACAGGTGAAAGACCTCGATGTCAGGTAAACGACATTTGTTACCAGGTTATCGACAATGGGTGCAGGTTTGCGACAAATATGTTCCAACTTAACTGAATTTGTTAGCAGGTTAACGACGACGGTTGCAGGTAAATGACATTTTAAATAAAACCTACGTTGAACTGTCAACTACTGCTTTTTTGATTGTTTTTTATTTTTTCCTTATGTTAGTAATTTGCATAAAGAAAACAAGCATTTAATTCTCATCTCATAGGACATTTCTCAGGAGGTTTTTTGAAGCCTGTACAATCCAGAAAGGTCATAACCGGCAAAAAGATGCAAAACTCAAGCATACCCACGTGATTTTATAAATTTCTTATGAAGGGTCAACAGCGAATCATTTAAATAACGTTTCTGCATCCTAATGCTGCCTCTTTTGAGATATTGTTTCTTACCCGCTGAGTTACCTACTGCTGTTTTCGTCATCTTCGAGGAATTCCTTCACATCTTCTTACCAGAAAGCCTTCGGCTGCGTTAGGTGGGATAAGCTATGGGAGGTATTGTCTGAAGCTGCCAGCACATCTGGTAACACTTTATAAAGCCTTTACGAGTCTGGATACGGAATGGTGACGGTAGGAGATGTCACATACAAGAACTTTAAGTTCCAGAAAGGCGTACGACAGGGATGCATCATATCCCCAATACTATTTAACAGATATGGAGCCCTTGAAGGTGCGTGGTAGACATCGCCTATTTTGCATCGCCCGAAGCAGAAGTGGCCCAACTTTTGGAATGAGTCAAAACAACCAGCCTCAGAATGGGTCTCGATATTAATTTAAAAAAAGACCGAGCTGATGATAGCCGACCATTTACTAGTCGACAAAGTACTAACCTGCTTCAAGAGTTCGAAACTGTTGATCACTTCCAGTACCTTGGCTCCATTGTCACAAGTAGAGGCACATGTAAACCAGAGATTCGCAGATGAATCGGAATGGCCAAAACAGCGATGAACCAACTCGGCCAAAATATAGAAAAATAGAAACATCCTTAACCGGACTAACATGCACCTCGTCTGTGCACTTGTCTTCTCCATATTTCTTTATGGGGCTGAGACCTGGACGATCAAAGCCGCTGACAGGCAGAGGATTGATGCTTTCGAAATCTGGTGCGGGCGCCGCCTGCTAACGATTCCTAAGACAGCTTGAAAGTGAAATGGAATACTCAAACTAAGCTATTTCGGTAATATATGTGTTTTTATAACAACGAAACATGAGTTGAGACACGGCGAGTGACCGATAAAACCTGGTTTTTAAATAATTTTGTATAAGTGTTTAAATAATTGTCGTTCGCCTGCCGTATGTGTCGTTCACCTGTTTTTTATAGACAAGTGAACGACATACAGGAGATGGACAAAATGACAGTTATGTCATCAAAACAAATAAAGAATTTCGTTGATGAACTGCATATTTATACACATAAAAGTAGACCATACTTTACGCGTTATAAGTTAAAATGAATGCAATAGTACACACGTCAACCAAAATATGGAAGGCAGAATATAGACTACATACCCATTACAAAAATTGAAAACGGCATTATTAGCTAAAAGTGCATTCGGCATGGCACCGAAATTATATAATAAGTTACCTGTATTTATACGAGAATCCGACATGCCACAATTTAAAAGTTTATTATTTAATTTTTTAGCAGATAACGCATTTTATTCAATAAAGGAATACTTAGATTATAATGATAAAAAATATTAGTACTTATATTGTGTGACTACCATAAGTAATGCATGCTGCATGCTTACATAAATATTTGTATGCCACCAAATGGCTAAACATAGTGAGACTATTTGTACTTCTTTACCATCCTGTGTTATGTTACCTATGTTTTACAAATAAAAAATTACTTACTTACTTACAAACTCCCGCTCGCGTAAGTGTATGTATCATATTTTTTTAGTGGAGCACACTGACGACGTGTCACTCGGGACAGCGTTAGGTGGCAACTGAAGGTCTCGATTTATGCGGTGTGAGGCAGGGGAAACGAAATAGTAGTCGCACAATTGTAATGTTTGTCTCATGACAAGTGAACGACAAAAAATGGCGTGGACAAACTTAAATTGCAAATAATTCGCAACATAAGCATAGTATTATTATTCGATATGGTAGTATTCAATCCTCATCATATATGAAAATAAAATGGAGTACTGAAATTAAGCTAAGTCGGTAATGTATATGTTTTTATTACAACGAAACATGAGTACCTCGCGTTGGGACACGGCAAGTGACCGACAAACCCTAGTTTTAAATCGATTTTTTGTCTATTATATACTTTAGTTTTAATTAAAAGCATTTGGCCTCTATGTAAAAAGTGTCTATCGATATGTGTTGATAATTGGATATTTAAAATAATGCGGTGTAAAAAACTTCTTCTAAGACAAACCTGTTGACAGGTGGCGGTGCAAATATTTTGAGAACAACCCACAACGGTTGCATAAAATACTATTGCCGCAGCTGAAACAGAGACGCGTCGCTCGCTCGGTCAATGAGGCTTTTTTGTTTTTGAAGTACTTTTAGAAACAGACTAAGGAACCTATCTAGCTGCTTTACGAGGTTTGATATCAGCTATTTACTAGTTAATTTTCTTTTTTATTCCAACGAAATTCGGAGTTTTTTATATTTACTCATGCCACTCATACTCATGGGATTAAAGACACTGCGTTTATTGAGTGGATATATAATAGGTATTCTGTATATACATAGTATGGACGGCTGATCTGATCGGCTAATCAGCGTAGTATTATTAGACCGGCGCGTACGCATGTAGGTCGGTGTCAGCGATTGGGACATGCAAGCGTATAGTTAAATCAAAATTTGTCTATTTATTGATAATATATCTGCTATATAAAAATCCATAATACCTAAACAAAGGATTATCAAAGCCCACCTGAACTTATTAATATCTGTCCTAGAAACAAAATTTGAAATGTAAATTATAGCAAATTTAATTCTCTACAACATTGTCGACCTCTTTTCTAGCTAAAAATGCTCCTAAACGAAGGTATTAGCAAATATCTACAGGAATTGCCGGTTTTGCAATATGGCGGCGGGCGCGGAGGAGGGGGAGTTATGTATTTTGCATTTTAAACACTCAGTAACCATCCTAGACAACGTATCAAAAATTCAAAACTACCGGACCGTTTGTAAAGTAAAACCCCATTTTACACTGGATTATTAAGAAAAAAGATAGCTGATCTTCCGGTGGGACCATATGACTTCTTTTGACACATTTAACACCATTGCCTGCAGGTGTTCGAGGGCATCCATGCGATCTGGTTCCTGGTGGCCTGCAGTGACTTCGACCAGAAATTACGCGAAGACTCCACCACCAACCGGCTGAAAGAAGCCCTTACTCTCTTCGAAGACGTCTGGCAGAGCAGGTCAGTTTAGTTGCGGCTTCACACTACTAGCGAAGTTGACCGGAGTAGGCCGAGGCGAAGTTGGCCGAAGTATTGGTTTCCGCAGCGAAGTGCCTCTCCACACTGTCATATTCGCCCAACTTCGGTCTACTTCGCAACACGGCAAATTTCACTATTTTCAAAAAGTTTCCAAGTGGTTTATTTTCGTGCTATCAGCCTTTCACCGTGAAAATTAAACGCAATGTAGCTTGGTATTTGGTCTTTATTTCTGTATAATAATTTCTAAATATTAGGATAGGAGATATCTGAACACCCGTAGAGTCCTTTTTCGAGGTTATAAATTAAATAAATCTTTATTTCAGACGTTTTACATCCATAAGGTGCTATTAAATCTTATTCTATATTAGTATATATAGGCTATGTAACTTACAACTATCACTTAACACTAAACAATGCAACACCTTTTATCTGGCTGATCCAGTACGACAGTATAGGACAGTCGAACCTATCAGCAATGACACACAGGATGCTGTTGGAGCTCCCTCTGAGCCTGCTCAGCATAGAGGCGATTTTCTTGCGCATCAGCGCTGGAAAACCGTCCGTGCGGGCCTCCGCAAACATGAGTGAGGCGCTACACCACCTGGGCAGTCCCAACAGCATCCTAAATGCGTTGTTTGTACTGAACACGCAAGGCGTTGTAGGCTTTTTTAGTGTGTTTTACCCACAGGCTGCTCGAGTAAAATGACTGGCAGTACGCTTTAAACAGTGTAATTTTTACATTAGTAGAACATCGAGCGAACCTGCGGGCAATCATATTAGCCCTGACAGCCAACGCCCTGCGCTCCCGTTCGATATCAAGGTCATCACTGAGGTCAGGTGTTATAATATGCCCTAGATATTTAAAATTTTTTACAACCGACAAAGCGGTTCCGTGCAGTACAACAAGTGCAACAAAAGTGGGTTTCTTTCTTCCCGCTTTAAAAACCATGAGTACACTTTTACTCGGGTTGTATTGCAGTCCATGCGTCACGGCAAACGCCTCACATGCTGCCACCAGTTTTCTAAGGGCACTGATAGACGGACTCAGCAGCACCATATCATCGGCGTAGCTGATGTTGTTCATACAGACACCATTAACGTAACACCCTACATGCATGCTGCTGAGCCCGGCTAGCAGCTCATTAACATAAAAATTAAACAGCCTGGGAGACGTCAGCCCCCCCTGTCTTATCCCGCACTCGAGTTTATAATCGGAGGATAGACCATCGGCCCACCTCACCTGGTTTACCTGACTGCGATACCAATATCTCAGGATATGGTCTATTTCTTTCGGTATGCCTGTCTTCCCTAATTTGCGCCATAAGATGTCATAGTCCACTCGGTCAAAAGCTTTTGACAAGTCAAGAAAACAGGCATAGATGGGCGTTTTCCTTTGCGTATAATACCCGACAGTATGCTTCAGACTTAAAATGGCACTTTCAGTAGACAGCCCAGTTCTGAAACCGAACTGAGCATCATGTATCTTTAGATGCCGATCGAGTATAGAGTATATAGTTATGTTTGTCTCTGTGGTTGATTGTCAAATACCGTATTGCATTCCTCAGATTCCTGCTAGAAGCTGGTCTGATCGTGTTCCTGAACAAGCAAGACCTGCTGCAGAGGAAGGTGGAGCGCGGGGGGAGCATCGCGCAGCACTTCCCCCAGTATCGGACTTGGAAGGGCCAAGGAGACGAGTATCAGCGGACCAGGGACTTCATTAAGCAGATGTTTGTGGTAAGTGTCAGCTTGTGGGGATGTAGAAGGTGTATGTGCTTCTGCAGCGAACGGTGGAGTGGGGGGAGCATCGCACCGCACTTCCCCCAGTATCGGACTTGGAAGGGCCAAGGAGACGAGTATCAGCGCACCAGGGACTTCATTAAGCAGATGTTTGTGGTAAGTTTCAGCTTGTGGGGATGTAGAAGGAGTAGGTGCTTCTGCAGCGAACGGTGGAGCGGGGGGAGCGTCGCGCAGCACTTCCCCCAGTATCGGACTTGGAAGGGCCAAGGAGACGAATACCAGCGGACCAGAGACTTCATTAGGCAGATGTTCGTGGTAAGATTCACAGTACTACGACAAGAACACCTCCAAGTGGTTAGAACTTGCATTGGACAAGAACAAATATATCATGGCAGCCCAAAAAATTTATCAACTACAAGAAACTGACAGCGAATCGGAGGATGAAGGTCAGACCAACGAACAGGAAACGTCAAGCGAAGACGCCAATGAGAGTACGCGACTACTCACCAACGCTCACCCCAGATGCTCTACCCCCTCTCCTAGCTTGCAATATTGGCTCCAGGTTGCATAATCGGCTGATTGTGGTCGACCGGTTGCGGCTTGTCGGCCCTCCTATCCCCTCCCAGAACGTGTCACTCCTTATAAATCTTTACCCCTTGGTGTATCCTTGTCCGGGTCAGGCTACGACCTAGCTGGGTGTGGTGTCTATGTTCTTATTCAGATGTTTGTGGTAAGTTTCTTATGGAGATGTAGAAGGAGGAGCTGCTGTAGCGGAAGGTGGAGCGCGGGGGGAGCATCGCGCAGCACTTTCCCCCAGTATCGCACTTGGAAGGGGCACGGGGACGAATACCAGCGGACGAGGGACTTCATTAAGCAGATGTTTGTGGTAAGTTTCAGTTTGTGGAGATGTAGAACAAGCAGGATCTGCTGCAGCGGAAGGTGGAGCGCGGGGAGACGCACGGCAGCCCAAAAAATCTACCAACTACAAGAAACTGACAGCAAATCGGAGGATGAAGATCAGACCAACGAACAGGAAACGTCAAGCGAACACGCCAATGAGAGCAGGCGACTACTCACCAACGCTCACCCCAGATGCTCTACCCCCTCACTGATTGTGGTCGACCGGTTGCGGCTAGTCGGTGGCCTCCTATCCCATCCCAGAGCGTGTCACTCCTTATAAATCTGTGCCCCCTGGTGTCTCCGGTTTGTCCAGGTCAGGCTACGACCTGACTGTGGTGCCTATGTTCATGTTCAGATGTTTATGGTAAGTTTCTTATGGAGATGTAGGAGCTGCTGCAGCGGAAGGTGGAGCGCGGGGGGAGCATCGCGCAGTACTTATCCCAGTATCGGACTTGGAAGGGGCACGGGGAGTACCAGCGGACCAGGGACTTCATTAAGCACTTTGTGGTATCAGCTCGTGGAGATGTAGAAGGGGAGGAGCAGAAATTTTGTCATAAAATTTTGAGTTATAACAGGCTTCGAAGTATGACGTTTCGGGCGGAACAACTCGAGAGAACTGTAAAGGAATTCCATATCTACAAAATTGAAAGCCTAGGCCCGGAAGTAATATTTTTTTCTTTTTGGCATCCGTGTTCATGAACAGGCTAAACAGCTGAACTATATTTTTTTGAGTGGTGCATTTTTCATTGCATATGTTTGAGAAAAGCACTGTACATGTCTTGGCCATGAAAAGGGCTTGCCGGCTTCGTATCACTATCCGTCTATACCTCAACCGGCAAGCCCCTTCCCCGGCGTCTCCAGTACTATACTTTTTTCCCTTTCTAATCTGCAACCAATCGCCAGACTATAATCAGATGAGTTGAATGAGGAATGGCTGTATGTAGATTTAGAGGCCAGTACCTCTTTTACTACTTAGATAATGTGATTACGTTTTAGTATTTTAACCACACTGGCGTTATTGAGCAAGCCCGAGGCTAGGGTATTGCAGGGGTGAGTGAGGAGTACTATACTTATTTCTGTTTTGTTCCAGGACGTGACCCAAAAGCAACACCCCCGCACCCTCCCCCCCACCTCCGCGGAGCGCTTCGTGGTCGGCGCGGCGTGGCGCGCGCGCGAGTGCTACTTCCACCACACCACCGCCACCGACACAGACAACGTTCGCACTGTCTTCAGAGACACGCACCAGATCATACTCACGCATGCGCTCTCTAACATCGGAGTGTATTGAGTTTAATATAAAATTATAGTGTCTATGAAGTGTTTTATTGAGATTAAATCGTGTTTCATTTCATTTTACATAAGAAATAAAAACAGAAGAATTCTGACTCGCGCACCGGGGGTTCCGTACAAATAATTATCTTATATCTATATCTTAACTTAACTTACATTTTAATTGGCCTGTTTAAGTTTGCATCTGGTATGTAAAGTGCCGCATACAAATGAGGTGCAAAGTTAACACAACCGATCACGTATGTAACGTATGTTGTATGGGAGCCCCACTTAAATATTTGTTTTATTCTGTTTTTAGGGTTCCGTAGTCAACTAGGAACCCTTATAGTTTCGCCATGTCCGTCTGTCCGTCCGTCCGTCTGTCCGTCTGTCCGTCCGTCCGCGGCTTTTAGCTCCGTGATCATTAGTACTAGAAAGCTGAAATTTGGTATGAGTATGTGTATGTATCACGCCGACAAAACGGTAAAATAAAAACGAAAAAAAACTATTTTTTTTCGGTTACCTCTCGTATCCGAAAGTGGAGGTGTTTTTTTTTCATTCCAACCCTAGTGTGTGGGGTGTCGTTAAATAGGTCTGTTAAAAATAATAGGGGTCTTTCAACATTACTTTTTGATAAAGTCAGTAGTTTTGTAAATATTCGCTCTGAAAATAAAAAAAATAGTGTCCCCTCCCCTCTAACTTTTCAACCACGGGTCAAAAAAATATGGAAAAATTCATGAAAATGAGGTCTTATAAGTAATTTCAATGAAAACTATATTGAACAAAATCGGTCCATCCGTTTTTGAGTTATCGCAAAATTTCATAATTTTCTTTAAAAGGACGTAAGTTGACTTCCAGAAGGTAATAAGTAATTACAGTTACTTTGGCGTTTACGACCTTTTTTCGTCTTTCCGTCTTTGACCGTGTCTTGTGAAGTATGAGCAACTACGGAACCCTACACTGAGCGTGGCCCGACATGCTCTTGGCCGGTTTTAGTATTTGTTGTTATAGCGGCAACAGAAATACATCATCTGTGAAAATTTCAACTGTACTTATAACTATCACGGTTCATGAGATACAGCCTGATGACAGACAGACAGACAGACAGATAGACAGACTGGACTGGACTGGACTGGACGGACAGATTGATGGATGGATGGACAGACAGACACATTTCATTTCACATAGGTACGGGTCTCCGCGCTGTGTCAAAATACCGCAAATATGTAGATATTTAGTAGACAATAGTTTACTCCAAAGTTATGTTTGTCCCTCAATACAGTTCTAAATTCTTGCTGCGAATTTGCGACTCGCCCTTAACCAAGATTGTTAATATCGTAGAGTAATGTGATTAATGTGATTAAAAAACCATGAAATTAGGGTAATTGTGATTATCAAATTAGGCATGTAAGTATGTGCATATCTACGCACCGTAACGATGACGGATCAGTGTAGAACGTGTCATAGCAGGGTTGTTTATCAGCAAGCCCCGGGCATTTAACGCCTACTGTGCACCGAAAATAACGGGGTATGTTTATCTAGCTGGACTAAATGTGTATGATTTTTTTTTATTTCTCTAGGTATTAACTTATTAAAATACAAATCGGTTTACTCACGTCATTGAAGTCGAATATTGCTCGACATGTTTCGAATCGGTACGCGATTCATTATCAGGAGAGCCGATCAGTCGCGGCGGCGGCCAACCCTGACCGCGCGGCTGCTCGACGGGGGTGTCACCGGTGGGGACGAGAAATATTATTATACCATGATCTACCCCCATCACCACACACAATGTTAATTGTCGGGTTGCACACAACACCAAAGAATATATATACTAAAGTAAAAAGAAACGACAGCGACACTTGTGTGCAGTAACAAAACTCGCAGCTATGTGTGCGTGTCGAGGGGCGAGCGCGGGACGCGCGAGATGGATAAAGGCATTCACGTGAATGCTTTGCCGAGCGATTCGGCATTACAAGGTCACCGACGCCCGAGTTACAGTCCGACCAAAAAGAGTAGAAATTAAAAAGTGGCAATACTGTAGTGTCCTCCCTTTCTAATCAATATAAAAAACGGGGACGACACTACAGTATTGCCACTTTTTAATTTCTACTCTTTTTGGTCGCACTGTACACCGATAGGCCGCTGTCGCGCCTGTGACAACACTCACTACGTCAATGCTAAGGTCTCATCCACACTAACCACCGATGAAGTATTCAAAAGCGTTCTCCAGCTGGGGGGCACTGACCATCCACAATCTTCGAAACGAAACTATTCGAATCATGTCGAGCGATATTCGACTTCTACGACGTGAGTAAACCCGTTTTGTATTTTAATATGTCTGAGACTCGGTAGTTTTCTATAAGGTACAAACTTTTTAAAAAGTTAAAACGGCCATATAGGTAATAAAGAGGTATATATATAGGTCCTAAACAGCCAAAGTGGAAAATTAGTAGCTGCGACTTATCGCGACTTTTTAGTTGCCTCAAATAGCTTATGGCGTTTTCGGAAGAATACACTTCTGTTTTTTAGGGTTCCGTAACCAAAGGGTAAAAACGGGACCCTATTACTGAGACTTCGCTGTCCGTCCGTCCGTCCGTCCGTCCGTCCGTCCGTCCGTCTGTCACCAGGCTGTATCTCAAGAACGGTGATAGCTAGACAGTTGAAATTTTCACAGATGATGTATTTCTATTGCCGCTATAACAACAAATACTAAAAATAAAATAAAATAAATATTTAAGGGGGGCTCCCATACAACAAACGGGTTGTTTGCGTTAACTTTGCACCTCATTTGTATGGGGCGCTATACATACCAGGTGCAAACTTAACTTAACCACTTAAGGATGAAAAGTGTTTGTACGGAACCCTCGGTGCGCGAGTCCGACTCGCACTTGCCCAATTTTTATTTATTAAATATATAAAAAGGCGGCAATGCAAGAATTCAGTTTTGACATACAGTTGCTAATATTTTTTTGAGAAAAACACTATATTTGTCTTAGCCGGAAGGGAAATTGCTGGCTTCGTATTTATTTCGGACTTCGGACTAATGATAGTACATACATGTTAACATGCATATAAACTACTACTAATACTAGCGTAGCGACGCGCCCTGGCTTCACACGGATGCAATGCTGATAAATTATGCATGTCTCCATACTATCCATATCCATACTATCCATACTAATATTATAAATGCGAAAGTGTGTCTGTCTGTCTGTTACCTCTTCACGCTTAAACCGCTGAATCGATTTTGATGAAATTTGGCATGGAGATAGTTTAAGATCCGAGGAAGGACATAGGATAGTTTTCATCCTGGAAATTATCCCTAAAAAGATTGAAAAGTGAGTAAGTAGGTAATCCATGATGACATTGATGACCCTGTAGGAAATGTAATGATTAGACCACAAGCACAATTGCTCTTACATTTGCTTAGGCGCTTTTAATAATCCCTTTTATTAATTAAGATGATTAGGTGGATATCTATCGTGTTGTACAAGGTTGCTTCCATACTTCCAAGTTCCACGCGGACGTAGTCGCGGGCAAAAGCTAGTTATGCATATAGGCCTTCCTCTTGAATCACTCTATCTATAAAAAAAACCGCATCAAAATCCGTTCCGTAGTTTTAAAGATCTAAGCATACAAAGGGACAGACAGACAGACAGCAGGAAGCGACTTTGTTTCATACTATGTTGTAATGATTATCTGTAGTGCCAACCCTAGCGTGTTCATTTAATCTTCACTGACGATTAATTGGAAAATTATCCATGGAGTCTGGTTATAAATAAAAACCTACTAAGTACTTACGTATTTCACTCACGTCTCTGAGTTTAAGTAATTCAATATTATTTGTACAGTTCCATTCTGTATCGGAAAGAATGAAGTTTCTCATATTTTTCTTCTTATTTGCTGTAGTTCTTGAAATGAGTTTGTCTCGTCGTATAGGTAAGAATATATTGACATCTAATTTCGTCTCTGAGGATGGATGGTACTAGATGGTGCCCGCGGCTTAGTCCGAGTAAAAGTTTCTTCTTTATACTAGTCGCGTAATAACAAAAAACCCGGCCAAGTGTGAGTCGGACTCGCGCTCCGAGGGTTCCGTACAAACCTGTAGGTTTTTTGCAATTTTTCCTTTATCTGTGCTATACGACGTTGCTTCGTACCAAATTTCAAGATTCTGAGTTCACGGGAAGTACCCTGCAGGTTTTGATTCCCTTGCGAGTGTCGAAAAATTTCAGCATAAACGGCTGTATCTTTGATTGCGTTGGCTAAGAAGTTTGATTTTTTCACGGCTCCAAGGGACATAGACCTGAGTATTTGCTATGAATTTCAGCTTTAGTACCTCCACGAATTCCTGAGAAACAGGGTCTTGACAGACAGACGGACACAAAGTGATCCTAAGGGTATCGTTTTTTCCTTTCGATGCACGGAATCCTAAAAGGAACCGACTTAAAAAAAACTAAAAAGCCAAAAATTCCCTGTTCATGTAATAATTACATTTAAAATCACCTTTTGAAGTCGGCGCCAAAACCACTCAATTATTACTATGAAAATAATCTGGGCAATGAAATAACTCACTCAGTTTTGTCGGGAAATTTAAAAAATCTGCGGCTGGTCACTTTGTGTAGTAGGAAGTATAGTTTTGATACTAGAAATTATTTTTGATATATGTTGACGTGCACTCATGCCAGTTCACATAATTTCTACCACTATGTACAGTACAGTCAACGACAAACACATATGTCAACACTTTCTAACCATATACAATGCGAAAAATTAAATGTAGTGTAAATAAGACCTAGCTCGATAATACCATAATCCATAATATTAAATCCATCACAAAAAAAAAAAATACATAAGTACTACGCCAAATTTCAACTCAATCGGAATGTTACAACTATGTAGTACATAAAGTATCAAAATTATTTATAGAGGACCCACCTACTAAATTGTTTAAATCATATTAGACAACTGGTGATGCCACACAGAAATATCTGTCAACATTTGTATAGAATCTTTTTTATTGATTCATATTTTTTATGTGGTAATACCACATTTTTATTTTTTATAAATAATGACACAAAGGTAAATTAAGAAAGAAAAATTGAATGCGATCTACTATAATCGAAGCGGGGTTTGAACCCGCGACCTCTGCGTTTCCGGCGCATTGCTCTTCTAACTGAGCTATCCGATCGCTACGTCACTCGTTACGTACGATCGTACGTAATTTTATTAATAATAGGTATATGGATTTTTGTGATAATTGGACTTATTTATATTTATATTATTGTAAAGATATAGGATTATTTGTTTTCTCGAAATTTAAAGTAATTAAAATGTATATTGTAGACTTTAAAATCACTGTCGCTGACATATTATTGCATACCGTTAAACGGTTTATTGTGACACTCCCATATTTTTATTTAACAGCTTTTGTATATGCACAATTGAACAATAAATGATTTCTTTCTTTCTTTCTTACGTCAATCAAATCACACCAAATCTTTCATCCCTTAATTCTTTACGCTACTGGAGCGCCCTCTGCGTCATATATGTTTTTGAAATGCTTATGCGCATTAGCCATACCCTAGGATGTGCGTTTTACACGCACGATCCCCAATCTCCATTGCTTTCCAGCAAGTGTGAAGACTGCGAGAGAGATGGCGCTGTTCTAAATATTTGTATAGAATCTTTTTTATTGATTCATATTTTTTATGTGGTAATACCACATTTTTATTTTTTATAAATAATGACACAAAGGTAAATTAAGAAAGAAAAATTGAATGCGATCTAACTACAATCGAAGCGGGGTTTGAACCCGCGACCTCTGCGTTTCCGGCGCATTGCTCTTCCAACTGAGCTATCCGATCGCTACATCAGTCACACCAAATCTTTCATCCCTTAATTCATTACGCTACTGGAGCGCCCTCTGCGTCATATATGTTTTTGAAATGCTTATGCGCATTAGCCATACCCTAGGATGTGCGTTTTACACGCACGATCCCCAATCCCCATTGCTTTACAGCAAGTGTGAAGACTGCGAGAGAGATGGCGCTGTTCTAAATATTTGTATAGAATCTTTTCTATTGATTCATATTTTTTATGTGGTAATACCACATTTTTATTCAATTTTTCTTTCTTAATATACCTTTGTGTCATTATTTATAAACAATCTGTCAACATTATTTGGCTAGCCAGAATCTATACAATACAACAATACTTCACTGCACACAAAAAAAAATACTCTATTTGATATTTACGAGTATTTTTGTTGATTAAGAAGTTTACGTGAAGTTTGACACCGATTTCAAGCTGATTCAAACGTAACCTGTAGGTACATGAACGGGTTAATTTTGGGTTTTCAGTTTTTTAGTTTATTTTTTTTGCTTTTTAGTGATTCAAATAAAATACATATAGCAGGGTCGGGGAGGTCTTGTTTGTATGCACCTCGCTCGAATTATCCCCTAACTCCTAACCGTTAAGGAATTATACCTTCCATCATCAGCTCAGCATAGGGAGATAATGACTATCAGACGCAAATTAAAAAGTTGTTCAAGATTAGGTAGATTATACAGTTGTTCATGAACAACTATATATCATCGCGGACAAACATACATACGGGTCAAACTAAGGAGTTCTTTTGAAGTCGGTTAAAAAGTACCTATGCTAAGACTTTCTTTGGATGTTCACTAAGCTTCATTAGAACCAAATGACAAAATAAATCAGCGACGAGATTTAGGTACTGCTACTGGTATAACTAAAAACAATATTAATATATTAATTCTAACTTCATAATACGGTGAAAGACTAAAGTACTATGTGTGACCTTACAAACGGTCCGGTAGTTTTGAATTTTTGATATGTTGTCTAGGATGGTTAGTCAGTGCTTAAAATGCAAAATGCACAATTCCCCCCCCTCCGCGCCCGCCGCCATTTTGAAAAAACCGGCACTCTCTTCATATTTTTGCTCATATCTTCCTTTAGGAGCATTTTAGCTAGAAGAAAGCTTCGACAATGTTATAGAGAGTTAAATTTACTAAATTTTCCATTTTATATTTTTTTTCTAGGACAGATAGTTACGGAGATATCCACATTTAAAAAAACGTAAAAATCGCAATTTCCTACTGAAAAACAAACTTCTGGATTATATCTTCGTTTAGGAGCATTTTAGCGTAAAAAAAGCTTGGCCAATGTTGTATAGAATTAAATTTACTATAATTTACACTTCAAATTTAGTTTCAAGGACGGTTAGTTACGGAGATATGCACATTTAAAAAACAGGAAAAGTCGAATTTTCCGAAAATTTCTGAAAATTCTTGGTTTAGAACGCTGTCATTCAGTTACGGACTAGTCTAGGACAAATTAAAACATGTAGGAAATATAATTGCTTATAAAACTCATGTCCATTTTTACATACATTTTCGGAAAACGTGACTTTATTTTTTACATATCTCCGTAATTAATTTGAAATGTAAATTATTGTTAATTTAATTCTCTACAAAATTGCCGAAGCACTGTTCTAGCTAAAATGCTCCTAAACGAAGATATAATCCAGAAGTTTGTTTTTGAGTTGGAAATTGCAATTTCTTAAGTTTTTTTAAATGTGCATATCTCCGTAACTATCTGTCTTAGAAAAAAAATATAAAATGGAAAATGTAGTAAATTTAACTCTCTTTAATATTGTCGAAGCTTTCTTCTAGCTGAAATGCTCCTAAAGGAAGATATGAGCAAAAATATGAAGAGAGTGCCGGTTTTTTCAAAATGGCGGCGGGCGCGGAGGGGGGGGGGGGGAATTGTGCATTTTGCATTTTAAGCACTGACTAACCATCCTAGACAACATATCAAAAATTCAAAACTACCGGACCGTTTGTAAGGTCAAAATCCTTTATTCACTGAATTATCACGTTCACGCAAGTTCCCCATTGTCCCCAGTGTCCTTTTTAGGGTTCCGTACCCAAAGGGTAAAAAACGGGACCCTATTAATAAGACTCTGCTGTCTGTCCGTCTTTCTATCTGTCTGTCCGTCTGTCACCAGGTTGTATCTCATGAACCGTGATAGTTAGACAGTTAAAATCACAAATGATGTAGGTATTTCTGTTGCCGCTGTAACAAAAAATACTAAAAAATTGGGCAAGTGCGAGTCCGACTCGCGCATGAAGGGTTCCGTACCATAAAACAAGTTTGTTATATGGGAACCCAGTTAAATATTTATTTTATTTTATTTTTGTGTTTGTTTTTATAGCGGCAATAGAAATACATCATCTGTGAAAATTTCAAGTGTCTAGCTAGACGGACGGACGGCCGGACGGGCAGCGAAGTCTCAGTAATAGGGTCCCGTTTTTACCCTTTGTGTACGGAACCCTAAAAACAGGATAAAATTATGTTTTAAGTCGGGCTCCCATACAGCAAACGCGAGATCGGTTGCGTTAACTTTGCAAACTTAACTTAGCCGGCCCGTTAAGATGGGAAGTGTTTGTACGGAACCCTCGAAGCGCGAGTCTGACTCGCACTTGGCCGGTTTAGGTACTTATTGAACTGCGGTATTTGCAAAAATAATGTGCGTATTTTTTTCAGACGTTTGTAAGTTACCTAAGAAAGTGGGTAGGTGCTATGCAGCCATGCGCAGGTACGTAAAGTATAGTAAAAAGAGCGTTACGTGAGATTAGTAATTATAGAAAGAGTTTAGTAACACGAGCGTCCTAATGTTTACAATGAAGCGAAAAATTGAAAAAAGGCTTTCCGGGCCTATACAGGCGTCTTACCAACTGGACCACCGAACCTGATGCCAGAGCCGTTGAATTTTTCAACCAGATGCTTCTACATGCCTTAGGGTGGCATCGTAGTGCCATCTACCGTAAATATTTAGACTTTATAATCGGCACCATCGTCTCAAATCATGTTGAGAATCGATAGTAACGATGTGCTGCACCCAAAAATTGAAAAATTTCGAAATTTTTCGCTTCATTCTAAACGTTTCGTTTGTCTTGCCTGAGCCGTTAAATTTTTCAATTTTTCGCTAAAAAAAAACATTTCACCGGTTTGATTATTACATAAATTTATAATAAAATAATCTTTAATTTTATTTAATTTCAATTCAATAATCAGACCATTGCAAATGCTAGTAGGTATAGATTTGCCTGTTTATTTTATTTTTCGCTTCATTCTAAACATTTCGTTTGTTGGAATCTTGCCTGAACCGTTAAATTTGTCAATTTTTCGCTTCATTGTAAACGGTTTACGTTAGCAGACGTTACTGCTTTAATAAAAAAATACGAGGGCCCTACCTAATTTACGTCTCCCGGCGTACTAGGGTTGCCAGATGGTCGGGATTTATATATATATATATATATATATACATATATATTCTAGTTTTAATTGTTTCTATGTATTATCTTTAGTATTGTGTTTTAATAAAATTATGAAAAAAAGTGGCAATACTGTAGTATCCTCCCTTTCTAATCAATATAAGAAAACGGGGACGACACTACAGTATTGCCTCTTTTTAATTTCTACTCTTTTTGGGCGCACTGTATTTTTAACCTGCGTCGAGCAATTGTCGAAAACCATTTTTTTCGAGGTCAATAATTTAATAAATTTTAATTATTTTATGGAGAAATGCTCAATTGTTGCTAAAACTCTGAGTTAAACAATTTAGCATGGTTTTTTCCCGGACAGTTTGTATGTTAGTCAGTGTGCATTATGTTAGTGTGAGGTGAATCCGATTTTTTCGAATCAGTTGTATTGTAGGTAAAGAATAAATAAATGTCGCTGCAGTTGATCGTTTTATGTTTATTGAAGCTAAGCAATAGCTTACCTATAGAAAATATTCAAAAGTGCTCCACTTCGCCCGAGTGTTTCCCTTACCCCACCTGACCATACCTATGTGAAGATTTATGTTTTGTTTTCAGATATTATTACGAATCTCGTACGAAACAGTGCCGACTTTTCATATATGGCGGCTGTCAAGGAAACGCAAATAATTTTGAAACTAAAAAAGAATGCGAAGCAGCGTGTAAACATGTTAATCTTCACTTATAACAAAATAAATGCCAAATGTACTAACATTAGGCGATGAATTGACAATTGACTCTTTATTGCACACCTCAAACATCAAGGAATACACCACACCATTAAAATAACAGGCAGAGGTAAACAAGTGGCGGTCTTGTCGCTAAATAGCGACAATACGAAAAGGAAGTGATTTATTATTAAACGCTGTTATTATTGGCAATTAAAACATTAATATACAAATACAACTTTATACCTACGTGTACTTTGTTTTATTGTTTGGAGGGTGGAATAGAAATACATATCCAAACTAGAACGTGCCCGCAACTTCGTACGCGCATTTTTTTTAAACCGGAGACGGATCAAAAGTATCCTATAACCATTATAGTGAAAAGGGGTTGAAAATTTGTATAAAAATTTAAAAAAAATAATTTGATTGCGGGATTTTAAACTGTATAAAGGCATATAATTAGGGGGCGGTGGTAGCCTAGTGGTTAGGGCATGCGACTATCAATCCGGAGGTCGCGGGTTCGAACCCGGCCCGTACCAATGAGTTTTTCGGAACTTATGTACGGAATGTCATTTGATATTTACCACTCGCTTTTCGGTGAAGGAAAACATCGTGAGGAAACCACCTAAGCCCAAATAAGGCCTAGTTTCCCCTCTGGGTTGGAAGGTCAGATGGCAGTCGCTTGCGTAAAAACTAGTGCCTACGCCACATCTTGGGATTTTAGGTAGCCGACCCCAATTGAGAATTCATTCTCAAAAAAATGGGACAAAGGCTAGGAGGATGATGATGAAAGGCATATAATTAGAATACAAGAAGCGTGATTTCAGCGTTTTTAAAAATTCTACCCCTAACGGGGTTAAAAAATGTCATAGGGGGCAAACGAGCAAACGTATCGCCTGATGGAAAGCGATTACCGTCGCCCATAAACACCTGCAACACCAGAGGAGTCACAAGTGCTTGACTACCGGAGGACGAAGATAGAATGCCTCTATGCTAGTAATTTCACCAGCTATCTTACCCCCACACCGGAACACAACAATGCGAATATTGCTGTTTGGCGGAAGTTTGTATGAAGATCAAACATTTTTTGAGCGCGGGACTTAAAACTTTGTATAAGGGCATGTTATTAGAATACGAGAAAAGTAATTTCAGCGTTTTCAAAAATTCATCCCCTTAAAGGGTTAAAAAGGGGTTGAAAGTTTAAATCCATTACGAATTCTTTGAAACTTCTTATAAAGGCATAATAATAATAATAATAGCCTTTATTAACAATCTTAAATCTAGTTCTTACATTACATTTATATTTTCTAACTTATTACATTCACAATTTTTATTGAACATATTCACTTTCTGACATCGGTAAAGATTGTTTTGCTTTCGCATAGGCCGCCCCCAAATTCTTCCACAGGCCTCGATCGTGACACTTTCTTCTCCACGTTGCCCCTGCGGCCGCTTTTAAATCGTCGTCCCATCTTCGAAACGGACGCCCTCTCTTTCTTTTTCCCTCCCTGGGATACCATTCAGAAACTAATTTTGCCCATTTTTCTGTCTTACTTCTCGTTAGGTGTCCTGCCCATCTCCATTTCAACTTTTTAATTGTGTAGGATACATCGGCAAGTTTGGTCTTCCCTCGTATACATTTTAAGGATATTTTATCCTTTTGTTTTATATTTAGTAAGCTTCTTTCTATGTTGTGTTGACAGACTTCCAGTTTTTTTATATTTTGAGTAGTTAGAGTCCATGTCTGACATCCGTAGGTCATGGTGGGAAGAATACATACATTGAATAATTTGCTCTTTAGATGTAACGGTATTATACCGATACCGATACCGTTTATAAAGGCATATATAGGAATAAAAAATTGAATTAATTGATTGTTATTAAAAAATCAACCTCTAACCCCTTAGAAAAGGGGGAGGAAACTTTGTCTTGGGGTTCAAATTTAATTTTAAGCTAGGAACTTGAAACTTCGTAAAAAGGTATTTAATTAAAATAAAAGAAAACTAATTTCAGCGTTTTGGAAAATTCATCCCCTAAAAGGGTTAAAAAGGGGTTGAAAGTAAGTTTGACGATCAAAAATTTGTTGAGTGCGGGACTTGAAACTTTATATAAAGTCATATAATTAGAATACAAGAAAAAAAATATCAACGTTTTTGAAAATTCTACCCCTAAGGGGGTTAAAAAGAGGATGAAAGGTTGTATCGGGTATAAGTTGTATTTTAAGTTAGGAATTAGAAACTTTGTAAAAAGGCATTTTATTAAAAGATAAGAAAACTTATTTCAGCGTTTTTAAAAATTCAGCCCTGCAGGTGGTGAAAAAGGGGTTAAAAAAAATTATATGTAGATCAAACATTTTTTTGAGTGCGGTACTTGAAACTTTGTGTAAAGGCATTATTATTCGAATCAAAGAATTTATAAACGTCGTTCTTAAACTCATCGAATTTAGTAAAGCTATTCGTTCGTAGATGTACCCGATTTTATAATGATACCGCGTAATTAGAGCAAATTAAAAAAAAAAGTAAAAAAAGGCCAAGAGCGAGTCGGACTCGCGTACGAAGGGTTCGTAACTATTTCTTAAACAATTGCAAAAAAAGCACGTTTTGCAATTTCAACATTACTTAGATCTGAAAATAATAATGATGTAAAATTTTCAAGATAAAGGTTCCACGCGGACGAAGTCGCGGGCAACAGCTAGTTCTTATATAATTCTAAACTAATTTGCAGTTGGTAAACAATAGGTACCTGATCTATGTCGATGTATGGGGACAACAGTTTACTCACTGCAAATGCAAAGTTGTGTCTGTCCCTCAATACAGTTCTAAATTCTTGCTGCGAATTTGCGACTCGCCCTTAACCAATATTGTCAATATCGTAGATTTGTGATGTGATTAATGTCATTAAAAAACCATGAAATTAAGGAAATTGTGATTATCAAATTAGGCATGTATATGTATACGCACCGTAACGATGACGGATCTGTGTAGAACGTGTCATAGTAGGGTTGTTTATCAGCAAACCCCGAGGATTTAACGCCTAGATACTGTGCACCGAAAATAACGGGGTATGTTTATCTAGCTGGACAAAATGTATATTAAATGTCTTTATTATTTATTTCTCTAGGTATAAACTTATTAAAATACAAATCGGTTTACTCACGTCATAGAAGTCGAATATTGCTCGACATGTTTCGAATCGGTACGCGATTCATTATCAGGAGAGACGATCAGTCGCGGCGGCGGCCAACCGAGCATTGCGGGCAATCGCCTTGTCCGCGCGGCTGCTCGACGCGAGTGTCACCGGCGGGGACGAGAATCTACCCCCATCACCACACACAATGTTAATTGTCGGGTTGCACACAACACCAAAGAATTAAAAAGAAACGACAGCGACACTTGTGTGCAGTAACAAAACTCGCGGCTATGTGTGCGTGTCGATGGGCGAGCGCGGGACGCGCGAGGCGGGGAAAGGCATTCACGTGAATGCCTTGTCGAAGGCGAGTTACACCGATAGGCCGCTGTCGCGCCTGTGACAACACTCACTACGTCAATTATTCGTTGTTATAATAACTGTCACTGTTAGTTAGCGTAGAATATGTAGTTGTAGTGCAACTGTTTGTATTAAATACTTAAAATAGGAAGAGTAGGTATAACAATAAATAAATATCATAGTAGTATAAATTATAATAATGTATAAAGAGTGCGGTCTTCGCCAACAAACTGCATTGCAGTTTGGCGAAACATATAAAGTGTACCAGTTTGTAATTTTTTTTAGGATAATAAATAAAAAAATAAAAAAAATGCTAAGGTCTCGTCCACACTAACCACCGATGAAGTATTCAAAAGAGTTCTCCAGCTTGAGGGCACTGACCATCCACAATCTTCGAAACGAAACAATTCGAATCATGTCGAGCGTTATTCGACTTCTACGACGTGAGTAAACCCGTTTTGTATTTTAATATGTCTGAGACTCGGTAGTTTTCTATAAGGTACAAACTTTAAAAAAAATTAAAACGGCCATATAATAAGGAGTTATATATAGGTCCTAAACATCCATAGTGGGAAATTAGTAGCTGCGACTTATCGCGACTTTTTAGTTGCCTCAAATAGCTTGTGGCAGCTTATGGCGTTTTCGGAGGAAAACACATCTGTTTTTTTATTAAAAATAATAAAAAGGCGGCAGTGCAAGAATTCTCTTTTGACATATATTGTCTAATAAAACTTAATTTGTTTTCTTGCACCATTTTTGAGAAAAACACTACTTATATATTTTGTCTTAGCCGGAAGGGAAATTGCTGGCTTCGTATTTATTTCGTACTTCGGACTAATGATAGTACATACATGTTAACATGCATATAAAATACTAGCGACCCGCCCTGGCTTCACACGGGTGCAATGCTGATAAATTATGCATGTATTATACATATAAACCTTCCTCTTGAATCACTCTATCTATTAAAAGAGCCGCGAACCGAGAACCGCATCAAAATCTGTTGCGTAGTTTTAAAGATCTAAGCATACACAGGGACAGACAGTCAGACAGCAGGAAGCGACTTTGTTTTATACTATGTTGTAATGATTATCTGTAGTGCCAACCCTAGCGTCCTCAATTAATTTTCTTCACTGACGATTAATTGGAAAACTATCCATGGAGTCTGGCTATAATTATAAAAACCTACTTAAGTAGGTACCTACTTACGTATTTCACTCACATCTCTGAGTTTAAGTCGTTCAATATTATTTGTACAGTTTCATTCTGTATCGGAAAGAATGAAGTTTCTCATATTTTTCTTCCTATTTGCTGTAGTTCTTGAAATGAGTTTGTCTCGTCGCATAGGTAAAGGTAAGAATATATTGACATCTAATTTCGTCTCTGAGGATGGATGGTAGGTACTAGATGGCTTAGTCCGAGTAAAAGTTTCTTCCGTATAATAGTCGCGTAATAACAAAAAAACCGGCCAAGTGAGAGTCGGACTCGCGCACCGAGGGTTCCGTACAAACCTCTAGGTTTTTTGCAATTTTTCCTTTATCTGTGCTATACGACGTTGCTTCGTACCAAATTTCAAGATTCTGGGTTCACGGGAAGTACCCTGTAGGTTTTGATTTCCTTGCGAGTGTCGAAAAATTTCAGCATAAACGGCTGTATCTGTGATTGCGTTGGCTTAGAAGTTTGATTTTTTCACGGCTCCAAAGGACATAGACCTGAATTTGCTATGAATTTCAGCTTGAGTACCTCCACGAATTCCTGAAAACAGGGTCTTGACAGACAGACGGACAACAAAGTGATCCTAAGGATACCGTTTTTTACTTTTGATACACGGAACCCGAAAAAGAATCGACTTAAAAATAACTAAAAATTACCTGTTCATGTAAAAATTACTTTTGAATCACCTTTTGAAATTGGTGCTAAAACCACTCAATTATTACTATGAAAATAGTCTGGGTAATGAAATATTACTCAAAGTTTTGGCAGGAAATTTAAAAAATCCCGGCTGGTCACACTTGGTGTAGTAGGAAGTATAGTTTTGATACTAGAAATTATTTTTGATATATGTTGACGTGCACTCATAGCCAGTTCACATAATTTTTACCACTATGTACAGTACAGTCAACGACAAACACATATGGTTACAGTTTCTAACCATACCTATACGATACGAGGCGATAAATTCAATGTAGTGTAAATAAGACCTAGCTCGATAATACCATAATCCATAATATTAAATTAATCCATCACCAAAAAAAAAATCCGAATATTCGGAATGTTAGAACTAGTATATAAAGTATCAAAATTATTTATAGAGGACCCACCTACTAAATTGTTTAAATCATAGACAATTGGTGATACCACAAAGAAATATCTGTCAACATTATTTGGCTAGGTGTTGGCTAGCCAGACACTATAAATACAATACAACAATACTTTATTGCACACCAACAAAAAAAAACTCTATTTAGAATACAAGAAAAATATTATATTATTAAAATACTCATTTTTGTTCGATAAAGAAGTTTACGTGAAGTTTGACACCGATTTCAAGCTGATTCAAACGTAATCTGTACTTACATGACCGGGTTAATTTTGGCTTTTCAGTTTTTTGTTTGTTTTTTTTTTGCTTTTTTGACCGGGTTAATTTTGGCTTTTCAGTTTTTTGTTTGTTTTTTTTGCTTTTTAGTGATTCAAATAAAATAAATATAGCAGGGTGATCGGGGAGGTCTTGTTTGTATGCACCTCGCTTGAATTATCCCCTAACTCCTAAGTCCTAACCGTTAAGGAGCTATACCTTCCATCATCAGCTCAGCATAGGGAGATAATGACTATCAGACGCAAATTAAAAAGTTGTTCAAGGTTAGGTTGTGCAAGATTATAAAGTATCGCGGACAAACATAAATACGGGTCAAACTAAGAAGAAAAAGTCTTTTGAAGTCTGTTAAAAATTATCCCAAAACTTTCTTTGGATGTTCACTAAGCTTCGTCGGAACCAAATGACAAAATAATACTGCGACGAGATTTACTGCTAGTGGTATAACTAAAAACAATATGTATTCTAACTTCACGCAAGTTCCCCATGGTCCTTTCTAGGGTTCCGTACCCAAAGGGTATATAAAAAACGGGACCCTATTACTTAAGACTCCGCTGTCTGTCCGTCTTTCACCAGGCTGTATCTCATGAAATGTGATAAGATAATTAGACAGTTAAAATCACAGTTGATGTAATTCTGTTGCCGCTATAACAAAAAATAGTAAAACACAGGATAAAATTAATAATTTAAGTTGGACTCCCATATGTACAACAAACGAAATCGGTTGTGTTAACTTTACAAACTTAACTTAACCCGGCCAGTTCAGATGGGAAGTGTTTGTACGGAACCCTCGGTCCGCGAGTCCGTCTCGCACTTCGCCGCTTTTTAACGAACTGGGTAAAAAGGCTAGAGTCTCGCTAATGAAATATTACCAGATTTTTTGGCGGGAGATTAAAAAAATCTTGGGCGGACACACTTTGTGTAGCGGGAATTATAGTTATAATACTAGAAAATATATTAAATTTTCTGTCCACACGTAATTTACTTTACCTAAGGAAATAAGTTAAATATGTCTAACTAAGACTAAACAGTTCAAGATTTTTGAATTTCCCGCCAAACATTTGAGTAATATTTCAGTAGCCAGACTCTAATAGGTACTTATTGAACTGCGCTACCTAATTGCAAAAATAATGTGCGTATTTTTTTTCCAGACATTTGTAAGTTGCCTAAAAAAGTGGGAACGTGCAAGGCAAGCATGCGCAGGTACGAATAGTATCTCTAATCTCACGTGATAGTCCAGTAAAAATAGAAAGTCAACCTTTGGCAATTCTAATATCTTTCAATTTTGGCGTATTGATAAATTGTGAATTTAGAAAGTTATTTTCAAAATTTTATTCACAAAATAATAGCTAATGTAATTTCTATCTATGAATTCTCAGTGGCGCCGCTGCAGAGTATTATGCTCCCCAGCGGCGCCACAATCAATGTCCATTATTTCGTTCCCTGGTACAGGTACAGCCAAAAACATCATATGTACATGGTGTACCTTCAGGCCCCGCAATTGAACCGCGAACCATTAATCTGCGATGAACGTTAGTGCGACAGAATTTTAACGCGACAAATGATAGATCGAAAATACTTTACTGCGACATTTTTTTTGCTGACGAAGGTTACAAAAGTTCGACGCCCGTGTGCAACAATCGAAATACCAAATATGCCAGTCCATTGCGGTGTCAAAATCGAAAATTGATAGCATGACGAATTAGGTATTATACTGGCACATAAATAAAACTCGGCCATATAATTTTTATTGCTTAACAGTGCAGGGTATCCAACCGAAAATCAACAGGAGAATAGACATCTGTACAGCACCGTAGCCCTTTTCGGTTGAAACCATTACGCTATTACTTTAAGTGTGTTTCTGCTGTTGGATTCTACCGAAAGGCCACATTCAGGCTTAGTGTTCAGGTTGGCAGTGTCTAAACTTATGGGAGTGAGGCCTCGTTAAGTGAACTACATATTCAATAATGACATAATGTAATGGAGAAATGCTTAATTAATGCTTAAACTCTGAGTTGAACAATTTAGCATGGGTTTTTCCCGGACAGTTTGTATGTAAGTCCGTTTGTATGTTAGTGTGAGGTAAATCCGATTTTTTTAAACAGTTTTGTAGCTAAAGAATAAATAAATGTCGTTTATATTTATTGAAGCTATAATATGTTTTGTTTTCAGATATTATTACAAATCTCAAACGAATCAGTGCTATCTTTTCATATATGGCGGCTGTGGCTCAAACGGTAATAATTTTGAAACCAAAAAAGAATGTGAAGCAGCGTGTAAAACAATTGGCAAGGGTTAATCTTGACTTTTTTCAAAATAAATGTCAAATGTATTAACATTAGACGACGAATGTTTTTTATTAATAAATTAATTACAATGTAAAATAAATTAAAACTGTACATAATAAAACTTAATTAAAAGGAATCCCCCAGTGCTGCTTGAGGCCGTCTGAGCCTTCGTCCCCAGTACGCTCGCCGTGTTTCCCCTTTGAATGGCGAGGCTCAGTCTTTGAGCGAAAAAGGAGCCCGCTCTGATATTACCTGATATTCCGATTACTTTTTGTGATATCTTTTAGATTTTTTTTTGCATCTGACGATCACTGGCCAAATGTTTCAACCGCCTGTGCCGCAAATTCATAATTTTTAAGGGTTCCGTACCTCAAAAGGAAAAAACGGAACCCTTATAGGATCACTTTGTTGTCCGTCTGTCCGTCCGTCCGTCTGTCAAGACCCTTTTTCTCAGGAACGCGTGGAGGTATGAAGCTGAAATTTATATCAATTACTCAGGTCTACTGTCCCTTGAAGCTGTGAAAAAATCAAACTTCTAAGCCAACGCAATCAAAAGATACAGCCGTTTATGCCGCAAATTTTCGACACTTGCAAGGGAATCAAAACCTACAGGGTGCTTCCCGTGAACTCAGAATCTTGAAATTTGGTACGAAGCAACGTCTTATAGCATAGATAAAGGAATAATTACGAAAACCATAATTTTTTTTTTAATACCTAACTTTGCACCTAATTTATATGGGGCGCTATACATACCAGGTGCAAACTTAACTTAACCACTTAGGGATGGAAAGTGTTTGTACGGAACCCTCGGTGCGCGAGTCCGACTCGCACTTGGCCGTTTTTTATTTAAGAAGGCGTTTGACGATTTGGGCATCTTCTGCGGCCGTCCCCGGTTTTCGGGCGGAACGTTGGACATGGGACGGGGCTAGAGTGTCCACACATGTAACATCCCATGCCAAGGCCGCCCGAGACGCCATGGCACCAAAGTGCAGCCATCCGGTCTCTTCCCGTCAGCAGCGGATAGTCCCACAGGCTCCAGAGTTGCTGGAACGGATTCTGTGCCAAGGGCCCGGCGAACGAGGTCGTTAAGTGCCCCCGTGTCTATAAAAACGACCAGCACTTGACGGGCGATAGAGGCCGTGACGTCGGAGGGTGTCAGCAGAGCCTCTGCAACGGCAACAGGGGTGTGGCGTGGCGTGGCAATTTTTTATACCGAGACGGAGGCAGATTGCGATTCGAAGGGCACTTGGGTCTAAGACGGATCCGATGTTGCGTGAAGGCAGGGCATGTAGCCAAAGCCAATATCCCGACTGCCAGTAGGCGGGCCCGCTTGTGTAGGTACAGTAAGGCAGCTGTCTATTAGATATTAGTGAATGGATTTTACTTTTATGTGATCCCAGGCAGCTTGGCTGACTTTTTGAGATGGCGCGCTCTAACCTGGGTTTCTGGCGCTCCATGCTGACTCTGCACCCACCAGCTCTACATCAGTGGGATTAGAAACGTTAAGAATAGCACTGATGAGGGTGACAGTACTGTGAATGGATGAGAGAAAGGCAGGAAGAGCAAGGTCGCCTGTGGAGCGTATGCGTAGTCCGCCATAACTAATAGGAAGAGTTGCCTGGGACCAACTAGAATTTTGTTCGTGGTTGTTTTTAAAAGATCGTCGATAGTAGTGGTCAAAAAACCGGCCAAGTGCGAGTCGGACTCGCGCACCGAGGGTTCCGTACACACACTTTCCATCCCTAAGTGGTTAAGTTAAGTTTGCACCTGGTATGTATAGCGCCCCATATAAATTAGGTGCAAAGTTAGAATTAAAATATTTAAAAAAAACTACTTACTAGATCTCGTTCAAAACAATTTTCGTTGGTAGTTTTTATAGTAATGTACATCATATGTTTTTTTTAGATTTTTCATTTTCTTATTTTAGAAGTTAGAGGGGGGGACCAACTTTTTTCCACTTTGGAAGCGTCTGTCACGCAAACTAATCGGTTTAGAAAAAAAATATTTTAGAAACCTCGATATCATTTTTGAAGACCTATCCATAGATACCCCACACGTATGTGTTTGATGAAAAAAAAATTTTTGAGTTTCAGTTCTAAGTATGGGGAGCCCCCAATATTTATTATTATTTTTTTATTTTTGCATCAAAACCTTAATGCGGTTCACAGAATACATCTACCTACCAAGTTTCAACAGTATAGCTCTTATAGTTTCGGAAAAAAATGGCTGTGACATACGGACGGACAGACGGACAGACGGACAGACGGACAGACGGACAGACATGACGAATCTATAAGGGTTCCGTTTTTTGCCATTTGGCTACGGAACCCTAAAAAGGGAAATGTCCAGACAGGGCAGCAGCGTAAATTGAACATGAATTTGGGTGAAAAAAGACATAAACGCAAAATGTAGATAGCTACATGAGACGGGTACCTAGTGGACGGGTATGATACTCATGGAACATATATGGTACGTTTACACGCTTGCCAAGCCTCGGCAAGCCTACAGGGCGCATATGTTAGAGTGAGCACGATGTAGGTAAGTACGTCTCACTTTAAAATATGATTGATCACCCGATATATATATTAAACACTGTTATTAAGTTATTATTGGCTAATAAAACTTTAGGTAATATACAAATACAACTTTATATGTGTACTTTGTTTTATTGTTTGGAGAGTGGAATAGAAATATATGCAAACTAGGAGGTGCCCCCAACTTCCTACGTGTATTTTTTTTTCCGAAGACGGTTAAAAAGTGTTCTATAACCGTCTTTGGATGTCCAGCTTCCCCTGTTCGAAAATCGGTTAAAGTTTGTCCAGTCTTTTCGGCGTGATGCGAGCACAAAGGAAATTATGAAAACAGATGGCGTCAGGTTGGCACAGCGCCGCGCGCGCATGATTAAAATGAGCGATCCTGCTACACGCTATTAAGATAAAGATTTTCCTGAAATATAAAGAGGGGGGGCCATACAAAAATGATTTTCAATACAAATTTAGAATTTTATAATAGTTAAGGCGTGCGGACGGGTATGTGAAATGGTGATTTTAGGGTTCCGTAGTCAACTAGAAAGTAGAAACCCTTATAGTTTCGCCATGTCCGTCTGTCCGTCCGCGGCTTTAGCTCCGTGATCATTAGTACTAGAAAGCTGAAATTTGGTATGAGTATGTGTATGTATCACGCCGACAAAACTATAAAAAAAACCTAAAATAAAAAACTTTTTTCGGGTAGGTACCTCTCGTACACCTATTGGGGATTAAAACAATCGTAATGCATAATTAGTATTATTTTTGTACGACTGGCGGCAAACATTTTTATACTTATAATTATTTCGTTACCATGATGCGGCAACTAATCAGTGACGTAGAAAGTCTCAGTAGCCGGAGTGCCATACCTTATTTTTTTACCCTAGAGCTCCACAGAAGTTGGGTGAGCCGAAGATGGCCGAAGTATGGGTTTCCGCAGCGAAGTGTCCCCACTATCATATTCGCCCTATACATTTTATCGATTAAAATAATATCCGTTATAAAATGCTAGAAAATTCTGTAAAAATACGAATTATTTCGCTGTACTTCAGATTTTCAAAAGATGTAATCTGGCAACATTGCTGATAAGGTACGATATACACATTTTCTACGGCCAGCCCATATATGTACGCCATACTCTTCGCGCAACCTAAGTAAGAAAAGGACCCTGGGTGTTTCGGTTCCTACAGTGAGCGTGTACACATGGATTTATGTTGATTTTAAAAATAAACAAGTGCGAGAGAGATAGTGTATACTAAATTATTTTTTGAAAAGTACCAGTTTGTTTGTAATGTTTAAAATTGTAGCTGTAATTTAAGATTTGTAATTTTAAAAAATAATTACGAAGTCTTGCTAATAATATGCGTGTGATTACGGTAAGTTCCTAAAATATACTCCATAGTGCGAAAGAGATGGCAAGGTCTGTTGAATGACAAGTGTCCTGTCATTTTTTCATTCATTTCTCAGCCTCAATATGGCCGTCAGTGGTTAATCTAAGTTAAGTTTGTAAGGTTTGTGCGTGAACTTGGAAAACTGTTGCACTTATTACAATATTATTTTAATGACTTAATTAGTAAAGTGTCGCGGCATGTTTCCTCTAACGCCGCCAGTTGTGAAACGACTTTTAGGGTGGAAAAAGGGTCCCGAAGGGTCGTCTGTCGCTGAAGACAAGTGGTCTGAGAAGGCAGTAAAGAGTCTAGTGAAGAAATTAAAGAAAAGTGGAGCCTTAGAGGAGCTGGAAAAAGCAATTTCCAGCCAAAATAGCCATACGAAATGCGTTACTATTCCCAGGTTAGTGCAATATTGATTTGTTTTTTTGTGATAACAATCATGTGACGTTTCCGGTCTCTAAATAGATTTACAATCCCTTCCAAGCACCTGTTTTGAAAAAAAGATTTCTTAAAAAAATTAAAAGTACAGAATTTAAATAAAATACGGTACACAAGAGTTATTAATTGGATATTCATTTGATTGAACGTCATAAACACCTCAGTTTTTGAAGGTATTTGCATTGCCTAAATAAATAAATAATAATCTACGATCACTAAAAGCGTGTAACGGAACGCCAGACCATTTCACCGCGGCTGGGTTGGTCATGCAACCCGGCTAAATCGGAAAACACCTCAGCACATTGACCTCTACGTTGTCAACGACCATCGCATCTTGGTTACATAACCATAGACAGGACGCAAAATCCAAAAAGGTCAAATTGCCGTCAAAACAAATCGAAGGAAAACGCAACCCTTCGCAATATGGCGGATGTGCGATTGTGACCTCGCCAATTTTTTACTGCCGTGTATCGCGATAAAACAAAGGATTTGATGTGTTCAGTGGCTAATAACATCAGTGTGGAAACGGTGGTACATATTTTTGTACTTGAACGTGTTAGTAGGAAGATCAGTGCGGCGACTTATAGTGTTTAAAGTCATAGATTTTGGATATTTCCTTCCCGATTTCGTGATTTTGTAAGTTTTTATGCTCCAAAATGTATTAGACAATCTTACTATTATACTTATCAGATATTCATATCCAATTAGATTCGCTTTCCTTGATATTGTTTAACATCTAGTTTTATGTGCGAGTTTTGCCGAAATTTACGTACTGTACTTTGAATAAGAGATTACTCGTGTGATACATACAAATTGCATAAAAAGTATCAATGTATATTTTCTATTGGCCAATTCTCATACTATCGTAAGTTATCTGCTCACATGGTTGAAATTATAAGGAACATAACTTAGGTTCATGTGTTCCTTAGTTTTTTGTAGTTTAGGAACATTTCCTAATCCTATATTTACCTTTATTTCATCTGTAACTGCTTCGTTTCGTTTTTTTTTATTTACCTGAGTTAAACATCTGATACACATTTATTTAAAATATAACAATTCCCATCCAAAATAATCCTAGAACGTGTGATATTAGTAGACAATTTCTCATTTTGTGGTTATAATACTGTTTTGTTCAAAAGTGCAAAGTGCTACTTATACAAGATGTCAATGTCCTTCAGTTCAAGTTGGGGGTCAAAGGACCCTAAGGGCAGAGGTTAAAGCCTGGGGGTGAAAGAACTTGCATACAAGTTGTACACTAGGGTAATGTGAACGTTTTTACTGTGTTCTGTCAAGTTATTGAATGAATTATAATAAGCTTTAAAATAAATAAAGGAGATATTAATAAAGCCCTTTATTCTGAAATTTGTAAATCACTACATAGGATAAAACAAAGTAGCTTCTTGCTGTCTGTCTGTCTATCTGTCCCTATGTATGCTCAGATCTTTAAAACTAAGCAACGGATTTTGGTGCGGTTTTTAATAGATAGAGTGATTCAAGAGGAAGGTTTATATGTATAATACATGCATAATTTATCAGCATTGCACCCGTGCGAAGCCGGGGCGGGTTGCTTGTTTACAATAGTTAATAATATTATTTCAATTAAACTACAATATATGCCTAATTTCAGTGTGCCTTTTGGCATGGGCCTCCTCGAAGGGCTTATTTGGCTTCTGTCATTTGCAACTCTTTTTAGTTTGCCCCCGCAGTCAATTTCAAATCATCCTCCAATTTAATTTTTTGTCTTCCTTGCTTTCTATTTCTGTCTTCTGGGAACCACTGTTATTTTCCTGCTCCATTTTTCTTTTTTATACTACAACATGTGGCTGACCCATCCTCACTCCTGCTGGTCTATTTTTGTTAGGATATCAGTCAGTTTCATTCTTGATCTAAGCATGATGTTCCTAATCAGGTCTTGTCTTCGTGTACCTGTCATAGTTCACTCCATTGCTCTGGCTAATGGCTAGTTTTTTTGCTCTAAGATTTTGTCAATGCCCAAGTTGCATCCGTAGGATAGACATGGTAGTATACAGGTATTGAAAGATTTTCTTTTTTTGCCATTTGTAGGTCTTTAGACATTATGTTATTGAATTTAATTCAATAAGTGTCCAGGTAACCCGGACACTTTTTTTGTTAATGAAAAATAAAGCAATGGTTTATTGATTTCGGACACGTCTGGCGAAAAATGCTATTTACGCCAAATGGTTTTTTTAAGTCTTTGTCCGGGTTCGGCGAATTTAGAGATGGCAGGCCTAGCTGCGCCGCACGGTGTTACTCGCTCATCCCACGGGAACACTACCTTTTTCGGGATAAAAAGTAGCCTATGTGTTAATCCAGGGTGTCAGTTACCTTCATACCAATATTCAAATTGGTCCAGCCATTTGAGTGTGAAGATTTTTTTTATTTTTTTTTTTTATGTCATAGGGGGCAAACGAGCAAACGTATCGCCTGATGGAAAGCGATTACCGTCGCCCATAAACACCTGCAACACCAGAGGAGTCACAAGTGCTTGCCTACCCAGAGGACGAAAATAGAATGCCTCTATGCTAGTAATTTCACCGGCTATCTTACCCCCACACCGGAACACAACAATGCGAACATTGCTGTTTGGCGGTGAACAAACATATACACAAACACACTCATAAACTTTTACCTTTATAATATTATAATAATAGGAAAAATTAGACCCTATTACTAAACCTTAGTCTGTCTGTCTGTATGTCTGTCACCAGGCTGTATCTCATGAACCCTGACAGCTAGACAGTTGAAATGTTCACAGATGATGTGTTTCTGTGACTGCTATAACAACAAATACTGAAAACAGAATAAAATAAAAACTTAAGCAGGGCTCTCATACTACAAACGTGATTATTTTTTGGCGTTTTTGGCTCGATACTGTCACCAGGCTGACGTGATAGTTAGACAGTTGAATTTTTCACAGATGATGTATTTCTGTTGCCGCATTAACAATAAATACAGAAAACAAAAAGTTAAAAATTATAGTGGTACGGAACTTGCATGTGGCCGATTTATAATAATTATTTATTTATTTATTTAATCTTAATTGCACAAAAGAAAACTTATCGTACAAAAGGCGGAGTTAATGCCATGAGGCATTCTCTGCCAGTCAACCTTAGGGCACAGCAGAAAAATTGTAGGCAGTGCAACTAGCTTACACATAAGTAACAAAATATAGTTATAATACTTAAACATATTTTTTGCTATTCATATAAATAAATTATCAAAGATTTCTCATGATAATAAACTGATAAACTGATAGTTTTAATAAAATTGTATAATCATTTAAATTCCAGAGTGAAGCAGAATGACAACATTATAAACGGACAGAACCGCAAAGGCTTGCCGCATGTTGTCTACTGTCGGCTGTGGCGGTGGCCGCAGCTTCAGGTTAGTAGTTGTTATCCTAACGCACCCCGGAGGTGCAGAGCCTTTATCAACTCACGCCTTTCTATCCTCAACGTTTCTGGCCTCGCTCCAGCTCAGACCGATGGCTCGCAGCTCGCTCTCGACGGTGCGCCGCCATGAGTGTACAGGTCGTCCGCGGCTACGCCTTCCGTCCGGCGGCTTCCACTTGAAACTGATGCTTGTGTTATTTGCTCGCTTCAAGAAAAATCTTGGAAATATTGGAATTTACTGAATACAAAGACCAAAGCATAAGGAAAAATTTAAATGTGTCGAACCTGGAACCTCTGTATTACCGGTCCAAAGTGTCAACCACTCCGCCACCCCCATGCCAGGAAACTTCAAATGTTTCCATATGATTTGTATGTTGATCTTTGCATTGTTTATTTGAATGGCTTAACACATTACGTCGGGGATAGTGCAATACCGCGTACAATACGATTAAAATCAGTTAACGATTCGGATTGTATATCTATCTTGCTCGTGCTTATGCGATTTTAATAAGAGCGTGCGAGAGAGGGGTAAAAGCCGAATCGTTAACTGATTTTAATCGTACTGTAAGTAACAAGTGTAGATACGAATCAGTATTAAAAAAAATGCTGAGTATTTTATTGAAATGAGAATGTAATCGACAGCTGTTATTTACGCGGTATTGCTCTATCCCCGACGATTAGGAACTTCTATATGAACACTAATATCCACTAAATTATGCATTTCTATATTTATTTGCTCTTTGTATCTGTGACCGAAAAAAATCTGGTTTCAACATTAAAAATGTATAAACATATTAACATCATGGTCTGTAATAATATAAAATAATGCAAAAAAACATCTAACTGTAAGATTAGAACACAGGACAAAAAAATACTCTACAGGTATATTACTAAACCACAAAGCCGAAAGGTTTGTTTGTATTAATACTAAAAAAATATCCATCCATTTCAGAGCCAGCATGAACTAAAGCCCGTGGAGCACTGTGAGTTCGCGTACCAACTGAAAAAGGACGAGGTGTGCATCAACCCGTACCACTATCACAAGATTGACTCACCTGGTAAGCTAATTTGAAGACAAAGGAGATACATTTATTTTGCAAACCAATAGGCTAGAAGACCCAGTTTTGAAATGGTTAATAATGATCTTACTAGCTCTAAAAAAAATGTCTTATTTTTGTGAAAGCTAGAAAGCTAAATTTTATCAATTGAAAATAGAAATTTCATGAACAGTCAAAAACGCCGTCCGCCATTTTTGCCTTTTGCTAATCTGTGGCGTGACGTAGAATTCCTGTAAATAATCGAAATTCGACCGTCGTATAGTGCCATTCCGCTTACTCCAATATACTTTGACCTCTTTTGAGGAGATCGAGAGGGACGGCACTATTCCGAGTCGTCAAAGTAGACTTTCAGTTTTGTTTACATGACCGATGACGTCACTATCATAAGCGAAAATGGCGGACAGCGTTTGAAGCATTTCAAAATACAGATTAAAAACCATATTTTCAAATTCAATTTTTTCTTTCACTTTTATGAATTGAAAAATATATATTTAGGTTTCCTTTGCTAAATACTATACGGAATAAACATTAGTTTATTACAATTTGATATGAGTCAACTAGCCTATTGCAATGCAATTGCAATTCATATAAGTAAATTACACTTCCTGTAAAGCAATACAATACAACAATACTTTATTGCCAGGGTTGCGAAATTCGGATAGATATTTACCTTAACTTTGATTGGCTTTGATTGAGGTCTGAGCGAGATAGCAATAGGATTTTGGCAACTTTAGGTAAATATCTATCAGAATTTCCGTTGCCTGATTATTGTACACCAATAAAAGTTTACAAAAGGAAACAAGACAAATACAATTTATATATAACGGTAGACAACAGGCGGTCTTACGCTAAAAAGCGATCTCTTCCTGACAACCTTGCAACAAAGCAGTAAAGTGACATTTCAGCCAATATTGAAGCTAGGAAACACAAATTTTGTAGTTATATTCAGTTTTAGTCGTATTTTCTATATCACTCATTGATTGAGGGTCTCATGATGATCAGCAACTTGTGTTGGGGGTGTTTAAAGTTATTAATTTATTTTCTAACTATATCTATCACTTCGAGAAGCTTGCGGAGACACCAGGAGCATCCTGTGCTTCTGGATTTAGGCTGGCTAGACCCTTAGCTGGCAAATCTGTACGCACAACGCACTGTGGGCGCGCTCCTAACTAACGGTTGGACATGAGATTTCGAGACAGTAAACTATTTATTACAGACAAACTGCTGTTATTATGGCCTCTAAATAAAACGTAATGCTAGTATAGTGCATTTTTAGCCATAAATTAATAGGCTTAAGAGAATAGTCTTCCAATTTTATAATAAAAAAAATACGCGAGATTTTTGATAGTATTTTATTGTGATAGCATGCAAATATCCCTAGGGAACTTTTTTATTGGTCCTGTGCGTGGGTTCACTCAAAAAGGCATATTATTTTTAAACGCCTGCAATAAAAATTATATCATCAAAAGAGATTGCTATTAAGTTACACAAGGCACACTGTCGAAATAGTAATATAATATTATTGTAATTTTAAAGAATGAAAAGTCATATTTTTGTCTTTTGTCTGTTTTAAGAAAAAGGTTCAGGATAAATAATAAATAATGCTGTTGGCTATGCATATTGTAATACTTACTGAATGTAACTCTGATTGTAATACATATTGTATAGTTGTTTGTTATGCCTAAAATAAATAAAATAAAATAAAATAAAATAAAGAAAATTCCAAAGGTTATCCGTACTGTATAATCTGGGTCTCGGTTTCACTGATGAGCGACTGGGCTTCTATCAAAGGTACTTTTTGTTGTCCTTTTTACAGTACTGGAGATGACTGAATCAGACCGTAAAAGTAGCGAATGCGTCAAATCACTATGTTAAAACTGCATTTTATACGGCTGCCATAGCACGCTTAAGAAACAGATTGCTATAAACTTTGCGTAGGCGCTTTCGAAAACTGACCTTAAAATGCAAATATTTCTAAAATTCGGCTAAATTCGGCCAAGTTTAAACTACAGCGCATTAAAATGAGCTTTAACTTGTAACTTGTAATACTTAGTATCTTGGAATTGCTTGGCACATTTTCTATAATCGTGATTTTCTAGTTTAATTATACATGAATGATAAAACGGCATTTATTATTCATTAAAATACTAAAAAGCTACATATTGTTTCTTATAGCTATACTTAAACATATCGTCTTTGTAATAAAATCTAAAAAAGGACCTCAACTTGTACACAAAACTTCTAATAGTTTGTAGAAGTATGGTCGAGTTTTACGGGTTTACCGGATAGTTATGTTTACCCGATCTTTATTGACCAACAAGTCAAATAGGTGAAAAAATAATTATAAGACATAATGCTCTCTGCGTTAAAGTTTACAAAAATGTAGTTTTACGCCAAGAAAGCGAAACTTTTTATTTTTGAGAATGTCCAACCGTTAGTTAGAAGCGCTCCCACAGTGCAACGGCCCGAATATACACGGCCTTATTGCGGAAAACGGAGCCTATATCCATCACTGCTGTCTGTCTGTCCCTACGTGTGCTTAGATCTTTAAAACTACGCATTTTTATTTAAATACGGTTTTTTTAAATAGATAGTGATTCAAGAGGAAGGTTTATATGTATAGTATACTGCCCTGCTAAGCCGAAAAGCGTTACCTATCTCAATCTTAGTAAGTTTTGAGAAAATCGACTTTTCGTAACCAGCTCGAAAAACGGAATCACCGCTTATTGGCTTAGAAATTGAATGGACTAGTTTTCAAGTATTTTTAAGCGATTCTAGCCTATGTCAATATAAGGCTTTTTTGGTTTCATTAAAAATATGCAGCTAAGTCTCATAATAATGTAATATTTTTTTTTTGAAATTATAACACTTTATAGTGGTTTATTTAATAGTTTTAAGTCAGATAGCACTATTTTGGCTTATATACCATTAGATGCGGAATTGTCATAGCTATCGAATGGTATAAAAATAAAACAAAAAGGCGTATCTTAGGCATAGCGCCTTTCGGCTTAGCAGGGCAGTATAATACATGCATAATTTATCAGCATTGCACCCGTGCGAAGTCGGGGCGGGTCGCTAGTAACCATATCTATCAGTGACTAAAGGTGATATCAGACGGTTCATTTTTCGTTCATTTTCGTCTTTCATTCGATATCATTCACTCGAAGTGACACGTCTGAACATGGAGTGAAACGAAAGTGCCGAATGAATTCACTAGTGAATCAATCCAACAATGTTGGATCGGTTCATTCAGCATCATTCACTCGCACTCCGAATGAACGAAAAATGAACGGTCTGAACACAGAGTGAACGTACACTCGGATTCGGCCGTTTTCTATTCTTTATTTTTGTCAACTCCTTGATCAATTGTTCACAAACTAAACTTATCCCAAGACACACGACTTTATTCTACGCCATATTGTCAGAAAAGATTGGTGAATGTTCATTTGTATTTCATTCTAGCTAAACAGTGTGAACATGGAATGATAGAAAAATTAAGCAATCACTCTAGTGAACATTCATTCCAGTGAACCGTCTGATATCGCCTTAACTGTGCGTCTGTCTGTCTGTGCAGCGTTGCCGCCGATCTTGGTGCCGCGCTGCGAGGGCGAGGCGCGCGCGCTGCCGCCGCCGCCCTACTCGCACTACATCCGCGAGCCTACTGAGCCGTGAGTTTTTTTTAAATACATGACATGACTTGAACTGTATCAGCGCTGGTTAGCCCTCACTACCAGTAGTCTGACTCTGTGTGGGAGTATAACCCGCTAATGGGATTATCTCCGCGTTTATGTAATAGTACATTACATACATAGGGCGGTGAATTCGCGAATGGCCCAGATCGCAGGTGTTTTGCCATAAACATGCGATCTGGAGCTTTACGAATTACCGCACGTGGTTTGTCTAAAGTTTTACGCCTTGCCTTGGCTAGGAAGTGAGGTTTTCTCCGCGCGTACCGCCGCGTCTGTTGACTGCACGGACAAGGCAATTTATGCGAGCGCCTTTTCTTGCTTTTTGATATCTTCCTAGTTTCACCGACGCAAATCTTTGGATCGTCGTGAATGAATACTATTTTCATCATGAATTTCCAGGAATTATAATTTTGAATTCCGGATAGTTTTCCCATCGAAACATTTTGACTGGCAGAGAGCTTTCTTGCAAGAAAATGGCACCAAGATATAATACGAAAATCAAAAACACATTCACTTAACTAAGGTTACTTTAGAGATTTGGTACCACACGCTCTGCTACTATGATGGAAGGCTTCGGGATCACCAGAAAAAAAACAAGTGCTCTGTTCATGTAGTTTAATGTGATTGACGTTGGGCCGACAAAAAAACTGTCATAGAAAATCTTATTCTATTACACTAAACGAGTTTCGAGATGAACGCTCGAAGAAAAATTGAAATGAGTTACCGGGTGGAAGAGACCGGGAATCGAAGCCGGTACCTCTGGATTGCCGGTCCAGCGCGTTAACCTTTCCGCCACTATATCTCCAGCAGCAGTGAACGAGCAAGCGAGTTTGTATAGGTTTACATATAAACCCTATGTTCCAACAGTAAACATTGTACAGTGACACTTTTGTCTGCAGGGAGATGCAATCGGGCGGCGTGGTGGGTGTGGGGGCGCTGACGCACAGCGCCATGTATCTGGAGGCCACTCTAGCGCAACAAGTCCCTGGCAACACCACCGTGCACGTGTGAGTATGTTCCGCAACAAGTCCCTGGCAACACCGTGCACGTGTGAGTATGTTCCGCAACAAGTCCCTGGCAACACCGTGCACGTGTGAGTATGTTCCGCAACAAGTCCCTGGAAACACCGTGCATGTGTGAGTATGTTCCGCAACAAGTTCCTCGCAACACCGTGCATGTGTGAGTATGTTCCGCAACAAGTCCCTGGCAACACCGTGCATGTGTGAGTATGTTCCGCAACAAGTCCCTGGCAACACCGTGCACGTGTGAGTGTGTTCCGCAACAAGTCCCTGGCAACAGCGTGCACGTGTGAGTGTGTTCCGCAACAAGTCACTGGCAACACCGTGCACGTGTGAGTATGTTCCGCAACAAGTCACTGGCAACAGCGTGCACGTGTGAGTGTGTTCCGCAACAAGTCCCTGGCAACAGCGTGCACGTGTGAGTGTGTTCCGCAACAAGTCACTGGCAACACCGTGCATGTGTGAGTATGTTCCGCAAAAAGTCCCTGGCAACACCGTGCATGTGTGAGTATGTTCCGCAAAAAGTCCCTGGCAACGCCGTGCACGTTTTAGTATGTTCCGCTTCAAGTCCCTGGCAACACCGTGCACTTGTGAGTATGTTCCGCAACAAGTCACTGGCAACACCGTGCATGTGTGAGTATGTTCCGCAAAAAGTCCCTGGCAACACCGTGCATGTGTGAGTATGTTCCGCAAAAAGTCCCTGGCAACGCCGTGCACGTTTTAGTATGTTCCGCTTCAAGTCCCTGGCAACACCGTGCACGTGTGAGTATGTTCCGCAACAAGGCCCCGGCGACACCGTGCATGTGTGAGTATGTTCCGCAACAAGTCCCTGGCAACACCGTGCATGTGTGAGTATGTTCCGCAACAAGTTCCACGCAACACCGTGCATGTGTGAGTATGTTCCGCAACAAGTCCCTGGCAACTCCGTGCACGTGTGAGTATGTTCCGCAACAAGTCCCTGGCAACTCCGTGCACGTGTGAGTATGTTCCGCAACAAGTCCCTGGCAACTCCGTGCACGTGTGAGTATGTTCTGCAACAAGTCCCTGGCAACTCCGTGCATGTGTGAGTATGTTCCGCAACAAGGCCCCGGCAACACCGAGCATGTGTGAGTATGTTCCGAAACAAGTCCCTGGCAACACCGTGCATGTGTGAGTATGTTCCGCAACAAGTTCCTCGCAACACCCCTGCTGGCGCCACCCCCCTCGCGCACAGCCCTGCTACGGCAGGCGCCCATTCCGAGCGCGCTCTCCATCCTCAACTCTATGCTCAGCGTAGCTCCACACTGCGATGTGTTCGCTACCAGGTTTGCAAGCGTGATGAATGAATGCAGAAAGTTCTTAGAACGATCTTAAAATGTATTTTACCCTATATCTAGTTTTATATATATACCTATTTGTAGTGTTTAGAATAAGTTTCAGTTATGTTACATGTTAAATGGGTGTTCTTTACCCTTATATTTAATTATTTTAGGTTAAGATCTGTAACGCGTTGGCTTTAGCTGTAAGTTATAGATATGTTATGAATAAATAAAATAAAATGTGTGAGTATGTTCCGCAACAAGGCCCCGGCAACACCGAGCATGTGTGAGTATGTTCCGCAACAAGTCCCTGGCAACACCGTGCATGTGTGAGTATGTTCCGCAACAAGTTCCTCGCAACACCGTGCATGTGTGAGTATGTTCCGCAACAAGTCCCTGGCAACTCCGTGCACGTGTGAGTATGTTCCGCAACAAGTCCCTGGCAACTCCGTGCACGTGTGAGTATGTTCCGCAACAAGTCCCTGGCAACTCCGTGCACGTGTGAGTATGTTCTGCAACAAGTCCCTGGCAACTCCGTGCACGTGTGAGTATGTTCCGCAACAAGTCCCTGGCAACTCCGTGCACGTGTGAGTATGTTCCGCAACAAGTCCCTGGCAACTCCGTGCACGTGTGAGTATGTTCCGCAACAAGTCCCTGGCAACTCCGTGCACGTGTGAGTATGTTCCGCAACAAGTCCCTGGCAACTCCGTGCACGTGTGAGTATGTTCCGCAGCAAGTCCCTGACAACTCCGTGCACGTGTGAGTATGTTCCGCAACAAGTCCCTGGCAACTCCGTGCACGTGTGAGTATGTTCCGCAGCAAGTCCCTGACAACTCCGTGCACGTGTGAGTATGTTCCGCAGCAAGTCCCTGGCATCACCGTGCATGTGTGAGTAGGGTGGTCCACAGTTGTATGGAGAAAAAAAAAGGACATTCAATCTGAGCTCCACATGGCTAATTTTGTTTTGCTATCAAGTAATAATCATTGTACCAAATTAAAATTAATTTGGAAATGATTTACTGGTCGCCCAAACGTGAGACAAATTTCTGATGTTCATATAAATTGCATTTTAAAAACAAAACCGAAAGATGATAATAAAGACTGTTATCTCTTAATCGCTTGCGATAGTTGACGATAGTGATAATTTTATAACTTTTCAATGTCCTTTGCCCACATATAAAGCTTGTTGTAAGTTTTTCTATACTATTTTCTATACGAAAATTGCTACATTTTGGGCGACCTCTAAATGTTATGGGATTGATTTGAAAAATAATGAGTATCATTTTAGTGGGTTTTGGACAAAAAATAACCCTGTGGAGAAATAATATTCAAATATTTTTTTTTTGGACCACCCTAATGTGTGAGTATGTTCCGCTACAAGTCCCTGGCATCACCGTGCATGTGTGAGTATGTTCCGCTACAAGTCCCTGGCAACACCACCGTGCATGTTATTTATACACGGTGTCCGGTATTTAATAGACAATCATCTAACCATGGGATTTATAATATTGGTAAAACAATAAGACTGTTTTCTGGACCATTCTAAGATGCATCCATCATTTTGCATTTTAAACACTGACTAACCATCCTAGACAACATATCAAAAATTAAAAACTACCGGACCGTTTGTAGGGTCACCCCTAGTACTTTAGTCTCTATTCACCGAACTACTTCCTTTGCGGTAATAATCGTGAAAAAGGAATGACTCTAGAACCGCGCGATTATAATTCGACGACGCGGTTGGCTCAGTTTGCAAGCACCTGCCTACTGAGCGGCGGTCCCGGGCTCGTATCCCGGCCAGGGCAAATATTTGTGTGATGAACTCGAATATTTGTGCTTGGGTCATGGTTGTTCCTATGTATTGAAGTATATATTTATCTATATAAGTATGTATATCGTCGTCTAGTACCCATAACACAAGCCTTCTTGAGCTTAATTTGGGACTAGATCGATTTGTGTGAGGTTGTCTGATATTTATTTATTTATAACGCTTGGAGAATCACCCACCTACTCACCCCACCCGGCAAGCCCTTCTTTCCTGGCGTCTGCAGTAATGTACTAATAACGTGCTTGTGTCATAGTCACTGACGTAACTTTTTTGCTTCAGGAGTGCGGCCACCGTGGAGACGCCGCCGCCTGGATACATGAGCGAGGATGGCGACCCGATGGACCACAACGACAACATGAGTGAGTTTGTTGACAATTTGCACATTTTATTTGTAAGAGTACTTGCTTACTCTGACATTTACTTGATAAATATCTTGATAATAGTTTGGAACACGAAAGACGATTTCTTGAGATAATTTGATTTATTTAACTTGATAGGTGTGCACACTTATAGAATAGCGAACATGAATTATGACCGTGAATGAATGAGCATTTTATTGACTAATTACAAAACTTTATACAAACTAAATGCTGATGGTGCAAATGAACATTATGACGCATGTGCAATTTACTTGTACATATTCCGGGGGGCGGATGAGATGAGAGGGAGATGTGTACAAACTTGATAAAGAAAAAATACAAAGATTAAAATTAATTGAAAGTGACTTGTTTAAACTTTGGGGAAGTGGCCTTATCTACTCGCGAAGGATTTGTTGTTTCGCCGCGATCCTGATCATTTTGTTGGCGCGTGTCGCTGGCTGCAGATCGCGGGCCGGCGCGGGGCGGGGGCTGCGCGGCTGTCGCGGGTTCCTCGACGACGGCCGGGGCCGGCGTGGGCGGCACTGTCCATCGAACTCTTCGTATTATGATATACAGTGCTCCTGCTCCTATTACTCCGAGAATCACGTATATCATAGCGTAGTGATGGATATCGTGAAATGATATGTTTTCAGAGATAACTTCAGTATTCTTCAACTGCTCGATCTTCTCTCCGAGATGAGTACTTTCTTTTTGTAAGTCTTCTGATCCTGATTCATTGTTCTGGATGTGAGGTATGGTGATGTTGATGACGTGATTTATTGGTGCCATAACCGGGTTGTATAAGTCCGGCTTCATTTTAATCTCCGACCAATGAGGTTTATGCGGGAACACCGAAAAATTATCAGTCTTAATAATGCAGCCGTGACCTACATTAATAAGCCCGGCGTTCGTCAGCTGATGTGCGGTTACTTGATCCGCGCACAGTGTTCGAACTTGACACTGCTCACAACAAATGTAGATATAAGTATTTAATGCATTACTTTCAATCCAATCATTCTTGCATGTTGTTGTGATAGTCTTGCATCCCGATTTGTCAGTCTCACAAAAGCTGTTGTCGCCTTTCAACTGATACACTGGTTTCTTGATGTAGCAAAAATAAGAGTCTGTTGATATGGAACATACTCTGACATCATTCTCCGAGATGGGAATATACATATCCTTTTTCATGTTAATAGATACGTATTCCGATATAGGTATTACAGTGGTTATCTTGCTTCCAGTCTTCTTGGGTATCGAAATGATCTTAAGAAGTTCGTAACTATCTCGGCTAATAAGAGGTAGTCGTATCTCGAAAATTAAGATATCTTCCATCATCCTTGTTTTCACTTTCAGAAGGTCGTATATCTTGCGCAGATCTGTGCGTAAGTTGTCGATTGGCAGTGAAACGTCTCTTGGCAGGGTGCTGGCTATGGTACTTAATTCGTTAATAAGTTGTTCCGGAGTTAGCAGGTGTAAATTAAAACGTCCATGATAAATGTCCGTGATGGTGTCTAATAACACGTTTTGCATTCCTTTTAAATTGTGGAGCATATTACTTGCTATGGTGGCTCCCAAGTTGAAGTCGTTTATAATATTGTTACTTTCAACCTTTTGTTGCAAATTTTTGAAGGCTTCTCCCAAATTGTTCATGTGTTGATTTATCATTTTATATTGTTGATTCATGATGTCTTCAGTACGTTTCAACAAATTATATTCCGCTTCTACAATGGATGTTTGATTTTTCCAAAGTGCGGCCATATGTTTATTGTTGTCCCGTAGAAGTGTAATATCTTTCTGGTACTGTTCGGCGAACCTCTCGTCTAATACGCCGAATAAACTATTAGCGATGTATCCGACACCGTCGATAAGGCCGCGTCGGGAACGTTGTGACGTCAGTCGCGTGCTTGAATGCTGACTGAGTAACATCTGGTTATAGTATTCAAGTTCCGAGAATCCATGACGTAGCTGTAGTAGTATTATGTCACAATGAACTTGTGTCTTGATAGTTTCGCAGGTATCTTTTAGAAATCGGGTGTACTTTTGAAATGCATTCGTTGCTTGCCAATACGGATCCATGTTATAATAGACTATCAGCTTCCATTCGTCCCGAATAAGCATCATGTCTGCGAATTTATCGAAATATAGCCCTTGTGTTTCTCGAAATGGTATTATGTTGACATCGCATTGTCCGGTGGAGAGGCATGATAAAAATAACAATAATGCGGCAAACATTGATGATAGTGTGAACCTGGCCTTGTTTGGACTAGGTTTTGGGGATTTTCTTGTCAATTTCTCCTTTTCGGGTTCTTGATCAGGTAACGAGTTTCCTTGGTTCAGGTTGGGTAGTTCTTGCTCAGCGTGTTCTGACAAGATGGAGAGCTTGAGTACGGGTCGCTTTAGGATTCCACTCTTCGTTTTCAAGGTCACAACCCTTACATATCCGTCTTGTCCCGGATGTAGCTCTATAACTCTACCCATTGCCCATTTGCCGGGTGGCAGGTTATCATCGTGAATGAGCACGACATCGTTAAGGCTGATGTTGGCGAGAGGTTTCTTCCATTTACTTCTTGAGTTTAACAGCGCGAGGTACTCAGAACGCCATCTCTTCCACAAGTCTTGTAATATTTTCTGAGTTAGTTGCCATCTTGTGCGCAAATCTCTTTCTGTCTCTATTAATGTAAGAGTCGGTCCGTTGTTTAGAAAGTGGGCGGGGGTCAAATAGTTGATATCGTCAGGATCTTCTGATATTGCGCATAGTGGTCTTGAGTTCAGACAACCTTCGATCTGGGCTATTAAGGTGCTGAATTCTTCATAGGTGAGTTTTTGCTCGCCGATGACTCGTTTGAGATGATATTTGAAGGCCTTGACACAACTTTCCCACAAGCCTCCTGCTGTTGGCCAGGCGGGAGCATTGAAGTGCCAGGTGATTTCCATGTCTGATATTGCATCCATAAATTCTTGACCGATGATGTGTTGGATCTCAAGGTATTCTTCCTGAAGTATCTTGCTGGATTTCAGGAAGTTTCGACCATTATCGCTGTAAATATGTAGCGGAGCACCTCTTCGAGCAGCCATTCGGCGCAACGCCGCTATGAAAGCTGAGGCTGTCATGTCAGATACTAGTTCTAAATGGACAGCTTTCGTAGCCATACAGACAAACACGCAGACGTATCCTTTAGTGGTCTTGATACCACGACCCTTGTTTGCCTTGAGGAATACGTGACCCGTGAAATCCACGCCCGTGTGAGCGAAGGGGCGAGATGGATTACTTCTTGCTGCAGGTAAGTCCCCCATTATTTGATGTTGCATGTTTGCCTTTTGTTTTTTGCAGGTCACACATCGACGAATAAATTGCTTGGTTGCGCTGTTGCCTCCGATTATCCAGTATTTATTTCTAATGAAGTTTAGGGTGGTTCGGGTCATGCAAAAGTGTATTATGAAACCCACTGCATTCTTGACATCTTTTTGTAGAATGGCAAGGTTTGCTGTTGTGATTGTATAAACAATTACTACAAAGATTAAGTTTTGTAATTGTTTTTCGTTTAAGTCCCGGCGCCATTTCTTTGAACTCTGGGCAGAAGTATATACCATGATCTTGCTGGCAAACCGGACATTTCCGCTGGTATTCATGTACTCCTTTTGCAGTAGTAGCCTTGTTGCTCGAAAAGTAATGCTTAAAACGGCTTGGTTTATTTTGATTGTTTGATGTAGCAGGTGTAGTCAAACTGGTTCGATTCACAACGGCTTCTTGCTTGCGCCGTGACGATTCCATAGCGGTAAATTTGCCCTCCAAAAATGACAAAAAATCCTTTAATGATGGTAGCTCTCTGGGCTGCTTCAATGATGTCATGTATTCATTGTGAGTTTCGGAATCCAATTTCTGTTGCAATAAATGGACTAATATCGGATCCCAGGTGTCAATGTCGACACCCAAGTTTTTTATACCATTCAGACTTTCTATAGTAACGTCATGAAGTCGCTTGATGTAACTTGAAGTAGCTTGTTGCATCACAGGAAGGCTTATAACGTTGTTTATGTGAGTTGTAAATATCAATTTCTTGTTATTATATCGATGGTTCAATATTTCCCAGCACGTAGTGTAATTGTCGGAACTAATCGGCAGGTGTTGTATGAGTCGTTCTGGTTCGCCCTTAATTTTGCTTTTCAGAAACTGCATTTTCTGTGCGTTCGACAAGCACGGATTACTATGAATGGCTTCAGTGAATAAGTCCTTAAACGAAACCCATTGTTGATATTGACCATGAAATACAGGAATATCTAGACGCGGAGTGGATTTTTCTCTGTGCGACGTTGACCATAACTTGCTGTTTATCTGTTTTTTCATCTCTGCATGCTCCTTTTCATACTTAGTGAATGTATTTTCGTAATGTTCATCCGTGCCGCCAAGTTCACTGTCTATCTCCCAGTGCAGTGAATCGATTGCAGCCCAGCGGGAGTCCAGAGACTTAAGGATATCCTCAAGCTCCCATTTTTCTCCAACACTGTCCAGCTTGATATTAGCCAGCGTTCGAGCTAATGCCTTGAAATTGCTACTTTGTTTACGCAACATTTCATCTAACTTGCTGTTATTTCCTTGCGAGGTAAATGAAGACTCAGGCTGATGTTTACAGCTTCCGGGTACTGGTGCTTGTTGTTGTCGTGGCGTCGGTTGAACGTTGAGCGGGTTTGGTTTGGCTTGTTCCGTGGGCGTTGGAGGGGTTGTATTTTGAATTAATTCTCTTGTTTCTATGTAGGCACTATACGTGTCATCATAAAGATTGTTGAAGAAGTAGGCATGATTAGGATTGTTGAACTCACGTAACTTTTCGTCATTGATGTGGAACTCTTCCCAGTGCAGGTCGAGAGAAGATAACTTCCTTTTGATGTACTCTGCTGTCTTGCGATCCTGGCTATCTTTTTTGAAATTAGTCTTCACTTGTTTAATTAAACTTTGTAGTTGAATCTGACTTTGATATAAATCCTCCATATTACAACTTCTTGATCACTAGTAATTTGAAGAAATAAATTAAAATTCTTGCTTTATAACTGCTTGATAAACGGCGATATACTTGCTTGATCGCCCTTCTTGCTATGTCGTGTTCAATTTGCTTGCTTAATTTTTGATTTTTATTGTTCGCGTATATATGTAAGCCTTGTTGCTTGATTTCTGACCTTGTTGTCTTGCTTGATGTCTTGATAACTGCTTGCTGATTCAGTATTATCTCTCGTGCTCTGCCGCTTGATCCGCCTTCTCAACCCAGTCGGTGGAACCCGCTTGTGGGAAGCCAACTAAGTTGAAAATAATCAAACGAAACGAGCACAAAAGATCCGGCTCGAAGGACCAATAATGTAAGAGTACTTGCTTACTCTGACATTTACTTGATAAATATCTTGATAATAGTTTGGAACACGAAAGACGATTTCTTGAGATAATTTGATTTATTTAACTTGATAGGTGTGCACACTTATAGAATAGCGAACATGAATTATGACCGTGAATGAATGAGCATTTTATTGACTAATTACAAAACTTTATACAAACTAAATGCTGATGGTGCAAATGAACATTATGACGCATGTGCAATTTACTTGTACATTATTTGTTTTCACTTTATTTTCTGTATACGGGGTGTGGCATGTAACAGGAGCAATCAATTAAAATATGCATTTTACTAATATACATACGGGTTGTCACGGGTTGGTAGGGTGTCCCGTTCTCGAGAACGGGACGATTTGTATGGAGAGAGAATGTTCTCGAGAACATGTCCCATACAAAATTAGGAAAGTTTCCGGAGATTATCAGAAACGGCACATCGACATGGTTCAAATCTGTTCGCGATTCATCATCAGGAGAGCCGTCAGTCGCTGCGGACAAACTTAATCTCGACGACGACGATCTGAGTAAACCCGTTTTGTATGTGTTTTAATATGTCTGAGAAAACTTCTTTGTAAAATAGATTCTACTTTTCTAATAGAATAATATTTGCTCAGCAACTTTAAAAAGAAAACAGTTTTCAGAATTTTCAGAAGTTAATTATTTCAAACAATTGACAACATTTCAGATCTTTAACAGATGTTTTTTTTTCCGTATGTAAGCTCTCAACAACATAAAAAGTCATTCGTTTTTTTTTACATAGACACCAGACTAAAATACCCTTCCATTGGAGTTAGTAAGTACATTTTAATAAATGAATATAAAATAATTAAATAATCTTATAAAAACAATGAGTATATAATTTACCTTAAAAAAGGAAAAGTAATAATAATTTAGTCTTAAGAACATGAAATTTTATCAATTAAATTGTATTTTCAAAGTACGCCATCCAAAATTGACATCACCTAAGCATTGAATTGACATAGCTATCACTGTACTTAAATATTTCGCAATACATTAGTTGTGTGAATAAACATTATTTTACAAATTATGATTTAATAAACGTTATTTTTAAATGTTTCTGAACAAGTGCTGTTCAGTTTGAAGGGTAGAATCCTTTCAATTTATTGCTCCTATTACAGGCTACACCTGATATATTTTCTCTGCCGTGATTCTTTAGAAGCCAGCCAACATCTGCCTGCAATGTCCATACGGCCTTTTAAAGATCACGGCAGAACTACCCGCTTTTCGTATCCCCCTAAACGTTTAATACAGTTATAAGACAATTAAAAAAGAAACACACCCGACACAAGTACCTGGTCACCATGAGGCCCTCATTCGATGAGTGATGTAGAAAATGCTGCTAAAACTAAATATATAACTACAAAACTTTGAATTCTTAGCTTCAATTTTGGCCTAGATCTCGTCACTTGTTCCAATTAAAGCTGAATATTTTGGAAACTACTGGTCATATTTCCACCTGTCTTCGCGGACATAGTGAAGCTTAAATCTTCTTCAATGAAACTCATAGATCTTCAACAGTTTTAATAATAAAATACGTAAAAATGTACAGAGCTACATGTCATTCGTATCGAGTCGGTAGTATTAATAAAAAACGAAACACGGTAGACATACAAAAGTATATACAAGTGCCTGGTAAATCTTAGAGGCAACATTGTGTCGCTTCTCGCTTCTTTAAGATGACTGTCAGGCTCCTAGGCAGGCCTGAACACCACCAAACATAGCCAAGACTCGACGAACGAGTCTTCCGATTAAGAAAACCACACTCAAATTGATCCATCCGTTTAGGCGCGAATACACAGATACACATATTACACCCCTTTTTTTTATGATTACCCTACTACATCGGTTACCTGTTCATGCTGGCGTCAATTCAGTTCACCACTCTGCTCCGAATGACGAAAGAATGATCGTGTTACCCTTTCTGACTGACGGTGCGACTTATGAACTTTACGATCAGGCCCGGTCTTACAGGGTCAGGGCCCCTAGGCACTTGGCATTTGGGGCCTCTCCTAAGAAAACAAGTATCCAAGTCCCGCTTCTGGGACTAGGGCCCCTCGGCTGGCGAGGCCCCTAGGCCGGGACCTTGTGGGCTTAGGGGTCAATACGGTACTGGTTACGATATGGGTGGAATTGAAATACTTAGTAGTTTATGCAACTGGGTCAATCAACTATTTTCTGCCACTCGTTGCCATGGTGATGTCCCCTAGGTCACTTTTCTAAAACTACGATTTTCCGTGGTTATATTTAGTAAAAGCTTTGTAATTTAAGCAGTCATAAGCCCATTCTTATGTAGACTATCTCCTGACAATACCAGTAACATAAATTATCAACACTTTTCTTAGAAGTTTAATCACTATTCTCCCCTGGGTCACGGGACAGAATAACAGCAAGAAAAAGTTGACCCACACAACTGCTACATAATGGGAGGTCTTAAAACCACGAGTGTGGTTTTCATAATAGGATCACACGAGTGCTTTAAGACCTAATTATGTACAGTTGCATACACTACTTTATCTACACACATATTCATAATCATTATCATAGATTTTCTCGTATGAAAATATGAAACACTCAGTTCTGCCAGTCAGTCCTCGGGGCAGAGGAACACATGAGGTGACCCGCGCGGCGGGGAGGATTTTGATCAAAATTGATACTGTCGCGGTGGCTTCGGTATTGTTATGAAATTACATCTCTGATTTTGTTCGCTGCCAAGTAATGTAGGTCCTTCCCTATAATATCTGAACCTGTTATAGGAATAGGCTATTTGACTGATGTTGAATTCTACAGCGTACTGTAGTTATATGAATAAAATTAGCTAAATATTTCACGAAACAAAGAAAAAAAATCCAGAAACATGTATCTTTTTTGGAAATATGTGACTTCAAAGGTACGCTAATTTCATGATATTTTTTTTTAATCCAAAATAAATTTTGAAAATGTTTTCAGAATCCTCATAATTTTACAAACAATAATTGTATGACAACTATGAACTTAAACGCACTTTTTCACGGTGAAAATGACAAATTTCTTAATTTTTCCATACAATTAATGGTACCTATACCGGCCTGTGACGTCACTAGCCTGACGCGTTTTGTATGGAGCGTTTTTAGCGCTACGTAGGAATGTTGAACTTTGACGGTCATTTCTGACTTTTAGAGCAGTTTAAATGTAGTCAGTCCCATATAGACATTTGATCACAATAAAAAATAGAATCGATTGACATCCTCAAAAAAAATGAGTCAACATGCCTATTAAACAAGATGGGTGTAGATAATGAATTATGAGATGTGATCTGGTCCCTCAGACTTGGCGCGCCTGACGCCGCCGCCCGGCGGGCCGGAGGCGGCGCCCGTGCTGTACCACGAGCCCGCGTTCTGGTGCAGCATCAGCTACTACGAGCTGAACACGCGCGTCGGCGAGACCTTCCACGCCAGCCAGCCGTCCATCACCGTCGACGGGTTCACTGACCCCAGCAACAGCGAGAGGTGAGCGGCTAGCGAGGGAACTGGTGACCAGTACATCCTGACAGCCTTCTGATGCAGCATCAGCTACTACGAGCTGAACACGCGCGTCGGCGAGACCTTCCACGCCAGCCAGCCGTCCATCACCGTCGACGGGTTCACTGACCCCAGCAACAGCGAGAGGTGAGCGGCTAGCGAGGGAACTGGTGACCAGTACATCCTGACAGCCTTCTGATGCAGCATCAGCTACTACGAGCTGAACACGCGCGTCGGCGAGACCTTCCACGCCAGCCAGCCGTCCATCACCGTCGACGGGTTCACTGACCCCAGCAACAGCGAGAGGTGAGCGGCTAGCGAGGGAACTGGTGACCAGTACATCCTGACAGCCTTCTGATGCAGCATCAGCTACTACGAGCTGAACACGCGCGTCGGCGAGACCTTCCACGCCAGCCAGCCGTCCATCACCGTCGACGGGTTCACTGACCCCAGCAACAGCGAGAGGTGAGTGGCTAGCGAGGGAACTGGTGACCGGTACAGCGCCATCTTTGGTAAAATTTTCTTTGTCCCCTCATAGTCAAAATCAAAGTCAGTCAAAATATTCTTTATTCAAGTAGGCCTAGCTACAAGCACTTTCGAATCGTCAGTTACAGAGAGCAGAGCAATTTATTGATAAACTTATACTAAAAATAAAATAAAAAAACATAAAAAACAACATTATAGAAATAAAAGAAAAATCCTAAAAAGGATCGTCAACACAAAAAAAACCGGCCAAGTGCGAGTCGGACTCGCGCACCGAGGGTTCCGTACAAACACTTTCCATCCCTAAGTGGTTAAGTTAAGTTTGCACCTGGTATGTATAGCGCCCCATATAAATTAGGTGCAAAGTTAGGTATTAAAAAAAAAATTTATGGTTTTCGTAATTATTCCTTTATCTATGCTATAAGACGTTGCTTCGTACCAAATTTCAAGATTCTGAGTTCACGGGAAGCACCCTGTAGGTTTTGATTCCCTTGCAAGTGTCGAAAATTTGCGGCATAAACGGCTGTATCTTTTGATTGCGTTGGCTTAGAAGTTTGATTTTTTCACAGCTTCAAGGGACAGTAGACCTGAGTAATTGATATAAATTTCAGCTTCATACCTCCACGCGTTCCTGAGAAAAAGGGTCTTGACAGACGGACGGACGGACGGACAGACGGACAACAAAGTGATCCTATAAGGGTTCCGTTTTTTCCTTTTGAGGTACGGAACCCTAAAAAGTATATAAATAAAAAAACTAGAGGCTAGAATATTTCTAGAATAAAACTCTAAATGTCAATAATTATAATAAGAATTATTAAAATAAAAATATCAGTACCCTGATAGGTAGGTACTCGTTACAATAATTACACATAACATTGCTTGATTTTCACTAATCCCACGACACGTTATCATTCATGTAGTCTTGAGTGCTATAATAAGCTTTAGAAATAAGTTTACGTTTTACATAATTCTTGAATTTACCAACAGACAAGTCAGTTACGCTTCTAGGAAGTTTATTATAAAATCTTACACAGTTACCCATGAATGATTTTCTTATTTTATGGAGGCACTGCGAGCTTATGCTTATTTCTAGTATTAATATTATGTATAAGAGTATCACAGTTCTTCTTAAAATTGGCAATGTTCTTATGTACATACATAAGATTCTCATAAATGTATTGACAATGCACTGTCATTATATTAATGTCCTTAAACTTATCTCTAAGCGAGTCTCTATGGTGCATTTTATATATCGCACGAATAGCCCGTTTCTGGAGAACAAAAATTATATTAATATCTGACGCACTGCCCCAAAGTAATATGCAATACGACATAATGCTATGGAAATAACTAAAATATACTAATCGAGCTGTTTTCACGTCTGTTAATTGACGGATCTTACTAACTGCAAAAGCTGCAGAACTCAGTCTATTCGAGAGATTAGCAATATGGGGACCCCATTGGAGCTTAGAATCTAATGTAATACCGAGAAAAACTGTGCTATCAACTAGTTCCAGTTCCTCATCTTTAACAATAACACTTGCTTGCTCGTGTATAACGTTACTCGTGACAAACTTAACACATTTAGTCTTTTTCTCATTTAACAATAAATTATTTACATTAAACCAATTCACTACTTTACATATAGCATTGTTTACGTCATTATAAGATTGTTGGTTTCGTGCGACTTTGAAAATAAGTGAAGTATCATCCGCAAACAAAACTATATCATGGTGGGTCTTTATGAGCTGTGGCAAGTCGTTAATGTAGATAAGGAACAAGAAGGGTCCCAATATTGATCCTTGCGGCACACCCATAGAGACTAATGACCCAGGTGATCGCTTTCCATTCACATCAACCCTCTGTATTCTATCATTTAAATAAGATTCTAACAATTTCAGTGCCGATCCTCTAACTCCATAGTGGTGTAGTTTCCTGATCAGTGTCTCATGATTATCGCAGTCGAAGGCCTTAGATAAATCACAGAAGATACCTAAAGCATCTCGTGATTCCTCCCAGGCATCGAAAATACATTTTACTAGCTCGACTCCAGCGTCGGATGTCGCGCGACCCCGCGTAAAACCAAATTGCTTGTTATGCATTAAATTGTTCAAATTAAAGTGTCTTAATAATTGAGACAAAATTAACTTTTCAAAAATTTTACTAAATGTTGGTAGTACAGATATTGGTCTAAAGTTATTGGGGTCAGAAGTACTACCTGATTTAAATAAAGGAGTTATTTTACTATGTTTCATCAGATCAGGAAACTCACCGCAATCTACACTGTTATTGAATATAACTACTAAGTCAGGCGCTATGATATCAATGAGGGATTTGACAGCATGGACGGAGACCCCCCAGAGGTCACTAGTTTTTTTGACATTAATCGATTTAAACGCCTTTACTACATCTGAGGTACTGATATGTTCAAAACTAAGGTCTCTACTACATTCTGGGACGTTATCTTTTAACAAAGTAACGGCTGATGAGGGTGATGAGTTTAAAAACTTTGTAGTGGACACTGGTATATCGGTGAAAAAGTTTTCAAATTCTGTTGCTACATCTAAACTAGAATCTATAATTTTACCATCAATATTTAATTTAGGATCACTAATAGCATGCCTCGATTTACCAGTTTCCATATTAATTACTTTCCAGGTGGTTTTGATAATATCAGAACTAGTCTTGATTTTCTGGGATAAATAATTGCGTTTAGCAATATGACAATCAATTATGAATTGCTTCGAATACTGTTTTACGTGTTTTTTAAATTCATCACTCGTATTAAACCGCCGCTCCTCGTACAAGGCGTACAGTGCTTGTCTGCGTTTGTGTAAGTCCGCAGTAGCCCATTCACTAAAGCAGTAGCCCATAACGCCGAAACGGCGCTCGGATTTTAACCAGTTGGACATCCAAAGATGGTTATAGCTTACTTTTTACCTGACTACGTTCATGACTTCCACAGGGACGAAGTTAGCAGGCACCTTCTAGTTTGCTAATACAAGTTATCGTTTCAGGTTCTGCCTGGGCTTGCTATCGAACGTGAATCGCAACGAGGTAGTGGAGCAGACGCGCCGGCACATCGGCAAGGGCGTGCGGCTGTATTACATTGGCGGTGAGTAGGTACACTCGTCCGCACTTTAATAACTAGCGAGCCGCCCCGGCTTCATACTATGCTTTATACGTAGTGATAAAAAAAATGTATTACATTGGCGGTGAGTAGGTACACTCGTCCGCACTTTAATAACTAGCGAGCCGCCCCGGCTTCATACTATGCTTTATACGTAGTGATAAAAAAAAATGTATTACATTGGCGGTGAGTAGGTACACTCGTCCGCACTTTAATAACTAGCGAGCCGCCCCGGCTTCATACTATGCTTTATACGTAGTGATAAAAAAAAATGTATTACATTGGCGGTGAGTAGGTACACTCGTCCGCACTTTAATAACTAGCGAGCCGCCCCGGCTTCATACTATGCTTTATACGTAGTGATAAAAAAAAATGTATTACATTGGCGGTGAGTAGGTACACTCGTCCGCACTTTAATAACTAGCGAGCCGCCCCGGCTTCATACTATGTTTTATACGTAGTGATAAATAAAATAAATGTCAGACAATCTCACAAATCGATCTAGTCCCAAATTAAGCTCGAGAAGGCTTGTGTTATGGGTACTAGACTACGATATACATACCTACATAAATAAGTTAATATATGTATACTTACTATAATACATAGAACAACCATGACCACAAATATTTGCCCTGGCCGGGATTCTAACCCGGGACCGCTGGCTCAGTAGGCAGGTCTGTACAAACTGCACCAACCGCGTCGTCACGTCACTTTTTACTCTGTTGTACAGATTAGTACAGTTAGCTTTAGAGTTAACATTTCTTTGCCAATACCGGCAAGCACATAGGGAAATCGGTTATTGGTTAAATTATCATTTATTAATTTGCGTTTTTATATGAAATTGACATGATGACAATGGACGTCAAATAAAAATAAGGATGACAATCGATCCTATTTTTATTGGGATCAAAATAATGTCTATATGATACTAACTACACTTAGACTGTTCCAAAAGTCAGAAATGATTGAAAAAAACCATATTCCTACGGAGCACTGGAAACGCTCTGAGACGTGACGTCATTCCTATGTTGGGTACCAATATTTGTATGGAGAAAATAAGTAATTTGCCATTTTGACCGTGAATGTGTAGGTAATGCTTGGGAATGTTAACCAAAATAACGATGACGGCAGTTTGGAATGATGTAGACGAATGAATATGAGTATGAATTGTATTTTAATGTTAATATCGGCCCCATGGCTCTCTACCTACCGTGCTATCAGAAATCCGGTGCCTAATAGGGTGAATCAACTTTTAAGTGCACCTTGTTGCTATGGTTACGCAAAATGTGTCCCTCGGACAACCTAAGCATTTTTCTATGAAACAGTATGAAGATGTCACTTGGACAGTCGCCATCAGATTTATCGCTGGACAACACGACTCTTATTGACTTGGCGTTACAGTATATGTTCAGGTATTTATGAACGCCTTATATGCTGCGATACATTTGATGGCGACAAGACAACGGGGACATAGTAAACAACACAAAAAGTTTATTCACCCAATAACGCTATATTTGTTTTGTCCACAGGCGAAGTATTCGCGGAGTGCCTGAGTGACTCTTCTATCTTCGTGCAGAGCCCCAACTGTAATCAGCGCTACGGCTGGCATCCCGCCACCGTTTGCAAGATACCACCAGGTAACGAGACTAACTCACAATCCGAGGAGTTGTTCGGATTGATTCCTGCGGCCTCTTTCCGCCATCGTTCAACGCGACAATCCTTTCATCCTCACCACTTAGATAGTTGGCGGTCCACAACTGTGCGCTTTTCTAGAAATTTCCTGCCTCGCACGACTGCATTGTGGAATGAATTGTAGCTTGCGGTATTTCCGGACCGATACGACCTTCAAACCTTCAAGAAAAGAGCGTATTCCCACCTGAAAGGCCGGCAACGCACTTGTGACTCCTCTGGTGTTGCAGGTGTCTATGGGCGACGGTAATCGCGCACCATCAGGCGATTCGTTTGCTCGTTTGCCCCCTATGACATAAAAAAAAAATCTAACCCCGGCTCCACACTATCGCGAAGTTGGTCGAAGTATGAGTCCGCAGTCAAGTGCTTCTCCACATTTCGCCCCACCTCGGTCAACTTCGCGAGTAGTGTAGAGCTAGGGTAAGATTAAATCCCACCACTGGGAAAAGGCTTCTTCACTCTTCTTCCATTGTCCCCAGTTTCGGGCTAGTGCCTAGTACTGGCCATTCCTTTATAAAGGAGAGTCTTCCATAGTCAGGCATGGCGCCGCGCGCCCATACAAAACAAAAAGGCGACCACCAGTCACCACCACTATTATCAACATCATCATCACCTTCAACAATATCATCACCACCACCATCATCACCATATTCGTCATCATTATTGTCACCTCCAGCATTACCATCATCAATACCAACAACATCACTATTTTGCGAGTTAATGCTTACCTATGCACAGTACACAACCATTTCAAAATGATTTCCCCAGCCAAGATTTATAACTATTCTGTGTTTATGGTTGACTGGTTAGTTGGAATCTCTCATGACATGAAATCCACCATTTGACATTATTTTTAATGTGCAAAAAAGTTTAAATAAATAATGCTTAAACCATTGATACAAAAATCAAAGCTCGAAGAAAAATTGGTGAAAGAGACCGGTAATTGAACCCGGTACCTCTGGATTACCGATCCAGCGTGTTAACCTTCCACCACCCTAACGCCCAGACAACCTTTCGAATTTTTCCTTACGCTTTGTGTGTCGATCTTTGCATTGTTTATTTGAAAGGCTTTACACCTTAGTTCTTTAAGCTTTGATCTTCGTATCAATGGTTTAATATAAAAATTGACGTGTATACCCACATAAAAAAATTAGACATTACATCCATACATATTATCCATACTATAATATTATAAATGCGAAAGTGTGTCTGTCTGTCTGTTACCTCTTCACGCTTAAACCGCTGAATCGATTTTGATGAAATTTGGCATGGAGATAGTTTAAGATCCGAGGAAGGACATAGGATAGTTTTCATCCTGGAAATTATCCCTAAAAAGATTGAAAAGTGAGTATGTAACTCATGATGACATTGATGACCCTGTAGGAAATGTAATGATTTGACCAAAAGCACAATTGCTCTTACATTTGCTTAGGCGCTTTTAATAATCCCTTTTATTAATTAAGGTGATTAGGTGGATATCTATCGCGTTGTACGAGGTTGCTTCCATACTTCCAAGTTCCACGCGGTCGTAGTCGCGGGCAAAAGCTAGTGTTTCATAAATTTATAAATTATTTTTATTTGGCACAGGCTGCAACTTGAAAATCTTCAACAACCAGGAGTTTGCGGCGCTGCTGTCCGCGTCCGTGTCGCAAGGCTTCGAGGCGGTGTTCCAGCTCACGCGCATGTGCACCATCCGCATGAGCTTCGTCAAGGGCTGGGGCGCCGAGTACAGGTACTGTAGTGCTACAACCCCGCAAACTTAGAAAATCTCCAACAACCAGGAGTTTGCGGCGCTGCTGTCCGCGTCCGTGTCGCAAGGCTTCGAGGCGGTGTTCCAGCTCACGCGCATGTGCACCATCCGCATGAGCTTCGTCAAGGGCTGGGGCGCCGAGTACAGGTACTGTAGTGCTACAACCCCGAAAACTTAGAAATCTTCAACAACCAGGAGTTTGCGGCGCTGCTGTCGGGGGCTTCGAGGCGGTGTTCCAGCTCACGCGCATGTGCACCATCCGCATGAGCTTCGTCAAGGGCTGGGGCGCCGAGTACAGGTACTGTAGTGCTACAACCCCGAGAACTTAGAAAACTACTTTTTCTTTTTTTATTGTTTTTTTTTCTTTTTTATTGTTTTTATATTCGTTTTTTTTTTGTTTTCTTTTTTCCTGTTTTTTTTATTCTTTTTTTTTCTTTTCTGTCTTGTTTTTCCTTTTTTTTTAACGCTATTCTGAGATTACAGAATAGATGAAATTTCATTTCCGTTATTTAATCTGCTTCTCAAAAACGTACAATATTGTTTACTTAAGCTTAAGCCATGAAAGGATTTGAGAACTTCAATCTTTTGTACTGGAAAATTTTGCAATATGTCACTTAGCCATGTATTCCTCTAATTCAAGAATTATATTTTTTTCATTTGTTTTTGGTACATTACAGGCGTATGCTCACTGTGCGGAACTGCCCTCAGTTTACTCATTATATAATTAGTATCAGTATTATCAAAGTATCATATCCAGGCATCGGATATTCGGATCGGATCGATATTTACCTAAAGTTGACAAAATCCTATTGCTATCTCACTCATACGTCAAACAAAGCTGCCTATATCTACGACCGAATAACAAAGCCGCCGCCAAAGTTTAGGTAAATATCGATCCGAATATCCGATGCCTGATCATATCAGCAGAAAAATTACAAATTTTCCTAAAGGTTATTCACAACGACGGGAGTCGTGCGTTGCCCTCATCAAACGGGTTCCCATGGTCCTGACTACGTCGGTCACGTTTTTGAGAACCTTTTAACGCTGCGTCATCCTGTACGCGGTCTCAATGTATACGTTGTTTGCTTTCAGACGACAGACAGTGACCTCCACGCCATGTTGGATCGAGCTGCATCTGAACGGGCCGCTACAGTGGCTGGACCGTGTGCTGACACAGATGGGATCTCCCCGCTTGCCTTGCTCCTCCATGTCCTAGGTATGCACACACACACACACACACACACACATACAAAGACGCAGACACACATACACAGATCACAAACATTGTCCTCCACGCCGTGTGTGACACTCAGATATATTTGTCCTCGCTCATTACCTTCGCTCGTTCAAATAATTTATATTTTAATTATTTACATTATCTTATTTTTCGTTTACTCTCTACCCTAAGGTTGACTGGAAAAGATCGCTTTTTAGCGATAAGACAGCCTGTTGTTACCAACTTTATTTTATTTCTTTGTGTTTTCTTTCTATTTTGTGGTGCGCAAAGAGAGTATTTAAAAATCTCTTCGTGTTCTAATGGCTTAGTTTGAGCCCCTTGTCAAACAATTTTTTAATTATTTTATTATTTTATTTTTATTGCACAAAAGAAGATATCGTACTCAAAAGGCAGATTTAATGCCATGAGGCATTCTCTACCAATCAACCTCAGGGCTAAGCAGAGAAACTGTAGGCGGTGCAACTAACTTACCTACACAATAAGTACCAAAACATAATTATAATACTTTTACATAATACTTCCTATTCAAACTTACAAATATATATGTACATAGGTACAACTAATACAATAAATACATACATAATGTAAATAAGTAAGTATATACAAAGAAAAAAAATCGACGCGGTTGGCTCAGTTTGTAAGGACTTGCCTACTGAGCCGGCGGTCCTGGGTTCGAATCCCGGCCAAGGCAAATATTTGTGTGATGAACTCTAATATTTGTGCTTGGGTCATGGTTATCTATTTATATATTATGTATATTGTCGTCTAGTACCCATAGTACAGTCGCCATCAGATATATCGCAGCATATAAGGCGTTCAAAAATATGTAAACACAACTCTTATTGACTGGGCGTTACAGTGCATGTTCATATATTTATGAACGCCTTATATGCTGCGATATGTCTGATGGCGACTGTACAAACTTTACTTAGTTTGGGACTAGGTCGATTTATGTAAGACTAGCTCTGCCCCGCGGTGTTACCCGCTCATCCCACGGGAACACTACATTTATTCGGGATGAAAAGTATCGTATGTCCTTCCCCGGGACTGAAATTATCTATATACCAAATTTCATCTAAATCGGTTCAGCGGCTTAAGCGTGAAGAGGTAACAGACAGACAGACAGACAGACACACTTTCGCATTTATAATATTAGTATGGATTGTCCCTTAATATTTATTTATTTTAATTTCTGTTGCAGAGCCCCACAGCATAAGAAGCACCGACAGTTAAAAGTAAGCGTAGCTCAAAACAAATTGAATACCTCTACATGAGTCTTAGTAACTATAATTATTGCTAAATTTTTATATAGCTCTGCAAGTTTGGACACGTTAGACGGGTCTGACACTGATTTTACCGCCCGGCCACGGACAGGGCGTTAGCGGTAGACCTGGGCTTAGACGCACTTGTGACTCTGGTGTTGCAGGTGTCTATGAGCGACGGATTGGTATAAAAAAACATGGTATGGCATTCCGGAATGACAGGCCAGACTTGTGACGTCATCACGCTAGGATTGGTTGGTTGGTTCTGTCAATCCGTTTCTGTGTTGCCAGTGGTGTATCATAATACTCCCCTTTTCTCTTGGTACCTGTATGAATGTCTTAAAATCAAGAGCATATCTGGGACAAGCCGGGGCATCTATACGAAAGTTATGTAGCAAAATATTTTATCGACATAAAATATATCGATGTTACTGTCAAGATCTAAATGCTATCCAACATATTTTTTTCTTTTTATTTTAAAATAAAAACAATTTAACGTCTTTTTTTCGTTTATTTTAAAATGGTTTTCATAGTAAGTGCACAATCAATATTTTTCCCATATTCGTCAGTATAAAATATTGCCGTCTAGATGAAAATATCCACTTTATCAGACCTCTGATATCGAACCATTATAGTAATCGAGAATATTCAATGAGCACATATATGAATATCTTTATAAATCGACATATTTTTTATCGATATTAAAGCCTTATGAACGTGCCCCGAGTTAGTATGATCAAGAGTGTTTAAAATCAATTATTACGACAAACAAAATAACATTTATTCGAAGAACATGACAATTGTAATGCAATTTTTTTTTTACGACTGGCGGCGAACTTTTTTTTCTCTATAATTATTTTGTTACCATAAAGCGGCAACTAATCAGGGACGTAGAAAGGCTGCCTTGCCGGAGTGTCATACCTTGTTTTCTTATATCATGGATATAACAACATTTGATATAATGTTTGATATAACAACAATAAGCATAATTTCATTAGGTATAATTTCAATTTCAAAGAAATTCCTTCAACAATGGATCGAGACTGATGGAGACAACTGATCAAGAATACGCTACCTTGTGATCACGATCCTCAGGAATGAGGGACCGACTAAAGAAGTAGATAATTTCAAGATAACCTAACACTCCTCGCTTCGCTCGTCGTCGTACCTAACAATGACTACAGGTTTACTTTTTCGTATGAGCAGTTAGTGTGTTGAGCCTTTAAACGATTTAAACGATATCAAACGATTATTATACCATATGGTATTATGCCATGTGAAATTATAACAAATGTTATTACTGTTACCAATATTACTTGTTATATTGACCAATGTTATGTCACAAGTTGTTATAGCTACCAACCCGCTATGATTTTGTTTTTTCCGCTCGCCGCTGTCGCTGGTCGCGCGTAGCCGTGGCCGGACGGGTAGGGCCACAGTGCGGTTGTTTAAGGCAGCGTTATTGGAATTGTAAGCAGCGCAGAGCGCTTGCGAGGATAACACCAGATTGTTATTGATATGAATAGTATTTTATGCCTGTAAGAGCATTTTTCAAAGAATTTCGTGTTCAAAATACAAAGGGCTTGCCGGATGAGTAGGTTGACAGATAGTGATACGAAGCCGGGGAGCCCTTTTCACAGCTAGATAGTACTTTTCTCAAACATACGCAATGAAAAAAAAATACACCACTCGTAAAATCAGCTGTTTAGCCTGTTCATGAACACAGACGCCATGTTTAAAAATAATTAGACCTTAAATTTTGTATGAAATTCCTTTATGGTTCTCTCGAGTTGTTCAGCCCGAAAGGTGATACTTCCAAGCCTGTTATAAACGCACTTTATGCATGTTTGAGAAAATGTTTGCTAACGGTGCTATAATGCATTGTCGTGTAATCTACACTCGCATACCAGATTTACCGATCTAACCACTATAAGTAGGTGAAAATGTATTTGTTTTTTGAGAAATGTTCTAACAACCGCTCTATACCCATATAAATTAAGCTAGTTTTGGGATTGTACAGAACCCGACGAGTTTTTAGGGTACCGTAGACGTGGAACCCGGGAATATTGTAAAAAGCACATAACTTGTATGTAAAGACACATAATAATGTATAGTTTTATATCAATCAACTACCTTTAGATGGTATATTTTTACACCGCATATTTACTAGTACACTGGCGAGCAAATCAAGGTGTTTATATTAAAGGTACCATTTTTAAATTACCCAAATCTTCATCAGGTTCGTGTTTCATTATATTTGATACGAATAACCTTAATAAAAAATCTAAAACACCCCCGATAAGTAGCTGGTCATCATCAGGCCATCAGTGATATAGAAAACGCTACTAAAACTGAATAGGTATATGGAATGAGCTCCCTGCCGAGGTGTCCCTTGGGCTACAGTATGCGGTTCTTCAAGAGGGGAGTAAATAGGTTCTTAACCCTTTGAGCGCCAAGCGGCAAAGCAATTCACCGTGCTACTGACGCCAAACAAAAAAAAAAAGTGCTCCAAAATCAACAGAGATTGAAAAACACAGATAGTGGTTTGAATTAGCATGTTTTTGACCATTGAAATTTTTGACGTCAATAGGCGTCGTTGGCGTCAGTGGCACGAATTTTCGATGACCTGATTTGCCGTCTTTGGCGGTCAAAGGGTTAAAGGGTCGGCAACGCGTGTGATGCTCCTGGCATCGCAAGCGTCCATAGGCGGCGGTAACTGATTAACATCAGGCGGGCCGCTTGCTTGCTTGCCACCGTCATAGTATAAAATATATATGTATATACCTTGGTATGCTCGCCAGTGTAAACACAGTATATTTTCTAGTCTAACGAACATTGATTTTGTACATTAATGATAATTATAAACATTAAAATGTGAAATTTTAATAGCTTACAGTTTCTAATATTGGGTTAGATTTTGACTTGAAATATACGTCTTGTTTAATTAATTTAAGGATTAGATTATTATCGAGGATTTTTTCTGTTTCGACCATTTTCATTAGGTTTCGCGTTAATAGTTGTCTCAATACTTGGGGGCTATCCATTAATTACGTAAGGTTTAATAGGGTGGTTCGTAAAAAATACGACTATGAGAAATTTCTTACCTAGTGATGGACGGGTCAAAAATACCCAAAATTGACCCTATTAATGAATGCCCCCTTGTATCCTGCAAGATCAGAAGTAATTTATGATCTGACGTTTTAGGAAGGTGATATATTTGCTTTATGATTATAAGACGTTTGAAATAGAAAAAGGAAATTAATATTCTTATTAAAACTTTTCTGAGACTTCTCTAATAATTATTATAAACGGTTTAAAATTAAAACTTCCATAAAAGTAAAACGGCCCGACATGTTTTGAACTCGTATGGAGTTCTTCATCAGGGTCATCTTTGACGACGAGGTTGGCTGCGTGGTAGTAGAGCTACTGAGCCAGCGGTCCTGGGTTCGAATCCCGGCAAGGGCAAATATTTGTGTAATGAGCTCGAATATTTGTTCCTGGGTCTCTTATAGGCACAAAAAAAACATCCATGGATGTTTTTTTAGTGCCTATAACACAAGCATACTAGAGCCTACTTTGGGACTACGTCTTTGTGTGGGGTAGTCCGATGAATAAATTATTTATTTATTTCTTATCAGAACGTTGGCCATTCCTGACTTTTTACGTGATTTTTAGACCGTTTATAATAATTATTAGAGAAATTAATAGATTTTTATTCGCTTGTTAGTGTTCGAAATGTACAATTATTCAACAATGTTGGCTAGCATCCGATCGTATAATAAGTCGTGTAGTATGGCTATTAAGAAATAAGTGAGTTTCTATCCATCCATACTAATATTATAAATGCGAAAGTGTGTCTGTCTGTCTGTTACCTCTTCACGCTTAAACCGCTGAACCGACTTAGATGAAATTTGGTATGGAGATAGTTTGAAACCCGGGAAAGGACATAGGATACTTTTCATCCCGAATAAATTTAGTGTTCCCGTGGGATGAGCGGGTAACACCGCGGGGCACAGCTAGTCTGATATAATGAAACTTGGATAAACGCGAAACGAAAAAATCCAAACCAGTTGATGCAACAAGATTTTATTTAGAACATCACTGCTTACATGAGGAAACGTAGGTATGTATTGCTAATTCCGTAACCTACCCAGGTAACCTTAAGGTCAATTGGAACATATCTCTCATAGGGATAAGTTCGCCTTAGTATGGTAATTGGTTGACCTACATTTTATTATGTTCTATAAATTTGTCCAATTTGTAAATAAATACTTATATACAGTCATCCAATTCGATTTCTAGGCTAAAGAACCTTGTCACAATGACAATGATATAAGATCTCAAGCAGCTTTCATATTGGCGTTCACTGTGAGAATGAGAAGGTATGAAATGGCCTAGCAATCAAATTGGTTGACTGTACTTGGGCGAATTAACTTTTTGCCCGAAACTTTTGACTGTCTCCGCCGTTATTCAAAATATTCTTATACTAGCTTTTGCCCGCGGCTTCGCACGCGTTAAAAAAAATACGTTCACTTGGCATAACTTGGCATTTGGCATTGGCTTGGCATAACTCAAGCCCCCCATATTTTTTGTTTACTGTATCTTTGGAATATTTGAATGCTTTCACGGACATGATTCCTTGTTCATTTTAGATTCAATTTCTACTTTCTTGTTTTGTTTTCTCAATGCGAGGCCTCCGACATTTTTGTGCACTGTCTCAATTGGTTACTTAAATAAAGTCATGTTCTCTTCTTTCCGTTGTGGTATATTGTCTTGCTTACTGCCCCGCTTTTTTTGGTCATCATCTCCTTAGAATACTTAATCGTTTGTTCAGAATTGCTTTTCTGTCACCGTTTTTAGGTTTATGTATTCTCAATGTGAGCACTACTGCATTTTTGTTATCTATCTCGTCAGATAACTTGAAAGTTACACCAGTCTTGCTTTTTTCTTTCCGTTTGTTATATTGTTTTTTCTTCGTGCCTCCCGTCTGGTTTGGTCACCACATCTTCTTCTTCTTCGAATTCTTTAAAGTTTGATCAGCCTTGCTTTGTTGATTCCGTTTTAAGGATTTGTGTATTATAATGCGAGCACTAAGCCATTTTAGTTCAATATATTTTCAGGTTGCTTTTATGTTTGATCAGACTTGTTTTCTTGTTAGCGTTTTAAGGTTTTACGTTTTCTTCATCACCATATATATCTACAGGTCACTTAGCCTTTTATCAGATTTAATTGAATTTTTCAGTTTTAGCAAATGACATTTTCTGAGTGCTCTGCCCCCCGAGCCTCCTGTATTTTTAAATACCATCTCTTCGTGCTGCTTAAAAGTTTTATCAGTCTTGCTTTTTTCTTTCCGTGTTGCGGTATAATTAACTTAGTGCCTTCCGTCTCTGTTAGTCACCATCTCTTTAGAATACCTAAAAGTTTGGTCAAATCTGCTTTCTTGTTTCCGTTTCATTAATGCGAGTACTATGCCACTATCGTTCACTATCTTTTCGGGTTACTCAAAAGGTTGTGCAGACTTGCTTACTCGTTAGTGAAGGTTTTGTGTTTTCTTGATCACCATATCTACACGTAACTTCTTAGCCTATCATCAGATTTACTTTATTTTTCTGTTTTAGCATGTTATACATTTTTTTTTTCAATAACATCTTTTCGTGTTATTTAAAAGTTTCATCAGGCGTGCTTTCTTCTTTCCGTTGTGCGATATTGTTTTTTCTTCGTGCTTCCCGTCTGGTTGGGTCGCCATCTCTTTAGAATCTTTTAACACTTTCGCAACCAGATATAAAATTTAACCCTACCCCAGAAACCGAGAGCCCGCTAGGTGGGTAGCTTTTTAAGCAAAAATACGTGACCGGCATCTAAGCAAAGATTACGAGTGCCTACCAGGCGGGTTCCTGGTAGCGAAAGTGTTAAAGTTTGATCAGACTTGCGTTCTCGATTCCGTTTTAAGTTTTTGTGTTTTCTTAATGCGAGCACTATGCCATTTTAGTTCACTATCTTTTCAGGATACTTAAAAGTTTGATGAGACTTGCTTTCTTTTTAGCCTTTTAGGGTTTTGTTTTTTCTTGATCACCATATATCTACAGGTAACTTAGCCTTTCATCAAAGCTACTTGAATTTTTCAGTTTTAGCATGTAGTATTTTGTTAGAGCGGGGGGCTCCGCCCCCCGAGCCCCCCGTTTTTTTCGATACCATCTCTTCGTATTGCTTAAGTTTCATCAGCCTTGCTTTCTTTTTTCCGTTGTACGATATTGTTTTTTTTCTTATTGCCTCCCGTCTCTGTTAGTCACCATCTCTTTAAAAATACTTAAAAGTTTAATCAAACGTTGTTTGAGATTGTTTATATTTTGTCTAAACACATACTGACGCTGAACGGCCCTCGAGCTATCAACTTAAACTTTGCATCAGCTGTATTAAAATTAAAGAAATTAATTGTACATAGTAATAACATTTAAATGTATCACTCATTAACTTCAAATTTGTGTAAGAGGTCGTAGTAGACGTAGTAATATAGTGAACGTATGTTTTAACGCGAGCGCAGTGGGTAAAAGCTAGTAAAACAATACACAAATTACAGACCAATCCACTCACTTCGCCATTGCGAAAACTCTGCTGCGGACGGCACCTCAGGGAAAACTACTGTTTAAAGCTCACAGATGGCGCTACTGGTAGCACTTATGCGCGTATCATATTTCATTAACTTTCCGTAAATATTTATACGTCAAAGGATAAAATTGATTTTAAATAATTTTATTTTGATTATTGTCTCTCAAGAAAGTAAAAAACAACTTATTTATTCATTTCAAATTTTCTCCGCGTCTCAGTACGTTTATGAAAAGAGGGTCAATATTTATAAACTACTGAGTAAATACATGATTTTTATATGCAATAATAGAGTGGTAGTTCCCATTGTTGCATCGAGAAATTAATAATAACAAAATTGTGTTCAGTTTTGTTTCATAAAATTATCATTTCGTGTACCACTAACGCCATCTACTGCCCCAGTGTCCGTAACTCGGCGACTCGTCCAACCTCAGAGCTATTGTCCCCCGGTGGGTAGCGCAGGCCGGCCCCCCGCGGGGTACGCTACGCGTGGTGATAAATTCAAATTCACGACGCTAATGGATGACGCTATGAGATGCACACGACTTCATTCGCGTATTTTTTCTTTACCGTAGACGGAAAAAAAGTATCCTATAACCATCTTCGGATGTCCAGCTATCCCTGTACCAAAAATGGTTAAAATCCGTCCAGCCATTTCGGCGTGATTGGAGGACAAAGGATTTTATGAAAACAGATGGCGCCAGGTTGGCACGGCGACGCGTGTCCATACAAAACAACAATCAAGCTGCATCACGCTATCAATATTTTTCCTGAAGTAAGTTAGGCCAAACACAAACAATACAAAAATTTGCGCCTAATGTTCTAAATTTTGGTTGGTAAAACATATTTAAAAATGTATTTAATTAACTTAAATTCATTCGAAATACTTCTATTTCAATTACACTCGATAAAATGGCATTAAAAAATCTTTTTTATTCATTAACATTTATTATTGCGTCTCCGGGCTTTTTTATGGTCAATACTTACAAACTACAGAAGAATATAATTGCATATTCAATAAAAGAGCATTAATTAGTTCCTATTGTCGCAAATTGTGTTTTTAAAGAAATGTATGTTTTTTTTTGAGCATGAGCCAATTTACAACGAACATTGCACTCATATTTTCGTCTGTGTTGGTCGATAATTGGCGCCATCTTTTCTATCTAACTAAGACGGTTTCCGTAACTCAACGCCTCAAACAACCTTAACCTTATTGTTAATACCGGTGGGCCGCGCGGAGGTATTATGTCGAATTCATACTTTTTAGTTTTTGTACACGTAAGAGCCACGCGGGGGTCGCGTCGTTCTAAATTCAAAATCACAAACGCTGTCATTATAAGGTTTACACATTGTAAGGAAAATATTTCATGGAATTTATGTTTTCAGAGATAAATATTAATCATAATAAAAAGTATCCTATAACCATCTTTGGATGTTCAGCTATTCCTGTACCAAAATTAGTAGCTTTTTATCCAGCCGTTTCGGCGTGATGCGAGGACAATGGTTTTTTTTAAAACAGATGGCGCCAGGTTGGCACGGCGACGCGTGTCCATACTAAACAACTATCAGGCTGCATCACGCTATCGAGATTTTTCCTGAAATCATGACCTCCCTCCATAGAAAATTTATTTTCAATACAAATTTAGAATTTTATAATAGTATAGATGTATACATAAAGACATTGTACTTACTAACGTACATCATAAATTTGAACATAGAGAAGCCATTAAGGTGAAATTTTACACTGGAGTTTAAAAGTTATGGACAGATCTGTGTCGGTTAAAAATATGATTCGCCCGCTTATAAGTCGATCATCTCGTGACTTGAGTTATTCGATCGGATGCTAGACTACTAAAAGAAAGTTTATGGATATTTGGAAGGCAAATTCACCCCAATATGTTGTTAAGTTATTGTTAAAATAATGCCATTATAATCATGCATTTATGATTTCCACATGATCTTAATTTTATAATTGTGCCGTCTCTCCAAATTTTAAGGGATTTTGTTATTGAACATAAAGGTAAGTCGCGACAAATGTGCGAGTGGGACAAGCGCATACACCATATAGAAAAGTACTACATTTAGTCACATGTTTGTCAACTAACGTCCTAATTGTTTTATTCCGAGGTAAAAAAAAAGTATATTATAGATGCGTTTGTCCCGACAGATTTTTATATAAACTTGATTCAAAATAAAACGTATTAAATATGGTTTTTAAGAAAATATGTAGATATGGTGGATAAATTTAATCCTTATATTGTCATTTCTCATGAGTAAACAACCCCCTTTTTTAATGGGGTTATTTTGAATTTACATTCAAGATGCGTTTTCTGCTATCAATTGTAGTTTGTCGCGCGTTTTCGTTGCGATTAAAAAACTCAAAAGCTGTAATTTTTACCGTAAGATCCCTTCCCATTTGGATGGACGCTATATGTTATGCTTGCATATATATGTATTAAGTTTTCCTTCTTTGTAAATGTTAAGAAAAAAATGAAGTTTTTTTTTATCGCTCGATGTTTAACCAACAGATTTTATGTTTACGCATATTTTAACCGATTTTTTTACCAAGTCAATCTATATTCGTGTTATATTTCAATAATTTCTGAAAATGGAATTTGATATTGTAAATATTTTTTACGTTTTTTTTCTAATATAGATATGTACGAACATACAGTAATTAGTTTTGTTTGTGAGAAAGCAATATGGCGGAATGAGTGATCTATATAATAAACAAATTTGGTATTGAATATGCGTTTGATTTTACCCACAAATATAAAGAATATCCTGATTTTGTAAAATGTAACCGAGCACATTATAATTTATGACCAAGCAGTTCTTTCTCTCGAGCCGTCCGAGCGAAAGAAATATTTTATGACATTTAGCTTCTCCGTAGTCAGGTAAAAAGTATTCTATAACCATCTTCAATATTGCCAGAGATTGTCACATGGTTGAATGAACGCTGCGAAACGGTTAAAACGGCTGCGGTTATATTTCCGAAACATAGCTAAGACCCATGAAAAATCTTTACAAACAAGGCCTTTCGATTTAAAAAGAAAAGAACGCATTCAAATCGGGCCATCCGTGATCAAAAAGTTAGTACACGAGACTTCAATTAAAGTTCAATATAATTGACCTCAAGGTCAAACTTTTTGAGGCTCAGATGCACATGTTTAGCTTATAACACCCCCCTTTACATCGAGGGTTAAAAAAACAAATAAAGTAGTTTTAATATTTAATTTACAGCAAATAATAAATAAAGCCAATTTTTTTCAATGGACATATGTCTGATTATTTAGCGTTCTTACACACTGCCTCGCAATCGTCAAGAGTCTTGAAATTATTCTCGTTTCCTCCACAACCTCCATATTTGAAAGTTACGCATTTACCCGTTGAGGCATCGTATGTGTACCTGAAAATAAAGATTTATTTTCAAACTATACGAGAGCTTTTCATCAAGTTTGTACCTACATAATTAAGACAGAAAATTAAAATGATATCAGATTATATATAATTAAAAAAGTATAAACACAACAGAACCTTATTTATCGAACATAGCCATAACATTGATTGGAGCGGAGCGAGCGAAGCTCCCATGGATCGAATCGAATGGACTTTGTGACAATGCGCAGATCTCAGCGAGTTCTCAACCGATTTTAGATTTTTTTGTTTTTAAATGCAAAAAATAAATTTCGCTAGGTCGTGACGAAGAGAACATTTCGAAAAAAAAAAAAAAACTCCGCTCCAATCTATGGTGCAAGCTTAGCCGGTGGCTGACTCTGCATCGACCTAGTATAAAATTACTACAATAATTGGTAACAAAATTGGAAAATTATATTGGACTTTAATTTTCTCTTAATTCTGCACAAACTTTTTGAGAAATGCTCATGAATCACATTTTCATATATTTTTAATTGCATACCTACAATTTAATCAAATACTGGTGTCGTCTATTACAGGAGCAATAAATTAAATAATAGATTATACTCATTAAACGAATAATTAAATATACTAAAGATAAAAAAAAAACTATTTTATTTAAAGCCTGACCAGAAATATATGAGGATGCGCTATATTGCGGAATTCCACTGGAACTAATAGGGTACTCCATGTAATGAATAATTATAAAACGTATTTTTACATGTAGCTTATGATTCCTAGAACCAAAATAAGTAGTTACATTTCAATGAAAATGATTTAATTAATTAATATTATTTAGGGAAGTTTCAGTTTTTTTTATCTGTGAGTCAAATGATCAAAACGACGCCATCTTGCTAATGACGTCACACCGGCACAAACAAACGGGCAACGGCTGCTGTCAAAAAATAAAACTGACAAAACTATCGTTCAGTTTATGTTGTTACGATTGGATTCATCTTCTCACACATTTAATACATTTTTGGTTTATTATTAATAATCCAGATCTTCAAAAATGGAAGAACATTATATCAAAGCAGACAGTGCTAACTTACCCAAAGTGGATTCTTACATGGTAGCCCACTTTTTTGGTACGAATCCCGACTTTTGTTCAGCTGAATTTAGGAATGTAAAAAGTGCACAGTAAGTATGAATAATATGTTATTGTTTATATATAATAAGATAGCCAATTCATTAGTTTTGTTACCAAATATACTATCACCTTGTATCATAGAATATCCTTTGTTATAGATCTTCAAGAGAATCTTATGGCGATGAATCCATAGGTTATGTTCAGCTTCGACGTGAGGCGAGTTTGTGCACTTTTAAGTGTAAATTGTGTCCGGAGCATAAAATAAGAAAACCACCATATGCCGTGACTATGGTTATTGATGAAAAGGAGAGTAAAGTTCTAACTGTGAGGAGCCATCTTGTATTTCAACAGAATGTTACTTACTGGATTTTTTTGTGACCACGAATTGCAGTGCAGTGTATCGCCCATATATTTACAAGTGTGCCAAACAATGACAATATTAAGAGCTCCGTGTTTATCGCCGCCGCAGTCTCCCGCCGAGATGAAGACCTTTGACATCGGGCTTACATTTTTGACCCCACGATATGTTGTCTATTTTAGATTCAACGCTAATGTTAGTAACATCTTTACTCCAGTTATTTGTTGTACAATTATTAATAAATGCTTAAAAATAGAATAGTTTATTCATTTACTTGTTTCTATTATTCAATCTATTATTAAAAATCATATTGTAGTTTAGAAAAGAAAATTAAATATTTTACAAGGAAAATTTACTTCCGATTATTTTCTAACAAATTCGAGAGATTATGAGTAGTAACTATTAAAGAAGCGTGACGTAAAGCGCCCTGGAGCCGCTACTTTAGTGACTACAATCTGCAATGTTACGGAAAAAAACATATCTTACTATGTAATCTATACAAAGATACGATCTTTTTACCGTAGTATCACAGTACTCATATTTTGGACCGAAAAACACTATCTTTGAAATCTATGATTCTGACTGACAAGACAAGAGAAAAAGGCTATGGAGTGTAGAGGGAAAGAGTAGCATCTTTCATGGAAGAATGTAAAAAAAAAAGTGTACAGTGGCAGCGGTAAATCTAAATCTCTCCGGAACACAAATTCAGCAGGGTTTGACAATTTAAATAGCAAGATACTTAAATCTGTTGCTAAAAATATAGTCACACCATTAGCTCATGTTATAAACTTATCACTAGAACAGGGGCATTTCCCAAGTGTGTTAAAGTTATCAGTTATTAAGCCATTATTCAAAAAAGGTAATAGGTTCGACAAAAACAACTACAGGCCTGTAGCACTTTTGCCTGTCATATCTAAAGTCTTCGAAAAAGCTATGTTTTCGAGAATCCTAAAATTTTTAAACAAGAATAACATTTTATGCCCGGAACAAAATGGGTTTCGTAAAGGAAAATCTACTACACATGCTGCTTTTCATCTGGTTAGAAACATACTTGACGCATTAGATGCTAAAAATATGGTAGTAGGCTTGTTTTTGGATCTAAGCAAGGCATTCGATTTTGTAAATCACTCTATACTGTTAAAAAAATTAGATAAATATGGTATAAGAGGCCCGGCATACAGTTGGCTAGTAAGCTATCTATCTGGTCGCAAGCAAGTAACGAGAATTAGCAGTACATCTATATCAAATAACACTGCGCAAATTGTTGACTCTACTCCAAGGATAAACCAAAGTGGGGTGCCACAAGGCAGTATCTTAGGACCTCTTTTATTTCTGCTGTATGTCAATGACCTTCCCATGTCCATTAAGCATCGTTGTCTGCTATTTGCGGACGATACAACCGTTGTCATCAAAGGCAAAAGTGAGAATGAGCTAAGAGAAAATATTTATACAACGTTGAGTGACATTTCAAACTGGCTTAAGAGTAATGGTTTACACATGACTGCGTCAAAAACTAAACTGGTTCAATTCGTTGCACAAAATAGTAATAAAAACATTACATTAAATATAATTCTGGGTGAAGAACGAATTGAGCAAGTGCCACATACAAATTTCTTAGGAATTGTTATTGACGAAAATTTAAATTGGAAGGAACAAGTAGATGTAGTCTCATTAAAAATCAATAAATTTATCTATGCTCTCAAAAAACTGAGATTCATCGCTTCTGAGGAAGCCGCGCTGCTAGTTTATCATAGTTCTGTTTCTTCTGTTCTACGCTATGGGTTGATATTGTGGGGAAATTCAACTAGTATACAGCGGATATTCGTCGCGCAGAAAAAGTGTATCAGGGCGTTAGGGGGAAAAAAACCATCAGAAACATGTAAGCCATTATTCAAAAAGTATAACATCCTGACAGTACCAAGCTTATATATTTTAGAAGTTTGCAAATTTGTAAAAAAAAATCCGGAACTGTTCATTAAGAAATGCAATGCCGGAAAACGTAAAATTACGCATAAGTGTTTAATTGTACCCGAAAACCGATTACAGCTCGGAAAGAAAAACTGTTATCATATGGCAATAAAGATTTACAATCTGCTTCCTATCGCTTGGACTGAACTCCCTTATAATAAATTTATATCTAAGCTGAAAAAGTTTTTGCTTTATGAATGCTTTTATTCCTTGAATGATTATTTCTTTAAAATGACATGTAATGACAGTGTTTTATTGTAATTTAATTCTAAATATTTGTTTTGTTTCAATTATAGTGTATAATTTCAATCGTTTGTACTTATTATTCTGTATCTTTTATTTTGATTTTGACATTTCCTTATTCATTATTAAATTTTAATTAAGTGTAACTATAATTGTATTGTAATATGTTTTAATCTGCGATGGTACATTGAATGGATTTATTTATGTGTTATTTAATTTGTGCTAAACATGTAGCTATATCATGTTAATATAATCCCATCAAAAACATAAATGTAAAATGAGAGCCAAGTTCAATATCGCGTGCACTTCGCCGACAAAAGAATTGAGATCTGCAAGGGCGCCAAGTTCTTTGCCCTAAAATTTTAAGATACAAGGACATGCGACATACTCGATGCATTTATTTTACTTGGGGTGTAATTCAATATCAAGATTTGACTTGGCTAGTTTTCACAAACTAACTAAATTTTATAAAAGAAACATAGTCATAGTTCATTATCAAGCTAACAGTAGGTATAAGTAACAAGACGTACACTAACTTGCGTACTTACCTTTACGAAAATAGGTTAATGATTTGATTGATTTTGATTTATAATATAAATTTATATTTTAAAACTAGCCAAGTCAAGTCTTGATATTGAATTACACCCCAAGTAAAATAAATGCATCGAGTATGTCGCATGTCCTTGTATCTTAAAATTTTAGGGCAAAGAACTTGGCGCCCTTGCAGATCTCAATTCTTTTGTCGGCGAAGTGCACGCGATATTGAACTTGGCTCTCATTTTACATTTATGTTTTTGATGGGATATCATTACTTTTTGTACAGAAATTATTATGATGTGTAAATTACTTAATTATTATTTGTTAATTAGTTCTGTGTGCTATTCTAGTACATCTTTTGAAAGTTTTGAATAAACAAAGAATTTTCCAAAACGGTTAGTACGTATTGGATTTTTATGTGCATGTATGTGTGTGTGCGTGTGAGTGTATAGGTATGCTATTCTAGTATATCTTTCAAACAAAAAAAGAATTTTCCAAATCGGTTTATAAATGACAGAGTTCTGAGGCAACAACCATCAATAATAATAATAATAAAAAAAATTAAAAAATCACTGTTTTAGATTTTTATATGTATACACACACAATTACTAAGCTGGATGCCAAATTTCACCTTTCTAGGTCACCTGGAAGTGGGTTAGGTTTTTGATTACTAGTGAGTCAGTCAGTCAGTGATAAAAATACCGTTTTTTGGACTTTAATATCTCAATAACTATTTAATCTATATTAATGAAATTTGGGGTTCTACTTGTTCTAAAGGATCTTAATACATAAGCCAAATTTCATTTTTTTATGTTAAATAGATTTGGAGTTATGGGGGGGTCAAAAGTGGCTCCAAACGGTTCGTGTAATATAACACACGGCTGCTGCTCGCCAGTTCCTGCGGTGAACTTGGCTGGACACGCTGCCGCGTGTCTAGATATACTTAATGTAAATATTGTATGCCGTAAGACGGTAGATTGTGACACTCTCCAACTGTTTTGTTCCAACTGCTTTGTATCGCACAATCAAGCAATAAATGATTTCTGATTTCTGATAGTCCTCCGGCTCCGGTAGCGCTAGCTAATTGTAGCCCGATACGCGAACAGTTCTGAACTTCAATAAAATACAAGTGCGTGATTTTTTGTAGTCAGTTAGAGTAGATTGAGTACTAATGGGTATCAACATTTTCTAACAGATTTTGAGTGTGCGTTAGGTATAAAAAAAGTTTTTGTAAGTGACCTCTGTAAATCTTAGAAAAAAAAATTCAAGGTAATTTCTTCTGCACTAGAGCATCGCATTTTACAGTTTTAACATTCCGTATTGTTTTCTTACAGATTTGTCGAGAGATTATGTCAGCGCAATACGAAACGAATGAAAAAATTATAAATCCCTGAAAAGATTATACAAGTGACTTTTGGGAACGAAAATGTGTTTAAAACTATGAAATGTAATGACAGTTTTAATTTATAACAGATTCATCAATAGCTTTATTTTATATAAACAATTGAATTTTTAAATCGTTCTCTAGGCCGCAAAATTTTACGCAAAATTGTCAAGTCGGCGTAGTGAACTCATTTTCATAAAAGTAATCTATTAACATAGAATTCTAACCAATTCACCCACGGGAACAAACTATATTACTTCATTAGTTGTACGCGACATTTAAATTTAAGCGCGAACGCTTTGCATCACGTTATGACTGCGCCGAGCGTTAGCGACTAACCCATAGAGCGCGAGGAATGCGTATTTAGATCGGCGCGCGGCCGCCATTGCAAAAATGTATGGAGAATTAAAAGCACTTTTTGATAAATCTGGACCTTTAATACCAAACAATAATTGAAATATTTGATGCGGACAAATTCTAATCTAAATATTCATCTTTTTTTGAACTATGAAATAATTGTTAAAGTATAAAAAAACACTTAACGCCAGATTACGATTTTACAATTTTCGTCTAACTTTACTTAGTTGTCTAGGGTGAAATATTAATAATCTTATAATTTTCCACAGAGAACTTGTTAACACATTCTTCAAAGTGCTAAATATGTAGTTTAGAAATGGATTCAACGACTAAAGTGTTGACGTTGTCTACTTAACGCCTTAACGGCAACTGCCTATTTTTTCACATTTCGCTCGGTGCAGTCTTACTGACACCAAGTCCGGACGGCCTTTTCAGATTTTATATAAAATACAATGCTAAAATTTGACTTTTGTTACTATCTTATCTTGGTTAAATAAGATATCTTATATTGTGTTGTTCATTAGGTGTATTATTGTCCTTCTTTTATTTAGCAACTTTTAGAAGAGTTGACAGTGCGTCTTTTTATTGATCTTACTAAATCAATGATTCATTAACAAAATGAATCGGTTCTTGGAAATATAAAACTAAATTTGACTTTAAGGTTGTTTACAAATAATCCCATCATGCTAATAAATAGGTTTAAAAAGTTAGTTCTATTCGCATTGCCCCGATAAAATCTCGAATTATATTCGGGAAAGTAATTCAGAACGTCATATCATTCAAAATTTCAAACGAAAGCTTATTGCCTTAGGTTAAGGCGAGTAGATACGTGGAATGGTGAATAATACATTTTAAAGTCATAAGGGATGTATTCTAGCCAATGTAAAATTCTGGTAAAAAATATATGTTACTAGCATTTGCTCGCGGCTTCGCTCCCGTTAAAACCTATCCTACGGGAACAATGTTTTTTTTTGGGGATAAAAAGTAGCCTATTTGTTAAGTTAGGGTATAAAATATCTCTGTTTTAAACTGCACGTATATCCGTCCAGCCGTTTTATCGTGAAGAAGAAACAAACATACACACATACTGTCGCTTTCATGATATTAATGGGAAATTTTACTCGCAGTATGGATAATGCTATCACAAAATAGAAATATAAAATAAAAGAAGTAAGAAAGAAAAAGATTAAAGATAAACGATGTTATAATAAGTCACCAATAAACATCGACTGCTTTACATGAGCTTACTTTTACAAGGCTCACGAAATGTATGTCTTGATTGGGTAACAGTATTACCTGATTAAAAAAATGGTTGCCTGTAAAGTCGGTTTTAGGGGCGAAGGAAGATTTTACGTGACAACGTCTTTTTCTCGGTAGAATATTTATTTGTATCATATCCATTCACAATTTCCCTAACAACATTTTAAGTGTTACTTTCTGAACGCACCCATCACATGTGTCATTAATGTCATTATATTGTCTTTATTTTACATGTTTTAAATCTAAATATGCGATAATCAGACTATTATGCATGTATGTTGTCGATTCCAAACCCTTATTTAGTCTAGATCTACATGTAATTATTCTAAAAATACCGAACCGACGGAACAAACATCATATGTTTGACAGGTAAGTACGAACAGTTTGTATTTGTATGGGAATATAAAATTATCGTTTTTATTATTTTCCACTCATTTATTCAATATTTTCTCACCGGTTAAACATTCCCTTGACTTCCACGAATATTTCAATACTAAAATTAGCCAAATCGGTTCAGCCGTTCTCGAGTTTTAGCGGGACAACTCTCTCGTATCAGACGCGAGCGGGCGTTACACTTTTTCATGAGTGACTCCCAGCGCAACCTAATTTAAGACGTCACGTCAAAAAAATAATTGGAGGAGATAAATAGTACATAACTACAGAGGCCGGGAAAAGTCAGTTCCTATTTGAGTATGATTTTGAAGGAAGTCCGAGTCCTTAAATTAATACGAATCCACGAACTGACATTTCTGTCGAGCCCTGTACGTTCAATATACAGACATTTGATTTAAATTATATATTATAAATGGATAAGGATATTTAGTAATCGTTTTTCTTTTTGTTTGTTTGTTACTTCTTTTATTTTCTTTTTAGGGTTCCCTAGTCAACTAGATTCGCCATGTCCGTCTGTCCGTCGGTCTGTCCGTCCGCGGCTTAGCTCCGTGATCATTAGTACTAGAAAGCTGAAATTTGGCATGAGTATGTGTATGTATCACGCCGACAAAACGGTTTAATAAAAACTAAGAAAAAAAATTTTTTTTTCGGTTACCTCTCGAACACCTAAAGTGGGGGTGAATTATTTTTTTAGTTTCAACTCAACACTAGTGTGTGGGGTGTCGCTAAGTAGGTCTTTTAAAAATGATAGGGGTCTCTAAACATTATTTTTTGATAAGGTTAGCAGTTTTGTAAATATTAGTTCCGAAAATATAAAAAATAGCGTCCCCCCCTCTAACTTTTTAACCACGGGTCAAAAAATTATGGTAAATTCATGAAAATAAGGCCTTATAATAAAATAAAATAAATAAAAATCATTTATTTCAGAGCTTGGCTCCGTATAATGTGTTAGTAACATAGAACTTACCCCTAGTGTTAGACAGAGCAATATAAAAACAAAAATACAAAAACTAAAAATAAATTAAAACAAACCAAAGACACAAGACTGAGTGGGAGCGTGGCTCACGAGTCAGTCGTCCCATGCACATGGAGTTGCATCCAATGTGCCTGTATGGGACAGTCCAGCCTGCCAGCCACAACCTTTAGGATGCTGTTGGCACTGCCGCGCAAACGTCGCATCATTGAGGCTACTCGCTTGCGTAAAATAGCATGAAAGCCATCAACGCGCGCCTCGGCGAACATTCCCGATGCGCTGCAGTGACGCGGCAGCCCCAACAGCAACCTAAACGCGTAATACTTTCATAAGTACTTTCAATGAAAACTATATTGAACAAAATCGGTCGAGCCGTTTCTATTGTGAAGGATGAGCAACTACGGAACCCTACACTGAGCGTCACCCGAAATGCTCTTCGCCGGTTTTTAATTATTTTTTTCGACTTAAATGACGTTAGGAAACACGTTTCATATAGAGACTCACGGGAGTTTTCAATGTAAAATACTATTTAGAGATATAAAAGATACAACTATATTGTGATAACATTATCCGTACTGCGAGTAAAATTTCCCATTAATATTATAAAAGCGACAGTATGTGTCTATGTTTGTTTCTTTTTCACGTTAAAACAGCTGGACGGATATGTATGCAATTTGAAACAGAGATAGTTTATACCCTAACTTAAGAAATAGGCTACTTATTATCTTGGAAAAAATAAAACATCGTTCCCGTAGGATAGTATATACCAGGTTAAGTAACAAATATTTTTATCAAAATTTTACATTGGCTAGATTACAAGCTTTAGGACTTAAAATGTATTATTAACCATTTAACGCATCTACTAGCCTTAACCTAAGGTAATACAGCTCTTGTTTGAAATTTTGAATGACATGACGTTCGGAATTACTTACCCGAATATAATTCGGGAATGTATTGTGCAATATGAATAGAACTAACTTTTCAAACCTATTTATTTAGATGATGGAATAATATTTGTAAACAACCTTAAAGTCAAATGTATATTTAAAAGAACCGATTCATTTTGTTAATAAGGTTATCTTTCTGAAAGATGAATGTTTACATTACAATTTGTCCGCATCAAATATTTCAATTATTGTTTGGTATTAAAGGTCCAGATTTATAACAAGTGCTTTAAATTCTCCATACACTTTTACAATAGCGGCCGCGCGCCGATCTAAATACGCATTCCTCGCTCTCTATGGGTTAGTCGCTAACGCTCGGTGCAGCCTTAACTTGATGCAAAGCGTTCGCGCTCAAATTTAAATGTCGCGTACAACTAATGAAGTAATATAATTTGTTCCCGTGGGTGAATTGGTTAGAATTCTATGTTTATAGATTACTTTCATGAAAATGAGTTCACTACGCCGACTTGACAATTTTGCGTAAAATTTTGAGGCCTAGAGAACGATTTAAAAATTCGATTGTTTATATAAAATAAAGCTATTGATGAATCTGTTATAAATTAAAACTGTCATTACTTTCCATAGTTTTAAACACATTTTATTTGCCAAAAGTCACTTGTATAATCTTTTCAGGGAGTGAGATTTTTTTCACTCGTTTCGTATTGTTCTGACATAATCTCTTGACAAGTCTGTTAGAAAATAATAACGAATGTTAAAACAATAAACTGCTATGCCCTAGTGCAGAAGAAATTAACTTGGATAATCTTTTCTAAGAGTTATAAAGGTTGCTTACAAAAACTTTTTTTATACCTAACGCACACTCACGATCCGTTAGACAATGTTCATACCCGTTAGAACTCCATATTACTTTGCTGATAAAGAAAAAAAAACGTACAATGCGAATTATTTTAGTTTAAGGTGTAATTATACCCTTCCCGTATCGGGCTATTGGGAAAATTGTGCCAAGCATTTTGATTCAACAAAAAGTAACTGATATGATCTGTTAGGAACAGGTAATAGTCTAGATCTCTTGCAATACTAGCGCCACCAATTTATCACCTTTCCTTTCGCCGGACAACTTTGGATATATGAAGATTCTGCTCCTTCCTTTTTACACTTCAGAAAAAAAGTTCTGTTCTGCAGCTAATACACTTTCCTAAGTTAGTCAGTGACTAATTTTGTCAATACCTAATGTAGGATAGTATAATATCCGCATTAGTCTGCTATGCCATTGTGACGTCACATTAATACTATAGCGCGTTTTGGCGCGAACATGTGAATGGTAACGAAAAAATGCAAATTGTACAAAAACATACGCAGCAAAAAAAAAAACTTCGTTTTATATTTTAATTTACGATAAGCTTAATACATTTAAACCGGTTTTCAATTTTTGTCAATAATCCTATTTCAGACACTACAGTCTGTAAGATATTTAAACAAACATTTGACAGTTCTCTGTTGATGTTTGTAGTGCTGTAGCAAAAACATATTGTTTGCCAAATCTAACGATTATGAATGCTTGATCAAATCGATTTTATCGACGAACTTTTTTCAAACCTGAATATATTTTTGTTTATTTTGTGAAATACAATCTTTTTTAGGGTTCCGTACCCAAAGGGTAAAAACGGGACCCTATTACTGGGACTTCGCTGTCCGTCCGTCCGTCCGTCCGTCTGTCACCAGGCTGTATCTCAAGAACAGTGATAGCTAGACAGTTGAAATTTTCACAGATGATGTATTTCTATTGCCGCTATAACAACAAATACTAAAAATAAAATAAAATAAATATTTAAGGGGGGCTCCCATACAACAAACGGGATTGGTTGCGTTAACTTTGCACCTCATTTGTATGGAGCGCTATACATACCAGGTGCAAACTTAACTTAACCACTTAAGGATGGAAAGTGTTTGTACGGAACCCTCGGTGCGCGAGTCCGACTCGTACTTGACCGGTTTTTATTTTTTATGAAATTCAATAGGTCGCGCAGATTTACGTTATATGGGTCCTGTGATGTGACAAATGTTTGCTTAAATATCATACAGACTATAGCAATGATCAATGATTTTATGATGGTTTGTCAACAATGTCAATGTCATTCGTGGTGGTTTCTTAAAATACAAACAAACAAGTAAATGTATTCATAAAAAATGCCGAAAACCATTCACAGTCTTACACGTGCTTACTACTTACACGAAAACAGTCAGGAAAAGAGTGCACTCCATTAAATGATATTACGAGGTTAACATTAGTGGAACTGACAGGTATTTAAACTAATGTCATTAAAGTGGATTGCGATTGGTTGCAAAATTGTTGTCATATCGATCTTATAAATAGCGCCCTCTTGACAATCCTCATAGATTTCTGGTCAGGCTTTAAGTACCTACATATAATTTTTTTTACGATTAATTTTTTCGAAGGGTTGAAAACGTAAAAGGGTCAATCAACTATTTTCTGCCACTCGTTGCCATGGTGATGTCCCCTGGGTCACTTTTTAAGACCACTATTTTCCATGGTTATATTTAGCAAAGCTTTATAATTGAAGCAGTTATAAGTCTATTCTTATGTTGACAATTTCCTGACAATACCAGTAATATGAATTATAAGTAAACACATTTCTTAGAAATTTAATTACTATTGTCCCCCCCGTCACGGGACAGAATAACAGTAAGAAAAAGTAGATCCGCCTAAAAAATTACAAAGTTCGAAACAAATTGGCAAAGTTTATATTTCATAGAGCCACTAGGTAGTTTGTATGTCCTTGTAGCAAACAGACATAAGTACTTTACCTTTTGACGTAGGCTTCACACGGACCAGTTTTAGCGTATAGATTGCAGACAGGATCTGTAATAGGTAGTATTTTATACAACAGTTGTATAAGAGGAGTCAAAAAACGCGTGGGTTAATAAAAGAAGATGCCACGGGCATTTTTTGACTTACTTAATTTAATTTTTTCAACGACTGTATTTTTAAATACATGCAAATAAACAACAAAGAAAATATTTCATGTTCAGGCTCTGGAGTGGGGGTTTTGTACAGCCACGTTTTCCGAATCCAACTCGTGAGGTTGTGAGGGGGAGGGGGGCAAATAATCTCACAAAATATCACCAGGGGGGATGGGGGTCAAATAGTAGCCGAAAAAAACTTGCGTGATTTGTGCACAAGCCCTAGGTAATTAAGAACTGTTCAGCGGGCATATGATGGTTGTTTTTATCACGCGATAAAAAAATGACAAAGCATCCGTCACGTTTTGACAAAATGCGAGTGAGAGTGACAGATGCTTTGTCACTTAATTATCACGGGATAAACGCAACCATCATACTTAGGCCCCCTCAAGGGCCGTCGTATTTAACAAAAGCTCATCGCGACCAGAAAATTTCCTCATTTTGGAAATGAGGAAAGTTTCCGGAAATTCTCGGAAACGGAACATCACGATGGCTGTGCGCATTGTAAGGCCAGTCGGGACAAGCCACTTATCATATGGATAAGTACAGTACCTACCCTTACCTTGAGTTATAAATAAATATCGGACAACCTCACACATATCAATCTAGTCCCACAGTAAGCTATAGTAGGCTTTTCTTATGGTTATGGACACTAGACGACGATAAACATACTTATACCGGGTGTTTCCTGTAATAGGAGGGATAAATTAAAAATAGATTCTTCGCTTGAAACTGGACAACTTTGTAATAAACTTCTGAAGATAACGTGTATTAATTAATGATATTTTGTAGAATAATGTTTAGACAAAGAAGCAATGTATTGCGAAATGTCCGATATTAGTAGAGTCACAGCTATGTCAATGCACAGGGAATGTCAATGTTGGACGACGTACCTACATTGAAAATACTATTTAATTTTATTGAAATAATACAATTCTGAAAACTGACTTTTTTTAAAGTGGCTGTACAAATGTTCAATTCGAAGAGTAGAATCTATATTTTAATTTATTGCTCCTATTACAGGAAACACCTGGTTTCGATAAATACATACTTAAATACAAATAACATCCATGACCCAAGTACAAATATTCGAGTATTTAAATCAGTAAAAAGCAAAAAAAAAGTTTTTACAAAAAGAAACGACTTCAAAATAAACTGAAAAGCCAAAAATAACCCTTTTATGGACAGCTTATTTATTTATTCAATCTATTGTACAAAATAAAACTTAGGTAACGTACAAAAGGCAGACATAATTCCATTACATTTGAATCACCTTTTGAAGTCGGTGCCGAAGCACTCAATTATTACTATTGTAGTGTTTGTGGTAGTATCTATACATAAATAGATATACGCTGTCTCGGGCGCACGTCACATGGGATGCTGCGTCAGTAACACGCGAGCCGAGGGCGAGAGTGGACGTATGACATTGCTATGTGTGCGGCGGCGAGTGAGCCAGTGTTACGAACATATGCCTTCTACAGGCAGATCCTACATTTGGCGATGAGTGAAAAGGTAATCAACGTTTATTTTGCTACAAGAAAGGAAAACAAATAAAAAGAGAGAGAGGAAACCTGTAAAAATAGTGAAATAAAGTTATTTACGGATCAAACCACCTATGTGCAAAAGGAAAAGTGATAAATTACTAAAACTTAGTCATTATGTTAGTATTTGGCTTAGTATTATTTGAGTATCATGAAATTACTTTAAGAAGAATAAAGATTCTGATTTGTGTTTGCAAGTTGTATGACAAATTTTGAGGTTATGTTCGTACAATTTCGACAAAGCAAAAAGGCGTCGGAGATTGTTGATATTATACATTTTATAATCACGGTGCCATTATAAATTAATGTAATAATATAATCAATGCTGCTTTGTGTTTGCAAGTTGAAATTAGTTTGATATTTTACATAAGTATAAGTATATGTTTTAATACGGCTAATTTTGAGGTTGTGTTTGTAGTTTGTACAATTTTGACAAAACAAAAACATGCGTCGGAAATTGTAGCAAATAAGTCTTAAAAGTATAAATTGTAGTATCACGATGCCATTGTGTAATTTAATTTATTTTTTAATAAAATAAACGAATGGATTTTTTATTCCAATTTGTACCTAATGCACATTTGGAATCTATTTAAGTCAAGATCATTAAAGAATAAATAATCCAATGTAGCAATTACAGTCTGATTAGTATTATAAAGTAGAACGTCTAGCTATATAATTACTTACAGCAAGATTGTTTAGTATAATACATTTAAAACTACAAGTTTCTAATGATAATTGTCATGGTACAAAATTTAATATTTTTTCATTATAATGCTATCCATCTTACCGATTTATAGATGATATGCCTAGGAGAGGATACTGTAATCATATTACAGTTTTCATTTAATATTACATAATATATAATACATCTTGCATGTTATGCATTGCATGCAGGCTTTATAATAAATATGTTAATCTTACTATTGATGATTGATGATATTTTGCTATGTGAGAGACGACTAGCCTATAGTAACGTGAGACTTATTAGCGACGTAAATATTAGATACGTTTATAGTAAATAGAGTCCAAAGTTAAGTTCGTGAAGCGATCTCCATATAAGAATATTGATTAGTTAGATAAAAGTAAATGTAATATAACAGATATATAGTCAAATTTGTTTTCCTTTTTGTGGCAAGTAGGCGTTGAGAACATTTTTATGAAAATATCGTGTCCCATTAGATTGGAATAAAGGCCACCATTAAATTGGTTTACGATACTCCATTAAATTGGAATACAAGTCACCATTCAATTGGTTTTCGAGACTCCATTAAATTGGAATAGAAGGCTCCATTAAATTGGAATCGCAGGCTCCATTAAATTGGAAATGCAAGGCTCCATTAAATTGGAAATGCAAGGCTCCATTCAATTGGAATATGAGGCTCCATTAAATTGGAAATGCAAGGCTCCATTAAATTGGAATATGAGGCTCCATTAAATTGGAAATGCAAGGCTCCATTAAATTGGAATATGAGGCTCCATTCAATTGGAATAGACGGCTCCATTTAATTGGAATAGATGGCTCCATTAAATTGGAATGACAGGCTCCATTAAAATTGGAATGACAGGCTCCATTAAATTGGAAACCTAAGGCTCCATTAAATTGGAATGACAGGCTCCATTAAATTCGAAATACAAGGCTCTATTAAATTGGAATGACAGGCTCCATTCAATTGGAATGACAGGCTCCATTAAATTGGAATGACAGGCTCCATTAAATTGGCATGACAGCTCCATTCAATTGGAATAACAGACGCCATTAAGTTGGCATGACGGACTCCATTCAATTGGAATGACAAACTAAGTTATATTAGAACACCCGACTGCATTAAATTGGAACACTAGACCATTAAATTAGCTAACAAAAGACTCCATTATATTGGATACTTAACTTCCATTACATTGAAACGCTTGTTTGGCAAATAGTTTCAAGATCTCCCTTCAGTTATGAAATCTGTGGTTTTAGCTTCATGTTTCTTCAAATACTATTTATTAAATAGATACATTTGTTAAGATAGTAAAGCCTGGTAGCAATTGGTGATGTACCTAAATAGCCCGATACGGGAAGGGTATAATTACACCTTAAACTAAAATAATTCGCATTGTACGTTTTTTTTTCTTTATCAGCAAAGTAATATGGAGTTCTAACGGGTATGAACATTGTCTAACGGATCGTGAGTGTGCGTTAGGTATAAAAAAAGTTTTTATAAGCAACCTTTATAACTCTTAGAAAAGATTATCCAAGTTAATTTCTTCTGCACTAGGGCATAGCAGTTTATTGTTTTAACATTCGTTATTATTTTCTAACAGACTTGTCAAGAGATTATGTCAGAACAATACGAAACGAGTGAAAAAAATCTCACTCCCTGAAAAGATTATACAAGTGACTTTTGGCAAATAAAATGTGTTTAAAACTATGGAAAGTAATGACAGTTTTAATTTATAACAGATTCATCAATAGCTTTATTTTATATAAACAATCGAATTTTTAAATCGTTCTCTAGGCCTCAAAATTTTACGCAAAATTGTCAAGTCGGCGTAGTGAACTCATTTTCATGAAAGTAATCTATAAACATAGAATTCTAACCAATTCACCCACGGGAACAAATTATATTACTTCATTAGTTGTACGCGACATTTAAATTTGAGCGCGAACGCTTTGCATCAAGTTAAGGCTGCACCGAGCGTTAGCGACTAACCCATAGAGAGCGAGGAATGCGTATTTAGATCGGCGCGCGGCCGCTATTGTAAAAGTGTATGGAGAATTTAAAGCACTTGTTATAAATCTGGACCTTTAATACCAAACAATAATTGAAATATTTGATGCGGACAAATTGTAATGTAAACATTCATCTTTCAGAAAGATAACCTTATTAACAAAATGAATCGGTTCTTTTAAATATACATTTGACTTTAAGGTTGTTTACAAATATTATTCCATCATCTAAATAAATAGGTTTGAAAAGTTAGTTCTATTCATATTGCACAATACATTCCCGAATTATATTCGGGTAAGTAATTCCGAACGTCATGTCATTCAAAATTTCAAACAAGAGCTGTATTACCTTAGGTTAAGGCTAGTAGATGCGTTAAATGGTTAATAATACATTTTAAGTCCTAAAGCTTGTAATCTAGCCAATGTAAAATTTTGATAAAAATATTTGTTACTTAACCTGCTATATACTATCCTACGGGAACGATGTTTTATTTTTTCCAAGATAATAAGTAGCCTATTTCTTAAGTTAGGGTATAAACTATCTCTGTTTCAAATTGCATACATATCCGTCCAGCTGTTTTAACGTGAAAAAGAAACAAACATAGACACATACTGTCGCTTTTATAATATTAATGGGAAATTTTACTCGCAGTACGGATACTGTTATCACAATATAGTTGTATCTTTTATATCTCTAAATAGTATTTTACATTGAAAACTCCCGTGAGTCTCTATATGAAACGTGTTTCCTAACGTCATTTAAGTCGAAAAAAATAATTAAAAACCGGCGAAGAGCATTTCGGGTGACGCTCAGTGTAGGGTTCCGTAGTTGCTCATCCTTCACAATAGAAACGGCTCGACCGATTTTGTTCAATATAGTTTTCATTGAAAGTACTTATGAAAGTATTACGCGTTTAGGTTGCTGTTGGGGCTGCCGCGTCACTGCAGCGCATCGGGAATGTTCGCCGAGGCGCGCGTTGATGGCTTTCATGCTATTTTACGCAAGCGAGTAGCCTCAATGATGCGACGTTTGCGCGGCAATGCCAACAGCATCCTAAAGGTTGTGGCTGGCAGGCTGGACTGTCCCATACAGGCACATTGGATGCAACTCCATGTGCATGGGACGACTGACTCGTGAGCCACGCTCCCACTCAGTCTTGTGTCTTTGGTTTGTTTTAATTTATTTTTAGTTTTTGTATTTTTGTTTTTATATTGCTCTGTCTAACACTAGGGGTAAGTTCTATGTTACTAACACATTATACGGAGCCAAGCTCTGAAATAAATGATTTTTATTTATTTTATTTTATTATAAGGCCTTATTTTCATGAATTTACCATAATTTTTTGACCCGTGGTTAAAAAGTTAGAGGGGGGGACGCTATTTTTTATATTTTCGGAACTAATATTTACAAAACTGCTAACCTTATCAAAAAATAATGTTTAGAGACCCCTATCATTTTTAAAAGACCTACTTAGCGACACCCCACACACTAGTGTTGAGTTGAAACTAAAAAAATAATTCACCCCCACTTTAGGTGTTCGAGAGGTAACCGAAAAAAAAATTTTTTTTCTTAGTTTTTATTAAACCGTTTTGTCGGCGTGATACATACACATACTCATGCCAAATTTCAGCTTTCTAGTACTAATGATCACGGAGCTAAGCCGCGGACGGACAGACCGACGGACAGACGGACATGGCGAATCTAGTTGACTAGGGAACCCTAAAAAGAAAATAAAAGAAGTAACAAACAAACAAAAAGAAAAACGATTACTAAATATCCTTATCCATTTATAATATATAATTTAAATCAAATGTCTGTATATTGAACGTACAGGGCTCGACAGAAATGTCAGTTCGTGGATTCGTATTAATTTAAGGACTCGGACTTCCTTCAAAATCATACTCAAATAGGAACTGACTTTTCCCGGCCTCTGTAGTTATGTACTATTTATCTCCTCCAATTATTTTTTTGACGTGACGTCTTAAATTAGGTTGCGCTGGGAGTCACTCATGAAAAAGTGTAACGCCCGCTCGCGTCTGATACGAGAGAGTTGTCCCGCTAAAACTCGAGAACGGCTGAACCGATTTGGCTAATTTTAGTATTGAAATATTCGTGGAAGTCAAGGGAATGTTTAACCGGTGAGAAAATATTGAATAAATGAGTGGAAAATAATAAAAACGATAATTTTATATTCCCATACAAATACAAACTGTTCGTACTTACCTGTCAAACATATGATGTTTGTTCCGTCGGTTCGGTATTTTTAGAATAATTACATGTAGATCTAGACTAAATAAGGGTTTGGAATCGACAACATACATGCATAATAGTCTGATTATCGCATATTTAGATTTAAAACATGTAAAATAAAGACAATATAATGACATTAATGACACATGTGATGGGTGCGTTCAGAAAGTAACACTTAAAATGTTGTTAGGGAAATTGTGAATGGATATGATACAAATAAATATTCTACCGAGAAAAAGACGTTGTCACGTAAAATCTTCCTTCGCCCCTAAAACCGACTTTACAGGCAACCATTTTTTTAATCAGGTAATACTGTTACCCAATCAAGACATACATTTCGTGAGCCTTGTAAAAGTAAGCTCATGTAAAGCAGTCGATGTTTATTGGTGACTTATTATAACATCGTTTATCTTTAATCTTTTTCTTTCTTACTTCTTTTATTTTATATTTCTATTTTGTGATAGCATTATCCATACTGCGAGTAAAATTTCCCATTAATATCATGAAAGCGACAGTATGTGTGTATGTTTGTTTCTTCTTCACGATAAAACGGCTGGACGGATATACGTGCAGTTTAAAACAGAGATATTTTATACCCTAACTTAACAAATAGGCTACTTTTTATCCCCAAAAAAAAACATTGTTCCCGTAGGATAGGTTTTAACGGGAGCGAAGCCGCGAGCAAATGCTAGTAACATATATTTTTTACCAGAATTTTACATTGGCTAGAATACATCCCTTATGACTTTAAAATGTATTATTCACCATTCCACGTATCTACTCGCCTTAACCTAAGGCAATAAGCTTTCGTTTGAAATTTTGAATGATATGACGTTCTGAATTACTTTCCCGAATATAATTCGAGATTTTATCGGGGCAATGCGAATAGAACTAACTTTTTAAACCTATTTATTAGCATGATGGGATTATTTGTAAACAACCTTAAAGTCAAATTTAGTTTTATATTTCCAAGAACCGATTCATTTTGTTAATGAATCATTGATTTAGTAAGATCAATAAAAAGACGCACTGTCAACTCTTCTAAAAGTTGCTAAATAAAAGAAGGACAATAATACACCTAATGAACAACACAATATAAGATATCTTATTTAACCAAGATAAGATAGTAACAAAAGTCAAATTTTAGCATTGTATTTTATATAAAATCTGAAAAGGCCGTCCGGACTTGGTGTCAGTAAGACTGCACCGAGCGAAATGTGAAAAAATAGGCAGTTGCCGTTAAGGCGTTAAGTAGACAACGTCAACACTTTAGTCGTTGAATCCATTTCTAAACTACATATTTAGCACTTTGAAGAATGTGTTAACAAGTTCTCTGTGGAAAATTATAAGATTATTAATATTTCACCCTAGACAACTAAGTAAAGTTAGACGAAAATTGTAAAATCGTAATCTGGCGTTAAGTGTTTTTTTATACTTTAACAATTATTTCATAGTTCAAAAAAAGATGAATATTTAGATTAGAATTTGTCCGCATCAAATATTTCAATTATTGTTTGGTATTAAAGGTCCAGATTTATCAAAAAGTGCTTTTAATTCTCCATACATTTTTGCAATGGCGGCCGCGCGCCGATCTAAATACGCATTCCTCGCGCTCTATGGGTTAGTCGCTAACGCTCGGCGCAGTCATAACGTGATGCAAAGCGTTCGCGCTTAAATTTAAATGTCGCGTACAACTAATGAAGTAATATAGTTTGTTCCCGTGGGTGAATTGGTTAGAATTCTATGTTAATAGATTACTTTTATGAAAATGAGTTCACTACGCCGACTTGACAATTTTGCGTAAAATTTTGCGGCCTAGAGAACGATTTAAAAATTCAATTGTTTATATAAAATAAAGCTATTGATGAATCTGTTATAAATTAAAACTGTCATTACATTTCATAGTTTTAAACACATTTTCGTTCCCAAAAGTCACTTGTATAATCTTTTCAGGGATTTATAATTTTTTCATTCGTTTCGTATTGCGCTGACATAATCTCTCGACAAATCTGTAAGAAAACAATACGGAATGTTAAAACTGTAAAATGCGATGCTCTAGTGCAGAAGAAATTACCTTGAATTTTTTTTTCTAAGATTTACAGAGGTCACTTACAAAAACTTTTTTTATACCTAACGCACACTCAAAATCTGTTAGAAAATGTTGATACCCATTAGTACTCAATCTACTCTAACTGACTACAAAAAATCACGCACTTGTATTTTATTGAAGTTCAGAACTGTTCGCGTATCGGGCTAAAACCGTATTGCGAGAAGAAAGAGATATGAAAGGAGTAGTAGAAAAAAAAAAGCGGTATTTGGGGAAAAATATACTCCAGTCTTCCTGTAGACAAACTGTCATAACAGTTTCGCAGGGCTTTAGATTATATGTAATCTTTGTTGTAAAATTAATAAAGAAATAAATAATAATAATAATAATAATAATTATCAAACTTAATCATAGTTATGTAAGTAACTTCATGAAATAGAGTTAGGAACAGAAACCATACCTTAATAAGATACAAATCTGGTATGAGTAACCACTGCATATACATTTCAAGTAAATTTTGAAAGTGATAGTGGATATTCGTACAATCCTACACTTGCATTAATAATTCCCTCAGTCGATAAAATTTAGTCTTAAATATCAACCACTTTATCAATGATGTGGCCGCCCGAAGAACCTCTGATTTGATCGGCGGTCGACTATGCTAAAGAAATGACACCTGACCTGACCAGATCGGCAATATAAAAAAAAACAGATTGGCTCCTGGCCTTTATATAATGACGCTGACAAATAATATAAAACGTGTAATAGACAAAGTACCTAGGTAGATAATTGAATTGTTAGAAATAGATCTACTCTACTGTTTTATCAGTGATTTGCCATCGCTCCTGATCCTCCGCAACAGGTCAGTTTCGATGTAAAATCCCAACAGATTAGTCGTTTTAAAGTGGTCGAAATCGCTTATATTCCACTTTGATTGCTAACCAACAGCATTTATTCGGCTGTCTAGTCATATTAGTGGCAACGAAGTAACCATAGGTACCTTAATATTATGCGTGTGATGGGAGTCAAGAAAACTAAACATACTTACTGTTTCCTTGCTTCAACGAATGTGATTTTATATTGACGAAAGCTACATAAGCCATATTTTGATACTTTTACTTACCTAATTCTAAAATTATGGTTGCATTTTTACAGCATGCTATCAATTTTAAGTGATTTGATAACATTTATTCAACTTGAAAAATGGATACTGAATCTAAATTGCGGTTTCTTATATTTCATAAGTTTGAGTCATATGTAATCAAATAAACTTACTACTTACCTTGTTGTCTACCTTTTGTTTTGTAAACAACAAGAGAAAATCGAGTTGATATCTATATTGGATAATAATGTTTCAAATAATAATAATAAATTCCAAAGGAATCAGATACATTTACGTACTTATATGTTACTCAAATGCTGATACTTAAATAGGACTCCCGTATCCGGATATTGTCGAATTTGGCGAGATACAGGTTTTTATAGAGCTGGTAAGAGAAAATCTAAATAAAACATATCTTACAACCAATTCCTATTGTTACCTTATAAAAAAAAAAGTATCTACCATATACCCCTGATAAGTAACAGCAATGTTATAATAGTAGAAACAAAGGAAAGGAAATATATAATATTACGCGAAGAATTTTGTTTATTACATCTGATAATTATTTTGATAATTAATTAGTATATAATATATTTACTGTAGATATTTCTCAGTCAGTGACACTAGGTCTACGCCATTTAGATGAGGTGAGATTTCTTTCTTATGTAAAATTTGGTAAATATACATATTCTGTGGTAGTCATAGAAATAGAGATCTCAATTGACTTCATGTGACGAAATCGTCGATACGTGAGTTCGAATTGTATTTTTCTGTCTGGTATAAAATATTTAAATGTTACGTTGTGGTGTTATGACGGAGTTCAAAGATCGATAATAACTTTTTGTGGTTTTAAAAGAGCATTTTTAATGGTATAAGTTCTGTAACTGCTGAATCGAGAGCTTTGGGAAATGTAAACTCCAACATATCAACATATATTTTATACAATATTCCGTGTTTTAAAGATGCTACTTACTCACATGAGTGATGTTTATAGACCATCAGTGATTTTAAAGGAGCATGGTCAAAAAGTGCAGAAGTTCAAACTTCGGGAATACTGATTTGTATGCATTCCATTCCATTTATTTATACTCGACTCGTAGTTACGACTATTTCTCGGTCATATAGTCGTAAAACTACGTGTCATGACTATTTTACGAGTTGATTTATTGGGTTATTGGTATAACATATTTCCGAAATTGAAAGACTATAGAATATGGATGAAAAGGCTAGAAAACTATCATTTCAAGAACAACAGGATGTCTATCAGAATATTTATCTTAGACTTAGAGTTAAAGCAGTAAAAAGGAGAAAAAGGAGAAGGAAAAGGAATATACTTATAAGAGATAGCAAACAAAGAAGGATGATTTAGAGAAGTAGATGTATCTTATATTAACGAAATAGAGACAAACAAACGTAAGTTTAAATTGTATACTCCACACAGGATCTAGTGACACGCACCGGTGGGGATGTCACGGTTAGGAATGAACAGTTAGGGCAAACACTAAGGCTACATCTGAAGAAAGTAGAAGAAGAGAAAGCAATCGTAGAAAATGAGACTGAGGACCCATTTATATGTATATATTCCTTATTTGTTGCACCAAGGTTGTATTACGACAAAGCTTGTATTACGGGTACACTGTCTGTCAACTTTGGGGCAAGGCAGAGGAATTGTAGACTAACTTAAACATAATTACAATACTTACCTACTCACACATAACTGAGATTCTATAGATTCCCTGTAATTCAAACACATTATTGATATGCAGTTTAGGCATAAAGTGAATTCTGTGAATTTGAGTTCAAATAATTATAAAAGCTTTTTAACATGGAAGGGATGTAGTGTTTGTGGTAGTATCTATACATAAATAGATATACGCTGTCTCGGGCGCACGTCACATGGGATGCTGCGTCAGTAACACGCGAGACGCGAGCCGAGGGCGAGAGTGGACGTACGAGTATGACATTGCTATGTGTGCGGCGGCGAGTGAGCCAGTGTTACGAACATAATTATGCCTTCTACAGGCAGATCCTACAACTATGAAAACAGATAACACGCATGGAGCCTTTAATGATTACCATTTGGTATTTACGAGTAGGTATTTTTGTTCGATAAAGAAGTTTCAATGAGGTTTGGCACCGATTTCAAAAGGTGATGCAAATGTAAATTGTATATGAATGGGTTATTTTTGAATTTTCAGTTTATTTTGAAGTCGGATCTTTTCTGTTATTTTTTTTTAGGCAAACAGTTTGGTCTTTATCTTGTTGGTACCTAGAAATAAATAAAATATTACCTGCAGCCATGGTCATCATCAGAACTACAGCAATTAAAAAGAAAAATACTAGGAACTTCTGCATGGTTGCCGGCTGTTGATCTTCTGGTGTATAATTTATTCGCTGGTTCGCTTAAATACGGCGGGATTTTGTTGAAAAATACATCTTTTAGGGTTCTGTTATAAGATGGAAACCGCAACCAGTTACACATGACACCATTATTATATGTACTTATCAAATGTTATTGATTTTGATATGAATTTATTAAAGAGGCCTTATTCCTTTTTAAATGCTGATTGTTTTAGAGATTTTTCTCAATGATCAAACATGTTTCTTAACATATTATTGATGTTACTACCTAGAACAGGGCTATTGGGATTTATTGGTATATATTTGATTTGTGGAGTAGTAGGGCCTCGTGCAGGGTCCGTCCGGATTGTTACTACCGTCTTGCCTGCTAACCCACCGCCAAACAGCAATGTTCGCATTGTTGTGTTCCGGTGTGGGGGTAAGATAGCCGGTGAAATTACTAGCTTAGAGGCACTCTATCTTCGTCCTCCGGGTAGGCAAGCACTTGTGACTCCTCTGGTGTTGCAGGTGTTTATGGGCGACGGTAATCGCTTTCCATCAGGCGATACGTTTGCTCGTTTGCCCCCTATGACATAAAAAAAAAAAACCTACTGTTTGAATTTTTCATTGATAATTTTTGTTTCAAAAACTACTCGAAAATAACAAAATTCACGCGGAATATTAGTTTTTTTTTATTATTTTCGACTGTACGCAATGAAAGCATGAAATAGCTATGTTACTACCTAGAACTCGGGGAAAAGTATTATTCACTTCAAAAAATTGGTTGAAATTATCAATATAATTTGTCATAAAATGAAAAAAAATTTTTTTAAAGGAATAAGGCCTCTTAACAATTTGTTGTACAATACAGTGTTTATCTATATTAGATGGTATGATTCTAGAACTAATTGTCTGCTAGTGAAGATATGTTACCAAAAATAAAAAGAGGCTAGATAGAAGAATATTATTAAGGTAAGTGGGTAAAATGAAAAAGGGAAAGATAAAAAGTCATTTGAAATTTCTAAATAAAATCTAATATTTTTAGAGCTGGTATTTTGACCACTATTCTGTTTCGATCCACCGGTTAGTATAGTAAAAAACCGGCCAAGTGCGAGTCGGACTCGCGCACCGAGGGTTCCGTACAAACACTTTCCATCCCTAAGTGGTTAAGTTAAGTTTGCACCTGGTATGTATAGCGCCCCATATAAATTAGGTGCAAAGTTAGGTATTAAAAAAAATATTTATGGTTTTCGTAATTATTCCTTTATCTATGCTATAAGACGTTGCTTCGTACCAAATTTCAAGATTCTGAGTTCACGGGAAGCACCCTGTAGGTTTTGATTCCCTTGCAAGTGTCGAAAATTTGCAAATTAGGTGCAAAGTTAGGTATTAAAAAATTTTTTTATGGTTTTCGTAATTATTCCTTTATCTATGCTATAAGACGTTGCTTCGTACCAAATTTCAAGATTCTGAGTTCACGGGAAGCACCCTGTAGGTTTTGATTCCCTTGCAAGTGTCGAAAATTTGCGGCATAAACGGCTGTATCTTTTGATTGCGTTGGCTTAGAAGTTTGATTTTTTCACAGCTTCAAGGGACAGTAGACCTGAGTAATTGATATAAATTTCAGCTTCATACGTCCACGCGTTCCTGAGAAAAAGGGTCTTGACAGACGGACAGACGGACAACAAAGTGATCCTATAAGGGTTCCGTTTTTTCCTTTTGAGGTACGGAACCCTAAAAATATAGATGTGTATGGCTTTCATCGTATTCCTACGTGTTATACTATAATTACGTAATAATTACAATACGATTAATCAAAATCAGTTAACGATTCGGCTTTTCTCGGGTATCATCGCCTCAATACGGAGACGGAAATGACACGAAATACATTACCGCGATTTCTTTTAGGTAGCATTCAATTTGAAGTATCATAAACGCAATGTATAGCACCTGCCAAGATGACATTACTAACCGGTAGACCTAAGAAATTTATTATGCAGAAGCGACATGCATTTTAACATTCACTATTTATTAAAGCTATACTTGTAGGTATACAATACATACAAAAACATATATAAGTCAATATTTTATTGTTTGATGTAAGTAACATTACCTACGATATTACGTCGGATTAATAATTAATTTAATCACCAAATAAAAAAATAAAAAACTGATTTCAACCGATTTTTGTTGAAATTTCATAAACTGCTTGACCGATTTTGATAAAATTTACATGGGACCATCTCGGAAGTATACCCTATCAAATACAAAAAAGAATTTTGTTAATCGGTCATATCTGTAAATTGATAACTCTATGTGAGAGATGAGGGATTCACGACAATTACTGAGGTTGGCCGAAACGTTAACTGATTTTAATCGTACTGTACTAAGCGTATATATCCTATTAAATGAGCTTTTAGGCCCTTTTTCCTATTTTAAGGCGGGGTACAAGTAAAACACTGTTTCTTTAGATAATAATTTAATATCCTTTGCTACTTTTAGAGATATTCACACATCAGTCAATAGACGATCGAGTCGAATGAGTCGTCAGTTGTTGTTTGTCGTGTCCGATGCGCGCAGCGAAGTAGACACATTGATGACTAATGAATTATTTTCTTTAGGCTAGGCAGGTCATTTTCGTGGAAAGTCAATGTAGTAAAACGTCATGTTAGTTTTACGTCAATTTCGTAGGACGTCTTTTTCTGGGATAGTCATCTTCTAAGTAGGTCTATTTCGCAGGATGTCATCTTCTACTTTAGTCATCTTCCACGAGGGTCTATTTCGCAAGACGTCATTTTCTAGTTTAGTTTAGTAGTACGTAATTTTCTGGGTTAGTCATCGTCTAGGAAAATCTATTTCAACGAATTTCTCTAGGCTTGTAACTAATCTTATGGTATCTTTTTGTAGTAACCCCTTGTATTTTATCCGTAAAAGTTGTATTTATATTAACAGAGATAAGCAAATAACGTTAAAGTTGTTAGACGTAGATGACCTACTAAGAAATTGACTAACTAAGAACATGACGTCCTTCTAAATTGTCGGGAAGCGAAGATGATCTGCCAAGAAGGTGACGAACCGAGAACATGACCTTGCTCGAAATTGACTGAAAATGAGGATGACCTGCCTCGCCTAAAGGAATTATTTAAAGCCTGACCAGAAATATATGAGGATTGTCAAGAGGGCGCTATTTATAAGATTTATATGGCAACAATTTTGCAACCAACCGCAACCCACTATAATGACATTAGTTTAAATACCTGTCATGCCCCTATGGTAACCTCGTATCTAATATAATTTAATCGAATACACCCTTTTCATCACTGTTTTTCGTGTAGTGAACACAAGTACACTTTATTTACAATCTTACGTTCACGACTGTGAATAGTTTTCGGCATTTTCTTTGAATAATTTTAAATATTTCTATTTAGGAAACCATCACAAATGACAATGCGTATTGTCATTATGTCATTTACGCATCCTCATATATTTCTGGTCAGGCTTTAATTGTGTAACTAGCGCGGCTCGACCGCTGCCTATAGTTAAACGATGGGTAACCCTAATAAAAGTGAGCCCATTGTCAACGGGATCCTCGCCTTTCTGCAACAGAAGCTGCTGCGGGAAGGTCAGGTGGATGCGGTGATTGCTGTTCAGATCTGGTCGTCGCGTTTTACTGTCGACGAAATCTGCGCTGCGAAGAAGGTGCTATTCCAGTCTCACGGGATTGTAGGCACATTTGTACCTCATCGCAGAGAAGAAGAAGCGGGAAAGAAAAAAAGTTTTCTTAATCACCATCGCTTAGTACAAAAAAAAGACAATCAATAACGGAACCCTTTATAAACTGTATTTTTCAAGTATAAAGTAATGTTAATCTTCGGTTTACACAAGTGAGGAATTATGACGCATTGAATAACTGACTGATGTCTATTCGATATAAGTATTACTTTTCGTATTGTAGAACATATCATATGACCTTCCCACAAACTTCGTGAATTTCTTTTGGTAAAAATAATGGCGTTTTAGGTTTGGTTGCTATTGCTACTATATACAAACTACAGTAGAATACAATAAAACTACAGAAAAGTGACCAAAACCAAGGCAAGGGCATAACAGAGCAAAGTTTTCCGTTTCAAAGAAACTACTTTGCTCCAAATTTGAACTAAAAAAAAAATATAATGGCTGGAGTGCCCCAATTTCATTATTATGTCAAAGGCAGAGTGGTTCTATGAGCTTAATCAATAATAATGTAAAAAATTAAACCCCATTTAAAAAAAAATGCTAAAAGTGGAGCCAATTTATGTGCAAAGTAGGAACGTTTTACGGTACAAAACAATTTCTTTCCGATTTTTTCACCTCTCGTGCTCGTAATGTACGTTTTCATTAATCCTACTCGAAAATACGTTATTTTAGCTTCACGAAGCGGGGACACAGATCTTATAAACGGGGATAAACTGGTTATTTTAGCCCCTAAGGTTTACGTAGACGTTATATAATAATTTCTATGAAAATGTAAAAGAAAACTGGTTAGCAGCCAGCTAGGTACACCCTAGTTAGAAATTTATTATACAAATAAAAACTCCGAGACACAATAAATAAATAATTAAATAAATATCAGGCATCCTCACGCAGATGCACTACAAGTTGCAATTTACTTATTTTGGATCCTTTTTATTAAACAACTAGCTCTTGCCCGCGGCTTCGCTCACGTAAACACATATCATACGTTCACTACACATACTATATAGGTGTTAGTAACTTAATGCGAGGCCGTAGGCCAAACTCCACGTAGCACCGAAGATGCGGAGCGTCTCAGGGAATACGCCCACCCACTTAATATAATGTTTAAGTAACTTAATGCGAGGCCGCAGGCCGAGCACCGCGTGGCACCGAAGATGCGAAGCGTCAACACCGCGAGGCCGAAGGCCGAGCTCCGCGTAGCACCGGAGGTGCGGAGCGTCCCAGCTAAACTGCCCATCCAATTAAACTTATATTAAATGGGTGGACGGCCTCGCATTAAATCTCAATACATTCTTTAGAATATCATGTATGTGCGGAAAAATCTCCATGAATTCAAGCTCAACAGTGACATTCAACACTACAATACGAGAAGTAAGGACAAGCTCGCAATACCTGCCCACCGTCTCCGTAAGGTTAGCTCAACGTTCGTGGGGAACTGTGTACGCTTCTACAATAAAATACCTATTGATGTAGTAAAATTACCCTGTAGCAAATTTAAAGCGCAAATAAAACGTCACTGCACTACATAGTATAAAACAAAGTCGCTTTCTCTGTCCCTATGTCCCTTTGTATGCTTAAATCTTTAAAACTACGCAACGGATTTTGATGATTTAATAGAAAGGTTTATATGTATAATATATCAGCATTGCACCCGTGCGAAGCCGGGGCGGGTCGCTAGTATTGAATAAAGCTTATTAAACTGTTAATGACTTTCTAAACGACAGTGATGCCTTTAAGCCAGTAGTTTAGTGTTGTGTGTCAATAGTAAATTTTAAAGTAAGCATTATTTTGAATTTTTAATGTAACATGAGAGCACAATCTTTTGTTTCTCACCGGGCAAATAGTTTTAGTCAAGTATGCCCGGCAGCTTGAGCATGTCATGCTCGCTTAAAGGTCTTTGCTTACGGTGGCGCCGTTGATCGAGTCGCAGCCTTCCCTATAATATGGTTGAGGGAGGCGATGGCTGAGATATGCGTCATACTCGTGAACGGGTACCGTTTGTGGGGTCCGGTCTGTTCATGCTAGCAAGGGCCAAATGAAATATGTAACAACCGTATACTAGTGTTAAATTAGGCAAACGTGAGAAACGTCGTACTCGATTGAAGTTATTCAATGTTGATTTTAAATTGTTGAACTCTTAGAGACTGTATACATCTCTAAGAAACAGCTTATGACACTCAGAGACTTTATACATCTCTGAGGAAAGTAAATAATTTTAAAATATTTTATTGCATGTTATGACGCCTAGAGACCATAAACATCTCAAAGATATTTAGGTTTAATAATTATTTTCTATTGTAAATTATTCACGTTGACGCCTAGAGACCTTATACATCTCTATGGAATTCAATTAATTAAGTAATTATATTTTATTGCACGTCGTGACACCCAGAGACTTTATACATCTCTGGGTATATTTAATATTTTAATTTATTGTTAAATTTTCATTTTAATGTTCCTAATTAACATTGATTGATCTATGTATACATCTCCTTTACGTGTACCAGTGTAATTAGTTATAACACAAATGTATTATGTAATTGTTTTAAGTATTATTTACGAAAAAATGACTTACTGTTGAGTTTCTTTCGGCTTTCTTCTCAACAGCGGTCTCCTCCAGAAAGGTGCCCACCCACTTAATATATGTTTAAGTAATTTAATGCGAGGCCGTAGGCCGAGCTCCGCGTGGTGGTGGCATCCCTGGGACGCTCCGCACCTTCGGTGCTACGACAGATCAATATAGTTTTTATCAAAATCCGTTCAGCCGTTTTCACGTAATGCGCGGTAAAATAAACAGACAAACAGATAGACAGACAAACAGTCTAAAACTGTAGGAACGTGTTCTGTTATCGATCTCTTTTTTTCGAATATAATATATCTTCCATGTGTAGACTTTCGACCCTCTTCAGCTTTATTATATATATATATATGAGGAAGCGAAGGAAAGTGCATGTGATGACACGATGGTGGGATGAGTTTATGTACGTCAATAATGGCAACACCACCACTGAACGGATGTACATGATGGTCTTACTGTGTTGTTAATTGTTATCCGTGGTTGAAAAGGAAATTGAAAAAAAAAGTCAAAATGTAATGTATTTATAAAAAAAGTTAAATATTTGATAGATCTAGAACACTATTAGAGCGACGATTACAAAGTCAAGAATATTAGGTATCAAACTAGAAATGTGATACAAAAAAATAATATGTACAACCGAGAGTAAAAAGCTATTATGGTAAAATAATGTCCAAATAAATAGTACCAAAAATATATTTAATAAAAAAGACTTACTAAGATGCCATTATAACTAAGATGCCATTATAATAAAATGTAATTTTGTTTGTACTCACTGAAAAAAGGCAAGTACCAACATTAAGAAAAACACTATTAAAGGCCTTATTCCTTTTAAAATGCTGATTGTTTAGACATTTTTCTCTACGATCAAACATGTTTCTTGACGTCTTATTGATCTGTTATTACCTAGAACATGGCCATTGGGATGTATTGGTATATATTTGAAACGTACTGTTTGAATTTTTCATTGATAATTTTTGTTTCAAAGCTACTCGAAATTGACCAAATTCACGCGGAAAATTAGTTTTTCAACTTATTCATCATAAGAGGCCTTATTCCTTTTAAATTTGATTTTTTTCATATTATGACAAATATATTGATAATTGTAACCAACTTTTTAAAGTGAATAATACTTTTCCCCGAGTTCTAGGTAGTAACATATCTATTTCATGCTTTCATTGCGTACAGTCGAAAAAAAGTTGAAAAAACTAATTTTCCGCGCGTATTTTGTCAATTTCGAGTAGTTTTTGAAACAAAAATTATCGATGAAATATTCAAACTGTAGGTTTCAAATATATATACCAATAAATCCCAACAGCCCTGTTCTAGGTAGTAACATCAATAATATGTTAAGAAACATGTTTGATCATAGAGAAAAATGTCTATACAATCAGCATTTTAAAAGGAATAAGGCCTCTTAAAATCAAAGCAATTTCCTTCTCAATAACAGGCTGTCAGCAGGTTGAAAGTACTCATTCCACCCTACGAGTATAATATACAGTCGAGCACCTGTGGAGGTTGATTCCGAGAAGAAAATACGCATTACGCCCCTTTTTCATTAATTAATTATTCTATTTTCTTCGATTTCCGCGACTGTCACACATTTAAATAAAACAATTTAATCGGATTGTATTGTATTAATTATTTGAGCCTCCCGGACGTTTCGGTACCTTTACAGTGCCCTTACCATGAGTTTACAGTGACAGCCCTCGCTAGCGACTGCGTAAATGATTTGTATGGAGGATTGTAGTTCTACAAAGTGACCACTAGGCCGCTGTACTATTCTCCATACAAATCGTTGACGCTGTCACTAGTGAGTACGGTCACTGTAAACTCATGGTACAGATACCGTTGACAACGAGTCAACCTTTGACAACGGTATCTGTAAAGGTACCGAAATGTCAGGGAGGCTCAAATAATTGACAACGTTTCATATTTATAACAGGTGGAAATTAATATAGAGATCGACAGGGCTTTATGTCGTGTACCTTAAAAAAAAATCTTGGAATTTATTCTTCTGTATTTAAGGAAATATAAGAAAATACATCAAATAACTGCAATCTAAGACAATACGGGCTGAATAGGGTTGTTGTCTAAACCAAAGAGCGAAAACATAGATTTTTTTTTATTTGACGTTGACAGATGACAGATGCATACAGAGTTTTATTAAGTTTTTTTTTTAATAAGAAAACCGACTAAAGTAACCGTTCCATTAAGTTCTGGTTTTGGTGTTGCCACATTTTAAAATGAGTATGTTTTTATAAATTAATAATAAAATAAATAATCATCTCAGAAAATAAATAAAAACAGAGATTACTTCATCTTTTTAAGCAGAATTCAGAAAAGTAATAAAATGATAGTCTTAAGAATATGAAATGTTGTCAATTAATATACGCGATATAATCCGTTTAGATTGTTTTATTTAAATTAATTATTCTGTTATTTTACATAGAAAACTATCGTGAGTCTCAGACATATTAAAATACTTAAACACCTAGATATTGGTGGCGGTATGTGGATGACGTATTTGCTGTTGTCTCGGAAACCGGCCTACTGGAGTTTACGGGGTACCTTAATACATTACATCATAAGGTCAAGTTCACGGTGGAGAAGGAAAGTGAAGGAAGGTTGCCGTTTTTGGATGTTTTGGTGATGCGTAGACCTTGTGGGCGGTTGATGACTACAGTGTATCGTAAACCAACTCATACTGACCGGTACCTTAGGGCGGATTCACATCATCACCCGAGTCATTTGTCTTCTGTGCCTAGGACGTTGATCAATCGAGCCTTATGTCTGTGTGATCCTCAGTTTGTGGATGGTGAACTAAGTCACGTGAAACATGTTTTGGAGTGCAACGGCTACAACTGGAGGCAGAGTAATCGGGTTGCGAACGCATCGGCTCGTCCCCGCCCAACTGCAGTAGAGAGGCTACCTTTATACTTGCCTTATCTTAAGGGCGTGACGGATAAAATCGGATACTTGTTACGCCGTAGATATTGCATCAAGACGATTTTCCGCCCTCATATACAGCTCAGACAGTTGGTGCGTTCCCCCAAAGATAAGGAACCCTTAAGTAATCCTGGCGTATATATGATTCCGTGCTCCTGTGGGAAGAACTATATACGTAGGAGAGACTGGCCGGAACATTTCCACAAGAGTGACTGAACACATACGTAGTATGAAAAATCAGGATACCCGGGGTTCTGCAGTGACGGAACATTCACTGAATTCGGATACGTCTCACTATATTCGGTTCGATAAGGTAACTGTGCTGGCGAGAGAAAAGTTTTCCATTCCGCGGAAAGTACGGGAGGCTATCGAAATTAGTCGTCATCCGAATTTTAACCGAGATTGTGGATGGTCAGTGCCCCCTAGTTGGAGGACGGTTTTGGATACTACATCGGTGGTTAGTGTGGACGAGACCTTAGCAAATGACGTAGTGAGTGTTGTGTGCAACCCGACAATTGGCATTGTGCGTGATGATGAGGGTAGTTTTGCGCCGCCGCCGGTGACACCCGCGTCGAGCAGCCGCGCGGAGGGCGCATGCCCGCAGTGTTCGATTGGCCGCCGCCGCGACTGATCGTCTCTCCTGATGATGAATCGAGTACCGATTCGAATCATGTCGAGCGTTATTCGACTTCTACGACGTGAGTAAACCCGTTTAAGTATTTTAATTATTCTGTTGATAAGATACGCTAAGTTGTTTTTGTTAAAATTGAGCGTCTCTCGCCAGTAAACTTTACAGTTCGGCGGGAAATTACGTAAATTTGTATTTATGTATGTTTTTGTGGGTCAATAAATAAATAAAAAGTACAGTTGGGTGTAAAAGCTTGTCACGAAAATGAAATTTTTGACAGAAAAATCTTTCATTTACGCCCCATACAATGTCATGGGTTTTTAGCCTTTACCCAAAATCTGAACCTAAAAACTATATTATTAATTATTGTTTTATGACGACACTTAGAAAGCTTAAGTCCCTATTTGTATGGAGGCCGGTTTTCGTCTCACAGTGTGGTGTCCCGGTGATATGAGGCAAGGGCAGGGGATTTAGGGTCTTAAATAATTGAAAATTACACGAATAAACCATTTTATTTTTATTTCTTAGTTTTGGATAAATCAATATTCAGTAAGTAAATGCCAAGTAAAAAAAAGACAGTTTTCAGCGGCAAATATTATGCGTTTTACGGCGGATATTTTTCCTCGTTGTTATCTTATCATTATCACGGGAAATAGTGTCAAAATAGATGGATTAGAGTTGATTGTTTATATAAAGGACTCCGAAGCCAGATCCTACTTTGATCACAGTGCGACTTGGTCTTGAGTTTGATAATAACCGTGCAACAACGACGCTGGAACCGCGCGGCTAAAACGCCAAAATTCCCCCTCAGTTTTTACACGCAGCTTGGCACTGCGCAAGAGTTTCATAGTTGTTCCCGTTTCCTCCGCAGCCTCCATATGTGAAGGTTACGCAATCATTCGATTGAGGATCGTAGGCCCATCTGAAATATATGCTTTAAATGTCAAACCTTATGGCTCGGTTTCAGAGGTCGATATATCGCATGCGGTAACTCCCCGCAGGCGGCATGACGACCAGTGAAACTCAAGTCGATACTTTTTTTTTGTATCTTATCTATCTTCAGTCAGACTGTGACCGAGCGAAGAAAAATCCGTTTCAGCTTGCCCTAAAATTCTTTCGAATATCCGGATGTTTGGATGTCCGGATGGCCGTTTGTCCTGTTTCGCCTAATGGTGGCATTTATTAACCAATTCTCGTGAAATTTCGTTAATCAAGTATAATATTTTTTTTTTTACGATTAAGTAGAAATAATTCTTAGAAATTTAATCACTGTTGGCCCCTGGGTCACGGGACAGAATAACAGCAAGAAAAAGTAGATACACCTAAACAAATTACAAAGTTCGAAACAAATTGCCAAAGTCTATAGCCCATAGAGCCAAGAGGTAGTTTGTTTTGTATGTCCTTGTAGTAGGTAAACAGACATAAGATAAGAGGCCTTATTCCGTTTTAGACATTTTTCTCTATGATCAAACATGTTTCTTAACATACTATTGATGTTACTACCTAGAACAGGGCTATTGAGATTTATTGGTATATATTTGAAGCCTACAGTTTGAATTTTTCATTGATAATTTTTTTTCAAAAACTACTCGAAATTGACAAAATTCAAGCGCAAAATTTGTTTTTTCAACTTATTTTCGACTGCACGCAATGAAAGCATGAAATAGCTATGTTACTACCTAGAACTCGGGGAAAAGTATTCTTCACTTCAAAAGTTGAACCATGAATACAAAGATCAAAGCTTAAAGAAAAATTGTGGTGTACCCACATTAAAAAATGAGACATTACAGGTTTCATAAAATTATTTCAAAAAGTTGGTTGAAATTAACATTTGTCATAATATCAAAAAAAAAATTTAAAAGGAATAAGGCCTCTTAAGTACTTTACCTTTTAAAGGAGGCTCGGCAACCACCAGTTTCAGCGGATAGATAGCAGGCAGGATCTGTAATAGTATTTTATACAACAATTGCATAAGAGGGGTCAAAAAACGCGAGTGGCATGGGTTACGATGTGAGCGGAGCCAACATCGTAAGAGAAGAAGCCACGGGCATTTTTTGACTTAAGAGGGCGCCGAGCGTTAGCGACTGATCCATAGAGCGCAGGGAATGCGTATTTAGATCGGCGCGCGGCCGCCATAGTAAAAATGTATGGAGAATTAAAAGCACTTATTGATAAAACTGGACCTTTAATACGAAACAATAATTGAAATATTTGATGCGGACAAGTTGTAATGTAAACATTCATCTTTTTTTAACTAAAAATCAGAATAGATTTCCATTGTTAAAGTATAAAAAAACACTTAACGCCTGCTTACGATTTTACAATTTTCGTCCAACTTTACTTAGTTCTCTAGGGTAAAATATTAATAATATTATAATTTTTCCACGGAGAAGTTGTTAACACATTCTTTGAAGTGCTAAATATATACTTATATAGTTTAGAAATGGATTAAACAACTAGTGTTGACGTTGTCCACTTAACGGCAACTGCCTGTTTTTTCACATTTCGCTTTATTTTTTCAATGACATGGTATTTTTAAATAAATGCAAATAAACAACAAAGAAAACATTTACATGTTCACGCTCGGGAGTGGGGGTTTTGTACAGCCACGTTTTCCGAATCCAACACGTGAGGTTGTGAGGGGGAGGGGGTCATTTTAATCATTTAAAACTCCTTATAACATAGCTCTAATAATTGTTATAATATGTAATGAATAGTCGATGAAGCCATAATACTCCAAGAGAAAATATTTATACTGAATATTCTATGAATCGTTTTCGATGAAATGAAATTCGATGAAAAGTTTGTCGAGATTTCAAGGGGCACCCATGCTTTGTCACTTATTTATCACGTGATAAACGCAACCCAGGCCTCCGGATCAAGTCGGCATCGGAACATTGCAATAGGGGCCGTCGTATTTAACAAAAGCTGATCGCGATTGTATTGTACACGTTTGGTCACGATTAGAAATGTGCCGTTCCGAAAATTTCCTCAGTTTGGAAATGAGTAGGTAAAGTTTCCGGAAATTCTCGGAAACAGAACATCACGATGGCTGTGCACAATGTAAGGCCAGTCGGGACACGCCACTTACCATATCGATAAGTACAGTACCTACCATTACCATCAGTCATAAAAATATCGGACAACCTCACACAAATCAATCTAGTCCCACAGTAAGCTATAGTAGGCTTGTGTTATGGACACTAGACGACGATAAACATACTTATATAGATAAATACATACTTAAACACAAATAACATCCATGACCCAAGTACAAATATTCGAGTATTTAAATCAGTAAAAAGCAAAAAAAATGTTTTTACAAAAAAAATAACCGACTTCATGATAAACTGAAAAGCCATAAATAGCCCTTTTATGGACAGCTTATTTAATTATTTAATCTATTGTACAAAAGAAAACTTAACGTATAAAAGGCGGACATAATTCCATTACATTTGAATCAGCATTACAGTTGAAGTCGGTTCCGAAGCACTCAATTTTATTATTACTACTAGCGACCCGCCCCGGCTTCGCATGGGTGCAATGCTAATAAATTATGCATTTATTATACATATAAACCTTTCTCTTGAATCACTCTATCTATTAAAAAAAACCGCATCAAAATCCGTTGCGTAGTTTTAAAGATTTAAGCATACAAAGGGACATAGGGACAGAGAAAGCGACTTTGTTTTATACTGTAAAAAACCTCTGAAATAATAACGCAGGATCCTTCCTTCAACGTATATTTTTATACCAATTGCTTTAACAGTATAATCGGTTCAAACACTAGAATAATCAGCTCCAAATCTAAACAAATGAAATTAATATCCCATCCAAATCCGATATTCCATGTCCTGACCAAGTGTCCGGTTCACCGCCCGTTTTCCCGCCATTTTGTGTCGCCAACCTCTCAAAAGTCATAAAAATTGACGATGAAACTACTTTTGTTTCTGCCAAATGTAATAAACCTTACAATACTATGTAGTGATGAAAACAGATGCCACGCATAGAGCCTTTAATGATTACCATTTGGTATTTACGAGTATTTTTGTTCGATAAAGAAGTTTCAATGAGGTTTGGCATCGATTTCAAAAGGTGATCCAAATGTAAACTGAACAATGTACATGAAAGGGTTATTTTTGAATATTCATTTTATTTTGAAGTTGTTTCTTTTCTGTATTTTTTTTTTAGGTAAGTAAACGGTTTGTTCTTTATCTTATACCTAGAAATAAATAAAATATTACCTGCAGCCAACGTCGTCATCAGAACTACGGCAGTTAAAAAGAAAAATACTAGGAACTTGTGCATGGTTGCTGGCAGTTGATCTTCTGGTGTATAAGTTATTCGCAGATTCGCTTAAATACGGCGGGGTTTAGAACAAAAATACATCTTTTATGGTTCCGTTATAACATGGAGACCGCAGTTGCACATGACATCATTATTTATTATATTGTGTAGGTACTCATCAAATGTTATTGTTATGAATGTATTTATAACCATTTGTTGTACAATAAAGTTTTTATCTATATTAGATACAAACTTTGCTATCCACAACACAGGTTTCGTCCATACATAAAATTTGTATCCGCCCCAGGGTTCGTCAGTAATATTGCTAGAAGCTTCGTCAAATACTTACATTGGAAATCATCCATAACACGCTTCGTCATTATAAATATAAATGAGCACCATATATATGACGGTATAATTATTGTAGAAGTAATTGTCTGCTAGTGAAGATATGTTACCTAAATTAAGAGGAGGCTAGATAGAAGAGTTAATAATTAAGGTAAGTGAGTATAATGTAGCGTCCCAATATATTTATGAGAGTATTATGTATGTTATTAGAAACCTAGATTAATTTACAAAAAATTCCGATGTCCACAGTTTTAAAACTAGAAATAAAAATAAAATTGCTATTAGAAAGTTTCGTGTTCGTAAAGTAAGTAAATCATTTTTAGGCCAATGTATTCATTTTTATAACAAGTTACATGATCATGTTTTAAAATTAGCCTTTCCATCTCTCAAAAATTATTTAAAAAAAATCTATAATGTCAAAAGCATATTATACAGTAGAGGACTATCTGACAGACAAAAATGCATGGCCTGAACCACAGAAACCGCGTAGCTGACCCCTTCTTAGATTGTACCTTACTAGTTTAAGGGAGAGAGTACAGAAAGTGTTCACTGCGGTTCTTGTACAAAAAAATGTATGGGTACTACCCATACTTATACCCAACCAAATATTTACTGGGAGCCTTGGGTTTTAACTCTCTAGAGGTCAGACGTAATTTGGCTCTTCTTACGATTACCAGCAAAATTTTGCGCGGAGAGTCTGATTCCACAGAATTAGTAGGGCAGTTAGTGCGATTACACGTCCCGTCGTTGACCAAATTTAGTTTCAGACCTCGTGACCGCCCCTTGCTGGCGGTGCCGACGTCGCGCACGGTGTCTCGAAGAGAATCTCCGCTAGTCCGCGCTTTACGCCTCTTGAACAATCTCCTCGCATCAGCCCCGGAGTGTGACGTATTTGTGAGCAGATGGGCATTATTGTGTGATGAATGTTTAAAGTTCTGTGAGAGGATGGATGTCCGTCTGTCTTCAGTTTGAATTTGTAATGTATAATTGATTTCGTTAATGTATATTTTTCAAATGTTTGTATATATCATTGTTATATTATTATTATTTATAATTTCACAGTGCCTTGGTTATCTGTTATGCTGTGTAATTAAGTTTAATAAATAAATAAATAAATAAGGGACACAGTTCTAATAAGAAAGCATATCAAACGTACATAAATTGTGATAAACCGTCAGGCTTTCTTGTAGTTTCTATTTTATTCTTATACTTTTTCTCACTTAGGTATGTCTTAAAATACACTTTTAATATGTTTTCTTGTAGAACTACGTATAGTTAAGTTCATATCATTGTAATAGTTAAGTACTTATGCTTTCTGAAAAAATGACTGACTGTTGAGTTTCTTTCGGCGTTTCTTCTCAACAGTGGTCTCCTCTTGTGAAATGCCGGTAGACTCAGACATGTAAAAGTGCCCTTGTGGCCTACTTGCAGAATAAAGTTCATTATTTCATTATTAATGAAAAAGGGAAAAATAAAGTCATTTGAAATTTCTAAATAAAATGTAGTATTTTTAGAGCTGGTATTTAGACCACTATTCCGTTTCGATTCGACGGTTAGTCGATGGTAAAAAATAAAAATAAAAATGTATTTGTATGGCTTTCGTATTCCTACTCATCCTCCTAGCCTTTGTCCCATTTTTTGAGAATGAATTCTCAATCGGGGTCGGCTACCTAACCACTCAATTGCTTCGAATTTTGAGTTGAACTCTATTTATATAATAAAATAAGAGCGGTGACAGGTAGCCGTAGTTACCAAAAGCAATCCCAAGATGTGGCGTAGGCACTAGTTTTTACGCAAGCGACTGCCATCTGACCTTCCAACCCAGAGTAGGCCTTATTGGGCTTAGGTGGTTTCCTCACGATGTTTTCCTTCACCGAAAAGCGAGTGGTAAATATCAAATGACATTCCGTACATAAGTTCCGAAAAACTCATTGGTACGGGCCGGGTTCGAACCCGCGACCTCCGGATTGAAAGTCGCATGCTCTAACCACTAGGCTACCACCGGCTTTCGTATTCCTACTGTGTTATAATATTATTACGTAATTACTAAGCGTATATCCTATTCAATGAGCTATTAGGCCCTTATTCCTATTTTAAGGCGGGGTAGAAGTAAAACACTGTTTTTAAGATAATAATTTAATATCATTGTGACTTTTAGAGATATTCACACATCAGTCAATAGTAGATATGAGTCGTTAGTTGTTGTTAGTCGTGTCCGATGCGCGCAGCGAAGTACACGCATCGATGACTAATTAATTATTTAATTGTGAAATTAGCGCGGCTCGACTGCTGCCTGTAGTTAAACAATGGGTGACCCTAAAAGTGAGCCCATTGTCAACGGGATCCTCGCCTTTCTGCAACAGAAGCTGCTGCGGGAAGGTCAGATGGATGCGGTGACTGCTGTTCAGATCTGTTCGTCGCGTTTACTGTCGAGTAAAAAATAAGTTTATTGGGCGTTTTAGGTTTGGTTGCTACTATATACAAACTACAGTACAATACAATAAAACTACAGAAAAGTGATCAAAACCAAGGCAAGGGCATAACAGAGCAAAGTTTTCCGCTTCAAAGGAACTTGTTAACGCAAATCGAGGTCATATTAATAAATTGTCATATTATTGTAACGAGTGACGCCATCTAGAGACGTTGCCGTCATGATTGTGAATTCATTGTTCTAAGATTCATTTATAGTCTGTGCAGTTGGCGTTTGCCGTGCCGCCCGCGGCGGCTTTGTGTAACTAAATTAGGGATTTCCATCTTCATTCGATAGTAGAATAAATACGCGCGTAGTGTATTTATTAAAGGTCATGTTTTAGTTAGAACGCTGAGTGTACAGCGGGCATGCATGTAGATACTTCATTCAATTGTAATCATTCCGTGACCCGTTAGGTCGTATTCTTTTTCTCTTGCTATCACGGCTTCGTTCAGGGCGGACGTCGACATATTCATGTAGGGCCGCGGGACGCGCGCCATTTTTGTGTCATTGTAATTCATATTAAAAAACCGCGTGGGGACGCCGTCCATTATCTTGTCATAGTAATTTAATTCGATAAATATATTCGATAAAGCTAGTAATTAATATACGCGATATATTTCATTTACGCTCCATAAAATGTCAAGGGTTTTTAGCCAAATTTACCAAAAAATCTGTACCTAAAAATTATATTATTAACTAGCTTTTGCCCGCGGCTTCGCACGCGTAAACACAATATCATACGTTCACTACACTTATTGCGAGGCCAAAGGCCGAGCTCCGCGTAGCACCGAAGGTGCGGAGCGTCCTAAGGAAGCCGCCCACCCACTTAATATAAGTCGAAGTAACTTAATGCGAGGCCACAGGCCGAGCTCCGCGTAGCACCGCAGGTGCGGAGCGTCCCAAGGAAGCCGCCCACCCACTTAATATAAGTGAAAGTAACTTAATGCGAGGCCGAAGGCCGAGCTTCGCGTAGCACCGAAGGTGCGGAGCGTCCTAAGGAAGCCGCCCACCCACTTAATATAAGTCGAAGTAACTTAATGCGAGGCCGAAGGCCGAGCTCCGCGTAGCACCGAAGGTGCGGAGCGTCCTAAGAAAGCCGCCCACCCACCTCATATAAGTCGAAGTAACTCAATGCGAGGCCGAAGGCCGAGCTCCGCGTAGCACCGTAGGTGCGGAGCGTCCCAAGGAAGCCGCCCACCCACTTAATATAAGTTGAAGTAACTTAATGCGAGGCCGAAGGCCGAGCTCCGCGTAGCACCGAAGGTGCGGAGCGTCCTAAGGAAGCCGCCCACCCACTTAATATAAGTCGAAGTAACTTAATGCGAGGCCGAAGGCCGAGCTCCGCGTAGCACCGTAGGTGCGGAGCGTCCCAAGGAAGCCGCCCACCCACTTAATATAAGTTGAAGTAACTTAGTGCGAGGGCGAAGGCCGAGCTCCGCGTAGCACCGAAGGTGCGGAGCGTCCTAAGGAAGCCGCCCACCCACTTAATATAAGTGGAAGTAACTTAATGCGAGGCCGAAGGCCGAGCTCCGCGTAGCACCAAAGGTGCGGAGCGTCCTAAGGAAGCCGCCCACCCACCTAATATAAGTAGAAGTAACTTAATGCGAGGCCGAAGGCCGAGCTCCGCGTAGCACCGTAGGTGCGGAGCGTCCCAAGGAAGCCGCCCACCCACTTAATATAAGTGGAAGTAACTTAATTCGAGGCCGAAGGCCGAGCTCCGCGTAGCACCGAAGGTGCGGAGCGTCCCAAGGAAGCCGCCCACCCACTTATTATAAGTTGAAGTAACTTAATGCGAGGCCGAAGGCCGAGCTCCGCGTAGCACCGAAGGTGCGGAGCGTCCCAAGGAAGCCGCCCACCCACTTATTATAAGTCGAAGTAACTTAATGCGAGGCCGAAGGCCGAGCTCCGCGTAGCACCGTAGGTGCGGAGCGTCCCAAGGAATCCGCCCACCCATTTAATATAAGTTGAAGTAACCTAGTGCGAGGCCGAAGGCCGAGCTCCGCGTAGCACCGAAGGTGCGGAGCGTCCCAAGGAAGCCGCACCCACTTAATATAAGTTGAAGTAACTTAATGCGAGGCCGCAGGCCGAGCACCGCTTAGCACCGAAGGTGCGGAGCGTCCCAAGGAAGCCGCCTATTAAGTTACTTAAACATATGTTAAGTGGTTTGGTGGCTTCCCTGGGACGCTCGTGGAACTCGGCCTACGGCCTCGCATTAAATTACTAATGGTTTATAAAGTAACTTAGCACCGAAGGTGCGGAGCGTCCCAGGGAAGACGCCCACCCACTTAAAATATGTTCAAATAACTTAATGTGAGGCCGCCCACCCACTTAATATAAGTTGAAGTGTGTGAGCGGCTTCCCTGGGACGCTCTGCACCTTCGGTGCTACGTGAAGCTCGGCCTACGGCCTCGCGTTAAGTTACTACTTACATTAGTGGGTTGGCGCCTTCCCTAGGACGCTCCGGACCTTCGGTGCTACGCTTGTGAACATGATCTTGGTTTAATTAAAATTGAGGCAAAACTTGTGTTTAAAAAATCGTTTTGATTATTTATTGTCTATTGTAGATTTAAATAACTTAATGCGAGGCCGTCCACCCACTTAATATAAGTTGAAGTGTGTGAGCGGCTTCTTTGGGACCCTCTGCACCTTCGGTAGCACGTAGAGCTCGGCCTACGGCCTCGCATTAAGTTACTACTTATATTAGTGGGTGGGTGACTTCCCTAGAACGCTCCGCACCTTCGGTGCTACGCTTGTAAACATCATCTTGGTTTAATTAAGATTGGGTCAAGACTTAGGTATGTTTAAAATATTGTTTTTAATATTTATTGTCTATTGTAGATTTAAAAAACTTAATGCGAGGCCGCCCACACACTTAATATAAGCTTATATGTGTGAGCGGCATCCCTGGGACGCTCTGCACCTTCGGTGCTTCGTAGAGCTCGGCCTACGGCCTCGCATTAAGTTACTTCTTAATTTAGTGGGTGGGCGACTACTCTAGATCGCTCCGCACCTTCGGTGCTACCATTGTGAACATCATCTTGGTTTAGTTTAAATTGAGGCTAGACTTATGTTTATATATCGTTTTGAATATTTATTGTTTATTGTAGATAACTATTCAAAGCACCTTGAAAAATAATTAGCTCATAGTCCTACCTATAGATGTAAACCAGCGGCTTGTAAGCCGGTAGTAACCGAAAGCAGCGGCTAGAAACGAATAACCAGCCGCGTGATACCGGGTAGATACCCGACTTGAGCATCAAATAAAGAAATGATTTTTATTACATTTTTTTTGTTAAACTCTTATTTTTGTTATACAGTAGCACTTATTATGTTCTTTTTAAAAAAAATAGACCCCGAAGACACCATTTGTACCTACTAATTTACTTAATTCAGATACGAAAAGTAAACTATGAAACAACGTTTGTGTTCAGGTGGCGGTGTATGAAAATTATAAGAATAAAGGTAGCTAAATCAGTTTATTTTGGATCTAATCATCATTGTAAACCAAACGCGGGAATCTCGCGCGGCAGGATAAATGCGTGTGGGGGGCTGAGGGGTGCGCGGGGCATGCGGGGATGAGTGCGCGAGGCTCGTTGCGTTGGTGCATTATAGAAATACAACTAAATGCTTACTATTACTAGGTAACTGATAAATACCTATTTCCAATTCATCTCTCACAAATAAATTATTAAAATAGTCCTATTTCACTGCTCTTTCACATTTTGTAAGAGAATTTTGAGTTTTTAACACTTAATACAGATGCAAATGTCATTGTTTATGTCTATTTATGTTAAATAGATCCTATAGTAAATAAATGAAAAGAAAAATAACAAAAACAAACATAGAATCATGTGAATATGTCAATGAAATGTAAGCAGCCGTTTCCAGCCGCTTGTTATCGCTAGAAATGATAATAAGCCATATAAGCCGTTTCTAGCCGCTGGGCATTTTCTTTTAAGATTTACCCACAATTATTAGCGTATAATCGGCTTAATGCGGTCAAAAACCGACTAGGTAAAAGAACTAGAACTAGGTAAAAGTAGAAAGCTAGACAATCAGGACTGCGAGTGTTGACCACATTGTAATAACTTAAACGGTACGGTTTTTTATTTTTTTAGTTTGTACTAAATAGTATGAGTAATAGTGTTTTTATATGTGTGAAGGTTCACCCGCTATTCCGACTCTCACGGATATTGGTAGCTCTTACGTCAACGCCGTAAGTCGACTTAGGCACTTGAGATAGTTGTACAAGGTATCGAGTTATCGACCAATAACCGAATATGCATATTGAATTTGGTGTGCTGATGCAACTTCGTCGGCCTAAGTTAATATCGCGCAGCTGCTCACTTTAACATCGTTTGTGTAATTCCATAACCTTAGGTTTACTCCGCTAGAGGCAGCGAGGAGACTGGAAACATACCGATAAAAAAATCGGGGAAAGCACCAAAATATAATTTTCCCAGCCAGAGGAATCGATAACAATGCGTTGGTTTTATAGCATAGGTTAGCTACTGTCGGCCTGGCCTAGTGTTAAATCATTAGTTACTATCATTAGACAATTTGCTAGGGTATCGTGATAGATGCCAGTTCAGATGACTGCGAGCTGCGGTCTTTGGAGCACGTTGCACGTTGCGGGTTAGGTTTGCTCAGGAGGACAACACAGTAGCCCTACCATGAGTATAAAATGACCGCACTCGCTAGCGACTGCGTTACCGATTGTATAGTCTCCGCACAAATAGGTTAGCAACCAGCTTCGCATCTATAGTCCTACCTGAACATATATTAATGACATCTATTAAGATGACAATAAATTATTTTTGTCTACAATGGTACTAATACTAATATAATAATATGACCTGTCATAATAATGTCCTAAGTAACGCCATGAGATTCAGGTGCCAACTTAATCGAGCGTACGTCAATAATGGCGACAGCACCACTGAACGGATACGTGATGGCCTCACTGTTTTGTTATCCGTGGTATAATGAATAAGGAAGCAAAGGCTCGGCCTTCGGCCTCGCATTAAGTTACTTCGACTTATATTAAGTGGGTGGGCGGCTTCCTTAGGACGCTCCGCACCTTCGGTGCTACGCGGAGCTCAGCCTTCGGCCTCGCATTAAGTTACTTCCACTTATATTAAGTGGGTGGGCGGCTTCTTTAGGACGCTCCGCACCTTCGGTGCTACGCGAAGCTCGGCCTTCGGCCTCGCATTAAGTTACTTTTACTTATATTAAGTGGGTGGGCGGCTTTCTTGGGACGCTCCGCACCTGCGGTGCTACGCGGAGCTCGGCCTGTGGCCTCGCATTAAGTTACTTCGACTTATATTAAGTGGGTGGGCGGCTTCCTTAGGACGCTCCGCACCTTCGGTGCTACGCGGAGCTCGGCCTTTGGCCTCGCAATAAGTGTAGTGAACGTATGATATTGTGTTTACGCGTGCGAAGCCGCGGGCAAAAGCTAGTTAATAATATAGTGGGTGGGCGGCTTCCTTAGGACGCTCCGCACCTTCGGTGCTACGCGGAGCTCGGCCTCCGGCCTCGCATTAAGTTACTTCCACTTATATTAAGTGGGTGGGCGGCTTCCTTAGGACGCTCCGCACCTTCGGTGCTACGCGGAGCTCGGCCTTAGGCCTCGCATTAAGTTACTTCCACTTATATTAAGTGGGTGGGCGGCTTCCTTGGGACGCTCCGCACCTACGGTGCTACGCGGAGCTCGGCCTGTGGCCTCGCATTAAGTTACTTCGACTTATATTAAGTGGGTGGGCGGCTTCCTTAGGACGCTCCGCACCTTCGGTGCTACGCGGAGCTCGGCCTTTGGCCTCGCAATAAGTGTAGTGAACGTATGATATTGTGTTTACGCGTGCGAAGCCGCGGGCAAAAGCTAGTAGTATAGATTATTGTTTTATGACGACACTTAGAAACATGAAGTCCCTAATTGTATGGAGGCCGGTTTTCGTCTCACAGTGTGGTGTCCTGGTGATATGAGGCAAGGGCAGGGGATTTAGGGTCTTAAATAATTAAAAATTACACGAATAAAACAATTTATTTTTTATTCTTTATTTTTGGATAGTAAATAAATAAATATTCAGTGCAGCCAAGTAAAAAAAAAGACAGTTTTCAGCGGCAAATATTGTGCGTTTTTACGGCGGATATTGTTCCTCATTGTTATCATTATCACGGAAAATAGTGTCAAAATAGATGGATTAAAGTTGATTGTTTATATAAAGGACTCTGAAGTCAGATCCTATTTTGATCACAGTGCGACTTGGTCTTGAGTTTGATAATAACCGTGCAACAACGACGCTGGAACCGCGCGGCTAAAACGCCCAAATTCCCCCTCAGTTTTTACACGCAGCTTGGCACTGCGCAAGAGTTTCATAGTTGTTCCCGTTTCCTTCGCAGCCTCCATATATGAAGGTTACGCAATCATTCGATTGAGGATCGTAGGCCCACCTGAAATAAAACATGCAAAATGTCAAAACTTATGGCTCAGTTTCATAGGTCGGTAACTCCCGAGGCGGTATGACGACCAGTGAAACTCAATCGATAACTCTGTTGATATACCGCGTGCGGTACTCCCCACAGGCGGTAGGTACCGGTGGTTGGTAAAAGTTAAGAGCTTGTATGAATCTAGGTTATGTTGCTTTTACATCGGATTATAATGTAGAAGGGGGAACGTTCTTTATTCTCACAGGCATTTAATCAGAAAATTATGCCCTGGAATCCTTAATTTCGCCAATGTCCACCGGAAAACACGCACCTAAATCTGACAATGACCCAAATTGCGTACAAACTTTGAGAAATGCCCACCTGAATGACAATGCCAGTTGCCATACTTCACGCGAAACAAGTACATTTTTGGAAGGTCAAAAAGTTTAATTAACGGGTCATTCACCGTACAGCCTTGATTTGGCACCCAATGATTTTCTTTTATTCAAAAATATAAATAATAAATTACGTGGTCATCGATTTTGGACCCGTGAAGATGCCGTCGACGTGTTCAAACATCTCGTATATCCGTATGTTTGGATGTTCGGTTCGCATGACCGTTTGTCCTGTTTCGCCTAATGGTGGCATTTATTAACCAATTGAAATTTCGTTAATTAAGTTACATTTGTAATGATTTTTATATTTTATTTATTTTAGTATCCATACATATAATTTTTTCTTACGTTTAAGTTCTTTGAAGGATTGAAAACGTTAAAAATTGCAAAGTTCGAAACTGCAAAGTTTACAGCTCATAGAGTCACTAGGTAGTTTATATGTCCTTGTAGTAAATAGATGTAAGTACTTTACCTTTCCTTGTAGGCTCGGCACGGACCTTTTTCAGAGGATAGATAGCAGACAGGATCTGTAATAGTGTTTTATGCAACAGTTGTATAAGAGGGGTCAAAACGCGAGTGGCATGAGTTACGGGTGGCGAGGAAATGCAAAGCCGGTTATATTACCATACGAATAACCGGTTATAACCGGTTTTACTATGACCAAATAACCGGGTCTGCATTCCCTACGGGTGGCGTAAGAGAAGATGCCACGAGCATTTTTTGACTGAATTTTTTCTACGACTTGGTATTTTCAAATAAAATGCCAATACAACATAGACAATATTTACATGTTCACTCGGTTTCGTACAGCCACGTTTTCGAGCTCATTTTTTTATTCGGAAAACGTGACTGTGCAAAACACGGCCGGGCAAAAATGGCTTCGAAGAACCCGCCTGATGTGCCGATCTTGTCCGTCGTATACCTGAGCCGATTACAAATTTATGTTCATTCTGTTTTTCGACAAAAACTAAACAACAAAAAATGCCGGAGATATGAGGGTTGCGTTGCAAACGTAGAAAATTACTTATATCAGCCATTGTATAGTCTGTCCGATCTCTAAGATCAAATGAAGTAACTTTGGCACAAGGTACAAACAATGGTATAGGTATAGGTAAAAATTAAGGTCGTTTCTCACTTTGTGCCAGTTTGACATAATTTGATCTTAGAATTTCGGATAAACTGTTTTTTTTTTTGGCCCAAAAATTCTTACTGTATGTATTGACCAATGATCGCAGCGTCTCGGTCGCATTTCTCTATTGATTATCGTGAAATTCTGAGTGCTCAGGTTCGATTTGAATGAATGAAGGAATGAATTGAAATGTCGCTTTAAAAGTTGAGACAGACTCGTGAAGTTTACAGCTCGTAGAGCCGGATAATTAAAAAGACGCTGAAGTTACTGTTTTCAATTACAGTATGTACCTAAGCTCACTAAATACAGGGCAAAAATCCTACGAAATATCTTATTTTGTAAAAAAGAAATATTCAATAGGGTACTGAATAAAGCATAACTTAATACAAAACTTAGTATTAAGTTATGCATTTATTTATATTAAATTTGCTATATTAATATTAGTTTAAAGATTAACGATATTTTTTATCTTATCCCTAGAAATAAATAAAATATTACCTGCAGCCAACGTCATCATCAGAACTACGGCAATTAAAAGGAAAAATACTAAGAACTTGTGCATGGTTGCCGGCTGTTGATCTTCTGGTGTATAATTTATTCGCAGGTTCGCTTAAATACGGCGGGAATCAGTAAAAAAATACATCTTTTAGGGTTCCGTTACCTATAACATAAAAACAGCAGTTAGCAAGTTACACATGACATCATTTTTATATTACTCATCAAAATGTTATTGATTTTGATATGAATGTATTTGGGTGGTTCTACTCACAAGGGAATTTTCCGCGGCTCGCCTTATTTTGTATAGTTTTTGTAGGCAAATTATATTGATTTACGACCGAAACTCTACAATTAAATGGTTTCTAGTATGACACTGAAAATTTGCTCAGCCCTAAACATATATCTCTCAAAACTTGTACTTTAAAGTGCCAAATTCTCAGTCTCCAGGCATGTCTCTCGGACGAAATGAAAGCTTAATGGCTGCATCATATCTGCATTTTGAGTATGTACGTAATATTTGCACTAAAATAGAAATCTAATACATATGTAGTTTCAATGATTTTGTCTAATTTTACCTTAAATGCGAAACTTATTAAAAAAAGTGCTTTATATTTTGTCCCTCGTTTTTTACCTCAGTCTCCTGCTAAATCAAAACACGTAAATCAGTTTGAATTACCACGTCTAGCGCGTTGCTGTTCAGTCTGAGTGAAAGATCGAAGTGAAGTTAGCATATAAATAATCGCGTTCGTCTCGGTTCGCGATTGGCTTAGTCGCTACGGCGAGTTGTGTAAGTGAGGTTGTGCTACGGCTAGTCAGCTTAACAGTATCCTGGCACGTATTTATTTAAAACCTATTGTTTTCTATATAGGTCGTAAATTCGTTGCATTAGAGTACATAACTGTATGATTTCAGTATTACATGTTGCATTGACGTAGTTTTTGGCTAAAAACTTACAATAATCTCAGTATCCTGTCCTCAGTCTCCTGGAAATATAATTGCCAGGAGACTGATGGTGAATCAGGAGACTGAGAGTCATCAGGGATCCGCACTAATAGTAATCCAGTTATCATGATTGATATATTAATTATTGGTACATTTATGTATTATTTGATTAGTTACATATTATTTATCATTGTTATCATAAAATGAATAAGCTATATTTTTTATTTTTTTGACTGGCCCGTTTGAGATCAGTAAAAGAACGACCTCAGCTAGGCGTTAAGCTTCTTTTCTGACCTTAGCTAAAAAAATGTTGTGCCGCATATCACTTTAAATTCGTCCCTCCTGAGTAGAAGTAGAACCACCCGTTTAACAATTTGTTGTACAATAAAGTGTTTATCTATATTAGATGGATACGGTATTTGATGACAACTCAAATCAGCTACTCTTTATGAAACGTCAAAAACTATCTGTGAGTATGAAGTTTCTATGTAGGACATTGTAGCCAATAAGCCTGATATGGTATCGTGTTGGTAGATCAATCCAAGCGCCAGGCAGTGCTCGTCGACATCACCATCCCGCATGACGAGAACCTCGTGACGGCTGAGAAGGACAAACTCAGCAAGTACCTTGACTTGGCTCACGAGGTGACCGTCATGTGGGATGTTGACTCGACGATTATTATCCCGATAGTCGTTTCGGCGAACGGTCTTATAGCGAAGAGTCTCGACAAACACTTTAAGAAACTCTCAGTCATGACGGGCTCAGCATTGAGCATCTTAAGTATGCAGGAGTACACTTGCCGCGGGTCCTGGCGACGTTTTACACGCTATGCTTAAGACACGCTTATCTCCCTCGGTTGCTCACTAGGACAGTGGTAGTGCCGTTGGTAAAAAACAGAACGGGGGATTTGTCGGACCTGGGAAATTATCGGCCCATCTCGCTGGCAACAGTTCTTGCTAAGGTGCTTGATAGCCTTCTTAATGAGCAACTTGGTAAGTATATTAAACTGCACGACGCACAATTCGGTTTCAGACCAGGATTGTCCACAGAGACTGCAATACTGTGTTTTAAGAGGGCTATCAAATACTATAAAGACAGGAACACACCCATATATGCGTGTTTTCTGGACCTGTCGAAAGCATTTGACCTGGTTGTGTACGATGTACTGTGGGACAAATTAGCGAAAACTGGTATACCGAGTGAATGCGTTGACTTGTTAAAGTACTGGTACAGCAGCCAGGTCAATTGCGTGAGATGGGCAGGTGACTCTGACGAGTATAGTTTGAAATGTGAGGTACGGCAGGGTGGACTAACATCTCCTGTATTGTTCAAGTATTACAATGCCGAAGTTCAAAATACCGAATTTCATAAGACCTATTGGACGGAAGACCGAAAATTAAAATTTCGAATGTTTATTTGACCGAAAGTTTAAAATTCCGAATGAACGTTTGATCGAAAGGATAAAATACCGAATATTATAATCCCGAAGCAGTGGCGGATTATCCCTAAGGCAAAGTAGGCACGTGCCTAGGGGCGCGAGGCTGCAAAGGGGCGCGCGCAGCGCGCGCCTTTTCCAGTACTATAACTAAGAAAAAGATTTTTTTCCCTAAAAAACGTCATAAAATTAAATATTAAATAGTACATAATAATATGCACCAACATACACAATATAAAAGGCATCCAAAAATATTTCCAGTCACTTGTCATATTTAAATCAATTCAGTATAAAATCAATTCGAGAGTTTGTTTCGAAATAATTGAAATTTGTTTTTTTTTTACGTTTTCAGCCCCAATATTACCGCCATTTTGTAAAAAAACTAAAAACTGAATCGAACAAACTATTATCGAACCTAGTTACAAAATTAAATGAGAATCGTTTGAGAAATGCGACCGGTGGGCGAGAATAGCCGGCAACCTGGACAACAGAACATTCGAACATACGGACATACGAAAGAATGTTTGGCCAAGTTGTAACGGAAATGCTTCGCTCGCTCGGTAAATATTGGGCAGCCTTGAGTCTACTCGTTCGCGTAATAGTCCATTGAATAAAAAGTTCTAGAGTGCGTGAGTTAGTAACGTAAGATGTTTCTTCGGAAACATGTCAAGAGTCTCTAGGTAATAAACATACTAAAACCCCGGGACACTAGGAGGAGCCCCGGAGTGGGGGGAGGCGGGGAAAGGGTCCATTTTTTCATTTTTCGCTTAAATCTCAAAAACGGTACATGTTAGAGAAAAACTTTCAAGGAAAAGTTGACAGGCCATAAAATTATCTACAAGTTGTACCTAAATATTTTTTTCCTATATCCTACCGTTTCTGAGTTACACGCAGTAAAAAATGATTTTGGCTCAAACAATTTTCCCATACTACATACCCATGTTTATCACATCAATCGATCAAAAAATATTTCTTTCTTCCAAAAAACTCAAATGTGCAACTTGTGACCGGTACTGATAGATTGCTCTTAATTAGGTCTATAATTGGTAAAGTAAACACATTCCTCCATGGAAGCCTTTAGGAGGAATCGATTGTCAAAATATTATATTAGGGTAGTTTGAGTTACTGAACTTGATCTTTTTATTTTTTCTTCCAAAAAAACTCAAAAGTGCAACTTGTGACCGGTACTGATAGATTGCTCTTAAATAGGTCTATCATTGGTAAAAAAAACACATTCCTCCATGGAAGCCTTTAGGAGGAATTGATTGTCAAAATATTATATTAGGGTAGTTACGCAACTTGACCTTTTTATTTTTTTTCTTCCAAAAAACTCAAAAGTGCAACTTTTGACCGGTACTGATAGATTGCTCTTAATTAGGTCTATAATTGGTAAAAAAAACACATTCCTCCATGGAAGCCTTTAGGAGGAATCGATTGTCAAAATATTATATAAGGGTAGTTTTCGAATTTTTCACCTTTCATGGGATGTAGCTCGAAAACGGCTGCGAATAGAAAAAAAATATCTAGGTACAACTTGTAGATAATTTTATGGCCTTTCAACTTTTCCTTGAAAGTTTTTCTCTAACATGTACCGTTTTTGAGATTTAAGCGAAAAATTAAAAAATGGACCCTTTCCCCCCCTCCCCCCACTCCGGGGCTCCTCCTAGTGTCCCGGGGTTTTAGTATGTTTATTACCTAGGGACTCTTGACATGTTTCCGAAGAAACATCTTACGTTACTAACTCACGCACTCTAGACCCCCCTTGGAGGGACTCATTCAATGGACTATAAAGGGATCTTCGGCTCGTAGCAAGATCTCTCGGTCCCGTGACTCAAACTTGTATTTAATTTTGATCGTAGTGCGGAAAATCATTTTACGTTATTGCTAAAGAAAAATTTCGCGCTCGCCGCGCTCGCGTTTTCATCTAGCTTTATTTTGACCCTTACTATCGAAAAATTACGAGCTCGCTGCGCTCGCGTTTTCATCTAGCTTTATTTTGACCCTTCCTTTCAAAAAAATTTGCGCTCATTACGCTCGCGTTTTCATCAGATTGTATTATGAAACGCGTCCCTTCCAAAAATTTCGCGCTCGCTACGCTCGCGTTTCCATCTTGTTATGTTATGCCATTTATGACATGACTATAAACTGACCCCCTTCCCGCTCATAAATGTACTTTATATTTTAACGTGTTTGGTGAAGCTTCCTATCCTTTAGCAAGGCTGTATTCCTTTTCCATACCCTGCATTTATATCAACTTGCCCCCGCGGGCCTTCGGCTGGCGATGCCCTTGGCTGCGTGCGAAGGAAGATTGTTGCGACACCCTTCAGTTCACAAAAAAGTTGGTAGCACGATAACCCGCCATTCTCCATGATACAGTTCAATTCATGACAAAAAAAATACTACGGCTTAAGTTAGTAGTCTGCAGTAATATATGGTCACTAGAGGGGCGCCGATGAGGTTTTTGCCTAGGGCGCTCTCGACCCTTAATCCGCCACTGTCCCGAAGACTGTAATCCCGAAGAATGAAATCCCGAAGACTGTAATTCCGAAGATTATAATCCCGAAGACTATGATCCTGCCTGAAGGTTGTAATCCGGAATATTATTTAAACTGTCGAGAATTATATTTCTGTAGTCTTACAGATTCTAATGTTTATTTTATACAAAGAATATTAACCTAAATTACGTAACCTACTTGCCTACTACTATACTTACTATTTATAAGTGAACTCTTCTGTGGAACCGATCTGCTCCGGCGCTGCGGGATGTGCAACCCCTCCGCCCTAGCGTTAGAAAGTGCGGGCATCAAGCGAGTAGCGAGTCGCAGCAGCTGAGGCTGGTCGCCGAAGGTGACCAAAAAGCCGAAGCTGCGGAGGCGAGCGTTGACAGCTTCGGTTCCAGACAAGTTCGGTTCGGTTGGCAGTCCATGACAGAATATTTTATCATAATATCGACTATTTAGTGTCATAATTTCCCACTCTCCCGGACTCTTTCCTTTTCTTAATCGACTTGCCACAGAACCGAAGCTGTCAACCCCGATTCCACGTGGTCTTGTCTGCCCTACCCCTAGAGTGTATATAAAAGGCCGGAGGCGCGGAGGGAGGGCAGCCCCCGGCCGCCATAAGAAAGTGCGGGCATCAAGCGAGCCGCAGTCGCACTTTCTTACGCTAGGGCGGAGGGGCTGAACATCCCGCAGCGCCGGAGCAGATCGGTTCCACGGAAAAGTCAGATTAGTTTAGTGTCCTGACACTTTTAAAGTGCTCATTGACTTTCGGGATTATGAAATTTCGAGATTTTGAACTTTCGATTTTCTGAAAATAGTAATTTGAGCTTCGGTTTATCGAATATCGCCTTTGAACTTTCGGTATTTTGACCATCGGTATTTCAACTACTAGGTATTATGAACTTTCGGGATTGTAAAACGTAACCCGCCCAGCTGTGGGACGCTATAGGCTAGATTAAATTAGAAGATGTGTACCCACTACGCTGGATTTTTTCAATGACAGTTGATTTTTTAATGTACCAATAGTAGAAGGGGGCATTACCATATCTCTAATACAGCTGAGACCAGCTGAGGGTTCTTCATCAAATAAATAATAAATAAATAAATATCGGACAACCTCACACGAATCGATCTAGTCCCAAATTAAGCTCTAAAAGGCTTGTGTTATGGGTACTAGACGACGATAGACATACTTATATAGATAAAGATATACTTAAATACATAGAACAACCTTGACCCAAGCACAAATATTCGAGTTCATCACACAAATAGTTGCCCTGGCCGGGACTCGAACCCGGGACCGCCGGCTCAGTAGGGAGGTGTCTACAAACCGAGCCAAACGCGTCGTCAAAATACTTCAGACCTTGGATTTTTGACATCAAATGAAGCGGCCCACTAAGTTGAATATCAAAATACTTAAACGGGTTTACTCACGTCATAGAAGTCGAATAACGCTCGACATGTTTCGAATCGGTACGCGATCCATCATCAGGAGAGACGATCAGTCGCGACGGCGGCCAACCGAACACAACAAGTTGAATATTTTTTGTAAAGGCGGTATGTCGATCTCTAATAGTTTGGTTGGGCTCTTGTGTTTTCTAATCAGAGTACTCCAGATCTTCGATTATCCTAGTTTTTAGGGTTACGTACCCAAAGGGTAAAAACGAGACCCTATTACTGAGACTTCGCTGTCCGTCCGTCCGTCCGTCCGTCCGACCGTCCGTCCGTCTGTCACCAGGCTGTATATCACGAACGGTGATAGCTAGACAGTTGAAATTTTCACAGATGATCTATTTCTATTGCCGCTATAACAACAAATACTAAAAATAAAATAAAATAAATATTTAAGGGCTCCCATACAACAAACTTGTTTTATGGTACGGAACCCTTCATGCGCGAGTCGGACTCGCACTTGGCCAATTTTTATAGTTTTCGCTTTATGTGGCCATTAAACCCTAACTCTGTACCAAATTTCAGCTCTCTGAATTTATGGGAAGTACTAGTTCTTTACTGATGATCATGAGTGAGTGAGTGAATGAGTGAGTGTCGTAAATGCGAAACTTTGCTTTCGCTTAACTTCGGAACTAAATGACCTACAGACTTTAAATTTTGGATTTTAAGTATGTGATTATAGCTTACTGGATGACAAAAACTTCTGCGTTCTGGTCTTATCCAGAGGTGCTCAAATAGGGGCCTGAAAATGCGGCGAAATGGTTCCAGTAAAGGATGGTACGGCAGTGTTTGCTTCGCGCTCGACTTGGCGGGGGCACTGCCGTGCCCCCCGATTACTAGTTTATTTACTATCTGGGGGCACGGTAGTGCCCCCGCCAAGACGAACAAAAAAGAAGGGGGCACTACCTACCTTTTCTCGAACCGTTTCGTCTCATATTCAAACCCTCATAGTTTCGTCCCAGTTAACACTAGAGCGCCCAAATTCTCAGGTTAAGATGCAGTTAGCAAACGTATAAAATGTACTAAATTTAATTGATCTAGCTTGTATACTTTAGGTTTTATAGGTACCTAAAATACGCCGATTTTGCCACTCACTCACTGACGTATCAAAACCTATGGGGTACTTCCCGATGACCTAGAAAGCTGAAATTTGGTATGTAAGCTAGTATTAGTACACAAACAACAAAATAATTCTAAAACTTGGAACTTTTACCCCCCAACCCCTTAAACTAGGGGATGGAAGTTTGTATGAAACTTCCGCAAATTTTGATACTAGAGGTCTGAAAATTTAAACCTATAGGGACTCATTGTTATAAATCAAATACAAAGCCAAGCCCCTAGGCCCCGACTTTACTAATCCCACCACCTTGGTTTAAAAAGTATGGCATCAACTGGCTTCAAGCCCCTAAACCCGGAGTTTACTAAACCTACACCTTTGTTTCAAAAGTATGGCTTGGCCGTTTCATAGAGTACCGTAAATAAGTCTAGCGGACTGTCCGGCCCCTATGGTAAGGAATTAAGTTTATAAGTATATATTATCAAAGACATAAACTTAATTTCTTGATACCATATGGGCCAGACGGTCCGTTGGACTTATTTACGGTACTCTATGAAACGGCCAAGCCATACTTTTGAAACAAAGGTGTAGGTTTAGTAAACTCCGGGTTTAGGGGCTTGAAGCCAGTTGATGCCATACTTTTTAAACCAAGGTGGTGGGATTAGTAAAGTCGGGGCCTAGGGGCTTGGCTTTTCCTGGGATCTGATAACTTTTTTACAGCTAAAGCGTTATGAGAATGTGAGTCTTGGCCGTCAATTTTACATGAAATGTTTTTGGTGGGATTATTTTTTCAGGTATGGTTTCGACAGTGGAACGAACCAATGTATACAATTCTATTATAACGGCAGAGGCGGGAACGACAATAGATTCAGAACCCTAGAAGAATGCCAAGCAGCGTGTGAAAACTAAGCAGCGACAGAGACGCGACTGTTTGTCGCATGACACGTCATATTGCCTGTCTAGTTGTTTAATAATTAGTGTTCAATAAAATTAGACTATAAATTCTTTATTTCTTTCTTTCCTTTCTTTTCTTTATTTTCTGTTTGCTGTCACTTTACTAAATATCAAATGTTTCGCAATACATTGCTTCTTTGAATAAACTTTATTATACAGGTATACATTATAAATGAGTTATTTTTAAAAGTTGTTCAGTTTGAGGGGTAGATTCTATGTTTTAATTTATTGCTCCTGTTACAGGACCCACATGGTATAGTCAATAAACTTAGTAAATTTACCTGCTTAAAATAAAATAAATAATATTGAAAGTAGATTTTATTCAATTAACTTATACTCTAACATACAAATTAGTTAAATTTGTATTGGCACTCAATAAATGCAAACGTTATTAAAAAAACAATCAAAATACATCGGCTGGATATATTATTATTATCGAAAACTTAATGTTTTGACATGACTTTAATACAGACCAGCAGCCGAGGCTTGACTTATCCTAGGGGCAAAATTCGACGTTTTTATAACATGTGTTAGAAATATAACTACAAATATATCTACATTAGTGGCTCTATTTACTTTTAATTGTAAATTTATACCACTTATCGCTCAAATAGCTAATATTTATATAAATATTACAATATGCCATGATATGGCAGTCAGTCGATTTTAGCCCTAGGTTTTTCTTAAGTTATTCATTTTCGCTTCAGATGACAGTTGTTGAGGACGTTGTAGTTGAATCGGTAACCATTTTCGTTGATGTCGTCTGTCACCAGGTTGTCGCTGTGGAAGTGCACGTATAGAGGACCAGGAGGTGTCGCTGTAAAAAAACAGAACTTGACTTAGAAAAAGTGCAATATGATTTGATCGACTGTATTAAATCATATTTAAATGCTTCTATGAGCATTATAAACTACGATTTTTCATATCAATTTATAAATGCGTATAAAACGCATTATAAAAAAACAATACACCTAATGCATACGCATACAATTTCTAAAATTTTGGAAATAGTTTTAAAATACCATCATTTACCGACATACTAAAGTTTAGAAACTTTAAAATTAGTAAACACTCATCATGATAGAATATTAGGTAGCAACAGGCTATAAGATATGGGACTTTTTATGCCTGCAATGTAGTACATTGTGTGAATCAGGAATTATGAACGAGAAGCTACGAGAAGCCCGGAGCGAAGCTGAAGATGATTCGAGGTTGTAATTCTTATGCCGCCCACGATGCATACAATGTTTTTTCATCACACTTGTTGGTACTTAGGGTCATCCGCAGGCATATTGTGAGTGGCAGGATAATTATTATTTTAAGGTGGAGAAATGGACTTACAAGCAATAATCTGGTTGCTTGCGCTGGTTCCGCAGAACTTGGCACCTCTCAACCCATCAGCGGTCTCAGCTTCAGGTATAAAGAGATAGTCTTCCGACTGGGCGGCGCCTTGCGTGAACGGGTTGATTTGACAATCCGTATCGAGGTACAGGTTGTCTTCTTGACGGTAGGCCATGTCGAAACTTGCTGCTGTTAATCTGTAAGAATGAAATGTTTTTAATCATAAACTTGGAAAATATTTTTTACTTCACTGTACGCCGGGTTTACCCTTGCTTTATAGAGAAACTTTTCATCGAATTTTCATTTCATAGAAATTTCATTTCTTCAAAAGAGTTATTTTTCTGAAACCATACAATATTTCGGAATGTAATAACACAAACCTAATAACCTAACCTAACCTAATCTATAGGTTGACATTTCAAGATTTCTGAAAAATGTATGACTACTGAATAAAAATTTGTCTATGACATTAAAATTCTATGAACATTCGGTTTAGTGTTTTTCTATAAAAGAAGTGGACACCGTCTAGTAGGCCGTGTGTGGGCTTTACATAGGAAAATGTCACTTCCTGGCCAAGGTGAAACACCTGCAGTCTGGGACATTTACTCTAAGTATTAATGTACTATTAAAGGGCCGGTATGTACAGTAGTATAAAGGTTCTTAAATAAATAATAAAGTGCCAAAGCAGAATGCAGCGTATGCATCATCTTTTAAAACGACACTCTATACCATAGAACCTCAGCCGCCCGTTTTTAAATAAAGCATGTGGCGTACGCAAGGTTGGCGATGCTGACATCGGCGCCGCGGTAGTACCGTACTATTATAGTACAGTCCAATCACCCAACTATGGTCCAAAATCTATTAACGAGTAATTTTCGAGTTAATTTGGAGAATATCTCTGCAGTTTCACAGTTGAATGTGTGCGTATGTCCTCAATCGAAGTCGTGCTAGCTCGAATAGTATCCTGAGCATGCAGCCCACTGCTGGGACTCGCTGCTGCAGCATTATGTGCAGCTGCACGCCTCTAGTGCCGGTGCCCAGGCGCCTTTAACCTCGTGTGGCCCAAGCTCAAAAACGACAGTTAGTTCTAAACGCCCACTGTTCCTCGCAAAGTACACTTTCTTTCTTTCTTTAAACTGTCTGGGCTTTAGTTACAAGTGTTACCTTTGTACTTTGTGAGGTCCATTCGGCCTCACGAGGTTAAAGTTAACGTTAAACTACCCAACTATAGTCCAGTCCACACAACTATGGTTTAATTTAATCCGAAAATTACTCGTTAATATATGACAATTATAATAAACTCTAAAGTGAACAACATAATTAAACAAACTTAAATAAAAACGTATAAAATCACAGATATTTAGAATATGGATTTTTATAAAAACAAACTTAAATAAAAACGTATAAAATCACTGATAGAATAAAGGATTTTTATAAAAAAAAACAGTTTTCTTTCGGACCATAGTTGGATGATTGGACTATAGTTGGGTAGTTTTACGGGAGATTCATTATATTAATAATACCAACCATAGCCCTAAATTTGTACCACTAACACTATGGATTCAAAGTCCGAAGTGATTTGTATAAAGACACTCACTTGATACCGCAAACATCAGACGTCCGCTTGAAGCATGTGGCGTAAGCAAGGTTGGCGATGTACGGTCCGGCGCCACGGTTGTAGTTTAAGGATTCGAAGGAGCCAGAACGATCGGGATAGTATTGGAGGCAGCCGGGCGGCGCTGAAAACATAATAAACCTCATTTTTAGGGTTCCGTACCCATAGGGGTTCAAGTGGAGATTTAAATTAAATCACCTTTTGAAATCGGTGCCAAATGTCACAATAACTTCTTTATCGAACAAAATTACTCGTAAAATACCAAATTTAATAGTAATCATTATAGGCTTCATGCGTGACATCTGTTTTCATAGTAATAATGGAGTGGTTTGGCATCGACAGTTAAAAAATATGGACACCCTTTTACTACCAATGTCATAGTTAAGCTTACCAATTAGATACTCGTCTCTGTCTGCGGAGCTCACGAGCGGTGATGAGGGGAGGGACGATGTGATGGCGTTGAAGATACCATCGCGATATTTGCTGGAATAATAATAATATTATACACTTGTGTATTATTCTGTTTTTTTCTTTTTTTATGTCAGGGGGCAAACGAGCAAACGTATCGCCTGATGGTGCGCGATTACCGTCGCCCATAGACACCTGCAACACCAGAGGAGTCACAAGTGCGTCGCCGGCCTTTCAGGTGGGAGTACGCTCTTTTCTTGAAGGTTTGACGGTCGTATCGGTTCGGAAACACCGCAAGCGACAAATAATTCCACAAGTCTGTTTATGAACCACCGCTAGGACAAATCGACCGAGTCATAAACTAAGCAATGCTTGTACCTACTATGGGTACTAGACGAGACCCAGGCACAAATATTCGAGTTTACCGCACAAATATTTGCTTTGGCCGGGATTTGAACCCAGGATCGCCAGCTCGGTAGGCAGCAGGTGCACTACAAACAGCGAATCCAATCGAATAGATCACTTGCCATAATATTAATTTGCCACAAATCTATTTTTCTCTGTAAGCTGAAACTTTTCGGGATTTTCATAAAACTAACCTAACCTAATGTTTACTCCATGAATAGTATTAAAGAAATCCCGAAGATTAGAAAATTATGGCAAGTGATACATTTATGACAAATGAAATTCGGGGAAATTAAATGCTCCCCTGTTTTTGGTCTACCCTTTGGGTATGGACATTAATTCTTGACTTGACAGATCATTTTTCGCTCTTGTTCATTATTTCTTTCTCCAATTTCTGTAAAGGCTTAAACTCTGTAAAGCATCAAATTAAACCAGTACCTACTGGCGTAAAAGAGGGTAAATTCCACGTTCTACCGACTAGAAGCTTGGCCCTAGACTAGAGGATCACTAACACGCAGGGCTGCCATCTCAAAATTCGGCGAGCCCGGTCAAACCTAAAAAAAAACCCGGATATTTGGCGTAAATTGCATTTTTTTCCCGGACGTGTCAGCAAATAAAATTATTAAAAAACAATCGCTTTATTTTTCATTCACATAAAAAGTGTCCAAGTTTTCCCGGACACTTTTAGAAAACCCCCCCCGGACGGCCAAACTAGGACAAATCTGGGTAAACCCGGACGAATGGCAGTCCTACTAACACGGAATCTGTCAAGACTCTCCTCATTGAGTGAAGAAGTGCAGATTGGGTGAAGATGCGGCAGGGTTTAGCTGGTTATTTTGCTACAGGCCCGTACATATTTATGCCAATGAGTCCAACTTACCCCAAAGTATTGAAGCACTCCAACTGCGTGACCTTGATCTTCCACGTGGCCTGGGGCAAGTTCGGCTGTGAGTTGCGGTCGGCTATTTTGAAGTTAATGCGGATAGATCGGCTGTTGGTTGAGGCATTGACTCTGACGTATACTGTGGGGTAAAAAGGATGGTCTTTTACATTGAGAAGCAAATTTTGCACTGTAGGGCAAATTTTAAATGTTCACGGACACAGAAAAAACTAATTTCTAGCCATAAACGGCACAAGGCATGCATTCATATAATCATTATGAGAAATTTCCGTTTGTCGATGGAGCGTCAGTTTTGGGAAGGTAAAGTCGCCGTCCACAGACGTGGTGCCTTATCACGTATAGTGTAGTAGGCCGGCGTGTTTGGGACCTTGCCAAAGGGGCCCGATTTTTTAAGTATGTTTTAGTTTACCGTTTTAGCCTTCATTTAGTTATAAGCTTTTACGTTATAATTTTTTTTTTAATATTTATTATTAGATATAATTATGTAAATTAAATAGACCAATTGTTATGGAAGTCTTTGGGTGCAACCTATGTTCAGTTCATAAAGGATAACTTACAATGTTGTCCGTTATTGTCGCCACACAGCGGCGGCAGGAAGTCCGAGTTGGCTTGCAGGTTGGTCACTTGGAAGATGTCGTTTCTGCACGTGTAGCCTGGTCTTTGGGTGACATTCTCTACTGTGTCGACCTGATGACAAAGAAGTTATATTGTAAAAGATATATTCGTATTAGGTTCGGGACAGGACAAGCGCGCAGCATTGGTTAACCCTCAACTTTTCAATGTCCAATATACGGGACAAAACATAAATAAATAAATATTAAGGGACAATAATACACAAATCGACCTAGTCCCAAACTTAGCAAAGCTTGTACTGTGGGTACTAGAAGACGATATAAATAATATGTAAAGCCTGCCCAGAAATATATGAGGATGCGCCATATTGCGGAATTTCGCTGGAACTAATTTCTTACACTGGCAATGATTTTATGATCATAGGAACTGACAGATATTTAAGCTAATTTCATTAGAGTGCGGATTGCGATTGGTTACAAAATTGTTGCCATATAAATCTTATAAATAACGCCCTCTTGACAATCCTCATATATTTCTGGTCAGGCTTTATATATACATACATAAATATAGATAACATCCATGACCCAGGAACAAATATTCGAGTTCATCACACAAATATTTGCCCCGGCCGGGATTCGAACCCAGGACCGCCGGCTCAGTAGATAGGCAGGTGTAAACAAACCGAACCGACCGCGTCGTCATCTGATCCTCTTTTTGCATCTTTTCTAAACCCCAATCATTTGAACTATTGAACCCCGATGAGGCTCGAACCATGGAACTTTAGTGTTCTTTTTCAAGCGCATCTAGAGTACCTAAAAGTATCAAAAATTTCAGATGTTAGTTGCATGGTTGTATTTTAAGACGGTGTTGGTAATGCTGCCTGTCACAGGAGTGGCGCGGATTGGATATGTGAAATGGACCAATCAAATTTCTCAGATTTAAATGCGCTTCTTTCGGACTTTACAAAGACGCAGCCTGATTGGTTATTTTTCTCTGGTTCGCTTCAATGGACTGCCAGCGTGACTTCACTTTAAGATTTTTTTAATAGGCGTACTTACCCCGTGTGGCACTTGTCCCGATTGACCTTATTGAATGCTTGTATGAATTCCCAACAGAGGTTTGTGTAAGTCCCAAAAATCTGTACTTTAGTACCGACTGGTTACATTAGTTTCTTTTTTTTCGAATCGAATTTCAAAGGAAGTTTTTTATAAGTATTCGTTTAGCGCATGTTAAAAATTGCTTTTCGTACCATGCTTGGACGCGAGAAAACACTCATCATTTATATTTATTAAAGGTGCATTCAGATTTTTAAGCGTTTTGAAAATTGACATCTATTGCCCAATGTGAACTATTAGTTATTAACTTGTGCAAAGTTTTAGCCATGTTTTCGCACCTTAAATTGCGATTGATAATAGCGCCACCTAGTATCGAATAGCATAAACTCACCGTTGTCGGCGGCGCCAGGTTAAACGTTTCGAAGTCGATTCTCATTTGGCAAACATTGTTGTTGTTGATTTCGACGTTGTAAGAGCACTCCAGGCCAGAGGACTCTCTGTTTAACGGTGGGTTGATGAACACAGCGACCTTTGTGTTTGTTCGGACGTCACACGCGTTCACTGAAAGTTGGAAACAGCGCAGCGCCATCTATACTTACTCTATGAGACTATTAAGACATGATTTATGGTATGGTGAGTGAACTAGTCTAGTAATAAATTTAATAAGGCCAGTAGATAAGAATTGTAGAATGGTTTGACAATACTGCACAATAAAATGCAGTACTCTATATTTTTCTTCTTACTTGACAGACAGGAAATAAAGAAATTACAATAAGACGTACTTAAATGACAGGCCATCTGATCTTTAGCGATGGCTAAAGAGCTATTTCGCTCAGATAACCTTTGGGTAATTGAGAAGTGGAAAACAACCTTATCACTATAAATTATTGATTTAGGGCTGCATAAATTTACTGGCCTTATCTATACAACAAAAATAATACGCGGCATTTTTTTAAGTTATATTTTAATAGATTTGCTATAGGATCGTCCACCCTGCATCCCTACATTGTTTAGTGCAGCTATTGCGTAATAGGTGGCACTTATACTGGTTCCGTTATAAAACGTTTCATAGAAAATTAACCTACGAAATCTATTGTGCAGCGAAACCTACCTAACCTACAAGTATAGCTAAAAAAATGTGTATACTCACAAGAACAGCATGTCGCAAAAACGCCGCAAAAACCAATAGCTTTTCCACCTTGAGTATTGCATTGATTTCTTGACAAGCAGACTCCTCCGGTGCTTCTGTCAGATCCCAGGCACTGTTCTCCATTGCCAACAGTGAAAATACTGCCAGGAGCTTGTCTGATAGCTGAAAAACAAAAAAAAATGTAAATGAAAATACGTCACTACGGTAGATTAATGTAGCTGCCATCTGTCGGCGAGTTTACTAACTTCGTGAGAGCTCGGACGCTTCGCTGGTGAATCCTAGAGCGACTAGCAGCAGTAGCCTGCTTATTGAAGAGAGTGCCATCTTGCGTTGAGTAGCTGTAATAAAAAAAATCTAGTTAGTTTCGTAAAGAATCGGTAGGAGCGCTAGGATTCGTTTTTAAAAGTTATAAAATATATTTATATTTTCTGAGTGTCGTAATTATGGCATAAAAACTGGTAAAACTCGCTGGATCCCATTTTTACAGTGCCATAAGTAAGTACAGTCATTTCACAACTTTATTAGTCGGTAGGTAGGTACTGTAAAATTTTGCGAATGTGACTCAGCCAGTTCTTCCCTTTCGTCTGTTTAGTTTACCTATTATGCCTTAATTAACATAGATTATACAGCATAGCTTTGACTATGGGACTTATGGGACTATGTAAATTTCGATTTTACTCACTTCGCTGATCTAATTTAGTTAATGTGACATAAAAAAATATGTAATGTAGATAATTTATTACATCTGAAAGTTTAATTGTTAAGTCAGTGTATCGTAAATTGCGATTATTCATTTGAAATTTGACGTCTCCTTAAGCTAAATATTTAATATCAGTATGCTGTTGTCAATTTAGTATTGGATTGCGTACATTGAAAATAACATTTAACTTATATGAATAAAAATCAAATTAAGAGGCCTTATTTAAGTAACATAGCTATTTCATGCTTTCATTGCTTGCAGTGCAGTCGAAAATAAGTTGAAAAAAAAAAACAGTTTTCTGTGTGAATTTTGTCAAATTCGAGTAGTTATTGAAACAAAAACTATCAATGAAAAATTCAAACTGTAGGTTTCAAATATACACTAATAAATCGCAATAGCCCTGTTCTAAGTAGTAACATTGATAATAATGTTAAGAAACATGTTTGATTGTAGAGAAAAAATCCTAAATCAATCAGCATTTTTGAATGGTTAAGGCGCCTTAAGACTGGAGATGTTTCTGGAAAGTTGCAGAACAAAATATGTTTGCATTTATGGTCAGTGACACCCATAATATGTCGTACTTAGGATGAATTGAATTTATGTGATTCGCGCGATTTTGCGAAAACACGGATTGGACAATTGTGAAGAAATTAGTACTGGTCTGTGGTAGTTTTGACAAACTGATTCCAAACTGAAGTTCTCCTTAAAATAGATGTTAAAAACGCATTCAATTAGGTCAACCGGGATGCCCTGCTGAATGAAATTAAAGTACATGTCCCAGAAATATACAACTTTTTACTCCAATGTTACCTTTGCCCTTCTAAATTAATGCATAAAAATGATGAGATCCTTTCGGCTGTGGGCTGTCAGCAGGGTGACCCTCTCGGTCCAGCCATATTCAGTTTGGCTATAAATTCGATAATTCATAAGTTAAATTCGAAATTGAACGTGTGGTACCTCGACGACGGCACCCTTGGCGGAGACTGGCAGACTGTCCTTAAAGATCTAAGCGAACTAAAAATTAAATTCAATTCGATTGGTTTGAATCTTAATTTTGATAAATGTGAGCTATATATTTCACAAAAAGTAAACACATCCTTGGCTTTTCAAATTCATCAAAACTTTAATATTCTGGCACCTAATATCAAAATTTTATCTAAGAACAGTCTGTACCTCCTCGGCTCACCTATCTTCGATGAGGCTATCCCTCCTCTGCTATCTAATTCATTTTCAAAATTTAATAACCACTCGGACCGCCTAGCCAAAATTTCTAGCCATTCGGCCCTATTTATCTTGAAATTCTGCTTACTCGTTCCAAAATTTACGTACCTGCTTCGCTGTTGCCCTATATGGAAATTTCCCATTCTAGTTCGATCCATTGACCTAACTTTAAAATTCCAAATTGAATCAATCCTTAATATCAGTCTTAGCGAGCAGGCGTGGACCCAAGCTTCTTTACCAATAAGGAACGGTGGGTTGGGTACCCGTACAATATGTTCTATTGCTCTGCCGGCGTTCTTATCTTCAATCTATAGCACTTCCGATCTCGCAGGTAAAATCCTTAAAGCCGATATGGCTGCAAACTGCGAGATCGCATGCTTGGCTGAAGCTAAGAACGCGTGGCTGGCTGGACCGAACCCAATTTTACCGGATGCACCCAAAAAACAAAGGGCCTGGGATACTCTAGCTTCTGACGCAATTCTCGAATCACTAATTCTCAATTCCTCTGGCAGAGACAGGGCGAGGCTACTGGCAGTGTCCCGGCCAGAATCTGGACACTGGTTACACGCCTACCCTTGTCCAAACGCTGGTACGTATATTGACCCCAATACCCTACGCATAGCGGCAGGTCTCCGACTTGGTGCAGACGTGTGCGAGGAACATGCCTGCACCGCCTGTGGAGCCAACGCGAATCGCCTCGGTCACCACGGTCTCGTCTGCTCTTCGGGCGCCGGCCGCCACTCTCGCCATGCCGCTCTCAATGACATCCTTAGAAGGGCGCTCGTCAGCGTCAACGTCCCAGCTGCCCTCGAGCCTCAGATTGTACGGGATGACGGCAAGCGCCCCGATGGGATGTCCTTAATACCGTGGAGGATGGGGCGCGCGCTGGTGTGGGACGCGACGTGCGCAGACACACTAGCGGCATCCTACCTCCCGGCCACGAGTAGGCGGGCGGGCGCGGCGGCGGACGCGCGGGAGCGGATCAAAGTCAGTAAGTACAGCTGTCTCGGCGCCCAATACGACTTCATCGCTTTTGGCGTCGAGACACTTGGTCCGTGGGGCCAGGGTGCGCGTGGACTCCACAGGGAGCTCAGCAAGCGCCTGAGGGAGGCAACAGGGGACCCACGCGCGGGCAGTTTTCTCGCGCAAAGGCTTTCTATAGCCATACAGCGTGGGAATGCTGCCTGCGTCATGGGCACCCTACCGAAAGGTCTTAGTTTTATAAATATATTTTAATCTTAGTTTAATTTTTAGTTTTAATTCCATAAATTTGTTATTTGTATATTTTATTTTTGACCCATAATAAATGTACCTTCTATTCCATCAAAAGTAGTTTTTTTTTTCACTAAATGGACAGAGCCTCGCTGTCACGGGGCTCCTACTTCTGGCGGTTTGTCCTTCGAGCGTATGAAGATACCTAACGACCCTTTTACGTGTTGGACAATAGTCACAGTCTAATCAGTGTTTAAGCAATCTAGTACCTATTTTCCCGATAATCCGATCTATCCAATCCTACACATTATACAAATAAATAACACGTATTTAACGAATCTTAAAATAGCTACAATACAGTTATATTCTCGTGTAAGTCTAAAAGGTATTATCATCTAACTCCATTCACAATTTAGACTAATAGTTAGACGTGTTCAATTAAATTTGGCGGCTATTCAAAGAAGTATCATGTAATATAGAACTTACGATCGAATTTAGCTGTATACGTGTTCAAGAGATAAGTGTTATTGGAAACCCATAGATTTTAGATAAATACAACCGGTTAGTTAACTTATAAACGAATCCACAGACGGAACTGAGCTTTATCCCATTCTATTACTAGACAAATCCAATTATATCTCATAGTAAAACAATCGGAGATAGTTATAACGACTTAAAGTAGTCTTAACTGTATATTCAGTTGCTATATGGTTGATTTTTGATTGGTAACCAATTAAGTATATGTTATGATTGGCACATCAATGGTAACCAGTTAAGGTCGGTGAACTTGAATGCAGTTTGCACGGTCAAAGTTAAACTACAGTTAAATTTGGCTTGTCCGTTAACAAAATAACCGATAGGAAAGCTAGTGGTGAAAGATGTAGCTGGTTTAATAAGCCTATTCACTAACACATGCTAACACCAACGGTATGTAACAGAAAGTTCGAAACGGGGAAAAATACAGTAGCCCAAATGTTAGCTGCTATGTAACAAATTGGAGGACTGACGAACTGACGGCTACTAGTGACCATAAGTATTGTAAAATTAGCATAATTTTGGTTACTACTAAGCACAATTTGGCTATTTCATAAGTTGAAAAACTAGTTGAGCTATTTTTTTTTCAGTGAATGGAATTTATTCAAATGGAATGAAATGAAATCATTAATTCAGTAAGTAGCCGCAAGGGCACTTTTACAAGTCAGATTGTGAATCTAACGGTATTTCCGAAAAGGAGATCGCTGCTGAGAAGCGTTAAATATGCACTTGGACTTTAAAAAAACTTAAAGTATTTCATGTTGTTATTCCTTGATGTTTGAGCAATAAAGAGTATTTGTATTTGTATGTCGTATGATTCAACACCAGTCCAGGGTTTAAGTGAAAACTGAGAGGCTCTTATCTGAATCACGTAAGAGCGAGCGAGACAAACAAAACACCTCACGCACTGTATGTTTGGGTTGTTTAACTTGAACAGAAGTAAGTATATTTCCGCGCCTAACGGTTCTGCTAGAATATTGTTCCTTGTTCTTCGCACAAAAGATCGTAAACATTGTAAATAAGACATTGTCTGTTGTACACTGTACAGTTACCTACAAATACATTTAATTTGCGGGCTTTAGTAAACAGTACAAGCTAACATTACTGATCTACGCCGCTACCTAAATAAAAGATAAATAGTGTTTGTTGATCTACTCCTCTACCTACCTAAAGGTTGTCTGGAACAGATCACTTTTGGCAATACCGGGTGTTGCCTGTAATAGGAGCAATAATTTAAAACATAGATTCTACTCATCTAACTGAACAACATTTGTAAAAAAAATCAGTTTTCAGAATTTCATTATTTCAAACAAATTAAATAGTTTCAATGTACGTCGTCCAACATTAACATTCCCAGAGCATTGACATAGCTGTCACTCTACTAAAATCGCACATTTCACAATAGATTGCTTCTTTGTCTTAACATTATATACACGATATTTTCAGAAGTGGCTGAACAAATTTTGTTCAGTGTGAAGGGTCTATGTTTTAATTTATTGCTCCTATTACAGGCAACACCCGGTATAAGATCGCCTGTTGTTTACCTCTGTTTATTATTTTACTGTATTTCTCTCATGTATACTGGAGGTGTGCAATAAAGGGGATTTGTATTGTATTGTAAAAACAACAAGTCTATTGGGCTCTGGGTAGCAACTGATCAGAATTTTAAGAAAAGTAATGATATATGTAATTTCATTAAGCATAACTTATTTTAAAGAGATGATATTTATACAAATTGTTTAATTAATAAAAGTACTTAATATGGTAGGTTCTTTTTTATTATTGACTGGTAGAGCATGTCATATTGGCTTTAAGTCCGCCTTTTGAAGAATGAAAGTTTTCTCCCCTTTCCTCCCCAACTGTCTCATTTTTCACTCGTGAGTAAAAAAAATGAGTTACGTGAAACATTTTGAAAATGAAGAAGTTTGGAATATTTATTCTTTATTGTTTGTAAAAAAGTGATAATTATTATTTGCAGAAAGGTGAAAAAAGTTTATGGAATTTACATATGCATATTAATCTTCTGAATTATTTACGATCTAATTTAGCTTACTTTCTTAACTTTTCATTATACATAATAATACAATATTTAATTCTAAATATGATAAACACGAATATTAATATGCGATAGGCACATTTTTTTATAAATAAACACAAAAAACATATTTACAATACTAATCGATTAATTTAGTCACTTCCGCTACCCGAATTTTAAATATATATTTTTTTTCTTTTTACAGATATTATTTACAACATTCTATTATAGGATATGTTATATACCAACGTAACTTTAAGAAAAAATGGATACTTTAATGGACTTCTTCTATATCATAGACTTCTTTTGTTTTCTTTTTATTAAATTATAGATCACTTACCAACATTGATTATTAATAATAAATGTTAGTAAAAAAGATAAGCATTAATTCAACAAATATAAAATATATACTTTAGAATATTCCGTTCCTATAATATAGTAAATAGTAAGCATACTTTTTAATACACAATTTTAAAATATCAAATTAAGTTTGATGAAATTAAATTAGTTTTTGGTGTATATTTATTAAAATCACTAAAAAGTCTTAAATCATTACGTATTTTTGAATTAAATTTGTTTCGACGATTCAAAACAATTTTTCCCAATTTTCTTTTATTTTGCATCAGCAGATGCGATGAAAATTACGATAATAGTGTGAATATAACAAAAATGTACGTACGTGAGCGTCCAACTCCAAGACTAGTCGCACAGAGCTTTCGCCAGTAGCTCGCGGGGCCTTTTATAGCGGGACCTTGGCAATGACCGGCCCTACGATCATAGCTTAAGCAAACAGAAGGACATGCCGACAGTATTTGATAGCTGCGCCAACGACTTCGCTCGTCAAAGTAAGATGATGATGATCATAACTATGCATAGGTTTTTTTTTTTTTTTATGTCATAGGTTCAAACAAGCAAAGGTATACTAGAAGGTGCCTGCAACGTTTTTTTTATACCGCAGTCGGGTAAAAAGTATCCTATCACTACTTTGGATGTCCCTGTACCAAAAGTGGTTAAAATTTGTCCAGCCGTTTCAACGTGATGAGAGGGCAAAGAAAATTATGAAAACAGATGGCGCCAGACTGGCACGGCGCCGAGTGCTCGTACAAAACAAAATTACGATCCTGCATCACGCTATTAAGATTTTTCCTGAAATCGTGACCCCTCTCCATAGAAAGCTGATTTTCAATACAAATCTATATTATAGTATTTTATGCAACCGTTGTATAAGAGGGGGCAAAAAACCCGAGCGGCATGGGTTACGAATTTACGATGTGAGCGTAGTGAACATCGTAAGAAAGATGCCACGAGCGTTTTTTATCTACTTATGCAACGTTGCATACAATACTTTTTCTACGACTCGACATTTCATAAATAAAATGCAAATAAACAACAAAGAAAATAATTACATGTTCCCGCTCGGAATCAACAAAATTAAAAAAAATATAGTCTCTGATAAACTTTTTTTATTGACGTCCATCGATAATTTCGAAAAAGAGGTCACGCGCAGAATCGAACTCGATGGACAGTGTTCGGGAAGCTGCGGAATATTTTCTCGTCCCAAATAGGTACCGTGACTTAAGACGAAGGTTTTTAACCAATGTGCGTATGCGTATTTGGGTCATTGTCAGTTCAAAAAACAAAAGTAGTCTCTTCGGTGGCCAATAGTTAACAGCGTATGTGCATAGAAGTTATGTTTTTAACACGCAAGCCCATAAAAAGGGAAACGTCGTTTATGCTCATATAATTTTGATCGGAAAACTAGGCTTAAAGTCCCTAAGTTTGTACGTGTCCACCGAAAAGACGCGAACCTAAATCTGACAATGGCCCATTTAGAGGGTGGTCATTGCCCTTTGAGTAATTTTGAATAACTCGGAGTTTCCTTGCGGGATCGAATCCAAAATGATGAGATACGAAAGAGAACCAAGGTTGTAGCTCAGACAGTCACCGAACTTAAGTGACAGTAGGCGGGGCACATTGCTCGTAGAACCGATGGTCGTTGGGGCAGAAAGGACCGGAAGACGCAGCGTGGGAAGACCCCCAACAAGGTGAGCCGACGACTTGGTTAGGATTGCAGGCAGAAATTGGATGACGGTAGGACCGATCGTTGTGAAGAAATTTGGGGGAGGCCTTTGCCCAGCAGAGGACGTTTATCGGCTGGCTGATATGATGATAGTAAGAATTATGTTTGGCACCCATTCGTTACCAAATGCATATCATTATCACTACATAGTATAAGACAAAGTCTTCCTGTCTGTCTGTCCCTATGTACCTACCTATGCTTAGATCACTAAAACTATGCAACGGATTTTGATGCAGTTTTTTAAATAGATAGAGTGATTCAAGAGGAAGGTGGTATAATACACTAGCGACCTGCCCCGGCTTCGCATGGGTGCAATGCTAATGAATAATGCATGTTTTACACATATAAATCTTCCTCTTGAATCACTCTATCTATTAAAAAAACTTTTCAAGATGTAGGTACAGACAGACAGACAACAGGAAGCGACTTTGTTTTATACAATGTAGTGATGCATTTAATTTATCAGCATTGCACCCGTGCGAAGCCGGAGCAGGTCGCTAGTAAGTGTATAAATAATAATTGCATTAGGTATATCATTACGTAATACTATTACAAGTAATAGAGGTCCGTCTGTCCGTTGGCAGTGTTTTTATAGCGGCTCATAGAGGCATCGACCGCAGCCCTATAATCAAGCTTAGATAAACAGATAGACATTCCGGCGTTGCATAATGTAGGTATCTGTGGTAGGTGAAGAGAATCACATGAAGTTCAATAGTGAAGTTTTTGATAAAATAAATAATTAAAATAAGAGGCCTTATTCTATTTTTTTTATAATATATTAACTAATATATTGATAATTTCAACCAACTTTTTAGAGTGAACTATACTTTTCCCTGAGTTCTAGTAAGTAACATAGCTATTTCGGGCAGTCTAAAATAAGTTGAAAAAACCAATTTCCTGCGTCAATTTTGTCAATTTCGAGTAGGTTTTGAAACCAAAATTATTAGTGAAAAATTCAAACCGTAGGTTTAAAATATATATACCAATAAATCTTAATAGCCCTGTTCTAAGTAGTAACACTGATAATATGTTAAGAAACATGTTGGATCATAGAGAAAAACTTCTAAAACAATCAGTATTTTTGAACGGATAAGGCTTATAATGATTGAGGCTTCAATCATAGTTATTTTACCACTACTATACTGCCGGTACTCCTAACTAGTCTATAATAAATAAATATATATACCTATATATTTTTTCACGGCTGCTTTACGCATGTGGCTCACGTAGTCTACCTTACTGATGAAGCTACGCGACACTAAATAAATAAATAGTCTATAGTCTATGTATCACCCAAAGGCGTCGGTATTTTTTGCGCATCTCTCTTTATTGATTATACAGAGTTCGAAAAGTAACACTTGCATTGATTTCATTGGCCATGACCGATTTTGTGACTAGGTGTCTATGACTGTAATGACATTTGTCAACACATTTTAATCATCGGTTACAACTTGTGTGACAAAATAGCCGTAACACACTTGTTTGCTTCGCGTAGACGTTAATAAGTAATAAGAAAATATAAAAAAACAAAGAGTTTTTTGTTGGGGTAGCTCAGAGGTCAGAGCATTACTCTGGATAAGTACAGGTCGTGGAGGTGTAATTTTGTGAATTGCATGAAATTGTGTATTCATTCCAACAAAAGTTTACTTTAATTCTGAGACAATTTGTAAAGGAAAAGCTTAAATAAAACCTTAAAGTAAAAATTAAAAACTAAGACTTAAAAATAAACTATAGATAAACAATTTGGCCTGTAAATTGTGTATTTATATTTAATCTCTTTTTTTATTTATTTTTTTATTGTAAACTGTTCTATTTGCACAAGCGAACAGACCATGATATCTCAGAGAGATCTCCAAATTGGCGAAATAGTATCAATTTAAGAGGTTTAGTGAAATTATTTATCTCTAGCCTATTGTTTTTACTATCTACGTATATTACATACATCGAAGAGTACTTAAGTATATCTATTTGTTAGGAAACATAATGTTAATGTGTTTTTTGTCCCATACTTGATAGAATGATCCCTTGAACATTCTGGATAATCTGGATGTTTTCCATGTATTTATAAGTATGTTTATCGTCGCCTCGTGTCCATAACACAAGCCTTCAGGACTAGATCGATTTGTGAGAGGTTGGGCAATATTTATTTGTTTGTTTTCCTTTTTAGGGTTCCGTACCCAAAGGGTAAATAATGGGACCCTATTACTAAGTCTCCGCTGTCCGCCTGTCTGTCTACCCGTCTGTAACACGGCTGTATCTGACATATTCACAGATGTATTTCTGTTGCCGCTACATTACAACAAATACTAAAAAACAGAATAATATAAATATTTAAGGGGGTTCCCATACAACAAACGTGATCAAACGGCAAACTTAACCCTGCCAGTTAAGATGGGATAAGTATTTGTACGGAACCCACGGTGCCTGAGTCAGACACGCACTTGGCCGGTTTTAAAGTCAGCTAAAACCATTTCCGTCACTTGATTCAATCAGGCTATAAATAAATTTAATAAATTTCAGAGCAACATTTCACCAAAAAACCCGAAATGCGTTATCTAAACAAGACGTTGACCGTATGTTTGTCTGTCTGGAGTGTTTAGCGAGCGGCTCCTAGAAGCATTGACTCTGGCATAATTACGTTGCGTAAGAAAGGGCAAATAGCGGGCCAAATTCGGTGTGACAACGGACGGATGAAAAGTAGCCTATGTGTTAATCCCGGGTGTCACCTACCTCCATAGCGAATTGGTCCAGCGGAGCGTGAAGAAGTAACAAACATACAAACACACTCACAAACGTTCGCCTTTACAAAATTAGTGGGACTATAAAATACTTTTTTCCGGACTATAATCAAGTAAAAACAAAAGGCTTTTTCGTCTTGCACACTAACACAGTCTATAAAATAAAAACGAGTGCAAACTTTTGAATTACGGTAGACAACAGGCTGTCATATCACTAAAAAACGATCTCGTCCAGACAACCTTTGAGTAGTCAAATTAGTTTTACCCGACTAAAATGCAGTAAGAAAGTGGATTATGGCTTTTTTGTCCAAACACACTAAATATACACCTTCTAAAATACTTTATACCCGACTACTTCTTAAATCTAATTTTCGCATTTATATTATAAGAATAAATTAGAATAAGAATAAGAATGCATTTATTTCACAAAGCACACATATACAATACACAGGAATATCTTGCAGACCACGAACGAGGTGTAACTGTATCTCGGGATCTTGGAGTGCACTTAAATCATGTTGACGTTAATTAAGATTATGTCATTATTAATACAAATAGCAATATAAGAAAATTATAAAATATAATTATAATTTCAACTTTGACATATTTCCGCAATAAAGCAGAGATATTTTTCAATTAGGGATATCGCAATGTCCCGCCGAATTTGGCCCCTGTCAAACAAACTGTCAAGCGGCGGCCGTTGACGCTGGCAGCGAATGTGGTCAATTTAAAGGTATGTGAACTGTAAATCATATTTTTTTTCCATTTGGAACCGACTTCTATAAGTACGGACTTAGGTAAAATGGCAGTACATATTTTGTGAATCCACTCTGAAGATACAATTTTTGGTATAATTTTTGGAAGATTATTAAATTATATTATATCGATAGTCCTTGCTGTACCTACGTTATCATGGTTTTTCGGTTATTTTTCAATCGAGATCTACTATTATTGACATTTTTTTTTGATAGTCCTTGCTAGAGGGATTTACGATATGCGGGTCATTAATTTTTCTTTTTTTATATACCTACGTTTTTTTTCTCAATAACAACATTTGATATACCAAATGTCTCATTTGTTATGTATCTACTTTCTCGGTCCTTTGATATACAACCAGCTACCGGGCACCGGACAGTATCAGGGATGCACCTTCCTTACAAACCTTCAAAAATAGATTGAAAAAGTGGCTGCTTGAAGCACAATTTTACAACATATCTGAAATAATTAAAAAATAAATATAAATATATGTACCTATATGGCGTGCTTATAACAATGGAATGTATATTGATAATATAATTAATACAATAAGTAAATAATAATGTAACATATAAACAAACAAACAAACAGACATGTAACGATGTTATGAATAAATTTTTCATTTTAATTTTCATTTTCATTTATGTCATGGAAATGCGTAACATTCATGACGTAATCCTGGAAATTGAACACGGTAGATTTTTAACACCGGTGTCCAAAGTGTCAACCACTCCACCACCCGAACGCCAAAATACCTCGGTAATACAAAGGCACCGGGTTCCATTCCTGGTCTCTTCCGTCAGGTTTATTAGAATTTTATATTTTTCATTGTTTTTTAATCTTTGTATTTATGGGTCACTAAAAAATGTGAAGTTTCCACATCAAAGTATAGTTAAGACTTAAAACTATGATGGTTGTTTTTATCACGAGATGATTAACTGACAAAGCATCCGTCACGTTTTGACAAAATGCGAGTGTGAGTGACAGATGCTTTGTCACTTATTTATCACGTGATAAACGCAACCATCATAGGCCAGCGGAGGTTTAAATTGTCTTTCATCTAAGAACGTATTTGTACCAATTCTCTCAGAGATAAAAGAAAATCGTTAACCACTTCCACAGCGCCCGAAGATCAATAAACGTGAAAACTTAATTAAATCATGATAAACAAAATGAAACTAATTACAAACCATCATTAAACACGATCATAAAAATGTCATAACGTGTTACGTTATAATACCGTCATTTTAAATCATCTCTGTTAGAGAGCGTCTACATTGAGAGGGTGAGCGTTTAGCGGACGGATGAGCGGCGAGCGTTTTTATAATTTAACTTGATTCTAAAACAAGCAAACAATTGACACACTCCAGAAGTCTCCGCTGTATAAAAATACAATGAATAAATATTAAGGGACAATCTTACTTACACAAATCGACCTAGTCCCAATCACTAGGCTTTGCGTTACTATTATGGGTACTAGACGACGATATACATAATATATAAATACATATATAGATAACATCCATGACCCAGGAACGAATATTCAAGTTTATCGCACAAATGTTTGCCCTGTCCGGGATTTGAACCCAGAACTTCATACCTTAATACAACAAATAAAGAATGTAGGTACAATTGCCTAAAGTTAATCAGAATAAGTTTTTAGTTCTAATTTCAAAAAATCATTTTCTCGACTTGACCGCGCACCCTTATCATCCCGCATATTTATTTATTTTATTGATACAAAATCCACAGCACAAAATTACAGTCTCGTCGAAACGTTGCCTCCGTTCATCCGCTCCGCTAGTCGCTACGCTTATGCACTCACACTGTGGCCTTATCCTGTTAGATATAAATTAGATACATCCGCAAGACTATGTTATATGTATGTGAGAACTGAAGTAGAATTATATTTTATATTTTTATTGCCCTATTCGCTACGGTTAGTGACATTATAGTTCTAGTTTTACCATGAGTTGCGAACACTTTAACGGATGGTACGTCCAGAGACGTGAGGACCAACGTGACACGGCACCACGTCTGTGAACGGCGATTTTTATCTTCACTCTTTCTACAGTCGAACATTGAGCAGTAATTCTTTCGTACCTATGTGTGGATATTCGAAGGTTCTGTTGTCCATTTTGCAGACTGTTCTCGTCTACGGGGCGCACTTTCTCAAACAATTTTCATGAAATGATGTGAGTATCTTCGATAAGTATATAGGATTTCGTTGTCGATTCTGTTTTTCGCAAGTTTTCAAAATGGCGGCTATAAATTTCAGCATGCAATTATGAATATGGTCTATCCGTAAACGGTTAAGATTACCATAGTGTCGTCCCTGACAACATCACGTTTTTTTTAACACAAATTATAACGGGTCTGTAGTATATAGACATTTATAGATGACTAGCTTTTGCCCGCGGCTTCGCACGCGTAAACACAATATCATACGTTCACTACACTTATTGCGAGGCCAAAGGCCGAGCTCCGCGTAGCACCGAAGGTTCGGAGCGTCCCAAGGAAGCCGCCCACCCACTTAATATAAGTGGAAGTAACTTAATGCGAGGCCAAAGGCCGAGCTCCGCGTAGCACCGAAGGTTCGGAGCGTCCTAAGGAAGCCGCCCACCCACTTAATATAAGTGGAAGTAACTTAATGCGAGGCCGAAGGCCGAGCTCCGCGTAGCACCGAAGGTGCGGAGCGTCCTAAGGAAGCCGCCCACCCACTTAATACAAGTGGAAGTAACTTAATGCGAGGCCGAAGGCCGAGCTCCGCGTAGCACCGTAGGTGCGGAGCGTCCCAAGGAAGCCGCCCACCCACTTAATATAAGTGGAAGTGACTTAATGCGAGGCTGAAGGCCGAGCTCCGCGTAGCACTGAAGGTGCGGAGCGTCCTAAGGAAGCCGCCCACCCACTTAATATAAGTCGAAGTAACTTAATGCGAGGCCGAAGGCCGAGCTCCGCGTAGCACCGTAGGTGCGGCGCGTCCCAAGGAATCCGCCCACCCATTTAATATAAGTTGAAGTAACGTAGTGCGAGGCCGAAGGCCGAGCTCCGCGTAGCACCAAAGGTGCGGAGCGTCCCAAGGAAGCCGCCAACCCACTTAATATAACTTGAAGTAACTTAATGCGAGGCCAAAGGCCGAGCTCCGCGTAGCACCGAAGGTTCGGAGCGCCCTAAGGAAGCCGCCCACCCACTTAATATAAGTGGAAGTTACTTAATGCGAGGCCGAAGGCCGAGCTCCGCGTAGCACCGAAGGTGCGGAGCGTCCTAAGGAAGCCGCCTATTAAGCTACTTAAACATATGTTAAGTGGGTTGGCGGCTTCCCTGGGACGCTCGTGGAACTCTGGTGCCAAGGAAGCCGCCCACCCACTTATTATAAGTGGAAGTAACCTATTGCGAGGCCGAAGGCCGAGCTCCGCGTAGCACTAAAGGTGCGGAGCGTCCCAAGGAAGCCGCACCCACTTAATATAAGTTGAAGTAACTTAAAGCGAGGCCGAAGGCCGAGCTCCGTGTAGCACCGTAGGTGCGGAGCGTCCCAAGGAAGCCACCTATTAAGCTACTTAAACATATGTTAAGTGGGTTGGCGGCTTCCCTGGGACGCTCGTGGAACTCTACCTACGGCCTCGTATTAAATTACTAAGGGTTTATAAAGTAACTTAGCACCGAAGGTGCGGAGTGTCCCAGGGAAGACGCCCACCCACTTTAAATATGTTCAAATAACTTAATGCGAGGCCGCCCACCCACTTAATATAAGTTGAAGTGTGTGAGCGGCTTCCCTGGGACGCTCTGCACCTTCGGTGCTACGTGAAGCTCGGCCTACGGCCTCGCGTTAAGTTGCTACCTATATTAGTGGGTTGGCGCCTTCCCTAGGACGCTCCGCACCTTCGGTGCTACGCTTGTGAACATGATCTTGGTTTAATTAAAATTGAGGCAAGACTTATGTTTAAAAAATCGTTTTGATTATTAATTGTCTATTGTAGATTTAAATAACTTAATGCGAGACCGCCCACCCACTTAATATAAGTTGAAGTGTGTGAGCGGCTTCCCTGGGACGCTCTGCACCTTCGGTGCTACGTGGAGCTCGGCCTACGGCCTCGCATTAAGTTACTACTTATATTAGTGGGTGGGCGACTTCCCTAGAACGCTCCGCACCTTCGGTGCTACGCTTGTGAACATGATATTGGTTTAATTAAGATGGGTCAAGATTTAGGTATGTTTAAAAGATTGTTTTTTATATTTATTGTCTATTGTAGATTTAAAAAACTTAATGCGAGGCCGCCCACTCACTTAATATAAGTTGAAGTGTGTGAGCGGCATCCCTGGGACGCTCTGCACCTTCGGTGCTTCGTAGAGCTCGGCCTACGGCCTCGCATTAAGTTACTTCTTAATTTAGTGGGTGGGCGACTACTCTAGATCGCTCCGCACCTTCGGTGCTACCATTGTGAACATCATCTTGGTTTAGTTTAAATTGAGGCTAGACTTATGTTTATATATCGTTTTGAATATTTATTGTTTATTGTAGATAACTATTCAAAGCACCTTGAAAAATAATTAGCTCATAGTCCTACCTGAACATATATATTAATGACATCTATTAAGATGACAATAAATTATTTTCGTCTACAATGGTACTAATACTAATATAATAATAATATGACCTGTCATAATAATGTCCTAAGTAACGCCATAAGATTCAGGTGCCAACTTAACTCAATCGAGCGTACGTCAATAATGGCGACAGCACCACTGAATGGATACGTGATGGCCTCACTGTTTTGTTATCCGTGGTATAATGAATAAGGAAGCAAAGGAAAATGCATGAGATAAGACGGTTATTATTTCAGTAGGTTCTGGGTTCAAATCCCGGCTAGGTGAAATCCTTTCTACATTGTAAATTTCATAATTTTGTCTTGTCTCGAATCATGATTGTTTTTCATATAAAATGCATACATTGTCGAGCAGCAACTCTCAATACCTGATACACTGCTGCTTATTAGGTATGCGATCAATATTCAACAACTTCGGTTGTAATTCTCGAAGTCCAGGTTAACCCATCACAGCTGGACCCTAACTTGTGCCGAATCGTGGTCACGGGCACGCAACGACGTACGTGAATCCTGGCCTTGATGGATGGTATGGAGCTGGTGTTATTAACTCAGGAAAAATCTTAACAGCGCGATGCAGCCGCTAGTATGGAGATTTTGTCAAAGTAACAACGCCATCTAGCGGAAAATTGGTCATTGAGAACAAAATCTCAACACACCGTTAAAAATAAAGAATTACTGATATTTAATGCTTTGAATAAATTTGATATATTAAAAAAACTACATAGATGCAAAATTGTGGCTAAATATATCGTATATTTATCGTTTATTATACATTTCTCTACCTTATTAGTAAGTTAGGCCAAACACAAACAATACCAAAATTTGCGCCTAATGTTCTAAATGTTGGTTGGTAAAACATATTTAAAAATGTATTTAATTTACTTCAATTGATTCGAAATACTTTTATTTCAATTACACTCGATAAAATGGCATTAAAAATCTGTTTTATTCACTAACATTTTTTATTGCGTCTCCGGGCTTTTTTATGGTCAATACTTACAAACTACAGAAGAATATAATTGCATATTCAATAAAAGAGCATTAATTAGTTCCTATTGTCGCATTGTGTTTTTAAAGAAATGTATGTTTTTTTTGAGCATGAGCCATACAACGAACATTGCACTTATATTTTCGTCTGTGGTGGTTTAAAATTGGCGCCATCTTTTCTATCTAACTAAGACGGTTTCCGTAACTCAACGCCTCAAACAACCTTAACCTTATTGTTAATACCGGTGGGCCGCGAGGAGGTATTATGTCGAATTCATACTTTTTAGTTTTTGTACACGTAAGAGCAACGCGGGGGCCGCGTCGTTCTAAATTCAAAATCACAAACGCTGTCATTATAAGGTTACACATTGTAAGGAAAATATTTCATGGAATTTATGTTTTCAGAGATAAATATTAATCATAATAAAAAGTATCCTATAACCATCTTTGGATGTTCAGCTATTCCTGTACCAAAATTGGTAACTTTTTATCCAGCCGTTTCGGCGTGATGCGAGGACAACGGTTTTTTTGAAAACAGATGGCGCCAGGTTGGCACGGCGAAGCGTGTCCATACAAAACAACTATCCGGCTGCATCACGCTATCGAGATTTTTCCTGAAATCATGACCTCCCCCCATAGAAAATTTATTTTCAATACAAATTTAGGATTTTATAATAGTATAGATAGATAAATGTACCCTCGATCCGCCAGCTATCGGTCATTACATTGACAGACGTCACCGTTGGCGGACGCACTGCAGGTTTACTGAAGGCCCGATTAATGTGTTTATTGAAGTATTCCAATAGGAAACCCCAGTGAACACTACAATGGCGACGAGTATAAAGCAACGGAATAAAAGCGTGAGTTTAAATTGACTTAAAAATCATCGACGTAATTACCAACGTCCTTGACAGTATTTTCTTGGAAAATAAAAAGGGAGGACAAGGGCATTGGAAAAGTAGATGTGGTTACTTTGGGGGTGATAAGACTATTAAAACACAAGTTTTCGGTTGCTAAATGTAGAATAATTTCATTTTGGGTAGTGTATATTAGTCACGGGGTTCGTGCTGAGGCCTACCCACGACATGAGGCTGAGGGCTACCCACAAAGCACCACTGGGTGGAAAGTTGCTTAAATAAATAGGAAAACAGGCAAAAAGTATTATTTTGAATATTAATTAGTAGTTGTGCACTCGAGGAATATGAATATTTAGCAGTTTAGCGTAATTCTCGAATTGGTCGTGTTACTAATCTTCGACTGCGCACTCTGCGCAGTGGCGCAGTGGATGACGAATCATAATATAATAATTATGAACAAATTAGGAAAACGATTGGACTGCTAGGCGTCTATTTAATTTACACGACTGTTCATTTGTGCGTGCGTAATTGAATAAATATGCTACTTAATACTTTCCTATGGAGTGGGCTTGATTGTTCTGAATTCCAAAAAATATTGACGGGTTAAATATTATAGTACTTATTTAAATTAAGCTTATCAAAGCTTAATTTGTCTTATGTTGAAAATGTATTTCGGAATAATTATCCAGAGTATCTTGTATAGTTGATAAACCGTATGAACATCCAGCTCAAGGGTCGTGCATTAGTACATATGACACATATATAGGTGCATATGTCACATGTAATCAATTTGGTATAACAAAATCATTAATGAAATACCAGCAGATACGTCTTGTAAGGAATAGAGAACAACGAAATATAAAGAAGCAAGAGCGCCATACACCTGTGTCAATTTCGTTGTAATTATAATCTATTTGAGAGTTGTTGAGTGGTCATTATCATTATATACCAAGACGGATTAAAAGTGATATGGAAGACTTTTATTTAGAAAATCATTTTAAATTAAATTATAACACAGTTCAGTAACACAGTAATCCAGTAAACAAACTGTTTAGTATCTCTTAAGTATTTATTTTGATACTTGTGCTTAGAGGCAGCACTTTTCTACGTGGTAAATTATTTGTATTATGGAAGAGTTTATTACTTTTTAATTAAAATTTTACTGACTAGTATACAGTGGAAGTCATTTGCCAGTAAAATAGGCTATGACTGGATTGTTATAGAAAATAGGTGTTTTTATAAGGAAGGTCAATATGATAGACCAAGTTGAATTTAAAAGTGATATGGAAGACTTAAGTTGAAGGTCATCAGTCAATATGATAGGCTATGACTGTATGGTTACAGAAAACGAATTGTTTTATATGAGAGGTCAATTTGATAGGCCAAACTAGATTTAAAAGTGATATGGAAGACTTTTAAGTTGAAGGTCATTAGTCAATATGATAGGCTAAGGCTTTATGAGAGGTCAATTTGATAGATCATGCTGGATTGCCAATATGATAGGCTAAGAGGTCAATTTGATAGATCATGCTGGATTGCCAATATGATAGGCTAAGACTTATGAGAGGTCAATTTGATAGGCCAGACTAGATTTAAAAGTGATATGGAAGACTTTTAAGTTGAAGGTCGTTAGTCAATATGATAGGCTAAGGCTTTATGAGAGGTCAATTTGATAGATCATGCTGGATTGCCAATATGATAGGCTAAGACTTATGAGAGGTCAATTTGATAGACCACGCTGGATTGCCAATACGATAGGCTAAGAGGATTGTTAAAGTAAGCGAAAGGCATTATGAAACGTCTATTTAATAGACCACGGGAACCAAAGCATTCGTAAGAAAGATAGTAAGGCTTAAAGGCTAAGCAAATATAATTGCATGGAAGGCCAAATTGATAGACCATAGAAATATTATTAGCGGTGTGTAAAGTGCCGCGTTCGTGCTGGAAGGTCAATTTGAAATACCATATTATTAAATTTGATTACTATATGTATTAAAGCTTCCTTTTAATTGGGAAATATTAAAAGAAGTTTGAGACTTAAAATTCGAATTTGTAATGAACCTGAATCTAATTCAAATTCGAATTTGTAATGAACCTGAATCTAAGGTCTCAAAGCGTTCATAAACTGGGGAGTATGTGCTTTTGAGACTTCTATTAAAATTTGAATATCGGTGGCTTCGACGCGTCGATTAAATCGAAATATGATGTGCTTTAAATCTTTCATTCAATTGAAAACGGCTGTTTTTTTTAAGACTTTCATTAAATTGGAATATCTGAGGTTTCAGAGGGTCCGTAACATGGGAATATGACTTGGTTTTGATTCCCATTCAATTGGGATACTAGAGATCTGAAAGCCTCCAGTGAATTGGAATTAATTGACAACCTTTATTGAATTGAAAATAGTTTGGTACTTCAAATGAATGCCTGGATAAAACTGTAATTGTTCGACAACATTTTTAAATTGACAAAAGTTTGGCATTTAAAATGAATGCCTATATTAGGTTGGGATTGTTTAACAACCTACATTATATTGACAAAAGTTAGTATTTTGAATAAGAGCTTACATTAAGTTCGAATCGTTTGAAAACATTAATTAAATTGACATTAGTCCGGTATTTCAAACGAATGCCTAACCTATTAGGTTGGAATTGTTTAACAACCTCCATTATAATGACAATAGTTTAGTATTTAGAATAAGAGCTTCCATTGAGTTCGAATCGTTGGAAACATTAATTAAATTGACAATAGTCCGGTATTTCAAACGAATGCCTCCATTAAATGGAAATTGTTTATCAACCTTCAATTGAGAATGGTCTGGTATTACAGATGGAAGCCGGAATTAAATTGGAATTAGTATATCACTGTGATTTAAAACCTCGATCCAATTAGAAATGTTGCGGTTTCAAGATCTCAATTCAATTGGATTATAGTTGCAATTTAGTTTAGGAATTCAAATAAGTGCCTTCATTAAATAGGAATCGTTTGAAAACATTAATTAAATTGTCAATAGTCCTGTATTTCAAATGAATGGCTCCATTAAACTGGAATTGGTTATCAACCTTACATTGAGAATGGTCTGGTATTCTAAATGAATGCCGCAATAAATTTGGATTTTGTTTATCTGTGATTTAAAATCTAGATCCTATACGAAAAGACGCGATTTCAACATCTCAATTCAATTGGACTTTAGTTGTAATTTCGAAAATTTGGATTCTCATATTCTTTTGAATGGTATATCGGAATTTTAGATGACAAATTATAATGATGGCCTTAGTGAGAATATTGAACGAGAGTACATGATGACGTATTAAGCAAGTTAGCTACTTTCAGTTTCAGTTTCATTTTAAATAATTGAAGATAAATAATAATGAAGATAATAATTGATGGTAAAAGGGGGAAAAGAGCAAGCACTAGTTCTTAAGCGCTTGACAAGATAGTTGGTGTGAAATAATTATCCAGATAAGGCTACATGTCGCAATTCTTAAAAAATCTGGTATCAAGTGTATAAACCTTTGTTTTAATAATTCATTTATTTTTCAAATAAGTTACACGATATTACAGTAATTAACCCTACATGCTTTGGAACTACAAAACTACATGCAGACCAAACTAAAACTAGTTAGATTTAATTTAATAAGCGCCTTAATGGCTTAAGCGACATAACAGCGTGGCTCCGTTGCGTTGTTTGACCCGCAGCTCTGGCATAACTGTCACATGCGACTATTTCTCGCGCGAGATATTTGCCTGTCTCTTGCTGTGCAGTAATGTGAAGGAGTGACGGCTAACGCTGAGTCGCGAGGCATAGTTGTGCTGGACAGGCTGGCAGGATTAGGCAGGTAGTAGCAGCCTGTAGCTGCTGGGACACGCGTAGCTCTAACGAGCTGAATTGCACGTAGTGACAGGTCTGAAGTGGTACACCTTCATGTCCTCGTTGGACACGGTGTCTGTGCCACTTAGTGTTGTGGGGCACCATGCGCGTCTTGCTCTTCCTTTCCACCAGTGTGACTCCCTCCCTATCCACATTGATGTGGGAGAACTTTTCCTTATCGCGAACGCGTACGGAGACCGGTTAGCCGCGACCGCTACAGACTGATCGGCGACTACAGCATATTGCACGCTGTCGCGACTTCGAAACGGTATCCTTTGTGTATCCTCGATGTATCCTCTAAAGCGTTGTGTCAAACAAGGTTCAGGGCAAGTTTATATTGCAGAACTAGTTCCAATGGGTTGTGTGAAACGAATTAAATTTTAAATTTGCTTTGATTTCAGAATATTGTTTTCAAGTATCAGGAATGTTGTTTCAAGTCAGTAATGTCGAGAACTATCACTGGTTTAGAAGTGAATATACTTACGGCATTTTACGATAAGGAAAGTAAGCTCAGAAAAAATCTTTATTAAAATCTTTGAACTAATTTATATATTTTGCTGACAGGCTTGATAGAATTATACTAAAAATGCAATCTGTGAGTTTTATTGCGGTGCTTCTTTATCACGCAAGCCTAGTTTAGAAGCGCCGGTAGATATTATAAACTTTCAAATATAAATAAATAGCTTTCTAGCTAGCGCATGAGTAAATACTTAATAAATATCTTAGAAACATTAAGTAGGTATGAGATGGTAAAAAAATATAAATTTACTAAATAGTTAATAAAAGTAATAACAAATTGGAAATAAATAATAAAATAGAAACGAACTGAAATAAAGATAAAAAATTAACGCAAAAAAAAAAGCTGTCAACGGGATATGGAGGGCGGCATAGAAGTTTCCATGGGATATAGGAAAAAAGTGGGTATGATTAAAATAAATAAGTAGAAGACCAAATTGTTCATGTTGACTACTAATTGTATTAACTTGAAGAAAACTAAGTACAAAGAGGATTATAAAATCATAATACAAAACAGCTCGGGTTCTTAACGAGACGTCGTAATCGACATAGTGTAAAGAGCGTTGTGTTGTTGGTCTTCGAGATCTTTGAGCGAGCATTTCGTGTGTTGGTGTTTGTCATAGCTGTCTGGTGTAGGGTGCCTGGAAGTGGACCCTAAACAGAATTAGTTGACACTGGGGCGGGACAGTGAGTAAGTCTACTAAAGGCTTGTAATACTTGTAACTACCTAATTCCAAGCAATTTCTAATTGGTAAAAAGGGAGAGATGTAGTATATAGACATTTATAGATGATATATGTACCCTCGATCCGCCAGCTATCGGTCATTACATTGACAGACGTCACCGTTGGCGGACGCACTGCAGGTTTACTGAAGGCCCGATTAATGTGTTTATTGAAGTATTCCAATAGGAAACCCCAGTGAACACTACAGGGTCTATCGCGATTTCCTTATTTACCTTCATAATCTAATGTTTTCACTAGTACCTACATCTGAGACCACGGCGTGTGCAATTATTTATTTAAACTTTATTGCACAAAAGAAAAACTTAACGTACAAAAGGCGGACTCAATGCCATGGGGCATTCTCTACCAGTCAACCTTAGGGCAAAGCAGAAAAAAATGTAGGCGGTGCATCCAAGCAACATAATAACATACATTTCATACCTAATTACATACAATTAAAATACTCACAATATATATTACATAAATATACATAAAATACACACATAAATAGATACATACAATATACATACATACATATATACGACGATGAAACTAACCAAGCAGATAAACTATGAGACGTCAGTTCTACCAGCAAAGAAAGTCTGCACGGCCCTTTTAAATGCCAACTTACTCGGGGCCTGTTTAATTGTGAGAGGAAGACCGTTCCAGAGGCGAGCCACTTGCAAGGAGAAAGAAAATTATGAAGGTAGATAAGGAATATCTTGATAGACCCGTTATAATTTGTGTTAATTATGTGTACAAACCGCGAGAGTATAAAGTGTCATATGAAGTTTTTTTTGTAATTGTTTTAAACATTTTGAAATTATTTGCTGTCAGGTCAAAGTCATCACTCAAGTACCTATGAAACAGTTATCCACTTCCAATAACAGTTAAAATTGACGTCAAATGTTAGTTTAATCAACCTGTCAGTCTATCAGTCATCAAGAATCAATCCAAATGGAGAAATAGTGATAAATCGATAGTAGTTAGTAACTTACACTTGATAGGGTCACTATCAACCATGGTATAAGAAAACAAGGTATGTCACTCCGGCTAGTGAGACTTTCTACGTCACCGATTAGTTGCTGCTTTATGGTAACAAAATAATAATAAGAAAAAAATGTTTGCCGCCGGTCGTATAGTATAAATTCTTTTTCTTGAGCGAATCCACTTAGCTTTGTACCCGATGAACAATACTCATTATCTGTATTGTTAACTGTGGCCACAACTGCCACTTCGAAATGTAAGGCGTTATAAGTGCAAATTACTTTTACACTAAATTAGTCTTTAAGTCAAACGAAATAAGGGTTACTCTTAAACAAAGAGAACACAGATGTTGGTCACTTCGTAAGTGCATTTATGCATTACAGTTCTTTGACTAAATTTCATTTTGTCGTAATAATTGTTTCAAAACACTCACGATTTTTTGAGATTCATACAAGTAACAAGGGAATCGGGGTGTATTATGATACACCACTGGCAACACTGAAACGGATTGACAGAACCAACCAATCATAGCGTGATGACGTCAAAAGTCTCAGCTGTCATTCCGGAGTGCCATACCTTATTTTCTTATACCATGCTATCTAAGCTTATCGCACCGTCATACTTTCATTAATACTGCCTAATATACAATGTTGTATTAAGCTCATAACATAGTAACATACAAGCTGTATAAGCGCTTATACTGCCGCTATACCGGGTGGGCCCTGTAACAGGAGCAATAAATTAAAACATAGATTCTAGCCCTCAAACTGAACAACATTTATTAAACAACTTTTAAAAATAACTCATATATAAAGTAAAACAGTAAAATAAAGTTTATTCAAAGAAGCAATGTATTGCGAAACATATGATATTTAGTAAAGTGACAGCTATGTCAATGCTAAGGGGATGTCAATGTTGGAAGGCGTACATTGAAAATGCTATTTACTTTCTTTGAAATAATAAACATATATGAAAACAGTATTAAAAAAAAAGTTTCTGAACAGATGTTGTTCATATTAAAATACTTAGACGGGTTTACTCACGTCGTAGAAGTCGAATAACGCTCGACATGTTTCGAATCGGTACGCGATTCATCATCAGGAGAGACGATCAGTCGCGGCGGCGGCTAACCGGTGTTCGGTTTAACCCGTTTAAGTATTTTAATATGTCTGAGACTCACGATAGTTTTCTATGTAAAATAGATGTTGTTCAGTTTGATGAGTAAATCTATGTTTTAATTTTTTGCTCCTGTTACAGGACCCACCTGGTATATAGCTGTTATACGGCAGCTTAAATAAGCGGTATAACTTATACCGCTTATTTAAGCTGCACTAAGAGGATAGCATTACAATTTTATTTTGTAAACAGCGCACTCACATTCAGACATTCACATTCTTTTTTTTCCTTTTGAGGTACGGAGCCTTAAAAGGTAACTAACATTTTTATACGCAATTATTACTCACAGAACCCTTCAAATAGCCGACGATCAAATAATAAAGACGAAACGAAAGGCAATGAACTAGTATTTAAAAATATTTCCTCTTTGCTTACTGGGCAATTATTTGGGGCCACGAAGTGGGCGGAGTGAAAAGCGGAGCGGCGAGTGATCATCTGATCATGAAGCCTGTGTTATTTAGCTATTTATTACAGTATTGTTTTGATAAGTTTCTTATGTAGATTTGATTTAGGTGTTTTTTTTTTGATAATTTAGTTAATACTAGGTCTACCGCGCGGTGTTACCCGCCCATCCTACGGGAACAGTACATTTTTCGGAATAAAGAGTAGCCTCTATGTGTTAATTCAGGGTGTCAGCTACCTTCATACCAAAATTTATCAAAACTGGTCCAGCCGTTTGACCGTACAGAAGTTACAAACATACTAACGCAAAAAATTTCGCCTTTATAATAAATAAGTGTGATAATATGCAGTGTGGATAAAATTATGGGCCCTGCAGGGACTGCCTTAAATTATTAGCTCATTTTATTTAAAGGGAGCATTCTTTTATTTGTAAAATAATGAAAACTACATTCACTAATTGTTTTTTAGTGTCCCCGTGGGATGAGGCGAAAGTTTTGTGTGTTTGTTAGTTCTTCACACATAAACGGCTGGACCAATTTTGATAAATCTTGGTATGAAGGTAGCTGGATTAACACATAGGCTACTTTTTATCCCGAAATTTAGTGTTTCCGTGGGATGAACGGCTATCACTGTGCGGCAAAAACGGCGAGACCAATTTAGATGAAATTTTGTATGGAGGTACCTGACACCCTGGATTGACATATAGGCTACTTTTTATCCTGAAATGTTCCCATGGGATGAGCGGGTAGCGGATCGCTCTTTTCGTGGCCGCGTCAGCAAACAAGTTATCCGGTAATCCAATCCCGGTACAGTTAGCCGCTGTTGACACGCGGTGAAGTACACTCGGCCGCTTTTTGTTCTGAGACTTCCTCGTGCATCAGAAACACATTAGGTATAGTAACTATTTTATCACTAGTTGCGTCGCGCGGTGTTACCCGTTCATCTTATGAGAACATTACATTTTGCGGGGTAAAAAGTAGCTTGTGTTCATCCAGAGTGTCAGTAACCTACATACCAACATTTATCGACATTGGTCTAGCCGTTTGGGCCTGAGGAAGAAACAAACATACACATAAACACACAAACGACGATGACGCGGTTGGCTCGGTTTGTAGAGACCTGCCTACTGAGCCGGCGGTCCCGGGTTCGAATCCCGGCGAGGGCAAATATTTGTGTGATGAACTCGAATATTTGTGCTTGGGTCATGGTCGTTCTATGTATTTAAGTATATATTTATCTATATAAGTACGTATATCGTCATCTAGTACCCATAACACAAGCCTTCTTGAGCTTAATTTGGGAATAGATCGATTTGTGTGAGGTTGTCTGATATTTATTTTATTATTTTTAAACACACTCACAAACTTTTGCCTTTATAATAATTATTAGTGTGATAAGGTACTGACTGTGAAGGTCCTTTGTGATATTATTTGACTATGTATGATTAATTATACATTAATATACATACGTACAATTTTGTAGTAAGTTCATCTCGTAAATTTATGAATAACAGCGCCCTCTCTCGCTTGGTCGTTCACTGATGCAAAGTAGTGCGGTAAGATGTGAATATTAACGTATTCACATAGAGGTCGCGAAGGTGTACCTAAGTGTAAAGCCGTTCAAATATACAATGCAAAGATCGACACACAAAGCATGAGGAGAAATACGGAAGGTTGTCCGGCGTTAGGGTGGTGGAGAGGTTAACACGTTGGAACGGTAAGCCAGAGGTACCGGATTCGATTCCCGGTCTCGGAATCCAATCCAGGTTACGCATCAAAATGTTTCTTTGTCCTTTGATATTTGTATGAATGGTTTAATCTATAAGTAGGTATTATTGGTTTACGATACCTTCATAATAAAATGTAATTTTGTTTGCACTTAATTGTGAAATAAATAAATACTATTCATTATTAGTTTAAAGATGCCATATATTTTTTTCAATTTTAGTGTGATATCAATAGTTAATTATAGCATTCATTGATGGTTCTCACGATGTCAGAGTATATTTAAATTGTTGATTTAGTTCACTTAAAAAATAATCTCTTGTGTATATCTATACCCATCGACATATGTAGGTACGAGTAGATGATGGATTAGTCAGTCAGCTCCCGGTAACGCGAAGTCTTTCACAAATGTTTCAAATCCAGACTTATTGCGGACAGACTGCGGCGCGGCATTCCTGAATGCAAGTGCCCATACTCACAGAGCTGGTAATACCACTTCAGAATTATTATATTTATATATGCAGTAGATTATTTAATTACATAGAAGAAAAAGGTTTCTATAAAACATACTCTAAATAGCCTATGATAAAAAAATGGTCATAAAAAGAATACTCCATCTAAAAGGTCCGCCTGCGGCATGGTCCAAAGTATGATGGCGGCGTTACCTCTTTGTATAGTCAGAGAGATTCTCTGGCAGAGGTAAGCGCCAGCTCAGAATTGTGCTTACAAAGCTACATATCTTGGATTTTTTTATAATAAGCGTGCGGCCAATTATTTTTTTTGAGGATGTCAGTCGATTCAATTTTTTATTAGGATCAAATGTCTATATAGGACTACCTACACTTAGATTGCTCTAAAAGTCATAAATGACCGTCAAAGTTCAACATTTCTACAGAGCACTAAAAGCGCTCCATACAGAAGGCCTATCTACATATGACGTCATTTGTGGATTGGGTACCTAAGTAAATAAGTCATTTGCCATTTTCACTGTGAAAAGTGTTAATCAGGGAATAATAAATAATTATGTTAGGGTAAGTAAGTCCAAATTTCTACCCGGCTGTCCAGCCGACTCTTATCCAGTCTGGACAAGAGTAGGCAAGCCTTCTACTAGAGGGTTAGTCTTAAAAAGTTTTAAACAACTCTTAATAGCGCGATTCACAAGTACGTTACAGTGTAATCGAACGGATATTTTTTTATGTCATAGGGGGCAAACGAGCAAACGGATCGCTTGATGGAAAGCAATAACCGTCCCCCATAGACACCTGCAACACCAGAGGAGACACAAGTGCCTTGACGGTGGGAGTACCTACGCTCTTTTCTTGAAGGTTTGAAGGTCGTATCGGCCCGGAAATAACGCTAGCGACAATTTATTCCATAACGCAGTCGTGAGGCAGGAAACTTCTAGAAAAACGTACAGTTATGTACTGCCAACTGTCTGAGTGGTAAGGATGTAAGAATTGCCGCGTACTATGGCGGAAAGATGGTTAATAAATGCTTTTATTGACAATTCTAATACAATCGTGGATGTGTCGATAAGATACTACTAGTAGATAAGCAGTATTTGTATAGAATCTATACAGTATCTATAGTAGTAGTAGGAGTATAGATTCTATACAACTACTAATTATCTGTAGTAGTCGGACAATATGTCAATTTGAACATACTTCATTTCCGTGGGTGTATTACCCACTCCATACATATCCCGCGGGGTAATAATTTAGGATTAAAATATGCATTCGTTGGCTTGCGTTTTCTTTCATAGCCTTAAGCCCGCCCTTTGTGTGCTGGATGATCCTGCCCTAGCGAGAACCAAATACCTACAATTGAACCTGGATTATTTGCTAGCTAGGTTTATCTAGTACTTGACGGTTGGTAAAAAAATCCAATATTAAGAGGCCTTATTCCTTTTAAAATGCTGATTGTTTTCGACATTTTTCTCTATGATCAAACATGTTTCTTAACATAGGTATTATTAATGTTAAATATTACCTAGAACAGGGCTATTGAGATTTATTGGTATATAATTGAAACCTGCAGTTTGATTAAATTCACGTGGAAAATTAGTTTTATCAACTTATTTTCGACTGCACACAATGAAAGTATGAAATAGCTATGTTTACTACCAAGAACTCGGGGAAAAGTATTCACTTCAAAAAGTTGATTGAAATTATCATTATATTTGTCATAATATTGAAAAAATAAATGTTAAAAGGAATAAGGCGTCATAAACCTCTTTTTTGATTCTCCGTAGTCGGGCGAGCGTAGCGTCTCTGTTTCAGCTTCGCTTATTTTTTTTCTTATATACGGATGTTTGGATGTTATAATGTTCGGATTTCCGGCTGTTCTTGCCTACAGGTCGCATTTCTCAAGCGATTCATGAGCATGATTCCTATAAGATTGCCCTCTTATCTCTTTTAGTTTGTGACTTCTCCCAACTGACCCATTTGGATTGATCACCCGGTATATTATGTACGAATCTCTGTACTCTAACCTTAACTGTATACGTACATGTCTACGCTGTAGCGGTACGTATACCGAGGAGCAAAAAAGGACGAGTCACTCAAACGATATTAACGAAACACCTGATCCGGGCCGGTGGATCACGATTAACCGGAGTTTAACTAATGTTTAAAGTGGTAAATTAAATCTTAAAAGTTTTGCGTATGTCAGCCCATCATGATTCAAATGCTTATTTCTTACAAATTTACATTACATTACATTTAATTTACACGGTGTGTAGTGGCTGCAATAACTGTTTAAATCATTCCTCACTCAAAAAGAAACGGCTAAAATGGGACACGTTACGGACAAATTGTGCCGCTATTAAAGTCACTACTGCAATATGTAAATAATAGAATTAAAGCGTTATAATTAACACATTTTATTGTTGGATAAAAAATCTGTTATATTTGCGGAATGCGATTGTGATTCCGTTCACTACTAGCTTTATGATTTTTGTTCTATCATAAAACAGCCTTGACTAAGAACATTATTAAAGAAAATGCTGAAGACTTAGTGTGTAATAATAGACGAAATAAGGCCAAATGATTTAATATGAACTAGTAACCTACATATGCCTACATGAGAAAGTGGGCACTATGTCGTATCAGGAGACCAAAACACTATCAAAAAATAGGGAAGAGTGGCGATTACTCCACCGACAAGAGCGAAGCTCTTAAATTATGAATGAATGAATAAAGTAACCTACGTATTCATAAACCGTGCACTGATAAGAAGCAAAATCTTAATACTGTAGAAAATTACCAACAACTGGAGAAATTGGGCTGACCATCCCGATTACTATTTAGTAGTGACCGTCTCTAAGTCTAATAAAAGCTACTCCACCGGTCGTTTGCGTTCAGGTTAAGAACCGCTCCAATACAGTTAGCAAACATTGTAAAAGTCAACCTTTTTTGCCAACATTACACCGCCATTCCAGTCGCTGTTACAAGCCGCTAAAGAACCCTCGATGACATGTATGCCTCAAATTCAAATACAGTCACTTGAATAGTTTCCAGGTTTATGTTGATTCTCGACAATATTTCCAGCAGCAAGATATGAGATGGTGTTTGATTAGCGTATGCTTACCACAAGACAGTTCTGATTAGAACACAACGAGCACTTCAGAATGCGTTATGATTTTAATAATTTTATAAGCGGTTTACGCTCACGTGAAATTGTCAGGCTTTACATGCTGACTGACTAAGTTACCGCATGACTGTACGGGTAGCAGTTCACAGGACGCCACTCAACGACATTATGAGCGAAGTATTGTTCCAGGGGCGCACGGTCAGCGGGGGGAATAACGTTAAGCTCCGCCCAGATCCTCAAGGACATCGAGATTAGTACTCGTCTTAATGAAGAACTTCATACGAGTTCGAATTTTTGACGTTTGAAGACATTTTACAGCTCCAAAAGACTATCGAGACTTTTTACATCTCCGAATTTAATTTGATGACTACGGAGACTCTACATCTCCATAAACTCAGTAATAAGCATATTTTGATATTATTTTTATCTTACGCCTGAGATACTTTACATCTATGAAAGTATAGGTTAAGTTTATTGTAAATGAATAGACCCGAAGACAATTTACCTAGATCTCCCTGTAAAATATGCCCAGTGATTAGTCTGTTGCATTACTATACTCTGATATCATTATTGTAAATGTTTTTGTATGGAACTTAGAATCTGACATGTAAATGAGCTCATTTAGCAGTATATACTTGCAGAATAAAGTTTTTAATTTAAACTTTGACGTTGAATAACAAACTGCAGTTAAAGCTCGGTTCTACCGGCCCGCCGAGACGGAAGCTTGTTCAAAGTTTGCGACCGCGTTATTTATTTACGCCATTAATTTCATACAAATTAGTCCTGTCACGCCATTTACAGTAATTGGAAGTATTTTATATATATACAAGTCAATTATAGAGTGGAGTATTCGAAATTTTACAGGAGGATTTAACATAAGAACTCGTGAGAAGATCCGTAGGGTTCGTAGAATGCGAGCAAAATGACGACGACTGAGCCGGCGGTCCTGGGTTCGAATCCCAGCCGGGGCAAATATTTGTGTGATGAACTCGAATATTTGTTCTTGGGTCATGGATGGGTCATATATATTAGTTTTAAAGATCTGAGCATACATAAGGAAAGACAGCAGGAAGCGACTTTGTTTTATACTATGTAGTGAAGTATTAAATGTATTTCACAACCCATTACTCGTATTTAACCCATAGTGCCAATCACCCCATTTCCAAATAATCCCGCGTAGCATCTCCATACAGCATCCGTATGAATTAGCCTTTCAAATACATATTTTTAATTCAAAATGAATGCAACTGTTTGCCGGCGGAGAGTAACGAAAATACGAAATATACGGTTTTTTGTGAATGCGTCGAGAGGCATTAGGGTTGGGATATACTTATCGATAATACACAATAATACATTGTATAGTTATTTAAACTTATGCTTATTTATTATTTATTCAGTTTAGTCATGTACATTCAGATCAAGGTGTTAGGTACATACAGTGATTAGTCAAACCATGACGCCCTGTAAGGGCGCTCAATAAGTTAATACTTACATGGGTAATTCATATTAAAATAACAAATAAGCGACAGCATTTCGTAAATAATAAATTTAAATTATAAAAAGATAATAATTCATTACCTAGACGTTACTGAAGTGATTTTGATGTTACCGTATGGGACTCGCTTCCCTTTTATTGAAGAAATTGACGAATTACCTTCTTGAATGTGGTTAAGTCTCGTTTTGTTCTAATTTGTTTTTTTTTCATAACAATTGCAATTTTTATTTAAGTACCTACCTACTTATGGCATTTTTATCAATAAACCATCAAAAACAGAAAGAAGTCGTCGTTTTATAGAAAATGCATGCGCTTATGAAAAACTTGTTTTTTTTTTATAATCATAAACGTCGATTCCATCATATTTTTTTCATTGCATCAAGAATGAGAACATTTATTAGTTTTATGGTGGTTTTTAACGATCAAAACTGAATTCCGAAGTATTTACATAACTTCTATTTTCTGTTTTTTGTTGCGCCTCGCAACTTCGTCCACGTAACTCTATAGTCAGTTGAAAAGTATCCAATAATTTTATTATCTTTGGAAGTGCACTAATTTTTTTATATTTATCCAGTTTTGGCAAATAATTAACATCAAAAAAATGATAAGAAATGGTGTTAAATAAATAATCAAAGATCAAATTCAAAGAAAAGCAACGCGTTGCTATTTTTTTAATATTTTTATTATTTAATTTTATAATTTTAAATAAATTCGACATCAGATTCCTTTTATGAGCGTTTGTACGCCAACTGGCAAAACATAGTGGACCATAATATTGTATCGAAAAAAACCGGATGTTACATATGCCTACTGTAGGCAGAGTGCTGACTAGGCAAGCAGTGCACACGGCACCAAGGAGTGCTGACTAGGCAAGCAGTGCACACGGCACCAATTTCAACACAATGAGGGAAATGCTGATCCAGCGGCACGTGTAACAGCCGGCCCCGGCGGCGCCAGCGCGGACGCGGCAACGTCACTTCGTTTCTAGCATCGATCGAGTCACCTCATTTTAATTATAATTTTAATTGTAATTTTCCTTTTAAATAAATTGTTTTAAGTAATTTCGGTTTTTTTTGAGCTATCCGGCTGCAGCTTCCATAATTGGCGCAGTCGGTAGGATATTCGCGAGCCGGTCCGCGAGTCGCGAAAAAAGGATTACCGAAATCCTTGCAACCCAGCACCGGTGGAGACCTTGGAGCCTTCAGCGAGTACCCGAACCTACGGAGCAGCGCCGGAGTATCCGAAAATCGATAGCAGCTCAAGAAGCCGAGATGTTCATGTAAGTGCACCGCTGAGATTTATTCGTAGTGTTGCTATTTTCCTTTCCTCAATTTAATTCATTGTCCAGGATTGCTCATTCACGAGAGTCTAGGGAAAACTTAGTAGATAGGAATAGGGAATTAAACGTTAGTATAGATTCTAGTATTTCCGATACAGAAAGTCGCGAAGTAGAAATTATGGCTGCCGATCCCGATGTTATTTTCAAGGCCTTACGCCTGGTCCCCGATTTCGACGGGAACCCAAACGTATTAACCAGATTTATTAGAATTTGCGACCAGTTGGATGAAGCCTATACCCAGGAGGGCAACCTTCTTGGAAATTTGTGTTTAATGAATGGCATTTTAAACAAAATCACAGGACCTGCCGCCCGTACTATTAACGCTAATGGAATTCCTGAAAACTGGGCTGGCGTTAGAAGCGTATTGGTTAATAATTTTTCCGACCAGAGAGATGAGACCGCTCTCTATAATGATTTATCTGTGCAAGTTCAAGGTCAAAGCTCTCCTCAAGAGTTTTATGATAGATGTCAAACGCTTTTTAGCACTATTATGACCTATGTCACCTTACACGAAACCGTCGCTACCACAATATCGGCTAAAAGAGAATTATATAAAAAATTAACTATGCAAGCATTCGTTCGGGGATTAAAGGAACCCCTCGGTTCTCGTATAAGGTGCATGAGGCCTCAAACTATTGAAAAGGCCTTGGAATTTGTTCAGGAGGAATTAAATACCATATATCTGCAGCAGAGAAATGACTCATTAACTCACCCTAAATCGAACGCGACTCTGATGACTAATAGGGCTCCTCAGCCACCTGTAAATCCAAACCCATTTGCCGCAACTCCAAAACCTTTTACGTTTGGTAATCAAATGTTACATCAATCCCAGCAACGCCCTTCAACGGCGCCTCAATTCAGATTCAATGCCCATAATGCCCCACAGCAACAACAATCCTCTTATAGAATGCCGTCCCGCACTCAACAGATGTTCAGAGCCTTGCCGCCCAATTATAACCCGAGGAGTAACGTTTTTAAGCTTCCCCCCAGACCTCAGACAGGACCCCAGCCCATAAGTGGAGTATCCCACTTTGCCCCCAGGGGTTTACCGCCTAGCCAGGGTTGGCGCAACCCAGGGCAATCATCGGCCAACTATAACTATTTCAAGCCCGCCGAACTTAACTTTAATGACTATAGTAACTATTCGGACTATGAAAACAATTACTACACTGACCAAGAAACGGAATATTGGAGCCCCGAGACACATGAGAACTACCACGACGGATATAACTATGACTTTTATCATGAGAATCCCCAGCCCCATTAAAATGGGTTATGAACATAAAGGACCCCAACTCAAGACTCACTAGATGGAGGCTGAAACTTAGTGAGTACGACTTCACAATCGAATATAAAAAAGGTAAGTTTAATACAAACGCCGACGCCCTGTCGCGAATAGAGCTACATAACGAGGAAGTTAGTTCTGTAGTAGCCAATGCGACCGATCATCCGTCACTCTTGGATGACTCCAAAACCGACACTGTTCATACCGACAAAGAAAACCCAATACTCGAAATACCAATTACTGACGAACCATTGAACAAATTCCACCGACAATTATGCTTAACCTTGACTGGTGACCTGAAAAGAAAACCCACAGTAACCAAACCATTTGAGACTCACGTTAGAACTTCAGTACAGCTTTCAGAATCCAACCTCGAGGAAGATCTTATTAAGGCAGTTAAAGAATACGTAGTTCCTAAAATTAAGACCGGGTTACTGATTACCCCCACCTTAGCTATGTACAAAATAATTCCCATTTTACAAAATACATTTGCAAGCTCTACCATGAACCTTGTACTTACCAAAGTCGAAATGGAAAACGTTAAAGAATACTTAAGACAGCAAGATTTAATACGTTGTTATCACGAGGGTAAAACCAACCACCGTGGTATCAATGAGTGCTATTTATCCCTATCTCGCAAATATTACTGGCCAAAGATGCGGGAACACATATCAAAATTCATTAATGAATGCATAGTGTGCGGCCAAGCGAAATACGACCGAAACCCGATCCGCCAACAGTTTAACATAGTACCGCCAGCAACAAAACCATTTGAAATAGTTCATATGGACCTTTTCACCTGTGAAAAGGAAAAATACGTTACCTTTTTGGACGTTTTCTCTAAATACGGGCAAGCGTATCTACTAAGAGACGCTACGGCATTAAGTATCCTACAGGCTTTACTCACCTTCAGCACCCACCACGGACTACCACTTACCATAATAACTGACAATGGAACAGAGTTCACAAATCAGATGTTTGCCGAATTCACTAGAATTTACAAAATTATACACCATAAAACACTGCCGCATTCCCCAAACGATAATGGAATAATTGAAAGGTTCCATTCCACCCTCTTAGAGCACATCAGGATCTTACATTTGCAAAAGAAAAATGAACCCGTAGTGAATCTAATGCCATACGCAATTATAGCATACAATAGCTCCGTACATAGTTTTACGAAATGCCGACCAATTGATATTATAACGGGACACTTTGACCCTAGGGACCCTATAGATATAGATTTAACTGAACATTTATTGCAGGAATATATTCAATGCCATCGTGAGCAGATGAAGAAGGTGTATGACGTCATCAACGAACGGTCGTTGATAGACCGTACCACCCTAATAGAAAATAGAAATAAAACTAGGGAACCGGAAGTTGAATACCAACCCCAGCAACAGGTCTTTATTAAAAATCCTATAGCCAGCCGCAAGAAAATAGCCCCTCGGTACACACATGATAAGGTTCTAGCGGACTTACCCATCCACATTTACACATCAAAAAAACGTAACCCTATAGCAAAATCTAGGATTAAACGCACCCCTAAAACAAAGGAATTGTTACAGGATCATGCTGACGCTGACAATCACCCTGACGACCCAGGCTCAAGAGATAAAACTTGAGAGCCTTTCTGAAGGACCGGGACTACTACCCTTTCGACTTGGACCAATGAGACTAATATCCCACTATCACAGCTTCCTACAGTTCACCGACCTATCCGTAATAGAAGACAACATCAACTCGGTTAAGACTCAGATTACAGAGACCGCCGAACGACTGAAAAACGAAACCATTTGGCTATTCGAAACACAAGTAGAATATTTAAATTATAAATTAGACAGAACCCTCGATCAGTTAAAAAGCCTTGAACTTACACGCACTAAGAGAGGCCTCATCGATGGACTCGGATCTATAATAAAAAGTGTTACAGGAAATTTAGATCAAACTGACGCAATTAACTATAATAACGCCATCAAAGTTTTGCAAGAAAATCAGAATAAAATCGCGATAGAGTCAAATAACCACATAAGTTTAAATAAGGAATGGATGTCCTGTCATGACCGTATAGTATCTCAAATTGTAGAAAACCAGGCCAAACTAAATGAAACTCTAAACTTAGTACTGATGTCACCTTTTTACACCGGGAAAATATTACTCAAGGTCGCCAAGATCGACCAACTCTTAACTATAATTAGTGATAATGTAGACGAGCTAGCTCTCGAACTAACTAGAATAGAGAATATTTTAGCTTTTACTCGCGCTTCGAGTGTACATCATATGTCGTTAGGAATTAAACCTCTTAACAGTATGCTGACAGCGCTTAGAGATATCTATAGTAAAGATAGTATATTAGATCTAGACCTAAGAGAATTTTATGACATAATAATCCCAGGCTCGTATTACGCTGGGAATAGGATAGTTTTCATTCTTAAGTTCCCTATCGTATTTTCTCAGACTTATCAGCTGTTTAATAATAATAATAATAATAATAATAAGTCTTTATTTTCAGATAACTATGATCCATACATTATTTTTTAGTAAAATACTTATACCTATGTTAGTTTAAAAATAATAATAAATACGTTAATACATTAAAAACAAATTTCCAATAAAATTCCATCAAAATCCCAATTAAAATAAAATGTCTGATTACAAAAAACAACGACAAGATAAGTAATAAATTTTAAAACCTAATAAAATGAAATAAAGAAATTAATATAAAATTGACAAACTAAAATTGTATAAAAAGATTAAAATTGTAAAATTAAAATTGTATAACTAAATAAATTGAGAATTAATAAAATAAGTTAATACATTAAAACAAATTTTCAATAAAATTCCTTCAAAATTCCAATTAAAATAAAATGTCACATTACAAACATAAGAACAAAATAAGTAATTAATTTTAAATCTAATAAAATGAAATGAAGGAAATAAAATAAAATTGTCAAATTAAAATTGTATAAACAGATTAAAATAGTAAAATTAAAATTGTATAATTAAATTAAATTGAGAATCAATAGATAGTGCGAGCCACCGGTTTGACTTGCCCTATCCAGTATATTAATATTGGGCAATCATATTTGTCAGCAATTGCATTCAGAATACTGTTGGAGCTCTGCCTTACCCGTCCTAGGAGAGACACAATCTTCTTGCGCATGATGGCCTGGAAGCCGTCAGTGCGCATCTCGCAGAACATGCCGGACGCACTACACCTGCGTGGCAGGCCCAGCAACATTCTGAATGCATTGTTGTACTGAACTCTGAGGGCGCTGTAGGCTCGCTTCGTGTACCTGGTCCATAGGCTACTCGAGTAAAAGGATTGGCAGTATGCCTTAAATAGAGTGACTTTCACTTCCGTAGAGCAACGAGCAAACCTCCGGGCCAGCATGTTACTACGAACCGACAGCGCTCTTCGTTCTCGTTCAATATCTAGGTCATCATTTAAGTCACTCGTAATAATGTGACCTAGATACTTAAATTTTTCTACTCGCGTCAACGGCTCACCATCCAGCGAAATAGGTGGAACGTGGTAAGGCTTAATTTTCCCAGCACTAAACACCATCACCTCACTCTTCTTGGCATTATACTGTAGGCCATGGGACCGGGCATACGTCTCACAAAGGCTCAACAGTTTCGTAAGCGCGCCAACAGATGGCGCCAGCAGCACCATGTCGTCGGCATAGCTTATGTTATTGACAGCCATGCCGTCTATATAGCATCCCGCATGGATGCTGCTAAGGCCAACTATTAGCTCGTTCACATACAAGTTGAACAGTTTGGGAGACGTTAGCCCACCCTGCCTAACACCACACTCCAGCCGATATTCACTAGATAGTGCATCGGCCCATCTCACCTGATTAGACTGATTTGTGTACCAGTATTTGAGTATATTTACACACTCACCGGGCATGCCTGTTTTCCCGAGTTTCCTCCAAAGAATATTATAGTCCACGCGATCGAACGCCTTGGATAAATCAAGAAAACAGGCATAAACAGGCGTTTTTCTGGCTGTGTAGTACCCGACAGTATGCTTCAGACTAAGTATTGCACTCTCGGTCGACAGCCCCGCCCTAAAACCGAACTGCGCGTCATGGATATTTAGGTGCTTCTCAAGAAGAGAGTCAAGCATACTATCGAGAACTTTCGCAGCTGTCGTCGCAAGTGAGATCGGCCGATAATTAGCCTTATCCGAGAGGTCACCTGTTTTATTCTTCACAATTGGAACAATTACTGTTTTCATTAACTGGTTCGGTAAGTATGAGTGACAAAGACAGAAATTAAAAAGCATGGCTAATACTCTCGGTAAGTGCATACCTGCATACTTAAAATGCTCGATACTGAGACCGTCGTGGCCGGGCGACTTTCCTCTCTGCATTTTATTAATGGCAGCAGCCGTCATCTTTGCCGTGAAACTAAAACTTCTCCCAGCCGCGACCGTCTCAGTATTGTCTGCAGCACAAGAACCAGCGCCTAGAAGCGACTTGACCTCGAAATGTTCCCTAAAGAGTTCAGCAATGTCATTGGGCTCACATTTGTTGTCCACACTCACAGGCAGGCCCGGCTTTACGTTCAGACTGCGCGTGCCTTTCCAAAAGGTTTTGAAGTCAAGGTCACTGTGTGCCGAGGCTAGGCTGTCCATTCGCAATTGGTCTTGCCTATCCTGGCACCACTTTAGCCTTGACTTGAAAATCTTCTTCGTCAGTGACATACGTTCGAAAGCCTCACCTTGGCAGGGTTTTCCTACAAGCTCCCACATCTGAAAACGCAGCCGCGCCTCCCTGTGAGCCTCTGACACATATTTGTTCCACCCCGCTATATATCCTCCCTTTCTACATTTCTGTTTTCTATAGGTCATTCTAGACGCTTCACTTAAAATATTTATTATTCTAGAGTACATATCCTCTAATATAGCGAGGTGGTCTTTATTTTGGCAAACTCCATCACAACATTCTCTCAACTGAGGAGGAAAATCCAACTCTTTCAGCTTTTCATTACATATTTCGCTATATTCACTGATTTGCTCTTGGTTGCGATCACCCCACATTATTTGACTATTTACATTTATAAAAGGTACATTACAAACCGGTTTTAAAATATCTATGTCGCACTCTACACATATGGGGAAATGGTCTGACCAGAACACATCATGCATGACCGATACATTTTTAATTGTGTCCCAACCACACACTGACACTACACAGTGGTCCAGCCATCTTTTGCAGCCATGACTATCACTAATATACGTGTAGGTATCGGATTTTAGCCCCAATTTCTCAATATCAGCACATATCCAACTTTGTTCCGAGCAAAAGGCTATTAGCTCATTGTAAAACGGCTCACCCGGATGCGCATTAAAATCGCCCATAACGTATACCGCTTGAACATCACCATTTTCAAGAATAGCCGACGATAATGCACTTAGGCTATCCGTGAACTCCGTAACGTTGTCCTTAGAGTCTGTAGGCATGTACACACTGAACGCTAAAAACGACTTTCCGCGCGACGTCAATTTCACACCCGACACTCGATCACTTTTACACTCCACTACTGTAGCCAGCTCAAACGCAGATCTTCTGTACAATACCCCAACCCCTCCATACGGTCTTCCGATCAAGGGGCCCGACGATACGTCCACCGCCGACTTTCCCGTCCAGCCAAATTCGCTGTCGACTGTACCAAGCAATGGAAGGTCAAATGGGCATAGCCACGTTTCGGAGAGAAACAAAATATCCGCGCTTTTACATAGCTTTCTCACTCCCTCCATAGCTCTCTTTAGCGACCTACAGTTAAAGCTTACCATTTTGCAGACATTAGCCATTATTTTAAGTTGTTAGTAAGACCTTGATCACTCGGTTTCCCAGCTATACTGTCAGCTGCTTTCATGTAAACAAATCGCCTAAATGTTATCCCTTCAGGCCACAAATGGTCGCTCAGGTAAATACCTAACTTAGATTTGTTTACGTAAACCTTATACGAGTTGTAGCCCTTATCTTTCTTCATCCTTATTTTAGACAGTGACACTCTCTCCTTCGTTTTTTCATAAATGTAGTTCATAACATCGTTATCAGTTACATCCGTATGCACGTACGAAATAAACAAAGGGACTTTGACCTCCGCCGCCTTAAACTTAGCCTCTTTCGATGTAACTGCACAGCCCGTGGCGCCAATAAACTTATTATTAAAACGTTTTCTTTGCACAAGTTTCCATTCATCCTTATCGTCATTTGTTTTCCAAACCCCCTCCTTTTGCAGTGTATTTGCATATGACACTTTATTCTCCTTTTTATCATCGATTATTGACCTATAATCTGGTGCATTATCTTCATTTATTAGCGTCGAGTTTCGCTCCATTACGCTATCTGCACTAGATACCGGTTCGTTATCTCCCAGCTGCTTATGCGCCGGCTGTTGTGCGCTATGGGACGGAGGCGAGACGGCTAGATGCGTCGATCGCGAAGTTGGTGAGGGAGAGACGGATCGATGCCGGTCGTCGACCGCTCGCTCACCCTCGATCGTTGACCCCGATATGCTATTGAAGGTCAATCCCATTGGGCCGCTGTCAAGTAGATCCGTTGTTTTTAATTTCGGGCAACCAAAATATGCACCTCTTCTCATGTTAACCTTCGCATTCGAATATGGCATGGCAGTCGGCGCACTTACAACGGAATTATCGATCCCATTTATTGAATTACGCTGTTTATCCTGCTTTAGCATCTCCTCTCGAAGTACACTAAGCTGATCTTTGGTGACAAAGGTCTCATTGATATTCCGCACTTGCGATTGTAAAACTAGTATATCCTTTAAAATTCTAGTTGCATCCAGGTGATCAAAATGAACCGGGGGTAGAAGATGTAGATCTTTAGCGACGAATATCGGGATCTTCTCCGCATTCGTATTTTGCAGCAAAGTAATCATGTCCTCCAGGTCACGTTTTTCTTTTTCTTTTCTTCTCGAGATCATTTTATTATTTTCATCACCGATAGATTCGAACAGTAGACACTTAGCCTTTCCTATTTCTTCGGCACGAAATCCCGTACTACATATTCTTATTAAGCTTTCACTGTCCATGACTTCCATTTTATTTCTCAAAAATGCCAACACTTCATTAATCACGATATTACAAGACGCACACTTAATCGTGGACGACATCTTCACAACGAGAATATTTACTCTCGCGCACGTACGCACTCAACCGCGCGGGCGAAGCGACTGACTGATTAAACTTCCCATACTACCCAATAAATTCAACCAAGCCCTTATACCTCCATATCCCATAATAGCAACACACGGTAAGTCTTACGTGTACATAGAGGCAGAATGCCCGAAGCTCACCACCTGGTACCTCTGCGACGACAAACTGCACCAGCAGATGAAGACGGAACCTGACTGTATCCAGAGACTCATCACCGATCAAGCACTGGACGAAGTCTGCTCTCCTGTAACGGTGACACTAACCAAGGAGACCCTGGAACAGCTGGATGATAGACACTATGGAGTAACCTTCCCCGAGCCAACAAAAGTCCAGCTGACCTGCGAGCGAGACGATTATAACACACTAAACGGAAGCTATCTTATAACCATCCCACACAACTGCAAATTACGTACGAAGGAATTCACCATAGTAAATTCAAACGATCGCGTCGAAGGACAACCGGTACGAATATTAAACCTGCAGACGAAAATAGAACAAGCCGCAAACACACCCCGTACTACCGTTTCACTCAACTCTATAAACCTCAAAGGACTCGACATGATACACGAGAAGATCGCATCTCAGAAACTGATAACGTTAGAAAAGCAAGGAGATTATACAATATACCACACCACCATACCATTCTACACGGTAATCTCAGGCTTGAGTGCTCTCATATTCGCACTCGCGTGCCGCCAATATTTGAAGAAACGCAGGCAACATGAAATTGCATCGGCGAACGATAACGTTGCATCCGCCCCAGATAACCAACCGATAAGCCCAGCAACCAGTCCCCGCAGCGCCACAAACATACCAGCAACATTCTTCGTAAACCTGAAAAATAGTTGCTGAACTTCAGGAGGGAGGTGTTACATATGCCTACTGTAGGCAGAGTGCTGACTAGGCAAGCAGTGCACACGGCACCAAGGAGTGCTGACTAGGCAAGCAGTGCACACGGCACCAATTTCAACACAATGAGGGAAATGCTGATCCAGCGGCACGTGTAACAGCCGGCCCCGGCGGCGCCAGCGCGGACGCGGCAACGTCACTTCGTTTCTAGCATCGATCGAGTCACCTCATTTTAATTATAATTTTAATTGTAATTTTCCTTTTAAATAAATTGTTTTAAGTAATTTCGGTTTTTTTTGAGCTATCCGGCTGCAGCTTCCATAATTCGGATTATTCAGTTTGACCTATGTTTACAAATAAAGCACTTTGGACTTCGAAGACTATCGTTCTTTGCGTATTCTAAGTTGACGATACTTTTATTTTATAATAGTAAAATATCGATACTGTCCCCTCCCTTCTCTAATACTCACGCCGAAACTGAGTATGTTTGTGCTCTATATGCGCCAATGATGCTTAACCAGAGTTTTTAGCCGTCGGACTGTACCGATATATTTATATTACACTAGCACTAACCCGCGGCTTCGCTCGCGTTCCTATATAATATACATTATCCTATGGGAACGATGCTCTTTTTTCAGGATAGTAGGTTATTTGTTAGGTTAGGGTATAATCTGCAATCTGTATATCCCTCATGCATATCCTCCATCCTCTTTAGCGTGAAGAAGTAACAAACATAGGTACACAGACTTTCGCTTTTCTAATATTACTGGGAAATACTTTTTATGTTATCACAACTTCATTTTATCAAATCAAACCGAAAACTCAAGCACCCAAATCCAGCGATCCCGGCTTTTACTGTATCCAAATAAATTTCACTTCAAAAATTCATAACTCGAACTGAAGCTAAGACGCCGGGATATGTGTGCATTTTTTTTATAAAGCTTATATGTTCCGAGCCTCCGCTTAATATCTACTTGGGATATTCGAGATTGGTTTAATGATTCTAAGCCATGTTCTATTGTAAGATATTGAGGTTCTCTTCGTTGACGAATGAAAAATGTATTATTCTGAGCCAGATAAACGTAATTCAGAATTCTGAAATGACTTCACGTAATTGTTGAAAAGCTTGAATGTATTTATTACGGATGCAGGAAGTTTCCCGATGATTTACTCCTCCCGTCCCAACGCGCCGCCCGCGCCGGCCTAGGTACCGATTGACAACGATCGAGATAGCACCAAATACTATTTTTTTTAATCTATTAGAATAACGCGGGTCTCTATCCATAACCTCAAAAGAAAAAATAGAACCCTTAATAGGATCACGTGTAGCTGTCTATCAGTCCGTCTGTTACAACGGATTTGCTACAAAACTACAGGAACGATTAAATTGCAATTTGGCGCAAATGCTTTCAAGAATTTTCATTTCCACAATATAAAATTTCAAAATCGATGGCATTTTCGTAATTAACTTCCCAAGAAACCATAAAAATGACACCCATACTCATATTTAGTCATTTCAACCCCATCGCACCCCAACAGGGGAGATGGTATTTCACGTCCACCACGTTTGTTTTTAAAATCGTTGTGGTTTTGGTAATCAGCGACCCGATAAACCATAGAAACAATACCCCTGTCTATTTTCAGTATTGTTGTTATATTTCAATATTGTTGCTATAGTAATCAGCGACCCGATAATCTATAGAAACTTTACCCTTGTTGATTTTCAGACTTTGTCACCATATTTTCTTCTTTTAGGGGTTGAATTCTCAAAAAACCTGAAACATGTGTTTACTCATTTATCGTTAGAAATACTCCCTGGAAGTTTTCAATAAAATAGTGTAACTAATCTTTTTTCCCCATACAAACTTACAACCCATATCTCACCCCCGTAGGGGCCAATTTTGACAGATGCTTCTTTTATTGCACCCCTAGACTTTATAAGGAACCTACGTGCCAAATTTGGACTCTCTAGAACCAGCGGTTTAGTATTTAGACATTTCAACTCCATTTCACCCCAACAGGGGACATCGTAATTCACGTCCGCCACTTTGGTTTTTAAAATCGTTGCAGTTTCCGTAATCAGCGACCCGATAAATACCCATGTCGATTTTCAGATTTTGTCACCACATTATTCCCTTTTAGTGGTTGAGTTCTCAAAAAACCTGAAACACGTGTTTTCTCATTTATTGTGAGAAATACTCCTGTGAAGTTTCGAGTAAAATAGTCTAACTAATCTTGTTTCCCCATACAAACTTTGGACTCCCATTTCACCCCTTTAGGGGGTGAGTTTTTAAAAATCCTTTCTTAGTGCACCCCTACACCTTATAGGAAACCTACGTGCCAAATTTGAACTCTTTAGAACCAGCGGTTTAGTATTTAGACATTTCAACCCCATTTCACCCCAACAGGGGAGGTGGTAACTCACGTCCGCCACGTTGGATTTTAAAATCGTTGTGGATTTCGTAATCAGCGACGCGATAAACCATAAAAACAATACCCATGCTGATTTTCAGACTTTGACACCACATTTCTCCCTTATAGGGGTTGAATTTTCAAAAACCCTGAAAAACGTGTTTACTCATTTATGATTAGAAATACTCCTGTGAAGTTTCGAGTAAAATAGTCTATAGTCTAACTAATCTTGTTTCCCCATATAAACTTTGGAACCCCATTTCACCCCTTTAGGGGGTGAGTTTTGAAAAATCCTTTCTTAGTGCACCCCTACACCTTATAAGGAACCTACGTGCCAAATTTGAACTCTCTAGAACCAGCGGTTTGGGCTGTGCGTTGATATGTCAGTCAGTCAGTTTCTTCTTTTATATATTTAGAAGATTTGGAATACATTCCGCTCAAAAAATATAAGGGCCGCGTAAGGAAAAAACCGGTCAAGTGCGAGTCAGACTCGCGCACCGAGGGTTCCGTACAAACACTTTCCATCCTTAAGTGGTTAAGTTAAGTTTGCACCTGGTATGTATAGCGCTCCATACAAATGAGGTGCAAAGTTAACGCTACCAATCCCGTTTGTTGTATGGGAATTGGGAGCCCCCCTTAAATATTTATTTTATTTTATTTTTAGTATTTGTTGTTATAGGGGCAATAGAAATACATCATCTGTGAAAATTTCAACTGTCTAGCTATCACCGTTCTTGAGATACACGGTTCCTGGTGACAGACGGCCGGACGGACGGACGGACGGACGGACAGCGAAGTCTTAAGTAATAGGGTCCCGTTTTTACCCTTTGGGTACCTACGGAACCCTAAAAAATAAGCCATTATTGTGATGTTCCCTTTCACTGTTAGTTAGAATATTGTATTTGTCTACGAAAATGACAAAGGACCATGGGCAAATTTGTGTGGAGGCTGGACCAAGAACCAACAGAGAGGAGACCTAAGTTATTGGATAGGTATTAATATCAGCTTAACTTTTTACTATGGACACCAAGCTGGACTCCGTTGGAGATCTAAGATATTCATGTTTGTAATTAAGATGTGGCATAAATTGCGACTAAAAATCCATACTTAATAACCAGATTAATAATCCGTACTAATATTATAAATGCGAAAGTGTGTCTGTCTGTCTGTTACCTCTTCACGCTTAAACCGCGAATCGACCCTGGCCCTGTAGGAAATGTAATTATTAGACCAAAAGCACAATTGCTCTTACATTTGCTTAGGCGCTTTTAATAATCCCTTTTATCAAGTTCCAAGCGTACGTAGTCGCGGGCAAAACCTAGTATAATATAATTTAATTTGCTGATATCGTAAGTTGTTATTTATTATTTATAATATAAATAAATAATAATAAATAATAAATATCAGACAACCTTGCGCAAATCGATCTAGGCCCAAATTAAGCTCAAGAAGGCTTTGTTATGGGTACTAGATGATGATATACATACTTATATAGATAAAAATACACTTAAATACATAAGAACCGCGACCCAAGCACAAATATTCGAGCTCATCACATAAATATTTGCCCCAGCCGGGATTCGAACCCACGACCGCCGGCTCAGTAGGCAGTTCTCTACAAACGCCAACCGCGTCAAAATAAAATTATTATTTCCAGTATAGGTCAGTGAAGTGCAGTTTGGTGTCCAACGAGCACCAGATAGCTTCAGGCGATACGGCATACAGAGAAACGCAATTTGTGTAAATGAGTGGATTTCTGCATAACCGCATTTGAGCTGTTTAATTATTCATTAATTATACGTTAATCGTGATAATTTGGTGTCAATTTGATCGGTGTTGGATTTTATTGGATAACTAGCGATCCGCCCCGGCTTCGCACGGGTGCAATGCTGATAAATTATGCATGTATTATACATATAAACCTTCCTCTTCGCGGGTCGAGTTATATAATGACGTCCATCCATCCGATCTCTGATTATAAGTGACGCATGATTTTTTTAATAATGCTAGCTCCAATGCCTAGATCTTAAATTATTAGTGGTTAGGTTAGTTCGCAATTTGCAAATCTCGAACTAAAGTTTGCCGTAAAAACATCCCCGCTATACGCATAGCTAGGGTTGCCAACAATGCGCCGTCACCGGACGCCGCTAATTGGTACAGCCCTGGGCGCTCCAAGTCGGCGGATGCATATTTTTCTGGATTAAAAATCTGTGGAGTCGCCCTTTGTTTTGTTTTTAAAATGATCTCGTTTTTTTCTATAAATGTAAAAATGAAGAAAAAATTGCTCGGCTAGTTGAGAAATAGCCAAATTATGCTTAGTAGTAACCAAAATTACGCTAATTTTACAATACTTATTTTGGTTACCCTGCTCTCAGTTTGTCAGTTCTCCGATTTATATAACTAGCAGCTAAGTTTCAGCTTGGCCAAGAAACCTTTTGTATGTCCGAACTCGGTATGTCCCGATTTCTGACTGTTCTCGCCTACAGGTCGCATTTCTTGTGAAAATTTGTGAGTGTGTTGTTGATAATTCGCCGATTAAGTTTTTCGAAATATGAGAGTTGAAATCGGGAAAAAAACATAGGCATCTATTTCAGCAATTTCAAACAGGAGTTTCGATGTTTTTCCCATCGTGCTGTCCTGCTCATTCAAATATTGTTTGACAGGAGTTTGAGCGGAATAGCACATTACGAACTAAAGAGTAGGTCCCAACTCATAACAAAAATTCAATCATAACAGACACTTTATACCCACCAAATTTCATGTAAAATTGGCGGCCAAGACTCACATGCTCATAACGCTTTCGCTGTAAAAAAAGTTATCAGATCCTGGAAAAGCCAAGCCCCTAAGCCCTGAGTTTACTAATCCTACACCTTGGCTTCAAAGGTATGGCTTGGCCGTTTCATAAAGTAACGTACCACGTCCACCACAAAGTGACCAGTAAACACCCCCGTTATTCGGAGCTGTCTAAATATTACAGAACAGCCACTCCATAGATTTCTATGTCCGCCGAAGTTGACTAAGAATGTTAGTTATTCTCAAAAATATATAATATAGTGCACGACAGTGTACAACTCTGCCGGATGCGTAGTGTGTCGTTAATGCTTCGTCTTGTTCGTGGATGTCAATACTCGGGGTATTGTCAAACTTTTGCGTATATTTTAAATATTAAATATTATATAAAATTCTAGACTTGTCATGATTTCAGGAAAATATCATAATAGCGTGATGCAGGATCGCCATTCGTTTGTTATAAGTCTGGCTAGTGAAATAATGTTGACAGATATTTCCTTGTGGTATCACCAATTGTCTATGATTTAAACAATTTAGTAGGTGGGTCCTCTATAAATAATTTTGATACTTTATGTACCAGTTCTAATATTCCGATCGAGTTGAAATTTGGCATAGTACTTATCCACTCAATTGCTTTTGATAACTACGGCTACCTGTTACCGCTTTTATTTTATTATATATCAAGCCAGATCTTATTTACACTACATTTAATTTTTAGGGTTCCGTACCCAAAGGGTAAATACGGGACCCTATTACTGAGACTTCGCTGTCCGTCCGTCCGTCCGTCCATCCGTCCGTCCGTCCGTCCATCCGTCCGTCCGTCCGTCCGTCTGTCTGTCACCAGGCTGTATCTCAACAACGGTGATAGCTCGACAGTTGAAATTTTCACAGATGATGTATTTCTATTGCCGCTATAACAACAAATACTAAAAATAAAATAAAATAAATATTTAAGGGGGGCTCCCATACAACAAACTTGTTGTACGGAACCCTTAATGCGCGAGTCGGGTTCGCACTTGCCCAATTTTATTCGCCTTGTATATGGTTAGAAAGTGTAAACATTGTTATCGTTGACTGTACTGTAGGTACATAGTGGTAGAAATTATGTGAGCTGGCGATGAGTGTCAGTATAAATGTTTAACTTATTTCCTTAGGTATCTGACGTGTGCATAGAAAATCAAAAATATTTTCTAGTATCAAAACTATCTACTACAGAAAGTGTGACCAGCCGCAGATTTTTTTAATTTCCCGCCAAAACTTTGAGTAATATTTCGGCTTCCGGTCCGTAACTCAAGATGGCCGCATGCGTTTAAGTTTTGTTGTTCGTTTATTTATTCATTTTTGTTTGTTAAATGTGTAGTACCTATTGATAGGGTATTGTGCAGTGATCAAACGAATGAGTGAATAGCTAATGAAGAATTCAACTTGAAGCGTACATAGCCCTTCCTGGGTCAAGGCCCGATTGTCCGTGTGGTTTTTTGTAAATCGCTATAGTCATAGTCATAGTCATAGCTATTTATTGTTTGTGAGAATAGGGTTTACATTGTAGGTGCAAATAACAATTTCATACAGTTTCACCAGTTCTCTACCACTTTACAAAAAGCACGATTTTCTCAACTCACCGTACAACGTGGTATCAATCCTCTATCTAGTCGCCGAGTGCGATTGGCAACGAGAACGAGACATTGGCAGTAATGGTCGCTTAAATGTGACCGGTTGCCATCTTTTAAAAAAATAGAATAGAATAATATTTCATTAGCCAGACTCTATGGGCGGCGGCTCCGTGCATCCAAAGATGGTTATAGGATACTTTATATCAGTCTACGGTAAATAATAAAATAAGCTGCAGGAATCTCTTAGTAATTTATAGAATTCTACATGGTGTATTGAGATTGGGGCCTATGATGGTTGCGTTTATCGCGTGCTATATAAGTGACATCTGTCCCTCACACTCGCATCTTGTCAAAACGTAACGGATGCTTTGTCACTTATTTATTGCGTGATAAAAGCAACTACTTGGAGTTCGCAAATCACCTGAAGACCCCTTTAACGACTTGATGACTATAAATAATGATACAAAGGTAAATTAAGAAAGAAAAATTGAATGCGATCTACTACAATCTAAGTAGGACTTGAACCTGCGACCACTGCGTTTCCAGCGCAGCGCTCTTCCAACTGAGCAATTAGATCGCTACGTCAATCACACCAAATCTTTCATCCCATAATCCTTTACGATACTGGAGCGCCCTCTGCGTCATATATGTTTGAAAAGCTTATGCGCATTAGCCATACCCTAGGATGTGCGCTTTACACGCACGATCCCCAGTCCCCATTGCTTTACAGCAAGTGTGAAGACTGCGACAGAGATGGCGCTGTTCTGTGTTGTTGTTGTGTTATGTCTGTCATGCTCGGTTAATAATCATTCGAGATGGTCAGCCGACTGGAGATCGACATCTGCCGTCATTGCTTAACCTCCCTGAATGTCGCTGATTCATGATCATGAGCGACGCTGGGTCATAAGTACTTCTAGAAAGATACGATCAAGGAAACGAATAATTTAATCAGTAAAATGTATATATATGGAGTAGTAGGGCCTCGTGCAGGGTCCGTCCGGATTGTTACTACCGTCTTGCCTACTAACCCACCGCCAAACAGCAATGTTCGCATTGTTGTGTTCCGGTGTGGGGGTAAGATAGCCGGTGAAATTACTAGCATAGAGGCATTCTATCTTCGTCCTCCGGGTAGGCAAACACTTGTGACTCCTCTGGTGTTGCAGGTGTTTATGGGCGACGGTAATCGCTTTCCACCAGGCGATACGTTTGCTCGCTTGCCCTCTATGACATTAAAAAAAAAAATGTCCATTCATTACTAAATGCTTGAATTAGCCTTGGTTCACTACTACGACCACTAACAAAAGCACTGTTTTTTTGTCGGGCGAAAAAGGCGTAAAAAAATCAGAAAAAATTGATAGGCCCAGTTTTCTATAGGCTTCATCACTGTGGATAGTTTTGGCTTTATTATGCAAAAATTACTTATTATTTGCGGAATATTTAGTCTAGTTTCCTCTTTGACATCAGTGAGATTCACCGACTTCCAACGTCAGATACCAAAAATTTGTCGTAAGTTACCAGTAAAATAAATTAGGACTTACCACTCAAAATCCCCAATATGGCATGAGTTGAAAAACACCCTGTTGGGCAACAGTGCAGCGGCCTACTGAGCCTGTGGTCCTGGCTTCGAATCCCGGCCAGGACAAATATTCGTGTGATGAAAACGAATATTTGTTCATGGATCTTAACTATACAAATACAAATACTCTTTATTGCACACCTCCAACATCAAGGAATATACAACACAACATGAGATACATTAAAATGACAGGCAGAGGTAAACAACAGGCGGTCTTATCGCTAAATAGCGATCTCTTCCAGACAACCATATATGATAACTATATAAATGTATTTACATATACATATTATTACTAAGAGGTGTCCGAAACTTCGTCCGCGAATTTTTTCTTTACTCTAGATGTAAAAAGTATTCTATAACCGTCTCTGGATGTCCAGCTATCCCTGTACCAAAATTGGTTAAAATCTGTCCAGCCGTTTTGACTTGATGTGCGGACAAAGGAAGTTATGAAAACAGATGGCGCCAGGTTCGCACGGCGCCGCGCGCCCATACAAAACAAATGACGATCCTGCATCACGCTATCCTAATCCTAATAATATTATAAACGTGAAAGTTTGGATGGATGGATGGATGTACGTTCCACTTAATCTCAAAAACTACTGGACGAATTTTTATGAAACTTTCCAGTTATGTACCTTATATATCAGAATAGGATATAGGCTATCATTTATATCAAGTTTTATCAATTTTAGGGACGAAAAACGGGATTAAAGTTTGTATGGAGAGCAAATCATTGTAGTTGTAACAACTCCCTACATGTCATCGTTTTGACGTAAACTAATCAATGATTTCGTCTGGGCCTACGATATACCTTCACGAAACGCATACCAAATTAATCTTTGTAAAAAAACAATAAATTCTGATATGGGAACATGTATCCGCAAAATTCGATTAATCGCGTAATTTCAAGAATCAAATACATAAAATTTTACAAATATGAAACAATCACATTTGATTTGACAAACGGCACACACCCATCTGGCAGGTCATGTCAAACCAGTGATGCCAGCAGGGCTACTCCGATGTTCAAAATTCGACGGTCGAATAGTGCCATCCTTCTCTATCTACTGTCAAAGTATATTTGAGAGTGAATGGAATAGCACTATACGACGGTAAAATTTCGAACATCGCAGTAGCCCTTCAGGTAGGTATCACGTTCCGTTACGCACATCATCTGAAAATAGTACGTGCTTTGATTATTTACCCCCGCTTGGTAACTGAATATAAATAAAGTAGTAAATAACTGAGTATGCAAATACAGGATAATCAACATATATAAATAATCCTAATAATATTATAAACGTAAAAGTATTAACGTTTGTTCCTCTTAATTTTAAACGATGATTGATGGTCGGTCGCCAGTGTTCGGAAATCGTCGTAAACAGCCAATTATTGAATTTTGTCTTTCTAAAGTGCATTATTTTATTTATCACTGAGTACAGTATTAGTGCATAAAGTTTTCGTATTACTCGGATCTTAGATTCGGATACTCGACAATACCCGAATTTGACAATCAACTACATATACTACTTACTACATAGTCGACGTGCTTACGTCAAGGGCCTGACACGCTTTGATAGAGAAGGATAGCCTAATTGCGATACTTATAAGAGGAAATAGAAAAGAGTGCCATTTTTTGGCTCTATCACCGACCGAGCATTGTTTCATGGTCGGTTTATGGGCACATTCATATTCATGACGAAAACTGACTGTGAAAGAACCATATTGGCACGAAAAATGTTATTGTTTTGAAAATCAACAGTACCAGCACCTCTAGCACAACTGTGATGTGACACGCGACTCTTTCTCGCGCCATAAATGTTACCCATCTCTTTCTTCGCTATACTGTGAGATAGTGACGGGTGATGCTATGTGACGCGACAAAGAGTCGCGAAGCGTACATTATGCTAGGCGAGCTTAATGCGCAAGTTAGACGCACACAGATCTTGCCAGGGCGCTTGATTGAGAATCACCTAATTAGGGAAGTACATTGTGAAGGGCACGCTTTAAACGGGAGAAGCCAAGGAACAAAGTGTACTTATACCACGTATTCCAATTATACCGAATAATTTACCATTTAATTTTAAACGTCTACAGTTTCCAAAAGTGTTTAGCATTTTCTATGACTATTAATAAATCGTTACACAAACGGCAAATGTCAAAAGTAGCAGGAATACAAACGTTTGGGCACGCCATGTTTTTCTCATGAACAGCATGTAGCTTCCTCACATCACATGTCTCCAAATAAAATAAAAAAACATGTTTTTATTGACCGAAATAAATCATTTAAGATAACTTATTGAACTACTTCAATAAACTAAGTTGTAAAAACCAAGTTAGAAAAAATAATAGTACCTACCTACCTAATAATTATTTTGTCCCAATTTCATAATGTCACAATAATCTTTGGTGAATAGAACCATACCTTCTTCGTCAGTTGATTAAGGACCGTCACCATCTCGAGCCATTTCTGAGCATAGCTACTTGAATCGAATGTGACTTAGCCTAGCAACTCCAAAGAGATTCAAAAAGGATGTTTTGCATTTTGTCCATCACTTTCACCAATAGCCCAGGACTAAACTAATAACTAGATTCCATTCGAGTATTGAATACCTGAAAGTCTAATTGCTTTTTTCTTATCGTCAATATCAATTAAGGAGTTCTACGCGTACGAAGTCGCGGGCAAAAGCTAGTTAAGAATATTCCTGAAATCATAATCCCTCTCCATAAAAAAATATTTTCAATACAAATCTAGAATTTTATAATAGTATAGATGAGGGGTCTTAATTTTTTAGGTATACCGGGTGGGCCCTGTAACAGGAGCAATAAATTAAAACATAGATTCGTCCCTTGAAACTAAACTTCTGAAAATAACGTGTATTAAATGACATTTTGTAGAATAACAGACAAATAAGCAGTATTGCCAAATGTCCGATATTAGTAGAGTGACAGCTATGTGAATGCTCAGGTAATGTCAACGTTAAACGACATACATTGAAAATACTATTTAATTTGTTTGAAATAATAAAAATTTTAAAGCTGACTTTTTTCAGAAGTTGCTGAACAAAGTTGTTTAGTTTAACGAGTAAAATCTATGTTTTAATTTTTTGCTTATGTTACAGGACCCACATTGTATAATTATATCCCAATTGCGTGGTCGACTAGGAGTTTATTTTTATGTCTGATATGATTATCAGGCGAAAGACGTCCACGGACAAAGGCCTATGTGTGTTTCCTACGCGACCTATAGAGTACGTGAATAATGTTGGACCGGTAATCCAGGGATCGATTCCCGGTCTCTTCCACGAAGTTACGCATTTCAACTACAGTTATTTATTATTATTAATAAGGAAAAATTCGATAGGTTGCTTGGGAGTTAGGGTGGCGAAATGGTTAACGCGCTGGGCCGGCAATCCAGAGGTACCGGGTTCGATTCCCGGTCTCTTCCACCAGGTAGCTAATTTTAAATTTTCATTTGTATCAATGGTTCTTCTAATAATGTTAAATTTATATTTATACTCATGTTCATTTTTTTTGCGACGAATACCGCGAAGTTGCTTGAACCTTGCCGATCACTGGTTATTTTTTTATTTTTTTATTTATTTAATGTTTATTGCACAAAAGAAAACATACCGTACTAAAGGCGGACTTAATACCATGAGGCATCAAGGCAAGGCACCAGTCAACCTTCGGGCAAATCAGATAAATTGGTTATTGGATTTAAGTTAAATTGGTTATGGTATTTATTAAAACTTGCTTAAGTTAGTTTCACCGCCCTCAATTTATCTGCTTTGCCCGAAGGTAGAAAATGCCTCATGGCATTAAGTCCGCCTTTGTATGATAAGTTTCCTTTTGTGCAATAAAAAATAAATGAATATTCCTCGTTGACTGGTCTACAAGGTGACTTAAAAAATGTACCTGAACATGCATATAGGCCGGGCGTGGCATCGCATAAGATCGTGCCTAAGCGGCCGGTGCTCCGTAAACGATTACATGAACTGTACGTATATGCTGAAAACTTGCTATATGGATGCTAGTAGTAAATAGCGTAGTCAATGCAGTCTAAATTAGTCAATGTTTTATTGTAAGTTCTACCCAAAATATTACTCAGTTATAAAGTGTAATATTTTGAAACGAGACACATTGTCTTTAGCTTTACGATTATAGTCCTGGGATTGAGTCATATCCATATTAATATTACATTACGAAGTCCCAGGAACTGCACACCCTAATCCGCTCACTGCTGGGATCATTCATAATCATAACGTTTGTTCATTTATATTGTCACTAACTCTAACATAAACTATGTTATAATGTTGCCAAAACGGGATTTCCCAGAATCTCCGAAGCATATGAATGAATGAATTGAAATGAAAATGAAATGAAATGAAAATTATTTATTCCAGATTTCAAGAGATTCTATAATAATTACAATTATATAAAATTAAAATTAAAACACAAAATACAATTTACAAATAATACACATTAACATATTACACATAGTTACACATAATTAGCCACAGGTTACCCCATATAATAAGTATTGCATAATTATGTATATCGTCGTCTAGTACCCACAACACAGGCCTTCTTAAGCTTAATTTGGGATAAGGTCAATTTGTGTGAGGTTTTCTGATATGTATTATTATTATATGCCGTTCTATACTCACTTTGCCACATACGTATATACTTAAATAATCTTTATTCTCATTCTAAACTGTGCTTCGCGAACGGCCGAAAAAGTCGGTTCCGTAAAACTACCCAAATATAGTCCAGTCCACACAACTATGGTCCAATTTATTCCGAAAATTACTCGTTAATATAATGACAATTATAACGAATAAACTCTAAAGTGAACAACATAATTAAACAAAATTAAATAAAAACGTCTAAAATCACTGATAGGACATAGATTTTTATAAAAATAAACGAGTTATGTTTTGGACCACACAGCACAGATTAATATAATAGTTTGACCATAGTTGGATGATTGGACTATAGTAAGAACTATTATATCTGTGCTATAGTTGGATAGTTTTACCACAGATTAATATAATAGTTTTAGGGTCAGCTCACACCGAGACGCGACGCGACGCGACGCGGCGCGACGATACTGGAAGAGGCCGGTGATTTCGCGCTGCGCCGCGCGGCGCCGCGAGACGCATCGCGGCGTAGCGAGGCGCATCGTAAAATCGTTGGCAGCACGACGCCTCACTGCGCAGCGAGACGCCGCGCGGTGCCGCGTCCAACCGCCCCGCAGTCTACCTATTGCAAGCGCATGAGAACGGCGGCCTCAGGCTGCGCCTCGCGGCGTCGCGCTGCGTCGCGCGGCTTCGCGAGGCGCAGCGCCGCTCTCACACGCCGCGCGTACCGGCGATGCATCGCTGCGTCTCGCGAAGCCGCGCGGCGCAGCGCGGCGCCGCGAGGCGCAGCGCTGCGTGGCGCAACGTATTTTGAATTTTCACGATGAAATGTGTCCCTTTTAATGTAGTAAATAAAGTATAAATTTGAGTCACTCTATTGAAATGTGCGCGCAGCGTCGCGTCGCGTCGCGTCTCGGTGTGAGCTGACCCTTACGGTTCTTTATTTTTTGTATGTCGACAATCTGAAGATGAAGCTGGATCTGCGTTTGATGCTTGAGTGATGGTCCAGGAGCACGCTTATTTAGATTGTGAATGTTCTGGACCAAAAGGGCACGCATACACGCACACACACGCAAACACACAGTTTCAGTCTTGCCATAGTATTAAAATAACATCTATATTACTGTTCCTTTTGGCTCCTGTATCCGTGTTTGTGTGTATGTCCTGTATGGCTGTATGTTTGTTTGGCTCCTGTATCTATGATATATGTTTCTTAATTACGATCACTGTTACTATTTAGAACAGGGCTATTGTAATGTAATGGGATAACCTACAGTTTGCATTTTTCATCGTTAATTTTTCATTTCAAAATTCACGCAGAAAACTGTTTTTTTTTTTAACTTCTTTCCTACTGCAGCCAAAGCATGAATTCATACTGTTACTATCTAGATCTCAGGGAAAAGTATTATTCACTTAAAAAATTGGTTGAAAGTATCAATAAGTACCTACTATGAAAAAAAAAGCAATAAGACCTCTTAAGTTTACATTTCTGCATAGGCAATTAATCGACTCCCAGGGCTCCAAGATACAGTCCAGCTAGGCTCATGCTAAGCCTAGATTGTGACCCGAGATATCCCATGATGTTTTAAGTTTCAACAAAACATTTCATTTTACTTGGTCGCTACCAAAAGGACAAAATTTGTTCGCATTTTTATACCAATAAGCCCAGTTGCTAGTAAGTCCATGGTTAGATTATGCACATATGGTGTAACTATAGGTTGGCTGACCTTTGTGTTGTTTGTAATTTTGGTAGATTAGTAGTTAGTAGTAGGATGGTTTTATTAGTTAATTATTTTTTGCTGACGATACACTTAAAGTATCTTATAGAACCGGTATGTACTTTTGTATTAAAGGTTATTTACGTCAATAAATGACAAAAAATACTAGATAAGCCAAATACTTATCAACGCGCCATTTTGTAAGTGACAAAGTGGTATTTTTTGCTTGAAAACGTTACATTTTACTCTTTATTTAATGAGACCTTGGTTAGGTAATTAGTACCTAATTAAATGGCTTATGGGGATAAATGGATTAAGTAAATTGATTACCAATTTGCTTTTTTTCTACAAATTAACCAGTTCATTATACACATCTTTTTACTCGACTTATGCTTGTGCTGTCGTAAGGTGGTCTCACAACTTAGTAGCGCCATCTACAACGTGCATATACCCAAAATAGTCCCATTTGTATCGGTTTAGGTTTTAATTATTTTCTCACTATATCGTCCCTTAGGCTCTTATTACACTGATTACTTAATTTTTTTAAGTTCCTATCTTTTTATTTTCAAAAAACGGGTCAGCTCACACCGAGACGCGACGCGACGCGACGCGACGCGACGATACTGGAAGAGGCCGGTGATTTTGCGCTGCGCCGCGCGGCGCCGCGAGACGCATCGCGGCGTAGCGAGGCGCATCGTAAAATCGTTGGCAGCACGACGCCTCGCTGCGCAGCGAGACGCCGCGCGGTGCCGCGTCCAACCGCCCCGCAGTCTGCCTATTGCAAGCGCATGAGAACGGCGGCCTCAGGCTGTGCCTCGCGGCGTCGCGCTGCGTCGCGCGGCTTCGCGAGGCGCAGCGCCGCTCTCACACGCCGCGCGCACCGGCGATGCACCGCTGCGTGTCGCGAAGCCGCGCGGCGCAGCGCGGCGCCGCGAGGCGCAGCGCTGCGTGGCGCAACGTATTTTGAATTCTCACGATGAAATGTGTCCCTTTTAATGTAGTAAATAAAGTATACATTTGAGTCACTCTATTGAAATGTGCGGGCAGCGTCGCGTCGCGTCGCGTCTCGGTGTGAGCTGACCCTTAATGTAGTAAATAAAGTATAAATTTGAGTCACTCTATTGAAATGTGCGCGCAGCGTCGCGTCGCGTCGCGTCTCGGTGTGAGCTGACCCTTAGTCTGTGGGATTCGAACCCATTAAAAAAACCGTCTTAGGCGACCCTACCTATGATCTAGTCACGAATAAATGTACATATTTCTTTCTATCTTTCTTTCTCCAATCGCTTTTTGGGCCAAAAAAGCGTATTTTTTTTCTACCAATACCTACGTTTAGTATAGCGATTCTTTGTCGCGCAACAAACTACCTGTTAGTCTCCTTTCAATACCGTGCGAGCGAGACAGGTGGTACTATGTCGTACGACAGTTTAACTCGCGGTAGATATGCTAGTCCCGCTGAAAACCGCCGTTATTGAAAGGAGAGTAACAGAGAGTCTGTCGCGCGACAGAGTCGCGTGTCATAGTTATAGCTAGAACATTGGTAATTGGTCGTGTTAGACATTGGTAACATATTATCTGCGTTCTAGTGGAATGCTGGTAGACTCAGACATGTAAAAGTGCCCTTGCGGCTTACTTTCAGAATAAAGTTTATTATTTCATTATAGATAAAAATTATCAGATGGCGCCATCTGATGTTTTTTCGATGTTGCTTATACTTGAAGAAATAATGACACAATATAATCTAATAATCATTTATTGTAAATAACAGCGAAATATAATTGTAATATTTTAGCAATGATTAAAGATTACAATCTTTCATCAAAATAAATACAATACACAGAAATTAAGACACAAGTTTAAATATTATCAGTTTAATTTACAAAATCCAGGCCCAAAAATAATTTTAAATTTTATCACATAATGAACAATGAGATAGGGAAAAAGATGTTTATTTTCAAAGCATGACTTGATGTAAGATTAAACATAACTAGATGATACATTTTACACTATAGAGTAAACAAGCAACATGAAATTACATACTTAACATTTGTATGTTAAGACTTTATTGTACATAAATAAAGTTAAAATGATACCTATAACAAATTTCACATGTACAAAGGTGAACTTATCCCTATATATCTCTTCCAGTCAACCTTTAAGCAATTCATTGAATACGGAACAGGGACAAAATCACTTTGTAATCTTATTAACACATTTTATGAAACATCGTAATAGTCAACTAGCATTTTTAACTCAGAACTCCAGCACCGAAAAAATACCATATAACCATTTTTGGGGCAATTATATTTTTTTCAAAAATGTATCATCAGGAATTTGTATAGGTACTTTCTCTAATTACAATAATTGATCATCATTAAGGAGGCCAGTGGAAAATAGTCCTGAAATTCCCGTTCCCCTTCCGTTATTTTATTATTTATTTAATCGTATGACATACACAGATAATTGATAACAGACAACTCGAATACTTAATATTACAAATCAACATTAAGATTTGTTAATGGCTTCGTCACTGAGGGGAGAACAGGTCTTTTTTTATATTTTTTTACGAACCCTGATTATAATATACCATTTTTTTTTATATTATGACAAATATATTGATAATTTCAAACAACTTTAAAAAAGTGAATGATATTTTTCCCTGAAAGTAACATAGCTATTTCATGCTTTCATTGCGTGAAGTCGAAAATAAGTTAAAAATACCAGTTTTCTGCGTGAATTTTGTCAATTTCGAGTGGTTTTTGAAACAAAAATTTTAGGTTTCAAATATGTATCACTAAACCTCACTCTTCTACGTATTAACATTGATAATATGTTTGATCATAGAGAAAAATGTCTAAAACATTCAGCGTTTTTAAACGGAAGGAGCCCTAAAATATGGGATTTCCAACATGTTCTATTATCATTATCTCAATCCTACTATTGAAATGTAACTAACAAAACGGAAAGTACAAAAAAGTTATTAAGATTTTGAGTCACATGTTCATATCAGGATGAATAGTAGGTATTCATGATTCCGAGTAGTTGTCTACTAAACCCTACATTATCCTAATTCGAAAACAATGTTCTTTTGCTCCTCTATAAAAAAATTCGAATCTAATATCATTGATAAATCTTTAAATCGGTGCGTAGACAGAAGTAAACACATATTTTTTATTCAGAAAATTCAAAATAGCACATTCTAACTCATTTTCTTAAAATATTTAATTGAATGCTTTATAATTGAATAATATTACAGAGTAGATAAAGTAGAAATGATTAGAAATTACTAAATAGATATTATACACAGAAGGATTTAAAATAAGGATTGAGCAGTAAGCGCCTGATCAAACTTTATAAGCAGAAAATGTGACTAAACGATTTTTCTAAAGCTATACATTCCTTACTCTATGGCTATACCTACGATCACTATCTTCAATATTTTGAAACAATACTTGCAAATTAACATTCATTAGTAATTCCTAATGAAACTTTAAAAGTTTTTCGTAACACTTCCAAAAATTGGGATTTTCTTATTAATGTCAAAATTTATTTACAGAAAAAACAAATCCCACCAAAACATTTCATGTAAAATTGGCTGCCAAGACGCACATGCTCATAACGCTTTCGCTCTAAAAAGTTATCAGATCGCAGGAAATGCCAAGCCCCTAAGCCCTGACTTTACTAACCCTACACCTTGGTTTCAAAAGTATGGCTTGGCTGTTTCATAGGTTACCGTAAATATAAACCGTAATGGGCCAGACGGTCCGTTGGACTTATTTACGGTACTATGAAACGGCCAAGCCATACTTTTGAAACAAAGGTGTAGGGTTAGTAAAGTCAGGGCTTAGGGGCTTGGCATTTCCTGCGATGTGATAACTTTTTAGAGCGAAAGCGTTATGAGCATGTGCGTCTTGGCAGCCAATTTTACATGAAATGTTTTGGTGGGATCTGATTTCTTTTTGTAAGGTGCCCTAGTTTTTTTATTTTTTTTGGGCTAACGCTAACTAAACGCTACATTTCTTGAGCATCAGTCTTCAGAGCTTTGCCAATTTTTCTTGTTGATATCATTTCCTCTTACGCATTCATCTTACGCTTAAATCTGCTTAAGATGGATATAAAAATAATTGATTCAACAATCAAAAATATTAAATTCCGCGTGTTAATTGCGCTGCATTTATTATTGCATTTTGGTAGGTCTATAAAAAAATATTTAAAATACAAAGTCAAAGTGTAGATACAGAAGTACTAGAAGTTAATTGTGTATTTAAGAAATACTTACGTTTAGCCCCATATATAATATACACTTTTATCCCCTATTATGGGAACTCCATACAAACCTCCATCCCCTTATTTAAAGGGTGGGGGGTGATTTTCTAAAAATCCTAGAATGTTATGTGTTTTATTTATAACAGGGAGTCCCTTTATCAAAATTTGCAGAAGTCTCATACAAACTTCCATCCCCTAGTTTAAGGGGTTGGGGGTAAAAGTTCCAAGTTTTAGAATTATTTTGTTGTTTGTGTACTAATACTAGCTTACATATCAAATTTCAGCTTTCTAAGTCATCGGGAAGTACCCCAGAGGTTTTGATACGTCAGTGTATAAGTGAGTGGCAAAATCGGCGTATTTTAGGTACCAATTAAACCTAAAGTATAAAAGCTAGATCAATGAAATTTAGTACATTTCATATGTTCCCTAACTGCATCTTAACCTGTGAATTTGGGCGCTCTGGTGTTTACTGGGACGAAACTATGAGGGTTTGAAAATGAGACGAAACGGTTCGAGAAAAGGTAGGTAGTGCCCCGCCTCTTTTTTGTTCGTCTTGGCGGGGGCACTACCGTGCCCCCAGAAAATATAATGACGAACATGGAAGTACAATACAAACACAATGTTATTCGTTTTAAATTACAAATAATTAAAATACGGTGGTCCCATTGGAAAAATCTTCTGGTCTTCTTATTCCAACGTAGAATTAGTAAAGGACCCGCCCTTATCAGTTCTCCGTCCAGTAGTATAAACACACGGGGCCAGAAGAATGACAAGGGCACATCACAGTACTTTCACACCTTGACGTATGGCGCCACCTATCGTCGAGTAGCCGAACTGCAGCGCGTTCAGTTTGCGCGATGAAATGTAGATGGCGCGGTTCATGTTCCTGCATCCTAGATGTAAGCTATGTGTGACATAGTTACTAGGTAAAATGCAGGAAATGATTGTTTTCTTGTTTCCTGTGTTGATTGGAGTGTTCTTGTGTATGTGATGCTGGATATGTGGCTGATGTTTCTGGAACAAAATAAAATAAACTATTAGCACATATTTATAAAAAAAATAATCACGTTTATAATACCATTCTTTGGTAAAGTAATTAAACGGCAAGTTAAAGCATTATTACCACGAAACCATTACATATCGCGTAAAATACCAATAAGAAGATCACATTATTATAAGAAGTACTTAAGTTCCTTTTTTCAATAATAATAAAATAATTTGCGATTCCAAAACTACTTTTACAAGGCACCTCCTCTATAATATCGTGACAGCAACGTTCGGGTTGTTTTGATTATAGACATGTAGGTATTGGGTATTGTTTTAAATATTTTTAATTTATTGTTTAACATTTACATCTAGAAAATTCGTCATAAAAATTAGAATAGCTGATTTCTTCGGTGTAAAACATCTCAAACCTATCGCCTTATCTACAATCTCATATTACTTATACATACGAAATAAAAAAGTCATACTCGTATAAAACCCCTAATAGCCGAAACATTGTTAATTCCCGCCAGCTGTCGCGTACAGTCCACCATAATTTATCGTCCGGCCACTCGCTCGTGGCAGATTTTTCAACCACGCTCTATTGGTCCGACTGTACCTTTGGACGCAGAACGGCTTACGACACGGCCATCCTGACGTAAAATACGTCATTATGGTTTGGGGACGTATGGGGATTGAAAAGTTCAAGAATGGGGACTGTTGGCGGTCGTTTCTTAATGTTTCTTCGATATTAGCTTCTCCTTTTTGTGTTTACAACTCTAGAGTGAAAATTACGTGTTTGAAAAGTTTTCCCTTTCATGCGTGGTAAACCGGAAAATACACAATCCCTAAATGATAATCATTTAGGATGTGTATTTTTCGGATTTAAATGGTGTCATGTAATGAATGGTTTATTTTACCAGTGTTATATTTACACCTAAATAACAACTGCAATTTAAAGCAGTTCTAATAGTAAAATTTAATACATATCGGCCATTTTTTTCATGGCTACCTATGGTTAAATGGGTATATTATGAGAAATTACATCTATTTATCAGTATACATCGGGGATTTCGGAGCACGAATGGTTTATCACTACGCCGTCAGTAGGCATCAAACCATTCGTGCTCCGGAAACCCCGATGTATGTTTATCAGCCACCGACATCCACTGTTGAACATAGGCCTCCTTCATCGCTCACCACAAGGTGCTCTCCTGTGCAGACCGCATCCATCGACTCTTTGCGACCCTAACGAGGTCGTCCGTCATCTTATTCATCGTTTTCCTTAGCGTGGTCGCCTTTCCAGGACTTAAATGATAACGTGAATTGAATTAGGGCTCCGAACTTCAAGTGTAAGTTTTGCGTTCAAAACGTCTCAATCGTGTTTACGTTTCCCACTACTGATTACCTTCATTGTTACACTAGCTAGTTCCTGAAGCTTTATTGTGTGATAACTGCTAAGTAAACTTACTTACATTTGAGTACATAAAATAACACTTGCATTTAAAATACATACGAGTGAAAGCACTTGAAGGGAGAAACACACATACAAGTCAATCATAGCTACGTGTTACAGTAATGAGAAAGCCGTTTGACGAGGGTTGACCGCCTATCGATCAGGGGACCACAGCGGTCATACAAACTAAGTAAACATTTGTAAGTGTTAATGTTAAACTACCGTGTCATTGACAATTATAACAACTAGCGGTGCTTATACTCTTTGTCAATAGTAGGTATTGAAATGTATTAAATACTGGAAAATGAATATGTGTATTAAACATACACAAAAGATGATACTAACAGTGTCTATATCTTTCGCATTTTCTGTCGCTTATCACTAATTTGGTGGAGTGAGTCAACGAACACAATCTGGCACTTTGAATGGGCGAAAATAAGAGCGTACTGCGTTCAGAAAATAAGAAATATCCCATTCCGTGTACATAATGAAAAAAATTGGCACTAGGTAAATAAAAGAAGAGATGTATGGCGGTAATACTTTGAAGTGAATACATAACATTAAAAATAAAATAGAATTTTAATCTGTTAATTTCAATTAAATAACATACTTACCAACATTTTGCAGCTTGGATTCTAATTTTAATTTTACAAGATTATATCAAATCTAAAATATTTAAATGACATACACATCTATAATTATAAATTTATGTTCGACAAGGTTATCTATTAAAAATATTGTGTGAGCTTCTAACTTGTTTATTTGTTTAAATTAAACAGAGGTAGGTAAACTTGGTGACAATGACAATAATAGTTTTATCTTTTGTATATTTTATGCATGTCCCTTACCATACCAGTTACAATTGAAATCGAAATCTTGTCTACATCAAATAGAATACGAGCGTAGCAAGGATCCTGTAACGTAAAGAAATACAAAGGTAAACTTATACTCCATTTAAGAAATCTCCACCAACCACATACAAATAAAGCAGCCGCAACACGGCAATAAAACCCAAAGAACACAATCCCAAAAAGAAATTATTAACAAGATGCTCAGATAAATTTTATATGACCGTAATAAAAAAATATTTACTGAGAAAAATAAGGGTCGTTTGAAACCCTTGCGCTCATTACAGGACCCATTAATAATATAAGGCACTAAACAGCGACAGAGGGGGTCAGGAGGGTCATTAATAAGGGGCCAAAATGACCCTAGAAACCATTAAGGGGCATTATTGGTCTGAATCAGTTTTTAATTTTTCGGCCGTTTAGCGGCTACTTGTGTCGATTTTGCTTGATTTTGAGCTTGATTTAAAGCGGTTTTGTAGTCGTTTGTGGGTTTTCTCACTTGACTTTTCAGGACTTATTACTTGTCATTGCTAACACCTTAGAGATGATAAATGCTCAATTTACTACACGAAATTGTCTTCATAGTCCAGTTTAGTAATTTCTGCCAAATTTAGTTACAGTCCTATAATATTCCTTTAAGTTAGGTATCTATAATAACATTTTGGCCTAAACAAGCTATTTACCTCGCGTATAGTGTCAAGTTGTAACTGAAATATTTTGAGTGCGCACATGAGTTCGAATGCTATTCTATTGTACTGAATCAGCCCTACCCTTTCGAATTCTTTATATATTATTTTATTAGTACAAATCGTGTTTTCTCGGCTACGAACATTTGTCGGGACCAGTCCATTAGACTGGGATTAACGGTCTATTTGGTCGTGGGTTCAGGCCCAACATAAATCTTTGCGTCCATTTGTGCCTGTGTTTTTTGAGTGTCCCTTTACATGCGCGAGTGAGTAAGGATTTAATAGAAAGAAATGCGGGATCGAATGTTACTTGGGTCTCATTTATTTTTGCAAATTGAAACAATGGGACGGCTACGCCATCTATGAGAATTTCAGGAAATACCTGTCAATGATTTAAAGCTTTACTGATTTCATATAGTCCCAACAAAGAATGAGTTGAAGAGAAGAATGTGTTGTAAGACCGATTTTGTATTTTAAAACATAATCCATACTAATATTATAAATGCGAAAGTGTGTCTGTCTGTCTGTCTGTCTGTCTGTTACCTCTTCACGCTTCAACCGCTAAACCGATTAAGATGAAATTTGGTATATAGATAGTTTCAGTCCCGGGGAAGGACATAGGATACTTTTCATCCCGAATAAATGTAGTGTTCCCGTGGGATGAGCGGGTTACACCGCGGGGCACAGCTAGTTACAGTATATATTCAAAACTAATTCATGCACTTCGCACATAGCCAATCGGAGGAGAGTATACTTACTAAACAAATTGCTAATGTATTATGAATGACAATAGTAGTTATGTTTACGATTATGACCCCCTTTGGTATAGTTAGGGTAGTTTACGATTGGCAATGATTCGTAAAATACTCGTTTGGAGATAATTTTCAGTGCGTAAAAGTATTTTATGGGCTTAGGGGCGAGTACTGATTGATTTTTAGACGTTTTTACTCTGCGGTTTCCTTATCTACACTTTTAAGAAATAATAAAATTGTATTTATTAAAAATATCTTTTCGATGGAATGAGGTTATGATCGCGAGACAAATAAGTAATGCTCTGCCTTAAATTTCGTATAAAATTAATAACAACACCATCTTTTTTCGTATCATTATTCTTTGAAACTTGACCATCATGTATCGGAATAAGAATAATTAGAGATCTAAGGATATACTTTTCACTCGATTGCGGTAAAGAAAAAAGGGGGTTTACGCAGATGAAGTTGCACCTCTCATCAACTTAGCGTCCATAGCATCTACTGGCTTCTGATTTGAGTAAATGTTCCTATTGCTGTCGAAAAAAGGAAGCTACTTGAAGAAAGAAAGAAGGCACTTGTCCAGAGATTTTGTTTCATCCAACGCCAGTGCTACACCTTCTAGAAAATAAATAAGAATTACAAGTAAAGAACAACCAATATGCGGTCAGTATTTTCACTGTCTATTTCCGTTTAATTATAGCAAACTACGAAGCGCAGCCCGAGTGCAGGCTGCACTAATCATACGTCCTGAGCGGGCGTGTCAGCCATAGACCTGCCGTCTACAGCCATCTAGTTATTCTAGTTTATGGCCGTTTGTTGTCCATGTTGGTACCACTTGGGTCGGACTAGCATAGATCGCTATACTCATGGAATAATGCGATCTATTTGCTTCACCGATATATGATTTGCATAAAATGGGATCCGCTTCTTTTATAAAGAAACACTTCAATGCATATATAATAATAATAATTAATTATTAATTAAATGCATATAATATTAGTAATTCAATGCATATGCACAGAAATTTCACTTCATAGACAATGTTTTATTCGGAAGTCATAAATTTTTCAGAAATCATGAAAATGTCAACCTATAGATTAGGGTAGGTTTGTGAAAATGTATGACGAATGTAAGCTGCTGCCACCACAAAGTCAGGTATCAGTCAGAATATTGCTGCCAACTCCTCAATAGCAAAAGCGGCTGAATAGAAACCTAGTCAAAATCCTTATGACACCAGACTGGCCAAAATACTTCTGCGATGATAAAATTTACTATTAAAGGTGCATACATAAAAGGTAATACAGGCAAAGTCGGGGGTGAAGTCGCGAGACGGCAAACTCGATTGTAAAGTTTTTGCATTAGGCGCTTTTGTTGACGAAAACTTCGTATCAGAGTTGTTTACTGTTCAGTTCACGTCAAAAGACGAAGCAAATATCACTATTAATATTATAATAATTCTCTGGTTACAAAAGGATTTAAATAATTTTATGTTCACTCATTCAAGCAAATACAATTAATGTTTTACCAATTTGAAAATTAACGCGCATGACATGTGCTTTAGGGACGTTGTTTGAAACAATTTTCGTTGTTGTAGTGACAGCTAAGAATAAAAAAAAAATCTGTAAAATATATTAATTATGTTATATATATATGTCCTGAATATGCAAATCTTTCCTTCTTAGTGTGCGTTTTTCGGTTGGTTTTTGGCTTAATAAGTGATTTTTATTAATATATCTTAATGCGATTTGGTTTATTATATTCCGGGCATCTAAAGAAATAAGATGTAAGAGATATAATAAATAATAAAATCTGACTACATATTTATATGTTGGAACAAATAAATTTTAATGAGCCCGAAACTTTTGCAAACAAAAATGAAGGTAACAAAAATAATATACGAGTAGATTGGCTTCTATTAATTCTTATGTTCGCGCTGACCATACCTTAGTAAAAATCAAATCAAACGTGCACATACGAACATTTTCCCGAAACAACCTCTGGTCCATCGTTCATTAGATGGAAACAAAACCAGTTACCCTCTTCTGAATTATTAACACGCCATTTTGGGCCAGGGATAGCAATTTCATGATACATCCCACCCTGGGACCCTGTTATGATGCTCCGAATAAACTATGCATGTCTTTTGTATTGACGTTGCGCGGGTTGCTCACAGCGCCATCTTGTGGGGAGTAGATGAAGCTTTAGTTTGAGAATGTTCGGTAGGTGGCGGCGTTTGGTGTTCTAGGGCTCTAGGCTATGGATAAAATTACGATTACATATTTAAAAGTTTTGGCATAATCATTAATATACAGATTGTCAAAACAAGACGCAGAACGTTTCAAAATTTAACTGCTATAAGTATGTAATTACAATTACAAATGACGTTTACTTTTTGACACGTGAATGATGTTGATGATGTTTAACAGAAAGTAAATATGTAATTAAACTAAGTTACTATGATTATTCAAGAACGAGGAAAATAGCATAACTTCGATATCAATTCTGTACATTTTTACATACATTTACTCGTTTCATATGTGTTTTAGAAACCTGTAAGTTAAGGACGTACCTATTACGTACTTATATGTAAAAGAAAAGTAGTCGCCATTTCTAATTATCATTAAAAGTGGAATTACCGTCAAAACTAATACGGCCAAACATTTAATTAAACAACGTACAACATCATAAAAATACTGTGATCATTTAGTTCCGCTATTCACCACCACGCAGCGCTGCGAATCAAAACTCATCAATAGAATGCAATATCACTGATGATCGCCGTTTTTAAAAGCATCTCCCGAAATTAAATCCGCTGAAAACATTTTTAATGCACAGTATGTACGATTCCGCACTTTAAAAAAGGTTTTCGAACAAAAGAGGTGGTTTTTGTTAGAATGTCTGATCTGGAACAATGGATTTGAGGTTTTTTCTTGTAAGGGTGCTTCTTACCGGACCATTCGCCTATTGTACAGTTAAGTATGACTAGCGCCGCGCGGTGTTACCCGCTCACCCCACGGGAACACAATTTTTTCGGGAAAAAAAGTAGCCTTTGTGTTAATCCAGGGTGTCAGCTACATTCATATCAAAATCTATCAAAATTGGTCCAGCCGTTTGAGCGTGAAGTATGTAGTAACAAACATACATAAACACACTCACAAAGGTTTGCCTCTATAATATTAGAGGCAAAAAAACAAATACAAATTTTAAATAACGGTACACAAAAGGCGGTCTTATCGCTAAATAGCGATCTCTTCAACAACCTTTGGGTAGTGAAATTGACGAAAAATTGAACTTAACATAGAGTACTGCAGAAGGCGAACAGTATAATGAGTGATATGAGTGATATTTTTCTTGTTACTGTGCAATCAAGTATTGTTGAATTGTATTGTATAAGCGTATAAACAGACGATAATAAGTATATTACACAATATAAATACTTATACATAAATAGGAAATTCGTCCCTTACGTTTATTTAACAGAAATAGTGTACGGTGTGACCCCAGCCTTTAAGGACGGCGTTATATGTTGTTAGGTTAGGTTAATTACAAACAAAGTTTCGTCCTAAGTAAATCGAGTTAAATTTGATACCGAGCAGCCAGGTTTACATGGCGCCTTGTATTTCTACTCCTTTCGCTAACTCAAATTTGCAAAATTTTATAGTGGACGATTAAAATTGCGAAAAACCTTATGGGTCATTTTCGTGAAGAAGGAATTAAATACTTAACTGTGACATAATTGGCATACAGTAAGAAATATGAATAAAATTCCACTTTGTTACTATTTCTAAGACAGTCATATGAAACCGATGCAAGTTTTGACATTGTTAAGTATCAATCATCGGCTAGTTTTTTTTTATTGGTAAGGCAAAGCTACACAATTCAAGACGGGGACGCGGCAGACCTGGTCGACGATGGCGAGATGACTTGGACTTTATCCTCAAGGACTGGCCAGATAAAGCACAAAATAGAGAGCAGTGGAAAACAGGGGGAGGCCTTTGGTCAGCAGTGGGACACAATGGACTTATAATAATAATAATAAGACCAACCACTTTTATTGTGAATTGTCAGATTGACAATTAAAAAACATTTTGGAAAAAGCATGGTAAGTAAAAATCAATGATCCGCAGTTTGCAGGTCCTTACAGCAAGGACTATAAAAAAATGGTCTTCCCAAAATTGTGCCAACCCTATTGTACAGTGCTGCCATCTATTAATGTGACCGTTCCCTATGGCGGCATGTAAGCTCCGAGCGGGAATCAGCGGCGCGCAGGTGTCGCTCTGTTTGTCTGGCCACACTCACTGTAATTATGTGGGACCACGGCGCTGTATACACCAGAACAGCTATAATACTCCCATGTTCGAAGTCGTATAGTGCCGTTGCACTCACCCAAATATAGTTTGACAGGAGATTGAGAAGGAGGGCACTATATGACGATCGAATTTGTAACATCGGAGTAGACCTTCTGAACGTAGTAGATGTAACGAATATTCGCAAGCTTTTGCCTGTTCGTGCCTGTTCTGTTCGTACTCGTACGAACCGACATCTGCAAAAGAGTTGCGCAATTAATGTGGCATTGTATCTTAAATCATGCCTTACTCGGTAGCCTTACGGCTGTAACCGACTTCGTGTTGCTAGGCTGTAGGCAGCGCACTGCCCCAGCGCCTAGCGTGTGTGCTGGCGTGCACGGGCACTCGAACCAGCAGACGTATGAAGCTTGGCAACGTTGTCTTGAGATCAGTCTGTTAGTCTATGTCATCTAGATGTAGATTGTGTGGTAATTAAAGTGCCAATGGGCGGGCCATATAAGTAGTAGAGATGATGACAGATGGAGTCCAGCGAGCGTTACACTGGAGATATTGAACGGTTGGCAGAAGCGTTGGGAGACCGCAAGCTAGATGGTCGGACTACATCAAGAAGACGGCAAGGCCGACCTTGATTGGAATCGCCGCATTAAGAACCAATGAAAATCCATTCAATAGGCATGTCCACAGTGCCTTATTTACCCACAAGGCCCGAACCTAGGGGCCCAGCCCCGGAAGTAGCACTTGCACCATACTTATGTTCTCCTTATTTAACACTTAACATACTACTACCTCCTATTTAATTTGCTGAAAAGCATTTTGAGATAGGTAGTCAAGATAGATGCCAAGTGCCCAGGGGCCCTAGCCCTCTGCTCTGCTACTTTTATTTATTTATTTTATTTTATTGGAGCGAAGCTCCCATGGATCGACTCGAATGGACTTTGTGACAATGCGCAGATCTCAGCGAGTCCTCAACCGATTTTAGACATTTTTGTTTTAAAATGCAAAAATTAAATTTCGCTAGGTCGTAACGAAGAAAAAAATTCCGAAAAAAAAAAAAAAAAACTCCGCTCCAATCTATGGTGCAAGCTTAGCCGGTGGCTGACTCTGCATCGACCTAGTTTATTTGGGGCATCAACAGCAATACAATTTGTAATAATTAACAATATAGTACAACAACAAAAGCCAATAAAAGATGTCCACAAAAATACAGTAAGTAGAACTAGTTACAAGAAAAAAACAAACATGGTATGCTCGATCAGGTTAGTGCGCATGTGTGTGTGCGCGTGAGTGTGTGTGTGTGTGCGTGTGTGTGTGAGTGTGCTACATGCTTATAGTTTGTATCCTCAAAATGTTTAATCTTTGACTTTGAAAACGCACAGGATTAAAGTCTCAGTTTCGGCACAGCAGAGCTTAAATCGGGGGGACTATTACAATACAATTTCATGGAGCAATTTGAAAAGATTGCGCCGCGAACGCTGTATACAACTACAGTAGTTCAGGACTTCAAGTTTTCTTGTCACTACTGGGGTGTATATGGGACAAATGGCTTTCGGTTTTGAGTCAGTACTGGGGTTTATATGGGACAGAGCAGCTTTTAGCAGTCTGCAGTCATCCATGCGCCAAACATATCCACACCATCTTAGCTGATCTTTCATCAGCGTCGCCTCTATGCCAATTATCTACAAAGTACAGGGTTGGGGATACGATACAATCCTGCCACTTTATACGCCTAGACATCTTAAGTGGAAAGTGTTCAGTAGACGGATATCGTCTTCTGACCTGTCATCATGAATTCATCAGCTTTGCTGTGGTGTTTGTGATCGGGTATTTAAAAGTAAATTTATGAAACATGTAATCTAATATCTCACTTTTTTTATGTAGATACACAACACAAGTTATTATATTAAACCGGTATCTTCCACCAGGTTACGCATTTCAATTTTTCTTTAAGATTTGATCTTTTTATCAACGGTTTATTTAAAAGTAAGTTTGGCTTTGCCAGGCCAAGTTTTCGATTCCATCACACAAGTAAAGTCGCCGTAAGATTTGCCCGGCTGGCCTACTGTATCTGTCAGTCTGTCTCCACCTCCCCAGCGCGAAGGGTTGCGGAAATTTTTAATGACACGAAATATTAAATTGGAAAGTTCGTGACATTCTCTGTTCGCCATTTTTATTTTGCGCCGTGACGCCTGACGGCGCGGTTTCCGATTTAAGAGGTTCTCAATTTAATGGTATTTTATTGTTGTTTTTTCGACGGGTTTTTAAGTCTGTTCGGGTATTTCGTCATTTTAGGGCTACCCAAAGGCCCAAGTATACAGGCTTAATAAGCGCTTATACAGACCTTACACATATGACGACTGTGGCTTTCAAAAGGTTTAAGGGAAATTAATTAAACGCCGATATTTCGAAACGTTTAGAAAAGATGATTCGGAAGAGGTCGCTCTTTAGGGATAAGACCGCCTGTTGTCTACAGTTTTTTATTATTATTTAGATAATTCTGTTGTCTTTATTGCAAGATTACAAAAAACTAGTATTTTTTTTTATTTGATTTCGTGTAAATGCATTTAGGTGTGCAATTAAAGCCGATTTTTATTGTATTGTAATGTCAAGTTTAACCCTATTATTAAATTTTTGTACATCTTCGCAGAAAAGGCCGCCAGCCGAATTCTACCAAAATGCGGGTCGGTACAAATGAGTTCAATTATCAATATTGGGTTGCAGGAATGTGCATTAATGTAAATGGATGCGGTCGATAGGGGTTGAGAGTTAAGGGGCAGCGCGTGTTTACTTATTTACGGTCACCCTAGGCAAAAAGTGGGATTTTCTGACCTCCACGTGGTTTGTCTAAAGGTAAGACCACGGGCGGTAGTTCGTGAAGACCAAAATCGCACATTTATGGCACCCACCTTCGGTTCGAGCCTGCGATCTGGGACGTTCACGAACTCACCGCCCTAGATCTGTAATGTACTAGAAAAAACTAAGCTTCACTACATAGTATAAAACAAAGTCACTGTCTGTCCCTATGTATGCTAGGATCTTTAAAACTACGCAACGGATTTTGATACGGTTTTTTTAATAGATAGAGTGATTCAAGAGGAAGGTTTATATGTATAATACATGCATAATTTATCAGCATTGCACCCGTGCGAAGCCGGGGCGGGTCGCTATAGTCATCATGTAAAGAAGTTAAAGAAAAAGCGAATTGTAGAATGAGCTGGAAATTACTTCACCGACAAGGGCCTAGCTCTTAAATATATTATGATGAACAAAAACGTATCATAAATTTAAATTTGGTGCGACTTCATCGAAATTGTGAATTATGGTAAATATTTTTCAATACTAAGTATGTCTGAAACTGCGGGTCAATTAAACAGATTACATCCCGATACAATACAACGGATACTAACGTAAAGGTTACCCCATATACCCCTTAAGCTACCCCACAGCAGATGGGCCCGCATTTTAAAAGATTGGGGCGACGGATGAGTCACGGCCGACGGATGTATGGAGGTTTATCTTTATAACTAGAAATGTGTCATTCGAGTGTATAGCCGAGATCATGCTTTAAATCTTTATGAAATGTAATGTCAAATTTTTAGGGTTCCGTACCTCAATCGGAAAAAACGGAACCCTTATAGGATCACTTTGTTGTCCGACCGTCTGTCTGTCTGTCAAGACACTTTATCTCGAGAACGCGTGGAGGTATGTGAAATTAACACCATATACTCAAGTCTACGGTCCCTTGAAGCTGTGAAATGAAACTTCTACGTTAACGTGAAATACATTTTATCCTGGCCTCTTATAACAGGTCGCCCTGTTGACATAACATACATTATGTTAAAGTCAGTGGTCATTTTAGAACAAACACCAATTGAAAGCAGTTCGCCACGCGCCCGCGGCACTCTCATGGTGATATAATTACGGGAGGGCTGAACCAATTCCGCGTTTATTGAGCGACAAAACAGACATTTCCTGTCACCGCGTTTTGTACGGAAGCAAGGGATATGGAAGGGGCAGTGTGCGGTCATTTTGGCTATTCCATGCGCAAATGTTAAACTACGACGCATTTTGATTCAAAATATTAAAATGGTAAGCACTGGCACTGGCAACATCGAAACTAAAACTTACGCCTTAAAACTCTTAATTTAAATTTCGAATAAAACGGCCGGCATTTGAACGACCTTTTAAAATGTCTATTAACGTATTCCATTTTTGAAATTTTAGAGGTTTTTGAAATTGTGTTTTGTTTTCGCTTATGACGCGTTATTTAAAGATCCTATATGAATATGATATTTTGCAAATGATTAATCCTTCACACTAGTATTATAAAGGCGAAAGTTGTTTATGTGTTTGTTACTTCTTCACGCTCAAACGGCTGGAGGAATTTTGATAAATTTTGGTATGAAGATAGCTGACACCCTGCACATAGGCTACTTTTTATCCCAAAAAATTTGGTGTTCCCGTGAGATCAGCGGGTAACACCGCGGGGCGCAGTTAGTTAATAATATATGGACTTTTCTCGTTTTCAGACCCAAATTTGTCTCCATCTGACATGTGTATATTTCATGTCATTTCCGTTACAAGTAGGCATTTGATACACACCCCAGTTGGGGTGTGATGACCTTACGGCTATCGGACTCGCCCTATAATCATTGCACATTGTTTCACTACCATAGCCAACAAGGGATACTTATTGTAAACTTGTTTATATATAGTTCTCCTTGACGTATCCGTCAATGGCGAACTTGGCTCCATGACCTTCACGAGCGTCGATTATGTGCCCGAATGTGACTTCCAAAACCAAATTTGGTTTTTAGGTTTTGGATGGGTCTTTCTGCTTAGGCGTTTTGCGACGATGTCTTGTAAGCGACGCTCCTTAAAATCAGCGACTGCCTTATGAATAGAGCTGCACCCCCTCTCCGTTGTGCAAGGTCTTCCCAACTATCGCATGGGATGTTGCATACGGTAAAATGGGGTTTGATATAACGTCCTTGTATCGCGGGAGCTGACCTCCTGGCTTGCGCTTGTTTAACAATGTGTGGGACAGAAGGGACTTGTTCCAGCTAACATTTCTTGTCATTTCCAGTACAAGTAGGCTCGAGGGCCACACCTAGGTTGGGGTGTGAAGACCTCATGGCTATTGGACTCGCCCTAATCATTTTACATTGTTTCAGTGCCATAGCCAAGAGATACTTATTGTGAACATGTTTAATAATGTGTGGGCCACTAGGGACTTCTTCCAGATAACATATTTCACGTCATTTCCAGTAAAAGTAGTCTCTTGGGCTACACCTAGGTTGGAGTGTGATAACCTGACGGCTATTGGACTCACCCTAATCATTGCACATTGTTTCACTGCCATAGCCAAAGAGATACTTATTGTAAACATGTTTAACAATGTATGGGACAGAAGGGCCTTCTTCTAGCTAACATTTCATGTCATTTCCAGTACAAGTAGGCTTGTGGGTCACACCTAGGTTGGGGTTTGATGACCTCACTATATCTATCTATATCCTTGTGGCTATCAGGCTCACCCTAATCATTGCACATTGTTTCACTGCCATAGCCAAGTATTTCACGACGTTTCCAGTACAAGTAGGCTGGTGGGCCACACCTAGGTTGGGGTGTGCTGACCTCACACTCGGACTCGCCCTTATTGCACATTGTTTTTACGAACTTATCCCTGTGAGGGATTTCTTTCAATTCATTTTGTTTCCAGTACATATTACATATTGGCTGTTGGGCCACACCCAGGTCGGGTGTGATGAGTGATGACCTCACGCTTGGATTCGCTATAATCATTGCACATTATTTTTATGGCCAAGAGATATTTTTTGGGTTCCGTACTCAAGGGTAGGAAACGGGACCCTATTACAAAGATTCCGCTGTCCGTTCGTCTGTCTGTCTGCCCGTCTGTCATCAGGCTATCTCATTAACCGTGAAAGCTAGAACATACAGATAGAAAGTTGGAATTTTTACTGTCGCTATAACAACAAATACTAAAAATAGAATTAAAAAAAAAATTAAGTGGGGCTAACTTTGCACCTCATTTGTATCCGGCGCCATAAATACCAGGTGCAAACTTAACGTACAAACACTTATTTCATGGTAAAGAACCCTTCGTGCGCGAGTCCGACTCGCACTTGGCCGGTTTTTTTTCTATTATTTATAATACGTTTAATAACTTACCTATTTCTATTTCTTCCAGCGATAGTTGCAAACATGTCTTCCTATTACAAGCTATCACAACTTCTTTCCATACGTTGTTGATTATATTTCAATGTCAAGAAAGCAAATATATCTAGACTGTGTTAAAGTTCGTCTTGACTGACTAGACAGAAGAGGACCCTTTTTTGAAGTCGATTGAAAGTTAAATATCGCGTCAATTTCTTGAGGCAAAATATATAATCTGAAATCATACCTAAACCTCAAAAAACGTTTTTTTCTCAAAACGATGTTCAGTGTTTAAGTATTTAACGGCGCGGTTGGCTCAGTCGTAAAGTGGCTGCCTACTGAGCCGTCGGTCCTGGGTTCGAATCCCGGCAAGGGCAAATATTTGTGTTATGAATTCGAATATTTATGCCCGGGTGGATGTTCTATGAAATTAAGTATTTATTTATCTATGTAAGTATGTATATCGTCACCTTAGTACCCATAACACTTCTTGAGCTTAATTTGGGACTAGGTCTAGGTTGACTTGTGTGAGGTTGTCTGATATTATTTAAGTTTTAGCATAGATAAAAGTGACTTTACATTAAACCCCATATTACTACAAGTTTCGAAGGTCGGTTTTAACTACGCTGTTTAAAAATTGGAGTTTGCAATAACTTGAATAGGAACACATCTTTGCGACTCGATCGTTTCTCGTCCGACGACTTCCTTGCGAGTTCCCCGTGAGCCCGCACGTGTGCTGTGGACAAAATAAAAGAGGATTTTTTATTTTACTGTTTATTCTTTACACAAAGGGGCAGCTGGTGGTTTAAAATAGGCCAAGAAATGTTTAATTTTGAGCTCAAAGGAAGGAATTTCTGGGTTTTGCGTTTTGTAGCGGACGCTTTTAGCAAAAATTGCATACGTATTTCAAGCTATATTTACGGCAATCATAAAATGCAAGCTCAGTTCTTAAAGTCATAATTTGGGTGATGATTGAACGTTTCAACCGCCTTATAACTTTGTCCGCAATATTGGCCATCAATATAACTTTGATAAAAATCATTAAAAAAAAACAAAATACATACATACATCATCACTGTATGTATGTATTTTGTTTTTTTATTAATGATTTTGAACAGAATCGCCTCCTTTTTTGGAACTCGGTTAAAAAGACGCGACTGCTACAGGACAAAACACACTCAAATGTAAGATAGTTTTTCATAATTTACTTATAAAAAATACTATAAGTACTTACTTCAAAAAATATAGAGCATATTGAGATTCTCCTCCTTTATGAAGTCGGTTACTAGACTAAGCCTGTCTCTTTTGAAACTAGAGAGATGAAATGCAGATGCAGTCCAGCCCATAATCTAGCACAACTAAATTATGCTTCGCGATTCTTGTCGCGCGACATACCTAGTACAAAAGCAAAGACATGGGAAGAAGCTAGTTTTTAGGCACAAAAAGCATGTAATAGCATTACTTCGATAAAAGTATCTAACAACAAGCTTTTTTTAAATCTGTCTTTGGCTGAATAAAAACCGCCAAGCCCACTCTTACACCCGGCTTTAAAAAAGCAAAAACAAAACACGACGATATCGCGTTCTTTAATTAAAACCTCTAATTTCAAAAATGGAATACGATAACGGACACTGAAATGAGCGTCATTGTCCAGGGAATACGGTGGAATTTGAATTCGCACCAGTTTTATTCGAAATTTAAATTAGGTAACTGTCAACTGCTTTGTAATTAAAGGCGTAAGTTTAAGTTTTGATGTTGCCAGTGCTTATAATTTGAGAGTTTTGATGTTTTAATCAGTTAGGTAAACGTTTGGGGGCTATGGTTCAAATTACTGATCGCGTTTATTTTTTTTACTGTTTTTTGCTGGTGCCTATGAGTCAGGTCGTCAATTTCAGGATACAAAGTGACTTTAAAGTGAGGTCTAAAATGGGACACTTTTGTTCGTGTATGAGGTTCACATGTATAGGTCGATTCACTAAAGCTGGCGCGAATGGATTGAATGAGTGAATGATAATATTTATGTGTGCGTCACAAAATGATTACATACAGGTTGATACAATAAGTGATTATTGAAAACGTATTTGTAGACAAACTAGACGCATAACCGCCCAAATTCAGCAGTATAAAGAATAGGTACTACAAAATATTATCGAACCAAATTAAATGAGGAATGGCTTTTTTTCCAAAATTTCAAATTGGTGCTAGGAAGCTGAAACTCGGTATCGGGGGGCATTTGGGGCTCACAAATATGAATCTGAAATCGGTGTCCGAAAATTCGGTCAAAGTCGGAAAATATCGAAAAAACCAAGATTTGTATGGAGATTTTTTTTTAAGAGTCCCGTATCTCGTAAACGGCTGGAGATGGGTAGAGAGATGCTCAAACAAATATCATAGGGGACCCCCACCCGAGTACAGTCGTGGAAAAAAAAACAAAATGGCGACTTTTTTTTTTTTCGAAAATTTCAAATTGGTCAGAGGGGGCTGGAACTCGGTAATGGGGGGCTTTTGGGTCCTCCGACTCAGACTATGAAATCGGATTTTGAATATTCGGTCAACTTCGGATAATATCGGACAAACAAAATTTAGTAATCTTAGCTCGACGGAGGGCCGAGCCATTTCTGAGCATAACTTATTGAATCGAATGGGTCTTAGCCTCGGATACTAGTACTTTCAATGAAAACTATATTGAATAAAATCGGTCGAGCCGTTTTTGAGTTATTGCAAAATTTCAGAATTTTCTTTAAAATGACGTAAGTGCCGCGCGGTGTCCCTACGCTTCGAACGTTACACATATTGGTTAAGTGCCAAACTATATTAAAACATTTCGCTCAATCTTACGCGTATAATAGATAACTTCCAAAAGATAATAAGTAATTACTGTTTCTTGGCGTGTACGACCTTTTTATAGGGCTTGAAATCTTTCTCGTAATTTTCGTCTATTGTGAAGGACGGGCAACTACGGGGCCCTACACTGAGCGTGGCCCGACATGCTCTTGGCCGGTTTTTTATAATTCGACCTAGTCGTCCGTCACCTATTAATTCTTGACATTAACCCTTTACCAGGCCGCGAAGACAAGAAGAAAATGTGGGTTACGTTAATACCATTGCATAGTCCCACATGGTCAAACTCATACGAGACAATGGAATAGTATCATCCCACATCCTAATTCTGGTCATACACAGATTGCATGAATATTAAGCAATATGTACAATTACACTGCCTTACAACAGTCAAAATCTAAAGTATGTCAAAAAAGTAGCGTCTGCATAAAACACCATGATAGTAAAATATTTTTGTATCAAACAGTTAAATATACCTTTCGGATATATATATTACTTGTTTAGTCTAAATATTGTGCAGATTATGCTTATATTATACCTAATAATTTTTATTTTTCTTGAATAACAAAAACCCATTTTGTTGTTGTTTACAAAATATTAGGAGGCCCCTGTATAAGAACGGCACTCACACTAACACTCGAAGTGACAAGTGACATAACTTTCATTCAATCCATTCGCGCCAGCTTTAGTGAATCGACCTATACCTCCATACGATTTTGATTAAGATAAACCCGTTCTGAAAAAGTTTGAATACCAATACATTAAAAAACTCTATTATCATGTGGTGTTGCCTATATACGTTTAGAAGTATTTATTTTACTTTTTTTCATGTAAACCTTGCAAAGGTCATTACGATATCGTAATTAAAAAAAAAAAACAAATTAATATTTTTTAATCCAAATTAAACAACAAATTGTAGCAGCCAACAAATCGTGATAAATGACGATCCCGAGGCATTACGTCACGGTAATGACGTCATTCTTTCTTATTTATGTCGGTTACATCGTATTGTGCGGGAAACCTTGGGCAATGGACATTCTGGGCATTATTCCCTTTTGATAAGGTAAATAATTGTGTTGGCATTTTATTTTCTATAAGCAATGAATGATGTTAAGAATTTATCTTGTTTAGCGTTACGTAATACATATTCATTATTGAATCTTTAAATACAACTCGCGAAACAAAAATTTTTTTTTTTCATTCCTACAAAAGATTTAAGAAGATCTTTGTTTGCTGTTTTGTACCTTATTATTAAGCCCCGGCTTTTCACGAGTGCAATGCTGATAAATTATTCATGTATTATACATATAAACCTTCCTCATGAATCCTCTATTTAAAAAAACGCATCAAAATCCGTTGCGTAGTTTTAAAGATCTAAGCATAATACACAGGGAGACAGCCAGCAGGAAACGACTTTGTTTTATACTATGTAGTGATTCACTTATATATTATGAAATTAACGACGTCAAATAATTAAAGAAGAAGAAGACATCATTAGTAATAAATTAATACTAATAATAATACTTCTCACGACACATGAACCATCAAATGAACCACTGAACGAATGTTTGTCTATAGATCGACTGAACCAAATGAAGGAAATGACGAAACGAATATTTCTCCTTAATTTGAGTGACATGATTTGCGCATCTCTAACATCAAGGCAAACCATAGTTTACGAAAATAAATAAATAAATATCGGACAACCTCACACAAATCGATCTAGCCCCAAATTAAGCTCAAGAAGGCTTGTGTTATGGGTACTAGACGACGACATACATACTTATATAGATGAAAATATACTTAAATACATAGAACAACCACGAGCCAAGCACAAATATTCGAGTTCATCACACAAAATATTTGCCCTGGCCGGGATTCGAACCCGGGACCGCCGGCTCAGTAGCGTAAGGCTAGTGAGACTATCTACGTCCCTGATAAGTAGCCGTTTTATGGTAACAAAATAATTATAAGGAAAACAATGTTTGCGGCCAGTCGTACAAAAACTGATAATTATGCATTACGATTGTCATGTTCCTTGAATATCTTTTTTGTCGTAATAATTGATTTAAAACACTTACCACTTACAGGTACCAAGGGAATCGGGGAGTATTATGATACACCACTGGCAACACTGAAAAGGATTGACAGAACGAACCAACCAATCACAGCGTGATGACGTCAACAGTCACCGTATTTTCTTGTACCATGGTCAATACCAGCCAGTGTTTTTTTTTTGTTTTTTTTTCTTGTTTTTTTTTTTCTTGCCGGCCCCAGGGGCCCTTTGCACTGGTTTTGGTTTATTACTGTCATAGCGCAGCAAGTGATCACGATCCGCAGTAATGAGGGACCGAAAGAGAGAGAGATATTTGTTGTCTCTACAATTACAACCGCCGTATTTCGAAATAGGAGCGCGTCTGCGCCGGACGTCCGTGTTCAATTTGCGCCAGGATGCGACCAATCGCTGAACGCGGGACCTCAAATATGCCCCCGACTGTTACAGTACAGTCCGACCAAAAAGAGTAGAAATTAAAAAGTGGCAATACTGTAGTGTCCTTCCTTTCTAATCAATATACGACGGGGACGACACTACAGTATTGCCACTTTTTAATTTCTACTCTTTTTGATCGGACTGTATTTAAGTACGGGGTTATAGTTGGACTCAACATTCAAATCGGGCGGCTCAGTAGGCAGATGAGTACAAACTGCGCCAACTGCCTCGTCAAATCCCGAAGAATTTACGGTGTATGAAATAAAATTTATGGCAAATGAAAATTATGGCAAGTGATGACAAGTGAAGTTACATTTAAGGCAAGTTAAATTCGTTGCTACTTCATCTGAGTAATATTTCCCCGGTAACTTCAACTGAACAAGTTAGTATAAAAATTGCATGGGTAGTCCCATAAAATAAAATTAAATGTGACTGATTGGCTCTCCTGATGACGAATCGCGTCGTCGACTGATTCGACACATAACGAGCGATATTCGACTTCTACGACGTGAGTAAACCCGTTTTGTACCTATTTTAATTCAACAAAAGTACCTAATTGGAATCGGTTCATAAATTAGGGCTTGTGCACAAATCACGTGAGGTTTTTTCGGCTACTTTTTGAATGGTGATATTTGGTGAGGTTTTTTGCTAACCCCCCCTCCCCCTCACAACCTCACGTGTATTTTTTTCGGCCAGAATTTCGTAAAACAGACTCGCTATTATGAAGTATTTAACAAGTGAAGATTTATTTTTAACGAAAATAACAAAACCGAAAAAACATATCTACTCATGTTGTAGATTTTTTCTTAGTTCGTTTACTGAAGAAAAATACACGTGAGGTCTCTTTATACCCCTCCCTCCCCCAACGTGATCCATCGTGATTTTTTCGTGAGCCCCCCCTCCCCCTATCGAACCTCACGTGATTTGTGCACAAGCCCTTATGCAGTTCGGATGAATCAGAAGTAACCGACATTACAAAAGAATTAAAAATTTGAAAAATAAAATAAGTGAATAGAGACCCTTCTTAGATAGTCGGGTAAAAACAATAGTCAAATTATTATTTTTTTGTAAAATATCTTGTTGGTCGTTTATTGAAAAAAATATTTAGGTATATCGTAAATTTACAGGAAACGTATTTACATTATATTATTGAAAAAATCAATGCGTTTCCCTTGGTAAATAAAAAAATCTATACAACGTAAGCCTGGAGATAAACTTTTTAATTATATGCCAAAGGTTATCACACTTATGTGCACACGAGACGTTACTTTGATTGAGTACATTTCAACATGAATGGAAACTTTGTCTCCTTATGCTCTAATTTAATTATCTCCATTGATAACATCCTATACTTTTATAAAATACTAGATTTGTATTGAAAATTTCTACCCATGCGGCATAAGATATCCATACTAATATTATAAATGCGAAAGCGAGTCTGTCTGTCTGTTACCTCTTCACGCTTAAACCGCTGAATCGATTTTGATAAAATTTGGCATAGAGATAGTTTAAGATGCGAGGAAGGACATAGAGTAGTTTTCATCCTGGAAATGATACCTAAAAAGATTGAAAAATGAGTGACCATTTCTGTTGGGGTGCGGTGACCCTGTAGGAAATGTAATTATTAGACCAAAAGCACAATTGCTCTTACATTTGCTTAGGCGCTTTTAATAATCCCTTTTATCAAGTTCCACGCGTACGTAGTCGCGGGCAAAAGCTCGTACTAAATATGTGCCGTTCACAAGAACGTTTCTCATTTAAATAAATAAATAAATATCGGACAACCTCACACAAATCAATCTAGACCCACTGTAAGCTCTATAGTAGGCTTGTGTTATCGGTACTAGACGATTATATAAGTACTTATATAGATAAATATATACTTAAATACATATAGAACAACCATGACCCAAGCACAAATATTCGAGTTCATCACACAAATATTTGCCCTGGCCGGATTCGAACCCGAGACCGCCGGCTCAGTAGGCAAGTGTCTACAAACCGAGCCAAACGCGTCGTCGTATGGGGAATTCTCGAAAATATTTATAAAAATCTTAATAGCGTGATACAAGATCGCCTTTTCTATACCCCTGAGTCAACCAAACATAGCTAAGGACCATCTCGATACACAAGGCTTTCGATTGAAAAAAAACCGGCCAAGTGCGAGTAGGACTCGCGCACGAAGGGTTCCGGTACCATCAAATTTGTACCTGGTATGTATGGCGCCGGATACAAATGAGGTGCAAAATTAACGCAACCGATCGCGTTTGCTGCATGGGAGCCCCACTTAATAGACAGACCCACAGACACACAGATAGATACACATGTTAAACTTATAATACTTCTCCTAACAACTGCAACACCTCTATTTTCGTCGGCGGTTAACCCCTTACCGCATACGAAGCCATATATGACAGTTATTAATCTCGACCTTATTGACACAGGTTAAAGATCAATATCGAAAAAAAAAAATTATATATGCGGCAAAGAACAGTTACATTACAGGACCCTGAGTGGTCCCTTGCGGTACTGACCATGATTTAAGAAACGATTACGAAATAAATTTTAAAATGAACACTTTTGAATGATTATGCTATATGCTATATGATTAAACTTAATAACAAAAAAAGAATAACCGAAATTACAATTTTAATACACCCCCACACAAGTAGCTGGTCATCATGAGACCCTCATTCATTGAGTGATATAGAAAATGCTACTAAAACTGTTAATAAATACAAAATTTGGAATTCTTAGCTTCAATATTGGCTGAGATCTTGTCACTTGTTTCAATTAAAGCTGAATATCTTGGAAACTACTCATTCTATATCCACTAAACATAGCTAAGAACCATTTCAACCGCACTCAAATTGGTCCATCCGTTTGTGAGCTACGATGCCACAGACACACACAGATAAACAGACACCCTTTTTTTCGTCGGGGGTCAGAAATGCATTTAGATTTTTTATATTCAAAATATCCAGAAAATAGATATAAAAAGTTTTTTTTTGATGACACGGACTTTAAAAACTTGTAAAGCAGTAATTAACCAATCAAAAGTGCTCAAAAATATGCTGTAGACAAGGCTTTCGATCACTATATAATATATTCTGTTACCACTGAATAAGGAATCCAAAACATTCATTGCAAGACTGCATGCAGCTGCAACCATACTTGGCAAATACATATTTAAAAATATACTGACGCAGGCAAGAAAAAAACATATTTGAATTTCCTATGGGACATTTAAAATCATTGCACCACTATATTATTCACTGAAGAATTTAAATTCAACCGAACGAAATGTAACAACTTGATTTTAAATTCAAAAACAATTTTAAAAACAAATTTACGAATTTTAACACTTGATCCCGTGAACTTTAAAAGCAACCGTATTTCTTGACAGTTAGGATCTATAGTAAACTGTCAATAAGAAACGTCAATGACAAAATAGTTCGCAAGCAAAGAGTATGGACGTAAATTAAATCCGTTTATTTTCAATCCTAAGCCATGGGTATAGCATTCAGTATTGCACGGGGATATTTTCACGTAGTTCTTTTTGAAGCGTTCCGAATTTGAAATTTAAATATAGAACGATGTTGTCACCGATAAACAGGGCAGTATTGTGTTCTATTAAGTTCTTTACAGTACACATTGTGTTTAGTATTGAGGCCTGATTTTATAAAGGGTCTTTTTAGGAGAACGAAACACGTGACGATTATCTATGGAAATCTGAAGAATATCGCTTTTGAATAGAAGGGTTTTAAATGTTTGAGGATGTTCGTATCATATTGCTAGATAAAAAACCTACTACGGAAATTATAAGATGTTTCATTGTAAATACAATAGCGGACGACGCTACTTATTACAAAGGATTATAAATACAGACTAGAAGATGCTCGCAACTTCGTACCGTACGCGTATTTTTTTATACAAAAGTCGGGTAAAAAGTATTCTATAAGCATCTTTGCTTGTCCAGCTATCCCTCTACCAAAATTGGTTAAAATTTGTCCAGCCGTTTTGTCGTGATGCGAGGACAAAGGAAATTATGACCATCAGATGGTGCCAGGCTGGCATGACGCCGTGCACCCATACAAAACAAATGACGATGCTGCATCACGCTATTAAGATTTTTCCTGAAATCATGACCCATACAAATCTAGAATTTTATAATAGTATAGATTACACACAGACCAGTTAAGTGGTCTGTGAGATTACACAATTATAAGAGCAATAAGTAAATATATGCTTTCTTGTTTTGATAATAATAGCAAACCAAAAACATTTATCCTAGCACACAACTACGCCCGCCTGTATCATTAGCAAATTGGGTCGATGCAAACCATAAAAGCACACAAGTAGAAACGTTTATTATTATTACCCTGGCCCTCCGTAACCGGATAAAAACGGTCGAAAAAACGCTTGTGAACAGTGTAGCAATTTGAATTTAGAATCATATTCGTTATCGGCGGGGTCAGCGCTTCCTATCGCCGTCACTTCCCGTTCGCTTTTTGCTGCGTTTGGTGACAGTTCTTTTTTGAATTCGACGAATTCGAATATCAATTTTTGATTTTTGTTTTTAAATTTCGAAGATAATCTTGTTGGCAGTGCCAGCGCGTTTCGTTCGGAAATTGACCGTGCTTTTTGTATTCTTGGTATTTATGGCTTACGATAATTCCGTCACTTGTAGAATATTGTGCTTCATTAATATATAATGGCATTTAGGTATAACAGTTGCTTGAGTTTAGCTGTTAAGTTCTTATGTAACTATTTGGATTCTTTCTTTTTGAGGTACGAAAGAAAGAGTAAGTATATACTATTTCAATAAGCACAAATCCCGTTAGAATTGTACCCTTGATTATTATTTACCTTCATCCAAAACATTATTTGCAATGAAACTTGTACTAAACTAAAACGAAAGTAAGGCAACGTCTCTTGAGACTCTTTCTTGTTATTTTGAAAGAAAAGTTCCTTTGGAGTAATAGTGATATATCCTCTATTGTTTTTTTATGATCTTAAAATATATATGGATACCTATATGTAAACCAGAGCTATAGTGGCATATATACGACATACCATCTTTATGCCTACTTTAGGGATGTGTTCTACTCGCTGCTGTGTACATCAAGAAAAAAGCAAATTACGTAGGAAAGGTAGCTAAAAGGGCAAAAGTGCCCAATAATCTACTATAAAGATCATTTCAGCCAAAGGACGTCCACTGCTGGACACAGGCCTCCTAAATAGACTTCCAAATCCAGATAGCAGCGACCCGCATCCAGCAAGAAATCATCATCATCATCATCATTTCAGCCACAGGACGTCCACTGCTGAACATAGGCCTCCCCCAGTGACTTCCAGATCGGCCGGTTGGAAGCGACCTGCATCCAGCGGCTTCCTGCAACCTTTACCAGGTCGTCTGTCCACCTTGTGGGTGGACGTCCTACGCTGCGCTTGCCGGTGCGTGGCCTCCATTCGAGAACCTTACTGCCCCATCGGCCGTCAGTTCTACGTGCTACGTGCCCCGCCCACTGCCACTTCAGCTTGCTAATCCGTTGGGCTATATCAGCGACTTTTGTTCGTTCACGGATCTCCTCATTTCTGATTTGATCTCGCAAAGAAACACCGAGCATAGCCCTCTCCATAGCGCGCTGTGCAACTTTGAGCTTCCTTATAAGGCCCACAGTAAGAGGCCACGTTTCTGTTCCGTATGTCATCACTGGTAACACACTTTGATTATAGACTTTCGTCTTTAGGCATTGAGGTATGTTGGACGAGAAGATATTTTGTAGTTTCCCGAACGCTGCCCAGCCGAGTTGGATTCGTCGATTGACCTCCCTTTCAAAATTGGACCTACCCAACTGGATCACTTGTCTCAGGTTAACATATTTGTCAACAATTTCGAGGGTAGAGCTCCCAACCGTTACTGCGTAGGGTGCAACATGGGCATTCGACATTTGACAGCGAGAAATAATCAACAATAAATCAATAATAATAGCAATAATCTAGGTATACTTACACTTATAAATACTTAATACCTTGTTGAGGCCAAGATTTTAGAAAATAACAAAGTATGCACGATTTACATCAAATCTATTGGGACTTAAAGCACCACCATAAAGCCATCTATTGGTCGAAATATCGAGCTGATAAACGGGTAAAAGTGTTCTACCAGGTATAAGTTACTTTTTACTCAATTACGCTGAAGCAAAAACGACGTTCCTACTTTCCACACAGTTTCTTAATCTGAGATCAAACATGTAATACCTAATTTCAATTAACATTCCTATCAAATAATGCATCTTCAAATCGAACGTAGAAAATATCAATCCGCCATTTCATATCAAGATCCTGCAACGGACTGGCGATTAACCGCCACAGATATATCGTATTGGATTGATACACTATCCCGCGGGCGTGTTGGTGACAACAATAGGATAGCTATCTGTAGTTCAGCGGTATAGGAAGAAAAATTGCGATACTTTAATGGAAGAAAATCTGTTTTATTTAACTACATGGCTACTTCGCGTAGTCCTCTTTTGTAGTAATTACTTACAGCGTTGTGTCAACGACCCAAAGTGCATCTTGGCTTCTGACACCAGAGAACGCCATTCCAGTCGATGTCGTTTATTGTATTCTTTAATGTTTAACATGGCATACGACACTGAAACCTGGTCGCTCACAATGGGCCTCATAAGAAGGCTCAAAGTTACTCAAAAGGCAATGGAGCGAGCTATGCTCGGAGTTTCCTGTCGCGCGACATAGCCTGGCCCCTCACTCTCTTACAGTACAGCGAAGAAAGAGATAGGTAATATTTCTCGTACGAGAAGTCGCGTGTCACAGTTGTGCTATGTTTTTCAACCCACACCATATTGCGGAATTTAGTGGAAGGCACTAATTTATTTTACTGGCAACGACAAATTTTTGGTAACTGACGTTGAAAGTCGGTGAATGTCACTCATGTAAACAAAGAGGAAACAGGACTAAATATTCCGCAAATTTCAAGTAAAATTTGCAGAATAAAGCCAACTATCCACAGTGATGAAAGTAAAGTTTTTTTCAATAGCATTCAGTATTTATTTCGCAAGAAGAACGAAGGATTGAGCAGCATTCCGTTAAACAATGTTTTGAATTTCGTTTATGACAAATCCTTGACAAATCGCTAGTGACCTTTAATAATGCCAATATATGACGTATGCACATTATTGCCATATGAAAGCTGTTTGTAGCGCCACTGTCCCTGGGCAGAACCGTCTCTTGTTAGGCTCTACTGATGACATAGACTCGAAATTGATTAGATAATTGACGCTATAGCTGGCATAGTCATCTCATGACGACATTCTTATTTAATTCCCAGAACTAACTGAGAATCAAGTGTAGTTGCGGAATGTCTGTTCTGTACATAGATATTCATTAAGGATTATCCGTTCAAAAATGCTGATTGTTTTAGACATTTTACTCTTATGATCAAACATGTTTCTTAACATATTATCAATGTTACTACTTAGAATAGGGCTACTGAGATTTATTGGTATATATTTGAAACCTACAGTTTGAATCTATCATTGATAATTTTTGTTTAAAAAACTATTCGAAATGGACAAAATTCACGCAGGTAACTGGTTTAAATTAAACTTATTTTCGACTGCACGCAATCAAAGCATGAAATAGCTAAATTCCTTTCTAAAATTCAGGGAAAAGTATTATTCACTTTAAAAAGTTGGTTGAACAAAAAAAAATGAAAAGAAATAAGGCTTAAAGGGTCCGCAAAAACTTTTAAGATTATTTTATTGAACGAGTCTCTCTGTTTCAGTTTTGCCAAATTTTCTTTCGAATGTTCGGATGCTTGGAAGGGATATACCGTATTCACTCAATTGCTCAAAAGTTCACTGGAAGAGATCCCTAATAGGGATAAGTATGCCTATACCTGTGCTATTTGTTTGAACTGTTTTTGTATACAATAAAGCTTTACAGACTATTTTCAGCTAGTCCGCTTCTAAAATAAACCGAATCAGTAACAAAAGGTAATATGTATCGTAAACAACGATGGATTTACGTCGTTTTAGAGTTGTATGATAGCTAATTCTTTCAGCCTCATGTAAGCATAAAGGTGATCGAACTTAGTCGGTTAATTTTAAGATGATTTAGATATTATATTAGAGTGCGGAAAGAGAAGAGGGATTTGATTTGAGGGCCGTGTCACTTATTCCCACGAAGCGATTTGCTTCATCATACCTAATGCAAACCGATACGGAATGGAACTCGCTCCAATCGTGTGTATTTCCAAAAAAATATAATTTAGGTATCTTCAAGGTAAGAGTGAATAGGCTATTACTGAACCGGCGAGCTACATCCTCGACCCCGTAGTCACTTTCCATCAGGTGATACCGAGGTCAATCGCCAGTCAGTTTGTGAATAAAAAAAAGTTATTAAGATAATGAATTACCTGCATATTCACACATCTTTTATAAATTGTAATGTAACTGATGAAATGAATATGATATGAAATGTAATATAATGATTGTGAATAAATAAAATAGTAAGTAAAATATTGCATTAAATAAATATGCAGCCGATAGATGACAGATACATAGATAGATATTAAGAGTCCTCCGCACTGAAAACGGCAACCTTTCTAAATATCAATGTCAGTAGTAGCCATGTTTCGCGCGCTATTACAGCGGAATTAGGGTCAATTATACAGTTGTTCGCCATCGCGCTCGTTACGCGCCATCTTGGGAATTATTCGGAAATGGAACAGCACATGGGAACATGTTGTAACTCCTCTATACCTCGCCCAAGAACCGCCAGGTGTCGCAACGTATGCGTCACAGAGCGCGATCCTGAGTCCCACATCCACCAACGTAACCGTCATGAGGTCATCCGTCCACCTTGTCAAGGGCGGATCTGTACTGCGCTTTCCTATGCGTGGTCGCTTTTGATTCTATCACGCAGAGAAAATCCGAGCGAAACCCGTGGCGTGTCTCTGAGCAGCTTTATGAGATTCTTAAAGGGCTGGTACAATCTTGGATATTTTATTATATGTAGGTGGAACAGCCGATATATAGGCAGATAGATAGTGCCGTAGCGCCACCTATAGTCCCACCGGAAGATCAGCGCTGGCCCTCACTCGAGCTAGCATTATTCTGAGGTGGAACCTATTCGAAGCAATTCATATAATTTATATTATACTTAGTTCATTGTTTTTTTTTTTTTATCATTTTAATCCCGATACTATGTTTTAATCCCGAATAAAATGTATTTCTTGCAATAGACAGATAGATAGATATTAAGAGTCCTCCGCACTGCAATGGGCAACCTTTCTAAATATCAATGTCGGTAGCCATGTTTCGCGCGCCATTACAGCGGAATTAGGGTCAATTGTTCAGTTGTTTGCCATCGCGCTCGTTACGCGCCATCTTGGGAATTATTCGGAAATGGAACAGCACATGGGAAAGAAATTTTGTAACGCCCTTAATAAGTAAGTAATAAATATCTATTGAATTACATGATATCTTTTACATTTTCAACTCCCATTTTGAATTTTATTATAAAAATTGTATCGTCTGCATGTATTTAATTTTAAGTCTTGAGGTAAACAATTTCGTAAATAATGTACCTGCGATTAGTAAAAATCATTTTTCCACAAAATATAACCAACTTCTATGAGAGAAATGGGTACCTATGTATATTTAGTTTTTTCTTCAGTTTGAAAAAAGCGGTATATTCATTTCTATGTAATTAATACAGGTGGACCCTCTGAAGTACCAAACAAAAAAAAACATCAAAATCGATTCATAATTGGCGGATTAATCGCGAAACATACATACAAAAAAATATAGTCGAATTGAAAATTCCTCCTTTTTCGAAGTCAGTAGAAAGCTATGTATTAACCAAATACTAAGAATCAAAAATAGATAATATAATTCATGTTATTCCCTTAGCTGTCCGCGAAGCGAATTACTAAGCCTAAGGACAGAAAAACTCATTCAATGAAGCTTTGCAAAATTACCACGTTAGCTTTCTCGGTTTTACCGCGCATTGTTTTGATTGCTCATGTAATTTCTACTGATTTTCCATTTATTACGAATTTACAGGTATTCACTTTTAAACTTACTTAAGTAAATAAATACTAAGAGACCATCTTACACAAATCGACCTAGTCCCAAACTAAGCAAAGCTTGTACTATGATCACTAGACGACAATATACATATTTAATATATAAATACATATATTATATAGATAACATCCACGACCCAGGAACAAATATTTGAGTTCATCACACAAATATCCGCCCTGGCCGGGATTCCAACCCGGGACCGCCGGCTCAGTAGGTTGCACTACAAACTGAGCCAACTTCGTCAGGCAGAGGTATAACAAAGTTACGTTGAAGTTTAAACAATAGCTGTAGACTGAAAAAAACACACGATCTTATTTTCTTTTCTTTTCTATTTTCAAATCACACTGATCTAGCCAGTAAATATTCGAAGCATAGGAAATCATTGACTAAAATCCAACGGCACCTCATTATAGAAAACTCACGGCGCAAGCAAAATGGCGGGATCACTTCCGAAAACGTCACCCCTATTGTTACGAAAAAAACTCGACTTTTGTACAATTTCCTTTGTTACCGGCAGCTGACGGTCTTTGTTCCGAGTTTCCGTCGAGTTGTGCCTATGGTAACGCTTTTAGAGCTGCGATTGAATTTGAACTTTATTGTAATGCGATTAAAATTGATTTTAGCTCAAGTTCCGCGCAACACCGGCTTTTAGTGGCACGGTTTTCACGTGATATTATTAAGTTAATAATGCAAAGGGTAACTACAAGAAAAAACTTGAGATGGTGGGAAAAAGTTTTGCACAAATCGAGGGGTTACTTCCTAAGTCACATATTACATAGTGTACTCTTGATTTAGTCTTTCTTAAATAGTATTAAATAATAAAATTAGAAAGCATTGAAACGTTTAATACGTGTATGGTATCCCACGGTACAGTTAGCAGCAGAAATTGTTACACAATCCAAATGTTCATATAATTACACACGGACTCTTTTATAAAGAAAATAAGAGTTATGTACAGAATTACAGATCATTGTGAGCATGATATTAAGTGACTCCGTTTTTCTTATAATTATTATAGAGTTTAATAAATGTATAAAACATGTAATTATCAGTTTTTTTTTCTGGGTGCACACCACAATTTTTGTATTCAACCATTGATACAAAGATTAAAGCTTAAAGAAAAATTGAAACGAGTTACCTGGTGGATGAGAGCGCGAATCGAACCCGGTACCTCTGGATTGCCGGTCCAGTAGGTATTACTCATTTAAATTTATCTTTGTATCAATGGTTTATTATAGAGTTTAAGTTAAATTTCATTGAAAAAATGTAAGGGAGTTAAAAAGGTTAAAATGACAAATTACTGCCATTTTCAAAGAATCTTGCGATGCCTAGGTACGCCCTACTTTTCTATGAGTACTAAAACAATAATATTTTTGTTTATATACAAATCACACAGATATAGACGACGACGACACGGATAGCTTAATTTATAGTGCACCTACTGAGTCGGCGGTCCAGGGTTCGAATCCCGGCCGGGGCAAATATTTGTGAGATGTGTATTTGTTCCTGACTCAGGAACAAATACAAAGGAATCACTCAGGAATCCTGGGTCATGGATGTTATCTATGTGGAAACTGGATAAGTGGAATCGCAAGGGACCGGCTGTTTAGTTCCGCTTATCCAGGTTTTCCACTTATCCAGTTTTCCACTTAACCAGGTTTAAATAAAACGTTTTCTCACTAACAGAGGCTCTCGCTAACAGAGGTTGTGGATGCTAGTATTGTCGCTTATAGAGGTCAGGTATAAAGATATGGTCAATAAAAGATCAAGACGTAAATAATCCTCTTTTATTAAATATGTATGTAGAGGTGTTGGTGTCCACTGCACTACTCTCTCTGCACATTTTTTTAAAAACGGAATCTATATACGTTTTTTTAGGGTTCCGTAGCCAAATGGCAAAAAACGGAACCCTTATAGATTCGTCATGTCTGTCTGTCCGTCTGTCCGTCTGTCCGTCTGTCTGTCCGTCCGTATGTCACAGCCATTTTTTTCCGAAACTATAAGAGCTATACTGTTGAAACTTGGTAGGTAGATGTATTCTGTGAACCGCATTAAGATTTTGATGCAAAAATAAAAAAATAATAATAAATATTGGGGGCTCCCCATACTTAGAACTGAAACTCAAAATTTTTTTTTTCATCAAACACATACGTGTGGGGTATCTATGGATAGGTCTTCAAAAATGATGTCGAGGTTTCTAAAATATTTTTTTTCTATACCGAATAGTTTGCGTGACAGACGCTTCCAAAGTGGAAAAAAGTTGGTCCCCCCCCCTCTAACTTCTAAAATAAGGAAATGAAAAATCTAAAAAAAACATATGATGTACATTACTATAAAAACTACCAACGAAAATTGTTTTGAACGAGATCTAGTAAGTAGTTTTTTTTTAATATTTTAATACCTAACTTTGCACCTAATTTATATGGGGCGCTATACATACCAGGTGCAAACTTAACTTAACCACTTAGGGATGGAAAGTGTTTGTACGGAACCCTCGGTGCGCGAGTCCGACTCGCACTTGGCCGGTTTTTATTAATCCTTCTAACCATCCATCCACTCTTAGAAAAATTATAAATATTAGCCTTTTTGCAAATTCTTCAGCTTTTTCTTTTATCATTGGTCCATTAACTGGTAAATTTTTTTCTTATACAAAATACGTAGTTAAAACACGAACCATAATGTTAACGAAAGAAACTACCCTCCTTGTGACGGTTTATTAAAAATACAAATTTTATAACGCGAGCTATTCCACTCATAGAGGTTTCGGAGACGGCGACTTCCAGTTACAGAGGTAAAAATAAGAAATTTTCGAAAAAATGGATTCCGCTTATAGAGTTCCCAAAATTCCACTTATAGAGGTAATTCGTTGCCAAGGGACTGGAACCGAGAACTTGGGTCCACTTAAAGAGGTTTTCCACTAACCCACAGGTTCCACTTATCCAGTTTCCACTGTATATGTATTTATTTTGCTAAGTTTTGCTTAGTTTGGGACTAGGTCGATTTGGGTAAGATACCTTAATATTTATCGTGACGTATGAGACGACCTGGAACTTGAATTTTTCCTCTTCTGTTTTCAATTACATATATATATATATATAATACATAATAATTAGTGAATACTTTTGTCAAAATGTTTTAAGACCTTCTAAGGGCTACTTTTATTTAAATAAACTACATTTTCGATATCGCTTGACAATGTCTGTTATCAAACCCCGTTATCACTTGGCGAAGGCCGTCCTTATCAGTCAGTCTGTCCGTCTGTACACATGTTTCCGAGATGGGTTCTATTTTAATATTAATATAATATTATAAAATTGTAGATTTGTATTTAAAATAAATTTTCTATGGATCATGATTTCAGGAAAAATCTTAATAGCGTGATGCAGGATCGTCTTGTGTTTTGTATGGGCGCGCGGCGTCATGCCAGTATGTCATAATTCCGTTGTCCTCTCATCACGCCGAGACGGCTGGACAAATTTCAACCAATTTCGGTACAGGGATAGCTGGACATCCAAAGATGGTTATAGGATACTTTTTACCCGGCTACGGTAAATAACAACATAAGGTACACAATAACGAAAAACGATCCTGCATCGCGTTAAGATTTTTCCTGAAATCTTGACCTAGAAGGTCTACGAGAGAGGTTTATGAAGTAATCAAAGGAACCCAAAGCGAGCAAGCCATCGAACTACAAATCTCTATTATGTAATATTCTTATCAATTGCCATACCAACACGAAATGTAGAAACATTCAATGGAGTTATGATCACAATAGGTGTATGTCTAAATTGACCAGAATCACTGATCAGAATGTCTAGCATAACTATGTCGCGCGGCAAATATTACCTATCCCTATTATTTCAATACTGTGTGAGCAAAACAGTTGATACTCAGTCGCACGACAAGTGAAGTTGCGGCAACCTGGAAAATGAGATAGGAATGCTTTTTCTGTCATTCACTGTACCCTGGCACTACTAACCGCTAAGTTCAGCCGTGCTACGGTAAAAGGTCGTATCTTTACTTGAATTTCATGGTAAGATACGACTTTCTAACGTAGCCAGGCAGAGTTGAACAAGGGCGAGTGATAGTGTGGAGAGGTACTTCGCTGTGGAAACCAATACCTCGGGCAATTGCGCCTCGGTCTACGTTGATCGTTGTGGAGAACTTTGGGGGAGGCATTTGTCCATCAGTGGACGTCTGTCGGCTGATATGATGATGATGATGAGATGACGATTAGTGAATTCAGACGGCGCTCGATAGTGATCGAGAAAATATAAAAATCGATACATTTAATATGTCTGTGGTCAGCAAATTGCCACCATTGGCCCATGGATTAACTGAGAACCCAGAAGTTAACTATGAAACTTACCCATCAGAACTGCTTTGTGCTTTGCGAGTGTCTGTAACAAAAAAAAAACAGTTATAAAGGTTAATATACATGATTACATAATAGTTGATACTTCGTCCGCATAAATCTTTTTTCTTAATCGTAGCCACTTGGAAAGCATCCTATAACCATCTTTGAATGACAGGGGGCCTATTATAGTTGTTTTTATAACGTGATAAATAAGTGACAAAGCATCTGTCAGTCACACTCGCATTTTGTCTCAACGTGACGGATGCTTTCGTCACTTATCGCGTGATAAACGCAACTATCATAGGCCCCCAGCTTCGTAGGTATGTATCAAAATTGGTTAAAATTCAGACGTTTCGGCGTGATGAGAGGACCAATAATTTGTTAACAATAGATGGCGTTGTCGGCGGCCTGTTAAGATTTTACCTTAAATAATGAGTTCGGAAAAGAAAAATGAAAAAAGTGGACATGTATGATGTAGGTACTGTTATAAAGCCTTTTCGCCAAATAATGTACCCCGAATTTTCACTCCACTCTGACGGGTAGAGTGAAAAATTATTCAACGAATTTTCAGTCTACCCGTCAGATTAGAGAGAAAATTCGGTGAAAAATTATTCGGCGAAAAGGCAGATCGCCGTTATGAAGTTATGTGAACATTGTACCTAGGTACCGATAGTACACTAAGCTATCCGCTGACACGAATTCTGGCTAGCCTTAGTCTAAACAGAGTCGTGTTCTGCTGACGGTCACAGACGGATTGTTTTACATACACTGCTTTAAACAGGCGCCATACAGCATGGTACAATTTACTATTAAATTATTTTTTCTCAAGCATGCAATGAAATATCGTCATAACGTGCGTTAAAACAGGCTTCGAAGTATCACGTTTCGGGCGGAACAATTCGAGAGAACTGTAAAGGAATTTCATACAAAATTGAAGGCCTTAGGCCGGGAAGTTTTTTTTAAACATGGCGTCCGTGTTCATGAACGGGCCAAACAGTTGAATTATGTTTTCTTTAGTGGTGTATATTTTTTATTTTATTGCACATATGTTTGAGAATAACACTACGACATGCCTTAGCCGTGAAAAGGGCTTGCCGGCTTCGTATCACTATGCCGCTGACGTCGGCCGTCTATACCTACTCAGCCGGCAAGCCCTTATTTCCTGGCGTCGGCAGTGATGTACTATTTTTTTTCGATAGTCCTTTCAAAAAGAATCTGTTGAGAAACAGGAAAGCGTCTGGACATCACAACATACAAACGTCCTCATTTCATTTCTCCTCATTTCATCATTTGAGCCAAGCTAAAACTGAGGCGCCTCGCTCGGTGAAAAAGTACTCAACCCTTATACATTGGGGTGCCCATACACGATGTAAATTAAAGTGGACAGCAGCGGCCCCGCCCTACTGATAATGTCAAATTAATTTACTTTCAATATGTTTTACATTAATATTGATTATCCGTAATGGAGAGCGTTAAAAGGCCTTATACATTTTAAAATATATTTTTTCCAGTTATTACAAATATATTGGTAATTTCAACCAACATTTTGAAGTGAACAATATTTTTCTACGAATTTTAGGTAGTATTTCATGCTTTTATTGCGTGCAGTCGAAAATAAGTTGATAAAAACAGTTTTCTGCGTGAATTTTGTCAATTTCGAATAGTATTTGAAACAAAAATCATCAATGAAAAGTCCAAACAGTAGGTTTCGAACAATAAATCGCAATAGCCCTGTTCTAAGTAGTAACACTGATAATATGTTAAGAAACATGTTTGATCGTAGAGAAAAATGTCTAAAACAATCAGTATTTTTGAACAAGGAGCCTTTACTAACTATACCACTAGAATAGAGTTCAATTTAAACCCTGACCAGAAACATATAATTTCACTAGAACTAATTTCTTACACTGGCAATGATTTTATGATGGTCTGTCAACAAAGTCAATGTCATTCGTTGTGCTTTCTTTAAAAGACAAATATTTTCAAAATGTCCAAAGAAAATGCCGAAAATCATTCACAGTCGTGAACGTAATATTATATATAAAGTGTACACGTGTTTACTACACGAAAAACAGTCAGGAAAATAGTGCATTCCATTAAATGACATTACGAGGTTAACATAGTGGAACTGACAGGTATTTAAACTAATGTCATTATAGTGGGTTGCGATTGGTTGCAAAGTTGTTGCCATATAAATCTTACAAATAGCGCTCTCTTGACAATCCTCATATATTTCTGGTCAGGCTTTAACCAATTTTCAGGTTTACCTATAAGATGCTTTAAATCTCTTTGCCATGTCGGTTTTCGGGGATTCGATCAACAACAGTGAATGCACAAAGAGACAATTTTCGGATCTAGGTCGAGAAAATATTGGTTTGCTACCTTTGGGGCTTAGAACCAACACAAACTTGCATTCAATGACGTCATGTATTCTTGAATTTGGTCCATGTCAATATTACTACATACGTATTATACAATTCAAGATTTATATTAGTTTTGTATGGTCATGATTTCAGGAAAAATCTTTAGCGCAATTCAGGATCGGCCCATTCAAAACAATAGATTATCATAAAGTAGACAGGAACAAATATTCGAGTTCATCACACAAATATTTGCCCCGACCGGGATTCTAACCCAGGACCGCTTAGTAGGGTGCACCACAAACTGCCCCAATCGCGTCGTTTGATAAATATGTAAATGTACAGTCGAGTTCATTTACATCTACACACTTACGAGAACAAAAATATCTGAACACGATTTTATGCTCCTGACAATAGGGTCGTGTTCAGATATTTTTGTTCTCGTAAGTGTGTAGATGTAAATGAACTCGACTGTACATACATAATATACTAATAGTCAGATTAAATTGAGCACCCATCTTTTGTCCAGAAGTCGAACCTACTAATCGATAGGCGAGGGCCCTTGGGCCTCAAAAGACTGATCGATTGGCTAAGGGTCCCTTAGAGGGGTCTTAAGGTACCTTTGTATCTTGTGAAAGATACTTAAGTATATACTTGCTTATGTATAGTGTTCCAATGACTTTTATACAGGGTGGCGCAGAATTGGGTCAGGGGAGTTTACTAGATTTGCAGCCATGGGGAATTTGTAATTTATCCATTAATTTATAAACAACTAGCGACCCGCCCCGGATTCGCACGGCTGCAAAGCTGATAAATTATGCATTTATTATGCATATAAAATTTACTCTTGAATCACTCTATCTATTAAAAAACGCATCAAAATCCGTTGCGTAGTTTTAAGGCGACTCCGTACGTGGAATGGTGATTTTTAAAGTCCTAAGGCTCGTAATCTAGCCAACGGAAAAATCTGAAAAAAATATATGTTATTTTTGACTATTTCTTCTAAAAAATTATAGTTGGATTTTTTTTTAACGCAATAATTACTATGGAAAAAATAATGTTGAAATAGGGTCGTTTTCAATTTTCAATTCCCTAAGGCTTCTAAACTACAAATGATATTTACACGGCTCTTTCGCAAGAACATTGACAATTCATTGATCTTTAATCGTATTGTTTAAAAGGTAGTAAAATGTAAATTCGGTCTAATAAAGCATCAAAAAAACTGAGTTTCCGCGAGCGCGGCCGTGCCCGGGCTGCGAGCTCAGTGTTAAGGTGGTTTTCCACCGGCGAGGCGTGGCGGCGCGTGGATGGGCGAGAATTGAAATTAGTACGGCAAATTTTCAATCCCCGCCACGCGCATCTTCGGTGGAAATAGTAAGGCGACGCGTGGATGCGCCGGGCTTGAATTGAAATATTTGTTTGTGTAAAAATGAACCTTATTGCTTTTAATACAGGGTAGAGATTAAATCTGATTTTTCCACCGGCTAAGCGGGAACACGAGTGGTGAGGCGTGGAGTGACGGGACGGGGCGGGAATTTTAATTTGTATTGCATTTTTTCAATCCCCTCAAAGCGCATCTTCGGTCGGTGGAAATAGTAGGAATTGGCGGGGATGTGCGGGACGAGAATTGAAATATGTGTTGGTGTAAAAATGAACCGTCTTGCTTTCGTCAGATTATAAATTAATTAACAGAAAAACCGCTTCACGCGATCGATAGGCGTTTTGTTATTCGTTACCGCTGCCGTTTATGTCTTGATTTTCTTTTGACGCTTAAGTATAGCTATCAAACCCACAAATACCTACTTATGACTTACCTATCTAAGAACTAAAATAAATAGATATAAAACAAATATTCATTTGACTTTTGTATTGTAAAAGATGACAGTAGGTAAATAAGAGATCATCAATAAATAAGAACAATATTAGATTGTTTTAGATCCCCGATTAAGGATATAAATGTGAATTGATTTATTTGATAGTAGGTGGCTTTGTGGTAATAAAAATCATTAAGAGTACATTCTCGTTAAAAAAAAGATTGTTTTAAATAAATATTTTAAATTTTAAATTGTAGTTTGTCTTACCTTATACAAACAACTAGTTTTTCCATAGTACTGACAGCTTTTCTGTAGTTGGTATCTTTTTTTTAGGGTTCCATACCCAAAGGGTAAAAACTGGATCCTATTACTGAGACTTCGCTGTCCGTCCGTCCGTCCGTCTGTCACCAGGCGGTAGGTCTTCTCACATTATAATAACAACTCAACGGCGACTCGATTCTATGCCAAATATTGAAATTTAAGCCCTATGTCATATTTACTAGGTTTAATTTAAAAAAATGATATTAGTAGTGGACGACGCGTCGTACATTTTTTGTAATTAGACCTAGTAAATATGACATAGGGCTTAAATTTCAATATTTGGCATAGAATCGAGTCGCCGTTGAGTTGTTATAATGTGCGAAGACCTTAATGTCAACCGCGAGCTCGGTCAGGCACGCGAGGGCTCGCGCGGGCTCGCGATAGCTATTAATGCCAATTTTTAGTGGAAAAGGGCCAGCGCGATTTCAATTCTCGCCCATCCACGCCCGGCCACGCCTCGCCGGTGGAAAACCACCTTAAATCTAACCGTCGAAGGGGAAGGCTGTGTCACTTGCTCTCGCGATCCATCTAGTTACGGAAAATGGTTATAGTACCGGATCCCGCGGAGGTTGGATCTGTCTTCGTGCGTTTGAAGTGTATTTAAAGAGAGTGTAGTTCGTTTTTTCACACGACTACGCTATGGGACATAACAAAATGCACTCATTTTCATATAGAATTAAATTCAACTGTTTTTTTTCGTATTTAGGTATCTATTAATTTTAAGTACTTATAAAAAAAATTGTCATTGCTTAGCATTCCCGGACACATTTGGATACTTAGATATTCTCAGTCATGGGCCCACACCAGACAGGATTCCCAGAAAATAACACTTTTGGTGTGGGTTTTAGGACCCTTCTCTGTGTAATATTAAAGTACCTTAGGTATTTCGGTTAGTAAAAAAAATCTGATAATACAGATATTTAAGTATGATAACGTCTAATGATCTTTATTAATTCAACCCTAAGAGATATGAATATCGTAATGCAGAACAAGTATTGTTCGTTTGAATACCATTGTAATATTCGGTAAAACGCTAATTTACGAATACGAATATTTATTGTAAGTATTCACATTCGTTGCGTCACTAGTACAGTACATGACATATGATATAAAAATACATTATCAAAAATTACAATAATTTTCTAGTTCAAGAAGGCAAGTGACAGTTTTGGCATGAGGGCTTATTTATGTAAATATAGTCAGAATACATATTTGCATCAATAAATTTCCCACTTCATATTTAAATCTAAATGAGCGTTAGTAATTATTGACATATCCGTGGGGCCTAGCTAGACATACCTAGCCTGGCCATAAGTTCTGTTTCAATTGTTTACCGTTTATAAAATAAAAACCTGATTTTTATTACATATCGTTTAAAAGCCATATATTAATGATCGGATTACAGTTGAATTAATGAAAAAATATATAACTCTAGTCTAAACTCATCGTAATGCCCAGACTTGATTTTTGACTAATGCTCAAAATTCTTCTCTCTAAGTTTGCCAGAGGGCAATGAAACGATCTTGGATCAAATTAATCGATCGCGGAAGGAACGCCAAAACCCAAATAGCTTACGTAACTCAGACAACCGCTAAACTTAAGTAGGGCTGACACGTTTGCCGCATGTCAACCGATCTGCAGATCAAGAAATCTACACCCACCCGATAAAATTCGGAACTTCTAAGTTAACGTAATAAAAAGATACGGCTCTTTATGCCGCAAAAAAACGTATCTACGCTGGAAAGGAAAATTATCCAAGAGACACGGAGCTAACTTTACAGGAATTCTAAAAAACTACGAACTTTTTCAAAAAAATAAAAAGTTATTAAATATTCTGTGGACCTACTTTTTAAATGAAGCATTTTATAATGTCGCTTTTGTTATTTTGTCTATTAATGGAATAATTTAAAATTTAGCGTCGCTTACGCAAAATGGCTGTCAAAATAGAATTAGGTAAAATTATCTAATCGACACGCTTCCCGAGATATTAGTCAGGTAAAATAGTATAATCTACACTATTTTACCTTACGAACTTTTTCAAAAAAATAAAAAGTTATTAAATATTCTGTGGACCTACTTTTTAAATGAAGCATTTTATAATGTCGCTTTTGTTATTTTGTCTATTAATGGAATAATTTAAAATTTAGCGTCGCTTACGCAAAATGGCTGTCAAAATAGAATTAGGTAAAATTATCTAATCGACACGCTTCCCGAGATATTAGTCAGGTAAAATAGTATAATCTACATTTTACACAACAATCAACACAGTAAACAATATCTATGTGCATACGATGCTCATTTTATATAAACAATATCATGTTTTTTACATGTTGCTTTTGTTATCTTGTCTATTAATGGAATATTTTAGGATTTAGCGTCGCTTACGCAAAATGGCCGTCAAAATAGAATTAGGTAAAATTATCTAAACGACACGTTTCCCGAGAAATTAGTCAGGTAAAATAGTATAATCTATTACACAACAATCAACACAGTTAACAATATATATGTGCATGCTCATTTTATAGTCAGGTAAATATAAAAATGTGCATAAATCAGCATGAAATAAATCAAGAAAAATTATCTAATCGCCTTTGTAGGAAATATTTCAGACATGAAAATCTATTTATCGTACAATAAAACCTCACGATTAATGTTTTAATTAGAGGAAAATATTTATTTTCAAACATTAAAATTAATGAAGTGACATTTAAAGTTCTCTAAGACAAAGACTTATGGTCCAATTACGCAAATACAAAAAAAAACCTGCTTTAGAAATGTTAAAGATTTATTCATCAGATATCACGTGAAATTTCAATTTTATTAATTTTTATGTGTGATCTGCTGAAAGATTTCCAGTAGTTCTAGACCAATGTACGTATGGTAGCAAACGATAGCTATGTCTAATGAGAACAGCACAAGAGTTCTCAAGACTGCAGTCACTCGGTACTCATTAAGGACGAACTACGTGAAATTTCAAGTTTTACAATTGCAATGAGATAATAATTATCCTATCCTAACAAGAATAACAAAACTACCTACAACTCTGTGTGGTATAAGTGACGTCTCGTAAGACACTGTTTGAGTGAGATGGCGTTTGGGTCCATCAAGCGAGTCCAAAGTAATGCCTTAGCGCCACAGACACAGATTTACACCGCAGATGGGCCTAACGGCCTTTATAAATATATTGAATTACTACTAAATGTGTGATATTTTATAAAACAGAACCGGTAAAGTTCAAGATAAGCGACAGTAGTCGATCAAAGTCATATCAGGTAAAAAAGGATAAGCAACAATGGTTTCATAGTATCAAAGCAGGTAAATTTGGATAAACGCCAATAGTTAAGATACGACCATCAGGTAATTTAATCTATGTTATTTTTTTTATAGAATCTTATATCGATTCTGTTTAATAATGTGGAAATACCACATTTTTACTTTTTGGCTAATGCGCATAAGCATTTTAAACACACATGACACAGAGGGCGCTCCAGTAGCGAAGAATTATGGAATCAAAGATTTAGTGTGATTGACGTAACGATATGATAGCTCAGTTGGTAGAGCACTACGCCGGAAACTTAGGGTCGCAGGTTCGAGTCCTGCTTACATTGCAGTGGATCACATTCAATTTTTCTTTCATAATTTACCTTTATGTTTATTTTATCATAAAGACAGGTAAAATGCCTCAAACGACATTAACATATATTTTACGATCAGGTAAAAACAGTTAACCAACAAGTGCAAGGTTAGTTGCAATAAAGAAAATTATCCAAGTTTTTGATCTGTTTTGACAAATAAGTAAAAAAGCTCTAAGGTTCATTATTATGCAAAAAACTTTTTATGTAATCTCCATTTTGCTAAAAAAACCTCAAAAAAGTAGAAAAAAAGTAGAGATTCTCTAAATCACCGACGGGATAAGCAACACAAAAGTCGTCAGACAGATGTATACGAGACCCAACCCATTCGATGCAGAAAAATCTGCCGATCCCAACAGTGTGTATAACTCAATATCCCCAAAAATGTCGCTTAGATAAGTTCTCCTTTCCAGCATCGGCATATTTTGACACTCAAGTAAATTAACATTTATAGGGTATCCATTGACCTTGAACATTGAAATTAGCCAAAAAATTCGTCTAGTAAAATATCGTCAATATCAACAAGTATAGGGGAAAATCTGAGAACATTACTAATGTAGTCATAAAAAACTATCACTGTTTATAAGTAGGTAAAGGACGTAAATCCGTTTTCCAACGGTAAAGTTGAGTTTGTCGCTCTATTATTTATAGTTTATCTTTTCATTAGAGCAGCATGACCCGGGGGATAAAGCTGTACCTCCACTACTATGTTAAAATATCGGTTCATCCGCTGGGTCACGATATGATTTATTTATTAAAAAACGATATTTTTTATTTCTGCATGATTTTACACGTATAATCAAGAATCTTGTCGGCATTTTAACTATTTTTGGTAGGTAAGTACCTACACATACAAAAGAAACTAAAAAGTATTTTTCGATGCGAGACTTCCAAATGGCCAATTTCACTTATTTTTTTGGAAAATAGCTTTAACGCATTTTATTTTTAATATTATACTGTAGTGGGTAAATAGATATTTAGTAATCCGCAATAATTATATCATTGTTTAAATGATTTATTTTACTTCGAGATTTTTCAATGCCTTTATTATAAGGTTTGTTGATATTCAACTCTCGCTCGGACTATGCGAGTGTATGAAGCTGCTTGGACGCCACTCAACGAGATTATGGACGAAGTAATGTTCCGGGGGCGCACGGTCGGCGGGGGGAATTACGTTAGGCTCCGCCCAGATCCTCAAGGACGTTGGGATTAGGAGTCGCCTTAAAGATCTAAGCATACCTACATAGGGACAGACAGACAGGAAGCGACTTTGTTTTATACCATGTAGTGAATTAGTGATAGTGAAGTGATAGTGATGTAATAATGATGTACGGAAAAATCTCACAGATCTTTAGTTAAAATCCGGATTGGATGACCATAAATATGTACGGGACAGTCTATTTTTAAGTTGTAACAATTTAACAACTAACTCTAAAAACTCTCTTACTAACTACAAAAAACGCCACTTAAGTAATGTGTTACTATTGTAACACTATATTTCTTTGTGAAACTTACCTACATGACGAAACCTGGGTCCCATTTCACGCGAAGGTCTCTTTTCGACTTCTTATATTAGAAAGAGACTTCCGCTTGTAATTTTTTATTTGTAGCTATACGTGAAATGGGCCCCTGGTCTTAGTCGATTTATTACTTTGGGTAAAAACATATCTGCAAGAAAGGTATAAATTAAAAATAATAATTCACGAATTGTTATCTGCAGATGGTCAAAGTAGCAACACAATGTAGGTATCGACATTTTGTTTTTCTTTTTTTTTACAATAACATGACATGACTAACATACGTCTTATGATAACGCCAAAGTTATTCGCAAAAACGAATTTGACAATTCGAAATTCAAATATGCAAATTTATTTTGGTCAAGTGGTGAAAATATTAACTAAAAATTGCTCATACAAAATGTAGGTGAGCTATTAGACGGCAGCGCCGTATCTGTTAGCAAAAATAATTTTGTTTTAAATATAGAACACGTCCTATACAAATACGTACTTAAAATGTGCTGCGACAAGGTCCTAACTGAGTACAGTAATGCGCATGCATGGTACTTTTTCAGAATATCCACAATGGGCCAGCTTCCGTCCTGATTAGAGTGACGTGGGTTTATGGGGTTAGTGAGATAATCCTAGATTTGAACGAATGAATGAAGAAATTGAATGACATTTTTAATTCCTTACTTTTTTACTTCACATAGTGATAAGACTCGGAATTAGCTATATTTTTAAGGTTTTTTTACGTGCCTATAAATGAGTTACTTATCATAGCATAATTAGATTAACTATAGTTGTGTTTGTGTTTTGGTGCATGACGCAGACCATTAAAAATTATATTTTTAGTAGGTATTATCCATACGACACTCCAAAAATTTATCTAAAGTATCCTAAAGCTGTAGTTAGTTGTAAATATTTTACTAATAAATAATGAGTGAAACAAGCTTTAAAATAGACAGTTGACTTTTCAAACTAATTACTAAAAAAATTGTATCTGCTTCGAAGACGAAGTTACAAATGCTTAGCATACTCATTAATCTCATTATAATAATATCAGACAACCTCACACAAATCGATCTAGTCCAAATTAAGCTCAAGAAGGCTTGTATTATGCTACTAGACAACGATATACATACTTATATATAGATAAATATATACTTAAATACGTAGAACAACCATGACCCAAGCACAAATAATATTTTTTTAATATGATGTGCAATTATAAAGTGTAGATTTTTAAATTACTAACTTAAATGTGCGGCGTATTAAAGCATAATTAACAATACCATTAACTTAAGGAAGTAGTGGTATTTAGGTCAACAGAGTTCAACCTCGATAAGTTTTTGTGAATGGGTTATGTGGAAATATACATACATTTAACTAGCTTCCGTTTTGTTATGGCTTATCAATTATATGCAATATTATAGCTGTAAGTATAAACAATGTGGCAATAATATTTCAACTTTGTAATAGAAATGCCTACGGTATGGTTTAATAACGGAAGGGTTAATCATATTCGCTAAACAGCCCTGAACTTTTATAAAACAAACCTATTGGCAGCATAACGACAAAAAAAAAGAGGAAACATTCTTTTGCTTCGGAGAGAAAAATAAGATTGAAAATTAAAATTTCGGAAAGTTTATTATTATTTTTGCTATTATAGTTATAAGGGTTTATTATTTATGTTTTGTTTTATTTGCTATTATAGTTATAAGGGTATATTATTCTCGTTGTCCTACGACACGATTGCCACCTAGCATCATCTGGGCGTTTGATTAGAAATATTAGAATGTAATAATAAAAACTAGCGTAAAATATATGAAAATTGGGATGAAAATGATTAGCCATCTCAATCATACGTATACAAGGAGGTTATTTTTTTATTATATGTTACAATGACGCTGAACCTGAATAGGTATGAAGTTTGTCTTGCCTTCATGTAAGCTGAGCAACGGAGCCACCGAGTCCACAAAAGCAAGGGCATAGTGGTGCTACAATCAGCTTTCAAATGGAAAAAATGTACATACGTCATATATATATTTGCATTATTAAACTAAGCGTCAGTTGCGATTTATCAAGGATTTGCCATAAACCAAATTCAAACCATAGTTTACCGGAATGCTGCTCAATCCCTCGTTCTTCTTGAGAAATAAATACTGAATTCTATTGAATAAAACTTGGTTAGTTTTGGCCTGTTGGTGAATAGTTTTGGCCTCATTATGCAAAAAATACTTGAAATTTGCAGAATATTCACTCACTTTCAACGTCAAATTTGTCGTGGCCAGTGAAATAAATTAGTACTACTAAAAATCTGCAATATGGCATGAGCCGATAAATACCATATTGGGCTATTTGTAATTGCTAAATAATTTCGTCCTCCAGTCCACGGAAGCATGGGCAACCTAGTTAAAAATAATACCGAGCATCTGCCCCGCACGTGGTCTTTGGACAATACCGTCTGCCCTGGGAACTGAATGGGCCTAATTGAAACGGGGCTTATGGGGCAACGCAGATGTTTGGCGGGTTTTTGAATCCGAGCCTACAAACAGGACGTAAGAGCACCGATTTCTGGGGGGACTTAAGTCATTTCGTGGGATGTTTTTGGCATTATTTGTTTAAAATTTGCGAAATGGCGTATGTGAATTGGTTTGTTGGAGAACATAAGTCGTTTGGTTTTTGAACGATATTTTTGAATTATTTGTAGAATTTTAGCGGATAAAGGACGTGAGTGCATTGGTTTTTCGGAAAAATAAGTCGTTTTTATTTGTGGAATGTTTTTGGAATTATTTGACCAACTGCATTATACCCACGTGTATTGATTTTCGAAGCGTATTGGTTGTTTAACCCCTCGTATGCAATGTCGAAATTTTGCTGATCAAATTGAAATGAACTGATATTTTAACGTAAGGTTCAAATGTCCCGCACGGTTCCGTGCCAGCATACGACGGGTTAAGCTGATTTTTGATGATTTTATAAATTCTTTTTGCATTCAATTCCGAAAAAGATTTCTCTTTTCGTTTCACCAACATAGTTTTTTAATTTTAAACAGCTCCTGATATGATGTGGGTACCTAAGAATAGCCTATCTATGCAAAGAATTGAGCTTTAATCCCAGTTTAAGCTTTAAGTTGTCCGAAATTCACTGTAAACAGGAGCATAGCTTCTTTCCGCTTACTTCTCAAAAGTTCACTCACAGAATAGTTATTTATTTAATGATTGTAGCCTTGCCATTTATCTTTTGTGCGTCTTCAGTAACGCATCTATATTTTGCGTGAAACATCAAATTTTAATCAACAAAAATACGTTTTAATCTCAGCACGAACGCTTGGCATAGTTCAAACGTCTCACAAAGCGGGAACGCGCATAACTCGAGGGTCGGCTTATGTCGCTTATGTCGAGTTATGTTGTTACACGATACATATCGCAGTAGATATAGCTGTAGAACAGTAACACGGAAAATGCACCCAAACGCCTACAAAACACAGACGCGCGCTCCAAGCAGAGTCCAAAAAAAATTGTTGCTATTCTGATTTCGTATGGCGAGAACCGGAAATTACCGGTTCCAGTACTGGATTTCTATAGAAAATCTACAGATTTACGCGCAACTCTCAGGGGCATTGAAAATTTAATTTTGAAATAAACCTCGCGTGTAAAGGACCTGCTACCGCCTACAATTTGTCCGCCCGCCTTTAGTATGGCTTAAACTGTAGCTTAATTCCATCCCAAGATAAAAAAAAACCGTTTCTTGAATAGCGAGCTCAAAAAAAAAAGTTATATTGAAATTCACGATCGATGAAATTTTGTAAAATTTTAGAAAATCACGAAAGTTACCGACCGATTTTAGGAAATCAAATTGTACTTTAAAGCCCTTTAGTAGACGCACATTTTGCCATATGGTTCATCTGCGTACCTCTCATATCTGCGGAACTACAGGAAAAAATGTCACAATTTCATAAATCGGGGCTCTATTCGATCCAGGAACCTCCGATGATTGCTTTTATTATGCGATAAATAAGTGATCCGTCGCGTTTTGACAAAATGTTTGTGTGAGTGGCAGATGCTGTCACTTATTTATCACGTATCTAATAAACGTAACCATCATAGGCGCGTAGGAAAACATAAACATTTTCAATGTTAAAACTGTTAATAAAGTACCGGGAGCACACTCTATCCAAAAAGCTAGATCTCTCCCTTTGAGTTCTTATTTTTTGTGCTGGGATCCTGGAATAGATTTCGTAGGGTTGCAGACATAAATAAAACCGGCTCTTGAGCAATAGGTTCGGGATTTGGGGGGTTATTGACTGTACCAAAATTGATTAAACACCTTCCAGCCATTTCGGCATGATGAGCAGACAAAGAAGTATTTACCAACAGATGACGCCATTCGACCATACAATTCCCTAAGCCGTTCTAAAGTTGACTGGTATCGAATGCCTCATGGCACGAAGCAAGCCTTTTGTACGATAAGTTTTTTTTGCAACAAAGATTAAATAAATATATAAATCCTACATCGCACTGTTAGGATTTTTCTTGAGACAATAACCGCTCTCCATAAAAAAACCTGATTTTAAATACAATTTTTTGGTTTTATAATAATATATCACATAAGAGCTGTTAAGGCTATTGAGCTTTGTGATGTCATAACATCATACCATCACTAATGGGATTGAATTTTTAGAATAGCCTCAATCAATTTGGTGTGTCTCGTGACGGCAGCCCGACGAAGACCCCGATGACGCTACGTATTTATTAGTAACGGACCGTCCACACATCCCAATGCATATAAAACGGCATACCTACAGAATGAAAAAAAAACATGTGCACTACCTCGTCATATTTATTCTGAGTCAAGATATGGTATTGATTAAGGGAAAAGTGAGCAATATCTTCAATACCACTTCCATATTACGCCTATGCTTGCTCGTGGTTGCGTTATGGAATTATAATATGGGGTATACTTATTCGGTATTATTTATACGGATACATGGAGAAACTAGTTTGATATCGACAAACAAATACCTAATTTTTAATTTTGTTGTAAAAGCTGAAATGTGCAAACAGTATATCAATATAGCTATGTAACATTGATGTCAGTCTTTTAATTTAGCTTAGGTCCCAACAGCAACTACACTACCTTTGATTAGAAAAACTGCTACATATCTACTAGAATTTAATTTTTTTTAAGTTTAAAAAAGGTTTAAAAATTGAAAAAGGAATGTCCCAATAAGTTTAACATAAATTGTTGTTAACCTACCTACGTGCTTAATAGAAGAGGGGCGTGGGTTCCTTTAGACTGAATTTCAGGCGCGAATTTAAGCCCAACAAAGTATACCAATCACTTTTTTTTTATCCATATAATTGTAGTTTATGTGCCTATTTAAAATAAGTGTGATCTACATCTAATGAACCAAAGTCATAGTATAGTTAGGAATACGTTGAATTAACTCACCCATTTTTCCTTGAAGCGTCATTTCAAACGCTTACAGGAACGCACTACAAAAAAACACCCATCTCCGCCATTTTTGCGAAACTCCGAATACAAATTTAAAAATAGAACGACGCGCCAACGTTGCCAGGGACACATAAGAAACGTTAAAACGCGCGAATTTATCTTTTTATTCGATTTTACACCGAGAAAACGGTTATAGTTATAAATAATTTTCACAAATATGTCCGCGTACTTACAACGCCAAAATCACACTGATATAAATGATTGAATGAGTGAAGCGAGTGACTAGCAGAAATACTGAAGGGAGGAAATTGCTCCCAACTATTCAGCGGTTCAAGCGCTTTGACAAAACACATCATCTTTTTTACCACTATTTTATTCACAAATCGATTATTTGCTTACAAAAAAAATTTTAAAACAAAATAATATTCTAAATGTTAATTTTCGTGTTCAATAATGCCGTGTTTTTAATGAAATAGTGATAGTAAGTTTAATTAAGTGTTCAACTGATGAAAGCGCTATGTTTTTCAAGATGGCCGAACAGTGTGATAGGCGCGTACGGAACTAGCCAATGGCGTTGCGTCGTTTCGATAGCCCCGTTTAGCCGTGGTATTGTAAAAGGTCGTATCCCCATTGGATTTCATACTAATATACAACCTATTAAAGTAGCATTAGTTTTGCGTAGGGCAGTGGCTCTGAAAGTTTTGTAAGGTGCACTCGGCTAATTCCGAAAATCGGGCTATTCCGAAAATGACCCTTATCTACTAAACGCGGCAACATTATTTGCTCTGGCTACACTCCCTATGAAGTTCAAGTATCTCCCTTGCCGCGTCAGTTAGCTTGAGACGCTAGCGACAAAACTACGCGCGTGGCGCATCAGATTAGTGAGCGAGTGAAAAATTCCCGCCTTTTTGACATTCGGAATTAGACGACCATCGCTAACTCTGTAATTTGGTGAGTAAATGAATTGACTGCTTTTGTGTTTAAGAGATTTTCGTTTTTTAGCAATTTTAAATAGAGTTAATCTATTGTAGCTTGTATTTTATTAAATTTTCAGATTTACCCGAAGTGGGGAATTCCGTGGCCGGAATTATCCGACCTTGTTTTTCAAAGTGACAGCCAGTGGTTCTCAAACAATCAAAATTAAGTTATTGACGCGATGTGTAAGTATAACCAGGCGGGGCGCACTCCGCGATTAACGTTTCCCGCTACAAGTACATGCCGGTCCCCAGACCAGTGTGGCATATTCAGTGGCTGCCACGCTCTGCCTCGGAACGCACGTACACGTACACGATACTAGCGCCCACGCTCTACCGATTTACGTCGCAAGTGAACGTGCCGCATTTGTCTTTTTATACTAGTAGTGAAATGAATAAAAAGATAGCTAAAAACATTTGCATCGTAGCGGGATGCAGGAATTTGCTCGAATTACCATATACCACTATTATATTTAACAGCCACCAATTTTAACCATTTGTAATGTGTCATGTACTTATAACTATATTATAGCGCGTTATTAACTTATTAATTTATTACTTATCGTCCTTTGTAAACGAAATCAGTATTTATTTTTATTACTCTATCGCTCCACCACGCCGTACTATCGCTATTTTTGTATTTGTAACGTTGCATTCTTTTAAATACGTATTGTATTGTTAAAAAAAAAAAGATTTTGTATTGCAGTGGTTCGCAGCAATGCCAATAAAATGTGGCATGTATTCAATTTGTGTAAATTTAGAAATGTATCATTTTACAGTTAAATAGTGAAATAATATACCGGGTGATCAATCCAAATGAGTCAGTAGGGAGAAAACGAAAACTATAAGAGATAGGGAAATCTGTTCTTAGGAACCATGGCTTCGATTTTAGATTTATCAAAAACTGCATTCAATTTTTTTTCGTATATCTCATGCATAACCCGGAATCGAACCCGGTCGAAATTGAGTAGAGAAAATAATAATAATTAAGATGTCAATCGATCCTATTTTTTATTGAGAACAAATGTCTGTAGGGGTTTACATACATTTAGAGTGCTCTAAGAATCAGAAATTGCTGTTAAAGAGTGACATTCCTATAAGGTACGAACATTTGACTTTTTTTTTTATCGAAAAGCAAATATGAAATTGTTTCCAATATCCTCATAATTCAACAAAACAATTATTGTATGACAACTATAAACATAAACGGGAATTATTATGGTCAAAATGGAAAAAGTTATTTTTCCATACCTAGACAGCACGCATATTTTTATGTAGCGTTTTCAGCTTTAACAGCAATTTCTGACTCTTAGAGCACTCTAAATGTATGTACACTTATACAGATATTTGTTGCTAATAAAAAATAGGATCGATTGACATCTTTTTTTTTCTTTTTATCCTCTTCAATTTTAACCGCGTTCGATTCCCAGTTATGCATGAGATATACGAAAAAAAATTGAATGCAGTTTTTAATAAATCTAAAATCGACGCCATCATGGTTCCTAAGAGCAGATTTCCCAATCTCTTATAGTTTTCGTTTTCTCCCTACTGACCCATTATGATTGATCATCCTGTATATAATGTATAAATAATATAATTTGCTCTCTATATTGAATGCAACAAATAAATGGTCAATACATTATTATTTTATTTAATCGTTGATAACCCTCGCTAGCGTCGATGCGACAAGTGAGCCAATTCATTTTCACCGTTATTACACAACCCCAACGTTCCGTTTGGCTTGAAAGCCGTGAAAAGGGCTTGCAGGCTTCGTAGGTATCGCTACGGTCGGCCGTCTATAATAGTACATTACATCAGAGGCCGGGAAAATGAGGATTTCCGGCCAAGTAGGTATATACGGCCGAGCGAGCGTGCGAGCGAGGCCGGATAGTGATACGAGGCCGGGAATCCGTTTTCACGACGAGGCATGTATAGTGCTTTTCTCAAACATACAATGAAATAAAAAAATATACTTCAAAGAATAACACTTAATATTGTTTGTCCGATATTTTACGAATTTGACCGAATTTTAAAAATCCGATTTCAGATTCTGACTCAGGAGCCCCAAAAACCCCCGGATACCGAATTTCAGCCTCCTAGGACCAATTTGAAATTTTCTCCATACAAATCGTTTTTTTTCGACATTTTCCGAATTTGACCGAATTTTCGGACAAGATTTCAGATTCATATTTTTGAGCCCCGAGAGCCCCCGAATCCGAATTTGACCGAATTTAAAAAATCCGATTTCAGATTCTGACTCAGGAGCCCCAAAAACCCCCGGATACCGAATTTCAGCCTCCTAGGACCAATTTGAAATTTTCTCCATACAAATCGTTTTTTTTCGATATTTTCCGAATTTGACCGAATTTTCATACAAGATTTCAGATTCATATTTTTGAGCCCCGAGAGCCCCCCGATACCGAGTTTTAGCCGCCTAGCACCAATTTGAAATTTTGAAAAAAAAAAGTCGCCATCTTGAATTTTTTTTTCCACAAGTGTCTAACAACCAACCTTTAAAAACAAAACCTGCTTTTTGTCAAACCAGCCAGCTGTGTGAATGACCTTGTTGTTGAAACAAAAAAAAAGTTACTTTGCAGGCCTAGGCCTGAAAAGCAGTATGAAATCCCTTTACAGTCCTCTCGAGTTGTTGCGCCCAAAAACCGATACTTCCGAGCCTATTATAAGGAACGCAAAGACAATATTTCATTGCATGTTTGAGAAAAAACTTTTTCACCTCACTAGCTCGGAAAGCCCAGTTTGTTTGTTTGATATCTATTGAGAAAATCGCTTTTTATCCACATGTGGAGAAAGAGTTTTGACGTTTCAACGCAGCTAAAGTAAAATTTGACATGAGCTTATTTTCTGAAAAATCCCGTTTAAAATACCTACATGAAAGCTAATTAGACCTTAGTTTTAATAAATGGCAAATTGGTTGATTATTGCAGATATTTTTCAAAGATATAGTACAAACCCTTATTCTTTTTTCCTCGCTGTAGTGAGGTGAAAAGTTTTGTGTTATACACGGGTGAAAGTTATTTTACGTCTCGTGTATTGAAACACTCGCTACGCTCAGGATTCTATTTTGAACCACTCGCTTCGCTCGTGGTCAATCATAGGATCCTTTCGCTAGCTCGTGTTTCAAATAAACACTCGCGGGTAAAATACAACTTTCCCCCCTTGTATAACAAATAACTATTACCTACTCAGCCGGCAAGCCCTTATTTTCCCGGCGTCTGCAGTAATGTACTATTTTTTATGCCAATCCAAAACTTATATGGGCCAAAAAAAAAACCGGCTAGAAAAGCCACTAATCGAAGAAAAATTTTCACATATTTGTGTGAAAATGAAAACTATTATTTTTTAATCGCTATTTTTTTTCTCTCGTAGTAAATTCTGCTCCACATGTATGGAAAATGTTTTTTTCGGTATGTGGATTTTTATTAAGTACATTATCATTATTTTCACACATATTGTATGGGAATGTTTTCCTGGATTCATGGCGTTGCAAGCCGGATTTTTTTTGTCCTTTTTGCAGGTGTCTTTAGGTACCCTTAAAGACGAAAAATAAAAAATTACAGGGTTCAAACCTAGGTGCCCTGAAAAAATAATAAAAAAATCAATAAAATGCAAAAAGATGGTCAAGATATGTAAACAGGGGGCTATACATCCAGACTTTAAGGGTTAAAGTTTGAGTACCACAGATTCCTGATCGGGTAATTCCGAAATAAAAGCTTGACAAACACACGTATATGTACTTCTATAAGCCTAATCGAGTAAAAAGAGCAGGGAGGGTAATTCCAATCAAAAAAGGAATATGTCCCTTATGCAAGAAGCGCATAAAACTCATTTTCAAGTGTATTCGGATTTACCCGAACCAATTCGGAATTGCCCGTTGGCAACGAAAAAAAAAACTAGATTTGAAATGCTTGTATTTTAAAAAACTTACATTACTTATGAAAAATTCTGTAATCGATTGTTAGGCTATATCATCTAGTAAGTAAGTTATTCACTATTTCCGTCTTAAAACCTTGCCATACTGACTGGTTCATGGAGACACTTACACCTTACCAACTAGTGCAAAAAGCATTCGGAATTACCCGAGTGCACCTTAATACTTTTTATGATGTTTTATTTTTCGTATCAATCTCTTGGTAGTTGTTTGTTAAATTGGTTACGGTAGTTTGTTTACTTTAAATTGAATGTATTACTGATGTTACGTACGAATATAGTGTCAATGAGTAGATACTTAGTAGGTATGTAGTTAATTTATTGTCGGTTTAAACTTTGTTCAAAAATATATTTTTTCGCTGTTATTCTCAACATCCACATAGAAAAATATGTTTTGATATAATTCCCCCCAAATAACTTATTTCAATATTAGTACTTTCAGAATAATATATTACATAATTGTATAATTGAATTATAAAAAAATAAATAAAATAATAATAATATAAATTACTATTTAAATTACTATATACATTACTATTTTTTATTTTATAACAGGTCATGTAAAAAGTTTACATTATTCAGAAAGTATACAAAGGTACCAAAAATTTGTATTTCCTGATCAAAAAATTAGACTAAACCAGTTTTTTCTCTTATGGTTATATATAAGAGAAAAAAATTACTTCGTTTTTTTTACAACTTGGTACAAAGCTTGGTCTAGAAATATAACAACTATTATGATTGTAATTAAGATGTTCTCCCTACAGAATAACCATAATCATAATAATTTATGTAAAGGTATATTTTGTGATGTCATCAAGAAATGCTTTTAAGAAAATTTCGTAAAGGTCTAAAAGTTTTTACAAGTTACCTATAGAGTTAGTTAGTTAGTCTCAATATGAAAATTCCAAATTCATCGTGCTATTTCTCTCGCTCTCGTGTTAAATTGTATTGGAATGAACGAGACTGTGCATTAGATATTATTATTTTTAAACATTGATGTTACACTTGGTTACATTCCGAATATACAATCTTATAATGAGAAAAATTCAAAAAGTAGTCGTGACATTTACAGTTATTTTTTAGTACCTACTAGGTAGTACCTAGGTACTTTACTACTATAAAAAGAAAATATTACGAATATTTTTAGAATATTTAATGATCTCAATGTTTGCATGGTATAACAGTAAATACTTAATAAAATCTTTATCTTTACAAAAAAACTTCTAAAAGTGGGTGAAATTCACAGACAGACATTGTCGGGTTAAAATAAACTTTTTTCGCACTGGCAACATTTAAGTGTCTTCCATTGTCGATGGTGCGAACTTTTCTAAATCCTTTTTTTTGTCCTTCCGTTAATATCTTTTAACTTTTGCGGTTAGAGGGAGTTTTTTAAACGGCGAGGAAAGATTTTCACTGTACTACGCTTGTCTTCGTTCTTCATTCATGAAACTGGGAATGTAATATCAGTTTTTTAGTATCAATAGAATATATATTTGTAAAATTGTAACTGGTTTGTATTTTAGTAATTATTGCAGACATTCAGTGTTTCATTTGGCGGATATGTTCATCTATATTAATAAGAACGTCCTAAATTTTACACAAGCTTATTTTGAAATAATAATAATAATCTTTATTAATAAAAACATAATAATAACAATTACTATAACAAGTCGTACGACACAGAGCATACTTCATACTTATACCTAAACTAGAATAATCCTGTATCTCAGGCTTTGAGAGAGTTCATTTAATTACCTATGTTATAACCTAGTAAAATAATAGGTAAGAAAAAAAGAACAATAAGATCCTGATCCTGCCGATTATATTGTGAACTAGAGTTTTCGTCCGCACCCTTTTCTTTTCTTTACTTCAATATAGACACTAATACCAGAGATGCCATGTATACTTATATACACCAAAACTACCAAATCCCCCGTACGCGTACGCATTAGTATCAGGCGCATCAGAGACAAAGCGCCGCGTTAAAAGATCATATCCATTGTGAGATGATGTAGGTCGGACATGTGCAGTGCTATTCATAAGCGGCGGCGATTCCTACGCCATTTGTTCACTTATTTATTTAAACTTTATTGCTCAAAAGAAAAGTCAGTACAAGTGTCGAATTTAATGCCAAATGGCTACCACTAACACTACCGGCACTGCCATTCAACTATAGGGCTAAATAGAGATAGCTTCAAGTGGGGCAGAGAAGAAAATTATTCGTTCTTAGAACGTTTAAGATACAATTTGAGTAACCAGCACAGAATAAAAAAACAACGGTAGGCAACCTCTCGATCTTCATAAAAACTGCCAGAGACGCGTTCTTAGTTGATTGTTTATGTAAAATGCGACGCAATTGATTAGGGAGCGTTGCGACCCTGGTGGACGCTGGTGCGTAGGATATTTAGCAAAGTTCACAGTGGTACGTGAGTCTGTCTTGATAACTGCTTATTTTTTGCGTTTAACTCATGACCACATGATATATTATGTGTAGCGAGTTTTATCAAAACGGTCGGCTGTTTACATTATATAAATCATATTCAGTGTCCAAAGTTCAAATATCGATTAGAAAATATTGCTCATTGAAAAAATATTACTCAAGGGTTTCACACAGCTATAAGACTTATAAATGGCTACATTTGTTCTTGTCAGAGAAAGCATTAAGTCATGATTAAAAACCGTTGAAATTGAAACATTTACATCATACAACTGAACGAATTTGAAAAATTTCTTATCTACAGAAAACCTTTCAACTCGATACGATGCGATTCACTGCATCAGATCCGATTCCCAATCGCTTGTGCAATCGCTACCGCCTGTAGCCACCCGCTCGCGCTCGTCGCTCGCCCCATGCCCATAAAACCCAAGAGTGTAATCACAGACTCACTTTTCCCTCCCAACACCGTATTTGCATTACTCCAGTTCTACTGTGGAACAACAAATGATTCCTGAACGTTGGTTTGCTAATGGGTGAGTTTGTTTTGCTCGATTCAAGAAGATTACAGTACAGAGAAGTAGATTTTGAAATAATAATGAAATAAACTTTATATCTATACTAGAAGGCCTGCAACTTCGTACGCGTAATTGTTTTATACCGTAGTCGGGTAAAAAGCAATCTATAACCATATTTGGATGTCCAGCTAACCCTGTACCAAAATTGGTTAATATTCGTCCAGCCGTTTCGGCATGATTAGAGGACAAAGGAAATTATTTTCAACAGATGGCGCCAGACTGGCGAAGTGCCGCGCTCCCATACAAAACAAATGACGATCCTGCATCACGCTATTAGGATTTTTCCTGAAATCATTACCTCTCTCCATAGAAAACTGATTTTGAATACAAACCTAGATTTCTATAATAGTATGGAAGATGCTCGGAAATTTTCTTTTTTCATACCTACCCTAATGTGATTACGTTAAAATAAAAAGTTTCCTGTAACTATCTTTGGATATCCATCTATCCCTGTACGGAATTGGTTAAATCCGTCCACTTGTTTCGGCGATGAAAAAAAACATGTGTACCAACAGATAGAGCTGTACAGATAGCACCAATTTAAAAAAAATCCTGTAATATCCACCCCTCTTCATAAAAAAACAGATTTTCAATACAATTTTACGACGCGGTTGGCACGCTGGTTAACCAACTACCTACTGAACCGACGGTCCTGGGTTCGAATCCCGGCAAGGGCAAATATTTGTGTGATCAACTCTAATATTTGTGCCTGGTTCATGGATGTACTTTGTATTTAAGTATGTATTTATCTATATAAGTATGTTTATCATCGTCTAGAGTCCATAACACAAGCCTACTAGAGCTTACTGTGGGACTCGATTGATTTGTGTGAGGTTGTCCGATATTAATTAATTAATTAGTTTATTTATTTTAGAATCTTGAATAAATTATTATGAGAATAATGAATATAAACTTTATTCAAGCGTTACATTGTTTTTGGTAGATCCAGGAATCCAGCCCCTCTAATATCACAACCGACCAATTTATCAGCGTACACGGTTAAACCTCCTTCATAACCTGAGACTAACGTTACTTGAGCCTTCGGACTTGTAATGAAATTCCCTTACCTGCCGCCCGCCCCCCTCATACAATAGATACATACAAATGTTTATATAGCGCTGTGGTTCTCAAACTGTGCAGCGCAGGTAGGGCTGCCATCTCAAAAACCCAGGGCAATTGGCGTGAATCGCAGTTTTTCTCCGGACGTGTCCGAAAAACAATCGATTTATTTTACATTCACTAAAAGCGTCGGACACTTTTTGGAAACGTCCCCGGACGGCCTCTAAACTAGGACAAATTTGTGAAAACCCGGACGGATGGCAACCATATGCGAAGGCCTCAATTTGACGTTTGACAGTTAAGATCTCTTATGATATTTAGGTAAAATTTAATTGATACGAGTGAATATAAATATGCCAACTATTATCACTGAAGTAAAAGAGCGAGCAATACTTAGTTATAAACAGGGTTCGAAAATTCGGATAAACTTTGGCAGCGGGTTTGTTGTTCAATGTATTTATAGGCGGCGTTATTTGAGTTATGAGTGAGATAGGAATAGGATTTGACCATTTTTTGATAAATTTGTCTCCGGATTTAGGAACCCTGCTTATAATGTTAATGCTACTCCATGCAGCGCCTGCTCGAATAACAAAAATGAAAAAAAAAACATCAGATAGGTATTCAGATGAGGAGAAAAAATAAGCACCTAATAAATAGTGCGAATAATTTATCTAATCAATTATATCTATGTGTTCATTAAAAAAATTTTTAACAAAAAATAGAACCGACTTCAGTAAAACTAAAAAGCCAAAAATAACCCGTTCAAGTACAGATTACCTTTGACTCACCCTTTGAAGTCGATCCCAAACCACTCAGTTATTATATTTATATTTTATAGTTTACGTGAGGTTTGGCCCCGACTTCAAAGGGTGAGTCAAAGGTAATCTGTACTTGAACGGGTTATTTTTGGCTTTTTAGTTTTACTGAAGTCGGTTCTATTTTTTGTTAAAATTTTTTTTTTTGCTTTTTAGTGATTGTTAAAAACACTTATGGCAGGGTGATCATGGAGGTCTTAAAGGCATGCATCTCGTTTGAATTATCTCCTAACTCCTAACCGTTGAGGAGTTGTACCTTCCATCATCAGCTCAGCATTGGAAGATGATGACTACCATATGCAAATACTTAAATAGTTTTATAAAATATGTGAAAAATATTATAAGTGCCTATAAAATTTCGGGAATTCCTTCGATTCCTCATGGATCTCGTCATCCGATCTTCACCAAAATTTTATGGGACCAACCTTGAGATGTCTATTCATGAACCTAAAAAGAATTTTCCAAATCGACTCATAAATGACGGAGTTCTGAGGTAACAAACATTAAAAAAAAAAAAAAAAAAAAAAAAAAACATACAACCGAACTGAGAACCCCCTCCTTTTTTGAAGTCGGTTAAAAATAACTAGTAGTAAAATAGGTAGGACAGCGGGTAGTAACTGGAGGACGAGAGCTGAAAATCGAGCTCAGTGGCGTGCCATGGGAGAGGCCTATGTCCAGCAGTGGACTGAAACAGGCTGATGATGATGATGATGATGAAAATAGGTAGTATAAAAACAGGCACATCTATTTTAAGGCCCCATAAATCACATAGTACTTAAAAAAAGAAACACCGCTTATAAAGTTTGAGAATCCCAGATATGAGTCAGAGGGCCCGGATGTACACACCCCTTTAGATGATTTTTTTAGTTATGTTAATTAAAAATTTACGCTGATGCTGTGAGTGTTTTGCTAGTGTGTGTAGGTATTTGGAGTAAAAAGAGGGATTTATGGAGTAGGACGTATAAAATATTGTTTCACCTCTGCAGTTGAAATATACACTGAGCAACTAGGTAAAAAATTTCGCACTTTTCTTTTATTTGTCTTTTTTGAATTGTGTTGCATTTTTTTATCCGTGTCTAATTGCCTTCAGAATTAGATAGAAAATATAGTAATTAGCTTGGGAATAAACAGTTGAAGACAAAAAAAACTCGTCACTACTTCGAAGTAGAATAAAGTGTGAAATTACTAACGCATTTTTGTAAAAATAATAGGTAAAGTTCTATATGAAGTAAACGTAAATTTTAATAAAAAAAAAACATACGAATTAAGTGGTAAAACTATTTAAAAACCTAAAACATAAATTGAAATTATTAATTGATAAAAGAAAAAGACAGTTCAAAATTAATTTTGGAATGTTTAAATTACATTTTTACAAATTGGTAATATTATTTGCATAAAATATTCTCTTACTTTCCTTCTAAAACTCTATAAGGATAAAAAGAAAAATATGAAAAAAAATCTCTTGCAAAAAAGAATTTGAATACAGAATGCACAATCGTTTGAATACAGAATTGATGATCGATCAATCATCGCCGTCAATACACCGCCCATTTTCGGTTATAATCAATTTGTCGTTTTATGACTGATAGCCTTACTTAAGCTTCTTCAATATCTGTTATATTTACTTTCTAAGTATACATATCCATAAAAGGTGCCTGGAACTTCATTTCCCTCCTTTGTGACCGACGTCAAAAACGGATCAGTTTTCTTTTTTATGTATGTTCATGATTACTCGAAAACGATTGAACCGATTTCGACAAATCTTCATTTATTTAAAATATATGTATACCTTTGTATGTAAGGTATGTATACCTTTTATTTGGTCCCATTGTAATATAACATAAGTTCGATTCTTTCATGTCGGCTATTTTTTTTATTTAAAAGTAGTATATATGGTAAATTCAAAAATGGTTAAAATCTAGGCGGGATGAGCCATTAATAATATTTAAAGAAATTTGGTAAAAAATGGCGTTATTATCAATACTCACACGAAAGAAAATAAAACCTAAGTCTTGTTAAGATGAAACATATTTTTTAAATTATGTAGTTTTTTCATTAGATCTTTTGTCCCTTTAAACTTGCTTATTGTAAGACTTCCTTGCGTCCTTAATCTTGTACCATCCTTTATGCAGCGAGCGGCGAGGTATAATAATTAGCAGCCAACTTAACCCACACATAACCCGTGTAATCACCCATATGTGTAAGATAACTTCCGGTGTATGGTAGTATATAGTCACAATTTGGGTGTTGTAGGATACGTTTTAACTGGATGAGAAAAAAAAGGGTTAGGACTTTTCTTTCATGCAGATATAGGTGCGAACATCAGATTATAATAAATGATAAGGATATTTGGTTTGTCTGTCACCTTTGATCCTGCACCGGTAGCTGACTGGTAGAGAATGTCTAAAAGCATTAAGTCCGCCGTTTGTACTTTTTTGTATTGTGCAATAAAGATTAAATAAATAAATAAGGACATAATATAAATGGATATTTCCAGTTTTCCACATTGCTCATACTGAGCTCTAATTATGTGAACAGAACTCGTAAAACATAATTTACTCACGTAAAAGACTAGAAGGTTCTGTCTTTTGATCTACGCAAAATTCATGAGAAGTAATTTTATTGGTTGTGTGTGTAAAATATGACGTGATTGATCTTGGGGCGTGGTTACGAATATGATTTAACTCGAACACAGGTGGAAAACTGAGCACCCAGGCCGCAAGCACGCACCAATAGGTACCCTTTCCATGAGTTTACAGTGAAGGTACTTGCAAGTGACTTCGTAAATGATTTGTATGGAGAGTTGTAGTTCTACAAAGTAACCGCTAGTTTATACAGTCGCTAGCGAGTACGATCACGTTAACTAATGGTAAGGCACGACGTTACTAGTGCGTTTTTTTTTTTTTTATGTCATAGGGGGCAAACGAGCAAACGTATCGCCTGATGGAAAGCGATTACCGTCGCCCATAAACACCTGCAACACCAGAGGAGTCACAAGTGCTTGCCTACCCGGAGGACGAAGATAGAATGCCTCTTCCGTTGCCGTTACTTCATCCTACAATTGCGCCATGCAGGATTGGGAAATAAATTATTATTTATTTATTTTATTTATTTAAACTTTATTGCACAAAACAAGTCAGTATAAATGGCGGACTTAATACCAAATGGCATTCTCTACCAGTCAACCATAGGGCCAAACAGAGGTACTAGAAGTGGGTGCAAATTAGAAATCTGATGGTACAGAGAGGATCTAGAGTTCAAGTAAATACAAAATATTATTTTTGGTTTATTTATGGAAGTTATATATTTTTAATACAAAATTGATTAATATGAATGAGAACTGAAGTACACCGTGCTGTAAGTTTTGCCTTATTTAAATTTACCTCGACGCTCTCACCCGCGTTTTGCACCACTTTAAACCATCCCCGGTTTATGGCGTCATAATGATTAGGGTTCCGCACGCACCAAATAGGCTAAATGAAAATGATATGACGTGACACGGTTACGGCGGCGATGACTTTTTATGGAGTTGTCCCGAACATTGTTTTTGCGTTTCGAGCTTCACCCTTAATACGTTTGGTTGTTTTAACCCCCTGTTTTAATTTTGGCATAGGCGTATTAAAAAATTATTCGTCAACTTTTTTTGTTAAACAAGTAGGTACATAGGAACATAATCCAAGGAACGAAAAATAACCGAAAATGGCCAATGAAAAGACTAAGGGCGATGAAGTTGCTTGAGTTTTTGAATTTAGCAGACACTGCACTGAAAAAGTACAATTGGTGACATTTTTCATTCAAAAGTTACTTAGACTCGCGCTGAAGGTATAATCACATTTTGCGCACTGTTTTGTGGTTCACAGTAAAAGTACCTTTACATTACAGCTCAATACACTCTTGTATTAAACAAAAAGCTATGCAGTTAAAAACCCTTGATCTCGCCATTACGGCTATCTCATCCGCACCCTAATAACGGACGTGCCCGCGCATAAAGCGAAACTTTGGGAACCGGCGCTAAAAACTTTATATCGTATTAAAATCGTAAAGCGTTGTCAACATATTAAGATAACATTGAGGATTTTAACGTGCGTATTTAATTTGGGTTATTTAAACACTAGGTAGCTTTTATTGAAAAAAATAGTGACAGAATGATAAAAAAAATCTTTTTGTGTTATAGTTGAAGACGCGGTTGGCACAGTGGTACAGTTGCTTACTGAGACGACGGTCCTGGGTTCGAATACTGGCAAGGGAAATATCGGTGTGAAGATGCTATCAAACCTTAATATGGCATGGCATTAAGTCCGCCTTTTCTACGTTAAATTTTTCTATTGTGCAATAAAGTATAAATAAATAAATAATATCCTTAAAATCACCCAAATATATAAAATCTTGGTAATCATAAGATTTTTTTTAAATACAAGAGTAAGATACTTGACTTATTTGAATCTAAATTTCGTTTCACAACCGTTAAATACAAATTTTCATCCCTCGATAACCAACACAATAAGTTCAGAGAATAGAAAGAAACTTACCAATTCAGACGACTTTTTCCTTTGTGTTCTAAATACCTGTAGGGTCGTTCTCAAAATATTTGCACCGCCACCTGTCAACAGGTTTGTCTTAAAAGAAGTTTTTTACACCGCATTATTTTAAATATCCAATTATCAACACATATTAATAGACACTTTTTACATAGAGGCCAAATGATTTTAATTAAAACTAAAGTATATTAATAGACAAAAAAACGATTTAAAACTAGGTTTTGTCGGTCACTTGCCGTGTCCCAACGCGAGGTACTCATGTTTCGTTGTAATAAAAACATATACATTACCGACTTAGCTTAAGTTCAGTACTCCATTTTATTTTCATATATGATGAGGATTGAATACTACCATATCGAATAATAATACTATGCTTATGTTGCGAATTATTTGCAATTTAAGTTTGTCCACGCCATTTTTTGTCGTTCACTTGTCATGAGACAAACATTACAATTGTGCGACTACTATTTCGTTTCCCCTGCCTCACCCCGCATAAATCGAGACCTTCAGTTGCCACCTAACGCTGTCCCGAGTGACACGTCGTCAGTGTGCTCCACTAAAAAAATATGATACATACACTTACGCGAGCGGGAGTTTGTAATGGGTATGTAGTCTATATTCTGCCTTCCATATTTTGGTTGACATGTGTACTATCTCATTCATTTTAACTTATAATGCGTAAAGTATGGTCTACTTTGATGTGTATAAATATGCAGTTCATCAACGAAATACTTTATTTGTTTTGATGACATAACTGTCATTTTGTCCATCTCCTGTATGTCGTTCACTTGTCTATAAAAAAACAGGTGAACGACACATACGGCAGGCGAACGACAATTATTTAAACACTTTTACAAAATTATTTAAAAACCAGGTTTTATCGGTCACTCGCCGTGTCTCAACTCATGTTTCGTTGTTATAAAAACATATATATTACCGAAATAGCTTAGTTTGAGTATTCCATTTTACTTTCAAGCTGTCTTAGGAATCGTTAGCAGGCGGCGCCCGCACCAGATTTCGAAAGCATCAATCCTCTGCCTCAGCGGCTTTGAGCGTCCAGGTCTCAGCCCCATAAAGAAATATGGAGAAGACAAGTGTACAGACGAGGTGCATGTTAGTCCGGTTAGGGATGTTTCTATTTTTCTATATTTTGGCCGAGTTGGTTCATCGCTGTTTTGGCCATTCCGATTGTGAGGAGCGTGGACTGTACTAGAAACTGAATTTAAACTGGACTTGGAGGTCTTCGATAGTAAAGGGGAAGTTCCCGTGAATAAAATAATAACACTTGAAGATAATTCACATAATGCTGTGTTGCTTGATCGGAGGCCGCTGAGAGAATGATATTAAATTAATCGAGCGGCCATATATATAATGATCGCTGGATTAAGCTGTGATTGGGCCAATGCGTAAGAAGGGCGTGACTCAATTCTTACGTGTGATATGATTAGGTGGGTTAATGTAACCTAAACAGCATTATCTCTTTATTTCGATAAATACACATGGATATTACATAAGGTACATAGGTAGAACATATTTTGATTAAAAAGTTATCATACAAGATTCTTATTGGAAATCCTATTGTTTACAATATTAAACCTATTCGATGAAGCTTTCTATGTGTTTCATTATATATTTATTCAGGTGGTTTTACATAGTAATTAACCAAAGCTTCATTTCTTATCCTAACACAATAAATGGAGAGAAATTAACCTTATATATTAAGTAAAATAGACGAAAAGAAATATGACTGTGTATATAATATTTTCTTATTCTAAGCTGATTACTTACATGCTATATATTATCGAGCTAACTTATAACTATTACATAAGATCCTAACCTACATGCGACAGTCCCCCCTTCGTACGAAAGTACAATATTTAAGTGGAGCAAATGTAGATAAGTCGATTTGTAGGTCGTCGGATTATGCCTGAGTTAGTTTGGACGTCGGCCACCCTTACATGGCCATCAGGGCCGGGAAAGGTTTTTGCTATAATGCCTCTAGGCCACGTCCCTCTCGGCATAGTGTTGTTAGCTATCACGACGTCTCTCATAGCAGGATTTTTGAATTTGCAGCGAGTACGGGTTCGTGGACATAGGAGTGGGCGATACTTGGCAATCCCTTTCTTTCTCCTTTTTGCGTACTGACTCCACTTGAACAGGAGTGATTCTGCTATGTTTGCGTGTCCGCTATTCATCTCTATTTCGAGTTTTCTTAATGGCAATCGGGTTTTAAATACTTCAGCCGCAACTATAACGCAAGCAGTTGCCCTAGTCGATTGAGTAAAACTCGCGATTCGTTTTGTCGGAGGTAAATAGTCGGATTTATCGCACGTGTGTACCGATGACGTAATCGCGTTATTACGTTCTTCGCCCGTTTGCCGCGGCGGCGGAGACTGCGGTCTCTTCTGCGGCCGTATCGATTCGTCCTTCGTAGTTATTTTTGATTTTTGTTGCACGTCGCTTATGACGTTTGGATTTTTAGGGGCGAATCCTACTAACTCGAAAGGCGCTTGCATGCTCGAGTGACATATGTCGATGATTTTCTTTTTACGCGGCGCTTCCGGCGGTGGGCGAGAGTTTATTATTTCCGCGTATCCTATATTTATCGATTTTCCTATCGACGCGGTATATTCTGCCTTGAAACTTTCGTCTTCGTCCGGGTCGCGCTCTAAGCTGCGTAGTGCATGCGCGCATTTGTCGGGCAATGTCTCGTCATTCGATTGCCACAACAATCCCGTTTCGCACCTAATTTCCTCCGGGATTTTCCTACATGTTGCCTCTAGCATGTTTAACACACGTTGGTCCGGGTCCGCCCGGGGCAAATTTTTCTTTACCTCTATCGATTCTATACTGCCGTGTTGTTTCGTACAGATTAAAATTTCCTCCTCGATAGTGGCTGGACGAACGTGGTTTATACGTACTTCCCTATTTTCCGGTCTATCCTGTGACCCTAACAGGATCCAACCCAGGTTAGTATATCCTGCGGTTAATGATGAGGTGGGACCTGTACGGAGCTGTCGCGAAACAATTAAGCCCCAATTATCCTGCCCAATTAAAATTGTGGGCGTCCCGCGCTCATATGCTAATTGGTCCGTTATGTCTTTTAAATGGTCGCATTTTTCCACTAACTCGCGAGAAACCTCTTGCGAAGGCAGATTCAATTTATCGATTGTGTACGCTGAAATTTTTTCTAGATTTCTTGTACATAAACCGCGAATCGATAAATTAATCCTACAGGACTCGTGGTCTGTTATCTGACCTCCAATGCCTTCGATCGCGAGAGGTTTGCCCGAACCCCTGGGAGCTACCTTATCGGCCGTGCCTCGTTCTATTAGAGTCATGGTCGAGCCTGAGTCTAGGAACGCTAGTGCTTCGGCACTACCTAACGGGCCTGAAATTTCTACGGGGACCACCATAAGATACGTGTTAGCGCGCTGAATTTGATTAATACTGCTAACACTTGCGCGGACAGATTGCGCTTCACTCGTAAGCCCGTGAAGTAACTTATGGTGACCCGCCTCGCATTCGTTTTTACCGCATGCGACGTATTTGCACTTAATAGGGCGCCTATGGTTAGGTTCTAAACACCTATAGCACAGCTTAAGGCTTCGGGCCGATTCCCACCGATCCGAAATAGATTTCTTTAGAAAATCCGGGCAAACGGCTAATTTGTGATTCCCCTTGCAAAGTACGCAATCTTTTTTACTATTGTTAAAATTATTCTGCGACTGCGGAGGCGGTCGAGATTGCGTGGGTTTCGCCGTTTGCGCGGGCTTTTTTTTATGCGTTTGCGGGCGCGAATTTACGGTAGCTACGGTAGCGGCGCGGTTCGATTCCCGGTATGAGTCGTCGTCCGAATCAGAGTCGCTTGCGTAGTCTCGATAGCTACTTTGGTATGGTCGTCCGCGGCTCGCACCACCGTGCATTCGTTGTTGTGGCTGCCTCGACTCGGCATGGTTCATATTAACCACATGAACGTTTGCACGGGACTTTGAATGTCTGTGGTGTGATCGCTTCGTGGCCATACTGACGTCATTTAAAAAGTTAGCCATCGCGACTAATTCGGGCGTCCCCTGATTGGCCTGTTTATACTTTGCCCATTCATACCTAATTATTACGTTTAATTTATCAGTTATTTTACTCACTAACTCGGGCGCGTGTAAATACTGATCTTGGCGCAATGCCTTAATGGTAGCTACCGTATTTGCTACATGGCCGGCAAAAGTAACGATATTACTGCTATCTTCGGCTAACCTGGGCATGCGCTTAACGTTATGGATCTCGGTCAAAACTATTTCTTCGGGGTCCCCGAAATGCCTTTCTAAAGACTCCATGATTTCGTAAGGATCGGTTACAGTATACATAATGGCCTTGACCGCTATTCGCGCTTCGCCGCGTAAGGCGCGCCTAATTCTACCTACGTTGTTTACGTTACTGAAATGAGGTGCGCTGTCCTCAAATTCGGCCCTAAACGCTATCCATTCCGAGATATTTCCATCGAAATGCGGCAATTCCGGAATTTGCCTATGAATTGGAGGGCCCTGCAATGCCCGATCGGCGTGTCGTACTTGCCCTAATTCTACCCTATTGCCGTTATATGCCGGGTTCAAACTTCTGTTTTCTACAACGGGTGGTCGATTATCGTAGTGAGATGCTACCCAACCCGAGACTCTCTCAGCGGCCTGACCCACCGCGGACGCACTGTCGGATTGCGCTTCAATACGCGCAACCTCCAGTCTAATATTTGCTTCCGCGGCTGCCTTCTGAGCTAGTTCGAGTTCGGCTTTACGCACCTGCAATTCGGCCATTAAAACAGAAATTTGACTACTACTTTCCCTATTGGCGTTAACTAACGTATTGTCCGAATTCCTATCACCGGGCCTGTCTATATCTCCCCTACCGACTTCTAACGCGTGGTCGCGGGCGGAATGGGGCACAGGGGCCGGGTTCGGGGGTGAATTGGCTACGCTCGATCGCGGGGCGGGGGCCGAGGGGGGATCGCTCGCGGGCGTCATTGTGTTGGCGTTTTTATTGCTACTGCTTGCGTTATTAGATGGGCCAGTCCCGTAGCTCCAAGTATTTGTAGGATTAGTGGACGTCTCGCCTGACTCCGGAGTCTGGTCTCGTGATTTTTGAGAACGCGTAACTCTCTTTTCCGGAAGAGACATCGCACGGGGGGACTGTCGCTTAACCTAACACACACACTGAATTTAACACAATAACAAAAAACACTGAATTTACCTAATACCTAACACCTATTCATTAGCGAGGCTAAGTGCGACACTAATGAGCCCTAATATCCCTACGGCGTAAATCCCTCGTTGCACAGATCCGTTACGGTTTGTTCACACCGCTAGGTTACCCCCGTACGGAAGCTGTGTTATGCGTCACACGTGAACGCTTTAGACGCGGTACAAGGAGAACTTAATCAATCCGAGACCGATTGATGCGGAAGCAAGGGGAAATTAATCAACCCGAGATCCGATTGATGGCAGAACAAGGGGAACTTAATCAACCCGAGTTCTGTGATGCACGTCGTGGTGCGGACTATTGTCCGATTGATGGCAGAACGTGGGTTCTGTGATGCACGACGTGATGTGGATACGAGGGGAAAATTAATTCGACCCAAGATCCGATTGACGCCAGAGCAAGGGGAAGCTTAATTCAACCCTGTTTGTGATGCCCGGCGCAGGGACGTAGGGTTTAATCCGCTACACGTCCCCGTGATGATTCTCTTGCGCGCCTCCTGTCACTGGAACTTGAAGATTCGGTGCTCGAAGGTCCAATTCCTTCCTTCGATGATCACTGATTCTTGATATCCGGCTTTCGAAGTACCAATTGTGAGGAGCGTGGACTGTACTAGAAACTGAATTTAAACTGGACTTGGAGGTCTTCGATAGTAAAGGGGAAGTTCCCGTGAATAAAATAATAACACTTGAAGATAATTCACATAATGCTGTGTTGCTTGATCGGAGGCCGCTGAGAGAATGATATTAAATTAATCGAGCGGCCATATATATAATGATCGCTGGATTAAGCTGTGATTGGGCCAATGCGTAAGAAGGGCGTGACTCAATTCTTACGTGTGATATGATTAGGTGGGTTAATGTAACCTAAACAGCATTATCTCTTTATTTCGATAAATACACATGGATATTACATAAGGTACATAGGTAGAACATATTTTGATTAAAAAGTTATCATACAAGATTCTTATTGGAAATCCTATTGTTTACAATATTAAACCTATTCGATGAAGCTTTCTATGTGTTTCATTATATATTTATTCAGGTGGTTTTACATAGTAATTAACCAAAGCTTCATTTCTTATCCTAACACAATAAATGGAGAGAAATTAACCTTATATATTAAGTAAAATAGACGAAAAGAAATATGACTGTGTATATAATATTTTCTTATTCTAAGCTGATTACTTACATGCTATATATTATCGAGCTAACTTATAACTATTACATAAGATCCTAACCTACATGCGACACCGATTCTTGTGCCTCTACTTGTGACAATGGAGCCAAGGTACTGGAAGTGATCAACAGTTTCGAACTCTTGAACCAGGTTAGTACTTTGTCGACTAGTAAATGGTCGGCTATCATCAGCTCGGTCTTTTTTTTAATTAATATCAATACCCATTCTGAGGCTGGTTGTTTTGACTCATTCCAAAAGTTGGGCCACTTCTGCTTCGGGTGTGCAAAATAGGCGATGTCTACCACGTACCTTCAAGGGCTCCATATCTGTTAAATAGTATTGGGGATATGATGCATCCCTGTCGTACGCCTTTCAGGAACTTAAAGTTCTTGTATGTGACATTTCCTACCGTCACCATTCCGTATCCAGACTCGTAAAGGCTTTATAAAGTGTTACCAAATGTGCTGGCACCTAACGCAGCCGAAGGCTTTCTGGTAATCAGATGTGAAGGAATTCCTCGAAGATGACGAAAACAGTAGTAGGAAAATCAGCGGGTAAGATACAATATCTCAAAAGAGGCAGCATTAGGATGCAGAAACGTTATTTAAATGATTTGCTGTTGACCCTTCATAAGAGATTTATAAAATCACGTGGGTATGCTTGAGATTTGCATCTTTTTGCCGGTTATGACCTTTCTGGATTGCACAGGCTTCAAAAAACCTCCTGAGAAATGTCCTATGAGATGAGAATTAAATGCTTGTTTTCTTTATGCAAATTACTAACATAAGGAAAAAATATAAATAAAAAACAATCAAAAAAGCACTAGTTGACAGTTCAACGTAGGTTTTATTTAAAATATCATTTACCTGCAACCGTCGTCGTTAACCTGCTAACAAATTCAGTTAAGTTGGAACATATTTGTCGCAAACCTGCACCCATTGTCAATAACCTGGTAACAAAATGTCGTTTACCTGACATCGATGTCTTTCACCTGTCGACCTAAAATTTCAAACACCTATATCTTCTAAGATATTCAATTTAACTACTTCCCTCGACGTGATATCAATTGTCTGAATATATTTCTAGCGATCCTATGAAAAATAAAAGTAGAAACCGCAACTTTAAAAAAAAATGCAAAATTAACGCAGCGGTGCAAATATTTTGAGAACGACCCTGTAACACACATAAAATCTTGTAAATATACACTCTTTCATCTAAAAAATATAAAAATAATTTAACAAAAAATACAAAAAAACGTATTTATGTGGGAATGCGGCAGGGAAAATGCACGGGATGTTCTTCATGTCGTTTGTTTACATAATTTACAACAATTTTCAAAACTCCGTCCGTCTTTTATGAAATCATTCTGTCGTCTGACAGTCATACGTCAAATCAACATATTCCTTATTTAATTATATTCGAACTTACACTAATCGTCCATCAGCCAGATCTTTATACCTACTCAACCAGTATCAATCCTATATCAATCATTTAATGTTGTGTACAAAAAATAATAAACATCTAGTTCAGTTCAGATCATTGCCATAAATAGCGTAAAATGTTTCTCCCAAAACAGAGGCTGGAAAACTTTTCCACGGAACGCCCGGAACTCGTACAATTGATAAATGCGATAGTTATAATCCGTTTAAATAGTTTTACTGAAACGTGAAACAATCACGGAAACCGATAATATTTTCATCCAAACAACATCGTTAACTATAGGAGATACGCTGAATACATAATCGTGATAAGTTAAGAATATAACCAAATTAAGATTTTTACCATTTATTATGCTGCTAAATAAATAGATTTTTTTGTTGGCAACGCCTTATTTTAGTTAGTTTTTGAAATGTTTTAGTTTAGCGGGTTTGTGACGTCACTTGATGAATATGCTCAATGTATGAAGATATTATGATTAAATGCATGTATATATGAAAAAATACGCAATTAAGTATAACGGGTTAGCAAAAGTTAACAGGCACGTTATTATATCGCGGTTTAGCAAAGCAATATTATTATTTTATTTAATATGGATTTCCGCAAAGTAACACCTGATTCAATTCATTATATTCTGAGTACTAGCTTTTGCCCGCGACTACGTCCGCGTGGAACTTGGAAGTATAGAAGTAACCTCGTACAACATGATAGATATCCACCTAATCACCTTAATTAATAAAAGGGATTATTAAAAGCGCCTAAGCAAATGTAAGAGCAATTGTGCTTTTGATCTAATAATTACAATAATTACATTTCCTACAGGGTCATCAATGTCATCATGAACAACTCACTCACTTTTCAATCTTTTTAGGGTTAATTTCCTCGATTAAAACTATCCTATGTCCTTCCTCGGGTCTCAAACTATCTCCATACCAAATTTCATCTAAGTCGGTTCAGCGGTTTAAGCGAAGAGGTAACAGACAGACAGACACACTTTCGCATTTATAATATTAGTATAGATTAGTCCAGTGACGTCACGCTGACATGGCAGCAGGCAAAATAACAATACCCTTAACTTTTAAACCACTCGATTGATTGTAATGAAACAATACCAAGAATATTCCCAAGCGGGGTTATGCGTTCATTAATGCGGTGATTTATTGAAGCTGGCTGGCTGATTATTTATAATAACTACAATAGGTTAAGCACGAACTACGTAGTTTGCAAGTTTCACGTTATTTATGCGTATGTATAACTAGCGACCCGGCTTCGCACAGGTGCAATGTCGACAAATATTGCATTATACATATAAACCTTCCTCTTGAATCACTCTATTAAAAAAAACCGCATTAAAATCCGTTCCGTAGTTTTAAAGATCTAAGCATACATAGGGACAGACAGACAGACAGCGACTTTGTTATATACTATGTAGTGATATAGAAACCGTAAAACGCAACAAAGCTCGGGCTGGGAGCTTAAGGCAATCCGATTATGGCGCTCCGAGGAATTAAGACTTAATTAAAAATGCTTAATATTAATACAATTGTCAATTATTAATTGAAAGAACGATTAAAAAATACTAGAGCAGAGAGAATTTCCGAGTGTTCGAGTTCGAGTTACTTGCAGTTTTCGATTGTATTAGAAAATAATAACTAAAAAAAAGATTGCGCATTTTTTCACGTAAGGATTGATTGTCATAAAATATATTTTTTGTTATAAAATCGTTAGACATAACTCTGAAATTATTCACTTTACAAAAGTTTTGAGAGTAGAACCCATTAGCTTAGGTTACGTTAGTTTTGTATTATAACAATTTGAAAAAGTTATTTGTTTCAGAGAAAAGTAGAAATTATAACTACGAAAATTATGACTTATGACAATTATGAATAAGTATTTTATGTGAACCAATAATATGGACCCAAATAAAAAATACGGCGTGGTTGGCGCAGCCCGGTCCTGGAATTGAATCCAGGCAAAGGCAAATATATGTGTGATGATTTCGAATATTTGCTCATATCCTGGGTCATGTATATTTTCTATATATTTCAGTATGTATTTATCTTATATGTATTATATACATGGTAATCTATTGAACATTTTAAGAGCAATAAAATCCTATGTAATAAAATCGGGCGTTCTCAATACTGTAAGGCTTCCTAATGTATCATGTTATTTTTTACACATATTCAAATATAGAAGAGAAATGCTGTGTCTTATTTACCTAAAGCTAACTAACTTGGGTCCAAATTTACCCAGGTGATTACAATATACAAACAATTTGCAAACAAGATTGTATGCTTAGAACGGGTAAACGTTATGGTTATTACTTCCAAACCACTATCGCCTAACGTTCTGCAAATTGCTGTATATTTATCGTTTCAGCAATACGACTAAATGTAAGCGATCGTAAATTTAGTTAATCCTGAGACAGGATATTTAAATCAAATGATTAATCATATAAATAAGTTTCTGTCAAAAATGACATTTTAGTGGCAAGCTTTTATAGCCTACTGTACTTGCTTTTGGATATCCATCAAATGCTCACTGAAACGATTCTAAAGAGCCCAAGCTCGGTAGAATTGCTTTTTCTATTATAGAGTTCCTATGGTCACCTTCCGGCTCCATCATCAGATCAACCCCATGGTAACATATTATTGTATTGTCATCAAAGTCAAGTAAGTATGCAAAATTTCAGATCAATCGGTTGACGATATCTGCTTCAAAATTGTGTTGCAAGATTTCACCCGAACAAACATACTTAGATACATACATACATACAATGCAAGTTAAATAAAAGCTTTTAAATAAGATAAACAACCCTAAGTATTTGAACGCTGATTGAATTAATAACATAGAAAAAAACAAATGCCAAATAAGACGCATCTGACATTCTCTTAACCATTAAATGACTTAATATGAAACAGAAACAAACAAGCCTATTTGAACCTGTTTGAATTTTAATAATAAAAAGTAATAATCAAACTGGCCAAAAAAGACGCATCTGACATTATTTCTAAATAAAAACTTAATTTCAAGTAACTAGCAGAATCGCTTTAATTCACTGAAATCTAGTATAAACTCAGTACTAGAATAAATATTAGGCGTGTCTTTTACTGCATGACAGCAGGGAACAGACTCAAAAAAAAATGAACTAAATAAAATAAAAAAATCGACAACCCGGAACAAGATCTTTAAATAAAATATTGGTAAAAAAGATAAGAAAGATATAAAAGGTAGTTGTAGGCCGTATTTTTCATCATCCAACATGGCGGTGCAAACCACAAACCGGCTCTAACTGCCCAGATCCGGTTCACAATAGCACATTGAAGTTTATTCCCGCATTATAACGATGAGACCCATATACATAGGTACAGGTCTTTATTTGCATGGCAATAAGGTTTTGTTAACACATATTTGGCCACTTTTACTGCTACTTACTATATGATGCTTACTGTACAATGCGTATAAAGACAATGTATATATATTATATTTGCTATATATAATATAATATACTTAACATGTAATTTGTTTAATTTCAGAAACATGTAATGCCAATTTTTTTAATGTGAGTTTGTATCAATAGTTTAATATGTAACAATTTTATCTGTTTTATTATCATAGTATAAGTGCATGTAAATTTATATTACAGCGTAATTTATATTGACATTTTGTATTAATATATTTAAAATAATCTAATTGTGCGAAGTGTAGTATCTTGGAATGTTATACCAAAATATTATTTAGTGTAACAGGCGTTTTCGAATGTAGCTCAAAAATAGCTTAGTGTCTGTCTAACACCATGCCCTGTTTACCTGGAAGGAACACGACAAACGTATTTTAGTATAAATTATTAATTTAATAAATGTATTACTAAATCTATGTGTTCCTCTTCAACTACACTCGGAGCTTCATTAAATAATATTTTTGCGCAGTATCATATTTTGTCCGACTACAATTTTTTTTGTAATTAACCATTTCAATAGTCATATTTTTTCCGAGGATAATTTGTTTACAAGGAACAAACACGCATTTAGATGTCCTAGAATATACATATCCTCTTATTTAGCTCCAACAATATTTTTTTTTCATTACCATCCATTTATTTTCAATCAGCACAATTTAATGTAGTTAACCTCCTGACGACCAGCATTCATTTTATAATTTCTCACTTTAATTTTTAAGCCTTATGATAAAAAGATAAATAATTAACTATTCATTGCAGTTTATGTACTATGTGTAGGAAATTGGAACTCAGGAGGTAAACCACTAATATTTACTAAAAAATATTCGCAAAAGCTTCGTTACGATTCATAATCTGTCAAACAAAATAAACCATCCTTGCATTACGGTCGGATCACAAACCATTATACTCTATATTTTTTTAATAACCTGCGGTCGGCACCGAGTCGATGGCCTTTGAAGTTCAGTCCAGTATATTTTCAGTATTGTCAACTTAAAGGGTAATAGTAGACAAGGATTGTGGTTGCTTTGTGGTGTTTTTTAGTTTTGTAGTGGCGTAAAATTTTGTTACTGTGCTTTGAGTATTTTTAAAGTTGAATCATGCTATAAAATATTATATTCGTTACTGTTATGGTTAAGGATATAAAGAATATAGTATTTTTTAAGGTTATTTTTATCACTATATAATCGATTTCCTTCAATTAAGCTAAATAAGAAAAAATTGCAACAAAGGCAACAACTAACCACTATTTAACAAAAGAAATACTTCAGCTAAAAGACCTCTAGTTTAAGAGGCATTTAAAAAACACTCCCGACTCATGTAACTAGCTGGTCATCATGAGACCCTCCTTCAATGAGTAATATAGAAAATGCTACTAAAACTGAACGTAACTACAAAATTTGGAATTCTTAGCTTCAATATTGGCTAATCTGGAAAATACTGGTCCTCTTTCCAACAAATATAGTCAAAACCGCACTCAAATCGGTTCATCCGTTTGAAAGCTATGATGCACAGATACACATGTTAAACTTACTTAATCGTCGGGGGGTTAAAAATCGACAAACTTTCCGTACCTACTTGTTCTTACAAAGCTTGAAGATTCCATCGATTCTTCATGGATCCCATCATCAGCTCTTAACTTACAAATAAATAAATAAATCCTATCGGTTCATATATGACAGAGTTATGAGGTATTGTCCAAAATTTAACGAAAACTTGAGACCTCTTTTTTTAAATGTAAAACAGCAATAATTAGGATTACAATGAAAGAACTGACTCAAAAGCACAAAGTCCCCGCTGTCGAACTGGTTTCAGCCGGTTTCAACTAGTTAGCGAGTACTTAGAGTTCTGGAAGGGTTAATAAAGCTGTTTTTTCTCTCTAAAAACTGTCACTAATTGGCGTTTGAAATTGAATTTAAGTTAATTTGGAAGGAATTTTCGAGCGCTGTTTTTATTTAGTTTGGGATTGGAAATTTGTTCAGTTGACATTGGTTTTTATCGGGTACTTACTGAATTTTAAATGGCTTGATTACAATGCGGTCCGGAAGTCCATTGATATTCATTCAAATAATTTATGAGTACCTATACATAATTAATGTTATACTGAAATTACATGAGCGATCGAAGTGTCCGTTTCAGCCTAGCCAAGATTATTTAGTATGCCGGGATATTTGGATTTTCGGATGTGAAGGTTCTCTAGATTATTAGCTGTTCTCGCGTACAAGTCGCATTTTTCAACCGATTCTTGTGAAAATTTGTGTTAAAAATGTTTTTTACTTATTTTAAAATTTTGCTTTTTTGTTATTGAATTATAAAATAAATATAATAATAAAAAATGCTGGGTAGAAAACCTAGAGTATTTCATTCAAAGTTTGAGTATCACTATTCATTATTTACGGTCAGTCGAATGAAAAGTAGAAGGTATTTACCTATTTCGCAATGATAACCACAGCCCGGCTAGCTCAGTCGGTAGAGCATGAGACTCTTAATCTCAGGGTCGTGGGTTCGAGCCCCACGTTGGGCGACTATCTTTTTGCATTTTTTTCGTCCCAGTTGGGCTCTATTAATATCGGCACTCTTAATGTACATTATTTAATTATGAATTACATCGTAGGTGTATTAGACCAACAATCGCATAAAAAATAATTTTAATAGGTATACTGTACCTACGATCAATTTATAGGTAAATGAGTAAAGGGTGCTGAAAAAAAATAATTATTCAAGGATGTACAAAGTAATTCGAAGCAACTACATATTTCACTTTAATTTACAGTACTGTACCAATATTTATCTAGGTTTTTGTTTTTTAGTTATTATTTCTATTAGTATACTTATTACTGTAATTATTTAACAACTTCAATAATCATTGCCATACTAATCAGTAATCAATCAAATCGTCATTATCTATGTCATATTCATATCATAATTCGTAATGCAAGACGCAAGAATTGCGTCATCAAGTTTTATCTTCTATACAGTCACCTCTACTGAATAATAATTTCACCTCATCTTCCATCCGGGGGTGTAGCTCAGATGGTAGAGCGCTCGCTTAGCATGCGAGAAGTACGGGGATCGATACCCCGCACCTCCAATCTTTTTGCTTTTATTTTTCAATTCTGCATTCGCGATTGATAAAGCTATTCAAGTAGCAATAATATTAAAAAGCGTTGCAATAGAAAATATCATTTTGTATCAACGTTCCCGTTAGGTTTAGCCAAGTGTGAATGAGATAATCCGCAGAACGCAGCATTTTAAAATGCCTACGGTTATTTTATTTTTAATCTCTTCAAAAAGCGAAAGGCAGCAGCGATTTACCTGACTTAAAATATACAAAAATACATTTTACGATGAATCTTCGGCACTAAATCGCACATTTATTTTATACACACTTAGCATTACACTTAGTTTCTTATTTTACTTTTCTAGTGTTCTTACTAGAACGTAGTCGCGTAAAAAGTATCCTATAACCATCTTTGGATGTACAGATGTCCCTGTACCAAAATTGGTTAAAATCCGTTCGGCGGTTTCGGATTGGTGAGAGGATAAAGAACAATTAAACAGATGGCGCTGATGGCGCCGCCGCGCGTCCATATAAATTCTGCATCGTGCTGTTGAGATTTTTCCTAATGACCCCTCTCATAAAAAACTGATTAACAATATAAATTTGAATTTTGTAAAAGAGTATTACCATCAAAATGCGTTGCGTAGTTTTAAAGATCTAAGCATACAATAGGGACATACGGACATCAGGAAGCGACTTTGTTTTACACTATGTAGTGATACATATGGGCACATTTAAGTCTTTTATAAACTATCCACTGTTACCTTCAACCTTCGGTTTCATTTTTATCTTATCTTCAAACAAAATCTTCGAATTCGCCACAGCCGTGGCCCTGGCACGACCCTCGTAATATGAGATTGACATTTTGACATAAAATCAGACATTAGACGAATTGAACGTCATTATCGACATATGTCATACAATTTATGGTACCTAAGCGAGGTGTAAGCGAGTTTAATTGTTACCACAAAATTCTATTATTTATGAACGAATATGGTGGTTGACAATAGTGAAATTGTATTGTTTAATTGAAACCACTAAACATAGGTATATTAAAAATACACGGAACCAAAACTGCCACTAACTTTTGGTCCATTTACAATTTTTTATTGGACAAAAGCAAAAAAAAGACGTGTTTGAATACTGATTTGTATGACGCCACAAGCCAGTATCTTCATAGAAACTTCATACTAACAAATAGTTTTTGACATTTCAGGAGTAACTGATTTGAGCTTTCATCAAACACCGTAATTCTTTCTTTTGTTCAAAAGTACGTATCCCCAAGTTGGTTACATAAAATTTTGGTAAAGATTTGGTTACGAAGTCCACGAGGTATCGAGAAAACTCCTCAAAATATAATCGGCACATCTGTAACGATTTTTTTTAATGATAACTCGGAAAAACAATTTCTTCCCGTCTAAGTCGGTTATTTTGAGAAAAGTTCAATATGGTTGCAGTAAGTTGAATTTAAACTGAACAAATCTGAATCCAAAATAATAATATTGAAGCTCAATAGCTTATAAATAAATCACAGGGAACCTCACAGCCAAGTATTTAAGCTATCCGCCGCTAGATGGCGCAATCCTTTACCAAACTATTTTGGCCTTCGACTACATAGTTTCCCCATTCCAACGGAGATATTCGCTGCTAAAACTTTGAATTTATGCCAAAATATGGACTCGATAGAGGGTAAAGTTCACAGCTTCAGCGACTGTAGATTAAAGTCAAGTTTTGGCTCATTGTCTTCTAGTTTGTTGTCAAAACCATAATTTCCTAACGGTTGTAGTTAAGTTGGTATAGTGACGTTTGAATTGCTGAATAGTGCTGTTCTTATTGACAAAAATGTTTTTACTTTTTATCGATACTATCAAATAAAAGATAAATATAAAATATTATTAAATTTTCGAAAATATCCCAATTTGTCATAAAAAATTCATTTTAAAAGATTCTTATTCTAAGAGTTGGTCATACGCACGGAAAATCATACAGTATAGTACTAAACTAAGTCGGATTTAGTATGGAAATTGTAGGTACCACTGTTTTTTTTTCTGTATTGTGACTGTCAAATTTTCCATAAGGTGATGTCATGTAGACGGTACATTTTTAAATTGAATGACGCTGCTTTCACATTTTTTAATATTTTAAAAAATTCGTCGGTGTAATTAAATGAAAAAACTAGTACTTATTGGGTTCTGTAAAAAAAAAATTATATTAATTTAATCTGTACACTATTTTTAAATATGAAATGTTGCAAATTATGGAGTGTAAGAGAACTATAACTCTATAACTAATATTATACAGCAGATTTCTATCTATGGTTATGAAAATCTCAGCCAGTATAAAAAACGTGCAGACCAAACCCGCTTGCTCCGACACCCGGATAGACTGCTGCCCGTTAAACGACGACTAGCAAGATCTGGAAAGGTAACACGTTGTGTGCCCAACAGTTTACAATAAGTTACCAGTGGCAATTACCTCAGCTCCCTCTTTAGGTTGTTTTAAAAAGAGACTAAAAAGTTGGCTTCGCGAGCACACATTCTACAGCTTCAATGAATTTTTGAATGTTAAATTATAAAATAATAATACTTATATACGGATTTGCTATATACGAGTTAATGTTAATTAAATTTGTATACGTATTAAGTTATAAATGATTTTTATGTATTGACGTGTAATATTGAAAATATCGATACCTTTGGGTTCAATTGGCGTAAAAGCCATTTTGGCCAATATCAGTTATATATATAGCCTTTCTCAGAATTTTGAGCTCTATCGATCTGTATATAAGATTCATCGAAATTCGCAACTTTAGGGTTTATACGACCCAAGTATTTTACAAAAAATATCATTATAAATGAGAACCGTGTGATGTAAAAGACACACAGTTTTAATTTTTTAAATTAAGTGAACCGTAAATACGTTTATATTTTTGTCAAATAACGTTAAAGCCAGTGCTGCAATTTAGGGTTTATACGTCACAGTATTTGTAAGTGAATTATTGTTATTGCGTTTAATCGGCATGGCATAACTTAACTATTAGTCAAGTAGATTGACGTATTAACCATAAGTTTGGCTTCATGGCTTTTACGCCAATGAATTTATGAAGGATTTCACCAAATGGATTGATGTAAGATGCTTTAAAAACAGAATTATTCAAATGATTGCCTTTACGTACAATAAAAGTTAAAATGGTCTATGATTTTTTTACTTGAGTTTGCTTTCCGAATGTTCCCGACACTGACTCGGAAATATAGTTATCCCTTTCTGCCCTCAAGATTAAATACAGATAAAATCGCGATGCAATGCTGTCAAGCGTTTCGTTAACACTTACGGTAGAAACGTTTGTTATTGTTTTAGACCGGCCAGCACTTGTTGTTATACCACGACGAGGATAGTGAGTTTGCGAGATAAGTTTTAGTTGTTTATGTGAATTTTCTAATCGTTGATGAATTGACGACAGATTTATAGGACTAATGTAATGTAAGTAATGTTTCTATTCATGTAAAATGGAAAAAAATAACAAAAAAGTGTTCTGGATGCTTTACTTAAACGGAGGGAGATGCTTAAAGCATTAGGTATTTGAACGACTCCAGTCGGCTTCTTTTAAAAGGTGAGTACGTACATTTCAAGTGCTACTTGTTCATTAATTGGAACTCGGTATAATAATGACTCTTACCAGAATATTGAGACTCATTGCCACCACCAAGATAACATCGAGATAACAGTTGCGGAAATAAAATATACTAATCTCGAAACTGTAACGTTTTCCACAAATAAAACCAAAGCTGACGATAATTCTGTATCAAACAGTATTGATGCATCTAACATGAGCCATCTAGTTAAACCAGGATGCTCAAAAGACATAAATTATATGAGTGTTGGTATGCCTTCCAAAAATATTCACTCAGAAAATTATACGAGACAAGCAACGAAACATCTGTCAAAGTCAAAGTCAAACATTTATTGCATATCACATTACATAATTTTGATGGAATAATTGAAAGGTATACATGTGACACCCTGCAAGGGCACTGCAACATAAGAGGACTAACACTATTTACTTTTAATTTTAATCTGAATCTGAAAAGAAAGTTTTTAGATTTTTTGTCAGATGATGAAACTGGAGACTATTCAGCTGGAAGTTTTAATGATTGGGCTGAAGAAAATAAAAGTGAATCAAGTGAGGAAGAAATAACTAAACCTGCAAGAAAAAAAAGAAAACTTACGAAGACACGAGATCGTGAAAATGATTCAATGAAAAGTAAAAACTAATAGACGAAAGATAATAAAAACAAGGAGAAATGAAGTAAATACATATGAAAGTTCTACAGGAAAACAAGTAAAAGAAAGACAATTAAAAACCAATCCTTGCCTGCCCAATAAATGTAAAAGAGGTAGCTATAAAATTATATAATATGATTTTTAGTTTATAATGGACTACAACTTAATAGCATTTGTCAATATAAACGATTAAAACACGAATAAAACAAATGTTACCAATTTATCCTTGTTTCATTTAATTCATTATGATACAAATTATATTTATTTTAGTAGATAATTAAATATTATACACAAAAATAAAATATTTATATGGTTAATACAACATACGACTACAAAATAATTGTGTTGTACGGCAAGAAATATAAACCCGCGTTTATTAAAGTGGTAATAAATCACAAAAGGGTTCTCAGATAACAATTTTCCAGAGACGTAATTACCTTATAGAGAAAATATCTTGGGCGTAAATCCTAACTATTTCCTAAACCAAATGTGGCTGGTATAAGCTGATAATTTATTCTTTTTCATGCTGAAATTTTAAGCATATTTCCTATACATAACTTTTATACTGTACATATTTAATTCAAAAAGTTATATGAAAAAAACGATTTCAAAAATAGTTTTTTTGCTTTCCTTAAAAGTAGCATTTTGGCTTTTACGCCAATTGAACCCAAAGGTATCGATATTATAAATAAATGAATATGAATATGAATATCGTTAAATACAAACTAGAAACTGCCCGCGAACGTCGTCCGCGTGGAAGGAAAAGTCATAAGTTCATAACCCTTCTTTTGCTTCTCCGAAGCCGCGTAAAAAGTATCCTGTAACCATCTTATGTAGTCTTATTTAGAGTATTTCAAAATAGCTGAAATTTGTATTTTTTTACGTCTTCAAACACCAAATCTCCATTATATAGTTTTTTTTAAAACATTGTCAAAAAACCCAAAGCTCACAAAAATTCATGAGAAATGCGACATCTAGGCGAGAACAGTGGGAAAGTATCTGGATATGCAAACATCCGGACACAAAAAAGCATCAAAAATCGAAATGAATTTTCCTTAGCACAGATTTTTGTAGCTAAATAATTTTAATGGTTGTTGTCACGTGGCATTTGCAAAATGTCAGCTTGCCAAACAATGAAAAGGTCGGTAAAAGGCACGTTTACCCCTCTCAAATGTCAACTAGGGTAAACTAGCAATATCAGTAACATAATACCTACCATGCAATGTACAGTTGAAAATATTCTTCTTATTTTTGTCAGCTGCCAAATGACATACACTAGTGGCGATGGCATATGCATTTTTACTAACGTATTATCGATGTTATATTTTTTATATGTATATTATTTTATATATTTTTATTATGTATATATTTTTGAGACATTATATAAGATACAAACACGTATATTTTTTATATTTTTAACTTTAAGTATGCTCAAGAATACGTTGTTCAAATCTTATCGATTCCTTGACGGCCACTGTGTATTTGTTATAACTACTCTGCTACATAATGGTTGTCTGGAAGAGTTATTTACCCATAAAACAGCCTGATGTTTATCTCCGATTATTATTTGATTATTCTCTATTACATTCTTTTACATTTTGTATTCATATGTGTTTGTGACTTATAATAATTTGTATTATAATTGTATAACAGAGGAATAATTGTTCGTCTGTAACCTTTGATCCTGCACAGACTACATATTTCTGTTTGTCCCATTGGTTGACTGGTATCCCTAGTGATAGGGGGTAAAAACTTAAAAAAAATCAGCCATTTGAAAACAAACTCGCGAGGTCTACAGTTCACAGAGCCACTACCCAAGTATAAAGCTCTTATAAAGCCCTTACACAGCTGAAATAAGTCATATAGGTAAGGTATGTAATAAGCTCTTATAAAGCCTGTGTGTACTATGTGAGTATTGTACTATTGTCGGTTGAAATGGAACAACCTGAATACACTTAAAAAACGCCAAATAAAAGCAAGGGATCCCAAAAAGCTCACTTGATCATTCTCGTAATTAAAAGGCAAACAATTGTACGGCATAAAGGTCTATAATTAATATTTTCTCCATTTTAAAAATGGCTCCCATTGTGTTTATTGTTGTCTGTTTCTGGCGCAATCTGTCCCGCTTACGCTAGCTTTTTTTATATTTTACTACTTCTCCGGAAACTTTTAGAGTACTTTTCATCCATTAGGCAATAGATAACGAAAAACGTCACATAAATCATACAAAAGAAAATTAGCCAAAAAGTGAGCAAATGCATCTTTAGAGGATATATATATATATTTATTTCTTTTAGTACCTACACACGAGCGAAGTCGGAGGCAAAAGCTAATAGATATAAATTTACATTTTCACCAGGATGTAACAGAAATGGTGGAATCCAATTTTATATAAAAAATCTAGTCTATTATCTATTTTTTTCTTATATTTCATAAAATTTCTTTGTTTTCTTTTACACTAAAGATTTAACTTTATATATTTCATTAGCTCAAATAATTATTCGGAGTTTAGAGGTACCACTAAAAAATTGTGCGCTTACCTGCAATCTCCTCTTTTTGAAGCTGGTTAAATATGCATTATATTAATAAAATAATTAGTACAAGCGTTTCTATTAAAACACCTTTACGACAGCCCAGGATTCTCGAGTTTACATCACAATACAAAATTCTTAAAAACCTGATTTGTACAGCTCTTTAATGCGGACCACAATTCTTTATAAACTCCCTTATCTAACCACCAAACAAATTAGTGAATGCCTCCCTCAGGAGTGAAGAGGGGAGGAGGGGGAGGGATGAAAAGGCACAATTGATAGACCCAGGGTAAGAAGTGTAAACGATTTTTGTGAAATAATCCTATATTATAGAATAGAATAGAATAGAATAGAATAGAATAGAATAGAATAGAATAGAATAGAATACTCTTTATTGCACACCTCAAGAAGAAAGAAATACAAATACAAATGACACTGAACATTACAATAGAGGCAAACAATAGGCGATATTATGTATGTATGTAAACGCTTTATCAGTTATAACACTAATATTTTAAAGGCGAAAGTTCGTGAGTGTGTTTATGTGTACGTTTGTTACTTTTTCACGCTCAAACAGCTCAAATTTGATAAAATTGATATGTAGGTTGCTGACACCCTGGATTAACATAGGCAACTTTTTATCCCGAAATTTTTTAGTGTTCCCGTGGGATGAGCGGGTCACACCGAGCGGCGCAACTAGTTGTATATTAAAACAATTTACAAAACTTAAAAAAAATAGATACTTACGTACAAAGGCGAACGTATAAGGGGTTCCTTCCAGTACATTATAGAGGTAAGTATTATATTTAGAGTCGTAAAAGTTTGTAATTATGTATTTTCCACTTAAATCCGCCGTAATATAATTCCATAAGCCTTTTCTATGTTTATATGCAACTTCATCACGTCAAAACAAACTAATGGATTTAAACTAATTCTGGATTAAAATAAACCATTCAAATAATAATAATAATAAAATAACTTTATTCACTAAACAACTACTTACAAATTAACATCTCTTTCTGGTTTTTACATTTTTAGTAGAAATATGTGGGTAACTTAATAGTATTATCTAATACATCTTTAGCTAGCACTTGTTACTATTATTCAAATAAACAATGCAAAGATCGACACACAAATCATAAGGCAAAATGGTTATCTCGGCTTTAGAGTGGTGGAAAGGTTAACACACTGGACCGGTAATCCAGAGGTACCGGGTTCGATTCCACCAGGTTACGCATTTCAATTTTTCTTTGTGCTTTGGTCTTTGTATTAATGGTATAATATAAAAATGGTTGTGTGTACCCATATTTAAAAAAAATGAGACATGTTTCATAAATTCCATTCTGGATTACTACCTACATATAGTTATAAGATACTTTCCTAACAACAGAGAAGCAAAAAAGAGGGTTATGTCTTTTCTTCCGTAGCGCTTTGATATGTAAATTTCAATAAGACAATCTAATGACATGACATTATGAGTGTGTGTGTGAATTACAGGCTTATGTTGTGTTACCCCGGTCTATAATCTTCTCATCATCTTGTTTGTATATAAAAAAGGCGAAGAGCGAGTCGCACTCGCGCACCGAGGGTCCCGTACAAGCACTTCCCATCTTAACTGGCCGGGTTAAGTTTGCACCTGGTATGTACGCCGGATACAAATGAGGTTCAAAGTTAACGCAACCGATCACGTTTGTTGTATCACTTAAATATTTATTTTATTCTTTTTTGTATCTGTTGTTATAGCGGCAATAGAAATGCATCATTTGTGAAGATTTCAACTGTCTAGCTATCACGGTTCATGAGATACAGCCTGGTAACAGATAGACAGCGACGGACAGACGTCTTAGTAATAGGGTCCCGTTTTTAGGGTTCCGTACCCAAAGGGTAAAAACGGGACCCTATTACTGAGACTTCGCTGTCCATCCGTCCGTCCGTCCGTCCGTCTGTCACCAGGCTGTATCTCAACAACGGTGATAGCTAGACAGTTGAAATTTTCACAGATGATGTATTTCTATTGCCGCTATAACAACAAATACTAAAAATAAAATAAAATAAATATTTAAGGGGGGCTCCCATACAACAAACTTGTTATAGATTATATATATGTATAGGTACGGAACCCTTCATGCGCGAGTCGGGTTCGCACTTGCCCAATTTTTTACCCTTTGGGTACGGAACCCTATAAATTACATCCATCTGCACGGAGGAAGTAGCTTATGTGTTTCGTACACACTCGAATCAAAGAATATTTCTATTTCGCGCCTCTAAATACTTCATATCACTTTGTCGACGCGACCCAGTTTTGTCGAGTGATATAATAACGGAGGATACGCTTTTTAAATCACACTTCATCACACTGCGTATGTGTGTTTGTGTGTAATATAGACGGCTAGGGGACGCGCGTGGAGATGGGAATAAAACGATAGAATGTGGCATGTAATTTTATCGATAGACGATGAAGGTAACATCGATGTTTTTATAAATATTTGGTTACTCATCATTGCATTTAGGCGATGTGTGTTTGTATCGATTGAATATTTTTTTTCTCTTTACTAATTAATTTTGATAGCCGACTATTTATCAAGATTCCAGGTATTAACTGCTATTCTAGGTATTACTTATATATTTAGTCTAAAAACTATGTATATTATAAAAGTATAATAAACATAAAGTGTAATAATTATGAAGATTTACTTACTTCAAAAAAAAATACCAATAAAAAACTTACATGGGACATCTGTGTAAGTACTATTAAAAAGAAATTTATTCCACTTAATAAAAGTAATTTTTTTGTATAATTTTTTCTCAGTTTATTCACGGTTAAAATACTTAATAATTCTTTAAGTGTTAGTAAATTTGCGAGTTAAAGTGTTATCTAATGCTTAAAGTGGAAGGTGGGGGGTTGTAATTGAATTTCGCCCGTGTCTCAACTTGTAGACGCTATTTAAGATGACAGGATCTAACCCTAGGAAATAAGAAATTGGAAAATGTTGTCGAAATACATTATTATAGTACGACTCTACGTTAGCCGTACTATATACGTTATCGATATACAATATCATAGTTTTAGATTAGCTCTACTCCAGAAACAAATGTAGAATGAGGATAGCCATTATATGCAAAGAATGCAAGATTCAAGTGATAATTAGAGTGAGAGGGAGTTTTATTTTTTATTTTTTACTTGGTGGTTATTGTACTATTAAATTAGTTTTTATTGTGAGTTGGCAACATTACTACTACATAGTAAAAAAACATTGTAATATGTATGCTTAGATCTTTAAATAACGCAACGGATTTTGATGCGACTTTTTAATAGGATACATAGAGTGATTCAAGAGGAAGGTTAATTTTATATGTATAATACATTAAAAAAAACATGCATCATTTATTAGCATTGTACCCGTATTTGTACGGGTAATATAGGAATAAATAATCAAAAACCGTTAAAAAAACATTTTATTGCTGTATCCTTACAGGGTTCATGACCGCTACTGTAAATCTTGTATCTAAAATCTATGTGTAACGTGACTACAATAAATATCTATAACTTTGATTTATAAAAACCAATAAAAATATGAAAAATAAAGCAACTTCAAAATATTTATTTAGTTTGCTATGCAGGCATAATTTTTAAAGTAAACATACCTATAACATTTTTTTTCAAATATCATATTTACGATGAAATCAAATAGACAAAAGACAATACCTACATATAAAAATATACTTATTGGAATAATACTAGTAGTATTCTTAATCGCTTCTAGCGTCTACGTACAGCCCCTTAAGAAACCTTGTCCACTTAATTCCTGTATATTCATTAAACTGAAAATTAATAAAATCACCCCATCGATAAATTAACAATTAGGTGTCCGTCACTAAATGGCAGCCATCTTAGAATTGAGTTACGCGGTAGTCCATCATCCCGGGTAATGGCCTGAAAATTGACGGCAGACGAATTTCTTGACGTTTTCCATCGCGATAGTGATGGGGGGTTAGTCGATTAATTTAGTGTTTTAATTAATTTAATCACGATTAATTATATTATTACTCGAAATGAAACATGATTAAATCCGTATAGTTGTATTACAGTTGTTTCATAAACAAGTGAATTGCATAGTATTATTTTGCATACAATTAAAAATTTATTTATAAAAGTGTACCTAAGCCTATAAAAATTGTAAATCTATTACTTTATTTTCACAAAGCTACGCATCATGTGTATTGGCCCTCGCAACGAGTATTATTAGATGAACATACAAATATTTGTATTAAATTGAATCAAAAAATAAACTCTTTTTTGGTATTACACAGCCGATTCAGCCGTAAAGTATCAAAATTCCAAACTGCCGACTCATTCATAGCTTTCAATAGGTCTTTACCACGTTTTAGAACTGGGTTGTACAATTGGTAACCTTTTCGCAAAGTGACGAGGCATAATGTGGCCCCCGTGCCCTATTCCACGTTTCAACTTTCAGGTTATTACTGAACCCAATGTCGAAGCGTCCGAGTCGACAATTCTCAGTGAAAATAATACAAAAATCCAACGAAAAAGTATTCAAAAATCGATGGTGACTTTGACAGGCGGTTGTAAATAGGAATAGAAATCACGATTTAAATCGACACTAATTTAAACGGACGCGGCTATTTAAATGTTCTAAGATTATCAAAAATGAAATAAAAGGAGATAATTTGACAGTTCAGGACGGTGACGTCATAGTATGCGTTTTTCTTTAATAATTTGCATACTAAACTAGTGTTTTGACGTTTCTTAAAAAACTAGCCTATAACTAGTAGTATGTTTCGTACCATCACACACATCAACAATGACACAATCTGGCAAAATAGTGGTTCTTATATGTATCATTCTTGAAATGACAACTATATCAGGAGACTAAACGTAAAGTTAAAAAACAGTACCTATATCCAAACTTGCAATGGATCAAGCTATGGTTTATATAATGTTTACAATCAATAAGTTAATGACACTAAAACTATAAAGAAGAAAGTTTGTGAGTATGTTTATGTGTATGTTTGTTACTTCTTCACGCTCAAAAGGATAGACCAATTTTGATAAATTTTGGTATAAAGTAAACTGATACCCTGGGTTAACACATAAGCTACTTTTTATCCCGAAAAAATGTAGTGTTCCCGTGGGATGAGCGGGTAACACCGCGTGGCGCAGCTAGTATTTTATAAAAAAAATACCCACAATTCATATTCACCGTGTTTCAAAATGCAATATAATATTCGAACCTTTGTAAATACCTGAAAGCAAACCAGTGGACTGACACAAATGTAAAAGATTGCGATTTCAATAGCTTTTCTCTGAGATTGTATTGAGATGAGCAGCATTGATATCTTGATGAGATTCGATATTTTCCACGACTTTGTTTGCACGTATTTGCCGTGAGGGATCATAGTATCTGAAACTATGAATTCACTCACTTATTTTTTCTTAGATAACGTTTAAATAAAACAAAACGGATTATATCGGGCGTATTAAGTTAAAGGTTGACTCAGTCAACGGTAACTGGAAAGTTGCTGAAACGTCAGGTAGGCTCAAATATTTAATATAGGTACGCGATATAATCCGTTTCAATTGTTTAATTAAAATGTGTGAGTCGGTGAAACCGAAAAAATCTTAGATTACGTTTTTACAATAAATCTATTTAAAAAGTAAAGTATACAAAATATAATAAAAATATAAACACATTATAAAAACATAACCTAGGGCGTCGCCGACAGCAGGCCCTCTCTTCTCAACTCTTATTTTTAATATGCCAAAATAATAACAAACTGGCACACTTTACATGTTTCGCCAAACTGCGATGCAGTTTGTTGGTGAAGACCAGACATCTAGCGAGTCTCTTGAGGTGTCTGACAGTATGATTATTTACTAGATGTTCTTTGAACTCATTTACATATCGCCTTTTTAAACGTATAACTATCGATAACTAGCAACTTCACACGTGTCCCACCCCTAGCCGCTCAGACGACCTCTATCGATCCAGCATCCGTTCGCGTCTTCCAGCCAACGTTCTATTGACCTGTTTATTTTTAGACCCACGACCCCAGGGGTGGGCAGAACTAACACACAAACACACACATTGGTGTGTGAAAAAGTCAGAGAATTTCTGAAGGTATTGTTTGGCTACCTACGAAGTTTTTGTCCATTCCATAGTATAAGAATATACCTACATACTCCGGAAGGAAAAATTGTGATGCATACATAAATAACATTTTGGCGTGAGTTACGAAAGAAATTATTTCATTTATTTAACAATTATTTCACAAAAGAAAGCGGCCTTACGCACTTGCCATGAGGCATTCTCTACAAGTCAACCTTCGGGCAAAGCTGATAAATTGTGGGTGGTGCAACTAACTTGAGCAAATTTTAATAAATAAATACTTAGATAAATGCTAATTATATTATTTTTTCCTTATTATTTAACTTTTGACAGTTTTTGTAAGTATAACAATGGGTTTCGTAGGTGTTTTTTTTAAACCGTAATCGGGTAAAAAGTGTCCTACTATATTTGGAAATCTGGCTATCACTGTGAAAAAGTTGGTTAAAATCCGTCTAGCCATTTCGGGGTGATAAGTGGACAAAGACATCTTTACTAACGGATGGCGCTGTAATCCTGTATTGCGCCGTTATTTTCTTGAAATAATGGTCATTATTAGCCTCTCCATAGAAAACAACATTCAATACAATTTTTGAATATTATAATATTATAAATATAGTTGTCCATGTATCTATGTAGATACATACACAACTGTGTATCTAAACAGGTACATATACAACTATGTATCTAAACAGATACATAGACAACTATTTACCTAAACAGGTACATAGAAAACTATGTATCTCAACAGATACATAGACTTAGCTTTTCTTCAAGTATTAAAAAACAAATATCTGTATCATGTATTCAATATACTTGTTCCCCTCTCGGCTCTGCCATCAATCTCGACGTACGGAGGATGCAATTTTCATATATAAATATTTTATTAACTTACTGTACGAACTCGTTTCCGTGAAAAATAGTGTTTTTCCATACAATATTACCGTAGCGCCTGCGAGAGTTTAATAGCAACTTGGTGTTTTGTTGAAAATGTTTGCCTCGTGTTTTTTATAAGGGTACTTTATTATTACGAAAACGAAACTTATGCATACTATATATTATATTATGAGCCTATCATGTCTTACTGCTGGGAATAGGCCTCCCCTCTTTTTTCTGTATACTATGTAGTAGGTATTATAATATTACGAAATCTAAAAGTGGGTACTTTTAGTGTTGCTTCGAAAGATACTGCATAGTTTTTGTTTTTGATACTTCTGGACGTATTTCAAATATTATTGCCTACACGGCAGTTGAGTACCCTCAGATGGTTTTAGAATTAAGTAAAAATACTTTTTACCCGACTATAATGCAAAAAGAGGGTTATGAGTTTATGTTATGTGCGCCTTTTAACCTAATTTACCTAATAAAACGCTTATTTTCAATAGTATCTTTTTCAAAAACTCCTGTAGATAATTAATGGCTACACTATGTTCTGTTAAAATATTACTACTATAAAGTAGGTCTAGTACGACACTGTAGTATGCAAATATTACTACAATTTGCGTACATATTTATCTCATAACAGCCCGTACTAAAAATAGTACGTACACTGTTTGCCGCACAAAAATATTTAAACCTATACAAATTTAATACCTATTTGATTATTTGTTGAAAATGTTTGCTCATAGTTTTTCTTCAGGCGCTTTACTATGAAGATGATTACTTAAGTTCTTCAATTTATGAGCAAAATGTGTTCAAAAATATCTGAACACACCTTTATGCCGTTCACAATAGGGACGAGTTCACATATTTCTGGTCAAATATTTGCTCATAAATTAATGACCTCAACTGTACAATGTATTACGCTCCATCATTTTTGAACTAACTTAAAATCTTTTTTCAATTGAAAGAGCTCATCGAATGATTTTATTGTTCTCAAAGTTAAAATTAATATCAATAAGTTAAAATAGTGTTAAAGCTTGCCCAGACGAAGTTCACCAACCTTAAGGACACCAGCCTTGTTCCTCTCAACGTTTAATGGAAATCGAACACTTTGTTGAAAAATATTGCCATTCTTTTTCGACAGGCGTAAAGGTCCACTACATTTTCTTCCTACTTGTGGTCATTATTGTCATAAAAATAAGAGCTAAGCTCTTGTTGGTGGAGTAACTTACATATTTCTCTATCTTCAGCTTTCTTTTTCATTTCCTGATACGACACCCTGTATCCCTCCCACCCTGTAGTAATTGTGGTATTACGCACATACTACGGCGGCATACGCAACATGTATACATATATGGGGTCGTTAACTCATCGGGGGTCGCGGTAGGTCAGTCTATTAATCACATCAGAGCTTCGTTGTCCCGATAACTTAGTCAAACAAACGTTAATTGCCGGTATAAAGGTTCAATCCAATAGGTAAATGCATGTTGTAAACGACAAGTGTAATATACAGCTTTAAATGCACAGAACTTTGTTCAAGCTTCGAATTCGGAGTTTCTGATAACATCTATCCAAAATAATACTTATTTATTGCAGGGTTCAATGATACATTTTCAGCCTTGTTGAAATTAGACCTCGTGTCGCTATTATAATCTCAGATTTCAATCGGGCAAAAGTGAAACAGACCCCTATAATATCGGACTACCGTCTAATTATGCTCAATTTAACCTACTTTAAAATTACTTGTCAGTGTCACTGCAATATGTTAGTGATATGACCGAAACATCACTCAAATAGTGAACTATCAATGTCAACGTAACAACGCTCCTGATGGTGCAAAGTAGGAAGTTTATTTGTTCCTACAAATCAATCTGCCATAGTTGCCAGAATTGACACTGCCATTCTATTGCGAGCTTGCGCCAGTTCACGAGGCACAACTTCAATGCTCGTCTCACCCCGCCTTGTAAATAATAAGGCATCTTAAGAACCCGCGAGATAGTTGGCCAAGCTGCAAATTAATAGAAATAGCGAAGCCGATACTATATAATAAGAATAAGGGTAGGTAGAGGGCGATCTTCACGCCAAAACGCTAAAGTCAACATTCTGGAGGCTTAAACGCAGGAATACCCTGGGTAGACTAGTCAGGTCTGACCTATTCTTCAGAAGATTTCGGTCCCACTTACCATTAAATATAGTTATGGGACTAATCCATAACTTTTTGAACTGCAGGGCAGGGCGCGCTTCCCATGTTGGGACCATATTTAATAATTATAGCATCGGTGGCGAAATAGAAAAATGCCCGAAGATCTTTGGCCCTTGGCAAGTCAAATTTAAAACAACCCTTAATATTTTCTTTTCGACGAGGTTCTTGGTTTTGCCTTGGATCAGGTGAGGAAATCGCCAAACAGTTAATAAAATACTATTCCTCAGAATTACCCTTTCGGTACCAATCAGAAATTAAAGTAGACCTTATGTTAAACATTTGCAATTAAATGAACTTGAAAATCGTATGTTACTAGTGTTTTCTAACCCACAACTTCCATGGCTCTCCAGGCCAGAACCGTTTTACCAACTAGGCTACCGAAGCCAGAGTCATTTTTCAAACACTCGCTTAAAATGTATCCAGTAAAAACATGTAGATTTTGCCAGCAGACGCTACTGCTCTATAATAAAAACTCCTTCTGGTCAAAATCATTTACGCTATCACGCATGCCCAAAGATCAAGCATGGAATTTCTGCTACATTTGTGGTGTATTCAAGCCAACTGACTAGTTGTCTGCCTAGAATTGGTCTAGTCTTGATAATAAGTCAAGGTTAGACCGAGTCCTTATTAAGACATCATGAACATTAGAAGTGGCGCTTTTTCCCCAATAAGCCGCAGAGTCCAGACGAAAGGACAGAAAATACGAATGCCCCTTTGAAATTGCTACCGTTGTCAGACATTACCGCATCAAGATTAACAAACTGATCTCATAAACGAAGATTAGTAAAGGGAATTATTAAAGCTAACCAGACGATGTCTTACTTAATATTCCGTCAACTTTAATTATTTTCACCTTGCGAACGGAACCAAAAAGGCGCAAAGGACTAACATGAGCCGCGCTAAAGTAAACTCAAATGGAATGACATTAAAGTGCACTTCAATTCAACGGCGCCGGGATAAGAGGTTATTTTAATCCGGCCAGCAAAATCGATAACTAAGAGTTAAAATTATCAAAAACCGCGGTTTAAACTGCGAATAAATCAAACGCGAAAACAAAATCGAACGCTTACAACTAGACTTACCTTGAACAGCACAACCACAACACCTTTAAAAAAAATAAAAAACAACCAAAAATAAACCAAATTTTTTATTAAAATAAAAACGAGTCTGAATTTAAAATCGACTCGGAAAAAGAAATACGCGATACGTGCTTTGGAGACGGCGCGTACTGGCTCTCTGGCTCTTAGATCTAGGGGGTGTGCTTTTATACCCGTGCGCGGGTGGAAGGGGGGAGCGGTCCGCCATCTTGCCGTCCCCATGGCAACGCGGAGATGGCCTATTAGGGGGAGCAGATTAGTTGTACCGCCAGCAACGGTGGGATAAATAATTAATTTTATGATATTATAGCTTAGTAATGCTTTTAACATGTTTATGAATGTCTGTTTTAATTTGATGGGTTTTGTAAGTATTTGTTGTGTCGTTAATTTTGTGTTGCACGACATTGTCCGTTTATTAGAATAATATTCATGAAGTAAAGAAATTGACATTAGTTGAAAAAGAGATTTATCCGTTTAGGTGTTTTTCAATTGTGAGTCTTATACTATTTTTTTTTTTGAATATTTAATATATATTTTTTTTCATATATTATTAATAAAATGTATACACAGCGTTTTATTAAATTTAAATTTATTCATCATTACTGTAAATATTGAGTGGTTCAGATATTATAAAAAAAATTAAATTGTATAGTGTATTTATCTAAGGATTCGCCCACACTAACAGCATTCGCCTGTAATTTAGTAAAAAACAAGTATATTTTTCGTTTGTTTTGTATGCTTAAATAATTGTGTTTTTTTTGTTACAATAAAGGCGCTCGCAGTGAGGACCCTAACAGAAGCTACTTTCTAATTGTGATTGTGCACCTTTAATTCAATATTTTTTATATACAATATGTTTATGTACAAGTACATAAATACCTACATTACTAGGAAGCGGCGGCGATGGGAGGCAGAAGAGCAAAGCGGGTGTACGACGTTTTATATAATACCATTGCTTTGTAGAATAAAACGATCCGGTGCTTCTCCAAGCGGAGTAGCACGTCTGGCACCAGCAGTGCAAAAGGTCCGTTGGACCCGCAAGCTTACATGAAAAGAAAAGAATGTAACGAATGATATGATGTCGTTTTAGATAATTTCCAAATGATATACTTAATGTAAAGACAAATATAATGAGTTAGGTGTTAAAGAGCTTATAAACCCATCAAATCACCACTTGTTTGCTAGGTAAGGTTTGTTAGGTACCTTGCATCCTTCAGAAGGGAAATAGAAGCCCCGCGAAGAGAGGATTTGTAGACTTGCTCCCGCTATTTAACATCATAAAAGTATACCAATTAATAATTAGAGTATAAATTATAACAATATATAATATCGTCACCTGTAATATGAATTAATGTAACCGCCAAAATGACGAAATTGAGTTAAGTATACAGTTCGTCTGTAAATTTGACGATCTATCCATTGCTGTTATTAAAATTACGATATCTTGAAAAAAATGTTGGTTACATTAAACAGAAATTGACCGTTTTTTTTAGTTTTCTGTATTTATTTTGGTGTATGGAACATTATTTGTAAATTACTTAATATCAGATTAACGTAACCACAAGTATTGGCCAAAGTTGAACAAAAGTCATTAATGTAAGACTCATCGGTAAATAAATGACTCTTACATTATTCAATTTATAGCACTTTATTACCGATTGACTGTTACGTTAGCTTCAAAGCTAGATAAAAAATATAAAATGGTTCTTACATTAAATGCGTTTTACTTTTAGTTTTTGAATCAAATCATGTAAATAATAAGGTACATAAATGATTTAATGCTCAGATTAGATAGGTAATAAATAAATTAAACGAGATTATAAGACAGCAACCGTTTAAACTCAATTATAGTCTAATCTTGTCAGAAATTGTGCTTTGCAGTAAGCAGCTGGGTGAATATATAATTTAGTCAGTAACATTAAAGTTTTCGTAGTTTGAAAAGCAATTAATGCCTCTTACATTATTATTTGTCTTCCCAAGGCTCGAGTGATGACGGTTACATTAAAATTATGTACTTTATTTAGACGGATCTGGTGCTTACGTTATTTTGGTTACCAGGAACTTTGCGACCATCTCTTTCCTTTGCAGTGTTAATGAGTAGATACCGGTGAGACGACCATACATTTGCCTGTAGGAAGCAATTACAAACACTACCGCATGCGCCTGTTTACGATTTGGTGTTGTGATGGATATGATAGCCACTTTAGTTTGTACCGACCAGCGATCGGATGCCGGTTTTCGACTCCATACAAATACTGGTATTAAATTTCGGTATTTCGCTTATTATTACACATTTATTTATTTTACTGAGCTAATTTCAAGGTTCTTTACCAATACTTTAATTATATGTAATGGCATTTCAAATAAAATCTGTAATATTTTTTTTGTAATTTTTATGAATACCGGTAAACGATCCCTGGTTCCAACAATTCGTGATAAGGACAGTATTGTGCGATTGCGTTGTTATATATCAATAAGTATAGTTAAAAATTACGAGTTAAGTACATTAATCGCTTTACATCAGGCTACCCGTTTGCTCGTTTGCCCTCAACGACATAAAAAATAAATAAAAAATAATATTACACAACAAAAACTTTCAAAAATTAAGGGAAATTTGAAAAGGATAAATACTAAGTAAGTATTATAGAAATTGTTATCACCTCAAAAGGGAGTTCTAAGGCGGAATGAAAATTGTCGGGATTTCCAGTATCAAATAGAAATTGATGTTTTAAACTTTTTAAAGTTAAGTTATTTATTAATTAGCTATTATGCCTATTTATATGTCTAATTCTTGAATTAGGGACTTTTAATTGAAACAATCTGGCTTAATGCATTTCGTTTTTAGGGCATCTCTTCAATGTCTGGTTAAACGGACTGTGAAAACTTTTTCTGTGAAAATCAGTCACTGCCACTACCATGTAGCAACATGTAGGCATAATAAAATGTATGTATACTTGTATATTATTTTTAGAAAACAAGAGACAGGAATGAATGATGGTAGTAATAGTGATATGGTGGAGGTTAGTGACATTGAGATACTCCTAATAATTTTTTTCAGTAGCCTACGTATCCAACGTAATGTCATTGTATTGATGCGATGATTCAATAAAATACGTTAACTATTTGCTTGCCCCTTGACCATTATTTTATTCAGCCAGAGAAAGGTGTTGAGCTGGGCCATACTTTCTACTAATAACGGGCTCATTTTTTGAAATCAATGTTGTATTGTGTTAACGTAACTCATCATTTTTGGAAAAAAATTAACGTAAGTGCCACGCTATTTTCTAAACTATAATAGCAGCCTTTTTGAGACCATTATCAACTGAAAGATCTTACAAAATTAAGCTATAACTACTTTACATCATTTTAATCGGATTAGGAAATAAAATGTTACTGCACTTTTTTTAATTTGCAATTTCGTTTTTGGCCTCTCCTGAAAAATCGTCATTTGGCGGTTACCTTAATTCATATTACAAGTGACGATATATTAAATGAATTTATATCAATTTATTGTATATCAAGTGCAAGTTAGTTATTCTGAAATTATATAAAACTTTACAGACCCGTGCAAAACAGTTGAAATTCGCTTGTAAATTGCGTGTAGTTCTGATTTTTATTACTTATTATTATTATGTTTATTTAAATAAAAACTATGTCACATAAAAATACAATAAAAAATACCTACTTAAGACTAGCTAAATTATTATGTTACTTAATAAAAATATGATGGCGAAAGGCATTTTTTTATATTATGTGTAGATGAACTTTGTTAAATGTATTCCTGTGGGTAACTTTTGCAAAGAAACTTATTCATCGCATTTTGATAGAATTTGATATCCATATTCCATATTATTAATGCCTATTATTGACGACGCGATTGGCGCAGTGGTTAAGCAACTGCCTACTGAGCCGACGGTCCCGGGTTCGAATCCCGGCAAGGGCAAATATTTGTGTGATGAACATGAATATTTGTGCCTGGGTCATGGATGTTCTATGTATTTAAGTATTTATTTATCTATATAAGTATGTACATATATCGTCGCCTAGTAACCATAACACAAGCCATCTTGAGCTTAATTTGGGACTAGGTTGATTTGTGTGAGGTTGTCTGATATTTATTATTTATTTATTTATTTATAAAATATCAACAGTGTTATGTATAATACTTTTTACGACATCATATTTATGGGTATTCATAATATGGGTGGAACGAAAGGAAGATGGCGGGATGACTTGGATACATTCACTAACGAGCGGAGCGAGCATGCAGCCAATAGCGACGAGTGGCGACAGAGAGGCGAGGCCTTTGCCCGGCAGTGGGACACAACTATAGGCTAGGCAAAAAATAAATACAGATCTCACACACTACGCGCAGCTTTCAAAGACATTAAAAATCCATACTAATATTATAAATGCGAAAGTGTGTCTCTCTCTCTGTAACCTCTTCACGCTTAAACAGCTGAATCGATTTTGATGAAATTTGGCATGGAGATAGTTTAAGATCCGAGGAAGGACATAGGATAGTTTACATCCTGAAAATTATCCCTAAAAAGATTGAAAAGTGAGTAAGTAATTCATGATGACATTGATGACCCTGTAGGAAATGTAATTATTAGACCAATAGCACAATTGCTCTTACATTTGCTCAGGCGCTTTTAATAATCTCTTTTATTAATTAAGGTGATTAGGTGGATATCTATCGTGTTGTACGAGGTTGCTTCCATACTTCCAAATTCCACGCGGACGTAGTCGCGGGCAAAAGCTAGTGTAATATAAATTGAGAAATTTGTTTTCTGACCCCGTGCGTAAGGGACCCACTACCGCCTACATTTTTTGACCACCTGCCTACTAATATCGCTCAAACTGTACCTTAATAAACTCCCGAGATTAAGTTTTTCCGTTTTTTGGATAGCGAGCTCAAAAAGAAGTTATAGGCAAATTGTCGATCCAATCCAGCGAAAAAAATATGAAATTTTGTCAAATTTCATAAAATCAAAAAAGTTACCTACCAATTTAGGGAATTCAAATTACACTTTCAAGCCTTCCGACAGACGCACATTTTAACATATAGCACATCCACGTACCTCTCATATCTACGAAACTACAAGCAAATGTCACAATTTCATAATTTGGGGCACCATACTCGATTAGGAAAACATAAACATTTTCATAGTTATAAATATGGGTAAGTATCAATTTCTAACAATTAATATTTGACACTAGTCTCTATCAGTTAAGGGGGTTCCCATTTTTGTCAATGACGATTTAATAATTATAAAAACGAAATGTTTACAATGTTGCGAAAAGTTAAAAAATTCAACGGTTCAGGCAGGATTTGAACCTGCGTCTCCAACGGCTTTCCGGGCCAACACGGGCGTCTTACCAACTGGACCACCGAAGCTGATGCCAGTGCCATTGAATTTTACGTTAGCAGACGTTACTGCTTTAATAAAAATAATTATAAAAACGGTTTAAACTTACGTAGAAATTATGAAGAGCTCCAAATGAGTACGAAACATGTCGGGGCGTTTAAACCGTTTTTATAATTATTATAGATGGCTCACGATAGTTATAAGAATATTAAAGGGAAGCGATTATCTCCTTCTCCATATAGCAACGAGGTTTTTTTTACCTTAGCCTGTTTGAGTGTCCCACTGCTGGGCAAAGGTCTCTCCCCTTGTTTTTCACTACTCCCGATCAGATGCCTCCTCCAATCAGCCGTTGAGGAACGTGTCTAGGTCGTCCCGCCATCTTTGCCGACGCCCGCGCCTGCGCTGCCCATCTTGTGGCACCCACTCAGTGGCCAAGCTAGCCCAATGTTATTTTTATAATATGTATAAAGAAAAATATAAATCCAAAACTGACGTTAGAAACAGTTGATAATCTTTTTACCTCGCTAACAGGATGTTATTGATGGATACTAAAAGCTAAAAAAAAAACAATGAAAACTCCTCTATCAATTAAAAAATGAAAATACTTTGCCAATTTCCTTGCCAACCGTACCATCCCTGCGTCCGCCTCAACCCTCCATCACCCACACGCACAAAAATCACACACACATACACAACGCACCTGAATACAGACGCGAAACACAGAATGCCTATACACGCTTTCCTTTTGCTGAGAAAATTCGCACACAATCGCAAAAACAAAAGAGCGTTACCTCCCAATTTAGTCATATAGAAAACGCGCTACATATCCATTTAAAATCTCCCTTTTAAGGCTCAAAATGGCGTCGAATATTTCTTGCAGAATGTCGTTTTGAATCCAAACGTAAAGACACAGAGAGACACGGAGTATTTTGTTGGAAAACGTCACGACCATCTCCACTGTGCAGCATCTATCGATATATATCGCCGTCTCTTTCACACTAGGATAGCCAAATATATAACTATCTCTGTCGCTCCGTGCACAGAGATGAGAGCAAGAATTTGTGTGCACAAAAGTTACCCAGGTAATTATTTTTAGTGCTATTTAAATAATTTATTGTGAAGGAAACTTATGTTTTGTACAGGTTTTTAATCTATTAGGGGCGTTAAAGTATTACTTACAGGACGATTTTGAGGTAGTAAAATGAATGTCGTTAGTGAATATTTTTAACCTTTTAAAAATGACCGTTTGTTTAGAAATATAAATTAACGAGTCGTATTTATTGATTAAATACATCAATAAAACTACTTCAAATTATTCTTTGATTTCTTTACTTTCAAATAATAACATATTTTCATTGTTTATTACAGTGAATGAAAAAAAAAATATATAATGAAAGTAAAATTCCCGCTCTCAAGATTTTTCTATTCACCGCTAGATGGCGGCTGTTAACAAAATAAAGTTTGATCTTATTTCAAAAGTGTATGATATTCATTTGAATTATTATTTTAAGCAAATAAGCACCGTTGATATCTACATATAATGATATAATACGACGTTTGTTATTTCAGTTCTGCTACTCGACAATAGATGGCGCCACTACTTATGAAATAGATTCATCGTTTTTTTTCTTTACATAAATTTATCATGCTAGTTATCATTCGTTTGCCTGTGGCCTGTGCCGTCCATAACATAAATAAAATTAATGTTGTTTGTTTTAGGTTCCATGCCTATCTTTCTCACCAAAATCGAAATTTGATATAATTCTTCTATCGTGTGATAGGTATGTCTACACGTCGACATTGGCGAAATACATCTTGCTAAATCAGCAAGAAAAAGCCACAGAAGAAAAAAAATAATTTTCAATTTAGACAACAATCTCACCGACGTAAGGACAGGATTACAACACAATTTACAGAAAAAATCTTCTTGAAAAATTACTAAAAATTAATACGTTATTTTTAAAGAATCTTTAGTTGTCCGAGCGAGCGAAGCGTCCCCGTTTCAGCTTCGCCAAAACTTCTTTCGTATGTCCGGATGTTGGGGTGTCCAGATTACTGGCTGTTCTCGCCTACAAGTCACATTTCTCCACCGATTGTCGTGAAATTGTGTGAGCAGTCTCGGCAACTATATCAATGACTAGCGACCCGCCCCGGCTTCGCACGGAACCTCTAAAATTATCATTGTTTCTCTCCTATATTAAGCATTCTATACATATGAACCTTCCTCTTGAATCGCACTAATTATGCAAAACCCGCATCCAAATCAGTTGCATTAGTTTTAAAGATCTTCGCATATGTACATAGGGACAGACAGATAACAGGAAGCGACTTGGTTTTATACTATGTAGTGATTCTGTCGATACAGTTTTTCAAAATAGCGAAGATAGCGAAAAACAAAACAAATTTGAGTCATTTCGAAATAGACATGCGTACTTTACAGCTGACAGAGCTACTTGCTAGTAATCCGATAATAGTATTTTATGCAACAGTTGTATAAGAGGGGCCAAAGAGAGTGGCATGAGTTGAGAAGATGCCTCGAGAATTTTTTGACTTATACAATGTTGCATACAATATTTTATCTACGACTATTTTTAAATACAATGCAAACAAACAACGCAGGAAATATTTACATGCGGGGCCCGGAAATATCAAAATAAAAATAAATAATAGTTTTTGATATAAACTTTTTTTTTATAAACGTCCATCTGCCAATAAAATATGAACTTAAACCTTAAGGACAAGACAATCATGCACAGAAAATATAAGTTTGTTAAGTTGGTAGTACCAACTAGGCGAACGTTAAATGAAATAGGTACCAACTTGGTACCTATTTCATTTAACGTTCGCCTAGACACATTAATGGGTTAAGGGGTTGTAATTTGTAGTACCAATACCAAGGGATATTTTTTGGCGACATTATAACATCGTTTGGCAGTGTTTTATTGGGCAATAAACTATAGATTTTTCCAGGGTTAAGTAATGTTTTTCTTTATATTGGTAACTAAATAAATAACATTAATGACAGAAATAAGTACTGGAGTAGAAAAATATTTAAACAAGTGCACTGAAATGGATATAACTGACGCAAGTCGTATTACAATTTTAATGAATATATAATTATTACCTAGTTAATTAGCATTGTTGTAACAGCTGGAATGATGTCTGAAATTCGGGCCTGAGAGTCGTTAAATACGGTTACCTATCTGAAACACTAAAAACGTTAATCCGAATTTCGATTCGACAAAAACTATTCGACAAATATCATTTTAACTTTTTTCATTTGTCCAAAAATTCAATTCGATATTTTACGATTGGGCATTAATTGTTTAGCTTTTTTATTCACTCGACTAATGACACGTTTCCTTAAATTTCTCATTTGTCCGTAACATTAGTTTGGATGGATTCCGATGTAACGTTTCGGTTTATTAATTATTCGACTTTTTTGTATGACTTTGGTTTCATTCGTCCGATGTAAAGATTCGGTTTATTAACTACTCGACTGTTCTCAAGTTGACAGGTGGTTCTGCTGTGGTCACAGTTCTAACCTAATCTAACCCAGCCAGGTCGGTTTTGGAGCTTTGCCGGCTGCTGCCGCGGCACGGTAGCTGCACTTGCTCGGCTCGCGCGCTGTTGTGGTCACAGTTCTAACCTAACCTAACCCAGCCAGGTCGGTTTTGGAGCTTTGCCGGCTGCTGCCGCGGCACGGTAGCTACACTTGCTCGGCTCGCGCGCTGTTGTGGTCACAGTTCTAACCTAACCTAACCCAGCCAGGTCGATTTTGGAGCTTTGCCGGCTGCTGCCGCGGCACGCTAGGTTCACTCGCTCGGCTGGCGCGCTGTTGTGGTCGCAGTTCTTATGTAATGCCAAAAATATGGGTATTAAATGAAAGACATCTCAATTCATAGGGCAAGTGAATGGGGCGGGAAAAGTTAAAAGGTAAACTGAAAATTTTTTTTCATGTTTGCAGTGCCAAATGTATCATTGGGTAAATGGAAAATGGGCTACGAAAAAAATACGTAACAACTCATAGGGCATGTGAACGTGACGGGAAAAGTTTTTCGGACAAACTAAATGTGAAATGGTGAAAAGAAAAATTTATGAATCCTGTCATCGGACATACGATAATAATTCGAATAGTTTTCGGACAAATGACATTCGGTCAATGGTTTTTAGTGTTTGAGATAGGTTACCTACCGTTAAATACCATTTCGTATTTAGTTCGCCATATTCGGGTAAGGCCGAGGAGCGAATCCGCCGCCCGATATGAGCCCTTATTCCTTTTAAAATTTATTTCTTTCATATTATGACAAACATTATTATTGATAATTCAACCAACTTTTTGAAGTGAACAATACTTTTCCCCGAGTTCTAGGTAGTGACATAGCAATTTCATGCTTTCATTGCGTGCAGTCGAAAATAAGTAAAAAAAAAAAGAAAACAAATTTTCCGCGTTATTTGTCAATTTCGAGTAGTTTTTGAAACAAAAATTATCGATGAAAAATTCAAACTGTAGGTTTGAAATATATACCAATAAATCCCAATAGCCCTGTTCTAGGTAGTAACACCAATAATATGTTAAGAAAGATGTTTGATTATAGAGGAAAATTACTAAAACCATCAGCATTTTAGAAGGAATAAGGCCTCTTAAGCTCATATACAGTCTGTTTGCTAACTGGTCCCTTTCCTTTTTGTTATCTAATTCATGGATATGACATTATTTTTGAAGTTATGTGGTGTCAACTTGTGAGCTTGTGAGCACAATGCGACGCTATTTGTACTTTGTCCCTTCTTCTCAGAGGTTGGGACACATACCCGACGTGCAGTTACGGGCCCACCTGCAAAGGATCAATAAAAAAAAAGCGACGCTATTTGCGAAAAAGGGTGTTGGTACACAGTTGTACCCTTGCTAAAATTATCCAACATGTGATTTTGCGTCAAAAACGGTTTTTATTGATTTGATTTTCTTAAAATTATGCGTACTGCACGCTACACCAATAATTTTTAATTTTTTTTTATTTGTAATTAAATAGTTTAGGTTTTTAGCATATATTAGTCTTAGTTATTAGTTTATTGTTTTTATTGATATCTTATTTTTTTAATAATATAATTTTAATTTTAACTGAGATATTTCAAGTGGAAAACGACGCAAGTTAAGAGCCGACGTAAAACAAAGCTACAAATTCTTACGCGTCCTTGTTTGACGCCGTTACTGCGAGCGCTGTTCGGCGCGCGCGCCGGCGCAAAGTCAGATGCGTCGGTGTTACCGGACTGTACGCAAGCTTCGCGCTTTGGATCTAAATCAGCAAGAATGGAAGCGGAAAACAAAACCGGTAATGGTAAGTACTTTTTAAATGTCACGAAAATTGTGTTGAACAAAACTTGTTTGCTGACGCGAGAGTTGACTTCTTTGCCATATGAGCTCGGTCTGCGGCATTTCAGATAAGAATGAGAACCTTCAGACAACGAAATTCTGTCACTGATATATACTGCCAGTGGCTACAGTGATGAAAACAAAATCAAAATCATTTTAAAATTCAAAATAGATCCATATAATATTGTAGATTGCTATTTGAAGGTCATTCAAATCATTTTACAACTAAGTCATATTACTTTATGTGATTTACTACTAGCTTAATAACACTAACAAATTATTATTAAAACTAATTAATTCCCCAACCATATGTGTTCGTCTAAGAAATAATCATCTACTTTATAATAGGCTCTCTTTTTCAAGGTTTTCTTTACCGTAGTCTAGAATCTATTTTCATTGATATTTAGAATACGATCAGGTATTTCAAATGACTTTTGGATCTTACTTAGTCTAGTTATTATTCCTAACAGTTTATCCTTATTTCTAGTATTCATATTATGTATGTCACATCTCCTTCGAAATAAAGTCAAATGAGTTTCATAAACACTTTTCGCCTGCACCGCTCTGAAGAACGCACACTTATAATTGTAATTTATATTTGTGGCCGTTTTGTTTCTATGTTTTAGACTGTAACTTTTATTTTTACATTGCATTTTAATTTTATTCGCAAATGATTACCACGTTCAAAAGGGTACAAATTAATCAAGTTCACAAAAATTTATACATCTATATGCAAAAGTTTCGACTAAACGGATAAATGTTAAATAGGCAAAAATCACTTGCAGAATTTTTAAACTGTGAAGTACACATTTCGCAGATGTGTTGTTTTGCCAAGGGTGCGAATGCAAAATATTGACATATAGGTAAATTGTGAAAGAAAAGTCTAATGTGATACACTGCAATGCGGGATAATTTACCTTTAATTTAACTTCATTGCAGAGATGTGTTTTATTACTTTTTGCTACACATTATTAGTTTAATTACTATTTCTTTGTTATAAGCTAAGTTTTTCTTGCAATAAATTATTCATGGTGAAAATCATTACTCAAACAGGTAAATTAACCTTTGTGTCATTATTTATAAAAAAAATGTGGTATTTCCAAATTAAAACGGAATCAAGAAAATATACCTATATAATGATTTTAGGGTTCTGTACCCAAAGAATAAAAAACGGGACCCTATTACTCAGCCTCCGCTGTCCGTCTGTCCGTCTGTCACTAGGCTGTGTCTCATGAACCGTGACAGTTGAAGTTTTCACAAATGACATATATTTCTGTTGCAGAATACAAAAAAAAACAGAATAAAACAGAAAAAAACAGAATATAGGTTTATTTATATACTCATCAAAATCTCGAAACACACGGAAATGTGGTCAAAACACTCCAGTACCCTAACCAGAGGGCCTATGATGGTTGCGTTTATCACGTGATAAATAAGTGACAAAGCATCTGTCACTTTATACTCTCGCGGTTTGTACTCATAATTAACACAAATTATAACGGGTCTAACGCGATATTTCTTATTTACCTTCATAAACCAAAAACCATAAAGTCATAATGTAGTATACCTAACCCTATGCCAGGCACAGTACAGCTGTTTATATAGGTCACTATGCTAGAACTTAGCTCGACAACACACCACCAGTCTCGGCAAGGGTCGGGTAGCAAGTAACCCCACTCCGTTGGTCTGACGTATGCGCACGAGATAAGGATAGCAACACTACATCCCTTTTTTATTTTAATTAAAATTAGATTAATTGGTGATCGTATAAATAATAATATGTGAATGTTTATCTATTTAAATAAAAAGGTTGTTTCACTCAAAACCCATAAAGTATTTAATCAGTCTTGTTTTATGTTATCTAGACCGGTTAATAGTTTAATTTGTGATCTCATTTGATTTAGAACTAGCTTTGCAATATAAACTTGCCGCGAACCTTGTTGACACAACAATATAGAGGATACATCGAGGATACACAAAGGATACCAATACGAAGCCGCTTCAGCGTGCAATATGCTGTAGTCGCCGGTTAGTCTGTCGCAGCTAACCGGCCCCGTACGGGTTCGCGATAAGGAAAAGGTCTCCGACACCAATATGGATAGGGAGGGAGTCGGAAGAGCAAGGCGCGCTTGGTGCCCCGCAAGACTAAGTGGCACAGGCGAGCCGGTTAATTCAGTTCTTGGTATTGCGACACCGTGTCCCACCACCGTTGGATTTGCAATTTAGTTTAGTATCTCAAATAAGTGCCTTCATTAGGTAAATAGGAATCGTTTCACAGCATTAATTAAATTGCCAATGATGGTCCTGTATTTCAAATGAATGGCTCCATTAAACTGGAATTATTTATCAACCTTATATTGAGAATGATCTGGTATTCTTAATTAATGCCGCAATCAAATTGGAATTTGTTTATCTGTGATTTAAAATCTTGATCGAATAGGAAAAGACGTGGTTTCAAAATCTCAATTAAATTGGACTTTAGTTGCAATTTCGAAAATTTATTTGGATTCTCATATTCTTTTGAATGGTATACATATATCGTAATTTCAGATGACACATTATAATGATGACTTTAGTGAGAATATTGAACGAGAGTACATGATGACGTGTAAAGCAAGTTAGCTACTTAGAATAGAATAGAATAATTTTTATTTTACCAAAAGAAACATTTCAACATTTAACATAATTTAACAGTGACTTCCACACTAGGCACAGCCTGTATCGTGGAAGTCGTATCATAAACATCAGGTTCGTTAAGAATGCGGCTATAGATATACCTTAAACAAGAAATTAAAATTAACAAATGAACAGTACTATGATAAATACATATATATACTTCAGTTTCAGTTTCATGGAAAAAAAAATTTGAAGATGGTAAAAGGGGGAAAAGAGCAAGCTATAGTCCTTAAGTGCTTGACAAAGTGGTTGTTGTGAAATAATTATCCAGATAAGGCTACATGTCACAATTCTTAAAAAATGTAGAATGAAGTGACAAAGTGGTTGTTGTGAAATAATTATCCAGATAAGGCTACATGTCACAATTCTTAAAAAATCTAGAATGAAGTGTATAACCCTTGTTTTGTATAATTCATTTATTTTTCAAATAAGTTACACAATATTACAGTAATATAACCTACATGCTTTGGAACTACAAAAACACATGCAGACCAAACTTAAAACTAGTTAGATTTAATTCAATAAGCGCCTTAATGGCTTAAGCGACATAATGGCGTGGCTCCTTTGCTTTGTTTGACCTCTGGCATAGCTGTCATGTGCGACTATTTCTCGCGCGAGATATTTGCCTATTTCTTGTAGCTGTGCAGTGGTGTGAGGGAATGACGGCTAGCGCTGTCTCGCGACGGGAACCGCGAGGCGTGGTTATGCTAGACAGGCTGGCGTAGGATTAGGCAGATAGTAGCAGCCTGTAGCGGCTGGGACACGCGTAGCTCAAACGAGCTGAATTGCACGTAGTGACAGGTCTGAAGTGGTACACCTTCATGTCCTATTTACCTAATGAAGGCACTTATTTGAGATACTAAACTAAATTGCAAATCCAATTGAATTGAGGTTTTTAAACCGCCACCATTTTAATTGGGTCAAGGTTTTAAATCAGTGGTATACCAATACCAATTTAATTCCGGCATTTCGTTGTAATACCAGACCATTCTCAATTGAAGGTTGATAAACAATTCCTATCTGAGGGAGGCATTCGTTTGAAATACCGGACTATTGTCAATTTACTTAATATTTTCAAACGATTCGAACTTAATGGAAGCTCTTACTCGAAATACTAAACTTTTTCAATATAATGGAGGTTGTTAAACAATCCCACCTAATATAGGCATTCATTTTAAATACCACTTTTGACAATTTAAAAATGATGTCAAACTATTACAGTTTTATCCAGGCATTCATTTGAAGTACCAAACTATTATTGTCAATTCAATTAAGGTTGTCAATCAATTCCAGTTCACTGGAGGCTTTGAGACCTCGAGTATCCCAATTCAATGGGAGTCAAGAACACGTCATATTCCCATGTTACCGGCTCTCTGATACCTGAGATATTCCAATTTAATGGAAGTCCTAAAACAACAGCCTTTTCCAATTGAATGAAAGCTTTAAAGCACAGTATATTTCAATTTAATCGACGCGTCGAAGCCATCGATATTCAAGTTTTAATGGGAGTCTCAAAAGCGGGTACCCCTTATCTTGCACAATCTCTTTTGTCCGAAATACACTTCGCATAATCGTTTTCGCACAATCATTTTTAGCCGAATGATACTATCGCATAATTATATACTTACCACAATTGTTATGTCGCATAATATTCATTTGGCACAAATTTGTATAGCAGAATACTAATATCGCCAACTTTTATTTCGCAGAATTTTATGTAGCACAATATAAGTTCCGCCGAATTTATTGCGGCATAATTGTACCATAGCATGCCCACAGAACCGAATCGCTGCCAGAAAACCAGGTTAGGTTAGGTTGAAACTGCGTCCCTCACAGAAACGAAGGCAAGGCAGGTAAGTAAGGCAGGTCCGACATGGCTTAGGTTAGGTACGACGACGAGCGAAGCGAGGAGGAGTGTTAGGTTGAACTGCGACCCTAACGAGGGAGCGAAGCGAGCGAGCCACGCAGGTCCGACTTGGCTTACGATTCCTAACATTACCAATTTCACCTTAAGGCAGATCCGAGTTGGGTTAGGTTAGGTACGACGACGAGCGAAGCGAGGAGGAGTGTTAGGTTGAACTGCGACCCTAACGAGCGAGCGAAGCGAGCGAGCCACGCAGGTCCGACTTGGCTTACGATTCCTAACATTACCTATTTCACCTTAAGGCAGATCAAACTTGGCTTAGGTTAGGTACGACGACGAGCGAAGCGAGGAGAAGTGTTAGGTTGAACTATGACCCTAACGAGCGAGCGAAGCGAGAGAGCCGCGCAGGTCCGACTTGGCTTAGATTAGGTAGGTATTTTGTTGTTTCGTATTAATATTGAGTCGGACTTTTCATTTTTCGGTGTATTAAAATAATCATGCAAACGGAATATTATGCCATATAAATTTCGACGACACAATTATTCGACCATAGGAGTATTGTTCTAATCAACATTATGCCAATGTACTATTCTGCCAAAGAAACGTGTGCGAAATGATAGTATGCCAAGAAATTTAGGCAAAAAGCAATTGTGCGAAATGATGATTGTGCCAATGGTTGCTATGCGAAACGAAAATATGCCAATCAATTTTGTGCAACACATTAGTAACCCCTCAAAAGCACATACTCCAGTTTATGAGCGCTTTGAGTTATTTAATATAAATTTAAAGGAAGGTTTACATATGGTATTTCAAATTGACCTTCCATGCAATTGTATTTGCTTAGCCGTTAAGCCTTACTATCTTTCTTACGAATAGTTTGGTTCCCGAAGTCTACTAAATAGACCGCTTAGCCTATCATATTGGCAATCCAGCGTGGTCTATCAAATTGACCTCTCATAAAGTCTTAGCCTATCATATTGGCAATCCAGCATGGTCTATCAAATTGACCTCATAACGCCTTAGCCTATCATATTGGCAATTCAGCGTGGTCTATCAATCTATTCCCTCGAGGTTAGACGAAATTATGTGCTGACTAGAGGATGTTCTAACTGTCCAGAGCTGGTCAGTCAGGTTATCCGATTGTTCGTCCCTTCTAAATCGAGGTTCAATTTTCGTCCACGCTGCCGGCTACTGTTGGCTGCTCCTGAGGTGCGAACCATAGCGCGGAAAACTCTCCTCTAGTTTGAGCCTTACGAGAACTTAATGCGCTTCTCGCATCAGCATCGGATTTGGACGTTTTTTGGAAGTAGCTGGATAATTGTGTGTCGTGAATGTTTAAGGTACTGTAAGGCGATGGATGGATGTAATTTTTCAGTAATTGAATCTACCTAATATGTAACATGTTATGTTAAATTATTCTTGTAATTCACAGTGCATTAGTACTAACTGTAAAGCTGTGTAATTATTTGAAATAAATAAATAAATCAAATTGACCCCTGACATAAAGCTATTAGTTTCCAATAACAATACAGTCAGAGCTTATCATATTGACTAATGACTTTGCACTTATGAGTCTTCCATATCACTTTTAAACCCGTTTGGCCTATCAAATACTATACCTATATTAAACTATACCTTTCAAGACGTATATCTGCTGTTATTTAATTACTGATTTTGTTATACCCAATTGACTACATGTGACATATGCACCTATACGTGTCATATGTACCTATTAATGCACAACCCTTAAGCTGGATGTTCTTACTGTTTATCAACTATACAAGATACTCTAGATAATTATTCCAAAAAAATACATTTTCAAGATAAAGACAAATTAAGCTTATCACACTATAATATTTAACCCGTCAATATATTTTGGAATTCAGAACAATCAAGCCCACTCCATAGGAAAATATATTCAATTACGCACGCACAAATGAAAAGTCGTGTAAATTAAATAGACGCCTAGGCAGTCCAATCGTTTTCCCAATTTGTTCATAATTATTATATTGTGATCCGTCATCCACTGCGCCACTGCGTAGTCGAAGATCACACCCAAGAGACACGACCCATTCGAGAATAACGCTAAACTAGTAAATATTCATATTCCTCGAGTGCACAACTACTAATTAATATTCAAAATAATACACTGCCCATTTTCTTATTTATTTAAGCAACTTTCCACCCAGTGGTGCATTGTAGGTAGGCCTCAGCCTCATGTCGTGGGTAGGCCTCAGCACGAACCCCGTGACTAATATACACTACCCACAATAAAATTATCTTACATTTAGCAACCGAAAACTTGTGTTTTAATAGTTTTTTATTTTTTATTTTTACGTAACTGTTGATAGGCATTTTTCCGTGATCTGATCAATGATGTGTTCATATTCATCTTTATAATTGCATTTATCGGCTTGTCGCCACCGTACAAGGAATTTCTCGAACTTTTCGTCCTGTTCCTGTTTCATCAAACGGAATACGTGGCGTTCATAGACCGTACTTTGTTTGCAGGAGCAAAGTTATCATCGAATTTTGCTAAGGCTATCGCAAACACATCTGTGCGGACACCTGGCTCCGCGTCCGCTCCAGGGATATTGTAATATAATTCTTAGAGCTCAATTCCTCCGAAATGCAAGAGGCTTGCTCTCTTCTTTTGGCTATCTGTGATAGCTGACACCTCCAAATAGACATAGAGTGCTCGTTTCGAACGCTTCCATCTCAGACCGATCGAAGAGGTCTCGCCTTCGCAATGGATTTTTTCCAAAGTTATGGCTGCCATGGGTACTTTTGGGGCGTCCCGGAACCAATCAATCAAATGATTCAAGCGGAGCATTCATCTAACCGCTTGCTAAACAATTTAATGTTCGTACTGGCCCTTTAGCCATTAGTCGTTTTAACGACCGCTTAACTACTGATATACCATGACCTTGGTCAATGTTAGAAGTGTTAAAACAATATGTCAATTAAATGACACAACATTTTTGATTTCAGTTGCTAGGTGTACACGACCATGTTGTCTTATTCATCAATTGAATGATCAGTATACCATAATGACTAGTAAACATTTTATTCTTGCCAATTAAATGACCAGGTACAATATACTCTGCTTACAAGTGTATTTACAACACCAATCATACAGTTTTACCACTCATAAACACATATACCTACACGGATATTTCATCATACATATTACGTTCCTGTAAATAACTAAGTGAAATAAACATTAAACACTTCAATGTTTACTTTCATACATATTGACCCCGCAGCGCAAGGTATTATTACAATGTACATAGTTAGTTAGTTACCTATTTATCAACCCCGTAAACAATTTATACTGCCCCCGATCTAATCTGCCTCAAATGCCGTTAGAAGCCACCGAAGTCTATTTATAATTAATGATAATGTTTCTGACAACTGAACTGTTTACTAAAGCTAGTTTACTTGAGTAATTTTGCTATCGCAAACTTTCAAATATATCTACCTACAAGCCGTTATTATAAATGACTATAAACTTGCACTTCTAAGTCAGATCGTTATTTCATAACTAATATAACATTTTATCACACTTTATTATTATTATTCTTATTTATTATACCTATGTTGTCCAATGGTTTTTAACTGTACAATTGCATTAATTTTACGTTGTAGGCGCGAGTACTCGTAGATAGGTACTTAGATACGTTGCGCTTATTAAACAATACCTCCTTATTGTGCCTAGGTAGGTACATAATTATTATGGTTTACACATTTTTTATTATATACGAGTCGCGGTATCGACGCATTTCCGGTAAAAATATTAGACATTAATACCGTTAATAAATATCGGACAAAAATAATATCTATAAGTAAGTAAAACTGCATGATTCGCCAGGAGTTATTTGCAAATGTGCAATAACCGTTATTTTTTAAACGAATGACCCATTACGAACTAAAACTTGTTTACGAGTCGATCCCTGTACTGGGATAGTTGAGCAGTGCACCGCTACCCACTATGGTAGATGTCTTTTGTTCCACAGTTATTAGTGAAACTATAACTTGGATAAATTAACTTCAATGACAATGTATCATATCACTATCGAGCTTGCCCTGTATTTATTATACATTTACTGTGCAAGTACACGTTAGACTGCTTTTGTCGTGTTCCCGCCTACTCTGTTTTTTTTTGAAGGCGTAATTAGATTTCTACTCACTTTTGTCCTCGTCGCCACTTGTAGTATACCTAACCCTATGCCAGGCACAGTACAGCTGTTTATATAGGTCACTATGCTAGAACTTAGCTCGACAACACACCACCAGTCTCGGCAAGGGTCGGGTAGCAAGTAACCCCACTCCGTTGGTCTGACGTATGCGCACGAGATAAGGATAGCAACACTACACATAAACCATAAAGTTTAAACCGCGGGATATGTCTTCGAATCTGTGCGCTGATGTTGTGAGTGTTGTGTGTCGGACCGGTGACAATAATTAGTAAATAAATGGGTGGTAGTCGAACATTTATTTTCCTACCCATCCATTTTATTAGACATTTCGTCGGGTAGTACTACATTTGGCCGACAGCTCCAGTAACAACTCGCTGTTTCACCAGTACATCTGAGACCACGGCGTGTGCAACCCCGCCGAAACGTTAGATTATGAAGGTAAATAAGAAATATCGCGTTAGACCCGTTATAATTTGTGTTAATTAAAAGCATCTGTCACTCGCACTCGCATTATGTCAAAACGTGACGGATGCTATATCACTTATTTATCGCGTGATAAAAGCAACCATCATAGGGCCGCAGGAGTTAACGTGACCGTACTCGCTCGCAACAGCGTAAACGATTTGTATGGAGAATAGTACAGCGCCCCCTAGCCTACTTTGTAGAACTCCAATTCCCCATAAAAATCCTTTACGCAATCGCTAGCGAGTACAGTCACTGTAAACTCCTGGTATGGGTACAGGGGCTTACCGATTTTGAATGTTGCAGCAAAGAAAAAGGCAGGCTACGAAATACAAGGAAAGACTTGTTTGATCACCGGCGGTGCCGCCGGAATGGGGGCACAGCATGTTCAGTCTTACTTGAAGGAAGGTGCCAAGGTAAGGCGTTCTGACACAGTGGACGTTCTGACAGGGTGGATGTTCTGACACAGTGGATGTTCTGACACAGTGGATATTTTGACACAGTGGACATTTTGACATAGTGGACGATCTGATACAGTTTACGTTCTGATTAGGGCTTCTGATATCCGTGTTATACGCGGAACCGTAGCTCCGTGTTCTTAGCACCGGCGGTACTAAGATCCCGCACTACACGGACACGTCAAAGATACGTAGCCGTGTCTGCGTTCGGCTACGGATCGGCGGATCCGGGCTCCGCTCGGGTATTGAATGAAAGCTTGTGTCAAACCGACAACGTCACGGACGTATCGGATCCGCCTGTAATTAAGTCACTTAAGAAACGCATCTCCGTGTAACACGGAGCTACGTATCTTAATTACACTTATCCTAATTACGTGGCCGTGTTACTCGGCAACGTAAATCCGGCTGGGTCATTATTCGAGCGTTTCAACCGCCTCACTTTCGTGGACATATTTTGGAAGAATTGGGCGTAGATTTTGATGCCATTTTCGGATATTTTGTTAGATGTCCGGTAAACTTAAATACCTAACCAGAAACGAATTCGAAATCTGCAGCCACTTCTACAAAAATGTGACCGCGAAAGTGATTCGGAACAAACGCTCGAATAATGACCCGGCTACGGGTACACGAAACACGGACACAACCGCAAGCCCTAGTTCTGATACACCGGACGTTCTGACACAGTGGGCGTTCTGACACAGTGGACGATCTGATATAGTTTACGTTCTGATACAGTGGACGTTCTAACACAGTGGACGTTCTGACACAGTGGACGTTTTGATACAGTGGACGTTTTGATACAGTGGAAACTGTGGACCTAAAGGGATTTATTTGTTTCATAATAAAAAATGTCAGTAAGTATAAATTACGCTAAGACATTACATGCATTTATACTTTGATCGTCATAAAAAATGAGATATGATAATAGTAAAAAAGATAACATTTGATTGCATTAACAGATATGTACATGTCATCATAATTCAGTTAAATATAAGAATATCTCCTTAAGGGATTGTCAACATTACTAACAAAAACGATAGGATCCTAGATGCAGTTCTCACGAGTCCGGAGTTGAGCGATGCGATGCAAGTTCGTGGCGCGGAGCCGGGGGAGGAGTTGTCGGTTATCGATGGGCATCATCCACCGCTATTTGTCAATGTAGAGTTCAAACTTTCTAATACATCGACCATGATTCCACCATCAAATATACAGGATCGCGACTGGGATTTTAAAAATGGAGACTATGCGGCGTTGTATTATCTATTAAAAAACAAAGTTTGGGATCAATTATATTACACAATAGATGCAAATGAAGCCGTGGAAGTATTTTATACAAACTTGTACGATATTTTTAATGCTAGTATCCCAAAAAAAAACCGGAAGAATGTACCAGCTAGGGTGTATCCCGTTTATTATACAAAACAAATAATCTTAGACATAAAGCGTAAATCTGAATTACATCGTATGTGGAAAACTAGTAGGAATAATGAATTACGGGAACAATTTAAGGACTTGCGAAAAAGGTTAAAAAAAGATATTAAAACGGCTCATGACCGCTACGCAAACAATGTGTCTCATCAATTATGTAGAGATCCTGCCAAATTTTGGGAATACATTAATAGTTTAAGATGTCGAGGAGGGATAGAAACCAAAATCTACTATGGCGATAAAGAATGTGAGGGAGTAGACATGGCTACCGCATTTGCAGACCATTTTCAATCGGTCTTTTTGTCTCAGGCGCCGGTTCTCGATCCAACTCAGGCAGACATGTCAAATAAGGCCGACTCGAGACACGTAGAAGTGCAAGCTTTTAGCTCCAATGAAATAAGACAATCCGTTAAAAAACTGAGAGCAAATACGTCTGCGGGTCCTGACGCTGTGCCGCCGTACATTATTAAGGGATGTATAGATGACTTAATTAAGCCTATTATGCACATATTTAATGTCATACTAACAACTGGCGTATATCCAACTAGATGGAAACAATCTCGGGTTATACCGATTCCTAAGGTCGGTTCGAAACTTAAAGTAGAGAACTATAGACCGGTAGCAATACTGTGTTCTTTAGCCAAGGTGTTCGAAATGTCGTTGCACGCTCGTATCTTGCCTCAGTGCATGCCCCATATAACAGCTGCACAACACGCGTTCTTACCTAAACGTTCGGTTACCACCAACCTTGTCACACTCGTTAGCTTAATAACAAAGGAATTAGATAGCAGGAAACAAGTGGACGTAATTTATTTAGATTTCCAAAAGGCTTTTGACAGGGTAGATAACGACGTTCTGCTAGGAAAGCTGAGTAGTATGGGTTTCGTCCCTGGGTTGCTTAAGGTCTTCTCGAGCTATCTAGCCGACAGAAGACAGTTTGTCAAATATGGACCGTATCACTCAGAGTCCTATAAAACATTCTCAGGTATAAGTCAGGGTTCGAACTTGGGGCCATTGCTGTTTAATATTTTAATTAATGACCTGCCGAATCAAGTCCAAAACTCGAAAGTAATGATGTTTGCAGACGATGTTAAGTTAATTAAAGTAGTAGGCACATTGGAGGATTGTAAAGCTCTACAAGACGACGTTGACGCCTTACATAGATGGAGTCTTTTAAATAAATTATATTTTAATATTAAAAAATGCGAAACAATGAGCTTCACTCGATCATCTCTTCCGTACCATCATCAATATACTCTAGATGGTAATTCAATAGCGAGAGTATCCTTGGTTCGTGACCTTGGCATTTTTTTCGATCCACAGCTCTCATTTCGGGAGCATGCGAATAGAGTTGCGAAACGCGCAGCGCAGAAACTAGGCTTTGTACTGCGAAATGCACAACTTTTAACACCGAACGCTCTTCGAGCTCTCTATGCGGCACTTGTGAGGAGTGTGCTAGAATCAAATGCTTCGGTTTGGAACCCTCACGAGGCTAAATATACCTTAATGCTGGAGAAGGTCCAAAAGCAGTTCTTAAGGAGTTTATACAAGAAGCTATATGCTTATTATCCGTATCTCTACCCCACACTATTCCTATTAGGAGTACTGGGGTATAATTCGCTAGAAGTGCGGCGATACCTGGCACTAGCTAAGTTTGTTCTGGGCATAATTCGCGGCAAAATAGAGTGTACTGGACTAGTGGAGGAAGTGGTGCGACTATATGCGCCGGAGGCACGGTCACGATTACGCCATGCTCCCTTGTTAGCGGTGCCTGGCGCGCGCACCGCGCTCCTGCGGCACGCGCCGATCCCGAGCGCGCTCTCCATCCTCAACTCCGTTCTCAAAGTAGCGCCACACTGCGATGTTTTCGCTACCAAGTATACGTACATAATAGCAGAGTGTAAAAAATTTCTTGAGCGGTCTTAAAATTAAAATGTGTTTGTGTAGAGTAGTTTAATATAGGTATATATATATATGTATATATATATATATAAATTTATTTCCTTCGATGTTGAGTGTAATATTATGTTGTTTTTGTACAAATTCTGTTAATTGTTTATACTTAAGATTGTTATATTTGGTATGTTGTATGATAGGTTAAGATCTGTAACGCTTTGGCAATTAGCTGTAAGTTACGGATATGTAATTGTAAATAAATAAATAAATAAATAAACATTCTAAAAATCGATACTACATACAATAAACGTAAATCAAGAATGGGAGAATGCAGGTTAATACCTAATTAAGTTTAGTTTATATATAATTATAAGCACCTTTTATTCCTATGTCATTAATTTAAAAATAAAAAAATAAATATATATATTTTTAAAATACATAAACGGGTTGTAGAAGTCGAATAACGCTCGACATGTTTTGAATCGGTACGAGATTCATCATCAGGTCTGTGTTCGGTTGGCCGCCGCCGCGACCGATCGTCTCTCCTAATGATGAATCGCGTACCGATTCGAAACATGTCGAGTGTTATTCGACTTCTACGACGTGAGTAAACCCGTTTATGTAGTTCCCCGGTAGCTTTCTATGTAAAATGTTTTTTAAAATTAATTAATGATTCTTGAACTTGAACGAACTTGAACGAACTTCTTTACAGTTTGTAGCTATACTAGATATAGCCGAAGACAAGGGCAAAACCCTAGCAGAAACTCTGACTAACACATACCCCGGAAAGGTTGAATTCTTTAAGTGCGATGTCGGCAATGAAGAGAGTGTGACAGCGGCATTTGACTCGGTGTTAGAGAGAGTGGGACAGTTGGATGTTGTCATCAACAATGCTGGGATACTGAACGAGCTTGATGGATGGAGAAATACTTGTGATGTTAACTTGGTATGTAATTTTTTCCAAAATATTAAATATTTTAATGTTCATCAGAACGAAGCTATTTCAAAGACACTTCTTTCCCTATTAAAAAGTATAGCATCACTACATAGTATAACACAAAGTCGCTGTTGTCTGTCTGTCCCTATGTATGCCTGGATCTTTAAAACTACGCAACAGATTTTGATGCGTTTTTTTTTGATAGATTGAGTGAAGGAAGTGACTGAGGAAGTTTTATATGTATAATACATGCATAATATAGCATAGCAGTGCACCCGTTCGAAGCCGGGACGGGTCGCTAGTTTATTAAATGAACTTCAAAGCCTTAAACGAAAGTATTATTGAAAGACCCTACATGGCATAATCGGTAGGATCTCAAGATCCTACCGACTGTGCCAGATAGGGTCAGGTACAACTTCAACCTTGTTCCCATAGTTGTTCATTGCTTAAGATTTGTACTTTATCATTTATCTGTATATTAAATACATTATCAAGCGAGTTACTAACTGATCTTGAAAATAAAACTAGTGAACAAACAAGGCGCATTGTTAAGAAATATTAAAAAAAAAGGATAGTGCTACTACTCCCACAATGTTGAAACTTAGTAATACTAAACCATTGATACAAAGATCAAAGCTTAAAAAATAACTAAAAAAAGGAGTTACCTGGTGGAAGAGACCGGGAACCGAACCCGGTACCTCTGGATTGCCAGTCCAGCGCGTTAACCACGCGTTTGCTATCCTTACTCCAAGCTTTATAATATTAATCAAAATTGCAATTAAAAGCTCCTTTACCCCAAAAATCTTTATTATTTAAGATTAGAAGTCAATCTCTTTATGTATTACGTAACTATTAAGAACTTTCTGGGAAATAAACAGCTAAATTTCAAATAAAATCGCGTATATTAATTATTTGAGCCTCCATGACGTTTCAGTAGGGTTCTGTAGGGTGATGCCTGTACATGACAAAGTAGATCTAGCTATCGTGACCCAATATATTAATAATATCCCCTTGTTAAATAGAAGATTCAGACCAGAAAATTTACGCAATCTAACAAACATACCAGCATTCACAATTCCTCCTTGCACTAATGAATACGGCAACAGAGTATGGACGCAGGCCTTACCACGCGCGTTGAACAGACTTCCATGTGATTACGATTATGATAGTAAATCTACTAAACAAGTTATAACCTCGTATAAAAAAATGTTAATAGATAGCCTTCCCGATTAGTAAGTTTATAATTGAACATTGCAAATTTGTAAATATACTATATTTTCCTCTACTTAGGTTCGATATAATCTTAAAAAATTAAGATTAGAGTCTAAGCTGTAATTTTATGTCCGTTTTATTGAAATAAACAGTTCAAATTTTAAATTTTTTTTTTAAGTACCTTTACTTTAGATAAATTTTATGAATTCACCTCACAAACACCTCAATTTTTATTTAAACCATTAATACAAAGATCAAAGCTCAAAAGAAAAATTGAAAAAGGAGCTACCTGGTAGACCGGCAATCCAGAGGTACCGGGTTCGATTCCCGATCTCTTCCACTAGGTAGCTCCTTTTTAAATTTTTCTTTAAGCTTTGATCTTTGTATAAATGGTTTAGCTACATTTTATTTTATACTAGCTTTTGCCCGCGACTACGTCCGCGTGGAACTTGGAAGTATGGAAGAAACCTCGTACAACACGATAGATATCCACCTTATCACCTTAATTAATAAAGCCTAAGCAAATGTAAGAGCAATTGTGCTTTTGGTTTAATCATTACATTTTCTACAGGGTCATCAATGTCATCATGAATTACCTACTTACACACTTTTCAATATTTTTAGGGATAATTTCCAGGATGAAAACTATCCTATGTCCTTCCTCGGATCTTAAACTATCTCCATGCCAAATTTCATCAAAATCTCTTCAGTGGTTTAAGCGTGAAGAGGTAACAGACAGACAGACAGACAGACAGACAGACACACTTTCGCATTTATAATATTAGTATGGATTTTTTGTTTATGTTTCAGCTGGGGCTAATATCCTTCAGCATAAAAGCCCAGAAGCATATGCGGAAAGACCTCGGAGGAGCCGGTGGAACGATCATTAACGCGTCGTCAGTGTCAGCGCTCGTCACAGCTTCTACGATACCAATATACAGCGGATCTAAAGCAGCTGTAGTGCACTTCAGCAGATGTCTTGCGGTTAGTACACTCATCCATACTAATATTATAAATGCGAAAGTGTGTCTGTCTGTCTGTTACCTCTTCCTTCACGCTTAAGCCACTGAATCGATTTTGATGAAATTTGGCATGGAGATAGTTTAAGATACGAGGAAGGACATAGGATAGTTTTCATCCTGGAAATTATACCTAAAAAGATTGAAAAGTGAGTAAGTAATTCATGATGACATTTATGACCCTGTAGGAAATGTTATTATTAGACCAAAAGCACAATTGCTCTTACATTTGCTTAGGCGCTTTTAATAAGGTGATTAGGTGCATATGGATATCTATCGTGTTGTACGAGGTTGCTTCCATACTTCCAAGTTCCACGCGGACATAGTCGCGGGCAAAAGCTAGTACTATAAATGCGAAAGTGTGTCTATCTGTCTGTTACCTCTTCACGCTTAAACCGCTGAATCGATTTTGATGAAATTGGGCATGGATATAGTTTAAGATCCGAGGAAGGACATAGTATAGTTTTCATCCTGGAAATTATCCCTAAAAATATTGAAAAGTGAGGAAGTAATTCATGATGACATTGATGACCCTGTAGAAAATGTAATGATTAGACCAAAAGCTTAATTGCTCTTACATTTGCTTAGGCGCTTTTAATAATCCCTTTTAATAATTAAGGTGATTAGGTGGATATCTATCGTGTTGTACGAGGTTGCTTCCATCCTTTAAAGTTTCACGCGGTCGTAGTCGCGGGCAAAAGCTAATATTAAATAAATACAATAAATATCAGACAACCTCACACAAGTCATTAATCGCACGTTAAGATTAATTTGCCAGTTAGCATGTAAGGTGTAGCTGTTAGTGCTAACATTAATGGTATTAAATAAATAAAAAAAATAAAAAAAGCTTTATTAGGCTTGTGTAATGGACACTAGACGACGATTAACACCTTATATTAGATAAATACATACTTAAATACAAATAACATCCATAACGCAGGCACAAATATTCGAGTTCATCACACAAATATTTGCCTTGGCCGGGAATCGAACCCAGGTCGCAGGCGCGGTAGGCGAAGCGGTAGGCGACTCAGTTGGCGCAATGGTAAATCAGCTGATTTACCATTGCGCCAACTGAGTCGTCATATTAAGTATTATTTACGAAAAAATGACTTACTGTTGAGTTTTTTCCGCTTTCTTCTCAACAGCGGCCTCCTCTTGGGAAATGCCGGTAGATCACAATCTGACTTGTAAAAGTGTTATGCGGCCTATACTTACTGAATAAATTATTTCATTTCTTCAACGAACAATTCGAAAGGTTGCTTGGGAGTTAGGATGGCGGAGAGGTTAACGCGTTGGACCGGCAATCGAGAGGTACAGGATTCGATTCCCAATCTCTTCCACTAGGTAACGCATTTGTTCTTTGAGCTTTGAACTTTGTATCAATGGTTTAGTGAAGATTTCCTCTTTCAGATGACTCCATTCACCAAGACTGGGGTTAGAGTGATCACCGTCTGCTTCTCTGGGACTGACACGTCGTTCGGCTATGGGTTCAGAGAGCGTATAGATCCCACAAACCTGGGAACTATAAGAGATATCTTCACTAGGAAACAACGGTAACGTTGTCACTTTTATTACACTTACGGAAAAGTAGCACGGACGGATCAGTAACCATAATGGTTTAAAATTTTATTTTTTTCATATTATGACAAATATATTGATAATTTCAACCAACTTTTTGAAGTGAAAAATACTTTCCACTAATTCTGGGTAGTAACATAGCTATTCCATGCTTTCATTGCGTGCAATCGAAAATAAGTTGAAAAAAAAAATAATTTTCATACAAAAATTATCAATGAAAAATTCAAACTGTAGGTTTCAAATATATACCTTTAAATCCCAATAGCCATGTTCTAGGTAGTAACATCAATAATATGTTAAGAAACATGTTTGATTATAGAGAATATGTCTAAAACAATCAGCATTTAAAAAGGAATAAGGCCTCTTAAGAGGATATATCACTTCCCCTTTTCGTCACTCCACGGTACACCTTATGGATCCACGCGGCGTCTTCCGGTCCGGGATCGCCACTTAAGAACCTTTCTGCCCCAACGGCCATCGATTCTACGAGCAATGTGCCCCTGCTACTGTCACTTTTAAGTTTGGCGACTGTCTGAGCTATATCTACAACCTTGGTTCTATTGCGTATCTCATCATTTCGGATTCCGTCCCGTAAGGAAACTCCGGGCATAGATCGCAATCAATTTATAGTACACTAGCTTTTCCCCGCGACTACGTCCGCGTGGAACTTGGAAGTATGGAAGCAACCTCGTACAACACGATAGATATCCACCTAATCACCTTAATTAATAAAAGAGCGCCTAAGCAAACGTAAGAGCAATTGTGCTTTTGGGTTTATCATTACATTTTCTACAGGGTCATCAATGTCACCATGAATTACTCACTCACTTTTCAATCTTTTTAGGGATAATTTCCAGGATGAAAACTATCCTATGTCCTTCCTCGGATCTTAAACCATCTCCATGCCAAATTTCATCAAAATCGATTCAGCGGTTTAAGCGTGAAGAGGTAACAGACAGATGGACAGACAGACAGACAGACACACTTTCGCATTTATAATATTAAGTATGGATTACTGCACACGCCGGGAAAGAAGAGCTTGCCGGGTGAGTAGGTATAGACGGATAGTGATACGAAGCCGGCAAGCCCTTTTCACGGCTAAGGCATGTATAGTGCTTTTCTCAAACATATGCAATGAAATAAAAAATACACATACCAAAAAAATATAATTTAGCTGTTTAGCCTGTTCATGAACACAGACGCCATGTTTAAAAAAAAATTACTTCCCGGCCTAGGCCTTCAATTTTGTATGAAATTCCTTTACAGTTCTCTCGAGTTGTTCCGCCCGAAACGTGATATACTTCGAAGCCTGTTATAACACATTACATTTCATTACAATATGTTTGAGAAAAATATATTATTTTCCTTAATTTCAGAGTTGAATCGGCAGGAGCCGCTTGCGTGGAAATATACAAGAGAGGAGAAAACGGCTCCGTGTGGATATCTCAGAATGACGACCCCGCGGAAGATATAACACAGACTATAGCCAAAGCCTATGATTTGCTGAAATCTGTTATTGTTATCTAAACAAATAAATGATTTAGCTATACATCAATCTATCCATCCATGAAGCCATCCGCCTATCCATTACAACCTAGGTTTTTTGCCACTTCACAGTATAATTTTTCGTCGAGCGTAGCCATACCTACATCAACATCATACTAATATCATAAAGGCGAAACTTTGTGAGTGTGTTTATGTGTACCTACCTATGTTTGTTACTTCGGCTGAAACAATTTTGATTTTTGGTATGAAGGTAGCTGACACCCTGGATTAACACATAGGCTACTTTTTATCCGGAAAAATGTAGTGTTCCTGTGGGATGAACGTTTACACCGCGCGGCGCAACTAGATTTCCATAACTGCTGCAAATATTATCATCTCAAGTCTGCAAGAGCGAATCTGTTTCGAAAAAATGATATCTTTGTCTTTTCATCACGCCTAAACGGCTGGGCCGATTTTAAAAACTTTTGGTCCGCATCCCTAGATTGTTAAAACATACTGTATACCCGACTACGGATAAGCAAAGAATAGGGTTATGACTTTTTCTTCCAAGCGGATAACCTTCTAGTTTGCTTATATTTTAAACTAAGTACTGCTCCAACTCCCTCCCTCTGATTGCGATTGCTCTGATTACCTACAAGAAGGTGCCCGGAACTTCGTCCGCGTATTTTTTTCTTTATAATAAAGTATCCTATAAATATGTTTGGATGTCCAGCTATCCCTGTACCGAAATTGGTTAAAATCCGTCCAGCCGTTTCGGCGTGATGTGAGGACAAAGGAAATTATGAAAACAGATGGCGCCAGACTACGCGCGCGCCCATACAAAACAAAAGACGATTAGAAATCATGAACCCTCTCCATAGAAAACTCGGTCATGGTTGGTCCAGCAAGTCTCCATTGCCATTCAGCGGGCCAATGTTGCTAGCAAAATGGGGACTTTTGGACCGAATATGGCACTAGCATGTCAATATCTAGATTAATATGGCACTAGCATGTCAATATCTAGATTAAATTTTCCTTGACGAAGCGTGTCGCGGATTTATTTTGTGTCATTTGATTCTGACGAAGCTTGTTGCGGATATACACTGTGAATTGCATTGCATTATTTTTAAATTGACGAAGCATGTGGTGGACTTTTTTTTGTTCAAAACTGATTTTCGATACAAATCTAGAATTTTATAATAGTAAAGACATTGGCATTAAGGATTTTTAGAACATTATAATTCCTCATTTGTATCGCAGTGTTCTTTAAGTATTCCCTGGCTTAGTCGGATTGTTGCGTTGGCACGCGCCCCGCCGAACTAATTGCTTTTTTTAGGGTCCCGTAGTAAGCTATGTACAGACACTAGTACCCTTGCCACGAGTTAACGTGACCGTACTCACTAGGGACAGCGTCAACAATTTGTACAGCGTACTAGTGGCAAGGCTAGGAGCAGAGAGGGAACTCATAGGACCCGAACCTGCACTGCCAATATCGGCAGAAGTCACGAAAGGAGTTATCTCAGACTAATGGAGGAAGAGGCCAATAGACAATGGCGAGAGACAACGGACTGTCGACAATCGAAGATGATCCTAGGAGGCATAAATAGAAAAAGGACCAGGTATCCCCTGGAACTAGGTAAGAAAACTCTCAGATTATTAACAAATATAATCACGGGACATAGCCTTAACATGCACCTGTACATTATGGGTGTAGTAAGTGATCCATACTGCTCGCACTGTGGCCAGGAGGAGTCAAGTAAGCATGTTATAGCAGAGTGTGGAATGTATGCGATAGTACGGTAAAGCATCTTCAGAAAAGATAAACTAGAAGAGGAAGAGCTGAGTGAAATTAACCTTAAAGATGTTTTTTTTTTTTTTTTTTTATGTCATAGGGGGCAAACGAGCAAACGTATCGCCTGATGGAAAGCGATTACCGTCGCCCATAAACACCTGCAACACCAGAGGAGTCACAAGTGCTTGCCTACCCGGAGGACGAAGATAGAATGCCTCTATGCTAGTAATTTCACCGGCTATCTTACCCCCACACCGGAACACAACAATGCAAACATTGCTGTTTGGCGGTGGGTTAGCAGGCAAGACGGCCTTTCCTTCTGCAGGAGAACAAGAAGATTCGAGGAAGAAGGCTGTATGGGAGCGCCGCCGGGACAGTAACCGTTGGCTCCAATTGGGAATTGGGCTGAATGAACGCAGTCAAGCGACCGACAGCCCGCCTGTCTCCGGCCGGGCGTCCCTACACCAAATCATCATCATCATCATCATCATCATCATCATCATCATCATCAGTGGTAACTTTGTAGAACTACAATCCTCCATACAAATCGTGTGCGCAGTCGCTAGCGAGTACGGTCACTGTAAACGCATGGCAAGGGTACTGAAGGTGCCTGCAATTGTGACCGCGTAAAACTTTTTTATAATCATAGTCGGGTCAAAAGTATCCTATAATCATCATTGGATGTCCAGCTATCCATGCACCAAAATTGGTCAAAATCCGTCCAGCCGTTTCGGCGTGATGAGGGGCAAAAACATGTTTTTCCAGCTGAATTGATGGCGCTGTACGGCTGGTACGCGTGCCCATGTAAATCTTGCATCGCGCTGTAAGATTATTCCTGATAAAATGAGCCCTGTCCATAGAAAAGTAAGTCCATACTGTCCATACTTTCTAGATTAAATGTTTACACCACTAGGACTTTGCTGCCCCAACGGCCGTCTATCCTCCGGGCTACATGTCCCATTGCCACTTCAACCGAGCAATCCTGTGAGCTACGAACGAGTATGTCGGTTACTTTACTCGCTCGCTCAATCCATACTAATATTATAAATGCGAAAGTGTGTCTGTCTGTCTGTTACCTCTTCACGCTTAAACCGCTGAATTGATTTTGATGAAATTTGGCATATAGATAGTTTAAGATCCGAGGAAGGACATAGGATAGTTTTCATCCTGGAAATTATACCTAAAAAGATTGAAAAGTGAGTGAACATTTCTGTTGTGGTGCGGCGACCCTGTAGGAAATGTAATTATTAGACCAAAAGCACAATTGCTCTTACATTTGCTTTGGCGCTTTTAATAATCCCTTTATCAAGTTCCACGCGTACGTAGTCGCGGGCAAAAGCTAACCTAAATATAAATTAAATTATATGTGTGATATAGAAAATGTTACTTAAACTGAACATAAATATTTGAAATTCCTAGTCGCTTGTTCCGCTAAAAGCGGAATATCTTGAAGACGAGAGCTCCGATTTTCATCAAACAAAGCTAAAAACCATCTAGACAAACCAGGCTTTTGTTTAAATAATCGGTTCACCCGTATGGGCACTACGATGCCACAGACAGACACACAGATACACAGATACACATGTTAAACTTATAACACCCCTCTCTTTTCGTCGGGGATTAAAAATAGACGGAACCGTGTAAGTTAGGCCCGCTCGCGCTTGACCGAATAGCGCGCAAGTTTTTTAATAACGCGCATACTCACCCGCATGATAATAAAAATTACGCCCGTTGTTTGTATCCGAACGTTTATGGGATTGTTGTGCAACAGTTGCAGACTGCATTTGTCTGAAGTTGATGGCATTTCTGTTGTAATCCTGAAACTTTCAGTCTATCATTGAGTATTTGTTTACCGTTACAGTTTAGAATGAAGCGAGTAAATTAGTTTGGGTGTAGCACGTTTCTATCGATTCTCAACATGATTCTCGGCCCCGATTACAATTTTGTGCCGTTTGGGGTCGTGATCCTTTGTCCATGGGGTCCCAGTGCCCGCAACCTTTACAAAGAACTATCCAAAGGGCTTGCAGAGACCACTGGGGACCGAAGAGCTAACAGCTTCCTCGCACAACGTATCAGCATAGCCACAAAACAGATAGGTACAGAAATCAATCTACAATCTACATACAAGCGTGCTCGAGCAAAGGCACACATAGACATTGCTCACGGACACGATATCTCGGACCAGTTCAGACCAGTGCGAGCGCGAGTGCCATCCGCTTGACGTGTCCGTGAGCAATGTCTATGTGTGCGTTTTCTCGAGCGCGCTTGTATGTAGATTGATTTCTGTACCTATCTGTTTTGTGGCATAGCTGTTCAGCGAGGAAATGCTGCCAGAATTTTCCACACCATGCCGCAGGGGAGCAATTTTTTGAATTTGTTGTAGCATATTTTATGTTTAGCTTTTTTATTATACTGTATGTCTGCAATCAAACTAAGCCCAAAATTTACGATGATCATAAGTTAATAAAAAAAAAACCGGCCAAGAGCATGTCGGGCCACGCTCAGTGTTAGGGTTCCGTAGTTGCTCATCCGTCACAATAGAGGTTTATGTTACGACTGTTACGAGAAAGATTTCAAGCTCTATAAAAAGGTCGTAAACGCCAAAGTAACTGTAATTACTTATTACCTTCTGGAAGTCAACTTACGTCATTTTAAAGAAAATTATGAAATTTTGCGGTAACTCAAAAACGGCTCGACCGATTTTGTTCAATATAGTTTTCGTTAAAAGTACTTATCAGGCCTCATTTTTATGATTTTTTCCATATTTGACCCGTGGTTTGAAAAGTTAGAGGGGGGGGACGCTATTTTTTTTATTTGCGGAGCGAATATTTACAAAACTGCTGACTTTATCAAAAAATAATGCTTCGAGACCCCTATTATTTTTAACCGACTTCAAAAAAAGGAGGAGGTTCTCTATCCGAACTATTTTTTTATTTTTTTTTGTATGTATGTTACTCGATATCTCCGAGAACCGTGAACCGATTTACAATTATTCTTTTTATCGAAAGGGTATAACTCCGAGTTGGTCCCGTTGGCACTAAGTCGGGATCTGATGATGGAATCTTGGAGAAATCGAGGGAACTCTTCAAATGTTATAGGGACATGTACGGCGCTTTCGGTAATTTATTGCTAAAGTCAAGAATTTACATTCAGTAAATAGGATTTGGTGTAAAGAAACTGATGATGAACACCACAGATGGCCACTAGAACCACTAATAAGCAAAAAAAAAAAATTTTTAACAAAAAAAAGAACCGACTTCTGTAAAACTAAAAATTGGGCAAGTGCGAGTCGGACTCGCGCACCGAGGGTTCCGTACAAACACTTTTCATCCTTAAGTGGTTAGTTAAGTTTGCACCTGGTATGTATAGCGCCCCATACAAATGAGGTGCAAAGTTAACGCAAACAACCCGTTTGTTGTATGGGAGCCCCCCTTAAATATTTATTTTATTTTATTTTTAGTATTTGTTGTTATAGCGGCAATAGAAATACATCATCTGTGAAAATTTCAACTGTCTAGCTATCACCGTTCTTGAGATACAGCCTGGTGACAGACGGATGGACGGACGGACGGACAGCCAAGTCTCAGTAATAGGGTCCCGTTTTTACCCTTTGGGTACGGAACCCTAAAAAACCAAAAATAACCCATTCAAGTACAGATTACATTTGACTCACCCTTCGAAGTCGGTGCCAAACCTCGCGTAAACTATAATATAACTATAAATATAAGAACTGAGTGGTTTGGCACCGACTTCGAAGGGTGAGTCAAATGTAATCTGTACTTGAATGGGTTATTTTTGGTTTTTTAGTTTTACTGAAGTCGGTTCTTTTTTTTGTTAAAAAATATTTTTTAAAAGGCCTATTCAACGACACGACGAACGACAAATGAAAAAAAAATCACCCCCACCTTTGTTCGGGAGGTACCCGAAAAAAATTTTTTTTCTTTACTTTTTATTTTACCGTTTTGTCGGCATGATACATACGCATACTCATACCAAATTTCAGCTTTCTAATACTAATGATCACGGAGCTAAAGCCGCGGACGGACGGACAGACAGACATGGCGAAACTATAAGGGTTCCTAGTTGACTACGGAACCCTAAAAAGAGGCGATGGTGCCGATCTTAAAGCCTGATTTTTTTGGTAGATGGCGCTACGATGCCACCTTAAGGCACGCAAGGAGCAACTGGTTGAAAAATTTAAAGGCTCTCGCATCAGGTTCATTGGACCAATAGGTAGGACGCCCATGTTGATCCGGAAAGCCGTTGGAGATGCAGGTTCGAACCCTGCCTGAACCATTTATTTTTTATTTTTCGCTTCACTATATATTTTATTTACGCTAGCAAACGTTGCTAGTACGCTAGCAGATGTTGGAGAAAAGCACTGTACAGTCAACCAATTTGATTTGTAGGCCACTATAGAACCTTGTCACAATGGCAATGATTATGAGATTTCAAGCGGCTTTCATATTGACGTTCACTGTGACAAGGTACGAAATGGCATAGTGGACACGCGTCCCAAAAAACCTACTTACTAGGCACTCGCACCGTGATCAAAATGAAACAACTTATGCTAGACGAATGACAATTTAATTTTGTTTCTCAGACTAAATATATATACAAGCAGTAAGAAAATCTCTATACCGCGATGCAGCGGAAATGACATACGGTACACCGACATCTAGCGGATGATTAAACCAACATAGTATTACATACGACATGGACACATAGGAATCAAATTGGGTTGACTGTACATGCCTTAGCCGTGAAAAAAGCTTATTTCCCGGCGTCTGCAGTAATATACTATTACATTTGGATATTTTAAAACCAGTCGGGTATAGCGAGAGACGCGCGCAGTCGAGTGTAAGAACTAGTTTGCTTTCTTACAGATAAGCAGAAATTGAAACGTCATGCGCAGAACATTCAGATTTGAGCCGGGAAACATTTATTTTTCTGTTATCTATTAGTATTTTTCTCATAAATGGTCCGGAATGTTGACTTTACTGATAATAAGTTTATGGTCAGTCAAAAATTTAAAAAAACCTTGCCGGTTCGGTTTGCTCGACAATAATGTTGTACAGTACATAAGATCTTAGAAGAACCAAATGTTTACCATGAAGCGACAAAAAAAAAAAAAATAATAAAATCTTAGAAGAACATTCGGGTTTTATTTTATACCTGTCTCGGTCGCTCAAACGCGATACAGATAAGAACCTTTCAGTTTTCACCCGAACCCGAATGTTATTTTAAGATCTCACATTTTTAAAAGTAAAAAGGGCTATAAAAAGGCATAGGTCCTAAACAGCCAAACGGATCAGTAGCTACGACTTATCGCGACTTTTTATTTGCCTCAAATAGCTTATGGCATTTTCGGAAAAAAACTACACTTGTATTTTATTAACAAAATAAAAGGGTGGCAATGCAATAATTGTTAAATATAGTGGCAAATAAAACATATCTGTACTTATTTTTTTTCTTGCTCCATCTTTGAGAAAAGCAATATATTTATCTCAGCGGGAAGGGCAATTGCTGGCTTTGTATTCAATTAAACGGACTCCCAAGGTCGTCGAAATTAATATTCAGCCAGAAATTGCCTACTTCTTCGACAATAATGTACTATTTACAATTGTATTTGTATTTATAAAAGCGTTCATTTAGAATTTAAAAATACTTAATGTTATATCCATTTAAATTTCACAACCAAAGTGAAGTAGCGGTTGAAACGTTTCTGATTTTCATCCTGACGTTTGTTAAAATCATGTTAGTTTTCTAATAAAGATTTTACAATTGTTTCTGTGAAAAATGTATGTAATTTGCACGTAGAAAGAACGTTGCGAATGCTGTGAGCGAGCAGATTTGCCGACAACCAACAAATGACTATGAGCACTTCATTATGGTGTACACGCGCTGGCAACCATGGTAACAGATGTTTTAGTAGAATCGTTTTGGCTTATGTTTAATGGATCACCAGATATAGTAAAATGTATCCGCAAAAAAAAAACACTTTACGATCAAAAATAGTAAATGAGCACCAATATTAATCCCCAAATTAATTTAAAATGATAACCAAAAGTTTTATAACTGATCACCAGATAGAGTAAAATGTATGGGCAAAAAATAAACACTTTATACCACCAGAAACCAAATTTAGAACACCCATTTTATGTAAAATTATACAGTTACTGGATACATTGCTATTGCCTGAAATTTAAAGCTCTGTTAGGTCATTATTTGAATTCCTAAAATCAAGAAAGAGCGGTTCGCTTAGGCATTTACTGGTAGCAGTTCGGTTCTGGTGCTTCGCCGACCCTTACCGCAGTACGCTCGCTTCGCTCGCTCAGCTCGCGCGCTGTTGTGCTCGCAGTACCTACTAACCTAACCTACCCTACTTTTTACTAGTAGCAGTTCAGTTCTGGCCCATTAATCTAATTGGTGTTTGCAGTAAGTTTATATCCGCAGCTCATAACTCGTTTGGGAGTCACGTCGGGTGCGCGGTGTGTAGTCCAAGGGAGCGGGGAGAGCCCGAGACTCACTTAATTTCGCGTGAATAATACTAGGATTGACTTCAAATGTAGGCATTCTATATTTGGTAGTATGCCTACATTTTAAATCAATCATAGTGGTATAATTTAGGTGGTAACATCGCAATAATTTGGTCGTAAAAATTTGGTGCACATTTACTAAATTTTGTGCTCGAATACAATTTAGAAGTGCAGACATTTCTAAAGTACGTAGAAGCAAAGTCATTTTAGGTTAATAATTTTAGCTATCTTATCCTGGTGAAATTTTTTTTGTTGGTATATCATATTATTTTTAGGTCATACTGGTTTAAGGTCACAATTTTTTTTTTGATGGTAAAAATATTTGTTGCCAATCCTTTTTTCGATTCTGATTGTAATGTGGAAATGCTACATTTTTTTTTGAATTGACATGGAGGTAAAAAAAAACGTAATATCGAGGAAACGGGTCGCAGGTTCGAGTCCTGCTTACATTGCGGTGGTTTTTTTTTTTTCGTCATTTATTTTTGTCTTAATATTCATGATTGCAAATGTTTCAGGAATTTAAAATTTTATTCGGAAATGTAGTATTTTTTGGTAGTTTAGTTTGTTAGTTATGATGTATATGTATATTATGATCATACCCCGGGGTTATCGGTGCACTAATGATTTAACACTAGGCCGACAGCAGGTTTCAGATCATTCGTGAACCAAAAATTTCGGGGCATGATTATGACGAAAATACATTGTGATGTATTTTATTTATGACTAGCTTATGCCCGCGACTACGTACGCGTGGAACTTGATAAAAGGGATTATTAAAAGCGCCTGAGCAAATGTAAGAGCAATTGTGCTTTTGGTCTAATAATTACATTTCCTACAGGGTCACCGCACCCCAACAGACATGTTACCTCACTATTCAATCTTTTTAGGTATAATTTCCAGGATGAAAACTATCCTATGTCCTTCCTCGTATCTTAAACTATCTTTAAGCCAAATTTCATCAAAATCGATTCAGCGGTTTAAGCGTGAAGAGGTAACAGACAGACAGACACTCTTTCGCATTTATAATATTAGTATGGATATGGATAGTATGGATTATACCAGTCCATTTCGAAGCTACAATAAAATTAATCAGGAAAACAAATACACACATTATACAAATATGACTAGGGATCTTAAAATGCGAACAAAATTGATTGAAATCACGCATGACAACCAGTGACGACCCTAGCCTGACACTTCAATGAATTTTGCTCGCATTTTTCGAACCCTGAACATGACCCCTCTTTGCATCAGGAGTTGTGCTCGAAATTTACATTAAAAAAAATATTTCAGGCATTCTCTATCCGTCAAGCATTGAGCTAAGCAGTAAGCAGTATAATTCCTAATACATTACTTCAGTAACCAACGCCCGCAGCGGCGGTACGTCGCGGAATGTGCAAAAATGTTCATTAACGTACCTACACTCGACTCAAAAACGATAACTGTACACTCGGACAAATTAATGGAGCGCTAGCATACTCACGCCTAACAAACACAAGGGGTAGCCAACGTTATGTATGACGTTTTTAACAGAGTTTAAAAAAGAGCGACACAACATTTCCTTCCCATTCACTTCCTAAGATTTCGTAAAAATTGGTAAAGTTTCGGATAAGAAAACAGACGGGAATGAAACCTCAATTTGTATGGAATATAACAAACATTAAAAAAATAAAATAAAAAGGATTTGAGAACCCCCTCCTTTTTTGAAGTCGGTCAAAAATGAGCAGTGGTCGTCTTAAGGCCCAGTTTTCTGAATTGTCTCCTTATATCCAAAATCACATTTAAAGTCCAGTTCAAATCAAAACATTGTATCCTAAACCGTCGGGGTGTCGCAGTCAACACATAAAAGTGTTCATTTCGGCTTCGGACAACACTGACCAAGGTAAACACAATAAAATCCTGATCTATTTGTACCTGCCTTGGATACAGACTGAGGTTTGAAGGAACTATTAAAAAAGGAAACGTACTAACCCCCGAGAATGAGCGAGAAGCGATATTTTTATTCACAAACTGACCGGCGATTGACCTAACACCTGATGGTAAGTGACGGGGTCGAGGATGTAGCTCGCCGGTTCAGTAATAGCCTATTCACTCTAACCTTGAAGATACCTAAATTATAATCTACTGGAAATACACATGATGCGAGCGAGTTCCATTCCTTAGCGGTTCGTATTAGACATGATGAAGAAAACTGAACTGGCAACTTTGCGGCGATGTTCGAGGCTCTAGAAGATTCCCCAGCCAGCAAAGCATCACAAATGAGTCTTAGGGCTCGACGTTCTACGGAATCTAAGGCAGCTAACTGGTACTTGGCAGAGCCGTCACAAAGATGGCAGCAGTACTCCATGCATTAGAACTATAAACTAGAATCGAGTTGGCGAGAAGCGAGTGTGTAGTTCCTATAGGTTTGTCGCTGGGCTATAAGTGAGTGTAATGTTTGAGTACGACGGGCGATTACTCGCACAAATATGCTTCGCGACTCTTGTCGCGCGAGATAGAGTTACCCGTCACCCTCTCACATTACTGCACAGAAAGAGACGGGTAGTTATCTCGCGTGAGAAATAGTCGCGTGGGACAGTTATGCTAGAGGTGCTGGGTGTTTTACAACCCACGCCATGTTGCGGATTTTAGTGGTACTAATTTATCTAACTGGCAACGACAAATTATTGGTAACTGATGTTGAAAGTCGGTGAATGTCACTGATGTAAACAAAGAGGACTAAATATAACGAAGTTCAAGTAATTTTCGCATAATAAAGCCATAACTATCCACAGTGCTGGAAGTCAAGTTATTTCAATAGGACTCAGTATTTATTTCGCAAGAAGAACGAAGGATTGAGCATTCCGGTTAACAATGTTTTGAATTTGTTTAATGACAAATCCTGGACAAATCGCTATTGACGTTTAATAATACAAATATATGACGTATGCACATGATTGCCATATGAAAGCTGTTTGTAGCCCAACTATCCCCGGGTTGGAATGGAACAACACCTTGTTAGGCTGATGCTAATAGAAAAAGCTCTAATAGGTCGAGCAAATTAAGCCGAATATGGGCAATCAGGGGAAATAATTCGTGGTTTTGAAAATTGGTACACTTATACCTTCCGGTGTCTAGATGAATATACTAAAAGTCCTCGAGAGTGGGGGGTGTGCTCAGGGTGTAGGGGGGTTTGAAGGGTCCGAAGTAATCATAATGCTTTTTTTGCAAATATTCGAGTTATGAGCAAAAATCTGAAAAAAGTACCTTCAAATTCTCCTATATCCTGAGCACACCCCCAACCTTCGAGGACTTTTAGTATGTTCATCTAGACACCGGAATATATGTGTTCCAATTTTCAAAACCACACGAATTATTTCCCCTGATTTTATTAATTTTCTTGAACTATAAGCAAATGCTACAGAATTTTTCACCTATGATGAGTTCTGTGACACCTGCCATCTCAGTACATTTTGTAACCTATAATCGCAAAAATATATTGAGATGAGATGACAGGTATTACAGAACTCTTCTTAGGTGAAAAATTCTATAGTTCTCCATAAACAGAATAGAATAAGAATGAAGTGGCAAGTTTAATCTTTGCCGAGTTGTTCATGTCGGAAACCGAACCCGGTAACTTGTTGCTTCGGCTTTTAAACTAGAGACTTGAGACATTGATATTTTTAAAACCTGTGACATTATTTAACTATCCTTCTGGTTACCTATCATAATCCCGAATTTAAAAAATTAATAGTTTTGGAATAAATAGCTTTTGGGCAAATGAAAATTCGGGCATTTGAAATTTCGGGCAAATGAAAATTCGGGAATATGATAGGTTACCTATCCTTCTTTTCTTATCTTTCGTTTATGATAATTTTTCAAGTTTTTCTTATGTCATAGGCGGCAAACGAGAAAAACGGATCACCTGATGGAAAGCGATTACCGTCGCCTATAGACAACTGCAATATTTATTTATTTAATCTTTATTGCACAAAAGAAAACTTATCGTACAAAAGGGGGATTTCATGCCATGAGGCATTCTCTCCGGTCAACCTTAGGGCAAATCCGAAAAATTGTAGGCGGTGCAATTAACTTACACATAAAGTAACAAAACATAATTACCTACCAATACCAGATGACTCACATTAAGTGCATTACGCGAATTTAAACTTAAACCGTATTTATAAATACTTCAGCCATTATTTTACTGGCCCAAAACCACGAAGGCGGCGAATTTGCTTTGGCAAGTTATAAAAAAATAAATCTGAATGAATTTTAGAAAATAAACTTTTAATACTGTTAATATTAGTTAGATATATCTATACCTTAAGAAGATTAATTCACAAATAAGTAATTGTCACCAATTTAACAGTAAACGAGGTCAAAACGTCATGTCGGGAACGCGTCCGAAACGCCAACTTGTAAATTCAACTTACTTAAAAATGTAGTGAAACCCTACTTTAAATGTTTTCAACATTCCTTATGAGTATTGTAGTTCCTAAAAAATAGTTTTTTTAAACAAACATAGATAAAATACATTTATTTTATACGCAGGATTAGTAAAAAGCTTGTCCAACAAAATATAAGTCATGTTCGTGAACGAATCAATAAATAGGCAAAACTTTTATTTCTGAACGCAACTTTTGGCGCTTGTGCGCTGTAGTAGTGAAGAGGTGTTTTGCGAGACAGGCGTTATTTGTTTTGTTCCCAAATATATTACAATTAAGGAGGTAAGTACCGTTGTAATCATGTTATAGTTACCGTACGTTTATTATAAATCATTACGGGAACGTGTGTAATTGTTTGTTAAATTAAGATTCCTGTTATTTAAGATATGCATCTTAAATAACAGGAAATTATCATTGTTAGATTGAGGTTAACCTCTTAATAAGGCATCTAAGATGGCAGGCGTCGGAATAAAGCGCGCGAAGGTTTAAAAACGTCATTTCGGGAAGAGTCATTATGGCAACGTTCCCGCGCATGATGGCACGTTCTCGGAATGACTTTGTTGTTCCCGATATGACGTTATTAGCTCTGTAACAATATTGAATTAGTAAGTATATGGAAATTAGAGATTTCTATTCACTTGCGGCAAACATGAAAACAAATGAAAATGGAAAAAAGAAGAAAAAGTCTAAAAAAGCACTTAAAAAGGACAGTATCTACCCCACAGGGAAAAAGCCAATGCAAGGATTTTTTTAGGAACTAAGTTCGTTCGTTCGTAATGTTAGTTTTTCTTTAAATGTATACGGTTGTGTTACCTATTTTGTTTAGTTTATTATTATCATTCTTAAAAGTCTAATGTGTGACTGTTCATTTGATTAGATTTGTGATTAAAATTCACTTTCAACTTTATTGATAAGACTGTATTTGAGGACCGATTTACGAGGTGCGGTCCAAAAGTGTCCGGCCTAACAAAGAAAACAAGTAGATATATTTACAAAACCTTTTCTATTTTTCGATATAGTCCCCCTCTATTTCAACGCACTTTGCAGATCTCGTGATAAGCATTTTTATCCCCTTAAAAAAATACTCTAGAGTTTTGTCCTCAAAATGGGCGAAAACAGCTTGAGCCACTTCATTATCCGAAGAAAATCGTCTTCCCCTTAAGTCTGCCTTAAATCTCGAGAACAAATAGTAGTCGCTTGGGGTCAGGCCGGGGCTGTAAGGCGGGTGGCGAATTTTCTCGAAGCCACATTTTGCTTTGGCAATTGCAGCGATGTGAAGGGAAGCATTATCGTGGAGAAGCCGAACACCTCTTCTGAGTTTTCCACGTCGCTTCTGCTTGATCGCCTCTCGTAATTGCTCAATAAGGGTGGCGTAGTAGGTGCCATTTACCGTGGTATTCCTTTATTTTATGTCAGTCATTAGTATTCCGTGGCAATCCCAGAATACCGTTGCCATTATCTTTTTGGTGGATTGCGTTACCTTAGCCTTTCCAGGGGGCTTTTCACCAAGACGACGCCACTCCATCGATTTTCTTTTCAACTGAGAATCATAGTAAAAAACCATGGTCTCGTTTCCCGTAACAATCGACTCCAAATAACTTTTTCCATAACGCCTATACGCATCTAAAACTTCTTGAGAACACGCTTTTCGCTCAGTTCGCTGCAAGCTCGAAAGAGGTTTGGGTACCCACCTAGCACTAACTTTATTCATGTGAAGATGTTCATGAAGACTCCTAAGTACTGAATTTTCCCAACCAACAGAAACTCCAAAATCATACTCGAAAAAGCAGAATAAATGACAATCGCGATGACATATTTTTTATTTTTTAAAGCCGCCAAATTTCTCCAGCCAGAAAGTTTTGGACCACACCGCGTATACTAATGTGTACTGTAGTTAGACTTCTAGACATGGTGGAGTTATGTACCCCTAACTAGCATATTGTAGAAGCTTAAGAGGTTTGTTACCAATTTTGTTTGTTTTTGTAGTTGCCAATTTTATACCTAATGTAACTACGACGATTGATTAAATACATAAAATGAATATTTTAGCATTTTTCACCTAAAAAGACACCTTTATCAGTAACAAAATCCCGATAACATCATTCAGTGAACGCCCCAGTCATTCCGGGAACACTAAATCATGTACCGGAACACCACTTGTATTTGGTTTTTATTACTTATTTTATATATATTTAAACAGGTAAATACTTACATTCAAACATAATGAAGTCCTTGTTATGATCCTAACCAAGTTTACTTTTAAAGTCTTTCTTATTCTATAGAAAAGTAATTTTCATACTTGAAATTTGAAAATTATGATCATTTTGATTTTCAGTTTACATTTTTTTTGGAAATATGCTCACATCTTTAAGTGTTTTCTGTTGCACTTAGTTAATATAATAAAACGCTGTAGGAAACAACAATTAACTGATGTTCTTAAAAGTAATTCTATTTAAAAATATTTTTTTAATATCGTTCCCGATATGACGAATTTTACTGCTGAGTTCGCTTAAAATCGCTGCAAAATAAATATTTATGAAATCTGAGCGCGCCCCTTTCAAATCTATTGAGAACAATAATGTGGCAATTATTTGAACTCTGTAATTTTGCTATTCCATTTAAAATTTTATGTTCAAACTAGCATTAACCCGCGGCTTCGCTCGCGTGCCTATATAATATACATCATCCTACGGGAACAATGCTCTTTTTTTTTCAGGATTAAAAGTAGGCTATTTGTTAAGTTAGGGTATAATCTTCAATCTGCATTTCCCTCATGCATATCCGCCCAGCCGTTTTAGCGTGAAGAAGTAACACACATACACAGACTTTCGATTTTCTACTATTACTGGGAAATACTTTTTATGATCACAACTCCACTTTAACAAATCAAACCGAAAACTCAAGCACTCAAATCAAGCGATCTCAGCTTTTACTGTATCCAAATAAAGTTCACTTCAAAATTCATAACTCGAAGTGAAGCTAAGACACCGGGATATGTGTGCATTTTATTTTATTAGCTTTTATAATGTCCCGAGCCTCCGCTTATCGACTTGGGATATTCGAGATTGGTTTAATGATTCTAAGCCATGTTCTAAGTTACGTCATGTTCTATTATAAGATATGAAGTTCTCTTCGTTGATGAATGAAAAATGTATTATTCTGAGCCAGATAAACAGAATCAGAATTCTTGATTTAACATAATTATTGAAAAGCTTGAATGTATTTATGACGGATGCAGGAAGTTTACCGATCATTCCTCCTCCCGTCCCAACGCGCCGCCCGCCTAGGTACCGATTGACGACGATCGAGATGCCACCAAATACTATGTTTTTGATCTATTAGGATAACGCGGGTCTCTATCCATACCTCAAAAGCAAAAATAGAACCCCCTTATAAGATCACGTGTAGCTGTCTGTCAGTCCGTCTGTTACAACCGATTTGCTGCAAAACTACTGGACCGATTAAATTGCAATTTTGATTTGGCGCAAATGCTTTCAAGAATTTTCATGACCACAAATAAAATTTCAAAATCAGTGGCATTTTCGTAATTAACTTCCCAACAAACCATAAAAATTACACCCATACTCATATTTAATTTGATTTGTGTGAGGTTGTCTGATATTTATTTATTTATTTATTATTTATTTATTTAGTCATTTCAACCCCATCGCACCCCAACAGGCGAGACGGTATTTCACGTCCACCACGTTTGTTTTTTTAAATCGTTGTTGTTTTGGTAATCAGCGACCCGATAAACCATAGAAACATTACCCTTGTTGATTTTCAGACTTTGTCACCATATTCTCCTCCTTTAGGCGTTGAATTCTCAAAAAACATGAAACACGTGCTTACTCATTTATCGTTAGAAATACTCCTTGAAATTTTTCAATAATAACTAATTTTTTCCCCATACAAACTTACGACCCCCATTTCACCCCTTTGGGGGGGTAACTTTTGACAAATGCTTCTTTTATTGTACCCCTAGACTTTATAAGGACACGTAGGTTCCAAATATGGACTCTCTAGAACCAGCGGTTTAGTATTTAGACATTTCAACCCCATTTCACCCCAACAGGGAAGATGTTAATTCACGTCCGCCACGTTGGATTTAAAAATCGTTGCGGTTTTCGTAATCAGTGACCCGATAAACCATAAAAGCATTACTAATGGATTTTCAGACTTTGTCACCACATTTCTCCCTTTTAGTGGTTGAATTTTCAAAAAAACCTGAAACACATTTTTTTACTTATTTATCGTTAGGAATACTCGTGTGAAGTTTCGAATAAAACAGTCTAACTAATCTTGTTTCCCCATACAAACTTTGAAACCCCATTTTGCCCCTTTAGGGGGTGATTTTTGAAAAATCCTTTCTTAGTGCACCCCTACACCTTATAAGGAACCTACGTGCCAAATTTGAACTCTCTAGAACCAGCGGTTTAGTATTTAGACATTTCAGCCCCATTTCACCCCAACAGGGGAGATGGTAAGTCACGTCCGCCACGTTGGATTTTAAAATCGTTGCGGTTTTCGTAATCAGCGACCCGATAAACCATAAAAACAATACCCATGCTGATTTTCAGACATTGCCACCACATTTCTCCCTTTTAGGGGTTGAATTTTCAAAAAACCTGAAATATGTGTTTAATTATTTATCGTTAGGAATACTCCTGTGAAGTTTCGAATAAAATAGTCTAACTAATCTTGTTTCCCCATACAAACTTTGGAACCCCATTTCACCCCTTTAGGGGGTGAGTTTTGAAAAATCCTTTCTTAGCGGATACCCACGTCATAACATCTACCTGCATGCCAAATTTCAGCCCGATCCGTCCAGTGGTTTGGGCTGTGCGTTGATAGATCACTATGTCAGTCAGTCAGTCAGTCACCTTTGAGTTTTATATATATAGATTACTAAATCGGAATTCGCCACCTTCGTGGTTTTGAGCCACTATACTTCTTTAAGTATTAAATTCACCTTCATAACACATTCGCTGCGGCAATAAAGGTTACTTTTAATAGACAACATAATTATTTTTAACCAGTATTTTCCCGATAGAATCAAATAAAGAATAAAAAACATTCTTAATAATGTTCCCATTTCAGACAGCTATCCGTGGTCACTGACTTTTTACGTGCGTTTAAACCGTTTTCATAATCATTAAAGATGTCTCACGATAGTTTTAATAACATTAGTGTTTCGTATTATTTTAAAGTCTCAGCTCCGTAGTATTAGTAGTGTGTTGAGGTAAAACTGCAAACTCAATTTCCAGTTTCATTGTGAACACAGACACCATTGTCTAACCTTTATGGAACATCGAGCAAGTTACCCAAGTTATCAATAGTTCTGTTTAGTTCAATCTGATTTAATACTTGACAATGTGACACGTCGGCTGTACTGAATTAGTAAATAAGGCTGCATAGGGCTTGTGCACAAATCACACATGGTTGTTTCGGATACTTTTTGCCGGCCAAGTGCGAGTGCACTCGTGCACCGTGGGTTCCGTACAAACCACGTACAAACACTTCCCATCTTAACTGGCCGGGTTAAGTTTGCACCTGATAAACCTGAAATGAGGAGCAAATTTAACCAACGGATCACGTTTGTTGTATGGGAGCTCTCTTAAATATTTATTTTATTCTGTTTTTAGCATTCGTTGTTATAGTGGCAGCAGAAATACATCAAAAATTTCAACCGTCTAACTCTCACGGTTTATGAGATACATCCTTGTGACAGACAGACAGCGGACTCTTAGTAATAGGGTCCCGTTTTTTACCCTCTGGTTACGGAACCCTAGAATGGCAGTCTCTTAACAACTTGATAAGTGAGAACCACATGTAAAACATGACTAAATGGGTCACAATCTCCCCTCCATTGTGGAATCAAAAACACCGCACAGGAAGCACTGAGATAGCGAGTGACAGCGCGGTACTAGAGGTTCTCGATTGTCATTCGACTCGAACTCACTCTACGGTGTTTTCTTCGGTTTCTGCGACTGTCACACACGATTATACATAAATTATCATATTATAAATAGTTGAGGTGTCTTACATAAATGGCAAATAGCTGTATAGCTAGTCAGGCTAACTGCATTACCGAAAAGAGACCTTTTCGAGCGAAAGTCAGGATCTTAATTTTATCATGTTATCATTGTATCAAATAAAATTACATTAATGTAGTATCGAAATTAGCATCTATTCCTTTTTAAAAATCTATCATCTTGTATACTTTTAGAAAATTCTAGATTGTAATAAAAAATCTTAAAAGAGTGATGCAGGATCTTTTGTTTTGTATGAGCGCGCGGCGTCATGCTACTCTGGCGCCAACTGTTGGGCATAAATTCCTTTGTCCTCACATCACGCCGAAACGGCTGGACAAATTTTAACCAGCGGTACAAGGATAGTTGGACATATATGTTTATAGGACACTCTTTACCCGACTAGGGTGTTAAAAAAATGCGTACGATTTAAGCGCGTTTTAAATAATATAAAATAAATAAAAAAGCCATTTATTCTACTACATTAAATCATTACAATAAGTTAATTTCTTTCTCCTGTGGAAGGAATTGTGGGAGGCCTACGCGTTTTAAATGATATAACTGACTAAATACTTACTGTAAAACTACCCAACTATAGTCCAATCATCCAACTATGGTCCAAAACAAAACTCGTTTATTTTCATCAAAATCCATATTCTATCAGTGATTTTATACGTTTACGCACTTTCGAGTTTATTCGTTATAATTGCCATTTATTAACGAGTAATTTTCGGATGAAATTGGACCATAGTTGTGTGGACTGGACTATATTTGGGTAGTTTTACGGTACTCGATACGGCCTTCAAGACTGGTCGAGAACCAATAGTACCACCGTAACGTCAAACAAAATGCCAACAACGGAAGCTCGCTCGGCATTGTCGCCGATACATTTCGTCTGTCTGTCCGCCCTTACCTCGTGACGTGTGACGGCTATTGTTTCACCATATGTGAAGTTTAAATTGAAATGTCTATGTTAAGAATAAGTTATCTTGAGGAAGTGCTGAGATAAGGTTGCCTTTGTCACAGTACACATGCTAAGTTTACAAATTAAAGGAATTCAAATTTTGACTTAAATGTTGAAAGTCTGATTCGAAATCAAAAAGGCATTTGAAACAGGTCAAAGTGGGGTATATCTCAATCAAACGTATTTCGAGTCGATTCGTGATTCTTAATTAAAATTGTATAATATATTTGAACTGAATGAGATGTGCCCAATTTGTATACATTTTTAAAAACAAGATTAAATTTGCTGTTTAGTAATATTTTTTTAAATGACTTAATAATTAATAACTCAATTAAAACTAAATTATAAAAATAACAAGGTTCAAAAAACACCACTCCCTGTCATTTCTGGTCCAAAGGTGCCCATAACGCTCGCAGCATTTCCACGTTGGATCGCAATGGACACCCTTTGTACCAGAAATGACTCGGAGCGGGGGTCTTCCCCCTTTTGCCTGAGTCTACGGCCTACGTCGCGCACAAAACATTTTGCATCTGTCCCCCAGCAACCCGCTGTCTCCACCGCAAAGGGAACAAAAATGTAGGACGTACCTAGTGTGACATATTTCTGCCGTTTCAAGTCCGCCTGATATTCGGCTGCAGCTCCAGCCGTGTGGGTGGTACGATTCACGTGGGAGGCAGCGAAGGTGCTCACACACGTAGCGTCCCATACTAAACAACGACCCCTTTCCCATGGTAATAAAGTTAGCCCATCGGGCCGTTTGCCGTCTGTACGACTTAGACCCGGTGGCTCCAGCACGGATGGAACGCCAGCTGACCTAAGCACCCTCTGAATTATGTCATTCAGTGCGTGGTGACGCGGGTGCCTACCAGTACATCGACGGCAACTCATTGCATGGTAGCCGTCAGAACCCACCATGGTACCGCAAATGCACAAATGAGGTTGACAAACATTGCAGCCCAGGCGGAGAGCAACGCACACACGCAGTGAGTCCCCGTCGAGTAAAGTGCCCAATTGAGGCGAAGGTAGCGCGTGCAGCCATGCCCCTGATTCTGACTGAGAAGCAGCCAGAAGTCTTGCTCGGTCTGCACCCACGGCATTATTGAGAAGTCTGTCTAGCGTGGTTTTGCAGCTTATATCAGACCATGACCGTTGAACCTTTGGGTTCTCTGGCACATTCGCGCCCGGGTTGAGAGCCAGCCACGCCGCCAAAGCGTCGGCCACGTATGGTATGACTGCCCTGTCGCCATTTATGGAAAGAATGTTAGCGACCAGGTCAGACACTCCATGGGCCGACGCTAAGAAGGCCGGCAGGCTTACATCCCGCACACGGCGCACGCCAATGCCACCGTGACGGACCGGCAAAGAGGCTTGTGCCCACTGGTCAACGGTAAGCGATACGTTTACAACCGACTCGATTATGGACTTAACGGCTGAGTCGAAGGAATCAACATCGTCGGGAAATAACCAAGTTGAGGCCGTACGTAACAGATATGTTAACTTTGGGACTGAGAAGCACTTCTGCATCAAAGCCAGAGCTACGTGCGGATTTATGCCTTTGAGGCGTTCACCGGCGAGCAGAAGTAGGTCCTTACGGATTTGGAGTGCCTCAGGAACTGCGGAAGGAAATATAGGTGCCCCGAGTAAACAAAATGTATCGCTGGTCAGCTTTCGAAGACCAGGTAATAAAGTCAAGAAATTTGTAAAGGAGTATGATGACAAAGGCCCACATGAAAAAAAAATTTAATCGTAGATTTAAATAATTCCTCGGGCGACGACACCAGAAATAACAGAAAAAGAACCGACTTCAAAATAAACTGTAAAGCCAAAAATACAGATCACATTTGAATCACCTTTAAAGCCTTTTTAATTTTTTCTGTTGCTCGTTGCCATCGTGTTGTCTCCTAAGCCACTCTTTAAGTAAAACCACGATTAAAATTACTATTTCAGCGGCTATGTTTACCTTTGTAATATGCTATTTTACTTTCTAATAAGTGTTACGTTTTACGTTACTCATATTATATTCTTTAATTAAGTTATTATTATTTTACCCTATTTATTAACTTTAATCGAATGTATTATAAACATTAAGGTCTTGTTCTGTCAAACAGCGAACTCCTTTTTTTGAAGTCCGTTAAAAAGTTGAATAATTGAAAATTTTCCCACTTTCATCCCGAATTAACCCTTCATTTACTAAAATTAACCCGAAAACTGTCCGTTTCAATTTCCGTCCACCGGCGTCGCCGTTATCAGTCCCAGTCGAGTCTGTTCGAAATTTGAATCCGACTGACCGGAAATGCGGTGTCACTCTCTTCCGGTTTAGGTTGGCAGTACCTATTGGTGTTCGGGCGTTTTTCTTTGAAAATCGAAATGTTTGTGAACGGGACATTTTTAATCTGTCAAATATACCTGGACGGTTTTATGAGTTTTCTAAAAACATTACGCTTGTTTTTTGTAAAAGTAATTAATTTATGTTCGTTATTCTTCTTGATATATGATAGCATTTATGCAAGTTGTACAAAAGGGGTCATAAAACACGAGTGGCGTTAATAAAGATACCACGAACATTATGACCCAGAAACACAACGTTGCATACATAACTTTATCTACTACTAGACATTTCAAAAAGACAAGAAAGAAATAAAGAAAGAAAGAAATCATTTATTGTTCAATTGTGCATATACAAAAGCTGTTAAATAAAAACATGGGAGTGTCACAATGAACCGTTTAATGATATACAATAATATGTCAGCGACAGTGATTTTAAAGTCTACAATATACATTTTAATTACTTTAAATTTCGAGAAAACAAAAAATCCTATATCTTACAATAATAAAAATATAAATAAGTCAAATTATCACAAAAATCCATGTACCTATTATTAATACAATTATCGAGAAAAAAATTGCAACAAAAAAAATAAATAAAAAAATTATATAATACGAAAAAAGTACCGGGAACTAATTGTTTTTTAAATATGGCGTCTGTGTTCATGGATTGGCTAAACAGCTGAATTATATATATATTTTTTTGGGAATGTATTTTTTATGTCATTGCATATGTTTGAGAAAAGCACTAGAGCCCTTCTTTCCCAGCGTCTGCAGTAATAAATAAAAAAAAATGTTTGTTTCGGACTATCAGAAATCCATATGATCTTGTTAGTATGTTAACTTAAACTCTATGTTAGTCGGTTATATGTAGCTCTAGTAACAAGTGTACACCTGCGAGGAGCGAGGGTAGCGAAGTGGCTAACGCGCTGGACCGGTAATCCAGAGGTACCGGGTTCGATTCCCAGTCCCTTCCACCAGGCAGCTCCTTTTTCAATTTTTCTTTAAGCTTTGATCTTTGTGTTCATGGTTTTAGCGTAGGTACACCTTTTTAGCGCATATCGGGAGGGCCAGTAGTACCTCTCAAGGGCACTACTTTGCCCTCCCGACGACCACGTCTACCCAGTATCTCGTGAGCGTGAGTAATGTACTAACATGCTAACAAGAGACACTGGCAGGTTTTATATTGATAGTAGGGTAGTAGGGTCGATAAGTCGATACTGGTTTAAATAAAGAAGCAATATTCTTAATATGTGTAAATTGTTATCAATGATGCATGATGTCTGGGTAATTTTAAATTTAAATAAGTTTCCATTGTATAAAAAAAAATCGTATACGATTTATTTCAAAAACACGAATCTCGAAAACTAATGATCTTTTTTGAGTGAAAATAACTATTAAGCACTATACCAAGTAAAAAAAAATGGCTACAGGGATTTATTAAGCATACTTAAAATCCTTAACCCTTTAGTTTGCTCCATATTCGGATAAATAATAATCTCTATCGGCACGGCGAGCAAAAAATCATTATTTACATAACACAAAATATTATACACCAGAAATAATACCTTACTGATAGATTTGGATAGAGAATTGGATAATGTTTGGGAATAAATGTTTTTTCTTTTTACTTTTTACTTATTTTTTCTTCGTAGAACACCGTATGGTATCCGTTTAAACCCTGTAAAAGGGGAAAAACACTATATATATACATATATATATCTCTACTTTAAGTTACATAAAAAACTGTAAGTTTTATTTTCGAAGGAAAATCCTGCCTCGTAAAAGGCGGAAAAAATATTTTTTTATATATATATATTTAAGTTACATTTATTTTTCTATAACGGAGAATCCTGACCTGATAAAAAAAAACAAGGACCTCTAGAAAAATGTCATCCATTCCCTATTGTAAAAGTAATATAAAAGTGAAATTGAAATAAATTATCGTTTATATTCCGAATAATGAAATCGTGCGACATTGGAAACCCGCCTAGATCCACGATACAGCACGGCGGCGCCGCCATTTTCCTCCGCAATAGCTGCGTCCCTCACGATGACAGTTTTCAATAACCGTTAGCGTATGGTTAGCGTGCATTGAGGTGCATTCCCGTTAGTGAAATAGCTGTAAATAAACTGCTACTAAGGTGGGAAATGTGGGGGGAATATATTTGAATAGGAACACCTATCTGAAACACTAATTTTTGTTTCCCATTTGTAACGTTTTGCCAAATTTTCATTTGTCCGAAAGTGATTTATTTCTGAAACCCTTAATATTTTCAGGATTTTATAAACATCTTTCTAAAGAACCCATTAGGTTAGGTTAGCTTTGTTGTATAATTATTCTGAAAAATTAACAGTTTTTGAAAAAATGGCTTTCGGCAAATAAAATTTGGCGAAACGTTACAGATGGGGGAACAAAAAACAGTTTTTCAGATAGGTAACCTTTGAAAAGTGCAGTTTGCGTAGAAAGAGCCAGGATACCAATTTATCAGGAGTTTATTATTTAATCCTGTTGTTTACACAACGTACTGCTCAATGAGTATTTTCCAACTGACATTGTAGTCAATACAAACAAACGTTGCAATATAAATTTAAATCAACATGTTCTAGATTACTTATACAAATGTCTAGGCTAGTTTATGCCCAATATCACAATAATAATCTCAATAGAAATATGTTCGGAAGTATTATTATGATTTTCTAGGTCTATTTAAAAGGATTAAAAAAAAATATCAGCAGAGTACAAATAATTAATCAATTTGACTTGATTACGGGTTTAAAACTTAAGTTTTGACGTGACAACGTCTTAAATTAGGTTGCGGCTCGGAGTCACTCATGAAAAAGTGTAACGCCCGCTCACGTCTGTTACGATATTTTTAGTCCCGCTAAAACTCGAGAACGGCTGAACCGATTTGGCTAATTTTAGTATTGAAATATTCGTGGAAGTCAAGGGAAGGTTTAAACGGTGAGAAAATATTGAATAAATGAGTGGAAAATAATAAAAACGATAATTTTATATTCCCATACAAATACAAACTGTTCGTACAACTTACCTGTCAAACATATGATGTTTGTTCCGTCGGTTAAGAGACGAGAAAAAGACGTTGTCACGTAAAAGCTTCCTTCGCCCGTAAAACCGACTTTACAGGCAACCATTTTTTTTTTACATAGTGAAACCGGTTTAAGCCTTGATTTTTTTATTAATAAAATGTGATCATTTTTCAACATAAGTTTACATTTATGGAGTTCAAGCTTATAAATAAATAAAAACGGTTTATAAAAGATTAAGTTCTTAGGTAACATAAATAAAACGTTGAAAATACGGTATTATTATTACGAAAATAAATTATCGTATTCAACTATACATAAAGAAATTACCATGAACGTTCGGGCTTAATGCTATTTTTTGACTAGGTATTGATTTTTATTACGTCACAAGCCAGTAGTGATGTTTTTGATATTTCATAAATCTGATATTTCAGTAGCTGATTTAATCTGTCATCAAATATCGTATTCAAGACAAAGCAATATCTTCTGACTAAAATGAAGAACTTAATATTTTGTTATTCACCAGAAGAATAGCACCGAACCCCATCTGCGGTGCGTCCATGCAAATACAAGTATTATTGTTTTATAATTTTATTACAATTTCTGCAGAATTTTTATCATAAAGCGTAACTAATCTGCATAAATGGAGTAAGTCCGCGTTGCGACGAATAATTGGTATTTTATACAGCTCCTTGGGCTTTGGAGAAATCGGAGAATATAGTGGATAAGAGAGCATTATTCTCTTTAAATCTTAAAATCTTTTATCTACCCAAATATCATAAACCCTCCATGATGCGTTCAAGAACCGCACATTATGACCAACATAAAAATAAACTGTTTTGTTAGAACAAATTTCTTATCTGTGAAAATGTTATTATTGCTAATTAATAACATCGATTTCGATAATATTATATCATTCAAATTTCGAACATCTCTGAAAACCAAAGAAATTTGGTTTGACCTCTATTCTAATATCAGTCGAGATGACGTTTAGTTCGAAATGAATTGTCAATTTGCACACAAATTGACAAATGTCGCACGCAAGTAAGATATCGAACGATATGGTAGTTTGGGCCCACTCTAGTTTGTCTCTGAATTAAAAAAAACTATGACAGCTGCCAGAAAAGAAAAGAAAAGTTTTTATTGCCGCCATTACCGGTTAGAATTTGTTTTAATGCATAAAATTGATCGATTTGTTGAATATAAACCATAAAATGAGCTATCAAGATGATATAGATATTTCGGCGACGCCTCCTGATATCCGTAACAAAGCACCTAACGTCATTAATTACTTATTACCAGCTAAGTCAAAGAAACCGTAGGTATGGTGGTCATAATATGCGGCTCCTGAATGCATCATGGAGGCTTATGATATGTGAGTAGATAAAGTAGTGTATGTAACTATACATAATTAGGCATTAAACACTCGTGTGATGTTATTATGACATAAACCCACACTCGTGGTTAATGCCCTTCATTATGTACAGTCACATAAACTACTATTTAATAACTACCACATTCATATTATTAAAACTATCGTGAGACATCTTCGATAATTATAAAAACGGTTTAACTAAACTCAGTTAAAAATTGTCAGGAACGGCCCGACATGTTTCGAACTCATTTGGAGCTCTTCATCAGGGGTGCGCGGTGGGAGGAGGGAAGGGCTATTGCTCTATGACTGGACTGTCTGTCACTGCATTTTCACTATTACCCACTGATACCACGCACACTTGACTTATTGTATCCACGACATTGTCTGAACACGAGATATTTTTTATCGACGGAATCACAGGTTTCCATGCTGGAGGTAGAGCCAAGCCGCCTCGGTATTCCCTCCTCCCGCCGCGCTATCTGCGCGTGCGCAGAGGGCGGCGCGGTGAGCGATTAAAAGTGCAGTGGGTCGCGAGTCACGTAGCAGCACGGATAGCTACCCCTGATGAAGAGCTTCAAATGAGTTCGAAACGTGTCGGGCCGTTCCTGACAATTTTTACGTGATTTTAAAACCGTTTTATAAATCGTGATCAATTAAGTCGCGATTTACACAAAAAACCAATAAATTATCTAATTCGAAGTATATGATAGTATCTGTCAGCCACAGACGTCCACCACTGAACATATAGTTGTCCCTTAGCTCGCCACAAGGTCTGATCCTGCGCAGACCGCATCCATCGACTCCCTGCGACCTTAACGTGATCATCCGTCTACACATACCTACATAGACCCGACCTGTAAGCCATGGGGGTTCTACCTTCCTCGGAAACTGCTGTGGTGTCGCTTAAATAGACTTAGAACGGGTCACGGCCGCAGCAATAACTTTCTACATAAATGGGGGTGGAAAGATTCTGCAATGTGCGAGTGTGGCGGAGAAGCCCAGACTATGGAGCATATAATTCAGGGATGCCCTCTTCATTCGTACTCGGGACCCCCATAAGACCTACTGCGCGTAACACCCGACGTAATTGCGTGGCCCCACACACTGAATGTTGACATCTAATCTTAGTGTAATTTTGTGACATTGTAATTTTAACTAAATGCCTATATTTTATTGTATCGAGCGCCATACGATTAAATAAATAAACTCACACTTGCATATTGTCAAAACGTGATGGATGCTTCGTCACTTATTTATCACGTGATAAACGCAATCATCATAGGGACTTACTTGCCTCACTCTGAAGAGCTATTTTCTCTCACCCACCCTCCCCTTTCCGTCACCAGATGAACCCGTAAAACCACACGTGCCAGTTTGCCATGTCATCGCTTCACCGTGGAAAAAATTCCCAGACCAAGTTTGGCAATTCTTTCATCTGTGTATAATATCGCTTACAAACCGACAGTAAACGGTGTCTTCAATGTACCCTAACTAACTACAGTATTATATACCTACTTATACTTAGTGCTTAAGATGAAAAGTGATGCGGACCGAACCGCGTGACCTTGCCACTATTACATAAACCTCCCGGGTTTCCAAGTGGCAATATATAACATTTAAAACTGTAAAAAAAACTGTTGATTTAAATAAATAAAAATAAAAAATCTGCCGAACTATTACTATTAAAAAATCGAACTCTTTGCCGGCATAAGTGTTTTTTCTTCTTATAACATCGTGGTGTCTACTGATAGGGCACCGTTGGTATCTTCTGTGAATGTATGTCTAGTTACTAGACATACATTCACTAGGTATACTAGACTCTAGTATACCTAGTGAACGTATAGGTGTAAGTTCATATTTCATTAGCAGACGGACCTCAATAAAATAAAAGTTTATCACAGACTAGTTTTTTTTTATGGTTCCGAGCCTGAGTATGTGAATATATTCTTTGTTGTCTATTTGCATTTTATTTAAAAATGGCCGCGGCACGGATGTGTTCCGTATGCCTTTTACCAGCATTGCTTAAACAAAATTAATCTAGAAGGCATCCGGATTTTCTTAATGAATGAGATCTTTTTGTAAAATCATTTACTAGAGCGGAGATTTCACAAAATTAGCTTTATTTTTTTATTACCAGTGCCCACAACAACGGTGACCACCGAAACGACGGAGGCCCCGGTGGCGACCACGACTGAGGCATTAAGGTTTTACACGAGCCTGTCTTATGCAATAATACCCCAATATACTACGCTATTTCAATATACCGTATGACCGTATCCATAGTATGCCAGCCTCGTTTTCCACCCCAGTCCGCGCAAATGTAAATGAACGCCGCGTTCACAATACACAAACAAACAATACTTATATATATAACTATATACGTACTTGTTGCTCGGCGTAATCTGTTTCCTTCGCTATTGTTTCCGAGTTACCCAACCGTGCGAAAGGAGGATTATGTTGTTACTTAAGTTAGTGTGTTTGTTTTGTTTTCTTGCAGCGCGCTTTGGTTTCTTGCAATTTCTTGAAATATTACCTTAATGGATGGATGATGGATGACTAATGTTGAATTCTAGAACATACCGTTGTTATAAATAAAATTAACTCAAAATTAGATGAAATAAAGAAAAAAATACCTATCATTTCAAGGACTTTTTATGATTTTAGAATCGTCATAATTGAACAAAACAACAATAATTGTATGACAACCACTTACTTCAACGCACTTCTCACGGTGAAAATGGCAAATTTCTTATTGTCTCCATAATAATATAATATTTGAAATGGGTCATTGTCAGTTCAAAATACAATATTTGTCCCTTCGGTGGTCAAAAGTTAAGAGCTTGTATCTAGGTTATGTTGCTATTACATCGGATTATAGAAGAGGGAACGTTCTTTATTTTCACAGGCATTTAATCAGAAAATTAGGCCCTGGAATTCTTAATTTAGAAAGACGCACCTAAATCTGACAATGACCCAAAATATTGGTACTCAACCCACGGAATGAACGTGTGACGGTCATTTCTTATACTTTTAATTTAAAGCAATCTAAGTGTAGTTAGTCCTATATAGACATTTGATCCCAATAAAAAATAGAATCGATTGACCGCCTAAAAAAAAATTCTGCAAGCCTATACCTAACACGTATTTTACGGTTTGCAGTACAAGTATGCTATAGTATGATTTTTTTTATACACACTTGACACATCGCAGGACCCATATATTATAACGTAAACCTGCACGAGTTATTGAATTTCATAAAAAAAAAAACAAGCAATGCCATAGGTAGTGGTTTTTCTAGTATCTATAAACGTTTTAGCTTTATATTTGATAGAATTGAGTTTATGTTATATTTTTTCGTATCAGTGTTGAAGTAATTAATGATAGTAAATCATAACATAAACAGTTACGTGACCTAATCTTGCGTTTCGATTCTTGTACTATATCTGTAAATTGTTATTCGGAGAACTGTCAAACGTTTGTTAGTATTAACCACACTGTAGGGTTGTTTTACGACTTATTATATTATGGTACCATAGTAACCTGGTGCGATTTCAGCCAAGGAGTGCACTAAAGTTTTAATATCATTCCAACTTCTTGTAAACATAAAACACAGAACAAATTACAAAAATTTCACCAAAGTCGCGAATAAGGCAGACATTTACCAAAAACAAAACTAAAACGGCATTTTCTTCTTTAAAAATATTGTTAGTTACTTTCTTTTGATGTGTAGGGGCATTTTAACAATTCACTCACAAAACTAACGGTTTTATAGCACCGTTAAAGTTAACTGTCCATTAAATTCGCTAAACAGTTCGCATACAGAGTAGTTTTTAATTCTGCATGCTTTTTTGTCTGAGATTTCAATCTACACAAAAGTCTGCGGAGTTTCTTTGTGTAGGCTCGTATAATGGAGGGTAGAATTTATAAGAAGTAATGTTTTTATATAACCAAAAGTATCCTCTGGAAGGTATCAAATTGGTGGCGCTACTGTGAATTTTGAATGTTAATGTTATGCTAGTGCTAGGTACTTAGCAACGGATTATTAATATATTGTATTATAAAAATCACTGCAAACCTAATTAAACGTTTTACTATAGGTACTTGAAGATTACGCACCAGGAAAAATTGCACCCTTAGAGGATCACTTTGTTGTCCGTCCGTCTAACTGTCTGTCAAGACCCCTTCTCTCGAGAACGCGTAGAGGTATCGAGTTGAAATTAAAACCATATATATACTCAAAGATACAATCCCTTGAATGTTGCTTTTTTCACAGCTTCAAGGGACTGTAAATCCGCAAATAAGTAATGTGTTAGCACTTATTGACTGGCACGTTATTATATCGCGGATTAGACAAGCAATATTTTTTTTTCGGTTTCCGCGACTGTCACATATTTAAATAAGCCAATTTAATCACGTATATTCACTACTAGCTGACCCGGCGAACTTTGTACCGCCTGAAAGTCGATAAATGTAGAGAAAAAAAAAAGTATCCTATGTCCTTTTCCTGGTTCTAAAGCTGAGTTATAAATAGTGTCACTAACACGACATATTTATATATATTCAAAAATTACAATGACGTTAAATTACATGACGTTTCAAAAAACTTACATCCTTGTCAAAGTTTGACTTAGGTATACTTAAAGGCATATCTATATACTATTATAAAATTTGTATTTTTCTATGGAGAGCAGTCATGATTTCAGAAAATACGTTAATAGCGCGGTGCAGGATTGCCTTTTGTTTTGTATCGGCGCCATGCGAGTCATGTGCCATCTGTTGGCCATAATTTCCTTTGTCCTCACATCACGCCGAAACGGCTGGACGAATTTTAACCAATTTTGGTACAGGGATAGCTGGACATCCAAAAAAGATTAAAGGATACTTTTTACGCAACTTTGCTGAATAATTTAATAAATATACGCAGACGAAATTTCGGGCACCTCATAATCACTATCACTATAGTCACTACATAACATAGTATAAAACAAATTCGCTTCCTTCTGTCTGTCCTTATATGCTTAGATCTTTAAAACGCAACGGATTTTGATGCGTTTTTTTAATAGAGTGATTCAAGAGGAAGGTTTATGTGCCACCCACCCGTGGGAAACCGGGGCGGGTCGATAGTATCATCATAAAAAGGTGCATTTTGCCTCGTCTCGTATTTCTCTGTAACAAAACTTCCGAATAAGCCGTATTCTGTTTTATAGTTCTCAACTGGCAGCTGCTAGTACTTACTAGCTCAGGAAGTGTCTGGAGGCTATCGCTATCGATCCGTAAGTCCGCTATAAAGCCTGTATGAAACATTCATGGTTGGGGCATTGATTTTTCGCGCAGCGGCTCGGGCACGCCCATCAGGGGATGAGCGAAGCGGTGAGCAGAGGTGAGCTGTTGGATGTGGTATTTTTGTTGAACTCCTAGTGGATTTTTTAAAACCGGACTTAAATAATTATGGCTAATAGAGGGAAGCTATAATTATTAAAAGGATAATGTAATTTATGTCATCTCGACGCGACTCTCCGTCATCTGTGACATGTCGGAAACGAGCCCTGAACTTCTTCGGTCATATTATGCGGTCCTCAAAGCATTGTCTGGAGAACCAGATTATCATAGGGCAAATTGATGGCAGACGTGCGTAGGGAAGGGCACCCACTAGATGGTCTGACACAGTGAAGAAGGCAGTGGGCGGCAGCATGCACCGGGCGGTCCACGCAGCATATAACCGCACTGAGTGGAAACAGATATGTGGTCGCGATCCTCATCAGTGAGGGAACGACGAAGAAGAATGTTTTTCCTAATCCACTACTCACTACATATACGAGTAGGTAGTATTTTAAAGCAAAGTCGCTTCCTGTCAGTCTGTCTCTATGTATGCTTAAATCTTTAAACTTACGCAACGGATTTAGATACGGGTTTCTAATAGATATATGATTCAAGATGAAGGTTTATTTATATGTATGATATATGCATATATGCAATAATTATCAGCATGTGCGAAGCCGGGGCGGGTCACTAGTAAAATATAAATGAGAAATTTTGGCGGTTTCTAACTTTTGATTTTGGCAGTACCAGTGAACCAAATTTGAAGTTTTAGATGCTCTTTCGGCGCAGAATTTAACTTTATTTAATATTGAAAGCATGATATTTTCCGTCGGACGTACCTACTGTTTACGAACTACAAGCAAAAAACTGAAAAAAGAGCGAAAACTTCGCTCGAAATTATGCACACCTCCTGGGATGCCAAACTCGGATTCCATGCATTTAGGACCAAATGAAGGTGAAAAAACGATTTCCAGCTTGCTGGAAATTACGTCTTCGAAAAAACCTTATTTGATATTTTGTTACATTTTTAATCCCCATAACTCCGCCATTAAACAAAAAGAAACGATTGCATATACAAAAAAAAACTATATACGGATCGAACCTACACAAAAAATCTCATGAGAATCGGTTGGTTAATGCGGCCTCTATGCGAGAATAGCCGGAAATCTGGACATCCGGACATCCAAACACGTCCGGAGACATACGAAAGAATTTTAGGCCAAGCTGAATCGGAGTTACTCCGCTCGCTCGGTCAATTAGCGTCACGAAAAATTTCTTCTACTCGTTCTAAAATTACTCGCAAGAATGCAGAATTTTTTTAATGAAATTTTCGTTTTAAAAATGCTTGACTCACCTCTGAGTTCTGAAGTTTATTGAATATAGTTTTTTTTTGTGAATTTATTTTCGTTGTAGTTATTTTAAGGGGTTGCTGCCTGTGCGTTCACATGGGTTTATCTTTCCAACGGTAATAGGTAGAGACTTGAACTTTTCGCATAATTTAGTACCTAGTATAGCTGCTATAACAACAAATCCAAAAAATATATTAATAAGAATAATAACCTTCCAAGTAGCACATAGGCTGTACCAACTTTATACAGCTTAAATTAGAGTTATAATGGCTTTTATACAGTCTGTTAGACGACAAACACGTTATTCGGGTTTTCTACGTTTTTTTTTGCCCTGACGGTTGAGTGAAAATAGGTAACCACTTGAAACTTGAATAGAGCATGTATTCTTATGGTTACAAAAAACACAAAAAATATAAGAATACGTTTTTTTATTTCATGATACAGATCCTTTCATGCAGGGGTCCTACTCGCACTTAGCCGAATTTTGTATGGACAAGCAGTTACATACATTTTCTTGTTTTTTTCAAAGTATTCAGTGAAGTTTGATAGCAGCGTGAGATAGCAGCAAAGATTGGGGCACCAAATAAAATAAAAACTTAAAAAAAATTACTTTACCGCAATTTATTACAACTTCATCCTCTGTGCTCAACGTATCTTGCGATGCCGCAACCAAATTTCCTACATCCTTCAAAAACACACCACGCCCACCACAAGCCCCGCCTTCTGCGGTAGGCGTGTCCACATAGACAAGATAACTTATATACGGAAGTATATAAAGCCTCAGTTGGAAAACTCGGATAACCGATGGAGCAAAAAGAGGTGCAGTTTCGAGCTTCTAAATCATGTTTGAGTTTAGTTGGAGAAATATTTTTTGGAGTAGGTAATAGGCACCTAATGTGTTTTTACAAATACAAAATACAAGTCCTTTGTTCGTAACACCAATAAGTTACATGTCAACAATTTTGAGCATAGATACTTATTTTACATATATGACAAAAGTTTTAGTACCATATCCGTTTGGGAGCTACGATGCCATAGACAGACAAACAGATACACATGTTAGATGTATAACAATCCCTCTTTTCTGTTGGGGGTTAAAAAAGAAGCCTATTTTGTCAAAAATGTCAAATCATTGAAGTGTCAAACCATTCAGATTCTGACACATGTCAGTGTCAAGCTTTTTTTAATTGGGTTTTGAAGGCAAAGGTACCTTCAGCCAACACTATTGCGAACTGACAATTGTCATTTAAGAGGCCTTATTCCTTTAAAAATGTTCTTTTTTTCATATTATGTCATCAATATATTGGTAATTTTTCCCTGAGTCTATTTCATGCTTTCATTGCGTGCAGTCGGAAATAAGTTGAAAAACCAGTTTTCTGCGTGAATTTTGTCAATTTCGAGTAGTTTTTGAAACAAAAATTATGCATGAAAAATTCAAACTGAATATTACGAATAAATCTCAATAGCCCTGTTCTAAGCAGTAACGTTGATAATAGGTTAAGAAACATGTTTGATCATAGAGAAAAATGTCTAAAGCGATCAGCATTTTTGAACGGATATGGAGCCTTAAGGGAAACATTTTGAAAAAATCATGGTAAAGAATAAATTAATGACCTACAGTTTGTAGATCCTAACAACAAGGACTATCAAAACAAATTGGGGCAAGTGCGAGTCCGACTCGCGCATGAAGGGTTCCGTACCATAATCTATGACAAGTTTGTTGTATGGGAGCCCCCCTTAAATATTTATTTTATTTTTAGTATTTCTTGTTATAGCGGCAACAGAAATACATCATCTGTGAAAATTTCAATTGTCTAGCTATCACCGCTCTTGAGATACAGCCTGGTGACAGACGGACGGACGGACGGACGGACAGCGAAGTCTCAGTAATAGGGTCCCGTTTTTACCCTTTGGGTACGGAACCCTAAAAAGGTCTTCGAAAAATGTGATGTTACGTTAATGGTCTCGAAGGGACACAATCACATCGCGTTCGAAACGTCGAGGTTATTAAATAAACACGTTTTGAAAGCGATTAAGTCCCGTTTTACTTAAGAGGCCTTATTCTTTTTAAAATTTATTTTTTTCATATTATGACAAATATATAGATAATTTCAAACAACTTTTGGAAGTGGATAATCGGGGGGCACGGCAGTGCCCCCGCCAAGTCGAGCGCGAAGCAAACACTGCCGTACCATCCTTTACTGGAACCATTTCGCCGCATTTTCAGGCCCCTATTTGGGCACCTCTGGATAAGACCAGAACGCAGAAATTTTCGTCATCCAGTAAGCTATAATCACGTACTTAAAATCCAAAATTCCAAGTCTGTAGGTTATTTAGTTCCGAAGTTAAGCGAAAGCAAAGTTTCGCATTTACGACACTCACTCACTCACTCACTCATGATCATCAGTAAAGAACTAGTACTTCCCATAAATTCAGAGAGCTGAAATTTGGTACAGAGTTAGGGTTTAATGGCCACATAAAGCGAAAACTATAAAAATTGGCCAAGGGCGAGTCCGACTCGCGCATGAAGAGTTCCGTACCATAAAACAAGTTCGTTGTATGGGAGCCCTTAAATGTTTATTTTATTTTATTTTTAGTATTTGTTGTTATAGCGGCAATAGAAATAGATCATCTGTGAAAATTTCAACTGTCCAGCTATCACCGTTCTTGATATACAGCCTGGTGACAGACGGACGGACGGACAGCGAAGTCTCAGTAATAGGGTCCCGTTTTTACCCTTTGGGTACGGAACCCTAAAAACTAGGATAATCGAAGATCTGGAGTACTCTGATTAGAAAACACAAGAGCCCAACCAAACGATTAGAGATCGACATACCGCCTTGTGCTTGGGTCATGGTTGTTCTATGTATTTAAGTATATATTTATTTATATACTAGCTTTTGCCCGCGGCTTCGCACGCGTTAAAAAAAATACGTTCACTTGGCATAACTTGGCATTTGGCATTGGCTTGGCATAACTCAAGCCCCCCATATTTTTTGTTTACTGTATCTTTGGAATATTTGAATGCTTTCACGGACATGATTCCTTGTTCATTTTAGATTCAATTTCTACTTTCTTGTTTTGTTTTCTCAATGCGAGGCCTCCGACATTTTTGTGCACTGTCTCAATTGGTTACTTAAATAAAGTCATGTTCTCTTCTTTCCGTTGTGGTATATTGTCTTGCTTACTGCCCCGCTTTTTTTGGTCATCATCTCCTTAGAATACTTAATCGTTTGTTCAGAATTGCTTTTCTGTTACCGTTTTTAGGTTTATGTATTCTCAATGTGAGCACTACTGCATTTTTGTTATCTATCTCGTCAATTAACTTGAAAGTTACACCAGTCTTGCTTTTTTCTTTCCGTTTGTTATATTGTTTTTTCTTCGCGCCTCCCGTCTGGTTTGGTCACCATCCCCATTTAGAATCCTTTAAAGTTTGATCAGACTTGCTTTCTTGAATCCGTTTTAAGGATTTGTGTTTTCTTAATGCGAGCACTATGCAATTTTAGTTCACTATCTTTTCAGGTTACTTAAAAGTTTGATCAGACTTGTTTTCTAGTTAGCATTTTAAGGTTTTGTCTTTTCTTTCTTGATCACCATATCTACAGGTCATTTAGCCTTTCATCAGATTTACTTATAATTTTCAGTCTTGGCATATTGCATTTTTTAAGTGCGGGGGGCTCCGCCCCCCGAGCCCCCCGTCTTTTTCAATACCATCTCTTCGTGTTACTTAAAAGTTTCATCAGTCGTGCTTTGCTTTTTTCTTTTCGTTGTGCAATATTGTTTTTTCTTCGTGCCTCCCGTCTGGTTTGGTCACCACATCTTCTTCTTCTTCGAATTCTTTAAAGTTTGATCAGCCTTGCTTTGTTGATTCCGTTTTAAGGATTTGTGTATTATAATGCGAGCACTAAGCCATTTTAGTTCAATATATTTTCAGGTTGCTTTTATGTTTGATCAGACTTGTTTTCTTGTTAGCGTTTTAAGGTTTTACGTTTTCTCCATCACCATATATATCTACAGGTCACTTAGCCTTTTATCAGATTTAATTGAATTTTTCAGTTTTAGCAAATGACATTTTCTGAGTGCTCTGCCCCCCGAGCCTCCTGTATTTTTAAATACCATCTCTTCGTGCTGCTTAAAAGTTTTATCAGTCTTGCTTTTTTCTTTCCGTGTTGCGGTATAATTAACTTAGTGCCTTCCGTCTCTGTTAGTCACCATCTCTTTAGAATACCTAAAAGTTTGGTCAAACCTGCTTTCTTGTTTCCGTTTCATTAATGCGAGTACTATGCCACTATCGTTCACTATCTTTTCGGGTTACTCAAAAGGTTGTGCAGACTTGCTTACTCGTTAGTGAAGGTTTTGTGTTTTCTTGATCACCATATCTACACGTAACTTCTTAGCCTATCATCAGATTTACTTTATTTTTCTGTTTTAGCATGTTATACATTTTTTTTCAATAACATCTTTTCGTGTTATTTAAAAGTTTCATCAGGCGTGCTTTCTTCTTTCCGTTGTGCGATATTGTTTTTTCTTCGTGCTTCCCGTCTGGTTGGGTCGCCATCTCTTTAGAATCTTTTAAAGTTTGATCAGACTTGCGTTCTCGATTCCGTTTTAAGTTTTTGTGTTTTCTTAATGCGAGCACTATGCCATTTTAGTTCACTATCTTTTCAGGATACTTAAAAGTTTGATGAGACTTGCTTTCTTTTTAGCCTTTTAGGGTTTTGTTTTTTCTTGATCACCATATATCTACAGGTAACTTAGCCTTTCATCAAAGCTACTTGAATTTTTCAGTTTTAGCATGTAGTATTTTGTTAGAGCGGGGGGCTCCGCCCCCCGAGCCCCCCGTTTTTTTCGATACCATCTCTTCGTATTGCTTAAGTTTCATCAGCCTTGCTTTCTTTTTTCCGTTGTACGATATTGTTTTTTTTCTTATTGCCTCCCGTCTCTGTTAGTCACCATCTCTTTAAAAATACTTAAAAGTTTAATCAAACGTTGTTTGAGATTGTTTATATTTTGTCTAAACACATACTGACGCTGAACGGCCCTCGAGCTGTCAACTTAAACTTTGCATCAGCTGTATTAAAATTAAAGAAATTAATTGTACATAGTAATAACATTTAAATGTATCACTCATTAACTTCAAATTTGTGTAAGAGGTCGTAGTAGACGTAGTAATATAGTGAACGTATGTTTTAACGCGAGCGCAGTGGGTAAAAGCTAGTAAAACAATACACAAATTACAGACCAATCCACTCACTTCGCCATTGCGAAAACTCTGCTGCGGACGGCACCTCAGGGAAAACTACTGTTTAAAGCTCACAGATGGCGCTACTGGTAGCACTTATGCGCGTATCATATTTCATTAACTTTCCGTAAATATTTATACGTCAAAGGATAAAATTGATTTTAAATAATTTTATTTTGATTATTGTCTCTCAAGAAAGTCAAGAAAGTAAAAAACAACTTATTTATTCATTTCAAATTTTCTCCGCGTCTCAGTACGTTTATGAAAAGAGGGTCAATATTTATAAACTACTGAGTAAATACATGAATTTTATATGCAATAATAGAGTGGTAGTTCCCATTGTTGCATCGAGAAATTAATAATAACAAAATTGTGTTCAGTTTTGTTTCATAAAATTATCATTTCGTGTACCACTAACGCCATCTACTGCCCCAGTGTCCGTAACTCGGCGACTCGTCCAACCTCAGAGCTATTGTCCCCCGGTGGGTAGCGCAGGCCGGCCCCCCGCGGGGTACGCTACGCGTGGTGCTAAATTCAAATTCACGACGCTAATGGATGACGCTATGAGATGCACACGACTTCATTCGCGTATTTTTTCTTTACCGTAGACGGAAAAAAAGTATCCTATAACCATCTTCGGATGTCCAGCTATCCCTGTACCAAAAATGGTTAAAATCCGTCCAGCCATTTCGGCGTGATTGGAGGACAAAGGATTTTATGAAAACAGATGGCGCCAGGTTGGCACGGCGACGCGTGTCCATACAAAACAACAATCAAGCTGCATCACGCACATTAAAAAATCTTTTTTATTCATTAACATTTATTATTGCGTCTCCGGGCTTTTTTATGGTCAATACTTACAAACTACAGAAGAATATAATTGCATATTCAATAAAAGAGCATTAATTAGTTCCTATTGTCGCAAATTGTGTTTTTAAAGAAATGCTTATTTTTGTTTCAATTTTCGCTTCATTTGTAAACATTTAAAGAAATGTATGTTTTTTTTTGAGCATGAGCCAATTTATAACGAACATTGCACTCATATTTTCGTCTGTGTTGGTCGATAATTGGCGCCATCTTTTCTATCTAACTAAGACGATTTCCGTAACTCAACGCCGCAAACAACCTTAACCTTATTGTTAATACCGGTGGGCCGCGCGGAGGTATTATGTCGAATTCATACTTTTTAGTTTTTGTACACGTAAGAGCCACGCGGGGGTCGCGTCGTTCTAAATTCAAAATCACAAACGCTGTCATTATAAGGTTTACACATTGTAAGGAAAATATTTCATGGAATTTATGTTTTCAAAGATAAATATTAATCATAATAAAAAGTATCCTATAACCATCTTTGGATGTTCAGCTATTCCTGTACCAAAATTAGTAGCTTTTTATCCAGCCGTTTCAGCGTGATGCGAGGACAATGGTTTTTTTTAAAACAGATGGCGCCAGGTTGGCACGGCGACGCGTGTCCATACAAAACAACTATCAGGCTGCATCACGCTATCGAGATTTTTCCTGAAATCATGACCTCCCTCCATAGAATAGTAGTTTATGCAACTGATACATAATGAGAGGCATTAAAACACGAGTGTGGTTTTATGAAACGAGCGTCAGCGAGTTTCATAATAGGATCACACGAGTGTTTTAAGGCCTAATTATGTACAGTTGTATACACTACTTTATCTACACACATATCATAAGTATTTTAAGATGGGTTCAGAAGCCATAAGGAAATGACCGGCACCACTAGTGCTACCTGTAAAATATCTAAAAACGACATATACTAATGCAGTAAGAAATAAATCTGAACAAATACATAAACAGATTATTTATTGTAATAGTTGTAATTTAATTAACATTGAAACAATATTTTCAACTAAAATGTGAATTACAATAAACTTTTCTCAATTCTACTTTCGTAACAGCAAAGAACCAACAAACAAATGACAACAATAATGGCGGCAATTCGGACCTCCGTCAAGACGAATGTTTTTTTTTTCTAAATCATATACCTACAAACGAATGTATCCATATTCTCATGTCACTCGAGATCAAATGTCGTGCGGTTTTTATAAAAAAACATACTGAATTGACGTTTCGTATCGATAACAATATTAATATCTATGGATACTAGAATAGAGACCTACTTCAGTTTTGACAGCTGTTCCAAATTTAAACTCATAACCTTACAAAAATTGATAGCGTTATAACATTACAGTACAAATTTTACCTACTGCCACAGATAAGAAAGTTCTCATAGTAAAATTGGTTGTAGTAATGCTGGTCATTTCCTACGGTTTCTGAACGCATTTTGGAGCACTAATGATATGTGCGTAGATAAAATTTATTTTCAATACAAATTTAGGATTTTATAATAGTATAGAAGTACGACGATCGTCGTCTAGTACCCATAACACAAGCCTTCTAGAGCTTAATTTGGGACTAGATCGATTTGTGTGAGGTTGTCCGATATTTATTTATTTATTATTTATTTGATGAAGAACCCTCAGCTGGTCTCAGCTGTATTAGAGATATGGTATATAATGCCCCCTTCTACTATTGGTACATAAAAAAATCGACTGTCATTGCAAAAATCCAGCGTAGTGGGATACATCTAATTTAATCTAGCCTATAGCGTCCCACCCCACAGCTGGGCGGGTTACGTATTAAAATCCCGAAAGTTCATAATACCGACAGTTGAAATACCGATGGTCAAAATACCGAAAATCAAAATACCGAAAGTTTAAAAAGCCGATATTCGATAAACCGAAGCTCAAATTACCTATTTTCAGAAAATCGAAAGTTCAAAATCTCGAAATTTCATAATCCCGAAATTTTTAAAATCTCGAAATTTTATAATCCCGAAAGTCAATAAGCACTTTAAAAGTGTCAGGACACTAAACTAATCTGACTTTTCCGTGGAACCGATCTGCTCCGGTGCTGCGGGATGTTCAGCCCCTCCGCCCTAGCGTAAGAAAGTGCGGCACCTACGCTCGCCTCCGCAGCCTCACCTTCGGCGACCAGCCTCAGTCGCTGCGCCTCGCTTGATGCCCGCACTTTCTTACGGCGGCCGGGGGCTGCCCTCCCTCCGCGCCTCCGGGCTTTTATATACACTCTAGGGGTAGGGCAGACAAGACCACGTGGAATCGGGGTTGACAGCTTCGGTTCTGTGGCAAGTCGATTAAGAAAAGGAAAGAGTTCGGCAAAGTGGGAAATTAAGTATGACTCTAAATATTCGATATTATGATAAAATATTCTGTCATGGACTGCCAACCGAACCGAACTTGTCTGGAACCGAAGCTGTCAACGCTCGCCTCCGCAGCTTCGGCTTTTTAGTCACCTTCGGCGACCAACCTCAGCCGCTGCGACTCGCTTGATGCCCGCACTTTCTTACGCTAGGGCCACAGTATAATAAAGAGTACTAACGTACTAGGGCGGAGGGGCTGCACAATTGCACATCCCACAGCGCCGGAGCAGATCGGCTCCACAGAAGAGTTCACTTTTAAATAGTAAGTATAGTAGTAGGCAAGTAGGTTACGTAATTTAGGTTAATATTCTTTGTATAAAATAAACATTAGAATCTGTAAGACTACAGAAATACGAGATAATTCTCGAGAGTTTAAATAATATTCCGGATTACAACCTTCAGGCAGGATCATAGTCTTCGGGATTATAATCTTCGGGATTACAGTCTTCGGGATTACATTCTTCGGGATTACAGTCTTCGGGATTATAATATTCGGTATTTCATCCTTTCGATCAAACGTTCTTTCGGGATTTTAAACTTTCGGTCAAATAAACATTCGACATTTTAATTTTCGGCCTTCCGTCCATCCCAAGCAGCACATTAGTGAATTTTGCAGCTTATCTTATAGCTTTAAGTTCTAAATGAGTGGTTTAACAGTGTTTGATACAACTTATAGCTTTAAACACAACTCAAAACTGTATATGAGTTCATCCTATCACTTGTAGTTGCATAGGAACGTTTTTTGTTTCTCCTTTATTACTTATGGTGGGATAAAGTCGATTTTGCTACTTAAAGTTGCATGCAGGTTCAAATTGTCACTCAATAAGAAGCAATAGTGCTATATAAGGCCTTAAAATCACTTATAAGCAACTTTTACATATAAGTGGGAACATACCCTTATTTGGAACTAAAAGTTCCAAATGACTAGTACAATAGCGAATTATATCACCAATAGTAGCTAAAGGGATAATTTTACGGCTCTTTTGGAACCAAAAAATATTGCAACTTTAAGGCCTAAGAAGTACCTTATTGCCACTCCAACGCATAAATAGGTCTCAGTAGGAGGTTCTTGGAACCAAAAGCAGTTATTTTCACTTATTTCAAACCACTAACGAACTAAAAAAGTTCTATTATTGTTCCTATTTGCACCTTGTCAAAATATATTTAACAGTCTTGCTTGTTTAATAGTCTACAAAAGAGCAAATAATTACTATTGGTAATAGCATTCACTGCTTTGCCACTCGCAAGATACAAATAAGTGATTATTAGACTTGATAGCTCCAAATAAGGAACAAATAAGTGAAAATAAACACTGTAGGATCTTTTTTGTTTCGCCATGTTTACAAATGGAAGCCTATGAAAATTGATTATTTTAACCAGAATTTTATCACACTCACGCATAATCACAGACTTTTGATAGTTGTGACGATGTTACTTTAACATTGTACGTAACCTACAATCATTAGGTCAGGTTTTTAACAGTTTTATTTCTTATCAGTATCTATTCCTTATTTAATTTAGCACTCTCTTTTTTAATATTCCTGATCAAATGAAGGGCGCGTCGAAATTTACAAAGAAAACATACTATAGTTTCACAGTAAAAAAAAAATCGCAAGAATTTCGTGCTTATTTCAATGCTTGTATAACGTAAAGTTTTAATCACAATCAAACGGACATATAAATCCAAAATGAATATGGCAGATCACGTATTACTTTTAATAAAACACAATTTGACAGTTGCCTCGCCACTCAAAGATAATTTTGGCGACTCATTTATCACTCATTGACCGAACTGAAATGTTTTCATTCGTTCACTGCGCATAACTTTCACCCATAGTTCTAATTACCACAAGGTAATTGTGAGATCTCTTATGGATTCTATTTAGCACCAAAAATAGGCTGCAATTTTTCTCCTTTTGGTTCTATACTGGTACTGGTGGCATAAGGGTTCTTGCCACCTATATAGCACTTAGTCATGGTGGTAAATTTCACTTAAGCATCTAATTAGATATGATATACGAGCTATTTAGACCCAGTTGTGCTACTTGGGATAGGTCTTATGATATTCGGTATTTTGAACTTCGGCATTGTAATACGTACCCGCTGGGCGAATGCCTCCCCTTCTGCTTTTAATACGCATATAAATAAAATTAAAGGAAAACTCTGGACAAGACTAGACTGGCTTTTATACTTATACTTACAAGTTTACAAGAAGAAATAGTCGAACGATTAACTTTATTCTACTCAAACATTACACAAATTAAATAAACAAATTACACCAAAATATTAATTTCGCTCAAAATTTGGTCAAAATATAATGCATTGGACTAAGAGTGGCGGTGATACCCGCACACGTCGCTAGACGGCGCTGACTGTATTTTAAAACGCGCCGTCGTTGGTTTTTCCGATAATCTTATATGGCGAAGTGGCAACCGGCCGCGTTACAGTTGTTTACGACCATCTTCTACTGCGCTTGGAAACGTTTGCTAGGGATTAGGAGGGATTATTTGCATTTCGTTGATTTCGCTTATTATTTCGTGAGGTTTGCTAAAGTGAATTAGCAGGTTGTTATAAAACAATATGCCCACGTTTCTACAAAAAGAAGTGAAATCCCACCAAAAACATTCTGTAAAAAACTAGCCAAGTCTCAATGGAGCTGCTTGTTTGTCTCTAAAAAGTAATGAAATCTAGACAAAGTCGTACCAAGTCTAAGGTTCCTTACTGCGATTTCTTTATTATTATAGTTAATGTTATGTGACTTGGCCGTTGAAGGGTGCACAAGGGTACAAAACCAGGTGCTCCATGACACCATTGCACCAATCTGTCGCCAGAACCGCTATAAGTCAATTTTGTTTACACGTAATGTTATATCTGTTGTAACTACCTATGTTTGTTAAGCGAGATAATAGCCCATACTGGTGTACCCTTCAACGGCCTAGTCACATAACATTAACTATAATAATAAAGAAATCGCAGTAAGGAACCTTAGACTTGGTACGACTTTGTCTAGATTTCATTACTTTTTAGAGACAAACAAGCAGCTCCATTGAGACTTGGCTAGTTTTTTACAGAATGTTTTTGGTGGGATACCTTTTTACGAGTTCTAGGTAGTAACATAGCTATTTCATTGCGTGCAGTCGTAAATAAGTTGAAAAAATGAATATTTCGCGTGAATTTTGTCCGAGTAGTTTTTGAAACAAAAATTATCAATGAAAAATTCAAACTGTGGATTTCAAATATATAGCAATAAATCCCAATAGCCCTGTTCTAGGTAGTAACATCAATAATATGTAAAGAAACATGTTTGATCATAGAGAAAATTTTCGAAAACAATATGCATTTTAAAAGGAATAAGGCCTCTTAAGTTATTATAGTTATTATATGAAAGGGTTTACATTCACGTGAAATTGTCAGGAAAGAACGGCCCGACACGTCTAAGATACAACTCGATATGTCTCACGAAAGTTTTAATGAGATTATTACTTTTTTTATGTCATAGGGGACAAACGAGCAAACATAACGCCTGATGGAAAGCATGGTATAAGGAAATAAGGTACCTATGGCACTCCAGCTAGTGAGCCTTTCTACGCCACTGATTAGCTGCCGCTATAAGGTAACAAAATAATTATAAGCAAAAAAATGTTTGCCAACGATCGGACAAAAAATAACAATTATGCATTTATGACCAAGTTTAATTTTGTCGTAATCTCAATTTAAAACCCTCACGATTTTATGAGATTCATACAGGTAACAAGGGAATCAGGGAGTATTATAATACACCACTGGCAACACAGAAACGGATTGACAGAACTGACCAACCAATCATAGCGTGATGACGTCAAAAGTCTCGGCTGTCATTCCGGAGTGTCATACCTTATTTTCTTATATCATGATGAAAAGCGATTACCGTTTCGACGACGCGTTTGGCTCAGTTGGTAGAGACCTGCCTACTGAGCCGGCGGTCCCGGGTTCTAATCCCGGCCAGGGCAAATATTTGTGTGATGAACTCGAATATTTGTGCTTGGGTCATGGTTGTTCTATGTATTTAAGTATATATTTATCTATATAAGTACGTATTTCACAATATAGCACAAGCCTTCTTGAGCTTAATTTGGGACTAGATCGATTTGTGTGAGGTTGCCCGATATTTATTTATTTACCGCCGCCCATAGACACCAGAGGAGTCACAAGTGCGTTGTCGGCCTTTCAGGTGGGAGTAAATAGTTTAGGTGTATCAACTTTTTTATCCCGCTAAAAATAAGTAAAACTTTGCCAAAATACAATCAAGAACTTCACAAAGAAAAGCCGTTATTTATAGTCCTTCTGAAACTTCCCCGAAGGTCCCATGTGCACAGATAACTTACCAAATTGAAGATTATGCTCCCTAATTATTTTATTTTGTCCTTTTTATTTAGTCCGGGGACGGAGTTTGTGAGTTTTTATTTTTACTGCGGTTTTATTTAGTTTTGTGAGACTTATTGTTGTTTTTTAGAAGCATAGTACAACAGGGTGTTTTTCATTTTTCAGTCTACGCCATTTTGCGGATTTTTGTGGTATAGGTAATTTATTTTACTGGCAACGAAATTATTTTGGTAACTGCCGCTGAAAGTCAGTGAATGTCACTGATGTAAACTTACATTGTAGTCTTTGATGTAAACAAAAAGGAAACAGGACTAAATATTCCGCAATTCAAGTATTTTTTTGCATAATAAAGCCAAAACTATGCACAGTAATGAAGTCAAGTTTTTGTTTTGGATTCTGTTTTCATTTCATAACAACATCACATAATAAACGCCAAACCCAAGGAAATCCCGCTTTAGTTTCGCGCGCTCCCCGTTTCTCGCTTTAGTTTCAAACTTTTAGATTCTAAGCTGCTTAGCATAAGTTCGAAGCTCACCATCATCAGGCCTGTTGTGACTTAGAAACGTGGACCTTAATCCAGAGAGACGAAGTGAAACTAGCCGTGTTCGAAAGGAAAGTTCTTAGAAAAATCTACGGTCCCGTGAAAGAGCGTGACGGGACATATCGTCAACGCATGAACCATGAGCTAGACGCACTCATTGGGCACGAGAACATCGTCAGGTTCTAATTCTAATGCCGGACACTAGAGCCGCTAAGATAATGACAAGGTGGATGCCGCAACAGAAGAGACCGAGAGGCAGGCCTAGAAAACTTTGGAGTGATTGTGCGGAGGAAGATCTCAGGAAGATGGGGAGGTTTACCAGCTGGAAGAAGGTGGCCAGGCATCGTGACAACTGGAGGTAGATCGTGGAGGAGGCCAAGACCCACAAAGGGTTGTAGCGCCAGCGGAAGTAAGTAAGAAGTAAGTAGTTTCGCGCGCTCTGTATGGCGTTTCGCGTTTTCGCGGCGAAGGTGTGCTACCGGCATAATTGTAATTGTCAATAGCTTCAATTTTATTCTCATCGCGGTTTAACGCGATTTCATTCCTATACTAAGCACACAGAGAAACTTTAACCCTAGAAAGGGTCAAATTCCCAACAAGGTCAAGCCGAAAGTCCCCACATCTGTCAAGTTAATCCGACAAGATGGCTGCCGTTACCTATGTATTTACGACCGGCGCTGTGGGTAAATATTTTATAAGACTGCCAACGACTTTTATTAGCTAGGGTACGGTTTGGGGTCACGATATGTATCCGCTATGTGAGGATGTTAGGAAAGGTGATATAAGTTTGTTGAAAAATATATTTTTTTTATCATGAAAAACATTTTTTCCGCTTTGCGCTACGGTTGACTGGTAGAGAATGCCTCATGGCATTAAGTCTGCCTTTTGTACGATAAGTTTCCTTTTGTGCAATAAAGATTAAATAAATAAATAAATAAAAACAGGTTTCTCATTTAAATAAAACGATTTAACGGATTATTATCGAGTGTGCTCCCTGAAGTTTTGGTGACCTTCTTTCCAGTTACCGTTGTCAAAGGTTGACTGAGAAAAACATATTTTTTCTATGTCTCTGAGGAAAAGATGAAATATTACATTTTCGAAAATATCCTTATTTGTGATTGAAAATTTCCTTATTACATTCTAAAAGAGCGTAGGCAACACACACACGCAGCGCAGAAAATCATATAGTCGGATTATTACTGAAATTGTACCACTGGTCTTTTTGTGTTGTAATTGACAATTTTCCATGTAATTGTCAACTAACTTGTAACTCTTGTTGATCTACTCCGCTACCTAAAGGTTGTCTGGAAGAGATCGCTATGTAGCGATAAGACCGCCTGTTCTTAACCTCTGTTAATTTTTTAACACGCTTTTATTAGCTTGGGTTGTAACTATGTATGTATGTATGTAACGGAATTTTGAGCATAATTTTCACCAGTTTCCACAAGTCTGATTAATTTGAAACTTTGCATACGTATCAGGGACCGATGACAATGCAATAATTTGATAACAGTTTCCCATTATCCTTATTAGGACCGCCAGGATATGCGAGAGAGTGCAGTCGCATATCCAAGTCAATATATATATAGAGTTGCTAAAACTTACACAAAATTAAAGGTAAGCCGTTACTTTGCCAGTCACGCGAAATTATCTACAATGTTTATAAATATTTTGTAACTGAGGCCGACCAATTTAAAAACATGAGAATGTTAATGTAAGTAATTACACTTTTAGTCGATCTTTAAACCCACATTTAAGTATTCTAGTAGTATAACATCAGTAATAATATACTTATATATATATATATATATATAAGTATATTATTTTTCCCCAACAAGAACATTATAGCAAAAAATATATATAATTACATCGAGTTTTACAGCTCTATATATTCCACGTAAAATCAAAACAAAACAACAATAAAGTACTTAGTTCTAAATTCAAATTCTGATGAACGATTAATCTAGTAATTGATGTACATGGAAATAAGCATTCGTTTGTATTCGGAAATGCGATGATTGCCGATGTGCATTCTTTATCGCCGTTTACTGTACTCTTTCGCTCGGGCACTTGGTACTATGGAGTGTAGAGACTCTGTACACGCCATTTTTGGTACAGTACAACGGAGATAAAAACAAGCTATTAAATGAAATTAATCACTTGAAAGCGAACCTGGAATGTATATTTCAACGTTAATAATCTTCGTACAATCTAAAAATTTGATTTATCTCAGAAGAAATTCGTTTAAAATTAGCCTTTTCTTTTTCAAAGATATTTAAAATCTCAGCAGAAATATTAATTTTCTATGTGGAGCAGGCACCGGGAAAATATTCCTCTTTAATCTATTGAAAAATCAAGTGAACCGATGTTATGGAAAATCGGTGGTAAAAGTTGGTGCTCTAACTGGAGTTGCAGCACGGTTGATCAGTGGGTCAACGCTACACCGTCTGCTAAAGCTACCAGTACAAAAAGATGGAGTAATTGTATGCCACTTCTTACTGGTAATTATTTGAGAGGAATGCGTCAATTATGGCAAAATGTTGAGTTTTTGTTCATAGATGTGGTACCCTATGAGATGCTTTGTATGATCGACTCTCGTTTGCGACAGCTGAAAACCTCAGACGCTAGTTTTGGAGGCATAAACGTGATTCTCTTTGGTGATCTAATGCAGTTGTTCGAGGACATCAAGTTTTTCAACAACCAGAACACATGAAGCCAGCTACACATTTGTGGCGACAGTTCGGTCTGATTGAACTTAAACAAAATATGCGTCAACAAGGAGACACGACATTTATAAATGTGCTTAACGCCCTTAGAGTTGGAGAAATGACGTCTAGGCATCTTGAAATTCTACTTGAAAAAGTTTCAACATATGCGACTAATGAATTCTCAATCGAGAGTGCACTAAGGAACCAACGAATGATCAGACACAACGAAAAAGTTCTCCAGAGTTTTAAGAATAAAGGGACAGTTATTTATACAATAAAAGCACAAGACCAACTCATTGATGCTACTCGAAATCTAGGTAGCAAGGACTTAGATTCTGTGATACCTAGTGATATTAATAAAACCGGAGGTCTTCCGAATGTATTGAAAATATTCGTAGGAGCTAAAGCGATGTTGAGGACGAACATTGATGTGTCGAAAGGTTTAGTGAATGGCAATATGGGTTTTATCACAGAAATTATCTGGCCAAATTTTCGCAGAGGCCAACTATACGCGGAACACATCCCGTCAGCCCGTATCGATTTCGAATCAGATGGTGTGCACATGATTAAACCAATATCGATACAGTTCCCAGCGAAATACAGTTATGGAACTGCTGAGAGACGAATGTTGCCATTAATCCTGAGTTGGGCTTCGACCGTCCACAAGATGCAAGGTTGTACAGTCGATCATGCAGTCATTTATCTAGGCTCGCGACTGTTTGCTGCTGGACAAGCTTATGTAGCACTTAGTCGTGTAAGATCTTTAGACGGTATTCGGATTGAAGAACTCGATTGTTATAAGTTAACAGGAAAAACCCCATGCAACAGTGAAGCTTTGAATGAAATAATGATGAGATTGCGAAATAATTTGTGAGAAATTTCAATACCACATGTCAACAAATAGCTAATTGATAAATCGAACTAAAAAATTAAAAATAAATAATAGTTTAAAAAAACTAAAAAACACGCTTTTATAGCTAACCGAACTAAAAATTAGAAAATAATTTTTAATTTCAAAGAGTTTATAATACAGTAGTAGAAGATCGAACAATCAATCAGAATTTATCACCTCAAAATAAAATTATAATAAAGTTTAAGTTATTAACAAAAGAATTCAATTCAGAGTAAAAAGCGTGGGGTGCTTTTTACTAATTTTCATAACTCTCCTCTCATAGATAGTTGCCAATTGAATGGTTGTTACATTTACTATATCAAGCACCCCACGCTGTTTACTCTGAATTGAATTATTTTGTTAATAACTTAAACTTTATTATAATTTTATTTTGAGGTGATAAATTCTGATTGATTGTTCGATCTTCTACTACTGTATTATAAACTCTTTGAAATTAAAAATTATTTTCTAATTTTTAGTTCGGTTAGCTATAAAAGCGTGTTTTTTAGTTTTTTTAAACTATTATTTATTTTTAATTTTTTTTACTGTATAACTCTCATGTTTTGTATCCCTGTGTATTTGAGGTGTGCTATAAAGTGGATTGGTTGTTGTTGTTGTTGTTGTTGTCATGTAGAGGGCGATTCTTAGGTAACGCTGCTTACACATTTTTTTATATTAGAAACTCAAGTCAGTCATTTTATTCAGAAATATTGAAGATTATACCGACTAGTTTTCTTGTGAAATGCCGGTAGACTCAGACAGCATAAAGAACATTCTTAAATTTTATTATTTCATTAATCAAATAATAATAATAGTTTTGGGTTCTCTGATAATAAATTAATGAAATTACTTTAAATTGAATAGTATTTGAAAATTTTAAATGTTGTCAATTGATACAATAATTAACAATAGTGTTCCTATTATGAAACTCGTCTTCGGCTCGTTTTATAAAACCACGCTCCCGTTTTGACACCTCTCATATGCGACCGCCAATACTCCCCCTTAATTTATCATCAAGACATAATAAGTGCCTAAACACGTCTGTACTTGCCGGTACTTGGCACATAAAATAAATTATCTGATAACACTTGTGTGTTCGACTGTACACCTCTATACTCAAAAGTACAATATAAAAATAGAAGAAATCTAACTAAATGTGCATGTGTTGCACAATCAAATAAATACGTAGAAAATTATTATATTATAGCATAAGTATTAGTAATTTGTATGTCAATCAACTCATTGAGGAGCTGAGCAGTACCTATGCCGGATGTCACATAGATGGAGTAGCTCTGAACAATTTCAGCTATGCAGATGACATGGTGCTGCTCGGCCCCTCAATCGACGCAATGAGAAGATTGACAATGATATGTGAGTCGCATGCTGTGTCCCATGGACTAAGGTACAATGTTAAAAAGATCGAGGTGATGATTTTTAAGGCGGGTAGAAAAACATACTCGACCGTACCATCAGTTACTCTCCACGGCGTCCCGTTAAACTTCGTCACCAAGTTTAAGTACCTGGGTCACTGGGTCACAGACAACCTAAGCGATGCCGATATTGAGCGAGAGCGTAGGTCGTTGGCTGTCCGATGCAACATGTTGGCCCGCAGGTTTGCACGATGTACTGTACAGGTAAAGGTCACGCTTTTTAAAGCGTACTGTCAGTCTTTTTACACGTGCAGCCTGTGGACAGACTTTACGCAGAGGGCATACAACGGCCTGCGCGTTCAATATAACAACGCGTTCCGGGTGCTGATGGGGTTGCCGCGTTTCTGTAGCGCCTCTGGTATGTTTGCAGAGGCGCAAATTGACAGCTTCTCGGCGATAATGCGCAAAAGGTGCGCGTCCTTAATGTGCCGACTGCGCGGCAGCCCCAACATCATTCTGAGCGTGTTTACAGAGCGCGGTGATGCTCCTATGCTCGCCCGCTGGCAGAATTTGCATACCACAATCGTGGGATAAATCGTGGATTTTTTTAAATTTTATTTAGTCCGTTTGTCTTGTCTCAATTTGTATACTAACATTAGAATAAGTTACCTATTTGTACTGACACTAACAATCGTATGGACAATAGTCTGAAATAAATGATTTATTATTATTATTATAAGTACATAGCATATTAAAACATCAATAACTGTTAGATTCCATAACCTAAAGGAAAACCGGTCAAGTCCGAGTCGGACTCTGACTGAGGGTTCCGTACAAATAGGTACTTATCCCATCTTAACTGACCGGATTAAGTTAAATTTGCACCGTAATATATGGCGCCGGATACAAATGAGGTGTAAAATTAACGCAACCGATCACGTTTGTATGGGAGCCCCCTTAAATATTTATTAGGTATATTAAAACCATGAATACAAAGATCAAAGCTTAAAGAAAAATTGAAAAAGGAGCTACCTGGTAGCTGGTCCTCAGGAGCGAGGGTAACGAAGTGGCTAACGCGCTGGACCGGTAATCCAGAGGTACCGGGTTCTATTCCCGGTCCCTTCCATCAGGTAGCTACTTTTTCAATTTTTCTTTAAGCTTTGATCTTTGTATTCATGGTTTAAATAAAAATTGTGGTGTACCCACATAAAAAAATGAGACATTACCTGTTTCATAAAAAAATATATTTATTATACTGTTTTTATTATACTTAGCAGCAACAAAACTACATCATCTGTGAAAATTTCAACTGTCTAACTATCACGGTTTATGAGAGACAGCCTGGTGACCGACGGACAGACGGACGGACAGCGCAAGCTTAGTAATCTAGGAGTGACAGTGGTCTGATGGTGCTATATTCATGTTTGTTTATTTAATTACACGCATTAATGTCTAGCAGTACATGCGTCCTCCAATATTTTTGTATTTCATTGACTTGCAAATTCTTTATCTACCAGTTTTTTTAGAATACACCCTTTTCACTGTTTTCAGACAAAAAAGTCGTGGTCAAAAAAATCGGCCAAGTGCGAGTCTGACTCACGCACCGAGGGTTCCGTACAAACTTTCACTTATCCCAACTTAATTGACCTGGTTGAGTTAAGTTTGCACCTAAAATGTATGGCGCCGCATACAGACGAGGTGCAAACTTAACGCAACCGAGTTCTCCAAATATGATGTTTGAAAAGCACTTGTTTTTTTTATGATTTTATTACAAATGTATAGTTTCAGATTTTTATAAGTATTTGTAGTATGTCACGATATTACTTGCCAAATTTCATAGTTTTAGGTCATCGGGAAGTACCGTATTATTTTGATTCCCTTTAGTTTCGAAATGTACGTTTTTTGCGACATAAACGGCCGTATTTTTTTTTCACGTTAACGTAGAAGTTTGTTTTTTTCACAGCTTCAAGGGACCGTAGACTTAAGTATACTTGATACCTCCACGCGTTCTCGAGATAAAGGGTCTTGACAGACAGAATAATTAAAAATAAGAAAAAATATTGTTTACAATGTCGAAATAAGTTTAAATAATAAGGAAAGTCAACAGGTATGTAAATAAAATATTAAATAAATCTAATATCTCCCAATAAGGATCGTCATCACACACTTAAAATAATACCTATGAAATCAAATTATTATTAGGTTGTACCGTTGTACGTACATAATTATTATTATTACAGAAATAATTACGAAAACAATAACATTGTTAACTTATATAAAATAAACATAAAATAAAATATACATTGTTAACTTAAATATAAAATACGTTAAATAATTCTTACTTATTTATAATAACATCATAATAAACAACACAACTTAGCACAATAACATAAATGATTTAAATACATTAAACTAAATAGCACTTGTGTGCGCGACGGTAAACTGCTTGCGATATCAGCACATCACCTGTATCGAAGTGCGCACTGATTGGCTAATGCGCGCGCCTTTGTCTACTTTAGCTAGAACATTCGAAGAAGCACTCGCCGCATTACTTACTTTCAGGATATTTGGTTCGGTCGCGTTCACTAGCCTCGCTGAGTGTCCTCTTACGCGCTGAACATTTATAATGTTTTAAATAATTTACTAATAAGTAATATCCTTCCGACATATTTGGAAGTCTTTTCAAAACCAATCGGTTAAACTATAAGTGTTTGTGTCGCACCCCACTGGGGTGCAACATTTTTAATAAAAAAAACTACGGCGACAGCCGCGGTGCGTGGAGCTTGCCCGCACCCTCGCCCAACTACATTTTAAAGTCTGAACACCGACACCAACGGCCGGCGCCTTCCAGTTTTGCTACGGACCCACTGCCAAGCCAAGACCTGCAGCCACAGCATCAGAGCGGGGAAGTACCGAACCCCGGAGTAAAATCAGACGGCCATATAACCCACGACTTTTAAAAATAAATTATTAATTATATAAGTGCTAAGTCCCTGTCTATATTTAAGAATAAGATTAAAGAGCATTACCTATCTCTCGAACAATAAAATTGTTGGTTTAATATATGAAACTGTTTTTCGTCACTGACTGTATTGCGTTGTGTTATATAAGATTCGTATACGTCTAGTGTCTATTTATATTATTGTATTTATGTATGTATTATGTAAGTTTATGTATATCTATTTATGTATGTGTATATTTACCCATATGCGTACTTGTTTTCTGTTAGTATCTAATTATGTGCTCCCTTCACCTTCTGCTGCACCTACTCTGTATTAAGTTAGAATTTTCATCAATTTCACTACCCAAAGGTTGTCTGGAAGAGATCGCTTTTTAGCGATAAGACCGCCTGTTGTCTACCGTTATTTATAAATTGTATTTGTCTTGTTTCCTTTTGTAAACTTTTATTGGTGTGCAATAAAGTATTGTATTATTATTATTATTATTATTATATTGTTGACGACTTTGTTTAATTTAAGACCACTTCCTGGGGAGCAAACGTCGCACTGGCGCCCTCTAACGTGGCTTAAAAAGGTCTGATTTCACTGCGTGGGAGTTGTGTGTTTTGTGTTTTTTCTTTCTTTTATTTCTTGTGAAACGTTTGTTTTTTTTTGGTTGCATGTAACTAAGGTGTACATATCTATTATAAATTTTCCTTGAATTCTTTAAAAAAAAAACTAATTAATATTAATTTTGTCAAAATTTACTTATTGCTTTTAATTTTTATCATAACTGTCGAATTTTGAACACTCTGTATTGAACTCCGAGACTAGTTTGGCCTTTGTTTGAAGTACAGTCGAGTACAGAAGTGTTAACATAATTTATTTATTGTGTTTTAAATATTCTTATTGTTTTTCCGGTGTGTACACATTAGCTACGTTAATTTCAATGCTTTTTATGTTTTTATTTTTGTGATTGTTTTGTTTCATTTTTTTTATTTTTTGCTTCAACCACAACGTTGCTTAGTTTTTGCATTGTGTAACAGAACGGAGTAGTAGGTAACACTTGTTCAGCGATTTATTCATTGGTGTGCTTTCGTTAATTTAATTTGTCGCGAATAGAATAATAATAATTATTTTAAATAATGGCGCTGCCCGTAAAATTTTTATCTTTACAAAAATCCGAATTGGAATACGAGGTCCAAATTAGAGGCACGACACCCGCCGCAACTGTACAGGATTTGCGGAAGCAGATTGCGAAGCTTGGTCCCCTTTTTCCATCTGAGGATATATTAGAGAGCCCCTTTAGTATTGCTGAAGACTTAAAAGGTATCAGTGATGTGCTCACTAAGGTGAAGTCCCTCCTTGACTCTCAGTTAGACAGGAATGCAATGCTACGAGTGCAAAATTACTTACACCACCTTTACCATCGGCTAAATCGGTTGGCAGCTGACGAGTCGGCGAAGCATGCTCGCGAAGCCTGTGTAACTGAGTTTCAAACACTTTTCCAACGGTTTGAATCCCTTAAGGAAACCCAAATAGTTGATAATTTAATTGCGCCTTCTGCTAATAGCAATCCTGAGCAATCATCGGCTGGTGGTGCGCCTTTAAATATAAATGTGTCGTGTGACCGTGGCGGGGCTAGTGAGCTCACTAAAATTCGATATGACGGTAAATCATGCGTGCGCTCTTTTATTCAGCGGATAACCGAATTCAGCAAAGCTAGGAATATCTCCTCATCTAAGCTGCTGTCATTTGCCACAGAAATTTTCACAGGTGATGCATTACATTGGTTCCGTGGTCTTCAGGATCAGTTGTCTGATTGGGACCAGTTGATTGCGCGTCTTAAAAAAGATTTTGATCAGGCCGACTATGATTATCGGTTACTCTCGGAGATACGGGCTAGGACTCAAGGTGAATCAGAAAACATTACTATTTATTTGTCAATAATGACCGGGCTGTTTTCGAGGTTGTCTGAATCCTTATCGGACAAAGACCAGCTGGAGATACTCCTGCATAACATCAGACCGTGTTACGCGAGTACGTTAGCTTCATCAACGGATATTCCCGATATTGACACTTTGAGATCCCTATGCCGTAACTACGAGTGCATTCAGGCACGACTTTCCGGTTTTCGCGAACCTCCCAGACGGACATCTGATACTTTAGCACCAGAATTCGTATACAGTGGTCATTCATCACAGAAAACACACAATTCAAATCAAAGCTATAATCAGAATTATTACAGTAATAACTTTAACAAAAATAAACCTTATCCTAATAACAACATAAAATACGAACAAAAACCTGCCAATAGTAATAAATATGTACATGCAATGCAGACCTCAGGTCCCAAAACATTTTATTGCCCGCGGTGTCGTAATAACACCCATAATTTGCGCCAATGCAAGGCAAATAAAGATAAAATAGTTTGTTTCGTTTGTGGACGTGAGGGTGTCAAGACTCCGGAATGTCCTAATTGTAGTAAACCAGGTTCTTCAAAAAAACTAGTGGACCTGCAGAATTGTGATAACAATCAACAAAATAGTAAGTTCGATAGCAAAGATTGGGCTAAATGGCTAGAAACCTTAAACTTCTATTTTAGTTCTTACAAAATTGACACAATTCTGCAGAACCAACCTATCAATGACCCTCGGCCTTATGCATCCATAAAAATTTACGATTTGTCAATGTTAGGTCTTCTAGATTCGGGTTCAGCCATAACAATATTGGGTAATAATAGCCATCTTCGTTTGGAAAAGCATGGCTTGGAACTTCAACAAGGTCAGATTGTCAACGTTACAGCTGCCGGAGGACAATCTATGACTAGTATTGGTTACATGGACCTACCAATTAAGTTTGAAGATGCATTTCATATAATTAGAGCTTTTATTGTGCCTGACATTAATATACATCTCGTTTTGGGCATAGACTTTTGGCAAAAATTTAATATTTTTCCGAATCACCTAACGGGAATTCACTTTTCGGATACGTTAGTTTCGAACGCTAGTCTCGTAACAGACACAACTACATTTTTGCAGGATTATGACCGTCTAAATAGCTCAGAAAAATCCGTGGCTGATAACATAATCAGTCAGTTTACTGCCATCTCTGCCGAGTGTAAGGGTTTAGGTGAGACGAAGTTGATCACTCACCAAATTGATACTGGAGACGCTGCGCCTATTCGACAGCGTTACTACCAGATGTCGCCGGAGAAGCAGCGCATTCTTGTCGAACAGGTGGACGAGATGCTAGGTCTCGACGTAATCGAGCCCTGCGAGAGCGCTTGGTCGTCTCCGGTCCTAATAGTTACAAAAAAGAATGGCCAACCGCGGTTTTGCTTAGACAGTCGCAAATTAAACTCGGTGACAAAACGCGACGCGTACAATTTGCCTTACGTGTCCGAAATATTGGACAATCTTCGCGACGCTCGCTACCTCTCTAGCATTGATTTGTCCAAAGCGTTCTGGCAAATTCCCATAGCACCTGAAGATCGAGACAAGACGGCGTTTTACGTGCCAGGACGTGGTACGCTAAGGTTCAAACGTACTGCATTTGGTCTGACAAACGCACCTGCCACGCAGCAGAGACTGGTTGACTTACTATTCAGGGAATTCGACCTGAAAGTCTTCGCGTACCTCGATGACATAGTCATAGTTTCAAGCGACTTCAATTCACATGTCTCCCTTTTGCTTCGCGTGTTGGAAAAGTTGCAACAGGCCAACCTCACTATCAACCTGGACAAATGTCAGTTCTTCCGGAGTCAACTGAAATATTTGGGCTACGTTGTTGATAGTTGCGGACTTCGTACTGATGGTGACAAGGTTCAAGCAATCCTCAACTATCCGACACCTAAATGTCGAAAGGATATTAAGCGCTTCCTTGGAACCGCCACATGGTACCGTCGTTTCGTCCCCAACTTCAGCACTATAGCAGGTCCACTTAATAGGTTGACTTCGAATAAGAAAGGTGGACCACCGTTTGTCTGGTCTCCAGAAGCTGACGCATCATTCCAGAAGCTAAAAGAGTGTTTGGTTTCGGCTCCTGTTCTTTCCTGCCCTGATTACGACAAGCCATTTGAGGTGCACACCGACGCTAGTAACTACGGCGTGGGTGGGATGCTTACCCAGACCGTAGACGGCAAGGAGCACCCAATTGCCTACATGAGCAAGTCGTTGTCAGCGGCAGAACGGAATTACAGCATCACGGAGCGCGAGACGCTTGCAGTGGTAGTAGCTTTGGAACATTGGAGGTGTTATTTGGAGAACGGAAAACCCTTCACGGTCTATACAGACCATATTGCTTTGAAATGGTTCCTTTCTCTGAATAACCCTACCGGTAGATTGGCTCGCTGGGGCGTTAGGTTGTCTGCGTTCCATTTTGAACTCAAACATCGTCGTGGCGTCGACAATGTCATCCCAGATGCCCTATCGAGAGCTTGTCCAGTTAATGCCATAAGCACGGCCGGTCATTTCTCAAAAACAGCTGATCCGTGGTACAAAAATATTTATAATTCATGTTTGACAAAACCACAAGACTATCCAAATTTTCTCATTAAGAATAACTCACTTTATCGGCTAACCAAAAATAAATTTTACCCTGAAGCCAGCCACGAATTAGTCTCTGAGTTCTCTTGGAAAGAAGTCATTCCGCGTGAGCTTCGTGAGCAGGTAATGCAAGAAAACCATGCTGAACCTACTGCCGGTTCATCTGGGCGTCTTCAAAACGTACCGTCGTCTTACGCTACGTTATTTCTGGCCAGGCATGTACCAAGACGTCGTCAAATATGTAGGGTCATGTGCCAAATGTCTTGCTTATAAGGCTCAGAACCACCAAACTTTAGGTGAAATGGGACGACCTAAAAATTGCAGTCGACCATTCCAAGTCATTTCGATTGACCTAATGGGCCCTCTGCCAGTGACTAGGAAACAAAACAGTTACATTTTGGTAGTCACGTGCTGTTTTAGTAAGTTTTGTTTAATAACTCCCTTGCGTGCTGCTACTGCCATTGCTGTCTGTAGGTTTTTAGAAGACTCTGTTTTTCTTGTGCACGGAATTGCCCAAACGATCTACTTAGACAACGGTAGCCAGTTTATCAGTAAAGTTACGGAGTCTCTCTTTAGAACTTACAACGTGCCTAACGTATTTTTCACTCCAAAGTATACACCACAGGTTAACACAGTAGAAAGATACAACCGTACTATCATAACCTGTTTATCAACTTACGTCGAGGATGACCATAGGACTTGGGACATTTTTATCCCTAAGGTGCAGTTCGCCATTAACAATTCGGTGAATGAGGCGACTGGCTTTACCCCTTCATTCTTAGTATTCGGCAGAGAATTGGTAAATTGTGGGTTACAGTACGTTGAGAACGATATTGGCGATGAAATGATATTTCTCCCTAGAGACGTCTATGCTGAAAACCTAGGTTGTCTTTCTGAAATATTTGACACAGTCCAGGCAAAACTATGGCATGCTCACGCCAAAAACACGTCTCATTACAATTTACGTCGGAAGTCCATGGAATTTAAAATTGGTGACATTGTAATGAAACGTGCTTATGTTTTGAGCAACAAGGATCAATACTTTTCCAAGAAACTGGCTCCAAAATATATAAAATGCCGTGTTATTGAAAAAAAGTCTCCATTGGTGTATGTATTAGAAGACATGACAGGGAAAAACATTGGTACATGGCATATCAAAGATTTGAAGCAAATAATTCTGAATAATAAATAAATAAGAGTTAAACATCATATTTTAAGTTATGTAGCAGTGGTGTGGTATCAAATTCCTAAGTAAACCGGAGTATACCTTGCTATACTGTTTCTTTCAGTTAAAAAAAGTTAGTAGTAAACGCGTTAAAATAGGCAAGCCGGTGGGAATCGGGTTCTATGAACGTAACACCACTGATACATGGTAGTAATTACTCCGGGCCACAATTATTATATCTATTACTTTTAATTCTCGTATGGGTCACTATCTATTTACAATAATAGTAACTTAATTAATTGCTAGATCGCGTTAGGAACTTTAAATATAGTACCTATGGCTATTTTGTTTGCGTGATGTATGAAAGTGTGAATTTTAAAAGATTAAATACGAAAATATTACTAAAAGTACGGATTTCACATTTAATATGGTAAAATCCTTTCGTGGCGCGCGGGGTAATGTACCGTTGTACGTACATAATTATTATTATTACAGAAATAATTACGAAAACAATAACATTGTTAACTTATATAAAATAAACATAAAATAAAATATACATTGTTAACTTAAATATAAAATACGTTAAATAATTCTTACTTATTTATAATAACATCATAATAAACAACACAACTTAGCACAATAACATAAATGATTTAAATACATTAAACTAAATAGCACTTGTGTGCGCGACGGTAAACTGCTTGCGATATCAGCACATCACCTGTATCGAAGTGCGCACTGATTGGCTAATGCGCGCGCCTTTGTCTCCTTTAGCTAGAACATTCGAAGAAGCACTCGCCGCATTACTTACTTTCAGGATATTTGGTTCGGTCGCGTTCACTAGCCTCGCTGAGTGTCCTCTTACGCGCTGAACATTTATAATGTTTTAAATAATTTACTAATAAGTAATATCCTTCCGACATATTTGGAAGTCTTTTCAAAACCAATCGGTTAAACTATAAGTGTTTGTGTCGCACCCCACTGGGGTGCAACATTTTTAATAAAAAAAACTACGGCGACAGCCGCGGTGCGTGGAGCTTGCCCGCACCCTCGCCCAACTACATTTTAAAGTCTGAACACCGACACCAACGGCCGGCGCCTTCCAGTTTTGCTACGGACCCACTGCCAAGCCAAGACCTGCAGCCACAGCATCAGAGCGGGGAAGTACCGAACCCCGGAGTAAAATCAGACGGCCATATAACCCACGACTTTTAAAAATAAATTATTAATTATATTGTTGACGACTTTGTTTAATTTAAGACCACTTCCTGGGGAGCAAACGTCGCAAGGTATTTGAATAGAAGAAAAGTATGAGATTTACCTATTTATGAACCATAACGTACAGACATTTAATGTTTACAGTTACAGTTTTATATAATAGATATACATATATTATTACAATAATGCTTTTAAAAAGTTCAATATAATGTCCCATTTTCAGTCTCTCAACCGGTTAAAACCGGTTAAAAATAAACAATAGCGTCGTTAGGCGGTGGGGATTCATAAATACCTACGCCGCAGGTGCACAAGGAGTTACTTATTTTACTAAAGTGTTAACTAATACACTGGCTAAGCTAGAAACAGTGGTTTCACATTTTGATATAATCGCTAAACATTTTTATAATAAACTAAAACTGAGTAAGACGACGTGGTTAGCGCAGTGATGAAGCACCTGCCTACTGTGCCGGCGGTGCTGGGTTTGAATCCCGGCAAGGGCAAATATTTATTTATTTAAACTTTATTGCACAAAAGAAAAACTTAACGTACAAAAGGTACAATATGTGTGTGATGAACACGAATATTTATGCTTTGGTCATGGATGTTCTATGTATTTAGGTATATATTTATCTATATAAGTACATATGTATATCGTCGCCTAGTGCCCATAACACAAGCCTTCTTCAGCTTAAGGGACTAGGTAGATCTGTGTGAGGTTGTCTGTTATTTATGTATAGGATAGAATAGATAGAATATTCTTTATTGCACACCTCAACAGGAAATAAATTCAAATTCAGATTACACGTGACATTCAATAGAGGTAAACAAGAGGCGGCCTTATCGCTAAAGAGCGATGTCTATATTTATTTATTTAAAAGCGATTTTTATATTTATTATTTACTAGCTTTTGCCCGCGACTACGTCCGCGTGGAACATGGAAGCAACCTCGTACAACACGATAGATATCCATATCCACCTAATCACCTTAATGAAAGGGATTATTAAAATCGCCTAAGCAAATGTAAGAGCAATTGTGCTTTTGGTCTAATCATTACATTTCCTACAGGGTCATCAATGTCATCATGAATTACTTACTTACTTTTCAATCTTTTTAGGTATAATTTCCAGGATGAAAACTATCCTATGTCCTTCCTCGGATCTTAAACTATCTCCATGCCAAATTTCATCAAAATCGATTCAATGGTTTAAGTGTGAAGAGGTAATAGACAGACAGACACACTTTCGCATTTATAATATTAGTATGGATTTATATTATTAACTATCTATAAAACTAAAATTAATAATACATAAGTAAAACTAAGCCATTACACATGATACTTTTTTCCTGGCAGACGCCCGATAGTCTCAATCCATAGCCCATTAACCAGTCCTCCATTTCATCCCCATAGCCCAATTTGTACTTAGATTCCATATATCCATCAATAGTTCTTGCACCTAGCGGGCGCTGTCTCTGTGTGCGTCCTATGACACGGATAGGGACAGCATCCGCTCGATGTACACCTTCCATTCCATTAAATTGTCGAAAGGGCCTCTACGCGTTGGCTTCGGCTCCGTGCACGCCTCCCAATGGTCCGGGACACTAAGTATTGTCCAGTGAGCGGGTGCGACATACAGGAGTAAAACTAAAAAGGATTCTATGAACCGTTCCGGATGGATGCCTGGCTCTGGCTCAAAGGTCTTAACAATACTAGCGGAGTTGCCGCGCTGCATCGCCGGGAGATCCTTTGAGCCAAGTACTCGCCGGGGGGTCCACGCCTCGGTCTCCCCTTCACGTCAAAGCCACGACAAACTCCTCAGCCTCGGCGCACCATGGCCCACCGGTCTCTAAGGCAACCGGGAACTCATACACTGGTTCCAGGTTGCTGTACTTCACTAAACAAATAAAAATAGTGCGTGGAGTCCCTCCGCGCGGAAGAAGTGAAACTTCGTAATGTGGAAATGAAAATAGGAAGGGGTAGAAATTGATTTTTAGTGAACTCATATTGTTTCTTTAAGACCAACTTCTTCACTCTCGCTCTGTCTCTTTCTATTCCCCCTCCCCAGGAGCGTTGAACGTTTAACGCAACAGTGCTTTCCTACCCCCTCCACAATAGCGTTAGACGTTAACGCAACCGTTAAACGTTTAACGCAACCTTGTTGGAAGTCGCATTAGAAGTTTCACTTCAAAAGAGTATTGGAATAAACACTTTTTAATTTTTGAATCGTGCTGAGAGTTGCGATTGCGACAGACCAACTATCGTATCGTACCTCCACAAAGGGTTAGGGTAGAATGTAGTGATCCGGTATTTCCGTGGACGACTATCTGATACCTCGAACTTGCATAAAACATCGCAGTTAAAAATGTTACCTAACTAGTTTGATTAATATTTTTATTATTTTGTGTTTTAGGTAGGTACATGTATATGTTAGCATTAAGGTATAAGCGCCACAGTTGTCGAAAATAAATATTTTCATCATTTCATTCATTTAACAAATAACCTAAATTTAAAATAAAAAACAATAGCGATACGACTTGCTGGTTATCATGAGGCCCTCCCTTATTTAATGAAGGGGATAAAAATGCTACTAAACCAACTACAATAACATCAACGTTTTGAATATTTAGCTTCAATATTGTCTGAGATCCAGTCACCTTGTTCCATTAAAAGCTGAATATCATGGAAACGGTTAAAGGAATTTCCACCAAACTTAACTAACAACCATCTCGACATTACCTTTCGATTTAAAACATACCGCTTTCGATTCGGTCCATCATTTTGGGAGCTGCGATGCCACAGACAGATACACATGTTAACTTATCAACACCCCTCTTTTTTCATCCGGTTTTAAAAATAGCAAACGTCAACGAAGCGAAATGATGCTTTCCAAGAACAACTAAGCCTATTCAAAACCTATTCGAGTTACTAAAACTACCCAAATCACGATAAGTGTACCTGTAATTTTTGAAGACTTTCCTCAAATCCCTCAATGTCTACCGGATTCCATCATCAGATCAACGAATAGTCTTATCTTATCTTATTATGGGGGTCCTTACGGATACATTTCGACCCAATGGGATCTTTTGTGTAGTTACCCCTTGTTGCACCTACTCAAGGGATTGTTCCACCATATATGAGTGCGGAGTTAAGCTCCAGCGAGATAAGACGCGTCCACGCAGTGCGTAGTGCATAACCAGTGAATCAAGACCTCCGCCTTACGGCGGATACTGTAGCCGCCAGTGTCTAGTTCCGTTGGTCGCCCCGGCACACCGACCAGTAACTAAGACCCATCGCTTACGGCTGTTGTACGGTGCACCGGTGTCTCGCACGACTGGTTTTTTCTGCGCGTAACTATACCCACTTGTTTCTCGGATTATTATAACGTACGTATTATTGTTGTCAAGATGTCAAAAAACTGCGCCGGTTGCTGCAAAGTATTGACCCCTGCACAATGCATACAGTGCTCCAAATGTGATAGTGCATACCACTACGTATGTGTTAACATCGCTGACCCCCGTAAGCAAACTGACAGCCTTAAAAAAGAGTGGATATGTCCGGCCTGTCAAAGCAAGCAGCCAAAGAAGGGCAATTCAAATACCCCGGTACGGGCGGCGGCCGCTCAGGTCGGCGACTTGGCGACTACTACTAATCCAAACACAAATGTCACTCTCCGCGCCCAAAACCGCAAAGCTTCGTCTCCTTTGGTGTCCCACGAAGCGATCACAGACCCTGAAGCATTGACATCGCTCATAAAAGAGATCAAATTAATGAGACAGGACATGGGCAAAATGAATGAGCACCTTCAAATCCTCTCCTCGTCATTTACTCAGTGTAATGCGCGCATAGATGAATGGGAGAACCGTTTCACCACACTCGCCAGTCGCATACGGGTACTCGAAGAAAGAGAAATTGAAAACGAAACTCTCCGGCAAAAGGTTATCCAGCTAGAAGAGCAACTCAACTTTCAAGCTCAAAGCCAGTTGAGTAACGAAATGGAGATTGTGGGTGTAAATGAATGCCCTAATGAGAGCAGAATACACTTAGTGCTCACCGCCGCATTAAAGATAGGTGTGACTTTGACGGATGCTGATTTGGACAGCGTCACCAGAGCTGGCCCCAAAGGCTCAGGGTCTACAAGAGAGGGCAGCACGCCGCGGCCTTTGGTCGTTAAGTTTGTTCGGCGCTCCAAGAGAAATGAGTTCCTGAAAGCAGCAAAGAGCAGGCGTGGTTTGACCACAACAGCAATTGACGTCGACGGCCCCTCTAGAAAATTGTTTTTCAATGAAAGACTGACGAAGTTGAACCGCCGGTTATTTCGTGAAGCAAGAATGCAGTCAAATCACGCCGGATTTAAGTACTGTTGGACTAGGAATGGCACTATTCTCATCCGGAAGAAGAATGGCAGCCCAGAAATCATCATCAGAAATGAGGCCGACATCGATCAATACCTTAGGTCCACACCACAGGACCCCAGCTCCGATGATCAGGACCCAGTCTGCAGTGAGAGTGAAAGTGAGACACAGAAGCAAGAAGAGGCAGTTGAATGATCGGCCAGCATGTTGTAATACCGTAGTTTTTATTTTCCTGTTCTATGTTTGCTCTTTTTACTTAACCTTAGAATTATTGTACTTACACTATCAAATGCCATACAAACACTATCAAATGCCATACAAACACGCTAACATAATACTTTACACATTTCACATGCAACTTGCCCACGCAGCAATTGGTGTATCCAAAGTAAATAAAATTTGTTTGCGACTGGTTTCAGTTTTTGCGGTTAAACTTGTTTTGGGAAAAGCTATGACTTTAACCAAACTTAATAACAAAAAGCTTTTATTATATTACAGTAAAGTGAATGGCATTACCTGACTTAGTAGATAGCATAGATCAAGAAATCGAGATCGTCTGTCATATGCTTGAGAATCCTAACCAATGTAAAGGTATTTTCACCCCTAACTACAGATTTAAATTACTTACACTTAATATACGAAGTTTGCAACGGAATTTCGATTCCTTTGTGTTAGCCTTAAATCAAATAGATATTCTGTATGATGCCATAATCTTAACTGAATGCTGGCTTGGCGAGGGTTCTATTGTGGACCAATTACCTGGATATAACTCTTTCAATACAACTAAAATCATAAACAAAAGCGGTGGTGTTGTGATCTATGTTAAAAATAGCCTAAGTGCTACAGGAGTAGAATCCCCTGTTGATGACGCAAATTGTCTCACAGTTAGTATATCTGACGAAATAACACTTCTCGGTATTTATCGTTCCCCTTCATTTACAAACGCTGACAGGTTTATAAGGTCGCTCGACAATACCTTAAGACAGGTAAAGCCCAACCAGCATATTATTCTAGCGGGTGACATAAACATAGATTTACTGGGTGGCCCAGCTAATCAACTTGGCGAATACCTGTGCCTTCTGTCATCGCATGGTTTGCTCCCCGTCATCACAAAACCAACTCGGAATGACGCTTGTCTCGACCACATTTTTATAAAATATAATAACACAATGGTGGGAGCTGTCTGTCCGTGCTCTGTAACTGATCACGATATGGCAATGGCGGGCCTTTTGGATCACAAGATCGCGATTCGAAATCGCACTACGTTTAAAACTGATTATCAAAAGGTCGCAGAGCAGCTTAGAGTGGCTGACTGGTCATGCGTAACTAGTGAGAGTGACGCAAACGTAGCTGCTGAAAACTTCGGCCATAAAATCGCACAAGCAATAAAAAGCAATACGCAATCCGTAAAAGTAAGTCGGTCGAAATTCAATATCAAGCCCTGGGTCACGCCTGGCTTAATACGTTGTATAAAGCATAGAGATAAACTCCACACACAAGCAAGGGCTTCCCCGCATAATGAAATCCTTAAGCTAACCTATAAGAGATACAGGAACTTCTGTGACAACCTGTTGTACTCTCTAAAAAATGAATATCAGAGTAAACAATTAGCTGACTGCTGTACAAATCCCAAGAGACTCTGGAAATCGATAAAAGACATATGTCAAACCCCCGTCAACAGAAGTGATGCAGATGAACTTCTTAACATTAGTGGTAAAACGGTACTAAATTCACTAAATGATAGCAATGCATATTTTTCTACGGTTGGCGAGAAACTTGCTGATGCTATCCTAGAAAGAACTAAAGAGACGCAAATCACACTCGCAGCAAATTGCAAACCTCTGCAAGCGGCTGCTGACTCGTTCTTTATGCACCCTACCGACACACTTGAAGTAAACAGAATTATTTCAGGGATTAAACCACATAGTGCACCTGGTCCAGACGGCGTAACACCATTGCTCATAAAAGAGGTAAGGGATGTTATTCTGGATCCACTTACTTACATATGTAACCTAAGCATCGCGACAGGGCGCTTTCCGGATTGCTGGAAGACTGCCTCGGTGTGTCCTATCTTCAAAAGTGGTTCTAAGCACACTCCGAGTAATTTTAGGCCTATATCCTTATTGTGTGTTTTTTCCAAAGTCCTAGAAAAAATTATTAACTACAGATTGGTCAATTTCATTGATAGAAACCACCTTATCTCGGACTACCAATTTGGTTTCAGGGCTGGGAAGTCGACGGAAGATGCAGCTATTTTGCTCACTGACCAGATTTCTGGTCACCTTGACCACGGTAATAAGTGCATAAGTATATTCTTAGACCTCGCCAAGGCCTTTGACACGGTCTCGGTAACCATCCTACTGAAGAAACTTGAACACATGGGGATCAGGGGTGTGGCATACGACTGGTTTGCTAGTTACCTAACCGGACGACGTCAGATGGTGAAAATAGGAGATTACCTGAGTGACCAACTTCCTGTTAACTTTGGGGTCCCACAGGGGAGTATACTTGGCCCAACGCTTTTCATTTTGTATATCAACGATATTTTAAAAATTGATATTCCAAATGTAAACCTTATTTGTTATGCCGACGATACTGTAATGACAATAAATGGAAAATCATGGGAGGAAACGTTTTGCCTGGCTGATGCTTCGCTTGCAGCCGTAGCTGCATGGTTGGATAGGAACCTACTCACATTAAATGTTGACAAGACCAACTTCATCGCTTTTTCAAAAACTTCCGCATCGTCCCCGCCAGCGGACAGAACAGTCAAGTTTCATACTTGTGGGAAACAAATATCTGGTCGCCCCGGGCAGTGTTCCTGTCAAGAGATTAAGAGGTGTAACTATGTAAGGTACTTAGGGCTTCTGTTTGATCAACATCTCTCCTTCAAAAAACAAATTTCCACTCTCGCTGCAAAAGCCAGGAAGTTGATTTATGTGATGAAGAGATTACGCGACTGTGCTGGTCCTAGTGTACTTCGCCTTGTTTATTTTGCACTGTGCCAATCCATCCTGCAGTACGGAGTTGCTGTATGGGGCAGTGCGGCGAAGACTCATATGACCGAGATTGAACGTGCGCAAAGAGCTGTAATAAAAGTTATGTTAAAGAAACCTTTTCGTTATCCCACCGATTCCCTATACTACGAGAGTAAGGTACTAAGAGTGCGTCAACTTTATATCCTTAAAGCAATTTCAAGGACCCACATTAGCCTGTCCAATTCTCCATGTTATGGAAACCTGTTGAGAAAGCGTATTTTTAGAGCGCCGCTTCCGCCACTGATTTCAGCGCTCGCGAGGAAGTCACCGGCTTACTCTCATCCCTATACCTACAATAATGTCTGCAGCCGTCAAGACATTAAAACGTTAACTGTTTTCGAAGCTAAAAGGGTAGTGAAAACATGGCTACTTACTTTGTCATATGATGAAACTGAAAAGCTAACCAAAATACCGGACATAAGTTGAAACGTATGTCGCAACAAAAACAAAGTGCAATTGCCGCTGTCTCGTGGGTCCTCTTTCACACACACACACACACACACACACACACACACACACATCCCCATAACGTAGTTACTAATAGTACATTAAGCAGTAACATAATTAATTACAACTATAATATTATATCCTTTTCTCTCATACCTATAAATCAATATGTAATTCGCACTCGCAGACTACCGAGATACAGGCACAGCCTAGTTCGGAGTCTGATGGATAACTCACATGTTTTGTAAGTAGTTTCGCTAAAATAAATAAAAAAAAAAAAAAAAAAAAATATATCGGATGATGGAACCAGTTGGTAGTGCCTGGAATCCCTTCGGTTCCGGGTAACCAATACCGAATTTCTTCATTCTAAGTCTGGCGAGGGCATGACATCCACACAGTATGTGCTTTATTGTCTCTGCCTCCTCGCCACACATTCTACAATCTGTATTGTCAGACAGTCCCAACTTGGCGAATAGTTCTTTGACCCCAAAGTGACCAGTAAACACCCCCGTTATGATTCGGAGCTGTCTTTTGCTCTATTTCCATAATTTCTTGGTCAACGAATAGTACTGGCCACTCAATTTATTCGCAACTTTCTTCCCATGTCTAATGTAAACAGTACATGACAGCACGTACAAGTGGTGGGTACTACTGGCTGTTACTACGCTATACCAAGCCGATATAATTTCGCTGGCTACTCAATTTATTCGCAACTTTCTTGGAAACCGCTTCGTGAATAACTAATTAGCATTCAGAAATAATTGTCACCTAAATGGCTTTCGTGAAAGGTTTTAGACACTGCTGGCCATTGTATTGGAATTTTAAACGAGATATCTTTATTGAGAAACGGCAAGATAACGATAAAACTGAAATATAAGGGTTTTAGGCTCACGACGAAAAAAGAAACAAGCGAATATAGAACGTCTAGCCACAAAACAGATAGGTACAGAAATCAATCTACATACAAGCGCGCTCGAGCAAACGCACACATAGACATTGCTCACGGACACGATCTCTCGGACCAGTTCAGACCAGTGCGAGCGCGAGTGCCATCCGCTTGACGTGTCCGTGAGCAATGTCTATGTGTGCGTTTGCTCGAGCGTGCTTGTATATAGATTGATTTCTGTACCTATCTGTTTTGTGGTCTAGCTCAATATAGTACACAGTACGTCTAGCATAACTTTGACACGCGACTCTGTCGCGCGACAAATACTACCTGTCACTTTCATTTCAATACCGTGCGAGCATGTTTGCATGTAGCAGTAGCGTCCATACAACACTGTTCCCACTGCCTTGCCCACGTCGCCGATTGAGCACACTGAAGAGAAATTATATTATAATATACCACGGCTTGCTCCGAGTTTTATGTTTGATGCCACACTGGTATGTGTGGATTGATGGATGGCGTTTTGAGAACCCACCTTTTTAGGGTTCCGTACCCAAAGGGTAAACACGGTACCCTATTACAGCCTCCGCTGTGCGTCTCTCCGTTTGTCACCAGGCTGTATCTCATGGACCGTGATAGCTAGACAGTTAAAATTTTCACACAGATGATGTATTTCTGTTGCCGCTATAACAACAAATACTAATAAATACATTAAAATAAATATTTAAGTGGGGCTCCAATACAACAAACGTGATCGTTGCGTTAACTTTGCACCCTTAACCCGGCCACTTAAAATGGGATAAGTATTTGTACGGAACCCTCGATGCGCGAGTCAGACTCGCACTTGATTGTTTATTGAAGTCTTTTAAAAGTCATGTCTAAAAGCCGTAAACGTATGTAATCCAATTATTCCGCAGGTCCCGGCGCAATAAAATGCAACATGCAGTACAGTAAGCGTTCCCTTAATATTTGATTCGTCTGGCCCGGGCCGTTAAATGCAGGCGAAGCCTGTATTATTAACTAGCGAGCGTCTGACGGAGTATCAAGTACGGTCAAGTTACTGTTCAAGTATATAGAGTACACCTTAGAATAAATTGAGAAAATAAACTATTTATTCAATAAAATGGGTACAATACAATAAATTGATGTTTAAAAGAACATTCAGTCGATGTGTGGGAGGGCAGCATCCGTCGCGTCGTCGAATCCCAGCCATTTCGCTAGTGGTTTGAACCTATACCGTGTGCCACGAATGCACATGCTAGTTGCACATACTATGATCGCAACGCTTACCCGTGCTCTAAGCCAGCCCAGCACGGCTTCTGCCATGTGTTTCATGAAAGAATAAATACGCCTTAAATAATAATAATAAAGTCTTTATTTCAGAATTTTAATTCCATAGTTTGTTAGTAACAGCCTTATGGCTATGTTAGTACCTATTACTAAAACGTAATAAATAAATAAAACGACGTTTTATATAACTTCACTTAATCTTTTTGGTTTGATATTCCATTGCTTTGTATAATGTAACGAATGGTATAATATTGTTTTAGATAATTTTCAAATGATCTAAGTTAACAATTGATATAATGGTATAGGTATAATTACTTTTACTATTATGAACATTTACCATATTTATTACTTGGTATTAAACGTATTTATCTTAAAAAAAAAAAAAAAAAAATATTAAGGGACAATCATACACAAATCGACCTAGTCCCAAACTAAGCAAAGCTTGTACTATGGGTACTAGACGACGATATACATAATATATAAAATACACATATAGATAACATCCATGACCCAAGAACAAATATTTTGCACAAATATTTGCCCCGGCCGGGATTCGAACCCGGGACCGCCGACTCAGTAGGCAGGTGACTACCAACCGAGCCAAACGTGTCGTCACTTAATGACTTACTTGATATAATTCCTCAATGCTACAGAAGATATAAGTTGATTTTACTATAACCAAAAAAGGTGGTTCCGACTAAATATATTAGGCTGTCACCCCCTATATCACCTTAAGGCAGGTCCGACTTGGCTTATGTTAGGCACGACGACGAGCGAAGCGAGTTGAAGTGTAAGTGTAACGTGTGAAGTGTAACGTTGCATTATATGAAACAACTTTATATCAATCGATTGTATATCAAGTGTATGTTAGTTTATCTCACATTATATGAAACATTACGGACCCCTTAAAACCTAGTCAGCGTTTGAAAGCGAAGCCAGTTTTAGTTAGCCAGGCCACGGGCTAAGTTTCGTCCTTGTGCGCATGTGTCCAAACAAAGGTACGAAAATGTTACGATCACTTTATTAATCCAAAAGAAAATTCGAAATTGTTTTCAGAATTTTACATAGAAAACTATCGTGAGTCTCAGACATATTAAAATCCTTAAACGGGTTTACTCACGTCGTCGTAGAAGTCTAATAACGCTCGACATGTTTCGAATCGGTACGCGATTCATCATCAGGAGAGACGATCAGTCGCGGTGGCGGTTATGCCGAGCGTTATTCGACTTCTACGACGTGAGTAAACCCGTTTAAGTATTTTAATATGTTTTCAGAATCTTCATAAATTAACGAAACAATATACATAAACAGTATGACAAACATGAATTTAACCACAGTTTTTCACGGTGATAATGGCAACTTATTGCCTCCAGACAAATATTGGTACCCATAACATATGCCATATAGATATTTGATCCCAATACAAAATAGAATTGATAGATATCCTCAAAAAAAATTTCGTCATAAATTAATATGAATTAAGAGGCCTTATTTCTTTAAAATACTATTTTTTTAAATATTAATCTCTATGATCAAACATGTTTCTAAACATATTATTGATGTTACTACCTAGAACAGGGCTATTGGGATTTATTGGTATATATTTGAAACCAATAGTTTAAATTTTTATTGTCAATTTTTGTTTCAAATGCTACTAAAATTATTTTTTTCAACTTATTCTCAACTGCATGCAATGAATGCATGAAATAGCTATGTTACTACCTAGAACTCGGGAAAAAGTATTATTCCCTTCAAAAAGTTGGTTAAAATTATATGAAAAAAAAAAAAAACGGAATAAGGCCTCTTGATAAATTTAATCTACCTAGTACCTGATTGATACCTGAACGAGTTGATAACATTTCTCAACATAAGTAAACAGAAAACACTAAGGAAATAAAACAAACCCCATCAATTTTGAGAGCACTTTTAGCCGATACATTTGTCAAGCGGTAATGCTCTAACTAGTGATGTACTTACAACGCATTATCGATATAGTAATTAGTGTTGTACGTTGCACACCTTATGACGTCGAGACTGCACTTCGCTGGGACTATTAGTAGGGAGGCGATGAGATAATGAGTTGTCGATAAATATATTTTTTGGATGCATTAATTTCGGGATTATTAGCTAATGAATTAGGATTATTAGATTACCTTCGTAAATCGTATTGGGTACAAACTCACTTAAAATACTTCTTATGTTTAGTACACAATACAGAAACATATGTTTTAGCCTTTTATTTTAGTTAGTTAAGCTCTTAGTTTATAGTCAGTATTTTAATTTCTTTAGTATAATATATTTTGCATTATCTGTTTTATTAGAGGACTAAATCCACTGTACCACTTTTACCAACATTTTTCTATGAGGAAAAAATATTTGGAGACAACCATACAAAAGCCATAATAATGTCAGGAAAATAAATTATTTGACATAATAATTATTTATTTACACACATCTGTCCTTACAGGCTAACCTAATTCGACAGCATGGATTTTTTCACAAAATAGACACAAACACAGACATAGTATAGTAAAGTCTGTATTATTATATTCATTGTATTATTTTACGTGCTAATAGATGTAATACTTATCATCGTTTCTAGCATATAATCATAATTCAGTCAATCCCTACTTTTTCCGTCTTTTCCTGAAATTGTATAAATATTAAAACGATAAAATTGTTAAAACTTTCACTTATGGCCGTTTACGGTAGAGCTCCCCGCATCGAAGTTCATGTAAAAACGACTATGAACCCGTGATTTTCAATAATATTACTCGCAAATTTTCGATATCGATGTCATATCTATCGACACGGGCCCGCCACTACGCGCCGCAATGCTATAATTTCGTACAAAATACAGCACTTACCGCGCGGTTACTTTCGATACTGCCCCTCTCTACGGCTACAGGGTGCTTTAATATTAATATCGAGTGTCTATGTTGGAAAATCATTTTCGGCATGTATTTTATAGGTAAGGTGGGGTAATACTAACATGGTTTATTGTGAGTTAGTTATTGGACTGTGGCAGTTATTTTCAAAAACTTCGAAAACTGGCGAGACTTTTGCGAAACAAGCAATATATCAAATGTTATAAGAAAAGAAAGAAGAACCAACAGATTTTCTACGAAATGATAGTTCTATCGATTGATCGATTATATGTGTTGAAATTATATCATAATTATGTTCTGTTTATTTATTTTTTTATAAATTTACAAAACATGTAATGTCTCATTATTATTTTTTTAGGGGTTGGTACTAAGCCTTAAATACATTGATCAAAGCTTAAAGAAAAATTGAAAAAGGAGCTACCTGGGGAAGAGACCGGGTATCGAACCCGGTACCTCTGGATTGCCGGTCCAGCGCGTTAACCATTTCGTTACCCTAGCTCCCTTGGAGCTTTAAGCTTTGATCTTTGTATTTAAGGCTTATATATCATATGTTTTTCGATATTATGAACGTTATTCCGTTCGTTTTTCTTAGAACACACCCAGCACTTTTATCCTACTCATTTAATGATGATGACCCGTTACTAGTATATATTTTTTTTTAGGTTGTTAGATCTAATGAGAGGCTCACGGCAGTTTTTTAAGCGTTTTTTATTTGAAATTACAAAATTGTTAGATCAATAGAGCCCCAGTTTTCACAACACCCTGTATGGTCGGTAATGACTGAGCACGTACCGCGATGTATATTTAAATTTGCCAGGTACAGCTGTATACCGACTTATACATGTACATATACTTATATTTCATCTGAAACATGAATGTGAAAAAGGGAGCCAAGTACTCACATTTTTTTTTATTTTTATTACAGCTATCATTACAGTTTCCCAATGCGATAGAGTGGCAACACAAAACAATATTATAAGTTAGCTTAGGTATTAAAAATAACTACATAAAACAAACAAAGACACCTTTGTGAATTCATCGAGTGAACAATAGAACACCTCAACTCGAGTTGCAACCTGGTTGCGTGTGCGCAAACATGCTACTAACATGAACATGTTACTAGAATTAGTGATGTTCCAAAAAATTGTGGTACCTGTGCAGATTTTTTATAAATTATTTAATTCTTTGAATATTATTAGAAATGCGAGAAATTAATGTTAGATTTCCATTACAAAAGTTTCGAATGAATAGCCTAATATTCAACGTATAGCTTTATTTTATTTTTTCCTGATTGCCAAACAATTAATCTCGATCACACCTGGTCTACATGCCTATTTCCTCTCCACTTGAAGAGATCCAAGTTATATTTTTCAGAAAATATGCGCAGGATATACTTATAAAGCTCGAAATAGTTCGAACATGTTCGAATATGTCTCTGAGTCACTAATTCCTTTTCCGAACTTGGCTGGGCGCACTACAGTGTGTTTCCTCCGTAGATCTATACGCTCGCTGCGCTCAGCCAAAATACGTGACAGGAAAACTAAGATGGTTTCACGGCTGATGTATTTGTGGTTCCGACAGGCCATAAGATAATACGTTCATAGACTTAGAGGTATTTTTCCTTTTAATATTTTATTTTTTAATATTATGACAAATATATTGCTAACTGGCGACCCGCACCGGCTTCGTACGGGTGCAAGGCTGATAAATTATTCAAAAAAATCACTATCTATTAAAAAAACCGCATCAAAATCCATTGCGTAGATCTAAGCATACATAGGGACAGACAGGCAGACAGCAGGCAGCGACTTTGTTTTATACTATGTAGTGATTTTAACCAACTTTTTGAAGTGAATAATACTTTCCTCCGAGTTCTAGATAGTAACATAGCTATTCCATGCTTTCATTGCGTTCTATAATAAGTTGAAAAAAAAAAAAAATTGTCAATTTCGAATAGTTTTTGAACAAAAATTATCAATGAAAAATTCTAAAATGTGGATTTCAAATATATACCAATAAATCTCAATAGCCCTGTTCTAAGTAGTAGCATGGATAATATGTTAAGAAGCATGTTTGATCATAGAAAAAAAAATCTGAAACAATCAGCATTTTTTAACCCTTTGACCGCCAAAGACGGCAAATCACGTCATCGGGAATTCGTGCCACTGACGCCAACGACGCCTATTGACGTCAAAAATTTCAATGGTCAAAAACATGCTAATTCAAACCACTATCTGTGTTTTTCAATCTCTGTTGATTTTGGAGCACTTTTTTTTTTTTTGTGGTTTGGCGTCAGTGGCACGGTGAATTGCTTTGTCGCTTGGCGCTCAAAGGGTAGATAAGGAGCCTTAGAAAATACACCTAGAACGACAGTCTTCATACAAAAAAAATCTAAGATTTGTGAAAGACGAAGCCGCTTTTGTTTTTAAGTGCGTTACAGAGATGTTTTGCTTTAACATTGACGTTGTGACTGATGTATGGCAACGGACGAAACTTAAGAGGCCTTAATAAGGCATCAATAATGAAATATAAGAACTTATAAATATGTATTTATTTTTATATTATGACAAATATATTGATAATTTCAACCAATTTTTTCCCGTGAACAATAGTTATCTCAGGGTCCTAGATAGTAACATAGCTATTTCATGCTTTAATTTTTTGAAACAAAAATTATCAATGAAAAATTCAAACTGATTCAAATGATTAAAACGCCATACTGATTCTTGGTAACTGACTTTGAAAATTAGTGAATATGACTAAATATTCCGCAAAATACAAGTATTTTTTGCATAATAAAGCCGAAACCATTTACAATGATGATAATTAAGTTTTTTTAATATGATTCAGTACTTATCTCGCAAGCATTCCAGAAAACAATGTTTTGAATTTGGTTCATAACAAATCCTTGACAAACAGCTACTGACGATGACGTTTAATAAAGCAAATAATGACGTATGCTCATTACTGACATATGAAATCTGTTTGTGTCACCACGCTTGCTAGGCTATATGTATATCATGGCCTAGTCAAAGAATATATATATACTAACGTAAAAAGAAACGACCGCGACACTTGTGTGCAGTAACAAAACTCGCGGCTATGTGTGCGTGTCGAGGGGCGAGCGCGGGACGCGCGCGGTGGTGAAGGGCATTCACGTGAATGCCCAGTCGAAGGATTTGGCATTACAAGGTCACCGACGCCCGAGTTACACCGATAGGCCGCTGTCGCGCCTGTGGCATAGTAACCATAACATAAGCTTACTTTGTGACTAGATCGATTTGTGTATGTCTCTGCGTTATTTATTACATGTATTAAAAGCACGTTCTTTTTGAAATTGGTCTGCTCGGTTTATGATCGTGTAATGTCGTAGCTCATTTCGGTAAACGGTTTTATTTCAGATATTCTGCGGAATGGCGTCGCGGCGGGACGGGCCCTTAACAGGTTTACATTGCATTTGGTGGGGTGGCAACACTTTAAGATCACTTATCCGTTCAAAAAATGCTTATTGTTTTAGACGGTTTTCTCTATGATCAAACATATTTATTATCAATGTTACTACTTAGAACAGGGCCATTGTGATTTATTGGTAAATATTTGAAGCCTATAGTTTGAATTTTTCATGAATAAAGATTTATTTCAAAAATTACTCGAAATTGATAAAATTTACGCAGGAACCGCTTTATTTCAACTTATTTTCGACTACACGCAATGAAAGCATGAAATAGCTATATCACTAAAACTACTTAGAAAAGTATTATTCACTTACTTGTCTGTTTTCAGCAGTATGGTCACCCCTTAAGGGTGCCAACATACTGTGTGTTGACACGCGAAGTTATTGTCACGTGCTAACAGCTTTTAAGAGCTTTATTGCATATGAGAGCTTTTTATTTCGAACAAACGGCGTATTTTCAAATTTATTGGACGTTTTGATAATATTTGCGACGGTTACTTCCTTGGTGGAGTGGCTGGTATGAGAAAAAAATGCGTTTTCGCATATTTGTATACTTTCACAAAAAAAGTGAACAATTTTTGTGATAATATTCTTTAATAACGCATCTGTCTGGTAGCGTAAACTGAATGTTTAATATAGAGGCGAAAAATTGAATGCGCCCGCCTGGCCCGGAAAACCGTGGGGACGTGGGTTCAAATCCCGCTCAAAACATTAAAAAAAAATCATTTTTTGCACTTCTAAAATTTTTAGAGTTATACTCCAAACCACACGTTCCATTGCATTTTTCTTTTATAATATAATTTGTTAATTTATTTTAATTGTGTTCACACATATTTGATGTACCTATAACTTACTTTAATCTTTTTTTTATTGCACCGCACATAAATATATATCGTAAGTCCCTTTTTAATAAATTATACTTTTGTTCATAAGTATCACAATTAATAAAATAAATTCTTACGACGTAACACGTCTTGCCACACGACGTTTTTTAGAAAACATTCTTGGAATTATACCTCAATAAATAATTAGAATGTGATAATAATAAATGACACTTGTGAAATGATATATATATATTTTTTTTCAAGTTTAACTTGTCCTTGTCCTTTTGTAATACAATAATAAATAAATATTAAGGGACAATCATACACAAATCGACCTAGTCCCAAACTAAGCAAAGCTTATACTATGGGTACTAGACGACGATATACATAATATATAAATACATATATAGATAACATCCATGACCCACGAACAAATATTTTGCACAAATATTTGCCCCGGCCGGGATTCGAACCCGGGACCGCCGACTCAGTAGGCAGGTGTCTACCAACCGAGCCAAACGCGTCGTCAAACAAAACAAACAATTGACAACATTTCAAATTTTAATAGTCATCACCATAATTATCAGCCACTGCTGGACACAGGCCTCCTCAATAGACTTCCACATGGGCCGGATAGCAGCGACCCGCATCCAGCGAGTCCCGCAACTCTAACCAGGTCGTTCGACCACCTGGTGGCCGCCCTACACTGCGCTTGCCGGTACGTGGTCTCCACTCGAGAACCTTTCTGCCCCAACGCCCATCGGTTCTTCGAGCTACGTGCCCCGCCCATTGCCGCTTTAGCCTGCTTACCCGGTTTGCTATTTCGATGACCTTGGTTCGTCTACGAATCTCCTCATAGTTCAAATAATGTCAAGTGAAAAATAATTTCATTACTTTATTATTGCAGAACCCGCTACTATTATTTTTATTTGGTTATAAGGATTAGTTTTAAAATTATAAAAAAAAAGAAAAGAACGTCGTCTAAGAATCAGCACTCAAGTGACGTCACCTGTGTAAAGATGACGGTCGCAAACTTCAAATAGAACAGTGGTACAATTTCCATACTAAATCTGTGAGTAAAAGTCCGACTGTTAAGATTTTTTGCACTGTCGCCTACGCCTTTTTAGAATGAGGAACTTTTCAAATGGATTTTTTAATCATAAATGGGGATATATATTTTTTTTTATATTTAATGATAAAACATAATTTTTTATCTATTTGACTATTATGGCCTTTATTCAATTCAATTCAATTCAATATCTTTATTTCAGATTAAAAATCCATATTATTTGTTAGTAACAATAACTTACAAAACCTAGTGTTAGTATTATTGGAAAAAATTAAATAAAATAAGACGAATTAATCACGCAGTGTGGACCTGGATCCATCCATCTCCGCAGGAGTGGAGAGTCCCACCGGTCTGAGAACACACTCAGGATGCTGTTGGAGCTCCCGCGTAAGCGCTTTAATGCAGATGCACACCGCTTCCTCATGATGGCCGGGAAACCGTCTGTATGTGCATCCGCAAACATCCCCGACGCACTACACCGCCACGGCAGCCCCATCAGCACCCTGAATGCGTTATTGTACTGGACACGTAGGTCGCTATATGCCCGCCGCGAATATGAGACCCACAGACAGCACGTGTACATCGACTGACAATATGCTTTAAAGAGCGTTAATTTAACTTGTGTAGTACAGCGTGCAAATCTGCGAGCCAGCATATTACAACGGACAGCCAGCGACCTACGTTCCCTATCGATGTCCAGAATCTGGACAGAGGACCTGAAGCATAATCTGGACTCCAGATTATGCTTCAGGTCCTCGGTGAGCCAGTGGCCCAAATATTTAAATTTGGACACCCTGGCTAGAGGTGTACCGCCAAGTACGACTTCAGGTATCTGTGTATACGTCTTGGAATCGCCGCCTTAAATACCATAAGCTCACTCTTTTTGGCGTTATATTTGAGCCCATGGGCCACCGCGAACTCCTCACACTTGCGCAACAGTTTCCTCAACCCACCGATGGATGGACTCAACAGCACCATATCGTCTGCGTAACTTATGTTATTAATACATATGCCATCAACATGACATCCAACACCGGTGCTACTGAGTTCATTCATCAGCTGGTTGATATATATATTAAATAAGCGAGGTGAACTTAAACCTCCCTGTCTTACTCCGCATTCTAACGTGTACACATCAGAGTAAGAGCCAGCCCATCTAACACTATTTGTCTGTCTACTGTACCAATATTTGAATATGGACACTACTTCTGGAGCAATAGTGGTTTCGTGCTGAAGCTTACGCCATAATATGTCATAACAAACTAGGTCGAACGCCTTTGACAAATCCAAAAAACAGGCAAAAATGGGCGTTTTCCTAGCTGTATAGTATTGTACAGTCTGCTTGAGGGCAAGTATTGCGCTCTCGGTAGAAAGTCCCGGTCTAAAACCAAATTGAGCGTCTGACAGTTCACTGTGCTTAACAAGATGTTTATCAAGCAGACTGTCCAATACCTTAGCTACAATAGTAGCCAATGATATTGGCCGGTAGTTGGATATGTCAGAGGCGTCCCCCGTTTTATTTTTGATGACAGGAACTACCAGTGTGTGCATTAGGTTGTTGGGTAGGTAACCATGACTTATATATAAGTTGTAGAATAAGGAAAGTACTCGAGGTAGGTGCGGTCCCGCATGCTTGAAGTGCTCGACGCTGAGGCCGTCATGACCAGGAGATTTACCTCTTGACATGTGCTGTATTATTATAAATGTGTAATAATTAATTTTTATCCTTAATTTACTTGACGACATGGCAAAAAGGCCTTGTTTAAAAAAAATTACAAATCAAGAATTTCATTCCATCTATGATGATTTCGGTCTATTTTTATATTTTCTACTCGGAAATACAACTTCTTCTCGTTGAAGTCGGTTATTTTTCTGTAAAAAAAAACGCATTTTTAATTTGTGATAAGTTTAATTTTCATTTGGAAATACTTAGCACATTCTCCCCTCTCAGTTCATTCATAAACACACAAAATCGACTAACACCTTTACCGGTAACTCACAGTTTAATCACATCTAGTATTTCATTATCTGTCCTTCTCTAGCGCGGTGGGAGGGAGCGAGACGGAAATTAATTTGGAGCGACACGTTCGTCACATGTTAGTAATGGGCGAATAATTTCAAGACGGGTTAAGGGGAGGTTGCTTTTTAGGCACCATTTTATTTGTTACTAGAAACTGCTTGCAACTTCGTACGCGTTTTTTTTAACCGTTGTCGGGTAAAAAATTATCCTATAACGATTTTTGGATGTCCAGCTTTCCCTGTACTAAGATTGGTTAAAATTTGTCCAGTCGTTTCGGCGTGATGCGAGGATAAAGGAAACTATGCCCAACAGATTGCGCCTGGGTGGCATGACGCTGCGCGCTCATACAAAATAAATGATGATCCTACATCACGCCATTACGATTTTTCCTGAAACCATGACCCTTTTTAGGGTTCCGTAGCCAAATGGAAAAAAACGGAACCCTTATAGATTCGTCATGTCTGTCTGTCCGTCTGTCCATCCGTATGTCACAGCCATTTTTTTCCGAAACTAAAGAAGCTATACTGTAGAAACTTGGTAGGTAGATGTATTCTGTAAACCGCATTAAGATTTTGATGCAAAAATAAAAAAATAATAATAAATATTGGGGGCTCCCCATACTTAAAACTGAAACTCAAATTTTTTTTTTTCGTAATTAATTGAATCAGGCGTTACTTTGCGGAAATCCATATTAATGAAAATAATAATATTGCTTTGCTATTCCGCGATATAATATCGTGCCAGTTAAATTTGTGCTAACCCGTTATACTTATTTGCGTATTTTTTCATGCATACATGCATTTAATGGTCCCACCCTCCCACCGCGATAAGAAAAATGAATACGCAAATAAATATAACAAACCACCACCAAAATAACAGAACTTACTCGACACGTGTTTCGCCCCTCTACGAGGCATCATCAGGAGATGTTGACGGTCTGGAGTCCGACAACTGAATGAGCTGCCCAGACTGGTCGGCCATATTTATAACCTGGCCACCCCTATTATGCAACTGAGAGTGATTAGCAAAAATTCGTAGTAACGGTGATGTAACGACATTCAATTGTTCGTTAAGAATCTCACCCCTATTGTTGTACCTAATTATTTCCAACTGTTCCAGAACACTTAAACGCAATCCTTTTTCGCAAACATGTAAAACGGTAAAAGAATGATCTTCAAAAATGATATCGAGGTTTCCAAAATAGTTTTTTTCTAAACCGAATAGTTTGCGTGACAGACGCTTCCAAAGTGGAAAAAAGTTGGTCCCCCCCCCCTCTAACTTCTAAAATAAAAAAAAGGAAAAATCAAAAAAAAAAACATATGATGTACATTACTATAAAAACTACCAACGAAAATTGTTTTGAACGAGATCTAGTAAGTAGTTTTTTTTTAATGCCTAACTTTGCACCTAATTTATATGGGGCGCTATACATACCAGGTGCAATTGCAAACTTAACTTAACCACTTAGGGATGGAAAGTGTTTGTACGGAACCCTCGGTGCGCGAGTCCGACTCGCACTTGGCCGGTTTTATTAATAGTTGCAGTGCCCTGCAGGGTTTCATAGCGAAATAAAATTCTGTATCGTCCATCTTATGTAACCTATGAAAGCAATAAATAAACTGATAAACTAAACTGATAAAATAAAGCCCACTCCATAGAAAGCTGATTTTCAATAAAAATCTCGAATTTTATAATAGCATAGATTAGACATATTTTTTATTTGTACAAGTAAATATTGTTAATAGTCCTGGTCAAAGGCCTCCTCAAGGGGCATTGCATTGAGCGGCCGTGCGCCGCCCTTAAACATGCAATGAAATTTAATCATATCGTTCAGGTTAACGCATCAAAATGCGATCGGCGCTCGCGCGTGCAACTCTCCGTGGCGCCATCTATCTATGGTCCCACCGGAAGATCAGCGCTGGCTCTTGGTCTAGCATCATGCTGAGGTGGGACCCTTTCGTGGCACAGCCATAGTTAGTAGTATATTTTCTTATTGTTTTATTTCATTTGTTCACTATTTATTTTTGTAATATGTTCTATGGCCTGGTCATGAATAAATGCATTTCTTTCTTTCTTTCTTTCTTTCTTTCTAACGTGCGGTACAATACGGTATTTGACTATAGTGAAAATCAATTGTGTTATTGAAACTACTAAACACACATTCAAACATACGCGGTATCAAATAAACAACTTTTGGACATTATATTATTTTTAACTGTACAAAAACTAAAAAGAAGACGTGCTTTGACTACTAATGCTTATGACGTCACAAGCCAGTATCTTCATAGAAACTCCATACTAACAGATCGCTTTCGACATTTCATAGAGTAGGTAGCTGATTTTAGCTGTCATCAAATACCGTATTAATAAATAAATAAATAAACAAATATTGGACGACCCCACACAAATCGATCTAGTCCCAAATTAAGCTCAAGAAGGCTTGTGTTATGGGTACCAGACGACGATATACATACTTATATAGATAAATATATACTTAAATACATAGAACAACCATGACCCAAGCACGAATATTCGAGTCCATGGCACAAATATTTGCCCTGGCCGGGATTCGAACCCGGGACCGCCAGCTCAGTAGGCAGGTGTCTACAAACCGAGCCAAATGCGTCGTCGTATTATAACAGGCTTCGAAGTATCACGATATAGGCGGAGCAATTTGAGAGAACTATAAGGGAATTACAACATACAAAATTGAAGGCCAAGGCCGGGAAGTAATTATTTAAACATGGCGTCTGTGTTCATGGACAGGCTAAACAGCTGAATTATATTATTTTTGAGAGGTGTATTTTTTTTATTGCATGTAAAAAAAAATCACTATACATGCCTTAGCCGTGAAAAGGGCTTGCCGGCTTCGTATCACTATCCATCTATACCTGGGTAGGTAGGGTGGGTACCTAGCAAGCTCTTCTTTCCCGGCGTCTACAGTAATGTAATATTTTGTAACAAAGTGAAATTAGATTAACAAACACGACTACGCACTCCCCCTTAACAGTAGACGTTCGACTCCATGTATGTTTGTTTGTAAGTTTTAACAATCTAACTTTCGGGTTCGGCCGATTCCCATCGATTCCACATAAACGCAGAAACTGCCCAAGTTCAATAACCTTACCTAAAATATTGACATTTCATCGCACAGTATACGATTTAAGTTGTTAGAGAATTAATGTCGCTTAAGATCTTTTAAAATTGAAATTTTAATAACATTTTCTTCGCGCATTAAACGACTTAAAGTATTAGAGACTTGATGACGCTTACGATCTTTTCAATGGAAATTGTTAAGTTGAAAATTTCGAGTGTGTATTTTATTAATTTTATTAGAAATGTTCGTATGAACTAAGTTAATTAAATGTTTGAAATGTATGACAATTTATGAAGGTAGGTGAGAAAGACTATGTGAAATAAAATATCTAAGTAGTGACGAAAATCCATCTGTGTATTTTGAACCGACTTCAAAAAACGAGGGAGGGTTCTCAATTGGCCTGTATTTTTTTTTGTATGTTACAATTTTGTAAGTGTGGTATACTTACAAAATTTGTAACCTGCCTTTTCACTTATAGCAAATAAAACATCTATTTAAATTCAAATGGGCCTTTAAAACACTGTCGTCGTCATACATTATGCATGTTTTTAAAAATTAATGTTTTTTTTATCATTTGTCATTCAGTAGGTACTATTTGGGAGTTCATACATAATAATTAACATTTTTTTTTTAAACAAATTGTTTTCCGATATAATCAAATAAAGGATAAATAAAATTGTCAGTCCGACTCGCGCATGAAGGGTTCCGTACATATATATAATATATATATAATCTATAACAAGTTTGTTGTATGGGAGCCCCCCTTAAATATTTATTTTATTTTATTTTTAGTATTTGTTGTTATAGCGGCAATAGAAATACATCATCTGTCAAAATTTCAACTGTCTAGCTATTTATTTATTTATTTATTTAATCTTTATTGCACAAAAAAAAACTTATCGTACAAAAGGCGGACTTAATGCCATGAGGCATTCTCTGCCAGTCAACCTTCACCATCTATCTATCTTCAAGCTATCACTGTTCTTGAGATACAGCCTGGTGACAGACGGACGGACGGACGGACGGACAGCGAAGTCTCAGTAATATGGTCCCGTTTTTACCCTTTGGGTACAGAACCCTAAAAAACGTTTCCATCAATGTATTTTCCATTATTACCAAATTTTTACATTTTCAAAAATAATCCCAAAATATGATTAAAAATCCATTTGCAGTTTCTATTCTAAAAGGGTGTAGGCGACAAGTAATTTATCACAGCGTTTATATTTTCTTCATTTTTTATTTTATTTATGGTAATATCGCGACTGAATGTGTCATAAATTATTTTTGTATTTAGAAAATTAAAAATTAATAAAGAAACTATCGTTTTTAACAATTTGATTACTTACTTCTAATGATGTTTTTTTTTTTTTATTTAACAATCAGAATTATTTATAGTAGGTAAACATCTAGTAACAATACGCACTTAACAATAAGTACAACTCGTAGGCTAATGCTCGTTTTTAATCTACCGTCGCCGCAAGCTATTGTTGTTGACAGCCGGACCCTTTGTTATTATGTATATAGGAAAACAAACAAACAACAACAAAAATAATTAAAAATATTTAAAGACCATGCCTAAATATAATAAAAAAGAATAACAAAAAAATATTAAAATTATAAAACAATTGCATCTCAAAAATTACAAAAATAAGAAAACATTTTACTTACATATTTTAATATTTATTTTTTTCGTTATTTCATTTTATTTATTCATGGTAGTACCACGATTGCTAGTTTTATAATAATAATAAAAAAAAAAAAAATAACAATCGTTTTTAACATTGAGATAAGTACTCGTATGTCAAAAGTGATGCAACTGCGTAAAAACAATATATTTATTTTTATTGAACAATCTGGAGAATTTTTAAGTTAAATCAAGTACGCTTTAGTTAAAGTAAACAATACGCACAACAGTAACTACAACTCGTCGGCTAATGCTCGTTTTTAATCTACCGCCACCATTGTTGTGGACAGGCGGACCCTTTGTTATTATGTATATACAAACCGCAAGGGATCTTGGAGGGAAAATAAGTCTAGAACCGGATTCTGAAAAATGCGGCTTCAAAGCGCTGATTTGATGCCTAGGGCAGAAAGGGGTGTTAAGTTTGAATGTGCTGTGTTAAGATCGGGCTAGTGCGTTTACACACTTCCGTATCAACACGCAATCCATACAAAAGTACAAGAAAACGATTCTAAAAAAATCATACGCTACAAATTCTTGAAACATGCATAAAATTAATAGGAAAAATGCTCAATTCCCACCATATTTACTATAATAACTAGGATTAATAGGTATGATGAAAATTAATTTTTTTAGGGTTCCGTACTTACCCAAAGGTTGGAAGCGCTATTACTAAGACTCCACTATCCGTCTGTCTGTCACCAGGTTGTATCTCATGAACTGTAATAGCTAGACAGTTGAAAATTTCATAGATGATGTGTTTCTGTTGCTGCTATAACAACAAATACTAAATAACAGAATAACGTAAATATTTCAGGGGGCTCCCTTACAAAAACCTGACTGGTTGCTTTAACTTTACACTTCATTTTTATCCGGCGCCATACCTACATAATAGTGCAAACTTAACTTAACCCGGCCAGTTAAAATGGGATAGGTATTTGTACTGAACTCTCGGTGCCTGGTTTTTTTTTTCATAACATATTGAACTATTTATTCAACACACCCTGGAAATGAAAAACCGTTCAACAAGTTGTGGAAGTTTGCATGAAGAAGTACTAATTCTATTTACGCACATTTTGTGAATATAGCTATGCTTATAGAAACTTCAAATTCTAAGGTGTTCAATTCAGCCACGGTTTCTTTAACCCCCCTGTATAATTACTTGATATTTATTGAGTTGCGCTACGTAATTGAGTTCCAGGCATGGTGTATGGCTGCAGTAACTCGTTTGGATTTATAATGGTAAACGGTGGAAAATGCATAAATACGTGTAAGTTATTAACATCAATTAAGTCTGTAAAAAGCCCTTAAGAGGCCTTATTCCTTTTAGATTTTATTTTGTTCATATTATGACAAATATATTGATAATTTTAACCAATTTTTAAATCAAATCAGGGAAATGTATTTAATACAAATACAAATACAAATACAAAATCATTTATTAACATAAAACAGCTTTATACATTTTAAGAATATCCATCAGTGACCAAACTAGGCTGAGCCTGTATCTTGGCCATCTGCGAGTGCGGTTAACAAGAGAGAATTATAAAACAAAGAAATTATAAATTACAAAAGTTTGACGTTCGATATTGAATTATTATTATTATTATCGTATGGCTTTATTTATTTTCGAGTCTGTTTACAAATTAACATCCAAGTTCTTCGCCCATATTGAATAAAAGTTTAAAATTCGAGGCTTTAACTTATTCTAAAATATTATTATATTGAAAAGTACAATACAATGCACGGAAACAAACGAATGTGTTTGTGTGTGTGTGTGTGTGTGTGTGTGTGTGTGTGTGTGTGTGTAAATGTGAGTAATATGTGGATATGTGTGTATAGGATACCACTGGTTATAATAAAACCCTGGTGGACGTAACATGGTTTACGTAATTCTTGTGCAATTCAAGATCTCTTCGGTAGCACTGTAAGTCAACGTAAATAACCAATGTTTTACTATCATTTTGGCTCTCGGGACTGAAAGAAGTTTAATATCGCAGTAGTTGCAGATATAGTTATATATGCAGCCATGCGCGTAGGCTGGTGACCGAGCTCGCGAGAGCGGACCTGCATGGAGGTAGCGGAACCTTGTAGGTGCGCTTTCGCAGCATTTCCTTGTGCCCATCGGAATTGAGTACGGCGCCATGAGTTCGAATCACTGCCTTAATGACGAAAAGCTGCCTCACACTCAGTAGATTTGTCTCGCTGTACAGCAGGTCAGTAGGGTACCGAAACGGCTTTTTTAGCATCACCTTTAATACTGCTCTCTGAGCACGTTCAAGAGGCAGCAGGTGGGTCTTTGCCGCGCATCCCCAGACAGCCGCCCCGTAGTCTAGGATAGACTGAGCTACTGCCTGATAGACCAGGCGCAGTGTATCAAGATCGGCACAGTTCCGAAGTCTTCATCACAAATATAAGCTTCCTTACTCTTGAGGCAAGAGTCGTGATATGCTGTGCAAAGGAGAGATGCTGGTCGAATAATATTCCCAGGTACTTAACAAAGTTTTGCCTCCGAATTACCTGACAAGAGCAAGCAGAGACTGAGCCAGTCTGCTCCAAACGACCCCTATATGCGCAGGTGTGAAATTTGATGTTTTTTTCTACTAAAGGTGATGTTGCTGACGTTTTGGAAAAGGCTACAAAGCTGGTTTTGTCAACGTTAAGTGTAAGCAGATTATTATTTAGCCAAGAGCCCACCCTTGCCAGCGCATCCTCAGCTCCAGAAAAGGTGTCATCCCACGTCTTGCCATTCACAAGTATCACGGTATCGTCTGCATAGCAGATGAGACTTGCATTCGGTATGGTAATGTCAAATCATTTAATATTTGTAAATACATATTTTTGAGTTCTAAAAGGTAACGTAGCTATTTCATGCTTTCATTGCGTGCAGTCAGAAATAAGTAGTTAAAAAAAAACAGTTTACTCCGTGAATTTTGTAAATTTTAGACTCACTTGGTTTTAATTTTTATTTTAATGATTCAAGATATTTTTGAAAAAATAACAATCGATAATGTATTCGTCCCTTATTTTATTAAAGACATAAAGATGACTAGGAATATAATACCAGGATGACAAATAGTTAGTCGGTTCTCATCAACGTCCAAATGTTTTGATTACGAGACAACAGACAGACAGACAGACATCAGACTATCATCACCGGCACAAAGGCGCTGGCGAGGCGGAACAACAATCGGTCCAGGGTTCAAGTTTCATTTGGGTACGAATGGGACAATGTGCTGTAGGCCGAGAGGTACACACATATCTTAATGTAATGAAAATGGATACCTATTAGTAGGGTACGCCACGATGCTAACTCGGGATTCACTCGAGCGTCATAGAGACCTATTGGGTTGCGAAGCTTAGATGATAAAAAGAAAAAAATGTCATATAAGATATACCTTTTCATCGGTGGGGGGAGCAGCTACAGATTTTCAAAAATGTAAAAAAAAACTGTTGCATGGACATACTCGAGCGCGTCAGATATTGATAGCATCCATGTCCTACACATTTTTAAAGATGTACGCATGTTAAACTGATTGTTTCCATGATGGGGGTGGTCGTACTTAAGGGTTGAAAATGAAAAAAAAAAATTTTTTCATCGGGCGCGTCAGATTTTCTAAGGGGATGTTAAGTGAACCTAAGAAAAAGCTCTTATATAATAATCTGACGATTTGGATGTGACGCAAATACTCAAGCGCGTCAGATTAAGATATATATGGTTCATCTTTATGCCCTAGACGTGCTGTCTCATAATCTGACGATTATCTGGCGGGATTCGCCTAATCTGACAATTAAAAAAATTAACAGGAACTTGTGACTCAGAGCACTCTCCTGAAACAGGAAAATGTGACTCGGAGCACTCCCCAGAAGCAGGGGCATGTGATTCGGAGCTATTCCCAGAAACTTCCGATGCACTGTCATATACCATTATACGTTGCCGCTGTTGTAAATACTGAAAGACTCGCGGTATTTTGATTGCTATAAATAATTTATAGCACTGTGCGTGATTTACTTCATTTAATGAAGATTCTCTCGAAAGTTCAAGATTATCGTATGTTGTTCGGGATTTCCGGAGAACCGGTTTGCTCCGACTATATTCTAAAATATTTACACATTTTTGTTTGTAAAGTAGTTTTACCACAAAATACACACTTTATATTAATATCACTCATAGTACAGCTGCCGGCAAGCTTTTAGAGCATAATCTTGACTGCGCAGTAGCCGATTTACGTACAAATGTAGGTACATTCGCAAATCTGCCATTTTTGTTCTAAAAGTTGCCGGCAACTATTAATATTTAATAGTGCTAGTACTTTAGTGTTGTAAACAACATGATCAACTGTCATGGCGTCATTGGCAACAGAAACCAGAGTGGAATACAGGCATCACGTAACTGCACGCATTATACTTTATCGATGAATTTTTGTTACTTTGGCTAGTGGAAATCGTCAGATTATATATTTTCCGTTATCATTGATTCATTCCCTTTTAAATAAAAAAAAATTAGCCACGCTCGAGAATGTCGAGATGAAGTTTTTTTTTACAACTTTGTAGCCCTCCGCCTTCTTTACGTCACCTTTAAATTGTCAGATTAGAGGAATATACACGTTTTAGCATGTAACTAACTCACCCTACCTTAATCTGACGCGCTCGAGAATTTCAGATGAACAATTTTTTTTTACTAATCTGATCTTTTATCCTTGACGGGCGGCCATATATATGAGGCTCATATTTGGTGGAAGTACTTAACTGGGTATAAGGTATCCCCCTATATATTAATCTGCCGCGCTTTAGGTACTCCCGAAATCCCCTCTTCGGCTCTCCTACTATATGTAAAAGCTATTTTTTGTTTACCATCTGTTTTAGGTTAATGTCCTTCAGCTCTTCCTCTCCTAGTTCATCTAGGTTCAGTTAGGTTAGGTTAGATTTGTTTCATAATTATTTAGAAAAAATCACGGTTTTGGAAACGGGCAAATAATAATTTGGCGAAACGTTACAGATGACGAAAAAAATATGCATTTATGCATTAAAGTGGTCATGTTCTTTGACTAAATTTTATTTTGTCGTATTAATTTGATTCAAAACACTCACAAGTGACAAGGGCATTAGTAAGTATTCTGATACCTACTAGCAACACAGAGAAATGAATTGACAGAACCAACCAATCATAACAGGGGACCCACGCGCGGGCAGTTTTCTCGCGCAAAGGCTTTCCATAGCCATACAGCGTGGAAATGCTGCCTGCGTCATGGGCACATAAATATATTTTAATCTTAGTTTAATTTTTAGTTTGAATGCCATAAATTTGTTATTTCTTATGTTTTATTTTTGACCCATAATAAATGTTAATATATTATCATTAACGTGATGAAGTCGAAAGAATCATTCCGGAGTAGCATACCTTGTTTTCTTATACAATGAGTTTTTTGCGGCTCTTCACTACTTGCGAAGTTGGGCAAATATTATATTGTGGAGTAATTACTTTTAGCAATTTTTGTCCATAAATCTCTTTTTTTTATGTGGGTACACACCACAATTTTTATATTAAATCATTGATACAAAGATCAAAGCTTACAGAATTTTTTTAATGCGTAAAGTGGTGGAAGAGTAACAGGAAAGAAGCCGGCACCTCTGGTCTCTGGATATTGATGGTCTGGAGCGGCGATTCAGAGGTGCCGGGTTCAATTCCTGGTCTCTACCACCAGGTTACGCATTTTTTTTTGAGCTTTGATTTTTACATTAAGGGTTAATATTTTCCACGTCAGCTCTTGCACTACAACATTATGATGAGGCCCGCGTGGCCAGACGAGCTTTTATTTTGCCATTTGGTGCTTTCATAAATACTTGTTGATATTCGCGACCCGGCGCATTTTGTCTGGAACAGAAAAAAAAATGTACACCCGTCTTTTGCATTTTTTACTCGGCTGGAGCTTCTTGCATTTCTTCTTGACGTTTAAAATACTTACACTCGTAATGTACGTTTTGACCAAGCGATTGAAGCCTCCAGGCCCAAAAACTTAAAATACTTTTGTATTTGTTATAATAGTCACCATAGTAATGCATATTCTTTGATTTCATGTGTAACTATTACCGTTTAACCGTTAAGAAAAAATACAAAAAAAAATGTTTATTGTGTCCGAATTTAATTTTTAATCTTAAATATATATATATTTTGAATTAATGCCGCGATTCACCTAATAAATTGGGTAATACGTAAAAATAATATTTTTAAATATGTGTTGTAAAACAACACATTTTTATTTTTATAAATATTGACGCAGAGGTAAATTATGAAAGAAAAATGTAACTTAATTGCTCAGTTGGGAGAGCACTGCGTTGAAAACGTAGGGTCTCAGGTTCGAGTCCTGTTTACATTGTAGGAGATCACGTTACATTTTTCTTTCATAATTTATGTGGCAATATCTATTTATAATCGTAAAAAAGGCAATTTAAGATAATCATTTCATCCAATCCAAATTCTTTGTTTTTATTTCGTTTGATTGTTTTTCTCCTTAGTACGGCATGGGCCAAAATTTTTTTCGTATGCCTGAATTATGGATTCGGCTCTTATTACCTACGGGACGCATTTATCAACCAATCCTTATTTAATTTTGTGAGCAGGATAACTATATATTTTTCTGACTATTCTATTTTTTTTTTGACAATTAAAGTGAGTACAGCTCACAGAGCCAAATAAAGAACATCGATTATAGATACAATCGTTTCTGAACAGGAAACAAGTTTTAGAAGAAACGGGAACCCGTTTTTTTTGTAAACGCCCATCTATCCAAGAACAGTATTCCCAATCGAGCAGGACATAAATCCCGGTAATGGGAAGTCCCCACAAATCACTTAAGGCGCGCGTCGCAAATAAATAAAACGGTACTAAGCTGGTATGATTTGTCGGAGGGCTCCTTAACCTATACAGGGTGTTATGGGCCGAAATGTTTCTCCGTTAGACATCAAGGGCTGTGCACTGTAAACTTGTAAAGAAGTATCGTACTTATTCATCTATTTAATTCCTTTATGGTTATTGTGGTTGACATTCCCATGCATTAAGTGACTAAAATTATAAATAAAATTAAATTTACAAACCCCTACATCAATTTACTTATACTAATTGACTATTTCATGCATTTTCTAGTCATAACTGGCTATCTGACTGATGAAAAACCCTATTTACTCAAAAAAGCATGGACAATGTCGAAAATAGTAACGATTTTTATAACGACGAAAAAATAAGGCCTACACAAATCAGGTCGTAATTACTCGTATATACTTCTTTTTTAGGGTTCCGTACCCAAAGGGTAAAAACGGGACCCTATTACTGAGACTTGGCTGTCCGTCTGTCACCAGGCTGTATCTCAACAACGGTGATAGCTAGACAGTTGAAATTTTCACAGATGATGTATTTCTATTGCCGCTATAACAACAAATACTAAAAATAGAATAAAATAAATATTTAAGGGGGGCTCCCATACAACAAACTTTTTATAGATTATTATATATGTATAGGTACGGAACCCTTCATGCGCGAGTCGGGCTCGCACTTGCCCATTTTTTTTATTTAACTTTTAACAATGTAATATTACTCGCCATACTGTGACGTTTAATGGCGAGAGGCGCTGACTTTGTCCTTAACTATAAAATTTAAATTGCGAATTTAATACACTTACGAGTATGAGTATGAATTGTACTTTAATGTTAATATCGGCTCCAAAGCTCTCTTAAAGTCCTACCCGGCTATCAGAACACCAATGCCTACCTATATATTTCTGAAGAAAATGATTGATCGTTTCGTAACGAAAAAAAAGACTAGTTTAAGAACGGAACCTGATCAGATCGGTCAGAAAAGTTGGCCGACCTGATCAGAGATCAGATATCAGCAAAGTATCATATATTAATCGTAGGCATAGGCATTTTCTAGCGATAAAAAAGGCCTACTATTTAAACTATTTTCTAAATTGTCTCTAGTTGCAAAAACGTCAGTTGCGGTTAAAAACTCATATTCCTCAGTCTTTAAGTTTTTTTTTTACCTTGTTAGTTATTAAAATTATTTAGCTTATATAATTACTGTTGTTGTGGATGAACTAGTCTTTTATTTATTTATTTATTTATTTAATCTTTATTGCACAAAAGAAAACTTATCGTACTAAAGGCGGACGTAATGCCATGAGGCATTCTCTACCAGTTAAAGTCCAGTTTTATCTATCTATCTACTTTTTAAATTGTCACTTGTTGCAAAAACTTCGTACAATATCTAGATTCTTACCCTAATCAAGGCACACCCTGTATGCATTCGGTTAAGACACCAATTGACTCCCTTCACCTTGCAAAACAATATATTAATATTTATATTTTAAGAAGGGGCCCTTTTAGTGTCTCGCGATACATTCTTAGAGAACCCTCGTATAAAAATAACTCTTACCGTATATAACGTAGAATTTAATTTTGTTTACCAACTTTGATAGACTAAAATGTTTCTAGGCGCAATTTTACAAGCAAATTTCGATTTTATATTTAAGAAATAGAGTTAGTATTAGAAAATTGGAATTTGCGCGATGGAGTCGATTTTGTCGCTTTTGTTTTTGAATTATTTAGTTTTAAAATTATGGTTTCTTTGGAGAATTGAATAATCATATTTTATGACAAAGGTAAGTGTATTTTATGTAAGTCGTGTGATTTATTGGTTGTGGGAACTGTTGCATGTGGCGCAAGATAGAGTTCGTCATGGAAAACCTAAGGGGAGGCATGCCTCTTAGGATCATAAGAAGATTTCATTTGAAGATGTGTCTAACAGTTATAAATAACCAAAAAAAAAACATATTTACAATGTTAAATTCAGAAGTGGTAAAAGAGGGGATAAAATACTAAATATCTGGGGGCACGGTAGAAGAAATTAATCATAAAATTAAGTTTATGTCTTCATGATAATATATATAAACTTAATTCCTATATGAGCCAGACATAGTCCATTGGACTTATTTACGGTATTCTATGAAACGGCCAAGCCATAATTTTGAAACGAAAGTGTAGGGTTAGTATACTCAGGGCTTAGGGGCTTGGCTTTTCCTGGGATCTGATAACTTTTTACAGCGAAAGCGTTATGAGCATGTGAGTCTTGGCCACCAATTTAACATGAGATGTTTTTGGTGGGATAGTACCGTCCTCCTAATACTAATTTACAAATAAAAGGATTATAAAAGAAGATTATTATTAAAAGGTAAATTTGAATTTGCTTTCGGAATCGTCATAATTCAACAAAACAATATGCCTGCTCGTTTGTAGTAGGGTAGAGCAAGATTTTTTTTTTAAGAAATTCAACTCAGAACGTTGCATTAGGCTGCCATGTGTATGAGAAAAATACTAATAAAAATATTCAACACTATTGCGACCCATATTGAAAAAAAAAATTAACAAAATCTTGTTTTTGTTTTAATGAGTTAAGTGAATTTGTTCTTAACACATTACTCGAAATAAACGTATGAAATGAGCTCAAAACATAGGTATTTGAAGTTGAAACTCTTTTTAATAAATCTAATACTAATTGTTTAAAAAAAAAACCGGTTTCGATTTTTACCATCCCAGAGTAAAAAAAAACTTTATAGCTCAGTTAGAGGGCTAAAACATTTTTAAAATAAATTGCATATATATTCATAAATATCTTATCTAAAGGCAACATAATACTAAGGTTCCAGGTTGATCAGACAACTTTTTTTTTTTTCATACATCTACGCTCCACCCTAATATAAAGCAGAACAGGGTGTTTTACAACCCACGCCATATTGCGGATTTTTAGTGTTACTAATTTAAATTTATTTTACTGGGAACGATAATTTGTTGATGACTAACGATGAAAGTCGGTGAATGTCACTGATGTGAACAAAGAGGAAACAGGACTAAATATTCCGCAAATTTCAAGTATGTTTTCCATAATAAAGCCAAACCTATCCACAGTGATGACAGTATATTTTTTAATGATGTATTCTGTTGCCGCTATAACAATAAATACTAAAAACAGTTACTTTTTTTTAATATGTGACATGAAAATTGAAAAATATTTTATAAATTAATGAGTACGAGTATGAGTACCCGACTACGGGCAACCAAAAAAGTCATAACCCACTATTTCTTCCGCACGGACGTAATTCTCAGACACCATCTATTTTGCATCTCTGTCCGTTACAGTCCCCCCGCGCTGTCTCGTGATGTATTAAAGGGGGGAGAGCTGTGACAAAGCCTTTTTTAAACAACTGTAAAGCGATAGAACGGACATTATACTGTTGTTGTTCTCTTATTGCATCGTGTTTGTGTCAGGTGTGAATCTTACTTTTCTTTACCTCGTGGCTAAAGATCGTTGTGACTAACTTTGCTTTGATTTTAGTAAACATTTTTTTTCAGATTAGATATAGAGGTCCTATATAGGTATACGCTCTCTTCACAGCTCGATCCTCACCCATCCTTTCCACTTGGCCAAGCCAGCGCAGTCTAAAAAGGAAGACATCTAAGAAGTGAAACTCTTTGCAGGCACATGTGTTTCCTCCTTATAACATGGGACCCTTCAAGCGAAGCGTGAGGAAGCATCTCTCGGGCCAGCATGGTAGTGCCAACTGACAAGGCACCGTTGGTTTCTTGTCAGTTGCCATTGCGACTTAGGCTCCCCTTTTTGCTTACCATCAGGCGAAGTGGAGCCACTATGTTGTGCCAATATAAAAAAAAGTCTAGCCGATTCGAACCCCTTCGCTACCGAAACTATATTTCGTAAATATATATCCGTCCGGGTGTTTATCCCACGGTTAGGGACGTTTCAATCCCTCGCTTCAAGCGGCGGTGCTACTACCGGTAATCTTAGGGAGTATAGGGAATAAAGTGAGAATGCGGTGGTTTAAGTAAGCAAGTAAAATCATCTGTAGGTGTTCAGCTATTCATGTGACAAAATTGATTAAAATTTGTCAAGCCGTTTCGTTGTGATAAGCGGACAAATATTTTTTTATCAATAGGTATACATACTCGTATAGCTACGACTGACCCCTCGCGCCGAATAAAGCCCTGCATCGTGCTTTTAAGATTATTCCAGAAAAAAACGATAGAAAACTGATTTTCAATGCAATTTTAGAATTGATCATCTGAAAGAAATCCCATGCAGGGGCATTTTACTTATCTGCAGTTTTTATGTCTTTGTTAAATTGTTATTATGTGCAATAAAGAGTTTCATCGTCATCATCAGATAGACGTCCACTGCTAGACAAAGGCCTCCCAAAGTCATCCAATCCCTGCACACGATCCTAACGGTCGGTCCACCTTGTTCCCCCGCCTTCCCACGCTGCATCTTCCGCGGACGGTCATTCAAGAAACTTTCTGCCCCACCGGCCGTCGGTTCTACGAGCAATGTGCCGCGCCCTGCTACTTAAATTTACATTCATACATACGTAGTACATGTATCAATAAAGTTTTATTCGAGCTTTCTTGCACTCGTACTTTTATAATAATATAGAAATACAAGTTTAGTTATTCATCCCTCATTATTAATTCATCCCTGATTTATCCTGATATGGAATGGAAGTTAAATGCGACTTTTCTTGAGCTCGTAGTTACGCACCAACGACTGATTGATAAAAATGACTCCCGAAACATGGAAGCCTCACAAAACACCGCTGACGTTATATGTCCACCGGGGGCTGTATGTCTGTCGCGTACATAAAACATAGTTCGGAACAAGCGAAGTTGAGATTTTTCAAGATGGTGGAGGTATAAAAAAAAACAATTTCTCAAACATGCAATGAAATGTAGTCATAACGTGCGTTATAACAGGCTTCAAAGTATCACGTTTCGGGCGGAACAACTCGAGAGAACTGTAAAGGAATTTCATACAAAATTGAAGGCCTAAGTAATTTTTTTTATGCATGGCGTCTGTGTTCATAAACAGGCTAAACAGCTGAATTATATTTATTTTGATTGGTGTATTTTTTTATTGCATATGTTTGTGAAAAGCACTATACATGCCTAGCCGTGAAAAGGGCTTGCCGGCTTCGAATCACTATCCGTCTATACCTACTCACCCGGCAAGACCTTTATCATCTGCAGTAATGTACTATTATTCAGTAGGGTATTTTTTGTTTCTGTATTTTAGTAGAATTTTTATTCTAATTCTGATTTGATTAAATAAAAGTGTAATTTTGTATAATATATTTTCATTTAATTACAATAAATATCGATCGCTCAGTCACCTACGTTTAAAAGTGATGTCTCGACTAATAAGTCATTTAATAATTGTCAGTTCTAATAATAATTAGAATTAAGTATTTTACATTAAATGTTATCTACTTTATTAAAGAAAAAAAACACAAAATAAAAAGTATACAATAACTATACCTTAAGAAACGTATGATCTAATTAAATCTAACTTAAACTATTGGGACCTAAACTATATACCTAAACCTGATCATTTCTCAAAAAGTTTGTACAAAGTTAAGACGTCAATTAAAGTTAAATATTTTTTTTTTGTTACCAATTTTCTTTATGATTCCCAGTACATTGATTTCAGATTATGTATAAATAAAAAGTATACCTAAGCATAATAGGATCTTAATTTTATTGTCAACCAGTCAAACAGAGCCATAACAATGATATAAAATTACTAAAATAATTGGTAAATAATTACTAAAATAGGAAATATACATTGAACTTTAATTGACGTCTTAATTTTGAACAAACTTTTTGAGAATTGCTCACCTATACTTTAAAATATATTTCTTTTCCACCGTACGGCGGCCCGCGGGGCACTAGCCCGCCAATTATTGCGGAACCCATCAAGTATCTTTCGCGGCAACGGCGGGATACACGCAATTCGGGTGAGTGATACTACTTCTTTTTTTAGGGTACCGTGGGCGAATAGACGAACGGTCCACCAAGACCAGAACCTCTAGCTGTGAATTGCGACTCTTCGTCGCGCTTAATTACCCCTGTGAGTGTGGGCGGAGATTAATCCCATTAACGGGTTATACTCCCACACAAAGACCGACTGATGGTATTTTTTTTTTATGTCATAGGGGGCAAACGAGCGAACGTATCGCCAGTGAAGGCTAACCAGCCCTGATACAGTTCAATTCAAGTCTTAAAAAAAAAAATTACATCATATGTGCTGTCACTTTCTTTTCAATACCGTGCGAGCATGACAGGTGATTCTGAGTCAATCGAAGTCGCGGCAAGGTATGCCAGACTTGCTGGGGTCCTATGATGGTTGCGTTTATCATGTGATAATAATGAAATAATGAACTTTATTCTGCAAGTAGGCCACAAGGGCACTTTTACATGTCTGAGTCTACCGGCATTTCACAAGAGGAGACCACTGTTGAGAAGAAACGCCGAAAGAAACTCAACAGTCAGTAATTTTTTCAGAAAGCATAAGTACTTAACTATTACAATGATATGAACTTAACTATACGTAGTTCTACAAGAAAACATATTAAAAGTGTATTTTAAGACATAAGTGAGGAAAAGTGTAAGAATAAAATAGAAACTACAAGAAAGCCTGACGGTTTATCACAATTTATGTACGTTTGATATGCTTTCTTATTAGAACTGTGTCCCTTAAACTAGTTAGGTACAATCTAAGAAGGAGTCAGCTACGCGGTTTCTAGTTCAGGCCATACATTTTTGTCTGTCAGATAGTCCTCTACTGTATAATATGCTTTTGACATTAGAGATTTTTTTAAATAACTTTTGAGAGATGGAAAGGCTAATTTTAAAACATGATCAGGTAACTTGTTATAAAAATGAATACATTGGCCTAAAAATGATTTACTTACTTTACGAACACGAAACTTTCTAATAGCAATTTTATTTTTATTTCTAGTGTTAAAACTGTGGACATCGGAATTTTTTGTAATGAATCTAGGTTTCTAATAACATACATAATATTCTCATAAATATATTGGGACGCTACAGTTAAGATGTTTATATCTTTGAAAATGTCTCTTAAGGAGTCACGAGAATTTAGGTTATATATAGAACGAATGGCTCTTTTTTGTAGCACAAATATAGTCTGAATGTCAGCTGCTTTGCCCCAAACCAGAATACCATATGACATGACACTATGAAAATAACTATGATAAAATAAGCGAGCTGTATCAACATTACTCAATTGTCTGATTTTCCTAACGGCGTACGCCGCTGAACTTAATTTACCTGCAAGCACTGCTATATGTGGACCCCATTGCAAATTACTGTCCAATGTTATACCTAAGAATAATGCCTTATTCACTATTTCTAAACATTCACCATTTAGTAATATAGTAGAATCTACCGCCGTAACATTCGGTAAAGCAAATCTAACACATTTAGTCTTTTTGGCATTTAATAGAAGATTATTAGTAGTAAACCAGTTAAGTACTTTCTCTAGTGTGCCATTAATTTCCGCATAGTCGGTTGATTTCCGGTGAACCTTGCAAATTAATGATGTATCGTCAGCAAATAGTACTATATTACAAAGATTATCTACTATAGATGGTAAGTCATTTATATAAACCAAAAATAGAAGTGGACCTAAAATAGATAAATAAGTGACAAAGCATCTGTGACTCACACTCGTATTTTGTCAAAAAGTGACGGATGCTTTGTCTGTGGTATTTATCGCGTGATAAAAGCAACCATCATAAGCCCCATGACCTCCCTCAGTGGCTAAAAAATCTTAAATTGGTTTAAATATGTGATACCTATAATGCCTCATTAATCCATACATCACAATACGGACCAATGGACCAACGTTTTAACCTCTCCACCACCCTAACACGTTGTTAACATGTAAGTACCTACGCGTAATTTGTACTGATTTTTGTTTTGTGCAATAAAGTTTAAATATATGCAATAATTTAATATCTTGAAAAATCTTTTTACTGGCTCCGATAGTAAAACTAAAAAAATAATTGAAACACCTTTAAATAAAACAATTGAAACAGTAGCTTTCCAATAACAATTGTCAAAAGTTGTCAAAATGTAATTTTTCTCCGTCAAAGTTACATTTGTGCAAAGTACCCATTTTATAAATATGTATTAAAAAGATACACAGCACAAGTTTATGCCGCCACCCTGCATGAAAGGTTATTAACACTTTTTTCACATAATATATATAACGCGACAAAATAAACAATAACCCAATAGTAACACTTATACCGGGTTTTGCCTGTAATAGGAGCAATAAAGTAAACATAGATTCTTCCCTTGAAACTTAACAACATTTGTTAAACAACTTCTGAAAATAACGTTATTAAATGATAATTTCTTAGAATAATGTTTAGACAAAGAAGCAATGTATTGTGAAATGTGCAATATTAGTAGAGTGACAGCTATATCAATGCTCAGGGAATGTCAAAGTTGGACGACGTACATTGAAAACACTATTTCATTTGTTTGAAATAATGAATTTCTGAAAACTGTCTTTTTACAAGCTTTTATTTACTTTCACCTGTCCCGTTATCTGTAATGGAATTTTGCAAGTTTTTGATCCACTTTCCGGTTTCCGATTGATCTGAAATTTTGCACGAATATGCAAATCGCGTGACAATGCAATATTATGATGACGTGGAGCTGATCTGTGGTGTAACTGGAAGGTGGCCATAGAAACTCCGTAATAAAACTACATAACCCCATCGAGCTTGGGCTCGTTTGATTCGTCTTGATGAATACTTTGTCGTCAGATAGTTTCCAGGGTCTGATGATGGAGCCGGAAGGTGGCTCTAGGAACGGAAGCCTGTAATAATGCAAATCTACCGAGTTTGGGCCTTTTAGAATCGTATCAGTAATGCAATTGATATTATGGATGTTCAAGGAAAAGTACAGTCAGCTATAAAAGCTTGTCACAAAAATGAAGTTTTTGACAAAATTCTTATTTTTAAAGTTGCTAAACAAATGTTAATCATAAATTTATGAAACATATTTAATGTCTCATTTTTTTAATGTGGGTAGGTAGGTACACCACAATTTTCATTTAAGCATTAAATACAAAGATCAAAGCTTAAAGAAAAATTGATAAAGGAGCTACCTGGGGGAAGAGACCGGGAATCGAACCCGGTACCTCTGGATTGCCGGTCCAGCGCGTTAACCATTTCGCCACCCTAGCTCCAGGAAGATCTGACGAATTTTTCCTTATGCTTTGTGTTTCGATCTTTGCATTGTTTTATTTGAAAGGTTTTTACACCTTAGCGACCTCTATGTGAATACGTTAATATTCACAGTTAATATTCTCTTCCCCCAGGTAGCTCCTTTTTCAATTTTTCTTTAAGCTTTGATCTTTGTATTTAATGCTTAAATGTTAATCAGTTTGGAGAGTTGAGTCATAAAGTTAGTCGGTGTTTTAATTTATTTCTCCTATTACAAGCAACACCCGGTATACGGAACCGATGTCTTTAAGACCCACTCGTCCGCCATTTTTTTATTACACATATTTTACTGACACTTTATTCGATGGTTGTAACCGGAGTGGAGTTATGAGTTAGATCTGTAAATGTTTTACGAGCCCAGTAAATTATTGTACAACGATCAACTTTAGGATGTTCTTTATTACATGTTTTTGGTATTTTATTAATGTTGGCTATTTCATATAATGTGAGTACTGAAATGATCTCTCTAATATTTGGCAGTGTGTTTTTGTATGTTTGTTTCATATATTGCTATCGATACTGTACTTTTTGATTGCACATAGTGTGATATCTGTAGATTTTTTCTTCAATAAATACTTAAATAATGCCGCCGCGAGATGATCGACTCCTCCTCCTCCTCCTCTCCTGATGATGAATCGCGTACCGATTCGAAACATGTCGAGCGTTATTCGACTCTACGACGTGAACCAGTTTATGTATTTTAATATGTCACGGTAGTTTTCTATATAAAATCGATCACTACCTCAAAATCAAACCCAACTTACCTTTTGACTTTCAAAGTCCGTCTTCGCCCTAGCCCCTGTCCTCGCCAGGGGAGCATAAACATAATAAAATTAGACGCGCCCGTAAACAACCGGGAATCGAACCCGGCCGGATCATGCGACGCCTGTTATTTATGTCCGTCTGTCACTCACATATTAGCCCGCAGGGGTGCCACGAAACCAAACAAAAAATCGGTTAAAAACACTTGTTAAATAATTACTTTAAATTTAAGTCGACAGAAATACATTGGAACTTAAATAAGAACATATTTTTGCAACAATTTTTTTATTTTTATTAAAGCAGTAACGGCTGCTACTGTAAACCAAATGTTTACGATTAAGCGATTTTTTTTGTTTTACCTGGCCGTTAAATTTAAAGTTTTTCGCTTCATTATCAAGACTTTTATAAGTTTGATAAAAATCATATTTTATAAAAAAAGAAAAAAAAGACGTTACAAAAATATATCTTTAACATTTTTTTGTAAAATAAGTTGTTACAAACAAATATTTTGGTCATAAAATATTTTCGAAATTATTTATTTTTGTTTCAGTTTTTAGATTTTTTTTGCTTTTTTTTTCATTTTAACCGAATGATTATTCGTTTTTATTAGGAATATTACCTGTGTTTGTGGCAGCCCTGGCGTCCCTGAGATGATATTTGCCGCGCACCTCCGCAGTTTAACCTCTTTCTTTATTTATTAGCCGCATTTACATGCGGCTCCGGGTTCGAATCCGGCGTAAACCGGCGCCGTTTTATGGGCACATGGCTTTGTTTGCTATCCCTACATTGAAATTAAAATACATATTTTGTTACTAATAAAAAAACTATTTTTGCCCACGTATTTTTAGTAAGATATATTTCTTACAAAACTTTGTAAAAAAAAACATTAAAATATCTTTTCATGTTTTTGTAAAATAAGTTGTTCCAAACACATATTTTGGCCATAAAATACTCTCCATATTCTTTTTTGTTTAAAAATAAAACATTTTTTTAGATTATTTTTTAATTTTTTTTTCGAATTATAGACGCTTGTATTTAAGAATATTATCTGCTTTCTGGCAACCCTGGCGCCCCTGAGATGATATTTGCCGCGCACCTCCGCAGTTTAACCTCTTTCTTTATTTATCAGCCGCATTTACATGCGGCCCCGGGTTCGAACCCGGCGTAAACTAGCGCCGCTTTATGGGCACGTGGCTTTGTTTGCTTTTTTCCTTAATTAAATATTTAGAAATGGCTCTCGGGGCGTGGGAGATGGGATACTTGTGTGCGATACAAACTAGATATTCTGTGGGTTGCTGACTTATGGACAGACGGGCCTCTTTATACACGGTGTCCTGTATTTAGCTGACAACTTTTTAACGTAGTTATGCACGCAGGTGCATATTTTTGTATTACTTTGTTTGTATTTCGAACGACAAAATGTAACTAAATTACATGTTATGGTTATAGGAGAGGACACTAACATCTGTAACACAGGTTTCCACTTAGCTCAGAAGGCATGGACTCTTCTACTGATAAATACATAATGACCAATGAAAATACTTAACCCTTAAATGCATGAATTAAAAAAACACAATATTATAAAATATTATGTTATTTCAAATAAATGTTTCTAGTTTTCAACCAATAATTCATTTTTGTTTATGTAAGCTGCATCTTACACCATGCATTTAAGGGTTAAGAGATTTGTTTCGTTTCTGCTTGTATTCAATTTATTAAAGTCAGTAATGTAGACTTGTTTAATGAATATAATTATAATTCTATAAAAATAATTCTACTGCTTGGTTTTATTATTTTTGTATATCTTTATCTTATCTATCTTTATCTTTTAAGTCCCTAGCCCCATTAGCCGCTCTGGTCTCCTTTATTTTACAGGAGTTTAGTACTTGATTGTTTATAATATGAGAGATAAACGGATCATTAGACCTCTGAAAAAAAATGTTTTGGTTATCGTAAAGTTTAATACACGCCAGTTATTATTCTTTTATCACGCGATATATAAGTGCATGACAAGGCGTCCGTCACATTTAGACAAAATACGAGTGTGAGTGACAGATGCTTTGTCACTTAATTAACACGTGATAAACGCAACCATCATGGGTCCGCTGGTCTCCATTTTTTTCAACAGGAGTTTAGTACTTGTTAATAATTTGAGAGAAAAGCAGACGAAACCGCCCCTCTGACTCGACAGAATACCAGCGCCGTTGGCATTGCTACTAGCAAAACTAACAGAATTGCTGAGTGGAGTCTATTTCAGGTGCACATCTCTAATAATAATATTCTATTGATGTTATATCAGATTGGAAATGTAACTATTATGTTTTCCTGAATAAAGTTTCTCTATCTACCTATTTCATTAATTAAAGGTCACCTTCCGGTTCCATCAGACCAGCTCAATGATTTGCAAGATATGCGAGATAAAAAAAAAATTGAAAAAATAGGAGATACTGTCAATATCAAAAGTAGCTGACTATTTTAGTATGCAAGTTGAGATAAGACAGTAGTAAAATTTACACTAAATTTGATCTGACCGGTGCTAATAGGTATTTTCTAAAAAACGTGATCATCACACTAGACTACCACTACTATTAACTATCTAAACATTACCATGTTTATTTGTATATAATCTTTTTATCGATTCATATTTTTATGTGGTAATACCACATTTTTATTTTTATAAATAATGACACAAAGGTAAATTAAGAAAGAAAAATTGAATGCGATCCTCTACAATCCTACTTAGATTGTAGTGGATCGCATTCAATTACCATGTTTCATAAATGTGTAACTAGACAAATCCCAACCAACCACTATAATTGTCTATCCGAGGTGCAAACAGCGTGATACTACTTTTCTATTATCCCTAATCGGACCTGGCCTTAGGAACCCCAATGAAATCGATAACATGGATTCAATTACACACCCAAAACGTATAAAAAAGTCATATTTTCCACATATCATCTATGCACTTACGTCATTTTGATCAGAAGTCGTAAAGGCCCGGAATCACACTCGCAAAAAACGCCATATGTGTAGCATATGGCCTGTGTACTTATGTCCTTTTTTAAAGGGGTTGTACGGTCCCGGTGGGTTAGCACCATAGCCCGTAACGTGATCGTAAACTGGCTGGTTTACCCCAAAGGTCGAGGGTTATGTTACCCTACAAATTGGGGGTTTCAAGTTGGGAGAGGTAGCGGATTCTATAGCTTGGGTTTTCAGCCTACGCCATATTGCGAATTTTTAGAAAGAAAAGAATGAAAGAAATATGTACATTTATTCGTGACGTGACCATAATTATATATGAAATAAAACAATAAGAAACTATACTACTATGGCTGTGCTACGAAAAGGTCCCACTTCAGCATGATCTTCCGGTGGGACCATAGATGGCGCCACGGAGAGCTTTTAGTGGTAAGTACTCTTTTATTTTACTTGTAACGACATTTTTTTGTGTAACTGACGTGGAATGTCTGTGAATGTCACTGATGTCCTCTTTGTTTAAAGAGGAAACGTTACTAAATATTCCAAACATTTCAAGATTTTTTTGCACTATAAAACCTAAACTATCCACTGTGATGAAAGTTAGGTCATTTCAATTTAGTCTGTATTTATTTCGCAAGAAGAACAAAGGATTGAGCAGCAATCCGGTAAACAATGTTTTGAGTTTGGTTGATGACAAATCGTTACTGACGTTTAATAATGCATATATAAGACGTATGCACATTATTGCTATTATGAAAGATGAAATCTGTTTGTAACGCCACTGTCCCTGAGCAGGGCCACATAATAATTGAGTAAATGCAGAGGAAAAATGAAGAAACAGTTTAATGGAGCACAATCTGTAATGACATAGTTAGTAAAAGCGAGTCACATAATTCTGCTTATAAACAGATGTTTATACAACCAACAGATCAATGAATTTCTTTTTGAAATCCGAATGTCATTCTCAGTACCCACGGATTGTATATGATAAGACACTATTAGCTATTAAAACGGATCAACCATTAATTTATACTGTTGTTATTGTGCCTTGTGACTGTCACTTTTTCCTGACCGGTTGATCGGTCACAGTGAATAGGTACTAAGCAAACGCTTTAAATTTAAATTTCAATAAGAGGACCCACTAATATTTTATCTATATTCCTAAATTCTTTATGCATTTTTTACCCTACGTATAAATAATTGATAACGAACGGGAACGGTTGAAATAACTAAAATTTGGCGACTAATTTCCCCGCTACCTCTTGTGTCTCGCTCCACCATGTATCGAGGTATCGATGGGTAATGCGACGGAGTGAGACAAGACATTTTTACGATTGTAGTTCTTTTTTACGTGTGCTATAGTCGGTGTTATTTGAATTGACTACTAATAATAAAAATATGAAACAATTTACACACCACAATTTTTATATTAAACCAAGATCAAAGCTCAATTTTTTTTTGAAATCAGTTACCTGGGTAATGACCGGCAATCCAGAGGTACCGGGTTCGATTCCCGGTCTCTTCCACCAGGCATTTCAATTTCTTTGAACTTTGATCTTTGTATCAATAGTTTAGTACTAGTTACTACTTACTACTGTATGACATTCTTACTTGTTTTGTCGAAGATTGATTTAAGTAAGTATGATTTTCGAAAAAAATACTTCCGGTGATCTTTCATTTGTCAATAGAGGTCTCCTTTTGGGGAATGTCAGTAGATTCACAATTATTTTTACTGCTTTTAATCCTAAAAAAAACTGTAAATAATCATTGGATCAATCAATGAAGGTTGAGGATCGCGATTCAACGCGGTAAATGCAGCGAGCATGATGGGTATTTTTGGGATGTCGTATACTTTTGTTTGTCCGAAACTGTTTTAGCATAACATTCGTCTTCGTCTACTGGTTCTCGGATCGTTTGTTACATACGTCGTTTCCATGTAAAGCCCGTAGTAAGCACCCGAACCGGGCCACACGTGAAGACATGGATTTCGCAAGGCGCCGACGCAGCAGAACGGGAACCGCGCAGCTGCAACGTGACGCGCTTGGCATGCATTGCACCACCGTGTGAAACCGGCACTCTTGGTTCTTACATCGACCGATTGACACTTCCATTTAGTTATAAAATTATATTGTAATTTTTGATTTAAATTAAATTAGTTTAAAATAATTTCGGTTTTTTTTAACTCCTCCGGCCGTAGCCTTCGTAATTGGCGCAGTCGGTAGGATACTCACGGACGTTCGTGGGCATCGTAACTTCCGGAAATCGAAGATCGCGCTCGCGAGTCGCCCGGGTGACTTTTCGGCACCGTTGCTGAGTATCCTGAACCTGAAGAGCTGCTGCCGGGACGAGAGTATCCAGCCATCGATACGCAGAAAGGACCATGTATTTTATGTGAGTACTTTAGAACTGTTCTGAAGTTGCTTTCCTTTTCCCTTAAGTGTTTCCTATAACTTCCAAGATTTTTCATCCACGAGAATTCTTGTCACCCCCTAGGTTAGAGGATAATTCTAGGCATAACGCACAAGACGCGAATAGAGAGCTTAGTGAGTCGCCTAACGATTTAGAAAATAGTTTAGAATTAGAAAATAACTTGCAATTAGAAAACGATTTAGATATTGACGAGACCGCTAATAATTGCGTAACCATGCAAAACCTACATGATGTGAGTAAAGCTCTGCGGATGCTTCCCGAATTTGATGGGAACCCGAACGTGCTGACACGTTTCGTAAAGTTATGTGATCACCTGGTAGACCAATATATTAAACCCGGACCAGAACACGAATTCAATAATCTAATCCTCATAAACGGGATCCTCAATAAAATCTCAGGGCCAGCCGCCCGTTTGATAAACTCCAACGGAATTCCGGAAACCTGGGCAGGTATTCGGAATGCTTTAATTAATAACTTCGCGGATCAGAGAGATGAGATCTCCCTTTATAACGATCTAGCGCTGCTAACTCAGGGGTCTTCAACCCCTCAAGAATTTTATGAAAAGTGTCAGAATTTATTTAGTACTATAATTACATACATTAGCTTGCATGAGACGGTGGAGACTACCAAAGACTCAAAACGCGAGTTGTACCAAAAGTTAACGCTTCAGGCGTTCATACGTGGTCTCAAGGACCCATTAGGCTCCCGGATTAGGTGTATGAGGCCCGCAACAATAGAAAAAGCCTTAGAATGTGTTCATGAGGAAATGAACACACTGTACCTACAACAACGTAATGAACACTTCCCAGAAAAGAAAAACGTCCTTCAGCAAAACCAGCCACCTAAATTTGTTCACGTACCAACTTTCCAACCCTTTATGACACCATCAGCTAAACCATTCAATATGCCAGGACCATCCCGGCCACAACCTTTCCAGCAACAATTCCTGCAAAAACCTCAGCCGGCCCCAGTGCCCTGGAAATCAAGTTTTAATCAGCCTCAAAGGCCATTCCAAGGCTCGTCTCGCACCCAGCAAATGTTTGCCGCTCGACCTACAAATTATAACCCCCAATCTAATGTGTTTAAACTACCCAATAGAAATCAGGGCCCACAGCCCATGAGTGGTGTGAGCCACTTTGTAACTAAACAGCGACCTGTATTTCAAGGAAATCCGTCCTCCACAAATTATTTCAAACCACGCGAAATGAATTTCAATCAGTGCCAGGACTACTATCAATGCGATAGCTACCCTAACGCTTCTTACGAGGAGCAGTATTACTACGAAAACTATCCTTAGTCATGATAATTACCCGCAATTCGCCGAGACACCTTATTATAGTGAGCCGCAGATGCAGCTTCCGGAAACGGAATACGTGGATTATGCTAACTCAGTCAGGCGAATCCCCTGATGACCGCGAAAATTTTCAGAAGGTAGAGTCCTCAGACAAACTAAAATAGAAATAAATCTGCAAACGCAACGTCATCTACCCTACATACAAATTGCCGATCCCCCTTTAAAGTTACTTATTGACACCGGTGCAAACCAGTCTTTCATTAGCCCCGAAACGGTAAAACAATATTACCCTAACTTGCCCTGGAATTACGAGCCTTTTGAAATTACCAATGTCCACGCAACAACCCGTAATGATTATTCTATCACTTTACCTTGTTTCAAAGAATTTAGGGATCAAAACGATGTCACCTTATTCATTTATAAATTTCATGATTTTTTCGATGGGTTAATCGGCCTAGATTTATTAGATAAATGGGAAGCAAATATAGATTTAAAAAACAAAACTTTAAACACTAAAAATGCCAGCAACCCTATTGGAATGCATGACTCCCGTAACTGTAACTTCTATGAAACTATTATTCCCGCAAATTCATCTAAACTACTCCGTATTCCTGTAAATTCCCAATCTGGTGACGCCTTCATCCCAGAACAGTTTATATCGAATTGCTTAATTGGAGAATGTATTACACATGTCCATCATAATCGAGGTATTTTAGAGGTATTCAACCCTACAAAAAACGACATCGTGTTCTCTATGGACCGACCGGTAACCACGGAAGTATTTAATATCGAATTCAGCCCCACTGAAACATCAGTTCCCTTATCCCGAGCTCACGCGGTTCTGTCCAAGCTGCGGACAGATCACCTGAATATTGAGGAACGCACTAATTTAGAAAATCTTTGTTCTGAATACGCCGACGTATTCTACATAGAAGGCGAACCCCTTTCATTCACCAATAGAATTAAACATAAAATTAACACTACCGATGAGATGCCCATTTTTACAAAAAGCTACAGATACCCCTATATTCATAGAGAGGAAGTACGCGATCAAATATCTAAGATGTTAAAGCAAAATATAATTCGGCCTTCGGAATCGGCCTGGAGTTCCCCCATTTGGGTAGTCCCTAAGAAAGCGGACGCATCGGGCAAAACCAAATGGCGGCTTGTCGTTGACTTTAGGAAGCTTAACGAAAAAACGATAGACGACAAGTATCCTATACCAAATATCAGTGACGTCCTTGATAAATTAGGTAATTGTCATGACTTTACGACCTTAGACCTTGCCAGCGGATTCTATCAAGTCGAGATGGATCCAGCCGACATACCGAAGACAGGGTTTAACGTAGAGCATGGTCACTACGAGTTTTTGCGAATGCCGATGGGATTGAAAAACAGTCCATCTACATTCCAAAGAGTCATGGACAACCTGCTGAGAGACCTGCAAAATAAAATATGCCTCAATATTTGTATAGAATCTTTTTATCGATTCTATATTTTTTATGTGGTAATACCACATTTTTATTTTTATAAATAATGACACAAAGGTAAATTAAGAAAGAAAAATTGAATGCGATCTACTACAATCGAAGCGGGGTTTGAACCCGCGACCTCTGCGTTACCGGCGCATTGCTCTCCCAACTGAGCTATTCGACCGCTACGTCAGTCACACCAAATCTTTCATCCCTTAATCCTTTACGCTACTGGAGCGCCCTCTGCGTCATATATGTTTTTTGAAATGCTTATTGCGCATTAGCCATACCCTAGGATGTGCGTTTTACACGCACGATCCCCAATCCCCATTGCTTTACAGCAAATGTGAAGACTGCGAGAGAGATGGCGCTGTTCTAAATATTTGTATAGAATCTTTTTATCGATTCTATATTTTTTATGTGGTAATACCACATTTTTATTTTTATAAATAATGACACAAAGGTAAATTAAGAAAGAAAAATTGAATGCGATCTACTACAATCGAAGCGGGGTTTGAACCCGCGACCTCTGCGTTACCGGCGCATTGCTCTCCCAACTGAGCTATTCGACCGCTACGTCAGTCACACCAAATCTTTCATCCCTTAATCCTTTACGCTACTGGAGCGCCCTCTGCGTCATATATGTTTTTTGAAATGCTTATTGCGCATTAGCCATACCCTAGGATGTGCGTTTTACACGCCTCGTTAAATATGCCTCGTTTACCTGGACGACATAATTGTTTTTAGTACCTCCCTTCAGGAGCATATGGACAACCTAAGACAAGTCTTCCAGAGGCTTCGCGATTCCAATTTCAAAGTCCAGATGGACAAATCAGAATTCCTAAAGCTCGAAACTGCTTATTTAGGGCATATAATCTCAAAGGATGGAATAAAACCTAACCCCGACAAAATTACCGCTATTCAGAAATTTCCTATTCCCAAAACCCCAACGGAGATAAAACGGTTTCTTGGCCTTCTAGGCTACTATCGGAAGTTCATCCCCGATTTCGCTCGAATCACCAAACCAATGACCCACTGCCTTAAAAAAGGTTCCAAAATTAATGTAAATGACCCTGAATATGTAAGATGCTTTGAAAAATGTAAGACCCTTCTTACAAACGATCCCTTGCTTCAATACCCTGATTTTTCTAAAGAATTTGTTCTCACCACTGATGCTTCTAACCTCGCGCTAGGGGCAGTACTGTCCCAGGGACCTATCGGCTCAGATAAGCCGATCGCATTCGCTTCTAGGACCCTAAACTCCAGCGAAATTAACTATAGTACAATCGAAAAAGAGCTTCTTGCCATTGTATGGGCAACCAAATACTTTCGTCCGTACCTTTTCGGACGAAAATTCAAAATAATTACCGACCATAAACCCTTGCAATGGGTAATGAATCTGAAAGAGCCCAACTCTCGTGTAACACGCTGGAAATTAAAACTAAGTGAATATAATTTTGATGTAACATACAAGCAGGGAAACGGGAATCTTAACGCAGACGCGTTGTCCCGTGTAGAGATTCATAACGAAGAGGTAAGCTCTATGATTGCCAACGTGTCAGCAGGTTCGACCACGATAACTGTGCATACAAGTGACGAGAACCCCATCCTCGAAGTTCCAATAACTGATGAACCCCTTAATAAATTTAGCCGTCAGATAGTATTCACCATCGTAGGCGACATCAAACGTCGCCCAGTCGTGTCCAAACCTTTTGAAACCCACACTCGAACTTCCATACAACTCTCTGAAGCTAACCTAGAAGAAGACCTAGTAAATGCATTGAAGGAATACGTCAACCCCAAAGTTAGAACCGGAATTATGATTTTCCCGCCTCTGGCCATGTACCAAATAATCCCCATTATTCAAAGTAAATTCAAAAATTCAGCTATGAATCTCTCTCTCACCAGAACAGAAGTTGAAAATGTTAAAAACTATCTACGTCAACAAGAAATAATTCAGAAATATCACGATGGAAAAACCAACCATCGCGGTATAACCGAATGTCATTTAGCTTTGTCTCGTAAATTCTATTGGCCAAAAATGAAGGAGCACATTAGTAAATTTATAAATGACTGTAACATATGCGGACAAGCTAAGTACGATCGCAACCCGATAAAACAAAAGTTTCATATCGTGCCACCTCCTTCAAAACCCTTAGAAGTTGTCCACGCTGACCTCTTTACTGTACAGGCCGAAAAATACCTAACAGTAGTAGATGCCTTCTCGAAATACGGCCAAGCAAAGCATACCTTTTGAGGGACGCCACGGCTACAAGCGTAGTCCAAGCCCTCATGATATATTTTACACACCACGGAGTCCCACTGCGACTTGTGACAGACCAGGGTCCTGAATTTACGAATCAAATCTTTTCAGAATTTACCAAATTCCACCGAATAGATCACCATAAAGTTCTTGCGCATTCCCCAAACGACAACGGCATCGTAGAACGGTTCCACTCTACAATATTAGAGCATTTAAGAATTTTGAAACTGGAAAGAAAAAACGAACCCGCAATTAACCTAATGCCGTATGCAATTTTAGGATACAACAGTTCTATACATAGCTTTACCAAATGTCGCCCTATAGAATTAATAACAGGCCACTTTGATCCCCGCGACCCTCTCGATATTAACATATCAGAACATCTACTTCAACAATATCTACAGGATCACAAAGGAAAAATGTCCTTAGTGTTCGAAATGATAAACGAGTCCGCTTTACATCATAGAACAGAACTTACCGAAAATAGGAATAAAGATAGGGAACCAGAAAAGGAGTACGTTCCTGATCAGCAAGTATTTATTAGGAATCCTTTAGCCTGTCGACAAAAATTGGCACCCCGTTTTACTCAGGACACAGTGTTAGCCGATCTCCCTGTCCACATATACACGAAAAAGAAGAGAGGCCCTGTACCAAAATTCCGTCTGAAACGCTCCCCTAATTCTTCCAACTTGTTACAGAATACCACTGATCCTTCATCTTGTGACGGCGCAAGAACCAACACTTGACTCCCTGGATAATGGACCCAGGATTCTTCCTTTTAAATTGGGACCTACGAAGATTGTCTCCCATTACCACTCCTTCTTACAATTTATAGACCTCGATGACATTCACTCAAAACTTAATCTTGTTTCTTCACAGTTACGTGAAATAAGGACTAAACTTAATAATGATACCCGTTCCCTATACGAACCTCACCTTAGATTCTTGCTGCAAAAATTAAGTAGAAATACCGCTTTATTACAGTCATTCGAGCCAGGACGCGTTAAAAGAGGCTTGATTGATGGACTAGGGTCTATCATCAAAGGAATATCCGGCAATCTGGATTACACTGACGCCTTGAAATACGATAATGCCGTAAAAATCATGCAAGATAATGAAAACAAGTTACAGTCAGAAATTAATAACCATATCAGCCTATCCAAAGAATGGATGTCTCAGCACTCAAAGATCCTTAATAACATTGTTGAAAACCAGAATAATATATCTAAAGTTCTTAATTTGATACTTTCTAATGAAGCATCCCGAGATGAGGAATTAAATAAGTACGCACATTTTGCACAATACCTCTTAATATTAGGAGATAATATAGAGAGTTTATTCGATGAATTAAATGCACTAGAAAAGCTTTTAGCCTTTATCCATGCTAAAAGCCCGTTTCATTTTACGTTTAGTATAAGTTCCCTAGGAAATATGTTAAGTAGGTTACGAAGCCTTTATCCTAAAGATGAAGTTTTAGATATGGACTCTCGCGATTATTTCGACATAATTAAGTTAGGCTCGTATTATAAAGATAAGCTAGTAGAAGAGATTCCTATCTTTATGCCGGAAGACACTACCCTCTACCGACTTTCCGTTATACCCAATAAAAACCATAAGATCCTAATACCTACACTACCTTTCCTAGCACTTCAGGGATCAGTATCTATGTACATGGAGGCAGAATGCCCGAAGACCAAATCTTGGTACGTCTGCGAGAAAACTTCTCAACACTATATAAGCCACCAACCGGACTGCATCCAGCACCTTATCTTGGAACAGAAGCTCCTGCCATCCTGCCAACCAACCACCATCATCCTATCGAAGCTAGCCCTCGAGCAACTAGATGATCGCCACTACACCCTGAACTTTCCTGAACCAACAAAAGTACAGATAAGCTGCGGAGAGGAAAAGTACGAAGCCCTTCAAGGAAGTTATCTTACGGCCTTACCACTGAACTGTAAGATTAAGACTCCAGACTTCACCATCGCTAATATGAACGATTGCGTCAAGGGCCACGTCCTGAAAATGACTAACCTACCAGTCGAGGACAGCACATTGCAGGACAAATCTATACACCAGCTAGTTCTTCACACCACTGACTTGAAAAGTCTACATGCAGTTAACATGAAAATCTCGATGCAGAATCCTGAAAACCTCAACTCAATACCTAACGAATCTATATATCATACTACAATACCTATCTACATAATTATAATACTGAGTATAGCGGCAATAACTTCTGCAGCTATCCACCGCCGATTACGCTCTCGTCGTATCCAGTCTCCGAAGTTGGAAGTGGGAACCCTAGAAGAAAGCTATGCGATAATAGAGCCCGTAACACTATCGAAACGAGATGTAAAGATTGACCCTGCTAACATTCCGGCAACATTTGCGAGAACCCTCACCAAATAATTGCCGATCTCAGAGGGGAGGTGTTACATACGTCGTTTCCATGTAAAGCCCGTAGTAAGCACCCGAACCGGGCCACACGTGAAGACATGGATTTCGCAAGGCGCCGACGCAGCAGAACGGGAACCGCGCAGCTGCAACGTGACGCGCTTGGCATGCATTGCACCACCGTGTGAAACCGGCACTCTTGGTTCTTACATCGACCGATTGACACTTCCATTTAGTTATAAAATTATATTGTAATTTTTGATTTAAATTAAATTAGTTTAAAATAATTTCGGTTTTTTTTAACTCCTCCGGCCGTAGCCTTCGTAATTCGTTAGTAAATAAAATTTCCGGAGTGATGAAAATATGCCTATTTATTTTATGCGTAGGTACACATGATTCGGACAAACAAAAATATGCGCAAATAAATTATGACACATGAAAATATGCCTATTTATTTTATGTGTAGACATGATTCGGACAAACAAAATATGCGCAAATAAATTATGACATATGAAAATATGCCTATTTATTTTATGTGTAGACATGATTCGGACAAACTAATATATGCGCAAATAAATTATGACTAATGGTAATGAATATCTGCATTATCAAACTATGCGAACCTTGATTATGCCAAAACAGTTTATGCAGAAAGTCAATTCTGTGCAAAATTATGCCAAAACAGGAACCGTATTTTTGCGCCCGGGCGGGTTATTTAACTAAACAATATTTTAGATTTTTGTATATTATTATTATTGGTTTGAGATGGTTATTTTGTAATTTGCTCTTCTTAATTTGTATTATTGAATAAAAGATTTGTTCTTATTAAAACAAAATTATAACCTGTTGGACAACCAAGTAAAGAATAGATTATAAATAATAAAACATTAGTTAACTTTAAATAGGCACCATTGTTCTGTTTCAACAATTTTAGCCAGACAATAATGTCAAAATACGTACTTCAAAACAGCACAAATAGTCGTACTACATTCCCTTCCGTTTAAGAATGCTATGTAAGTATGCGAATGTGCCAGTTCTCAATGAGCTCACTGTACCCTGTTTCCAAATCTCCTAATATGCGGCTGATCCCGGATCAACTGAGCCCGTTGACAAATATACTCGTATGTGGTGACATAAACAGCCCAAGTACTCGTAATAACCTAAAACCTCATATATTAGATTAGATTATATTTATTTCACGCCTATAGGGATACATTATAAATTACACATAGTCAATTTACACGAATCTACACGGTGATCGTCAACATAATAAACAAATCCAGCAAGTCATATTTCATTACATAATTTAGAAAAAATAATGTCAAAAATTTCAAATAATATAGCAATTTAAATAATGTCGAATAAATATGTCAATAAATTCACTTAATATACATATACTTTGCATACGTCGAAGTAGCGTCGTTTCAATTTGAAATGATACAATTATAAATTCTAGCATCTTCTGTTTGGCCCTATGGTTGACTGGTAGTATGCCATTTGACATTAAGTCCCCCATTTGTACTGACTTTTGTTTTGTTCAATAAAGTTTAAATTAATAAATAAATTGTGAATTGTGAATTGCAATTTAGTATTAAGTCCGACATTTATAATGACTTTTGTGCAATAGAGTTTAATATTGTACAAGAAGTTACCCGCAATTTATTTATTTTTTTGGTTCGCAAATTCATCTAATTATTGTTTTTCTTTACGGCTTGGGTTTAAACGCCTACCAAATATGATTAAACGCCTACCAAATATATTGATAAATTACTACCAATAAATTCTTAATGCTCACCAAAACGGATGAATGCTCACCTCACCAAATAGTGTACCCCAAACTATTCTATAAATAAAGCAAATAATTCTTTTTCTTACATCCTATAAAACTAAATGCTCACCAAAATGGCTTTTTCTCAAACATCCAATGAAATGTCTTTACGTTCCTTAAAATAGGCTCGGAAGTATCGCTTTTTGGGCGCAACAACTCGAGAAGACTGTAAAGGGATTTCATACTGCTTTTCAGGCCTAGGCCTGCAAAGTAACTTTTTTTTTGTTTCAACAACAAGGTCATTCACACAGCTGGCTGGTTTGACAAAAAGCAGGTTTTGTTTTTAAAGATTGGTTGTTACACTTGTGGAAAAAAAAATTCAAGATGGCGACTTTTTTTTTTCAAAATTTCAAATTGGTGCTAGGCGGCTAAAACTCGGTATCGAGGGGCTCTCGGAGCTCAAAAATATGAATCTGAAATCTTGTCCGAAAATTCGGTCAAATTCGGAAAATATCGAAAAAAACGATTCAAAATTTCTAAATTCGTGCTAGGCGGCTAAAACTCGGTATCGGGGGGCTCTCGGGGCTCAAAAATATGAATCTGAAATCTTGTCCGAAAATTCGGTCAAATTCGGAAAATATCGAAAAAAAAAACGATTTTTTTTTCAAAATTTCAAATTGGTGCTAGGCGGCTAAAACTCGGTATCGGGGGGCTCTCGGGGCTCAAAAATATGAATCTGAAATCTTGTCCGAAAATTCGGTCAAATTCGGAAAATATCGAAAAAAAAAAACGATTTGTATGGAGAAAATTTCAAATTGATATAGCATAGCTAATAATGACTACCGCACATTATGGACCGTTTTTTAGGGGTATAAAAAAAAACTAACCTAACCTAACCCGGCCGAGCCGGATCTGCTCTGAAAGGTGATCAGGATTAGATGGTTACCTAGCTGAAACACTAATTTATGAAAACAATATTTGGTGAGCAAAACATCCATTTTGGTGAGCAAAACATCCATTTTGGTGAGCAAAACATCCATTTTGGGAAGCAAAAAGATATTTTTTGGGGAGCACTGTTTAGAGTGAATTTATATTAAATGGAGGCAATTCAATTTATTTGGTATTTAGTTTTGGGGGTATAGAAGCCATTTTGGTGAGCATTTAAATTGTACCCTTTCCTTACCGCAGTCGGGTAAAAAGTATTCTATAACCATTTTTGGATGTTCAGCCATACAAAAATTGTTTTGAATCTCTCCAGCCGTTTCGCTCAAACGATTTTGCCAATATCACTAATATCAACATTTTTTGGTACTTAAGTATATTACCTAGCTCATCCCCAGATGGTTACAGGATGCTTTTTAACCGACAAAGAAGAAAAAAGAGGGTTATGTTATTTTCTTACACGTGGACCAAGTTTGCGGTGACTTTTTAGTATTGTATAGTACCTATTCCGAAAGTACGCATATGTTTGAGTAGCAGAGAATTAAACATACGACGAATAATTCTAGGACTCAATATAGATCCGAAGATGATTTGTTAGAGTCGGGATTAAAAATAAATTTTGAATCTTTTTTAAGCCAGTTAAAAAAACTTGGCTCATGAGGCGGCTAAGAGTGACGCAACGTGCAATGGAAAGGGCAATGCTCGGAGTTTCTTCTCTCGGCGATAGAATCAGAAATGAGGATATCCGCAGAAGAACCAAAGTTACCGACATAGTGCACAGGATTGCACGGTTGAAGTGGCAATGGGCAGGCCATGTAGCCCGGAGAATGGACGGCCGTTGGGGCAGCAAAGTCCTAGAGTGGCGACCACGTATAGGAAAGCGCAGCGTCGGTCGGCCCCCGACTAGATGGACGGATGACCTCGTGAGGCTAGCGGGGAAACATTGGATGCGGTCTGCACAGGATCGCACTTTGTGGCGAGTCATGGGGAGGCCTATGTTCAGCAGTGGACGTCTGTGGCTGATAGATAGATAGATAGAAAAAAATTTGAAACCTTGTAAGTAATTCCCCGTTTGCCGCGAAGAGATTTGTTTCTCGATTATGGAACCAGGTGGTTGGATCGCATCATGCATAGAAGCACGCGACTTCGAAGACGGCTAAAAAGTATCCTATAACCATATTTGGATGTCCAGCAGGCTTAGCATATCTTGCCGCGACTTAGTTTGTCGCGCGTCTTAGCGTTTCATGTCTCGCTCGCACGGTATTGAAAGGACCGTGACACGTGACTCTTTGTCGCGCGACAAAGAGTCGCGTGTCACAGTTATGCTAGAAGCTTGTACCTAAATTGCTGTCTAGTCGTGTCGACGTGATGAGACAAAAAAACTTACTAAAAAGAACCGACTTCAAAACAAACTGACAGTTACATTTGAATCACCTTTTGAAGTCGGGTCAAACTAAGAACCTCCTTTTTTTAAATACGGTTTCTCCTAAGTGTAACAAATACTTTTCTGAAAACCGCATCAAAATCGGTTACATATATACATACAGGTCAAACTGAGAACATCCTTTTTTGAAGCCGGTTAAATAATACCTACAGATGGCGTTCTACGACTGACCTAAAATAATGATCCCTCATCATAGAAAACTGATTTGGTAAAAATCGATTTATAAAAATACAGAGACACGTGGCACAGGTTCGTCTGACAACTCTGGTTAAAATAATGAAAAGGGATGGCTCTAGTTACTGAGATGAGTATAGATTGCGCGACTCAAAAACATAAAAAATGGTTAAGTTTGTGTTATCACTTTTAGCAAATTGAATAAAAACAGTTTAAGTTTAATATTGCGAAAGGGCGATTCTTGATCACAATAAATATTGAGATCAAGGTCGATAAATATGGCAAATTTTGTACTCATATGCGAGTATTGCCTTTTTGTAACGTGCAATAAAGGTTAAATAAATAAATAATGCAACCATCTCAATTGAATAACGTAAAAATTCAGTTTTTCCGGTTACATCTTACATAAACCGCTTCTGATACGTGTTTGCTTTTAAATTCCATTTAGCGCAGCGGCGTGTGGCGGGAATATAAATCAAGCACCGCGATTGAAAAGGTTTCGAACATCTGGAAAATTATTTTAAACCGTAGAAACCGTTCACTTGATTTTGAGTTCTCGGATGTTTCGTTATAATTAGAAACTTACCAGAAGGTTCTCGCAACTTCGTCCGAGTAATGTACAGTCGCCATCAGCGGGCCTATGTTGGTTGCTTTTATCACGCGATAAGTAAGTGACAAAGCATTCGTCACGTTTTGACAAGATGCGAGTGTGAGTGATGCTTTGTCACTTATTTATCACGTGATAAACGCAACCATCATAGGCCCCCAGATATATCTATATCCCATCAAAAACATAAATGTAAAATGAGAGCCAAGTTCAATATCGCGTGCACTTCGCCGACAAAAGAATTGAGATCTGCCAGGGCGCCAAGTTCTTTGCTCTAAAATTTTTAGATGCAAGGACATGCGACATACTCAATGCATTTATTTTACTTGGGGAGTAATTCAATATCAAGATTTGACTTGGCTAGTTTTCACAAACTAACTAAATTTTATAAAAGTAACATAGTCATAGTGATAGTTCATTATCAAGCTAACAGTATAAGTAACAAGACGTACACTAACTTGCGTACTTACCTTTACGAAAATAGGTTAATGATTTGATTGATTTTGATTTATAATATAAATTTATATTTTAAAACTAGCCAAGTCACGTCTTGATATTGAATTACTCCCCAAGTAAAATAAATGCATTGAGTATGTCGCATGTCCTTGCATCTAAAAATTTTAGAGCAAAGAACTTGGCGCCCTGGCAGATCTCAATTCTTTTGTCGGCGAAGTGCACGCGATATTGAACTTGGCTCTCATTTTACATTTATGTTTTTGATGGGATATCATTACTTTTTGTACAGAAATTATTATGATGTGTAAATTACTTAATTATTATTTGTTAATTAGTTCTGTGTGCTATTCTAGTACATATTTTGAAAGTTTTGAACAAACAAAGAATTTTCCAAAACGGTTAGTACGTATTGGATTTTTATGTGCATGTATGTGTAAGTGTGTGCGTGTGAGTGTATATGCTATTCTAGTATATCTTTCAAACAAAAAAAGAATTTTCCAAATCGGTTTATAAATGACAGAGTTCTGAGGCAACAACCATCAATAATAATAATAATAAAAAAAACATAAAAAAATCACTGTTTTAGATTTTTATATGTATACACACACAATTACTAAGCTGGATGCCAAATTTCACCTTTCTAGGTCACCTGGAAGTGGGTTAGGTTTTTGATTACTAGTGAGTCAGTCAGTCAGTCAGTCAGTGATAAAAATACCGTTTTTTGGACTTTAATATCTCAATAACTATTTAACCTATATTAATGAAATTTGGGGTTCTACTTGTTCTAAAGGATCTTAATACATAAGCCAAATTTCATTTTTTTATGTTAAATAGATTTGGAGTTATTGGGGGGTCAAAAGTGGCTCCAAACGGTTCGTGTAATATAACACACGGCTGCTGCTCGCCAGTTCCTGCGGTGAACTTGGCTGGACACGCTGCCGCGTGTCTAGATATATAAAATATATAAAACTCAAAGGTGACTGACTGACTGACATAGTGATCTATCAACGCACAGCCCAAACCACTGAACGGATCGGGCTGAAATTTGGCATGCAGGTAGATGTTATGACGTAAGCATCCGTTAAGAAAGGATTTTTCAAAACTCACCCCCTAAAGGGGTGAAATGGGGTTCCAAAGTTTGTATGGGGAAACAAGATTAGTTAGACTATTTTATTCGAAACTTCACAGGAGTATTTCTAACGATAAATGAGTAAATACGTGTTTCAGGTTTTTTGAAAATTCAACCCCTAAAAGGGAGAAATGTGGCGACAAAGTCTGAAAATCAGCATGGGTATTGTTTTTATGGTTTATCGGGTCGCTGATTACGAAAACCGCAACGATTTTAAAATCCAACGTGGCCGACGTGAGTTACCATCTCCCCTGTTGGGGTGAAATGGGGTTGAGATGTCTAAATACTAAACCGCTGGTTCTAGAGAGTTAAAATTTGGCACGTAGGTTCCTTATAAGGTGTAGGGGTGCACTAAGAAAGGATTTTTCAAAATTAACCCCCTAAAGGGTTGAAATTGGGGTTCAAAGTTTGTATGGGGAAACAAGATTAGTTAGACTATTTTATTCGAAACTTTACAGGAGTATTTCTAACGATAAATGAGTAAACACGTGTTTCAGGTTTTTTGAAAATTCAACCCCTATAAGGAAAAAATGTGGTGACAAAGTCTGGAAATCCATTGGTAATGCTTTTATGGTTTATCGGGTCGCTGATTACGAAAATCGCAACGATTTTTAAATCCAACGTGGCGGACGTGAATTAACATCTTCCCTGTTGGGGTGAAATGGGGTTGAAATGTCTAAATACTAAACCGCTGGTTCTAGAGAGTTCAAATTTGGCACGTAGGTTCCTTATAAGGTGTAGGGGTGCACTAAGAAAGGATTTTTCAAAATTTACCCCCTAAAGGGTTGAAATAGGGGTTCAAAGTTTGTATGGGGAAAAAATATTAGTTAGACTATTTTATTGAAAACTTCCAAGGAGTATTTCTAACGATAAATGAGTAAGCATGTGTTTCATGTTTTTTGAAAATTCAACCCCTAAAGGAGGAGAATATGGTGACAAAGTCTAAAAATCAACAAGGGTAATGTTTCTATGGTTTATCGGGTCGCTGATTACCAAAACAACAACGATTTAAAAAAAACAAACGTGGTGGACGTGAAATACCGTCTCGCCTGTTGGGGTGCGATGGGGTTGAAATGACTAAATATGAGTATGGGTGTAATTTTTATGGTTTGTTGGGACGTTAATTACGAAAATGCCACCGATTTTGAAATTTTATTTGTGGTCATGAAAATTCTTGAAAGCATTTGCGCCAAATTGCAATTTAATCGGTCCAGTAGTTTTGCAGCAAATCGGTTGTTACAGACAGGCTGACAGACAGCTACACGTGATCCTATAAGGGGGTTCTGTTTTTGCTTTTGAGGTATGGATAGAGACCCGCGTTATCCTAATAGATTAAAAAAATAGTATTTGGTGGCATCTCGACCGTCGTCAATCGGTACCTATAGGCGGGTGGCGCGTTGGGACGGGAGGAGTAATGATCGGGAAACTTCCTGCATCCGTAATAAATACATTCAAGCTTTTCAATAATTATGTTAAGTCATTTCAGAATTCTGAATTACGTTTATCTGGCTCAGAATAATACATTTTTCATTCATCAACGAAGAGAACCTCAATATCTTACAATAGAACATGACGTAACTTAGAACATGGCTTAGAATCATTAAACCAATCTCGAATATACCGAGTCGATAAGCGGAGGCTCGGGACATTATAAAAGCTTTATACCAAATAGCCTACTTTTAATCCTGAAAAAAAAGAGCATTGTTCCCGTAGGATGATGTATATTACATAGGCACGCGAGCGAAGCCGCGGGTTAATGCTAGTCGTAGCATATAAGGCGTTCATAAATATCTGAACACGACTTTTATTGGCTGGGCGTTACAGTACATGTTCAGATATTTATGAACGCCTTAAATATGCTGCGATATATCTGGGCGTAACAGTACATGTTAATATATTTATGAACGCCTTATATGCTGCGATATATGTTGGCAACTGTACTATTTCTTTACCGTAGGCTGATAAAAATAAATAGTAATGATATTTTCGTTTGAGTTACTTTGTTTCTTGAAGAGTTCCCTCACTTGTCCCATATTCCATCATCAGATCCTAACTTCATGACCATGAGACCACCCAGAAAGTATAGGCACCCTTTGAAATAGTTATAAATAACTCCAATTCGTTCTAATCGTTTCTGAGTAAATGGGAAACATACACACACACATACACATGTGGCATCCGTAGAATATTAAGGAAATCCTTCCTAAAGCGTTAAAAAATATTAAAAATAACTCCAACGGTTGAGAGGCCTTATTCCTTTGTTTTTTTTTTATATTATAACAAATATATTGATAATTTCAATCAACTTTTTAAAGTAAATAAAACTTTTCCCCGAGTTCTAGACAGTAACATACCCATTTCATGCATTCATGCGTGCAGTCGAAAATAAGTTGGAAAAAACTGTTTTCTGCGTGTATTTTTTAATTTATCCATTTTATAAATATTATATACAGGGTGTCCCAAGAAGTAGTGATATACTGAAGCTGGGAGGTAGAGGACCTAGAGGGCTATCTAAATCACCCCCATGTATGTTCCGCGATTTTTCGTATTTTCGGAGTTATGACTTTTTTTTTAATTTTTCACCTGTCGCCGAGTACGATGCGAGTTTTATTTATGGTGACGTGAATTAATGCGTTAGATGCTTGATTTTTTTTGTGTGCTAAGCTGATAGATAGGCCAATTCAGAATGGTAACATTTACTATCGTTAAATCTTTGAATGGAATTAAAAAAAATATTAAATGCCAAGAAATATAAAATTACCCAGTATGTTCACAAATTCAAGGGCCTTTAAAAAAATAAAACCACATTAAAAAAGATTACCGTTTGGCTTTTAAAAACTTGCTCTATCTATCAGGTAGTTACCCTGAAAATTTCATTTCATTATTCATAAGGCTTCAATCAAAAAAATTTAATCTAAATGTGGTAAGTGCAAAATTTTAATTTACTTGATGATTAATGCAAACAAAGTAAAACCAATTACAAGGCGTTTAATTACAAGAAATTTTCAAAATGGGCCCCCTGTTGCTCAATGCAAGTGCGAAATCGCCGGAAAAAGTAGTCTCATCATCATCATCATCATCAGCCAAAAGACGTCCACTGCTGGACATAGGCCTCCCAGAGAACGCCACCATGACCGGTCCTGCGCCTCCCGCATCCAGCGGACTCCAGCAACCTTTACCAGGTCATCAGTCCACCTTGTGGGGGCCTACCCACGCTGCGTCGTCTGGTGCGTGGTCGCCACTCAAGAAATCGATGGCCCCAGCGGCCGTCGGTTTTACGAGCGATGTGCCCTGCCCATTGCCACTTAAGTTTTGCTATCCTTCGGGCTATGTCGGTTACTCTGGTTCTTCTACGGATCTCTTCATTTCTGATTCGATCTCGCTAAGAAACTCCGAGCATAGCCCTCTCCATTGCTCTCTGAGTGACTTTGAACCTTCTTATAAGGCTCATTGTGAGCGACCACGTTTCAGTTACGTATGTCATCACTGGCAACACACATTGTTCAAAGACTTTTGTCTTGAGACACTGCGGGATATTGGACGAAAAGATAGTACGCAGCCTCCCAAACGCTGCCCAGCCAAGTCGGATTCGACGATTGACCTCTTTCTCGAAGTTGGACCTACCTAACTGGACAGTTTGTCCAAGGTATACATAGTTGTCCACAACTTCGAGCGTAGAGTCTCCAATTTTTACCGGTCGTGGTTGAACACGGGCATTAAACATGATTTTTGTTTTCTCCATGTTCATCCTTAGACCAACTCGCTCAGAGGCTCTACCTAGATCTTCGAGCATCGTACTTAGGTCCTCCACGGTCTCAGCCATGACTACTATGTCATCGGCGAATCGAAGGTGAGTGATGTACTCGCCGTTGATGTTGATGCCTAGCCCTACCCAGTCCAGAGTCTTGAAAACATCTTCCAGTGCAGCGGTAAACAGTTTAGGAGAGATCACATCTCCTTGCCTGACTCCCCGCTGCAGTGGTATGGGTTTCGAGTTCTGGTCCTGGAGTCGGACTGACATAGTGGCGTTCTCGTATAAACACTTCAACACTTCGATATACCGGTAGTCAACTTGGCACCGTTGGAGAGACTGTAGTACAGCCCAGGTTTCAATCGAGTCGAAGGCTTTCTCGTAGTCCACAAATCCTAAGCAAAGGGGCAGGTTATACTCCTCGGTCTTCTGTATAACCTGTCGGAGCGTGTGTATGTGGTCTAGAGTGCTAAAGCCTTTTCGGAAACCGGCTTGTTTTTTTGCACTTCTATTATTTTTAATGGTTTCTTCTGCTACTCTCAATTTCCGGGTTAACTCGTCCAAATTGCGGCATTCTCTCGAGTAGACGAGGTCTTTGTAGTACCGACCGAAACAGGTTTTTCTGCCGAAACCGAAACCGAAGGTTCGGTTCTGATTACAGGTTCGGCCGAAACCGAAACCGAACCTTTTACAAACGTGATTAAAATGTTGTATAAAATGTCAGCGGGTCATTCTTTCTAGATCTAATTTGAATACAATGAAAAATGTCACTGGCATAATTGACCGATGAAGCAAAGCGTTTCAGTTTCAGCTTGGCCCAAAATTCTTTCGTATGTGCGGACGATTGGATGTTTTTTGGGGTGTTCTCGCCTGGAGGTCGTATTTCTTAACCGATTCTCATGAAGTTTTGTGAATAGGTTTTAACAACTTTTTCCGGCGATGTCGCACTTGCATTGAGCAACAGGGGGGCCATTTTGAAAATTTCTTGTAATTAAACGCCTTGTAATTGGTTTTACTTTTTTTGCATTAATCATCAAGTAAATTAAAATTTTGCACTTACCACATTTAGATTAAATTTTTTTGATTGAAGCCTTATGAATAATGAAATGAAATTTTCAGAATAACTACCTGATAGATAGAGCAAGTTTTTAAAAGCCAAACAGTAATCTTTTTTAATGTGGTTTTATTTTTTTAAAGGCCTTTGAAGTTGTGAACATACTGGGTAATTTTATCTTTCTTGGCATTTAATATTTTTTTTAATTCCATTCAAAGATTTAACGATAGTAAATGTTACCATTCTGAATTGGCCTATCTATCAGCTTAGCACACAAAAAAAATCAAGCATCTAACGCATTAATTCACGTCACCATAAATAAAACTCGCATCGTACTCGGCGACAGGTGAAAAATTAAAAAAAAAGTCATAACTCCGAAAATACGAAAAATCGCGGAACATACATGGGGGTGATTTAGATAGCCCTCTAGGTCCTCTACCTCCCAGCTTCAGTATATCACTACTTCTTGGGACACCCTGTATATCCCACAAAGAACGGATAATCCCGCAATGCGATTACAAATGCGAACAATGCTTTAGTCGAACAATGTTGCCATAAAACGTTTTGGGTTAAATTTGGCACATTTTCGATCAGTTTGCAATACAGAAATTAAAATTAAATTATATACTAAGAACGCGACTCACTTAAATATACCTATGCTAAAACGGAGTAGATTTAATATTAAATATGTTAAAAAGACTTAAAAAATCGGACCCTTTTAGCATGGTTCCGAAGACGATTGCAGCATTTCCTCGCCGAATAGCAAGGCTAATACGTTGAGCGAGGAAGCTGCCAACTCTTCGGTCGCCGTGGTGTCTTTGTCGACCAGGCTTTTTGCAATCTGCTTGGCTTGAATAGTTTTCGAGCACTGGGCCCCACGGACCAAGGGTCTCAACCCCGAACGGAAAAACTCGTATTCAGAGCTGATACCCCTGTATTTATGGGCTTATGAATGTCACTGATGTAAACTATACCCCGCGCGGCGAACGATGATCCCTATGACACCTGTCATTTCAGTACATTTTTCCGATTAAGTATAGGTTGACTTCCGGTTCGTGACTTAAGATGGCCGCATGCGTTTAAGTTCTGTTGTTCGTTATTTATTCATTTTTGTTATTCAATGTGTAGTATTGATAGCGTATTGTGCAGTGATCTAACGTATGAGTGAATAGCTAATGAAGAATTCAACTTGAAGCGTTCATAGCCCTTCCTGGGTCAAGGCCCGATAGTCCGCGTGGTTTTTTGTAAATCGCTATCACTTTACAAAAAGCAAAACCTCACCGAACAACGGCATGCTCTACGAGCAAACTCGAAATTGGCGAAATCATCATTAACTTTGATGGAAGCCATATTTTAAAATTAGAATTAGATTAAGTATAGGTTATAAAATGTACTGAGATGACAGGTGTCATAGGAACTATCGTTCGCCGCGCGGGGTATAAGACAATCTCATCTTATATGACGTGTGTACATTATTGCCATATGAAAATTGTTTGTAGCCCCACTATCCAGGTCTTTTTTGGTTTGTTCATTTATTACTTTGGTCAATATAAATGACTACTTTCTAATTTTATGAAATACGACACATAATTCACACAATTTGATGATATCTTAAAATACACACAAGAAACCGCAATTCGTCATACGATAGAATTGTATTTTTGCCCACAGTTAACATCAGAGCTGGCAACACAACTCGAGCGGCACGAAACCGCAGCCATTTTATATTCTGAACATTTTTGCTGCAACTGACTGGCTCAACTTAAGATGCATTTGAGAAGATATTTTAATAACGGGATGTAAATCACGTAGTTGTTGTATAGTTTTCTCAATGATTCAACTGGAAAACCAGACTAATATTAAAGGCGAAAGTTTGCGAGTGTGTTTGTATCTTTGTTATTTATTCACACTCAAACGGCAGTAATAGTCATAACTTTTGATGTAATTCGCTACGGAAATAGCTGACACCTTGAATGAACATATAGGCTACTTATAAAAAGCTAGCTAAAATTAAATTATAGCACAAGCACAACAGGGTGTTTTCAGGTCACGGCATCTTGCGGATTTTTAGTGGTACTAATTTATTTTACTGGCGTTGATAGTCAGTGAACGTCTCTGACGTAAATAGAGAAGAAACAGGACTAAGATATTCCCAAAATTTCATGCAATTTTTTCATAATAAAGCCAAATCTATTTACAGTGATGAGGGCAAGTTTTTAAAATAGGATTCAGTATTTACTTCGGAAGAAGAACGAAGCATTGGGCAGTATTCCGGTAAGCAATGTTTTGAATTTGGTTAATGACAAATCCTTGATAAACCGCTACTGACTACTGACGTTTAATATTGCAAATATATGACGTATACACATTATAGTCCTACTCCCATTTTTTAAGCGAATCCCATTAGCTTTGTACCCGATGAACAATACACATTATCTGTATTGTTAGCTGTGGCCATAACTGCCACTTCAAAATGTAAGGCGTTATAAGTGCAAATTACTTTTACACTAAATTAGTCTTTAAATCAAACAAAATAAGGTTTACTCTTAAACAAAGAGAACACAGATGTTGGTCACTTCGTAAGTGAAAGAGCAGTGAAGCTCGTTTCGATGCTTATAAAGACAATGAAGTGACCAACATCTCTGTTCTCTTTGTTTAAGAGTAAACCTTATTTCGTTTCTTAAAGACTAATTTAGTGTAAAAGTAGTTTGCACTTATAACGCCTTACATTTTGAAGTGGCAGTTGTGGCCACAGCTAACAATACAGATAATGTGTATTGTTCATCGGGTACAAAGCTAAGTGGATTCGCTCAACCAAAAGAATTATTTCTATACTGCCATATGAAAGCTGTGTATGGCGCCACTATCCCAGGGCAAGACCGACATTATTAGGCTATAGAATAACTTGAATAAGTGAACTGTAGGTTATTTGGAGGTAGTGTTTCTAAAGACTGGCTTTTTCCTAGTCTTAGCTTAGTCCTAAATTTAAAGCTCCGGAATTCTTTTTCGAGCTGAGCTTGGTAAAAGAGACTTCTAAGAGCTATTGATTATAATTGCATATGGCCGGAATTTTACAATCTATAGCTGGATGTAATACAAGTCAGACATACAAGTAGTTCTATTTAAAAAGATCCGCACTCAAATTGGTCGATCCGTTTCCATCGACACACAGATACACAAATACACATGTAAAAGAATAAATTAAAATGTGTCATCATGCCACATTTTGCCCGCGACTAAGTACGTCCGCGTGGAACTTGGAAGTATGGAAGTATGGATGAAAGTGTAAGACCAGTACAACACGATAGATATCCACCTAATCACCTTAATTAATAAAAGGGATTATTAAAAGCGCCTAAGCAAATGTAAGAGCAATTGTGCTTTTGGTCTAATAATTACACTTCCTACAGGGTCATCAACGTCATCATGAATTACCGCACCCCAACAGAAATGTTCACTCACTTTGAAATCTTTTAAAACTGTCCTATGTCCTTCCTCGGATCTTTAACTCTTTTTTCATATTTCATCAAAATCGATTCAGCGGTTTAAGCGTGAAGAGGTAACAGACAGACAGGCACACTTTCGCATTTATAATATTAGTATGGATTATGTAGGCAAGTATTGTAAATGTCAGTAAGCTACCAAAACAATCACCCCAATATTATAATAAGTAGCATCTGTTTCGGCCGCGGCTTACGACAGGAATTACATTAGCTCCCCTTGTAAACGGATTGATTTAATATTTAGTTCATGATGCTTAAATTATCTTAAGGAATTCGAAATCTAATCCCATTTGTTAACATCGTTTTGTTTTAAACCAACAAGATTTAAAAAGAAAAGGGGGTCCTCCATTCAACGCTATGCAACTTCAATACAATGCAAGAGATTACTATATTAGTGGTAAACAACCGGTCTTATCGCTTAATAGCGATCTCTTCCAGACAACCTTTGAGTAGTGGAGAACTTAAGTCCTCGTAAATTCTTTACCGTGGTCAGTTAAAAAATGTCCTAGCCGCCTATGATGGTTGCGTTTATCGCGTGATAAAAAAGTGACAAGGCATCCGTCGCTCACACTCGCGTCTTGTCTAAACGTGACGGATGCTTTGTCACTTATTTATCACGTGATAAAAGCGACCTTCATAGGCCCGCAGAAACTATCTTTGGGTGTCCAACTATCTCTGTACATAATTGACATTTCATATTTGTAACAGGTGGAAATTGATATAGAGATCGAAAGAGCTATTGGAGCCCTGTCGGGCCTGAAAATATACTTTTCTCAAACATGCAATGAAATATCGTCATAACGTGCGTTAAAACAGGCTTCGAAGTGTCACGTTTCGGGCGGAACAATTCGAGATAACTGTTAAGGAATTTCATACAAAATTGAAGGCCGAGGCCGGGAAGTAATTTATTTTTAAACATGGCTTCTGTGTTCGCGAACGGGCAAAACAGCTGAATTATGTTTTTTTGAGTGGTGTGTTTTTTTATTCCATTGCATATGTTTGAGAAAAGTACTATACATTCCTTAGCCGTGAAAAGGGCTTGCCGGCTTCGTATCACTATCCGTCTATCTATACATACTCAGCCAGCAAGCCCTTAATTCCCGGCGTCTGCAGTAAAATGTACTATTATTGCCGTCTCGTTGATGTCTTTTGTATCAAAAATCTGTAAAGAAAACTAAAAAGATACTACAAGTATATAAAAACCCGAAAATTGTCTTTATTATGTTATGGATTTGTATTGTACAGTCACCCAATTTGATTTCTAGGCCACTATAGAACCTTGTCACAATGACAATGATATGAGATTTCAAGCGGCTTTCACATTGACGTTCACTGTGACAAGGCACAAAATGGCCTAAGAATCAAATTGGTTGACTGTACATATATTATTCAGTATTTTTCCTGTTTTACGTAATGGGTTTTACATCACCACTGCTTAATTATTAACTGGTCCACTAGTTATCGCAGTAATAAACTTATTTTAAAGGAAGGTGGGCTAATTAGCCTATATGACCAATAAGGACAAGCGATATGTCACTGGATAGCTTATTCTAAGTTCTAAAACGTTTACTATGGCAGGAAGTGAATAAGTTATCGCTGCATAAAAGAAAAAAAAAAGAAAAAAAAACTAAACAACAACATAATAATTTATGCCTTTAGGTCCTGAGCTAGGATCCCCTGTGTTACAGGACAAATATACACTGGACACTAGGGTATCAAGGAAAGTTTGAGAAGATTGAGTTAAAACGTTATTATGTAGGGTTTTTCGATACTAAGATCCTGTATCGCTTTTTCATTACCTTTTTTACACAGGAATCCCCGCCATACATAAAATTTGTAGAATATGAAAAAACCTTTCCAATGATATATAGGTAATGGCTTGTCGTTATTGTTCCCTAGGCTAGAGTCCATACATATCTACCCATCCTCCTTTATGAAACATGTCAATGTCTCATTATTCTTTAATGTGGGTACACGCCACATTTTTTATATTCCTAAGGTGTAAAACCTTTCTAATAAACAACGCAAAGATTGACACACAAAGCATAAGGAAAAATTCGAAAGGTTATTTGGTGTCAGGGTGGTGAAGAGGTTAACACGCTGGACCGGTAATCCAGAGGTACCGGGTTCGATTCCCGGCCTCTTCAGAAACGTTAACGCGTTTAATTTTTTTCTTTGTGCTTTTATCATTGTATCAATAATTCAATAAGCTTATTTTAATTATATTTTAATTTCTAATATATAAGTTAAGTTTATTGTAATTTGATACAATATACTTACATATCCCTGTAAAATATGCCCAGTGATTTGTCTGTTGCATTAATATTACCACTTTCTACTATGATATTATTATTATTGCTTGTGCATGTTTTATTTATATGTAACTTAGAATCTGAGAGCTCTTGTAGCGTAGAGGTACCTAGGTACTTTCATAATAATTAGGAATGGAATGGACAGAGCAGATTTCGTGCAGAACGACGGTGAACTTCCTTAAAAGTTCTTATAACGTAGCTTATTTCTCTAAATAGTCTAAATCATCAAATAAGTATACTAACTTCACGATTATATATTATGATATTAGAGTATTATTCCCGCCATCTGTCGACGAGTAGCGCTAAACGAATACTCGGTAAATATTTCATCAAGAAATTAAATTACAAAGATTATCCTAAATCAAATTCAATGCCATATGCTAATAAAAATATAATAAAACGAATTATTTTCTGATTATAACATGTAACACCATAATAACATGATAACAGTGCGAAACCATTCGATGATTGTGGCCTGTGCTGCCATCTATTGCAGGTTGTAGTCTATTATTTCATGCACGCTAGCTTTCTACTCTTTCCAAACTCTACGCGACGACGACGACGAAGATCATTGCTTACTTAGTTTGACGTGAAACGTATAGATGGCGCTTTATTCAAACTCCGTACTATAAAATGTTAAACATACAAGGCGAGATTTAAGTCTATTGATAGATACCCTAGACTTAATGGACGGTAATTTAAGTGAAGGCAAGGTCTACCTTAAAAGGTAGCACTGGCTAAGTACATAAACGGGTGTGGCCTTTACGGGTTTGAGATGCCACTTTTGGTGTGCATTTTATCAACAAGATCCATATAGGTAAAGGAGAGAAAGAGAAGGTGTACATAATTGGACCGTCTTCGCAAAGGGATGTGCACAACAAAGGTGCTACCATCTGGTGGCGCCAATCTGAATCTTTTTTTTTTTACCTTGACTGACGTTGATAGTGCTTCTACCGTTCCTGGAAGTTTTCGTGCACAACGAAGATGCTCTTTTAATACTACGACGGTGGCAAACAAGCATGCGGCCCGCCTGATGTTAAGCAGTCACCGCCGCCTATGGACGCTTGCGACGCCAGGAGCATCACACGCGCGTTGCCGACCCTTTAAGAAGAAAGATACAGTAGGTACTTTTATCTCACATTGGCTCTGTGTGGGTGAGCCGGCACTGAGCGCTCCCGAGCTCACCCACACAGAGCCAATGTGCATGTACACTACTCACACAAACATGGCTCACCCGCGCTCGTGAGATAAAAGTACCTACTGTATCTTTCTTCTTAAAGGGTCGGCAACGCGCGTGTGATGCTCCTGGCGTCGCAAGCGTCCATAGGCGGCGGTGACTGCTTAACATCAGGCGGGCCGCATGCTTGTTTGCCACCGTCGTAGTATTAAAAGAGCATCTTTGTTGTTGCACGAGCGCGGGTGAGCCATGTTTGTGTGCGTAGTGTACATGCACATTGGCTCTGTGTGGGTGAGCCGGCACTGAGCGCTCCCGAGCTCACCCACACAGAGCCAATGTGCATGTACACTACTCACACAAACATGGCTCACCCGCGCTCGTGAGATAAAAGTGCTGTACTAGGTTCGAGTCCCGGTGTGGACCACGCATGAGCGCAATTTAATTTTTCTTTGCGTGATGATCTTTATATCTATAGAGCAGATAATCTTCATTTATCCCGGAAAGAGTAGATTGTTTATATGTTATAGAAGTTTCCGGAAATACGAACACCGGAAATGCAAACCTGTCTAAAGCAGAGCGAACCGGAAATATTTTTTTTTTCTCAGATTGACAATACAGCAACTGTATCTACTAGACTCCTACCTACTTAATATTAAGGGACAATCCTACACAAATCGACCTAGTCCCTAACTAAGCAAATGGGTACTGGACGTCGATATACAGAATAAATGAAAAATGAAAATGAAAAATATTAAGAATATTATAAATACATATATGTATAAATAACATCCATGACCCACGAACAAATATTCGAGTTCATCACACAAATATTTGCCCTGGCCAGGGCTCGAACCCTGGACCGGCTCAGTAGGTAGGTGCACTACCAACTGTGCCAACCGCGTCGACATTTATTGGAAATCGGTTTTCTAAAGAGAGGTGTCATTCACGAAACATTTTTTCTCAAACTTAGTCAAAGAACGTGATCGATGCATAAATGCATATATTTTTTTATTACAACAAACAGCATTTTTCCTTATATTATAATTATTTTGTTACCATAAAGCGGCAACTATCAGTGACGTAGAAAGGCTCACTAGCCGGAGTGACAATACCTTGTTGTCTTATACCACGGTATGAAGACTCGTTCTAGGCGTATTTATTAAGTATAGGATAGTAAAGTTATAATATTAAATGAATGAATGAATTAAATGAATGAATGAAATGAATGAATTAATGAAATGAATGATTGAATGAAATGAATTAATGAATGAAATGAATGAATGAATGAAATGAATGAATGAAACATTCATTTCAACTGTGGCCCATAGATACATATCTATACTATTATAATATCTATACTATTATAAAATCCTAAATTTGTATTGAAAATAAATTTTCTATGGAGGGAGGTCATGATTTCAGGAAAAATCTCGATAGCGTGATGCAGCCTGATAGTTGTTTTGTATGGACACGCGTCGCCGTGCCAACCTGGCGCCATCTGTTTTAAAAAAAACCATTGTCCTCGCATCACGCTGAAACGGCTGGATAAAAAGCTACTAATTTTGGTACAGGAATAGCTGAACATCCAAAGATGGTTATAGGATACTTTTTATTATGATTAATATTTATCTTTGAAAACATAAATTCCATGAAATATTTTCCTTACAATGTGTAAACCTTATAATGACAGCGTTTGTGATTTTGAATTTAGAACGACGCGACCCCCGCGTGGCTCTTACGTGTACAAAAACTAAAAAGTATGAATTCGACATAATACCTCCGCGCGGCCCACCGGTATTAACAATAAGGTTAAGGTTGTTTGAGGCGTTGAGTTACGGAAATCGTCTTAGTTAGATAGAAAAGATGGCGCCAATTATCGACCAACACAGACGAAAATATGAGTGCAATGTTCGTTATAAATTGGCTCATGCTAAAAAAAAAACATACATTTCTTTAAATGTTTACAAATGAAGCGAAAATTGAAAAAAAAAATAAGCATTTCTTTAAAAACACTATTTGCGACAATAGGAACTAATTAATGCTCTTTTATTGAATATGCAATTATATTCTTCTGTAGTTTGTAAGTATTGACCATAAAAAAGCCCGGAGACGCAATAATAAATGTTAATGAATAAAAAAGATTTTTTAATGCCATTTTATCGCGTGTAATTGAAATAGAAGTATTTCGAATGAATTTAAGTTAATTAAATACATTTTGAAATATGTTTTACCAACCAACATTTAGAACATTAGGCGCAAATTTTTGTATTGTTTGTGTTTGGCCTAACTTACTTCAGGAAAAATATTGATAGCGTGATGCAGCTTGATTGTTGTTTTGTATGGACACGCGTCGCCGTGCCAACCTGGCGCCATCTGTTTTCATAAAATCCTTTGTCCTCCAATCACGCCGAAATGGCTGGACGGATTTTAACCATTTTTGGTACAGGGATAGCTGGACATCCGAAGATGGTTATAGGATACTTTTTTTCCGTCTACGGTAAAGAAAAAATACGCGAATGAAGTCGTGTGCATCTCATAGCGTCATCCATTGGCGTCGTGAATTTGAATTTAGCACCACGCGTAGCGTACCCCGCGGGGGGCCGGCCTGCGCTACCCACCGGGGGACAATAGCTCTGAGGTTGGACGAGTCGCCGAGTTACGGACACTGGGGCAGTAGATGGCGTTAGTGGTACACGAAATGATAATTTTATGAAACAAAACTGAACACAATTTTGTTATTATTAATTTCTCGATGCAACAATGGGAACTACCACTCTATTATTGCATATAAAAATCATGTATTTACTCAGTAGTTTATAAATATTGACCCTCTTTTCATAAACGTACTGAGACGCGGAGAAAATTTGAAATGAATAAATAAGTTGTTTTTTACTTTCTTGAGAGACAATAATCAAAATAAAATTATTTAAAATCAATTTTATCCTTTGACGTATAAATATTTACGGAAAGTTAATGAAATATGATACGCGCATAAGTGCTACCAGTAGCGCCATCTGTGAGCTTTAAACAGTAGTTTTCCCTGAGGTGCCGTCCGCAGCAGAGTTTTCGCAATGGCGAAGTGAGTGGATTGGTCTGTAATTTGTGTATTGTTTTACTAGCTTTTACCCACTGCGCTCGCGTTAAAACATACGTTCACTATATTACTACGTCTACTACGACCTCTTACACAAATTTGAAGTTAATGAGTGATACATTTAAATGTTATTACTATGTACAATTAATTTCTTTAATTTTAATACAGCTGATGCAAAGTTTAAGTTGACAGCTCGAGGGCCGTTCAGCGTCAGTATGTGTTTAGACAAAATATAAACAATCTCAAACAACGTTTGATTAAACTTTTAAGTATTTATAAAGAGATGGTGACTAACAGAGACGGGAGGCAATAAGAAAAAAAACAATATCGTACAACGGAAAAAAGAAAGCAAGGCTGATGAAACTTAAGCAATACGAAGAGATGGTATCGAAAAAAACGGGGGGCTCGGGGGGCGGAGCCCCCCGCTCTAACAAAATACTACATGCTAAAACTGAAAAATTCAAGTAGCTTTGATGAAAGGCTAAGTTACCTGTAGATATATGGTGATCAAGAAAAAACAAAACCCTAAAAGGCTAAAAAGAAAGCAAGTCTCATCAAACTTTTAAGTATCCTGAAAAGATAGTGAACTAAAATGGCATAGTGCTCGCATTAAGAAAACACAAAAACTTAAAACGGAATCGAGAACGCAAGTCTGATCAAACTTTAAAAGATTCTAAAGAGATGGCGACCCAACCAGACGGGAAGCACGAAGAAAAAACAATATCGCACAACGGAAAGAAGAAAGCACGCCTGATGAAACTTTTAAATAACACGAAAAGATGTTATTGAAAAAAAAATGTATAACATGCTAAAACAGAAAAATAAAGTAAATCTGATGATAGGCTAAGAAGTTACGTGTAGATATGGTGATCAAGAAAACACAAAACCTTCACTAACGAGTAAGCAAGTCTGCACAACCTTTTGAGTAACCCGAAAAGATAGTGAACGATAGTGGCATAGTACTCGCATTAATGAAACGGAAACAAGAAAGCAGGTTTGACCAAACTTTTAGGTATTCTAAAGAGATGGTGACTAACAGAGACGGAAGGCACTAAGTTAATTATACCGCAACACGGAAAGAAAAAAGCAAGACTGATAAAACTTTTAAGCAGCACGAAGAGATGGTATTTAAAAATACAGGAGGCTCGGGGGGCAGAGCACTCAGAAAATGTCATTTGCTAAAACTGAAAAATTCAATTAAATCTGATAAAAGGCTAAGTGACCTGTAGATATATATGGTGATGAAGAAAACGTAAAACCTTAAAACGCTAACAAGAAAACAAGTCTGATCAAACATAAAAGCAACCTGAAAATATATTGAACTAAAATGGCTTAGTGCTCGCATTATAATACACAAATCCTTAAAACGGAATCAACAAAGCAAGGCTGATCAAACTTTAAAGAATTCGAAGAAGAAGAAGATGTGGTGACCAAACCAGACGGGAGGCACGAAGAAAAAACAATATTGCACAACGAAAAGAAAAAAGCAAAGCACGACTGATGAAACTTTTAAGTAACACGAAGAGATGGTATTGAAAAAGACGGGGGGCTCGGGGGGCGGAGCCCCCCGCACTTAAAAAATGCAATATGCCAAGACTGAAAATTATAAGTAAATCTGATGAAAGGCTAAATGACCTGTAGATATGGTGATCAAGAAATAAAAGACAAAACCTTAAAATGCTAACTAGAAAACAAGTCTGATCAAACTTTTAAGTAACCTGAAAAGATAGTGAACTAAAATTGCATAGTGCTCGCATTAAGAAAACACAAATCCTTAAAACGGATTCAAGAAAGCAAGTCTGATCAAACTTTAAAGGATTCTAAATGGGGATGGTGACCAAACCAGACGGGAGGCGCGAAGAAAAAACAATATAACAAACGGAAAGAAAAAAGCAAGACTGGTGTAACTTTCAAGTTATCTGACGAGATAGATAACAAAAATGCAGTAGTGCTCACATTGAGAATACATAAACCTAAAAACGGTAACAGAAAAGCAATTCTGAACAAACGATTAAGTATTCTAAGGAGATGATGACCAAAAAAAGCGGGGCAGTAAGCAAGACAATATACCACAACGGAAAGAAGAGAACATGACTTTATTTGGGTACTTCCATAAAAGTTGGGTAATTTTCGCACAAATTTTGAAATAGGTGTTTTTGGATACTAATTAGAAAACTTCTTATTATATACAATACTTATAACAATTTACTTTTTGTATCCAAAATGGCCGGTCACTTTACTGGATATTTAAAGAGAAATTTGTGTTTTTCTGCAATCTGTGTTCTAGGGACTGACGGGATATGATAGGGACTGACGCAAAACATTGTTAATAGAATAAAATCACATGTTTAACGTCCAATAATCATTTATTTAGTAATTTGTCTTATTAATTGACATATTTATTGCAAAATCCAATCAACTTTAAAGAGAAATACTGCCTTCTCTAGTAGGAATGTATCTCTTACCAACAACAACACTACTTAGTACCAATACTTAAATTATTTATTATCAAATCGTAAGGTTTAATTTTTGTATCTCCTTTTTATAGTTAGTTATATATCGCTCCTTTTTAGTTTTTCATATCCCTGATCAATTCTTTACTATTTCTCCATTGCTGGACTACAATTTCATCACTGTTGTCGAATTCGTTTTCTTTTTTTTTCTACTAATCCTGCCTTATTAGGTTCATTCGCCATTTCTTCAATTTTACTTCTGGGTGTGAGTGACTTTTTTGATTTCTTTATAGTGCGTTTTAGTCTTTTGTACCTTTGTCTTTGGTTAGCAAGTTTTTCTTTAGTTCAGTAATAACATGATTCTTCCTCTGTAGTTATCTATTTCTTATCTTTCGTTGTAAAATACTTCTCCTTTGAGCTTCAGCTTGTCTCCGATCAGCAATACCATCAGATTTTGGCTTGCCTACTGAGCCGGCGGTCCCGGGTTCGAATCCCGGCCAGGGCAAATATTTGTGTGATGAACTCGAATATTTGTGCTTGGGTCATGGTTGTTTAATGTATTTAAATATATATTTATGTATATCGTCGTCTGGTACCCACACAAGCCTTCTTGAGCTTAATTTGGGACTAGATCGATTTGTGTGAGGTTGTCGGATATTTATTTATTTTTTATCAGATTGTCGCTCGGGATTTAAATATTCTTTTATGAATTAAGTTACTTTATTATAATTGCTGATTGTATTATACTTGTTGACAATGTATGACTAATACTGAATAAATGGATATGGATTTATTTCTTCTGGGACCTGAGGATCATTTTCTCCGTCAGTTAATGGTGGCGTAATTTCGTCCAATGTATTTATCAGCATATAATTATGTTTACCATTTTTTTTTATTTTGTGTAGCTGCCGAGTAAGTGCTCCAGCATTTTTTCATTTATCTATACTCACGTGGAGTCATATCTTTCACGCATTTTCGTTGTCCTTTTTCCTTTTGTTTGAAGTATTTTAATCTTTCTTTTTTAGGGTTCCGTACCCAAAGGGTAAAAACGGGACCCTCTTACTAAGACTTCGCTGTCCGTCCGTCCGTCCGTCTGTCACCAGGCTGTATCTCAACAACGGTGATAGCTAGACAGTTGAAATTTGACAGTTGACAGATGGTGTATTTCTATTGCCGCTATAACAACAAATACTAAAAATAAAATAAAATAAATATTTAAGGGGGGCTCACTAACAAACTTGTTATAGATTATATATATGTATAGGTACGGAACCCTTCATGCGCGAGTCGGGCTCGCACTTGCCCAATTTTTTTTCTTTGTACTCTGCTAATAAAACTGGATCATTTTTAATTTTTTCTAATCGTTTTTTTGCCTGTTCTGACTTTTTATTGCTTTTTCTTCTTTAGAAAGCGGTATTTTCCTTCGAGGCAGCATATTCTACAAAAAATACAAGTTTCTTAAATATATTAACTTGCCTCAAAAAGTATGAACGTCAGCCCCTAGCCTTTGCGTCAGTCCCTAGCCACATTTACGACAAGGGCCTGATGGTCTAGGGACTGACGAATTTAAACAAAATCACTTGTAATTTACTTTTGAAAAGACATACCGAAACTTGTAAGAAACTATAATATCAAAACAAACAGATCCCATTTACACACAAATAAAAGGAAACAATAACTAATTAACTTTTTGCAAAATAACTCACCTAGGGCCTGAGTAATTGACTGGTACAGCACGTGTTTCCTCAGCATGAACGCCGACTGCACTGATGTGAAAATGGCCGACGCGGATCGGTCCACGCATATGGCTAACTTCATATGATTACTTTTGAATGAATGAGTTTCAAAAGAGTCATTCAGCATGGATGACGCGTATTTTTAAATTTTCTAAGTGGCTAGGGCCTGATTGTAATTATCGATGACGCTACTTTTTTTTACAAAAAGATATGAAAAATGATTATTTTTGTTTATTGAATTGTTTTGGTAAAGTAAGGAATGTAATTTTTTGTGTGTTTAAGTTAGTTAAAATTCAAATAACATCATATCATGATAAAACTGGACGAACAAAAATAGCATTTTGGAAATGTGACAGGGCTAGGGACTGATATTACGGAGACAAAAGTAGTTTTTTTTATTATTAAAAAAAATATGATTTAGGCAAAAGTGAGTGACATGATTAAAAATACGCTATTTCATGTGCCAGTCATTTACAATATTGGGTACATAATATATTTTAATATAAATATCACTGGAACACAAAGTTACCCAACTTTTATGGAACCACCCATTTAAGTAACCAATTGAGACAGTGCACAAAAATGTCGGAGGCCTCGCATTGAGAAAACAAAACAAGAAAGTAGAAATTGAATCTAAAATGAACAAGGAATCATGTCCGTGACAGCATTCAAATATTCCAAAGATACAGTAAACAAAAAATATGGGGGGCTTGAGTTATGCCAAGCCAATGCCAAATGCCAAGTTATGCCAAGTGAACGTATTTTTTTTAACGCGTGCGAAGCCGCGGGCAAAAGCTAGTCATATATAAGTACCTACTTATTAAAATAACGCGTTTAGTAATCGTGCAAGACAAACCCAATAATCCTGATTACGGCACAGGTGATATCAACATGGCGACGATACATTATCTTATCACTATTCGTTGAAGGTACATCATAATAGGATTAGTATATTTCCGTTTAGGTTACTTCGTCTGAGCTGCCTTTAGTCGCAAATTTACCTATAGTATAGGTAGGTATTCGCGTATTTTCTTGTGGCCGTGGGTATACAAAGTTAAAAGGACATACCTATCGCTGCCTATCTCGGAAGGACAAAATCCGGAACCAGGAGATCCGACGGAGAACCAAAGTGACCGACATAGTCCTAAAGATATGCAAGTTGAAGTGGCAGTGGGCGGGGCATATTTGTCGTACAGCCGATGGTCGATGGGGCAGACGAGGTCTAGAGTGGAGACCACGAACAACACGCCCTGTAGGACGGCCTCCCGACAGGTGGACCGACGACCTGAAAAGAGTGCCGGGAAGCGGTTGGATGCGGAAAGCTGAGGACCGGGTATGGTGGCGCGAACTGGGGAAGGCCTATGTACTCCGGGCTGATGATGATGATGATGATGATGACGATGACTGCCCCTATCCCCATACTATGAGATTACTTTAAGTTTGCATCTGATAACTATGGAGTCAGATACAAAAAATGAGGTTCAAATTCTCTTTTTAATTACCTACTTCCTATATTTGGAACAGTGAAATGTAAAAAAAAATGCGTATTCTTTGAAAGATGTTAAATACAATACAAGTAGGTACTCTTTAATCTTTATTGCAAACCTCATAAACCATACAGGAGAAATACAACGCAAGAAATTACAATTAGCGGTAAACAACAGGCGGTTTTATCGCTAAAGAGCGATCTCTGCCAGCCAACCTTTAGTTCAATATCGACGATATTATTATAGATAACTATTGTGATTGAAAGATTGATCTTTTATTTGCTAAAATGTGAAATGGCAGGTTATTATTTGGTTCTAAAACCTTTAGCGATTGTACCTAAGTATGGCGTCTTTATACCAAATGGGTCATTGTCAGATTTAGGTGCGCGTCTTTCCGGTGGACATTTGCGAAATTAAGGATTCCAGGGCCTAATTTTCTGATTTAATGCCTGTGAGAATAAAGAACGTTCCCTCTCTTATAATCCGATGTAATAGCAACATGACCTAGATTCATACAAGCTCTTAACTTTTGACGACCGAAGGGACGAATTTTGTTTTTTGAACTGACAATGACCCAAATAACACAGCAATGATGATTTCTGCCGCTTTGTATATCAATGATCTATTACTATCACTTTTCGCAGACATTTCGAAACTCAACGATTTGCTGTTGCAAAAACATTTCACCGATACCAAAATTTCGCAACGAAAGCCAGTCCTGCTTTCGAAAACCCGCATAAACATCCAAAAAGTCCTTATAATTCTTATTTTCCCCATAACTTAACACCTTTCAAAAGTACGCTAAAATTACTTGAAAAGTAGTATACCATTTTTAAACGAGAACGCGACATCCTTGACGCTTCTAAACGACCTATCCTTCTTTCCGAATGTAAAATTGTTCCACGTGCCGCTGATATCATCTTAATTTCCAAAGGAACTTATGAGCAATTCTTACTTAACTGTTACATGAGAGAACTGAAATTTATCTAGCTTGCTAACGGTGAGAATAAAATTGGAATCGGTTTCATAGTTTTGGAGATATTCTCAAAAACGTAAACATACTAATTTCTCGACACTCTTCAACATACGTCTTTCTGGATTAAAATGGCCACCGAGCAAAAGTAGTATACTATTTATTGAACGCAGTACCAAAAGGCAGTAAGTGAGGCTGTTTTATGTACGGACTTGTATGTTTTGCGTGTGAGAGTGAAATCGCAAGTTGATCAGAATTCAAGTAATGTAGGGTAACGATCGGTTTATTGCGCGTAGTGAATTTTTGTAGCTTAATGAGAGGTTGTTAACATTCGATCATGTCTTAGTGATTACGACGTTTGATCCTCTACCGTATTCATATCACAAACAGGGATTACATATTCGGATGCTGATGATGACAACCTGGAAAAGCTCATAGTGACAGGAAAGCATCAAGGAAAGAGTCCCATGCGCTGGACCGATCAGATTCGAGGCATCTTTTTGGGGAAAAAATGTCTATATTTAGCAGACTCTAAAACTCAGAAATAATCATCAAAGTTCAACATTCCTACGTAGCTCTAAAATCGCTCAATACAAATGGCCACCTACATATGTGACGTCATTTATGGGTTGGGTACAAATATTTGTATGGAGACAATGAGTAATTTACCATTTTCATCGTTAAAAAGTGCGCTTAAGTTCACGGTTGTCATACAATTCTTGTTTTCTTAAATTACGAGGATTCAACATTTCTTTTGATTTAATAAAGTGCGAGTCGGACTCGCGCACGAAGGGTTCCGTACCAATATTGAACAAAAAGCACCTTCTTCGTATGGGACCCTCGTTTAATTTTTACTTATTTTTTTATTTTTATTATTTGCTGTTATAGCGGTAACAACAATATATATTCTGTGAAAATTTCAACTGTCTACCTATAACGGTTCATGAGAAAATGCCCGTTGAATGAAACATCATGCAAAAAGCCCTATTTTTGTATGGGAGCCCCCCTTGATTATTATTGTTTTATCATGAATAGTATTTGTTGCTATAGCGGCAACAGAAATACATCATCTGAGAAAATTTCAACTGTCTATACCACCGTTCTTGAGTGACAAACGGACGGACGGACGGACAGCGAAGTCTCAGTAATAGGGTCCCGTTTTTACCCTTTGGGTACGGAACCCTACAAACGTACAATTTGCGTACCGTTGAAGTCACATATTTTAAAAAATATCATTATTTTTGTTGTTATTTCTTTATTTCATGGCATATTGAGCTAATTTCATTCATATAACTACTAGTGTGTTGTCGCTCTTTAGTGATAAGACCGCCTATTGTCTACCATTGTTTAGTTTAAGATTTCTCATGTAATATTTTTCTTGTTAGTGTGCAATAAAGTATTCTTGTATTGTATGTTGTATAATTCAACACCAGTCTACACTCTACGCCCCCATTGTACATTATTGCCATTTGAAAGCAGTTTGTAGGGTAATTATTCGAGCGTTTTAATCGCCTCATTAATATGTCCGAAATATCGACGACCTCCGTATGAACTGAGGGCCTAATTTTGGTTGTCTTGTAGAAGTCCCGGTTTTGGTACAATTCATATCAAAATGATGTTGATTGCCATTATGGATTGGCCAATATTGTGGACATATTAATGAGACGGTTAAAACGCTCGTATAATCGCCCTGTAGCGCCACTATACCAAGGCTCAACCGCAACTTGCCAGACTAAAGAATGTCATAGCCAAATAATATTTTCTTCCTGGGGGTCTAGATAATCTTTATAAGCGAAATAATATTGTTTATCGCCGTTATCAGTCAAGAAACCGTTATCAAAGGACATTTGACGTCTTATCTAGGTATTTGTTAATCATTATTATTCAATTACACAGTGTTCGTACCAATATGTCATAAACATTTGCGTAGTATAATATTATTTTCTCAAACATGCAATTAAATGTCGTCATAACGTGCGTCAAAACAGTCTTCGAAGTGTCACGTTTCGGGCGGAACAATTCGAGAGAACTGTAAAGGAATTTCATACAAAATTGAAGGCCTAGGCCGGGAAGTAATTTTTTTTTAAACATGGCGTCTATTGTCATGAACGGGCTAAACAGCTGAACTATGTTTTTTGGTATGGAGTATTTTTTTATTTCATTGCATATGTTTGAGAAAAGCACTAGATATACATGCCTTAGCCGTGAAAATGGCTTGCCGGCTTCGTATCACTATCCGTCTATACCTACTCACAAGGCAAGCCCTTATTTCCCGGCATTTGCAGTAATGTACTATTAATTTAGTAGCAAGATGCCTACTGTCAGCCTTAGTTGACTTTTTTAAAGTTTTCTACAATCAGTAGCATTACGCCTGTTTCATAAAACCTCCAAAACACGTAATAACGGAACCCTATTACTAAAACTACACTGTCCGTCCATCCTTCTGTTTGTATGTGTCACCAGGCTGTATCTCATAAACCGTGATAGGTAAACAGTTGAAATTTTCAAAGATGATGTATTTCTGTTGTCGCTATAACAAGAAATACCTAAAAACAGAATAAAATAAATATTTGAGTGGGGCTCTCATACAACCAACGTAATCGGTTGCGTTAACTTTGCACCTCTTTTTTATCCGGCGCCATATTATGTACATTAGGTACATATCATGCAAACTTCACTTAACCTGTCCACAAATTTTTTTATGGTGCGGAACCCTTTGTGCTTGAGTCCGACTCGCACTTGGCCGGTTTTTCATACATACTGTTACTGCAATCGTATGGCAATTATGATAAAGGACTATGAACCGGTTATGGCGTAATTAAATTTCCGAGAACTTAAAGGAAAAGTCGTACTTTCCGTTCCGTACAAACTATCAAAGCACTGCACATTGTTCTAGCAAAAAGATAAATTGTGCTGAGGGACCAACTAAACATTACCGATTTTTGCCGATTGAGATACGGAACCCCAAAAAGTCCTCAAATCACGGTTAGCATAAGAGATAAGAGTTCCCTCGATTTCTCTAGAAACACATCTTGAAATCCTGATTTGGTGACTGGTGTCAATTAGGATCTAGTAGACACTATTTAGTATTTCAAATGGGTCTTCGAGTAATCAAACATGCAAAAAACTGCCCCTTTCATGAAGTTGGTTAAAATAATTATGGCGTACTTAATTTCTGTCTTTATCTGTCTCAGTAGTTACTCGTCTATACCTGTGCCTATACCTCGTTTCCCTTCGTAAGAGGAGAGCGTCGACTTTACGTATAGTTGAAACTGGTTTCGCCTATAGCAGGGGTTGCGAACTTCCTTACATATGTAGTATTGGATAATGTTATAAATAAAAACTAAATCCTTCCTAACGTCAATAATTTTAAGAATAAATTAGACGAGCATACCACTGAGCAACGATCTCAAGACACAGATCGCTGGATATAGGCACTATCAGTTGTTAAACTGCCTGCCTCATTATAAATAATAATAATAATAAGACGTAAGATAAATAAAGGAATAATAATAATAATAAATAAAATGTTTATATCAGACCTACACTACAGCAGACACTATCTACGGTAGAGGAAAAAATCTTAGCACATTTTACCTTTAAGATTAAAAGATCCAAGGATGGATCCATATACACATTGCCAATTGTGTTATAAATAGATAACGGAAATAAAAATATGTATTTTTTTATTTTAGCCAATTTATACCCACATGGAACTTCCAATTAGTACTAAAATGTGGAATGATAGAAACGGTATTTAAAAAAAGCGCAAAATGACGACGACATTGATCTAAATAATTATTTCGATAGAAAAAATAGACGTTTTACTGTCTGAAAGTAAAATGGCAGGGTAGCCTTTTTTTCTAAAACCTTTTGCGATTGTAACGTAGGTACTGTTATTTTACCCCTGGCCCGCTACTGAAACACTGTCTAGTTATCTTATCTCCATGGTATAAAAAAAAGGTACGGCATTCCGGAATGACAGGCCTGACTTGTGACGTCATCACGCTATGATTGGTTGGTTGGAATCTGTTATTTTTTTTTTTGATTTTATAGCTTGGCTGTTGAGGCCTTTAAGCCACTCTGTCAATCCGTTTCTGTGTTGCCAGTAGTAATAATGAAATGAAATAATGAACTTTATTCTGCAAGTAGGCCACAAGGGCACTTTTACATGTCTGAGTCTACCGGCATTTCACAAGAGGAGACCACTGTTGAGAAGAAACGCCGAAAGAAACTCAACAGTAAGTCATTTATCTTTCATACATCTATTTAGTATATCCTAATACTCCCACGAAGCGGCAACTAATCAGTCTACGTCACAAGTCTGCCTTGTCGGAATGCCATACCTTGTTTTCTTATACCATGGTTATCTCTACCTACTGTTTTTATCCTAGAAACGTATCTAGTTATTCCTGTTAAAGTTGATATATTTCCTCCCGCTAATTCTTTGTCATTTTTAAGTCTATCTACAAAAAAGTATAGAAAACAAAAAAACCTGTATTAGTTAAAATTAACTATTCATTTATATAGTTTGGGTATTTCGATCGCATGTTAGTACCCCTGGCTTGCAACTAAATACTAGTTACCTCCATTGAGGGCGCCACTGGTCTTTAATATCCTAGCAACATTATCTATTTCTGTTTAATTAGATATATTATATATTTCCTCCCTCTAATTCTTTGGCATTTTTAAATCTATGGACAAAAAAGTAGAGGAAACAAAAAGCCTGGGTATTAGTTAAAAATAACTATTCATTTAGTACCCCTGGCCTGCAAATAAGCACTAGTTACCTCCACTGAGGGCGCCACTGGTCTTTAATGGCCTAGAGACATGTATGTATTTCTGTTAGTTCTATTTTCACCCGTTGTGCGGTAATTTGGTGTGCGTGCGAATAAATGAATGAGGGATAAGATTCGTTTATCGATACCAATTCACCCATTTTATTTTATTTAGAAACCTTTTACGTCTCCTTAATATTTGACCATGGAGACATCATACATCTCAATTAAACGCAGTTCTTTTGCTTATTAAGTATTTATTTATTTAAAATTTCCTTTTTACAAGCTTTTATTTAGCTTGCATGGTATGTTTAAAGTATGTTTGTTCGGGTGAAATCTTGCAGCTTAATTTTGAAGCAAATATCGTCAACCGATTGAGCTGAAATTTTGCATACTTACTTAACTTTGATGACAATACAATAATATGGTACCATGGCGCTGATCTGATGATGGAGCCGGAAGGTGGCCATAGGAACTCCATAATAGAAAAAGCAATCATACCGAGCTTGGGCTCTTTAGAATCGTCTCAGTGAGCATTTGATGGATATTCAAAGAAAAGTACAGTCGGCTATAAAAGCTTGCCACTAAAATGTCATTTTTGACAGAAACTTATTTCACTTAATTTTGTTATCTATTTTAATATTATTTGTCGACTTCGAGTGTCAATTTCGTACTTCCCTTTTTTTTATGAACGGCTTCCGTGAGAATATGGATCCAACACGTAGAGACCCTATTTCGTATATTAATTTGAAAGTGAAAATAAAAAACATGAATTAAGTGAAAATAGTTTATCGAGCAACAAGGGTCACTCATATTGTTTGTTATTATAACAAGCTGTACCTAAAGTGTTAGTAATAAGTGTCATGTAGGGGCAGTCAAACCTGTCCCCACTCGAGCAGGATGGGGTTTGGCTGGTTCGCACCCGGCACTGCAAATTGGTTGTCAACCTATGAAAAAAAATTGGGCAAGTGCGAGTCGGACTCGCGCACCGAGGGTTCCGTACAAACACTTTTCATCCTAAAGTGGTTAAGTTAAGTTTGCACCTGGTATGTATAGCGCCCCATACAAATGAGGTGCAAAGTTAACGCAACCAACCCGTTTGTTGTATGGGAGCCCCCCTTAAATATTTATTTTATTTTATTTTTAGTATTTGTTGTTATAGCGGCAATAGAAATACATCATCTGTGAAAATTTCAACTGTCTAGCTATCACCATTCTTGAGATACAGCCTGGTGACAGACGGACGGACGGACGGACGGACGGACGGACGGACAGCGAAGTCTCAGTAATAGGGTCCCGTTTTTACCCTTTGGGTACGGAACCCTAAAAACGATATCGATAGTTATTTAGGTGATGAAATTGTGGGTCATATTACCATATAACACCGACATAGCTCACAGGATTGCACGGTTGAAGTGGCAATGGGCAGGCCATGTAGCCTGGAGAATGGACGGCCGTTGGGGCAGCAAAGTCCTAGAGTAGCCACCACGTAAAGGAAAGTGCAGCGTAGGTAGGACGGCCCCCGACTAGATGGCCGGATGACCTCGTGAGGGTACCGGGGAATCAATGGATGCGGTCTGCACGGGATCGCACTTTGTGGCACGCTATGGGGGAGGCCTAAGTTCATCAGTGGACGTCTGTGGCCGATAGATAGATATAATATTACCGTATAAGTCTACTTAACACTTATTAAAATTTAAACTGGTGCAGTCCGGTCAAAATTTTAATGTAAATATTTACAAAGTCTTATCAATACGACATTCATTATCAGTATTATCACTTCTATGTAAACACTACTTTTACGTAAGTAGCAAGCTGTGGAGTGTTTGCAATTAAATATGTACATAATATTTACTAATTACTACATTTGACTAAAGACACATTTTTATAAATAATGACACAAAGGTAAATTAAGAAAGAAAAATTGAATGCGATCTACTGCAATCGAAGCGGGATATGAACCCGCGACCTCTGCGTTTCCGGCGCATTGCTCTTCCAACTGAGCTATCCGACCGCTAACGTCAATCGCACGAAATCTTTCATCCCTTAATTCTTTTACGCTACTGGAGCGCCCTCTGTGTCATATATGTTTTTGAAATGCTTATGCGCATTAGCCATATACCCTAGGATGTGCGTTTTACACGCACGATCCCCAATCCCCATTGCTTTTACAGCAAGTGCGAAGACTGCGAGAGAGATGGCGCTGTTCTAAATATTTGTATAGAATCTTTTTATCGATTCATATTTTTTATGTGGTAATACCACATTTTTATTTTTATAAATAATGACACAAAGGTAAATTAAGAAAGAAAAAATTTAGAACAGCGCCGTCTCTCTCGCAGTCTTCGCACTTGCTGTAAAAGCAATGGGGATTGGGGATCGTGCGTGTAAAACGCACATCCTAGGGTATATGGCTAATGCGCATAAGCATTTCAAAAACATATATGACACAGAGGGCGCTCCAGTAGCGTAAAAGAATTAAAGGATGAAAGATTTCGTGCGATTGACGTTAGCGGTCGGATAGCTCAGTTGGAAGAGCAATGCGCCGGAAACGCAGAGGTCGCGGGTTCATATCCCGCTTCGATTGCAGTAGATCGCATTCAATTTTTCTTTCTTAATTTACCTTTGTGTCATTATTTATAAAAATAAAAATGTGGTATTACCACATAAAAAATATGAATCGATAAAAAGATTCTATACAAATACAAATATAAAGACACATTCATAAATACACGGTACCAAATAATCTACCGCTATCTTTTAGACATTATACTATTTTTAATTGGACAAAAGCTGAAGAGAAGACGTGTTTTGACTACTGAATTTTATGAAGTCACAAGCCATTCATAGAAACTTCATACAGATCGTTTTTAACATTTCATAAAGAGTAGCTGATTTAAGCTGTCATCAAATACTGTATCGTGACAGTGTTTTAGTAAAAGTGCCGATAGTTCAGATTTCCATAACGATGCTTTGGCACATTTTATTTTATTATTGATATAAAGATGCTACACTTCTGAACTACGTCAGTGACTTTGGTTTTTTGTCGGATAATCTCGTTCCGGACTTTGTCGCTTAACGAGATTCCGAGCATACCCCTTTCCATAGCTCGCTGTGTGACGTGTAGTCGGTGGGCTAGTTTCACTGTCAGGTTCCACGTCTCGGCTCCGTATGTCATGACCGGCAGGACGCACTGATTGAATACCTTGGTCTTCAGGCATTGTGGCAAGGGTGACTCGAAGATGTGACGCAGCTTTCCAAATGCTGCCCAGCCAACTGACGTAGTTCAGAAGTGTAGCAGACTGAAGTGGCAGTGGGCTGGTCACATCTGTCGCAGAACCGATGATCGGTGGAGTAGACGGGTTCTCGAGTGGAGACCACGACTCGGCAAGCGTAGTGTAGGACGCCCTCCGGCCAGATGGACCGACGACCTGAAAAAAGTGATGGCTGGTGGTGACTGGATGGCGAAAACAGGAGATCGGGCCATGTGGCGAACCCTAGGGAAGGCTTACGTCCAGCAGCGGACTGCAATAGGCTGAAATGATGATGATGATGATGATAAAGATGCAAACAAATTTCGTCTCTATGGAAATTTGAAAAATGAGACCTTATGCTACACACGGTAACAATTTAATAGTTATAAAAACGGTTAAACTCACGTAAAAATTGTCAGGAACGGCCCAACACGTTTCGAACTCGTTTGGAGCTCTTCACCAGCACCTCTAGCATATCTGTCATACGCGACTATTTCTCGCGCGAGATAATTGCCTGTCTCTCTCTGTGCAGTAATGTGAGAGGGTGACGGGTAGCGCTATGTCGCGCGACAAAGGTTGCGAAACATAGTTGTGCTAGACTGCTAATCCGTGCTGCGACGCGACTCACACACATGTCGGGCCGTTCCCGACAATTATTACGTGAGTTTAAACCATTTGTATTATTATTGCAGATGTCGGCTTGAGTTTTAATAATATTACGGTTACATTTTGTTAATTATTTAGTGGAATTAATATTCCGTGATTTACTTAGACAAATGTAAAAGATTATTAAAAAAAATATAAAATTAGCGTAGCTACCTAACTATGACGATTTTTGATATTTCAAAAAAATATTTGTAATTTTTCTTAACATTGTTTACCATATATATGAATTGCTTAATACGCTTCAACATATCTGTTTTTTTTTTTCTTTGGTTCATGACATATTGACCTAATATTATTGATACAACTACAATATGCTGTAGAATTTAACATCAATCGTCATCCCTTCTACTGTCTGACATTGGCGTATATAGGGGGGTGGCCGGGTGGGCCGTGCCCACCCCAGTATGGTCTAGTGCCCACCCCAGCATTTTGGGTTACCGATAGAAATTCATGGCTTCATCTCCTAAGCCATGCCCCCCTGTAAAAAAATGTTAGATACGCCAATGCTGTCTGAGTCCTGAGCTCGCCCAGGAGCTCAAAGAAGCCATATCGGAGCTTGGAGCAACCACTCGCGGCGGCAAGAAGTAGATGATTCTCGGTGGCATCCATCTCAACTCTGAAACATTGATCACCAAATTCACCAGATTCACCAAATTTTCTTTTGTCCGAAAGTATTATTTCCTGAAACCATAATATCTTAAGGATTTTAAAAACATCGTTTTAAAGAACCCATTAGGTTAGAATGTGGAGCGATATTAGCGCTTCGTAGGAATGCTGAACTTTGACGGTCATTTCTGACTTTTAGAGCAGTCTAAGTGTAGTTCCATATAGACAACTGATCCCAATTAAAAATAGAATTTATTAGGTTAGGTTATTGTAGAATTATACTATGAAATTAACAGTTTTGGAAAAAAATGGCTTTAGCACAAATGAAAATTTGGCGAATCGTTGCAGATGGAAAACAAAAATTAGTGTTTCAGATAGGTTACCTGTACCACCGCTAAGCTCAGCTTGTATCACTATCGACAGTGTCTCCTCACTACCTAACAGTGAGTGAGTGTACCTTGCAACAAAGTTGTCTACTATAACTACTTTTATCCGCCAACAGTCTTAACCTGCGCAATTCATTCGTGTCGTGTTAATCCTATGCCAAAGATAAACATTCGACGACGCGGTTGACGCAGTTATTAGAGCACCTGCCTGCTGAGCCAGCGGTCCCGGGTTCGAATCCCAGCCAGGGCAAATATTGGTGTGACAAACTCGAATATTTGTGCTATGTATACCTAAATTTACGTATTTATTTATTTAGTATTATAAGTATGTATATCGTCGTCTAGTGCCAATAACACAAGCCTTCTTGAGCTTAATTTGGGACTAGAAATCGATCTAGTATGCCAAGCGGATGGCACTCGCGCTCGCACTGGTCTGAACTGGTCCGAGATATCGTGTCCGTGAGCAATGTCCATGTGTGCGTTTGCTCGAGCGCGCTTGTATGTAAAACAGATAGGGACAGAAATCAATCTATTTCTGTCCCTATCTGTTTTGTGCATTAAGCCTATTGAATCACATTTAAATGAAAACAACCGCGAGCCGTCGACTTTAACCCTAGCCCACACTACTCCCAAGGTTGGCCGAAGCATGGGTTTCCTTTCCGCAGCGAAGTGCCCCGCCACACTATCATATTCGCCCAACCTCGGCCAACTCACGCGAGTAGTGTGAAGCCGCAATAAGATACAAAAATCTAAACGTCACCGGAGGCGGGAAAACATTACTCAATATTATTTTTAGGAGAAGCAATCAGCTTTTCAAACATTGATGAATCGATTACACAGATTAAAATTGATATAATATATTAAATTAAAATATTGATGATTTTTGACTTTACATGCAATTTAACAGTATTAAATATCTTTAAGAATTTATTTTATTTTGTATTTACTTGTACCCTAGGTGCTCTCTGTACCATCAGATTTCTGATTTGCACCCACTTCTAGTATCTCTGTTTGACCTTCTGGTTGACTGGTAGAGAATGGGTCCATTGCAATTTTTTTTACATAGTTAAGGGCTTTAATTAAAACAAAACTTAATTGATTCCTTTGTGTGACGAAAGTTACCCATACATTTTGTATGACTAACTTTCGTCACACAAAGGAAGCGATCGTGATTTTTTGTTAAATAAGCTTTTAACTATGTGCATTTTTTTCGCAATCGACCCTGCCATTTGGCATTAAGCACGCCATTTGTACTGACTTTTATTTTGTGCAATAAAGTTTATCCCCTTGCCGCATATATATTTTTTTTCTAAATTGAACTTTAACCTGTGTCAATAAGGTCGACATTAATAACTGTCATATATGGCTTCGTAAATGAATAAATAAATAATTTATAAGAAATAAAACTAGTGTTTTTAGTGTTGACTAAAAAAAATGTACATAGTTGCCGTCTAGTTTTATTTACTACAATATCCCCTGATGGTGTTTTTTCTCAACTCTTTTACGGCGTTTAATAAATGAAGTAACATTTCCCCTCACGCGCAGCCTATGATATAACTTACTCGAAACCTATTCTCAAACTCACACTTAAGTGAAAACAGCGGCTTTGAGATAAAAAAAAGCAAAATGTCAGTGGAGGCGGCAAAACATTCACTTGATAACGGAACGCGCGCCAAGACGCACATTTGTGGACTACGACTGTTTAATAGTGCCAGTGATTTTGTGTTGGATCTATTTGTAATCTGTAAGTTTTTTTTTAATTTTATTATCTGTAATTTTTGGCGCAATGGTAGTTAATCACTACATAGTGTAAAACAAAGTCGCTTCCTGCTGTCTATCCCTATGTATGCTTAATATCTTTAAAACTATGCAACGGATTTTGATGCGGTTTTTTTAATAGATAGAGTGATTCAAGAGGAAGGTTTATAATGTATAATACATGCATAATATAGCATTGGGTGCGAAGCCCAGGGTGGGCCGCTAAATGGTGTATAAATATGATTTATTTATTTGTAAATATGCATTTGAAGGGAAAAGAACATATAATTAGAACCCATTTTGAAGATATAACTTTAACAGAAGGATGTTATAAGTTTAATGTGCGTATCGCAATAATATTATAAAGGCGAAAGTTTGTGAATTTATGTTTGTTACTACTACAAGCTCAAACAGCTGGACCAAATTTGATAAAATTCAGTATGGAGGTAGCTGACACCCTAGATTAACAAATAGGCTACTTTTTCCCCCGGAAAAAGGTAGTGTTCCCGTGGGATGAGCGAGTAACATTGTGCGGTGCAGTTAATAAAGGCGAAAGTCAGTGAGTGTGTTTTATGTTTGTTACTTACTTCACGCTTAAACGGGCTGGACCAATACCGATAAAATTTGGTATGGAAGTAGCTGACATCTTAAAAAACATAAGACAACTTTTTACCGAACGCGGATAACAACGCGGGACGCATTGTTTATAGAAGTTTTCTGTTTAAGTCTTCTATTTAATTTTTCTGTCGTTATAAAGTGCACCGTTTAGATTATTTAAATTATTTATATCCATGTTTAAGGTAGGTACTAGAAATTAAAAAGTGGCAATACTGTAGTGCCGTCTCCGTTTTCTTAGATTGATTAGAAAGGGACACTACTGTATTGCCACTTTTTAATTTCTACTCTTTTGGTCAGACTGTATATGGTCACACAGTGTCTGGGTATTACAATATATTTGTTTGAAGAACAATTTTCCGATGAAACAGAGGTCGTGAGTTCGAGTCCTACTTAGACTACAGTGGATCCCATATAATTTAGGCTTCTTATTTATCATTTGTATCTACACTAGCGACCCGCCCCGGCTTCGCACGGGCGTATTATACACTAGAGGGCGCCCGCAACTTCGTACGCGTATTTTTCTTATACCGTAGTCGGGTAAAAAGTATCCTATCCATCTTTGGATGTCCAGCTATCCCTGTACCGAAATTGGTTAAAATCCGTCCAGCCGTTTCGGCGTGATGCGAGGACAATGGAAATGATGACCAACAGATGGCGCCAGTCTGGCATGGTAGCGCGCCCCTACAAAACAAATGACGATCCTGCATCACACTATCGAGATTTTTCCTGAAATCATGACTCCATAGAAAATTGATCTTCAATACAAATTTAGAATTTTATAACAGTATAGAAGATATAGATAGTGTATTTATTAAACGCCAACTTGCAAACAGTATTTATTTAAAACACATTATAACAATGATAGCAATATTAGTATGAGACGCCATATTTGTATATGGCCACCGTCATTATGTCAGTCGGGTGTGTTGTTGAGCATTGGCGCATCTGAGATTATTTTTCAGGTGGGGCCTGGGTGGGGCCTGGCCATGGCCTATGAGTTGAAGTCATGAATTTCTATGGGTAACCCAAAATCCTGAGGCGGGCACTAGACCATATTGGGGTGGGCATGGCCCACCCGGCCACCCCCCTAAATACGCCAATGTTGTTGAGGGCGCTGTTCGGGTATTGTCCTAAACGCACTATACCAAATGGGTCATTGTCAATTCAAAAAACAAAATTTGTCCCTTCGGTGGTCAAAAGTTAAGAGCTTGTATGAATCTAGGTTATGGTGCTATTACATCGGATTATAGAAGAGGGAACGTTCTTTATTCTCACAGGCATTTAATCAGGAAATTAGGCCCTGGAATCCTTAATTTCGCAAATGTCCACCGGAAAGACCCGCAACCTAAATCGATCTTACTCTTGAATCACTCTATCTGGGCGAATTTTTATTTTGTTGTCGATTTTTTTTTCTCAGATTTTAATCAAATTTGGTCAATGGGTAAAGTTGCTTATTATGAACAAGGTAAGCCCAATTTCACGGTATGTCCTACAAAATTTTCCATTGAGTTACAAAAAATGTACGTATGTATGTACGTACATGTATTATGTAAACTCACCAAATTTTATTGAAATCTGAGAAAAAAAAGAAATCGACAACAAAATAAAAATTGGCCCATCTATTAAAAAAGACCAAAAATCGGTTACGTACCTACTTTTAAAGATTAGCATAGGTACATAGGGACAGAAAGACAGCAGGAAGCGACTTTGTTTTATACTATGTAGTGATACAAAGCAAGAAGTGTGTATCACCACAAAAATAGAATCAACATTGATTATGTTTAATAATATTTGTTTGTTTTGTTTATTTTACAGCTAACGTTCGTGATAATATAAATTATATCATTAATGGTATAAATTGATCAATAGGACTATTACCCTTTTGAACTCTACTTGTTTAATATAATTATAATTATAATTATATATACCTATTTGTCACGTATAAATATTTTGCACATTAAAATAAATAGAGTAAATATTTTTTACACATAAATAAACGAAGGGTTTGTCATGATTTGCTAAACAACTTATTACCAATAATCACTTAACAAACAACGATTCACAAACTACATTTATATACATTTCGTACTACATTTATATACATTCGACGACGCGTTTGGCTCGGTTTCTAGACACCTGCCTACTGAGTCGGCGGTCCCGGGTTCGAATCCCGGCCGGGGCAAATATTTGTTCTTGGGTCATGGATGTTATCTATATATGTATTTATATTATGTATATCGTCGTCTAGTACCCATAGTACAAGCTTTGCTTAGTTTGGGACTAGGTCGATTTGTGTATGATTGTCCCTTAATATTTATTTATTTATTATTATTTAGTAACTTTCACGCTTTATAAACATATGGAAAGACAAAGTTTCATTTAAAAATGTTCACTTCACGAATAAATCGTTTTAAAAATCTGTTATTTTGTAAAACGTTAATTGATAAACTATTGTTTCATAAAAATATTAAAAATAACTCTCTATGTAACGAAAGGAACTTAATTAAAGAGGGGCCGTTTCTGGGACTTAAATTTTTCGGTTTTTGAGCCATGTTACCTAAAAAACCTCAATATCTCGGTAAATATTAATCTGAGCCAGAAAGTTTCAATAACAAAACATGCGTTCACACCATGATGATTTAGGTATTAAACGAAATGTTTACCAAACAATGCATTTTATTAACGTTGTTTTATCATTCGTTATTTTGTTAATTGACTAGAATAATAAATGAATAATTTGCTAAATAATGTTTTGTGATACGATGTTTTGTCCAATAAATAATTTGTATCATGATCTATTTGTAAAACTATATTTTACGCAACGTCTAATTTAGGAATCGTAAATTTGTCTAACGTTGTTTGTAAAATGAATATTTATGGACCGTTGTTTAGCAAGTGATTGGCTACCAAACGAAGAGATACAATTTTAAAGTAAGCAATACTTGTAGATAAAGTATTATCACAGAACCAAAAGGGGAAGACGGAGCCGAGCACCATGGTGCGCGCATGGTATAAGAAAATAAGGTATGACACTTCGGTTAGTGAGACTTTCTACATCACATTAGTTGCCGGTTTAACAAAATAATTATAAGGAAAAATATGTTTGTTGCCAGTTGTAATAAAAATATATATGCATTCATGCATTACGATTACGAGTTTCATTTTGTCGTATTAATTGATTTAAAACGCTCACGATTTTATGAGACTCATACAGGTAACAAGGGATCGGGGAGTATTATGAGACACCACTGGCAACACTGAAACGGATTGACAGAACCAAACCAACCAATCATAGCGTGGCGTGATGACGTCAAAGTCTTGCCTGTCATTCCGGAGTGCCATACCTTATTTTTTATACAATGAGTGCGCGCAGACGCGCCAGCTGTTTGAGCGAGACTAAAAAGTAAGAGAGAGATATAATAGCGAATCACTCAATGTCATTTTTATACTCGCGTACTTTAATCTGTCGATTATAATTTCACAGACAAGATCACATTAACGCACTTTTTAATCCTGTACCAAAATTCTATACTCTATGGTAGCCGCCAAAGAACTTTAATATTCATAAGATTTAAAAAAAGCTTGCTACAGTTCACTGATTGCCTGAAATTACTTGTAAAACAATTGACAAAAAATGACCATCGTGATCATGTTTTTTTTTAATAGGTCAGTAACTGACCAAAAAAAAGACTGTCCCAATATATTCATAATTTTTTTGTTTTCCATTCCGTTACCGCTGTAGTAGGTTATATGGAAATGGTAACGGAATGGAACGAAAAAACATTGGGAAACTTTTTCTTCTAATTAGATCGAAAGAGCTCGTGATTCTGAGCAGAAAATACCCAAAATATCGAAAATTAAAACAAAATGGGGTGTACAACTTTAGAAAAAATGGCCCACCTACACCAAAAAAATAATAACTTTGTGGTATATCAAAAAAGCCAGCGGTCCTGGGTTCGAATAGTCCTATCCCCTGAAATGGTTGGTGAATTAGCATCTATAAGTACTATTATAAAATTTCAAATTTGTATTGAAAGTCAGTTTTCTATGGAGAGGGGTCATGATTTCAGGAAAAATCTTAAAGCGTGATGCAGGATCGTCATTTGTTTTGTATGGGCGCGCGGCGCCATGCCAGCCTGGCGCCATCTGTTTTCATAATTTCCTTTGTCCTCGCATCACGCCGAAACGGCTGGACAAATTTTAAACAATTTCGGTACAGGGATAGCTGGACATCCAAAGATGGTTATAGGATACTTTTTACCCGACTATAACGGTAGTTATACAAAAAATTACGCGTACGAAGTTGCGGGCGCCCTCTAGTATAAGTTATTGGCATATCCCATGGGGAATATGTTTTTTTTGTCAATCTTAACTTTTTGATAATAGGTAAGAATAACCCCCTCTTATTCCTGTAAAAAAATACAGACTTATCTGTGTCTTAAAAAAATTAAGATGAAAATGTTTTTTATCGTTTTGTATGGGCATCGTAAAATCTTAAGGTCCCGAAAAAGCTGTTTTTTTTTTAGGAATGCCGTGGTTATTTTTTTCTTTTAAATCATGCCCTATTGTGTATAAGACAGCACTTTTAATTTTATTGACTACTTATATAAACATTTCAAATAATGTCGACAGTCGTTAAAGTGTCGTGTGTATGGCAAAGCCAATATAAAATAGAAAACTTACTCGTCTGACAAGTATGACGGTTTGTTAAAGATGGTAAAAGCAACAGTTAGCAAACCACAGGGCGGCCACTGTCTACTAAAAACTGAATCTTCATTGTCGGTGTTAATGTGTGTGTAAGACGCACAGGGCTGCCTCAGACATTGCAACAAATAAAATGATACTTTCGTTGCACATAAATATGACATAATAGTATGAAATATCACAACCACACAACACAACGGTAGTGGTGGTGATGGTGGTGGTAATGGTGACGGTGGTAGTGGTGATGATGATGACGACGTTGATGATGATTGTGGTTATGATGATAATTTTGTGGTCATCATTACCAACACCATCACCACTACCATCGCCACCAGTCATCAACTTCGTCATCATCGCCAAAACCATCATCATCATCATCATTACCATCACCAACACTATCACTATTTCACGAGTTAATATGCCCACCTAAGCACAGTACACAACCATTTCAAAATTATCTACGTAGCCAACAAGAAAAAATATGTCTTTTTAATTGTCTATGGATTATAACAAACTGGCCAAGTGCGATTCGGACTCGCGCACCGAGACTTCCGTACAAACTCTTATCCCATCTTAACTGGCCGGGTTAAGATAAGTTTCCACCTGGTATGTATGGTACTGCATAAAAATTAAGCGCAAAGTTAACGCAACCGATTACGTTCGTTGTATGAGAGCTCTACTAAAATATTTTTCATTTTATTCGGTTTTTAGTATTTGTTGTTATAGTGACAACAGAAATACATCATCTGTGAAAATTTCAACAGTCTAGCGATCATGGTTCATGAGATACAGCCTGGTGACAGACAGACAGCGGAGGCTAAGTAATAGGGTTTTTACCCTTTGCGTAAGGAACCCTAAAAAGGAAAAAGGTACAGAAACTGAGGCCATACAGCTTAGGCCTAGAACCAGTCTGAGCTATTTTATTCAATCAATCAATCGATCTAACCGACCTACCAGAATTATGGAAAAACATGTTTTTCTTTGTTTACTGTGGCTACACTCGTAAAACAAGAATGCATGACGCTGACGCATATTTCTGGTATGTACGGAATAGTTTTAACATTAGATCGATAACTCTTAGAAATTGAATCGGTATTTTTTAATTTCTTCAGTTTCTTATGAAATGTCTATAATTTTATTATGTACTAGCTTTTTCCCGCGACTACATCCGCGTGGAACTTGGAAGTATGGAAGCAACCTCGTACAACACGATAGATATCCATATCCACCTAACCACTAGATTGCTTTTGGTAACTACGGCTACCTGTCACCGCTCTTATTTTATTATATAAATAGAGTCCAACTCAAAATTGCTAATCACCTTAATTAATAAAAGGGATTATTAAATCGCCTAAGCAAATGTAAGAGCAATTGTGCTTTTGGTCTAATCATTACGTATTTCCTACAGGGTCATCAATGTCATCATGAATTACTTACTCACTTTTCAATCTTTTTAGGGATAATTTCCAGGATGAAAACTATCCTATGTCCTTCCTCGGATCTTAAACTATCTCCATGCCAAATTTCATCAAAATCGATACACACTTTCGCATTTATAATATTAGTATGGATAAGATAAAACATAATTCTCCGATGTCTAAAATTTTGTATGACAACTTCATATAAATCCATTCATACAAAGGTCAAAGCTCAAAGAAAACTAAATGCGTAATCTCATAGAAGAGACCGGGAATCGAACCCGGTATAGTAGAAATTATCTAAACTAAAGCTCATCCACTTACCTGCATTCACAATCGCATTGTGTCTGGGTCATTGTCAGATTTAGGTGCGTGTCTTTCCGGTGGACATTTGCGAAATTAAGGATTCCAGGGCCTAATTTTCTGATTAAATGCCTGTGAAAATAAAGAACGTTCCATCTTCTATAGTGCGATGTAATAGCAACATAACCTTGATTCATACAAGCTCCTAACTTTTGACCACCGAAGGGACAAATTTTGATTTTTGAACTGACAATGACCCGTCTAATACAATCCTATCTGCTTTTGTTCTCGTAACCGCCAACCAGTTACTTACAAAAAAGGTTAGAACTACATTGCGTGGATATTGAATTTTCAACCGTATTCCTTGTTGAATAGGTTTAAAATAGTTGATGATGAGAGTTCAGTCCTTTTTCTAGAGAGTACCTACGTTCTTGTTGAGAGTCGGGCGGTTGTAAAATTCCAAAAAAGTTATGATCACCATTATTCTGTTACTGTATTTTGTAGTCTAATGTCCAAGGAAATAGAGTCGATAACCTTCCAAGGTGGTTACAATCTGCTTTTACTACGAGCTCGTTATCTTAATTTGTGGTTAACCACTCAATGATATTGAGTTCTTAAGTGGATGAGCTTAGTTTAGAGAATTTGTACTATACCTCTGGATTACCGGTCCAGCGTGTTAACCTCTCTACCACTCTAACGTCCACAGATAACCTTTCCAATTTTTCCTTATGCTTTGTGTGTCGATCTTTGCATTGTTTATTTAAAAGGCTTCACACTTTACCATACACCTTACCTTTTTCTTTAGGTTTTCATCTTTGTATCAATGGTTTAATATAAAAATTGTGATGTGTACCACATTAATAAAAAGAGACATAACATGTTTCATAAATTTATAACGTTTTTTTTTATATCATGGGACAATCATACACAAATCGACCTAGTCCCAAACTAAGCAAAGCGACGATATACATAATATATATAAATAGATATATATAGATAACATCCATGACCCAAGAACAAATATTCGAGTTCATCACACAAATATTTGCCCCGGCCGGGATTCGAACCCGGGACCGCCGGCTCAGTGGGCAGGGGTCCGCAAACTGGGCCAACCGCGTCGTCATATAATTGTCTGTGAGTTGAAAATACCTTGGTTTCTGTGGCTCGCAGTAATGAGCTTGTCCAAATCTGTGTTACTTGGGTTTTTTTTATGTTATCATTTATCATGATGAGTATGTCGTGTTGAACCGTGCTCAACTACGGAACCTTAAAAATGGCTATGACTTCCACGCGGAACATGATGCACCCTACACCTTAACTGCATTCATACATACACACGAGTGACACGAGACACTTGAATGCACAAATACTTATCAAAGCATAATGTTTACAAGATTAACATCGAACTAATATCAGATCGAGGCGAAAGGTTAAAAAACACATGATGTTATGACACCCGAAGAGAGGAAATTTCATCCCCTATTCAAACAGTCCATAAGGCTCCTTGTCCGTTCAAAAATGCTGATTGTTTTAGAAATTTTTAGCTTTGATCAAACATTTTGCTCAACATTTTATCTATATAACTACAAGAACAGGGCTATTGCAACGTACAATTGGAAATGTTCATTGATAGCTTTTGTTTCATATATCTATTTTCTGTATTATTATTATTTTCTGCTTTATTTTCGGCTGCACGCTATGAAAGCACGAAATAGCTATGTTACTTTCTAGAACTCAGGGAAAAATATTATTCACTTCAAAAAGTTGGTTGAAATTATCAGTATATTTGTCATAATATGAAAAAAAATAATTAAAAAGGAATCCTCATAAGGTCTAAACAAGCTTGAAAACAATAGATCTTAACAATTAAATCGCTTATTGCATTAATCGCTGAGCAATGAGGTGATCATTGCCGCCATTGTTTTACAACCATTGCCTATATAGTATTCGTTTATTGCAGTCATGAATAGGTACAGTAGCGCGTTTACAGTAAATAATAAATATCAAGGGACAGTCTTACACAAATCGACCTAGTCCTAAACTAAGCAAAGCTTGTACTGGGTACTAGACGACGATATAATAAATACAAAATAGATAACATCCATCCAAGGGAAAACGCGCCGAGCGTGCTGGGGACGATGCCTCAGACGGCTTCAGTACTGGGGGATTATTAGGGTTCCGTACCCAAAGGGTAAAAACGGGACCCTATATATTACTGAGACTTCGCTGTCCGTCCGTCCGTCCGTCCGTCTGTCACCAGGCTGTATCTCAAGAACGGTGATAGCTAGACAGTTGAAATTTTCACAGATGATGTATTTCTATTGCCGCTATAACAACAAATACTAAAAATAAAATAAAATAAATATTTAAGGGGGGCTCCCATACAACAAACGGGTTGGTTGCGTTAACTTAATTTGCACCTCATTTGTATGGGGCGCTATACATACCAGGTGCAAACTTAACTTAAGGATGAAAAGTGTTTGTACGGAACCCTCGGTGCGCGAGTCCGACTCGCACTTGCCCATTTTTTTTTTTTAATTTTAAGTTTTAGTATGTATATTTTTAATTTATTTTCCATTATAATAATATCGACATCCATGACCCGGGTTCAAATATTCGAGTTCTACAACCATCTTAGGATGTCCAGCTATACCTGTAACATTTTTTTTTTAAATTAGACGACCCGTTTCGGCGTGATGAGAGGATAAAGGAAATTGTGACCAACAGATGGCGACAGACTGGTACGACGCCACGCGCTCAGACATAACAAAAGACGCTCCTGTGTCTCCCTACCCCGAAATCATGACCCCTTTCCATAGAAAACTCATTTTAGATAAAAACCTAGAATTTATTAATAGTATATGCCAAACAGGGTAGGGGCCAATACACAGCCCTGGCGAACTCCTCTCCGCATCTCAAATTGCCGAGACGTTTTACCATCAAATAGCCTGGTTTGAGACTTTAGCCGGGAAAAGGATGCGTAGGCACCAAACCAGCACCAGATCAACGACTAACATAAGCCATATGTCAGAAGTGCGGGCGATCATGCCGGTCTCGCATCGGACTACACAGTCACCAAAAAAGGTGTCTCCACAGCATTGCATAAAATCGTCTGTAACAGACGAAACGGCCTATGATGATTAATAGTATAGGTATAATATGTGTTTATTTTGTTTCAGATTGTTTATCGTAAATAATTAATTATGGATGTGGAAAACGCAAACTGCAAGATGAGAGTGTCGCAGTGCGCGGACATGGAAGTACTGCCCATCGAGCGACCAATCAAGATTGACCAGTAAGTGCCATTCATAACTATACAGGGTGTTCGGCACATGGACCGACAAATTTTTTTGGGATATAGTTGGGGTTATTTGCTATCTTTTCACCCTTGGACCTTGGGTCCTAAGGGTCACGGTTTTGGAGATATGATTTTTTAAATGTTGTTTCTCAAATTTCCCGAAATTCCGCCTTTAAACGTTCGTAACTTTTTTGTTAATGTATGTACAATTGTTTTGTTTTGTATTTAATACTTGGCAATACACACTTGTTCAAATAATAACAGTTATTATTCTAATTGATGGTCTCAGAGGGACGTACGAGGTATTTTATTCCACAAAAATACTGATTGTGTGAAAAAAATCCAACTTCGAAATTCAATCATGATAAAACTAAAGACAATAGAGGACTTCATTTTTTCTAAAAAAGTTCTCTAGTTTATGACCTTTCTAACGATATGCTACACACCGACAACAAATAAATCTGAATCAAATTACGGGGATATTCCGTCAATAGGGCGGAAATTATTATGAATTTGCGAGTACAGAAATTTTATTTGTAACGCAACGGAACCTCATTGGAATACTGGCTGGCTGAATGACAGGCTGAAACCTTCTTACCATCGGCTGGTTTTTTTTTCTAATGGCGAATTACTTTTGTTACGGTGCAGTTGTGGCGGGATACTACATTTGTGATTTATTGTAATTATTTTTGCTAAATACTATTGCTAACTACGCTAACGAAGAGTATGTGGATATGATAATAGCGTATGGTATAGCACGAGGTGTTGCTCGTGAAGCCAAAGGATTTATCAAGAGATGCATCCAAATCGAAGATTACCCCACATTACCAAACATTTTCGACGACGTATCGACGTATTCCAAACTTTCACGTTTACTTCGCGTGCTACACAACATAATTTCCGCCCTATTGACGGAATATCCCCGTAATTTGACTCAGATTTATTTGTTGTCAGTGTGTAGCATATCGTTAGAAAGGTCATAAACTAGAGAACTTTTTTAGAAAAAATGAAGTCCTCTATTATTGTCTTTAGTTTTATCATGATTGAATTTCGAAGTTTGATTTTTTTCACACAATCAGTATTTTTGTGGAATAAAATACCTCGTACGTCCCTCTGAGACCATCAATTAGAATAATAACTGTTATTATTTGAACAAGTGTGTATTGCCAAGTATTAAATACAAAACAAAACAATTGTACATACATTAACAAAAAAGTTACGAACGTTTAAAGGCGGAATTTCGGGAAATTTGAGAAACAACATTAAAAAAATCATATCTCCAAAACCGTGACCCTTAGGACCCAAGGTCCAAGGGTGAAAAGATAGCAAATAAACCCCAACTATATCCCAAAAAAATTTGTCGGTCCATGTGCCGAACACCCTGTATATAGCCTAACAAGGCGTTGGTCTTTACATAGAAAACTATCGTGAGTCTCAGACATATTAAATTACATAAACGGGTTTACTCACGTCGTAGAAATCGAATAACGCTCGACATGTTTCGAATCGGTACGCGATTCATCACAGGAGAGCCGATCAGTCGCGACTCGCGGCGGCCAACCGAACCGCGCGGCTGCTCTCATCATCACACACAATGTCAATTGACGGGTTGCATTCAACACTCACTACGTCATACCAGGGTCTCGTCCACACTAACCACCGATGGGGGGCACTGACCATCCACAATCTCGGTTGAAATAATATTGTTGTTGTTGTTATTGTTACATGAATTTGCGGAATATTTAGTCCTGTTTCCTCTTTATTTACATCAGAGACATGCACTGACTTTCAACGTCAGTTACCAAAAATTTGTCGTTGCCAGTAAATAAAATAAATTCAGATCGGCTTGACTCATTATTATTAGGCCGAGAATGGCAGCTCGAGGCTTTTGCCTCGGCTTGACTCATTTATGACTTCTAATCAGTAGGTAACTTGTCAAATGTCACAAACAATTTGGCATCCAATGCAACTGCGCATCCCTTCATCAAAATATCCTCAAGTATTACCTATATTCGTAATTCCTAATGGCTTCGGCAAGATATAGACGACAAATTCAGTCTTACAAGACTAAATATAGAAAACGACAAAGACGTTTGCGCCGTATATTCCATTCCCGGGATCACTACAGTTACATGCGCTATCGTAAACAAGTTAGGTAAATAATCAGTTTATCACAAATAAATCAAAGAAAATCGACACTTCAGAAGATTCCGCAGCATTGTGACAATACTTGATCCAGAACTCCAAGAAAAAATGTGGGTAACGGCCTCGCAAGATTAAGCCAGGTTTTCACTTACTTATAAGTAAGTATGCGAAAATACCGCATTGACAGCATTTGATCTTAGAGCTTCTGACATTCTTACATATCGGTACAAGATCGGTACGATAATCATTTAATCATTATTGGAAACTAGACGTGCCCGCGGCTTCGCTCGCGTAAATCAATGTGGGTACTTCCTATTTGTAACACTTGAATATGTAATTTTGGGGTAGGGGTCGGGTTGCATAAAATTGAAAGGCGTACTTTTGATACGTATACGTGTATTCGTCATACTCATCATTACGCATAACTGTAAATAGTCATATATTTATGCGCATAACGTTTTTAATCATAATGTTTAAGAATATACTGTGTAATGGGCATACAGTTGATGCGCATAAAATGATTTAAGCATACTTTGTCATGGTCATACATTGATTACTCATAAAACAATGTAACCATACTTTATAAACGCATACATTGCAAAACGCATAGTCAAGTCGGTTCATCATTGGAAGTCGGTTCTGGCCAAGTCGGGTTTCAGGTCATAAAAAAAAACCTAAACCTAACCCAACCAAGTTGGATCTAGCCAAGTCGGGTTTCGGGTCATAAAAAAAAATAACCTAAACCTAACCCAACCAAGTCAGATCTAGCCAAGTGGGGTTTCAGGTCATAAAAAAAAACCTAACCCAACGAAGTCGGATCTAGCCAAGTGGGGTTTCAGGTCATAAAAAAAAAATAACCTAAATCTAACCCAACCAAGTCGGATCTAGCCAAGTTTCAGGTCATAAAAAAAAAAACCTAAACCTAACCCAACTAAGTCGGGTTTCGGGTCTTAAAAAAATAATAACCTAATCCTAACCTAACCAAGTCGGATTTCGGGTCATAAAAAAAAACCTTAAACCTAACCCAACCAAGTCGGATCTGACCAATATAATATTGATAATTGTAATTATCAATATTATTGGCTTGAAAAGTGTATGACATTTGCAATTATACTAAAAATAATTGTAATTATCAATATCATGTCTCTATACTATGTCCTTAGGCTCAGTAAATTTCTGCCTATTGCCACCAAAATTGCCCTCTCTCAAACTCTACTTCTTCCTATATTGGACTATGCTGACATAGCTTACCTTGACCTCACGGAGGAGCAGCTTAATAAGCTTGAGCGTATCCAACACATCTGCATTTGGTTCATGTTTGGGTTACGCAAGTATGACCATGTATCCGACTTCCGGTCTCAGCTCAAGTGGCTCTCAATCTGTTCTCGTCATCACTCCCATATTCTGCCTCTTCTTTATAATGTACTATTTAACCCCACAACTCCCCGCTACCTCAAAGAGCGCTTCAGTTATTTGCATTCTGTTCGCTCTGCCACAGAATAGATAATAGTACAGCTCTGCACAAAACTTGGTTCTTACTGTTCCCCCTTCATCTTCTAAATTTTATTATGGTTTTTTCACATTCCGGGCTACTTTACTGTGGGATTCGCTTCCTCTGGATATAAGGCGTGCCCAATCTCTTGCAACATTTAAAACCCTCGTCAAAAAACACTATTTGTCTCTCCCTTAGTACACTGCAATAATAAGCGCTCCTTTAACTTTGTGGCTCATACCGTTTTTGTTTTATTTATTACTTTACCATATATTTATTTATTATGTCTAAGTATTTATGCAAGTATATCTGTATATTTTTATTTATTTAAGGTGAGTCGGGGCTATTGTAGCTATGGGGTTATTGTATCTTCTTACCATTATAATGGTCTGTGACCCTTAAAATGGTCTGTGTATATATAGGATTGTGTATATATACCATTGGTCTGTGTATCCTATATATACACAGACCATTATAATGGTCACAGACCATTATAATGGTAATAAGATACAATAACCCCATAGCTACAATAGCCACGACTCACCTTATGTTTATTACTTTTGTCTTTTATGGTAGTCGTTCATTTAGTCCTATTATTATATATATTTAGTCCTACGTTGTGTCTGTCTAGGAAAATAGTGGTGGACGTTAGCCTTTAATCTTTCAATAGAAAGTAATATGTTAAAATACATACCCATTTAACTAACATAGTTTCTGTGTTTATTTTACGCTTGTTTTCTCTCACTCTATAGGTAAATATATGCTAGGCGTATACGGAGTATAACGTTTTGGCAACAATATAGTTGATCTTTTTTCACCAATTCCATTCAAAAATATTAATAAAAATCACAGAGTTGAGGTTATGTCAACTGCGTTTGACATTTCAATTGACTGAGTCTGACGTATATGTCGTCTCACTCTATCGTATAAGCAAAGTGCGTAGTCATTACATTTCGAGTAAAAAACATCGATATAACGGCGTACCAACATGACGTCAAAAAATTTTGGCTTCTTGCTGATGACATTTAGTTTGACAGAGAAAACAACATACGTCAAGCAAAGTGTGTAGTCATTACATTTCGAGTAAAAAACTTGGATATAACGCCGTACCAACATGACGCCAAAAATTTTTGGCTACTTAAACTTAAGTCATAGCGAAAAGAAACCGAGTATTGCCGGAAATGGCCGACGGTCGCGAAATGAAGAATTTTATGGACATTTCTTTAGCCGATTGTGAAGGAAATACGTAGCGAAAACGGTAATTTTTACGCTCTTATTCTATTCTCATATTTAGACAATAGATTTGAATCGTTGTTTCTGCGGTAACGTGCGTCGTATTGGAGAAACGTGATCTAAAAGGTCGTGGAGTTTTGTAAGGCGCCATCTCGCTTCCTCCCTAGTGCGTTATCCCGTTCTGGCATTTTCAATTTTATTATATAGATTTAAAACAACCCCAACACAAGTAACTTGTCATCATGAGACGCTCATTCGAAGTGATACAGAAAATGCTACTAAAATTGGACATAACTAGGTACAAAATTTGTAATTCTTAGATTCAATATTGGCTGAGATCTTGTCACTTGTTCCAATTAAAGCTGAATATCTTGGAAACTACTGGTCCTATTTCCACCAAACATAGCTAAGAACCATCTCGACGGGACACTTACACTGATACACAGATACACATGTAAAACTTAAAACACTCCTTCCTCTTTTCTCGTCGAGGGTTAAACATAACCGGTTTCAACGAGAAGAAATTGTATTTCCCAAGAATTACAGCTAACCATTAAGGAGTTGTACCTTCTATTATCAGCTCAGCATAATGACATGATGACTACCAGGCGCAAATACCTGAATAACTTTACAAAATTCATGAGACACGTGTAGTGATTACCTATCATATAATATTTGAAGATTGCTGACAATTTCCCTGGAATCCCATCATGAAATCCCGACATGCTGGCATTGTACCAACTCATGATCGTATATACTCTTTCAAATAAAAAAAGAATTTTGAGAATCGGTCCACAATTGACGGTATAATATTTTCTTCGGTTTCCACAATTGTCACACATTTGAATAAAGTAATTTAAGCAGGTCATATCTAGTAAGAAGAGTTAAATAAAGTTACTTATCAGAAAAATACCTATTTTGTGACAAAATATATTTATGAAACTAAGACCTCTCGGTGACCATGACGCAGGCAGCATTCCCACGCTGTATGGCTATGGAAAGCCTTTGCGCGAGAGAACTGCCCGCGCGTGGGTCCACTGTTGCCTCCTTCAGGCGCTTGCTGAGCTCCCTGTTTTAATCCCATAAATTTGTTATTTTTTATGTTTTATTTTTGACCCATAATAAATGTAGGTATTCATTTTGTAGCAAAGCGTTCACTGTAGAGGCAAAACACTCATTAATATGAAGCCACTATGTTGTAAACAAAAAGTTAGAAGCATGCTTACACTAGGTCATTCATATTTATCTTTGTTTTTTCTACAGCGAGATAACGGGCTTGGAGAAGTTGGTTGAAGAACTGCACACCATCTTCTCCCACGACCATGTGAACGTCCAGGATGTCCAGAAGCTGATGCTGGGGTACAAGTCCAATCCCAAGGACTGGAAGAAATATGCGAAGTTCGACCGTTTTCGGTGAGTTTTTGTTTAACATTTCCCATGTTACTGGGTTAGTGCTTGTTGCCATGGTGATGTCCCCTGGGTTACTCTTTAAAAATACGATTTTCGGCGACAATGTTCAGAAAATTGGGCAAGTGCGAGTCCGACTCGCGCATGAAGGGTTCCGTACCATAATCTGTAACAAGTTTGTTGTATGGGATCCCCTCTTAATATTTATTTTATTTTATTTTTAGTATTTGTTGTTATAGCGGCAATAGAAATATATCATCTGTGAAAATTTCCACTGTCGAACTATCACCGTTCTTGAGATACAGCCTGGTGACAGACGGACGGACGGACGGACAGCGAAGTTTCAGTAATAGGGTCCCGTTTATACCCTTTGGGTACGGAACCCTAAAAAAGTTTTAAATGCAGCAGTTACAAGCCCATTCTTTTTAGGGTTCCGTACCCAAAGGGTAAAAACGGGACCCTATTACTGAGACTTCGCCGTCCGTCCGTCCGTCCGTCCGTCCGTCCGTCCGTCCGTCCGTCCGTTTGTCACCAGGCTGTATCTCAACAACGGTGATAGCTAGACAGTTGAGATTTTCACAGATGATGTATTTCTATTGCCGCTATAACAACAAATACTAAAAATAAAATAAAATAAATATTTAAGGGGGGCTCCCATACAACAAACTTGTTATAGATTATATATATGTATAGGTACGGAACCCTTCATGCGCGAGTCGGGCTCGCACTTGCCCATTTTTTTTTAGAATAGGTATCTCTTGAAAATAACAATATTATAAATTATCAACACTTTTCTAAGAGTCCCCAAGTGACAATCTAACACAAATCAACCTAATCCCAAACTAAGCAAAGCTTGTGCATATAAAAAATACATATAAAGAGTTCGAGTTCATCACACAAATATTTGCCCTGGCCGGTATTCGAACCCAGGACCGCCGGCTCAGTAGGAAGGTGCACGACAAACTGCGACAACCGCGTCGTCGAAATATAAAACATAATAAGTAGATAAAGAAATATACCAATAATTACAGTGCTCGACCAGTTCACAAGTCACTGGAATGAGTGGAAAGCCATAACCTCTTAAAATTCGTCTTGAGTGATGCGACAAACGGAAGGATTACTTAAATGTTTTAATCCATAACCTTCCATATTTTGATTGATATCTTGCAAATATTGTGCGTAACAACGATATACGAAGTTATCTCAATCACCTGATATTTTTATCTTATCTTTGAGAGAGATCTCTAACGTTTTCACGATGGGCCGTTGGATAAAACTTCAATTTTGTTATTATATTATGTGATAAGTTGATTTTGGCCTTGGCGAAATACAAGAGATTATGCTGTCAACAAGTCTTGTTATTTTGCGTTTGTTGTATCTGAACCCTTTTAGTTTTACTTTAGCAGTCGCACTTATTATTTATTGTGACTAATAAATCCATGTTTAATAACTATTATCTGCACTACTATTAGCACAACAAATTAATGTTTATTCTTCAAAAGTATTTATTCTGTAATTAGTACTTAGATAAAGTGTTATTTCTAACATGTCTGCATTATTTTATGTATTGTGTTTATTAAGCCATCTGTGTTACTGTTTATTGTCCCAAATAAATATAAATAAAAGAAGTTTAATTCTTATGTGTCACTATAAAACTAATCGTTCTTTGAGTTGTAGACTTCGCGATAATTTAAGGGCATCTTTGTATCTGTGCGTCTGTCTGTGGCATGGCACGCGGTGGACCGATTTGAGAGCGGTTTTTTCATCGAGAGCCCGAGATGTCGAGATGAATCTTAGCTTTGTTTGATGAAAATCGGAGCTCTCGTCTCCAAGATATTCAGCTTTTAGTGGAACAAGTGACCTGATCTCAGCCAATATTGAACTAGGAACTCCAAAATTTGTTGTTATATTCAGTTTCAGCAGTATTTGCTATTATCGCTCATTAAAAGGCTCATGATGACCAGCTACTCGTCTCGGGAAGGTTTTTTTTTATTTTCCATGCATAGTGCACGTGCACAGAGTGCACCTATAAGTTCGTGGACGTGCTTCGGCATGCATAAGGTTACGATTAAGATATCTAATCTAAGTTTTTGTCAAAACAACTGAAATCAACACGTGTCGGCATAAGTCGCGTTATCTTCTGGAGGCCTGGCTTGGTAGCTATAAATTATATGTCCTTTGATTATATGTCCAATGATAACTTGCTACCAAGGAAACAGAACAGATAAGGAGAGAATATATATCCTTTATTCCAATGAGGATACATGATCATCGGAAGACAAACACTTCTATATTTAGTTATATAGGTACATTACAAGCTGCGCCGCGCGGTATCACCTGTTCATCAATTGGCGTATCTAAGATTATTTATCAGGCGGGGCCTGGGTGGGGTGGCCCTGGTCTATGAGATGAAGTCATGAATTTCTATGGGTTACCCAAAATCCTGGGGTGGCCACTAGACCATATTGGGGTGGGCACGGCCCACCCGGCCACCCCTCTAAATACGCCAATGCTGTTCATGCCACGGGAACACTACATTTTTGGGATAAAAAGTAGCTTAGGTATTAATCCAGGGTGTCAGCTATCTTCATACCAAAATTTATCAAAATTGGTCCAGCCGTTTGAGCGTGAAGAAGTAACAAAGATATATACATAAACACATAAATACACTCACAAACTTTTGCCTTCATAGTATTAGTGTGTTAGTTATCAACGAAGGACGATGGAATGAAGCAGAAGAAAAAATCAATGCTTTAGCTAGTGGCTTTGATAGAACAATTTTATTGGCAGTTCATCCGGGAAGCCGTGGATTCAAATTCAATTTTTTTTTATTGTTATCACATTAAAAACAATAGATAGAATATATATATCCTGACCGTTTTCGGCCACGGCGACTGCTTCAACTCCTCTGTTGGCGTTTGTGTGCTCTCATGTGGCTAACGTAGCCGATCTTGTTATTAAAGCCCCGTGAGCACAACGGGCACGAGAGAACACCATTATCATAATTATAGCTGATCACCGCTTGTGGTCGGGCTTTCAGCTCATCCCTCTTGTCGTCGAGTTCAGTACGTCGACGGGATTCAAAAACACTGGTGTGTTTCTTGACCAAAGATCTCCATTCAGGGCGGTTAGCGGCCTGCATCTCCCACTGTAGTGGCTCAATATCGCAACTCTTCATGTGGCGCTTAAGCACATCCTTATACCTGAGAAGTTGCCCGCCTTGCTTTCGCTTGCCTTCCTTCAACTCAGAGTAAAAGATGTGTTTAGCCACCCGACCCTTCGCCATCCTCGAAACGTGACCGCTCCAGCGCAACTGTCGTCGCATGAGGTAGACTTCGATTCCACCCACGTTGGCTCTCCGCAAAACTTCGGTGTTCCGCACTCGGTCGGACCAGCTGATCTTTAAGATCTTACGAAGGCACTTAAGGTGGAATCGGTCTAGTGTGCGAATATGACGACGATATACGGTCCACGTTTCAGAAGAGTACAATATGTTAGGTAAAACCACCGCCATGTATATGGAGATCTTTGTAGCCAGCTTCAGGTCATGCGATCGGAAGACCTTGGCATCCAGCTTACCGAATGCTGCAGATCCGCATCAAGGTCACACGAAGATGTTACCGTGCTACCCAGGTAACGAAACTTGTCGACTTGCCTCAACAAATCTTCGCCAAGCTTGACTGTCAGTGTTTGCCGACCGTGTGTGTCCAGAGACATGACTGACATAGACAGAATATGGGCTAGGTATACATATGACGCCCTGCACGGGCCCAGCAATTCAAATCCCGCTCAAAGCATTTTTTTTTTCGCTTCATTGTAAACATTTGATTTACGCTAGCAGACATTACGGCTTTAATACTTAAAAAAAAACCAATTAAACATACATAAATTGTTTTTCTCAAAGCTGCAATGAAATGTTATCATAACGTACGTTATTAAGGTTATATCCGGCTTCGAAGTAGGTATCACGTTTCGGGCGGAACAACTCGAGAGAACTGTAAAGGAATTTCATACAAATATGAAGGCCTAAGCCGGGAAGTAACTTTTTTTAAACATCGTCTGTGTTCATGAACTGACTAATCAATCAGCCGAATTATATGTTTTTAGAGTGGTGTATTTTTTATTTCATTGCATATGTTTGAGAAAAACAGTATACCTACATGCCGTGAAAAGGGCTTGCTTATCACTATCCGGCCTTTTTTCCCAGCGTCTGCAATAATGTACTATTCTTCTACTACTTCAAGTGGAAATCTCTCTCTTCTTCTACACCTACTCACCCGGCAAGCCCTTCTTTCCCGCCCATTACTATTAACTCCTACTTTCCTCTTACAGTTACACCCGCAACTTGGTGGATTCTGGCAATGGCGCATTTAACATCATGATCTTATGCTGGGGTGCCGGCCACGCTTCCCCCATCCACGACCATGCTGACTCGCACTGCTTCATGAAGATTCTATCTGGCAGTCTTGAGGAAGTCAGGTAAATCTTTGTCGCCATTTTAGTCAAAACCTCTCCGAGCGGTTTGGTAGCAAGCGTACAAATGTCTTTATTTTGAAGCTACTAAAGATAGAGAAGAGAAGGCTAACAGGCAAAATCGAAGGTAAAAGACCTAACTAGAGAGAAGAAATCTCAAAAGGTCAACCCAGATATCTGAAGAGCTGGACATACCAGTCCGATGGAAACAACTTGTTGACGGAATCAGAAGGAGTCGCGATCCTCAGTGAGGGAACGATTGGAGAAAGAGAGAGAGAGAGAGAGATAGATAGATAGATAGAGAGAGAGAGATGAGAGAGTGCAAACGGTGCAACTAACTTTGATAAACTGGTGTGGCACTAATCCTTTTGCGATTCCGTATCCAAAGGGTAAAAACAGACCAAAAAATGCTCGTGACCTTTCTTACGATGTCCGCTACGCTTATCCCATGCCACTCGCGTTTTTTAGGGTTCCGTACCTAAAGGGTAAAAACGGGACCCTTTTACTAAGACTCCGCTGTCCATCTGTCTGTCACCAGGCTATATCTCATGAACCGCTGTAGCTGGACAGTTGAAATTTTCACAGATGATGTATTTCTGTTGGTACTATAACAACAAATACAGAAAATAAGTCACAAGCAACCTCGACGATGATAGATTTTGGAAATCAAGCCGGTCGTCTGAAAAAGGATAAGGCATCTACTAGCTAAGACGTTTACTACCAAAAAAAAAGAGAACAACTCAACCCTGGACTTGATAATATTATCCTAAGGACCCCCAGGACATCCAGGACCCTATTCAAGGATAATATCTAAACTGCATTAGTTTTGGATCATGCATAGAAACTCGCACCAAAGACATAGAAGGCGAACGCGTTGTTTCTCGAATGAGATCAATTGAAAGAGAACAAAAACATACAGACACCGATAACCTATTGCATCTCGTTCCTTCGATACAAACAACTGACGTTTTAACCTCAACCGGTTCAATTCAGACCGTGTCACTAGTCTAAATAATGATAACGTTCACGTCATTCATGTGTTCATTGTTGGTGTGGTATATTTTGGGCTTTTCATATAGGTATGGCTAAAAACGATTTATCTACGGACTACAAGGTCATCCGTGTTAACCTTTTTTTGCTGTAGTCGAAGAAAAAGCATCCTATAAGGTTCACTAATATGTTGCACAAAATTGATTGTCATAATTTCATTTTGCATAACAACCTTCGGCATCATAACATAATCATCATACCTGTGCTAACTCGGGGCACTGATACTAAAGTAAGGTAGCAAAATATACTATCGACAAATAAATAAGTATATCGATGTTACCTACTGTTAACGTGTAAACGTTAATCAACATAAATATATATACCTTTATTTTCTCTTCATTTCAGAATGAAAACAATGAACAAATTAAAACGTGTATTTATTTGTTTATTTTAACCAATTTTCATAGTAAGTATACAATTAATACTTTTTCCACATTCGTCGGTATTAAAGATTGCCGTCTATATCTCATGGTAGTTGCCATAAAGCTATTTAAAATACTGCCAAATGAGTATCATGCAAACTGGCAATTATGCTAAGTAAGGTACTTATATGATTATGCTTAAAGTATCATTCGGTTAAAATATGTCTGTGATAGCTGCTGTGTGAAGTGTATATCGGACAATCGATATTATGCAACATCAAGGGAACCCATCCTATAACCATCTTTGAATATCCAGCTATCCCTGTGCCAAAACTGGTTAAGATAAGATAAGATACCTAAGATAAGATAATCTTGGGGGGGGTTAAAGGTACCTTTTTCCTGACTTTCGCTCATATCTATCTCAAATATTTGTAGAAATAGTATTATAATTACTTCGGACAAAAGTTTTTACATAAAATTCCCTGCAAATTTGGTCTTATTCATTTTTACTCTACGATCAATACTTTGGGAGCTACAGGGTGTGTAAGTTAACAAAAATATTAAAAAGTAGTTGTCCAAGAAAACGTAGTTTTTTCGTAGTTGCTCATCATAACACTTGTGTTGTGCAATTGAGAAATTCCCGTTACCGGCTAGTTCTCATTTGGGAATATTCCATGAAAATTCCCATTGTTCCCGGGAATATACGAGCTTGGTGGATCCATTCCTTTGTTATTTAGTTTTAAGCTAATTAATTGAATACAAGCAAACCGTTTTCGCTTTTCAACTCATCCTGAATCACCACTTAAAGTGAATATCATAAAATTTACCTGATGTATCCTGAGATTTATTACGGGCTTCCAGGATCCATCATCAGGTTTATTTTATGATACTGGCTCTAATTGCTCATCAAGAAGAGTTGAAATACGAAAACCGCACAAGTCTACGTTGAACGTATCCTGAGATCCATTACGGGCTTCCAGGATTCTATCATCAGGTTTATTTTATGACACCGGCTCTAATTGTTCATCAAGGTGAATTGAAATACGAAAACCGCACAAGTCTACGTTGAACGTATCCTGAGATCCATTACAGGCTTCCAGGATTCCATCATCAGGTTTATTTTATGATACTGGCTCTAATTGCTCATCAAGAAGAGTTGAAATACGAAAACCGCACAAGTCTACGTTGAACGTATCCTGAGATCCATTACGGGCTTCCAGGATTCCATCATCAGGTTTATTTTATGACACCGGCTCTAATTGCTCATCAAGGTGAATTGAAATGCGAAGACCAGACATGTCTACGTTGAACGTATCCTGAGATCCATTACCTACGGGATTCCAGGATTCCATCATCAGGTTTATTTTATGACACCGGCTCTAATTGTTCATCAAGGTGAATTGAAATACGAAAACCGCACATGTCTACGTTGAACGTATCCTGAGATCCATTACGGGCTTCTAAGGTCCATCATCAGGTTTATTTAATGATACCGGCTCTAACTGCTCATCAAAATGAATTGAAATGTGTAAACCGCACATGTCTACGTTGAACGTATCTGGAGATCCGATCCATTACGGGCTTCCAGGGTCCATCATCAGGTAAATTTTATGATACTCACTCTAAGTGATGATTCAGGATGAGTCAAAAAGTGAAAACGGTTTGCTTGTATCCAATTAATTAGCTCAAAACGAAATATCAAAGGAATGGGTCCACCGAGCTCGTATATTCCCGGGAACAATGGGAATTTACTTGGAATATTCCCAAATGGGAATTTACCGGTAACGGGAATTTCTCAACTACACAACGTTGCAATTGCAACACGTTCGCGTGTTATGATGAGCAACTACGAAAAAACTACGTTTTCTTGAACGACCATTTTTTGATATTTCTGTTAACTTAAACACCCTGTAGCTCCCAAAGTATTGATCGTAGAGTAAAAATGAATAGGACCAAATTTGTAGGGAATTTTATGTGAAAACTTTTGTCCGAAGTAATCATAATGCTATTTCTACAAATATTTGAGATATGAGCGAAAATCAGAAAAAAGGTACCTTCAACCCCCTCCTACTCCCTTAGCACAGCCCCCACCCTCGAGGACTTTTAGTATGTTCATCTAGACACCATAAGGTATAACTGTACCAATTTTCAAAACTACACGAATTATTTCCCCTGATTGCCCATATTCGGCTTAATTTGCTTGAGCGATGGTTGTTTTAACAGAATAGCACTGCCATCACGCTGTAAAGATTTCTCCTGAAATTACCTTTTTTCTCCACAGAAAACTGATTACTTACAATGCAGTTTTCTTATCTTCTTAGTCGCTTTCGCATGCCCGAGTTATACGCGGTAAATCTGCTTCCAAACTGTACGATTATAAGAACATCTGTAAAGGTGGAACGTCTCATGATGATGATAATTATGACCTCTCACTGCATCTCAGACAGCCCTCGGCTAAAAATAAGAAAACCTTTCATTTATCGTCTTACGATAAGTAGTTTTCCACTTCTGACACGCAAACAGCGATAGTGTTAGATAGTGTCGGGCAACGTTCGTTTACCGAACTTGTGAGATTGGAACTTTCTCGATATAAGAACGATATGCGGTGTAGCCCCATAGGGGGTTTACAATGTTTACATCCCACGCCATATTGCGGTTTTTTAGTGGCACTAATTATTTATTTTACTGGCAACGACAAATTTTTGGTCAATGACGTTAAAAGTCGGCGAATGTCACTGATGTAAACAAAGAGGAAACAGGACTAAATATTCCGCAAATATCAAGTAATTTTGCACAATAAAGCCAAAACTATTTACAGTGATGAAAGGCAAGTTTTTTTTCAAATCGTATTCAGTATTTATTTCGTAAGAAGAACAAAGGATTGACCAGCATTCCGGCAAACAATGTTTTAAGGGTTAATGATAAATCCTTGACAAATAGCTATTGACGTTTAATAATGCAAATATATGACGTATGCACATTATTGCCATATGTAAGCTTTTTGTAGCGCCACTATCCCTGGGTCTGACCGATGTTTGTTAGGCTATTATACGAAAAAGCAACGTCAATTTTTTTATTAAAATCGTAAAATATTGGCCATAAGTTTCACATATGTATCTGTGAAACTGTGTATTTATTTTATTATTATGTGAAGTGTATTAAGTTACGTTTACCTCTTTGTTAGACCAATGTTTAGTCGTTTCATCGTTGTACGGAACGCCCATCTCGACGGAAAAGTATTTCGATAAAAAAGACTGCACTCAAGTTGGTCCACCCGTATGGGCGTTACGATGACAGACTTAAAATTAAACTATATAACACCCCTCTTTTTTCATAGGGGGTTAAAAATATAATATATCTTTACAGATACGAATGGCCGGATGGCGTCCAGCCGCCCGTACTAAAGAAGCTTCGGACGAAGAGTTGCTGCGACAAGATGGACGACGTTCAAAATGGCTGCCTGTGTGAAGAGGACTCATATGACGCAGGCGACATGAAGGAAATAGGAAGAGCTCGATTGGAACTGAACGATGTTTGCTATATTAATGGTAAGAGAAATTAAATAAATAACTTCCTCTCTCTATTAGACAAGCCCCAAGCAAGCGGATGCTATGTAAGCATCTGCTGTAACAAGAGCTCGAATAACGTCCGTTTAAATAATTGTATTTAAGTGTGTGACAGTCGCGGAACCCAAAGAAAATATTTTACCGAAAAATGTTAGCCGAAGAAATTTTTCCCACTCATCACAGATTGCAGCAAGTTCCTCCCACTAGCCTAAGCCTTCATCGCAGAATGTTATTGAAAACTATAAGCATACCTGTGCTTACTCGGGGCACTGATACTAAAGTAATGAGCAAAATATTTTATCGTCAAATAAATATACCGATGTTACTGTCAACGTGTAAATGTTAATCAACATAAATATATATATATATATATATATTGTCACTTAATTACAGAATGAAACCAATGAACAAATTAAAACGTGTATTTATTTGTTTATTTTAAATAATTATATATATCTTATAAGAATACAATTAATATTTTTTCCACATTCGTCGGTATTAAATTGCCATTGCGTCGGTAAAAATTAAAGATTGCCGTCTAGATGACGTCTTCAGACATGATATTGCACCGTTTTATAGTAATCGAGAGCTTTCAATGAGACATGTATATTTTGTATTTACTTGTACTTTAGATCCTCTCTGTACCATCAGATTTCTGATTTGCACCCACTTCTAGTATCTCTGTTTGGCCCTATGGTTGACTGGTAGAGAGTGCCATTTGGTATTTAGTCCGCCATTTGTACTGACTTTTGTTTTGTGCAATAAAGTTTAAATAAATAAATCCATACTAATATTATAAATGCGAAAGTGTGTCTGTCTGTCTGTCTGTCTGTCTGTTACCTCTTCACAACTTAAACTTTAAACAAAACTTAAACCGCTGAATCGATTTTGATGAAATTTGGCATGGAGATAGTTTAAGATCCGAGGAAGGACATAGGATAGTTTTCATCCTGGAAATTATCCCTAAAAATATTGAAAAGTGAGTAAGTAATTGATGATGACATTGATGACCCTGTAGAAAATGTAATGATACACCCAAAAAGACAATTGCTCTTACATTTGCTTAGGCGCTCTTTTATTAATTAAGGTGATTAGGATGGATATCTATCGTGTTGTACGAGGTTGCTTCCATACTTCAAAGTTCCACGCGGACGTAGTCGCGGGCAAAAGCTAGTGTATTAATAGGGTAACGGCACCAGTGGTCAGCCAGGAACCAGTGGACAGCCTCTTGGGTCGTTTATTGGTCATAAATATCGCTATGGTTGAAATAGACGAATCACGTATACTTAAAATGATGCTCTGATTCCTCATTGGTTAATATATCACGTGACATGAGCAGCAGGGGATCAGAGGGGAGAAATAAACTCGTTCAGACAGGTGCTTTTCCCCAACTAAAGCAGTAGTGTCATGTCCGCCATATTTTGTGTTACACGTGGTGTTCCCGCAAAAGGTAAGAAAAGACATGTTTTATTCAAAAGAGTGATTGTTACTTATACAAATTCGCTTTACGATTACTTCATGTACTAAATTATATTACATTTTAATGAAAATTTCGCCGATTTATGCATAAATTGAGGGGGCTGTGCACTGGGTACCACTTTTTTGCAAATGATCCAATTGTCAGCCTCCCCGGCTGTTTACTGGGTATTTCAATTTTTTTTTAAATTGTGAGTAAAAACGACCGTTCGAACCGTTAAATTCAAATTTAAATAAATTGTAAGGCATGTCTTGTCGTAATCGTGAGAAAACCCAGTGGTCGGCCGCATTTCAAATGATTTTTTACGCGGCTGAATATTGGGTACTCCCAATGATAGCTATTGCGGCTCCAGTATTCAGCCACTATCTTGTTGGTACCATATTTGATATTTTTTAAAGCGGTAGGTACATATTTGTATAGGAATCTAGAAACTATACAGTAAATAAAGTATTAAAAAATATAATTATTCCTATAAAAAGTACATCAAATGTATGTATGTATTTATGTATTTTTTTTTTTTATTATATTTATGTATTTATTTGTTTTTTATGTATATATTATTATTATTGTCCGATTTTTGCACCGCCTAATAATAAAATATGATTTTTTCAAGTTCTCCACTACCCAAAGGTTGTCTGGAAGAGATCGCTCTTTAGCGATAAGACCGCCTGTTGTTTACCTCTAATTGTAATGTCTTAAATTGTAGTTCTCCTGTATATTTTATGAGGTGTGCAATAAAGAGTACTTGTATCTTGTATCTTGTATCAAATGTATATTGGACTTTAAACTGGAATAATTTACTTCTATACAGGCACCTAAGTAACTAAATAATTTTCGACCGTTTCTTCTGTTAAAATAAATTTTTCGAGTGTATTGCCGAATTTTTCAGATAATATTTATATTAATACAGTCTGGATTATTTTAAACAATTAACGAGTTCTCTCTTATAAATTTGTGAATAGGTACCTACCGTATTGTCTCATTATTTTAATGTGGATACACCACATTTTTTTGCACTTTGATCTTTTTATCAATGGAGTTCTTTGTTTTATGAGAATAGTAGCTATAAAAAACAAGATTTACATAAATAATATCGTTGATTTTGATATAAATATTGCTAATTTCGATCTCATTCTTATTAATTGTTACAAGGGCTGGGGACTGGATTCAGTGAGGCTGTTAATAGGATTTTAGAGTCTGCCAACTGGGGAAACGTGCCATTTTTTGTTTAAACTTAAATATATATTTTATTAAAACAATGATTGTGTTTGATATATATTGCTCAAAAACTACAATAGACTATTCATCCAATCATGTGGTATGTTTCATTATCCGACGAAAACTGTACAATTGCCAGCTGTTCACACTTCAAAAAGTCGATTGGGGGCTGACCACTGGTGCCTTTACCCTATATCGACATCTTTTTTATCGATATCAAATCCCTAGATCGTGCCCCGAGTTAGCACAGGTATGCCTATAAGTATGTACCTCTTTCCCCAGACGCCCTAGGTCTCCACCGCGTAGAGAACCCCTCTCACGCCGATAGTGGGGTCTCCCTCCATCTCTACTGCCCGCCGTTCGACAGCTGTCGGGTGTTCGATTCCCGGACAGGCAAGCCGACCACCGTGAGGACCACGTTCTGGTCGGTTAATGGGAAGAAGGTTAAACGGGTGAGTTGAGGAAAAAAAACATACTTAGAATATAACTACATAATATCGCAAAAATCTCAAATATCTCGGGTCTCGGCTCTCAATGCCAATTCACCGCATTTCGTGTCGAGACCCTGGGCCCGTGGGGTCCAACCGCTAGAGTTCTTTTTAAGGAGCTTTCTAAACGGCTCGTCGACACCATTGGTGACCAAAGGGCTGGCAGCTTCCTCGCTCAGCGTCTTAGTTTAGCAATACAGCGAGATAATGCTGCCAGCGTCTTTGGTACAATGCCACTTAAGCCACGGGGACCATTTTTAGACTTAGTTCAGATTTAGATAGACTTATTTTTATTAGGTGATTGTTAATTTGTTGTGTTATATATATTAATGTGAAATAAATGAAACATCAATTTTATTAAAACTTTCGTGAGACATATATTATTTAATTATTGTATTAAGCGAAAGCGAGTTCGAAACATGTCGGGCCGTTCCTGACAATTTCACGTGAGTGTAAACCGCTTAATACAATAATTAAATGAAACATCATTACATAATTATACTTATAAGGGTCAATCAACTTTTTTCTGTTGCTCGATGCCATGGTGATGTCTCCTGGGTCACTGTTTAAAACTACGATTTTCTGTGGTTATATTTAAGTACCAAAATCTTTGTAATTACAGCAGTTATAAGCTCATTCTTATGTAGACTATCTTCTGACAATACCAGTAATATAAATTATAAACACTAAGAAGTTGAATCACTACTGTCCCCTGGATCACGGGACAGAATAACAAGAAAAAGTTGAATCACCCATAAATATGAAACAAGTAATGTCTCATTATTTTTTAATGTGGTACACACCGCAATTTTTATATTAAACCATTGATACAAAGATCAAAGCTCAAAGAAAATGTTAAAATGCGTACGTAAACACGCTGGACCGGTAATCCACAGGTACCGGGTTCGATTCCCGTTCTCTTCCGCCAGGTTACGCATTTCAATTTTTCTTTGTGCTTTGATCTTTGTATCAGTGACAAGGTTCGAATTCGGAACTCCGTCTTCAACGGCTTTCCGGGCCAACACGGGCGTCCTACCTATTATTAACCACTGAACCTGATGCGAGAGCCATTCAATTTTTTCGGTTGATTGTAAACATTTGATTTACACTAGCAGTCGTTACTGCTTTAATAAAAATAATAATCTTTTATTTTACGCCACAAATAGTTTACAGAAAAATACATGATACAATTAAAATAATGGCAGACAACAGGCGGTCTTATCGCTAAAGCGCGATCTCCCCCGGACAACATTTGGATAGTCAAATTAATGTGTATTTTGTTTTTTTTTTTCAGGTGATGGAAGTAAACGAATGTGCAGACAGCCAGAATTGAGACCAGAATGGAAATAAACTAAGCAAAGAAAAATGGGACCAAAAATTTTGTAAACCTTTTAATAGGTAGCCATGTAAGAGAAATTGTTAAACCTATTTTTATAAATGGATCAAAAGTCAGTATTTAAATAAATCTATATAGGTGTATATTTGATTTTTACATAATTTATATCTTATTTGAGTGTTAAATTATATACCTATTTAATTATTAACCTTTTTATTTTAAAACTTACATATTTTTTTTAGATTTTAGAATTTAGTTGGTTGTGCGATCCAAAACGATTTTATTAACACAATACTTTGACGGATTTTGTCAGTAGATTATTACTTACGTAATATTCCCGATTTAAGTATTGTCATCGGAAATTTACTGTACATAAGTACGCAGGCGAAGTGATTAAAATCCGTACGACCCTTATACTAGGTATCCCTTTGTTGATTGAAATTTAACAAACCTGCAATGGGCAATGTCTGGAATTTAAATAAAAGCTTGATGTTTCATTTTATAGATGAATGGAATAATGCCCTTCACTATTAGTTTTTTTTTTACTGATATTTCTACAACTTCTCTGAATGAGGAGGGTTATATCTAGGTATCGGACTTTCGTTAGCACAGTACGACTTTATAGATCTATGGATCCGATTAAACATTTCAAATACAATTCATACTGATAGTCATACTCATTCATCTATTTCATTCCAAATTGTCTTTATGGTTATTGTGCTTAACATTCCCAAGAATTAAATGACTAAAATTATAAATAAAATAAAATTTGTACAATAATACAAACTCCTGGATTTAACTATGCATGCATTTTCTAGTCATTATTACTGGATGCTGATCAGTATAAAACCGAATTTCCGATGTTAAGTTATATCTACTAACTTCTTGCCCATAAAATAAAATTCAAGATATTTTGAAAAAATCCATTCCCCGTTGTTTACCAGACAATACCAGAGTGTTATTAAAATTTCTAGTGTAATTCTCGAAGAATCTATTGTTCCAAATTTAACGAAAATGTAGTTTTAATTATCGGTAGGTACGTGTACTTACCAAATTTTCTGAGAATTCCCAACTAACGTAGCGTGGTATAAATTGGTTTTTGCCGATATTTATGAGAATGATATTCTATGTAGCAACCCTACGTAGGGTGTACCCTTGTTTTGTCGACAAACTTTTCATCGAATATTATTTCATCGACAACGATTCATCGAAACTTCAGTACTAGTAATATTGTTTGGCGATATTTTATTTCAACTACTATTTATTTAAATTTATCTTACTACGTAGAAATACTATTCAACGAATATTACTTAATCGCTGATTTGTTTCAAATTATCTTAATTGGCACAACTACAAAACATTGCAATTCATTTCTTCGACGTATTACTTTAATACAATTTTATATGTCCTACTGCACATTTATACATTTACAAAAAAAACGGCCGAGTCGGATCTGCTCTGAAAGGTGAATCATTTAAAGTTTGAGAATAGGTTGAGGTGAATCAATCACCTTTCAGAGCAGATCTGACTCGGCCGGGTTAGGTTAGGTTAGTTTTTTTTTTATATCCCTAAAAAATATTTTCCATTTTAGTTGTAGCGAGCTGGACCCGTACATGCAAGTGAAATGATATTACGTGAAGTAAGATTTATGTAATTTAAAAAGATTTAAAACGATAAATTATGAAACGTACTTCTATGAAATAATACATCTGTGTAATGAATCATCCGCCATATGAAAATCCGTGATATAAAAATACTCGTAATGAAATTTCGATGAAGTGAGTTGTCGATGAAATGAAAATACTTGAAACGTTATCTTTGAAGTAAAATTCGACGTAACGAGTGTCGGCGATTCAAAGGTAAACCCCTACGTAGTCTACGTAGCAAATTAGGCTGTATAATATAATAGTACCTAGGTACATTACGTAACAAGGGTGGTAAACGAGGAATTACAAACGAGTGTCTATTAGAAGCCCGAAGCCGAAGGCGAGGGCTTTAATGACACGAGTTTGGAATTCCTTTACCACCAGAGTCACGTACGACGTTTTTCATCATGCTTTGGAGAAAATAAAACAAAAGTAATAAATTAGTCAATACTAAAATTACTTAACGCCTTAGGGCGTAATATACGACTTACCGCCTGGTTTTCTAGCATGTAAACCCTTAATGTGTGATGAAAATTACTTACCACCCTAGGGCGTAATATACGACTTAACACCCGCTTTTCTAGCATGTAAACCCTTCTTTACGAGAAAGTAATGAAAAAGCTTATACCGCTCTTATACGGCTTATTTCAGCTGCGTAAGGGCTGTATAAGGGACCTATCAGACAGAGAGTGGTCACGCAGTCAAGCGTCCAAGTCAGGAACCTTGACCGCGTGACCGCTCTCTGTCTGATAGGTCCCTAAAAGCTCTTATATAGCATGGTGTGCTACTTGGGACTTTTATTGGCAACTGTACAAATCTATCTTAATTAAAACCTACAGTACAAATGATATTATTTTTGTACTCAAATTATATAGCCTGTAAGGTTTTTTATTGTTAATAATTGAGGACAAATTACAAATATCATATTTAAGGTTCGCATCAAATTGTACAAAAGTTTTTTAGTGCTAATGATCGATTTGGAGGTCAGGCAATCTTTAGTCGCAATTTCAACACGCACTGTTTTTATTAACAACTGATTAGGCTTAATAAATGGTTGTAATTGAGCGTTTTCCTGTTCACATTTCTTAAATTTCTGACTTTTTGAGTAGAGTTCTTACTCTATTTTTATATAAAAAAAAAATGGCTACTGCCCATTGGGTCAATTTTGCCAGTGTCAAAGTTGACGAACGTTGTACGGTGAGTTGAGCTTTTTGTAAAGTGATAGCGATTTACAAAGAACCACGCGGTCTACCGGGCCTTGACCCAAGAAGGGCTATGTACGCTTTAAGTTGAATTCTTCATTAACTATTCACTCATACGGTAGTTCACTGCACAATAGACTATCAATACTACACATTGAACAACCAAAATGAATAAATAACGAATAACTAAACTTAAAGGCATGCGGCCATCTTAAGTCACAAACCGGAAGTCGAGTTCTTACTCAGAATCGTTATTTATTTCGAATTTCATACTACATACAAGAAAAATATATACCCACAAACAATCAATATTCTTCAAAGAATGATGTTACCCACAGATACAAATAGAACATGTACAACAGAGTAAGTAGAAATCAGTCTTCAGATTTATGTTTTTGTGAGAATGTTATATTTTTACTAATTGCTGGTAAAAAAGAATATGAATAAGGTCCTATTCTAAATTCTATTCGATATATAATAATTTACGTTGAAATTTTGCGGTTAATTGATTTATTATGAAATCCTTAAAAGGACTAAGGTGCTATTTATATTAAGATGAAATAAAAAAGCTTATAATGACATAGTATGTTTTATTTATGACACAGAGTTTTAATGACACATCTATATTACAAAAATACGTAAAGTAAATAGAGTTTCTTTAAGACATTAAAGATAAAGATAATTTATTTGTAAAAATGAGTGAAGTGCAATTGCCAAAAATAAATAAATGTCTCTGCATGCAAATAAATAAAGTACAATTCAGGACATCAAATTTTAATCCCTTCCAGTAAGATATAAGCGTCTTATCCTTTCATCTACCTTATCCCAAGGCAAGAATAATTTCAAACCATCGTGCTCAGGAGTGCTCTGAACATCTTCCCTCACACAACCAGCATTGCAGATAAAGTCGCAAGTCTGTGTGTTGACGTTGAAATTGAGACCTTCGGCACATGTTCCAAGGACAGCATTTCCACCGTCGCATCTCCAGAACTTATCGCAATCGTGTTCATGAGCCCAGGCGGGGACGTTGCAGGATGTTTGGCATTTCTCTGATGGTACAATGCTACCGTCTTCTCCACTATTTCCATTCTCAGCACTAGCTTCACCACTGCTACCATCCTCAGCGCTGCCCTCATTTTCTCCATCTTCATTATCTTCTTCACTGTTTCCATTGTCGTTGTCATCTTCTCCGTTGTTGTCAATTTCAGCGCTACCACTGCCTTCGGCACTGATGTCGTTTTCTTCGCTGCCGGCGTTTTCGCAGCCAGCGTTCTGTGGCCAGTCGCATACCTGTAAACAATCATAGTTCATTTAAGCACATTCCTTTGGTTGAGTTTGTCGGATAGAATGGTGGTTGTGGTTGGGAATTTGAGATAAAAACTAATCGTAAGTACTCAGAACAAAGTAACATTGCTGTCACCTCTCAAAACTTATTAACATCTGCAGCAATGTAAAACTGTTTATCAAAATAAATTAATGAAATGAAATGCAGCGGCCATTCTAGTTTTGGCTTCATTTTTGGGGTAATTACAGAACGAAAAATTGTATACATTGATATAAAAGCATTACTCCCCGCTTTAAAACTGTCATTGAAGACGATGGCCCTCAAAATTGATTCGCTACTGTCTACCACACCTACCACAACTAATCATATGTAAGTCCAGGAGCCTTATTGGGTGCCTGTGTCAAAAAGCGAGCAACATCATACCTGCAAAGATGGGTTGAAGTGTGTGCCAGGCGCGCATTCCCTCTCCACCTTCTGTCCATGCGCGCACTGACAGAACTTTCCACATTCGCTTTCATGAGGCAAGAGTTGGTGGATGTTGAAGTCAGCAGGACAGCCGTTAGGGAGGATGGGGTCAGTTTCCTCGGCAGATTTGGATTCATCTGAGGTTTCAATGTTACCCGCACCGGCACCACTAACGCAGTTGACGTTTTCGGGCCAATCGCATACCTGGAACACAATTGTTTAGGGGTTACTTTGCGGAATACCGTTAAAACTTCCTATAGTGTCAGTGTCAGTACAGTCTCTCCATGCAAACAAACAACAGTATAATTTAGTACTCGACAAATCATCATCAAGAGATGTGTGACTAGATATGTTGACGGTACGGTCAAACATTTTGACGTCTCGATAGGATCCAACATTATCTGTTTGGTCATCCTCTCCCGTCTATGATTTCATTATTTACCAAAATTGTATTAAGTAATTACTTATTTTCATATAACTATCAGGTAGATCACGAATTAAGTATGTGGAAACGAAGGGAAATTATCAGTTACGAAAGCAATTTGAGAAGCCAAAACAATAATAGTTTTTGTAAAAAGGAGAAGCATATTCACCTGTAGTTCATAGTTGAAGTGAGTACCAGGGCCGCATTCCCTCTCTACTTTAGCACCGTTGACACAGTAGAAGAATTTATTGCAGTAGTACGGATGGGCTAGAAGTTTGTGCACGTCGAAATCAGCGGGGCAGCCGTTGGGTAATAAATCACCATCTTCTCCACTGTTGCCATTTTCTCCATTGCCTTCTCCGCTGTTGCCAGATTCTTCACTGTTGCCGTTCGATTCACCGCTGTTGGCGTTCGCGCAGTCTACATTCGCTGGCCAGTCGCACACCTGGAATATTGATTTAAATAAATAGTTGCTTACACTGCTTCACGGTTTATTATGACAAAGCGTGGAACATTGGCTGGCGAGGCCCAGTTTTTTTCTTTGTCGGTAGGTAAATATGATTTTTTTCAAGCAGAGCAATAAAGTACTGAGGTGCAAATCAGTTAACAAACCAAGTTCGACCTATGTAATGTGCACGGACAATTATAAGAATAAAGAAGGGAGCATTTGAAAAAAATATGACTTAATATTTTGTTTAGAAAATAGCTATCACATTTGCAATAAATTAATCAGTATCATCTGGTAATGACACACCTTAAGCAGTTTAAATCAATCATATGCCACTTACTTGGATAGCGGGGTTAAAGTACAGTCCACCGCTGCAATGCCTCTCAACCTTCTCTCCATGGACGCAGTAGTAGAACTTGCCGCAGTCACTGTCATGGGGCAGCAGCTGATGAACATCGAAATCAGCAGGGCATCCGTTAGGCAGAAGTTCTATTTCAGGTGCCTCTGTTTCTGGTTCAGGTGCCTCAGTAGTTGGTCTTGGGGGTCTAGTGGTAGCTTCTTCGCTGTTTCCACTATCGCCACTTCCGTTATCTTCTCCGTTGTCACCTTCTCCACCATTACCGTTGTCGCCACTTCCGTTGTCACCTTCTCCACTGTTGCCATTGTCACCACTTCCGTTGTTGTCTTCACCACTATTTTCTCCGCTGCCAGAGTTAGCGCAGCCAGCATTGTGTGGCCAGTCACAAATCTAAAAAATATTTTTTTATGGTAGTATGGTATTTTGGTAAACTTCGGTTGCAAGGTTGTGTACAATTTGATTTAAAACATACAATCATTGATCATCAGAGTGATATATAATAAAATATATTCATATGAATGTGTTTGTGAAGGGTACCCCTTATCTTGCACAATCTCTATTGTCCAAAATACATTTCGCATAACCGTTTTCGCACAATAATTTTTAGCCGAATGATACTATCGCATAATTATATACTTACCACAATTTTTATGTCGCATAGTATTCATCTGGCACAATTTTGAATAGCAGAATACTAATATCGCCAACTTTTATTTCGCAGAATTTTATGTAGCACAATATAAGTTCCGCCGACGGCATAATTGTACCATACATAGCATACCCACAGAACCGAATCGCTGCCAGAAAATTAGGTTAGGTTAGGTTGAAACTGCGTCCCTCACAGAAACGAAGGCAAGGAAGGTAAGTAAGGCAGGTCCGACTTGGCTTAGGTTAGGTACGACGACGAGCGAAGCGAGGAGGAGTGTTAGGTTGAACTGCGACCCTAACGAGCGAGCGAAGCGAGCGAGCTGCGCAGTTCCGACTTGGCTTACGATTCCTAACATTACCAATTTCACCTTAAGGCAGATCCGACTTGGCTTAGGTTAGGTACGACGACGAGCGAAGCGAGGAGGAGTGTTAGGTTGAACTGCGACCCTAACGAGCGAGCGAAGCGAGCGAGCCGCGCAGGTCCGACTTGGCTTACGATTCCTAACATTACCAATTTCACCTTAAGGCAGATCCGACTTGGCTTAGGTTAGGTACGACGACGAGCGAAGCGAGGAGGAGTGATAGGTTGAACTGCGACCCTAACGAGCGAGCGAAGCGAGCGAGCCGCGCAGGTCCGACTTGGCTTACGAGTCCTAACATTACCAATTTCACCTTAAGGCAGATCCGACTTGGCTTAAGTTAGGTACGACGACGAGCGAAGCGAGGAGGAGTGTTAGGTTAAACTACGACCCTAACGAGCGAGTGAAGCGAGCGAGCCGCGCAGGTCCAACTTGGCTTACGAACTTGACTGCGTGCCTCACAGAAACGAATCGCTGCCAGAAAACTAGGTTAGGTTAGGTTGAAACTGCGTCCCCCACAAAACCGAAACGCTACCAGAAAACTGATGGATTAGGACAGTTAAAAAACACAGAACTTGTCATTTTTATTTTATTTAAGTATAAGACATGCAAAATAGTAAAGAAAAAGGATTATTAAACGATAAACGTAAACAACATCTAGGAAATATTGTGACACATCAATAAAAATATTATTGTGGTACCCACACCCACAACTAAGCATGAGCTTCTAGTAAAAATATATGAGCAATTAATGCTTTCTACATCATTACTATAACATAATTACACTCAAGGATGCAAACGGAATATTATGCCATATAAATTTCGGCGACACAATTATTCGACCATAGGAGTATTGTTCTAATCGACATTATGCCAATGTACTATTCTGCCAAAGAAACGTGTGCGAAGTGATAGTATGCCAAGAAATTTATGCAAAAAGCAATTGTGCGAAATGATGATTGTGCCAATGGTTGCTATGCGAAACGAAAATATGCCAATAAATTTTGTGCAACACATTAGTAACCCGTTTGTGAACACAACACCTAAAATCATAAGTAAGCCAATGGTCAAACTACAGGACCCAATGATTTTTCTCTACGAAGCAACAATAATGTAAACCTAATTTAAATTTTTTTTAGGGATCCGTACCTCCAAATTAAAAAAAACTGAACCCTTATAGGATCACTCCGTTGCCTGTCTTTGGTCGGAACCTACTGGACCGATCAAGTTGAAATTTGGTACATGTAGATCTCTGTGACCCAAATAGTGACGTCTAAAGAAAATAAATGTTTAGCAAAATAATATTCCACGAGTACTTCATTATGTATAGGTGAAATAAATTATCGTTATACCTTATATTAACACATTGTATTTATCTTGTTTCCTTTTGTAAACTTTTTTGGTGTGCAATAAAGTTTTGTTGTATTGTATTGTATTAACATATTCCCTGCCAGAAAGTGCTACGCGCTACGGCCGTAGCCGATAACACGGTTTTACCCGTATGTAGGCCGTAGCCGCTACGGCGTAGGCGCCCACCTGGTGGGCGCATGGCAGTGAAAGTGTTAAGTATAGTTAAGTATATGCGGAACCCTTAATGCGCGAGCCCCATTCGTATCTGATCAATTTAATGTAATTTTCAACATACCTGTTCAACGGGGTTGAAGTGTGTTCCAGGCCCGCAATCCCTCTCAACCTTTTGACCATGCACGCAATAATAGAACTTAGTACATTCGCTTTCGTGAGGCAACAACTGATGAACGTTGAAATCAGCTGGACAACCGTTGTCTAAGACTCCGTTATCATTATCACCGCTGCCATTATCTCCACTACCATTTTCTTCGCTGTTACCGTTGTCTTCGGCGCTGTTTTCATTGCTGGCTTCGGCACTGTTTTCATTGCTGCCTGCGTTAGCGCACCCGGCGTTTTGTGGCCAGTCGCAAACCTTATAGCAATTGTAAATATATTAGATAAAATCCTCGGATATTAAATTAGTACAAATAAAATTAAAGGCAAATAAGATGGGATAAAACTAAGATAGTTTATTATCTAATAGTTAGTTATTAGACAGAGGCATTCTTCTCTCAGTAATAGTCTTATCCAACCTTACCTCAGTTATACAATTTATTGTTGTACTTAATATTCCAAGAGAAACAATGAAATGCTTATACCTGCTCTACTGGATTGAAGTGAGTCCCAGGTCCACAATCCCTCTCAACTTTCTCTCCTCGCACGCAGTAGTAGAATTTGGCGCAGTCACTCTCATGAGGCAAAAGTTGGTGCACATCGAAATCAGCTGGGCATCCATTGTCAAGTACTCCGTTGTCGTTTTCACCACCATTATTGTCTCCACTGCCGTTGTCTTCTGTAGTGTTTTCTTCACTGTTGCCATTGGATTCACCACTGTTTGCGTTGGAGCAATCTACGTTAGCTGGCCAGTCGCACACCTAGAAAAAAAGTTGCTTTTGAGATAAAATTATATAAAAGGAAATTGAGCACACACGGAATTCTGTGATTTTCTATTTGACGTTCTTGGTTGGTTTTGCCGCGGACCGGCCTGAATTATTCTCCATCTCAATTTAAACAAAACACCCAAAATTCTCGAAGTTTATTTTTACTTTACCTCTGATACAAGTCACGTTTATATTTACCTTTGAAAATAATAGGCATTTATAAAGAAGAAACTCATTCATCTCATAGCGAAACAATTAAAGCAGTATTTTTTTTAAACAGCATGCTACCTACTTGGATAGCGGGGTTGAAGTACAGTCCATCGACGCACTCCCTCTCAACCTTCTCTCCATGGACGCAGTAGTAGAACTTGCCACAATCACTGTCATGGGGCAGCAGCTGATGAACATCGAAATCAGCAGGGCATCCGTTAGGAAGCAGTTCTACTTCAGGTGCCTCTGTTTCTACTTCAGGTGCCTCTGTTTCTACTTCAGGTGCCTCTGTCTCTGGTGCAGGAGCCACGGTGGTTGGTCTGGTTGGTCTGGGAGGTCTAGTTGTAGCCTCAGTTGAAGCATCAGTGTTGGGCTCTGTGGTCTCTCCACTGTCTTCTCCGCTACTACCAATAGCGCAGCCTGCGTTCTCGGGCCAGTCACAGACCTGTAATATCCATAACATATTATCGTTTCGTCATTAGAGTTACGCGCAGTTAATAGTTGCCATGTAGTTCTATTCGAACTGAATCAATAAGATCCTCGACATACACCGAAACATTATCCAGCAGAAAGTACAGTACGAGAGCAGACAGAATGTGATTCAAGTTTTATAGTTGTCTCGCTCGCTCTTATACGATCAAGATTAGAACCTCTCCGATTTCACCCAAACTCCAAGCTCACGGATTGCATGTACATAACTTGTAAAATGTAAGTACCCTATTTCTCATCTCATATAAATTTTTTGTAACTTTACCTGTTCAACGGGGTTGAAATGAGTTCCCGGCCCGCACTCCCTCACAACCTTATTTCCATGCACGCAGTAGTAGAACTTAGTGCATTCGCTCTCATGAGGCAGAAGCTTGTGCACATCAAAATCGGCAGGACAACCGTTCTCTAGAACATCGTCTTCTTCACTGTTGTTGTTGCCTTCTTCGGTATTGTTTCCATTTTCGTTGCTTTCATTGTCTTCATTGCTGTTGCCATTATCTTCATTGCTGTTGCCAGAGTTAGCACAGTCGACGTTGTGGGGCCAGTCGCACACCTGAAAAATAAAGATAATTTCGTCTACTTAAAACAAAGCTCGTACCTCAGTGTCAATATACTTACTAGATACGAGGTTTTGAAAAGCAATGACAGAAATTTTAGTGAGTCTTAGTTGCCAGTTGCCACCAGACAAATTATTTTAATTCTGTTGATCTGCTTTGCCAATGGACTTTGAAATAGACAGAGGTGTTTCAATTACGTTAGAAGATTTCTTACACGAACAAAAAAGGGGAAAATGTCATTAGCCCGAACTAAAGTAAAATCGACAAGAGACGTCGCTTTTTTTTTTCTTAATTTGACAAAATGTGCACATATTTTCATTGTTCACAAATATTTGTAAGTATATAGGGTGACTTCAAACAGGTATAGAAGATATCAGAATAGGAACAATGATCTGACCTTTAAAACTGCAAACAAAAGAACCAAAATCGCATGAATTAATATGATACACGAAATTGACAGAATACAACCAAGCATAAGTATAATCCTAGTAATTAATCATAATCCGCAGATAATCTCGAGGAAAAAATTTGCGATAAATCTACTATCGAGGTATAAATTATTTAATCCAATTGTATGATCGATTAGATGGAATTTTTTAAATTTTGTAACTTGGTACATCACTAATATTTTTATTTAAACTCAATCGTTTTCACTCATTATTATCACGAATTTGGACTTATTTAACCTTTTCTAAAATATTTAATTAACGCAATGGTTTTTCTGACGTGATTTTTCATCAACGGTCTCGAAGGGACACTCTTTTCTTCCGTTCCCTCAAGATCACGGCACTAATCAAAAACCTTTCTTCCCCAGCGGCAATCAGTGGAAGAAAGTAAATGTTATTACCTGTATCTTTGGGTTGAAAAGAGTTCCATCTCCGCACTGCCTCTCAACAGTCTCCCCGAGAACACAGTAGTAGAACTTGCTGCAGTCACTCTCATGAGGAAGAAGCTTGTGCTGATCAAAGTCAGCCGGGCAGCCGTTGGGGAGAAGTTCTTCGTCATCATCCTCGATGTCGGGGTCTCCACTGCCTTCGGTGTCCATCTCTGAGGAGTCAGCGTTGGCGCAGTTCACATTTTCAGGCCAGTCGCATACCTGTGGATGAAACAATCAGTACTTTTAACACATTCATGGACACGGCCATCGTTATGATAATAGTACATTAAATACGTAGGTGAATTCGTGAATGTCAAGGATCACAGGTGTTTGTGGCCCGAGCCGAAGGCGAGGGACATAAATACGCAATCTGGGGCTTTACGAATAACCGCCCGTGGTTTGTCTATAGTTTTACGTCTTGTCTTGGCCAGGAAGTGAAATTTTCTCCCAGATAATCCCACTTCCAACCAACGGTGATTTAAGATTATAGTAGCTTGACGCTAGATTAAAATAGCTTGACGTCTAATTACTTGACATCTAAGGTAATTAAGTTGTCAGCTTAAACCATCCGCGAACGCTCCGCATGTGGAATGAGCTCAGTTCCGAAGTTTTCCCAGGGGCTACAGTATGGGGTTCTTCAAGAGGGGAGTAAATAGGTTCTTAAAGGGCAACACGTGTGTAGTGCTTCTGGCGTCGCAAGCGTCCATAGGCGGCGGTAACTGCTTAACATCAGGCGGGACGAATGCTTGTTTATCACCGTCGTAGTATAAAAAACAATAGCTTGACAATGCCCACGGAATAGATGCCAACCTATTAACTTAGCTAGTTATTATTTTTCTTCTCGGATCGCTCTCAGATTGAAATGACACTATCGTATTAGGTTAAGACCTGTAAAGATATCTGTATGTTGCTTAGATAAATAAATAAATAAATGACTTCATTTCATTTCATTTCATACAATTTTCAAAATGGCCCTACGTCTGTGCGTGTTAAAATTGACTGCATATTAATTTGAACATATGACGTTGATTGATTATTTGTTTTCATTAATTGCATTTTAATGTCAGTACTTATAATGATAATACATTTTCCTATCTCATAAGCTAACTCGAATTACTATCCTGTGATAAAATGCATACCTACAAGATTTACAATTCCCGGTAATACTCACAACAATAAAAACTGCCTTATCTAGCTTATCTGCCGCAGTTAGTAATGCTCCCAAATGCTATTTATAACATTTAGGCAAACCACGGACGGTAATTCGTATTCGTAAAGCCGTAAATCGCATATTTATGGCACAAACATTCACGAATTCACCCTAGCTATGTAATATTAATATACTATTGTATGGGAGCCCCATTAAATATTTATTTTATACTGTATTTTTGTATTTGTATTTATAGCGGCAACAGAAATACATCATCTGTGAAAATTTCAGCTGTCTATCACGGTTCATGAGATACAGCCTGGTGGCAGACAGATAGACAGAAAGGCAGACAGACGGGCGGACGGACAGTGGAGTCTTAGCAATAGGGTCCCATTTTTTACCCTTTGGGTACGGAACCCTAAAAATACAATCTAAATTCTATCGATAAACATTAGCGTAGTTCGGTGACAACAAATATCACATACCTGTAATTCAGGGTTGAAGTGAGTTCCCGGAGCGCAATTCCTGACCACCTTCTCTCCATAAACGCAGTAGTAGAACTTGTCGCAACGAGTCTCGTGAGGCAACAGCCAATGCTCGTGCTGATCAGCGGGACAACCATTTGGCAGCCATTCTTGCTCAGGAGCCTCTGTAGCCTCTGTTTCGGGCTCTGTAGCCTCAGTAGTGGCTTCTGTAGTCGTTGGAGGTCTGGTGGTAGGCGCCTCGGTTTCAGGTTCCGGGGCCTCAGTTTCTGGTTCCGGAGCTTCAGTTGCAGGTTCTGGTGCCTCTGTGGGGGGCTCCGTGGTTGGTCTGGGAGGTCTAGTGGTAGGCGCCTCGGTTTCAGGTTCCGGGGCCTCGGTTTCTGGTTCAGGGGCCTCAGTCTCAGGTTCTGGGGCCTCGGTTTCAGGTTCAGGGGCCTCAGTCTCAGGTTCTGGGGCCTCGGTCTCAGGTTCAGGGGCCTCAGTCTCAGGCTCTGGGGCCTCGGTCTCAGGTTCAGGGGCCTCAGTCTCAGGCTCTGGGGCCTCGGTTTCTGGTTCAGGGGCCTCAGTCTCAGGCTCTGGGGCCTCGGTTTCTGGTTCAGGGGCCTCAGTCTCAGGCTCTGGGGCCTCGGTCTCAGGTTCAGGGGCCTCAGTCTCAGGTTCTGGGGCCTCGGTCTCAGGTTCAGGCGCCTCCGTCGTAGGTCTTGGAGGCCTTGTGGCTTCAGTTGCTTCTGTTTCAGGGGCCTCTGTCACCTCTTCGGACTCCGGAGGCACTCCTGGAAGGTCGCAGTTAGCCGCAATGGGATGAACGCAGACCTGGAAAGATGTTGCAATGAAAATCGAATACTTTAAACTTCAGGTTGGTCAAAATTTCAACCTGTCAAATTAAATAAGACCAAGATAAGACCCTATTCGAACCATATTTGAAATTGGCAGTTAAGGCAAACGAAGTAGCCATTACTCAACAGTAAATAGATATAGGCTAAAATAATGATGATGACGATGATAATGGCAAAACCACTCAGTCTCCCGTGTATAAACACTTTTTTTTCCACCAGACTGAAAATATTTTTTGGTATCTCGGCTTTCAAGCTAAATGAAGCCAAAGCCAAAATATAGAGTGCGACTATGCTCTCGCACTCCCGAGGTCTCTCGTTTCCAATTTGTCATTGCAGACGCGCTCTGAGCACAGATGCTAACTCGAAAGATGATGAACTACGCCTGGTCAGGTCAAAGTCATGGGAAACCCTGAAGGACCGTAGCAATTTTGAAGTGCAAATCAATTGTCAGAACTGAGTATAGGGGTGAAACACTGATTAAAATTAAGTCCTTGAGCTTAGGTCATCACGAGCTGATAATTGAGCATTACCTGGAGAGCATAAGAGAACTCTGTCCCTGGTGCGCAGTCCCTCGGCGCCTCCCACTTCTTTCCATATTCGCAGTAGTAGAACTTCTTGCAGTCCCACTCGTGGGGCAGGAGGTAGTGTCCTTGAGTCGGGCAAAGGTCGAAAGGTACCATAGACTGTTCGTCTACGTCGATATGTCTGCCGTGGGTGGCGGCGACCGCCACGAGTATGAGGATTTTACCTGTAGAGAATTTCGTTTTTAACCTCCAACAATAAAAAAATTAAAACACCCCTACACAATTTGACACAAGCTGGTCATCATGAGACCCTCATTCAATATGAGTGAGTGATAATAGAAACTACAAAATCTGAACATAACCACCAAATTTGGAATTCTTAGCTTCAATATTGGCTGAGATCTTATTACGTAAAGATATATAAATACGCGTCGGTAGATCTTGTTGCCACGCCCTCCACCAATAGCGTCACATTTTACACAAACATTCTATAAAATACAGATCTTGGGTGGTTTTCCGAAGTTGAAAAGAGAGAAGCTTCTGTCATAGTATTTTATTCTGTGGAATGATTCGAATGACCAACAATTAATGGGTAATCTAGGAAAGGAAGTAATTCGGGGTTCTAGTCCCGCTTGGAATAAAATTTGTTGAAAAACTACTAAAACGGCATCTAACAGGAAAAGCAAAAGCATGTTATTAAATTTCTTCCTCGATTGGGAAGTATTTGAACTTTCCGAAATAGAAATACCTACTATAAACTTATTGTCTCATTATTTTTAAATGTGGGTACACAACTACACACCACAATTTTTATATTAAACCATTGATACAAAAATCAAAGCACGAAGAAAAATTGAAATACGTAACCTGGTGGAAGTGACCGGGAATCGAACCCGGTACCTCTGGATTACCTGTTCAGCGTATTAACCTGGCCACCACCCTAACGCTAGATAACCTTTCGAATTGTTCCTTATCCTTTGTTTGTATCCAAAGCTTTACACCTTAACGAAAAAATTTAATGCGTAACATAGAGGTACCTATGTTACGCATTTAAATTTTCCTTTGTGCATTGATCTTCGTATAAATAGTTTAGGTATATATATACTAACTCGTACCGACCGGATTATTCATTAGATAAGATACTAATCATATATAGATGATAGGGGGTCCTTTGTCCGGTTCTGGACGCCATTCGGTAGGGTAGTGATGATGATGTCAAAATTAATGATCTTAGAATCTGCGAGAGTAATCATAATCGCCTCAAACAAAGATGACTGTCAATACTTTGAAAACTTCTCCCCTAAAGATCCTTACAGACAGTTGCCCCATCTAGTGGTAACCTCAGATGATAATGTCCTAATAAAGAAGAAAGAAGAAGAAGGAAGCAGAATTGAATCTTGACAATACGTACCTATCATTTTGGCGTCAAAAAACGCAACACTATTGAAAAGAAACTTCTGTTCTCACGAAACACTTAAGTGTTTACCGTGAAAAACCAGACTGAATACGTTATCTGCTACATGCTTTTTATATGTAATTCTTTTAGATACATGATCGATAGGGGTAATTAATTGCTTGTTAGATTGTTGTTTCGATATTGTAAACATATGTAAGCTGTTAGGGTTACGCAGGCATGAAAACTTACTTAATACTACGCTAACTCAACTACCCAAAGCGGAACTTGAACTCCGACACCAGAGAACGCCATCGTCTTCTATTTTGAGCTACCTCCCGCCATTCCGGTTGATGAAGTTCAATCAAGTCTTGTCTCCTAGTAGGTAGGTCTGAAAATTAAAGGTTAGGGAAAGGATGCTAGATATTCATTATTTTCAACAACACATCCACCACATCAGTTTCAGCATCAGCAAACAAGAGCATGTCGGGCCACGCTCAGTGTAGGGTTCCGTAGTTGCTCATCCTTCACAATAGACTTAAGTTACGAAAAAGATTTCAAGCTCTATAAAAAGGTCGTAAACGCCAAAGTAACTGTAATTATTATTACTTATTACATTCTGGAAGTGAACTTACGTCCTTTTAAGAAAATTATGAAATTTTGAGATAACTCAAAAATGGCTTGACCGATTTTGTTCAATATAGTTTTCATTGAAAGTACTTATAAGGCCTCATTTTCATGAATTTTTCCAAATTTTTTTGACCCGTGGTTGAAAAGTTAGAGGGGTCGCAATTTTTTTTATTTTCGCAGCGAATATTTGCAAAACTGTTGACTTTGTCAAAAAATGATGTTTGGAAACAACTCTTATTTTCAAAAGACCTATTCAACGACACCCCACACACTAGTTTTGAAACGAAAAAAAAATCACCCCCACTTTAGGCGTTCGAGAGGTAACCAAAAAAAAATTTTGTACTTTTTATTTTACCGTTTTGTCGGCGTGATACATACTCATACTCAAACTAAATTTCAGCTTTCTAGTACTAATGATCACGGAGCTAAGCCGCGGACGGACAGACAGACAGACGGACATGGCGAAACTATTAAGGGTTCCTAGTTGACTACGGAACCCTAAAAAACCATCTATATTAAAATATTATCCATCTATCTGTTAAAACGTTTTAAATATATAATATGTATCTGTCCATGAAGAAAATTAAGGCTACTATTGGTCGGTGTTCCCAAAGGCAGGATGAACCTTCTGAATCCTAGGAAAATTTTAAGGGATTTATGACGTCATTCCTTTTTTGTATGGGACCTTGACAGCTTGGCAGTACTTTGAATAAAAATGCATATGTAATTGTAATTGAATATGATGCTGAGTACGCATTTAAACCCTTTTCATCGCATCTGCTTAAGATACAAGCTTTTTTAAAGTAATGAAGATTTTTTCTTCTGAATTGTAATATAATGAATTATTTCATGTTGGGTGTCCGAAAATTGGTGACGCCATAACACATTTCCGCACTAAAAATCAAGATGGCGCTCCTTCCTCCAATGTTTTTAGGGTTCAGAAGGTTCATCAAGCCAAAGAAGAACGCCATCTAACGGTGACCTACACTTTTTTGTCGTAAACACCCGCCCACTATGCGGAACCAATCTAAAATAATTTTTGTTTTCGCAAATTAAAAACATGTAGTGACAAATTATATCAAAATAATCGTCTAGGAAATGAGATAAGATTAAATAAAATTAAAATCAGCACGTACTTTACTTGTAGATTGTCGCTAACCCACCTGAGTGCTTACTTAATTTCAGTACATAAAATTAAAAATTTAAAATATCACATGTATCTGGTCATCATGATAACGAAGTGATATTGAAAATGCTACTAAAAATGTACATTTGGTTTTCTTAGCTTCAATATTAGCTGAGATCTTGGATCAGTTAAAGTTTCCAAGATCTTGGAAGGTCCTATTTCTATCAAATAAATCCTAAGAACCATCTCGACGAACAGGTCTTTAAATAAATAAAAACCGCACTCAAATTGGTTCTTCCATTTGAGAGCTACGATGCCACAGACAGACACACAGATATACCGATACACAGATATGTACACAGATACACATGAACTTATAACACCCCACTTTTTTCGTCGTATAAAATTGCGTATTGAATAATTTGACTAAGGCTTTCTTGCAACCAACTAGTCCAGAAATAAAATCACCCGTCAGTTTCTCACAGTACTGTACAGAAAGAGATAAATAAATAATAAATAATGAAAGGTGACCTACCACTGTCACAAACGTAGACGTGTGCATTCCAGTTCTCACCTACGGTGCTCAGACGTGGTCTTTGACTGAGAGCCAGAAGTCCAAACTCGGGGTTTGCCAGCGAGCTATGGAGCGCAGAGCGCATATTAGGTGTAAAAGTAATGGTTCGAATGCGGAACACTACGCTGCGCTCGCAAATCAGGATAGTTGATGTAGCTTGGAAGGCGACCAAGTTGAAGTGGGCTGGTCACGTCTGCCGCATGCCTGACGACTTGTGGGCCAATAAAACCGCACCGTGGAAGCACCACAACTCGAAACGGAGACGCGGCAGACCTCGCAGGCGATGGCGAGATGACTTAGACTCATTTTCGAAGGACTGCAGATACAGCTCAAAACCGCGACAGATGAAAAAGGGGGGGAGACCTTTTGCCCAGCATTGGGACATAATAAATATCGGACAACCTCATACAAATCAATCTAGTCCCAAATTAAGCTCAAGAAGGCTTTGACCAAAGAGTAGATGATATTATTTTGATAATTTGCATACCTGTGCTAACATGGGGCACGTTCTAGGGATAGGATGTCGATAAAAAAGATGTCGATATAATTAAATTAATATATGTGCTCATTGAACATTCTCGATTACTATATAGAGGTTCGATGTCATATCTGATCTGATATTGAGCCTCTTAAATTAAGATAATAAAAGTATGAGGATGTCATTTCAATCAAAATGACAATTTACGTATATTATGAAAATTATTTTAAAATAAACATTTAAAAACACATTTTAATATGTTCATTTTTTTATTTGAAAATGTGGAGAAATTAGTAATATTTATTTTTGTCGATGAAATTAGATGTTGACAGTAACATCGATATATATTTTTTTTGTTGATAAAATATTTTGCTACGTTACTTTCGTAAAGGTGCCCCGAGTTATAATGAAGATATCAACAAAACAACTTTAAAATCTGTAACCGCGTTTTTCTTGAAAATGCTTGAACTTAGTTATTGCACTTTACGTTAGGAGGCCAGATTAGCTAGGTATGTATGCAATAGTTTCACAATGAAGGTTCTTAAAGTCCAGTACCGCGTTTAGGTCACGAGGCTTGCCGAGTGGCCTAAGTAAGGTACGAGATTTTGGGAAAATATCGTTGCAGTCTGCAGACCTGTCAGGTCTTATTAAGAACAAAATCTCAACACTCCGTTAAAATAAAGAATGACTAATATTTATGGTTTATTATACATTTCGCTACCTTATTAGTAAGTGAGGCCAAACACAAACATTACCATGCGCCTACTGTTTTAAATGTTGGTTGGTAAAACATATTTAAAAATGTATTTAATTTATTTAAATTGATTCGAAATACTTTTATTTCAATTACCCTCGATAAAATAGCAATAAAAAATCGGTTTTATTCATTAACATTTTTTATTGCGTCTCCGGGTTTTTTTATGGTCAATACTTGCAAACTACAGAAGAATATAATTGCATATTCAATAAAAGAGCATTAGTTCCTATTGTCGCAAATTGTGATTTTAAAGAAATTTACGTTTGTTTTTTTTTGCATGAGCCAATTTACCGCTATAATTGCACTTATATTTTCGTCTGTGTTGGTGTAAATATATGGCGCCATCTATTCTATCTAACTAACACGGTTTCCGTAACTCAACGCCTCAAACAACATTAACCTTATTGTTAATACCGGTGGGCCGCAAGGAGGTATTATGTCGAATTCATACGTTTTAGTTTTTGTACACGTAAGGGCGTGGCCACATGTCCACGACACGGCGTCGTAAACGTAAAACGACACGGTGTCGCGTCGGAGCGCGACACATTATCCACCGTGCGAATATACGTCGCCGCGTCGTGAAAACACACGACACGGCGTCGTAAACGTAAAACGACACGGTGTCGCGTCGGAGCGCGACACATTATCCACCGGATACCAGACACCAGACACCAGAGGTCGAACTGGTTTCCTAAATTATACATTTTGCCTTTTTAAACGAGGCGATATTTTCCATAATAGTTCTTCAAAACTTGACACAGACATTCTAAAATAATCATAAAACTTGTGATCACTTATTTTTAAAGCCTCGTACTTCCTTTTGAAATGACTGCCATCATGGTTCATAATAGAAAGATATGGATTTATCCAACATTTTCGTTTATTCTGCTTTTTATTCATGCTTCTTCTTAAAAGCAACAAGAGCAGAATACGTGTGATAGGATCCATGTCGAATTGAAAACTGATCGCAAAATATTTTGAACATGTACGAGAAGCTGCGGCGTCGTAATCGAACGTGGCACCGCACCGTGCATCTACTCAACACAGCAAAGTTAATCTGCCCGGCGCGCGGCGCGACCTGCGGTGCCCGGTGCAGCATGGTGTTTTCACGACGCGGCAACGTATATTCGCACGGTGGATAATGTGTCGCGCTCCGACGCGACACAGCGTCGTTTTACGTTTACGACGCCGTGTCGTGTGTTTTCACGAAGCGGCAACGTATATTCGCACGGTGGATAATGTGTCGCGCTCCGACGCGACACCGTGTCGTTTTACGTTTACGACGCCGTGTCGTGGACATGTGGCCACGCCCTAAGAGCCACGCGGGGGTCGCGTCGTTCTAAATTCAAAATCACAAACGCTGTCATTATAAGGTAACACATTGTGTAAGGAAGATATTTCATGGAATTTATGTTTTCAGAGATAAATATTAATCATAATAAAAAGTATCCTATAACCATCTTTGGGTGTTCAGCTATTCCTGTACCAAAATTGGTAACTTTTTATGCAGCCGTTTCAGCATGATTCGAGGACAAAGGTTTTTTTGAAAACAGATGGCGCCAGGTTAGCACGGCGACGCGTGTCCATACAAAACAACTATCAAGCTGCATCACGCAATCGCGATTTTTCCTGAAATCATGACCTCCCTCCATAGAAAATTAATTTTCAATACAAGGATTTATAGATAATAGTATAGTATAATGTAGTGACAAGTTTCATACAGGATGTAGGTATTAGGCTATATATAGATTATTCGTACGTACATATATTCGTAGCATGATATTGACAGGAAGTGGTTTATTTCTAACGACAGTTATCTACTTAGACAGCAAAACAAAGATAATGCGAATAATTCGTAAAGATAATGGATTTAGCATTAATATGGCGACGTCAGTGGGCTCGGTTAATCCAAAAGTTAATCCGTTAATGAAGTTAACTTCCGTTAATCCGTGTGGTGGTGATGATGATGATGATTGTTTGGTAAATTAACTATATCTTCTTCCTAGTCATATACTTCATAGCTGAAAGTCGTGTCCCTGAAAGCTTTTCGTGGTGTTGTGTACTAGCTGTTTCCACTTTGTTCGGTTTTCGGCTTCCTTCAAGGCAGAGGAAACTGGAGGACCAGTGACTTCGGTCACTTGGTCACACCATCGACGCGAGGATCTTCCGCGGGGTCTTCTCCCTTCCACTTTGCCCACTATCACTAACCTGTCAAGGCTGTCGGTTTTCCGTCGAGCAACATGACCAAAGTACCCAAGTATCCTGGTAGCGCATGGTGCCAACCATGACATCTACCTGAATCTGGTTTTCATCCTTAGTTGTGCTAGGCTATTTGTTGATCCTCATGGAGTCATGGATGTCCATGGTATACGGAGCATCCTCCGCCAACACTAACTATAGGTATACGTGACGGAAAAAAAACAGGAGATATGGCCATCATTGCCACCCTCGCCATCGTCGTCATCACTGACAACACTGTCAACAAACAACTTTGGTCGGATTAAGGGATTAACGGTATAAAATTAACGGAAGTTACAAGACCATTCTCAGTTAATCCAGAGATTAAGAATGTTAACAGAAGTTAATTACTTAAAACGGATTTTAACGAGTTAATTCCCACCTATGTATGTATGGCGGCTTCATGTTCTAAACCAGCCTTCACTTACAACCTACTCCAAACTATCTGCAAACAATGTTGTTGTAAACAATAACATTTGTGAAATACTGTTATTTTACTGATTTATTTATTTAAAAGAACCAACAGCTAATACACTGCATATACTCGTAGAAACTTAAATAGAAGCATAGATAGAGCCAATTACAGGAACTCACATTAGTCGTTGACAGATGCGTAGCTGTCGAAATAGGTACATGACTGTTTTTCTTTTCGATTTCTACTCCTTTTCGAAAAATTTCGAAAAACTCTATCGACAAAAATATCTATTATTAACGAACTTTTTCACACAATTTTAAGAGAATCGGTTGAAAAATGCGACCTGTAGGCGTGAACAGCTAGACATCCAAACATCCGGAATTCGGACATACCAGAGAATTTCCGGCCAAGCTGTAACAGAATGAGAGGTTTCGCTCGCCCAATCAATAAACTACACTACACACACACATACACATATACTAACAGATAGGCATGTATAAGGTCAATTCAATAGGATCCTTGCAATAAGTATACTACAAACTGCAGGTCATAAATTTTTCTTTAGGTGCCATAGATTTTCCACAATGGTTTTTTTAAATTGTCAAATTGATTCATAATAACCCGCTGGTTCAGTAACAGCCTATTCTCTTGAAAACTGTTGAAAATGGTGCAATAACAAAACGCCAGTTGACGTTGACAGCTGCGGAACACGTTCTTGAACCAAAACATTTTGCACTTACACTAAAGGGGTAGGACAATATATATGGTACACTCAGTTAGCATCATAGCTTTCAATAATAATTCAAAAAATCCATAAAACTTTAAACTATTTACCTGCTTAATTGATTTAAAACTCTAGTGCGTTTTTTTTTTGTTATTGGCAAAACAAATAATGTGTATTTTAATTTCTGAACGCTTCCTAGATTGCAAACACGAAAGAAAGGTTGAAATACGTTTTATTTATACGTTTTCTTATAATTACTGTAGTTAAATTACTTTATTCAGTATATTTCACTTTTTATTGCTACTTAACATATTACGTGGCGATTAAAATCAGTGACAACTTGATTATTCACTAAATAATGTCTGACGTTGAAGTTGAAATTCCTTCTACTTTTAAGAAGAGGACTATTAAAAACAGAGGAGGCAGAAAACGCAAAACTTCTAGTTCAGAAGGTAATGGTTGATTTCATTATATTTTTGTTTTAGTACGCAACTTCTGCAACCTTTTTTAGGTTATGTTTATTTTGTAAATAATGGTACAGTTTGTATTATCTTTTATTCGTATACTATCAATAAAATGTCTCTCCCTCTGACCCATAATATTGTTTAATTCTTCGTTTATTTTAAAAGTAAACTACATCAGAAGACAATATTACAAAATATCTGTGTTTTCATTGACCTATTACCATTAAACACTGTTGCTTTATTTTTAGTCTTGTCATGTTAATTCTGTACATTACATAGAATAAGGAGCATCCTTAAGATTTCACCTATAACAATAAACATTATTACTTCTGTAACACAAAAATAATCTGGTGGATAGGCGTTTTCCAAAAGAAAACTCAAATCCGTTTCCTCCAGAACAACAACAACAAATCCACTTTATTGCACACCTCAAATACACAGGGATACAGAACATGAGAGATATACAGTAAAAAAATTGACAGAGGTTAACAACAGGCGGTCTTATCGCTAAATAGCGATCTCTTCCAGACAACCTTTAGGTAGCGGAGTAGATTAACAAGAGTTAGAATTGAGTAGGTGATGCAAAACAACTTTAAGCCACAAAAATTAACTACAAAAATAAAATAAAAACAATAAACATACATAAATAACAATAATCAAATATACCTACATATAATACTTAGACATAATAAAAACATATAGTAGAGTAAAATAGATAGCAAAACCAGAGTCAGTCGCATAGTACGAGTAAGAGGAGCGATTTTCAACGCAGTGTAAATTAAGGTAGAGATAAATAGTGACGTTTAAAGTGAGATTTAAATATAGCAATAGATTGTGCACGCCTTAGATCAGAAGGTAAAGAATTCCACAGAAGAGTAGCCTGAAAAGTGAATGAACTATTGTAAAACTTAGAAGATGAAGAGGGGACAGTGAGAAGATAATTTTGAGCAGACCTAGCAGAACGCAAGTAACTGAAACAACTTGAACAACTTGACATATTTGGGTTCATCCCACTCAGAATCGATAGTATTTTCGATGTGAAGAATAAATAAAAGTGACCTAAATTTGTCCATTCCATACGACATGGTTGAATAATTATAAAGTTTGTTTTATTTATTTTATTTGCATGAAGGTTACATAGTGGAACCTAAAATTCCCATACAAATTTAGGGACACTTTTTTTATTCCTTTTTTTTTTCATTATACTCCCAGACAAAGCCACCAGTGATTCACTGGTAGTGAGGGCAAACCAGACCAGACACTGTTCAAGTCATGTCTAAAAAAGGAGAATAAAAGAATTGTTAATGTTTAAAAAAATATTTTGATTGATTCTGTTTTTAAATGATTTCATTATTGCAGTGGATCACTGAAATAAGGAGGCCACTGTTAAAAAGAAACACCAAAAGAAACTCAACAGTCAGTAGTTTTTTCGAAAATAAATACCTGACTGTTATAGTAATATAAACTTAACCTAATTACACATTTTCTTTCATAATTAACCTTTATGTCCAATATTGTAAATAAACATTGTTTCAGAAAAGAACAGCTCGGACTCCGATGAACAAACAGTTGTGCAGCCGACAAAGAGGCCTCAGAAAGCAAACCCAAACATTCAGTCGACTGGTGTCCCAAAGAGGCAGAAACCGGAAATACATGATGATGGGAGCAGTAGCGGTGATGATAAAGTAAGTTTTTAATGTCATTATTAGGCAAACAACTTCTGATAGCATAGTAGGACTTCAGAGAGCTATGGAGCAGATATTATAATAATAATAATAATAAGCCCCTTTATTCTGAATTGTAAATTGAGATTGGATTATTTGATAATTTGTAGATCAGTACAATTCAGCGTGCCTTTTGGCAAGAGCCTCCTCCAGCTTCTATGCTAGGGGGTGATGGTCATTTTCTGCCTCGGTGACGAGCCGTGGTGGGAGAGGTTTTATTAATTTATTTCATTCTTTGCGTTACTATCAGCATAATTTCCTATGTATGTATGTATTTTTTTCTTCTTCTCATTTTATTAATTTTATGTTATAGTATGTCTCTCAGTTCTGTATGTCGTCTGGCAAAGGCTTCCTCCAGTTGTTTCCATTGTATTCTATCACGAGCAACTCTTCTCGAGTTGGGTCCCGCTGTTAATTTTAGTTCGTCTTCCCATCTCCTTTGTTGTTTTCCCCTGCTCCGTTTGCCATTTCTGGGGTACCAGTCTGTTACGATCTTGCTCCATTTTTCTTGTTTTTCCCTCATCATGTGACCGGTCCATCTCCACTTTTGCTGGTCAATCCGGGTAAGTATATCTGTCACTTTTGTTTTTGCTCTTAGTTGTTCATTTCTTATTCTATCTTTTTTGTATGTTCCTGTCATACTGCGTTCCATGGATCTTTGGCAATATTCCAGTTTATTTCTAAGTTGCTTTGTAAGTGCCCATTTCTCGCATCCATATGTAATACAGGGTAGAATACATGTGTTGAAAGCTTTTCTTTTTACAGACACACTTAACTCCTTAGATTTCATAACTTCCTTCATTGACCAATACTTTCTCCATCCGCTAGCTATTCTTGAGTTGACTTCTTTACTTATCTGGTCTTCAAAGGATATGAGCTGGCCTAGGTATGAGTATTCATTCACATATTCTAACAAGCGTCCTCCTACTTTTATGTCTACTTGATTTGAGTTAGTTAATATTTTCGTTTTGGTTGTGTTCATTGTCAAACCTACTTTGCCGCTTTCTTCGTTTAAAGCCTGAATCATTGTTTTAAGGTTGTTTGGATTTTCTTCAAACAAGACTATGTCATCCGCGAATCTGAGATGGCTTAATTTTTTCCCATCAATATTGAGACCCATGTTTGTCCAGTCTAACTTTCGGAAGATGTTTTCCAGGACTGCAGATAATAGCTTTGGAGACAATGGGTCACCTTGCCTTACGCCTCTTTTTATGCGGAACTTTGGACCTATAGCTTCTAGTTGTATTCTAGCCTTGCTGTTTGTGTATATATATCAGAGCAGATATTAATATACTCATTTGTCTATTTCATTCCGTGCATTAACTAAAATTATAAACAAAATATTTTCTTACAATATTACGAACTCCTATATTTAATTATATTTATTATCAATGTCATACATTTTCTAGTCAAAACTGGATATTCGATCATTATAGAACCCAATTTACCCCCGGGAAACGTGGAAAAAGTCGCAAATATTTACGTATTTTATGGTGACAAAAGAAAACAATTCGTACACAAATCAGGTTTTGGTATATTCTTCTGACTTTGTCATTGATTATAAAATTGAAATTGCGAATTAAATACACTACTGAGTATGAGTATGGATTGTCTTTTTATGTTAATATTGACTCCATAGTTCTCTAAAGTCCTACCATGCTGTCAGAAGTCCAGTGCCTAGTCATTATTATGCATTAATGGCAAAAACATATTATTTCAAGTTCGACTTGCACTTAGCTAGGTTGTTAATAAAACAAGTCTCTATCTCCAAATACTTATCATAAAAATACTTTTAACTAGAGATGCACCGAATATTGGGTTACTATCCAGTAACGGGCCTATCAGGCCCTTATTTTAATATGCGGTTGGATACCAGATAGCAACGTACTATCCAGCCGGATACAAGATAGTAAACTTGCTTGATTTTGGGGTAAAAAAAGGAAACAACCGCATTACTACTACTATCTCTACTATCTAAACTCGTATCGAACCTAGAAATGTATCCGCACGAACGTTCACTACGAAACAGGTCAAAACATATAGTTCCACCGGCCGAATATTCGTTGCATCTGTATTTTTAACACTTTAAATTTAATCTTGGCGCTGCAGCGCATCGGAGATGTTTGACAGGAATGGAACCGATGGCGTCCAGGCCGTGCTACGCAAGCGCGTCGTGTCCCTCTGTTACTAACAGACGTGTTGTAGGTTGTAGGCACGGATGTGATCCATCAATGTCCGAAATAAATAATTTCATTTCAACTTTCTTTTTCTTATCAATTGGGATTCACTGGAACTGCTTTTGCGTCGTCATTGAATACATGGCTCATTGTCAGATTTACGCGCGTGTCTTTCCGGTGGACATTTGCGAAATTAAGGATTCCAGGGCCTAATTTTCTGATTAAATGCCTGTGAGAATAAAGAACGTTCCCTCTTCTATAATCCGATGTAATAGCATATAACATAACCTAGATTCATACAAGCTCTTAACTTTTTGACTTTTGTTATTGGAACTGACAATGACCCGCATAGCTATTAGGTACATTAATTGATTGATAAATGAATAACATTAACACACAATTAGGTACACAACATTTCCAAACATTTGCAATATTTCCGCTGTAGTGCTTCGTCAAAAGTAAACTAAGTGATAAATTACATGAAAAATTATCATAATTAAAATAACTTTAACCTTCTTAACCCTTTGACCGCCAAAGACGGCAAATCACGTCATCGGGAATTCGTGCCACTGACGCCAACGACGCCTATTGACGTCAAAAATTTCAGTGGTCAAAAACGTGCTAATTCAAACCACTATCTGTGTTTTTCAATCTCTGTTGATTTTGGAGCACTTTTTTTTCTTTTCGGTTTAGCGTCAGTGGTTCGGTGAATTGCTTTGCCGCTTGGCGCTCAAAGGGTTAATTATAAAAAATTACTTTACCCTCGTCAGAAGTGAATACGATCAATAAATCGCACATTTTTGCTAAAATGTCAAACTGTAACTGAATAACAACTTTTTTTCCAGCCCAAACAGAACCTGACGCTGTCAGTTCAGCAGCAGCGCGAGAACGCGACGGCGACGTACGAGCTGGACACGGAGAGAGACCGCGACGCACAGGCCATCTTCGAGAAGGCGCAGAAGATAAATGAGGAGCTGCAGGGTCAAGCGGATGATAAGGTTCCCTCATGTTATCTTCATCATCATCATCAGCCTGTTCTTGTCCACTGCTGGACATAGATCTCTCCAACTGCACGATCCGAACGATCCTCAGCTACTCTCATCCAGCTCTTGCCAGCCACCCTGCAAAGATCATCGCTCTATCTAGTCCCAGGGAGTCCCAACACTTGCCGATCCGCGGTCTCCACTCAAGAACATGTTTACCCCACCGGTTATGAGTTCTTCAGTTAATATGGCCTGTGACTGCGACGCACTGGCCATCTTCGAGAAGGCGCAGAAGAGAAATGAGGAGCTCCAGGGTCAAGCGGACGATAAGGTTCCCTCATAATTATGAACATTTCATGTCCTGCATTTATCATCACTTTTCACCATTTAGATCACAATGGGGACATTAAGTTTTCCAAACGTACTTATTTTTATGTCATAGGGGGCAGACGAGCAAACGTATCGCTTGATGGTAACGATAACCGTCGCCCAAAGACACCTGCAACACCAGAGGAGTCACAAGTGCGTGGCCGACCTTTCAGGGGGGAGTACGCTCTTTTCTTGAGGGTTTGAAGGTCGTAATATCGGAAATACCGCAAGCGACAATTCATACCACAATGCAGTCGTGCTAGGCAGGGAATTTCTAGAAAACGCACAGTTGTAGACTGCCAACTACTTACTTACTGCGCTGACTCAACGACCCAGTGGATCTTGGCATCCGACACCAAAGAACACCATCTCCTATTTTGAGCCGTCCATCCATCTCCGATTCCCGCCATTCCGATTGATGTAGTTCAATCAAGCCTTTGATGTATCTGGGCCATCCAACTGTTTTCCACGTGGCTGTCCTTTATATACTATGCTCTCTTCACAGCCTGATCCTCACCCGCCGTGGAAAGCAGTAGTAGGGATTCGCCGATACTACGATACGGGGCGGACGGGCCTGATGGGCGGCATCCAGGGCGGATTTGGCGGACCACGAAACCTAAAAAAAAAAAAAAAAAAAAAAAAAAAAAAAAAAAAAAAAAAAACAAATAGCCCCCTACTTGGAGCGTTTGGAATAGGTCCCAGGACGCTCAGACAGCTCTGTCAGGACTTACAGAACGCCCTACGCTAACAATGCAACACCTTCCCCGACCCATCGACCCTTTTCTATTGTCTACCCGAGCTCGGGTTTTATTGCCCTCTCGGACGCCGAGCTCACTTTTATTACGGTCTACTATTGTTTCCCTCTTTTATATTTCTCTTTGGCTTCAACTGCCTACAACTTCCTTTCCAAACGGTATACATCTTTTAAGAACATTCTTTAGGTAAAGCTGGACAAATACCTAAACATCTCATACCTAAACTATCAGACTAGGTCCGCCACCTTGGTTCTTATTGGAATCGCTGTTTCAACCCAGCCTGTCTCACATCGTCTCTTTACTCCAAGGTTTCTTACTACGTGATGTGTGCTACGGTGTACGTATCACTAATCTAAGCTAACCTATGCTAGATCACAATTCTAACCTAACCTAACCTAAGCTACAGGACTACGCCCAGCTAACGCAGGATACGTTAACTGACTACTTAACTTCAGGTAGCCTTACTTCAAAGTATGTATTTTGTTACTCACTACATATGCTGCATTTCGAACGTTGTTCTATTTATATATTTTATCTTGTTCAACTTAACATTACTTCTAACTTATCACCTAACTTCGAAAACTTAATTTTGAAGAACTGCTTTATTTACTTACCTACTTAAAACTAGCTACGAGCACAGTACAGTTGTTTTGGTCTTAAGAACGCTGTTCTAACCTAACCTAACCTTGCATAAATTTGAGTACGTACTCAATGTTACTTTCATCTCTTTTTTGTAATAACCGACTTCAAAAAGGAGGAAGTTCTATGTAAAAATATTGCCTGTAGCATAAGGATAATACGAATCTAATCTTACAATAGTAATGCGGTATTTTATACAGTAATAACTGCTTCAAAACTATACTAACTTATTTAAGCTGTAAGTTAAAAATACGAGTTCTAGTTTTGCATATTTATTTATTTCGTCAAATATTATGTTCTTGAATAGATGCTTAAGAAAATACCTGAATAAACTTTGTAACTTGTACTAACGTGTATTTGTAGTAGGCTGAACTAAACTCGTTGATTTTTTAATTTGTTTGTTGGGTCCATATTGTTTGTAAAGATTTATGACAGGTTTCTTCTCCGAATCATCAAAAGATTCGAAAGTCTATTATAAATTTTATTACTGTTTGTTGGTGGCTGTTGGGCGCGGTACAAACTAGTCGAAACGTGATGATGATGATGATTTGGTGTAGGGACGCCCGGCCGGAGACAGGCGGGCTGTCGATCGCTTGGGTGCGTTCATTCAGCCCAGTTCCCAGTTGGAGCCAACGGTTACTGTCCCGGCAGCGCTCCCATACAGCCTTCTTCCTCGAATCTTCTTGTTCTCCTGCAGAAGGAAAGGACATCTTTAAGGTTAATGTCCCTCAGCTCCTCCTCTTCCAGTTTATCTTTCCCGAAGATGCTATAGCGTACTATCGCATACATGCCACACTCTGCTACAACATGCTTACTAGTCTCCTCATGGCCACAATGTGAGCAGCTTGGGTCACTCACTACACCCATGACGTTTAGGTGCCTGTTAAGGCTGTTGTGGCCCGAGATTATACCTGTTAATAATCTGAGATTTTTCTTACCTAGTTCCAGGAGATACCTGGTCCTTTTTCTGTTTATGCCTCCTAAGATCATCTTCGATTGTCGACAGTCCGTTGTCTCACGCCATTGTTTGTTGGCCTCTTCCTCCATTAGTCTGGCTATAACTCCTTTCGTGACCTCTGCCGATATTGGCAGTGCAGGTTCAGGTCCTATGAGTTCCTTTTCTGCCCCCAGTCTTGCCATCTCGTCTGCCCTTTCATTCCCTATCACACCCTGATGTCCAGGTACCCATGCTACCGTAATCCTTGTGTGCTCTCCAAGTTTGTTTAGGGCTTCCCTACATTCCATTACCAAGGATGAGCTTACTATCGGCTTGTCTAACGCTTTTAGCGCAGCCTGGCTATCTGTGTATATGACGACAGATCCCTCTCTCTGCGAGCATTCATCTATTATTTGCACACATCTCATTATGCCACATACCTCTGCCTGAAATACGCTGGCATACCTCCCCAGAGGTATGTGTACCTTCTTCCCCAGCTTCGGTATCACTACACCGGCTCCTGCCAGTTTCGTCGATTCCCGCCGAGAACCGTCCGTAAAGCAGACAGTCACGGGGTGTTCTACCTCTATTTTCCAGTTGTCCCTGTCTCCTATATGTATCCTATATTTCTTGTCGAACATTTCTCGTCTCTTTATAAGGTCGTTGTTTTGGGTGATCATCCCCATCTTCGAACATGCTTCCCTCTGAATGAGTGCATGTCCCTTATCCACACAACTTCCTCTCCATTCCTTACATGCTTTCATTCTGTACCATTGCTCCATGGCCCTCTTCTCCGCTTCTATTTTAAGTGACTTGAGACCGAGCATGATTTCCATTGCTTGCGTGGGCGTTGTCCTCATTGCCCCCGTGATCATAAGACATGCCAGTCTTTGTACTTTGGATAATTCTTTGTGGTATTCTTTGATGTTGGCCTTATGCCACCATACCAGGGCCCCGTATAGTATCCTGGGTAGTATCACTGCCTTGTAAATCCAGTGTACCATGTGTGGTTTCAGGCCCCATTTCCTTCCTACCGCCCTTTTACACTGGTAGAGCGTTCTTATGGCCTTGGCCGATTGCTCTCTTATATGTGTTTTGTATCTGAGAGAACTATCTAGCGTTACTCCCAGATATTTTAGCTCCTTGACTACTTCGAGTTCTTTACCTAGAATGCTGATGGGCTTCATTTTCTCTGTTTTCCTCTTATTGGTAAATAATATTAGTTTAGTTTTATCGGGGTTCAGGTCCAATCCTCTGCCCCTACACCATGCTAATATTTCCATCACCCCTTTCCTCATTATGTCTCTGACTACATTTAGGGCCACTCCTCGTACAAGTATGACTCCGTCATCGGAGTATGCTTGTACGTATAGGCCTCCTTTATTTGTTTTCTCAATCAAGGAGTCTAGAAGTACACACCACATTAGTGGCGATAGACATCCTCCTTGTGGAAAGCCTCTTCTCGGTCTTATCCGTCTTACCTCTCCTCCGAGTTTCGCCGTTACCGCCCTTCCCCTGAGCATTTTGCTTATCCAGGACCCAATAGTAGGATTTATCCCGTCTCTCCTTAGACTTTCTTCCACCGCTTCAAAGGTCGCCTTGTCAAAGGCCCCTTCCACGTCGAAGAAACATCCTAGTGCGTAGTGTTTTGCTTCCAGAGATCTCTCGATCCTTACTGTCAAATTGTGTAGAGCCGTTTCCGTGGATTTTCCCACCATATAGGCGTGTTGGTTTCCATGTAGTGGCTTTCCACTCTCTCCTATTTTTGTTCTTACGAATGCGTCTATCACTTTCTCCAGTGTTTTCAATACGAATGATGATAGGCTTATGCTTCTGAATGACTTTGCATCCTGGTATGTCTTTTTCCCTGGCTTTGGTAGAAAGACTGCCCGTACTTCTCTCCAAGCTTTCGGGATGTGTCCCAGGGCAATACTGCTTTTGAATATTTCCTTCAGATTCTCTTTTATCAGGTCGTAGCCCTTTTGGAGTAAACCCGGGATTACGCCGTCCGGCCCTGCTGCTTTAAAAGGAGCGAAGGATTTGACTGCCCAGGCCAGTCTCTCATCCGCTACTACCTCCTTAGCCGTCTTCCAGTCCGGTTCAGAGCCTCCTGACGAATCCTCTTCATCTAACCTGGCTGCTTCACAGTCCGGGAAGTGCGTCTTCAGCATCACTTCCAAAACTTCTCCAGGGTCCGTGATCAAGCTATCGCCTGCCTTCAGGCTTCCCAGCTGGCATGCCTTATCGCCTGCTAATAGTTTCACCACCCTTGCCCCCTCCGAGTAGTTATTTATCTCTTCAGTATATTGTCTCCAGCCTTCCCGGCTGCATTTCTCCCTCAGCCTGCTGTAGGCGTTCCGAGTTGCTTTGTACATGTCCCAGCTCTGAGTATCATTCCTTTTTACGGCTTGTCTCATCGCCCTGCGTGTTTTCTTCCTTTGCTTTTGGAGTTCTTTGTTCCACCATGGCTGTCCTCTGCCAGTCTGAACTGTTTTCTCAGGGCATGCGGTGTGGAATGCCTCTATGATGCTTCGCTCGAGTCCTAATGCAGCCTCTTCCAACTCCTTGATGTCCTTACATTTCCTTGGTTTTGGCGCATTGGTTTTCAGTTCATCTTCGTATTTTGCCCAGTCTGTTTTCCGTGGGTTTCTTATCCTCATCTTATCCAAATGGTAATCTAAGTTATAGAGTAGCCTCCTGTGGTCCGACATACTGTCCTCCCTGTCGACTCTCCATCCTTTTATCCTTTCGGTTATTCCTCCCATGGCTATTGTTATATCCAGTACCTCTTTCCTTACCCTTGTTACGAACGTGGCGGTGTCCCCCTCGTTTAGTATGTCTAGGTCTTTACTTACTATGAACTCTAGTAGTGACTCTCCCCTGCCATTGGTGTCGGTGCTTCCCCACACTTCGTTGTGCGCGTTGGCATCACAGCCTATAATTAGGGGTATTCTCTTACCTTGATACATTTGTACCGCCTCTTCTAGCTCCTCTGTCGGTGCACCGCCCTCGCCCGGTAGGTAGCAGGACGCCAGCGCCACTCTCCTCCTCTCCCCGCCCTGAGCGATGAGGCATACTTCCACGACTACAAGGTCTCTGTAACATAAGGTCATAACACAACCCATGTTCTCTACATTGTTGCTTACAAGAATGCATGCTCTTGGAGGTAGCTCACCATTCCTTTCGTAGTGGAGAGCCCCCCCCAGATGTCCCAGGCCTGTCACTTTGTTTCTCCATGCATAAGGTTCTTGCAGCAAGGCTATTTCAACTTTATTCCTAACAACATATTGTCCTAGCTCGGACATTGCATCTTTGCAGTGTTGCAGGTTTACTTGGCATATGCTTATTTGTGTTTGTGTTTGTGTTTTTGTTGTTTGTGTGTTTTGTGTGTTTCGTGTAGTGTTCATTATTGTTGTGTGTCTATGTTACTCCGTCAGCCTCCTAAGCAGTGGGTGCATCACTGTCGGCATCCATTCCCTCCTCAACCGTTTGGATGCCTCCAGTTCCTGCAATCGCCTGCTCAGGTGCTGGCGTCTCTTTTGGCGGTGCTATGTCGTCTTCATTCCTCTCATTATCGCCGAGGTGTCCGGACGATTGGGCCCTAATTATCCTGGCCCGGATCTTCGTACACGCATAGTAGAGGATCCTGGTCCCCTCATTCCCCCAGGTTTCCTCCACCTCCTGCGGCACCGACAGGCAGACGCGGGTCCCTGCCTGTTGCCTCTCACTCGATATCAGGGTCCAATCGTCCATCCTCAGCTCTGGCTTGTCCCGGTTCTGGAGCCTCAGGAACCACACGAACTTGTTCACGTCCGTGTGTAAGTCCCCGGGGACCCAGACCTGCACCCTCGTCTTCTGCAGCTTCTTGACCACCAGTTTGTGGCCTCCTACCACCCCGAAGTCCCGGGTCAGAAGCCACTCCCTCGACTCCGTCGTGACTGGCGTCACCAGGAAAAACCCCTCTGCCACCAATCCCGACGTCGCGAATTGAGGGGCTTCCAACTCGGTCTTCCCTGCCATGAGCTTCATCACCTCCACCTCTATTAGCTCCGTTATCCTCACACGGATGAGCAGCGCCAGAGCCTCGTCCACCAAAGCTCCGTCTTCTCGGCACACAGCGACAGCGAGATCACGGTGCGCTCTGGCCTCCCCCCGTGGTCCCTCTGCCGCTGCCCTGCCCTGATTCTGGCGCTTTGCTGGAGGACGCTCCGACTGCCCCTCATCCGTGCTCTGCCGCTTGATTTTCAGACCCCGTTTGTTGGGGGCCGGGTCAGCGGGGGGGTTTCCCCCTGATCCACTAGCCTCTCCCCCACCAAACGTGATCTTGGCGAGTTTCCTCCTCTCCTTCCTCGCCTTCTTCTTCTCCGCCTTCGACTGGTATTTCTGGAACCCATGTGTTGTGTTGTGTTCCTGTGTTGCTACACCTAACCCTGCCTTCGACGGCGACTCCAGTAGCCTCTCCTCATCACAAAGTGACAGACCCCCCATTTGTTGTTGGACATCCGGGGTGCCTGCCTCCTCCACTCCTGCTCCGGACGGGGGTCCTCCTTGCCTCGCGTTCGAGAAGCCTGGGTTCCCTCCCAATCCTGGGCCTGCTAACGGTCCACCCACCGGCTTCCCGTTCTCCATGCACCCAGTGTCGCCACCGGCGCACTTCGCTGCTTTCGCAGATTTGTTGAGTAAAATATTACTGAGATAATTCTCCATATTAGTACTGTAATGGGAAGAAAAATATTAGAGTGGCAGCAGTGCTCCCTTACTACCCCCCAGCTACATTTGACGTACACAGTGAACGCCACCTCCTCTGCGCACAGTCGTTCGCGACAGCGATTGTGCCGAGTAAGCCCGCAAGCATGAGACAGCAGCTCCTGAGATGTTTTAGTGTGACGCGTCTGTTCGATTCACCAGTCTGGTTCCTCGCCGAGACGACGCTAACGCGCCCCGGTTTCACCTTCCTGTCCATCTCCCTTTCACGCCACTCCGGATTCCGGATCTGCACGTTACCCGCTTCACCCAAGGACAGTCTAATGACATCCCGGGGTTCCCCGCGCTCCGCACTTCGCCATCCTCCGAATACATCTCAGGCCCTGCTCCCCCTCCCCTCGTCCGCTTGCGAGCCCAATCCGCACCTACCCCCCGCTGCCCACAGCCGGCTGTGAGGGCCTTCGGCACGTCCTCCCACCTCTGACCCTGGGGGTTTTTAGACACATTGCTATATCAAAGCTGAAGTCTGATATGTCAATGTGTCCGTTGCACTCCTCTTTTACCCGGGCTTGTGACCGGCTCCATTGCTGGAGGCAGAGTTAGAAACGTGATTTTAACGGTAATCTATTGTCACATCCTTATAAAAGCCGATGGACAGTGACGATCTATAAGTATTCAGAACCGAGTCGTGCTTGTTACCAGAGCTCTCTCAGTGTACAGTGACATAGTGTTGAATCGTGCTACAGTGCTTATAAAAAATGGCAAATGTAAGTATGTACTATTTTTTATAAAATATGTATGTAGTATTTTTATGTACTATTTGTTTAACAGTGTTTTTTTTTCTGTAACTTGTGTTCATCGTGTTACTTGTTAAGTGTGTTAATCGGATGTATAACTTATTGTTGAATATTGTTACAGTTCACGGAAAACACTTTCAAGAATTTTTATTACCCTGAACCTGAACATGATGATTCAGGGAGTGATGAAGAAGGCACACTCGGTTTTAAAGTGAAACAAGCCATAGCGAAGAAACGTCCTGCAAATAGTATCGAGAGTTTCTTTGAAAAACCGCAGAAAAAAGTGAAACCAGTGAAGAGATCTTCCAGTGTGTCGCAAAGTTCCCATACCGGTGTTGCTTACCTATCTTCGGGTAAAGACGATGCTGCGTATGCATCACACCTTATTAAAATAGAAATATACGATCTTGAAAAAGTTAGGAACATCGCACCAGAAGAGCACTGGAAGCACGCCGATGTGAGATTAAAATCTTACATCTCAACTGAGCAAGATCCACAGCTTGAGACTGTCCGTGATGTTATATACAACATGACGAAAGACATAGCTTCGAAGGACACGTGCGTGAAATATTTTATAAACAATATGAAAAAGTAAACTAAGTGTTTGTGTAGTTTTAATACTAGGTTAAAACTGTATTTATTATATAAGACATTAGATAATATTTTATAACATACCCTTGTGTACTACTAGTATTATATATTTCTTACTGCTTAAACAACAACTTTTTGTTATTCAAAATTGTTAAGACTCGTTTTATAACCACATGTTGTAATTTGTTTTGTAGCCTAATCATATTGATCTATTTCCCTTTGCAAATGTATAAAAGTCTCCACCCTTTAATATAAAATCACTAAGCTACGTTTGTTATTTTAAGGAAAAAATTTGTTGTAATGTAATCACTATTTTTAGGTAAATAAGGTATAATTAAGGTATTATTTATAAATAAAAAAAATCAGTTTAGTATATATATATTGTTTTATTTCACAAAAATTGACTTAAACATATTTCTTAAAATTAAATCGTTACAAAGAGAATTCTCAGAAAACAAACTCAATAAATCGCTCATAGTTTTTCCTTGATACTTAAAATATAAATAAACTAAACAATATTCGCCACAAACTGAAGTAAAATGATTTTGAAGTGGTCTTTGGTTATAAAACCACCGTTTTGCATTTCTATTCAAAAATAACTTATGATAACCAGTAGGTTTCCGACCAAATGAGTCAAAGTATTCCCCTACACCTTTAGCATCAATATGCATTGCAACCCAATGGGAACCTGGTTTCGAATCAGGGTCCAAGTTGCTTACAATAAAAACTGGACGAGCAACCCAAATAGGGATTCGGTTAGCAGCAAAAACATTTGATTTAAATCTAGGGTTAATTTTTTTCATACAATATTGAATTTCATTAGTATCCATAATAAATAAAATATGTATACATTCATCGATGATGTTACAAACACAGATTAAGAAGAAATGAGATTAATTGTTAATTTCACTGTATTTATATTTATTTTAACTGTTGTAATCTACAGATACATCACGATTTTTGTTTATTTCAATAACATTATCAAATTCAGCGTACACAATACAGTTAATAGTAGTGCTCAAGGCATTATCAAAACGAACTTCTATCCGAACACTTCCGTGTCTTACAAGGTTCCAGTGTGAGGTAGAACTGGCTGACAGGTCAGGCGTCAAATCGAAACATAACAAACAGTAACCTTCCCCGTAATCGGTTCTGCTTATTGCATTACCTTCATTGTGGAAGTGAATACCAGTCCCAGAAAATAGAGTATGATATGTTGATGCTATTAAACCAGAACTAAATGATGGTTGTAATGTTCTAGAAGGAATTTCATGACCATCTACAAATAAACTAAAAGAGTTCATATTATAATTTTGAAAATTGAAAGGGTTCAATGCAAAATTACCATTAAACGATGAATTTGATACAAAACCAATTATACATCTTTTAGGTACTTGTCCAAGAAATATGTTATCTAAAGTTTTACCCTGTATTCCTGACGGTATTGTAAGTACCTTTACTTCTGCTCTTGTGATAGGGTATTTTGCAGTTGTTGATGCTAGCACTTTCTGATGAGCTAACAAAACACTTGGACTGATTCTAGCTCTTCTTATTATGAGACTAGCGTCCATTATTTGTACCTTAAATTTCTTATCTTGGTGACAAATAAGATTAAACGATTCTTTTGATCGCACTAACTTAACACGCATTTCTACACCATTCACTAGAAACTTCTCTTGGTTAAACATATCACCATGTAAATGTCCAATCATTTCAACTTGTTTACTATCTGTAACAAATTCCATCCTTTTGTGAAAGCCTTTGTTATTTGCGTCAACGGTGTCCATATAATGTGCTGTATCTTCATACCATAACCCACAAGTAAGGTGAGTTTTTTTAGCGGCTGGTCCATAGTTAAGTAGATTTTCCATGTAAGCACGGTAAGCATATGTGTTGTTTGGTGGCGAGATTAGTTTTTGATTTAAATATACGTCAAGTTGATTAAAAAGGGAGTGCAACCAATTATTAACGGGGGCAACTTGAGTATCAGGCTTTAACTTTGTACCATCCTGGTTTAATATTTTGGCGTTTATATGTAATAATGTATGTGATAAGTCAATGTAGTCATCACCTGAACCGGGGACTTGAAACTCAATAGGACCATCATCACTTAAAGATGAGATTGGTTTATAATGAACCCACTGTCCACTCTCAATACTTGTCTGTGTCGAAGGCAGGGCAAATATATCTAACTCAGATTTTGCACATTCACACGAATGATTGTGTAGGAATGACATGATTTACTTTGAAAATATATCGTCACTATATTTATTTCTCTTAGCTCCTCTTCGGCGCGATGCTTTCAAGGTAATGAGAGGTTCCCGTCTCTTAGTTGACATTTTATACCCAGATCCCGACATCAGAGAATCGATCTTTTCATCAGCTTTTCTTTTTAAGTTAGCACTAGCTTCTTTAAATCGAGACCTAACTGAACTATCTATAGGGCGTGAATTTACCATATCAGATAACAAACCAACCCCCGCATCTAACGCTTCTTTTCCAACAGTTTTAAAACCACTAGACAACAAAGGAATTACTGACCTAAACAGTCCCCCCAAAAAACTTCCAATCCCATGCCCTCGCTGAAACGGAACACCTTTATAGACAATTCCTATACCAGAACCAGCTTGATGGGTATAATAATGATCGTAGGGACAAGAGTGAGATGATCTTTTATAATTCATCTTAGCCGTTGAAAGTGTAGTTTCACGCAGGAAATTCCGAATTGAAATGGCACTCTTGCACCGGTAGTTGTTCTTATATCTATTTCCATAGTATCAAATTCTCTACGTAAAACAGGTACATAATGAGCGGGTGAGAAAATGTGTGTTTTATATGCTCCATAATGGAATTCTGTTGGATCTAATGGTATTATTCTAAGCAACGTAGTTATAACATCACCAACTACCTGTGGTTGTATGATGTCTGTATAAACAAATAATTGTGATGGTAAGCCCAAATACAAATTAACAGGATTTTTACCAAATGAAACTTGCCGTAAATTTGTTTTCGGTTTAAAACCTAACTGTAGACTTAGTATTGGGGTTGTTATAAGAGAAGTTATATCGTTATTAATTGTTGCTACCCCAACCATTTTGGTTAGATTATCATATCTAAACTTTACATTATTTTTCAGTTGTGGGTTGTCATTAAAAGCTTGAATAAAATGGTCAACGTTGTCATATGTAGTTGCTGGTATATGAGTTTTTATATCTACAATTTTGGCTATCTTGTCAGTGGGTGACACTACTTTCTTTTTTAAATAAATCATATTTTCATGATCTTGTACATTGTACATTGAACAAGGGTATTGAAATTCTACTAAGCCAACTACCCATTCTCCTTCCAACTTTATACTCCTGGGTAATTTGGTTAAGAAGTGTGCAGTCGTATTATCGGTATAGTAGTCCGAGGAACTGTTACTTAACAATGTAATATAAAAGCTGTTTTCACTCATATTTTTTTTAAGCTTGAAGCGAGTATCCAAGAATTAAATTTGTTAGGATAACCTCGCCACTTCACTAGTACTTCTTTTCTGGCACCAACCCCACGTGAGCGTATTATTTTATCAATTTTATAATCAATGGAGGGGAGATAAGTCACTTTTTGTAATTCCTTAGAATAAAATGTACCAACGATAGGCTCACCTTCTAAATCTCTTAACGTATACACAACTCGTGGAAAGCGGTTTATTATTGAATCAATTCTAAATATTTCGTCACTCCAATTAGTTTCGTAACCCTTTTGAAATATATGTTTATATTTAGTAATTCTAACATGATCACCAACATTTAGTTTTGTGATTTCCAAAGTAAGTTGTCTATCCTTTTTTCTGTTATACAAATTACACCAAACAGTCATGATATTATCAAAATTTACATCGATAGGGCGCATTTTAATACTAGAATGATAACTGTGATTATAAGAATAAAGAAGTTCTTGCAAAATATCTATATATTTGTATGTATTCTTATGAGTAAAGTAACGCCACATTTTCATTTTAAGAGTTCTTTGAAACCTTTCTACTATACTTGCTTTAATGTCAGGATTGTTAGTAGTATAGTAGTTAATGTTTTTGCTCCTAAAGTAATCCCTTGCTGCCTTTGAAACAAATTCGGTGCCTTTATCAGATTGGATGTGACGAGGAGTAGAATTGGCTTCAGTAAATATGCTTTCAAAACAATTTATAACGGTTGTGGCATCTTTCTTTTTCATAGCTCTCGCAAAAGCATATTTACTGAACACATCAATAACACACAGAATATATCTGTATCCATCATTATATTGACTGTAAGTACCCATATCACTCAGATCAGCTTGCCAGAGTTCATTAAAGTTAGATAAGACGTATCTATTTCTTGTGAATCGCCTTTGAACCGGTTTATGCAGTGTGTACGTTTCTTGAGATTGTAACCAGTTCTTTACTTCGTCTTTGTTCATTCGTCCTTTCATTTGTTTACTTAATTTATTTAAACTACTGTAGCCTGCTGGATTAGATACATCGTAGTATATTGCATGAATGTCTAATAAGGGCTCCATCTTTCCCAATCTAGTTTCTTTTTGTTTGCCTTGAGCAGTACACTTGAAAGAGGTGTACTGGCGCTTGTGTCTTTAAATGACGATGACGATCGAGCACTTGATGGAGCAGATGATGCGTGAGGTTCACTCGATTGAGGTTTATTTATAAATTCTAGATTAGTAGGATTACCTATACAAGACGTAGGAACTTTTATATCTCTTAAAAATAAAGCAAACTCTTCCCATCCTGTTGGCTTAGGGCGTTTAAGAGATCTAACCGTATCGCTTACCAGATCGAGAATATTGCTGTTTGGAATAGTTCGATTGTTTATTACAACTTCACCATTTGTTTTCCACCATATTTTTGGTCTGCTTGACACAATACAAGTCAATAATGTTCTGGTTTTTTTCTCATATGATTTTGGTAAATTATCTATAATACGAGATGGACTGAATAGTACAGTTTCTGGATTTTTTGTACCAGACGGTGTAGCTGCAGTAACTGCAGAAACATCACCATCTGGTAGTGTTTTATTTGCAACTGATTCATAATTTTCATCCTCCTCCTTTTTGTTTACTTTTAAGTTTAAATCCTTACTTTCATCGTTGAGTTGATCAAACCCCTCCATCACTATTGGTATTTTAAATGGTTTTCGATCTGATTCAATAAAGTGCAAAAATCGTTGTAGTGCTTGAGAATATAATGCCCACTTTTCACGATCATTAATTTTACTCTTCAGGATTTTTTGCATCTCTCCGTCTAGGCGAGATGATACATTTTCGGGTTGGCTATCATTTCGTTTGAGTCTTTCAATAAAGTCTGGTTCAACTAACAACATTTTTTTTGTGTTTTCCATTTTATTTTATGTTACGGAGCTTACTAAGGCACTTAAAACTGCACCTAATATAATAGGTAGAAATGCACCTCCTTTTTGAATAATAACAGTTTTCCTCAATTTGTGTTTCCCTTTCGAAACTAGTTTTCGTAATGTGTCTTTATATTTGTTTAGTTTTGATTTATCTTTTGATTCCAGTGGTATTTTCCCTTTTAAAACGTTATAAATACACTCACAAATAATATTAATTTCTTCATCTTCACAAGATTTTAGCAACGCTGTGCGATACTTTGGTTTAAGTAACTGCAGTGCTTCAAGTAAATGTTTATATGTGTGTACTCTTGGATGCATTATTTGGAACTGATTAAAACGTGTTGATTCTTGTCGTATTTAAACCCTTTCTTGGGAACATATACGGTACAATGCCCATCAAAAGGAAATATTTTAGTTTTAAAACGACATATGTCATCGGTATTTTGCTTCAGATCAATCATAAGGTAACCATGAGCATCTTTAGTGGCATCTTTGTAGGCTTCATCTACAAATTTTGGGTTCTCCGGATAAACTTGTCGTGACAAGTAGCGAATTTGTGTTTTATCCCTCGGGTTTTTGAAGTATACAATATAGCTGGTATTCAATGAAATATCACGTTGTCCTTTGCCTTGATGAAATATGTTTTGAGTAATATAAAAAACACTTAAGTTTCTATGGTGACTTCCTTTTGTAAAAATATCAACGATTCGTCCATCCGATTCTCTCATCAAGTCATCAATTATGAGAAGCTTGGGCTTTTTTCCATCAAATAAAGAAAAATCTGGTATTCCTTGGCTATAATTTACATTTTCCAGATTGTACAAAGGTTGCATTTCATCATAACACCAAATAATTTCATCAAATTCAACATTACATACTTCTTTTGCATTGTTTAAAAAATTGGTAACAAACTGAGTTTTACCACACCCACTTGGACCCGCTACTATTGTAGTGAAAGGGTGGTTAAAATGAATCATTATAAATTTTTAAATATGTGTGTTCATATGTTAACGGATTGACTTCAAATGAGAAAATTTCTAGACCATAGCTTTTTAAATAAATTTGGTAAAAAAAATGGGGTAACAAATAAAAAAAAAAACAAAAATTTTGCTAATTATTTTTTAATATTTATATTATTCTAGATAAATCACATAAAAATTTACAAAAACATATTTTTTGCCAATCATTTTATTGCCAAAACTTAAAAAATAAAAAAAAAACATCCTAAAATACAATATTATGTACAAAAAATAAATATGAAAATTGAATGTTCCGTGTATTTTTTTTTTTTTTTTTTTAAGAATTATGAGGTATTTTATAATGACCCCACGCAAGAGTATCCGAAGTGTTTTTCAATAAATATCGTTTTGTGTCGTTGTAAGATAATGATATTTTATTGACATTTTGCGTAAATAAAACATGCTTTATTGATCGGAATCGTAACATTTGAGCATGTTGTATATTTCTATCAAATAAACAACTTTTATAGTCGTTAAGGGTTAATTTTTTGGTAACACACTTGTTTATTCCTTTAGCTTTGGATATAATACCACTATTTTGAACATCTAAGGCATACATTTTTGATCTAAGACCAACAAACTCTTTCAAAATTTTGCCATTATTTTCGTCTTTAAAAAAACCTAACCTCTTTTTATTTAGTAATGGTAAACCATATGCATTGTTGGGTGGGTAATCAGATGTATCATAATACAAGTTCAGGTCAGATTTAATGTCCTCATAAAAGTTAGCAGTGTTTATTTCATATATTAAGCTATCAGTATCCGTGTAAAGGAGCTTGAGATTTTCCGTATATTTGTATTTCATATAATTGTAGTGGAATTCGTACATTAAAGTTTTCGATAGATCTAAAATGCAGAATCCAAGGTAAATTGGTTTGTTATAAAAGATTTTTGTTTTTTTCAATTGCACAGCAGCTAAATTCTCAGAAAATATTGATAAACTATGAAATTCAGGTTTAGATATTAAGGACTGTACCCCTTGGGATTTTCCGCGATTTTCCCAGTGACTTAATAATTTAACATTCACACGTTTCGTGACATTTTCCATTGTTTTACCAAAAACAGAATTATTCATAAGTTTAAAGAAATCTTTTTCAAAATCAGATGTCGCCAGCGAACGCATTCGGGTATTCAAATCTATGTAACTTTTTAACCAAGTAGATTGTTTGAACTTCAACACACGATGGATTTTCACTAAACGCAACCCATTTTTTAAACATTGTTTAAGATTTCTGTAATGTAATACATAATTATATTTATTGTTTAAATTGGGAATCAATTTTTTTTCTTTAGAATCACCTAGACATACATTTTCTGGACAGAACGGCAAATCTGAATGAGAGTCATGTAATTCCTTGGGGTACTCTAGATCAACTTCTAATATAAACCCATATTCAGCATCGTCTGAAACATTGAAATCGGTATCTTTATTTACCCATTCAAATTTGCCAGACGGAAGACATTGTGACATAGCCCACCCATAGAGATTATTTGCGTCTAAGTACATGAGAAAAGATGAAGGAATATTTGGATCATAGTCTTCCATAAATGTATTATTTGCTTTTGCATGTCTGTTGCTACATTGGGAAATCCCTCCTCGAATGTTTTTCGCTATAAAAGCTATTTTGTCGACATCTGTTAAAAGTTCTAAACTTATTTTGGTAGTCCTCAACATCGAATCAAAGGAAATTCCAGGCGCGGTATAATAATGGGCGGGATCTAAACCATATGTCTTAAGACACACATTTCTAAAATTTTCAAATATGTCAGTTAGTAATAAAACATCTGTTTTCAGATAAAGATTGGAATAATCCCCCATATTTTTGCATTGGAAATGAGACCAAATATCTTGAGCATGTAGGAAATCGTTTTCGGAAATGTGACTGTCAGTAAGAGAACTATAGAATTGATCCTGTGTAGGAAGCGAAGTTAATTTCAGTGAATCATACGAAGTCATGTACTCATATGGATAGACACCCTTCCGTATTAGACGTTTAAAGTCTTCTTCACGAGGAAAGTTCAATTTCAATTCGTAAAATTGGTCAGTAGTCAAGTTTTTAGCTAATTTATCCAAGCTACTCGACATAAATTTAAGAGAATCGACAAATCTCAATTTTACAACACGATTATTCACTTGTAAAGACTTAGAAAACGAAATATACTTTTCTTTATTTTGTGGGATTAGTTCTATGTCACCATCTTCAAGACCAAGTCCATGTACAATAAAATGACTATCGTAATTGCTCAAATTATGGAAAAATACAGGTACAAAATTGGGTGGTTTGTATTTTTCAGAACAAAATTTATGTGCAACGCCTTCGTAAAGTCCAGTATGATAATTATAAGAAACGGTTGAGTCATCATTCAAATTTCTATCACAAATATAACAAGCATGGCTTTGCATAATGTCTACCTTATTAGCATCTGTTAGAGGGAAAGAAGTTTTAGCAAACGCATTACTTTTACAAATAGTTTCTAAATCTTCTTTTATGACTTTCATAAATGTTTTTGCACAGTCTTCACCTGTATATGTTCTGTACACAGATAACTTGTCATTATAAGAACACTTAATATAGTAACCGAAGCTATAAACTTCATGTTTTTGAATATTGGTAGTAGAAGATGTACTGGGGTTGTTAGAACAGGATTGAATTGGATTTAAAAATGCCTCAAAATCAGCGTATACAACAAAAGGTACTCTTAATTGTCGTTCATAATTATTAAAAGTAACTTGATTCGATGGAACATATTCGTTAAACCAATTTCTTGTGTCTTCTTTTTCGGATGGTAAGTTTGTGCATACGTGGAAGCAGTCGTTTTTTTGATGTTGGTTTAGTCTCTCGTGTGATGTAAATTTAATTAAGCAACCATCGCAAATATGAACAGCATGTTGTGCATTTGACAATTGCTTAGACACTAACCTCGATAAATTTTTGATAAAACAATAATGTCCTTGGTTATCTTTAGTTATGTACAACAAGTTTAAGTGATTAGACTTTTTTAATTTAGTCAAATGTAGTGGGCCTATAACATCGTGTTTCTTGTTTTGAGAGTTGTACTCGAGACCAAATACATTAATGCTAATATCATTATTTTTTTCAAATTTATGGATATCTCCCAATTTAAATGGAAAAGTTAAATTTTCAAAGTTCAATTTATTCTTATGTAATATGTATGAACTGACCATATTTGAATGACTTTTGGGTTCGTATAAACCAGACAATACAGCCCATCGAAAACACTCATGGTCATTGTTTTTTACATTAATAACCGCTTTTTTATTCTTTATATCACGAGGTAATTCGATAAAAGAAGAGCCGCGTAATGGATTATATTTGTTAATATTGAGATCGATATGATTAAATGTTACTAAACTCCACCCACTATCTTTTCTTTCAAAGTTTGACAACCTTATCACAATTTCATTTACTAGGGACGTAAAAACAGCAGCTTTATCAGTGCTGATATCAACAATACTATTACTTAATTGGAAATCAAATGTATTATTTAATTGTTTGGTATCTTGTGTAAAATTTGCATTAAGAATAAAATTTACTTTTAAAGCGTGATGTTTGTTAAGTGAACGATCTAATAATGTAAAGATCTTATCCTTGTGTTTTTGTAAAATAGTTTCGGGATCAAGAGGTTGGTGATCCATTTCATTAAATAATATTCTGTAAGTAGCGACTCTGTTTTTGAATGCATTTTCAATTAATTGGACATTAACATATTCACTATCGGATCTCAACACATTATTTTTGTGAATATTACTATTTAAATGGTTACCAAAATATCTTTTTGACACGAACTTTTTACACACCGAACATTCAATTTCAGAATTATTTTTTGTACTTACATTGACATCGGATAATGGTTCTTCGCTTGAGGATGTAGACATATCACGACTGTTGGAAGGGTAGTTTCTCTTCACTGGTACTTCTGCACCCGTACTTGTAGCTGTCCTTTTTCTCCCCCGTCCTACTTGGTTAGATCTGTAATAGAAAAAGTGAAACGTTCGTATTTAATACAAGATTTAAAACTTCAAAACAATGATTAAATTATTATCATTATACTAACTTAAGTTTTTTCGACATTGCTGGCAATATGCCTGCATTGTTAAAACCCCATCAATGACATCTGATGACAAGTTATGCATCGACTTATTGATATGCCCATCACATGGTGTGTAATAGGGTATAATATCTTCATCTTCCAAAAGCGCCTGAGGTAATTGATTGTCAATATACCACAATCTTATGTTTCTATGAAATACTTTTAAAATGAATCCTTTGCTTAAAACTGCAATTTTGTCGTGGGTTAAACTAGTTCCCATATGAAAGTATCCAAGCACCATTTTTAAAACAGTATTTTGTACAATACACAGACACAGTACTAGCACAAACACAGTAACTGGAATAATGAATGATTTCTACACCAGAGACGTCGCTTATAAAGAACCTTCCAGGATCCCCACCCAACAGAGAACAATGAAACTGAGCCATAAAAAGGCAACAACTCAATGACACTGGTCAATGGTTTTGTACAAGTTTGAACAAGAATAAACTGTTTAAATTGCATGTCTAAATATACAAGTACAATATCAATAAACAATATAACAGGTTGGAACAAGAGTACTCACCCTTGACTATGCAGCTGGCTTAGTAATTCCCCGATCTCATACATTTCTTGATCACTTTCAATTTCTTCGCATAGCCTGACGAGCTCGGAATCGTAAACATCACAGCTTAAACAGTCCATCGTGAGATGTGTCTAAGAAAATAGTGATTACATTACAACAATTTTTTTCCTTAAAATAACAAACGTAGCTTAGTGATTTTATATTAAAGGGTGGAGACTTTTATACATTTGCAAAGGGAAATAGATCAATATGATTAGGCTACAAAACAAATTACAACATGTGGTTATAAAACGAGTCTTAACAATTTTGAATAACAAAAAGTTGTTGTTTAAGCAGTAAGAAATATATAATACTAGTAGTACACAAGGGTATGTTATAAAATATTATCTTATGTCTTATATAATAAATACAGTTTTAACCTAGTATTAAAACTACACAAACACTTAGTTTACTTTTTCGTATTGTTTATAAAATATTTCACGCAAGTGTCCTTTGAAGCTATGTCTTTCGTTATGTTGTATATCACATCACGGACAGTCTCAAGCTGTGGATCTTGCTCAGTTGAGATGTAAGATTTTAATCTCACATCGGCGTGCTTCCAGTGCTCTTCTGGTGCGATGTTCCTAACTTTTTCAAGATCGTATATTTCTATCTTAATAAGGTGTGATGCATACGCAGCATCGTCTTTACCCGAAGATAGGTAAGCAACACCGGTATGGGAACTTTGCGACACACTGGAAGATCTCTTCACTGGTTTCACTTTTTTCTGCGGTTTTTCAAAGAAACTCTCGATACTATTTGCAGGACGTTTCTTCGCTATGGCTTGTTTCACTTTAAAACCGAGTGTGCCTTCTTCATCACTCCCTGAATCATCATGTTCAGGTTCAGGGTAATAAAAATTCTTGAAAGTGTTTTCCGTGAACTGTAACAATATTCAACAATAAGTTATACATCCGATTAACACACTTAACAAGTAACACGATGAACACAAGTTACAGAAAAAAAAAACACTGTTAAACAAATAGTACATAAAAATACTACATACATATTTTATAAAAAATAGTACATACTTACATTTGCCATTTTTTATAAGCACTGTAGCACGATTCAACACTATGTCACTGTACACTGAGAGAGCTCTGGTAACAAGCACGACTCGGTTCTGAATACTTATAGATCGTCACTGTCCATCGGCTTTTATAAGGATGTGACAATAGATTACCGTTAAAATCACGTTTCGACTAGTTTGTACCGCGCCCAACAGCCACCAACAAACAGTAATAAAATTTATAATAGACTTTCGAATCTTTTGATGATTCGGAGAAGAAACCTGTCATAAATCTTTACAAACAATATGGACCCAACAAACAAATTAAAAAATCAACGAGTTTAGTTCAGCCTACTACAAATACACGTTAGTACAAGTTACAAAGTTTATTCAGGTATTTTCTTAAGCATCTATTCAAGAACATAATATTTGACGAAATAAATAAATATGCAAAACTAGAACTCGTATTTTTAACTTACAGCTTAAATAAGTTAGTATAGTTTTGAAGCAGTTATTACTGTATAAAATACCGCATTACTATTGTAAGATTAGATTCGTATTATCCTTATGCTACAGGCAATATTTTTACATAGAACTTCCTCCTTTTTGAAGTCGGTTATTACAAAAAAGAGATGAAAGTAACATTGAGTACGTACTCAAATTTATGCAAGGTTAGGTTAGGTTAGAACAGCGTTCTTAAGACCAAAACAACTGTACTGTGCTCGTAGCTAGTTTTAAGTAGGTAAGTAAATAAAGCAGTTCTTCAAAATTAAGTTTTCGAAGTTAGGTGATAAGTTAGAAGTAATGTTAAGTTGAACAAGATAAAATATATAAATAGAACAACGTTCGAAATGCAGCATATGTAGTGAGTAACAAAATACATACTTTGAAGTAAGGCTACCTGAAGTTAAGTAGTCAGTTAACGTATCCTGCGTTAGCTGGGCGTAGTCCTGTAGCTTAGGTTAGGTTAGGTTAGAATTGTGATCTAGCATAGGTTAGCTTAGATTAGTGATACGTACACCGTAGCACACATCACGTAGTAAGAAACCTTGGAGTAAAGAGACGATGTGAGACAGGCTGGGTTGAAACAGCGATTCCAATAAGAACCAAGGTGGCGGACCTAGTCTGATAGTTTAGGTATGAGATGTTTAGGTATTTGTCCAGCTTTACCTAAAGAATGTTCTTAAAAGATGTATACCGTTTGGAAAGGAAGTTGTAGGCAGTTGAAGCCAAAGAGAAATATAAAAGAGGGAAACAATAGTAGACCGTAATAAAAGTGAGCTCGGCGTCCGAGAGGGCAATAAAACCCGAGCTCGGGTAGACAATAGAAAAGGGTCGATGGGTCGGGGAAGGTGTTGCATTGTTAGCGTAGGGCGTTCTGTAAGTCCTGACAGAGCTGTCTGAGCGTCCTGGGACCTATTCCAAACGCTCCAAGTAGGGGGCTATTTGTTTTTTTTTTTTTTTTTTTTTTTTTTTTTTTTTTTTTTTTTTTTTTTTTTTAGGTTTGGTGGTCCGCCAAATCCGCCCTGGATGCCGCCCATCAGGCCCGTCCGCCCCGTATCGTAGTATCGGCGAATCCCTACTACTGAAAGCATCCACGTGGCCAAGTTTTCGGACTTTCAGTAGAAATTTAAAAATATTTACTTATTAGACACGATTTTTGTTTATCTTATTTGTTGGACAAGCCCTGTTTAAGATCACAAAAAAAGTATTTGTTTTCCAGGTTTACAGAGGGTTAAACAACTACGCACAATACTACAAGAAGCGCGACACGGCTGCAGGCAACGCCAGCTCAGGCCTAGTGCGGAAGGGCCCCATCAGAGCCCCCGCCAACTTGAGAGCCACCGTCAGGTAGGTACCAGGAGTACAGAGGCTTGAACAACCACACAATACTACAAGAACGCCAGCTCAGGGTTAGTGCGGAAGGGGCCCATCAGAGCCCCCGCCAACTTGAGAGCCACGGTCAGGTAGGTACCAGGAGTACAGAGGCTTGAACAACCACACTACTACAAGAACGCCAGCTCAGGGTTAGTGCGGAAGGGCCCCATCAGAGCCCCCGCCAACTTGAGAGCCACCGTCAGGTAGGTACCAGGAGTACAGAGGCTTGAACAACCACACAATACTACAAGAACGCCAGCTCAGGGTTAGTGCGGAAGGGGCCCATCAGAGCCCCCGCCAACTTGAGAGCCACCGTCAGGTAGGTACCAGGAGTACAGAGGCTTGAACAACCACACTTCATACTACAAGAACGCCAGCTCAGGGTTAGTGCGGAAGGGGCCCATCAGAGCCCCCGCCCACTTGAGAGCCACCGTCAGGTAGGTACCAAGAGTACATAGACTTGAACAACTACGCACAATGCTATAAAAATCAATCTGTGTATTTTGTATGAAATATGCTATACTTTTACCTTCGAAATAGATTTTAGAACAAAATACTAACCTTAAACCATTGATACAGAGATCGAAGCACAAAGAAAATTTGCAATGCGTAACCTGGCGGAAGGGACCGGAAATTTTAAATAACAATGCAAAGATCGACACACATAGCATAAGGCAAAATTCGAAAGGTTATCTAGCGTTAAGGTGGTGGAGAGGTTAACACGCTGGACCGGTAATCCAGAGGTATCGGGTTCGAGTCCCGGTCTCTTCCGCTAGGTTACGCATTTCGATTTTTTTTCAATGGTTTAATATAAAAAATAATGAGACATTATATGCGTCATAAATTTAAAAATGACAACTTGCCATTTAAAACTAAGCTGCCATTTCACATTTAGCAACTAAAACGTCTATTTTTCTATCTTAGTCATTATTTCAACCAGCCTCGTCAACATTGTGTCATTTAAAAAACACGCGTTTCTTAATAATTTACATTTCAGTAATATTTGGAAGTTCCAGATAATTTATTTTTTTTGTTATCAATTACAATTCGGGCAATTTTCATTTGGATCCTATACTTGGATTCTATTTATCCTAAAATTGAAATGTTTTAGTGTTATGGATTTTTTATGCTACTGTAGCTATAGATTATGGATTTAAAAAAAACTTGTTTCAACATTTTCATTTCGACAGCAACTGGCAATCTCTTCTTTTCTGGGTCTATAATTATTTAGATATTATTTCACAGATGGGACTACCAACCGGATATCTGCAAGGATTACAAAGAGACAGGATTCTGCGGCTTTGGAGGTACGTTTAATTATTAATTCTGTAACTTTAAGGCAGATACGGCGGCAGTATGATAATCGCCTAGCTCAATCCCATTTGCCCATTTATCTGGGGACAAGATAGTGCCTCCGTCAAGACAAACAAAAAAGAAGCTGGGCACAACCTACCTTTTCTCGAACCGTTTCGTCTTATTTTCAAACCCTGATAGCTTCGTCCCAGTTAACACCAGAGCGCCCAAAATCACAGGTTTAGATGCAGTTATGAAATGCATTAAATTTAATAGATCTAGCTTTTATACTTTAGGTTAGGTTAGACTCACATGCTCATAACGCTTTCGATGTTAAAAAAGTTATCAGGTGCCCCTAAGCCCTGACTTGAATCTATTGAATTATCTCAATTTGATTGCGTTAGTCAATAATAGTATAAAGGAAGGACATAATGCCTCAAGACATTCTCCACCTACTACCTAAACAGTGACATTGATTTAGTGCATTTTTTCGTCAGACTCATGCAAATTCCTCCACGACCGCTCCGACTACAAGCACGGTTGGCAGCTTGAGCGCGAGGAAATGGCGCCTGCTGGTGGTGACGGAGATTCTGATTATGAAGTACACAGCGACGATGAGTTGCCGTTCCGATGCTTCATCTGTCGAGGCAGCTTCACCGACCCCGTTGTTACCAAGTAAGTGTTGAAGCACCGACAAAATCGGTACCGTTATCACTGAACATGACTACTGTGTTTGATTTGATGCGCCCTCTGCCGACACTACGGTAGTTACTTAAACGCGAAGAAGTAGATACGTAGCGCTCGCTGGTGGTAACGGAGACGACGAACTGCCGTTTTGATGCTTTATTTGTCGTGGAAGCTTCACTGATCCTGCTGTTACCAAGTCTTGAAGCACCGACAAAATTAGTGCCGTTATCGAAAAAATAACTACTAGGTTTTGATTTGATGCGCCGTCTACCGACTCTACCGTAGTTACTTTAACGCGAGAAAGTATATAGCGCTGGCTGGTGGTAACGGAAACGACGAACTGCCGTTCCGATGCTTTATTTGTCGTGGAAGCTTCACCGACCCTGCTGTTACCAAGTAAGTGTTGAAGCACCGACAAAATTGGTGCCGTTATCAGTAAACATGACTCCGTTTGTCCGGCTATCTCGCTGCGCGGACGCACATCTGAACCAATTCTTATGAAATTTTGATTTTTTCATATTATGACAAATATATTGATAATTGCAACCAACTTTTAGAAAGTGAATAATGCTTTTTCACGAGAGCTAGGTAGTAACATAGTTATTTCATGCTTTCATTGCGTGCAGTCGAAGATAACTTTAAAAAACTAATTTTCCGCGTGAATTTTGCAATTTCGAGTAGTTTTTGAAACAAAAATTATCAATGAAAAATTCAAACTGTAGGTTTGAAATATATACCAATAAATCCCAAAAGCCCTGTTCTATTTAGTAACATCAATAATATGTTATGAAACATGTTTGATCATAGAGAAAAATGTCTAAAACAATCATAATTTTAAAAGGAATAAGGCCTCTTAACAGCGAGTCTAAAATAACATAGTAATTAATAATTCTTTGAAACGTTAATCTGAGTTATTTTTGTTTCAGATGTAAACACTATTTTTGCGAAAAATGCGCTTTAGAAAACTACAAAAAGTCGACTCGTTGCTTCATCTGCAATACTCAGACCAACGGAATGTTCAACCCGGCGAAGGAACTTGAAGTCAAACTGAAGCAGCGGGGAGATGATGATGATTCAGATGATGATGATGACGATGATTGATGATTATTTACAACATTACTGACTTTTTAATTAACTTTACTACCCCAGAAACTGACATAGCCCTGTATTCTAGTTTGTTCATAGCTACAAGCCACTGCTCGCAGGCTTTTTAAGGTTCTGTACCCAAAGGGTAAAAACGGGAGCCTATTACTAAGACTCCGTAAGTGAGGTAATATATACGTATACAGGGTGTTGCCTGTAATAGGAGCAATACGTTAAAACATAGATTCTACTCTTCATAGGTACTGAACAACATTTCTTCAGCAACTTAAGAAAAAAACAGTTTTCGGAATTTCATCTTTTCAAACAAATCAAATAGTAATTTCACTGTACGTCGTCTAACATGGACATTCCCCGACATTGACATAGATGTCTGTCACTAATAATATCGCACATTTTGCAATATATTTGTCTAAACATCAATCTACAAATTATCATTTAATACACGTTATTTTCAGAAGTTGCTTAACAAATGTTGTTCAGTTTGAAGGGTAGAATCTATATTTTAATTTATTGCTCCTATTACAGGTAACACCCGGTAAACTTTCTTTGTGTAGGTAATTAAAAACTCAGTTTTTATTTGCATTTTATTGACATATATAAAGGGCAATCAACAAAACAATGTGTTTTTACAATGTTTATTTTATACAAACAATATTATTATACATAGTGAAACCAGCACTATTTCCTAAAGCCTTAAATAAAATTCAATGAAAACGTAATAATGTAAATATTCTTCAAAAACACGATATTCATCAGAAGTTCTGAATATAATAACGAATTATATGCGAATAATATGTACTCGTAATCATTATAGTTCAGCCATTTTGATTTAACTGTAGTCTTATCAGTCTCATAATTAAATTTAACTTTTTATTTCTGTGTAAGTTCAAAATGCACTCACACTTCCTTGTTTTGCTGATAACGTTTAGGAATACAAAGAAAAATAATTACTAATTAAATTTAACCATGAGATTGACTCATTCCAACCCTACCACAAAGCTGCTTAACTAACTATATACTGAAATTGTATTCCCTCAAGTAGAATTAATGTGAACATTTCAAGACCTGAATATATGACTCAGTATGATCAAATACTGCTATAATAATTTATCAAAGTTTCATCTGAATTTAAAAGGCGCTTCAGTTGTTACGAGATATTATATTACTAGTATACCGTAAATAAAAATTGTTGGATATTCATATGTAACCTAGGTACTCGTAACTAACTGATGTTCACAAAAAATCACAAGTATTTAGTCAAAGATTGCTCATAAATATAGTATGTGGAGGTTCGAAAGACCACTATTCCTCAGTTTTGAGTCGAAAAGCACCTAAGTAGACCTTCAACTGAAATTAAAATGGCAAACATTGTGACGTTTAGGTAATCTCTTTTCCTTTTATGGTATTAAAACAGAGCCTAAACCTCGTCTTCTACACATCGCAAATTTACTTGTACTCAATGAACTCTCCGCCCAACTCATTGGGCTGGTTGTCAACGCATTTGCTGTTGGCTTCGAAGTCGCACTGCTGAGTGCGCTCGTTGAAAAACAGGCCGTCGGAGCAAAACGCGGCCTGCGGGACACCGTTCAGGCAGCGCCAGAAGCGCTGGCAGTCGCCCCTGTAAAGAAAATTGGTTGTCTGTAAAGCCGGTTTACGGACGATAATTTTACATGATAACGTATGCCGGCCGATGGAGTGGAAGAGAGGTAGATGCGTCACAAGCCGAACGCTTAGGCCGATCGTGCGTCTATCGCTTGTTCCGCGCTCTCGCTTGCACGCTCGGCTCAGGCGGAGCGTGACAATGAGTCATGCTTTGCGTGAAGCCGGCGTTCATCGATTTATAAGATTATCACGTCAAAAATTGGCTAAAACCTTCACAAATGTACCAAACTAAGCAATATTGGCATTGGTACAGTTGCCTTCAGATCAATTGGAACGAACGAAGAACTAGTCACACATATCTGAACATATATCTATTTTCGCGCAACGTAGCTGCACCTTTAGCACAAATGTGACACGCAACTCGTACTTGCGCGAGAAATATTACCTATCTCTTTCTTCGCTGTACTGTGAGAGAGTAACGGGCGACGCTATGTCGCGCGAAAAAGAGTCGCGAGGCGTAGTTGTGCTAAACGGGCTGATCCTATCAGTTCATCCATATGGCTGATCCTATTACTAAACAAACACATCCCTCGCATATGCATAAGCACATAATATCCTTAATGGAAAGACAGCTATAGTAAAACACATGTTCATATCTATAAGACACCTCGTTTGCTCCTACAATTCCGACATATCTGATGGCGACTGTCGGTAGGAGTACTATGAGTTTTTCTATGGGTGGGAGATGCCCACCACGACTTGGCGCATAGATGTAGCGGGGATGAATAGAGAACATCCAATCAGAGAATTCTCAGAACCCTGCTGGCGGGTTTACCGCTGAGATTCGACAAAATATGGCTTCCATGATCTCATCGTCCGGATAAAATAGCACACCGGGTAAGCCGACGTCTTGTCGTCTTGAAAACTGTGAGGTAGAATAGCGGGATCGAGAAAGGTAGTCTTCCATCCTGCTCCCAAGCGCATGGCTGGTATCGGAACCGGGATGAAAGGACACAGATCAAAACATAAGAAATAGCTGTATCCTCCTCCTATTAGGGAGCAGGTAAGAACTAACCTGTAGGCCAGATTTTTGGCTGCAGACTCAGGGTTGTTGCAGTCAAGGATGGCTCCGAATTGGCGCGCGGCTGTAGGTTGGGCGGCGCCGCTCAAGATATCCAGGATACCTGAAATTTTGATGTTGAACAGTTTTATATAGTGCCGTATTAACACATACGAGGAGAACAGTGACGAATAAGACAGCAGTTAACGGGCTTTTCGCGACCAATGGATATATCCTTATGTGAAAACAGAAGGTCCCAGTTCGTTGTCTTGCTTACTCCTACGGCCGCCGCTCGCCGCCACACTGGTCACTCGAAGTCGTAGCTGCTCCGTTAGACGCTCAGTCTAACGTTAGTTCAATCCATCCTGCTCAGAATGACTGGAGAAGGATCGTGTAATCCTCTCGGACTGATGGTCCGGACTTGTGAAAATGAATCAATGACAGTCAACTGATAGTCTAGTATGATGTACTGAACTGAGCCCTACCCTCTTCTCCTCTTCTTCTGTTAGAGAGATTCCTTACCATACTATTCGGTCGAGCATGATCCTATGTCTAATTACTCGATGTCATGATATATGACGACTGTGTCTTTCAAAAGGTTTGAAAGCCACAGAGAACCACAGGCCAAAGTCCTGTGACTTGGAACAAGACCATTTGAACGTGGTGTCAGTGGCACGTCGGCCACAGCCGTCCAAATTCGACTGATAAAACTTTATAATTCAAACTGCTACCTACTATTTATTTTCAAAACCCTTTTTGATTTTGAAGCTTAATTCTTTTGCGGTAGCGACAGTGGCACGGTAAATAATTTCACCGCTTAGCGTTCAAAAGGTCTTGTTCCACAGGCCAAAGTCACAGGTTTTTGGCCTGTGGTTCTCCGTGGCTTTCAAACCTTTTGAAAACCACAGTCGTCATATATCATGACATCGAGTAATGTCTGTCGACTTTTAGTTGACGGCCATTGCCGTCTTTGGCGGCCAAAAGGTTAAAGACACAAGTATAAGTCGGTAGTTTTGTACAATATAGAACATTTTCCTTACCGATCTGAGCTTCATCAGGCTTGGCTGACCATTCCAGCTCTTCTTCGCCTTCTCCGGAACCCTCCACATCGGAGTCGCGAAGCTGGCAGGTGGTCGCCCAAGACCAGTTGCAGCTCTAGGGAATAATGTACAGTTTTATAGTCAACCATTCATTGTTTGCCAGCGAGCTATGGAGCGCAGCATATTAAGGTGTTAACACAAAACAGAAATATTATGTACAGAAATCAATCTACATACAAGCGCGCTCGAGCAAACGCACACATCGATATTGCTCACGGACACGATATCTCGGACCAGTTCAGACCAGTGCGAGCGCGAGTGCCATCCGCTTGACGTATCCGTGAGCAATGTCTATGTGTGCGTTTGCTCGAGCGCACTTGTATGTGGATTAATTTCGTTGATTTAGCTTGGAAGTCGGCCAAGTTGAAGTGGGACTGGGCTGGTTATTAAATCTGTCGCACGCGGGACGACTTGTGGGCCAAAAAAAAAGCAAGAGTGCAAGCCCTACAACTCGAAACGGAGACGCGGTAGATCTCGTTTCTGTCTCTTTTTTAAAGGACTGGTCAGATATAGCTCAAAACCACGATAGATGGAAAATGGGGGAAGGTCCAGCAGTGGAACATAGTTAGTAGGTTCACAATAATTATAATTTATAAATCAACCAAATCAGTAAGCAAGCATTTCCAAATAAAGAAGTCGTTACATGACATACACAGGATAGAGAATAAATTATCTCATTGGGTAGTACGCCTTTAATGAAAGTGGTATTACTGGTATTATTATGGAGTCAAAAAAGAAATTCTAGATTAAAGAAAGACTATAAAAGCAGATACATTATTGATAAGAAGAAGATTGGTGTCACCGCGGCACACCAGGGATTAAGTGCACCTATCATAAAATACCGAACATTATTACTTTCATGCAACTAAGTGTTTCGCATGAAATGAAATGAAATAATTTATTGAGGAAGTAGGCCACAAGGGCACTTTTACAAGTCAGATTGTGAATCTATCGGCGTGTCCCAAGAGGAGACCGCTGTTGAGTCCGATGTAATTTTAGGGCTAACCTGCTGTTCGAAGTCAAAGATGGTTCCACCACTGCAGGAGAACTCAACCTCCTTCCCGTGCACGCAGATGTAGAACTTCGAGCAGTCCTCGAAATGTGGCAGAAGCAGGAAGACCTGGAAACATGGAAGAACATCGATTAAATGCATTACATTTGACTAGAGGCGTCCATTGCGTCCGTGGGTGCTTAGGGTATCCTGTAAACCCACAATGTGTAGGTACATTGTAGTGTACTACTGTATTATCTATATTCTATATCTATTCTATATTCTATTCTATATACTATTATAAAATCCTAAATTTGTATTGAAAATAAATTTTCTATGGAGGGAGGTCATGATTTCAGGAAAAATCTCGATAGCGTGATGCAGCCTGATAGTTGTTTTGTATGGACACGCGTCGCCGTGCCAACCTGGCGCCATCTGTTTTAAAAAAAACCATTGTCCTCGCATCACGCCGAAACGGCTGGATAAAAAGCTGCTAATTTTGGTACAGGAATAGCTGAACATCCAAAGATGGTTATAGGATACTTTTTATTATGATTAATATTTATCTCTGAAAACATAAATTCCATGAAATATTTTCCTTACAATGTGTAAACCTTATAATGACAGCGTTTGTGATTTTGAATTTAGAACGACGCGACCCCCGCGTGGCTCTTACGTGTACAAAAACTAAAAAGTATGAATTCGACATAATACCTCCGCGCGGCCCACCGGTATTAACAATAAGGTTAAGGTTGTTTGAGGCGTTGAGTTACAGAAACCGTGTTAGTTAGATAGAAAAGATGGCGCCAATTATCGACCAACACAGACGAAAATATGAGTGCAATGTTCGTTGTAAATTGGCTCATGCTCAAAAAAAAACATACATTTCTTTAAAAACACAATTTGCGACAATAGGAACTAATTAATGCTCTTTTATTGAATATGCAATTATATTCTTCTGTAGTTTGTAAGTATTGACCATAAAAAAAGCCCGGAGACGCAATAATAAATGTTAATGAATAAAAAAGATTTTTTAATGCCATTTTATCGTGTGTAATTGAAATAGAAGTATTTCGAATGAATTTAAGTTAATTAAATACATTTTTAAATATGTTTTACCAACCAACATTTAGAACATTAGGCGCAAATTTTTGTATTGTTTGTGTTTGGCCTAACTTACTTCAGGAAAAATATTGATAGCGTGATGCAGCTTGATTGTTGTTTTGTATGGACACGCGTCGCCGTGCCAACCTGGCGCCATCTGTTTTCATAAAATCCTTTGTCCTCCAATCACGCCGAAATGGCTGGACGGATTTTAACCATTTTTGGTACAGGGATAGCTGGACATCCGAAGATGGTTATAGGATACTTTTTTTCCGTCTACGGTAAAGAAAAAATACGCGAATGAAGTCGTGTGCATCTCATAGCGTCATCCATTAGCGTCGTGAATTTGAATTTAGCACCACGCGTACCCCGCGGGGGGCCGGCCTGCGCTACCCGCCGGGGGACAATAGCCCTGAGGTTGGACGAGTCGCCGAGTTACGGACACCGGGGCAGTAGATGGCGTTAGTGGTACACGAAATGATAATTCTATGAAACAAAACTGAACACAATTTTGTTATTATTAATTTCTCGATGCAACAATGGGAACTACCACTCTATTATTGCATATAAAATTCATGTATTTACTCAGTAGTTTATAAATATTGACCCTCTTTTCATAAACGTACTTAGACGCGGAGAAAATTTGAAATGAATAAATAAGTTGTTATTTACTTTCTTGAGAGACAATAATCAAAATAAAATTATTTAAAATCAATTTTATCCTTTGACGTATAAATATTTACGGAAAGTTAATGAAATATGATACGCGCATAAGTGCTACCAGTAGCGCCATCTGTGAGCTTTAAACAGTAGTTTTCCCTGAGGTGCCGTCCGCAGCAGAGTTTTCGCAATGGCGAAGTGAGTGGATTGGTCTGTAATTTGTGTATTGTTTTACTAGCTTTTACCCACTGCGCTCGCGTTAAAACATACGTTCACTATATTACTACGTCTACTACGACCTCTTACACAAATTTGAAGTTAATGAGTGATACATTTAAATGTTATTACTATGTACAATTAATTTCTTTAATTTTAATACAGCTGATGCAAAGTTTAAGGCCCTCGAGCTGTCAGGGCCGTTCAGCGTCAGTATGTGTTTAGACAAAATATAAACAATCTCAAACAACGTTTGATTAAACTTTTAAGTATTTTTAAAGAGATGGTGACTAACAGAGACGGGAGGCAATAAGAAAAAAAACAATATCGTACAACGGAAAAAAGAAAGCAAGGCTGATGAAACTTAAGCAATACGAAGAGATGGTATCGAAAAAAACGGGGGGCTCGGGGGGCGGAGCCCCCCGCTCTAACAAAATACTACATGCTAAAACTGAAAAATTCAAGTAGCTTTGATGAAAGGCTAAGTTACCTGTAGATATATGGTGATCAAGAAAAAACAAAACCCTAAAAGGCTAAAAGGAAAGCAAGTCTCATCAAACTTTTAAGTATCCTGAAAAGATAGTGAACTAAAATGGCATAGTGCTCGCATTAAGAAAACACAAAAACTTAAAACGGAATCGAGAACGCAAGTCTGATCAAACTTTAAAAGATTCTAAAGAGATGGCGACCCAACCAGACGGGAAGCACGAAGAAAAAACAATATCGCACAACGGAAAGAAGAAAGCACGCCTGATGAAACTTTTAAATAACACGAAAAGATGTTATTGAAAAAAAAATGTATAACATGCTAAAACAGAAAAATAAAGTAAATCTGATGATAGGCTAAGAAGTTACGTGTAGATATGGTGATCAAGAAAACACAAAACCTTCACTAACGAGTAAGCAAGTCTGCACAACCTTTTGAGTAACCCGAAAAGATAGTGAACGATAGTGGCATAGTACTCGCATTAATGAAACGGAAACAAGAAAGCAGGTTTGACCAAACTTTTAGGTATTCTAAAGAGATGGTGACTAACAGAGACGGAAGGCACTAAGTTAATTATACCGCAACACGGAAAGAAAAAAGCAAGACTGATAAAACTTTTAAGCAGCACGAAGAGATGGTATTTAAAAATACAGGAGGCTCGGGGGGCAGAGCACTCAGAAAATGTCATTTGCTAAAACTGAAAAATTCAATTAAATCTGATAAAAGGCTAAGTGACCTGTAGATATGGTGATGAAGAAAACGTAAAACCTTAAAACGCTAACAAGAAAACAAGTCTGATCAAACATAAAAGCAACCTGAAAATATATTGAACTAAAATGGCTTAGTGCTCGCATTATAATACACAAATCCTTAAAACGGAATCAACAAAGCAAGGCTGATCAAACTTTAAAGAATTCGAAGAAGAAGAAGATGTGGTGACCAAACCAGACGGGAGGCACGAAGAAAAAACAATATTGCACAACGAAAGGAAAAAAGCAAAGCACGACTGATGAAACTTTTAAGTAACACGAAGAGATGGTATTGAAAAAGACGGGGGGCTCGGGGGGCTAAATGACCTGTAGATATGGTGATCAAGAAAGAAAAGAAAGAAAAGACAAAACCTTAAAATGCTAACTAGAAAACAAGTCTGATCAAACTTTTAAGTAACCTGAAAAGATAGTGAACTAAAATTGCATAGTGCTCGCATTAAGAAAACACAAATCCTTAAAACGGATTCAAGAAAGCAAGTCTGATCAAACTTTAAAGGATTCTAAACAGATGGTGACCAAACCAGACGGGAAGCACGAAGAAAAAACCTCGCACAACGGAAAGAAGAAAGGAAGACTGATAAAACTTGTCAGTAACACGAAGAGATGGCATTGAAAAAGATGAGGGGTTCGGGGGGCAGAGCCGCCCGCTATTAAAAAACATTACATGCTAAAATTGAAAAATTAAAGTAAATCGGTTGAAACGCCTATAAGTTATCTGTAGACATGTTGCACAAGAAGACACAAAACTTAAAAACGCTAACGAGAAAGCAATTCTGCTCAACCTTTAAAGTAACGATAGTGAAAAGATAGTGAAAAATGGCATAGTGCTCGCATTAAATAAAAACAAAACCCTAAAACGGAATCAAGAAAGCAAGTCTGATCAAACTTTAAAGGATTCTAAATGGGGATGGTGACCAAACCAGACGGGAGGCGCGAAGAAAAAACAATATAACAAACGGAAAGAAAAAAGCAAGACTGGTGTAACTTTCAAGTTATCTGACGAGATAGATAACAAAAATGCAGTAGTGCTCACATTGAGAATACATAAACCTAAAAACGGTAACAGAAAAGCAATTCTGAACAAACGATTAAATATTCTAAGGAGATGATGACCAAAAAAAGCGGGGCAGTAAGCAAGACAATATACCACAACGGAAAGAAGAGAACATGACTTTATTTAAGTAACCAATTGAGACAGTGCACAAAAATGTCGGAGGCCTCGCATTGAGAAAACAAAATAAGAAAGTAGAAATTGAATCTAAAATGAACAAGGAATCATGTCCGTGAAAGCATTCAAATATTCCAAAGATACAGTACAAGTTATGCCAAGTGAACGTATTTTTTTTAACGCGTGCGAAGCCGCGGGCAAAAGCTAGTAAATGAATAAAGAAGAAGATTCCTATTTCCTATCGGTTTGCCTTGCTTTAATTTATGCATCCTTCTTTACTGGTCTAGATTATTATTATCATCGTATGGCATTTATTCCTGAAATTGTTATTTACAATTTGATAATTTAACTAGCTTTTGCCCGCGACTACGTCCGTGTGGAACTTGGAAGTATGGAAGCAACCCCGTACAACACGATAGATATCCACCTAATCACCTTAATTAATTAAAGGGATTATTAAAAGCGCTTAAGCAAATGTAAGAGCAATTGTGCTTTTGGTCTAATCATTACATTTCCAACAGGGTCATCAATGTCATCATGAATTACTTACTCACTTTTCAATCTTTTTAGGGATAATTTCCAGGATGAAAACTATCCTATGTCCTTCCTCGGATCTTAAACTATCTCCATGCCAAATTTCATCAAAATCGATTCAGCGGTTTAAGCGTGAAGAGGTAACATAAACACTTTCGCATTTATAATATTAGTATGGATTAGTATGGATATCGACGACGCGTTTGGCTCGGTTGGTAGACACCTGCCTACTGAGTCGGCGGTCCCGGGTTCGAATCCCGGCCGGGGCAAATATTTGTGCAAAATATTTGTTCTTGGGTCATGGATGTTATCTATATACCTATGTATTTATATATTATGTATATCGTCGTCTAGTACCCATAGTACAAGCTTTGCTTAGTTTGGGACTAGGTCGATTTGTGTATGATTGTCCCTTAATATTTGTTTATTTATTTATTTTTATCTAAATTAAGTAGCCACTCCCTAGCGCCTGGTGAAAGTGTGAGAAGGTCTCCCTTGCCCCCGGTAAAACGTCTTCTAGGGCATTCCTCGACGATGTGACGGATGGTTTGATCTGACGCTCCGCAGTCTAGATGTAAAAGCTGGAGCCAAACCAACTAAAGCTTTACCAACGATTTCGTTGATGCTAAAAGTCTCAGCTGGCAGAACATCTTGTATTAGGGTAAAGCCAGCCGAGCGTAATTTGAGTCGCGTAATTTCGGTCGCGCCATAATTAGTGTGACGGGATTACGTGACATGATGAATGGCGCGACCGAAATTACGCGACTCAAATTACTCTCATCTGGCTTCACCCTTAATAGCAGTGGTGGTGCCCTGTCTAAAGTAATTATGGAAGTAGATTTTACTTCTTTCATCAGCTATTAGTATTAAAGTGTTCAAAATTAAAAGCCTATCGCAACAAGAGTGCTGTCGCGTTGACGTCACTATAGGCTAGTATAGTATTATATAATCTGTGCTATAGGGTATTTTATGACTTGGCTCGCACTTGGCCGGTTTTATGTTTTGGTTGGACAGACCCATTTTTCATTTCATTTTGTAGGTAAAGAGCTACGCGATGGGCTACAGAGGGGTTGAGCCTTGAGTGCTACCAAATTTCTCGAGCGGGGTTCTTAATTTATGCCTTATACAGAAGGTATTGTACCGTTCTCTCGATCTCCTGTCATATTTGGGTGAGTGGCACGGCGTTATACGACGGTCAAAAATTTCGAACATCGGAGTAGCTCTTCTGTTTCATCGTTGAAGGCAAACATTCAAGCACTACTTTACTTCTTTAGGGTCATGTTGTGGTATGGTACGTACATGGCCCTCAGGGTCGCAGGAGAGGGTGTTAGGATCGACTCCCTCATAGGGGCTGTATGCCACCGCGGCACCCAGCGCCAACAGGATAGTTAAACTTCTAGCTGCAAGCAAAAAGGTTTGATAAAAATCAAGTTTTATACGATAATATCTTATAAATCGAATTATTGAAATTGATTCAGCCGATGGCACGACGACATAATAATAACATACAAAAAAATATGCAATGAGCTCGAGCCAACATCTTCTCGTATAAATATAATGTCTACTAACATGTTTATGGGATTTAATTTAAACATAGTTTATTATTAAATCTGTGCTCGTATTAGTACGGGTTTAAAATAATAAATATAGATACAATTATAAAATAATTAGTCAGTCACGCTACACGTGATTACGATAATGTTTATTGGGGCAAGTCATATTTCGTTTAAGTTAATACCAGGGATTAAGGTGTGCGATAAAATTGTCATGAAAAAACGCTGCAAGTTTGCAACACGATAGGTTAATAAAACATTGAATAGGATTTTTCCAATTTCTAAAAAGACTTAAGAGGCCTTATTCCTTTTAAAATTTATTTTTTTCATATTTTGACAAATATATTGAAAATTTTAACCAACTTTTTGAAGTGAATGATAACTTTTCCCCGAGTTCTAGGACTTCTAGGTAATAACATAGCTATTTCATGCTTTCATTGCGTACAGTCGAAAATAAGTTAAAAAAACTAATTTTTCGCGTGAATATTGTCAATTTCGAGTAGTTTTTAAAACAAAAATTATCAATGAAAAATTCAAACTGTATGTTTCAAATATATACCAATACATCCAAATAGCCCGGTAGTAACATCAATAATATGTTAAGAAACCTGTTTGATCATAGAGAAAAATGTCTAAAACAATCAGCATTTTAAAAGGAACAAGGCCTCTTAACATTTGTATGGTTTGACAGCTTGGAAGATTTAACGTGCTTTGACTCTAGCAGACCTGATAATTTGATATTAATTTCAGCGTTACGCTTTCCTTTTAAAACTGGTCTTGACTGTTAAATCAGATAGACAGACAGACGGACACCAAAAGTGATCCTGTAGAGTTCCGTTATTGCCGATTGAGTTACCGAACCCTAAAAAATCTTTAATAATTGAACGTGCTCACTTAATTTTATGATTGTCAGTTGAGAAATGTGGCATGTAGGCGAGGACAGCCGAAAATCTGGACAAACGGCGATATACTAGGTATATCCCCACTTCGAAGTTATCTCCGAGATAGCAAAAGACATTGTGGAATTACGGCCTCCTACAAACATAGGAGGGTTTTTGGAAATTTCTGTTGATTTATTGACGTTAGGTACTTAATTGATGTTTATAAAATCCGTTTAGGAAATTTCGAGAAATTAATGACCTAAGAACATCTGTAGGTACCTACATAATTAACTACTTACCTTTTACATTAAATAGGTAGGTCTACGCGTGATATTTATTATCTACGCTTTAGATTACAAGTATAATTAATCATTCAGAGATTAACAATTAAAATTGATAGTGTAGTGACGTGTTTTCCGTGAAAAATAACGCTTGCGGGCTTTTACACGCACTTACCTTAACAAAGGTAGTTAGTTATCTACTTATAAGATAGACTTATCTTGGATATTAAATGTCGACTTCTTTTAGTAGATTGGCATGCAAATTACGATAGACTGCACCGAGCGATATGTGAAAAAAGAAAAGAGGCAGTTGCCGTTGAGTAGATAACGTCAACACCAGTAGTTTAATCTATTTCTAAACTATATATTTAGCCCTTCGAAGAATGTGTTAACAACTTATCCGTGGAAAAATTATAAGATTATTAATATTTTACTCTAGAGAACTAAGTAAAGTTGGACGAAAATTGTAAAATCGTAAGCAGGCGTTAAGTGTTTTTTTATACTTTAATGGAAATCTATTCTGATTTTCAGTTCAATAAAAAGATGAATGTTTACATTACAATTTGTCCGCATCACATATTGCAATTATTGTTTGGTATTAAAGGTCCAGATTTATCAAAAAGTGCTTTTAATTCTCTATACATTTTTACTATGGCGGCCGCGCGCCGATCTAAATACGCCTTCCCCGCGTTCTATGGTTCAGTCGCTAACGCTAACGCTCGGCGCCCTCTTATGATTGTGTGAATATAATCTTTATTGGTTCATGAATCATGAGTCTTATATTCGCAGGTACAATGTATTATTATGTAGGTATTTATTAGTACCGTAAAACGGGGTTACTTTAGAAAATTTTGGGGCTACTTTGATAGATTTAAAATGGAGGTCATTGTTGAAGGTAGGTATTGCATTGCCACAGATAGTAAAAAAATAATAAGGATATGGCGTAAAAACCCTTTTCTAAAGTAGCCCCTGCATTTGAAATTAACCCCATTCTACTGTATGTATTTTTTTTGTATGTAGGTAAATAGTTCATATTTCCGAGCAAGCGACTAACTACAACGTAAGATAAATATTTATAAATCATTTATTACTGGCTGACTGATTGATGTCTGACGTCATAGCTAGAGTTTTTTTTTTATTAACGTAAGTTGTATAGCTGGATCCATAAACGCTCGAACTGTCACTTCACAGCGTTTTGTCATTGCTAATGCTATCTTTCGTAATGAGACTTGCATTGCTGTTAATCCCATTAATTGATAATACGAGGTATAGGCAAGAGAAGGGCTTAGTGTTTGGATAATTTGTGATGGATTTAAAACGAACGCATGACTCTATATGTAATCCAAGTACCTCCATTATCTCTTCTTTATCATCATTAATTTGTATTGTGCAATCACTAAACGTAAAACAAACGAAGAACGAATTGTTTGTTTGACGTTGACGTTTATGTCGTCTGCAACAAACTTATTTGCTACTACACGATTTTATTTTCTGAATTTAATTATTAAATGATGTCTTCGTCAGATTCAGAAGATGATAGCTTCCTGGACATAGCACAGAAACTAACCGCAATGAAAAATAACTACAAAGTAGACTCAGAATGCAAACTAAACGACTCTATAACACTCGACAGTGTACCATCAACTTCTCCGAGCAAAAACAAGAATAACAAGAACAAGTCACCAACAAAGGCGAAAAGAAAGAGATCTACAGACTCGTGCAGTAGTGATTCCATGGATTTAGAAACGTTCCGCAGTGCATTTCCACCGATAAGTGAGCCCAAACCCAGACGTAAAACACGAAGGGCAGCCAAAAACCAGGCGCAAAATTCACCGAATCTGGCTGATAGTCAGATGTCATTGCCTAAGCGAAAAAGAAAAAGTGCAGCTAGTACTGAAGTGGCGGGAAATTCTAGCGATGCCATTGCGGTGGAACCACCGACGCCACCGAATCGTGGAAGAGGCAGAGGCCGTGGGAGAGCCCGAGGTAGAGGACGAAGTAGTACTACCAGTGCCAGTACAAGCCGGTCGAGACGTGCCTCTAATGCCCGTAGCATTCTAGATGTCCTACAAGCTATGATACCCGTGTATAGTGTTGGTAATACTGATGAATATCCCGACCAATGTGATAATCAACTGTTATTCAGCAATAAAAAGACTGATGATGTCGTAGAGCTAGAAGACTTAGACGAAACTTTAGAGGAAAATGAACTGATGTCTGTAAAAGTTGAATGGATGAGCGCAAAGTTTTTCAAGTTTGAAATACGTAAATATCAGAAATTTACATCAATATTTGAGCACTTCAGTAAACAGGAGAATGTTAGTTATGATAAGTTGTATTTTTCGTATAATGGTAGGATATTGAAACCTGATGACACTCCAGATTCCGTAGGTTACAGTATTGCTAAGTTTATAGACGGTGGAATAGTAAGTCAAAGTGTAAGTAATTTGCTGTCGAATGATGTCATCGAAGATAAACACGGGGTGAAACTCAAGTTCCAGTGTCAAAATATGAAGAAACCGTTTGAGATTATTATAAAACCTGATGACAAAATGGCTGTTGCTATGTTGCGTTGTGCGGAACACTTTGAGAAACCGTTGGATAAGTTACGATTCGAATTTGATGGTGATATAATTTCAGGTAAGATGTTTATATATTTTTTTAATTTATTTATGGTCATTAGTCAAATTATTAGTCCCCAATATGTTTTAAAATAATTTAGTTCAGGTTCATGTTCACTAAAATTACAGATAGGTATGCAACTTTATAATTTAGGATTTGAAATAAATAAGCTAGTTATCAGCATATACCGGGGTTCTAGGTGCACAATTGATTTGACTCTATCATGTAGGCCTAGTGTTAAATTATCTAACTCTATCTATCAGCCACAGACATCCACTGCTGAACATAGGCCTCCCCGTGACTAGAGCTGCCATCTCTAAACTGGCCAAACCCGGACATAGACTTAAAAAATGCCCGGACATTTGGCTTAAATCGCATTATTTCCCCTGGACGTGTTTGAAAATAATATAAAAAAAAACAATCGCTTTATTTTTCATTTGCATAAAAAGTGTCCAGGCTTAAAACCCCTCTGGATGGTCTCCAGACTAGGACAAATCTGGGGAAACCCCATGGCAGCCCTACCCATTACTCACCACAATAATAAAGTAAGTTAATTCATTAGTGCACGGAAAATCCTGTGGTATGATCATATCATTAGTTTTAATAGGTAATGAAGGCAATACAAATAAATTGACACTAGCAATGAAACTAATTTCTGAAAAACATGAAACAATCACAATACATGTCGCTTATTTAAATATTTAGAAATTACGAAAATCTAAATAAAAGAATGCAATATGACCGTTTTCCGTTTCTCTTATTAATCTCAGCGTTTCGATGTTTGCATGAAAAATTTATGTTTATATTTCATGGGTGTCCATAAGGAAGAACATAACTGTAACTCACCGAATAGGAATCTGTAGGACCGAAAAACATGTGTATTTATATCATATTCCTTTTGTTTCAGGCAAAAGTACTCCAAGAGAGTTGGACCTTGATGAAGGAGGATGTATTGATGTAAAAATAATGAATTAAATTAATTTATAATAATTACATGTACCTGGGTTAAGATTAAAGTTCTTTTTGTTGCGTTGTAAAATCATTTTTCTAAGACTTCTTTTACAAAGTATGTTCTAAATTATTTTATTAAAGTAACGTCTGCTAGCGTAATGCAAATGTTTATAATGAAGCAATAAATAATTAGTTTGGGTGTAGTCGTTACTATCAATTCTCCACATAATTTGAGATGATGGTGTTGATCATGAAGTCTGAATCTTAACAGTAAATGGTGCTACGGTGCCACCCTAAGGCATGCAAGAAGAAACTGGTTGAAAAATTCAATGGCTCTGGCATCAGGTTCAGTGGTCCAATAGGTAGGACGCCCGTGTGGGCCCGGAAAGCCGTTGGAGGCGCAGGTTCGAACCCTGCCTGAACCATTAAATTTTGATTTTTTCTTTGATTGTAAACATTATGCTCTAAATGTTTTTACAGTGTAGGTAAGTACTATTGTGATCTTAAGCTGTTAATTATCTTGCATAAAAAGTTGCTTACACTCTATTTATGGAAAGAATTGTATGTCTGTTGCTGCATAACTAATAGCAAAATAAACTTTTAAGCATGATTTAAAAACATATCAGTTACTTTTTTGAAGAAGAAGATCGCCACGTCCGTATTTTGTACATTCTATGTAACGAAAATAATTTTACGCATGTAAATAAATAATAGTTGTGTATAATTTTATTATTTTATTTACACTTTCTCCCACTTGTGTTGATTTTCTGTACTAAACTTGTATTCTGAAGTTTTAAAACTGAAAAAAAAATTGGCCAAGTGCGATTCCGACTCGCATATGAAGGGTTCCGTACCTACACCACATTTTTTTATATTGCTAGGGGTTTGCCAGAAACAAAACCAGAAAAAATCCAGTAATCCAGAGGTACCAATCGTTTATAAAGCACTACGCTATAATAGGATAGTGATAACTCACTGCGCAGTAATCTTTTTACATGAGTTTAGGTTGGACTTCCGGTTCGTGTCCCAATATGGCCGCATGCGTTTAAGTTTAGTTGTTCATTATTTATTCATTTTAGTTGTTCAATGTGTAGTATTGATAGCGTATTGTGCAGTGATCTAACGTATGAGTGAATAGCTAATGAAGAATTCAACTTGAAGCGTTCATAGCCCTTCCTGGGTCAAGGCCCGATAGTCCGCGTGGTTTTTTGTAAATCGCTATCACTTTACAAAAAGCACGATTTTTTCAACTCACCGTACAACGTGGTATCAATCCTCTATCTAGTCGCCTAGTGCGATTGGCAACGAGACATTGGCAGTAATGGTCGCTTAACTGTGACCGGTTGCCATTTAAAAAAAAATAGAATAGAATAGAGTTTAGGTTTACTTCTATTTAAATAACAAATGAGTGTGGCGCTGCTGAACATTTTACGGTGCTATATTGACGACGCGGTTGGCGCATTTTGTATTGCCTACTGAGCTGGCGGTCCTGGGTTCGAATCCCAGCCAGGGCATTTGTGTGATGAACTCGAATATTTATCCCTGGGCCATGGATGTTATGTATATATTATGTATATCGTCGTCTAGTACCCATAGTACCAGCTCTGCTTAATTTGGGACTAGGTTGATTTGTGTAAGATTGTCTCATAATATTTATTTATTAATTAATATTTTTATGCGCCTGCAATGTAACTAAAAGTAATATGAAATCCTAATTTGCTATTTGTTAAATCCAGGCTCGTGGTCATAACTTGTGCAATCTGCCGTCATTCACTAAAATGCAGTCTTCTACATAGACATTGTATGCAGAAGGCCGCCTTTAAAAAAATCACGGCAGCAATAAGGACGGTAATTAGACCACGCTAATTCTTCCAAGCAAATTAACTGTCAAACCATACAAAAAAAAAAACGAAATGTAACTTACCAATCATTATAGTATTTTTAATATTTTCTACTGGTAACACATAAACACTGGTAACACAACACAAAACGCACAGGACAGAACAACAGTACAACTGTTCTATACTGTCTAAAGAAATCAGCTGTATCTACGATTTATATAAACTTTCGTGTAATCTCACAAAAAAATACACGGGGAAATAAGAACTTAATATGTTTCATAATAGGGGTGATATCTTTGTTAACGTAATTTCTAGGAAATTAAGGATTAATTGATAGTATTGATAAAGAATTGTAAATTATTAGTTCATCGGCTTTTTGTCGTTGGGTATTGCCAAGTTTAAGGTGAATGCGTGTTTTTTGCATTTTTACGATGAAATGGATATGCAGAGTGGAAAGATTTATGGCTTATGCTCAGCAGCTTTAGGATGTTATTGTCGTTAAAAAAGTGCGTTCCGTACAAAAACTTATCCCATTATAACTGGCTGGATTAAGATTGTACCTAGTATGTATGGCGCCAGATATAAATGAGGTGCAAAGTTAACGCAACGGATCACGTTTGTTGTATGGGAGACCCTCCCTATGGGATACCTCCACGCGTTATCGAGATGAAAGCTCTTGACGGATGAACGGACGGACGGAAGGACACCAAAGTGATCTTATATTATATCATTAACGGAACCCTTAAAACGGTGCTGGTTCTCAATTCGTCTACGTATATAATTATACCTCGTATATTAAAAATAAAAATTTCTTGTCTCAATTGGGGAATCAAAATCTGGGCGCGATAGTAACCAGTCGTGGCGGTGTGCACGCGTCGATCCTTTGCGACATCAGGCTTGGTATTATTTCAATTTGGTTGTCTGGAAGATATCGCTATGTAGCGATAAGACCGCCTGTTATTTTCCTCTGCCTGTTATTTTAACGCATCTCAAGTTTTTTTTTTCTTTTCCTTGATGTTTGAGGTATGCTCTCAATAAAGAGTAGGTATTTGTACAATTTTAGGAAGATCATTAAATTATATATTGTTTTCAATAGTCCTGGCTATAGATAGGGATCTACATACTGCTTGGGAAATATGGCCTGTATCTAGGCGATAACAGCCGGAAATACGACTAGATACGAATTTTATTTGGTAAAGTTGAAACAGATACCTAATTATTTTAGCTGTTTAGCCTGTTCATAAACACAGACGCCATGTTTAAAAGTTTACATCCCGGCCTAGGCCTTAAATTTTGTATGAAATTCCTTTACAGTTCTCTCGAGTTGTTTCGCCCGAAACGTGATACTTCGAAGCTTGTTATAACGCACGTTATGACGACATTCCCTTGCATGTTTGAGAAAAAATAATTTTCCTTGAGTTTTGTTAAGACTTCAGACAAACCGACACTTAATGGATTTACACAATCATCAATGTTATCGTAAAAATTAAAGACAATCGATATCCGCATTACATTAAGTATCATTTATAAGATAAACAAATAAACTTGTCTTAAGTATAGATTCAAATCCGCAATTGAGATAATTTTTTTAACCAGGGTTTTTATCGATATTTATCAAATAAAGGATAAAAAAATACCACATTTATACATTTTCAAAAGTAGGTACCTATCCTAATTTGAGGTTGGAAGATTCACTTGAAAAGTTCGTACTATCATAATGCATAAATGCATAATTATTATTTTTTTGGACGACTGGTGGCAATTTGTTTTTTCCTTATTACTTACTACTCTGGCTCAGTGACCCAAAGAGGATCTTGGCCTCTGACACAAGAGAACGCCATTCTTCTCTGTTTTGCGCTTTTTCCCGCCAGTTAGGGATACTTAGGGCGCACAGATCCTTCTCCACTTCTTTCCAGCGGTATCTCAGACGGCCGACCGGATCTTTTCCACTCGGTCGCCCCTGAAACGCCCTCTTCACGGCCCGATCGTCTCCCTATTTTTTCCTTGTTACCTATATTAATTATTTTGCTACCCATAAATCGGCAACTACTCAGTGACGAAGAAAGTCTCACTAGCCGAAGTGCCATACCGTATTTTCTTATACCATGAATGATTCTTGAGTGGAGACCGCGTACCGAAAAATGCAGCGTGGGATGCCCCCAACAAGGTGGACGTCCTGGTTAGGATCGCGGGAAGGAAATGGAAGGAATTTTGGCGACGCGTTTGGCTCGGTTTGTAAACACCTAGACCTACTGAGCCGGCGGTCCCGGGTTCGAATCCCGGCCAGGGCAAATATTTGTGTGATGAACTCGAATATTTGTGCTTGGGTCATGGTTGTTCTATGTATTTAAGTATATATCGATCTATATAAGTACGTAGGTATATCATCGTCTAGTACCCATAACACAAGCCTTCTTGAGCTTAATTTGGGACTAGATTGATTTGTGTGAGGTTGTCCGATATTTTTTTTTTATTGGATGAGGTCGGCGCACAACCGATCGTTGTGGAGAACTTTGGGAGAGGCCTTAGTCCAGCAGTGGACGTCCGTCGGCTGATATTATGATGATGATCATGATTCATGACGCATTAACTTAAGAACCTACAGATTCCAGAAAAAACGGTGGTTATTCCGTGAATATTAATTGAAAAATGTGGATTATTAAGTATGTCGTAAGTAAAATGAGCATAGGAGAGAGAAGGAGAGGTGTAGGTAAGTCAAACAAATATACCTAATGATTTAATTTGGATATATTGACGGGTAAATAATATACAATGTCGAGATTATAAAGAGTACATAAAGAATGTAAATATTACAACTGTTACAACTCCCGATTTAGATGAAATTTGGTATGTAAATAGTTTGATTCCCGGGGAAGGACATAAGATACTTTTCATCCCGATTAAATTTAGTGTTTTCGTGGGATGAGCGGGGAACACCGCGGGGCACAGCTAGTATTTTATCAACATTTTTTTTAAATCCGTCCAGCCGTTTGAGCGTGAAGAAGTAACAAACACACTCACAATTTTATAAACGCATAATCCTTTATAAACGGTATCAGAATTTATTGTGTTACCCGCTCATCCCACGAGAACACTACATTTTTTCAGGATAAAAAGTAGCCTGTGTGTTAATCCAGGGTGTCAGCTACCTTCATACCAAAATGTATCAAAATTGGTCCAGCCGTTTGAGCGTGAACAAACATACCTAATACACATAAACACTCACAAACTTTCTATTAGTGTGATTAAAGATTTAAAAAATTATAGCTATACATTTAGATACAATTCAATAAATGCGATTACAAAGGGTAAATAAGGCATATACATGTAGGTTGCCTGACTTGCCTGTGGCAGAAATTACTTAGGTACTATGAAGGAATGCAAAACTGGATATACCTAACAGTGTTAATTTGTCAAAGTAAAACCGGTCACAACCGGTTCTTTCTATTGTAAAATAACCAGTTTTACATTTCCTAATACACACTAACCTCTCGATGCTTTTGCGCCAGCCCAGCCCGCACAACTGCGCTTCGCGAGTTGTCGCGCGACATATCATCACACCGTCACTCTCACAGTACTGTACAGTACTTTTATCTCACGAGCGCGGGTGAGCCATGTTTGTGTGAGTAATGTACATGCACATTGGCTCTGTGTGGGTGAGCTCGGGAGCGGGAGTGCCGGCTCACCCACACAGAGCCAATGTCAACATCTACTCACACAAACATGGCTCACCCGCGCTCGTGAGATAAAAGTACTGTATAGAAAGAGATAGGTAGTACGAGTACATCTCGCGCGAGAAAGAGTCGCGTGTTATCCTGCTCGCGAAGTTGACCGAGGTTAGGCGAGGCGAAGTTGCCCGAGGTACGGGATTCCGAAGCGAAGTGCTTCTCCACACTATCACATTCGCCCAACCTCGGCCACGGTGCCGTATTTACTCCTATTAGGCCCACTAGGCCCAAGGGCGCGACCAGTCTAGGGGCCCCAGTCCCAGAATCAGGACCGTAATAAAGTTCTCCTTATTTATCACTTAACACGTTCATTGCCAAGTCAAAATGCAGAACTTATACAGATGGCCAAAATAAAAAAAAAAAAATATTAATAATTTATTGTCAAGAAACTTAACCTAAGAAATTAAATTAATATACGAAATAATAATGGTAATTCCTTAGTGGCCAAAACTAAAACCAGAAGCCAATATGCTATAGCCGCAATTTTGTGGCTCGGAAAATATTGTATAGGACTATAACGCGACATCGCGTGATTGGCCACAGCGGTTACAGTCGCTTCACGCGACATCGCGTGATGTAGCAATCAACATGTTAAAATATTACTATAGTCGCCGGCAAACTTTTAGAACAAAGATGGCGGATCTGCGCATATCGTACGTAAATCGGCTTTTGCGCAGTCAAGGTTATGCTCTAAAAGTTTGCCGGCACCTGTACCAACTATTGCTCTATTTGCTGAAAACCGTTTCGAAATAGGGGAGGAGGCCCTAAATACCAACTGCCTAATAGGGGCCCGGGCCCTCCAAAAGCCGTAACAGACGATCGAACGGTCCGGCCGACCGATAGGGACACTGCTATTTGTTAGAATAAGAGATATATATATTACTATCTCTTTAGCAGATAGCTGCGTCCCTATCGGTCCACCGGACCGTTCGATCGTCTGTTACGGCTTTAAGTCCGGGCCTGCTCGGCCAACGCGAGTAGTGTAGAGGTAGGGTCACAGTTGTGCTAGAGGCTAGAGGTACAGATTACTGGTATCGTTTCAGTTTATCGGCAAGCCCGCTGTAACTAGAAGAGTCCGGAGCTTTCCAGCTAGATGATGCCGACTCTTTCACACTGCTCCAACTCACACTAGGCGCCGGGTCGGCCATCTTGTATCTCTCCATATTCTCGCTTCGGATAGCCGCTTGACGTTCATTGCTCTCGGCGACTTTATCCATTTTCTGTTTCACTTCATACGCTTTGTAAACGCCTTTTGCCAAATCGGTCGCTTTTTTTACAGAGCCCCCCGAATGAATCTTCTTTGAGTCGGACATTTCCCTTTTGGATCTAATTTCTTGCCTTACTCAGGGATAGTTCCTGGAATTATTAAGATAATATTATATTTTATTGTAATCAATCAATATTTGAATCTAGGTACAGAAATTGTGACAATGATTTATTTTTAAACTATTTGCGCTCCGCGGTGCCACTCGGTCATCCCACGGATTTTGGGATTAAGAGTAGCCTATGTGCTGCTATACATATATGCTATCGTGACCAGATTCAGACCAGAAAATTTACGCAATCTAACAAACATACCAGCATTCACAATACCTCCTTGCACTAAATATACGGCAACAGAGTATGGACGCAGGCCTTATTACCACGCGCGTTGAACAGACTTCCATGTGATTACGATTATGATAGTAAATCTACTAAACAAGTTATAACCTCGTATAAAAAAATGTTAATAGATAGCCTTCCCGATTAGTAAGTTTATACTTAGAATATTGCAAATTTGTCAACATACTATATTTTCCTCTACTTAGGTTCAATATACCTGGCGGTTTCCTCGCTCAGAGAATCAGTTTGGCGATTCAGCGAGGAAATGCCGCCAGCATCTTTGGCACTATGCCGCAGGGGCCATTTTTAGATTTAGTTTAACTTTATTATGTTCGAGTTTAGTTTAATTTTTAGGTTTAATTTTATAGTAAGTATATTTTAATAGTTGTATTCCTTGAATTTTATTTTGTACTAATAAATGATTTTTTTATATACCTAATCTTAAAAAATTAAGATTAGAGTCTAAGCTGAAATGTAATGTCCGTTTATTGAAATAAACAGTGAATTTTTATTATTTTTTTATATACTCGTATTAATCCGGGGTGTCAGCTAGTTCTGTTCTGTAATTTTATTTTTGCGTAAATGTGAGAAAAATGGGGTCTAAACTAAAAGAAGAACGGTCTGGCCCCCAACATTAAAATCGTAGTTACTAACCTGCAATATATTTCCACAAATTCAGACCACTCAAAAGCTCCAAACTGAACTGAAAGCCAAACGAAACTGAATGGCGTTAGGCCCATTCAACCAAAATATATGGTCCTTCGCCACCAACTTACTAATGCAGGTGGGCAAATTGTGAACTAACTCATCCTTATGAATCGTCGCTCCTATCGCTAGACAATGTTTATTGATCCAAGTTCACGTAGATGCTAGCGACACTAACGACTGCAAAGCTAAGTTGGTGGTTTTCCCGTGCGTTTTGGTCGTATAGGAATCTGTTGGGGCAAAATTCGACGTTTATAAAATTTCTAATAAGCAATATCGCAAGCTGGAAACGAAATTCATAATAAAGTGATTCATTTCAGCTTTCCGAAAATTCTTTCGTACCTACTTCCGAATTGTCTGATATCCGGAGTTTGGGAAGATCGGATGTCAGTTTTTTACAAAAGACAAAGAAGATAACAGTATTAATTAAGGCGCTGTGAAAATCATATTAAGACATACCACACTCAGGACAGGAGCTTGAACAACATTCATATCCCTTTGGGGGCTTTACCCTTGTTTTACTGAGCCGGCGGTCCCGGGTTCGAATCCCGGCCGGGGCGAATATTTGAGTGATGAACTCGAATATTTGTTCTTGGGTCATGGATGTTATATCTATATATGTATTTATATATTATGTATATCGTCGTCTAGTACCCATAGTACAAGCTTTGCTTAGTTTGGAACTAGGTCGATTTGTGTATTGATAATAGGTGTTTATTTTATTTATTTATTTTAAACAAACGTTTCATCGAATATCCATTTAATCGAAAGCTTATTTTTTCCGAAATCATAAAATATTTTAAAATGAAACTAACCTAATCTATGTATTTCCATATTCAAAAACTACGAAAATTGTCTTCTCGAAATTAGTCCTCATTTTGCAATTACTCTCCTTAAATTCTGCCTATTTGTCCCAAAATTCTCGTATGTACTTCGCTGCTGCCCATTCACTAATTTCCAAATTTTACTAACCCAATTAGATGACTTAATCAAAGCTAACCTGGAATCTATTTTAAATATTCAGCTCAGCGAAGAGTCCTGGACCCAAGCATCCCTTCCCATTCGCTTTGGTGGGATAGGGATCCGCAAAATTTCCTCCATTTCCGCACCAGCTTTTCCGTCCTCTTCCCACAGCTCGGCAGTTCTCATAGGCAAAATTCTGACTTTTCTGAGGGCCTACTCTGCCTTAAACTATGAGACTGCGGGCTTAACGGAGGCCAAAAGAGCTTGGTCCATTGCCTGCCCGGGACAGGACTTCCCAGAAAATTTAAAATCACAAAAGTCCTGGGACGACATCGTATCAAAATTAACGTATGACTCCCTCCTAAGTCACAGTACGGGCTCTAAACGTGCCATAATTTTGGCAGCGGGCACGAAAGAAGGGGGCTGGCTGCACGCATTCCCCTCTGCCAATACTGGTACGTTTCTAGAGCCCGAAACCCTCCGCATATCCACCTGCCTGCGACTCGGAGTACCAATCTGTGCGCCTCATAGATGTTCCTGCGGCAGCGCGGTCGATTCACTGGGACACCATGGCCTCTCTTGCCAGAAAAGTGCAGGCCGCTTCTCGAGACATGCCACTCTGAACGACATTATCCGCCGCTCTCTTGCCACCATCAACGTGCCGGCGTTACTGGAGCCATCGGGTATCGCCAGGGACGATGGCAAGAGACCGGATGGGATGTCCCTAGTTCCGTGGAGGCTGGGACGTGTGCTTGTGTGGGATGCCACTTGTGTAGACACACTGGCGCTGTCCCACCTTCACGGAACATCTGGCAGAGCGGGTGCAGCTGCTGAAGCGGCCGAGAAACTGAAAAGCACCAAATACAGGGGTCTCGGCCCCGAATACAATTTTGTACCGTTTGGGGTCGAGACCCTAGGTCCATGGGGTCCCAGTGCCCGCAAGCTTTACAAAGACTTATCCAAAAGGCTTGCAGAGACCACTGGGAACCGAAGAGCTGGCAGCTTCCTCGCTCAACGTATCCGCATAGCTGTTCAGCGAGGAAATGCTGCCAGCATTTTCGGTACCATGCCGCAGGGGAGTAATTTTTTGAATTTGTTTTAGTTTATTTTAATTTTAGGTTTTTGTACATACTTGTTAGTAGTATTTAAGCTTTTTATTTACTGTTTCTTTGTTTTTCCTTTTTTGAAATATAATAAACTATATATTTTTGTTACGATTAAATAAGAAAGTAGGTATTTATATTTATGCTTGATATACCTAATCTATAGGTTGACATTTTCAAAATTTTTGAAAAACGTTCCGGGGAAAAAAATTACTATGAAATGAAAATTCGATGAAATTAAGCATTCTGTAGTGTTTGTCTATAAAAGAATCCCCTTTGCGGATATCGCAATACCTCATCGAATTATGCATCGGACGAGTTAACTAACTAAACTATTGAGTCGTCTTCAGAACCCTTACCATGAGTTAGTGACCGTACTCGTTAGCGACAGCGTAAACAATTTGTATGTATAAAAGTACAGCGCCCGTCACTTAGTAGAACTACAATTCTCCATACAAATCCTTAACGCAATCGCTAGCGAGTACTGTTATAGTACAAATTTTCTAAGCTAAGCTCATCCACTTACCTGCATTCACAATGGCATTGTGTCTAATACAATCCTATCTGCTTTTGTTCTCGTAACCACCAACCAGTTACTTACAAATAAATAATAGTTTAAAAAAACTAAAAAACACGCTTTTATAGCTAACCGAACTAAAAATTAGAAAATAATTTTTAATTTCAAAGAGTTTATAATACAGTAGTAGAAGATCGAACAATCAATCAGAATTTATCACCTCAAAATAAAATTATAATAAAGTTTAAGTTATTAACAAAATAATTCAATTCAGAGTAAACAGCGTGGGGTGCTTGATATAGTAAATGTAACAACCATTCAATTGGCAACTATCTATGAGAGGAGAGTTATGAAAATTAGTAAAAAGCACCCCACGCTTTTTACTCTGAATTGAATTCTTTTGTTAATAACTTAAACTTTATTATAATTTTATTTTGAGGTGATAAATTCTGATTGATTGTTCGATCTTCTACTACTGTATTATAAACTCTTTGAAATTAAAAATTATTTTCTAATTTTTAGTTCGGTTAGCTATAAAAGCGTGATTTTTAGTTTTTTTAAACTATTATTTATTTTTAATTTTTTAGTTCGATTTATCAATTAGCTATTTGTTGACATGTGGTATTGAAATTTCTCACAAATTATTTCGCAATCTCATCATTATTTCATTCAAAGCTTCACTGTTGCATGGGGTTTTTCCTGTTAACTTAGAACAATCGAGTTCTTCAATCCGAATACCGTCTAAAGATCTTACACGACTAAGTGCTACATAAGCTTGTCCAGCAGCAAACAGTCGCGAGCCTAGATAAATGACTGCATGATCGACTGTACAACCTTGCATCTTGTGGACGGTCGAAGCCCAACTCAGGATTAATGGCAACATTCGTCTCTCAGCAGTTCCATAACTGTATTTCGCTGGGAACTGTATCGATATTGGTTTAATCATGTGCACACCATCTGATTCGAAATCGATACGGGCTGACGGGATGTGTTCCGCGTATAGTTGGCCTCTGCGAAAATTTGGCCAGATAATTTCTGTGATAAAACCCATATTGCCATTCACTAAACCTTTCGACACATCAATGTTCGTCCTCAACATCGCTTTAGCTCCTACGAATATTTTCAATACATTCGGAAGACCTCCGGTTTTATTAATATCACTAGGTATCACAGAATCTAAGTCCTTGCTACCTAGATTTCGAGTAGCATCAATGAGTTGGTCTTGTGCTTTTATTGTATAAATAACTGTCCCTTTATTCTTAAAACTCTGGAGAACTTTTTCGTTGTGTCTGATCATTCGTTGGTTCCTTAGTGCACTCTCGATTGAGAATTCATTAGTCGCATATGTTGAAACTTTTTCAAGTAGAATTTCAAGATGCCTAGACGTCATTTCTCCAACTCTAAGGGCGTTAAGCACATTTATAAATGTCGTGTCTCCTTGTTGACGCATATTTTGTTTAAGTTCAATCAGACCGAACTGTCGCCACAAATGTGTAGCTGGCTTCATGTGTTCTGGTTGTTGAAAAACTTGATGTCCTCGAACAACTGCATTAGATCACCAAAGAGAATCACGTTTATGCCTCCAAAACTAGCGTCTGAGGTTTTCAGCTGTCGCAAACGAGAGTCGATCATACAAAGCATCTCATAGGGTACCACATCTATGAACAAAAACTCAACATTTTGCCATAATTGACGCATTCCTCTCAAATAATTACCAGTAAGAAGTGGCATACAATTACTCCATCTTTTTGTACTGGTAGCTTTAGCAGACGGTGTAGCGTTGACCCACTGATCAACCGTGCTGCAACTCCAGTTAGAGCACCAACTTTTACCACCGATTTTCCATAACATCGGTTCACTTGATTTTTCAATAGATTAAAGAGGAATATTTTCCCGGTGCCTGCTCCACATAGAAAATTAATATTTCTGCTGAGATTTTAAATATCTTTGAAAAAGAAAAGGCTAATTTTAAACGAATTTCTTCTGAGATAAATCAAATTTTTAGATTGTACGAAGATTATTAACGTTGAAATATACATTCCAGGTTCGCTTTCAAGTGATTAATTTCATTTAATAGCTTGTTTTTATCTCCGTTGTACTGTACCAAAAATGGCGTGTACAGAGTCTCTACACTCCATAGTACCAAGTGCCCGAGCGAAAGAGTACAGTAAACGGCGATAAAGAATGCACATCGGCAATCATCGCATTTCCGAATACAAACGAATGCTTATTTCCATGTACATCAATTACTAGATTAATCGTTCATCAGAATTTGAATTTAGAACTAAGTACTTTATTGTTGTTTTGTTTTGATTTTACGTGGAATATATAGAGCTGTAAAACTCGATGTAATTATATATATTTTTGCTATAATGTTCTTGTTGGGGAAAAATAATATACTTATATATATATATATATATATATATATAAGTATATTATTACTGATGTTATACTACTAGAATACTTAAATGTGGGTTTAAAGATCGACAAAAAGTGTAATTACTTACATTAACATTCTCATGTTTTTAAATTGGTCGGCCTCAGTTACAAAATATTTATAAACATTGTAGATAATTTCGCGTGACTGGCAAAGTAACGGCTTACCTTTAATTTTGTGTAAGTTTTAGCAACTCTATATATATATTGACTTGGATATGCGACTGCACTCTCTCGCATATCCTGGCGGTCCTAATAAGGATAATGGGAAACTGTTATCAAATTATTGCATTGTCATCGGTCCGTGATACGTATGCAAAGTTTCAAATTAATCAGACTTGTGGAAACTGGTGAAAATTATGCTCAAAGATTCCGTTACATACATACATACATAGTTACAACCCAAGCTAATAAAAGCGTGTTAAAAAAGGTTAGATCTACATTGCGTGGATATTGATTTTTCAACCTTATTCCTTGTTGAATAGGTTTAAAATGGTTGATGATGAGAGTTCATAGTCCTTTTTCTAGGTGAGTACGTTCTTGTTGAGTCGGACGGTAAAATTCCAAAAAAGTTACGATCACCATCTGTTACTGTGTTTTTGTAGTCTAATGTCCAAGGAAATAGAGTCGATAATCTATATTAACCTTCCAAGGTGGTACAATCTGCTTTTACTACGAGCTCGTTATCTTAATTTGTGGTTAACCACTCAATGGTATTCAGTTCTTAAGTGGATGAGCTTAGGTTAGAAAATTTGTACTATACTATACTCATGATGATGATTTGGTATAAAAATCATGATCATACTAAACTCATGGTAGGGTACTGTACAGCGGGAGATACGATGACCGCAAAGTTAAGTGGGTGGTATTCCCTTTTTGCCAAAGAATAGGCTGAAAATCGGTTTGATGTGTCACCATCACTAAATTTTTTAGGGTTCCGCAGTTCAAAATGAAAAAACGAAACCCTTATAAGATCACTTTGTTGTCTGCCCGCTTTATCTCGGGACCGCGTGGACGTATCGAGTTGAAATTAAAACCATAATTATACTTAGTCTGCAGTATATAATAGTAATAAAAAGATACGGCCGTCAATGCCGCAAAAACGTATATTTCGACACGCTCAAGGGAATCAATAGGATATTTTCCGATGACCTTGAACTAAGAAATTCTTTTATCTTTCTTAAATTCCAAGCGTCTTATACTTACAAATATTCTGAAACCTATACATTTGTAATTAAATCCTCTTCGAAAATCATATTTGGAGAACCCGGTTGCGTTAACTTTGCACCTCAATTGTATCCGGCGCCATACATACCAGGTTCAAACCTTACCCGGCCAGTTAAGATGGAATAATTACGGAATTAGGGGCTTGCGATTCCGCTATTGGTTAATATGGGCAGTATCGGAAATTTCGATTCTCGTTTCTGCTCACAAAATTTCATGAGAATCGGTTGAGAAATGTCGCCTGATCCGAACATCCGGACATCCGGACCGGACCTACGAAATAAACTTTGGGGAAGTTGAAACAGAGACATTTCGCTTCGCTCGCTGGGGCAATTATTGATTGAATAACGAAAGGTGGGGTAAGACCACAGAATACATAATGTAAGACTTAACCTGGACTTAACATAGTTTATTGTCTATTATCGGGTGAAACAACTTTTTTTTCGGGGTTTTGTGAATTGGTCGGGAGAAAGAAAAAGTTGTCACATCGAAGTAATATTAAGAACAACAATTAACATTCTTGTGTAAAATAAATATTAACAAAAAGAAAATTAAATGGTTTTCTCACTATCATAATTTTATCTATAAGTTATCGACAAAAATTTAAAAAGATTATTTACTGTTTACCTTTCCCATTCAATTCCAAAAATTTCGTTATTGTTGGTTAAGTTTTGGTGGTGGTTGGTTACTTGAAGTTTGTACCTCATTTGTATATTACACCATGAAACCAGAGCTGCTAGCTGCTAGGTGCAACCTTAACGTAAATGTATGGAAAAATTTGCAGAGTATTTCCTTTTAAAATTATAGTTTTATAAAATGAAGTTATTTTTCGAGAGATTTTTTATTTTGTCGGGAGTCGGGAGAACATTAAAAAATTCGGAAGAATCTCGCCAAATCCTGATCATCTGGCAACCCTAACTGGCAGTCTTCTTCAGTCGAAGTGGCGAGAAACTGCGCAAGATCGGGACAAGTGGCGTGCTCTCGTCTCGGAGGCTAAGATCCTGTTTGGGTCACAGAGCCAAAATAGTTAGTTACTTAGTCTTCTCCCGGTGATTTAATGACCTTAATAAATATTTAATAGATCGTGTTAGAAAACCCCAACGCAGATAAGGACTCGTCCAGTAATCATGTGATCATATTCGGTGTACTTTTGACCCTCTAAACCCCTGGTGATTATAACGCTACCGCCTCCTCCCCTATTCAAGATCTAAGAATTTGACTTAGCTATATAACCTACATATCCTAATAGATAGAAAAGTTGTCCATTAATTTTGCCAAATTTTATTGCACTACCTACCAACTTCGCCTTGCCCGATTTCACAACTAGGTAAGGTACCTAGTGTATACCTTGCATTACAATCGCGTAAAACCGAAGACCATATTGTTTCAGTCATCAAAGTAATGGAATATTACCTACAAAATGTTTTATTGTAGATCGGAATCATAATATTCACATCCGTCAACCTAATTGAATGTTAATGGAAAATTGCCGATAATCTTCGATTTTCATCAAGATAAGTCGAGTTAACAAATATATCACATGTAGAACTAGTAAATCTCTTACTTATCAATTACTTAAATTATTAATAGAAGGATGAACACATTACCGAATAGACATTTTGGGACGGGATCGTTTTAAGCGGTCTAAGGTCCTAGCGGTAGGGTTGCCAGATGGTCGGGATTTGGCGGGACAAAGTAAAAAATCTCCCGAAAAACAACTTCACTTTATAAAACTATAATTTTAAAAGGTGATACCACTGCTTTTTCCATAAGTACTTATAAATAAATTACCTTATCACATTTTTGTATATTATAGATAAAATTATAATTATGAGAAAACCATTTCAATGTTTTTTTTGTTAGTATTTATTTATGCAGACATTTCTATAGGCAGCGAACGACGTTGTTTTTGATATATTAACTTTAATGTGATTAAATTTTTGTATACAACAAAAGTCACAAAATCCCGAAATAAATGTTATTTCCCCCGATAATAGGGTCATTCGATCTGCCAACCCTACTTAGCGGCGAGTGGCAGCGATGCGCGGCACGTGTGTCTTGCTCAACCGTATGGCGGCCTCGCTCGGATCTCTCGCTCTACCGCTCGCAGCGCCGATATTCGTGACGTATCCGTTAGATTCACTATCGTAAAGTGTATGTTAGTTTGTAACAAACAATGTACAGTCAACCAATTTGATTCTTAGGCTATTTCGTACCTTGTCACAGCCACAGTGAACGTCAATATGAAAGCCGCTTGAAATCTCATATCATTTGTCATTGTGACAAGGTTCTATAGTGGCCTAGAAATCAAATTGGTTGACTGTACAGTCCGTGACCTCTCAAATTGCGATTTGACTGTACCTGGTGACATTTTAACCTACTTCTAATTACCCATATCGAAAAGAAACTTTGCATGTACCTACCTACCTATACTTATTATTGTAGTTCACGTGATGATACAATATTTTGGTATCTTGGTGCTGATCCGATCTTAAACATTTGATTGAACTTGATGAGCAATTAACGTTTGAGTGAGAGGTACAATCGCCAATAAAACTGAAAAGAGTATGACAAAACCTGGCTAAACTTATAACTCTATAAGATACTCTATAGAGTATAATGGGATAAAAGTAGCCTACATGTGTATTTATTGAAATAAAATGTAGAAAATGTACAAACTTGGGTGACGATGGCAATGGGGGAGAAAAACAAAAAAAAGGATCGGCAGAGGGGGAGGTTGATTGTAAAATTAAATTTTTGAAGTGAAACTTCTAATAAGACTTACAACAAGGTTGCGTTAAACGTTTAACGCTACCGTGGAGGGGGTAGGAAAGCACTGTTGCGTTAAACGTTCAACGCTCGAGAGTGAAGAAGTTTGACTTAAAGAAACAATATGAGTTCACTAAAAATCAATATCTACCCCTTCCTATTTTCATTTCCAAGTTACGAAGTTTCACTTCTTCCGCGCGGAGGGACTCCACGCACTAATTTTATTTTAATATTTCAAAACTTTAATGCATGCATCCAAATATATCCACAGCGCAGGTTGTAAAATAATACGTTTATAGTTATACTCTAAACAGAGTATAATAGTCTTAGAATAGACTCATTTTGTCAAAATTCGGATTTTTGCCATATTGATAAATTAGTTGCTTAATGTATAGGTAACCAAAGCCCTTAATCCCTTAAGTTGGATTTTTCTTTAATCATGAACGTTATCCTCTAATTATAAGTTATATCTATTCGTCTACGCTGATAATACGTCATATCCGTGATTAGGTATAATCTAAGTACCATCTAACACGTGTTATACTGCTTATATACGGATAGTAATAAAACCACCGGAAAATAAATAAGAAATGTGCTCATTTAAAATTTGATTTTTACTGCTTCTTTTACTAAACTTCCGAAAACTTATGTACGAATAAAAATATAGAAACGAACTGGTAGCAGTTCGGTTTTGGCGCTTCGCCGGCCGCTGCCGCGGCATGGTCGCTTCGCTCGCTCGGCTCGCGCGCTGTTGTGGTTGCAGTTCTAACCTAACCTAACCCATTAAACTACATACATAGTATCACTACATAGTATAAAACAAAGTCGCTTTCTCTGTCCGTATGTCCCTTTGTATGCTTAAATCTTTAAAACTACGCAATGGATTTTGATGCGGTTTGCTTTAATAGATAGAGTGATTCAAGAGGAAGGTTTATATGTATAATACATGCATAGTTTATAAGCATTGCACCCGTGCGAAGCCGGGGCGGGTCGCTAGTAATATATAATTTAGGAACTGTCACAGTATAAGTAAAATATAGCCGGGATGCTTAGAGAAACACCGGCTATATGTGAAATAAGTATATTTTAGCGTAGCGTATAACTTAATAAACAGATAAAATACAAACGACGTTGGTCTTCCGGAAATAAGTAAAAACCACAGACAACCCCCACTAGACGGAGCATGTAAGGCGAGTATTAGGCGACCCGCGCGCACCAACGATATGGTACGGCAGAACATTAAAGTATCAACACGGCGGCCACCGTTTAGTTGCGTCCATGTTTATGAGGTCTCTCTACACCACTTTACACTACAATTTACCATGTTATTTATTTAATTAATTTTTTCGTTGACGTACGCATGGATCATAAACAAGGACGCAACTAAACGGTGGCCGCCGTGTTCAGACTTTAATGTTCTGCCGTACCATATCGTTGGTGCGCGCGGGTCGCCTACATGCTCCGTCTACTGGGGGTTGTCTGTGGTAACTGGTAAAAACTGACCTACTGTGAAACGGGGCTATTTTATTTATTTATTTATTTACAAAATAATACACAGCATGACAGTAATAATATGTATGTCTATGTCGGTGTCTGGCGTGGGTTTGCGCCAACTTAACGAGTTCTGTCGGTTTCTGGGATAGTTTTAATATTTTTAGCTGGTCATGAAAGTGTTAAACAAGGAACAGCAGTTTAGTTGTCTTTGCTGCCTCATCACGCCTGACGCCTATGCCTATACGGCTGGACTGGTCAAAGGGTGATTTTTATCCCAACCACATATATATTTTGAAAAAGGCCTTTTTTTTTCACGCGTGCGGACTGCAGTTTATCTTCATAAAAAGTAGTTGATTTGATCAAATAACGAAAATGATGTATGACATGACAACCAATTTCGACACTTCAATGATTTTTCTTCAAACATACAATGAAATTTCGTCGTAACGTGCGTTATAACAAGCTTCGAAGTATCTCGTTTCGGGCGGAACAACTCACGAGAACTGTAAAGGAATTTCATACAAAATTGAAGGCCGGGAAATATTTTTTTAAACATGGCGTCTGTGTTCATTAACCAGCTAAACAGCTGCGCGACGTTTTATATAATTTCACTTAATCTATTTTTGTTTGTATACCATTGCTTTGGATAATGTAACGGATGGTATAATATAGTTTTAGATAATTTCCAAATGATCTAATGTACCTAACAAGTGATATAATGAATTAAGGCTATAATTACATTTAGTATAATATACATTTACTATATTTATTACTTGGTATAAAATGTGTTTATCATAATGACTTACTTGACATAAATGTCAATGTCGTCAATGCTATAAACTTCAGAAGATATAAGTTGATTTTACAATAACCAAAAAGGGTGGTTCCGACAAAATATATTAGGCTGACACCCCCTATATCACCTTAAGGCAGGTCCGACTTGGCTTAGGTTAGGTACGACGACGAGCGAAGGGAGGAGGAGTGTTAGGTTGAACTGCGACCCTAACGAGCAAGCGAAGCGAGCGAGCAATGCCATAGATAACTGTGTATGCCAAATTTCACCTTAAGGCAGGTCCGACTTGGCTTAGGTTAGGTACGACGACGAGCGAAGCGTGGAGGAGTGTTAGGTTGAACTGCGACCCTAATAAAAAAATCTTGTTAAGAGACCTTCTTACTTGGGTAGATTTTGTTGTTATATGAAAACGCTATTATTATAAATAATATGTATGTTAAACATATTTATGATATAAATGCGTTATACGAAAATATAATTATGCATACTGAAAATTAAGTATGTCATTTTGCCTATTATATCAATCGATAATTAGAGTAAAGCAAGATATAGTAAAAATTGGGCAAGTGCGAGCCCGACTCGCGCATGATGGGTTCCGTACCGATACATATATATAATCTTTAACAAGTTTGTTGTATGGGAGCCCCCCTTAAATATTTATTTTATTTAATTTTTAGTATTTGTTGTTATAGCGGCAATAGAAATACATCATCTGTGAAAATTTCAACTGTCTAGCTATCACCGTTGTTGAGATACAGCCTGGTGACAGACGGACGGACGGACGGACGGACGGACGGACAGCGAAGTCTCAGTAATAGGGTCCCGTTTTTACCCTTTGGGTACGGAACCCTAAAAAACCGTTATATGAAACGTTACATTATATGAAATAACTTTATATCAATTGATTGTATATATCAAGTGTATGTTAGATTTTCTGACATTATATGAAACATTACGGACCCGTTTTTTTGAGTGGTGTATTTTTTTATTTTATTGCATATGTTTGAGAAAAGCACTATACATGCCTTAGCCGTGAAAAGGGCTTGCCGGCTTCGTATCACTATCCTATACCGAACTCACCCGGCAAGCCATTATTTCCCGGCGGCGTCTCCAGTAATTAACTATTTTTCGCATTTTACGAAATATAGGGGCATATGATGGTTGCGTTTATCATGTGATAGATAAGTGACAAAGTATCTGTCACTCACACTAGCATTTTGTCAAAATGTGACGGATGCTTTGTCACTTATTTGTCGCGTGATAAAAGCAACCATCATAGGCCCGCAGATTAGGAGGCCTTCCTTCCTTTTAAAAAATATTTTTTTCATATTATAACAAATATATTGATATTTCAACCAACTTTTTGACCGAGTTCTAGGTAGTAGGTAACATAGCTATTTCATGCTTTTATTGCGTGCAGTCGAAAATAAGTTGAAAAACTAATTTTCCGCGTGAATTTTGTCAATTTCGAGTAGTTTTTGAAACAAAAATTATCAATGAAAAATTCAAACTGTAGGTTTCAAATATATACCAATAAATCCCAATAGCCCTGTTCTAGGTAGTAACATCAATAATATGTTAAGAAACATGTTTGATTAGCAAAATAATTGTATTTTATTTAGTTTTTATCGTTTTTATGTATATATTTATTTCATTATTTCAATAGTATTTTAAATAGTTAGTGTATAGTAGTACCAAAGACAGGCATGCCATAATTCATTACTTAAATACCCTGCCAGAAACATAAAATAAAAAAAGTGAATATCAGCATTTAACCTTTTGCAATATTTGATAAAATTATTTTCCTTTAATCAGTTGGATCCTAGCCAATGTTGATGCTCCAGGCAGGGTTCCATAGCCGCTATCACAAATATATTACAAGATCAAGAAGAGAAGTCTTGTTTTGGTGCGGGGGCTCATCCCCCCCGAGCCCTCCGCTTCGTAAATCTACTCGTGACTTGAAAGTTCAAAGTTGTGTTTATTATCTAAATACGGGGGCTCTGCCTCCGAGAGTGTCTCTTGTAGTCATCGTCTCATCACTTTGGATTTAAGCTATCATGTTTCTGTTCTTGGTAGTTGCTTTGATTTGAGTGCCGCCACCGCTTGTCCTAGCTCCACTTGTGACTTCAAAGTTATATCTTAGTCATCGTTTCCGAAGTTGACTTAAAATAATCCAAAGACTAACAATCTTGTTTCCCTTCTGTTCGGTTTCTCCCCTAGGCCCCTCCTATTAAATATTATTAAAATAAACAAGATTTCTTGATGAATAACGAACTATATTTTCTCAAGTGACACAAACATAGCAATGACATAATTTCAAATAGGTTTTTAACCATAAACATTATGTGCCTGGCAATAAGACTGATATACACTATAATTTACAAACCTCAATACTCCCACTTAAATTATACAAAACTAACTGTAAACAAATCCTAAAATAATATATATATAAAAACGCTCAAGTCGTTCAAAATAAACTTTATATTCCACCTGGATCCTGTTTAAGGCCAAATAACGATCTTGCTCGTTTACCTACACATTTTATTTTGTTGTGCTCCCACTCTATTTGGACAGGCTTCACGCCATTTATCACATTGAGCACATATGGTAGCCTCATCATAAGTCTCAGGATCAGGAACGCCAGAACCTACAATGTTAGACTCAGACATTCTATTTTCTCTGGGACGAAGGGTTACGTTGAGTGGACCTACATCTCTCGCATCCAAATCATTTGAAGGCATGTATGTCGGGTCGTCTTCATCTTCAACTGTTCTCATACTTACTTCACAATCATAGAATTCATCAACCTCACCACCTTCATCGCTTTGTTGCTCGTTTCCGTCCTCTTCTGCTGAAACAAATGGCTGCTGATCATCTGCCACTTCTTCCAAACATATTTCGGTAAAATTTCGTCTGATTACAGGAGAATCATTTTCATTGACCAAGTTTATTGAATAGTTTGCGACATCATCTCGCTGCCATAGACCTCTGTTGGACTTCTGCTGTTGAATCACTTCAATGTTCAATTTGTACAAGTTGTCCCTTTCTAAAGATGCGCACATTACTAAATCGTTTCCGTTATAAATCAATGCATCATTATTATTTTTTACGATTTGATAACCCTGTTTTGCTATAACACCTTCAGACAACAGATTGCGCTTGAAGTTTGGCACGTATAGAACGTCTTTCAAAAGACTCGTCTTCCACTGACCACTAGCAAATCTTCTAATTAAAATACTTCCTTTTCCGAGTATTTTGACAGCTTCCTGGTTTCCTAACTTTAACGAAGGTCCATTATAAGGACTAATTTCACTAAAATATTCCTTTTTAAAAGAAATGTGGGCTGAAGCTCCACTGTCAAGGATCCAATTTTCGCTCTCTGTTTCTTCATTAAGATACGCATGAAATGCCAACATATTGATCTCTTCGCTGTTTTTTTTCGGTTTACGACATTCTTTAATAAAATGCCCTCGTTTTCCACAGTTGTAGCATGGAAAACGGTGCTTCAGATTACCTCTGTCACTTGAATACGTTTCAATTGACAACCTTGGTTTCTGTTTGGAAACGAACAAAGCCATATCACTTTCTTCTTCAACACTTAAGCTCGCTTCTTCGTCTAAAAGACGAGCAGTGAGATTTAGTATACTTTGTTTCGCAGGATCTAGGGACATCCAAGCCTGCCTGAGGGATCGATATTTAGCAGGCAGTGAACTGAGGATCTTTGTCATTATGGCAGTATCACTAATATTCTCCCCGTTTTCCTTTAACTGCTTGGCTAAGCTCTCAACTTTTGATATGTGTTGAGCGATGTTGTCAGTAGCTGTCATTTTGTATTGATAGAATCGCTCATGTATCAACATTTTGTTTAGCTCCGACTTCTGTTCGTAAATAGACTCCAGTTTAGTCATCAATTCCAATGCGCTATCACAATTCTCCACCAGTGCGATTTGTTTCAAATCCATGGCCGACGTTAATATAAACATGGCCATACCGTCGTCTTTTAACCATTGTGCCACCTCCGATTTCGCAGTCGGTTTCGGCGTCATTATATTAATACCTTTAGCCCTTAAAGCACAGCTGATCTGGAACTTCCATTGCTTAAAGTTCAAGCCGTCGAACTTGTCAATATTCATTTTTCCACTAAAATCCATCTTTCTTAACTTTTTTGTTAGAAAACGAGAATTACGTTTTTTACTGCTCTTTGTTTATCTTCGGCACATGCCTGGACCACATAACCTATTAAATATTATTAAAATAAACAAGATTTCTTGATGAATAACGAACTATATTTTCTCAAGTGACACAAACATAGCAATGACATAATTTCAAATAGGTTTTTAACCATAAACATTATGTGCCTGGCAATAAGACTGATATACACTATAATTTACAAACCTCAATACCTCCCCTATCTTATAGTCTTCGACTCCTCAGTAGATTTTACGGAATTAGAAGACATCTTCTCATTTTCATTTTCGGATTCAACCGTAACTTATTGCTGGAAACGTTATTCGCCCCATCAATGAGGCGCATATTTGGCGCACTTTTAGTGGATTATTTCTGCCATGTCTCTGTAGCGGAAAATCATGCCGACTGTCTTTCGCGCGGCTTGACGTCTTTAAAGATTCCAGGCCAACTTCTGGTTTCAAAGATCCTACCGACTGGTCGGTAACCTCGTTTGATCCGTCAGTAGTTTCAAAACCAGCCAAGAGAAGACACATGCATTGATTTCAAATCCGTTAATTGACTTACCGCTCTTCCTTGTAATAGCTGAACAGATATCATCTTGGTCGAAGTTGTTGCGCTGTGTTGTACAAGTCCTCGATTTGGAAAACTGCTTCCACAACTTCAATATGTCTCTGCTTCAGATTTAAATTTGGCGCAGTCTATGTCTACAACAGTGTCATTACAAAATGAGTTTGCGGGAAGATAACCTGTGTTCAAGAAATTTTCAGCTCTTAGAATTATTTCTGCAGCATGGTGTTATTGGAGTAGGAGGTAAATATAGGGGAGAAACTTCTGAATTAACCGACCAACAAAAACACTAGATCATACTACCGTAAAATGGACACAAACACGAAACCAATCTGATTGCAGATTCATAAAATATGTCATGCTGGGCCAGATGAATTGTTTTGTGGCAGCGCGTCAGTGTTAATGATTTTTTTCTGCTAACTGCTAACAAAGTCATACAAGTTTTAAGTTTTACTTCTCTAAGTATCCTTTATGAGTTGGTTGACTATTATTACTCGTAAACATGTAAAGCCTACCCTAGCAGCGTTTATATAGCCAATACCCAAGTACTCCCAAAATTTGCAATTTAAAGTTTGATATTTCACAAACAGATCTATAAATCGGAGAATTGTTGCAACAAACCTGCAACATTTTGTAAGGCCTATCCAACGACATATCACACCATGGGGTAGAATAGAAAAAAAAGACATCCCCACTTTATTATAGGGGGAGGTAAAGTAAAAAAGTATTTTTCCAAGAATTTGTTCTACCAATTTGTCAAAATGACTTATATGTATAACCATGCCATATTATAACTTTCTAGTACTAAAATTCTCTCTAGTACTAAGAAAAGTTCAATGTTCCCCATTTTGGAGAATATTCTCGGGAACAAAGGAAATTTCCGGAAATATTCCCCAGGGGAATATTCTCGGGAACGGGAATATTCTCGCGGCCCATCACTACCTAGAATAGATATCAATGTTTGCTAATTATCTACAAATGTGATGACAAACAGGAAACGGTATTAGAATTGTATAATCAAATATCAACTAATCGATCAACGTAATCATCTAACGCTCTCATGACAAACTATATATAACTAGTGTTTGTAAATAATATAAAATCCAGATTGTGTCGATTCGGTGTGCCGAATCACTACATAGTCTAAAACAAAGTCGCTTTCAGATGTCTGTTGGTCCCTATGTATGCTTAGATCTTTAAAACTACGCAACGGATTTTGATCCGTTTTTAAATAGATACTGATTGAAGAGGAAGGTTTATACATATATGTAGGTAAAATACATGCATAATTTTATCAGCATTGCACCCGTGCGAAGCCGGGGCGGGTCGCTAGTTAAATATAAAGTCCAGATTGCGTCAATACGGTGTGCCTAACAGATAATATTTTACATGCTTTGTCTATGATTAGATAACAAGTAGAATTAGTACACAGTTTTAATTTTTCGAACTGAGACAATCCACTTAAAGCGTAAAGAGGTAAACTTACAAATTAGTATAATAATATAATGAGAACATACCTAATTTGAGATAAAAACTAACACATAAAGTATCCACACTTTTTTTACTGCATAATAGAGGATAAATAAACTTTTATAATTATATAAATATTTGGGTCATTGACAGATTTAGGTTCAGTCTATCCGGTGGACATTTGCGAAATTAAGGATTTCAGGGCCTAATTTTCTGATAAAATGCCTGTGAAAATAAAGAACGTTCCCTCCTCTATAATCCGATGTACTCGTAATAGCAAAATATAACCTAGATTCATACAAGCTCTTAACTTTTGACCACCGGAGGGACGAATTTTGTCCGGGAAAATTAATAGCGGGAATAATAAAATTGGGCAAGTGCGAGCCCGACTCGCGCATGAAGGGTTTCGTACCTATACATATATATATATATTCTATAACAAGTTTGTTGTATGGGAGCCCCCCTTAAATATATATTTTATTTATTTTTAGTAATTGTTGTTATAGCAGAAATACATCATCTGTGAAAATTTCAACTGTCTAGCTATCACCGTTCTTGAGATACAGCCTGGTGACAGACGGACGGACGGACGGACAGCGAAGTCTCAGTAATAGGGTCCCGTTTTTACCCTTTGGGTACGGAACCCTAAAAATGGCGAAGATAGAAGGAAACCGATTGAAGAAGAAATTAGCTATCGTAACACAACGTAATAATAAAATCCTTTTGTAAATAAAACCAAAGGCTCCCAGTCCCAGCATTTTACTACCAACATGTATAAACGTGACAAGTCGGAGTGATGACCTAGTCAAGGTCACTGGAATTCAGGCACTGAACCGGTCATGGTTTGAGGAGGCCTATGCACACCAGAAAAACGTAATCTTAAAGCACGTTATATATCGTCATGTCATGTCGTCATACCTAGACCTTAACATCTCTGAAAAATTCACTGTATCTAAACTATTACTTGAATAAATAAATCCATTGATTTGGAGAATCTTGTGGGTGAATCAACTTTTTTGTGTTGTTTACTCTGTCCCCGTTGTCCAAGTGACATCTTCATACTGTTTCATAGAAAAATGCTTAGGTTTTCAGAGGGACAAATTTTGCTTAACCATAGCATCAAGGTACACTTAAAAGTTGATTCACCCTTGTACATCTCCATTAACATGTATTAATTACCTAGTTATAATATAATTGTAATAGTTTTAAGTAGGTATAATTTACGAAAAAATTACTTACTGTTGAGTTTCTTTCGGCTTTCTTCTCAACAGCGGTCTCCTCAGTAACAGTAACGGTAACAGATTCAGATTCAGACATGTGAAAGTGTCCTTGTAGCCTTTCGATTCTGATTTTGCTAAACCTATACAAAACGGGTAATTTTGTAAATTGGAAATAAAAGAACACTCAGTTTCGTCATTATTTTAATGGGTAAACATTCGATTACAACTAAATCGAAAACAATTGATCGACTATCCTACTCTAGTCACTGATTATGGACACTCTACAACTGATGTATATACACGTATATCTGAATATATACGTCTGTATAACAACTGGGTCGGATTTTACACAATATATTATACATATATATCACTATTCACTATTATAAAAAGAAAAAAAGTAAAAGAAAAATCTAAGCTTTCAAATTCATGGTTGACGTTTAATGGCATTAAAGATACATTAATTTAATAATAGTTCATGCAACTGTTACATAAGGAAAGGTCTTAAAACACGAGTGCGGACCTGTGCGGTGTTATAATAGGATCTTTCACAAGAGTGTTTAAGGCCTGAATATGTACAGTTGCGTACACTGTTTTATCTACAAACATATTCATAAATAATCATATTACAGATTTTCTTTTATACACGTTGATCAACCCAAATGTGTCAGTATGGAGAAGTCACAAACTATAAGAGATAAGGAAAATCTCTTTTTAGGAACCATGGCGTCCATTTTAGATGTAATAAACGACGAGTAATAGGGAATAGTGATCAATGTGTTCATACAAAGATTTCATACAATTGTAGGGCGTCATACAAAAATTGTCTTACCTAAGTAGACCGAGCTATTACTTATTTAGAAATACGGTTTTTAATCATTTGATATTTTGACAGTGTTTTAAGGATTTTTTTAAGTTGAGAAAAGTTTATTTACAATTTGTATTATGTATTTCGAGTTGTAACTCTATCGTAGCCAGCTTAGTCTAATGCAGAGCCCAAGGCGAGGGTACTAATTACCCCAAGTTGTCTTATGTATTGTGAAATTATCGAATATCCAATCTCACAACACTGGGGGTGCACTCCACAAAAAATGTCGCTTTCGTAACGCCTTTCTTTTTTTACATCCCAATTTTAGGCGCCTGTTTTAGTGGGGTGTTATTTCGCAACTTCGGTTTCTTATTCATAGTATAATCTAGGGTCTTATATATGTCATCAAGGTAAGTGCTATAGCCGTTACGTAAGCGACATTCTAGTTGAAAGTACTTACTGTTGAATAACTTGCTTGGCCGTTATAGTACATTACTGAAGACGCCGCGAAATAAGGGCTTGCCGGGTGAGTAGGTATTTACGGATAGTGATACGAAGCCAACAAGCCTTTTTCACAGTGTAAACTATTTGTATGTATTACAGCGCCTAGGGGCAGTTACTTTGTAGAACTACAATTCTTCATATAAATCGTTTGTAGTCGCTACCGAGTACGGTAACTGTAAACTCATGGTAAGGGCACGACTCGCAATTAGTAACTTGTTATACTCGAAGCAATTTCGCCTTTTGATCGTGCGATAATCACTTTCCCCAAAAAATAACCGACTTTATTAAGCGAAATGGATGTTCAATAACATTTATATGATTTTCTCATGGATGTCTTTGTCAGAACTAGACCAAATTGAAATGGGACAACACGGGAAGCACCATCTTTCAAATAAAAAAAAGAATCATCGAAATCGGTTCACCCAGTCGAAACTTCTCAGGTAACAAACATAAAAACAAAATACAGTCGAATTGAGAACCCTCCTCCTTTTGAAGTCGGTTAAAAATAAGAAAAAAATTTTTAACAAAAAAAAGAACCGACTTCAGTAAAACTAAAAATCCAAAAATAACCCGTTCAAGTACAGATTACATTTGACTCACCCTTTGAAGTCGATCCCAAACCACTGTTATTATATTTATATATTAAAGATTACGTGAGGTTTGGCACCGACTTCAAAGGGTGAGTCAAATGTAATCTGTACTTGAACGGGTTATTTTTGGATTTTTAGTTTTACTGAAGTCGGTTCTTTCTTTGGTAAAAATTTTTTTTTTTCGCTTTTTAGTGATTCATATAAAATACTTATGGCGGGGTGATCAGGGAGGTCTTGAACGAATGCATCTCGTTTTAATTATCTCCTAACTCCTAACCGTTAAGGAGTTGTACCTTCCATCATCAGTTCAGCATTGGAAGATGATGACTACCATATGCAAATACTTAAAAAGTTTTAAAAAATATATGAAAAATATTATGACTGCCTATAAAATTTCAGGAATTCCTTCGATTCCTCATGGATCTCGTCATCCGATCTTCACCAAAATTTTATGGGACCAACCTTGAAATGTCTATTCATGAACCTAAAAGAATTTTCCAAATCGACTCATAAATGACGGAGTTATGAGGTAACAAACATTAAAAAAAAAAAAAAAAAAAAAAAAAACATACAACCGAACTGAGAACCCCCTCCTTTTTTTGAAGTCGGTTAAAAAAGGGACAGCTATCGTTGCGACTTACATGCATGCAATTATTGATCGGAGTTTTGGCCATTTCCTGTTTATGAAATTATTTTGAACAAAAATTAAGACGTCACACAATGATTTTGATTACGACACTTGATTTTAAACATATATAGGCGGGTCGATTGAGGCAGAAAACATGACATTTTCACCCAAGGGCGTCGTCAGCCGATGGCGGGGGCAAGTGATGATCCTACCACCCTTGGCGACGCTCTTTTTACATCTAATTCAATAAAGAAGCGGGGCGGAGACGGGCGGAATTGACCTATCACCTGAGTTGAAACCTGAGTGCACCCGTTTCACTTTTGTGGACTGTATAGATGAATTACCCAATATTCTGTTTCCCCAGTCGTTTTATTTATAGTCGGGTCATAAAAAAAAAACCTAAACCTAGATCTAGGACCGACTTGGTTGGGTTAGGTTTAGGTTATTTTTTTTTATGACCCGAAACCCGACTTATGAGGAATATGTTGTACAGGTGAAGTGAACGTATGTGAACAATACGGCCTGGTAAAATTTAGTGAAAATACGATTAGAAAAAAAAACGTGTAAGAAATTAAATGCCGGCCATAATGACGAATGGAAAATAAGCAATTTGGGAAAAAACGCGAATGGTAATAAAACGACTGGGGAAACAAAATATTGGGTAATTCAACTATACAGTCAACCACAAACGAGAATGTCTCCAGGAATGATGCCGATGTAAGCGAACAGCGTTCACTTTATGGTCATCGCGTCGGTATGTCCTGGAAGTTTGGCCCTAAACTCAAGTTTTGACATTATGATTGTGTCTAGGCGTTTTCTTTGATGTATTATCGAAAAGGTTTAAATGGGTCAATCAACTTTACTGCTGCTTGTTGCCATGATGTCCCCTGGGTCACTTTTTAAAACTTCGATTTTCGGCAGCAATATTCAACAAGAACTTGGTAATTGCACCAGTTATAAGCCCATTCTTATTTAAACTATCTCTTGAAAATACCAATATTATAAATTATCAACACTTTTCTCAGAAGTTAAATCACCATTATCCCCTGGGTGACGGGACAGAATAACAACAAGAAAAAGTTGATCCACCCAAATTCATTAATTCATTATGTAATCTAATTAATTATTCTAGCTACTTAATCTATATTCTAAATTCATTATAAAACTCACCCCACACCTAGTCGAAATTTAAATAATTTAGATTATTTATTATTTACATAACTACATTTTTTAGCGACTTTACTTGTCATCGTCAAAGTTTAATTAATTTATAGTTCGATATTGCATCTGATTGCAAAGTAATCAAAGTTTGACTGGAAGAGATCGCTCTTTAGCGGCGACTTAAATGTACCTACTGTTATTGTATTAAGCGGTTTACACTCACGTGAAATTGTCAAGAACGGCCTGACATGTAAACTATATGTATGTATATGTATGAGTTAAATAAATAATCAGGGACATTCATGTCGGGCCGTTCTTGACAATTCCACGTGAGTGTAAACCGTTTAATACAATAATTAAATATGTGCCTACTGTTGAGGTTGATATCATTAAGTACCGTAGTTAGTTAACTTGAAAAGCAACCAATGTGGTTTATTGTAAAAATTTGTTAGGTACATTCATAGGGTAAATCGTCAATTTATAGCCACTCAAGAAAATGACCTTCAGAACTGGCCATAAATTTTGCATGCTTACTAGACAGAATTAGTACATAACAGTGAATTCGTTAATGCCCCAGATCGCAGGTGTGTGGCCCGAACTGAAGGAGAGGGCCATAAATATGCTATCTGGGACTTTACAAATTACTGTCCGTGGTTGGTCTACGGTTTTACGTCTTGTCTTGGGCAGGAAGTGAGATTTTCACCCTGAGTAGGGGGCAGAAAATCCACTTACGGGTTAGGGTGACGCAAATGGGTCACTTTTTAAAACTACGATTTTCCGTGGTTATATTAAGCAAAAGCTTTGCAATTTAAGCAGTTATAAGCCCATTCTTATGTAGACTATCTCCTGACAATACCAGTAATATCAGTTATCAACACTGTTTTTAGAAATTTACTATTATTCACTATTATCCCCTGGGTCACGGACAGAATAACAGCAAGAAAAAGTTGATCCACCCATATATGTTTTCTATAGTTCAGGCGAGAGATGGATGTAGGTATTTAGTTTAGTTGCACAAATATTGCAATATGTATTATCAATTTAAATGTGTAATTTAACAAAATGGCCGATTACGGGGGGGTGGCCAGTATTAAGCAATTTACCCTATTTAATGTTTTCATTATGGGCACATTTTTATCGTGACATTTTATGTAACTTTTCCAAATTCTTAATGTTCAGTCAGACGCAAACGAAAGTAGGTCCATATACATATAAGCAAATCCATTACAATTATCTTTAGAAAGGTCTTGTAAAAACCACTAACAGTACAATGCATCAGATTATACATTATTTTTGATAATTACTGTACATTACTGACTTATATACCTGTCAAAATTACCTTACAAATCCAAATCGATGCAATTTACAAATTTACATTATTATTGCTGATTAATTCATGCTTTGACTTAAATAGTCACATTTTAATTATCTAGGTATGGTGGTTCGTCGTTAACGTATTTTTGACTTATCTATTCTGTTTTATATATAAAAACAACGAGATATTTTAACATGAGACAGACGTACACTACACATAACGTTTAAATGAAACAACCGAATAAGTTCAAATAAAAATAAAAACTATCAACTGGCACAACATATTGTTTGGCATAAAATCGGTTCCGTGCCATAAATAAATAAAAAAGGCAAAAGATCTCGTATTTTGCCCCACTGAAATATTTATTTTATTCTGTTTTTAGTCTTTGTTGTCATAGCGGCAACATAAATACATCATCTGTGAAAATTTCAACTGTCTAGCTATCACCGTTCATTTAGAATTGTAATAAGTTCGATAATGTATAATTTTAATGATTGTAAATATTGTTAGAATAAGTACCCACATTTCATGCCTGTACACCTGAAAGGGTAGAATTTTGGTGAGACTTATAAATTAAGCACGTACATCTGCAAATGTAACCTATCATTCATACGCAATAAATCATTCATTCATTCATTAGATACAGGTGACAGACTGACAGTGGAGTCTTAGTAATAGGGTCCCGTTTTTACTCTTTACGTACGGAACCCTAAAAAGGATTTCAACTCTATCCTTTAACAGAAGCTTAGCAGACACTTTTAATATGGTAGAGACAGACATTTTTAATACTACCAAATAGAAAAATTGGCTTATTTAAATAAAACATTTTAAACTGATTAGGTATATAGCGTATATTCATTATTGATCCTCCCTGACGTCAACCTTTGACAACGGTAACTGGAAAGCTACCGAAACGTCAGAGGCTCTAATAATTAATAAACACAATATAATCTAGTTAAATTGTTTTATTTAAATGTGTGAAAATCGCGGAAATCGAAGAAAAGATTGGGTAATGTCCCAGAAGTAATTTTTAATGTATTGTGTACGTCGATCTCAATAGAAAATCATTATTTGTGTGTGCGACAGTAAATTGGTACTTCCTTTTTTATTGGGTTGGGTTCGTTTTTAAACAAAAAAACATTTTCAGTAATTAAAATTATATTCTAAAAAAATAAGCACCTGCGTCGCCGTAAGCTTACCATAATTAAAATTACGTAATAAAATATTAAATCATATAAAACAATTTCAATTCTTACTTCATTTTATGTACAATCAATATTTCATTGTAGAAGTTATACAATACGAACATTTTGATGTAATATAAAAAAAGTATACCTTATACGTTGTTAATACATTTCCAATTGTAAGTTGTCAAATAATAAAACATAATTATGCAAAAAATAATAGAATTAATAAACTTATTTTATTATTAGATTGGATGGTATAAAAAAAAACAATATACGTATAATATAATGTATAAACGTACATTATTTGTATTGCCGTTTTTTGATACCGACTTGACCGGATTCATGAAAATAATAGATTGTCTGATAAAGGGCTAAAATAAGCCATTGTGATACAAAGTGATTATTTGGATTAGCGAACGAAATGAGCGAGAATAAATATATCTGGACGTGTGTCACGCTTCGCGAAGTTAAAGTAACGTTTTTTTGAGCAGTTAAACTGAGAAACCTTTTTACATTATTACTAGTATTTTTTATAGGCAGACAATTCATTGTGTGACAGTCAATATTAGGTATGTGATTACTTTTAAACAAACCTAAATAATTTGCATAGGACCCTTCAAATATCATGAATTTAAATATTTTTATGTGATTAGTTTTTTAAGTCAATTCATAATTTGCGACGCAAAACATGAATCAACGCAGTTTTAAGATAAGATATTGATTGTACATAATCCTTTAATTCCACGTCTAGTACAGTGCCCTGAAAGACAGTATATCTTAATTTATTGAGAAACAAACAAGCATAAAAAAATATATATTGTGTCGTAATGGTCCGGTCAAAAGGGTGATGACCAGGCTTCGGACTTTTCATGGTATATCCCAAAAGGGCTTCTATAACCCACGCCATATTGCGGATTTTAGTGGTACTAATTTATCTAACTGACAACGACAAATTTTTGGTAACTGACGTTGAAAGTCGATGAATGTCACTGATGTATACAAAGAGGGAAGTTAAATAATGGACATGTAGGATTTCATCGGCCATCTTTGTTCATGTTCATTTCATCTCATGTTTTAATAATTTAATTTTTTTTTTTGATAAGTCTAACACGGAAGTCATGCATTGGTTATAAACCAAACAAACTGATACTGGCACAAGCTTCGAGCCGCCATATACGGATTAATAATAATAAACAAAGAGGAAACAGGACTAAAATATTCCGCAAGTGTTTAAGTATTTTTTCAAGTATTATTTAATAGGATTCAGTATTCATTTCGCAAGAAGAACGAAGCATTGAACAGCCTTCCGGTGAACAATTTTTTGAATCTTGGTTAATGACAAATCCTTGACAAATCACTATCGCCGTTTAGTAATGCAAATATATGACATATGTATATTATTGCCATATGAATGCTGTTTGTAGCGCCACTATCCCTGGGCCGGACCGACGCTCGCTAGGCTATAATATTATATATTTTAAATTTTCTAAGCTTGTTGTTTTTATTTTGTGTATACTTTTGATTTTAATTATTATTTTATTTTATTTTGATTTTATGTTTTAAAGACGTGGCGCGCTCAAATGTTTGCACGCCTGCAGGCAGAATATATGTTATAAACGTTAAGTAATAAAAGATCTGTTGTGTATTCAATATTCATGCAACCATTACAGAGATCAAGGCTCAAAGAAAAGTTCAGAGTTCAATTCCCGGTCTCTACCACATGTTTTTTTTTTAAATGTAATCCATAATCATTATTATTTGTATTCCAAATACTTTGGAATTATGTGATTATTCTGGTGAAAATCCCCAAGTATCAAATCACTGAAAGGGGTTTTATAATATTACAAACTCGTACATTTAACCATTTCAATGTGAGATTTAATGTTTTTTTATAGATCTTGTAGAAAAATATTGTATATGCATTTATGCATAACAATTGTCATTTTACTTTACTACATCATAGTTTGTCGTAATAATTAATTTAAAATCCAACCAGGGTCATTATGTTACTGAATTCACACAAAATAAATAACACACAATAATAATAATTACACGGAATAAATATCTTTCAGGGCCTTGTGCTAAAAGTAAATCCATTTCAATTAAAAAAACAACTAAATAATCACAGATGCCAAATTAAAAAAATATAGATTTTCCACATTTCGCTTAAATAATAACTTAAAAATAAAACTTTATCCATAATACTTGCGAGATATTCCATTTAAAACAACATTTTTCCTTAACTCATAATTATATTTTAAAACTGTAGTCAGATTCTATAGTTACTGTTCCTATAATAATTAATAATTATGTCAAATTATCAATATTTGCAGTGTATAAACAAAATTTCATCACAGATCTTTACAAAATCACTGGTTTTAATACTTTTTTGCTAATTTATTTCTTCGTTCATAGTATGGAGGGTGGAATACAAGAATTATGTTTATACAAACTGCGTCGGGCGGTGTTACCCGCTCGTCCCACGGGAACACTACATTTTTTTGGGATAAAAAGTAGCCTATGAGTTCCAGGGTGTCAGCTATCTTCATACGAAAATTTATTGAAATTGGTCCAGCCGTTTGAGTGTGAAGAAGTAACAAACACACTCACAAATTTTCACCTTTATTATATTAGTGTGATACCCATCCATACTAGTAGGCACCCGCAAATTCATCCGCGTTTTTTTTCTTCGCCGTAAACGGCTAAAACGTATCCTATAACCATCTTTGTATGTCCAGCTATCCCTGTACCAAAAATGATTAAATTCCGTCCAGCCGTTTCGGCGTGATACGAGGACAAAGGAAATTATGCCCAGCAGATGGCGCCAGGCTGGCACCGCGCACTCATACAAAACAAATGACGACCCTGCATCACGCTATAAAGACTCATCTGAATTGATGATCACACCTAAAATGTTATAATAGTATAGAAGGGTCCTAATATTTTCCCATATAAGATACTACCTGAGTCCAGCGGTGTTAGCCAATCATCCCACGGGAACACTAAATTTAATCGGGATGAAAAGTATCATATGTCCTTCCCGGGTCTCTAACTATCTCCATACCAAATTCCATCTAAATCGTTTTAGCGGTTTAAGCGCAAAGAGGTAACGTACAGAAAGACTTTCGCTTTTATAATATTAGTATGCATTGCTTGTATTCTACTCTCCATATTTTGACAGTCTTCCATAGTCTCCGATATAAGCACCAAATAAAAAAACAAATATCCTAATAAAGTTGGCAAATATTGATAATTCCACAATACACTTAAAATCATATTCAGACATGTATAATTTCGATGATATTCCCTAGGATCCTGATTATATAATAAACAATAAATACAGTACATTTTTGTCACACTCAATCCCGTTAGTAATGAAGAGGAAAAGGAATTTGAGATTTGTCTGAATATTTAGTTGATTATTAGTTATATTTACTTCATTTTATCCGGGGGGTAGGTAGCTGAAGAGTCTATACTTGTCCCTTATGTGAGGTCGCACATCGTCTTTCTGTAATAAATAAAATTACAATAAGTATTCTATCAGATATAAAACCATCAGATATAACCCTTTGAGCACCAAGCGCCAAAGCACTTCAATGTGCCACTGACTCCAAACAATAAAAAAAGCCGGTCAAGTGCGAGTCGGACTCGCGCACCGAGGGTTCCGTACAAATACTTTCCATCCTTAAGTGGTTAAGTTAAGTTTGCACCTGGTATGTATAGCGCTCCATACAAATGAGGTGCAAAGTTAACGCAACCAACCCGTTTGTTGTATGGGAGCCCCCCTTAAATATTTATTTTATATTATTTTTAGTATTTGTTGTTGTAGCGGCAATAGAAATACATCATCTGTGAAAATTTCACCCGTCTAGCTATCACCGTTCTTGAGATACAGCCTGGTGACAGACGGACGGACGGACGGACGGACAGCGAAGTCTCAGTAATAGGTTCCCGTTTTTACCCTTTGGGTACGGAACCCTAAAAAAAGTGCTCCAAAATCAACAGAGATTGAAAAACACAGATAGTGGTTTGAATTAGCATGTTTTTGACCATTGAAATTTTTGACGTCAATAGGCGTCGTTGGCGTCAGTGGCACGGATTCCCGATGACGTGATTCGCCGTCTTTGGCGGTCAAAGGGTAAACTTGCCAAGTAACACACATAATCTGTATAGCACGTAATAAGTAATAGTGCATACTGCAGCCGCCGGGATAGAAGAGCTTGCCGGGTGAGTAGGTATAGACGGATAGTGATACGAAGCCGGCAAGCCCTTTTCACGGCCAAGGCATGTATAGTGCTTTTCTCAAACATATGCAATGAAATTAAAAAAATACACCACTCAAAAAAATATAATTCAGCTGTTTAGCCTGTTCATGAACGAGTAGCTGAGTTGAGCTGTCATCAAATACCGTATTGGCTGAATTGTCTACAGCGTGGGTATTTAATACGGGCATATAATGTATAAGTCCAACCAAGCAACAACGTACTTAGTCCAACAAATGAACGGTGACATGGTATGTCATGACGTTAATTAATGTGGATTGCGTGTTCAATTATTTCGCATGAAAAAAAAAATCTAATTATGTAAAGAAACCAATGTAAATAGGATCCCTGGGTCCGATACTAATCGTCATTACAAAACAAAAAAAAAAAACAAAAAAGAAGTTTATTTGGTTTTTACAATGTTTGTAGCTAGATATAAGGTTGGAACCTTCCATTAAGCATATAGATGCTTGTCTCAATATATGCCGTATTAAATACCACGCTGTATAGCGGGCAAGCCGGTGGGAATCGGGTACTATTGACGCCAGTTCATCAAATCATGACGACACTCAGTGGTATGAATTCCTAAACCACAACACGTACCGTGGTCAAATTCTCGAGGAACGGCAGCAACTTTAGCAGCTCGTTGTCGCTGCGGTCCACGAACCAGCTGTCGATGGGGATCCCATTCTCCAACTGGTACCCGAACGCCTGACGAAACAACATGTGAGTGAGTAAACTAATATTTAACCCTTTGACCGCCGAGCGGCAAAGCAATTCACCGTGCCACTGACGCCAAACCAAAAAAAAGTGCTCCAAAATCAACAGAGGTTGAAAAACACAGATAGTGGTTTGAATTAGCATGTTTTTGACCACTGAAATTTTTGACGTCAATAGGCGTCGTTGGCGTCAGTGGCACGAATTCTCGATGACGTGATTTGCCGTCTTTGGCGGTCAAAGGGTTAAGAAAACTTGTCCATTAATGCAGTGAGTCTTGAAATGAAATGAAATTAAATGATTTATTTAATGCATGTGGGAAATCGGGTAACATTTGCAGTCATCATTGCAATACATCGTATCACGAAACCCTACATTTTCAGGCGTACATACATTTTAGAATAATAATATAGAAACAACGAAATTAATTAATTTAAATGTCAGTACGAGAATGTGCAATGCAAAATAATATCATAATTTTAATTAAATACATAATAGGTCAAATAACGTCATCCAAATAATCATTAACACCACAGACCATATACTCCGTGATTAACACTATAGTAACATTTATGTACCAGTCATGTCTTAACATTTTTTTTGAACAGATGTATATTTTGACATTTAAAGCTTAGTGGTAGCATGGAAAACAAACAACATTTCTTTTTTTTTTTATATCGGACAACCTCACACATATTAATTTAGTCCCACAGTAAGCTCTAGTAGGCTTGTGTTATGGACACTAGACGACGATAAACATACTTATACAGATAAATACATACTTAAATACAAATAACATCCATGACCCAGGCACAAATATTCGAGTTCATCACACAAATATTTACCCTTGCCGGGATTCGAACCCAGGACCGTAGGCTCAGTAGGCAGTTGCTTAACCACTGCGCCAACCGCGCCGTCAAACCATTGAATTGACTTGTAAAATGACTATTATCAATAAAAAAATCTAATCTAATCTTTACAATGAAGCGAAAAATTTAAAAATTTAATGGTTCAGACAGGATTCGAACCTGCGTTTCCAACGGCTTTCCGGGCCAACACGGGCGTCCTACCAACTGGACCACCGAACCAGATGTCAGAGCCATTGATTCTTTCAACTAGTTCCATCAACATGCCTTAGGGTGGCATCGTAGCGCCATTGTCGCTTCATTGTAAACATTTGGTTTACTTTAGCAGACGTTACTGCTTTAATAAAAATAACTAATCTCATCATCATCAACTCAGCCATAGGACGTCCACTGCTGAACATAGGCCTCCCCTTTGGACTTCCATATATACCGGTTGGAAGCGACCTGCATCCAGCGCCTTCCGGCGACCTTTATAAGGTCATCTGTCCATCTTGTAGGTGGACGCCCTACGCTGCGCTTGCTTGTCCGAGGTCTCCACTCGAGCACTTTTCGGCCCCATCGGCCATCTAATACTAATCTAATCTAATTGAGTCATGTACCTGTGGGCTGTTGTCCACTATGACCGTCTTGCGGAGATCGCGGCCCAGGATCGACAGGTCCTTCACGTAATTCCCGTTCACCAGCAGACAGTGTTCCCGGAACAACCTGGGGACAAATAGAAAACACTTTTATTGATGACTTTCTAAATTGTAGAAAGAAAGAGATACATTTATTCGGGAATGAAACATAATTACATACTTAAATAGTGACTAATAAAAATAAAAATTGGGCAAGTGCGAGCCCGACTCGCGCATGAAGGGTTCCGTACCTATACATATATATAATGTATCAAGTTTGTTGTATGGGAGCCCCCCTTAAATATTTATTTTATTTTATTTTTAGTATTTGTTGTTATAGCGGCAATAGAAATACATCTTCTGTGAAAAGTTCAACTGTCTAGCTATCACCGTTGTTGAGATACAGCCTGGTGACAGACGGACGGACGGACCGACGGACGGACGGACGGACGGACGGACGGACGGAGGGACGGACGGACGGACGGACAGCGAAGTCTCAGTAATAGGGTCCCGTTTTTACCCTTTGGGTACGGAACCCTAAAAAACTCTACACCAAACCATTGTGGATGTAACGAATTGTTAACCATGCTGAAAGCAATTGAATCAAAAACCGGTCAAGTGCGAGTCGGACTCGCGCACCGAGGGTTCCGTACAAACACTTTCCATCCTTAAGTGGTTAAGTTAAGTTTGCACCTGGTATGTATAGCGCTCCATACAAATGAGGTGCAAAGTTAACCCAACCAATCCCTTTGTTGTATGGGAGCCCCCCTTAAATATTTATTTTATTTTATTTTTAGTATTTGTTGTTTTAGCGACAACAGAAATACATCATCTGTGAAAATTTCAACTGTCTAGCTATCACCGTTCTTGAGATACAGCCTGGTGACAGACAGACGGACGGACGGACGGACGGACGGACGGACAGCGAAGTCTCAGTAATAGGGTCCCGTTTTTACCCTTTGGGTACGGAACCCTAAAAACGACGCCGAGAAAAAAGGACTTGCCGGGTGCCGTATAGACGGCCGACCGTAAGGAAGCTGGATAGTCGGTAAGCCCTTTTCACGGCTAAGGCATTTAGAGGTGTAGTATTTTTCTCAAACATATGCAATGAAATAAAAAATACAGACAAAAAAAATATAATTCAGCTGTTTACGCCATGTTTAAAAAAAAACTTCACGGCTTATGCATTAAATTTTATATGAAATTCCTTTACCGTTCTCTCGAGGTGTTCCGCCCGAAACGTGATACTACGAAGCTTGTATAACGCACGTTATGACGACATTAATTCACCGCCGTATGTAACGTAACTTCGTCTTGCGTATTGTTGTACATGCGTGGATCCACTTTTTCTTGTTGTTATTCTGTCCCGTCACCCAGGGGGCAATGCTGATTAAGCTTCTTAGAAAAGTGTTGATAATTTATAATATGGGTATTTTTAAGAGATAGTCTAGATAAGAATGGACTTATAACTGCTGCAATTACAAAGATTTTGTTCATTATTGCCACCGAAAATCGTAGTTTTAAAGAGTCGCCCAGGGGACATCACCATGGCAACAAGCAACAGAGTGAAATTGATTGACCCACCTGTACTTGTAGTTTTAAAGAGTCACCCAGGGGACGTCACCATGGCAACAAGTAACAGAGAAAAATTGATTGACCCACCTGTACTTGTAGTTTTAAAGAGTCACCCAGGGGACGTCACCATGGCAACAAGCAACAGAGAAAAATAGATTGACCCTTGTAGTTTTAAAGAGTCACCCAGGGGACGTCACCATGGCAACAAGCAACAGAGAAAAATAGATTGACCCTTGTAGTTTTAAAGAGTCACCCAGGGGACATCACCATGGCAACAAGCAACAGAGAGAAATAGATTGACCCACCTGTACTTGTAGTTTTAAAGAGTCACCCAGGGGACGTCACCATGGCAACAAGCAACAGAGAGAAATAGATTGACCCACCTGTACTTGTTGTTTTAGAGTCACCCAGGGGACGTCACCATGGCAACAAGCAACAGAGAGAAATAGACTGACCCACCTGTACTTGTTGTTTTAGAGTCACCCAGGGGGCAACACCATGGCAACCAGCAACAGAGAGAAAGAGATTGACCCACCTGTACTTGTTGTTTTAGAGTCACCCAGGGGGCAACACCATGGCAACAAGCAACAGAGAGAAAGAGATTGACCCACCTGTACTTGTTGTTTTAGAGTCACCCAGGGGGCAACACCATGGCAACAAGCAACAGAGAGAGATAGATTGACCCACCTGTACTTGTTGTTTTAGAGTCACCCAGGGGGCAACACCATGGCAACAAGCAACAGAGAGAGATAGATTGACCCACCTGTACTTGTTGTTTTAGAGTCACCCAGGGGGCAACACCATGGCAACAAGCAACAGAGAGAGATAGATTGACCCACCTGTACTTGTTGTTTTAGAGTCACCCAGGGGGCAACACCATGGCAACAAGCAACAGAGAGAGATAGATTGACCCACTTGTACTTGTTGTTTTAGAGTCACCCAGGGGGCAACACCATGGCAACAAGCAACAGAGAGAGATAGATTGACCCACCTGTACTTGTTGTTTTAGAGTCACCCAGGGGGCAACACCATGGCAACAAGCAACAGAGAGAGATAGATTGACCCACCTGTACTTGTTGTTTTAGAGTCACCCAGGGCGCAACACCATGGCAACAAGCAACAGAGAGAGATAGATTGACCCACCTGTACTTGTTGTTTTAGAGTCACCCAGGGGGCAACACCATGGCAACAAGCAACAGAGAGAGATAGATTGACCCACCTATACTTGTTGTTTTAGAGTCACCCAGGGCGCAACACCATGGCAACAAGCAACAGAGAGAGATAGATTGACCCACCTGTACTTGTTGTTTTAGAGTCACCCAGGGGGCAACACCATGGCAACAAGCAACAGAGAGAGATAGATTGACCCACCTGTACTTGATCCAGCGTCGCTCGGGGTCCAGTAGGTTGAGCAGCCGGTCGGCGTACACGCGCTTGCTGGCGGTGAACAGGATCACCTCGTAGGCGCGCGACACGCGCGACAGGAACTCGGCGAAGTGCGGCCGCGTGCGGACGAACACCTGGACAGATCGGAGTTCATTCATGCTTCCCTATCTCTACACATTTTTAGGGTTCCGTAGTCAACTAGGAACCCTTATAGTTTCGCCATGTCCGTCTGTCCGTCTGTCCGTCCGCGGCTTAGCTCCGTGATCATTAGTACTAGAAAGCTAAAATTTGGTATGAGTATGTTTATGTATAACGCCGAAAGAACGGTAAAATAAAAATTAAAAAATATTTTTTTTTTCTGGTACCTCTAGAACACCTAAAGTGGGAGTGTTTTTTTTTTTCTTTTCAACACTGGTGTGTGGGGTGTCGTTGAATAGGTCTTGTAAAAATAATAGGGGTCTTCTAACATTATTTTTGGATAAATTCAGCAGTTTTGTAAATATTCGCTCCGAAAACAAAAAGAAAAGTGTCCCCCCCCCCCCCCCTCTAACTTTTCAACCACGGGTCAAAAAAAATCGGAAAAATTCATGTAAATAAGGCCTTATAAGTACTTTCAATGAAAACTATATTGAACAAAATCGGTCGAGCCGTTTTTGAGTTATCGCCAAATTTCATATTTTTTCTTTGAAAGGACGTAAGTTGACTTCCAGAAGGTAATAAGTGATTACAGTTTCTAGGGCGTTTACGACCTTTTTATAGAGCTTAAAATCTTTCTTAACTTAAACCTCGGGCTTACAACAGCAGTTTATTGTGAAGGATGAGCTACTACGGAACCCTACACTGAGCGTGGCCCGACATGCTCTTGGCCGGTTTTGTAAACTAAGCTCATCCACTTAAGAACTCAATACCATTGAGTGGTTAACCACAAATTAAGATAACGAGCTCGTAGTAAAAGCAGATTGTAACCGCCTTGGAAGGTAATATAAATTATCGGCTCTATTTCCTAGGACATTAGACTACAAAATACACTAACAGAATAATATTGATCCTAACTTTTTTGGAATTTTACAACCTCTCAACAAGAACGTACTGTCTAGAAAAAGGACTATGAACTCTCATCATCAACCTAACCTTTTTTGTCAGTAACTTAATGGCAGTTACGAGAACAAAAGCAGATAGGATTGCATTAGACACAATACCATTGCGAACGCAGGTAAGTGGATGAGCTTAGTTTAAATAATTTCTACTATACCTATATCTCTATACTCAAACTGGAAAGCCAGCCAAGGCTATCTACCATCTGCCTCCAACGTCTGCTACAATACTTAGGTCACATAGCTCGCAAAGACCCTGGCAATTTGGAGACTGATGGTCAAGGGAAAGATAGACGGCACCAGACCACAGGGTAATGCCCAATGCGATGGTGTGATCAGATATCCATCAAAGGCGATACGACGTTAAGCCGCTCGCTCTAGAAAGCAACCGACAGGGAGAAGTGGAGAGCTGCTATCAAAAATTTAGGTGCAGTGAGGGACCAACTTAGAATAAGAGATCTCTATACCGGGTGATCAATCAGGGTCAGTACGGAGAAGTCAGAAAGGGCTCGTCGAGAACTCATGTCATATTTAGCCTACTTTTGTTTTTATGTCCTGATCGAATCAGAAACACGGAATTCTACACTCCAAAACTGGTATAGCGGACGTGGGTGTCAAGACCGCAAAACTGAAACGGCACTGGGCTGGTCATTATCTGTCGCATGCATCCAGAAAGGTGAGCCACAATAGCAATAGACCCCAATGGATCCCACAAGATGGATGCCGGAACGGAGGCAGACCGAAAAGGAGATGGCGGGACGATCTGGACGTGTTCTGCAGAGAATGGCAGAACCACACTGGCAATAGGGTCAAGTGGAGAAAAGAAGGGGACGCAGTGGGACACCTAAATATGCTATTACGGAAGACCAGCGTTGCGACATCTCCTGGATGCCGTAGCATATGCTGAGTGGTGTCCTTTTGGGATCTGACATGACAGCACCATTTATCTGTATTTCGTTATTTTAAATTATTTTGTTTTACTTTCTCTGTCTACCCATTGTTTAGATTTAAGTTTGTATATGTTTTCTTATATTAAGTATGTTTGAGCTGTATGATCTGTCTTTAGTCATTATTGTTATTATTTATGGTTTTGGTACTGTTAAGTTTGTCTCAATAAATTTATTTTCTTTCTTTATTAAAAAATAATAATAATATTACCGTGTATCGGCAGTCCTGGAACAGCACCGGGAAATGGAAGCTCGCGTCTGGCAGCTCCTGGAGAGAGCAGTGCACCAACGTCTCGTCCAAGTCCAACACCTGGAACCAAACACATGTCAACAACGGTTACCTATCTGAATCAGTAAATATAATAAATATTATAATAATAAATATATATTAAGGGACAATCATACACAAATCGACCTAGTCCCAAACCAAGCAAAGCTTGTACTATGGGTACTAGACGACGATATACATAATATATAAATACATATATAGATAACATCCATGACCCAAGAACAAATATTTTGCACAAATAATTGCCCCGGCCGGGATTCGAACCCGGGACAGCCGACTCAGTAAGCAGGTGTCTACCAACCGAGCCAAACGGGTCGTCAGTAATCCTAATATGTTTCTTAATTTAAGTTGTTTTTCTTATAGTTTGTATCTATAATATATTTTTTTATTAATTGCATAAAGCTGCTAAATGGATGTTTTTGTACGCCAACTGGCAGGCAAAACATAGTGTTACTTTATATTTTTGTTCCGCCTATATTCACCTGTTTTACAAAATAAAACACTTTGACTTTAATTTTTGTTTCCCATCTATAACGTTTCGCCAAATTGTCATTCGTCTTTGTGTTTTCAGAATAATTATATAACAAACCTAACCTAACCTAATGGGTTTTTAGAACGATGTTTATAAAATCCTGAAAATAATATTACGCGTTTTAAGAAAAAAATACTTTCAGTCATATAAAAATATTGTCGGGTGCGTCATTTCTTAGAAAAACATTTGACATATTTACAATTATGACCGAACATACGTTAAAAAAAATGAATCATCAAAATCGATTCATAATTGGCGTAATGATCGCGTTACATACAAAAAAAAGTCAAATATAGCACTTTCTCCTTTTTTGAAGTCGGTGGAAAAGTGATTCTCAATACAACGTATGTACACCTGAAAAAATTGACAATGTACATTCACGGTCTTGTTCTGTCTTATGAAATTTAATCTCAAAAATGTAGCCCATTTCCCACATTTTATACATTTGATAAATTATTCGTTCATTAATTGAAATCATCAATTAATTAATTTAAATCATTCATTCATTCATTCATTAAAACATACAAAACATTAATTCACATGATCAAATCATTCATTGATTCATTCATTAAAATCATTCATCCATTCATTCATTCATACAATTTTAAAATGCTATTATAGTTAGTTGTTTTGTTATGTATGGTTGCGAATGAGTAATACTATTCTTTAATCGTTAAGATTCTATACAAATATTTAGAACAGCGCCATCTCTCTCGCAGTCTTCACACTTGCTGTAAAGCAATGGGAATTGGGGATCGTGCGTGTAAAACGCACATCCTAGGGTATGGCTAATGCGCATAAGCATTTCAAAAACATATATGACGCAGAGGGCGCTCCAGTAGCGTAAAAGAATTAAGGGATGAAATGAAAGATTTGGTGTGATATTGACGTAGCGATCGGATAGCTCAGTTGGAAGAGCAATGCGCCGGAAACGCAGAGGTCGCGGGTTCAAATCCCGCTTCGATTGTAGTAGATCGCATTCAATTTTTCTTTCTTAAGACTGCACCGAGCGAAATGTGAAAAAATAGGCAGTTGCCGTTAAGTAGATAACGTCAACACTAATTGTTTAATCAATTTCTAAACTATATATTTAGCATTTCGAGGAATGTGTTAACAACTTCTCCTTGGAAAAATTATAAGATTATTAATATTTTACCCTAGAGAACTAAGTAAAGTTGGACGAAAATTGTAAAATCGTAAGCAGGCATTAAGTGTTTTTTTATACTTTAACAATGGAAATCTATTCTGATTTTCAGTTAAAAAAAAAGATGAATGTTTACATTACAATTTATCCGCATGAAATATTTCAATTATTGTTTGGTGTTAAAGTTCCAGATTTATCAAAAAGTGCTTTTAATTCTCCATACATTTTTACTATGGCGGCCGCGCGCCGATTTAAATACGCATTCCCCGCGCTCTATGGTTCAGTCGCAAACGCTGGGCGCCCTCTTAATTTACCCGTGTCATTATTTATAATACAATTCTTACCAGACTGAAGTCGGGGCTGGTCCTGGTCTTGAGCGGCAGCGCGGGGCAGCGCGCGCGCAGCGCCCCCGTCGCCACCGTCTCCAGCGGCGGCAGCTGCAACCATACACCGTTGGTTCGTACAACCACAAAACGGACAGGTACAGAAATCTATTCTATTCTATTTTTTATATATAAAAAAAAAATGGCTACTGCCCATTGGGTCAATTTTGCCAGTGTCAAAGTTGACGAACGTTGTACGGTGAGTTGAGCTTTTTGTAAAGTGATAGCGATTTACAAAGAACCACGCGGTCTACCGGGCCTTGACCCAAGAAGGGCTATGTACGCTTTAAGTTGAATTCTTCATTAACTATTCACTCATACGGTAGTTCACTGCACAATAGACTATCAATACTACACATTGAACAACCAAAATGAATAAATAACGGATAACTAAACTTAAAGGCATGCGGCCATCTTAAGTCACAAACCGGAAAACGGTACAGAAATCAATCTACATACAAGCGCGCCCGAGCATACGCACACATAGACATTGCTCACCACAGACAACCCCCACTACACGGAGCATGTAAGGCGGCCCGCGCGCACCAACGATATGGTACGGCAGAACATTAAACTATCAACACGGCGGCCACCGCTTAGTTGCGTCCATTTTTATGATCCATGCGTACGTCAACGAAAAAAGAAATTAAATAAATAACATGGTAAATTGTAGTGTTAAGTGGTGTAGAGAGACCTCATAAACTTGGACGCAACTAAACGGTGGCCGCCGTGTTGATAGTTTAATGTTCTGCCGTACCATATCGTTGGAGCGCGCGGGTCGCCTTACATGCTCCGTCTAGTGGGGGTGGTCTGCGATACAACCACAAAACAGATAGGTACAGAAATCAATCTACATTAGGGTGGTCCAAAAATTTTTTTTTTTAATTTCAGGTTGGCCACCCCCGTAATTTGTTACACCTTCCCCTTATATTACTTATGTTAAATCACAGATTCCCAACTTACTTGCAAGATAGTTCTCAAGGTGATCAAAGTTTTAAAAATTGTTCTTATTTGTGAAATAAATATGGTTGTTTTTAATAAATATTATTGTTTGTAATAAACGTTAATATGTAATTATTTAGTGATAACTTGTTTTTACCTAACAAAAACCTTTCAAGTGAACATATCACTTGTCCTCGACTCCTAACTTGCTTGCAAGACAGTGCTCAAGGTGATCAAACATTTAAAAATTGATCAAATTATAGTAATAAACAAATTATAGTAATAAATATTTGTAGTAAATAATGATTATTTGTAGTAAATAATGATTATTTGTAGTAAATAATGATTATGTGTAATAAATGTGATTTTGATTTGTAATAAAAGCCCGTGTACTAATTACTTATAGGGCTATAAAAAATACCTTTTAAATGAATCTTTAAGACAAAACTTAAAAAAAAAAAAAAAAAATTACGAAGGCGAACTATGCGATATGGTTGCTGGTTTTGTATTTATGACGAAACCTGCGCTGTGTATATAATATTTGGATGCATTTTATTAGGTTTTGGAATACAATAGGATAGTGGACTCATTTTTGTAATATATTTGAAACGGTTTATAAATGATCTTACTAGCTCAAAACCATGTAGGGTTTGTATTTTTAAGAGATACAAAATTAAACTGTATTAAAAAAAACATGAACAGACAAAAACGCCGACCGCCATTTTGCCTTTAAGCTTATCTGTGGCGTGACGTAGAATACTGAGTAAATAAACAGAAGAGCTACTTCGATGTTCGAAATTCGACCAGATAGATAGTGCCATCCCGCTCACTCAAATATACTGTCATAAAGAGTATTCTGGCAGTGCCCCCCATCTGTACCGTGGGAACCCAGAACGATACCTACACGTCGCCTGTCGTGGCCGACACGCTTAGCCAGTCGGTTGCCACACGCGCTCACGGCCGGACGCCGCCGGTCGCGCTATAAAATCACCAAAAAAATGCCTTCGTCGCGAATGAGACAAACGCGCTGCAGTGTTGCGGGGTGTAAAAACATAAAAGCAACAGACATTTATCCTTTTTTTCTTTGCCGACAAACGATGAAATGTTACTAAAAATTCTTAGAACTTAATAAGCACCTACCTAGAAACGCATTGCATACACTGTTATAACAGATACATGTTGAATAAATAAACCTACCTACTTAATATACTTAAATTCATAGAAAACATCCACTACTTATATCAAAAAGTGACAATAATTTACTCACTTAGATTTACCAAATCAGTTTAGTGTGGCGGGAGAGTGCATTGCACGGCCTAAAAAGGGCGTAAACGTCGGCGTTGTTCTTGACACTTAAGACCTTTTGCAAGGAATGCATTCGCAAAGATGAAACGCGTGATCAGATTATTATAAAACAACTTGTACCTAGTGACTGTTTCGAAGCTTGTAATGCTAGTATTATACAATATGTAACACATTATATATAGGCACCTACCAAACTTTATTTAGTAAATACCTACTGTCATCGGGATATATTTAGGTTACTTAGGTACCTACACAGAGAGTTGTTTTTGTTTCAGGTTTCTGGTATGTTCAGATAGAATAGGTAGGTAAGATTCCGATATACCTACTCGGAAATTAAAACGATTTTGATGGTGTGCCGCAGCGCATGTGAATACCTATTTCTAGTAGGTACCTAATGATAATTAAATTTGACTAATAAATGTAAATAAATCGATCGTATTTTCATTTATCTTGACTTTTTATAAAATCATTTCTAAGCGGTGTCAACCCTAGCCTCGTTTTGCCGGCACGTGCGGCCAACGACCCGCGCGTTCAAGGTCGCTCCATTGTTAAATTGAGTAGGCATGAAAAGCAGTAGGTATTTGCCTTTTTATTCAGACATGGGTATCTGTTCGAAGAACTATTATATTAATCTGTGATTCTGGCATTTCACAAAGAGTAGCTGTGATTTAGCTGTCATCAAGTACCGTATTTCGCGTTTGCGACGTACCTGTTTGATGAACAAATACGGGTCAAAAGCGTCGACCCACGAGGATATCTGCTCGCAATCCACACGGTTACTGCAAGACGATATGACATCGGCAGCCTCCTCCTATACAAAAACGAACATTTCAACGGAAAATACACAAAAACCTAATGTTTACAATGAAGCGAAAAATTTAATGGTTCAGACAGGACTCGAACCTGCGTTTCCAACGTTTTCCGGGCCAACACGGGCGTCCTACCAACTGGACCACCGAACCAATGTCAGAGCCATTGAATCTTTCAGCCAGTTGCTTTAACATGCCTTAGGGTGGCATCGTAGCGTCATCTACCGTAAAGATTTAGACTTTATAGTGGGCACCATCGTCTCAAATTTGTTGAGAATCGATAGTAACGATGTGCTACACCCAAATTAATTATTTTTATTAAAGCAGCAAGGTCTGCTAACGTAAATCAAATGTTTACAATGAAGCGAAAAATTCAAAAATTTAATAATTTAATGGTTCAGATAGGATTCGAACCTGCGTTTCCAACGTTTCATTGTAAACATTTGGTTTACATTAGCAGACGTTACTGCTTTAACAAAAATAATACACAAAAACCGAACCATTATTTTAATTGATAGTAAAAATCTGTCACTTTTCTCAACGAAATGAAATAATTTATTCGGGTGCGTCTCTTTCTTAGAACATAAGTTTGGTAGAATTTTCAGATTGTATAGAGATTGTACGAATCTACCGGCATTTCTCAAGAGGAGACTGCTGTTGAGAAGAAAGCCGAAAGAAACTCAACAGTAAGTAATTTTTTTCGTAAAACACTGATTTTAATCTGAATTACAAACTTTAGTAACATACTCCGCGATTTTCGGTGCACAAATGTGATAAAAAAAAAACTATTAAAAAGAATATTGTTTACCTCTAGATCTGAAGGCGGCTGTTCATCATGACAGGTGAGTGACGACTCGTCAGCGGTGATGTCCGAAGTACTCTAAAAATAAAAACTAATTACTTAAAGATTCCCATTCCATATTGACGCTAGAGATAGTTAGAGCTGAGATACAAGATGGTTGAGTCACAAAAGGTTTAACCGAGTTACCCCATGTTATGATGCCATAATGTATTGTAGAAACTACATACTCGTAGTATTATTACTTCTGTTTTTTGGTTTGTTTTCTGCCTCTCAATATCGTTTAGAGATCATTCATTTATTTATTCATAAACAATGTACATTGTATAAATTTATGAAACATGTAATGTCTCATTTTTTTAAATGTGGGTACACCACAATTTTTATTTAAGCCTTTAATACAAAGATCAAAGCTTAAAGAAAAATTGAAAAAGGAGCTACCTGGAGGACGAAGCCGAGAATCAAACCCGGTACCTCTGTATTGCAAGTCAAGTGCGTTAACCACTTCGCTACCCGAACTCCAGCCAACCTTTTAAATTTTTCCTTATGCTTCGTTTGTCGATCTTTGCATTGTTTATTTGATACATTTTCTTCCAATATCCCATTGTTAAATTTACAATTATACTATTAATAAGATAGTGTAGGATTTAACTTCGTTAAACAGCAGGTTGGAATCCGCTGCTTGGGCCACTCATCTCTGCGTGATTTCATGCAGAAAGCCCGCACCAACAGGGCTTCGAGATTATCTTAGACACTGTCTTAGAGGGATAGGATCGCTCCAGGTATCAGCACCTTTAGCATAACCGTCATACGGGACTATTTCTCGCGCGAGATAACTACTCCTCTTTCTGTGCAGTAATGTGAGAAAGTGACTGGTAGCGCTATGTCGCGCGACAAGAGTCGCGAAGCATAGATGTCCTAGACAGGCTGGGTAACATAAGTTTAATCGAGTTACCCCATATTACTGTGCCATAATGTATTATAGACGCAAGACATCCATGATATCCTTGCACTGTTATTTAGTTTGCGATTTGCCTTATATCATCTAGAGATCGTGTAAGTTTCCACTTACCCCACCCGCTCTGCTTAGGCCACTAAGCTCTGCGTGATTTCATGCACATAGCCCGCACCAACAGGGTTTCGAGGTTATCTTAGACACTGTCTTAGAGGGATAGGATCACTCTAGGTATCAAAGTAACAAAAGCTTAATCGAGTTACCCCATATCACTGTGCCATAATGTAATGTAGACGCAACACATCCATGATATCCTTGCGCTGTTTTGTACCTTGTGATTTGCCTTATGACTAGGCATCGGACTTCTAATAGCACGGTAAGACTTTAGAGAGCTATGAAACCGATATTAACATTATTAAAATACAATTCATACTACTCAATACTCATACTCAATAGTGTATTTAATCGCAATTTAAATTGTATAGTTTAGGACAAAGTCAGAAGAATATTCAAAGACCTGATTTGTGTCGGAATTGTTTTTTTCGTCATCGCTCTCTAAAGTCTTACCGTGCTATGAGAAGTCAGATACCTACTTATAAGGCAGATCACAAGGTAAAAAACAGCGCAAGGATATCTGGATGTGTTGCGTCTACAATACAGTATGGCACAGTAATATGGGGTAAATCGATTAAGCTTTTATTACCCTGATACCTAGAACGATCCTCTCCCTCTAATACAGTATCTAAGATAGCCTCGGAGCCCTAAGCAGCGTTTCCCAACCCGCTGTTTAACCCAAGTTAAATCCTACACGATCTCTAGATCCTACACGATATACCGTCTAGTGTTTGTGTGGTTTCCACTTACCCAACCCGCTGCTTAGGCCACTAAGCTCTGCGTGATTTCATGCACATAGCCCGCACCAACAGGGCTTCGAGGTTATCTTAGACACTGTCTTAGAGGGATAGGATCGCTCCAGGTATCAGCACCTCTCGCATAACCGTCATACGGGACTATTTCTCGCGCGAGATAACTACCCCTCTTTCTGTGCAGTAATGTGAGAGAGTGACGGGTAGCGCTATGTCGCACGACACTCTTGTCGCGCGACTCTTCGCGAAGCATAGATGTCCTAGACGGGCAGGGTAACAAAAGTTACCCCATATTACTGTGCCATAATGTATTGAAGACGAAACATAACCATGATATCCTTGCGCTGTTTTTTACCTCGCGATTTGCCTTATATCGTCTAGAGATCGTATAGCCACTCACTTGCTTCGAAATTCGACTTAAAATCTATATAATAAAATATATAATAAAATAAAAGCATTGACAGGTAGCTTAAGTTACCAAAAGCTATTGAGTGGCTATGTTTCCACTTACCCAACCCGCTGCTTCTGCCACCAGGCTCTGCGTGATCTCATGCAGGAAGCCCTCGCTCGGACTCCTCGCCGACAGGGCTTCTAGATTCTCGATGGCGGTGCCCTGCGTGTCGCAGGTGGATGAGATCTCGCACTCGCTGTCTCGGACGTAGCCGTCCTGCTCTAGCATTGTCACGAAGTCCGGCTGTAGGAAAAAGACGACATTATGTTTTTGAAGCCTCGATCATACCACCATTTTATTGTTATCGATTATTAGTTTAAAAACCAGTATGGATATAACTAAAAACACGCTCTTTTACACACTAAGTAAGTATACAATTCTAAAAGTTGGCCACGACAGTAAACAGTTCAAGAATCTAATTTTAATAAGGCCGATTGGACTGTAGTAGATTGCATAAAATTTTGACTTCATATTGAGTTTGGCTACATTGTCATTATTGAAAAACAACAAGACATAAAAATATCGACAACTTATATTTATTGTCGAAAAATAAAACTAGAATGATTTTTGTCCGTGAAAATGTCGACATAATAATGACCATCTGATTTTTGCCGATGAATAAAAATAACGATATGTATGTCTACCTCAAACGAAATAAGAAATATGGAACTACGAAAACAGGATCAACAACTGTTTGGGATGTTAAAGATTTATTATTTGAAATTTTTAAATATAAATATTACAAAAATACTATTTGAATTTGAATACGGCACTCGGAACGTGAAAGGAATGATTTACGATTGTGACCTGTGTGTGTGAATATATGTTACCGAACCAATACTATACATGCGTTCTGTTGGTTTGTTTAACCTGTCGGTTAAGGGGCTTCATTCCTTTTAATTATTTTTCTTTTCATATTGTGACAATAGTACTTTCACCTGAGTTCTAGAACGTAATATAGCTTTTTCATGCTTTTATTGCGTGCAGTCGAAAATAAGTTGAAAAACCCGTTTTTTGCGTGAAAATTGACAATTTCGAGTAGTAATTGAAATAAAAATTATCAATGAAAAATTCAAACTATAGGTTTCAAATATATACCAATAAATCGCAATAGCCCAGTTCTAAGTAGTAACATTGATAATATGTTAAGAAACATGTTTGATCATAGAGAAAAATGTTTAAAACAATCAGCATTTTTGAACGGATAAGTAGCCTTAATCGCACCCGGTACTTTTTATCTATAAAAATCCAACACCGGGAGAAACCGAGAATCAGAGCCCTCTTTCCCACTGGGCACTTTGGGCACTTGCCCAGGGCACCCGGTCTCGCTAGGGCCCCCAATCTCACGTGGGGGGTCCCAACAACCTCGAAAACACGTACAGTCGAGTTCATTTACATACACGCTTACGGGAACAAAAATATCTGAACACGACCCTATTGTCAGGAGCAGAAAGTCGTGTTCAGATATTTATGTTCTCGTAAGCGTGTAGATGTAAATGAACTCGACTGTACCTAGAGGACGTTTATCAGGCCCACAATTATGAAGTGCCCAGGGCCCCGGCATGCTTTAAGACGGCCTTGCCGGGAATTGCCTGGTAGATCAGAATTTCCCTGGCCGGGATTCGTACCCAGGACCGCCCGCTCAGTAGGCAGGTACTACGAACTGCGCCCGCCGCGTCGTCAAATCACGAAAATTTTAACTTGCAAATCTTGAAAACCCATGCGAAAATAGTCAGGATGAAAAATGTAGCTCGATCGTGATAATATATTCAAAGTTATTTCCTATTTATTTGAATACTAGCTTTTGCCCGAGGCTACGTCCGAGTGGAACTTGGAAGTATGGAAGCAACCTCGTACAACACGATAGATGTCCACCTAATCACCTTAATTAATAAAAGGGATTATTAAAAGCGCCTAAGCAAATGTAAGAGCAATTGTGCTTTTGGTCTAATCATTACACTTTCTACAGGGTCATCAATGTCATCATGATTCATTCACTAACTTTTCAATCTTTTTAGGGATAATTTCCAGGATGAAAACTATCCTATGTCCTTCCTCGGATTTTAAACTATCTCCATGCCAAATTTCATCAAAATCGATTCAGCAGTTAAAGCGTGAAGAGGGTAACAGACAGAAAGACACATTTTCGCATTTATAATATTAGTATGGATTTAGACGACGCGTTTGGCTCGGTTGGTAGACACCTGCCTACTGAGTCGGCGGTCCCGGGTTCGAATCCCGGCCGGGGCAAATATTTGTGCAAAATATTTGTACTTGGGTCATGGATGTTATCTATGTATGTATTTATATATTATGTATATCGTCGTCTAGTACCCTTAGTACAAGCTTTGCTTAGTTTGGGACTAGGTCGATTTGTGTATGATTGTCCCTTAATATTTATTTAAAAAAAAAAAAAAAAAAAAATTTGAATATCTATATCTATGTTAATATCTTATCGTCCGGAATTGCATTTGAAAAGAAAACGACCTTCACGAAGATGCATTGTGTGTATTTTGTGGGATTCTATTAGTGGATCAACTTTTTAGGGTTCCGTACCCAAACGGTAAAAACGGGACCCTATTACTAAGACTCGCCTGTCCGTCTGTCTGTCCTTCTGTCACTAGGCTATATCTCATGAACCGTGATAGCTAGACAGTTGAAGTTATTACAGATGATGTGTTCTGTTGCCGCTATAACAACAAATACTAAAAACATAATAAAATTAATATTTAAGTGGGGCTCCAATACAACAAACGTGATCAGTTGCGTATACTTTGCACCTCATTTGTATCGGGCGCCATACATACCAGGTGCAAACTTAACTCAACCCGGCCAGGGCAGTGTTTGTATGGAACCCTTTTTCGGAACGGTTTTTCTTATTATTCTACCCGTGACCCTGGGGTCAATAGTGATTGAATGTCTTATAAAAGTGTTGATAAAGTATATTGCTAGTATTGTCAGCATATAGTCTACATAAGTATAGGCTTATAACAGTAGCAATAGGCTAGTTGACTCATGTTAAATTGTATTAAACTAATGTTTATTTCGTAATAGTACATTACTGCAGACGCCGGGAAATAAGGGCTTGTCGGCTGAGTAGGTATAGACGGCCGACCGTAAGGGAGGCCGTCTAGTGATACGAAGCCGGCAAGCCCTTTTCACGGCTAAGGCATTTATAGTGCTTTTCTCAAACGTATGCAATGAAATAAAAAAATACACCACTCAAAAAAACATAATTCAGCTGTTCAGCCAGTTCATGAACACATACGCCATGTTTAAAAAAAGTATTTTTAATTTTCCCTCCAATCCCTCTATATTTTTTTTCTTTAATAAGTCCACGTGTGTAGTGTGCGAATATTAGGGCCATTATACACAACCTGATAATAAGAATCTTAGTTTCTATAATAAGTAAAATAAAGGCAGAGAATTTTTAACATTGTCTATGGTCTCTGGTGACTTACGTATAGACGGTATTTTCAGTTCGTGTGTACTAGGCATTAACACGGATATTGTTGGTCCGATGGCTGAATGGGTAGCTACTAGAAAAAAATATATATCAGCTGTTCATACACACAGACGCCATGTTTACATTAAAATAAAAAACAAATTACTTCCCGGCTTAGGCCTTCAATTTTGTATGAAATTCCTTTACAGTTCTCTCGAATTGTTCCGCCCGAAACTTGACACTTCGAAGCCTGTTCTAACGCACGTTACGACGATATTTCATTGCATGTTTGAGAAAAGTATTTAATTTGATAGTAAAACTATTATGTATATATTTCACAGTTCATAAAAGTGGAGGATGGCTGACCAAATTGAAATTATGATTTTTATTCTGTATTTTGGAATGCTTAAAACGCCGCCATTTTCATCCTTGATACATCACCAATCCAGTAAAAAAATCGGTTCAACGAGCAATGTACCAAGCCCACTGCAATTTAAGCTTGGCAACTGTCTAAGCTATATCTACAACTTTGGTTCTCTTACGTATCCCATGATTTCGGATTCGATCACGCAAGGAAACTCCGAGCATAGCTCGCTCCATTGTCCTTTGAGTATAAATAAATAAATGTTTTATTACTTTTTGCTACACATTATTATTTTTATTACTATTTCTTTGTTATAAGTTAAGTTTTCCTTGCAATAAATTATTCTTCGTCATAAAATAAATAAATAAATATCAGACAATCTCACACAAATCCATCTAGTCCCAAATTAAGTTCAAGGTTTGTGTTATGGGAACTAGACGACGACATACATACTTATATAGATAAATATATACTTAAATAGAGAAACCATGACCCAATCACAAATATTCGAGTTCATCACACAAATATTTGCCCCGGTCGGGATTCGAGCCCGGGACTGCCGGCTCAGTAGGCAGGTGTTCTACAAACTGGGGCAACCCCGTCGTCTAATACAACTAACCTGCACATATTTCTCCCCCTGCGCCAAGAAGTCAGTGCAAGTGTCGACATCATCAGTGGTAGAGGTCGGCTGGTACATCTCAAGGTCATTGCTGGACTTGCGTCGCTTCACGACTCGCTTCTCCGTACTCTTGCGTTCATCCTTGTCTGTGGTCATCTTCACCTTTGGAGATAATCCATAATCAGTTTTCAAACGACACACGGGTATATTTAATATTTTAAATTTATCATTAAAATTTTATTTTATGTTCCTACTTAACATTGATTTGGAGTGTCTTAACATCTCCTTTACGTGTACCAGTGTAATTAGTTATAACACAAATGTATCATGTAATTGTTTTAAGTATTATTTACGAAAAAATTACTTACTGTTGAGTTTCTTTCGGCTTTCTTCTCAACAGCGGTCTCCTCTTGCGAAATGCCGGTAGATTCACAATTTGACTTGTAAAAGTGCCCCTGTGGCCTACTTACTGAATAAATTATTTCATTTCATTTCATTTCACACACTTTTAACCCTTAAATGAATACAATTACACTATTTTTTTTTCTGAAAAAACTTATTATACACTTATGTAAATTTTTTTCATGTAACATCCCACGGTCTTGCGCCATCCGGCCTACAACTGCTACAACTACTGACCAATGAATAATTATCAATATCAAATAGGTAAGATTTATTTTTAGTAATAAAAAATTGTGACTGTAATTTGGCTTACCTTAGCAGCTCTATCAGCCAAGTAGTTAATATCTTCATCGTCAGCTGGCAGTTCCTGATTGATAAGCCTCGCGCACTCCGCAATAGCCATGAAGTCATTCAAGCAGTCATTCGGAAGACATAGCGAGGACTCCACCTGAGTCTCAGAGTCAGACTCCTCACTTTTCGGGCTTGGGAAGTCTACAAACGTAGTTGTATGTGGCTCGTACATGGTCACATCATTGTCATCAGTGTTCCAGTTGTTTTGTTCGGGGACCACAGCCGCTTTAGTTTTTGTTTTCTTCTTTGGGCTCTCATTGGTTGAGCTGACAGCGATTTTGCTTTTCGATGAAGGTATCCCAAGCTGTCTGACTTTGCGAATTGGTGAGCTGTTCAAGGAAGCGGATTTCTCGTTTTTATCCATCCTCCTTGTTTTACGGGGAGAGCTGATCTCAACTGACTCCGTCTTCTTCTCGCGGTTCAGTGAACTGTGTCGCAGTTGGACACTCTTCGTCGTCCTCACATCTTTGACTTTCGGTTTGGAAGTGGTTGTAACTTTGTCATTTTGAGTCTTGTCGCTCCTTAACTTGGTAGTGGAAGTCACAATGTCCTTATTAGTGCTACGAACAACAGTCTGGAAGATCGGTTTCTTTGTGCGCTCCTTAAGCTTCTCGGTTTTGTGCTCAGACTTCTCCATGCTAACTAATTTGGTTCTTATGGGCCTAGTTTTTAGATGCTTCTGGGACCGAGTGATGCAGAAAGCAGCATCAGGCTGTAACCCATTTTTGGCCGTGTCCCGCTTAAGTACTTTCTTCCAAGTTGCGGTGGAAGGAGATAAGCGACTATTTAACGGTTTTGCCTTTAGTTTAGTTACTTTGGATGTATTCCTCTTGACTGAGAGGGGCCGTTCCCTCTTCCTACTTCTTAACCGCATCGCAAGTTCAGAGGAGAACTTAACCTGAAATCAATGTAGGAATTTAATAAATGTCAAATGTTTTTGTTTTGCTTTTCGTTTTGATAGTAATTTTTCAAAATTGCCAGAATGATAAATTAAATTGTCATTGTCTCATAAAGAATAACGGCCCAGCCACAAGTACTGGTTATGACCAGCAGCATGGGCAGCGGTGAGCCAGTAAAATCAAAATCAGAACAATATAAAAGCACAGCCCGAGCCACAGCGGTTACCGGTCTATTTGTTCCCGCCACCCTGATCACGGCTGAGACTGTGGCTGTAAGATCCAGTGACCAAGTATCATTATACCGAAAAAAAAAACTTCTTTAATCCTGACCGCTTTGTTCAGTGGTCAATTCAATATCTTCAAGTTAAACAATTATTTTTATGAAATTTTGGTGTAATTAAACATGATTTTAATGAGTGTGTAGGCCGCAATTGCTCATAAGAGTAGAAAATTATATAGAAGCCCCCGGTAAATTTAGGCCAAGGTATCTATGCTTCTTTAAAATTTTCTAAAATATCTTCGAAATTAACTTTTCTTGATGAGTTCAATAATTGACTTGGAAATAGTACATTACATGCCTAGGGTGTGTTAGTAAATGTCCCATATGACGGGTGATTGCAATTTGGGGCTATACAAATTACTGCCCGTGGTTTGTCTAAAGGGGCTTCTAAACGGGCCATGTTTTGCTGCAATTTAGGCCGCCCATTATTTGCATCTTGCTCTAGCGTAGGGTGTCATAGAGGGATGGGCATAGTTGCCGGCCACAAATTACAGTAAAATATGTCCCGTTTAGAAGCCCCATAAAGTTTTACGTGTTGCCTTGGCCAGGAAGTGAGATATTTGCTCGCGTTTGGCTCGGTTTGTAGACACCTGCCTACTGAGTTGGCGGTCCCGGGTTTGAATCCCGGCCGGGGCAAATATTTGTGTTGGGTCATGGATGTTATCTATATATGTATTTTATATATTATGTATATCGTCGTCTAGTACCCATAATACAAGCTTTGCTTAGTTTGGGACTAGGTCAATTTGTGTATGATTGTCCCTTAATATTTATTTATTCTCCCTGCATAGCAAGCATAAAATCCCACTTATGGCCGCCTAGGGTGACGTAAATTAATTAACAAAAACACTTATGGAACATTGTCAGTTCAAAAAACAAAATTTTTCCCTTCGGTGGTCAAAAGTTAAGAGCTTGTATGAATCTAGGTTATGTTGCTATTACATCGGATTATAGAAGAGGGAAAGTATATTTTCACAGGCATTTTATCAGAAAATTAGGCCCTGGAATCCTTAATTTTACAAATGTCCACCAGAAAGATGCGCACCTAAATCTGACAATGACCCTTATAAATACTACTTGAGACAAATCCCGCAAAAGATTTTATAAGAATAAACTAAATAATGACCTATTTCAAAACAAATTGCAAATAACAGCTGTTTTTAGTTCACTCTAAATTGTAAATTGAATTCATGTATAAGTCATTTGTTTTCATCATGAACTTAGATGTGAAAATTAACCGTGATTTTGTTTATTTGTGATTTAAATCTGATAGATGAGTTTTATTTTTTCAAAAATAATTAACAAATAATTATTGACATGATAATTCTAATCATGCTTGATTAATTAATAAGTTACCTCTATAATAAATTCCATTTAGTTAAAATATTAATTGATTAACTATTTCCTTTAATGAAATTTGTATGTAAAGTAAAAGATTGTACTTACATGAACCTAATGAGCAGAAATATACTGTTCCCACTCCATATACTGCCAGGAAAGCGGTGGATTAGTTCAAGTAAGACACCGGCAGGATTTCATAAACATATCCCGACGCTCTAATCTCTTTGTTTCGCACAAACACTATGTTTTATTTTCGTCCCAAAAACCTCAGCGGTAAAAAGTGTTCGCGCCTTTTTCACAACACACATTTAACAATAATTCAAAGTTCATTCTTAAGAAAACTTAGCCTAGCGTACACTTTAGTACATTACTTCACTTATTTAATGAGTTATTCTTCTAGTAATATCAAATTATACATGAAATAAGCATCGAGAAAATAAAAATGCGGCACGGGCGAATTTATCGATTTATGCGCTGCTGAACCGAAGTGAACATCACTGATGCACTATATTTCAGTGTTTTGCTAATAAGCGAAACTGTTATGAAGCGAAAATGTAAACATAATCGCTGCTACACGCGTAATTACATGATAATTTATATTTATTAAGAACAAAAGCCAAACAAATGTCAAAATGGCGGCGTTTCTTTTTTTAATCTCTTAATTTTTTCTCTAGAGGGCGCCTGGTTGTATCGCGCATGCGTTTTGTAACTGCTTTACGTGATCAATAACTAGGAAATGGAATTTCAATTTCCGTGCATTTCCGTGAGTGCAGTTTCAGCAATTTAGTTTGTAGATTACATAAAGCATGCTATTTAATTCAGTTGCTGCAGATTTTAACTCCTTTTGTGTTGCTTACATCATAATCAGAGTTGATTATTGAGTAGGTTTAGTATTTAATATTCATTATTTTAACATTTCAATTTCATACAATACAATACAATACAATACAATACAATACAATACAATACAAAATGCTTTATTGCACACCAAAAAAGTTTACAAATTCAGTACAGAACAATAATTTTAATAACGGTAGACAACAGGCGGTCTTATCGCTAAAGAGCGATCTCTTCCAGACAACCTTTAGGTAGTGGAGTTGATTAGTATAAATCACACCATGAGTACTTTAAAATACATTTTATTTTAGTTAGTCATGTTATTTTCTTTACAAGCAATGTTGTTGTTGATAATGTTGTTTGTCAAACAGATATTATTTGATACGATGTACTGAAGAAAATCACAAGTAATATTTGTTTTTTGAACAACAGAAAACAAAAGCTGCATAATTTTAAATAGAAATGAAGAGTCAGGAGGATTTAATATGTTTGTGCAATTAAAATATTTGGACTTCGACATGTCTATCATTATACTCGTGTTTCGTCCTCGATATTAGTAACTTAAAATTATAATACACAATGTAGTAACGCATAAGTGTTACCACTTCGTCACTTGTTTGGGGAAAAAAGGTAGCCGCTATTGGCAACACTTTTTTTTTTTTTGCATAATTTTCCCGAGCCCATCCCCATCTGCTCCTCTTCATTCGCGTTTTAGTGCTCAACCACTCCACTTGTTAAAGTTCGTGTCCTTCGTGCCTACGTGGTTTTCGCATCTACGACAACGTTTGAAGCAGTTAGAAAATTAAATTGGGGAGACACGCCGTCGCCGGTGTGTTTCGTCGTCCTCGAAATGTTCTCAGAATTCATCGAGTTCCCTGAGATAATCGTCGTCGCGGTTCGTCGCAAGATCGGGAAGATTCAAACGGTTAATATTTAAACCTACCCACTTTCGACAATAATGCATTCAGAATAGCCTATAGGGTTATTTCGCCGCATTATTATAACATGTTTTCTCGTATGGTGATGCACTCAAGAAATGTAATGCATTCAGGGTGGTCTATAGGATCATTCCGCCGCATTATAACAAAACCCATGTACTCAGATCAGTCTGCGGGACTGTTTCGCCACAGGGTTTATAACCACTTTTCTTTGTCACAAGAAATGTAATGCATTCAGGGTGGTCTATAGGATCATTCCGCCGCATTATAACAAAACCCATGTACTCAGATCAGTCTGCGGGACTGTTTCGCCACAGGGTTTATAACCTCTTTTCTTTGTCACAAGTAATGTAATGCATTCAGGGTGGTCTATAGGATCATTCCGCCGCATTACATACAACGAAACAAAATTATTGTCTCGCTTTGTTTCTTGCACAAATACCGAGAATAACATATTAATGATGCTTGCATACTCAGGGGCGCATCTTTCATGATTCCAGCCTGAAATGAAGCTGCCGCATTACAACAAAACGAAATTTTTGTCTCGCTTTATTTCTTGTACAAATAACGAGAATAACATATTTATGATGCTTGTATACTCATGGGCGCATCTTGCATGATTCCGGCCCGGAATGAAGCTGTACCAACACCAGCCATCATCGAGGAGCCTGCACTACAGCCGCCAATCCCAGAAACATCGAGCCTGAGCCTGGTCCGTCCAATGCTCCGCAAATTGCCGATCCACTGCCAGAGGCACTTTCGGTCGCGGAAAACAGTAACTCATTTTCCCGTAGGAGCTAATAGGATCTTGGGATCCGACCCTTCTCAAACATGTGGCCAGCAGATTTGAGTATATACCTACATCAGGTTTAGAATAACAAGCGAGCTGTCTCGCACAGGACTTGTTAGACAAGTATTTAGTGCCTTCACATTGCAAGAAAATTGCCGTTCCACAACTAAATGCTGAAATAACAGGCGGCATCAAATGAACTGTTGTAAAAAGAAACGAATACATCGAGTTCAGACAAAAATAGTTGGCCACGGCCATTACAGTATAGTAGGACGTATGTTGACGTCGCAATTAAGATCTAAAGACAAAGTTAACAACAATTCTACAAACAATTTTTAGACCTGGGGCGTATTCTGTGCGATATACACAAACACACATAACGATTCATGGAGTCGCAGAAATTTCATCCTATATTCTCTAAAAAAGGAGTTTTGAGAACAACTAGCTGTCACAAAAATCGAGAAGTACGTTTTTGGCGTAGACCTACCAGAAACTCTAAAAAGCTGTGTCGAAATCTGGTTAACACTTATCTTGATATATCGGTTATCAAGATAAGCGTGCAAAAACAGAAGCTACCGTCTAAATTACCAAAGAATTTAAACTGGAAGGCGGGAGCTTCAGTTCGCAGTCAGCAGAGAGCTCCGACGCAAAAAACAGTAGCCTGCCACAACGACCAGTCGGCGTCAAGGAACCTCGTTACACAGATTGTCGCATGGGACCAAACACTCGCCGACGCTAGACTCGGTACGCTGCGCCGGTCGACTCGCTGATTCTTATGAACAGTGGTCAGTTATCACTCGTGACTAATCCGTTTTATTCTGGATAAACGGATACCAGTTAACTTTTAATAAGCCAGTAAATCGGTCTAATTCTCCTACTGTCTCAAGTAACTCTGAGTTAGAACAAAGTCATTTTACTGAAACTCTTAATAATCTACTTGATATATAGGTGCCATATCAGAATGCGAGCCTTGCTCGGACCAATTTTTGTCAAAGGTTTTGTTAGTGCCTAAGCCTAACGGGAGCATGAGACTTATCCTTAATTTAAAATATTTGAATAAATGTATTCCCACACAGCACTTTAAATTGGAAGACTTAAGAATTGATTTGAAATTAAATTCTAAAGACTGCGTTAAAGTCAACGTTAGATTTTAAAGACGACATTCTCATAATCGAAAAACTGTAAAAATTTGGGTTTCATTATAAATTAACAGAAATCGAATCATAGGTGAACTAGAACAGTTTCAGAAATTAATCGATTAAATAATTAATGGGTCTTCTAATTTCTGCATGTGCATGTCCAGCTGTGGAATATGGCTGGCTGTATACGAAACAGGCGAAACGTATCAAGTATTTAAATTCTACTCAACCATAATGATTACGAACAATATATGAACATTTCATTCTCTTCTGCCCGATTTCAATATTTTCAATTGGTGGATTCAAGCGATACGCAACTCAGACCACCGTATTAAGGACGAAAATTTCGCAATTGAAATCTTTTCTGACGCCTCAACTGCGGGGTGTGGTGATCATACGGGTAGCGGCAGGTAGTCTAGCACAGAGAGTAATTTACATATCAACCAATTGGAACTCCTTGCGGCCTTTTTTGCCCTCAAAATATTTGCCAAAAATTACTACCGTTGCCAAGTAATTTTACGAGTTGATAACACCACGGCAGTATCTAACATTAACCAAATGGGAGGCATTCAGTACCCCCATCCTACAAAAGTAACAAAAGATTTGTAGCAGTGGTGTGAAACTTGAAAAATATTTGTAGTAGCATCATATATAAAATCCTCAGATAATATCACCGCAGATAGAGAATCTAGACGTTCCCATATTATACAGAATGGGAACTTTCCGTCTCAGGCTACCGAAAACTGCAATTTGGTAATCCCACTATCGGTCTATTTGCCAACCAAATCAATAAAAAATGTGAAAAATAGGTGTCCTGAAGTAGGGATCCAGATGGATACGCGTATGACGCATTTACTATCGAATGGTCAAGGTTTTTCTTCTATGCTTTTCCACCAGTGTCCGTTATTCTCAAGAAAGGCCCTGAGTAAAATCATTTCGGGAAAAGCATAGGGTACCGTTTCATGGTTGCTCCAAACTGGCCAACACAACCCTGGTACCCTTTATTTTATCGGCTCTTGATATCCGATGTGCATGAAATAGGTGATTAGGGTAATCACGTTATGGTATTTAATTCCAGCAACCCAGGACATCCAGGCCAGCATTACCCTGGTTGCCGGGATGTTGTCAAGACGGCGCTATTGCAACGCCGTATCCCGCCTTCCGCCGTGAATTTCATGCTTGAAGCGTCGTTATCAGACAACTCGATTAAGCATTATGATATTTGTTTAAAGCGTTGGTACATATTATGTAAAAAAAAAAAAAAAAAAACAATATTTTTTATGTACTTACTTTCTTACAGAATGATTTAATTCAGGCGCCCAATACAGCACTATCAACAGTTAATAGATCCACTCTCTCACTTATATTGGGGCCAATATCAGATGATGATCGTACAAAAAAAAAAAAAAATTGTAAAGGTGTTTACAGGCTTAGACCGCCATTACCACATTATAATATCAATAGGGATGTGACTAAGGTTCTCAATCATTTGGAATCATACTTTCCGAACGAAAGTTTACAACTGGACCAATTTTCAATTAAATGTTTAACATTACTAGCTCTTGTAACGGCGCACAGAGCGCAAACACTACCAAAAATTAAGATCCATTTGAAACATAGATCAGATCGAATTATAATGAAAATATCTGAATTGACTTAAACTTCCAAAGCAGGTGCGAATTAACCAAGCTTGTTTTTACCGTATTTTGAATAACGTCCTCAAATATGCCCTGCCATTAGAAGCATATCATAGTAAGGACAAAATACTTACGAAAATCCAACTCGCTTTGCATAGGGCTTAAAAAACCCCATAATAATAGTATTAAAGCCACAACACTTGGTCGGTGGATAAAATCAAATTTAAAAAATAGCGGAATTGACATATCTATCTTTTCCTCACATATCACAAGACTTGCTTCAACATCCCTAGCTTACAAATTATTATTAAATTATTAGGTGTAGGCATTGACGCCTTAAGGAAATCTGCGGGATGGAGTGGCAATTCCGCTACCTTTGACAGATTCTAGAACAGAACTATTGCTGAATTCAATAAGGATAACACAGGTCTTGCTAGAGCTATATGTCTACAGTAATTAAAATAATCATGATTTATGGTTATCTATGCCTATCAATGAGATTTGAAAGAAATCTTAAATGTGCTGTTGTTACTATTAATATAATAATACGATTAAATAACTAACAGTTTACTAATTCTGATATTTCCTATTATACTCTCAACATCTACATTGTGTATTATAATTTTAAGTTACTAATATCGAGGACGAAACACGAGTATAATTAATGATTAAACGAACTTACCTGTAAGTGAAGTTCTATCATAATTATACGAAGGGTTTCGTCCGAAGATATTAGTAACGTACTCCCGCCCGGGCCGCCCGCCCAGACCCAATCGGAAATATCATAATTCTTATTAAGCTCTAAACTAAATGAAGAGGAGCAGATGGGGATGGGCTCGGGAAAATTATGCAAAAAAAAAAAAAAAAGTGTTGCCAATAGCGGCTACCTTTTTTCCCCAAACAAGTGACGAAGTGGTAACACTTATGCGTTACTACATTGTGTATTATAATTTTAAGTTACTAATATCTTCGGACGAAACCCTTCGTATAATTATGATAGAACTTCACTTACAGGTAAGTTCGTTTAATCATTAATTTTAGCTGTTGTTAGGCTAGGTAGGTAAGTATATCAGAAAATTCAATTCAGTACCTCATAAAGTAATTCCCTTAATAAAGATAGGAAACTTTGCTCATGAAAAACTTCAAACTTGATAATTTCCATTCAATAAATGGTTTTACGAGATTTTCATTGAGTTTTTCTCTTTTTTATTTCCTTAACAACAATATGGGCAACAATTTCGATTTTTTTACTACAACGTCGCTCCTTTATTAAAAGGAATATTACTTTAGTTTCTTAAATTGGTACTTTGCTTTGCCTTAGTTTTTTTTATAGCAGTATCTAAAACGAAGGTGTCATTACGTTAAGAAAGTAAACTGTCAAAGTGTCAACTGGGTTAACAACTGTCATGTCAATCTAAACATATTATATTCACAATTTAAATTTCAGCATTCGTTTGTTTTCATTTTAATTTAAATAAGTATAATTCGCGAAGTACCGCTGAGATTCATCAACATTTTATGCAAATATTATCTACAACTATCAACCATGTCGACGGTATCAGCTTCGTCGTCTAAGATTGAGGTAAACTAAAATACTAGTCAGTTAAAATATGAAATAGAAAGCTTTTCATAATTCGAACCAATATTTATTTGACTTATTGTTTTTTTTTCAGCGAGATTTGCCTCAGGAGTTGGAAGCGGCTCGATCTGTGAACAAGTATTTGCGCACGTATTTAGCTAACGTGAAGTCAATGAAGCAGGTTCTTTTCGAAACCAACGTCAAGATCATAGAAGTGCACAGAGTAAATAGACAATGGGTGGATGTCGTCAAAATGCAATGATTTTTTTTCCACATGGCTAACCAAGCCTTTGATTCTATGTGATATTCAATTAATTGTAAGGTTTATTTTGAATTAAAATTTGGTTGCATTTATAGTAGCTAGTATCTATTGAGTACTTTTCTATTATATTAATGTTTGATCATAATTGTATTCAAACTTTTAGTTAGTATGAATTTGTTTAGAAATTGATTGGTCGCTAAAATCTTTGCTCAATGACAGGATCTGGTGCTTGAATTATGCATTACAGATTGAGCATATTCATATAACAACCATCTGTTGATAACTGACATTCAGATTTTTTTCATTTTAATTTCCAGCAAGTTTACTGAGGTACAAATTATTGTTTTTAATTAGCCCACTGTTGCAAGTGGCTCATTTGAAAATTTTGTCTATGATGAAAAATAATTTGTTTCTATAATAAATGCTGCTTTTCAACTTTTTTTGTATCAATAATTAACTAATATGATATTATTAGTGGATACTTTTGGTCCGGAAGCCATTTGTGATGGAAGCAAGCAGTTTCGCAGTGGTAATAGGGACCAAAGTAATCAATCTCACTCCAGGATAAATTTGTTTCACCACTTCAGAATTTCGGAGCCATTTGTTAAAAAAAAATTATACATGAACGGGTACTCTGGTTTTGATTATTAAGATGCCAATCGGCAGATAATTGCTCAATTTATTATAAAAAAAGGAAAATGCTAGAAAGTCATTTTGTACACCAAAATAATTTTGGAGATAAAAATGTATGCACATGGTACTTTTTTATTTATTTCTATTGATATAATTTCGGCTTTCTTCTCAACAGCGGTCTTCTCTTGGGAAATGCCCGTACATTCATAATCTGACTTGTAAAAGTGCCCTTGTGGCCTACTTACTGAATAAATTATTTCATTTCAAAACTAAACATTTAAATGCACAAAACCTAACGTTTTTTTTCAAAAAAAAATTTCTTTTGGTATTCAAAATAATATTCTACCCAATGTCAATTTTTTTTTTTCAAAATTAAATTGAGTAATTATCTGCTGATAGGCACCTTAATTATCAAAATCGAAGTATCCGTACAGTTAGAAATTTTTATTGAACAAGTGGCGGCATCTCTGTTTCTAAAGGCTGAAACTAATTTATCCTCGAGTGAAATTTATTATTAATCCCTATTATCACTGGGCGAAACGGCTTGCTTCAATCACTGTGTAGCTTTTTTTCATAACAAATACTTAAGACTTAATATGTATGTATATTGTAAAAATAAATAAATACCTAAATATAAATATCTTACAACCTCGCACAAATCTCAGTAAGCTCTAGTAGGCTTGTGTTATGGACACTAGACGACGATAAACATACTTATATAGATAAATACATACTTAAATACAAATAAGATCCATGACCCAGGCACAAATATTCGAGTTCATCACACAAATATTTGCCCTTGCCGGGATTCGAACCCAGGACCGTCGGCTCAGTAGGCAGTTGCTTAACCACTGCGCCAACCGCGTCGTCATTGTAGATTCGCTATTGTAGAGATTTAGTTAATAAAGTTGCCATGATATTGTAAAAAAGTGAACAAGTGCTCGAAAGTCGACAGGAATTGAAAACCACTTGTATAGTAGAAATTATCTAAACTAGGGAATGCAACCCGGGTACCCGGGTACCCGACTACATTTGGAGTCGGGTAAAAACTCGGGCAGGCATTATTCATTAAATTAAGGGACAGAGTAAAACTAGATACTATAAGAAACAAAACAAGAATAACAGGTGTCACTTACTGTATCAAAAAACTAAAATGGAGATGGGCCGGCCATATGATTAGGAGCATCAAGGATAAATGGTCTAGAGACATAACAGAGTGGTGCCCGAGACAACAAAAAAGGAAAAGAGGGAGACAGCGTCGGAGATGGGAGGATGACATTAAGAGGGTGGCAGGTGTTACTTGGAGAAGACAGGCTCTGGATCGCACTCAGTGGCGAGCTCTAGGGGAGGCCTATGCTGGAGAGCAAGACAATCTTCGAAATGAAATGGAATAAAACTAAAGATTGTTAAATAAAGGCTATTATTATTATTATAAAAACTCGGGTTTTCAACTCATAAACCTTATGCTTTCATAAACCGGGTTTTACCCGAAATAAGAAATGTTAAGAAAAATTAGTGAAATCATAAATAACTTATAACAAAATGTTATATTACGGCTGTAACCCTGTAACCCTAACTTACTGCGTTGTTATTTACTAGCTTTGCCCGCGGCTCCACCCGCGTGGAAATTGGTCTGTGTCAGCGCCAAAATGAGGTTTCGCTGCATCTGCACTAAGTACTTGTAACCGGGTTCCGTTGCAAACTTTGGAGGTGACAAATTCCGTAGAAGCATGATCGGAACTCCAACTTCCAAGGTTAATGTGTGTGCTGGGAGTCCTGAAGCGCTCAATGAGTTTAGGAACTCACCCGGGCGATGTTGTGACGTTGCCTTCATTCAAAACAGTTTTAATTGATTTATATGCTGCTTGTTCACCTTTGATTTACGCCAATTTCCACGCATTAAATGCCGCTGCCTGTACATTATTCGGCGTGATTATGGCTCTCTCACAAACCGAAGAGTTCTCACGTCCCATCACCTGGCTTATGTCTCCGTATACGCTCCGAACATAAGGTTTTCAACGTACGGAAAGATCCTGCATAACGTTTCTGGTAATCGAAGCAGGCCGATGGTTTCCTCCAGATTCTCCAGAAGTCTTTTTCCAACCAGAAGCAGTACCGGGGCAAATTCTTGGACATGTGTGCCTCCTCCTTGTTGGACTCGTATATTCTCGGCCAGGCGCAGCTTCTGCACGCTCGGCCACAACACCGACCTCTTTAGGCAGGCATTTTACCTCGTCGGGTCGGCTCGAGTACTATGCGTTACCGCAAAACGACATTGTAACGCTACCCATTGCGCGCGCCGTCCTTCTGAAGTCTTGGAGTCTCCTTACTACGGCTTCTATGGCCTTTTTATGCGCCATAGTACACTCGTCCCAGACGATTAAACTGCATTTCTGTAGAACTCTGGTTTTATCACAGTTTCTTGATATCCTAGACTTGAGTTGCAGACAGCAGTTTCCGCGCTGTCCAAATCTATTGGGCTCCTGAAAGTTGTGTGAGCTGTTTTGCCACCAGGCAGTAACGTAGCAGCGATTAGTCAATTTGTTGATATCCGTACCTTCTAAACTTAGAGTTAATTTGGCAAAATCCTTCCTCAGTGGCTTATTCATGTCACAACGTATAAATTTCAGCGCTATCTGTTAGTTTATCCGGGTACTCGACAATCGTAACACATGTTTGAAAAATGTTTGTTCCTAAATAGCGCCATAAGATTCAAAGTCTGGAATCGTAATCAAACGTGCTTTTCATTCTCAAATACCCGCAATAACCATAAAACTCAATATTTAATACTTTTTGTTTAAGTCCGGGTATTACCCGGGTACCCGGGTTTTGAAAATATAGGTCGGGTAATACCCGGGTAACAAAAATTACCGGGTATTGCATTCCCTAATCTAAACTAAGCTCATCCACCCACCTGCATTCACAATGGCATTGTGTCTAATACAATCCTATCTGCTTTTGTTCTCGTAACCGCCAACCAATTACCTACTTACAAGTAAGGTTAGAACTACATTGCGTGCCTTGTTGAATAGGTTTAAAATGGTTGATGATGAGAGTTCATAGTCCTTTTTCTAGAGAGTACTGTTGAGAGTCGGGCGGTTGTAAAATTAAAAAAAAGTTATGATCACCATTATTCTGTCAGTGTATTTTGTAGTGTAATGTTTAAGGAAATAGAGTCGATACTATATTAACCTTCCAAGGTGGTTGCAATCTGCTTTTACTACGAGCTCGTTATCTTAATTTGTGGTTAACCACTCAATCGTATTGAGTTCTTAAGTGGATGACCTTAGTTTAAAAAAAATGTAGGTACTATAATCTTGTAATGAAATTTGGAAATCATTAGGCGGCGTTGACATCAGTGGGTCAATTTTCCGATGTTGTGATATAACGACTGGAGCGGTAAAAAGGTTAAAAGGAAGCAAATATTTTTGGGTGGTCAAAAGGTTAATCTGAGGTGAATCACGTTCCCAGAAAGCTGCGCCACAGACGCCAACGTGGCTAATAACATTCAAATTTCAATGATATAGACTTAGTAATACGGTATTTAACTATAGTGAAAATAAATTGTAGGTAGGTATCATTAAAACCAGTAAACACACTCGAAAATATACGGAACTATTTTCACTTCGACAAAAACTAAAAAAGGACGGTGTTTGACAACTGATTTCAAGACGTCACAAACCAGTATCTTCATAGAAACTTTATAAAGACACTTCATGGCTCAGTTTCATTGGTCGATAACTCGGTCGATATAGGTACGGCATGCGGGGACTTCAGGCGGTATAACAACCAGTGAAACTCATAATGGCATGTGTTATGGAAATCTACCGCACCCCGCATGCGGACCCTATCGACCAATGAAAACCGGCCCTATGGCATGCGTTATGGAAATCTACCGCATCCCGCATGCGGACCCTATCGACCAATGAAACTTGAGCCATCATAGATAACGAAGTTGGGCGATTATTATAATAGTGTGAGAGGCACTTTGCTGCGGAAACCCATTCCTCTGCCAACTTCCCGAGTAGTGTGAACATGGAAGAAAGAACCTATGGAATTGGCATGTAGGTTAAATCGTACGAAAACCGCTGTCGCCAAACTTATACAAATAAAGGCAAATCGTTACACGTCACACTATTACAAATATTTTTTCATTGGTTTAAAGTTACAGCAATATCAACAACAAAATGACACTTAAGTTACGTCAGTTTTTGACTGAAAGTTTGACTAGCGATTGACGACGGATATGTGCCACGGCACAAATGCTTGGAATCACGGGAACGCCTACTTGCCACTTCCATTAGTCTCTTTTTTCCATGAGTGTGAAACCGCTACATCTAGATCGTGTTTGAAATTTCTTAAAGAGTAGCGATTGCATTTGTCATCAAATACGGCGTTTTATTTCATTTTGGCTATCTCTATAGCTACTACCTACTCGTACTCGCAAAGTTGGGCGAATATGACAGTGTGAAGAGGCACGATCTACTTCGGAATCGGAACAGTGTGGGCCGGGCCAAGGTTTGATTTATAAACACAATTGTTGTTACATCAATGGGAGTATCGAAAGAACATCTATAGTTAAACCACGTTAATTCCAAGCAAATTACCTGTAAAATCATACAAACTGACTCATTTTGTATGTAATATTCTCTTCGGTTTCCGCGACTATCACACATTTAAATAAAACAATAACTTTGACAGAGAAAAATTGTGGTTTTCTCAGTCAACCTTTGACATCGGTATCTGTAAAGGTACCGAAACGTCAGGGAGGCTCAAAATTAATATACGCGATATCAATCCGTTTAAATTGTTTTATTTAAATGACATTTTGTATGGTTTGACAGTTCATTCGCTTGGAAGAATTAGCGTGGTTTGACTTCGTAAAGAGACGCTCAGGGTTCTAAATCTCTGGTTTCATAGAATAGGAAATAATAAAACAATGTAGCTGCTACAATCGGTTTATTTTTATTCCAAAGTCAATACAAAATCGCACCTTTGTCCGCAAAAAGAAAAACTTCACTTTTAACATTGAAAACGAGAAAGTAAATTGTAATTTCTGTGCTATTAAGTTATCTCTCGGAATAAAGTTAAATACAATAAATTTTGTTAATTTTGAACATGTGTATGTATAGATAGTATACAGAGTGATTCAGGAGTTAATACTTACTTAATAAAAACAAAATAATTAGGTACCTAAACAAAATGTACCGTCGCATCGGAGGAGAAACAAATCAGATTTTCTGTCACGTAAAGCCTTTTTACCCCTTTTAACAGGACATCTAAATAGGTACCTATTATGTGAACTCAAGTCATTCCAGTAAGTTATACGAATAAAATACGTATATTTTGAAATACACGAATGTATATTTTATGTTTTTAATGTGTGTGAATCAACACTACATTTCAAAACTTACTGATAGATATAAAAACAAATAGTCAAAAGGACATATTTACCGTCACTTTTGACTGTCTCCGGTGTTACTCAAAATGTCTCTGGAGTTACCAAGATATCGGGTTTCTAGTATAGGTACATTTAACGTTTTAACATATAACATAAATGTAAACATAGATAAGTCATTATTTAAAGATGAAATTTCACAACAGGGGCGTATTGATGGGGTGTAAGGGGTGAATTGTAGATGTAGACTGACGTAGAATTATACAAATTACTATTAATTATATAAATAAAAACAGCTCAATAGGTAACATGTCATGATATAAAGAAAAAAAAAATTAGATAGTCTAATCACACAGTCAAAAATACACGAAACCAAATAAATTACCACAAATTTTTAAACATTAAACTAATCTTAATTGGACAAACACTTTCTATTCAGTGTTTGTCCAATTGAAATGTCGAATTTCAACTGTAAGTAATTTCTGACTCTTGGAACACTAAATGTATTTAGCCCCATAGACCTTTAATCCCCATAAAAGATAGGATCGAGCGAAATCTTAAAAAATAAATTGTCTCCTCCCACTAAGTTAAGTTGAGGACAGATTTATGTCGGTTAAAAAGTTGATCATAGGTGGGAACCTACATATTCTGGATTACAAATGACCGTAATGATGCTAAGGTGAAATATTTGCATTTCAAAGGTACAGGGATCAAAATTTAAAGTATAATTATAATTGTACCTATATCCTCGACCCCGTAGTCACTTTTCATCAGGTGATACTGAGGTCAATCGCCGGTCAGTCTGTGAATAAAAAAAAATAAAAAAAAATCCAGTGCGCAGAGTTGGTTGAATAGACGAGATGAGACATAATAAAGTACCAGGGACGATACAGGTGTGAGTACAGTTTTGTTTATTAAATATTGTGCGCTTTGATTTTTATCTAGGTATATTCCAACAAGAATCTGTGGAAAAATCTTCAGATGTCTGCCTTCATTTTACAATGTAAGAAAGCTTTCTTATTTTTAAAACTAAACTAGGTATACTACTTTTATTAGGTACTAGGTACAAAAGATACAAAATAACTACTCCACGAAGTGAACAGTTTAAGAAACCCTGATCAAAACTGTATTCGACGACCTCAATGATCGGAATTATGAAGTGCCAAAATATCTACTTCTTGTGAAGGAACATAACAGAGTGGTTTTGGCAACAAAAAGTTTTGCGAAAACATTGAAACATGTTATTACTTATTATGGGATGTTGGGATTCTTTATAATAATAATGTTTTTTTTTGTTATTTATCATTATTATGTTATGACCTTAAGCAAGGTGTAGGTATTTCAGCACACTTTGAAAGCTTGAAATGTTTATACAGGCAGGAATAACCACTCACTCCCAAAAATAGTTACAGATTTTTCAGTAGCTATTAAAAATAAAATTGTATCCCCCTAGGTCCTAAAGCCTATCTTTTTATTTTTTAAAGCTACATTCATAATTATCGACGTCTTTTAAAAATAAGGGAGGTCATTCCCAGTTCCTGCATATACAAATTCAAGCTTTTTCCCATTTTTTTTACATTCCGGTCACTGGTCATCATCATTAAGCATATACGGGAATAACACATATATTACACCTATGTATATACATAGGTATTATATATATTTATCAGTTGATAGTTCTGAAGTCGGCTCGGAGGCCAGAGAAACCTCCGCGTCGGGGATGTTAACGTGAGTAGTGGCGACGGCGGCAGGTGCAACTCCGTTTTTTACGAATTTTATCTTCATTTCGACGTCTATTTCGTTTTCCCGTGGATTTTTTTCTGGAATAGAAAAAATATATTATTTAAATCTATAGGAATAGGGCTACACTAAAGGGCTACCTGACCCTCTTGCGTATAGTTGTAGAGTACATCTGTTTTGATGACCTTACATATTCGCCTCCCGAAACAAGCACGATATACGATACAGTATACTGATAATGGTACTAACTTTGTTAGTTCTTTATGATGATGATGATGTAAGGTATGTGGGATTAAATAATTCATCAAATATTGTTTCCGTAACTCCCATGTTTCCTAACAAGCATTTCTCTCTAAAACTGAATCTTGCTGGATATTTTGTAATTGTTGCTTAGGACTCAATAGTTAGTCAATGTGTCGTCACGACAGGAAAGAAAATGTGATCATTATTGTCGATGGAGGCGAATATGTCACTACCTAAGTAAATGCGCCATAAGAATTATTTATTATTATTTACAGAGTTGGTTATTTTTCCCTGTAACTATGGAGAGAGTACGTAGCTACGTATTGAAAAAATATTATGTAGTTATACATAGAGCTATAAAACTGTTAACAGTGCATTGCATGCAAGCTTTGTCTGAACAGGCAACGTTTTTTTGCTAGAGCTGTTTGCAAGTAAATAGTTTTGAATGAATTTAATACAGTATGCATACCTCTAGTGTAGATATAACGTTTCTAGGTAGTTTTATGGAATTTCCACAAACTATATGCCGTTGTAAGACTTGTAAGCTGTGTATCTTTGGGTATCAATCTATCTATACAAATAAAATTGAGTCGCTAAATGTGTTGCTACGTGTTAAACTCAGGAACGGTTGGACCAGTTCTTTCTCTTCTTCTTTATTCATTTCCATGTGGGGTCGGCTCCAGGGTGGACTAGTTAACTACAAAATTGTCCCGAAAACCTTAGGAAACCCTCTTTTTACTTTTTTGTGCGTAAACAAACCGCCGCATTAAAATAGCTTTTGACGGAATGACGTAACTGTTCTTTCAGCAAAATAAAATTTTCTTAAGTAAATTAAAAATGTTGTAAATTGTAATACATAACATAACAGTTCAGTGTTTATGTATATACCTAACCATCTAAATACATTTCAAATATTTGTGTAGATTATTTTGAACGTTATGATGTCAAGTGATATTTATTTAAAAGACACAAAAGGAAAATATCACAAACACTGACCCGCAGACCACAAGCCGTCTTTGTGAGTTTTGAGTAGGTTATGTAAGATTATGAATTAGTGCTATGTTAGATGTCAGCAGTAATGACATTATTATTACAAAACAGGACTAAATCGCGTTAAAATGTGTTTATTTATGACCTGTAAAAAAACAATTTAAACGGATTATATCGCGTATATTAATTATTTGAGCCGCCTGACGTTTCGGTAGCTTTCAAGTTACCGTTGTCAAAGGTTGACTCTAATATACGCGGTATAATCAGTTTAAATTGTTTTATTTAAATGTGTGAAAGTCGTAGCAACTGAAGAAAACATGAATTACCGTTACTTTTGTTATTAATAATGAGTGAAAATTGTGTAAGTTTTATATATATATAGTAGTAATGGCTTTAGTCATTGTTATTTAAAGTATTTTGTACGCAACATTATTTTCACGCTCACCTCAATGTCCACTTTGGGACTTGTACCCAGTATCTTTTCATTACCGTTGGTTAGGTAGATCTTTGTATCTATATCAATAAAATGAGATATATTCGTGAGCTAAAATTTGCACTGTCCCGCTCATTGAAATACAGATAAATGGGTGAATCAACATTTTGACTGTCTACGGCGTTACTTAAGCGGCCTTATTCCTTTTTAAATTTATTTTTTTCAAATTATGACAAATATATTGATAATTGCAACCAACTTTTGGACAGAAAACTTTTGCGTTCGTGAAAGTAACATAGCTATTTCATGATTTCATTGTGTGTAGTCGAAAATAAGTTCGAGTCAAATTCGAGTAGATTTTGAAACAATAAATATTAATGGAAAATTCAAACTATAGGATTCAAATATATACCAATAAATCGCAATAGCCCTGTTCTAAGTAATTACATTGAGGATATGTTAAGAAAGATGTTTGATCATGGATAAAAATGTCTAAAACAATCAGCGTATTTGAATGGACAAGGAGATTTAAATCGTCTCTAGAGTTACCAAAAATCGGAGTTCTAATACACATTTTCTGTTTATTATTAACAGTTGGAGCATCAAACGTTTTAACGTAAACCATAACTTTAAACACGAAGCTTAATTATCTTTCTGACCGACATAAATCTATCCACAACTTTTAAACCGTTGTAAAATTTCACCTTTTCACGGCTTGTCCTTGTTTAAATGTATGGTTTACGTTATGACATTCAATTTGCCAACTGTTAAATGTTCAATGTGCCAACAGTGTGTAGAGATTATCTATATTAGAAGTAGAACCCCGTTTTGTTGGTAACGCCAGAGACATTTTGAGTAACGCAAGAGACAGTCCAAGTGTCGGTCAAAAAATTGATTCGTCCATCTGCTGGTATTTAATATTATCTATTGATACCTACTTATGCAGTGTGTTCCTGGATATACGGCAATTTTTCATGATTAGAATCCCGTTTATTCAATCAATAGATATAATATGAGGGCGAGATACCTTGCTTACTTTCCATTTTCGGACCTCATTATGAAAATAGTAGCATTAAACTAAGACATGAATTACAACATTTGTTTCGTAAACTTACAAAATACAGTGTTGAGGTGTTAATTATTTCTCACAAATTTTCGCAATATGCTTTATTGAATAAACAATATTTAACAAGTTATGAAATGGTATGAACTGTTTTTAAAAGCTGTTAAACAAATGATGTTCAAATAGATCTATGTTTTAACTTATTGCTCCTGTTACAGACCATACCTGGTACAAAAGATTACTTATTTTCTTTATCGATAATAGTGCCTCTTGTTTTATCCCTATTCGTTTTTGCACTTCGTCCAGGTACACACTGTATAACTCTAAACTCCATACTTTCTTCACAATCTGATCATGAAAGAACTACTTACCGATCATACAAATAGAGTATTGAGGAGTATCACATGGCAGCCCGTAAACTAGTCCTTTTAGGTGGTCCTGTCTGTCCAAATTCAAGCAAGAGTTGTCCCTTGAGAATTCTTCATCCAACCATGGCGCCATCTATTTCATAACAGCGGAATTATATAAGATGCACAAGTAAGTGGTAACTAGTTTTGAATTAAGCCAATAGATTTGAAATCTTACGAAGCTGCTTATTACTTTGGAATTTAGCCGTTAGATGGTAGTGTATCAGTAAATTTTTAGTATTGTCTAATTTACAATAAATTGCTAAATATTACCAAAAAAGTTAGAATATCAGCTGCATATTACTTCTGAATAAAATAATTATCCGATACTTACATACTTTCCCTGCCGACTGCTTTTAGGGTCCGGAATAGCTTTATTGTTCATCGGGTTATACCAACTAAACTTAACATCGTCTGTAGTGATATCTTTAGTCATGTTCAAACGGCCAGAAATCCAAATATGTTCAATCGCTGTACAGAAAAAAAAAAACAGTTTTAAATTAAAATAGTTCCGCTACTCATCACTAGATGGCGCTGTCTATCACAACAATACACTTACGCGATTCCTTATTTTCTCCCATCATTAGCAACAATTGAGTCATAATATCAGGTGTGTCAGGATAAGCTAGTGATCCATTCATATTCTTGCAGTTTTCGAAAGCATGCTGCCAATATAGAAGTTGTTTGACAAACACGTAGTAATACAAGTCGTCGCTAGGAAGCGTTGTTGGTGCTCTTAATGCCGGTGCTCCTGAAAAATATTGATTATTATCCATATATAGAGTAACAAGTTTATTAAGTTAGTTATAAATTGTTGCTTCCGAGTCAAGGTCAAATACAAATACATACAAATGATTTTTCTTAACTTTCTGAGCGTACCAAAAGCGTATTTTGTTTATCTTTCAGTGCATGCAGGCACTGTACATTTATTAGGATAAATTGTTTTATTTACTGTAGATTCAAGAGTAGGTTATGCTCGGTAGATCGAATTATTTAACATACTACTGGCGCAGTTGGTAGGATAATCAAAATTAATTGTTTCCAATATTTTGGTCTGTTTTATATTAAAATTCGCTTTATGCTTATATTAAAAGTACATACTAAGATCCTGTACTTGATTTATATTGAACAGCATTAATTAACCAATCAATATAGACGTTCGTGACAACATTTCATTTCATATTTCTAACAGATGAAAACTAATAGAGATCGTGAGAGCTTTGCGTCGTGTACCTACGCGCTAAAATATTTAAATGTTTTTTTTTATTTTTCTGTATGTAAAAAAATATAAGACAACACATAAAATAACCGAAATCTACGAATACTATGCATAGAGTAGTCGTCTTCGAACTTTACGCGAAAGAAAATAAGCTGTCAACAATGTCAACCAAAACGTCTTTTTTTTTTAATAGACACCAGACTAAAGTAACTTTTCCGGCATAGTTTTGGAATTAATACATTTTGGAATGAGTAAATTTTAATAAATGAATAATTTCGTAATCTCAGTATAAACATATAAAAACTGAGATTACATCCTTTTTCTAAGCAGAATACGGAAGGAAATATGAAATGTTGTCAATTGTAGTCTTGCTATTGCCCGCTAGAGGGCGCTCTTATCAATATAACACAAGAGTCACCTGATGTACTACCTTGATAGCAGATAAACTGCATCTTCCTCTCACAACGCGCCTCTAGGAAGACGGGAGCGTGGGTCGCATGCCGGTCGAGCTGTAGGCAGCCACTTTGTTTAATCGACGTCCTGTCTCTGAGGTAAAGAAAACTGTCTGTTAAAAATCTAGTTCAACCAAACGAGCTAGATATTTATCCAAAAATTGCAAAAATTGTATAAAGCCTCATACCCCTGTATTTTTGGATGACCATGAATTTTTTTTGATAGGATCTACAAGCTACAGGTTATTAATTTTGTTTACCATGGTCTGCGTTTTTTTTATTATAGGCTGAACAGTGCCTTCGAAATTTATAAAAAAAAACTAGTCGATGGTTGAGGCTCTTCAATGTCAAAACGTTCAATGACACTGACATGTGTCAAAATTTCAACGATTTGACATTGCCAAGTACCAACCATCAACAATATATAATTTTTTATTAAGTTTCGAAGGCATTATTATTGAGAACAATGAGAACTGTCAAATTGACAATTTCGCAACAACCATCAATGGAACGATCAAAAATTTCGGAAAAAAACATGCAATGACTCGAATTAAAATATAATTTAATGGTCTTCTAAAAATTGTACAAATCCTATTCCAACACCATATCCTGGCAAAACAATACGAGAAGACTTCTTACACAAACTTCAAAAATCTGCGATAGTTCTAGACCCACCCTCTCCTTCCCTAGATCCGTTACTGCCCACTCACTGTCTCCTACGAGTAAGTAGTAAGTATCAAGCTCGACCAATGCCAGTGAGAGTAGCGACCAGGGACCCCAGTAGCCCACAGGCTACAAAAACACTGATACAGATGCCTTATACAGCTGAAATTAGAGTTATAATGGCTGTATCAGGCTGTATTCAGCGTGTTTGCTACTTGACTTGGGCAGGGAGTTATAGCACTTTTGATACTTGCCTCATAGGTGGCCAAAAGGCACTGACGACGTCGCTGTGAGGGCTTGGCAAGAAGATACTGGCTCCAGAATCCACCCATTGCCATTTGCCCAACTCGCCTTTCGCTCCTACCCACGCGTTTTCAATACCTGTAACACAATTAGGATGGAAAAAATCTAATTTTTACTGCTACAGTCATTGTATTTGACGACGTGGTGGCACAGTTTATAGAGCACCTACTGAGCCGGCGGTGCTGGGTTCGAATTCCGACCAGGGCAAATATTTGTGTGATGAACTCGAATACTTGTCCTTGGATCATGGTTGTTCTATGTATTTAAGTATATATTTGTTTATATAAGTATGTATATCGTCGCCTAGTACCCATAACACAAGCCCTTTTGAGCTTAATTTAGGACAAGGGAGCCCATTACATCCAAAAACAATTGAAATTGTTTTCAGCATCACTAACAAAACAATAATTATAAATTTATGAAACATATACAGGGTGGAACGTGACGAGGATCCTTTGCGGAACTGGCAGATAGTTCAACCTTAGCACTATATTTCCTCCATAGAAACTATGGAAATATATGTTACCGTTTTCAAGTTATAGCCTTTTAAACATTCATACCAAAAACTACTTTTTGCCAACCCTTATCAGGTGGCTGGGTCAATGAACTAACTTGTAAACAATCTTTAGACGTCAGGATATTACGTTAATATGTTGCTTTATCCATTCTTAGGTCTGCGTGAAACGCTAAAAAAATCGTTGCAGGATTTGCAGAGGTGATTGTCTCTGTTATTTTACTTATTAAATTTTCTGGTGGAATGTAATTTCTTAGTTAATAATTCTAACCACAACAAACAACTCACATAACACGACTTGACACTGACAACCACTCGAATGTACTCAATCATCATAAACAATTAAAGATGATTTCAGCATAAATAAAACGTCTCTGTTTACCTACCTAAACTGATAATAAAAAGGTTTTAGTTCGTTAACTCGCTTTATAAAATTATTTTCGAGTAAATTGAAATTGTTCCCTGTGTGATCAGCAATTCATACAATAGGCCGTCCTTGTTATTAATTTTATTTCGGTTATCGTCAAATATCGTCGTTTGGATATTACACTAAAGTAACACGACTTTTCATACGCCAACGCGAGATAGAATTAAATTAACGCATTTTTTACAACTATCGAACCTCTTTGCATGATTTAACATCGATCATAAATATGATGTTTGAAATGAAATTGACATTTAAGTTAATTTCAATTTGATTTACCTTTAAATGAAAATACCTTTGTTAAAAGCACGTGGATATTTATTATTTGCTCATGTTATGCGCGAGTTACAATTATAATGCGGCTGAAGCTTTACGACGATACAGTGAAACATATCCACCACCACACCCAACAGGTCGTTGAACAATTTTACGTGCTTTTGATCGTGTCGCCAACAATCAGCCCGTTGTACCACGAACAACTTAGAACGATCAACGTGGGACTGCCCTATGTGAAGCTTACTGCCGGTGGCTACTGCCAAAAACAGTGGAAGAACGTGATTTTATCAGGCATGTTATTTGAAGCGATGAAAGCTTGTTTACTCGCAACGGTATGTGGAATAGAAGGAACGAACATGTGCATTTGCCGAAGATAATCGTGTCGCCTACAGCAGTGTCGTTGGTCAGTTAACGATTTACGGGGAAACAATTATAGGACCAGTGTTTCTGCCTCCAACTCAAAACAGAAGCAGCGTGCTGCAGCGTGTATTATGAGACACGATGGAAAATTTGAACACCGTATGTAAACATTGTAATAAAGTAACTGATATTCGTATTTTCGCATTTTATTTGGTTAATTTGACATTTATGTGTCACTCTTACATCAGAACGATGACAACAACTCACGGAAATAAACGTAATATCCCGAGTTTTCCCGACGGTGATTTCCCAATCTAGCCATCTTGCCGTGATGTGAAGATGCAATATAGGGTTATCACCACAGTTAAAAATTAGCGAATTTTGCACTTTTTTTTTTTACTTCGTTTAAGTATCTAAACATTATAAATCGACTGTGTATCACTTAACCGATGCAACATTTCCGCAAAGGACCCTCGTGCCTTTCCACCCGGTATAGCGTCTCAGTAGTTTTTAATGTGGGTACACACCACGATTTTTATATTAAACCATTAATACAAAAATCAAAGCACAAAGAAAAATTTAAAGACGTAACCTGGCGGAAGAGATCGGGAATCGAACCCGGTACCCTGTTGATTACTGGTCCAACGTGTTAACCTCCACCACCCTACGTTACACGTCATCGTTACAGTCAACGTCACATTTGACATAGATGTTGGGACCTTACATTATAAGAAAGAGAAAGAAAAATCTTGTAAAAGCCAATATTGGTCCTTTTCGTATTCAAAATTTCAAACTTACTTCCGCAATAACCGATATACATAGAAGAACCAAAATAACCGATATAGCTCACAGGAAACGGTTGATGTGGCAATAGGCGGGTCTTGTATCCTTGAAAACGGATAACCGTTAGCGCAGCAAATTAACTAAGTACTGGATTGGCGACCACGTATAGGAAGCCCCCGACTAGATGAACGGATGATCTCGAGAGGGATGAGTCGATGAAGAGGCGCTGAGTCGCATCCATTGATGCGGTACAGGTTCGCACTTTGCGATCCGGTCAACTATGGCTGATAGGTAGAGAGATGAAAACTTACTGGGTCTCGTTTTCAACATAGTCATGCCCAGTTTCTTCAAACACTTCATTGTAGCGATGTTGGCTAAACTGTAATAATAAATATATCTTAGTATAACTTAGTTACAAGTGAAGCTAACAAAAGCGTGTTAGAAAAGAAAAGATTGGTACCTCATCTTCCGAAGCACGCAGTATGCCGCAGCTTGATGCCAGTCGAGGTGTCCATCGTAAATCCGATACAGTCCGGTCCGGCAGCGAACAGTCTTCAGCTCTTTTATCTGATATTCGGTTCGAGCCTCTGCCGATAAAAAGTAACCAAAAATCACTTTTACACAAAAAAATAACCGTCTTCAACAAGCTAAATGATAGATGGATAAAAACTATTTCATCCACAACAACAGTCACATTAAACGTATGTCTTATATATCTATAAGCTAATGGGTATATTATTGTGTTAAAAAAGTGATAATGTTAATTCACTGGGTATATTATTTTGCTTTTTTGTTCATTTTCTCAAAAAGCGCTGAATCAAAATCGATAAAATCTATACTATCTCTGAAATATGATCTACTAGATAGAAAAAGAATCATAAAAATCGTCTATCATACATACAATAAAAAAGAAAGAACATACAGTTGAATCGAGAACCTCTATATTGAAGTCGATCTGTTCAATACAGTGTCTGTACAATGTCCTCTGAACGATGATCAAAATGCGTGTAATCGATTCTTGATATGTAGTAGTTTTTATAAAGCGACATGATATTTATCCTAAACCTTTTGGCCGAGGGGTAGTACCAAATTATTGTATCGTCACGTGAACTGTCTCACTCGCTCTTACGTAATCCAGATAAGAACCTCTCAGTTTGCACCCGAATCCAAATCGCCATCCGTGAGCTCACGGATTGTTCAAGCCTACCTATTTCACAAAGGAAGGGCCAGTCTAGCTCATACGGCAAATTCAGGAACGCAGCTCGATAATGCCGTGTGCCACTCTTTGTATGGCCACACAGCATCGGATTCTAGGACCCGGTGCGTGGGTTCAGTTCTTCCACTGATACAAAGGCCCGCCCTTATTGGCTAGTGTGGTGTAGATTTAGAAGAGGCGCTTCAAAATGGTGGACTGATACCTGGAGTCCGCTGTATGCAAAAATGCGACGCAGTTTGCAACGGTAATGGTGGCGTGCTTTTAGCCAGGCCTCTGTCCCTCGAGATTAGGAGTAGCTGATGAAAAATTGAAGAGGCACTTCACTAACAAGGCGGACTGATAAAGATACTTAATTATTATTGTTACTTAATATTGTTTGTCCGATGTTTTCCGAATTTGACCGAATTTTAAAAATCCGATTTCAGATTCTGACTCAGGAGCCCCAAAAACCCCCGGATACCGAATTTCAGCCTCCTAGGACCAATTTGAAATTTTCTCCATACAAATCGTTTTTTTTTCGATATTTTCCGAATTTGACCGAATTTTCGGACAAGATTTCAGATTCATATTTTTGAGCCCCAAGAGCCCCGAGCCTATTATAAGGAACGCAAAGACCATATTTCATTGCATGTTTGAGAAAACGTATTTTGGCTGTTGATGATGACAGATTTGCCTACCTCTTTCACAAACGAAGGGCCGCTCCAGCTCACACGAACCAGGAACACATCTGTGTAGATTATCCAGGTCTTACCTCTTTCGCAGACGAAGAGGATCTTCAATAGGGTGGACTGATAAAGGTAGGAAGATAGGTACAAATTAAGTTCATTGCTATAATAGTTAAATACTTATACTTTCCCGAAAAAAATACTGATTGTTGAGTTTCTTTCGGCGTTTCTTTCTCAACAGTGGTCTCCTCTTGTGAAATGCTGGTAGACTCAGACATGTAAAAGTGCCCTTGTGGCCTACTTGCAGAATAAATTTCATTATTTCGTAAGGTCCACTGTTGTAGGCGATGCGACGCAGTTTGCAACGGTTTTGGTGGCGTTCTTTCAAGCTGGTCTCTGCCCTCAGTAAACGTATTTTGGCTGTTGATGACGACAGATTTGCCTACCTCTTTCACAAACAAAGGGCCGCTCCAGCTCACACGGAAGATCCAGGAACACGGCTCGGTCGTGTGCCACCCTTTGTACAGCCACACAATCAGCTCCTGAATCCGGGACTGGGACGTGGGTTCGATTCTGCCACTGCAAGATTTAGGTTAAGTATAGTAACTCAAGTCGTTTATATTCTGGCAATTGTGAGCTTATCATAGGTCTTAATTAAAGGTTAACACGGGGACGTGTCATATACTCGTATACTATCTTTACTATTATAAGACCTGGAATCGAACCTGGTACCTCTGGATTACCGGTCCAACTTGTTAACCTTTCCACCACCCTAAACTTTCGAAATTTTCCTAATGCTTTGTGTGTATTTTTGCATCGTTCATTTGAAAGACTCTTCCGCCAGGTTACGCATTTAATTTTTTCTTTGTGCTTTGATATTTGTATCAATGGTACAATATTTAAAAAAAATGTGGTGTCCCCACAATAAAAACAATGAGACATTACACATTACATGTAATAAAATGCGATGTCCTAGTGCAGAAGAAATGCATTTGAATAATCTTTTCTAAGATTTACAGAGGTTGCTTACAAAAACTTTTTTTATACCTAACGCACGTCGCACACTCAAGATCCGTTAGAAATTGTTCATACCCAATAGTACTCAATATAACCTTGTTGACTTATAAAACATAACCGTACAATTCGAATTATTTTAATTTGAGGGGCAATTATACGTATTGGACTAAAGAGTGTGTTTTATTAGCAACTATTGCAGAGGGCGTCTCATTGCACGAGTACGGCGTTGTACTGTACATGGTCCTTCGAACCGGATATCAACCACCTATGGAGTTGATGGAGACCTACGGAGTTCCGGTATTGTTGAAAGAGTGAGGGAGAGACCATCCACTTTAGTTGAGAGAGTGAGGGAGAGACCATGATCATGATCCACTTCAGATCTATGTGTCAGTTTGGTGACATTAGCTACGTACAGCAGGATACTGGTCGGTGTCGCCGCCTTCACGGCGAATGTCATCGGCCGTCCGTCGTAACTCCAGCAGGTTGGTCCAGCGGTAGCCGTGAGGGTCGTCACCTCCGTGCCGCCGGGCACCAACCCAAACGGAATCTAATTCTGGAAAAAGCAATCATCAAATGGCCAGGTAACAACCAAAACTAACTAAAATTTCTGTCACTTCGAAACCTCGTATCTATTTAGTAGATTGATACTGAGATATGAGCTTCGTTTTAAGTAGGCATTTGTTACTTCCTGAATTTTGCTTGTCAACAGACGTAATGATCAGTACGATATGACGAATTAAATTAGCAACAGCAGGGTTGTACCGTTTAAGTTCAAATTAACTAACTTAACTGCAAGCTAATTAAGTTAACTGCAAGTATAATCGGGACTTTTGGATCGAATATGGCACTGAGAGGAGAATAAATAGATATTACAACGGAGCCACGCTGTTACGTCGCAATCCAACTAGATTTAAGTTTATTTTATGTATGATTTTTATTTTGTAATTCAAAGTGCCTTAGTTTAATTACTGTAATGCTGTGCAACTAATTTGAATAAATAAATAATAAATAAATAAATTACAGCCAATGACAGGGAGAGGTGTTTTTGAACCTTGTTATTTTTTTAATTTAGTTTTAATTGAGTTGTTAATTATTAAGTCATGAATTTATTATATATGCTTTACTACTTAATTGTTAGTAACTTTCGATTGTTATAGAATTTCACATTTTAGTACAGACATTTTATATTGTTAATATGAACAAGATTTTTCTTTATCAATAAATTACTTAACTTACCGAATTGTGATTCTGCCAGCGCTTCTACCATAAAATCTGTTTTTTCCTTCGTATCCAGTATCGCCAAAGTCCCGTTGTGGTGGCCACTGAATAAAAACGAAAATCAGTTATCATTTATCGAATGAAGCACATCGCCAAAGAAGAATACTGGTGAGATCTACACTAGACCTCAGTGTTAAATACTAGGACCCTATTTAGGTTATGTAGCTCTATTATGTCTTCTGAGCCTAAGTGTGACCAAGTTTTTGAGGATATATCACTGCTTCTTTAACTTCTTTTCCCATACTATCAGTTCACGCTATGTTTGCACCTGGTAACTATGGCGTCGCATACAAACGAGGTCCAGACTTAACGTAACCGGGTTATACAAATCATTTTTGTTCTCGTTTGTTTCCTCCTCCAAAATTTATCGAAGCTGTACGATATTTTACAAACTGAATGGGAAGGAAATATTCTATGTCGGACCGTTTTGAATTTTGAGCAAATTACAATGGAATTTGTGTACTAGGTGTCCATTTGCGGTGGAATTTTGGTCAAAAACAGAGCCTTACTACACACATTGTATAATTAAGCGTAACAATCGAAACGGTTCGACACAGAACATTTTCTTCACATTCAGATGATAAAATTTCACAGATTGGTTTAGTTTTTGAAGAGGAAACCTCGATTTGTATGAAATTCCTCGTAAATAAACACGGCATTTGATAGATTCTAATGAACCAGAGTATTTAAATAATCCTACGGTTAAGATACCTTATTCCTTTAGAAAAAAAACATTTTGACAATTGATAATTTCAACCGACTTTCTGAAAATCAGTTGAAAATAAGTCGAAAAAACCAGTTTTCTACGTGAATATTGTCAATTTCGGGGGGGAAACAAAAATAATCAATAAAACAAAAATTCAAACTGTAGGTTTTTAAATATATAGGTACGAATAAATCGCAATAGCCCTGCTCTAAGTAAATAGAAACATATGATATTATGTCAAGAAACATGTTTGATCATACAGAAAAATGTCTAAAACAATCAGCATTTTTGAACGGAAAGAGCTAGAGCCTTAAATAAATCTAAAGTTTACCGGCACATAATCTTTGCGTTTTCCCAATTTATCGGAAGGTTCTGAATCACATACTCCTTGTCTTCGTAGATGAAAGACTCCCATTTGTCTGTACAAGTTTGAGGCACTGGAAAAGATGAAAACCAATAAAAATCTATCACACTAAGCGTGACGCCAGATGAGCGTAATTTGAGTCGAGTAATTTCGGTCGCGCCATACATCATGTCACGTGATGACGTCATACTAATGGCCCGACCGAAATTACGCGACTCAAATTAAGCTCGTCTGGTTTCACCTTAATATTATAAAGGTGAAAATTTGTGAGTTTACGTGAAGGTTTGTTACTTCTTCACGCTCCAACGGCTAGACCAATTTTGATAAATTTTGGTATGAAGGCAGCTGATACCCTGGATTAAAACTTAGGCTACTTTTTATCCCGAAACAATTTAGTGTTCCCTTGGAATGAGCGGGTAGCTTATAAAAGTCACTATATCCTTCACTGTTTTTATTCATATCTTTATAAGGAATGTGGAATAAAATATTTATTCACGAAGTAAAGTGCAAATACAATATACAGGGTGTATCTGATCATGGGGCTTTAAATGGTCTTGTGCTCTTCAACTGAGCATCTTTTGTTATTCAACTTTTTAAAAACAAGTTAAATGTTATTTTTAATGTACGCAATCCAATGCTAAATTGACAGCATACTGATATTAAATGTTTATCTTTGAGAGACGTCAAATGTTAAATGAATAATCACAATTCACACTGACTTGACGATTAAACTTTGAGGTCTAATCATTTACATATGCTTAAATTATAATTATATATTTTTAAATGTCAAAAAATAAAATTAGATCAATGAAGTGAGTAGATCTAGCTTTACACTTAAAGCACCATAGTCAGAGGCAAGCTTTATAACAGAATAGAAAACTATTATAATATGAAAACGTTTTAAATTTATTATAACGCAAAAAAACATTCTAACTTGTATATTTAAGACCTTATTCCTTTAAAAAATGTTTTTTTCTTATTATGACAAATTTATTGATAAATTCAACCAACTTTTTTGAAGTGAATAATATTTTTCACCGAGTCCCAAGTAGTAACATAGCTATTTCATGCTTTCATTGCGAGCAGTCGAAAATAAGTTGAAAAAACTAATTTTCCGCGTGAATTTTGTCAAGTTCGAGTAGTTTTTGAAACAAAAACTATCAATGAAAAATTCTAGCTGTAGATTTTGAATATACACCAATAAATCCCAATGACCCTGTTTAAGGTAGTAACATCAATAATATGTTAAGAAACATGTTTGATCATAGAGAAAAATGTCTAAAACAATCAGCATTTTAAAAGGAATAAGGCCTTTTAAAATAAAATTTTGCGTTATAATAAATTTAGTATGTTTTCATTAGCCAATGCTCGCCCTGCGTCATTGGCTCAAAGGTCCGCCGTATAAGAGGTAATTTGTTGGTTTTTCATGACTTACCTCTATATTGTTCATGGTAACTTGCCACACATAACGTCGCCATACACAATACTAACTTAACCACCATTGCGACGACCACCCACGAACCCTATGCGAAGAGAAATGTGTTTTTGAAAATATTTCTTTCGTTCATGCTAGTTTTAATACGATTATTGATTGTAGGGTGACCATCGCGTCCGGTGAAGCCGGATTTCTTTTACATTGGGTAGGCTATTCATATTTTTAATTGGACTATTAAATTGATTTAAACTTACACATTAATATAACAAAACACATGATGGTTGATGATTATGATGGTGGTTTTTATCACGCGATAAATACGTGACAAAGCATACGTCACGTTTTGACAAAATAAGAGTGTAAGTGACAGATGCTTTGTCACTTATTTATAACGTGATAAACACAACCATCAAAATCAAATGGAGTTCAAAAATTTATGTAATTTCCTCGACGTTTTGAATGTGGTATATAACGTCATGGTCTCGGGGGGACTAAAGAGGTAATTAAGTATTTAAACACTTTTTAACGCAATTAAGTCTTGTCTTGTTATTAATAGACGTTTCTTCATCTTTCTGCCATCGCTTTACGTGTCAGTTCTTTCATCCTCACCACTTATGTAGATATTTGTTGGCAGTCCACAACTGTGCGTTTTTCTAGAAATTTCCTGCCTCGCACGACTGGATTTTGGAATGAATTGTCGCTTGCGGTATTTCCGGACCGATAAGACCTTCAAACCTTCAAGAAAAGAGCGTACTCCTACCTGGAAGGCCGGAGTTTCATGACACACTTATTTTTATTGACATGAATGTCCTCTGGGATATCTTGTTCGTCCTGCAATCTGTCTACCATCTCGTTATAAATATAAACGTAAACTCGATGAATCGTCTCTTTTTCAGTTTCACTAATAGATTTTTTTTCTCTTTTTTGTCGGAGGCGAACATTTTGATGAACATGGTTCTGGTCCCGAATCTTGCGAATCCATAATAACACGGAACCATTTCAATAAAAACTCGTAATAGTAACGATAACGTATATCGTTAGATACATAAAAGTAGTTTGTAAACAGCGGTCAACTATTTCTGAAGAGACCCGCTTTTTAGGGTTCCGTACCCAAAGGTTAAAAACGGGACCCTATTACTGAGACTTCGCTGTCCGTCCGTCCGTCCGTCCGTCCGTCCGTCTGTCACCAGGCTGTATCTCAAGAACGGTGATAGCTAGACGCTTGAAATTTTCACAGATGATGTATTTCTATTGCCGCTATAACAACAAATACTAAAAATGAAATAAAATAAATATTTAAGGGGGGCTCCCATACAACAAACTTGTTATTCCTATATATACATATATATAGGTACGGAACCCTTCATGCGCGAGTCGGACTCGCACTTGCCCAATTTTTTTTTGTTAAAAAGATGGACGACATTGTTGGGGATTCGAAAATAAAGGACAATAATTGTATTAATTCATTTAATTAAATGTATGTATTCAATAAACTATCAATTATCATAAATATATAATTTTCATGTACATTATTGCTGGTTTGACATTAAATTTTTATCTCTAATTAGGGGTCTACAGATCTTTTGATCTGTCAAAATCACTGGAAAAAGTTGGTATATAGATTAGCCGATCAAATTGCCAATTTGATTGTCCCGTCTGGGTTGACCTTAAACCTACGATTTAATTATAATTTTAATATCGATGAGAACGATACTGGCCGAACTGTGGCAACATTTGTTCATACTTACTTGTCAATTTGATCCGTAGGTCTGTGGATTTTACTTTACAGCTCACAGAGAAAAAGCTTATTTCTTAAAAAGAAATATCAACGGATTTCAAATGATGGAATGATTGTCGTCTCGCTCTCTCCTTAGAAGGGAGCATTCGAGGTCTAGCGTGCGAAAGTGCATGTACAATTAATGAACTTGAATAATGCAAATAATCTATAAATCATTGTTATCTTATTATTTTCCACCTCCCGCTGCAAGCTAAGCGACACCCCTTTACATTTGGCGGGTATAACATGTCAAATGTATGAGTGGTGATACTAAATATTTCTATTCCATTCTATCCCTCAAAATACAGTTTTATTGTCACCCTAGCCAGGTATGCGTAAATAACCTATTCATGTTATTGTATATCGTGTATTTCCATAACACGCGGAGGAAATGACTCGCCCGAGATGTGTTTTGCGATCCTTTGAGATTGTTTTTAAGAATTGCTAAGAATATTCCTTTTGTTAAATCCATATTTATTGAGTGAGAGTGCAGCTGCCTACTGACCCGACGGTAATGGGTTCGAATCCCGGCAAGGGAAAATATTTGTGTGATGAACTCGAATATTCGTTCCTCGGTCATGGATATTTTCTACGTTAATACATTTGTGTTTATCTAAGGTAAGATGCGGTAAGATTATCACCAGGCCCAGGGTAAGACGGCCACAGTTATTAACTAGATTAACTGTTAGTTTACATAGAAAACTACCTCGAGTCTCAAATATTAAAATATCCACAAAACGGCTTTACTCAATACTCCAATCATTTATTGCATTCCGCAATGTTAGTTAACAGGATACTAGGAAACCTTATGTACTACAAATTTAAGTACATAACGATGAACTTAATTGCGGGCACAGCAAAATCATGAAGAGAAGACTACTTATAACTATGCATTGAACATACTTACGTACATTATGTAGGTATACTTTAATTTTGTCGTTCTATATTACTTTTAATCTTATTTTGTATTTTTATATTATACAAAATAAATTGTATAGTGTAGTAGAATATGTATCTGGTGAATTTAAAGTACTTTTTATGTTCTTATTGTAATTTTTCCTTTAAATATTCTCTTCTTTCTCACATCGTAGCTTCTTCGTCACCCGTTTTCTAGGTACCTACTCGTATTTTAATATCAACTGTCTTACCTCATTAGACAATAAACTATGTTAGTCTTATCCCACTTTTTATGTATAACGTCGTCTAGCCCATAACACAAGTCTACTAGAGCTTACAGTGGGACTAAGTAGATCGATTTGTGTGAGCTCGTCCGATATATTTATGTTTTACATATAAAAGTTTTCTATACTCACTTTTACCTGAGCGTGCGATATCATTTTGAGTCCCCCAAGTAGCACGTAAAACTACATAAGCACTTATACAGCGTGTATATTTGATAGATATAACCGCAACTTGAAGCTAGTTAGAAGAGATTTTAGTGCTATAATCTATTTATAACAATTATTTATTTAGCGTTAACTGCCATAGCGTAATTAATTTTTGAAAATTTTCTGAGCAGCAATGTATGGCGTAGTTATTACTAGTGACAGTTGTCACATCACGATGTTTAAGTGTCAACAAACACCAACAAACAAATACATTGCGTGCTGAATTATTTTATATGAAAAAAATAATAATAATAATTTACGGTGCAATATATTAATGAATGCCTATACTAAGACCCCATAAAGTTTGCGGTTATATCAAATATACACGCTGTATAGTCTTTATACAGCTAAAATTCAAACTCAAACTCTAACTTTTTATTGCACACATATTACAATGAACATCATGATATCACCCTGCAAGGGCACAGCAATTAACTTAATTCTAATAATTTACTATACTATTTAGTCTAACTGAACTATCCAACTACGTTACAATCTAAAAGCTTTCTTTTTTGCTTAATTTATGTAAAAAGAATATACCGGGTGTTTCCTGTAATAGGAGCGATAAATTAAAACATAGAGTCTTCGCTTGAAACTGGACAACATTTGTTAAGCAACTTCTGAAAATAACGTGTATTAAATGATATTTTGAAGAATAATGTTTAGACAAAGAATCAATGTATTGCGAAATGTCCGATATTAGTGGAGTGACAGCTATGTCAATGCTCAGGGAATGTCAACGTTGGATGACATAGGTACATTGAAAAAACTATTTAAATTGTTCGATTTTTTTTTTTAAACTGACTTTTTTTAAAAGCTGCTGAACAAATGTTGTTCAGCTTAACGAGTAAAATCTATGTTTTAATTTATTGCTCCTTTTACAGGAAACACCTAGTATAAGTATATAACATGTTCCCCGCATTGCGACATAATAATAATAACATTGGTATGTACTTCATTGAACATCATCTAAAAATTCTTGTAGTGAATAAACTTTTATCTAAAAGGTATTTTTCTAGTGCTTGTTTAAATGATTTTAATTTTTCTATGCTTTTTACTTTCAAGAATTAGAGTTAATATGGGTATATATACAGTCTGTTTGCTACCTGGACCGTGACCTGATGAATGAATGAATTATTTATTTCAGAAACAAGTCCATAGTTAATGTCCTAATAGTCTTAATTTATTTATTTATATTTATATTTAAGAAAGCTCTCTATATCACTATCACTACACATATTATAAAAAAAGTCGATTCGTGCTGTCTGTCTGTTTGTCCCTATGTATACCTAGATCTTTAAAAATACCGGATTTTGATGCGGTTTTTTTAATAGATAGTGATTCAAAAGGAAGGTTTATATGAATAACACATGCATAGTATATTCAGTATCAGCATTGCACCCGTGCGAAGCCGGGGCGGGTCGCTAGCGAATTATAAAATGTCAATAAAGCGGTAAAAAAAAAACCCGAATTCCAGTTCCCTCAGAAACATTTTATTTATTTATTTAAACTTTATTGCACAAAATACAGAATACAATAAAAGTACAAATGGCGGACTTAATGCCATGAGGCTCTACCAGTCAACCACAAGGTCAAACATAGACATTATTCAATGTAAAGAATAAAAAAGTGTGCCTTTGTGTGGGAATTTTAGTTTCCACAACGTAACGCTCTTGCAAACAAAAAAAGATCATACTTATTCAAACGTGAGGTAATGGAACGGACCCCAAAATCCTCAAGTTCTGGAAGAAACAGGGACTTGGTTATTTTTTCCGAAAACACCTAATTTAGCGATATATCCATGGACTTAGAATAGTTACAAAAATTTCGTACCTTACTCAGGCCACTCGGCAAGCCTCGTGACCTAAACGCGGTACTCGACTTTAAGAACCTTCATTGTGCAACGATTGCATAAAATACTATATCTACACCCATACTGTTAAAATAATAGTTCAGATACTATAAAGACCTACATTACTTTGGCAGCGCCGGCGATTTAGATTTTTATGATATTAAAGATATGATTTAAGGAGTAGTTATCTGACAAGTTTTATACCCGATCCTACCCTATAACACCCGTGTAGGATGATATCCTATTCCGTTAATACAACTTTTACTTAACTAATACCTACAAATGTTATACAGTAATAGAATTAGGGCTAAATGAATCAGGCATTACTTTGCGGAAATCTATATTAATCTTTAAGGATTACGGATTATTACGTTTTTTTTTACTAGCCTGTGTTTGAAATAATGAAATAATAATGAAATAATGAACTTTATTCTGCAAGTAGGCCACAAGGGCACTTTTACATGTCTGAGTCTACCGGCATTTCACAAGAGGGGACCACTGTTGAGAAGAAACGCCGAAAGAAACAGTCAGTCATTTTTTCATAAAGGATAAGTACTTAACTATTACAGTAATATGAACTTTACTAACTATACGTAGTTCTCGAAGTTCGTTTGTGTCCCACTGCTGGGCAAAGGCCTCTCCCTCAGACTTCTACAGGTCCCTGTTTACTGCCTGTTCCGGCCAATTGCTAAGGAATGCGTCTAGGTCATCCCGCCATCTCCGTCTGGGCCTGCCCCGTCTGCGTCGTCCATCTTTGGGCATCCACTTAGTGGCTATGCTGGCCCATCTTTCTGGATGCATACGGTAAACGTGGCCTGCCCAATCCCACTTGAGCCTGGCTGTTTTGCTACCTACGTCAACTATGCGTGTTTTGGAGCGCAGCGTGAATTAGTAAATACGATTAAATAAAAAAAATCGTAACAAAAAATCTACAGTCTCACACTACGCGCAACTATCAAAGGTGTTGAAAATGTTAATTAGAAATACAGCACGTGATAAAATTTGTTAATTTTAATGGTTGTTTTGGTTGTTTATTTTTTTTTTTTTTTTTTATACTACGACGGTGGCAAACGAGCATGCGGCCCGCCTGATGTTAAGCAGTTACCGCCGCCTATGAACGCTTGCAACGCCAGGAGCATCACGCGCGCGTTGCCGACCCTTTAAGAACCTATTTACTCCCCTCTTGAAGAACCGCATACTGTAGCCCCCGGGGAAAACCTCGGCAGGGAGCTCATTCCACATGCGAAGCGTTCGCGGTAGGAAGTTCCTCTGGAACCGGACAGTTCTCGACCATTTAGGCTCCAGCATGTGAGGATGAACACCCTGCCGATGGCGAGCAGTGCGATGGTAGAAGGTAGCCGTGGGCATCATGTCAAACAATTCCTCAGAACACATCCCATTATAAAGACGGTAGAACACACACAAGGAGGCAAAGTCTCTCCTCAGACTTAAAGGCTCGATTCCGTCTGTGAGTTTAGGATTCTCAACAATTCGCACAGCACGTCTTTGTACCGAGTCAAAAGGGCTAAGCTGGTATGCGGGGGCTCCTGCCCAGAGGTGACTACAGTACTCCATGTGGGGTCGGACTTGCGCTTTGTACAGCAGTAGCCTTTGACCAGGAGTGAAGTACCGCTTCGCTCTGTGCAGTACACCAAGCTTTTTAGATGCCAGCTTTGCCTTATCCTCTAAATGACTTCGGAACTGAACGTCACTGGTGATGTCAACCCCAAGGATCCCAATACTCTTTGAGATGTTGAGGGATGTGTTCTGGAATTGCGGGGCCACAGTAAACGGAGTTTTCTTAGCGGTGAACGCGCAAACTTGTGTCTTAGAGGGGTTAAACCGGACCAAGTTATCCCGCCCCCAATCGGAGACTCTAGATAGAGTACTCTCAATTTTAGACACAAGTTGCTCGCGGCTTTCTTCCACAACGGAACGAGGGATGTTAGCACGGCCTGTGTAGACTGCATCCCCAGTGCTGTCGTCCGCATAGCAATGAATGTCACCAACAGATAACATATCATTGATATGAATCAGAAACAGCGTTGGAGATAGCACTGAGCCTTGTGGGACGCCAGCATTTATAACCATGTGTTTAGAGCAGCTGCCGTCAACTACGGCTTTTATGCTTCTATTGGTTAAAAAGCTGGCGATCCATTTGCACAAGCCCTCGGGTAGTCCGTAAGATGGCAGCTTCGACAGAAGACCACGGTGCCAGACCCGATCGAATGCCTTGGCTATATCTAGGCTAACTGCCAAGGCCTCACCTTGACTCTCAATAGCTGATGCCCATCGGTGTGTAAGATACACTAGAAGATCACCAGTGCAGCGACCATGGCGAAAGCCGTATTGATGGTCGCTGATCAGATCGTGCTCTTCCAGATATCTTAGGAGCTTCGTGTTGATTACACGCTCCATCACCTTTGAAAGAAGGGAGGTAATAGCTATAGGCCTATAGTTCGATGGGTCTGATCTGTCCCCTTTTTTGGGCACAGGATGCACGTGGGCAGTCTTCCACGAAGACGGAACTTGCGTTTTTCGGTAAGAAAGCGCGAAGAGGCGCGTTAACACAGGGCACAGCTCGGGAGCACACTGCTTGAGCACCACTGCTGGTATGCCGTCCGGCCCACTCGACTTATGGATGTCTAGACTAAGCAACTCCCTTCGGACATCCCTTTGAGAAAAGGTAATTTCCGGCATGGAGTAACCGCAACACGGGATGATAGGTGGCACGGTGCTCCCGTCATCATCCAAAGTCGAGTTCGAGGCAAAGATATTACCAAGTAAATCGGCTTTCTCTTTAGCGCTATGGGCTAGATTGCTATTAGCATTTCGCAGAGGTGGTAGGGACGACCGACAAAAGTTTCCTTCGGCAGCTTTGGCCAGCGACCAAAAGGCACGACTTCCAGACGGATAGCCTACGAGTCGCTCACCAATTCTGCCGACGAATTCAAATTTAGCTCTGGCAATTACTCGTTTACTGTTCCTTGAGGCAGCATTTAGTTTGCGTTTAGCATCAGAGATGTTTGGGTCCTTATTATTACGGGCCGTAGTCCAAGCCTCGTACGCGGCTTGCCTTAGAAGTCTGGCTTCCTTGCAAGGCCGATTAAACCACGGCTGTTTTTTTGCGCCTGCAGCCACTAGTGAGTTAGGAATGAAATATTCCATACCCACCAGAATCGTCTCGGCGACGGCGGCTGCGCAGGTGTCAGGATCTTCTGATGCAAAACATAGCTGCCTCCACGGGTACGATGCGTAGAATTCACGCAATCCATCCCAATCTGCTGACTCGTACTGCCACATACGGCGCTGACTGATCGGTCGAGGAGTTTCAGGCCGCGCGCATGGCACATCAGTCCGGACGAGACAGTGGTCGGATGAACCGAGTGGCGCGTTCACTGAGATAGAATATCCGTCCGGGTGTGTGGTCAACAGGAGGTCCAGTAAAGAGCTTGTATGATTCTCAATATCTGGTATTCTCGTTGGAGAATCAACCAGTTGTGAGAGTTCATAGGCCAGGGCAAACTCAAAAGCAGACCTACCCGCGAAATCAGTGGACTGAGACTTGAGCCAGTCAATGTGGTGAGCATTAAAGTCTCCTAAAATCACCAACTCCGCGGTAGGATACTGCTCAAGAACTTTATCGGTCGTCAACTGCAGATGCTCGAAAAGCCGAGCTGTTTCCTTATCACCGCTGTGAGACCTGTATAGGCACGCGTAGATACGGGTGTGGCCACCATAATCGACGCGCACCCACAGCACTGACAGGTCCCCGTCTTCATAGCAGTGGAGACGGCAGCAACAGATATCCTCCCGGACGTACATACATACGCCGGCATGTCTCAAGAACTTGTGTTCGAGCTTGTAGCCGGGATAAAGTAGGTACGATGTATCGGCAGGGCAAGATATCTGTGTTTCCGTGAGAAATAGTAGGGTCGGCTGAGCAGCCTCTAGATGCTGATGGACTGAATTTAAGTTAGAGTGAAGTCCCCTGACATTGCAAAAATCCACTTTTGTGGAGAGGGATGCCGCTGATAAAACACTATTTCTTATTTTCTTTCTTGCCATTGGGAGATAATGTTAGGTTCAAAGGGATTCGCCGTCTTGACAGCTCTGGGGACAAAAAGTGCGGTACAAATCGACCAAAAGCCGGTACAGGTGGTGCGACTTGTCAGCGCGGCGTACGGAAGGGCCCCCGGTCCCCTCCCTGTTGCATCAGCCGGGTCCACCCCGGTCTCCTTCACCGGCACGACTGCTACACCAGGGAATTTTTCGCGAGGTTGGCGGTTCAGCCTCCCAGGGCGGAGATTAAGTACTCCCTGGGTTCGGGAACCCTACTGACCTGCGGGCGGCCAGCGGTCAGCCGTTTCACCGGGTCTCCCTGATCGCCGCGCCATCATTTCGCGCCTATACCGACTAATTGTCGTATTATTGCTACCACCGGTCCCCCGCTGTCAACACGACGAATCCCTGGGAGCTATGGCAACCTTACTCACCGCAGAAACACAACACTACACAGAAGTGTAGCATTATTTGGCTGCGGTCTTCTATAAGGTGGAGGTACTTCCCCAGACGGGCTGCTCCAGGTTAGAACGGGACGGTTAATCTCGTTGTGCCCTACCTCTATTTGCTGAATATTTGAATTTAAAAACTTGAGAAAAAAATACTACGTCCATTTTTATTCTTTTATTCTGTCTTATTTATGTCACTTTTATGGACGTTAACAAACCATGCAGTTTGGACATACCGCCCGCGTAGAACGACTGTTCTTACAGGTAATATTTTATAAGAATAATTCTAAACATTCAGGTACCGCGTGTGGCCTATAATAGGAGAAATAAATTAAAACATAGATTCTACTCTACCCACGTCCCGTTTTTACCCGTTGGACCTCACGGAACCCTAAAAAAAGGCATTTTTAGGATTTTATAATTTTAAACAAATTAAATAGTATTTTCAATGTACGTCGTCCAACATTGACATTCCCTGAGCATTGACATAGCTGTCACTCCTCTTATATTGGACATCGCGATACATTGCTTCTTTGTCTAAACATTATTCGACAAAATATCATTTAAACCAAGTTTTTTTCAGAAGTTGCTTAACAAATGTTGTTCAGTTTTTAAGGGAAGAATATATGTTTTAATTTATTGCTCCTATTACTGACTACACCCGGTATGACATAAAACATAATATGCAGTAAATCATCATTACATAGCAGTGAAAATAAAATTAAACAGTTTTATTGTTTATTATTTATATTATTCACTTGATCATACAAATAATAAACAACAGCAGTTAAATGAGATCATTCACAATCAAAAGATTTAAATGACCAATGAAGATATTTATGACAATTAAAAGATGGTAAATGACATAATACCGTTCTAACTTTAGGTTATCATTACAAATGAACGCATACAAATAACTTTAAGCTTAAAAGACAATCACTCCTCTGAAGGTAAAACACAGAGACTGGTAGAGAATGCCTCATGGCATTAAGTCCGCCTTTTTTCAATGTTGAAAAAATATTGTACCTACCTTTTTATAATTAATTAAAGAATTCATTTGTAGATCCTTATAACATCTACTATCGGAAAAAAATTACTACTCCAGAAAACTGTACGTACAATATGCATAGTCTATTAATTACTTAAGTTGTACTGGAACTGGACCAACCATGTCATAATTATAACTTTGTTACATACGCCTTGTTAAAATTTTCCAAGTTTCAGTAATATAACTATTATTTCATAGTTACCCTGACATTCCCTTTCGGTGTAGGTACCCAGAAACTTGTAAGCCTTATGTTAGGAAAGGTGTATAATATTATTTTACCTATCTATCTATCTATTTATCAGTTACAGACGTCTACTACTGAACATAGGCCTCCTCCATGACTCGCCACAAAGTGCGACCCCGAGCAGACAGCATCCATTGATTCCCCGCTATCCTCACGCGGTCATCCGTCCATTTAGTCGGAGGCCGACCCAAGCTGTGGTTTCCTATACGTGGTCGCCACTCCAGGACTATGCTGCCCCAACGGCCGTCCATTCTCCGGGCTATATGGCCTGCCCATTGCCACTTCAACCGCGCAATCCTGTGAGCTATGTCGGTTACCTTGGTTATTTTACCTAAAGGTACATAAATATTATTATAACCAAACACTACTTAATCTATAAATAATCTAATAATAGGAATGATCACCGATGTTAAATTCTTCAACATACTAAGGTAATATGATAAAACACATACATACATTCCAACATATAACCTCCTAATTTTTTTGAGTTGGTTAAAAATACGAGTAGCTTCATGTCATGATCATGAAACTCATGAACTTAAGAAAAAATATCATAAAAGAAAACGGACTTTGAACTATGAGACTTAAAGAGGGTTTTAATATTTTTAGTCAAAACCATTTAGTTATTGTTATCAGAATTTTCATAATTCACCAAAACAATAATTGTATGGTATGGCAACCAAAAATTCCAAAAACAAAATGGCGTCACGGTTTGTACGCCATTTGCTTGGAGTGTATCCAGCACTCCGTAGGAATGTCAAACTTTAAAGATCCTTTCTGACTTATAGGCTAATGCAGAAATTTTTAACTAACTAACTGCGCTGGCTCAGCGACCCAAAATGAGTCTTGCATGGCCTCCGACACAAGAGCTCGCCACTTTACCCGATCTTTACTTTAATTTTTAAAATATTTAAAATCCTGCTAAAATATATTGACCAAATAACCTTCAAAAATAAAAATAAAACTACTGTGAGTCTCAGACATACCTACTCACGTCGTAGAAGTCGAATATCGTTCGACATGTTTCGAATCGGTTCGCGATTCGTCATCACTGAGCACTGCGATATTCGATTTCAATGACGACGTTTCGTATTATGTATTTTAAGAGGCCTTATTCCTTTTAAAATTATTATTTTTTCATATTACGACAAATTAATTGTTTCTATGTATTATCTTTAGTTATGATTGGAGTGCTTTTATTGGATATTATCGCCCACGTATCGTATTTTCTCGTAAATAAATTTTAGGTATTACGACAAATATATTGATAATTTCCACCAACTTTTTGAAGTGAATAATACTTTTCCCTGAATTCTAGGTATTAACATAGCTATTTCACGCTTTCATTGCGTGCAGTCGAAAATAAGTTGAAAAAAACTAATTTCGAGTAGTTATTGAAACAAAAATTATCAATGATAAATTCAAACTGTAGGTTTCAAATATATACCAACAAATCCCAATAGTCCTGTTCTAGGTAGCAACATCAATAATATGTTAAGAAACATGTTTGATCATAGAAAAATGTCTAAACAATCAGCATTTTAAAAGGAATAAGGCCTCTTAATAAGCCTTCAAAAAGGGCTATTTCCCAATCCTCTGTCGTTTTGAACATGTCCTAGCATGAGCGGGAGGAACAGGTAATTAAGGTTCGCGATGCGCCGCGATACGGACAATCGCGGCTAAGGAATCTGTGGAGATGCTGTTAGTTTTTAATTATAAAATATTTTATATTAAAATCTATGTTAAAGTTTTCATATGGACCATGGACAAATTTGAATGGAGGCTGGACCAAGAACAATACAATGCACACCAATAAAAGTTTACAAAAGGATATAAAACAAAATAGTTTTTTTTTTTTTTAAACCAACAGAGATGAGATTTAAGTTATTAGATAGATATTAATATCAGCTTTAGTTATTTTTCAGTTTTACACAAAAAGCCATCTTTCTACTGCCATTTAGCTATAGTACGGCTCTTCCCAGGTGAATTTTTCGCTTCGAGCCCTAATCTTTCAAACAAAGGCCATTGTCTCTATTACCGCAAAGTCGCTAGCTACTGCGTTAGCACGAGCCACTACTACATTCATTTGAAAAACAAACGGTATCGTCATAGTATTAAGGTTCAAATTTAATGTGACTGATATTCTATATATTGCGTTTTGGTAGTGTAGGACAATACGAGTAGACCACCCCGACGAAATACAGCATTCATATTATTTTGATTTGAACCTTTAATACTATGACGATAACGTTTGTTTTTAATATGAATGTTATAGTGGCGCGTGGCAAACTTGAGCTTGCGGCTTTGCGATAATAGAGACAATGGCCTTTGTTTGAAAGATTAAGGCTCGAAGCGAAGAAATCACCTGGGAAGAGCCGTACTATATCTACGCATTGGTTCAGCTTAGTGCCCATAATAAAAAAATAAGTATATTTAAATATCTATCTAATGATTTAACTCTCATCTCTGTTGGTTCATGGTCCAATTTTGTTGCTTGGTCCTTTAAAGTTTGTGGATATGTTTTATGTTTGTTACTTCTTCATGGAATCAAAGATTTGGTGTGATTGACGTAAGGATGTGAAAGCTCAGTTGTGACTCACAACTTGTGAGAGCACTATGCCGGAAACATAATTTAAGTACCTTTATGTCAATATGTATAAAAATAAAAATGTGGTATTACCATGCACACTAAAACAATCGAAAAAAAAATCTATTCAAAAAATTACGTTGCAGTGGATCACATAATTTTTTTTTTCACAATTTACCTTTGTGTCTACACGATGATTTTTAATCGGTGATCAGGTACCAACTTTTTTAACTCAGTAAATGATGGCGGTCACGTTGAAGTCGTAATTACATGAAAACAAAACTTTTATTTTTCTATGATATTTTTTATTTTGAAACCAATTTTGTCTTAAATTCCTTGTCACCGAACTAATCTGTATCGGTGTGCTTACAATCTCTTTAATAATTTAATGGGAATGACAATTTATGAGTAATAACTTGTCATTGTCATTGTCATTACATAAACAAAGTCGTAGAAAATTTCGTAAAATTTCCCGCCAAAGCGATGACACTTGACGTAAGTATCTTACTTCAATAATTTATGTAGGATGACCATGTATCTAGTGGTTATTAGTTTTAATTACGTTTTAACTTTTAATTAATTTAACAGTGAGGTAATTGCGCGGGACCTCGCGTACTAAGTTTAATTTTAGCTAAATATTAATATTTTTCTACTCCTTAAAAATCATCGTGTATATTTATAGATGTAAATCTCTTAGCGACTCCATTCGTCCCCTGTCCGCCCGCCCACCTGTTACGCTGAAGCTATAAGAACCGCGCACAGGCCGCCCAACTCACTCGCTGCCGCGCTCGCCTCCTGAGTTAACCCATCCTGTCTACTTTCTAGGTAAGTTTATCATAATTGCGGATTTTCGGTCATAATGACTTCAACTGAAACCGTTATGCTGGTCAGCTGCCGGAATAAACTCGGACTACTTTTTTTTAACAGACTTCAAAAAGGAGGAGGTTCTCAATTCGACACTATTTTTCTTAATATTTGTTACCTCAGAACTTTTGACTGGGTGGGCTTTTGATTTTTTTTATTTGAAATCTGGTGCTTCCCGTGTGGTCCCATTTCAATTTGGTCCAGTTCTGACAAAGGCATCCATGAAAATACCATATAAGTCTTACATTTGCTTAAGGTGTAATGTGTGACCTTTATTGTCGAAAGTCTGTTTAATGATTTTTTGGCGTAAAAATCTGATAAATAGAAGTCGGTTTTTTTTGTTAAAATTTTTGTTTTCTATTTCACGTTGTTGAAAAATTATAAATTTGTAAAGGGGGATTTATTTTATGGAACAGTGATTCAAGTTCCAATGATGTATTTTCCAAGAGTTAAAAAAAAAACTAATCGACGTAAGTATCTAAGATTATTTTTCAATTTATATCATAAAAATACTGTGACAATAAAATAAATACAAACAATACAAACAAATTTTATTCACATGCCTACTTGTTTTAAAAAGCTAACTCAACTCAACTGGAAAATTGACAAATGTCACATCACTAACGATGGAAATTACTATGGAGATCGAAAGAGCTTTGCGTCGTGTTCACCCTAAAAAACCGAAATCTTCGACCTATCCGCGAAAAATAAAGCTGTCAATAATATCAAGCTAAACGTCATTGTGTTTTTTTTAATTCGACACCAGACTAGAGTAACCGTTCCATTGTGTCATAGTTTTGGAGTTACTACATTTTAGAATGAGTAAAATCTAATAAAACAATAATAAAATAATTAGTAATCTCAGGAAAAATATAAAAGCAGTGATTACGTCCTCTTTCTAAGCGGAATACAGAAAAGTTAAAAAATTGTAGTCTTAAAAATATTAAATGTTGTCAATACTAATAATAATGTACAAAAAATACCATAGTTTTAAAAATTGAATAGTAACGATTTGTTAGACAGCTTTCGTTCTAAATCGTTTTCCCGTGCAGTGACTTCCAGCAGTCGCATTTTTTCAATATATTCAAGGTTTTCTTCTCTGATGTTAACTGACGTTTCATCCCCGTTAACAGGCAACTTAACTAAGTTCTTGATAATAATTCCAGTGCTATAAACCAGTTTAAGAACGAAGATATTCGATATGGCGAGTAGTGTTGAAGAAAGTTGGATATTCTTTTATACAAAGCTCAATGAAAGTTGTGAAAATACTTAAAGAAAGTTATAGCTGTTACAAAATGAATATTTTACAAAGTTACCATAAATTGGACAAATTGCCAATATATATTTTTATTACTGATGGGTGCTCAGATGTTTATATACTTTAAATGAAACCCCTTTATAAAGATATAAAGGGGTTTCATTTATTTCTTAAGTTATTATAATTATTTATATATTGAACCAACGTAATACAAAACAATCCATAAGACTATTCTATATTGTATTTTTGTGTTATGTTGGTGATTCCATTTTTTCACCTGAAATAGTATCTGGGTGAAATTCACCAAGTCTTAATTTGTACTTATATTGGTGGGTTTTTTGTTTATTATAAAGACAACGTAGAAAAGGCCTGTCAGCAGACGTAATAGTTATTGAAAAACTTTAATTTTAAATACTTTTCGCCACCAAAATTGCAAATGTTCACCAAAATTAGATATAAAAGTCACCAAAATTTCACATGTCCACCGAAGTTTCACATTTTCACTCAAATTAAAATTTTAATTTTATTTATAATTTTGTACAACACAATTTTATTAAGACATATGACTTGCACTCCATAATACTCGCATTATCCTCCGCCACGGTAAAACCGTCTGGATTTTCACTTGCTCCTATGTAGTGACCACGACAAAGCTCATTCAATAAATAAAAAAAAAGTTTATGCTCATACATTTATGAACTCGACTTTAAACATGTAGCTCTATTTTTTTTTTTTCAAATTATTATTCAAAACTATTCTGCAAGTAAGCTGCATTCTGCAAGAGCTTACATGTCAGATTCTAAGTTACATTAAAAAAAAAACATATCAAATTTACAATAATAACGTCATAGTAGTACTTAAGTAATTAATGCACAGACAAATCAATGGGCATATTTTACAGGGAGATATATATATTGTCTCCGGGTTGAACCAATGTTTAGAAGCGTCGAATTTAATTCCAGGAAAATATCATTATAATACAAACTTTTATCATAAAATGATCTCACCTATAAACGTAAACTGTTAACAACTTCAAAAGGTGAAATGACTAAACTCTGAATCTTTAATCTTTCGTTTTAGAGCCGCAACTTACCTAGTTAGAGTTGTCGGTTAACATTAATTAACTTTGTAAGATACTAGCTGTGCCCGCGGCTTTGCACGCGTGGAACTCGGTGTGTGTCAGTTTTGCTTTATCACAGTTTCTTGATACCCCGCAGACAGGACTTTACGTGCTGTCCAAATTATTGGGATCTTGAAAGTTGTGCGAGCCGTTTTGCCACCAGGCAGCAACAGAGAGTCCGACCACGGTAACTCTTCCAAGCAAATGAACTGTCAAACCATACAAAGTAAGTCAATTTTTATGGTTTGACAGTTCATTTGCTTGGAAGAGTTATCGTGGTCTGACTCTAGGAGCGATTATTCAATTAAATTTGTTGATAACCGTACCCCCTCTTCTAAATTTGAATTAATTTGGCAAAATCCTTCCTGTGGCTTACTCATATCACAATTCACAACATATTAATTTCAGCGGCATCTGTTAGTTTATCAGGGTACTCGATAGTTGTAGCACATGTTTGAAAAAAGTCTGCAATTCATTCCTAAGTAGCGCCATAAGATTCAGGTGCAAACTTTACTAAATCGAGTTTAGTGGCTACCCTCCCTTTTACTGGTAAAAAAAATATAGCTTATAATATGGTCGGGGATTTTCCCGACATATTAATGAAGTTTTCATCAAAATCTGTTTAGCCGTTTTCACGTGATGCGCGGTAAAATAAACAGACAAACAAACACATAAACAGACAAAAAATCTACAAAACTGTTGGAACGTGTTCTGTTATCGATTCTAAGTATGCCCCGCCAATTTTTTTCAGAATATCTTCCATGTACAGACTTTCGAACCTCTGTAGCTTTATTATATGTATAGATGTATTGATTTTCCCTTAGTATTTATTTATTTGATTTATCGAACCAATCCAACCATCCAGAAAGGGATACACCTAAGCCAGCGGATATACAAAGACCTCACTTGAATACTTTATTGTAATATTAGTAATGGATTGCGACTAAGCCAGACATGTCCGGTTTAAAATATTAAACATTGTTTGTTAATAGCTGAGTGGTGATAACAGCGATCCTAATGCAATGTCAATCAGTGTAAAAACACGTTGATAGGACTGTCTGAGTAATCCTAGGATTCATTGTAGAACTTTGCCGGCCGCTCGATGGGGCAGAAATTAATATTTTAAGAATCAGTTGTGTGACAGGTATAAAATTCGAAAGGTATAGTTTACGTTACATTAGAACTTTGGCGACCGCTTGATGGGATTGTCTTGTTCCTATTTTGGATTCCATTGAGTTGAGTCCAATTCACTTAAACGAAGCGATTTGCTTCATCATTTCTAATGAGAACCGCTAAGGAATGGAACTCACTCTCATCGTGTTTATTTCACAGAAAATTATAATTCAGGTATCTTCAAAGTTCAAGGTATGAGTTCAAAAAAAAAAGGAAACAATATCTTTGTATCCTAACTGAAAAAACACCAAAATACCATACGTGACTAAAACATTTTTGAGCAGGAGAAGTAAAATATAGTTTATTACAATAAGAAACAAAGAACCCTTCCTTACAACTAATTTTTTTTATTTTTTTTTGTTTTCTGTATTCAGTTGTTATAGCGGCACAAGAAATACATAATCTGTGAACTGTGAAACTTTCTACTGTCTAGTATAAACTCTCATGTAGCCTGTGTGCTACTGGAAGAGTCACATAGGCTCTGGGCACTGGCATTAAGTGAGCCATCTACCTTTTCATTGTTTTGTGATTGTATGCTTAACCCGTAACCAAAAATGTACACACAATGGATTTGTAGATCCATAGGTCGCTGGTTCATATCCGGCTCGAAGGACCATATGTTGTGTAGGCTGTTAGGCAATGCACTAATTCTTGTTTGTGACGGAAGGCAGCGCGGTAGCAATAAAATCACCTTTTATTATTTGGAAACGTGTATTGCGACCATTTTGGTTAGCACAAAAAGCAGAAAGCGTCTATACAGTCATAGACAACAAACATAGAAAAAAGGGTAAAAATAAGTAGTACCAACTTATGAAACGAAAATAAAATATTAATGTTGGAGTTCCCAACCATGAATAAATTTAATGTCTTATTATTATTACTAGCTACCCGAACAGGCTTTGCACAGGTGCAATAATGATACTAAATATACTATGCATGTATTATACATATAAATAAACATTCCTCTTGAATCACTCTATATATTAAAAAAAACCGCATTAAAATCCGTTGCGTAGTTTTAAAGATCTAAGCATACATAGGAACAGACAGACAGACAGCAGGCATCGACTCTATTTTATACTATGTAGTGATAATTATTAACTAATTGATTATAATTTTATTAGCACTCGGTTAAAATGTTCTCCTAAATTATAATTAAAACACAAAACCTTATACTGATCCCATAAAAGTGCCCACTCCTTGGAATCCAGAAAGTATCGTTATAGCGTGTATTTTATCAAACACTACAGTAGCCAGGCTCTTTTGTTACTTGCCGCTTTTGCAGAGGAATTAGCCTACTAGTATCTGATTGGTACTTTTGAATGACGTGCAACGTCGTTGGTTGTAGCACATTGTGGGGCGTGTCATACTTCTAGGGTTGTGTACACTAACCAAATGATGATAAGGCAAATTACTGTAAGAGAAAAAGCCAGATTAAATATTTTTTAGAATATAGTCCGCATGATTGGCTTATTGTTTGCTACTTATAATATATTTATGAATATTTTTCACACGGGGATTGTACCTACGTTAATTAAACACATTTTGCATATCGTTGCACCGACAGAATATTTTACTGATACCTTTAGACCTCAGACTAGAACATTTATATTCTACTAGCTGCACCGCGCGGTGTTACCCGCTCATCGCACGGGAACACAAAACTTTCTCAGGATAAAAAGTAGCCTGTTTATTAATCCAGGGTATCAGCTACCTTCATACCAAAATTTATCCAAACGGTCCAGCCGTTTGAGCGTGAAGAAGTAACAAACATACACATAAACACACTCACAAACTTTCGCCTTTATAATATTATATTCGTGTGATTATATTCTAAATGGACTGTCCATACCAGCTTGATGACTTCATAGCGCAAATAAACAGGAAAATAAGACCTAGGCCCTAGGTCATTTTGTCTTCAAGAAAGTCAATTTTCTCGTTTATTCTTGAGACCAGCAGCTTACTAAAATTAAACTTCTCCGAGCTTTTCAACCTAAACGTGAGTTTTAAAATTTTAAGTGCATTTTCTATTAAAGGTTTAGAAATGAAAGCAATTTGTATTATACATCATGTTGTATGGTTTCTCCTGGAAGTTTGATTACCCCTATGCTTGTTTGTAGCTGCACTTTGGGTCGCTTGTATAGTTAGAAGATTATTTTTAGGGTTCCGTAGTCAACTAGGAACCCTTATAGTTTCGCCATGTCCGGCTGTCCGTCTGTCCATCCGTCCGCGGCTTAGCTCCTTGATCATAAGTACTAGAAAGCTGAAATTTGGTATGAGTATGTGTATGTATGATTTTTAAAAAGAGAACATCAGCTTTTTGATAAAAAAACACGCTCCTGTTCCCCGATTAGTTGAAATTACTTGTCAAAAAATTGACGAGGCACCTTGGGCACTTTTAATAGGTCGGTTTGAGTAGAACGAAAAAGGTTACATCGGAAATAAAAAATCATATTATAATTTATTTCTTTCTTTCTTTCAAATGCCGATTTGCATTTTATGTCTTGATTGGACGGTAGATTTGCTCGTATTTGAACTGTTTAACTAAATATCTTGTCAGAGCTAACCAGGCTTAAGTGTTCCCGGGATAAGTGTTTGTACGGAACCTTCGGTGCGCGAGTCAGACTCGCACTTTACCATTTTTTAATACAATGGAAACCATAAAAGCCTCAACAATTTGAGGTATTTGCGTTCGACTTTTTCCCAACTAATCCTGTCCTCAAAAACAAATATAACTTGTTCAATTATTTTTAAAATGGCGGACATGACAGGACAGAGGGCCCTTTATCAAGATCCTTTAATCTTCAAAATGACATCAAGAGGGTTAGAAAAGACACAATACATCCAATCAGCTTTTAAATGTGATACCTATAGCGTATAATAAAATACAATGAAATACAATATGCTCTTACAGAATAAGAAAAAAGGATTGCGATGAATGAACACTTTTTAACGCGCTTTTATTAGCTTTACTTGTAACTAAGTTTAAACCATTGATACAAAGATCAAAGCTCAAAGATTTTTTTTTAATGTGTTACCTAGCGGAATAAACCGGGAATCGAACCCGGCATCCAGCGCGTTAACCTATCCGACACCCTAACGCCCAGATAACCTTTCGATTTTTAGTTTATACACCATGTTATAGGAAATTTTATAGAGATCATTCTTGTCTTTGACACTTTTTTCTAACTGCAATACTTTTTGTATAAAACCGTAAAAACCGTGATAAGGGACATATTTTGAAGTAAAAAGGGGGGAAATGGGGTGGGGGGCAATATTCGGCTTGGCAACATTCAGAACCGAATTCAGCAGGCTTTTCTACATCGGAAAAGTCATGTTGCCAAAATGGCTCACCAAATACCGTTAGGACGGTAAAGGAAGCCAATATTTAGAATTTTCTACCAGTCTATGTAATATTGGTCCAGCGATATGTGAAAAAAGCGATTTCCTATCCTTTTCCTAAAAAACTTCGCACGCTTGGTAAAATAATGCAACATGTGACTTTGCGTCAAAAGTGGTTTTATTACGGAAATATCCTTAGAATTATGCGTTCTACACGGTAGAATTTTTTTATAATTTTAACTTTTGTCGTTTCTGAGATATTTTAAGCGGAAAACGACGCAAGTGAAGAGGCGACGTAAAATAATGCTACAAATGCGTATGCGTCCTTTTTTGACGTCGTTCCTGTGAGCGCATATCGGCGCGCGCGTTGTCGTAAAGTCAGATGCGTCGGTGTTACCGGACTGTGATCATGCGTTGCGTTTTGGATCTAAATCGGCGACAATGGATGCGGAAAACGAAACCGGTAATGATAAGTACTTTTTACAGGTCAAGAAAATTATCTTGTTATAAACAATCGTATGTGCACATACGACTGTTTGAGTTCTAATTATTGAGATTAAATAGCCAGTCGCATGATCACATTAGACGTTATTTATCGATTTTTAACTAATTAAATTTTTTTTTAACAAACATGTTAGTCAATATTGCCATAATGTTATAAGAAGAGTTTAAGGTAATTTAATTGTATTTTTAAAATTATGGTCGTATATTCATTTGCGTCGTTGTTGTACAAACTATTCATAGTCGCATCGTAACATGTTGCGTTATTTTAGGTCGTAGTTTAAGATGCGTCGTTATCAAAAAGTTTGAAGGTATAAAAAAGCATGTTATTGTAAAAAAAATCTAACGTTTTATTAATATGTAATAACTAAATGTCTTACCTGTAATTCCGACCATCTAAAACCCTGAAATTTATCTTTTTTTTATTTTTATTACATACAAATAAAATCTACTTATTTGTAGATCTTAACATATTTATCATATTGTATTTATTTCTATGATGCCGTTTTTAGAGAAGTGATTATTCTTTTCGTTATTTGAAGTTTCTAAAGGAATCTCGAAATATTGGGACACGAGGAAATCTTCGACAAAGCGAACTTAGAAGAATCAGCTCTACCCGACCCTATCAGCGAAAAAATAACCTGTTACTACTTACTAATGCATTCATCATGCTAGCATATGATGTGCTTGTAACAGTAAAAGCAAAAAAATATAAGAAGGAAGGCCCTGCTCTCGACAGATGTCCACCAAAACTTTTAAACCTAGTTAAATGTTTCCACGCACGGTGCTGTTGTTCATGACAGCCGGACTTCTGCTTTGTTCGACATGCGGAGGGACTGCGGCCGAGTATTGCCTCCAATCCAATACTTTTCGACATCTTTTTCCTGCTTCTGAAGGTTGCATTTGGGAACTTTAGTTTAGGGGATACACTTTACACACAAGAGCAGAAGGGAAACTTTATGATTTTTTCCTGTTGAGGTCTCGTCGTAAACGTATACATCGATTCACTGTTATTTTCCGATGATGCCGCATTCGTTGCCAAAAAAATCCCAAGAGTTACAGATTCTTTTCGATAAGTTCGCACACCCTTGTTCTCTCTTTTCCATGTCCATTAATGCTAAGAAGACAGTTGTTCTGGCGCAAGGTTTTCACCAGAAACCAACTATTTTGTTGGATAGTGTCGTGTCCCTTGATGTTGTAGATCCAGTTCCCTTATCTAGCAATCCCACTTGTCAAGCAATCTGTCACTGAATGTGGATATCGGGAACCGGCTTGGTAAAGCGGTTACAATGTTTGGGAAGCTCAGTGCAGGATTCTAGACTAGTCACTATCTGACAATCAAGACCAAAGTGTTTGTGTATCAAACTTGTGTTCTGAGTATAGTTTTGTGTGGAACTGAAACCAGTACGTCGTATGCCAAGCAAGAAATAAGGCTGAATATTTTCCACTTGCGGTGCCTTCGTAGCAGTCACACTTCATATCACTTGGCGAGACAGGGTCACGAATGTGTGTTGTAAGTCGCGCAGTTTTCCAGGATTTCTGCAATGCTTAAACAGCGTAGATTGTGATGGCTGGGGAAGCATGTGCACCGTATGGATGCCACTCGCTTACTGTGTACCCTGAAATGTGGGGAGGCCCATGTTGCGTTTCAAGGACTGCACTAAGCGAGCAATGCCGGCATTTGGCATCAGCCCAGCAGACTAGGAAACTCTAGCCGACGAGCATAGCAAGTGGAGCAAGTCTTTAGCCGAAGACTGTAAGACTGAGAAATCAAAGCTTGTTTCAGGTTTTAGCCGCAAAACGCGAGAGGAGACGCCATAATGAGAGGAGGGTTGTTTCACCAGCTCGATCATCTAACGACCTTTTATCGAAATGTCAATCTACATCACTGTCACTCCTGCATTGGACTTTATAGTCATTCTTAATCTTAACACTGCCACAAAAACGCTGCATAGTAAAATAATCAACTGATACAAATATAAGGCCTTTGATGAAAACAGTTTATGACTTATATAATTATTAGGTCTTAAAACATTCGTGTGTTTCGTAAAACCAAGCTCAGGTCAATGCTCATGTTTTATGGCTTATCATTAAGTAACAGTTGTATATATTACTATCAAAAAGTTTAATATTCTTATCTATTCGTTTATTAAGTTATATAATACAAGTACGGGTATTTTATAAATAAAATTTATATAGTGTTTAGTATGAACGAGTTGTTACTTACTAGTTTCAGTTTTTAACGCTTATTTTATTTATGGAGTACATATTTTATGGAAATTATTATGTAAGTGACTGACCTTATCACGCCGATACAAAGTTAATATGTATTAAAATTTATAGCATTGTTTTATCTTCTTGCACTTACTGTGTTCTAGTAGCAAACCACAGTATTTTTACTCATTGCTGCCTAGTTATTTAAGTAAATAATTCTGTAAAATAAGTTCACTTGAAATAATATTCATTTACAGATACCTAAATCTTTCAGATTCTATAGAAATATAATATTTTACACATATACGACCTCATAATTTCAAGGGTTATTCATAAAACAAAGACGTATGTGCACATGCGTCACGTAGATTTTTGTAAAATAATGACGGATCTGCTGATACGTCGGCTGATGCTTGGTAATAAATAGCCGTATGTGCACATCCGTTACATTATTATTAAAAATAATGCGTTAAATTAAATGGGACATAACACATTTAATTGATTACATTAATATAAACCTATATGCAAAAGTACATGACAATTCGACGAAACGCAAAAATGTTATCAGCAAAAATCACTTGGAGAATTTTTAAACTGCTCTCCTGTAAAGTGCACATTTTGCAGATGTGGCTTTGTTTTACCAAGGGTGCGACTTATAAACTGTCACTCATTATAATTAAGGTATAGTAATAAGTATTTAAGTCTACTTGAATCTCGCGGTTACAAATGATAAATTACTTTAATTATCACAGTGAAGGATAAACGTTTCTACATTTCCTCATCTCTAAAAATACCGAAAGTAACAATCCAATGTATTTAAGGGAATTAAGATAAACATTCTTTTGGGGAAGGGCTGGGCCCTGAAGGGAATTCATTCAATTCCTTAAAAGGCTCACCAATCATTTAAAATTAAACAGATGTCTTATATAATTTATTTGAGATTTTAAAATTAATAAGATACCTATATAGGTACCTAGGTATAGCCTGACAAGCGTCGGTCTTGTTCAGGGATAGTGGTGCTACAATAGTATTTTATGCAACAGTTGTATAAGAGGGGGCAAAAAACGCGAGTGACATGGGTTACGATGTGAGCGAAGCGAACATCGTAAGAAAGATGCCACGAGTGTTTTTTGACCTACTTATACAACGTTGCATACAATACTTTTTCTACGACTCGACATTTCATAAATAAAATGCAAATAAACAACAAAGAAAATAATGACATGTTCCCGCTCGGAATCAACAAAATTAAAAAAAAAATAGTCTGATAAACTTTTTTTTATTGACGTCCATCTGTCAAAAAAATATTAACTTATACGTAAAGGTATACGTTCACTATACTAAACATCTGTCAAAAAAATAAACTTATACATAAAGGTATACGTTCACTATACTAAACATCCGTGAACTGAAGACAAAACTCTTTTTTAAGTTGGCAGCAATGCCTTAGTACAATAAGTTTTTTTTTTTAAATTGCAAATTGTGTGAATGCAGCTGTTTATCTTGTAATCTGTTGTACCAACTGATGCTTTTTTGGCGACATTATAACATCGTTTAGCAGTGTTTTTTTGGGCAGTAGAGTATAGACTTTTACGGACTTTCATAATTTGTGTCTTTATATTAGAGTTAGTAACTATATAAATGACAGAAAAAAGTACTGGAGTAGAAAAAGAGCTTTAAAAAAATGTGGTTTGACCCACGTGAAAAAGCATTTATAAAAACATAATTGTTTTTATTAGTACCTACTTACATTACATACAGGGTGGTGACTTCGTGAATTTCGAAGATCGCAGATGTTTGTTCTCATTCACTAATCACCGCTCACCTTCGGTGCGGGCCATAAATATGCGATTTGGGGCTTTACGAATTACCGCCCGTTGTTTTTCTAAAGGTTTACGCCTTGCCTTGGCCAGGAAGTGAGATTTTTCTCCCCGCGAGCAGAAAATCCTACTTACGGCACCTTACGGCGACAGGGTGACAAAAATATATTTAGTATTTTAAATTTTAACTAACCTATTGTCTTTCACTCTTTTAAGCATTCCTCATTTTAGAATCATATCTCACTGACTTTTTCCGGTATTCTAAAACAAAACAGAGTATTATATTACACTCAATAAAATATTAAATAGCGGACAGAGATACCACTCAGCGCGGATGACATTAAAAACCGATATATTTCGCAAATTAAACCGTTTACAAAATCCCGCGCCTCAAATACTTCGTTAAAGAACTACGCTAATTCGAAAACTAAATTTGAAATTTTGATCAATGCTGCCAACTCAAAGGCGGGCATTCTGCGCTCGTCGGATATTATTTTCACGGTTGGTAGCACTGTAACGAGAAATGAAGACGTGCGCAATTTGGCTCTGCAACTTTACCTGTGGGTGAAATTGTGACGTAGATTATGCTTATTAACACATTTATAAATAGATACACGTGATTTTTTAGGGTTCCGTATCCAAAGGGTAAAAACGGGACCCTATTACTGAGACTTCACTGTCCGTCCGTCTGTCCGTCCGTCTGTAACCAGGCTGTATCTCAAGAACGGTGATAGCTAGACAGTTGAAATTTTCACAGATGACGTATTTCTATTGCCGCTATAACAAAAAATACTAAAAATAAAATAAAATAAATATTTAAGAGCCCCCCTTAAATATTTATTTTATTTTATTTTTAGTATACATACCATACAACAAACTTGTTATAGATACGTACGAAACCCTTCATGCGGGAGTCGGGCTCGCACTTGCCCAATTTTTTAAGGTATCCTGACGACGACGAGTTTGACGACGCGGTTGGTTCAGTTTGTAGACAACTGCCTACTGAGCCGGCGGTCCCGGGTTCGAATCCCGGCCAGGGAAAATATTTGTGTGATGAACTCGAATATTTGTGCTTGGGTCAATTCTATGTATTTAAGTATATATTTATCTATATAAGTATCTATATCGTCGTCTAGTTCCCATAACACAAGCCTTTTGAGCTTAAATTGGGACTAGATCGATTTGTATGAGGTCGTCCAATATTTATTTATCCTATCCCAACTTCGAAACATTGTTTCCCATCTGTAAGGTCTCTGTTTTCATTTGTCCGAAAGCACTTTTTTTTAAGCCCGTAATATTTTCAGGATTTTATAAACATCGTTTCAAAGAACCCATTAGGTTATGTTAGGTTTGTTTTATAATTAATATGAAAAATTAACAATTTTCGGAAAAAAAATGGCTTTCGGACAAATGAAAATTTGACTAATCGTTAAAGATGGGAAACAAAAATTAGTGTTTCAGATAGGTATCCTTTTTTTAACAATTTGCTATAGTATGATTTTTCCCAAATATGAATATTATTTATTTTTAGGAATAAGAAAACAATGTGACTAAAATACCTAAAATAACTAAACCCAATAAAGGACAAAATAAAGTTAAACTAAATCTATAAATTGCTTATTATGAATAAATGTATTTATATAAACTTTATTACATAAAACAAAAACGTATTACAATATAAGCAACTGAATCTTAGATATTTCACATGCACCGGGTAAATTAAAACAATAATAATATATATAAATTTTCTCACCCTTAAAATACGAGTCAATTGGCGATACCACCGGATAGTATCGAGTTCACACAAAACCCAAACATTAGCTATAAAGACCCGTTTGCAAGACAAAGGGTAATTAACGTCGCACCTTGGACCACCAGGCGGGAGAAACAAGCCTCGTGAAGAGTATAAATACCGTTGCACCTAGACACTCGTCGGTCATTCAGCTCGGAAGCATCAGCAGTAGTATAGTTTCTTAGTATAGTTTTTATATTTGTAAAAAACGTTTTTTATAAAAATAAAATAATTAATCAGACTTCAAGATTTTTAACTGGCGCCCAACCTGGGGGCGGTAAATCGCATTCGTCGGACGACGCGATAAGGCTTTCAAGTCTACAACACCGCGCACCCAAGAAGAAAAAAATAAGTTAAAATATCAAGAAGAAGCTTTGACTCAATGCTACGGGAGGCTTTGCTGCTGCTGTGTATGTGAGTACCAAGTCGTATTTCCTAACCGTTCCAAAAATTCCTCTCCTCAGACCACCTCGATTTGTGTATAGGAGTAGTGAAATTAGTGTAAGAAGGTTAGATATGGCCCAACCCTCCGGAAATAATCCGCAAGGGGAACCAAACCGCGCGCCTACTACGCCCGCGGGAGTACCAGGAGCTAGCCTAGTGTTAGACTCCCACAAACTGATACACTTCGTCCCGACGTATGACGGTGACGCACTTAGCATTTATAATTATATATCTAGCGCTAACCAATGGTTGAATTTGTCTGGGAAAAACCCTGGTAACGTAATGTTGTTACTAAGTAAACTAACCGGTAAAGCAGCATTGACTATATCAATGCTCAACCATAACTTTGATTGGAACTTGATTGTGGGGGCTTTAAAAGGTGAATGTGGTGACAATAGGGATTTAAATACCCTATTGATAGAATTATCAAATTTTAAACGAAAGGGGTCATACAAGGACTTTATTTTTGAATTAAAACAAAAACTATTTTTTATTAAGAGTAAGTTAGCTGATAAATATCAAAAAAGTAGTGTAGTAGATGAAGTAATGGAACCATACATAAATATGGCTCAAAATACGTTAAGGAATAGTTTACCATATCATGATCAAATCTATGTAAGTAATTGTAGCTTTAATGACACTGCTCAAAAAATTTTATTATTGGAAGCCGAAGGACGATTTGATAATATTAAACAAAAATTTTCTAATATCTTACCAGCGCCGCGTTTAATTAGTCAACCACCGCATTTCCCCGAGAATCCAATGCGATATTCCCAAAATATCAATAGACCTTTTTATTCTGCTCGACCACAACAATCATTTCAACAACAGGTACCAAGACCTCAGTGGATACCTAATCCAAACAATGTATTTACAAGACCTCAACATCCCCATTTCCGAAACTTTAAACAACAACAGCATCAGTCGCAACAACGACCAGTAAATAATAATACAGATGTTTCTATGAGGACCGCAACTCCCGTAAAACCCGGTCAGACCTACTTAGGAAAAGATTTAGTCGCAGAGGAGTTATATTATCATAGTGAAGAAAACATGCAGCAAGAATATGAGTATCCAAATTATCCTCACGAATTTGCGGAGGCACAATACTTTGATAATTTACCAGAAGTTCCGGCCACGCCAGGATCGTCAAGTGAAAATTTTACCCAGGACCCGTATGTAAATTCAAATATATAGAATTTAATCACGTGAAATCATATCTACCCTATTTTGAAACTGAAAAGCCTAAATTAAAAATTTTAATTGACACCGGAAGTCAACGATCATTCATAACAAAAAATGCTCAAGAAAAATATTTTCAAAGTTATTGGAAGCCGGAATATTTTCTAGTTAAAACGTCGCATGGTACTACCTCACACAATGGAGTAATTGAAACTCCGTATTGGTGTCGATACTTCGGCAAAGACAATGGACCGATGAAGTTTTACATTTACGATTTTAGCGACAAATACGATATTTTGATGGGGACAGAAATGATTGAACAGGTCAATGCGAAGATTGATTTGAAGGAAAGAAAACTGAGTATGCCAGATAATGAAATACTCATTTTTCATATGACATCAGATGATAAGTTAAATGTCGAAGATCTCTGTAAAACTTATAGAGACTTATTTTCGGAAGACGTCACAAATAGTGCTACGACTAAAATTAAACATCATATTACTTTAAATAATAACGAACCTATTTATCAAAAACCGTTTAGGTTGCCTCAAACACAACAACAGGAAATTAAAAGACAAATTGAAAAGCTGCTTGCCGAAAAAATTATTCGACCATCAGAATCACCTTGGGCATCAGCCGTACACTTAGTATCTAAGAAGATGGATCAATCCGGTATACAGAAATGGAGGATGGTGGTAGATTATAGAAGGCTGAATGAAAAAACAAAATCGGATAAATTCCCTTTACCTAATATAAAGGACTTGTTTTCTAAATTAGAGGGCAATACATATTTTACTACTTTAGATTTAACTTCGGGATATCATCAAATTTTGATTGATGAAGATTCTATTGAGAAGACTGCTTTTAGTACACCAGATGGGCACTTTGAATTCCTCAGAATGCCCTTTGGACTTAAAAATGCCCCGGCAACGTTTCAGAGGATGATGAATAGTGTCTTAAAAAAAGAAATTGAGGGAAACATATGTTTAGTTTATCTGGATGACATTATTGTATATTCTAAGACCAAACAAGAGCATGTGAATAAACTACAACAAGTATTTGAAGCATTAAGAAAGGCTAATTTAAAAGTGAATATAAACAAATGTGTGTTTATGCAAGAAGAAATTGAGTTTCTTGGACATATTTTGAATAGTGAAGGATTAAAACCAAATCAGAAGAAAATCGACGCTGTACGTAAATTTCCAGTACCAAAAACCGTAAAAGAAATCAGAGCTTTCTTAGGACTGATAGGGTATTATCGTAAGTTTATACCAAACTTAAGCAGGATAGTTAAACCATTGACTGAAATGACAAAACATGATAAAGTTATAGACCCTCAAAATAAACAATATTTGGAAGCCATAGAAACTTGTAAGCATTTGTTAACAAATGCACCAATATTAGCCTTCCCAGATTTCAACAAAATGTTTGCCATTACTACAGATGCCTCAGATATATCGCTAGGAGCCGTCCTGAGCCAAGATAACCATCCAATAGCTTATGCTTCCAGGACGTTGTCTAATGCTGAACAAAAATATAATACTACAGAAAAAGAATTACTTGGAATTTTGTGGGCTGTCACGCAATTTAGACCTTATGTATATGGAAGAAAATTTATACTTAGAACGGATCATAAAGCCTTAATTTGGCTGTCAAAACTAAAAGAACCAAATCAAAGATTGACCCGTTGGAAACTTAAACTACAAGATTATGATTATCTCATTGAATATGTTAAAGGAAAGGACAATTATGTGGCGGATGCCTTAAGTCGAGTTGAGATACATCATCACTCTGATGAATCTAGTAACAGAACACCACGAAGTAAGATTACTCCAGGGAATAATAATGAAAATTTACCTATACCAGGTTCATCAAGTGGAAACTCTATGAAAGTTAATTTTGAAACAACTTCGCGGTCTGATTTACCATCGGATAACGCAGATAATATATCATTACAGGGTACAGTGCATTCAAATTTAGAAAACAGTGATGATGGAATACCAATAATTCATGCTTATCCCCCGAAACTATTAAAACGTGTAATTTTTGAAATGTCTCCATTTAAAAAGGCAAAACATGAAAATGGGACTTGGTATTTTTATATTCCACCGAATGATGAAGAAGAAACTATAAAAAAATTCATGCTAGATCACTTAAGTCATGAAAAATATGCTTTTATCATACCAAATGAAAATTTGTATTATAAGGTTTCCGAAACATATCGGAAATATTTTGATCATAATAAATTTAAACCTATGAGGTATACTAAATCATTGGTCGAATTAAATGATAAGGAAGAACAACTGAGATTAATTAGAGAATACCACTTAAATGAAAATAGACATGCCGGTATTGATAGTTTGTATAAACAATTGAAAGACAAGTATTATTGGGAAAATATGAGAAAACAGATAAAACATTTTATTTTAAAATGTGAGTTATGCAAAAGGGAAAAGTATAACAGACACCCTAATACGACTTTAGCTACCGAAACAGAAACTCCTCATGAACCAATGGATATTTGGCATATAGATTTTATGTCTTTGGAAAGACAATGGTACTTAACAGTAATAGATAAATTCTCTAAATACGCAATAGTAAAGCCTTCAGAAAAAAGTACGGTGTATGATACTTTGGCAGAAATATTTGCATTGTTAGGAGCACCTAATAAAATAATTCATGATGGAGAGCAGTCATTTTGCAGTGAAATTATAAAAGAATTGTTCCAAACTTATAAAATAATAAACCATACTACATCTCCTCAACATCATAAATCAAATTCCGATGTAGAACGATTGCATAGTACCATACAAGAATTATATAGGTTACAAAGAGAGTCGGATTTGAATCAAAGGCAAAAAATTAATTTCATTGTCCATGCATATAATAATACTATGCATAGTGCGATCGGTATGGCTCCGTTTGAAGTACACTTTGGCAGGAAACCAAAGTTGCGAAATTTTGATAATTTAAAAGTAACCATTCAGCGTTACACTTCCCAACAAAAGGAATTCGCGACTAATTTAAATAAAAATATACATATTCTACTTCAAGAACAAAAAAACAAACGCAACGAAAGAATAAATAGAAAAATACACCCTCCAAACCCATATAAAGTAGGAGACTCGGTATATTTAAAAAACAGCAAGGCAGAAAGGCATAAAACTAACTCAAGATATTTAGGACCATTTAAAATCCTCAGTCTGGAACCAAATAATAGGTGTAAACTTAGTAATGGCAGAATATATCATATAGAAGAGCTTATTGTTACAGGGCTTTCTGTATCTTCGGATACAAGTTCAGACCATTGGAACCCGGAGAGCATGTAATTATAGTAGATATGAAACCTACGCGGGTTATTGAAGGAAGGTGGACTATAATACATCAATTGGACATAAAAGTTATTGTAGAAACAAAAAAAATGCTTTTTGAGACTGTAAATCAATTAGCACCTCTTTCCTCTAGAGGAGATGTTCAACATATTTATGATAGAATTGATGTAATACTTAAACATGTAGATGAAATTTGTAATCATTTGTATGTAAAAAGTAGGGTTAAAAGAGGTTTGATTAATGGGCTTGGGTCTGTTATTAAATCTATAACAGGAAACTTAGATCAAGATGATCTTAATAACATTCAGAAAGATTTAGAAACTTTAAGAATATCATACAATAAACAAATATCTGTAACAAGTGAAACTTTGGAGGAATATAATCGTCAAATAAGTAAGATAACTTCAATTCAAAATGAATTAAATAGTAAGATTGTTCAAATAAGTAACATTAAGGTTCAACAAAAATGTGCCCTTACATTATTGTTTCAAGCCCAAACTTTACAAGATATGGCAGACAGACTAACAACTGCAATAACTTTTGCCGAACATCATATGTATCACTACAGCATTATACAGTCTCATGTTTTACAAGACACGTTAAATAAAATAGATTTTAAGGTAATGATTTCTAATAACATTAATGAAATTGAACCTTTTATTACTGTTGATAGTAAGATTGTAGAAAATATAGTGTATTTTCTTATAAGGATACCTTTAGTGAAACCTCAAATATATTCAACCAGAAAGATTGTTCCCATAATCCAAAATACACCCACCTGTACCTATCCTATAATACGAAAGGTCACTCTAGCATACATGAAGACAGAAGTTTACGAGGTCGACGAGTGTACAGAACTTCACGAATTGGTTTGCAAAGGGAGTGTTTTGCAGAAAGCTAATTGTGAAGCTGCAATTTTGTTACAAAAGAATACAAGTGAATGCAGTGTAGTACCAATAAGGTGCCCCGAAGAGGAAATACGAGAAATTTCACCAGAATTAATCTATATGTATTTTCATACAATAACTGAGATAAAAATAAAATGTGGTGTCGATGAAGAAACGTCATGGATCAAGGGATCCTATGTTCTAGACGGAAGAAATTGCGAAGTTGACAACGCCGGAGTCACTAGATTTCGAACCAGAGAGTCCAGTGAAAAATTAATCATAACAAAACTTGTAATTGAAAGAAAGAAGATATTAACACAAATTATAACGGGTCTAACGCGATATTTCTTATTTACCTTTATAATCTAACGTTTCGGCGGGGTTGCACACGCCGTGGTCTCAGATGTACTGGTGAAACAGCGAGTTGTTACTGGAGCTGTCGGCCAAATGTAGTACTACCCGACGAAATGTCTAATAAAATGGATGGGTAGGAAAATAAATGTTCAACTACCACCCATTTATTTACTAATTATTGTCACCGGTCCGACACACAACACTCACAACATCAGCGCACAGATTCGAAGATATATCCCGCGGTTTAAACTTTTTAATCACTGGTCCCCAAGTTTGCGATAAATTAAAACCATCTTCCCGGTTGAAATTCTTTGGGTGTTTCTTGATTTCAATTGCTTCCCTTACCATCCGTGGATAATAGTGCTTTTCTGTGGAAAGAATTTTCGGTTTGTGCAACTCGATCCAGTGATTCGTTCCAGATGTTAACAAATGTTCAGCTATTGCAGATTTTTGTATTTGGCGATTTTTGACTGCTGCTATGTGTTCTTTCACCCTTTCCTGAACACTCCGCTTAGTTTGGCCAATATACGAACTTCCACAGCTACATTCTATTTTGTACACACCGGGATTTTGGAAAGGTATAACATCCTTTGGGCTGCGCAAGAAATTTGCTACTTTGGATAACGGCGTGTATACAGTCTTAATGGAGTATTTCTTTGTCTCCGTTCCGTCAGCCTGCATTTTTACCATACGTGAAAGGGATAACGGATAAAGTCGGAGCAGTACTAAAGAAATACTCCATTAAGACTGTATACACGCCGTTATCCAAAGTAGCAAATTTCTTGCGCAGCCCAAAGGATGTTATACCTTTCCAAAATCCCGGTGTGTACAAAATAGAATGTAGCTGTGGAAGTTCGTATATTGGCCAAACTAAGCGGAGTGTTCAGGAAAGGGTGAAAGAACACATAGCAGCAGTCAAAAATCGCCAAATACAAAAATCTGCAATAGCTGAACATTTGTTAACATCTGGAACGAATCACTGGATCGAGTTGCACAAACCGAAAATTCTTTCCACAGAAAAGCACTATTATCCACGGATGGTAAGGGAAGCAATTGAAATCAAGAAACACCCAAAGAATTTCAACCGGGAAGATGGTTTTAATTTATCGCAAACTTGGGGACCAGTGATTAAAAAGTTTAAACCGCGGGATATATCTTCGAATCTGTGCGCTGATGTTGTGAGTGTTGTGTGTCGGACCGGTGACAATAATTAGTAAATAAATGGGTGGTAGTTGAACATTTATTTTCCTACCCATCCATTTTATTAGACATTTCGTCGGGTAGTACTACATTTGGCCGACAGCTCCAGTAACAACTCGCTGTTTCACCAGTACATCTGAGACCACGGCGTGTGCAACCCCGCCGAAACGTTAGATTATAAAGGTAAATAAGAAATATCGCGTTAGACCCGTTATAATTTGTGTTAATTATGAGTACAAACCGCGAGAGTATAAAGTGTCAGAAAGAAGATATTCCTGAGATTGAACTAACTTATGATAAAGAGAAAATTACTTCAAATTTGAAGCATTTAAGACAAATTAAAGGATTTGAAGTCCAGACCCAGCATATTTATATACAATATGGGTTAATATCTTCTGTGATGCTATTAATCCTGGTATGTTTGTGTTATGTCCTTCGCACCAGGGTTTGTTCAAAACCTTGGGCTTCAAAACCGGAGAGGGAGAGTCAATTGGCGATACCACCGGATAGTATCGAGTTCACACAAAACCCAAACATTAGCTATAAAGACCCGTTTGCAAGACAAAGGGTAATTAACGTCGCACCTTGGACCACCAGGCGGGAGAAACAAGCCTCGTGAAGAGTATAAATACCGTTGCACCTAGACACTCGTCGGTCATTCAGCTCGGAAGCATCAGCAGTAGTATAGTTTCTTAGTATAGTTTTTATATTTGTAAAAAACGTTTTTTATAAAAATAAAATAATTAATCAGACTTCAAGATTTTTAACTTACGTTTTCTTGCAATTTAAATAGTAAGTGGGGATTTAACAAAAAATATACTTCAAAGACGCAAGAAAATCGTCTAGAAAACCTTGTTTTTGGAAGAGATTACAATACAATTGGTTGTAGATATATGTATTTATTCAATTCAATTCAATTGAATTTTTTTAATTCAGATTTAAAATCCATATTATTTGTTAGTAACAATAACTTACAAAACCTAGTGTTGTAGTGTTGTGTATTTATCAAACGGATACCTATTATATTTAAGCTAATTACAGCAACGACAACTTTACTTTTTCTATATATCTTGGTATACATACATATAGGAAAAGTATTTGTCTCAAATTAGCAAGTTAATTAACAATTAACGAAATTCACACTCACTCTTAAATCTAAAGAGCTATCAAGTTGGTTTAAATAATTACCGAATTACTTTTACGAGAAAACATATTAACATACTGTACTTTAAAGCGAATGGGGCATTAAAAGCTTGGCTTTGTGTAAATTAAATAGGTCAATAGACTGTTTTTGTTACTTATTTAATAGTACATTATCTGCAGAGCAAGGACTTTCCAAGATAGCCCACTGGTTACAATATAATCTACTTACATTAAATACAACTAAAACTAATTACATTTGCTTCACAAATTACAATAGTACTCAACCAGACAATAACTTCAGCATAAAAATCCATACATGTAGTACTTTTCAAAATCAAAACTGTATATGTACCCCGATAAATAAAGTAGAGAGCATTAAGTATCTAGGAGTAATAGTTGATCAGCGTTTGACCTGGCACTTGCACTCAGAGTTAATCATGACTCGTATCAGGAAGTTAATCTGGGTTTTTAAAAATCTTAGACATGTTGCTACTAAAAAGCTCTTCACGCAAGTGTATTTATCCTTGGCTCAGTCGATTATTACTTACTGTATACCGGTGTGGGGAGGCGCTACCAAAACCAAATTCTTAGAACTTGAAAGAGCCCAAAGATCCCTCCTAAAGGTTATGCATTTTAAACCATATAGATGTCCCACCCTAGAATTATACAGAATATCAGATGTTCTATCAGTTAGAAAACTCTATATAATGTCGGCAGTTCTTAGATTACATAAATATACACCATATACACCAGATGTACAAGACCGTAGGCGAAAAGATAACATAATACCAACCTGTTCCTCTAATACAACGTTTGCAAGTAGGCAATATGTAATTAGATCTGCAAAATTATATAACTTAATAAATAAACAAATTAATATCTATCCCTTATCACATTATGAATGCAAACACGCGTTAAACAACTGGCTGAAACATAAAACTTACCACGACATAGAAAACTTATTGCAAAATATTTTTGAAATATAATACATAAAATAAACTCTCCACAAGCAATACAATAATAAATATACAAACACACACATACATACACACACACACACGCACGCACGCACGCACGCACGCACGCACACAAACACACACACACACACACACACACACACACACACACACACACACACACACACACACACACACACACACACACACACACACACACACACACACACACACACACACAAGATTTTTCGCATATTTAAATTGATTTTAAACTAGTTAAGAATAGTTAGTGAGATTTTAATTATAATACATTGTTCAATAATACAAATAATTTACCACCTAGAAGAGCGGTGCCTCTTAGCACAAGTATGAAATACTTAAAAAGGGGTACCAACACTGTTTGTCAGCTGAATTTCTGTGTTACTGAATAAATACATTTTTATTTTTATTTTTTTTATTTATTATTTATTATTTATTACTAAAGACGCCGGGATAGAAGGGCTTGCCGGGTAAGTAGGTATAGACTTAGGTTGCCAAAAATTATTACGCTAAAAGAACCAAAGAGTACCTTATTCCTAAAATATACAATAAATACCCTTTATTGCTTGACGAGGAAAAATTTAAAATTGGAAATTTAAAAAGTAAATTGAAAAAGATACTACATGATAATTACTAATTGTAGGTACCTCCTCCGGATTTGTATCTTGCACTCATAATAATTTCGTGTGTCGTACCTACCAACGCAGACTTCATTTACGATCCATCAGTAAAATAATTATATACTCTATTTCAACGGTGCATTGGTATGGCGACTAATTCTTCGTTTGCATATTGCATGTTTGTTAAGTTAAGTAGTTAGTAAGTAAGCATCACTGTGCACAATAATTGTAGTGACAGAACGCGACGCCAACAAACTGTTTCACAGTTTGGCGCACTTTAAACACAGTGTAAAGTATGTGCTAATACTGATGAATAAAAAAAAAAAAAAAAAGACGGATAGTAATACAAAGCCGGCAAGCCCTTATCACGTGCCTTTCTCAAACATATACAATGAAATTAAAAAACACACCACAAAAAAATATATAATTCAGCAGGCTGTTCATGAACACAGATGCCATGTTTAAAAAAATTACTTCCCGGCCTAGGCCTAATTTTGTTTGAGTTGTTCCGCCCGAAACGTGATACTTCGAAGCTTGTCATAACGCACATTATGACGATATTTCATTGCATGTTTGAGATGATACAATTTTTATAAGGAACGATGATGTATCAGATTAGTACGGAACCCATGCAATTGACGTACAATTAAGTGGACCATGTGAGTTTGCATTAAGTTTGCAACTATGTATGGTTTGGTATCAAAAAAAAAGTATCTCTGGATTGACTTAAGCTACAGTTTGAGCCATCTTAGGAACCAAGCGGACAAAAAATTTTGGCGGTAGCGGGTCCTTTACGCCCGGGTCAGTAAACAAAGTCAAGTTTATCGTGTGCATTATTTCAAAATTACATTTTCAATGCCATTGATAATTGTGCGTAGTGTGAGATCTTACCAAATAAAAGGGTTCTTGAGCTGAGTCCAAATAGAAAAAAAAACTTGAAAACCGAAAAGAAAACACGTACGGTCAGGTGGGGTAGGGAAACACATGGGGGAAATAAATAAATAAATATTAAGGGACAATCATACACAAATCGACCTAGTCCCAAACTAAGCAAAGCTTGTACTATGGGTACTAGACGACGATATACATAATATATAAATACATATATAGATAACATCCATGACCTAAGAACAAATAATTGCACAAATATTTGCCCCGGCCGGGATTCGAACCCGGGACCGCCGACTCAGTAGGCAGGTGTCTACCAACCGAGCCAAACGCGTCGAATCACTTTGAAGTGGATCACATTGGAATTTTTTCTATTTAATAACTTTAATAAACATAAAACGACCAACTGCAGCGACATTTATTGATTTTTTACCCAGAACTGTTTCGAAAAATCGAATACTGTGAATTTTTCGAGTGTTTCCCTTACCCCAATGTGTCTCTCTTACTCCACCTGACCTTATCTCTCCTCTCATCTCTTCTACATATTTGTCATATTATACAGATAAGATATATTATTAACCATTTACCTAAAAATTAAACAATGCCCTAGTCCCGGCTCGTATGTCCAAATCCTGCTAAAGCCAAAATTGGAGCCGACGGCTGAAAACAATCGTGATTGCGAATCGCCACCATTGTTGTCGGGAAATCGATAGAGATGCGGCAACCGATATTGATATTTTTATCGGAGATTTTTTATAAATTTACAAGGCTCTGGCCGGACTGACAGAGAAAAAGGAAAAAAACTGTGAAAATGAACACAAAGTATTTAACAATACAGTGATAACATTTTAAGTACCCTAACCATGAGTTTGCAGTGACCGTAATCGGTAGCGACTGAAATAATCATAACCACAATAACCTGAGTTTTAAAATTAACAAAAACGAATTATACTGCTCTTTTCGTGACTCGAACTGGGGTTCCCCACTTCACAAATCATCCTTCAACTAAAAACTAATCGTACCGTAACATTTTTAACTCACGTCAAAAAAGCAGGTTCTCAGTTATTCAGTTGTGTGTGTGTCTGTAGCATCATAGCTCCCAAACGGATGGACCAATTTGAGTGCATTTTTTTTATTGAAAGACTTGCCCGTCTAGACGGTTCTTAGCTATGTTTAGTGGAAATAGGACCAGTAGATTCCAAAATATTCTTTAATTGGAACTTGTAACGAGATCTCAGCCAATATTGGTATGTTCAGTTTTAGTAGCATTTTCTATATCACTCATTAAATGAGGGTCTTATGATGACCAGTTACTTGTGTCAGGGGTGTTTTAAACTTTTTTGTTACCTTCTTTTTCTTTTTTTAAACTTTATTGAAAAAGAAAAGGCTTTGATTACCTTCTTTTTGAATTGTTCCAAGGATTCGAAGGTTATTGTCTTTATCGATAAAACACTGTCCCGGGCATCAGCACCTCCCTATACCTGTTGAGCGCAATTTTCCCCTCAAAGGGTTTCGAGACGCACCATTTTGAGGAAACTCGTGAGACAATCTTGGTTAATACGCTTTTATTTTTATATAATAAAACAGCTTGTCGTCAAGTTATACACTGAAATATTTCACCGAGCGAGCGAGGCGAGCGAGTGTCTCCGTTTCGGCATGGACAAAAAATATGTCATATATCGGATGCCCGGTGTTTACTTCTTTTATAGAAAAACACCACCAATTTTATCATTTCATAGACAATTTTTTCCTCGAGTCATAAATTTTTCTAAAATCTTGAAAATGTCAACCTATAGATTAGGTTAACTTAGGTTAGGTTTGTGTTATAACGTTCCAAAATATTTTAAAGTTTCAGAAAAAAAACGCTTTCCATGAAATGAAATTTTTATGGAATGAAAATTCGAGGAAACGTTTCTTTATAAAACATCTTATCTTATTATTGTAAATTGTAAATGTTATTCTTTTATATATATTTATAATTTAGAATCTGACATGTAAAAGAGCTCTTGTAGCCTACTTGCAGAATAAAGTTATGAATTTTAAATTTCTGGATTTTTGGCTATTTTCGTCTAGAGTTCGACGATTCTCATGAAATGTTGTGAATAGGTACCTAAAAGTATATTCTTCTGTAGAAACAGTTTTTCGAAATGGCAGAGATTTGGGGGTTGAAAACGCAAAATATGTCACATCAACTTCGCGAGGTTTACTAATATAATAATACTAATAATGTAACTACCTATTCCAATTTGTATTTAATAATTAATATTTTAATAATAATTTGTATTTTAAAATTTAATAGTAATAGAAATGATGTTTTTATAATGTATTGTTTTGTAAGATGTTGACATATATTTTATTAATAAATGAGTATGAGTACCTACAGCTCACAGAGGTACAACTAGTATTCAAATAATGTAACCACGGAGGAAAAAATTAACAAAGAAAAATCTGTAGCAAAAAATTTTTTTAGCTATTCGCCCAAGAAAATGTCATACCAATATTTTGTGTTTATGTAGTTGGATAGAAAATATCCAATAATCCATCTAAGTAGCAAAAATTGTTGAAGTTCTGCCGTTTTAGTGTGACGAGGTCACAAAACCCATAAAAACATTTTTTTGATAGTACTAATACTACTAATAGCCCGTTAACTTGCTTTTTCACTTCTCCTGCTCAAAAAGTACATCGTTTTAAGTTCGCAAAGCGGGACTAAAATAGTACATTTAGCCCTAGGGTTTAAAAGGAAACCATATAATCCCATACAAATTTACTATGACACTGAAAAAAAAATCTTGTTACCGGCCAGCTACATACTATTTACAAATAAAATAAACCAACCTGCAACCTGATCAGATCGACCCAATTAAAAAAAATAAACTAAGAAGGTTTTATTTACAATGTACTGGAATATTAACTGAAATTTTATTTTAGCACGTCTTATAATCAACGAAAAGAAATTTAATCTTAAACATTTCATCTTGGCTAAGAATATTAAATGATAAAATAAAATAAATTGTTTCAGTCGTTTTTTTTTCAGTCGAAGTGAAAAGCAGAGTGTTTAACACGGGGCTACAAGCCATTATGACACTCAGATATATTTGGCATCGCTCACTTCGTTCGCTCGTCCAAATAATTACCTCGTGTCTTATAATGGCTTGTTTTAGCCCCTTGTCAAACAATCTACTATTTGGCTCTGGCCATATTGCGGAATTATATTGATACTAATTTATTTTACTGGCAAGGAGTACTGTTTGGTAACTAACGTTGAAAGTCATCGAATATCACTGATAGAAGTGATAGAAACAAAAAGTAATCAGGATAGGGCTAAGTATTTGGTGAATTACAAATAATTTTCGCATAATGAAGCTAAAACTATTTACTGCAATGCAAGAAAAGATATATTCAATACAATTCAATATTTATTTCAGAAAAGAACCAAGTAATAAGCAGCTACTAACAATTTGTTATGCATATTTCGCGTAACATGTACACATTATTAGAAATTCCATCAAGCTGTGAGAGCAACAATGGGAGACCCATGGAGACACCTGATCAAGAATACGATACCTTGAGATCACGATCCTCAGGAATGAGGGACCGACTAAAGAAGTACACATTATTGTCATATGAATGCTGTTAGTAGCGCCACTATCAGGGTTAAACCGCAACTTGTCAGGAATCTGAAAAATTAAAAAAAAATACTTGAGTAAAATGCTCACGAAATATTTATGATGTTATTTTATCTGGATACTTTGTGGAAAGCGTGAGCGTGATGGAGTATCTGTCGGACGGATTGAAATGCGAAGCCAAGAGGTTTTGAAATATTAAGTTACAACTGTGACTGATTCAGAATGTTTTCATCATCCTCCTAGCCTTTGTCCCATTTTTTTGAGAATGAATTCTCAAATCGGGGTCGGCTACCTAAATCCCAAGATGTGGCGTAGGCACTAGTTTTTACACAAGCGACTGCCATCTGACCTTCCAACCCAGAGGGGAAACTAGGCCTTATTGGGCTTAGGTGGTTTCCTCACGATGTTTTCCTTCACCGAAAAGCGAGTGGTAAATATCAAATGACATTCCGTACATAAGTTCCGAAAAACTCATTGGTACGGGCCGGGTTCGAACCCGCGACCTCCGGATTGAAAGTCGCATGCCCTAACCACTAGGCTACCACCGTTTCTTAGAATGTTTTATTAAATAAAAAAGTACTAATGGAAAAAATGGGTTATAATATTTATATGTTTTTATAAAACCTATTATTTTATCGATTTTCTCTGTAATGTGGAAATACAACGTTTTGGTTATAATATTTAAATGTTTTTATAGAACCTATTATTTTATCGATTTTCTCTTTAATGTAATACAACATTTTTATTTTTATGAATATTGACAACAGTAAAGTTTAACTGTTTATAAGTTTTTTTATTTATTTATTTTATAATACATAAAATATATTAAAATATTAATATTTTTTTTCGATTATCTTTTTAATGTAGAAATACTTCATTTTTGTATTAAATCAAAGGTAAATTATGAAAAAGAAAAAGAGGTGAAGCTAAAATAACGCACTTTATGTCGTTCTGTTTTCTTTAGCTCACTTACTTTGTTCGCTCCTCCAAATAATCACTTCAGGTTACAATGGTTTATCTTAGCCCCTTGTGAAACAATCAACTATTTGATTCCGTGTAATTTAAAACTGATACCCTGACTTCTATTTTCGTTGTTATCAGCCACTGCGTCGACCCGATAGCAAATAAGCCTATAATTCGTTATTAATTACATAATCAATATATCAAATCAGAATATTGAGATAAAGTAGCGATGGCGAGAACAGTGACGATGTGATTTTGTATTCCTAGAATAGACAAGTTGAATAAAATTAAGCCAAATGTCAAACGTTATGCCTATATTAAGTAATACTTACTTAAAAAGAGGCATTACACTGTAATATTACTGAAATGGTTATTTTGAATAAATACATTTTCATATTATATACTTTATTCATTTAATTCTTAAGTTAGATTCCTTTACAATAGATTTATATAAAAAGTAAAATTCAATATGGAAATTACAAAATATAAACACATTATAAAAAACCTAACCAAAGGTACCGCCGACAACGGGGCAGGGCCCAGGCTACTGGTGGTTAGAGCTGCAGAGAGAGGAACCTCCTGACGATGCGCGCCGTGTCCAGGAGTACCGCTTTCTGAATTGACCCTTGATACAGCCATCTAGCGAGAGATTATTAAAACTATACCGGGTGTAGTTTGTATACAGGGTGGAACGAAACGACGTTATTTCCTTTAACTGTGGCATTATACAGGCTTAGAATATTATTTTCTCCAAATAAACTTTATTAATATCTCTCACCGTTTTCCAGTTATAGCATGTTAAACTTTCATACGAAAAAGTGTGTGTGTACAACCCTATTTTAGAGTGCAATGACCTCTTCATAACACAGTTAACTTTTGTAAACAAACTTTTTACAAATTGCCTAGCCATTTCTTATCGGTTTAAAAACCTTTGAAAATACCCTTAAGATTGTTTTTAGATAGACGTTACATTGACTTTTTGTATCGTATGCTGTGTGCAAAAATGCCGGAATTAAACGCTAGAGGCTATTTGAATTTGCTTCTTTTGTACGCGGAGTGCGATTACAATACTGGAGAGACTTTGCGCCAATACCGGAACAGGTATCCTCCTCCTCACCCAACACACTCTAGTACGATATTACGCGCTCTTGACCGTGTTGGTAACAATCGTCCTATTGTGCCACGAACGGGTCAGGATGACCAGCGCGGAGGACGCGTTATTCAACATGATGTCAGATTGGAGGAGAGAGTGCTGCAGTACTTCGAAGATTATCCGAGGTCAAGTTCAAGACAAGCGGGCCGACATTTTCGTATGACTCATACGAAAATACTCAGAATACTAAAACGTGAGGGCCGTCACCCTTACAAAATACAAAGAGTCCAGGCATTACTACCAAGAGATTGCCCCGTTCGCGAAGCCTATTGCCGGTGGCTACTGCAAAAGGTGTTAGAAGGCCGAGACTTCATCAAACACGTAATATGGAGTGATGAAAGCTTGTTCACACGGAACGGTATGTGGAACAGGCATAACGAACACGTGTATGCCGAAGAAAATCCGTTTGCCTACCGTTATACGGGACACCAGTATCGTTGGTCTGTTAATGTTTGGGCGGCGATACACGGGGATACAATAATAGGCCCTGTATTTCTGCCTCAGACTTTAAACAGACACGGATACATGGCTCTGTTGAGGATAGAGCTCGACGACTATCTGGATGAGTTGACGCTGGCAGAAAGAAGACGCACTTGGTTCCAACAAGATGGAGCACCAGCTCATTCAGTAGTCGAAGTACGTGAAACACTGAATAATGTGTTTGAGGATCGCTGGATCGGCCGATATGGGCCGCACCGTTGGCCTCCTAGGTCTCCAGATCTCACACCCTTGGATTTTTTTCTGTGGGGCACCGTAAAGGACATCGTTTACAAGACTGAGTGTGAGACGGCTGAAGAGATGAGGGAAAGGCTAAGGGTGGCCTTTGAAAGTCTTCGCAGAAGAAATAACCGACACAACATCTTGTCGAGGGTGCATCGCCACACGCGGGCACGAGCAGCGGCGTGTATCGTACGCCACGGCGGTACTTTCGAACACCGGATGTAAATGTAGGTAATTGTAAATACTCCCAAACGTCAAATAATAGTTTAAAAAAACTAGGGTTGTACATACATTAAAAAATACAATTTTAATCGATTTTCGTTTTTTTATTATTAAAAGAATTTAACTATTGCAGGTCGATTCTACATGAAATACATAGCATTATAGTTTCAGGAATGAACATCGCTTCGTTCCACCCGGTATATAATAAATTAATAATAAAGAGCCATAAGTAAAGAAGATGCGTGAAGTTCGAATTCCTAATTCTTTTCCAGTTCAGACACTAAATTAACTCAAAAAGTACATTCTCACAGTAAATGCTGACTGAGCTTGAGCAAACATCGTTTTAAAGAACCCATTAGTTAGGTTAGTATTTTTTTATAATTATTCTGAAAAATGATCAACTTTGGAAAAAAATGGCTTCCGACAAATGAAAATTTGGCGAAACGTTACAGATGGAACACAAAAATTAGTGTTTCAGATAGGTTACCTTATGGCAAGTTTCTATCAGCTACGGACATAGCCTGTGCTGTAGCTCCCTCTGCTCTGGTAAAGTTAAAATAAATAACAAAAAATAAAAAAAATCCTTTTATTTCTTGCAACGTATAAGTTTACAGTTTAAAGTATACAGTATACCTATAGTATTTTTAATGCAAGATTTGAAAGATATTAAAAAATAATAAATTATTACTAAGTTAACTACATAAAAATGTATATATTATGCAAGAACCCCACTTATTTGCGGGTGACGGCCTCCAGAGATGCCCAATACTCTCTATTCTGGGCTCCTTGTATCCAATTTTTGCCTGCTATTTCAATGATGTCGTCTGCACACCTGCTTTTAGGCCGTTAAAGTTAGCCATCACAAATTAATTAGAACCCATAAATAGCCCGATATTTCGGTGCATACTGTGTCTATGTGCTCAGCTCTCGAATCGCCGCAAATGAGATTACATCTCTCTGGCGAACGTCGATGGATCATGGTAGGTGTTCATATCGTATGTATAGGGCCGCCATCTCTAAATTCGCTAAACCCGGAAAAAGACTTAATAATCCAGACGTGGAAAGTTAAAAAAGCATTTGCTTTATTTTTCATTCACATAAAAAGCGTCCTGGTTTTCCCCGGACACTGTGATATCCTCCCCGGACGGTCTCCAAACGAGGACAAATCCGGGGAAACCCGAACGGATGGCAGCCCTATGTTACGTAATGCTATGTTGGTCGAATTATCAGCTAGATGTCGTTGTGCTATTAGTTAAAGAAAATTAGTTTCAAATGTATGGACAATTTGGCAAAATGTATGATGATTGATGATTTGGTGTAGGGACGCCCGGCCGGAAGCAGGCGGGCTGTCGATCGCTTGGCTGCGTTCATTCAGCCCAATTCCCGATTGGAGCCAATGGTTACTGTCCCGGCGGCGCTCCCATACAGCCTTCTTCCTCGAATCTTCTTAATCTCCTGCAGAAGGAAAGGACATCTTTAAGGTTAATGTCCCTCAGCTCTTCCTCTTCTAGTTTATCTTTGTTGAAGATGCTATAGCGTACTATCGCATACATGCCACACTCTGCTATAACATGCTTACTCGTCTCCTCCTGGCCACAGTGCGGGCAGTATGGATCACTTACCACACCTATAATGTGTAGGTGCCTGTTGAGGCTATTATGTCCCGTGATTATGCCTGTTAATAATCTGAGATTTTTCTTACCTAGTTCCAGGAGATACCTGGTCCTTTTTCTGTTCATGCCTCCTAGGATCATCTTCGATTGTCGACATTCCGTTGTCTCTCGCCATTGTCTATTGGCCTCTTCCTCCATTAGCCTAGCTATAACTCCTTTTGTGACTTCTGCCGATATTGGCAGTGCAGGTTCGGGTCCTATGAGTTCCCTCTCTGCTCCTAGCCTTGCCATCTCATCTGCCCTTTCATTCCCTGTCACACCCTGATGTCCAGGTACCCATGCTACCGTAATCTTTGTGTGTCCTCCAAGTTTGTTCAGGGCTTCTCTGCATTCCTTTACCAAGGACGAGCTTACCGTCTGTTTGTCTAACGCTTTTAGTGCAGCCTGGCTGTCTGTGTATATAACGATTGATCCCACTTCCTGTGAGCATTCATCTATTATTTGTGCACATCTCATTATGCCGCATACCTCTGCCTGAAATACGCTAGCGTATCTCCCCAGAGGTATGTGTACTTTCTTATCCAGCTTCGGTATCACTATGCCGGCTCCTGCTAGTTTCGTGGATTCCCGCCGAGAACCATCCGTAAAGCAGATAGTCACGGGGTGCTCTACCTCTATTTTCCAGTTGTCCCTGTCTCCTATATGTATCCTATATTTCTTATCGAACATTTGTCGTCTCTTTATAAGGTCGTTGTTTTGGATAAGCATCCCCATCTTCGAACATGCTTCTCTCTGAATGAGTGCATGTCCCTTATCCACACAGCTTCCTCTCCATTCCTTGCATGCTTTCATTCTATACCATTGTTCCATGGCCCTCTTCTCCGCTTCTATTTTGAGTGACTTGAGACCGAGCATGATTTCCATTGCTTGCGTGGGCGTCGTCCTCATTGCCCCCGTGATCATAAGACATGCCAGTCTTTGTACTTTTGATAATTCTTTGTGGTATTCTTTTATGTTGGCCTTATGCCACCATACCAGGGCTCCGTATAGTATCCTGGGTAGTATCACTGCCTTATAGATCCAGTGTATCATGTGTGGTTTCAGGCCCCATTTCCTTCCTACGGCCCTTTTACACTGGTACAGCGTTCTTATGGCCTTGGCCGATTGCTCTCTTATATGTGTTTTATATCTGAGAGAACTGTCTAGCGTTATTCCCAGATATTTTAGCTCCTTGACTGCTTCGAGTTCTTTACCATGAATGTTGATAGGCTTCATTTTCTCTATTTTCCTCTTATTGGTAAACAATATTAGTTTAGTTTTATCGGGGTTTAGGTCCAGTCCTCTGCCCCTACACCATGCTAATATATCCATCACCCCTTTCCTCATTATATCTCTAACTACATTTAGGGCCACTCCTCGTACAAGTATGACTCCGTCATCGGAGTACGCTTGCACGTATAGGCCTCCTTTATTTGTTTCCTCAATTAGGGAGTCTAGAAGTACGCACCACATCAGTGGTGATAGACATCCTCCTTGTGGGAAGCCTCTTCTCGGTCTTATCCGTCTTACTTCTCCTCCGAGTTTCGCCGTTACCGCCCTTCCTCTGAGCATTTTGCTTATCCAGGACCCAATAGCAGGATTTATCCCGTCTCTCCTTAGACTTTCTTCCACCGCTTCGAAGGTCGCCTTGTCGAAGGCCCCTTCCACGTCGAAGAAACATCCTAGTGCGTAGTGTTTTGCTTCCAGTGATCTCTCGATCCTTATTGTCAAATTGTGTAGAGCCGTTTCCGTGGATTTTCCCGCCATGTAGGCGTGTTGGTTTCCATGTAGTGGCTTTCCACTCTCTCCTATTTGTGTTCTTACGAATGCGTCTATCACTTTCTCCAGTGTTTTCAGTACAAATGATGACAGGCTTATGCTTCTGAATGACTTTGCATCCTGGTATGTCTTTTTCCCTGGCTTTGGTAGAAAGACTGCCCGTACTTCTCTCCATGCTTTCGGGATGTGCCCTAGGGCAATACTGCTTTTGAATACTTCCTTCAGATTCTCTTTTATCAGGTCGTAGCCCTTTTGGAGTAGTCCCGGGATCACGCCGTCCGGCCCCGCTGCTTTAAAAGGAGCGAAGGATTTGACTGCCCAGGCTAGTCTCTCCTCCGCTACTACCTCCTCTGCTGTCTTCCAGTCCGGTTCAGAGCATCCTGGCGAATCCTCTTCATCTGTCCTGGCTGCTTCACAGTCTGGGAAGTGCGTCTTCAGCATCACTTCCAAAATCTCTCCAGGGTCCGTGATCAAGCTGTCGCCTGCCTTCAGGCTTCCCAGTTGGCACGCCTTATCGCCTGCTAATAGTTTCACCACCCTTGCCCCCTCCGAGTAGTTATTTATCTCTTCTGTATAATGTCTCCAGCCTTCCCGGCTGCATTTCTCCCGCAGCCTGCTGTAGGCGTTCCGAGTTACTTTGTACATGTCCCAGCTCTGAGTATCATTCCTTTTTACGGCTTGTTGGCAAAATGTATGGCCAACTTTTATTTATCAGGATACGTAGGTTATAATAGAGCAAAGTTAAATTTTATCTACTCTCCCTGAGAGAGATTGCAAATTGTAAATAAAACTAGCTAACTTAGCTTTTCTTCCGCCCGGCTCTTTCACTTTCAACGTTTAAGAGCCCACCCATGCAAAATTCGTCGGGTGGGTCAACATCCATAGCATAGTGATAAAAAATCTGTCCCTTGGAAATAAGAAACTTAAACAGTTTTTCTTCAATCTTGTCAACGTGAAAACACGATTGGTAATAATAATTTTCTCGATACTTTTATCTCTCAGACGCTCACCCCGGAGAGGGGAAAAGATTTAACTTTACTCTATAACCTACATATGCTGATGGATAATAGTTGTCCATTAATTTTTCCAAATTTTCAGCTAATTTTATTGAACTAATATGTCATTTTCGCTGCATCGCGGTATAGAGATTTTTTTAAACTTATATTTATAGTCTGAGAACTATTAAATTGTCATTCGTCCAGCACACGTATCATTTGAACACAATGCGACTGCCTAGTTTGTAGACTTTTTGGGACGCGTGTCCATTGCAGTAGGTACTTATATCAGTTTTGTAAATGTCGGCATTGCTATTTTACATAGAAATCTCCGGTGAGTCTCAGACATATATATATAATATATATTCTACATACAAAACAAGTTTACGGTTGAATATCGCTTGACATGTTTCGAATCGGTACGCGATTCATCATCAGGAGCCACGACCAGTCGCGGAATTAAATACACTTTCGACGTCATCATGCTTTGATTGGGGTTCTGTCGATCCGTTTCTGAATCTCATAAAATCGTGAGTGTTTTAAATCAATTATTAGGTACGACAAAAGAAAATTTAATCAATGACATGACAATTGTAATGCATTTTTTTTGCACGACTAGCAGTATTTTTTTCCTTATATTTATTTCGTTACTATAAAGCGGCAACTCAATCAGTGACGTAGAAAGTGTTAGCCGAAGTGCCACACCTTGTTTTCTTATACCATGATGTTTCTAGCTAAACCAAGTGCGTTGTCAAATTTAATGTCAAGCAACTTTGCTATAAGGCTACCCACGGTAAAACTTAGTTCCTGTACTCGTAATAACACCGTGTTCCACAAGAACCATAACTGATTAGGTACGGAATGAAAAGTAATGTCAAAGAAAAACTTACTTACACGAAGCCTGTTAAGTTTAAGTTGATGGCGATTCGAAGTTTTTCTAAGTCCTGAGCGACTTTGCAGATTTGTTACTGTACACAACTTTATATTTCTTAATCATAGTTGGACTGGTATCGTTTTTAAGTACGAGAACCTATTGATTTGATTGATGATTTGGTGTAGGGACGCCCGGCCGGAGACAGGCGGGCTGTCGATCGCTTGACTGCGTTCATTCAGCCCAATTCCCAATTGGAGCCAACGGTTACTGTCCCGGCGGCGCTCCCCTACAGCCTTCTTCCTCGAATCTCCTTGTTCTCCTGCAGAAGGAAAGGACATCTTTAAGGTTAATGTCCCTCAGCTCTTCCTCTTCTAGTTTATCTTTTCTGAAGATGCTATAGCGTATTATCGCATACATGCCACACTCTACTAAAACATGCTTACTCGTCTCCTCCTGTCCACAGTGCGAGCAGTATGGATTACTTACTACACCCATAATATGTAGGTGCCTGTTAAGGCTATTGTGTCCCGTGATTATTCCTGTTAATAATCTGAGATTTTTCTTACCTAGTTCCAGTAGATACCTGGTCCTTTTTCTGTTTATGCCTCCTAGTATCATCTTCGATTGTCGACAGTCCGTTGTCTCTCGCCATTTTCTATTGGCCTCTTCCTCCATTAGCCTAGCTATAACTCCTTTCGTGACTTCTGCCGATATTGGCAGTGCAGGTTCGGGTCCTATGAGTTCCCTCTCTGCTCCTAGCCTTGCCATCTCATCTGCCCTTTCATTCCCTGTCACACCCTGATGTCCAGGTACCCATGCTACCGTAATCTTTTTGTGTTCTCCAAGTTTGTTCAGGGCTTCTCTGCATTCCTTTACCAAGGACGAGCTTACCGTCTGTTTGTCTAACGCTTTTAGTGCAGCCTGGCTATCTGTGTATATAACGACAGATCCCACTTCCTGCGAACATTCATCTATTATTTGTGCACATCTCATTATGCCGCATACCTCTGCCTGAAATACGCTAGCGTACCTCCCCAGAGGTATGTGTACCTTTTTGTCCAGCTTCGGTATCACTATGCCGGCTCCTGCTAGTTTCGTGGATTCCCGCCGAGAGCCATCCGTAAAGCAGATAGTCACGGGGTGTTCAACCTCTATCTTCCAGTTGTCCCTTTCTCCTATGTGTATCCTATATTTCTTATCGAACATCTCCTGTCGCTTTATGAGATCGTTGTTTTGGGTAAGCATCCCCATCTTCGAGCATGCTTCCCTCTGAATAAGTGCGTGTCCCTTGTCCACAAAGCTTCCTCTCCATTCCTTACATGCTTTCATTCTGTACCATTGTTCCATGGCCCTCTTCTCCGCTTCTATTTTAAGTGACTTGAGACCGAGCATGATTTCCATCGCCTGCGTGGGCGTTGTTCTCATTGCTCCCGTGATCATAAGACATGCCAGTCTTTGTACTTTTGATAGTTCTTTATGGTATTCTTTGATGTTGGCCTTATGCCACCATACTATGGCTCCGTAAAGTACTCTCGGTAGTATCACCGCCTTGTATATCCAGTGTATCATCGCTGGTTTTAGGCCCCATTTCCTTCCGACCGCCCTCTTGCACTGGTAGAGCGTTCTTATGGCCTTTGCCGATTGTTCTCTTATGTGTGTCTTGAATCTGAGAGAGTTGTCTAACGTGATTCCCAGATATTTGAGCTCTTTAACTACTTCCAGTTCTTTGCCTTGAATGCTGATAGGTTTCATTTTCTCTATTTTTCTCTTATTGGTGAATAATATCAGTTTTGTTTTGTCAGGGTTTAGGTCCAGTCCTCTATCCCTACACCATGCTAATATTTCCATCACTCCTCTTCTCATTATGTCTCTGACCACATCTAGTGCCACTCCTCGTACCAGTATGACTCCATCGTCCGAGTACGCTTGCAGGTATAGGCCTCCTTTATTTGTCCTCTCGATTAGGGAGTCTAGAAGTAAGCACCACATCAGTGGTGATAAACATCCTCCTTGTGGAAAGCCCCTTTTCGGTCTTATCTGTCTAACTTCTCCTCCGAGTTTCGCCATTACAGCCCTTCCTCTTAGCATTTTACTTATCCAGGTCCCAATGGTGGGATTTATACCATCTCTCTTTAGGCTTTCTTCCACCGCTTCAAAGGTTGCCTTGTCAAAGGCCCCCTCCACGTCGAAGAAACATCCCAGTGCGTAATGTTTTGCTTCCAGTGATCTCTCGATCCTTACTGTCAAATTGTGTAGAGCCGTTTCCGTGGATTTTCCCACCATATAAGCGTGTTGGTTTCCATGTAGCGGCTTTCCACTATTTCCTATTTGTGTTCTTACGAAAGTGTCTATCACTTTCTCCATCGTTTTCAGCACGAAGGATGAAAGGCTTATGGTTCTGAATGACTTCGCCTCTTGGTACGTCTTTTTCCCTGGTTTTGGTAGAAAGACGGCGCGAACTTTTCTCCATGCTTTCGGGATGTACCCTAGGGCAATACTGCCTTTGAATATTTCCACCAGATGCTCTTTTATCAGATCATAGCCCTTTTGGAGCAGTCCCGGGATTACACCGTCCGGCCCAGCGGCCTTAAAAGGAGCAAAAGATTTGACTGCCCAGGCCAGTCTCTCCTCCGCTACCACCTCCTCGGCCGTTTCCCAGTCCGGTTTATCGTATCCTAACGACTCCTCTTCCTCCTCCCTGGCTACTTTGCAGTCTGGGAAGTGCGCCTTCAGCATAACTTCCAAAACCTCTCCCGGGTCCGTGATCAAACTATCGCCTGCCTTCAGACTTCCCAACTGGCACGCCTTATCGCCTGCTAATAGTTTCACCACCCTTGCCCCCTCCGAGTAATTATTTATCTCCTCTGTATATTGTCTCCAGCCTTCCCGGCTGCATTTCTCCCTCAGCCTGCTGTAGGCATTCCGAGTTGCTCTGTACATGTCCCAGCTCTGGGTGTCATTCCTTTTTGTGGCTTGTCTCATTGCCCTACGTGTTTTCTTTCTCTGCTTTTGGAGCTCTTTGTTCCACCATGGTTGCCCTCTGCCAGTTTGGACTGTTTTTTCAGGGCATGCTGTGTAGAAGGCCTCCATGATGCTTCGCTCGAGCCCTAATGCAGCCTCTTCCAGCTCCTCGATGTCCGTACATCTCCTTGGTTTCGGCACATTGGTCTTCAGTTCTTCTTCGTATTTTGCCCAGTCTGTTTTTCTTGGGTTTCTTATCCTCATCTTCTCCATATGGTAGTCTATGTTATAGAGTAGTCTCCTATGGTCCGACATGCTGTCCTCCCTGTCGACTCTCCATCCTTTTATCCTTTCGGTAATTCCTCCCATGGCTAACGTTATATCTAATACCTCTTTCCTTACCCTTGTTACGAACGTGGCGATGTCTCCCTCGTTCAGTATGTCTAGGTCTTTACTTACTATGAACTCTAGTAGTGATTCCCCCCTTCCATTGGTGTCGGTGCTTCCCCACACTTCATTGTGCGCGTTGGCATCGCAACCTATAATTAGGGGTACTCTCTTACCTTGACGACGCGTTTGGCTCGGTTGGTAGACACCTGCCTACTGAGTCGGCGGTCCCGGGTTCGAATCCCGGCCGGGGCAAATATTTGTGCAAAATATTTGTTCTTGGGTCATGGATGTTATCTATGTATGTATTTATATATTATGTATATCGTCGTCTAGTACCCATAGTACAAGCTTTGCTTAGTTTGGGACTAGGTCGATTTGTGTATGATTGTCCCTTAATATTTATTTATTATTTTATTTATTTGGTACATTTGTACCGCATCTTCAAGCTCCTCTGTCGGTGCGTTGCCCTCGCTTGGTAGGTAGCAGGACGCCAGCGCCACTCTCCTCCTCTCCCCGTCCTGAGCAATGAAGCATATTTCCACCACGACAAGGTCTCTGTAACATAAGGTCATAACACAACCCATGTTCTCTATATTGTTACTTACAAATATGCATGCTCTAGGGGGTAGCTCACCATTTCTTTCGTAGTGAAGAGCCCCCCCCAGATGTCCCAGGCCTGCCACTTTATTCCTCCATGCATACGGTTCTTGCAGCAGGGCAATTTCAACTTTATTCCTGACAACGTACTGTCCTAACTCGGACATTGCATCTTTGCAGTGTTGTAGGTTTACTTGGCATATGCTTATTTGTGTTTGTGTTATTGTTGTGTGTGTGTTTTGTGTGGTGTTTTGTGTGGTGTTCATTTTGTTATTTTGTATATGTGTTTTGTCTGCTGTACCTTACGCAGTGGGTGCATCACCTCCGGCATCCAAACCCTCCTCTGCCGTTTGAATGTCGGCGGATCCTGCTCCCATCTGCCCGGGTAGTGTCTTCCTTGAAGTGGGAGTGCTGTCTTCCTCCTCCTTCTCCGGTTGTCTGGACGACTGGGCCCTTATGATCCTGGCCCGAATTTTTGTGCACGCGTAGTAGAGGGCCCTGGTCCCCTCGTTCCCCCAGGTATCCTCCACCTCCGACGGCACCGACAGGCAGACACGGGTCCCTGCTGGTTGTTTATCGCAGGATATAAGGGCCCATTCGTCCATCCTCAGCTCCGGCTTGTCTGGGTTCTGCGCCCACAAGAACCCCACGAACAGATCAGCTTCCTCGTCCAAGTCTCCGGGGACCCACACTTGAACCTTCGTCTGCCGGAGCTTCTTGGCCACCACCTTGTGGCCTCCTACGACGCCGAAGTCCCGGGTTAAGAGCCACTCTCTCGATTCCATCGACACTGGCGTTACAAGGAAGAATCCTTCCGCGACCAGCCCCGACGTCGCGAATTGAGGGACACTCACCCCGGGCTCGCGTGCCATGCGTCTGCGCACGTCCACTGCGATCAGCTTGGTGATCCTGGTACGGATGAGTTTCGCCAGCTCCTCGTCCACCAAAGCTCCATCCTCTCGGCATACAGCGACGGCGAGATCTCGGTGCGCCTTTGCAACGCTCCGTGGTCCCTCCGCCACTGCCATGCCTTGATTTTGGCGCTTTGCTGGAGGACGCTCTGACCGCCCCTCATCTGTGCTCTGCCTCTTCATCTTGAGACCCCGTTTGGTGGGGGCCGGGTTGGCGGGGGGGTTTCCCCCTGATCCACCAGCCTCTCCCCCACCAAACGCGATCCTGGCTTTCTTCCTCCTCTCCTGCTTGGCCTTCCTTTTGTCCGCCTTGGACTCGTATTTGTGGAAGGGCCCTTCGTCTGCCGCTGTGCCCGCACCCGCAGTCGACTCCTTCGACGGCGACGCGAGCAGCTCCTCCTCTCTAAGTGACAGGCCTCCCATTTGCTCATGGACATCTGGGGTGCCTGTTGCCTCTGCTCCTGCTCTGGACGGGGGTCCTCCTCGCTCCATATTGGAGGAGCTTGGGCTCCCTCCCAATCCCGAGCCTACCGCTGATACTTCGCCCCTGGCGCTCTCATCTGCTTTCGCAGTTTGGTTTTTGATGTTGAAAGTAATTTTCTCCATTTTAAAAGACTGTGAAAAAGGGAAGACAAAAGTTAGAGTGGCAGCGAGAACCTAAAAATACTACTTTGGCTTCAGGATCTAAAACATACTTATACTACTATAAAATATACAAAATGCACTGAATACAAAATGCAATTTTATTGCAACCATGAAACAATGTAACTTTTGAATTTAGAATACCGCGAAATGTCAGTTCGAAATTAAACGATTTCCATAAAATTCGAATTACAAGATTTCATGTTCGTCTCTTTCACATAAAAATTGGGCAAGTGCGAGTCCGGCTCGCGCACGAAGGGTTCCGTGCCATAATTTATGGGCGAATATACAAAACTTGGGTAGCTTTTCGGGATATTTTGTTTATGACAGTTTTTTAATCAAAATGCTACAAATTCGGGTATAGGTAATGTAATGAATATATTGCTCGAGATTGGGCCAGTCACTTTTTTAAGTAGAACCGGAGAAATTTCGGTTTTTCTAAATTTGACTGCCAGGGGACTGACGAGGCTGACAAAGTACTGACAAAACACACAACTTCATAACATATGTTTGATATTTATTAAAATTTTAAAATAAATCTCTTAGGAACTATTATCTATTAGCCACAGACGTCCACTGCTGAACATAGGCCTCCCCCATGACTCGCCACAAAGTGCGATCTCGTGCAGACCGCATTCATTGATTCCCCGCTACCCTCACGAGATCATCCGTCCATCTAGTCGGGGGCCTTCCCACGCTGGGCTTTTCTATACGTGGTCGCCACTCTAGGACTTTGCTGCTCCAACGGCCGTCCATTTACCGGGCTACATGGCCTGCCCATTGCCACTTCAACCGTGCAATCCTGTGTGCTATGTCGGTTAGCTTGGTTCTTCTGCGGATATCCTCATTTCTGATTCTTGCGCGCACAGAAACTTCGAGCATAGCCCTTATTGAAGAACTACAGGTCCATCTCAGTGCTGAGCCATGTTTATCATCTGTTCTCCAGAGTCATTGCAAATCGTCTCGCGCACAGACGATTTCCAACCTCCCGAACAATCCGGATTCCGAAAAACTTTAGCATCACCATAAATCAAATTCATACGCTGCGGTAGGTCGTACAGAAGACAAAGGAGTATAATCGGCCACTATGCTGAGCGTTTGTGAACTATGAAAAAGCCTTTGATTCGATCGAGACATGGGCTGTGCTTCAATCTCTCCAGCGGTGCCGTATCGACTATCGATACATCGAAGTGCTGATGTGTTTGTACAGAAACGCCACCATGTCAGTCCGAATCCAAGACCAGAGCCTATCCAACTGCAGCGAGGAGTAAGACAGGGAGACGTAATTTCTCGAAAACTGTTTACTGCTACACTGGAATATGCTTTCAAGCTACTGGATTTGAACGGACTAGCAGTATTTTTTTCGTTATATTTATTTCGTTACTATAAAGCGGCAACTCAATCAGTGACGTAGAAAGTGTTAGCCGAAGTGCCACACCTTGTTTTCTTATACCATGATGTTTCTAGCTAAACCAAGTGCGTTGTCAAATTTAATGTCAAGCAACTTTGCTATAAGGCTACCCACGGTAAAACTTAGTTCCTGTACTCGTAATAACACCGTGTTCCACAAGAACCATAACTGATTAGGTACGGAATGAAAAGTAATGTCAAAGAAAAACTTACTTACACGAAGCCTGTTAAGTTTAAGTTGATGGCGATTCGAAGTTTTTCTAAGTCCTGAGCGACTTTGCAGATTTGTTACTGTACACAACTTTATATTTCTTAATCATAGTTGGACTGGTATCGTTTTTAAGTACGAGAACCTAAAAATACTACTTTGGCTTCAGGATCTAAAACATACTTATACTACTATAAAATATACAAAATGCACTGAATACAAAATGCAATTTTATTGCAACCATGAAACAATGTAACTTTTGAATTTAGAATACCGCGAAATGTCAGTTCGAAATTAAACGATTTCCATAAAATTCGAATTACAAGATTTCATGTTCGTCTCTTTCACATAAAAATTGGGCAAGTGCGAGTCCGGCTCGCGCACGAAGGGTTCCGTGCCATAATTTATGGGCGAATATACAAAACTTGGGTAGCTTTTCGGGATATTTTGTTTATGACAGTTTTTTAATCAAAATGCTACAAATTCGGGTATAGGTAATGTAATGAATATATTGCTCGAGATTGGGCCAGTCACTTTTTTAAGTAGAACCGGAGAAATTTCGGTTTTTCTAAATTTGACTGCCAGGGGACTGACGAGGCTGACAAAGTACTGACAAAACACACAACTTCATAACATATGTTTGATATTTATTAAAATTTTAAAATAAATCTCTTAGGAACTATTATCTATTAGCCACAGACGTCCACTGCTGAACATAGGCCTCACCCATGACTCGCCACAAAGTGCGATCTCGTGCAGACCGCATTCATTGATTCCCCGCTACCCTCACGAGATCATCCGTCCATCTAGTCGGGGGCCTTCCCACGCTGGGCTTTTCTATACGTGGTCGCCACTCTAGGACTTTGCTGCTCCAACGGCCGTCCATTTACCGGGCTACATGGCCTGCCCATTGCCACTTCAACCGTGCAATCCTGTGTGCTATGTCGGTTAGCTTGGTTCTTCTGCGGATATCTTCATTTCTGATTCTTGCGCGCACAGAAACTTCGAGCATAGCCCTTATTGAAGAACTACAGGTCCATCTCAGTGCTGAGCCATGTTTATCATCTGTTCTCCAGAGTCATTGCAAATCGTCTCGCGCACAGACGATTTCCAACCTCCCGAACAATCCGGATTCCGAAAAACTTTAGCATCACCATAAATCAAATTCATACGCTGCGGTAGGTCGTACAGAAGACAAAGGAGTATAATCGGCCACTATGCTGAGCGTTTGTGAACTATGAAAAAGCCTTTGATTCGATCGAGACATGGGCTGTGCTTCAATCTCTCCAGCGGTGCCGTATCGACTATCGATACATCGAAGTGCTGATGTGTTTGTACAGAAACGCCACCATGTCAGTCCGAATCCAAGACCAGAGCCTATCCAACTGCAGCGAGGAGTAAGACAGGGAGACGTAATTTCTCGAAAACTGTTTACTGCTACACTGGAATATGCTTTCAAGCTACTGGATTTGAACGGACTTGGCATCAACATTAACGGCGAGTACCTCACTCACCTTCGATTTGCAGACGATAGAAACTATTTTTAGTCTTATTCTTATGTTTTTAGTCTTATTCTTAGTCTTCATTCACTGAAGAAATAATTGAAAAAACTGTTTAACATGTAATACTGTGAGAAATATCTATCTCCACCATTCAAACAGCTTTTTAATTGGCTTTACTGCTTTGATGTAGTTTAACAGTATACATTTTCTAAGTATCCTGTTTTTTTATAAGTCACTGCTTTTTTGGTATTCTTCATAATTTGTATTTATTGTAGCTTGTTCGAACTTTTTTTATCGCTGTATGTAGTTTTCTTTTAATTTAATTTAAATAACTTCTCCGAAAAGGCCCTTCTTCTCTGTTTCCTTCCTTTCCTTTTAGTAATATCTTCACTCCTTTCTCCAATTCTGGTTTATGGAGTTTCTTCCACAGATTTTACAACTTAGACTGCCTTTTGACTCTTCTATATTTTGGACGATGATTTTTCAGTCTAGTTCTCAGTTTTGAAACCATTACTTGGTTTAATATTTTTTAATTGCCTATTTCTGGACTTTTTCTGTCTTTCGCTTCATTTAATCTTTGGTCATCGTATATAATAGGTCTTTGTTCACCATCTATTGATTATGCTTCGTGGTCAGTAGTTCTGATGAACAAAGATATAAGTATTATGATTCAGAAGTAGTTTTTTTTTTGCGTGTACTCAGATGGGTTTTTTTGTTTTCTTTGTCGCTAATCGTTGCTCTCAAGGTGTTATTTCCCTTACAAACGTCTTTGCCCCTGTTCCTTTTATTTTAAGAGGCGGCACGATGGTTTAAACTGAAATAAGTAAAAAAATACAGCTTCAACACGCTAAAAATGTCAGTACCCTGGAAACCTGTCAGTCCTTTGACGCAATATCACACAAAGGACTGACGCCAACGGACTGATGAAAAAGACATGAATTTGAGGTTATCTTAAACATTTATTTTGATATTTTTGAATATCAACTAGCTACATTTTAACAAAACAAAGTTGACTGTGTATAAATTCATGTATAACACAGATTTACAAGGAAATAACGACTTACCATAGGACTGACTTTTTGACTGGATAGGCACGTGTTCATTACATGACAACCACAAATCAGGTACTGGTTCAGTAATATTAGTGGCCGTAAAATGGCTCGACCTGCAGCTTACTTTACTATCAAACTTGAAATTTAACGTGGATTTGAATTTGAGTCGCCGATATTTAGCGCAAAATTCCGATTCGAACAACAGACAGCGGACTGACGAATAAATCTGAACACAAAGTTTCTCATTTTTTTTACAACAACAGTGAGAATATTATATTATGAAAGTAGTGATATACATTATTAAATACATCATAGATTGTATTGAAACAGTAAGTTTTCTTACATTGGAGGTAATATTTAATACACAGCCATTTGATTGCCCACTTTTGAGGTTGTGACATGCCAAAGTACTGACGTTTTAAGGCCAAATTGTGGAGTTTCACAAATTTGTATTTAAAATGAATAGCTGAAATTGGGTGACCAAATAAAAGGCTTTTAGTAGTATTAAAATAAAATTAAAAACATAAACAAAATATAACAAAACATAATTTTACTGCCCTATGACATCGAGTTACCCAATTTTTGTAGAATCACCCTTATCACAAATTTGTTGTATGGGAGACCCCTTAAATATTTATTTTATTTTATTTTTAGTAGTGTTGTAATAGCGGCAATAGAAATATATTATCTGTGAAAATTTCAACTGTCTACTTGAGATACAGCCTGGTGACAGATTCAATGTTTGATTTTCGAATAAGGCCTCAAAACGTTCGGATACGCGTAACACCATAAAATTATATGAATATTTTTTTAATGTATTTTGTTTGAATACTTAAATGTTTCCTTTAAGTAAATTAAGGATTTAAGGCAGTTCCCTCCAAGGCCCATATTTTTTTCCATATGTTTCAGTGACGTACAGTTTTCAGTCAGAGACCTAAAGATCAACAAGAAACATTTCCGATGTATCATTTCGTATTTCTACTCGAAATAAATATAATAAACGATTCAGTATTCATAAGCCACCTGAATGTTAAGAGTCAGCTTAACATTCTTTCTGGATCGCTGATATTTGAGACGTGACTGGATTGCCGCCATCTTTAAATTGTATTGGCACACATGACGTAACAAGACGAGTATTGTAATATTGATATCAATAGTCAATATTAGGGTAAATTCAGGAAAGATGGTACAATAAGTTCTGGAATTATTCATATTTTTTTAAGATATTATTAGAAGTTTCATTTGAAGTTTTAACTATCATGGACCACTGTTGTCTTGAATAAAGAAATTTTGAATTTGTCCGAATGCATCATCATTCCGAATTTTCATAATTTCGAAAACCATGTTCTGGTGAAATATTTTTACTTTTCAGGGATAACATATAACTCTAACCAAACCTAATTAAATTATGTCACATACCATCCACGGTAAATATCATCGTTTGGCGTGGTAGCGCTTTCAGCATTATTAAAATTTAGTATTACTATTTTAGTGTTATTCGGATAAATGAAAGTTCGGAATTTTTGGGTGTTCCGGTTTTCTAATACAGTATACAGTATCATTCGCGAATTTGCTGCTACTTGATGCCTTCATACAAAATTCGCTCGCTACTCGCGTGATAAGGCCCTAAACACGAGAAGTGCGGCAGTCACTTCAGTTTTGGCCGTAAGACATTTTGACTCTTGTCAGCTGCAAAACTTGCAGCATAAACGCTCTTATATTTTGATTCTGTTGACTTAGAGGTTTGGACATCTCCAAGACAAAGCAAACATTCTTTAAGAATCTGATATAAATTTTATTTTAATACCTCCACCTCTCCCAAGAAAGGGGAGTAGACAGACGGACGGGCAGTATAATACTTAATTGCCCAGGCTCTGATTATTTGATTATCGGTTATATGATGTAAATACTAAATTATGTCCGCCTTCTAAATAGCCATAATGAGCGTGTAACTGACACAGATCTAAGTCATTCAGTATGACTGACTACACTGAGCTGGGACACCACGGGTTATCTTGTAATCACAGCGCTGGCCGCCTGTCCAGACATGCCGCCCTCAACGACATTATCCGCCGAGCTCTTGCCACCGTCAACGTTCCCGCGATCCTGGAACCAAATGGTGTCTCGAGAGACGATGGCAAGAGGCCTGACGGAATGACCCTGGTCCCGTGGAAGATGGGTCGCGTGCTGGTGTGGGACGCAACATGCGTCGATACGCTAGCACCGTCACATCTTCCACGGACCTCTATCCGGGCCTGCGGGGCGGCGGAGACGGCTGAAAACCGCAAAATAAACAAATACCAGGGTCTCGGCTCTAAATACCACTTCTCGCATTTGGTGTCGAGACCCTGGGCCCGTGGGGTCCAAGCGCTAGAATTATTTTTAAAGAGCTTGCGAAACGGCTCATCGACACCACCGGTGACCAAAGGGCTGGCAGCTTCCTCGCTCAGCGTCTTAGTATAGCAATACAGCGAGGTAATGCTGCCAGCGTCTTTGGTACAATGCCACGGGCGCCATTTTTAGACTTAGTTTAGATTTAGTTTTAGATTTAGATAAGACTTATTTTAATTGCTTATTGTTTATTTTGTTGTGTTATATTTTGATTAAATATTTTATTGGTACTACACATTGTTAACGTACAATCTTCTCACATTCCAGCACCATGCGGTTCCTCGTGGCGGCCATCTTGTTCGTATCCGCCATCTTGTCGAGCGGCGCGATAGAGCTCAGCCCGCGCCCGCGCCGCCCCGAGCGGTTCGACACGGCCGAACAGATCTCCAACTATCTGAAGGAGTTGCAGGAGTACTATTCGGTACATGGGAGGGGACGGTAAGCGACGATCAAATTCTAAAATATCTTTCACTGATTTCTGACAATTACTGTCAGGCTGGCAATAACCCCAGGAGTACATAGGAGGGCAATGCATTTATCGTCAGCAAACTTGATGTTAGAAAACGGGTACACAACAATTTTCCGAAGCCTCATTTGTCCGAATGCATCATCATTCCGAATTATCATAATTCCGATTTTTCTTTTTTTTTGAGTTACCATATAACCCTAACCTAACCTAATTATAGTATGTAACATTGCGAAAATAACCGTTTCGCGTTATTTTGGCTTTACTATGCGATAATTACTTGAAGTTTGTGGAATATTTAATCCTGTTTCCTCTTTGTTTACATCAGTGACATTATGACTTTCAACGTTACCAATAATGTGTCGTTGCCAGTAAAATAAATTAGTACCACAAAAATTCCCCATTTTGGCGTGGGTTGAAAAACACCTTGTTGGGATATATTTTACAAGGAGTCAATAGTGAAGTTAGTGATAGTGACGCTATCAGTATCATTTAATTTCGCGTGCGGAACGGTCGCTATAACAACTTATGATATATTATTGGTCAATATAAACTTCAAGGTTTGCCAGCGAGCGATGGAGCGCAGCATACTTGGAGTGCATAGGACTGATCGTGTCAGAAACACCGAACTGCGCTCCAAAACAGGCATAGCAGATGTGGGTGTCAAGGCCGCCAAGCTCAAGTGGGACTGGGCAGGACACGTCTGCCGAATGCATCCGGAACGTTGGGCCAAACTATCCACTGAGTGGATACCGCAGGATGGGTACCGGTGCAGAGGCAGACCGAAACGGAGATGGCGGGATGACCGTTGAAATAGAACAGGTGGAAATGGCCAAATTTCTTGGTATTAATATAGACTCCAGTCTAAATTGGAAGGCTGAAGTGTCGGCAGTTGTGAATGCTGTTAGTTCTGCGTGTTATGCTCTCAGAAGTCTTAGGGATGAGCTAAAGTTGACGCAACTAAGAATGGTATACTTTGCTTTAGTCGAGTCCAAAATACGCTACAGTATTAAATTATGGGGACACAGCTACAAGTATAATACCCAAGCCGCCTTTGTAGCCCAAAAAAGGGCAATAAGAATTATGGCCAAAATTTCACAACAAACATCCTGTAGGCCATACTTTAAAGACTACAAAATCCTAACTGTTCCCTGCTTATACATTTTGGTAGTGTTGTCAGACCTCGTGAAATACTTAAATAAATTAGAGACACCAGATCAGAGAGAAAGGCGTCTGGCAACTATTAGACGAAAGGATTTACCACAATCTCTTGACACTAGGCTGAAGGTTGTCAAACATTCGGCAGCCTATCAGGGCATTATGCTCTTTAACAGATTGCCAACTGAGCTGAAGTCGATCACCAATAGCTTAATTTTTAAAAATAAATTGAAAGTTTTCTTGCAGGAAAAGTGCTATTATTCAGTTGAGGAATATTGCGAGCAAGCCTGAAATGTTCAAATTTATATAAATAATAATAATGATTATGATTATGATTTGTGACTTTTGATAATGTTACATTGTGATTTCGATATCTATATTTCTTATTTTTTATTTTATTTTGATGATTTTTAAATAATTATGTTTTAGAATATTTGATATTACCTATTAACTTATAATTATACCTTATTTTTAAATGACTAGATTATGACGATGTTTTTTCACTTAATGTTTTTGATTAATTTTTTATTGTATTTTTGTAGTTTTTTTTTTTTTTGACATTTACTTATTTATTTATTTTTTTTATATGATAATTAGTATTTGTCTTTTTTGAATGTTTATATTATTTTCGGTTAGTTGACTCATGTTTTTGATTTGAATAATTTGATAATTAAGGTTTTAATTTTGTATGTTGTTAAATGAATTTCAAACACAACTCACGTTGTTATTGAATAAAGAATAAAGAAATAAAGACCTGTACGCATTTGAGAATGTTTGGGAGGAACTTGCTTTTCAGCGAGACGACTGGCGGAAAAGAGGGGAGGCCTTTGCCCAGCAGTGGGAAACACATAAACAGGCTAGATAATAAATAATATATAAACATTTGCTTAACTATTGGGAAATAGTTGACTGGTAGAGAATGTCCTATGGCATTAAGTCCGCCTTTTGTACGCTAAGTTCTGTCTTTTGTGCAATAAGGATTAAATAAACAAATATAACGATCAAATATAATTAACTAATTATAATTATAATAACATCTGGTATAAAAATCGACTATAACAAAGATTACTCTTAAAGTAAACGAACTATAAATCACGCAGTTTAGTGTAAAAGAGTCTACATTTCTCTTAATTTGGTATCAATATTTTGTTAACGTCAACGATAGGATCAATTTCTGTAATAAGTAAGTCAAATATAAATTGGTACAAAAAACTAGCCCCATGTTGGGCGCCAATAGATTGCGTGTGTCACTTTCGCACTGAGCTCGCCACCGAGTTTCGCTACTCCCCGCTAGATGTCACCTCTTAAATGTGCTAGACGATGTTCATTAAGCAACGGTATAGGTTATAAAAGGCCTGGGGCGTGTTGTAATATTAATTGCTAGTACAGTACATCGTTTGAGAAGACACAGTTTGGCAAAATTTTGTTAGGTATTTCAAAAGTTAATCGTACAATCTAGTAAAACAAAAAGTAGAGTACTGTAGTGTTAACTATATCCCTTTTTTCATTATATACTGCATTATTTATCATTCATCGTCATTATCGTGTTAATTTATGAATATAATTTAATTTTAATTTGAATATTAGTTTTAACCGAGAGGATAAAATATGATCTTACGAAATAAACACTAAGTTCGATAGTTGCATTAAAACAATAATTAACCTCCTAGCTACTATCATAATTTGTCAGATTTAATCAAGCCTTGTCAAAAAGACAAACAGTTGAAAGGTACGGGAAAACAACATTCTAGTCACTTTTTTTAAAACGAAATTATATTCTCAAAATATAGAGCAAAATACTATAACTTACCACTCAGTTACAGATACAAATCTTTATGTAAGCTGTCTTTTTATAACTTAAAAAAATATATGGCTACGAAAATTATGTGAATTACATAATCGTACCAAAGTTCAAATAACAACTCAAAAAGTTACTAAAGTAAGTAGACTATGTTATTTCCGTGTACCCTTCAGTTAACTGTTTGTGGTACCATATAAGTATATGTACTAGGTATAAAATGTACTATGACTATGAGTAAGACATTGGAAGCAGTTCAGGAGGTCAACATTAAGTAAGGGCTATTTTCTCTTATCCCATCCTCCCCTTTCCGTCATAGAACCACACCTGGCGGTTTACGATGCCATCGCTTCACCGTGGACAATATTCCCACACGTACCAAGAAATATGGCGGTTCCTTCATCTGCCGAACTACTAAAAAGTGGCACTCATTGCCGGCACATGTGTTTTTTCCTTCTTACAACATGGGACCCTTCAAACGAAGTGTGGATAATTATCTCTCGGGCCAGCATGGCAGTGTCAACTGACAAGGCACCGTTGATTTTTTATCAGTTGCCATTGCGACATGGGCTCCCCTTTTTACCGTCAGGGGAAGTGGGGCTACTATGTTGTGCCAATATAAAACATGAATAAATAAATAAGGTCCTTTATTAATACGTTTTCCCTTTCCAGTTACGGCAAAAGACAAATGCACATATCAGACGCATCGGTGATCTTCAAGGAATTTCCCTACTTCGACCACATGCAGAACCTGAACGAAGACATTGTCTTCAAGGCCCTGGCGTACCAGTAAACATACGACCTGTGGGGAGGCTGCTGATCGTACACCGGGATTTGCACAATCGTACCAATCAATGCATGGGCGTACCAATCAATGCACGGTCGTACCAATCATTGCAAGATCGTACCATTCATTTAACGGTCGTGGCAATAATTGCACGACTATTGTTACTGTCATTGTATGATCGTACGAGTTCTGGTGTACAGGGGAAACACACATTCAGCCGTAGAATAGTGCCAGGTGCTTGTATGAAACAATTCCTAAGTTTCTGAAATTTTATTTCTCCAACATAGGTACATTAATGTACATAATTATTGTTTTAGAACATACAGTTTATATGCAAGTTATATAAAGATTTCACACAATGCAATCAAACTCAAATTAAATTTCATATTGTTTGATTTTCATTTGTTTTTACTTTTGCATATACCTATTTTTTGAAATGAAAATGAAATTAATTAATTCATTTCAAGAATTCTTTAACAGTATGTAGATACTGTAAGTACTCGTACCTAATGGATTTCATTATGATTACGATTGCGTTAAAAATAAAAAAAATACCTGGTAGTATTCTACAGACATATACAGTAGCTTTCCCTCGCTCTCATCTGTCAATATATTGGCAACCAAGTGATTATAGGTTAAAAAATTAGGTGCAATGTCAAAACTATTTTTTTTAAGGTCACAAACAGAAAAATAAATATGATCAGCGATGTTCATTGAAATAATCTAGTCTTACAGTGATAGTATGTTGAAATATTTTATTGTATATTAAAAAAATATGTGTCTGTATAATGTTACGAATGAATTGTAATGTTGGCAGGTTTGATCGAAATTTACTTTTCATATAAAATACGAATTACCTACATCCATTCCATTAAATATATAGTTTACTATTCTTTTAATTCGCCTCTCTCTAAATAGGCATATCTTATCATTATCAAGTACATATCTTGTTAATAATATTGAGTCAATTATCGTTTCATGTCTACGATTGTAAAAGGTAAAAAAGGTATGAGATTTTAAACTGTCAATTTAACAATATCAATTGTTTGTTTCGTAAACTTATACTTATGATACTAACTTGACAGTTTAGGTGGACAAATAATGATATATCTAAGCGCCACCTAAATATACAGAATAGAACTCACTGACAGGTTTGCACTTTTTAATATTTGTATTTCGAATGAATAAAATCGTTTTCGATGGAGAATAGATTGTCTTTTTTATCGCTTCAATAAAGACAATTCATAATGAAAATTTTTCGGTTCTAATAAAAGCAAAACATTGATTGCGTAAATAAATCCACGCGAGTAACTCCTTTTATATTTTATTTTTTTATTGGTCGAGGAAATTGTACCTATTAGTTTTTTTATTGTCTTTGGCCATACATACCTAATCCTTAGGTCATTCTACATTCTGTGGTACAAGCTATTAACTCTTTTTTTGTTATCAATGCAATATCTAGTCAATTATCATTTAAATTATTCTTAATAATCCCTAAACATAATTTACAGGCTGGGTGATAAATTATTTTCAGGGATTTAATTTAATATTCCAAATAATAAGTAGTATAAAATTATCTACAGTTATATAAATATTAGTTGTAATTGTATTCTGAAATGCAAAAGTTTCAAAGTTTCTGTTGTTTTATTGAATTGTGCATCTGAAAACCACCTAAGAGTAGAACTTGATATTTAAGTACAGTCCGACCAAAAGAGTAGAAATTAAATAGTGGCAATACTGTAGTGTCGTCCCCGTTTTCTTACATTGATTAGGAAGGAACGACACTACAGTATTGCCACTTTTTAATTTCTATTCTTTTTGGTCGGACTGTACGTCGTGCATCAACTATTGTCGGGCTAAAAAAGTCATAACCAGGCCAGACGTCTCACTCACTCTATAGAAAAAGTAACTAGTGCGAGCGAGAGGGCCGGTTGAAAGATTTATGAGACTATCGGCACTTTGATTTTGGTCCTTTATAGTATGTTACTAGCCAAGTTGCTACGCGCATTGCTACGCGCATTGCTACGCTCGCTACGTGTAGGAGTGCTACGAAAACTACGGTTATTTTATATGTTGATAAGTATGTATTAACCATCGACTGGTTTTTTGTTTTTTTTTTTTTATTGGGTTTCGAAGGCAAAGGTCCCTTAGTAAGCCAATTTTATTGCGCACTGTCAAATTTAAAAAAAATAAACATTTTGGAAATGGAATAACCATGGTAAAGAAAAATTTATGAAATGTTTGTACATCCTTACAGGCAGGACTATCTAAAACAAAATTAAATGGTCTTCCAATGATTGCACTCAAGACTATTTTTTATGGCGACACTCTTCTCTCGAGAATAAAGGAAAAATTTTAACGGCGTGATTCTCATTGACTCTGGTTTCGTATGAGCATTAATTACAGCGCCATCTCTTATAAATTTCCTTTCCAAATTTTTTGCGGTTTTCTCACGCCAAAATGGGATTTAAAGATGCTTATATTATAGGATGTTTTTACCAGTCCATTGCAAAGAAAAAAAGGAGATTTAAGTACAATGTTGCGAGAACCTTCTTCATTCTAGTATAGGGTTGCCATACGTCCCGGTACGCCGGGACATGTCCCGGTTTGAAGCATGGTGTCCCGGCGTCCCGGCCGATAAGCAAATTGTCCCGGTTTAAAAAAATCATAGTTATTTAACAAAGGACTGGACTTGGTAAACAGTAATATACCTACAATAAAAGCTAGGCCATAGATCAAGTATAGTGTATAGATTACTTTTTACTATGTTACTCAACAACAACGGTAAAGCAATAAAGGCTACTTTCAATATTGCTATAGAGTACAATATCGAAACCAGTTCTGGAATGAGCTCGATTTGATCGAATCTAAAATGCTACAAAGATATGTATGCAGTCAAAAGTAGCGCTATCATCGATCAATGTGAATGAAATGTATGCAGTCATTTTAGTTTCAATTTTCACCGCTTGCTAAAATAAGTTTGTGGCGCCACAAAATGGAACCTACAATATTACAAAGTTATATTTGCAGTCACTAATGGCGCCACCATCAACGAATGCACGTAGAACGACCAGAGTTATATTAGTTCCAGTTTTAATCGTCTCTTCAAATAAATATGTGTCGCTGTAAAATGGATTATAAACATGGTGCGCGCGCAACTACCCAATCGCTAGGTTCTTTATTGTGGAAAAGTCAGTGTGGTATTTATACTTGGTTAAAAATAGCCGTGAAAAATACTTGTAGCGTAGAGAATCTAGGTAGCATGATACTATTTGCGTTAAAACGATTCATTGATTACAGTGTACCTAAGTCTAGATTAAACTTTCAATTTGCAATAATTTGTGACTTCACTGCACATAAAAACAAAACAACATAAGACACGTGTCCGTAAATCTACTTGTCAAAACTTAGCATGCATAATTATAGGTACACAGGTGAAATAATCTCAGAACCCGCTCAAAAGCCCGAGGGTTTCTATTTAAAGAGGAAATACTGGAGCCGCCTTAACAGAATCCGCACAGGACACGGCTGGTTCAATTAAAGCACAAGTGGAACTGGAGTCCACCCCCAAAGTGTGACTATGGTCTTGAGGATCAAACTGTGCAGCATATCGTGGAACGCTGTCCAAAACGATGCTACTGGGGTGACCCAAAGGACCTCTATATTAATTTGCTACCTGAAGCTACGGACTGCTTGCGTTACCTGGATATAAATTTATAATTTCCTACAACAAACTTTTCACCGTACGATAAATAATAATAACAGGTGAAAATTACATTTCATAATTTTACTTGTCTCAAATCGAAGTTTGGATAGACATTTGAGGTTTGAATTAACTTGATATAATCCGAAGACGTATCGCAAGTGTGTACAACTGGCATTATCCTTTAGTTTTCAGGAACATGTAACAGTTATATCCTTCTTTTCGAATACCTGTTCCAATATACCAAGTACGGCGTCTCTACCAAGACCCTCGCCAGTGATTTTCGTGAAGCGAGAGAGCTCACATATTTTTACCCAAAAAATATTCAATTTTACCCTTTTTCACATAAAACCACTATTTTGTACTCCAATTTATCTATATGTGCTATATTTTTCACCTGAACTTTCTAGAATTTTGACGTTTACCCGATTTTTAACCTTTTCGAAGTATATTAGTGGTGTGCGTGTTGTATTAGTAAACTACCGAAGTGAATAATTAATTGTGTTTTGATTTTTATTATTTCCGTATATCTGCCTGGTGAGTATTGATACTAAAAGCATATTTTTTACAAAATTATGAATAACACAAGGCATCTCCGTAATTTTTACCTATTGCGTACTTTATATTTTTTAAATTATAAAAACATTTTCTTAAATTTATCAACTTTTATATTTAAAAAAATGTGTTTCGTTCAAAATAATTTAAGCGATATAGGTACTTCATCATTATCTTTTTCTATTTACACAAACAGTATAAAATGAATATGACAGTCTCATTGCAGTTATCTCTTTGTTTATTATTTAGACTGATTTCAACGACGTTTTAGTTTTCCTTTCTTCAAATTACCTATGATTTATATATTTGTCAATGAAGATTGGTGACTCCATTATTTATAAAACTGGCAAAGATACTTTCACTTACCAATTATTAAATTCTAATATTGTATTAAAGATCAGTTTTGTACGGGTCTTTATTACGAGAAAAATATTAACAATCAGATGGATAAATAAATAATTAAATAATAAATATTAAATAAATAAATATTAAGGGACATTCTTACACAAATCGACCTAGTCCCAAACTAAGCAAAGCTTGTAATATAAGTACTAGACGACGATATACATAATATATAAATACATATATAGATCTTTCCCTCGGGAGCCGGATCGGTCCTTTCAAGCCACAGACAACCCCCACTAGACGGAGCATGTAAGGCGACCCGCGCGCACCAACGATATGGTACGGCAGAACATTAAAGTATCAACACGGCGGCCACCGGTTAGTTGCGTCCTTGTTTATGATCAATGCGTACGTCAACGAAAAAATAAATTTAATAAATAACATGGTAAATTGTAATGTTAAGTGGTGTAGAGAGACCTCATAAACATGGACGCAACTAAACGGTGGCGGCCGTGTTGATACTTTAATGTTCTGCCGTACCATATCGTTGGTGCGCGCGGGTCGCCTTACATGTGCCTTACATGCTCCGTCTAGTGGGGGTGGTCTGTGTTTAAAGCATTGTTGGTTAGCTTGGAGGACGTTGTCCGAACGCTAGGGACGTTCCATAGTGGGTCAGCCGCTGGCTTAGATGGAATTCGCCCAGCTCATCTAAAGGAGTTGACTTCGAGTTCTGCTGGCGACAGTGGGCAGCGGCTACTCGACTCCCTGGTCAAGCTGTGTAATTTTTTATTGAGTGGGCAATTGAACCCTGACATTTGCCCATATTTATACGGAGCGTCTCTGTGCGCTCTGACAAAAAAAGAGGGGGGCATACGGCCAATTGCGGTGGGTAGCACTTTTCGCCGTTTAGTGTCTAAGCTGGGATGTCATGAGGTTAAGGTGCGGATGGCTGAGTATCCTCAGCCACATCAGTTGGGTTTTGGTACACAAAGAGGGTGTGAGGCCGCGATTCATGCCACACGCACTTTTGCCATGGAGCCCGGGAATGCTGACTGCGTCGTCTTGAAATTAGATCTCAAGAACACGTTCAATACGGTAGAGAGAGATGTTCTTTTGAGCGAAGTGGAAAAACATATTCCTACTCTGTACCCTTTTTTGCACCAAGTTTACTATTCTCCGTCTAATCTCGTCTACGATGATTCTTTAATTCTTTCGCAGGTGGGTGCCCAGCAGGGAGATCCACTTGGGCCGCTTGCCTTCAGTCTTGCTATACATGAAGCGGTGTTGTCTCTGAAATCGCCACTTAATATTTGGTATTTGGATGACGGCACCTTAGGGGGTAAGCCCGAAGTCGTAAAGCAAGACTTAGCTTTGCTTATCCCCCGTCTTAGGGATATGGGACTGGAGGTGAATGCGGAGAAGTGTGAGGTATACTGCTGTGGACCTACATCTTCTTCTATGTCTTGTTTAAGATCTTTGCTTCCTGGTCTCAAAGAGCTTTCGCACGGAACGTTTACCCTTTTGGGCTCTCCTATTTTCGAAGAGGGCATTTCTAGTGCAATTGAGACTAGAAAGCGTCTCCTTCTGCTCGCCCAAGAACGGCTAAAAAATATTAATGCCCATGTCGCTTTAACTCTGTTGCGCATGTGTTTTGCGGTTCCCAAAATTACATACCTTCTGAGAACCACTCCCACATGGTTGTGCCCGGGTGATGTGGCTTCATTTGATGTCGCGTTGAGGGATACAGCAGAGACTATTCTAAATGTGTCTCTTTCGGATGAGCAATGGACGCAGGCGTCTTTGCCGATACGTCACGGTGGCATCGGTTTGCGATGTGCGGGGGATGTGGGCTTGCCAGCATTTCTAGCATCGGCACACGGAGTTGGTGACCTGGTCTCTAAAATTTTAAATTGTCATGGAGACAGGGTTACCATTCCGTTTGTGGAGGATGCACTGGTAAGGTGGACAGCTCGTTATCCAACTGCGTCGATGCCCGAGGCTCCACAGGTACAGCGGGTTTGGGATGATGTGGGGGCCAGGGACGCTCTTGCACAGCTTATGGGTGTAGCCACGGGAGTGAATCTGGCCAGGCTAAAGTCGGTGTCGAGAGTTGAAGCGGGAGCGTGGTTGCAGGCTTTGCCCGCTCCTCATTTCGGAACACTCCTGGACAACGACTCATTGCGTGTGGCAGTAGCTCTCCGCCTGGGCTGCGATGTTTGCGTACCTCATAAATGCATCTGCGGCTCCATGGTGGAGGCGAATGGCCATCACGCCTTGAGTTGTTGCCGTTGTTCGGGAAGATTTCCGCGTCACCACGCTCTCAATGACATCGTACGGAGGGCCTTAATATCTGCCAACATCCCCTGTGTTCTCGAGCCTCCGGGCCTCTGCCGCACCGATGGCAAAAGGCCGGACGGCTTAACTTTAGTGCCGTGGCAGAGGGGGAAATGTCTGCTTTGGGACGCCACGTGCGTCAGCACTTTCGCCGCCTCGCACCTCGGCCGGACAGTGCGAACAGCTGGTGCCGCTGCAGATTTTGCCGCGGACAAAAAGCGAGACAAATATTCGGTCCTGGGCGGTAATTATTATTTTATACCCCTTGCGTTCGAGACTGCTGGCTGCTGGGGGTCGGAGGCTATTGCCTTCATTAGGGAAGTGGGACGTCGTATTAGGGAAAGGGGGTGTGACGCCCGTGCGGGTTCGTACCTGGTGCAAAGGTTGTCCATCGCCATTCAACGTGGTAACGCGGCTAATAGTGTGATGGGTACTTTTGCGCCGGGGACAACTCGAGGGGGACTTTTTGACTAGGCTTAAGCTAGTCTTAAGTTAGATATTTTTTATTGTATTTTATGTGACATGGTTTTTATTTATTAAATAAAGAATTAAAAAAAAAAACAATAGACGAACTAAAAATATATAGATAACATCCATGACCCAGGAACAAATATTCGAGTTCATCTCACAAATATTTGCCCTGGCCCGGATTCGAACCCAGGACCGCCGGCTCAGTAGGCAGCTGCACTACAAATCGAGCCAACCGCGTCTTCGTGGATAATTTGTATGGAAAGTCCTCACTTACGCCCTGTTGGCGCGTAATTTTTTCTACTACTACGCGTACGCGTATTATTTCTTACCGTAGTCGGATAAACAGTGTCCTATAACCATCTTTGGATGTCCAGCTATCCCTGTACCGAAATTGGTTAAAATCTGTCCAGTCGGTCCGGCGTGATGCGAGGACAAAGGAAATTACGTCCAACAGATGGCGCCACACTGGCGTGGCACCGCGCGCCCATACGGAACTGTGGAGTAGTATATAGAAAAAAAAATGAATTAGGCCTATTCATTTTTTTTCCTTTTTTGGTTGAGCGTGTGGAGTAGTATGTAAGTGCTTATATATAAACCCTGTACTTAGGTTAGTGAGTTAGAATTAAATCAATATTCGATCTATGAACACGTTTCATTACATCCTCCGCGCCCGTCCCTACAGAACAGAAGACAATCCTGCACCTCTAGCACAACTGTCATACGCATTTCTCGCGCGAGATAATTACCTGTCTGTTTCTGTGCAGTAACGTGAAAGAGTGACGGGTAGCGCTGTCGCGCGACAAGAATCGCGAAGCGTAGTTACACTCTTACGATTTTTAGGGTTCCGTACCCAAAGGGTAAAAACGGGACCCTATTACTGAGACTTCGCTGTCCGTCCGTCCGTCCGTCCGTCCGTCTGTCACCAGGCTGTATCTCAAGAACGGTGATAGCTAGACAGTTGAAATTTTCACAGATGATGTATTTCTATTGCCGCTATAACAACAAATACTAAAAATAAAATAAAATAAATATTTAAGGGGGGCTCCCATACAACAAACTTGTTATATGTAGATTATATATATATATATATAGATACGGTACCCTTCATGCGCGAGTCGGACTCGCACTTGCCTAATTTTTTCTGAAACCATGACCCCTCTCCATAGGAAACTGATTTTCAATACAAATCCAGTTTTATAATATTGACCTAAATTGTGTACTTGCCCTAATTTGTTACGTAATTCAAATTGAAAGTTTTAATCTTTCTGAACCTTCTAAAGTTTGTATTTGCGTTATAAATCACGAAGTTTTCTTTGAAACTGTTTGAGATTCATCAAACGGAGTTATGAGAAAGTTTAAGCCTTCAATGATCGTGTAATTACAAATTAGAACTAATGACATGTAAGCCGTTCGCAATTCCAATTAACTGCGTAATTATAAATGTAATTAGACTAATATTATAATGGCGAAAGTATGTGAGTGTGTTTATGTGTATGTTTGTTACTTCTTCACGCTCAATCGGCTGGACGAATTTTGATAAATTTTGGTATGAAGGTAGCTGACACCCTGGATTAACACATAGGCTACTTTTTATCCCGAAAAATTTAGTGTTCCCGTGGGATGAGCGGGTAACACCCCGCGGCGAGCTTTCTGATGGGTGTAAAAGTAATAAAATTAGTTTTTGTAAAAGATAGCTTCGACATCCAAAGATAATTATAAGATACTTTTTACCCGACTAAGTTATAAAAAAAATTGGGCAAGTGCGTGTCCGACTCGCGCATAAAGTGTTCCCTACCATCATAATCTATAACAAGTTTGTTGTATGGTTGAATATTTCTTTTATTTTATTTTTAGTATTTGTTGTTATAGCGGCAATAGAAATACATCATCTGTGAAAATTTCAACTGTCTAGTTATCACCGTTCTTGAGATACAGCCTGGTGACAGACGGACGGACGGACAGCGAAGTCAATAATAGGGTCCCGTTTTTACCCTTTGGGTGCGGAACCCTAAAAATACGCGTACAGACTTACGGGTACCATGCACCATCTATTTAAGTATAAAAGATGTATTTTGTTCTCAGATAATGGCGCCAGTGAAATTCGGACTGTTCAAGTCTCGGAGCCGTGACCACCAGGAACAGCCTTCCACCGAAAATCTACTGCAGCATAGCATCTGTTCAGAACCAAGTAAGTATTTTATTTCCTCCTCCTCCCAGCCTTTGTCCCATATTGTAGAGAATGAATTGACAACATTTCATATTTTTAAGACTATTATTTTATTACTTTTCTGAATTCTGCTTAAAAAGATGAAGTAATCTCTGTTTTTATTTATTTTCTGAGATGATTATTTATTTTATTATTAATTTATAAAAACATACTCATTTTAAAATGTGGCAACACTAAAACCAGAACTTAATGGAACGGTTACTTTAGTCAGTTCTCTTATTAAAAAAAAACTTAATAAAACTCGGTATGCATCTGTCATCTGTCAACGTCAAATAAAAAAAAAATATATTTTTTCGCTCTGGTTTAGACAACAACCCTATTCAGCCCGTATTGTCTTAAATTGCAGTTATTTGGTGTATTTTCTTATATTTCTTTAAATACAGAAGAATAAAATTCAAAGATTTTTTTTTAAGGTACACGACATAAAGCCCTGTCGATCTCTATATTAATTTCCACCTGTTATAAATATGAAATGTTGTCAATTCTCAATCGGGGTCGGCTACCTAAATCCCAAGATGTGACGTAGGCACTAGTTTTTACGCAAGCGACTGCCATCTGACCTTCCAACCCAGAGGGGAAACTAGGCCTTATTGGGCTTAGGTGGTTTCCTCACGATGTTTTCCTTCACCGAAAAGCGAGTGGTAAATATCAAATGACATTCCGTACATAAGTTCCGAAAAACTCATTGGTACGGGCCGGGTCCGAACCCGCGACCTCCGGATTGAAAGTCGCATGCCCTAGCCACTAGGCTACCACCGCTTTTTTTCTAGTAAGTATTTTATTGCACTAAAAATCTACGGATCACACACACTCCTCGCAACTATCAAAGGCCTTTCAGTCTTTTACTTTTACAGACTATTCAAACAGTGTCATGTAGAAAATAACACTTTTTAGGGTTCCGTACCCAAAGGGTAAAAACGGGACCCTGTTACTAAGACTTCGCTGTACGTCCGTCCGTCCGTCCGTCTGTCACCAGGCTGTTGGCCGCTGTACACATTGGGCCAGCGCGTTGGGCCAGCAGGTTGGGCCAAAATAAGGAGTACCGAATGTCGCTGTTTACACAATGGTGCACCGACCATTCTGCATTGGCTCTTTGAGAAAGATGGACGTGGAATCTGTTGCAGCCGTGCAATTTCTTTATACAGTGCGTTTAATTATTATGAAAAAGTGCACGAAAGTAGTGACTAAAAAGAAATGGCGCAAAAGAAGATGGTGGATGTTGTCTATTCATCGGAATAGAACGAGGTAAATGTCTATTAAAATTGAATTATTGAGTAATAACACACACTCAGTAACATACAATACTCGTAAGCACATGTTACGTTTAGTTAGCTTAGTTAACTTACCTTTTATTTTAATATTAATTCTATGTTTTTAGGAAGACCATGAACCACCAGCTTGCAGAGCTTCTTGCAGAACCATCTGGGGAGTTCGATATTTTCGTTCGTATGTTCGTGCACTGATTTTGAGTAACTTGTACGAAAAATTTCTCCGATGGTTTCTAAACAAGATACTACCTAGAGAGAAGCTATACCAACAAAAATACGACTTGCAGTGACATTGAGATGCTTAGCTACTGGAGACGATTATAGAAGTTTACATTATCTATTCAAAATTTCAAGTACACTAAAAAAAAAAATTAAAATTTCAGCTGTTTATTTCACTAAATTATTTTTGTTTTACAAAGCTTAGAGAAAATCTTTAACTTATTAAGATTATATTACTAAGCCTAAGCATACCACTAGCTATAGGCTCATACCTATTCCTAGTAATATGTACTCAGAATACTAAATACACCTATGTATATTCATGATTCTATATTTTTATTATTATTATCTCCTTTATTCATTTAAAATCTTAAGTTAGGTTTTTTACAATAAAGTTATATCAAAAGTAAAATACAATAAAGAAATTACAAAATATATAAACACATTATAAAAAACCTAACCTAGGGTGCCGCCGGCAGCGGGGCAGGGCCCAGGCTACCGGTGGTTAGGGCTGCAGAGAGAGGAACCTCCTGACAATGCGCGCCGTGTCCAGGAGTACCGCCTTCTGTATCTGGCCCTTGATCCAGCCATCTAGCGAGAGTCTCTTAAAATGTTTGTCGAGACTCTTCGCTATAAGACCGTTCGCCGAAACGACTATCGGGACAATGATCGTCGAGTCAACATCCCACATGACGGTCACCTCGTGAGCCAAGTCAAGGTACTTGCTGAGTTTGTCCTTCTCGGCCTTCACGAGGTTCTCGTCATGCGGGATGGTGATGTCGACGAGCACTGCCTGGCGCTTAGATCGATCTACCAACACGATATCAGGCTTATTGGCTACAATAGTCCTGTCCGTGATGATAGATCGATCCCAATAGAGCGTGGCACGACCATTTTCGAGAACTGGCATCGGTGCGTACTTATAGTACGGCACCTCAGACCCCACAAGACCGTATCGAAGAGCAAGTTGCTGGTGAATGATCCTGGCTACTTGGTTATGTCTGTGCAAGTACTCGCCGTTAGCAAGATGAGAACAACCGGAGATTATATGCCTGAGTGACTCACCGGGACGGCGGCATGCCCGACAAATGTCGACCGTACCGTCCTTCAGGATATATCTCCGGTAATTGTTCGTCATCATTACTTCGTCCGCAATTGCACAGACAAAACCTTCGGTTTCCCCGAAGAGATCCCCGAAGCGTAGCCAGTTCACCGACGCGAGCAGATCTACATCGGGCCCCGTAAGGGCCTTGTAGAACCGCCCGTGTAGCTCCTTGCTCTTCCATACGGCCCTGCGGTCATCGGTGCTAAGCACCTTTGGTCTGCGCCAGTTCTCGTTCGCTAAGGACAACGAACTGAATAAGACGCCAACGTGTGAACAGTGTTTGCGAAGCGCGCCAAGATCCTTTGATGTGTGCACGAAAAACCGACACCATTCGGCTGGCCAGCCAATGTTGGCGCCAACTACCAACATACAGCCAAGTAGGTCTCTACACGTTGGCTCAACGCCTTGGCCCAACGCGCTGGCCCAATGTGTACAGCGGCCATCAAGAACGGTGATAGCTAGACAGTTGAAATTTTCACAGATGATGTATTTCTATTGCCGCTATAACAAAATATACTTAAAAATAAAATAAAATAAATATTTAAGGGGGCTCCCATACAACAAACGGGATTGGTTGCGTTAACTTTGCACCTCATTTGTATGGAGCGCTATACATACCAGGTGCAAACTTAACTTAACCACTTAAGGATGGAAAGTTTTTGTACGGAACCCTCGGTGCGCGAGTCCGACTCGCACTTGACCGGTTTTTTTTATTTAGTTTTGACACGGTTTCACGTGCCGTGGTCTCAGACGTACTGATGAAACAGCGAGTTGTTACTGAAGATGTCGCTATAGACCCGGTTGAATAAATCTTAATTATCATAACTATGAGTCTGTAAAAGTTAGTCGAAATAAATGATTTTTTATTATTATTATAGGTTGTCAGTTGTCATGCAAATAACTCATAGTCAAAGTCATAGTCATTTATTCTATAACAATATACATTGTGTTAGAAATCCTTATAATATAGTATTACCAATTCATAAATAAATAATAACAATCCATACAATTTACATTCATAGCACCAATGTCAAGTTTAATTACATACTAATTAAGTTACTTTGATAATATTATATAATACTGATACAAAAAAAAAGTGCCTAGTGCCCACGCCACATCTTGGGATTTAGGTAGCCGACCCCGATTGAGAATTCATTCTCTACAAGGATATGGGACAAAGGCTAGGAGGATGATGATGATGACTGATACAAAAAAAACTATTCATAATTAAGTCAACATTCAAAAAAAATAAGAATCTAACATTTAAATAATTATAATAAAAAGTAAACTACCTACATTTGACAGGAAATAAATCAATTGGCGCTGAAATAACTTCATCGTAACTAACTGGCCTCTCTTCCCAACAGTCTCACCTGGTTCTCCGATCCCTTCAACGAGCAGGGGCACCCTGGAAGAGCTGTCGCCCAACATATCGACACTAGAATACGACAGCGACGACGATGACGTGAGTATTCTAGCTGGTCTTATTTTGCTATAAAACATTTGGTTTCGTAATCTTTGAACGACCCCTAACTTACATAAATACAAGTGGGTGAAGTAGCAATTACTCTGAATTACGATGTCATAATCATAACATATTACTCAGCGCGGTGTGACATAAGTCGCTCAATAATCAATAAAAAGGCTTTTATATTACCCCAATAATTGTTCACTATAGGATAGGGCTATAACTCAACAGGGTGTTTTTCAGCCCACGCCATATTGCTGACTTTTAGTGGTACTGAATTTCACTGGCAACGACAAATTTTTAGTAACTTTACGTTGAACGTCGGTGAATGTCACTGATCTTTGAGGAAACAGGACTAAATATTCCGCGAAATTCAACCCTGCGTATGTCTGTGCCGTCTATAACACATATTTTTCGTTTTAAACGTGATCTATCCTCCCAAAAAAAACAAAATTTTACCGACCATTCTCCTCATGTGGGATATGTCCTAATGTTGACACTGGCGAAATACCTCTGGCCATAGCGGCAAGAAGTGAAAGCCATATTAAAAAAAAAGTAATTTTTCCATAATAATTCCCGAACACAGTGATGACAGTCAAGTTTTTTTTTCAATAGGTTTTTTCGAAACCAATGTCTGCGGTTCCCAGAACCACCAGTTTTATAGATACGCGTTGCTTTTGTTTCGTGACATATACTACCTGTCCCTTTCTTTTCAAAACCGTGCGAGCGAGATGGGTAACGTTAGTTAAGTAAAGTAGGTAAAGTAAAGTAAAGTACTCATTTATTGTGAAGTCTGTATAAAGGATGGTATACAGCAAAATGCAGAGTATCAACAGCCGGCCAAATCACGCGACAAATGAAGTCGCGGCAAGATATGATATTTGGACGACGCGTTTGGCGCAGTTTGTAGAACACCTGCCGACTGAGCCGGCGGCCCCGGGTTCGAATCCTGGCCAGGGCAAATATTTGCGTGATGAACTCGTATATTTATGCTAGGGTCATGGTTGTTCTATGTAGGTATTTAAGTAAATATTTATCTATAGTTATAATTATAAGTATGGATATCGTCGTCTAGTACCCATAACACAAGCCTTTTTGAGCTTAATTTGGGATTAGATCGATTTGTGTGAGGTTGTCCGATATTATATTATTATTATTTGTGCTAGCTCCGCCGGTAACGCTGCTATTTCGTCCCTGTCCCTGTGGGGTAGAGCTCTATCAATGTTTAAATAGTATCTTTATAATCTAGTTAAAACAAATACTAATCACAGTGATAATCCATTCACTGGTCCTTAGGGTACTTTTAATATTCACCGTTTTCAAGTCGTCTTTTCTTCATTTTCATTTCATTTCCGTGCGTATATTAAGGAAGTTTGTATACTGGGTGTCCCACGGCTATATACCACATGGAGGGGAAGTACATTAAAAATTTAGACAGGATATTTTGCTCAATGGAGACAGTTTTATATTATAAAATAAGTAAATCTAAAATATTTAATGTACTTTCTCTCCTTGTGGCATAACCGTGGGATCATCTTAAAATATTCAAAACTAACGGTGATCTGTTCAATTTACGCACTAGAGAAAGTTTTTAGACTACTACAAACTAAAACTACTAAATAGAATATGTTTTTTCTCGTGCGTTATACCAGGCTTCGCCGCCGGAATTTCATGCAAAATTAAAGGCAAAGCCGGGACTTAACATAGCGTATGTGTTCATGAACAGGCTAAACAGCTTTTTAAAAACCTATCAACAGCCCGAATAGGTAGCGCTTTCGATACTAAACAATTCGCGATTCACGTTTAAAAAAACTTAAGAGAACAATACAAAAGATTACTTAGCTCTATAAGGGATATGTTTTTTTTTACGTTCAAAAAAGGTTTTCTCATATTAAACCCGGTTATAATCGGTTATCGCATGATATAATAACCAAATTTGCATTCCTTAGGTACGCTACACACCACAAGTTATGTTTCTTAAACTGCAGAACCCTAAAATGAGCAGTTCTCCAATGGACTGGAAAATATAAGAAGTTCAAAACATTTTCTCAGCAAAGTTTATTGGAAAAGAAAAGCAGGAACGATTTATTAAAAAACTTCTTTTAATAGCGTAGGGTTCCAACCCAACGAGACTTTGCAAAATCTATACCTATTATTATAAAATACTAGATTTGTATTGAATAGAGCCGAATACGGACTTTGGCGAATACGAATATTCGGCCGAACATTCGGTTCACCTCTTACAACCGAATATTCGATTTATTTTTGATTTAGATTTTTTTAATGAAGAGCGGAATTTAGACTTTATTTTTAAAACCGCAGATGTTGAGTTAAAATTTTTAAATGATTGTTAATGGTTATTTATGTTACTGTCGTTCCTGTCATTTAGTTGATAACTGATAAAGGTGATTAATAAAACTTACTTAATTAAAACAACTCTTTTTCAGTTTTTTGCTAAATAATTTTATTTATATTTTGACGCATATTTATCTTTTTTGGTAGTTGCCTATAATGCTAAAATAGGATGTCAATGCGACGAATTACGGAACAACCTACGCTCGTTATTTACTTTGTTTATTCGCTAATTCGACAATGTAACCGAACTATTCGGCCCATCTCTGATATTAGAGATGTGCTCGCGAGTGAGTGATTCAAACGAGCTATAGGTATCATTTGGTTTAGCTCACTAGCTCTTTCGCTCACTGAAGATTCAAGTAGCTCAGTATCTAATCTATCATCTCAGTATTACTCGCTTGGTCTCGCGTTTTCTCGTCGTTTCTTCTTTTAAATAGATTGTATCCAGTTCTCTACTCACTCGTGAACGATACCTATAGTCTAAAGATCTACTGAGCTAAATGAGTGATACATACATATCTCAGTGACCTTAACACACATATCACTCTTTTCACTTTAGTGACACATTCTGCGCATCTCTATCTGGTATTGAAAATTAGTTTTCTATGGAGAGCGGTCATGATTTCAGGAAAAATCTTAATAGCGTGATGCGTGATCGTAATATGTTTTGTATTGGCGCGCGGCGCCATGTCAGTCTGGCGCAATCTGTTTTCATAATTTCCTTTGTCCTCGCATCACGCCGAAACGGCTGGACTGAATCAATTTGGTACAGGGATGGCTGGACATTCAAAGATGGTTATAGGATACTTTATTTATATTATTCAAACGGGACGCTTAACTACGCAAATTCTATAATAAGTATAATTTGCGCAATGATCGAAACGATCCGACACATTACATTTCTCCTTTAGGCGAGGCAGGTCATCCTCGTTTTCAGTCAATTTCGACCACGGTCATGTTCTCAGTTCGTCACCTTCTCGGCAGATCATCTTCGCTTCCCGACAATTTAGAAGGACGTCTGTTCTCAGTCAATTTCTTAGTAGGTCATCTACGTTTAACAACTTTAACGTTATTGGCTTATCTCTGTTAATATAATTACAACTTTTACGGATAAAATACAAGGGGTTACTACAAAAAGGATACCATAAGATTAGTTACAAGCCTAGAGAATTTAGTTGAAATAGATTTTCCTAGACAATGAATAACCAGAACATGACGACCTGCGAAATTGACCCTCTTAGAAGATGACTAAAGTAGAAAATGACATCCTGTGAAATAGACCTACTTAGAAGATGACTGACTATCCCAGAAAAAGACGTCCTTCGAAATAGACGTAAAACAATCAGTATTTTAATAAAAATATAACAGAACCAAATAATCAATAACCCAATTTAAATAAGTCAATCTAAATCTAAAACTAAATCTAAACTAAGTCTAAAAATGGCCCCCGTGTGGCATTGTGCCAAAGACGCTGGGCAGCATTACCTCGCTGTATTGCTATACTAAGACGCTGAGCGAGGAAACTGCCAGCCTTTTGGTCACCAGTGGTGTCGACGAGCCGTTTCGCAAGCTCTTTAAAAAGAATTCTAGCGCTTGGACCCCACGGGCCCAGGGTCTCGACACCAAATGCGGTGAACGGATCGAGGTCCGTGGAAGGTGTGACGGTGCTAGGGTATCGACGCATGTTGCGTCCCACACCAGCCAAAACGACCTGGCTCGCCTAAAGGACATTTCTGACGAGAACAAAACGTCGATTTGATAACCCGGTTACGTTAAGTTTGGACCTCATTTATTCGACGCCATAGTCCAGCCTGTCTAGCACAACTAGGCTTCGCGACTTGTCGCGCGACATAGCATCGCTCGTCACTCTCTCACAGCACAGTCAAGAAAGAGATGGGTAATATTTCTCTAGCTAACGTTGTGTCACAGTTGTGCTAGAGGTGCTAGTACAAACTTAATGTTAACTGATAGTATCGGAAAAGGAGCAATTATACGTTCTCTTAAGAAATCTTATTCCTTTTAATATGCTGATTGTTTTAGATATTTTTCTCTATGATGAAACATGTTTCTTAACATATTATTGGTGTTACTACCTAGAACGGGGCTATTGGGGTTTATTGGTATATATTTGAAACCTACAGTTTGAATTCTTCATTGATAATTTTTGTTTCAAAAACTACTCTAAATTGACAAAATTCACGCGGAAAATTAGTTTTTACAACATATTTTCGACTGCACGTGAGAGATAAAATAAAACGTTAAAACTGTTATTCATTGTATTTATTCATTATAAGTAGAATAACTATACAACACACTTAATAAAAGTGAACCAGGAAGTGAATAAATGAGGATATCACTTCATTACTTTATTTAAATAAAACATTAAATGGTTTATCTATAAGAGCAATAAAATTAAAGAGAACCATTAATTATAACAAAAAGGTACTTAACTTACGATTACGACCGTTCTGCTTGATTGACTTCACAAGAATGTGTCACGTTATGGTCTGACGAAGCCTTATATAGGCACTAAGAAAGCACGTGCACTAAAATTGCAATCAACCAATCAGAAATAAGATTCATCGTAATCACCAATAGAAAACATTGACCAATCGGCGACAAGAATAACAAGTCAGCCATATTGGCGCCGAGTGATCAAATCAGTACTTATATCTAAATATCTAACAAATCATTCGATCTTTTTGTGATTATTAACCATTATATAATTGAAGTTATTTTATACACTAAGATTTACATTTATATTCAAATAAATAGTTTATAGTTCGTTATCACTGAAACTACTTTAAGTAAACAAAGCATCATTTTGAATGTGGGTATTTCTAAAACAAAGCATTTGTGAAATCGTAATAAGTAAATCGACATTAAAACAATATCTCTCACACGCAATGAAAGCATGGAATAGCTACTACCAAGTAATACTACCAAGAACTCGGGGAAAAGTATTATTCACTTCAAAAAGTTCGTTGAAATAACCAATATATCTCTCATAATAAGAAATAAAAAAAGGGAATAAGGCCTTTTAAGATTATACTCACCTACAAAATGGCGCTCTACGCTGATAATAAATTGAAACTCCTCAAGCGGTATCCAATTACTTTAAAAGCTTCCAGAAATTTCGGTAAATATCGTATAGCACTTCCACGAGTAACCTAGGATTTGGGGCATTCTTTATTTATTTCTAAATAGCACAGCAATTTTATACAGTTACAATATAATGAGCTCAGTATGTAGGTACTATGTGTGTCAGTATACCCTAACCCTAACAGGGTTTTTCAACCCGCGCCATTTTGCGGATTTTAGTGGTACTAGTTTATTTAACTGGCGACGACAAACTTTTGGTAATTGACGTTGAAAGTCAGTGAATGTTACTGATGTAAACAAAGAGGCCTAAACTTTCCGAAAATTTCTAGTAATTTTTGCATAATAAAGCCGAAACTATCCACAGTGATGAAAGTCAAGTTTTTTTTTCAATTGTTTTCAGTATTTATTTCGCAAGAACAGCGAATGATTGAGCAGCATTCCGGTAAACAATGTTTTTAATTTGGTTAATGTCAAACCCTTAGCAGAACGCTATTAAAAAATATATATATATCAGACAACCTCACAGTTCACACAAATCGATCAAGTCCCAAATTAAGCTCAAGTAGGCTTGTGTTTTGGGTACTAGACGACGATATACATAATATATAAATACATATATAGATAACATCCATGACCCAAGAACAAATATTTGCCCTGGCCGGGATTCGAACCTGGGACCGCCGGCTCAGTAGGCAGGTGTCTACAAACCGAGCCAAACGCGTCTTCGTGCTATTGACGTTTAATAATGCAAATATACGACGTATGCACATTATATCCATATGAAAGCTGGGCCACTATTCCTGGACAGAACCGACACTATCGTTAGGTTATATAAGTAATTCAATGGAGGGGTAAAGAGGTCGCAGCGTGGGGCAATGGAGTCAAAACTCATTACCGCATTTATGGCATCTATATCGTTATGACCCTTCTTATGATCGTTATTCCATAACTGCTCATAGCAGTGAAGGTCTTTATACAGCGTGTACATTTGATATAACCGCAAACTTTACGTGGTCTTAGTATAGGCACTTATTAATATATTGATCCGTAAATTATATAAAAAAAAAACTTTTTTTTTCCCAAATAAAACAATTCAGCACGCAATGTATTTATTTGTTGTTGTTTGTTGACACTTAACATCGTGATGTCACAACTGTCACTAGGAATAACTACGCTATACATTGCTGCTCAATAAATTTTCAAAAAATTATTACGCTATGGCAGTTAACGCTAAATTAATAATTGTTATAAATATCAGATTATAGCACTAAAATCTACGTCTGGCTTCAATTTGCGGTTATATCCAATATACACGCTGTATACAGTTTCTTAACTCGTTCCAGAATTGTAAATAAATACATTGTATATAAGTTATCCAACCAACAGGGCGGGAGATAATTTTCAAAAAAAAAATTTAAAAGTAAAAACGAGCTACAGAACCGTTTATACAGCCCTTATACTGCTAATTTAAGCTGAATAAAAGCTGTATAAGATCTTCCGCAGATTTTTTTGCTACTTGGGCGGGTAACCAAAGAGTAAACAGAGTGGAAGTAACGAGCGGCATTAGAAGGATTTACTAGACTGAATTTACTGGATCATAAACATAATCTCTTCAAGGAATAACGACGATGACTGATGTGGAATTATACCTACAACATATACTTAAGAGGCCTTCCTTTTAAAATAGGTACTGATTGTTTTAGACATTTTTCTCTATGAGCAAACATGTTTCCTAATATAGTACATGGAAATCGTGCTCTAAAAGTGGGGTTGCCTTGCATTAAATCGGGTAGTTCTGATTTTTTTATATGTTTCCTACAGTGAAGTACTAATGACAAATCCAATTTTTCGGCCTCGAAAACCCTCCGGATCATTGTGAAATTCTTGAAAAACCATGAAATTTTCGGTGTTATTTTAGTTTTTACCGTTTTCTACCACTAAAAGCCTGTGTTACAGTAAAAATTACTATGAACACTTTTAAGTAGACTAAATTTGCAACAAAATAAAAATAATTTGGTTACGTTAGACCAAATAGTTTCTAAGATACAGCTATTCAAATGTAAGCAAAATTTTCAAAAATTTTATTTTTCAGTTTATTGTTGTCTGTTCTAATATTTTTCTACTGAAGGTCTGTTTAGACTATAGATTTGTTGGTCATGCTTTGTAGTTTGTCACAAGAAGGAGGAGACCACACCCTACAGACGCACAAACAAAAAAACAACATTTTGTTTGAAAAATGTGGAAGAGTAAAAATACCAGACGTCACCTACTCGATGGATTCCTTCACCCACCAAGCACAACCCGTATTGGCACTGTTCCTAGACGCCTTCGGTGGTTGTGATACAACATCAGCACTTTTTGGCCAAGGAAAAATGAAGTTTCTGTCGATACTGAAAAAACAACCACGCCTCAAACAAAACGCTGAGGTTTTCTTAAGCCCCAATGCCAAACCTGAGCAGGTCACCAAAGGAGGAGAGAGCTTCCTCGTTTCACTGTATGGAGGAAACAGTGAATTTCAAAACCTAGATGACCTTCGCTACCAAATGTTTACGAGGGCGGCAGCTAAGACAAACATGAATCTCGCCAGGTTGCCTCCAACCCGGGATGCCGCGAAATTCCTTTCTTGGCGAACATACCAACAGGTGAAAATTGTTTTATTTTGCTAGTACTCATTTACATTCCTGCTTCAAACGATATTATTCATAAAAGAAAAGTTACAATATTAATTTTGATGTTGGTTTTGTTTTAGGTACAGATTTGGCTGGGAAATGAGAAGAATCCTCTTAATTGGGGCTGGACGCGGAGCACTCGAGGCCTCATTCCTCAGCTGATGACAAAGCCACCAACCAGCTCGTCAACCCCTGCTTAAAATGATTTCTTGCAACTGCAAAAAAGGTTGTACCAACACTTGTAGTTGCAGAAAAGCAGGCCTCAATTGCTCGGCTGTTTGCAACCACTGCAGCGGCCAATCTTGCGAAAACAAGCCTGACCTGATTGTTGACGATATTGACGAACAATTCATCGACGACTCATCACTAGATTGACGATTTCGAGCTGCCTGAGCCGGTCGATGAAGAACTGCTACCGAAGCAAGCTCGTCCCAAAAGAAGTGCTGTAGATCTGGAAGATCAGCCTGGTCCGTCGAAGATATACAAAAAAGACTAATAATTGTTATTATTACTGTGTTGTGTGCTTATTTCATACGTCACATTTCATTTTACAAACCCTTCTATTATTTTGTTTACTCACCTTGTAATGCTTATCAGCTACCTAACGTACTTTAACTCTAAAGATATCCTGAGTCACGGGACCACCAATCGCAATGTCTACTAAGCCCTAACTGCTAAATAAACAAATCCTGGGAACGCGCGCCAACTGAAATGTATCTACGCCCTAAACTAAAAGTACAAGTCCTACGCCTGCGTCACCCTCGACTCCATACTCCATTCCTACAACGAAGCCCTAAGAAAGCCCTACTACAATTACCTAAAAAATATCTTAACAGCATCTCCTAGTCTACCACAACCTACAACTAAACAAACCTAGATATGAAAGGATCTTTATAACAATTGAGCTGAACATTTCTTATAACTAATGGCCAAAAATGATATCGGTATAACCGTGTGAAAGTCTAGATTATGTAGGACCCAACGTTGTTGTAGTAATTCAGTTTCTTTTAAAGAGATATGTAGCCGTGATGTGCCGTTAAGTACCTCCAAACCTATACTGTGCTATACTATTATGTACTTTTGTTAAATAAACTAAATAAATGTGTATTCAATTATTTATTTAATGCTTGTTTCCCCTATCATACTGCTACCTTGGTTCTTCATATTAATTAAATTTCTAACTTAATTTAATGTTATTTATCCTTAAAATATAACCTTATTCCTTCCTATGTAGTCTAGCCCTCAAAACTATCCCTAATTCCTATAGTATGATTCAGTATGGGATATTCTACTCTTATTAAATATTATTTATATTATTTCTATATGAAATAAAAACTCATTCAGTCCACAAGTAAATTATAGATATATTAGATTACTCTATGTAACAATAAAGATAAATATATGAATCAAAACCAAATATTATTAGAATTCTAAGATGAAAGCCAATTTAGACTGTTTTCTTGGAATTGCATGTCTGTTCCAGGAATGTTTAGTAGACAAGTAATTTTGTACTTTATGAAACTACACTTCATAACCAATTTATAAGTAGATTGAAGTTACTGAAAATATAAAGTTTTATTACAAATTTAATGAATCTTAAGTTTTCATGTTCGACTAAATTAAATAATTTTATTCTGATAATTTGATATGGAATAAAGGTAGGGAATCCATACTTTTAGTAAGTTTTAGTATGATATTTCTAAAGTAGATTCTGGATCTAAACAAGAGGTAATTGTTTGGTGAATAGAATTCTGAGTATTATTGAAATCCTTCGACCGCATACCAAATATTATCATTTGACTGTGGTATACCAGTATTGCTTTCATCTAATTATCCCAAAAACAATTAGTTTTATTTAAAATAACGGCGGCTACCATCATGTCTAATGACATGGGCAATCGGGTAAAAAACATGGTTACTTCATGTGTACATATTGAGGGAAAATCGTTCCTCAGAAAAATAAAACTAATTTCTGTTAAATCTGTTTGGTGTGTTATTTTAAATATCACCAAACCCATGTTCTCTGGATGCCGTATGATTGCCAGATTTGATCTTTTAATGGCCTTCGGGCTCTTTTAGGGTAAAGATCTCTCCCGGATCTATCTAGAATCTATGAATCTTTACTATCTATATTTGTTATTAAACAACACGAATTTTCTTCACTCGTGAACTAAATTGAATTCTCACTTCATTCATTACAACAATAGATTTGTCTAACTTGGGTTTTCGTTTAACTATACTCAAAAAACATGTCATTCAACCTTGAAACATAATAACTCATTGTTATCAATTCGAAGTCTCTTTCAACTCGCGAACTTGACTCATTCTGATAAGGGAATTTACTCTCAACCCTTGTGATATTAATTAATTAAGTTCTGAGATCTGAAATGTATAAACTAGGACAAACAACTTTCATTTTTGTTGCTTAAAAGTCCTAGGCCATTCTTAGCAGTCTACACTCCAGACTCCAAATCCAGCAATAGGAATGATTTGTTTTCCATTTCTAGACATACTACACAACAATCTACCATGGAATTTCCTTATCAAAATTTATAACAAAATTTAAATTTATTTCTGTTCATTGAAGAGGGCTAATGTCATTTCTCAGCTGATTTGATTTATCTTCAGTGTTGCCATCTTAACACTATCGATGTCTGTTATAAGTACATTACTTTACCAAATCTTACATAATAATCGATAAAAATAAATTTAACTAAATGTTTCTACAAATCTCGATGTAAAATTAATGGTTTTAAACATCAGATTGCTCTATTCCCATTCTTTATAAACTGTTACAAGATTTTATTTTCACTACTGACACCCCGAGTCATAGACACTAAAGTAAGCAAGAAATCAGCTGTTTGTATTTATTATACCAGACAAGATTAAAATAATTTGAATAAATGTTATGTTAGTCAATGATGAATGGCCGATTGCTCGGAAAATAAAGAACCCCATCCTAACATTCCTATTAAAGTGTACCTATCACTAAACCCTGTTCCCTAGCTAGTACAAAAACACTAGAGGCCTAAACCTCATATTTACATTTAAACGTGTATGGAACCTAGGTAAGCTAAACTATAAATTCGGGAGATTAACCCGAGGTTGGACTAAAATCAGTGTAAGTGGGTCCCCTCTTGCGTGGATAAAACACCGGAAACGCAGAGTAACCCGCCCTAATATGTGTAGATATTGCAAATATATAAATATATACGTTTATGAGACCAAACCTGGAGGTCCATCTGATTTCAACAAGTGTGGATATCCCACATGTCCAACTTCGTGGTCCTTGAATTCATCAGATAGATTACTCCAGATCTGTAGGCACTGCACTGCACTTGTAAATGGCTAGTGTCCGGGTTGCCTATCCCGGATAAAACTAAAAGAGTCTGAAAGATATTCGTTTAACAGCCGCAAGGTTAAATATCTTTCATCTGGCAACCATGTACCAAAACACTATTTCTGGCATGTAATAAGCTTAATAGCTTTCAAAAAAAAAACAACAAAATCCCACAACATTTCAATAAATAATTATAGATCAGAAAAATAATGTAATCCCAACAGAAATTCCCCTTAGAATTAAATTTAATACCTTATTGCCAAACAATAGTGTTACCCAGTCGAAGTCGCAAGTAAGAATGAATCCCATCCTTCAATTCCCCTCCGTATTTATACTTAACTGTGGACAAAGTGGACAAAGTGGACAAAGTGGACAAAATGGACAAAATGGACAAAATGGACAAAATGGACAAAATGGACAAAATGGACAAAGTGGACAAAATGGACAAAATGGACAAAGTGGACAAAATGGACAAAATGGACAAAGTGGACAAAATGGACAAAATGGACAAAATGGACAAAATGGACAAAATGGACAAAATGGACAAAATGGACAAAATGGACAAAATGGACAAAATGGACAAAATGGACAAAATGGACAAAATGGACAAAATGGACAAAATGGACATTCTCACAATTTTGATCCTTACACAGTATAAATAAAGCTCAATTCTTCCGTTGGTATTTGTTGTGAATAGTAATTTGCTATTTTAAAAAGGTAGGATGCTTAGTTATTGGAATATTTTTACTTACTTTCGTAAACATTAATACTGTTACTTCGTATTATGATGTAGTATGATGATTTTAGTATTAGGTGGCGAATTATGATGCTAGTGTCGGGAACTTGATGATGACAATGATGGTGTGAGTTCGTATTATGATGTAGTATGATGATTTTAGTATTAGGTGGCGAATTATGATGCTAGTGTCGGGAACTTGATGATGACGACGATGATGTGAGTCTTACGATGGTGATATATGATTATAATATGATGGCGAGACACATGACGAGAACATGTGAATCGCTACAACCGCCCCCCTGCGAAAGTTTGAAGTGGATTGACATTGTCAAATAACGTAGAACTTCGCATTCCCCTACTAAAATGCAAAACAAACTAAAAAAAAAATTATATATAAGACAAATTATTCGTTAAGCAAATAACATTTTGTGATAATGTTGGATATTCTAAATCCGTCAGTATTCGAACCCTTAAATGTGTGTGTATTTAAACCAATACTTGGAAAGTCACTTGTGTATTAAATCAGAATTCAAACCATAGAATAATATCATTGAATCGTGAATATATTTCTCCAAATCTTGACCACATCGTAAGAAGTGTTTGGTTGTGAGTCAAACAAGCCCTATTAGCTCGGTTTTGCCTAAACACCTCAAACTTGACCTGCCCATTGCTCAGCCTCATTTGCGAATTCACATTGTACGAATTTTTTGATGAATTGACAAAACTCTCCTCAGACAACATAGCAAGATCTTTGGTATAGATACTGAATATTCATCCTTACTTCAATTCAATAACTGATTCCGATTTCAAATTCTTCTCCAAAATCACATGCGACTCTCCTTTTTTTGGTGCGTGTATCACATCAAGAATAAACAAGCCAATTTCAGCTCTGTAATCATACAATTGTGTTTTTTTTTTTTTCTTGTAAGACTATAGACTTACTAGTAGAATTGTGAAAAAAAAAATGTTTCATTTCAAAATTATGCTCTGACATATTATTATACCAGAAGTTCATACAAAAATACCAATTTAGTTTTATCCTGCCTTTTCGGATAAACTAATCCACAATTCTTTGTCTTTAAAAATATACAGTTGGCCAATCTAATCATTGACATGGGTGTGTGTGAAACCTGCACGTTCTTGCTCGTGCTTGAAGGTTAGCCCGTAGGCACTGTAGAGTATTGTTTCGCACAAACTACCGCACATCGGTCTTAAATCGAAACTTCGATTTACTAAGCCTAACTTCTAAGTATGTGCAAACCAATTGATGTCTTTAGAAAATACTCCCGTTCGTACCTCTAAAGATAGAAGACCCCCCGTTTTCGGATCCGAATACTTTCGAACTTAGCTTGAATACATACAGACAACATTCAACTCAAAAAGTCCATTCATTCATCCTCTCATACATCGCACTACAGGCTCCTACATTCGTTTTTCCGCACCGACTTAGTCAGAAGAACATCACCCATTTTGTATTCAAAATCCATACTAAAATATCCCAAGTTCCCCTTTACTTCTTTCATTAAAATCAAAATAAAGACTCTAATATAAATAATAAAATCGTTTATCCACTTCACACATTTCGTTTTTTTTTTTTTATATTCTTATAAAATTCTTAATTATTTTATCCACCCAATTCAATTTACCTCTCTCTACCCTTTTGAAAATTATCGAATTTCAACTTATTAAAGGAACTCAAAATACGTATTAATGGAATCGAACCATTACGTAATCATCCATGTAACTTATCGAATTTCAACTTATTAAAGAACCTCAAAATACGTATTAATGGAATCGAACCATTACGTAATCATTCGATGAAATATACTACTAGTGACCTCTAGTGAAATTTGCGTATAACCACATTTGAACCTTAACTTACAATACCTATACTGTGGTACACTTATACTGTGACATCACTATTGTCTATTAAATTCTTTCGTCTGTAATCGATTCCCTAATCGATCTTATCTTATTTCCCCTATTGAATATTAGTTCTTAATTAATAAGTTACTGAAATACTGGTACTTAAATAATATTTAATTGAAAATATACATTATACTATCTTCTACAAATGCTACGTAAATCTTATGAACTCGGTAAGTGAATCTACACCTTAATGATAGTCTGCTATTTATGTCATCGTATCCCTTTAACCTGGCAACACTGTCTTATGACATGTCAAATGTCAAAAAAAAAATTCATAACCTTAATGTATTCTACGCACTGGAAATTAAATTACTAACTGATGAATAATGAACAAGAAAATGGATTGTTATGAAGAAAACTGTGATAAAATGGTTCTATGATAATAAGGTAACTATTTTCTACGCTTGTTACTATGATCTGGCTAAAATAACGAGTAAAGAAAAGTCGTGCCGTATGTTTATAATCTAAATTTGTTTTTGTTACAGAATCAAAACAACTACGTTAACCTTCGCGCAACGGTTATAAGTTATATCTCAAATTTTATGCAAAAATAATGAAAACCCGGATAATGAAATAAGTAATAATGAAGTCGACCTCTGCGCCACCTGAAAACAGACTAGCAAAAGGTTAGTTAACAAAAGTTTTAACTGAGTTTGTTCATAAAGTAAATCTTGGTTCTTCTGTACGCCAATTACTGCTCCTTTCTTGATTCTAATATCTTCTGTTTTTTATTTCCAGACTGTTCGTAAATCTTGACAACTTCTTCAGTACAAATTAATCTTGATTGTTGCAAAAGTTATGAAGGATGGCATGAACTCTCTACTTCTGCTGCTGCAACTTATTGGAACTTCTTTACAAGGTTATTTCATTTATCTTACTGTACTATTGTTTCAACTTAAAAAGAACTTAGTTGTTTAAAAATATCTTCATGCAAATTTTCATGGAAATGACTTCGCTCAAAAACAGTTCTTGTTTGGATATAAGTTTAATTTATTTCTTCCTGTTATTACTGCTAATTCTCTTCTTGTCTTCATCCTATCATTTTCTCAAGTCTGTTTCCATCCGCTGATTATAATCTCCATTCCAGTTGAGAACGAGTATTTTTATAAACTTCATTTATTTTCCTACTGTTATAAATGTATATATCTCAAAGTAAAATATGTAAATGTACTGTATAACTTTCTACCTTTGTTTAATAACAAACAATAATAATTCTAACTTGTTTCAATAATTATTTACTTTACTTTCCAGATTTTTGGACTTCGACAACAAGCTTCGGACAAAAATTTACTATAGACCTAAAATGTAACCTGAGTATCATGAACCAATATAAAATAAGAATCTGACTGAAGATATTTCTACTTATTTATAAGGATATTTGACAAAACTGAATACCGTAATAAAATCTGATGGCAACAATACCGACATACTTACTTCGCTTCAAAAATAAATTAAATATATGTCAATTGGTTTTCTTGTCTGGTTCTATGATTATACTCTTATACTACATGTGAACATATATGTAAGTCATTCTAATGATAAACTATAAGCCATAAATGTACCAAAATTATTGTAATAAAATTACTTTCATCTCATTTGTTTCATTATGTGTTAAAAGAAAATTCAAAGGAGATCGCCCCCCGAGATATGAAATCACTAATCCTTCTACTTTCCTTATAACTGCTATATTTAATATTTCCAACAAGTCTTATAATAAGCTAAAAGATTAATAACTTAATATTGTAGCTAGAAGCCTTATACAAAGGTTAACATTGGTCATGTTTATCAGATCCTATTTCAACCATTTCCTAGATTGAACTAGAGCCTATAAATAAATCTACGCCCCCCGAAATAATAAGTCCTTAGTAACCTCATAACTTATTTTTAGTTTCACAACTAATTTTCAACACAACTTGAACTAAAGTAGATAAAATCTCCACAAACTCATTTATTCTGTAGTCAAGAACAATGAAATCTCTATTCTACCTTACTTATTCAATTTCCTACAACATTCCGACTTCATAACTAAACTAAAATTAAATTTATTTAAATAATCATTCCATCTCGATATCATAATCATTTACTGATAAGATAAGCGATGACACCTGTCACTTGTCAAATCAACCAACTCGAGGACGTTTCTCTTCACTCTGCCTTGCTTACATTTTTAATTTAAAAATGAATTACCTATTATTATTTTTCCCAATTATGTAAATTATGCATAAATAATATTAAATGTATCCTTAAATATCTAAATCTTATGTTATATTAATAATATGAACATATTGAGTAAAGTTGTCTACGTATCTGATTGAAACTAAAGTAAATATATTATTACTTGATATTATTATTTTATGTAACGTAAATAATTATCTAAAACTTAAATAACACACCTATTTCATTATTAATCAAAATTAAAAATTAGCTTTTTGTAAAGCCTTTACACTAACGTAACGCATTTAATTGTATCTCAAACAATCCACTATTGAACTATAGATAAAAAAACAAAATGGCTGAATGCCCTGTCAATTAATTATTGTTTGCAAAATATTGAATGATAAAAAATATCACGTTGTTCTAATAGAAATCTTTTGTTTCAGGTACTATTACTATGTGAAATAAGAAAAATATAGTGTGTTATATCAAGAAGCTACTCTATTCACTGTAGTTTGTGTATAAATATGCAACAAAATGTGTTTCTTGGCGATGTGCACAAACACGACTCATCACGACCAATCTCTTTTCCACTCTCACGTCAGCAATTGTGCCCGTAAAGGCAACTAGTTCAAAGCTCAAGTGTTCAAAGATCCCTTCAATAAAACCGCCACCAACAACTCCACTAAAATTCCAAAACGAATAACAATTGTCGATCTACAAAACGCAAGAAGACAGCAAAACATGGAACCACACGACGAACAGCAATGCGACGAATATTCTGGCCATGCCAGCAATTGAACAGATCCTCGGTCACCGGCACTAATTGTAATGTGCGTGCTCATGGCAGCAAATGGAATAATCCCTGGTCAACGGCATCACCAATTGTAATGCTTATCAGCTACCTAACGTACTTTAACTCTAAAGATATCCTGAGTCACGGGACCACCAATCGCAATGTCTACTAAGCCCTAACTGCTAAATAAACAAATCCTGGGAACGCGCGCCAACTGAAATGTATCTACGCCCTAAACTAAAAGTACAAGTCCTACGCCTGCGTCACCCTCGACTCCATACTCCATTCCTACAACGAAGCCCTAAGAAAGCCCTACTACAATTACCTAAAAAATATCTTAACAGCATCTCCTAGTCTACCACAACCTACAACTAAACAAACCTAGATATGAAAGGATCTTTATAACAATTGAGCTGAACATTTCTTATAACTAATGGCCAAAAATGATATCGGTATAACCGTGTGAAAGTCTAGATTATGTAGGACCCAACGTTGTTGTAGTAATTCAGTTTCTTTTAAAGAGATATGTAGCCGTGATGTGCCGTTAAGTACCTCCAAACCTATACTGTGCTATACTATTATGTACTTTTGTTAAATAAACTAAATAAATGTGTATTCAATTATTTATTTAATGCTTGTTTCCCCTATCATACTGCTACCTTGGTTCTTCATATTAATTAAATTTCTAACTTAATTTAATGTTATTTATCCTTAAAATATAACCTTATTCCTTCCTATGTAGTCTAGCCCTCAAAACTATCCCTAATTCCTATAGTATGATTCAGTATGGGATATTCTACTCTTATTAAATATTATTTATATTATTTCTATATGAAATAAAAACTCATTCAGTCCACAAGTAAATTATAGATATATTAGATTACTCTATGTAACAATAAAGATAAATATATGAATCAAAACCAAATATTATTAGAATTCTAAGATGAAAGCCAATTTAGACTGTTTTCTTGGAATTGCATGTCTGTTCCAGGAATGTTTAGTAGACAAGTAATTTTGTACTTTATGAAACTACACTTCATAACCAATTTATAAGTAGATTGAAGTTACTGAAAATATAAAGTTTTATTACAAATTTAATGAATCTTAAGTTTTCATGTTCGACTAAATTAAATAATTTTATTCTGATAATTTGATATGGAATAAAGGTAGGGAATCCATACTTTTAGTAAGTTTTAGTATGATATTTCTAAAGTAGATTCTGGATCTAAACAAGAGGTAATTGTTTGGTGAATAGAATTCTGAGTATTATTGAAATCCTTCGACCGCATACCAAATATTATCATTTGACTGTGGTATACCAGTATTGCTTTCATCTAATTATCCCAAAAACAATTAGTTTTATTTAAAATAACGGCGGCTACCATCATGTCTAATGACATGGGCAATCGGGTAAAAAACATGGTTACTTCATGTGTACATATTGAGGGAAAATCGTTCCTCAGAAAAATAAAACTAATTTCTGTTAAATCTGTTTGGTGTGTTATTTTAAATATCACCAAACCCATGTTCTCTGGATGCCGTATGATTGCCAGATTTGATCTTTTAATGGCCTTCGGGCTCTTTTAGGGTAAAGATCTCTCCCGGATCTATCTAGAATCTATGAATCTTTACTATCTATATTTGTTATTAAACAACACGAATTTTCTTCACTCGTGAACTAAATTGAATTCTCACTTCATTCATTACAACAATAGATTTGTCTAACTTGGGTTTTCGTTTAACTATACTCAAAAAACATGTCATTCAACCTTGAAACATAATAACTCATTGTTATCAATTCGAAGTCTCTTTCAACTCGCGAACTTGACTCATTCTGATAAGGGAATTTACTCTCAACCCTTGTGATATTAATTAATTAAGTTCTGAGATCTGAAATGTATAAACTAGGACAAACAACTTTCATTTTTGTTGCTTAAAAGTCCTAGGCCATTCTTAGCAGTCTACACTCCAGACTCCAAATCCAGCAATAGGAATGATTTGTTTTCCATTTCTAGACATACTACACAACAATCTACCATGGAATTTCCTTATCAAAATTTATAACAAAATTTAAATTTATTTCTGTTCATTGAAGAGGGCTAATGTCATTTCTCAGCTGATTTGATTTATCTTCAGTGTTGCCATCTTAACACTATCGATGTCTGTTATAAGTACATTACTTTACCAAATCTTACATAATAATCGATAAAAATAAATTTAACTAAATGTTTCTACAAATCTCGATGTAAAATTAATGGTTTTAAACATCAGATTGCTCTATTCCCATTCTTTATAAACTGTTACAAGATTTTATTTTCACTACTGACACCCCGAGTCATAGACACTAAAGTAAGCAAGAAATCAGCTGTTTGTATTTATTATACCAGACAAGATTAAAATAATTTGAATAAATGTTATGTTAGTCAATGATGAATGGCCGATTGCTCGGAAAATAAAGAACCCCATCCTAACATTCCTATTAAAGTGTACCTATCACTAAACCCTGTTCCCTAGCTAGTACAAAAACACTAGAGGCCTAAACCTCATATTTACATTTAAACGTGTATGGAACCTAGGTAAGCTAAACTATAAATTCGGGAGATTAACCCGAGGTTGGACTAAAATCAGTGTAAGTGGGTCCCCTCTTGCGTGGATAAAACACCGGAAACGCAGAGTAACCCGCCCTAATATGTGTAGATATTGCAAATATATAAATATATACGTTTATGAGACCAAACCTGGAGGTCCATCTGATTTCAACAAGTGTGGATATCCCACATGTCCAACTTCGTGGTCCTTGAATTCATCAGATAGATTACTCCAGATCTGTAGGCACTGCACTGCACTTGTAAATGGCTAGTGTCCGGGTTGCCTATCCCGGATAAAACTAAAAGAGTCTGAAAGATATTCGTTTAACAGCCGCAAGGTTAAATATCTTTCATCTGGCAACCATGTACCAAAACACTATTTCTGGCATGTAATAAGCTTAATAGCTTTCAAAAAAAAAACAACAAAATCCCACAACATTTCAATAAATAATTATAGATCAGAAAAATAATGTAATCCCAACAGAAATTCCCCTTAGAATTAAATTTAATACCTTATTGCCAAACAATAGTGTTACCCAGTCGAAGTCGCAAGTAAGAATGAATCCCATCCTTCAATTCCCCTCCGTATTTATACTTAACTGTGGACAAAGTGGACAAAGTGGACAAAGTGGACAAAATGGACAAAATGGACAAAATGGACAAAATGGACAAAATGGACAAAATGGACAAAGTGGACAAAATGGACAAAATGGACAAAGTGGACAAAATGGACAAAATGGACAAAGTGGACAAAATGGACAAAATGGACAAAATGGACAAAATGGACAAAATGGACAAAATGGACAAAATGGACAAAATGGACAAAATGGACAAAATGGACAAAATGGACAAAATGGACAAAATGGACAAAATGGACATTCTCACAATTTTGATCCTTACACAGTATAAATAAAGCTCAATTCTTCCGTTGGTATTTGTTGTGAATAGTAATTTGCTATTTTAAAAAGGTAGGATGCTTAGTTATTGGAATATTTTTACTTACTTTCGTAAACATTAATACTGTTACTTCGTATTATGATGTAGTATGATGATTTTAGTATTAGGTGGCGAATTATGATGCTAGTGTCGGGAACTTGATGATGACAATGATGGTGTGAGTTCGTATTATGATGTAGTATGATGATTTTAGTATTAGGTGGCGAATTATGATGCTAGTGTCGGGAACTTGATGATGACGACGATGATGTGAGTCTTACGATGGTGATATATGATTATAATATGATGGCGAGACACATGACGAGAACATGTGAATCGCTACAACCTTACCAACTTGAAACAGCTGTAAGTATCTAAAGAACTATCACTTCTTAATAGACTAAATTGGTCTCATTTTATTGCGAATGGTTTGTAATTTAATAAAGTATATGGACTTACGACGTAAAATAGGTCCATAGTCGACCACGTCAACAAAAAGTTAAAGAAACGTCTAAAAAAACTATTCTCCGAATTTTTTTCTAATATTTGAACAGTTGTATCTTTCAAACTATTCGATTTATCGCTTTCTTACCATAACATAATTTGTTGCAAATTTAGTCTACTTTAAAGTTTACATAAAGATAATTGATGTAAAATAGGTCCCTTATGGTAAAAATTGGTAGCAACTGAAAAAAGTCAGAAAGTTTAATGGTTTTTTCAAAAAATTACAATGATCCGGGTTCCCGAGGTCGAAAACTTGGATTTGCCATAACCACTTCATCACATAGCACATATAAAATATAAAAACCGGCCAAGAGCATGTCGGGCCACGCTCAGTGTAGGGTTCCGTAGTTGCTCATCCTTCACAATAAACTGCTGTTTTAAGCCCGAGTTTTAAGTTAAGAAAGATTTTAAGCTCTATAAAAAGGTCGTAAACGCCCTAGAAACTGTAATCACTTATTACCTTCTGGAAGTCAACTTACGTCGTTTAAAAGAAAAAATATGAAATTTGGTGATAACTCAAAAACAGCTCGACCGACTTTCTTCAATATAGTTTTCATTGAAAGTACTTATAAGCTCTGTGCCAAACACCTTGGTTTCACCAGTAATGAGACCTCGCCAGTGTATGTCTCGGAGCAGTTGACTGCTAAAGCGGCCCGCCTGCGCTTCTTAGCGCGGGACCTGGCAAAATCTAAGAACTACACTTTCTGCTGGACATCTTTTGGAAGAGTCTTTGTTCGAAAAGACGACTCTTCGAGGAAAATTTACATACACAGTGAATCTCAAATACAAAGGTTACTGCAAGAAACATGACTGACAATAACTCTTACGCTTGGAATACTTGTATACTGCTACTTTAAAATAGGTACAAAGTTATGTTCTCGAGTCTGTGTATACCTCTGTTTATTATTATATCTTTATTATTTACTCATTGTATTGGAAAGCTTAACTAAATCACACATTCAAAACATCTTGCTCACACACTTACACAACGCAAATAACACACACATACACTCAAATAATTTTACTATGGAATATGTAACAAACATAATTATGCATTCACCAAGGCCAGCCACACACCAGGTAGCTGACTTCTTTCGACTACAACTGAATTCTACCCAATACTGCTTATTACCATTAAGTAATGGATAGTTCTATTACTACTCTAAACCAATTAGACGACATAGACATTGCCGAATCTACTAGTTGTAAAATCGAAGACCTTACACACTATGCTAACTTTCAGTACTCTGATTTTACAATTATCTCTCAAAATATTAGAAGTGTGTACAGCAATATGGGCGACCTCCTCTCAACCCTCACCCAACTCAAATTTAATATTGATGTTATTATACTAAGTGAATGTAGACTAAGCTCTGAAAAACCGATTCCCACTATAGATAATTATATAACCTTCCTCGTACTACCAATCACCTTAACCAAAATGATGGGGTGGTAGCTTATGTTAAAAACACTCACAAAATCAAAGTTCGTGAAATAAAATTAGTACACGCCTCATGTCTAGAAATTACGGTCCTAAACTTAAAGATACTGGGTATATATCGCTCGCCATCAAATAAAAATGCTGACAACTTTATTGACTCTATAAGCTCTCACTTAGACCCCATCAAATCATTTAAGACTATTATCTTGACAGGAGACATCAACATTAACATTACACAAAAAGACACTGAAAATCCCTATGAAAAATCTAACAGGCTAAACTACTTAAATACGCTTGCTATGCATGGTTTAATGCCTGGACACCTATTACCTACAAGGGACAAAGCTTGCCTAGACCATTTTATGTTAAAAACAAATAAAATCAGATCGGAGGTGGTTATCTTTGTCTTAGATACAACAATAACTGACCATGCCACTACATTACTAAAACTAGGTAGTACTAAAAAATCTAAATCTCTGCAAAAAACTAAAACAAAAATTGACTTCGATAAGGCATTATGTGACCTGTCAAATGATAATATATCCGATCTTTTCTCTATTTTAGATCCCAATCTGCTAACCGATCTCCTAATAAGTAAAATAAGGAAATGCATAATAGAAAACACTATACAGGTTTTAATTCCTAGAAATGAACGTATTATTAAACCATGGATAACCATAGGTATACTACGCTGTATAAGAAATAGAAATGATATGCAGAGAAAGCTACGATCGGATCCTGACAATTGCATACTACGTATAACTTATAGAAGGTATAGAAACCATTGTAATGGTCTAATTAAAAAGCTTAAACGCAAATATGATAAGGAACAACTTGAAAAGGCAGGAAAGAATTCTAAAAAACTATGGAATACTATTAACAAAATAACATATCGTAAAGAAAACAATAGTGACAGCAAGGAATTATTAGATGTTAAAAGCTCACCCCTTGAGTCTGTGGATGCGGTGAATAAGTACTTCTGTAATGTTGGCAAATCCTTAGCGGAAACTATCTTAGCTAGTGACGCTCCTCCTCGCTCACAGCCTAACAACTCCACGATCTCTTGGTTGTCTTCTTTTGCGTTGTTTGAGGTAGAACAAAACGAAGTGCTTACGATCCTGGCAAATCTGAAATCTAGCAGCGCCGCAGGTTGGGACAAAATTCCGACAACATTTCTAAAACTCGCCAGTGAATTAATAGTCCCAATAGTAACGTATCTAGCTAACCTATGTTTTAAAACTGGAATCTTTCCAAATGCTCTAAAATTAGCTGTAATCACTCCGGTGTACAAGGGAGGGAACAGAGACAACATGTCGGACTACAGACCCATATCTGTATTGCCGGTAATTGCTAAAATCCTAGAAAAACTAATAAATACAAGATTGATAAATTATTTAAATAAGTTTAATATCTTATCTGAAGCTCAATATGGGTTTCGGCAGGGTCGTTCCACTGAAGATGCTGTCGAAGCCCTCTCTTCTCTAATTGTAAACAAAATAGACTCAAAAAAAAAATGCCTAACTATATTTTTAGACTTAAAAAAAGCATTCGACACTGTCTCTGTTCCAACCCTTGTACAGTCAATGGAGCGTATAGGTATCAGAGGACTCCCCCTTCAACTGCTCACAAACTACCTTAGTGATAGGAAACAAAAGGTTAAAATATGTGAATTCATAAGTGATGAGTGTGACATTACTTATGGAGTCCCGCAGGGGAGCGTTCTTGGACCCACCTTATTCCTCATATATATTAATAGCCTTTGTAACATGCAATTGGTAGGGGGTAGCATTTTCACGTATGCAGATGATACTGCCGTTGTTTTCTCTGGTGACACCTGGGAGGAGGTTCGTAGTCACGCTGAGGCGGCACTAGTAGAGATAGCTCACTGGTTAAATTCTAATCTGCTAACATTAAATATCAGTAAGACTAACTATATCTGTTTCACAAATAACATAACTACTCAACCAGACGAGAATTTTAATATTAGGATCCACACGTGTCAAGCCCCCTCGCAGCATGACTGCTCTTGTGAAACTATAGAAAAGGTCAATTGTACGAAATATCTAGGGGTGATGATGGATCAGCGACTTACCTGGCATACACATGTTGAACTGGTCATGACTAGAATTAGAAAAATGATCTGGATCTTTAAAAACTTAAGACATGTTGCTCCTCAAAAACTATTGAACCAGATTTACACATCACTTGCTCAATCTGTTTTGGTATACTGTATCCCAATATGGGGTGGGGCTACAAAAACCAACTTTATTCAATTGGAAAGAGCTCAGAGGGCTTTGCTTAAAGTAATGTACCTGAAGCCACGAAGATTCCCGACCTCAGACTTATATGTACTTTGTGACTTGTTGTCTGTGCGCAAGCTATATATACTAAATGCGGTCCTGAGAAGACATAAATCCACTGTATACGAACCAATAGACAAGCTGAAAAGGAGGAAAAGGATAAATGTCATCTCAACTCCGATTGTAAAAACGGCCTTTGCGCGGAGGCAACAAGCCACACTATCTGGCAAACTTTATAATATGATAAATAAAGAAATTGACATCTACCCTATCACGGCACATGAATGTAAAATCAGGGTAACGGCATGGCTGAAAACAAAAACATACGACGATATAGAAAGTACTATTCTAAAAACCTACAAGCACTTGTAAATGCATAATTGAATTTGATAAAAACATTTCGACACACAACTTGCTTACATATTATCCATATACCTTCAAACACACACACAAACACACACACACACACACACATACACACTCACACACACACACACACACACACACACTCACACAAGCTTTCCAACTATTCTCAGATTCCTTAATTTAAATTAAGTTATATACTTGTATCGACTTAAGCTACTAACTTTTTTGTAATGTGATCTTACTTATGCACGCACACTAGCGCACATATGATTGAATACGAGCGTGAATGCGTGTGTGTGTATATATATATATATATATATATATATATATATATGTATGTGCACACATACCTATATGCGGATAACTAGACTCTAGATTTAGACTACATAATTTAATTTAATTTAATTTAACCTATAACCTCGTCTTACCTCTTTTTTCCTACACAACTGTACTAATTGTTACCTTCATATGGAAGAGCGGTTCCCCTTAGCACAGGTATTATTCTTACCTAAAAAGGGGACACCTGCACATGTAAAATAATGTACTACTTAGGAAAGAAATAAATCATTTTTCATTTTTTTTTTTTTTCATTTTTTTTATAAGGCCTCATTTACATGAATTTTTCCGAATTTTTTTGACCCGTAGTTGAAAAGTTAGAGGTGGGGGGACACTATTTTTTTTGTTTTCGGAGCGAATATTTACAAAACTGCTGACTTTATCAAAAAATAATGTTAGAAGACCCCTATTATTTTTACAAGACCTATTCAACGACACCCACACACTAGTGTTGAAAAGAAAAAAAAAATCACCCCCACTTTAGGTGTTCGAGAGGTACCCGAAAAAAAATTTTTTTTTTAATTTTTATTTTATCGTTCTGTCGGCGTTATACATATACATACCAAATTTCAGCTTTCTAGTACGAATGATCACGGAGCTAAGCCGCGGACGGACGGACGGACGGACGGACAGACGGACATGGCGAAACTATAAGGGTTCCTAGTTGACTACGGAACCCTAAAAATCAGAACTACCCGATTTAATGCAAGGCAAAATGTACCATTTCCATGGACTATATTATTGATGTTACTACCTTGAACAGGGTTATTGGGATTTATTGGTATATATTCAATATCTACAGTTTTAATTTTTCATTGATAGTTTTTGTTTCAAAAACCACTCGAAATTTACAAAATTCACGCGGAAAAATAGTTTTTTCAACTTATTTTCGACAGCACGCAATGAAAACATGAAATAGCTATGTTACTACCTAGACTAGGGGAAAAGTATTATTCACTTCAAAAAGTTGGTTGAAATTATCAATAAATTTGTCATAATATGAAAAAAAATGTTTTTAAAGGAATAATGCCTCTTAATTTAAATTAGCAATTTAAACGGATTATATCGCGGATATGAATTCTTTCAACCTACCTGAACAACAGAACCTTAACTTAATTTGTGAAACATAATGTAAATGTTATTTCATTTCAAAGATCACAAAGCACAAGTCGACCAACGTTTCAACCACTCCACCGCCAGGAGACCATTCGAATTTTTCCAACTATGTCTTGGTCTTTGCTAAAAGCTTTTCTCATAGGCAAGAACTATTTTTTCTTGCATTGCATTTCTCCTGTATGTTTAATGAGGTTTGCATTAAAAAGTACTTGTATTGTATTGTATTTTGGCTCAGTGACCCAAACAGGATCTTAGCCTCTGAAACGAGAGCACGCCACTTGTCCCGATCCTGCGCAGTTTCTCACCAGTCGACTGGAGAAGACTGCCGCAGCGCAGTCGAATAAATAACTAACTGTTCGTATTACCCCATAAGACAATAAATAAATATCTATATATATAAAAGAAGAAGTCCTGACTGACTCATCAACGCACAGCCGAAACTACTAATGTTAGAGAGTTGATTTTTGCACAGTAGGTTACTTTTATAACGTGGGCTAGGGATAAGAAGGGATTTTTGGAAATACCTCCCCTAAGAGGGTTAAATAGGGGTGCAAAGTTTGTATAGGGTACAAGTTTTTTTGCATGCTAGGAACTTGAAACTTTGTAAAAAGGTATTAAAATAAAATGGAAGAAAACTAATTTCAGCGTTTTGGAAAATTCACCCCCTAAGGTGGTAAAAAAGGGGTTAAAATGATGTATGGGGGAAACTTTTTTTTTGAGCTAAAGACTTGAAACTTTGTAGAAAAATTACTTATTAAAATACACAAAAAGTATTTTCAGCGTTTTAGAAAATTCCACCCCTTTAGGGGTTAAATAGGGGTGCAATGTTTATATGGGAGAAACTTTATTTTTGAACTAGAGACTTGAAACTTTGTAGAAAGCTTACTTAATCAAATACAAAAAAAGTTATTTCAGCGTTTTAAAAAATTCTGCCCCCAAGGGGGTGAATTAACTAAGAATAAAATTCCTTACCTACCTATTTTAATATCTTTGTCACCATCAAAAATCTACGCGGACGAAGTCGCGGGCGGCCGCTAGTATAATAATAAATAAATATCGGACAACCTCACACAAATCGATCTATAGTCCCAAATTAAGCTCAAGGAGGCTTGTGTTATGAATAGTAGACGACGATATACGTACCTACTTATAATAAATATATACTTAAATACATAGTACGACCATGACCCAAGCACAAATATTCGAGTTCATCACACAAATATTTGCCCTGGCCGGGATTCGAACCCGAGACCGCCGGCTCAGTAGGCAGGTGTCTACAAACCGAGCCAAATGCGTCGTCAATGATACGTCAATGTCACGGTGATAGCTAGACAGTTGACATTTTCACAGATGATGTATTTCTATTGCCGCTATAACAACAAATACTAAAAATAAAATAAAATAAATATTTAAGGGGGGCTCCCATACAACAAAGGGGATTGGTTGCGTTAACTTTGCACCTCATTTGTAATGAGCGCTATGCATACCAGGTGTCAACTTAACCACTTAAGGATTAAAAGTGTTTGTACCGAACCCTCGGTGCGCGAGTCCGACTCGCACTTGATTGGTTTTTTAGGGTTCCGTACCTCAAAAGGAAAAAACGGAACCCTTATAGGATCACTTTGTTGTCCGTCTGTCCGTCCGTCCGTCCGTCTGTCAAGACCCTTTTTCTCAGGAACGCGTGGAGGTATAAAGCTGAAATTTATATCAATTACTCAAGTCTACTGTCCCTTGAAGCTGTGAAAAAATCAAACTTCTAAGCCAACGCAATCAAAAGATACAGCCGTTTATGCCGCAAATTTTCGACACTTGCAAGGGAATCAAAACCTACAGGGTGCTTCCCGTGAACTCAGAATCTTGAAATTTGGTACGAAGCAACGTCTTATAGCATAGATAAAGGAAAAATTACGAAAACCATAAATTTCTTTTTTAATACCTAACTTTGCACCTAATTTATATGGGGCGCTATACATACCAGGTGCAAACTTAACTTAACCACTTAGGGATGGAAAGTGTTTGTACGGAACCCTCGGTGCGCGAGTCCGACTCGCACTTGGCCGGTTTTTTTCTTTCTTACCCCACCTTACCCTATAAATATTGCACTTTTATGTCACAAGACAACATCCAAATAGATCAAAAATGAGCATCGTATAGTGAAGCGAACTATTAAATATAAAAGCCTTTTTATTGCTTATTGAGAGACTTATGTCATACCGCTCTGAGTAATATGTTACGATTATGACGTCGTAATTCTGAGAGAAATTGCTACTTTATCCACTTGTATTTTATTAAAAGTTAGAGGTCGTTCAAATATTGCGAAAGAAATTATTTTATAGCAAAATATATCACCACAATGTATTGAAAATTTTAAGTGATAAAAAAAAACTTGATTGTGTTATCCAAAATAGTTAACATTGATTTTTACTACAATACTGAGTTTTTAAGTAAGTACCTACTTCTTATTTTTGGTATTTTTAGGGTTCCGTACCTCAAAAGGAAAAAACGGAACCCTTATAGGATCACTTTGTTGTCCGTCTGTCCGTCCGTCCGTCTGTCAAGACCCTTTTTCTCAGGAACGCGTGGAGGTATGAAGCTGAAATTTATATCAATTACTCAGGTCTACTGTCCCTTGAAGCTGTGAAAAAATCAAACTTCTAAGCCAACGCAATCAAAAGATACAGCCGTTTATGCCGCAAATTTTCGACACTTGCAAGGGAATCAAAACCTACAGGGTGCTTCCCGTGAACTCAGAATCTTGAAATTTGGTACGAAGCAACGTCTTATAGCATAGATAAAGGAATAATTACGAAAACCATAATTTTTTTTTTTAATACCTAACTTTGCACCTAATTTATATGGGGCGCTATACATACCAGGTGCAAACTTAACTTAACCACTTAGGGATGGAAAGTGTTTGTACGGAACCCTCGGTGCGCGAGTCCGACTCGCACTTGGCCGGTTTTTTTTCATATTAAAATACCCACCAAACGGGTTTATTCACGTCGTAGAAGTCGAATAACGCTCGACATGTTTCGAATCGGTAATGATAACCGGGCACTCGCTCGGTTGGCAGCCGCCTCGACTAATCGGCTCTCCTGATGATGAATCGCGGACCGATTCGAAACATGTCTATAGCGATATTCGAGTTTTACAACGTGAGTAAGCCCATTTCGTATGTCTGAAACCCACTGTAGTTTTCTATGTGAAATAGATTTTTCAATTTTCGTTTTTACAATCACTACCTACATAGTATAAAACAAAGTCGCTTCCTGCTGTCTGTCTGTCCCTATGAATGCTTAGATCTTTAAAACTACGCTGCAAGAGTAAGTTTTATTTAGGTATAGTATAATCAATGCATAATATAGTAGAGAAACGCTGATAATTTTAAAGGTTCCGTGCGAAGCCGGGACGGGTCGCTAGTTTCATCATAAGATGTTTTAATAAATCTAATATAACACAATATCGTTAAACCTTCTACACGTTCTCGCATGTTAAAAACATTCCAAATTGTTTCCAAACAAAATCGAACCAATTTGTTTTTCATGACAAGCCTGCCTGGAGTTTGGCGTGTATTTAGGAGCGATAAAAAGTAAACACCATATCTACAATCTGTGTGGTAAATATTTGACGAACACCAAGCGAGGTTATACAGTGTGGAAAAAATAATGGGCCCTGGAGAAAAAACTGCCTTTAATCCTTAAGTTAGCTGGGCCTTTTTTGTTGTCCATTTCGCTTTTTTTAGATTTTGGATATTTTAGCTATTTTCTACTCAGAATCACGAGCTCGTTCGATCTTATTAGGAGAAAAAAAGTGTCGGTATAATTCCAATTAAACAGGAACAAAAAATAATAAAAGCCCAATCCTATCCCAATAAAAAAAGTACCGACTCTCAAACATTGACAATAGAAGGATTTGTAATGAAAATTATCAGGACCGTACAGGGAGAGAAAACTATTTAATCTTTTTTAAGGTTCCGTAACCAAAGGGTAAAAAAACGGGACCCTCTGACTAATATGCGCTGTACGTCCGTCTGTCACCAGGCTGTATCTTATGAACCATGATAGACAACTGAAACACAGATAATGTATTTCTGTTGCCGCTATAACAACAAATACTAAAAAACAGAATAACATAAATATTTAAGGCACACAACAAACGTGATCGGTTGCGTTAACTTTGCACCTCTTTCGTATCCGACGCCCCCTCGGCACGCGAGTCATACTCGCACTTGGCCGGTTTTTAGGGTTCCGTACCCAAAGGATAAAAACGGGACCCTATTACTGAGACTTCGCTGTCCGTCCGTCCGTCCGTCACCAGGCTGTATCTCAAGAACGGTGATAGCTAGACAGTTGAAATTTTCACAGATGATGTATTTCTATAGCCGCTATAACAACAAATACTAATAACAAAAAAAAGAACCGACTTCAGTAAAACTAAAAAACCAAAAATAACCCGTTCAAGTACAGATTACATTTGACTCACCCTTCGAAGTCGATCCCAAACCACTCAGTTCTTATATTTATATTATAGTTTATGCGAGGTTTGGCACCGACTTCGAAGGGTGAGTCAAATGTAATCTGTACTTGAACGGGTTATTTTTGGTTTTTTAGTTTTACTGAAGTCGGTTCTTTTTTTTGTTAAAAATTTTTTATTTTTTTGCTTTTTAGTGATTCATATAAAAGTTCTAGTGGCCAAATCCTATTTACTGAATGTAAATTCTTGACTTTATCAATAAATTACCGAAAGCGCCGTACATGTCCCTATAACATTTGAAGAGTTCCCTCGATTTCTCCAAGATTCCATCATCAGATCCCGACTTAGTGCCAACGGGACCAACTCGGAGTTATACCCTTTCGATTAAAAAAAAAAAAATTGAAAATCGGTTCACGATTCTCGGAGATATCGAGTAACATACATAGAAAAAAAAAAAAAAAAAAAAAAAAAAAAATTAGTTCGAATTGAGAACCTCCTCCTTTTTTGAAGTCGGTTAAAAATAAAATAAAATAAATATTTAAGGGGGGCTCCCATACAACAAACTTGTTATAGATTATGGTATTTATTTTTTCTACTAAGGCTACAGAAAAAATAGTAGATTGTTCAACAAGGGACTAAAACAAGCCATAATGACACGAGATGTTTTAGCCACCCGAGCTAAGCGAGGGTGGCTAATAGTTCGAGTGTCATTATGGTTGTTTAGTCTCGCGTTAAACACTCTACTTTTCACTTTGAATGCGAGGAAAAGAAACGAAGTTCAATAAAAAATGACAATATTTATTATAACAATGTTTCTTACAATTACGTAATTTCGTTTATCCAACCTCAGAAAAATTCAAGGGTCAATTCGTACAATTCTTTACATTTAAATGTATAGTTTTCCCCTGAAAATTAAGCTGGGTCGGCATGGTTTGTATTTGAGAAGTAAGTTCAATATTTTAACTCGAAATCGAAGTAAAAGTTGGACAGAATGGATAGTATAGTAGAGACGCAGACCTTTCCTCAAAAAGGCTGCCGATGGTTATTTCATTAGGCTCATTCTCATCCCACGATGTTGATGGGCGTGGGTCAAATGTTGGTTGTGATTTCTGCTTTGAGGATATTTTAATTCCTTCAATATATTCCTTCGATAAATATTGTATTTATTTGGATTGACTATTTTATACACATAAATTCCTTTAATTCTTCTTCACTGGAAGATGATGATTACCTACTTATTTTGTCCGTAATTTATAGTGACACAATTAATTGGTCTAATTGGTGATTACAATTCAAGTTTAATACGAGTAATGGTAATTATCATTCAAAATTCTAATAGAAAATTAAAAGTTCCGTGTTTCTTTTCTTTTTTTAAAGTGACGTTTTAAATGCTTGCATATTTAGCCAACAGATTCAAACTTAAAAACTATTTTATTTAAGACTAATATGGACTTAAGGACCATGGATGATAAAATTAATTCATCTTTAATATTATTAAATACATTCGCATTCCTAATAATTAATCGTGTTTCATGAAATATAATCTTTTATTTTTATATTTTTGAGCAGCTGTAATTTTGAGGTTATTTCCACGCACCAAAAAGTTTGTATACCTTTCACTGAAAATGGCTACAAACCTCCATTCACAAACATCGTGATTGGCTGTTTGTGAATGGAGGGGTTTCCAAAGTAAATTAAAACAATTTTACTTTAATCCCTAGAGATTAATAAGGAGCTTTAGTCCCGATATGCAGAGACTAAAGTAACATTTTAAGAGCATGAGAAGTGAATTTTTTTTAAAATAAAATAAGGAAGAATTAAGAAACGTTAGAAGCTGCATTTGTTTTCCCTGGCATGGGAATCAAAACTTCTAGGGTACCTACTTCCAGTTGAATTAGAATCATGAAATTTGACAAGAAGAAAATTATGTAACACAATTTGTTTCGAATCGGTTCGCTATTCATAATCAGGAGAGCCACTTTTTGCAGTTATTAAACTAACCCTAATATATCTGTATCAATGTATGGGGACAATACTTTACCATTCATATCAAAGTTAAGTTCCCCCTCAATCTACTTATCTATCTTTTCGTTAGAGCAATATTCAGTGCAGTCATAATTTGTACGGAACCCTCAGTGCGCGAGCCCGATTATTTACCGGCTATTTTCTTAAAACACAATTAACTAAAAATTTAAAATTTAGTTCGCCTACTCATGCTATAATTTTGTTTCAGATTGATTTAGAAAAGACTACACCCACCAGACGAATTAGCAGTCCCGCTATGGATGACCCCCTGGTATGATTATATGACTTTATTTATCTACACACTGGTAATAATTAGGTCTTAAAACACTTGTGTGATCCTTTTCTAGAACTCGTCTTCGGCTCGTTTCAAAAAACCACGCTCGTATTTTGAGACCTCTTAACCAAGAGTTGCTTAAACTACTTATTATTTTATATTTAAAAATTCCCAAAATTTTGCTATAATCATTTATCTCGCTGCCGCAGTCGAGTAAAAAATAAAGTATCCCATAACCATCTTTCGATGTCCAGCACCGCTCCGTAAAATTAACAAAAAAAGAACACTAGGTACTGGCTAACACAAAAACTGTTTTATTATATAAATGAGCTTTTAAATAAAAAATCTTTAAATTAGATTTGTATAAATTCAAGATTATAAGTATTATATTACTACACTATTTTATTAACCGACTTCAAAAAAAGGAGGGGGTTCTCAGTTCGATTGTATGTTTTTTTTTTTTTTTTTTTTTTTTAATGTTTGTTACCTCATAACTCCGTCATTTATGAGTCGATTTGGAAAATTCTTTTTAGGTTCATGAATAGACATTTCAAGGTTGGTCCCATAAAATTTTGGTGAAGATCGGATGACGAGATCCATGAGGAATCGAAGGAATTCCTGAAATTTTATAGGCAGTCATAATATTTTTCATATATTTTCTAAAACTATTTAAGTATTTGCATATGGTAGTCATCATCTTCCAATGCTGAACTGATGATGGAAGGTACAACTTCTTAACGGTTAGGAGTTAGGAGATAATTAAAACGAGATGCATTCGTTCAAGACCTCCCTGATCACCCCGCCATAAGTATTTTATATGAATCACTAAAAAGCGAAAAAAAAAAATTTTTAACAAAAAAAAGAACCGACTTCAGTAAAACTAAAAATCCAAAAATAACCCGTTCAAGTACAGATTACATTTGACTCACCCTTTGAAGTCGGTGCCAAACCTCACGTAAACTTTAATATATAAATATAATAACAGTGGTTTGGGATCGACTTCAAAGGGTGAGTCAAATGTAATCTGTACTTGAACGGGTTATTTTTGGATTTTTAGTTTTACTGAAGTCGGTTCTTTTTTTTGTTAAAAATTTTTTTGTATGCTAATATTTAGCAAAATATGTGTATGTACCGGATAATATAACGTGACATCTAATTGTATCGTATTTTAAAGCAAATAAAGAATATTTCGCAATAAATTAAAACATAGATTCTACTCTTCAAACTGAACAACATTTGTTTAGCAACTTTAAATAAAAGTCAGTGTTCAGAATTTCATTATTTAAACAAATTAAATAGTATTTCAATGTACGCCGTCCAACATTGACATTCCCTGAGCATTGACATAGCTTTCACTCTACTAATATCGCAGATTTCGCAATACATTGTTTTTTTTTGACGTGACAACGTCTAATAAATTGATGAACGCCGGCCGCACATACGAAAAACATGACGTCATTGTAGTGATACTTTAAGATGACGTCATTGTAGTAATACTTTGTAGCGCCGTGGACATGACGTCATTGTAGCAATACACAAGCCTACGTCATCATGCTGTTCACAGATTCTCAAACTTTAAAATGTGGGAAGAGGGAAGAGGGAAGAGGGAAGAGGGAAGAGGGAAGAGGGAAGAGGGAAGAGGGAAGAGGGAAGAGGGAAGAGGGAAGAGGGAAGAGGGAAGAGGGAAGAGGGAAGAGGGAAGAGGGAAGAGGGAAGAGGGAAGAGGGAAGAGGGAAGAGGGAAGAGGGAAGAGGGAAGAGGGAAGAGGGAAGAGGGAAGAGGGAAGAGGGCAGAGGGAAGAGGGAAGAGGGAAGAGGGAAGAGGGAAGAGGGAAGAGGGAAGAGGGAAGAGGGAAGAGGGAAGAGGGAAGAGGGAAGAGGGAAGAGGGAAGAGGGAAGAGGGAAGAGGGAAGAGGGAAGAGGGAACAGGGAACAGGGAACAGGGAACAGGGAAGAGGGAAGAGGGAAGAGGGAAGAGGGAAGAGGGAAGAGCGAAGAGCGAAGAGCGAAGAGGGAAGAGGGAAGAGGGAAGAGGGAAGAGGGAAGAGGGAAGAGGGAAGAGGGAAGCGGGAAGGGGGAAGAGGGAAGAGGGAAGAGGGAAGAGGGAAGAGGGATTCATATCAATAAATATTCTACCGAGAATAAGACGTTGTCACGTAAAATCTTCCTTCGCCCGTAAAACCGACTTTACAGGCAACCATTTTTTGTCTAAACATTATTCTACAAAATTATCATTTAATACACGTTATTTTCAGAAGTTGCTTAACAAATGTTGTTCAGTTTGAAGGGTAGATGCTTGGGTTGGGATGGGTCTATGCTTTAATTTATTGCTCCTATTACAGGCAACACCCGGTATGAATGAAAAGCCCGATCTTATTCTGCCAATTAATGACCACACATTTCCTGCAGATGAACTACCATCGCCTAAACAACCGCTCATCACTGGACAATCTACAAGACAACGACGACGCCGCTACATCATGCGACGTCCACTCTCTCCCCTTCGACCAGTCGTCCATCGCGCCCAGCGAAGACATGTCCATCACGTGCATCAAGAAGAACAAGAAGCATCCTAGGAGAGACCAGAGGGATATACAACATATGCGGGACTTGGATATGTGGAATGCCAGTGACGTTGAAGTTATGCAGGTAAGCAAGCATAACATAGCGCCAAACAAAGATATAGCCATCACCTACATCAAGAACAAGAAGCATCCTAGGAGGGACCAGAGGGATATACAACATATGCGGGACTTGGATATGTGGAATGCTAGTGACGTTGAAGTTATGAAGGTAAGCAAGCATAAACATAGCGCCAGTCAAAGATATGTCCATAAACTGCATTGAAAATAACAAGAAGCATCCTAGGAGGGACCAGAGGGATAGACAACATATGCGGGACTTGGATATGTGGAATGCCAGTGACGTTGAAGTTATGCAGGTAAGCAAGCACAAACATAGCGCCAGTCAAAGATATGTCCATAAACTGCATTGAAAATAACAAGAAGCATCCTAGGAGGGACCAGAGGGATATACAACATATGCGGGACTTGGATATGTGGAATGCCAGTGATGTTGAAGTTATGCAGGTAAGCAAGCATAAACATAACATAGCGCCAAACAAAGATTTAGCCATCACCTACATCAAGAACAAGAAGCATCCTAGATAGTAGGATTAATAACGGGACATAATACTCTGAACAAACACCTCTTCAATTTAGGTATAACAGACAGCCCAGTATGCAGAGCATGCATGGAGGCAGAAGAAACCACCAAACATATTCTACTAGATTGCAAACAGGTAGAAGGATACAGGATGAAATACCTAGGATCTCCAAGTACCGTACACGAAGCCATAAGCAACATCAAGGCTTTGCTTAGGTTCGTGGAGGAGCTGGGGTGGTTGGAGTAGCGCTACCCCCTTTTCACGCAAAATAGGCACGTTGGATGTCGACTTGCGGAAAATGCCCAGCGCAACTAACTAACTAAGGAGGGACCAGAGGGATAGACAACATATGCGGGACTTGGATATGTGGAATGCCAGTGACGTTGAAGTTATGCAGGTAAGCAAGCACAAACATAGCGCCAGTCAAAGATATGTCCATAAACTGCATTGAAAATAACAAGAAGCATCCTAGGAGGGACCAGAGGGATATACTGTATATCCCTTGTATATCATATACAACATATGCGGGACTTGGATATGTGGAATGCCAGTGATGTTGAAGTTATGCAGGTAAGCAAGCATAAACATAGCGCCAGTCAAAGATATGTCAATAAACTGCATTGAAAACAACAAGAAGCAGTCTAGGAGGGATCAGAGGGATATACAACATATGCGGGAGATGGATATGTGGAATGCCAGTGATGTTGAAGTTATGCAGGTAAGCAAGCATAAACATAGCGCCAGTCAAAGATATGTCAATAAACTGCATTGAAAATAACAAGAAGCAGTCTAGGAGGGACCAGAGGGATATACAACATATGCGGGACTTGGATATGTGGAATGCCAGTGACGTTGAAGTTATGCAGGTAAGCAAGCATAAACATAGCGCCAGTCAAAGATATGTCAATAAACTGCATTGAAAACAACAAGAAGCAGTCTAGGAGGGATCAGAGGGATATACAACATATGCGGGAGATGGATATGTGGAATGCCAGTGACGTTGAAGTTATGCAGGTAAGCAAGCATAAACATAGCGCCAGTCAAAGATATGTATGTCAATAAACTGCATTGAAAATAACAAGAAGTATCCTAGGAGGGATCAAAGGGATATACAACATATGCGGGATATGGATATGTGGAATGCCAGCGACGTTGAAGTTATGCAGGTAAGCAAGCATAAACAGCGTCAAACAAAGATATAGCCATCACCTACATCAAGAAGAACAAGAAGCATCCTATAGGAGGGATCAGAGGGATATACAACATATGCGGGATATGGATATGTGGAATGCCAGTGACGTTGAAGTTATTTATTTATTTATTTATTTATTTAAACTTTATTGCACACAATACACAGGTAAACGTACAAATGGCGGACTTAATGCCATAAGGCATTCTCTACCAGTCAACCATAGGATTAAACAGAAACATTTGTATGGTGCAGGGTCTTTTATGTTTTTTTTTTTTTTTTTTTTTTTTATTTATTCAAAACAAGGAACTTATGATCTAGTACATAAAGTACGGTGAGCGAAAACCGCGCACGGTTTATATGTCACCGCGTTATCACTCGCTTACAGCCTATCACAATATTACATAAATTATCTTGGCAAACCGTACACCCGACTTTATCACCTTACAAATAAGGTTGATATGACCAATATGTAATCTGTTACATGAAACAATTAAATAACACATAAGTAATATACCTCATATGCAAATATATATATATATATATATATATGTATATACCTATATATATAACATAAACGTACATAAATATGACATACAATATACTTACTTATATAATAAATGTACCTTGTGTGAATCATTATGCTGACAGTTCGTCATATAGCTTATCGGAGAAATGCTTGCGCAACATGTGCTTGAAGGTTAGCTTGCTTTGCGCTTGCCTGATGGGAAGCGGTAGATCATTCCAAAGCCGAACTGCTTCAGCTGTGAAAGAGTGCGTCATGAAACTAGTGCGGTAAAGGGGGACATTGAGTTTGAGATTCCGTGAGGTGCGAAGATTACCGCCTGGTCGGGCAATTACAAAAGAAAATTTGGATCTTAGGTAGTCGGGCGCAGCTGGATCGAATAAGATAGAATATAGTGTGGACAAGACTCGTAATGACCTACGTTCACGAATTGGAAGCCAGTTTAGTTGACGGCGAAAAGCAGAAATATGGTCATATTTACGAAGTCCGAAAATAAATCTTATGCAGTTGTTAAGTAGACGATCCAGTCTGCTCAATGAAGTCTGAGTAAGATTAGTGGTACACACATCAGCATAGTCGACTATAGGTAACACGAGGGCCTGTATAAGGAGAGTCTTAGTACTGATGGGGAGAAAGTGCTTAAACCGGTAAAGCGACCTCAGCGTGTTGGTGACTCTGCGACAAACGTCCGAGACCTGAGGCTCCCACGAGACACCACTATCCAAGATCAGACCCAGGTTTTTTACTTGCGATTCCAATGGTATTTGTACGTCTTCGAACTGGACTGGCGCTAGGCACGTCAGGTCTGCTGTAGAGAGTAATCGGGGACTCCCGAGCACGATGGCCTGACATTTAGACGGGTTCACGGCGATCCCAAAATTGCGTGACCACGCTGAAATGTGGTTCAAGTCTTGATTGATATCCGCGACTGCACGATCCAAATCACTAATTTTAGCTTGAGTGTACAGCTGCAGGTCATCAGCATACAAATGGTAAGAGCAGACGATGTGAGACGCGATTAAATTTATAAAAATTGAGAAAAGGAGTGGAGATAGAATGCCGCCTTGTGGAACACCAGAAGTGAGTTCACACCAGTCCGAAAAAGTAGATCGATCAGCGCGTACCATCTGACGGCGTTCTTGAAGGTAGGAGGCAAACCAATCAGCCACTGGAGACGAGATATTTAATTTATCAAGTGTAGCTAGTAAAAGGTCATGATTAACCGCATTAAATGCGTTTGAAAAGTCGATCAAGACCAGCACTGTCACTCGAGTTGATTCCATACCTTGCCGCACATCTTCAACAACTTTAAGCAAGGCGGTTGTTGTACTGTGGCCAGGGCGAAAACCAGATTGGTATGGAGAGAGCACGTGGTTAGAGTAGATGTGGGCAGATAACTGTTTGTGGACGACTGCTTCTAAGACTTTAGACAAGAAAGGGAGAATAGAGATAGGTCGAAAATCCTTTAGTAAACTGGGGTTGGAAACTTTTTGCAAAGGGATAACATAGGCATTACGCCATAAAGAAGGAAAAACCCCAGAAGACAGAGAAAGGTTAATAACATGTGTAATAACCGGGACAATACATTCCAAGATGCATACTATCATGACTCTGCTCAGCTCATCGTGACCAACAGCGTTAGACTTGATCGACAATATTATTTTATGGATTTCATCATCAGTGGCTAAGGTAAAAGTGAAAGGCGTTTTGGACGGACTTGGTAGCGCTGAAATCTGTGAAATACACAGGGCTTTGGTGGCAGTGTCTAAAGAGGTAGACTTGGCAAAATGGGAATTTAAATCATTCAACGATATTGAGGATAACACGCTACAGTCCTTTTTAGGTTTACCAATCCCGAGCGTATTTAAAAATTTCCATGTTTCGGCTGGTGATGCAGAAACAATGCTATCATGGATATATTTACGTTTCGCTGCTCTCACCATTTGATTACACCGGTTCCGCGCAGCTTTAAAGATACACCAGTTTTCGTCGCAACGGTCACGCTTAAATTTTCGGAACGCCCTATCCCGCCTTGTCATAGCCATGCGGACCCCAGTGGTGATCCACGGCGCGGGCGGACGTTTCAGTTTCACAGACCGTACGGGTGCATGGGTGTCGTATAACTTTAAAACACCCGACTTAAGAGCATCTACTGCCTCGTCCACGGTCGGTGCTGAAAGTGTTGCCGTCCAGTCTTGGCGGTGTGCATCGCGCATTAATGCATCTTTGTCCAACCTAGCGAAGCCTCGTAGACGTACAAACACATTCTGTGGTTTGGGTGGCCGAATTCGGTAACTTAAAAATATTAAATCGTGGCGTGAAAACCCAGGTGCTGATAGCTGACCAAATTTTTCAACATGGTCTCTGGAGGAAGTGAGAATTAGGTCCAGCCACGTATCGGACGTATCATTATTATGATGGGTAGCCTCTAGTGGAAGCACGGTGAGATCAGCAGCAGTTATGGTCCGATTAAAGCTTTGTGTTCTAGAGGTGTCCTTCAGAAGATCCGTATTAAAGTCGCCCAGAAACAGTTGATGAGCATAGTCAAGTTATGCAGGTAAGCAAGCATAAACATAACGTTAAACAAAGATATGACCATAACTTGCTATTAAAAAGAACAAGAGCATCCTAGGAGGGATAAGAGGTATGATTCCGTTGAGCATGGATGGGCGATTTTTTGTTTTGTTGTTTTTCTTTTTTTTCTCAGATTTCAATAAAATTTGGTGAGTTGGTAAAGTTGCTTATTCTATGGTAAGCCCAATTTCACTCTGTTATACAATTTTTTCCATTGAGTTACACAAAATGTATGTAAATTTCGTAAGTACGCAAGGTACGTAACTAAACTTAATGACAAAATGAAAAAATAAATAAATCGTCAACAAAACAAAAATATTGGTTTACGGGCCAATTTATGTAATACATTTTGTGTAATTCGATGGAGAAAAAACTATAAGACATAGAGTGAAATTGGGCCTTAATTGGGCTTATGTACCATCATCATTCGCTTGCCCTTATCCCATTTATTTGGGGTCGGCGCAGCATGTTTTCTTCCTCCATTCTTCCCTATTACTCGTCATCTCGTCGTTTACTTCCTTCTTATTAACCGACTTCAAAAAAAGGAGGGGGTTCTCAGATCGGTTGTATGTTTTTTTTTTTTTTAATGTTTGTTACCTCATAACTCCGTCATTTATGAGTCGATTTGGAAAATTCTTTTTAGGTTAATGAATAGACATCTCAAGGTTAGTCCCATTAAATTTTGGTGAAGATCGGATGACGAAATCCATGAGGAATCGAAGGAATTCCTGAAATTTTATAGGCACTCATAATATTTTTCATATATTTTCTAAAACTATTTAAGTATTTGCATATGGTAGTCATCATCTTCCAATGCTGAACTGATGATGGAAGGTACAACTCCTTAACGGTTAGGAGTTAGGCGATAATTCAAACAAGATGCATGCCTTCAAGTCCTCTCTGATCACCCCGCCATAAGTATTTTATATGAATCACTAAAAAGCGAAAATAAAAAAAAATTTACAAAAAAAAGAACCGACTTCAGTGAAACAAAAGCCAAAAATAACCCGTTCAAGTACAGATTACATTTGACTCACCCTTTGAAGTCGGTGCCAAACCTCACGTAAACTTTAATATATAAATATTATAATAACTGAGTGGTTTGGGATGGGATCTATTTCAAAGGGTGAGTCAAATGTAATCTGTACTTGAACGGGTTATTTTTGGTTTTTAGTTTCACTGAAGTCGGTTCTTTTTTTTGTTAAAATTTTTTTTCATATCATCTTTCACACAATCCATCCATCTTTTCTTTGGCCTTCATCTTCTTCTATATCCGTCCACGCTCATGCTTAACGCTTTTCTGGTTACGTGGCTTTCCTCTCTTCGCATCACGTGCCCATACCATGATAGTCGGTTAGCTTGCAGCTTCTCCCTAATTGGTGCTTCTTTCAGACTTCCTCTTACATATTCATTTCTTATTCTGTCCATTCTTGTCACCCCACACATCCATCGTAACATTCTCATCTCTGCCACATGTAATCTCATTTCATCCGTCCCTTTTACTGCCCAACACTGATCCATACATGACGACAGGTCTTAAAATGCTTTTGTATATTTTGCCCTTGAGCCGAAGCGGCATATTCGGTTTTTGACATCCCGTTCAATGCCGCCGTCACTCTGTATAATTGAACCGAGGTATCTGAAATCGGAGCAGACTGGCTGATACTTGATCCAGTTTCATGGCCGCAAAACTGGAAAGACCGCCGAAATCGAAAAACATATGTTCCGTTTTGGATCTGCTGATCTCAGCCCAACATTTTCCAGTTTTTGCCACCATTTCTCCAGTCTGCTCTGGACCTCGAGTTCGTTTTCACCGACAAGGACGATGTCATCGGCGAATAGCATACACCAGCCAGGGCGCCTCCTGAATGTCCGATGACAAAGCATCCATAATAAGCAGGAAGAGGTAAGGGCTTAAAGCTGAAATTGGGCTTACCATTACCCAACTCGCCAAATTTTATTGAAATCTGAGAAAAAAGAAATCGACAACAGAATAATTGATGATTTGTGCAGGTAAGCGAAAATCTCCCACAATCTCTAAATATTAATACGAGTCTGCAAAAGGCGGTGTTAGGTACCTGTTATGTTCCGAAATAGCGTTGAATATTGCGATAATAGGACCCGTGGCAACAAATAACTGCTCTGTTACTCCCCCGTCGGGAGAAGAAAGGATCACCCAAAGTATTTACGTTTAGCGTGGTTTGGCGAAGTTCTGTGCCATTAGGTATATTATAAGTCGTTTGCATTACGTAGATGCCACGAGTTCGGTCTTAGCCAGGGTTGCCAGATCGAATAACCTTATCATCGGGAGAAACAACATTTTTTTCGGGATTTTGTGACTTTGGTCGGGAGTAACAAAAATTTAATCATCAACATCATCAAACATCGTCGTTCGCTGCCGATAGAAACAAAAAAAAACATAAAATGGTTTTCTCATTATTATAATTTTATCTTTACCGTAAAACCGTGAATGTATGTATGTATTTATTGTTTATTATATTTATGTATTTATTTGTTTTTATGTATATATTATTATTATTATTTTCCGATTTTTGCACCGCCTAATAACAAAATTTTATTTTTTCAATTTCTCCACTACCCAAAGGTTGTCTGGAAGAGATCGCTCTTTAGCGATAAGACCGCCTGTTGTTTACCTCTAATTGTAATGTCTTGCATTGTATTTCTCCTGTATATTTTATGCGGTGTGCAATAAAGAGTACCTACTTGTATTGTATTGTAGTAGTCTAAAAAAAATAAGGTAGGTACTTATGGAAACATTAGCAGTGGTATTTCCTTCTAAAATCAAATTTTTATAAAATGAAATTGTTTTTCGGGAGATTTTTTACTTTGTCGGGAGTCGGGAGGACATACTAAAATTTGGGAGAATCCCGCCAAATCCCGACCATCTGGCAACCCTAGTCTTAGCGGCGAGCGGGGCAGCGACCATGCCACGTACACCGCGCGCTCTGAAGTGTCATTTTTCCTAGTCGCCTCATACATCAGCACGATTTTGTTTTTGCCGCTCGACGCTCACCGCTGCCCGCGCAAAATCGTGGCATTTCCGCGAGTAGCCAGAGATTACGTACGGTATTCGCGGGTTGGAATGGAAGCAGCGAAAAAAATAGCTGAGGAAAACGCATAATTAAGACGCGGAATCCGAATTACGTATAAGTTATAAATCTCATCATCATAAATTTAAGAGCTAATACGCTCTTGTCGGTGGAGTAATTTCAATGCATCTCGTTCTTGCGCCTTCTCCTTGACAGCCACAGACCACCCCCACTAGACGGAGCATGTAAGGCGACCCGCGCGCACCAACGATATGGTACGGCGGAACATTAAAGTATCAACACGGTGGCCACCGTTTAGTTGCGTCCATGTTTATGAGGTCTCTCTACACCACTTAACACTACAATTTACCATGTTATTTATTTAATTTCTTTTTTCGTTGACGTACGCATGGATCATAAACATGGACGCAACTAAACGGTGGCCACCGTGTTGATACCTTAATGTTCCGCCGTACCATATCGTTGGTGAGCGCGGGTCGCCTTACATGCTCCGTCTAGTGGGGGTTGTCTGTGTTGACAGCCATGGTACGACACGACGTTCACCTTCTTCATTTGTTCCATATAAGGCTAAGGTCTCCTATCCGACGCTTTGCGCAGCGTACAGCGTGTTTCCATACTAATGATAAATATGAATAGATAAATAATATGGAAAGACGCTGTACGCTGCGCATAGCGTCAGATAGGAGACCTTAGCCTAAGCTCTCCTTGGTCTTCCATACAATCTAATTAAGTCATTTTCCAAAACTAGGTGTAATAACCTACCAAAAAATATGGCCAATTCTAATAACGAATGTTGTCAACAGAACCTCCTAAGCCGGAGCGGCAACCACAACGAGCAGTTTAAATGGGAGGCCATAGCCACCGCCAGAGGGCTCTGCACGCTTACCGACAACTGCGGCTGCGCAGACTGCAAGCACGCGAAGTACTTGAACGGGGTATCGGATGGAGACGGTGGGATGCACGCTGCACAGCTGATCAGCGCTGTTAGCGTGGGTTGTGCGGTGCAGTAGGGTGTCACTGTCAGGTAATTCCAGCTAGATAACATGGACTAACAGACTCATCTCAAGACGATGTTGTCAAGCTAGGTACACGTCCGCTGGTTCGAGTGCCCGTGCACGCCAGCACAAGCACACGCTAGGCGCTGGGGCAGTGCGCTACCTAGAGCCTAGCAACACGATGTAGCTGTAAGGCTAATGAGTAAGCCATGATTTACAATACGATACGTATGATGTTGGAGAACATGTCAGGTAGATAAGATTCATCCAAATTGAACAAGGATTCAACAACATACCTATACGTAAACATAAACATAAGCATAATACATAGGTACATACTTGAGCGGGGTATCGGATGGCGATGCTGTGCTTGCTGCACAGCTGATCAGCGCTCTCAGCCTGCAGTAGGCAGTCAGAGTACATTCCCCAAATATGGACAAGGATTCAACAACATAAGCATAAACATAATCATAAACAGATAAACAATTATTTTGTCATTTTTTATACCTATACATTATCCCACTTGAGTGTTTTTTTATCTAATAAGAACCTCTGCCTATCTGATTGGAGTTGATATTGTTTCACAGTTTTTAATCAAATGTCGGTAAAATGTTAGGTTAAGTTTACGATTCGCGCCAAAATAAAATTCATAGACAAAGTGGCATTAAATTTTTTTTAGTTTGTCTCCTCAAACGCTCCATAAAAGTTTTGGGAAAATAAAATCATAAAAAATATATACGATTGACTGAGTTTTTTTTTATCTAATTCCCAATATTATTTAATTAATTAATATGCAGATTCCGGTAGGATAACGTATTGCACAGATGAAATTTGATGTAATTATCTACTTGTGTACTTACTGAATCTGCAAAAAGTGCATTTTGTTTAAGTTAAAAATGTATAAAAATTGGCCCACCTGAATGAGAAGTGTTGAAAAGCAAACTAACTTCAGCTTTTATCTTAAATTGCTTACAGTTTTCGTAAGTCATATAAAAGCTGAACAATTAGAGTGATTGTGCCAATATGGTCTGAGTAGATGTAAAAGATGATGAGTATTTTTACAAGAAAATTTTTAAGAGTAAAGTCGAAATTTAGATATACTCACACTTTGTCTGAAATGTAATTAAACAAACACTGGTAATATTAAGTGGTGATCACAAAGTTTTCTGGGTCGGTTTTAGTAATTTGAGCAGGGATACGTGATAAAACAGAGCTGCTATTTAGGTCCCTGGATTACAGCGAAAATACGTGACTTGATAACTTTTCACACCTACGCGGCGAACGTGGTAAATGACGTCGGATATAAAATGGCGACCGAACTTACCAGATGTTCTATAACAAGTGTGTTATAAATTTCAGTGACCTTACAGGGTTTCAAGTATCTAAATATAAAAAGGTGGTTATATATTTAAACATATATTTAAATGAAATAATTGAAAGTTGTCCCTTGTCTCAACTTTTTCGGTCTCCTGATGTCTGCTTCTACTTTAAGATCGTGTCAATTGATTCTGGACTGTATTACATTTTATTATTTATTAGTATGTATACGTCACGTACAAATTAAAAAAGAGATTTCTCATAACGATAAACTTAATCATAAAGCTTTCCAGAAAACTTTGGGGTTACGCTTAGAAGTAGTACGTATACTTATTGTATGGTTAAGTCGTCAATTTGTCTATTTTGTGGGATCGCGTTCGGAGCTTGTATCTAAATTTGGACACAACGTAAAACCAAAGTTCAACTCCCATGAGAGTCAGTCGAATGTTGAAAGCGCATTTGGCGCGCTAGCCCAGACTGATGTTGTAATTAGTGTGGGAAATATCAGCTCAGGGTGTGTGTTGCATATGGTACCTTAAATAGGTACAGTTAAATTGTGTATAGTAAAAACCTGGTAATTGCTTAGTTGATCGTTCGATACCTTAAATGACTGTCGACTCTACCACTAACTTTAGATGATATTTTTAATACAGAAATCTCGATGTTAGATGATTCTAGCATAGACAATTGTGATTACCTTTATCTGTTAAAATTCCGAGAGTATTTAAAATTGTCCGGATGTACATTTGGGCGGTAGGTACATATTTCGAAAGGAAGTTTCACCGAAAGAAACATTATATTATAATGCTTTTGAAATTGTACGCTTTGAAAGTCATTTAGGTACTCAACAGATAAAGAAAAGAACCCAAATTTAGCGAACATGATTTTAAAGAAGGGAAATCTTTCGGAGAAATGTCTTTTCGGAATTACTATCCGTGACCTATCGGGCTATTGGTAGATTAAGAACAAACAACAGTCAAATTGTATGGAGACATAACGGTGTAGTATAGTTTAATTATACATTTTGTAATGGTAATTTTGAACTTGTATTTTGTACCTACTCTGTAATAATAAGACGCAAATGAACTTATGATAACCATACAGCCTTCTAGTCAGTTCCTATTATATTTCAACTCATTATAATTCGCTAGTTTAATTACATGTTAATTTAGTTTTTGACTCACCATCATTTTAAGTCTATGATTTTAACGAAAAATTATTACTCTGATGATTCAAATGTATGTTATGTATTATTTCTAAATAAAGTATCTCAAAATGGCTGGTGATGTCTTCGTAGCTTCACAGAATGAAATAAGTACCAATTTTAGATGAAATTGTGTTAGGTTATATGTTATTCGGTGTTTTGTAGCCGACAGCATTATACATGCATCGGGGGAACTTTTGTGTTGAAATAAAAATTATTGTGGTGTATAATGCATTTTCATGGTGTGCTGAAACCCTTAACCATTCTTCCTACGCGTATAATTACTTTTTTTTGCATTTCCAACAGCTGAAAGCCGTCCGATGCTACAAAAGCCTAGGATACTTAAATTCCAAAATCAGTTTTATATGGAGAGGGGTTATTCAGGAAAAAACAACAACGTGATGCAGGATTTGGGTACCTATCCAAAAATGGTTTAGAGGTTACTTTTTACCAAACAACGGTAAAGTAAAAAAATAAAATTGGGCAAGTGCGAGTCCGACTCGCGCATGAAGGGTTCCGTACCATAAAACAAGTTTGTTGTATGGGAGAGCCCCTAAAATATTTATTTTATTTTATTTTTAGTATTTGTTGTTATAGCGGCAATAGAAATACATCATCTGTGAAAATTTCAATTGTCTAGCTATCACCGTTCTTGAGATACAGCCTGGTGACAGACGGACGGACGGACGCACGGACAGCGAAGTCTCAGTAATAGGGTCCCATTTTTACCCTTTGGGTACGGAACCCTAAAAAGCGGGCAAAGTTGCGGGTTTCTTCTAAGCTAGACTCTAGTAACCAAATAAAAGTCGCAAAAAAGAGCAAAGTAACTAGTCACTGGACCATAGTAGGTCGATGTGATCTGCCGGAGCTTAAGGCCGTCGACTGGCAAGAAACCGCACTTGACTGGTCTCGACCAGCGGCAGACGCTTGTATTAGAAGCCAAGACTCACCTTGGGTCGCTGCACCAGATTAAGGCTCACGCAGGACGATTTGGTCCATACTCCTATTTCCTTTTTGGCATAGATTTACTTGATACAACGCGTCTGATAAATGTGGATGAGTAGTCCTCCATAATGAACTAATTCTAGGCCGTGCAATTCTGCAGCACACCTACTAGAAAAAAACCGGCCAAGTGCGAGTCGGACTCGCGCAATCTTAACTGGCCGGGTTAAGTTAAGTTTGCACCTGAACTGTATGGCGCCGGACACAAATGAGTTGCAAAGTTAACGCAAACGATTAGGTTTGTTGTATGGGAGCCCCCTTAAATATTTATTTTATTCTGTTTTTTAGGGTTCCGTAGCCAAATGGCAAAAAACGGAACCCTTATAGATTCGTCATGTCTGTCTGTCCGTCTGTCTGTCCGTCTGTCCGTCCGTATGTCACAGCCATTTTTTTCCGAAACTATAAGAGCTATACTGTTGAAACTTGGTAAGTAGATGTATTCTGTGAACCGCGTTAAGATTTTGGGCAAAAATAAAAAACTAATAATAAATATTGGGGGCTCCCCATACTTAGAACTGAAACTCAAAATTTTTTTTCATCAAACACATACGTGTGGGGTATCTATGGATAGGTCTTCAAAAATGATATCGAGGCTTCTAAAATATTTTTTTTCTAAACCGAATAGTTTGCGTGACAGACGCTTCCGAAGTGGAAAAAAGTTCCCCCGCCCCCCTCTAACTTCTAAAATAAGAAAATGAAAAATCTAAAAAAACATGATGTACATTACTATAAAAACTACCAACGAAAATTGTTTTGAACGAGATCTAGTAGTTTTTTTTAATACCTAACTTTGCACCTAATTTATATGGGGCGCTATACCTACATACCAGGTGAAAACTTAACTTAACCACTTAGGGATGGAAAGTGTTTAGTACGGAACCCTCGGTGCGCGAGTCTGACTCGCACTTGGCCGGTTTTTTAGTATTTGTTATAGCGGCAACAGAAATACATCATCTGTGAAAACTTCCACTGCTAGACAGTTGTCATCAGACATATATGAACGTGACGCATTAGAAAAATCACTACTTATCATAATAAACGGAATAAAAAGTAGTAAGTGGTCTCAATTAATAACATAAAGTCTACTCAAACGCTGTCAAAAAAACCATCACAGTCTGTGGTAGTATCTGAAACGCTCCGTTCTATGCAGACTTTAGGAGTCATCAATTATATTATTTAAAATAAGTTTATTTGAGTTTGTAAAGTTACCAGGTCTAAACTGAGTTTATTTCAGTTAGTAAAGTTTTTGTTCATTTAAATTAATAACAAGTCAGCCAGCAAAGAAACTTATTTTACAGATGCATGGAAATAAATTAATAATATTGTAAAGTTTTTAATCACGCTCCGTTTCATCAAAACCTAACCGATCTACGCTTCGCTTGTCATCAATCGAACATAACAACGCTCCGAAATCTTATAATAAACTGTGATTTAAACAATTATTTTTAACCCTTAAAGGTGAATTGGGTGCAAAATGAGTGGTCCTAACGGCATGCTATACGGTGGAGACGAAATCGGTGCTCTGGTGTTTGACCCCGGCCATCACAGTTTGCGAGTAGGTTATGCCCAGGAAGATACTCCGAAAGCTGATATCCCGGCTGTTGTAGGCGTAGGACCAGCCACACACATTCCTGAAAGTGAAGAGAAGGTCCCTGATGGCAATGTCACTCAAAGCGGTAAGTATTTTCAGTTAAAAATGTGACCAAACATTATTTTGTGCTCAGTCCAATGTTTGGGTGCCAAATTAGTTGGATCATTTTATTTTTTGCATTGACATGACACACAACTTGGACGTTAATATGTTAGTCAGTGGGGGAAATTTAAATCTTTACCTTTTTCACTATTATCGCTAACACACAACAAGGTTTAATATATTAGTGTTACCGTTACTGCATTCATAGGATCCTAAAAGATTGAGTTATAAAGATTGGTTGATTGTATAAAATATTTTTAACTGTAATAATATATTGACTATATAAAAACATTTAAAAAGTCTTTCTCACAAATTTGTGAACCTTCTGTACAGACTACCAAACCTTTGAAACAGAGACTAAATACTAACCAAATTAAGATATCTTTTGTTTGAAGTTAAAATGTATGCAATCCATTTTTATTTATTTATTTATACATGGAGAACCAACAGCTTAACCAGCTGCTAGTAGTGACGTAACTAGTAATACAGCCAATTATAGGATCTTGTATATAGCAACATTAAGTTAAACAACACGCACAGTTTTAAATCACATAATTATACCATGTTAACAGCAACCAGTACTAAAATACAGAAACTAAATTATGAAGTTGGAACAAAGTTGCACAATTAGTACCTAATTAATTACCATACATCTGGGTTTTAGGAGGTTTCAGTATCCCATCAGTAGGCGTCAAACCATTTGTGCTCTGAAAACCCGATGTATGTTAATTACAATGTATTTTTATCCCTAATTTTCAACGAGTATAGAGTGATAAAGGCAAAAAAATTACCGATGCTAAATTGACAGCATACTGATATTTAACGGTTAAGGCTGATTTAGACGATGCCAATTTTCAGCCGCCTAAATTACGGCGCCTCGAAAAGGCACCGTGTAAACACTTTCCGCGCCATTTTTTCGCCGCATGCCAGCGCTGGCGCGGAATAGAACACGAGCCTATTTTTCGGCGCCAGTGACCCCCCCTCCGCGTCTCTCGCTGCCACTAATGACTGGTACTGAAAAAAAGCACCGTGTAAACACGACTGGCGGCGAGATTTAGGCGGCTGAACATAGTCATTGTGTAAACGGTCGGAGGTGTGCTGTGCGGTAATCACTGGCGCCGTAATTTAGGCGGCTGAAAATTGGCATCGTCTAAATCAGCCTTTATCTTTAAAGAGATATCAAATTGATAATCACAACTTATAATAAAATAATAATAATAATGCCTTCTTATTCTGAACTGATTTCTACAAGGTTGTGTTTCGTTAGAGTATATCCCTCAGTTCAGCGTGCCTCCTGGCAAAGGCCTCCTCTAGCTGTTTCCACTGTACTCTATCGCGGGCCACCCTCCTCCAGTTGGGCCCCGCTGTAAGTTTTAGCTCATCCTCCCATCTTCTATGTTGTCTGCCTCTACTTCGCTTGCAATTTCTGGGGTACCAGTCAGTGATTATTCTGCTCCACTTTCCCTGTTTTTCTCTCATCATGTGGCCAGTCCACCTCCACTTTTGCTGGTCAACTTTGGTAAGGATATCTGCCACTTTTGTCATTGCCCTTAGTTGGTTGTTTCTTATTCTGTCCCTTTTGCATGTCCCTGTCATGCTTCGTTCCATGGCTCTTTGGCAATATTGCAGTTTATTCCTCTGTTGTTGTGTCAGTGCCCAAGTTTCACAACCATATGTTATGCAAGGTAGAATACAAGTGTTAAATACTCTTCTTTTGACTGAGATACTTAATTCTCTGGATTTCATGACCTCCTTCAGAGACCAATATTTCCTCCATCCACTGGCTATTCTTAGATTGATCTCTTTGTTTGATTGATCTTTGGGGGATATGAGCTGGCCCAGGTATGAGTACTCATCTACGTATTCTAGTATGTGGTCACCAGCTTTTATTTGTATTTGTTCTGAATTTGTAAGTAGTTTTGTTTTTGACATGTTCATTGTCAGACCCACTTTGGAACTTTCTTTGCTTAAAGCTTGGATCATAACTTCGAGTTTATTTGGACTTTCCTCGAACAGAACTATGTCATCCGCAAATCTCAGGTGGTTTATTTTTATTCCATCAATATTTAGACCCAAGTCTGACCAATCCAGTTTTCGGAAAATGTTCTCTAGAACCGCACAAAACAGCTTTGGGGACAATGGGTCGCCTTGTCTCACTCCTCTTCTTATTTTGAACTCAGGTCCCACCGCTTCCAGCTGTATTCTAGCTTTGCTGTTTGTGTATATACACAACCACAATTTAGGATACACTAACTTAATAATTCAACTTTGAGGTTTAATAAGTCTTTTGTTTCATGTAAAAGCTTAACACGTTTATGGATACTACTTTCAATTAAGCGCTGTTAGACCTTAACAGCAAAAACGCCTATAGGTGTACTGTCCCGTAATGTGCTAATCATACCCCTGTATTTTTTTGTATTATTGTTTTAGTTTGTTCTAGTATCCATAGTACAAGCTATGCTTAGTTTGGGACTAGGTTGATTTGTGTAAGATTGTCCCTTAATATTTATTTATTTATCTTTATTTTGGGTGTATAAATATAACAGTGTATGTTTAAGCTTCTACATACACCGTTATATTTTTGTATGTATGTTCTTTAGGAACGAAGGCAGGTGGCGAGCTGCGACACTACATTGATGTCACTGAGCTCCATGTGCCGCGGCCCGGCATGGAGGTTCAGACATACATGAAGGACGGGCAGGTAGACAACTGGGAGCTGTTCGAGAAGATGCTCGACTATTGCTATGCTAAGGTACAAATTATTTAATTATCGGAAAAAGTCCTGACTGGGTTCTCATTTAGTAACATTTTCTTATTAATGTGCAGTTAGCATTTTCTGATACAATTTTTTTTTTTTATTGTGGTAATTTTCCTGACTTAAATTATCACATGCTTATTCACCGTGTTTTTTTTTATTTGCGTTAACTTGGAGGACGCAATCAATCATGGATCAGGCGCAGATACCAGACGCATGGAGGCTTAGTACCATAGTACCTCTTTACAAAGGTAAGGGCAGTAAATACGACTGCAATAACTATCGTGGAATAAAGCTGATGTGCCACACTATGAAGCTGTACGAAAGAGTCATCGACGCACGGTTGAGATCGGAATGTGCTCTGTCCACCACCCAGTACGGCTTTGTACCTGGCTTATCCACGATTGATCCGATGTTTGCCATAAACACGGTTGCACAGGAATATGGAGCAAAGAAAAAACCCCTGTACGTCGCGTTCCTTGACATGGAAAAGGCCTTTGATCGGGTGCCTCGTCCAACTATCTGGTGGAGTCTTCGCAAGAATAATATCCCAGAAAGGTATATCGAAATTGTAGCCGACATGTACAAGGACGCGAAATCATACATTCGTACAACAGTAGGACAAACAGACCCTATAGCAGTTACCGAAGGGGTGCATCAAGGTTCTGTGCTCAGCCCTTATCTTTTTTGCTTGGTGATGGACGCCCTTACTGAGAACGCTCAAAGCCTTGCACCGTGGACTTTTATCTACGCAGACGACGTGGCTATCTGTACCGACACCAGATATGAGTTAGAACAGGCATTAAGGGAGTGGAAACAACAGTTACAAGCAGGAGGGCTTGTGTTGAGTGTGGCCAAAACTCAGTTCATGGTGTATAACAAAACGGACTCAGGTGAAGATCGGCTTCAAATTGACGGTCAGGAAGTCAAGAAGTGTGACGAATATAAATACCTGGGTTCGATGTTACACTCCAACGGTGGAGTAGAAGCCAATATTCAGCACCGAATTGCAGCTGCCTGGCTAAAATGGCGGGAAGTAACTGGAGTAACCTGTGACCCAAAAATGCCTGTCAAACTAAAGGGCCTTGTCTATAAGACCATAATCAGGCCAGTACTGGTGTATATGGAAGTGAGACGTGGACGCTGACCCAGCGACATGTGCATACCATACAGGTAGCCGAGATGAAGATGTTGCGGTGGATGTGCGGAGTTACCAGGCTCGATAAAATCCGTAACGAGTACGTGCGCGGCAGTCTTGGTATCCGTGACATCGCCGACAAGCTACAGGAAAGTAGGCTCCGTTGGTATGGCCATGTGCAAAGAAGGCCTGCAGACTACATCGGCCAAAAGGCCTTAAATTTGTCCATCCCAGGGTCCAGAACCAGAGGTAGACCGAAGAGGCGATGGACAGATCTCATAAAGCTGGACCTCAGTTCTTGCGACGTATCGGCAGATGATGCGTTGGATAGGGAGAAGTGGAAGAAGAAGACGAAGAAAGCAGACCCCACAACCAGATGGGAATAATAATTGCTCAGGAGAGAGAGAGAGAGAACTTGGAGGACGCATTCTTCAGATCGTATTTAGTAAATTTCTCCAAGACCATGGGCGTCGGAAAGGGGGGGGGGGGGCAGCTGCCGCCCCCTAGCGATCCAAAAATATGTCCAGTCACTTGACTTGTCTGATCGATCATTCTTGCACATCGAAACTCATATGAATGCAGTACCCGGCCAGGTCAGGGGCTAAAGGAAGATCGTTCGTTGGGCTATAAAACATAGTATAGGTACTAAAATAAAAAATAATAGAACTACTCTAGTGGCTCAGTGAGCTGAAGACCTCGCGAGTTTGTTCCGAAATTACTGAAATTTGTTTTTTTTACGTTTACGTAGGGACTCCTACGTCATTTTGACAAGAAATGCGACCGGTAGGCGAGAACATACGAAAATACGAAAGAATGTTTGGCCAAGTTGTAACGGAGATGCTTACTATCACTCGCTCGGTTGATGAAGCTTTGTGATTTTGCGGTCTATTGGGCAACCTTGAGTCTGCTCGCGTCCAGTGGATCTTCGGCTCGTGGCAAGATCTCTCGGTGCCGTGACTCGTGATTTGCACTTGCATCAAAATGTACTTATTGAATGATTGTCTTTCAATTGACGTTATTGCTAACAAAAAGTTCATATATTTTTGATCGAATTTTCGCTCATAAATTAAGAACTCAACTTATTTTGTTTGGTTTCTGAGACTGTCACACATTGAAATAAAACGATTTAAACGGATTTATATTGCCTCAGGGAGGCTCAAATAATGAATACAATAATATGCGATATAATCCGTTTAGATCGTTTTATTTAAACTCAATTGTACATTGATTTTAAAACCAAAAAATATTCACTTATCTATTTTATTTTCAGGTAATCCGCTCCCCATCAGAGCACCACCCCGCCCTGTTTACCGAGGCAGTCTGGACATCCCGGCCTGCCCGCGAGAAGCTAGCGGAACTACTCTTCGAGAAGTACCAAGCCCCGGCGTTCTTCCTGGTGAAGAATGCTGTGCTCTGTGCATTTGCCAACGGGAAGTCTACGGCTCTGGTTGTAGACGCTGGAGCCAGCCAGACGTCGGCAGTGCCAGTTATAGACGGGTAAGCTGTCTCTGAAACCATTTAACCACGAATGTGGTCTAGAAAAAAGGACTTGTTGGCTGAGTAGGTAAAGAGTGATACGAAGCCGGCAAGCCCTTTTCACGGCTAGGAATATATAGTACTTTTGTCAAACATATGCAATGAAATAAAAAAATACACCACTCAAAAAAAATATTTTCAGCTGTTAAGCCTGCTCATGAAGACAGACGCCATGTTTAAAAGAAATTTACTTCCTGGCCTAGGCCTTCAATTTTGTATGAAATTCCTTGACAGTTCTCCCGAGTTGTTCCTCCCGAAACGTGATACTTCGAAGCCTGTTATAAGTTATAACATTTCGTTAACAGTGTTAAGTTATAACAGTGCGTTATAACTTATAACGCACGTTATGACGATATTTCATTGCATGTTTGAGAAAACAAGCTGTTTTACGCGTTTTAGGCGATGTACAAATAAAATCAAAGAATACCAAACACACATCATATTTTCTGGTTTGTAGTCTGGTATCTAATAAAAAAAAAAAGAATGACTTTGATCTTGACATTATCGACAGCTTATTCTTTTTACGCGGATAGATCGAAGACTACAACTCTCGCAGGCATAGTTGTCGTAGGTTTCGGTGTATCTTTTTATATTTCTTTACATACAGAAAAATAAATTCAAATATTTTTTATAGGATGTACACAACGCAAAGCTCTCTCGGACTCATTAATTTCCACCATTTGGAAACATGAAAAGTTGTCGATTAATATGTAATATGTAACTTTAACGAATTACACACCCTTGTTGCAGTTCGTATCGTAAACTTAAGAGCTAGGCTCTTGTCGGTGGAGCAATTTCCAATTTTCTCTATCTTGTAGAGATGCGCGGAATGTGTCACTAAAGTGAAAAGAGTGATATGTGTCTTTAGCTCACCAAGATATGTATCACTCATTTAGCTCAGTAAATCTTTAGACTATATCGGTCACGAGTGAGCAGAGAACTAGAGATGTCGATGAATTAGATTCACGGCAGCATGGTAACATTCATTTCATGAGCGAGAGGGAGCGAGTAATACTGAGATGTTAGATGATATACTGAGCTACTTGAATCTTCAGTGAGCGAAAGAGCTAGTGAGCTAATAGTGAGTAAACCAAATGATATAGCTCGTTTGAATCACTCACTCGCGAGCTACACATCTCTACTATCTTGAGCTCTCTCCTTGTTGCAGTTATGCCCTAGTGAATGCAGCCGTCAGGTCCCCTATCGGCGGCGACCATCTCGCCGCGCAGGCCAAACACCTGCTCACTCAGACGCACATTCAGATGCTGCCGCTCTACAGCATACAGGTTGGTCAAACATCTAAATCGAAACGTTTATTCTGTAGGCCACAAGGGCACTTTCACATGTCTCAATCTGAATCTACCGGCATTTCACGAGAGGATACCGCTGTTGAGAAGAAGGCCGGAAGAAACTGAACAGTATTTTTTTTTCGTTAATTATACTTAAAACTATAGGTAACTGATACATGTTAGAGGTGATGTACACGTTTCTCCAAATCAATGTTTACAGTAATAATTATATAAAATAACTAGGTGTAATCACGAATTGTATAATAATAATAAATAAATAAATATAGGACAACCTCACACAAATCAATCTAGTGGCACAGTAAGCTCTAGTAGGCTTGTGTTATGGACACTAGATGACGATAAACATACTCATATAGATAAATACATACTTAAATACAAATAACATCCATGACCCAGGCACAAATATTCGAGTTCATCACACAAATATTTGCCTTTGCCGGGATTTGAACCCAGGACCAACGGCTCAGTAAGCAGCTGCTTTACCACTGCACCAACCGCGTCGTTAAGCAAATATTCCAAAAAAACTCAAAATGTATTTTGTACGGCTACAGGCCACATTTTCTCTTCTCATGAAATTTTGTAAGTAGGTTCAATAAGTATATATAGTATTTTTTTGTTAATACAGTTTTTCGAAATTTTTCAAAATGGCGTAGGTATGGGGTTTGTAAACGTAAAAATTACAAATTTCAACCATTTTGACACAAACTCGTTTTATTATATGACCATCTTTATTTACAGAGTAAAGAGGTGATCAGAGAGCGCGAAAGAGCGCGATACACTCTGAAGACTTTACCTGCTGGACTGACACATTCCTGGCAGCAGTACATGCTCAAAAGGCAGTACGAAGACTTCTGTCACTGTGTGGCGCAGGTAAGAACTAATACGTCTTATACCTACAGTCTGACCAAAAAGAGTAGAAATTAAGAGGATTCCTTTTAAAAATTATTTTTTTCATATTAAGACAAATATATTGATAATTTCAACAAACTTTTTGAAATAATACTTTTCTCAAACATGCAATGAAATATCGTCATAACGTGCGTTAAAACAGGCTTCGAAGTGTCAAGTTTCGGGCGGAACAATTCGAGATAACTGTTAAGGATTTTCATACAAAATTGAAGGCCTAGGCCGGGAAGTAGTTTGTTTTTAATATTAATGTAAACATGGCGTCTGTGTTTATGAACAGCTGATATTTTTTTTTTCTAGTGGCTACCCATACAGCCATCGGACCAACAATATCCGCGTTAATGCCTAGTACACACGAACTGATATTAAGAATACAAATCTGTATGATTCAATGTATTGATGAATAAATTTAAAATACTGTCTATACGTAAGTCACCAGAGAGTCAGAGACCATAGACAATATTAAAAATCCTCTGCCTTTATTTTAATTATTATAGAAATTAAGATTCTTATTATCAAGTTGTGTATAATGGCTTTAATATTCCAACACTACACACGTGGACGACTTATAAAAGAAAAAAAATATTTAAACATGGCGTCTGTGTTCATCATAGATATAGTATAGTAGTTATAGATTTGCCACAGAGCGACCAGGCGTAAGAGAAAGACATATAATGACGTCAAAATGTCGGGTTGCCATGGTCGAAAAAAAAAACCCCCATAAAAAGTGGTTAGAGAGAAACGTTCCAAGTACTCAAATTCACAACATTTAATTTTTTTTACTCATTTTCCAATAACATCAAATAAAGGATAAAAAAATTATGTATTCCCTTTTTATATTTTTGAAAATATTCCAATTAACGATTAAAAATCTATTTGTTCCTCATTTTAAAAGACCATAGGCGAAAGGTAATTGGTCACAGCGCAGTAAATCATAAGTCGGACTATTACTAAGGCGGATTTAGTATAAAAATTGTAGCGCTGTTCTTTTATAGGCTACTAGCATTAACCCGCGGCTTCGCCCGCGTTCCTATACAATATACATTATCCTATGGGAACGATGCTCTTTTTTTTCAGGTTAAAAATTAGGCTATTTGTTAAAGTTAGGGTATTACCTGCTTATCCCTCATGCATATCCGTCTAGCCGTTTTATTGTTGAAAAGCTTGAATGCATTTATTACGGCTGCAGGAAGTTTCCCAATGACTACTCCTCCAGTCCCGCCGCGCCACCCGCACTGGCCTTGACGACAATCGAGATGGCACCAAATACAAATTTAAACATCTATTAGGGTTAAGTTTAGGTCGTAACTCTCATATTCTTGCTCTTCTTTATAGTATACTTTTTCATCCTGCAACTCCCCGCTATCCCAAAGAGCGTTTCACTTATCTCACTTCTGCTCGATCTGCCCAAAATTTGCTCCTTGCCGTACCTTCTTCCGTCTCAAAATTTGATAATAATTCGTTTACTTTTAAAGCTGTCTGTTTATGGAACTCCTTGAATGTTAGCTTAAGGCGCGCTAAATCTCTTGTTTCTTTCAAAGCTCAACTGAAAGAACACTATCTATCCCTTTCATAATTCGTATTTTATTCAAATGGTCCTATTATCTGTTGGCTGAATGTATGTATGTATGTATTTATGTATTTATTTTTTATTATATTTATGTATTTATTTGTTTTTTATGTATATATTATTATTATTACTCTCTGATTTTTGCACCGCCTAATAACAAAATCTTATTTTTCAAGTTCTCCACTACCACAAAGGTTGTCTGGAAGAGATCGCTCGTTAGCGATAAGACCGCCTGTTGTTTACCTCTAATTGTAATGTCTTGCATTGTATTTCTCCTGTATATTTTATGAGGTGTGCAATAATAATAATAATAATAATACAAGGGCAGCTTATGGCGAGCTGTTGGGGGGTAGCGACCCCACGTACCTGAGCGCTCCTGGGGGATCCTGACGGGGGATGATGGGTCGGGGCCTCCGCCTCTGTCTTGCCTTAACTGGCCGGGCAGAGTGGAGTCGTGAGAGTTTCGGCTCGGGGGTGGATGTGGAAACGTAAGGGGTTAGTTGGCTTCGGTTTAAAGCCCAGTATTACACCTCTCCGCCCTTAGCCTTCCGCACCGGTGTTGCCCTTAGGCCACTTTATGTGTCGCTATTTTGTGGGGGCCCATCTAGCGGGAGGCGAGTCATCGTCTGCCAGTTTTATTACACATGAGACTTTTTTCCTGGTAGACGTCCGATTGTCTCAATCCATAGCCCAATTACCCAGTCCTCCATTTCATCCCCATAGCCCAATTTTTATTTAGATTCCATAGATCCATAAATAGTTCTTGCACCAAGCGGGTGCTGTCTCTGTGTGCGTCCCATGACACGGATAGGGACAGCATCCGGTCGATGTACACATAACATCTCATTAAATTGTCGAAAGGGCCTCTACGCGTTGGCTTCGGCTCCGCGCACGCCTCCCAAAGGCCCGGGACACTATTGTCCCGTGAGCGGGTGCGACATACAAGATAATAATAATAATAACTTCTTTATTTTCTCCACAAACATCAATCTTAAGACTAATACTTAAGTAGTATACCTAAATAGTATCCTAAAGAAGCAGCTACAAACTAAGATGTTTGTGGGACTGGTGTCCGTACTAAGTAATAATACTTGTATTACAGATCACCAGGCCCCCATCGTTTATAAGACATACTCGTGCTTTTTTCCTATATATAATCTATTAGTAGGTATATTAAACATATATTTATAGTATTTATATATTTATAAGTATGTATGTACATATATACATAATATGCATGTGTGTGTGCGTATGTATATGTGTGTGTGTGTGTGTGTGTGTGAGAGATAAATAAAGAGTACTTGTAGATTTACTCATTTATTGTTAGAAATACTCCTGTGAAGTTTCGAATAAATATAAATAGTCTAATCTTGTTTTCCTATACAAACTTTGGATCTCTCTATTTCACCCCCTTCAGAAAAATCGTTTATTAGTGCGCCCCTAGACCTTATAAGGAACCTACGTTCCAAATTTGGACTCTTTAGAATCAGCGGTTTTGGGCTGTGCGTTTAAAAACGACACCCATATTTTTAGACATTATTTAGACATTTCTACCCCATCGCGCCCTAACATGAGAGATGGTATTTACACGTCCGCCACGTTGAATTTTAAAATCATTCTTTTTTTAGTAATCAGCAACCCGATAATCCATAGAAACCAACTATTCCCTCTTCCCTCTTCCCTCTTCCCTCTTCCCTCTTCCAATTTTGATAAATCCTTTCTTAGTGCACTCTTACACCTTATAAGGAACCTACGTGCCAAATTTGGACTCTCTAGAACCAGCGGTTTAGTATTTAGACATTTCAACCCCATTTCACCCCAACAGGGGAGATGGTAATTCACGTCCGCCACGTTGGGTTTTAAAATCGTTGCGGTTTTCGTAATCAGCGACCCGATAAACCACAAAAACAATACCCATGTTGATTTTCAGACTTTATCACCACATTTCTCCCTTTTAGGGGTTGAATTTTCAAAAAACCTGAAACACGTGTTTACTCATTTATCGTTAGAAATACTCCTGTGAAGTTTCGAATAAAATAGTCTCACTAATCTTGTTTCCCCATACAAACTTTGGACCCCCATTTTACCCCTTTAGGGGGTTAATTTTGAAAAATCCTTTCTTAGTGCACCCTTACACGTTATAAGGAACCTACGTGCCAAATTTGGACTCTCTAGAACCAGCGGTTTAGTATTTAGACATTTCAACCCCATTTCACCCCTACAGGGGAGATGATAATTCACGTCCGCCACGTTGGATTTTAAAATCGTTGCGGTTTTCGTAATCAGCAACCCGATAAACCATAAAAACAATACCCATGTTGATTTTCAGACTTTGTCAGCACATTTCTCTCTTTTAGGGGTTGAATTTTCAAAAAACCTGAAACACGTGCTTACTCATTTATCGTTAGAAATACTCCTGTGAAGTTTCAAATAAAATAGTCTAACTAATCTTGTTTCCCCATACAAACTTTGGACCCCCTTTTCACCCCTTTAGGGGGTGAATTTTGAAAAATCTTTTCTTAGTGCACCCCTACACCTTATAAGGAACCTACGTGCCAAATTTGGACTCTCTAGAACCAGCGGTTTGGGCTGTGCGTTGATATGTCAGTCAGTCAGTCAGTCAGTCAGTCAGTCAGTTTCTTCTTTTATATATTTAGATGACTGTCAATTTTCCACAAGGTGTCGTCATTTGAGTGCTGATTGATTTGAGTCTTAGACGACGCTGCTTTCACCTTTATATTTAGTATTTTCAAAACTAGTCCGTATAATCAAATAAAAATAATATACTTGGGTTCTCTGATAATAAAAATAATTAAATTAGTTTAAACTTTAAATAATATGTATTTACAACAATTGTTTCTAAACAAAATTTTAAATAAAAATAGGATGAAACTTCTTTTTTCTTCTATTCTACTCAGGATACTTTTAATCCATCGTGACAGTCCACGTTCGTGGACGCACCGCCTTATTGGGACATTCTGTAACAAAGCAAAATTAAATAGTAAAATTGTAAATGACATAAGTAGATAGGATATCACCAATACTAGTTGCTAAAAAAATCAAATTTTTCTCAGGCCTAGCTATTCATTTTTTACACGGTTCTTTCTCTGTCGGAATCGGAGGACTGAAAATATCAATTTGCTATAGATTCCCCAAATATGGGGGATTTTTTTATTTTATAACTAGGCATCCCCAAATTGGATTATAAACCGACTGATTTATTTAGACGTCTATGTTAGCTGGCTTCCATCGTAGATTTATGCTACGCAATTTGAGCGATTTGCAATATTGACATGTCAAAATGCTCCGAGTTATTTTGAAAATAATTTACAGATTTTTCCTATTTTATCAAGTTTTTTCATGATATAACTAATGATTTAACTTTGTAACTTGATTCTTGTGAGATTTGAGAAAGAAATAGGTGATCAAAACACAAAGAAACTTGTACTTACGCATGAAATGTAAAATCCGCTTATTTTCGTTAACTGTTGCTTTTCTAACCAAGCACTGAACACCCCACCATTTTTGAGGCTACACACAAACACTCCACATCCGTTAATATGTCAATTATCTGGTAATAACAATTATTAAATACACAAAATCTTCTATTTCTATACCGCTTTTGATACTACCTGATTTGTTTTGCTTCGAATTTGAAGTGTGCCAATAACCCGACCATGAAAAAATGCTCGGTCGCTGATAAAGACAAAACATGTCACTCTTTTCTATTTCTTCTTTTAGGAATCGCAATAAGGCTATCTTTATCTATCAAAGCGTGTCAGACCCTTGGTGTTCATGAACAGGCTGAACAGCTGAATTATGTTTTTTTGAGTGGTGTATTTTTTATTTCATTGCATATGTTTGAGAAAAGCACTATACATGCCTTAGCCGTGAAAAGGGCTTGCCGGCTTCGTATCACTAGACGTGAGTTCGTATACCTACTCAGCCGGCAAGCCCTTATTTCCCGGCGTCTGCAGTAATGTACTATTGCCCCGAGTTCTAGGTAGTAACATAGCTATTTCATGCTTTCATTGCGTGCAGTCGAAAATAAGTTGAAAAAACTAATTTACCGCGTGAATTTTGTAAATTTCGAGTAGTTTTTGAAACAAAAATTATCAATGAAAAACTCAAACTGTAGGTTTGAAATATATACTAAAGACTGTACACTATAAAATCGGGCCACTTTGTCTCTCGTCTAACTTTTTCAATTAATGTCATATATACTTGAAATTTTGTTATGATATCCTAAGTCAAAGTCAAAAGTGTTTATTTGTTAAACATAGGTAAATACACCATACACTGGTGCAGGTGCAGATGACAATAAAGTTTGGTATCACTATGTTTTGCCTTCCGGCCCACAAAAACAATGATTAATTAACAATTAATTCACAGATATCATTATTACAATTAATACTACTTAATTAATATTATTAATACAATAAATTCCTATTATTACTATCATTACATGCTAAGATTACAAATAAATTTAATTTTCAAATTTATCTATTGTATTATGCGGTTTACACTCACGTGAAATTGTCAGGAACGGCCCGACATGTTTCGAACTCGTATGGAGCTCTTCATCAGGGACGGGTGCCCGCACACCGCCGCGGCAAACTCGTCACTGCTGATAGTTTGATCGACGTTCCGCTCTGAGCGCGCGCGCCGATGGCGCGGGGGCGGGGGGTGCTTGCAAGCAATTCAATTCAATTGGATTGAATTGAATTGAATATCAATGGTACAAAAAAAATGTGGTGATAAATTAGACATTACATGTTTCATTACCGTGTATACATATTCGTTATGGAATCGTCATTGGAGTAATTTCTTCAGGTGTCAGAATCGACATACGACGAGCGGGTAGCGGCTTCGATTCCCGGCGTGCACTACGAGTTCCCCGGCGGCTACCACCAGGACTTTGGCGTCGAGAGATTCAAGATGGCCGAGTGTTTGTTCGAACAGAGCCTGGGTGCTCCACACTTGGGTGAGTGGAAGTAGTTAGACCTTGGACCTTTTTTTATAAAATAAATAGTTTTTATACGCGCATACTGTATGTAATCTGTCAATTATAATTTCACAGGCAAAATCACAGCAACGTAACTTTTAAAATTGTACCAAAGTTCTATTCTCTATCTCCGCTTGCCAGCCTTTCTGAAATTTGAATATTTAAATACAGTTTTTATACTCGCATACTGTACATTATAATTTCACAGACATTTCAACGCAAATCATGACAACGCACTTTTTAAACCTTTGCCAAAATTCTGTACTCTATTTTCCCCCTTACTCATACACGTCGTCATCTCAGTTCACTTCACAGAATAAAAAGACAAGCTATCTTGTTTCTATTCGTTGTTGTTCTTTCTTTTATTGTGCGAGGGGCTCCGCCCCCCGAGCCCCCCGTCTCTAATACACGTCGTCTCCTCAGTTCACTTCACAGAATAAAAAGACAAGCTATTTTGTTTCTATTCGTTGTTGTTCTTTCTTTTATTGTGCGAGGGGCTCCGCCCCCCGAGCCCCCCGTCTCTAATACACGTCGTCTCCTCAGTTCACTTCACAGAATAAAAAGACAAGCTATCTTGTTTCTATTCGTTGTTGTTCTTCTTTTATTGTGCGAGGGGCTCCGCCCCCCGAGCCCCCCGTCTCTTATACACGTCGTCTCCTCAGTTCACTTCACAGAATAAAAAGACAAGCTATCTTGTTTCTATTCGTTGTTGTTCTTCTTTTATTGTGCGAGGGGCTCCGCCCCCCGAGCCCCCCGTCTCTTATACACGTCGTCTCCTCAGTTCACTTCACAGAATAAAAAGACAAGCTATCTTGTTTCTATTCGTTGTTGTTCTTCTTTTATTGTGCGAGGGGCTCCGCCCCCCGAGCCCCCCGTCTCTAATACACGTCGTCTCCTCAGTTCACTTCACAGAATAAAAAGACAAGCTATCTTGTTTCTATTCGTTGTTGTTCTTCTTTTATTGTGCGAGGGGCTCCGCACCCCGAGCCCCCCGTCTCTAATACACGTCGTCTCCTCAGTTCACTTCACAGAATAAAAAGACAAGCTATCTTGTTTCTATTCGTTGTTGTTCTTTCTTTTATTGTGTGAGGGGCTCCGCCCCCCGAGCCCTCCGTCTCTAATACACGTCGTCTCCTCAGTTCACTTCACAGAATAAAAAGACAAGCTATCTTGTTTCTATTCGTTGTTGTTCTTCTTTTATTGTGCGAAGGGCTCCGCCCCCCGAGCCCCCCGTCTCTTATACACGTCGTCTCCTCAGTTCACTTCACAGAATAAAAAGACAAGCTATCTTGTTTCTATTCGTTGTTGTTCTTCTTTTATTGTGCGAGGGGCTCCGCCCCCCGAGCCCCCCGTCTCTTATACACGTCGTCTCCTCAGTTCACTTCACAGAATAAAAAGACAAGCTATCTTGTTTCTATTCGTTGTTGTTCTTCTTTTATTGTGCGAGGGGCTCCGCCCCCCGAGCCCCCCGTCTCTTATACACGTCGTCTCCTCAGTTCACTTCACAGAATAAAAAGACAAGCTATCTTGTTTCTATTCGTTGTTGTTCTTCTTTTAATGTGCGAGGGGCTCCGCCCCCCGAGCCCCCCGTCTCTTATACACGTCGTCTCCTCAGTTCACTTCACAGAATAAAAAGACAAGCTATCTTGTTTCTATTCGTTGTTGTTCTTCTTTTATTGTGCGAGGGGCTCCGCCCCCCGAGCCCCCCGTCTCTTATACACGTCGTCTCCTCAGTTCACTTCAAAGAATAAAAAGACAAGCTATCTTGTTTCTATTCGTTGTTGTTCTTCTTTTATTGTGCGAGGGGCTCCGCACCCCGAGCCCCCCGTCTCTAATACACGTCGTCTCCTCAGTTCACTTCACAGAATAAAAAGACAAGCTATCTTGTTTCTATTCGTTGTTGTTCTTTCTTTTATTGTGCGAGGGGCTCCGCCCCCCGAGCCCCCCGTCTCTAATACACGTCGTCTCCTCAGTTCACTTCACAGAATAAAAAGACAAGCTATTTTGTTTCTATTCGTTGTTGTTCTTTCTTTTATTGTGCGAGGGGCTCCGCCCCCCGAGCCCCCCGTCTCTAATACACGTCGTCTCCTCAGTTCACTTCACAGAATAAAAAGACAAGCTATCTTGTTTCTATTCGTTGTTGTTCTTCTTTTATTGTGCGAGGGGCTCCGCCCCCCGAGCCCCCCGTCTCTTATACACGTCGTCTCCTCAGTTCACTTCACAGAATAAAAAGACAAGCTATCTTGTTTCTATTCCTTGTTGTTCTTCTTTTATTGTGCGAGGGGCTCCGCCCTCCGAGCCCCCCGCCTCTTATAAACGTCGTCTCCTCGGTTCACTTCACAGAATCAAAAGACAAACTATCTTGTTTTTATTCGTCGTTGTTCTTTCTTTTATTGTGTGAGGGGCTCCACCCCCCAAGCCCCCTGTCTCTTATACACGTCGTCTTCTCTGTTCACGTTACTGAATAAAAAGTCTTTCTATTCGTCTCTGTTGTTTTATTGTGCGAAGGGCTCCGCCATATCGATGGCTTATCGCCGCAGATAGCTCGAAGGCGAGAATTCTATCTGGGCATAGTTGTCGTAGATTCCGGTTGTTTTGTTTTTTTTTTTTTTTACATTTGTTTACACACAGAAAAATGGATTTATTTAAATATTTTAGCGTGAATACGGCGCAAAGCTCTCTCGATGTCTATATAATTTTCGTCTATTAGATTTACGAAATGTTATCAATCATTAAGTAAACGCCCAACAGGTCCCCGCCGGCCGCGGGCGCCTCCTCCGCCGGGTGTGAGTTGCTGGCGATGGGGAGCATTTAAACCCTAGGGGCTAAACGTCCCACTTTAGCCCCACACCGCGAAGCTAAAATAACGTACTTTTTGAGCAGGAGAAGTGAAATGTTGATTATTGTTTCTAGCGTGCGCGGCAGCGGCGGCGTGCGACGCGGACGCGCGGCCCGCGCTGTGGGGCGCCGTGGTGGCGTGCGGGGGGGGCGCCAACACGGCGGGCTGGCTCGAGCGCCTCGGCAAGGAGCTGGCGGCGCGCGCGCCCTCCGCGCACCGGCTCAAGTCCCACGCCGCGCCCTCGGCGCAGGAGCGACGGTTCGCCGCTTGGATAGGTAACAACACGGCGGGCTGGCTCGAGCGCCTCGGCAAGGAGCTGGCGGCGCGCGCGCCCTCCGCGCACCGGCTCAAGTCCCACGCCGCGCCCTCGGCGCAGGAGCGACGGTTCGCCGCTTGGATAGGTAACAACACGGCGGGCTGGGGAGAGCGCCTCGGCAAGGAGCTGGCGGCGCGCGCGCCCTCCGCGCACCGGCTCAAGTCCCACGCCGCGCCCTCGGCGCAGGAGCGACGGTTCGCCGCTTGGATAGGTAACAACACGGCGGGCTGGCTCGAGCGCCTCGGCAAGGAGCTGGCGGCGCGCGCGCCCTCCGCGCACCGGCTCAAGTCCCACGCCGCGCCCTCGGCGCAGGAGCGACGGTTCGCCGCTTGGATAGGTAACAACACGGCGGGCTGGCTCGAGCGCCTCGGCAAGGAGCTGGCGGCGCGCGCGCCCTCCGCGCACCGGCTCAAGTCCCACGCCGCGCCCTCGGCGCAGGAGCGACGGTTCGCCGCTTGGATAGGTAACAACACGGCGGGCTGGCTCGAGCGCCTCGGCAAGGAGCTGGCGGCGCGCGCGCCCTCCGCGCACCGGCTCAAGTCCCACGCCGCGCCCTCGGCGCAGGAGCGACGGTTCGCCGCTTGGATAGGTAACAACACGGCGGGCTGGCTCGAGCGCCTCGGCAAGGAGCTGGCGGCGCGCGCGCCCTCCGCGCACCGGCTCAAGTCCCACGCCGCGCCCTCGGCGCAGGAGCGACGGTTCGCCGCTTGGATAGGTAACAACACGGCGGGCTGGCTCGAGCGCCTCGGCAAGGAGCTGGCGGCGCGCGCGCCCTCCGCGCACCGGCTCAAGTCCCACGCCGCGCCCTCGGCGCAGGAGCGACGGTTCGCCGCTTGGATAGGTAACAACACGGCGGGCTGGCTCGAGCGCCTCGGCAAGGAGCTGGCGGCGCGCGCGCCCTCCGCGCACCGGCTCAAGTCCCACGCCGCGCCCTCGGCGCAGGAGCGACGGTTCGCCGCTTGGATAGGTAACAACACGGCGGGCTGGCTCGAGCGCCTCGGCAAGGAGCTGGCGGCGCGCGCGCCCTCCGCGCACCGGCTCAAGTCCCACGCCGCGCCCTCGGCGCAGGAGCGACGGTTCGCCGCTTGGATAGGTAACAACACGGCGGGCTGGCTCGAGCGCCTCGGCAAGGAGCTGGCGGCGCGCGCGCCCTCCGCGCACCGGCTCAAGTCCCACGCCGCGCCCTCGGCGCAGGAGCGACGGTTCGCCGCTTGGATAGGTAACAACACGGCGGGCTGGGGAGAGCGCTGAGCCTGCGAGCGGCAACCGGCAGCGACACGACGTCCTCTCCGCAAAACAAAACGGAATGAACTCAGTTAAGCGCAGGCGCACGCACACAAAACGAAACGATCGTGACATCTCACTCGTTGAAAAACGTCCCAGGTAGCAAACAGGCTGCATAGGAGCTTATTCAGCCATTATAACTCTTATTTAAGCTGTATAACGGCTGTACAATCGCTTATGCGGACTGTGTACTACTTGGGGTAGGGTTTGGCATAAAAACCATTTTCTTTCTTATTAGTCACCTACTATCGAATAAAAAAAATTACCATTACACTATCTAGCGACAAAATTGTGATTTACTATGACTAGCTACTTGAAACAACCTTATGTTTCATAAACAACCTTATCTAATAGATGGTTGGATAGGTAACAAAGCCGACTCCATTAAAAGGAAACCGATTGTTTAATTTTCTTCGATAATCAGTTATCAGTTTATTTATTGCTTTCATAGGTTACATAAGATGGACGATACAGGATTTTATTTCGCTATGAAACCCTGCAGGGCACTGCAACTATTAATAAATATGTTTACGAATTTAACAGAACATCTAAGTTCATAAATATACCTTTTTTATTTACTTTGTAAATAACATCTTAGTTACCTACTATTATGCATTATCTTTTTCTTTTTCTATAGTACTCACTTAGGATTATTAGGTTCAACAAAATATTCACGAATTCCAATAATATCACAAACATGAAAACTTATATTCTAATACATTGTATATTAAACATACGAGTATCTACTTATTTTAGAATTATACATTGCCTCTACATTATATAAATTCTATAAAAATGGCTACTTCCAAAAAATTCAGTTAATGTGTAGAAGCTGTTATCTACTAAATATTTTGTCAGTTTTTTATTGAATATAGTATATTTTTCCTCGTTTCTGATGTACTTTGGAAGTTTATTGTAAACCTTAATACACATTACATGTGGGCTGGTGCTGTGCATTTTTAACTTGGAAAATGGGACTGGAATGTTTTCTCTAGGGCTCTAGCAACTCCTTGCGATTTCTGTTAATATTATTCTAATAAATATGGGCGTAAATAAAGTAGTATAGTCAACTGTAATTACAGAAGTGTCACCCTGGTATGAAACTCGCCTTCGGCTCGTTTCATAAAGCCACTACCGAGTTTTAAGACGTCTTATTATATAACAGTTGCATAAACAACTATGAACACCAATGACACAGAGTGAGCCTTGGTATGATATTAGTATGATAACATTTTGGTCTCACCACAATCTACTAAGTTCAAACATTAATTTTAACTACTCCGCTACTGAAAGGTTATCTAGAACAAATCGCTATTAAGCGATGACCGCCTGTTGTTTTTTTTTTTTTTTTTTTTATGTCATAGGGGGCAAACGAGCGAAGAACGGGGGGAAAGCGATTACCGTCGCCCATTAACACCTGCAACACCAGAGGAGTCACAAGTGCTTGCCTACCCGGAGGACGAAGATAGAATAGATAGAGATAGATAGTTGTTCTCTGCCTGTTATTATAATGTATCTCGTAATTGTGTCTTTTTCCTTAATGTTTGAAGTGTGCTATAAAGAATATTTGTATTTTTGTCCAGGCGGCTCCATCCTCGCATCCATCGGATCGTTCCAGCAGATGTGGATCTCATCGCAGGAGTACGATGAAGGCGGCAAGGGGCAACTCGAAAGGAAATGCCCTTAAGAACCACTAGTATAAGGTTACTGAACAAGCGAAAGCTCCCAAATAGTCATTTATCAGGGCACAAAACAGATAGGTACAGAAATCAATCTACATACAAGCGCGCTCGAGCAAACGCACACAGACATTGTCAAGCGGATGGCACTCGCGCTCGCACTGGTCTGAACTGGTCCGAGATATCGTGTCCGAGAGCAATGTCTATGTGTGCGTTTGCTCGAGCGCGCTTGTATGTAGATTGATTTCTGTACCTATCTGTTGTGTGATCAGGCGTTAGTCCATTCATTCATTTGCGCCAACCTAGCCCGTAAGTGGGATTTTCTGCCCGTGGAGAGAAAACCTCACTTCCTGCCCGTCTAGCACAACTTGGCTTCGTGACTCTCCGTCACTCTCTCACAGTACTGTGACGAAAGAGGCAGGTAATATTTCCTGCGCGACAAAGAGTTGCGTGTCAGTTGTGCTAGCCAAGGGGAGACCTAAAACTATAGACAAACCACGGGCGGCAATTCGTAAAGCCACAGATCGCATATTTATGGCCCTCGCCTTCGGTTCGAGCCACAAACACCTGCGATTTGAAAATCGAATTCAACGCCCTAGATATGTAAATATTTTACATATCTAGGGCGTGGAATTCGATTTCCAAATTGTTAATGTACTATCAAATAAATTGACGTACCTATTTTAGATATTGTCAAGGAATTATTAATTGTAAAGCTTTTTATAATGTAGGAGTGGACTTTAGAATGAATTATCCTGTAAGCGTATTAATTATTGTATGAAAAGAAGTGTGGTCGTTAGTGTATCTGGTTTTAATGTCTTATGTATAGTAAAACATATATGTACATTTATTCTCAAATGCACTTTTAATATTGTTGCCTCAGAAATAAAGCCTTGTGGCTCATAAGTTTTTTGTGTACGGAAATATTGTGATTTTTGAGGTTATATGTACATTTATTTTTAAATAAGACATAATTATTTGGAAAAGGTATAACTGCATATATTGCTGTTCTAGATCAAACTTGGTTATGAAAAAATATACTTAGTCCATGGGCTGCTGGAATTGCCTTAGAATACGCATATCGTCGGGGATAGTGCAATACCGCGTAAGTAACAAGTGGATACGAATCAATATTCAAACAAATGGCAAGTATTTTATTGAAATGTGAACTTTATCGCCAGCTGTTATTTACGTGGTGTTGCATTGCACTATCCCCGACGATATACATTAAAAATATCGAAAAGTACAGTCTAATCATCTGACTGTTTTATTTTAGAACAACAGTATGAAAGTATGCGAGTGAAATAAAATTCTTTTTTTAATTAATGCCACATTGTTTTTCATTTCCAATTAAAATACAGAACCTGTTGTCTTTTTAGGGTTCCGTAGCCAAATGGCAAAAAACGGAACCCTTATAGATTCGTCATGTCTGTCTGTCTGTCCGTCCGTATGTCACAGCCATTTTTTTCCGAAACTATAAGAGGCATACTGTTGAAACTTGGTAGGTAGATGTATTCTGTGAACCGCATTAAGATTTTGATGCAAAAATAAAAAAATAATAATAAATATTGGGGGCTCCCCATACTTAGAACTGAAACTCAAAAATTTTTTGAACGAGATCTAGTAAGTAGTTTTTTTTTATATTTTAATACCTAACTTTGCACCTAATTTATATGGGGCGCTATACATACCAGGTGCAAACTTAACCACTTAGGGATGGAAAGTGTTTGTACGGAACCCTCGGTGCGCGAGTCCGACTCGCACTTGGCCGGTTTTTTTTTATTCTCCTACTGGGTGCTCGTAAGTTTATCCTTTTGTATTCTTTACTATAATAGTCAGGGAAAAAGTATCCTATAAACATCTTTGGATGTCCGGCTATCCCTGTATATTCTTTTTTTTACCAAAATTGGCTAAAATCCGTCCAGCAGTTTCGGCGTGATGAGGACAAAAAACCACCGACAGAGGGCTTTGTACGGCTCTCTTAACTCTTAAATGCATGGTGTAAGATGCAGCTTACATAAACAAAAATAAATTACTTGTTGAAAACTGGAAACATTTATTTGAAATAAAATAATATTTTATGTTTTTTTTTATTCATGCATTTAAGGGTTAAGCTTTGTCCAGAAATAATTCATCATCATCATTTCAGCCATAGGACGTCCACTGCTGGACATAGGCCTCGTCAATAGACTTCCACGTGGGCCGGATAGCAGCGACCCGCATCCAGCGAGTCCCCACAACTCTAACCAGGTCGTCCGACCACCTTGCGGGTGGTCGTCCTACACTGCGCTTGCCGGTACGTGGTCTCCACTCGAGAACCTTTCTGCCCCAACGGCCATCGGTCCTTCGAGCTACGTGCCCCGCCCATTGCCACTTCAGCTTGCTTACCCGTTTTGCTATGTCGATGACCTTGGTTCGTCTTCGAATCTCATTTCTGATTCGATCCCGAGCATACATCTTTCCATGGCTCGCTGAGTGACTCTGAGCTTCCTTAAAAGGCCCATAGTTAGAATAATAGTTTAATTTGAAATAAAATAATATTTTATAATAGTTATGTTTTTTTTTTTATTCATGCATTTAAGGGTTAAGCTTTGTCCAGAAATAATTACCTCCATAAAATACTGATTTTCTATAGGAGTCTAATTAGCACGCATCGTATAATCGTCAGCGCCGAAGTTGTATGGAGACTGACTCGAATCAAATTAGTTTATTGAATCCCGGGACTTCTACATTAACTAATTAACCTATTGATCGCCTAGCGGTCTAGCAATTTACCGTGCCACTGACGCCAGAGTAAAAAAAAAAAGATGTGCCCCAAAATCAACAGGGATTGAGAAATACTTGTAGCTGTTAGAATTACAAAGTTTTTGATCATTCAAAATTTGGACGGCTGTGGCCGACGTGGCGTCAGGGGCACGATTTTTTGTTGACGGCCACAGCCGACTGTGGCGCTCAAAAGGTTAATTAGGCTAACGTTCAAAAATACTATTTAATAAATACTAATTTAAGGTACTTTGGTAGCTTGAATTAAGGTAAGGTATTTGGATCTACTAAATTTTATTTTATTAACGTGCAAATAATTCAACTATTACGAAATATTTTAATAGTAAAATGATAACAAATTAGCTAATCTGTTAAATCGGATACTTAACCCTTTGAGCGCCAAGCGGCAAAGCAATTCACCGTGCCACTGACGCCAAACCAAAAAAAGAGTGCTACAAAATCAACAGAGATTGAAAAACACAGATAGTGGTTTGAATTTTGAATTAGTATGTTTTTGACCATTGACATTTTTGACGTCAAGAGGCGTCGTTGGTGTCAGTGGCACGAATTCCCGATGACGTGATTTGCCGTCTTTAGCGGTCAAAGGGTTAAAAAATATACAGTAACACTAAGTGAACAGATGAACTATTGGGTCCGCCTCCATGCAACTCAACATCGGCACCGACGCCAGGGTAGGTATAAAAGCAAACTGACATCACACATCAGCGACTGACAGGGTAAAACAATAAACACATTTAACTGAAAAATCAATGAAATTAGTATTTTAAATTAGCCTATAGTGGACCATATTAATAATAAAATACAAGTACTTGTGTACATTTTATTTCTAACCAATTTAAATTATTAAGCATAATATTTTTCATAGAATGATCCAGTTAACAGTAAAGTTACCGGTACTTTCGATAGTCGATAACCAAACAACAATGATTGTTTAAAAATAAATGTCAAGTGGTCAATCGGCGTTTTTCTATCGCTCGTTGCCATATCCCCTGGGCCACTCTAAAACTGCGATTAACCCTTAAATGCATGAATAAAAAAAAAACAATATTATAAAATATTATGTTATTTCAAATAAATGTTTCTAGTTTTCAACCAGTAATTCATTTTTGTTTATGTAAGCTGCATCTTACACCATGCATTTAAGGGTTAACCTATTGAGCGCCAAAGACGGCAAATCACGTCGACGGAAAATCGTGCCACTGACGCCAACGACGACGCCTACTGACGTCAAAATTTGCATAATACATGCTAATTGAAACCACTATCTGTGTTTTTCAATATCTATTGATTTTGGAGCACTTTTTTTTGCTTCGGCGTCAGGGGCCCGCTGATTTGCTTTACCGCTTGCCGTTCAAATGGTTAAAAATTGATTTCTACAGTAATTGCAACACTTATAAGCCCGTTCTTATGTAGATTATCTCCTGACAATACCAGTGATATAAATTATCAACACTTCTAAGATGTTTTTTGTTTTATAACTTAATTGATAATTGTCCCCTGGGTCACAGGACAGAATAACAACTAAAAAAAAGTTGGACCACCCCAAAACATCCTATTCGTGATTAGGGAATACAAACCGGTTTTTTGTTTCCTATAGTAATTACCGGTTATTTACAGGTAATCCGGTAATTTTCATAGTTTGCATTCCCTATTCGTGAAACAACTATAATATTACAGTTCCCTATAGTTTTATATTTTAATCATTTTGTCACACCTTTTATTAGGAGTTTTCACCTTTCGAGCGCCAAGCGGCAAAGCAATTCACCGCGCCACTGACCCCAAACAAAAAAAAAGTGCTCCAGAATCAACAGAGATTGAAAAATACAGATAGTGGTTTGAATTAGCATGTTTTTGACCATTGACATTTTTGACGTCAATAGGCGTCGTTGGCGTCAGTGGCACGAATTCCCGATGACGTGATTTGCCGTCTTTGGCGGTCAAAGGGTTAAGGGGGGCTCCCATGCAACAAACTTGTTTTATGGTACGGAACCCTTCATGGGCGAGTCGGACTCGCACTTGCCCAATTTTTTTACTATACGTAAGCGTATTTTACTTAGAAAACTACCGTAAGTCTCTGACATATTATAGTACCTACGAAACGGGATTACTCACGTCGTAGAAGTCGAATATCCGCGTCTGGTCGGCTCTTCTGATGATGAATCGCGAACCGATTCGAAACATGTCGTGCGATATTCGACTGAAGAACCAGTTTCGTAGGTATTTGAATATGCACGTAAGCGATATTGCAGTGGAATGCCCCTATCCAAGATTCTACCACAACTGTGACACGCGACTCAGTCTCGCGCGAAAAAGAGTAGAAATTAAAAAGGGGCAATATTGTAGTGTCCCTGTTTTCTTAGATTGATTAGAAAGGGACGACTCTACAATATTGCCACTTTTGAATGTCTACTCTTTTTTGACAAACTATGTCGCGAGACTAGTCGCGAAGTCAATTATGCTGTAACAGTTTTAGTAATAGTAAATTCAGATACAATGATTTTAAGCGGTTTACACTCACGTGAAATTGTCAAGAACGGCCCGACATGTTTCGAACTCGTATGGAGCTCTTCATTAGGGACTTATACCCGTACATCGGCGCGGCAACTTTGTCACTGAGTGTAAACCGCTTAATACAATAATTAAATATGGGTTGCGCATTTTTTCACAGAACCATTTATTGTCATAACGTATTGTTTGTCATAAAATCGTTAGCCATTACTCTGAAATTATTAACTTTACAAGAGTTTTGTGAGTAAAACCCAATTAGGTTAGGTTAGGTTTGTATTATAACAACACTGAAAAGTTATTTGTTTCAGAGAATAGTCGAAACTGACTACGAAAATTATGACTTATCACAATTATGAATAATAACGTTATGTGAGCCAATATGGACCTTTAAATATGTCTCACGATAGTTTTTACCCTGGCAATTGTAGACCAGGATGTACAAACTCTTTGACCATCTTTTTCAATTTTTTTTTCGCTATGCAACCTATATATATATGCAACCTTAACGAGACTTAAACTATCGACCTTCGTTTTTTTGTCAAGTTAAGGGTAAGATTAATAGTACTGTCCCTCCGTGAGTGTCTCCTCAGCTAGTATGGACATTGTGTTTCTCCTCAATATGTCGTCTGAATTCGGGCCTCGACGCGGATTCGAACCCGCACGCTCCACAAACCAGGACGTCCGCCGCTTCCGCTTCCGCTGAGTTAAGGTACACTTCTGCTGGAACTAAGAAAATATATCTATTTAACGCATAGAATATAAATTTTTATTAAACTATTTTAGGGTTCCGTACCCAAAGGGTAAAAACGTGACCCTATTACTGAGACTTCGCTGTCCGTCCGTCCGTCTGTCTGTCTGTCACCAGGCTGTATCTCAAGAACGGTGATATCTAGACAGTTGAAATTTTCACAGATGATGTATTTCTATTGTCGCTATAACAACAAAAACTAATAATAAAATAAAATAAATATTTAAGGGGGGCTCCCATACATTTCAAATTTCAACAAACTTGTTATAGATTATAGTACAGAACCCGTCATGCGCGAGTCGGACTCGCACTTGCCCAATTTTATACCTAGTCGGGTAAAAAGTATCCTATAACCTTCTTTTTGCGTGATGCGAGGACAAAGGAAATTATGAAAACAGATGGCGCCAGACTGGTATGGCGTCGCGCGCCCATACAAAACAAATGCCGATCCTGCATCACGCTATTAAGATTTTTTCTGAAATCATGACCCCTCCATAAATAACGGATTTTCAATACAAATTTAGAATTTTATAATAGTATAGACGTAATATCTCGTTTTTTAATGTGAGTACACACCACGGTTTTATAATAAACCATTGATACACACTACACAGATCAAATAAGGTGTAAAGCCTTTGAACATTTTCACATTTTAAAAATCGACTACGTTTCTTTCAAAAAAGTCCATACGTTAGTATACTTGAAAAAAGGTATAATAATAAATAATAATATTCACCATTAGTGTCTTTTAAATGCTGCTCCTGAACGTGCTTCATCAACTGAAAAAGGAAAGATAAAACTAAGTATTTTTTCTCTTCACAAAACCAAATGAATTTGATCAGATCGCCCAGAACTAATGTCCGATCTGATCAGATCACCCGGAAATGTTAGCCGATCTGATTAGATCGGTATTAAGTTCTTTATTAATATACGATCTGGGTCTTTACGAATTACCGCCTGTGGTTTTTTTAAAGTTTTATGTCTCACCTTATTTTATTTTATTTATTTATTTTAGGGACAATAAACAACTGTACATAATATATTACAATCGATGTTACAATAGGTGGTACTCTATGTACAATCAACGACATTATCCACGGAGTACTTTGAAACGGTTAACGGTTGTCAAACATCAAACTGTTGTATACTTAGATTAATAAGGTGGATAGTTCTTAATTAGGTACATAGTTCTTAATATTAACTTAATGATATCTCTTACAAAATATTAGATACTTATTATTAACTAATGCATCAATTTTAAGTGACACGTGGGTTTAAGTAGCATTTTTGATATTTTTTATGTACTTGCTTTTAGGTAGGTTACATTTGTAGTTAGTTAAGTGAAATGTTTACAAGGTTTCTAGAATGATTTTTCTATATCTAGCGGTGGACAAGTGGAATATATCTACATGAGTAAAGTTTTGATTGTAGGTGGCAAACAATCGCCGCAGAGGCGCGCGAGCACCGGCGTTGGTACGGCACCGTGCCGTGGCGAACAGCAAGGAAGTGAGATTTTTCCCACTCACAGCCCAGGGTGACGTGAATACGACGCGGTTGGCGCAGTGGTTAAGCAACTGCCTACTGAGCCGACGGTCCCGGGTTCGAATCCCGGCAAGGGCAAATATTTGTGTGATGAACACGAATATTTGTGCCTGGGTCATGTGTTCTATGTATTTAAGTATTTATTTATCTATATAAGTATGTATATCGTCGTCTAGTTCCCATAACACAAGCCTTCTTGAGCTTAATTTGGGACTAGGTTGATTTGTGTGAGGTTGTCTGATATTTGACGACGCGTTTGGCTCGGTTGGTAGACACCTGCCTACTGAGTCGGCGGTCCCGGGTTCGAATCCCGGCCGGGGTAAATATTTGTTCTTGGGTCATGGATGTTATCTATATATGTATTTATATATTATGTATATCGTCGTCTAGTACCCATAGTACAAGCTTTGCTTGGTTTGGGACTAGGTCGATTTGTGTATGATTGTCCCTTAATATTTATTATTTATTATTATTATTATTTATTTATTTATTTATACAATAATACCTGCGAGTGTGTGCCGCCCCGGAATGGACACCTGGCGCATTGTAGCGTGGTGGTGGCGGCCCGCGCGCCGCCGCGCGCCCGGCCAGCGCCGTCGCTGTGTTCCGCCGCCTGACAACAACAAAAATGGCCCACTCAAACAAAAACACAGAATACTTACTAGTACTACGTACAGAATGGACATGCACACCCCCGCACCTTATATAAAATAAACACACATTATATAAAATAAAGTGATTTTTTCAGAGATGTAGAAGGTCTCTAGGCGTCACGACACGCAATATAGATCGGTATAATTAATTAATGAAATAATTCAATTCCGTTGAGATGTATAAGGTCTCAAGGAGTCAAAATCAATAACTGATGCAACAAAATAATTAAGTACTTAATTTAGATTTCTTAGAGATGTACATGGTCTCTAGGCGTCACAACATGCAAACCAAAATAAATTAATTTAAATCCTTAGAAAAGTTAAAGACTGAATAAGAAACTAACAATACAAAAGAAAAAATAAATAAATAAATAAACTAAATTTCTTAGAGATGTATATGGTCTCTAGGCGTCACAATTTACAAACTAAAAAAATATAAATAATAAATATATGATAATAGTTAAATTTCATTCCTCAGAGATGTATAAGGTCTCTGAGCGTCATTGAACAGTACACTAAGTTTATTAGAGATGTATACAGTCTCTAAGTCTCTAAGTAAAAAATAACTTCAGTCGAGTACAGGATGAAGTCTCTCACGTCAGTTCATTGAACACTGGAAAGCAGTTACTACACCGAATCGAGTTACCTCACCCCACAAGGGCACCGAGTTGAAATGGAGTTGGCTGACTAGAACATTTTGAAAGGGTTGTGTATCTACTGTATTACCACGGTATATCAAGGATTTTAGTGTTATAATAGTTAAAATTGCTTTAATTGAAACATAGCTTTAGACCTGGATATCATGACAAACAAATTTCATTTAAAGCAATTTTAACTGTTGGCAAAGGCCCTAGAGTTGATAATCCGCTGCATGAAATCCTTATCTACGCAGCTAGCTTTTCTTTTATGACGGACTATATAATGAATTACAAGACCAAAACTATAGACATAATGGCATCATGTGCTTTAAGTGGATCGTACACAAGGTAAACCTACCAACTATACCCTTAGCTCTATCCAAATCCAAAAAGTATGATGCACAACAAAATAAATAAGTTTTTGTCAAAAATGACATTTTAGTGGCAAGCTTTTATAGCCGACTGTACTTTTCTTTGGATATCCATCAAATGCTCACTGAGACGATTCTAAAGAGCCCAAGCTCGGTAGGATTGCTTTTTCTATTATAGAGTTCCTATGGCCACCTTCCGGATCCATCATCAGATCAGCCCCATGGTAACATATTATTGTATTGTCATCAAAGTTAAGTAAGTATGCAAAATTTCAGCTCAATCGGTGGACGATATCTGCGTCAAAATTGAGTTACAAGATTTCACCCGAACAAACATACTTTAAACATACCATGCAAGTTAAATAAAAGCTTTTAAAAATGGCCCACTCAAACAAAAATCAAACTAGAATTAGCAAAGGAGAAAACGCTATGTTTACTGGGCTATTATATATCATTTAATGTACCTTATGAAATGAAATGAAATAATTTATTCAGTAAGTAGGCCACAGGGGCACTTTTACAAGTCAGATTGTTAATCTACCGGCATTTCGTAAGAGGAAACCGCTGTTGAAGAAAGCCGAAAGAAACTCAACGGTAAGTCATTTTTTCGTAAATAATACTTAAAACAATTACATGATACATTTGTGTTATAACTAATTACCGCGCTTGACTGGCTGCATCAGCTGTGCTCGCTTACAATGGGCCTCATAAGGCTCATAGTTACTCAAAGGGCAATGGAGCGAGCTATGCTCGGAGTTTCCTTGCGGGATCGAATCCAAAATGATGAGATACGAGAGAACCAAGGTTGTAGATATAGCTAGACAGTCGCCAAACTTAAGTGGCAGTGGGCGCACATTGCTCGTAGAATCGACGGCCGTTGGGGCAGAAAGGTTCTTGACCGGATGACGCAGCGTCGGAAGGCCCCCAAAAAGGTGGACCGACGACCTGGTTAAGATCGCGGGTAGAAATTGGATGGGGGCGGCGCAAAATCAGTCATCGTGGAGAACTTTGGGGGAGGCCTTTGTCCAGCAGTGGACGTCTATCGGCTGATATGTTGATCAGCTGTCTGCAATGTTTGATGAAAGCCGGGGCGGGTCGCTAGTTATGTATTGTACCTTATGCGCAGTGAGCTCCTTTAATGACACGAGTTTGGAATTCCTTTACCACCAGAGTCACGTACAACATTTTTCATCACACTTAGGAAATAAAACAAAAGTAATAAATAGTAGTCTACACCAAAATTACTTACCGTTCTACGGCGTAATATGCTCGAAGTTTCCTTGCGGGATCGACTCCGAAATGATGAGATACGAGAGAACCAAGGTTGTAGATATAGCTCAGACAGTCGCCGAACTTAAGTGGCAGTGGGCGCTCATTGCTCGTGGCAGTTGGGGCAGATAGGTTCTTGAGTGGCGACCACGCACCAGACGACGCAGCGTGGGTAGGCCCCCCACAAGGTGGACCGATGACCTGATGAAGGTTGCTAGAGTCCTCTGGATGCGGGCGGCGCAGGACCGGTCATGGTGTCATGGTATGTCATATATGACGAAACAATTGTACCTTATGCGCAGTGAGCAGCTTTAATGACACGAGTTTGGAATTCCTTTACTACCTGAGTCACGTACAACATTTTTAATCACACTTTGGAGGAAATAAAACCAAAGTAATAAATAGTATTACTTACCGCCCTAGGGCGTAATACACGACTTACCGCCCGGTTTTCTAGCATGTATACTTTTAACTTACGAGCAAGTGGGATGAAAATATTTTTTTTTTTTTATATATATATTTTTTTTTTTTTACCTTATGCGCAGTGAGCTCCTTGATAGCGTTGCACTTGAAGCTGCACAGTTTGCAGGAGTACAGGAACAGCTTGAAGTTGGGGGAGGACAGCAGCTCGTGAGGGGGGGGGAGGGTGCCGCGTCGCTTCCGGCCGCGCTTCGCTGGCTGCATCAGCTGTCTGCAGAATTTGATGAAATAATCTCTTAAACCGTTGAAATGAAATGAAATTATTCAGTAAGTAGGCCACAGGGGCACTTTTACAAGTCAGATTGTGAATCTACCGGCATTTCGCAAGAGGAGACCGCTGTTGAGAAGAAAGCCGAAAGAAACTCAACAGTAAGTAATTTTTTCGTAAATAATACTTAAGACAATTACATAATACATTTGTGTTATAACTAATTACACTGGTACACGTAAAGGAGATGTATAGATACTCCAAATCAATGTTAATTAGGAACATTAAAATGAAAATTTAACGATAAATTAAAAATATTAAATATACCCAGAGATGTATAAACTCTCTGGGTGTCACGTTGGTACAAAGATAAAACTAAGAAAAATTGAAATGCGTAACCTGGCGGGAAAGACCGGGAAACGAACCCGGTACCTCTGGATTACCGGTCCAATGTGTTAACCTCTCCACCACCCTAACGCCAACGCTTAGCGACCTATATAAAAAAAATGGGCAAGTGCGAGTCCGACTCACGCATGAAGGGTTCCGTACCGTAATCTATAACAAGTTTGTTGTATGGGAGCCCCATTATTTTTAGTATTTGTTGTTATAGCGGCAATAGAAATACATCATCTGTGAAAATTTTAACTGTCTAGCTATCACCGTTCTTGAGATACAGCCTGACGTGACAGACGGACGGACAGCGAAGTCTCAGTAATAGGGTCCCGTTTTTACCCTTTGGGTACGGAACCCTAAAAATGGCTTTCAAATAAACAATGCAAAGATCGACAAACAGACCAAAAGGAATAATTCGAAAGGCTATTTGGCGTTACAGTGGCGTATTTTAGTAAAGGGATAGCTGGACATGCAAAGATGGCTATAGGATACTTTTTAAAGGCCTACGGTAAAGATAAACACTCACTTGGCTTTCTGGACGGCTTTTGCTTTTTCTAATAATTCCACAGCTGTCAATTTCTGAAACAAAAAAATAGTTCAATCAAGTCTTTTATTGCTCGATGCCATGGTGTCTCCTGGGACACTCTTAAAATTTCGATTTTGGCGGTTATATTTACCAAAAATTTTAAACAGTTAAAAGCAGGTATCGTTCATTCGGATAGATATTTACCTAAAGTGGGAAAAATCCAATTTCTATCTCACTCATACCTTAAACAAAGTCACATATGAGTCATTTTCAAAATACATTGTACATAGTTAGAGGCTTAATAAAAACAAAATTACGATCGCTTCTTTTGTGTAACGAAAATTACTCATACAAAATGTATGGGTACCTATCGTAACACAATGGAATCAATTAAGTTTTGTTTTAATTAACGCCCTTAACTACGTACATGTATTTTGAAAACGACTCCTAAACCTACAACTGAACAACAAAGCCGCCGCCAAAGTTAAAATAAATATCCATCCGAATTTCCGAACCCTCGTTATAAACCCATAATTATTTAGACTATCTCCTGGCAATACCAGTAATATAAATTATCAGTTTAATCACTATTGTCCCCTGAGCCACGGGATGGAATACCAACTAAAAAAAACTTAATCCACCCAAATATAAAATAAAATACTCTATTTTCCTCACTGAATAAATAATAGGCTCTTTATCCGTTCAAACATATGGATTGTTTTAGACATTTGTCTCCATGTTCAAACATGTTTCATCATACTATCAATGTTACTACCTAGAACAGGAATATTGCGATTTATTGGTATACATATATTATATTTCAAACTTATAGTTTAAAGTTTTCATTGATATTTTTTTATCTGAAAAACTAGTCGAAATTAACAAAATTCACGCAGAAAACTCGTTTTATCAACTTATTTCCGGCTGCACGCAATGTAAGCATGAAATAGCTATGTTACTATCTAGAACTCAAGGGAAAGTTTTATAAACTTTAGAAAGTTGGTTAAAATTATCAACATATCTGTCATAAAATGAAAAAAAAAATACATTTTAAAATGTATAAGGCCTCTTAAAGTTATATTTTGTGCTGTTTGTGTTTGGGTGGATCAACTTTTTCTTGTTATTCCGTCACCCAGGAGACAATGGTGATTAAACTTCTTAGAAAAGTGTTGATAATTTATAATATTGGTATTTTCAAGAGATATTCTAAATAAGAATGGGCTTATAACCGCTGCAATTACAACAATTTTGTTGAATATTGTCGCCGAAAATCGTAGTTTTAACACATTCATTGTGACGCTTCAAAATTCTATTCAACGATGACGATGACGCGAATTCGCGTCTTCGGCAATGAATGGGTTAAAATGTAACCCAGGGGACATCACCATGGCAACAATCAACAGAAAAAGTTCATTGACCTGTTTAATACTAGCAATAATAAGTTTCTGTCAAAAATGACATTTTAGTGGCAAGCTTTTATAGCCGACTGTACTTTTCTTTAGATATCCATCAAATGCTCACTGAGACGATTCTAAAGAGCCCAAGCTCGGTAGGATTGCTTTTTCTATTATAAAGTTCCTATGGCCATGGGCGTCGCCAAGGGGGGGCAGGGGGGGGCAGCTGCCCCCCCCTAGAGATACAAAATGAAAATATGTCCAGTCACTTGACTTGTCTGATCGATCATTCTTGCACATCGAAACTTTTTTTTTTTTTTTTTTTTTTTATGTCATAGGGGGCAAACGAGCAAACGTATCGCCTGATGGAAAGCGATTACCGTCGCCCATAAACACCTGCAACACCAGAGGAGTCTCAAGTGCTTGCCTACCCGGAGGACGAAGATAGAATGCCTCTATGCTAGTAATTTCACCGGCTATGAATGAATTCAGTACCAGGCCAGGTCAGGGGCTAAAGAAAGATCGTTGGGCTACCGTCAGTAAAGCTCACGGAAAGTGACTCTACGAAACGAGTGGCTACGTGTCTCACACTGACAGGTTACACTTTGTAGAGAGTACCGAAGAAGAACTGGTCTATAAAACATAGGTACTCAAATAAAATAATAGAACTACTCTAGTGGCTCTGTGAGCTGAAGACCTCGCGAGTTTGTTCCGAAATCACTGAAATTTGTTTTTTTGTACGTTTCCAGTCCCATTACTACCCGTCATTTTGACAAGAAATGCGACCGGTAGGCGAGAACATACGAAAATACGAAAGAATGTTTGGCCAAGTTGTAACGGAGATGCTTCACTCGCTCGGTTGATGAAGCTTTGTGATTTTGCGGTCTATTGGGCAACCTTGAGTCTTTACTCGTCGCGTCCAGTGGATCTTCGGTTCGTGGCAAGATCTCTCGGTCCCATGACTCGTGATTTTCCGCACTTGCATCAAAATGTACCTACTTATTCAATGATTGTCTTTCAATATACGTTATTGCTAACGAAAATTTTCGCGCTCGCTGCGTTCGCGTTCATTTCCATCTGGATTTATTTTGATCCTTCCTCTCGAAAAATGTCACGTTACGCTCGCGTTTGATCTGACCATAAGTATTATTAACCGTCCCCTTCCAAAAAATTGTAGCGCTCGCTACGCTCGCGTTTTATATGTCTATAAGTATTATTAATCGTCCCCTTCCAAAAAATGTCGCGCTCGCTACGCTGGCGTTTATCTGACTAAAAGTGTTATTAACGTTCCCCTGCCAAAAAAATTCGCGCTCGCTACGCTCGCGTTTCCATGTATATTATGACAATTTTATGTGCTAGGTGCAGCTTCCTATCCTCTAGCAAGGCTGTACCTTCCTTCCTTTTTTTCCTCATCCTGCATTTATATCAACTTGCCCCCCCCTGGACCTTCGGCTGGCGACGCCCTTGCCTATGGCCACCTTCCGGCTCCATCATCAGATCAGCCCCATGGTACCATATTATTGTATTGTCATCAAAGTTAAGTAAGTATGCAAAATTTCAGCTCAATCGGTTGACGATATCTGCTTCAAAATTGAGTTGCAAGATTTCACCCGAACAAACATACTTTAAACATACCATGCAAGCTAAATAAAAGCTTGTAAAATAGTGGTCTCTGAACGCTCACCTTGGGTGTTTTCTTCGGTTCGCTGTCCTCAATTTGTTCCAGCGAGGACTTGAGGATGACCATGGGCCCGTCCTCCCCGTTCACCATCACATACTGGTCTTGGTCTTCCCCGGTCAGGTACACTTCCTTCTTGTACGCGCTTCGCGGGTCTGTAATGAAATCAAAATTATTATTTATTTATTTTTAATTTATTTAAATAAACAGTTTATTTACAGAGGTTTAAATTTTATATTGCCACTTTTGGAAACCCGGGAGGTTTATGTAGTAGTGGCAAAATTATTAATGGGTTTCTTTTAAGGTCTAAGGCATAGATATAGGACTTTGTCTTTGTTGAGGGGACATGGTCACGAGTCAAGGTACTCTTCAAAAATCCGTGCTTTTTAAGGTGAAGCCAGCGTATTTTTTTGAGTTGGGAGTCGCGCAATGATTTATTTTTCATCATCATCACACTTGCGCGTAAACAAGGGTTTACATGCTAGAAAAGCGGGCGGTAAGTCGTAAATTACATTCTAGGGCGTTAAGTAATGTTTATCACACTTTAAGGGGTTACAGGCTAGAATACCAGGCTGTATATCGTATATTACGCCCTAGGACAGTAAGTCGTATATTACGCCCTAGCGGCAGCGAACGAATAAAACATAGAACACGAGCTTCATACAAAATTACAATCAAAAACCGGCCCAATAGTCGAAATGCGCATGCTCACCGGTGTACCAATCACAGCCACTCAAATGTTTTCAATTACGCATAACAAATAAATGTGATTCGTCAATTTCCGAATGGCCAGCTGTGATTCGACAAAACGCATGACATTTGTCTATGGTAATATGGCGGTGACAGTGAAAACTCATAATTGGTGAATCGTTAATGCAATAAAGAGCCATTTTTGTTTCCTTCATTATAAATCTTGAATGTTAAGGTTATTGCTTACATACGAATTTAAATAAAATTACATCTTTTAAGGAATCCTTGTTTGTTCCTTGTTGTTACTAATACTTTGAATGATTATTATTAATGCGTGCTGTAACTGCTGTATATATTATTATTTCTCCTTCTTTGTAATAACTAATATTTTACATGTACAGTCGATATAATCTTTGTAGTGAAAAAATATCAAACATAATTAGGAACTTATACGTTTTCCTACCGGACTGACGGAAAACGCGTAGCCTTTTAGGGACGGTCTTATACAAGCACAAAAGCCCGGCTTGCCCTAGTAATATTAACAAACGATAAAAAATGATTTACCTGAACAATATAAAATTGCGCGCCGTGTCGTGTTTCATAATTTCAAATTTTGTCGATGCCGCGTGGTTCAAAATTTGTCCGCGCACCGACCGCTCCGCGCTATGGCTCATCGCCGTTCTATGTCACCGCTAGTCATCTCCCTCGCACGCGTTGGCTTGCAATCGGGCTTCATACCGCCTACTCTAACACATGGAAGTAACCTATATATCAACATAACTATACGGTCTATACGTTGCTTCAAGTGAAGTGAAGTTAGATACGGACGTTATTAGTCTAAGGATACGGATCGGCCACTTGCAAATTTCGTGTAAACAGGAGTGATTTAACTTCACGTTGTTTAGAAATATTTAGTTAGTGTAGTGTTTGATTGAGCGTAGTAATAAGTAGAAGTAGGTAATATTATAGATAGTGATCGTGTTTTGATTTTGTTTGTTGTTGTGATTACTGTGGCTTTAAACAATGGAAGGAGTTGTTCCGTGCAATTGTGATGAGTTAAAGTGTGCAGGTCTTTTAATAGGTGAAGGAAAGGTAGGCACTAACTTTCGCTCAGAAAAAACAGCTCATATTTTCCCCAAAACCCACGCCCAACGTGTGTATTATTGAAATTGTACTTTGAACAGTAACGCGGCAATAAAATGGATTTACCCATAAGCGTAGGCACGCCACTGATTGCATAACTTTTTCCAAACATCGTATATAAATTAGTCATATGGCATAACACCATCCCTATACAAAATCTGTTCCGTAAAATAAATTTAATTCATATGTGTACGGCTTTATTTACGTATGAAAACTGATACCATATTTTTTTTTGTGTTTTCCTGAGTGATTAATACACCATTTCACTGAACATTATGACATATCTTGTTACTTTGAGACTTCACATATTTCACGTAATGCAACTGTTCGGCTACGTCGCCATTTGCAAACTAGACAGCCGTTTGACACAAAATTTACGCCCCGCCTTAACTGACACAAAATCCGTGGGGCCATTTTCCGACGCTAGTTAGGCTTCTATGTTTTATTCGTTCGCTGCCTAGCGGTAAGTAATTTTGGTATTGACTAATACTACCTTTGTTTTATTTCCTCCAAAGTGTGATGAAAAACGTCGTACGTGACTCTGGTGGTAAAGGAATTCCAAACTCGTGTCATTAAAGCCCTCGCCTTCGGCTTTGGGCTTCCTCGTTTACCGTTGTTACGCAACGTACTATTTCAGTGGTTTTCGGTGCACGAATGATGCCTATTGTCAACCTGGTGTTAAATCATTAGTGATTTATATATACATATAATGATTATATGGTGTTCAGAACGCATCCAAACTGACGTCACCACCGACGTCTTCAGCCGAAGCACGAAAATCGCCGATCATCGGGCCCCTCGGGTACAACCGACACCGGCCGCCTTCAACTGTCAATTTTAAACCATCCTTGGAACGACCAACACTGTATTTCTTATTTTTGACAATTATACTATTTTAATTAACCTATTGACCGCCAAGCGGTCTAGCAATTTACCGTGCCACTGACGCCAGAGTAAAAAAAAAAGATGTGCCCCAAAATCAACAGGGATTGAAAAATACTTGTAGCGGTTACAATTACAAAGTTTTTGATCATTGAAATTTGGACGGCTGTGGCCGACGTGGCGTCAGGGGCACAATTTTTTGTTGACGGCCACAGCCGACTGTGGCGCTCAAAAGGTTGAAAGTTAAATAAAATATTCTTATTGAATATCCACCTAGGCTATTCCCGACTGCACTAGAAAGGAACACTGAAAGGAGAGCTGTATTAATTTATAAATAACTAAGTATTGCATGCCTGAAACAGGTAACTGTTGGAACAAATGTATATTTTTTTGTCGACCTAACTATGTACACAGTTTTGCAATAAATCATTCTTATTCTTATTCTAGGCCTCAACAATATGGCACGACCGAAATTGCGCAACTCCCAACTCAAAAAATTACGCTCGTCTGGCTTCACCCTTAGATTGGTTGGGTGTAGTGGGGTGATACTGACCGTCCCCTTCGCCATCGCTGGACTGCAGCACGAAAGTGACCGTCTCCCCCAGCTCTCCCCCGGCCGCCTCCTGGTTGGTCACCAGTCGGTATGGTTGGGTGTAGTGGGGTGATACTGACCGTCCCCTTCTCCATCGCTGGACTGCAGCACGCAAGTGACCGTCTCCCCCAGCTCTCCCTCGGCCGCCTCCTGGTTGGTCACCAGTCGGTATAGTTGGGTGTAGTGGGGTGATACTGACCGTCCCCTTCGCCATCGCTGGACTGCAGCACGAAAGTGACCGTCTCCCCCAGCTCTCCCCCGGCCGCCTCCTGGTTGGTCACCAGTCGGTATGGTTGGGTGTAGTGGGGTGATACTGACCGTCCCCTTCTCCATCGCTGGACTGCAGCACGCAAGTGACCGTCTCCCCCAGGTCTCCCTCGGCCGCCTCCTGGTTGGTCACCAGTCGGTATGGTTGGGTGTAGTGGGGTGATACTGACCGTCCCCTTCGCCATCGCTGGACTGCAGCACGCAAGTGACCGTCTCCCCCAGGTCTCCCTCGGCCGCCTCCTGGTTGGTCACCAGTCGGTATGGTTGGGTGTAGTGGGGTGATACTGACCGTCCCCTTCTCCATCGCTGGACTGCAGCACGCAAGTGACCGTCTCCCCCAGCTCTCCCCCGGCCGCCTCCTGGTTGGTCACCAGTCGGTATGGTTGGGTGTAGTGGGGTGATACTGACCGTCCCCTTCGCCATCGCTGGACTGCAGCACGCAAGTGACCGTCTCCCCCAGCTCTCCCTCGGCCGCCTCCTGGTTGGTCACCAGTCGGTATGGTTGGGTGTAGTGGGGTGATACTGACCGTCCCCTTCGCCATCGCTGGACTGCAGCACGCAAGTGACCGTCTCCCCCAGGTCTCCCTCGGCCGCCTCCTGGTTGGTCACCAGTCGGTATGGTTGGGTGTAGTGGGGTGATACTGACCGTCCCCTTCGCCATCGCTGGACTGCAGCACGCAAGTGACCGTCTCCCCCAGGTCTCCCTCGGCCGCCTCCTGGTTGGTCACCAGTCGGTATGGTTGGGTGTAGTGGGGTGATACTGACCGTCCCCTTCGCCATCGCTGGACTGCAGCACGCAAGTGACCGTCTCCCCCAGGTCTCCCCCGGCCGCCTCCTGGTTGGTCACCAGTCGGTATGGTTGGGTGTAGTGGGGTGATACTGACCGTCCCCTTCGCCATCGCTGGACTGCAGCACGCAAGTGACCGTCTCCCCCAGGTCTCCCTCGGCCGCCTCCTGGTTGGTCACCAGTCGGTATGGTTGGGTGTAGTGGGGTGATACTGACCGTCCCCTTCGCCATCGCTGGACTGCAGCACGCAAGTGACCGTCTCCCCCAGGTCTCCCCCGGCCGCCTCCTGGTTGGTCACCAGTCGGTATGGTTGGGTGTAGTGGGGTGATACTGACCGTCCCCTTCGCCATCGCTGGACTGCAGCACGCAAGTGACCGTCTCCCCCAGGTCTCCCCCGGCCGCCTCCTGGTTGGTCACCAGTCGGTATGGTTGGGTGTAGTGGGGTGATACTGACCGTCCCCTTCGCCATCGCTGGACTGCAGCACGCAAGTGACCGTCTCCCCCAGCTCTCCCTCGGCCGCCTCCTGGTTGGTCACCAGTCGGTATGGTTGGGTGTAGTGGGGTGATACTGACCGTCCCCTTCTCCATCGCTGGACTGCAGCACGCAAGTGACCGTCTCCCCCAGCTCTCCCTCGGCCGCCTCCTGGTTGGTCACCAGTCGGTATGGTTGGGTGTAGTGGGGTGATACTGACCGTCCCCTTCGCCATCGCTGGACTGCAGCACGCAAGTGACCGTCTCCCCCAGCTCTCCCCCGGCCGCCTCCTGGTTGGTCACCAGTCGGTATGGTTGGGTGTAGTGGGGTGATACTGACCGTCCCCTTCGCCATCGCTGGACTGCAGCACGCAAGTGACCGTCTCCCCCAGCTCTCCCTCGGCCGCCTCCTGGTTGGTCACCAGTCGGTATGGTTGGGTGTAGTGGGGTGATACTGACCGTCCCCTTCTCCATCGCTGGACTGCAGCACGCAAGTGACCGTCTCCCCCAGCTCTCCCTCGGCCGCCTCCTGGTTGGTCACCAGTCGGTATGACTCGTCCCCGTCGCCGCATCTGATCAAATGGGGGAAGATTATTCGTTGACGACGCGTTAGGAGGCCTTATTCATTACAAGCTTTTATTTAACTTGCATTGTATGTATGTAATGTATCTAAGTATGTTTGTTCGGGTGGAATCTTGCAACTCAATTTAGAAGCAGATATCGTCAACCGATTGAGCTGAAATTTTGCATACTTACTTAACTTTGATGACAATACAACAATAATGGTACCATGGGGCTGATCTGATGATGGAGACGGAAGGTGGCCATAGGAACTCTATAATAGAAAAAGCAATCCTAACGAATTTAGGCTCTTTAGAATCGTCTCAGTGAGCATTTGATGGATATCCAAAGAAAAGTACAGTCGGCTATAAAAGCTTGTCACTAAAATGTCATTTTTGACAGAAACTTATTTTAAAATGCTGATTGTTTTAGACATTTTTCTCTGTGATCAAACATGTTTCTAAACGTATTATTGATGTTGGTACCTAGAACAGGGCTATTGGGATTTATTGTTATATATTTGAAACCTACAGTTTGAATTTTCATTGATAATTTTTGTTTCAAAAACTACTCGAATTTGACGCGGAAAATTAGTTTTTTCAACTTATTTTCGACTGCACGCAATGAAATAGCTATGTTACTACTTAGAACTCGGGGAAAGTATTATTCACTTCACAAAGTTAGTAAAAATTATCAATATATTTGCCCGTGGTAAAGCAACTTTTTAAATTTTCCGGCTGGCCGGATTGCTCGCACTCAAGACATATTACGGGCACTAGACGACGATATACATACTTGTACAGGGCGTCCCAAGACTATGGGACGTCAAGGGAAAATACCTTAAATATCGTAGTAGTCTACGATATTCTTTTGCCCGCGACTACGTCCGCGTGGAACTTGGAAGTATGGAAGCAACCTCGTACAACACGATAGATATCCACCTTATCACCTTAATTAATAAAAGGGATTATTTAAAGCGCCTAAGCAAATGTAAGAGCAATTGTGCTTTTGGTCTAACCATTACATTTCCGACAGGGTCATCAATGTCATCATGAATTACTTACTCACTTTTCAATCTTTTTAGGGATAATTTCCAGGATGAAAACTATCCTATGTCCTTCCTCGGATCTTAAACTATCTCCATGCCAAATTTCATCAAAATCGATTCAGCGGTTTAAGCGTGAAGAGGTAACAGACAGACAGACAGACACACTTTCGCATTTATAATATTAGTATGGATTAGTATGGATAGGATATTATGCTGAAAGAAGACTTTATGTTATTTTTAAAAGTTAGTCATTCTGCATTTAAAGATTCTCTAAGAATTACTTACTTCGTCTGGGAATCGAACCGACTTAAATGTGAAAAAAACACCCCTTTTTTTATGATGGCAATCGAAATAAAATGGACAAAATATAATAATTCTTCCTAAGTAACATAGTATCTTAAAAGACAGGAATAACGTAAATTCTTTGAGTCAAATTTCAAGAAAATTATTTATTGCCGACGACGAGTAATTAACCAAGTAATTCTTAGAAAATCTTTAAATGCAGAATTACTAACTTTTAAAAATAACATAGTTTTCTTTCAGCAAAATATCCTATCTACGATATTTAAGGTAATTTCCCTTGATTTCCCATTATACTGATCAACTCCACTACCCAAAGGTTGTCTGGAAGAGATCGCTCTTTAGCGCTAAGACCGCCTGTTGTTTACCGTTATTAAAATTATTGTATCTTTGTTCAATTTGTAAACTTTTTTGGTGTGCAATATAGAATTTTGTATTGTATTGTATTGTCCCATAGTCTTGGGACACCCGGTATAGCTATCCACTCATTGCTTCGAATCTTGAATTCGACTCTATTTATATAAGAAAATAAGAGTGGTGACATGTAGCCGTAATTACCAAAAGCAATTCAGTGGCTAAATAAATATTAAGGGACAATTATACACCAATCGACCTAGTCCCAAATTAAGCAAAGCTTGTACTACGAAAACCTACGGGGGAAAACCCGGACACTATGTGAATGAAAAATAAAGCGATTGTTTTCTTAACCTTTTGAGCGCCACAGTCGGCTGTGGCCTTCAACAAAAAATCGTGCCCCTGACGCCACGTCGGCCACAGCCGTCCAAATTTCAATGATCAAAAACTTTGTAATTCTAACCGCTACAAGTATTTTTCAATCCCTGTTGATTTTGGGGCACATCTTTTTTTTTTACTCTGGCGTCAGTGGCACGGTAAATTGCTAGACCGCTTGGCGGTCAATAGGTTAATAATATTATTTTCGGACACGTCCGGACAAACATGCGATTTACGCCAAATGTCCGGGTTTCGCGAATTTAGAGATGAGACGGAGGTAGAGAGCTACCTACCTCTGTCTCATATATTACGTAGCACATTTAGACCTCACTTACTTGACAAGGGTCAGGTTCAGGAGATCCAACTGCAGCAGCCCCTTGGAGGAGTCCGTGAGGATCTGGTACTTAGGTTCCTCCTGTTCCTCGCTGCCCTCAGACATGTCCGGCAGGATGTGCTCCACACGATTTGTCTGAAAACATTTTGATATTAAACCATTGATACAAAGATCAAAGCTCAAATAAAAAAAAAACATAATATAAAAATTATAAACATTTCGATGTTTATAGTAAAACGTATTAATATGTTATTTATACAGGGTGGTGTTTGATCAACTGTACAGAATATTAAAAGGGTTGAAACAGCTGTTCTTTTTTTTTCACTTTTTTATCAACTAGTGGGTACAATACCATCTACCAGAGACTGTATAAATATAAATGTGATAACTTTAGCACACAATATTTGCATAAATTATTGTTGGTTTGTGGAAAATGGCTACCTTATTATCATTAGTCTATTAAAACTATCGTGAGACATTTAATTATCGTATCAAGCGGTTTACACTCACGTGTAATATTTTGTCAGGAACGGTCCGACATGTTTCGAACTCGTATGTATCGGTGACGAAGTTATCGCGCCGTTGCACGGGCAGCTGCCCCTGATGAAGAGCTCCATACGAGTTCGAAACATGTCGGGCCGTTCCTGACAATTTCACGTGAGTGTAAACCGCTTAATACAATAGTTACCTCAGTGTTGTCGAATGGAGACACCTCCACGATTTCAAGTTGACCTAGAAAACATTAAAATCTATTACTATTCTAAAATACTAGTTTTTTTTTGAAAATCATATTTCAATGGAGAGGGGTCAATCTCAATAGCGTGACGCAGGATTTGTTTTGTATAGGCGCGCGGCCACATGACAGCCTAGCGCCATCTGTTTTCATAATTTCTTTTGACCTCTCATCAAACATAAACGGCTGGACAAATTTTAACCAAATTCGGTACAGGGACAGCTGGACATCCAAAGATTCCCCCAATACGGTATAAAAATAAATACGCGAACAAAGTTGCGGCCACCTTCTTGTATCACATAGAACATCAAAATATCCAAGGAGAATAGGGCATTTTTTTTTTAACCCATTGAGTCCCACTGTTTATTAACACTTTCGACACCAACAACCCGGAGGCCGGGCGCTCGTAAACTTTGTTCAGATGCCGGCCAACCCGGTAGCCGGGGTTGATGCTATAAAAGTCGGCTCAGCCGGTTTCTGGGATATGTCTTACTTTTTTGTCTGGTTGCAAGTGTTAAAACAAAGTAAAGTGAACTCAGCCTCAAAAAAGGATTCCCACTACATATTAAGTTATATTATAATATACCAAAATAAATGTTATTTTAGATTGCTTTACCATCTTTGAACTCCGCCGTAAGGACCTGTGTCTCCGTAACAACTTGTTCTTCATCAGACATGATTTTTCAGACCTAAAAAAGACAACATATGGATTCTACAGGCGTTTCAACCACCGTCAGTTCGCTGTCAAAATTATTGAAAGTATGAGCTACACAAAGCTGCAAACTTTCTTAGCCATGGTTAGAGGAACAAATGGAGTAAAATAGTCACCCAATGGTACCCAAGGGATGGAAAAAGGAAGAGGCATAGACCACTGAGATGGTGGGACGACATAAGACAGGTCAGTAGAGTGAAGAAGGATATGGGGCAGAATGGAGAAGATTGGAGGATTTGGAGGCCTTTGCTACCTAGAAAACATACACACAAAAATGGAAAAAAAATATGATTATAGAGAAAAAACAAAAATAATGATAAAAATACAAATAATAACACTGGAAAATATATTAAAAACTGTCCAACAGAACGCGTAAATAAATAAGTATAAATAATACTTCTTACCATAAATTGATCTAATTTAAATATTGTAGCCCAATGCTCTGTTATTTATGACAGCGGACTAACGGTGGTTGAAACGCATGTAGAATCGCCCATATACTACTGACATGAGGCCTTGGTACGGTAATGGCAAAGTTGCCTGTCCTCTGTAGCAGAGCGGAGAAATTGAAACAACAAGCCTGTGACTTTGCAAAGCTTGAAAGAGGAGCGTTTTAAATTAGAGAAATGTCTTTCGTCCATTATACACATCTCCGCACTGCTACTTTAAGAAATTAACTAGAGAATTCATACTTTATCTTTCTTATGCATATCACCTGGTGACAACTAAACCATTTGTGTACCAGGCCTCCGCACAACGCACCTACATTTTGTACCACCATCGACGACCTATCTAAATAAGCATCAGCGGAGTGCATAGTGAGTTTTGGTTTGTCAACAGACAATATGATCTCTGGAACTCAAGAATTCAGGAATGTAAATGACAGCATATCAGGTATAAAATACTAGCACACACTTCTGGAGTATAGTGCATGTTGTATTCAAGTGTTTTCCAAAAAAATACCTGAATCCCTTTTGAACTTGTTTTTGGGTTCACCTCATCAGGAATCAGTACAATTTTCAATATCAAGCATGAAAAGTATCCTAAATTTGTCTGTTCCATTACGTCACGTTTTAATATGAACTTTTTTATTTGGACGAGTGTTACGTAGTGGAGAATAAAATTCCCATACAAATTTTGGGTCACTTTTTTTATTCTTCACATTGAAAATGTTAAGTATAGATTCTGAGTAGGATGAACCCCGGAAGAAGTATTTATCATAGAATACAGAAGTAAGCTTCGAGTTTGTGCTATTTGTTTATCAATAATATTGGTTACATTTTCTTTATTTACACAGCACGTAGCTATGGATATTTATTCATACATACTTCGACATTTTGGTTATGTAGTGATGGATGCAAAAATCTCGAGACTCGAGCCCCAGAGATGGAGGAAAGTCTTAGTAAATATGTTTTAAACAATAATAACATCATAGCAAGAACTTATTCCAGTTTCAAATGTCAGTCAAATAGTCTCAAAAAAATCTTGCAACACCAATGAAGTCGGTGTTTCTACATGACGATGTTTTTAATTTTATTATTATTGCAACAATCCACTTACTTTTGATGGCAACAATTGATTAACGGAATCCTTGGGATACTTGATTAACCCCAAAATGAATATAGTCACTCCACAAGCTGTAAATTAATAGAACACCGTAAAAATCGACGCCATTAGAAGACTTCACGGCAAAATTATCTGTATGTATTGTGTATGTGTACAATGATTTGTGCTGTGATACCAATGCCAGTGTTACCAGATATAAATATATTTCCCCATTACTTACTCAATCCATTTTTTTTATAAATCATTGTTTTCACACTACTAAAAATATATGTGTTCTACGAATTGCATACTAAATTTATGTTAAAGCGATGAATTTATTTCATGTTGTTTATAATGATTAATGAAATATCGTATTATTTCAATCCTAAGACTTAGTCATAGAGTTTATTTTTGTAAAGCCAAGTAAAAATGGCGTCTACTTGAATCCAGAATCCGTCAAACGGTGACTCACTGGAGTTACTACGAGTGCTATTTTTATAATTCACCTCACGCTGTTTTCACTTTGCGATTCGTGTTGACTACCTGAATATTAACCACGGTGAACTTCGTCACGTCATTTATAGCAATAATTATTTTCGCAAAAGAATAACAGATATTAAATCCATATATTTTTAAATGCTTGATCCAATTTTGATCCAACGCCATTATTTGATCCAATATATCTAAAATATAATATCTATAAAAACCCTATTACTGAGACTTCGCTGTCCGTCCGTCCGTCCGTCTGTCACCAGGCTGTATCTCAAGAACGGTGATAGCTAGACAGTTGAAATTTTCACAGATGATGTATTTCTATTGCCGCTATAACAACAAATACTAAAAATAAAATAAAATAAATATTTAAGGGGGGCTCCCATACAACAAACGGGTTGGTTGCGTTAACTTTGCACCTCATTTGTATGGGGCGCTATACAAACCAGGTGCAAACTTAACTTAAGCACTTAAGGATGAAAAGTGTTTGTACGGAACCCTCGGTGCGCGAGTCCGACTCGCACTTGCCCAATTTTTCAATTAGTTAAGATTACACAAATATAACAAAATAATAAAAACGTATATTGTTGTCTGTTATTTAGTAATTACCAAATAATTAGCGTGTCCAAAGTACTAGCGTGATTTTATGTTCGAGAATGCAGTGATTTAATAGCGATTTCTAGAATAGTAGTACGGGTTATTATCATGATATCGATTTTTAAACAACCTTTGGTACGAACTCAGACATCCATGACATGAAATTCAGCTTCTGGCTTGCTCTGAAAATCAATACCTTCTCAAGCTGACAGCATCAGTATGCTATTGGCCGGCCATAACAAGAATTAAACTACATTGCTCTATCTCTCTCGCACTTACACAAAACCCCATTAGAAACGTCAAAAAAGTAACAAATGATTTTATCATTGAATATACCACAGAAAATAAGAAATAAAAATATGACAAGAAATCTACTTGCCATTCTAAACTGATTAATTGCAAATCTTAACGTATTTTGTCGTTCGGTATTCCGGTATAAATGTTTGAATTTCATGTTCTACATCACGCTATCGAAGTTTTTTAAGTCGGTTTCTATATAAGCAAGCTTTTAGAAATCTGCTCTGGGAGGTCCGTAGCTACTCAGTGAGCCGGTGTTGGCAGGGAGCCGGTTTAATTCCTTGCCATCAAATATGTTGAAGCGTATTAAGCAATTCATATATGGTAAACAATATTGTCAAGAAAAATGATAAAGAGAGACATAGGTCTCACCCATACTGTAGTAGCTGATTTGACTTCCTCTTTTATGAAAAACGTGAGAACAGTTTTTGCGTGTGAAAATATTTTATTGTGAGTTAATATAATTAGAAATCTTTTGTAGGCTACAACTAATTTTTAATAATTATTATGAATATTTTTGGTTTTCTCCACTATTAATATACTTATGTTATTCGCAAACACGAACTTATATATTTATTTACCTTAAACCTTACTACTAATTTCGCCAAATTATGTTGAAATATGTTTTGAATAAGATTAATTATCTAAATAATTGTAATAAAAAGACATTTTAATAAATATTAGAAATAAAATGAAGTTTTACGGTACAATTTTTTAGAGATAACGACAAAAAAGAGAGTCAAAGACGCTACATCAGTATGTGTGAGTATATATTTATTTACCTTAAACCTTACTACTAATTTCGCCAAATTATGTTGAAATATGTTTTGAATAAGATTAATTATCTAAATAATTGTAATAAAAAGACATTTTAATAAATATTAGAAATAAAATGAAGTTTTACGGTACAATTTTTTAGAGATAACGACAAAAAAGAGAGTCAAAGACGCTACATCAGTATGTGTGAGACAAGTCTCATTTCATTTTGCTGTTTGTTTGACATTATTTTTATTAATCCATTTTATATTAAACCCATACATGACGACTTATGCAAGACGACATATTCAGATGGTGGAGGCTTAGGCCGGCCCCCCACCACGACCGGTTTCCTGTGTAGCAACGGACTCCCCATGCAACTAGAAACGCATTTTGTATTTATGCTTCCAAGTTATAAAACTTCGTAAGCGCGATGTAGACCCAGCGATCTGATTGGTTGTTTCATGTGACGTAGTGCCGTGGCAATGTGGGTCAGGCTCGGTCGATGAGCAAAGCTGTGCAAGTCTGATTATTGCATTTAAAAAACCATAGCTCGTGCTCGTGAATATTTGGTTGAGGGGGCAAATTTGGAATTCATCATGTCATACTAATAAGATGTTCGGTACTTTTCCAGCAGTTACTTGGCATTTGAATATTGATTAATTAGTTGTTTCAGAATTTATAAGTAAGTACTTAGTAAGGACTCTATTGTAAATTGTAATATAAAATATTTGAGCTCTACATTTTGTAAATAGCTTAAGCATTCCAATTTCAAACAGTAATTTTTAATCAGATCCTTACTTACTACATTATAGCCATTTGTATGACTCAACCAGTGACTACTGCCCACGTACCGTAAACGTAGACCTACGTCATGCAACGTAAAAGGAATCGACGTTTCTATAAATAGGTACACTACGACTTAGAAATTTGTTTGATGTGGTAGACCTATACTATACCCTCAGAATATTGTATAGACGTATTGCGATCACAATATAAACAAAACTCAAAAACCAGTTGCATTATAATGACATGGAATTCCTTGGTAGCAATGGAAAGTGTTTAATAGATAGAGAAAAGTTTTCTATACTTCCTTACTCATGTGTATTCTAAAGTTACCTAAAACATTTTTGGCTGGTTACCATTAACAAAAACGTACCACGTTATGTTAACAGTTAATTTTTTTACCGAGGTACTTTTTTGCACCATTATCCCAGTTGTCAGATCTAAGAGAGATTATTGTATTGTGCTGAATCCAATCCAAGTAGTGGCTGCTATCTGACCTTATGAAGGGGCAGGGGGAGCACATCGCACTACCATTAAAAAAAAAATGATTATAGTGAATGCATAATTCAAATTGCTGAAGCCAATGTATTGAATTGCAAAATAACCATTCTGAGTTGAATTCACCCAGTCTGAATGATATTAAGTCATGCTTTATCGGTATGTCAACCAAAATTCGGTATTTGAGATGTATGCAGTAGTAATGATTTTACCTGCGTGAGAAAAAGTATAGATATCGATTTAATGTTTTTCAAATAAAGCAGCAATGAATTAATTATAGTGCCTGTGTGAGCCAACTACGCCTAAAGCTAATCTATTAGACACACCTGATTTAATGAAGTGTTAAATACTGTACAGTTCGGTCGCAGCAATCGTCACGGGATTAAACAAAACTGCAATTTGATATTTGTGTGCTAGAAAGAGAGTTTAGCACCCGTAAGACACACAAATCAGTATTTAATGTCCTACTCACAAATTTATGCTAATATATCAGAATTTCAGAGACGATTGAAAATTATCTTATATTTTCTTTTTTAAATATAGATTTGTTTGTAAATGATAGATTGTGTTACTAGATTTTTCCAATAGTTATTCCGTTTAAATCTCTATTGCCCATGGCATGCAGTATATTGCGGACGTAGCAAGCCATGCGTTACATTACAGCCCAACTATCTTTCAGACATATAACGTCGCATAGATCTATAAGCTTCCTTGTATCCTTACTACCTTTCTCTTTTCAGTCTTACAGCGCATGCACGGATGCGTCCAACTACCGTGAAGAGTTAAGGCGACTCTACTGTAAAAAATATATTCTATCAACAAAAAAAAACTTTCAATCGTGCTTTCTATATTACTATTAGACTCAAAATTTAAACCAAAAGACGCATGTTGAATATGCTATATTGAAGGGTTTGAGTTAATTACTGAAACTCTACTATATATCTGGTTTTCACACGAACGTACAATGTCATTAAAGCTGTGGAATGTCGACAACTTTCTTCAGGCATTATTTAAGTTACACCTAAATACGACACAACCGAAGATAATAACAACATAGTTTTAACGTTAATCTTATTGTGGTGTGCATGCCTTTTTCATATTTGGTCCTTCGAACCAAGAGAAATTACTGATTTAGATTTTCCGACACTTATTCGTAAACTGCATGCATACTTGTGCTATCTAAATGTCCGTCTCCAAAGTATAAGGCTGTCCCCGAAGGATGAAGAAAATGCTATTTCGTATAAATTCTGCCATTACTAATTACTTGGGCACGTATGCATATGCGTGTATCTGCATGTATGCGTGCATGTTCTATACAGTCTATTATAGTGAGAATGATTATGCCTTTTATTAACTGTCTATAGGCAAGCCCCTTAACACAGTGCATTGAAGAAACCTGATTCTACCCCTCCATAGATATTGCAGAGTAAAGCAGACCAGATGCAACACTAATACAAGAAAGTTATGTTCACAATTCTTTAAGAGCGTTATTTTAATACTAGATTTTCATCTTTGATTTTTGTTCTGGAGTAATATTAGCGGTTCTCTAGAAAAAAATTAGCAATGTCAAAAATGTATTACTTACCCATGTAACTTTGATTTAGATGTGTCTGAAAAGTGTATTCTTATTTTTCATGGTGGTAGTAAAATGGCATCCTGTTTATACGCAGTTGTACACACCAACGATGAGAACAACTATTTTTTAGACCTCAATCAAAAACTTATAAATACTTTAAGGTCGCCTCTATTTCTTCACCCTAACCTAACGTTCTACATCACGCTATCGAAGTTTTTAAACTCGCTTAGTATATAAGATGGTTCCAACTGAATTTGCTCGGGAGTCCAGTACCTCACGGTAAAGCGGTCCTGTGCAGCCACTTCACACAACTGCACACACACCCAAAATCTGACCCTGTCTCATGTTGCATGACTTCAACATTTGCCATTCTGTCGACTAGAAGAAATTGCTAGACTGTATTTGGATACCCGCGACGCTGTAGAATGACGAATGCTTGAACTTGAGGATGACTGCTTACAGCACCGGTGCGGTAAATTTGACTCCTTTTTGTTAAATCCAAAAAAAAGATTGACATATTTAATCTAGTTTTATCTTTTGATCTTGACTTCTGTCTTTGCGTTTGCGGTTGATTTTACTTTATTTAGTTTTTTTTTTTATATTTTGTAATTTTTTTAAATGTAGGTAGATGTATATTTAGGTATATTCATACAAAATTAATTTACTGAATATATCGGCATAGTATTATAAATCATGGAATGTACTTAATATAAATTGCTTTTGTCTTAATATAAAATGTTTTTAATTTACATACTTACAACAATTCTATAACAGAAATAAACTCACGAAACGGTCAGTTAATTTAAGATTCGTAGTAACGCATCAAAAATAAGAAACATAATAAAACACTGAGCTAATAATAATATCGCCCTGCACTTTTCACTCATCTTATTATACAATCAAACATACTTAGTATAATTATGAAATACCTCGCTATTTTTTATAAAAAACAATCTGACTATCAAATTAAAATAATAATTTATTGTCCATCTATGAATTTACCAGTCATATGGGAATTCCTTCCCTGCCATGGTAACACCGGACCTGCGCGCGCATTTCAAACGTCACTGCGACGACCTGTCAACAAAGGTGAATAAAATAGGGAATAACAAAAAGGCATTAAAAATTACGCAATTGAGAGATATTGGAAACGTTTTATACTACGGGGAGTAGCCACAAAGGTATTATGTAATCGATGTTAATAAAGCTTATTCTGCCTCGTCTCGAAATGTTTGGTTATAAATATTCCGTTTCACATGCTTGCAAGTGTAATTATTAACTAACAATAATTAAATGTGTAATAGAATATTATGTTAAACAGCTTATGAAATTTTATTATTTTCTATTAAAGCTTTTTTGCATACTTAAATGCTACATTCTGTTATTAATATCACGATATGTATTTAAATTCACTCAATATTTTTAACATTGTTTCGTTTAAGAAAGTCTATTCGAAAATTACTTGCAAAAAAAGTAATTGTTTTATATTGTAATGCAAAAGAAAGGCGCGGATTTTGTTCGTAATGTAATTTTTGTTTTATCGTATTTTTCCAGTTAACTACAAAATGAATACTGGAAATTCGGGAGCAGTGTTCTTTTTGGGAACCAGGGCACATTACCAGGTTAGTATTTAAAAAAATGTCGTCGTAAAAAAACTACACTTACTCGAGTCGTTTCATTCAATCAGTCGTTTTTAGGGTTCCGTAGCCAAATGGCAAAAAACGGAACCCTTATAGATTCGTCATGTCTGTCTGTCTGTCTGCCCGTCTGTCCGTCCGTATGTCACAGCCAGTTATACTATTGAAACTTTTTAGGTAGATGTATTCTGTGAACCGCATTACGATTTTAATGCAAAAATAAAAAAATAATAATAAATATTGGGGGCTCCCCATACTTAGAACTGAAACTCAAATTTTTTTTTTCATCAAACACATTCGTGTGGGGTATCTATGGATAGGTCTTCAAAAATGATATCGAGGTTTCTAAAATATTTTTTTTCTAAACCGAATAGTTTGCGTGACAGACGCTTCCAAAGTGGAAAAAGTTGGTCCCCCCCCCTCTAACTTCTAAAATAAGAAAATGAAAAATCTAGAAAAAACATATGATGTACATTACTATAAAAACTACCAACGAAAATTGTTTTGAACGAGATTTTAATACCTTACTTTGCACCTAATTTATATGGGGCGCTATACATACCAGGTGCAAACTTAACTTAACCACTTAGGGATGGAAAGTGTTTGTACGGAACCCTCGGTGCTCGAGTCCGACTCGCACTTGGCCGGTTTTTATATGCTAACGAACTCAGACCATGAAAATGTTAGAGATATATAAAAGAATTAAATAAATATCAAGGGACAAGGGACAATCTTACACAAATCGACCTAGTCCCAAACTAAGCAATGCTTGTACTATCGGGTACCTACTAGACGACGATATATTATATAATATATAAATACATATATAGATAACATCCATTGACCCCGACACAAGTTCAACACACAAATATTTGCCCTTGACGGGATTCAAACCCAGAAGCGCCGGCTCAGTAGGCAGCTAATTAACCACTGCGCCTACCGCTCCGTAATATGAGCTTTACGAGCTTACGAGCGAGATACGAGCTTTGTTTTAAGTAGGTATTTGTTACTTAGTGAGTTTTGGGGAAACACAATTTTGTTTCGGGATAAAAAGTACCCTATGTGTTAATCCATAAAAATTTATAAAATTGGTCCAGCCGTTTGAGCTTGAAAAAGCAACAAACATTACACATAATTTAATTTTGACGACGCGGTTGGCTCAGTTTGTAAGCACTTGCCTACTGAGCCGGCGGTCCTGGGTTCGAATCCCGGCCAGGGCAAATATTTATTTATTTATTTATTTATTTAAACTTTATTGCACAATACAAAAAAAAAGTACAAATGGCGGACTTAATGCCTTTAGGCATTCTCTAACAGTCAACCACTGGGTTAAACAGAAATATGTAGTCGGTGCAGGATCAGAGTTACAGAGAAAAAAATAATTAAAACACAAATCAATAATATAAGATATATATAGGAATGTATATATAATTGCCATAAACGTACACGAATACTTTATATGATATACTTACATACATATATTATGTACCCAAAGTAAAATATTTCGAAGAAAGTTAGGAAGAGAGATTGTCCGAAAGATGCTTGCGCAACATGCGCTTGAAGGAGAGTTTGCTCTGAGCTTGTCTAATGTTGAGTGGGAGAGCGTTCCAGAGGCGTATTGCCTGAACCGTGAAGGAATTGGACATGAAACCGGAGCGGTGGAGAGGGACAACGAGTTTAAGTCTACGAGAAGTACGGAGAGTGCAACCAGGGCGAGCAGTCACAAATTGAAACTTAGATTTGAGATAATCTGGAGTCGTAGGATCGAATAAGATTGAAAAGAGAGTGCAAAGAATTCTTTGAGACCTACGTTCACGTACAGGAAGCCAGTTTAATTTTCGGCGAAAGTCAGAAATGTGGTCGTACTTACGAAGGCCAAAAACAAACCTGATACAGTTGTTCAGCAGACGCTCCAGCTTATTCAGGGAGGCCTGGGTGAGATTAGAGCAACACACATCAGCATAGTCGATAACGGGGAGGACAAGAGCTTGGACGAGAAGAGTCTTAGTGCTCACCGGGAGACAATTTTTAAACCTGTAAAGCGATCTTAACGCATATGTCACCCTGCGACAAACACCAGACACCTGAGGATCCCACGTAAGGTTACTGTCAACAATCAGACCCAAATTTTTCACTTGAGATTCAATTGGTATGACTACGTCCTCGTACACTATCGGCTTCATGAGTTCCACATCTATTGACGCACGCAAACGAGTGCTCCCGAGCACGATGGCCTGACACTTCGTTGGATTGACAGCAATCCCGAAGCGATGCGACCAAACGGAAATACGAAAGAGATCATTATTGATAGTCTCGATTGCTGCGTCAATATCTTTAGGATCAGTTTGGGTGTAGAGTTGTAGATCGTCAGCGTAAAGATGGTAAGAGCATTTGATGTTCGAAGTTAAGAGATTAATAAAGACAGAAAAAGGAGAGGAGAGAGAATACCACCCTGTGGAACCCCAGAAGTGAGATCGCACCAGTCAGAGGAGGATCCATTCGCTCGAACAGATTGACGTCGACCTTGAAGATAGGAAGAGAACCACGCAACTGCTGATGATGATATATTCATGTAACTGAGGGTAGATAGAAGAAGTTCGTGATTTACGGCGTTAAAAGCATTAGAAAAGTCAATCAAAACCAAAACAGTAAGTTGATGAGATTCCATGCCTTGTCTCACATCTTCAACGACCTTAAGTAGGGCAGTAGACGTGCTGTGGCCAGGACGAAAACCAGACTGGAATGGTGAGAGAAGATGGTTGGAGAAAATGTGAGCAGACAGCTGTTTATGACCAATGGCTTCGAGCACTTTTGACAGAAATGGGAGAATGGATATGGGGCGGAAGTCTTTGAGCAAACTGGGGTTATTAACTTTAGGCAATGGGATGACATGGGCATTCCGCCAGAACGAAGGAAAAACCCCAGTATATAATGATAAGTTAATTACGTGCGTTAGAACGGGGAGAATGCATTCCAAAATGCAAACAACCATGGTCCTGCTCAATTGATCAGGACCAATAGCGTTTGACTTAACTGAAGCTATAACTTTACGAATATCATCATCAGTAGCAGAGGTAAATGAAAATATTTCAGTCGAATGACGGGGCAGGGCTGAAATATTTGTGTGATGAACTCGAATATTTGTGCTTGGGTCATGGTTGTTCTATGTATTATTTATTTATCGTATGTATTTAAGTATATATTCATCTATACATGTATGTATATCGTCGTCTAGTACTCATAACACAAGCCTTCTTGAGCTTAATTTGGGACTAGATCGATTTGTGTGAGGTTGTCTGATATTTCTTTATTTATATTTACACAAACACACTCACAAAGTTTCGACTTTATGTGCCCCGCGGTGTTACCCGCTTATCCCACGGGAACACTAAATTTATTCGGGATGAAAAGTAGGTATCCTATATCCTTTCCCGGGTATCAAACTATCTCCATACCAAATTTCATCTAAGTCGGTTCAGCTGTTAAGCGTGAAGAGGTAACAGACAGACAGACAGATACACTTTCGCATTTATAATATTAGTATGGATTAGTATGTATTAGTGTGATAAACATCTCAGACAACCCCCACTAGACGGAGCATGTTAGGCGACCCGCGCGCACCAACGATATGGTACGGCAGAACATTAAAGTATCAACACGGCGGCCACCGTTTAGTTGCGTCCTTGTTTATGATCCATGCGTACGTCAACGAAAAAAGAAATTAAATAAATAACATCAACCTCATAAACATGGACGCAAGCTAAACGGTGGCCGCCATGTTGATACGTTAATGTTCTGCCGTACCATATCGTTGGTGCGCGCGGGTCGCCTTACATGCTCCGTCTAGTGGGGGATGTCTGTGGTGATAAAATTTCTATCACTGTTCTGGAAAACCTCGTATCTAGTAAGTAGATTAACACCGATATACTTGTTTGTTTCAAGTAGGTATTTAATTTATTACTTAGTGAGTTTTGATTGTCAACAGACGAAATATTATATATTTTTAAACTAAAAGGTTAGGGCGCAACTACGTACGCGTAATTTTTTTAAATATCCTATAAGTATTAACCATCTTTGGATGTCCAGCTATCCCTGTACCAAAATTGGTCGAAATCCGTCCAGCCGTTTCGGCGTGACGAGAGGTCAAAGCAATCTATGCCCAACAGATGGCGCCAGACTGGCATGGCACCGCACGCAAACAAAACAAAAGACTATCCTGCATCACGCTATTAGGATTTTTCCTGAAAACAGACTTTCAATACAAATCTAGAATTTTATAATATTTTTTTTTTTTTCGCTTCATTTGTAAAACATTTTTAAATATATTTACAGGTACTCAACCAACCCGACCGGCCCTTCGACGTGGAGAACGGTAACGCGTCCACCGAGACGATATACCAGAATTCGACGGCGGACGAGCTATGGCGGGACACCGACGCGCAGAACAACGAAGTTCGCAACGGCGACTGTACTTGTGAATCGCCTGAGGTCATAGGTAAGAACTTAGACACAAAACAGATAGGTACAGAAATCAATCTACATACAAGCGCACTCGAGCAAACGCACACATAGACATTGCTCATGGACACGTCAAGCACTGGTCTGAACTGGTCCGAGATATCGTGTCCGTGAGCAATGTCTATGTGTGCGTTTGCTCGAGCGCGCTTGTATGTAGATTGATTTCTGTACCTACCTATCTGTTTTGTGACTTAGAAGAATATACAGACAGCTACATTACAGCGTATAGCGATAGTGGCACTAACTTTGGCGCAGCTGCAGTGATAAAAATCATGTCTAGGTTTAGGTAAGATAGCGGGAAATACAGACAAACATATTATAGACGATATACCAGAATTCGACGGCGGACGAGCTATGGAGGGATACCGACGCGCAGAACAACGAAGTTCGCAACGGCGATTGTACTTGTGAATCACCGGAGGTCATAGGTAAGAACTTTAGAGGAATAGATAGACAGACAACTACATTACAGATTAGAGGTATTAAGTCTGTACTAATTGATAGATTCATAAATGGTTCGGCTGCTTTTGATTTGTATGGAAATGGGAACCTTGTTTATGTATTGTGATAATGGCACAAACTTTGGCGGGGCTGCAGTGACAAAGATTATGTCATAGGTAAGAAAGCGGGAAGTACAGACGAACATATTATAGACTATATACCAGAATTCGACAGCGGACGAGCTATGGCGGGATACCGACGCTCAGAACAACGAAGTTCGCAACGGCGACTGTACTTGTGAATAGCCTGAGGTCATAGGTAAAAACTTAGACACAAAACAGATAGGTACAGAAATCAATCTACAATTCTACATACAAGCGCGCTCGAGCAAACGCACACATAGACATTGGTCACGGACACGTCAAGCACTGGTCTGAACTGGTCCGAGATATCGTGTCCGTGAGCAATGTCTATGTGTGCGTTTGCTCGAGCGCGCTTGTATGTAGATTGATTTCTGTACCTACCTATCTGTTTTGTGACTTAGAAGAATATACAGACAGCTACATTACAGCGTATAGCGATAGTGGCACAAACTTTGTCGCAGCTCCAGTGACAAAAATCATGTCATAGGTTTAGGTAAGATAGCGGGAAATACAGACAAACATATTATAGACGATATACCAGAATTCGACGGCGGACGAGCTATGGCGGGATACTGACGCGCAAAACAACGAAGTTCGCAACGGCGACTGTACTTGTGAATCGCCTGAGGTCATATAGGTAAGAAGTAAAGACACAAAACAGATAGGTACAGAAATCAATCTACATACAAGCGCGCTCGAGCAAACGCGCACATAGGCATTGCTCACGGATACGTCAAGCGGATGCCACCCGCGCTCGCACTGGTCTGAACCGGTCCGAGATATCGTGTCCGTGAGCAATGTCTATGTGTGCGTTTGCTCGAGCGCGCTTGTGTGTAGATTGAATTCTGTACCTATCTGTTTTGTGACTTAGAGGAATATATAGACAGACAGCTACATTACATCGTATAGCGATAATGGCACAAACTTTGGCGGAGCTGCAGTGACAAAAATCATGTCATGTCATAGGTTTAGGTAAGATAGCGGGAAATACAGACAATCATATTATAGACGATACACCAGAATTCGACGGCGGACGAGCTATGGCGGGATACTGACGCGCAAAACAACGAAGTTCGCAACGGTGACTGTAGGTACTTTGGGTCGCCGGAGGTCATAGGTTAGGAACTTAAAAGAATAGATAGAGTCTAACAACGCTAATTCTTCCAAGCAAATGAACCATCAAACCATACAAAGCGAGTCAGTTTGTATGGTTTGACAGTTCATTTGCTTGGAAGAGTTAGACTCTAGACAGACAGCTACATTAGAGGTATTAAGTCTTTACTGTAATATAATATGCTAGTGATGTAAATGGAATAAATATGTACAATAGAAATCATAAATGAGTCGACTGCTTTAGGTTTTCACTTTATTGTGTAGGAATCTTGTTCATGTATAGTGATAATGGCACAAACTTTTGCGGAGCTGCAGTGAAAGAGATCATGTCATAGGTAAGAAAGCGGGAAGTACAGACGAACATATTATAGACTATATACCAAAATTTGACGGCGGACGAGCTATGGCGGCATACTGATGCGCAGAACAAAAAAATCACAACGGGGACTGTACTTGTGAATCGACAGAGGTCATAGGAAAAACAAATTCGGATAGATAGACAGACAGCTATATTTTAAAGTCTGCAATATGTATGTAATGCAAGAGCAGTCGTATCATTTATGACTCCGTTTTTACACATTAATACCGAATATCTTTATAAATGATACGATTGCTCTTGGCTTCTATATTGTAAATAGAAACATTTATATAGTAAAGTTAACTGACAGAGGTAATGTCATATAGCCGGTGGCAGATTGAATTCACGGCATTCGATGATGAACCTTTTGACCCCTAGGAGCATTTTATTAAGTAGAACCATCTTGATTTTTAGTTATTAAGGGGTTATGAGATCATGTTTTTTTTTTTGTATATGATTTAGAATTTCGTTTTTCTGAAATCCATCATGTGGCATATGAAATAACCTCACACATGCTTCCAATTTTGAGTTGAACTCTATTAATATAATTATCGATGCAGGAGACTATTCGATGATCACTGTGCAGCGCAGTACAGTCGAGTTCATTTACATCTACACGCTTCCGAGAACAAAAATATCAGAACACGATTTTATGCTCCTGACCCTGACAATAGGGTCGTGTTCAGATATTTTTGTTCGCGTAAGTGTGTAGATGTAAATGAACTCGACTGTACGTAGTATCAGTCGTTGTGGAGATTTTTTAATACTGGACGGACAAGGCCTAAGGGTTGGTCCGTCCAGCGGACGTCTCTTGCCTGATATGATAAACGATGTCCCAGTGGTGCTCAGGTATTATCGGCAAGGTTATTAATATAAGTGTGTCTTATTGTTAAAGTGAATGATGACAATAATACGGGGATAAAGAGGCGCACGAAGCGCCGACCGAGCGAGACGGCGCTATGCGAAGACATAAAACCAGCGCAACTTAATGCTAGTAACAAGTAAGTATCCCTTTCACTCTTTAAGTAATCTATAGGGCTAGCAAATCTTGTTGCTTCGCTAGTATTAATCACCCGTCTTTCTCACACAGTTGAGAATGGACAGTGACAGACAATGTTTTCCGAGCGCCAGAGTGGCAAATGGTCTCACAGTAAATTTGGTACTTCATCTCTTAAGGAATTTCTCTAAACATGTAAAGCAACTCCTTAAGCGGAATACCGTTTTGATATCGCTGAGCTAAAAATAATGCCGTTTTATTTAATTACCTAATAACTGACCGCAGCGACCCAAAGTGGATCTTGGCCTCCGACACCTATCCGATGCCTAGGTTCCCGAGATCTTTTTGGACTTCACTCCAGCGATATCTAGACCCTCCTACGGTTTTGCGACCACTCGGTCGTCCCAGATACATTGAGGTATCTACGATTATTTTTCAGGGGGGCCTGGGTAGGGCCTGGCCATGGCCTATGAGTTGAAGTCATGAATTTCTATGGGTAACCCAAAATTCTGGGGTGGGCACTAGACCATATTGGGGTGAGCACGGCCCGCCCGACCACCCCCCTAAATACGCCAATGCCCAGATAAGCAGCTTTTGCGGCACGACACCCATTTTCTCAACGTGCACGTGCACGAGCCAGCGGAGTCCCTCTCCTTTAATATCAGGACCCCGCACTAGATCTTCGATCTCTTTAATCTTCTTTACACTCCAGCTTCCATCTTCTCTTCGGGTCAAGATCCTCCTTTCCGCCACTAATAAGGGAGGAAACAAGTCCTTATAATTTTTCGAACACCTAGCCCTCTAATGACAAAATTCAGTGGCCTTAAGTTACCCCAATAATGGACCAAAATAAAAATGTCCTCAACAGTTTACTGGCCAATGACGTCATGGCGAATAGTAACACCCTTGATTTGCCAATCAGGGATTGAATTGAAGTTGCGGCTCCACACTACTCGCAAAGATGGCCGAGGTTGGGTGAGCATGATAGTGTGGACGGGCACTTCGCGGAAACCCATACTCCAGCCAACTTCGCGAGTAGTGTGAAGCTAGGGAAAGGTTTGCAACGCGTGTGATGTTTCTGGTTTCTGGCGTTGCAAGCGTCCACAGACTAGAACAACTGCCCATAGGCACCCTGCCTGGGGTAGACCGTTTGTCACCTATCACCATCATCACCACCATCATCATCATCATCATCAGCCCGTATCCATTCACTGCTGGATTAGGGCCTCCTCGTGCATTTTCCATTCGCTGCGACTCCGGGCCACGTGCATCTACTTCCCGCGACCTTAACTATGTCGTCTCTCTATTTAGCGAGGGGTCTGCCCACGCTTCTTTTTCCCATTCGGTGGTTGCTTCAGTAGCTTTGGAGACCAGCGTCGAGCTTCTTGCCTACATACATGCCCCGCCCATCTCCATTTTAGAGTAGGTACCTAGCGGCTTAGCGTGTGTCACCAAGGCAGCATAATTAAAAAAATACTATTTCCTAACAGTAGCACACCAAAGTCAAAAGGCCGTCGGACATCGCTCCTCGGCGCCATCGCGTCGCTCGCTCGTCGCAAGAGACGCCTGCAGTCCCACTCGGCCTGCTACCTCCGTCGGCTAGAGACGGCCCTTACTACTTGCACCTACCGGGAGTCCTGCCGCTGCTTCGAGTGCCAGGTGAGTAGTATCTAGTGTAGCTCAGCGGCATAAAAAAAAACTTTATTTCCAGACACAGACAACCCCCACTAGACGGAGCATGTAAGGCGACCCGCGCGCTCCAACGATATGGTATTACAGCAGAACATTAAAGTATCAACACGGCGGCCACCGTTTAGTTGCGTCCTTGTTTATGATCCATGCGTACGTCAACGAAAAAAGAAATTAAATAAATACCATGATAAATTGTAGTGTTAACTGGTGTAGAGAGACCTCAAAAACATGGACGCAACTAAACGGTGGCCACCGTGTTGATACTTTAATGTTCTGCCGTACCATATCGTTGGTGCGCGCGGGTCGCCTTACATGCTCCGTCTAGTGGGGGTTGTCTGTGTTTCCAGACAACGTGGGTCCATAGTTTGTTAGTACACATGAAAAAAGATTAAGAGCTATGTTAGTAGGTACATTAGGTAGGTATGAGATATGTTGCGGACAACACTGGTTGTCCAGGTCAATGTGGCGCACTGGAAACGTGAACATTGAACCGGTCGAGCACGGCGCTGTCCTGCCTCCCCGCCACAACCCGTAGGAGACTGTTGGGGCTTCCCCTTACTCTGCGTATTAAAGAATCGACTTTTTTACACATTAGCGCAAAAAAGTCGTCTTTGTGAGCATCGGCAAACATGCCTGAGGCGCTACAAAAATGAGGAAGCCCCGGCAGTACACGGAACAGATATTTAGCGTCGCTCGCTCGTCGTAAGAGACGCCTGCTACCTCCGTCGGCTAGTGCCGTCAATACTACTTGTACCTACCGGGAGCCCTGCCGGTGCTTTGAGTGCCAGGTGAGTAGTATCTAGCTGTATCATACATCGCTCGGCACCGTAGCGTCAATCCAGATGTACCGGGTTCGATACCCGGTCTCGTTCCACAGGCGAGAGCAAAAAAATGAGACATTACACGTTTCATAAATTTACAATCCCTATACGACTTATTTAAGCTGTGTAAGGGCTGTTAATAAGCTCTTATATAGCAATTGTGCTACTTGGGTAGAGACGGCTCTTACTACTGCACCTACCGGGAGTCCTGCCGCTGCTTTGAGTGCCAGGTGAGTGACGAACGTCGAACGATGCTATGCTATGTCAAGCAGGGGCGGTTTTATACGTTGGCCGCCCTAAGCCTACGAAAGATTGCCGCCCCCCTGTGCTGTAAGAAAAAAAACCGGTCAAGTGCGAGTCGGACTCGCGCACCGAGGGTTCCGTACAAACATGTTTCATCCTTAAGTGGTTAAGTTAAGTTTGCACCTGGTATGTATAGCGCCCCATACAAATGAGGTGCAAAGTTAACGCAACCAACCCGTTTGTTGTATGGGAGCCCCCCTTAAATATTTATTTTATTTTATTTTTAGTATTTGTTGTTATAGCGGCAATAGAAATACATCATCTGTGAAAATTTCAAGTGTCTAGCTATCACCGTTTTTGAGATACAGCCTGGTGACAGACGGACGGACGGACGGACGGACGGACGGACGGACAGCGAAGTCTCAGTAATAGGGTCCCGTTTTTACCCTTTGGGTACGGAACCCTAAAAAAACAATAGAAATTAAATTAAAACGAAAAAAAAAACGATAGTAAATGATTTTATTAACTCAATCAGTATTTCAGATACTGTTTCTTACCATTAGTGTTATATTTTTTTTTTTCATTACATATAGGTATGTTTGAGAAAAGCAGAAGCACTATAATACTTAGCCGTGAAAAGGGCTTGCCGGCTTCGTATCACCATCTGTCTATACCTACTCACCCGGCAAGCCCGTCTTTCGCGGCATCTGCAGTAATGTACTATTTTTTATAGGTACAGTACAGAATTTAGGAATGAGGGACGGTTATTCCTATATGGAAAGAAAATCAAGCTATTTGAACAATTCTGCTAAATAGGTATTTGATGATGATGACAAAGCCCGGTGGAACGCGACAATTCTGCCGTGTTACGGTCAAAGGTCGTATCTTTATACGGAATGTCATAGTAAGATAAGTATGCGTACTTATCTTACTATTACGTCCTTTTATAGTTCTACTCACATTTGGTAAGCGAATCCCATTAGCTTTGTACCCGATGAACAAATACCATTATCTGTATTGTTAGCTGCGGCCACAACTGCCACTTCAAAATGTAAGGCGTTATAAGTGCAAATTACTTACTTTTACACTAAATTAGTCTTTAAGTCAAACGAAATAAGGTTTACTCTTAAACAAAGAGAACACAGATGTTGGTCACTTCGTAAGTGAAAGAGCAGTGAAGCTCGTTTCGATGCTTATAAGACAATGAAGTGACCAACATCTCTGATCTCTTTGTTTAAGAGTAAACCTTATTTCGTTTGCCTTAAAGACTAATGTAGTGTAAAAGTAATTTGCACTTATAACGCCTTACATTTTGAAGTGGCAGTTGTGGCCACAGCTAACAATACAGATAATGGGTATTGTTCGTCGGGTACAAAGCTAAGTGGATTCGCTCAGCCAAAAGAATTACTTCTATAACGTAGCATGGCAGAATTATTGTTATTGGTCTATGGTTGTAGGTTTAAATTGGAATCCTTAACGTAGCATGGCAGAATTATTGTTATTGGTCTATGGTTGTAGGTTTAAATTGGAATCCTTGACTTGACTGTCTGCCGATAAAACCATTCGTGTGAAAACACTCATAACTAACAAATAAGTCATAACTATCCTATCGTACTCGTGTAGTAAACAGATAATAAAATCCATTGCCACGCGACACGCATTAAATGCAACCAATTACCATATCTCCAAAAAGGACTTATCTACATATGACATTCATACATAAATACGCCCTTTTGAAAACTCTTCCACAAGTGTATTTTCTTTCAAAAGGACGTATCTGCATGTAGTTTTCATACAGAAATACGCCCTTTTGAAAATATTACTGATATGCGAATGCGACTGGGTGGGTTATCTCTCTGGCCTTCAGAGACCAGCACGTGTAAGAACTACAATTATTAAGGTTCCTGACCGACTTTGCCAATAAAAGAGTATGGGAGGATAATGGTGTAGATATTTAGGGTTCCGTACCCAAAGGGTAAAAACGGGAACCTATTGCTCCACTGTCCGTCCGTCTCCGTCTGTCTGTCACCAGGTGTATCTCATGAACCGTGATAGACAGTTGAAATTTTCACAGATGATGTATTTCTGTTGCCGCTATAACATCAGCACAAAAACAAATTAAGTGTGGCTCCCATACAACAGACGTGATCGTTCACATTAACCCTTTCGGTGCGCAAGCCACCGCGCTGAGCGGCTCGCAACGGCGCAGTACAAACGAAAACATGCTAAACAGCGATGCGCTTATGTGGCGTCATAGCGCACAGCAGGTGCCACACGCCTAAGGGATGGGTTTATGCAACATTTTGCGTGAACCAAGCACTTAGTTTTATTCGATTTCTTATTTAACTTCCATAAAGAAAAGCGACTTCTTTATAAATCTGGTAATTAGGTGTAACGGGATTAATAAAAGATTAATAGGTGTTAGGAGATTAATAAAAGAAACACAAATTATTATATTTAAGAATTTATTTTTTAATATCATATTTCAAATAAAGTTCTACAATTTGTAATCAAATAATTACAATAAATAAATATATGACTATCTTATATTAAATAGGTGTACATACATTCAGGTTCGTAACTAACAGATTTACAATTTGAAAAATAAAATAAATATAAACAAATCAAAAATATATTACAAAATAACTACTTATAGGTATGTGTTTTTATTAATAGTATAAGAATCAACAAGTATATATTTATAATAATAGTAACCAACACAACAGAAATTCTACATACATACTGGACGGAGCACGCATAAGCACATGACGTTCATTTTTTACCTATCTCGCAAATTCTGATGATATTCGTCAAAGCACCGGCCCATGCACAGTCCTGGCTGTTTCGGACATTTGGCACAAGTAGTTGCAAACTTAACTTAACCCGGCCAGTTAGATGGGATAAGTGTTTGTACGGAACCCTCGGGGCGCGAGTCAAACTCGCACTTGGCCGTTTTTTATATGTCTGTGTCCTATTTTTTGGGATCATGGCTGTATGGGACTAATATAATATAACCACTTAAACTGCTATAAGTCAGAAATGAAGTGATCAGTTATTATTATTATAAGATTATATTGACAAATAAAATCATCATATTATGGTATTTTTATTTCATAATGAGCCATATTGAAATATCTATTGAGAATGAGATGTCTATTATGTAGAAGTAGACAGTTACTTATCATAATTGCAATCTTAATTTGTATGAGGATATTATATTGTATTGATAATTAGTACTACAGGCACATTCTCAATAGATCATTCAAGCAATCAATAAATAATTAATAAAAGATACATTGAGTGTAATAGGTTTAATATCTCTACTCTAAATATAAATTTAACAAATATCACTTAAATCAAAATATAAGTCAACGGAACAACATACAAAATCACAGGCCGTCTATTCCCGTTACAATTGCATGAAACGGTACAAAAAAACAATTTCACTATATTTCTAAATATGAACATTTGAGTGAGCGTGTGTTTATGCTAATCAAATTTGGAAGTCCCATTTATCTTAAACTCTAACATCAAACATGAGACATGAGGTCTTCCCAAGTAGCATGCATGCCGTAAGCCTTACACAGCTTTATAAGCCTTACAAGCTGAATTAGGGCTGAATAAGCATGTGTAATGTGTACTACATGGGTTTACTGTACCTATTCAAAATAAATTCCAGGGTATCCCTACTAATAATAAACAATGTCAATACAAAATAGTTAAATACGTAAAATTAAGCGTAAATAAAAAAATATATAAAAGATGTCAAATGAGTAAGTTAAAATGTCAATAATTTGGGTTATAAATGAAATTGTGTTAGTATGTTAGTTCATGAATACTTAGTAAATAGAAGGAAGCTATAGTAACGTCAACTCTAATTATTTGAATGCCATATATTAAAGCTTGGACATATTTTATTGCTATTAAATGTACAGCACCATACAAATTTAGTATTCTAATATTATTAGGTACATTTTCCGCATCATGCAGTCATTTTAAAATATGTCGCATTATGTTATAGCATGTTAGTTTGGCAATATGTACAAAAAAATATAATAAAAGTCAAATCATTCAACAAATTTGTCTATGTCATAATCTAGATTTGTGTCAGTTTCGTCAGTGACCTCTTGTAACTTCTTTCGTTCTTCTAGACGGAAACATTTAAGGCATTTCTGGCCCTTGCGGAGCCAGCATACTCTGTGTAGCATTGTGTTACATTTGTTGCACATTATAGCTCCACTGTCAAATGGATAGAGTATCTCATTATTGCTACAAATCTCACATAAATATCCCTTTCCTGAACACAGAGGACAGTTTGTTATATGAGCGCGACAGACCTCTGTCAGTTCCGTTAATTGTGTTTCTAGAGTTCCATCGTTTATCGCTTGCAAATGTGACATGCTGTATTTTTTATTAACATCACCAAGTTGCATGAATAAGGGAGATAAAAGGGCCGATCCTTCTGAACATGCACATAAATATCTCCGCATCCATTCAAGGTCTTTCCGCATTTTGTGTACCCATTCAAGTTCCGCAATGAAGTTAAAAAGTTTGGGATTAATGCTCTCAATGTCTATATATGGTAGATTCCAAGCTAAGTTTAACATTTGGAAGGCAAGACGGGATACATAATGTTTATCCCAGTCCCAATTATGTACAACCCTAGCAGGTATCGCTGATTGATCGTTCCAATGACATGTTGCACAGAAGTATAAGCCAGTGTAGTCACAAAGGCGTGGCTCGTTCCATGCGTCTTTGAAGGTCAGTGCGGTTGCACATTCCGCACATTTGTAATCCTGTGCCGCTAAACCCTTTTCTGGACAGATCTTCATCTCGAACTGTCCTCTGTCTGTCATAACAACATGTGCACACACTCTGCAGATGTAATCAACGCATTTGTAATGACTCAAGTAGCCGCAGTCGCTGCAAATGTAAGATCCTTGTACTATGCTCCATATCACGCCACTACAATGATCGCAGTACTGTTTTCTGTTCTGCGGTGTCGTTTGCTGTTTGAAATGGTGTCCTTTAATACAAACGCCTAGCCTAGGCTGTCCGTCAGTGTCCTTGATATCTTCTAAACGTAATCTAAGCTCGACTAAATACCTAACCAGCCATTTACGCTCATCGGAGCATTGTTGGCTGTTCAAAATCAATTCCTTGCATTGTTTGATCGCTTTCTCTACCTCTTCACTGGTCGCTGTGCTGTGAATTTTCAGTTTTTTAATCGCTATCGTTTTCGGCACATGATTCAAAGAGTCGAAGCTTTCGTCGGCAGATACGCAACCAGACGTCGAAGAGGACGATTTCGACAGGGCGTCCGCCGTCCTTGGACTGCAGCATATCAAACTGTTTTGATATTTGGGCGAATCGCACGCTGCAGCCATTATTTAGAACAAAATCACATTAACGAGAACTCTAACAGTTACTGTGGCACAGTTGAAGACTGGTGGGGCGTTACCCTCCTTTAAACACACTGGTACACTACGTAACACTAACACGCTTCCATTCATGCGACTTAAATCGTAATTCTCTTTGTTTTGACCAATTGAAAATATTTCCCCCGTGTCGTCATTTTTTATTACGAGCGCGCTAAATCGCACTATTTTCAGAATGTTTACAGTAAAACTCAATTACAAAACATCTTTATAGTCAACAGAATAAGATAGAATTTAGATGTGTAGTATTTTCTAGGAATTTAGACGGAAATGGGCGTCATTATCATGTGTAATTGGGTATTTGTCTGTCATGACAGGAAAATTCAATTCATGACGTTATGTTGGTTGCTTGCGGTTGCGTTCCGTTCCACGAAAAGTACTTACGTATGTTTTGGTTTACGTTAAAAGTACTTACGATTATTTTATTAGTTTATAATGAAGTTTAAAAAACAACTACTAAAATATTCTCTAGTCTTAATTTCAAGCGAATATTATTTTATATTTTTGTTGTAATTAATTAGTAACTTAAAATACGAAATTTATAAAACATACCACCCTGAGCAGTTTGAAACGAAACGTTATCTAGCCAACATACCGCATCTGCAAGCAAACAGTATGTTACATTGCCGCCTTGTCTTAAACTGGTTTTGAAATTCTATAAATAAACAGAATAAATTATTATTCACTATCAAACGTTTTAACTACGCCAATGCGGCCTGTTACATAATATATCAGCTAATGATGTTATTGGGTCTGAAAGGAATGAGGTCACGCGTTTATGATTTAAATGAGTCACTCCAAGTAGTCACTTATATAGTTATAATATGTTGCTAATAAATATTATAGTTGATCTTATTGATTACGTACTTTTATGATTATGTTAGAAAATCTATCGGTATAAGACTATAAGTATATAATAATATTTTAATTCTAATTGACCGACCGAGCGAAGTGTCTCTGTATCAGCTTCACAGGCGTATTGAGGTGAGAGGGGTGGCCGGGTGGGCATGCCCAACCCAATATGGTCTGGTGCCGACACCCGGATTTTGGGTTGCCCATAAAAATTCATGGCCCAGGCCCCACCTGAAAAATACTCTTTAGATACGCCAAAAAAAAATCGTATGTCTGGATGTTACGATTTCCGGCTGTTCTATCCTACTGGCCGCATTTCTCAACCGATTCTCATGTTAGTGTGTACAAGTATATATAGTTTTTTTTGTCAATTCGGCTTTTAGAATGTTTTTTATGAGGTTGAAAACGTAAAACATACAAATTCAGCCATTTCGAAAGAAACATTTTTACCCGACTACGGTGAAGAAAATTGTTTTACGCGGACGCAGTTGGCGCCAAATAGACAGGACTGGCGTTATTTACGCGATATTGTTTTCCAGAGTCGCTACTTCGAATGTGATGACGACGACAAATACTCCACGGATGACGATGACGAATACGAGTTCGCGGCGCAGTACTACGCGAGCCAGGTGGTCAACACCTGCCAGCACGACGACGATGACGAGGTATCACTATTTGAAAATACGATAAAAATTAAGTACCGCAAAACCGTCCAACTTTGCCTTTACGGGTTACTTTGCCCGCCTCACAAATAAGCCGAAGTCCGACTTCATACGGGAATTAAAATAAGTGCAGTGAATCCGTCCAACATTGCCCTTCCGGGCTACTTTGCCCGCTGCACAATCCGAAGTGCACATACGAAATAATTTATATTTATTTATTAACAAATAGACTAATGTTCGTATTTAGCTTATAAACTGAACCATTTAATTTAAACAATAATCCGCTAGGGCTAAGTTTGACAGCTTCACAGTACCTATATATTGAGTGTGAAGATAAAGAATCCTCTAAAGATGACGAATATGAGTTCGCGGCGCAGTAACGCGAGCCAGATGGTCAATAAAGCTCTGGTTTCCTAGGATAGCGGTGCCGTCACTAAGTACGAAATATGGAGATGGCCGCTATATGACGGCATCGCTATACTATCCAAGGAAACCAGAGCTTTACTGCTAGAACGAAGACGGTGGCGAGCTATTTGAAATTACGATGTTACGGCCGACGGCGAGGTCCTAACGTTCCGCTCCCACCTTTGACACCGCTCGGCGCTCCGCTGGTGGCGCGATCGCTCTCGGCCTGGCGATCTTATTTTTAAAACGCAATCTCTTCCAGATAACCTTTGGGTATTTATTATATAAGGTCAGTCGGGAGAAAGCGCCAGTGCAACTTACAAACACGCAACTGTAGTTGGCAAAATTAAAATGGCGGTATTAGTATAACATTTGTACTTTTCGATATTTCGAAACTTGTTCCGGCGGACTTTATTAACATACATATGTGTAATTTACATACACATACAGACGAACTGAGAACCTCCTTTTATGCCACCGGAGAAATAAAACGATTTTACCAGTAGTTAATGTGCTTTTTCAGGTATTCGTGGACACCGTCCCAGGAGACAACACCTCAACGGATATGCTGCTCGAACAAGATCTCGAACGAGAGCCCAGATCACAACAAGAGTTGTTCCCCAGTCAGGAATCGGACCCAACAATCCCGATGGATATTGAAGTCGCCGCCGGTACTCCGATAGTGCTGAATTACCTACTCCACCATCCGATTACCTGCAGTATTCAGTAGAAGAGCCAATGTGCGGACCATCAAAAGTTGGCCGGCATCGCGCTTCGTCTCCCGGTCAGTCTGCCCCGACTAAATCAGATAGGTATGAGCCATATAACGACTTAATAAGGTCCCACTTCTGACATCCATAAGTTTGGTTGGATTGAATCAGGTAAATGTGAAGACTTAGTATGCGATACCTTGCTTGCTTTTGACATCCGTCAATCTGGCTACATTGAATTGAGGTTTTTAATACGCAATTTATATCAACCTGATTCAGGCGATACGCAGACAAAGGATAACAGTCTGAGGAAATCAAACGATGGAATCGATTCTTCTGACCGTTTTACGGAAAGCAAGCCCGTCCAACGTCCGCTGATTCTCAATCGTGAAAACTCGATAGACAAACCCGACAGACATAAAGCTTGTCGAGCAAAACTCGACAGAGACAGGCCATCTCTCAACGGTGCCAGTGTGACGTTCGAAGTTAAAATATTACTAATTAGGAGTAGTAATAAAACAAACGAAGTCAACAAAATTAAAATTAACAATTTATTTAATAAATTAACCCGGTAATAAAAAATGGGTCGTGGGTCTAATGCCGGTCTAGTGTTTGCCGTCGTGATCCGGTACTCCCCTGACTGGACGACGACTACGGCGAGGGCGGTCTTGACGGCCAGCGGTCACGAGGGGCAGGAGCGGCGCGAAGCGAGCGGCAGTAAAACGGCTCCAGCTCGTCGCCTAGATGGTAGTGTGCCTTTTCAGTTTTCGTATATAAAACGGTTCTCCAAAACCGCAGCCAATGTTCAGCGTAAATGACGCACCCTGTAACGTGACAATTCACGGTGTCACTACAATGCCTTTTTGACCCGCTCGAATTGAGAACATCCTACGACGAGAAGAAAAGGGAGAAAGCCGGTGCAGTAATATGCGTGCTTGTGTTCACAATCAGAGCGGAGTTACAAGGAGCATGATATAGAAGCCCTAAGCAAGAACAAAGAGAGACAAGTCACAAGTCGGACAATCTGATTTCGGACCCGATTCAAAGGATTTATCTATGGGACATGGCTGCGTTCTATATGATAGATCGTACGCGGGACGTCTGGCAGACGGTCGGGTTGATCGAGATACTACCATACTCATAAAGCATTTTTGTTCCATAAGGGAAATACACTATCAACTGCAAGAAGGGTTTCATAAGGGTGGATCAACTTTTTATTGTTGATGTGTCCCGGGCGTCGTGACCCAGGGTACAATAGTGATTAAACTTATTAGAAAAATGTTGATAATTTTTCTTGACTGGTATTGTCAGGAGATAGTCTACATAAAAACAGGGGCGTAACTGTTGCAATAACAAAATTTTCTAGTAAAAATAACCGCCAAAAATAGCGGTTCGAATACTCCAGGGGACGCAACATGTCTATGGCAACGCGGAGCAAAAAAAAGTTGATGGACCCATAACTGATGGATGGACACTGCTATGACGCCAAAGCACACCTATGCCATCTAGCTTTTGGACCCCTTTCAATCCAATGCTGCGATTGGTGGATTTTCGAGCAAAATACGCCTTTCGCTCCAGTAGGGCTAGCTGATGATTTCGGGAAACCCTGTTAAATGAAATTGAGCGATGTATTTTCCTTGTGAATGCTATAATCATGAAAATCATGCTTAAATATAATCATGACATGCATGGCCCATAACCTAAATGTTATACGCATTAAATCTCATGATCTATTGATCACTACAGTCATTAGACTCATGGTCATAAAATAGAATATATAAAAATTATGATATTATAAGAATTATGTCAGTGTGTTATTAGGAATTAAGCAATGTAATCATGGTTTAAAACGATCCACCAATTTTAATACAATTTTATTGTAACATGCCAGATGATAAATCAACCGGGTTCTCGATTCGCCGTGTTCCCGAATATACCTTACCATAATTATTGCCAAGAATGCGGGGGTTTGGTAATAATTTAGATTTCGGAAAAAATATTGACATTGAATTTTTTTTAACTTGTAATGTCTCAATATTTGTTTAATGAGGAATAACCACAGATTTTAATTGAACCATTGATACAAAGATCAAAGCACAAAGAAAAACTAATAACTGAAAGGTGTGAAGCCTTTTAAATAAACTATGCAAAGATCACACAAAAGCATTAGGAATATCGAGAGATCTCCTCTCCTGGCGTTGCGTTGTGGAGTGGTTGACATGTTGGACCGGTAATGCAGAGGTACCGGGTTATTTTCCCTCTCTCTTCCACCAGGATACGCATTTCAGTTTCTCTTTGTGTCAATAGTTCAATAAAATATAAACATTTGCATATTACTCCGATATCAATGTATTGAAAATAAATTTGTTCCTGACATATTAAAATTATATAGTTATTATTGTTATTAAATAGAAAAGTCTCGAGTTTTGCTTAATTTAATATTAGTATGTGGTAGTAAGCTAAGCATAGATAATAAATAAGCATGCTACAAGGATTACTGGTAAATTTTCCAAGTGTTGTCAACTTTGCCCTCGACTCTGGCGCCCTATTTGACATTTCAAAAATTCACCTTGCTATGGCGTTGATCACATCAATATTTTTTTGTAAGCCTGTATAAATACACATACAGAAATTTATCACATTTTGTGAAGTTGCTAGGGATCATCGTTCGTCTTCGCCGACCGGGGCAAAGCTAGCTTAGTGCTGCAGTGACCTTATACATTTTTATGATTATGATTATATTATAACACTTGGCAAATTTACCAGCGCTATCATTTGATTGTGAAGGCCTATCATAAGTTATCATTGCTATTTACAATCAGGCCTTTTTGGCCAAAAGTATGGTTAAATAAACAGCTATACTATATGAAAATGTTTCATTACGTATTAAACACAAAACAAGACTTACATGATCTTGATCTCAAATATTTAATGGTTGTTTAATTGTACTTATTTTGTAGTTTGTTAATGTAGCTGCTACTCATTTAATAAGAATATTGAATGTCCGTGTAAGTATTTAATTTCATGTTAGCTAGATCATAAGTATGTCCATATATTGCATTTGCGTTAATATGGTGGACACTGGAAAGTGACTTAAAAAAATATTTCATGTTATATTATAAGTGTATTAGAATCAAATTAGAATATAAATCGTAGAATAAAAAATCAAACGCACTAACTAAATTATAAAAATAAAGTAACGTTATCGATAAGAATTTTCATAGAGATCATACTTGTTATAGACTAGTGTTATTTTGGAGTGGATAGCGAGGTCTGATTTGTTGGTTAGCGATTGTAGGCAATAACTAATAAGAGTAATTGATGGTTTATTAATTCTTCCGTAATTACATTTGCGAAATTGTCTGTACGCGATATTATTCATAAGTTTCCGTCCTGCGGCTTTTGCTTATCCAGGATAACTTTGTAAAAACAGGAAATTGAATCTTAAGTCAGACCAGGATCGTTCTTTTGACGTATTCGGATGTTCCTTAGGCTGGTCTGGTTTTACAGTGGCGCCGCTAGTCGCGCTGTTGCGAATATTGTGAGAGTTCACAGAATCACTGATTATTTTAACGTTTTAAGGCGATATTGTCCGGCCGTGGTCGCGCGGAACTAATTGACGCTCTTCAAGCGCTGACGCGCGACGATTTTTAGCAGGTTTTTAGTTCTAGTGATTAAAAAAATAATTGTATCGAGATAATCCTAGCGAATCTACCTAGATAATATAAGTATCCATACAAAATAATAATAATATTAGTAAGCAAAAAAACGGGTAAAAAAACTTCGTATTTTAGCCTTGCCATTGAAAAAATATTATAAATAGAGGTAACTTTGGGATTCTTTTCTATCGAGCGAAATTTATCCAATCATGTTGGTGAAAACGATTTTATAACGCAAGATCCTTAAGTATGATATATATGTTTTTCATAATCTTCAAACACGGCTTGATATGTTTACGACTCATTCCAAAATGAGTGAGTTCGGCGTCTACTGGGAAAAGAGCGCCTTAACCGTCTTATGTACTCTGTGCGCAATATTGGCCAATTCATAAAAACAATAAACTTACTTTTTACAAGGCAACCGAATCAAGCGCCACAATTCATACGGAATTCGTAAACGTTGGGGATAGAGAAATAAGACGGTTAAAAGGTGATTCTGATTATTTGAGCTTTTTAACAGTCTCATTGATGTCTGCAATATTGATGAACTCCGTATGATCTGAGACGCCATTTTCGGTTGCCATACAGAATAAAATAAAATAAATATTAAGGGACAATCATACACAAATCGACCTAGTCCCAAACTAAGCAAAGCTTGTACTATGGGTACTAGACGACGATATACGTAATATAATAATATATAAATACATATATAGATAACATCCATGACCCAAGAATAAATATTTGCCCCGGCCGGGATTCGAACCCGGGACCGCCGACTCAGTAGGCAGGTGTGTACAAACCGAGCCAAACGCGTCGTCAGAAGTTACGGAAAATGATGCTTTCATTACTATTATGAATGAATTAGCCGTTATTTTAGCAGAGACTGTTAATACGCTCAAAAAATCGCCCTAAAGCTGCCGTGCTGAGGTAAAAGGCTACTCCACACAAAAAGGTAGCTTTTTAGCTAAGCACGGCTACCCTCCCTCAAATAATCAACCTTGAACAGCTTCAACAGAGACCACTGTGCTAGCGGCGCGAATCAATAGCGATAATTTCGCTGTTGAAAACGCAGCTACCCACAGGTGAATCTGCAAGCGAGCGTCCGGACGGCTCTGTTCAAACGCGGGACTGTCGAAAAGGATAACTTTTTCAGGGCGTTACAGCCGTTTCCGTTTCAGTTACACATTAAGTCCAAATCTGTAAGGGTGAAGACGAAAAAGTGAACTCACTCAATTAAAGTTTGTACGTAAGTTTCCGTTGTGCGATGACAATTAACCATCGAATAACGTACCTTAAGGACCTATTTTAAGGTTCCCTATTGCATCATAAACTTTTATAGCACGTTTTCAAAACGCTTTTTTTCTCGTTGTTTATGGGTCACTTCTAAATTTCGTTCAACTTTTTGGTCCTTACCCAAATTTTTATTGTATCGTAATTGTCGTAAATCACTGAAATTGAGACTATTGAAATGCTCTGAGACTACCCTACAAATACATTTGTCTCGAGTGACTACGTCTTGCTGGGCAAAGTTGCCAACATATTTGAAGTATATGGATTAAAATTGTTTAAAATAAAACGATGTAAAGAAATTAAATTTCAATTTATTCGAGATTACATAATTTTTGAACGCAGCAGCCGCCGCCATTGCTATGTAGTAAAGTAATAAAATTAATTATACTGAACGTAAGTAGTTTTATTTAAACAAAACCAATTGTTCTACAATTCCATCGAAAATATACAATCATGGTTACATTTTACAAAAGATTTTCGTCTATTAAATTTATGCCCGTGTATAATGAATATTGTAATAAGAAAATGAAGTACATATTATATCATAGTACACATTCACGAAGCCAATTTGGCCGTAGTTCTTTTAAAATATACTGAATTTACGTACAATACTTATTATTATCAGGTTACAGTGTGAGTTGATCACGGGCATATAAATCCAAAGTTTATATAAATAAAACGTTCCTGAGCATTCTAAGAACTTCAATACGTCTAATATTTTATAGCAATTCTTACAAAATCTACGCGACATATTGTAGCTAACCTTATAATGCGCCTCGTGCACATCGCGCAGTATCATTAGAATAGTTTAGTTTTATTCACATCTAGCCGATTTATATGCATATTCATATGACGCTGAGAAACTTTCCGATACTATGGAATTAACAAAAGAAATGACGTCACCAGTGACGTCTCTTCTCGGTACTTGTTTCCCTTTTGCTAAAACCTAGACCAAATGTAAGGTCCATACTATTTGTAGATTTGCTCCCTTTTTGGAAATCACCCTGTTTTTATTCGTACTTTGCCCGCTTCAGTAGTATTTCCCCATTTTTGGTTTGGTCCCATTTCGTAACCAGCTATGAATTGGAAAAATTATCCCAGGTCGTACCTGGCTACGAAATGGCAATCTTTTAGTCCCATATCTTAGCCAGATTTCTACCAAATCTACCCATATCATAACTGAGAACGAGATGGGAATTCACATTTTCCATTTTGAAGTTGGCTGTCAAAACTGTTAGCGAAATAGGATTAAAACAAAAAAGGGGACAATCCTAAAGGAGGCAAAGTACAAATATAAAGAAAGGGATTTCCAGAAAGGTGTCAAATGTCTACAAATATTACGGGCTTTACAAAAAGCAGAAAGGGGCCAAGTACTAAACAAATCTCATAAATGGTTCGAATAGTCTGTCCAAAATCAAGGTTACATGCTAAGAAATATTTATACACGATGTTAACCTCATTATATCGGGTATAGATATTTTATACAAGCGTTCGGATATTAAGGATAGTATCAGTTACCTACTCAACCATCTCAAATATATGTCCCATCGCTTTTATGTCAACGAAATCAAGTTTTGGTACATATTTACGTGAGAGTCAATTAAATACATACCTTGCATTTGGCTATACATTTGTGTGTTGTGTAGTCCATCCAAAACTTCAAGGTAATATGTCCAATAGGCACATGTAACAAACGACGTTATGCTTATAAAGTGAGCTCGTTTTTCACTTGTGCCAGTCTGCCATCTTGAAGTTTTGGGCCTACTATTTCAATTAGGTGTAGCACTCCCAAGTTACCTTAGCACTGTTGAGTACTAAAATTTACATTCTTATTATCTAAAAACTAAGAATCCTTTGACTACTTCGGTCGAAACCAAATTTGATCTAATCTAACCCTTAGTCATTTTGTGAGTTCTCGTAAATTCTGAGGGCGGACTTGAAAATTAACACCACAAACTTTCCCGCGAATCTTCCCCTAAGCAAACGTTTTTGAACTCTTGTCTTTTGACTTAGCAGTAAGACACACGGTAAAATTACTAGAGATGAACTATGGTTCTATACAGTAAGATGGAGGTGAGAGTTCTTTAGATTAGAATTGAATTATCGATGATTTCAGAAAACTAGTGCATTCTTTACGACTTCAGATAGCTGCATGGATCTTGGGCACTGATTTTATTGATCACTTTCCTAGCAGTCAGATTATCGGAAATGAAGAATACAATGTTTACTCGTTATAATCGTCGCCATCACATACGTTTTGAGTTGTAGCAAATCAAGGATTCACCATAACCTACACAGAAGTGATCTGTGCTAATTTGGAGGTGTTGAGTTTGATACTTTACTCAAGAACTCCCTTGTTCTAAATATTAGACTAAGCACAGGTTATGAACGTATAAGAGTGACACTGTCTCAGAACGGTATACGCTTATGTGTGGTTTTGAATCAACAGATGATACTATTGGCCATTTATGAACACTTTCACAGATGGCGGCCCGCTGTATCTATGAACAAAAACACCTACAGGGGTCCGCCTGTTTCTGGGGTGGTGTTATTTTTTTACTGGTTGTAAGGTAATACAACGAGTGTGTAACTTTGTAACTTTCTGAGACTGTCATTCGTATAACCTCCATATTTTCTAATGCTAAGTAAGATTTCTGTTTAAAGGCATTCACATATGTAAAATGTCCTATTAGTCAATTTAGTATCCTAAGTGAATTGAGTACTCTAAGTTTGTGTGTAAAATTAATATTGTGCAATATTTCCTATACAGGTACATGTATTTATATGAATTTGGCAAAAACCCATCAAATTAGGGCTTAATAAGCCAGTTTGTATTGCAAGTTAGACACGTAGACCCAGTGCACATCATTGTGGGCAAAGTTGCCATCACTCTGTCAAAATTGCCAATCCCTAACTTTCACGTAAACTTCTCCAGCATTTCACAGGAGCTGCGTAGCCATTTTAAGGCATATGTGATATTTGTAGTACAAATAAAAACCTTAGCGTAACGAGTTTTTGCCAATTTTGAACCTGCGGCATCAGTGCCAATTTAATAATCTATTTGCAAAAAAACTTACAATAGTCAATCTTGGGTAGTCCATGCAAGCCCGACTTATGAACATTAATTAACTAAAAGTCTAAGTACTCCGTGATATATAAAAACCAGGATTGTCTTGAAAATTAATTCAGAAATTTTCACATGGTTAAAAAATAACTTATTATATGCCTTTAATACTTCGTCATCTTTTAAAATTTAATGTTCAGCCAGATTATCCAATATATTTTTGGAGAAACTATAATATATTTAATTAAATTTTATAAACAAAGACGACTACACTTGAGTCTTAACTTGAGGGTCTGCAATGGACAACCCATATATTCTACATCCTTTTTTAGTTCCTTATAAATGCACCATACTAACTTACACCTTACATACAAAAACTATGACTATATTAATTTAAATAAACTTCTAGACTATGAACTATTTATTTACTCGAAATTTAATTTAATATTATGCTTTTCTTTAACATTACAATGCAAATTATATGAGCACTGTTTTACAAGTGTATTAAATAAATACACACAACATGAATTTAAAATATAGTTCCGTACCTGAGATTGAAAGGCCACTGTAAGTGCCTCCATACCTAAGAAACATAACACTGAAGTTCATGCATTTAACAAAGCATAGCGTTATGCTTCACAGGTACGGATTTATACTTGACTGGAATGTCAATGTAACTATTAATGTAACGCTCAATATAAAAACCAATATCGCTCTTGTAACTTGCTCAGAACGCCTATAATGCATTCTTCTTTCTGAACATTGTTTCAAAAATAACCGACTTCAACGATAAGAAATTGTATTTCCGAGAACAACTTTTACTTTAAAAAACAACGAAATCGTCATAGATGTGTCTATAATATTTGAGGAGTTCCCATGGACTCCTCATGGATCTCGTCATTAGATCTTCACCAAAATTGTATGGGACCAACTTGGAGATGCCTACTCCCAAATAAAGATTTTCGAAATCAGTTCATAAATGACGGAGTTCTGAAGTTACCAATAAATAAATAAAACCCATCCTTTATAAAAGTCGGTTGCAGATAACCTCACGGTGCATTGTATGAGCATTTTTTGTATCTAGCTTGTGTGTGTGTCCCACTGCTGGGCAAAGGCCTCCCTCTTTCTCACCAGTCGTCTCGCTGAAGAGCAAGTGTGTGAAATAAAATAAGTTAATTCCGTAGCGTTCGGAGCTCTTATTGACGTCACAACGTGACGTAGAGGTGGCTGTCACTAATTATTATTGACTGCATGGTGCATATTGGAGTAAAATCGGTGATGAATAAAAACCGTTCAGGGTCGCTTCGTCCACATTTCAATTCAAAATTGTAAAGTTACACGACATTCCAATCAAGTTTGTTCGTATCTATTTTCCTTTCGAATTATAACTATAGTATCAAGATTTCTGATTAGCCTTAATAACTTTCGTGACATTCACTAATTGTATTGAAAATTAGGGGTTTTACTCGCGATTTTGTGCCAGGAACGACCGACAATGAGTTACCGCCATTTTTCAATATCATTTCTGTATTGGCATTCCTAAAATGAAGATGAACATTACATATCTAAGTCCTGTACCTATTGGAATATTTCTACTTTTGTCATGAATGGAGGTACTTTATTATAAATTGAGCAAATAATATATTTTTACGCTGTAATTAGCAAAAATCAGCATAGATTTCCACCTGAAAACACGTAATTTTGTTTTAAATGTGAAACGAAAAGTATGTGTGTTTCGTAGAATGTGAAACGAAGAAGATTACGAGTGTTTAATTATTTTCACTAAAGACATAATTTTTCACGTCTCTGCCATGTGTATGAAATTATCATACAGTCTCGGGCAATGCACCTACAAATTAAATTATTATGACGGGCAAAGTTGTATTACATTTCGTACAACTTTGCCCGTATTCATTTAATATCTTTGTCAAAATCTAAACTAAATTTGTAGCCTGTTTAAGTCAGTAACATGTTTCAATTGAATTATAACCAAGATAATATACAATCTTTCGCATTCCAGTCTTTGCATACTTAATCAAATATTGCGATAAACTATTTGGAGTTACATACCTATTGCTTTCGTAGGGCACATCTTGGAAACATTAAACATCCTGGACAACGGAGACCACACTTCACATTTAGAGTCACTTACACCACAAAATTCACTACACCTTTACACTAGTCCTAAATATATAACACTAACTGCTGTAATCCTTATCACACCGATCATCATGGTCCCAATATTTCTGACTTCTCGGGACATCCGACACATGCCTCCTCGGTGGAGTCTTCCCCGACCCACTGATGACTCCGGTCTCAGGATTCTCAGTACTGTTGCGTCTGAATCTTCCAGGGACTTTATCCCGAGAGTTTCTAGAATTAGATCGGAATCTTTCTTCTTTAGTTTCCGGTTCTTTTTCATCTATGTTGTCTTTGGAGCACTGCCGTGTCCAGTTTCTCTGTCTATTTCTGTTGGGATCTTCTACATCGCCTTTCTCTTTCCTCCAGTTTTCGACCGGTCGCCTGCTGCTAGTTTTTTGTACTTCATTATTGACTCTTTCAGGTGGAGGTCTGTCGTTTGGATATTGCTGAACGAAGCCATCTCCTTGCGAGTTGAAATTAGTGTTGGCAGTGTATGAGTTTTGAATATATGCACCGTCGCCTTGTTGCAAATAGTTGGGAAGGGTTTCTTGCTGGAAATTATTGAATCTGTTCGCATTTGGGATAGTTGGTGGTGGATAATCAGGGACGGTTACCGGGTAAGTCTGTTGCAAAGGAGGCGGTAACACTGTGGGGTTGAAAACGGGTTCTTCCTCCTTCTTTTCATCCTCACCCTGCCGCCATGAATTCAAATCGTATCTCTTACTGAGACTGCTTTTATTAGTGTTAGTCCACGTGTCGAAACTATCTTGTACAGAAAGCGCTTGCTCCTGCCTTTGCAACCCGGCTCCGGCGCCTAATATAGGCCTCAATTTGGGTTTCATTTCGCCATCATCAGTAATGCTTATTTGGGATATATTCTGTGACACTTTTTCGCTCAAGTCTGAGCTGCCATCGGTGCGGTTGAAGTCTTCTTTCTCCGGACTCTTTTTCCACGATCCGTAGCTGACTTCACTGTAATTGTCATCGGAGGCTAAGTCTAAATGTGCTGCGTAGAACTGCTGCAGAGTCTTCGGTAGGGGAAGGAACTTGTTCAGGCATAAGTCTGCTGATAACAAGAGCCAGATGATGCTGGACGGTGGCGGGGCGAGTAAGCGGAGACGGATAGAGATGGAGAGTTCGTCCAGCTCTTGAGATAAAACTGATAGAAGCTCTCTTCCATTCTGCATTAGCTGAAAATGAAAAAGATATTTTTTATAGTTAGCCACATCGCACAAAGCTGCATTTCACATTAAGACAACTATAAAATAAAACTTGTCGTCATCATCATAATATCAGCCGATAGAAAAAAAAAATTGGCAGTTGAGTTTCCTTTGGCTTTCTTCAATTTGCGTGGGAGTTTAACCCGCTAATGGGATTATCTCCGGGACTGGTACTTTCTTCTCACCAGTGGTCTCCGCTAGAGGTATGCCCGATGGTGAATATGACCCGGCTGGTGACCCTTACCCCGGGTCCAGTAGACTCCGGGTCGAGTAAACCCCGGGTCGAGTAGACCCCGGGTCGAGTAGACCCCGGGTCGAGTAGACCCCGGGTCGAGTAGACCCCGGGTCCAGTAGACCCCTTACCTGCGTGGCGAGGCTGCGGTGCGCGCGGATGTCGTCGCTGGCGAGCAGCGCCTTCATGTACTGTAGCAGCGGGCCCGCCAGGATGTGGACTTTGTTGCCGTTGCATAGACGCGCCTCTGCAATGTCATATATTATTCATTTACACACAGCTCTAATAAGAAAGAAAGAAAGAAAGAGAAAGAAAGAAAGAAAAACATTTATTCGGGGACAAACACAATTACAAAGATAAATAGTGACAAAAAAAGAAAAAAAATAAATATCTATAAACTAAGTAGGTACTTTTTAAATTATGCTTGCCTCGAAATGGTCCCACCTCAGCGTAATGCTAGCTCCCGAGAGAGCCAGCGCTGATCTTCCGGTGGGACCATAGGTGGCGCAACGGCACGGCACACACGAAATACTGATCGCGTTCAGGTAGGATTTAACCTGAACGCAACGACAATCAAATGCTGTCACTGACGTCACTGTCAAGTCAATAATTGCAGTTCAATTTAGGTTATCATAACCACAGACCATAAGAATACTATAGACTGGGTATTGGGCGGGGCACGCGTAACCGAGCTTAGGCCCAAATACCCAAAGATATGTCAACGTGATGTCAACAGTCACTTAGTTACCGTACGAACGTGCTTGAGTAATTATGTGCTAAAAAATTAGAAATATGCCGAATTGTGGCATTATAATCGTCACAGGCGAGATCTGCATACTCAAAAAGATACTTGATACCGTTTAATTTCACTGGAAAGTAATAAAATTCGGTATTTTGTAATATTTCGTAAAATATTGCAGTGCATTATGACAATTATACATTACTAGCTTGACATGGCAACTATTCACGCAACATCTTTAGGAGCACGCAATGTATACGTCCGTCTGACAATTTAGTGCGGGGGAACAAGTCTAAACCATAAATTGTCGATATTCTGTATGGAGGTTTTAATGTGAGCCGCTCGTGTTTCATACTAACTTGTCCATTTTAATTATATAATTTACACTTTATCACCTTGTTTTTTAGGGTTCCATACCTCTATCGGAAAAAACGGAAATCTTATGGGATCACTTTGTTTTCCGTCCGTCCGTCTGTCTGTCTGTCTGTCAAGACCCTTTATCTCGAGAACGCGTGGAGGTATCGAGTTGAAATTAACACTATATGTATATATACTCAGGTCTAGGGTCCCTTAAAGCTGTGAAAAGAAAATCAAGCTTCTACGTTAACGTGAAAAAAAGGTACAGCCGTTTATGTCGCCAAAAACGCACATTTCGTCACTCAAGGGAATCAAAGTGATAGAGTACTTCCCGATGACCTAGAACTATGAAATTTGGCAAGTACTACAAATACTTATAAAAATCTGAAATCGCCACATACTTACTACAAATACTAATAAAAATCTTAAAAAATATAGTCCTTTTCAAACATCAAGTCCACCTTTTGTACGATACGTTTTCTTTTGTGCAATAAAGATTAATTAAATAAATAAATAGGTAAATCATATTTGGAGAACTTGGTTGCGTTAAGTTTGATTCAAATTCAAATTCGTTTATTGCAAGAAATTAGGTGATACAGGTATATACAGTGTTGCTTATGTTCTAACAAATAGGCATGCAAACAAAATAAAACAATATTCAAATACTTAATTGTTACATATTTCAATTTGTTACTTATGTCAAAAATAATTACTAAAACTCAGAATTTGCAGATTAAATTACATTAATTATTACATTATTTTTATAAGTATTTGCACCTCGTTTGTATGCGGCGCCATACATTTCAGATACAAACTTAACTCAACCAGGCCAATTAAGATGGGATAAGTGAAAGTTTGTACGGAACCCTCGGTGCCTACTGAGCCGGCGGTCCTGGGTTCGAATCTCGGCAAGGGCAAATATTTGTGTGATGAACTCGAATATTTTGTTCCTGGGTCATGGATGTTATCTATATATATTGTTTATATCGTCGTGTACTATTGGTTAGTATTTTAATGTATTTGTGCATTATGAATAAATGAGTATGAGTATGAGTATGAGTAAGGCCAGGTCGAGTTGTGTACGAGTGTCCCTTAATTATTTTGTTTACATTTTATATGATGAAACAAATAAATCTACTCCGTTTATAATTTACCTACTACCTGTTCCAAATGTTGTAAGGTGATATTTTTATTATTCATATATCACTACATGTAAAGTAAACATTCTGAACGATAGGAAGATTGAGATGGACGCTTCCATTTGATTTCGTCGCCAGAAATTAAAAGGTCTGATAATTTAATTTACGACGTTTACGACCATACAAAATAAATATTTTCAAAATGCATTATACATATTATAAGCCTATACATATTATTATTTTATCGATATCGACTATTTTGATTTGATCACGCCCTTAACCTTTAGAATCATTAGATGCATACCGCTGGCAGAGCTTACATTACATTTTCTGGGTCGTTAAAATTAGACCCCGTGTTACAAGGATAGGGTTCAATTTTAAATGTTTTAAAATTGTAACATAAAACCTTGCGATATTTAGCCAGCGTTAATATCAAAAGTGACACTACTGAATTGACGGAAGTAGAAATCAATTTCTTGTCAATTCGAGGCTTTGTCGTACTGTATCATAAAGTCTCATTTGCCTTTTATTTTATTTCTATTTAAGTTATAATAAAAATAAAGACATTGTCTGATATGCATATAAGGACTAAAATTCTCGATACATTGATCGTAGTAGTGTATGACCACGTAATACGCACACATTAGCTCAGCCAATGTCAACTCACTTCTGTTTGTTGTAAAACCTTATTTTTATAGGAATATAATTGTGTGCGTGTAAAAGTCGGCTACAGCGGTGCTAGAACAAACTGCGCTGAATGCCATCTCCATATACTCCGTGATCATAACCAACAAAAATTGAAATTTAGGTTACTTTAATATGTACTTAAAAGTTCAAACAATTATTATTTTAACATTTATACTAAAAATAGACACCATAGACAAATAAACAAGCGAAACCATAAAATAACACAGTGAAAAACAGAGCAACAAAGAAAAAGAAATAAAACCATCACACAAATGGTACATCAAAGTAAGTGCATAATTTTTACTTACAAACGAAAGCATATCAAACGTACATAAATTGTGTTAAACCGTCATACTTTCTTGTAGTTTCTATATTTTATTCTTACACTAGTCCTCATTTATATCTTAGAATACACTTTTAATATGTCTTCTTCGAGAACTACGTATAGTTAAGTACATATTACTGTAATAGTTAAGTACTTATCCTTTATGAAAAAAATTACTGACTGTTGAGTTTCTTTCGGCGTTTCTTCTCAACAGTGGTCTCCTCTTGTGAAATGCCGGTAGACTCAGACATGTAAAAGTGCCCTTGTGGCCTACTTGCAGAATAGAGTTCATTATTTCATTTAATTAAGAATAAATAAGAAGCCAAAATTTTAGGCAATCCACTGAGGTGCTATAGGGAATCAAACCCACGACCTCATCTTGACCGGAATAGTGCTGATTCAATTTACCTGCGAAGTAATCTCCCATGAGGTTAGCAGCATTTATCAGGAACAGTGGGTTGGCTCGCTCCAACACGTCCAGCTCTGGAAATAGAAAATAACTTATTTACAACTATTACAAAAGATTCTAGCATTTTATGCCATCATTGCACAATGAAGGCTCTCAACCCTTAAGCCCTTTTTTTTCTACGATGGTAATTCATTACATTAATTCTGGCAGTATGTACGGTTCAATTGATTTTTTCAATGATTTTTAACGGAGTTTTTTTTCATTTTCCTCGACATTAACGGGAGTCCGTGAAGTGACTGACAATTCGTAGTTCAGCCATACATAATCTATGGGGACACAGCGATGTTGTAATTTATTTTGAAAACAAAATAATTCACCACCATCATAATCTCCGAAAGCCTAATACGACAAACATCAGACGATACGAATTTTATTTTCTAGCCCTTTTTTTTGCTTTTAAAATTGCAGTGGATCACATTACATTTTTCTTATATAATTTACCTGGGCCATTTTTTCTAGGTGTACAACACCCCACCTTTTTTTTTATTTTCGATATTTTGGGTATTTTCTACTCAGAATCAGAAGCTCTTACGATCTAATTAGAAGAAAAAAGTGTCCCAATGTTTTTTCGTTCTATTCCGTTACCATTTCCATATAACCTACCTACTACAGCGGTAACGGAATGGAAAAACAAAAAATGTATGAATATTTTGGGACAGTTTTTTTCTCCCATTTAGATCGAAAGAGCTCGTGATTCTGAGTAGAAAATACCCAAAATATCGAACATTAAAAAAAAGTGTGGTGTACAAACTAGAAAAAATGGCCCACCTATGTGTCAATATTTATAAAGCCTTTATAGTATTACTCAAAACAGCTGGGGAAACCGTCAGTTCTGTGCCCCGCCCACTACCACTCAAGCAAAGAATATATATACTAACGTAAAAAGAAACGACAGCGACACTTGTGTGCAGTAACAAAACTCTTGTTATGTGTGCGTGTCGAGCGGCGAGCGCGGGACGCGCGAGGTGGGGAAAGGCATTCACGTGAATGCCTCGTCGAAGGATTCGGCATTACAAGGTCACCGACGCACATAGGGGCGGATTACAAATTTACGCGGCCATAAATCGATTTTCCAAAGTTAACCCTACCTGAATAATAATACCTTCCTGATAAGGTTGAATAGTCCTAGAATCGTAAACAACTCCCACCCTAGCCCTTATGTCAGTACTTACCTCGCTACGTCAGTCGGAACTTGATTGTCATCCCAGTTGCATCATTCATTCTCGGCATCAGTGAAAACAAAGTTATTTGAAACTGTTTTTTTTTGTTTATGTGTTAATATTTTGTAAAAGGTCGCGATGGATCTTAATACTACAGGTAAGAGGGCATATTTTTCATTGAGTTGCATGTAGATATTTTGAATAATTCTTATTACTTTTTAAGATTGAAATAGTAACAAAAATCTTGGTAAAAATACCACGTGTTGGATATTCCAAAAGCTTTTTGTTATGCTTCCAATCGCGTCCAAGCACACTTTTTTGCATTTTTATAAAGTAGGGTCCTTATACTAGCTGAATACGTTAGTTTTAGGTGTGATCTCCCGTGGTCTTACTTTTTAGAGACTAATGAAAGACATGACTCAAAAATCTTGATTTTTTCATTTTATTTTTTATGTACTTTAAATCGTTTATTTTTACATTTTAGGATCAGAGGGAGTTGCAGAAGCTCGAGTAGTAACACGAAAGCTTTTATTTGAGAAAATGCAGGGGCAGGAAATTGATAATTTTGAGAAGAAGTTGGCATTCCTGGAATCATATATTTTGTCACAAGAAGATTATTGTGAAGATACTATTAAAGAACTTAAACACAAAATCTCTCATTTGAAGTCGCAGTTTAAGAAGAAATGGATGGAAGCCTATAAAAAGAGTGAACAATTCCTAAAAAATAATGACATATGGCTACAAGGAACTTTGTGGTGCTACGTCTAAGCAATTCAATGACCTGAATATGAAAAATATTGTCGACACGGATGTTTTAGAGTTCGGTTTATCCGTGTTGCACGCTAGAATCCGATTTTTTGAAGGCATCTTGCATTTGGCATACAAAATTCCGTTAAAAAAATGGCAGATGAGAACAGAGGAAGATAAGGCGATTTATAAAAAGAAGAAAGAGGAGATTCAGGCCAAATTCAGGGAGCAAACTGGCTTGATTGTAGATGTGCCAAAAGCGGGCTTCGGCAATACCAGTAGGAGGTTCTTCTCTAATCCAGAAGTAGCTGCTAAGATTACTGGTGTAGACCTAACTTTAATAAAACGTTTGAAAGTGATTTTGGAAGTAATCACCAGTGGTTATAATGTCGACTTGAAGAAATTTGCAGATTACGGATATGAAACAGCGAAACTATACGTGGAATTGTACTCTTGGCATCCAATGACTGATGCACAAGATTTTGATTCATGGTGCAACGGTAATGGAGAAAGCCCTTTTACCAATTGGATTATTATCCGAGGAGGCGGCAGAGGCCCGTAACAAGCACTTTCGGGAATACCGTCAACATTTTGCACGAAAATTTTCCAGAGAGGAGTGCAATTTGGACATATTGAATAGATTATTACTTAGTTCGGACCCCTATATATCCAGTACAAGGCCGAAACATCAAAATCGATCCACGCAACATAGTAAAGAAGCATTAGAACTACTTATTGCTTCTAGACCGTCACAAAATGATGGTTCCACTGAAGAATTATATTAGTGAATTATATATGTAGGTGACGAATAAGGAAATGTATACATTTATTTATAATTTTATATGTGCAGTATATATACACAACTATTTTATTACTTAATTTTACTTTTGTTTGAAATATACAATTTTATACATCAATTTGTAGTTTTTTTTACGAATATGACTTTTTTTATATGTCTGTCAACTATAAAAATAAATAATATCATATTTTTGTGTCATTGGAGCGACAAAATAATTTTGGCCGCGTAAATTTGTAATCCGCCCCTATGTGCAACTTTTTGAAGTGAATAATACTTTTCCCCGAGTTCAGATAGTGACGTGGCTATTTCATGCTTTTATTGCGTGCAGTCGAAAATAAGTTAAAAAAACTAATTTTCCGCGTGAATTTTGTCAGTTTCGAGTACTTTTTGAAACAAAATTTATCAATGAAAAGTTCAAACTGTAGGGGTCAAATATATACCAATAAATCCCAATAGCCCTGTTCTAGGTAGTAACATCAATAATATGTTAAGAAACATGTTAGGTCATAGAGAAAAAAGTCTAAAGCAATCAGCTTTTACCAGGAATAAGGCCTCTTAAGTTAGACACTCACTGGAGAAGGTCCCCTGCATCACGACGTTGAGCAGCGCGCCGCGCAGCAGCTGTTGCCGCGATTGTCGCGTGAAAGAAGCGCCGACCGACGCCAGCTTGCGTGACGTCACCGAGCTCAGCAGCGCCGCTGCACGGAACGCGGAGAAAGCTTGCCTGGGAAGATAATCAATTTGTATTAAAATTATGTTTAGAAAAGAAGTTTCTATATTGTATGAATTATGAAACATGTAATATCTCTTTTTTATGTGGAAGCTTTGATCTTTGTATTTTTTTTTGTCGGGAATCGAACCCGGTATAATACCTCCGGATCCAGTCTCTTCCGTCAGGTTACGCATTCCAATTTTTCATTGTGCTTTCATCTTTGTATCAATGGCATTACATGTTTCATTTTATAAATTTAAAGTGTCATATGTTTACAATGAAGCGAAAAATTGAAAAATTTCAATGGTTCAGACAGGATTCGAACCTGCGTTTCCAACGGCTTTCCGGGCCAACACGGGCGTCCTACCAACTGGACCACCGAACCAGATGTCAGAGCCATTGAATCTTTCAACCAGTTTGCTTCAACATGCCTTAGGGTGGCATCGTAGCGCCATCTACCGTAAAGATTTAGACTTTATCGTCGGCACCATCGTCTCAAATTAGTAACGATGTGATACACCCGAATTAATTCCGCTTCATTGTAAACATTTGGCTTACGTTAGCAGACGTTACTGCTTTAATAAAAATAATTAGTGTCATAAGTAAAAAATGAATCTTTGTCCCTTCATCACGCCTCAACGACTCCACCGATTTCGAATTCTTATGGTATACGGATAGCTGTGCATCCTAAGATGGTTTTAAGATAGTTTTAACCCACCTCAGAGGAGAAAAAAAAGAGGTTGTGATTATAATAAACTCACTGCAAACGGGCCTCGTCAGGGCATATGTTCGAGATGATGGCTTCAAAGTTTTTCAGTTTCCTGTTGAACGCGATGCCATCCTCCCCGGGAGAGAACTGTTCCAGCTGCAAAATAACAATAATGATGTCTATATTCATTATATTAGCAACAATTTTGGTAGATTTTGGTTCTTTTGTAGTTCTGAATGTTAATAAAATTAGTAATCTTTGAGTTATTATTTATATTAGAGTCATCATCATCGTGAATGTCGTCGTCGTCATCAATATGAATGAATAGGCTAGTTGACCCAGTTTTGAAATATATTTGAAATGGTTAATAATGATCTTACTAGCTCTAAAAAAAAGTCTTGTATTTTTCTGAAAGCTAGAAAGCTAAATTTTATCAATTGAAAATTAGAAATTTCATAAACAGTCAAAAACGCCGTCCGCTAATTTTCCCTTTCGCTAATCTGTGGCGTGACGTAGAATTACCTGTAAATATTCGAAATTCGACCGTCGTATAGTGCCATTCCGCTCACTCCAATATACTTTGACAGGAGATCGAGAGGGACGGCACTATTCGAAGTCGTCAAAGTAGACTTTCAATTTTGTTTACATGACCGATGACTTCACTATCGTAAGCGAAAATGGCGGACAGCGTATTAAGCATTTCAAGATACAGATTAAAAACCATATTTTCAAATTAAATTTTTTCAGCCATCTTTCACTTTTATGAATTGAAAAATATATATTTAGGTTTCCGTTGCTAAATATACTATACGGAATAAACATTAGTTTATTACAATTTGACATGAGTCAACTAGCGTCCCTATAATTAATTCGATTGTCCCTTAATATTTATTTATTTATTTTATTTTTAGCTTATTAAGCAGTGTCTAATAAATTGCGGAACTTACGAAGATAGCTTAATTATTTGTCAACAAGTCATAGATTGGAACATAATTATTTCATGTTTTATTTCAAGATGCTTTCGAAATGTGGTGCTGGAGAAGAAATACCATGGACAGCACGCGGCGCCAACGCATCGATCTTACTCCTCGCCCAACTCAAGATCTGAATTAGACTGTCCACGACCTGCCTTCGCAGGGTTCTGGAGTACTTTGGTTACATTGCCAGGAAAGACAGTGATAACCTAGAAAAACTGATGATCACAGATGAACAGAGCACTTTCTTTAAGTGCTCTGTTCAAGTAACTTATTATGACTGTGTGTCTGAGGATGGGCCGACAAAACAAACAAAAACAGAAAAAAATCTTATTCTATTACAAACGAGTTTGTATAGATCCATACTAATATTATAAATGCGAAAGTGTGTCTGTCTGTCTGTCTGTTACCTCTTCACGCTTAAACCGCTGAATCGATTTTGATGAAATTTGGCATGGAGATAGTTTAAGATCTGAGGAAGGACATAGGATAGTTTTCATCCTGGAAATTATACCTAAAAAGATTGAAAAGTGAGTGAACATTTCTGTTGAGGTGCGGTGACCCTGTAGGAAATGTAATTATTAGACCAAAAGCATAATTGCTCTTACATTTGCTTAGGCGCTTTTAATGATCCCTTTTATCAAGTTCCACGCGTACGTAGTCGCGGGAAAAAGCTAGTAATATTATAAAATTGTCAACTAAAACTTTGTCCTTACATCACACCTAAACGGCTGGATTAATAACATAAAAAAATATATCGTTCAATGGGTAGCTGCACATCCACTGATGGTTATAGGACTTTTTACCCGACTACGAAAGAGCACGAAAGAGGGATATGACTTTCTGCCACGCGGACGAAGGTCGCAGGCACCTTCAGGTAAAACATAACCCGGTCTATAGTGCCATAAACCATATCTAATTAATGTTTTTATTTGCATGGATCTGGATAGCATTTAGCTTGAACTTACCAGCACCAACAGCGGTGTGTATTGCTCCTCAATCTGCAAGAGCTCCTTCAAGGCTGCCTCGTCCTCTCCGCTGACGTGGTACTTCACTTCCACCTTCTCCCTCTTTCTCTCATCTTCTTTGTCTTCCTCTTTTGCTTTCTCCGGCTTGGGTTCTGGCTTTGTGTCTGTAAATATGTGTATGTTAAAATTAGAACCAATTTATGTATGAAAGCGAATTTATACACACAAGGGATTTCTTCCATTTAACTTTGGACTTGTAAACATTTTGTACAAGTTACACAGGCAAGACATGTCAAACCAGTGACGCCAGAAGGGCTACTCCGATGTTCAAAATTCGACTATCGAATAGTGCCATCCCTCTCGATCTCCTGTCAAAGTATATTTGAGTGAATGGAATAGCACTATACGACAGTAACATTTCGAATATCGGAGTAGCCCTTTAGGTAGGTATCACGTTCCGATTCGCACATCATCTGTATCACAAAATAGTACGAGCATTGATTATGTACCCCACCCCCGCTTGGTAACTCAATATAAATAAAGTACTAGATAACCGAATATGCAAAGATAGGATAATCAACATACTTATATAAATAATCCTAATAATTTTATAAACGTGAAAGTATTTACGTTTGTTCCTCTTAATTTTAAACGATGATTGTATGGACGGTCGCCAGTGTTCGGAAATCGTCGTTAACAGCCAATTGTGGAATTGTCTCTTTCTAAAGACCGATGTGCAATATTTATCGCCAAGTACAGTATAATGCATGCAGTTTTTCTATTACGCGGATACTCGACTATACCCGAATCTTCAAGATACAATGTCACATAAACGGGCTATTGAGGCACTTTTATCGCTATCTGCAAGATATGCACAGTAATCGATCGTTGATCGGTGGTGTGGTAGTGTTACTGGCTGGTGATTTCAGACAGACTTTGCCAGTTATCGTGCGAGGCACTCCAGCACACGAGACAAACGCATGCCTGAAAGCATCTTATGTGTGGAACAAAGTTAACGATGCAGAGTCAAGTGCGTATGCTCAGAAACTGCTCGAGGTAGGTGACGGTCGGTCAGAAACTGACAAAGGAGTTGGTATGGACCAACCATATTGATAACAAAAAAAGATTTATATTTATATTTATATTTATTTATAAAAACATTTTATGACATTACAGTTATAAACCTATGCGTCACAAAACTTAAATTAACAATAAAAGGTTCACAATAATAGATAAACAAACAGCTTAATTTGGAACAGTAGAGCACCTAGTATCCATCGCCTCACAGAATCTCAGGCATTCACTACACACTGCCGCCCATCGCCACGCAAACAAGTCACACTCGGGTGTCGATGTCAGGAGCGCATTGAGAAGTGAGAGGGCGCGGGGCAACGGCGAATTCCTGAGCGACACGGTCCTCGACGACGGCACAGCCAACAAGTCGCGCTGTCGAGGTCTCAGGGCTATCCTCGGGACATCCGGGACATACAGTCGCACCAGACGCTCCACAACCTCGGGACAGTCCGACTCACCACGCAAGGCCTGACATGCCGAGATCATCAGATGACAATTCCGCCTGACCTCCAAGGAGTTGTACCCGAGGGAGCCGAGAAGGTACTTTGTTGGGTACAGATACGGATAAAATCCGGATGTTTTTTTATAAAGGAACCTTAAGAACGCTTTCTGAACCTTCTCAAGGAGTAAGGCATACGTCGATTCATAGGGGTTCCATATGATCGACGAAGTCTCCAGCTTACTCCTTACTAAGGCATTGTAAACCATTTGATATTATTGTTTTAAAAATCAACAAAAAAATCTTGAACAATATGACTTCTACGCAAACAAAAATTTATATCGACCGTCTCGAGCCATTTCTGGGCATAACTTATTGAATAGAATGGGACTTAGCCTCAGATAAGTCCAAAAAATTCAAATAGTATGTTTTGTATTTAGTCCATCACTTTCACTCAATAGCCTAAAACATTTAGATACCATACGATTATTGAATACCTGTGAGAGCGGTGGTAGCCTAGTGGTTAGGGCATGTGACTTTCAATCCGGAGGTCGCGGGTTCGAACCCGGCCCGTACCAATGAGTTTTTCGGAACTTATGTACGGAATGTCATTTGATATTTACCACTCGCTTTTCGGTGAAGGAAAACATCGTGAGGAAACCACCTAAGCCCAATAAGGCCTAGTTTCCCCTCTGGGTTGGAAGGTCAGATGGCAGTCGCTTGCGTAAAAACTAGTGCCTACGCCACATCTTGGGATTTTAGGTAGCCGACCCCGATTGAGAACTCATTCTCTACAAAGATATGGGACAAAGGCTAGGAGGATGATGATGACGATTATTGAATACCTGAAAGTCTAAATGTCAATATCAATGAACGAGTTCTACGCGTACGAAATCGCGGGCAAAAGCAAGTTGATAATATGTTAAGAAACATGTTTGATCGTAGAGAAAAATGTTTAAAACAATCAGCATTTTTATACGGATAAGGAGCCTTACCTGGACTGCTAGAATCCATGACTGTTTTCCAGTTTGCCGCAAATATGATTAAAAATGATTTTCAAACTTTTCAAACGGTTTTCACATTAATACACATTCACTAGGAGCGACATACAAGTTACTACTGACACTCAGTCTAAGACACGGCTAGGAGTGAAGATTAGTGTTGTCTATTCATAATTCCCAGAAGCCTTTAAATTTTTACCTGCGTCGTGTTTTGTTAAATCGGTTTTGGGCCAGGTAAATCGTCATTATGTCACTCATTTTTGGGGTTCCATACAGCAAGTGGTAAAAACGGGACTCTTTTACTATAAGACTCCATTGTCCGTCCGTCTGTCTGTATGTCACCAGGCTTTATCTCATGAACCGTAATAGCGTAATAGAAATTTTCACAGGTGATGTTTTTTTGTTGCCGCTATAACAACTAATTTTAATTAGCAAGAAAAAATATTCAATTACTTAGTTATAAATGTCAACATTATATTTTTTCTTTCTGCTTTGAACAGTGCGTTGTCTTAGTATCTGTAGTAGTAAAGTGGTCGTTTTAGCCCCTAAGGTTTAAATGGATACCATATCGTCGGGGATAGTGCAATACCGCGTAAGTAACAAGTGTAGATACGAATCATTATTCAAACAAATGCTAAGCATTTTATTGAAATGAGAACTTTATCGACAGCTGTTATTTACGCGGTATTGCACTATCCCCGACGATATACAGTGGCAGCTTTAGGGGAGAGACGGGTTGGCTTCAGGCGGGAGTTTCGTTAACCAGCCAACCAATGATGGTTGCGTTTATCACGTGATAAATAAGTGACAAAGCATCTGTCACTCACACTCGCTTGTCTAAACGCAACGGATGTTTTGTCACTTATTTATCGCGGGATAAAAGCAACCATCATGCCCGCAGCCCAGGACGAATGACTCCTGCATTGGCAAAGGTAATTTTTAATTTCATTTTTATTTTCTCTAAGTGAATGTTTAACACGTGGCTCAAAGCCATTACGACACTAAATAATAAATTTGTACTCACTCGTTTTGCTCGTTCGTCCAATCGTTAGGGAGCGTTACGCCACTGAAAATTGTTTCCCTACCTGCAGCCTAGGGCTCGGCTCCGTCCTGGTGTCGTCGTCAGGCATGTCTCGACATACTTTGTACTCGCTCGTCCAAATAATCATCAGTTCATTACCTGCAGCCGTAGGGCTCAGCTCCGTCCTGGCGTCGTCATCGGGCCGCGGTGATCGCTGGTAGTGGCGTGAATAGCCTCGTCCGTACTCGACACGCTTTGTACTCGCTCATTTTGCTCGCTCGTCTAAATAATCACTAGTTCTATACCTGCAGCCCTAGGGCTGAGCTCCGTCCTGGCGTCGTCGTCCGGCCTGTCTCCGGGCCGCGGTGAGCGGAGGTGGTGGCGGCCCGAGTAGCCCCGTCCGCGCCCCGTACTCGACATGCTTAGCTAAAAAGATAAAGAAAGTTGTTGAAGTATGAAATAAAAAAGCATAAAACAAGCAATAAAAGAGAGGTGGATAAGAATGGTGGCGAGATAAAAAAAATTGCAACATAAATAACATACAATACAAATCATACACATACTTAATAAATATACTTAGAGATAAAGATTCATATAAATACACATATCAATGAAGAATGAAAAATTAATTTAACACAGCTGATACCAGACTTAGCTAGGGTAAATACTAATCAATCAATCAATCAATATTTAAAATTGTATAAAAGAATACCAAACAACTTTAAGTGCTTAGAAGTACATGAATGTAATAAAAAAATGTTTAAGTGGCTACTTGACAAATGCTTTTATTCTATTAATGAACTTTTACACTGTAATGATTGATATTAATGAAATAATGTCAAATATTCAAATTAATGTTATGTTCTTAGTACCATACTGGCAGAATATGCAGAACTAATCTCATTTACTAACCTAATTTGTACCATATTCTTAGAAATAAATGATTGATTGATGCAATCGGTTAATTAGTATGGCAACAAAACGGTTATTAACCGAAACCTTCATACAAATACAGTTAACCGTTGCATTCCCTAATAATAAGCTATGGGAACAACAAGTAAGTGCTCTTCATTACATAGTATAAAACAAAGTCAGTTCCTGCTGTCTGTCTGTCCCTATGTATGCTTAGATGTTTAAAACTATGTAACAGATTTTGATGTGCTTTTTTTAATAGATATTATAAATAATAATAAAAAAAAAAAAATAAAATCTTTATTCATGAAATCATAGTAATAACAATTGGCATAAAAGGTCTTAGATCTATACAGAGCATTCATAATACTGGTGCCTGAACTAGGAGAATCCTGTATCTCAGGCTTTAAGAGTTCAAATTATACTCTAAGTACAAAAATAATAATCATTTACAATTAATACAATACTACTTATTGAATTCATAATATAATAATACTATAAAACTATATAATTAAATTTATTTGATATTGCTTTTAAGACATGTTCAACTATGTAGGACATTGATTCAAGAGGAAGGCTTATGTGTAAAATACATGAATAATATAGTAGAAAAACACTTTTCATATAGTATCAGCATTGCACCCGGGTCGTTCTTCTTTTTTACCTACAATAGTCCGTCCTTCGTCTTATTATGGCATCTCAGAGTAATCATATTCGGTTTTATAATGTTCGAAAAATCATCCATATTTTTCTATCTATCAATATTATGTAATCTGTCAGTTTCTCTAACCAGCATTTTTTTTTCAAACATTTGTTTATTATTTCGTAAAATGGCGTGACAGAGTGGTAAGCTAAAACGCGGTCTCCCCTTAAAAGGACCACTCTGTCACGCTATAAAAAAAAAACACAATAAAAAAACTGAATGGGCTGTAAAATAAATTTTAATTAGGTAATAGTCCTAATAATAACACAAATGCATTTTTTTTTTAATTCTACTCTGAAACCTCAATTATTGATAGTTCAAAAGCCCAAAAAACGGAAAACCTTCGAGTTAATGTAGGTAAAAAAGAAGAACGACCCACCCATGTGAAGCTGGGGCGGGTCACTAGTTTGATATAATTTAAAAAACCAGATAGTGATTTAGACTTTTCGATTCTAAAGGATTGTCATAATTTATTTTTTTCCAGAGCTTTCACTATCATAGGAAAATCTTTCACTTTGAAAGAAAAAATGAGAGAGTAGGGAGGTTACTTGGCTCTGCCTCATAAAAGGTGCATTTAAGCTGAATTACAACTTTCTATATCAAATAAGGTTGGGTTGTATTGAGTTGGTCAGTTAGAACTCCTGTTTTTATATATGCAGACTAGGAAACTTGTTTGTTCTAGTTTTTCTATCTATAAGCTATAATGTACTGCCTAAGCATTATAAGTTACAATTATAATGTGTAAAACAAGGATAATGCCAATGTTACATTACATTATATAAAATCATACAATATGAGCATATAAAACTATTGTTTTGAAGATCAATTACATAAATAACAACTCGTAAAAGTATCCTTGGCGATTGTCATATCATCATATGTAAACAATAATACGTATCGGTGTAAATCGCAATTTATCCGAACGCACGTGAACAAGTGACGTGTTCAGTTAAATAACATCACAACTCGGAAACAAGTAGGAAGATGGAACAAAGAAAACTGCATTTTAGACACGACGGGGAAATACGTCTATATAGATTTGACTGAAGCATCAGCTTCTTCCGTAAAATCAGGTAATACGCAAAAGAATCAATGAAAACATTATTCGACAGTAACACTGTTTGTGTCAATACCAATAAACGTTCTAGACACGTATATGGCTTATTTTTAAAGTAAATGCATTTATATACCGGTAAAACCACGACAGATTTCAAAATTGACCTTTCCTTAGAACTCCGATCCGACACGTCTTATAAATCAAACTCGAACTATATTCTTATAAGCCATCGGCTGCTTACGTTGTTTATTAGATATTTTCTCGTAGTTTTACTCACCAAATAAAGTATTTGAACAAATAAGAACTTATTATTTAGTAGCTGTGTTGTAGAGTTGCAGTTGTCATACGTTTCACTGCCATATTGGTAAGACTAGTGCTGTACCAAAACGGTTTATACAAATTTACCAAAACCGGTATTTAATTTTGTTTATTTTTATTTTTTTCATAATGTAATTGAATGGTAGTAATCCTATACAAAGTATATTGATATTCTTTGCAAGTATATAATTTACAAGCGACTAATTACTGATGTTGGTTATAAAAGCCAGTTTATTAGTGAAGATCGATAAACATCGGTTATGACAACATTCAGCGCCGGATCTCAGGCCGATCGAAAAATGACATTTCAGTCATTCAGGGGGTGAAGTGGAGGGGTGTAAATCACGGGCGGAAGTGTAGCTGGAAAAACGATTTTTCCGATACAATAGTTGTTTAACGTAACCAAAATGCAAGAAGCTTTAATAGAACTGTATTAATTAAACCAAAGAATTTATTTATTACTATAATTTGTGTTCATTCATTAGAATAACAGAAGAATAGCCACTGCGGCTAATTTGTGGTGTTATTATTGATATTTTTATTTTACGCGCTTATATAAAACGGTCATAATTTTAATAATAACTAGTTTAAATATTGATTATAAAAATTTACCCACCGCTCTTAGGGTACAAACGTAAAAAAAACCGATAATTTAAAAAATAGAATATTTTTTTAATTAAAAAAATGTCTGATGGCCATGGTGAACCTAATCAGCATCGAAAAGAAAGTGTTTCTGCTGCTAACGTGGCGAGTGACAGTCCTGTAACTGATCCAGGCCAAGTTCGTGGAGGCACCACAGTCGAAGGCGCCGCTGGGAAGTTTGAAGGCCCCAGGGTCAAGTCTGGAGCTTTAAAAAAATCTGCGAGATATCGGAGTAGATCGCTTTCGGCGTCATCGGCTGATTCGTACAGTTCTACATCCTATACCGGTGAGTTTAAAAAAGTTATTGTTGTTTTTGTAGTGTTGGCAGGAATTCAAATTATTTTTATAGGGGTATTGACCGTTTTATGGATTGGGAAGTAGTTTATTTAAATTCAGAAAGTAAAGATCATTGATTGTAAAAAGCATGTACCAATATCCTAATGACTACATCGAAAATGTAGAATACCCCGCCTGTGCATTATTTCCTAGTACTAATTGAATATTTAGAAGCGCAAAGTGCATATACCATTTCAGAGTTTGTTTACTCCACCATAGTGCTCATAAATGCTTACCATGAAGCATGCTTGTAGCAAAGAGAAATCCCATTCAAGCTTAAAAAGGATAAACAGTTATTTAAAGAAAGTTTTTACTGTTAACTTGGTTATTGGAGATGATCTCTAGGTTTATAATTTCTCTGTTTCCGTAACTTAAATTTGAGAGGCAGTTTGGGCAGTTGGGCAGTCCATCTCACCCATGATATTCTAGGCTATGTCATGGTAAATATGCCTGTTGGGCTTTTTGCTGATATGTTTTTAAATAAACACCAACATCAAATCAAAAGCAATAGCCTGGTAATTAAGGGCCCCGGGGGCAAAAAAATTGATTGAGGCAGTTTGTGAGTTCATTCAGCTTAGCCCCAGGGGCCTATGACCTAGGATCTTGGGGGCTCCAGGGCACTGCCCCACCTGGCCCTCGATAGCTATAAAAAAAAAAACATTTATTTCAGAAATTTGATTCCATATATTGTTAGTAAATTAACTTATAAACTATGTTAGATACATTATTAATACTTTAAAACATAAACACACACAGACTTTTACACAATGAAATTAAATAGAATAACAGAGAGACCCTGTGAGCTATGCCACTGATCAAAAGTTATGTTATATAAGGCCAATATTGATGTGAGCCCAGTTATTTATAAAGAGTCCGGTTGAGTCAGTAGAACACAATAAGTTGCGGTACCACAATTACTGACAAACTTTATGTTACTAGTCCCTACTGTACCCACCATGGAGGCATAGACATGAGCAAACGGATTTTCAACTTTTCTGAATCAGGGAGAGACTATATCCCTCCCTCTTATGGTGGTTTGTGAAAGGTATTTTTTTTTGCATTCAGCCTTATTGGTTTAGGATGTATAAAAGGGTCCCATATCTTAGCTTCACAAAATGTATTAGAATTATGAGTAGTCATTATTTCAAAATTGTGTGGTCGTTTAAGGAGCTGAATAGAAAAAGAAAAAAAAAATACTCATGATGTTGGGAAGTAAGATTTGAGTGGGGAAAAAAAATTGGCTCAGTTTTTGGCCAGGATAAGGCTTTAGATGTAAAGGCCTTAGTGCTAAGCATTTATTCAGGATAAAAACCAGAACTACTGTGCTATGACATAATTCTTTTCTATTTATACATGACATCATTTCTTATTTGAAAGTATTTGTGTAAGTCTATGGAAAGATTATGTATAAGTTTATACATGTACTAGTTAACTGATTTGTGTTTAATATTACTTGGACTATAACTTATAATCCTGCACTAACTACATATGCCTGTTTAACCCAGTGGTTGACTGGTAGAGAATGCCCTAAGGCATTAAGTCCACCATTTGTATTTATTTTTGTATTGTGTAATGAAGTTTAAATAAATAAATAATTAGTTTTATGCCACGAAAACACCCTTGTTAATTACTATGGGGACAATCATTAAAGATTAATTTGTTTTATGTGACATACACATGAATTACTTACTCGCCATTTTATAAAAAAATCGTAAATCTACATCGACAAAATAAAATCCATATAATTATCGAACGTATACTCACAAAATTTAATGAGATTTGGTCAAGATAATGCGATCTGTACGCGAGAACAGCCGAACATAACTACGTGAGAATTCTCGACAAAGCAGTTCGTTATGTTATATAAGTTATATTGTCGGAACGTAATGTTGCGAAAACGGAAAGACGTGAAAATCCACATCGCCCAACATAAATTTTAACGGCACGACGTGACGTAAAACGTCACGACAATACGCCACGTCACGACGAATTAAAGAGCTTATTCACTAACATTAAATGTTCTATCAGGGTGCTATATGTAGGTATCCTACAATCCCTTGTAATAAGCATGGCTTGTATGTCTATGTTAAATAAATAAATAATATTGACGACGCGGTTGGCTCGGTTTGTAGAGACCTGCCTACTGAGCCGGCGGTCCCGGGATCGAATCCCGGCCAGGGCAAATATTTGTGTGATGAACTCGAATATTTGTGCTTGGGTCATGGTTGTTCTATGTATTTAAGTATATATTTATCTATGGAAGTATGTACATCGTCGTCTAGTACCCATAACACAAGCCTTCTTGAGCTTACTTTGGGACTAGATCGATTTGTGTGAGGTTGTCTGATATTTATTTATTATTTATTTATATCACAGAATATACTTTTTTCGCAATAGCCCGACTCTATTTTATTGGTCGTTCGTGTAAAATGCAACACAATTGGTCCTGGGACGTAACCACGCGACCGGTTAAGAACGCGCGCCGTTTTGCATAAGCAAAAGTGGTAGGCGCAGCACATCATGGTATGGTACGGACTGGCAGAGCGTAGTGAGTTTCTTTATGAATATAGATTCTTTATAATACAGTGGTTAAGTATAAATATTTTTTTTACGCGATCCACGTCATTGCAGGCGGGAATCGAACCCACGACCTCTGCTTATCTGGAGTAGTGCTCTGACCCCTGAGCTACCACGACGTTACACAAATCGCGTGATATTAAGCATTACATTCTGCAAAGGTTAACTGGAAGAGATCCTTTATAGGGATAAGTTCGCCCTTGTACCTGTGTAATTTGTAATAGATGTATTTTTCACTGTTTTTGTGTAAAAATTGTTTACTTACTTACATTCCGCTAAAGAGACCTCTGTGTTACTTTTTGATTTGTAGTGAGTTTGTTTTTGTTAACTTACTTTTATAAATATGAACACTATAAAAGAAACATGTACTGAGTCCCTTGCAATGCAATCTAAGCAGGACTCAATCCTGCGACCCTACGTTTCCGGCGTAGTGCTCTCCCAACTGAGCTATCACATCGTTACGTTAATCACACCAAATCTTTGATTCCATAAATCTACGCTACTGGAGCGTTTTTTGCGTCATATGTGTTTAAAATACTTTGTATACGAACCGCCAGTGAAACTAAAATGGTTCCCAGTTGACTACAGAACCCTAAAAGCATTTTAGAATGATGATAAATTTCAATGTTAGCAATAACTAATTTATTGCTTAGAGTAACATACATTCCTACTTCAAATATGAACCTTGATACGAACCTTAGAATTGTGAAAATCGTACCTCGTTGTAAGTTACATATGACGTTTTATGTTATAGGTATTAATCGGTTTAATTTATGCAGCGAATTGGCAATAAACCGAAGTACAGAACTCGGGAGTGTAAACATTGCTAACTACTTATATTAGTATTATTTCTATTCTCTTACTATAATATAGTAGGATAACTTAAATAACAAGTCATATGGAAAATGCTACTAAAACTGAACATAACTACAAAATTTGGAACTCTTAGCCTTGGTATTGGTATTGGCTGAGAGCTTGAACTTGTTCCAACTAAAACTACTGGTCCTATTTCTACCAAACATAGCTAAGAACAGTCTAGACGGACAAATCGTTTGATTTAAAAAAACCGCACTCAAATTGGTCTATCCGTTTGGGAGCTACGATAGCACAGACAGACACACAGATACACTTGTTAAACTTACAACACCCCGTTTTTCGTCGGGGATTAAAAATATGGAAAAAAACCGGCCAATTGCGAGTTCCGTACATACACTTATCCCATGGTGGTGATCTAGTGTATCTCACACATCGATAGGCTTCAGCCATTGAGAGTCAAGGGGAGGCTTCGACAGTTAGCCAGGATATAGTCAAGGCATTCAATTGGTTCTGGCACCGTGGTCTTCTGTCGAAGCGGCCATCGTACGGACTACCCGATGCCTTGTGAATTGTGATAGTTGTGATCTAGAGAGCTAAAAGAAATTGGTAACGAATAGGGAATGGATGAAAATGTTAAGCTTGAATTTATTATAGGTTCGCATAACTTCCTTCGCTCATAGAAAAGGAAACTGTTTTTGTTTTCGCCTCGTACGGATCTTAACAGAGTTGCCAGCTACGGAAAAATCTGTAGAACTACGGAATTTAGGCTTCGTGCCCAGACCTACGGAAATTCTGTACCTCCTATATATCTCCTCCTATATAAGTAGTCTGAAATTCTGAACCTACAGAATTTCAGACTACTTTCATTTATCACTAAAACATGACACGAACAAATTTTCTACGAAAAATTAATTGTAATCCTGACTGAAACACTCGTGGACTATAATCATATGAACTTTCACTCAGTGGTTCGTTTCTTAAATTTCATTTCCTTACCAGCTCAAAAAGATGAATAATTTAAAAAAAAGTGTTTAAAAATATGTCATTTTTGCTTTTCCACCTACGTTTTAGCAACTTTTAATAACATTTTAAGCTTCAGTATAGTCAAATAAAGCGTTGGAAAAAAGTCTGTAATAGAACTACGGATTTTTCAAGCGACTATCTACGGAATTCTGCAGACTTTTTGTTTCACCCTACGGATTTTCATAAATGTCATCTGGCAACACTGGGGGATTACGGCCCCGTAGAACAAATAATACCGTGTGGTGATGGTGATCGAGGAAGGTTATCCCTGCCTATAAAAATCAAGCTTTTTGTATTTCATCCCGCCTCAGATTAATCCCCGAAGGCCTGGTACTATATACCGCCATGTAGTTCGCGTTTTTTCTCTGTCATAGCCCGATTCTCTTTCCCCTCTCCTCCCTAAGTCAGACTGACTCGGTTCAGTCAATTCACGACGCAGCGCAGTCCATGTGTCACTCCGAAATTACTCCTGTGGCGCGGAGATAATCCCATTAGCGGGTTATAATCCCACACAAAGTCCGACTACGGGTAGTGAGGGCTAAGCAGACCTAATACAGTTCAAGACATGTCTTAAAAAAAAAGGCTTAGGTTTAAACGCCTACCAAATAAGATTAAACGCCTACCAAATATATTGATAAATTACTACCAATAAATTCATAATGCTCACCAAAACGGATGAATGCTCACCAAATAGTGTACCCCAAACTATTCTATAAATAAAACAAATAATTTTAAACGCCTACCAAATATGATTAAACGCCTAACAAATATATTGATAAATTACTACCAATAAATTCTTAATGCTCACCAAAATGGATGTTTTGCTCACCAAAACGGATGAATGCTCACCAAATAGTGTACCCCAAACTATTCTATAAATAAAGCAAATAATTCTTTTTCTTACATCCTATAAAATCATCGTTTTTTAGGGATATAAAAAAAAAACTAACCTAACCTAACCCGGCCGAGTCGGATCTGCTCTGAAAGGTGATCAGGATTAGATGGTTACCTAGCTGAAACACTAATTTATGAAAACAATATTTGGTGAGCAAAACATCCATTTTGGTGAGCAAAACATCCATTTTGGTGAGCAAAACATCCATTTTGGGAAGCAAAAAGATATTTTTTGGGGAGCACTGTTTAGAGAGAATTTATATTAAATGGAGGCAATTCAATTTATTTGGTATTTAGTTTTGGGGGTATAAAAACTATTTTGGTGAGCATTTAAATTGTACCCAAAAAAAAACTACATTATTGTTGTTGTTGAGCGACCACTGCCAATATCTGGACGAACCATTTCACCACATTCCTAAACCTACTTCACCATTCCAAAACAACCTAACTACAACCAACAACCAAGCCTTATGTGACTTTTAAAAACCGCGTTGGTAAATACTAAATACGACGTTCAAAAACAGCGTAAAGGCCAAGGAATCCCTCGGCTCTTATGCCTCTTTGACGTTGTGTTGGTAAATATGAATATCATCTGAGACGTGATAACGTCTTGAATAATTCCAGGGTAATGTATTATAAACGGGCATAAATAAAACATGGCGCTCATCAAATTAAGTATTTTTGAGAGCGTTCCAGAAGGTTCTGAGTGACTAATAAATAACGTCACTCAGCGTTGCCGGATAGGTACATTGAAAATGTCTGCGTATTGCTATTTTTGTTGTGTTTTGCGTACGGGAAACGAAGAACTGCACTGAAAGGATATTTCCTGTTCTTCAGATTCGAATGTTAACCAATTTTGGTGCAGGGATAGCTGGACCTCCAAAGATGGTTATAGGATATTTTTACCCGACTAATGTATACAAGGTGCCCATGAGCATTGCGAAAGAAAAAATAATAATAAGGCGGTACTCCTGAACACGGCCACAGATTAATATAATAGTTCTTCGAACAGATACTCATGTCTGAATAAAAAGGCAAATACCTACCGCTTTTCATGCCTACTCAATTTAACAATGGAGTGACCTTGAACGCGCGGTTCGTTGGCCGCACGTCCCGGCAAAACGAGGCTAGGGTTGACACCGCTTAGAAATGATTTTATAAAAAGTCAAGATAAATGAAAAATCGATTTATTTAAATTTATTAGTCAAATTTAATTATCATTAGGTACCTACTAGAAATAAGTATTCACATGCGCTGCGTCACACCATCAAAATCGTTTAAATTTCCGAGTAGGTATATCGGAATCTTACCTACCTATTCTTTCTGAACATACCAGAAACATTAAACAAAAACATGAAACTCTCTGTGTAGGTACCTAAGTAACCTAAATATATCCCGATGACAGTAGGTACTTACTAAATAAATGATAGGTGCCTATATATAATGTGTTACATTATTGTATAGTACTAGCATTACAAGCTTCGAAACAGTCACTAGGTACAACTTGTTTCATAATAATCTGATCACGCGTTTCATCTTTGCGAATACATTCCTTGCAAAAGGTCTTAAGTGCCAAGAATAATGCCGACGTTTACGACCTTTTTAGGCCGTGCAATGCACTCTCCCGCCACACGCACTAAACTGATTTGGTAAATCTTAGTGAGTAAATTATTGTCACTTGTTGACATAGATAGTGGATGTTTTCTATGAATTTAAGTATATTAAGTAGGTAGGTTTATTTATTCAACATTACATGTATCTATTATAACAGTGTATGCGTTTAGGTAGGTGCTTATTCTAAGTTCTAAGAATTTTTAGTAACATTTCATCGTCTGTTGGCAAAGAAAAATAGGATAAATGTCTGTTGCTTTTATGTTTTTACAGCCCGCAACACTGCAGCGCGTTGGTCTTATTCGCGACGAAACCATTTTTTTGGTGATTTTATAGCGCGACCGGCGGCGTCCGGCCGTGAGCGCGTGTGGCAACCGACTGGCTAAGCGTGTCGGCCACGACAGGCGATGTGTAGGTATCGTTCTGGGTTCCCACGGTACAGATAGGGGGCACTGACACGGCGCGCATCGTCAGGAGTACCGCCTTGTTATTTTATCAAGTATTTATTGTATGAAAAAAAAAAACATAAATTGGCCTAGGTTCATATAAGATTTATTACTCCTTAGGACCTCAGGAATGCGTGGTTAAAATCTTTCGCAATGCTCATGGGCACCTGGTATAAAAAATACTCGTACGAATATGCGGGCACCTTTTAGTACTAACCTAAGGAGTTCTTATAAGTCGCAGTCATATGACTGGCCGGTGTTCCTTGACCGCCCGTGTTATACTTTCATATGATCCTATCCTATTTACAAACGGCAGTATTATGTATAGAAATAGACGTCGGTTACGACATTCTAACATTTCTAACACGGGGCGTAGGTCTCGTGATTTGAGGTTGGCTAACTGCAATTGTGGAATCGAGCTAACTTTAGACCTAATGTGTAACTGCCATACGAGTGAGCGAGACACGTACCGCGCACCGCTGCCGCTCGCCGCTAAGACCGAAGAATCGTGGTATCTCCGTTATGTTTTGTATGCCATAATCATAATTTATTTATTTAAATTAGTTACACAGCATTACAGTAATTAAACCAAGGCACTGTGAACTACAAAATTACAATACAAAAAAGAACTTAAATCTAGTTTGGTTTAGGCGACGTAACAGCGTGGCTCCGTTGCGTCGTCTGATCTGGCGCAGGATTGCCCCGGAACTGCCGAAACACAACACCCTTCGGCCAGAAGTCTGCACTTGCGATGGTGCCCTGCAGCGGCCGCGGCACGCGCACCACAAACGAGCTGAAGTGCACGTAGTGCCGGGACTGCAGCTGGTGCACCCTCAGCGAGAAGCCAGTCTTCCGGCAAACGTACTCCACCACATCGTCAGCCACGGCGGAGTGATGCAAGCGCGACACATAAATAGGCTATACACCCGCAAGAGAACCTTGGTTGTTGTAGATAAAGCTCAGACAGTCGCCAAACTTAAGTGGGCGGGGCACATTGCTCATTGGGGCAGAAGGGGTCCTTGAGTGGCGACCGCAAGGTTGCCGACCTGGTTACGATATGATACGCAATTGGATAAGGGCGGCGCACGGCCGATCGCTGTGGAGAACTTTGGGGGAGGCCTTAGTCCAGCAGTGGACGTCTATCGGCTGATATAATGATGATGACCTGACTAGAGTTAAACAATGCAGTAGTTTTTCAAATTTAAAATTCAAAATTATGTATGACTGTAACAAAGAGTAAGTGCATTTATTACAAATGGCCGGCTTCTCCTTGTAATAACTTATTATAATAACTTGTGCCAGGAGTCCACCAATCCGTGTATACAAGTTATCAAGTACTATACAATTTTTAGTTCTAAATCGAAATCTATACATACATAAACATAAAATCACGCCTTTTCCCCAACGGGGTAGGCAGAGAACACATCTTTCCACCTGCTAGGTACGGTCCTGACACACATCTTTTCTTTTGCTTCATCAACATTCATTAATCTCCTCATGCATGCACGTAGGTTTAAAGTACTCTTGACTTGCCCTTTTTCAGAACGTCTCCAATCTGATCAAGAAACGTTCGTCTAGGCCTTCCTTTTCCAACATTTCCAATCACATTCGCCTTGTAGTTAGATTTGTTTCGTGAATCTTCTTTCATGCATCCTCTCTACATGCCCAAACCAACTAAGCATCCCTTTCTCAATTCTAGTGACTACACTGTCGTTCACACCACAGCGTTCCCTAAATCTATACAATTTTAAATCTATTTAACTTATAAATTATAATATTTGTAAATATGTGTTAAGTTTAAGTGCGGGTGCTTGTGTGCGTGTATGTGTATTTGTGACTAGCATAAATATACATATATCAGCAGTTGTTTTATAAAGCAACACGGTTCGTTTACATCGCAAACCGCTTTTAGAATTTGTTTGTGTTGTGCTGACCCAAATCATCGTTAGGGCTTCGTGTACGTAACACTCAAGGGTAAAGCTATATAAATTATAGACCTGAACTGGAAACCAAGTAACTGACTCCTTAATTCGTGTAAGATTGTACCTGACTACTTTAAGGGACACAGTTCTAATAAGAAAGCATATCAAACGTACATAAATTGTGATAAACTGTTATACTTTCTTGTACACAATTTCCATTTTATTCTTATATTTTAACATACACTTAAAATACAATATACAAATTTTCTAGGCACGCTTTTAATATGTTTTCTTCGAGGACTACGTATACGCCTTAATTCTTAAGATAGATACTGTGGTGACTGCTGGGGGATAGCCTCAGAGGAGGAATTAATAGAGCAGAGGTACTTCGTTTATGTTTATTGCCCAGAGGCCAGTTGAAAACTAACTATACATTTTATTTCATTGACGGATGTCACACGTCTTATTCTAAATATAAAAATGACTTTATTTTTATGTCGGTGGCCAATACCACCAACAGTGAAGCACAACCTTCACAGTACCTACAAATAAATAAATATTCAGGGGCTATCTTATACAAAACGACCTAGTCCCAAACTCTCTTTGGAGTCGGTCCCTCATGTCTGAGGATCGTGGTCAGCTTCAGGGTTGCATCTGGCGCGGATGATCTGCCTCCACCGGTTTCTGTCCAGCGCGTCTCTTACAACCGAGTAGAATTTAGAGGTAGAGTCTTTTACTTGATCGGTCCATCTTGTTGGCGAACGACCGCGCGATCTTTTGCCTCCCCAAGCAGTCCCAAACTAAGCATAGCTTGTACTATGGGTACTATGGGTACATCTATAGCTATATTCTTCTTCTTCTTCAAGTGCCTCTCCATTACTGAAAATTGTCCTTGTCAAGCGGAGCTCTGCTTTCATGGTCCACGCTTCACACCCATACAGAACAACGGGCCAGATGTAGCATTGAAGGAGCCTGGTTCTCAATTCGATGGAGAGATGTCGACTGCACAAGACTTTCTGCATGCTAGTAAATGAAACACGGGCTATTTCGATACGAGCACGAATTTCAGTATCGCTCTCCCAAGTGTCAGTAAGCCACGAGCCTAAATACTTATACTTGTCAACGTTCTCCAGTGTGTTGCCGTCGACCTGGATGTTGGCACGGATTTTCTGCGAGTGTGATATTACCTCTATATTAGCTCCAGTGATATTACCTCTATATTAGATCGAGTGTGATATTACCTCTATAGTGCTATAGCACTATATTATATTATATTATAGCTAATATATTAGCTATCATAAAATTCTAGATTTGTATCAATTTTCTATGGAGAGGGGGATTTGAGGGAAAATCTTAATAGCGTGATGCAGGATCGTCATTTGTTTTGTGAGGGCGCGCGGTGCCACGACAGTCTGGCGCCATCTGTTGATCGTAATTTCCATTGACCTCGCATCACGCCCAAACGGCTGGACAAATTTTAACCAATTTCGGTACAGGGATAGCTGGACATCCAAAGATGGTTATAGGATACTTTTTACCCGTCTACGTTAAATAAAAATTACTTTTTTTTTCTCAGTCACCTTTGATAACAATATCTGTAAACGTACCGACACGACAGGGAGGCTCATCATCATCATCATCATCTCAGCCATAGGACGTCCACTGCTGAACATAGGCCTCCCCTTTGGACTTCCATATATACCGGTTGGAAGCGACCTGCATCCAGCGCGTTCCGGCGACCTTTATAAGGTCATCTGTCCATCTTGTAGGTGGACGTCCTACGCTGCGCTTGCTTGTCCGAGGTCTCCATTCGAGCACTTTTCGGCCCCATCGGCCATCTGCTCTGCGTGCTATGTGGCCTGCCCATTGCCACTTGTGCCGTGGGGTGACCGGCCTTAGAATTGTCCCCCACCATATCGTCCCGTGGTTGCAGTAGAAGCCTGCTAAGGGAATAATAATAATATACCGGGAGATGGGCAGCAGCGTCTTCCAATGACCTTAAAAAAAAAAAAACTGCGCTTGCCGACCCACCTGCCAAGCGTGGCGCGTATGGCAAAACCCCCTTTATGATAAGTCAGGAGGCTCATATAATTAATATACGCGATGTAATCAGTTTAAATTGTTTTATTTAGATTCAATAAAATTATTTGTAGCGATCCGTAAATAATAAAAAAATGGAGAAGTGCGCGTCCGACTCGCGCATGAAGGGTTCCGTACCATAATCTATAACAAGTTTGTTGTATGGGAGCCTCCCTTAAATATTTATTTTATTTTATTTTTAGTATTTGTTGTTATAGCGGCAATAGAAATACATCATCTGTGAAAATTTCAACTGTCTAGCTATCAATTGACATTTGCTGTAATTTTAATTGTAATAATATAAACCATAGATATTTAATTGACAGGTTATATAAAAATATTGTTAATATTTTATCGGATGCTGCAGTGCAAACACATTATCAGGCATGTGGCCGTAATAGGAAGGACAAACGTGTCGTGGGCTGGAATAAACATGTCCGGGACGCTCACGGGCAGGCCAGGATGCGCTTCCAGGAGTGGGTCAATTTTAATAAGCCTATGTCGGGAGTCATTTACGAAAGTATGTGCTCAAGTCGGAAATTATTCAAAAGCAAGTTGAAATGGTGCCAAAATCATCAAGAGCAAATAAGACTTGATATTTTGGCATCACATCATAGCTCCAAAGACTTTAAGCAATTATGGAAGGCCGTTAAGAAACTTGATAGGCAGCCTGGCGCCCCCGTGAGCGTCGGAGATGTGAGTGAGCCGGAATCTATAGCAAATATGTTTGTCAGTCATTTCAAAATAGAATCTCCGCTTGGCTCTGCGCAGCAAGGGGTTGATGACGGGGCCTGTAGTGAGTCGGACTTTGTTCGTTTTACCTCTGCACAGGTCAAACACGTAATCTCGAAAATGACCAGAGGGAAGTCACCGGGTCACGATGGGCTCAGTATAGAACATTTGCAGTTTGCGGGAAAACAGTTAAATACAGTCCTGGCTAAGTTCTATTCTTTGTGCATGTCTCACTCCTACCTTCCGTACGACTTAATGAGAACTATTATTGTGCCTATTCTCAAGGATAAAACGGGTGATGTTTCTAGCAAATGTAATTATCGCCCCATCTCACTTGCTACTGTGCTGGCTAAGGTGCTGGATAGGTTACTGGACGCACAACTTGAGAAGCATTTAAATTTACACTATGCGCAGTTTGGGTTTCGAGCTGGACTATCCACTGAAAGTGCAATATTAAGTTTAAAACACACGGTACAATACTACACTGAACGTCAAACACCTATATACGCATGTTTCCTTGATTTGTCCAGGGCGTTTGACCTTGTGGCATATGATGTTCTGTGGGATAAATTAAGGAAACAAAACGTACCGGCGGAGTTACTTCGAATATTTCAGTATTGGTACCTTAACCAGGACAATAGCGTGAGATGGGCTGGTAGGTTTTCTCAATCGTTCAGGTTGGAGTGCGGGGTGAGGCAGGGGGGGTAACCTCCCCCAAGCTCTTCAACCTGTACGTTAACGACCTGATCGAGGGATTGAGCCGCACTCCAGTAGGCTGCAGAGTTGATGACGTTAGTATAAACAACATCAGCTATGCAGACGACATGGTTCTGCTCACTCCAACGGTCAGGGCGTTAAGAAAACTACTGAGCATATGTGAGGAGTACGTAAAAAAGCACGGTTTACTGTACAACGCTAAGAAAAGCGAATACTTGGTATTTAAGGCCGTCGGAGGCGAGCTACCGGAAAGTGTACCTTCCATAAAGCTTAATAACAACGAGCTCAAACGCGTGTATAAATTTAAGTACCTTGGACACTATCTCACCGACGACCTTAATGACCAATTAGATATAGAAAGGGAGCGCAGGGCACTGGCGGTCCGATGTAACATGTTGGTAAGGAGGTTTGCACGTTGTAGTCAACAGGTAAAAATAACACTTTTTAAAGCCTATTGTCAGGTTTTCTACACGTGCAGCCTGTGGACTAACTTTACGCAAAAGACCATCAGTTCCCTGCGCGTCCAATACAACAACGGCTTCAGGATGTTGTTGGGGTTGCCGCGATTCTGCAGCGCATCCGGCATGTTTGCGGAAGCCCGCACCGACGATTATTACGCAATAATGCGGAAAAAAATTGCATCGTTGATGTTCAGAGTGCGCGCCAGCTCCAACCCCATCCTGACTACTGTAGCGAGCCGGTATGACTCACCCATTATGCGGCACTACGAATGTGTGATGACCGCTACTAGATAATTATTATTATCTAGTAATTGTATCTTATATGTAATGTTATATTTCTGTCAATCTGTTTACTAACACTGTATCATATGTTACTAACAAATTATGGGCCATTGTTGTCTTTTAAATAAATGAATTTGAAATTTGAATTTATCACCGTGTGCAACCGGAATATCGTACCGACATACTAAAATTATCGTACACCGGTCAAAGCGGCAGGACATCGAAAATAATTTAAAAAACGCTTCCAAAAGCGTGTTTTTACACAGATAATGAGCTATTTTTGCGAAATTAACTTCAATTTGATGTTTTTCACTTAGATATTTTGAGGAATTCAGACATCTGACATTTGCATCCCTGCTAATGGCGACCAAACAGTCAAAAATGTTGACGATCTGATCAGGTTGGCAGTAATTTCTGAGCATGTGGACGTATATCTCTATCCGAGGTCACTCCAGTGAGTGCGTTTTTCATATAATGTTATTAAACAAAATCCTAGAATTTAACCCAATCTTCAACGACCTGCAAATTATCGTACTTTAGCGCACGATAGTACCTACTCGTTGTATCGTACATATTATCGTACGTCTGGCAACCCTGGACATTCTATGCCCATATAAATCGGGAAATGGTCTCGAGACCACCCCATCTCTATATATGCAAGAAAAGTCGATGTTCAGTGCGCACTGCAACGTAGTTTCACGAAGTATAACGCTGCCGTGCTAAGGTGGCGACCTTTTGCTATGGAGCTCCATACAAAAAGGTCGCCTTTTAGCTTAGCACGGCGAAGGTTCGGTTCATAATCCCTATAAAAAACAGCCGCTAGTTAGCCGCACGCCTTGACCAATCAATTTTCTGCAGTCCATTGCAGGTACTCCGGCTAGCGCGCTATGGAGGCGGCTTTTTTATCACATTAATATTAATAAGGCGAAAGTTTGTGAGTCTGTCTGATACTTATACAAATGAAGCTAATAAAAACTTCTTATAAAAGCCTATTAAATACAGTCAATACGGATTGAGTTATTGAATACTGCAATGCTAAGTGACACGTAAGTTTTAAACCCTTAATTATACCATCAATATCCACGTTAAAAATACTCTTTCAACTAGAACTTTTTTTTTATTAAGTAATTAAAAATCGCGAACAAGTTATAGGGGTTAGTCTGTCGATAGTTTGAGAAAGTTTTATTGGAGTTGTGCGAAGTCAGTTAAAAGCATAGCTTATATTGATTCGTGGGAACTAACTTGAAGATATATCGCAGTTTGTTTGAATTAGCGGCCTGAAGTGGGCGGTGTTCACGATATATAAGCCTAAATATAAGGCATTTGATGATCAGAAAGTTTCCTTTGGTAGGTTGAACCTTCTGAACCCTTGGAACATTTCATTCAGCCATCTCCTACCCTTCCTGCAAGAGCCCAAACTTGGTATGTTTCGATAATGTGTATCAGGTATTACGAAATAAGTAACAGTAATATAATAAAGCCGTATATATTTGGAGTCAGCTCATGAAGCCCTGTCATTAGATGATGGGATTCCGATCACAAAAAGTCAAAATCCCATACAATAAATAGATGACGTCATAACTCCTTCCAGCACTAAAATTCAAGATGGCTCTCCTGCTTAATATTTTCTTAGGGTTCAGAGGGTACACCATGCCAAAGGAAACCTGATCAAATGCCTTATATCGTATATTTAAGCACACTTTTCACAAGATCTTATCACTTATCATGACAATGTCAGCCAATGTACCGCTAGCGTCAGCGATAAAAGGAAATGTAAATATTATGTTGCTTTTAAATGAGTTTAAGTATCGGTCAATATTTGCCATTCTTGGATTTCATGGCCGGAGTGCATTGTATGGATTTTTAATTGTTTATATTTTTATTTAACATCGATTTGTTAAAGTGACCGATGGCTGGACTTGGTCCAATGATCTGAAAATGATTGACCCTTTAATAAAGTCATTTTGTCGTGATCGTTAGTTTATATCTCCAATAGTATAGACATCTATAGAAGTTCATTGATACTTTTCTGGGTTCCGTACCCAAAGGGTAAAGACGTAATAGGGATTACTGAGACTTCGCTGTCCGTCCGTCCGTCCGTCTGTCACCAGACTGTATCTCAAAAACGGTGATAGATAGACAGTTGAAATTTTCACAGATGATGTATTTTTAATGGCGCTATAACAACAAATACTAAAAAAAGGGGGGCATATAACAAACTTGTTATAGATTATGGTACGGAACCCTTCATGCGCGAGTCGGACTCGCACTTGCCCAATTTTTTTGGACTGCATTCTTATGGGATTTTCTTTTTGATTTTTAAAACAATTATAGCTGGACATGTTAGGATTTTTCTTCGCCTACCGTACAATAAAGTAAAATAGAGGAATACAGCATTTGATGACAGCTCAAATCAGCTACTCTTTATGTAATGTCAAAAACTATTTGCTAGTATGAAGTTTCTATGAAGATACTGGCTTGTAACGTCATAAAACTCAGTAGTCAAAACAAGTCTTCTTTTTAGGTTTTGTCCAATAAAAATTGTTAAATGACCAAAAGTTAGTGGAAGTTAATTTGGTTCCGTGTATTTTTGAATGTATGTTTAGTGGTTTCAAAGACATAATTGACTTCCACCGTAGTCAAATAGCGTTTTACGGTTATGACTATTTTGCTTCTCACGAAAGAAGTCGAATGACGTTTTAGTTATGTATCTTATGATATGTTACGGATTATGTCATATCTAATCCAGTAACAGTAATACGAGATGACAGACAAGCCTGTACTGTAATCAGGCGTGATTGTCGGCGCCAGGCTGGCTTTTTAGTGCGGAGTGGAGCCCGTTTGATGTAACTTATTAGCCGAGCCGAATGGCCTTTCTATCCTATCTTTATTATAATTATCTATAAGAAAATAGGAGATTCATAATTGGATTATATTTGTTTCTAGAAGGTACCTTCGCTTGCGCAGAGAAGAAAATAGTCAAAAAGCTGTTTTTTTACATCATCTTCATTCACCATCTTCTGCAACTCTATATTATTGCTAAATTACTTAATATTTTTACGGTGCTTTGACGTGTGACATTCGCATACAATCATTCAAAAAATATTTTTCGATGTAACCACCTTATAGTAATTTTATTAAAAATATCTTCAATGTATAGACAACGTAAAGAGTCCCGTTTTTACCCTTTGTGTACGGAACCCTAAAAATCAAAGGCGATAACATCAATATAGTTAGGAAAGATTAAGGTCAATGGTTTAGTTGTCTACAGAATGATTACAGATTAGATAAAAAAGTACTTCTCTGTGCTATTCTACGATTCTAGTACGTTTTCTATTCGTTGCGTATTGAACGTCAATTCAGTTGCTTATAAATCTTGTAGCTAACATGGTAAATGTCAATATGGAGGATAAAGTAAAAAGGGATTCTGTAGATTTAGGTAAGTCTAGATTAAATGCGATTTACCTGTATTTCACAAGATTATTTACTTAAAGTGATATATGAATAATCGTAAGCGATTATTTGTTTATAACGCATGTTGTGTTTGTCTGTAACTGGGTAAATACTCTAATATATTTAGTACCAAATTTCGACACTATATTGGGCCAAAAATTGTTGAGATATTAAGCGGTTTGACCTGCCACTTGAATTTGCTTAAAAATGCGTAGAACGAGTACATTTTGCCACGCGACTTGACTATCGATGTGAGTATTGTGAGTCATAGAAAACATCTTTGTTTATACATAATACATATGATAACTTTAATCAAATCTAATAAATGGACTCATTGTTCTTCCCTGGAGTCGTTCATCAGTATTATTGAACAGTATTCTTTGTTATAGTAAAATAGACCAGCCTTTAACGGACCAACTTATCTGATAGGAGATTTCGACTACTTAAGCGGTTTGACCTGCCACTTGAATTTGCTTAAAAATGCGTAGAACGAGTACATTTTGCCACGCGACTTGACTATCGATGTGAGTATTGTGAGTTATAGAAAACATCTTTGTTTATACATAATACATATGATAACTTTAATAAAATCTAATAAATGGACTCATTGTTCTTCCCTGGAGTCGTTCATCAGTATTAGTGAACAGTATTCTTTGTTATAGTAAAATAGACCAGCCTTTAACGGACCAACTTATCTGATAGGAGATTTCGACTACTTGTAGTTAGTACTTCCACACAACATACAGTAATATTGTATTAGCAATCAACTTTATTCATCTCAAACTGAGTCCATCTCATTACTAAACATTACTGTTCAAAGTGGAAACTTAAATAGTTGAATAGATTAAAAATACAATAACCAATATAAAAGGCTCAAAAAAAATATCGTTAAACAGATCTTGAAATAAGAAGCCTACTCCATACTAACTGCACCAAATAGTTAACAGCAGTGCAAATCAACCGCCGGTCACACTTTGGGAGTTCGTTACACGGTTCGAACGTTTTTTCAATTTCAAATTTCGAACTTTGACTTTTTAAAACCTCAGTGCCAGTGTGAGTGATGTGACATTGCGGCGTTATCGATTTTTTTTCTCGGAAATGTGTTGTTTTTCCAAGTGAATTTATCGGTTTTATTTTTATTGAATTGTGCTAGTTTATTGTTTTCTTTACGGTTATGTGGTATGCGATTGGATATTTTATGGGATTAATCTCTAGTTGATCTTGGGGCATTTGGCGAGTTATTTATGGTGTTTTCCTTGTTCTAAATTTGATTTCTTTTCAGGCAAATGTCGTTGGATTTACGCAGTTGTTTAATGCCTTCGTTTGTTCTGTATTAGTGTGAGTGTGACAGCAATATCGTTGACGAATCTTATCAAAGGACTTTTGGATGTCAAGCAACCGTAGCCATAACGAATTTGTTCAGCTTGCTCGCATTTAGTCGTTTATTGTTAAAAAAATACAAATGTAATGAATGAGGAGTGAGTTTGGTTCGGTTTCGTTCGAATATAGAATATTTTAAACCATAAAGAGAGCCGCTAGGAAAAAACCTGCCTTCTAGATCTTTAGAGTCAATGATGGAAAACTAGTATTTTTAAATATTGACACAAACTTTGATTACCTATGAAATAAAAAATGTTATGTGATAGACTGTAATGTAAGCGGGACTCTAACCTGCGACTGTTTCCGGAGTAGTGCTCTACGTATACGTTACGGGTGAACGTAAGGTCGCAGGTTTGAGTCCCGGTTACGTTGCAGTGGATCACTTTACGTTGTCCCTTTCATAATTATATGTATTTTCACATTTTAAAACGGAATCGATAAAAATATTTATTTAAACATTAACTAGTATTTATCGTCAGCTTCTCCCGCGTTATCGATAAATTATTGTTCCATGACTTACTTTATTCGTGACCTGGGTTCAAATTTCTTAAAATGAAACGACCGTTAACGTGGTTTACTATAGACTAACAAGGAATATAATACTCACAAGGACTAATTTATTTCATTTTAAACATGGCACACATACATAAAGGTTGAGTATCAATGACGATAGATGGCGCTAGTAGGAAGCTTATTTTGATATCAACTGATAAAATTCGATTGACATTGACATACAGCCATGTGAGCCATATATCCGCCGTATCACGGTCTATGTCCTTATCCTTACCATGAGTTAACGTTAACTACTCTCTTAAGAGCAGATATTTTCATTCCGACTCTCGCTCTTATATATATATATATATATATATATATATGTGTGTGTATGTGTGTATGTAGGAGTGAGAGTATATTTCACGCGCATTTGCATATATAGCATATTAATTTTATACATATCAATAGATCTATAAATATAGCACAACATAATACAAATAATTTACCCCACCGAACACCGAACTTATGTAAAACACTATATAATACAATATGATATTCTCGTCCCACTGTGGGACTTACCTACTGCTGTTCTCACCAATTTCTATAGATTAAGTTAGCTTTTAAGATAACAATAACTAAACCTTATGTTATTAACTGTGTCAACATCTGTATGAAAGAGCGAATACCTCCTAACACAAGTGTAAAACTTAAAAGGAGGATTCGACAAGTTTTTGTAAAAACTATGTTCATAATAAATGATTTTGATTTTTGATTTTTGATTTCTCTAGCTACAGCGTAAACGAAACGACTTGTATGGAAAACAGTACAGCACCCCAGCGGTTACTTTGTAGAACTACAATTCTTTCGCTCATCTCATCTCTAATGCGGGTTATAGAACACAGGTGTTGATCTGCTTAGCTTAGGATCGATACAGAGTCAGTTTTAAGGTCGCTGAAGCGTAAGGGCGCTGATGATTTTCGAGGTTTTTGTTTATACTACGACGGTGACAAGCAAGCATGCGGTCCGCCTGGTGTTAAGCAGCTACCGCCGCCTATGGACGCTTGCAAACGCCAGGAGCATCACACGCGCGCTCCCGACCCTTTAAGAACCTATTTACTCCCCTCTTGAAGAACCGCATACTGTAGCCCCCGGGGAAAACCTCGGCAGGGAGCTCATTCCACATGCGGAGCGTTCGCGGTAGGAAATTCCTTTTAAAAATCAGGTGGATTTGCAGAGAACTCCCGTCTATATTGACATATATATCCTTACCATAGCATAGCTAGGCTACTAAGTATCAAATGATTTGTTATACGTTGCTTCTTTGAATAAACTTTAAACCCCCAACGAAATAACCTTAATTAAAAATTTTAAACACCCCTGACACAAGTAGCTGATCATCATGAGACCCTCATTCATTGAGTGATATAGAAAATGCTACTAAAACTGAACATAACTACAAAATTTTGAATTCTGTGCTTCAATATTGGCTGAGATGTTGTCCAATTAAAGCGGAATATCTTGAAAACTACTGGTCATATTTCGAGCAAACATAGCTAAGAAACATCTCGACGGACAAGTCTATCGACTGAAAGAAACCGCATTCAAATTGGTCCATCCGTTTGGGAGCTAATACGATGCGACAGATATACAAATACACAGATACTAAGTACTTTAATACCTCACTTTTTGTTGTCATCAGTTGAAAAGGGCTGCACATAATCCCGTTTATTTAACGAATTAAATTAACTTAATGGAAAGGTTAGGTTGCCACCATGTTTGATAATAGCTTGGAAGAGAGAGAATGCAAATGCCAGGTTAATTGAATTGGCATTGAGTGTACTATTTGACAGTTGGACAGTTTTATTAGTTTATTACATCAAATGAGCACCAGAACTAATAATATAACCTTTAAACAGTTTTAAGCTGTATTCTGCTATTCTGAACTCTCTCTGACAGCTTTAAAGTTTTTGCTCGAGTTTCACACAATTTGGCGGTTTTGCGGATGCTTTATTTAATTTTACTTTAGTTCATTAGCGTTTTTTGAATAGGTTATGGTTCAGTTTGCTCGCGGTTTTAGCTCGTGATGGTTGCGTGCACGGTCGTAATGAAAGAAAAAGAAACTAGTGGCTCGCGATCATTCTAAATGGCTTAAATATCTCTTATTTTACGTTTTCAACCCTCATGATATGAAAATTAATATATAAAGTATCATAAAACCACATCTAGTATTTAGTATGTAAAATAATATAAGACCGTAATTTGCATGTCCATAGATAAGTATTATAGACAATAGACATAATATTATTTGTAGCATTTTATGTAAACATGTAGTATTATATGTAGATGTAGCTATATTAGCTACTGCTCTAGCGATGTAGTATATCAGTTTTGTGTGTATTTATGTATTATGTATAATTGTTAACATGTCTGGCTAACATGGTTGTAATGTAAGTTGGTCATGCTTTTTGTTCAATCAAACAGCCCACTTCAATCAAACCTATTCATGACCAGGCACACTCTTAATTTTCATCCCCTATTTTCACTCTTTAATAGGTTGTGTGACGCTAGTCGCCGCGATTCGACCACACATTGTCTGCTAAATTCGAGCACTGTGGTCATGCTTTTTGCGCTATATAACTGCTCAATTAAACAGCCCACTTAAATCAAACCTATTCCTGACCAGAATATGCACACTCTTAATTTTCATCCCCTATTTTCACTCTTTAATAGGGTGTGATTCTACTGTCGCAGGCAGAACGGACTGTGATTTGACCACACATTTCCACTGACGCTTACGGGTAATTTCGAGAACTGTGGTCTTACTTTTTATGCTATATAACTTGCTCGATTACACAGCCCACTTCAATAAAACCTATTCATGACTAGAATCTGCACAATATTAATTTTCATCCCCTATTTTCACTCTTTAATAGGGTGTTGCTACTATCGCGGCCGGAACGGACTGCGGTTTGACCGCACATTATTGCCAATGACGCATATACGGGTAATTTCGTGCACTGTGAAATACGATCCATTCATAGCGTCAGTGGAAATGCGATCTTAGAGGTGATGTATTTTCTCCAAACATATGTACAGTCGCCATCAGATATATCGCAGCATATAAGGCGTTCATAAATATGTGAACATGTACTGTAACGCCCAGTCAATAAGAGTCGTGTTCAGATATTTATGAATACCTTACATGCTACGATATATCTGATGGCGACTGTACTTGAAATCACCTCGAAAGCGGTGTATTTGCTTTTGGACTATTGTTCCTAATTATTTGATTTCGCAACAATTTCATTTCATTTCCCAAAACACGCTTTTCTTTAAAATAAGCTTATCCAGTTTTCTTATCGTTTTCTAACCTATTTGGTTAGGTTCATTTATAAAAAATAAAAATTGAGCAAGTGCGAATCCGACTCGCGTATGAAAGGTTCCGTACCATAATCTATAACAAGTTTGTTGTATGGGAGCCCTTAATTATGTATTGTATTTTATTTTTAGTATTTTTTGTTATACATCATCTGTGAGAATTTCTACTGTCTAGCTATCACCGTTCTTGAGATACAGCCTGGTGACGGGCGGACAGCGAAGTCTCAGTAATAGGGTCTCATTTTTACCCTTTGGGTACGGAACCCTAAAAAAAGAATAATAATAATAATACAATACTTTATTGCACACCAATAAAAGTTTACAAAAGGAAACAAGACAAATACAATTTATAAATAACGGTAGACAACAGGCGGTCTTATCGCTAAAAAGCGATCTCTTCCAGACAACCTTTGAATATATAGTAAACTGATTTCCAATTTCCAATACAATTTTGTAATCTTTACCGTTGTCGGGTAAAAAGTATCCTATAACCATCTTTGGATTTCTAGCTAATCCTGTGCCTAAAATGGTTAAACTTTGACACACGAGTCTTTCTCGCGCGAGATATGCTACCTATCCCTTTCTGTACAGTATCGTGAGAGAGTGAAGGGTGATGCTGTGTCGCGCGACATGAGTCGCGAACCATAGTTGGGCTAGACGGACTGCTGTTACGACGTGATGCGAGGACAAAGAAAATTTTGATGAGACTGGCATGGCGCCGCGCGCCCATACAAAACAAAAGACGATCCTGCATCATGCTATTAAGTTTTTCCCTGAAATGATCATACCCCTGTGGAAAACAGATTTTTAGTACAAACCTTACTTACTAAGCTGGCTCGGTGACCCAAAGAGGATCTTGGCCTCTGACAGTACAAACCTAAAATTTTATAATAGTATAGATATTATATCTTTATCATAGAGTAGCATAATCATGAAGAATAAATTACTAGTGTATATTGCAGAGACCAATGCGCAGATGTAGGCTGACCTATAAACACCTGGGATGGTGTTATGCAACAGCACACATGCTTATTTATTTACTATACCATTTTACTGCTGCTCTCGCATTAATAAAAACAGTTATTTGGATGTCCAGCTATCCCTGTAGCAAAAGCAGCAGTTTCTTTGCGATGAGTGGAAAAATAAATTCATACCAACAGATAGCGCTTTACGACTACTCCCGCGCATACTAATCCTCCTTAAGATTTTTCCTTAAATAATGCTCAATAGAAAACTGATTTCCAATACAATTATATAATTTATCATATATTTATCATAGAGTTACAATAATCACATTAATATTATAAAGGCGAAAGTTTGTGTGTTTATGTGTATGTTTGTTACTTCTTCACGCTCAAACGGCTGTACCGATTGTGATAAAATTTGATATGGTGGTAGCTGATACCTTGGATTAGCATGTAGGCTTTTTATCTCGGAAAAATGTAGTGTTCCTATCGGACGAGCGAGTAACACCGCGGGGCGCAGCTAGTGAAGAATAAATACTACATACACTTATACATACATTACATTTTATAACCTATAATCGGAAAAATGTACTGAGATGACAGGTGTCATAGGACTCATCGTTCGCCGCGCGGGGTATAATAAGTGTGTCGTGCTAGTATTGCTAAGACCGATACAAGTACTGATCTGTGCTGACCTACACTGGTCACTGGGATGGTGTTATGCAATAGCACGCATCTTTATTTATTTACACCATTTTACTAACGTTCTGGAATCTATAAAAACAGTTGTTCAGATGATGATTATCATAATGATTAACAGGCTTTGGACTTTTCATAGCATGTTAGGACGTAAGAGACCTATGGCGCTGACATTGACATGAAAATTGATTTCTTATACACATTAATTAATTTAATACCTAATTCTCTTTATCGTTAGCAAATATGTTTAAAAAATATTAGCAGCTAGCCCCTAGCTAGCTAGCATTGCCCCGCTGTATTGCCAGCGATATTTGTGTTTAACCCCCGACTAAAAAAGAGGGTGTTATAAGTTCAACATGTGTATCTGTGTGTCTGTCTGTGGCATCATAGCTCCTAAACGGATGGACCCATTTGAGTGCGGTTTTTTTAATCAAAAGACTGGTCCATCGAAATGATTCTAAGCAATGTTTGGTGGAAATAGAATAGGATCAACATATTCAGCTTTAATTGGAACAAGTGACAAGATCTCAGTCAATTTTGAAGCTAAGAATACAAATTTTGTAGTTATGTTCAGTTTAAGTAGCATTTTCTATATCACTGGTTGAATGAGGGTCTCAAGATGATCAGCGACTTGTGTCGGGATTGTTTTAAATTTTTAATTTAGGGTATTTTTGAAACAGTATGTTACTGTCTAGTCCCATTGTTTTATAACGTAATTTCTTTTTGTTGACGTCTGTAATTTTTTATCTCCTCGTGACGTAAGGTTTTTTAATTTTAAATTTAGGGTTTGGTTATAATATTTGATTTGATTTCATCATCATTTCTGGCGCTCTATTTCTTGTTTTCGAGTTGGTTCGATATAGAGTTTCTCATGATAAAACGAATTAATTGATATAAAAAATCGTGTATATTGCGATTATGTACGTACGTAGTTTAATGAATAAAATATGTGAAGTGGGCATTAGTGCATTTATTTGTGTTCTACAAATGCACGCTGACCTACAAAAAGGCCGGGTCGGGGTTATGCAACATTGACCACTGAAACAACGACGACTCATCGGTTATGTTTTGTTTTAAAAAGCTTTCAATTGACTGGTGTCATTGTCATTACCATAACATATAATAGCCCAACAGCCCAACAGCGTGTTTTTCAAGCCACGCTATATTGCGGATTTTTAGTGTTACGAATTTATTTAACTAGCAACGACAAATTTTTGATAACTGACGTTGAAAGTCGGTGAATGTCACTGATGTAAACAAAGAGGAGACAGGACTAAATATTCCGCAAACTTCAAGTAATTTTTGCATAAGAAAGCCAAAACTATCCACAGTGATGAAAGTCAAGTTTTTTAAAAATCGGTTTCAGTATTTACAATGTAAATCATTTATTTGCTTGAATAGGGTCATATTACAGGTGTTTAGTATATTGCATTGGTATCTCCTAATTTTCCCTTTGCTTAATTTTGAATTTGCTTAGTTACAAATCGTGAAATTGCTAATGACGTTTAATGATGCAAATATATGACGGATGCTCATTATTTATTGCCAATGAAAGCTGTTTGTGGCACCACTATCCCAGGGCCGGACCAACACTTATTAGGCTATACCTAGTTTACGATGAGCTGTTAATAATATTTCCTTTTTTTTAATATATTTTACTTAAATGTTATTACGTTTTTGGCATCTCTCTATCTTTGATAAAACTATAATGTTAGTAATAGTGGGGCAGATGATGTTATTATACAATTCAACATACTTACTGTAGTTAAGTGTAAATAAATAAATAAATATAAAATTAGCTCAATATGTTAAGAAACAAAGAAAAAATCCAGTAAAATTAATAATTTTTGATTCCAACAAATTTTGAAATTGTTTCAGAAATCAGAATACTTATAATTTACAATCATGAACTTAAGCGCACTTTTTCACGGTGAGAATGGCAAATTTACTCGTAAAATCGTATTGTATAAAAGGCGGAATTAATGCCATGAGGCATTATCTACCAGTCAACCTTATGCACATAGTCCCTTATATGTAGGTACATATAAGTCTCACAAAACAACTCTATAATGAGAGGCTTATATCTAATCCGCCCGAGCTTATTTGAAAATGCAAAGCTGACCTAACAACGTGGACGGCGTTATGCAACCGCCTGCATTATTTATGACATTGATTGATTTGTCTATAGGTTCGTGCTAAAAATAGCATGACTGGCAAAGTTTCGAGGCTAATGCTTAGAGAATGTTATTCGTTTTTGCAGTTAAAATAGGGATTTATGACGTTTATTAGGTTCGTAAATTAGGTTCAATATTGATCGAATCCAGAATCCAGTTATGGCTAGAAAATGAATGATATTTACAATTAATATAGTTATATCTAGGAGCTTGTAATATTGTACGAATTTAATTTAATTTATTAATTTTAGTATTTTAATCCTCAGGAATGCTAAACACAATAACCATACCATAAAGGCAGTTTGGAATGATCTTAATGAATGCTGTGCCGCGCGGTGTAACCCGCTTATCCCCAGGGAACACTACATTGTTTCGGGATAAAAAGTCCAGTAATTTGAGCGTGAAGAATTAACAAACATATACATAACTTACTCACAAACTTTCACCTTTATAATATTAGTGTGATGTTAATAACGGCTTCATAGCTCTCTTAAGTCTTACCGTGCTTTCAGAAGTCCGATGCCTACTACTAAGCAGCTTTCATATGGCAATAATTATTTTTAAAATAAATGTATATTTAAGAAATTGCTACACCTTATCAGGGTAACCATGTACACTAACATCTTTTAACATCTTGTAATTATAACCATGGTATTGCAATAAATAAATAAATAGGGAGTGTTGCATAATCCCGTCCACACGAACAGAGCATTAACAGTTTAACGGCATTCCGCATTTATCCCGCCACCGATTTAGCGAAGCTGTTGTTGCTTGTTAGTCAGTGCATCGCCGCAAGAACACAGTGCACTATGTGGGAGCGGCGAGGTAAATATTTATTTTACCTCACTAGCGGAGATGCCATGATCACAAAACAGAAAGGTACAGAAATCAATCTACATACAAGCGCGCTCGAGCAAACGCACACATAGACATTGCTCACGGACACGTCAAGCGGATGGCACTCGCGCTCGCACTGGTCTGAACTGGTCCGAGATATCGTGTCCGTGAGCAATGTCCATGTGTGCGTTAGCTCGAGCGCGCTTGTATGTAGATTGATTTCTGTACCTATCTGTTTTGTGCCATGACTTTGCACTACCAGCGGCGCGGCGAGCGGGGGAGCGAGAGATCCGTGCGGCGGCCATACGAGTGAGCGAGATAAATTGTGAGAGTGAGAGAGAGGAATTTCCGGGGTTGTAGGGGTTTCCGGGGGCTACAGCATGCAGTTCTTCAAGGGAGTAAATAGGTTCTTAAAGGGTCGGCAACGCGCGTGTGATGCTCCTGGCGTCGCAAGCGTCCATGGGTGGCGGTAACTGCTTAACATCAGGCGGGCCGCATGCTTGTTTACCACCGTCGTAGTATAAAAACACGTACCTACACCGCTCCCGCTGCCGCTTTTACGCAAGGTCGTGGCATCTCCGCGCCGAATCGCTTGCTTTATAGCGCCTAAACTAAAAGCACAATAAAATGTTCACATTTAACTTTTCTATTTACTTATGTATTTTTTTCGCTTCACTATAATAAACAATATCTATTTGTTGAATATGAAATGTATCTCCAGCTTCCATTCCATATAAAATTTTAGGAAAAGCTTCATCTCTATGGATGGTAAATAGAGAAATGGGAGATAAAATGTATGAGTGTGCTTATTTGTTAGTATTGTGTAGTGTCTGAGGATTAACTCCTATCTACTAAGTCTTCTATGAAGGAGCGGCATTCAGTCATCTCTGGGAGGAGAGACGTTTGTAATTCATCAATTTCACATTAGATGTTATCCGTTTATGGCTCTGTCCTTTCCCTATCTCTACCTCATTCTTTCTCTCTATGAGTCCATCGGAAAATCGTATCTTTTTCCCTCTCTCTTTTAGAGAACCAACAGATTGATTAACACATTGATTACGTATAATATGGTAATGGAGATGGCTCCTGATTCACTCACCTCACCTCATTACGGGTGTTCACTAGTACAATACTATCATAATCATAATGAATCAGCTGAATAAAGTCTCTTTGGTGCCATCTAACGTTAAAGGAAAAACTTCATCCCTGATGAGAGTTGAAAAAGGGATGAAAATCTCGAATAAGTATGCATTTTTCTTAAGGTTTGATTTGCTATAAACTTTTGCTTTTATTATGTCTGAAGTTTAAGTGTAGGGTCTAGGGTCTAGTATATAATCGTAGTGTGGATTAAAGACCAGCTAAATGCCAGAGAAGGGTATCCTGAAGGTGACCAGCATGGCCACCGTGGCCGAAGAACCTAAAGAGCCGAAGGAGCCCAAGCCTTCTATGAAGAAGCGGCATTCAGTCATCTCTGGGAGGAGTGACGTTTGTAAGTCTTTTAGATATCCCTCCAAATCATTTCATATAAAATAAGATGTCAAGACCTTACCAGCACAACTTTCACTAAAACATTATTATATTTCCATAAGTTTTCTTTTAACACAGAAAAACCTCTTAAACGCTGTTGTAACTTGTACTCTACAACTTTGACTTTATATTTTACACCTTTTGCATTCCCAATCCATGTTTAGGTATGAGCTTCAAAAATGATATATCTTCGATAAGGTATGTAGTACTTAGTAACAAGATTTTTCTACGGTAAATTGTAATTCGCAATCGAAACTTGTCTCGTATAGCAAAATAACTCGCAAGCTGGAATATTTATGGCATTCGCTGCAAGAAACAAGCTGTCGTCAGCACGTGCCACGTTTCTAGGTTACCGGTTTTTGTGTTGCGGCCATTTCTTGCTGACTTGCCGCAGTTGGGTCTGCGAGCGTTTGTTTACCAAAAAAGAAACTCGAATCCCTTTTTCTTCCGGAACTGGAGGTTTTTGGGTTCATCCTTCAGAATCGATGAAATTTTCGATGTGAATAATAAAAACAAGTGTCCTAAAGTCCGTTCCATTACGTTACGTTTGAATATGAACTTTTTCTTATTTGTTTGCGTTACGAAATGGAAACTAAAAATCCCATAAAATCTTTGGGACTCCTTCACATCGAAAATGCTATCGGTTCTGAGAAGGATGGACCCCAAATCGTCAAGTTTCTGAAAGAAACAAGGATTCACACATAACCGTGAAATGAAAGTTAATCTTGGCCTTTGATTATGAGCATTTCTGTAAGTATTTCTGCAGAGCGGAGAAAATAAAATCAATCAGGTTGCGTCTTTGTAAAACCTAAAAGAAGTGCTTTTAAATCTGGAGAATGTGATCGGTCTATTTTAAACAGATCCAGTGGACGGGCAGCCTTAGGTCGGGTTAACTCTTCGTTTATTGACGCGTTTTATAGTGTTTTATTTTCATCACATTTTTCTCTCAAATTGTAACTTTTTGCGATTGCTTTAAAACAAACTTATCGTGACCTGGCTTTTGTACGGTTCTTCTAAATCATGAAAAGTATTTATGGCTTCAGGGGAAATGTTGTTAACGGAATAAAAAGGAAATTAAGCATTTGACGCAAGTTATGTCGGTAAACGGAGTGACCAGTTGGGTCGAATATGTCGACATTGACAGGCGTGATCGGACTGTAACACTTTCACGAACACGAAGACCTTTTTGAAAACGCTTGATACGGGACAGATATTTTCCGGCCATAGACGTGCCGTCTACAGATGAACTGTTGTATCTTGTAATTCCTGAGGCGCGCGTTTCGGGCGTTACGGCATTAATGGCCACAGATGAAATCATGTATGCTATTGGTCCGTCCATGGACGTAGACGACACGAGCCTCTTCAACGTGTCTGAGAGAGGTAACTTGAGGTTGTCCCTGTACTGGGCTGCACAACTTCATGGCCAATTTATGAATGAATTCATTTATAAATTGCCTTCAGATACACGAGGTCTACTTTCCTGAATAGTCCGTGGAACATTAACCTTTTGGACGCGACTGTCGCTATATCACGGGCATCATGGTATCATCAGGAAACGGTGCCACTGAGACATAGAGTCCATTTGTATAATATCATTTTGAGCACTTGGCTTGCGTAGCAGATACTGCAGATAGGTAAAGGTGTTCCACTTACCCCGTGTCTCGTGAATTGTTTTGTTACCGTGGATATGTGTAACCTGGATAACTGGGACTTGAAGGGACCAGCAAATTTGTCTCACTTAAAGAGGTATTCCACTTACCCAGTGTCTCATGAATTGTTTTGTTACCATGCATATACAAACCTGGATAATTGGGACTTCAAGGAACCAGCAAATCTGTCTCACTTAAAGAGGTTTTCCACTTACCCAATGTCTCAGAGATACAGGTAATACTCGTAACTTAACACCTGTCTCGTTTACAGACGGTTCCATTAATAGAGTTTAAAAAGAGGATATTTCAGTTATAGAGATACGATTTTTAGTCATCTAGTTGTCTGTTTAGGCCCGCTAACAGAGGTATTTCAGTGGTAAAGTGTCGGAACATTGAGTTCCAGCTATGGAGGTTTCTCACTTATTCAGGTCCCACAGTATTACTGTATTATTGTCACTTCTCCCTCAAACTGTTGCCTGTTCTTTGCCCTGGTCCCACAACTAATAACCCCTAACCTTCCCAGGGTCGTCATCAGAAGAGGATGAAGGCATCCAGCCCCACGAGAAAGCCATCGCCGCCGGCACCCCCAACCCGAACTACTGCGTTCGGAACGTGGAACAACATGCTTTTGGAAGAAGGGAAATCGAGATTGCTGAACAGGAGATGCCCGGCATCATGGCCCTGAGGGCTAGAGCTAAGGAGGACAAACCTTTAAAAGACGCTAAGGTAATTTTATTGTGTTCCTGTTAAACCTTCGTTGAGGAGAGAAGTTGGTGTTGATGGGGATCATGGTCTGACTCTACCATACAGCCACGTATGCCCATAAATTTTCGGTTTTAGGCCCCAGCCGTCTTTGACATTCAAAAGTTTAATGTTTGGTAGCACATACCCATGTGTGACGATGAATGTCATATCACCCGGACTTGTATCTGTGTTCTATTTGCACGGTTACCCTTCTATCTTCTTCTAATTCTTCTAACTGATTTATTTGATCTACTAATAAAGATTCTTCTTCCACAGATAGTAGGCTGCACACACATTAATGCACAGACGGCTGTGCTGATCGAAACCCTCGCTGCTCTGGGCGCCACGGTCCGCTGGGCTGCCTGCAACATCTACAGCACGCAGAACGAGGTCGCCGCGGCGTTAGCTCATGCAGGTGTGTACCAGAAGTTGACTACAGATAGTAGGATGCACACACATCGACGCACAAACACACATAAACACATATATAGCACATAGAACGAAGTCGCCGCGGCGCTGGCGCATGCAAGTATGAACGCGGGAGTTTTCGAAAAAAAACCGAATCCCTGTTTCTTCCAGAACTTGACATTTTTGGGTTTATCTTACTCAGAATCGATAGCATTTTCAAAGTTTAGAATAAAAAAAGTGTCCTAAATTTGTCCGTTCCATTACGTCACGTTCGAATATGAACTTTGTTTTTATTTGCACGAGCGTTACGTAGTGGAAACCAAAATCTTGGGACGATTTTTTGAGTAGGATGAATCCAAAAAAGATCGCCCGCGGATTCCGCTATTCCGAATTCTATGCTCGATAAGTAATGACTTCGAAGATTAGATTATGTGCATAATTATGTGCGTCTATTGTTCGAGAGACAATCAATGTATCTTGCTGTTCCATTGTTGTTGTTTCCCACATCATTGACTTATGCGATGCTAATGTCAAATTTTTTGCGTCACCCTAGTCAGTAAGTGGGATTGTCTGCTCGTTACACGGGGAGAAAATCTCACTCCTGGCGAAGACAAGACTAAAACCTTAGTCAAACCACGGGCGGTAATTAGAGTGCTCTAAGAATCAGAAATTGCTGTTAAAGAGTGACGTTCCTTTAAGGTACGAACATTTAACGCTTTTTTTTGTCCAAAAGCAAATAAAAAATCGTTTCCAATATCCTCATAAATGAAAAAGAAAAAATTTAAATCAACAAAACAATAATTGTATGACAACTATGAACCTAAACAGAAATTATGACGGAAGTTATGAAACGATACGTGATCTGAGGCCACCTTGTACGTAGTCCCATACAGACATTTATTCTCAATGAAAAATAGCATCGATTGACAACTAAATTTTTTTTCTCTACTCAATTTCGACCGGGTTCGATTCCCGGTTATGCATGACATATACGAAAAAAAAAATTAATGCAGTTATTAATATATCTAAAATCGGAGCCATGGTTCCTAATAGGGCTCCCGGTATCCGTGTTACACGCGGAAACGTGTACACGGGTCCTTAACACCGGCGGTACTAACAACCCGATCTACACGAACCGGCTAGGAAACGTTTCCTTCGGAAACGGGTCGACACGGACCCGCTAGGAAACGTGTCCTCTAGGAAACGTTTCTAAGTTTGGATCCGGATCCGCGGTTCGCGCCTTCACTCGGGTATTGAATACACGTCTGAGCGACCCGCCCGGCTTAGTTATTATTTGAGTTGAAGTTGAAATGAAACGGATAATTAAATGATTTGTTCATTATTTAATGAAAAACTGATTTTATAGTATTACGTACGGAGGAAAAAAGATCGAATAACGTCATATAAAATATTTTTTTCTGCTTTTTTATAATCACTATTAGGGTACTGATCAGAGATGGGCATTAATCGATTAATTTTTTAGTTAACTAATCAATCGATTAAAAATATCATTCGTAATTTTTTATCGCGATTAATTTAGTTGCGATTAAATTAGTTGTGAGAATCTTCGACTAACAATTGAATTAGTTTTAGTTTCAATCGACTAAATTTCACGATTAAATCAATATTAAAACTAGGGCTCCCGGTATCCGTGTTACACGCGGAAACGTGTACACGGGTCCTTAACACCGGTGGTACTAACAACCCGATCTACACGAACCGGCTAGGAAACGTTTCCTTCGGAAACGGGTCGACACGGACCCGCTAGGAAACGTGTCCTCTAGGAAACGTTTCTAAGTTTGGATCCGGATCCGCGGTTCGCGCCTTCACTCGGGTATTGAATACACGTCTGAGCGACCCGCCCGGCTTAGTTATTATTTGAGTTGAAGTTGAAATGAAACGGATAATTAAATTATTTGTTCATTATTTAATGAAAAACTGATTTTATAGTATTACGTACGGAGGAAAAAAGATCGAATAACGTCATATAAAATATTTTTTTCTGCTTTTTTATAATCACTATTAGGGTACTGATCAGAGATGGGCATTAATCGATTAATTTTTTAGTTAACTAATCAATCGATTAAAAATATCATTCGTAATTTTTTATCGCGATTAATTTAGTTGCGATTAAATTAGTTGTGAGAATCTTCGACTAACAATTGAATTAGTTTTAGTTTCAATCGACTAAATTTCACGATTAAATCAATATTAAAACTATGAAGTCACTCGTTTTTGCATTTTTATTTAACTTGCAATATGTAACTACGAGTAGGTATGTACATTGTAGGTACTCGTATGTTGTATCACTTGTATCTATGTTGGTTTGGGTAGAATCTTGCAACTTATTTTGAATCAGATATCTTCAACCGATTGAGCTAAAATTATGTATATTATATTCAAGTTTAATTTGTAACGCTTGAATGACAATGCAATATTATGGGCCATATTAACAATATTATAAGGATAAATAACGAAAAACTGCAATGTTTACAAATCGCAAACAATATAGTAGTTGGTGCTCTATTAATATTTTGATACTTAAAGTACTAGTTCTAACGAGTATTGTAAAGTCCTATACGATACTGAGTAAATTATAGACATAGATATTATCAATATTTTGCTGTCTGTGTCATTAGTACAACTCTGTTTAGTGTCACGCGGCGACAAAACAATGGGATAATCCTACTTACCTGGAAGTTGTTTGTTGCATTTTGGTGCAAGTGCCGACGAATCTTCTAAAAATAACACGTTCTATTGAATTAAACATCTGCATGTTGTTTATTATCTATTTTGTTGCGGTCTATTTTGTTATCACCGTGTGGTCACTTACAATATTTAAACCGCTTTGTAAAGAAATCTCAGCATTAACTATTGTACATTTTCCTTGCGTCATTCTACATTTAAATATATCAACATGACATATTTTATTTATTAGCGCTATTGCCAATATATATATTGGAGCGGCAGCGAATTGATCGATCAGGCTATTCCATGTAAGGCTCATGCTGCATAAATTCATACTCATAGATGTTTTGAGGTATCTAGGTCATATTATATTATATTCTAGATTCTAGGTTCTGTAATTTTAGATTCTAGGTGATTATTACTTATTACGATGCTCTTACGATTATTACAGCCAATATAGGTAAAGCTTTAAGGGCACGGACCCTAGGTAAAAAATAAGAAAGAGAACGATGTACCTATGAAGGAGGAAAAAAATATACCTACTTTACTAATCCATTTTATAGCCTACATAGACATACCTACATTACATTATTTACATTACATTAACATAGACATACCAAGTTTTTCGTTCAATTTGCTTCTAACATTAGTCGTGGAAAAATAGTCTAACTAATTAGTCGATCACAAAGTTTAGTTGTCCGAAATCAATCGGCAACTAAGTTAGTTGCACTCTATACAACTAAGATTGATCAGTCGTCGTTTTCAATCGTCAATCACAATTAATTCTGTTAATTTGAATCGTTAGTTGTTAGTCGATTACATTTTGCCCATCTCTGGTACTGATTAATACCTAACACCTTGCATAATGGATGTAACATTATGGTGTTAGGTGCAAAAAGTTGTCATACCTACATACCTTCTTACGTTACCTGCTATGGCGACTTTTTTTAAGATTAGATATGAATAGGATTAGGGTTGCACTGCAGCTGCACTTGCAGATAACGACAATACCCATTGTTTATCGTCATAAATTAACCGCGACAATTTTACTGATAATACTTACAAGTTGTTTTGACATTAGGCCTGGAAGACCTTTTATTCGTTAAAGTTGAAGGAGAGGCCGCTTTCATTTAATAAAATTAAGCAACAAAAAATAAATAAATTAGCGTATTAAACAAATCGCAAATACAGAAAATATTCTCAGAACATGTTAAGCCCAACCCAATATGCATAATGCAATGAAGGATTAATTTATTATACATATGAGGAAATATCTAACACAGTTTCAATAAATCCTTTTATCAGATTATAGTTCATATTTATACCCTCCGAAAAATTTGAGGAATTTACACAATTTTAATAACTGATAAAGTAAAAAATATCGTTTTATTTTTAACGATAACGTCATATTACATAAATTTAAACGTCAATTCTATTATACACGTCGACAAACTAAAGTCGCTGTCGTGTCATTTGACGTTATTGCACCAAAAATGCTAGAAAAAGTACGATCCCTGATTATTATACTCCATTTCTCACTCCATAGCTTTTAAAAGAATAACCGTAAGATGGCCACAACACGTCGACGGCGGGTCGGACCCGCGTGTGATTGAGATCCGTGTACACGGGTACACGGGTACACGGGTCTTAATTACACGGGTTTTTATTACACGTTCCAAACGGGCCACAAACCCGTTTCCGTGTAACAGAGAAACGGGTACACAGAAACGGGTACACGAAACCCGGACACGACCGAGAGCCCTAGTTCCTAAGAACAAATTTCCCTATCTCTTGTAGTTTTCGTTTTCTCCCTACTGACCCATTTGGATTGATCACCCGGTATATGGCCTTTGGTTCGGGCCCCAAACACCTGCGATCTGGAGCATTCACGAATTGACCGGCCTAGGTACTATGTAATGTACTCATACTATTACAGCTTACATGGTTGACAGTTAATATCTCTTATGTTTTACCTTAACCGAAACTTTATAATCTTTTTATCACTTCCAGGATTCGCAGTATTCGCGTGGCGCGGCGAGAGTGAAGAGGCTTTCTGGTGGTGCATCGACCAATGCTGCGCTCCTAGCGCCACCTGGCAACCCAACATGATTCTGGATGATGGTGGAGATGCTACACACCTGATGCTGAAGAAACACGCCGCTGCCTTCAAGCTGATCAAAGGTAAGGAAGTAGAAGTGGTTTTTTGGTGGTGCATCGACCAATGCTGCGCTCCTAGCGCCACCTGGCAACCCAACATGATTCTAGACGATGGTGGAGATGCTACACACCTGATGCTGAAGAAACACGCCGCTGCCTTCAAGCTGATCAAAGGTAAGGAAGTAGAAGTGGTTTTTTGGTGGTGCATCGACCAATGCTGCGCTCCTAGCGCCACCTGGCAACCCAACATGATTCTAGACGATGGTGGAGATGCTACACACCTGATGCTGAAGAAACACGCCGCTGCCTTCAAGCTGATCAAAGGTAAGGAAGTAGAAGTGGCTTTCTGGTGGTGCATCTACCAATGCTGAGCTCCTAGCGCCACCTGGCAACCGAACATGATTCTAGACGATGGTGGAGATGCTACACACCTGATGCTGAAGAAGCACGCCGCTGCCTTCAAGCTGATCAAAGGTAAGGAAGTAGAAGTGGCTTTCTGGTGGTGCATCGACCAATGCTGCGCTCCTAGCGCCACCTGGCAACCCAACATGATTCTAGACGATGGTGGAGATGCTACACACCTGATGCTGAAGAAACACGCTGCTGCCTTCAAGCTGATCAAAGGTAAGGAAGTAGAAGTGGCTTTCTGGTGGTGCATCGACCAATGATGCGCTCCTAGCGCCACCTGGCAACCCAACATGATTCTAGACGATGGTGGAGATGCTACACACCTGATGCTGAAGAAACACGCTGCTGCCTTCAAGCTGATCAAAGGTAAGGAAGTGGAAGTGGCTTTCTGGTGGTGCATCGACCAATGCTGCGCTCCTAGCGCCACCTGGCAACCCAACATGATTCTAGACGATGGTGGAGATGCTACACACCTGATGCTGAAGAAACACGCCGCTGCCTTCAAGCTGATCAAAGGTAAGGAAGTAGAAGTGGTTTTTTGGTGGTGCATCGACCAATGCTGCGCTCCTAGCGCCACCTGGCAACCCAACATGATTCTAGACGATGGTGGAGATGCTACACACCTGATGCTGAAGAAACACGCCGCTGCCTTCAAGCTGATCAAAGGTAAGGAAGTAGAAGTGGCTTTCTGGTGGTGCATCGACCAATGCTGCGCTCCTAGCGCCACCTGGCAACCCAACATGATTCTAGACGATGGTGGAGATGCTACACACCTGATGCTGAAGAAACACGCTGCTGCCTTCAAGCTGATCAAAGGTAAGGAAGTAGAAGTGGCTTTCTGGTGGTGCATCGAGCAATGCTGCGCTCCTAGCGCCACCTGGCAACCCAACATGATTCTCGATGATGGTGGAGATGCTACACACCTGATGCTGAAGAAACACGCCGCTGCCTTCAAGCTGATCAAAGGTAAGGAAGTAGAAGTGGCTTTTTGGTGGTGCATCGACCAGTGCTGCGCTCCTAGCGCCACCTGGCAACCCAACATGATTCTGGACGATGGTGGAGATGCTACACACCTGATGCTGAAGAAACACGCCGCTGCCTTCAAGCTGATCAAAGGTAAGGAAGTAGAAGTGGCTTTCTGGTGGTGCATCGACCAGTGCTGCGCTCCTAGCGCCACCTGGCAACCCAACATGATTCTTAACAATACTGCTAAACAAATTGTGATAGATCTGCACTCAAGTCTGCACTAAGAACAGGGCTACGATTGGATCGTCAGAGTAAGTGTTGCCACATGACTGGTACGTTGTTTTTTTTGGGACTAGGTAGGCATGCTACATGCTTTTTCTTACATCTGTCTGTACAGTACGGCACTAATATATGCATGGTGATTTTCTATATTTCTTGTCTGCATGAATTGTTATATATTTCCGCTCGATACAGACCGTTTTTAAATCGACTATGCATTGTCAGCAGTAAGCTATTAATCCCTAGTTCCTAACCCCGGACAAAAAAGAGGGGTGTTATAAACTTATAAGTTATAACTTTAATATGTGTATCTGTGTTTGTCTGTGACATTGTTCTCCCAAACGGACCCGATGGTCCGATTTGAATGCGAATTTTGAATTTTGGGTATTATTATTAGTAATGAATGGTAATGTAGTCAAAGTACCAGTTAAAACTTAGTTTTTGTCTCTTTCAGGCACAGTAGAAGAGAGCATGAAAGGAGTCACAGACTGTACCATCTACCTTTAAAATTTAGTTTTTTTCTCTTTCAGGTATAGTGGAAGAGAGCGTGACGGGCGTCCACAGACTGTACCAGCTCAGCAAGGCGGGAAAGCTGTGTGTCCCCGCCATGAACGTCAACGATTCCGTCACCAAGACCAAATTCGACAACCTCTACTCTTGTCGGTCAGTTTATTATTAATAAATAAATAAATGAATGAATGAATGAATGAATAAATTAATGAATAAATGAATGAATGAATGAATGAATGAATGTATGAATGAATGAATGAATGATTAATAAATGTATGAATGAATGATTAAAAAATAAATTAATATTGGATAACCTCACACAAATCGATCTAGTTTCACAGTAAGCTCTAGTAGGCTTGTGTTATGGACACTATACGACGATAAACATACTTATATAGATAAATTAAATACATTCTTAAATACAAATAAATAACATCCATGACCCAGGCACAAATATTCGAGCTCGTCACACAAATATTTGCCCTTGCCAGGATTCGAACCCAAGACCGTCGGCTCAGTAGGCAGTTTAACCACTGCTCCAACCGCGTCGTCAATGATTCGAAATGAAAAATAAATAAATCGACAACAAAATAAATATTGGCCCATGGGCCAATTAATGTACATTTTGAACTCAATGGAGAAAAAATTGTAGGACATAGCGTGAAATTAGGCTTACCATGGTCAGAGGATGCAACATTATCAACTCACAAAAATTGATAGAAATCTGCGAAAAATAAATCGACAGTAAAATTATAGTGTAACTTTTATTTATTTATTTTATTTATTTAAACTTTATTGCACAAAACAAAAGTCAGTACAAATGGCGAACTTAATGCCTAATGGCATTCTCTACCAGTCAACCATAGGGCCAAACAGAGATGCTTCAAGTGGGTGCAGAGTAGAAAATTAATCGTTCGGAGAGCATCCAAGATACAAGTGAATACATGTATATTATATAACTAAACTACCATAAATACAATGATACATATATTTACATACTATAAGATGTATATTACATATAATATAATAATAAATACGATGAAATGTCTACTGCATAGGATACTGCATAGGAGTTTTACAAATTTTATTTTCTTTTTCAGAGAGAGCATAATAGACGCCCTAAAAAGAAGCACGGACCTGATGTTCGGCGGGAAACAGTCAGTCGTCTGCGGATATGGCGAGGTCGGCAAGGGCTGTTGTCAGGCGTTGAAAGCTTTAGGCTGTGTGGTAAGTAATATTCTCAAACATGCAATGAAATTATTTTTTCATCTCTCCTGTTCGGAAAGTGTCAAAATAGCTTTTCCATCCCTAGGGTGGAAAGTAATTTTTTTTTAATTGCCACGGAGTCAAAGACTATTGCCAATCTAGATGCACGTCGTGACCAACTCAATTAGGTACAATCTAGTCGGCCGTGGTAAGTGGCCATTAAAAAAAAATCTCCAAATATTAGATATATATTTAATCATATCCAATTATTATTAAATATAAATATGTATGTATTATTATATTTATAATACGTACATATAATTCTGTCCCTCATTTTATTGATAGAATAATGCATTTATATAAAAAACTAAATTGAAACCATTGGAAGTGTTTTTTTTTAATATTGGCGGTACGTATATTTTAACTTTTTTTTTCTATTAAGAATAATTATAATGAAAGTTTGCAAAAGAAAAAGCGGGAACACGAGATTAAATATAAATACCATTGATTGATTATTGGTTAAAAATAACATGGACATTAATTTAACTCACTCATGACATGTGAGTGTAGTATTTTATTTTCCTCGCAGTCGAAATGAAAAGTAGAGTGTTTAACTCGGGTGAAATTACCCATTTCACCCTCGAACTATTGGCGCTCTCACTTCGTTCGAGCGCCAGAAATATCTCGGGTGCAATGGGTAACTTTCTACCCTTGGTTAACAATCTACTATTATTAAAGCAGTAACGTCTGCTAACGTAAACCAAATGTTTACAATGAAGCGAAAAAGTTAAAAATTTAAGTGTTCAGACAGGATTCGAACCTGCTTCTCCAACGGCTTTCCGGGACAACACGGGGGCCATACCAACTGGACCACCGAATGTGATGCCAGAGCCGTTGAATCTTTCGACCAGTTGCTTCTACATGCCTTAGGGTGGCATCGTTTTTCGCTTCATTGTAAACATGCAATGAAATGTCGTCATAACGTGTGTTCGGAGTTTTACGTTTTGGGCGGAACAACTAGAGAGAACTGTAAAGGAATTTCATACAAAACTGAAGGCCTAGACCGTGAAATATTTTGTTTAAACATGGCGTCTATGTTCATGAACATGCTAAACAGCTGAGTTATATTTTTTTTGAGTGGTGTATTTTTTTATTTCATTGCATATGTTTGAGAAAAGCACTATACATGCATTAGTGGTGAAAAGTGCTTGCCGGCTTCGTATCACTATCCGTCTATACCTACTCACCCGGCAAGCCCTCATTTCCCGGCATCTGCAGTAATTTATTTTGGAATTGAGGCTTTACGAATTACCGCCCGCGGTTTGTCTAAAGTTTTACGTTTTGCCTTGGCCAGGAAGTGAAATATTCTCCCCGCATAGCGGGCGGTAAATGCTACTTACGGCCGTGGGTGACGTATATATTGTTTCTGCAGGTGTATGTGACAGAAATCGACCCAATCTGCGCGCTACAAGCAGCCATGGACGGGTTCAGAGTTGTAAAATTAAACGAGGTAAGTGGTGTTTTGTAATTGTAACTCAAACTCAACAGTCTGTAGTGCACCCTACCTACTGAGCCGATTCGAGTTCATTACACAAATATTTGCCCTGGCCGGGATTTGAACCCTGGACCGCCGGCTCAGAGTAGTAGCCGGAGTAGTAGTTTCTATGAAGACACTGGCTTGTGACGTCATAAAAATTAGTAGTAAATACAAGTCTTCTTTTTAATTTTCGTCCAATTAAAAATAGTATAATGTCCAAAAGTTGGTGGTAGTTTATTTGGTTTCGTGTATTTTTGAATGTATGTTTAGTGGTTTTAATTAAACAAGTTAACTTCACTATAGTCAACCAAACAGTCAAAGTAACCGACATAAAGCCTGACCAGAAATATATGAGGATGTGCCATATTGCGGAATTTCAGTGGAACTAATTTCTTACACTGGCAATGATTTTATGATGGTTTGTCAACAATGTCAATGTCAATGTCATTCGTGGTGATTTCTTTAAAAGACAAATATTTAAAATTATCCAAAAAATATTCCGAAAACCATTCATAGTCGTGAACCTAATAAGGTTGTAAATAAAGTGTACATGTGTTTACTACACTAAAAACGGTCAGGAAAAGAGTGCATTCCATTAAATGATATTACGAGGTTAACGTAGTGGAACTGACAGGTACTTAAATTTATTTTTTATTTTTATTTTATTTTTTTTTATTTATTTTTTATTGGTAAATGTACAATATCAATTACAAGTCATTTTCATATCTATAGTAATAACAGGTATTAAAACTACATAATTACATAGGTAGGTTTGATATCAGCGATATATTATTTTTAAGTTTGTTTCAGACTAGTGTTTAGGTCAACGGTCCACATTCAAAAATTCGTTTATACTGTAACAAGCCAGATTGCTAAGTAGTGTTTTAAGTTTCCTAGAAAATGTGGTGTTATTTTCACACTCTTTTATGTCGGTAGGGATACAGTTGTATATGTTGGGTCCGATAACGCTGAGCTGAGCACGAGCCTTTGCCAACCGTCGTTGCGGCGGCACTAGGAGGTGCGGCCTACGCGACGTTCTAGGATTACGTTGGCCGTAAGTTTGGTAATCAGATAGGTTAGAACGAACATATTCACAGGCTGCTAGTATGAACACACTCGGCAGAGTCAGGATTTTTTGTTTAATAAATAATTCACGAGCTGGGTAGTCGGCCGGTTTTCGCTCAATGATGCGTAGGGCTCGCTTCTGCAATTTAAACAGACGGTCGCGGCTGGCGGATGTGGCCCACAGATCCACGCCTTGTATTAAGATGGAGTGGAAGTAACCAAAATAGGCTTTTCTTAAGTTGCTACAGGACAGGGTGGGTGCAAGCCTCGATAACGCGTAGCAGGCCGAGGACAGTTTGTCACAGGCATAATCTATATGGGGAGACCAAGTCAACCCGGAGTCGATCATGAAGCCCAAGTACCTAGTCGCGTCAACTTGTGGAACGGGCGTACTATTAGTTGTGATGTTTAGTGGGCCGTGTTTTTTCTTTATTTGAAAATGCACAATATTCGTCTTTTCCACGTTCAGAAGCATCCCATTTGCTGTAAACCAGTTAACTAATGAAGTCATGACCGAACATAGGATTGACTTCAAATTTTGAATATTATCCGCGTTCACTATTATGCAGGTGTCGTCGGCGAACATCACGTATTCAGGGCCTCCACAGGCGGCAGCGATGTCATTAACTAATGTCAATATAGTGGGTTGCGCTTGGTTGCAAAATTGTTGCCATATAAATCTTATAAATAGCACCCTCTTGACAATCCTCATATATTTCTGGTCAGGCTTTAACTTACAGGATTGTATGGTTGAAGTGGCAATGGGCATGCCATGTAGCCCAGAGAATGGATGACCGTTGGGGCAGCAAAGTCCTAGAGTGGCTACCACGTATAGGAAAGCGCAGCGGGGGTCGGCCCCCGACTAGGCGGACGGATGACCTCATGTGGACAGCGGGCGCACTTTGTGACGAGTCATGGGGGAGGCCTACGTTCAGCAGTGGCTGATAGACCGTATTACTAGACTTATAAATAAATATGGGACAACCTTACACAAATCGATCTAGTTCCAAATTAAGCTCAAGAAGGCTTGTGTTATGGGTACTAGACGACGGGTTCATTGTTAGAGTGGTGTGGGTTCCTTAACTATATACGTACTTATATAGATAAACTAGCTTTTGCCCGCGGCTTCGCACGCGTTAAAAAAAATACGTTCACTTGGCATAACTTGGCATTTGGCATTGGCTTGGCATAACTCAAGCCCCCCATATTTTTTGTTTACTGTATCTTTGGAATATTTGAATGCTTTCACGGACATGATTCCTTGTTCATTTTAGATTCAATTTCTACTTTCTTGTTTTGTTTTCTCAATGCGAGGCCTCCGACATTTTTGTGCACTGTCTCAATTGGTTACTTAAATAAAGTCATGTTCTCTTCTTTCCGTTGTGGTATATTGTCTTGCTTACTGCCCCGCTTTTTTTGGTCATCATCTCCTTAGAATACTTAATCGTTGGTTCAGAATTGCTTTTCTGTTACCGTTTTTAGGTTTATGTATTCTCAATGTGAGCACTACTGCATTTTTGTTATCTATCTCGTCAGATAACTTGAAAGTTACACCAGTCTTGCTTTTTTCTTTCCGTTTGTTATATTGTTTTTTCTTCGCGCCTCCCGTCTGGTTTGGTCACCATCCCCATTTAGAATCCTTTAAAATTTGATCAGACTTGCTTTCTTGAATCCGTTTTAAGGATTTGTGTTTTCTTAATGCGAGCACTATGCAATTTTAGTTCACTATCTTTTCAGGTTACTTAAAAGTTTGATCAGACTTGTTTTCTAGTTAGCATTTTAAGGTTTTGTCTTTTCTTTCTTTTCTTTCTTGATCACCATATCTACAGGTCATTTAGCCTTTCATCAGATTTATTTATAATTTTCAGTCTTGGCATATTGCATTTTTTAAGTGCGGGGGGCTCCGCCCCCCGAGCCCCCCGTCTTTTTCAATACCATCTCTTCATGTTACTTAAAAGTTTCATCAGTCGTGCTTTGCTTTTTTCTTTTCGTTGTGCAATATTGTTTTTTCTTCGTGCCTCCCGTCTGGTTTGGTCACCACATCTTCTTCTTCTTCGAATTCTTTAAAGTTTGATCAGCCTTGCTTTGTTGATTCCGTTTTAAGGATTTGTGTATTATAGTGCGAGCACTAAGCCATTTTAGTTCAATATATTTTCAGGTTGCTTTTATGTTTGATCAGACTTGTTTTCTTGTTAGCGTTTTAAGGTTTTACGTTTTCTTCATCACCATATCTACAGGTCACTTAGCCTTTTATCAGATTTAATTGAATTTTTCAGTTTTAGCAAATGACATTTTCTGAGTGCACTGCCCCCCGAGCCTCCTGTATTTTTAAATACCATCTCTTCGTGCTGCTTAAAAGTTTTATCAGTCTTGCTTTTTTCTTTCCGTGTTGCGGTATAATTAACTTAGTGCCTTCCGTCTCTGTTAGTCACCATCTCTTTAGAATACCTAAAAGTTTCGTCAAACCTGCTTTCTTGTTTCCGTTTCATTTATGCGAGTACTATGCCACTATCGTTCACTATCTTTTCGGGTTACTCAAAAGGTTGTGCAGACTTGCTTACTCGTTAGTGAAGGTTTTGTGTTTTCTTGATCACCATATCTACACGTAACTTCTTAGCCTATCATCAGATTTACTTTATTTTTCTGTTTTAGCATGTTATACATTTTTTTTTCAATAACATCTTTTCGTGTTATTTAAAAGTTTCATCAGGCGTGCTTTCTTCTTTCCGTTGTGCGATATTGTTTTTTCTTCGTGCTTCCCGTCTGGTTGGGTCGCCATCTCTTTAGAATTTTTTTAAGTTTGATCAGACTTGCGTTCTCGATTCCGTTTTAAGTTTTTGTGTTTTCTTAATGCGAGCACTATGCCATTTTAGTTCACTATCTTTTCAGGATACTTAAAAGTTTGATGAGACTTGCTTTCTTTTTAGCCTTTTAGGGTTTTGTTTTTTCTTGATCACCATATATCTACAGGTAACTTAGCCTTTCATCAAAGCTACTTGAATTTTTCAGTTTTAGCATGTAGTATTTTGTTAGAGCGGGGGGCTCCGCCCCCCGAGCCCCCCGTTTTTTTCGATACCATCTCTTCGTATTGCTTAAGTTTCATCAGCCTTGCTTTCTTTTTTCCGTTGTACGATATTGTTTTTTTTCTTATTGCCTCCCGTCTCTGTTAGTCACCATCTCTTTAAAAATACTTAAAAGTTTAATCAAACGTTGTTTGAGATTGTTTATATTTTGTCTAAACACATACTGACGCTGAACGGCCTTCGAGCTGTCAACTTAAACTTTGCATCAGCTGTATTAAAATTAAAGAAATTAATTGTACATAGTAATAACATTTAAATGTATCACTCATTAACTTCAAATTTGTGTAAGAGGTCGTAGTAGACGTAGTAATATAGTGAACGTATGTTTTAACGCGAGCGCAGTGGGTAAAAGCTAGTAAAACAATACACAAATTACAGACCAATCCACTCACTTCGCCATTGCGAAAACTCTGCTGCGGACGGCACCTCAGGGAAAACTACTGTTTAAAGCTCACAGATGGCGCTACTGGTAGCACTTATGCGCGTATCATATTTCATTAACTTTCCGTAAATATTTATACGTCAAAGTATAAAATTGATTTTAAATAATTTTATTTTGATTATTGTCTCTCAAGAAAGTAAAAAACAACTTATTTATTCATTTCAAATTTTCTCCGCGTCTCAGTACGTTTATGAAAAGAGGGTCAATATTTATAAACTACTGAGTAAATACATGATTTTTATCCATACTAATATTATAAATGCGAAAGTGTGTCTATCTGTCTGTCTGTCTGTCTGTTACCTCTTCACGGTTCAACCACTGAACCGAATTAGATGAAATTTGGTATGGAGATAGTTTGAGACCCGAGAAAGGACATAGGATACTTTTCATCCAGAAAAAAAATAGTGTTCCCGTGGGATTAGCGGGTAACACCGCAGGGCACAGCTAGTATGCAATAATAGAGTGGTAGTTCCCATTGTTGCATCGAGAAATTAATAATAACAAAATTGTGTTCAGTTTTGTTTCATAAAATAATCATTTCGTGTACCACTAACGCCATCTACTGCCCCAGTGTCCGTAACTCGGCGACTCGTCCAACCTCAGAGCTATTGTCCCCCGGCGGGTAGCGCAGGCCGGCCCCCCGCGGGGTACGCTACGCGTGGTGCTAAATTTAAATTCACGACGCTAATGGATGACGCTATGAGATGCACACGACTTCATTCGCGTATTTTTTCTTTACCGTAGACGGAAAAAAAGTATCCTATAACCATCTTCGGATGTCCAGCTATCCCTGTACCAAAAATGGTTAAAATCCGTCCAGCCATTTCGGCGTGATTGGAGGACAAAGGATTTTATGAAAACAGATGGCGCCAGGTTGGCACGGCGACGCGTGTCCATACAAAACAACAATCAAGCTGCATCACGCTATCAATATTTTTCCTGAAGTAAGTTAGGCCAAACACAAACAATACAAAAATTTGCGCCTAATGTTCTAAATGTTGGTTGGTAAAACATATTTAAAAATGTATTTAATTAACTTAAATTCATTCGAAATACTTCTATTTCAATTACACTCGATAAAATGGCATTAAAAAATCTTTTTTATTGATTAACATTTATTATTGCGTCTCCGGGCTTTTTTATGGTCAATACTTACAAACTACAGAAGAATATAATTGCATATTCTATAAAAGAGCATTAATTAGTTCCTATTGTCGCAAATTGTGTTTTTAAAGAAATGTATGTTTTTTTTTGAGCATGAGCCAATTTACAACGAACATTGCACTCATATTTTCGTCTGTGTTGGTCGATAATTGGCGCCATCTTTTCTATCTAACTAAAACGGTTTCCGTAACTCAACGCCTCAAACAACCTTAACCTTATTGTTAATACCGGTGGGCCGCGCGGAGGTATTATGTCGAATTCATACTTTTTAGTTTTTGTACACGTAAGAGCCACGCGGGGGTCGCGTCGTTCTAAATTCAAAATCACAAACGCTGACATTATAAGGTTTACACATTGTAAGGAAAATATTTCATGGAATTTATGTTTTCAGAGATAAATATTAATCATAATAAAAAGTATCCTATAACCATCTTTGGATGTTCAGCTATTCCTGTACCAAAATTAGTAGCTTTTTATCCAGCCGTTTCGGCGTGATGCGAGGACAATGGTTTTTTTTAAAACAGATGGCGCCAGGTTGGCACGGCGACGCGTGTCCATACAAAACAACTATCAGGCTGCATCACGCTATCGAGATTTTTCCTGAAATCATGACCTCCCTCCATAGAAAATTTATTTTCAATACAAATTTAGGATTTTATAATAGTATAGATATATACTTAAATACATAGAACAACCAAGACTCAGGGACAAATATTCGAGTTCATTATACAAATATTTGCCCTGGCCGACATTCGAACCCGGGACCACCGGCTCAGTAGGCAGGTGTCTACAAACTGAGCCAAACGCATCATACGTCGTCATACATACTTATATTCTTTTGTTTCCGTTTCCAGGTGATAAGACAAGTGGACATCGTGATAACAGCGACCGGCAATAAGGGCGTGGTGACCCGCGAGCATATGGAGCGGATGAAGAATGGCTGCGTAGTGTGCAACATGGGGCACTCCAACACTGAGGTGGATGTCCACGCGCTGCGCACTCCGGACCTGCTGTGGGAGCGCGTGAGGAGCCAGGTGAGGGTTGCTACACTCTTAAATGAAGAATGGCTGTAGTGTGCAACATGGGGCACTCCAACACTGAGGTGGATGTTCACGCGCTGCGGACTCCGGACCTGCTGTGGGAGCGCGTGAGGAGCCAGGTGAGGGTTGCTACACTCTTAAATGAAGAATGGCTGTAGTGTGCAACATGGGGCACTCCAACACTGAGGTGGATGTCCACGCGCTGCGGACTCCGGACCTGCTGTGGGAGCGCGTGAGGAGCCAGGTGAGGGTTGCTACACTCTTAAATGAAGAATGGCTGTAGTGTGCAACATGGGGCACTCCAACACTGAGGTGGATGTTCACGCGCTGCGGACTCCGGACCTGCTGTGGGAGCGCGTGAGGAGCCAGGTGAGGGTTGCTACACTCTTAAATGAAGAATGGCTGCGTAGTGTGCAACATGGGGCACTCCAACACTGAGGTGGATGTTCACGCGCTGCGCACTCCGGACCTGCTGTGGGAGCGCGTGAGGAGCCAGGTGAGGGTTGCTACACTCTTAAATGAAGAATGGCTGCGTAGTGTGCAACATGGGGCACTCCAACACTGAGGTGGATGTTCACGCGCTGCGGACTCCGGACCTGCTGTGGGAGCGCGTGAGGAGCCAGGTGAGGGTTGCTACACTCTTAAATGAAGAATGGCTGCGTAGTGTGCAACATGGGGCACTCCAACACTGAGGTGGATGTTCACGCGCTGCGGACTCCGGACCTGCTGTGGGAGCGCGTGAGGAGCCAGGTGAGGGTTGCTACACTCTTAAATGAAGAATGGCTGCGTAGTGTGCAACATGGGGCACTCCAACACTGAGGTGGATGTTCACGCGCTGCGCACTCCGGACCTGCTGTGGGAGCGCGTGAGGAGCCAGGTGAGGGTTGCTACACTCTTAAATGAAGAATGGCTGCGTAGTGTGCAACATGGGGCACTCCAACACTGAGGTGGATGTTCACGCGCTGCGCACTCCGGACCTGCTGTGGGAGCGCGTGAGGAGCCAGGTGAGGGTTGCTACACTCTTAAATGAAGAATGGCTGTAGTGTGCAACATGGGGCACTCCAACACTGAGGTGGATGTTCACGCGCTGCGCACTCCGGACCTGCTGTGGGAGCGCGTGAGGAGCCAGGTGAGGGTTGCTACACTCTTAAATGAAGAATGGCTGTAGTGTGCAACATGGGGCACTCCAACACTGAGGTGGATGTTCACGCGCTGCGCACTCCGGACCTGCTGTGGGAGCGCGTGAGGAGCCAGGTGAGGGTTGCTACACTCTTAAATGAAGAATGGCTGTAGTGTGCAACATGGGGCACTCCAACACTGAGGTGGATGTTCACGCGCTGCGCACTCCGGACCTGCTGTGGGAGCGCGTGAGGAGCCAGGTGAGGGTTGCTACACTCTTAAATGAAGAATGGCTGCGTAGTGTGCAACATGGGGCACTCCAACACTGAGGTGGATGTTCACGCGCTGCGCACTCCGGACCTGCTGTGGGAGCGCGTGAGGAGCCAGGTGAGGGTTGCTACACTCTTAAATGAAGAATGGCTGTAGTGTGCAACATGGGGCACTCCAACACTGAGGTGGATGTTCACGCGCTGCGCACTCCGGACCTGCTGTGGGAGCGCGTGAGGAGCCAGGTGAGGGTTGCTACACTCTTAAATGAAGAATGGCTGTAGTGTGCAACATGGGGCACTCCAACACTGAGGTGGATGTTCACGCGCTGCGGACTCCGGACCTGCTGTGGGAGCGCGTGAGGAGCCAGGTGAGGGTTGCTACACTCTTAAATGAAGAATGGCTGTAGTGTGCAACATGGGGCACTCCAACACTGAGGTGGATGTTCACGCGCTGCGCACTCCGGACCTGCTGTGGGAGCGCGTGAGGAGCCAGGTGAGGGTTGCTACACTCTTAAATGAAGAATGGCTGTAGTGTGCAACATGGGGCACTCCAACACTGAGGTGGATGTCCACGCGCTGCGCACTCCGGACCTGCTGTGGGAGCGCGTGAGGAGCCAGGTGAGGGTTGCTACACTCTTAAATGAAGAATGGCTGTAGTGTGCAACATGGGGCACTCCAACACTGAGGTGGATGTCCACGCGCTGCGGACTCCGGACCTGCTGTGGGAGCGCGTGAGGAGCCAGGTGAGGGTTGCTACACTCTTAAATGAAGAATGGCTGTAGTGTGCAACATGGGGCACTCCAACACTGAGGTGGATGTTCACGCGCTGCGGACTCCGGACCTGCTGTGGGAGCGCGTGAGGAGCCAGGTGAGGGTTGCTACACTCTTAAATGAAGAATGGCTGTAGTGTGCAACATGGGGCACTCCAACACTGAGGTGGATGTCCACGCGCTGCGCACTCCGGACCTGCTGTGGGAGCGCGTGAGGAGCCAGGTGAGGGTTGCTACACTCTTAAATGAAGAATGGCTGTAGTGTGCAACATGGGGCACTCCAACACTGAGGTGGATGTCCACGCGCTGCGCACTCCGGACCTGCTGTGGGAGCGCGTGAGGAGCCAGGTGAGGGTTGCTACACTCTTAAATGAAGAATGGCTGTAGTGTGCAACATGGGGCACTCCAACACTGAGGTGGATGTTCACGCGCTGCGCACTCCGGACCTGCTGTGGGAGCGCGTGAGGAGCCAGGTGAGGGTTGCTACACTCTTAAATGAAGAATGGCTGTAGTGTGCAACATGGGGCACTCCAACACTGAGGTGGATGTTCACGCGCTGCGCACTCCGGACCTGCTGTGGGAGCGCGTGAGGAGCCAGGTGAGGGTTGCTACACTCTTAAATGAAGAATGGCTGTAGTGTGCAACATGGGGCACTCCAACACTGAGGTGGATGTTCACGCGCTGCGCACTCCGGACCTGCTGTGGGAGCGCGTGAGGAGCCAGGTGAGGGTTGCTACACTCTTAAATGAAGAATGGCTGCGTAGTGTGCAACATGGGGCACTCCAACACTGAGGTGGATGTTCACGCGCTGCGGACTCCGGACCTGCTGTGGGAGCGCGTGAGGAGCCAGGTGAGGGTTGCTACACTCTTAAATGAAGAATGGCTGTAGTGTGCAACATGGGGCACTCCAACACTGAGGTGGATGTTCACGCGCTGCGGACTCCGGACCTGCTGTGGGAGCGCGTGAGGAGCCAGGTGAGGGTTGCTACACTCTTAAATGAAGAATGGCTGTAGTGTGCAACATGGGGCACTCCAACACTGAGGTGGATGTTCACGCGCTGCGCACTCCGGACCTGCTGTGGGAGCGCGTGAGGAGCCAGGTGAGGGTTGCTACACTCTTAAATGAAGAATGGCTGTAGTGTGCAACATGGGGCACTCCAACACTGAGGTGGATGTTCACGCGCTGCGCACTCCGGACCTGCTGTGGGAGCGCGTGAGGAGCCAGGTGAGGGTTGCTACACTCTTAAATGAAGAATGGCTGCGTAGTGTGCAACATGGGGCACTCCAACACTGAGGTGGATGTTCACGCGCTGCGCACTCCGGACCTGCTGTGGGAGCGCGTGAGGAGCCAGGTGAGGGTTGCTACACTCTTAAATGAAGAATGGCTGTAGTGTGCAACATGGGGCACTCCAACACTGAGGTGGATGTTCACGCGCTGCGCACTCCGGACCTGCTGTGGGAGCGCGTGAGGAGCCAGGTGAGGGTTGCTACACTCTTAAATGAAGAATGGCTGTAGTGTGCAACATGGGGCACTCCAACACTGAGGTGGATGTTCACGCGCTGCGCACTCCGGACCTGCTGTGGGAGCGCGTGAGGAGCCAGGTGAGATGTTTGCTACATGGTAAAAAGCTAATGTGGAAGTGGAAGCCGGATTTGCTTGTAACATCGTAAGTTAAAATTTAACGGGGAAGGACAGTAAAAAAAATGCCACTGAAAATTCACGTTAAGTTTGCAACTATGGCGTGCAATGAAGACCAATACTACCCTACTTGAAGAAGCATCTCTGTTTGTCCCTAGAAATAATTTATTCTGTAAGTAGGCCACAAAGGGAAGGCAGATTTAGGCAGGTTTATAAGTGACTGACTTTTATAAATTTATGAAACGTGTAATGTGTAGAGCGTAGAGAATGCCTTATGGCATTAAGTCCGCCATTTGTACTCTTACTTTTGTACTTTGTGCAATAAAGTTTAAATAAATGAAAAATAAATAAATGTGTGATTTTTTTTAAAGTGGGTACAGACCACAATTTTTATTTAAACCATTAATACGAAGATCAAAGCTTAAAGAAAAATTTAAAACGGAGCTACCTGGTGGAAGAGACCGAGAATCGAACCCGGTACCTCTGGATTACCGGCCCAGCGCGTTAACCACTTCGATACTCTAGCTCCACTCCAAGTGACTGACTTTTGTTTTGTGTAATACTTAATTTTTAAATAAATCAACTAACATAACTGGGTTATCATCGAAGTTTCTTTCTCGGCTGTTTTAACATTGCTAAACGGGTTATTTTATTATAGAAAAATAAAAAATAAAATGAATAAAGTTTATTAGGTTAAACTTTACAGGTTTATCTTGTTGGGATTGGGTCCTCCTATTAAATAAAGTATACCTGTGTCAGGAGGGCCCGCTCTTCCAGAAACAACATGGTAATTTAATTATTTAACGTAATGTTAATATTTACTTACTTATTAACTAAAAGTAATAAACAAATGTATACACACGAGGGACACCGAAATCAATGGCAAAAAACATTCGCTATTAAATTTTTCAGAAAATGTGTGTATTAGTTAGTATGTGTTTGTGTCAGCATATTTAAGTGTAGTGTAAATAGGTTTCGGTAAACTATACTCCGGTTCATTTTCAATGTGAACAGGTGGACCACATAATCTGGCCGAACGGCAAGCGCATAGTGCTGCTGGCGGAGGGCCGCCTCGCCAACCTGTGCTGCTCCTCGCTGCCCTCCTTCGTGGTGTCCGTCACCGCCGCTACGCAGGCGCTGGCTCTAATCGAGCTGTATAACGCGCCGCAGCATCGGTACAAGGTAAGTCAGATGAATTTACTGAATACTTGTTGGTATGTCGCAAGGTGAAGGAGAGAAACAACCGTACTTCACTGTAGCTAGTTTATTACTGGTTCCATGTGGGTAATGCGCTTACATATATTCCATCCCTCCACCATTACTTTGGAAATCTAAAAAAAAAAAAAATATACATTCTTTATTAAATACCTATCACATCAAAATATTTAACACTTAACCTACCTAACGTGTTTTTTTTTATATTTGCCAACTTTAACATCATACACCACGTTAATTGTTCATCAAGACACTGGTACAACTAATTTAAATCTAAAAAAAAATGTATCCATACAAGGAAAACTAATAAAGAAAAAAAAACTGAATTAAAAATATTGCTTATAACTAACTGTTTTCCGGGGTCTCTTTGAACGTCCCTCTCTATAATCTACGTTTGGTAGGGCAACAGCTCGTTCAACATCAACAATATCGTAAGCAGCCGTACCCCCGTCCCCACCTTCACAAGCTTCTGACCACTCATCATCCTCTGTTACTCCCGCTAAATCCGCCTGAATATTGTTACCGGCATCCTCGCCTTCCACGCTCTCTGTCCTCTGTTCTGACGAGGCCGGCGAAGGCAGAGGTGGGGGCACGTCGGACGAACAAACGGGCTCAGGCGCGGGCTCCGGCGCGGTCACGGGGGCGGCGCGAGGGGCGCCTGCTACCGCGCCCGAGTCCGTCGGACTTACACATGTAATATTATGTTCAATTTCTGGGTTTTGTGGTACATTTAGCGCATTTATGTCATTCCGAGGGCTGGTATATTTACGAATCTGATCTATATGCCTGTTACATTTTTCCTGAAATTCTGTAAACATAATTTCATACATTCTACTACCTCTAATGCTAACAATAGTTCCCACTTTCCAAATACCTTTCCTCGCAGTGAACCACCTAGCCCAAACCGTTTCTCCTACTTGAAAACTTCGGCATGGTTCTACTGGACAGGGTACGTCGCTGGGGGCTTCACCGCATTTATCTTTGTGTTGCGGTAGTACTAAGTCTAATCTAGAACGTAAATTTCTTCCTATCATTAATTGGGCCGGCGTACGACCCGTTGCACAATGTATAGTATTCCTATAGTCAAACAGAGAACCAAGCAATTTCTCTTGTACAACATGATGGTTAGTGCCCGACATTTTTGAAATCACACATTTAAGCATTTTCTTACAGGTTTTTACCGAGTTCTCTGCTTGCCCATTACTGCATGGGTGGTAAATTGGGGATGTCGCATACTTTATACCATTTACCTTACAAAACATAATAAATTCAGTCGAACGAATTTTAACATCATTATCAGATACTATCACATGCGGTATACCAAACATAGAAAATAAATATTTAAGTTTTAATATTAGGGCCCCTGTCGAAGTACCTCGATCCATATACAAACATTCCAGCCATTTGGAAAATGCGTCTACCACGATCAAGTATTCCTTTTGCTCGAAAGACATGTAGTCAATATGGATACGGTGCCATGGGCCCGGCGGGCGCGGCCAGGGCGCGGGCGGCGCGCGCGGCGCCGGCTGTGCCGCGGCGCAGGCGCCGCACGCGCCCACCCACTGCTCGATGTCCCCGTCGATACCTGGCCACCACATTCTACCGCGAGCCGCGCTCTTTGTTTTCACGACACCGAAATGCGACGAGTGTAATTCCGTTAGCATAATTTCTCGAAAAACTACAGGGATTACTATTCTATGACCTCGAAAAAGGCAACCGTCTAATACCTCTAAATCGCTTTTACACTGGAAAAAGGGTAAAATAGATTTACATTTAATCTTCCGAGGCCACCCGTAATTCATATACTTAATGACTGTTTTTAATACCTCGTCACTATCCGTCGCTTGCTTTATCTGGTCGAATGAAACCGGTTTTACGTTAGTGTCTAGGAACAGAAAAAATCTATTGCTATCTTGTTCCCGTTCGTTATCGCTCTGTGAGTGCAAGGGTGAGCGGGAAAAATAATCTGCAACTTGATTGTTTTTGCCGCTCACATACTGCACTGTAAAATTATAGGCTGACAACAAGACTGCATATCGCTGCAAACGTAGTGCAGCCGTGACGGATATTCCATTTTTATTACCAAATATCGAAATTAGGGGTCTATGGTCAGTCTTCAAAACGAATGGTTCTTGTCTGCCGTATAAGTACTGATGAAAATGTTTAGTTCCAAATATAATTGCCGTGGCTTCTTTTTGAATCTGACTATAATTTCGTTCACTCACCGATAACGAACGGGATGCGAATGCGATCGGGCGCTCGCGGCCTTTGCTATCCACCAAGCTCAGGACCGAGCCAAGACCTGCCGGACCCGCGTCTACCGCCAGCACCAGCGGCGCCGTTGGGTCGAAATGCGCTAACACGCGCTCGCTAGCCAGCTCGCGCTTAATGCTCTCAAACGCAGCTTGCTGGCGCGCGCCCCATGTCCATTCCGCGCCGGCACGTAATAACTCATGTAACGGACTTAAAATGGCTGATGCGTTTGGAATGAAATTCCTATAGTAGTTAACCACACCCAGGAACCTTTTAATTCCTAGAACATTTTCAGGCGCCGGGGCCTTGAGTATAGCTTCTACTTTGGCAGGGCATGTCTTCAAACCGTGTCTATCAATTACGTACCCTAGGTATGTCACGTGATCTTGAAAAAAAAACACATTTGTCCTTTTGTAAACGTAACCCTGAATCGTTTAGTCGTTTCAAAACTTCCTGTAACCTATCTAAGTGTATTTCCCTAGTAGGCCCCGTGATGCAAACGTCGTCTAACCACACGCTCACGCCGTCCAACCCCGACAGTAACGTTTCCATGGCTTTTTGAAAAACTGCAGGGCCATTTGCCAAACCGTAAACCAGTCTTGTATATGAAAATAATCCCTTATGCGTATTAATTGTCGTCAGTTTCTGTGAAGCTTCCGTCAGTTTAAATTGATTATAGGCGTTGCTTAAGTCGAGTTTAGTATATTGAAGACCACCTCCTAATCTAGAAAATACCTCCTCGATTCTAGGCAACGGGTATTTATCAATTTTCAGATCTTTATTTAAGGTACATGAAAAATCACCTGCAATTTTCAATTTACCATTTTCTTTTAATACCGGAACTATCGGGGTGGCGTATTCCGAATTATTAACAGGTACTAGGATACCTAATGCAAGTAACCTATCTAATTCGGCACTTACCTTATCTTTCAAAGCAAAAGGTACTGATCGTGGCTTAAAAAACTTAGGCTTCACATCGTCTTTCAAATGTAGTTCCACTTCGAACTTGTTGAAACATCCTAAACTATCCGCCCAAATATCTGAATATTTATTTAAGAGATCTTGTACTTCGCCTGTACTAGAATTAACATTTTTGAAACTATAGTTCTCTGTAGTCAGACAAAAATTAAATTTTGACATAAAATCTCGGCCCAGAAGTGGTGGTCCGCCGTTAGGCACAACATAAAATCGAATTACATCGCTTTTGTTTTCAAACACTACGCGTGCCATAAAATATCCGAGCGGCGATATCTGGTGCCCCGTATAAAAACACATTTTTAAATCATTTTTACATAACTCATAAGAATTAAATTTTTGCTGATATAGTTTTTCAGACATGACAGAACATCCAGAACCCGTATCCAATTCCATATATAGGTTAAAATCGCACACACTAACAGACACTTTGAAAGGCTTACAATTTACGTACCTCATATTAAACATTTGGCATTCTTTACAGTTTTCGCATCCTTGACTTTCTTGCGATTCGGTACCAATATTGTGAAATCTTGATTTATGGACCGCGCACACCTTTTTGAGGTGTCCTTTTTGACCGCAATTCTGGCACTTGTAATTACGAAATCTGCACTTCGCCGCGTCGTGATGCTTCATCCCGCAAACCGAGCAACGCGGCCCGGCGTCGTCGTCCCTGCGGCCGCCCGCGCCGCTGACGCCGGCGCCGGCGCCGCGGCGCTCGACGCGCGTCTCGGCGCGATATAACGGCTCCTCCTTGACAACCTGCGCGCGCGCCTGCCGCGCGCACGCTGCCTGTTGTGCTATTTCGATTGCCTTCGACAGCGTCAACACTTTAGAATCACTTTCGAACAGACGATCGCGTTCCGGTCCCATATTGAAGCCTAGTACGAAACGATCTCGAAGCAACCCTTCCAATTCCGTACCGAAGTCGCAGTCGACCGCGAGCCCTCGCAGCCGTGCCGCCCAATCCTGGCTACTCTCTGCGCCTGATTTTGTCGCCTCAAAAAACTTGGCCCTGTCCGCGAAAGTCGAACGTTTAGGCGTGAAATGACCACTGAGTACTTCCACTAGCTCATTGAATGATTTTGTTTCTAGCTTGGCCGGGTGTACAAGATTACGAACCAGGCGGTATGACTCATCCGATAAATGAGTTAATAACACTGCACTTTTACAATCGTCCGCAATCTTATTCAGTTTTATGAACTGAGATAATCGTCCATAGAACACGTCCCATTCTTGCACCTTGTGATCGAAAATTCCAATACTCCCCACAAAGTTAGCCATTTTTGATTTTTGCACAACGCGGGTAGATCGTCCTCGTCGCCAGATGGTATGTCGCAAGGTGAAGGAGAGAAACAACCGTACTTCACTGTAGCTAGTTTATTACTGGTTCCATGTGGGTAATGCGCTTACATATATTCCACTTGTCCTTTGTTTGATCCAGAAGCCCCAATATAACCCCAGAAGTACTAAGTTACAACAGGAGATTGTTCGACAAGGGGCTAAAATAAGACATTCTTATACGACGGCGAATCTGTGCTCCTCGCTGCCGTCCTTCGTGGTGTCCGTGACTGCTGCTACGCAGGCGTTGGCTTTAATCGAGCTGTATAACGCGCCGCAACATCGGTACAAGGTGATAGAAATATCTTGTGATTGACCCAGAAGCCCCTATATCACCCTACAATCAATATACAGTACTTAATGGCAGCAGGAGATTGTTTGAAAAGGGGCTAAAATAAGACACCTGGTTCGCCGTTGCCCTCCTTCGTGGTGTCCGTCACCGCCGCTACGCAGGCGCTGGCTTTGATCGAGCTGTATAACGCGCCGCAACATCGGTACAAGGTGAGACAACTGAACACTTACAATGATTGATCCAGAAGCTCCAATATCACCCTACTATAGTATTCTTCGGTACACTCTTTTCTTTAGACGACCCGGGACCCGTTTGACGACGCGTCGCTACTCTCGTGGAGTCGCATTCCGTGAGCATTCACTGACTGTAGACGACACTGGCTTTGATTTGGTCGGTCCATCTCATTCGCGTTCTTCTAGCTCTGACACCTTCCACTCTCCCTTGAACACCGAGGCGTTCTATGAACGTTCCTTCCCGCCGAGACAATTGTCCAAAGAAGTTGAGGATGCGGGATTTCACGACATAGAGCGGACGACCTCCCTTCTATATTACACTAGCGACCCGCCCCGGCTTCGCACGGATGCAATGCTGATAAATTATGCATGTATTATACATATAAACCTTCCTCTTGAATCACTCTATCTATTAAAAAAACCGCATCAAAATCCGTTGCGTAGTTTTAAAGATTTAAGCATACAAAGGGACATAGGGACAGAGAAAGCGACTTTGTTTTATACTATGTAGTGATAGTGATTACTAAGGGACAATATTAGACTGCTTGACATTGTTATACGGCTGGCGAACTTGGTTCGCCGCTGCCATCCTTTGTGGTGTCCGTGACTGCCGCTACGCAGGCACTGGCTTTAATCGAGCTGTATAACGCGCCGCAGCATCGGTACAAGGTGAGACAACTGAACACTTGTCCTATGATTGATCCAGAAGTCCCAATATCATCCTATATTTTTTACGCTTTCAACACCCATATTTCCGCCATTCTGAAAAAAATCGTTAGAACTAAGTCACCAATAAAATTCTAAATAATTATCGAACATTTTACGAGAATCGGTTGAAAAACCTGTACGCGAGAACATCGTGACATACGAAAAGTAATAAGTAATTTTGGCCAAGCTATAACAGACACGCCTCGCTCGATAGGTGACACTAACTTGTCAATTATTTTAGTACCTATCTCTATCAGCCACAGGCCTCAACTGCTAAACATAGGCCTCCCATAGCTCGCCACAGGGTGCGATCCTGTGCCGACCCCATCCATCGACTCCCTGTGACCCTAACGAGGTCATCTATCCACCTAGTAAGGTTATTGTAAAGGCGAAAGTTTGTGAGTGTGTTTATGTGTACGTTTGTTACTTCACGGTCAAACGGTTGGACCAATATTGATACATTTTAGTATAAAGATAGCTGACACCCTGGATTAACACGCTACTTTTATCCCGAAAAATGTAGTGTTCCCGTGGGCTGAGCGGGCAACACCGCGAGGCGCAGCTAGTTTTAGTATAAGAGAAGCCACCCGCCCCGGCTTCGCACGGGTACAATGCTGATAAATTATGCACGTATTATACTTACATATAAACCTTCCTCTTGAATCACAATCTATTAAAAAAACCGCATCAAAATCCGTTGCGTAGCGTAGTTTTAAACATTCTAGCATACATAGGGACAGATAGCAGGAAGCGACTTTGTTTTATACTATGTAGTGACGCATAATTTCACTCAGTCGCTGTATGGACCGTGTGGCCTAATGGATAAGGCGTCGGACTTCGGATCCGAAGATTGCAGGTTCGAGTCCTGTCACGGTCGAATCTATTTATGAATCTTTTTAACTATTTAATAAAAACGGGGAGATCCCCAATTCATCGGCGCCTTGGGATCTTTTTTTATGTGTCCCCGATTACGTAAGTAATTTTTTTTTAATGGTGCTACTTATAGTCTTACTAGGTCCCATTGTTATCAGATCAAGATATGATGATGGGATCCAAGGATCCTACCCATCGTGATTTGGATATTTGTAGGGGCCCGTACCCGTTTTATTTTGTTATTTTTTTTATACTACACCCGACGATAAGCCGATGTTAGTTACCGCCATGTTACCGCCGCCTATGGACGCTTGCGACGCCAGCAGCATCACACGCGCGTGGCCGACCCTTTAAGAACCTATTTACTCCCCTCTTAAAGAACCGCATACTGTAGCCCCCGGGACACCTCGACAGCTCATACATACGATATGTATTTTCGAAATGACGTTATAACAGGCTTCGAAGTATCACGTTTCGGGCGGAACAGCTCAAGAGAACTGTAAAGGAATAACAAAAAAATTTTAAGACAGGCCGGGAAGTAATTTTTATAAACATGGCGGCTGTGTTCATGAACAGGCTAAACAGCAGATTTTTTTTCCTGAGTGGGTGTATTTTTATAAATAATAAATAAATATCGGACAACCTCACACAAATCTATCTAGTCCCAAATTAAGCTCAAGAAGGCTTGTGTGATGGGTACTAGATGACGATATACGTACGTAATAGGAGCAATAAATTGAAATATAGATTCTACTTTTCAAATTGAACAACATTTGTTTAGCAACATTAATAAAAAGTCAGAATTATTTCATTTTCATTTCACAAATTAAATAGTATTTTCAAAGTACGTCGTCCAATGTTGACATTCCCTGAGCATTGACATAGCTGTCACTCTATTAATATCGGACATTTCGCAATACATTGCTTCTTTGTTTACACATTATTCTACAAAATATCATTTAATACAGGTTATTTTCAGAAGTTGCTTAAAACAAATGTTGTTTAGTTTCAAGGGAAGAATCTATGTTTTTATTTATTGCTCCTGTTACAGGCCAAACCCGGTATATATATGAGTATGTAGGGTACTTGCTGTTAAATGACTACGACGAGATTTAATCTGTCTATAACTTTATCTTTTTTTTCAGGCGGACGTCTACCTATTACCAAAGAAAATGGACGAATACGTAGCCAGCCTCCATCTACCGACCTTCGACGCTCACCTCACCGAACTGAGCGACGAACAAGCAAAGTACCTAGGTCTTAACAAGGTCGGCCCGTTTAAACCTAACTACTATAGGTACTAGCATAGAGGGAAAATAGCCCCTGAGTGAGCTGTTGCTATAAATGATTACAGTGATCGGACTAGGGTGTGCTATTTGGGGTGAATGACCTTAAGTGCTATATTTAATATGGATATGTTCTGGGGATTACCGGATCCGGTACTCGTATTGACATAATTATTAATTCGAGGTTTAGGAATATTTAATAAAAAAATAAATGGTTTTTGTTAGTTATTATTGTACAACGTTTATTTAACAATAACTTTCAAAAATATTAACAATTTTACCAACTTTTACAATATCTACAAGTGTTTACAATTAATGCAATATATATAATTATCACAGTCATGTGGAATGAGTTTGTTTCTACATATAACATATAACAAATGATAAATATATATTTTGGAACACATATATGACACAATAATCTCGGGATTAAGTCATACCCATATTATTTTGTCGTTACTAAGTTCCGGGAAATAGCACACCCTAGTCCGATCATGATTACAGTATCCCGGGGTCACTGATGCAAGATCGGTCTAGTGTTAAGTCTTTGGTGCGCCGAAAATCACGGGTATGGTGATTAGTGATATGATGGGATCCATCTTCATTACGCAAATGTTTCATAGAATGTTCCGTTTCATAGTTTTTTTTTATAAATGTTTAAAGTGTCATCCTATAAATTAGGTTAGGTTACGTTCGTTTTATGACAATCCAAAATATTTTGGTTTCAGAGGATAACTAAACTAAATGTTTACAATGAAGCGAAAAACTGAAAAATGTAATGGTTCGGACAGGATTCGAACCTGCGTTTCCAACGGCTTTCCGGGCCAACACGGGTTAAATTAACGGGGGTTGAATTTTCCAATTTTTCGCTTCATTGTAAACATTTGGTTTACGTTAGCAGACGTTACTGCTTTAATAAAAAATAATAACTAAACTAAATTTAGAAATTTAGAACAACCCTTACAGAAATAACTGGTCATCAGGAGACGCTCATTCACTGTAATAATGTTACTAAAACTGAACATAAACTAAAAATGACTGATGTCTATGAAATGTAGCATTTTATGATTTTGTCATGCGAAATGCTACTTTAAGACTGCGCCCAGCGTTTGCGACTGAACCATAGAGGGCGGGGAATGCGTATTTAGATGGGCGCGCGGCCGCCATAGTAAAAATGTATGGAGAATTAAAAGCACTTTTTCATAAATCTGGCACTTTAATACCAAACATAATTGAAATATTTGATGCGGACAAATTGTAACGTCTTTTTTTGAACTGAAAATCAGAATAGATTTCCATTGTTAAAGTATAAAAAAACACTTAACGCCTGCTTAGGATTTTACAGTTTTCGTCCAACTTCACTTTATTTTCTAGGGTAATATATTAATAATCTTATAATTTTTCCACGGAGAAGTTGTTAACACATTCTTCGAAGTGCTAAATATGTAGTTAAGCAACACTAGGTAGTTGTATGTTTGTTCGGGTGAAATCTTGCAACTCAATTTTGAAGCAGATATCGTCAACCGATTGAGCTGAAATTTTGCATACTTACTTTACTTTGATGACAATACAATAATATGGTACCATGGGGCTGATCTGATGATGGAGCCGGAAGGCGGCCATAGGAACTCTATAATAGAAAAAGCAATCCTACCGAGCTTGGGCTCTTTAGAATCGTCTCAGTGAGCATTTGATGGATATCCAAAGAAAAGTACAGTAGTCGGCTATAAAAGCTTGCCACTAAAATGCCATTTTTGACAGAAACTTATTGTTTTATATTATAATCATATGTGTAAGTTTATTTAGGTATATTTAAGGTTTTGTTTTTTTTTTGCGTAATTAGCCTCTGTGCATTTTTAATAGTTTTGCCTATCTTCTTGGGTCTTTTCTGCTCTCTCTCATTTTCTCAAATGTTTACTGGAAGAAATCCCTAACAGGGATAAGTTTGCCTTTGTACATATAATTCGTTTAATGTCCTTGCTATATATATGGGTGAATCACTCTTAAGTGCACCTTGTTGCTTGCTTACGCAAAATTTGTCCCTCGTACACTAAGCATTTTTCTATGAAACAGTATGAAGATGTCACTTGGACAACGGGGACAGAGAGTAAACAACACAAAAAAGTTGATTCACCCATATATATATTTTTATGTACAATAAAGAGTTTACATACATACACACATACTTAGTGTGAAGTGATCACGTGGGTTTACCCTTGAAATTTCGACAAACGTTTAACCGAATTTCAGTTCAAAGTCAACGGTACGCATTTTTTCATTTGATCGAATATTCATTACATCGAACAATTAAATGGTGTATTTTTATAACACCGATTTTTAATCTATAGAAATATTATTTATTATATACTTTATTTCGCAGTTCTTTATTTCATATTTTATTATTCCATATTTTATTATTTTGTTTTTAATTTTACATTGTAGAAAATCATTTCAGTATTTATCATTCTACAACTTCAATGAATTATGTGAGGAACTAAACGCAATGCGCTCGCGGACGGATGTGGGTAGATATTATGTTTTATGTGTGTACCCTTTTGTTTGCCTATGTATGCGAGCCGTTTCGTTTTTGGGGTCATAAAAAAATAACCCTAACCTAACCTAACCAACCTATGTCTGCGAGCCGTTTCGTTTTTGGGGTCATCAAAAAAAAATAACCCTAACCTAACTTAACCAACCTATGTCTGCGAGCCGTTTCGTTTTTGAGGTCATCAAAAAAAAAAAACCCTAACCTAACCTAGCCAACCTATGTCTGCGAGCCGTTTCGTTTTTGGGGTCATAAAAAAAAATAACCCGAACCTAACCTAACCTACCTATGTCTGCGAGCCGTTTCGTTTTTGGGGTCATAAAAAAAAATAACCCTAACCTAACCTAACCAACCTATGTCTGCGAGCCGTTTCGTTTTTGGGGTCATCAAAAAAAAATAACCCTAACCTAATAACCTAACCAACCTATGTCTGCGAGCCGTTTCGTTTTTGGGGTCATAAAAAAAAATAACCCTAACCTAACAACCAACCTATGTCTGCGAGCCGTTTCGTTTTTGGGGTCAGAAAAAAAAAATAACCCTAACCTAACCTAACCAACCTATGTCTGCGAGCCGTTTCGTTTTTGGGGTCATAAAAAAAAATAACCCTAACCTAACCTAACCAACCTATGTCTGCGAGCCGTTTCGTTTTTGGGGTCATCAAAAAAAATAACCCTAACCTAACCTAACCAACCTATGTCTGCGAGCCGTTTTGTTTTTGGGGTCATCAAAAAAAAATAACCCTAACCTAACCTAGCCAACCTATGGCTGCGAGCCGTTTCGTTTTTGGGGCCATAAAAAAACATAACCCTAACCTAACCTAATCAACCTATGTCTGCGAGCCGTTTCGTTTTAGGGGTCATGGAAATGAATGAGTTGTATAATAATACCTCGATGAAATAATATAAATTATTTGATGTTCTGTCTTTAAAATAATCTATTAAATGTAATTTTAAGCATTTAAAATTCCTTATAACATAGCTCTAATAATTGTTATAATATGTAATGAATAGTCGATGAAGCCATAATACTCCAAGAGATAATATTTATACTGAATATTCTGTGAATCGTTTTCGATGAAATGAAATTCGATGAAAAGTTTGTCGAGATTTCAAGGGGCACCCGATCACGTGACATGACCGAAATTACGCGACTCAAATTACACTCGTCTGACTTCACCCTAATAGTTATACTGCCGTGTAACAGTAAAAGGTCGTATCTCTATACGGATGTCATATTAAGATACGTCTTTTTACCGTAGCATGGCAGAATTTTCCGATGCGCCTGGGAATCATGTATAATTTTAATTTGAGAAGCTGTTAGTATACTATTGGGTTTTGGTACGAAATGAAGCTAAGACTGCGCCGAGCGAAATGTGGAAAATAGGCAGTTGCCGTTAAGTAGACAACGTCAACACTAGGTAGTTGTTTAATCTAACATACATTAAACATACAATGCAAGTTAATAAAAAGCTTGTAAAAAGTAAGTAAGACAAAAATTACGCGACTCAAATTACGCGCGTCTGGCCTCAGTCTTACAAAAATATGACGCATTGATCTACCTCGACGTTTCGGACGTTTTATTACGCCCATTTTCTCGAAGGTTAGGTTAATAGGTTAAAGAACGGAATATAGTAAGCCTAAAAGAAAGGCTGGAAGGCCTTGTAGAGACCTAGGTTATAGTTGCAGTGAAGTTCTGCTAGATGGCGTTGTTGTATTTTAGAATGGGGATATTGATTTTATAACCAGGTTTAAGCTTGAACTTAACTCGAATATTGCTGCGGTTGTATTTATTATTAGTTACGAATGAGAATATTTTATTCGCCAAAATAGTTACGAAACTGGAAAATTTCGTAAGTCGTTTCGTTTTCCTACCTAGAGAGTCACGGACTGAGGCAGATTAAATTAGTATTTGTTTATTGTCTCTAAGAGACAGATTCAAGTGCCAGTTACTTAAAAACTATTCTAGCCACACCCCGTTTGTACTCCAAGTCTAGCAATAAAAATAATGAATATCCAGTCCGTCACTCACGAAATATTCTTGTTTCGTAACTGGTTATGAAGCAGCATGTATAATAATTACCGTATATATATATTATATTATTCCCGCGATTTTGTAATGATAGCCATCTAGCGGAATTTCCACACAACTAAACAGGAGAAAGAGTTGGAAACCACACGTAGTTGTATTAAGTAAAATTGTAAGTGCAATTCCATGAATCCATGAATTGAAGTAGTTTTTCATTTGAATTTGAAATGCACCATTGCTTTGGTTGGCATATAGTAAGTTTATTTCGGCAAGAATTAGAAGTTACCAGTATAGCTGCCAAAATGTTATTTCTATGTGTGCGGTTCGGAAATTCGGATGCCTTTATACATTAACTTCTGCGTCGCCGAATCCATACAAAGCTTAGGTAGGTATATAAGCATCCGGTTTTCAGATCCCTGTTTATGTATGTATATAATATTAGTTGGGTGCCATTGCTTTTTTACTGTTTTGCTATTGATCGTATTGTACCAAAAATTTGATTATAATATATTTGAGATGAAAATGAAAATAAGGGTTATGCTCACATGCCTCATATCAAAATACTTAAGTAATAGAGCGCCTTACGATGAAAGCACGCCATGTAAAAAAGCCACTGATTCATTGAGATGAATAGTTTTTATCAAAGTTACCCCGGTACATAAGTTTCGTAAAGATACACATGTCAAATAGGTGGATATAAATAGTCGGGAGTTATATTTTTTGTTTAAAAAAATTGGGCAAGTGCGAGTCGGACTCGCGCACCGAGGGTTCCGTACAAACACTTTTCATCCTTAAGTGGTTAAGTTAAGTTTGCACCTGGTATGTATAGCGCCCCATACAAATGAGGTGCAAAGTTAACGCAACCAACCCGTTTGTTGTATGGGAGCCCCCCTTAAATATTTATTTTATTTTATTTTTAGTATTTGTTGTTATAGCGGCAATAGAAATACATCATCTGTGAAAATTTCAACTGTCTAGCTATCACCGTTCTTGAGATACAGCCTGGTGACAGACGGACGGACGGACGGACGGACGGACGGACGGACGGACGGACGGATGGACGGACGGACGGACGGACAGCGAAGTCTCAGTAATAGGGTCCCGTTTTTACCCTTTGGGTACGGAACCCTAAAAACCCCGTCTTTTTCTGTATATTCTTGGTATAAGTTATTTGCGGGTAACTTAAAATTTAGTCAAGACTATAATTTTTTTTTTAACAATACTTGACATAAAATTGTAAAATTGTGATGTATGCATATTTATTTGCAATTTTGTAACAATAAATATTAGCGAAATTAGCTTAGTTAGTGAATGTACAAATGAAACGATATTAATAAATATAGAAAGTGCGTTAGCTTAAAAACATAATATAACATGATATTATTTACTAGTTGAGTACCTACAAATTTGTTTAAATTTATTTTTTTCGATTTTTTTCAGTATTGTAAACATTTAAAACCAATATTAGTATTAATCGTAACTGGTTGCAACGTTGTTTGTCAAGTACCAAATATAATGTGAAAACTACCAGAACTCCTAAGCCAAATAAGTTAGTGCAAAATGTGTAAAATGCTGTTTCATTTTATTTTGCCGCGTTTTCGGCAGAGAATAACCTCACACCAGATAATAAATAGGTATGTATCCATTCAAACCACTATCGTAACTGGTAATGACTTTTATGTGGTCAAGTCTCGAAAAGACCTTTCTACTTTTGAAAATTATTTATACTTGGCTTTTTTTTCTAGTTACCAAAGTGGACAATATCATAATATTCTCAGTATTAATAAAACCGTTTAAAAATTACGTTTTTGTAACTCTTCTTTTGATGACTATCTGAATCCAACACTGTACTAATTTTATCAACAGTTAATTATGTGATTTCTAAATAGGAAAAATAAAAGAAAAAAATACTTTTTAATGTAACTTATGTGAGTTACGATAGAGTACTAAAAGGATCTTGTGATGAAGCCTGTTGATGCGTTGATGTAGCTTACCTGCGATGCGGATCAGAACTTGGAAATTTTCCCTTCGTGTGTCTTTTAAAACAATATATTATAGATTTTCACTAAAAGACTATGAAAACTGATGGACTATGAAAGCTGATGGAAAGAAACGAATTTGTAACATTATGGTTCAATGATAATCTAATCTGTGTGCAAATATTTTTTTAAAGGTTATGTGTACTCCAAATATTACATTCCGATTTATAAAGTAATGAGAGATTCAATTCAATTCCATAATAACTTAACAAAAGACGATTGCAATTTATTGGTATATATTTGAAACCTACAGGTTAACTTCAATTTGTTATTGGTAATTTTTGTTTCAAGAACTACTAGAAATTGACAAAATTCACGCAGAAAACTGTTTTCTTTTTTCAACTTATTTTCGACTGCACGCAATTAAAGCATGAAATAGATATGTTACTATCTAGAACTCAGGGAAAAGTATTATTCACTTTAAAAAGTTGGTTAACAATATATTTGTCATAATATGAAGAAATACATTTTAGAATGTATAATGCCTTTGATACAAAGATCAAAGCGCAAAGAAAAATTGAAAATGCGTACATAACCTGGCGGTAGAGACCGGGAACCGAACCCGGTACCTCTGGATTACCGGTCCAACGTGTAAACCTTTCCACCACCCTAACTCCAGATAAGTTTTCGAATATTTTGTTACGCTTTATGTGTTGATTGTTTATTTGAAAGGCTTTATATATAAGGCCTCTTAAACACCAACGTTGTCAAATATGTACACCGCATGTGGCCGGGCGTTCCTTTTTTTTACCTTTAGTGCGAAAGGTACTATTAGTGAAAATGCCTAAACCAAGGATTAGTAGCCGAGTTAAGATATTGTTGCAATGTTTTAATAAATAAAGGTTTTTGAAAAATGATTGTGTTGTTTTATTGTTGACTTCGCTATACTCTTCGCTATAGGTCTGTTCGCCGATTTCACTATCGGGACAATGATCATTGAGTCAATATCCTGCTGAGCAGTATAGTAGCGTGTGGAACTCGAAGAATGTGGAGATGTGACGGGAATGAAATAAGAAGTTGCACGAAGTCTTCAATTTGTTTGTATTATCTTTATAATAACACTATACAAATTAAAATGACAATTACACTTATATTTATGGATTAAATTAACACAGACGGAAAACCTACGTGTGTTCTCTAGAACGGGGGGAGGACGAAGAGACAGATAAAGCAACTGTCAGACACAAGTCAAATGACAGCAGCGGCTTAAGTTCAAGTAATGTATGTACTACACTGATACAGTTCAAGTAGACACTTGTTATCATATATTTCTAACATATCCCACATGGCGGTCAGCGATCAACCTTCTTGGATTCAGTAGAACGTCGAGCCCTCAGACCCATTGGTGATGCTTTGCTGCTGGCCGGCTGGGAGCATCTTCCAGAGCCTCAAACTTCGCCGCAAAGTTGCCAGCTTATCTGTTTTCTATCGGATATATTTTGGAGAGTGTGCGCAGGAATTGCGCGATTTAATCCCACCATCCCCGTTTCAAAATCGGACAACCAGGCGAGGGGAGTGATTTCACCCTTATGTTGTCAGTTTACCACTCATTCGCACGCAGCGATTTGCTTCATCATTTCTAATGCGAACCGCTAAGGAATGGAACTCGCTCCCATCAAGCGTATTTCCAGAAAATTTTAATTTAGGTATATGCAAGGTAAGAGTGAATAGGCTATTACTGAACCGGCGAGCTACACCCTCGACCCCGTAGTCACTTTCCATCAGGTGATACTGAGGCCAATCGCCGGTTAGTTTATGAATAAAAAAATAACCTATCGCTAAATGTGGCTATTATTTTTATTAAAGCAGTAACGTCTGCTAACGTAAACCAAATGTTTACATTAAAGCGAAAAATTGAAAAAAAAAAACCTATATTTGGCTGTAGCACATCGTTACTATCGTTTCTCAACACAATCTGAGACGATGGTGCCAATTATTTATAAATCTATATCCTTACGGTAGATGGCGCTACGATGCCACACTAAGGCATCTAGAAGTAACTGGTTGAAAAATTCAACGGCTCTGGCATCAGTTTCGGTGGTCCCGTTGGTAGGACGCCCGTGTTGGCCCGGAAAGCCGTTGAGACGCAGGTTCGAATCCTGCCTGAACCTGGTGGCTATATTTAGCGATAAACTAATCCTTATCGCTAGGGACTTTTTTAGATTCGTTTTCGATATTTACCTACAAAATTTATTCTAAGGAATCCCCTGATCCAAGGATTAGCTTAAGATAACGGTTTTAATATAATATTATTATGCACAAAGGCCGATTACCCGAAAAAATTAGGCGCATTGGTAAATCAGGCTACGGATTAAAACATAGGACTTTATCGGGAACGTAGGGGTCACCAAGATGAAGTAGGCAGAGTGAAGTTAGATTAGTTTAATGACTATTCACAAAGTAAATGTATAAAAGAGTGCGTGTGCGCTATTTAGAAAGCCAAGATGGAAGTATGAGTGTTGCCACTCTTACATAGTTCTTTTTTTTTATTACATGACCATGGAATCAGTGTCCTTCATTCGATTACATAGTTATGGTACAGTAGTATTGCTACAATATAATAAGATGGCGTTTGAGATAGGCATTTAAACGCCACACCTTCATCATCATCATGATATCAGCCGATAGACGTCCACTGCTGGACAAAGGCCTCACCCAAAGTCCTTCAAAACGAACGGTCACAGCGCCGATCATCCAATTTCTGCTCGCGATCCTGACCAGATCGGTCCACCTTGTTGGTGGTATTCCCACGCTGCGTCTTCCGGCCGGCTGTCGACACTCAAGAGTAGTTCTGCCCCAACGGCCATCGGTGCTACGAGCAATGTGCCTCGTCCACTGCCACTTAAGTTTGGCGACTGTCTGAGCTACATCCACAAGTTCCACAACCTTGGTTCTATTGCGTACCTACTTATCGCATCATATCGGATTCGATCCCCCCATGAAATTCCGAGCATAGCTCGCTGCCGTGATTTTTTTTAAAGGCGGCCTTCTGCTTACTTTGTCTATGTAAAAGACTGCCTTTTAGTGAATGACGGCAGGCTCGCTCCATTGCCCTTTGAGTAACTTTGAGCCATTCTTATGTATGAGGCCCATTGTGAGCGACCACGTTTCCGTGCCGTATGTCATCACTGGCAACACACATTGGTTAAAAACGTTCATCTTAAGAGGCCTTATTCCTTTTTAAATGCTGATTGTTTTAGACATTTTCCGCCATGATCAAACATGTTTCTTAACATATTATTTTTACTACCTAGAGCTATTGGGATTTATTGGGATATATTTGAAACCTACAGTTTGAATTTTTCATTGATAATTTTTGTTTTAAAAACTACTCGAAATTAACAAAATTCACGCGGAAAATTAGTATTTTCAACTTATTTTCGACTGCAGGCAATAAAAGCATGAAATGTATGAGGAGTGTCTTTTCAAAAGGACTTATTTTTGTTTCATAGAGAAATAAGCCCTTTTGAAAAGACACTCCTCATATATGTTACTACCTAGAACTCGGAGAAAAGTATTTTTCACTTCAAAAAGTTGGCTTAAATTATCAATATATATTTGTCATAATATGAAAAAAAAAAAAAAATTAAGAGGAATAAGGCCTCTTAAGACACCGCGGTATTTAGGACGAGAAGATATTCTGCACCTTCTTGTACCGTTACCATGAGTTTAGTGACCGTACTCGTTAGCGACTCCGTAAACGATTTGTATGGAGAATTGTAGTTCTACAAAGTGGTCTACATTAATGATCTTTCTCGAGCTACGACACATAAATGTATATTATTTGCCGATGATACCACTTTACTTGTGAAAGGTGATGACATTAAATCATATGAATCAAATGTAAATAAGGCTTTAGCAGACATAAATAACTGGACATGTAGTAATAATTTAAACATAAATATGTCAAAAACATACTATATTCAATTTCATTCATATAATAATAATCCAATGCAATTAGATATAAATTATAATAATCTTCCCATAGCGAAAGCAGATTCTATTAAGTTCTTGGGACTACATGTAGATAAACATTTAAATTGGAAGAATTACATCGATTATGTTTGTTCGAGATTAGACAGATTTGTATATGCGTTAAGGAAATTAAGGAACACTGTTAATGTTCAGGCAGCTACCACAGCCTATCATGGCTATGTTTCATCAGTCCTCAATTATTGCCTATTACTATGGGGCAATTCTGTAGACGCTGAAAGGGCATTCTTACAGCAGAAAAAGTGTATTCGTGCCATAGCTAAAGCGTGGATAACAGATAGCTGTCGGCCACTCTTTAAGAAATTTAATATCTTGCCACTGCCATGTATGTATATAAAAAAAGCATGCATACATGTAAAATGCCATCCACAATTATTTAAAAACAGATGTGATGTTTTTGTGGGTAGACAAAGAGCCCAATATCAGAATCTTCTGTATCAACCTCCATCTCGCACAGCGATTTACAAGAAAAATGCCTACAATATGTGCATAATTATATATAATAGTCTACCGGAGGATATTAAATTATTACAGGGTACTGATTTTAAAAAAACAATTACCAAATTTCTATCCGAACATTGTTTCTATAGCGTCAACGAATTTTTGGGACATAAAAGGCAGAATATAGAATCATACTATTAAATTGTATCTACATATGCGTTTAGAATTTTTTATATTATTCATACTGTGACATTTAAATTATAATTATGCTCTGCTCTCTATTTATTTTGATATAATCATACTGTGACATTGACATTATTATAGCCTAGTAAATTATTATTATTGTTATTGTTAATGTTACATGTTTTATTTGTTTTAATTTGTGAATCGGATTTGATTTTGCATGTCGACATCGTTCGATAGAATACTGGACTATGTAATAATTACAATAAGACCTTGTACCTAAGCTTAAGTATTCCTGCAAATAAACCATTCTATTCTATTCTATTCTATTCTATTCCATTCTATTCTATTCTATTCTATTCTATTCTATTCTATTCTATTCTATTCTATTATATTCTATTCTATTCCATTCTATTCCATTCTATTCTATTCCATTATATTCCATTCTATTCCATTCTATTCCATTCTATTCCATTCTATTCCATTCTATTCCATTCTATTCTATTCTATTCCATTCTATTCCATTCCATTCCATTCCATTCCATTCCATTCCATTCCATTCCATTCCATTCCATTCCATTCCATTCCATTCCATTCCATTCCATTCCATTCCATTCCATTCCATTCCATTCCATTCCATTCCATTCCATTCCATTCCATTCCATTCCATTCCATTCCATTCCATTCCATTCCATTCCATTCCATTCCATTCCATTCCATTCCATTCCATTCCATTCCATTCCATTCCATTCCATTCCATTCCATTCCATTCCATTCCGTTCCGTTCCGTTCCGTTCCGTTCCGTTCCGTTCCGTTCCGTTCCGTTCCGTTCCGTTCCGTTCCATTCCGTTCCATTCCGTTCCGTTCCGTTCCGTTCCGTTCCGTTCCGTTCCGTTCCGTTCCGTTCCGTTCCATTCTGTTCCATTCCATTCCATTCCATTCCATTCCGTTCCATTCCGTTCCATTCCATTCCATTCCATTCCATTCCATTCCATTCCATTCCATTCCATTCCATTCCATTCCATTCCATTCCATTCCATTCCATTCCATTCCATTCCATTCCATTCCATTCCATTCCATTCCATTCCATTCCATTCCATTCCATTCCATTCCATTCCATTCCATTCTATTCTATTCTATTCAATTCTATTCTATTCTAATCACTAGGGACGCAGTGTTATTCCCCGTGCAATTCGTTAACGCTGTCGCTAGAGAGTACAGTCACGTCAACTCATGGTAAAGGCCGGTTCACACGTATTAAGTTGTCAAGTAATTAACTAAATTTTAACTTAATTTTTAGCGACTTAAAGCGTGTAAACAATTAATTTAGTTATAAGTTAGGTACAAGGTAAAATTTAGCGTGCAAGTAAACAAGTAGATTAAAATTTTGTCTATATTTCGGTTAAGTGGGTGGGCCTGAATTATGACTTGACATGCTTGGAAAGACACAATTTAGTTAAATATTACTTAAGTGTATAAGTCTGGCGGAGCAGTCGCATTCGAATTTCGTATTTCGTGAGCGTTTGAAGAACTTTTTTGAAATCAAAATGTCGAAGTGGTCGGAAGACACTACAGTAAAGTTTATTGAAGGATACATACAGCGCGATTGTCTGTGGAATAAAAGAAGCCTTAATTATAGGAATAAGCAAGCAAAACAACAAGGGACTGCCGATATAGTGTTGGCCATGGCGATACCTAATTTCGGTGTCAAGGAAGCCGAATCAAAGATTAAAAGTGTCCGATCATCATCTCGGGCTAACTTATGAGCTTAACTAATTCGAACGTGTAAACGCTTGCTTAAAATTAAGTCGCTTAAAATTTAGTTAAAATTTAGTTCATTACTTGACAACTTAATACGTGTGAACCGGCCTTAAGGGTGTATTGAACGCTGTCCTTCCGAGTTGGATTCGACGAGAGACCTCTTTTTCTAAATACCTATCCAACTGGATTGTTTGTCCCATCCCAGGTAGGTAGATATAGATACAAAGGACTTAATCCCCAGTAACGTGGTCGGAATGTTAGTTTAACCGTTTCAACGCCACAGTCGTCATGTTATGACATCGGAAAATACCTACGCTGATGCCGCTGTCACATGACGTCCAAGTTTAAATATAAATAATGTATGTATGTATGTATGTAAACACTTTATTGTACATAAAATCAAGAAAAACAAACAAATAATTTAAGTTAGTTTAGCCACAATTTATCTGCTTTGGTAGGGTTGACTGGTAGACAAAGCCTCATGGGATTTTAGTACGTTCGCCTTTTGTACGATAAGTTTCTCTTTTGTGCAATAAGAAATAAATAATGGAGAAATTTCAGTTCCATTTCCTTTCCCATGAATTATTCATTGGACCATTGTTAAATTATTCGATGCATTATAACACTTTATACCTACTCTCGCGGTTTGTAAATATAATTAAAACTTTTTGTTTACTGCGATATTTTTCAATTAAAACTTGTTGAATCGGGTTAATCGTGGTATTTTTGATTTACCTTAATTGCCTGACGTTTCGACACGGTTGCAAGTGCCATGGGTAGTCGCAGATAAACTGATAAAAGTGATAAAACAGTGAGTTGTTACTAGAGGTGTCAGCCAAATGTAGGTATGTCGAAACGACAGGCAATGAGGGCAAATCAAGAATATCGCGATAAACCCGATTCAACAAGTTTTAATTAGTCAATGCATTCTAAGGAATCCCCCCGGCGTTTATCCGATTAGCTCTGATAACGGTTTTATTGTTCAGTTTCCACAAATATGGCCGTCTGAATCAGAGTCGAGGAAAAAACCAAAGATAGTGGAAATTACGCGCGGGTTTGGTTACAAAATCTACCTACAATACAATTAACAAGATTTCATAATTTTAAGATTAATAATATTTTATTGTTTTCTAGTCCGCTTAGGAAGACGTTATCAATGTTTTTATATTTATTCTAAGATGACTAATTTTAACATTCATTTATTAAAATTTACTCATTCACTTAGCCGGTGGCTGACTCTGCATCGACATAGTTAAAAAAGCGAATGCCTTTGAGCTTGAAATTAATGACAGCTTATTTTTTTTCGCGGATTGGTCTAAGACTACGATGTCACACTAAGGCATGCAAGAAGCAACTGGTTGAAAAACTCAATGGCTCTGGCATCAGGACGCCCGTGTTGGCCCGGAAAGCCGTTGGAGACGCAGGCCCATACCCTGCCTGAACCATTAAATGTTTAAATTTTTCGCAGCTGTTGGTTTACGCTAGCAGACGTTAATTGCTTTAATAATAAGTTTCTGTCAAAAATTACATTTTAGTGGCAAGCTTTTATAGCCGACTGTACCTACCTACTTTTCTTTGGATATCCATCAAATGCTCACTGAGACGATTCTAAAGAGCCCAAGCTCGGTAGGATTGCTTTTTCTATTATAGAGTTCCAATGGCCACTTTCCGGCTCCATCATCAGATCAGCCCCATGGTACCATATTATTGTATTGTCATCAAAGTTAAGTAAGTAGGTATGCAAAATTTCAGCTCAATCGGTTGACGATATCTGCTTCAAAATTGAGTTGCAAGATTTCACCCGAACAAACATACATTAAACATACAATGCAAGTTAATAAAAAGCTTGTAAAAATAAAAATAATAACAATTACGTACCTATGTATGTTCACTTGTAATAACTGGGTCGAAATATTTACAATTTATGAGTGGATTTATGAATAATTGTTATTGCGTAGATTAACTCATCCGTTGATAACGCGATAAAGGTTTGTTTAAATAAGGAACTGATTCAGATACTATGATCAGTTTAAGTCACGTACGTACTTGAAAGAAAATATGTACAACATAGTGTTCGGTAAGAAGTCATTGTTACTAGTTTGGTGGGCGTTTAAAAAAAAAGTGAATGTTTTTTCAGTAAATTGATTTTTGATTTTAAAATTCAATTCGAATGTACAAACTATTCTATATACTTATAGAGTCCTTTGTACATTTGAACATTTTGAACCTCTTACAAAAAAAATGTCCCATAAAGTGTGTTTATTTTCCTGTGCGTCACGTTCGTCGACAAAAAAAGACTTCCGTACAAAAAAGTGACGATCTGGAATGGAAACTATCGGACACTTTCTTTATATGGTTTTAATGTACAAACGATTCTGAGTAAGATTACCAAGAGTAAAAAAATAAATATTTACATGTTCTATCCTTAAAATTTCTGATTGTTTTAGACATTTTTCTCTATGATCAAACATGTTTCTTAACTTATTATTGATGTTACTACCTAGAACAGGGCTATTGAGATTTATTGGTATATATTTGAAACCTACAGTTTGAATTTTTCATTGATAATTTTTGTTTCAAAACTACTCGAAATTTACAAAATTCACGCGGAAAATTCGTTTTTTCAACATATTTTCGACTGCAAGCAATGAAAGCATGAAATAGCTATGTTACTACCTAGAACTCGGGGAAAAGTATGATTCACTTTCAAAAGTTGGTTGAAATTATCTATATATTTGTCATAATATTTTTTATTTTTTTTAAAGGAATAAGGCTTCTTAACTACACTTATTTCTCTAACCGCCCAAGTTATCTGTGGTTATTTGCACGCCCTTACGACCGTAAGGCTAAGGTTGTAGTCTTATTATAAAAGTCACACGTAAGTCACTTCTTCAATTTTAACTTCCACCATGGCGGCCGCCCCGGGTGTTGGCTCCTATAGGGCCTTACTTTAACCACTATTAGGGCACCATTAGGACATTTAGGACGCCACAGTGTAGCGTTAATTTATTTCTTACACAGTTAAATCATACAATAAATCTAAAATACTTACTTTAAAGAAATTTGAAACTTAAATTTACTTACAATTAAATAACACTGAAATCCATTTTACTCAAATACTCTTAGTAAATAAATAAATAACATTAATAGATGCTCTTACGATAGTAATTGTAAATTTTATTTGGAGAAGAAATATAACAGAACAAAATAAACAATAATCAATTAAAATAAATACTAATGAACTATCGATATAGATGTCGATATCATCGACTTGCCGGTTCCCTACGCGCGCGGTGCTGCGCAGGCGCCTCTCTTAAACCTTTACCGCATACGAAGCCATATATGGCAGATATGAACTTGGACCTTATTGGCACAGGTCAAGGTTCAAATTCAAACAACAATTTTTTTCCTTTATGCGGTAAAGGGTTAAAAGGTGCGATCGTACGGTGTGCGGTACAGCGCCAAATAATGAATATAACTCGCCCAGGGCGCCTCAATGGTTAATAGGGTGGAGCGTAGATGTATGGAGAAAAAAAAAGTTGTCTGACCGACCTGGAACATTTGTAATATGTCGCCTTTAGATAAGATATTTTAATGAATTTATATATATATGTAATTGATTTTAAATATGTTTCAGTTTCAGCCCTCTACTTGAGCTAGAAAACATTTTTTTTACTCATAATTGGTAAAAATAAACTTTCTTTTTTACGTAATTAATATTAGATTTATAAAGAAGGGTTTCAACTTCAAATATTTTGAGCTTATTTCATACTTACGGCAACTACTACGTGAACCTGTGACCCAAATTAAAATTCAGTATTAAAAAAAATATATATTTTTAATATTGTTATATTTTTATGCAATAGGTAAATATCTTTTATTTAGAGTATTATGTGCTTAGAAAAAAACACTTGACTTTCATTAAAAAAAAACAAGATTTTGATGAAAACTTTTTTTTTCAATATGGGCTTCATCATAATATTCAAGATGACAGTAGAGGGCTAAAAGTAGCATTGAATATTTTAAATATTATTTTTCTCGTACACCTGGCAGCCTAATGCAACGGTTTAGAGACGTTCTGAGTTGAATTTCAAAAAAAAAAAAAAACACTCCACCCTAATGGTTAAGGCCGGCCCTGGTGGCCGCCATCATTTAACCCGCTTCTTTTCCAGCCCTTTCTCTCTTCGCTGCATCAGCGCTGGCAGCACCAGAATGTCCGCCCCCCGGCTCCTTGTACTTCCTCATTCCCCACGAAAACGACTGCTCCAAGTTCTACATCTGCTCACACGGAACCCCAGTACTGCAGACGTGTCCCGAAGGGACGCATTTTAGCCCTAATTTTAGGGTAAGTTTATAGGCAATAAGATGACACAAGCTTTTTCAGGAGGGTTAAATCAAGCGCGCCTCTCAAGGTAAACGAAACTGGAGTCCAACCACGTCAACTGTTCCAAGCAAATGAACTATCGAACCATACAAAATGAGTAAGGTTGTATGGTTTGACAGTTCATTTGCTTGGAAGAGTTAACGTGGTTTGACTTTAGCATAAAATATCGAAAAGTACAGATTTTATACTACTAACCATCTTACCGTTATCCACTTAGATAGAGTTATTAAAGAAGGTATATTACCTAACCTACGACCCTACGAGTAGTAAATGGGTGCTTAGTTAAAGGGTCCGCTTCGCTATTGACAACATTTAATATTTTTAAGACTGCAATTTGATTACTTTTCCGTATTCCGTTTAGAAAGAGGATGTAATTAATCGCTGTTTTTTTATACTTTTGCTGACATTACTAATTATTTTATTGTTCATTTATTAAAATGTACTCATTCTAAAATGAAGTTACTCCATAACTATGACACAATGGAAAGATTACCTACTTTAGTTTGGTGTCTATAAAAAAAACGAATGGCGTTTTGGTAGTCATTGTTGACAGCTTATTTATTTCGCGGATAGGTCGAAGACTTGTCGAAGACGACAACTCTATCCAAGAATAGTTGTCAAATCGTTAGGGCGCCATATTGTGCCGCGGTAAACTCACTGCGCACGCGTTCTAAGAACTTGTAACATCTTCCAGGTTTGCCAATACCCAGCGTTCGCCGGCTGCGACAAGTCACCACCTGAATCAGAGCTACCCTGCCCCTTGCCTGACCGCATCGTGTTCCACCCGCATCCAGAGATCTGCAGCAAATACTACGTCTGCGAGCATGGGTCGTCTACAGTGTTCGATTGCCCGGAGGGGTTGGAGTTCAGCGCTGAAAGGCGGGTAAGGAAACGTGACAACAATTAACTTAACACTTAGTGATGTGTCAACTCCGTTTGCCAAACCGATACAACCGTTAACCGATACAAACCGTTAACTGGTATAAATCGTTAACCGATACAAACCGTAAACCGTGGTTTGTCTAATGTAATGTTTTACGTCTTGGCTAGGAAGTAAGGTTTTCTCGCAGATCCCACTTACGGCCTAGGCCCTAGGGTGAAGTAAAGAGATCTTATTTCAATCTGTATTTGCAGGAATGCGTGTGGCCTCACGAATCTAACTGCAAAAATTCGCAAGCTGCCGCCACCCAGGAATCCCAAGGCGTTCAAGATGGCGGATCCCAAGATGGGTGCCAGTCTGGCGCTTTGTCTCGACATGAGGAGTGCAACAAGTTTTATATTTGTGATCATGGCGCCAATGTTGCGATGGACTGCGCGAGTGGATTGCAATGGAGTTCGAAATTAGAGGTACCTAAATAGATTAAACACGGCATGTTTGGCACAGTTGTAGTGCAGCTGCCTAGTAAGCCGGCGGGGTTCGAATCTCGGCAAGGACAAATATTTGTGTGATGAACTCGAATACTTGTTCCTGGGTCAAAGATTTGGGCAACAATTTTTGTGGGGTTGACCGTCCGCTGTTTATTTATTTATGTAGCCGTGCACGATTTTCACACTTGTCTCAATTTTATTTCTTTTCAGCAATGTATATGGCCCAGCGAATCTGACTGCGTTTCCCAAGATGGCGCCCAGAGCGACGCTCAAAATGGCGCTGATCAAAATGGCGTCGAGCAAAATGGTGGACAGTGTGAGGATGGAGCGCTGTCTTCAAATGAAGACTGCAGCAAGTATAATATCTGCGACCATGGAGCCTTTGTGGCTAAGGAGTGCTCGGCGGGTCTGCAATGGAGCTCTGAACTATTGGTTAGTATCTGGGGGCACGGTAGTGCCCCCGCCAAGACGAACAAAAAAGAAGGGGGCACTACCTACCTTTTCTCGAACCGTTTCGTCTCATATTCAAACCCTCATAGTTTCGTCCCAGTTAACACTAGAGCGCCCAAATTCTCAGGTTAAGATGCAGTTAGCAAAGATATAAAATGTACAAAATTTAATTGATCTAGCTTTTATACTTTAGGTTTTATAGGTACCTAAAATACGCCGATTTTGCCACTCACTCACTGACGTATCAAAACCGCTGGGGTACTTCCCGATGACCTAGAAAGCTGAAATTTGGTATGTAAGCTAGTATTAGTACACAAACAACAAAACAATTCTAAAACTTGGAACTTTTACCCCCCAACCCCTTAAACTAGGGGATGGAAGTTTGTATGAAACTTCCGCAAATTTTGATACTAGAGGTCTGAAAATTGAAACCTATAGGGACTCATTGTTATAAATCAAATACATATTGTAGGACTTTTAAAAAATCACCCCCCACCCTTTAAATAAGGGGATGGAAGTTTGTATGGGTTTCCCATAATAGGGGATAAAAGTGTATATATATATGGGGTTAAACTTAAGTATTTCTTAAATACACAATTGTCTACTTCAGTTGACGCTCAAGAAACCCTACAGCCCAAAAAAATTAAAAAACCTAAAGCACCTTACAAAAAGAAATGAGATCCCACCAAAAACATTTCATGTAAAATTGACGGCCAAGACTCACATTCTCATAACGCTTTCGCTGTAAAAAAGTTATCAGATCCCAGGAAAAGCCAAGCCCCTAAGCCCCGACTTTACTAACCCCACCACCTTGGTTTAAAAATTATGGCATCAACTGGCTTCAAGCCCCTAAACCCGGAGTTTACTAACCCTACACCTTTGTTTCAAAAGTATTGCTTGGCCGTTTCATAGACTACCGTAAATAAGTCTAGCGGACTGTCCGGCCTATATCGTAAGGAATTAAGTTTATAAGTATATATTATCAAAGACATAAACTTAGTTTCTTGATACCATATGGGCCAGACGGTCCGTTGGACTTATTTACGGTACTCTATGAAACGGCCAAGCCATACTTTTGAAACAAAGGTGTAGGGTTAGTAAACTCCGGGTTTAGGGGCTTGAAGCCAGTTGATGCCATACTTTTTAAATCAAGGTGGTGGGGTTAGTAAAGTCGGGGCTTAGGGGCTTGGCTTTTCCTGGGATCTGATAACTTTTTTACAGCGAAAGCGTTATGAGAATGTGAGTCTTGGCCGTCAATTTTACATGAAATGTTTTTGGTGGGATACATATATGTATATTAAGAGCTGCGCCGCGCGGTGTTACCCGCTCATCCCACGGGAACACTAAATTTTGTGGGATAAAAAGTAGCCTATGTGTTCTAGGGTGTCAGTTACCTTCATACCAAAATTTCTCAAAATTGGTCCAGCCGATTGAGAGTAAAGAAGTAACAAACATACACATAAACACGCTCACAAACTTTCGCCTTTATAATATTAATGTGATTTACATGAACATATTTTTCTCTTTTTTAGCAATGCGTATGGCCTCACGAGTCCGACTGCGGCACCCAAGATGGCGCCCAGAACGAACAAAATGGCGGCGAAGAAAATGGCGGACATAACGGACAATGCGAGGAAGGAGCGTTGTATGCTGACGCAAACTGTGCCAAATATAATATTTGCAACCATGGAGCTCTCATGGCAGTGGACTGCCCTGCTGGTCTACATTGGAACTCTGAATTTTCGGTAAGCATACAGTTTCTTCTGTGGCAACGGTACTGTTTAGTTAAAAACCAATGCTTCTAAAGGTGCATAATTGGTTTATCAACACTACACCCATATTGTTACCTACTTTACTAAGTATAATAAGGCAGATACTATAGGTATAAAGTTAATATTGGAGGAACATTACGCGCGTGTTATGCTCATGCGTCATGCAACGCGCGTAATGTTGTTCGTCCAAATATTACATCTTAGTTTAAGTTAAGTACTAAAAAATCAGGTACTTATTTCACATGTTTCTTTTTCAGTATTGCGATTGGCCAGTATCAGCCGGATGTGAAAAATAAGAAGTTCAGCATTTTTATAACTTTCTATATTAAAAATAAAAAAATACTAAATACGTATACGTACGTAGGGAAAAACTCGCTGTTTCACCAGTACATCTGAGACCACGGCGTGTGCAATCCCGCCGAAACGTTAGATTATGAGGGTAAATAAGAAATATCGCGTTAGACACGTTATAATTTGTGTTAATTATATGTACAAAATACGTTTTTATGAACCTCCATATTTTATCAACGTCGTGGTTGGCATTATCTTGATAGTCATTACACTTTTGTTTCTGCGTTATTACTTATTTTTTCGTCGTTGTGATTTCCATAAATATCTATAGATGATAAATGAAGTTAACATTTTATTTACTCCTTAAGACACTCCCAAGTTATAGTGACTTGCTCTTTTCGTTGGCTGCATGGTAGTTCCTATAGAGCCGGCGGTTCTGGGTTCAATATTTGTGTCAGGAAGATTGTGCCTAAAAAAATGACATTACAACCAGACGGTAAAGCGCTTGGAGATTCGCCCCTTTTCTTTTCTGGATCTATTTACTGTTTAGGCTTGAACTTATCAGGGTCGGGCACATCCTTCTTCTCGAAGGGGTAGTAGGGGTGATCCTGCCAGAAGCTTGGCCAGACAGTGCGGTAGTTTTTATTGAAGCCACCTGAAAAAATATCGCATAAGAACTATGTCCAAAATAACTAGGTACAAAATTGAACAGAAGCGCATTTCTTATCGCACAAATATTATGTATAGTTGTTCGGGAATCTTGGAATTGCAACTCAATTTTGAAGCAGATCTTCAACCAATTGAGCTGAAACTTTGACGACAATACAACAACATGGTACCATTGAGCTGATCTGATGATGAATCCGGTTGTTGGAGCTAGAAACTCTGTAAGAGGTAAAGCAATCTTACCGAGTCTGGGCTCTTTAGAATCGTCTCAGTGGGGAATTGATGGATGTTCAAAGGAAAATACAGTCGTATATATAGAAGCTTGCTGCGTAGACCCCAAATAAATGGGATAAACACAAGGGAGTGATGGTATGATGAAATGTGGTATTCCCACACATTAGAATCAACATTCGAAACATGTTTCAGTTCATATGAACTCTACTTACTTAAGGTTTGCATTTCTTCCGGCGTCAGCTCAAAGTCAAAGATATCGATGTTCTGTTCAATCCTCGGCTTGTTGACTGACTTCGGAATCGGGACCACCCCCGTTTGCACCTGGAATAGAAGGAAAACATCAGACAGGATCTAGCCAGACCACACCGAGCATTTATTTAAATATACAGGGAATCACTTTAATTTTTACATACAATAGTGTAGACAACTTTTTTGGAAGATGTTAATCGATCCTATTTCTTATTGGTATCATATGTTTGGTTCGAGGGTCCTATGACTCCTGAAACTTAATATTTCGTCAAAAATCATTTTGCAGAATTTTCATACTTCGGTCAACTTCGTGATAGTGTGGAACTGGGGTTAGTTACCCTACATTACCATTCTCATCAATCTCATCATACCTCGTGGTAATGGAATATCATTGGCACCGAAAAACAACCTAAGTAAATAAATAAAATAAATAAATAATACTAAATATCGGACAACCTCACACAAATCGATCTAGTCCCAAATTAAGCTCAGAAGGCTTGTATTACGAGTAGGTACTAAACGACGATAGACGTACGTATTTATTTAAGTTTTACATTATATACATAAAATATATACTTAAATACATAGAACAACCATGACCCAAGCACAAATATTCGAGTTCATCACCCAAATATTTGCCCTGGCCGGGATTCGACCCGGGACCTTCGGCTCAGTAGGCAGGTGTCTACAAACCGAGCTAAACGCGTCGTCAAAATACTTTTATGCTCTGTGAATACTCCTATTTTGGCCTTACATTATGCTAAGCCTACTGCAAATACAGCTTACAATACTTACCAAATACCGCAATACTATTTGAGCAACGCTTTTCTTGTATTTATTGCCCAACCCTTTAAGTGTAGGGTCGCTGGCGCGAGGCGGCGGCGCGCCGTTGGCACTGAACAGTGACCCGAATGGAGTGTACGCCATCACCGCTATGCCATGCTGTTTGCAGTAGCGGATGAGGTCGGTTTGAGCTAGGTTGAGGTTCACCTGCAAGTACAAGGAAAATCAAGCAATTAATATCAGAGAAAAAAAAAACAGAATTTCACTACATAGGAAAAAGATGTACGAGTTGATCCCAAAAGGTAAGAAGATCTTTTCGATTGCACGCAAACAGGTAAAGCCATCTAGATGAAATTCTTTTTTCATCTCTCCTGTTCGGAAAGTGTCATTTTCATGAGTAGATAGCCGGGTGGAAAATAGCTTTTCCATCCCTAGGGTGGAAAGTAATTTTTTTTTAATTGCCACGGAGTCAAAGATAATTGCCATCTAGATGCACGTCGTGACCAACTAAATTTGGTACAATCTAGTCGGCCGTGGTAAGTGGCCATTAAAAATTGTCTGAAAAAGTTAGATATATGCAAGCTTAATTTATTTACATCTAATTATTAAATATAAATATGCATTACATTCATAATACATACATATAATTCTGTCCCTGATTTATTGATAGAATCGTACATTTAGATAAAAAACAAAATAGAACCCATTGGGTTAGTTTTTTTTTAAATGTTGGCGGTACGTATATTGAATTGTTTTTCTATTAAAAATAATAATGATGAAAGTTTGCAATAGAAAAAGCATGAAAACGAGATTAAATATATAAATACAGTGTCTTTTATTAATTATTGGTTAAAAATGACATGGACATTAATTTAACACACTCATGACATGTGCGTGTAGTATTTTATTTTCCTCGCAGTCGAAATGAAAAGTAGAGTGTTTAACTCGGGTGAAATTACCCATTTCACCCTCGAACTATTGGCGCTCTCACTTCGTTCGAGCGCCAGAAATATCTCGGGTGCAATGGGTCACTTTCTACCCTTGGTTAACAATCTACTATTTCATCTCTCCTGTTCGGAAAGTGTCATTTTCATGAGTAGACAGCCGGGTGGAAAATAGCTTTTCCATCCCTAGGGTGGAAAGTAATTTTTTTTTAATTGCCACGGAGTCAAAGGTAATAGATGCACGTCGTGACCAACTAAATTAGGTACAATCTAGTCGGCCGTGGTAAGTGGCATTGAAAAAAGGTATCCAAAGTTTAGATATAGGCAAGCTTAATTTATTTCTATCTAATTATTAATTACATATAATTCCGTCCCACATTTTTTTTTAAATAAAATTGAAACCATTGGATTTTTTTTTTACTTTTTAAATGTTGGCGGTACTATATCTTAACTTTTTTTATCTACTATTTTTTTTTATTTATTAATAATTATTATTAGTTATGTTTAATGTATGTATGACTGTTACTATCCTTAATTTGTTTTTTGTTTCTTACTAACAATCTATGGATCACTGATCCGAAATAAATAATAATTTGAATTTAAAAGTAAGAAGAATGAAAGTTTGCAGTAGAAAAAGCGGGAACACGAGATTAAATATAAATACCGTGTCTTTAATTGATTATTTGTTAAAAATGACATGGACATTAATATAAGTAAATCACTCTTGACATTTATATGCGTGTAGTATTTTATTTTCCTCGCAGTCGAAATGAAAAGTAGAGTGTTTAAACTGTTTAACTCGGGTGCAATGGGTCACTTTCTACCCTTGGTTGCCTTGGTTAACAATCTACTATAGTTCACTTGCAATGGCGGCGTGAGCGACGTGTTAGATTTTACGGAAAAAATATAAATTGAGTCAAGAAAACTATCATACTTATACAAAGTTCGTCAGAAGAATCCATGGTATATCTATGGTAGTGGTTATACCATAGATATGCCAAAGATTCTTCAGAAGAACTTTGTTCGTGTTTGTGTTGTGTTTTTGAACAATAAATAATGATTATGATATGATTATGATTATGATATCGTACCTCGACTTGATTCACCGAAGGTTTTATTTGACAGTTCTCCATCAGACGCTCCATTTGGCTGATGTTGAAGTTGGATATTCCGATGGACCTGGCCAGGCCTTGGCGCTTCACATCTTCCATCTGTCTCCAGGTGTCGATGTAGTCTATGACTTCGTATGACTTGTGGTCGGGCTGGAAGGAAGGAACGAACGTGAACGGTCATAATATTCGGAAGTTTGTTCTGTTAAAAGTCAAACGATGCTCGAAGATCTCAACATAGTATCCCAACAGGTGGGCCATACGATGAATAAAGCAGGGACAAGACGAAAAAGAAAGAAAAAATCTTTTCTTTAGTACAACACCATTACTTTCAAGATATTATTTTAGTTCTAAAGAAAATAACTTGACTATACCTACCAATGTTAATAAATTATACTTACAGTGAAAGATACCGGGTTATGGATCAAATATAAATCCACATAACTCATGTTGAGACGTTCAAGAGAGTTCTTCAATGATTCCAAGACATTTCTCTTCTCGTTGCTACCCAACTGCAAACAATAACATTAGGTACCTATATATGTTTTCCCAAAAATGCAATATAATGTCGTTATAACGTGCGTTATCATTATAACAGGCTTCGAAGTTTAGAAGGTTTTGCTATTTGAACCGACATTGTTTGAAAAAAAAAGAAGTGATTTTCAGTTTGACCCGTATGTACCTATGTATGTACTTATTGTATTTCCGTCTCCCCATGTTGAGCTGATGATGGAAGGTATAACTCCTCAACGGTAAGGAGTTAAGGGATAACAAACGAGATGCTTGCAATTTGCCGCTCGACGCTCACCGCTGCTGTCGCGCGGAGCACCGACCAAACGACCCTGATGCATGTCGCCAAGATTGAATTGCTATCTCTAACCCCAAAACAGGCTGCATAAAAGCTACTATAACTCTAATAGGCTAGTTGACTCATGTCAAATTGTATGAAACTTATCGACGCTTAAGAATCAATACCGTCTAACCAACATTTAGTTAGTTAGACGTTAGACGGTATTGATTCTTGAGCTTCGTTATGTTTATTTCGTAGGTATAGTATTTAGCAAAGGAAACCTGAATATATATTTTTCAATTCATAAAAGTGAAAGATGGCTGAAAACATTTAATTTGAAAATATGGTTTTAAATCTGTATTTTGAAATGCTTAAAACGCTGTCCGCCATTTTCGCTTCAGTTAGTGACGTCATCGGCCCCGTAAAGAAAATTGAAAGTCTACTCCGACGACTTCGAATAGTGCCGTCCCTCTCGATCTCCTGTCAAAGTATATTGGAGTGAGCGGGGTGGCACTATACGACGGTCGAATTTCGAATATTTACGCGGAATTCTACGGCACGCCACAGATTAGCAAAAGGCGAAAATGGCGTTTTTGACTGTTCATGTTTCTAATTTTCAATAAAAAAAAATAGCTTTCTAGCTTTCACAAAAACACAAGACATTTTTTTTTAGAGCTAGCAAGATCATTATTAACCATTTCAAATATATTGCGCTAGGTGAAAACTGTAAGCCTGCTATGTATTTTTATAATGAATAAATAAATATTTAAAAAATGGGTCAACAGCCTATTTAAGCTGTATATAAAGGCTGTATAAGTGATTATGCGGCTGCGGCCTGTTTGCTACTGGGACTATCCGACATACCTTGGTCACCAGAAATATGTTTTCTCTTGGAACGGAAGAGTTTTGAATGCCTCTTCCAACCTGCACTTCATTATTGTAAGCGGACGCTGTATCTATCATCCTAAAACAAAAATATATTTATGAAAAATTTAATATTTAATTTTTTTCACACCACAATTTACTTATACATTAGACCATTGATACAACGGTAACGCATAATTTTTTCTTTGAGCTTTGAGGTTTGAATATCTATATATTATTGTTTGGTAAAGGCGGTTAATAATTAACGGAGCGAGTGAAGCCGATTCAGCTTGTCTCATAATTCGTATGACCTGATGTTAGGATGCCTAGCAGCTTTTTGGCTATTCTCACCTAGAGGTAGCAATTCTCAAACGATTGTCATGAATAATATAGTGCATAGATTTGTTTTGTCCATTAATTTTATCGAAATATTTCAAAATTACGGAGGGGATTAAAATGTAAACAAAATCAAATTTCACGAAATTGAAACGAATTCAGAGCCACTAGTTTAATAGGATTGCCTAGTATATTGATTTATTAAGAAGTTGTCTCTATATACTTTGAGAAGAAGTATGGGAAAAAGATAGGTGGAACTCGACTTAAGAAACAGAGAACAACAACTAAAAGGTTTCTTTTCACCCGCACAAAAGCCGTCTGAGAATAATATATTTTTTATCCTTTCTTTTATAATTATCTATAGTTTTTAGTATTGTAAATATTTTGTATGTGTTTATTTTAAAATAAACTTTTGACCATTTTTGGGGTATTTTTTTTTAAATTCATAAACTGACCAGCGATATAGACCTTACTACTTGAAGTGACTACGGTTACTTACGACTAGGGTTATTTATCCTTTGTATTTGGACTACGGGGTCGAAGATGTAGCTCGCTGGTTCAGCAACAGCCTATTCACTCTTGTCTTGAAGGGACCCAAGAGATACACACAACATTTTTTTGGAGTAGTAGGGCCTCGTGCAGTGTCCGTCCGGATTGTTACTACCGTCTTGCCTGCTAACCCACCGCCAAACAGCAATGTTCGCATTGTTGTGTTCCGGTGTGGGGGTAAGATAGCCGGTGAAATTACTAGCATAGAGGCATTCTATCTTCGTCCTCCGGGTAGGCAAGCACTTGTGACTCCTCTGGTGTTGCAGGTGTTTATGGGCGACGGTAATCGCTTTCCATCAGGCGATACGTTTGCTCGTTTGCCCCCTATGACATAAAAAAAAAACATATTCTGGTAACTAACCTGTATCCTGCATCTAGTGCCCAGGTCACAGCATTCTCCACTTCTAGTTCTTTCGCCTCCTTCTGCCCGTTCTGTGAACAAAATCGTTATTATTCCTTTTAAAATAGTCATATTATGACAAATGTATTGATAACTTTTTGAAGTGAATAATACTTTTCTCTAAGTCCTAGATAGTAATATAGCTATTTAATGCTTTCATTGCGTGCAGTCGAAAAAAGTTGAAAAAAATAACCGTTTTCTGCGCGAATTTTGACAATTTCGGGTAGTTTTTGAAACAAAAGATATCGATGAAAATATTCAAACTGTAGGTTTCAAATATATACCAATAAATCTCAATGACCCTGTTCTGAATGGTGACATTGATAATATGTTAAGAAACACGTTTGATCATAGAGAAATAGTATTTTATGCAACCGTTGTATAAGAGGGGGCAAAAAACGCGATTGGCATGGGTTGATGATGATGCCACGAGCGTTTTTTGACCTACTTGTACAACGTTGCATACAATATTTTTTCTGCGGCTCGACATTTCATAAATAAAATGCTAATAAACAACAAAGAAAATAATTACATGTTCCCGCTCGGAATCAACAAAAAAAAAATAGTCTGATAAACTTTTTTTTATTGACGTCCATCTGTCAAAAAAATATAAACTTATACGTAAAGGTATACTCTAATGCACTGGTTCACTATAATGCACTGAAGATAAAACTTTTTTTTTAATTTGGCAGCAATGCCTTAGTACAATAAGATTTTTTTTAAATTGCAAATTGTGTGAATGCAGTTGTTTATCTTGTAATCTGTGGTACTAAGTGATGCTTTTTTGGCGATATTATAACATCGTTTAGCAGTGTTTTTTTGGGCAATAGAGTATAGACTTTTACAGACTTTCATAATTTATGTCTTTATATTAGAGTTAGTAACTATATAAATGACAGAAAAAAATACTGGAGTAGAAAAAATGTCTTAAACAATGAGCATTTTTGAACGGATAAGGAGCGTTAATATGTCTTAGACTCACGGTAGTTTTCTATGTTAAAACAGATTTCAAACATTGAAGTTACCTCGTCGAAACCAAGGAAAGTGCCGAGACCAAGGGCAGGCATGGAGTTCCCGTCGTTCAGAGGAATCCTGTGGGCCACCCCGCCATCCTGCTCGTCGCAGGCCTGTAACAAACGTTCAACGGGTTAAATCAGCTTTTCTATGGGTTCATCATTTCAGGGGAAATCTCAATGACGTGTTGCAGGATCGTCATTTGTTATGTACCTATCGGCGCGCGGCGCCCTGCCAGCCTGGCGCCATCTGTTGGATTTTGTCGATAATTTTCACAAAAGCATTTTTTCATAGTAGCAAATATTCACATCCAGTTTTTCATGATCCTAAATTAAATTATTCGTCTTTCTTCATATAACGATTTTTTGTGAATCGTTTTATAATGTTCGCGTATATATTTTTCGCTTATTTTACCAGTGGATTATTTTAATCAGTCGCATACTTATATTTTGAGCAACATTAGGCAACCCACGCATTATGTTGACGTAGACGCTCCGCGGGGCTCCTTTCTCTGGCCGATCGGCCCTTTCAGGCACCTGAAGATACCTAACCTACCTAGCCTAGCTACCTAGTAACAATGTAGACACTAAGATTAATGATTTCGTAAAAAAATATTTATCAAACCGCACTATAGGTATTATACTGATAATATTTGCGAATAATAAAAGAGCTAGATATGACAATATAGGGGGTCACTTTGATAGGTACTGAATAAATTATCCGACTTGGTTTTCTTGTTTCTCACAACTTTTTGCGGTGGAAGGTTGCGAGAATTTTTGCATGTTACTTATGTTTTTTATGGGATTGAACTTAGGTAGGTACTTAGGTACTGCTACAGCGAATAAGTATGACAGCCAGCGTCAAAAACTACTTGTTGAGTGTTGTGACGGTCGGGGAACGAACTATGAACCACTTATTTTAACAGCTTCCTTACAACTTGACCTGTGAATGACGTGACGTGATAACCTATTGCATTCGTTTGTTGTGCAATGGAGCGGAGGTTATTGTGTTGTTATTTGTTGCTGTGACATTCGAATACCTATGACACAAATAGGAAGTAAGTCTCAAGGTGTTACAACTGCTAGTGTTATTCCGACGTGTCTTAATCATCATCGTTTCAGCCAAATATCCTCTTCCGTACTCTCTGCCTTAAAGATAGGGCTGCCGTCTCTGAATTCGCTGAACCCGGGCAGACTTAAAAAACCCGGATCCGGCATAAATCGCATTTTTTCCCCGGCCGTATCCAAAAAAAATATTTTAAAAAATTGGGCAAGTGCGAGTCCCGACTCGCGCGTGTAGGATTCCGTGCCATAATCTATAACAAGTTTGTTGTATGGGAGCCCCCCTTAAATATTTATTTTATTTTATTTTTAGTATTTGTTGTTATAGCGGCAATAGAAATACATCATCTGTGAAAATTTCAACTGTCTAGCTATCGCCGTTCTTGAGATACAGCCTGGTGACAGACGGACGGACGGACAGCGAAGTCTCAGTAATAGAGTCCCGTTTTTACCCTTTGGGTACGGAACCCTAGAAAACAATCGCTTTACTTTTCATTCACATAAAAAGGACACTTTTTGAACCAAGAACAACTTTGAGTCGTGCCGCAAATACAATTTTATTTTCACTACAGTCAAATAACTCGTACATAACCAATTTATTAAACTTACCGCGACAGCGAACAAAACAGCCAGTATCCATAACATGTTGTCACGATAGCCGAACGAACAATAAACTAGAGTATTTGAACAGGTTCTACTACCTACAATACGATTAAAATCAGTTAACGATTCGGATTGTATATCTATCTTGCTCGTACTTATGCGATTTTAATAAGAGCGTGCGAGAGAGGGGTAAAAGCCGAATCGTTAACTGATTTTAATCGTACTGTACCTACTTGACCTACGCAGCATTTGTGGAAGCGAGAAGTCTGTGGTTTATTTTTTGTTGCTATAACATTCGAATACACGACACAATTAGGTTATACTTCTATCTTACAATAAATACTTTATTTATGCGTTGTTGTGTTCCGGTGTGGGGGTAAGATAGCCGGTGAAATTACTAGCATAGAGGCATTCTATCTTCGTCCTCCGGGTAGGCAAGCACTTGTGGCTCCTCTGGTGTTGCAGGTGTTTATGGGCGACGGTAATCGCTTTCCATCAGGCGATACGTTTGCTCGTTTGCCCCCTATGACATAAAAAAAAAAAAATATGCGTATCATATAACTACATAGTATAAAATAAAGTCGCTGCCTGCTGTCTGTCCGTATGTATGCTTACCTATATCTTTAAAACTACGCAACGGATTTTGATGCGGTTTTTAATAGATAGCGTGATTCAAGAACTGTCCTCAGTTTGGCGGAATATAAATGTTTTACATACCACATAAGTTTTTTATGATAAATAAATTAAAAAAAAAAATAATTATGAGGAGTGTGTATATGTATAATTACATGAAATTTAGCAGCATGCACCCAAGGTCCTCTATGACATTTGGTCGAGCACCCCCCCCCTATCTGGTGCCGTTTAGCCGGGCCGTCGATGGAAATTTTATCCCGGAGAGGTAGACCCAAAGTCGGATTTTTCCCGGGGTCTCGGAGCCGAGCTCTATACGATGGTATATACCATAACCCCCCACCACCCCTCCTTCCGGGAGAACAATTCTTCTATAAGAAATGAGTCGTAATGCAGCTTTATATAATATTACTAGTATTTTCTCGGTGCGCGGGGTGCAAGCACCCCGCGAGGGGGTTGTGCTCTTGTCCTTTTGTCATCCGAGAGGGGGTTGGCAGTGGAAAGTGCTGGAAAAACGGGATTCGAGTTGTAAAATTTCCATAGGGAAGGGCAACGGGAGTTGTAAAATTGGTGGCATTGTCGCAATGCGAGTGAGGTTGCTTGGTGCGCGGGGTGCAAGCACCCCGCGAGGGGGTCTGTCCTGGGGTTCTGTCACCCTAAAGGGGGTTGCCAGTGGAAGATGCAGAAGAAAAAGTACCTCGAGTTGTAAATTGCTTAAGAAAGGGGAGCGAGGTAGAAGATGGAGGCGAATTTGCACGCAGGTATGTTTGCTTGGGAAAAAATTTTAAAATTGCATTGAGATTATTCTATGGAGTGGGTTTATTATTTCAGGAAAAATCTTAACAGCGCAATGCAGCCATACACCGCCATCTGTTGGCAAAATTTCATAATTCGGGGTTGGCAAAGAACCTCCTCCAGCATTAACCCCTCCATCATAAGGAGAGACCTCCAAGAGGCCATTGACGACCTGGGCCGTTGGTTCCGTCTATGGAGAATAGAAGTGAATGCGGAGAAGAGCGCGGCGGCGATCATCTTCCATACATCCCCCACTCATCATCCTCCTAGCCTTTGTCCCATTTTTTGAGAATGAATTCTCAATCGGGGTCGGCTACCTAAATCCCAAGATGTGGCGGAGGCACTAGTTTTTACGAAAGCGACTGCCATCTGACCTTCCAACCCAGAGGGGAAACTAGGCCTTATTGGGCTTAGGTGGTTTCCTCACGATGTTTTCCTTCACCGAAAAGCGAGTGGTAAATATCAAATGACATTCCGTACATAAGTTCCGAAAAACTCATTGGTACGGGCCGGGTTCGAACCCGCGACCTCCGGATTGAAAGTCGCATGCGCTAACCACTAGGCTACCACCGCTTCCATACATCCCCCACTCCGGTCTACAAATCCCATAAGCTCGATCAAATCACCCTTAATGACAGCCCGATACCATGGACCCCAAGGTCAAGTACCTGGGTGTCGTGATGGATACTCGACTCAATTTTAAAGTACACCTGCAAGGTGCCCGTAACAAGGCAGCACACATTATGTTCAGGCTCGGTCAGCTAATAGGCAGGCGAAGCAAAATGCAATTTAGAAATAAATTGCTTCTGTACATCGCCTGCATACGTCCAATTTTAACTTACGCCAGCCCTGTGTTCGCCCATGTGGGCTCACAGAAGCTCTTGCCCCTGCAGGTAATACAAAATAGATTCCTCAGACGCGCCACAGATGCACCATGGTACGTAACCAATTCATCCATACATCACGACGCCCATGTACCCACAATACACGCACATCTAAGAGAGCTATCAAAGAAATTCTTTGATAGCTCCACCAATCACCCCAATAAATTAGTAAAGAAGGCGGCTGCTTACCAGCCCCCTCCCCCTCCAGTAGAAGCGGATTTTCAGGTCCCCATAAGGGATCCTGACCCTCCCCTAAATGCAGACGTAATGACGGGACGTTTACGCGACATTGCCCAAACAGAGACAGACTGGACAGGTCTGCGACTAGCTAGGCAACTTCTAGTCCGCAGACCAAGACATATACTGACAGACCCAGAGGACGTCATCACGGCTACCATCAAAAGATGGTACCCCGATGCCGTCATTTCAGACACAGAATCAGAGGGCGACCCTAATGTCAATCACGACGCGGACTACTACCTTGAGAGGGACGAGAGAAGACGACAGCGACATGACAGGCACACAATTCAGAGACGGCGCCTCCGCCGGCGGGGGCGCCCACCGCGATAGCACACACTTTGCCTTGCCAACATTTTCAAACTGACAGGACAAGAGACCAGTTCCTTCAGCTAGGTACTCATCCGCTGTTCCGAGCGCCCGCGCGCGACAGCTTCACACACGTGGTGCCGAGGTTTATGCTGCGGCTAGCCTACCGCCACAACACAGCGACTTACGATAACAGCCTAAGGGCTAATCGAATCAGCAACAAAAAAAAAATTACCTCACCAAATATCACCAGGGGGGAGGGGGGCTCAAAAAGTAGCCGAAAAAACCTCATTTGATTTGTGCACAAGCCCATAGTTGTGCTAGATTGACAGAATTGCGAAAGATGAACCGCTTTAGGTTTTATGTGTGCGTGTCTACGAACCAATCATAGACGCGTTGCTTGTGACATTGACGTCCTGACAGATGCGCACAAACGAAACTTAGCACAAAGCTCTGACTAGATTTCTTGGCCAAAAAATTCTTGATGTGAAAAATGATTTTTTTTTATTTAACTAAACAACACAACATAATTATTTATGCCTTTGGGTCCTGAGCTAGGATTCCCTGTGTTACAGGACCCAGTAGGGTATCAAGGAAAGTTAGACACGTTTAAATGAAACACTAATATTATAAAGGCGATAATTTGTGAGTGTATGTATGTATATGTTTGTTACTTTATGTACATATGTAACTACTAATATGCTTACTATAATGGGTAGGTACCGTAAAACTACCCAACTGTAGTCCAATCTACCCAACTATGGTCGAAAACAAAACTCATTAATTTCCACCAAGATTCTATCTATGATTTTATACTTTTTTTATTTAAATTTGTTTCATATATTCTATATTCGAATTAATTTGGTCCATAGTTGTTGGATATATTTGGATAGTTTTAGTATACTGCATTGTGCATTGCAGCTGCAGCAAGTATTCGAACGCATCTAACAAAGTACCTAAGATAATAAGATAAGTACCTGAACACAATGACTAGTAACAAACTTAAAGCTAATTAAGCATTTACCTATATCAATCCATCTTACCTTAAATTAAGAGTCAATTGAATTGACTTAATAACTTTGCCACGTCAAGGACAAGAGAAGTGAACGGACGAGTTATATAGAACTACATCAATTAAATACAGGCGCATAGGAAAATAATCCAACTGTCCTTGCATTTTAGAACAACCCGGACGTCCTCACTGTGCGCGGCCAGCCGCGCTATTAGCCTATGAGCCAGCGCACCTGTGAGCTAGGCTCCTGCTTTATTCGTTCAGAATCGGACTGGTTTCCAGCCAGTCGTATAGACTCACTCGTCGGCTGATCGGTGACATTCGCCACGAAAAAGCCGTTTTTTACGCTAACAATCAAGAAACAATAAATTTCTCAGGCGGCGTATGCCTGACAGAACATTCTGCGGTTTTTTATATGTAAATTTTATAACACTAGGCCCTAATAATTTATTAAAGTGCCATCTCTATCATGTTACTTGTACTATGTACGCGCGAACAACGATTACAAAAATTACAGCAAAAGCTATGGTCGTTGTGGTTTAACTACTCGTCGCTAGATGGCGCTTTTATCAACTGCTAGACTTGGCAGCGCAGTCTGTTCTAGCATTTCGTTTGACTACTCGTCAACAGATGGCAGCACCAGTACCAAACGTAGAGATTTTATCATGAAAATTGTATTTGTATTCTAGATCCATATCAAAGCGTTCAGCAAAACGATCCTCTGTTGCAAATAAGATCGATACGTATCATTAACTTTGACGTACGGTCTTCATTACGCCAGTGAGGTTGGCATTACTGTTTTTTTAGTTTTTTTTTATCTAGTTTGATAGAGTTAGCGCGTTGTAATTGTTTTAAGCGCGGTTATATCGCGTGATCTAGTGATTGATGGTTATAACCATACACTGTATCGTCTCATCTCATTAGCTAGTTAGTTGATAGGTTATTATGCGGGTAGGTACTTAGAGATGGGATCTATTCACATGAGCAAGTAACCGATTGGGCCTGTGCGGTACAGATTGGGTACAGAGTGAGTGACTAAGTATTCACACTTTTTGTCTTTGTTAAAATAAATCGTTAAAGTTCCTGAAGTGTTGTCATTTAGTCATACACTAGCTGCGGCCTCCGGTGTTAACCGCTCATACTGCGTCGTGTTAATCCGGGGTCCAGAGGGTGTCAGCTACCAGCTGTTTAAGCGTGAAAAAGTAACAAACATACAAATACACAAACTTTCACCTTTATAATATTTATTAGTGTGAATGGGCCGACAAATTCAATATTCAGCCGATTTACCATCCGTGACACAATACTTGCATTAAAAAAAATATAGCTACAGACTTGTCATATTATGTAAATAAATATGTACCTACATAATAAAAAGAGCTTGAACGGCCTGTTGTTTACTACTATTGTGATTTTACGTGTAACGTATTAATTTATTGTTAAAGTGTGCAATAAAAACCGGCCAATTACGAGTCGAACTCGCGCATCGAGGGTCCCGTTAAACTTTATAATCTTTAACTTTTTTTATGTTTTCTGTAACGGCAACAGAAATACATCATCTGTGATGATTTCAACTGTCTCACGGTTCATGAAGATACAGCCCGTTGACAGTATCGAGTGAAAACCGGCAAAAAATTCACGTTTTGGGAGCCCCACATAAATAATGATTTTATTCTGTTTATAGTATTTGTTGTTATAGCGGCAACAGAAATACATTATCTGACGGGCGGACAGCGTAGTCTTAGTAGTAGAGTCCTTACCCTTAGTGTATGGAACCCTAAAAAGTAGGTATAAAGTTTTAGTGTTATTGTATACAAACATGGCCACGCATACTAAGGGATTTCCAACCCTTTTGAATTAAGTTAGAACAATGCAAGTTAGTACATTTAGTGAATAAAGGATCCTTTATTCACTAAATGTACTAGGTAACTTGCATAGGTACTATCTTATCATATAAATGTTAGGCCATGGTGAAAATCAACCTCTTATACCATTTATAAGATGTGTTAATTTTTTTTATATACTACAACGGTGGCAAACAAGCATGCGGCCCGCCCGATGTTAAGCAGATTACCGCCGCCTATAGACGCTTGCGACGCCAGGAGCATCACACACGCGTTGCCGACCCTTTAACACGTTTGCTGACAGTAAGAGACGTCATGACTGTATTATGGCCCAAAGAAAACAAAAAACTAAAAATGAACGAATAGCATCCGCGTCCGCGAACGTGTTAAGAACCTAGTTACTCCCCTCTTGAAGAGCCGCATGCTGCAGCCCCCGGGGACACCTCGGCAGGAGCTCATTCCACATGCGGGGCGTTCGCGGTAGGAAGTTCCTCTGGAACCGGACAGTTCTCGACCATTTAAGCTCCAGAGTGTGAGGATGAACACCCTGCCGATCGCGAGCAATGCGATGGTAGAAAGAAGCCGTGGGTATCGTGTCAAACAATTTCTCCGAACACATCCCATTATACAGACAGTATTATTTATTTAGTCGTATGGCGCATTTACATAAACATTTCAAAGAAACTTATGACAATACTAAAATGTAACTATAAGTCTACATTCAGTCCCGAACCACGAGATTGCGTCAGCTGTTAGCTCGTCCAGATCTCCCAGGGAACCCGAGTAGGAGTGAAGAGGGCACCGCTTTATAATGTGCTCTATAGTTTGAGCCTCTTCGCCGCAGTCGCAGAGAGCAGAGTCGAGCCAGCCGCATCTGTGACGAAAGTAGTTGCAGCGTCCGTGACCTGTCCTCAGTCTGTTGACAGTAGAAGATAAACCTCAGTCTGGTGCCAAACATACAAGGCGAAATAAACTTTCATTATCAAAAATTCTGGAAAACGATACAGACAGTAGAACACACACACGAGGAGGCAAAGTCTCTCCGCAGATTTAGAGGCTCGATTCCACGCCAAGCGAGTGCTCTCCCAATTGAGCCAAAGACGGACGTTATAGGCTTTTAGAGGACACTTTTTTTGAGAAACGCTTATTTTTATCTATTTTTATAGGCGTGAATAGAGATGCACAGAATGTGTCACTGAAGTGAAAAGAGTGATACCTATGTGTCTTTAGGTCACCGAGATTATGTATCACTCATTTAGCTCAGTAGATATTTAGACGATATGGTCTGGTTTAGACCATATCGTTCACGAGTGAGTAGAGAACTAGAGCCAATCTGGATGTAAAAAACGAAACGACGAGAAAAACGCGAGAACGAGCGAGTAATGCTGAGATGATGGATAAGATACTGAGCTACTTGAATCTTCAGTGAGCGAAAGAGCTAGTGAGCTAAACCAAATGATAGCACGTTTGAATCACTCACTCGTGAGCTACACATCTCTACGTGGAATTCAAAGTACAAAACCATATTGCTAAAGTAGTTACAAATTATAACTGTGAGATTACGTAAAATGTTACCATCTCTTTTAAAAATGTCAACTTGTTAATAATATCACTCAATGGAGCTCGAATTTCGAGATACCTATTGCCAAGTTGAAGATATCGCAAAAATCGCTCTTTGAATTAACGCCTTTCCTAAGAAAGCAAGCGGAGTCTGAAACGGCGGCAAGTATCGCATAAACAAGAAGGACCCTAAAACGCGAGTTAAGGGTATAAAGTGACTTGTAAAAAAACTTTAATTAAGAATATCTCGCAAGTTACAGGCGTATTTTTTCCCCTTTTCTCTTGAGCTATGTCGATGCTTCGTTTGTCTGAAGTGTCGAGCACTTAGTCGACTTAGTAATTATATAGCATGTATTGTTGATATAGCCACATAATGTAACTACGTCTGTGTAGATTTTAGTGCTATGAATCGATATTGAAACAAATTGTTAATTTAGTGTGAAGTAAAAGAGCGTAATTAATTTATGAAAAAAAAATCGCGCTGTAATATATTGCGTACACTTTTTTGACACATTGACTTTTATTGACAGTAGATGAATAAGTGAGAATAAGAACGAGTTACATTGCGTGCTGAAATATTTTATAAGGAAAAAAAAAATTGTATATTTGAAATAATTTATAGAAAAACACATTTATTAGGGCCTATGCTAAGAACTAGTAAAGTTTGAGGTTGTATCAAAAATACACGCTGTATAGCTCAGCTAATATACATAGCTTGAATTTTGCAATAATGGGTGCGTTTGTGCGGACATTGTCAATATTTTACATAGGAAACTACCGTGAGTCACAGAAATATTAAAATACCAGCGAAACCCATATTTAAAACCCATATTTAGTTCTTCTTCAGGTACCTCGATGCAGTCATATGCAGTCACCGTTCACCTCCTCAACGAACAAGAGATGACGGGTGTCAGAATCATCAACCCGGTTGGTGCAGTTTGTAAGCACCTGCCTACTGAGCCGGCGGTCTCGCGTTCGAATCCCGGCCAGGGCAAATATTTGTGTGATGAACTGAAATATTTGTGCTTGGGCCATGGTTGTTCAATGTATTTATGTATATATTTATCTATATAAGTATGTATATCGTCGTCTAGTACTCATAACACTTCTTGAGCTTAATTTGCGACTAGATCGATTTGTGTGGTTATCTGATATTTATTTATTTTATTTAAAGTGACAGCTACTTTTGACGACAGTACTAGCGAGTACTGGCGCCAGTAACTCGCTCGCACAAACGCGCGCCATCTTAAAGAACACTTAAAAAACGGGCACTAATTAAAAAGTACCCTCTTTCGGAGTGTTTCTTTTATTCCCTCCCTCCGACGTGACTAATGCCCGAGCTAAGAAAATGTTTATTCGATTCTGTATTGATGTGTATATAATTCAACTTTACTTTTGTAATTTTCGTTATTTTCTAAGCGATACTCACTTAGAAAAAAATATCATAATTCATAACTTAATTTTTGCATCATCGTAGTTGGGTAAAATTATCCTATAATGATCTGACGATACCCAGGTAGCCTTATCGACAACTAAATTACACATGTACCTAAAGGTGTGTACTTACCAATTGTAGTAGGTAGATTGTTTGATTGTCTTCGAATATGAGAAAAAAATACTTCAAAATTTAAATTGTTATATCGCCACGCGCCCAAAAGCCGAGGCGCAAAAGACAAAATTTTGTATTAAGATATGTAATCTATGGAGAATCACTTTCTTACCACCGACATTTTAATTGTAGCTCCAACTAAATATATAGTTATTTAAAAATCAATGTTTATATAAAAAAATATTGCTGTAAATATTATTTGTAAACCTTACTATTTCTTGCAAGAAATAAAAGGCTATTTTATTTTTATCACCACGCGCAAAAGCTCACTATTTTCTTAAACTTCGACTTAGTGGGCATAGATAATTGTAAGATCAGCCAGAAAAACGCCTAATAACTTTAGATTGTAAACAAACGTCTAATGGCGCGCCAACGTTTTCAGGCGTTTTAAATTTTTTATTTAAAGGGCTGTCTTATGATCAGAAATATTGACCGATTTGATCAAGTTGGATCGCTTCTAACTATACGTATCTATCTAGTATGTAGCTGGCCTCTAACTATTATTCTTTTTAATTTTTACAGAAATTATTACATGATTACTGTTTAAATCCTAGGGGCTAAATGAACCACTTAAAAAAATACATACCTATTGTATGTATTCCTATTCCGAAACCTCCAAATAGTATTTCACTTTTTTTTCGTTAAAACAAGTTCAGTAACTATACGGGCAGACGTCGGAATTTAATTACAGCTATATAATAAAATAGCTAATATTTTATCTAGTAATATAAAATTATAATATTCCCATGATAATAACGTACTTATTCTTTGAGACTATATTTTCCCGGTCTAGTTAAATATAAAATAACATTAAGCCAGGCAGGACTACATATATTATTCACCTTTGTATCGTCATAAAGTTAACATAAATCAACGATTGTATAATGTGTCCATACATGAAAATTTCCATTAGATTAGATCGGAATTATAAACTTTATGTTTATATTAAAATTTTATGATTTGAGATTTAGGACCTAACGTCTCCACGGCTTTGGGGCAGACAGGTAAACTACCAATTGTTCTATCAAAGCCACTAGTTCATTCAATTCTTATACCAGTTGCTTCATATTTTATATGTTTTAGGGTGGCACACCATAAACATAAGTAAGCGAAGTATTAAAGGGAAGAAACATTGCAAAGAAATAAATATGTATTAAAATAAATATTCGAGGATTCATTATTTAAAGGCGAAACTGTGTTTATGTGTATGTTGTTGCTTCTTCACGCTCAAACGGCTGGACCAATTTTGAGAAATTTTGGTTTGAAAGGTAGCTGACACCCTGGATTAACACATAGGCTACTTTTTATCCCGATAAATGTAGTGTTCCCGTGGGATGAGCGGGTAACACCGCGCGGCGCAGCTAGTAGTCTATAAAGGCTTATTATGGCGACAGAAAAATTAAAGAGCAGCAAACTATTTGCAACTAAAATAATAACTTGTCAGCGATTAAATATTTTAGCAATCATTTATATTAAATGAGCTTTAAACTAAGGATATTTTAAAATTCAAATAATGACAGCTACTTTAAGGTAGCAGAAATAATAAACAAGATTACTGAAATCATAGGCGAGGTACTATAAATAATGACTTGGCGACTAATATTAGCAGAAGATCCGACTCGGCCGGGTTAGGTTAGGTTGGTTTTTTTTATATCCCTAAAAAGCGCTCCTTTTATTTTTTTATGACCTTGAATTATTTTATATGCAATCTCCATTGAACAATTAGAGTAGGCCATTTTCAACTTTTTATCCGCTGTCATGTTTCCGCTTAATTAGTTAATTCAGTCGCCAAAACTCGATGCTAGTTTATATTGAAACAAAGCCGAAAATTGATTACTTAGCTGCTACTTTTTACTTTATTAGTCTCCGCAATTAGTCGCCAACTTATTATTTTTGCTACCCCCTTTAATTTTTTATAAATCCCTAAATCAGATTAATTTGTCGCCGCGTTAAATACATGCCGTCTATAAATACAGCCAGTGCCATTAATTTAGGTATTAGACAACGATAAATGTATTAGATAAATACATATACCTAACATGATTCGGGAACAAATAAGTATTCGAGCTCATCACTAAAATTGCCCTTGCCCGGATTTGAACCCCGGACCACTAGTTTCGTAGACAGCTGCACTACCACGTAGTTAATCTTATAAAAATGGATACACGCGCCGATCTTTAATGAAACTCTTTTAATTTAAAACTAAGTAGTGGTTCTGTGATCTCAGGGTGCGTAAGCACTTATTGACTTTTTACAGCTTGAATTAGAGAGATTATTTGATTATTGTAATGGCTGTGTAAGCTGTTATACGATATCTATGACGACGCGGTTGGCGCAGTGGTTAAGCAACTGCCAACTGAGCCGACGGTCCTGGGTTCGAATCCCGGCAAGGGCAAATATTTGTGTGATGAACACGAATATTTGTGCCTGGGTCATGGATGTTATTCGTATTTAAGTATGTATTTATTTATATAAGTATGGTTTATCGTCGTCTAGTGTCAATAACAGAAGCCTACTAGAGCTTACTGTGGGACTAGATTGATTTGTGTGAGGTTGTCCGATTTTTATTATTATTTATTTATTTATTTATACAGCCTGTTTGCTATTTGGGCTGTAGACCTTGTTAGTTTGTTTCAAAATGGCTAAATTTCTTTTTTTATTTTTATGTTTTCCGCCCCCTCTTGTTCTTGTATACCTATTCCTCATTGCTGATCGTGACCTCTATTTATCACTCTTCGGACGATCGCTCTCTACTCATTTCGATCTACTGCAGACGGCATGGCGTCGGGAAACTTGGTGACCGTTGTGTCTCGAACCTGATCGGTCCAGCGCATGGGACTTTCCTCTTGGTCTTCTTCCTAGAATTCCTGTCACTAAGAGCTTTTCCAGGTTGTCATTCTTCCTGGCTATATGACCGAATTCAACCCCCATAACTCCGCCATTTTGATAAAAAAATGGGCAAGTGCAAGTCCGACTCGCGCATGAAGGATTCCGTACCATAATCTATAACAAAGTTTGTTATATGTCCCTTAAATATTTATTTTATTTTATTTTTAGTATTTGTTGTTATAGCGGCAATAGATATACATCATCTGTGAAAATTTCAACTGTCTAGCTATCACCGTTCGTGAGATACAGCCTGGTGACAGACGGACGGACGGACAGCGAAGTCTCAGTAATAGGGTCCCGTTTTTACCCTTTGGGTACGGAACCCAAAAAATTGGAAACTGACAAATAGTTCTAATTTAGCATCCAACGTAAACAAGATTTCGTTAGAGTCGGTTGAGAAATGCAACAACGCGGTAGAACGCTGCAAACATCTGAACATACGAAAGAATTTATGGCCAAGCTTAAACGGAGGCGCTACGCTCGCTCGGTCAATTAAATATGGACGACGATCTTTATTGAAACTCTTTTAATTCAAAATTATATTATGAGTACGCAAAGCTCAGCTTGGCACAATACAATACAAAATGCTTTATTGCACACCAAAATGAAAAGTTGACATATTAAACACAGATTTAATAATTTTAATAACGGTAGACAAACAGGCGGTCTTGTCGCTAAAGAGCGATCTCTTCCAGACAACTTTGGGTAGTGGAGTTGATCAATATAAACCACACAATGAGTAGGTGATGCAGAAGGGGATGGGAGAACAAAATAATCAACAGAATAAGCAAGTAGGTAAACATAACGATAGACCTATTATTATGTAGCCTACTTTTTTATACTTATAAATTAAATATACCTACATAGGCATAAATGCATGAAAACCTGCTTGAAAAATGAAGCACTTAACCTGCATCTTCAAATACAGACATGTAAACAAAATCGTCAAACAACACCTTAACTATTAATATTAAAACGAACGCGAAATAGAATAAATTAATAATAAACAACATTAAACTCCGCGATCGAATAAAGAATAAAATTGAGATACGAAATCATACCGACACTGACGAAATGACAACTTCACTGTTATTTAAATACAACAAACAAATATACATTACATTATAATAAAGTAAAAATAAAGCGGGTGAAATTTTTGGAGTGTATAAGTAGTGTGGGGCTATGGAGAAAAAAGCTATTCAGCCAAGCCACGCCTCGCTGAGGCTTGTTTCAGCCACGCCTCAGTCGGTGGGGGAAACGCTCTTATTTGCCAGTTGGTGTTGGCATTCGCGACCCGCGTACGTTCGACTTTTAAAAAATAATAATTAAAAAGAAAAGCTGTCAGTAATTTTCATAACCTACAAATTGGCGCGCATTTTGACAGATTAGGTTTTTAATTGTTTTCAGTGCTGTGTGTGAGTGTTGGTTTTAATGGCGGATCATTTTGGAAGTTGAAGGGAGGATTTTGTATGGTAAGTGGTGTGTTATAAGTTATGCAGAGCGTTTTTATGAAAAGATAACGTAAAGAGTATAGATAAATAACATCTTGCGAAAAACTAGGCACTTAAAATGTGAGGGACAACGGTTCTTACTTACAAGTTATGAAAATATAATTCTTATTGTCTATGATTTTTTGTTAGTTATTATATTATCTTTGAATATTTTCGATTTTACCTACTACGAAAAGAGGCTCTATATTGTCTGATTTTTAGCTGACTTTAGTACGGGTGCGGCGCTCAAGATTTTTTCATTCGCCATAGATTAATGACGATGATCGGTTTTTGTGATTTTGCCTAATACTTAGAAAAAGGATGAAATATAATTAGGGGTTAAAAGATCTCTGTATGAACCACTGGATATTTTCTTCTATATAACGTGTTTAAATTATTATCTGTGTTAAGCGTTGCTAATGGTAAGTAAGTAAGTAAGTAAACACTTTATTGTACACAAAATCAGTTAAAAATACATCTTCGAACTTATCCCTATAAGGGATCTCTTCCAGTTAACCTTTGAGCAATTGAGTGAGTACGAGAAGAAGAGACAAACTAACACCGTGTACAAAAAATGATTCAATGTTATTGTTTTCATCTAACAATAATTAAGTATAATAATGTCTTCTTATTTAACTACCTAAGTATTATCCGTAAGACTTATTAAAGTACCCATATTTTGTATTGTTACCTATTGGAATCAGAAAGAGATAATATATAATTGCCTACCGCAATGATTAGGGTTACTTTAATAACATGTAACTTATAAATAATTAATTAATTTTAGTATGTAATTACGCATGTGTTGTAGGTAACTATTTTGGTTAAATATGAAGATTAGCAGAGCACTACAGCGAAAGCGTAGGGTCGCAGGTTCGAGTCCCGCTTCGATTGCAGTAGGTCACGACCACGTTATTATTATTATTCTTAACCTTTGTTTCGATATAAAAAAAATGTGGTATTTCCATATTAAAAACTGAATTTATACAAATATTCTATTAAAAAAATATGAAGAAGTCAGGATTGTCTCAAATATCTCTGATAATTGGGCATTAAGGCAATAACATTAATTTTTAATTTGTGGTTATAAATACTTCAAAGGACTCTTATCTGAAAATAATGTTTGATGGCGTGTTTTTTTGCATACAATTATTAATAATTAATTTAAAATCATGAATCCATTCACAATCTAAGTCACAAAAGTCTAGGCCAGTGTTTAAATCCTAGAAGACGACGATACAACTATTAGGTAGGCATATAGGTATATGCAGATATATATACTTGTTGGGATATATAGACAATATACTTAATTGAGTCACACTTGGGAATTGGTAAGAGGCTAATTATGTAACAGTCCGAAATCCAGAAATAAACTATATTTAAAACTAGCGACCCGCCCCGGCTTCGCACGGGTGCTGATAAATTATGCATGTATTATACATAATAAACCTCCCTATTGAATTACTCTATCTATTAAAAAAAACGCATTAAAATTCGTTGCGCGGTTTTAAAGATCTAAGCATACGTCATAGGTACAGAAAATATATAAAATTACTGAAATCTACGTCAACTATTCTGGCATAGAGTTATAGTCTTCGACCTAAGTGTGAAAAAATTAGCTGTCAATTATGTCAATCTCAACGGCATTCTTTTTTTTTAATTAGACACCCGACTAAAGTAACCTTTCCATTATGTCATAGTTTTGGAGTTAACTTACTACATTTTAGAATGAATAAATTTTAATAAATAAATTATAAAACAATTAGTATTCTCAGGAAAAATATAAAAACAGTGATTATGTCCTCTTTCTAAGCGGAAACTAGAAAAGTAATAAAATCGTAGTCCTAAATATATGAAATATTGTCAATTCTTGCCCTGGTCGGTAACCAAGCTACGCATATTGTCATCTATATTATTATAAAATAGTAAAGTTGTATTGAAAATCAGTTTTCTATGGAGAGAGGTAATTATTTAAATAAAAAAAATAAAAAAATATAATAATAATAATAATTCGTTTTATTTCAGGCATCAAAGGCCCATAGATAAATACCTTACAATCTAACATACATATTAATTATTAAAATACTAAACAACTAGGTCACGATGTCTTTCGTAAGTCCGTGGTGTTGGGTAGCCGACCGCGGAAACGCCGGAATAAAACACCTTTCGGCCAAAATTGTTCCTTCATGAAGGTCGTTAGTTGGTCAGCTGGAACCCCCAACACATAAGAATTAAAATTCACTTTGTGGTGAGACTCCAACTTCACGACCCTCAGGATAATTCCGGTCTTCACACGTACATACTCTACGATCTCCTCGGCCTTCGTAGAGTAATGTAGACGGGACACATACAATTGCGTCGTCGGCAGGGCGGGACGCAGCAGGTGTTTGGGCCCAGTCGGTGCGGTACCGCACTGATTTCGGCAAGCCGGCTTCTTCCTCCTTTCCACCTTGATGAAGCCATACTTGTCACATTTTGACTGCCGAGGAGCCGGTTTAGGCAGATCCTTGTGAACGGGTTCACACCGGTTCTGCACCCATTTTGATGACCGCTGCTTAGATCTTGAAACAGCGGGACTTTTTGCGGCGATCTCAGCATAAGCACGTTGAGGGACAGTGCTTACACGTGACGTACCCGCCTTCACTTCTATAGCAGGCGGGTGATCGGCGGGGCGCGGGGTGAGCGGGGTGATATAGAAGAGGTTGCGCGAATATTAACTACCTAATTTTATTATAGACTAGGAGGCGCCTGCAATTTTGTCCGCGTTTTTTTTCTTTACCATAGACGGGTTAAGAGTATCCTATGACCATCTTTGAATGTCCAGCTATCCCTGTACCGAAATTGGTTGAAATTAGTCCAGCCGTTTCAGCGTAATGAGAGGACAATGGAAATTATGACCAACAGATGGCGCCAGGCTGGCACGGCGCCGCGCGCCCATACAAAACAAATGACGATCCTGCATCACGCTATTAAGATTTTCCCTGAAATAATGACCCCGCCCCATAGAAAACTGAAATTCAATACAAGTTTAGAACTTTATAATAGTATAGATTACATCCAATATCCAATTACATCGAATCGAAAGATGGTTATAGGATATAATTGAAATGTTTTACGTGGATATAGTTGTGGGCAGCTTTAAGCATACATTATATGAACATTTAACCTCTAGTAAAGAGATATAGGCTACTTTTTATCCCAGAAATTGCATATTGCCCTATTTATTAACACACTAGCTGTGCCCCGCGGTGTTACCCGCTCATCCCACGGGAACACTAAATTTATTCGGGATGAAAAGTATCCTATGTCCTTTCCCGGGTCTCAAACTATCTCCATACCAAATTTCATCTAAGTCGGTTCAGCGGTTTAAGCGTGAAGAGGTAACAGACAGACAGACACACTTTCGCATTTATAATATTAGTATGGATAATACATCCTAACAAGGACGTTTACCACAGGCAAGGCTCCTTAAAATGTAGTTTCAAGCTTTGGCAATCCGGAGTGTCCGGAAGAACCCATAAGCCTCTCTTTGTGGCCGGCTAAAAAGTATTCCACTATCCGTGAACCGAAAATAGTTGCGTATTTTGGCGCAATAACTCGCAAATACATAATGCCTATCCTAAGAACCTAAAATAATATTAGAACCGTATAATGAATTACCTACTTAGTTATAATATATAATTGTAACAGTTTTAAGTATAATTTACGAAAGAATTACTTACTGTTGAGTTTATTTCGGTTTTCTTCTTAACAGTTGGTCTCCTCTTGTGAAATACCGGTAGATTAAGATTCAGACATGTAAAAGTGCCACTGTGGCCTACTTTAGAATATTTGGGCACACAAAAATTAAAATATTTTTCCATTTGGTCTCTAAGTGAGTCCGCAATGTTTAATATAATTATTTTACATAATAGTTGTCATAATATAACACGTTTTCCGAAGCAATTTAAGTTTTTGACCTAACCTAACTCAACGCAATTTAATGTAACTCGTTACAGTACCTATACAAAACGTTACAGTATACCATAGAGTAATATGATTATACGAAACGTTACATTATGCCAACAAACGTTATATCAAACGTCGGGCACGCTCCAAACTGTACCTATTTTATGAAATAAATAAATTAATATTCGAGATTCATATATACGTAGGTAATAAGAATCATAATTTTTACTCTATTATGGCGATAAACACAAAAAGGCCCCATTATCAAAATTACTGAAAATTCCGTTTCTTTCACTAGGTGACTCGTACTTGCCGTAGATACATAAATAACGTGCGATATAACGATTTTTTTTATATAATACAACTCAACCTAATGCAATGATTATAGGCTTACTTTATAAACCCCAAAGGTAATAGTTTCACTACTTGCCATCAGCAGGGTTTTCATCTTGAGGAATTTCCTACCGCAAACGCTCCGCATGTAGAATGAGCTCCTGCCGAGGTCCCCGGGGGCTACAGTATGCGGTTCTTCAGGAGGGAAGTATAAATAGGTTCTTAAAGGGGGCGTGTGATGCTCCTGGTAACAAAAATACACGTCACAAACACAAACACACTCACAAACTATCGCCTTTATAATATTAGTGTGGTAATTATTTCCAATGAACGAATGAACGAACAAAAGTCGCTGATATAGCCCGACGGATTAGCAAGCTGAAGCGGCATTGGGCGGGCACATAGCACGTAGAACTGACGGCCGATGGGGCAGAAAGGTTCTCGAATGGAGGACGTCCACCCACAAGGTGGACAGACGACCTGGTAAAGGTTGCAGGAAGCCGCCGGATGCAGGCCCTTTTCAACCGGCCGATCTGGAAGTCACTGGGGGAGGCCTATGTTCAGCAGTGGACGTCCTTTGGCTGAAATGATGAATTATTTCCAAACGCAGGTATTCAAATTTGGTAGCGCCCATTTTCGGTCATGAATTAAAAATCAAGGTTTTACTAGTGCGCCGAGATTAATGACTAAAATGACGCGGTCGTGTTGGGGTTTCGTGTACCCGTCGCCAGGTGTCCGTTTCTGTGTTACACGGATCCGGTTTACAGGCCCGTTCGGCGCGTGTAAGTAGACCCCATGTAAAGTTGCCTGTCCACTGAAGGGGAGCGGAGCGGGGATGTGTAAAATGGATCAATCAATAAAATGGACCAGGAATAACAGCGTTGCGGTTTGCTTTGTTTGCGAATTGCAGCACCATATTGTCAGAGCCTTTTCTTTAACGCACACATTGCTGGACTTATTGGAAACATCTTTAATCCGCATCCACATATGATAATTAATAGAACACTGTTATGTCGTGTCTGTGTGTGCTTTTATGGAATAAACATTTTTCTTTCTTTCAATCACAGTTATCAGATCCAAATGCACTTCTTTCGAGCTTCACAAAGACGTAGCCTAATAGGTTAATTTTCTTAGCTCCGCTTTATTGGACAAGCAGCCTTATTATCCCTTCGTATGCGATGTCAAAAATTAGCTAATTAAATTAAAACTAACTAGTATTGCAACGTAAAGTTGAAATGTCCCGCACGGATCCGCGTTTAATCTCATGAGTTCCAATATCCTACATATAGTACATAAACGAATGCACCTATTGTCCTACACATAGTAAATAAACAATGAATAGTTCTTCTATCTATCTATTTGCCATATGGCTTAAATTAAACTGACGAATTATGAATGCTGGTCGTCAGGAGGCTAAGCATACGAGGGGTTAAAATCCGTGTACCCGTATATACGGGTACACGGATCTTAATAACACGCGGCTCCACCTCGTTCGATGTGCACAGAAATGCCCGAACAGAGCCGAGACACGTAGACACGGGCCTTAGAGATGCGCAGAATGTGTCACTAAAGTGAAAAGAGTGATATGAGTCTTTAGCTAACCGAGATATGTATCACTCATTTAGCTCAGTAGATCTGTAGACTATATCGTTCACGAGTGAGCAGAGAACTAGAGATGTCGATGAATTAGATTCACGGCAGCATGGCAACATTAATTTCATGAGCGAGAGGGAGCGAGTAATTCTGAGATGATATATGCTATACTGGAGCTACTTGAATCTTCAGTGAGCGCAAGAGCTAGTGAGCTAAACCAAATGATAGAGCTCGTTTGAATCACTCACTCGCGAGCTACACATCTCTAACGGGCCTGAACGCAGACACGGAAACGGGTCTTGTTGGGTTCGATTCGGGACCTTACCCAAGCAATATACCAGATATGAGTTTATACAGCCCTTATACAACTAATTTAAGCTGAATAACGGCTATACGGCGTGTATATAACCGTATATTGTAGCCAGACGGAGATTTTAGTGATATAATGTGATATTTATAAAAAAATATTAATATAGCGTTAACTGCTATAGCGTAGTAAATTTTTGAAAAAAATCTGAGTAGCAATGTATGGCGTAGTTATTACTAGTGACAGTTGTGACATCACGATGTTAAGTGTCAACAACGTCAACAAACAACAACAAACAACAACAAACAAATACATTGCGTGCTAAATTATTTTATATGGACAAATAAAGTTAGACTCTTTTAATAATTTACGGTTCATTATATTAATATGTGCCTATACTAAGACCGCGTAAAGTTTGCGGTTATATCAAATATACACGCTGCATAAGCGCTAAATGCTACCTCTGTACTGCTTGGGTAGTCCTGCCGGGGTTAGTTACACGGGTTGCCGTGTAGCACGGACATCAGGACCCTAACTGAATCTGTAAGTGCACTGCGAATTGATAAAGTTTGAGAACTACTGATATAATCTATTTAATATTTTGTACTATATACCATAATTATGAGCATTGACTATTATCGAGTCGTAAAATCTAAATGTCTGTTAATAGAATACATGTTAAGTTAATTAAACGTAGAGCCTAAATAGGTCGATGAATAGAATAATATCTTATTTTCTTGGATAATTGTGCCAGAGTATATTATTTTTAAAGTATTATCACAGAATAGATAATAGTACAAGGTTTTATATGAAGACTACAATTTGCCCGCAATTTTGTACGCGTATTTTTTAAACCGTATAATATAGCGCCCCCTGGCGGTTACTTCGTACAACTACAATTGACAACATTTCATATTTTTAAGACTATCATTTTATTACTTTTCTAAATTCTGCTTAAAAAGATGAAGTAATCTCTGTTTTTATTTATTTTCTGAGATGATTATTTATTTTATTATTAATTTATAAAAACATACTCATTTTAAAATGTGGCAACACCAAAACCAGAACTTAATGGAACGGTTACTTTAGTCGGTTTTCTTATTAAAAAAAAACTTAATAAAACTCGGTATGCATCTGTCATCTGTCAACGTCAAATAAAAAAAAATATATATTTTCGCTCTTTGGTTTAGACAACAACCCTATTCAGCCCGTATTGTCTTAGATTGCAGTTATTTGATGTATTTTCTTATATTTCTTTAAATACAGAAGAATAAATTCAAAGTTTTTTTTTTAGGTACACGACATAAAGCCCTGTCGATCTCTATATTAATTTCCACCTGTTATAAATATGAAATGTTGTCAATTCTTAAAAACATTTACGCTAGCGAGTACGGTCACTGTAAACTTTATTCATGGGGGTTAAAAAGAGATAGATGCCGATTAACAATATCGTGTCCAACAGGGCGCGTAAGACCTAACCATTACTTTAATAATTTATGACTATACTTAAAATTGTCGTAAATTGCGTAAAGTCTAGAGTAGCCAGGGTTTGTCGTAAAACCTAGATATATTCCTACCCGAATTACCTGCTTTTATCGTGAATCACAGTAAATGGTGTAATAAATGTAATAAGCACTTAATATTGAATATCTCATGTTCGGAAATGTCAATAGTGAGTTTCAACACCGGTCGTTAGATGGCGCTGTCTAAGTGATATGCTTGTATTGTACCCGTTAACCTTTATCTATACTAAAAAGTATTATTTCGTTAATCTATAAGATACGGACAAAACCGCAAAAATATATAATTTTATTGAGCTATTTCAAAAATATACTTTTTCATTGTTTCTCGATGGATGATCCCAATGCACCTTATTGCAAATTATATTTTCCCTCCAATTCGCCTGATAAGGATGGGTTAGTCTTTGCCGGGATTCGAACCCAGACCTGCCAGTTACGTAGGCAACTGTACTACCATGGACCTAACCGAGTCGTTAAACACTTATTTAATGTCTTTTCTATCCTGAAAAACGATGAATAACATTTGTGCAATTCGATTAATTAAGGATGGAACCCAAAAAAACAATATACCATAGACAATGCGATGACAGATGATAAAAAAAAGTGACTTACTCGTTCAGACTACAATGGAATTGACAAATATGTTCAATAATATAAATTATTCACTCAGAAGTAATTAATATTTAAGCGTTATTTAATACATGTTTGTAATTTTGTTTGCTCAGTTGTTTTGTCTTATTGTTGAGAGTTACACGGGGTTTAATATCTTTTGTTTTTGATTACGCATATTGTGTTATTGTAAATTAATTGTCTGAGATGGCATTATGAGTTTTGTATTGGAGGTCGTTTAATTCGTAATACTTAAACCATTAAACCTTTCTAAAATGAAATCGTACGACATTGCAAGAATAGACAGATAGATAGAATACTCTTTATTGCACACCTAAAGAAGAAAGAAATACAAATAGGTACAGATAACACTTATCATTAAAATAGAGGTAAACAATAGGCGATCTTATCGCTAAAAAGCGATCTCTTCCAGACAACCTTTGGGTAGCGGATTAATATAAATGAAATGAAATGAGTAGGCGGTGCAAAAAGTAATCAAGAAAACTACCGAAATCAAGAAAATTATTAAAATCTACTAAAACCTATAATAATATACCTACATTGATACATAAACAAGAATCTGTGGTTACAGAAAATTAAATGTTTCATTTTTTTTTTCATGCACTTTTTTATAGTTAAGAATTTAAAATAAATACTCGTGCCAAATTACTGTTTATATATATATATATATATTTATATTCTTGACTATGGAGGGAAGAAACAGCATCTGTCATAGGAGAATATTTGGAAAACTGTCCCGTGGTAAATAATAGTTCCAAGAGGCTCCACAAGCGGCGCTGGAGTAGCTGGAGTATGTGACACTGTCTACCGTCCATAAACTGCAGGATAAACCTACGTTATGGAGGGGAGAGATATTTCAATTCCGTGCTTTGGGTTGTCAAAACAATGGAGACTCGTGATCGATTATTGTATGATTTTTTATTAGATTTTTTTTTTAAACAGAAGAAAATTGGGAAAATTCGTACTAAATATTCCAGCGTCTTCACTTTCAGATTCAGATTCGTGTATTTGCATATAATACGTAACAAGAAGGTCTTATAATAATCGTTTTGGTAACAGTATTATTCGATATACTCAACATGCAAATATTAAAATAGTAACGCTATTAACAAGTCATCATTCAAATTAAATTTATACAACATTAATAATTACACATTAAAATTATCTAATAAAAAAAACGGTCAAGTGCGAGTCGGACTCGCGCACCGAGGGTTCCGGACAAACACTTTCCATCCTTAAGTTCATCCTTTTTAGTATTTGTTGTTATAGTGGCAATAGAAATACATCATCTGTGAAAATTTCAACTGTCTAGCTATCACCGTTCTTGAGATACAGCCTGGTGACAGACGGACGGACGGACGGACGGACGGACAGCGAAGTCTCAGTAATAGGGTCCCGTTTTTACCCTTTGGGTACGGAACCCTAAAAACGTCAAATCTCATGTCAAAATATATAAATACCTACCGCAACAAATAATCAAATATAAAGCTAAAATAATAATATATATAGGTACATTAATACATTCCACAAATTCATATAAAGTAGCTGATTTGATCTGTCAGGAACAGGAAACTAGTCTAACTCTCGTGCAACACTAGCGCCACCAATTTAACACCTTTCAGCGGACACTTCAGTACATAGTACAAAACAAAGTCACTTCTATCTGTCTGTCCCTATGATCTTTAAAACTACGCAACGGATTTTGATGCACTTTTTAGGGTTCCGTAGCCAAATGGCAAAAAACGGAACCCTTATAGGTTCGTCATGTCTGTCTGTCCGTCTGTCCGTCCGTATGTCACAGCCATTTTCGAAACTATAAGAGCTATACTGTTGAAACTTGGTAGGTAGATGTATTCTGTGAACCGCATTAAGATTTTGATGCAAAAATAAAAAAATAATAATAAATATTGGGGGCCCCCATACTTAGAACTGAAACTCAAAAATTTTTTTTGCATCAAACACATACGTGTGGGTTATCTATGGATAGGTATTCAAAAATGATATCGAGGTTTCTAAAATATTTTTTTTCTAAACCGAATAGTTTGCGTGACAGACGCTTCCAAAGTGGAAAAAAGTTGGTCCCCCCCCTCTAACTTCTAAAATAAGAAAATGAAAAATCTAAAAAAAACATATGATGTACATTACTATAAAAACTACCAAAGAAAATTGTTTTGAACGAGATCTAGTAAGTAGTTTTTTTTTATATAATATAAATCGTAAACAGTTTCATTAAATCAACTCAAATATAAAAATAAACAAAAGGCCTTTAATTTCATAAATCAATGGTACGGAACCCTTTGTGCGTGAGTCCGACACGCACATGGCCGGTTTTTATTTATTAGATAGAATTATGCAAGAGGGAGGTTTAAATCTATGATACATGCATAATTTATCAGCATTACACCCGTGCGAAGCCTGGGCGGGTTGCTAGTTTGGATATATAAAGATGACGGTCCTATTTTACGCTCCATATTCTTAAATAACCAACATTTCAATTGGCCAAAACTCCATTTCAATTTAATTTCAAGACATTATTATGCATAACGAATGCTATACCAAGTATTTCTTTAAACTACACAATAAACACACAATGTTATGTTTTATTTCATTAGTCACTGTCATTTACCGAATTCGCGGCTATTGTCCATAATAAAATGATCACAGGTGTAAAATTGCGTGCAAACATCGATATACGTTTGTTCTGTTTGTTTTGTGTTAATAAATTATGCGGACGATGTGACGGTATATTAATTTCACATTAGTATTTAGTACTAAGGGTTCCGTGCGTCTTTACCCGTCTGACCAAAACGAGTAGAAATTAAAAAGTGGCAATACTGTAGTGTCGTCCCCGTTTTCTTAGATTGATTAGGGACGACACTACAGTATTGCCACTTTTTAATTTCTACTCTTTTTGGCCAGACTGTACCCAGTTATAAGTCTAACAAGTGTCGGTCTGGCCCAGCGATAGTGGCGCTACAAACAGCTTTCATATGGCAATAATGTGCATACGTCATATATTTTCATGTCATTAGCGATTTATCTAGGATTTGTCATTAACCAAATTCAAAACATTGTTTACCGGAATGCTGCTCAATCCTTCATTGTTCTTGCGAAATAAATACTGAATCCTATTGAAAAATACTTGACTCACATCATTGTGGATAGTTTTGGCTTTGTTATGCAAAAATAGCTTGAATTAGCGGAATATTTAGTTCTGTTTCCACTTTGTTTACATGACGTTCACTGACTTTCAACGTCAGTCAGTTACCAAAAATTTGTCGTTACCAGAAAAATAAATTGGTTCCACTAAAATCTGCAATATGCATACCTAGTACGTACCTATATCTATCACTTTTTTCGCTATACTGTGAGAGAATGACGGGCGATGCTATGTCGCGCGACAAGAATCGTGAAGCGTAGTTGTGCTAGGCGGGCAGGTGTGCGCCTTGCCCGTGCGCACAACTACGATTCGCGACTCTTGTCGCGCGACATAGCTCTACCCGTCACTCTCTCACATTACTGCATAGAAAGAGACAGGCGATTATCTCGCTCGAGAAATAGTCACTTGTGACAGTTGCGCTAGAGGAGCTGGCGCGTACGTCACTAACACAATTTGTGACAAATGGTAAAGAAAGGATATAGAAAAAGTAGGATATAAACATATTTTTTAATGAGGTATAATCGCGAACACAAAAAAACGCACTACTGATATGTTGTTTTCATGTAGTGAACCTATCGTTCTTAAGCAATGGAACTCTATAAATAGCAAATAACTACACCTGTACCAATGTACCGTATTAATTTTAACGTACATATGGTGTTGTTTTCGCGGAACTCTTATTATAATACCATTATGTATCACTACTCACTTTTATGTTATCGCACCGTTCCGACGTCAGTCACGACGTAAATTTACACGGCACGATATTATATTACGTAGGAATGATGTGACGTAACACCACTTTGATCCTAACTGTCAATAATTAGACATAATATAAAAATATCTCCAAGATCTGTTTTACACCTCTTCATGCATTCTTGATAACCGACATGAATGCGGAATCAATGACTAAATTAAATAATTACACCAAGTGAATTTATTATTTGTGATACTCTAGTACACACGCAGCACCGGCTGAAAACATAAAAAAAAGTTACCACAGAGCGATACAGCGCGATACCGCCAGATTTAAGCCACTGGCTGAAATAAAAACTAAATCAAATACACTATGTGATACTTTAGCACTTATAGTCTGGCAAAAAAGAGTAGAAATTAAAAAGTGGCAATACCGTAGTGACGTCCCTTTCTAATCCATCTTAGGAAAAGGGGACGGCACTACAGTATTGCCACTTTTTAATTTCTACTCTTTTTTGCCAGACTGTATGTACACCGGCTGAAAACATAAAAAAAGTTACCACAGAGCGATGCAGCGCGATACATACCGCCAGCCAGACGTAAGCCACTCGCTAAAAAAACACAAAACAACCATAGACCGTGCGGATAGTTCTCAACTACGCGGCTAGATGGCGCTGGTAGGTTGTTTATGTTCCCCGCGGATTAACAGCACGATCGATGATAGCGCGTTGCGCCTTGTAAAGCACCTAATTATTTGTTGCGTTTCGTTTAGAATGTTTTTAATTAAGGTGTGTTGACATGGCGATGGGATCTTATTTGCTGTTGAGAATACAAAACAAAAGCTTGATAAGACATTATGTCTTTTAATATGTTTATTTCATTTAAAGTATAGCAGTATGAGTAAATCCTTAACCTATGTATTCGCGACTGACATTACATTAGTTGGTCGAAATAAATGTTTCTTTTTTATTTCACGATTGACGTAGGTGCATTAGGTAACACTGGAAAAACTTAAAAGATTTATAGGGTGTATAAGTAAAAGGTTAATGCATCTCTATACAGTATACATAATACGAGGGGCGTCTGAAAAGTTCTAAGCCTAAGGTATTTCGAGGTTATATATGCGTTTATGATACTGGCCACTAGAAAGGCCATTTAAAAACAAATTATTAAAAAATAACATGTCACGTTTTTATTATTCTGTTTCGAGATATTCAACGGAAAATAATAAATACTTACATATTAAGGGACAATCATACACAAATCGACCTAGTCCCAAACCAAGCAAGGCTTACACAACGATATACATAATATATAAACGTCTGTATATAAGGTGATGTATGTATAAGGCACGTATACAATATCCGTTGGAAGGCGTTAAATTTTGCTACTGCAGTATTGAAAAAATGAAAATGAAAAATAGTTTATTTGGTTATAGATTATTCTAAACAGCCTACGTTGGAGCCTCCTATTAAGCAATTAATTCTTGCTTGTGTCAGGAGACACCGCTCTTCCACAGCAATGAATGGTAAATTACACATAATAAACTACTATGTTTATACTATTGACAACTTAAATACTATTTGATTATTGATACATACTTAGATTTTAGACTTATATTAAATTAAACTAAACATAAACCAGGATGTACTAATTGGTGTGTGCGCGTGTGTGTGCGCGGTAGTATTTAGTTATTACATTTGCTTAGCAACTGTTTTTTTATTATTATTTCAATGTAAAATGGTTTTCAACACGATTGTATAATAGATCAGCCGAACAACAGTAAGCCAAAAAAGTGATCAACCTAGTCACGAAAAAGAGTCAAAAAGTGGTAGGCCAATTTTTTTACTTACTATACCTACTCTTCCTACAGAATAAATACGGCTAGAAACCTAGTTGGTGCTTGAAAGCCTGTCTTAGTTAGCCACTGGCTACGTTTCGTCCGTGTGCGCATCTGTCACAACGTCAATGTCACAAGCAACACGTCTCTATGATTGGTTCGTAGACACGCACACATGAAACCAAAAGCGGCTACAAATTTCGCAAAATCTGTTGTATGAATATTCTCGTTCTAGGGCATAGAGTATATTGAATCACTACATAATATAAAACTAAGTCGCTTCCTTCTGTCTGGACATATGTATACTTAGAGATCTTTAAAACAACGCAACGGATTTTGATGCGTTTTTTTTTAATAGATAGAGTGATTTAAGAGGATGGGTGGGATGGTTTATTATGTGTACCTAAATGCATAATATAGCATTGTCATACGTGCCAAGCCGGAGCAAGTCGCTAGTGTAGTAATAATCCTAGGCGTTTTATTCTAAGTACCTACCTACTTAATTTATGTGGGTTATGTTTAAATAGCGCCTAATTATATTTTATTTCCAATAACACCATGTATAGCGTCGACATTTTCCACGCTAAGTGTGCATTTAGCACTTAACAGTTACGAAGAATATATAAATAAATAATAAATGGCGCAAAAACCAATATTACCACAAAAATGTGACACTGCTAATAAGTAAATTAATTCCAAATATGTCAATCAAGTGTCAGCATGACATTTACTAAGTTGCCTTTGCCATCAACACTTCACCTGAATTAATTAAAAAAAACTAGAATTGTCTATGGAGCAGATACGGGCAGCCATTTTAAACTTGCATGAAAAACTATATGCTTCTCGTTCTATTCTTTGCAATTTTACCAGCAAGAAAGAGACGGAGTATTTACCTGTTTTTCCTAATAAGGTGTCGTTGCATAATTACGTTTTATTATTGCTTTGGTAATTAGTGTAACGATTGATATGAATCTATTATTAGTTTGAAAGTACTGTTAAATGTTTTATAAGGTCCAACAGTCGTTAAAAAGAGGAAGCCATAACCCTTATTTTTGCTTTTGCGTAATCGGGTAAAAGTACCCTATACCCATCTGTGGACAGATGAACTAAAAACAGTTGGAATTAGTTCAGATGTTTTGGCGTGATTTGAACAAAAAGACACATCCCTATTCAACAACACAACAAGGACGACGCGGTTGGCGCAGTCTGCAGTGCACCTGTCTACTGAGCCGGCGGTCTTGGGTTTGAATTCATGCCCATCGTATTAGTTTGATGCAGGATTGTCTTTTGTTTTGTATGGGCGCGCCGCACCATGCCAGTCTGGCGCCATCTATTGGTCATCATTTCTTTGTCCTTTCATCATGCCGAAACGGCTGGACGAATTTTAACTAATTTTAGTACAGGGATAGCGGACATCAAAGATAGTCATGGGATACTTTTCACCCAAAGTTGTAAGAACCTCCTAATAGTATTAAAATAATATTACTAGATTTCTTTCCTAGAAATTGAAATCCGTAACATTCACATATTTTCCACGTATCTCGTGATTTCCTACGTTTAATATCAGAAATGTTATTAGTCGTAAATCTGCACAAAAGGTGACGTTTACAGCTCCGTAAAACAAACTAATCATAATGTATATGTTATTTATTGCAGAGGAAATGTGAATGAGGTGAATTAAATGAAAATTTATATGCAATGGAGCGTGTATTAAAATAATCCAAAAACTAAGCTAGCAGTTATAGAAATTAGTGACTCTACGACCTAGCGAGATTGTTTTGAAACAACTATAATTTGTAATCTGTTTACCTTGAATAAAACAATTGAAACGGATTATATTGCGTATATTAATTACTTGAGCAGTTGAGCCGCCCTGATGTTTCGGTAGCTTTCTATAAGTAAGTAGTTGCCGTTATCAAAGGTTGACTGTGAAAAAGACAATTTTCTCTGTCAAAGTTACATTTCTGCAAACTCCTCATTTTATAAATATGAATTAAAAACTGCTGCTGATCATAGACCCTGCATGGATGCCCATTGAGTCCCCGCTACCCTCACGAGGTCATCCATCCATCTAGTCGGAGGCCGTCCACGCTGCGCTTTCCTATACGTGGTCGCCACTCTAGAACTTTGTTGCCCCAACGGCCATCCATTTTTCGGCCTAAATGGCCTAAATTTTATTTTAACTAATTACTGTAGTAATTACAGTAATTAGTAAGTGCCTATATATAAATAGGTATCTATCTAATGATTTCACTCTCATTTCTGTTGGTTCTTGGTCCAATTTGGCACATGGTTCTTTATTTAGTTGTCATGTTGTTGTTTTTTTCACCGGGTTTCGAACACAATACCTATTCTAGTTCCTCGCGCCCTGTATTATATTCCCTTCTAATTATAATACAATGTTTTATTCATTCGCACTAATTAGTGGTATTAAACGGCACGTCATAGGATACTGACAAATTGTTTGAATAGTTTCATAATGAATGCAAAGTATGCCCTTAAAGAGATGACTTCTTTTGCAAAATCTTCAGTGAACTTGTAGAATACTAAATGAAATAATAATTTATTAGTAACGAAAAACAAGTCAAAATTAACAGTAATCAACTTAACCTAAATAAAATTAACTAACTAAAACCGATGTCCCCCAGATCATGGCCCTGCGGCGGGGTAGATACCCATGATGCCGTCTACATTCCCCCGCTGAATAGCCAAGCTAATCTTTTGGCCGACGAATGAGCCGGCCCTGTGGTCCGAAAACATTCTGAAAGTTTTTTACTAAATAAATGTATCATAATACAATGTTGCAGAAATTGCATTAGTACCAAAACTTGATAATTAACTAAATACAGAGGAAAATTAAGAGAGTTTAATGGAGCACAATCTGTAATGACATAGTAAAAGCGAGTGACATAAGTATTTATAAAATATATAAATACAAAATCATGTCGTTGATCACTTGGAGAATGGGCCGCGCGGTGGTGTGGGACGCCTTACGCTGATACGCTGGCGGCGTCCTACCTCTCAGCAACTTTTAAAGCGGCCGGAGCGGCGGATGACGCTCGGGAGAGTTACTATTATTATTAAATACAATAAATATTAAGTGTCTCGGCGGCCAGTACGAGTTTATCCCTTTTGGCGTCGAGACACTAGGTCCGTGGGGTAGGGCTGCGCGTGGGCTCCACAAGGCGCTAAGCAAACGCCTAAGGGAGGCAACGGGTGACCCTCGCGCAGGCAGCTTTCTCGCGCAAAGAATTGCCATCGCAATACGACGCGGGAATCCTGCCTGTGTGATGGGCACGCTGCCAAAAGGGCCATGTTTTTATAATACTTTATAATAGTTTTAGCCACCTTTTCTTTTAGTTAAGTTTATGGGTGAATTTCAACAAGCTCGAAATTTACCTAATTTTGGTGGTATTTTTTATTTTTGATGTTAGAGTCAAAATTATATATCAATAATACGAATAAAGTCATAACCAACATTGTGTAGTAATGGCCCTTTGTTAAACATAATAGTTTTAAAGATATTATGATTTTAGTAATTTGCCTGCCACCAAAATTGTACATCTACACCAAAATTAGTTACGTGTGCTAAAAATTAATATTTGTCAATGAAATTACCTGCTGGAAATGAAAAGAAAGATAGGTTTAATTAATCATTTTAATTATACCAAAATATCTATGAAAATACTATCACTAACTCGTTTGTAACAACAGTATATTTTTTCTTTTCGAGGACTTCTTCTTTTGATTGATTTTTCTTGCGATTAGCCATCGTAAAAACTACATACATTTCAAAAAAATAAGCATGTACAAAACCGAACTTATCCCTTTAAGGGATTTCTTCCAATTAACCTTTGAGTAAATGAGTGTTAATCACAAGTAAATGGCAGACAAACCAAGCAACATGTACAATACGATAACTTTACAATAGTACAAATTAAAATGCAAAAACCAAATGAGAGAGATAATAGGCAAACAGTCAATGTAATACATATTACGTAATATCTATATAAATACATATAACATAAATATAATCATAATTATAACAAAAACAGCAACCTAATCAAAAAATAATCATTCATTCGACAGCCACAATTTCTTGAACTTCCCCTTGAACGATGCTATGGACTACGTCTGCCTTAGGGCGGGAGACAATTTATTTCATAATTTCACGGCGCGTACAGCAAAAGATACATCGTAAACATGAGATCTATCCAGTGGGATAGATAGAGCCAGATTCGCACTTGACCGCAGGCGATGGCCACTACCATCCGCCATGTAAAAGAACTTCTCTGCAAGGTGCTGTCCTGAAGAAGGAATGAAAGGGACATTATACATGCATGATCTTCGTATGAAGAGGAAGGATATTCTGCAGACACCTCAATTAATGAAGGGACGCGAAAAGTTTCCTACTGATCTCAGAAATATGAGGTGCCCATGACAAAGATTGATCTATGGTAATGCCAAATTTTTTTACAGTAGAAGAGATAAGTACAGGCGTACCATCAAAGAAAATAACTGGCTTAACTTGATCTGAAAGCTTGGAAATGAGGGGCTTCCAACGACAATAGCCTGCGACTGCTTGGCATTCTTCATCAAACCAAAGAATCAAGCCCCAGCACGGATTGATTCCAGGTCTAAATTGATTTGCGAAACAACGGAGCCAAAATCATCAATGCTGGCCACAGCATGGACAGAGGCATGGAACGAGGAGGAGAGTGACTGTGGTTGGTGATTCCGTTAATAAAGACAGAAAACAGTAATGGAGAGAGTATGCCCCCTTGAGAGACACCAGCAGACAGTTCTCACCAGCTATAAAATCGGTCATCAACTCGAACCCGCTGTTGCCCCCCAAAGAGATAATCACGAAACCAGGACAGTGAAGTTGGAGATATATTTAAAGTACTAAGTAAACTGAGAAGGATTCTATATTAAGACGAATGTCGTCGGTGATCTTAACCAAATCTGTGGTTGTGCTAAAGAATTGAACAAGTTAAGTCTATTTAGATGTGATGAGGGACGTGGATTTACAGAAGATTGAATGATTTTGGATAAGACGGGAAGAATGGACATAGGATGATACTGCGAAAAGTACGACGGATTAGGGGTTTTAGGGAGAGGAATCACATGGGCGCATTTCCAAACTGTAGGAAACGTGCCAGAGGAAAAAAATAGTAATATAGGAAAGGATAGGAGCTATAGAATCCGCCACCAGCATAAGCATATCTAAGCTAAGATTACCCTCACCGACAGCTTGTAATATTAGATGTATCGTGTTTATACTTGACTACAAATAAATTCACCGAGTCAAAAGTGTTGGAAATTCGATTACAAATGTGTAATTATGTACAGATTACAGAATTAACAATTCTGGTGGCATCATGCAATTTTGGTGATTCTGAAATTACCACCAAAACCACCAAAATTGACCCACGAAAATTAAAAAACGTGATTAAAAAAATATTTATAAAATATCCGTATTATTTACTTCCAATTTAACTTTATATTTTAAAAAGGAAACCTTTAACACGTCTTACACACAATTCACACACAATCAATTATTGCTAAGTCACTAGAAACATATACCACAAAAATTGTGTCAAAACGTATTTGTACCCCACCAAAATTAGATACTTACGTGCTGAGTGGACAAATCCAGCAAGGTACGACATGTGTGTCATCGCTCCATGCCGGAGCCGAACTAAACGAACAGGTTAACACACGTTTGCTGGTCTTGTTGCGTTTCGTTCATCCATAAACACATTTTCAATATTTACCACCAAAATTGACAATTTCACCCGGACAACTTTTAGTGCTCAATTTTGAGTATCTATTTATGTATTAATCTTTATTTATATATCCTTATAAGATACTTAAACTAATAAAGATTATAAATAAATGCAATTTTAGTTTAAAACATTGATGATATGGTTCTATCAAAGACATTTATGAGGAACAACGAGTACTGGACGCCGCACCAAAATTATCATTTTACCGCAAAAAAAAAATTATTAAATATAAATGACTTTTACAATACTTTGCGATTTGGCTTAAGATAATAATTTGTGTCTTCTTTTCAGAAAAAAATTAAAACTTTTAAAACAATTGCTTCACACTATAGTTATCAATTCCGCCGCAATTTTTTTTCGCTGAGATAATCACCCTTATTTGTTTTTTTTTTAATGTTTTCTTGTAAATAAATTTTAACACATAAAAGGTTTAACACCAAAATCTTGACGACGTGGTTAGCGCAGTTTATAGTACCTGCCTACTGAGTACGCGGTCCTGGGTTCGAATTCCGACAAGGGCAAATATTTGTGTGAACTCGAACTTCGCCTATGGCTCGTTTTCAAAATCACACACATGTTTTAAGATCTCACGTTATGTGTAGCTCAAAAAGTTGATTTTTGGCCCACGTCATATTGCAGATTTTTACTGGTACTAATTTATTTCACTGGCACTGACCAATTTTTACGGTAACTGACGTTGAAAATCAGTAAATGTCACTGATGTAAACAAAAAGGAAACAGGACTAATTCCGCAAATTTCAAGTATTTTTTGCAAAACAAAGCCAAAACTATCAGAGTGATGAAAGTTTTTTCAATAGGATTCAGTATTTATTTCGCAAGAACGAAGGATTGAGCAGCATTCCGGTAAATAATGTTTTGAATTCGGTCGATGACATATTGCTACCAACGTTTCATAATGTATATACAGGGTGGAACAGATCGAGGAACTTTTCAGCAAACAGGGAATTGTTCAGACTGAGTACTTAATTTTTCACCAATGAACTATGTAAATATTTCTCTCCGTTTTTGAGATATAGTTTAGAAAAGAATATAATAGAATAAAAAATTATTCGTTAACATACACAAAGTGGACAACAAATATTAGAAATAAAATAAAAACGATGTTGTGTATGCCACGAAAAGGTCACACCCCAAGCAGCACATTAGTGAATTTTGCAGCTTATCTTATAGCTTTAAGTTCTAAATGAGTGGTTTAACAGTGTTTGATACAACTTATAGCTTTAAACACAACTCAAAACTGTATATGAGTTCATCCTTTCACTTGTAGTTGCATAGGAACGTTTTATGTTTCTACTTTATTACTTATGGTGGGATAAAGTCGATCTTGCTACTTAAAGTTGCATGCAGGTTCAAATTGTCACTCAATAAGAAGCAATAGTGCTATATAAGGCCTTAAAATCACTTATAAGCAACTTTTACATATAAGTTGGAACATACCCTTATTTGGAACTAAAAGTTCCAAATGACTAGTACAATAGCGAATTATATCGCCAATAGGAGGTTCTTGGAACCAAAAGCAGTTATTTTCACTTATTTCAAACCACTAACGAACTAAAAGTTCTATTATTGTTTCTATTTGCTCCTTGTCAAAATATATTTAATAGTCTTGCTTGTTTAATAGTCTACAAAAGAGCAAATAATTACTATTGGTAATATCATTCACTGCTTTGCCACTCGCAAGATACAAATAAGTGATTATTAGACTTAATAGTTCCAAATAAGGAACAAATAAGTGAAAATAAACACTGTAGGATCTTTTTTTTTTCGCCATGTTTACAAATGGAAGCCTATGAAAATTGATTATTTTAACCAGAATTTTATCACACTCACGCATAATCACAGACTTTTGATAGTTGTGACGATGTTACTTTAACATTGTATCTAACCTACAATCATTAGGTCAGGTTTTTAACAGTTTTATTTCTTATCAGTATCTATTCCTTGGAGGACGTATTTAAAACACTGGACTGGAATGGACGGGGCATCAATATAAACGGTGAATATATTTCACACCTTCGATTCGCCGACGACATAGTCATTTTGGCTGAATCGCTGGAGGACTTGTCGGAGATGTTGCGGAGCCTAAATGTTTCTTCCAGACGGGTGGGTCTGGGAATGAATGTGGATAAAACTAAAGTTATGTTCAATTCATTCGTAGACCCAATACCGATCACCGTCGATAATGTTAGCATCGAAGTTGTTAAAGAGTACACGTACCTAGGCCAGATGGTCCAGCTAGGTAGAAACAACTTCGACAAGGAAGCTGACAGAAGAATCAGGTTGGGCTGGGCAGCATATGGGAAGTTGCGCCATATTTTTCAGTCATCATCACTGCCCCAGTGCCTTAAGTCCAAAGTCTTCGACCAGTGCGTCCTTCCGGTCCTTATTTATGGGGCCGAGACGTGGACACTAACAAAAGGCCTCGTCCACAAATTCCAAGTTGCTCAACGAGCTATGGAGAGGGCTATGCTCGGAGTTTCTCTGAAGGACAAAATCCGGAACCAGGAGATCCGACGGAGAACCAAAGTGACCGACATAGTCCTTAAGATATGCAAGTTGAAGTGGCAGTGGGCGGGGCATATTTGTCGTAGAGCCGATGGTCGATGGGGCAGACGAGTTCTAGAGTGGAGACCACGAACGACACGCCCTGTAGGACGGCCTCCCGCCAGGTGGACCGACGACCTAAAAAGAGTGGCGGGAAGCGGTTGGATGCGGAAAGCTGAGGACCGGGTATGGTGGCGCGAACTGGGGAAGGCCTATGTCCAGCAGTGGACGACTCCGGGCTGATGATGATGATGATGATGATGATCTATTCCTTATTGGAGCGGAGCGAGCGAAGCGAGCGAAGCTCCCATGGATCGACTCGAATGGACTTTGTAACAATGCGCAGATCTCAGCGAGTTCTCAACCGATTTTAGAATTTTTTGTTTTAAAATGCACAAATTAAATTTCGCTAAGTCGTGACGAAGAGAAAATTTCGAAAAAAAAAAAGTTTAGCCGGTGGCTGACTCTGCATCGACCTAGTTTAATTTAGCACTCTCTTTATTAATATTCCTGATCAAATGAAGGGCGCGTCGAAATTTACAAAGAAAACATACTATAGTTTCACAGTAAAAAAAAATTCGCAAGAATTTCGTGCTTATTTCAATGCTTGTATAACGTAAAGTTTTAATCACAATCAAACAGACATATAAATCCAAAATGAATATGGCAGATCACGTATTACTTTTAATAAAACACAATTTGACAGTTGCCACTCAAAGATAATTTTGGCGACTCATATATAACTCATTGACCGAACTGAAATGTTTTCATTCGTTCACTGCGCATAACTTTCAACCATAGTTCTAATTACCACTTAAGGTAATTGTGAAATCTCTTATGGATTCTATTTAGCACCAAAATAGGCTGCAATTTTTCTCCTTTTGGTTCTATACTGGTGGCATAAGGGTTCTTGCCACCTATATAGCACTTAGTCATGGTGGTAAATTTCACTTAAGCATCTAATTAGATATGATATACGAGCTATTTAGACCCAGTTGTGCTACTTGGGACCTCAGCATAAATGCTGGCCCGGGAACCAGCGCTGGTCTTCCGGTGAAACCTATCGGTGACGCCACGGTGAACTTCTAACCGTAACCGTAGTTTGTGTAAAAATCTGCACACATATCAACCCTAACACTTTTGAACATTGCTGTCATTTAAAATCTAAATAAAACCTTTATATGAGTAGGGTTGTCACTGATATTAAAATATTTTATTTTGATGACTATTTTTACTTTTAAATCCAGCTTTACAATTATAATAGGTCCATTTTAGACCACTCAGATGACACTATCCTGTCAGCCCAGTCAGTCTTTAGAAATGTTCCACCCTACGAGTATATATGACGTATGCACATTATTACCATTTGAAAGCTGTTTGGAGCGTCCTTATCCCAGGGCAGCTTGTTAGGCAATATCAGTTTCAGAAACTATTATGCTCATTAACAATTATAAAAAGTTAAAAACGGTTTTCACGATCATAAAAATCGACAGAAACAGCCCGTGTAGTGGGTAGTAGTGAAAATACAGTGACAGACAGTCCAGTAGTGACAGTTAGAGATGCCGTTCTTGTGAACGATTCTCGATTTGTATGAGAAATGTTCTCGAGAACCTACCGCTATCTGCGCGGGCGCTGAGAGCCATATAAATTCGAAACATTTCGGGCCTTTCCTGACAGTTTTTATGCGAGTTAAGAGGCGATATTCCTTTTAAAATTTTTTTTTTTTTCATATTATGACGAATATATTGATAATTTCAACCAACTTTTTGAAGTGAATAATACTTTTTCCCGAGTTCTAGGTAGTAACGTAGCTATTTCATGCTTTTATTGCATGCAGTCGAAAATAAGTGGAAAAAACTAATTTTCCACGTGAATTTTGTCAGTTTCGAGTAGTTTTTCGAACAAAAATTATCAATGAAAAGTTCAAACTGTCGGTTTCAAATATACACCAATAAATCCCAATAGCCCTGTTCTAGTTAGTAACATCAATAATATGTTAAGAAACATGTTTGATCATAGAAAAAAAAATGTCTAAACAATCAGCATTTTAAAAGGAATAAGGCCTCTTAAAAGGGCAAATTTTTATTTTGTTGTCGATTTTTTTTTTCACATTTCAATAAAATTTGGTGAGTTGGTAAAGTTGCTTCTTCTGACCATGGTAAGCCCAATTTCACGATATATCCTACAAGTTATTGTCCATTGAGACACATCATTTATTTTTCATTTCGAGCTCCTCATTTTGTACAAAATTTTAATACATAATACGAAATTTAGTTGAAAAAAATCCATATTTTTTTGTTCCTAATGGATTTTTTTAGTACATACCGTAAAATTGGGCTTACCTGGATCAGAATAAGCAACTTTGCCAACTCACCAAATTTACACACATTGACACTCTAGGTACATTGCTTCTTTGTCTAACCATTATCCTACAAATTACCATTTAATACACGTTATTTTCAGGAGTTGTTTTAACAAATGTTGTTCAGTTTCAAGGGAAGAACCTATGTTTTAATTTATTGCTCCTGTTACAGGCAACACCCGGTATAGTTTTATTAATACATATTATAGTTTCATTGGGTTCTGCCGATTCTTCGAGTACCCTAAGAACTAGAAGCCTAGAACCGTATTGCATTAGTAACATTGTTAAATACCTAACATTTTCTCAGACTTCATATAGTTCCTTAGAAACGATAACCATTATATTACTATTCAGTACTTATACATTAATCTAAAGGTAGCCACACACTAGCCTTACTAGGCAACGTCGTTATATTTTATGTGATAATTTTTTAAATAGACTTTGTATGATTGATATTATTTGCAATTTGATGCGATTTTTAATAACTGCGATACCATATTTAGATTGATTTGAAAAGGCATATTATATTTAACTAGCAATAATCATGATAAGGTGGATCAACCTTTTTCTTGTTCTTAATGTGTCCCATGAGTTGTGGCCCAAGGGACAATAGAGTCAGGTGATAGTCGACATAAAAATGGGCTCATAACTGTTGCAATTACAAAGTTTTGGTTAATATAACCATAACCGCCGAAATCGTAATTTTAATCGTAGTTTTAAAGAGTAGCCCAGAGGACATCACCATGGCAACGAGCAACAGAAAAAAGTTGATTGACCCAATATCTTTTATAATGCACTAGCTACCCGCCCCGGCTTCGCACGGAACCTATAAAATTATCAGTCTTGTAGATACTCGTATATATTATGCATGTATTATACATATAAACTTTCCTCTTGAATCAGTCTATCTATTTAAAAAAACCCATCAAAATCCGTTGCGTAATTTTAAAGATCTAAGCATAGGTACATAGGGAAAGACAGACAACAGGAAGCGACTTTGTTTTATCCTATGTACTTAGTGATGTTAGTATTAGTGTTAATATAACGGAAAGAAGAAAAGTAATCATTACTAGAAGGTATCCGCATCTTCGTACGCGTATTTTTTTTCTGTACCATAGTTAAGTAAAAAGTATGCTATAACCATGTTTGGATGTCTATCTTTATATGTTTTTAAATATTATTTATCGTCGTCTAGTACTATAGTACAAGCTTTGCTTAGTTTGGGACTAGATCGATTTGTGTTAGATTAACCCTTTTTTTATTAATTATCGACACTACAAAACTGGAAATTTAACTTCCGATGAACATTCCCTTGATAAGATAAGCGACTCACTTGTATGGTCAACAGCTGAAGCTTTATAGTATCCGACCATTTTACAACTTTTTCTGGGACTACTTCTTCTGTCACTTGCATATATTGCTTCGGTTTTGACTAAACGGTCGTTGCGTTAATACATAGAGTTATTATGTCTACGACACCTCATTTTTAGGGTTCCGTAGTCGACTAGGAACCCTTATAGTTTCGCCATGTCCGTCTGTCCGTCCGTCCGTCCGTCCGTCCGTCCGTCCGTCCGCGGCTTAGCTCCGTGATCATTCGTACTAGAAAGCTGAAATTTGGTATGAGTATGTGTATGTATAACCCCGACAGAACGGTAAAATAAAAATTATAAAAAAAACATTTTTTCGGGTACCTCTCGAACACCTAAAGTGGGGGTGATTTTTTAGGGTTCCGTACCCAAAGGGTAAAAACGGGACCCTATTACTGAGACTTCGCTGTCCGTCCGTCCGTCCGTCCGTCTGTCACCAGGCTGTATCTCAAGAACGGTGATAGCTAGACAGTTGAAATTTTCACAGATGATTTATTTCTATTGCCGCTATAACAACAAATATTAAAAATAAAATAAAATAAATATTTAAGGGGGGCTCCCATACAACAAACGGGTTGGTTGCGTTAACTTTGCACCTCATTTGTATGGGGCGCTATACATACCAGGTGCAAACTTAACTTAACTTAAGGATAAAAAGTGTTTGTACGGAACCCTCGGTGCGCGAGTCCGACTCGCACTTGCCCATTTTTTTTTCTTTTCAACACTAGTGTGTGGGGTGTCGTTGAATAGGTCTTGTAAAAATAATAGGGGTCTCCTAACATTATTTTTTGATAAAGTCAGCAGTTTTGTAAATATTCGCTCCGAAAACAAAGAAAATAGTGTCCCCCCCTCTAACTTTTCAACTACGAGTCAAAAAAAGTCGGATTAATTCATGTAAATGAGGCCTTATAAGTACTTTCCATAAAAAACTATATTGAACAAAATCGGTCGAGCCGTTTTTGAGTTATCGCCAAATTTCATATTTTTTCTTTTGAAGGACGTATTAAGTTGACTTCCAGAAGGTAATAAGTGATTACAGTTTCTAGGGCGTTTACGACCTTTTTATAGAGCTTAAAATCTTTCTTAACTTAAAACTCGGGCTTAAAACAGCAGTTTATTGTAAAGGATGAGCAACTACGGAACCCTACACTGAGCGTGGCCCGACATGCTCTTGGCCGGTTTTAGAGCTTAGGACGCAAAAAACGGGCAGGCCGAATAGAAACACGTTTTTCCCAAGTAAACAGGTTGTATAAACGCTTAGTAAGCTCTTATACCACTTAAATTAGGATTTTAATGATTGACACGCGTCATATTTTAGTGATTCAAATATAAGGTACTTTCGGGTATTAAGGCCTAGCTAAGGGAGAATATAAATAACATTAAAAATAGCATATTTAATCAACGTATTTATATTTTAACCGGGTGTTCATTTCAAGTAGTATACAATAAACGTGAAAATTTGCATAAATTGCCATTAAGAGACACACAGTGACAGGTTTTTTAAAACCCTGCCATTAGGCCTTATTTAAATATGGTAGTATAAAAAGGCCTAAAATCTTAACTTGCTTAAATCATAAAAAAAATGTTGTCGAGATCAAAAATCACTTAATTACAACAAATACCTTTACTTATGTTCTTTAATTGAGATAAAATATTGCTCATTGTATGGCTATTTAGTACAAAAATACATCAACATATTCCGTTATCTCCTCTAGCAATTAATTAACATGTATGGAGATAATCAGTCTCAAACTTTAACCAACATAAAAAATAGCAAAAAAAAAGTAATTCTTGCTTTAAATAAAATGAAATTTAGTATTTCTTAAGATTTGTCCTAAAGGCCTTATTTTAATATAGGCCATTTTATACTACAGGGTATGTAAGAAGGCCTACTATGTTAATAACATAAATATAACACGATTAAACGTTAACTTATAAATACAAAAATACCATCCCATCGCCTAGCATCAATTCGGCCATTCTAAATCACACTACAGGCATCGAGAGGCTTCTTGGGAGGATCGAAAACTGAAAATATAACAAATAGGGAACTAATTTCCCATTAAATTAATAGTTTAACTTAAAATACCGAAATACACTATAAAAACGAAACAAAATTCGATATATGGAGTAGGAGGATAATAAAGCCTAAAACAAACTTTATGTTATAGAGAGCAATAAGGCCTGTAGATAAATTGTGTAGGCCATATTCACCGCCGACATCGTGGATAAATAAAACAAAATATAAAATATTGGCATCACAATACGTTATTGAAACCTGTATCACATTAAAAGCGTTAATAAGGGAGAACGACTGTGTGCAAATTGTTATTATTAATGTAATACTATAATAATTATTCACGTTTGTTTCGGACCGATTTATGTATCACGCGCTGCGCGCTTACCTGCTGAAATGTATGACGCAACACTGGCGGCGGGGAGCGGGGCATCGAGTCATTTCAAACTTGTAGTTCCTTGTTGGTCCGCTTGGCGTCGGGGACGCGTGGCCTTGAGCGCGAGCTCTGGCATTTAACACGTTTTTGGTCACTTAGGCCTTATTGGCCGACAGGCTTTATTACCCGCAGGTACATTAATCACTTTTTCACAAAAAAATAACTGACCTTACCCCGTATTTTACCCTTTCGGTACGGAATCTTAAAAACCAGCTGAAATTCTGATATATTTTCGTCGGAAAAGCTTGTATTTTTATTTTATTTAATTTTATTTTATAATAATTACATACCTGCAACTTACAGCTAACTGCCAAGGCGTTACAGATCTAAACTTAAAATTAAACAACAAATTACAACAAACAACAATTATTGTTTAAACGTTTATGTTTTTCACTCACCTCGCAAGCGCCAATGTAGTCAAGTGAGCAAGCACCTTAACAATTCCTTCGCATCTGCTGATACACTGTCATTTCCGTTTAATACCAAAAGGTATCAACCGCCTATTAACTTCATAGATACTTACCCCCTTTACTTATAAGTCGCACAGATATCACTCAATCTAAAAAGGTATTAACTGCCGTTTCGTTTCATATATACATATGATCTTTAGTTATTTGTCGTTCAGGTATCACATTAGCGTGGAGACGGTACTTATAATTGACTCATTTGCCCCAAACGGGAATTAAAGGGGCATTATATTTAATGGTCCTTTGTACTGTGTATGGGTAAATAAGGTTCGGTGTGAAAAAACCGGCCAAATGCGAGTCATACTCGCGCACCGAGGGTTCAGTAAAAACACTTCCCATCGAGACTGGCCGGGTTTAGTTAAGTTTGCACCTGTGTATGGCCGAATACAAATGAGGTGCAAAGTTAACGCAAGCGATCACGTTTGTTGTATGGAAGCTGCCTAGAATATTTATTTTATTCTGTTTTTTTTTTGTATTTGTTATTACCTACAGTACAGTGGCAACAGAAATACATCGACTGTGAAAATTTCAACTGTCTTAACTATCACGGTTCATGAGATACAGCCTGGTGAAAGACAGCGGAGTTTTAGTAATAGGGTCCCGTTTTGTACCCTTTGGGTACGGAACCCTAAAAACCGGGTAATTGCGATTTGGAGTTATTCAGGGTTCCGTTACCAACGAGGGCTTTGTCGTAAAATTAATTTTAATTACTTATTTATTTTAGTACTAAATAGTTTATACTATTATCAGGCTAACATTATAAAGGCGAAAGTTTGTTAGTGTGTTTAAGTGTATGTTTGTTACTTCTTCACGATCAAACGGCTGGACCAATTTTGATAAATTTTGGTATGAAGGTAGCTGACACCCTGGATTAATACATAGGCTACTTTTTATCCCAAAAAAATGTAGTGTTCCCGTGCGATGATGACGGATAACACCGCGCGGCGCAACTAGTAATTTATAAAGTTCTACATTTCTATTTTACATAGAAAACATCAAACATTTCTATTGAAAATCAGTTTTCAATGGGGAGGGGGTCATGATTTCAGAAGAAATCTTGACAGTGCGATGCAGTATCGCCTTTTGTTTTGTATGGGTACCTTGCAGAAGTCAAGTAAAGTTCGTTCGTGGATAAATAAATCCATTGTCGTAACCTTGGTATATATTAGCAATTTGGTAAAAAATTGGGCTCGTGTTGAGTTGCATAACCTTAAGCCATAATCTTCATTTGGCATAATATTTATTAGACATAACTTTTATTTTATTATGAAATTAAATTTTTCAGGATAATTACAAAACAAACCTAACCTAACCTAATCTAAACGGTTTTGGTTGAAAAATTAATCATTTCAGAATTATATTATTGTTTAAGAGGCCTTATTTCATTGAATATTTTTTTTTCATATTATGACAAATATATTGATAATTTCAACCAACTTTTTGAAGTGAATAATACTTTTCCCAGAGTTCTAGATAGTAAGATAGCTATTTCGCATGCTTTCATTGCGTGAATCCCAAAATAAATTGAAAAAAAAAAACAGTTTTCTGCGTGAATTTAGTAAATTTCGAGTAGTTTTTGAAACAAAAATTATCAATTAAAAATTCAAACCGTAGGTTTCAAATATATACCAATAAATCTCAATAGCCTTGTCCTAAGTAGTAGCATTGATAATATGTTAAGAAACATGTTTGATCATAGAGAGAAATGTCTAACACAATCAGCATTTTTGAACGGATATAAGTGCCTTAATTCTCAGCCTATATAACTTTTATATCTGAAAATCTTTTGATGAATAATAATGGCATGAGTCATAAAATAATCAAAAGAGCGCGGGTGCTCTCGGTTAAAGCATTACTAACCGCGATAGTTGACTGGACGAAACCGCAGCCGCAGGCGGCCCGGAATGGGAGTATGCTCTACTTTGATTTCAGTTTTCAATATCTATACGAGAACACTAAATTTTCGGGATAAAATGTGTTAATCATGGGTGTCAGCTACCTTCATAGGTACCATAATTTATTAAATTTGTTCTAGCCTTGTGAGCGTGAAGAAGTAACAAACATACACATAAACACACTCACAAACTTTCGCCTTTATTATATTAGTGTGATTGCAATGAAATAAGAAATAACGAAGGTAGACACTGAAAGTTCCATTTTTATACTCGCAGACTTTAATCTGTCAATTATAATTTCACAGACAAAATCACAATAACGCACTTTATAATCCTGTAACAAAATTCTATACTCTATATGGTACCCGCTACAGAACTTTAATATTCATAAGACATCTCTCTACACAACTCTAATAATTTCAAAAAAAGAACATAAGCTTATTTGATGCTCACTGATTGGCTGAAATTACTTGTCAAAAAATTCACCAGTCACGTGGTACCCGCCATGGCCATCGCAATCATGTTTTTTTTAATAGGTCAGTTTTAGTTGAACGAAAAAGGTTACATCAAAAAAAAATCATATTGGAGAATGACGATTAAAGTAAAAAATGATTTTCTGAGTTTTGCTCGTATAAAAAGTATTGTATGCAATAGTTACACAATTAGGTCTTAAAGTCTCGTACTCGGCAAGCCTCGTGACCTAAACGTGGCACTCGACTTTAAGAACCTCCATTGTGCAACGATTGCATAAAATACTATTCTAATAAGGTATAGATTTGTCTTTGTAAAGTGCCATTAATCTAAACTCTAAATTTCCATTAATCTTAACTCTAAATTAAACACTTTAATAATAAACTTTATCAAAACAGGAAAACACGCAATTAAATCTTAATTACATACGTAAACTTTGATTACAAAAAGAAATAAACATATTTGCTTATTTGTCATGGGTTATTGGTACATTTTCAGTTCCGGGTTTTTTTATAGACGACGTTACACCTAACGTAGTTATTACTTACAGCAATTGGTAGTTAAATTGGTCAGATAATACCTTGAGTGTTCATTTTACTTTGATTAAATTTGGATAACATAATTTAATTTAATAGGTATATTCCTGTGAAATACATAAAGATCTCAAGTAGTAGGTAAAGTAGGTTCAGCTAGAAAGAAAAAATGCATACAGGCCCTATATTTCACACCATGTTAGTGTTCAAACTTGTGAAAATGTTTTTGATGCGTAATAAAGAGGGCGTACTTAAATTGTATATGTAGATAAAAATCCACCAATACTGACATTAAAAAATATGTATTTAACTTAAACATTACACAAGCAGTATTTATAGCAATTTTATAGCCATTTTATTTCTAATGTTTGTTTGTGTTTGCATAATTTATTTTTATTTGCGTTCAAAGCAAATAAAATTAAAGTAGAGCAACGTTCCAGACGGGGACCACACACGTCGCTGCGCGAGCGCTTACATTTCGCTTAATCTTTCTACCACTATCACTTTACTGTCGTGTCATTTGAAAATCAACCTTAAGTCGTAGAACTAAGGTTCACTATTTCAGAACCAACGGTGAAATTAAATTGGTTTAAAAGGTTAACTTTGCTTTATCTCACAAATGAACGAGAATGAATTTTAACCCAACGATTTAAGGTTAAAATTGTAGGAAGCCAACAGCATCTCGATATAGCGTAAATCTTTTAACAAATTTAACTTTACCGCCGGTTTGAGATTTGTACTTCACTTCTGAGAATTACAGCTGCATTTGTAAGTTTGTAGTTTTCTCGAGCGGTTCAAGTCGTTTAATTTCAGGTCTCAGTCGATTTTGAGTCTAGAATGGTTGTTTTTAAGTCGTTTCTCTTATATGGACGAGTTAAAGTGTTAAGCTGAGTATGGATTCGTTTTGTTGCGATCACAACACTGCAATTTCTTACCGATGGTTGTTTTGTGCTAATTTCTATGCGATCATTAGAGCTGTTTTTTTACATAGTTTAAGTTATGGGTGAGGAATTTATTGAAACGTTCAATAAATCGCGATGAAAGTTCGCGAAATCATACTGGGGCTTCGAGTTTGGGTGAAAACTGAGAGGATCTTATTTGGATTGCATAAGAGCGAGAGAGACAGGTATAAAACACGAATAGCATTCTGATACCTCACGCACTATAACTAATATTAGACGTGATAACTAAGAAAGGACAGTTGTAATAACAAATAAATATATAAATAACGGACAACCTCACACAAATCGATCTAGTCCCACAGTAAGCTCTGGTAGGCTTGTGTTATGGACACTAGACGACGATAAACATACGTATATAGATAAATACATACTTAAATCAAATAACATCCATGACCTAGGCACAAATATTCGAGTTCATGACACAAATATTTGCCCTTGCCGGTATTCGAACCCAGGACCGTCGGCTCAGTAGGCAGCTGCTTTACTACCTACTGCACCTATCCAACAACATAGATTTTATTCCTATTGGATCCCAATCTGCCTTCTCCTTTACCTAACTTTTACTGACGACTGTTAGACATGCCAAGATGTTTAATTATATTCTTCTTTCAACAGATGGCGTAAAAACAAGTAAACAAAATGGCGGCGGTATCCACGCCACACATGCAAGACTCCCGAGTGAAAATCCAGGAGAGCGACGAAGAAGCATATTCTCCAAACACCAGAGACACTGTCACCCCCGACTACAACGAGGAAGACAAGGAAGAACGCCCCGTACACGCCTTCTCCATCCACAACGTGCTTAAGAAGGAACGAACGAGTCCCGAGAACGTATTCTCAACTGAGAAACTGCTACAGAACACTCCTAATTATGAAGATAATCATGACAATAACGATTCTAGAAATTCTGAAAGCGTCAGCCCTAGAATTGATTTTGATGACAATCAAACTAATGAATCTAGAGCTGAAATAAGTGTTGATGATGATAATTCTTGCTGTAGCGATGATACTGTACTTTCAGTTGGAAACGAAGCACCACCAAATTACGAAAGCAATGATAAAGACCAAGGGCTTACATCGTTTAAACACATACAGACACATCTAAATGCAATATCACAGCTAAGTCAGAACCTAACAATGAACCAACCATTGATATTACGACCGAATCCAATCACACCGAATCCATTGATGTTTCTGAACCAACCATTGCTATTTCAGAACCCAATAATGGATATAAAAGCACCAATGAATATCAATCGGCCTGCACCAAGCAATCTAATGAATCTACAAGTATTCAACCTTAACTTCGGAAGAAAGACTCATGACCTAAGAAATGCTAGGACAGATGAAAATAGAAGACTTAACTACATGACTCCTAAATCTCCGGACGAATCTAGGGATTTCATGAGTCAGAGTCTTAAATTTAGTATAGATAATATTTTGAAAGCTGATTTTGGGAGGCGGATAACTGATCCTTTGAATAAGAGGAAGGTGAAGAGGCCGGTGGAAGTAAAAGAGGTGAAAGAGTCGAAAGTGGAGGAGGCTAGGGTGCCGGAGGTGAAACCGGGGGAGAAAGGAGGGGCTATAGACTTGTCTAAAGGGGATGACAGTGCCAGCAACTCTGGTTCTACTACGGGTAAGTTGTTTTATGATGGTACTTGCTTTTAGCGGAAGACCCAAAGCATCAGCAAAACGATTTTTACTAAGAGTTTGTTTTGAATGGGGTCTCATAGAACCCCAAAATAATGATAAAATTAATGTTGAAGATTTCGCCGGTGAAATTTCTGTATGGTTCCTATTTCTACGCCGTCCCCAAAACTGAAGAATTATGTGTTTTTCTTACGCAGGCACCTCGAGCGGAGATGGACCGATGGTGTGGCCCGCTTGGGTGTATTGCACGCGGTACAGTGATCGACCTAGTTCCGGTAAGTCTTAGTGACTAGGACTTAGTCTTTAATCTTATTCTTTGTCCTGGCTATTGTCCCAACTTATTTGGGTTCATCCCTCCTAGTGTTATTGAGCCACACCGTTCTGTTGCGGGTTGTCTCTTCGGACCTCAGGTTTGTTTGTTGCCAGGTTTTACCAACCCAATCCAATCAGCAGCCAAATTGTGTCTTTAAGCCGCCAAAATTTTTTAAAACGCATGGCTCTTTAACTGCCATGTCACTATACGTAAATAATCTTGATCATAATCGGCGTTAACGATCCAGCCCAGTTGGTAGTAACTCTGCCTACAAAGCTGGAGGTCCCGGGTTCAAGTCCTGGTAAAGGCATTTATTTGTGTGTTTATCACATATAGGTATTTGGTCCTGAGTTTTTAATGTTTTGTATGTATCTATAAGTAAGTCTATTTGTATATATAGTAAAAGCTTTGCTTAGTTTGAGGCTAGTTTGATGTGTAAAATTGTCCCCGCAATATTTAATAATATTTATATTATAGTTAGTGTCTGTCATCTAGAACGATCTACTAATAATTTTATTGTTTAACTTAATCTTACATTCGCGGTGTGAGTGTGCAGATGCTTACCCCACCCTTAACAGATTATATTCGTGTTTAAACGCCAGTTAAACCAATGTTAACACCCGAGTTCATAACCACATGAAACGACTTATCTTATTACTAAATAGCTGTCACTTACGCCGTTCTATAAAGAGGGTTGGGGTTGATAATAATAAATCCCGACACACCCTTATCTTTAGCCAGCATCCCTTGGGATGGGATGGGGGATGGAGTGTTTGAGGGAGTAATAAAATAATAAATGTAACCGCTGATATTGTTAGGGTTATTGTTTCAAAATTGGTGGGGGTGTGATTTGGTTGTTTTAGCGTGTATTTTGTTTAAAGTGATATCCCAAGTAGCAAAACACTCCTGTAAGACCCGCTATATAAGATTTAACATCTTATAGCCGTTCTATAGCCGTCTTGTCTATGACCATTATCTCGAATTGTCTTGTAGGAGTCTTATAAAGGTTATAAATTTGACCAACTATCTTATAACAACATTGTACATGACTATTTGAGGTGCAAGAGCCATCAATCCTATAACTTAGTCTCTCTAACTTCTATAGGATAACTTTATAAGTGTCTTATAAGCCATACAGGCTTATAAGCACACTTTATAAAACTGTTACCAATGTGTCTAGAATAGTCTTATAAACGCATTTAGTAAAATGTTTACTCCTTTTACCGTTTTACTTCTTTCTTTCATAGGATGTATAATCCTATAAGTGCCATAGAAAATGTTGGTATACGGTATAGGCAGGCTTATAAGCGCGTTTTATAAAACTGTTACCAGTGTGTATAGTTTGGTCCTATAAACACATTTAGTAAAATGTTCACTTCTATTACCGTCTTACTTCTTTCTTTTATAGGATGTATAATCCTATAACTGTTATAGAAAAAGTCACTATAGGATAACAATTTATAGGACTGATTTAACCCGGTCGCTGCTTTTAAAAGATTATTGGCACTAAACTAGCATATTATATGATTGCTATAAGTAAGTTTTACTTATAAGCGTCTTGAACTTGCTGTTAATAGTCGAATGTCAGCCATCCACGAAGACGAAGAGTGGTACGGGTGAAATCCGTGATGGTTCCGTACCATAAAAATGCCTGTGAAGATGATAGTTTTAATAATGAAGATAATTTAGAAATGTATGGTGCTAGTCTTACCTTTTGACCTAAATTCAATAAAGTCACTATATGTATAATTTAATTTCCGTGCAAATCTCCATTTACAATTAGCTGGAAAGAATATACTTGTTGGTGGTACGGTTGACATTTTGTTTACGTATATTTATTTGTACGTTATACAACGCACATCTTTAGTACCAGTTATAAAAAAAAATACAACCAAATAGAGAACCTCCTCTATTTTGAAGTCGCTTGAAATATTACCCTGAATATTCAATAGTGTATAATTCAAATTGATATCCTATCAATTTCATCACGGTTCACTTTAGTCAAAAAGAACCCTAAAGATAAAAATGGCGATGTTAATTATTTTCTATAATAGCATGACATAGAACAAATGGTTTTATAAAGGTCCTGGCGCGTGCAATTAAAGTGCATCCGATCCGCCATAAGCGCAATGGCTACTTTGTTCATATAATTATCGAAAAAATAAACAATTGTATAATATTTAATATTAAACTGTTCACGAGGGGCATGAAAACAAGCTTTCTAGCGTAATGTAAATTATCAATAAAATTAATTTCGCCAGCAAAGTATCTGGGCATACTTCTCTAAATAACATTTTAAGTTTAACACTTAATCACATTTTGGAAACATGATATGGTCAATACTTACACTTTTCCATGTTTTACTTCATTTTTATTATGACACATCACTTGGCACGAAGTAAAAACAAACGAATTGATCATGCCCTATAGCGCTATTCCCGCTGGCCACAAAAGGATCAATTACTCCAGTAATGGCATGCGCCAGATCGTTATAGGACTAATTGTGCTTATTAAGTGCGTTTTCCGGAGACTTATAGGAGCATTTTATCTTGTAAGTGCACGTAACAAGATGTTTTAAAAATTGAATTGCACTCTACTGGACTATTATAAAACTACTATAAGACGGAATTGCACTATAAAATGGGCCTAAACACGGTTTTGTAGTAGTTTATTGGAGCTCTATAGGACTAATAAAAACATGGTCCTAGAACGTTTACACGACGAAATTTTGCTACTTGGGATACCTGCCTACATCTGTAAGCCTTATACAATTTAAAATGTATTTTTTTCCATATTATGACAAATATATACATATATTTTCAACCAACTTTTAAAGTGGATATTACTTTTCCCTGAGTTCTAAAATGTAACATTGCTATTTCATGCTTTCATTGAAAATAAATTGAAAAAATCATCTGCGTGAATTTTGTAAATTTTGAGTACCCTAGTTTTTGAAACAAAAATTATCAATGAAAAAATCAAACTGTAGGTTTCAAATATATACTAATAAATCCCAAGGACCTTGTTCTAAGTACCTATGTAATGATAATAATAAGTAGTCATAATAATCTTTATCTACATCTTCAATGTACAAATATCTCCTAATGTCCATGTTACCAGCCTAAAAAGATGTGTAGTACAAACGTATTTATCGTTATTTTGTATGGGTTGCCATGGCTACACACTACTCACAAAACGAATGACATGTCCACGGAAAACATGGCTTGTCTACACAATACTGACAATTTAGGTAAGTATGTAATGTTTATAGTAAAAATTGTATTCACTACTAAGTAATGGTTACTTGTGGAAATCAATCCGAAATATCGAAGGAAATTCTTGTTTAACAAGGGCTCTGCCACATCCACGTTATTTTTTTGGAATATATCTTCAATGTAAAGCCTTAGCAGAAATACAGTCTGACCAAAAAGAGTAGAATTTAAAAAGTGGCAATACTGTAGTGTCGTCTCTGTTTTCTTAGATTGATTAAAAAGTGACGACACTACAGTATTGCCACTTTTTAAATTTCTACTCTTTTTGGTCAGACTGTATATATGAGGATTGTCAAGAGGGCGCTATTTATAAGATTTATATGCCAGCAATTTTGCAGCCTATCGCAACGCACTACTTATAATGACATTAGTTTAAATACCTGTCAGTTCGTATGTTAACCTCGTAATATCATTGAATGGAATGCACTCTTATCCTGACTGTTTTTCGTATACGTAGTAAAAACGTATACACATTAATATAAAAAAATATAGAAAATAAAAAATGAAATGAAATGAACATGAACAAAGATGACCGATGAATCTGTTCATTTGTCTTTTAAAGAAACCATCACCAATGATATTGACATTGTTGACAAACCATCATAAAATCATTGCCAGTGTAAGAAATTTGTTCGACTGAAATTCCGCAATATGGCGCATCCTCATATGTTTCCGGTCAGGCTTTACATACCTATATCTTATTTTTATATTAGTATTTAGCTTGTTATAAACAAATCTGTGGGTAAATTTTCAACAGTATATCATCAAAAGTTACCACGAAAAGAACAAAAAATCTGTTAAGACACAGCTGATCCCTTCATCCCCTCAAAAGTAAACAACCTAACACTTGGATTCAATTGACTTGGCCACCCCATCCCCAACATCCTCCTACGTAAAAACGTATTAACTTCATAAGAAATTCATGGCACATACGACTTTCTTTAAAAACAAAAGTCCCCCTTCTAAATATTTATCAGTTCACACTTTCATGCTTAATGATCCTTAATTTGATTAGTTTTTCCCCGTTTTTAGGGAGACTGGGCGTTTTTTTTTATCTCAACGTATGTTAGTGTTGTAATTTGTTTAAAGAAAATTATCAACAATGTCATTATCAGAATTGCTATTTTGGCAAAATTAGCATTAGGGTGGAATTACCATTTCTTGTTATTATTCTGTCACGTGGACGTGGCCCAGGGGACAATAGTGATTAAACTTCTTAGAAAATAGCTGATAATTTATATTACTGGTATAATCAGTCTTCATTATAATCGGCAAAATATAACTGATGCAATTAAATTATATCATCATCATCATCATCATCAGCCAAAAGACGTCCACTGCTGGACATAGGCCTCCCCCCAGAGAACGCCACCATGACCGGTCCTGCGCCTCCCGCATCCAGCGGACTCCAGCGACCTTCACCAGGTCATCAGTCCACCTTGTGGGGGGCCTATCCACGCTGCGTCGTCCGGTGCGCGGTCGCCACTCAAGAACTCGATGGCCCCAGCGGCCGTCGGTTTTACGAGCGATGTGCCCTGCCCATTGCCACTTAAGTTTTGCTATCCTTCGGGCTATGTCGGTTACTCTGGTTCTTCTACGGATCTCTTCATTTCTGATTCGATCTCGCAAAGAAACTCCGAGCATAGCCCTCTCCATTGCTCTCTGAGTGACTTTGAGCCTTCTTATAAGGCTCATCGTGAGCGACCACGTTTCAGTTCCGTATGTCATCACTGGCAACACACATTGTTCAAAGACTTTTGTCTTGAGACACTGCGGGATATTGGACGAAAAGATAGTACGTAGCCTCCCAAACGCTGCCCAGCCAAGTCGGATTCGACGATTGACCTCTTTCTCGAAGTTGGACCTACCTAACTGGACAGTTTGTCCAAGGTATACATAGTGGTCCACAACTTCGAGCGTAGAGTCTCCAATTTTTACCGGTCGTGGTTGAACACGGGCATTAAACATGATTTTCGTTTTCTCCATGTTCATCCTTAGACCAACTCGCTCAGAGGCTCTACCGAGATCTTCGAGCATCGTACTTAGGTCCTCCACGGTCTCAGCCATGACTACTATGTCATCGGCGAATCGAAGGTGAGTGATGTACTCGCCGTTGATGTTGATGCCTAGCCCTACCCAGTCCAGAGTCTTGAAAACATCTTCCAGTGCAGCGGTAAACAGTTTAGGAGAGATCACATCTCCTTGCCTGACTCCCCGCTGCAGTGGTATGGGTTTCGAGTTCTGGTCCTGGAGTCGGAGTGACATAGTGGCGTTCTCGTATAAACACTTCAACACTTCGATATACCGGTAGTCAACTTGGCACCGTTGGAGAGACTGTAGTACAGCCCAGGTTTCAATCGAGTCGAAGGCTTTCTCGTAGTCCACAAATCCTAAGCAAAGGGGCAGGTTATAATCCTCGGTCTTCTGTATAACCTGTCGGAGCGTGTGTATGTGGTCTAGAGTGCTAAAGCCTTTTCGGAAACCGGCTTGTTCGGGAGGCTGGAAGTCGTCGAGCCTGCGTGCGAGACGATTTGTAACGACTCTCGAAAACAACTTGTAGACATGGCTCAGAAGTGAGATGGGTCTGTAATTCTTCAACAAGGTATTATCGCCCTTCTTGAAGAAGAGCACCACAATACTTCTGTTCCATGCCTTAGGCGTTCTCCCTTCCAGTATGACGGAATCAAACAACTTCTGAAGAGCTTTAAGGATCGGTTTTCCACCTGCCTTCAAAAGCTCGGCTGTGATTCCGTCGTCACCAGGTGCCTTATTGTGTTTAAGCTGTTTGAGAGCCGTCGCAATCTCGTACTGGCTGACGTCCGGGATGTCTTCGGTATAGTGCCGGGCTAATCTAGATCTAGGATCGGTATCTAGATCGGGGTCGGGTTGGCGTGTTGACGTGTATAGCTGCCCATAGAAACTCTCTATCTCCCTCAAAAGCTCTGGTCTAGAGGAAACAAGTCTACCATTCTCCGTCCTTAATTTTGCGAGCTGGCTCTGCCCAATAGACAGATCCTTAGCAAAGACTTTGGAGCCCTTGTTTCGTTCAATTGCTTCTTCAATACGATTAGTATTGAATCGGCGTATGTCACGAGTGAGGGCCTTGGAGATCCGTCTATTGAGCTGGCTATATAAGGTCGCGTCACCAGAGGATTGTAGTCTCATTTCGTTCCTTTCCTTCATAAGCTTAAGAGTAGAGTCAGAGAGCTTTTTGGTTTTGTTCGTTCGTCGAGCCTTGAAAAACTTAGACCCAACGGAATGGACAGCTTCCACAAACCCGTCGTTATATTCGTCCATGTCGCTACCTAGGCAATCGAAACGATTTTGGAGTTCGAGCTGAAAACTGTCGGGGTTTTGGATTTGGATTGGTGCTGGCCGGAGCGTAGACTTCATCAATCGAGAGCGCTCTAACTGGACGTTTATATTCAAAGTGCCTCTTACTAGACGGTGATCGCTACCGGTTTTAACCGCATTGATCACAGAGACGTCATTAAATATATGTCTCCTCGTCGACATGATGAAGTCAATCTCATTTTTTGTTGCACTGTCGGGACTCATCCAGGTCCACTTCCTGTGCTCTCGCTTCCTGAAGAAGGAATTAAAGTATATAGTTTTTGGTAAATATAACCGTAGAAAATCTTAGTTTTAAAGAGTGTCTCGGGGGGGCATCATCACACTGTTAGAGTAAGAGGCGTGTAAGGCCGTATTCTTTCACATTTGTGACGACGAAATTCTATTTCAAAATAGGTATACAAAAAAATTAAACTTTACGTATAAATCTATCGATGAAAAAATATACATACCTTAATCTATTACCTTATTGAATCTACTACTTAAATGTGGCCTGTAGACAAGAACTGGATCCGGAAATGTTTTTTAGTGTGTTCATGTGTATGTTTGTTACTTATTCATGCTCAAATGGCTGGACCAATTTTCATACATTTTGGTATGAAAGTAGCTGACACCCTGGGTGATAGCACATACAGGCTACTTTTTATCCCGATTTTGTTTAGTGTTCCAGTGAGATGAGCGGGAAACACCGCGTGACGCAGCTAGTACGAAATAAATGTCGACGCTGAAACTAGACACGCTTCGCTCGCTACGCTCGCTCGTTCAAATTTTATTACTTAATATTGAATTCCACAAAGTAACAGCTGAATCAATTAGTTTAGCTATTTAGCTACTGCCTAAATGGCAGTTAGCTTACATAATCAGCTGTGATGTGTGTCAGTACATAATTAATAGTTTCGCTACGTAATTGAATTATTATCTTCGTAAACGGTAAAATGGCCGCTTTGAGTCGCCGACGCTCGTTTATAAGCCTAGGTGCAGGAATGCGGACTTTGACAATACGTGTATCAACAGTGAGACATTTTTTTTAGAGATGTCAATCGATCCTATTTTTTATTGGGGTTACATGTCTATTATGGGACTAAATATCTTTAAGATAAAAAAATATTTTAAACCATAGGTACAAAGATCAAAGCACAAAGAAAAATTGGAATGCGTAACCTGGTGGAAGAGACTGGGAATCGAACCCGGTACCTCTGGATTGCCAGTCCAGCGCGTTAACCATTTCGCTACCCTAACTCCCAAGCAACCAATCGAAATTTTCCTTAATGCTTTGTGTGTCGATCTTTGCAGTGTTTATTTCAAAGGTCTCTTCCACCTGGTAATTTAATTATTCTTTAAGACTAGTGACACAAAGGTAAATTACGAAAGAAAAATTTAATGCGATCTACAATCTAAGCAGGACTAGAACCTGAGACCTCTACTTTTCCGGCGTATTGCTCTCCCAACTGAACTAATAGATCGCTACGTCAATCAATCACACTAGATCTTCCATTCCACAATTCTTACGCTACTGGAGCGCCCTCTGCGTCATGTCATAGGTATGTGTTTGAAATGCTTATGCGCCACTATGCTTATGTGTCACTATTTATAAAAATAAAAATGTGGTATTTACACATAAAAAATAGATTCTATAAAAATATTTTTCTTGAAGCTTTGATCTTTGTATCAATCGTTTAACACACCCTATGTTTTTCGCAATTGAGCAACTCCGTTACATACTATTACTAGTATAATTATATCCACGTACTTACTTAGTGGTATGTGAGAAACCGAGAAGCAGAAATGTGTATTATTATCAGGTCATATGAGTGGTTTTTGTGTGAGAAATACAATGATAAATTGGAACGGTTGAAATAAGCAGTACTTAGAATGATTTACTCTTGTTTCTTCGTCAATTATCGATGCCTGTTAATGATAATGTTTTAGAGATCTTTAGGACATTTTTTTTTTTCAATTTCTAATAGACCAAATAATCTATATTATTGTTAAATCATTAAGGACATTTAGAAGTATCAAACATGTGAACACACTTACAAACTTTCGCCTTTATAATATTAGTGAGTTTTGTTACTTCATTTTTTCGGAATATTCCAAAATGGCGGAAAAAATGAGGTTCAAAATGTTCGCGGAGTTTTACTTTTGGAGTTAATAAGAATACCTCTATTCAATCTGTCCCTACTGATCGTGATCACAGACTGGTTTTTCCTTAATGATGTGTCTTATTGTCTCCATCGGTCCCGGTCCATCGTTGCCCTCACCGCCAGGTGGAATTTGATTGAGGAGGCTTCGTTGACTTGGTCAGACCATCTGGTTGGAGAACGGCCTCGGGATCTCTTGCCTTCAATGCCAACCACGACCAGTTTTTCAAGGCTCTCGTCTCCTCGCATTATGTGGCCAAAGTATGACAGTACACGCAAACAAATGGCGGACAGCCGTGTTTTAATATTTAGTTGTGAGAGAAGAGAATAGACTCCTTAGTACGTCTGGCCGTCTGGGGTATCCTGAGCATTCGCAGCATCACATCTCGAAAGCGTCTATTCTTTGTCGTCCTCGAGCTAATATGGTCCATGTTTCCACTCAATACATAAAAATGGAAAAGGTCAGGGCTCTCACTAAACGAGTTGTAGTCTGGAAATCTATGCTGCGATTCTTCCAGGACATCTTGGAGGCGTATTGCGTCTTTAGTCATGGCAATACGGCGCTTGATCTCTTGAACACTGCTAACATCACTGTTCATTTGAGCTCCCAAGAAGATATAAATATAAATAAATATCGGACAACCTCACACAAATCGATCTAGTCCCAAATTATCTCAAGAAGGCTTGTGTTATTGGTACAAGACGACTTATATAGATAAATATATACTTAAATACATAGAACAACCATGACATAAGCACAAATATTGGAGCACAAAGGCCGGGATTCGAACCCGGGACTGTCGGCTCAGTAGGCAGGTGTCTACAAACCAAGCCAAACGCGTCGTCAACATGTGTGATAAGAATATAGAAAAGGGTAAACTGTAAATAGTTCTCTACCGAACCCTCTTCGCGTTCCATAACTCCGTTAGACTGCAACTTTTTGCTCGTAATCGGTTAATTTCCAGCTATCGTACACATTGATTGAGTAATTCCGTTCGCATTGTTCTGGTTAATTTGAGCTGACTGTACCGCCCACTGCGTCTAATTAACTGTACTTTATCATCATCTTTATTATTTCATGAAACATGTAATGTCTCATTTTTTTTATGTGGGTACACACCACAATTTTTATAAAACCATTGTTACAAAGATCATAGCTATGAGAAAAATTGGAAAATGACTTACTTGGTGTAAAAATTTGGCGCAGCTAGTAAATAATATTCCAAATATTTGTATAGAATCTTTTTATCGATTCATATTTTTTATGTGGTAATACCACATTTTTATTTTTATAAATAATGACAGAAAGGTAAATTAAGAAAGAAAAATTGAATGCGATCTACTATCTAACTACAATCCAAGCGGGATTTGAACCCGCGACCTCTGCGTTTCCGGCGCATTGCTCTTCCAACTGAGCTATTTGATCGCTACGTCAATCACACCAAATCTTTCATCCCTTAATTCTTTACGCTACTGGAGCGCCCTTAGCGTTATATGTTTTTTGAAATGCTTATGCCTTTTATTATGTCTCACACTCCCATTTGGTCAAAACTTGACGGATGCTTTGTCACTTATTTATCGCGTGATAAAAGCAACGGGTACACTACAACACTCCGACATTTTAATTGTCCGAATGCATCCCTATTTCGAATTTTCATAATTCTGAAAACCATGCTGTGGTGATATAGATACTTTTACTTTTTTGGGATAACATATTATATAACCCTAACCTAACCTAATTAGATTGTGTCAAATACCATCCACAGCAAATATCATCGTTTGGGGTGATAGCGCTTATTATGAAAATTTGGAATAGACATTGTTGAGTAAATTTTTTTGAGGATATCAATCGATTCTATTTTTTATTGTGATCAAATGTCTATATGGGACTGACTACACTTAAACTGCTCTAAAAGTCAGAAATGACCGTCAAAGTTCAACATTCCTACGTAGCGCTAAAAACGCTCCATACAATTGGCGTCCAGGCTAGTGACGTCACAGGCCGGTATAGGTACCTACAAATAATTGTATGGAGATATTAAGAAATTTGCCATTTTCACGGTGAAAAAGTGCGTTTAAGTTCATGGTTGTCATACAATTATTGTTTTGTAAAATTATGAGGAATCTGAAAACATTTTCAAAATTTCTTTTGGATTAAAAAAAATATTATAAAATTTGCGTACCTTTGAAGTCACATATTTTCAAAAAGATTTATTTTTCTGTGTTTTTTTTCTTTGTTTCGTGATATATTTAGCTAATTTTATTCATATAACTACATTACGCTGTAGAATCCTAATGTACCTACTCATGACTGCAATAAATGAATATGAATATGAATTCAACATCAGTCAACATATCTATTATGATGGATTCAGATAAATGAAACTTCAGAATTTTTTGGGTGTTCCGAAAAGCAACCAACCCCGTATTACATCCAAACATCGGGTCATACGATTTTTTTTTACGCCAAACTGAATCGGATACGCTTAGCTCGCGCGGTCAATCAATACTAGATTACGTAACTTCGTATCTTCGCTGCTAAAATAAGGAAGAATCGATAGTAAATGGCTTGGAAAAATGATTCGAATGCTCCATCGATTGTCGATAAAACGGCGGTAAAATATTTATAGCCGGGTAGTTAGGACGGGAATGGGTTAGGCATCTAACTAGTACCATTTCACAGAGAATCTTTATACCTAAGTACCTACTTGACGTAGGTATAAAAAAGTAATTATTGATGCAAGTTTATAGTGGGTGAGGTTCCTTGTCCGTTCAAAAATGCTGATTGTTTTCGAATTTTTCTCTCTATGATGATTGATCAAACATGTTTCTTAACATATTATGCCTGTTCTAAGTAATTAAAACAGGGCCTTAGAATAGAGGGAGGTTATATGAAAGCTACAGTTTGAATTTTTCATTGATAATTTTTGTTTCAAAAACTACTCAGATTTGACAAAATTCACGCTGAAAATTGTTTTTTTTTTAAACTTATTTTCGACTGTAATGAAAGCATGAAATTGCTATGTTACTTTCTAGAACTTAGGGAAAAGTATTATTCACTTCAAAAAGTTGGTTGAAATTATTAATATTCAAATTAAATTAATACCATTTTTGTTATCACTGCTATAATACAAAGATGGACACTTAAATACCGCAATTAAATTTTTACGTAGTCTTGCCTAGGGGTAGTTCACACTTTGAAGTGGAGTACGTCGAGATACGTAGATTATGACCCTAGTAATACGGCTACGTCTGTGGACGGCAATTGTCATCTTCGCCAAACTGCCACTTCGTGTACAGGCGAACATTTCTCATAGTTTTTATAATACATTTAGTGCCGTTCTGGGCTATAACTTTTTTGTATAAGTTTTGTATGTGCTACTACTACGCCATACAATTTTCCACATGGTCCTATGTCCGTGAACACATTAATACCTATTCACCAATAAACAACCTCCTTTTCTCCCTAGTGCGTTAATGTCAGTAAACGCGACAAAACGAAGCACAACGGGAACAGACTTGCATAGCTTGGTCACACATCAATCTTCTCTGATAGGGGTAGGAATTACGTGGCGGCGGTACAAGATATCAGCTTTGAGCGATTTTATGAGCGACTAGCTGTAACTCGCAAGCTTCAATGATTTGCCGGTAATAGTACATTACACCGCAGGTGATTGCGGCCCAAACCGAAGGTGACGAAAATGCGATCTGGGAATTACCGCCCGTGGATTGTCTTAACTTTTACGTCTTGTCCAGAGAACGAAATTTTCTGCAGAGCATATCCCTCTCATTTTGAGAAATGCAAGTGTGAGTGACAGCTTTGTCACGTATTTATCACGTGATAAACGCAACCATCATAATATATATCCCAGGTTTAGATTTATTATTTAACTCATTTCAGAAGTAAAATGTGGTATCATTGTTACGGCACGGTTAAGAGGCCTAATTCTTAATTTTTTTTTTTCATATTTTGACAAATACACTGATTATTTCGACCAACTTTTTGCGGTGAATAATACTTTTCCCTGAGTTCTAGATAGTTACATAGCTATATCATGCTTTTATTCGCGTGCAATCGAAAATAAGTTTAAGACACCAGTTTTCTGCGTGAATTTGTCAATTTCGATTAGTTTTTGAAACAAAATTATCAATGTAAAATTCAAACTGTAGGTTTCAAATACCAATAAATCGCAATTAGAAGTAGTAAAATTGATAATATGTTAAGAAAAATGTTTGATCATAGCGAAAAATGTTTAAAACAATCAACTTTTTTGAACGGATAAGAAGCCTTAAGCAACGAACCCAAATCGCTGGTCTCATAAAACTCGGGTGACATTAACCGTCTCTCGCTACCCAGAAGTGTTGGCAATTAGAATAGTTGGTAGTTGCTCCGTCCCGTTACTACCACGCAACTTCTAATGTATATATACAGTCGGCTAGCAAGTTAATCGACTTAACCATTGATACAAAGATCAAAGCTAAAAGAAAAATTTAAATGAATTACCTGGAGGAAGAACTAAATTTTATTTTCTCGTAATGAAATCAATTTAAAACACTGACGATTTTATGAGATTCATACAGGTAACAAGGGAATAATACTCCCCGTATTATGATTATGATACCCCACTGGCAACACAGAAACGGATTGTCAGAACCAATAGTGGTTTAAAGGTCTCTGCAGCCAAGCCATAAAATCCCAAAAATAAAACAGAACCAATCAACCAATTTTCTTGATGACGTCCACGTCCACCTGTCATTCCGAAGTACAGTCGGCACATAAAAAAAAAAAGTATAGCAATATTAATCAACGAGTAACCATTCTTAGTACTTGCAATAGATATTTTCATTTGAAATTTACCTTATACAAACTTTTATCTTGTTTTAATCCCCTTAGAGCTTTTAGAGTAAGAATGCCAATGAACGCTGATGTTACTGTTTTAAATTACAGTATGTAAGTTACTAAATAGAAAGCAAAAGTCCTCCGCAATACCTTTTATAAATCTTTTGTAAATATTTTTAAGTACAATACCTACTGATCAAAGCATTAACTTACCAAGATGTTTTTTCATTTATATTAAATTTGCTAGTAAATTATACTTTTTTTTTATGTCATAGGGGGCAAACGAGCAAACGTATCGCCTGATGGAAAGCGATTACCGTCGCCCATAAACACCTGCAACACCAGAGGAGTCACAAGTGCTTGCCTACCCGGAGGACGAAGATAGAATGCCTCTATGCTAGTAATTTCACCGGCTATCTTACCCCCACACCGGAACACAACAATGCGAACATTGCTGTTATACTAGTTTAAAGATTAAGAATAATACCCAGGTATCAAGACTAATTAAGTGCCCTATCTTCAGTGTTGTCATATACCGATTTACAGATAAAAAACTTAAATTGCTGGGACAAAGATATTTAAGCCAGACTCACACATTGCTTTTTTATCATGCCGTGAAAAAACGTCGCAAGATGATCTATCAAGGTCACAGCAACTATGCCTTAACAGAATAAACTAATTGCCCAAACGTAATCGATTAAATACGAGGCTCAAAGCGCTAACTTTTAATTGCCTAAGTTAACAATGGAAAGAGACCAGGAATTTAGCTATTAAACGTATTTTATAACTTAGCCGCGGATTAAGTTATTCTAATTGCTTCAACGATCTTTTATATGCAAAAAAGTCTACTACGAAATTGTATGAACCGTCACTTCGTGTTTGATGTTTGTTAGAGTTACGCACGGGCGAACAGTGTTCGCTTGTGTATACACGGCTTTAGATTTTGTAACTCAATAAGCGCCGCCACCCGCGCTATCAGCCTACACACTAACGTCGGCTCCTCCTTCCGCTTTTTTACGGATAAAACCGGCGCGTGTTCGTAGCCCATAACATCTGTACTTTATTATTATTAGAGTATGAATAACACTTTAATGTTAATATCTATCTAACGTCCTACCGTGCTATGAGAAGTCTGATGCCTAATCGTTGTCCTTGCATCACGCTTAAACGACATTTACCCAACTACGGAGACGCAAAAATTAAGGTTATGACTTTTGCGGCCGCGTGGAGCCTTCTAAGTAAGATATATTAATATAATGACGTTCTATTTAATATACTATGGCTATCAATGTTATCAGGCATCTACAGATCATTGTGCTTGAAAATATGTATTTATATGCATCATACCAATCAATATTAACGGCAATACCCCAGGCTCAGCGAATAATGGCCGAACAATTTCTCCAATTAAAACATAAAATTAAATTGCGAACGTTGGCTCACAACGTCGTTTGCTTTAAGACCACCCTAGTCGAGTAATTAGCGAACTAAGGTCTCATAAGGTCTTTGTTTCGCAGAAAATCAAAATAGATTGTGAAAAAGTTGTACTTTTGATTGTCTGCGCTTTGGCTGTACCTACCTGTATTGGCAACAATGGCAACTAGGGCAGTATTGTGCGAGACCGCTTGGCAGTGTGTGAGGATAAATCGACTAATAAGGTTCTCATCGTTTGCCCGAATTTCATAAGCCATCATAATCTATCACTTGCCATAACATTCATTTGCCATAAATCGATTTTTCTCTATAAGCTGAAACTTTTCGGGATTGTCATAAAACTAACCTAACCTAATGATTTCTCTATGAATAGTATTAAAGAAATCCCGAAGTGTTTATGATTTATGAAATAAAAAGTTTATGGCAAATTAAAATTATGGCAAGTGATACATTTATGACAAATTAAATTCGGGGATGTGAAGGTATGCGCACTAATAAGTATATTGAATTTTGCTAGTAAACCCGGTGAAAAATTAGAGGGTTATGGGATTAACATATGTATTTGTGTATCTGTCTGTCTGAGTCATCGTCGGATGGACCAATTTAAGTGTGTTTGTAGTCACAAAGCTTGTCAGTCAAGATTGGAACAAGTGACAAGATATCAGCCAATATTGAAGCTAAGAACTGTTAAGCAGACATACGGGTATGTTGATTAGAAAAGTTTCAGGAGAAATAACTATTTAATCTTAACTTCTTCTTGAAATATTATTGTTGATTTGCGTTTTATCTTTGCCTTGGCAATATAGTCCTTGGCTCGTAGACGTCATTTGTAAAATGGCTTAATTTGAGTAGGTACATCGTCTTAACGATGCCTAAGGCGCCTGCCTTTGTAGAAGCGAAGCGTACGATGCAATATAAATATAACAAATTATTTGGTTATTCGCAAAATCCTTAAATATTTATCAGGGTCAGGGATCTTACGGCATTCGGTGTCTCGACCTATGAGGTAGTCCTTTTATGGACCTATCTTGGCACCCTACGCCACCAAATGGTGGGCAATAATCCTAGTCCAGCGTAGTGAGTACAATGCTTGAGCTATTGGAATGCAATTCGCGCTTTATACCTCACTTGTTCTTACGCGATTCAGATAAGAACCTCTCAGTTTTCACACAAACCCGAATTGCAATCTGAGAGCTAATGGTCTATAAATGCTGCCAGTAGCGTTGGTACAAAGCCAAGGGGCCGCTTTTTAAAGGTTGAGAGTATTAAGCTGTATATTTTTAATCTAATCAACACACTAGCAGTAATTTCGTTTGAATTTGGATTACAATCAAGATTAAAGATTTAGTGTTTGAATGATTCGAATTTTGTGTGAGATACCACGGGCGGAATTTTCATGGCCGCCGCATACATATATTACATATTAGTATACCTTGTGAACTTTTCGTCAACAATACATGGCACGAGAATAACCAACACAACTTTAAGGTTTTGCTCCTGTTCAGAGAAGTGTAGATTTGGAGCTGTGCTCGCTGCGAGTGAGACCAAAGCCTTATCCACCAATGACGAACTAATGAACGCCCGGTCATTATCTTGGAAGTATCTCGCTTTAGCTAAAGAGAACCTTTATCACACCGTTACCAAGAGTGGCTTCACTTGGGAGACATTCCCTTTTCGGGGTTTGTGCTCTTATGCAGAGTCGTAGACGGCTAGAAGACGGATATATAAAAAACTGTACCGGAGTAATGCTAGTCCGTGTACTACACGGTTATAGTAAAATAATCCTTTTGTAACGCATCGGAGAGGGCTGGGTGCCTCTCAAGGTAGGCTGATGAGTTTTAGGAAATGTTCTTTCTAACAACTCATAAAAAGTCATAATCACTTTTTTCCGCAGTCGATATCTGAATAAAAATTTACAAAATCTATTCAACCGATTACGCAATGTGGCTACAAAGACACATGTATGTATGTAGACATCAATAAATCACCAATAATTATCTATTTATTTAGACTTTATTGCACATTATGAAAAACGGCGGACTTAATTCCATGTGGCATTCTGTGTTAACCATAAAGCCAAACTTTGGGCTTCGCTAAAGTCAAAGTGAGCCTTTTCCACTCACACTTACCTATTTAGTTTGTGGCTGCTTTCTAGCTTACTTCGGTGTAAAAGATCCTCCTCAAGGAGCAAACTTGACTAATCGCCCAAGTAATTATGCCAAGGAGTAACACGTAGGAATCCAAGATGGCGCGCTGTCACTTTTGACAGCTACGAGTCCAACCCTTCGCAATTACAGACATGTAATAGTGTTATTAGTAACTTTGCTAGAATAAAGCTTGACCTGAAGAATTTCTTCATTTTGATTTAATTATATTGCAAATCTTTATTAAATGTCCAAGCCACACCTTTCTTAAATCTGCCGCATAACATTCAATGCATTCCACTTTGAATAAAACTGTCGGAAATTTATTCAAAATTCTTTTCTAAGGAAATGCGTTTTCTAGACATTACATTTTTGGGCCGACTTAACAAACATGACTATGTCTACTTCTATTTCTAATATCCCCATGAATACCGTTGATTATCTTTCGCGTACGTCGCATCGCGGGTTGTTCACATCTTTGACTAAATCGATTTACACTTAGGACTTCGTACCTTTTTTATTTTATTTCAGTGCCTACCGCCACGATAATCAAAAACCCACGGGCAAGACGGGACCAATTTAACTTACGTTTTTCCAAAAATAAGTAATATTTTCTAAAATCGGGTTCTATAGACTTCATATCATTGGTACCGTGAATATCAAACGAGACTGAAAATATTAATAAAATCAGTGTTTCAAACATATCATTATTTTATGAAGTTCGTGCGGAAATACGATTTGAAACCGTTGAATCGTATTTGCAATTTGTATGCGTTTTAGTTCCGAGCTGTGTTACTATTTGTCCATTTCTACCTCTGATTTTAATACTGCGCCGTCGGTACACAAGTGCACGGTCTTATGCTACTGCTGTTTAATTTAAAAAGTGTCAGGTCATTTATACAAACAGACCGTTTTATTACACGAGTGCGGGTCCCGATAGGGTGTTCATCGCGGGTCATTAGTCACGAGGGGATCGCAAGATCGAGGGGTTACTTTTAAATGTTTTTCACCTTTTACAAACCGATGCGCCGAGAAAAGCTGTAGGATCTGTGTTTACTAGGGAGGGCTCGGCGATCAAACATCACTAAACATCCTGTCGGTATTGTAACCTATAGAGCATCGTAGTTTAAAATGCTTTTCACCTTTTACAAATCGATGCGCCGACAAAACTTGTAGGAGATTAGACATCAAATATCGTAACCTAGAGGATCGTACTTTTAAATGATTTTTAGGGTTCCGTACCCATAGGGTAAAAACGGGACCCTATTACTGAGACTTCGCTGTCCGTCCGTCCGTCACCAGGCTGTTTCTCAAGAACGGAAAATTTTCACAGATGATGTATTTCTATTGCCGCTATAACAACAAATACTGAAAATAATATAAAATAAATATTTAAATATTTATTCCAATACAACAAACTTACAGATAATGGTACGGAACCCTTTGTGCGCGAGTCCCACTCGCACTTGGCCGGTAATTTTTACTTTACACTTGCTACTGATACCCGATGGAAGGATTGGGGGACCTTGCCTTCTGAAAATAAATAAAAAAATACAGGTCATTTTAAGAAGCGAGGCGGCACGATACAGTGTTAGATTTTTGGACTTTGGAGTAGCCCCTCTACTGCAAAATTTCCCGTTTTGTGAATATTTTGTAATAAAAAAAAATATTTGCATTATTTTCCACAAATTTTTATTACAAGGTGTTATGTAAAGTAATCCACTTGTGGAAAATATTGTTTGGGTATCTTAACCCAAAAAAATTCTAACTTAAAAATATAGAATAGAATAGAATACAATACTCTTTATTGCACACCTCAAGAAATACAAATACAGATGACACTTAACATTACAATAGAGGCAAACAATAGGCGATCTTATCGCTAAAAAGCGATCTCTCACTAAATATGTCACTGTTAAAGTATTTTTGCGAGATAGGGAAATTATTGTGGTAGTAATTGGATTTGATTAAGCTTTTTACTTACATAATGTTTAGAATAACCTGTATTTTAGAATAACCAAAATTGACTTAATGTTTTTTTTTATACTTGTAATAATTAAAATTTTTAATGATTACATCTAAGGTATAATGATGACAGCTAAAATATTCCAAAGAATAAGGTCCATTTATTTTTCGTATTGCAATTATAATTAGTACAAACCCAATCTACGTTACAATACTCCCATTAAAACTAACAGAAACTTTCATTGATATCTGTAGAAATTAGCAACGTACGCATTGCGCTGGCGCGATAGAGACGGCGGTATTTGCGTCTCGCTCGGTTATTGGTTTTGTTTTAAACTGCCTCGCTATCGGACGGCTGGGCCACCCAGACGGTGCGCTAGGGTTGTCACCTTAGGCCATGTTCAGATGGCAAGCGCTCAACGCGCGTTTTAATAACGCGCGTTTACAACTACATACATTTTGTTCTGGCCGTACACATGCCAACGCGCTTTTTTGTATGTAGTTATAATTGTTATAAACGCGCGTTAGCAAAACGCGCGTTGAGTGCTTGTCATCTGAACATGGCCTTAGTGATTGGATTATAAAAGTTGTCGCCTAAATTCTTAAGATAGGTATTTACAAATTAAGTTATGTTCATATTCCTGTAATAGTTAAGTATTTATCCTTTCTGAAAAAAATATGGCTGTTGAGTTTCTTTCTGCGTTTCTTCTCAACAGTGGTCTCCTCTTGTGAAATGCCGGTAGACTCAGACATGTAAAGGTGCCCTTGTGGCCTACTTGCAGAATAAAGTTAATTATTTTATTATTATTTAATTAAACACAGCTCCTGACGCACAGATATCCTGAACTACTTTATAAAATAAAAAAGCATCTGTTACGAAAATCCAAATGTTTTAATTAAGCACGTATTGTTATACAGAGATCTAATCAAAATATAAAAATGGATTACCTTCTGGAACTCGAACCCAAAACCGTTGGGTTAGCAGTCCTAAGTTTCAAACCCATCGACCAGCAGAGCAGTAGTAATTGGCATTCTCCAATTGTGCCTATTTTGACTTTGAAAAGTTCTTTACTTTGGTATTTGTCACTTAATGAAATAATCATAATGAACGTAGGCAATTGTTTTATGGGAAGGGAATCGAGATACATGTGTTATATTGCTTCATTATTATTATTATTATTTAAGAGTTTAACTGGCGTTAAGTAGAACGGAGTGGAGAGAACTGCACCGACAAGAGTTAAACTCTTAAATAATAATAATTGTTTCATATGGGTTCAAATATCACTCGAATCATAAAATTTAAAAATTATTGCATCAATATAAACATTTACTTTACGCTAACAAACAAGGCTTCAACAAAAAATAACGGCTATCTTCTAACATTCACCTAAAATGAGACATTTTATTTTCCGTGTAGTGGCAGCCCTGGACAGGAATATGATTACAGGCACACCGCGCGGAATTAATTTGTCAAAACATACATCGAGCGATGTCAAGTCGTATCGCTATACTTATACCGCTAATATTGAATACTTTATTTACGTCCTATATAGGTATGTATATGTAGTTAATATAAGTAGGGTACCACTATGGTACTCAGAAATTTTTTTGTTATCAAAACACTGGCATGACGCCGCGCGCCCACATAAAACAAATGACGATCCTGCATCACGCCATGAAGAAATTATGACCCCTGTCCTGACCCCAGAAAACTGATTTTCAATACAAATGCGATGTCAAATCGTACGATGATACTTATACTGCAGTATACTTACATACTTTGTATATATTATGTAGTTAATAAAAATATACGTGCATAAAATATTACACGGAAACCCGTTGGAAACGCGGGCGAAAATTGGGGATTAGATCCCGCCCAAACATAAAATTTCGCTTTACTATAATCATTTAATTTACGCTAGCAGACGTTAAATGTTTTAATAAAAAAAATACATTAACTTTAAGAGAAATGTAACCCCGATCACAACGGTTTGTTGCCTTGGAAACTTACACATACATACACTTGATGCTCTGAACCTGGGACCTTTACCAGCAGGTCAAAAGGGACTGTTCTCGTCATCAGCCGAAAGACATCCACTGCTGGACATAACCTCTTATGAAAAAACGCCATCTACACTTCAATAACTATCAGATTATTTTGTAATATACTCCCCGTTGGTTTAAAACATAAATACCTACTAGCAGTTAACAAATATGTCAGTCGAGGAGAGCATAACCCAATAATAATTGAATATAAGCATGGTACCAGTCTCATCTTTGTGGCTGAAATTATGTAGGTGTATGTATGTATATTGTCTACCTACATTGTAATGCTAAGAGTTATCTATGTTTGTTTTTTCTTGTAGTTTCTTGTTCAAGTGCGCAATAAAGAGTACCTATTCTAATCTATAAATCTAAAAAGCTTTAAAAAACATCGATTACAGACACTCGTGTGACCTCATTTTTTAAACTGAGTGTCACTGGACAATAGAAAATTACAACTTTTTGAATATTGATTTTTTATATATGTCAGACATGTGATAGAGGACTAGCACCTGCAGATTAACTGTACAGTTGTAATGAGATTAAAAATTAATTTAATCTTTTCCCGACAAAGTTAGGGACATTATTGCAATATGGACGTTCTTGGCTAGATTTAATTGCTTACTAATTACGAGATGACATTGGTCTTAAAACTATATAGTTCCGATTGGTCCCGCTTTCTCTGTTAATTTTATAACTTTTAAAGGTAATTTACTAATGAATTAGTATAAAAAGTAATAAAAATTAATTTAAAAAGCTACCACGATATCTTTGCCAACGAAAAAGTTACAGATTAAAATTAGACAATTATGTAGTGTTTATTCCAAATAGTTAAGGATTGCTTTCGGATGGTTCAGATGAATCGCAAAAGAATGGAAGGAAAAAGAGCCTTGTGCTAATTTGGTATTTTTTTTAAATAACTTTTCAGTTGACCTATGTGTCATCATTTCAGATAGCAGTTGTGTAATTATTTAGCTATTTCAAAAAATGAATCTTATTAAGATTCAAAAGAGGTTCAAAATCACTCAACTCAACGTTTCAAAGTTGCCTTCCAATGTTGTTAAAAGAGGCAACTTTCAGATAAATTTGTAAGAAAAATCGCCATAAAAACAAATGAGCGTCAAAGCGTATTCCAATTAACTTTTTAATTACTTACGGACCATGGAGACTGTTTGAGCCATTGACAAATGAGTTTGACGTTTTATTTTTTTTAAAGATAATTTGACACGCACTGATAATGTCGAGTGATGGACCAGGCCTAATAGCCCTATTTATAAGTGTCTGGTTTAGATAAATCGGTAAAGGGCAGTTTTGTCAATCGAGATAAACTTTTTTTAAGTAGTAGTTTACCGTGGCGTCGCTCGGATGGAATTTATTGATTACATTTTTTACCAGCTCGCGTCCCAAGAGTTGATCTCGCCAGTATTTTTCTACTTTAGCGATGTGCTGTGGTCGAACCAACCGTAATGACATTTTATTTCTCATGGTGATGAATACTATAAGAATTGGAGTAGTAGGGCCTCGACTGGAGTAGTAGGGCCTCGTGCAGGGTCCGTCCGGATTGTTACTACCGTCTTGCCTGCTAACCCACCGCCAAACAGCAATGTTCGCATTATTGTGTTCCGGTGTGGGGGTACGATAGCCGGTGAAATTACTAGCATAGAGGCATTCTATCTTCGTCCTCCGGGTAGGCAAGCACTTGTGACTCCTCTGGTGTTGCAGGTGTTTATGGGCGACGGTAATCGCTTTCCATCAGGCGATACGTTTGCTCGTTTGCCCCCTATGACATAAAAAAAAAAAAAAAAATACATTATATTTTAACAGTACCCTTACGATGAGTTTACTGTGACAGTATTCGTTAGCGACTGCGTAAAGGATTTGTATGGAGAATTGTAGTTCTACAAAGTGACCGCTAGGGGACGCAGTAATATTCTACATACAAATCGTTTACGCTGTCGCTAACGAGTACGGTCACGTTAGGTAACTCATGGTACCCCTCTCTTTCTTTATTCTCTCTCAATATATAATTCTAAACAGAAGACTCATCCATATACGTCGACGGCGCGGCGTCTTACCCACTAAGTATCCCTAGGTTTCTCTCGCTGTCTAGCACGGAGCATTTCAACAAGTGTGGACGAGACTTGCCTCCGTCAGAGACCATCACACGCAGATGAACGAAGAACTGCCTTAGTTTGCTCGTTGCACAGTTTCACGTTACAGGTACATGAGTAAAATTCTTTTTTCTCATTCGTTCTTCTTCTGAAATAAATACCTACTGAATCGTATATTGAAAATAAAACTTGAATCACTGACTGTGGATAGTTTTGGCTTTATGTTATTATATGCGACAATTACTTGTAATTTCCGGTATGTTTAGTCCAGTTTCTTAAAGAAAGCACGTCTTCTTCTTGGGACTGTCTTTAATGTTAATTCAGCCAAGTAAGAGACGTAGGTACTTCTCTTACTTGGCTGAATACGAAGAGTTCCGTACCATTTATTTTAATTATTTGTTGTTATAGCGACTGAGTATACGCAATTTATGCGAATAATTTACGACTCTACCTAGTAAGTACAGCTCTGTAACAGACAGGCACTGGATGCTTTTTCACCGACTTCCAATAAATTAGGAGGTTCTGTGTTTCACTGTATATATATTTTGTTATGTTAAAGTAATACGATCTCAAAATGCCGTCTCACGCCAAAAGAGCGTAACCTTAAAACAGTTATTTAAAAAAAAACGGTTTTTGGTTGTTGCTGACTTTTGGCTTTTCATTATTATATATTTTTGATAGTCTATAATTGGTATATGCCATTAGTAATAGATTGAGCTTAGTTATGACAAAACAACGTAACCCGTATTACATGGTTTCACCATGAGAGGGCAGCATTGATACCGTTTGGGTACGGAACCCTCAAAGGCATGGGAGTAGGGTTCCATTAGCAGCTTTTATGGAACCCTAAGAATAGAAGGCCATGTTCGGCCAGCCATCACCAGGCGTGGGTTGACGTCTCTATAGACCGCACACGACGCGATATAGCTGTCAATTGCTCGTACCTACGGGGTGTTTGCAGATCGCGAATTACCAAACATTCAATATACAAATAACAAAACATTGGTCACGAGGATAAAAGTCGCTGTCCACAAATGTGGTGCCGTACCGTAATTTAATTTGAAGTGAAAATGTTAAAACCGGACTACAAATAAAACCCCGCCCGGACGCTCCCCGGACGCCCTATAACCGGGGAAACCCTACCGTACACAGCTGTAATAAGCTGCATAAGGGTTGTATAAGCTCATATGCAGCATGTGTGTTAAGCGGGCTGCACCTTATGCATGTGTGTGTGTGTTGCTGTCCTATGGTACCCCAGTGGTACAGAGGGCCTTCGTGAGACGTCGCCATCCGCTCCTGTCCTTATGCATAGTTAAGGGAAAAATCTATATATCCCTCTTATACCGCAATAAACAATCAGATTGTGATTGTGTCAATATAACACCTGTGAATATTCATATTTAATTTGTTGACGTGCACTTGTCTTACCCGTTTTGCTGACGAGTGACGTTAAAAAGTGAAGATAAAAGTGACATCGTCACAAAGTAATCACAAGATGCGGATAATTAAGAACAAACCTACCTGATCAGGATCAGCTAAAATTTTGCCAGACGATCAAAAATTCAAGATCATTGATATAAAAATTTGAAAACGCCTAAATACACGGTGGACGTAATTAGCCTCTATACGACATAACGTTTTTAAGCGTTTATCTGATCTTGCGGTTGTAACTGTGTATTAAAACGCATGGCGTCCAGACATATTATTTCCATTCTAAAACATTTTTTATTTACTTCCAGTCAAAGTGAAAATCAGAGTGTTTAACACGTGGCTAAAAGCCATTATGACACTCTGATATATTTGTCCACGCTCACTGATTTCGTTCAGCCAAATAATTACTCCGTCTCATAATGGATTATGATATCCCTTTGTCAAGCAATCTAATACACGATGATTTTTAATCGGTGATCAGGTACCAACTTTTATAACTCAGTAAATGATGGCGGTCACGTTGAAGTCGAAATTACATGAAAACAAACTTTTATTTTTCTATGATAATTTTTATTTAAAATACCAATTTTGTCTTAAATTCCTTGTCACCCTACTAATCTGTATCTGTAAGCTTACAACCTTTTTAATAATTTAATGGCAATGACAATTTATGAGTAATAACTTGTCATTGTCATTGTCATTACCTATACAAAGGCGTAGGAAATTTCGTAAAATTTCCCGCCAAAGCGATGACACTTGACGTAGGTATCGTACTTTAATAAATGTATGTAGGATGACCGTGTATCTAGTGGTTGTTAGTTTTAATTATGTTTCAATTTTTAATTAAATAAACAGTGAGGTAATTGCATGAGACCTCGCCTATTAGGTTTAATTTTAGCTGGATATTAATATTTTTCTACTCCTGATCACCGATTAAAAATCATCGTGTATATTTTATTAAAATTTTAAAGTCTCACCCTCTATAGTTTTAAAACACATAAAAACCTGGGCTGCGCCTACGCAAGAAGACGCCATATATCTCGCGGGTAGCCGGCGGCTTAACTGTCGGAAATATGCACTAAAACCCGCCAAGGGTGAGTCGGATTTGCACTAAAGTGTTACATTATATAGTGACAGAGGATTCTTGAAAACCAATCATCAGGCCAAGGTAATAATGTCAAAGGTGACCATGAATGGGAAGATGAAGCGTGGGAAGGATGTAAGAAGACCGACGACTTGGTAAGGATCGCGGGAAGCTCGATGTGGGGATCTTTAGGCGAGGCTCTTGTCCAGCAGAGGATTCGGTTGACATAACGATGATAATATTTGCGAAAATTGTCTGATCTTAATCTGTCAAACTTCAAAATACTTACTCATAATCTCCTGTGGTACTATTATGAGAGTGTAGTTAAACTCAGAACTTAAGTCGTCACTTTATTGTAAACCGTAGCTAACCGTTTTTAAATGTGATCCAAGAATAGTTTACAAATGGCGTCATTTTTAACCGCACCATTCATAACCAACAGGACACAAGCCAGACTGTTATGAAAACTGAAAGCATATTTTAATTCACACAATGTGTGGTCCGATAAATTAATCTTTATTAGTTCACGCTTTTAATTTATTAAAAAAAAACTCGTCTCATCTATGGTTCTGCCGCGTAAATCATACGAACTGTCAGAATGACAGCGAATTTGGCGCGAAACGCTGCAGCTGTCATGTTTTCAGCCAGTGCGTTCTCGATTACGTATTTTTAGAAGCGTTTAGCAAATTAATGCTACGATTAGTGGAAGTAAATTTTGTCGCCGACGTATTTATACGCTCGTAACGTCAAAACAGAGTTATGGTTTCACGTAATTAATAATAAGTTTACTTTATTTTCAAGCCCATTAGAGTCAGAGTCGTTTGGTTTTATTTTTTTAAATCGCAGTGCGTTCTCTGTTACGGAATCTTGTCATTCTCGTCACACTTTGGGCGCGTCCATTCAGAGGTGTTTTTTATACGTTTTGGTGTAAATTGATTGGATTCTGCGGCCGTTAGTTAATTAAAGTTAACCTGAAATTGCTTTTGAACTTTGTTAAGTGTAATTTGACGTTCATGCTCAATTTCGGAGGTGAAGGTCCGTTATAGTAGTTTCTTCGTGCGATTTCACAGTTTTGCTATTTTCTCACCAATATACTTTATGGGAAAGTAATGTAGAATAGGTTAATTGCGTGACAGGTTCTTTTAATGAAGTGTCAAAACTGTTTGCTAGTACGTCGAACGTCGAATTCTTCTCCTGATGGTAAAATGTAACAGGCTGGCTCCATGATCCATTCTTCATTCTTGCTATGAACTGTAAAAGGGAGAAGCAGTATCTTCATATATCTAAAAGTGTCCGCTGAAAGGTGTTAAATTGGTGGCGCTAGTATTGCAAGAGAGCTAGGCTTGTTTCCTGTTCCTGACAGATCGAATCAGCAACTTTTTTTTAAAGTCAAAACGTTAGAATAATAAGCACTACATTCTCCATTTTTCTATTACCTATTTTTAACATTTTTCTATCATTTGATAGTGTTGCTAGAGAGCTAGGCTTGTTTCCTGTTCCCGACAGATCAAATCAGCTACTTTTTATGAAAGTCAAAACGCTGAAATAGTAACACGACTTTCCCCATTTTTCTTCTATTTTAAACATTTTTCTTATAAAATGTCATACAATAATCAATCACGAGTCTCAATTGTTTTGACGACGCAAAGCAAAGAGTTGAAATACCTGGACGGTAGACAGTGTCACATACTCCAGTTACTCCAGCGCCGCTTGTGGAGCCATTTGGAACTATTATTTACTCCTTACCGCTGGACACTAAAATATTCTCCTATGAAAGATGCACCTCCCCTTCTACACTCTATAATTCTTGCCATGAAGATACTTATAAATTATGATCGCACTGTCCAAATACATAAATACGATGTAGGACGAACAGAAATTCCTAATAACTATTAACACCAGTAGTGACTAACCTCAAACTGTTCGGCGTTGCCATCCATCATGGCGGCGTTATGACAGCTGTCAAATTAACGTCAAAAGTGACGGTGGTTTAAGCCTTTCAGGATATTTGACTGGGCTTCCGGTTCGTGTCCCAAGATGGCCGCATGCGTTTAAGTTTAGTTGTTCATTATTTATTCATTTTAGTTGTTCAATGTGTAGTATTGATAGCGTATTGTGCAGTGATCTAACGTATGAGTGAATAGCTAATGAAGAATTCAACTTGAAGCGTTCATAGCCCTTCCTGGGTCAAGGCCCGATAGTCCGCGTGGTTTTTTGTAAATCGCTATCACTTTACAAAAAGCACGATTTTTTCAACTCACCGTACAACGTGGTATCAATCCTCTATCTAGTCGCCTAGTGCGATTGGCAACGAGACATTGGCAGTAATGGTCGCTTAACTGTGACAGGTTGCCATTTTAAAAAAAATAGAATAGATATTTGACTGAGGAATTAGAGTCTATGGTTTTACTAGCCCTGCCCCGTTGCCGTCTATACTCTTCTTTAGGTTTTAAATTATGAAATATACGAACATTGTATTTACATTACGATTGTTCACACTTTTTATAAAATTTGAGTGATTGGCTTCTCATCTTTGCAGTCGGTTGAAAAAACGTTTATACTAAACGTTTTTTGTGTTTTTTTTTTTGTATATATTAATTACATAGGTATTAAGATCTAGGGAAACGTATAAAAATCTCAATGTGAATAGTCTCAGGTCACCTAACAGTGTAAAACAAATACTAAGGAACCCTAAAAAACGCATAAAGCACATATAATTCCGAATTCCAGCAATCATGACGCCTCACAGATTTATGATACCCAATGCAAGCGATAAAAATTAGCTCGAACAAAGTGTTAATACGAGAACATAGATAGTCTTAGGTCTCCTAACGGTGATTCTGAATTGTGTGGCATCGGGAAATATCATATGTCACGGATATATTGGGTATCGGATGCACACCCGCAGGCGGCAGTGGCGTGGTCCTAACATTTCGTACTATGATTTTTTACGTAAAAAGGTGTTGGATTATGTTGTTTAGTGGTATTTTGGTGCTTCTTTTCTTGAAGAAGAGAGATGTTGAATTAAGATATTTAAGACTGGCTCACTTGCGCGGCAAAGCGCATTAGCACGCTACGGTAGCGCACGCTTCGATGCTCGGTGGCTTAATTTTTCAGGAAAATCGGCGCGTGTTCGTATCTAATTTGAGAGGCGCGTGCGCATTGGTCGTCACGTCCCAACTATCTGTATAGTGTTGATTTTTACGGTTGTACCTTGTTTTGCCTAACAACTTTTTGCCTAATTTCGGTTTGCCTAATTTCATTTAAACTAATATTATTTAGCATAACTATTCACTTTGCCTAATTTTCATTTGAGTGAAAGTCGTTTTGTATAATACTCTTTTCACATAATCTTATTTCGTCTAATTTTATTTGGCCTAATTTTTAATTCGTATAAACATATTTTGCCTAACAATTTTTTTGCCTAATTTATTCATTTAGCAAGCATTCTGACGCTCCGCTCGCTTCGCTCGCTCCGCTATTCATTGTCATAAAACAAACCTAACCTAACCTACAGTATTCGGTCTTTAACCTAACCTACAATTTTCAAAATAAGAATCGACAAAGTGAGTTTTAGATAAAATAATATTAGGCAAAACAAGAGTTATGAAAATGATCATTTAGGCAAAACGAATCTCGACAAAATAATAATTATGAGAAATGATATTATACATATTGACTTTAGATAAAATGTTCATTATGGTAAAAGTTGTTAGACAAACTGAAATTAGACAAAAAAAAAATAGACAAATCAAGGGAATACCGATTTTTACACAAACCACTACATAGTATAAAACAAAGTCACTATACCTGCTGTCTGTCCCTATGTATGCTTAGATCTTTAAAACTAGGCAACGGAATTTGATGCGGTTTTTTTAATAGATAGGGTGATTCAAGAAGAAGAAGGTTATATGGTTATATGTGCATATAAGCCCGTGCGAAGCCAGTGGGGGTCGAAAAAAAGTTCTAAGCTGGCTCATACGAATAACGATAGTGAGAACCTTCTGCAGTGTTTTGTTAGGTATGTGCTAAATGGGCCAATTACTTTGTATCAAGTGGTTCGCATGTTTGTTTGTCACTGGTTAAGAGGTATCAGTGTAACCATAGCCGCTTGAGCAGTGCAGTGTCCGGTTACTTCGCGGTGGTTCTAAAAATTAAGTCATCACTCACAGACTTGTTGCCTCTTTTACCGGCGGGACGGCGTTATGCCACCCACGCCAGCAGTTATTTACGCATAATATGTCTATAACTGTCGTGTAGAAATCAATACATGTAACAGATGAGCATGGGGGCTATTACATTTGCAAACTTTTCAAGTGTCAGAACGCCTAAAAATTCGACGAGGTTCATCTGAAGAATCATTCCAAAAAGGTGCACCAATGACTTGGTTAGAATCGCGGGAAGCATTGGATGAGAACGGCGCACGACCGATCATTATCGAAAACATTGGGGGAGAACTTTGTCCAGCAGTGGACGTCTGTCAGCTGATATTTATGATTATGATGATGATGGTCATTCCAAACTGTCAAATTATGGAGATTTCTGAAATATGGTTTTTATTTGAGTATCTTATTGGAGTTCGGTAATACTAATAAGAGTTAAAGCACGTTAAAGCTAAAACTTTGACAGATTTATCTTGCGGAAGGGCTGTTCCTGGGTCATATATGTATTTGTATATTATGTATATCTTCGTCTAGTATCTATAGTAGACGTTTTGCTTAGTTTGGGACTAGATCGATTTGTGTTAGATTCTGAGAAGAAGCAGAAGACAAGGAATTTTTAGAAGTTGCTTAACAAATGTTCAGATTCAAGGGTAGAATCTATGTTTATTACACCCGGTATTACTGCCATAGACCATCGCTTGACGAGTAAAACTTTCTACTTATCATTATACCTATAAGTAATCCACTTATTATATGAGTATACTACTACTGCTTAATCCCTACTGAACAATTTATGCAAAAAACCGGGACTTCCTCAAACATTTTTAAATCCCACAAAAGCAATCACCCAAATGCAATTTCAAGTACCTACACATACAGCATAAAGCCATCCAAACGCTTTTATAATCCTTATTTTGACAGCCAGCCTCAATGGAGATAAAAACGCGATAGACCGAGATAGTGCTATTGGTGTGAGTGAGAGGGGGATGCCGTAGCGCGCTGGGTGGCATAGTGAGTCAAGTAACTGATGGGTAGCTAAAAAGGCTTAAGTGAGCGGATTATGATTGGGGATCCGTGGAGAGATTGAGAGGTCTAAAAGCCAGTTTTAGTTGAGTCTAGGTAAAAGTGGGCTATTAATTTTTTCAGTTATAAAGTCGTTACTAATGTGCTAAAACAGCATAGTGTTGCATGGTGACATCTTGCAAGGGATGCCAAAATCATGTGACATGGTTACGTGAAAAGACCCTAGCCACAAATTGCCTAGGTTAAAAAATATACAAGCAATCGCAAAATACGCAAAAAAACCTCGGCCAAATCACCAAAGAACAAATAACTTACAAACTGTTTTTAAATGTTTCATATTGTTCGATAAAGATAAAATTATTGATTAATTTTAACTTTCGATCTAGGGTCCAAACAATTAGGATCTGTCATGTTTTCATATGGAACGATCAGTTTTAAATAATGTTACTTATGTGTTATAAGTTATAAAACTTTCCATAGTTATTTATGCGTTTGGCCTATCTCTGTGGAGTTTTTGTCTTTTTTTGACTTCGCCGTACGACTACCACCCCATCAATTCTACTTTTCCTCCACTTGGTCGAGATAACTAGTAATCTGCCTTTATCTTCTTCTTATTCGTTCTTCTCCGTTTTTCTCCTCTCAGAAGGAAAGGATAACGAGAAGAAGAAAGAGTAGAATTCGTAATTCGAAGCGAGTGGTTATGGTTCTAAACTTTTATACGTTGAGATATTTATGTTTAAAACTATAATCAAATACGGAACCCTCAAGCTCCGCAACCAACGAACGTGCCCATATTTTTTAGATGCACCCAAAGTGTTAAGATTCGGGTTGCGTCCCACTAGACTAAGTAGGTTTGTACAGAAAAACGTTTGTTTGTATAAAAAAAGCGACAAATAAAAAAAATGGCTACTGTTGCGTCTTTGGGACAGTTATGGCGAAATCGGATTTATTTTACTTCACACGTTTTTTATTTAGAAATTTGAGGTTTTTGGGAGATTGCTTAGAGCACGTGGAATAATGAGAGGGAGGCCTTTTGCCAGTAGTCTTACTCAACTAAAGATGTACCGTTCTCGAGAAAGTTTACCAATTTGTATTGGAAATTTTCTCTATGACTAGGTACATAGCATAAAACAAAGTCGCTCCCTGTCTGTCTGTCTGTCTGTCCCTATGTATGCTTAGATCTTTAAAACTACGCAACGGATTTTGATGCGGTTTATTAATAGATAGAGTGAGTCAAGAGTAAGATTTGTATGTAGATTTATACTCGTACATGCATAATTTATCAGCATTGCACCCGTGCGATGCCGGAGCGGGTCGTTAGTATAGGATGAAAGTGTATTTAAAAACTTTTTTAGTCACTTCCTAATGTTGCGAATTCAATTTCGTTTTTATTTTATTTCCGCTGAACACAATAAAGTGTATTGTATTGAATAATATGCGGCATTAGAAAAACATCACGTTTAGCCAATTTAACGGATTATTTAACAACAAATGGAGGTTTCGCTAATATCTACATCAGTTTGGTACTTAAATATTTATAAAAAGGGTCTACAACATGATCGAAGTATATTTCTTTCATATTGACAGGAACTAAAATATGGAACTCTTTGCCGGCTCAAGTGTTCCCTCCTTCTTATAACATGGGACCCTTCAAACGAAGCGTGTAGCATCTCTCGGGCCAGAATGGCAGTGTGAACTGACAAGGCACCGTTTGTTTCTTATCAGTTGCCATTGGGAGCTGGGCTCCCCTTTTTGCTTACCATCAGACAAAGTAGAGCCACTACTTATATTGTGTTTCATAATAATATTATTGTAGTAAGGTGATAACGATAATAATATATCTTAAAGATAACAATTTGAAGATTATAAGGCCGCAAACTTTTGAATGTGTCTCTTTTTTTAGACAAGCATCAATTTAACTTTTAAGTATTGAAGGATTTAGATATCAAATACAACGCATAACAAAAAAAAAAACTATTGTTTAAGGCATTTATTCCTTAACTAGCCTGATGATTATGGCAGTCTCATTGTAATTTCACCTATCTGTTACTTATTTCGTACAATAATTATTATTTATTAAATCTAATACAAATAGTTACACAATTTCAAGCTAGGTACCTACAGCGAATACGCCTTTTGCGTCATCACTACATAGTATAAAACAAAGTCGCTTCCTGTCTGTCTGTCCCTATGTATGTATGCTTATATCTTTAAAACTACGCAACGGATTTTAATCCGGTTTTATTAATAGAGTGATTAAAGAGGATGGTTTATATGTATAATAAATAAATAAATAAAATAAATTAATATCGGACAACCTCACACAAATCAATCTAGTCCCACAGTAAGCTCTAGTATAAGCTTGTGTTATGGACACTAGACGATGATAACCATACTTATATAGATAAATACATACTTAAATACAAATAACATCCATGACCCAGGCACAAATATTCGAGTTCATCACACAAATATTTTCCCTTGCCGGGATTCGAACCCAGGACCGTCGGCTCAGTAGGCAGTTGCTTAACCACTGCGCCAATCGCGTCGTCAAATAATATAATAGATATATAATTTATCAGCGTTGCACCCGTGCGAAGCCGGGGCGGGTCGCTAGTTAAATATAAAACAAGATATGGTATCTTTTCATAAATTTCATTACATTATTAAACCCTGAGTCACTAAATAACTCAAAAATTAGCCAAATTGCATACAACGCCCACTGAGCATTCTTCGTTTGTTACTCACAATCACAACGGTACCATTGTTTTTCGAACGGATGTTTGGTCGGCCGGGCGAAAACATTGTGAGTTACCGTTGTGACGCGGAATATATGTCAACAAAGATTACTCTCTTCCTAGCAGAGATGGGCAAAATGTAATCGATTAACCTACTTAACCGCGATTAACGATAAAAATTACGATTAATTAATCTCAATCGTACGAGTTCCGATTAACTTAATCCCAATTAATTTAATCGTAGATATATCAGCGATTAAATTTTTAATCGCATAATTAATTTGATTAAGTTTCGCTCGATTAATATTTCGAAGAAATAAAATATTGTAACTTTAAGTCTCGCCCTTACATAAAATGCCCAAGAGTAAGTACTGCACTATAAAAACCATGTTGTAAATATTACTGGAACAAGATTATTTCACACAACACATTACAGTTGTATTTTTGAAGTGAAACTTCTAATGCGACTTCCAACAAGGTTGCGTTAAACGTTTAACGGTTGCGTTAAACGTTTAACGCTACCGTGGAGGAGGTAGGAAAGCACTGTTGCGTTAAACGTTTAACGCTCCTGGGGAGGGGGAATAGAAAGACAGAGCGAGAGTGAAGAAGTTTGTCTTAAAGAAACAATATGAGTTTACTAAAAATCAATTTCTACGCCTTCCTATTTTCATTTCCTAATTACGAAGTTTCACTTCTTCCGCGCGGAGGGACCACGCACTATTTTTATTAATTAGCCAGAGTGATTTGACAGATGTCATAATTTATATTTTCGTTATTTAGATTCTTAAAACAATGAATGAGAATACTCTTAATTACTGATATTAGATTAACTTTTATTGATAAAAAGTGACATGTTGGAACCAAATTAAAGATAATCAAATTGCGCTCCTAAAAATTGCGTCAGTTTACTCCAGCTAATTAAAAATCCGACTTTAGAATGTCTCCTTGGAAACTACTGGTCCTATTAATTCCAAACCATCTCGACAGGCAAGTCCTTCGATTAAAACAAACGGCACTCAAATTGGTCCATCCGTTTCCGGGCTCAGTTTCGTCCGTACGCATCTGTCACAATGTCAATGTTACAAGCAAAACGTCTCTCTGATTGGTTCGTAGATTGGCACCAATTTTTCGCAAATCTGTTGTACGAGTATGAAGAGTTGAAGACTGTCGTTCTCATCATCATCATATCAGCCGATAAACGTCCACTGCTGGACAAAGGCTTCCCCCAAAGATCTCCACGACGATCGATCTTGCGCCGCCTTCATCCAATTTCTGCTTGCGATCAACAAGGTCTTCGGTCCACCTTATTGGGGGCCTTTACACACTGCGTCTTCCGAACCGCGGTCGTCACCCAAGAACCTTTTTGCCGCAATGGCTATCGATTCTACGAGCAATGTGCCCCGCCTACTGCCACTTAAGTTTGGCGACTGTCTGAGCTATATACAACCTTGGTTCTCTTGCGTATCTCATCATTTCGGACTCGATCCCGCCAGGAAACTCCGAGCGTAGCTCGCTCCATTGTCCTTACGTAACTTTGAGCCTTCGTATGAGGCCCATTGTAAGTGACCACGTTTCAGTACTGTATGTCATCACACATCCATTCTAGGCGTATTTAGGTATTTTACCAGAGCATATCATTTCGTCTGGTGACAAATGTCACTAAAATTGCTGTCACTGCTCTTCAAATCTTCGTAGGTATCTAGTTAGTAAATTGATACTGAGATACGGCTTTGTTTCAAGTAGGTATTCCTTACTAAGTTAGTTTTGGTTGTCGACCCACGATTTTATAATTATAAGTGTTATCCTATGACTTAAAACGTTTGAAAGCTTTAACAGCGGCCAAAGTGCTCCAGTTAATACTATGCACAAAAAAATAAAACAACATCCAAGCTATACTGAGACAGACGGACAAAACAAAAAGACAGCGGAAGATATCTCAATTAGTTCTCACTGAATCTTTATATAGATATATCTTTTGACGGACAAACATACATTCTAAAACCATAACGTTACCGTTCAAAATTACTTTAGTGAAAATTCTATTAAATTCCTTTATAATCCGTTCAAATTAATTCAACCAAATATGGCCTTTAATTATTTACTTTTACGTTTCAAATTCAGTTGTGTGACTTATGAGTATTAAACATGAATTTTGAAGTGCGATTTTGAGTTTTATGTGCAGGGGATTGAGTGTTTTTTTGGTTGGGGACGAATCGGATGTGGTAAGCAAGTCAGTTTGAAATGTTTTGGTGACATGCGCACTACGCATGATTTTGGAGGGGGTGGAGTCGCTTATAAAAAATGGAATAATATCAACAACCTACCTACCTACGGTGCCCAAACATGGTCCATTACTGAATACCAAAAGTCCAAATTGAAGGTTTGCCAACGGGCCATGGAGCGCAGCATTTTAGGGGTGAAAAGGACGGATCGTGTCCGAAACACCACGCAGCGCTCCAAAACACACATAGCTGACGTAGGCAACAAAACAGCCAGGCTCAAGTGGGATTGGGCAGGCCACGTCTGCCGGATGAATCCGGAAAGATGGGCCAGCATAGCCACCAAGTGGGTGCCCCAAAATTGGCGACGTAGACGTGGCCGGCCCAGACGGAGATGGCGGGACGACGTAGACGCATTCCTCAGCAACTGGTCGGAGGTAGCGTCAGATAGGGACCTGTGGAAGTCAAAGGGAGAGGCCTTAGGACTAGAACTAGTATAGCAAATTGGAAAAATACAGTTCAATTTGCTCTATCCGTAAAACTCGTAGAGCAAACTGGAGGAAAATGTACAATTTGCTCTATTAGTAGATACAGATAAATAATAAATAAATAATAATAAGTAATTTAATTTAATTTGTACTAAAAATATTACATATACATTACTAGGTAAGATGAATTGTAAGTTTTAGTTTTAGTAGTATTTAAACTGTCTTAGCCCAATGTTCTCTGTGTGCGGTCGTTTTGTCACCAACAAGGTACTGGCTGAAAATCAGCATTGCAGCATGCGGGCTGCAGCACATGCTGAGCCTGGCCCTTTTTGCTTGCACACGGCTCAAATCTCTGAATGTTTTTGTTTTTGTTTGTACTACTACTGTGTTCGTGTGTTTTGCAAATAAATATTTCTTTCTTCTTCTTTCTTTCTTCTTTAAATAAATAAATATTAGAAAACCTCACACAAATCAACCTAGTCCCAAATTAAGCTCAATAAGGCTTGTGTTATGGGTACTAGGCGACGATATACATACTTATATAGATAAATAAATACTTAAATACATAGAACATCCATGACCCACGCACAAATATTCGTGTTCATCACACAAATATTTGCTCTTGCCGGGATTCGAACCCGGGACCGTCAGCTCAGTAGGCAGGTTGCTTAACCACTGCGCCAACCGCGTCGTCAGAACACCAGATCATAGAGCATAGTGGTAGACTGGTAACCGGTAAGGGTTTCTGAAAGGTTATCACGCTGGACTGGCAATCCAGAGGTACCGGGCTCGATACCCGGTCTTTTCCACCAGTTAATGGATTTCAATTTTTTCTTTGAGCTTTGATTTTTGTATCAATGGTCTTATAAAATTGCGCTATACATAAAAAAAATAAAGGATTTTATTAATATATCAAAAAGAGTTAGAATTTAAAAGTCTCGTGTACATCTACGCATGGCTATGTCCGTCGCCGCCTGGGTGGGCGACCACCCGCGCGTGTTTGCGGCGCGGGCGCCGGGCGGCCCGTGCGCGTGCGCAGAGAATCCAGGGAGCCCTGGCTTCTTCCAGACAACCCTGACTTTACCATGGGTGTATGGGAGCACTAGTGACTAATCAGTTAGCCTTAAGTTGCCTGTCAACGGATGGGACGTGGGCACTTTTCATCCACACAGGAGCGCAGTACTCAGCCGTTGAGAACACCAGTGCCAAAGCTGTAGTTCGAAGGCAAGAGGCGGTAGCTCCCCAGCTGGTACCTGTGAGCTTCTGAACAAGGTTGTTCCTTGTTTTTAGTTTGGCTGCTACGTTCTTTAGGTGGTGTTTGAAGGTTAGGCTCCTGTCTAGTGTGACTCCCAGGTACTTAGGGCTGGTGTTGTGCGTTAAGGGAGAGCCCCTAAACAAGACAGCCAGTGGCTTTTCCGCAAGCTTGTTACTGAGGTGCAAACAGCACACTTCGGTCTTTGTGGGGTTTGGGCACAAGCGCCATCGGGAAAAGTAGTCATCCAGGATGGACAGGTATTTTTCTAGGATTGGTTCCGTGGCTTCCATGCATTGGTGCTGGGTGATGAGGGCCAGGTCGTCGGCGTATCCAAACTTGCGCGAGGTTGTGGCCGGGAGGTCATGAATATATAGGTTGAAAAGTACGGGCGCCAGGACTGAGCCCTGGGGAAGACCGTTATTCAGAACCCTGACGCTGCTGGATTCATCTCCGAGGAAAACTTGCACAGGCCTGTTGGTGACACCGACAGTGCAGTCCGCTTACAGTTGCCGTGCAGTCCTGTCAACCGTACACCGAGTGCAAGCTGGCTGCACGGCCTTAATGCAGTCACATTGCAGTTGGAACGACTGCAATATAACTGCATTATAACTGATTAAATTTCACACTGAAATACATAGAAGTGTGCAACTGGCGGAGCGGAGCATAAAAACTGCACACATTATGAGCAGTTCTGTTAAGACTTTTTCTATAGTTACGTGAGGAAAAGGAAATTGAGAGGGGATAGTGTCTTTTAAGCCAGTTTCTCTGGAATTCACTCTACTTATAAATAATGACACACAGAAAAATTTAATGCGATCTACTACAATCTAAGCTGGATCCTACTTAGATTGTAGTACCCATGCAATTTTTTTTTTCTTAATTTACCTTTGTGTCATTATTTATAAAAATAAAAATGTAGTATTTCCACATAAAAATAGAATCGATAAAAAGATTCTATAAAAATATTTACTCTACTTGTCCAGTTCCGTGTAAGCCATAAGCCCATGGCCCCCAATCGCAAGAAGGCCCCCAATTGCATGAAAGCCCCCTCACGCAGAAGCCCAGGAAAAACACAGGCGGCGTTTCTTTTAGTGCTCAGTTTTAGGGCTCCTAAGTAACGAGTGCCCAAGGGCCTCACTAAGACGGCCTTGTCAGAAAGTAACATCAAAATCATGGGCTGAATATTAACATAGAAAACTATCGTGAGTCTCAGACATCTTAAAATACTTAAACGGGTTTACTCACGTCGTAGAAGTCGAATAACGCTCAGCATGTTTCGAATCGGTACGCGATTCATCATCAGGAGAGACGATCAGTCGCGGCGGCGGCCAACCAGTGGCAGTGTTCATCACACAAGCCTTCTTGAGTTTTATTTGGGACTAAGTAAATCGATTTGTGTGAGGTTGTCTGATATTTATTTCTTTATTTTATTTTTTATTTATCACACAAATGGCCGGGATTCACACCTTTGTAGTCTACAATGGCACTTTTACATGTCTGATTCTACTGCCATTTTACAAGAGGAAGCCCTGTTGAGAAGAAACGCCGAAAGAAACTAAATTTTTGTAACACCTTATTGTGTTCCACTATTCTGTTATGTGTGCTGTGTTATTCTGTTACCACTCGCTTTCGGACAATAAATCATTCTATTATATTCATTCAACGAATATACTGTAGGTAAGCACATAGCTAAAGTAACGCATAGGTTTATATGTGTCATTAGAAACGTACAAAACGTGAATAAAATCGGACTATCCCATGCTTATCAAAACTGTTTATTATACACACAGGGCACAGGCTGTACTGTTACGCTAGTACGAAATAAATTGTCTCGTCCGGCATCGAAGCCGGGACCACCCGCAGCCGTCAACTAATAAAGACATCAAGGCATAATTGCGATGCTATCGCCGTTTTAATTGGCGGCCATGTTGTATTTGCGGACGATGACTGTATTCAGGCAAAAAGTTCTGTATTCAAGCTTTTCTGAAACAACTAGCTGTGCCCCGTGGAACCCGCTATCCCACGGGAACACAGAATTTTTTCGGGATTAAAAGTAGCCTATGTGTTACTCCAGGGTGTCAGCTACCTCCATACTATACTTTATCAACATCGGTCCAGCCGTTTAAGAGTGAAGAAGTAAAAACACACTCACAAACTTTCGCCTTTAGGTATCACATTAGTGATTTTTGCTTTTTAATCTTAAACGATTTTCACACATAAAACGCGTTCAAAAAAGTATTTATTTAACTACCTCGACGTTTTGGACGTGATGTTAGTCTTATATTTGCTATTTTATTTCCAATGGACAGGCTGCATTTATTACAATTTTAAAATAACATAGGAAACGGAAACTAAGTAATAAGTTCTGTTGTATTTATTCTAGAAATTAAAAACGCGAAAAAGACTTCCCTAGAGTTAATTTTGCTATAAAACATAACCCTCTAATAATTCAAGTGAGGCAGCTAGTTTATCAATAAATCGTGTGTTGCCACAAGAAATAATTCAAAACCACGGCTTCCGAACGTTTGATCGTGCCGCTGGCAACATAAACCCCAACCTAAATAAACATAACCTTTAATTGCCTTTAACGATTTATTATATTCTAATTAATTAACTGTTAAACTTAAACAAACATAAACTCTAAGTGAAACACAATAAAGTCCTATATCGGTTTATGATTAAATAATAAAAAGAACGCAAACAGCATCAAACTGAAGTATTTCTTAATTAAAAAAGTTAAAGTTCAAAATTCGTCTTCGATTTTTGAATTTCGAACGAAATTTCGAATTTTCGAACGGGACGCTTCCATCTATCGTCAGTTATTTCTGCGAAAAAAATTGGACTTAACAATGAAGTTATTAAGATTGACGTTTGCTTGAGTTTGAACGAGGTTCTTTATCAGCTAAGTAGTAATAATGGGTTGCTTATTGGAGGCAAATGTCTTCATTAAACATCGTCGTTGGTGGTACATGTCCGGTTTTGTAAGGAGGTTACACCGTCCCGTCCCGCCAGACGTTTGAGGAATTTTATTAGAATTTTAATTATTAACGAATCCGACATAGACGTAAAATTCTCTATGGTTCAGATTTGGTGTGTTTCACTTTTGGTTTTCGCGTGCATTAAGCGTGTATGAAAAGAAATATAGTAAAAGTGGCTGGCACTGTTTGTAGTGTAGCTGCCTACTGAGCCGACGGTGTTGGGTTCGAATCCCGGCCGGGGCAAATATTTGTGTAATGAACTCGGATATTTGTTTCTGGGTCATGGATGTTATCTATATATGTATTTATATATTATGTATACCGTCGTCTAGTACCCATAATTCAAGCATCGCTTAGTTTGAGACTTGGTCGATTTGTCTAAGATTGTCCCTTAATATTTATTTAAAATTAAAGCTTAATCAATTGGCGCCTACATTTTAAATAAGATGTGTAATTGTCCTTTTACTCACGTGATTTTTTTTATTTGCCTTTGTTTCATCACTCTAATTACAATTATTTGTAGCTTCGAAAAAATACCAAGTGTTAATTTAATTATACTTCGTTTAATTACAGTTCTTTTTTCAACACCAGCCAGCGACAACACTTGTCATCCATAATTCACCAAAAGGTCAACAATAATTGTCACTGACTCAATAATTGACATTTCCTTTGTGAAACGAGGTAGCAAAGACAAGTTTTTTACTTTTTTTATGGAATGCTTGGGCGTGAAAATTATAGGTTGTTTTTTAATTAAAAATACGATTGCCGCGCGTTAAATTACTGGGTATTGGGACCGAAAAAAAGTTGGTTTATTATAGTTTTCTCGATAATTCGATTTAACGCGATGTTATAAGTTTTCTCATGACCCACATAATCATATAAGATACATTATTTGTTTGTAAATTGGATACGAAAAATCGTATAATTATTGTGGTTCTAATTGTATAAAATATTGGTATAGATGTTATTTATTTATATATAAAGATAATAGTAAAAGAATTAAATTCTTTCTTTTACCTTTTTAGGAGAGCTAGTTTAAATTATTCATATTGCTATTTTTTTATGTTTCTCTGTAACATAAATGCTTAAATTAGAACTACGTATCTCACAATTAAAACAAAAATGTTAAAATTTAACATATTTTTTCAATTTACTTCATATAATTTAATTTTACGACATATAATTATTAGGTGTTACATACGTATGCCATTTATCTAACAGTATCTCCTACATTAAAGATTCGTGTGACTTTACAAGTAAAGGAAATCCATTATTTTTCTTTATCTCAATTTTATACGAAAAACTAGTTTTAGAAATAGCGAAATTCAAACCAGTTACATTAAATATGTTAATATTAATTTGGACATGAATAAATAACCAAGTGTTATGTTTAATGGCTCTATCATACCACCTTGTTTATTTAAAATAGTATAGACAAGATCTTTGTGTTTTAATTGTGAATATAATTAAAATGTTTGATCCGCCATGACTGTTGTCAAGAGGTAGAATTTTAAACATTTTTCTTTTCTTTTTTATCTTTTTGTTTATTAATATGCAATCGGTCTGTATGTGACCATAAGCAGTTATCTTATTTGTTTTATGGCGTGAGGTAGGCCCATCGAATGACGAGATACCTTAAAATGCTTATTACCTATTTGTTGTGAAGTCATATTTCAATTTAACTGAAAAATAGTGTATGAAGCGGTGTAATATAATATGTGCCTACTTGGTGGAAAAATCAAGATTTATCAACAAATGTACGACATAAAAAAGTAGAAATGAAAAAGTGGCAATACTCTAGTGTCGGCGCTTTCTAATCAATCTGAGAAAAAAGGGGCGACACTACAGTATTTCCACTTTTAATTTCTACACTTCATTGTCGGAATGCGATGTAGATTGTACAAGTTACTGCTTCAACAAAAGCGAAAATAAACGATCCATAATAATCATAACGACTTTTTTATTGCATAGTTATATATCTCCTTACTATCCATAATTGCCGCGTTATTATTTATATCGAAACATATTTAAATTTTTTTGCGCGGTTAACGAGTACCTAGATGAAATAAACAAACAAAAAAGATCTCTTCCTAAAAATAGAGAACTTTAATTGATATTTTCTTCGGTTTCCGCGACTGTCGCACATCTAAATAAAACAATTTAAACGGATTATATCGCGTATATTAATTATCTGAGCCTTCCTGACGTTTCGGTCACTTTACATTTACAGTTGTCCAAGGTTGACTGAAACAAAAAAATACAATTTTTCTGAAACGTCAGGGAGGCTCAAATAATTAATATACGCGATATAGTACTTTAATTGTTGAGAAGTGTAATAAAAATAGAACCACCGCATTATATACTACCTAATATGCCTTCGATGTCGACATAGTAAAATACCTAAATGAATTTAGCGACTTAATTGTAAACCCAGCTTTAGTAATAGACATGTACATTTATATTTGTCGCTTAACCTAATTAATTTAGGCAAAACTGTTATACGAATTCCCGTCATTCCATAGGTAATTAACTGACTTATTAAGCGAATTAAAGTTTATCGAGATCTACAGTAATAAAACATTTTTATTTATTGAATTTAGGGTCCATAATAAATAAGAATTTCATTTACATGACATGACTTTGACAAAACTAGTATGTTTAAGTTCGATTAAAGAAAAAATATTCAAAAGAAAATATAATATTTAAATATAACATTACAATATTTGTGAATAAAAGAATATTACGACTTTCTAAAAAAACCTGACTTCAAAATAAATTCTATTTCTCGTGGGTCAAATAAAACAGTAAAATTACCGGAACATATAAGTGTTGTTTATTATTAATTATTTTAAGATTCTGGCAAATATTTATAGTTTATTTTGTTTGTCAAAATTGTTTTCTGATGATTGTTTTCTTTGTCAAAATTGTTCTAATTGTGTTCTTCTCTTTTGTTTTAGGACGAAGTAAGTACGGGACCTCACGGCTGCCACGTGAGAACAAACCATTTTTTTCTTAAGTTTTTGAAAAAAAAACACATATATTATTTTGTATTCCATATTTTCCAGCACTTTTTAAATATTAACAGTTTTAAGTATCCATTTTATGACGTCATCATCAACTGCAGCCAGGCATACCACGATTATATATAAAAAAAAAGAGATGACGCGCCAAAATATTTTGACACAAACATTAATAATGTCAAACCTATGACAGCCCATGCGTGAACCTCTCACCCTGTCACCACAAAAACGCCACTAAAAACGAATTAAAAGGCTAAATGGGACCTCAAAAAATATCTATGGCTGATTAGAAAAAAATACGTGGCCAATGACCTTAGTCGATCCATCATAAAGTATTTAAAAAAGCTGGGGCAAAAAAGTGTCATTCGTTTAAAGGTTCGTAGCCTCAATAGACAAATTTAAAAAATAACGTGAATAACTTTGGTTTCGGTTTACGTCAAAATAGACGAGTTACTTTACAATATAAGATTATACAAGAGTTTAGATCGTCGTTTTTGGTTAGTCATCGGAAAAATAAAACTATTCAAGTAAGTGCGTTCAATGGGTGTAACGCTTTTAAAAACTAAACGTAGTTTCGCTTTACTTTCGCTTATAAATTTTTGGTTTTTTTGGTTAAGTGATTAATTATTTATGAAAACTAATACTAACTTATTTTAGTCTAAAAAGTTGACAGTTTCATTAAAATTGTGTGCTTACTAATTATACTAGGATTTTTTACTTTTACTACGAACAATGACGTTTAACTTAATTGAACTTGAACATGATTTTGCGCGTTTAGTTTATGCCTGAAAAGTTTTCAAATATGAAAAATATGGCAACCGATGAATGATAATATTATTGACTGAATTTATAATTTTTGTGCTACGTTAGAAAAATCCAGGTATAATTAGAGTAAAGGTAGTTGGAATAAATGCACCAGCGCAGCGGGGCACCTACCAATAGGCTGGGTAGAATTTTTGACTGTGATTTTTTTTTCGAAAATCCATGCTGTAATTACTGCAAGCTGCAGGTCATTAATTATTCTTTAGCATTTTTATCGAAATGTCTTTTTTTTAATTGACAATTTGACAGTGCTCAATAATAGTGGCTGTGGGAATCTTTGCCTTCGAAACTTAATAAAAAAAAGTAGTCGATGGTTAACACTAGTCAAGGTTAACATTTCTACGATTTGGCATTAGCAAGATTAGAGCCAACCATCAACAATATATTTTTTTTTTTTCAAATAAGTTTCGAAGGCGCACATCCCTACAGCCACTATTACCGAGAACTGTCAAATTCTCAATTAAAAAAAAAATCGGAAAAACTATGGTAAAGAAAAATTTTTAATTATATAGGAACCGGTCCTAGAGCAAGGACTATCGAAATAAAATATAATTTAATGGTCTTCCAAAAATTGTACTAAGCCTTTTGCGAAATATCGAATAGTACTGACGTCATACTAGTGACGCAACCACGCATCTGTATTTAGTTGGCAAAAGTAGGTGCGACTTACTTCTTATGGTGCGAATAGGACATTAATATTTTCTTCCAGGCAACACCACATCGCCATGGCAACCCAGCAGGCAGTCGGTGAAATATTTTGACCAATTTTAACCGTCAATTCGTGTGACACACACACTGAATTGGTTAAGATATTGCATCGTCCGCTTGCACGGGAATATCATCGAGGGACGCCATTTTTTTTACTTTATTTTTTATTTTGTGTGTTTTTTTCAAGTGCAAAGATCAAAACAGTGACAAAAAAATTTTTACCACTATCTTGTGTCATGGCGCGACACGCTTTGTACTAAGTAAGGAATTCAAACCGGTAAATTTTAGTATGAAATATAGCGGATTACCGGTAATTTACCGGTAACTTCTATAGAATATTATACCGGTTTGATTCCCTACTACTAAGTATATGTAAACAATATTGCACATAATAACAATATTGACAAAAAGTCAAAAACATTACATATGTACAAGGACCATTTTATCCCTCTAAGGGATTTCTTCCAGTTAACCTTTGAGTAAATGAAACAGAAAACTACGTTATAGAATCCAATCATCTAGTCATTTTTAGGGTTCCGTACCCAAAGGGTAAAAACGGGACCCTATTACTGAGACTTCGCTGTCCGTCCGTCCGTCTGTCACCAGGCTGTATCTCAAGAACGGTGATAGCTAGACAGTTGAAATTTTCACAGATGATGTATTTCTATTGCCGCTATAACAACAAATACTGAAAATAAAATAAGATAAATATTTAAGGGGGACTCCCATACAACAAACTTGTTTTATGGTACGAAACCCTTCATGCGCGAGTCGGAATCTCTCTTGCCCAATTTGTTTTTTACTGTTTCGTTGTTGATCTTTGCACTTTTTGCATTTTAACGATTTTACGAAAATCGTGGTAGTTGGGGTTGGTGTTTTACGGGTATTGTTTGAATTATAAACTGCTGGTTGGAGATAAAAGGTTAAAAGGTATGCAGCTTGTGGCCACAGTTCATAATGCACAGAATATTCATTGAATACCATGGTTTGTTAGAACAAAGCGAAGTGAATTCGTGCTCAATAAGGGATTCCTACTATAAATATCATGATTTTCGTATCAATGGTTCAATTTCTGTGTGTGTTTTGCTTGTGCTCATTTTCATTGCTAGACTCTAATGAATTTCAGGCGGTTAGTATGATGTTGCATATAGAAAAAATGCGATAAAGACATTGAGTGGTTTCATAATATCTCAGAATAAATAAGAAAACGTATATTGTAAGCACAGTACATATGTAGGTACTAATCGCCTTACTAAGTCATGATTAGGGCTTTTAATTCCGTTTTTTTTGTTTGAGCAATCCCAGTATCCCGCGATTCCCCATACAAAAGATCACGGGATTGGAAGTCTTAGTCAAGATGAGTCGCATGAATTCAACAACTACAACCACTTGTGCAAAAATTTTGGAAATCATTTTTTTGACCGACACAAATCTGTCATCAATTTATGTTTAAATTTTAGGTTTACGTTAGAACGTTCACATTCGCAACTGACCTAATAAACAAAAACTAGATTGCTTTTTAACACCAGGGACATTTTGAGTAACGTGGATAGTCACTAGGTATTCATTTTCATTTATTATGTAGGTAATATTTGACATATACCTAATCATAATTTTCATTAAACAGAATTAGATTTATTTATGAAACTGTTGTTTTTAGCTTATTTTTCGTTAAATTTTCATGTTATGTTATTATGTAATGTTTATCGTGATTTTCATGGGTCAGAATTCGATTTCTTTATGAAACTGTTGTTTTTAGCTTATTTTTCGTTTAGTTTTCATGTTATGTTATTATGTAATGTTTATCATGATTTTCATGGGTCAGAATTCGATTTATTTCCGAAACTGTTATTTTTTTAGTGATCGTTACCGGTATTCATTAAAACGGAAATACATTTTTGATATCGCGTTTTTAATTTCAAATGCTATTTAATATAATTTACGTAGTATTAATATAGAAATTAGCCCACTAAAATGTAATATGTATAAATAATAAGCAAAAGTAAAATTTAATACCGTTTATTTTGTATGGAACCGAAGCCGGTATTTTGTGCTTTTTGGAATATTTATTTTAAAAATAAACTTAATTGGGTTTCAATACATGGGATTTTCAAAGATCGTATAGTTTATGATGGTTTATAATACAATCTAAGATTTTCACTTTTTTTATTATTATGACATGAATACCTACAAATTGTAATGTATTTTCACCCTATTGCATATTCTCTTATTGTTTTATTGTGCTGCTTCCTTTATTTGTAAAGTTTATGTTTTGCATGTATATGTGTGTGTTTTTAAGGCGACGGGTAATGCGAAACTAGCGCCACTTTCGATTTTTTTCTTATACCTTCATAATCTGATATTTTTTTAGAAATAGCTGAAGTCTAGGAGCTAGCAAAACACCTTTAATATTTATTAAATCACTATATACAATTTGTTCACTGTAGTTTACCTTACAAAACTTGTTAACGTCAAAAGCGGCCACAATAGTTTTGGGCAAGTTTTTAGAGACAACTAAAGAACAAGAAATTGTGTATAATGATTTAATAAACACTAAAGGTGTTTTTCCAGCTCCTAATATCTTGCAATTACTGAAAATTGATCTGGTTTGGAAGATATAATGAAAATTCGTAAGTGGCGCTAGTTTCGCATTACCCGTCCCCTTAATGAAACTGTCAACTTTTCATCATTGAATCATAACGATTTACCTTATGTCAACTAAAAAGAGCCGCATCAAATGTATTGCGCAGTATAAACGACTACTGCGCAATGCTTTTGACACCACTATTTTTATGTGACCTTTGTCTCACTTGGGCACAATGCACAAATCTCGTGAGGTTCAATAGGGGCGATGGGGGTCACAAAAAAATCACGATATAATCACGTTGGGGGAGGGAGGTGTATAAGGAGACCTCACGTGTATTTTTCTACAGTGAACGAACTAAGAAAAAATCGATATTTTTTCTCGGTTTCGTTAAAAATAAATCTTCACTTGTTAAAAACTTTAAAATAGCGAGTCTGTTTTACGAAATTTTGGCGGAAAAAAATACACCTGATGTAGTGAGGGGGAGGGGGAGGGGGTTAGCAAAGAACCTCATCAAATATCACCAGGGGGGAGGGGGGTCAAAAAGTAGCCGAAAAAACCTCACGGGATTTGTGCACAAGCCCTTATCCTAACCCTTATCCCTTATCCTAATCTCACGTAAAAAGAGAGGCGTCAAACACATTGCGCAGTATAAATGAGTACTTGAAATCAAGTGTTATATTTTTTTTTATTTGGAAAATGTCTTACCAATTTTGGTAATTTGAAGTATGGTATGTCCACATATTTAACTGAAAAATCCAGGAAATATAGTTAAGTATTATGCTGTTAACAGCAATTGTCCTTTTCAAGGAAGTAACTGTTGTGATACAATACCTAGTCTCTATTCAACTCATATTAAACTATAGGGAAGACCGAGGGGTTTTTAAACAGACCGAGGGGTTTTGAATATATACGACGTTTGATGATCAGAAGAGGTTTTCTTTGGCAGGCTAAACCTTCTGAACCCTAAGAACATTTTAAGGAGAGCCATATTGAATTTTAGTGCTGGAATGGAAGGAGTTATGACGTCATATTTTTTTTGTAACTAAATATTTCCGGAATTCCTCCCTATTTTTGGAGCGGAGCGAGCGGAGCGAGCGAAGCTCCCATGGATCGACTCGAATGGACTTTGTAACAATGCGCAGATCTCAGCGAGTTCTCAACCGATTTTAGAAATTTTTGTTTTAAAATGCACTAATTAAATTTTGCTAGGTCGTGACGAAGAGAAAATTTCGAAAAAAAAAAACTCCGCTCCAATTTATGATGCAAGCTTAGCCGGTGGCTGACTCTGCATCGACCTAGTATTTTCATATTAATTTTATTTATTTATTCTTTTCATTAGCACTAACAGATAAACCTTAAATTATCTAAAACGACATGATATCCTCCGTTACATTGTACAAAGCGATATATGAACCCAAAAAAGATTAAGTAACATTAAATAAAACGTCGTGTACCCAAAAATAACATAACCGTTGCCGTTTTTCAAAGAATAATCTTTTTTGGTATAATGATAATCCGGTATTACGATTCGGGTGAAGGATGAAGCTTTGAAATATTTCTTTAATAATTTTCGGTGTTTTTTTTTTAACGAAGACATCTTATATTTTATATAACATTGGTACAAAAATACTTAAGTAAAACTAAAACTGGACGATAACGATAAACTAAATTTAAAAATGGCCCCTGCGGCATAGGGCCAAAAATGCTGGCGGTGTTTCCTCGCTGAATCACCAAACTGATTCTTTGAGCGAGGAAACCGCCAGCTCTCCGGTTGCCAGTAACTTCAATGAGCAAGGCTTAATGCGCTGGGACCTCTATTCCCACAAAATGACTAGCGGAGATAATAGTCCGACTCCTGGTAGTGAGGGCTAAACAGCCCCGATACAGTTCAAGTCATGTCATAAAAAAAAGCTGGAACCCCACGCACATATGGTCTCGACGCCAAAAGGTATAAAATTATACTCAGTGCCAATACCACCATATTTGTAACGTTTTATGTCTTCAGCTGCTTCTGCCGCTGCTCCGGTGCTAATTGATGTTCAGTGATGATATGACGGCGCCAGAACCTACATAGGTTGCATCCCAAAAAAGCACCCGTCCTTTACTCTTAAAAATTTGGATGGTCCGTATTCGAAGAGCTCGTGGATTGAACTGCAAACTTCATAGACAAACTAGCGCGAATTTTAATTATTTTAAAAATGTCTTTGCTCTGTCCAGGTCCACGCACGCGCCGGCCGAAGAAGCCCCCCGGAGAAACCGCCCAAAACGACGAGAAACGTCCCCGGACTGCCTTCTCTGGTCCACAACTTGCCAGGCTAAAGGTAAACTTACCAAAATTGTACATACCTCAAACCTCGGTCAGCAGTTGGCATCGCCAGAGATTGAGAGTTGAGAGGCACCATATACGGGCCTAGGACTAGGATCCTTGTGTACGGTATTGGGGTCACAGGCGCGCGACAACGCACCTCGTTTTCGGTCATCATTTTATGGAAAGCTGTAAAACTGAACATCAGTTTTCTATGGAAAGGGGTCATTATTTCAGGAAAAATCTTAAAAGTACGATGCAGCATCGTGACGCCAGCCGTACAGCGCCATCTGTTGGTATTTATTTTAACTTATCACGCCAAACCGCTAGACGGATTTTGTCCAAGTAGCAAAGAGGTTTCAGCTTAAATTAGTTGTATAAGGACTGTATAAAAGCGCTTGCAGATTGTGTGCTGCTTGGGTGACTATGTTTGTATAGGGATAGCTGGACATCGAAAGATGGTTAAAGGGTACTTTTTACCCGACTACGTTCTTCCAAGCCTTTTTTTTTAGACAGACACCGAAGCTTGATGTTCAAACATTTGACTGTTTTTATGGTACGTCAACTTCTTTTGAGCAGTGGCAAGGTCGCCTTCAGCTCCAATGTCTGATTTACTCAATAAAAATCATCTATTATGTCCTCGTTTCGTTCTTAAAGAAACTCTTCAAAACACTAATACCGTATTTGTACACAGCACGAATTCGCCGAGAACCGCTACCTGACCGAGCGCCGACGCCAAGCCTTAGCCGCCGAGCTCGGCCTGGCCGAAGCCCAGATCAAGATCTGGTTCCAGAACAAACGAGCCAAGATCAAGAAGGCTTCAGGCCAGAGGAACCCTCTAGCCCTGCAGCTGATGGCCCAGGGTCTGTACAACCACAGCACGGTGCCGCTAACAAGAGAGGAGGAAGAGCTGGAAATGAAGGCTAGGGAGCGTGAACAGCAGAATCGACAGTGATTTGGTTTGGGGTTGCTAAAGACAAGGTCATTGTAAGCATTTCGTTGGTTTCGTTCTAAACATATTCCCTATTCCTATAATTATCGTATGTCGCAGCATTTAGGATCAGTTGGGACAAACACGCCACATGGGGTAAGTGCAAACACGTGGTATAAGAGCTTATATTGCTATTATAACTCTAATTCAAGTTGTATAAAGGCTATAAAAGCGTTTATGCACACTGTGTGCTTAGGCACCTACCATAAAATATCGAAAAGTACACATATGTATTTATACACATGTACATGTTGTACTTTAACTATGTTATACAACTTAGTTGGTTCTAAGATGGGCCTAATCCCGCGTGGCGCGCTTGTCCAGACTTTATTTTCTTCTGCTAAGGTTGATTATTTTTTTACTTGACTGGGATTTCTTTAGAGTCATAACTGAAGGTTCATTCATGAGGTCTGCGAATCCAGAAGATAAAACAGCGAGAAGATTGCTTTTAGACTCTGGTCCCAAAAATGACTTATACTGACCCGGAAAAGTTGGACATCATTAATAAAATAACGGACTGCGAAGCCAAGTTAGTTACATATATTTTTAAAATTTAGATAAATACAGAAAAGGTTCTGTTTGTGATCTTGTCTTTTAGCATTATTATTTAAAACCTGGATAGTGCATTTGTACCTAGTTTTGTCACTTTAGCTTACTTTTACTGAGATGTACAGAATTTTAGTCAGTTTTCTATGTAGTTAATTCGTTTTCATGACAAATAATAAAGTCTGTCCGTTCTTACTTGTTTTATTTAGTAAATAAAATTCTAACCTCAAAATTGACGTTTACTGTTACTTTCTAATATTGGTAGTGTGATATCCAAAATAGTGACTTAGGTTGCTTAATTAATGAGAAAATTACAGCTTTCAACAAATAAAGGCATACTAAGTAGGGAATGCAAGCCGGTATTTTTTCCTATAAAATTTACCGGTTATTTACCGGTAATCCGGACATACAAAAAGTTACCGGTTTGCATTCCCTAAAGCTAAGTTACTGTTTGTTAAAGTTACAAAATTGTTTACTAAATAAAACAATTAGGAACGGATCGACTGTAGAATTTTTCTGTTAAATATATTAAGTTTTTTAAATGATTATCCGTTTTCATTGTTCCTAATAATTAGTGCCATGACATATGGACTTGAAAATTAATGAAACATATCTTTTAAATAAGGTTTTATTCAGTTAAAATAACAAAAGATATAATGCTATTTGGCATTATAAGTATAATAATTTAATTTAATTTGTGTAATAGTACGGGAGCCGAGACGTGGCCACTCACCATACGACTAGTCCACCAATTCAAAGTCGCTCAGCGAGCCATGGAAAGAGCTATGCTTGGTGTGTCTCTTAGGGATCAGATCCGAAACGAAGTAATTCGACAGAGAACCAAAGTTACCGACATAGCACAGCGGATAAGCAAGCTGAAGTGGCAGTGGGCTGGTCATATCTGCCGTAGAGCCGATGACCACTGGGGCAAACGAGTTCTAGAGTGGAGGCCACGAATCGGTAAACGTAGTGTAGGGCGCCCTGTAACAAGGTGGAGCGACGACATTCGTAGGACAGCGGGTAGTAACTGGAGGACGAGAGCTGAAAATCGAGCTCAGTGGCGTGCCATGGGAGAGGCCTATGTCCAGCAGTGGACTGAAACAGGCTGATGATGTGTAATAGTAAAAAAAAACGATGATTATTCTTTATTGTAATATTTGTTTTTTATTGTGCGTGTTTAGTTATAGTTATAATTGTAACAACAAGCACAATTTAGTAACTTCACAAAAATATTTTTACATTGATTATTTAGTACACTTTTCTAGTACATTTATATTTCAAAATATCTGAATAAAGCCTTGTCATATTTTTCTATAAGAAAGATAATTAATTGTTAGCGTAAAGATGTGTCACTCAATAGTATGCGCGCGCTGAATGGCGAATAGGTTTTGCAGCGCCACTGCAATGTCACTAGGGTTGTCAGTTGAATTAATTTTATTTTAGTTTAATTAAATAGGCAAGCTAGGGATAAGTCTTTGGTCTTGCTTTAAGTCAACATGACGTGACGTCTGAGAATAAACGAAACTTTATGTAAAAGTACATTTGACGCTATAATTATTTGTCTCTCATATAGTTTGCCATGTAAATGGCTATGTAAATACATATTTAAGTAAATAATAATAAAACTATAAAAGCGGCACTGGCCGAATAATGTCCCACTCGAATTGTATAAATAAATAATTTAAAATATCATGTAAATAATATTTCATAAGTCTTAATAATAATTAAGTTATTTATTGTGCAATGTAGCAGTATTAGTAGATGTTAGGGTTGTTGGCAAACTGATGAATAAAAGTATGCTTAAACATGTTTATTTAAATATTTCGATACCTACTAGCTGCGCCCCGTGGTGTTGCCCGCTTATCCCACGAGAGCACAAACAATTCGGGGTAAAAAGTAGCCTATATGTTAATCCAGGGTGTCAGCTACCTTAGTACCAAAATTTATTCAAATTGGTCCAACCGTTCGAGCGTGAAGGAGTAACAAACATACATATACACAAACACATAAACACACTCACAAACTTTCGCCTTTATTTTTTTATATTAGTGTGATGAATACAAAGATAATTATATGCTGGCAACAATTTATTCGATTCCCTGGAATGTACCGGGACTCGAATTCACAATTTACTTTACCGGAGTAGGGTACAACTGAGCTATCACATCATTATTTTAATCAAATGAAATCAACCACTATAGTGCACTATTTAAAAAAGAGGGCGCCAACGCATTGGCTAGCTGTCTCTCTCACTGAGCGTAAGCGTGAGCGAGATGGAAGTGCGTGCTCGGAAGCGCGGAAATCATTTTTTTTTGAGTTGTGTCATAAACGTGTTTTATACTAAAAATAGTTTTACAGTTTTTGAGATCTTATAATTGTGCATCTATTAAGCTAAAAAACATTGTTAAAAACGGAAAGGTTTTGAAGATCCAACCGAAAATATCTAAAAAAAGGGTTATGTTTGAGAGATAAAACTATCGAGAAAATTATTACCGATCGTGTTTTCACGTTGACAAGATTGAGGAAAAACTGTTTAAGTTTCTTATTTCCAAGGGACACATTTTTAATCACTATGGATGTTGAGATCTAGGATCATTCACCTGACGAATTGTGCATGGGTGGGCTCTTTACATCGCCCCCAGTATTCTTCTGTTTAACATATTTATTGCATACACATTTTGGTACAGGGATAGCTGGACATCCAAAAATGGTTATAGGATACTTTTTACCCGAATATGGTATAAAAAAATACACATACGAAGTTGCAGGCACCTTCTAGTTGGAAATAAACATATAATTATTAGACCTAATAACTGTTTTGTAGCAAATTAATGATTTATACTTTCACTTTGAAAAGATAAAATTCGACCACCACATCTACTCAACTACTTTTGGACTTTAGTTATTTTTCTTAAGCACGCTTTCATACATACATATGTATGAAAGCGTGTATAGTTAATTAAGTTCGTAACAACATACATAATAATTATTCATTAGATTGTCACCAACTCGTACCGTAAAGTAGCAGTTTATAGGAAAAACATTATTAAAAGAAGTTTAAAAACGTTTTTGTTTTATTTTATTACTCAATAATGTTTTTTTTTGGCGATTTTTTTTTCAGATTTTGTGAGTTGGTAAAGTTGCTCATTCTGACCATGGTAAGCCCAATTTCAAACTATTTCCATTAAGTTACATAAATTGGCCCGGGCCAATTTTTATTTTGCTGTCGTTTTTTTTTAATCTCAACCTCCTCATTTTTTACTATTTTAGTAGAAAATATGAAGTTTAGTTACGAAATTTTCACAAATTTTGTGTAACTCACTAGAAAAAATTACCACGGTCAGAATAAGCAAATTTACCACCTCACCAATTTTTATTAAAAATTGAGAAAACAAAGATTCAAATAAAAAAAATGGCCATGTAATTTGTAGGTAAGTACTAAGACTGGCACATGGAATAAGCAGACCTACCATAAAGATATCGAGAAATACAGATGATACACTAATAACACCATCTTACTTATTGTGACCGAATTTACTCTACTTTACGAAGGGTGAAGCCAGATGGGCGTACTCGTAATTTGGGTCGCGTAATTTCGGTCACGCCATACTTAGTTTGACGTAATAACGCGACAATATGTATGGCGCGACCGAAATTACGCGACTAAAATTACGCCCGACGGGCACCCTAAAGGTAAAAGACTAGATCTTACTAAAGGTTAATGTACTCTTCATATGCTTAGGCACGGATCAGTGCGGGACATTTGAACTTTAGGTTAAAATATCGGTTAATTTCAATTTGAGTAGCAAATTTTTGACATGACATTCGTGGGGTTAAAAATTATATAAAATAAATAAATAAATATTAACTAAGCAAAGCTATGGGTACTTCTTATATATAGATAACATCAATGACCCAGGATTAAATATTCGAGTTTATCACACAAATGGGTCATTGTCAGATTTAGGTGCGCGTCTTTCCGGTGGACATTGGCGAAATTAAGGATTCCAGGGCCTAATTTTCTGATTAAATGCCTGTGAGAATAAAGAACGTTGCCTCTTCTATAATCCGATGTAATAGCAACATAACCTAGATTCATACAAGCTCTTAGCTTTAGACCACCGAAGGGACAAATTTTGTTTTTTGAACTGACAATGACCCAAATATTGGCCGGGATTCGAACCACGACCGCCAGCTCAGTAGGCAGGTTGAAAAAACGGCGGATTTTACGAATATCTTAAGAAAGAACCTGCTGTAGTGTTTTATTCCGCAATAAAAAAACCGGCCAAGTGCGAGTAGGACTCACGCACCGAGGGTTCCGTACAAACACTTTCCATCCCTAAGTGGTTAAGTTTGCACCTGGTATGTATAGCGCCCCATATAAATTAGGTGCAAAGTTAGGTATTAAAATATTTAAAAAAAACTACTTACTAGATCTCATTCAAAACAATTTTCGTTGGTAGTTTTTATAGTAATGAACATCATATTTTTTTTTTAGATTTTTCATTTTCTTATTTTAGAAGTTAGAGGGGGGGGGGCAACTTTTTTCCACTTTGGAAGCGTCTGTCACGCAAACTATTCGGTTTAGAAAAAAAATATTTTAGAAACCTCGATATCATTTTTGAAGACCTATCCATAGATACCCCACACGTATGTGTTTGATGAAAAAAAAAATTTTGAGTTTCAGTTCTAAGTATGGGGAGCCCCCAATATTTAATATTATTTTTTTTATTTTTGCATCAAAATCTTAATGCGGTTCACAGAATACATCTACCTACCAAGTTTCAAAAGTATAGCTCTTATAGTTTCATTTACAAAATGGCTGTGACATACGGACGGACAGACGGACGGACAGACAGACATGACGAATCTATAAGGGTTCCGTTTTTTGCCATTTGGCTACGGAACCCTAAAAATGCACGTGTTAAATTCGGCCAATAAACATTACAAAGTAAATTTTAAGTATATTAATAGAAAACCGTCTTTTCCAATTCGGTTAAAAAGTCTCTAAAACTCGAACCCTCCGTAATTCAGTTTAAAAATAACTTCCGCCCTAAAAAATACAAAATTAAAGTTCTTGAGCCGGGAATCGAACCGGCATTCCCGATTCGCGATGCCGCCGCAAAAATTCCAATAAAACCTTCCCCCCGTCTGTCTGTCAGAGCGCGATAGCTACGGAAGGGTGCAAGATTGGGGTGTTAAAAAAGTTTTATTGAACTTAATTGAGCGCCTGGTATGTACGTTCATTTGTATAATTTAAGAAAATGGGTGAGTGTGAATTGCGAACATTTCAAATTATCAAATAGTGGACTTTTTAATAATCTTGTCTTAAATTTTTTTTTCATATTATGGCAAATATATTGATAATTTCAACCAAATTTTTGAAGTGAATAATACTTTTCCCTGAGTTCTAGATAGTAACATAGCTATTTCATGATTTCATTGCGTGCAGTTGAAAATAAGTAAAAACAAAAACAATGTGTTAATTTTGTCAAGTTGAACTAGTTTTTAAAACAAAAATTATCAGTGAAAAATTCAACTCAATGTTGGTTTCATACAGAAAAAAGTCTAAGACAATTAGCATTTTCGATCGGAACCCAAAACTATTATTTTTATTTGGTTATAATAAATATTTATTATAATAAGTATTTGTAAGTATTTGTTTATACGGACTAGTTTTGAAAATATTCAATAACAGGTGAAAGCAGCGTCGTCTAAGTCAGCACTCAAATGACGTCACCTTGTGGAAAAATGACAGTCGCAAACTACAAAAAGAACAGTGGTACAATTTATGGTAATAGTTCGACTCTAAAAGTTTCCAACGCTGTGACCAATTTCTTGTCGCTTACGCTCTTTTAGGATCAGGAAGTTTTCAAGTTGATTTTTCAGTATGTCTTTCGTTCGCAACCACTCACACCACTGAACTGAATGATGCAATTTGACATTATGAAAGTTACACTTAAAATAAATTAACGACTTAAAATAATTTAATTTGTCGATAATTTTGAGATGAGTCACATTTTTCCAAAAGCTACGTTATTTGTATTAATTTTGTATACTTTCTTAATACTTCTGACGACGCATTATTCAAATGAACCACTCAACGATTTGAGTATGATGATATGATGCAGTTTGTGTCTCTATAGACTGAACTGACTGAACTGAACAAAATGAACGAAATTAGTGATACGAAAGCTAACGACATGAATCGTTCTCCTTCATTTGATTGACTTGATTTGCGCATCTCTACAATAAGATAGAGCATGCCTCGTCAAACGTTACACTAAATATAATAGCACTTTATCCGTCCATCCAAAAAGAAAAATAATTTATCAGGGTTTTATACCAGGCAAGGTGTGCGGAAGAGGGCCAGAGGAAGAAATCCAACACGCTGGCCGATCATGGTATATAATAGGTATGATGATTATGACATATGAAATTCGAGCAAACGATAGAGAACTGATATCGATAACCAAACTGGCCTTGCCTTAGCAAGGGTTAGAATAAAAGTGTTTAGAAACAGGATTAGACGCCCCGTCCGTCCGGGAATCGGCGAAAAACAGTTAATTTCAAACGTCGTCGAGCACGCATTCCTAGCGTGCCGCGCGGCGCGGCTTACATGGAGTCTATTCTGCCGTGCTAAGCTAAAAGGCAACCTTTTTGTATGGAGCTCCATAGCAAAAGGTCGCCTTTTTACCTTAGGACGGCAGTATTACGGACATGGCACGACTTCGGTCTCAGCGGGGCGGCTAGGCACGTGGGGCGGCAGGCATGCCACGCACACCAGCCGATACGTCTGCGTGAACCGCCTCTCGCACCGCTCTGAAGTCATCATTCCAGTACGTCTACCATATCACTGACACGCAACTTTTTGTCACTTTCCTTTCAATACCGTGCGAGCATGACAGGTGACGGTCAGTCGCGCGACAAGCGAAGTCGCGGAAAGATATGCTAGCCCGCCGATACATAAGCCAACTCACGCGCCGCTCTGCCCGTCTAGCACAACTATGCTTCACGAGTTTCGCGACGCTTATCGCGCGACATAGCGCTACCCGTCCGTCACCCTCTCACATTACTGTACAGAAAGATACAGCTAATTATCTCGCGTGAGAAACAGTCGTTTGTGACAGTTGTGCTAGAGGTACTGAAGTCATCTTTCCTGCGCTGGCCCGCGCCGGTTGCCGTGCCGCGAAGAACATTTCAATCTGACAAGTAGATGTGATTGGTCCATTTCCCACATCTTCACTCCACACGGCTTCTGTGGACAGGTAGCCTAAAGTACGCCAGACTTTCGCAGTACCTTACAATTTTGATGATCGGTGAGATAGAGAATAAGGATTCTGGTCCTTAATATCTGTTTATACTACAAGTTGAAATTGAGCCTAATTTGGAATTCACCTTATGTATACCCACTGTGCGCTCTTGGTCATTGAAAAAGGGGGAGGGCTAAAATGTTTTACATAGCTTCTAGAAAAGGATGGCATGACGTGTTTCTGCTCGAGTTATCGGGGCCACTGCAAGTGCCGCAAGATCAGATATGTACATTAAGCTGCAAAATTGCATGGCCCATTTATGAATGAATTTATTCATAAATGGACCATGCATTTGCTGCCTATAGTACATATGATGATGGTGAAATAAAATAAATATTGGAAAACCACACAGAAATCGACCTTGTCCCAAAGTAAGCTCTAGTAGGCTTGCGTTATGGAGACGATGATAATCCATCGCCACCACGTCTCCGACCGATTTCGGCCATGGCCACTGTCTCCACTCCAAATTTGCTTGGCGATCATGCTCCCGTAGATGACTTATGTAGCTGATCTTTGCGGTGAATTTCCGCGCTTCTTCTTCATTCGTGTCGAGGTTCCTCAAATAAGTGATGCCCAAAAGACAGCGGCGTCGACAGCCATGACCGTCGCATCCCTCAGGTCAAGGAGCGAACAGGAATACCCGCGCACACTGTTGGCACGTGAATTCGCGGTCTACATAATTGTATATGATGGCACTTAGTGGACGGATCTTCAACGATATACTTAGATATATAATACATAGAAAGCATCCATGACCCAGGAACAAATATTCGAGTTAGCCAGCGTTCAGTTTGAAGAGTAGAATTCATGGTTTAAGTTTTTTGTTCATATTACAGGCAACAGCCGATATAATATGGTTCTAAACATTCATACAGCGAAAGTGTAAGTTTAGTCTAACTGTATTTCTGCTACATGTGAGCCTACCCGAGCCGCCACCCCGCATTCCCCACGCTTTATAAGGGTGCTTTATACATTTTATTGATCTACTTGTGTTCCGTGTAACAACATTATTTTACGCGATAACAGAAATCAATAGTCCTAACATTTTGAATCGGTTATTCAATAAACTATGTTATTACTAGCTGTGTCGCGCAATGTTACCCGCTCATACCACAGGAAGACTAAATTTATCCAGGATGAAAAGTATCCTATGTCCTTTCCCGGGACTCATGTTACCTACCATACCAAATTTGATCTAAATCGGTTCAGCGGTGATGAGGTAACATATGCAAACTTTTACCTTTTCAAGCCCCATATTTGCGTCTGTCTGTATGTTTGCAATTTTAGAGACAACTTACTGAAATTTTCATGCAGTTTTCACCATGTGTTTTCTGAGGAAAGTGATATAATTCCGTGATAAAACCGAAATATTGCTAAATTGGAAATATGGCAAAGATGTCGAATTAGAACCCTAAGGAGCCTAAATATTGCATATTACAAAAAGGATACGTTTCCGATATAATACCGAGATATTGTTAATTTGATAATTACAAAGCACCGTCACGCCGTAATATCGAGCGATTCGCAGGTATATTATTAGGATCATTACTATTACAAAAGGCTAAATTCGTCACAATATCGATTTAAAACTACAAAACAGTCTTGGAATAAGTCATAACTATGTAATGAGCTAATTAAACATTTCAATACATTCCCCAAAGCGTCGAAACTAGATGTCTAAAGCCAACTGTTAAAATAAAAACAAGCCGTATCGATGTGAACGAACTTTAGTGCAATAAAAAACCTTTGACCACCCACGATGAGGAACTAACCAGATTAAATCGGCCCCTACACGCAAACAGGGGCATTACGAGTATAAGGTCTTACCGTTTGGCTTTGATAGCGCCCCGGTTAGTGTGATGCGGTGTGGGACACAACGGGTAAGGAATGGGGGGTCAGGTTAGGATGGTAGCATATATTTTAGTGGTTCGGAGGTTTCGCAAAAGTGAAAGAATGGAGGTTGGTTCTTGGATTTTATGACATAATCTAGTTGTATTGTATAAAGGAGATAACAGCTGACTGTCGTATAAAAATTGAAATGTGTGATATGCAAATTGGCACGTATAACTTGACAGAGCTAGCGAAGTAAGCGAAGCGTTTCTGTTTTAGCATGGCCATTTTTTTTCGTATGTCCGAATTCGATATGTCCAGGTTTCCGCCTGTTCTCAACTTTCATCTCTTTCTCTCAAATTTTCATGAGCAGGTTCGAAATTGATATTGTTTTTGCCTTGTCAGTTTTTAGTTTTTTTTTAATGGCGATGATATGGGGGTTAAATAAAATCGGCCAAGTGCGAGTGGGACTCGCGCACGAAGGGTTCCGTACCATTATCTGTAAGTTTGTGGTATGGGAGCCCCCCTTAGATATTTTTTTTTAGCATTTGTTGTTATAGCGGCCATAGAAATATATCATCTGTGAAAATTTCAACTGTCTAGCTATCACCGTTCTTGAGATACAGCCTGGTGACAGATGGACGGACGGACGGCCAGCGAAGTCTTAGTAATAGGGCCCCGTTTTTACCCTTTGGGGACGAAACCCTAAAAAAGTAACAAAAATACATATTTCAGCCATTTTATAAACAGACTCGAGACGTTACCAGCTCACAAAGCTACTGGTAAGTAATATTTAGATAAGGTGAGTACTTAGTCATCGGTTACTTGAGTTGACAAGATTTCAAACTTATATAACAAAACTTATTATGACGTTACGTTCATGGTTTCGAAATACTGATAACATCACGTTTACAACGTCGAGGTAATTAAATAAACATTTTGAATGCGATTAAGTCTCGTTGTTATAATGATGTGTGAAAATCAAATAAGTTTAAATCGATATAACATTTCAAACAATCAAATAATAGTTTGAATATCAACTAAGTAAACTAGTGGCTGGCCCATCCTTCGCCCTGTTCGGACGAAATCGGAGTGCGGCTCTTGTAAACCTTCTGTAGTTTATTGTACATAGACACCGAATCCTTGATGCAGTAAAATCCTGTTTTGGGCGATTTCTTCATTAAAGTTGTGATGTGTGATTCTGTTTAAGTATCTAGTTAGATTGACTCATAAAAACGTATAATAATAGTTTATGCAACATTTACATGATGAAAAGGTTTTTAAACATGAGTTTTGTAGATATGAAGTACTCAGTACTATCAGCAACTCCCTCGGAGCGGAGGAATGGCGGCGGTGCAGGCGGTGTCGAAATAACATCATCATTATTATATAGTTACAGTATGAAAGGTTCTCGAGTGGAGACACGTATATTGAGGAGGCCTGTGTCTAGCAGTAGGCGTCCTATGTCACAGATGTGTCGTTCTCGAGAACCTTTTCCAGTTTGTAGGTATGGACTAGTGCTAGTGCACAAATCACGTGAGGTTTTTTCGGTTACTTTTTAACCCCCTCCCCCCTGGTGATATTTAATGAGGTTCTTTGCAAACCCCCCCTCCCCCTCACAGCCTCACGTGTATTTTTTTCCTCCAAAATTTCGTAAAATAGACTCGCTATTTTGAAGTATTTAACAAGTGAAGATTTATTTTTAACGAAACCGATAAATAGTTCGTTCACTGTAGAAAAATACACGGGTGTAAGTCCTTACACCCCTCCCTCCCCCAACGTGATATATCGTGATTTTTTCATGACCCCCTATTGAACCTCACGTGATTTGTGCACAAGCCCTATGGGGAAAGAACGTTCTTGAGAACATTTCCCTTATAAATCCGGAAACATTCTGGAGTCCTAAGGTTGAAATGATGATGATTAACGTTATGAAATAAAATAACATCACTGATTTTGCGTCACCATACCCCATGGCAATGTCTGCATAGTAGGTAATGTATGTCTTTAAGTATTAGTATTTGAAATTATCAGTAATTTAACAATACTGTATTAATATAAAAGTGATGTAATCAATCTGCTTTGATATGTGTTAATGACATTATTGCATAAAATATATACCATAAAAAAATTGTAATTAAATAATTTACTGTAATTACATGATTAAACGTGGCGCCATCTCTATTAAAAGCCATCAATATTAAAAACAAACATTAACTGAACTGACTGAAGCAAACATATTTTGCCATGTAAAAAAATAACCAAGCATCTTATCGTAACAACATTAGATACAAATTAGTATGATTCTTATTTAACATCCCTAATAGTATAATTGTGTTATTATACACGTGAAGAACGATAACGTGATCGTTATGGTACACTATTGAGGATCATAATAGAATGGATTTAGGTTTAAGAATGACAAAAACAAATTTGTACATTAAGAAACCGATTGAAGTCGATCAATACGAGAAAGGAATTTTGAAAATAGAATGTGCAATGCGTTTGGTTAATTTGACGCTAGGGTTGTCAGTAGTGGTAATTAAGAAAATACTAATTATGCTATAGATAGGTAAAATACACTTTATTAAAAGCTTTTATTTAGTGTAGAAGTGAGGTTTTTATCTATACATATTATTATAGACTTGTCTTTTTTATTCCAATCAATTTTATTTTTCATAGAGTTAACATTTCTATGGGACTTTGGGAATTACTACAGAATTAATAATCATATTATAATATTTCCCCTGAGCGCTTAAAAAAATAGCTATGTTATATATATTTAAATTTACGTTGATTTGTATTATTAAGAACTTAAATAAAATGCATTGGGTTTTCTTAGAAATAAAAGTGTAAAGTGTGTCAAGAAGCAAAAGTAAAGAAAAACACATAAAAACGTAGACAGTAAAAAATATTACAAAAAAGTGTGGGCATCTTGCACATGTAGTCTCGTACATATAATTACTAAATCATCAATTATTTAAAAAAGATGGTATTTTGGTATTGTTGAATTTTACAACTAAGCACAATTTGAAGGTATGTTAATATGAGTCGACATCGACATTCCTATTGAATAGACTTGTCAACCCTAGTACTCCGCCAGCCAATCAGCGCCGGTGCCGATCTATCACGGCGCCTGCGCAAATATAAATAATAAATCCTTGGGTGGCCGCGATATGTACCTGTCATCTCTTCCAGTGACTTTTGAGCTGAAAAGTACATACTCGTGAGTTATGTGTTTAAAATGGGATGTTTTACAATATCTTTGATAAAGCGTTGAAAATTATTTAGCTCAATATAAACATGAATGTGAATATTTAAGACATGTTTATACTATTTCAGATAGGTGTGTTTTCCTTAATAGGCGTGCGGACAATTTTTTTTGAGGATGTCAATTGATTCTATTTTTTATTGGGATCAAATGTATAGACATTGAGAACTGTGGGACTACCTACACTAGACTGCTCTAAAAGTCAAATGACCGTCATAGTTCAACATTCCTACTAAGGACTAAAACGATCCATACAAATGGCCTGCCTACATATGACGTCATTTGTTGATTGGGTACCGGTATTAGTATCGTTTAACGTGTGTCACTTTTTCGCGGTCCTCAAACGAAAAATAATATCTTTAAAGATTGACAACCCTATCCATCAGCCAATCAGCGCTCGCCGTCGGCGAACGGCTAGTATTCCGAAATAAATAACCACGCGGGTGGCGCAATATATCAATTACACGAAACTTAACACGTGCTGTACCGTAAAGGTTAATTAAAACATTATAGGTTTTGGTGTCACTTGGCCGATGGCTGAGCGGTGACCGCGTGCCGGATAACACAGCGTGGTAAGGATAGACATTTTCTTACGTGACCGAACCAGGAAATTCAGGATCTGCAAGACAACCAAGGTCAAGGCAGCTTTTCGACTCTATTGAGGCCCAAAAGACCACATTCTACGCAAACGATTCTGAGTTAATTGGGCCTAATAAATACATTTTCTCAAAAAAAACGTGTTTATTTTTTTTTAACGCCGACTGTAAGCAGTAGTTTTTTTGCTGGCTTTTCTGTAAAGCTTCGTAGAAAGCTTAAGATACAACGATTTAAGTTCACATTTTTTTTGCCTGAAAGCATTTTACCTGAAATTACTTTCAAAAAAAGTCATGAAGTTGACTATTTTCTAATGTAGATAAAAATGTAAGAAAAATAAAAAAGCCTTTTTTTTAATTTAGTTTTTTTTACTAACGGTACTATCATAATTATAAGGTAATATTACAAAATTGCTGATATATCCATACAACGTCGAATCAGTGCCCTTGTCTTCCTGAAAACAAACTCCTACACGAAATGACTAATTTTAGAAATATAAAAAATATATCAACGTAGGTGGCCATAATTCATCAATTACTCGTATAATCTGTATGTACCCTTACCATGAGTTTACAGTATTAACCGTGTTCGCTAGCGACACTATGTAGCGGTTTGTATGGAGAATTGTAGTTCTACAAAGTAGGGATGTTACGGAGGTGGTTTTATCGGAACCGAAGCCGAAACCGGAGTTTTTAAATTTGTTTTAACGAAACCGAAAGCGAATCCGAAACCGAAACCGAAAGCGAAACCGAATTCGAAACCGGAGCCGGAGGTAAAACACTTTGAATAAACACACTGCAGGCCGTGACGTGAACTCGTGAACTAAAACAATACACGAATGAGTAAACAATCGTCGTAAAACACGTGGGGTAATTCCCGGGGAGACAAGTCAAAACCTGTTTGTACTCCTAGGCACACGCCGCGTGCCGCCGCTGCTGACTTTCGGCTCCGTTAAAACCTCCGCATACAATTAGACGAAACCGAAGCCGGAGCCGGAGGTGTTCGCTTCAAATTAGGGGCCATCCATGAATTACGTCACACGTTAAGGGGGAGAGAGGGGGTCGACGAAGTGTGACATTGTGTGACAAGGGGGTGGGAGGGGTCCTAAATTTCGTGACGTCACATTTCCAAATCTATTATAAGTGTTAAAACACGAACTTTAAACTATTACTTTACGAAAACCTCAAAAACATATACAACTATATCTGTGTAAATATAAGATACCAATTGTTTTGTCGACCACTCGCTCTACTATCATCGTTTTATGTGTTGTTGTTTGATTTGATGTTATTTTATTTAAAAAAAATATTTAAATGGAAATAAAACCGATTTCGGAACCGCTGTTTTCTTTCAATAATTTCTAAATGTAATTTTCAAAATATGTGACGTTACACTAGGGAGGGGGGAGGCTCCCAAATGTGACCAGCTGTGACAAGGACGGGGGGAGGGGCAAAAAATCATGAAATTCGTGTGACGTAATGGATGACCCCTTAGACGAAACCGAAGCCGAAGCCGAAGGTGTGAATTCAGCCGAAAGTTTCGGTATATCGGAGCCGAAGCCGAACCTCCGTAACATCCCTACTACAAAGTAATCGCTAGGGCCTCTGTAGCTACTATTCTCCATACAAATTGACAACATTTCATATTTCTATGAGGTGGAAATTAATAAAGAGATCGAGAGAACTTTGCGTCGTCTACACGCTACTCAGGTATTTGAATTTATTTTCCTGTATGTAAAGAAAGTACATGAAATAAAACAAACATACGAAAGTAAAATACATAAAATAAAACAAAAATACGACACTAAACCTGCAGTTGTAGTTCGATCTATCCGCGAAAAAAAAACTCTCAATAATGTCGAGCTTAAACGTCATTCGTTTTTTTTTAAATAAGTCACTAGATTAATGAAACCTTTCCGTTGCGTCATAGTTTTAGAATTAGTAAATATAATAAATAAATAATAATTAGTAATCTCAAGAAAAGTATAAAAACAGTGATTACGTCCTTTTTCTAAGCGGAATACTGAAATGTAATAAAATTAGGACTAAAAATATGAAATGTTGTCAATTTACGCTGTCGCTAACGAGTACGGCCACGTTAACACTTAAATGCATACAATTACACTAATTTTATTTCCGAAATGACGTATTTAGCAATGAAATCCACGTTAGTTTGAGATTTCGGGACAATCTTGACGAAGTCTTTATTGACAATATTCAGATTTTGACTTGTGTCATTTCAGTAATGTGTAAAAATACATCATCATGCATTTAAGAGGCCTTATTCCTTTTAAAAAAATTTTTTTTTTTTCAAATTATGACAAATATATGGATAATTTCAATAAACTTTTGAGGTAAATAATACTTTTCCCCGAGTTCTAGGTAGTAACATAGCTATTTCATGCTTTCATTGCGTGCAGTCGAAAATAAGTTGTAAAAACAAATTTTTTGAAACAAAAATTATCAATGAAAAATTCAAACTGTAGGTTTCAAATATATACCAATAAATCCCAATAGCCCTGTTCTAGGTAGTAACATCAATAATATGTTAAGAAACATGTAAGATCATAGAGAAAAATGTCTAAGACAATCAGCATTTAAAAGGAATAAGGCCTCTTAATGGTTAACTCATGGTAGGGGTGCCGTAGTAACCTAACACGTGACCGTCCACGGCGGTTGATTAAAACATTACAGCTGTGACACCGATACCACAGCCTCATCAGATGAGATCATGTTTCGATTGCGACTTGGATGTTTAAAGTATAATGAAATGAAATAATCTATTCAATAAGTATTGTGAATCTGTTGGCATTTCCCAAGAGAATACCGCTGTTGAGATGAAAGCCGAAAGAAACTCAACAGGAAGTATTTTTTCGCAAATCATACTTCAACCTTCGCTGCGGCAATTAAGTTAACTTGTAATTAACCATAGTGGTGTGGGGTCGAAAAGGCCTCATTCGCACTGAAGGTGTTAAAAGTCTTGCTTGATACAATCATATACATTTGGGTAGTTCTCACGAAATCTCGAAATTCTTGTCCTTCATGTTTTCACAAACAACTAGTGAATATATAGTGGTAAGTATTACTTCCTTGCAATAAACACCATCGTCGCTAAGCGTATTAGTTATAATTTCTGAGCCATATAGGTTTTGGGAGTAGTTCACTTACACAAATAACCTTGTTTAAAGCACGGTCGTATCACTAGTATTTTTAGGTTTTGTTTCGTTTCGTCATTCCCTCATCGTCATTACCTCATATATTATACAGTAATAAATTTACAGTGAGGGAATGACGACTAAGGAGGAAATGATTTTGACTGTGTTAGAATTCTTTTTTACTGTCGCATGTTGTAGCAAACCCTTGAATTTACCTGTAATATCTTTTTAGGGCACAATAATGGCAAGAAAAAGAAAATTAGTGAAGAGGAAGCTAAATGAGAAGGAACCAAATTTGCAAATGACCAGCAGTTAAGGACGAACAGCTTTGCAGAAGATGAAACCCCCGACACTGATCAAAAGGGGGTGTTATTCTGTAAAAGAGATCGATTAACTAGAGAGCTGAGACTGATACATTTTATCTTCGAGATTGAATAGGCAGGAAAAAGAATTTAAGTCGAATTGCCAGTTTGATTAGTTCTAAGAAAATGAATATTATTTCGTTAATTTTTCCTGTTTTCTTTTTTAGTCAAGACTGTTATATATTAACTTTGAATTTATTTCTAAGTTATTTTTTAAGCAAGTAAAGATTTTTTGTTTGTTTTCTATAGCTACTGCCATCATGATTAAGACAAGTGCTATAACAATTTTTAAACTTTGTTGTTAATTATTCGCGGTTGCAGACTGCAATAAATTTGTGATTTTCTGGACATTAGTTCCTAATAATGTCAATTAATATAGTAAACATTGCAATACAAAATAAATTTAACACAATAATTATGCATTTTTATTTGAAATTGTACATCATTGCTTATTAAACTCATTCCTTCACCTAAGTCATCACTTCCTCATTTCATTTTTTTAACAGGCTTGTAATTCTTAAAAAAAGCGCTTATTTTAGGGACCACTATATATCCTAAATTTAATATCATGACTACTACAAAATCCATATCAAAAAATCCGAAATGATCATACTATTTTAATTGGTTTTTATCGGAACCGAATTTCGTGATTTCGTGAGAACTACCCATTTATGGTATAACTAATTACATTGGTACAACGTAAAGGAGATGTATATTCTCCAAATCAATGTTAAGTAAGTGTAGGGACACATTTTGATGACCATGCATAAGCTGCCGAAGGCACTTATGCATGGATTGCGAAGCGCGGTCCCGCCAGTACGCCTTGCCCCTTTGTACCGATAACTTGTACGTTTTACTATTCAATAAATTAGTTATCCGAGTATTAGTGACTATATTTATCTCCGTAGCAAACATCCCCAAAGTGGTGACCCCTGTGAACATTGTTTAGTGACATTGTTATTTTTCTCTTTTGTGGCGTTTCATATCCTTTTAAAGGGGGCAAGGTTACTCATCGGAATGGGAGACCTTGAGGCGGTGTTCGATACCCTTGACGTGTTGCTCGCGGAGGTCGCCTCACTGGCGACTCGGCTCAGCAGGCTGGAGCTGCGCCAGTCCGAGGGACCCCGGGGAGGCATGGAGCCTCCGCAGCTCCGGGCGGCGCCGCCGTGCAGGGTCGGCCGGCCCGCCGCCCGCGCCGGGAGCTCGGCGGATGGCGGACAGGGGTCGGCCGGGCAGCGGCCCCGATGCGTCTCGGAGGCCCCACGGGCGGTAGCGTCGCCACTGCCACCATCACGCGGTGAGGTCAGGGGAGCCTCGCCGCGGAGCAGGCGGTCGGTGGCCTTCACCGAACAGCCCCGGTCCGCCAGATCACGCCCGGACTGGGAATGTTTCTACCATTTCCGTTTCGGGCCGGGGGCAGATCGGTGCGTGCGGCCGTGTCGCTGGCAGACGAGGTAGCCAGCGACACGAAATAGCGGATTCGCGGAGAGGCCTTGTCGCTGGCGGGCGCTATAGCCAGCGGCAGGTCATAGCGGTTTTGCGGCACCAGCAGGTCACTGGCGGACGGCGTAGCCAGTGACACAGCAGACCGGGCGACAGTGCGGGTTACCTGGGCAGCAAGTCGGCCCAGGGGTATAGCAGTGCGCGTTTTTTTTTATATTTTTTTTCGTGTTATAAGTGTTAGTGCGCGTGTGTAGAACATAAGCGGACATATGTAGTACGTAAGTTACGAAACATGTTTTAGCTAGGTTCAGCGCGTCATTGTTTAGGTTAACCTTGTTTTTAAGGGTCGTAGGCCCGCAAGAATTGTTCAATTTGTGCGAGCTTACGGAGGGCCGCATTTCCGTAAGGACGGCAGGCCACATGTTAACCTAGAGTGATAAGTCTTTGTGGTTCTAAGGTTTTGCCTTACGGTCCCTTAGCAGCAAACATGTTTTAGAGATTTTTTGTTGTTTGTTAAGTGGTGCTAGGAACGAGCCCATTTGTAAATTTAAGTGTTTGTGTAGTACTAGGTACGGGCGGTAGATATTTTTAATTACCGTTTCGTACATAAGTAGTTAATTTTAGATCATTTGAGTGCCGTAGGTATAAGCATACCGAACCACTTTTAATGAAGTATTTGTTATTGCTAGGTACGAGCGGTAGACAATAATGTTACCGTTTCGTACATAAGCAACGGCGTGTCAGAGGTGATGCTGGAGTGCGCATGCTTAGGTTAGCGGATAGGCCATCCGCGGGACAGGCATTGTATATAATTAATTAAGTTTAGTTAAGTTTCTTTAGCGTTACATTACACTTAATTGGTCACTGTTTTTGTTTGTTCTTTTGTGTATTGTATAGCTGTATTTAGTATGACCCACGGGTCACCGTTAACCAAATGGTAGGAAGTTATGTAATTTGTGTGTTTTCTTTTTTGTTTTAGGGGGGGGCTACTGTAGGGACACATTTTGATGACCATGCATAAGCTGCCGAAGGCACTTATGCATGGATTGCGAAGCGCGGTCCCGCCAGTACGCCTTGCCCCTTTGTACCGATAACTTGTACGTTTTACTATTCAATAAATTAGTTATCCGAGTATTAGTGACTATATTTATCTCCGTAGCAAACATCCCCAAATAAGTAACTAAATGTATGCAAAATTTATTAAATGTAAACTTATCATTTTCCAGAGATAGATAAAGTCTTTAGGCGTTTTGACTTGCAATAAGATTTCATTCCACAGAGATGTATAAGGTCTCTAGGCGTCAACGTGAATAAGGAACAATACAAAAGGATTATTAAATGTATTGTTTTAGGAATGTATATTGTCTCTAGGCGTCACATGCAATAAAATGAAAATAGATTAATGAATTAAATTCCTCAGAGATGTACAAAGTCGCTAATTGTCATTCTATGATAAGCTGTTTCTTAGAGATTTATACAGTCTCTAAGAGTTGAAATTGAAAGTTAAAATCAACTACAGGTGAAGTTTCTCATATTTACTTCATTAAACACTAGTATACGGTTACTACATATTTAATTAAATAATAAAACGAAAACAATTAACTAGTTTAAAGTGTGCATTAAGATTTTCACTCGGCAGGTGCTATAAAAGCAATTCATTGTCTTGTATAAGACATATAGTGTTTTAAAAGTAATCAACGTGCTACTTGTTCACTCGTAAAGGTGAGTAAAGTGACTATTAAACATTATACTTGATGATATAGGTACTATTCACTTCTTAAACAATTGATACAAAGATCAAAGCTTAAAGATAACATGAAATGAGTTAAGTCGTGGAAGGGACTGGGAATCGAACCCGGGTTATAGGTTGCTTGGGAGTTAGGGTGGCGGAAAGGTTAACGCCCTGGACCGGCAATCCAGAGGTACCGGGTTCGAATCCCGGTCTCTTCCCACAGGTAACTCGTTTCAACTTTTCTTTAAGAGACCTTATTCCTTTTATTTGAAAAATTGATTTTTTTCATAGTTTGGCAAATATACTGAAAATGTCAACAAACTTTTTGAAGTGAATAATACTTTTCCCCGAGTTCTAGGTAGTAACATCAATAATATGTTAAGAAATATGTTGCCTGATGACAGACAGATAGACGGATGGACAGCAGAGTCTTAGAAATAGGGTCATATTTTTTACCCTATGGGTACGGAACCCTAAAAATTACCTACACTATTCGTTTTAAAGCAAGAGCAAGTCGTGTGGTACAAGATCACTATCCCGTTTAGATCAATTAGATCGATAGCGTCTATTTTGACAGGCGTTTGACAGTTTGACAGGCTCGTGACAGGCGTAGTATCGCTGACCAATTAGAGTTGTGTGTTTAGATTACAATGGGCAGGTTAAAGGTGTTATGGGCAATCGGACCAATCGACGAATTTTCTTATATTCTAAAAGTATATATATATTAAAATACATGCTAAACGGGTTTACTCGCGTAGAAGTTGAATATCGCTCGACATATTTCGAGTCGGTCCGTGATTCATCATCATGAGAGCACTATTCTAAAAGTCTAATATTGACAAACACAAGACTCGTATTTAGAAAAAGCCGATAGGCATGTAGACCATTTTTTTAGATGTCAATCGATTCTGTTTGTGATTGGAAACAAATGTCTATGAGGGACTTAACCCTTAATTTGACAAAAAAATACGAAGGTCGCTAGTTCAAGCCTCGTTAAGGTTGAATAGAGCAATTCTCACTCGAAAAAAAATAGAAAAAGATGGTCAGAGTGTGTTCATCCTGGCGAACATTGTCAAATAAAGGGAGAGTGCTCTAAAAGTCAGAAATCGCTTTTAAAGTTCGACATTCCTATGGAGCGCTGAAAACTCTCAATACAAATCACTGAATCGCTCCAAAATGTCGTCACATGCGACCTCCTTTACGTTCAATCTATGACGATGTTTCATCATCATCATCATCATATCAGTAAACCTACCTGCAATAACTGAAATGTCAGTAGGATTCACCGGCAATTTATTTCAGAGCAGATTACCGGTAAATTACGGGTAATTTCCATTGAAAAATTACCGATTTGTATTCCCTACAATAATGTATAATCTTTTAATTATCATCATTTCAGCCGATGGTCGTCCACTGCTGGATAAAGGCCGCCCCTAAAGTTCTCCACAGCGATCGGTCTTGGGCCGCCCCCATCCAATTTCTATCCGCGATTCTAACCAAGACGTCGGTCCTCCTTCCCGGGGCCTTCCCACACGGCTTCTTCCATTCGAACCTTTCTGCCCCAACGGCCATCGGTCCTACGAGCAATGTGCCCCGCCCACTGCCACTTAAGTTGGTCGACTGTCTGAGCTATATCTACAACCTTGGTTCACGTGCGTATCTCATCATTTCGGATTCGATCCCGCATGGAAACTCCGAGCATAGCTACCCTAATCCTTTGAGTAACTTTGACCCTTCTTATGAGGCCCATTGTGAGCGACCACGTTTCAGTGCCGTATGTCATCACTGGCAACATACATTGGTTAAAAACCTTCGTCTTAAGACACTGCGGTATTTGGAACGAGAAGATATTCCGCAACTTCCCGAACGCTGTCCATCCGAGTTGGATTCTAGACCAACCTACCCAACTGGATTGTTTGTCCCAGTGACAATGTACACTTACAAAGAAATGTCTCATCAAATACATATCTTTCTCCTAAACATGGAACGTATATCAATATTCATACTCAAAGTAAAGACAATACCTCAAAGACACCGAAAAAGTTCAAAAGTGTGACCTTTGAAAAGCAATTGTGGTAACAAAAAGGTAAAGAGGCTCATTAGAGAGAGATGGGTCATAAGTGCAAGTGTGCGAGGGAGACGGCGGGATTTTTGGGAACGTGCGAGAGGGAGGGGGGATCGCGAATGTGTAATGATAAAGGGGAAATGCAAAGAGTATTATGAGAGATGGGTACCATTGATTAATATTTGGTAGATTCTCTTTACCGACTGCGCCAGAAATGTGGATTGTATTTTAGAAGTTTTCAATTAGTTTTACCTGTCCCGGACACGTCTGTCTCTCTATCTGTTTGTAATATATTTTTTTGACGACGCGTTTGGCTCGGTTTGTAGACACCTGCCTACTGAGTCGGCGGTCCCGGGTTCAAATCCCAAAATTTTTGTGCAAAATATTTGTTCTTGGGTCATGGATTTTATCTATATATGTATTTATATATTATGTATATCGTCGTCTAGTACCCAAGTACAAGCTTTGCTTAGTTTGGGACTAGGTCGATTGGTGTATGATTGTCCCTTAATATTTATTTATTTATTATTTAAATATCGGGATTTAACTAAAAAAAAATAACTTAAATTTTTTGTAATATAATTTCGTATCGTAAAAGTTAGTAAAATGTAGGCCAATTTAATGTATTAATTTTCATCAGTTTGCCAATTAGAAACATTTAGTAATTTTTCTAATAAATCTTTTTTCTATTTCAATTGTACTGCAAAACAGCAAGGACAAGTGAAAGTCGAAAAAAATGTAAATATAGTAGAATTGAGGAAGATTATATGAACAGTGAAATTAGCTAAGTAATTGCAATTTATATTTATTTAGGAGCACGGCAGCCCCTGTCATCATCATCATCAGCCTTTATCAGTCCACTGCTGGACATAGGCCTCTCCCATGGCTCGCCACTGAGCTCGATTTTCAGCTATCGTCCTCCAGTTACTGCTGTTCTATGAATCTCATCGCTCCACCTTGTTATAGGGCGCCCTACATTGCGTTTACCGATTACCCCTGTGATGCCGGTTAGTTTTCCTTTTTAAGTTTTTTTTTTTTTTTTTTTTCCGCCGATGCCGTTGCCCGTACAAGGCGGAAAACATCATATTTTTTTAATTATTTATAAGTTGCAGTAAATTTGTAACTTTATTCTAGAATAAAGTTACGTTAAGTTAGTTAAGTTAGTTAGTTAGTTAGTTAGTGTAGGAACGCATAAATATAAATATAAGACTTTTAACTATTTTGTTTTACTATTTTGTTAAACATACACTTCATGGTACAGCGCCATCTGTTGAACATCACGTGAACTAAATTTAAGAGCGTAATTTAAAATGGCAAACAGACCAACATGTGCACAATGTAATAAGAAAATACTTGTAAAACACTATCTTAAATGCTCTTTTTGCAAAAATTCATACGACTTACAATGTGCGAACAGTGAAAAACTCTTCAACTTAATGGACAAAGATAAAAAAAATGCATGGAATTGTGCCAAATGTCGGCAAGCCAATAAAACCCAACCCAAGAAAACAAGTACACCAAAAGGTGACGTTGCGACTTCTTCTTCTTCTTCAAATTGTAATCAGCAGCCGAAAGACATGGTCAAAAGAGCACAGGGCATTTCACGTCCGATTTCTTTAATCCAGCAACAACAAAGACTTCATGGGTCAACGGATAGCATTTCTGTCCTAAACACGAGTACACCAAAACGAGACGAAATCATTTCTCTAGCTTGTAGTCAGCATAGGCATAGAACATCTGAGGACACTTTGCCACCGACTTCTTCGCACCAGCAACTACTCCAAAGGTCAACGGATAATATTACCGTTCGAAAATATAACATACCTGTGCACAACTCATTTGACTCGTTATCCGAAGAGGAAGACTCCAATATATCCATCCTTCAAAATGACACCTTAAGCAGGAGCTGTCCAGATTTGACTAACAACTACAAAGATGAAGTCGAGTTAATGAGGGAAAAAGTAAAAAACTTGCAGGAGAAGTTTGTTGGATCGGACAATTACGTTACAAAACTACTGTTAGAGAATCAAGACTTAAAGAATCAAATCTCTGATCTAACTCTTCAGATCGAACATCTAAAAGCTATATGTAAAGCCACACCTTCAAAAGAACAATCTAGGAGCTTCAATTTAAATAAATCTGATTTTCGACCACTGCGAAGAGAAAACAATCAAAAAATAATCGAAGAAGTACATGATGTTGAAAAGGAAAGCGCATCGTTTTCTGAAAGTATCCCGCTGCCTGAGAATGAGTATCCGGATACGAAAATTAATGAAAAAAAATCTGGAAATATTTATATCCTAGGAGGAAATCTATGCCGAGGATTAGCTTCAAGATTACTCCGTTCACGGGAGAAAACTGCATATGGAAAATACAAAATAACTTCTATCATAAAACCAAATGCTCGCAGTGAAGAAATACTAAAATCAACGGACACACTAAATGCTACCACTGAAGACATAATTATTATCAACGTGGGTGATTTTGATTCTAACCCAACAAAACTTACAATAGAACTTAGTTTCTTCTTAAAATCACATTATAAGCCGTTTATTATTGTAACGGGTGTAAAAAACTGTTTGCATCTAAATGAGGCAAAGCTGAATAGCACTATAAAGATATACTGTAAAAATTTCGCTAACTGTACATTTCTACCTCTTTATGATTTGGAACAAACAGACGCAAATTTCATGCATAAATTGTGTGCTAAAATAAATCTTCTAATAGACTCCAAGTACTACGACAATAAATATCTCTGTTATAACAATAGAAGGCAATCATATAAAAGGGGGAATTAAACCTGGACAGTATGGATTCCAGAAAGGAAAATCTACATCCCTGGCTGCTTTCTCCTTAATGAATAATATCTCTAAGCATTTAGACAAGAGCACGCCTGTTACTGCGATCTTCTTTGACATGACGCGGGCTTTTGATTTTGTGTCCCATGACATACTTCTGAGAAAGTGCGAACTTTACGGCATGAGAGGTTTGGTAAATGACTGGCTTAGAAGTTATTTACGCACGAGGTTGCAATTTGTAGAAATTACCAAATTTGATGGAAAAAATACCGTAACTTCACATAGGTCTTCCACGAAAATAAATAGTGTAGGGGTACCACAAGGTAGCATCTTGGGCCCACTACTATTTTTAATATATATTAATGATCTTCCGGATGCAACAGAATTTGATTGTACTCTGTTTGCTGATGACTTATCTATTGTTGTACCGTGTAAAAATGCTAATCTATATAATGCAGATATAAATAATACAATTTCTAGAATAGTAACTTGGATGACCTTAAACAATTTAAATATTAACGTAAATAAAACGACATTTGTACAATTTTTAAATAGAAATGCTAGTAAACATAACCTAATAGTCACGTCAGCTGATGAAACAATAAAAGAATCATCACAAACGAAATTTCTTGGCATCACGTTGGATGACAAATGCTCTTGGAAGGATCACATAGACACATTATGCAATAAATTAAATTCGTTTGCCTACGCATTGTGGCGATTGACAAAAACTTGTACGAAAGATGCCGCGATGCAGGCGTATCACGGCTATGTATCTTCTTTAATTAGATATGGTATTCTGCTCTGGGGAAACTCACAACATGCAAATCGAGTTCTTGTAGCACAAAAGCAATGCATCAGAGCAATATGCAATGCAGACGTTAGGACCTCATGTCGTCCCTTGTACAAGAACTTACTTTTACTTACTGTGCCATCGACGTACATCTACGAAATCTGCCTGTTTGTAAAAACCCACCCGGACTTCTTTAAAACAAATAAGGATGTTTGTAACTTTAACACGAGGTATCCAGACCGCCTTGTAATGCCGGCTAAAAAAACCAAACTGTACAGCAGAGGCACTTACTGTATGTCCATAAACATATACAATAAGCTACCGGATGTACTTAAGAATATGCCCCTAAATAAGTTCAAACGAGAACTCAAAAGTTGGCTTACACAGCAATGTTTTTACTCTGTAGATGAATATTTATGTCATGATCTATAAATTAATACTTAGTAAAAAAAGAACATGAAAGTCTTTGATATATTTAGCGCTGTAATATATAAAGGATAGTTGTTATTGACCATTATGTTGCTTTTGAATGTGATATCTATTAATTAAGATTATTATTACTATTATTACCATGTAACCTAACTTCATTAAAGCATAAGATTTATATTTTACGTGTTGTGTTAACAGCAAAACATGTGAAACTGATATTTATATTTTATAAGACCTATTATTGTACACCATGTTTTTAAGTAAAATAAATATTGATTGATTGATTGATTGATTGATTGATTTAATTCCCCATTCGGAATTCTAGTTTTAATTTTTGGCTAAGCTAAAACCTTCCTAAACTATCGAATGAGCCTAGCCTAAGGTTCTGTTTTATGGTTCCTTATTGTATCGTTATTCTTTACTTGCTGCGCGCGGTGTTATCCGCTCATCCCACGGGAACACTACATTTTTTCGGGATAAAAAGTCACCTATTTGTTAACTTGAGTGCCAGCTTCAGCTACTCACATACCAAAATTTATCAAAATCGGTCCAGCCGTTTGAGCGTGAGGAAGTAACAAACACACTCACAAACGTTCGCGTTTATAATATTAACTAGTGTGATTTTTATTCGAAAGAAAGCATCTGCAAGTTAGTCCCATAAAATATTGATTAAGATGTGATGACGAGATCCACCAGGTATCGAAGGAACTCCTTAAACATCTATAACGGTTTCGATGTCATTTATGATACCTACTCCTTCGCTTGCCCTTGGAAATACAATTTCCTCTCGATGAAGACGGTCAATTTTGTAAAATAAGTGATTATATACGCACATATATCCCACCCAGAACATTGGCCAACCCGATTCCTATAAGAATCTTACCCGACATTCTACCATCATAATCTTTGACACCCAAACCTCAGCCAGAGCGAGAAACAACTACCTTTCCCCACTAGCGCGACAAGGACAGCCAACTTTGGACCACCCAAGACGACGCTGCGTCGATTTCGTTGTGCGCAATAAGTCTTGATAGTTTATATTTTTTTTATGCGCAGATTTTTTTTGTCCACGACTCAAGTTAATGATTGCTGTTGATAGATTACTCTGATTTAATCATCATTTAACAGCTTAATTGCAGTTTTTGTATACCTACGTTAAGATGTAATGGTGGATTAAACGTTTAACTCTACTTAATGGACCTTAGAATAGATTTATAGAAGTCATATTAACAATACTGGGACTCACTATGCGCAATGCCTGCTTGCTTGTGCTATGCGCATGCTTGTGTGAATATATATACATAGGCTTATTCATAAAATAATGATAATTAGATTAGATATATTTATTTTATAATAATGTCAGACTGTCAGTATCAATAACACTAAATTAACGTCCATTTATAAAATAAAATAATAATGTTCATCATATAAAATAATAAAGCAATAATTTTATTAGAACATTAGAATTAATTAATTAATAAAATCAAATCAATTGTTGGCAATCAATGCTGTTTCAATGTAACTGGCAAAAGCGAAAAAAATAAATAAAATGAAAATTCGGTGTAATGAAACAGTAAAATGCCCCCTAAATAAAAAGTCTTGCAATCAGAACGTGATTTTTGGAATTATGATTTACTGTTGAATTTCTTTCGGCTATCTTCACAACAACGCCCAACAGGCCTACATGCAGAACTAATAGATTTGATTTATAAAAATTCGGCAAATTTACACCTTACTCAAATGAAACTAGTAATTTATGTTTCAAATAAGATTCCTAGAAGAACGTTGCCGATTTCTTTGAGAATCCATCAAACGCATATCAAATCGAAAAACGCGTGCATGCTTTAATAGAGTAATAACGCATATGCACCCGATTGATTCGCTTCGATCATGCTATAACTGCACCGAATCAAAATGTAACAACTGCCTATGATTGATATAAGCTGATAATACCTTTTTCTATCGAGCATCAATCGTCGCATGATAACTCAAGCATTTTAAAATGTAGTATCATGCTTTGGGGGTCATAGGTATATACAACCTTTTGGTATGGGATATTATAATTGCAGTTTTTTTAACAATGTGAATGAACTCTCACACGTGACCTATGTTTTTAGTTACACATGATAGTTAGCTATTTTTGGTGTTGCAAAAAATCTAGTTGTGGATTACTGAGTAAGACATTACGGTGCTTGAAGATTTTTTAAATTCGGCTTAACGTAGCTTGACGCAGAGAATAAAATATATGAAATAATAAATGGATGTATATCGGAATCCCTGAAACTATTTGTCGTATTTTTGTTTTCCCTGATATCTTTTGTCCTAATCATTGTTTATCCTAATTTTATTTGTCCTAATACATGTGCCCTTATATTTATTTTCCTTATTTTAAATGTGCTACTACGTATTTTCCTTAACATTTTATGTACGTGATTACATATCCTAATTTTGCCCCCTTATTTTATACTACGATGGACGTAGGAATTCTTTTAACGTGAAGGATAAAAATATTAGTTCTGGCGCTTCGCCGACTGCTGTTCTTCCTAAGAATCCTTCTCGCTTCGTTCGTCGTTGTACCTTACAAACAGCTAAATCTCTTATTTCATATTAAGGAATTATAAATTGTACTTAAGTCAAACAAATATTAGGTCTTCCAATATTAGGATAAGATATTTTAGTGCATAAGAGTATTATGGGTCATTCGATATTATGGATTTGGACTTTTAGCATTTAGGGTACAAGAGCATTATGGCAAATGAATGTTACATCGAAAGTGCTTAGGACAAAGATGTTAGGGGAAATTATTTTAGGATAAACGTTGTTAGGGATTTCCAGGGAGACCCATAATAAATAAACTAAAGCCTCTGTGAGCCGTCCTCTCGCATTTGTTTCGCATACGGACTGAGCATGCGCAAGAATTTTGGGGAAAGCTGAAACGGAAGCACTTCGCTCTCTCGGTCAATTATAAGATATCTCATGATATATTTGATGCGATTACTGTGTTCATAATATTCGTATCTTACGTTTTTTTGGTTCCGTACCCAAAGGGTAAAACGGGACCCATTACTAAGACTCCACTGTCCGACTGCCTGACACCAGGCCGCATCTAAAAAATAAATAAATAAACCTTTTATTATTTCTCATTTTCATGCAATATTACAATGTAGGTATATTTGACATGCTAAGAAAATTAATTTAATTAATAATAATTTATCTTCATAGTAATTTACGTTGATTAATTATTCATTAAAATTCTATTAAATTTATTCATAATATTAGTAAACATTCAATTATATCGATTAATCAATCTATTTGCTTAATTAAATGAACTTAATAAAGAATTATCTTTTTAATGAGAACCCCTCTGTAGGGTAAAGGCCTCCTCCATTTTCTTCCATTTCTCTCTATCTTTTGCCTTCGTTAGCCAGTTGCTTCCTGCTATATCGATGATGTCATCGATCCATTTTTTAGATGGTCTTCCTCGTTTTCTTTTCCCTTTAGGTCCCTTCCATACTGCAGCGCGACTAGTCCATCGAGCGTCTTCCATTCTACCCAGGTGTCCAGCCCATTTCCATTTCAGTTTCATAGAGTGCTGTAGGAAATCTATTTGTTTCGTTTTCGCCCTGATACTAGTGTGGCGTATTTTATCTCTTTTTCTGATTCCTAAGATAGATCTTTCCATGGCTGCTTGACATATTCTTATTTTTTCTTTGACTTGTTTGGTATATGTCCAGGTTTGTGAGCCGTATGTTAGACACGGAAGGATAACACTGTCCATAACTTTCTTTTTCACATAAAGTGGCATATCACCTTTCATTATTTCTTTGTGTGCCCAGTATTTTTGCCAAGATATGTCTATTCTTCTTTTTATTTCTTCGAAGTTGTTATTCCGGTGAAATGATACTTGTTTTCCAAGGTATATATATTTGTCTACGTAATCGAGATTTTAGTTTCCTATTTTGATTGAAGATTTTAAAGAGTTGGTCATAAGTTTGGTTTTTTGCAAGTTCATTTCAAGTCCTACCTGTGCACTTTCTGCGTGTAAATTTTGTATCATTTGTTCGAGCTGGGAACTTGATTCGGAGAATAGAATTATGTCATCAGCAAAGCGTAGATGGCTGAGGTATTGATTATTTATTGTAATTCCCAGTTTTTTCCAATCGAGCTTTTTGAATATCAGGCCGCATCTAATGAGCCGTAATAGCTAGAATTTTCACAAATTATGTATTTCTGTTTATTTATTATTTATTTATTTATTCAAATTAGTTACACAGTAAGGTGGAAGTACTAGTACTCGACGCGGCACTAATACGCGTCACCATACTTTCAACTGCGATAAATAAGATAAGATTACCGTTACTTTCATAGCAAATAGAATACATGAGAAATGTTTGTAGCTATCGAATTTCACACGCAAAATAATAAAATATACAACCTGACTGCCTGCAAAAGCACGTGACATGTACTGGGACAATCCTATTGACTTACATTTCATTACATTACGAGATTTTTTTATATGATCATTATATGATATAAATACCATTTAATAAAGGTAAAAAGTCATACCTCTCATAAGGGATGAATAAATTTGCGATAGACGTGTAAATTAACGTACTATTACGAAACATAAAATAAAAATCCCTTGCAATGTCGAGTACTAGTACTTCCATCTTATTACAGTATAAACTAAGGCACTGGAAAAGCTTAAATCTAGTTTGATGTAGGCGACGTAAGTGCGCCGCTATAACAATATAAATATTTAAGTGGGGATCCCAGCATACGACAAACGTAAATTTTTGGCGTTTTTTTTTAGTTGATTCATTTGTACGTGTCGTGCACGAGTCCGACTCGCACTAGGCCGGTTTTTTTGAATTCTGATTGAGTACTTAACGTTAATATTCAAGTATCAAAATGTCGTGTCAAACCGCGCTCCACCAAGTCCCAAACCGCGTCGGTCGCAGTAGCTTTGCTAATACATTTGATCTCGACTAGCGATTGTGCGCCGCAACGTAAGCGGCACGTGGACGAACGAGCGAAGCGAGCGAGTACAAATACAATCGCGCCATAATTTTAAATTTCTTTCTTTCGGCTTTCTTCTCAATAGTGGTCTCCTCTTGGGAAATGCCGGTAGATTCACAATATGACTTGTAAAAGTGCCCCTGTGGCCTAATTACTGAATAAATAATTTAATCTCATTTCATAGTGGCTGTTATTATACACTCTGCTTTTCACTTCGAATGCGAGGAAATAGAAACGACTTAAAAATACCTTAGCTATACATGGGCTAAAGTATCGCCCAATAGGACCCAGCGCCACGCAAAGCTAACTTGACTTACTTTTAGAGCAGTAGAAGTTGTAAAGGTCATTATACACATGTTCAAAAATAATGACCTCTTAATTATGTGTGTAACTTATTTATTTATTTAAAATGTATTGCACAATACAAAAGAAGTACAAGTGACGGACTTAATGCCTTTAGGCATCCTCTACCAGTCAACCACTGGGTTAAACAAAAATATGCAGTCGGTGCAGAATCAAAGGTTACAGACAAACAAAGTAATTTGAGCCTACGGTATTCAAGTATCAAAATTACGCGATCCCACCAAGTACCAAGTACCAACACGCCTCAGTCGTAGTCGCTTCGCCAATACATTTTACCTCTACTAGCGATTGTGACATACACACGGGTATACTTTCGGGTATATAGGTACGCTGCCCCGCTATCCCCGCCTCGCACGTCCGTAAATCTCATTAAAGATATCAGGATATCAGGTTCAGTGGTCCAATAGGTAGGACGCCCTTGTTACGCTGCCTGGACCATAAAATTTTCAATGTTCCGCTTCATTGTAAACATTAAGTCATTAAAGGTATTTTTATATCTGTCACATATTATGACATAACATATTATCACGCGATAGATTAATTACGGGTCCGTAATGTTTCATATAATTTCAAAAAACTAACATACACTTGATATACAATAAATTGACATAAAGTCATTTAATATAATGTAGGTAACGTTTGATATAACGGTTTATTGTTGTAATTTGTAATACTCTAATTTATTCATTGGTATACTGTCATAATGTTAAATAACGGGAGCAAGTCGATGAATCCCCGCTTCGCAGGGCTTCTATTACCGCTCTGAATGATGCTTAAGATACCTATATAAAACCAATATACAAAAAAAACGAATCCTGGTTAAAAAAATCCCGTCGCGGCCCAGTCCAAACTCGAACCCCGTGTACTCCCAGATGTTTGTTTAACGCACTCTATTGGAGAGAGCTCTTTTTAATCGCTCTTGTATTCGATAATTTGATTGATGCGGTGAGGAGCTAGCGGCGAAACCGCGGTATAAACATAACTTTACCATTATTTGTGCAGTAAAAACTTGAAAGAAAAGGCGTACAGTAACCGACAACCACAAGTGAAATAATAGTATTTTATGCAACCGTTGTATAAGAGGGGGCAAAAAACGCGAGTGGCATGGGTTACGATGTGAGCGTAGCGAACATCGTAAGAAAGATGCCACGAGCGTTTTTTGACCTACTTATACAACGTTGTATACCATACTTTTTCTACGACTCGACATTTCATAAATAAAATGCAAATAAACAACAAAGAAAATAATTACATGTTCCCGCTCGGAATAAACAAAACTAAACCCACACACACACACACACACACACACACACACACACACACACACACACACACACACACACACACTTGGGGTGGTTGCTAGCCTTCTTTTGTTTTAATTTAAGTGTATATGTACCTTACCTAATTTTATACCAATTGAAATCTAATATCGTTACCTTTTCAAGACCTCGTTAACTGCATATCTGTGGACATCTGTTATTGGCTTTATCTTCTAGCTATAAGCATTGTTATATATGTTCTGTAATGCTGTTGATGTTCCAAATAAATAAAATAAAAATAAAAAAAAATGGTCTCTGATAAACTTTTTTTTATTATTGACGTCCATCTGTCTAAAAAATATGAAATAGGTACATAAAGGTATACGTTCACTATACTAAACATCTGTCAAAAAAATATGAATTTATACATAAAGGTATACGTGCACTATACTAAACAATGTCTTAGTACAATAAGCTTTTTTTTTAAATTGCAAATTTTGTGAATGCTGCTTATCTTGTAATCAGTGGTACTAAGTGATGCTTTTTTGGCGACATTATAATATCGTTTAGCAGTGTTTTTTTGGGCAATAGAGTATAGTATAGACTTTTACAGACTTTCATAATTTATGTCTTTATATTAGAGTTAGTAACTATATAAATGACAGAAAAAAGTACTGGAGTAGAAAAATGAATAAGTAGTTTGGCCTCATGGGCTTTTAATAGGCCTGTGGCGACCACCGTTTCCAAAGAGAGCACCGTCGAGAAGAAATGCTGAAAGAAACCGACAATAAATGCGAATCCGTATGTAAGGCGCAGGTTCGTCCAGATATGGAATACTGTTTTCATCTGTGGGCTGAGGCGCCCAAGTACCAGCTTCTCCCTCTAGACCGCATTCAACGGAGAGCGACTCGTATCGTCGGCTGCCAGCGAATTTCAGATCAGCTTGACTCCTCTCCTTGGCACTGCGAAGAAATGTAGCCTCTCTCTGCATCTTTTATCGCTTATATAGCGGGGAGTGCTCCGAGGAATTGTTCGGATTGATCCCTGCCGCATCTTTCCGCCATCGTTCTACGCGACAATTCTTTCATCGTCACTACTTAGATAGATAGTCCACAACTGCGTTTTTTTTATTTCCTGCCTCGTACGACTGTAAGGTGTAATTAATTGTCGCGTGCGGTATTTCTGGACCGATACAACCTTCAAACCTTCAAGAAAAGAGCGTACTTCCTACTGCAAGGCCGGCTACGCACTTGTGACTCCTCTGGTGGGTGTCTACAACACCAGAGGAGTACTGAGCGACGGTAATTGCATTCCATCAGGCGATCCGTTTGCTCGTATGTCCACTATGACATAAAAAAAGACTGTGGGGTAGGGCTGGCGCTTACTTTTGCTAGAGAATCTCTCTGACTATCCAAAGAGTAACGCCACCAGCACGGTTGGAAATTAGACAGCTATGGAGGCGAGACTAACTTAGTAGTTAGTTGAAGGTGCCTGCAATTTCGTCCGCAAAAAGTATCCTATAACCATCTTTGGATGTCCAGCTAAAAGCGGACGAAGTTGACCTTCTAGTTATATAACATTTGTACTTAATTGTGGTATATGTAAGAAACTTATTAAATCTTTTATTTGGAGCGTAGCTTTATATGGGTGAGACATGGATCACGATGAAAAGGGACAGGGATCTATTGGAAGCCTTCAAAATGTGATGCGGGCGTAGGATGGAGAAAATCAGTTGGACAGAAAAAGTCACAAATGAAGAAGTATTTAAAAGAGTGACAGGAAAAAGAAATTTGTTGAACACCATAGAGCAAACGAGAAAGAAGGTAAAATAACACTTTATATTCTCGCGGTTGGAACACATTATTAAAACTTATTGAACCGGGTCTATCGCGATATTTTGATTTACCTTCATTGCCTGACGTTTCAACACGGTTCAATGAGAAAGAAGATGTTTGATCCTTTATACGACATTGACGCTTTTATAAGCAACATCATCGAAGGAAAAGTTGAGGGAAAGCGAGGCAGGGGAAGACCAAGAATAAGCTACATAAAACAAATAAAAGAGAAGGTAAACGTCATGGCCCTTATTACTTAGACTCCGCTGTCCGTCTGTCTGTCTGTCGGTCCGTCTGTCACCACCAGGCTATATCTCACGAACCGTGATAGTTAGACATTAGAAATTTTCACAGATGATGTGCTTCTGTTGCCGATATAACGACAAATACTAAAAAACAGAATATAATAAATATTTACACATCATTTGGATGCGGCGCCATACATACCAGATGCAAACTTAACTTGACCCGGCCAAGATGGGATAAGTGTTTGTACGGAACCCTCGGTGCGCGAGTCCGACTCGCACTTGGCCGTTTTTTTAACACTTTTCCATCTTAACCTCTAAACAAATTGCATACAAAATGCGATATTTCGTACAACAGCGCGAACACGTGTCTAATAGGTTTTCCAATAGGAATGCGGTGGAAAACGTGTAAAACGCGGTCGAAGTGGAGCGACCACACACGACGCTGCGCGCGCGCATGAAGCATGGACATGCCCTTGATTTGAATTTAAGCTTGACCGAGGCGTAGGCCGAAATATTTCTGCAGCGAAGTACCTCTCGCTATTCTCTCGCACTATTATATATGCCCAACCTCTGTCAACTTCGCGATGGTAGACAGATAGAATTGACAACATTTCATATTTGTAAAGGTAGAAATTAATATAGAGATCGACAGTTTTGCGTCGTGTATACCCTAAATTAAAAAAATATTTGGATATATTTTTCTGTATTGTAAAAAAATGTAAGAAAATACATAAAATAACCGAAATCAACGACAGCTATGCGTGAATAGTTGTGTCCTCGAAAAAAAAAATTGTCAAATAATGTCGAGCTCAACGTCATTCTTTTTTAGGGTTCCGTACCCAAAGGGTAAAAACGGGACCCTATTACTGAGACTTCGCTGTCTGTCCGTCCGTCTGTATCTCAAGAACGGTGATAGCTAGACAGTTGAAATTTTCACAGTTGATGTATTTCTATTGCCGCTATAACAACAAATACTAAAAATAAAATAAAATAAATATTTAAGGGGGGCTCCCAGACAACAAACTTGTTATAGATTATGGTACGGAACCCTACATGCGCGAGTCGAACTCGCACTTGCCCATTTTTTTATTTTTAATCAGACACCAGACTTAAGTATTCTTTCCATTGTGTCATAGTTTTGGAGCTACGACGTTTTAGAATGAGTAAATTTTCATTAAAGTTATATTAAAATAATGAGTAATCTTAGAAAAAATATAAAAACAGTGATAACGTCCTCTTCCTAAGCGCAATAAAGAAAAGTAATAAAATTATGAAATCTTGTCAATGAAGTTTGATAAACTCGAATATTTGTTTCTGGGTCAGGGTCATGGATGCTATCTGTTAATGTCATCTAGTACCAGCTTTGCTTAGCTTGGGACTAGGTCAATTTGTGTAAGATTGTCCCTTAATATTTATTTATTTTATTTTATGTATAAAGCCAAGCTTCAATGGAAACAATTCCTAAATCTCTTATTAAAACTAGTAGAGCTTTGTAGTGTTGCATGGAATGCTGTGTGGTGTGGACACATTGGCACTGTCCCACCTTCTCGGAACATCGGGCAAAGCTAAAACAGATATCACAAAGTGAGAAACAACACCGCGGTGCAGCCTCAATAATCTTTCGTTTCACCGGGAGCTATAACCGGACATTAATAATAACAATCCGGCGCGCGCGTCGTGGTACAGGGGAGTGCGTCTCGTGGTACAGGGAATTAGTACTCTCATACTCTTAGATGAGCTTCTAGAGTTTCTAGAAGCTTTATCATCTCCATTACTAAATAATGGGGATAAAGACTGATGTTCAATTCTGCAGCATATTTTAGTTACATGAATATACCACGACAAAAAAAAATTTTTTTTGGTTACCGTACCCAAAGGGTAAAAACGGGACCCTATTACTGAGACTTCACTGTCCGTCCGTCCGTCCGTCCGTCTGTCACCAGGCTGTATCTCAAGGACGGTGATAGCTAGACAGTTGAAATTGTCACAGATGGTGTATTTCTATTGCCGCTATAACAACAAATACTAAAAATAAAATAAAATAAATATTTAAGGGGGATCCCATACAACAAACTTGTTATAGATTATGGTACGGAACCCTTAATGCGCGAGTCAGACTCGCACTTGCCCAATTTTTTTTTATGAGTGACTTCAAATGTACGCAAAATTTATAAATATTTTTTAACTGAAAAAAAAAAAAAAATGGAATTGTTTTCAGAATACTCATAATTTAACAAAACAATAATTTTGTACAACGACCATGGACTTAAACGAACTTTTTCACGGTGATAATGGAAAATTACTTATTGCATATACAAATATTGGTATTGGTACCCATAACGCAATAAGAACTTCACATTTTGTAGTTCTTCTGTTTTAGTAGCATTTTCTATATCAATCATTAAATGAGGGTCTCATAAAGACCTGCGGTTAATTTAGCGGGGGTATTTATATTTTTAATTTCAGTTTTTTTTTTATGATATGTATTGAATATCAAACAAAAAAGGCGAAGCAAAGTAACAGTAAAATTAAAATTAACCTAATAACAACTAATACGCAAAAATAAAAAATAAATAAATAATGTATTTTATTTATCACACTAATCTATAAAAAAGTAACTACATTATTACAATAGTGCCCTTACAGGGTTTGTGTTGGAACATCTAAGAATTAAGATTCTTAAGACCTTACACACATAAAATGCCTGTTGTCTACCGTTATTAAAATTATTGTTCTGTACTGAATTTGTAAACTTTATTGGTGTGCAATAAAGCATTTTGTATTGTATTGTATAAAATAAAGTCTTCTTAGATTTTGAGGGGTCTCTATATCTATGAAAATGTAAAGCTGTTTCAGTGAAAAACTTATACTATATCTGACCCAGTCAATCATAACTCATGACCGACATATTTGACTAAAAATCACTTCTCCACACACTCTTCATTGTTCTAATTACAATAAACATTAGAACAATGCTCAATTATTGTTTAAAACAACATTTAACCTTACTTATATCAAACCAAGCTACCAAGACAACCCGCGAACTAAAACCCCCATACATTCACTTCTACGTATCTCATATCTCAACAGCATTATTAAAGTTGTAATCGTGAGTCAAATTTACCACATTAATTTTCCATTGACAGCTTCAAATTTTCTTACATGTTGTTCGGAATGCGACCGCAGTTGTAAGTCGGTTTCCGCTGTTAGTCAATATTGTGCGTAGATTTTAGTTCGATCATGTTCGTTACACGTCGGCTACTGTCGGCCAATATCGTGAGCGGTCGGCAAACATCGGTGGAAGCCATGATTGGTGATAATTTGGAAACTGTAGCGAGTTTGCTCGATTCGTTACTATCCTTCCGTTTAAGGTACGTTCGGTAAAGGTTCGGTACTTTTTAAATTGCTGAGATATGCGCCTTCCAAACGTGAAAGGAAAATAAATTTTCTCAAACATACAATGAAATGTCGTCGTTACGTGCGTTATGACAGGCTTCGAAGTGTCACGTTTCGGGCGGAACAACTCGAGAGAACTGTAAATCAATTTTATACAAAATTGAAGGCCTGGAAGTAATTATTTTTAGCATCAGCTAAACAGCTGAATTATATTTTTTTTGAGTGGTGTATTTTATTCATTGCATATATGTATATGTTTGAGAAAAACACGTTAATATGCCTGGCCGTGAAAAGGGCTTGCCGGCTTCGTATATCACTATCCTATATATAGTCTAGTCTATACCCACTTACCCGTCTGTAGTAATGTAACTATTTTAAACGTAATTTTTAATTAAGAAAACTCAAGGAAAAATTATAACAACCATCTCAACGGGCTAAGTATTTTGATTTTAAAAATCCACACTCAAATTGGTCCATCCGTTTGGGAGCTATGATGCCATTACACATATTAAACTTATAACACTCTTTTCATTGGGGGTAAAAAAGGAGGAAAAAAGTCGATCCCAATACCTCGTTACGAATTTACAAATATTTACAAACCAATATACGCGGTGAGCGCTCTATCTGCGTGGAATATTAAAATTATAAACAAACCTTAGTAAAGTAAATCTGTCAACGTGAGACATTTATGTAAAACTAGTCCTTTACTGTGACTCCACTAGTGCTCGTTTAGTCTGACGAGACAGAAAAGTTTAGCCTAAAAGTTGATGAGTTTGGTATTCAGTTAATCAGTCAGTCAACAAGCCGGCCAGTCAGCCAGTTTGTTAGTCATTCAGTCAGCCAGTTTGTTAGTCAGTATTTCGGTCAGTAAGATTTTTTTAGTTAGTTCTTTAGTCACTTTCTTAGATAGACTTCTCGTAGACAATATTTTCTTCGCTTTCCGCGTTTCGGTTTTCTCGTAGATAATCTAACATGTATTTGTCTATGATTTTTGAATTGGGACTTAATGACCATCATTGAAGGATTTTTTATGTACGAATTAACTCCCAATACATCGTTAAGTCAAATCTAATTCATGGTCAGTTACTATCAGTTAGTCAGTATATACTAAGCCAGTTAGTCCGACACTTTGTGAGTCATTAGGTCTGGCATTCATTCAGGTATCCCGTCAGTTAGGTAGCAAATTGGTTACTCATTTTGAGAGTTTAAATTTCTCGTAGATAATATTTTTTTTATAAATATCGACACGAAGGTCAATTAAGAAAGAAAGATGTAATGTGATTCACTGATTCACAATGTAAGCAGGACTCGAATCTGCGATCCTACGTTTCCGGCGTAGTGCTCCCCAACTGAGCTATCACATAGTTACGTTAAATACACTAAAATCTTTGACTCCATAATTCTACACTCCTAAGAGTCGTATGTTTTTTAATGCTGAAGCTCATTAGCCATACCTTTTACAAGCACGATTGCACGCGCTTATTTTTGTCTATGATTTTTAAATTGATCATTGGTCATTGGTGGCAAATTTTAAAGATTTTTACATATGAATTAACACTCTATACATCGATTGTTGCATATAGTTAAATATAAAAATAAATAAATAAATATCAGACAACCTCACACAAATCAACCTAGTCCCAAATTAAGCTCAAGAAGGCTTGTGTTATGGTTACTAGGCGACGATATACATACTTATATAGATAAATAAATACTTAAATACATAGAACATCCATGACCCAGGCACAAATATCCCTTGCCGGGATTCGAACCCGGAACCGTGGGCTCAGTAGGTAGTTGCTTAACCACTGCGCCAACCGCGTCGTATTTTATAATATTACAGATATGAACATGAGGGCTCTATCTGAATATATTATAAACAAACTGTAGTAAGTAAATCTGTCAACGTAAGACATCCATCATAGTAAGTTAGTTATTAATAATATTAGTAATGTTGTTCAGTTTCAAGAGTAGAATCTATGTTTTAATTTCTTGCTCAAAACAGGCAACACCCGGCATGTACCACACATCCATCTTCATATCCATATTCGATTTTAACCAATTTTGGTACATGGATAACTGGACATCCAAAGATAAGTTATAGGATACTTTTGACCCGACTTCAGTAAAAAAGAATCGGATAATGCATGAAGGTAGTTATACCTACAATGTCCTCTCTGTAGGTGGTTTCACGACGTTTCAGCTTCAGTAAGCACTCGTTTAACAAACTTTACCACGTGCTAAGAGATATATTAAGTACGCGATAAAGGGCGACAGACAGACAAACAGTCGATAATTAATGTTTAAGGACAGAACACGTCAGCGGCCGCAGTAAGTATGAATTATAAATATCCGTTTTAATGCACGGACTAAAATATTGAAAAGTATTAATACACTGCACAAGTATATCGTTAAAAGTTTGAAACCATGGACCGATGTGAGAGAACCGATTTTTTTTACATGTAACTTTTGGAATTCTTACTTTTAAAGTAGGAAGTTTTAAAATTTTAAATTGTATCGAAAATCAGTTTTCTATTTAGTCATTATTTTAGGTAAAATCTTAACAGCGAGTTAAGAGGCCTTATTCCTTTTAAAATTTATTTATTTCATATTTATGACACAATATATTGATAATTTCAACACTTTTTTGAAGTGAATAATACTTTCCCCTGAGTTCTAGTAGGGTAACGGCACCAGTGGTCAGCCAGGAACCAGTGGACAGCCTTTTGGGTCGTTTATTGGTCATAAATATCGCTATGGTTGAAATAAACAAATCACGTATACTTAAAATGATGCTCTGATTCCTCATTGGTTAATATATCACGCGACAAGAGCAGCAGGGGATCAGAGAGGGGAAATAAACTCGTTCATACAGGTGATTTCCACCGACAAGAGCAGTAGTGTCATGTCCGCCATATTTTGTGTTACACGTGGTGTTCCCGTAAAAGGTAAGAAAAGACATGTTTTATTCAAAAGAGTGATTGTTACTTATACAAATTAGCTTTATGATTACTTCATGTACTAAATTATAATTATGGTACTAATTAAATTATTTTATAGTAATCTAAATTATATTACATTTTAATGAAAATATCGCTGATTTACGCATAAATTGAGGGGGCTGCCCTCTGGGTACCACTTTTTTGCAAATGATCCAATCGTCAGCCTCCCCGGCTGCTTACTGGGTATTTCAATTATTTTTTAAATTTAGAGTAAAAACGACCGTTGGAACCGTTAAATTCAAATTTACAAAATTAGTTAAGCATGTCCTGTCCTAATCGTGAGAAAACCCAGTGGTCAGCCGCATTTCAAATTGTTTTTTAGGCGGCTGACCATTGGGTAATCCCAATTATTGCAATAGCGGCTCCAGTATTCAGCCGCTATCTTGTTGGGTACCAATTACCAATCCAAATTATATTTTTAAGGCGGTAGACAACTATTTGTATAGGAATCTAGAAACTATACAGTATGTAAAGTATTACACGATATAATTAATCGAATAAAAACAACGCGAACAAATGTAATTAATCCAATAAAAAGTAAATTAAATGTATAATGGACTTTATACTGGAATAATTTACTTCTGAGTAGATAGAGGCACCTTACTGAATAATTTTCGATCGTTTCTGTTTAAATAGATTTTTCGTCTGTATCGCTTAATTTTTCAGATAAGATTTATTGATACGGTCTCGATTATTTTAAATAATTAACGAGTTCTCTCTTATAACTTTGTTAATACGTAATGTCTCGTTATTTTAATGTGGATACGATACACCACATTTTTTGCGCTTTGACCTTTGTATCAATGGATTTTTTTGTTTTATGAATTTAGTAGCTAGAAAAAACAAGATTTACATAAATAATATCGTTGATTTAGATATAAATATTGCTAATTTTGATCTCATTCTTATTAATTGTTACAAGGGCTGGGGACTGGATTCAGCGAGGCTGTTAATAGGATTTTAGAGGCTGACCACTGGGCAAACGTGCCATTTTTTATGTAAACTTAAATATATATTTTATTAAAACAACGATTGATTTTAATATATATTGCTTAAAAACAACAATAGACTATTAATCAAATCAGGTGGCATGTTTCATTATCCGACGAATACTGTACAATTGCCAACTGTTCAAACTTCAAAAAGTCGATTGGGGGCTGACCACTGGTGCCTTTACCCTAGTAGTTTTTGGAGTAGTAGGGCCTCGTGCAGGGTCCATCCGGATTGTTACTACCGTCTTGCCTGCTAACCCACCGCCAAACAGCAATGTTCGCATTGTTGTGTTCCGGTGTGGGGGTAAGATAGCCGGTGAAATTACTAGCATAGAGGCATTCTATCTTTGTCCTCCGGGTAGGCTAGCACTTGTGACTCCTCTGGTGTTGCAGGTGTTTATGGGCGACGGTTATCGCTTTCCATCAGGCGATACATTTGCTCGTTTGCCCCCTATGACATAAAAAAAACACAACTATTTCATGCTTTCCTTGCGTGCAGTCGAAAATAATTTGAAAAAAATAAATAAAACAGTTTTCTGCGTGAATTTTGTCATAAAATTCAAACTGTGTGTTTCAAATACATACTAATAAATCACAATAGCCCTATTCTAAGTAGCTTGATAATATGTTAAGAAACATGTTTGATCATAGAGAGAAAAATTACTAAAATAATCAGCATTTTTGAACGGATAAGGAAGCTTAAGCGGTTTACACTCAAGTGAAATTGTCAGGAACGGCCCGACATGTTTCGAACTCGTATGGAGCTCTTCATCAGGGTTACTATCGCGCGGAAACTTTGACACTGATTTTGATTTTGCTGACAGCGCGCACCGACGGATATACAATATCTAATATTTGCCTTTATTAAAGCTGACAAATGACAATAGCATCACAAATATTATACAATCACGTGAAAGCTAAACTATGGGTAGTAATAAACAAGCAATTTTTTTTAAAAGTCAGCTAGACTAACATTAATTTTAACGTTAACCCCAAAACGCTTCACAACATTAGCAGCCGGCATTACACGGTTAAATATTATGAAATATGGCTGCCGAAGCTAATTGGGGGCCAATTAGAGACGTCTACGGGTGACACATGGGCGACGTGTATTTTGGTCCGATACGCGCCATCGGTAGGGTCGTTTAGGTTTAATAGGTTGCGGTTCGGTTGAAAAGTTGCTGATTTTTCACGTGAAGTCATCACTGTGACACTTATTGTATGTATGTAAATACTTTATTGTACACAAAAACAAGAAATACAAAAGAATAAGCATGTACAAAGGAGCATTTATCCCTTTAAGGGATCTCTTCCAGTTAACCTTTGAGTAAATGAGTGCTAAACACAAATGTAAATGGTATTCTCCTTGGATAGCTACTTCAGAATCCCACTAATATGATAAAGTCGAATGTTTGTAAGTGTGTCTGTATGCTATCTTATTGCTGATTAGTGAACACTTACGAGCACACCATTGCCGTAGTTATACGATTGGTCGGGCGTTCGGGGGGCGATTGCGAGTTACCATGATTTGGCAGAAAATTATTTTACCGAACATAATGTTTCTCATAATGCTCATTTCGTAGAAATTTTCTGCAGCTGAAACGGAACATATATTTTAAAATCTGTAAGTGCATTCTGGTAGATTAGGATAGGTTAGATTTGTTTTATAACTTTTCAGAAAAGTCAATGGTATCATTTGCATAACAATTATGCGAAATGAGCATTACGCGTAACAATACGTTCGGTATAACAATTTTCTGCGAATCGAATGTAATCGCGTTTGGTGTCTATATCAATGGAAATTAGCGGAAAACAAGGCGGACAGCTATAGGTATAAAGACGTGCTGAAGAGGCACTAAGAAAAAGAGCAGCATATAATCCTCAAAGTGGGAGCAGCGGGCAGCTTCACGGTCAGAATGAAGTGTCGTGAATTCCAAAGTCTGTGACTTTGAAAACCGACATGTGCGCTTTCAAAAAATGTTTGCGTGACCTCTACGCTAGCAGAGTTGTGAATTCTTAGGTTATCTGATTAGTATGTTTCATTTGTATTTATTTATATGTGTATATATTATATGAATACATGTACTTATCTAAATATTTATTTATTAAAACTCGTTTAAGTTAGTTGCACCGCCCACAATTTATCCGCTTTGCCCTAAGGTTGAATGGTAGAGAATGCCTCATGGCATTAGGTCCGCCTTTTGTTTTCTTTTATGCGATAAAGATTAAATAAATAAAACCTATAAGAAAATGAATAATGGCACTCCGGAATGACAGGTCAGACTTTTGACGTCATCAAGCAATGATTGGTTGGTTGGTTCTTTCAATCCGTTTCTGTGTTGCCAGTGGTGTATCATAATACTCCCTTTTTTTGTACGACTGGCGGCAATATATTTTTCCTTATAGTTATTTTGTTACCATAAAGCGGCAACAGATCAGTGACGTAGAAAGCCTCACTAACCGGAGTTTAATACCTTATTTTCTTAAACTAAAATTTTCTTCAGCTAAAACAGGAATTAATTATACATCTTGACGACGCGTTTGGCTCGGTTTGTAGACACCTGCCTACTGAGCCGGCGGTCCCGGGTTTGAATCCCGACCAGGGCAAATAATTGTGTGATGAACTCGAATATTTGTGCTTGGGTTCATGGTTGTTCTATGTATTTAAATATATATCTATCTATATACGTATGTCTATTGTCGTAGAGCTTAATTTGGGACTAGATCGATTGGTGTGAGGTTAATTATCGGACATAATTATTTATTTATTTTATTTATTTATCCATTTTTTTGGATCGCCTGATGGAAAGCGATTACCGTCGCCCATAGACACCTGCAACACCAGAGGAGTCACAAGTGCGTTGCCGGCCTTTCAGGTGGGAGTACGCTCTTTTGTTAAAGGTTTGAATGTCGTATCGGTCCGGAAATACCGCAAGCGACAATTCATTCCACAATGCAGTCGTGCGAGGCAGGAGATTTCTAGAAAAAACGCACAAATGTGCTCTGTTTTAAGTAGAAACGTTGATAATATGTTAAGAAACATATGTTTGATCATACAGAATAATTACTAAAACTATCAGCATTTTTTAACGGCTTTTAAAAAGAACTATCAACATTCTACCACCCATTAAACAAGAAATGCCGACGATTTGCGGCATTTTTTGCCAATTTTCACCCCCGCACTATACTTAGATCAAAGGACTGCCTACGTCGGAGACCCGGGTTCTATTCCACGAATGCCACTTAAATCATGGCTGACTTAACGCCTGATTTACTGCTTTGTATGATTTATTCCAGTGAACATGAGAGGTGCTTAGTGTTTAGCGGTATGCGGTGTTTTGTTTGGTTTTGAAAGGAAATCTGCATATCCAAGTAATTTTAGCATACAAATGGTGTCTAATATTAATAGTAATTATCAATTACTATATCTATATTAGTATTAATTATTTTTATTAAAGCAGTAACGTCTGCTAACGTAAACGAAAAGAAGAAAAGAATTTACAATGAAGCGAAAAATTGAAAAATTTAATGGTTCAGACAGGATTCGAACCTGCGTTTCCAACGGCTTACAGGGCCAAAACGGGCGTCCTACCAACTGGACCACCGAACCAGATGTAAAAGAGCCATTGAATCTTTCAACCAGTTGCTTCAACATGCCTTAGAGTGGCATCGTATATTAGTATTATAAAATTCTAAATTTCTATTGAAAATATTTTTTCTATGAAGAAGGTTCATGATTTTAGGAAAAACTTTAGTAGCGTGATGCAGGATCGTCATATAATCTATATGGGCGCGCGGCGCCGTGCCAACCTGGCGCCATCTGTTTTCATAATTTCCTTTGTCCTCGTATCACGCTGAAACGGCTGGTCAAATTTGAATCAATTTAGGTACAGGGATAGCTGGACATCCAAAGTTGGTTATAGGATACTTTTTATCCGCATACGGTAAAGAAAAAAATACGCGGACGAAGTTGCGGGCGCCTATTAGTTCGCTATAAATATTTTAGATTACTATTAATATTAGATACCGACATACTATAATCCCAATCTATAAATGTGCAGCCCGGCCACCCCGACCACGGCAATTTAATTAAGAAGTTATGTTTTGTTTGTTATCTTATGTTCAATAAATATTACGTTTTGTTGTTGGTTATTAGCTATAAGAAATATGACGCTTTAGTAGCATAATAAGTGAATAAACGTGTAGGTTAAGTAAGATAGGCTAAGGAAATAAATAATTATCTTGATTGCATTTCATTCCCCCATAGTATAGCTTAGTACTTGGATAAGTACTAAGTTATAACGATTAGATCCTAACAGCACGACGACATCCCGCAGACTGACGGGCGTCAGAGGGGAAGTAGCGCGGGAGTATATTAAAAAGGTTGGGAGGCGAGGTAGCCACGCCCCGCACCCACCCGCGCCCCGCTGACGCCCGCACAGGTAGTTTCCTAGTCGAAATTAGGATCTAATCTAGTGTTTATTTAGTGTTTACCAATTGGAATCTCATTAGAATAATATTAGGTATAAGGTATATTTGTTATTATATAAAAATAAGTTAGAATAAGTAATGTTTGTGTCGAAATTGTGTAATGTAAACAAAATTAATAATAATAAAGTGATACGGTAGGAGTGGGGTGGGCTCGGATCAAAATATAAGGCGATACATTGCGCCGTACCGGCATTATTCGATCCAGCAAGCTACAAGTGTTAAGAAGAAATCCCTGCCCAACTCTCTCCCCGGCTTTGAAGACTCAAGAAGTGTTTCATTACTAGAAGAAACCCCTGCCCGTCAGTACAGCGTTGTCCGTCAATCCAACGCTTGTACCAGTCAATCCAACGTAAACAAACCAGTCATAGGTGCGTCAGGCACATCATGGTCCTTCGGAAGCCGAATCAAGAAAGAAGATTCCACTAAGAAGAATATTCAAGAAAGAAAATTCAAGAAAGAATATTCAAGAAAGAAAATTCAAGAAAGAAAATTCAAGAGAGAAAATTCAACATGCCCGTTACACGATCGCAAGGCAAGGGTCGGTCTCTGATCTCGCTACTAGCAGGATCGGAAACTACCTCGCCGGGAGAGAGCTCTGGGCAGGGGGACTCCACGACGGCTAACACACGGACGTCGGCCACGGGGGACACGGCAGAAAGCACAACCGCCACGTCCACCACGACCACGACCACCGCCGCCACAACCACGCCGTCAAAACAAGCTTGCCCCGCCGCTCCGCCGTCGATGATGTCCACGAAGACGACGTCAAGCCGCCGCGTGCTACGCATCGCCCAAGCCAAGGAAGAGGTTCTACGCATCAAGCTGGAACTCGCCCAAGCACGCATCGCCGTCCTCGAAGCCGAAAACAGCGACAACGATGACGGAGCCACCGTTCTGTCCGCCCAATCCAACAAGCGGGTGGACGAATGGCTCGATTCCAGTCAGCAACACATACTGGCATTAACAGAGGTGCCACACAACGAAGAAGAGCAAGAACCAAGGCCAGCCACGGTTCATCGAGACGCACCGCGCAACACCACAGTCGACGCCGGGCAGGGCCCCCCGCTCCCCGCGGAGCCCTTGCCGCCCGCCGTCGCCCCCCCCGCCCCCGCCGCTGCCGCCGCCGGGTGGGCCGGGAGGGGAAACGCACCGCTCTCCGCCGCCGCTCCGCCGTTCGAACCAGCGCAGCCAGCGCAGCCCTACGCGCAGCCAGCGCAGCCCTACGCGCAGCCAGCGCAGCCAGCGCAGCCCTACGCGCAGCCAGCGCAGCCCTACGCGCAGCCAGCGCAGCCCTACGCGCAGCCAGCGCAGCCCTACTATGAAGCAAGAAATGCACCGCCGTGCTACAACAGCGAGAACATCAACACAGAAAAGGCCATCGTCGCAGCAAATCAAGTCAACCTATCCGAGTTGGCGTCCGCCATAGCCGTCGCTGCGCGTGCCGGCCACACATCTCGCTACCACGCCGAACTGCCGTCGTTTAGCGGTTCGCATGAAGAATGGCTGTCATTCAAGGCCGCCTATGAAGAAACGAAGTCAACGTACACCGAGGCAGAAAACGTATCAAGACTACGAAGATGCCTGAAAGGGAAAGCCAAAGAAGCCGTCGAGAACCTACTCATCTACACTGAGAAAACTGTTCATCAAAAACATAAGTGAATTCAGTTAAAATTATGATGATTTCACGTAAAGTAGGGAGCATACTGATATCACCAAAAGGTACGATGATACTACTGCCGCTGTTGTTGCTCACTATATTATATGATGAACTGTCACCACGCTTTAGGAGGAAGCAGACACATATTTCGTGGTTTGTAACAAGCGTTTATGGTGAAAGTCATCATAAGTTGTGGGAAGACCCCATATGACAATATTACCGTCATCATACATTAGTATGCTTTCCTCATAATTTTAAGTGATTTCCTCTTACTTCCGATATTTCCTTTCATTTCTTCCTATTGTCTTTAAATGCCGTCATCGTATTATTGTATGATTTCTTACTTCTATATACGCTCTTTCATCTAATTTCAGTAATATCATATTATTTACTCCTACTACTTATCTAGGCTTTCCTGATATTTTTGTTGTTTTCCTATTAGCTCTTCCTACTTTTTATCTACGCTTTCCTTATATTGTTGTGTTCTGTCTCGTTATGTCTAAACTACTCTAACTCACTATTTATCTATCCTTTCCTATTATTTTAAGAGGACACTATGCGTCTAGTGGCATTCTTGTCACTGTAATAGTGTTTTCTACTAAACTAAATTATTTTATTAAAGTCAAATATCAAATACAACTCATATTCTATGTAATGGAAATTGTATCAATTACTTTTCCCCATTTTAACTTAACGGGGACAACTTGTGACTTTTTCCGTTGAGTTAAAAAGTGAATAGTAAATAAATAGTAATGGATACAAAGCTTCATTTGTATTCGATATTCGATTTTAATCAAGTAGTTTAGTTTAATAGAAAACACAATTACAGAGACGAGGAAACCTTTACACGCACTGCGTCCTCTTAAAATAAATAAATAGACAAATAGTGGTGAGCACACATAACAAGAAATATATCAGAAGTACGTACTTGATGCTTAACCAAAAAAGACAATATACCAGAGCGTTATTGAAAAGACAATGATAGAAAGAAAAAAAAATGTTTTTAGCAAAAAGGGTTTATTGATTTTAAATTAGTTACAATTTCACACAAAAAGGGCATAAGTAAATAATAAACTCGTATATCTTTAAAATTTAAATATATCTATGATAAAATTCATTTATTATTAGTTCAATACAGATGGTTTACATTCGTTGATTTTTTTATTTCAATTCCGTACACATAACGTTGTTTATGTCTATGTCAATAAATTCTATAAACATCTTTGTACAACATTAAAGTTGAACATTATATGCAAACAATCTACCATGGGCACAAGATAAATCATCTCGAGTCGATTTTTTGAGAAGCAAGCGCTCGAAAAAGCATGCACACTCCTACCTATACAATGGAATAAGCGAAACATTTGAACGCTCTCGATTCTCAAAATTCAGCCCACTGTATATTGTTTTTAAAGTAACATACTTACAGCATATAATTATAAACCATGAATGTCAACGCCGTTATGGATATCACATTATCATTCTCCTGAATTAGTGTTATTTTAACTAGAACTAGAACATACATAGTAAAGAAGAGGCAATACCGAATTACATATCTATCGTCACACTAGCTTTTCCAATAGTAATTTGCTTAGACGCCCGCGTAGTGCCGCGGTTATGGCGCCTGCTTTGAGGCCTTCGGCCGATGTTTCCAATATGACTCGCACCTAAAACAAAAATGTATTTATTAGTTACATATAACATCTAGGTCAGTTAGTTTTTCCATGTTGTAATTTTAAAAGAGTCGCCGTGACGCGCCCCCTGATATAGCTGATTGACCTGCTCAATAATAAGGTCCATCCATATCATATAACATAAATCAAAATCACAAAGCACAAAAAAAACAAGGCGCAATTAACAAACAATACGACTAGTACTAGGTTGTATATACTTCAACTTACCAGAAATTTTCTCAATGTAACTGGCCAAATTCCATCTGCCATAAATCTGCTGTGATTGATCCATCATCATCATCAGCACAAAGACGTCCACTGCTGGACATAGGCCTCCCCCAGAGAACGCCACTATGACCGGTCCCGCGCCGCCCCCATTCAGCGGACTCCAGCTACCTTCACCAGGTCATCAGTCCCCCTTGTGGGGGGCGTACCCACGCTGCATCGTCCGGTGCGTGGTCGCCACTCAAGAAGTTAATTATTCATTTCACATATTATTCACAACACTGTTCGCGTAGCGCGTGCACTTTCGTTGAACAAAAAATGGCTACTGACTTTACTCATGCAATATTTTTTGTTATACCATGACTTTACTGTGACGCGGGTAATATAATTTCGGAACGGTCATCGTAATTTTGTACTTTCCGCGTATTTTTGTGTGATAGCTTTGTTTATTATTAGGATGTCTTGATATTCCAGAATTACCAGTGTTAAAAAATATGATGCTAACAACGTAAATAATATGACAAGTCATACCTTGTTTCAGTACGGTGCTTTCACCGTATTTCAATGTACGTCCTGCAATTTTACCAGTAATTTCTTAAAACAATATGGTGACAGTTGCCTCGTGTAATATAATTATAATCTTTCTTTGGAGTATCATCGTATTTCTGTAATATAGTTTAATTTTAACAGGACAGCATGATATTTTATCGAGATGGTAATATTATATTCGGTGACTAAATCTTATGATGAAAGGTCATCACATTATTACATTATTTCATCTAGAAATACAGTTATTTCGTTATATGGTACAATTCTAGCGTGATATTTACCGAGGATCACTTTATTTTAGTATAATTAATCATATTCCTGATCAATATAACGATATTTTAAAATGAAGCCGAAACGACATTTTTCTCAGTGTACCACGGCCGCTGCGAAGAAATAATCAAGACACTAGAATCAAGATTCGGCCGTCCTGACTCCATCGCCCTCAACGAGCTCGCACGCCTACGAGCACTGCCGCGGCTGACCGACGGACCGCGCGACATCTGCTCATTCGCCTGTCGCGTGGCCAACACGATAGCCACACTGCGAGCCCTCGACCGAAGTCAGTACCTCTACAGCCCCGAGACGATGAAGGCGGTCACAGACAAGCTCACGCCTGCACAACGGTACCGCTGGTACGACTACGCCGCCTCTCATCCGAACAATGAACCCGAATTAATCAAGATTTCATCATTTCTTCAACGCGAAGCCGAATACTGCGCGCCGTACGCCCCGCCCGAGAACTATGACGTCACGGGGCAACCGCAACAAGCAAGAAGAGTACACAAGACGTTCGCCGCCATAGAAAAGCCGCCTGCGAAGTGTTCCTGTTGCAACGCCGATAGTCACCGAATAGAAAAATGTCCTAAGTACAACGCCGAGTCGGTCGACGAACGTTGGAAAATAGCTAAAAAACAGCGGCTATGTTTCCGATGCCTACGCTTCAAGAACAAGACGCATTTCTGCAAACGCGAGAAGTGCGAACAAGACGGCTGCGAATACTTCCATCATCGTCTACTTCATTATACCAAGCCGAAGGGGACCGCCATCGAAGCCGTCACGTCAACGTGGACACCCCGCAGCCCCCGCGCCTACCTCAAGTTAGTACCGATAACAGTGCGCGGACCGGCGGGAGCTGAACCCACACTCGCCCTGCTGGACGACGGATCGACAGTCACACTCATCGACGAAGACATCGCACGAAGAGTGGGCCTCGACGGGCCGAACGAACCCCTACATATCGAAGCTATCGCCAATCAAAAGGTGAATGCCGCCAAGTCACGCCGAGTCACGCTACACATACGGGGCAATGAAGAGGAGGTGAAAATACGTGCGCGCACTATGAACAGTCTGCAGTTGTCGTCGCAAGCCGTATCCGACGATGACATAGACGCCTGCGAACACCTGCGCGACATACGAGAGCACCTGAAATATGAAGACCAAGAACCCCGTGTACTCATCGGCCAAGACAACTGGGACCTGCTTGTAACAAAGGAGATGCGCCGAGGCAACCCCGGCCAACCGGTCGCCTCACTCACGCCGCTCGGTTGGGTACTACACGGCACTAACTCGCGACTCGCCTGCCGCCGCGTCGAAACGTCGAACCACATCGTGCAACACGAAGAAGACATCGACAAACAACTCGCCGAGTACTTCGCCATAGAGAATCTACTCATCGAACCGAAACGCCCGCAAAACGATCTCGAACAACAAGCACTTACCCAGTTAGTCCAGTCAACGCGGCATACTCCAATGGGCAACTACGAGGTCCCGCTACTGTGGAAAAAAGAAGACATGAAAATGCCAGACAACTACGAAAATACACTTAAGCGTCTTCACAACATTGAACACAAGCTGGACAAGAATGAAGCCTTCAAAAAAAGATATAATGAAGAAATGGAAGCATTCGTCAACAAAGGCTACGCCGAGCCTGCGCCGCCTACGAAAAATAGGAAGATATGGTACTTACCTCACTTCGCCGTACTTAACCCCATGAAGCCGAATAAAGTACGCATCGTCCACGACGCCGCCGCCAAGACGAGAGGCCTATGCCTCAATGACTGCCTACTCACCGGTCCCGATTTGCTGCAAGCTCTCCCCGGGGTGCTTATGCGTTTCCGCCAACATCCCGTTGCCGTTGGAGCCGACATTGCCGAAATGTTCATGCAAGTAAAAGTGAGGGAAGAGGACCGGGACGCGCTTCGCTATCTCTGGCGCGGCGACCGTCGTGACGACACGCCACCACAAGAGTACCGTATGACGTCATTAATTTTCGGAGCTACGTGTTCGCCGTCGATTGCCATATACGTCAAGAACGTTAATGCAGAATCACATAGAAGCACGCACCCTGAAGCCGCCGATGCGATAATCAAGAATCACTACGTTGACGATTACCTGCAAAGCTTCAAGAGCGAGGAGGACGCCATTCGAATAGCCAGCGATGTACGTGACATACATACACGTGCACACTACAACCTGCGTCAATGGACATCGAATGCGCCCGCCGTACTACGGGCTCTCGCGTGCGAACAAGGCGACAACACACACGTCGAGCTGAGCAAGACAGAAATGAAGAACGAACGAGTACTGGGCCAAGTCTGGAAGCCGATGACCGACGAAATCGCCTTCAACCTCGATCTCAGCCGATTGCCGCCGAATAGCCTCGACGTGCGCTGCCCTATACGAAGCGTCAACTATTGAAAATAATGATGTCCGTCTTCGACCCGCTCGGTCTCGCCTCGCCCGTCAGCATTCAAGCCAAGAAGATACTACAAGAAGTATGGCGCCGCGGGACAGGATGGGACGAAAACATCGACACCGATCTCGGCGAACAATGGGCGCAATGGACGACGCAACTGAAGGCTCTACGAGACGTCGCGATCCCGAGATGCTACCCGCAGTACAGCTCGGCACACACACGCGAGCTGCACACATTCGTGGACGCGAGCAGCACTGCATACACCTGCGCACTATATTGGCGGGTGATAACCGACGACGGCCGTGTACACGTCACACTCATCACGGCGAAGGCGAAGGTCGCACCACTCAAGCTGGCATCGATACCGCGGCTCGAACTGCAAGCTGCGGCAATGGGCAGTCGCATGGCCGCCGCCGTCATCGACGAACACGACTACAAGCCGAACAAAAGGGTGTTCTGGACGGACAGCCGCACCGTGCTCGCCTGGCTGCGCACCGGGTCGCGCGCCTACAAGCCGTTCGTCGCACACAGAATAGCGGCTATAGAAGACACAACGGCTGTAAGCGAATGGCGTTGGGTACCTACCAAACTCAACGTCGCCGACGAAGCAACCCGCCAAGCGCCCGCCGACTTCAACGCGACACACAGATGGTTCACCGGGCCCGCCTTCTTGCTCGACGACCCGTCAACATGGCCAGTCGAACAAGCGCAACCACACGACGTCAACACGGAAGAGGAGAGAGCCGTACGCGTCGAAAAATGCAACGTCGTAACAACGTCGACGTGGTTCCCACCGGCTGGCAGATTTTCCAAATGGGAGCGTCTACTGCGCACTATAGGCAGAGTGCTGCAATTCATAGCACTATGCCGCCCCCATCGAGCCAAGACGCTGTATAAAAGAACAAAGAAAAACAAGCAGGCGGACGAAGATTGGCGCACGGCAGCGAAACGGTCCACAACTCGCCCAACGACGCGCCCGGCAGAACCCCGTCATACAAAATACCTAACGCTCGACGCAACGTACCTGATAGAAGCCGAAAATCTAATAGTACGAGAAGTGCAACGCGCTGCATTCGCCGAGGAGGTAGTCGCCCTACGACGGGGCCGCCCCCCTACCCCGCACAGCCGACTCCGCACACTGGCCGTTGAACTCGTCAATGACGTCATCATCGTGAAGACACGCATCGACGAAGCAGCGGGAATAACGGAACGAACAAAGAAGCCGGCGGTACTCGACGGCAACCACCCGGCGACGAAGCTGTACATCGACTACGTGCATAGAAAATTGCATCACAGCGGCGTAGATGCAGTCGTAAACGAGTGCAAGCAACAATACTGCATACTTCGTCTGCGCGCCGTCGCACGCGGAGTACTACATCGATGTCTGCCCTGTCAACGAAGAAAAGCGCGGCCGACTGTACCGCCAACGGGAAATCATCCACGCACACGCCTCGCGCACCACGAACGGCCATACAAGTACACCGGCCTCGACTTGTTCGGCCCGCTTACCGTCACCGTCGGGCGCGGCACGCAGAAGAGATACGTGGCGCTGTTCACGTGTCTGACTGTACGCGCCATACACCTGGAAGTCGTACCAAGCCTGAGTGGGGACTCTGCGGTGATGGCCCTGCGACGTTTTATCGCGCGACGAGGCTGCCCGACGGAGATATGGTCGGATCACGGGACGAACTTTCACGCCGCGGACAACGAGATACAACGATCCGCCGCCGAAGCAGCTGCGGCGTGCCAAGAGGAGGCGTCGCAACGACAGATACGCTGGCGCTACATTCCCCCGGGCGCCCCGTTCATGGGCGGGGGGTGGGAGCGCATGGTGCGCGCCGCCAAGGACAGCCTCTACGTAGTGCTCAAGGACAAGGCCCCCAGTGAAGAAGTGCTGACCACGCTGCTCGCTGAGGTGGAGTTCACGGTGAACAACAGGCCGCTGACACACGTATCAGTCGACCCAGAAGAACCTGAAGCCCTGACCCCAAACCACTTCCTCATCGGAGGCGCCGGGCGCACGCCGCTACCAGGGACCTACAACGACGCTGACGTCGCCGGACGCGCCACATGGCGTACCAGCCAACGCCTTGCCGACCACTTCTGGACGAGATGGATCCGGGAGTATCTGCCCAGCCTTCAAAACCGGCGGGAGCCTTACGGACACGGTCGGCCCATCGAGGTTGGCGACATCGTCTTGGTGGCGGACGGCAACCTGCCACGCAACACTTGGCCGCTCGGCCGAGTCACCGCCGCGTACCCGGGTCCCGACGGCGTCACGAGAGTGGTCGACGTGCTGACCAAGGGGAAGGTGATGCGACGAGCGACGAAGAAGTTGGTGATCCTGCCCACGAGCTCAGCCGACCTGCACTACGAAGATACGCAACACTCCGGAGAGTGATGCGCGGCGGGAGAGATGTGCAGCCCGGCCACCCCGACCACGGCAATTTAATTAAGAAGTTATGTTTTGTTTGTTATCTTATGTTCAATAAATATTACGTTTTGTTGTTGGTTATTAGCTATAAGAAATATGACGCTTTAGTAGCATAATAAGTGAATAAACGTGTAGGTTAAGTAAGATAGGCTAAGGAAATAAATAATTATCTTGATTGCATTTCATTCCCCCATAGTATAGCTTAGTACTTGGATAAGTACTAAGTTATAACGATTAGATCCTAACAGCACGACGACATCCCGCAGACTGACGGGCGTCAGAGGGGAAGTAGCGCGGGAGTATATTAAAAAGGTTGGGAGGCGAGGTAGCCACGCCCCGCACCCACCCGCGCCCCGCTGACGCCCGCACAGGTAGTTTCCTAGTCGAAATTAGGATCTAATCTAGTGTTTATTTAGTGTTTACCAATTGGAATCTCATTAGAATAATATTAGGTATAAGGTATATTTGTTATTATATAAAAATAAGTTAGAATAAGTAATGTTTGTGTCGAAATTGTGTAATGTAAACAAAATTAATAATAATAAAGTGATACGGTAGGAGTGGGGTGGGCTCGGATCAAAATATAAGGCGATACATTGCGCCGTACCGGCATTATTCGATCCAGCAAGCTACAAGTGTTAAGAAGAAATCCCTGCCCAACTCTCTCCCCGGCTTTGAAGACTCAAGAAGTGTTTCATTACTAGAAGAAACCCCTGCCCGTCAGTACAGCGTTGTCCGTCAATCCAACGCTTGTACCAGTCAATCCAACGTAAACAAACCAGTCATAGGTGCGTCAGGCACAATAAATATAAGGTGATAGGTATGCAAATGGCGTTTAAAAAAAACACATTTATGGTAGACGTGCTGCGGTGACACTGATATTGTTTTCTGAAATGGCTATAGAAGTACTCTTATTCTTTAAGCGTACGAGAAGAATACCTTCACTAAAAAAAATTTAAAATGACAATAAAAAAAAACAAATTAATTTTATTTTTTTTAAACCTACATTAGTTTTTTTACCCATCTTCAAAAACGGAGGAGGTTCTCATTTCACAATTAGTGTGCGTTGTTTAAAAAAAAAAAAGTTTTTATGTCTCATCTTACTCAAAATCGTTTGCACATTCAAACCTCATAAAATCAAAAATATGTGCCAAAATTTCCATTTCCAAATTGTCACATTTTATATGAATATTTCTCTTCTATTAACGTAACGCGCTGGAATAATACTTTTTCTTTCTCGTTCCGAGGAAATAGTACATTTCGATGCTAGTGCGGAAAGTATGTCATTATTTCACGAGTACCGAGATATCTTGCCACGAGCCGTAGGCGAGTGGCAAGACTCGGGACGAGTGAAGAATGACATTTCGCACGTGTATCGAACGACGTTTTTTAATACAGTTGCGAAAAAATAAGAAAAACAACAAGTAAGGAATTCGAAACTTTTATATTATAGTCATTTTTACCACTATGTACAGTTCAGTGAACGACAAACACATATGTTTACACTTTCTAACTATATACAAAGCGAAAAATTCAATGTAGTGTAAATATAAGACCTACCCCAATAATACCATGTATTAATCCATCACAAAACAAAACATAAGTACTATGCCAAATTTCAACTCAATCGGAATGTTGGAAGTTAGAACTAGTATAAAAAGTATCAAAATTATTTATAGAGGACCTACCTAAGAAATTGTTTAAATCATAGACAATTAGTGATACCACAAGAACTATCTGTCAACATTATGTGGCTAGCCAGACTCTATTAATTCTGTAAGATCATTATATTATAAAAGAGTTTAAATACAGTAGCGGAAAAAATCTATCATATCGTTGTATTGGGTACGAAAGTTGTCTAACGTTTACAATTGCTAACGGTGATATAACAAAGTACTGACCTGAGATTTCTTTTTTAACCAATAAAACATCTATTTTTCTATACAAATTGTTATTTAGAAAACATTGTCGACATTCTTAATCTTATAAAAAAAAGCGTTTTTACACTAATTTGCCGTTCAGTTAATATTTGCAACTGTGCTAATAAAAAAAAATGTTTTTATTCGTTAGAAAGTTACTGTACTAAAAGTTACTTATGACAGCAATATTCATTCGGATCATATCCTTGGATCCAATTCGACTTAAAGTAAAAATATTTCAATATGATAGATTTCTGCCGCTACTGTACTCGTATAATGAAGTTGTTATTTATTTTTTATTGAAGTAATAGTTTATGGTACAGTTTGTGCAATTATTCAGTGTGATGTTGCAAGTTTTAGCTGGTAAGTTAACCCGTCAAGCGTCCAGTAGACTAACGTTAGTCTACAGCAATTTTGTGCCGGTAGCGTCCAGTAGACACACGCTAGTCTACAGCCCAAACCGCTCATTGGATCAATTTCTCTGCATCGATTCGTTATGGTGGCAGCTTGATAGATATTTTACTATCCAACAACAGCTATCAGAGCACACAAATTTGATTTTTAACCAATCAGAATCCTCAATAGTGACGTCTAAATATTTTTTTTTCTCTACATTGGCGGAATTCGTCCGCCATTTCGAAAATCACTTGCATTTGAGGTGTCGTGTCGTGTAATAAATATGTCCAAATCTTTTAAACGGAAAGTGTTTATATTATGTATTATATATCAAATTACTGGCAATTAAATAAGGTTTTCGTTTTTAATGTTAAATTTAGCCGCACGACATTGTTTCCTAGTGAAAAAAGTCCTCAAGTTTGAATGACGCAATAATTTTGCAATGATGGCCGTCGTAATTCATTTGTTTCCTAATTTTCAATTGTTCAAAACCTTACGAACAAATAATAGTTTTATAATACACTTTCTCAGGATTTCATTTCATATATTAGATTGGCGTCAAGGTCTTGGGAATTTTGATAGATTTATGATTGTGTTCAAACAGTGCTCAATTTCGCGGCAAATCCGCCATGACAGTTGCGATTTGCGCGGCGCATGTTTGTAGCGTGCGCGCACGTTCTCGTAAATAAATATTTGTTGTGAAGTAATTATTAGGTGTTTAGTAGTGAATTTACGTAAAATTGACGCATAAACTAGCCAGTATCATTTTAGTGTATGTAAAATGTGATATGTGGTTTTAAATTGAGTGTAAATTGTGAATGATTAGTGACGGATGTGACGGAAAGCGAACATCTTGGAATATAAATAAATCTACATCTCACTACAAGTAAGTGCGGCTATTATAACATATTGTGCCGAATTCCAAATTTATCTAGCTCTCTAACGATATATAACACATCTCATATAATTATTCTCGGGGTAGGTAAAATTCCCATCTTTAGCGGAAATTCAGCAGTTTCTTGTTTGTATGGGACATTTCGCGGTGTTTTGTTCTAGGGAGGTCTGACACTTGACGGGTTAAGTGTCTGGCTAAGTGAATTGTTCATTTCACATGTTTTTGGGTCCTTATGGTCCTTATTAAGCTGTGATAAAGGTTCTTTTCCAGATTTTAAGGCACTTGGTCCAGTCCAGTTTGCACATGAGTCAGTATTAGATGGGCCCTGTTGTGGTTCGAAATTTACATACGGTTTTGATTGTTTAGAGGTGCCCGGCTGGGGTTCAAAATTGGAATTCAATATACAGGGATCTGGTTGAAAGTCAAAATTTATCTCCGGTTCAGAGAAGGGTTGAGGTTCAATCTCATACTGTTTAGAGGGGCCTGGTTGGGGTTCAAAACTAACAGGGTTGTCCGGTTGAAATGTGGATACTTGCTTTGTTGGAATCTCTGCTGGGCTCGGCTTTATATTAATTGATGATGCTATTTTTTGTCCAATTTTTAGTTTGTTTTGTACCGAATTTTCAATGTATCCCTCTGCAACATTATTTGAACGCCATCCACCATGTCTCTTCAGAGTTGTAATATCACCACCAGAGTCAGCGAGTAAGGTGGCTGACGTCCTTCTAAATGTATGTTCTGTATACTGATCTCGTAGACAACAGGCATAGAAGCACAATAGAGGATGTCAGAACGTTTCGGGGAGCGGATTGCGATAGTGACCATTATCTTTTGGTGATCAGGGTCAAGTTTCGAATTAAAAATGCCAAGAGGAATATATGTACAACAGCTCAGCCTGAAATTTGTATAGAGTCGCTGAAGGATAAGAACTTGCAGCAGCAGTTCAGATTGGAGCTCAGGAATAAATTCGAAGCGTTGGAGCCTGTAGACGACGTCAATGTTATGTGGGAAAAAACCAGGGACATTGTGAAAGGGGTGGGTTTAAAAATATTGGGCAAGCGAAAGCGCCGGAAGCGGAAAAAATGGTGGACGATTGAATGTGGCCTGGCTGTAGACGAAAGACGGAAATATAGGATCTTAGCGGAGCAAGACGATGTGTGGAAGGAAAAGTACCAGGAGGCAAAGTATAAGTGTCGCAGTATGCTTAGACAGGCTAAACGGAAATATCTAGAGGACACCGTCAGGAGTATGGAGACTTTGATTGGAGCTGGTGAAACCCGCAAATTTTACAAGGAGATGCAGGTGATTCGAAAGGGTTATCAACCTAGTATACAATTACTTGAAGATGCCGATGGAAACATTATTTCGGACCCAGTAGAAATTAGGAATATGTGGCGGAGTTACTTTCAAGGTCTTTTGAATTGTCCGGTAATTGAAAATCACGTACAGGAAGGCGAGGTTCGTGGTGGTGGCGACGATGAACCCGGATTTGAGGAAGTTAGAAACGCCATTATGCGCCTGAAAAACAACAAAGCTCCTGGTATTGACGGCCTGGCAGGGGAACTGTGGAAGCATGGTGGAGGGGAAACACAGTCCCGTTTGTATGAGCTACTGCTGTTGATATGGCGGCAAGAACAACAACCAGCTGAGTGGAACGTGGGAGTCATCTGTCCGGTACACAAGAAGGGGTGTAAGAAGAAGTGCACAAACTACAGGGGAATAGCACTCCTCTCGACAGCTTACAAAGTTTTCTCATATGTCCTACTGGGCCGGTTGGAAAAGCATGCCGAAGAGATTCTTGGGGATTACCAGTGTGGATTTCGGCGTAACCGGAGCACAGTGGACCAGATCTTCCTCCTGAAACAGCTTATGGAGAAGAAATGGGAATTTGCACAAGGTATACATTGCCTTTTTGTTGACTTCGCAAAAGCTTACGACAGTATTGACAGACAGTCACTCTTCTCTATCCTAAGAAACTTCCAGATCCCTGATAAACTTGTACGGCTAATTGTGGTTGCCACGGGTGTAAGTAAAATGCGGGTGAAGGTTGGAGGAGGGTTGACCGATGAATTTGACGTCATTACTGGTCTCAAGCAGGGAGATGCGCTGTCTCCTGTGCTGTTCAATTTAGCTCTAGAATACGTCATCAGGAAAGTGCAAATATTGGACGGTGGAGTGAGGTTGAACGGGCAGCATAAAATAATTGGATACGCAGACGACCTAGCCGTACTGGGAGAAAATAGCGTAACTCTTTGTGAGAAAGCGAAGGTGCTGGATGAAGAAGGCTCTAGGGTTGGTCTCAGGATCAGCAAAGAAAAGACCGAATTTCTACACATGCGGAGATATAGAGACGTTTTGGAGCCGAGAGAAAGTCTGGATGTAGAAGGAGTTACCTACAAAGGAGTGGAAAAATTCAAATACCTAGGATGCCTGATAAATGATAACAACAGTAGGGAACAGGAAATTGACTTTCGCATTCAGAATGCTCTACGGTGTGCGGCGGCTCTGCATAAGGTCTTGGTGTCCAAGCTGATGCGTCGGAAGACTAAGATCAGAGTCTACAAAACAGTCATAAGACCTATCTTAATGTACGGATGTGAGGCATGGACACTCACCCTAAAAGAGGAAAATAAGCTTCTTGTCGCAGAGAGAAAGATATTCCGCAAGATCCTGGGACCGATACGGAGGGAAGATGGTAGCTGGAGGATCCGTAAAAATCAAGAACTGGAAGACCTAGTGTCTGAGCCAAATATTATAGGGGAGATAAAAGCAGCAAGACTCCGGTGGCTTGGGCATCTAGAGAGAATGCCGGACGATAGGGCGGTAAAAAGGGCGTATGTTGGACAGCCTGTAGGTCGTCGACCGGTCGGCCGACCGAGGTACCGATGGAAGGACGAAGTTATGAAGGACCTACGCGCTCTACAAGCAGGAAACTGGGAGGAGATTGCTCAAGACAGAGCGCGCTGGCGTCATTTCGTATCGGAGGCCAAGATCCACTTCGGGTCGCTGCGCCAGCGGAGTAAGTAAGTAAGTATACTGATCAGCATCAGGCAAATTCAAAAAGTTGGCAATTTCCTTGGGCATATTACCAAATTTATTTAAGCCTATGACCTGTGCTGTGCATTTACCTTTTTGGTAGTTTTGGAAAAATCTGTCACTTTTGCCCTTTGATGATCGTTGACGTTGATACTTTTTGACAATTTCAGCAAATGGGCCATCAACAGTAAATGATCTTGGCAATTTATTTTTGGTGTTAGGTATTTGTATTAGTAGTATATTTCCGTGAGATTCAACATCTTTAAGTGTAATGTTCGCCAGTTCCTCACGCCTGCAGGCTCCACAAACCCCAAATATGAGTGCAACCTACAAACAAAATCAGACTTTACTTATAAAATCAAATGAATTACTTACTATATGATGAACTAAAATCATAAATTTGAGTGAATCATACCTTTGTAGCTAGATATAGATGATCTGGAGCATCATTAATAAATTTCTCCACGTTTTCTGCTGTCAATACTTTTGATTTTTTACTTTGATAACCTGTAGATAGTCTTTTTAAAAATGCAGTCAATTTATTGTAACTTTTGATATCAATATCATTCTTTGTCTTTATCACAGTTTTCAGCATTGAGTACTTAGACCACAAGGTGGAAGGCTGATATTTTTTCGACAGTTCTAGAAAATAGGCCATGACAACGTTTTCTGAGAACGACTTTGCTTTGCGTTCCGTTTTCCAGTCGACAAACTGTTCATAAACAGCAATATACTTATTTTTTGATTTTTCTGGCAAAGCACTCTCGTTTGCAATTGCCGCCTTTTTACAAATATCTGGCGGTGTTAAATCAATTTCCAACTCTGATTCACTCATTTTATATGCAATTTTTTGAAATCTTAAGATTTTATTTTATGATTGGAAAACAAAGTCGTAAAGTTCTATATCTCCCGCGGTGAAAATTTTTGACGTAATGAAGAGGTGTTTTTTCTTTCGCTTTTATTCGACTAGAATGGATTTTGTTAATATCATTATTGAACCCACTTCAATGTGATTTTTTTTTCAAATGCATGTTCTATAGGACACAAATAATTGTAAATATAAAACATTGTATTATTAATACTTAAATATCGTTATTTACGATTATTTGTTAATCCTAAATTTATAAAAATAATATCTAATGTTGCCTTTGGAAACTTCAAACATGCTTGCAGTAAGAAAAAACGCCTCTTCTTTCGTACGTTTCGGCAGCTATTCCGTTCCACTCAGACAATTTATTAAGAACGGTTTTTCGATATTCAAGATTAAAAATAAGCGTGTTATAATGATGAAAAAGTAAGTAATAAAATATAAAACATGTATTATTTTTGTATTCTTACATTAACAGTACGTTTTAATGTTGATTACGACATTTAAGGGAAACTAATATTAAAACTCATCAATAAGTAGTCATGAATTGGAACAAGTATAAATTTAAAAAAAGTAAAAAGCACTAGTTCGCGATAGCCAACTTTCCGCAGGCTGAACAGCTACGTAAAGTAGCAGTTTTTGAGCAACTGTATTAAAAAATACTTTATATTGAAAGACTTGAAATTCAAAATAGCATGATATTCAAATCGTTAAGTACAAATGACAGGACAGGAGCATGCAATATTTCTTAAATTATCTATATCTCCTTTAAAATGTCACTATATGTATGAATTACCTAGTTATAATAAAATTGTAATAGTTTTAAGTATTATTTATGAAAAAAAAATACTTACCGTTGAGTTTCTTTCGGCTTTCTTTTCAACAGCGGTCTCTTGTGAAATACCGGTAGATTCAGTTTCAGACATAAAAACGCCCTTGTAGCCTAGGTACTTACTAAATAAACATTTTGATTTGATTCATAGTAAAAGTTAAGCCATTATTTCGGCTATTTAAAAAAAAAAGTTGGCAGGGTCTATAGTTTAGAGCCGTGATAGAATGTCATAGTTAACCGATTTGTATGAAAATAACCGCGGTTTCGGTTAAAAATCCTGCCAAATATCGAGCAAAAAACACGTTCTTTGTATGGGTATCCCTTTAATCTTTACTTATTTTTTTTTTATTATTTGTATATAGCAGTCACAAAAATGTACATTTTGTGAAAATAACAACTGTCTACCTATGAGGTTCATGAGAAAATGCCCTTCGAACGAAATATCATGAAAAAGCCCCTATTTTTGTATGGGAGCCTCCTTAATAATTATTATATTATCGTGAATAGTATTTTTTTGCTATAGCGGCAACAGAAATAGGTACATCATCTATGAGAATTTCAGCTGTCTGGCTGTCACGGTTCATGAGATACAGCCTGGTGACAGACGGACGGACGGACAGCGGAGGCTTAGTAATAGGATCCCATTTTTACCCTTAGTGTACGGAACCCTAAAAATATTTTTTTCCATACTAAAAATAACCTCATTGCATATTGGCAAGGCCGAGATATTTGCCATGTTGTCAAATTGGGGATGCAGAATTAATGAAACCAATATTTGATTTGAAAACCATAAATATAATTTATTACTTTTTACAATTAAAACTAAAACAGTCAAGACCGAACATCCAATAGATTATTTAAAATTAATATTTACAAACGAAAATGGAAGAAGAGTGACTAAATTTATTAAAATTAAATGTACAGTCAACTCAAAACCGACACTGATATTTAAAACATTAACTATCTTGATACCCTCTTCAAGTCAATTATAATGGTGAATTCACACATAAATAAATATAAAAAACAGCCCATTTTAGCGTAGTTTAAACTTAAATAACTGTACATATAATAACTACGCTGTAATTCTAAGTTATTTCTACAACTCACCAATTATAATATTTTCCACATATTTGCGTCACATATACGTTTCACTAATTTACTATAATAATAGCTATTATCTGAATCTTAAAACTATTTGGTTACTATATCGCATCTTGCCAATTCTTTTGTGCTTTTTAGAAAGAGTGATGAATAAAAACTAAATAAAAAAACTGATATATTTTTTTTAGAATGTCAGTTACGTCAATTTTTTTTCTTATTATGGCATGTGTTTTAATAAAAATATTATTGCAAAAAACTATTAAGTCTTACACAAATGTCTGACAACTGAAAGTGTAACTTAGTGCTCAGATTTACAAAATTACATGTTATTTTTAAGTATTAATTTTTAGTGGACTTTTCGCCACGGAGGCGACCAAAAACGATGTCATTCTTTCCTCTTTTTTGCTTGTGTTAGTAATTCGAAAAAAATCTTATTTGCCAGACAATAAGCACTATAACACTTTATGTATTCGTTTTGGTGTAAAGAAAAAAAACGCACTTTAAAACAAAAAAAAAGTGCGACGTTTATAGTCTACATTATTATCAAACGACGTATTATTACTTCACTATAATAATTTAACATTACGAGCCCTATATTCACAAAGCCATAATTATGAAGACAAATAAATACTTTCTTATTTTAATTGTAAAATACAGGAACATTTTTAATAGCACTAATTATTTCTATGCTTTATCATTACTGTACGCATTTAAAAGAATATATAACTTAAAGAATCGCCCACACCGAAACTCGAAATCAAGCTTACTTTATGTAAAACGACTCGTACGTACCTTTACAAAAACATATGAACATATTAAATAGTGACGTCACCAAACAAAGTTTGACGTTTAGCGCAGCCACAAACATCATTATTTCGTGACAATTAAACTCATTTAATCTTTCTAAAAGTACACAATGTACTAAACAATATTTTGAGTCAAAAGCCTCAGAAGTTTGAACTATCAGTATACCTTACGAACTCTTTGACTAAATTAAAGGACTAATCAGCACTTTGTTTCTAAGAGTAGCTATTTCAACAAATACATCACTACTCGGATTTTCTTTTGGGATTAAATTTTTTACATGTGGTCATAGATGTGATAGGACCTAATCCATAGAAGACTCTATTTGAAGATTTCGGTAAAATCAACTTAAGTTAGCACTTAAGTCTTTCGTAGGTTGAATCCTTCTCCTTAAAACTACAGTCCGTGTGCTCTCAGCTTTCGATTCGGGTTCGGGTGAAAACTGAGAGGTTCCTATCTGAATCGAATAAGAGCAAGTGAGACAGGTATAAAACGTGAATGGCATTCTGATAGCTTACGCACTGTACTTCTCTTCTAAACAAGTGAATTTTGTATCTGATAGGTCTACATCTACCACTCAAAGAAACAAGTAATTCCTCTACACGTTACAGCAAAAATCAAAAACACTTCTACGTGACGCTGATCTCTTCCTCATCACTCTCAGTGGCCGTGCTGTGATTGTACAGACCCTGGGCCATCAGCTGCATGGCTAGAGGGTTCCTCTGGCCGTTCGCCTTCTTGATCTTGGCTCTTTTGTTTTGGAACCAGATCTTGATCTGAGCTTCGGCCAGGCCGAGCTCGGCGGCTAAGGCTTGGCGTCTGCGTTCAGTCAGGTAGCGGTTCTCGGCGAATTCGTGCTGTGGACAAAGAAGAAATTAGCATTTTGCAGCAATTAAACTAGGACAGTAATTAAAAAAAATCGAGAGATGCACTATATTTGGAAGTTCTGTCCATGATATAGGGATCGCATTACATATTTTTATTTGAGTGTCACACAATCTCAAGGTATAATTAAAGAGTCAGTTCGACTGTCACACTATGGCAAGCTCTTTTTTATGCTACGACGGTGGCAAACAAGCATGCAGCCCGCCTGATGTTAAGTTATAATCAAAATTGATAATTACCTTTAGTCTAGCGAGTTGCGCTGCGCTGAAAGCAGTTCGTGGTCTCTTCTCTTCTGGGGTCGCGCGTTTCTTCATTCGCCTGCTTCTGGGACCTGTCGACAAAGAAGCAGACTGTTAATTGGGTATTCAGATTGTAACCCGTTGCCATATTTTTGTAGGGTTCCGTACTCAAAGGGTAAAAAATAGGACCATTTTACTAAGACTTCGCTGTCCGTCCGTCTGCTGTCTGTCTGTCCGTTTGTTACCAGACTGTATCTCATGAACCGTGATAGTAAGACTTAGTAGAAACTTTTTCATTATTTATTCTCTATCACATTTTTTTCTAATCTAGATACGCGGCAGCGCGTCAAGCCAAGTTCAAGCCAAGGAACTGGCTAGCCAGCGCCGAGTGTAATTAGATATTCCAAGACAGTTTGATGTTAACCGCATTCTTCTTCCATCACTATTGGAACAATTCCAACCAATTTTAGCTTTATTAACCCTTCTACTAAAATAATAATTACAGGTAATTACGTGTCTATTAACTATTACGTAAATTAACCCTTTCTTCCGATTCTGCTTTAGAAACAGTAGATGTGGATAATAATTAATTTATTTGTTTGACATTTGTATTGAAACAATCCTAGTAAAAGAAAACGAATAATAAGTGAGTTTTAATTACCTAGTTTCGGGTTGAGTGCATTAATTAGCTATTATTAAACTAAATAAAAAAAATGAAATTATCTTTTCTATCATTCATTACAAGTACCTAACTAGAAAATAATGTATTTTCTATTTGTACTCCAAATAGTAGAAAAAAATTAAAAGTTTTTTATTTTTGACAAACATTTTTCTACATACTCATCAAGTCTTTATGACTATATTATACTGACTGAAAAAAGACAGTCAACTGTAAAAACAGTTAGGCTTACATAAAAGTCAGTAGGATTCACAGTTTATTTTTATTTTCATACTAGCGACTCGCCCCGTATTCGCACGGGTGCAATGCTGATAAATTATGCATGTAAGTATAATACATATAAACCTTCCTCTTGAATCAATCTATCACTTTGTTTTATACTATGTAGTGAAGTATTTTAAGCAATTTATATTTATCAAATAGTATTAATAACGCACTAATTCAATTATTTCATTTAATCCATTATCCAATCCCTCTAACACCAATTCTTGTTCATTACAGCACCCCACCAAAACCTAATAAATATTACATGGCATAACATAATTGTACACAACAGATACCACATTTTTCACACCATTATTGGATCGGACCCCACCCACACCAATTAAGGAATAGGGGTCCATACGCACGCCGAGTAATGACGTAAGTCCAGAGCTGTTGAATATGAAATTGGGTGGCCATTTTGTATTTCGTAAATTAGCTTTCGTCCAAAGTTTTTTGCTGGATAAAAATGAAGAATTAAAATCCGAAAAAGAAAAATAAGATTAAGTAGATATTTAAAGATTATTTTAGTAGACGCTAAAAATAATTTCATTATTGAATAAATGCGAAATTTAATTTGAATATTGTAACAAAGACCTAAGTCGGTAAATTCTGTTTTATTGAAATCCTATTAGACATACCATAATGTTGAAATTTACGGCCATATTATATATAGTTTATAAAATTTTATTTAAACATAAATATCGCTACACCATTCTTGTGTGACGACAATAATGGAGATACGACATTTCTACTTTCGCTTGTTTAATAGAGTACTATTTTATTATGTCACAATGGTGACCGTTGAGTTCGTTACAAAATGAAGAAATGGTGGCTGATATGATCTAATAATATACATTATAGTGCATAATAGAATAAATGAAGGAATGAGGCGTCATTTAAGAATTCCATGGTGCTTTTTTTTTGCTGATAAAATTTAGTTTATGAGATATTGAAGTTCTTCTGGAAATTGTGACCGCTGTCACTTACGCCATTATAATCTTTTAAACTTTAACCTTAAAATAAATAGCCCAAGAACGAGATTTTTCATAAAACAGATTTGCGAAAAATGAAGCCGGTTTAGATGTTGTGCGTATCTACGAACCGATCATAGAGACGTTTTGCTTGTGACATTGACGTTGTGACAGATACGTACACGGACGAAACTGAGCCCGTGACAGGCCGTGGCTTACCAAAACTTTTTTTTTTTCACTTCCAAGAGCTGACTGGGTTTCTAGGCGTGTCTATTCTAAGGCTTTAACGTGTATTGAATCGGGAAGACACGAAAAAAAAGATCTAATGAGGCAGGGTATTGTTAAACCAAAACTAGCTACTATCATCATCATCCTCCTAGCCTTTGTCCCATATTGTAGAGAATGAATTCTCAATCGGGGTCGGCAACCTAAATCCCAAGATGTGGCGTAGGCACTAGTTTTTACGCAACTAAAACTAAAACTAGCTACTATAACAATTATAATAAATAATCTAGGACCATCAGCTCTGTAGGCTCACGAAGCCAACCGCATAAATGTAGTATAGGTATTATAGTAAATAAATGATCTACCATAATAAGCCACCATTTAACACTTAAAAAATGCCTAACCCATGAAATAAATATTAACGTCCCATAACGAGGCTCGCCGTAAGTGCGAAACCAAAAGAATCCGGGAAATCCAATTTCCGTGTTAAATAAATCAAACGATTTGCATAAAGTTAATGTGGTCGAAACACGAGCGGTTATAAGCGCGCCATATTCCTTTGAAAAATCATGTGGAAGAGAAAAAACTAAGAAAGTTCTCTTTCTTTTACGTAAAAGCCTGAGAAATGAATATAATTGGTGGTTTATGTAAAAAGCCACAATCGGTCATTGGGCGTGGTGATGTGACCAGTCGTATGGTACTACGAGTAGCTAAAATAGTCAAAAGCGAAAGATGGAACCCGTAGTGAACACTTCTAGACTAGGTGTGATTTTATATGACTACTCCTGTGATTCATCAGCCGATAAACGTCCACTACTGGACAAAGGCCTCCCCCAAAGTTCTCGATCGATCTTGCGCTGCCCTCATAAATTAAAACGTCGCCCGCTAAAAATATCGAAATGTTATAAAAACTCCAAAAAAGGAAGTGCTGTATACTTTAGCAGTATAACCATTTTTTTTCAAACTTATACAACCAAAACTGATTTTGGCACTTAATGACTGATTAACTTTACTGGAAAATAGCCTATTGTAAGCATATAGGTACTCCAATTAGCTAATGTCTTCATAAACCTCTCTGAAAAACTAGACCAAAACATTAACTGAAAACAATACACCAATTAAGCTAAATAGTCTAATCTACTGCTAACACCATATTAAATCACTTAACAATCAGTAAAAGGATCTAGAATTTTCGCGTGCGACTGTACTAATAAATTCAACCTATCAGCGAAGGAGCCATAAACACTTCGAAGCTTCCTGTACCTACTGTTGAATTATTTTTTTCAGTATAAACAGTAGGAAATCCGACTTAAAGATTAGGACTCAGAGAATGAAATTGATAACGACAAAAAATAAATAAGTATTACGTAATTCTTTTACATAGGTAATTTACGCGAGTTAAAAATGGTGCATTATGTTGTGATATAATAGGACTTGAATTGTACGGTTTCTCGTGTTTCGTTTATTCAAATATGTAGGGACAGAAGTGATCATGACCTTTTTTACTTCATAGTGTAGATACCTATAATGATCCAAATTACAGAAAAACAGTATAGCCTAAATAAATGCTTTTCTTCCGTCTTTGAGGGCTTAATTGAATCGAATTATGTAACTTTTATGTACAAGCAATTTGAATTTCCCTTGTTAAAGCGTTTTCCGTTGATCTAGTGATACTTATATGGATTTAGCACAGTTATAAAAAGTGCGTATTATAGTTTAGAACTATAATTACTTCCGTACAATTTTTTTGATTAGAACAGCTGTGAAACTGTAAATAACGAAATAAAAGTGCCATAAAAATGAGCAAAATTTCCACTAAAATCAAAATAAACTTTTATTTCTCGCGTCCATTTAATGAAAATTGAATTTTATCGCTTGAAGAACAAAACAGAAACGTTCTAAACACAAATCTTTTCAACCGTTTGAAAAATTGTACACCGAAATATTTCAGACCAATAGACTTTCCACTCTATTCTTTACCATGAAGGTTCTTTTTTTATTGTGTCGTAGTTTTGTACGCGGCAGTTTATCACTCGATAAAATGGCCGCTAACTTTTTTATTCTTATTTTTAATTAAACAAAACTGCCGGAGTTTTTCCTAACGAGTGGCTGAAAAACGGTCGTATGTATTCTGCCGTCTTAAAAATGGGTTTGAATGTGTTGGTGGCAATTGTGCGAGATGATCGTGTGGGGTTTTTAATGTAAATTATTGTCATTCGGGAAAAATGCAATTAGGATTTTTCTGACGGTTTCAAAATAGTAGGTATAACTGTAAATCAGCACCTCTAGCACAACTGTGACACGCGGCTCTTTCGGACGAGAAATATATAACCTATCTCTTTCTGTACAATACTGTGAGAGAGTGACGGTTGATACTATGTAGCGCGACAAGAGTCACGAAGGCCACGAAGCATAGTTGTGCTAGAAGAACAGAGAGATGGTTATGTGATAAACATCTAATATTTGCTACAATGCGAAGTTCTTACACATTTTTTTAATATTATATTTGTACTTAAAGCAGAGGCATTTTCCCCCGCAAGTCTTTTTTTTTATTGATTAGGTTCGGTTAGGCTAGATTTGTGTTATAGCATTCTAAAATGTTTTATGTTTCCAGAAAAAAAGCTTTCAATGACATGATATTTCTATGATAATTCGAAATAAAAAATATACAAAAATAAAAATTAAAAATTCGATAAAACGTTTGTCAATAAAACAAGGGTAATCCCTCGCGCTTCCCCGGGGTAACAAATTATATTAAAATGCCTTTAATGATCTTTTAAGTACAAAGTGGAATCGCAGCCTTGCACATCACTATTCTATATTTTTCGAGTCCAAGCACTCGCGAACGTTCCAAAACAAACAGTCGTACAGAGACATAACTCTCACAAATGGCGTAACTTGCCCCGTTAACATTCCACGCTAACGACCCCTGTGACGATTACTCTATGTTTTAATTGTTTTAACTAATTCATTCCCAAAAGTTTGAAGATAACCTCACACTTTTTGTATTTTGGTTTTCTGCTAGAAAACGTTTTTAGCTCCAATTTAGTCCATGTAATTCTTCTTTTCTTTCCCGTGTTTAATTCTGTAATTATTTACAGCATAATTTTGTTGATCTACAGCGCCAACTGTTGCTCAAGAACAAAGATGGTTCTATGTGATATGTTTTACTCGGCACAGCAAAATAAAAAAGTTATCTATGCGGACGAAGATGCGGGCACAACTTTTAGTTTGAAATAATGTTTTTAATTATATTTTTCTATTCGTTACTCATGTGAAAAAATATATGCTTTAAAATCGTTCATAGTTTAAGAAACTATGCATAAAGTAAAAATATCACGATTTTAAATCCGTAATTAACCCAAAAACTTGTTAGTAATAATGTAATAATAATAAAGTTTAATCACCTAATAATTTTAATTCGAAGCTCGTTTAAAAACTTGATCAAGAGACCTCACACTAAGAGTTTCCCTCCGATCCAAAATGCCATAACCGCCTAAACCTCCGGACTAAGTTACGACATTTTACTTACCGAATGTCGTAACTGAGTAAGAGGATTTAGTAATATAAGCCTTTTTTATTGTGAATTTGGTAATGTACGAAATAACATATTTCACTATAAATGGAGTTATGATTGTAGTTTTCACACGAGAGGATCGTTGTTCGCGTGTTTCTTTTTTTGGGTGAGCTTTATGAGGATATTTTTCATATAAATGCGATAACATTGTTTTCAACGGCTCTTTAATAATTAACAACATTTCAAATCTCCAAGTTTTAATACACTTCATTACATTGTTAACACAAAACCCAACTATTATTTTTATTTCATTATTTACGTAATCAGTTCATAAATGACGGAGTTGTGAGGTAATCATAAGAAATGCACGCAAATAGATATATTAAATAGTTCATTCAATAAGGATTTAATGTACAAACGATTCTGAGTAAGATGATCCTAAAACAAAAAAAAATGCAATAAATAACTTTTTTTTTAAAGACGTTTATCTACTGTAAAGAAAGGCATAAGCGGCATGTAGTACACCTTATTATGTATCCTTGAAAATTCTTTTACGTACTTAGGTACGTATATTTTGCCGCCGCAAAATTGCAAAAAAAACTGATCCCATGGCATTAAAGGACAAGGCCTAACCGCAAACCGCGCCAGTCTGATTATATTTAAATTTATCTTTATCAAATTAACGTTCGGACAAATGATACAGGTATAATAATGATATGTCCAATGCATCTTGACGTATTACACGTACGGTTAATATTTACGAATTTTGTAGAAAAATAAAGCATCTTCGCTTAGAGAACAAGGGAGTCATATCTATATCTTTCTTTTGATTCACACAAGTCAGGTAAAAAGTATTATTTAAAAAAGTATTGTGTTTATGTCTTGTATTGATTGTTTGGTCTTGTTTTACAAGTTCGAATGTATTGACGGCTAAAAAAAAACCAAAATAATTATTCATGTATTTTTTTTAAGCGCCCAGTAAATAGTAAAAATGTACTCAGAAATGCAAATTAGCGAGTTAGGTACCTACTACACCGTGCCGCTAATGGCCGCGATGAATTTATCCCGCGAATAATTTATCTGCCTCGTTTGTGGGGTACAGTCGACTAAATGGTACACTCGGCACAAATTATGGCTCAATTCGGAGCCGTTTATAATTGTTATTAATTAAATGTACAGTCGCCATGCTTCCGCGGACAGGAAGTCGCAGCGTGGGGATGCGCTAATAAGGTTGACCGAAGATCTGATCAGGATCACGAGAAACTGCTGTATAATAAATAGTACATTACTACAGACGTCCATAGAAAGGTTTTCCGGGTGAGTAGGTATAGTCAAAGTCAAAGTATTTATTTTCTGGAATTACGGTACATAATAGATATTATAAAATAAACGTAAGGATCAGCATAATTCACCAATTTAGTGGCATGCAAATATTTTATAAACACAGAATAGCCCCGCAGCAACCAGAACCCCGGCTCTCATGAGAACAAATTAATTGAAATATTCATTTAATGAGTAAAAACATTTGTCTTTAAGCCAATGCCTAAGTTTTATCAGGAATAATTTGAGTGGCAAAGCTCTTAAATCTAAAGGGATCCTGTTATATATTTTTCCAGACATCATTAAACATTTTTGTTACACTGAGCTGTCTTAGCAATAGGCTGTTTAATCCGAAGCAAATCTCTTTTACGCAATCATGGCTGTTGGACTGGCTTTTCAAATAACTGAGGATTATTTCGTACAAACTTAGCATGTTCATAAATATATAAACAGGTTACTGTGAGAATACCGAGTTTTTTAAATAGTGGTCTACAAGATTCCATCGGTATACACGGATAGTGATACGAAGCCGGCAAGCCCTTTTCACCACTAAGGCATGTATAGTGCTTTCTCAAACATATGCAATGAAATAAAAAATACACCACTAAAAAAAAACAGCTGTTTAGCCTGTTCAGGAACACAGACGCCAATGTATAAAAAAATTACTCCTCGTCTAGGGCCTTCAATTTTGTATGAAATTCCTTTACAGTTGTCTCGAGTTGTTCCGCCCGCAACGTGATACAACGCACGTAATGATTGCATGTTTGAGAAAACTCATTTTTTGAGGGAGTTTCCTATTCGATTCAATGAAAATACTTATTTCGCTCTTTTTAATAAGTAAATATAAATCAAGGTAATGCTGAATTAAGCTGTGCTAGTTTTATGGCTACTATATATACACTTCTTGATACATAAACACTAAAATATATAAAAAAACACCCAATACCAAGAAACGAAAAACATTAAAACAACCTGTCTACAAGTCTACCCTCTTTCACACCGAAACACCCCAAGAAATGAAAATAGTCGCATTTACCTACCAAATTACACCCCGAAAACTACCCTTAGGAAATCAGAAAAAATCAATTCCTAACAAATGGTTACCCCACAACATAACACCAAACATCACAAACAGGATTCGTGACCAAAGTACTTCTCTATTAAGATTCAATTTCGTCTGTAGTTTGTGGAAATATACATGGTATGCAGCGAAATTGGTATTGCTGTTATGCTAAAGGAATATAGGTTTTATGTGTATGGAAGTAAAGTGGAATGGGTGTGTGTTGTTAAATTGGGGAAGGCGAGGCGTAAGGACGTGTATTGAATATCTAATAGAGTGACTCGGATGAACGAAACATATTGGATATTTGATGCGGTAGTTTTTAGTGTTTTGGAAGTTTGGATAACTCAAGATTTAGGTAAGTACGCCATTTTCCTTATTCCATTCCGTACAAATACAAATTCTTTATTGGTAACACCAAGTTACATGTCAACAATTTTGAGCATAGGTACTTATTTTACAAATAACAGAAGGTTTTAACTTATAATTATCACATTGTCCAAATTATTCATAAGTTTCCCATGTATAATTTGCGAAAAATTACTTATACTGTTGAGTTTATTTCAGCTTTCTTCTCAACAGTAGTCTCCTCTTGTGAAATGCTGGTAGATTCAGACTAAAAGTGCCCTTGTGGCCTCCTTACAGAATAAACATTTTGACTTTTTTATTTTGATCCATCATAGCTACTTTTAGTTTTTAGGTTATTACACTAGTTAATGTTATAAAGGTGAAAGTTTGGGAGTGTGTTTATGTGCATGTCTGTTACTTCTTAGCGCTTAAACGGCTGGGCCAATTTTGATGATGGAAGCTGATACCCTGGGTGGAACACATAGGCTTCTTTTTATCCCGAAAAAATGTAGCGTTCCCGCGGGATAAGCGGGTAATACCGCGCGACGCCGCTAGTGTTCCATAACTCCATCAAAACACACGATTCCATACAAAATATTTGTAGTACAGGCTAATTTATATCCAAAATTATATTGTTAAATGGTGCTTCATTAACCCGCCCACGCATACAAAATCAACATAGGCCCAAGTCATAGATTAGCTGCACTTTTTGGTAACTCAACATACCGCATCCACATTTTCTAACATCAGCGATTTAAAACAATCACTTTGTACCCAAAAGTGCCTGTAATCTTAACATAGACGCCCAACTCCATAAGGTCCTATGCTTTATAGAAATCAAACGCTCTTAAGTCATTATAGACTAGCAAGTTACTCCTCAGAACTAAAAGGGCGTTTGTACATGAGGAAATCGATGAAGTTACGTTGTTTTTGAATTGTTTAACGGAGACTTATACTTTGGTGTTGGTTTTAAGTTGTTGGTAAGTTTTGATGGACGATGTTGATGACATAAATGGTTGACTAAAAATACTTGAAGCATTAGGTCCGTGTTTTGTGATTAAAGTATTTTTTCCACAAGAGTCCTCTTTATCTCATAGTATGTTTTTCCTCTTATTTCTGCTGTTTTGTGCGTTTTCTGTGATAAGTAGGAACTTAAATATTGTTAAAAAGGTAGGTACTCGTACTTATAGCTACACATCTGTTATGCAATTTTAAATGAAAACACGCTGTGTACCTATATTTTTTTATTCACTGCTGGACAAAGGCCTCACCCAAATTTCTCTACAACGATCGATCTTGCTCGACCCTCATCCAATTTCTGCCCGCAATCCTAACCAGATCGTCGGCCCACATTGCTGGGGGCGTTCCTAAGCTGCGTCTTCCGATCCGCAGTCGCCAATCAAGAAGCAGAAATCTTCTTGATTGGCGACTGCGGATCGGAAAGCGATCGGAAGATCCCAACGGCCATCCGTTCTACGAGACATTATGTGGGCACATTGCCACTTAAGTTTGGCGACTGTCTGAGCTATATCTACAACCTTGGTTTTCTTGCGTATCTCATCATGTCTATCGGCCGTTCTGATGATGAAGCAACTAACAAATAGGTATAGGTAAGAAAGAACGGTCAAATGGTGCTTCACAGAATCCTCTTTTTTTATAGAGAAACTGTTCACCGAATGCTTGGATGTCGGATGTCGGATGTCATACATTTTTCAGAAATCTTGAAAATGTCAACCAATAGGTGGGTGTAGGTTAGATTAGGTTAGATTTGTGTTATAACATTCCAAAATATTTTATCTTTTCAGAAAAAAAAAGCTTTCGACGAAATTAAATTTCTAACTATGTAATGAAAATTCGATGAATCTTTTGTCTACAAAAACAAGGATAAACCGGTGCTTTACGCATAGCTATGGAAAAAAATATAATAAAAAGGACACTAAAAGAGGTCACCATTTCTCATTTAGCTACAACAAGCCGTCATACTGAGTTTCGGTGTATTACAGTAATAATTAACTTAACCCTGAAGATGAGAAGATCCAAAATACCCGACATTAAATCTCCAAATTAATCGCATACTCAAATAAAGACTAAATATCCAGAATTGCCGGCCAAGTGCAGTCGGAGGCCACCTAAACTGAAATCAAGTCATTACTGCATGCCGGCCCGCAAAAAGCAGGCGGCTTGGTGGCCTGTTCCCAGTACTCTAGAGATGGGATGAAAGCCAAAACTTAAGGATTTAGCTGGAGAAAGTATTTCCCTTTCGGAGTTTTTTTAAGAAAGAAAAATTACTGTTTTGATGGCTCCTTATCCGTTCAAAAATGCTGATTGTTTTAGACATTTTTCTCTGTGATCTTGATCAAACATTTTTCGTAACATTGTATCAATGTTAGTAGCTATTGCAATTTATTGGTATATATTAGAAATCTATATTTTTCATTGATTATTTTTGTTTCAAAAACTACTCGAAATTGCCAAAATGCACACAGATAACTGTTTTTTTTTGTTTTCGACTGTACGCAATGAAAGCATGAAATAGCTATGTTACTATCCAGAACCCAGGGAATATATTTGTCATGGGTAAAAGTATACTATAGCCATCTTTGTAAGGGTAGCATGGACACCTACCCTTACACTAAAATTGGCTAAAATCCGTCCAGCCGTTTGGCTGTGAAGAGGGGACAAAGAAAACTTTACTAACAGATAGCGCTGCTCCGTTCGGTCATACAAATCCTGCATCACGCTCTCGAAAAGCACAACACTAAAGTAGCAACACAGTGTCAATCGCGGAATCGAAGCTCAGACAATCTTCCTTCACGTTTTGCTGCAGTGGTCTGGTATTTCCTTTCGTAAGCCACCACTCCCACATTACAATGTACGAGTAGCTAATAGAATTACAAAACTGACACGAACGTCGTAATTTACCCAACTGCGTTGAAAGCGCTAATGTGTTAGGACATGGCCAAGCCGAGTGGAAACTTCACACTTCATTTCACTTCGCTTGATCGGCAAACAGGCAATTAGTTAAACTAAACGCTAATTAACTTAGTATAAGATTGTCCGATGAACGGGATATAAGGTTCTTGGCAGGAGACCACGAATCGGACGAAGCAGCACGGTCCGCTCAACGGGATCACTTAAAAATTCCGAAGTTTTATCAATATTTCGAATTTCCAAAATTCTCGGACCGCAGGGCAATTTTTTCCGAAACCCTGTTTAATTTAAGACATGTAAACGTGCCATGATTGTTTTATGCAGAAGGTACGGTTGATTATAATTTCCTTTTTTGGTACCCCGCACCTCCACCAAATGTGAAGGGGTGCAGCTCAGTGGAAGTGCAAACAAAAGATAGAACTTGAATTATTATTTATTCAGAGATCAGCCACGATACAAGGCCTAAGCACGAATGCCCGGCTCCCTTGGTGTGTGACAGAGACGAACATAATTCTAATATTTAAATATATTTTTAATACCAAATCTAGTTGCCAGTTCTGCTGCAAACAACCAAAGAGATCCTTACAGTAGACTACAATACTCCCAAGTTTCATTTGTCCAAATGCATCATCATTCCGGATTTTCATAATTCCGAAAACTGATAAAATATTTAGTTTTTTTGGGATATCACATAACCCTACCCTAACCTAAATATAATATGTATTTTATGATATATGGAAAAAAATATCCTTTCGCGTTTCTAACTTCGGAATTAAGTGATCCCAATTTTTTTGATTATTGGGGTTACTTTTCCGTGGTCGTTACTAAAATTGACTATAACTGAGGCATAACAAAAGAAACGGTCTTCTAAGATTTCTCAGAATACTTTATGTCGATTAGATGTCGTGATAATGACTCGATTATGGCGATTTCCTGCGATTGGCTACGATTGACTGATCGGCCTTAATTTCATAATTACGGACAATATCTATTGCATATAGAATCAGTATGTTTGTGTGTTAAACATGTGTGTTTAAATAACTCACGCCAAGATAAGATAGCTTCCTAAAAAATATTAGTAGTACGTAAGTATGATTATCCATGCACTTTAGACACTTATTACTTTTTTTATTTAGACTTAGACGTCGTCTTACACTTTATTAGCAAAGTGAGACATCACGATCATGTTTTTAATCTCCATATGCTTGTATTGCGTTGCGTATATTTCAATTCAAACAGCGACTACTTAAACTCTTTCAACCTAGGGGATCGAAAACCGTTTCTTTTTTGTCATAGTAAAAGCGTCTTAAACCCGGTATTACTATGAAAAAAATACTGTTTTTGATTTACTTTCAACTTTGATAAATGCCTTCACCGACTAATCAAGTATTTTTGCTTTTCACAAGCAAAGTCGGGCTGGAACACTAGTCAATAATTGCCCGTCGTCACCTTGCCATCGATAAAGAATGACAGTTTTTGTGCCCGTTCATAATGTCATACTTAGCTTGGGAATCGTATGAGGAAACAAATGAAGTATTAAATTACTTTCAGACATGAATTATGAAGAATTATTACATAGGAAGACTATATATACCATTACAAATAGGTGCATCGTAAATATTACTGATTTATAAGTTCATAAAGTTGCATAAAGAAATGTTAATTGTGTGATACTGTTGATATTATTCTCTTACTATACTCTAATAGACGGGAAAAGGAAAAAATAAAGACCAACACGGACATATATGGAGGAAATAAAAGAAAAAAATAAATGCTTCATCAAGTTCATCATATAAAGAAGTAAAAAAAAGCGGATTAAAGACCGATAAGAGCTCTCAAATGTATGATTATGATGACTACTCTAATCATTGCATCGACGAAGCGGTTGGCACAGCGGTAGAGCAGCTGCTTACTGAGACGACAGTCCTGGGTTCGAATCCCGGCAAGGGCAAATATTTGTGTGATGAACTCGATATTGTACCTGGGTCATGGTCATGGATCTATATAAGTATGTATATCGTCGTCTAGTGTCCATAACACAAGCTTAACAGAGCTTACTGTGGGGCTAGATCGATTTCTGTGAGGTTGTCGAGCATTTATTTATTTGAATGCTAGTTATTTTTAAATATTTTTTGTACCTACCTATGGATTCCGAGGTAAATGCTAATTTAATTTAATTTTAATCCTAATTTCGGCAAAAAACTGAATTTTACTAAAATGCTTTTTATAGTATTTTTTTAGACCATTTAGTTTGTATTTGCAAGTTGACATTAAATAGATAGAATTATATTGTTAGGTAGGTACGTGGAATCTTATTAGAAAATATAAAATATATCTGTTAGACATAAGGACAAAGTGGATGTTTAAACACACTTTGTCCTATATCATATTTCTTAGAAAATATAGGAGACATTTCAGACTCAATTTTTTTTTTTTCACTTTAAGTAATTAAAATAGTCGATTAAACAATTTATCGATTGTCATATCGACTAGGGGCAGCCCTAATTCGTTTTAACCAATCGACGCTGTTGCGGGAAGTACATTAATTAGTGAATTCGTGCGAGTACAATCGGGATCACAAGTGTTATAGTTATTGGAAGATATTGGTTCTTAAAATTAGCCAAAGAAAAGTTACATAACTATTTTGACCACTTTTCTTTTATTTCACAAATACTCATTGTCATGTAATTTTATAAGATAAGATAAAGAATTGTTCATTGCACAATTAACAACAAAAAATTTAAAAATGTTTGTATGACCATGAAACCAAATGTCCTTTCGATAGTCCTTGCTGCGAGGATCCAAAACCTGCAGTTCACTCCTCCTCTCCATGGTTCCTCCGAAATGCCCCTCCAAATTGACAGCTCGCAATAATAGCGGCTGAAGGGATCGCCCTCGAAACTTTATTTATAAAAAAATGTCATTGGTTGACACCTTGTCAGTGTCAAAATATCGACGGTTTGACACTGTATTTCTGAATACTCTTAAGTTTCACAAACACTTGAGCATTTTGTGTATCGAATGCATACATATACTAAACTTATAATACAAAGAATTCTAGCCACCAACGGCACAAGGTATTTGTCTTTATGTAAAAACTATGAATGTTCTGCAGACTGAGTGGCAGTTTACAAAGATAAAAATCATCGTCCACAGAGGTCACGAGGGCCCTAATCTAAGTCTCTATCCGCGAAAGCGCTAAAATCATACTCGTAATGGTGTTTATGGGCGACGGTAGGTAATCGCTTTCCATCAGGCGATACGTTAGCTCGTTTGCCCCCTATGACATAAAAAAAAAAGTTCCAATACCGTTTTTGACGCCAGCTGAAATCAGCTACTCGTTATGAAATGTCCAAAACGATTTGTTAGTATGAAGTTTCTATGAAGATACTAGATTATGACGTCATAAAAATCTGTAGTCAAAACACGTCTTCTTAGTTTTTGTCCAATTAAAAATAGTGCGATATCTAAAAGTTTGTGGTAGTTCATTGGGTTCTGTGTATTTTAGAACGTGTGTTTAGTGGTTTCAATATAAATAAATAAATATCGGACAACCTGACACAAATCGATCTAGTCCCAAATTAAGCTCAAGAAGGCTTGTGTTAAGGGTACTAGACGACGATATACGTACTTATATAGATAAATATATACTTAAATACATAGAACAACCATGTCCCAAGCACAAATATTCGAGTTCATCACACAAATATTTGCCCTGGCCGGGATTCGAACCCGGGACCGCCGACTCAGTAGGCAGGTGTCTACAAACCAAGCCAAACGCGTCGTCAAATTACAGTTTATTTCCGCTATCGTCAAATACCGTATAGGCTTTCGTGTGATAGTTTAGTTAACACTTTCGTGCGGGACCGTACGGCAGTTTTTGTCGTCCGAACCGGCAGCGATCTGGGATTCCGGCAGAGTTCTCGGATCGCATAAAACAGAACACCTTCCGGTTGGTGACCGTACGACTAGTCGTGCCGAGAAGTCTACCTCGCCCTTTTACATCTATATTACTATAAAATATTTAAAATCAATTGCCTATGGAAAGGGGTTATTATTTCTGGAAAAAATCTTAACAGCACGATGCAGGAATTGTATTTGGCAGCACCGGTACACGCCAGGCTAGAGCGCTTGAATTAACTAATCAAATATAATGTTAGTTAGCGTAGAATATAATTATGTAGTTGTAGTGCAACTGTTTGTATTAAATACTTAAAATAGGAAGAGTAGGTATAACAATAAATAAATATCATAGTAGTATAAATTATAATAATGTATAAAGAGTGCGGTCTTCGCCAACAAACTGCATTGCAGTTTGGCGAAACATATAAAGTGTACCAGTTTGTAATTTTTTTAGCATAATAAATAAAAAAATAAAAAAAAACTGGCTGTCAAAAGCCCTGAGATCGATAAATGTCTTTTTGCAGAGCTGTATGTGTATGTGATGTATATATCATCATCATTATCATTATCAGCCAAAAGACGTCCACTGCTGGACATAGGCCTCCCCCAGAGATCGCCACCATGACCGGTCCTGCGGACATACGGAACTGAAACGTGGTCGCTCACGATGAGCCTTATAAGAAGGCTCAAAGTCACTCAGAGAGCAATGGAGAGGGCTATGCTCGGAGTTTCTTCGCGAGATCGAATCAGAAATGAAGAGATCCGTAGAAGAACCAGGGTAACCGACATAGCCCGAAGGATAGCAAAACTTAAGTGGCAATGGGCAGGGCACATCGCTCGTAAAACCGACGGCCGCTGGGGCCATCGAGTTCTTGAGTGGCGACCACGCACCGGACGACGCAGCGTGGGTAGGCCCCCACAAAGTGGACTGATGACCTGGTGAAGGTCGCTGGAGTCCGCTGGATGCGGGAGGCACAGGACCGGGCGTGGTGTTTTTAAGTAATATTATATAATTAGTGATGACGTGATATGGCTCCTTTTCAGTTCAACAATGCTGATAGTTTTAATTTTTTTTCTCTATGATCAAACATGTTTCTTGACTTTATATTACCTATCAATGTTACTACTTAGAACCGGGCTATTGAGATTTATTGGTATAAATTTGAAACCTACAGTTTGAATTTTGCATTGATAAAGATAATTTTTGTTTCAAAAACTACTCATACTTATCTCATGCAGAAAAAGCATGAAATGTTAATAAATATTTCTTGTTTAGTGATTGTTTTTACTATATGTCAATGACCAACTTACGTTTCAGTAGTTCAAAAGATACATTTAAAGCTAGATGGCACACCATATAGGTTCCCCATAACCTTATTCCCAAACAAAAACTATTAGCCACAGTATCCTGTATAAAATAATCGATATCTAAGATCGTAAATCATTATAATGGCGATTATAGGTATCGGAAAGCGATACGACGGCAAAAACGCGAGCAAACTTCATTTACATAACTTGTTTAACTAATTGGTGAAAGATTTTTTGTTGACTAATTGTGTAGTGTAAAATGGGGCTATGGCGCGTGAAAATGGATGGAAAGCGTGACAATGTTATTATCATTTCACCTTGGTATAAGATAATCAGGTGTGGCACTCCGGGTGGTGAGACTTTGTACGTCACTGATTAGTTGCAGCATTATGGTAACAAAATAATTATAAGGAAAAATATTTTGCCGCCAGTCGTACAAAAAATAATAATTATACATTTATGCATTATATCGTAATAATTGATTTAAAACACTCACTATTTTATGACATTCATACAGGTAACAAGGGAATCGGGGAGTATAATGATACACCACTGGCAACACACGAACGGATTGACAGAACTAACCAACCAATCATAGCGTGATGACGTCAAAAGTCTTCCCTGTAATTCCGGAGTGCCATTCCGTATTTTATACCATGATAGAGTCTAAAATACATATTTATATCGATACGTATAGGAATCGGACGAAACCGCAAAACGTACACACTTTTCGACCGAAACAACATTTTCCCGCAAAACAGTGCAAAAACCGTAAAAACCGCCTAGTTAGTACCACACTCATTACCGAAACCGTACTCGTTAATGTTACGCGGTAACCGTACACCACAATTCATTATTTAATTACTATAGTTCCACAAACTACATCGCTAAATACGTGCGTCACGAAAAAAAGGTAAAATTAACTAGCAACACTGAATTACGCTGCCGCGGTACGCACACCTTTTTGCCACTGGCAACTGGGCGTGCCGCCATTACAGAAAACAAGATGGCCGTCGAATAAAAAAAAATATAATCGCGCGAAATAATTGCTCCTAAATTGTTTCATTACTTCACCTGCCTTAAATTGACACCAATAAATTATAAGACATTCGATTTTCAATCTTAGCTTAAGTATGTAAAAGCTATAGGGCGTTCAGTGATGTGTTTTTGTAAGTTTGTGCGCTTGTAAGGGAAATGAGCAAGTGTCATTCTGTGAATTATATAACTTTTATCGAGACTACAAGTTTACACTTCGAAAGATAAGGTCTATAATTGATCGAAGATGATTCGAGAGTGTGAATAAATATTGCAATATTCGCTGCAAAATAACTAGTAATTATGTTGTCAATTCGCATTTTTATTTTTTAAATGGACACGTTTTAGTAGACGGGTTCTGAGTATTAAAAATAAAAACAAGTTCTTTATGATATAATTGGTCTTGTTACCGTAGGCCTTTTCAATTTCATTGTGTCATTAAGTTTTCTTTTTACGTATTTTATTTATAAGCGGCGTCCATTAAACAATTTCGTCGTAATTTTTAAAAATTGTCGCCACAGTTCAATAGTGATAAGTGAGAAAGAACTAGTTAATTCTTTTATTCAGTAACGTCTGGCTTTGACTGTTGTCAAGTTCAATCCCAAACAGTAGACTTTCTTGGAAACTTTCCTACGCGCATGAAGACAAAAACAAGTGTTTTGCATATTGAATAAGTGGCGGCAAAATACTAAGAACTGCAATAACCATTCAAAATACGTTATCAAGGATTTTAAACAATAGCTTTTCCTCTTGATATTTTCTTATGCTAAATCTACTATGCCTATGCAGTTGTAGTCTTCGACCTATTCGCGAAAAAAAAACAGCTGTCAATAATGTCAAATTAAAAAATGAAGCTCGTCGTCGTCGTCGTCGAAGCAACGTCATTCTTTTTTTATTAGTCACCAGACTAAAGTAACCTTTCCATTGTGTCATAGTTTTGGTGTTACTACATTTAAGAATGAGTAAATTTTATAAATTAATAATAAAATAATTAGTAATCTCAGGAAAAACATAAAAACAGTGATTCCGTCCCTTTTCTAAGCGGAATACAGAAAAGTAATGAAATTGTAGTGTTAAAAACATAATGTTGACAATTCCGAAAGCAACCATCCATACTTAATATTATAAATGCGAAAGTGTGTCTGTCTGTCTGTTATCTCTTCACGCTTAAACCGCTGAATCGATTTTGATGAAATTTGGCATGGATATAGTTTAAGATCCGAGGAAGGACATAGGATAGTTTTCATCCTGGAATTTCTCCCTAAAAAGATTGAAAAGTGAGTAAGTAATTCATGATGACATTGATGACCCTGTAGAAAATGTAATGATTAGACTAAAAGTACAATTGCTCTTACATTTGCTTAGGCGTTTTTAATAATCCCTTTTATTAATTAAGGTGATTAGGTGGATATCTATCGTGTTGTATGAGGTTGCTTCCATACTTCCAAGTTCCACGCGGACGTAGTCGCGGGCAAGATCTTAAACCATCTCCATGCCAAATTTCATCAAAATCGATTAAGCGGTTTAAGCGTGAAGAGGTAACAGACAGACAGACACACTTTCGCATTTATAATATTAGTATGGATTTCGATTAAAATGTACTGAGATGACAAATGTCACACGTACAAACTACAAAGCTAGTCTATAGAATGTGTAGTTACCCAAGGAAGTGGAATCTCGAAAAAAATAAATTGGCTTTCTAATATAGATTAGCTTAATGTATGTCTGTTTCATTATCCAGTCTACCTTAAACTGACAATCTAGCCTGGAAGAAACTTCCTAACATTAAGTCCCTAGTCTAATTACGAAGTTACAAAAGAAAACGTAATGGGAGGTAATTTGACGATGTCTACTGTCATTTAAAACAAATAGAACTGGGATCATGACAATGGGCAGTAAGTCAGTGAGTTTGAGAAGTCATTGTCTGTCATTCAGCGCGGTTGTGACACCTGTCAACTGTCACGCGTAAAAAAATGTTAATATCTGGTAATGTTTAACACAAGTTTTTTTATGGCAAGCTTTTATGTCGTATTTGCGTAGTAAATCTTAAAATGGAGAGGCGTTATGCAATTTTGTGACTAATGAAGATCAAACATAGGTAGGTGTGACGGGCTGACTACGCGTCGCAGCCGCAAACCGGTTATATCATATTATCAATAACCGGTTTAACTACTACTACAAAAAATGGTTTTACATTCCCTAAAATAGTAAATTAATCACAACAAGACCAATTAAAAGAAAATAATAACGACACAAAAAAACGTACTCATTCATTGAAAAAAAAACTATATAATTATGTCACCATTAAAAACGTCCGACGGAAGAGCGGCATAAGTTCAAAAACAAAAAAATAAACAATAAATTAATTTATTCGTATATAATTAGCAGAGACAAAATTTTATTGTTCCGAGCCGTTAAAAATTCATTGTTTGTGCATTTTTTTCCTTTACGTCAGTTTATACGAATTCTTTAATTAATTTGCATAAGCTTAAGCTTAATTGCTTTATAACAATAAACTATAAAATGATTCAGTATTTATTTATGGGTGTGTTTGAGACATCCAACGATGGAAAGGAACAAAGTGAAAGTACTTGCGCACCGAGGGTTCCGTGAAGTCTATTTTGTTTTTATTTCTACTCTGTCACGTACAAAGAAGGGTTAGAGTAAAGTTAAGTTAGAAGTTACAGTATGGGGTTCTTCAAGAGGGGAGTAAATAGGTTCTTAAAGGGTGGGCAACGCGCGTGTGATGCTCCTGGAGTCGTAAGCGTTCATAGGTTGCGGTAACTAGCACATCAGTAGGGCCGAATGCTTGTTTGCCACCAACGTAGTATGAAAAAAGTGAATTTCGTAAATTTAATGTCAATTTTTTTTTATGTTAGTACACACCATATTTTTATTAAGTCATTGATACAAAGATCAAAGCCGAAAGAAAAAATGAAATGAGTTGCTTGGTGGAAGAGTCCGGGAATCGAACCCGGTATTCTGGATTGCCGGGCGGATTGCTGGACCGGACTAACTCATTTTAATTTTTCTTTGAAAAACTCGTTCTAACACGTGTTGAAAATGATCGTAGGTATCCTCGTGTTCAATTCATAACTTAAGTTATACAGGGCATAGAAAATAACACAAAAATTCAAACTCTACTGTTTTATTTATAAGTATTTATTCGTTTTGTTAGTATAATGTCTAAGATTATTCTGTTGGCAACGGAACAGCTGTTGGCTATGATTGAATAAATTGAATCTATTATAACATACTAGCTGCGCTGCGCGGCGTTACACGCTTATCCCACGGGAACACAAATTTTTTTCGGGATAAAAAGTAGCCCATGTAAATCCAGGGTGTCAGCTACCTTCATACCAAAATTAATCAAAATTGATCCAGCCGTTTCAGTGTGAAGGAGTAAAAAATATACACATAAGCACACTTACTTCATCTTTTTTGTGTGGATTGGATCGTTGTCGTTAAAAGGCATCCTAGTTAAGTTTTTAATGGTACTATTGTTAAAAAAGTGAGTGCAATACTCGTCATAAACTTCGTGTTTGGCGAAATTTGTTGTAAAATGTGTACCATGCTTTTTTGAAATAAATAAATTAAAAAGCAAATAAATTAAAAAAATTAAAAAAAAAAAAACAAATAAACTCGCTTTTATAATTATTGTGAAAAGTTTTTTTGCGGCTTCACATGAAGGTACCTAGAATTGTTTAGCAGTTATTTTATCATATACTATCCATAGCTGCGAGATGAAATAGTCACGAGTGTCTTTTTGCTTTACAATATTATTTATAAAAGTAGCTATAGAATATCTTTAGATGCCCGATACCTACGTCCGAGTCAAGCTCGCGCGCGAAGGATTCCGTACCATCAAATAAAGCAACTGGCCGTATGGCGCCAGATAAGGTGCAAAGTTAACGCAACCGATCGCGTTTGTTGAATTTGAGTCCCACTTAAATATTTATTTTATTCTGTTTTTGGTATTTGTTGTTATAGCGGCAACAAAAATACCTACATCATCTGTGAAAAGTTCAACTGTCTAGCTACCACGGTTCATGACATACAGCCTGGTGACGGACGGACAGACAGACGGACAGCAAAGTCTTAGTAATAGGGTCCCGTTTTGTAGTTTTTGTACCCTTTGCGTACGGAGTACGGAGTTTTTATATGTTAAGTTACAGCCATTTCTTTTCATCATTGTACCTACATACTAGTTTAAACTAGTTTAGATAGAAGTCCTACAAGATCACAATCAGTAAAGCAAATGAGAGTACATTTCTTATTTCCCGACTTTGAGCGTATTAGGACTATTAACACTATTTGTTAACGACTGTTAACGCTCTTAAAGAAAGAGTACACAATAATAATCATATTCCGTGGTTTTCGGTGCAAAAATGATTTAGGAGCGGACAGTAGGCGTCAAATCATTCATGCAACAAAATCCCCGGGGTTTGATAATAACAAAAAATAATTATAGTGAAAGATGCAGATTGTAGAGTAGAGAATATCATATTGCCATAAATAGATATATGTACTTAGCAACATTAATACAAATGACCTCTATACGGCTAGAGTAATAAAAATATTGTAAAGATAACGAAAGCATTTAAAGAATGTTACCTGTACATACCTCTAAACTTTGGTTGGCCTTAAGTCGCCCTCATAGATATACGACAGTTCGTGACCACTCAGAACGAGAATTGGGTTAAATAAATAAATAAATAAATATCAGACAACCTCACACAAATCAACCTAGTCCCAAATTAAGCTCAAGAAGGCTTGTGTTATGGGTACTAGGCGACGATATACATACTTATATAGATAAATAAATACTTAAATACATAGAACATCCATGACCCAGGCACAAATATTCGTGTTCATCACACAAATATTTGCCCTTGCCGGGATTCGAACCCGGGACCGTCGGCTCAGTAGGCAGTTGCTTAACCACTGCGCCAACCGCGTCGTCGTCGTCGTGGGTTATAGTAAGAGACTTCGTGTAACATTGATTACGCACGAGTGTGATGTGACGGACATAACACAACCAGCTATATATGACTATAGTCATCATTAGACCCTTATTGAACGAGTGATATAGAAAATTCTACTAAAACTGAACATAACTACAAAATTTGAGATTCTTAGCTTCAATATTGGCTGAGATATCGCCACTTGATCGAAAACTCGTATAAGACATAAGACTTCTTCCCAGTTTTCTAATTTTAATACTTCCGCAGTTTTTTTTTCACACAGCAACAAATGCACGTAGAAAGAGCATAATTTTCAATAACAAAGTCGTAAATATGATAATACATTATGCTAAATTACTATTACCACGAAATGGCAAAACCGCACCGCTTTATATTCCAAATAAATTAACCACAAGACAGGAAAACGCAAGGAATCTTTCTTGCACAACCGTATTGATGAGAATTAAGTATTTAATGAATGAACGAATATGAAAATCAGTAAGCCTAAATGAAAAGAATCCTTTAAAAGATCTTTAAGTAACTTTGCCGTCGGTCGCGATAACACAACTTCTGTTGTCCATTTTATCTAAGTTTTCTTAAGAATTGGTTCCTAATGAGAATGAAATAACTATTTCTAATGAGTCAATGCAACCAATGAATCTAATTGGATGTTAAACAAAAAGTATTATCCTTAGCGTTCTTGTTGGTATGTTTCCAAGTACCTAAATTGGATCAGACAAACCACTTATAAACTTGAAACCACAACAGTCATAAAAACCGCTTAATTGATTCCAGTGATAATTATGTCGTCATGTAAGGAGTTAATAATCAAGACTACAAATCTCAGTCCAAATAGAAAGCGTATAAAAAAAATAAAGAACATCAAGTGCATACTGTTGATTTAGATCAAATAAATTAAGATAATCTACGAACCTACTGATGAATCACTTATTTAATCCACAATGAAAAGATTACAGATTAAATATCACACTTAAAAAAAATTTCTTCTTAATGTTTCTACTACTCTAGGTTCAGCAATTATTGTAATAAACGTTCGAAAAGTAAAGAAGAAAAGGGTACCTGAGCTTGGTCTGTCACTGTATCTTGTGCAGTAGACCCACGCTGGCCACAGATTAGCGCTGCTCCCTTGGCTGTTCGCTTCAGTGCTGCCACACGTAGAAGGAGCACCGCTGGACGTCGAAGATACTATGGAACTGGCAGAGTCAGGCCTTTTGGCTTCAACAGGTTTCGGAATCTCTTTCTCCTTCTGAACTTCCCCAATTTGAGATACAGTCTGTCTCAAACCTCCCAGAGGAGGCAATCGGTTGAAATCAGGCTCTTTGGACTTCAAATAATCAAAACTGTATTTTTGGAAATCATTCTGCTTCGATAAATCATAAGGTTTGTAGAGTATGCTATGATTAGGCCCGACGGGTTTTGGTCCTTCGATTTTGCTCGTTTTTCTTAAAGCGTTCGAACCAAATTCAGGGTGTAAGATGTTGTTTATGGAGAAATTAATCGGTAAGGTTGGCTGTTGTCTTTGATTCCTCTTCTCTGGGTCGAAATCTTGATTGATAACTGGCTTGACATCAGGCGTTTCGGGTCTGTAGTAGTTCTGGTATTCTTGAGGGCTTGGAGGCGGTGAATTTGGTTGGACTTTGACGATTGTCATCGGAGTATTGCGCTCGTACCTTGGTTCAATCGTAGTACAGGTGTATTGGCTTGGTTGGCAGTAGGAAACCAGATTCTCTGCGTGGGGAGCCGGCACTCTCGCGACAGGACCGGGGCTGTTCGCCTGGTTCGGGCTGCAGCGATCTTCAAAAGCCATGATAACTTATTCAACAATCACTCAATGTCTTTAAATTATACAGTCGAAATGTCACAGCTCACTTTTAACATCGATTTATGCGTGTCAGTTTGAAATTCAAATATGGAACACGGCTGTCAGTTTGACAGATGGAGCGACTGCGCACGGCCGCGGCGCTCGACTGACTGAGCTGGCAAGAGGACACGCCCCTCAACAAACAAGCTTTTTTTCACCCTACCCCCATCAGTTCAGTAGGCGTCATCCATTTAAGTCCCAACGCTTTCGAATGTTCCTTATCTCTCTTTAACTTACGGGTTTTAGTAAAGTAAGAGCAGTACGGGTGTAGCAGTTGATTTAACGTGATTGTGTATTTAGTGGGCTCGGAGGATTTGTGAATTCTGTTGTAAATTGGCGGTATAGCTCTTTTGCGTTCGTAATGTATCAATATCGGCCTTTTGTACTGAATTTCAATTAGAGACTGACAGAATTATTATATTGATAGGCGTTTGATGAATTATTGAACGTTTTCTTTTTAAATGTCATAGCGTAATTAAGTTGTTTTGGTATTTTTAGATATTTCTTGTGATCATGTTTTTGTTCTGGATATATTGTAGTGATATTTTAATGTTTTCGTTAAGTGTTTCTTTGATTCTTTAAAAAAAAATTATAATAAATAAGTAGTTTATAACCGATAATTGGTTATTTTAGTTTACAAAGTATTCGACTAGTAATTAACAGTTATTAATAATATTTCATAGAAAAATTCTCCATAAAAAACTGAAATAAGTAGAGTACCTACAAATTTTAAATAATATGCGCGCGGAACTTATCCCTCTACTACTGTAAACGCGAAAGTTTCTGTAGATAATGTGTGTGTATATATGTTTGTTACTTCTCCACGCCGAAACGGCTGGACGGAAATTTTGAACAGAGATACTTTATAACCTAACACATATCTAGACTAATTAGGCTGTTCTTTATACCTAAAGGTTAGGGTTTGCGTTATAATTTAACATTCTAAAATATTTTATGGTTTTAGGAAAAAAATACTTTTGATGAAATGAAAATTCGATGTAACTTTTTTTTTTCATCGTAAGCATTTTTTTTCTCAAACCATGACGTAGGTATGTGCGTTATTGTCATATGAAAGCTGTTTCTAGCGCCACTATCCTCGGGCAAAACCGCAACTTGTTAACCTATAAATAGTAACATACCAAAAAAAAATCTTTCATGTGCTTGTGGTATGGAACTCTCGCTCTGAGAGCCTAACTCGCTCTTAGCCGTTTTTTTAATAAAAAAAACACTAAAAGCAACTTGCTTTTAAAAGTGTCTGGAAACACCGAAAGTATCAGAACCCACTCGTGCGCATGTTAACGATCCATTGTCTCTGGTTTTTGTGATTTTTTGACTTACGCGCGTTTACCCTGCGGCCGTACAAAAATATACGTTTTTTTGTGTCTGTGACAAAGATATGTCACAAAGAAGGAATTATTTTGAATTATAGGCAATTATAGTTTCTAGAGAGTTTAATACGATAAGGCAAAACTAGGCATCTTGAGTTAAAAAGATAATCAAAATATTATTTACAAATTTATGAAACATCTAATGACTCATTTTTTTTTAATGTGGAAACAACATTTTTTATATTAAAGCATTAATACAAAGATCAAAGCTCACAGAAAAATTGAAATGCGTAACCTGGTGGGAGAGACCGGGAAACGAACCCGGCACCTCTGGTTACGCAATTCAATCCTTTTTTAGGGTTCCGTAGCCAAATGGCAAAAAACGGAACCCTTATAGATTCGTCATGTCTGTCTGTCTGTCTGTCTGTCTGTCCGTCTGTCCGTCCGTATGTCACAGCCATTTTTTTCCGAAACTATAAGAGCTATACTGTTGAAACTTGGTAGGTAGATGTATTCTGTGAACCGCATTAAGATTTTGATGCAAAAATAAAAAAATAATAATAAATATTGGGGGCTCCCCATACTTAGAACTGAAACTCAAAATTTTTTTTTTCATCAAACACATACGTGTGAGGTATCTATGGATAGGTCTTCAAAAATGATATCGAGGTTTCTAAAACATTTTTTTTCTAAACCGAATAGTTTGCGTGACAGACGCTTCCAAAGTGGAAAAAAGTTGGTCCCCCCCCCTCTAACTTCTAAAATAAGAAAATGAAAAATCTAAAAAAAACATATGATGTACATTACTATAAAAACTACCAACGAAAATTGTTTTGAACGAGATCTAGTAAGTAGTTTTTTTTTAATACCTAACTTTGCAAGTTTGCACCTAATTTATATGGGGCGCTATACATACCAGGTGCAAACTTAACTTAAACACTTAGGGATGGAAAGTGTTTGTACGGAACCCTCGGTGCGCGAGTCCGACTCGCACTTGTTCTACTCTATCACAATCATGGCTTGCGTAGTGGGTACTTAACTAGTGTAGTATGGTTGCAATTTTCAGTTGCCTACGGCAATACTAAAAATCAAAATAATAAAAAACTAATATTACACGAATAAAAGTGAAGTAAAGGAGCATCTATTCCCACTAAGCATATGACTTTTTTTTTCTTCATACATTTGCACTCCACCCTAATGTGCAGCTATCCAGTGTACCGAAGTTGGTTAAAATTTGTCCAGTCGTCTCGGTGTTCTGAGAGGATAAAGAAATGATGACCAAAAGATGACGCCAGACTTGCATGGTGCTACGGCCCATACTAAAAACAAAAGGATCCTGCATCGCGCTATTAGGATTTTTCCTAAAATTTTCAATACAAATGTAGATGGATGTAGCACGTATGTTTAAGAACTCATTTTAGAATTTATCGAGCACAAAATGCCTCTAGGTCTGCTAAACTTGTACCATAAATTTTCCACTTTCCTTCCATAGACAAAAAATCCAACATGGCGCCGCTAACAAGCTTGGCTGTCAGCTTTGCCGCCTAAATAGCTGTCAGATGTCAATCCGCCGCCATTGCTGCGATGCACCTTAGATTTAAACAGAGGGCTCATTTTAGGATTCCTTTCTGATCCACATACTCTCATTCCGATACACATACTTATATAGATAAATATATACTTAAATAATATATATACCTACAACCATGACCCAAAGGGATTTAAACCCGGGACCGCTGGCTCAGTAGGCAGGTCTCTACAAACCGAGCCAACCGCTAGACATTAGACTATTATACATAGATATATGATCTCTATTATATTTGAAGTGAAAATATATCGTTATCGCAATTAACGGTGTTTACATTAATATTGTTTTATTACCTTCAGTTAGTAATTTTTCAAGAACTTGACGATGAAGTTCCATTTTGTGTGAAATGTTTCAAAATCGTGTAAGTTCAAATTATTACATCACTCCATGTATATTATAAACAGAAAAAGACATTAATTCCTGAGCGTTTATTTATATAAAACAGTGAACTTTCTGTATCAAACTCTGTGCCTTGCCTTTGATGCCGACGACGTTTGTTTTTAAAAGCTGTTTGAGCAATTGTTATTCAAATTAGTTTTGTTGACTGGCTGAGTTAGACGTTTGTTTGATGTGGTAGCAAATTGCGTTTCCGATGCCGTATTACGGTGACAACCGTAATGCTGGATGTATCTGTAATTCTCGTGTAATTCTAGTGGGAGTTAAATTTGTATCAACCACGCATTTGGGTAAGGAACAAAAATTTGGACGTAATTTATGCGTTAGTTAGTCTTAGAAAAAAGCGATCGGAAAAAGTTGCGTTGTGCGTCAAAAATTAACGACATAATAATGAACCTCAAAACGGTACATTATTCGATGGTTAATTTGTCGTCGCACAATTGAAACATTGATACAAATTTTAATTAAATGAGTTAAGGTAGTAAACTTTTTGGTCTTCACCCATTTGGCTGTACAGCCAAACATCTTAACGACGGCCTGTTAAATAGGCATCCGATCGATTTTTGTTATTTGAGCTGTCATTATTATTATAAACTTATTAAGTATGTCCCACAGCTGGGCAAAGGCCTGAATTAAGGGGTTTTACCTTACAAACGGTCTGGTAGTTTTGAATTTTTGATATGTTGTCTAGGATGGTTAGTCCTTATTCACTTTGCCCGTGGGTTTAAATGTATGAGTTAAAGGGTTTAAATTTATAATATTTAATTACAGATGCTTCAAATATCAGAAAAAGACAAACTAGGGCTCCGGTCATCAGAACTTATGGATAAGGCTATTAGAGAGTGCAAAACCGGAGAATCAATAAAAGCGACGGCCAAAAGATATGGATTGCCTTATGCGGCATGTGTAAACAGGAAACGCATCAAAACGACCTGGTCGGTTTCGTCCTGTTTTGAGGAAAATCAGGAAAATGAGGTAATAACCTATTTAAAAGAGATTGACGGAGTTTTCGGATAGAAGAGGGAAGAGTTATTGGATAATTGTGTTCCTAGACTAGTCCGTCACTGAATTACAGCGCTCTAAAGCCAGAACTTTTTCAATTTCCGGAAAATGAGACTTTTACAGTTTTTAAAATGTGCATATCTCCGTAACTAACCGTCATTGAAACAAAATTTGAAATGTAAATTATAGTAAATTTAATTCTCTACAAGTCTAAAGTTTGATACCTTACTGGAAATTGAGAATGTTTACATTTTCTCCGTAACTATCAAAAACTTTTGAAACAAATTTTAAAATGTAAGTTATAGTAAATTTAATTGTCTACAACATTGTCTATGCTTTTTTCTAAGTAAAATGCTCCTGAACGAAGGTATAAGCAAAGATCTGAAGAATGTGCCGGTTTTTTCAATGTAGTATATATATTTCAAGATATTTTTTTTTATATATATTTAGGCCGGGCGCAGAGGGAGGGGAATTGCATTTTGCATTTTAAACACTCACTAACCATCTTAGACAACATATCAAAAATCCAAAACTACCGGACCGTTTGTAAGGTCACCCCTATTACTACTTCAGTCTATATTCACCGAACTATTTAAAGACATTGATAAGTTGATATTTGGAAATATAAAAAAATATCAACTTTTATCTATTTGTGTGAAAAACTCAAATATTTGTGCTTGAGTCATGAATGTTATCTATATATGTATAATTATATAATAGTATTTTATGCAACCGTTGTATAAGAGGGGGCAAAAAACGTGAGTGGCATGGGTTACGATGTGAGCGTAGCGAACATCGTAAGAAAGATGCCACGAGCGTTTTTTGGCCTACTTAATACAACGTTGCATACAATACTTTTTCTACGACTCGACATTTCGTAAATAAAATGCAAATAAACAACAAAGAAAATAATTACATGTTCCCGCTCGAAATCAACAAAATTCAAAAAAAAATAGTCTGATAAAAAAAATTCTTATTAGATAGATAGATAGATAGATAAAAACTTTATTTCATCACCGACACCAACAGTAACATTAAGAGGAGACTTATAAGCTAAACATTTTTATAATTAGCAAAGAGAAAACAAACATTAAAGATAATAGCACTTAAAACTAAGTACATAGGTACATTTATTTTGTAACAACTAAAATCGAGAATTTGTGTGGTATGAAACAGGCGCTGACTCAGCATAATACTGCGAAGAACGCAGCGCTGATCTTCCGTCAGTAACCTTTCTTAAAAAAACGGATGCCGGAACCGGACAAACAGTGCAGCACTGTCACAGTCTTAATCTTAATAAATGAAAAAATAAAATAATTTATATTATATACAGTGTGTTAAAGTGTGTACCTACCCATCATTCTTGCTGAAGGTTTAAAACGTATACGACGTAAAAAATGATAATTTGTAATAAACTATGTGCTATGTAAGTAGGTACAGGTTGTGTGCGTGTTTTGGTGTGTACATCTGTGTATGGTAATGGTTAAACTTGGATTTTTTATTTTTATTATTAGGTAGATAAGTTTATTAATATCTTATTGACGTCCATCTGTCAAAAAAATATGAACTTATACATAAAGGTATACGTTCACTTTACTAAACATCTGTCAAAAAATATAAACTTATACATAAAGGTTCACTATACTAAACATCCATGCACTGAAGATAAAACTTTTTTTTAAGTTGGCAGTACAATAAGTTTTTTGTAAAATTGCAAATTGTGTGAATGCAGCTGTTTATCTTGTAATCTGTGGTACTAAGTGATGCTTTTTTTGGCGACATTATAACATCGTTTAGCAGTGTTTTTTTGAAAGTAGAGTATAGACTTTTACAGAATTTCATAATTTATGTCTTTATATTAGAGTTCGTAACTATATAAATGACAGAAAAAAGTACTGGAGTAGAAAAAATATGTATGTCGTCTAGTATCCATAGTACAAGAAATGAAATGAAATGAAATGATATGAAATGAAATGAAATAATTTATTCAGTAAGTAGGCCACAGGGGCACTTTTACAAGTCAGATTGTGAATCTACCGGCATTTCGCAAGAGGAGACCGCTGTTGAGAAGAAAGCCGAAAGAAACTCAACAGTAAGTCATTTTTTCGTAAATAATACTTAAAACAATTACATAATACATTTGTGTTATAACTAATTACACTGGTACACGTAAAGGAGATGTATAGATACTCCAAATCAATGTTAATTAGGAACATTAAAATGAAAATTTAACGATAAATTAAAAATATTAAATATACCCAGAGATGTATAAAGTCTCTGGGTGTCACAACATGCAATAGAATATAATTACTTAATTAATTAAATTCCTTAGAGATGTATAAGGTCTCTAGGCGTCAACGTGAATAATTTACAATAGAAAATAATTTTGAAAAGCTTTGCTTAGTCTGGGACTAGGTCGATTAGTGTAAGATTGTCCGTTAATTTATATAAATATATTTTTATTTATACTATGATAATTTACATTTTATACCTTGCTAAATAAATAAATAAAATAAAAGTTAGCATTTTCACAATTCGGTCACGTTTGGAGCGTTTTAGTCAAGCGCCTATAATCTTAATAAAAAAAAACTCTCCAAGCGGCGTCATAATATTATTCCTATAATAAAATCATTTTATATCAAACGATTGTATATAAATATCTTGGGAGAATATGAGCAATCTGTTTGTTTTATAAATGCGTCAGGAAATAGACGCGTAGTGAGGGCTTGGGCGTAGTGGAAGCTAGTAGAACAGAAGATATATATTATCTATACTGTTATAAACTTCTAGATTTGGTTTGAAAAACATTTTTCTATGAGGGGTCATGATTTCAGTAAAAATCTTAATAGCGTGATGCAGGATCGTCATTTGTTTTGTATGGGCGCGCCGTGCCAACCTGGCGCCATCTGTTTTCCTCAATCATTATTAATAATTTCCTTTGTCCTCGCCTCACGCCGAAGCGGCTTGACAAATTTTAAGCAATTTCGGTACAGGGATAGTTGAACATCCAAAGATGGTTAAAGGTAGAGCTGCCATCTCCAAATTCACCTAACCCGGACATTTGGCGTAAATCGCATTGTTTCCCCGGACGTGTCCTAAAATAATATTAAGAACAATGGCTTTATTTTGTTTTTTTTTTTTTGTTCATTTATTATTAGTAAAAATACCTACACAGCGTTTTATTACATTTAAATTTCACCAAACTGCATAACAGTTTGTTGGCGAATATGTACACTCTACTTTGTTTTCCTGTTACACTGCGTAACTCACTAACCACTAATTACCTAAACTACCTACACTTAAATATACTACTAACAGCTGAGCAGCACAAAATTAAATTTCACTACAAAAACTATCTAAGAACAAATGTTCTCATAAAAGTGTCCGGGTTTTTCGTTCGGGACACATTTTCCCCCCCGGACGACCACCGGACGGCCTCCAAACTAGGACAAATCCGGGGAAACCCGGACGGAAGGCAGCCCTACTTAAAGGATACTTTTTACCCGACTACACTTATAAAACTTATAAAAAAAAGTTTTTTTTTTTTTTTATTTATTTAAATCAACAGTTTTTTTTTTACAAAGTTTTAAGTGTTGTATTGCCACTTTTGGAAACCCGGGAGGTTTATATCCGTGCATGGCGTGAAGAACTTGATAAGTCCAAAATGGCAATTGTTCAGGGCGTCGATTTTAAAGTTTGACATTTTCTCCAAAATCCATTTTCATGTTTAACTCGTGTTTAAAGCTTGATTTATGGATAATTTTCCGCGATCTTTTCATTTACCTTACGTATTCTAGTAAAATCCTCTTATTTTCTGTGATATAAGACTTATCAACATAGGTATCAACGACTTATCAAGTTATTTCCCATACATTAGTGCCCAAATTGTTGAAAATGTTTTTTAATTTAATTCCTAAAAATCAGTTTTTCATAGTAACTGAAACGTCTAAATTGATTTATAGGTAATTTTATGCAAACTTTTCAATTATTTTACTTATTTTGGTAGAAAGATTGTATTTTGTGAGATATTAGACTTATCAACATATTCACCATCGACTTATCAAGTTCACCATCGACTTATCAAGTTATCCCCCATACATTAGTGCCCTAATTGGTGAAAATGTTTTTTAATTTAATCCCTAAAAATCAGTTTTTCTGTATAATTGAAATGTCTAAATTGATTTAAGGGTAATTTTATGCAAACTTTTCAATTATCTTACTTATTTTGGTAGAATCATTGTATTTTGAGAGATATTAGACTTATCAACGTATTCACCATAGAATATAGGGTATCAATTAAACAATTCTATCGTTTCTCTACAACTGTTTTGTTTATATAAGGCGATTTAAATGGATTATATCGCGTGTGTTCGTTGTTTGAGTCTCCTGACGTTTCGGCAACTATTTTTGATGAGAAAAACACAAATTTTCGGTGCCAAATACGTCAGAAAGGCACAAACAATGAATAAATATGACACAATCCGTTTAAATTGTTTTATTTTAGTCACGAAACCCGAAGAAAATAAAATTAAAAGTTATAAAAATATTGAATAAATTGTAGTAAATGAATCGTCTTTAATTCAGTAATGCAAAAGCACTTATTCTACAGAAAAACTAGATGAACTTATCTTATTTTTAACTGGCAACATCTTTGTTTTTCTAATCCAATAAATAAAACTGGTCGATGGTTGACAAGGTACCGGTAATGTGAATGATACATACGAAGACACTGTTAACTATACCCCATGGACACGTACTCTTAATATACGTTAACACGTTGTACTAAGGTTTATAATATTATGTTTACAAATGTACAGTTATCAGTGTTTTCCTTTGTACCAGAGTACACCTCAGATGTGAGAATAACTTGACAAATCGAAATATACATTTCGATAAATTATGAATAATTAATTATGTCAACTTATTATTTGCTGTGTCCATCAACCTGAAAATGATAAATCGACATATGAATTTACGGTAGTTGTGTATAATGAGATAAAACGATATATTCATTTGTTATCGTTAAAGTGTGCTTGTCTTCATTCTAATATCTTGATTTGTCAAGTTACGAACGTTTTTTTTTTTTGAGAATACGTTGATAAGTTGATATGCAATATTTTTTGTGCCTCATCGCGCTGATATCTCGTTTTGTTAAATAAAATCCGCTAAATATCGATATATCAATATGATGTCACAGGCCATATCTTCAAAAGTATCATAGATATCGAGTTGTCAATTTTTTTCCTACAAAACCTTGGCCGTAGAAAGCCATTACGCCAATAAAAAAAAAACGTATAAGTCGAGTTATCAAGTTCTTCACGCCAGGCACGGATATAATAGTGGCAAGGTCACGCGGTTCGGTCCGCATCACTATTCATCTTAAGCATAAGTAGGTATATATATAATACTGTAGTTAGTTAGGGTACATTGAAGACACCGTTTACTGTCGGTTTGTAAGCGATATTATAAACTTTATTTGAATGTTATAATTATAACGTATATGGATGTGTAGTTAACCGTGTCTTCGATTGTACAACAACATTAGCTTATTTATATTTCAAGTTTCATATATATAAGTTGTGCAATAAAGATTGGGTTGCCTTCCGTCCGGGTTTCCCTGGACTTGTCCTAGTTTAGAGGGCATCGGGACGCGTCCGGGCGGGGTTTTATTAGTAGTCCGGGTTCAATATTTTCACGGACGTCGAGAGACGTAAATTAGGTTTCTCGTGATACCACATTTTGTAAACAGCGACTTTTATCTTCATGAAAAGAAACTACTTACCAATCTGTCTACAGGCGAACAAGATTTTAAGATGAAGACTTTCCTTCCTCCCTTGTATGAGGATTAATTTTTAATTGATGACGCGGTTGGCTCAGTTTGTAGAGACCTGCCTACTGAGCCGGCGGTCCCGGGTTCGAACCCCGGCCAGGGCAAATATTTGTGTGATGAACTCGAATATTTGTGCTTGGGTCTTGGTTGTTATATGTATTTAAGTATATATTTATCTATATAAGTATGTATATCGTCGTCTAGTACCCATAACACAAGCCTTCTTGAGCTTAATTAGGGACTAGATCGATTTGTGTGAGGTTGTTTGATATATAATATATATATTTTTTTTTAAACTATGAACGTGTCCGCTTTTAACGCTCTTGTCCTGGTAGCCAGGATTTAGAGATGGCAAACCTAAATAATGGGTACTTTTATTGTATTGTATAGCGCTCATTATCTCGCTATAGCGTATCTAGTTGTGCGCCGGCGCCGGAACGTCGTGTGTGGCTTCAGTTGCGCGTGCACCGATAGATGGCGCCGGTTTGTACCTGTACTGTAAGGTGCGAGTCGAACAGTAAAACGTGCTTATCTGATTAGTTCAGTGACTCGCATTTGTAATGAATTTTTCTTAAGTTGTGAATGCAAATTGGTAACTAAGTATAGACAGGGTGGAATGGTCACTACTAAGTATTTCATGCTTACTGTACGATTATGACTACATAGTATAAAACAAAGCCGCTTCTGTCTGTCTGTCCCTATATACGCTTAGATCTTCAAAACTACGCAACGAATTTTGATGCGGTTTTTTAATAGATAGAGTGATTCAAGAGGAAGGTTTAGTTATATGTATAATACATTCATAATATAGCATTGCGCCCGTGCGAAGCCGGAGCGGGTCGCTAGTTAGGTATATAATAAAAATCAATACTAATAACAGCCTTCATAACCGTTCAAAGACCCGCACTTACGGTTTGTATGTAAATATGTATGCAATTACATGCATCATGCATAGGAGCCAATAATTTGTATGTATGAACCACAGAAATAACAAGTGTTTTGTGGGTAATGGTTAGTATTAGTCGTGGTCGGTTTTACAAACGTTTAAGGTTCTATTTTGTGACTGGTGGTTCCTGTGGTTCCTTGTGGAAAATATTGTTTGAAGGGCTAAGGGAGAAACTGGTTAAGTCCGTTTTTAGGGTTCCTTACCTCCGTCTGTCACCAGGCTGTATCTCTTGAACCGTGATAGACAATTTAAGTTGTCACAGATGATGCATTTCCGTTGCCTGCCGCTATAGCAACAAATGCATCATAAAATAATAATAACTATAAGGGCGCGAGGGTTGCAGCGGAATTTTGGCCAAAAACAGACGCATAGTACCTACACACATTTCCATAATAAATAGCGGAAAAATCGACACAGTCCGGCACAAAACATTTCTTTCCCATTGAGATCCTAAAATTTCACGAAGAATACGGTGTTTGACTATAGTGAATATAAATTGTGGCATTGAAACCACTAAACACACATTTATAAAAAAATACGCAGTATCAAATAAATTATCACTAACTTTTGAACATTATAACATTTTTATTTGTACAATAACTAAAAAGAAGACGTGTTTTGAGTACTGCCTTTTATGACGTCACATGCCTGTATCATCATAGAAGCTTCATACTAACAGATCGTAGCGTTCCGTACCCAAAGGGTAAAAATGGGTCCCTATTACTGAGACTTCGCTGTCCGTCCGTCCGTCCGTCTGCCACCAGGCTGTATCTCAAGAACGGTGATAGCTAGACAGTTGAAATTTTCACAGATGATTTTCTAATGCCGCTATAACAACAAATACTAAAAATAAAATAAAATAAATATTTAAGGGGGGCTCCCATACAACAAATCTGTTATAGATTATGGTACGGAAACCTTCATGCGCGAGTCGGACTCGCACTTGTTTTTGACATTTCATAAAGAGTAGCTGATTTGGTAGGGCGCCCGTGTTGGACCGGAAAACCGCTGGAGACGAAGGTTCGAATCCTGTCTAAACCGTTAAAATTTTCGCTTCATTGTAAACAATATATTTGTTCACGAAAGTGGTTTGTACAGCGCCCGTATATCGCCCACACTCACATTGTTGCTACAAACCACATGTAATGACAGCCCTGGAACCCGCACTTATGCGCGTGCGCAATGTATCGCCATTTACTTGATACTCAATTGTTTATTGCAGTAGGGTTGTCGATTCATGTAATATTTAAAACTTATTGTAATTAATTATATACCTATTTTTAACTGCAGCTTTTGCTTTGCCGATAACAAACGTTAACTTTGCACCGCATTTGTATCCGGCGCAATACAATACAATATCTCCCTCTGCTATTTCGACTCGACAAAAACACTATGTTATTTTTGAACCTGCTCACAAAATTCTACGAGAATTGGTTTAGAAATGCGGCCTGTAAGCGAGAACAACCGGAAATCCGGATAAACGGATATGCAAAGAAATTCTTGCGAAGTTGAAAAGGAGACGCTTCTTTCGCTAGTCAATAAGTTTAAAAGAAAGAAAGAAAAACATTATTTTATTCGGGAACAAAACATAATTACATAAATAGTGTCATTAAAATTAAAATTATGATCTAAAGTTATCAAACGAGCCAGCGCTGATCTACCGGTGGGACCATAGTCTAAAATGTCTAAATAGTTTTCTACAAATATATTATAATCGCAGCAACTTTTTGAAGTTTATATCGCAGCGCTGCCAGAGCTACGGAAAAATCCGTACATCTACGGATTTTCGGCCTTGTGCCCAGACCTACTGAAATTATTGGGGACCTACGGAATTTGAGACTACTTTTATTTATCACCAAAACTAAGTACTTTTTCTGCGAATAGTGAATTGTAATCCTAGCTGAAACATTTCATTGTCTTACTAGCTCAAAACAATAAATAGATTACGGACGAGGTGTGCAAAAATACTGTTCTTCCACTCTGATCAACTAAACAGACCAACTGAAACAGGTCAACTATTTTTCTATCCTAACGGCTCAACTATTTGGTTTTTTCGATAGATTTTTTTTCGGGGTTGGCCTGGCCATTAGCAATAAATAAATAAAATACAAATGAATTATTATATCATTGTCAATGGTTTTGACATCCATTGGACACGCATTTCTCCTGAACCTCTTGCATAACTGTCATACGCGACTATTTCTCGCGCGAGATAATTTCCCGTCTCTTTTTGTGCATTAATGTGAGAAAGTGACGGGTAGCGCTATGTCGGGCGACAAGAGTCGGGAAGCATTAGTTGTGCTAGACGGGCAGTAACATAAGATTAATCGAATAAGAATAAATAATGACATGAATTGTCAACAATAATTGTTAACTACTTTTTATTATTTTTAGTGTCCCAAAGGTTTTAGTTTACGTTACAGCAACAAAAAAGGCTTAACTAAAAAGTTTTAAATGTTTATTACCTCATAAGAAGGATTTCTCCAGCTGTCCTGTTGGAAATATTTTTTTACAAAATAAGTATGTGATCATCCAGTTGGTTCGATAGGAATAAACGGCTACATGGAGTTTCAATTTGTAGGTACAATTGGTTGGTCCGTTCAGTTGATCAGAGTGGAAGAACAGCAAAAATATTAGATTTTTATTGCTTTTCCACCTAGTTTTTTGTAGAAGTTACTATAACTTATAACTTTTAATAAGATTTTTGAGCCTAATATATAGCCAAAGGAAGCATTGGAAAAAAGCCTATATATGTAGAACTACCCACGGATTTTTCAAGCGACGATCTACGGAATGCTACAGATTTTTTCGCCTCAACCTACGGATTTTTATAAATGTCATCTGGCAACACTTGATATATCGCCAGGTGACAACCAAAACTAAGTAAAATTTCTGTCACTACTCTTCAAAACTTCGTATCTAGTTTGTAGATTGATACTCAGATACGAGCTTTGTTTTAAGTAGGTATTTGTTACCCACTAGATTGCTTTTGGTAACTACGGCTACCTGTCACCGCTCTTATTTTATTATATAAATAGAGTCCAACTCAAAATTCGAAGCAATTGAGTGGTTAGTGAGTTTTGGTTGTCAACAGACTTATATTTTATTTGTTCACGAAAATAGCTTGTGAAAACCTCACATGTACGCTATAAAGCACATTATGTGTGTAATGACAGCTCTCGAACCCGCACTTATGCGCGTACGCAATGTATCGCCATTTACTTGATACTCATTTGACAACACTTCATATTTCTAAAAGGTGGAAATTAATAAATAGAGATCGAGAAAGCTTTGGATATTGTACACTCAAAAAAATACTTGATTTTATTTATCTGTATTTAAAGAAATATAGGAGAATACATAAAATAACCGAAATCTACGACTAGAGTTGTGTCCTTGACCTGCCCGCAAAAAAAATAAGCTGTCAACAATGTCAAGCTCAACGTCATTCGTGTTTTAGGGTTCCGTACCCAAAGGGTAAAAACGGGACCCTATTACTGAGAGTTCGCTGTCCGTCCGTCCATCCGTCCGTCCGTCACCAGGCTGTATCTCAAGAACGGCGATAGGTAGATAGTTGAAAATTTCATAGATGATGTATTTCTATTGCCGCTATAACAATAAATACTAAAAATAAAATTAAATAAATATTTAAGAGGGGCTCCCATGCAACAAACTTGTTATAGACCGTCCGTCCGTCTGTCACCAGGCTGTATCTCAAGAACGGTGATAGCTAGACAGTTGAAATTTACACAGATGATGTATTTCTATTGCCGCTATAACAACAAATACTAAAAATAAAATAAAATAAATATTTAAGGGGGGCTCCCATACAACAAACGGGATTGGTTGCGTTAACTTTGCACCTCATTTGTATGGGGCGATTGGGGCGCTAGGTATACATACCAGGTGCAAACTTAACTTAACCACTTAAGGATGGAAAGCGTTTGTACGGAACCCTCGGTGCGCGAGTCCGACTCGCACTTGACCGTTTTTATTTTTATTTTCATATTATGATTATGACAAATACGTACCTACATGACATTGATAGTTTCAACCAAGTTTTTAAAGTGGATAATACTTTTCCGTGAGGTGTAGTGTAAATAACATAGGTAGCTAATATTTCATGTTTTAAATGCGTGCAGTCGAAAACAAGTTGAAGAAAAATAACAGTTTTCTGCGTAAATATTGACAATTTCGAGTAGTTTTTAAACAAAAATTATCAATGAAAAATTCAAACTGTAGGTTTCAAATATATACCAATAAATCTCAACAACAATCAGCAGTTTTTTCAGTGTTGTTGAGGTTTCTATAGCTTTTCATTTCCAAATAACCACTAGAACCATAATACAAACAGTTTGATTACTTTCACCCGTCAGTGTCACGGGCTAAAACTAAAAACATCACTCTGAAACTGTTAATTTTTTATGTAACTCATCAACCAGTGAAATTTAATTAACACTAATTTGGCCATAATTAGTAGAAAGTCATCATAATTGCTAGATCAATTTAAAACTAATTAGGGTGTCAAGATGTCAACGAAATGAAATGTTTGCCAAAATGAGAGTAAATAATGTAACGGGTATGTTATCTAATAGACTCTTTAAATGTAGTAATATACCCCTCGCGGCGAACGATGAGTCGTATCGTATGACACCTGTCATCTCAGTACACTTTATAACCTATAATCGGAAAAATGTACTGAGATGACAGGTGTCATAGGACTCATCGTTCGCCGCGAGAGGTATAGATACTGGATAATGCATGCTGCTAGTCCGTGTGGTTCATAAAAAATAAATAAGTATGGCAACATTTTGTTCCCTGCCCCTTTTTGCTTTACCGTAGTCGGATAGAAAGTATCTTATATAACCAGCTTTGACGACGCGTTTGGCTCGGTTTGTAGACACCTGCCTACTGAGTCGGCGGTCCCGGGTTCGAATCCCGGCCGGGGCAAATATTTGTGCAAATATTTGTTCTTGGGTCATGGATATTATCTATATATGTATGTATTTTATATTATGTATATCGTCGTCTAGTACCCATAGTACAAGCTTTGCTTAGTTTGGGACTAGGTCGATTTGTGTATGATTGTCCCTTAATATTTATTTATTTTTATTTAGCTATCCCAGTACCAAAATTGGTTAAAATTCGTCCAGATGTTTCCGCGTGATGAGAGGACAAGGAAATTATGACTAACAGATGGCGCCAGACTGACATGGCGCCGCGCACCTATACAAAACAAAAGGCGATCCGGCATCGCGGTATGATTTTTCCTGAAATCATGACTCTTCTCCATAGAAATCGGATTTTCAATACAAAGCTAGCATTTTATAACTTTTATAGAGATATTCTTAAGAGATGGGTAATTAGGTATACAAAAAATATTTGAGAGACTGGTGCATGACTCACTCTATCCAAGCTTATAAGTACAACATAATCTTACCAGAACAACACGGTTTTGTAAAGAAAAGGTCAACAATAACAAATCTTATTTTGTATACCTCCTATTTATTTCGAAGCATGGACTTAAATCGACAAGTGGTTAGTATTTATACGGACTTTCGTAAAGCTTTTGATAGAGTGGATCACAAAATTCTTCTGGACAAAATATATTATAACGGAATCCGAGGAAACTTGTGGCGATGGTTCCGGTCATACATTATTAACCGCACTCAAAAAGTTGTGGTAAATGGATATGAGTCTAGATGCGTACACGTACCTAACATCAGGTGTGCCTCAGGGCTCTATACTGGGTCCTTTATTATTCATCCTATTCATAAATGACATTGATAGTTGTTTTAAATTTAGTAATTTTCTACTTTACGCTGATGATCTTAAAGTTTACTATACTATTGAAAATAATGCGGACCGCATCAAATTTCAAGAGGACCTGGATAGGCTCAGCGACTATTGCAGAAGAAATAAACTGAGTTTTAGTCTACCCAAATGTAAATCAATAACATTCACCAAGAAACACAATATCCTTCCCACTGCTTATACTCTTAGCGGAGCCGCTCTTGATAAAGTTACACTAATAATAGACCTTGGTGTACATCTTGATTCCAAACTTCATCTCGATGCTCATATAAACAACATAATTAGCAAAGCTTACAGTATGTACGGTTTTATCATGCGTCTCAGTGAGGATATTAAAAAACCGTCCACTTACTTGCATCTATATAAGTCACTAGTCAGGTCACAAGTCGAATATGCCGTGTCCATATGGAATCCCTTGTATGAAAAGTATAACAACTCGATTGAACATGTCCAGAAAAAATTCTTACGTACCATGCAGTTCAGATGTTACCGTTCACGCCTCAGTTACCAACAGCTTCTCAACAAGTACAATTTACTCAATTTGCAGGACAGGCGCGTCCTGCTGGACGCAATGGTCCTCTATAACCTGTGCCGCGGCAAGTTTGACTGCCCCAGCCTCCTTGACATAGGTGAGACATGAGATCCTTTACATAGGCTAGTCAAGTCATATAACACACACTTTAATGAAATTGACATCTTCATGATGTCAGACACTGTTTACAAAAATAACGTTCTAATGAAGTTGCAGCGAGGTTATGTTTGAGCTTGCCGCGGTACTGGAATTAAATTCTATTTTTACGCCTAGTTTGCTCTGTCTTTAAGTTCTGATATTGTAAGTAGGTAATTGTTATTCCCAGACTGTTATACAATTTCTGTGTACCTATTGTTGCTTTCGCTCTAGTTATATTATTGTAATTCGTGGATAACGTGATTGGTCTCACATGTTTCAAATTCTTTTAAGTAATAATTGTGTTTTTAATCTATGTGTGTTACTGTTTGTTTACCCAAATAAATTGAAAAAAAAAAAACAGTAAATATATTCCTTATCAATCCTAGTTGTTTAAAATTTTACATGTCATGAGCATGAAAGTGTTAGTCTGTCCGTGAAATTGGTAGCTCCGAAACAGATTGAATGGATTTTGGTATAGATTTACATGAAAAGGAAGTGGTAGTATAGTTACATACTCGTATGTGCATGTGTAAGAATATGGCTAATCACTTAAAAATTAAATTGTGCTCTTAAAAAAATATTTCAGTGCTCGGTCGTTGACCTAAGAAGCCTCTTTGTAAAAGTCACTTGAAAATATCATCCCCATAATTTCAAAATATATTATGTACATATATTTTTTAAAGCAAATGAACACTAAAATACTTTGAGTATTTATAGACAACTAAAATAACGAACAGGAACGAAAACAAGGTGTTCAAGATTGTCATTCCCTATGGGATGTTACTTTAAGGGGTTCTGTATCGCATTGTAATGAAAAACGCATTAGCAGTTAAGCATTAATTCTGGCAACCCCACTGATTTGTTACCAACTTATATTTACCATCAGCAGAGGCGCCACTGCCTTACACAATACCTAACATTGGTATAAATAAAATTTTGTTCATAATTTCACCACCAGCAAATGTAATTTGGCATGTATTATAAACATAACCTCGTAGCAGCTGTCATTTTTCCCGCGCGTTTTCAATTTTCGAACTCCCTGGTTTCCATAAACAAAGAGGTTTAAGCATTCAAATGTAATAAGTGCATTATGAAGCGCATTTTAATCTGAACCTTCATGAGGTATTACCTAATATAAGGGTTTGTAGAGTACACAAATTAATATGAATGTTTTTTTGTGTTATACAAAGACAGAGTAAATAAATTGCTTTTCGGGTGGTTTTGGCGATTGAATGTAATTATTAGGTTTATATTAAGGGAGTAGAATTATGTACAGTCCAGGTTTGGATGAAAACTGAGAGGCTTTTATCTGGATCGTGTAGGAGCGAGCGAGATAGGTATAAAATTCGAATCGTATCTGACAGCTCACGCGCTGTATTTAAGGTGAGAATTGAATGAGTCTAGACTTCTAAAGCGAAGTGATTCACTTAAGATCGATAAAGGAGTATAGAATACTGAACTAAGTGAATACTTAATTAGCACAAAACTTGGACTATTGGAAAGGATTCATAGTGATATTCCGATTCGTTTTTTTTAATAACATGAAAAACACATAGGTATCTCTTACCTACGTGTATCTCTTTTTATATAGATTAAACTAGCATTAACCCGCGGCTTCGCCCGCGTTCCTATACAATATACATTATCCTACGGGAACGATGCTCTTTTTTTCAGGTTAAAAATTAGGCTATTTGTTAAAGTTAGGGTATTATCTGCTTATCCCTCATGCATATCCGTCTAGCCGTTTTATTGTTGAAAAGCTTGAATGCATTTATTACGGCTGCAGGAAGTTTCCCGATGACTACTCCTCCAGTCCCGCTGCGCCTCCCGCACTGGCCTTGACGACAATCGAGATGGCACCAAATACAAATTTAAACATCTATTAGGTTTCAGTTTAGGTCGTAACTCTCATATTCTTGCTCTTCTTTATAGTATACTTTTTCATCCTGCAACTCCCCGCTATCTCAAAGAGCGTTTCACTTATCTCACTGCTCGATCTGCCCAAAATTTGCTCCTTGCCGTACCTTCTTCCGTCTCAAAATTTTATAATAATTCGTTTACTTTTAAAGCTGTCTGTTTATGGAACTCCTTGCCTGTTAGCTTAAGGCGCGCTAAATCTCTTGTTTCTTTCAAAGCTCAACTGAAAGAACACTATCTATCCCTTTCATAATTCGTATTTCATTCAAATGGTCCTATTATCTGTTGGCTGAATGTATGTATGTATTTATGTATTTATTTGTTTTTTATGTATACAGGGTGGAATTTTTCTATGGGCCCTGGAGGGGAACTACCTTTAATCCTTTAGGTAGCTCATTTTACTGAAAGGAAACATTCCTTTATTTTTAAAAAGAAACATAACTGCATTCAACGATTTTCCAAAATTTGCTAGCCTCAACCGGGAAAAAAAAAAACGTGTAATAAGTATAAAATTTCATGGAATCTCGTACAACAGATGAGTGTAGGGCTAAGTTTACTGGATACATTTTATCCTGAACAATAATCCTACTGATTCGTGAAATAAAATATCGAGGGTATATTTTTTTTTTAATTTTTAGTTGGTTCGATTCCCGGTTGAGGCAAGCAATTTTTGGAAAATCTTTGAATGCAGTTTTGTTTCTTTTAAAAAATAAAGGAATGTTTCCTTTCAGTAAAATGAGCTAACTAAAGGATTTAAGGTAGTTGCCCTCCAGGGCCCATAGAAAAATTCCACCCGGTATATTATTATTATTACTATCCGATTTTTGCACCGCCTAAAACAAAATCTTATTTTTTCAAGTTCTCCACTACCCAAAGGTTGTCTGGAAGAGATCGCTCTTTAGCGATAAGACCGCCTGTTGTTTACCTCTAATTGTAATGTCTTGCATTGTATTTCTCCTGTATATTTTATGAGGTGTGCAATAAAGAGTACTTGTAGGTTTACTCATTTATTGTTAGACTCCTCTTGTAGGTTTACTCCTGTGCAGTTTCGAATATAAATAGTCTAATCTTGTTTTCCCATACAAACTTTGGATCTCTCTATTTCACCCCCTTTAGAAAAATCGTTTATTAGTGCGCCCCTAGACCTTATAAGGAACCTACGTTCCAAATGTGGACTCTTTAAAATCAGCGGTTTTGGGCTGTGCGTTTAAAAACGACACCCATATTTTTAGACATTTCTACCCCATCGCGCCCTAACATGAGAGATTAAAATCATTCTTTTTTTAGTAATCAGCGACCCTATAATCCATAGAAACCAACTATTCCGTCTTCCCTCTTCCCTCTTCCCTCTTCCCTCTTCCCTCTTCCCTCTTCCCTCTTCCCTCTTCCCTCTTCCCTCTTCCCTCTTCCCTCTTCCCTCTTCCCTCTTCCCTCTTCCCTCTTCCCTCTTCCCTCTTCCCTCTTCCCTCTTCCCTCTTCCCTCTTCCCTCTTCCCTCTTCCCTCTTCCCTCTTTCCTCTTCCCTCTTCCCTCTTCCCTCTTCCCTCTTCCCTCTTCCCTCTTCCCTCTTCCCTCTTCCCTCTTCCCTCTTCCCTCTTCCCTCTTCCCTCTTCCCTCTTCCCTCTTCCCTCTTCCCTCTTCCCTCTTCCCTCTTCCCTCTTCCCTCTTCCTTCCGGGATACAGCGACCCGATAAACCATAATAACAATACCCATGTTGATTTTCAGACTTTGTCACCACATTTCTCCCTTTTAGGAGTTGAATTCTCAAAAAACCGGAAACACGTGTTTTCTCATTTATTGTAAGAAATACGAGTACTCCTGTGAAGTTTTGTATAAAATAGTCTAACTAATCTTGTTTCCCCATACAAACTTTGTACCTACATTTCTCCCCTTTAAGGGGTGAATTTTGAAAAATTCTCTCTTAGTGCACCCTTACACTTTATAAGGAACCTACGTGCCAAATTTGGACTCTCTAGAACCAGCGGTTTAGTATTTAGACATTTCAACCCCATTTCACCCCAACAGGGGAGATGGTAATTCACGTCCGCCACGTTGGATTTTAAAATCGTTGCGGTTTTCGTAATCAGCGACCCGATAAACCAAAAAAACAATACACACGCTGATTTTCAGACTTTGTCACCACATTTCTCCCTTTAGGGGTTGCATTTAAAAAAAACCAGAAACACGTGTTTACTCACTTATCGTTAGAAATACTTCTGTGAAGTTTCGAATAAAATACTCTAACTAATCTGGTTTCCTCATACAAACTTTTGGACCCCCATTTTACCCCTTTAGGGGGTTAATTTTGAAAAATCCTGTCTTAGTGCACCCCTACACCTTATAATGAACCTACGTGCCAAATTTGGACTCTCTAGAACCAGCGGTTTGGGCTGTGCGTTGATATGTCAGTCAGTCAGTCAGTCAGTCAGTCAGTCAGTTTCTTCTTTTATATATTTAGATAACACCTAAGAACGTAGATTTTATATTATGTATAGCCACAACAGTAAGAACGAAAGAAGCAATTTATTTTCATTTCCAAACATTTGAAATTGGAATCAGGGACAATTCGAACGAATTGTAGCATGTTTTGAATGAAACCGACACAATTAGGTCGGTTACCCATTCAATTGTAATGTTCCCTTTCTGTGTGCTTTCTAATTCCAAAACAGCTTAAAAGCATTGACAGTATAATCACTTATTACTTTTTAAATACCCCGGGACACTAACAAAAAGTCTTATCTATTTGGCTTAACTATAGGACTTGTATCGTTTTAAGATAATTAATTTAGTTTGTTTGATCAAATTATAGGTTTAAATAGAAAGAATGAATAGAGAAATTTGGGCGGTTAGTTAGATTGAATTAAAGGTGGTAGAGTAGAAATTTAAGGCGCGTTTTGCAGCGGTAGTGCATCTGCCGACGGTCCTAGGTTCTAATCCCGGCAAGGGTAAATATTTGTAATCAGTATAAGTATATATATTTAGACTAGGTTGATTTGTGTAAGGTTGCTTGATATTCATAAAGAAAAAAAAGATTAAACAGTCGTATATCCGACAGAGATACCTACTGAAAATTCGTCTTTCCGAAAAAAAAATCTGGTCTCATGCTCTCATGAAATATTCGGGCAATTCTATGAGAAAAACTAGTAATTCTAAAATTATATTGATTTACTATGGAATGAGGGTTACTTACAAAACATCCTAAGAGCGCGACACAGAATTTGTATGGTTTGCGGCGTCAGCCGTACAGCGAAATTCTGTTGGTATTAATTTCTCTGTCAGCTCATCACGCCGAAACTGCTGGGTAGATTTTAACTAATTTTTCATCACACTTGATCGTAAACAAGGGTTTACATATTTTTATTAAAGCAGTAACGTCTGCTAACGTAAACTAAATGTTTACAAATGAAGTGAAAATTCCAATTGGGAGGACGCCCGTGTTGGCCCGGAAAGCCGTTGGAAACGCAGGTTCGAATCCTGTCCGAATCATTAAATTTTTCAATTTTCGCTTAAATTTTACAAATGGTAAACAAGGGTTTACATGCTAGCAAAGCGGGCGGTAAGTCGTAAATTACGCTCTATGGCGGTAAGTAATTTTTGTCACACTTTAAGGGTTTACACGCTAGAAAACCGGGCGGTAAATCGTATATCACGCCCTAGGGCGGTAAGTCATATATTACGCCCTAGGGCGGTAAGTAATTTTGGTATTGACTACTACTACTTTTGTTTTATTTCCTCCAAAGTGTGATGAAAAACGTCGTACGTGACTCTGGTGGTAAAGGAATTCCAAACTCGTGTCATCAAAGCCCTCGCCTTCGGCTTCGGGCTTCTAGTAAACACTCGTTTGTAATTCCTAGTTTACCACCCTTGTTACGTAATGTACTATTAGTACAGGGATAGCTGGACATACAAAGAGCCCGCTCCTTTTGTCACACGGAGTAACATATGCTGTTCTTCCTTATTCCTTGGACCTATTTTACCTTTGGTGTGGCAATAAATGTTTCTTTCTTCTTCTTTATATCCGACTACGCCGACGAAAGCGCCTTTTAGTTGCTAAATAAGTTTGTAGCGTCTATCCGAACCGATAACTTTTTTCAGCAGTTACTCCTAGAGGCCGCATTTTTAAACCGATTCTCGTAACATTTTGAGAACCTATTTCAATTTCAATTTCAATTTCGTTTATTTCATAGTAGGATTATTACAATCACTTTATGATGTCAAACATAAGATAATAAATACAATTTACGATCACAACAAATGGCTATGATGGTTGGTTGCGTTTGTTACGAGCGTGGGGTTCGTATTTGATAGAAAAGCACAAATTAATCCACAAATGAAAACACACACTTTATTACCGAAATTACGCACTTACAATTCACACGAACCGTACTTAAAATCCACTAATTAACACAAACGCACTTACACAAATTACGCACTCACTATTCACACGAACTGTACTTAAAGCGCACTAGTCACTTGAGAGTCTTTCTTTCCGATTATCCTTGTACTAGCATTCGATCGCAGTTAAAATGTAACTGACTCACGCCGGCCGCCGGTGCCTTTTTATATCCCGCGGAACCGCTTTCTCGATGCGTTGTCTACATTAATCGCGAATATTCTAGTAGGGTCCAGCGCGAGGGCCGAGAACATTCGAGGCCATATATGTCTCTTTCTAATGGTGCACTCTCTGTCACTCCCTTCTCGAATGTTCCGAGTATAGCTATCTCTGTCTAGTAGTCCTATCTCTGTCACACACTTCTCGAATGTTCCGAGTATAGCTATCTCTTTCTAGTATCGCTATCTCTGTCGCTCTTACCGGATATTTCGCCATATAACGATTTGTGCTTCAGAGGCCCATAAGGGGTCCTGAAAACGCCTGAAAACGGGTTTTCAGGTTATGGCGTCATCTGATAGAGGGTGCCCTGAAACGGACTGAAAACATGTTTCAGGCGCCTGAAAACGACGGCTACTTGGGTGAAATTTTGATCTTTTGATATGTGATAGAGCAACTCCTGAAACGGTCTGAAATGACTTTTCAGCCTGCTGAAAACGCCTCTAAAGCACTGAAATTGACGTTCAAAGTTTTTGACCTAACCTACCGGCGTAACACTACCCCCTCCTAAGACATGCTCGTCCCGAGCATCATTATTTCCGTGGTATCTGGCCAGCCGGTCAACATGAACAATCTTGCTCGGACTACGAGGATTCCGCTGGATTCGATACGTGACGTCGTTTATTTTAGTGACTACCTTGTAAGGCCCCTCCCAATTCGGAGACAGTTTCGGGGACTTTCCCACTCGTCGCATAGGGTTATGTAGCCACACCAACGAACCTTCCTCAAAACCCACTTGATAAGACTTGCGGTCATATCGGGTTTTCATCTTTATGCTAGCGTGGAGCCCGTGTTCACGTACCAGGCTGTGAACATCATCAATCCGATCCCTCAAATCACTCGCATATTCTGTGATAGATCTCGGTGTATCAGGCGGACGTCCAGTCAGGAGATCTGCAGGCAAACGGAGTTCTCTTCCAAAATTCGCATACGATGGAGTAACCGCCGTACTTTCGTGAGTTGCTGACCTATAAGACAACAGGAAGAGGGGGATATGCCGATCCCAATCTTTTTGGTGACTCTCAACGACCTTGGCTAGATGTCTCTCCAGTGTCTGGTTAAATCTCTCGACCATTCCATCCGACTGTGGATGATACGCCGTAGTCCTTGTCTTGTGAATTCCCATTATGCGACAAGTCTCCTGAAAAACCGCAGATTCGAAGTTTCTGCCTTGATCACTGTGGATTTCGAGAGGTACCCCAAACCGGCAGAATACTTCGTTCACTAACTTTTCCGCTATGGTGACAGCTTCTTGGTTAGGAATCGCAAATACTTCAGGCCACTTCGTGAAGTAATCCATCACGACAAGAATGTACTTGTTTCCGGAGTCAGATGCTGGAAACGGTCCTGCGACGTCTAATGCAACCCGTTCCCAAGGGGCTCCAACGTTGTACAACTTGAGTGTTCCTCGGCTACGGGTATGCGGTCCCTTGACTGATGCACAGCTAGTGCATCGTTTACACCAATTTTCAACATCTTCTCGGCAGTGAATCCAATAAAAGCGTTGCCGAATTTTCATTAGGGTCCTTTTTACTCCAAGGTGTCCACCGGATGCTCCATCGTGAAAGCTTCTCAAAACATCTTTCACCCTTTTCTTTGGGACAACGACTTGCAGGTGAGCATCCTTCCTATTTGTTGATTCCCATTTTCTACATAGAACGCCATTATGCATAACCAAGCTATCCCATTGTGCCCAGTAGCTTTTTGTTACTGCACTCATAGGCGCTACATCACACCATCTTGGTTTTGGCGCACCAGCATTAATCCAATCAAAAATGGGTCTCACGTCAGGGTCCTCTTGTTGTGCTTGCTGCATTATTTCATCACTCCACTCGTCGCTAACCGTATCAGTTCTTATCATTCGAACACATTCCTTGTCTTCTTGTCTTGAGCAATGTTTACAGTCGTCCGCACAAGGTCTTCGTGATAGGGCGTCAGCATTTCCATGCGATTTTCCACTACGGTGTTCGATGATGAAATCATACTCCTGCAGTTGTTCAATCCATCTTACCACTTGTCCCTCGGGATTTTTAAATTCTAGCAACCACTTTAAAGCAGCATGGTCAGTTCTGATACGAAACTTCCTTCCCAGCAGGTATTTGCTGAAATGCTGTAACGTCTTGACAACTGCTAGCAATTCCCTCCGAGTGACACAGTAATTCCTCTCTGGTTTCGACAGTGACTTACTGAAATATGCAATCACAACTTCGTTGTCTCCTTTCTTTTGCGACAAGACACCTCCAATACCAGTGTTGCTAGCATCTGTGTCCACAATGAAATCCACTTCCGGGTCTGGATACCCCAATATTGGCGTTTCACAAAGTCTTCCTTTAAGCTCGTTGAAACTTGACTCACATTGCTCGTTCCAGTCAAATGATCGTTTTTCTTCCGTTAGTTGATGCAAAGGCTTTGCTATATCCGAGAAGTTCTTCACAAAACGTCTGTAGTATGAGCAAAGCCCCAAAAAGGCACGTACTGCAGTCTTGTCTTTTGGCGTCGGCCAATCCTTCACGGCGCTAATCTTCTCAGGATCTGTCTGGATGCCGTCCTTTGAAATCACGTGTCCCAAGTAATTCACTTTACGTTTGAAAAACGAGCATTTCTTCGGACTGAGTTTCAGATTTGCCCCTCGTAGTTTGGCTAGCACCTGCTCCAATTTATTCAAGTGGTCATCGAAGTCTCTACCAACGATAATGATGTCATCTAAATAGACCAAGCAAGTTTCTCCTAGAAGTCCAGCTAATATTTGTTCCATTAATCTCTCAAATGTGGCTGGTGCATTACACAGTCCAAATGGCATAACATTGAACTGCCAGAGTCCCTTGCCAGTAGAGAAGAGAAGGCCGTCTTCTCTTTATCCTTGTCCTTGATTTCGACTTGCCAATAGCCACTTTTCAGATCCAACGTTGAAAACCATTTCATTCCGTTCAATGTGTCTAAAGTGTCGTCGATTCGTGGAAGTGGATAACTGTCCTTCTTGGTTACATCATTAAGTCGACGGTAGTCAATACAGAATCTCATGGTGCCGTCCTTCTTCTTAACCAAAACTACGGGAGAACACCACGGGCTTGTTGAAGGTTCAATAACGCCGCTTCTTTGCATTTCCTCGATCATGCCCTCAACCTCCTTCTCCCGAGCTACTGGAACTCTCCGAGGGCGCTGTCGGATAGGCATAGTTTCCCCAGTGTCGATCTCATGCTGAACCACTCCAGTTCTTCCAATGTCATCGTCACGCGAAGAAAAGACGTTGCGATATCGTAGCAGTAAGCTACGCGCCTTAAGGAATTGCTCCTCGGTAAGGTGCTCCCTGGAGTCATTTAGTAATTTTTCAACATCCACTGAAGGCTTAACATGCCCAGGTTTCACGCTTACCTCAGATTCCCGACAGCCTCTTATCCAAGAAATTTCTTCGCTTGATCCGACCAGCGTTCCTTTATTGAGGACGCATTCCGTGTCACTTGGATTAAGGATCCTTACAAATGCTGTAGATGCCGTGGTTACCATTGTACGGGCTGTTATCCACGGTTTATCAGCATCCAACCTCTCCACCACCACACAGCGGTGAGATTGCGGCCTTGTGGAGTTCGGCAATTTCACTGGAACTAAAACCTGCGACCTTGGTTGAAGAATGGTTCTCCTGGTACAGTAGACATTTCCATTTACTCCACCTTGTATTGGAATCTCATCAACTCCAAACTTTAGAACTCCAACCTTCAAGTCGATTTTACAGTCATATCTCCTCATAAAATCCAAACCAATAATGCAGTCGTCCACGATGTTAGCAACGATCACTTTATGCCAGTATTCTTTTTCACCTATTTTCACAGCCAACTCTCGTTCTCCTTGGACGGAAATGTACTGGCCGGTAGCAGTCTGCAGATGGAGATGTCTAGGTCGGACTAGATGATCTCTGGTCAGGTGTCTCAGTAGCCGAGAGCTGATCACAGTCCGAGAAGCTCCGGTGTCTATGGTCAGGAGACATGCTATTCCACAAATTTCTCCTTTGACAACCAGACTATTCCCGTCGTTCGCCTGTGAGATCATAATTGGGACACTTCGACCACCAGCCAGCACTCGTCCCACAGTCCTGGCTTTTATTCGTTTCCCTGCTGGGGCTCTGACTCCACAGAGCCTATTGTCCTCACCATTGGAGCGGGGTCTCTGTCCCTCCTAGTCCTTTTCGGACAGCCTGACTGCAGGTGACCACGTTCTCCACATTGATAACAACGTGGCCCGAACTCGCGGCGGGAATCTACCGGCTTCGTAGTCGACACTTCGCGCACCCTGAAAGGCCTGGATGAGTCCTGTCGTACAGCTTCCACCTCGAGAGCGTGGGCTACTGCATCTTTCAGGCTGCCGTGATGTCCCAATCGCACGGCTGCCCTCACTTCCAGATCCCGGATCCCATCGATGAAGGCCTGCACCAGCATACTGTCCACAAATGATGCTGATGTCCGTTGATAGGCCTTCCTGACCAACTTTTCGATTTCCAGGGCCCACTGTTGCAAGGACTCGTTACGTCCTTGAGTCCTGTCCTTTAACTGAGCCCGGTATACATGCTCCAGGTGACCGTCACCATATCGTGCCTCCAAGGCTTCTAGAAGGCGGTCGTACGTCCGGTCGCTACCCAGAGCTTCGAGTATGGTAAGGGCCTCGTCGCGCAGTGCCAACGTCAGTGCTGTCCTGGCTTGCTCCTTGCTCCAGCCATTAGCCTGTGAAACAGACTCGAACTGCAGTTTGTAGGCGGTCCACGATGAGGTACCATCAAAAGGAGGTACCTTGAACCTGCCGCCTCCCGCCACCGATGCGTCGGGTACACAGGTGCTTGTACCATTCGCCACTTTTACTTCTAGTTTCTGGAGGCGGTTCTTGTAGGCTTCCACATCCTCATTGATCTTTTCCTTGAAGCCCTCGATTTTATTATCGACCTCATGGACTCGAGTTTCAAGTTTTATATCCATATCGGCCAGTTTTTCTTGAACCTCAAACAATTCTTTCCGCCATTCAGTCGTAGACTCGTGTACCTCACGAAGCATTCGTGCCTGTTCCTCCTGGTATTCCTTTTGTACTCGAAGCTCTTTCTGGAGGATTCGAGCCTGTTCCTCTTTTTGTTCCCGAAGCTCGTTCTTGAGGATTCGAGTCTGTTCCTCCTGTTTCCGTGACTGTTCCTTTAGTTCTCTCGCCTGATCCTTTAGGAGGACGAAGATGGCGTTAAGGTCCACTCCCTGTGCAGCTGGAGCAGGTGGTTCCGACGTACCAGGCGTCGAGTCTCCCGATCCAGATGTTTGGCTTCGCGTCGTCACTCCTTTCGACTCGGTTTCTCGTGGCATTAACGGCATTTTCTATCCGCACTTCTGACACCAAATGTTACGAGCGTGGGGTTCGTATTTGATAGAAAAGCACAAATTAATCCACAAATGAAAACACACACTTTATTACCGAAATTACGCACTTACAATTCACACGAACCGTACTTAAAATCCACTAATTAACACAAACGCACTTACACAAATTACGCTCTCACTATTCACACGAACTGTACTTAAAGCGCACTAGTCACTTGAGAGTCTTTCTTTCCGATTATCCTTGTACTAGCATTCGATCGCAGTTAAAATGTAACTGACTCACGCCGGCCGCCGGTGCCTTTTTATATCCCGCGGAACCGCTTTCTCGATGCGTTGTCTACATTAATCGCGAATATTCTAGTAGGGTCCAGCGCGAGGGCCGAGAACATTCGAGGCCATATATGTCTCTTTCTAATGGTGCACTCTCTGTCACTCCCTTCTCGAATGTTCCGAGTATAGCTATCTCTGTCTAGTAGTCCTATCTCTGTCACACACTTCTCGAATGTTCCGAGTATAGCTATCTCTTTCTAGTATTGCTATCTCTGTCGCTCTTACCGGATATTTCGCCATATAACGATTTGTGCTTCAGAGGCCCATAAGGGGTCCTGAAAACGCCTGAAAACGGGTTTTCAGGTTATCAATCAATCAATTTTTATTTCGGATATAACTCCATATTTGGTTAGTAACAATAGTAAACTTAGCCTATGTTAGTGTTTATCAATATTATTATTATTATTATTATATGGCGTCATCTGATAGAGGGTGCCCTGAAACGGACTGAAAACATGTTTCAGGCGCCTGAAAACGACGGCTACTTGGGTGAAATTTTGATCTTTTGATATGTGATAGAGCAACTCCTGAAACGGTCTGAAATGACTTTTCAGCCTGCTGAAAACGCCTCTAAAGCACTGAAATTGACGTTCAAAGTTTTTGACCTAACCTACCGGCGTAACACGTTTAACACGCGATAAATAAGTGACAAAGCATCTGTCATTCACATTCGCATCTTGTCAAAACGTGTCGGATGCTTTGTCACTTATATATCGCGCTATAAAAGCAACCATCATAGCCCCGCAGGTTCAATAATTGTGTAGTTTGCCAATTAAAGCCTGACCAGAAATATATGAGGATGCGCCATATTGCGGAAATTCACTGGAACTAATTTCTTACTCTGGCAATGATTTTATGATGGTTTGTCAACAATGTCAATGTCATTCGTAGTGATTTCTTTAAATTTACCCAAAGAAAATGCCGAAGACCATTGATAGTCGTGAACGTAAGATTATAAATAAAGTGTACACGTGTTTACTACACGAAAAACAGTCAGGAAAAGAGTACATTCCATTAAATGATATTACGAGGTTAACATAGTGGAACTGACAGTAATTTAAATTAAACTCATGTCATTATATAGTGGGTTGTGATTGGTTGTAAAATTGTTGCCATATAAATCTTATAAATAGCGCGCTCTTGACAATCCTCATATATTTCTTGTCAGGCGTTACCTAAGTTTTTAAGATTACCTAAACTTACCCGAGCGAAACCCGAAACTTACGAGTCTTATGTACCTACCTACGCTTTACTCCATCTTATTCGATCCAGCTGCTCCTGATTATCTCAGAACCAGGTTTCAATTTGTGACTGCTCGACCAGGCTGTACTCTCCGCACTTCTCGTACTCACACGCTCATCGTTCCTCCCCATCGCACTGGGTTTTTGTCAAATTCTTTTACTATCCAGGCAATACGACTCTGGAATGATCTTCCGCTCCCCATCAGGCAAGCACAAAGCAAACCTATTTTCAAGCGCATGCTACGCAAGTATCTTTCTGATCTGTCTGTCTGACACTTCTGTTTTAAGATGAATTATTGGTATAATGTTTTCACTGGGTAGTACATGAATTTATATGTCAGTAAGTAGTATACGAGTATTATGTAAATGTAAAAAGTGCAAATTTTAAGTATGTAATATATTAGGTATTTATTTCTAAAATTGTTTTTTTTAAATTGTCTCCGAACGTTATAGACCCTGCACCAAATCATTGTTTCTGTATAGCCTTATGGTTGACTGGCAGAGAATGCCTTGTGGCATTAAGTCCGCCATTTGTACTAGTTTGATCTGTGCAATAAAGTTTAAATAAGTTGGTTGATTTTTTTTTAATGGTGGAGATAGGTACCTATGCGTTTTGTAATTGTAAACAAAATACCAAATTTAAGCATTTTGAAACCAACTCACGTTTAGGACTGAATCGATGGGGCTACCATTGTAGAATGTTTCTCTACATAAGTATACCGAATCCAATCGTAAAAGCGAATAACAAAGAAAAGGTATATTTGTAAATACAAAGTACTTACCTTGCAACAAAATGGCACCCCGGCGCTGAAAGCTGGCTACCCCGTGGAATAGATTAAGAAAAATGTTCAGTGAATTATGAAATATGATGCGCGGTCGGGGTGGGGCTGCGGGGTGACCACTTCTAGGAATAAAAATATCAGGACAAGAAGTTATAGTAATAGAGTAGAAACAGTATTTTCTGACAAAAACGGTCTCTTCTTTTCAAATAACGGTAGATTCAGATTGATACATGTAAAAGTGGCCTTGTGGGCTACTTAAAGAATAAACTTTTGCCTACTTAAAGATTTTTTATTTATTTTGATTCTGACAAAGGGTGCGAGCTGCGCCATGGCGCTTGGCTCCGACTTCCGCATTTATTCGGCCGTTCATAGTAGACTGCATTACTCAACAAAAGCGGAGAACATCGACGTGTATTCGCGAATATAGACCATCTTCATCCTAACTCCTGAGGATCGAACAGTTGGAGTCACATATAAATTTTGTGGTGGCGATGCGGTGGATGGGATGGGGTGTGAGAAATTCTGGCCGAAAAGTGTAGAGCTTCGTCGTTTTCGCGGCTGGTTACCCGACATCCAAAAGTTGCGTCACCCGTCGCCGATTTACCGTGTTAAAAAAGAAGTAAAATCTCAATGTGTTAAACAGGTAAATTAATTATTGTTGTACGTTTTGAATGTGTATTAGTTTTAAAGTAAGTGTGACTCACGCACTCGTGTTGTCGGTTGTGTCTCTACGCCCCACACGCATAGTTGGATCGCAATTTACACAAATAACCAACGAAGAAGATCAAAAGCATTTTCTGTACATCTGTCAAATCACAAATTTCGTCCATGTTAAAGTTACTCTCATTGATCAAAAATCACATGAACAAAATACTTTATTGCTAGCCAAGGATGTTAAAGTGAAATTTCAGTGACAAATGTAGGTAGTGAATAATGTTTCGCTATCGAATTTTGCCGGAAAAGTTCGGTTTAGCTTGCTTCACCGACAAAACTTTTACTTTAGTGAGAAACTTGATATCTTCTTTGTCGGTTTCACTCTTAGCGGATTGGTCGTGGTCATCATTTCAGATGTTTGTGGCAAGCTTCACAACACGCCGCCATTCTTCCCTGATAGCCTTCCTCGTGCATTCGTGTAAACTTGATATAAAAATATGGAAATGCGCTTTGCCGATAAAATACGACAGCAAAACTTTATTTGTTCTTTACATATTTAATTATATTTGAAGTGAAGACTGTCCCAGCCGCCATGTTGCAATGGTCGCCCTACACGGGAACCGACAGGTGCGTCTACACAGCCCTAATGCCCCTCTACAATATTTGTTTAGGTATATTTACCTCTGATATATTGCAAGCGGATTGTACCTATGTACTTCCATATATATTACATAGATTAGATTAGATTAGATTTATTTATTTCATAATATAAAATGTCAGTATAAATTACAGGAATTATTTATAGGATTAACATTATGAATCAGCAAACGACATAAAACTAAAGTTAAGAGATTCATTTTTACACATCGTCGGGGATAGTGCAATACCGCGTAAGTAACAAGTGTAGATACGAATCAATATTCAAACAAATGCTAAGTATTTTATTGAAATGAGAACTTTATCGACAGCTGTCAGTTACGCGGTATTGCACTATCCCCGACGATATGTAGTTTATATATATTACTTATAGTTTATTATGTGCCTACTTATAGTTTACTGTAAACTATACCTACAGTATACTATAAGTACATATCCACAAAGGTAAATTATGAAAGTAAAATATAACGTGATCTACTACAATCTAACCGACCCTACGTTTCCAGCGTAGTGCTCTCCCATCTGAGCTATTCGATCGTTACGCCAATCACACCAAATCTTACATTCCATAATTCTACGCTACTGGAGCGCCCTCTGCGTCATATGTCATATGTGTTTAAAATGCTTATGCGCATTAAGCTATAGGTACCCTACGTTTCGCCGGCGGGGACGGCCACCGTGATAAATACATTTGCCTACTACCATAGAATCAAGCTACAAGACCTACAGATACACAGACAGACCTACAGATAGACATACAGACTGATCTCAAGACGACGTTGTCAAGCTACACACGTCCGCTGGTTCGAGTGACCGTGCAAGCCAGCACACACGCTAGGCGCTGGGGCAGTGCGCTGCCTTTAGCCAGAGATGTGATGTATCTTAGATACAAGTATCAAAAATACATATACAAGATAGAAAATACGTATTTATATCTTGTATTTGAAATACTTTTGAAATTTTTTATTTTGTTAGATATATTTTCCTGGTATCTTAGTATTTAGAAGATACTATATTCCCTAAGATACTTTAACTAAAATAAACTTCGAAGATTTTCTTTCCGAATGCAACTGAACGCAGAGCGTCGTTCAAAAATTTAGTTGATAGAATCTGGCTACCGAAATATTACCCTTAGGGGCCTTAGGTTTGGCGGGAAATTTAAAAAATCTTCGGCGGGTCACACTTATTGCAGTTGGAATCACGCTACGCGTACGAAAAAAGCCGCTTTTTGGCCCGGTGTGACATAAAAGTATATTATCTTTAAAAAGTATTTAAAAGACAGGTACTTATATTTTGTATCTAGTATTTCAGATACCTTTTAGAAAATTATTTATATCTGTATCTGAAATACTTTTTTGTAAAGTGTCTTGCATTTTGCATTTCAGATACTTTATTTAGGGTATCTTATAAATCTCTGCCTTCAGCCTAGTAACACGATGTCGGTTACAGTCGGCTGTAAGGGTCAAAACACAATTAAAAGACACGACATCTCATCGTCGTACGACGCGACATCGTCCCACGATGCGACGTCGTGTCGTGGAAATCCATAAATCCAAAATGAACTTTATCTTCGTGACAAAATGCAAAATTAAAATTCATTTTACAATCTCACGACGTCACATCGTGGCACGTTGTGTCGCACCACGATACGATGTCGTATATTGTAATTGTGTTTTGGCCATAACCTCCTGACGACCAGCATTTATAATTTGTCAGTTTAATTTTAGCCCTATGACAAATAGTTGACAGTTAACTATTAATTGAAGGTTACGTGTAAGTAGGTACTATGTGACACTGGAACTCAGGAGGCTAAAGCACCATTTCTGATCTGATCTGATCCATACCCTAGGATGTGCGCTTGCACTTACAATGCTCGGGAGTTGAGATAGGGTACCGACTCCGCCACAAGATGATATTCCTTTAATAAAAAAAAAATTATCTAAATTACCCCAAAGCTACCTGGCGGGCAATTAATACGCTGCCAGCTAACCGCGCCATCTGCCGGGAGGACGAACTAATCACCGAATTTAAGAAACGTGATTATTTCCAATGCTTATACAGGTTGTTGTAAAAGTAATAATACATTACTGCAGACGCCGAGAAAGAAGGGTTTGCCGGCTGAGTAGGTATAGTGATACGAAGCCGGCAAGCCTTATTCAAGGCTAAGGCATATATATAGTGCTTTTCTCAAAGATATGCAATGAAATAAAAAAATACACCACTAAAAAAATAAAATTCAGCTGTTTAGCCTGTTCATGAACACAAACGCCATGTTTAAAAAATACTTCCCGGCCTAGGCCTTCAATTTTGCATGAAATTCCTTTACAGTTCTTTCGAGTTGTTCCGCCCGAAACGTGACACTTCGAAGCCTGTTATAACGCACGTTATGACGATATTTCATTGCATGTTTGAGAAAACGTTTGCAAAACAATAAGCAAACTCACTGACCGAGCGAGCGAAGTGTTTCCTATTCAGCTTGGCCAAAAAAAATCGTATGTCCGGATGTTAGAATGTCCAGATGCTTACCGTCTGTTCTCGCACATTATCGTATATATTTTTTAAATAAAATCCATTCCATTACTGCTAAAATAAATGTAGCCTGTAAGTACCTACATTATCGTTTTTAGGTGTGTGTGAAACTACTTCTATCAGTTCGAAGAAATGTGGACATTTTCTATAAAAACATACGTAACATATTTGTATATTTATTCAATTTCAGGCAACTATATAGGTAGCTACACTATTTATAGGTAGGTTAGGTTAGATTGCGCCAAGAATAAAGAAACTACATAGCAGTATAAATTATAATATGTACAAATAGTGCGGTCTTCGCCAACAAACTGCATCGCAGTTTGGCGAAACATGTAAAGTGTACCAGTTTGTAAATTTTGTTTCGCATAATAAATAAAAAAAATTGCTTTTACTGCATGGTCCCACTGGGATACGAACTTAAACAGCGAATCTATTGTAAGCACCAGCCTACTGAGCCGGCGGTGCCGGGTTCGAATCCCGGCCAGGGCAAATATTTGTGTGATGAACTCGAATATTTGTTTGGGTCATGGTTGTTCTATGTATTTAGGTATATATTTATTTATATAAGTATGTATATCGTCGTCTAGTAGGTACCCGATACCCATAACACAAGCCTTCTTGAGCTTAATTTGGGACTAGCTCGATTTGTGTGAGGTTGTCTGATAATAACTATTATTTATTATTATCAGTAATTTCGAGTTTTCCTGGGTAGACGAATAAAATGAACACTTTTAGAAATAGATAATTTATTTAAGCAACACCATTTCGCTTTAGAAGGTAGGTAATAAAAGTATGAATTAAAAACACAATCACCCTGTACCTAAATCGCACCCAAATGACATCCGACCCAAGATATATTTTCCAAAACCCAGATAATTAAAAAAAGAACAAGATGGCCGCTTTCAACGTCCTTCCAAATTCAAAATAAAGGACAAAAAGACATATGTGCCACTTACATTTCGAACCGTTACGCCGTTTCACAAAAAGTAGTAATTCAAATGCGCTGAGATGAAAAAAGCGTAATTTCATGCTCTCGCGCATCATTCCATTTTTAAAATGACTAGAAAGAGATGCGACCATGTTATCGTGCGTTAGAAAGAGAGGGGTGGATTATGAATGTATTAATCGGGCCGTAATTTTGGGAAATATGTTGTTGAGTTGGATTATATCATTTTTTTGGCCCGGCGGGTGTTTTTGTGGGCTGTAGCGTGTTGTTATGTAATTTGTATGGTAGGGAAAGTTTGTATGAGAGGTCATAGAGGCAATGTTAGATCAAAATTACGACTCTACTTCGGCCTTCACTTTTATGGGAATTTCAAGAAACCCACGCTTATCCATGGTATAACAATTCAAACTCGTTGCAATTATTATTAAATGTATTGTTTTTTTCTGTGTAATAAATAAATTAAAAAAAAAAAAAAAAAAACAAACTATCTGCTTTCTGAATAAAAAAAAATGAGTTTTTAATGAGTCAATCACTTAAACTTCTTTTAGCTTATTTTTCCTGTTTTTCCAGCGTTTATGATTTAACCTGCTAAAATTATGTTAGTTTTAGTTAAATTCTCGTGACCCATTTCAGTGCATTAGTTTTATTTAATTTTTATTTTTAACATTTTCGTACGTTAAATAAATCTATTTTCTTTCTTTTTATTTTATATAGTTATTGAACCGGAATAATTATATAAAATAAAAATCGGGTTACACGCATCCAACCAATTAATTCAAAACCAAATTTTATCAAATGTATCATAACATAACAAATAAAAAAAAAACTACCAAGTGCGAGTGGGACTCGCGCACGAAGGGTTCCGTTCCCCTTAAATATTTATTTTTAGTATTTGTTGTTATAGCGGCAATAGAAATACATCATCTGTGAAAATTTCAACTTTCTAGCTATCACCGTTTTTGAGATACAGCCTGGTGACAGACGGACGGACGGACGGACGGACAGCGAAGTCTCAGTAATAGGGTCCCCTTTTACCCTTTGGGTACGGAACCCTAAAAAGGTCGTTAAAACTCACCTCCCTTAGCGGTACCATTCCAAATTTTAATTCATCACATAATAATTTTGAATATGATTGCTGGTGTAGGTGAGTACCTGCGGTGCTGGCGATTTTTCCAGAAATAATGAAAAATATAAGTGAATATTTTACGATATACTCTGAAATTATAAAATTCTGTAGTTAAATTAGGTATTTATTACGTGTGTAATAAATACCCATCTATAATTCACTTTATTTACGTTTTCAATTATCATGTTTCGTTCGTGAGACATGAAAAAGCAGTTGAAAATTAATATAAACATTAGAGAACTTTTTGAAATTAAGAAAAAAAAGTCGTTACCACTCAACTGCCTTCGGCGGAACCGTTCCAAATTCGAATCCATCCCTGAACAAAAAGCGTCGGCCATCTTTGGACCATGATTGCTTCTCAAAGTGCCGCGGCATTTAAAAACTTAATTCCGTCGGTCGTTAGTGTGCGAACGCGGCTTTAAAAATGTGTCTATGGCAGCGGTTCTCAAATTTGTTTCATAATTGAACCTTTTAGAAATACTAAACGGTTTAGGGAGCCTAAAAAGGATTCAGAAGGAAAAATTGTTAAGGAAATTCAATCACAGTTCTACTAAACTCAAATACAAATTGTACGCGGATTAATCCGTTGAGATTGTGTTATTTAAATGTGTGACCATCGCGGAAACCGACAACAGTCCTATAGGTCCTGGTTAATTAATGAAAATACAAGCAAAATAGGGTCATTACTTAACATGGTTTTATCCCACACTGGGAAGCCGGGAACAGTACCTATAATCGGGTTTATTTTAATAATCCCTATTACAACTATATAGGCACTATTAATTGTTAACTTTTGAGCAATGAAAACGTAATCAACATCAGTTTTTCATATTGTTATTGTAGATTTACGTCTATACATCGTATTTATGTATTTGACTCGGCAATAAAGTAACTAGAGAAACTGAAAAAGACTAATAATGTAACGGGTTTCGGGAAATAAATACTTTTGGACAAATGAAAATTCGGCGAAACGTTACATTACTGATGGGAAACAATATGTCAGAGTTGTGAAACTCTTTTTTAGATTCCTCGAAAACGACGATGGCCAAAAATGGCGATGGTGAAACGATTTAAGGTAAAGGGTGAGCAGGGCCATATTTACCCCTAGAGCCACAATCCACGCCAGTCTAGGGACTTGCACCATAATAATATTCTCGTTATAGGGGAGGGGGGGCCCAAATGCCAAGTGTCTAGGGGCCCTGGCCCTCTAAGTCCGGCCCTGGGTTAGCTTCGTCAGGTTCATGATATTCTATTGTTGTTTTACAACGGAACATCCAACCAATTAATATCATTCTTTATGTTCATAATACCGAATACTTTATATAATTATATTTATTGTATATGAATATTATATATGTATGTTTATCTTTAAATATATTTATTTAAGTTTGTGTCTTATATGTTATTTATGTTGCTGATTTTTATCTCACCACCTACTCTTTAATTGTTTATGTTTGCTCAATCCTCTACCCAAAGGTTTTCTGGAAGAGATCGCTCTTTAGCGATAAGACCGCCTATTGTCTACCATTTATAAATTAAGGTTTCGATTGTAATATTTTCTTGTTGGTGTGCAATAAATAATTGTTGTTGTTGTTGTTGGTGTTGTACTGTTACTGTGGATGGTATGCAGGTAGGTTAGGTAAGAGTTTTGTGACATCCAAAACTGACAAGAAAATCAGAATATTTCATCAGACTATGGTTTTCGGAATTATGAAAACTCGAAATAGTGATCCAATCGGACAAATTAAACTTCGTTTAAAAAAAACGTTTAAAAGTTTTGTCGTGTTTTCAAATATCTTGGGGGAGCGCCTGGATTCCACGATTCACACTTTGAAAACCTTTGGTCTATGGTATATTGAGTCAGTGGTTTGAAGAAATTGTGTTTTTTCAAGTTTGGAGTTCAGTTTTTTATTTGATTATGTAATGTTCTTTCTTCATTTTGACGTGTACGAGTCTTCAATTTTCTTTGTATTTATTGTAGTGTTAGATACAATATAAGCTGATAAATGATACTATCACTATGTTCACAAGATGGAATGATGATCCGCACGATTCGTGGCGTTATTTAAGGAAGGCCTATGTCTAGCAGAGGACGTTATTTGCCTTTCATGATTATTTTATACTAAGCGACAATCATACACAAATCGACGTAGTCCCGAACTAAGCAATGTTTTTATTATGGGTACTAGACAACGATATACTAAAATGTGCCCACATCCTCGTACGCGTATTTTTTTATATTTATTATAGTTGGTTAAAAAGTATCCTTTAACCATATCCTGAATCTATCCACTATGCTCTACGATTTGTATCTCCTATTAATAATAGAGCAAATTGTGCATTTTCCTTTAGTTTGCTCTACGAGTTTCACGGATATAGAGCAAATTGAACTGTATTTTTCCAAAGCAAATTGTAGGATAACAGCTCGATTTACCCTATTAGTTGGGAAAGTAGAGCAAACCTAACTTTTTCTCTCCAATTTGCTCTACTATTTTTTATTTTATGGTATTCATTTCAACCCGATCTGGATTCGGCTGTTTGGTTCTGGCGCTTCGCCGACCGCTACCGCGGTACGCTCGCTTCGCTCGCTAGGTTCTCTACGATCTAAAATAGTAAAAATTGTAGAGCAAATTGGTGAGAAAAAGTTAGGTTTGCTCTACTTTCCCAACACGACACCTGCTTGCCTACTGAGCCGGCGGTCCCGGGCTTAATTTGGGACTAAATCTATTTGTGTGAGGTTGTCCAATATTTATTTTATTTATTTAATTTGCTTTATCTTTAGAACTAGTATAGCAAATTGGCAAAATACAGTTCAATTTGCTCTATCCGTAAAACTCGTAGAGCAAACTGGAGGAAAATGTACAATTTGCTCTATTATAGTAGATACAGATCGTAGAACATAGTGGATAGACTGGCATCGTCGTTGGTATGTCCAGCTCCCTGTACCAAAATTGGTAAAAATTTGTCGAGCCGTTTCGGCGTGAAGAGAGGACAAAGGACATTACGCCCAACGGATGGCGCCAGACTGGCATGATGCCACGCGCCCATACAAAACAAAACACGATCCTGCATCACGCTATGATCTTCCTGAAATCATGACCCTTCTCCATACAATACAATACAACAATACTTTATTGCACACCAACAAGAAAATAATACATGAGAAATCTTAAATTAAATCATGGTAGACAATATAGGCGGTCTTATCGCTAAAGAGCAATCTCTTCCAGACAACCTTTGGGTGGCGGAGAAAACAAAATTAAACAGAAAATAGTAGGTTTGGTATCATTTACATTTGTGTTTAGCACTCATTTGCTCAAAGGTTAATTGGAAGAGATCCCTTAAAGGGATAAGTTCGCCTTTGTACATGCTTATTCTTTTTTAATGTGTTTTTCTTGTTTTTATGTACAATAGAGTGTTTACATACATACATACATACAAATATTTGCCCTGGCCGAGATTCGAACCCAAGACAAGCTGTCTCAGTAGGCAGGTGCACTAAAACTGTTCTTTTTAAAAAATACTTTCGGATAAACGAAAATTTGGCGAAACGCTACAGATGATAAACAATCTCTCGGAGTTGAGAATATCATAAATTGTTACATGATTGTCTGAGTTTGACATGTCAATGTCAACTACTGACCTTAATTGGTCCGTTACTGGCACATTCATTGTATTTATTAACGCGACATTATTGCTCACTCACTCCCGCCATAAAAAAAAAACAGTACAGAAGATTCACTCTTTTGATCGTCGCTAAAACCGCCTATCGGAGATGCCACTCCTCACAAAATGCTCACTATCGAGAAAAATAATTGAACCTAATTGGCAAACGGATGAAATTATTACCTTAAATTGGCCTATATTTTACGATTTTAACAAGATCATTGGGTTATTTAATGGTTATTAACGTCTGACACGTGCACGCCGCTACGACTGGCTACACGCGCGCGCGATGTGCCCGAACAAAAGCTAAGCGCTTGTAAGTAGACCGAGGTGTTTTGAAACAGAGGTGCGGTAAAACAATGTATTTTTCTTTCTCAGAATTACGTCCCCTAGCGAAGCAAGGATACCTAAGGTAGCTCGGGCGGTGGGGCGCATCTAAACCGCTATCGGATTTATATACCGAGAAATTGAGGTTGTTTCAAACTCCTCGGTTGTCCCTAGGCTATTTAAACCCGTCTTAATTACGAGTAGGTATCTACAATAATACAGTGAGTTTATTTATTCAAAATAAACTGTTGACATTGTGTTGTATCACCTATTGTTCGCTGTTTTTTGTGGTTAAGAGCCACGTTAACTCTTCACAAACGAAGTTTTTTTTTTATACTCGCATGCGTTATTAATATGGTGGCATCTCGCAAATAGGTAGGTATACAAAAATATGAGAAATAACTATCTAAAGATTTTTTAATAAAGCAGTATCGTCTACTAGCGTAAACCAAGTGTTTTAAAAAAAGAGAAAATTTTTAAAAAATTGTAGCTCAGGCAGGAATACTGCTGTTGGTTAGCAGAAATTAGTTTGAGTGTAGCACATCGTTACTATCGATTCTCAACATAATTTGAGACGATGGTGTCGATCATGAAGTCTGAATCTTTACGGTAGATGGCGCTACGATGCCACCCTAAGGCATGCAAGAAGCAACTGGTCGAAAAATTTAATGGCTCTCGCATCAGTTTCAGTGGTCCAATAGGTAGGACGCCCGTGTTGGCCCGGAAAACCTAACCTTAAAAACGCAGGTTCAAACCCTACCAGTAAATTTTTTGCTTCATTTTAAAACATTTAATTATCTAACGATCAAAAAATATATAGCCAAATAACAATAACTCTATTTCTTAGATTGGATCACAAGACATAAAGACAATCCTAATTATTTATAATTTTAAGTAAGACCGGACCGAATGGGTCTGAATATCCTCACAAACAAAATAAAAATACCTATTTAACTTCACAAAGCGAAGGAAAAGTTAATCAACATTACCTAACACATTACCCGTGATTACGCCTCGTATCGTAAGTCGTAAAAAATATTCTAAAAAGATATAAATTAAAATGACATAAAACATTTAAAAATATTCCAAGAATTCCATCTCAAATGAAGCCGCTGCCTACCCCGACAACTAAACTGCCAGTTGCATAAATAAAAACAAATAAAATACCAATTCGCAATCACATGAAACGCGTATAATCACGGCTCGAAAATAAATAAAAAAATAAAGCGTGCTCTGTGGCCGGGCATAAATAAATAATGTCATCCAGCCTAGCACTCATTAACAGAAGAAAAAAGTTGAACCGCCAACTTATCTGTCAAATATTAACGCTCTTAAACCATAGACACAGAGTCGACTATCACACGGATTTGTAACGAAGATATCTTGGTGTATCTGTGCACGGATTTTAAATTTCGAACTTTAGTACATCCAGTTTAAGAAGAACTGCAACGGTGCTTAAATTAGAGAGATAATCGCTCCGAGCGAGCTCTTTATAAGCTGGTTGTTATATGACAGAAAGAGACAAGTATAGTTTCGTGATTTCGACTCGGTTAGGAGGGGCGGCGTGTGATTGGTCAATATTTCCCGCGCTTTGGGCGTCGCCAGCCATTTCTCGTCATAAATTGAGCTGTTGACACATTAATAAGGTAAGGTTATGTTTTAATATTGCTTTTTTTCACCCGCGCGCGCAAAATTATAAGCGGTGAATACAATTATTGTTATGATTCAGGTTCAAATGAGCAACGTGTGTGGTCCGCTCGGATTTCTGGAATAATTAAAGGCTTGTGGTGTTGGACGCCATTTTGTGCCATATTTTAATTCGGTTTACAGCTCTAGCCGATACGGCTACTGAAAACGTGTTTAATGGTTAAATTTTGATTGACGCCGATTTTATCGCTTTAAAAATGGCTACCATTTTGTTTTGCAACATATCGTATTGGTTTAGGTTATGGAAATGAAATTTTATTGTTTCGATAAAGGAAACATTTCTTATGTGTTCTCAAAGGTTACCATGTAATTTGAACTGTTACCTAATCATGATGATTTTTTAATCAACCTACTCTATCTATTATTTTTTATTAAAGCAGTAACGTCTGCTAACGTAAACCAAATGTTTACAATGAAGCGAAAAATTTAAAAAATTAATGGTTCAGACAGGATTCGAATGATTCAATGGCTCTGACATCTGGTTCGGTGGTCCAGTTGGTAGGACGCCCGTGTTGGCCCGGAAAACCGTTGGAAACGCAGGATCGAATCCTTAATTTTTTTAATTTTTCGCTACTCTATCTAGTTCTTAGTCATTAGAATCTACTGAATCTAGGGTTGTACCTAAGTTTGTATCCAGTCTTCGTTGAAGTTTGAAACAGAAGTGTGCACTACGAACGCTGATTTTTAATTCCAGTGTTTATATTTTCTTCATTTCGTATGTACCTACTATAACATATGGACCTAGTCTGAAATAAAATATTTGTTTGTTTGTTATACATATATGAGATATCTGTCCGAGACGAGTAGAATCTAGAGTAGAGGTTAAGTACTCATACAAAGAAGCTTGTGTTGGAAACTCACGAATATGTATATGCGTACTATTATACATTCTGTGCCCCTAGCATGACTGTGCACGACGATATTTAGTGCGCGACCACTAAAAACAAAATTGACAATTATAAAAACGGTTTAAAGCTCCCCCCTTATCCGTTAAAAAGTGCTATATGTTTTAGACATCTTACTCTATGATCAAACATGTTTCATAACACACTATCAATGTTAACTATATACTTAATAGGGCAATTGCGATTTACTGGTGTATTGTATAAGTACCTATATGTACGTATTTGAAATCTAAAGTTTTTATTTTTCATTAGGTAATAATTTTTGTTTCAGAAACTACTGGATTTTGACAAAATTCACGCAGAAAACTGTTTTTTTTTTACTTATTTTCGACTGCACGAAATAAAAGTATGAAATAGCTATGTAACTTTCTAGAACTCAGGAAAAAATATTATTCACATCAAAAAGTTGGTTGAAATTAATGTATTTGTCATAATATGAAAAAATAAAATTAAAAGGAATAAAGCCTGTCGGCCCGACATATTTCGAACTCATATAGAGCTCTTCATCAGGGACAGCTATCCGTGCTGCTACGGGACTGACACGCGACGAGGGTAGACCGTGAATCGCGTAGCAGCACGGATCTGTCCCTGCTGAAGAGCTCTATATGAGTTCGAAACATGGCGGGCCGTTCCTGACAATTTTTATACAAAACAATATAGGTAATACAACAATTCTTTATTGCACACCAACAAGAAAAATGTTACAATTGAAATTTTAATTTATAAATGTAAGTGTGAACCGTTTTTATGATTATTAAAGATATGATATGTCACGATAGTTTTAAAAATATTATAAGAACATTGTCCTTACGTAATTAAATAATGGAATTTATATCTTGATTTTTAATGATTAAGTCTACCGACAGTGTCCGCTAGCTAATTATTGATTCTTAAAACTAGCCTAGAACTGAGTTATTCATTATCAGAAGGGTCTTAAAAATAATTTACGAAAAAATTACTTGCTGTTGGGTTTCTTCCGGCTTTATTTCGTAAGATACCGGTAGATTCAGAGTCAGACATGTAATACTTGCCCTTGCTGAATAAACATTTTTTATTTGAGTCGATTTTTATTTATCTATCGTTTCTAGAAATATTCCATACCCATTTACTATGCGTTAAATAAAAATCAGGGCTTAGTTATGAGCTTCTCTAATATCACTAAAACTCTTTGCACTCATAAACCGATGAAGTGTCAGCCATTTTATTTTATGGCCACAATCTCGATTCGTCCATAAAATTAGTTATATACAATAATTGGTCGCACCTTTAATTGCTTGTTATTAAGTGAATTAATTTTAACTGTGAAAAGTATAATTCGGTTCAAAGATTATTTATTTTTCTCAAAAGAATTACAATTCACTTATATGAGAAAAACTTACAATAACTTACAACTATATATATACACAGTGAGCGAAATGCATTATAATACAATAATACGTAAGAAAGTAATAATGCAATAATACAATAATAATTGTCGCTTTATACAAAATCACAGTTTAACATTGGAGACTTTTAGTAAGGTGGGTAGATATTAGCAGTGCGACTTGGAGCGCCCTGCGTAAGCGCATCGCTTATCTTTAACTGGGACCAAAGATCTAAAGCGCGCTGCGGCGACTTACTCCGAGTACGCTCGCAATATATTACTCATTATATACCTATGTCCTTTTTTATTATTATTATTATTCGTATATTTTTATTTTTATTTTGTAGGGCAATATATTTTAATGAAATTATATTACTTATATTTATATTTTGAATATTATTTTAATCACTAAGTAGTTATCAACATTTTATTGTTAATTATGTCTGATTATTTTAAATTAAGGTATTATTATTATTATTATTATTATTTATGTTATTATGTATTTGTTAGTTATTCATATAATAATATATTACAATTTAAGAGCATTGTTGAAAGCACAGAATTATTTTATCCATATAAAACAATTAGTATTTTCTATTACAATAATTATAGTATAAAAAATTCAATTCATTATTATCTTTACATCACACATTTAATTTGTACTGTTTATCTCTATTCTATATTATTTAAAACATGCTTTTTTAAAACATAATTTTGCAATAGATTGTAGGATGTTCTAACGATGAATATTAAACTTGTTATATTGATTGGGCTATTATTTCCGTGAATTACTCTGGGAAAGTTAAAAACACATTTTATGATTTCAGAACTATTTATTTAATTAATGCGTGAGGTTTAAAGTTTAAACATTAGTTTTACACATGTAAAATGTCATTGAGCTATATTTCGATTTACCTACTTAACGTGGTTGAGTTGTAGTCTCCATCTTCAACCTATCCGCGAAGTATAATAATCTGTCAATAATGTCAGACTCAACGTACTTAATTCGTATTTTTTTTTTAATTAGACTCTAGACTAAAGTAAACTTTTCATTATATCATAGTTTTAGAGGTACCTACTACATAATTAGTCAAATCATTAGTAATCTTATAGGAAAAATATAAAAACAGAGATTACGTCCTCTATCTAAGCGGAATACAGAAAAGTAATAACATTGTCTAAAAAATATGAAATCTTGGCAATTGTTGTACTGCTACAGTGCGTTGATTTTATTTTAACTGATAATGAAACAGTTTACAGTGATTTAGAATCAAACAAAAAACAGGATTTGAAAATCACATCCCTTACGTACTAAAGTGTCCCTGCAACTCCCGAACGAATCTGCAAAGGCAACCAGCATCTACAAAATTGACAGGTTTCTCATACAAAGTAGAAATTACCGACAGCGTATCAAACATATTTGTACACAGAAAATAAATCACAACAAAATACTTTTGAAAGTAACAAGCAATGTTTATGGTAAAGCAATTTCATACTGACCGCGTGACGCAGGATTTAAAAACATTGTTGACCATAGAGTACAAAAGGCGCGAAATAAGTCACAATTTTCGAAAAAGGAACGCCAACACCTGATAATCAATTTGCCACGAAAATGCACGGTTAATACCAACGCGAAAAAGTAATACGACTAAAAAATTCGACGTTATGCACAACAAAATAAAAGGGCCCAAAAATGCAAATTTAAAGTGGTAACGCTAAAGTTTCCAAGAAAACTTCAATACAAAGTCAAATCGAATTCATTAGTTTTAAGCGTAACGTATTTGGCATCCCAGTTTTACTCGAAAAGCTAGCATCCGAAATGTACTTTAAAAGTATAGAGTTAAAAGTATTTTTGGGTCAAAGCAGTTGTAAAAAGTTTACTCCCGACTGCGTTTCGAATCACGCCAAAATATTGACGTTCGTTTTTTTGAATGGCTGCAAACTTATGCTTGCCGTCAATCGCGGCGGTAAATTCTACGTAGAGTCGTTAAAATTGTATGTAAAAGCGTCAGTATTAAAATTTGCCACCAGCATTTTAAAATTTGTATTTGTGTTGACGTTCTATTTGACAGACAGAAAAGGTAAAGGAATTGTCTCTTGTCACCTGGGCATAGAGAATTTGTTTACGGCGTTGCTAATTGTGTTTGTGTATTGTGTTTTTGTTTTCTTTGTTGTTTTCGGTTTTGTCTGATTGTCCTTAAGATTGGCCCGTTATCCTACCGTGGCACGTGACAGTTATAAAAGTAAAAATCTGTACTGTAATTGTGTTTTTTAATTGTTGTTTAAGTTTGGCTACAGGTTTAACAAAATTAAGTCATCAGTTATTTAACCATTTTAAAATTCTAAAATTGTATTGAATATCATCTTTGTATGGTTAAAAGCATGGCAATTCGTATGGATACGCGGTGCCAGTATCTACAGCTGAACATCCAAAGATAAATAAATCTAAATAATAAATCAATATTAAGGGACAATCTTACACAAACCGACCTAGTCCCAAACTAAGCAAAGCTTGTATATGGGTACCAGACGACGATATACATAATATATAAATACATATATAGATAACATCCATGACCCAAGCACAAATATTCGAGTTCATCACACAAATATTTGCCCCGGCCGGGATTCGAACCCAGGACCGCCGGCTCAGTAGGCAAGTGCTTACAAACTGAGCCAACCGCGTCAGAAAGATGGTTATAGGATAATTTTTACCCGACTAAAGTAAAGTAAAAACATAATTGCGAACAAAATTGTCGCGGAACAACGTCCTATAGTTTCTTATAAATTTGTACGCTCTCTCATTTCTTGACAGTCTCATGGTAGTTTCTTTAGATAAAACAAAGTCGCTTCCTGCTTTCTCTCTGACTGTCTGTCTGTCCCTATGTATGCTTAGATCTTTGAAAGTACGCAAAGGATTTTGATGCGTTTTTTTTTAATAGATAGAGTGATTCATGAGGAAGGTTTATATGTATAATACATGCATAATTTATCAGAATTGCACCCGTGCGAACTAATAAGAATATTATTATTTATCGTATGGCATGTATAAAATCACTGGATTACATATAAAAACGATTTATAGTTAGAATTTTGCCCTTCCCAGGTACGCGACTAATAAGAATATAAGTTTAAAATACAAAGATACAATTATAAAATACTAGCGACCCGCCCGGCTTCGCACGGGTGCAATGCTCTATTATGCATGATTTATACATTTAAAACCTCTTATTTTCTATAAAACTATTTTAAAAAATCGCATTAAAATCCGTTGCGTAGTTTTAAAGATCAAAGCATACAAAATTACAGACATACAGACAGACAGCAAGATGCGACTTTGTTTTATACTACGTAGTGAAGTGGCTCCAGTTAACAACAACGAAAGTTGAACGTTCATTTAGCATACATCAATGGTTTTACAGTGATAAACGAAGTAGTCTACTACCAGCCTTCTTGAGCTTAATTTGGGACTAGATCGATTTGTATGAGGTTGTCTGATATTTATTTATTTATTTACATATAGATAATGTGGAAAAATTGATGATTACGAGTATCTACTCCTGTCACTAACACAGACATAATGTCATGTGCTGGTGTGTACTGGCGTGGATTTCGAAGAACAAATTGCATCCGACTTTACTCATAAATTGGGTTAAGAACTGCCCTTTGTCTATATGGCAATATTTGCGTTATAGCCTAAAAAGTATCGGGTCCGGCCTGGGGATAGTGGCGCTACAAACAGCTTTCATATGGCAATATAATACGGTGAATAGAGACTAAAGTACTATGTGTGACGTTACAAACGGTCCGGTAGTTTTGAATTTTTGATATGTTTTCTAGGATGGTTAGTCAGTGCTTAAAACGCAAAATGCACAATTCCCCCCCCCTCCGCGCCCTCCGCCATATTTAAAAAACCGGCACTTTCTTCATATTTTTGCTCATATGTTCCTTTAGGAGCATTTTAGCTAGAAGAAAGCTTTGACAATGTTATAGAAAGTTAAATTGACTATATTCTCCACTTTATATTTTGTTTCTAGGACAGATAGTTACGGAGATATCTACATTTAAAAAGACGTAAAAAATCGCTATTTCCAACTGAAAAACAAACTTCTGGATTATATCTTCGTTTAGGTGCATTTTAGCTACAACAAAGCTTGGGCAATGTTGTAGAGAATTAAATTTACTATAATTTACACTTTAAATTTTGTTTCAAGGACGGTTAGTTACGGAGATATGCACATTTAAAAAACAGGAAAAGTCGAATTTTCTGGAAATTTCTCAAAATTCTTGGTTTAGGACGCTGTCATTCAGTTACGGACTAGTCTAGGACAAATTAAAACATGCAGGAAATATAATTGCTTATAAAACTTATGACCATTTTTACATACATTTTCGGAAAATGTGACTTTATTTTTTACATATCTCCGTAATTATCTGTCCTAGAAACAAAATTTGAAATGTAAATTATAGTAAATTTAATTCTCTACAAAATTGCCCAAGCACTGTTCTAGCTAAAATGCTCCTAAACGAAGATAGATTCCGTGAAATACGCCAACTTTGCCTCCACAGGGAACTTTGCCCAAAACGCTACTTAAAAAAAGAAACGATACTGTAGACAATTTCAAGATGATTATGGCAACACTACTATTTTTAGTGGAAAATAGATTATATCTGTGGTATCCCTAGGAATCACATGTGCATTTTGCATTTTAAACACTGACTAACCATCCTAGACAACATATCAAAAATTCAAAAGTACCGGACCGTTTGTAAGGTCAAAATCCTTTATTCACTGAATTAATAATGTGCATACGTCATATGTATATTGCACTATTAAACGTCACGATTTCTCAAGGATTTGTCATTAACCAAATTCAAAACATTGTTTACCGGAATGCTGGTCAATCTTGCGAAAAAAATACTGAATCCTATTGAAAAAAACTTAAATTTCATCACTGTGGATAGTTTTGGCTTTATTATACAAAAGTTAGTTGACATTTGCGGAATATTTAGTCGTGTTTCCTCTTTGTTTACATCAGTGACTGTCACTGACTTGCAACGTTAGTTACCAAAAATTTGTCGTTGCCAGTAAAATAAATTAGTACCACTAAAAATCCGCAATATGGCGTGGGTTGAATGAAAAACAAGGGGTTGGGCTGTAACAGACATTAGCTTGGCAACACTTATATATAGCTGTCATTATTTTTAATGCATGTGCATATCTTAGATTAATGAAAACGTCTCGTTAATACTATCGGACAGGTGATTATTTAAACTGTTATATTTTTAAGGTTCCGTAAACATAACAAGTGTTAAACATTATTACTTTTTAGCGCTAACGGCTACCATACAACTTAAAATTTTCACATAATGTGTTTCGCTATAACAACAGATACAAAAAAATTAAAGGGAATCTCCATACAAAAAAAAAGATTTTTACCATTTTTACTTTTACTTAAGATTCGTATATGTCTTCTAGTGTCTATTTATATTATTGTATTTATGTATGTATTATGTAAGTTTATGTATATCTATTTATGTATGTGTATATTTACCCATATGCGTACTTGTTTTCTGTTAGTATCTAATTATGTGCTCCCTTCACCATCTGCTGCACCTACTCTGTATTAAGTTAAAATTTTCATCAATTTCACTACCCAAAGGTTGTCTGGAAGAGATCGCATTTTAGCGATAAGACCGCCTGTTGTCTACCGTTATTTATAAATTTTATTTGTCTTGTTTCCTTTTGCAAACTTTTACTGGTGTGCAATAAAGTATTGTATTATTATTATTATTATTACTTAAAGACTTGAAATCGCCTGGTGACAACCGAAACTCACTAAAATGTCTGTCACTGCTCTCCAAAACGTCGTATCTAGTGTGTAAACTGACACTGAGATACGAGCTTTAGTGAGTTTTGGTTGTCAACTGACGAAATTTTCTTAGATATACATTATTCGAGATCGCTTTTTAGCGATAAGATCGCCTATTGTTTACCTCTATTGTAATGATTAGTGTTATCTGTATTTGTATTTCTTTCTTCTTGAGGTGTGCAATAAAGAGTATTCTATTCTATTCTATTATTCTGGCCACTATAAAAAAAAGTAAGAAAAAAAAGGTTTTTTTGGTCCTTCGTGCGCGGGTCCGACTCACCCTTGGCCGGATTATATTTATTTTGTATGACTACGGCGAAAACATGAATAAAAGAAATGATTTGTCATACTTTTGTTACAATACCGGAAAAGGTTGGCACGCAATAGCGGTAGGTGTTAAAATGTATGTATGAGTTTTTTGCGCGCTAATTAACAAAAGTAATGTAATGATTCGATTAAGAATGATACTGTTAAATGGGGTGATTAAAAAGTCCTAATTCGATGGAGCATTGTGATTTAATCAATTTAGCAATATCTCTGCCTATTAACACTTATGCGTCTGTCATAATTCGTTATACAGGGTGATCGATTCGAATAGGTCAGAAGGGAAACAACATTATTTAATGTAATATCGACGCCAAGCTTCCTAAGAGCAGATTTCCCTACTCTCATGGTTTCTGATTTCTCCATACAGACCCCTTTGGATAGATCATCCTGTATACTCACCGATACTTTCAGTTACGTGTTTAATAGAGTATTACTCGTAATTACACTTCGGCAGTCGCACTTACTTTTTGCTATTTCATAGGCTCATTATGACCGTTTGGGCGTCCATCGACAAACAATTTATTTTATAGTAGGTAAACTAGGTGCCCCCGCGTCGAAGAAAAAGTCATAACCGTCTTTTTTGCTTCTGCGTAGACGGTAAAGAATTATCCTATACTAGCATTAACCCGCGGCTTCGCTCGCGTGCCTATATAATATACATCATCCTACGGGAACAATGCTCTTTTTTTTTCAGGATTAAAAGTAGGCTATTTGTTAAGTTAGGGTATAATCTGCATTTCCCTCATGCATATTTGTTTTTTTAAACTATTAGAATAACGCGGGTCTCTATCCATACCTCCAAAGCAAAAACAGAACCCCCTTATAGGAGCACGTGTAGCTGTCTGTCAGCCCGTCTGTTACAACCGATTTGCTGCAAAACTACTGGACCGATTAAATTGCAATTTGGCGCAAATGCTTTCAAGAATTTTCATGACCACAAATAAAATTTCAAAATCGGTGGCATTTTCGTAATTAACGTCCCAACAAACCATAAAAATTACACCCATACTCATATTTAGTCATTTCAACCCCATCGCACCCCAACAGGCGAGACGGTATTTCACGTCCACCACGTTTGTTTTTTTTAAATCGTTGTTGTTTTGGTAATCAGCGACCCGATAAACCAAAGAAACGTTACCCTTGTTGATTTTCAGACTTTGTCACCATATTCTCCTCCTTTAGGGGTTGAATTCTTAAAAAACATGAAACACGTGCTTACTCAGTTATCGTTAGAAATACTTAATAAATAAGTTTTCAATAAAATAGTCTAACTAATATTTTTTCCCTATACAAACTTACGACCCCCATTTCACCCCTTCGGGGGGGTGACTTTTGACAAATGCTTCTTTTATTGCACCCCTAGACTTTATAAGGACACGTAGGTTTCAAATATGGACTCTCTAGAACCAGCGGATTAGTATTTAGACATTTCAACCCAACAGGGAAGATGTTAATTCACGTTGGATTTAAAAATCCTTGCGGTTTTCGTAATCAGCGACCCGATAAACCATAAAAGCATTACCAATGGATTTTCAGACTTTTGTCACCACATTTCTCCCTTATAGGGGTTGAATTTTCAAAAAACCTGAAACATGTGTTTACTCATTTATCGTTAGAAATACTCCTGTAAAGTTTCTAATAAAATAGTCTAACTAATCTTGTTTCCCCATACAAACTTTGAACCCCTATTTCATCCCTTTAGGGGGTAAATTTTGAAAAATCCTTTCTTAGTGCACCTTATAAGGAACCTACGTGCCAAATTTGAACTCTCTAGAACCAGCGGTTTAGTATTTAGAAATTTCAACCCCATTTCACCCCAACAGGGGAGATGGTAACTCACGTCCGCCACGTTGGATTTTAAAATCGTTGCGGTTTTCGTAATAAATCAGCGACCCGATAAACCATAAAAACAATACCCATGCTGATTTTCAGACTTTGTCACCACATTTCTCCCTTTTGGGGGTTGAATTTTCAAAAAACCTGAAACTCGTGTTTAGTCATTTATCGTTAGGAATACTCCTGTGAAGTTTCGAATAAAATAGTCTAACTAATCTTGTTTCCCCATACAAACTTTGGAACCCCATTTCACCCCTTTAGGGGGTGAGTTTTGAAAAATCCTTTCTTAGCGGATGCTTACGTCATAACATCTACCTGCATGCCAAATTTCAGCCCGATCCGTCCAGTGGTTTGGGCTGTGCGTTGATAGATCACTATGTCAGTCAGTCAGTCACCTTTGAGTTTTATATATATAGACTATAACCATCTTGGATTGCGCAGCTACCCGTATACCAAAAATCGTTGATATCAGTCCAGCCGTTAAGGCTTGATGAAAGGACAAAGTTTTTTTTTTCAATTTTATAATTATCGTAAACTAGATGCCCGCAACTTCACCCGAATATACCTATATTTTAGTACCGCAGTCGGTTAAAAAGTACCCTATATCCATTTCTGGATGTCCAGCTATCCCTGTACCAAAATTGGTTAAAATCCGTCCAGCCGTTTCGGCGTGATGACAAGACTAAGAAAAGTTTATCAACATGGCTCTGTTCGACTCGCTCGGCTGTTAAGAGGTATTATTCCTTATATTTCTTTTTCATATTATGACAAATATATTGATCATTTCAAACAACTAAACATTTTGAAGGGAATAATACTTTTCACCGGGTTCTAGGTAGTAACATAGCTATTTCATGCTTTCATTGCGTGCAGTCTTTTATCAATCAATGTCAGTTTCGAGTAGTTTTTAAAACAAAAATTATCAATGAAAAGTTCAAACTGTAGGTTTAGAATATATACCAATAAATCCCAATAGCCCTGTTCTAGGAAGTAACATTAATAATATGTTAAGAAACATTTTTGATCATAGAGAAAAATGTCTAAAACAATTAACATTTTAAAAGGAATAAGGCCTCTTTTTTACGTCACCCTAGGTGACCTAGGTGAGTGGACTATACCAGACCAGTTACGTGGGGAGTAAATCTTACTTCCTGGCTAAGGCAATACTTAAAATTTTATGCAAACCACGGACAGTATAGTAAAGCCCCAAATCCCATATTTAAATACTAGCTTTTGCCCGCGACTACGTCCGCGTGGAACTTGGAAGTATGGAAGCAACCTCATACAACACGATAGATATCCACCAGATCCACCTAATCACCTTAATTAATAAAAGGGATTATTAAAAGCGCCTAAGCAAATGTAAGAGCAATTGTGCTTTTGGTCTAATCATTACATTTCCTACAGGGTCATCAATGTCATCATGAATTACTTACTCACTTTTCAATCTTTTTAGGGATAATTTCCAGGATGAAAACTATCCTATGTCCTTCCTCGGGTCTTAAACTATCTCTATGCCAAATTTCATCAAAATCGATTCAGCGGTTTAAGCGTGAAGAGGTAACAGACAGACAGACACACTTTCGCATTTATAATATTAGTATGGATAGTATGGATAGCACAAACACCTGCGGGCTGCACAAACATCTGTGAGATTCACGAATTCACTGCCCTAGTAAAGCCTGACCAGAAATATATGAGGATTGTCAAGAGGGAGCTATTTATAAGATTTATATGGCAACAATTTTGCAACCAATCGCAACTGCACTATAATGACATTAGTTTATATATTACCTGTCATGTATATGGTCACCTCGTAATATCAGGGGTATAATCGAATGCACTCTTCCTATGCCAATCAATAGTAATACCGACTATTTACTGAAGCAGCGCATCTTTAGTAATTAGGCACTACATAATGTATATAATGATAGACAGGTGATCGTTAGCACCTAATGATAATTGTCTGGTTTACGTGACGGGCAAGCGTGCTAAAGTGTGTAACGGTGGATAGGTAAGTAAATACTGCAAATACGTGAGGATTGTATTGAATTAACGAAATAATTATTGTTAACTGAGTTCAAAAAAGGAGGTTCTCAGTTTGACCTGCATGTATGTATGTTATACGTATGTATGTTTGTTCGCGATTGTCTCGCGTTTGGCGGAACCGATTGTGATGCGGTTTTCATCTACAATTAGACCACCTATTTTCTTTTTTTGACCTTCTTATAATCTCCTATACTATTATAAAATTCTAGAGTTAAAATTCAGTATAACATTTCGTATTAAAATTCAGTCATTATTTCAGGAAAAAATCTTTAGCGTGATGTAGGATCGTCATTTGTTTAGTATGGGCGCGCGGCGCCATCTGTTTTCATAATTTTCTTAGTCCTCGAAAGCTTAAACTGTGGGTACTAGACGACGATATACATAATATATAAATAACATCCATGACCCAGGAACAAATATTCGAGTTCATCACACAAATATGTGCCCCGGCTAGGATTCAAACCCACGAGCGCCGGCTCAGTGGACAGGAGCACTACAAACAGCACCAACCGCGTCGTCGTATACCTTTTACCTAACTAATGAAATAAATCGGAGGGTTATATTTTATTAGTATCCGTCTTAAATGAAGTTGCTTCAAGTATAAAGTAAAAGCCCGTTTTTTATCCTCACTTGATCAAAACATTCGACTAAGACTCGCGAAGGTCAAAGTGAATTTAGTTGATTTTACCACAAAAGCAAAAGGCGGTAACTCACGTTCCCCGTTGCTAAGATATGGCGTTCCGCGCACGAGCGGAGCGAGGCGGCATGTGGTCCCGTCCACCATTGTGTTAGCTGTCAAAATGTTTTTTTTTCAGCTCGGGGTGCCGAAACGAGGAGGGACGGTGTGTTAACATACTAACACATATACGTATATGTTTATGTTATCTAATACATAGTCAGTACCTACTGATGTTTAAGTGACAAAGAGAAGATACCACTCAATGGAGAACTTAGCTTGCGCGACAAATAACTTCATGAGACACTTAGTGTAAGTTGGCTTAGAATATTTTAAGAACGTTTGCTACGATTTATTAACATGGGAACCGTAAAAACGCTTGAACTGATTTAAGTAACTAGAGGCCGATGGGTAAAAAGAAAAGTCTGTCTCATTTATTTATTTACTTAATCTTTATTGCAGAAATGAAAAACAGATCGTACAAAAGGCGGACTTAATGCCATAGGGCATTCTCTTCCAGTCAACCATCGGGCAAAGCAGATAAGTTGTGTCACATTCACATGACATAAGTCTATGTATGTAAATTTTTAACCCCGATGAAAAAAGAGGGGTGTTATCAGTTTAATATGTTTATCTGTGTATCTGTCTGTGGCATCGTATCTCCCTAACGGATGGATTTTATTTTAATCGAAAATCTTGTCCACCCAGATGATTTTTAGTCTATCGAATTTTGTAGTTATGATCAGTTTTAGTAGCATTTTCTATCATTCATTGACTCGGGGTATTTTGGCTACTTGTGTTTGTGTCAGGAGTGAAGCTGAATATCTTGAAAACTACTGGTCCTATTTTCACCAAACATAGCTATGAACAAACCTCTAGTGACAACTTTTTCGATTGAAAAAACAGCACTCAAATTGGTCGATCCGTGAGCCAATGCCATAATACATGTTAAACTTACAATACCCCTTTTTTTTCGCCGGGGGTTAAAAATGATTTTATTCCGATAAAGTACATGTATTACTTTGAATCAATATGGCCTATAATCCGGCGCCAGAGGCCTTATTCCTTATAAAATGCTGATTGTTTCGACATTTTTCTCTATGATCAAACATGTTTCATAACATATTAATTATGTTGCTACCTAGAACAGGGCTATTGGGATCTATTGGTATATTTGAAGCCTACAGTTTGAATTTTTCATTGATAATTTTTGTTTCATAAACTACCCGAAATTGACAAAATTCACGCGGAAAATTAGTTTTTTCAACATATTTTCGACTGTACGCAATGAAAGCATGAAATAGCTATGTTACTACCTAGAACTCGGAGAAAAGTATATTATTCACTTTCAAAAGTTGGTTGAAATTATCAATATTTTTGTCATAATAGGTATGTTTTTTTTTTAAAGGAATAAAGGCCTCTTAAGCTTAATTTTTACCCGACTACGTCTGTTGGAGGGTCAGTACATTAGTCTAAACCACCTTTATCGTAATTACAAGTCCTGGCAATCGCTAATTACGTGCGAACACTAATGAGTATAATTACGTGAAAGTCGGTCATGCGCTGTCACTTGCCGGTGCTAGAATGTCGTATAAATTGAAGAGCATGTTTAGGGTTCCGTAGCCGTAACCACTGACTCCTACAAATGTTTGAAGCAGTGAACAAATCTAAGCGAATGCAAGACACCGCTCAGGCAGGCAGGTCGAGTTACCTCTGCGAGTGGTGTAAGGTATGGCTCCCCGTGGCTCGGAGTGTATTGACGCTTCTTGAGACATCGTAGGGCCTCCCTCCGAACCTACGTAAGAGGTTTGGTCTTTGTCCTGTTGAGGGCGGGAGACCTAGGATCCCTAGCACGGAGTGCTCTTAAGGGGATCCTAGTGCTACCACTCTTGGGTAGCCTGGCGCGGTGTGGTGACCACGCATCTGGAACGACTGGCCTCACCCTGAAGGATAGCGATCAGGTTCCTTACGACTAACCATTTACCCCCCGTCAGAATACTAACTCCTCCCCGCACAATAGGGACACCGCGTCACCCCGAATAGCATAGGGAATTAGGGAAATTAGGATATTAGGATTAGGTTCAGTCTTACTTTGAATAAACCTGTTATTTAGTGTTTAAACCGCCTGGTTTCATTTAGCCCCCGATTCCCTTGTCTCCCGACAGAGCTAGTTCTGGAAACCTTCAAGATCCCGTCTGGATCGAAGGATATGTACTAGTGCCAGGCTCGTTACGCCATAATAGACCTAACGGGCTTAGCACTACGTCACAAACTTGACTGAATGCGAAAGTGTCTCTGTCTGTTACCTCTTCACGCTTAAACCGCTGAACCGATTCAGATGAAATTTGGATTGGAAATAGTTTGATTCCCGGGGAAAGACATAGGATACTTTTAATCCCAGGAGTCATCTTTTAAAGAGGTGCATGTCATGTAGACGAAGTCACGGTCAAAAGTTTCGCGTCTTTGTCGTTATACTCTTGGCAGAGTGGTCGTGGCTGTCATTCCTTGTGTGGCAAGCCTAACCACACGGCGCCATTCTTCTCTCACAGCCGCATCTGGTGCTCTCGTGCAGGCAGTTTGTGGCCGATCTGATTTGGTCAGTCCACCTCATGGGACCCGCGTGGTCCGTTCACGTTTCCCTGGAACACCCAGGCGCTCAATGGACAAAGCTCCACGTCTTGACACGTGTCCGAAAAGGTGAGGATTCGGGACTTCACTACTGAAATTGGGCAAAAGCTAGTAGGATGCTATTTGCAAGAATTATGGAAGATATGTGACTGCAGAGGAATTAAGTTCTGCGAAATAATTTTCGGCGAAATGATACACGAAATGAAAAATGAAAGACGAAGTATGTTTCTAGGAGCCAAAGAGAGAAAAAAAGACAAAGTTGGAAGATTTAACGGTACATAATTATACACATATCACATATATAACATGATATATACCTGCACACAATTAAAAGATCACTTAGACGCACCGCATAGTCACTATAGTCGCATAAGTGCGTCATAAACTTACTTGGGATCATGTAATTATCTTATTAAGAGTCAGGAGGCTGAACGCGATGCGGTGCAGAATCGAGTAGTTACTCTTTTTAAAATTAGGTACCTTACATTAAGAGGCCTTATTCCTTTTAAAATGCTGATTGTTTTAGACATTTTTCTCTATGATTAAACATGTTTCATAACAATCATACCATATTATTGATGTTGCTACCTAGAACAGAACATAAAAGATTGGGGGTTATTGGTAAATAAGTAGTAGGGATTCGCCGATACTACTATACGGGGCGGACGGGCCTGATGGGCGGCATCCAGGGCGGATTTGGCGGACCACCAAACCTAAAAAAAAAAAAAAAAAAAAAAAAAAAAAAAAAAAAAAAAAAAAACAAATAGCCCCCTACTTAGAGCGTTTGGAATAGGTCCCAGGACGCTCAGACAGCTCTGTCAAGACTTACAGAACGCCCTACGCTAACAATGCAACACCTTCCCCGACCCATCGACCCTTTTCTATTGTCTATCCCAGCTCGGGTTTTATTGCCCTCTCGGACGCCGAGCTCACTTTTATTACGGTCTACTATTGTTTCCCTCTTTTATATTTCTCTTTGGTTACAACTGTCTACAACTTCCTTTGCAAACGGTATACATCTTTTAAGAACATTCTTTAGGTAAAGCTGGACAAATACCTAAACATCTCATACCTAAACTATCAGACTAGGTCCGTCACCTTGGTTCTTATTGGAATCGCTGTTTCAACGCAGCCTGTCTCACATCGTGTCTTTACTCCAGGTTTCTTACTACGTGATATGTGCTACGGTGTACGTATCACTAATCTAAGCTAACCTATGCTAGATCACAATTCTAACCTAACCTAACCTAAGCTACAGGACTACGCCCAGCTAACGCAGGATACGTTACTTGACTACTTAACTTCAGGTAGCCTTACTTCAAAGTATGTCTCTTGTTACTCACTACATATGCTGCATTTGGAACGTTGTTCTATTTATATATTTTATCTTGTTCAACTTAACATTACTTCTAACTTAACTATCACTTAACTTCAAAAACTAATTTTGAAGAACTGCTTTATATACTTACCTACTTAAAACCAGCTACGAGCACAGCACAGTTGTTTTGGTCTTAAGAACGCTGTTCTAACCTAACCTAACCTTGCATAAATTTGACTACGTACTCTATGTTACTTTCATTTCTTTTTTGTAATAACCGACTTCAAAAAGGAGAAAGTTCTATGTAAAAATATTGCATGTAGCATAAGGATAATACGAATCTAATCTTACAATAGTAATGCGGTATTTTATACAGTAATAACTGCTTCAAAACTATACTAACTTATTTAAGCTGTAAGTTAAAAATACGAGTTCTATTTTTGCATATTTATTTATTTCGCCAAATATTATGTTCTTGAATAGATGCTTAAGAAAATACCTGAATAAACTTTGTAACTTGTACTAACGTGTATTTGTAGTGGGCTGAACTAAACTCGTTGATTTTTTAATTTGTTTGTTGGGTCCATATTGTTTGTAAAGATTTATGACAGGTTTCTTCTCCGAATCATCAAAAGATTCGAAAGTCTATTATAAATTTTATTACTGTTTGTTGGTGGCTGTTGGGCGCGGTACAAACTAGTCGAAACGTGATTTTAACGGTAATCTATTGTCACATCCTTATAAAAGCCGATGGACAGTGACGATCTATAAGTATTCAGAACCGAGTCGTGCTTGTTACCAGAGCTCTCTCAGTGTACAGTGACATAGTGTTGAATCGTGCTACAGTGCTTATAAAAAATGGCAAATGTAAGTATGTACTATTTTTTATAAAATATGTATGTAGTATTTTTATGTACTATTTGTTTAACAGTGTTTTTTTTTTCTGTAACTTGTGTTCATCGTGTTACTTGTTAAGTGTGTTAATCGGATGTATAACTTATTGTTGAATATTGTTACAGTTCACGGAAAACACTTTCAAGAATTTTTATTACCCTGAACCTGAACATGATGATTCAGGGAGTGATGAAGAAGGCACACTCGGTTTTAAAGTGAAACAAGCCATAGCGAAGAAACGTCCTGCAAATAGTATCGAGAGTTTCTTTGAAAAACCGCAGAAAAAAGTGAAACCAGTGAAGAGATCTTCCAGTGTGTCGCAAAGTTCCCATACCGGTGTTGCTTACCTATCTTCGGGTAAAGACGATGCTGCGTATGCATCACCCCTTATTAAGATAGAAATATACGATCTTGAAAAAGTTAGGAACATCGCACCAGAAGAGCACTGGAAGCACGCCGATGTGAGATTAAAATCTTACATCTCAACTGAGCAAGATCCACAGCTTGAGACTGTTCGTGATGTGATATACAACATAACGAAAGACATAGCTTCAAAGGACACTTGCGTGAAATATTTTATAAACAATACGAAAAAGTAAACTAAGTGTTTGTGTAGTTTTAATACTAGGTTAAAACTGTATTTATTATATAAGACATTAGATAATATTTTATAACATACCCTTGTGTACTACTAGTATTATATATTTCTTACTGCTTAAACAACAACTTTTTGTTATTCAAAATTGTTAAGACTCGTTTTATAACCACATGTTGTAATTTGTTTTGTAGCCTAATCATATTGATCTATTTCCCTTTGCAAATGTATAAAAGTCTCCACCCTTTAATATAAAATCACTAAGCTACGTTTGTTATTTTAAGGAAAAAATTTGTTGTAATGTAATCACTATTTTCTTAGACACATCTCACGATGGACTGTTTAAGCTGTGATGTTTACGATTCCGAGCTCGTCAGGCTATGCGAAGAAATTGAAAGTGATCAAGAAATGTATGAGATCGGGGAATTACTAAGCCAGCTGCATAGTCAAGGGTGAGTACTCTTGTTCCAACCTGTTATATTGTTTATTGATATTGTACTTGTATATTTAGACATGCAATTTAAACAGTTTATTCTTGTTCAAACTTGTACAAAACCATTGACCAGTGTCATTGAGTTGTTGCCTTTTTATGGCTCAGTTTCATTGTTCTCTGTTGGGTGGGGATCCTGGAAGGTTCTTTATAAGCGACGTCTCTGGTGTAGAAATCATTCATTATTCCAGTTACTGTGTTTGTGCTAGTACTGTGTCTGTGTATTGTACAAAATACTGTTTTAAAAATGGTGCTTGGATACTTTCATATGGGAACTAGTTTAACCCACGACAAAATTGCAGTTTTAAGCAAAGGATTCATTTTAAAAGTATTTCATAGAAACATAAGATTGTGGTATATTGACAATCAATTACCTCAGGCGCTTTTGGAAGATGAAGATATTATACCCTATTACACACCATGTGATGGGCATATCAATAAGTCGATGCATAACTTGTCATCAGATGTCATTGATGGGGTTTTAACAATGCAGGCATATTGCCAGCAATGTCGAAAAAACTTAAGTTAGTATAATGATAATAATTTAATCATTGTTTTGAAGTTTTAAATCTTGTATTAAATACTAACGTTTCACTTTTTCTATTACAGATCTAACCAAGTAGGACGGGGGAGAAAAAGGACAGCTACAAGTACGGGTGCAGAAGTACCAGTGAAGAGAAACTACCCTTCCAACAGTCGTGATATGTCTACACCCTCAAGCGAAGAACCATTATCCGATGTCAATGTAAGTACAAAAAATAATTCTGAAATTGAATGTTCGGTGTGTAAAAAGTTCGTGTCAAAAAGATATTTTGGTAACCATTTAAATAGTAATATTCACAAAAATAATGTGTTGAGATCCGATAGTGAATATGTTAATGTCCAATTAATTGAAAATGCATTCAAAAACAGAGTCGCTACTTACAGAATATTATTTAATGAAATGGATCACCAACCTCTTGATCCCGAAACTATTTTACAAAAACACAAGGATAAGATCTTTACATTATTAGATCGTTCACTTAACAAACATCACGCTTTAAAAGTAAATTTTATTCTTAATGCAAATTTTACACAAGATACCAAACAATTAAATAATACATTTGATTTCCAATTAAGTAATAGTATTGTTGATATCAGCACTGATAAAGCTGCTGTTTTTACGTCCCTAGTAAATGAAATTGTGATAAGGTTGTCAAACTTTGAAAGAAAAGATAGTGGGTGGAGTTTAGTAACATTTAATCATATCGATCTCAATATTAACAAATATAATCCATTACGCGGCTCTTCTTTTATCGAATTACCTCGTGATATAAAGAATAAAAAAGCGGTTATTAATGTAAAAAACAATGACCATGAGTGTTTTCGATGGGCTGTATTGTCTGGTTTATACGAACCCAAAAGTCATTCAAATATGGTCAGTTCATACATATTACATAAGAATAAATTGAACTTTGAAAATTTAACTTTTCCATTTAAATTGGGAGATATCCATAAATTTGAAAAAAATAATGATATTAGCATTAATGTATTTGGTCTCGAGTACAACTCTCAAAACAAGAAACACGATGTTATAGGCCCACTACATTTAACTAAATTAAAAAAGTCTAATCACTTAAACTTGTTGTACATAACTAAAGATAACCAAGGACATTATTGTTTTATCAAAAATTTATCGAGGTTAGTGTCTAAGCAATTGTCAAATGCACAACATGCTGTTCATATTTGCGATGGTTGCTTAATTAAATTTACATCACACGAGAGACTAAACCAACATCAAAAAAACGACTGCTTCCACGTATGCACAAACTTACCATCCGAAAAAGAAGACACAAGAAATTGGTTTAACGAATATGTTCCATCGAATCAAGTTACTTTTAATAATTATGAACGACAATTAAGAGTACCTTTTGTTGTATACGCTGATTTTGAGGCATTTTTAAATCCAATTCAATCCTGTTCTAACAACCCCAGTACATCTTCTACTACCAATATTCAAAAACATGAAGTTTATAGCTTCGGTTACTATATTAAGTGTTCTTATAATGACAAGTTATCTGTGTACAGAACATATACAGGTGAAGACTGTGCAAAAACATTTATGAAAGTCATAAAAGAAGATTTAGAAACTATTTGTAAAAGTAATGCGTTTGCTAAAACTTCTTTCCCTCTAACAGATGCTAATAAGGTAGACATTATGCAAAGCCATGCTTGTTATATTTGTGATAGAAATTTGAATGATGACTCAACCGTTTCTTATAATTATCATACTGGACTTTACGAAGGCGTTGCACATAAATTTTGTTCTGAAAAATACAAACCACCCAATTTTGTACCTGTATTTTTCCATAATTTGAGCAATTACGATAGTCATTTTATTGTACATGGACTTGGTCTTGAAGATGGTGACATAGAACTAATCCCACAAAATAAAGAAAAGTATATTTCGTTTTCTAAGTCTTTACAAGTGAATAATCGTGTTGTAAAATTGAGATTTGTCGATTCTCTTAAATTTATGTCGAGTAGCTTGGATAAATTAGCTAAAAACTTGACTACTGACCAATTTTACGAATTGAAATTGAACTTTCCTCGTGAAGAAGACTTTAAACGTCTAATACGGAAGGGTGTCTATCCATATGAGTACATGACTTCGTATGATTCACTGAAATTAACTTCGCTTCCTACACAGGATCAATTCTATAGTTCTCTTACTGACAGTCACATTTCCGAAAACGATTTCCTACATGCTCAAGATATTTGGTCTCATTTCCAATGCAAAAATATGGGGGATTATTCCAATCTTTATCTGAAAACAGATGTTTTATTACTAACTGACATATTTGAAAATTTTAGAAATGTGTGTCTTAAGACATATGGTTTAGATCCCGCCCATTATTATACCGCGCCTGGAATTTCCTTTGATTCGATGTTGAGGACTACCAAAATAAGTTTAGAACTTTTAACAGATGTCGACAAAATAGCTTTTATAGCGAAAAACATTCGAGGAGGGATTTCCCAATGTAGCAACAGACATGCAAAAGCAAATAATACATTTATGGAAGACTATGATCCAAATATTCCTTCATCTTTTCTCATGTACTTAGACGCAAATAATCTCTATGGGTGGGCTATGTCACAATGTCTTCCGTCTGGCAAATTTGAATGGGTAAATAAAGATACCGATTTCAATGTTTCAGACGATGCTGAATATGGGTTTATATTAGAAGTTGATCTAGAGTACCCCAAGGAATTACATGACTCTCATTCAGATTTGCCGTTCTGTCCAGAAAATGTATGTCTAGGTGATTCTAAAGAAAAAAAATTGATTCCCAATTTAAACAATAAATATAATTATGTATTACATTACAGAAATCTTAAACAATGTTTAAAAAATGGGTTGCGTTTAGTGATACTCCATCGTGTGTTGAAGTTCAAACAATCTACTTGGTTAAAAAGTTACATAGATTTGAATACCCGAATGCGTTCGCTGGCGACATCTGATTTTGAAAAAGATTTCTTTAAACTTATGAATAATTCTGTTTTTGGTAAAACAATGGAAAATGTCACGAAACGTGTGAATGTTAAATTATTAAGTCACTGGGAAAATCGCGGAAAATCCCAAGGGGTACAGTCCTTAATATCTAAACCTGAATTTCATAGTTTATCAATATTTTCTGAGAATTTAGCTGCTGTGCAATTGAAAAAAACAAAAATCTTTTATAACAAACCAATTTACCTTGGATTCTGCATTTTAGATCTATCGAAAACTTTAATGTACGAATTCCACTACAATTATATGAAATACAAATATACGGAAAATCTCAAGCTCCTTTACACGGATACTGATAGCTTAATATATGAAATAAACACTGCTAACTTTTAAGAGGACATTAAATCTGACCTGAACTTGTATTATGATACATCTGATTACCCACCCAACAATGCATATGGTTTACCATTACTAAATAAAAAGAGGTTAGGTTTTTTTAAAGACGAAAATAATGGCAAAATTTTGAAAGAGTTTGTTGGTCTTAGATCAAAAATGTATGCCTTAGATGTTCAAAATAGTGGTATTATATCCAAAGCTAAAGGAATAAACAAGTGTGTTACCAAAAAATTAACCCTTAACGACTATAAAAGTTGTTTATTTGATAGAAATATACAACATGCTCAAATGTTACGATTCCGATCAATAAAGCATGTTTTATTTACGCAAAATGTCAATAAAATATCATTATCTTACAACGACACAAAACGATATTTATTGAAAAACACTTCGGATACTCTTGCGTGGGGTCATTATAAAATACCTCATAATTCTTAAAAAAAAAAAAAAAAATAAAAAAAAAAAATACACGGAACATTCAATTTTCATATTTATTTTTTGTACATAATATTGTATTTTAGGATGTTTTTTTTTTTTTATTTTTTAAGTTTTGGCAATAAAATGATTGGCAAAAAATATGTTTTTGTAAATTTTTATGTGATTTATCTAGAATAATATAAATATTAAAAAATAATTAGCAAATTTTTTGTTTTTTTTTTTATTTGTTACCCCATTTTTTTACCAAATTTATTTAAAAAGCTATGGTCTAGAAATTTTCTCATTTGAAGTCAATCCGTTAACATATGAACACACATATTTAAAAATTTATAATGATTCATTTTAACCACCCTTTCACTACAATAGTAGCGGGTCCAAGTGGGTGTGGTAAAACTCAGTTTGTTACCAATTTTTTAAACAATGCAAAAGAAGTATGTAATGTTGAATTTGATGAAATTATTTGGTGTTATGATGAAATGCAACCTTTGTACAATCTGGAAAATGTAAATTATAGCCAAGGAATACCAGATTTTTCTTTATTTGATGGAAAAAAGCCCAAGCTTCTCATAATTGATGACTTGATGAGAGAATCGGATGGACGAATCGTTGATATTTTTACAAAAGGAAGTCACCATAGAAACTTAAGTGTTTTTTATATTACTCAAAACATATTTCATCAAGGCAAAGGACAACGTGATATTTCATTGAATACCAGCTATATTGTATACTTCAAAAACCCGAGGGATAAAACACAAATTCGCTACTTGTCACGACAAGTTTATCCGGAGAACCCAAAATTTGTAGATGAAGCCTACAAAGATGCCACTAAAGATGCTCATGATTACCTTATGATTGATCTGAAGCAAAATACCGATGACATATGTCGTTTTAAAACTAAAATATTTCCTTTTGATGGGCATTGTACCGTATATGTTCCCAAGAAAGGGTTTAAATACGACAAGAATCAACACGTTTTAATCAGTTCCAAATAATGCATCCAAGAGTACACACATATAAACATTTACTTGAAGCACTGCAGTTACTTAAACCAAAGTATCGCACAGCGTTGCTAAAATCTTGTGAAGATGAAGAAATTAATATTATTTGTGAGTGTATTTATAACGTTTTAAAAGGGAAAATACCACTGGAATCAAAAGATAAATCAAAACTAAACAAATATAAAGACACATTACGAAAACTAGTTTCGAAAGGGAAACACAAATTGAGGAAAACTGTTATTATTCAAAAAGGAGGTGCATTTCTACCTATTATATTAGGTGCAGTTTTAAGTGCCTTAGTAAGCTCCGTAACATAATGTAAAATGGAAAACACAAAAAAAATGTTGTTAGTTGAACCAGACTTTATTGAAAGACTCAAACGAAATGATAGCCAACCCGAAAATGTATCATCTCGCCTAGACGGAGAGATGCAAAAAATCCTGAAGAGTAAAATTAATGATCGTGAAAAGTGGGCATTATATTCTCAAGCACTACAAAGATTTTTGCACTTTATTGAATCAGATCGAAAACCATTTAAAATACCAATAGTGATGGAGGGGTTTGATCAACTCAACGATGAAAGTAAGGATTTAAACTTAAAAGTAAACAAAAAGGAGGAGGATGAAAATTATGAATCAGTTGCAAATAAAACACTACCAGATGGTGATGTTTCTGCAGTTACTGCAGCTACACCGTCTGGTACAAAAAATCCAGAAACTGTACTATTCAGTCCATCTCGTATTATAGATAATTTACCAAAATCATATGAGAAAAAAACCAGAACATTATTGACTTGTATTGTGTCAAGCAGACCAAAAATATGGTGGAAAACAAATGGTGAAGTTGTAATAAACAATCGAATTATTCCAAACAGCAATATTCTCGATCTGGTAAGCGATACGGTTAGATCTCTTAAACGCCCTAAGCCAACAGGATGGGAAGAGTTTGCTTTATTTTTAAAAGATATAAAAGTTCCTACGTCTTGTATAGGTAATCCTACTAATCTAGAATTTATAAATAAACCTCAATCGAGTGAACCTCACGCATCATCTGCTCCATCAAGTGCTCGATCGTCATCGTCATTTAAAGACACAAGCGCCAGTACACCTCTTTCAAGTGTACTGCTCAAGGCAAACAAAAAGAAACTAGATTGGGAAAGATGGAGCCCTTATTAGACATTCATGCAATATACTACGATGTATCTAATCCAGCAGGCTACAGTAGTTTAAATAAATTAAGTAAACAAATGAAAGGACGAATGAACAAAGACGAAGTAAAGAACTGGTTACAATCTCAAGAAACGTACACACTGCATAAACCGGTTCAAAGGCGATTCACAAGAAATAGATACGTCTTATCTAACTTTAATGAACTCTGGCAAGCTGATCTGAGTGATATGGGTACTTACAGTCAATATAATGATGGATACAAATATATTCTGTGTGTTATTGATGTGTTCAGTAAATATGCTTTTGCGAGAGCTATGAAAAAGAAAGATGCCACAACCGTTATAAATTGTTTTGAAAGCATATTTACTGAAGCCAATTCTACTCCTCGTCACATCCAATCTGATAAAGGCACCGAATTTGTTTCAAAGGCAGCAAGGGATTACTTTAGGAGCAAAAACATTAACTACTATACTACTAACAATCCTGACATTAAAGCAAGTATAGTAGAAAGGTTTCAAAGAACTCTTAAAATGAAAATGTGGCGTTACTTTACTCATAAGAATACATACAAATATATAGATATTTTGCAAGAACTTCTTTATTCTTATAATCACAGTTATCATTCTAGTATTAAAATGCGCCCTATCGATGTAAATTTTGATAATATCATGACTGTTTGGTGTAATTTGTATAACAGAAAAAAGGATAGACAACTTACTTTGGAAATCACAAAACTAAATGTTGGTGATCATGTTAGAATTACTAAATATAAACATATATTTCAAAAGGGTTACGAAACTAATTGGAGTGACGAAATATTTAGAATTGATTCAATAATAAACCGCTTTCCACGAGTTGTGTATACGTTAAGAGATTTAGAAGGTGAGCCTATCGTTGGTACATTTTATTCTAAGGAATTACAAAAAGTGACTTATCTCCCCTCCATTGATTATAAAATTGATAAAATAATACGCTCACGTGGGGTTGGTGCCAGAAAAGAAGTACTAGTGAAGTGGCGAGGTTATCCTAACAAATTTAATTCTTGGATACTCGCTTCAAGCTTAAAAAAAATATGAGTGAAAACAGCTTTTATATTACATTGTTAAGTAACAGTTCCTCGGACTACTATACCGATAATACGACTGCACACTTCTTAACCAAATTACCCAGGAGTATAAAGTTGGAAGGAGAATGGGTAGTTGGCTTAGTAGAATTTCAATACCCTTGTTCAATGTACAATGTTCAAGATCATGAAAATATGATTTATTTAAAAAAGAAAGTAGTGTCACCCACTGACAAGATAGCCAAAATTGTAGATATAAAAACTCATATACCAGCAACTACATATGACAACGTTGACCATTTTATTCAAGCTTTTAATGACAACCCACAACTGAAAAATAATGTAAAGTTTAGATATGATAATCTAACCAAAATGGTTGGGGTAGCAACAATTAATAACGATATAACTTCTCTTATAACAACCCCAATACTAAGTCTACAGTTAGGTTTTAAACCGAAAACAAATTTACGGCAAGTTTCATTTGGTAAAAATCCTGTTAATTTGTATTTGGGCTTACCATCACAATTATTTGTTTATACAGACATCATACAACCACAGGTAGTTGGTGATGTTATAACTACGTTGCTTAGAATAATACCATTAGATCCAACAGAATTCCATTATGGAGCATATAAAACACACATTTTCTCACCCGCTCATTATGTACCTGTTTTACGTAGAGAATTTGATACTATGGAAATAGATATAAGAACAACTACCGGTGCAAGAGTGCCATTTCAATTCGGAATTTCCTGCGTGAAACTACACTTTCAACGGCTAAGATGAATTATAAAAGATCATCTCACTCTTGTCCCTACGATCATTATTATACCCATCAAGCTGGTTCTGGTATAGGAATTGTCTATAAAGGTGTTCCGTTTCAGCGAGGGCATGGGATTGGAAGTTTTTTGGGGGGACTGTTTAGGTCAGTAATTCCTTTGTTGTCTAGTGGTTTTAAAACTGTTGGAAAAGAAGCGTTAGATGCGGGGGTTGGTTTGTTATCTGATATGGTAAATTCACACCCTATAGATAGTTCAGTTAGGTCTCGATTTAAAGAAGCTAGTGCTAACTTAAAAAGAAAAGCTGATGAAAAGATCGATTCTCTGATGTCGGGATCTGGGTATAAAATGTCAACTAAGAGACGGGAACCTCTCATTACCTTGAAAGCATCGCGCCGAAGAGGAGCTAAGAGAAATAAATATAGTGACGATATATTTTCAAAGTAAATCATGTCATTCCTACACAATCATTCGTGTGAATGTGCAAAATCTGAGTTAGATATATTTGCCCTGCCTTCGACACAGACAAGTATTGAGAGTGGACAGTGGGTTCATTATAAACCAATCTCATCTTTAAGTGATGATGGTCCTATTGAGTTTCAAGTCCCCGGTTCAGGTGATGACTACATTGACTTATCACATACATTATTACATATAAACGCCAAAATATTAAACCAGGATGGTACAAAGTTAAAGCCTGATACTCAAGTTGCCCCCGTTAATAATTGGTTGCACTCCCTTTTTAATCAACTTGACGTATATTTAAATCAAAAACTAATCTCGCCACCAAACAACACATATGCTTACCGTGCTTACATGGAAAATCTACTTAACTATGGACCAGCCGCTAAAAAAACTCACCTTACTTGTGGGTTATGGTATGAAGATACAGCACATTATATGGACACCGTTGACGCAAATAACAAAGGATTTCACAAAAGGATGGAATTTGTTACAGATAGTAAACAAGTTGAAATGATTGGACATTTACATGGTGATATGTTTAACCAAGAGAAGTTTCTAGTGAATGGTGTAGAAATGCGTGTTAAGTTAGTGCGATCAAAAGAATCGTTTAATCTTATTTGTCACCAAGATAAGAAATTTAAGGTACAAATAATGGACGCTAGTCTCATAATAAGAAGAGCTAGAATCAGTCCAAGTGTTTTGTTAGCTCATCAGAAAGTGCTAGCATCAACAACTGCAAAATACCCTATCACAAGAGCAGAAGTAAAGGTACTTACAATACCGTCAGGAATACAGGGTAAAACTTTAGATAACATATTTCTTGGACAAGTACCTAAAAGATGTATAATTGGTTTTGTATCAAATTCATCGTTTAATGGTAATTTTGCATTGAACCCTTTCAATTTTCAAAATTATAATATGAACTCTTTTAGTTTATTTGTAGATGGTCATGAAATTCCTTCTAGAACATTACAACCATCATTTAGTTCTGGTTTAATAGCATCAACATATCATACTCTATTTTCTGGGACTGGTATTCACTTCCACAATGAAGGTAATGCAATAAGCAGAACCGATTACGGGGAAGGTTACTGTTTGTTATGTTTCGATTTGACGCCTGACCTGTCAGCCAGTTCTACCTCACACTGGAACCTTGTAAGACACGGAAGTGTTCGGATAGAAGTTCGTTTTGATAATGCCTTGAGCACTACTATTAACTGTATTGTGTACGCTGAATTTGATAATGTTATTGAAATAAACAAAAATCGTGATGTATCTGTAGATTACAACAGTTAAAATAAATATAAATACAGTGAAATTAACAATTAATCTCATTTCTTCTTAATCTGTGTTTGTAACATCATCGATGAATGTATACATATTTTATTTATTATGGATACTAATGAAATTCAATATTGTATGAAAAAAATTAACCCTAGATTTAAATCAAATGTTTTTGCTGCTAACCGAATCCCTATTTGGGTTGCTCGTCCAGTTTTTATTGTAAGCAATTTGGACCCTGATTCGAAACCAGGTTCCCATTGGGTTGCAATGCATATTGATGCTAAAGGTGTAGGGGAATACTTTGACTCATTTGGTCGGAAACCTACTGGTTATCATAAGTTATTTTTGAATAGAAATGCAAAACGGTGGTTTTATAACCAAAGACCACTTCAAAATCATTTTACTTCAGTTTGTGGCGAATATTGTTTAGTTTATTTATATTTTAAGTATCAAGGAAAAACTATGAGCGATTTATTGAGTTTGTTTTCTGAGAATTCTCTTTGTAACGATTTAATTTTAAGAAATATGTTTAAGTCAATTTTTGTGAAATAAAACAATATATATATACTAAACTGATTTTTTTTATTTATAAATAATACCTTAATTATACCTTATTTACCTAAAAATAGTGATTACATTACAACAAATTTTTTCCTTAAAATAACAAACGTAGCTTAGTGATTTTATATTAAAGGGTGGAGACTTTTATACATTTGCAAAGGGAAATAGATCAATATGATTAGGCTACAAAACAAATTACAACATGTGGTTATAAAACGAGTCTTAACAATTTTGAATAACAAAAAGTTGTTGTTTAAGCAGTAAGAAATATATAATACTAGTAGTACACAAGGGTATGTTATAAAATATTAACTAATGTCTTATATAATAAATACAGTTTTAACCTAGTATTAAAACTACACAAACACTTAGTTTACTTTTTCATATTGTTTATAAAATATTTCACGCACGTGTCCTTCGAAGCTATGTCTTTCGTCATGTTGTATATAACATCACGGACAGTCTCAAGCTGTGGATCTTGCTCAGTTGAGATGTAAGATTTTAATCTCACATCGGCGTGCTTCCAGTGCTCTTCTGGTGCGATGTTCCTAACTTTTTCAAGATCGTATATTTCTATTTTAATAAGGTGTGATGCATACGCAGCATCGTCTTTACCCGAAGATAGGTAAGCAACACCGGTATGGGAACTTTGCGACACACTGGAAGATCTCTTCACTGGTTTCACTTTTTTCTGCGGTTTTTCAAAGAAACTCTCGATACTATTTGCAGGACGTTTCTTCGCTATGGCTTGTTTCACTTTAAAACCGAGTGTGCCTTCTTCATCACTCCCTGAATCATCATGTTCAGGTTCAGGGTAATAAAAATTCTTGAAAGTGTTTTCCGTGAACTGTAACAATATTCAACAATAAGTTATACATCCGATTAACACACTTAACAAGTAACACGATGAACACAAGTTACAGAAAAAAAAACACTGTTAAACAAATAGTACATAAAAATACTACATACATATTTTATAAAAAATAGTACATACTTACATTTGCCATTTTTTATAAGCACTGTAGCACGATTCAACACTATGTCACTGTACACTGAGAGAGCTCTGGTAACAAGCACGACTCGGTTCTGAATACTTATAGATCGTCACTGTCCATCGGCTTTTATAAGGATGTGACAATAGATTACCGTTAAAATCACGTTTCGACTAGTTTGTACCGCGCCCAACAGCCACCAACAAACAGTAATAAAATTTATAATAGACTTTCGAATCTTTTGATGATTCGGAGAAGAAACCTGTCATAAATCTTTACAAACAATATGGACCCAACAAACAAATTAAAAAATCAACGAGTTTAGTTCAGCCCACTACAAATACACGTTAGTACAAGTTACAAAGTTTATTCAGGTATTTTCTTAAGCATCTATTCAAGAACATAATATTTGGCGAAATAAATAAATATGCAAAAATAGAACTCGTATTTTTAACTTACAGCTTAAATAAGTTAGTATAGTTTTGAAGCAGTTATTACTGTATAAAATACCGCATTACTATTGTAAGATTAGATTCGTATTATCCTTATGCTACATGCAATATTTTTACATAGAACTTTCTCCTTTTTGAAGTCGGTTATTACAAAAAAGAAATGAAAGTAACATTGAGTACGTAGTCAAATTTATGCAAGGTTAGGTTAGGTTAGAACAGCGTTCTTAAGACCAAAACAACTGTGCTGTGCTCGTAGCTGGTTTTAAGTAGGTAAGTATATAAAGCAGTTCTTCAAAATTAGTTTTTGAAGTTAAGTGATAGTTAAGTTAGAAGTAATGTTAAGTTGAACAAGATAAAATATATAAATAGAACAACGTTCCAAATGCAGCATATGTAGTGAGTAACAAGAGACATACTTTGAAGTAAGGCTACCTGAAGTTAAGTAGTCAAGTAACGTATCCTGCGTTAGCTGGGCGTAGTCCTGTAGCTTAGGTTAGGTTAGGTTAGAATTGTGATCTAGCATAGGTTAGCTTAGATTAGTGATACGTACACCGTAGCACATATCACGTAGTAAGAAACCTGGAGTAAAGACACGATGTGAGACAGGCTGCGTTGAAACAGCGATTCCAATAAGAACCAAGGTGACGGACCTAGTCTGATAGTTTAGGTATGAGATGTTTAGGTATTTGTCCAGCTTTACCTAAAGAATGTTCTTAAAAGATGTATACCGTTTGCAAAGGAAGTTGTAGACAGTTGTAGCCAAAGAGAAATATAAAAGAGGGAAACAATAGTAGACCGTAATAAAAGTGAGCTCGGCGTCCGAGAGGGCAATAAAACCCGAGCTCGGATAGACAATAGAAAAGGGTCGATGGGTCGGGGAAGGTGTTGCATTGTTAGCGTAGGGCGTTCTGTAAGTCTTGACAGAGCTGTCTGAGCGTCCTGGGACCTATTCCAAACGCTCTAAGTAGGGGGCTATTTGTTTTTTTTTTTTTTTTTTTTTTTTTTTTTTTTTTTTTTTTTTTTTTTAGGTTTGGTGGTCCGCCAAATCCGCCCTGGATGCCGCCCATCAGGCCCGTCCGCCCCGTATCGTAGTATCGGCGAATCCCTACTACTTAAATATTTGAAACCTACAGTTTGAATTTTTCATTGATAACTTTTGTTTTAAAAACTACTCGAAGTTGACAATAAACACGCGGAAAATTAGTTTTTTTAACTTATTCTCGACCGCACGCAATGAAAGCATGAAATAGCTATTTTACTACCTAGAACTCGAGGAAAAGTATTATTCTCCTAAAAAAGTTGGTTGAAATTATCTATACGAGTATATACTTAAATTTGTGAAACATGTAATGTCTCATTTTTTTTAATGTGGTTACACTGCCGGTCTGTCGATTCCCGGTTCCTTCCACCAGGTAGCTCCTTTTTCAATTTTTCTTTAAGCTTTGATCTTTGTATTCATGGTTTATCTATATACTTGTCATAATATAAAAAAAAAAATAAAGGAATAAGGCCTCTTAACCTTCTTTCATAATTTATTTTGTCCTCGTATATCAACAAAAACCTCGAAAATGATAACCATGACGATTTTTAAAGTAATTTCCACCTTCTGGAAATACAAAATGGATGCCATGTTTGAAATCTGCACCCCCAAGAGAAAATGACACTCATAATGATTTTTTTTGAGCAAGTGTACCTAATGGAAATATGCAGACTTAAAATTTTCCACCCTCGGGTGTAAATAGGTCACTTTTACCCGGTATTAATTGATAAACACGCTTTCCGTCTACTTTTCTTATCAGGACAGCAAAGGAGTGGAACTCTCTTTCTGCGCACCTTTTCCCTGAAAAATATAACAGATCTCTTCAAGTCTAGAGTGAATAGACACCTGTCATCATCTTAGGCCTGATCGTAACTTAACATCAGTTTCGAGGCCAAATGTTTGTCTATCGCAAATTAAAAAAAAACAACGACCTGCTTTTAGAATATTAGAGATTAAAAAGCATAAACGAGCGAAATCTGCGAAAACTGTCAGAGCCTCAGAGCTCTTCGCTTTCATCATAAGTAGGTATAATTATAGCAGCAAGCTCATAACGTCGCGCTTCAATGTTGCCAGCCTATTAGCGGCGCACGTCACGATTAATGAGATAATTGTGGGTTGCCAGCGCAAACGCGATTGTTGGGGCGATTTATAATTTTATGGCAACATTATCTCTCACGTAGTTATTACAATCATAATCATGATGAGTTCGTGCCGGTTAATTATTAAACTTGAGTAAGTGTGTTCGTAATTTTTGTTTCCATTGCCGTTCAAAATGTCACACATTAAGGTAGTTATTGTATTATCCGTATTTCTTTCTTTTACCGTTGCTTTCCTGGGGGTTTATGATGATTACATTTATCACGGGATAAATAAGTGATAAAGCATCTGTCATTCAGACTAGCATTTTGTTAAAACTTGTCAATAATGGTGTTATGATAACCGATGATCGATGATCATACCGGTAGGTATGCACAGGAAATTATAGAGACATTATTAAAGGCAGGAAATCTTTTCCGAGTGGACAAACCAGTCTCTCGTATAAGGTATGTTCCATCCCTATTTCATGCTTTTGATGCTTTCATTGCGTGCAATCGAAAATAAGTTTAAAATATGTACCAGTTTTCTGCATGAACTTTGTCAAATTCCAGTAGTTTTTGAAACAAAATTTATCAATGAAAAATACAAACTGTAGGTTTCAAATATACACCAATAAAACGCAATTTCCCTGTTCTAGGTAGTAAAAATATGTTAAGAAACATGTTTGATCATAGAGAAAATATCTAAAACAATGAACCTTTTTGAAGGAGCCTTAATTAACAGTACTGATGTACTGGAGGACGTAGGTGATAGTTGAACCGAAGATCTGGAGAAGATTGGAGGGAGTTATTGGATGCGGGATCGCAGATAACGTGGATATCCGTGAGAGAGGGTTCTGTTTAGCAATGGACATAATTGCCAACATTTCATATATCTAACAGGTGGAAATTAATAGAGATCGAAGAGAGCTTTGCGTCGTGTATACCTACCCTAAAAAAATGGGAGCGCATTTTTTCACATAGTGTTTGATGGTCATAACGTATTGTTTGACATAAAATTGTTAGTCATAACTAAGAAATTAATAACTAACTAAAATAACATTAGCTTAGGTTGGGTTAGGTTAAAAAAAAAAAGGTTTGTATTATAAAAATCCTGAAGAGTTATTTGTTTCCGCGAAAAGTAGAAATTATGACTAATGAAATTATGAATAAGAATTTTATGTCAGCCAATATGGACCCTGATTAAAAAAACGAAGGACGTTGAGTTTGACATCATTTACAGCTTATTTTTCGCGGATAGGTTGAAGACTACACAACTCTATGCAGGCATAGCTGTCGTAGATTTCGGTTACGTTTAATGTATTTTTTGAATTTCTACATACAGAGAAAGATTCCAATATTTTTTTAGGGTCCAGATTTATAATAATGTCAAGCTCAACGTCCTTCGTTTAAATTAATCAGACACCAGACGAAAGTAACCTTTCCATTGTGACATACTTTTGAAGTTACTAGTTTCATTTTGGAATCAGTAAATTTTAATAAGTAAATAATAAAATATTAGTAATCTTAGGAAAAATACAAAAACAGTGATTACGTAGTTAGTAGTTTTAGCTTAGCCTCTTTTTAGGTGGAATACAGAAAGCTAATAAAATTGTAGTCTTAAAAATATGAAATCTTGTCAATTCGTCTGGGATGACGAAGTTTCAACTAAACCTCTCTCTATTACATAAGCTCCAAGGAAGGTACTTTTCAAGCGGATGCTACGTAAACATAATATTTCATCGTATTTATTATATACTAGCTTTTGCCCGCGACTACGTCCGCGTGGAACTTTGAAGTATGGAAGCAACCTCGTACAACACGATAGATATCCACCTAATCACCTTAATTAATAAAAGGGATTATTAAAAGCACCCAAGCAAATGTAAGAGCAATTGTGCTTATAGTCTAATAATTACATTTCCTACGGGGTCATCAATGTCATCATGAATTACTTACTCACTTTTCAATCTTTTTAGGGATAATTTCCAGGATGAAAACTATCCTATGTCCTTCCTCGGATCTTAAACTATCTCCATGCCAAATTTCATCAAAATCGATTCAGCGGTTTAAGCGTGAAGAGACCGAAGCGAGAAGAACAGACAGACAGACACACGTTCGCGTATATAAATAATATTAGTATGGATATATAATATACATCTTATAGTACGTAAATATATGTATCATAGTATTTATGGTAGTTAAGTTACATAATATACCTGCATGTATTCACTTCTATCTTAGATGCTCTCCGAATGATTAATTTTCTACTCTGCACCCATTTGAAGCATCTCTGTTTGGTTTACTGGTACAGAATGCCATCAATTTGCCATTGTACTGACTTTTGTTTTGTGTAATAAAGTTTAAATAAATAAATAAAACCTTATTTCAAATGTATTCGATTTTTAAATATCAGACGCAGCCTATAACTGGCCGTATTTTTTTGTCTTTCTCGGGTTTTTATACTTTAGTTTTAGTATGGCACCCGCGGCGCTTAATAATTGAAACGAAACAGGTATTTTATATGATGGCGCTTCAGGGTTCTCGTTTTACGAGTTTACGGGTTTTTTATTGTATTTTTTATAAGATGTCATTATTTTTTAAAGTGAAAATATACCTATTTTGGTATATAATAAATAAATAGTAGACTCTACAACCTCACACAAATCGATATATTCCCAAAGTTAAGCTCTAATTGGCCTTGTGTTATGTTATGGGTACCCGATGACAATATATAGAAAGAATCCAGTGGTATCCACTTCACTAATCGCGGTGTCAACGTTTTATGTGATCTCAATTATATGTAATTTATATAAACTATATTCTTAAGGCTTCCTACACAATGTGCCATCATGGGCCATGGTAAGGGACGCAGCTATACGACAGGACAAGACAGCAATATCGCTTGTCTCCTCTAACGTATAGCTGCGTCCCTTATCATGGACCATGATTGCCCATTGTGTAGAGGAGCCTTTATAAGTTTCCGCGATAGTGCTTTGCCCAATCGGTGACTGGTAGAGAATACCCGATGGCATTAAGTCAATATTTTTGTGCAATAAAGAGTAAAAAATAAATAGATAGTGTATTTAGTTTATTTATTTGTTTGAAATATTTTTTTTGGTAAATACGTAATTGTAATTGTAAATAAATAAAGTAGGTAGGTAATCGTGATTGGAAAAAAAGTCCACGAATGGGCTATTCTGAAAATAAACATTTCTTCGCGTATATTGATTACCCATTCATCTTATCTCATCTCAAATTTGAGGAATCGTAGTTTTCCAATAATTAATTATATTCACGAAACCAAAACGAAATAAAAGTAAACAAACCATCAAGTTACGTAATTATTATCTATTCTTTATGTTATCTGTTTTGTATATGTCTATAACAACGCGATATTCCAGCAAAACTTTAAATTTCAAACGAAAATTATGTGCTAATGTTTACACATTAAATGAAAACGACAGAATTACAAAGAAATCAATACACTTTACAATTAAATGTCTTCAAAAACGATTTCTCTATTTATGTATACAACTTTACCTTCGCCTAATTTCAACCAAGTTCCAAAACCACTAATTAAACTAACAAATAACTCTTTATCGACGTCAAATCTAAAACTGAAACCTTCAGTTCTCAATTCAAAAACGTTCATAGTTTCGTAATAATGTTTGAATAGCCGATACATACCAGCGTCAAGTGGAAAAATTCATTATTAGCAGCCATTCTAATTTCAACTGTACCGTATGAAATACAAAATCCGTTTTCGTAAACCGCGATTTAAATCGGACCACACACGTCGAAGCGGCGAGGATTTTAAAAAAGGAACTCTCCAACCGCGCCTCGTTCGTTACCTCATCACTGAGTTCTTTTTTTGAATTTCTTTTTGTTCCGCGGCTAGCTTTATACATAGGGCTCTAAAATATTATAAGGGGCTCTAAAATATTATAAGGAATAATGTTGTACCTTTATAGAGGATTTCGGTTATAAATTATCCGGTTTTATCGACCGCTTCTGATGTCCAGTAGTGTGGATGGGGTTTTATAGTTTTTTAAATATGGCACCGCAATCTTTGCTTTACCTGTGCCAGTGTCGCCACCGTCACTTGAGACTTTAAATTAGTGTGCGGTATTTTAGTTCGAGATTACGCCGTCGTTCGAAAATAAGTTTGTATTTTGTTTTTCTTAAAAGTGGGATTATTTTGTTATCGGCCAGTAATAAAGTAGGTCGGTCGGGTCGGTGGGAGCGATTGGATGATAAGTTTCGAATTAAGAAGATTGGTTTAATTGGCGGGAAATTGACCGCCATCTTGGTTCTAATTGGTGACTTTGGATATTTGTTTGTACTAATTAAACGTTTTATTTTTTGTTTTCATATGAAATAGTTGCTGCAACAGAGAAGCTTTTTATTCTAAACCTGTAAGACTAAATACTCGATTATTTACAATTATAACAGCAGGTATAATACTGTCACTACATAATATAAAACCAAATCGCTTCCGCTTTTTTAAATAGATAGAAGTGATTCAAGAGGAAGGTTTATATATATTATACAAGCATGGACCCGTGCGAAGCCGGGGCGGGTCGCTAGTACAGAATAAACTGGAAAGGTATTGTTTTCGATCTAGTTTTCACTATCGTACAGCTCAGTTCCTCAGACAGGTTTGTTAATATACACACGCATATTGGATGAGTATTAATTAACCGTGCATAAAATGGGTTATTTATATGCCATAACATAATACCGGGTGTTGCCTATAATAGGAGCAATAATTTAAAACATAGATTCTTCCCTTGAAACTGAACAACAATTTGATAAGCAACTTCTGAAAATAAAGTGAATTACTTAAATTATAATTTGTAGAATACATATTTTTTAGACCAAGAAGCAGTGTATTAGGAAATGTGCGATATTAGTAGAGTGACAGCTATGTCAATGCTTAGGGAATGTCAATGTTGGACGACGTACATTGAAAATACTATTTCATTTGTTTGAAATAAAAAAAAATCTGAAATCTGACTTTTTGAAGAATTTGCTGAACAAAATGTTGTTTAGTTCGAAGAGTAGAATCTATGTTTTAATAATTTATTGCTCCTATTACAGGCAACACCCGGTATACATGATAAACTGGAAAGGTATTGTTTCAATCTACTTTTCGCTATCGTATAGCTTAATTCCTCAGACAGGTTTATTAATATACACATGAATATTGGATAAGAATTAATTAACCGCATACCATGGGGTATTTATAGGCCAAAACATAATACAGGGTGCTAATTCGAGTGTAGTTAGAGATATCGCCAAATAAGCGATGTCTCATGGATGTAACATTATTAAAACTATCGGGAGATACTAATAATTATAAAAAAACTTGGGCAAGTGCGAGTTCGACTCGCGCATGAAGGGTTCCGTACCATAATCTATAGCAAGTTTGTTGTATGGGACCCCCCTTAAATATTTATTTTATTTTTAGTATTTGTTGTTATAGCGGCAATAGAAATACATCATCTGTGAAAATTTCAACTATCTAGCTCTCACCGTTCTTGAGATACAGCCTGGTGACAGACGGACGGACGGACAGCGATATCTCAGTAACCGGGTCCCGTTTTTACCCTTTGGGTACGGAACCCTAAAAACGGTTTAAACTCACGTAAAATTGTCAAGAACGGCCCGGCATGACGTAAAACTTTACACAAACCACGGGCGGTAATTTGTAAAGCCCCAGATCACATATTTACATCTGCGATCTTGGACATTCACGACTATTACTATAACGTTTAAAACTACATGGTGCAAATTTCTTCAGATTAAATTCAGATATCTTTAAGCATTTTTGGCGCTAGACAATTGAATGTAGCTGTGTAGCAGCATGCAGCAGGGAGGTCGGTAACTGGCCCAAATTACCCTCATCCCGAGGGACAGAGGGATGTTTACAAGCTATTCAGTGTACTCCCGTGGGGGCAGAGTACCGGGGCTCCGCTGACCCCAAGTTGCACATTATTATCTACATAATATTTTCAATAGGAATGTTATAGGTGTTGCGCTCACGATTAAGGAATTTTTCAATGTGGTTGTAGTATGTTTTTCAAAACTATAGGTATAGTACTGAGCTGAAATAATAAATATTAAAATACCTACTCGAGTAACAGCTTCGGTAAATTAATTAAGTAAATCGCCCGTGGATTCAAATCTTGCTCGATGAAAAAAAAGACTACTTTTTATTTCGGTATACATAAATATTTAAGTACCTACCACTGAGCTACGAATCAATCACTCACTATCACTGAGTGCCGAATGAGCTGAGGGCAAAGATCGTCAGAGTGGAAGCCCAGCAGCCTGAAACGGAGACGTGGCAGACCTTATCGGCGATGGAGGGACGAGTTAGAAGTTAGAAATAGCCCAAAACCGGGAACAATGGAAGAAGAGTGGGGAGGCCTTTGCCCAACAGCGGGACATCATGGGTTCACAGTAATGAATAATAATAATAATCACTGAGCTGATCTGATGATGGAGAACATCATCCATCGAATTTGGAGTTGTTAAATTAGTAGACAAGTCGTTGCCGTTTATGACAAGAATAGTCTACTTAAAATATTAATAATAACTTATCTTAATGGAAAACATGCAAAAATATAACAAAAACCACTAAAACAATGGCATTCTCTTACAAGAGCTTATTATGTATACTTGAACCAAACCGGACTTATGCTAGAAATTAAGATTCACACCAATGCGTTTAGTCAATAGGAGCCACAATCGTACTATACACGTGCTGAATAGAGGCGTTTTTAATAAGCAAACAAACCCAAAACAACAATGTCTTAATAAAACACAATGACACTTAAAAAAAGATCCATAGACAACGACTTTCAAGTTGCGTTCGGATTTCACCTTTGACCCTTCAAGTGGCGACGGACGCTTTGAAATTCGATATTTGAATTTGCATTTTTAAAAGAAGTAGTATTGGAATAGTTGTCTATGGGTTCGAATATTCGAATTCCAAGAGGTTAGATTTGATTTCCTTTTGTCGGTAATATTGCCGCGTTAATCCGAATTAAATAGCCATCTTACATGTTTCGTGAGCTGAAACTAGAATCTCATCAGAGAGAGAATCTTACGCTAGAGATTAGGTATGTTAGTAACGCAAAAGGACTCGTGATAATGTTATTTTCACGCAAAATGTAACAAACGCCATTGGATTTCCAAAAGTGGCAATATAACATTTAAAACAATTTAGCATTGGATTGCGTACATTGAAAATAACATTTTTATTTCAAATTAATCATAACAAAATATATAAATGGACAATTAAAATCAAAATAAAACTAAAGAACTAAAATCTAAAATAAAGTAAATTAAATTAAGCTAAAATAAATCTAGAAAACTGTGCCCCCGCGGCATAGTCCCGAAGACGCTGGCAGCATTTCCTCGCTGAATCGCAATGCTGATGCGTTGTGCGAGGAAGCTGCCAGCTCTTCGGTCACCAGTGGACTCAATGAGCCTTATACTAATTTCTTTTAGGAGTTTGTGGGCACTGGGACCCCACGGACCTAAGGTCTCGACCCCAAAAGGAACAAAATTATATTCGGGACCGAGACCCCTATATTTATTAATTTTTAATTTTTCGGCCGCCTCTTAAAACTATGTAAAAAAACTGTTGATTTAAATAAATTACAAAAAAAAAACTTTTTTTTTTGCGACGGAAAGTGGCAGGTGATGCTCAGACGTATTTATTTATTGCACAAGAAAATTTTGTCGATATGTCACTAATTTGGTTTGTAATACTTTACGTGCCATTTTTAAATGGACAATGTATGAGAGGCACTCGCTTCCGCGATGAAGCTACCCTGAAGATAATTTTTCAGGATATAGACACGAATATTTTATTTTAAACTTATTATTATTGGCTTCATCACCATTTTTATGTTATTAGTGAGAAGAGATAAGTGAGTGACCTCGAGTTTAAGACGATTACTTACTTTACATCAATCCCCATAAATGAGGACATCGCGATACGCAAATGGAGATAGAAAGGCAGAGGAGTAACAAACAATGCAAGCATCGCTATCGAGTTGAAGCCGCCGCCGGACGGAAGGCGTAGCCGTGTGGACGTTCAATTCACTCTTGGTGCGCCGTTGAAGGCGATCTGCGAGTTATCGAACTGAGCTGGAGCGAGACTAAAGAAGTAGATGAAAATAGAGAGGAGTGACGCGAGCTTATGTAGGCCCTCTGCACCTTCGTGGTGCTCGAGGACAACAATAAGAAACCTATTAAAAAAACGGTCACTAATCTAGCTTCAGCTTTAGGAATATCACTGATATGTTTCGGTTCGGTTCCGGTTATTTGTATTCAGCAGCTTCTTGTGAAAATTAGCAAAGAAACACAAGGGCATATAGGAGGTATTATAAGTTGAAGATACAAACTGCAACATTTATTTTGATGATGGCCACCACGCATATTTTAAGAGTAGGATAGGCTTTTTTATCCCTAAAAATAGGATCCCTGAGTCTCTCGACAACAAAAATATAGTCTTATATTATAAACATGATAAAAATACCGTTACTAGAAATGCCTCTTTGAATGGGAAAGGAATGCTATTATGAGATTCAATTAAGCCACATTTTTATCTTATAAGTTAATCAACAAATCCCATTGTTACATCAAAGATGGCCCCCAAACCTATTCCGAACAACCCCAAAATTAACATTATTAACAATATCCCTCTAACGTCATCATTCACAAATCATCGTCGAAAAAACATCCCCAACCGCGAAATGTATTTATAAAAACGCCCAATAACATGCGTTAATACACGAAAAGATGCAGCTGTTGTCTGTGGTAGAAAAAAAAATGCCGGCCGCTGATTGGCCGGGGCAAAATAGCGGGAACATTACACGCATCTGTCAGCTAATATTATCTATTTTGTCTATGGTTACGCAACATGTTGTAGTGTTGTTGCAAAGTTCATACCATCGATAGTGGCGCTAGTAGTCGTATAATTTGTATAGGGTTAGGTTAGTTCGTCATTTGGCCGCCGACGTAATAAGTTTGTGCAATATGTATGTTGTAATAAAGTTTTATTCGCCATGTTTGTTTATTGCCGTAATATTGCGATGGTTAGTTAAGTACTTTGTATTGTTTGATATTGGATAGTGTTTGTCGGGCGCTCGGGCGTTAATGGTTGCATTTTACCATATACATTATTATGTATTTTTATTATTTTTTTTGCCACTGAAAATAAACTTATTAACAATAGGTATGTATTTAATACGCCGAAGTATATAGGCATACATAGGTATATGTAACTATAGTAAGTAAGTAACCCTTTAATTGCGAAATAAATAATAGGAAATCTGTGAATTTGGCGCAATTGTCAAGTGCCGATGGCACCGTAGGTTAGGTTCGGTTGTATCTACATCTACTGATGAGTTGCGGAAATTTTCCAAAAGGCAGTGTCCATTTATCGGGAAATTTCTGAAAACTTTCACAAGAATTTAAAATCATATTTCAATCGCGTAATTTTCTATATGGAATATTGAGAAATTTCCATGAGTGAAACACCTGCGATCTGGGACATTCACTAATTCACCACCATACCTGTGCTAACTCGGGGCACCGATACTAAAACGATCTAGCAAAATATTTTATCGACAAAATATATATCGATTTTACTGTCTAGATCTAAATGTTATCAACATATTTTTTTTTCTCTTCATTTTAAAATAAAAACAACAAAACGTCTATTATTCGTCTATTTTAGTAGTAAGTATACAATCAATATTTTGTCCATATTCCTCGGTATACAAGATCGCCGTGTAGAATCTAGACGGCATTTTAACTCTAGATGAAAACATTAACTTTATCAGACATGATATCGAACTTTTTTATAGTAATCGAGAATATTCAATGAGCACATGTATGAAATGTATTTTATATGGTCTACTTAACCTATTGACCGCCAAGCGGTCTAGCAATTTACCGTGCCACTGACGCCAGAGTAAAAAAAAAAGATGTGCCCCAAAATCAACAGGGATTGAAAAATACTTGTAGCGGTTAGAATTACAAAGTTTTTGATCATTGAAATTTGGACGGCTGTGGCCGACGTGGCGTCAGGGGCACGATTTTTTGTTGACGGCCACAGCCGACTGTGGCGGTCAAAAGGTTAATTCATAACTAGTTTTTATATAATACATGTCACAGGCTATTTGTTCAAGGATTACAAATGTTGGTTAAATGTTAAGTTTTATAAAACTTAAATTAATGATAAGTAAAGTTATTAAACTAGAAGGGATCTATGAACCGTTCCGGAAGGTGCCCGGCTCAAAGGTCCCTAGAATACTAGCGGAGTTGCCGCGGATTATCGCCAGGGAGATGGAAGGTATTAATATATTTATATATTATATATCAACATATTATCGATATCAAATCCCTATGAACGTGCCCCGAGCTAGCACAGGTATGCTCACCACATTACATATAATGTACTATTTTTAAACAATTGATTTACTTACTTTTTTTATCCGTAGGGGCTCAAATTCAACATTAATTCTGCAAAAAAATCAAATGATGTTTCTCAAGTCGTATCATAAAGAAATACTCTTAACACGTACTATAAAAGCTAGAAAGGATTAGGTACTTAGTTTAATTCTGAAACCATATTACAAACTTAATCCACTCCAAGATAATCTTCTATTTTCTAATAAATTGCATCACAACTTTAAACCACCAAAGTCTATTACAAAATCCGACGACAATGTGTTTTTTATCAACAACAACAACATTTACCCAACAAAGCCCTACCGCGCTCAAACGCACCGCAAAAGAAAGTCAAAGTTGTCTATGGTCGAAAAAAAATTGCTATTGACGATTGTGTAAAAACGTGATAAAAACACATTGCGTGAAGTGACAAAAGGTTGACTTTATTCATAATTATTTTACCTTTAAATTATATTAACAAATCAATTAATTTATCTACATCCATATTATATGAAAAATCGAATGACTTATTATTTTTTAATGTGGTTAAACACCATAATTTTGATATTAAACCATTAATACAAAGATCGTAATAAAAATTTAGATGCGTAACTTGGCGGTAGTGACCCGGTATCCAAGGGTAATACTTTTTCTTTGTGTTTTGTTATTTGTATCAATCGTTTTACATTATTTACATCCAAATTATTAAATTACTATAACAACTTCAGATGCTATAAGTACAGACCTGCAGTACTAATAGTACTATGCTACGGCGGCGGTGGGGCGTGGAAGAGCGATATTATTTCATAACATTACAATATATGATGATGTTATGACGACCCCGCGTGCGCCGCTGCCGCCATCTACTACTTAGGTAATTCATTTTTCCGCAAAGTTATTGGTAGTACGGAGAATGGTCCGACAAGAAAGAGAAGACATTAAAAACCGGTCAAGTGCGCGTCTGACTAGGGCTCCCATACAACTAACGTGATTTTCCTTTCGTGAACTTTGCACCTCATTTGTATCCGGGGCCAAACATACCAGGTACAAACTTAACCCGGCCAGGTTAGATGGGATGTGTTTGTACGGAACCCTCGGTGCGCGAGTCCAACTCGCACTTGGCCGGTTTTTTTTTACTTTAGCCTTTGACTTCAGCAGTAGACAAAATAACCAAAAGATATGACAAAAGTACTATTACAACCGCACGTGCGAAGAACTGCGTTGACAAACTCCTATCCAAGTATAAAACGTCATAAACGACATAACATTCACACAAACATATGTCATTTATCAGCCGAAAGAAGTTTGCGTTATTGGATCCTGTTATTGGCCAAAACCGCTGAATGTGGAGGAAAATGTAATAAGTAGTTCGGTTTAGGTACTTTTTATACATAATGGTTAGTAGCGATGTGATATAGTGTCTTATAGGAACGTTAATACGACCAATATAGTATAGGACGTAATGCTTGAGAAAGTTCAAGCAGTTATTTGACTACCTATTTTTTTTATATGGTGGGTACCGGAAGGTAACCGTAACTTTGTCCGCGCATATTTTTTCTTTACCATAGTTGAGTAAAAAGTATCTTACACCATCGTTGGTTGTCCAGTAACCCTTGTACCAAAATTAATTAAAATCCCTCCACCTCATTACTCCTAAATAATCCTGTATAATTAGATTCTTATTCACAAGGCATAATTCGATATATACAGCGTCTATATAAGAAATTTTCATTAAATAATTATTTTGTAGCACCAGTTATTTACTTTGATGCCTTGAGACCTTATTTAAACCTACATCTCAAGTGAATTAATTATTTCATTAGGTATTTATGTACATTGCATGTTGTAACGCCTAGAGACCTTCTAAATCTTTGAAAGAATCACTTTATTTTGTATAATTATTACTGTAAACATTGATTTGGAGAATCTTGTAAATCTCCTCTAACATGTACCTATTAATAATATAAGTAGGTACCTAGTTATAATATAATTGTAATTCATAGTTTTAAGTGTAACTTACGAAAAAATGACTTACTATTGAGTTTCTTTCGGCTTTCTTCTCAACAGAGGTATCCTCTTGTGAAATGTCGGTAGATTCAGATTTAGACATGTGAAAGTGCCCTTGTGGCCTACTTAAGTACCTACAGAATAAACGTTTTCGATTCTTACTCAAAAATGCTAAATTTCGATTAAGTATATATTTGTTACAAGTTTCCTACCCATGAATTTACAATAATACAACAACATAACGAATTCCAACAGTTCCAAACACCACATAATATAGCCGTGCACATATATCCAATTTACACATACAACTTAAATAAGACCTGTAAAAAACATACAAGTCAGTACAGCCGTCGAACAATCCTTTGACACACCTCCGACGTCCGTATACTTGTTAGCACACCCAAATAAGTCCATTTATAAATATAAATAAACCCTGGATATAATACTTCACAATACAATGGGGACTAACAAATGTTTTGCTTCGGTTCTTGTCACTTTTTCTATGTAAATTCGGAACGTAATTTGTGAACGGCTTTGTCGCCATCTTTTTTCGCCGCCGCGGTGAATTGAATCTTGTTTTCTGGATAAATCAATTTGTTTTTAATGCAATGTGTGTTTTAATTGCGATGTACTGTCTTAATCGTTGTTAGTACTCAATTTTGTACTTACTGAGCCTTAGGGGTCTTGACTGATGTTGAATTATACAACATACTGTTGTTATTTAATTAAAATTAACTAAAAAAAAATGTTGTTCTCAGAATACTCATAATATAACCAAACAATAATTAATTGACAGCTATGAACTTAAACGCACTTTTTCAAGGTGAAAATGGCAAATTACTTATTGTCTCCATACAAATATTGGTATCTTACCCACAGAATGAAGTCACAATGTGGTTGGCCATTTGTATGGAGCGTCTTTAGCGCTCTGTAGGAATATATAACTTTGACGGCCATTTTTAACTTGTAGACTAGATAAGGTATAGTTAGTCCCATATAGACATTTGATCCCACTTAAAATACGTCATGATATGTTATGGTATGCGTACAAATATTTGTATGGATACAATAAGTAATTTTCCATTCTCACCGTGAAAAAGTGCGCTTAAGTTCATGGTTGTAATACAAATTTTTGTTTTTGTAAAATTATGATAATTCTGAAAACAATTTCAAAATATTTTTTGTACTTCAAAAATACATTAAATATGCGTATGTACCTTTGAAGTCACATTTTTGAAAAATATTGTTTTTATAGAATGTTTTCTTTGTTTCATGGTTGAGCTAATTTGATTCATATAACATTTAACTACAATATGCTGATAGAATTTAACATCAGTCGTCATTCATGGCATAGTAGAACATATGCCTGTGTGGCCAATTGAAAAAAAAGTAATTTCATTTCTGATTCATCCACGGTTAACACCGAATCTCAATTAGGTACCTAATTGAGCAAAATGCAATACTCTTAATGTACCGTAAAAGTGTTATTCAGTCAATTTTTATTAAATTTCAATTAGTTTCGCCGTCTCAAAACTCAAGAATTCGCATAAAATTCGAGTTTTATACATTCCGGTTAATTAAATCAGTTTATACACGATGGTCGGTAACGAAAAATTTTATGTTAACTTGCAACTTATGCATTAAAAGGTTTAGTCTCTATAGGAAGGGTTCCGTACATTTTTAACACGCTTTTATTAGCCTTCTCATGCAACTAAGTTTGTTTTTATTTCTGTGTAACTAGAGATATGTCGTTCTCGAGGACGTTTCTCGATTTAATATTATTTAAACTATCGTGAGACATCTTTTATAATTATAAAAACGGTTTGACTCCGTCAGTGGGTCGCGAGTAGCAGCACGGATAGCTACCCCTGATGAAGAGCTCCAAATGAGTTCGTAACATTGTAACGTTGTACGTTACCGTTTCATATTATTTAATTAAATTATCATTATTTTAAAACATTAAATAAATTTTACCCTATTTATTAATTTTAATCTAATAAATTATGAGAATTAAATTATTACATTTTAAATTAATATAAATAATGAAATTCTATTATTTTAAAATTTTATTTATTATTTTATTATTTACACATAATTATTTATTTACACTAATCAAATTATTATTTAACAGTTTTACTAATCTAATCTATTTTATTAAAATAAAATACGATTGAAATATATAATCTAATACAAATAAAATAAATAACTTCATCATTCATCATCACAAACGTTAGCACTTTAGTACGCGATTGCGCGCACTCAAACCGGCTATCGTAAGCTGGTCCTGACGTCAGAGTCGTTTGTTCGCGGAGAAGTTTCTAGAGCAGGCCCGCGCCCGGCAGTCCGCGCCACACCGTCTTATGTAACGGACCCGTACGAGTTGCGTTCATAGCTGTTGCCGTGTCGTCATACGCGCTCGTACAAAACTATTATATTTATTCGTTTTGTTAATTATGTGATATTCGCGGACACATTTTTTTTTTGGAGGTTCTTCGCAGATCACGTAACTATAATATCGCACCCACTTCTCTGGTAAGTGCAAAGTGTTGAACGTTAATTTTATTAATATGTTAGTTTCGTAAATAATTAATTTGGTATAATTTCATAATTTATAATTCATGCTTAAATCATTTTTGTTATCATTGAACCATGTTTGCTAATCTCATTTTAGTAATTCCTTTGTTCCTTTATAATAGGTACGAATGTGTACGTACCCACTTATATAAATAAATAGTTATCTCTTTGTTCTTGCTTAGGGCTTCTATGTCATGCTCATTGTAACTCCGCTCTGATTGTGAACACAAGCACGCATATTACTACACCGGCTTTCTCCCTTTTCTTCTCGTCGTTAGGATGTTCTCAATTCGAGCGGGTCAAAAAGGCATTGTAGTGACACCGTGAATTGTCACGTTACAGGGTGCATCATTTACGCTGAACATTGGCTGCGGTTTTGGAGAACCGTTTTATATACGAAAACTGAAAAGGCACACTACCATCTAGGCGACGAGCTGGAGCCGTTTTACTGCCGCTCGCTTCGCGCCGCTCCTGCCCCTCGTGACCGCTGGCCGTCAAGACCGCCCTCGCCGTAGTCGTCGTCCAGTCAGGGGAGTACCGGATCACGACGGCAAACACTAGACCGGCATTAGACCCACGACCCATTTTTTTATTACCGGGTTAAATTTTTAAATAAATTGTTAATTTTAATTTTGTTGACTTCGTTTGTTTTATTACTACTCCTTATTAGTAATATTTTAACTACGAACGTCACACTGGCGCCCTCTATCGTGGTCTAATGTCTAGTTTTGCCTCGTGTATTTAATTTGTGTGTTTTTGTGTTTTTTTTTTATTTTTGTGAAACGTTTTATTTTTTCATTTTTTGGTTGCTAGTAACTTGGGTGTACGCCAATAATTATTATTATTAATGTCAAATTGTGATATTAAATAAATTAAATTGTATATTTAATTCGGTTTGTTTACAATTTTGTGTGCAAATTTAAAACACTCTGTATAGTGTAACTCCTTATCTCAGTACAGTCGAGTCACACAAGTGTTAACTTTATTAATTAATTTTGTGAAAAATTTATTTTATAATTTGGCGTATACACTAGTTGCAATATATTAATGCTTTTTATTTTTATTTCTGTGCCTGTTTTGCTTTTATTTTGAGTTATTTTTTTTTGTTCTGCCAACCATAACGTTATATAGATTGCAATTTGTAACAGAACGGAGCAGTTTTCTGATATTTTGTATAGCGTTCAACACTTTTCACTGATTAATTTTCACACTTTTATTTTTCCGGGATTATTATTTTTTATTTTTTTTGAAAATGGCATTTCCCGTAAAATTTTTATCGCTTCAGAAACCTGAATTAGAATACGAAGTAGGTATTCGTGGTGATACTCCGGCTTTAACGGTGCAGGATCTGCGTAAGCAAATCTCTAAATTAGGACCGCTTTTTCCGTCGGAGGACATTTTAGAGAGCAATCTTTCGTTATCGGTGGATTTGAAGGGTGTTAATGACGTTCTCGCAAAAATACAGACGAATTTAGATTCTCGGCCCGATAGGAACGCATTGCTTCGTACACAAAATTTACTTAGTCACCTTTATCACCGACTTAATCGGATTGTTTGTGATGAGACAACGAAACCTATGTACGAAGCATGCGTCAAGGAATTTCAGTCGCTCACAACCAGGTTCAATTCCCTTAAGGATACTGCTGTCGAATCTGTTTTGCCTTCTCTTAGCACAGAATCTGTATCAACTGTGTCACCGGTTAACGTTAACGTTACTTGCGATCGCGGTAGCTCAAACGAACTGTGTAAAATTAAATTTGACGGGAAGACCTGCGTCCGCTCTTTTATACAGCGCGTTACTGAGTTCTGTGAGGCTAGAGGCATTTCAGACTTTAAAATCTTGTCGTACGCTACTGAAATTTTTGTTGGAGACGCGTTGCATTGGTACCGAAGTGTCAAGGGTCAGGTTTCCAGATGGGTCGATCTCGTTACATTGCTTAAACGGGATTTTAGTCAAAGTGATTACGATTACAGGCTTCTTTCTGAGATTCGCTCAAGGTCACAGGGTGAATCAGAAAATATCACTATCTACCTGTCCATCATGTCTGGTTTATTTTCACGTCTTTCAAGGACTTTATCCGAAGACGAAAAATTGGAAATTATTCTCCATAACATCAGGCCTTGCTACGCTAGTACTTTAGCGTCAGTTCCTAAGATAGCTGACGTTGAAACTTTGAGCACGCTTTGCCGTAATTACGAAAGCATCCAGGCACGTCTTGCCGACTTTCATGAACCACCCAGACGGACAGCTGAGACCTTGGCACCTGAGTTTGCTTACGTTGGTAATAACTCAAATAAAAATAATAATTTTAGAAATAATAACAATAACTTACATTTTAATCAATATAATAAAAAATATAATAACAAACCTTATTCTAATAATTATAATTATGATAAATCAAATAATATGAAACAGTTACATGCAATTGAAGCGCCATCTGTCAAGTCATTGTATTGCCCCAGGTGTCGTACCAACACCCACAACTTGCGTCAGTGCAAGGCAAACAAAGACGAGGTTTATTGCTTTAAATGTGGCCATAAAGGCGTTAAGACACCACAGTGCCCTGATTGTAATAAAAACAGGCCTTCGACTTCAAAAAACTAAATCTGCAGAATTGTGCAAATCTTCCAGTTGATAAATTTGATACCGAAGATTGGAATAAATGGCTTAAAACTATAAACATATTTTTTAGTTCGTACAACATCGACACAATTCTGCGTTCTAAACCTCTCAATGATAATCGGCCTTATGCTTCAGTCGTTATCAATGGTCTTAATGTGTCAGGTCTCCTTGACTCAGGATCTGCCATCACTATTGTCGGCAACGGTGCTCAGGTTTGGGAACTTGGCACATTAAGGACCTGAAGTTGGTAGGTTTAAATAAATAATTAATATTTGGAACACCCTTTTTGCGTTTTCAATAACAACTTATGCAATAAAAGTATTTGTAATGGTTACCGGTTGAAGTGATAACTGGGCACCTCCGTATGACAGGACGCATTGGTATCCCTGTGGTTAATTCAGATACTAATATTATTTTATGAATGTGAGATGTATGAACGTTATTATGGAAGGAATAATACAAATACGTAATCGTATATTGCGCGGATTTTTATTCTAAGGAACAAAAATCCTTTTCTCGGCGCGCGGGGTAATGTAACGTTGTACGTTACCGTTTCATATTATTTAATTAAATTATCATTATTTTAAAACATTAAATAAATTTTACCCTATTTATTAATTTTAATCTAATAAATTATGAGAATTAAATTATTACATTTTAAATTAATATAAATAATGAAATTCTATTATTTTAAAATTTTATTTATTATTTTATTATTTACACATAATTATTTATTTACACTAATCAAATTATTATTTAACAGTTTTACTAATCTAATCTATTTTATTAAAATAAAATACGATTGAAATATATAATCTAATACAAATAAAATAAATAACTTCATCATTCATCATCACAAACGTTAGCACTTTAGTACGCGATTGCGCGCACTCAAACCGGCTATCGTAAGCTGGTCCTGACGTCAGAGTCGTTTGTTCGCGGAGAAGTTTCTAGAGCAGGCCCGCGCCCGGCAGTCCGCGCCACACCGTCTTATGTAACGGACCCGTACGAGTTGCGTTCATAGCTGTTGCCGTGTCGTCATACGCGCTCGTACAAAACTATTATATTTATTCGTTTTGTTAATTATGTGATATTCGCGGACACATTTTTTTTTTGGAGGTTCTTCGCAGATCACGTAACTATAATATCGCACCCACTTCTCTGGTAAGTGCAAAGTGTTGAACGTTAATTTTATTAATATGTTAGTTTCGTAAATAATTAATTTGGTATAATTTCATAATTTATAATTCATGCTTAAATCATTTTTGTTATCATTGAACCATGTTTGCTAATCTCATTTTAGTAATTCCTTTGTTCCTTTATAATAGGTACGAATGTGTACGTACCCACTTATATAAATAAATAGTTATCTCTTTGTTCTTGCTTAGGGCTTCTATGTCATGCTCATTGTAACTCCGCTCTGATTGTGAACACAAGCACGCATATTACTACACCGGCTTTCTCCCTTTTCTTCTCGTCGTTAGGATGTTCTCAATTCGAGCGGGTCAAAAAGGCATTGTAGTGACACCGTGAATTGTCACGTTACAGGGTGCATCATTTACGCTGAACATTGGCTGCGGTTTTGGAGAACCGTTTTATATACGAAAACTGAAAAGGCACACTACCATCTAGGCGACGAGCTGGAGCCGTTTTACTGCCGCTCGCTTCGCGCCGCTCCTGCCCCTCGTGACCGCTGGCCGTCAAGACCGCCCTCGCCGTAGTCGTCGTCCAGTCAGGGGAGTACCGGATCACGACGGCAAACACTAGACCGGCATTAGACCCACGACCCATTTTTTTATTACCGGGTTAAATTTTTAAATAAATTGTTAATTTTAATTTTGTTGACTTCGTTTGTTTTATTACTACTCCTTATTAGTAATATTTTAACTACGAACGTCACAACATGTCGGGCCGTTCCTGACAATTTTTACGTGAGTTTAAACCGTTTTTATAATTGTTTATCGATTTGTATCGGTATAGAACGTTCTAGAAAACATTTCCCATACAAGGCGGGAAACTTTCTCAGAACGGCACATCTATATGTGTAACTGGGGTTTTCACAAATAGTTGTTAATTTTCTTAAATGATGATCAAAGCAAAAAGAAAAATTGAATTGCGTAACCTGACGGAAAAGACCGTGAATTGCGTAACCTGAGGGAAAACACCGTGAATTGCGTAACCTGACGGAAAACACCGTGAATTGCGTAACCTGACGGAAAACACCGTGAATTGCGTAACCTGACGGAAAAGACCGTGAATTGCGTAACCTGAGGGAAAACACCGTGAATTGCGTAACCTGAGGGAAAACACCGTGAATTGCGTAACCTGAGGGAAAACACCGTGAATTGCGTAACCTGACGGAAAAGACCGTGAATTGCGTAACCTGACGGAAAACACCGTGAATTGCGTAACCTGACGGAAAAGACCGTGAATGGCGTAACCTGAGGGAAAACACCGTGAATTGCGTAACCTGACGGAAAAGACCGTGAATTGCGTAACCTGAGGGAAAACACCGTGAATTGCGTAACCTGACGGAAAACACCGTGAATTGCGTAACCTGACGGAAAACACCGTGAATTGCGTAACCTGACGGAAAAGACCGTGAATTGCGTAACCTGAGGGAAAAGACCGTGAATTGCGTAACCTGACGGAAAAGACCGTGAATTGCGTAACCTGACGGAAAACACCGTGAATTGCGTAACCTGACGGAAAAGACCGTGAATTGCGTAACCTGACGGAAAAGACCGTGAATTGCGTAACCTGACGGAAAACACCGTGAATTGCGTAACCTGACGGAAAAGACCGTGAATTGCGTAACCTGAGGGAAAACACCGTGAATTGCGTAACCTGAGGGAAAACACCGTGAATTGCGTAACCTGACGGAAAAGACCGTGAATTGCGTAACCTGACGGAAAACACCGTGAATTGCGTAACCTGACGGAAAAGACCGTGAATGGCGTAACCTGAGGGAAAACACCGTGAATTGCGTAACCTGACGGAAAAGACCGTGAATTGCGTAACCTGAGGGAAAACACCGTGAATTGCGTAACCTGACGGAAAAGACCGTGAATTGCGTAACCTGAGGGAAAAGACCGTGAATTGCGTAACCTGACGGAAAAGACCGTGAATTGCGTAACCTGACGGAAAAGACCGTGAATTGCGTAACCTGACGGAAAAGACCGTGAATTGCGTAACCTGACGGAAAAGACCGTGAATTGCGTAACCTGACGGAAAAGACCGTGAATTGCGTAACCTGACGGAAAAGACCGTGAATTGCGTAACCTGACGGAAAAGACCGTGAATTGCGTAACCTGACGGAAAAGACCGTGAATTGCGTAACCTGAGGGAAAAGACCGTGAATTGCGTAACCTGACGGAAAAGACCGTGAATTGCGTAACCTGAGGGAAAAGACCGTGAATTGCGTAACCTGACGGAAAAGACCGTGAATTGCGTAACCTGACGGAAAAGACCGTGAATTGCGTAACCTGAGGGAAAACACCGTGAATTGAACTCGGTACCTCTGGATTACCGGTCCAGCGTGTTAACCTCTCCACCATAGATAATCTTACGGATTTTTTTATGCTTTGTGTGTCGATCTTTGCATTGTTTATTTGTAAGTTTACACCTTAGCATTTCAAGTGGTGTGTACCCACTTTAAAAGATAATGAGGTATTACATGTTTCATTTTTTTTTTGACAATTTTCGTAGGTTATTCCGACTCGGGATCCTGAGCATTGATTCCAGTTAGTAGGAGAAAAATGAGTAATATAATGAGAGCTCACCATACACCGTATGTTTAATATTATTTAAATGAACACCATCAGCCACTAAAATATATAACGATTAATGGCGACAGGGAATTAAGGTTAGAAATGTTTAAAACAACAATAATTAACAAATATAGTAGAGTTGCTAAGCCGCGAAATTGTGCGCATCGGGTTACAAGCATGAAATTTCTACCACACATAGAGCGTTCCACGGTGATTATTTTCAGATGTGGAGGGAAGTCAGATTCGTCCCCTGTGTGGTGGGAGAGCGGGTGAAGAGGACCAAGTACTGCTCTTTTTCTCTTTTTTATTACTGATCTGTTAAGGCTATTAGGGCTTGTGGGACATCGTTTTCGTGTTAAATAGATATTAGCTATTAATTTTTCATGTTATTTAAGAATAGTTTCTTATAAAAATTTGGGTTTATTGCCGAAAGGGTAAAAATCACAACACGTTTTTTTTATTCAGAACGATAAATTAGTTATCTATCCTGAATATTTACAATTTAAAAAAATATTACTAAACAGCATATTTAATCTTGTTTTTAAAAATGTATACATATTGGGCACATCTGATACAAAAAGTACCTTGAAAAAAATATTGATGTTAAGCTTAGCCTGCGTGTTCTAGTACATTTTGCTAAGTCATGAAATTGTGTAGATACGGGATACAACCACGAAATTTCTACCACAGATAGAGCATTCTGCGGTAATTATTTCCAGATGTACAGGGAAGTCAGATTCGTCCCCTGTGCGGCGGGAAAGCGGGGTGAATAGGACAAAGGAGTCCTCTTTTTCTTCTTATATTACTGATCAGATAACGCTACTAGGACTTGCGTGGTGTCGTTTTCGTGTAAAACAGATATCTAAAAATTTAAAAGAATAATTTGAAAATGTTCACGAAATAGAACTAATTTACCTCACTGAATAAAAAAACTTGTTGTGATTTTTACCTTTTCGGCCATACACCCATATTTTTATATAGAACTATACAAAAATAACATAAAAAATGAATTTCTGATATTTGTTTTACACGGAAACGATACCAAACACGTCCTGGTAGACTTTTTCCCTATTGGTTCCCTATTGGTTTTCTAACTCCTTAATAAAATTATTTAAAGAGAAGGATAGGTATCACAATAAATATAAAAAATTCGGGAATCCGCGTGATTATGATACTTATTCCTCTCTAAGAGCTAAGTCAAACTGTGCAATGGACACTTGTTTTAAGGCCTACATCTCTAGTATCGAGGAAAATATCTCACGTGACATAAAAATGTTTTGGAAGTATACAAAATCAAAGAAAAACACAAACGATATTCCAAAATGTATGTATTATAATGATGCTCATGCATCTAACGGAAACGATATTGCTAACCTTTTTGCAGAATACTTCTCTTCGGTGTACAGTCTTCCCTCCACCTCCACAAACTATGTACCGAACTTTCCCGCGGCCAATAGCGCCCTCTCTTCCGTAATTTTGGATAAAAAAGTAGTCTTTAACAGTTTAAATAACCTGTCTATAGACAAAGGACCTGGACCAGATAATATACCACCGATTTTTATCAAACTATGTGCAACCGAACTTGTACATCCAATGTTTATTCTTTATAATAATTCTCTTAGGACCGGAACTTTTCCTGATGCATGGAAAGTTGCTAAAATCATTCCCATTCACAAATCAGGAGATAAAAAGGACGTAACAAACTACAGACCGATAAGTATAATTAGTTGTTTTGCTAAAATCTTTGAGGCCCTTGTATACGATCATATATAGGTATAACCATTTTTCCCAGATGATAAGTCCAAAACAACATGGTTTTGTTAAGAATTGGTCCACAACGTCAAACCTTCTCACTTACACGCATGATCTTGCTTCAGCTCTCAACGATAAATGTCAGGTAGACGCCATTTATACTGATTTTGCCAAGGCTTTCGACAGAGTAGATCATGGGATCCTTTGTCTCAAGGCCGATAGACTTGGTATTCATGGATGTCTCTTACGTTGGCTACAATCTTACCTATCTAGACACGCGGCAGCGTGTCCAGCCAAGTTCACCGCAGGAACTGGCGAGCAGCAGCCGTGTGTTATATTACACGAACCGTTTGGAGCCACTTTTGACCCCCCAATAACTCCAAATCTATTTAACATAAAAAAATGAAATTTGGCTTATGTATTAAGATCCTTTAGAACAAGTAGATCCCCAAATTTCATTAATATAGGTTAAATAGTTATTGAGATATTAAAGTCCAAAAAACGGTATTTTTATCACTGACTGACTGACTGACTGACTGACTGACTGACTGACTAGTAATCAAAAACCTAACCCACTTCCAGGTGACCTAGAAAGGTGAAATTTGGCATGCAGCTTAGTAATTGTGTGTGTATACATATAAAAATCGAAAACAGTGATTTTTTTGTTTTTTTATTATTATTATTATTATTATTGATGGTTGTTGCCTCAGAACTCTGTCATTTATAAACCGATTTGGAAAATTCTTTTTTTGTTTGAAAGATATACTAGAATAACATATACACTCACACGCACACACTTACACATACATGCACATAAAAATCCAATACGTACTAACCGTTTTGGAAAATTCTTTGTTTGTTCAAAACTTTCAAAAGATGTACTAGAATAGCACACAGAACTAATTAACAAATAATAATTAAGTAATTTACACATCATAATAATTTCTGTACAAAAAGTAATGATATCCCATCAAAAACATAAATGTAAAATGAGAGCCAAGTTCAATATCGCGTGCACTTCGCCGACAAAAGAATTGAGATCTGCAAGGGCGCCAAGTTCTTTGCCCTAAAATTTTTAGATACAAGGACATGCGACATACTCAATGCATTTATTTTACTTGAGGTGTAATTCAATATCAAGACTTGACTTGGCTAGTTTTAAAATATAAATTTATATTATAAATCAAAATCAATCAAATCATTAACCTATTTTCGTAAAGGTAAGTACGCAAGTTAGTGTACGGTTTGTTACTTATACTGTTAGCTTGATAATGAACTATGACTATGTTACTTTTATAAAATTTAGTTAGTTTGTGAAAACTAGCCAAGTCAAATCTTGATATTGAATTACACCCCAAGTAAAATAAATGCATTGAGTATGTCGCATGTCCTTGTATCTAAAATTTTTAGGGCAAAGAACTTGGCGCCCTTGCAGATCTCAATTCTTTTGTCGGCGAAGTGCACGCGATATTGAACTTGGCTCTCATTTTACATTTATGTTTTTGATGGGATCTTACCTACTCCAGAGATCTCAGTTAGTGTCGTTGTATGGATATCAATCCCGTGCTTTCATGGCTACGTCTGGGATTCCCCAAGGCTCCAATTTAGGCCCTCTTCTGTTTTTGATATTCATTAATGACCTTCTAGCAAACATTACATGCAAATCTCTGGCGTACGCTGATGATATTAAGATATACACTGGAATTAAATCTATTGAAGATTGTATCGTGCTACAAAACAATTTAAACACTTTACACAAATGGTGTAATGATAATAAAATGTCTTTAAATAAAAGACAAAAAAAAAATATCGAGTTTCTAAGAAGAAAAAAAATATCGAGTTTCAATATAAAATAAATGACGTTCCCTTGAAACGCGTTAAAATTATTAAAGACTGGTTTGATAACGATCTATCGTTCCGTGCCCATTATGATTATATGATACCTAAACCCAACAAAGCAATGGGATTTATCCTAAGAATAAGCAAGCCCTTCAAAAAACAAAAAACATTAACTCTCTTATACGGTACGTTAGTCGCAAGCATACTGGAATATTGTGCCATCATATGGTCACCTTTGTATAAAACACATATACAGCGGATTGAAAACATCCAGAAGCGCTTCATTCGTCATCTCAGTTTCAAATTTGGGCTTAGAAAATCTCTCCCCACGTATGACGAACGACTAAAACATTTTAATTTCATGAGTCTAGAATCTCGACGCAAAATCACTGATCTCGTAACCTGTCATAAGATCCTTAATAACAAAATTGACTCGTCTGACCTACTAAACCAATTTAAATTTCGTATAGCCAATAGGCCCAGTCGCACTATGCATCTCTTTTCTGTTTCCAGGGCTACTAATAATGTATTCTACAATAGCCCCATAGCCCGAATGACACGCTTTTATGATCGTTTCGTTTCGTTTCGTTTCGGTGACTACACCCAGCCAGCAGTTCTGCTGCAAGGACGCGGAGGCGTTGAGCATGCAAGAGAGGGAAAGACAAAGAAGCTCAACGAAATGACTCAGAAGCGCATACTGGCACAATACCGGAAGTCGTTCAGGGTAGTATAGAAACCTTAACATTCCCTGGCCGGAGCTTTCGGTTCTGAGACGGGGCACGCATCCGGGTCCTCTCGTGTTCCCCTCCGTCTTTTGCCGCTCCGGTAAGATCAACTGGCCCTCCTATCCGAGGCACCGGGGAGCCAAAAGTTTACAGGTTGGGAGTGTAGGTTATTTTGCAGTCAGGATGAGGACCGACGGGAGAGATCCGACAAGAATACCAGCATCGAGCCAGAAAGGAAATAGACAGATAGTTGTGTAAATATATACAGGGAAGGATAGTGGACTGCGTCTCGTCGTCCAAAGTTTCCGGTTACCACGTAGGATAAGTTCTTGTGTTGTAGGTTGATGTCGCTGAGCCGTCGCTTTTTGTATGTAATTGTCCTCCGGTTTTGATTCCGTGTCTGTTTCTATCTATTTTAGATTTTCTGGCTGATTACTCTAGTGAATAAAATTTGCTTGGGCTTGCTTTCCTTCGACTTCAGTTGAGATAATATTGCGTGTGTGTGGACGTCTTTGTAGGTAACTTCTTGAAGTTTCTTTAGTGATAATTGAAAATTGGAAGGCGGTCGCGATCCAAATCAAGTTCTATGGCGGGGTCATTTTGATGTCTGTATGAGATCTCGTTGGATTCGCCCCATGTTGGGTTCTTATTAGACACATTCTTCTTCACCTTGTGACATCGTGGTTATGGCCGTTTGATGACGGTTAACTTCCTTTTGATATTTCTTTACCATAGCTGTTATTGTGAGGTAGCGTGATAGCATGCGTTTCTAGTTTATTTTAGGTTGTGCGTCAATTAATCGGTAGCTGCGCATTACATCGGTCGTGGTTTGGTCGTGGTTTGGCTGGATTGTTGAATCAGTGATGCTTCAGTGTCAGGACTGTTGAAGTGGACGGAGCTCCGCAAAATCGTAGAAGACACGAAGATTTGGCATTGCGGTATTCGTAGGTATATGGGGTGTCCTATATTGTAGTGATCGCTGGTGATTCATATGCACATAGATAGTTACCGTAGAGCAACTCACGGCGGCAAATATAATCATATTTTCTCCACCCTGAAAACCGTTTCTAAACTAGTTCCGAATGTGTTATTAATTTGTTCCGCGAAGGGAGAAGCATTCTAACCGGGAGACATTAAGTCTGAAGCACTGCCATTAATGTCTAATTGGATTTGACTGTAATTTTTCTCGTCGGACAAGTGATTAGCGAGCAATCCTCGAACCTCCATCGATGGTCGAAATTGGTATCAACACGATTTTCAACTGGTTCGCCATCGCCCTTATAGGTACAGACAATTAATTGCCTCCCTTGGGAATTGGTAAAATTTCTATCGTGATAAATGAAGACAGTCGAGTTTAATGTTATGGATGAGCCGGCGAGGCACTTATGTTTATGTTAGTCCCTTTCTTTTTGAAAATGGCTAATTGTTGCTAGCTAGCGGTGTCCGCACGTGTTTGGGACAAAGTGACCTGGCCTTTAAGGGCAATGAAAAAAGGGACCTCTTTGTTCTAGGAAGTTATTGCTTGCAAGCTGTTGCATTTCTTGATTTCGTAGCCTCTAACGTAATTATTACTGTTGAACGGTTAATATATATTTGTAAGTTACCCAAACTATGCCATTTGAGTCCTACGGCAAAAAATATAGATGTGTATCATACACCACACTTGGTTAATATTCGGTTTAAGGCAGGACTCTTAGTATAGTTTTGGTATTACATAATGTAACGAGCATAATTATAGTGTAGTAATATACAAAAAAAGACACTAAAACGAAAATATAATCGAATAATTATTTAGCTGGCCGTTCACCTCTTCGTCCCTTACAGAGAGCTTTCTTACTTAAACAAAATTACGAGTATAAGGCATTAATCACACCATCGAACCGAAGTAGGTTATATCAGCAGGAAGCACGCGCACGCCGAAATCTTTCGATTATGGTTGTAAAACATAAAAGGATAAAAAACGTACAGCAACTATGACTATATACCATCCGTTTTAAATCTAAACAGTGACTGACGGATAGGTTAGGTTAGTTTATCATTTCACTAGATGAATTACAAACTGTCCACAATCATCTACTAAACCTAATATAATTAAATTACGGTTAGAAATATAAGTTTTATGGGAAAGTAGTACAAGTACTGAAGTGAGGGAAAGTCCCTCGGGTAGGAAAAGTAATGAAAATTACAGTGGATAAAGCCTAAAACTACATTAATACTAACGATTCCAATAAATAAAGCCTGGATTTTAAACTAACTGGCCTATTTATTTAAATTATTACTAATATTTTATTGAATGTTTGCTAGTAATAAAATGTATTAAATGACAAATATTGTATGTATATTTTTCAACAACTCCTGATGTTGTTGCGGGTGCCGATTATTTGCAACTTAAAATACCTAAAGATATAATTGTTCTGACGAATACCGTGAGACGGCTGGGTCGTACTATATTCCGTTGGTCCACAGGTAGAGGTTGATGAAGTGTGGCCTGATTTCCAAGAAAAGGTGCATAATTGACGTTAGTTAAAGAGTGTTACTATACGGGCCGTGCTTCGCCCTATGTCCATCTAAACTTGGTACTGGTTTTAGCTTAAACTCTTAAACCGTAACCTTTGGGCTCGCTTAGCTTTTCTTGTGGCGGGCCTTCATAGCCGTAGACAAGGAGTATAATATTATTGCAATTGGCATTAGAAAATGGAACGGTCTCACCAAATTAAGCTGCTGTGGTGTGGCCGGCGCGGCGGAGGAGTACTGCAGACTCGGAATTGCACACACTTGATCAACACTCACGGATAGGCCGAGTAATATAGACGCACCAAACACTAGGCTATCTACTTAGTAACTAAATATTTGAAAGAAAGACAGAAGGAAAGATATAACGCGTTGAATTCGTTTACACGCGGTAAGAAATTAACAGGCAACCATGCAAACATCTGGTCGAGCCTTGTTTTTGTCTCGTGACTCTATTGTTTTGCCCGGGTTTTTACGATGCCAATACAGAGCGGCAGAGGCTAAGAAAACGCGTCCGCTCCGTATGGTGTCCCAAACGGTTCTCCAGCCCGAATGACACGCTTTTATGATAGCTTATTAAAGGAAAATCCAGATCTAGACATATTAACTTGTAAAATTAGTGATCTTATTTGTACTGCCCGCAGGATATTAAACACGTAGTAATTTTGGTGTAATCTTAGTTATGTTTTTAGTTAATGCATGCTGGCTCATAGTTGCATGCACTTTACAAACACACTAAAATGTTGTGCATAGTTGTAATTGAGTAACAGACACATATATGTCTCAATAATGTAAGTTAAGTTCTTAAGTTTGTGACTTGTAACTATGCCTTTTCTAAATAAATAAATAAATAAATTAACTGACCAGCAATAAAGAAAGAAAAGAGGGATACTTGGCCATATTCACTCCGCTCTCCCGCCTCACAGAGGACGAATCTGACTTCCCTCCACATCTGAAAATAATCACCGTGGAACACTCTATCCGTGGTAGAAATATCATGCTTGTAACCCGATGCGCACAATTATGTTAGAAAACAGCGGACTAACAACTTTACTAATACTTTGAATCAATAGTTCAGTAAAAACTTGTGTAGTTCCTTAAAAAAAAGAGACATTAGATAGTAGTTACACAGTATTTATATTATTTTATTTTTATCTATGCATATACTGAGCTACTTATTCAAATATTAGTGTCCGACAGAATTTTCCTTTTCGGACATTATAATTTTGTTTTCGACATACAAATAACATTGTCTTGCTACTGAACCCTGAAACTGAGACCCATTACAGTAAAGTAAAGCCAATTGAATGCTATCGCCCAATCAGGCTACTAAACAGTCATTTTTATGCGAAATCCTCTTTTCGGCCCACTAACAATTTTATCATTTACATTCTAGTCTAGTACTTATTTTGTCTGAATTTCCTCTTGGAGTGTTTAAGAACTTAGATATAAACCGAAATCTGGTTAAGAGCCAGGCGGACCCGCGCGCCGAGGGTTCCGTCTATTACAATAAAACGTTACATAATTGTTACTACTATACTTTGTTATATTGTAGACATACCGGGTGTCGCTCTAATAGGATCATAAATTATATTAACATTTAAAAATAATAGCATTAACTACTACGCCTACAATGGTCATATTTTGAACAAGTATCATTAAAAAGTTCATTATATATATATCAAAAAAGGGCGTATCAATGAAAAAAAAATGAAATTATAATATTTACATAAAAAACTCAATATAAATGACTTATGGCCTTGATATGGGTTGAAAAACTTTTTTTTAAATTTTCGATATTTTGGGTATTTTCTACTCAGAATCACGAAGCTCTTTCGATCTAATTAGGGGGAAAAAACTGTCCACCGGGTTTTAGCTTTGATCTTTAGGTATATCAATTGTTTAAAAGTATTTATCTATAAAACGCAACATCAAACATTGTTGCCTTGATGGGGGTTGAAATTGTACAATAACATATTTGAGCCAAAAATTTCAAAACGACGGACTAATGAAAAAATAAATGAAAAAAATATCAAACACAACATACTCAAAATATTCAAAAAGGCGGACTGATGAAAAAAATAATATTTATGTAAAAACATAACAAAAGATTTACGTCGTGATGGGTGTTGAGAATTAAAAATTACAAATTTCAGCCATTTCGAAGTTCACGAGGTCTACGGCTCACAGAGCAACTTGTTTATACCAGTCAACAAAGGTTTCCCCAGAGCATCATGCCAAAACACGCTCGCGTGCTTCCCGCCCGTTTGTCCGACAATAACTCATAAAAATAACTCAATACCCACTCTATCGTATCACGAGTCGGTAAAGACTATAGTCCGTTGGCGCTGCTTAATGTCGTCTGATTACAGGGTAGGCTTTTGGTCGTGGGTTTGGATAATCCGTCAAATTTAGACGTTAATTGGAATACCGAATGCCCTTTTGACTCGGTATAAAGACGCGCTGTGCGCATAGTTCACAATCCTAAACTCACAGACGGAATCGCCTCTGAATCTGAGGAGAGACTTTGCCTCCTTGTGTGTACCGTCTGTATAATGGGATATATTCTGAGGAACTGCTTGACATGATGCCCACGGCTACTTTCTACCGTCGCACTGCTCGCCATCGGCAGGGTGTTCATCCTCACACCCTGGAGCCTAAATAGCCGAGAACTGTTCGGGTCTAGAGAAATTTCCAACCGCGAACGCTCCGCATGTGGAATGAGCTCCCTGCGGAGGTTTTCCCTGGGGGCTACAGCATGCAGTTCTTCAAGAGGGGAGTAAACAAGTTCTTAAAGGGTCGGCAACGCGCGTGTGATGCTCCTAGCGTCTCGCAAGCGTCCATAGGCGGCAGTAACTGCTAAACATAAGGCGGGCGGCATGCTTGTTTGCCACCATCGCAGTATAAAAAAAAATAGAGATTACAGAACACTATTCCTTTCGTCATAGGCTAGCTTGTCCATTCAAAAATGCTGATTTATGTAGACATTTATATCTATGATCAAACATGTTTCTTAACATAATTATCAATGTTTCTACTTAGAGCAGGGCCATTGTGATGTATTGGTAAATATTTGAAACCTACAGTTTGAATTTTTCATTGACAATTCTTGTATCAAAAACTACTCGAAATTGACAAAATTCACGCGAATTTTTTTTTCAAATTATATTCGCCTGCACACAATGAAAGCATGAAATAGCTATTTTACTAGTTTTTCTTTAATATTGTATACCAAGATGATGAAATACGTGTATGTTTGTTTTAATTTTTACCTACCAAGGGCGGAAAGCGCCCACTTCTCATCCCGGGCCGTAAAACTGGCATTACCATACAAATTGATTTCGGGCGCCGCCCGCCGCGATACGGCACGCGGGCAGGTGGAATTAAATTATTATTTCAAATTATACTGTAAACTCAACTTCTCATAATATTTTGTGTATAAGGGTAATTTGATTTTCCTTGTGCATTAAATTTGTTTAATTACATGTCTAGCAAGATTAGATATAACGAGCCGTTTTAAAAAAACGTACAGAATTAGGGTACACAAAACTTAATTGATTCCTTTGTGTAACGAAAATGACTCAATACTCATATCTTTTGTATAGTATGAAACTTTCGTTACACAAAGGACGCGATTGTAGTTTTCTTTTAATTACGCCTTTAATTAAGTACTTGTATTTTACAAAAGTTTAAAACCGAAGATTTGGTAAAAATAAACGATTAATTCTGGTCCGAAGAAACAAATAATAATAAATGGCCAAAAATTACATTAATAATACAAACCGGTAAGCCATGGGAGTCGTCGTTTAATCCCGGTCAAAGCATAAAAATCAATATAAACATTTAATGGTTGATTTGTGTGAGGTTGTCTGATATTTAAAAAAGAAAATATTTAAAAAGAAATTTACGCTAGCAGACGTTATTGCCATAGAAAAATATTTAAGTAAGCTAGAATCGAGTTAGAAACGTGTCAAATCAAAGCACTCTGGGACAAATTAAAAGCAAAAACCTTCACTGAAATGTCAATAGTTTTTTTTTCTACCATAGACAATTTTGACTTTCTTTTGCGGTGCGTTTGAGCGCGGTAGGGCTTTGTAGGATAAATAGTGTTGTCGTTGGTATTGTTGTGGTTGTATATAAAAAAACACATTGTCGTAGGATTTTGTAATTGACTTTGGAAACCACCAAAAGCTATGATGCAATTTATTTGAAAACAGGAGATTATCTGGAGTGGATTAAGTCTATAATATGGTTTCAGAATCGTGAACTAATCCATTTTTTGTAGCTATTAAAATGTATGTTATTTATTCTTCATCCTATTTGAGAAATATCATTAGAATATAATATTTTTTTGTTAGATTTGCAATTGACTTATAAATAATAAGTAAATATTTTTAAAGGACAATCGACCAAATCGACCTAGACCCAAACTAAGCAATACTTGTACCTACTAGACGACGATATATATATTATATATTTATACATAATAAATACAGACATTTTCGCCTTTTAGTGTGACTAAGTAATTAATATACATATAGGAGATACCATCTCACTTCAGCCTACTTAACTATAGTTTCGTGGTAGGCAGGCGAATCGTGTGAAAATCTGCAAGCCCTATGCTTACTCCAAAAGCCCTCATAATCCCATAACTGAGGGTAAACATAATAAACCAAGATAAATAATTAGTTACCGCTAACACACCCTCAGTCCATTATCGCACAAGGGAGTATACGCCCTTTTTTACTACAATAGGTTAGGGCAAAATGCCGCGCCTAGGGAGGTAATGGTTTCCGAGGGACCAGGGATGAGTAGCGATTGAAACACGTTGTAAGCTGTGAAATTTGTATTTTTTTTTTTATTTAGTACAGAAAACTCGAATAACAGAGTCTCGGTGTGGACCATGTATGAGCGTAACTTAATTTTTCTTGGCGTGTTGATATTTGTATCTATACAGGGTGGCCCATTTAGATCAGTCAGTATGGCAAAATGGGAAAGCCTGAAATTATAAGACATACGAACATCTGTCCTTAGGAACCATTTTATCGATTTTAATAACAAGATAAACTGCATTCATACAATTAAAAAAAATCCTGTACCCAGCTCCAAGAAAATAACAGTAATATTACTTCTACTTTTATATCATTTGTGTAGGTCTTTAGCAGTAAATTTTATTATAAACATGATATCTAAAATGAATAAAATGCATTGTTTTCATATTCTTTAGTTTATTTTAGTACTTAGGTTTGCGAAATGACCACAATTTTTCCAATACAATATTTAACGAGTTTAGGTGCGTAAATTGTCTCTATGGTTGTTTGTAGCTCTTTGCTGGTGTTGCAACTTGTTACATACACTACATATCCACAACCTACGCAATTGATATGTAAGTACAACACAAGGGCCAAATAGTTTTTTTCTTTACGTACAGAATTCATCTTGCTTTTTTTTTTATTGTTATTTTTACTTTTAATGCTGCTTTAGTCCTACTGTTATTTCGTTTTGTGTTTCTATGTTACCGTGAAAACGTTTTGGTCGTGTACACTGTTATTTTGTATGTAATGATTAATTAGAATATAATAGAATAGAAAAAGTATTATTCAAGATAACACATAATTACAATTTTCAATATATATCGTTGGAATACGCAGGGTATAGAGCATTGAAGAGTAAAATGTAAGGATCTTGGTAAAAATAAATTAGAAAAGTTGTTGACGGCTAATAGAGTATATTCGAAAGAGTAAAAGTAAAAAAAATATGACATAACTGTTCTATAAAAAACTTAATGATTAAAGAGTCTAAACATAACTAAGGTTAGTATCTACAACATAATATTATAACATAAGCATTGAAGACAGTGTATAAGAGATGTGCATCCGAAATGGTCTCCACTCAGCAATGCTGTTGGCTTTGCAATACCTGCATTGCATTGCATAGCAATGCCTACGGCGCTGGTTTCCTGTGGAGCCAGAGGAAATGAAATAAATAAATATCGGACAACCTCACACAAATCGATCTAGTCCCAAATTAAGCTCAAGAAGGCTTGTGTTTGGCTCGGTTTGTAGACACCTGCTTACTGAGTCGGCGGTCCCGGGTTCGAATCCCGGCCGGGGCAAATATTTGTGCAAATATTTGTTCTTGGGTCATGGATGTTATCCATATATGTATTTATATATTATGTATATCGTCGTCTAGTACCCATAGTACAAGCTTTGCTTAGTTTGGGACTAGGTCGATTTGTGTATGATTGTCCCTTAATATTTATTTATTTGTTATGGGTACTAGACGATATACATACATATATACTTAAATACTCAACCATGGCCCAAGGACAAATATTAGAGATCATCACACAAATATTTTCCCTGGCCGGGATTCGAACCCCGGACCGCGGGCTCAGCAGGCAGATGCTCTACAAACTGCGCCAAACGTCGTCAATTAATAAATTAATTATTTTATACATTATACCTCTACTGAACCTTTAACGATCATTCTTTAACAACAATGTATGTCAGTATGTACTCAACTATGTCGAATTCAGATATAATTAAAACACTATAGTTAATAATGGACACCCGTGGTGTCCAACAATTATAACATGATGTAGTATTCAACTCCAAAAGTAAATAGTAACATGTGTTTGTTATATACATTGGATTTGTGACGTTTCGCTTCTGGAATATATAACTATTGTTCGACTTTTTGTCGGCCATTGGTACAACATGCTTGGCATATAACAGGGGAAGAAGTTGGTTCTGAGTATTGGTTATTTGGCTTTTTAGGACGAGCTGGTGGTATGTGGGGTGTTTATTATATATACTACCCATAGGTTAGGTATATGGGTGTGTAATGAACATAACAACGTTTCATGTAATTTCGTTAGATATAACAATATTTGATATAATGTTTCATTTGATATAACTGTAATAAGCAAAAATTCATTGGGTATTAATTTCAATAAGTATAAAAGGCATTTGACATAACCTTTATATTCGCAAGATAACCTCACTTCGCTCGTCGTCGTACCTAACCAAAACAAACGTCAAAAAAGTAATAAACACTATCGATTTGTACAAATACGTATATTGTTTAGCACTGCTTATTCTTTTACCATAACTGTCATGACTTGTATTCCTGTGCATTTGAGGAGTGAAATAATGGCTTTTTGTATTGTATTGTACGCACAATATCCATCAAATATGGCCACGAGCCACATTTGCCAATTGTTACACATGTCTTTCATTGTATTTGCGTGTTCGTTTTGTGCAAACACTGCACACGCCTCAAATCACCATTTACCAACACCTGGCTGTTTATTCAAAAACACGTGTCCAACAAGTTTCAACAATAAAAAAAACAAAAACGGTCACAACTGGCCACCTACAAAAGAAAAAGTATATGACATCTGTCAGTTTTCCCGCGCTTTTGGCGCTGCGAAAATAACGTCCAAAAGTCTAATTACAAAGGACATACGGACATCATCTGTCAACCGCAGACTGACCAAAGTAATGACGGATACAAAGAATCCTATTGTATCCTTGTCTAATTTATACACGCCTATCTTTTCGTTTCTTTTGTTAAATCGTACGGCTCACGCTAGACTGGTTAAACTGACCAAATTAGAGAGGCACCACGTCATTTGGCGATCGCGAGGCAACTTATGTCTTCTAAAATTGGGAGTTTAAGGTGACCATTTTTAAAAGAACTGTGAAACTATTGAAATTTAAGCAGGGGAAAGACTTTTTTGGTTGGTTTTGTTCATTTCAGCGCGTGCTACAAGTGGTGTAAGTTGGTTTAGTTTGTTTGTTGTTTAAACAATAAACAATTGTTTGTAAAGATAAGAGCACTTCACTTTTGGGGTGCGATTTGCTACCGGTTTTGAATTTTGAGCGTGGCTGAATTTATTGTCTTTGTTTTTTATTGTTTGTGGTTTTAAATGATTTATAGACAGGTGTCGAGTATTGAGAATTTAACTATTCAGTCCGAAAAGGTTGTTTTTTTTATTTTAGTGTCGAAGCAAACATTTAACTACTATACATTTAAACTACATATTATTTAAATATGTAATGAGGTACTAATACCAAATTACGGTAATAGACTACTATGACTGCTATTTCTAGATTAGTTAGTGCCTTAACTTACCTACTCAAAGTAACTCTTATTTATAAGTCGAATTCCAGGCCTCCAGAAATACTAAAGAAGATAAATTATCTTAAAATTCATCTCACTTTAAGTAATCCCTATTTTTGTATAACGATTTATTCTTACCTATCTATAAAGATGAAAAAAATGCATGCCACCCATACTCCGGCGAGTACCTATTACATTGACAAATCTTATTAAACAAAACTCGCCGCCCACAATACTAACAATTAAAGAAAACCCATAATGCCAACAACACATCAACGCGCAAGTCACTTTGCATTGATACCTTTGCCTTGGCGGCATCGAAAAAAAAAGGAAAAAAATCAATATGTCACTGGTCCACAAAAGTGGCTATTAACGTCAAAATATTTTGAAAATGGAACGCCGCTTTGACACGCCGCGCGGCTGTGTGGCCGTTACCTGCGTCCTTTGCGAATTAAAAAGGTTTTTGCCTATGTTTTTTTGGGCGGTTTTCCTTTATTGAAGTTATTGCGTATAATTCAGTGAATAAAGGATTTTGACCTTACAAACGGTCCGGTAGTTTTGAATTTTTGATATGTTGTCTAGGATGGTTAGTCAGTGTTTAAAATGCAAAATGCACAATTCCCCCCCTCCGCGCCCGCCGCCATATTAAAAAAACCGGCCCTCTCTTCATATTTTTGCTCATATCTTCCTTTAGGAGCATTTCAGCTAGAAGAAAGCTTCGACAATGTTATAGAGAGTTAAATTTACTACATTTTCCATTTTATATTTTGTTTCTAAGATAGATAGTTACGGAGATATGCACATTTAAAAAAACTTAAGAAATTTCAATTTCCAACTCAAGAACAAACTTCTGGATTGTATCTTCGTTTAGGAGCATTTCAGCTAGAACAGTGCTTGTGCAATTTTGTAGAGAATTAAATTTACTATAATTTACATTTCAAATTTTGTTTCAAGGACAGATAATTACGGAGATATATAAAAAATAAAGTCACATTTTCCGAAAATGTATGTAAGAATGGACATGAGTTTTATAAGCAATTATATTTCCTACATGTTTTAATTTGTCCTAGACTAGTCCGTAACTGAATGACAGCGTTCTAAACCAAGAATTTTGAGAATTTTCGGAAAATTCGAATTTTCCTGTTTTTTAAATGTGCATATCTCCGTAACTAACCGTCCTTGAAACAAAATTTGAGGTGTAAATTATAGTAAATTTAATTTTCTACAACATTGCACAAGCTTTGTTGTAGCTAAAATGCTCCTAAACGAAGATATAATCCAGAAGTTTGTTTTTCAGTAGGAAATTGCGATTTTTACGTTTTTTTAAATGTGAATATCTCCGTAACTATCTATCTTAGAAACAAAATATAAAATGGAAAATGTAGTAAATTTAACTCTCTATAACATTGTTGAAGCTTTCTTCTAGCTAAAATGCTCCTAAAGGAAGATATGAGCAAAAATATGAAGAGAGGGCCGGTTTTTTCAATATGGCGGCGGGCGCGGAGGGGGGGGAATTGTGCATTTTGCATTTTAAACACTGACTAACCATCCTAGACAACATATCAAAAATTCAAAACTACCGGACCGTTTGTAAGGTCACACATAGTACTTTAGTCTCTATTCACCGTATTAGTATGCGTATTTAAAAACTTGTTGAAAAATGATGGTCCAGCAAAAGTTAATTTTTAATATTTAGTTTAGATATTGAATAGATGTCACAATGTCAATGTCGTAAGCAAAAGCGGCTTCATCTTTCGCAAATCTGTTGTATTAAGAACTCTTGTTCTAGGCGTACTTATTACTTGGATATTACAGATATTTGGGTTCTCATTTCATAAAACGTATTTTATTGATCTTAATTTTAGTTAATTAATTTAGAAGTACAATTCACAATGACAATTTTAAATCTACTTTTCATATGTAGTAAAGTAAATGCAGTAAGAACGATTTTTTTCCTTTCAAATAGGCCAGCAAACGTGTAATTTTCATAAAGGTTAAGTTTCTCCACAATCACTTCCCCATAGAGATCATAGACAAAACTTTTTGCGCCGTAACTTTTTCAAGACAGCGGGAGACCAAGGCTTTGCATGTGCCGCTACGATCTGCCAAGAGGCGGTATGTTTGTCGTCATTGAAGTCACTTTTGGTGCAATTTGTTGTTATTTCCGGAGTTTTATGGCACAGTTGACACCGGTCAGTGGATATTTGCTGTTTTTCTATTATTTGATAAGTCCTTTGCTCGATACAATAGGTTTTCGTTTTTCGCTATTATTGTTATTATGAGTTATTCCTAGTTTCATATTCTAAAAATGGTGGGCATCGCATTATTTTTTGAATTGCCAGGCTAGCTGCTTATAAAACCAAAAGTGGCTTCGTCTTTCACTAATCTATTGTATGAACACTTCTAGACGTTTTGCTTGTGACATTGACGCCCATGTCTAACCAAAACTGGCTTCATTTCAAGCGCTGACTTGGTTTCTAGGCATATTCTAAGTATTAAACATTTCCTGGAACAAATAATTAATGTTTTGTTTTTTCCTTATTTGAATAGTATTTATATAATAATGTATACGCATTAGAAATTAAGAAGGATAAGACATTAAATCAGAGATAGAATAGACTTATTCGATAAGCATTAAAAACGTAAAACATTTGTAAATTTTTAAAGGGCTGCATAATTATTGATTTCCAGGCTCTAGCAAAATTATCATTCACGCAAATGAAACTGTTTCAGTTTAATTATTTGGAAAATCAATGAGGGTACGCGAATTAGAATCGGAAGTTGGTCATTCGTTGTTCACCTGTGATGCAATGGTAGTTTTGACCTGACTGCATTAGAAGGAAGGTTATGTTTAAATACAAAAAGGACAAATATTAAAATGACGGCGATAAAAAAATACCCCACTGCCTTAGAAAGAAGACATACCTACTCACTTTCTGAAAATATGGACACAAGATGAATTGTAGAGGAAAAACAGATACCAGGATGATGAAAATGCAGTTGGACGCTCGTGGTATAGTCACATAATCATAATATATCAAATGAAAAAAAAATGGCTCTGACTGCGTGAATGTTGTTCAGTTTTAAGAGTAGAATCTATATTTTAATTTATTGCTCCTATTACAGCCAACACCTGGTTGACCCGGTATATGATTTTTCCTATACTAATTATTATTATTATTAAGAGCCTATATTGTCCCACTGCTGGGCAAAGGCCTCCCTCTCATTCTTCCATGCGTCCCTGTCCCGTGCAATCTCCCACCAGTCTCGGTGAAAGGCATCAAGTTCGTCTCGCCATCTCCTTCGAGGTCTATACTAATATGACTATGAAATTTATGTATAAGCATGATTTGTCCTTTCACATGTAAGTCAGTATTTGTTTTTATATTCGCACCATTAGTCGGAATTCACTCGCCATTTTGCTAACTGTCACGGTGATATTTGATTTCGCGCCACTGCGACCATAGATAAAAGGCTTAACTTTTTTATTGCAAGGGTGGTAACGATCTGATTTTAATTTTAATACGTTCATTCCTATTCTCGTCACAACGGAAGTTAGTGGCTTTTTCGTATAATCGCCCCATAATGCTAGTTTATAACATCCGGCTCTTTTTAAATGGTTTCGCTTGGTAGGGCCATGTTGCTATTATGTAAGAATTCTGTTTTGTTAAGTTTAAATTGTTTTTATTAGGTAATGGGTGTTTTGTGAGCCGGCATTGGAATAAACGATTAGATTGTAGTTAGATAGTGGTTTCATTATCTGTATTTTTGCAGCTTTATTGTTCGTGTTTTTGAATAAGTTTAATGAAATAATCATTTAAATATTCATTTATTTACATTGATAATGTATTTTTAAGTGATTGCTTTGTAGGTAATTATCTGTGTTTTGCTTGTGCCCTTGTCTCTTTCAATGACATTTTTTTGGTTATTTTATTATTTACTCTGGGTTTTTGTAATCTTTGGGAAACCAACCCTATAGTTAACCATTAAAAAAAATAAACAGTGCCTAGCAGTGCCTAGCCTACTAACAGTAACGGAAAAAAATATATATTCGAATATTTTAACTTTAAGATTAAAGATCCGAATGAAAATTGTCAGTATGAAAATACATACGAAAAATACGTATTAAGTAAGTAAAAGTGTAACAACAAGTCTGTAACAATATAACGTTATGTACTTTCTCAGTGTAGTTTCAAAACTAGCTGCAATAATAAAAAAAATAAGACTAGAGGTTTTATTTGCCAAAAATCGAATCGCATGTCAGTACTTTGTTACAACATAACACCTATAACAATTCTAAATGTTTGTCAACTTTTGTACAAAATACACCAATATGACAGTTTGTTTCGCCACTGTACAAGCAAGTTGACTCTAGCATCTTAAATAATGCATTACTTACCTGTGTAATTAAATTACATAAGATTTTCATCGACAACAACGGAAACTTTTTAACCTAAGGCTGTAGTTATTTTACAGTCTAAGATTATATTTATAATTCGTTTGTAAAATTGATTAACTTTATAATGTAATGGCACATCACTGCAAGTTATAAAAACATTATAGTTATAAATAAATAAATGAAAAATATTCGTTTGTTGCACATATCGTATGGATTTTAAAACGGCTTCCATTGTCATCGGCTTTGATAAAACAATCTAATCTCGATTTTCAAAATCAAACTGACATATTACCTAAATTACCTCTTAACAATCATACATTTGCTGTTAAAAACCACAACCACATTAACTGATTTAGTACAGATACTGTAGGATAAACTGCAAAATAAACGTTGTCAGGCCATATCAAAGACAATTTAACCACTCAAACTGTAAAAGATGTATATCATTCTGAATTTAAGGTCACTTAAGTCTATTCAGAACCGTGCGAAAGCACTTGACATGCGTAAAAATGGCCGTAATTAAATTTAGAAGAAAAAAGCAATTTTGAATTTGTTCCTTTTTCAAATTTGGAAGACAATGGCCCATTAGACGCGTAGATAAGTATCTAGAGGACACAATTGATTCTTTTTTCGAATTTGGTGTTCGGTTAGTGTATTTGGCGCCCAAATAAATGCGTTTTTTTCTTTTTCGTTTTAAAAGATTCTAAACCAGCTTGGCCAGTATAACCAGCAGTATTATTTTGCTTGTGTCTATCACACTATATCCTAGAATGGAAAAGCAAATATTGTCGCGCGCCAGAAAATCGCGGGCAGCAGTAGTTGTCGTCTTAAAATTACTGTGAAAAACAAAATGAATCTCAAATTAGAAGATGTCCCCAACGCTATTTGCGGAGGAGGTAAAAGTAGTATGTACTTATGTTTTTTATAGGTACTTAGCCGTAGTCGGTTGTAAACTTAATCCTATATCCACCATCACAAACATTCATATTTTTAAAAGTTGTTATAAGTAGTTCCCGAAAGATTTTACGGAACCAATGAAAATAAACTCACTCCGGTATTGGTGTCGATTTTTGCGTAAACTTCGGTCGTTTGTGTAAAAAGATTATAAAGGGAACAGTGGCATTAATTTTAATCAACACTCTAACCCGTCTCTTACAAATTTAAATTTAGAACGCATTTTATTCAAGACTTATGGCATTTAAGTTCTGAAGATATTTAAACAAAGAACGGTATGCGTATGCATCCAATTATTGAACGCATGTGGAACGCTATTTTGAATTTACCAAATTTCAAATTTCGAATGTCTGCTTAATTCGCGATTTCTTTATTCATTAACACAAGCCTTCTTGAGCTTAATTTGGGACTAGGTTGAATTGTGTGAGGTTGTCTGGTATTTATTTTATTTATTTATTTATTTATTAACAGTTTTGCAGTTTAATTGTTGATTTATATTATAACTATAATTTTATAGACGTGACCACGACAATATGAGTCTTTTAAATATTTTTACTAATCTATAATAACTAGTTTTTTTAGTAATCGCTAAAAAGAGTGCCCCATTATAAAATGTGTAGTAGGTACCTAATTGGAATGCTAGGTATACGTATAGGTAAATATACGACTATTTGAGAATCTTGATGTTATTGATGCTAATTACTTACTAAAAATTAGATTTCAAGTGAGAAATACCTACCTACTTAAAATAAAGTCTACAAATTTCAATACAAAGAAGTTTATATTCAGAAGTGATGTTAACCAGATGCATATCTAATCTACTCCAGCCTATACTGAAGTATTTCTAGAATTCCTGAAATGCTTAGGTTAACCGTAGCGTAACAAGGATTTATTAAACAAATAAATTTGTAACAACAAATAGAAACAAACGTAATAAAAAACCTAATTGACCGTTAACACTAACACTCACACAAAAAGAATCCTTATTTAAATTTGAATGCCGAAGAAATTCAAATTCGGAACTAAAGCGGGCCACACACGTCGTCTGAATCTGAAAAGCGGCGACTTAATTTTGTTTATCGGCATTCTTTTTAAATGAGGGTGACTTCGGCGTATCAAATGGCAACACTTTCATCCGATCTGTCAGATACATGTAATTGTGGCTGGAATTATGTGTAAAGTTTTTTGTTTAATTGTTATAACGTCATATTTTTAATTGCTACAGTATAGCCTATACATTAAAATTTTCCCGAGATCAAGTATATATACGGTTATAAGTGGGTATATATACGATTTATAACGATTCAGTGTCAATATTGTCGAATAGGGTTGGTGCAATATTTGGAAACCCAATTTTTTTTGCAAAATTCTTAAAATAATGTAAGGTTCATGCGATTAAATTTAAACCAATTATAAAAATTAGGGAACGCCACCGAAAATATTTCGCAGAATACTGCCCCATGTAAATGGAATTTGGCGTGAAATTCCGCGTAAAAGTCGGTGAATGGTTTTTTGTCAGGTAACAGTTTACATTGTTTATGGTGGCAGTTGACATGTTTGGGACAAACAAGAAAAATGGATGTCGGTGAAGTACTTTGTAGGTGATAGTTCCTGGGTTTAAACCGTATATCATCGTTATTAAATATGTCTTACTATATTTTTTATATGTATTTGTTTTAGCTTTCATTTATATTTGTTTGTAAGTAGGTAATCAAATATTGCAATGCCTGCTTTACGATTGAGCTGAAATTTTGAAAATATACGATATTATGCTAACACGGAACTCTGATAAATTTAATCATGGGAATCATGTAATAAAACTAGTTTATACTCGATTAATTAAAAAATAAATAAATATTAAGGAACAATCTAACACAAATCGACCTAAGCAAATCTTGTACCTACTATGGGTTCTAGATGAATGACCCAGGAACAAGTATTCGAGTTTATCACCCAAATATTTGCCCTGGCCGGGATTCGAACCCAGGACCGCTGGATCAGTAGACAGCTGCACTACAAACCGAGCGTACCGCGTTGTCAAAATTCAACTAACGATTGTGCAAACAATTTATAAAAAAAATCTCGAAATTTTTTTGTTATAAAAAAACTGTTTATTTTTGTTAATTTATTCTGTTTTATTGGAACTTTACTCAAACCAGCGTTGTAAAAAGGATCGTAACTATTCATGACAACAGATTGGGATATAACGCTAAAGAAATATTTTTCTTCCTCTCTTATTTGTGATTCTTTTGGTGCTTTAATTACATCCATCAGTAAATCCACTTCACTTACTTAATCTCCTAAGTGATTCCTTACTTATGTAACCTAAAAACCTAAACCTCTTTGGTGATTAAAAAAATATACATAAAACATACCTGGCCGGAGCCTTTGGTGCTGGGGTCCTAAAACGAATTAAAAAAAAACTGTTCCTTTTTTAAAAGGGGCCAATGAAAAATCGCGCCGATACGCGCGGCCCTACCGGATTTAGAAATCAGAAACGATTTAGAACATAGAATGATGTCGAGAATTTATTTATTATAAACAATTACTTTTTAGTACCATACTTGTGTAAGTATGTACCCACAATATGAGTCTTACATAAATATTAATTTATATTAGAGTAATAATTAAAAAAAAACTACTCTCCTTAATACATATGACTACTATTGCTAAAAACCAGACTGTATTTGATGACAGTTTAAATCGGCTAGTTTTTGTAATGTCAAAAAGAATTCGTTAGCATGAAGATCCTATGGATACTAGTAGTTAGAAATTGGGGGTTTCAGATTCTTCGAATCTGAAAGCCCCCAATTTCTAACTGTCATCTATTCAATTTTAACTATTCAACCTTTTTATCTATTCATTCAACCGTTCATCCATTCAATTTTATCTATTCATCCCTTCATCTGTTCAATTCTATCTATTTATTCAACTTTTCCCCTGTTCACTCAACCTTTCATATATTCAAATTTATCTATTCAGTTTTATCTATTCATTCAGCCTTTCATCTATTAATTTGATTATCTATGGGTTTCTTCCATAATTAAGAAGATAAATAAAAGAACTGTTTATGTGGTAAATAATAATTTATGTCACAAAAATATTGTTTTCTATACACCACTTATTCATATACAATACATTTTTGAATGCACATGTTTTATAATGATAAATACAAGTTTGAACATCTGTCGATAATGAATACTTCTTATATAGTGTTTCTAAATTAGGACAATCCACGTCTTCCAAATTATAAACATTATGGTTTTCTGTGATTTCCTTCAACCACCGCACTTTTTCACAACCTTTTGTGTAAATACATTTATTTTTACAGAAATCCAATATCAAGCTCTTATGATTATAATACGGCACATATCCTTCGTTCCATAATATTCCTCTGTTTTTTTCTATCCAACTAACTTGGATACGTTCTCTTCTTGTTAAATTGTAGAATGGGTATGGCGGTTTTATCAACAACACAAGAACACTATTCATGTATATAATCGCAATTTCTTTCGGTATAAACGTATTATTTTCACTTTTAAAACCCTGAACATCCATGATGACACTCATGATATTTTACGAACAATGTTACTCAGCGGTTTGTATTCTATAAGACGATCATTTATGATCAGACAGTAAGCTGCAGTGTTATCAGGTATGTCTTCTGAAGACTCTATTTCTAATCGCACATCAACTGGTCCGGTTTTCAATGAATCGTTTTGTCTTGAGCAGTCGATAACAAATAGCGGACATTTTACACCAAACGCATTCAAATTAAGCAAGGGATCGACGCTCGTGTTGTAATAAGACTGACGAAAATTAGCGTACATCTCATATAATATACTAAATTTGCCTTCGTCAAATTTCAAATTGAGTGAGTTATAAGGGAAATATTGTGAATTTAAAAACAACTTGACATTCGTTATATTACAATGGTCAAACAGTGACGAACTTTTGGTTTTGTTCGATTTTCTATCGGTTTGCAATCCTAATATAACATACCTAGGTTTTTCTAACTGAGAAGCAGTTTTGATTGACCATGAATGTTTTGTGGTTTTAGGTAGAAGCGGATACTCATATAAATCCCAATTTCGGAAAGCTACTTGTAAGGCTCGATCTTTTTCCAGGTGCTTGAGCAATAATAGCCTGTTACGATCTGAAACTCTAATATGTGGCATGCGCCATTGTATTTTCTGTATATCTATTTCAATTTCATTACTTTTATCGGTCAAAATACTATTTTCTGCAGTATTGCTTCTATGAAGTATAAGCTCATGTCTGCAATTGATGAGGATTTTGTTATAATCTTCCGCAAATCCCAGAACTTTGTTCAGAGGTATAATAACGGAAAAAATTCCTGATTTTTGTGTGGACCCATTCAAAGTCCAGCCCCACAATGCAGCGCTTTTATTTTCTCCCTCATTCATTGATATATAGGATTTAATAGTTGTTGTGATTCCAGCATTTTTAATGCGGTCTACCTCAACACCATTTAGTTCGTATCTTATATCTTGAAATAAAAATAATATTGGATTATTTGTGAAATTAATGTCCTTTGATATTTTTTTACCTGTAGCGTCTAATCCAGTCACTTTTGCACATCCCTCAATATAAATAGAGCTTGCTGATGGCAGCACATAAACATCTTGTTGGTGAATAGGTATTCTGATTTCATCATTTTCTTTGTAACTATGATTGTAGGGATTGTAACTATGGATCTCATAGCTTTCGATAGAGTTATCTTGCTGCGGTGGATCGATGACTTGAAGCATGTTTTATTATTTTAAAACCGAGAGATTTAAGAAATTGTTTATTGGTTTCAGTAATATTCTGTGTCACGCTTAATCGTGTTCTCTCTTTGAATACCGGCACTTGAATATTAAACTTCCGTGCATTGACCGGGGTTTTATTGAAAATATACATGTTTGTTTAATTACTTAAAAATGTAACTTCTCTAGTGATGTTAGTTAACGCCCTATTCTGAATACTGCTCACTAGGAAATGTACTTTGCTGCATAAACCATTCATTTATGTAATTTTTGCTTCTTTTGATTGACCCAAAATGATTTCAAAAACTTCAAACATAAATGTCCACAATTGAATAAATGATTTCTTTGCAAATTTTCATAATTATACTTAATGTCAAGTCCTACATATGTTATGAATTCCTCTGGTGGTTTTAAATTACCGTAACTATCGAAGTATTCAATGTGGTTATCAATTTTCGCGTAGGCTACCCAATGAGTACCGGAGCTTTTGGATGAATCTAAATTGATGATACCACACTCTCTCACCCATGGAATTTCTGGTAATTCATCTCTCATAAATACATCGCGAAAATATGGAATATTTTTCGAGTACTTTATAATATCAACGTTACTTAATGCTCGATTAGGTAGCCTAGTGTCTAGTTTTTTGGATTCGCTACATAAATTCCTAAACCATCCTTGTATGGTTTAAGGTGTAAACCTTTTCCAATACGTGCTGATTCCATCTTTACATTATTTCTTTTTAATAGTTCGATTCGTTTTTTAGCTGATTCATAATGATCAACAGCTTCGGTGATACCGGCAACACCTCCAGGTAAACCACCTAAGGCAGATAAGCCAGCAAAAATAGGAATTAATGGTAGAGCTCCACCAGTTTTAGGTACAGGTATCACCCGCGGTAACTGTATAGGCAGGTCGGAAGCAATTTCTTGAGCAGCCGCATATGCTAATTCAGTCAACATTTTCTTGCATTTGGGTTTCAGTTTACGAATATGCTTTTTAGCATGTGAAACAATATTCTTAAACGTTTTTTTCAAACCGAATCCACGTTTTTGTGTAGTTGCTGATAAGGCAGGCTTTTTCTTTGCATTATCAGGATTATTTTGTCGCAGTTTTCGCATTATCCCTATAAATATAATAGTTATTATATTTTATTCTGAAGGTGTTGATTGCTCAAAACACTAAATACGAATGACTGTATAATTTAAAGTTAACATATTTAAACATTATGAATCTGAATTGTAGAATCTATATACGATTTCTTCTATCTATCCAGCTGTTTTCACTAGGCGGTAGACCTAGCCACTTGACATATACTTTGTTCCCTTTGCGTTTTAATACCTTTTCAACGAGGTATATATCAGGATGTGCAGTTTTCAGGATTTCTTGTGCATAAAATGCTCCTAAAATAGGTCTTGACCTTGCATCTTCTAATAAATATGTGGTAGGATTAGTAAGTTGAACTTTTTTTATCTTGAATATTTCTGTAGACCAATTAGGTGTATACCCTTTATCAAAGCAACATTTATATTTACTGATTCTCACAAAATCACCAACTTTAAATCTTTTACTATCTGATATTTTCTTGGATAACGAAATATTAATGTATCTCTGTAGAACAGACTCTTTATTATTATCATTAATGTCCACTGGCCGTGTCCCTATAGTTCTATGAAAAGTATGATTATATTCATGAACTTTCTTGCTGAGAGTTTCACAGATCCATTTATAATTACCTTTTAAACTGAATTCCTTATAGAGTTTGCTTTTAAGAGTTCTTATGAATCTTTCTACTATAGATGCTTTTTTTGTTGAAAATGTAGAGTAATGATTAATGTTGTATTTTTCAGTTACTTTTTTAAATGAATTATTATAAAATTCTTTGCCTTTATCTGTTTGCAAATTTTTAGGGAAACGTCCCTTCGCAAACAATGTGTGAAATTGTTTAGAAACGATTTCCTTAGTTTTTAGTTTTAATGGAAATGCCCAAGCATATTTTGAAAAACAATCAATTATCACCAATATATACTTATATCCCGCATTCCATTTTGATAATTTCTGCATATCTATCAAATCTGCTTGCCAAAGATCATCTATATCTTTTAATAACACATTTCTTCGCGGAAAATTCACTCTAGCATTCTTATGAATTTCATTAACGACTTCTTCTTTACTCATTTTTCTTAATTTCCTATTGACGCCTTTGATTTAGATGTTTGATGACTTTTTCATCCAGTTCTTTGTATGCAATATCTTTTTCAGCTTTATTTATTCGTTTCGATAATACTGCGACAGACTTTTCGAGATGTAGCAATTTTTTCAAACAATCTTTTACTTTTTTATCAAAATATTCCTGATTACCACTTTTACTCAATGCAGGCTCCAACGAGATTTCAATGAATTTCGTTTCGCAATTGCAATTATTACTATTTTCAGTATCACCCTCGGTATTCATGTCTTCTTTATTACAGACTACTAAATAGAATGGTAATTATTACACATCGGTTACTGTTTTATAATACCCACTTCCTTCAGCTCCTCAATAATTGCCAAGATTTCATTATCATGATTGCTGTTACCTGCGCTTCTAGACGCCATTAAGAGTTTCAGTCTATCAACCAGTTCATTCGGATCATCCCAATAAATATAGTCTGTATTTTCCTTGTACTGTTTTAATTTAGGTAAATTACCACCTATTTTAATATTAGGTAACTTTTCCGAGGGGTCTCTATTCACATCACTCTGAGAAAATAAAGGCTTAATAATTGTGCAATATTTTGCTCCTTTATCGCCTTTCAGTTGACCGTTCGGATCAAAGTCCCGTTTATGTGCGTTTGTGATAATTAGCATGTCTTTGTACACGGTTTTATCTTCTTCAGTTACGAGATTAAGATCAGGTTTGTTGCGCATCAAAAGTTCCTTTAAACCTGCCGTTAATTCATATCTTTCATTATTTACGATGATGGTATATTTTTTACCTGCGCCTACAGCATTATTTATGAGAGCTAAGTTCACATTGCTATTTCCCATCATAAGTTTATTATTTTTACTACGAATCCCGAACGGTATGTTAATATTCTCATACAAATCTATCATATCTTCTTTTTTTAGAGACAAAAGCGTATCGTTAGTCGTTTTAAGTGTTTTTTCCGGGCTATCTTCATTGCAATATTCATAATATTCAGAATGCTGATTAGTATTAGAATTTAGTAATTCTTTGAAGTTTTCGTATCCCATAGAAGAGTTTGAATCTTCGCAAATGTTATTCTGTTCATCTATTTTTGTAACCATGTTATAAGCTGGACTTACTGGTTCATTTATTTTGATTAATGTTTCTAGAGGATCAGTGATCGGTTTAAAAACTTTCTTGTATTTTAAATCAGCTTCGTCTTCCGCGTTTTTCATCATTTTTATTTTGTTTTTTACGCTGTTAACTGATTTAATAAGTTGCTTTTTTAAATCAATTTCCATCTCAGACTTTTTATTTTTCCTTTTTGTCGACTGTTTTATTCAGACAGTTAAATTCGAGTGAGACATTTATTATAAGAAATGAGTATATATGAGGCACTTAAAAGTATATAAATATATCAAACCCTTGCCTATACCTACCTTTATTTATAGCGCAGTCTTTATTTATTAATAGGAATCTGTATGTATCTCGCCATATAGTAGAACAAAGCTTTTTGAATGTTATCCAATCCATATCCGTATTGACATGTTCATTATAGATGTGTTTTAAATTAGTATCATCTTGCTTAAAAACTAATAAAAGATTGACGTTATCTCGAAGTAATTGTTTCGGTATTTTTGAATACGTCTGGGACAAATAAAAACAGTCAATCTGCTTGTGCCTCCCCATAGCAAAGTAATTTCGAATATTTACTTGATTTTCACAAGCAACGTCATCGAAAATCATTATCGAGTTAGTTAAAGCATCGTTTGGGTGAAGAACTTCACTATTATCGTTGAATATGAAGAAATTTGCATTCGGGATTCTCTTCATTATGAGCTGGAGATAACGGTACTTCGGTTGGAAGGCTGTCTTCGAATACAGATAGTATGATTAAACTTCAAACCATTATCATGTAACAACAAATTTAGCATAATATTAGTTTTACCACAGTTAGAAGGACCACATATTATACAACGAATTGTATTAGGGAACAGTGTACTGTGTTTTACAGTCGGAGTATGTTGTTCTACTTTTATATCATTTACTTCGAGAGTTTGGGCATGCTTGATGAACTTCATGGTGCTTATGATGCTGACAAACACTATAGCTCGACTTATATATGAGACATGCCAATAATAAAGCAGTTAAGTATGGGGATATTCGTCGGAAATAAAAAATACAGTTTCGTAAAACTAAATTTATTAAAATAATATATCGTCTAAACATTTTTAGATTATTCTTAAAATAAGCGACACGTACCGACTTATATTAGCTTAACAAATAATTTAATTATTTAAGGAAAACACATTTAATTCTATATCGTTAACCACCTCTCATTGGACTATACTTGTTTACATTAATTTCTAGATGGCTCATAGAAGAATAAGTCCAACCAGATTCACATTGTTCGAATTCCGATAGCTTAGTTTTAAAATAGTTCTCCATATTTATAAATACATCATTTAAATTACTACAGTTATAGATAACTTCATATTTCGAATTAAAAGATTTTAGTTGCTTGTCATCTGATTTTGCTAGCGAGAAAAAGGCAAACAGTTCGAAGTTAACTTTAATGCATTTATGTTTCTGTAATTCTCTCTTTATAATATTTATGATGTTTTTTTTATTGTGATGCAAGAACGTTTCAGGCAAGGGGTAGTGTACTTCTCGCTCGCTGTTTATGCGATAAGTAACTATTCGGTTTTTGAATGCAGTCGCAATGACATCGATATTATCAAATTCGGTTCGGATTAAGCAGTTCGATTTATGTAGGTTAGTTCTCAAATGATATTTGTATTTTAAACGAGGTAAATCAATTCTACACATTTGACAACGAATAAAGTCAGATACGTTAATTCCATTTTTCGATAAACAATTCGCCTTATAGAGATCATTACTGGAATTGTTGTTCGAAGCAGGGGGCGGACATACTGAAAAAAAATATATAAAATTGAGATTACATCTTTAATAAAATTAATAGGTATACATATTCGGGTATAAAGTAGGTGATTATTAAATCATATTATTAAAAAATAAATTCATGCTGTCATTCATTCAATCGTGAGTAGCCACCGCCAATAATGTCGGGACGACAGCCCTTAAACTCCTGACGAGTCGCCTTTATAAATTTGCATAGGTGCTCCCATGCCTCAGTATCGTCATCTGTTTTATTTTTAATCGAAATGATCGCTTGGCGCCATCTGTTTATAGGCTGAACGGTTCGAATTTCATCGCTCTTATACACTTTGAGCTCTATATAGTGCGATCCTTTTTTGTTACAGTCGGATTGACGCGAAAATCCATTCGCTATCCTTTTAATGAACTGTGAAGTAATTATGGTTGTATTTTTACCGAGCGACTGATCGTGAATTTCTTCATCGTCGCTATCGCTCCCGAAAACGTCTTTCGCGGAGAGCCTCTTCGATGCTGAACTGGACTGTTGAGGCTTAGTTTTCTTCGGCGTAGATTCGGGAGGAGGTGCCGGACTTGAGCTGGTGTGCCGAGGCTTGGTTTTCTTTGTTGTTGACTCGGCGTTGCGAGCAGGTGAGGGTGCTCGGCGTTTCTTCTCACGTGATTTGCCCGCACTTTGCACTCCATCTTCGAAATTAAGAAAATTAAGATATAATACATTGCTGGTTTTCTTACTGCGTTACAATAATTCATGACGTGATTCCATGCCTCCGTATTGCAGCTGGTTCTATTTTTAATAATTATATCTCCTCGAGGTAATCTATTCGCACATGGAAGTTGTTCAATGTTGCTTGACATGAAAACACGCAGTACTATATAATATGTTCCGGATTTTGATTTATTAATTAGTGTGGCATAAGCTTTAGATATTTTCACAATGAAATACGAATAGAGCAATTTTAAATGATTACCGTTCTGATTTGAAGCCTCATCCTCACTATCTGTCCCGAACATTTCGTATGCCGATAGTTTGCTCGCCTGGACCGGTGCGACAGTGGCATGATGCTTGCGCTTCTTAGATGTCGAAGGATGCGCTGAAGAAGTAGGATGCATCTTCTTTTCTTTTGAGGCAAGCGTTGGTGCTGTAACCTCCGCACTTGAATCGTCGCTAGACGACTCTGAAAGGCGAGATGATTCAATTCGCTTAGACCTGTTAACAAAAGTATAAATGAGTAAAGCGATGTGAACAATATTAAAAGAAGTTAAGCGAATTTACTTGCCATGTGTTCAATTGAATTACACTCAGGTGTGAAGGATCTATATTTTTCAAGTAAAATTAGTCTTTTTAATTGCTCTTAGGCTTTAGTTTTTAAAGGCAAATGGAAAGTTAAAAAGTGCACAAGATTAATATTAAAACAATGGGAAACTTACATTTTGTTGTAGCGTGTCGGTGTTTGAGTTCCGGTTCGTAGATAGCGAGATAGCTCTGGATTCAGACTGTGACATCCCTGCGCTTCATCTCGACTTAAATACACGATAATTTACGCGCACTTTTTCCATATAAGTGTAGCTATATAAAGGTAAATGCTGGGTAAGATATTCTGAAGATCGAAGTCCAGAAATGCATAAACGCATATGGACATCAACGCCTGCGTAAACGAACATGCGCTAGCGGGTCAGCACGTGTGAGCTCTACCGGCTTTCCTTTAAGGTTGCGATGATGGAGCCTAATGACTGAGGCATAGCGTCGAATTTTTATATTTTTTTTTATTCATATTAAAACTTAAGGCAGGTTTCATAGCTCGCCGAATGTGCTTAAAGCACAACTTCTGCTAGGATCTTGCATTTTAATCGTATAGAAGGTAAAATATAAAATAACATAACCAGGGCTGTCGTAAATTTCTTTTTGGTCTGGATGAGCGCATATTGAAAATATTATAAATAAGAAAAAAAAGAGGTGCGGGACTATTAGTATCTTCAGAGAATCATAGCAAGCAGTACAGTTATGTCGGTAAGTGTCTGAATTATAGCTGTTAACTAAATTTCTATGTCATACAAATAAATAGAATCTATATAATATTGCATAGGTTCCAGAATTAATTAAAACGTTTATTTGCAGGACACCGAAGACCTCTTCAACTTCGTACCCCATGATCCAGCCATTATTCAGAGGTCGGGGCCAAAAACTCTAGGTCTCGACGCGGCTGCTTCTCGCAAGAGGTCAAGAAATGAGCCAGTAGTGCTCTCTTACATCAAGAAACCTGTTACGCGTGCAACAAAAGTAATTAAAATAGAACTATATGATGCTGAAAAGTCTATGGATTCAATGTGTGACTGCCAAGCTGATATGTGTGTTCAATATGCTGTGAAAGGTGTATTATTTGACGAAATCTATAGTGGGACTATGGATATTATAAGTAAAATTCAGGATAAGCTAGATGCTAAATTATAAAAAATATATCTAATCTGAATTTGTACTCTATTAGTAATAGAATAAGGCTAAGTTTTATACTTAAATGTTCATATCCTTTTACATATATTATGGAATAAATATTAAAAATCGTGATATGATGTTTTTTTTATATATTCCTTCGTTACACTCATTAAGGTAACTGCCATCGAATATGATTAAAGCATAGCTAGAGAGATGACACTGCCTTTATCACAGTTCATGGATGGATTATGCTTACTCGGAGTTATGAGCCGTCAATGTGAAGGAGTCTGATAACAATTAATTCGATCGAGTGACATAATTTAATTTACGATTCTTTAATAGCAACCTTAATGACAAGATGTGTTCCCTTATTTAAATAAAGGAAAAACATCGGAAATTCATTAAAACATAAAAGTTCGTGGCCGGTACCGCACGTCGAGATTAAAATGTCGGTAAGTATTTAAACATCTCTATATTGAAATTAAGGGTGTTACCATCTTTACTGATATCTGTTTTATTTTATTTTTTCAAGATTTCAAGTCATGCTCGTTCGTCGTCGGCAAATGTTTCCAATTACTTGAATGCTGAGGATGCAAGAGCTCGTGATGGTGTCGACATTCCGCCAAGCGAAACCTGGATCAAAACGAATGAGGTTTCCTCGTTTTATCGAACCAGCTCCCGTGGATCAAAAGTAATTCGAATTGAAATATATGACGCCGATCAGTTTCGTAATGCGGAAAATTCAATCTGCACATGTAATGCAAAAATCTGTGCCCAACACGTGGCCGAAAATATATATTCAGATGATGTATACATTCGAGTCAGAAATCTATTGAAAACAATGAATACATACAAATCGCTGTAAATAATAAATGCTGACTATGATCACAAATTTTGGTTTTATTTCTTACTCATAGATATTTCCAGGTAAATAGTATTCTTAACTTGAAGACGAATGAATAGTTGAAAGTTAAATGGCATACTAAAACTTAATAGTTACCTGGTCAACACATAAATTGGATGAATAGATAAAGTATAATAGTTGACGATTTAAAATGAATAGATGAACAGTTGAATGAATAGATAAAATTGAATAGATGACTCATAGAATTGAATAGATGAACGGTTTAATGAATAGATAAAAAGGTTGAATAGTTAAAATTGAATAGATGACAGTTAGAAATTGGGGGCTTTCAGATTCGAAGAATCTGAAACCCCCAATTTCTAACTACTGATACTGGCATGTGACATTACAAAAATTAGTAGTCCAAACACGTCCTTTTTTGTTTTTGTTTAATTAAAAATAGTATGATTGTCCGTGGTAGTTTCTTTTATCCCGTGTATTTTTGAAATTGTATTTAGTGGTTGGAGTTAGATAACTTATTATCACTGCGTAGTCAAATACCGTAGTAGATAAATGCGACCAACATTTGCCGCCGCTACGGTGACCTTTATATATGCTGGAACGTAACGTAACGTAAGCATATATTTATATACTTATACCTACCTACGGCAGGTTCTGAGAAATCGATAGAAACTTCAACGATAAGAAATCATCCACATCCAATAGTACTTGTGGAGAAGAATTATAAGAAAAAAATAATATCATTACAACGTAAATATCAAAACATAACCTTGTCTAAATGAGACGCTTCTAATGATACTATCCGAATTATTGTATATCCTTAGCGATATGTTTTATTTAATCTTAAATGACAAAACTTGTCAGTGACACTTAGTACAGCCTAAATACCCAAACAAAAATCGAGCATATCAATACTAATATGTCCTTGATATTGCTAATATTACAATGTTAATCGAACTAAGTCTTGACTATCGGGCATCCAGGCAAAAATGATAAAATTTATTTTAAACTACTTTCGACTCTCCTCGTTCCCAATCCCAACATTATATCGCCGCCGAAAACCATTTAGTTTTCAAAAAAAGAACGTTCAAATTCAAATCTCCCGCCGTTGTATATAAATTTGTAGAGGTCGTTGTTTTTTTTTTAATTTAAGACGACGGGCCGTACGATAAAGTGTTTACCGACTTATTTGCGGCCAGTCTTTTAGATCGTAATAAATTGAGAAAATTATTTCGCTTATGTTGGCATCACATAAATTGTTTTGTTTGTTTTATACAGTTTGTTATCAGACAGTAGGTGACTATTTTTGTGCTAAATTGACTTTAAATGGTGATTGTGAAGTGTCTTTTGCACTATATCTATATGCTAAAAGAAATAAAGTAATATAAATTACGTATTTTGTTAATATGGAAATGTTAAGAGCTGTTTATAGTTTCAATTTTAAACTATATCGTAATATCGTATTGGCGCACCAATATCTTTAAAAAGTTGAAACTAAGGTTTTGTTAACTATTGGTGTCGAAATGAAAATAAACTCAATAAAAAAAACTATACCTTTTACTACCTACAAAAATGACACTAAAAAGAACTCAATTTCGAGAAGTTATTTATGTTTGTTTGTTTTATAGTTTTAATGTTTTATTACTACACTCGATAAGATATTGAATTCAACCAACGGGTGTGCTAAGGAAAAATGAATTTTACGGCTTTGTCGGAAAGTTCTTATATGTATTAATATAATTTAGTTATACTTAAAATTTTAGTAGAGACAGCGTGGGATAGTTTTAAGGAAAAATAATCAAAAATGCTAAATGAATCCAAATGGTGTTAAAATCAATACAAAACATATTCTCTTTATTTCGCACCTCAAGTACATAGTGCTTTTTTGCACGATGGTAATTAATTAATTATATATATTTGACTTCATATATAGGAATTTGTCTTTATGACGACGTGGTTAGTGCAGTCTTTAGTGCACCTGCCTGAGCCGGCGGTCCTGAGTTCGAATCTCGGCCGGAGCAAATATTTGCGTTATACGCGGTATACAGCACACGTAAACAAGATTATCCAAACCTTCCTGATGATACTGATAAGTCAAAACCGCTAACACCACACTTCTTGCTCGGGCTTTCTTCCAGTGAGACTCCTGACTTAGATCAGCTCGACGTGTAAGGTATTTTCATAAAGTAGAGATGTAGCTCACGAGTGAGTGATTCAAACGAGCTATATCATTTGGTTTAGCTCACTAGCTCTTTCGCTCACTGAAGATTCAAGTAGCTCAGTATCTCATCTATCATCTTAGTATTACTCGCTCGCTCTCGCGTTTTTCTCGTCGTTTCGTCTTTTAAATCTAGATTGTCTCTAGTTCTCTACTCACTCGTGAACGGTATAGTCTAAAGATCTACTGAGCTAAATGAGTGATACATATCTCGGTGACCTAAAGACACATTACATCACTCTTTTCACTTCGCATTGTTGTGCTCCGGTGTGGGGGTAAGATAGCCGGTGAAATTACTAGCATAGAGGCATTCTATCTTCGTCCTCCGGGTAGGCAAACACTTGTGACTCCTCTGGTGTTGCAGGTGTTTATGGGCGACGGTAATCGCTTTCCATCAGGCGATACGTTTGCTCGTTTGCCCCCTATGACATAAAAAAAAAACATTTTAGTGACACATTCTGTGCATCTCTAACATAAAGTAAGAGAAGATCTTCGAGAGCGTTTTAGAAACGAGTAGTTAGGGATGCTCATTCAGAAGGGAAAGGAGAAGGACTCATGTTTAAAGGTAGGCGATGTTGTATTGGTAGAGACAGATGCAAAGCGTATAAAGTAATAATAATAAATATCAGACAACCTCACACAGATAAAGTGGCCTTTAGGAGTTATACTAGAAGTTTACGGGAAGAGATGGCAATGCAAGAGTTGGAAGAAGAAGAATGTAAGTTAATAATGTTTTTATCCGCTGAAAGTGAAACCTGGTAAAGTCGTCACATTATTTTATAGATTTCACCACACCAATAAAGTTCAAGATAAGAGCTGCAACAATACCAACATTTATCCAATTGGTGATACCACAGGGAAATATCGGTCAATATTATTTGGCTAGCCAGACTCTATTACGTTAAGGAACATGTTTGATCATAAAGAAAAAATACTAAAACAATAAGTATAAGGAGCCTCAATGGTCACCCTCCTACCAGTTCAGTTCTGATGAGTTTTTTAGGGTTCCGTAGCCAAATGGCAAAAAACGGAACCCTTATAGATTCGTCATGTCTGTCTGTCCGTCTGTCCGTCTGTCTGTCCGTCTGTCCGTCCGTATGTCACAGCCATTTTTTTCCGAAACTATAAGAGCTATACTGTTGAAACTTGGTAGGTAGATGTATTCTGTGAACCGCATTAAGATTTTGATGCAAAAATAATAATAAATATTGGGGGCTCCCCATACTTAGAACTGAAACTCAATTTTTTTTTTCATCAAACACATACGTGTGGGGTATTTATGGATAGGTCTTCAAAAATGATATCGAGGTTTCTAAAATATTTTTTTTCTAAACCGAATAGTTTGCGTGACAGACGCTTCCAAAGTGGAAAAAAGTTGCCCCCCCCCTCTAACTTCTCATCATCATCATCCTCCTAGCCTTTGTCCCATTTTTTGAGAATGAATTCTCAATCGGGGTCGGCTACCTAAATCCCAAGATGTGGCGTAAGCACTAGTTTTTACGCAAGCGACTGCCATCAGACCTTCCAACCCAGAGGGGAAACTAGGCCTTATTGGGCTTAGGTGGTTTCCTCACGATGTTTTCCTTCACCGAAAAGCGAGTGGTAAATATCAAATGACATTCCGTACATAAGTTCCGAAAAACTCATTGGTACGGGCCGGGTTCGAACCCGCGACCTCCGGATTGAAAGTCGCATGCCCTAACCACTAGGCTATACCACCGCTTATTTTAACCCCCCCTCTAACTTCTAAAATAAGAAAATGTAAAATCTATAAAAAACATATGATGTACATTACTATAAAAACTACCAACGAAATTTGTTTTGAACGAGATCTAGTAAGTAGTTTTTTTTTAATACCTAACTTTGCACCTAATTTATATGGGGCGCTATACATACCAGGTGCAAACTTAACTTAACCACTTAGGGATGGAAAGTGTTTGTACGGAACCCTCGGTGCGCGAGTCCGACTCGCACGTGGCCGGTTTTTTTTTATCAAAATTGGTCCAGCCGTGTGAGCGTGAAGGAGTAACAAACATACACATATGCTCACGAACTTTCGCGCTTATAATATTAGTGTGATAGTTTTATTTATATAGTTGTTTAAGCATCTTTGTATATTATTTAACAATATACTTAGCTTTTCCAATGATCGAGAGAATAAATTAAAAACGGAGCGATAAATAAAAACATTACCCGTCGAGTGGAATATAAAGGGGGATGACTTATATTTTATTGTATTTATATTTTATTTTAAGTGTATTTTTTTTACCGAGTGAGTGAAGCGATGGGCGAAAATGATTTCGCATGTCCGAGTCCGGATATCGGCTGTTCTCGCCTAGAGGTCGCATTTCTCAACCGATTCTCATGAAATTTTGTGTGTAGGTTCTATAATTATTCGAGTCAGTTTTTAGGGTTCCGTACCCAAAGGGTAATAAAATTGGGCAAGTGCGAGCCCGACTCGCGCATGAAGGGTTCCGTACCTATACATATATATATATAATCTATAACAAGTTTGTTGTATGGGAGCCCCCCTTAAATATTTATTTTATTTTATTTTTAGTATTTGTTGTTATAGCGGCAATAAAAATACATCATCTGTGAAAATTTCAACTGTCTAGCTATCACCGTTGTTGAGATACAGCCTGGTGACAGACGGACGGACGGACGGATGGACGGACGGACGGACGGACGGACGGCGAAGTCTCAGTAATAGGGTCCCGTTTTTACCCTTTGGGTACGGAACCCTAAAAACGGGACCCTTTACTGAGACTTCGCTGTCCGTCCGTCCGTCCGTCTGTCACCAGGCTGTATCTCAAGAACGGTGATAGCTAGACAGTTGAAATTTTCACAGATGATGTATTTCTATTGCCGCTATAACAACAAATACTAAAAATAAAATAAATATTTAAGGGGGGCTCCCATACAACAAACTTACAGATACTGGTACGGAGCCCTTCGTGCGCGAGTCCCACTCGCACTTGGTGTACCTATTTTTTTGAAAATTTACAAAATGGCGCAGATAGGTTAGCAACGTAAAGAAAGAGATATTTCAGCCGTTTTGAGTAGCGTGTCAGTTATGCTAGTCGAACTGGGCTATGATTATGGTACAAATTAGAAACGATCAGATGAAAGAAAGTATTTTATACAAAATTTTGTATGCCAAAGTACTTTTTGAGCGAATGGCCATAAAATCATTGCATTGACTGTACATAGGTTCCCAAAAACTGATAACAACTCAGGACTCGAATCCACGACCCTACCCAAAACCAAACCGAAAAAAGCACATTAAAAATTAGAAACACCATATATAGAAAAAACAATAATCACCAAACGAACGCCGCCCATACACTTCACCTTAAAAAAGGCATCTATCTCTTTCTAACCCGACTTAATAACCTATTTCTGTCCCGGTCACACCCAAAATGGACAGCCGAAAAGAAATTAATAACTCAAAATAAACCAGTTTGTGTGGATCTGTGGTTAAATAAGGATTTTATTACAGGTAAGGTCTAGATAAGTTGGTTTTTGAAGGGTCTAGGCAAGAATACATATAATTTACTTCGGCCCCGTAAAATAATAATTATCTTTTGGGTTCAATTTTACTTTTTTGTCAATTGAGTAGAGTGGGTACACTTTGGGACGAATTCAGGACAGCTTGTATTTATTATTATAACAAAGCGGGACTTGGACGTTTTTCTTTATGATCAAACATGTTTCTTAACAAATTCTCAATGTTACTACTTAGAACAGGGCTATTGCGATTTATTGGTAAAGCCTGACCAGAAATATATGAGGATTGTCAAGAGGGCGCTATTATTAGGATTTATGTGGCAACAATTTTGCAACCAATCGCAACCGCACTATAATGACATTTAGTTTAAATACCTATCAGTTCCTATGGTAACCTCGTTTATATCACTTGATGGAATGCACTCTTTTTCTGACTGTTTTTCGTGTAGTAAACACGTGTACACTTTAATTATAATATTACGTTCACGACTATGAATGGTTTTCGGCATTTTCTTTGGATATTTTTAAATATTTTGTCTTTCAAAGAAACCATCACGAGTGACTGACATATTTGACAAACCATCACAAAATCATTGCCAGTGTAAGAAATTAGTCCCAGTGAAATTCCGCAATATGGCGCGTTCTCATATATTTCTGGTCAGGCTTTATATATTTGAAAGCTAAAGTTTGAATTTTGCATTAATCATTTTTGTTTGAAAAACTACTCGAAATTGACAAAATTCACGCAGAAAACTGGTATTTTCAATCATGACTGCATGCAATGAAAGCTCAATCCAATGGTTTGGTCCTGATTCAAGCAAATGTTCGGCTATGGTAGAATTATTCACCTGACAGTTCTTAATAATTAGGTTAGGTAATTAAACATTCCTCCTAAACTTTTTTTTTCATTATACAGATATATTTATAATTTCAACCAAAGTTTTGAAGTCATTAATACTTTTCCCTGAGTTCTAGAAAGTAACATAGCTATTTCATGCTTTCTTTTTGTCGAAAATAAGTTGAAAAAAAACCAGCTTACTGCCTGAATTTTATCCATTTCGAGTAGTACTTGAAACAAAATTTATCAATGAAAAATTCAAAGTGTAGGTTTTAAATATATACCAATAAATAGCAATAGCCCTGTTCTAAGTAGTAAGATTGATAATATATTAAGAAACATATTTGATCATAGAGAAAAACGTCTAAAACAATCAGCATTTTTGAACGGATCAGGAGCCTTAAAGATTAGCACCTAAAGCTAAAGCATGAAATACGAGTAGCTATTATGTTACTATCTAGAACTCAAGGAAAAGTATTATTCACTTTAAAAAGTGGGTTGAAATTATCAACATATTTTACATAATGTGAAAAATTTTTTTTAAAAAGGAATAAGGCCTCTTAATGGTCAGTTGGTCACCCTACCGTCAGTTCTGTCGGCCATGTTTCCATAATGGCTCTAGCCGCGGGATGACTCTATATGATCTGTGGCGCGATCTATATTATCTGTGGCCCGCCCATTAATACCGAAACGTGGGATTTCTTGGTTATTGTTTTTGAAAATTAGACAAGTAGATTTATAACTTCGTTCGTGAGGCATCTCATAACCGTCCCATGCTTTGGCGTCATCGGATAAAAAATATCTAGTTGCCTACTGCTGATTTTATTTGGTCAGTCAATAACAATATTAATGAATGAAATTATATGAAATAATTTATTCAGTAAGTAGGCCACGAGGGCACTTTTACAAGTCAGATTGTGAATCTACCGGCATTTCCCAAGAGGAGACCGCTGTTGAGAAGAAAGCCGAAAGAAACTCAACTAAAACAATCTTTTTTATTTATGGTATAACCAAATACATTGCATTGGCATACGTATAGGAGATGTATATATTCTCCAAATCAATGTTAAGGAAGTAACTAATTAATTAAGCTATTAATTAGAAATACATGGTTGAATAGCTTATCTATTCCATAATTTTTTAATGTACCACACAGTACAGTTCCATTTTTACGGTTGAGTTATTTGAGATATTTACAAAACAAACCCGAGTTTTGATCATTACTATCCTATGATTAATCCATAAAGAAAATCATTGCAAATTGATACTTTTTGCAAGATGTGAGATTATCATTACAAATAAGTATAAGCGTGTTTACAAATCACTATCATTCCGCGAACTAATTGATATATCATTAGCACGATTTGAAAAACGCTTGAAGAAAAGCTTGCAACTGTAAAAAGGTTATCGAAAGAAGATATATTATACTCTTTATTTATTTATATATTTTGTGAAATATCTATTTTTACACAGAAAACAACCGTGAGTCTCAGATATATTAAAATACAAACGAAACTCTCAACTCGAGTGCTCGGTTGCCCGCCGCCGAGACTGATCGGCTCTCCTGATGATGAATCGCGAACCGGATCGAAACATGTCGAGTGATATTCGAATTCCACGACGTGAGTAAGACCGTTTCGTTTGTATTAGGTATAATATATCGATTTAACATCGCTATTTCATGTTTTCATTGCGTGCAGTCGAAAATAAGTTTTAAAAAAAACAGATTTCTGCGTCGTCGAATTTTGTCGATTTCGAGTAGTTTTTGAAACAATAATTATCAATGAAAAATTCAAACTGTTGTACGTTTCAAATATATACCAATAAGTCGCATTATAGCCCTGATCTAACTAGTAACATTGATAATAGGTATGTTAATCATAGAGAAAATAATTTAAAACAATCAGCATTTTTGAACGGATAAGGAGCCTTTAACTCTAATCACGAACGGCAGTGACATTTCGAAAACCTTCATTAGACCAGCTAAAAAACTGCTATCAAAACCTACCCTCTGATAATGATCGCACTAAACACACAATAAAGCCGGAGCAACGCGGCACATCTAAACTAACCATAACTCACCTTTTGTCAATTGTGACTTTGTTGGCGCCTCAGACCACCCAGGATAGAAACCAAAAAAGAATATCACAAACGCACCGCTGTTATAAATTTTGTTCAATAGTCAAAATGTTTTGATGTTTGTGTCAGGTGCGTGAGAGTTGCCATTTTGAATGGATGCAGCTATTAGGGTTTTTTTTTTAATATTTATAAAAAGTTATTTATTGGAGCCGCGTAAAGGCTAAGAAGAGAAATGAGTACTTATGCTTCTTTTCAATCTATGATAGCAAAGTATGAAATAAATAAATCTTTATAACCGGAATATTTGTTTAGCAGTCCGGTCATCTGTCCTGCAATTACATGGTTAATCTGCGGTCACATATGGCGACTGGTCTGTGGTCTTGGTCATATAAATATATATAAAATGTCTCGGATTATTGTGGTCGTCATATTCGCTTTTGATTCCGAGTTTTTAAGTCGGGTTCTGCATTTAATTTGTATAGTGAAAGACACAATTATCTACACATTGTTAAACCATAAATACAAAGATCAAAGCACAAAGAAAAATTGAAATGCGTAAACTGGCGAAAGAGACCGCGAATCGAACCCGGTACCTCTGCGTGTAACCTTTCCACCACCCTAATGCCTATTGCTATTGTTATTCATAATTTTCATAAATCTACACATTATTTTTAACCGAGATCAAAAAAGGAGTTTCTCAGTTCGTCGATATGCTTTGTTTTTGTTTTGATCATTTGTGAGGCCTTATTCCTTTTAAAATGCTGATTGCTTAGGCATTTTTCTCTATGATCAAACATGTTTTTTTTTAACATATTATTGATGTTACTACCTAGAACAGTAAAAAGTAGAAGTTTTTTAGTAAGTCCCAAGAGCTCGAAACATGTCGGGCCGTTCCTGACAATTTCACGTGAGTGTAAGCCGCTTAAAACAAATGCTTAACTGGCTGCTAAGTAATAAGTTTTCTTTTTCATTTTCATAGAAATTATTACATGGTTACCATTAAATACCTAGGGGTAAAAACGACCACTTAAGCTCCGGTACGCAAAGCTTAAATAACCTAGGTACTTATTGAGCAAAAGAAGTGAAAAAAATATTGCGTTAAACCCATCGTGTATTTAAATTTAATTTCACATCTTTAACCTTGTTAAAACTTTTGTAAGACATATTTAATTATTGTATTAAGCGGTTTACACTCACGTGAAATTGTCAGGAACGGTCCGACGTGTCTCAAACTCGTAGGCCCTGATGAAGAGCTCCATACGAGTTCGAAACATGTCGAGCCTTTGACAAACTTCTAAGTATAATGTATAATCGTGAGTGTAAACCGCTTAATACAACGATTCCATATCTTTACATCTTCATCTATATAAGGGTTCAACAATACAATTGAACCCAAAAACTGTCCAAGCAAAATATCTGCAAAAATATTAAATATGACCTACTTTTGACCACTTCCTTCGAGTAATTTTAGTTGAAATTGCTAAGTTTCTCTTCGCCAATGATTCCTGTTGCAAGTGGTCACCGCTTGGTCAAATTGTGGGTCATTATTCAGAATGAATTGCCAAGTAATGTATTTGTAAAAGTTATTGTTGTGGAAGCTAGTAATTTGCAATATGTTGTTTGTTTAGATCTAGATGTTTAACATGTATTATGATCATATACATAGTAGGTAGTGTAAGGAACTTGTTAGTTGTTAATACGCAGTTGTATTAAAGTCCAAAGAAAAACAATGTTCTTTATTTAATCTCCCCTAAGCTGGACCTCGCTACAGTAGGTACTTAATAACACAAGCCTTGTTGAGCTTAATTTGACTTACTCACATAATTTAATGGGAATTGGTTGAGATACAATCGGAACCAACCGGACACCCGAGAGGATTTTCTTCTTTCTTCTTTGTTTGTTTGACATGATGCCCACGGCTACTTCCTACCATCACTGCTCGCCATCGGTAGGGTGTTCATCCTCACACATGGAGCCTAAATGGTCGAGAACTGTGCGGTTCCAGAGGTATCTATTTCCTACCGCGAACACTCACGCTGGAAGAAGCCTGCCGAGGTGTCCCCGGGGGCTACAGTATGCGGTTCTTCAAGAGGGGAGTAAAAAGGTTCTTGAGGCCATGTACAGATAACAAGCGCTCAACGCGCATTTTGCTAACGCGTTTTTATATATGGAGTACGCGCGTTTTTGGACTTTTTGGCTCCATATATAAACTCGCGTTGACATCTGTACGGCCTGAATAAAATAAATGTAAGTAGTTGTAAACGCGCGTTGAGTGCTTGTCATCTGAATCTGAACATAGGGTCGGCAACGCGCGTGTGATGCTCCTGGCGTCGCAAGCATCCATAGGCGGCGGTAACTTAACATCAAGCAGGCCGAATGCTTGCTTACCACCGTCGTCATAGAATAACAAAAAAATGTGGTGTTTCCATTATTAAAACGGATTGGAATCTATAAAAAGATTCTATTAAAAACATTAAATGAGATGTTTACGTGCATATATGTACGCCATAGCAACTGAAATGATACCTATTTACAAACTAAATGGTTGTTAAATTACAAATGCAGAACAAATGACGCCGACCATTTTGCCTGTAATGTTGTTTTAAATGATGATGAGGTCGAAATTAAATGTTTATTTCACGGTCCGAGGCACACCAGAATCAGTAGGTACGGCGTCCATACTTCTTAATACAATAGTAGATATCCACACAAAGACAAGACAAAAGAAGTTCTCTTTATTAATTTTCGCAAAAGCGGCCGGGATCGTATCCATTTATTTTATAGAATGCTTCAGTTCATAAAATTTTCAGTTCATAGAGTGTAATTTTTTCTCGGAAGTTATACATTTTTCAGAAATCTTGAAAATGTCATCCTATAGATTAGGTTAGGTTAGGTTAGGTTTGTGTTTATAACAAACCAAAATTTATGGTTGCAAATAAAATATGCTTTCGATGACATGATATTTCTATGAAATTAAAATTCGTTGAAACGTTTCTCTATGAAACAAGTGGCGGGATACTTAAAGGATAACGCAATAGAAGCTAGAGTGGTAGTGGCTGATAGTGCTATATTCTGGTTTTACAATATTTGACATCCGACTCTTATGAAGTCTGTCACAAGCACAATTTATTTATTATATGACAAGCATGTCATAATATGCAATCATGGTTAACATACGAGGCCTTACCTAATCGTTTTAAAATGCTGTTTGTTATATACATTTTTATCTATGGTCAAACATTATTGATGTTACTACCTAGAACAGGGCTAAATTGGGATATATTGATAGGTAATTATATTTTGAAACCTACAGTTTGAATTTTTCATTTGATCATTTTTGTTTCAAAAACTACTCTTGACAAAATTCACGCGGTCAATTAGTTTTTTCAGCTTATTTTCATGCATGAAATAGCTGTTACTACCCAGAACTCGGGGAAAAGTATTATTCACTTCAAAAAGTTGATTGAAATTATCAATATATTTGTCATAATATGGAAAAAATAAATTTTAAAAGGAATAAGGCCTCTATTGCGATCTCCAATAATACTAGGGATTTTCATTCCGCTATGGCATCATTTTGTAGCATCACGTAAAATTGGAAGGGTTTTTTTCAATATTGTTGTTATTTTACAGAATACCGTTTATGAGTAGGTAGGTACACGACCCTAATGAAGTTTCCCAGGGGTCATTGTTTGCCGGCCGGGTATAAGTAACTGACGGTGATGATGTATACTAGTAATTTAATCAAGTATAGCGAATAAGCAAGGTAAAGTAAATAGGTAACGTGTTTTTTTTATAGAAAACTTAGCAGGCATTTAATGTCAAATTAAATTAAATCTAGCTACATTTTTAATAACTGAGGTACCAGGCCATATAGAAACTAAACACAAGTGACGAAACTTTAATTTAAATCAACGAAATAGTTATAATTGAATTTATTAAAAGAATGACAACAGAAAAGAACTTATAGTGCCATCTGTTATCGAGTAGTTGATTTGCGGTTGAAAATACGTATTGATAAAAGCGCCATCTAGTGGCCAGTAGCGTAACTAGATCCACGAGTTCACTGCTATTTAAACGTTATCAGAAAGCTACGTATATAGCTTGCCGTTTTAATGATGCGGCGCTAGGTGGCGCTGTTAAAAAAAATAGTTTATAAATAGCTCAATAGATGACGCTTATTTAACCCTTAATGTATGGATGTATAGCCCGCTATACATATTTTTTGACCATCTTTTTGCATTTTTTACTTAAACAGATTTTTTTCCTCGTTGTGACGGCACTGAGGTTTGAACACGGGTTTTTTTTTGCGACTTTATGTGTCATGTACTTACGCGACTCGTATAGATTTTTGCAATCGTCTTGAAGCTTAAATTAATTGTTAGTTCAAGTTATAAGGAAAAATAATTAAAATTACCACTTTAATTGTAACATAAAATATATTTCTTACAAGCTAAATACAATTATTTATAAGTATTTATAATTCCAGCAATTGAAACCGTCGCCTCGCCATACACATTTATTTTTTATTAACTTATTTTTCACATCAACAATATATATAATAGTGTTTAAAACAGATATGAATGGAAATATCAATTTACAATATTTAAACATTTTAAGACGCAAGTGAAAATCATATTTCTTTGCAAGGAATTTCAAGGTTTTTATAAAATAAAAGCGCTCACATGAAAATTGTATTAAATATAGATTTCCGTAAATACTCGAATAAGGATTCTTGATAATAAAAGAGCACCAGAAAAAATATTGGAGGCATAATAAATTTTTCTCATCTTTACAAGCTTTTATTTAACTTGCAGTGTATGTAACTATGTTTGTTCGGGTGGAAGCTCTCATCTTCAACCGATTAAGCTGAAATTTTGCATACTTAACTTTGAAGACAATACAATAATATGGTACCATGGGGCTGGTCTGATGATGGAGCCGGAAGGTGGCCCTAGGAACTTTGTAATAGAGTAAAGCAATCCTACTGAGTTTGGGCTCATCAGAATCATTTAAGTAAGCAGATGGATGTTCCAAGAAATGTACAGTCGACTATAAACATTGTCACAAAAAATATTTTTTGACAGGAATCTATTATTTCACACAACGGGAAAAATAAATGAAAAACATTATTACATCCGTATCTATCACATTTTATGTCCGTTGTGCAAACATACAAAAAATGGAATCCTTATTAACTATCATGGATCTATAATAAGAAAGACTGCCAATTGTCTATGCAATGTCGTGTTTGACGTGTTGTAGAGAGCGCCTCGTTGTGAGTTGGACTTTGTGTGAGAGTATAACCCGCTAATGGGATTATCTCCGCGCCACAGGAGTGAATAGACAATTTCAATTTTGCTTTGGCATTTAAAACAATCATCAAATCTTCGTAACTAAAGTTTCATATTTCAGTCATTTTTTTTTTTGATCATTATCAGGGTTCGAAAAATGCAAGCAAAATTCATTGAAGTTCCAGGGCCGTCACTGGATGTAATACGTCATTTGAATCGATTTTTCTCGCCTTTTACGTTCCCTCATGATATATTGACTAATTGATATCCATATTAACTACAGTATTTTGCAGAGTTCATCAGTCATCATTCCTGTTGCCTTAGTGACGTACCATACAAAATATATGAGACAGACCTCACTAAGATGGCCCCATCTACAACAGATTGGTGGTACGCGACTTCGCATAGCCATTGACAGGATTCTCTGCCGTTTCGAATTATTTCTCGTCTAATTTTTCATTTCAACAAAATTCCACTTCGCGGAAAGTATTTTTCTATGAAATTGTAAATTTCGGATTTTTTATATTAACAAACCCAACCCAATTTACGACTATGACAGGGGAAAAAAAATCATCGAAGTGAAAATTAGGCGAAAAATAATTCTACGAAAAGGCAGAATACAAATTGACAGTCCTTTAATTATGAGTCCCTAGGTCCCTAGGGTCCTTAAATCCGTTACATGAAATAAATATAATTAAATTCAATTCTTATCCAATTTTCACGGCATCCTATCTTCACTCTGAAACTTTGTTTCCCAATTGTAACGTTTTACCAAATCTTCATTTGGCCGAAAGTTATTTTTTCCTGACACCCGTAATATTTTCAGGATTTAACAAACATCAAAAGGTGTAAAGCCTTTCAAATAAACAAAGATTATCTGGCGTTAAGGTGGTGGAGAGGTTGACAATCCAGAGATACCGGGTTCGATTCCCATTTACGCAATGTTTCTTTGATCTTTGTACCAACGGTTTATATAGACATCGTTCTAAAGAACCCATAAGGTTAAGTTAGGTTAGTTCTATAATTATTCTGAAATATTAACAGTTTTGGACAAATGAAAATTTGCCGAAACCTTACAGATGTGAAACAAAAATAGCGTTTCAGACAACCAATTCTTACATCATGGTCCCTTCATTTCTTCCCCTTCTTTTTCTTCCGTCTCCTCCCAACCTCCACTCCACTCAAATCCTGGTACCCTTCCATCTTCCGAGTCTCATACTCCGGGAAATTAATCCCTTCCGTCTGCTGATAGTTCTCTGTAAAGCTCTCAGAGAACTTGGTGCTTAATGTCTCACTGCCGAAGAACTTTCCAGTCAGTTCAGGGTTCTGAAGGTTCTGGTATTTGTCGGGGCAAATGGTGTTGAGAATGTTGGTGGCGAGGGCGACAGGCGTGGCTGGATACGCCTGTTGCAGTGGTCAGAACTTCAGGTCCTGCGATGAATTTAGATTTATTTTAATCAAAAAAAAAAAAACAGGAAATCTATATTTCATTATATAAAATGTCAATATATTACGCTCAGTAAATTAACATGTACTTATACTATGATCGTCACATACATAATTACAAAAAAATAACAGCGAAATTGATTAGAGAAGGAATGAAATAATTACATGTCAAAATTCAAACAAATTGAGATAAAAATGACAAAGAAAGACGTTAAAGTATTGTCAAAATACGAAAATTAGGTTTATTCTGAACGGGGCACTTTTACATGTCTGAATCTTAATCTACAGGCAAGAAAGCCGAAAGAAACTCAACAGTAAGTAATTTTTTCGTAAATTATACTTAAATCATAATTTTTGTATGGGATTTTGATATTCCTTTGCTGAATCCTACCATATTAGTAGAACTAGTGAGACTTTTTACGTCACTCACGTAACAAAATAATTTCGTACAGTCGAGTTCATTTACATCAACACACTTTTACGAGGACAAAAATATCTGAACACGATTTTATGCTCCTGACAATAGGGGCGTGTTCAGATATTTTTGTTCTCGTAAGTGTGTAGATGTAAATGAACTCGACTGTACGTTACGTCGTACAAGGAATAATAATTGGGTCATTGTCAGTTCAAGAAACAAAATTCGTCCCTTCGGTGGTCAAAAGTTAAGAGCTTGTATGAATCCAGGTTATGTTGCTATTACACCGGATTATAGAAGATGGAACGTTCTTTATTCTCACAGGCATTTAATCAGAAAATTAGGCCCTGGAATCCTTAATTTCACCAATGTCCACCGGAAAGACACGCACCTAAATCTGACAATGACCCAATTAATTACGCATTTTAATTGTAAATTTTATTTTGTCGTAATAATTGATTTAAAACTCACGATTTTATGAGATTCGTACAGGTAAACATAAAAAGGGAATCGGGAAGTGTAATAATACACCACTGGCAACACAGAAACGGATTGACAGAACCAACCAATCATAGCGTGAGGACGATGAATGTCATACCTTATTTTCTTATACCATTAGTAGAACATACCTTGATGGCCTGCGGCAGATCGGGCAGGCGCATGTCACGAAGCTGCTGCGGCAGATTCATGCTCTTCACGGCAGAAACGGCGCGCGCAGGCGCGGCAGAAATGCCAGCCTGTAATGTTTGTTAGACAATTGACAACACTTCATATTTCTAACTGGTGGAAATTAATATAGATATCGAGCTTTGCGTCGTAACCCACAAAATATTTGATTAGCTTTTTCTGTATGTAAGGAAATACAAGTAAATACATAAAATATTTGTATATGCGTTAAATATATTAAAAACAAACACAAATTTTGAGTGTGCCTTGTATGCGTACGCATACTCGTGGCTTCAATATGGTGTGGCACTTTGGGGAGGCAGTAACGAAGCCCAAATATTGTTTGTGATGCAAAAAAAGTGTATCCGTATCTTGGCTAACGTGCGCATTCCCGACAGTTGCCGACCGTACTTTATTAAACATAAATTATTGACTCTGTCGTGTATTTATATATTGCAAGCAGCTCTTTTTGTTCGAGAAAATCCTAATTTATTTGAAATAAAAAAAGAAGTAGTGACAACCAGAACGCAATATAAGAATAAATTATTGCTACCAAGAGCTAACTTGGCTATGTACAAAAATGGTTCATATTATAAATATATCAGAATTACGAACAAAATTCCAGAAGCAATTATACAAGAACCAAACGGAAAACTATATAAAAATAAACTACAAAAACTATTAATTGAGAAATGTTATTACTCTGTAGACGATTTTTTTAATGATGATACATTAAAAATAACATATTTAAATTATTAATTAAAATATTGAAATAATTATGTAAATGATGTTACCAATGAAACAATTTTTTATTAAATTATATTGTATAAATTCTATTTAAACTAAAACGAAACAAACTGTTCATAATTTAGATGTATTAGTGACGAAATTCTGTCCTATTTTTGGTATTAAATATGAATTACGCATGCTAGTATTAAGTTATTGTGTGCCCTTACAGGACATCATGGTCTGACAAATCACTATATGTAACACCTTAATCTGAATGTACATGACTTTACAACTGAATAAAGAAAGAAAGAAAGAAATAACCGAAGTCTACGACAACTATGCCTGCATAGAGTTGTAGTCTTCGACCTATCCGCGAAAATAAGCTGTCAATAATGTCAAACTCAACGTCATTCGTTTATTTTTAATTAGACACCACTACAGTACCCTATCCATTGTGTTTTGGAGGTACTACATTATACATAAATTTTAATAAAAATAAATAATAATTAATTTCAAGATCTAGAATTTTATAATAGTATAAATGATAAGAGACATACCTCAGCCTTTTGCATCTTGTTCTGCTCCTGTAACCGGCTCAGGATGTCGGCCATGTTTGTTTGCAGCACCATGCCGCCCATCACCAGTTCATCCAACACCTGGACACCATCATTAATATTTTATACATGAAAGAAATCTACTAGCGCGTTGAAAGAATGAAATGAAATAATTTATTTAGTACGTAAAAGCCACAAGGCACTTTTACAAGTCAAATTGTGAATCTACCGTCATTTCGCAAGAGGAGACCTCTGTTGAGAAGAAAGCCGAAAGAAACTCAACAGTAGGTCATTTTTCCGTAAATAATACCTAAAACAATAACATTACATTCGTGTTATAACTAATTACATACAGTGTTAGGTAGGAACATTAAAATAAAATTGTAACGATCAATTTAAAATATTAAATATATCCAGGGATGTATAAAGTCTCTAGGTGTCACAAGTTGCAATAAAATACAATTACTTAATTAATTCACACAGAGATGTATAAGGCGTCAACGTGAATAATTTACAATAGAAAATAATTATTAAACCTACATTTCTTAGAGATGTATATGGACTAGACGTCAGAACACGCAATAAAATTTCATCAGAGATGTATAGTCCTGAGTGTCATACTACACTAAGCAAATAATAAGTGGCATTGCAAAAATGCCAGTTTGGCCCTATTGACTCGGTACAAAGACGCGCCGTGTATAAGGCTGCCATGTATCCGAAAATAATATTATTAAAAAGACATTCGCTTTTTCATTCACATAAAAAGCGTTTTTTGAAAACCCCCAGACGGCCCCCGGACGGCCTCCAAACTAGGACAAATCTGGGACAACCTGGATGCGGATCCCAAGCTCACAGACGGAATCGAGCCTCTAAGTCTGAGGAGAGACTTGAGTGTGTTCTACCGTCTGTATAATGGAATGTGTTCTAAGGAATTGTTTGACATGATGCCCACGACTACTTTCTACCAGGTAACTTGCCATCGGCAGAGTGTTCATCCTCACTGGAGCCTAAATGGTAGGGAACTGTGCGGTTCCAGAGGTATATCCTACCGCTCCGCCAATGACATTCTAAAAATATTCCTTTTTTGCAGTAAATGGTCCCGTTCACATTCATCGTATTTTTATTTAAACCCGGCAGCCCTAATCGGACACGAACCTCCTAATCCAGCTAGATGGTGGATTCGTATTGAAAAAATATATACTTCATCAAACTTTAATGCACAAAACAAATATTACTACAAATACCGAAAAGAAAATTCCACTAAGCGGTGAGGGCAAAGGACCGGGACCGAGGCAGATCGGGTACACTACAATACTCTGAAGTTACATTTGTTCGAATGCATCATCATTCCGAAAACCATGTTCTGATAAAATATTTAGTTTTTTTTTGGGTAACATATCAGCCATGGCAAAAATGACCGTTTATCGTTATTTCACTTTCGAAATATTGAAAATTCGGAACATTGATGGTTTCTTTTTGACATTTTTGAGTGTTCCCAGGCAGATCATCAAGGCAAAACCAGCCGTTGGTCACGATCCTCAGTAATGATTTAAGAGAGTAAAATCTAGGTACAATACAAACCTGGTGGGCCGCGTCAGCGTGGAAAATCAGATCCAGCTCGCAGACATTCTCGAAGCACTTGTCGAGGGTTTCGACGAACACCTGCAATGGAAGTGAAGAGGTTGGGTTACCAATTATTAAATTATTTTAGTAAATAATGAAATGACGGGTGTTATAAGTTTAACATGTGTATCTGTGTATACAGACCTAGACCTAGTGTCTGAGCCAAATATTATTGGGGAGATAAAAGCAGCAAGACTCCGGTGGCTCGGGCATCTAGAGAGAATGGGACGATAGGGCGGTAAAAAGGGCGTAGGTATATTGGACAGTGTAGGTCGTCGACCGGTCGGCCGACCGAGGTACCGATGGAAGGACGAAGTTATGGAGGAGATTGCTCAAGACAGAGCGCGCTGGCGTTATTTCTTATCGGAGGCCAAGATTCACTTCGGGTCGCTGCGCCAGCGGAGTAAGTAGTAGTAAATAAGTATCTGTGTATACAAGATCGCTCCCTGCCGAGGTTTTCCCCGGGGGCTACATTATAGGGTTCTTCAAAAGGGGAGTAAATAAAATAGTCCACATGCAACCATCAGGGGGGAGAGTGGGGACACTTGCAGTAATCTATACTATTATAAAAATCTAGATTTGTATCGAAAATTAGTTTTCTACGGGGTATCATGATTTCAGAATAAATCTTAACAGCGTGTTGCAGGATCGTCATTTGTTTTAAATGAACGCGCGGCGCCGTGCCAGTCTGTTTTCATAATTTCCTTTGTCCTAGCATCACACCGAAACGGCTGGACAAATTTTGACCAATTTCGGTACAGGGATAGCTGGACTTCCAAAGATGGTTATAGGATACTTTTTACCCGACTATGAAACCCAAATTGCCAAATTAATTAATAAATTGCCAATGCACTTAATTAAACATATAAAAAGTCCTATGTCTATTGTATTAATGTTATGTTACGGTAAGACCGCCTCTTGTTACACTTATTTATTTCAATTAATTTATTTGTTGTATTTTATCCATGTGGTGCACAATAAAAAGTATTATTATTTTTAAATGGCATAGGCGGTGTATTAAACCTTACAACACTATTATACTAATTAAACACGTACCTGTATTAAATCCAGAATGCCCAGTTCACTCTCGGAGCTGTCCACACAGAACACAAAGTACAGGGTGGCGTAGTGCCTGTAGATCAGCTTGTAATCCGATCCTCCGATGAGGCTAGAACAAGAAATAAATAAAATAGCACACAACCTCACACAAATCGATCTAGTCCCAAATTAAGCTCAAGAAGGTTTGTGTTACGGGTACAAGACGATTATATACATATTTATATAGATAAATATATACTTAAATACATAAGAACAACCATGACCCAAGCACAAATATTCGGCCAGGATTCGAACCCGGGACTGCCAGCTCAGTAGGCAGCTGCTTTACCACTGTGCCAACCGCGTCGTCGTCGAATTTTAGTTGTATTTCAAAGATGAAATAAAATGAAATAATTTATTCAGTAAGTAGGCCACAAGGGGTGCGTCCCATGAGATATAACTACATAATATATAATTTCATATTAATAACGTTCACAAGATATAATAAACTTTTGATATAACATCAAAATCAATATTTTTATTAGGAATAACGGTCAATTAGCATAATACTCATGTTGTCGAATGATTTTTTATATAACACTCAAATACTCTAAATTCAGTTGATATAACATACATAACGTATATCGATCATAGTATATACTTTCTTTTAGTATAATGATTAGAAAATATAATAGCGTATGATATACTAAATATGTTATAACTGCTACCCCTATGCCCCTAAAATGGAATATGGGTCAAAAACCGAAAACTGTAGGTTAGGTTAGGTTTGTTTTATGACCATGGATAGCGGAGCGTCAAAATGCTTGCTTGCATGGAGGTACCTACATTAAAATTTAACAGCGAACTATTGCGTATGTTCACAATTGATAATGGCAGATGAAATTCTGGCAAGTAAGAGTATACCGTTTGGAAGAACTGCGATAAAATGGAATACAGGTAAAAAACCGAAAACTGTAGGTTAGGTTAGGTTTGTTTTATGACCATGGGTAGCGGAGCGAGCGGAGCGTCAAAATGCTTGCTTGCATGGAGGTATATTAAAATTTAACAGCGAACTATTGCATAAGTATGTACACAATTGATAATGGCAGATGAAATTCTGGCAAATACGAGTATACCGTTTGGAAGAACTGCGACAAAATGGAATATGGTCAAAACCGAAAACTGTAGGTTAGGTTAGGTTTGTTTTATGACCATGGATAGCGGAGCGAGTGAAACGAGCGGAGCGTCAAAATGCTTGCTTGCATGGAGGTACCTACACATATTAAAAATTTACAGCGAACTATTGTATAAGTATGTACACAATTGATGTGCAGGCGGTTATTCTATACGAGCATTATGCATTTTGGTGTTAGATGTATTGAATAATATACATTATAAATCTGAGATATTATGAACGTTATACGTTATGATCGTTATATACAATGATATTATACTTAAATAACGTTATAATTAACAAAAATAGATATTTTGATGTTATATCTAACGTTCGTTATACACCTTGAACGGTATACAAAACAAGCTTATACAATATGAGCGTATATAATATGAATATTATAGTATAAGTTCTTATATCTTATATTACTTACCCGGCCACAAGGGCACTTTTACAAGTCAGATTGTGAATCTACCGGCATTTAAGAGAAGAAAGCCGAAAGAAACTCAACAGTAAGTCATTTTTTTTATAGGCTGTATGCTTATACAGCCTGTTGCTACCTTGGAATTGCACTTGGCCGGTTTTTATACAGGATTGTAATTACCTTCCTCCCTCCAAGAAATTGCAAACATTGTCGTCCCGTTTGGACACCAGTTGAAACGTCTCCTTTATTATCTGCTGCTGCATATCTTCATTCTGTGAACAAATTAATTTATTTCCAACATGCGTATGTTTACGGCACACAGCCAAAGCAAAACACTTTCGCAATTAGGTAAAAAAATTAAAAAGCACCCCCAGAAACTGATCGCCCACCTCAAACGCCAACAGAGCATGCCAGGTGGGCGATTTTATAGGGCAATTACTTAAACTGGTGGAAGAGATGAATTTCAATTTTTCATTGCGCTTTGTCCTTTGTATCAATGGTTGAATATAAAATTGTGGTGTGTACCCACATAAAAAAACGAATGTATGCTTGCCAAGACTTGGCAAGCACGTAAATAAAACAAAAGAGGCATTGCATGTTTCATTACTGCTTTTCCCTGCGGCTTCACTCACATAGACATTTTATACACTATTCTTCGGAAACATGTTTTTAATGGATAAAAAGTAGCCTATGTGTAAAAATGTGTATAAACTGAATGTTTTCCAAATCTCATGCAAATCCATCAAGCTATTTCGGTAGGGAATGCAAATCTGGTTATTTTCACATAGTAAACACGGTTCTAACCTGTTATTTGTATGGTAAAATAACCGGGTTTGCATTCCCTACATTTTAGCGTGAAGAAGACCCAAAGACAAACAAACTTTCGCTGCGATTCCTAGCTTATAAAGTTATAATATTAGAGGGATAGGATAGATCCATAGTTCAAAATTAAAAATTCTAATTCTTGCTACCCATATGACCTTTGAAGAAATACAGGTTGCAATTAATTTCGTAGAATAATACGCCGTAGAATAGTATTTCGTGGATAACTGGAAGAATATTAACTTAACAAGCCACCAAAAAACCAGATCGAAATTGTCCAATAGTGAAAGGTACAAAAGTACGAAAAGTTTTTACGAAAAACAATGTCCCGTCTGTTTAAACAATATGTTCTGCTAAAGATAGTAGATGATAACAACAAAATAAATTTGCAATATAGTGCATGTTTAGTAGTGAATACAAAAATAAAATGTAAATAATTCACGTATACTTACGAAGTACTGATAAAATTTTGATAATCTAGGCTTGCCATGGTTGTTGAACACCAAAATTGCCTTGATCATTGTTAAAAGCAGCAATTTATAGCTCGTTTAATGTACGAATCATGGACTAATTTTATTGAAATAGCAGACACAGTACCATCGAAAATGAAAAGTGGAATAATCAATGGTTTGGATGGTTTGAAATTGACAGTGACAGTGACGTTTCCGAATACCGAGAACTCGTTTTTAGTAAAAAAATCGTTCAAAAATTATTTCACTGGTATTATCTTGTCATTTTGATTTAATACTATAGTTTTGACACGCAAAATAAATAACGAAATTCATCAAAATATGTGTTTATTTACATTAACTGTAATTTTTAGTTCTTGTGTTTAATACTAAAACTTTTTTTAGTGACTGTCTTCGCCTTAAATAATATAAATGGCAACACAGCACCATACGTAGAAATAGACGTGCACATTTTTACAATCTGTGCGTGCGTCGCTTCGCGCTCCATCGCTCACGTCCGCGAGTGTCATAAAAGAAAATATTAAAAAACCAAACATTTATTGTGTGAAATAGATAATAATTGTTAACTGTTGTGGTTTTTGTTGAGTTAACCATTGAATGGAATTGCGACTGCATGCAGGAGACGCTGTAACACTTAAAAAAAGGTTAGTGTGTTTTTACAAATTGAGCACATTTAGTTATGTCTTAATTTGGAAGGCCGGCTCTTCCAGCGGTGTCAAGTAGCCTAAAAACGTTGCTGATTACTTACGCTAATGTCACGCGTCCTTACGCACGGATTGTGGCCGACATAAGTGGGTAAAATAAGTGAAAACTTCTATGGTATGCTAGTACGTTTTGCGTTCGGCACATCGAAGGCAACTGGTTGCTGTGATTGAATTTAGGATATACGTAGTAGGAAATTGTTTTTGTCGGAGTTTAAACAATTACTTTGGCTAGGAAGCCGTTTTTGCGTTTTTGTTGATGTACTTTTTGCTGAATAACGGTCTTGGAACGCTGTTTAAACCGATTCAACGTGTGCAATTGAATAAGAGAAATGAGTTGCTTTGAAAGTTAAAAAGTTAACTTATTTGTTTACAATTGCGGTTTGGTCTATGGTTTGACACACTTTCTTTTTTATAGTGGTGTGAATTTACCATGTGCATTCTTTATAACAATAAAATATTATTGTAAAAAATATGTGCTCTGTTTTTTACATGTTTATGGTAATTTTTTTGTGTAATTTATGTACCATGATAAGGGTTGTTATTAATAATGTTTGATTTTGTATATCTCAAAGTTGCATTAGGTGTTTTAAATCATTTTGCAAACAAAAGTAATTCTCCATTATGTTTTAAAATACCAAGTTCTGTAGTAAAAACCGAGAATAGTGAAGGGTCCTAGTATTAACTAGTATTATCAGAATGTTCAGTCTAGCACTAAAAACAACCTAGCTATTCTGTTTTATTTCGCAAGGCACTGCTGTTCTGTCTCATTGTTATGCATCATATACATTTAACCCAGATATAGAGTGACCAGATAAATCTTTGTATCACATAAAGCAAATTGGAAATATTAGCTTTCCAAAGGTATTCATATTATTAAAACTATCGGGAGACATCTTCAATAATTATAAAAACATTTAAATTTAGGAACGGCCTGACAGACATGTTTAAACTCACTTAAAAATAATTATCACTGCATTCAAAAGGTTAAATATAATGTTAATGATGTGGACATCTGAATGTAAAGCCAGATTCATATACATAGTTAAAATGTTCACTAGTATTGAACATCTATAATCTATTTCACATAGCTTTCTACATGTGACATCTGTCATTTCTGTACATTTCATATTCATACTGACAGATGTCACGCGCTGGACAGGTCATGAGGATCCCAAACATGGTGAACCAAAGATGTAGTAAAGATAACAGGAAACTACCATCCTTCAACCTTTGAAAGAAGGCTGTACAACAGGAAATTGTGAAAATCCTTGAGAGGCCTTTGTCCAGCAATGGACCTTGCAATATACCTTTTACTTACATAACCCTTAGTATTTTCATCGCGACTGTCACCCATTTAAATAGAACAATTTCAACTGATTATATAGCATATATTAATTATTTGAGTCTCCCTGACGTTTCGGTAGCTTTTAAGTTACCATTGTCAAAGGTTGACTGAGAAAAACATTTTTGTGCAAACTACTCATTTTAGAAATATGAATTAAAATTAAGGTTTACATGACATGCCAGATGGGCCTAATGTGTAAAGGCAGTTACACATGTGCCAGAAGGTTTTTATCACACAAATGTTTGCCCTGGCCGGGATTCGAACCCGAGACTGCCGGCTCAGCAGGCAGGTGCTCAACCGCGTCGTCAAAGTATAAAGATTAATGAATGAAATATTCTGAAAACTGTGTTTATTATAAAATTCTGAATTATTCCAAGAAAACGATAAAAATGCAATAACAAGCAGTCTGTTTATCTTGCAAGATAAGAATAGTGTTGTATATCATAAACATGGTAATTGTTTATTCAGTTGTCTCAACTTGTGAGTCTGCATTTGCATATCAGTGATTGATACTCCAATCATTAAATACATAAATAATTGACATTTCATATTTTTAAGACAATAATTTTACTACTTTTCCGTATTCCACTAAGAAACAGGATGTAATCACTGTTATATGTTATACAAATTATTTTATAATCAGTTATTAAAATGTACTCATTCAATGAACTCATTAAATGTAGTAACTCCAAAACTATGACACAATGGAATGGTGCTTTAGTCTGGTGCCGAATTAAAAAAATTGGGCAAGTGCGAGCCCGACTCGCGCATGAAGGGTTCCGTACCTATACATATATATATAATCTATAACAAGTTTGTTGTATGGGAGCCCCCTTCAATATTTATTTTATTTTATTTTTAGTATTTGTTGTTATAGCGGTAATAGAAATACATCATCTGTGAAAATTTCAACTGTCTAGCTATCACCGTTGTTGAGATACAGCCTGGTGACAGACGGACGGACGGACGGACGGATGGACGGACGGACGGACGGACAGCGAAGTCTCAGTAATAACTGTATTCTGACAAATAAATAATTTTGAATTTTGAATTAATAGGGTCCCGTTTTTACCCTTTGGGTACGGAACCCTAAAAAACCAATGACGTTTTGGTTGGCACTGGTAACTGCTTATTTTTTTTCGAGGATAGTTCGAAAACGACAACTCTATCCAGGCATAGTTGTCGACGTTGTCGTAGATTTAGGTTATTTTATGTCTCATATATTTCTTTACATGTAGAAAAAATAATTAAAATAAATATTTTAGTGTTTACACGACGCAAAGCTGTCTCTATCTCTATATTATTTATCTGTTAGAAATATGAAATGTTAGTTAATGATTCATTCACGTGAATGCCTCGTCGAAGGATTCGGCATTACAAGGTCACCGACGCCCGAGTTACACCACCGCTGTCGCGCCTGTGGCTATAACCCCGGCCAAAACTTGGCAGGTGGCGGCCATAGGTGGGAGCGAGAGGTCCGAGCGCGGTGTCTCGCTCACTCGTATGGCCGCCGAAAACGTGGCCGCGCCGTTATTTGTTCCCACGCTCCACCGCTCACGCTCGCCGTAAGGGCCGCCACAGACATTCTGAATTCCGGTCCGATTTCCGAAAAGAATGACGTCAGCAAGCGAGACATCGCCATATAACAGACAGAGACACTTTTTGACCTCATTCCGTACGGAAACCGGTCCGGAATTCAGGACGTTTGTGGCGGCCCTAAGTTGTCATGTATGTAGGGATCGTAAATTGACAACATTTCATATTTATAACAGGTGGAAATTAATATAGAGATCGACAGGGCTTTATGTCGTGTACCTTAAAAAAAAATATTGGAATTTATTCTTCTGTATTTAAGGAAATATAAGAAAATACATCAAATAACTGCAATCTAAGACAATACGGGCTGAATAGGGTTGTTGTCTAAACCAAAGAGCGAAAACATAGATTTTTTTTTATTTGACGTTGACAGCAGATGACAGATGCATACCGAGATTTATTAAGTTTTTTTTTAATAAGAAAACCGACTAAAGTAACCGTTCCATTAAGTTCTGGTTTTGGTGTTGCCACATTTTAAAATGAGTATGTTTTTATAAATTAATAATAAAATAAATAATCATCTCAGAAAATAAATAAAAACAAAGATTACTTCATCTTTTTAAGCAGAATTCAGAAAAGTAATAATATGATAGTCTTAAAAATATGAAATGTTGTCAATTCAGGTGGATATTTACCTAAAGTTGACAAATCCTATTGCTATCTCACTCATACCTCAAACAAAGCCGCCGCCAAAGTTTAGGTATGAAAGCATCCGATTATCTTTCTGTCTTCGTATCTTTCTGGGCTCAATACAATATATTTTTGAAAGCCTCCCATATTTTTACAAGCTTTTATTTAACTTGCATTGTATGTTTAATGTATGTTTGTTCGGGTGAAATCTTGCAACTCAATTTTGAAGCAGATATCGTCAACCGATTGAGCTGAAATTTTGCATACTTACTTAACTTTGATGACAATACAATAATATGGTTGTATCCGCCGAAAGCTGCCTGGTGTATGTGGAGAAATAACACCACTATTTTGCTCGTTCTTTTTAATAGACACAATAACTATTTTACAATTATCAATAATATTTTATAATAAAACAAAATGGCGTGCTTAGCGCGCACGGTCGATAACGTCTCTGGCGCCGCGGAGGTCCGGCGCGGTGAGGCGGTAGCGGGCGGCGGGGTCGCGGCAGCGGCCAGTGACCTCGCACCTCTTCTCCCGCGAGTTCGTATATGTATTGGCGATGAAGACGACGTATTGGCGTTAACATCCTCCGGCGCCTTGAAAACGCCAGGTTTCAAGATCATTGAATCTTCTGCAGCATCTTCCTCTTAATAGGTAAGGTAGAGGGCAAAGCTTGGATAAAGCTCATCGCACGATTCCTCTTCCCGTGCGGACATCTACAACTCTCGTAACGCCGTCAGGTAGTGAGTTTCGACACGGCTAAGGCTCCACTTCATTGGCGGCAGGTTCTCTTCTTTTAGAAAGACTAGGTTCCCAAGTTTGACCCCTTGTCATGTAGCTCTCCACTTCACACGCTGCTGAAGTTTGGAAAGTAACTTCTTGGTCCAACGCTTCTTAGTCGCATCTTCTGTGTCGAAGTAGATGGCAACGCAGCTAACAGCCGCCCGATCAGAAAGTGACCAGGAATAAGCGGTGAGGGATCAGAGGGATCGAAATACATCAGTCGCGAGCAACTACAGTATGGCTTCTATTTGAGTGAACAGTGTGGTCAACTTCCCAAACGTTAAATTAGAAGATCCTGCTATGCGGTTATAAATTACATTTCGCGACTTTGACGTTTGTCACCGTAATTGGGAGGATATGCCGGATTACATTTAAAATAGATGCAGTTGCTGCATGCGAACTCATTGACGGGCTCCTGACTTGCCTTTAGCATACGTTGGAGCTCGTTGCTTGCGCCAACAAAGTTTGTACCTTACAATAAATGATTATTAGGCCTTTCGCGTTTGCAAATAAATCAGCGCAGGCTTAAAATAAAAAGGTTTTGTACTTGAATTCGCTGACAACTTCTAAATGAAGTGAAAATACAGACGAATACATACGAGTAGCATAAGAATACTCTCGCGCCTCGACCCTTTTATATAGAATGGACAAAGGTCCAGCGAAATCAACGCCACAGGTTTCAAATGATAGAGAAGGAATTAAGCCTTCATTTTTTAAATATTATGGATCATAGATTTATTTCTTGAGCAACTGGAAACGCTTGTGATACCTTCGTCAACAGCTGTAATGAGATATTCAACTATGGTAAGTGATACCTTTACATTTTCATCTATGCATGCATTTATGAAGTGAAGTACATATGCGAATGTTTTAATAATTTGCTTATTTACAAGTATTTATTCAAGTTAACTATAGCTACGATTTATCAACCTGTATGTTTAATTTTATTTTGCTTTCAGGTAAGTCTACTTCAACGGACGTAATTTTCGGCCATGCTGCATCACTTTGTGAGAAAATAAGCAGACCCAGTCCACCAAAGACTACTTCCCTAGCTACACATACTCGTAGGTGACGTTAGCATACATTTGCTTATGATTAGGCTTGCTTTGCAATTTTCTTTTCGAATTAAAGAAACGTCTTTTTGCGACAGAGTACGAGTCACCTAGACTTTTCTCAGGTGTCGCTCTGAGCGGCATTTTCACAGAAGACCTACCATCGGTGAAACGATTAACAGTTATGTTTAAATGGTCTTCACGGAATTGCTCATCGCTAGACAAAAGTTTATTTGCTGTGGGCACATCGTCCCAAAACACAGCGAGCTTATTTTTTATCTCTTGAGAGAAGCCACATTTTATTTTTCTTTCGGTTTTTTGGGTGTATTCACCAACAGGTCCCGAAATCAACCAACCTAATTTTGACAATGTCAGTGTGGGTTTATTTAGCCCTAACTTGATGTGGTCATTTTCAACCAAGTCCCAAAACACGTCAGCCCCGAGAAGCAAGTCAATCTCTGAGGGACGGAAAAAGTTTGGGTCTGCAAGTTTAATATTGTCAGGTAAACCGAGTTTACTGTAATCTACTTCCGCATTCGGTAAGAAACCTATGATTTTAGGTATAACCAGACATGACACGGTTGTGCTGAATGAATTTAGCCTTGACTTAATATTTATCTCACAGCGTTGAGAGATATCAAAATTATTGTCGTTGACACCACAAATTCTTGTATTTTTTGTGCTAGAAACTGGCAATCTTAAAGTATTTTTAAACTTTTCAGTGACAAATGACGATTGGCTACCACTGTCAAGGAGACATCGCGCGTTGTAGGTATTATTTGGACCAACGACCTCTACAACCGCCGTGCACAACAACACTTCACCACACAAAGCAGCAGCAACATGGATGGAAGGATTAGGTGAGTTTGACTGCTCGCTGGTTTGCCCATCGCTTTGAGGCGTATTTACATTGTTTATAGGATTGTCATAACTATTATAACAATTGTTGTTACCATTTTCTCCATTGTTGTTGCTACTGTTTTGTTGTAAATGTACTAATGTGTTGTGTTTTCTGTTACAGATGGTGCACGGACCCCTGCGACAACGAGAACTGTGATGACCTGGCCGGAAGCAGTTCACACACAATTTGAACTGCCTTATAGTATTTAGTCTTGACTCTGGTGTCATTGCTTTAAATTTATGACAATACTCAAGCCTATGGTCTTCCTTGCATAACATACATTCGAATCTATAGTCGCACGTTGACGCAACATGAAGGGATTTAGTTTGCCTGGCTGAGGGATATTTGGTAGAAACAGGTCGATCGCTACGACTTGTGTCAGCTTTACTAAGTTGCATTGTTTCTAGTACATCTGCTCGGTCACGCAAAAATTGGTAGAACTCTTTTAAAGTCACTGCGCCTGACAATGCGCTCCTATATTCTTCCCATTTGCGACCTGTGACGTTGTCCAGTTTTGACGACATGTTAAATATGATCAGCGTATCCCAGTGATCAGTAGATTCACCTAAACTACTAAGTGCACGCAAATTTTTAGGTACATGATCAATCATGAGTCTCAGTGAGGTATGTGATTCTTTTGTCAATGCTTCTAAATTGTACAACGATTTTAAATGATTATTTATCAAAATTCTTTTATTATTAAACCGTTCGCACAACATTTCCCAAGCTAACTCAGTTTTTCGCTGTGAAATCAATTGATTTTATTGCGACCGCAGCGCCACCTTCGAGGGACGAACGTAAATAATGAAACTTATTTATGGCTGGAATCCGCTCATTATTATGGATTAATGATTCGAACATGTCACGAAATTCGAGCCATTTCAAATGGTCGCCGTCGAAGGTGGGCAGCTTGATCGTAGGCAATTTGACTTGACCACCGCATGCAGCACTGTCACACTTATTAGACTTGTAAGATGAATGCGAGGAATGCGCGTCATTTTCCTCGTTGGGGGCTAAAATCATCCCGCAGACAGCCATTAAATTACAGAATTTATTTTCTAATTTATCGCGTTCCTCGATTTCATCTTGAAGATCCGAAGGCTGCACAAGTACCTCGATCTGTGACTGGATGTCGTCAAACTTAGTTGACAATTCTTCAAATTTATTAAGCTTAATCTGTAATTCCCTGGTTTGTAACGCAGTTGCCGTTCCTGACTTAAAGGTTGTCAAGTAATTTTCAAACTTTGTTATTTGACCTTTAATACTACTACGTTTTTGTTTCAAAACAATTAAGTTTTGTTCTTGGTTGTCAGGCATTGTTACTATATTAACGCAAGCAACGAGTTAAAAACCAACGTAACACCAAATAAAACATGAAAATGCAAGATCTGACCGGATAGCAAAACCGCAAGCACGACAGCCCGAGCCCATCACCGTGAACACCGTCGCATGCAGCAGCGAGGGCACCAGCACAGCGGCGGCCAACGAGCAGCTCGTGGGCGTAGTCCCCAGCCGCCAAGTAGGTAGTACTTGAGCTGACGAAATGCGGGACACGCGGCGACCGCTGTGGGCCCGTGGCACACGAAACGTAGCTATAGATCCTGGAATTTAAGTTTATTTGAGAAAGTAATCGTATTTACAGCAAAGCAATAGGTAGCATGGGTTATTTACAACTCGAATAATAGGTTAAGTTGACCAAAAACGAACAGATGTTAACAAGAAATGCTTTTAAGAACTCAAAATACTTTTATTTATGCAATAAATGCTTGTATGTTATAAGAGTAATTACAATGTTATTTTTCAGCTAATATTGTTAAGAATAAGCGAATAATGCACTAGAATTGCCTTTTTACGCAGTTACTTATTTACTTTAAGTATATAACAACGAAACAAAACGATTTGTTGCTTATTTGTGATGAATTATTGCAATTATTTGAGAGACGTATCTGTTTTATTTGTTAGGCAAGCTGATTCTATCGGATATTAATATGAAGTGATATTTAAATCGTTACAGACACCTTAAATCCGAATTAATTAATAGACACGCGATGTAGGAAAATAGTAACGCAGTTTTTTAATACCTATAAAATAGGGAAAAACACGCAATAAGTATATCACTGTTCACTCAAATAGTTATAACTGTTAAAAGCCATAGAACTGTATTACTTACGGTCTTTACTGCATATTACACACTACACTACTTAAACCTGGTACACTTTCGTCACAAAACAACTATCAACAATGAATACCACTCTTCGTTATTTATCCTTGCTCAGGTTTTTCAACCGCAGCGTTGTGACCACAGATTTTATGCGTAGTATCGCGGCAATGGCGTCGATTTCTCAACAAATTTTCTAATTATCACGTCGGGGTCACCAAAATGTATCCGCCGAAAGCTGCCTGGTGTATGTGGAGAAATAACACCACTATTTTGCTCGTTCTTTTTAATAGACACAATAACTATTTTACAATTATCAATAATATTTTATAATAAAACAAAATGGCGTGCTTAGCGCGCACGGTCGATAACGTCTCTGGCGCCGCGGAGGTCCGGCGCGGTGAGGCGGTAGCGGGCGGCGGGGTCGCGGCAGCGGCCAGTGACCTCGCACCTCTTCTCCCGCGAGTTCGTATATGTATTGGCGATGAAGACGACGTATTGGCGTTAACATGGTACCATGGATGGGGCTGATCTGATGATGGAGCCGGAAGGTGGCCATAGGAACTCTATAATAGAAAAAGCAATCCTACCGAGCTTGGGCTCTTTAGAATCGTCTCAGTAAGCTGATGGATATCCAAAGAAAAGTACAGTCGGCTATAAAAGCTTGCCACTAAAATGTCATTTTTGACAGAAACTTATTACTCGTTAAAAGCCTGTCGACTTTCGTGCCAGTTGTAAGCTCAGTCTTAAACCTGGTCGGGTTATAGCTATAATAAACTCAGATTAACATAGACTGTTAGCAATAGAAAGCACAGTGAAAGGTCTCCAAGATATAGTTACTATATCAAGCTATAATGTATGTTGCATTAAATCCTGTTACTCCTATCGGTTTCTAAGGAAATAGGTACTTTATATGTGTTTCATGCTCATACTAAGTACGAACAAATACAAAAATAATGGGTATTATTGTAACTACAGATGGCTCACTCTTTTGATCTTAACGGAAACCGCACGACACACGAATGAGTTTATTGCTTTGCAGCGCTCATAATTGGAGGTTCGTGGATTTCTCTAGATGCGCGTCAACCTACATCGATTGAGTGTGAAGTTTTAGTAGCTTTTTCTATATAGTGATGTAGAAAATGCTACCATAATTTCAATATTGGCTGAGATCTTGTCAGTCCTATTTCCTCCAAATATAGCTAAGAACAATCTCGACGGACAAGTCTTTCGATTCGATTAAACAAACCATACTCAAATTGGTTCATCCGTTTGGGAGCTACGATGCGACAGACAGACACACAGATGCACATGTTAAACTTATAACCCCTCTCTTTTTCGTCGGTGGTCATAGATGAGCATACTATAGGCCTTCCCCGTAGCTCGCCACAAAGTAAATGAGGATATCTGCAGAATAACCAAGGTTAAAGCCTGACCAGAAATATATGATTGTCAAGAGGGTGCTATTTATAAGATTTATATGGCAACAATTTTGCAACCGATCGCAGCCCACTATAATGATATTAGTTTAAATACCTGTCAGTTCCACTATGTTAACCTCGTAATATCATTTAATGGAATGCACTCTTATCCTGACTGTTTTTCGTGTAGTAAACACGTGTACCTACACTTTATTTATAATCTTACGTTCACGACTACAAATGGTATTCGGCATTTTCTTTGTTTTTTTTTTATATTTGTCTTTTAAAGAAACCACCACGAATGACATTGACATTGTTGACAAACCATCACAAAATCATCGCCAGTGTAAGAAATTAGTTCCAGTGAAATTCCGCAATATGGCGCATCCTCATATATTTCTGGTCAGGCTTTAACGACATAGCTCACCAAGATTGCACGGTTGAAGGGCAGGGCAGGAAATTTTAGCCAATTTTGATACAGGGTCGTTATAGGACACTTTTAGCCCGACTACGGTAGAAAAAGAAATAAGCGTACGAAGTTGCGGGCACCATTTAGTGTATATATAAATATCTGTAAATACACCAAGGCAACACACGCGTTTGATAGCTAACGCATGCAACTTATGAACGACGACTTACACAGTCGTAAATTACATAATATAGATATGACACTAATAGAGAAGGAAAAATCTTTTACATGTATATGTAATAATAATAATTGACGACGCGGTTGGCACAGTTTGCAGACACCTGCCTACCGAGCCCCGGGCTCGAATCCCGGCTGGGGCAAATATTTGTGTGATCAACTCGAATATTTATTCTTGGGTCATGGTGTTATCTATATATGTATTTATATATTATGTCTATCGTCGTCTAGTATCCATAGTACAAGCTTTGCTTAGTTTGGGACTAGATCCCCTTATATATTTTTTATAGTAACTAGTTCATTTATTTTTAGAAATACAATAGCTATCATTGAAGTCGGTGTTTTTTTGTGAAAATGTGATTTTTTTAAGCACTTGATTCGCGTATCAACGTGTTACGTGAGTCACTCTATATAGAAAACTAGCGACCCGCCCCGGCTTCGCACGGGTGCAATGCTGAAACATTATGCATGTATTATACGTGTAAACCGTCCTCGTGAATCACTCTATCTATTAAAAACATCAAAATCCGTTGCGTAGTTTTATTTAAGATCTAAGCATACATAGGGACAGACAGAGGGAAGCTACTTGGTTTTATACTATGTAGTGATTTATTTTATACCAACTTGTTCATTTGTTCTTAGAAGTGCAATAGCTACTCGTTAAAGTCGGTTGTTTGCTTATAAAAAGTGATTATTTTTAAGCACTTGATTAGCATCAACGTCTATGACTGTATAAAGAAATAGAGATAATAATACGAACGCTAGAATGTACTAGATTGTCAATCTAGCGGCTAGATCGACGCGTGCGCAGTGCAGCGTGGGAGATGATTTACAGTCGTAGCTCGCAGTAATTATCATTCTAATTTAGATGTGTAATAGCTAATTATAACTGGAGATAAAACTGGCGCAGTTTTGAGAATATTATTTTAGTTCTTATCGAGGAAATCGTGAGGGTCACACAAAGTTAAGAATAGAAAATGAAATTATTAATTTAACGTATAAGAAGTCACTGGAAGTGGATAGTAGAAGTCTATTGATATTGTAACGTTTTTAGGAAATCATAATTCATACTTTATTAAACCATTAATACAAAGATCAAAGCACAAAGAAAAAAATAAATCCGTAACCGTAAGATACCGAGATTAGAACCCAATACCTCTCCACCACACGCCAAATAACCTTTCGAATTTTTCCTTATGCTTTTCTGTGTCGATTTTGCATTATTTATTTGAAAGGCTTTACACCTTACACACGCAGGATCAGTCATCCCGAGGTACCGGGTTCGATTCTCGGTCTCTTTCGCCAGGTTACGCATCTCACCCCACCCACAGCTACGACGTCACAGACAGACACACAGATACACATGTTAAATTTATAACGCCCCTCTTTTTTCGTCGGGGGTTAAAATCAAACAGACGTTTGTGTCGCATATATTTGGGTACCGAGAGTAGAGACGAACACCAATCGATAACCAGGTCTAAATGTGGGCTAAACTCAAATAACTTCGAATACTTAACGCTTAATTACGATTGGGATAGAAAAGTTCGTTTGTTCAGTAGAGACTAAGCACTGCGAATAAACCAGGAGGAAAATCTTAGATTATTCGGAGGGTAACACTCAATTTTCCAACTTTACACGTTCAACATAATTTGAGACGATCGTGCCGATTATGAAATCTGAATCTTTACGGTAGCTGGCGCTACGATGCCACCCTAAAGCATGCAAGAAGCAACTGTTTGAAAAATCAATGGCTCTCACATCAGGTTCAGTGGTCTAATAGGCAGGACGCCCTTGTTGACCCGGACAGCCGCTGGAGACGCAGGTTCGAACCCTGCCTGAAACATTAAGTTTTTAGATTTTTCGCTTAATTGTAAACATTCAGTTTACACGTGAATAGTGTATGTGTTATAGTCAAACATAGTCAACCTGAGGTCTGAAAAGGTTATAGGGTAAATCGCCAATCACTGGCCACCGTTCAATAACTGGCCACCTCATACTAAAAATTAACTCTGTCTACCTAGAAACTGAACTCATTTTAGTATAACTTGGCCAGTTATTGAAGGTTGGCCAGTAATTAACACCTTATACTAAAATGAATTATGTTTGTAGGTGAACAGAGTTCATTTTTAGTATAGGGTGGCCAGTTATTGAACGGTGGCCAGTAATTAGCGATTTACCCTACTACGACGGTGGCAAACAAGCATATGCGGCCCGCCTGATGTTAAGCAGTTACCGCCGCCTATGGACGCATGCGACGCTAGGAGCATCACACGCGCGTTGCCGACCCTTTAAGAACCTATTTACTCCCCTCTTAAAGAATTGCATACTGCAGCTCCCGGGGGAAACATCGCCCATCGAACGCTCCGCATGATCCCCCTCCCATCTGATGAGCTCCCTCATTCCACATGCGGAGCGTTCGCGGTAGGAAATTCCTCTGGAAACACACAGTTCTCTACCATTTATTCAAAGTCCATAGTCCATACCCATAGCGGGTTTCTGCCTTTGACTAAGATATATATCTAATTCCAGGAGAGACCAATTTGTACAGTCAACCATTTAAAGTCTAACACAATTACAACTTAATGCGGGGTGACGCGATACAGTCCTGGAATCCCCGCTGCGCGGCGCTTCTATTTCTTCCCTGAGGAGCGGAAGATACCTAATGAACCTAACTAGGTTAAATGTGGACTGTTTCCAAGTGTTTGTTTTTAATGCGGCTTCGAAACAGCTTTTGAGTTTGACGTTTTACCAAAAACTTTATAACTTCTAGGTTAGGCCGTAAAATATGTCAGTGGAAGGCAGAAATTTGAATTTATTTCTAGGCCCAAAAGCCATTCGTCAAACCTAGGACAAACCATTCTGCGAACAGGCCAAATATCCGGCTCAAACTAACATATGTATCACCATCTCGAGATAACAGATGACACGTGAGCGCGACCTGCATGTCTGCAATTCGGTCTGTCACATTGTATTTATAGAGTCGCCGAAATAGCGACTGGCAGTAATCACTCGGCTATTCATAGACGATGTGGTTCAAATCGCGCGCTTGGGTTAACCTAGAGTTCTTGTTGAGTGGCGTTGGAATAGGTTTGAATGACACAGGACTACATTAAATGGAGCATCTAGTGGTGCCAGGACAGATTGAGGGCGGTCTCCAAACCAATGGACGGATCTGAAAGACAGCGACAGACACCAGCATTTCAGAGTGTTGTCGAGCAGCACTTCTAGCACAACTGTCACATTCGACTATTTCTCGCGCGAGATAATTACCTGTTTATTTCTGTGTAGTAATGTGAAAGAGTGACGGGTATCCCGCGCGACAAGAGTCTCCGAAGCCGAGTTATGCTAGGCGGGCTGGTAATAGAGTAAAGTGGAGACAAATCGCGAAGGCCGCCACTCGAGTCGAGAGGACCGAGGACGAAGATCACCCTTGTACGAATACATCATCATCGAGACCATGACCTCTCTGACAAGTGTGAGACGATTAGAAAGAAGAACGTTAAATGGGGTCCGGTCCGAGAGGACCATTAATGTACAATCAGTTGTCTACGTCTCACCTATTATTTTGTTAATACCTCGAGAAGTGGCGTCAGAATAGTATAGATGGTACGTAACACGACCACTCTGACAGAATGAGACGCCTAGAAAGAAGAATATTAAATGGGGTCCGGCACAAGAGGACCATTCAGAGATTCAAGAGTACAATCAGTTGCCTAAGTTTCACCTGTTATTTTGTTAATGCCTCGAGAAGTGGCGTCAGAATAGTATAGATGGTACGTAACACGACCACTCTGACAGAATGAGACGCCTAGAAAGAAGAATATTAAATGGGGTCCGGCAAAAGAGGACCATTCAGAGATTCAAGAGTACAATCAGTTGCCTAAGTTTCACCTGTTATTTTGTTAATGCCTCGAGAAGTGGCGTCAGAATAGGAAAGAACGGGCGTAATGGGACCGAGACTAAGACTGTGTCCCCTAAAGCGGAACGGAGAAAATAAACCAATGAACCAATCAGGCTGAGTCTTGTCTGAGCCCTAAGCTCTAACTGATGTGCCAACGGAAAATTTCCAACATTTCATAACTTCCACATGAGAAAATCTTGATAGAACCTCCTAGAGCTTACTGGGAGACTAGATCGATTCATGTGAAGTTGTCCCATTATCTGATATTTATAATAATGAGTATTTATTTGAGGAATATAGGTTACGATAAGCTGGTATAATTTAGAAATTAAATGTTCCACCATACTCTTACTAAACATGCCAATATAAAATCAAAGTTACTGTAACAGTTAAATAAAATAGTGGTGCCTAATAAAACTAGATAATAGTACATTACTGCAGACGCCGTGAAAGAAGGGCTTGCCGGGTGAGTAGGATAGTGATACGAAGCTGGCAAGCCCTTTTCACGGCCAAAGCATGTGTATAGTTCTTTTCTCAAACATATGCAATGAAATAAAAAAATACACCACTCAATAAGGGCTTGTGCACAAATCACGTGAGGTTCAATAGGGGGGGAGGGGGTCACGAAAAAATCACGATATATCACGTTGGGGGAGGGAGGGGTATAAGGAGACCTCACGTGTATTTTTCTACAGTGAACAAACTAAGAAAAAAATCTTTTTTTTCTTCGGTTTCGTTGAAAAAAAATCTTCACTTGTTAAATACTTCAAAATAGCGAGACTATTTTACGAAATTTTGGTGGAAAAAAAATACACATGAGGCAGTGAGGGGGAGGGGGCGTTAGCAAAGAACCTCACCAAATATCGCCAGGGGGGAGGGGGGGCCGAATAAAGAAAAGAAAGGGCCGAAAAAACCTCACGTGATTTGTGCACAAGCCCTAAAATATAATTCAGCTGTTTAACCTGTGCCTGATGCCATGTTTAAAAAAAATACTTTCCGGCCTAGGCCTTCAATTTTGTATGAAATTCCTTTACAGTCCTCTCGAGTTGTTTCGCCCGTAACGTGATACTTCGAAGCCTGTTATAACGCACGTTATGACGACATTTCATTGCATGTTTGAGTAAAACTTATTGTAATGAGAATGACCAGCTACTTGCGTCTCGAGTAAAGTTTTTAATTTAGGTTATTTCGATTATGTTGCAATAAACGGCGCAGGTTTATCTTTTTTTTTCTTGTGACTGGATTCTGCCAATCTTGCCAAGACATTACGCAATATAACGATAACGCGCAGTACATCAACTCAAGGCCGACCAATTATCTGACAGCATATTAATCGAGAATGTCTGGTTTCTGACCTACGGCCTGAGCCTGACACACCCACGACGAGACGTCAGACACGATAGTAACACGTTATTTTTATAGTAAAACTACGCAGGCGTACTAAATAGTTCGTATTAATGTCATTTTGTCGAGACGTGTCCAAATTATAGAGCACACACGCCGCAGCCCGCTGCGTGGTGCGGACGGTGTAAGAAAACCGAAGATGCAGTCAGTCTGTTGTAAATAGGGTTGCCATACGTCCGGATTTTTCCGGACTTGTCCGGATTTTCGACCCTTCGTCAGGATTGCGGCCGGACTTCGCAAGTGACCCGATTTTTAGAAATTCATTAAATTAAAAAAAAATAATTAAAAAAAAAAATAATATAAAAAAATTATATGATGCATTTATTACAATGTTTACACATTTTTGAAGAATTAAATGATAGGTAACTCAACAAAAACAAGCATTCAAATGTCTACTTTTTTTCATTAATATAATATTAAAACACAATTATAAAATCATGTATATTTATGATATTTTAAACAGAAGTCAGGGCTTAGGGTGATATCCGGATTTTTATCAGAACATTCATTTTTCCATATGACAATCCTAGTAAAATCAAGGTACAAATTAAAAAATAACTGTGCGCACGTTGGCAACCTTAGAGCATTAAACCAACCGGAGTAGCATTTGCCGTATATTTATAATTAAAAAGTCTGCCAAAACCTGAGGGAGGCGAGGTAACATATATCTAAACAATCTGCACACAAATTCAAAACTCACTTATTACGCACTCACACTAAAATAATACAACAACACTTATTTAAGTCGTCGCACTGGATGCAGGTCGCTTCCAACCGGTATACATGGAAGTCCAAAGGGGAGGCCTATGTTCAGCAGTGGACGTCCTATGGCTGAGATGATGATGATGATGATGATGATGATGATGATGATGACCGACGCTATTCTATAGTAAGACTTATTCAAGTGTCGGTCCGACCCAGGGATAGTGGCGCTGCAAACAGCTTTCATATGGCAATAATGTGCTTACGTCATATATTTGCATTACTAAACGTCAATAGCGGTTTGTCACGGATTATTCATTATCCAAATTCAATTTTTTTTTCACCGGAATGCTGCTCAATCCTTCGTTCTTCTTGCGAAATGAATACTGAATCCTATGGAAAAAACTTGACTTTCATCACTGGATAGTTTTGGCTTTATTATGCAAAAATGACTAAATTTGCGGATTATTTAGTCCTGTTTCCTCTTTGTCAGTGACATTCATCGACTTTCAACGTCAGTTACCAAAAATTTGTCGTGGCCAGTTAGATAAATTAGTACCATTAAAAATCCGCAATATGGCTATGTATAACCCCCTGTTGGGATAAACTTTTGACAGAGGGGAACACCTGTATGTAGTTTATATATGAGTGTATATTTAGTTATGTTTATCCATACTAATATTATAAATGCGAAAGTGTGTCTGTCTGTCTGTCTGTCTGTTACCTCTTCACGCTTAAACCGCTGAACCGACTTAGATGAAATTTGGTATGGAGATAGTTTGAGACCCGGGAAAGGACATAGGATACTTTTCATCCCGAATAAATTTTAGTGTTCCCGTCGGATGAGCGGGTAACACCGCGGGGCACAGCTAGTTTATGTATATTTTCATGTATGTTTATGTATCAATATATTATTATAGGTTTTAGTAGATTTTAATAATTTTTCAGTAGTTTTCTTGATTACTTTTTGCATCGCCTGCTCATCTTATTTAATTTACTTATATTAATCCGCTACCCAAAGGTTGTCTGGCAGAGATCGCTTTTTAGTAATATTGTAATGATAAGTGTTATCCGTATTTGTATTTCTTTCTTCTTGAGGTGTGCAATAAAGAGTATTCTATCTATCTGTCAATGGCTACCCCGGTTGGTTTAATGCTCTAAGTTGGCAACCCTAGAAGACGACGTGAGGAATACATGCCTAAATTGCCGTCTTCCATGATATCCGGAAAGCCAATATTGCCAAATTTGGCACCGTTATCGCTCGTGACGCATCGAGGGAGCACCGTCTTGGCACTGGTAGACGCTGGCATTTCGCCTATTCGGCCAAATTCATAGAGCGTAGATCCACGCGTGTTCTTAGAGAGTGTGACACAGCGGAATCTTGTAACCTTGGAATGGAAAAGGAAATCGAAATGCATTCTTAGGGTTCCGTACCCAAAGGAACCCTACTACTAAGCCTCCGCCGTCCGTCTGTCACCAGGCTGTATCTCATGAACCGTGATAGTTAAACAGTTGAAATGTTCTCAGACGATGTATTTCTGTTGCCGCTCTAACAACAAATCGTCTGTTGACAAGCAGAACTCACTACACACAAGTAGATAACAAATAAGGCCTGGTTCGTAACGGATTCGCCAAATTGAAAAATGTATAACTGTGTGCTAAATGGTTTAATTGACATAAATATATAATTTTATGTTAAAAACATAGTATATAATTATTATGTCATGACTATTTTTTAAATTCAACTTTTTCTCCCACTCCTGCCGCAATTTTTGTCGAATACCCTCCATCAGCCGTGTGACAGTGTCCTTAGCCACTTTCCTGCTCGCTGTGTTCCACTTTCTCAGGAAGTTTTGCTGGTTGCTGGCAGTCTTATCTGTCTTACGCAAGATTCCTTTGACCAGAGCCCAATATCTTTCGATAGGGCGGCACTGTGGAATATTTGGCGGATTCAGTACTTCAGGCACAATCTGGACATCATTCCTCTTGAGGAACTTTAGGGTATCCGTTGCATAGTGGACGGTTGCTAGATCTGGCCAAAATAAGGCCGAAGTATTGTGTTTTCGAATGAATGGTATTAACCGTTTCTTTACACATTCATTGATATAAATATCCATCTTGATTGTGCCAGTTGTGACATATGCACTGCTGCGATCACCGCAAGGGCAAATTGCCTGCCAAACCAGATACTTGGAGCCAAACTTCTCCATTCCTATGGTGGTTTCCGAATCTGGAGGAATTTCTCCATCAGCTATAGTATAAAACTGATCGCCAGGAAGTGTAGAAAAGTCCGCCTTCACATAGGTTTTCTTCATCAAAAATCAAGTGAAAATTGTCTGTACCCAGAAACCCATGCAGCTCTCGAGACCTGGTTTTGATGGCGAGTCTTTGCTTTCTGATGTTTCTGACACTTTCTGTTTCTTTAATATGTTCATAGCAGCCCGTTCCTTAACACGTCTCACCATTGACTGACTTGTAGATTTTTTTTAGCTATTTCCCGTTCGGACATGCTTCGATTTTTGCAAATCGTCTTAATGATTTTCCTGTCTAGTCCAGGATCAGGAGCACCACCGTGTTCTACGTTTCGAGGCTTCTGAGCGGTAGACAAGGTCTCAAAGTATCGTTTTAGAACCGTATCAACAGTTCTTCTTGGAATTTTTAATACTTTTGCGATGAAGGGGTTCGGATGCTGTTTATTTTCCATCCATTTGGCGATTATCTGCTCACGGCGTTCACGTCGATTCATGTTTTTATGGTTTTGTTAACTTTTACGCAAAAAAAAACCATGCTTACATAATTTGGTGAAAATAGTAATGTCAATGATAAAAACAAAAGCAGGATATCCGTCTTTACAGCTAGATGCTAGCATTTTCAATTTGGCGAATCCGTTACGAACCAGGCCTTACCTACTTAAAAGAAAGCTCGTATGTCAATATCAATCGACTAACTAGATACGAGGTATTGAAAAGTAGTGACAGAAATATTACTTAGTTTTGGTTGTCGCCTGGCGAATACTAAAAAACAGAATAAAATAAATATTAAAGGGGCTCCCATACAACAGACGTGATCGATTGCGTTAACTTTACACCTCATTTGTATCCGGCGACATACATACCAGGTGCAAACTTAACCCGACCAGTTAAGATGGGATAAGTATTTGTACGGAACCCTCGGTGCGCGGGTCAGACTCGCACTTGGCCGATTTTTATTATAATCTTAACAGCGCGATGGAGGATTGGTATGGCTGTACAGCGTCATCTGATGGTAAAAGTATTTTTATCCAATTTTGGTACAGACAGAGCTGAATATCTAAAGGATGGTTATAGGATACTTTTTATCCGACTACAGTAAAAAAGAAAGGTTTCACGTCGACGAAGATGCAGGCTGGGTGTGATAACCACGCATTAGATTTTGATCTCGCGTTATCGATATTATCGATGCACAAGGCCCTAGTGTTGTGTTTTTCAAACCTTTTGGTGTCACGGCCCAAAATGACCAATAAAATTCTTTCGCGACCCCCTTAAACCTAGTTTGTACGATTAAACTTGCAAATGTGCATGCTTGAAAAAATCTGCATTCCTTGTAGTCACGAGACTTTCTCGATGCTGATCCTCGCGACCCTGGATGGATATATGCCGCGATCCCCCTGGGGGTCGCGACCCACAGTTTGAAAAACACTGCACTAGGCTGTACATCAAATCATCCGTGCACCGAAAAGGCCACTGAAGCTGAAAATAGAGCTTACTCACCTAGCCGGCGCCTATTCACTCGCCTTGAAGATAAGAACTGACGCCAGTGCCCTTACCATGAGCTACTGTACTCGCGACAGTGTAAATGATTTGCATGGAGAATAGTAAAGCGCCCCTATAGCGGTTACTTTGTAGAACTACAATTCCCCATACAAATCCTTAACGCAGTCGCTAACAAGTACTGTAGAGATGTGTAGCTCACGAGTGAGTGATTCAAAAGAGCTATATCATTTGGTTTAGCTCACTAGCTCTTTCGCTCACTGAAGATTCAAGTAGCTCAGTATCTCATCTATCATCTCAGTATTACTCGCTCGCTCTCGCGTTTTTCTAATTGTTTCGTCTTTTAAATCTAGATTGTCTCTAGTTCTCTATTCACTCGTGAACGATATAGTCTAAAGATCTACTGAGCTAAATGAGTGATACATATCTCGGTGAACTAAAGACACATATCACTCTTTTCACTTTAGTGACACATTCTGCGCATCTCTAGAGTACTGTCACTGTAAACTCATGGTAAAGGGCACTGAATAAGCGTGTAACCGATGTCTTACCAATACAACAACTAATGAATCACAACTAGTTTCAAAAACTAATACACAAAACTTTCTTCCGCAAGGAAACGTGGTTTACGTAAAAAAACAAACAATATAAAAATCACCAACTTACATCTAACGTTCATTAAATTAAGCCTGCATACTAATCGCCAACTACTGTTATACGAATGCAACATTTTAACCGTAAACTAAACTTTGTTACAGATTATACCAAATTAAAATTGCCAGTGAATAAACTAAAGTAACTTGAATTAGTTTAAAGATCGTTGTCGTTTTGGCGGTAAAGCTAAGTTTGTAAAAGGAAAACCGAACAAAAGGGCGCGAAACAATCTGTCCAATGAAGCGTTCGTTAACTTCAAAACGTCGTATTTAATTAAATAACACCATTGTAAAAAGAACCTTAAGAAGAAGCGTGGATAAAGTTCATAATATATACAATGAAATAGGATGTGAGTTTGAAGTTAATTTGAAATTGGAATAAAAACGCATCCTTCCGCCTTCCGTGTCTATGGTCTTTTCGCGCGCTTTTTAATATAAAATGGCGGTTGGACCGTTTCAGCTTCAGTCTCGGGGTGAGTTTCATCCTTCGAGGTTCTATTGGTATCTTCTAAAAGTTTCTATCGGTGAGTTTTATTTATAAGATGACTCACAGTTTTTAATGAAAACAAAACAATTTATATGTAAATATAATATTGATTGCTCATTAAGAATAAAAAAAACTAGTTAACTTTAACAGTATTTTTCCATTATACATGCCGATCTGAACAAATAAATAGCATACTATACTTACTACAATAGTCACTTAGTAAATAAATATCGGGCAACCTCATACAAATATAGTACTAATAATCCTATAGACCTAGTCCCAAAGTAAGCTCTACTAGGTTTGTTTTATGAGCACTAGACTGCGATATACATACTTATACATACATATATAGATAAGAATATGCTTAAATACATAAAAAAAGACAACTCACGAACAAATATACGAGTCCATCACACAAATATCCCTGGGTATGTCGAAGCACGGATCAGTGCAAATCATTTAAAGCCTATATCTATGTACCTAAACATATTATTGAGCTTCAAATTGATTGCCAAATTTTTTACATAACATATACGAAGGGTTAAGATCCCTTGCCGGGATTCGAACCCAGGCCCGACGGCTCAGTAGGCAGCTGCAACACCACTGCTCTAACCGCACTTCATAATCTTAAACGGTCTCAATTGTACCTACTGTAATCGAATTTAATCACTCATTACCCAAATTGCAATATTAAGTGCACGAGCACTTAATAACACAATTGAACCAAAATTAAACTTTAAAGTAACCCATTTATTGTCATTAGGTACTCGTGGTTATGGTAATTTGTCCGTGTTTGTAACTAATGATAACGAATCATTTCCTTATTGGAGTATGATTTTGTTTTCATACGTAGCAGTTACACTTCAAATATTATTCTTTCAATGTTATGTAACCTGTTATGGATTTTAAGTAATGATAAAGATGCGTGACTCAGGTTATTCAGTCAGAATTGTATCTTGTATCAGAAACGTCAAGGAAAGACCCAACTTCCATCTGTGCCCCCGGAAACGCTCTACTAACATAGGCATTTTTTCGAAAAATACGATAAATGAAAATTATTTTCAATAAAATTGCAAAATGGCGTGTGAAAATTTACAAAACTTATTCTCTAGGTAGCATTGTTATTGATTACCTATTGATATTTATATAAATTTCATTTAATGGAAGAATTCGATTAGTATGTACACTTATTACATTATATTTTAGTATTCTAATATTCTTAATGCATGCATACCTCCACCCACAGACAACCCCCACTAGACGGAGCATGTAAGGCGACCCGCGCGCACCAACGATATGGTACGGCAGAACATTAAAGTGTGAACACGGCGGCCAACGTTTAGTTGCGTCCTTGTTTATGATCCATGCGTACGTCAACGAAAAAAGAAATTAAATAAATAACATGGTAAATTGTAGTGTTAAGTGGTGTAGAGAGACCTCATAAACATGGACGCAACTATAAACGGTGGCCGCCGTGTAGGTACTTTAATGTTCTGCCGTACCATATCGTTGGTGCGCGCGGGTCGTTTTACATATTGTGCCTTACATGCTCCGTCTAGTGGGGGTGGTCTGTGCCTCCACCAAACCGGGTTGAAAACGTATAAAATTTAGCCATTGATACAAAGATTAAAGCTAAAGAAAAATTTAAACACGTTAGACCGCTTGTTAGACCGGTAATCCAGAGGGTTCGATCCCCGATCTCTTCTGTCAGGTTATGCGTTTCTATTTTGCGTGCTCAATGGTTCAATATACTTGCCGGCTCATTTGTTACCTCCTTCTTATAACTTGGGACCCTTCAAACGAAGTGTGAAGTGAAGAAGCATCTCTCGGGCCAGCATGGCAGTGTCAACTGACAAGGCACCGTTAGTTTCTCGTCAGTTGCCATTGTGACTTGGGCTCCCCTTTTTGCTTACCATCAGGCGAAGTGGAGCCAGGAGGTGTGCAGTTATAAAAAAAATATACATATTTAAAAATGTGGCGTGTCTACGTATCAAAAATAATGAGACGGGCATTTTCGTGAGAAGGGATGCACTTAACTGTGACATAATTGGCATACGTTAAGAAATGTTAAAACATTCCACTTTTTTACTATTTTTAAGACACTATGAAAAAGTTAGAAACAAAATGGACGGAATTGACAAAATTAAGTATGATATTTTTGTCAAAAATCAACACATCACACAATCAAGTACTTAACATGAAAATGTTGATTACAAAATGGAAAATCATTAATATTTTCTTAATTATGTCATAATAAAGTGCATCCCTTCTCACGAACATTTTCGATTCCCATCTACATTTACCTGTTTCATAAAATGTACGTATAAAATTACAATTTTCAGCCATTTCTAAAGTTTAGCTCACAAAGCCACTAGCATGTCTCAGCATATAATGGACATAATAATAGTATACGAAAGCATTAAAGTATCATAATTCGAGCTCACATGTCGCCATAACGTGATATTCAATGATGTCGTTCCGCGAACGCTATTTTATGGACATACATAATATGATACTGTGCAGATAATAAATAATCGTGGCACTGAACGACCAGCGACGCGGTGACGGTTGAGTGAGAGATCCGAGCGCGGCATATGAGTGAGCGAGACACAATGCCCGCGCCGCTAAGACCGAGTTCGTTACGACTTTGCGTGACTGCGGCAGCGGTGTAGATACGTGTCTCGCTCACTCGTATGGCCGCCGCGCTCGGATCTCTCGCTCAACCGCTGGTCGCGCAATTTCGTGCCGTCTCCGTGAGAGCTGTCAGAAACTACTCGATTATTGTAAAGTTTTTATTCTATACTGTGGGTATAACGCATAACGTTTACTTTGTTGCAACTAAATGGGCCAGTCACTTTACTTAATATATTTTCTCAAACAGGCAATGAAATGTCCTCATAACGTGCGTTATAACAGGCTTCGAAGTATCACGTTTCGGGCGGAACAACTCGAGAGAACTGCAAAGGAATTTCATACAAAATTGAAGGCCTAGGCCGGGAAGTAATTTTTTTTAAACATGGCGATGGCGTCTGTGTTCATGAACAAGCTAATCATCCGGAAATTTTTGAATGAATGAATGTAGTTTATTCTCTTGAATATATTGTATACATAAACAGGTATTTCATACGTGTAATTGGGTCAATCAACTATTTTCTGCCACTCGTTGCCATGGTGATGCCTCTGGGTCACTTTTTAAAACTACGATTTTCCGTGGTTATATTTAGCAAAAGCTTTGTAATTTAAGCAGTTATAAGCGCATTCTTATGTAGACTATCTCCTGACAATACCAGTAATGTCAATTATCAACACTTTTCTTAGAAATGTAATCACTATTATCCCCTGGGTCACGGACAGAATAACAGCAAGAAAAAGTTGATTCACCCAATTACAAAAGCTTCCCAATATATTCGGCCAATGGGTACAGCACCTCTAACACAACTGTCACAAACGACTATTTCTCGCGCGTGATAATGGCCTGTCTCTTTCTGTGCAGTAATGTGAGAGCGTGACGAGTAGCGCTATGTCGTGCGACAAGAGTCGCGAAGCATATAGTTGTGCTAGACGGGCTAGCATGTGAAAATTATGACAGCAAAAAAAAAAAATAGTGTCTTTTTGGCCAAGCTGAACGCTAAAGTTTGTCGCTCAGTACAGTTTATCTTTTCGTTAGAGCGAAAAAAGTGCTTTCATAGCTCGTACGGAACCCTCGGTACGCGAGTCCGACTCGCACTTCACCGGCTTTTTTTCATTATTGCATGCCATATTGCGCTTTTTTATACAATTATAGTATGTTGTATATTAAACACCAGTCTATATTTCTTAGCATTAGAAGCAGACAAAGCCGCCGGCACGGGTAGTGTTACACGTGTCCATTTTTTGCCCAGTCCGTCTGTTGGAGTTCGTCGAACCGTTTGCAGAGTGAAGGACGGACGGACAGACACGTTTTTATCTATATTTGTTCAGTACAAACATTGAGGATATATTTGGGGAGATAATAGTTTGTGGCTCCGGGTAAAGTGGCGAGCTCTTGTGTCAGAGGCCAAGACTTATTTTGGGTCGCTGAGCCAGCGCAGTTAGTTAGTTAGTTAAACATGACTTGAACTGTATCTAGGCTCATTTTTTCAAAATGAGGATATGATACCGGAAATTTTCGAAAAACACATCACTATTATTAATAATATTCTTTATTGCACCACAAATAACAAAGAAATTCCAAAAACAAAATTGGTAACAACAGGCGGTCTTATCGCTAAACAGCGATCTTTTCCAGACAACCTTAATATCACAGAACCTAAAACTATTATTTTATTTGATCATAGATTTAAAAAAAAGGTGAAAGCAGCGTCGCAGAATCAGCCCTCAAATGTCGTCACCTTGTGAAAAAACTGACAGTCCCAACCTGAAAAAAAAAACAGATGTACAATTTCCATACTAAATTCATACCTGTGCTAACTCGGGGCACGTTCTAGGGATAGAATATCGATAAAAAAAATGTCGATATAATTAAATTAATATACTTGTGTGCTATTGAACATTCTCGATTCTATAAAGAGGTTCGATGTCATATCTGATCTGATACTGAGCTTCTTAAATTAAGATAATAAAAATATGAGGATGTCATTTCAATCAAAATGACAATTTACGTATATTATGAAAATTATTTTAAAATAAACATGTAAATACACGTTTTAATATGTTTATTTTTTTTATTTGAAAATGTGGAGAAATAAATAATATTTATTTATGTCGATGAAATTAGACGTTGACAGTAACATCGATATATTTTTTTTTGGATATAATATTTTGCTACGTTACTTTCGTATAGGTCCCGAGGTATGAAATTAGTAGTTCTTAGTAATAGTGCTATTGTATGATTTACTGCGATTGATTAGTTAGTTGTCGCCTAGACTTTTAGAATGAGGATGTTTTCAAATGGATTTTTAATCATAGATTGGGATATATTCGAAAATGTAAAAATGTGGTTATATTAAATTTTTTATCCTCTTTCTCTGAACACGACTGTACCAAGCTCCAGCGAATTAGCGTCCAATACAAATCCAACAAAATGACCGTAAAAGTCCGCAATAAAACACAAAACTATGTCTGAAATATATAAAAGAAGTTAGTACCTGTCACAATTGTTTTTTATCGATAAACATTATTTTATGTAACACGTGCGCATCTTGATACATTACCCTTGATATATCAAAGAATAAATTAACTATAGTTGCGCGTTATACTGGATACTTTCATGTTGCCTCACAGATGAAAACTAGAAATAAAATGAAATATATTTATGTGGCCTGAATTATTTTACATGGTAAACAAGATATGTATCCGGGATAAAACGATAACGACTTATATTTCTGTCAGCCGATTATAAATTACCATAATTTATGGTTGTTAATAGAAACATAAAATTTAATAATAATCATTCAATTAACTCGATCATAACTACAACAATAAAAAATGTAATCATAAAATGCAATGTCAGAAAACTAAAATATATGCCAATATGAGTAAAAAAAAACTAGCTACACAACATATAACTGGTACATATCTATTGCAAAGTATTACTCAAGCTTTTTCAATATGTCCACCTACGTTCTTCTAGAAAGGCGTAACTCTCTCGTAAATAGCTTTTTCTTTGATTCATATGTTATATTGGTATAAAACCTCACTGCCACTCTGCGCGCGTCTACTCTATGAGTAACGCTCGTTACGCTAAACTATAACGCGTCGTTATCCGATTGATAAGCAGAAACTGTGCGCCGGCGCACGCGCCGTTCGTTTCGTTCCATATTTGAAATTTAAATTCGTATTCGTTTGCTTTTTCTTCAGTTAGTTTCTCTTGCATTCCACATTTGAATTTGAAGTGTTCTTTATTAGTGGCCAGCATCTACTTGTAAGTACTTTTATTAACACGCTTTTATTAGCTTGGGTTGTAACTATGTATGTATGTATGTAACGGAATCTTTGAGCATAATTTTCACCAGTTTCCACAAGTCTGATTAATTTGAAACTTTGCATACGTATCAGGGACCGATGACAATGCAATAATTTGATAACAGTTTCCCATTATCCTTATTAGGACCGCCAGGATATGCGAGAGAGTGCAGTCGCATATCCAAGTCAATATATATATAGAGTTGCTAAAACTTACACAAAATTAAAGGTAAGCCGTTACTTTGCCAGTCACGCGAAATTATCTACAATGTTTATAAATATTTTGTAACTGAGGCCGACCAATTTAAAAACATGAGAATGTTAATAATAATAATAATAATAATATCCTTTATTGTGCACCACATGAAAAAGATTAATACAAAGAAATAAAGCAACGTTAAATAGGGTAACAACAATGTAAGTAATTACACTTTTAGTCGATCTTTAAACCCACATTTAAGTATTCTAGTAGTATAACATCAGTAATAATATACTTATATATATATATATATAAGTATATTATTTTTCCCCAACAAGAACATTATAGCAAAAAATATATATAATTACATCGAGTTTTACAGCTCTATATATTCCACGTAAAATCAAAACAAAACAACAATAAAGTACTTAGTTCTAAATTCAAATTCTGATGAACGATTAATCTAGTAATTGATGTACATGGAAATAAGCATTCGTTTGTATTCGGAAATGCGATGATTGCCGATGTGCATTCTTTATCGCCGTTTACTGTACTCTTTCGCTCGGGCACTTGGTACTATGGAGTGTAGAGACTCTGTACACGCCATTTTTGGTACAGTACAACGGAGATAAAAACAAGCTATTAAATGAAATTAATCACTTGAAAGCGAACCTGGAATGTATATTTCAACGTTAATAATCTTCATACTACTAAACACAAACAGCACAAACTATTTAATCAAACATTTATTATATTAGTAAAATAGAGTTTAGCACGGCTTATGTTTTAAACATTCGAAAATTACTCGAAGCGAACTGTCAAACGCGGTAGAGATGTGCCACTAGCGCGCGACAACTAGTGTTGCTCCACGAAGATCGGTTTCTTCATCTAACAGCTCGGCCATCCTGCAGTCCTGCGGTCCCCGAAGGAGATTACTATCTGCTTGGCACGTCAGCACAGCTGCAGGCCTGCTTCAGGACTTCACCGATGATCTTCGACATTTTAGGCAAGTGATTTTAACGCTGTGAGGCCCCGAAGGCAAGCGTTAAACAGAGTTTAGAAGGCCCCAAAGGAAGGACTGAAGATCCGATAGAAAGGCCCCTTGGGCAACTTTTAGGTATTATGATTGGAATTTAGGCCCCGTAGGCAAACATCTGGTGATTGGCGTATGTGTGCTGTAGGGCTCCGAAAGCAAGCACGGCTATAAACGCCATGTAGGCCCCAATAGGCAAGCGTTTTATGGTTGAAATTGTGCTATATGGCTCCACAAGCAAGCACAGGTGAACGCTGTGTAGGCCCCATGGGCAAGCGTGACGATAGGCTTAGGCTCACAGATACAGGTGCTATAAGGCTCCGCAAGCAAGCACTTAACTAAACGCTGTGTAGGCCCCGTAGGCAAGCGTGATGATAAGTTACAGATATAGATGCTATAAGGCTCCGTAAGCAATTATTTAACTGAACGCTGTGTAGGCCCCATAGGCAAGCGTTATGATAAGTTACAGATATAGATGCTATAAGGCTCCGTAAGCAATTATTTAACTGAACGCTGTGTAGGCCCCATAGGCAAGCGTCATGATAAGTTACAGATATAGACGCTATAAGGCTCCGTAAGCAAGCATTTAACTGAACGCTGTGTAGGCCCCTTAGGCAAGCGTTATGATAAGTTACAGATATAGACGCTATAAGGCTCCGTAAGCAAGCATTTAACTGAACGCTGTGTAGGCCCCTTAGGCAAGCGTGATGATTTAGTTACAGAGATGTGTGCTATGAGGCTCCATAAGCAAGCACTTAAGTGAACGCTGTGTAGGCCCCGTAGGCAAGCGTTTTATTTTATAGGTGTTGTTGATTAAGCATTGAACGTGGGCCCCTGAAGCATACGTTCGTCACGATAGATGAAACATAATGAATAGGATGGTAATCAATAGAAGAGCAAATCACGATTGCTCCGTCAGATCTTCATCAGATGAGGAGTCTCGGCGTCTATTATGCCATATCTTAATTTTATCACGGGAAACTATATTCCGGTAGGCCCGTTTACCCTTCGTGTACGATGTGACCTCATAGCGATCGTTAGGTAGCAGAGCTGTAATCTTGTATGGCCCTGAATATCGCTGGACGAGTTTTCCGCTTGTTAGACCAGGTCGCAATATTTTTCGCTCTACCATAACTAACTGACCCATGAGTAGAGGTTCTACAACTCGCCGATCTTTATCGTAGCGTATTTTCATCTGATCTGCATTTTTTTCGATAGTTCGTGCAGCTTCGTCTCGAGAAGTTGACACGTCTACATTGTAGACTTACCCTTGCAATTCATTTGGTAAACGAGGTCTTAAACCACACAGCAACTCTAAAGGTGACTTGCCTGTCCCTTGGCTTACAGTCGAATTTAAACCCAATTGAACCTTTGGCAAGTAGGCATCCCATCCTTTTTGATTATCGCCCATGTGAGCTGACAGAGAACTTAAAATCGTGCGGTTCAAACGTTCGACCTGTCCATTCGCCCGTGGCGACGCCACTGCGTTTAAAACATGTTTGATTGTGTTATTGTCGCAAAATTGTTTGAACTCCTTGCCCGTGAATGCTGTGCCACGGTCACTAACAATACGCTCGGGATATCCAAACGTTTGGCTCAGTTTATTTAACGCGGTAATTACTCCTTTGGCATTTGCTGTAGCAACGGCTTCTAACCACACGAATTTAGTAAATCCGTCGATGATCGCAAAGATATACGTCTTTCCATTGGTTTTGCAAAAAGGGCCCAGGTGGTCCACATGCAAAGTGTGAAATGGGACGGCCACAATCTCCTTTTCATGGAATGACACTCGGTACGGCTTATAATTTATAATTTTATCTTCCATTAGCTTTATGCTCATTACTACACTGCAATTTCCTAATGTCATTCCATTGCCGGAAAAGCAGTGCTCATACTTTGTTAGCAATTCGTTCAAGGACGTCTTCTGATCTTCATTTAAATGATCACCCAAATTAATATAATCGTAACATTGGTCTTGCAATTCTGCTCTGACAACACAGTCCTTTTCTTTTAATTGCAGTCCGGTTTGTCTTGTTAACAAGTTTTATAAAAGCATGACCATCAAGTAATTCAACGTTATCACCTATAACATCCTTTTCACATAATGGTTTTCTTTGTTCGCTCTGCTTAATACACATAACACCATCAGCAACAGGATCTGGTCTCACCAACACTTTGTTGACTCCAGGGGTAAGTTTTGTATCAGTTTGTGGATATAACCATATCTTGCCAAAAGAATCACACAATTTGGTCACTTGAAATGCCATTTTATTTTCATAAATGTTGAGCTCAGTTGGAGTTTTTACAACAACTACATCAGATGATTCTGTGAAAGTCTGTCCTATATAGGACATCAACTTCTTGTATGTTATCTTGCACAACGTAGAATTACCTTCTCCACACCATCAATTCCTGTCTGAGAAATCACAGCATACACTTTGGGACTTTCATACTAAACGGTTTTGTGGACCTGTTCTGGACTTCTTCCTGCACTCCTCTAGTGTGTGACCATCAATGTTACAGAAAGAACAATGTTTGCTCTGATTTTTCTTTTCGAAACATTCTGCTTCAGTATGACCCGGCCTTTCACAAAACAAGCATTTACGGTTCTCCTTGTTTTTATGCATTTCAGTGATATCCATTGCTTTGCGACATCTGCTTGCTTTGTGACCAGGTTTGCCACAAGAGAAACACTTTGTCAACCTGTCTGGTCCATGAGAATTTTTCAATAAAGTTTCAGATTTGTCTTGCTCTTTGCACGCAGTTGAAATGTTAATACTAGCCAAGTACTGAAGTAAGGAATTTGTGTCCCGACACCCAGCTGATTTTGCGCCAATTTCCCATAATTGATTTCCAAGTGTACCTATGACTGCTTCAGTAATGATCTCATTGCTTAACTGACATGACATTCCAATCCCGAGTTTTGTATAATAAAATTCAATAGGGTCTTCATTAGGCTTCCTGACTCGGTTCACTAATTCTCTTATTTGTGTCAGTTTATTTTTAGTGAAAGGGAACGCTTTTATCAACTTTTCCTTCCACTCGGCCCAACTCATTTCAAATGATGCCTGGTGCTCATACCAACTCTTTGCATAGCCACCAAGTTTAGAAGCACAGTTACAAATTAATGTGCGTTCGTCCCAACCATGCATATTGGCCATTCCCTCCAAGTTCCGCATCCAATGATCAACAGAGACCTGAGAGGTCTGCGGATCGAACACAGTTATGAAATCATTGCGAGCCATGTAGCGAACTACGGATGGCTGGGATGTATTTCCAGGATGTAGCTGGGATGTATTCCCAGTATGTGGCTGGGATGCATTTCCAGTATATGGCTGGGATGCATGATAATCAATATTCTTCCTCAATTCTCTTATCAGCCCCTCTAAAGCTTCTATCCTAGAGCTTTTCTTCTTTAAATTCTTTTTATATTTTTTACTCCTTTTTGTATGCTTCTTCGCACCACTTGAGCTTGAAGAGGAACTACTTGTGGAACTAGGAGATTCACTTGAAGAGGAACTACTTGTAGAACTAGGAGATCTACGTCTCTTCTTATGCCGACCCATGGTAACACAGTATAATCACAAAATAATATAGTTTATGTCACAACTTGTCCTTTTTTTAAATTTTAAAGTCTGTACACACCAAAATAATAAAAATTAAATAAACTTTTAAAACAGTCTGTAATTGTTTGCCTTATTTTTTTTATATATAATGTGTCCATTGATTGTCACTGTAGTTAGTCTTAATTTGCATTGTTATAACTTTACAACGTCCCTTTAAATAATATGAAATAAAAATCACAGTCTATTTATAACAAATAAATATGGATGGATCTCACCAGCTTTGAAGCATATGAAGATTGCAAGCAGATAAAGTAACATGCACCACACCCTGCTGGCCTCCGGGATTATAACCAAATCGTGCAGCCTTGGTTATCTCACCCAAAACCGCAAAATCCAAAAGACAAGCTGATGTATCTGGCGCGCAACTTTTCACAACTTGTTAAGAACGTAAATGTTTCACGTCACACAAAATGTTCAACAATATGTTATATTTGCACTAAAAGGATTAGTTAAGCATATTTACAATAAAAAGCATCCATTTTGCAATCGACAGTCAACTGTTTTTTCCACTTTTACAAACAAAATGTTACAGTTCACACAAAAGTAGTTTTTTAACAAAAATCACACCAATACCGTACGAATCACTTTAAGAGCGCAAGTTAATCTCACTTCTGAATACTATTAAACACAAACAGCACAAACTATTTAATCAAACATTTATTATATTAGTAAAATAGAGTTTAGCACGGCTTATGTTTTAAACATTCGAAAATTACTCGAAGCGAACTGTCAAACGCGGTAGAGATGTGCCACTAGCGCGCGACAACTAGTGTTGCTCCACGAAGATCGGTTTCTTCATCTAACAGTACAATCTAAAAATTTGATTTATCTCAGAAGAAATTCGTTTAAAATTAGCCTTTTCTTTTTCAAAGATATTTAAAATCTCAGCAGAAATATTAATTTTCTATGTGGAGCAGGCACCGGGAAAATATTCCTCTTTAATCTATTGAAAAATCAAGTGAACCGATGTTATGGAAAATCGGTGGTAAAAGTTGGTGCTCTAACTGGAGTTGCAGCACGGTTGATCAGTGGGTCAACGCTACACCGTCTGCTAAAGCTACCAGTACAAAAAGATGGAGTAATTGTATGCCACTTCTTACTGGTAATTATTTGAGAGGAATGCGTCAATTATGGCAAAATGTTGAGTTTTTGTTCATAGATGTGGTACCCTATGAGATGCTTTGTATGATCGACTCTCGTTTGCGACAGCTGAAAACCTCAGACGCTAGTTTTGGAGGCATAAACGTGATTCTCTTTGGTGATCTAATGCAGTTGTTCGAGGACATCAAGTTTTTCAACAACCAGAACACATGAAGCCAGCTACACATTTGTGGCGACAGTTCGGTCTGATTGAACTTAAACAAAATATGCGTCAACAAGGAGACACGACATTTATAAATGTGCTTAACGCCCTTAGAGTTGGAGAAATGACGTCTAGGCATCTTGAAATTCTACTTGAAAAAGTTTCAACATATGCGACTAATGAATTCTCAATCGAGAGTGCACTAAGGAACCAACGAATGATCAGACACAACGAAAAAGTTCTCCAGAGTTTTAAGAATAAAGGGACAGTTATTTATACAATAAAAGCACAAGACCAACTCATTGATGCTACTCGAAATCTAGGTAGCAAGGACTTAGATTCTGTGATACCTAGTGATATTAATAAAACCGGAGGTCTTCCGAATGTATTGAAAATATTCGTAGGAGCTAAAGCGATGTTGAGGACGAACATTGATGTGTCGAAAGGTTTAGTGAATGGCAATATGGGTTTTATCACAGAAATTATCTGGCCAAATTTTCGCAGAGGCCAACTATACGCGGAACACATCCCGTCAGCCCGTATCGATTTCGAATCAGATGGTGTGCACATGATTAAACCAATATCGATACAGTTCCCAGCGAAATACAGTTATGGAACTGCTGAGAGACGAATGTTGCCATTAATCCTGAGTTGGGCTTCGACCGTCCACAAGATGCAAGGTTGTACAGTCGATCATGCAGTCATTTATCTAGGCTCGCGACTGTTTGCTGCTGGACAAGCTTATGTAGCACTTAGTCGTGTAAGATCTTTAGACGGTATTCGGATTGAAGAACTCGATTGTTATAAGTTAACAGGAAAAACCCCATGCAACAGTGAAGCTTTGAATGAAATAATGATGAGATTGCGAAATAATTTGTGAGAAATTTCAATACCACATGTCAACAAATAGCTAATTGATAAATCGAACTAAAAAATTAAAAATAAATAATAGTTTAAAAAAACTAAAAAACACGCTTTTATAGCTAACCGAACTAAAAATTAGAAAATAATTTTTAATTTCAAAGAGTTTATAATACAGTAGTAGAAGATCGAACAATCAATCAGAATTTATCACCTCAAAATAAAATTATAATAAAGTTTAAGTTATTAACAAAAGAATTCAATTCAGAGTAAAAAGCGTGGGGTGCTTTTTACTAATTTTCTAGATAAATTCTGATTGATTGTTCGATCTTCTACTACTGTATTATAAACTCTTTGAAATTAAAAATTATTTTCTAATTTTTAGTTCGGTTAGCTATAAAAGCGTGTTTTTTAGTTTTTTTAAACTATTATTTTTTAAATAAATAACTATTTTAAACATTGAAAACAGTGTTGCGACTCGTTCGTTTTTTGACGTTGTGGTTTCTGTGCTGTAACTTCTTGCATATTTGAGCGGTAGGTATTGGATCAGATTAGATTTGTTTCACAAATATGGCACTTCATTATGAAACACACCAAACACGATTGATTTGTGATTTATCATGTATCCATTTCTTTATAAATTGATTTACAATAAAGCTAAACAGGCGATTTGATTTTGATTTGATTGTGTTTGTTACATTATTGTATTTACATTGAAAATATTTGTTTTCCTGATCGAGTATAGTGCCCCATTTATGAAATTGCGACATTTGCCTGTAGTTTCGCAAATATGTGAGGTACGCGGATGGACTAAAAATCAAAATGTGCGTCTGTCAGAGGGCTTCATACTGCAATTGGAATTCCCAAAATTGGTCGGTTACTAATTGAGATTTTCTAAAATTTTACAAAATTTGAAAATTTCGCTGACTTGGATCGAGAAGTTCCCCATATATTTATTTTTGAGCGCGCTATTCAGGAATCGGAGAAAAATAATCTCGAGATTGAATTAAGCTACAGTTTGAGCCATCTTAGGAGGCGGGCGGACATAAAATGTTGGTGCGTTACACGCGAGGTCAGAAAACAAATTTGTCAAATTTATATTACCTATATTAATATTTATCTATATATATAAAAGAAGAAGTCCTGACTGACTCATCAACGCACAGCCGAAACTACCAATGTTAGAGAGTTGATTTTTGCACAGTAGGCTACTTTTATAACGTGAGCTAGGGATAAGAAGGGATTTTTGGAAATACCTCCCCTAAGAGGTTTAAATAGGGGTGCAAAGTTTGTATGGGGTACAAGTTTTTTTTAAATCTAGGAACTTGAAACTTTGTTAAAAGGTATTAAAATAAAATGGAAGAAAACTAATTTCAGCGTTTTTGAAAATTCACCCTCTAAGGTGGTAAAAAAGGGGTTAAAAGTTTGTATGGAAATTAAGAATCTTTTTAAGCGCGGGACTTGAATTTTTGTGTAAAGGTACACTATTAGAATACAAGAAAAATAATTTCAGCGTTTTTAAAAATTCTACCCCTAAGGGCGTTAAAAAGAGGATGAAAGGTTGTATCGGGTATAAGTTGTATTTTAAGTTAGGAATTAGAAACTTTGTAAAAAGTTATTTTATTAAAAGATAAAAAAACTCATTTCAGCGTTTTTGAAAATTCAGTCCTGAAGGTGGTGAAAAAGGGGTTGATAATTTTTATGTAGACATTTTTTTGAATGCGGTTCTTGAAACTTTGTGTAAAGGCATTATTATTCGAATCAAATAATTTATAAACGTCGTTCTTAAACTCATCGAATTTAGTAAAGTTATTCGTTCGTAGATGTACCTGATTTTATAATGATACCGCGTAATTAGAGCTAATTAGCCAAAAGTGTGATTTCAAACGCAATGTAAATTGTTAAATGAATAAATACTTATGACTTATGAAAGAATATATAAAAAAAGGATTTAAGAGCGAGTCGGACTCGCGTACGAAGGGTTCTTTACTATGTATTTCGTAAACAACTGCAAAAAAAGCACGTTAAGCAATTTCAACATTACTTAGATCTGAAAATAATAAAGATGTAAAATTTTCAAGATAAAGGTTCCACGCGGACGAAGTCGCGGGCAACAGCTAATAGTCTATATATATAAAAGAAGAAGTCCTGACTGACTCATCAACGCACAGCCGAAACTACTAATGTTAGAGAGTTGATTTTTGCACAGTAGGTTACTTTTATAACGTGGGCTAGAGATAAGAAGCGATTTTGAAAAATTCAATCCCTAAGGGTGTTAAAAAGGGGTGCAAAGTTTGTATGGGGGAAACTTTTTTTTTCAGCTAAAGACTTGAAACTTTGTAGAAAGATTACTTATTAAAAAACACAAAAAGTTCTTTTAGCGTCTTAGAAAATTCCACCCCTTAAGGGGTTAAATAGGGGTGCAATGTTTATATGGGAGAAACTTTATTTATTGAACTAGAGAGTTGAAACTTTGTAGAACGCTTACTTCATCAAATACAAAAAAGTGATTTCAGCGTTTTGAAAAATTCTGCCCCTAAGGGGGTGAATTAACTAAGAATAAAATTCCTTACCTACCTATTTTAATATCTTTGTCATCATCAAAAATCTACGCGGACGAAGTCGCGGGCGGCCGCAAGTATCATATAAATGTGCATTTCTAAATTTTATTGTGTATTTCTAAATTGCATTTTCAATGCCTTTCATAGTTACGCGTAGTGTGAGATTTGTAGTTTTTTCTATACTCCCATTATACCTAATGAAGGATTACTAATAACATCGGCAAGTCATCGTTGTTTTCGTGTGACGCTTGTTTGTATTTTTACATTTGATTTATTTTTATGTTATGAACTCGATCGGGCAAGTTTTTTACGAGGCGACTTTACGTCTTTGTTTACGTTACGCTGGCTTAATAATTCATCAATCAATTATAGTTTTGTCGAATTATGCGAATTCTGAAAACAATTTTAAATTTGCTTTTGGATTGAAAAATGGCGTACATTCAGTCCCTTTACGATTGTGTTTTTTTTTATCTTCGTTTCATGATATTAAGCTTTTTTTATTCATATCACTACAGTATGTATGTAATTTAAGATTTCTCATGTAATATTTTTCTTGTTGGTGTGTAATAAAGTGTTGTTGTATTGTATGTTGTAGCATTTAATATCACGAAAAAATCACGACAGATCACGTTGGGGGAAGGAGGGGTATAGGGTGACCTCACGTGTATTTTTCTACAGTGAACGAAAAAAAATCTACAACAACAGTGTATACTTTTTCTCGGTTTCGTTAAAAATATATCTTCACTTGTTAAATGCTTACCTCAACATGGCGACACTATATAATAAATTCTGGCGAAAACAATACACGTGAGGCTGTGAGGGGGAGGGAGGGAAAACAAAGAACCTCACCAAATATCACCTCACGTGATTTGTGCACAAGCCCAAACGTTTCTTCCACGAATATTTTAAATCTGAGATCACTTATCCTTTCTCATCCAAAGTTATGCAAGCGTCCGTAAATCAATTTTATCTTAATACTAAAAACAACCAAAGGCTTTGATTCAAATCTAGAATATTCTTAGTAATACCGTGCGACCCACAGTTTATCATTGAAAATTGAAGCTTATTCCTAACGGCTGAAACTCAGTATTATTCAGCATCGTCAAAGGAATTTGCAAATGTTTTAAAAGATTGACGAGTCTGATAGTAATTTTCAGACGATCTTTGTTTAAATATAACATTATATTTTTAACCTTTTTGCCTGCCATACGATGAAGCAATTCACAGTACCCCTGGCGCCACAGCAAAAAGAAATATCGGCCAAGTGCGAGTGGGACTCGCGCACGAAGGGTTCCGTACCATTATCTGTAAGTTTGTTGTATGGGAGCCCCCCTTAAATATTGATTGTATTTTATTTTTAGTATTTGTTGTTATAGCGGCAATAGAAATACATCATCTGTGGAAATTTCAACTGTCTAACTATCACCGTTCTTGAGATACAGCCTGGTGACAGACGGACGGACGGACAGCGAAGTCTCAGCATGTTGTGACACCTAGAGACTTTATACATCTCTGGGTACATTTAATATTTTAAATTGATCGTTTTAATTTTATTTTAATATTCCTACCTAACATTGATTTGGAGTATCTATATATCTCCTATACGTGTACGCATGTAATAATTAGTTATAACACTAATGTAATGTAATTGTTCTAAGTATTATTTACGAAAAAATGACTTACTGTTGAGTTTCTTTCGGCTTTCTTCTCAACAGCGGTCTCCTCTTGCGAAATGCCGGTAGATTCACAATCTGACTTGTAAAAGTGCCCTTGTGGCCTACTTACTGAATAAATTATTTCATTTCATTTCAGTAATAGGGTCCCGTTTTTACCCTTTGGGTACAGAACCCTAAAAATAAGGCGCTCCAAAATCAACAGGGGTTGAGATATATGCAGCGCTTTGAATTACGAAGTTTTGAAGAAGACAAAGCGCATTCAGCCTCATAAAAGGATTCCTACAAAATCCCAGATACAATGATATTCTTCAATCTAACAAAACTTGTATTTCACTACCCCCTACAGGAATTTCTAATTTTACACAGGAATGTATAATTCCATACATTGATCCTGCACCAACTGCTAGTTTCTGTTTGACCCTATGGTTGACTGGTAGAGAATGCCTTATGGCATTAAGTCCGCCATTTGTACTCTTACTTAAATAATAATACATTTGCTTCCTCATAACGACGATAACGCTTTGAGCTGTAACGACTAACCAAGGTCATGATAACTTCATCGGTATTCGGTACTAATCAAACGTCAAACATGTCTGAAAGTTTGAATAACTTTTTCTTTACTCGGGCTTAAGGAGACCATAAATATAATATATAAATTCATATATAGAATCTCTCTGAATGAACTCCTCCGTACCTATATATTTACTAAAAAGTAAGACGACATTACATTGCCGTTGTCTAGTAAAAACCATGGGTTCAATATTAAGATTAATTATACCCTGATCGGTGAATAATATCCCTGGGTCACTTCACAAAATGTCATTGGCGTATCTAAGATTATTTTTCAGACGGGGCCTGGGTGGGGGCCTGGACATGGCCCATGGAATTTCCATCGGTAACCCAACATCCTGGGGTGGGCACTAGACCATATTGGGGTAGACACGGCCCCCCGGCCTAAATTGCTTAAAGGCAAAGTTTTGATACGAAAAAAAATGTTGGTCTGCTGGGTCATGACCCAGGAACAAATATTCGAGTCCATCACACAAATATTTGCCCCAGCCGGGACTCGAACCCAGGACCGCCGGCTCAGTAGGCAGGTGCTCTACACACTGCGCCAACTGCACCGTCCTAATCGCAAGATAGACATAGAATACTTCTTATCAGACTACGATAAAGAAAATAGTTTGACGCGGACGAAAGTTATCTTCTAGTTTCTAATAATATATGACATGTTTCTGCTTTAGGTACGGTTACGACCTAAAAGAGTATAATTAAAATTTAGCAATACTGCAGTGTCGTCCCGTTTTCTTAGATTGATTAGAAAGGGACGACACTACAATTGACACTTTTTAATTTCTTCATTCATATCGTATTGTATAAGTACCTATTTTATTTTGTGCACACTTTTTGTAGCCACTTCATTACCATTACGGGAATCGCTAATTTTCCACACTAAAATATATAATTCCATACATTTCCTTCCTCGTAACGACGATACAGTATTGTAACGACAAGCCAAGGTCATGCATAATGAATTCATTGACACTATCAAACACGAAACATGTGTCTGTAAATTCGAAGGAAAAACCCCGTCGGGTAAAGGTCTCCCTACTACGGATTGGCAAGTTGCTAAAAAGCGCACATTTCCGGAAAATTCTGGAAACACTTACAAAAAATCAAAGGAACATTGTAGTTGGGAAATTTCCGTGTGGAAAGTTTCGCAATTTTGGAAACATTCGGTCGCCACATCATTACTCCAAACACAGACTAAGTGGCAGTGGGACTACATTGCTTGTAGAACCTATGGCCGTTGGGGCAGAAAGGTTCATGAGTGGCGACCGCGGGCCGCCAAAAAGGTGGACCTGCTTAGGATGGTGGGCAGGAATTGGATGAGAGCGGCAAGACCGATCGTTGTGGAGAACTTTGGCTGAGGCCTTTGTCCAGCAATGGGCGTCTATCGGCTGATATGATGATGATGATCATTACTCCCTCTACATGTCTAAGACTCCTGATTAGATGCTTCTTCCGCGCAGTTCTTGAGGAACGTGGCCAGATCGTCCCACCATTCGCTAGTTCTACTCCTGTTCGTCTGCACCCACTTAACTCACTTTTACTTGTAATTTAGTTCCACCTGTACCATTGTCTCTATATCTATAATCACATTTGGCAAGTCGAGGTGACCCACTTACTCTGGTGGCCTAGCTTGCATATCTTGCCGCGACTTAACGTCTCACGTCTTGCTCGCACTGTATTGAAAGGAAAGTGACAGGGAGTATTTAGCGCGATAAAGAATCGTGTCACAGTTATGCTAGAAGCACTGGTCTAATTGATTCAGTATGTGCTAACCTAGTATCGACACTATGCAGTGGACTACGAAAAACGAACGAGGATTTGGACAAAAACAAAGTAAGCAGCTGCATTTTACTGCATTTTATTTAGATTTTATAGCTTGATTCTGTAAAAAAACAGTCACCTTAAAATATTTCCTCTAAATTTCACCATAAAGTATAAAATTACAAGCATATATCATTACAACAATCCCACAAAAATACCCCACCAAAAACCCACAAGAAAACCGTTGTAATACCACAATCATCGCCATTTTCTATACAAGCCATACATCGTAACGACGCGAGCGGCGTTAAACGAAAACTCGACTCACGAAGCTATAAATATGCCGTGACGTCATACCTAATGCGCAAACGCAGCTTGAACCGCGCAAACCGAAAGAAACCTTATACATGTGCAGATAAAGTCACTTTCAGTGTGATCCCACTTCTGATATCAGAACAACGATAAATCAAACGAATTTCCACTGTATGATTCAGTTTCACGACTTCAAATGAAATGATAAGGGACTCTATTAACACACTTCGGGGATCTGATGCAATTTTGACTTTGGTGTTGTGAAATTGTGGTCGGTTTTTGGTTGACCGACGTGTAAATGTGGAGTTATGCGTTGTTTGTGTTCGTTGGGTTTCAGCGCGTTATAACGATTGTTTGCCTTACTTGGAGGTTCTAGTTTATGGTAAGATTTTAACTTGTATACTATTGTAAAATGTAAACTATTGAAATTGTAATAATTTATTCAACAAACACGCTAAAAATTGGCAATATTATCTATGCCTACTATTACAAAATTTTAGATTTGCATTACACACAGTTTTTTTAATAGCGCAATGTAGGATCGTCTTTTGTTTTGTATCGGCGCTCGGCGTCATGCCGATCTGGCGCCAACTGTTCGTCATAATGTCTTTGTCCTCCCATCACGCCGAAACGGCTGGACAAATTTTAACAAATTTTGGTACAGGGATAGCTGGACATCCAAATATGGTTATCGGATACTTTTTACTCGACTAAGGTAAAGAAAAAGAAATCCTAGTTGCAAATAACACTTAGAGAGTAGAGTTTACATGCAGGAAGTATCTGACGGCCCCAAACTTAGACACACCCCGTATCTTAGGAACCGGCAATACAGAATTACCAGTTACTCGACAACTGTAAAACAATACTCAACTTCCCCTGTGTACTTATATTATCTTATTTATTTATTATCTCTTCTGGATGTGTTTTAATCTGCTAAGTGTTTACCATACAAAAATAGTCGTTTATTATTATTATTTATTTATTTATTCCAGATAACAAAGGTCCATGTAATATGTTAGTAAACTTAAGACAGAGCTGTCTCGAATGCGTTGCATTATGGAGGAAGGTCGTTTTCTTCAACTGTTACATAATGAGAGGATTTAAATGACGACTTACAAGCCGAATGAGTTGCGTAATAGGGTCACACGAATGTGTTGATGCCTAATTATTTACCGCTGCATACACTATTTTATCTACATACATGTTCATCATCATATCATTCATATCATACTTTTTTAGGGTTCCGTACCCAAAGGGTAAAAACGGGACCCTATTACTGAGACTTCGCTGTCCGTCCGTCTGTCACCAGGCTGTATCTCAAGAACGGTGATAGCTAGACAGTTGAAATTTTCACAGATGATGTATTTCTATTACCGCTATAATAACAAATACTAAAAATAAAATAAATATTTAAGGGGGGCTCCCATACAACAACCGGGATTGGTTGCGTTAACTTTGCACCTCATTTGTATGGAGCGCTATACAAACCAGGTGCAAACTTAACTTAACCACTTAAGGATGGAAAGTGTTTGTACGGAACCCTCGGTGCGCGAGTCCGACTCGCACTTGGCCGGTTTTTTTTATAGTACTACCTACTGGTAACCCTCGCGGAGCGGAGAGGAGGAATTAATGAGGCGATTCCGCCGAAGTCACTATAAAATCATCAAGTATATAAAAATCAGTGATTTTAGTCTTCCATGCCCCACCTCCATCGCTAACAAGTAATGTAAGTCTTTACCTAGAGTATCTGAACTTATTATACCTAGTAATTTAACAATATGGGTGATAATAGTACATTACATCAGAGGCCGGGAAAATGAGGATTTCCGGCCATGTAGGTATATACGGCCGAGCGAGCGTGCGAGCGAGGCCGGATAGTGATACGAGGCCGGGAATCCGTTTTCACGACGAGGCATGTATAGTGCTTTTCTCAAACATACAATGAAATAAAAAAATATACTTCAAAGAATAACACTTAATATTGTTTGTCCGATATTTTCCGAATTTTAAAAATCAAATTTCAGATTCTGACTCAGGAGCCCCAAAAACCCCCGGACACCGAATTTCAGCCTCCTAGGACCAATTTGAAATTTTCTCCATACAAATCGTTTTTTTTCGATATTTTCCGAATATGACCGAATTTTCGGACAAGATTTCAGATTCATATTTTTGAGCCCCGAGAGCCCCGCGATACCGAATTTAAAAAATCCGATTTCAGATTCTGACTCAGGAGCCCCAAAAAACCCCGGATACCGAATTTCAGCCTCCTAGGACCAATTTGAAATTTTCTCCATACAAATCGTTTTTTTTTCGACATTTTCCGAATTTGACCGAATTTTCGGACAAGATTTCAGATTCATATTTTTGAGCCCCGAGAGCCCCCCGATACCGAATTTAAACAATCCGATTTCAAATTCTGACTCAGGAGCCCCAAAAACGCCCGGATACCGAATTTCAGCCTCCTAGGACCAATTTGAAATTTTCTCCATACAAATAGTTTTTTTTTCGACATTTTCCGAATTTGACCGAATTTTCGGACAAGATTTCAGATTCATATTTTTGAGCCCCGAGAGCCCCCCGATACCGAGTTTTAGCCGCCTAGCACCAATTTAAATTTTGAAAAAAAAAAGTCGCCATCTTGAATTTTTTTTTCCACAAGTGTCTAACAACCAACCTTTAAAAACAAAACCTGCTTTTTGTCAAACCAGCCAGCTGTGTGAATGACCTTGTTGTTGAAACAAAAAAAAAGTTACTTTGCAGGCCTAGGCCTCGAGTTGTTGCGCCCAAAAACCGATACTTCCGAGCCTATTATAAGGAACGCAAAGACAATATTTCATTGCATGTTTTAGAAATAGTAATTTATCAATATGGGTGTATATAAAAGAGGGTTAGGTATGTTATGTCGCCTCTTCGCCGCGAAACGAATTGGCGTCTTCTAGTAGGTAATATAGATATTTTTAGGGAATTGTATACGTTATCAATTTATTATTTATTTATTAGGAACTTTACATTTTACTTTGGTCTAATCTTAGGACAATGTCCAACAAAACCAGTGGCTTGTTGGATTGTTGGATCTCTGTAGGGAATCTTTATTTTAGGTATGGCACGTTTCTTGTTTACGTACAATAGTACATTACATCAGAGGCCGGGAAAATGAGGATTTCCGGCCAAGTAGGTATATACGGCCGAGCGAGCGTGCGAGCGAGGCCGGATAGTGATACGAGGCCGGGAATCCGTTTTCACGACGAGGCATGTATAGTGCTTTTCTCAAACATACAATGAAATAAAAAAATATACTTCAAAGAATAACACTTAATATTGTTTGTCCGATATTTTCCGAATTTGACCGAATTTTAAAAATCCGATTTCAGATTCTGACTCAGGAGCCCCAAAAACCCCCGGATACCGAATTTCAGCCTCCTAGGACCAATTTGAAATTTTCTCCATACAAATCGTTTTTTTTTTTCGATATTTTCCGAATTTGACCGAATTTTCGGACAAGATTTCAGATTCATATTTTTGAGCCCCGAGAGCCCCCCGATACCGAATTTGACCGAATTTAAAAAATCCGATTTCAGATTCTGACTCAGGAGCCCCAAAAACCCCCGGATACCGAATTTCAGCCTCCTAGGACCAATTTGAAATTTTCTCCATACAAATCGTTTTTTTCGACATATTCCGAATTTGACCGAATGTTCGGACAAGATTTCAGATTCATATTTTGGAGCCCCGAAAGCCCCCGAATCCGAATTTGACCGAATTTTAAAAATCCGATTTCAGATTCTGACTCAGGAGCCCCAAAAACCCCCGGATACCGAATTTCAGCCTCCTAGGACCAATTTGAAATTTTCTCCATACAAATCGTTTTTTTTTTTTCGATATTTTCCGAATTTGACCGAATTTTCGGACAAGATTTCAGATTCATATTTTTGAGCCCCGAGAGCCCCCCCGATACCGAATTTGACCGAATTTAAAAAATCCGATTTCAGATTCTGACTCAGGAGCCCCAAAAACCCCCGGATACCGAATTTCAGCCTCCTAGGACCAATTTGAAATTTTCTCCATACAAATCGTTTTTTTCGACATATTCCGAATTTGACCGAATGTTCGGACAAGATTTCAGATCCATATTTTGGAGCCCCGAAAGCCCCCGAATCCGAATTTGACCGAATTTTAAAAATCCGATTTCAGATTCTGACTCAGGAGCCCCAAAAACCCCCGGATACCGAATTTCAGCCTCCTAGGACCAATTTGAAATTTTCTCCATACAAATCGTTTTTTTTTTTCGATATTTTCCGAATTTGACCGAATTTTCGGACAAGATTTCAGATTCATATTTTTGAGCCCCGAGAGCGCCCCGATACCGAATTTCACCGAATTTAAAAAATCCGATTTCAGATTCTGACTCAGGAGCCCCAAAAACCCCCGGATACCGAATTTCAGCCTCCTAGGACCAATTTGAAATTTTCTCCATACAAGTCATTTTTTTTCGACATTTTCCGAATTTGACCGAATTTTCGGACAAGATTTCAGATTCATATTTTTGAGCCCCGAGAGCCCCCGAATCCGATTTGACCGAATTTTAAAAATCCGATTTCAGATTCAGACTCAGGAGCCCCAAAACCCCCGGATACCGAGTTTTAGCCGCCTAGGACCAATTTGAAATTTTGAAAAAAAAAAGTCGCCATCTTGATTTTTTTTTTTCCACAAGTGTCTAGTCTAACAACCAACCTTTAAAAACAAAACCTGCTTTTTGTCAAACCAGCCAGCTGTGTGAATGACCTTGTTGTTGAAACAAAAAAAAAAGTTACTTTGCAGGCCTAGGCCTGAAAAGCAGTATGAAATCTCTTTACAGTCCTCTCGAGTTGTTGCGCCCAAAAACCGATACTTCCGAGCCTATTATAAGGAACGCAAAGACAATATTTCATTGCATGTTTGAGAAAAGGTATATTACGGTAGCAGTGTAAATAAGTGTTTTTTTAGGTAATCCATCACTTTATCGAAAAACGTTTCATCGATTATCGTTTCCCATAACACTATTCGCAGAATTTTGTTACAACTTAGGAATCATTCATCGAACTTCGTTACATCGCTTGTACATTTGCTCGAATTACCTTTCACAAAAGAATCAATTCATCGAATTTCACTTCATTATTTTATTTGTTCATCGACGTAGTCGTTCATCGAAATGTGTTTTTTTTTTTTTAATGATTCGTCCTTCCGGACAGGCTAAGACCATAGGCCATACTGGCAACCCGACTTGGCTAGATCCGACCTGGTTGGGTTAGGTTTAGGTTATTTTTTTTTTATGACCTGAAACCCGACTTGGCTAGATCCGACCTGGTTGGGTTAGGTTTAGGTTATTTTTTTTTACTGACCTGGATCCCGACTTGGCTAGATCCGACGTGGTTGGGTTAGGTTTAGGTTATTTTTTTTTTATGACCTGAAACCCGACTTGGCTAGATCCGACCTGGTTGGGCTAGGTTTAGGTTATTTTTTTTTTATGACCTGAAACCCGACTTGGCTAGATCCGACCTGGTTGGGTTAGGTTTAGGTTATTTTTTTTTTACTGACCTGGATCCCGACTTGGCTAGATCCGACCTGGTTGGGTTAGGTTTAGGTTTTTTTTTTTTATGACCTGAAACCCGACTTGGCTAGATCCGACCTGGTTGGGTAAGGTTTAGGTTATTTTTTTGTATAAATGGGACGTGCCATCTGTGAATCATGTTTCGATGAAAGGTAAATTCGATGAATAGTTAAGCTACGATTTGAGACAAATTCGAAACAATTTACGTTGAATAGTTGATCGATGATTCGAAAAGCAATGAATTGATGATTATGTGATTCGAAAAAAAAATGAAAAGACATTCGTGGAATAGTTTTCGATGAAATGAAAATCGATGTAAGAAATTTCGATAAAATGATAGACACCCGTTTTTTTAACATTCTATTGAACTTTTTCTTGTTTGGCTCTCGTCGTATTTCCTCCGGTAAATTAACACATCAAAATAAGCTTTTCTAGAATGTCAATCTGTGTCATGAATTATGTCGTTTATCATGTTTTCGTTAAGTGACGGGAATCAATCTGTGACATGAATTATGTCGTTTATCATGTTTTCGTTAAGTGACAGGAATCAATCTGTGACATGAATTATTTATTTATTTATTTAATCTTTATTGCACAAAAGAAAACTTATTGTACTAAAGAGGGACTTAATGCCATGAAGCATTCTCTACCAGTCAACCTTAGCGCAAAGCGGAAAAGTTGTAGGCGGTGCAACTAACTTGCACATAAGTAACAAAACATAATTATAATACTTATACATAATTTAATTATGTCGTTTAACATGTTTTCGTTAAGTGACAGGAGCGTTCTCAATTACATTCGGTCACGACAAGAGTTATCTTATCTAGGTACAGTTGGAAGAGATAAAACAAATAATAAATAACTACAGATGGCATAGTAAGATATTCGATATAGGTCGACGAATGCTCGTTTACTAAAAATTGTTTTCTGTATAACCTAAATAATTTAAATAAACCATTTAAACTGATTATATCGCGTATATTAATGACAAGCGACCCGCCCCGGCTTCGCACGGAGACAATGATGATAAATTATGCATGTATTATAGTATTATGTATATTATATGTATAAACCGTCCTCTTGAATCACTCTACCTATTAAAAAAACTGCATCAAAATCCGTTGCGTAGTTTTAAAGATCAAAGCATACATAGGGACAGACAGCAGGAAGCGACTTTGTTTTATACTATGTAGTGATTTGAGCCTCCCTGGCGTTTCGGCAACTTTCCTGTGACTGTTGTCAAAAGTTTAACTTTGACAACTGGTTGAGAGTCAACCTTTGACAACGGTAACAGTAACAGTTATAGAAACAGTAGTTGCAATCTGTCGCTACGGCTGTTACGCGGTGAGAAAATCTCACTTCCTAAGTTCCTAGCCAAGGGTAGACGCAAAACTTTAGACAAACCATTGTTATTTGTGTACCATTGTATAAGAAAATAAGGTATGGCACTCCGGGGGTGGGCCATTTTTTCTAGTTGTACACCCCACTTTTTTTTTTTAATCTTCGATATTCTGGGTATAAAACTGTCCCAAGTTGTTTCGTTCCATTCCGTTACCATTTCCATTTAACCTACTACAGCGGTAACGGAATGGAAAAACAAATAATGTATGAATATTTTGGGACAGTTTTTTTCTCCTAATTAGATCGAAAGAGCTCGTGATTCTGAGTAGAAAATACCCAAAATATCGAAAATAAAAAAAAAAGTGGGATGTACAACTTTAGAAAGCAATGGCCCGGGTACACTACAATACTCCGAAGTTTCATTAGTCCGAATGCATCATCATTCCGAAAACCATGTTCTGGTGAAATATTTTGACTTTTTTTCGGTATTATGAAAATTCGGAATTATGATGGATTCGGATAAATTAAACTTCGGAATTTTTTGGTGTTGCGATTAGGGGTACACTTATAGTTGTAAACCAGCGGCTTGTAAGCCGGTAGTAACCGAAAGCAGCGGCTAGAAACGAATAACCAGCCGCTTGATACCGGGTAGATACCCGACTTGAGCATCAAATAAAGAAATGATTTCTATTACATTTTTTTTGTTAAACTTTTATTTTGGTTATACAGTAGCACTTTTTTTAAAAAAATAGACCCCGAAGACACCATTTGTACCTACTAATTTAATTAATTCAGATACGAAAAGTAAACTATGAAACAACGTTTGTGTTAAGGTGGCGGTGTATGAAAATTATAAGAATAAAGGTAGCTAAATCAGTTTATTTTGGATCTAATCATCATTGTAAACCAAACGCGGGAATCTCGCGCGGCAGGATTAATGCGTGTGGGGGGCTGAGGGGTGCGCGGGGCATGCGGGGATGCTTACTATTACTAGGTTACTGATAAATACCTATTTCCAATTCATCTCTCACAAATAAATTATTAAAATAGTCCTATTCCACTGCTCTTTCACATTTTGTAAGAGAATTTCGAGTTTTTAACACTTAATACAGATGCAAAAGTCATTGTTTATGTCTATTTATTATGTTAAATCGATCCTATAGTAAATAAATGAAAAGAAAAATAACAAAAACAAACATTGAATCATGTGAATATGTCAATGAAATGTAAGCAGCCGTTTCCAGCCGCTTGTTATCGCTAGAAATGATAATAAGCCAAATAAGCCGTTTCTAGCCGCTGGGCTAGAAATGTTAGCAACCAGCTTCGCATCTATAGGTACACTACAATACTCCGAAGTTTCATTTGACCGAATGTCGCATCATCATTCCGAATTTTCATAATTCCGAAAACCATGTTCTGGTGAAACATTTTGACTTTTTTAAGCCACAGATCGCATCTGCGATCTGGGACATTTACGAATTCACCCTGGTGTGTACCTAATGTACTATTTCTATTATTTCGATATAATGACACTTTATACTCTCGCGGTTTGTACACATAATTAACACAAATTATAACGGGTCTAACGCGATATTTCTTATTTACCTTCATAATCTAGCTCCAGTAACAACTCGCTGTTTCACCAGTACATCTGAGACCACGGCGTGTGCAACCCCGCCGAAACGTTAGATTATGAAGGTAAGTAAGAAATATCGCGTTAGACCCGTTATAATTTGTGTTAATTATTTCGATATTATTTCGAGCACTGTATATCAGACTCTAGGCGCGGCTTAACTTGGATTTTCAGAGTATTACGAAACAATCAATGAAATGATAAGACACGTACGTTTCCGCTACCGACTGTATCGTTGTTTTATCATTATCAGACGGCACTTACTGATAATGATAACGGTAACGTCGTTAGTCGTTAAGTTTTATCTAGAAGGTATCTGTAACATCGCAGAAGGAGAAAAGGTATAACCGTGTTTTATTTTTTGCTTTTCTGTAGTCGTGTAAAAGGTTTTTTGGCCAAATTGAAACGAATATACGCTGCGCTCTCTCGGTTAACAAATAATACCAGCGATTCGAGGTTTAGTCAATTGGGCCTTTTTTTCCCCAGCGAACCAATCAATTGTACTGAAGAAGGGAATCAAAAGTGCCCACGGCACAACCAGTTGAGCATAATCTTGAGGTCTGGAAGTTGGGTTGCCAGATCGCCAAAGCTAATAGCCGGACGGACCAACCAGTTTAGCCCGACCATTTAGGTAAAAAGGCCGGACACCCTACATTATTGAGGATTTTGTGTCGACTCGCTTGCGCTCGGCGCTCGCTCGTTTGCGAAATGCAACCGGACAAGCCAGACACCGTTTTGGCCGGACACGCAATCAAATAGCCTATGTCCGGACGTTAACGCTATCCGGATAGTTTAATACTCGTAATTGTTACATAACTCGATGTGGCCATGAAACTTTGATGCTCCAAGCCAAGGCTGCGCCATCGATTTGGCAGCCTGTCTATTTAAAAACCACCGCCATAAGCTCTGGTACCGGTTTTCACGTACCGGATTAATGATTCCGTGTTTTATTCCAAGGAAGAACAACGAAAAGATGTAAACAACTAAATGACGAGTAATGGGGAAGAATGGAGGATGATCACAACTGCGCCAACCCTAAATAAATGGGATTGATAAATATGGGACAACCTCACGCAAATCTATCTAGCTAGTCCCACAGTAAGCTCTAGTAGGCTTGTGTTATGGGCACTAGACGACGATATACATACTTATATAGATAAATACACACCTAAATACAAATAACATCCCATGACCCAGGCACAAATATTCGAGTTCACACAAATGTTTGCCCTTGCCGGGATTCGAACCCGGGACCGCTGGCTCAGTTCAGTAGGCAGCTGTTCTACCACTGCGCCAACCGCGTCGTCAAATATATTCGTTAATTTCAGTGCACATAAAAAACGGATTAACCCTTAAATCATTTTTAGGGTTCCGTACCCAAAGTGTAAAACGGGACCCTATTACTGAGACTTCGTTGTCCGTCCGTCCGTTCGTCTGTCACCAGGCTGTATCTCAAGAACGGTGATAGCTAGACAGTTGAAATTTTCACAGATGATGTATTTCTATTGCCGCTATAACAACAAATACTAGACATAAAATAAAATAAATATTTAAGGGGGGCTCCCATACAACAAACTTGTTATAGATTATGGTACGGAACCCTTCATGCTAGAGTCGGACCCGCACTTGCCCAATTTTTGAATGATTTTAAACAGAGTTTTTTTTTTATTTTCCTTGAGATTACCGAGATATAAGACGGCAATATATTTGCCGCTGTCCATGAAGCGACTGACAATTCATAGTTCAGTCAACACATAATCTATGGGGACACAGCGATGATGTATTTTTTTTTTTTTTCATTTATTGATGAAAAGAACCTTTATACATAAGTACATACCGGTTCTATAAAAACAAATACTTAAATAATCCGTCAGCAAAACATATTGACTAATTAAACAAACTTAATTGGAAACTACCTATCTACTACCTAATCTACTTAAATTAAAAACTACACAACGTCAGCCAACCTATACACCATATGTGCATAATCTGACCATGGACTTGCTAGCCTAATATTATGACTAGTAACAAAATCAGACGATACTAATTTTATTTCCTAGCTTTTTTCTTCAGTTCAATAATTCAATAATTGATCTTAATTATGAAGATATCCTGCAAATGTCGAAGAAAAAGCCTATTATCAATGGAAAAAACAAGTTTTACGAGTTGTGGATTTTTTTTATGGATTTATATGTTTATATTTTCTAGCTATATGTAATAAATTTCCAAAATACTCTCTAGTTATATTCAGTGAATGAAATAAATTATGACGGCAAATATATTGCCACTATCCACGAAAGCGTTAAACGGACTGTCGAACCCAATAGATAAGCTCGTGGGAATAGATAAACAAACCTGCGCCCGCAAATATTGGACGAGATCTATCGAATATAACACAAATATCACTTCCTGTCAACACCGTGATGTATTTTTAGGGTTCCATAATCGATGGAAATAAGCGTCGTAACCGGAATCTAAAAATTTTGAAGTTTTATTTGTCCAAATAAGAATTAACAAAACCAGCGAAGTGCGAGTCTGACTCGCGCACCGAGGGTTCCGTACAAATACTTATTGTCGATTCAGATTTTCGAAAATTTTGAAGTGTTGAAACCGAAAAAAAAACAATTTCAACCATTTCTAAATAACAAGGTCTACATCTCACAGAGCAACAAATATTTATTTATTTATCGATAATAACCGATAACAAAGCGTACTTTCGTTAGGCAAAAGCCGGAAATCAAAACATGTCATTTGAAAGTTATCACTTATCAACTTATCACAACAAAATAGGGCTTAATGGATAAATACCATAATCATAAATAAATACTGTTTATGAACGATTAAGGATGTCGTCCACCAAAGCTGAGGTGGCGAAGTACGATAATGTGTAGCGGAAATGGGAATCCTCTTTAATAGAAAAAAAAAAAAAACATTTTTCCTCAGAAGTCTTGCATTATTCAGAAATCTTGAAAATGTCAACCTATAGAGTAGGTTAGGTTAGGTTTGTGCTATAACATTCCAAAATATTTTATGGTTCCAAAAAAAACACTGTCTATAAAACAAGGAGAAACCGTGATATATCCTCTTAATCGATTTATGATTATCATATTTAATATTATTAAAACTATCGTGAGACATCTTTAATAATTATAAAAACGGTTTAAATATGTCGGTTCGTTCCTGACAATTTTTACGTGAGTTTATAAAAATTTTTATAATTACCATCATATTTGCTGGAAATGCTTACCTTCTCATATTTTCGCTGATTTATCCTAAATAAAGATAGTTTATTTAAAATTATCAGGGAACGGCCTCTTATGAAATGTCGGTAGACTCAGACGTGTCATAGTTCCCTTGTGGCCTTCATTCAAAATAAACTTCATTATTTCATTACAAAAGATTTCTATCCAAAGCTGAAACGCTTCACTCGCTTGGTAATAGTGAAACATATCGCTTAGCTACCTCGTACCGTGGATGACAGGCCTTATCATCAAGACATGTTTTTCTAATCAATAACACCTCAATTTACTCTGATTACGTCGCGTTTGATGTAACATCGAATAGATAGCTAACAGGCGCGGACAGATAGTTTATCTATATGTGCCTAATCTGTTTGAGTGTTTGTTCCGCAATAGTTTTTTTTTTATCAGAAAACCTCACACAAATCGATCTAGTCCCAAATTAAGCTCAAGAAGGCTTGTGTTATGGGTACTAGACGACGATATACGTACTTATATAGATAAATATATACTTAAATACATAGAACAACCATGACCCAAGCACAAATATTCGAGTTCATCACACAAATATTTGCCCTGGCCGGGATTCGAACCCGGGACCGCCGGCTCAGTAGGCAGGTGTCTACAAACCGAGCCAAACGCGTCGTCACGTATAGTTAGAATTTATGATTTTGGTTTGTGTCAATCTTATTTAAACTTTCGTTAGACATACATAAATAGGTATCAATCTGCAAACTAGATAAGAGGTTTGAAGAGTAGGTAGTGACGGAAATTTTAGTGAGTTTTCGTTGTAACCCGGCGTTATGTATACGTCTCGGTCTCACCTCTACAATACGTTATTTAAGACTAAATGGAAAAAAATAACAAATAATATCACCGTCGGTCACGCTTGACGAAAAATTGTAAAGTTTTCAGTTGGGCACAACCAATCAATGTCACGGCACAATTGCCGTCGCGAATCTGTTCCACTTGACGCCGACGTGACGTGTTCATATTGTGACGACAATGTGACGATACGCGGACAAACTTTCCAAAGGACTGACCATTTAAGGTTATTATCTGTTTTTAGGGTTCCGTACCCAAAGGGTAAAAACTGGACCCTATTACCGAGACCGTCTGTCACCAGGCTGTATCTCAAGAACGGTGATAGCTAGACAGTTCAAATTTTCACAGATGATGTATTTCTATTGCCGCTATAACAACAAATACTAAAAATAAAATAAATATTTAAGGGGGGCTCCCATACAACAAACGGGATTGGTCGCGTTAACTTTGCACCTCATTTGTATGGAGCGCTATACATACCAGGTGCAAACTTAACTTAACCACTTAAGGATGGAAAGTGTTTGTACGGAACCCTCGGTGCGCGAGTCCGACTCGCACTTGACCGGTTTTTTGTTTTTGATGATGTCTTCAATTCAATACAACAATAATTTGCCAACTAACAAGAAAAATGTTAGATTAATCAATGGTAGACAATAGGCTAATAGGGTTGTTTTTCGCGGTCTAATGAAATAATGGCGTTTCATAAGAGGATGCCACTGCTGGACAAAGTTCTCCACAACGATTGGTCCTGCGCCACCCTCATCCAATGTTTGCCCCCGATCCTGACTATACTCGACGCCACGTAGCTTCGCAATAGCGACCAATGACTCCTCATACCATGAAACTCCATTTCTAATAACGACCATTTTTACTTTTATTGCTACACCGTGGAAGAGGGTCCGCTCCCTCCACGCCAGACACCCTCTACCACGGTGTAGCAATAAAAGTAAAAATGGTAGGAGGAGTCATTGGTCGCTATTGCCAAGCTACGTGGCGTCGAGTATAGTCTGTCCACCTTGTTGGGGGCCTTCTCACGCTCCATCTTCCGGTCCGCGGTCGCCACCCAAGAACCTTTCTGCCCCAACGGCCATCGGTTCTACGAGCGATGTGCCACTTAAATTTGGCGACTGTCTGAGCTATTACACTCGTGCAAGACTAATAGATACACAAGTACATCACAGGAATAGTTACATAAGTTTTCAGAAATATTTGGTACCATGGTATCAATATGGCCTTGAGTGTAAATAATCGATGCTTCGCTACGATTGTCGAGCTTGTCGTTATAAATCGATAAGTTCCACTCGACGCCAAAGTGACGTATCGATAACTACAGTCTTCCTCCGCAACCCAAATTTCGGAATCCACCCCCTAGGTTCGTATGATTCTTAGTCCTGCGCCTCTAGCATAACTCTAGCTACTTTTTCTCGCGCGTTAGATAATTATCTGTCTCTTTCTATGCGGTAATGTGAGAGAGTAAAGGTGACACAAGAGTCGCGAAGCATTGTGCTAGGTGGGCTGATGGTTCTCTATTCTCTCTTCGTTCGCATTCACTCACTTCTGTGACGCGGAGACATGACGACGCAGTTGTAGTGCTGCTGGCTACTGAGCCGGCGGTCCTAGGTTCGAATCCCGGCCAAAATGTTTGTGTGATGAACTCGATTATTCGTTCCTGGATATTGGATGGGTCTGGGTCATGGATGTTATCTATATATGTATCTATAAATTATGTATATCTTCGTCCAGTACCCATATTACCAGCTTTGCTTAGTTTGGGACTAGGTCGATTTGTCTAAAATTCTCCCTTAATATTTATTGATTTAAATAATGCCAAAAAACAAGCTCTGTTCGAATCAAAGTTAGCTTTGACTGTCTAAAATCTGTGTCGATTCTCAGTAGTTTATTTAGGGTTATGAAATGGAACTGAATGGCGCCCGAATATATGCCTACTGAGCCAGCGGTCCTGGGTTCAAATCCCAACAGGGGCAAATATTTATGTGACGAATACGAATATTTGCGCCTGTATATCGTCGCCTACTACCCATAACACAAACCTTTTGAGCTTAATTTAGAACTAGGTTGATTTGTGTGAGGCTGTCTGATATTGTTATTAAAATGGTTGGCCCCAAGTGAATGAAATCAATCGGTAACTGGGATTTCACAATCCATTAATCATGCTACTTAAGTGCTTATTTAGTACAAGGCTTAACAGTAGCCTAGTTCGTCTAGAAGCTATAAGCAAATTGTAACTCCAACTCCCTAGAAACAAGCACCTTCGGCATTGCTATACCAACTACAGGGCTAAGAAGCAAAAATAGGCTAAGCCCATATTTTTTTCTTTTCACGGCTGTAAAATTACCCAGTTCATCATGACTATCTGAAACAAGGGTAACACGATGGGGCTCGATTTTTTTTTATTTCACCAACGTCCAGCTCACGAGCAACACGTGTCTATGATTGGTTCGTAGACACGCACACATGGCTTATTTTTTTGCGTATGCCTGTAAAAGGTCTCCACAAATACTTCATAAGTCGGTTTAAAACGTCAATCCATGCACGAAGGCATAGCCAAGTCCCCCACCGTTTGCACAACTGGGCAGCCAATTGCCTTCAATTCGACATAAACTATACGCTCAATTGTTTTGTTACTTCATTATCGGTATGTTGTCGCCGTTTAGCGAAATTACATTGGGAATGGCTCCTTAGCTTTTTATGAGTGTTACAGAGGTTATAGTTACGACACAAATATTGTAGAGACGAAAGTTTTATTTGTTATGATTTTCTTTATAACCAGTTACAATAAACTATATTTAACAAAAAAAATATAAACAGTAAAACTAAAACTAAAGTTCGTACTAGTAAGTTAACTTGTAAGTTGTAACTAATGTAAACCTCTCCTTGTCCACAGATCTCGCTCGTGACGACTAATGGAACATTTAGACTAAGCCAACACTAGTATAAGCTCAAAATGTCACACCACCTCGTAACAGTATGCATGTTCTGCCTCCTATGCGCAGCTCATACATGCGGTGCCCACGTCGACACACAAGATATACGGACATACGAACCTAAGACACACGACTATGACCTAGCTATAGACTTAACAGAGAAACGAAAGCTAGAATCCAGAGAGCGGTATAACCATAAACTGCAGAAGATCAGACAGGGTCGGCCTAAGAGACAGCTCGATGAAGTCTCAGATACTTATATCGGGGAGATATTCAGGGAGTACGGCGATGCGGATGGGATGACGATGAATCTAACAGGGTTTAATAATATGCTGGGGACGTTGGAGCTGGAGAAGTTGGTGTCAGGAGGTTATGAGAGGAAGACTGCGCCGTCGGTGTACGAGTCTGCTTATGTGAGTATATCTTTAATAATTAATACTCCAAGCCATAACCCGATTCTCTGTCCCTCCTCCCGCCCTAAAGCAGACTGATTCGGTTCACTCTGCGCAGTCCATGCGCTCAGTGCGTCTACCTCTCCAAATTACTCCTGAGGCGCGGAGATAATCCCATTAACGGGCTATATTCCCACACAAAGTCCGACTACTGGTAGTGAGGGCTAACCAGCCAACAGTTCAAGTCCTGTCTTAAAAAAAGAAAGAAATTCTTCAAGCCGTGATCGCCTATAGTGACTACTTCCTACAGATTATGTATTATGAGAGCGACGCTGGTGAGCTCTCTAGTGACAGACATAGCCGATTTTAGCCGTGAACGTGCAACCATATTCACTGCTTGTCAACACCCCTCCGTCATATTCTACGGCCGCTGGTGGTCGGGGTTAGAATCAAGCTCATTACGTCGTCCCGTTTCAAATTCACGCACCTGCGTGTTCACAGTTTGCCTCTATTGTGATCTGCCTTCTGCTAGAATATATCTTTATTATTCTTACACCACTTCTTCAGAAGGAGGCATGTATTGTGCAATTTTTGACGCTTTCCTTAAATAGATTTACTGAAGTAGTTAATTACCGTTGCAGTAACTGTTGTTCGGCCTGAGAGGGTATTGAGACTCGAACTAAGATGTAAATTCGTAAATTGTAATTACTTACCGTTGAATATTATGGCTGTTCGCCAGTTTTAAGAATCTTTTTTATTCTTCCAGTGCCTAAACAGCTCAGAACTGATCACAGCCGTTAACAACGGCCTAAATCCGGACGAACATGACCACAACCACAAACACACAGATCCAAGCCATGACCACGACGTACTCATAACGGAAGACACATTACGAGCTGTCTGTCCCATACTCCTCTACCAGAAACTCGGGAAAGACGATGCAAGTCGTGATTGCATCAAACACACTAAAGTACACACGAAAAGTCTCAAATCTGTGATAGAAGTTAAAGAGAACAAGGGTAAAAATAACAACATGCTGGCCGTATGGCTGTATTCCTTCTTAAGTATAACTGCAATAAGTGCTTGCGGTCTTCTGGGTGTAGCAGTGATCCCAATAATGCATAAGACATATTACAACCACCTGCTTCAGTTCTTAGTGGCGTTGGCTGTTGGGACACTTTGCGGTGACGCGTTACTACATTTGATGCCACACGCAATGAGTCCACACGAGCATGACCACGAAAATGGTGTAGATGCGCCACCACCATCTCATAACGATGGCATGTGGAAGGGACTAGCTGCTATGCTGGGTGTGGTATTCTTCTACTTCACCGAAAAGGGGCTCACGGTTGTCGTTGAATGGAGGAAGAGGCGCCAAAAGCTGGAAGACGACAAACTTCCTTCCAGGGTTCGAGTTTTGAAAGACGAGACTGTTGGGGGTTGCTCCGGTGGCTCCAAACCACCAATCGGTAACTCCACTTCAAACTCCTTCATGAAGATATTTAAGAAGGACGAAAAACATGATCCTACAACAAAAACCTGCAAGCATAAGTATTCAGAATACCCATACTGCTACGATGAAATTGACACTGACACTCATGATGACCATCATTTGCGGGATGGTCAGATACCGCCCAGTCCTAAAGCAAAGAAACAGAACAACTCTGTTAGCGTGGTGTCTTCCAATGCCCTCAATCCTGAGGGTAAGGAAGAGCCGACGGCGAAGGATTGGCTGTTGAAGGCGGAGCCGGCTTCGGTGGTGGAAATGAACAATATTAAACATAAGGAGGATGGTGCTAAGGATCTGAAGGATGGGGACAGTTACACTGTTATATTGAGGTAAGTGTTCTTACTACACAAAGGTTTCTAGACAGTCCTAACATCTGTATGGTCATAATTAAGTTTTTCCAAGTCTGCACACAGCCATAGCCTAAGAACAGAAATCAGAAGTGGTATCCCAGTTCTGATTTCTGCCGTGATGACACTGGATACCACTTCTGATTTCTGTTCTTAGGCTTATTCATTTAGAATATTGGATTGTAACCTGATTGATATAAAGTTGGATTAGCTATCCATACCAGTAGTACTACCATTCGATCGGCAATAGCAATGACGGAAAATCCTTCATTGCTAAATACATATAAGACGGTTATTGCGAGTTCTATTATGAAACCATGTTCAGATTGAAAATGAGAGAGCTGTCACTTTATACACAGTTGTGATGTTTGTAGGTATACTATCAAATTTTTGACGACTGCAATTTGTAGTACACCTGCCTACTGAGGCCCTGGGTTCGAATCCCGAGAAGGACGAATATTGGTGTGATGAACTGAAATATTTGTTCCTGGGTCATGGATGTTATCTATATATGTATATCGTCGTCTTCTAGTACCCATAGTACAAGCTTTGCATAGTTTGGGACTAGGTCGATTTGTGTATGACTGAATACTTTTTTATCCATTTATTGGGTCACGCACTAATCATTTCTAGACCTGGAGGATTATTCCATTCAGAACTTCGTATCGTGCTGTCCCGCTCATTCAAATATTGTTTGACGCGAGATTGAGCGCGACAAAACTTCGAGTTTTGATCCTCAGAGTAGCCCTGGCGCTGTGATAACAACGCACTGTAAAGCTGCGTTTCCACCAGAGATGCGTAGCAAGGGATGTGTTTTTGTTAACCAATGGAATAACTTCATTTTCTCAAACATGCAATGAAATATCGCCATAACGTGCGTTAAAACAAGCTTCGAAGTGTCATGTTTCGGGCGGAACAATTCGTGAGAACTGTAAAGGAATTTCATACAAAATAGGCCTAGGCCGGGAAGTATTTTTTTAAACATGGCGTCTGTGTTCTTAAACGGGCTAAACAGCTGAATTATGTTTTTTCTTATTTCATTGCATATGTTTGAAGAAAGCACTATACCTACATGCCTAAGCTTTGAAAAGGGCTTGCCGGCTTCTTATCACTATCCGGTCTCCCTACGGTCGGCCGTCTATACCTACTCAGCCGGCAAGCCCTTATTTCCCTCTCGCTACACATCTCTGGTGGAAACGCAGCCTAAAACCTTTGACGCTCAAATTGTTGACATGGCCTGTTCTTTATTCCAGAGAACACTCGAGAGCCCACCATGGTCACTCCCACGCCCATGGCCACGTGCACGCGCCTCCGTCAAGTATGTCATCGGTAGCCTGGATGGTCATCATGGGTGATGGTCTCCACAACTTCACTGATGGAATGGCTATAGGTATGTGTTTATCCCTATACATATACAAATGGATGATTTAGTTCTGTTTTACATAGAAAACTACCGAGAGTCTCAGACATATGTATTAAAATACATAAACGGGGTTACGTAGTAGAAGTCGAATGAGGCTCGACATGTTTAGAATCGGTACGCGATTCATCATCAGGAGAGCTGATCAGTCGCGGCGGCGGCCAACCAAACAGGGTTCATGTCGAACGTTATTCGACTGCTACGACGTAAGTAAACCCGTTTATGTATTTTAATATTATTTAGTTCTGGTTGTTTATATTTTTGTTTGTTTATAACCTATATTAAACATTTAAAACACCCCCCACAGCTGGTCATCATAAGGCCATCATTCAATGAGTGATATAGAAAATGCTCTAAAACTGAACATAACTACAAAATTTGATCTTCAAAGCTTCAATATTGGCTGAGATCTTGTCACTTGTTCCAAGCTGAATATCTAGGAAACTACTTGTCCTATTTCCTACTACTCGTCCTAGTTATCTTCTATACTATTATAATTTTTTAGGTCTATATGTTGCTACTTAAGGGTTGTCAATACGGTATTTGAAAATAGTGAAAATAAATGGTTTTGAAACCACTAAACACTAATTCAAAAGCAAATAAACTACCACTAACTTTTGGACATTATACTATTTTTAATTGGACAAAAGAAGACGTGTTTTGACTACGTCACAAGCCAGTATCTTCATAGAAACTTCATAATAAGAGATAGTTTTTGTCATTTCATAAAGAGTAGCCGGCGGTTGGAGCTGTCATCAAATGCCGTATTCTCATCACTACATAGTATAAAACAAAGTCGCTTCCAGTCTGTCGGTCCCTATGTATGCTCAGATTTCTAAAAATACGCAAGGGATTTTGATGCGGTTTTTTTTAATAGATAGAGTGACTCACGACGCGGTTGGCTCAGTTTGCAAGCACCTGCCTACTGAGCGGCGGTCCCGGGTTCGAATCCCGGCCAGGGCAAATATTTGTGTGATGAACTCGAATATTGGTGCTTGGGTCATGGTTGTTCCTATGTATTTAAGTATATATTTATCTATATAAGTATGTATATCGTCGTCTAACTAGTATCCATAACACAAGCCTTCTTGAGCTTAATTTGGGACTAGATCGATTTGTGTGAGGTTGTACAAATACAAATTACAAATACTCTTTATTGCACACCTCCAACATCAAGGAATACACAACACAACATGAGATACATTCAAATAACAGACAGAGGTAAACAACAACAGGCGGTCTTATCGCTAAATAGCGATCTCTTCCAGACAACCTTTAGGTAGCGGAGTAGTTGAAAATTAATGTTTGAAATTAGTAGGTGGTGCATAATAATAATAGGACTAAATGAACGACTACCATAAAAGACAAAAGTAATAAACATACATAAATAAAAATATACAGATATACTTACATATATTTGGTTGTCTGATATTTATTTATTTATTTATTCAAGAGGGAGGTTTATATGTATAATACATGCATATTTTATCAGCATTGCACCCGTGCGAAGCCGGGACGGGTCGCAGTCACATATAACAATCTGTATCATCTAATGACTTCGATGCCATAATACTGTCAATGATCACTATAGAGGTCGCCATGACATTGGCCCTGTCAAGGTCCATGCGTAACCAGGTCAGTCGTTGTCATTCCGTGATAGTTCCGTGCGGCCTCACAGTCTCAAGGAAAGCAGACCACCTGAATCTAATTGAGAACTCAGTTTCAGTATGAGTATTTAATTAGTATGTATAGCAGAGGTATGATAACGTTCATCAATGGCCCTGATTGATATATTTAAAACCTGACTTTAACGATAACAAATCATAACCTCATACTTTTTCAAATAGGCTATGTTAATTTGTACTAGCTGTTCCGCGCGATGTTATCCGCTCATCCCACGGGAACACAACATTTTTTCGGGATAAAAAGTAGCCTATGTGTTAATCCAGGGTATCGGCTACCTTCATACCAAAATTTATCAAAATTGATCCAGCCGTTTGAGCGTGAAGAAGTAACAAACACACTCACAAAATTTCGCCTTTATAATATTATAGTGTGATTAAACGTCTGTAATATTGATGCAAAAAATAATTATTATTATTTCTTCGAACGGGATTCGAACCCGCTTCTCCAGCGGCTCTCCGGGCTAACACGAGCGCCTTACCTAATAAGCTACTGAAGCTAGGTAACAACAAAAAAACAGAGCTGACTTGGCAACTCTCCCTTTTCTGAAGTCTGTTTATGTATGTATGTATGTAAACACTTTATTGTACATAAAAACAAGAAAAACACATTACAAAGAAATAAGCATGTACAAAGGCGAACTTATCCCTTTAAGGGATCTCTTCCAGTTAACCTTTGAGCAAATGAGTGCTAAACAAATGTAAATGGTAGACAAACCAAGCAACATGTACAATACAAAGGAGTAACTATAACTATACAATAATACACATGAAAATGCAAAAACCAAAAGAGAGAGAGATAGGTAACAGTCAATATAATACATATTACATAATATCTATATAAATACAAATACATAATATTCAACATAAATAAAATTATAATTATAGCAAAAACAGCAACCTAATCATTCGTTCGACAGCCACAATTCCTTTAACTTCCCCTTGAGCGATGCTACGGACTGCGTCTGCCTTAGGGCGGGAGACAATTTATTCCATATTTTCATAATTTTTATTTAAAATTTATTGCACAAAACTTACTTTATCGCTGCTTAATAGCTGTAAAAAATATATTGTATGCTGGCGACCCGGTTGGCGCGGTTTGTACTGCACCTGGCGATCCTGAATAGGTATTCGTTCCTGGGTCATGGATGTTATCTATATATGTATTTATATATTATGTATGTCGTCGTTAGTACCCATAATACAAGCTTTGCTTAGTTTGGGACTAGCTCGATTTGAGTAAGATTGTTCCTTAATATTTATTTATGTATTCGACGTATAATTCTGCCATACAATAAATAAACATGAAATTGCTATGTATTTCAGGTGCTGCCTTCGCGTCCAACATTGCCGGCGGTTTCTCTACGGCCATCGCTGTTCTGTGCCACGAATTACCGCACGAGTTAGGTAAGCGAACGAATTCCGATTAATTTTACCATAATTATTATCCTAATTCCATTTAGGGGTCAAACGGTTGCCTATCTGGAACAAAAAAAAATGTTACGCATCTGTATTTTTTTTTTTTATACAAATTTGAAGGCCTAAGCCGGGCTTAAATTGTGATTTTTTAATTTCATTGCATATGTGTTTGAGAAAAGCATTATACATAGACATGCCTAGCTGTGAAAAGGGCTAGGTGGTTTCGTGTCAATATCCGTGTCTATTTCTACTCACCCGGCAATCTCATTATTAACTCTGTTAAAGGGGCCAGTCTGAAAATCAGCGCTGGGCTACTAGCCTAGCACACGCTGAGACTGGTACCCATTACCAAAAATTTGCACTAACTATTAAAAACGTGTTTTTTTTTGTTTACGCAAATTGTACCTACATTTGTGTATTTTTTACTGTACTCTTACTGTAGATTTTTATTTTATTTTATTAAACCAAATTGTGTACATTCCAGGTGACTTTGCCGTACTGCTGAAAGCGGGGATGTCAGTGAAACGGGCAGTGTGCTACAACATCCTGTCATCAGCTCTGTGCCTTGGTGGGATGGTGTGCGGGGTGCTAGCAGGCCACGCGCCCGACGCCACCCGCTGGCTCTTCGCCGCTGCCGCTGGCATGTTCCTGTACATCGCGCTCGTTGACATGGTAAGTTTCCATTCAAGAGGCCTTCTTCCTTTTAAAATTTATTTTTTTCATTTATGACAAATATATTGATAATTTCAACCAACTTTTTGAAGCGAATAATACTTTTCCCTGAGTTCTAGAAAATAACATAGCTATTTTATGCGTGCAGTTGAATATAAGTTAAAACAAAAACAGTTTTCTGCGTGAATTTTGTCAATTTCGAGTAATTTTTGAAACAAAAATTATCAATGAAAAATTCAAACTGTAGGCTTCAAATATATGCTAATAAATCGCAATGGCCCTGTTCTAAGTAGTAACATTGATAATATATTAAGAAATTGTGATCATAGAAAAAAATGTCTAAATCAATCAGCATCTGAACGGATAAGGAGCCAGAAAAAAAAACTTTTATTAAAGCATTAAATACAAAGATCAAAGCTTAAAGAAAAATTGAAAAAGGAGCTACCTGGGGGAAGAGACCGGGAATCGAACCCGGTACCTCTGGATTGCCGGTCCAGCGCGTTAACCATTTCGCCACCCTAGCTCCAGGAAGATGTGACGAATTTTTCCTTATGCTTTGTGTGTCGATCTTTGCATTGTTCTATTTGAAAGGTTTTTACACCTTAGCGACCTCTATGTGAATACGTTAATATTCACATCTTACCGCACCACTTTACAGTGGGTGACCGAGCAAGCGAGAGAGGGCGCTGTTAGTTTTATAAATTTATGAAACATATAATGTCTCATTTTTTATGTGGGTAGGTTAATGCTTAAATAAAAATTGTGGTGTACCTACCCACATAAAAAAAATGAGACATTATATGTTTCATAAATTTATATAACTTTTATTAAAACTTACCATCCTCCCCCCACAGATGCCAGAACTCAGCACATCCCACAGCAACGAAGGCACTCTCTGCCAGTGCCTACTCCAACTCATGGGCCTCGCTACCGGCATTGGCATAATGCTGGTCATTGCCTTGTACGAAGAAGACTTAAAGACGTTGTTCGGATAAACAGTGATTCAGTGAAGTGAAGTGATTAGTGATAGTGTCTTATGTGAACTATGAAGAGAATTGGCAAGTATCCTGAGTAAAATTTATTTAGTCCTTCAGTTAGATTCATCAAAAAATACAATACAAAACAAGTCTTTATCACACACATCTCGAAACATACAGGAGAAATTTAAATAAAACAATTGAGGTTGACTGTCCTTTGACAACGGTAACTGGAAAGCTACCGAAACGTCAGGGAGGCTCACATAATTAATATAAACTATATAATCCGTTTATATTGTTTTATTTAAATGTGTGTCAGTCGCAGAAGCCGCAGAAAATATGATATAAAGAAGAAATACAGTATAGCCTGTCCGATCTCTAAGATCAAATAAAGTCACTTTGGCACAAGGTACAAAAAACCGTATATATGTAAATTTAAGGTCGTTTTTCACTTGTGCCAGTTTGACAGAATTTAATCTTAAAATTCTGGATAGACTATACACGAAATTACAATTAGAGGTAAACAACAGACGGTCTTATCGCTAAAGACCACTTTTGGGTAGTGAAGAACTTGAGAATTTATTTGCATGTATTGTTTTTTAGTGAATCAAAGAAAGAATTACAAAGTTAGTGTGTTAAAAGTGGGGAGTAATGACGTCACGACTACGTTAAAAGTGTAGCGTGGTGTGACGTCACGCGCTTTAACCGAGTATCCTCATTATTTTTGACTAATTGAGCAAAATATGTGACAAATTTTTTTTTGATCATCTAACTGATGGACTGATTCTTTTTTAGGAGACTAGCGTATTATGTAAGTTAACAAGCAAGTTCCTTATTCGGACATTTTCAATCCCCGATGCTTAGTTTCTTATGGAACCATTTTCAACCCAAGTTAGATTTAAGACTTTCCGGACTTAAGTTGATAAGTGTTAAATAAAAAGTGCTATTAATATTAAGTGATAAAATCTGACTGTGTCGACTTTGACGGTTGTCATTTTCTAACCCATCAAATACCCATGTCTACTCTACTTGACAGTTTAGTCATGTAAAGTTGACAGAGAAAAAACAATATTTTAAGGTTGTCAAATACGTATTATGTGAAATGTTTACATTATCCTAATAAACATGTAACATGGGTTTTGTTGAAGCTGTAAAAGTAATATCTTTGGCCACAGATAAATTCAGACTAAAATTATGACACGAATTTTGGTATCATCCAAATTACGAAATTCAGATACATTTTACATTTATTAGAAAATGTCAAATCCACCCAGAAACGGAGAATAATATATTATAATATTTGTAAAGCAAAATCACAGCACTAAATACGGAGATACTAGTTTTGTTGGTACTTAACGAGTTTCGGTTTACAATTGACCATAGTTATGCAGAAAGCGACCAAAGATTTTTTTTCATAATGCAAAAAGCGACCAAACTCTTTCATTGATTAATTATTTCTTTAAGTCACCTTGACAAAAAATCTACGCTGGTCGCTTTCTGCATAACTATGGTCAATTAAAACAGACGATATATAATCTTATTAAAACTTTCGTGAGATATATTTAATTATAGTATTAAGCGGTTTACACTTACGTGAAATTGTCAGGAATGGCCCGACATGTTTAATCGGGGACTGCTACCCGTACAGCGCGGTAACTTTGTCACTGATTTGTTAATCCTCCGCCCTAATAGCGCTGAGTTCACGTAAGTGTAAACCGCTTAATACTAAATAACAGACTAACTATATGATTCTTCATGACACTGTTTGTATAGTCTGTAAAAGACTGAAAGGCTATTGATTGATTATAGTGAAGCGAAAAATTGAAAAATTTAATAATTTGCGCGGGATGAAGCAATATAAAAATTCAATGCCTCTTGCATACGTTGCCGGCAGACTTTATGAACAAAAATGGCGGATCTGTGCCCAATACATTTGTACGTAAATCGGCTACTGCACAGTCAAGGTTAAACTCAAAAAGTTTGCTGGCAAGTACTCGGTAGCTAGACAGAGAGAGAGACGCGGGTTCAAATCCCACTTGAGCCATAAATTTTGTCAATTCTTTGCTTCAATATTCATCTGCTTTACGATACATTGATTTAAAAAAAATAAGTCGCTATTATATGTGGTCATAATTTTAGGAAATTACCATAATCATGAAAAAAAATGTGATGTACTTAGATTATCTTATAAATCATCAAAGCTCAACTCGAATACTTAATTATTATAAATACTTGGATACACAAAAACTGTGTAGAAATTATATTTCTACTGTATTCATCAACAATAACTCTCTCATGCCGTTTTATTCTGGTCCATATTGTTTAATATGATTATATTACATGTATAAAAATTCGCAAGCTTTATACCACAGTTTAATCACTCATATTTTACTGTGGAATCATAAGTACCAGTAGTACCAGTGACAATGTATAAAAAAAAAACTATGAGAAAGTTATTGTCTCTTTCAAGTTCCTTTTCATTGGACTGTACACGTGAAATCCTAACTTCAATAAGGCTTACTATATCAATATCATCGAATGTGTTTTGTTTAGATTTAGTATCAATATAAACTTGTACATAATCGTAATAAATTGAAAGTGAAACTTTTAATAGTAATTATTAAAATGGGCAATTCTCTGTGAATATGGCGTCATTTTTAACCCTACAATATGACATTGTGACAACGAAAATTCACTAAAATTTCTGTCACTGCTCGTCAATACCTCGTATCTAGTAAGTAGATTGATACTAAGATACGAACTTTGTTTTAACCCTTTGAGCGCCAAGCGGCAAAGCAATTCACCGTGCCACTGACGCCAAACAAAAAAAAAAAAGTGCTCCAAAATCAACAGATTGAAAAACACAGATAGTGGTTTGAATTAGCATGTTTTTGACCATTGAAATTTTTGACGTCAATAGGCGTCGTTGGCGTCAGTGGCACGAATGCCCGATGACGTGATTTGCCGTCTTTGGCGGTCAAAGGGTTGTAGGTATTTGTTTTGTGAGTTTTGGTTGTCAATAGGGCTTCTGATATCCGTGTTATATGCGGAACCGTAGCTCCGTGTTCTTAGCACTACTACGGTACTAAGACCCCGCACTACACGGACACGTCAAAGATACGTAGCCGTGTCTGCGTTCGGCTACGGATCGGCGGATCTCGGCTCCACTCGGGTATTGAATGAAAGCTTGTGTCAAACCGACAACATCACGGACGTATCGGATCCGGCTGTAATTAAGTCACTTAAGAAACGCATCTCCGTGTAACACGGAGCTAACGTATCGTAATTACACGTATCCTAATTACACGTGCCGGACGGTCCAGATCTCCGTTGCCGTGTTACTCGGCAACGTAGATCCGGCTACGGGTACACGAAACACGGACACGACCAACAGACAATAATTATGACTATGGCCAAACCTAACTACTTTGTGTGAAACCTAGTTCAAAAATCAAGAGAACTGAAAGTGGAATCATTCAATAGGTTTGTTAATTAACTTGGTTTTAACCTTTTTGCCGCCAAGTGAAGCAATTCACTGTGCCACTGACGCCATAGAGAAAAAAATTGAATAGCTTCAAAATCAACGGAGATTGAAAACACTTGAGAAAATGTTCTGGATGAAAACAATACACTTATTTTAATTCTTTCATAAACGGCACGAGACAATCATCGTGTTTGGGTTTATTTCATTGGTCATCAGAGCAATTAACGAGGCGACTTTTGTGAAATTGTGAATTCCACTCCCAATGATTTAGCTCTGTTGGTCTGATTATTTACAATGTAAATAAGTAAATAAACAAAAATAATAATGTGATATTAACATGTACGAAATAATTCACATAACATTGTAGCAGTTATAGGGTTAAAGCGCCAAAATTAACATTGAATTGTCCAAACGCTTGAAAAATAATTACAAATAGGTAGATTTTTTATCTCGAATTTGTCTATTTGATATTGAATGTTAAGTGCCGTTTGATAGGACCATCCGTGTTGAGAGTGACAATTGTCATCAAATCGAGACAAATGCTATATTTGGCTTCTTCTAATAATTCATGACAAATGTGAGTCATTTTCAAAAAACATGTACATAGTTAAAGGCTTAATAAAAACAAAATTACGATCGCGTCTTTTGTGTTACGAAAATTACTCATACAAAAGATATGGATAACTATCGTTACACAAAGGAATCAATTAAGTTATGTTTTAATTACAGCCATTAACTATGAAAATGATTCATAAATCTTTAAAAGTTTGTTACTAAAAAATAATCGATAATTTGACAATGTTAAAAGAAGCTGAATATAACCTAACGGAGATGAGATGCCACGGTTTTGCGCGGCTCGGTGAGCGGTTGAGCGAGAGATCCGACCGGCGGCCATACGAGTGAGCGAGACACACGTACCTCGCAACGCTGTCACAGGCGCGACAGCGGCCTATCGGTGTAACTCGGGCGTCGGTGACCTTGTAATGCCGAATCCTTCGACGAGGCATTCACGTGAATGCCTTTCCCCACCTCGCGCGTCCCGCGCTCGCCCCTCGACACGCACACATAGCAAGAGTTTTGTTACTGCACACAAGTGTCGCTGTCGTTTCTTTTTACGTTAGTATATATATATATTCTTTGACGCTGTCGCGCAGTCGTGGCATCTCCGTACAAGTCTGTCCTCGACTTCGTGCGCCTAGCGTCGGCCATAGGAGTGAGCAAGACACCGCACTCGGACCTCCCGCTCCCACCTATGGTCGCCGCTCGCCGTAACTGTAAAGCTAGAAAGTTACATTTATGTATGATATTCAACATGCTTGCCTTTTCCTTGATTTATCAAAATGGCGGAATTGAAATCAGAAAGCCAAAGTTTTCTGTAGCGGCTGTGTAAATTATGTTCAGTTAATGATTATTAACAGTTTTTTCTCATACTGAAACTATAATTAGATGGATCACTACATTATATGAATGATTATATTTGATACAAAGTTTGGTCTGCAAATTAGCAATAAGACAAATTTGGTTTTTCAGTTCGAAAACAAAAAAGACAATGTTTTTTTGATTCCTAAAGTTAAATTTGACAACCTGTATGACACGCCGTTTAAACTACTATAGTTTATTTCACATAGCTTTGCCCGTCTGACATCTGTCATCTGTCATCTCAGTACATTTTATAACCTAAACTCGCGACCAGCGCCGGCTTCGCACGGGTGCATGTATTATACATACAAACTCTTGAATCACTATATCTATAAAAAATGAATCAAAATCCGTTGCGTAGTTTTAAAGATCTAAGCATACATAGGGCCAGACAGACAGGAAGCGACTTTGTTTTACACTATGTTATAGTGATTCAACTAACATTTTCTGAGACGAGAGAAAGCTATGTGAAATATAATAAGTATATGAATCTAACTAGCTAGCATATGCCGCGACTTAGTTTGCCGCGCGACTCAGCGTCACCTGTCTTGCTCGCACGGTATTGAAAGGAAAGTGACAGATAGTTTTGGTCGCGCGACAAAGAGTCGCGTGTCACATTTACAGTCTGACCAAAAAGAGTAGAAATTAAAAAGTGGTAATACTGTTGTGTCGTCCCCGTTTTCGTAGATTGATTAGAACGGGACGACACTACAGTATTGCTAGTTTTTAATTTCTACTCTTTTTGGTCAGACTTTATGAGGTGCTGGTAATCAGAGCAAACCTAAGGTTTCAGGTTTCGGTACTGTCCTAAGTACAGTCAAGATTTAATTTAAATGTCAACTGGTACTTAAAATGTCACTTAAACTTTATTAAGTTTTTACTTAAAGCATGCCTAAGTATGTGTCACGTAAAATGTTATTTTAATTACCAGTATTATTTTATTGAGTAATTTAAAACCTCCAAACATAAATGTTTATAAATATATAATGACATGACTATGGATTTTACTGACTAGGCGACTAGTCAGTCTATCTCTAATACTTGGTTATTTCGATTGCGAAATTCGTATTTTCACACAATACTAGGAAATTCCAATTTGAAACGATATCAAAGCATTTTACTTCGAATTTTATTGTAATTTAACTTTATTTAAGTATAGTTGTTTAATGTTAATTTTAAGTGATTTAAGTTTGCAATCATGTTGAGTGTCGTTGGTGCTGAGGCGTCAGTATTATTGTCAATATTTATTGTTAACAATAATTGTCAATCTGGTTTCTATGTAACTGTCATTGTAATTTTACGGGCGGACCACGACCTAGCGGCGAGCATAGGGCTACCCTCTAAATTCGCCTAACCCGAACAAAGACTTAAAAAACCCGGACATTTGGCTTAAATCGCATTTTTCCCCGGACGTGGCCGAAAATAATATAATAAGAACTGGGCAAGTGCGAGTCCGACTCGCGCATGAAGGGTTCCGTACCATAATCTATAACAAGTTTGTTGTATGGGAGCCCCGTTAAATATTTATTTTATTTCATTTTTAGTATTTGCTGTTATAGCGGCAATAGAAATACATCATCTGTGAAAATTTCAAATGTCTAGCTATCACCGTTCTTGAGACACAGCCTGGTGACAGACGGACGGACGGACAGCGAAGTCTCAGTAATAGGGTCCCGTTTTTACCCTTTGGGTACGGAACCCTAAAAAACGATTGCTTTATTTTTCATTGACATAAAAAGTGCCCGGGTTTTGCCCGGACACTTTTGGAAAACCCTCCGGACGGCCTCCAAACTAGGACAAAATCCGGGGAACCCGGACGGATGGCAGAGCAGCAACCGCGCGCGACGGCTCGTGGCGTGCTTCATATATCGCTATAATTTTGTTTTTACCGCTCACCGCTGCCGCTGGTCGTGGCTAGGCCGTCATACTCTTATAAATAATGTATATGTTGTACCGTACCTTTCTATTTGATTGTGCATTAAATATTGTCATAGTGGTTCGTCAATTTCGACTGTCAATATTATACCATGTGGGTAACAACGGAATATTGTCAATAATATTGGTGTACTGTCAGTAAGGTTCGCCCGAGCTATGTGTGATATCTGAGGACTTGATGATAGTTATATTGTATTATAATAATGGTTATTCGTATTTCACCTGGTTTTATTTTTTCCCCTATTCACAAAAGCATATTGGATTTACTGGGGCCCGTATGTGGGATTTACTGGGACAAGATATCACATCCTGGCCAAGGCAAGATGTAGAACAGTAGACAAAACACGGGCGGTAATTCGTAAAACTCCCAGGTGGCGTATTTATGATCCTCACCTTCGGCTCGGGCCACAAACGCCTACGATCTGGGACATTCACGAATTTACCCCCGTAGGTAGGTATGTAATGTACTATTACATCACCCTAGGCCTTATGTATGATATGGGAAGAGAGATCATCCGAAAGATGCTTGCGCAATATGCGCTTGAAGGAGTATTTTTTTACTCTGAACTTGCCTAATGTTGAGTGAGAGAGCGTTCAAGAGGCGTATCCAGAGGCGTTCATACTAAATTGCCCTATCTGTATGACTACGTACGGGGGTATACATGTCCTCGTCGTTGTAAGCATAGTAACTATTTTGAACTTCCTGAAGGAATGCCAGCCCATGAAAAGATAATAATGATGACCTAGAAAGAACTAGACGGACTAAATAATGGTATGGTATTGTTATCTGAAAATAAGAATAATAAATATAGTACAACCTCACTCAAATCGATCTAGTCCCAAATTAAGCTCAAGATGGCTTGTCTTATGCCTTTTTCTATAAATATGGTGACATACCTACATACTTACCCTCGTAGTCACTGATATGACAAATTAGTATGACTACTAAGAAACCATTAATTATAGCTAACGAATTATCTTCTAAAGCTGTGTTTTCATTTCAATAGCTAGAATATGGGTCAGGCTTAGCTGATATTAAAAGCGCAGTGATAGATAATTTCATAAGAAGAATTCAAAACAATTTTGTTTACAGCCAAAATTAGGTACTTTTTTCCGCATAGCGGCAAAACTGTCAGCCAATGACTGACCTCCATGTGTTGCCAGTGATAAAAAATATTTTTTAAACTAGTAAAAAAACTCCTTTCATTTCAACTTTAAGCATTCTAAAGGCGTTAGTAAATGTATGTGCGTTATTAATCTATTTAGCTTTGGGTATAAATAACATATTTGATCAAAATTATAAAATAAGGTGGCTCTAGTCATTATGACATTGCCACATTTTTCTTCGCTGGCAAACTTGTCAGTCTCATAATTTGAGCGCGGCGTGTACTGACGAATATTGTCCGCAATCCCTCATAAAATGGGCTCAAAATCGTTTTTTAACCGGAGACATACATTATAGAATTCACAGAACACATAATTTATAGCAAAATTATGTTCGAAGCACAGTTATAACGTTCGTTTCATTGAATAATAACATAGCTAGTGTTTTTATGTTCACCGATGTTTTTCGGACTTTAAGATGTTACTGGCCGGTAAGAATCACCAATTTTAATTTAAAAAAAATATTAAATTTGAATAAGGAACGCTTTAAAAGCGCGCCAAAATATAGCTGCAATATTTTTTTTGTCTATTGATAATTGTTTTTTGAATGGGTTATTACTGCAGTGGTGTTTATTGATCGGTTGAAACAAGTGTTCGTTTAATAATTAAATATTTCGTAAGGATCATGGTTTAATCCCAGTTATGCTGTAGAGGCGACATTGGTACTGCTTTCGGCTTAAAATCAATAATGTGCGCGCATTGGATCTTCGCACGGCCTACTACGCTAATGCTACGAAAACTGGATAGCGTGAAATACTTTTTCTTTTCACAGACATTCCTATTAATTCCATTACTTTTATTCATCTTTTAATCATGTTGAATATTTTCTTAATTAACGCCTGAGTGACATAACCTTGATAAATGATAACCATATGTTAGGTAACAATAAAAAAACAAGTGTTTTCTTTGAAGCATCACGCGAAATAGAGAAAAATTGTTTTGTTAAAAAAATATGTCACTCAAATATAGTTTATGGTTATTATTGTTTCATAAATAAGACGAAAGCGATGAAATTATGTCATTTCGCGCCGTTATGCCGTCTGGTCGCTGGCGCTCTCGATTGTTATTTAAAAAAACTTAGTAGTGACGGGAAAACAAATGTTGATATAAAAAAAAACTGATATTTTAATGAAACCAAATTGAATATCCTAATTTATTAATCTCATATTGTACCGAAATGTGCTGTTTCATACCTATTTCATGAATTTAATTTTTGTCATACTTAATCTATGTGATTAAAACATAATATATATGTCATTGGTTGTACTAATTAATTTATAAAATGAGTCCGTAGTTAATTTCAGTGCAGACTAACGCTAAGTTAATTATGTTTTTCGGAGCTTAAACATGACCTACTTATGTAACTTAGGCTTTGCTTGCTTGCAATATGTAGGTACCTACAACTTCTTTCATATATTATTTCTTATATGTATTGTATTTAAAGTACTGTTTAACACATTTAAAATAATGTAGATAAACATGTTTTATAAAATCGTAAACATAATGATGACAATAATATTTTACATAAAAATAGATTTAAAAAATCACGCAACATGAAAAAGCTTACGAACCAGTTTGTAAAGATTTTTTGCTGTGTGTAGAGTTTTATATTAATAATAAGATTTTTATATACTTGAAAATAACATTGTATCTGCGTGTCATAAAAAACGATGCATATTAATTCCACTATTAATCTGCAAAATTACACGAGTCATCACCTAAATTACTTACACTTATGAACTGCTAAATCAGAGTAAAATATTTTCGTTTTACGAAAGTTCAGGCAGCAATCCTAAAATATGTTTATAAGGCAATAAATTTTAAAGTGGTATGACAATAAGAAGTTATCCATACAAAAGATGGACGCATCTAATGTGTAACCTTGGTTACGCAGCAAAATGAAACATATTAAGTTAAAAATGGTTGTAACCAATACCCAGGGCCCAAGAAACCTAATTGTAGCAAGTCATCCCACCAATGTTTTTGGCATATTACCTATTTTATTGACGACAGAAAATACCTGTATAAGTAATATAATATAGCAAAGTAGAACATTAAAATTATTTTACATAGAAAGCTAGAATATCCCAGTAACTCATGATAATGAATCGCGCGAATCCATTCAAAAAATGACGAGCTATGTTCGAGTGTCGTGATTCAACCCATTTCATATTTATTTAATAACAAAGCCGTCATTTGTGTGCCTTTCGGCATATAATTTGTCACAAAAGATCTATGCTCAATTTAACTAAATATACCACCCTCAAACAACTACCCTACCCCGTTTAAGTGAGCAACAGGAGATACTCGAAACCTATCTTGAGCGTGATACTTGGTTTGGGGTTGATTATTAAGGCTGCCACTTCGCTTGGCTGAATATAAATGTCAATCAAATAGTTGTATTCCTTATTTCATACGTAAGAGAATTGGGCATCATTTGCAAATAAGGCCAGATCTCACGGGTTTTGAAGCAACCTAAACTCTGCCAACACATCGCACGAACTGCGATTGGAATTTATGACATGACATCTGTCCATTGCCTCTTTGGTAATGCCTCACTCAATCACAAATACCCTAATAAGTCCTTTATTTGTACTTGACATACTTATACAAGGCTATGTCTCATGTAATTATGCCGAAAGTGTAGACTCTAGCGTTCGTGTGTGGAATTCAGTCAATGTACAGAGTGGATATGTCAAATTCGCACGTTCGAGAAACTATTAATGATATTTTTTATCAAACTCTTAAACATTTTCTTTATCATTGATGCCCCTCGAGCACAATTTGCCGTTTCTACGCTTATCGCGTGACATAGTGTCACCCTTCTTTCTTACTCAGTACAAGATAGGAAGAGATAAGTATTAAGTAAGTTACCGTTGTCAAAGGTCAACCTGGAAAGCTACCGAAACGTCAGGGAGGCTCAAATAATTAATATACGCGATATAACCCGTCTATTTTTTTTAAATGTGTGACAGTCGCGGAAACCGAAGAAAATATAAAGAGATAAGTAGTATGCACGAGAAATTTTCGCGCCCCGCAGTTGTGCTAAAGGGGCAGCAATGATAAAGAAAGACATTACAGTATCACGTGGGGAAACTATAGGGGTATTCAAGGTTAACTTAAAACCACTGATTGTTTTTACCACGCTGTATATTTGCTTGATATGATTGAAATGTAATGTTGAAGCGATGGCTGCGCGCAGCTGAGTCCAGTTAGCTCGAGCGACGCGCGCGACAAGATGCGCTGGATATTTCCAGTACCAGGTGAGTTTTTTTTATTTAATAGAGTAGATAAAAAAATATCATACATTTTGTTAGTTAGTTACATTATTTTAGTTTAAGTAGCAAGCAATGTAATGTGGTTGTTTTTTTTATTAACTGATAATCAGCGCCGTAGAATGTTGCGTCATTATTGGCAGTGGTGTTCAATTTTGACTTCCATTTGCGTTTTATTAATTTATTTTTTATTTTATTCGCTCGTTAAATAAAATCCTTATCATTATTTAATTAATGATAAAATATGTATATATATACGTAACTCGTGAGTCCGTGAGGCATTAAAGTTCTCATATTTGAATTTTACAAGCAATACATTTAAAAATAATAATTGCCTGTTATCTGTAAACCAGATTCTAATTAAAACTCTTTGAAAGTCAACGGCTTAAATTATGGTTAATATTCGCTCAAACTTGTTATTGAGGCTTGCCAATTCCTCTGCGCCGAATCTCAAACGCAATATTTATCTTTGTGTTTTAAGAAAAAAGTGAGCATTACGTCAAATCCACACCGCAATAAAAAAAAGTGAATAATCGGCGGTACTTGTTATTAATGTTACATTAATTCAATTAACGTCAATAAAAAAAATAATTAAACAAACATCGAAAATGTTAGTGATGCTCGGTGTGTTATCGATATCAACGCTGTCCCACTTTTTCTGTTTATCAAATGGCGTCATAATATTAATGGGCTGCTCGCTTGCCAAAATCACGGTAACGGCCATTTTATTGTCCCTATTAAATGTGGGTTAAGTTTGGATTTTATTAGCTTTAAATTGTATTAAGGGCAAACACTTTAATTAGAACCTTACTACTGAAAACTAACTACTTGTAATGAAAATATTACCGTTTTATCCACAGTATAAAGCCAATCAGCTTATATATAAAACGTTAACATTTCTACACGTGTGTTTATACTGTTTATGTAAAGTAAGGCTCAATCGATTCTTCGTGCCATCTCATCATAACATCACAATTTAAACAATACTAGAAAGTTTCGAACTCGCGCCATAAATGACACTAGTTTGTGAGTTTGAAGTTAACACAATAAAGAATAAACATAAGCATCGACTTAAGTTATAAACAACCTTTATATAGTATACTTTCTACACCCTGGTCAGCGAAAGATGATCTCTTTGACACTGATAGATTTCTACTAATTTTGCTTGAATGCGAAGTTTATACAAAAAATGTGTTATATTTTAGGCTTACAAGTGCCATCGACGCCATTAAAAGGTGAATTTTGGAATTGTCATATGAAGTGTCATAGAGACACGTGTCATTCGCCGAACGGATGGAGCATAAATTAATGTTTTTCGTTTCTGATAGGTAACACAAATCAATCACCGCTCAAAGCGGCCGCATTGTTTACCAAACCACGGGCATTGTAACGCTAGTACCTAGTCGAAAATAGCCTATTTCAAATTGATACAATCGGGCTAAGTATAAATAGATCGGCTGGAGATACATCGACACTGTCGTCTCGGATTAGATTATTTAAACACTAAATTAGCGGCACTTTTTCGCGATTTCATTTCATACTTTACGATCAAACGTTTTAAAACAATCACTTATGTACAAAGCGATTTTGGATCAAAATAGGAATAAAGTTTATGTCATAAAATATATTTTTGGGACTTCCTTTTATTGTAGACTGCACTTTACTATACAAGCATTAATTTCTCATAGACGAACTAAATTAACTGACATACAATGGGTTTATCTTGTGCTGGGTAGGAGTTCCTGCGGCTACCTTCCTTTCCATCATCAAATTATCTCCAAGATACCAAATTATTGTATTGTCACGTGAACTACATACACACGCAAAATTTCATTTAGACACAACAATAAGAAGTAGGTTAAAATTGGTTACCAAGATTTGATTACATTGTTGGTTACTTATACAAACTTAGTTACAAGTGAAGCTAATAACAAACAAAACACTTACATTCCTATTGGGGAAAACCTTTTGAATTGAGTTTCATGCGGACTTCAGAGTATGCGGAATTATGAAAAACAGATTTCGAGAATGCAGTCCAATCAATTTATTGATTAGGCATATTCCCTTTAAGTACAATAACACTCGTTCGTGAAAGGCAAAATATCGGTAAAATATCGTCACACGTATATCGATTTTTTGGAGTTTACTCCTTAAGAATCGATTTTCATATATAAGCCCGGGGTATGAAAAATATGGGGTATAAAATCGAACGTATCTGCCGTGCTAATTTAAAAAGTCGTATCTCAGTATACGATCGGGGTAAAAATACGACTTCTTAATTTAGCAGGTTATGCGTTAAGCGTTATAGACTAAGATCCCGATATAAAATGACCTTCACCGAGATGTTTATTTGATGAAATGTATTTTATATTCAATTTAATATGTCTATAAATATATTGCATATGGGTTGCCTAACAAATTTTAGTCCCTGTTTACAAAACATACCCTGTTTAATTAAAAATAAAAAAAAATGTTTTAAACATTTCACCGGTTGGATTAATATTAGATAAATTCTATACCAATCGAAAGTATGAAGCCTATAGAATATGCAAAGGTTGCCTATTCTTTTCCCGTCACAACTATCGGGTAGCCAGGTATAAACAGGTAAATCTATACCTACTAGCATTTTGCAACGGTCTGATTATTGAATTGAAGCTGAATAAAATTAAAGATTATTTAATTATGAATTTATCTAATAATCAAATCGGTGAAATGTTAAAAAAAAAATATTATTATTTTTTACTAAACATACCCTGGACTAAAAATTGTTAGGCAACCCATATGAAATATATTTATTGACATATTAAACTAAATATAAAATACATTCATCAAATAAACATCTCGGTGAAGGTCGTTTTATATCGGGATCTTAGTCTATAACGCTTAACGCATAACCTGCTAAATTAAGAAGTCGTATTTTTACCCCGATCGTATACTGAGATACGACTTTTTAAATAAACAAACTATAAAATTGTCAATGTCAACTTCATGTCGAGTGTCAACAAAATTTTGTAAATAAAATAAAATTTAATAAAATCTACGCTTAACGGGTAAAATGTGCTGCTTTTGAAACAATAGCGCCCGTCACACAATCGGCTAAAAGATACGTGTTCGTTTCAGCTCCCAAACAAACCTAACGAATTTTTGTGATATCCAAGATTACAACTTTTATAACGTGCAATGCAATGACCGTGTTTTCTTGGTGTTTAAGCCGTGCTTGTATGGTGCTAAGATCGAAGAAGACGTCTTGCTGTAGAGAGAGAGACCGCTTTAATTTGTGACTCAGCTTTAAGCTTAGAAACAGAGAAGGCGTGAATACTTTTCCATCGCCACTGCTTTTTCCTGCATTCAGCCGCAGAATGGTTTTGATTTCGTGAAACTTTCCAGGATAAATACATACATAAATCAAGGATCCAACACAACCGAGCCATTCATTTTCTAGACGGGAGTCTTGCCGACCGACAAGAAGCTATGAAGTTTAAATCGAAATTGTTATGTTATTGATGTTGGCTTTTAAATTGTATCTTTTTTTATTATAATTGCTTGTATTTTTTACTTTTATTTGTAAGTGTTAGTTATAAATATGAGTGATCCTTCTTCATCCTTGCGCTGTCCCCATTGTCCCAACTCAACTCGAACTTTTACCCCTCATGGACTTAAAGTGCATATAGGGCACATGCATAAACATTTTCCCCAAGTCATCCCCTCCAACCCTAGACTGTCGGTTTCACAGCAAGCTCATGGTAACAACCCCATTCATCTAGATTTTGGTGATCTAGCTACGTTAAAGCAGTCAGTACGTGTGTTACGGCATATCCCCAAAGGGGCGCGAAACTTGGCAGCGGCCAAATTGAGCGACCTCATTGATAAGTGTATCGACTCCAATGGCACTCTCGAATGGTTTAGTTTACTGTCTTTTGCCTATTCCGCACTCAAATCGCCTGAAGCGTCGGCCACGGGCAATTTAACCACGAAAGTTAAGAGAAATATTAACTCTGCTTCTTTTGATATCAGTGGGAACATCGGTGCAGAGACCACGCCTTTGAGATCACACTCCATACTGAAGACAATTGAGCGTAAAGTACATGAAGGGGATCTCTCAGGTGCAGTGCGAGTGCTTATGTCGGATGAGGGCGTGGCGCCGTCGAGCCCTGAGACTTTAGCTACGCTGCAGTCGAAGCATCCAGCCCCGTCCCGGCCGCTGGTACTTCCACCGGAACCTGACATATCTATTTCTGCCTTAACTGTTAAGCCGGAGGAAGTGGTGCAGGCACTCAGCTCTTTCAACAATAGTTCGGCCGCCGGTTTGGATGGTATCCGCCCTGTTCATCTTAAGGAGCTTACGTCTGCATCTGCGGGAGACGCCGGTTTTCGGCTCCTGGAACATCTGGCCAAGCTTTGTAATTTTTTGCTCAGTGGTCAATTAAACCCTGAAGTTTGCCCCTATATTTATGGTGCTTCCTTATGTGCGCTGCCAAAAAAAGACGGTGGTATAAGACCCATTGCCATAGGCAGCGCTTTCCGCCGCTTAACGGCAAAGCTAGGATGCCGTGCAGTGAGAGAAGAAATGGCAGCTTATCTGCAACCTTGCCAATTAGGGTTTGGCACAAGATTGGGCTGCGAGGCTAAAATTCACGCTACGCGGGCTTTTTCGGTAGATACCAAAAACTCAGAATCCGTTTTAATTAAAATTGATTTAAAAAACGCATTTAACTCAGTGGAGCGTGATGTTTTACTGTCCGAAGTGAAGGATAAAGTGCCATCACTCTACCCCTTCCTTTTCCAAGTATATTCTTCCGCTTCTAATCTTTCTACAATGGTCCTCTTGTTCTTTCCCAAGTTGGTGCACAGCAGGGGGATCCGCTAGGCCCTTTAGTTTTCTGTCTGGCCATACAAAAGGTAATTTCAGAGGTTAAATCCCCATTGAATATCTGGTACCTAGATGACGGTACCCTAGGTGGTAAACCTGAAGAAGTGGAACAAGACTTGCTCATGCTCCTGCCTCGTTTAAAAGCTCTGGGTTTAGATATTAATTTCAGCAAATGCGAATTTTTCCCCTGCAGTACCAACTCACACGATTATTTCCCCTTATTCAGTGCTCTGCTCCCCGGACTGAAAGTGTTGTCGGCGAGATCTTTCAACCTCTTGGGGTCCCCAATATTCCCAGAAGCCATTCCTGAAGCCTTCGAGGAGAGAAAGCTGCTTCTGCTGATGGCTGCGCAGAGGTTGAATGAACTTTCGGCTCACGTAGCCCTCGTTATGTTGCGAGTTTGCTTTGCCGTGCCTAAGCTGACATATTTCTTGCGCACCGTGCCAGCCTGGCTGCACCCTGTCCAGACAGACTCCTTTGACTTCGTGTTGAAGGAGAGTTTGGAAAAGGTGCTGAACGTCTCCCTTAACCAAGGTCAATGGGACCAGGCTTCTCTGCCGATTCGAACTGTTGGTTTGGGCGTGCGTCGCGCGCGAGATGTGAGCCTCCCGGCCTTCCTGGCTTCGGCGTGTGGGGTGGTGGACCTTATCACTCAAATTTTATCTTTTGATGGTGACAAGCCTATCATTCCTTACGCCTCCGATGCTTTGACGGCCTGGACGGCTCTTAATCCCGGCGTAGCCATACCCTTGTTCCGTCAGCGTCTATGGGTTTATTTATATGAGAGTGCGCGCACCACGATTTTCATAAACCCATAAGTACGCTTATTTCTGCGACAAAATTATCGCGCGACTAAAAAAAATCGTGGTGCGCGCCTGGCCTGAAGAGTAAACTCCAGTCGGGCGTCGGAGCTGACACACACACTTTTTTTATTTATTTATTTATAACGTATAATTCTATTAAACATGGGCCAATAGTTCTGTAAACCCGAAGTTTTTATTCCAGTCATACCGTCAGTCGTATCTATCCCAAAAAAGTGTAAGGTTTTAGGTTAAACCTAACTTTCTGTTTAAGTTTTTTCCTAGTTCTGGTTACCGCACCAAAATGTAGGACTACGAGTTCGGTCCAAAAATCCAAGGATATTAAACTGTTCGCAATTATCTAAGTAACAAATTAATACAAATTATCAATTCCTAGATAGCCAATGTAGGAATTGATAATTCAGTATATTAGATAGGCAGTATATTAGACAAGTTCAAGGAAAAACATTTCGAAATGGTAAAATAATATCCTGGTCACGGCACCAAAAGTAGCAGTACTAGTTTGAAAACAACAAACATATTAAAACAATTGTTATTACCTAATGTAATTACCTATATTAAATCTTCTCTAAAGAAGAGATAAATCTTTTTGCAAAACCGCAGTTATAGTAAGTTTGAATTATCCAGATGACTCCAGTCGGTCCATACAAATATTATAAGACGGCATGTCGCGTGATTCAAAGTTCTAAATTTAACAACGTTCGCCTACTACGAGTATTTCTAGCGCGACAAATAATTGACCTACATAGTGTCAAAATACGCGAAATTAATTGAAATGGACGTATGTCACTGGAGATGGTTTATGACCAAGTCTTTATGACATCGGTTCAATAAGCTAAATGACCCATTTTTTTAATATATTATCTTACTAGCACTATGCGAATGACGTTTTTAGTTTTATTTATTTTTTACTGGCTTGGTGACGTCACTATCAAGCATGAACATGGTGAGACATAAATATAAATTTAGGTCTTCGAAAAGTTACCTCTAATCTGCATTCATGGACATTGATAGCTAATATCCTTTGGATAAGTACTTACTGAGTTACTGTAATTATGAGTTTCATTCATTGTTATCGCAAACTGACTATTACTATAATTATGTCAACAAAACGGGAGTTATCGCGCGTAAGTATTGTACAAAAGTAAAAATATTTATATAGTGGTCCATACGTCAATGAGTGGTCCAGATTAAACGAATGTCACTTTGAAGAATAAACATTATATAACAGAAAAACAAAACAGCAAAAATAAAAACTATCGGTGGTATCTGGGGACTTTTAGTTTAGACGTATAGAGGTTGGCGTCAAACCGACCGAGGAAGATGACGATTTTGATGAAATATGTCATAGGGGTTCCCAAGCAATTTAACGAGCCTTCATTTTTTTTTCAAAATGGCGACTTCAAAATGGCGGAAAAATTTCAAAATGGTCGTAGCGCGCTGAAATTTGGTATGTAGGGGTTTTGGGGCCCCCCGATTCTGATTTTTTTTTTTTTCTAGCTTTAAAAAAAAATTGTATGGAGAATTTTTTTGGGGGCCCAAATCTCGTAAACGGTTGGACTTATGTGGGGGGTGCTCGACCAAATGTCATAGGGGCCTACACCCGAGTACAGTCGTGGAAAAAAAATTGAATATGGCGACTTTTTTTTTTTCAAAACTTCAAATTGGTGCTAGGGGGCTGAAACTCGGTATCGGGGGGCTTTTGAAGCTCAAAAATATGAATCTGAAATCTTGTCCGAAAATTCGGTCAAATTCGGAAAATATCGACAAAAATCGATTTGTATGGAGAAAATTTCAAATTGGTGCTAGGGGGCTGAAACTCAGTATCGTGGGGTTTTTGGGGCTCCTGAGTCGGAATCTGAAATCGGATTTCGAAAATTTGGTCAAATTTGGAAAATATCGGACAAATAAAATTTAGTTATTCGAGCGTCAGCCCCGAGAGGCCGAAGGCCGAGCTCCGCGTAGCACCGAAGGTGCGGAGCGTCTTAGAGCAGCCGCCCATAGCGCGCGAGCCCAAGGGCCCGAAGGGCCCGCAAGGCGAGCCCACCCAGAACCTTACCCCTCCCCCAAGTAATTTAATGCCAGGCCGCAGGCCGAGCTCCGCGTAGCACCGAAGGTGCGAAGCGGCGACCCCGCGAGGCCGAAGGCCGAGCTCCGCGTAGCACCGAAGGTGCGGAGCGTCCCAGTCAAGTCGCCTGTAGCGCGCGAGCCCAAGGGCCCGAAGGGCCCGCAGGGCGAGCCCACCTAGACACTGGCACCCTCCACTCCACACCTTCCTAAGCAAACATACCTGCGTGCAAATTCGCCTCCATCGTCTACCTCGCTCCCCTTTCTTAAGCAATTTAAAACTCGAGCTACTTTTTCTTCTGTATATTCCACTGGCAACCCCCTCTCGGGTGACAGAACTCCAGGAATGACCCCCTCGCGGGGTGCTTGCACCCCGCGCACCAAGCAACCTCACTCGCATTGCGACAACGCCACCAATTTTACAACTCCCGTTGCCCTTCCCTTAGGAAATTTTAGAACTCGAGCACCGATTTTCTAGCACTCTCCACTGCCAACTCTCGGATGACACAAAGACAGCTACGCAACCCCCTCGCGGGGTGCTTGCACCCCGCGCACCGAGAAAATACTAGTTTTTTCATATATAAAACCCCATAAGAGCTTAGATTAGGTTAGGATTGTCTTATTACAATCCTGAAATATTTGTGAGAAAAATTTAATTATAACTAACGATTTATGAGAAACAATACATTATGCCAATCAAGTTTATTTAACAGTAAACAGTTATTCCTTTGTTTTCTATTAAATAAGAAACTAGTAAAACGTTTATTATACAGAGAAACTCAATAATGGTAGCGTGTCAATATAAACAGAAAAAGATTACACATGACGTTACGTGGTTTAGGTTATTAAAAATGCATTTTGCTGCGGCTAGAAACCGAAGCTATTTGAAGTTTATGAACGTTGATTTCCGCCAGTTCCCTTGAGGATTTGAGGTAATCAAACCAATATAATAGGAGAAATGTAATAAAGTTGTTTTCTTTTACACACTGATGAAATGCTAGAAGTAATTGCGGAAAAAGTCTATCCTAAGGTATCTGTGTATTTTGTACGAAGGTGTCTCACTTTTAATGTAGCAAAAGGTTTTACACTCAAATACTTTTGGCAATTGAAACGTCTACTACCGGTTCTGTATGTTATTTTTATTCATAAAAAAAAGATGTCTACGTCAATATGTATATTAATGTATTGTCTGCTATCTCTTCCAGTTCTTCTGATGTCCTGGTTCGGCGTGGAGGACGTGAAAGCCAACTCCTGCATCCGGACCGGTAATACCCAAAACACCCATTGTCTGTCCGTGGATAGTGTCGATAGTCAGTGTTGTGCTCGTAGCTGCAAACATCATCGACATCGATAGAGGTGCCGCACTATGGCCGCACTGCCGGCCACGACTACGCGCGACCAGTGGCACCGGTGAGCGGTAGAACGCCACAAGCGTGTGCGTTTGCTGCTTTATTTGTACCCACGCCGCGCCGCTCACCGCCCCGCTCGCCGCTAAGACAGGAGTCGTGGCCGGACCATAAGCCAAGTTTTGGCTTAGTGCGGCTTTTTTGGTAGTGTTGTGCTCTTTAGTGTTGCACTGAGGTTTGTCAGTGTAATGAGTGATAGATATTTTAAAGTGGGTGTTTTTTGGATTTGTCTTTAATTTAAGTATATGCCTCACCATTTTATATTTTTTAAATTAATTATTAAACAATATTGTATATTTTTTATTCATAACTCATAACTGATAATTTTCACACTGAAAATCTGTTAACCCAATACCTTAATTATGTCACGCACATTCGTTTTAAAAGAATCTGAAATAAATTAGTGTAAATAGTTAAAAGAGGTAAAAAATCTAAGAAACACCTTATTATTTATAAGCCGTGTTGCCAGTGTATTATTAAAGAGCAGTGTTGTAATACTAAATATTTCTAGATGTGTTTGCAGCGCGGTTAATGTCCACAGGAATGAATGTTGCCATGTTTCAACGAATGGGTAATTTTATGCATGCTCCGACTGTCAAGTACCTTTACTTAGAAATTGCCAGAATCGTAAAAGAAATCAATAAACTTACTAATCACGAATCCAGTTTTGTGCAGAAATTACTAGATATACAGAACACACTAACACAGAATCAAATTTTCACAAGAAAAAACGTATTTACCAAATTACCACTAGTAGCATTTTATTCCCCAACTTTGGGAAATTAATATCTTCCTAAAAAAAATACTATATGAAATACTATAGAAAAAGAAAAGTAAAAAACTAGATCTTCCTTACGTTAAGGTATTATTGATCCGCTTTCAAAAAAATTTACTCGTTTTGTAACTTTATCTGGGTTTATGATGAGGGATAACATATTAAATTCAATTATGATTTAAAAGTAACATTTCTGGCCTTTTCTAGACCTCCGAGATAGCCACGAACACTTACATATATATCAACTTCCTGTGAATAACTGAAGTGAATTTTTCAGGGAATTTAGTTCACTACTTATACATCACTAAACCACGGTAGGTACGGTGACGGAGCGTTTCGTGTTACCTTTATATTATTCAGGCGTAGACTATGTTGGCTCAATAGCCAGATTCCGGATACGTTATCGTATCCAAGTATGAGCCATCCAACATGAGTATTAATTGACACGGGTACGCTATACACTTTCATTTCCTTGTTCTCATTATAAATATGTTAGGTATAGATCTCAAACAATATATGTAATAATACATGATTGTTGGCAGCTTAATAATGAGTTCTAGTAAAATTGGTATTAATTTAAAAAGTTAGGTAAGTGTGACACGAAACGTTTGGTCGTAACAAAAGTCTTAAAGTTAAATCTTCTAGTGTTTTTGTTTTAGCTAGAGCTCAGTCTACGGTGTTTTTTTTTAATTCAGTTATTTACAGGATTCAGGGTTTCTTCACTTTTTAGTTCACTGTTACCTATGTATTTTTTTCTTTCTTTACTAATTGAAGCATGGATTTTCAGCATTATGGGCAATAAGCCTCAGTCCCCTGGCTTCGGCCGAATGTCAAAGTAAGTACTTGTTTATATACGAAGCTTTAACACAAGCTTGTATGCTTAAAAACAATTTAAACACTCGCCAGTAGACAGCAAATAGTGAAAAACTAATAAATATTTGAATATTCCAATTTGACCAATGCTCGAACACAACAAGAAAAAAACAAAAGGAAAAGTATAATATTCATATATTTAATTTAGACAACGACTAAAATGCCGTAGACTGAGTTGCCTTCTATTTATTATTTTTTATACTCTGCTTTTTTGTTTTTTCAATATATTTCTGTATTTATAGCTCTTGTACTCATTGCTTTCCCTTTTTTATAAATTGGGTACAGCAAATACATTTGACACTAACAAATTACCAAAACATTAGTTTCCAGAAGGTAAGTGTTTTCGTTTAAAATGTATGTCTTATTTATTAGAATGTGCATGTTATTGGAGTCTAGTGTCATTTAGAATTTAAAAATATCAAGGCCTGATTTTTGATGCTTTTGGGAGATCGGTATCGCATCAAAGCAAGTCATATATAGTAATACTCATATCATAAAAAAATAACACTCAGGAAAACATGTCATTCATATATTAAAGCCGTTGAGACACGCGCTCATATTTCTCACCCTTTTTAATGAAACTGCGTAGCATTTGTTTTATGGCTTAAAATTCGATGAATATTTACCCGTCTGGGAAATTTCTTACATTCTGATTTTGACTCATACACATTATATTTTAGTTATAGCGCGGAAAATTAAATGTGTCTAAACTGTCTACGATAGAATGACAGTTCTCAGGGGATCATTACGTTAACCGTAAAGTTTGTAGTAGGCAGAGGTAGTCAGCGGTTCACTTATGTTTGACCAAAAAACGTTTGACAAATGATCATCTGACCAAACAACGATTCAACAAATATTCATTAGGCAAACGAGACATTTGACAAAAGTATCATATTACAAAAACTCACTTAGCAAATTATTATTTTACAAACACTACACTTGGTAAATGTGTTAAATAACAAAATGGGTATCATTTAACAAAATGTTATTTCATAAAAAGTACTTCTTTTTCAAACATTATGATTTAGTCTGTAATCTGTAGTTGGGTAATTTATTCCGCTACTATCTTAGAATCTATCCACTATGCTCTTCAATCTGTAACTGCTAATAGAGCAAATTGTACATTTTCCTCAAGAAGTTTGCTCTACGAATTATACGGATGGAGGAAATTTAACTTTTTTTTTGGTTCTGGCGCTTCGCCGACCGCTACCGCGGTACGCTCGCTTCGCTCGCTCGGCTCGCGCGCTGTTGTGGTCGCAGTTCTAACATAACCTAACCCATTAATGAATCTATCCACTATGCTCTACGATCAAAAATAGTAAAGCAAATTGGAGAAAAAAAAGTTTGATTTGCTCTAAAAAAAAAACAAACGAAACACTTGTCAAATAATACATTGTAACAAAAGTTTTTAGACCAAGAGTAGTTTTGTCTAATAAATCAGTTGCTAAGTGATCATTTTGTCAAATGATTATTTGTAAAATGTAAATTTAACTTCTGATCATTTGGAGAAGTGAGTCATTTGTAAAATAACTTGTTGTAAAATGATCATTGGCGAAACATTTTTTTGTAAAAGGTTGTTTCTCAAGTGTAATTTTGTAAAATGACTTTTGGTCAAACGATAGGACACCGGTAGTCAGCACCAAGCAGTAGCGACCAAAGTAGCCGAATATCGGAACATAATTTTATTTGTATAGCAGTATATATTGGGCCTCTTTGCGGCTACTTACAATTTAACTGTACAACATGTAGTGTTGTATTTTTTTGCAAAGTAAAGCGACATCTAGCGAATGAGTATTTGCCCTCATTTAACCTACAGCTCGTCGGCGTATCGATATTAATTGAATTTGCCCCATCACTACGACTGCGACTAAAGGTGTCTACTGCTATCATGGTTCCGCACTAATATCGACTCTGTGGAAATAGCGTAAGGTTTAATTAGATAATATTCCTTGTAGCCTTTTATAATTAGAATCTAAAGCGATTGATTAGACACTGGGTTCTAAGCTTATTTACATCCACTAGTTAATCTTATTACAGCTGTCACACTCCCCCCCTCCCCTCACCCTAGCCCCTTTGACGTCATACAAAGAAAGAATACGGTTTAATCTGTTTATTTCGCACTTCAATAAAAATAAATACAATACAAACTCAGACTTCTAGAAATAATACAGTATCGGTAAATACATTATGACGACGCGGTTAGCAGTCGGTCCTGGGTTCAAATCCCGGCAAGGACAAATATTTGCGTGATGAACTCGAATATTTGTTCCTGGGTCATGGATGCTATCAATATGTGTAATTATATATTATGTATGTATTTAGTATCTTCGTTTAGTACCCATAGTACAAGCATTTGCTTAGTTTGGGACTAGATCGATTTGTGTAATATTGGCCGATTAAAAATAGAACGTTTTAGACAACATAGTATAGTAGTAGACACTATATTGAACATTATAATAATATAGCATAGTCATTAGTCACAAAACAGTCTAGCAAAATTTGATAGTCATAAAACTACAACAACCATATACAATACTAGGAGGTTATGAAATCAGATGGCGCCAGGTTGGCACAGCCCACCCATACAAAACAAATGACGATCCTGCATCACGCTATTAAGATTTTTCCTAAAATCATGACCCCTATCCATAGAAAAAAAAAACAATATAAATCTAGGATTTTATAATGGTATAAGTATATCGCAACCAGTCTAGTACATCAAGGTCGTTGGTTCAGTTCGCGTGTCGCCAAAACCTCGTACAGCATTGCCCTAGATCTAGTGCTAAAATAAGTACATAGGGTTTCATGTAGCCGAGCCATTATGTACAAGGTCAATACCGGTATTACAGGGCTGGTGAGGAGTCCGAACGTTAACAGCGTTGTCATATTCCTAGTTAAAATTGTCATGTAAATCTGGCTAGATGGTAGCTTAGTTGCCAAGATATAAAAAAAAATGTAAATAATTATTTGTGACTCAATGCATAATTTATTTTTAACGTTGCCATGTCTTTTCCAAGTTTCTGGGCGTAGTAATTTCCGGATCCCAAAATGATATGCCACATATAAAATTGATTTGCACTCACTCCAAAGCATTTATTTTGTTACTTTACGTTTAAAGATCTTTTTTAGGGTTCTGTAGTCACCCTTATAGTTTCGCCATGTCCGTCTGTCCGTCCGCGGCTTAGCTCCGTGATCATTAGTACTAGAAAGCTGAAATTTGGTAACCCCGAAACAATGTCGTGATTATTGCTCTTTTATAAGTCTAATTTTTTTTTTAACATAGCATGATCTTTAAAGGCTAGCATACTATACTTACGATTCCTTATCCGTTTATAAATGCTGATTGTTTTAGACATTTTTCTCTATGATCAAACATGATTCTTAACATATTATCAATGTTACTACTTAGAACAGGGCCATTGCGATTTATTGGTATACATTTGAAACCGTTTCAATTTTTTAGTGATAATTTTTGTTTCAAAGTTGACAAAATATATTTATATTCGTCATAATATGAAAAAGGCCTTATGACTTTTAAACATTTATAAAAGGAGTAAGGCCTTTTGAAATTCAGATTGCCTGAGAATAAATTCAAATCCTTAGGTTGTGGCATGCTTAGATTTATTTCCTCGTTAATTATACTTATTTATTTCAATATTTATTTATTTCATTCAACATTGCAATTGCAACAAAAGTCAAGCCAACGTTTTCGGGGTTTTAGTTTTCAACATTAGTGTGTGGGGTGTCGTTGAATAGGTCTTTTAAAAATAATAGGGGTCTCCAAACATTATATTTTGATAGTCAGCAGTTTCGTATATATTCACTCCGAAAATAAAAAAATAGTGTCCCCCCCCCTCTAACTTTTCAACCAGGGGTCAAAAAATTATGGAAAAATTCATGAAAATTAGGCCTTATAAATATTTTTAAAGAAAACTATATTGAATAAAATCGGTCGAGCCGCTTTTGAGTTATCGCTAAATTTCATAATTTTCTTTAAAATGACGTAAGTGCCGCGCGGTGTCCTTATACTTTGAACGTTAGACATATTAGTCAAGTGCCATACTGCACTAAAACATTCCGCTAAATATGGCGCGTATAATCCATAACTTCCAGAAGGTAATAAGTAATTACAGTTACTTTGGCGTTTACGACCTTTTTATAGAGATTGAAATCTTTCTCGTAAGGGCTCGTAAGGATCTATTGTGAAGGATGGGTAACTACGGAACCCTACACTGAGCGTGGCCCGACATGCTCTTGGCCGGTTTTTTATTAAGATAAGCCATTCTACAAATTTACAAATTAATAAGTCGGAAAAAGTTTATTTATTAATTTGCCGGATTTTACATATTTTTTATATTTACTTAACATTTTTAATTTCACATCCTTAGATTCTTTAAACGTTCTGTTCTACCATGATAATATTATTACCGGTTTTCCTAAAAAAAAAAATACTTTATCAGATTGAAAATCATTGCCCCGCAAAATTTACAAAGAAATTAAACTCATCTATTTTTTTGGTTAATTTACAAACGGTTAAACTAACCGGTATTAAATCATATTTTTGAAGTCAAACCATGTCAAACTGATTCATAAAGAGAAAGAGAAAAATATTGTTCGTTTCTGAGTACTTAAGTATTTGTATGACGATTAAATTTCAACTTTGTTCTTAAACGTTTTTAGATGTTTTGATCAGTAGGTAATATTTATTCCTAAAATATTTATGTAATATATTTAGAATAGGTAGGTAATGCAGTTAGCCTCCATACTCGTATTTTTTTGCTGATTACAACATGAAGTATATGTACATTGTAGAATATCTAACTCTAACATACATCTAACATTTGCAACTAGATAACATAAATATTATTTATTCCATCGAACACTTAAATAAAGTTGGGTTGGCTAAAGGATTTTTTTATAGAAAATATAATTTGTCGTATGTCGACATTCTGCTGTCGTTATCTTGCAATGTGTTAGTTATATTTCTATCCATTTAACTCCTGTTGAAAAATAAATAAATCTACATATTATTAGATACGACTAGGCAGAACTTACGGACAGTGCAACTAGTCTTGCGATGTTTGAACGTTATTATATTATCGATATCGATAAATTGATATTTTCATAAAAATTGGCACTAACGAGACAACCAGAAGACTTTTAACGTGTCCAAAGGTGACTACCCTGTTAATTTTAAATGCAATGTCATAATGCTAATACAAAATTTAACGGTCCCATTTATGAGGTTCTGAAATAGAGGAAATTGTTACACTACGTACAAAGTGCGATAGAGTTTCTATTTCAATGGCTAATTATTATTCTACTTTGAAAAGCGTAAAATACAAGATGGCGATCCATATCACTGAAGTACAAAATACTAGTTTTATATAAAATTAAAATTTCAATTCCTGATTATGGGAAATTTCATTATATTATAGATAACACATCGAATTAAAAAATAATACAATTCCGATTTCAAGCAAATAATACATTAGTGCTTTTATACACAGCACATGATAGGTACGAATACTTAAATGAGAACGAAATTAAGGAATTATGTAAATTGGTACTCAAATGTGAGCCAAAAACGTATGGATTCCTTAGTCTTTCGGCCATCACCCATGTCAAATATCATCATCATCATCATCAACGTAACCACAAAGGTGACGTAAAAAATCATTTTGGTGCCATTTATTATATTTGTTTTCTTTTCTTCGAAGTCGAATAAAAAAATAATCTGGATAATAGAATTCGTCAAACATACCTCAACAAATTAACGCTTTGTGTAAGCGCACTAATTTAAAACTCGCTTAAAACATTTCGCCGTCTCCTGGTTCTCCTCGTCGCCAAATTTATTCTAGAGCGCATCTCGCCGTCTCTGTTCCGCAGCCCGCACGATCTACTGCTACGAGTGCGATAGCTGGACGGACCCGCGGTGCAAGGACCCTTTCAACTACACTGCCCTGCCGAGAGACCAGCCTCCGCTTCAGACTTGCAACGGTTGCTGCGTGAAGATGGTGCGGTATTCTAAGAGCCGTAAGTTTCATATACTGTTTAGAGTAAACCGTAATACCTTCTATGCGTACGTACGGAAAGATCTCTCTCTATCCTATGGGGATATCGATAATACTTTCTAATGGTCACTGGTTCGTGAAATGTGGTCAATGCAACTATAATAAAGACTAGAAGGTGCGCAACTTGGTATGCCTATATCATAGTCGGGTAAAAAGTATCCTATATCCATCTTTGTACCAAAATTGGTTATAAACGGTCCAGCCCTTTCGGCCCGAAGAGATGACTCACCTCAAAAAACAAAACCGAGACACAATGCAAATAATTACAATTAGACGCAAACATCAGGCAGTCTATTATCACTAAAAAGTGATCTCTTCCGGACAATCTTTGGGTAGTGGAGAATTTGACATTTAATAGGCAATGCAAATTTAGAAAGTAGCTTTTTGAAAAGGAACAATGCAATAATAATTTTATTGCACACCAATAACAGTTTAAAGAAGGAAACAGAACAAATCCAATCAAGTACAAATATTCGAGTTTATCACGCAAATATTTGCCCTGGCCGGAATTCGAACCCGGGACCGCCGGCTCAGTAGACAGGTCTCGACATACTGAGCTAACCACGTCGTCACGACGATTGTCTGGAAAAGATCGCTTTTCGATCTGTCTGTCGATTGGGTAGTGAAATGATAGTTCATTATACAATAAATTTTCTTATTCTTACAAACCGTACCTCTCCTTTTCCAGCATACGAAGTGGTCCGGCGCACGTGTACCTCTCAGCTCCAGATCAACTTGTTCATGGTGGACCACGTTTGCATGATGGAAAGTACAGGCACTGGCCACATGTGTTTCTGTGAGGAGGACATGTGTAACGCGGGGCGAGGAGTCCAGGCCTCCACCATAGGCCTGTTAGCGTTACTAGCCATGATCGCATGTGCATGCAGGTGAACCGTAGTGACGGGGTGAGGTCGACAATGGTTGAAGGTTGAATTAGTTGGGATGGCTGGCATTTTTTGTTTCAAGCGGCTTCTTGAATTTTCGAGTGTCGCGAGGTGATGCTGGATTTAATAAGAGCGCCTGAGCTCTTACATTTTTATCGATAATTCGAGATGCTTGGATATAAAAATGTTGGGACGCTAATTGGTTTCTCGAATTTTTAAACACAATAACTTCGGAGTGGTTAAAAAAACTAAAAATAATTCGAGTACCAACAGACCATGTAATTCAACGATAATGTTGGCAAGTACATGCCCTTTTTACATTGTTTGTCAAATTAATGTAATTTACAATAGTTGGTGATATAATTTAGCTAGCTTACATTTTAAAGCAATATGACTCACATTTAAATATTACATTTTCACAACCAACATAAATTATAAAAGACATAATTTGACTAAAGTGTGTGTATTATGTCGATATTGTCAACCTGTCAAATTGACAGATTTAAAACGCTGGATTGTGACGTTTTGTTTAAGAATTTGTGCTTAAATTAAGAGTCGTGCATTGTACATTGAACTTATCGATATCGATAAGCTTAAAGTGGAATGCGTGGTATAATTTTTGACTGCAAATTTGTTTAAATTTTTTAATTCGAAATTTGATTGAAACTGATAATAATAACTGCGTGCCAGTCAAAATCAGAATTACACTGCAACCTTTTTAGGTTACGTGAAAAAATTGGTACCAAATACAAACCAGAGTTCCAACAACGATTTGTCGACTGAACCCAAAACTAGACACTTTCGTCCAACTGTAGTGTAGTCGAGCTTTTTCACATCACTATGCGTCCTTTGGTACCTGATATGTAATATACTGATGTGAAAACGCTCTATCATCTCACACTAACATTTTGCTCTAACCTAGACGTAGTTAAGTGAATTCCAAACGATAGCTTGTAAATAGTGCGGCACGGACGCGCGTATCGATGTCGATAAAAAGCTGACACCCTTGCTTTCTTACTGGTCCAAATTTCTTAGACCAAGTTGAATTTGCTCATAGATGCACGTAAAATAGATGTGGGGCACTTTTAGATAGAAATAAAATTGGTTATAGACAAAACTAGCTTGAACTGCCGTATGATAGGAGACGAATAGGGGATGATTAGGGGAGATAGGGATGTAAAATAGGGTAGTATGAGGTACAAAAGGTTCAGATATCGTATTTAATGTATTTTTACAACGATTGGCGATCTGATTTAATTCAGGTATTTCTTGCACTGTAACAAATAGCCAAGTTTTCACCAAGTTACACAAACTTCGTATTCCAAAAAATCCTGTTTCTTTTAATTTCATTGAAATAAAATTTGACATCATGTGAATGGCCCCACCATAATTAACAAACGTTTGTGTAACTAATATTGTGCCCAACTTATAATTATTCCAAAAAACTTAATTGTACAGAATACATGCAACAAATTCATGGCATAGTACATAATTCGTCTTTTTTTGAAGATATTTTAACGTAAAGCTTGGTTTATTTATTTATAGTGCAATTTAATATCTGTTACCACCAGTATCAGACAGACTGTAATGTTCAAGGCGCAACGAGATAAATTCGACTAGTATAGTAAAGTAACAACTTTGTGTACTGAAAAATACTATCTACAGTACTTTTATTCACAACTGATTGCATACATACTATACTTACATTATCTTATCTACGTTTTATTTTTTTGGACGCATCCAAAAATATTGACTACTTTATAATGTGTTTTTTTTTTATAGTTGTCCTAGTGTCCTATTATTTATGTAGCTGTCTCCCGTCGAGGGGCAATTGTAACTATTGATAATAAGTTGCGTTACAGTGAACTAACAATGAAATGTTGCAGCGTAGCTTAGGTTATGGGTCAGGAATCAAATTGAACCCATTTATATGTAATCTAGGTGGATTTTTCTTTTTATTTTGTTATTCCGCTATCCGGTTCCGGATATAAAAACACGGAAGGTAATTCAATTTGTTGACATTTCGCGCAGTCGAGATTATCCCATCCCGCTACACCTCAATTTCAATTTAGATATTTTAGTTATATTATATAGTGTGTATTGAAAGGGTTTGTGACTAAAAGAGAAAAAAAACGACTACCAGCGAAAATGACAATCAGTCCTAGCATGTTGCTAACAAGTTTATTTTTTTTACTTTTTTTCTGTCATTTCAATAAACAGTTACAGACTTACACCTCAATTATATAGTAAGTCAAATTATTTTGAAGTTACGAGTTGGTAATTACGAATTATAAGTAACTTTTAATTCATTATAAAGATAAATCTTTTAGATGTTTTAAAGTTTACGTAATTTATAATCAAAAATGACATTAAAGTCCTAACTCTAGACAAAGCATTTACAGTCTGTCTGAGTAGGTGTACCTACATGAAAATTTCTCAGCTAGATATTCACTTAAAGTGCGACTTAATTTTAAAAATGGTTGTTTATTTTGGTAGATAATGATATTAATGTACGGTTTCCGCGAAGTAGGTTGGTTAAATCGGGTTTTTACGTAGGTATTTTATTTAAATTATTATATGTCACTAATAGACGTGTTTTTTTTAGAAAATATAAATGTGATAAAGTTGGAACAATAAGTACAGCCTGTGAGCTCTTAGATTGCGATTCGGGTTTGAGTGAAGACTGAGAGGTTCTTATGTGAATCACGTATGAGCGAGCGAGACAGGTATAAAACGCGAATAGCATTCTGACCGCTCACGCACTTTAGATACATTATTTCTTATCTTTCTCACCTTTAATTTGGTAATGTGTTCGAGTATATATTTTGTCTGATAGTTACCAAAATACTTATCATTATTAGGACACTTACCATTTTTTTATGACTACCGTTTGAGAGGGATGCTGTTTTTAGTGACAATGAGAATATCTCTATCCCATTCTACTACATGACTTCGTCCGTTTCGTACAAAAGTAAACGTTAATAGTGACATATAGTAATTTATCTAAGGAATCACGGATACTAGAAATCCTTTGGTGATTAAAAAGGCAATAGTTTAATACTAAGTTAACGAATTATAAAATAAATCCGCTTTTATTTGGCGTTTCGTGTGACGGGTGTAGTTTGTACGATGCTAGTTTTAGTAGACGATGCGAAACAAGGTGACCTCGTAATAATAAATAGTTCTAGACTTGGCCGCGACACTCCCATGCGGCCCTAGCTTAACTAATCTAGGAACATAAACACCAAATAAATTTTAATCGTTACATAGCTGATAATTAAGTATAATATAGCGTTTTATAATATGCGGCGATTTGTAGGTAGTTCTTTATTTAATTAAACCAAGCACTCAATGTGCGCAGAAGTGAGGATAGCTATTATTTGGCAGAATGTTGTGGGGTCTACTTATCGTTTGTCCGAATAATCTATTTCTTGGTAATAATTACGCCTGTACATTCTATAAATATCAAGACATCTTCCCTTGTTAGCTGTAAGTAATAGTCAAAAATGAATGGTACTTTAAGTGGAAAGCGTAAAGCGGTTTATAGACAATTCGGACAAACGACAACGCTCAAAGATTTCTCTGAAACACGCCACAGTGAGATTATGTGAAAAATAGCTTTATAAAAAAAAACCGTAGTTCCTTTAATTCAGAACCAGAGCCACACATGGTTATAGGCAGTTTATTTTAACGCCATATCATCAGTAGGATAGTGATCTAATTAAGGAATGCAAAGCCAACTTGGAAATCGGTTGTTCGAAAAGTCCGTTGTTTGAGAATCGGTTTACGCTTGCCATGCCATATAGGATAAAAAAGCATTGGGCTTAATTTCTAAATAATGGCGAAGAGAAAAAAAATTAAATAAAGATTTAACTTATGCTTTAAATCGTGCAAAATCTGCATCATAATAGTAATACACTTTTGATATAAAATAGTTGATTAATATTGCGTGTAAATATAAGTATAAAATTGATAAAACTCAGATTGCAAATATAACCCGTGTACAAAAATCGGAAAACCGATTCAGTTTTCGGCAAAACTTTGCATTCCCTAGTTTTTTAAGTAAGTGCAAAGCATAGTGTAAGAAGAAAATTGTAATATATTAAAAATATAGTATGACTATATCTATTTGAATAGCTTACATAATCTTCCTTGTTAACTCTAGTCTAACTGACGTTTTTTGAATTAAATAGATACTTCGATTATTTTTAATTCTCTAGTTCTAGAGTAAGTTCGGTCTGACATGTTTCGACCCATCGCATGTGTCACAACTGACGTCCTTAATGGAGCCCAATTGATTCTAAAACAGTTTGGGTATTCCATGATACATTTACATCAGACTGATGATGGTAAAATTTTCGGACAAAATGATTATGTTCGAAAATAATACAAAGCTGAACTTTAAGTCGATCTTATTGTCCCATTTCATCTGCTCTAAATTTTTAAAACAATGTAATAATAATTGGTGGAATACTCACTGTTTCATCCTTACACAATTACCCAATTTCAATCATACTTGTCAATGTTCTATATTGTTTGTTCGGCAATTTAAGTATTATTAAAAACATTGTAGGTATAACTCTTGTCTCTGGCTGGGCTAGATGGAAAAATAATGTTGTTATATATATATTTGATAGGAAATATCTGCATCATTGTACTTAACTGGCTTCATGGTCATAATTTCAGGTTGTAATAGATATTTCACTTTTATCAATTACAAATATTTTCGAATGCCAATTTTTCCATTACAAAAGCGATTAATACTGAATGAGCGTTGTTGTACATGAATTTCTACATTAACTGAAAGAATCATGTGATGACATTAATATTTTACTTAAAATGCCGAACGAGCCCAACTTCGAAGGTACTGTTACGTTAGGATAGCATGACACAGCACTGTAGCCTGGCTTCCCACCGGCTCAGACACCTTGGAATGCGAGCCTTGGTCCTATGTCGATCCAATTGATTAATCGATCAAATTGGTGTAGACCAATTTGATCAAATTGGTATGGACCTATTCGATCGGTAGGTGTGGTAACATTAGGTTAGCTGCCACTTGAATACTTAGCTACGTGCCGTGCAGAAAAAGTTAATCAATTTCAATCAAATCAAATGAGCTTAAGGCTCGATTTTAATCCCGTTTTCTTAAGCGAGATCTGCTGACTAAAAACATCTCAAGGTTTGCCTTATTGCGGCCTTGGTTGCATTTATTAAGTTTATATTGGATTAGAGACTTACTAGAAGATCTAAATGCACCGTATTTTGACTTTCAATCTAAATTTTAATTCTCCTCGAATACTTATGTCCTACCTAAGTGTGTTCAGTATTTTTGAGAATTATGTTGTAAAAATAAAATCATGATATGTGTTCGCTTATATGCCAAAAAGCGGATGCGATCTTTTAAATAAACGACACTTGTTTGTCAAAGAAGTGTCACATTCATTGTTTATAGGAGTGAGTGATGCAGCACTATTCTTTGTTAATTATTTTCTCTCTCTTGTTATATAGCTGCCAAGTCGGATAGTGGCACAGCTAACCTAAACCCTGTAATATTATCTAGTAATTTAAAAAGCTGTTGATAAGACTAAGTACCTAACATTTTACCTAAATCGCTTTAATTTTAATAATTAGTATTTACTTACTATAAGAATGCGATGTAGTGTTGGAATATATTTTTTTATTAAATTAATACGACAGAAAACCATGACTTGGTGTGCACTTCCACGCACGAAAGTAGTACAATTTACAATACTAATTTTACTTAATAGAATCATGTTGTAACTTGTACAGCCAAGTTCTATTGTAGTCCTATTATTTTTTACTTGTTTTGAACTGGTCTGTAGGTACAAAACAAACTGTTACAGTAACTTAATGATCTTAACTTCGATCTTGTAAAAACATACAGGTACCTGATTATCATAGGTGCTTAACTGTTAGGACTTTTCTAAAAAAGTATATTTCAACACAGTTTATTTATAAATCTTCTTCCTTCACTTTCCTATGGCATATCACGCATTAGAAAAACTAGCTCAGACGATATTCATAGTCAATTAGACTTCTAAGATAACACTATGATATGTTTAACTTTATTTAACAATAAGCATGTATTCATTTGGATTAAATTTCTTTACATTGACAATTTACATGAAAAATTCCCTTAGATTTGCGCTATTAAAACGATTTCTAATGCGCAATCGTGTATTTTTCTTGTGTATTGTATATCACTTTATATTTTATTATTTTTAACTAATACGCTGTCCATTAATTACGTTTCAAATGTAGCTATGACGTAAAAGCAGATTTGAATGTAACGTAAAACCTCGTTTCTTTAAGGTTATGTTTTTGAATAATTTATCGACTTATCCTCCTACGCGCCACAGTCAGGCTGCCTGTCCACAAGCGGAGCGGAGGTCTGTAAAATGACCAATCACATTCCTGAGATTTTAATGCACTTCTTTTGGGCTTCATAGGGCTGCCATCTCTAAATTCGCCAAACCCGGACAAAGACTAAAAAACCCGGACATTTGGCGTAAATGGCATTTTTCCCCGGACGCGGCCGTAAATAAAATAATTTAAAAAAAGATCGCTTTATTTTCATACACATAAAGTGTCCGGGTTTTTTCCGTACGGCCTCCAAACTAGGACAAACCCGGGGAAACCCGGACGGATGGCAGCCCTACACAAAGACGCAGTCTTATTGGTTAATATTCTCCACTTCGCTGCTAAGGGCAGACAGTTTAAGAAATTCTTTTATTTGACACTAATAAAGAAAGAAAAAGCCAGACTTTCCAACGTAACTTATGGATGGTGTTTTTCAGTTTTTTTACTCAAAATTGGTTGAGAACTCTTGCACTTCCTAAGCTACGCTTTTGAGACTAACCAAAAGTTCCGACCGCTCCAAAGGCTGGGGTCTCTTATTTCATTGGACTATGGAAACTGGGTCAAAATCACCGGAGAAAAAAAAACAATTTTTATACCTACTTAACGATAGTGCCCCGCTGGTAATTTCAATTTCAATCCTGACACATGTGATCTCAGATTTAAATGCACAGTACTGACACCTGAAATGACAGGTGTCAGAATTGATTTACTGAAAAGGCACGCTAAGTATGTGTCATAATAAAAATATGCTTAACAATCTTTCAAGTACTTAAAAACATCCTTAATAATTACTTCACGCTATGCGTAAAAACTCTTTTATAAAGTAAAATCAAGACTATGGTAAGTATTAGTTTCGTTGGGTAAATATGTCCCAGTGTCCATAATTCGTGCCAGAGGCTTCAGCCGACCCCAAACGCAATGTGGCCTGTCTGTTTAATTTTTCTCATGTTATTCTATGGTTCTGAACAATAAATGTGCAGTTACACCTTAATGTCAGGTTTTCATAACTTAAATTTACCAATATTGGCACGCTTTATAATATAATCATGAGTATACATGTTTACATTGAAGCAAATAAATGGTTCAGGCAGGGTTCGAACCCGCGTTTCCAGTGTTTCCGGGCAAACACGGGCTTCTTACCAATAAGACCACTGAACCGACGAGAGAGACATTTCATTTTCAACCAGTTGCTTTGAATATCCATGATGTATACGATATTATCACTAGTATTAAAGATAAAAGGCTTATTTATACAGATCCTAAATGAGTATTGTAAATGCCGAAAAAATATCATTGGTAAATTTAGGATATTTAAACCAGCAGTGTGTCAATGTTTCTAATTTTCTATTTATATGTGTTTTCAGTATCGTGAAATTGTCAATGATTTGTGGTACTTAAATGTCTTCAATCGATGTTAAATTCAATAGTTTAGTTGCAAATCTATGTCGCTTATTACGAAAAAAAGAATCCAAAAAACGCTAATAAACTTAACTGCACGAATAAATTTGTTGGTGCAGTTCGTGTTACAACCTTGATATTATAATAATTAAAATTATGTAAACTGGCGGTTTGGAAAGAGGATAAAATGCTTATATGCTGACAATAAATCAGTGCAGTATTATTTCATCGAATATTTGAAAAAATCTTTACATTGGCTTCAAACCTAAGGTAAAAAAACTGTTTTTGTCAAATATTGAGAAGTGCCATAATTATAAAAATATTGTTATAATATTGTATTTTTATTTCTTATCTCAACTAAAAGTAGATACAAGAACAAGAAAACAATCGCATAAAATAAAATCCTTTATTACTAACAGCGCCATCTCTTGAGTATTTTTGACATTAACATTAAAATCTATCGACACTAAATCTATCGATAGTGCGTACATCACTACCCGTTTAAGTTAAGTATAATATGGTATAATAATTCTAATAATTACTTCTAAAGATGCATCACATCACAATCATCTCTGAAAAAGGTCTCCCTCTCAAATTCAGTTCGTAAATTATTAAATATTGTATAATCTATATTAATTATCACTAAAAGTATAAAAGAAAGTCGCTTCCTGCTGTCTTTCCCTATGTATGCTTAGATCTTTAAAACTACGCAACGGATTTTGATGCGGTTTTTTTAATAGGTAGGTAGAGTGATTCAAGAGGAATGCATAATATACTTAGCATTGCAACCGTGCGAAGCCGGGGCGGATCGCTAGTACGATTATAAAACTCAAACATTGAATTCATAATCTGTTTTCTGTTTCTATCGAGAGGGGTAATTGTTTCACGATAAAGCAGTGCATGTACGCATCTCGTGATGCAGTATTTGTAGGGGCCGGCCGCAAAGCGCCATCTCTAGGACAAATGTATGTGTGCTCTTCGCCAAAACGGCTGGACGGATTTTAACCAATTTTGGTACAGGGATAGCTGGACATCCAGAGATTGTTATAGTACCTTTTACCCGAGTGTGGTAAATAAAAATCCGCGGACCAAGTTTACAAATACAAGTACAAATACAAATACAAGTACTCTTTATTGCACACCTCATAAAACATACAGGAGAAATACAATGCAATTAGACATTACAATTAGAGGTAAACAACAGGCGGTCTTATCGCTAAAGAGCGATCTCTTCCAGACAACCTTTGGGTAAGTTTAACTTTTTAATTTTATTAGACTTTTTAAGAACAGAGATGATGAATTTATGTAAAATAAAAAAATAGACAGGATGATCAATCCAAATGGGTCAGTATGGAAAACGAAACTATTAAGAGATAGGGAAATCTGTTCTAAGGAACCATGGTGTCGAATTTAGATTAAAGAGAATCTGTTTTCCTTTTTTTATAAATCTCATACATAATTCGTAGTTGAACCTGGCTAAAATTCTATAAGTAATTGCATGTGGTATTGTTACATTCTTTTCAGCGATTTTGACCGGGTTATGTATGAAATTGCGTATGAGATAAATAAAAAAAAAACAGTTTTTATTAAATCTAAAATCGATCACATGGTTCCCAAGAACAGATTTCGCTATTCAGACTGTCTGACTTCCCCCTATTGACCAATTTGGATTGATCAGCCTGTATATACAATATGAATGAAAAAAGAAAAACAATTTTGCAATTGCGAAAACGCACACATTTTGAGAAAGAGACGACATAGAAAGTTTCTTCATGCTTTCCTTATTTACCAAAAGGGTTCGCTATAGGATTATCAATCTTCTCAAAAGGGTAATGTGGATGGTTTTGCCAGAAAGATGGCAAAGTGAACCGAGTGTTAGTATTTAGCGTAGCTATTTGTGCTATTTCTTCTTTATTCAGTTGAAAATCGAATATGTTGATATTTTCTTCTAGACGCTTCGGATTTACCGTTTTTGGGATCGGCACGATTTGTCTTTCCACCTGCAATCAAAATGGGTATTTTGAGTCAAAGGGACGTACAATAATATGTACAACACAATAATAAAAAAAAGCTTAAGAGGCCTTATTCCTTTCAAAAATTTTTTTTTTCATATTATGACAAATATATACGTAATTTCAACCAACTTTTTGAAGTGAATAATATTATTCCTCGAGTTCTAGGTAACATAGCATTATCCGCGTGAATTTTCTCAATTTCGAGTAATTTTTTAAACAAAAATTATCAATTATTGTATTAAGCGGTTTACACTCACGTGAAATTGTCAGGAACGGCCCGACATGTTTCGAACTCGTATGGAGCCCTTCATCAGGGACGGCTGCCCGTGCACGTACACCGCCGCGGCAAACTCGTCACTGCTGATACTTTGACCGACGTTCCGCTCTGAGCGCGCGCGCCGATGGCGCGGGGGCGCGGGGTGCTTGCAAGCCCGCTACTTGTTCGTCCAGCACTCCAACGTCACTTTTGTCCTCTATAGACGTTACGCACACTTGACTAATGGTGTCCACGGGATTGTCCAAACGCACAATATGTTTCGCCGCCGGAAGCACAGGCTTCCATGCTGGAGGTAAAGCCCAACCACCGTCTCTATTAAAATTCGGGCGCCGTCCGATCTCGATAGCTTCGTGTACCTTACGTTGTATACAACGTTTCTCACGTACCAACACTCTTGCTTTATCGAAACGGACAAAATGAGACGCACCGGCTTCGACGACATGTTCAGCGACCGCGGAATTATTCGTGTCCAGCTTTCGTACACTGCGTATGTGCTCAGACAACCTTGCAGACACATTACGTCCCGTCTCCCCGATGTACGCCTTGCCACACTCACAGGGTATTTCATATACGCCCGGGCTACCGAACGGATCTTTATCTTTAGGAGACTGCAACAACTGCCTTACCTTAGTCAACGGACGGAACCAGGTTCTAATACTGTATCGGCGGCGTAACATGTGTCCGATGGTATCCGTCACCCCTTTAATATAAGGCAAGTACGCAGGTGCTCTCTCTACAGTCTGCGGTCGTTGCGCTACACTCGGGTTCGCTACACGCTGACTCTGTCTCCACTTGTATCCATTGCTCTCCAACACTTGTCGCACATGCGCCAACTCTTTATTCACGTACTGCGGGTCGCATAAACGCAGAGCCCTATTAATGAGCGCCCGCGCGGTACTGACGACAAGTGTGATGGATGGTGATGTGAATCAGCTTGCAGGTATCGATCAGTGTGCGTGGATTTGCGGTACACCGTATGACTCAGCCGTCCTTCCGGCATGCGTTTCACCAGCACGTCCAAAAATGGAAGCGCTCCATTGGACTCTTTCTCGATGGTGAACTGTATCTCATTTTGTCCGTTTCGATAAAGCAAGAGTGTTGGTACGTGAGAAACGTTGTATACAACGTAAGGTACACGAAGTTATCGAGATCGGACGGCGCCCGAATTTTAATAGAGACGGTGGTTGGGCTTTACCTCCAGCATGGAAGCCTGTGCTTCCGGCAGCGAAACATATTGTGCGTTTGGACAATCCCGTGGACACCATTAGTCAAGTGTGCGTAACGTCTATAGAGGACAAAAGTGACGTTGGAGTGCTGGACGAACAAGTAGCGGGCTTGCAAGCACCCCGCGCCCCCGCGCCATCGGCGCGCGCGCTCAGAGCGGAACGTCGGTCAAAGTATCAGCAGTGACGAGTTTGCCGCGGCGGTGTACGTGCACGGGCAGCCGTCCCTGATGAAGGGCTCCATACGAGTTCGAAACATGTCGGGCCGTTCCTGACAATTTCACGTGAGTGTAAACCGCTTAATACAATAATTAAATATGTCTCACGAAAGTTTTAATAAAAAAATTATCAATGAAAAATTCGAACTGTAGGTTTCATATACCAATACTTCCCAATAGCAATGTTCTAGGTAGTAACGTCAATATATGTTAAGAAACGTTAGATCATAGAGAAAGATGTGTAACACAACACAATCAGTATTTTCAAAGGAATAAGGCCTCTTTAAACGAAGTTATAATAAATTTAAAAAAGGTGTGAGATGTGCCCTCGCGGTATGGTCCCGAAGACGGTGGCAGCACATCTTCGCCACCTCTTCGCTGAGTGTTTTAAAGCAATTAAAAATAAAACTTGGTCAAATAACATGACAATCATAATGCATAAATGCATAATTATAGTTTTTTGTACGTCTGGCGGCAAACATATTTTTCCTTGAAATTTTTGTTACCATAAAGTGGCAATTAATCGGTGACGTAGAAAGTCTACCTAGGGCTTGTGCACAAATCACGTGAGGTTCAATAAGGGGGAGGGGGGGGTCACGAAAAAATCACGATGTATCTCGTCGGGGGAGGGAGGGGTAAAAGGAGACCTCACGTGTATTTTTCTACAGTGAACGAACTAAGAAAAAAATCGATATTTTTTCTCGGTTTCGTTAAAAATTAATCTTCACTTGTTAAATTCTTCAAAATAGCGTGTCTATTTTACGAAATATTAGCGAAAAAAAATATACGTGAGGTTGTGAGGGGGAGGGGGGGTTAGCAAAGAACCTCACCAAATATCACCAGGGGGGGTCAAAAAGTAGCCGAAAAACCCTCACGTGATTTGTGCACAACTAGGGCTCTGGAGTAGACCTTATTTTCTTATGCCGGCTCCACATGCTTGGCAATTTACCGTTGTAGTAGGTTATATGGAAATGGTAACGGAATGGAACGAAAAACATTGGGACAGTTTTTTTCTCCTAATTTGATCGAAAGAGCTCGTGATTCTGAGTAAAAAATACCCAAAATATCGAAAAAAAGAAGTGAGGTGTTCAACTTTAGAAAAAATGGCCCAGTTATACGTGAGAGTGAGACGGAACTACGTCGTGCTCACTCTAACATATAACTGCGTCCTGTAGGTTTGCCGTTGTTTGCCAAGCATTCGGACGCGGCATTATACCATGTCAACTTACCAGCCATCTCAGCACGACCTGGGCTTCGCTCTTCCCGTACTTCTGAGCTATCTGATGCAGTACTGGCTCCCTGCGGCCTGCGGGGGCTCCGAAGCGGGACACTAGGGCTCCGAATGGACTGTATCCCATGACTACCAAGCCCTGGTCTTGCGCGTGAGAGACCAGGGTTGACTGAGTTATTTGGGGGTGGACCTGGGAACAAAGAGATTGGTATTAACCTCCGTCGAAAAAAGAGGTGTTATAAGTTTAACATGTTGTATCTGTGTGTGGTATTGTAGCTCCCAAACCGATGGACCAATTCTTGTCGATTGATTTATTATTTACATTATTTTTTTTCTTTTTTTTTATGTCATAGGGGGCAAACGAGCAAACGTATCGCCTGATGGAAAGCGATAACCGTCGCCCATAAACACCTGCAACACCAGAGGAGTCACAAGTGCTTGCTTACCCGGAGGACGAAGATAGAATGCCTCTATGCTAGTAATTTCACCGGCTATCTTACCCCCACACCGGAACACAACAATGCGAACATTGCTGATTGGCGGTGGGTTAGCAGGCAGGTATTTTCGGACACGTCCGGGCGAAAAATGCGATATACGCTAAATGCCCGGTTTTTTTAAGTCTGTCCGGGTTCGGCGAATTTAGAAATGGCAGTTTCACGTGGATCCTCACCTCGATCTGGAGAACACTGGGTTTGAGGCTGCTCTCCTCCAGAAGCCTGCTGAGCTGCTGTCTATTGAAGTTAGACACGCCGATGGACTTGGCCAGCCCCGCCCTGTGCACGTCTTCCATGCCGCGCCAGGTCTCCATAAAATCGACGTCGGAGTAGGTGTAATCCTCCTGGAAATATTTAGAAACATTTCAACTTTATTTTTTCGATGGTTCACTGATAATAATTATGTATTTATTTATTTAACAATGTCAATATGAATCTTCAAGTAAACTAATATAAACCATAAATCGCAATAGCCCTGTTCGAACTAGTAACATTGAAAAAAAAAAGAACCGACCAGTAAAACTAAAAAGCTAAAAATAACCCGTTCAAGTACAGAATACATTTGACTCACCCTTTGAAGTCGATCCCAAACAGTTCTTATATTTATATACATATTATAGTTTACGCGAGGTTTGGCACCGAATTCAAAGGGTGAGTCAAATGTAATCTGTACTTGAACGGGTTGTTTTTAGCTTTTTAGTTTTACTGAAGTCGGTTCTTTTTTTTGTTAAAATATTTTTTTTTGCTTTTTTAGTGATTCATATAAAATACTTACGGCGGCGGGGTGATCAGGGAAGTCTTGAAGGCATGCATCTCGTTTGAATCATCTCCTAACACCTAACCGTTAAGGAGTTGTACCTTCCATCATCAGCTCAGCATTGGAAGATAATGACTACCATATGCAAATACATAAATAGTTTTAGAAAATATATGAAAAATATTATGAGTGCCTATAAAATTTCAGGAATTCCTTCGATTCCTCATGGATCTCGTCATCCGATCTTCACCAAAATTTAAACCTTGAGATGTATTTCATGAACCTAAAAAGAATTTTCCAAATCCACTCATAAATGACGGAGTTCTGAGGTAACAAACATTAAAAAAAAAAAAAAACATACAACCGAACTGAGAACCTCCTCGTTTTTTTGAAGTCGTTTAATGATGTTACAGACACATGTTTGATCATGATCATAGAGAAAAATTTATAAAAAATCAGCATTTTTGAACGGATAAGGAGTTAATTTCTTGTACTGGAACTTAATGTAAATAAGTAACGACCATCACTATAATTATATCAAAGAAATTACATCTTATCTTATCTTACTTAGGAATCGGGCTACTTACGTTAAGACCTATCGGCCAATGCATGAGATATAGGTCCACATAGTCAAGGCCGGAGGTGTTTAGGGACTCCCGTAACGCTGCTGTCACTTGGTTCCGCGCGTGTTGCGTGTTCCATAGCTGGAACAAGGAACAGATCATGTTGACGATGCGGTTGGCACAGTAGTGCACGTGCCTACTGAGCCGGCGGTCCAGGGCTCGAGTCTCAGCCAGGGCAGATATTTAGGTTTAAAGGGCGCCAACGCGTTGGCTAGCATTTTATACTGAAAATAGTTTTACAGTGAGAACTTACTCGTATAATTGTGCATCTATTAAGCTAAAAAACATTGTTAAAAACGGAAGGGTTTTGAAGATCCAACCGAAAACATCTAAAAAAAGGGTTATGTTTGAGAGATAAAAGTATCGAGAAAATGATTACCAATCGTGTTTTCTTGTTGACAAGATTGAAGAAAAACTGTTTAAGTTTCTTTATTTTAAAGGGACAGATTTTTAAACACTATGGATGTTGAGATCTTGGGTGATTCACCTGACGAATTTTGCATGGGTGGGCTCTTATGGCCTCTTAACGATCTTTATTACCTACTCATAAAGAACAAAAGTTCACTTACAATGAGCTTAAACTGTAATATTGTTCGTGCATTGTTCATATGCATTAAATTACATCCGACTTCTCGATAATATTTAATAGATGTTATCACTATTATTGTTTTAGTTTGGTTTAAACATTTTTAATGATTGACACTCTTTCACTTCACTAGGTAAGTTGTTGTACAGTCGCCATCAGATATATCGCAGCATATAAGGCGTTCATAAATACTTGAACATGTACTGTAACGCCCAGTCAATTATGAACGATCTGACATGATGTTTGTTTTGCCGTATCCAGTTCTGTGATTATAAAGTTTGACACATTTGTGAGATGAACTCGAATAGTTGTTCCTGGGTTTTCTATATATGTACCTATTTATATATTATGTATATCGACGTCCAGTACCTATAGTACAAGCTTTGCTTAGTTCGGGATTAGGTCGATTTGTGTAGATTGTCCCTTAATATTTACAATACAAGTATTACTCTTTATTGCACACCTCACAAAACATACAGGAGAAATACAATGCAAGAAATTACAGTAAGAGGTAAACAGGCGGTCTTATCGGTAAAGAGCGATCTTTTCCAGGCAACTTTTATTTAATTTATTTATTAATAGTAGACTGTTTGACTAGGGACTATAAGCCAATATGACACGAAGTGATGAAGCGAGTACAAATATATCTTAGTGTGTTACACACTATCTGCTTTTCACTTCGACTGGGAGAAAATAAAAACTTAACGTAAACTGATAGTCTCGGAAAAGGAGTATCCCATCAAAAACATAAATGTAAAATGAGAGCCAAGTTCAATATCGCGTGCACTTCGCCGACAAAAGAATTGAGATCAGCAAGGGCGCCAAGTTCTTTGCTCTAAAATTTTTAGATACAAGGACATGCGACATACTCAATGCATTTATTTTACTTGGGGTGTAATTCAATATCAAGATTTGACTTGGCTAGTTTTCACAAACTAACTAAATTTTATAAAAGTAACATAGTCATAGTCATAGTTCATTATCAAGCTAACAGTATAAGTAACAAGACGTACACTAACTTGCGTACTTACCTTTACGAAAATAGGTTAATGATTTGATTGATTTTGATTTATAATATAAATTTATATTTTAACACTAGAACAGTCGCTTATGGGTCTATTGGACCCGGTGACCTTCATAACAGTCAATAATATTTTAGTTAGGTACCACGCGACGTTGCCGTTCTTAGTACCTTCCCGCAAAAGTGTGGCGCGTCGGTTCATCGCCGCAGGAGTCAGTCTGCGCGCCGCGCTCGCGAGCGACGGACGTCTAAAGTGCGTATGGGTTCGCTGGACCCTGTAGCGACCATTTGCGTGCATAATATTTATACGTCTGGGTCTACTGGACCCATGAGCGACTAATTAAAAAAAAACAAAAGATAGGCCAGTGTATTCCACATTTTTTTGGTTTTCAACCGAAATGCACAAATATGCTGCTGCAAATGGAATTTAGCAATTTGTGGTGAGCACACAAAACCAATTTGTACCAATTGTTTTGAAATTACTGAGTAAAAATATAGGTTTAGTTCGAAGTGTAATAACTCATTACTTTTTAGGATACATTGTGATCTCTTTTTGTGATTTTGAATAAAGCAATAATAGTAGTTTAAGAAAATATTAAAAAAGTAAAACAAAATACAAGGTTATTAGCCTAAAATTTATAAGTTACGAAAAAAAAATCTAAAACGTAGGTATCTTTTGAAATTATTATAATATTATGATAATTTGCCATAAATAAAGTGTTGTTTATTTTATCATGATTGTTTTATAGTTTATTATAGGAAATATATACGTATTTCATATATATTTGAATATTTTTCGATTTACGGCCACATAACGGACTGGGTCCAGTGGACCCCGTAGCTACTAAAAGTGTTCGAAACTAGGGCGCGACTGTTCTAGTGTTAAAACTAGCCAAGTCACGTCTTGATATTGAATTACACCCCAAGTAAAATAAATGCATTGAGTATGTCGCATGTCCTTGTATCTAAAAATTTTAGAGCAAAGAACTTGGCGCCCTTGCTGATCTCAATTCTTTTGTCGGCGAAGTGCACGCGATATTGAACTTGGCTCTCATTTTACATTTATGTTTTTGATGGGATATCATTACTTTTTGTACAGAAATTATTATGATGTGTAAATTACTTAATTATTATTTGTTATTTAGTTCTGTGTGCTATTCTAGTACATCTTTTGAAAGTTTTGAACAAACAAAGAATTTTCCAAAACGGTTAGTACGTATTGGATCTTTATGTGCATGTATGTGTAAGTGTGTGCGTGTGAGTGTATATGCTATTTTAGTATATCTTTCAAACAAAAAAAGAATTTTCCAAATCGGTTAATAAATGACAGAGTTCTGAGGCAACAACCATCAATAATAATAATAATAATAAAACATAAAAAAATCACTGTTTTAGATTTTTATATGTATACACACACAATTACTAAGCTGGAGGCCAAATTTCACCTTTCTAGGTCACCTGGAAGTGGTTTAGGTTTTTGATTACTAGTCAGTCAGTCAGTCAGTCAGTCAGTCAGTCAGTCAGTGATAAAAATACCGTTTTTTGGACTTTAATATCTCAATAACTATTTAACCTATATTAATGAAATTTGGGGCTCTACTTGTTCTAAAGGATCTTAATACATAAGCCAAATTTCATTTTTTTATGTTAAATAGATTTGGAGTTATTGGGGGGTCAAAAGTGGCTCCAAACGGTTCGTGTAATATAACACACGGCTGCTGGTCGCCAGTTCCTGCGGTGAACTTGGCTGGACACGCTGCCGCGTGTCTAGATCTAGTGATATATCCTGTGAAAAGCAGTACCTTAGTAGTAACAAACAAGTCGCTCCTATTGACCTTCCCTTCTCTGATCTTCTCAGCTATGGCCTCCCCCAGCTCTCCTTCCGTGTTGTACACGGACGCAGTGTCGAAGTGGCGATATCCCACGTCGATGGCTTTGGAGACCACGTCTCGGAGCTGGTGGTTCATGGATTTGATTATGCCGTTCTGTGGAGGAAACGATTAAGTTAGGCAATCTAGTGGTTGACCAATGAACTGTTTAACTTATATTATTTATATTAATTTCACTGGAATATTGATTAATGATTACCTGTGCAGTGCTTGCAGTATCTAAATTTTTCGTTCAAATTTAATTAAAAAATAATTTTATTAATTACATTTAATTTAGTGGTCCAAATTTTTTAAATGAAACGAAATGTTCTGTCGAGGTTAGAACCCGTGAATCCAACGGCTTTCTGGACTAAGGCCAACACGGGCGTCCTACCTATTGGACCACTGAACCTGATGCGAGACCCATTGAACTTTTCAACCAGCTTCTTTGCATGCCATAGGGTGGCATCGTAGCGCCATGTACCGTAAAGATTTAGATTGTCTCTATGCATGATCATATTCGGTTAACGCTATCAACAGACGTTACTGCTTTATAAAAATAATTAAGCGTCTTAAATAGAAACTCAACCTTTGACAATAGGGATGTAGACTGATGCATGATGGTGAAATATACAACATACCTACTGTATAGTTATATGAATAAAATTTGCTCAATATGTCATGAAAACGAAAGGTGCAAACTTAACTTAATCCAGCCAGTTACGACTTACGATGGGATAAGTGTTTGTACGGAACCCTCGGTGCGCGAGTCAGACTCGCACTCAGCCAGTTTTATTCAAGAGTAATAATAGGTTTAACATGTGCTCAAACAGCCTTGTCAAGCCGGTGTTAATCGGGTTGAACGTTTTTTTTATGTCATATGGGGAAAACGAGCAAACGGACCGCCTGATGGAAAGCGATTACCGTCGCCATAGACACCTGCAACACCAGAGGAGTCACAAGTGCGCTGCCGGTCTTTCAGGTGAGAGTACGCTCTTTTCTTGAAGGTTTGAAGGTCGTATCCGTCCGGAAATACCGCAAGCGACAATTCATTCCTCAATGGAGTCGTGGGAGGCAGGAAATGTCTAGAAAAACGCACAGTTGTGGATTGCCAAGATTGCCAACTATTCTAATAACTGCCAATTGTATTACGTCACTCATACCTGATCAAACCCTAGGTATGTGCCTAGTGCGATGGCCGGTATCTCTCTTCCATCGTTCAGCTTGAGTTTCGGCACCTCTACGCTAGCAGCCATCTGTAATTAAAAACAAAATAATATTATCAATATCATAATCATCATCATCACCATCACCATCATCATCATCATCATAAAACGGCTAGACTATGGTCAGTGGGCTAGACCAATTTTGATAAATTTTGGTTTGAAGGTAAACATATTTAGCCCGATACGCGAAGGGTTTTGAACTTCAATAATATACAAGTGCGTGATTTTTTGTAGACAGCTAGAGTACCTATATTGAGTACTAATAGAGAGTTTCATATTGCGCTGACATAATCTCTCGATAAAACTGTTAGAAGATAATACCAAATGTTAAAACAGTAAAATGCGATGCCCTAGTGCAGAAGAAATGCATTTGAATAATCTTTTCTAAGATTTACAAAGCTTGCTTACAAAAACTTTATTAATACCTAACGCACACTCAAGATCCGTTAGAAAATGTTCATACCCGATAGTACTCAATATGTATAACCTTGTTGGCTTATAAAAAAAAACATACCATGCGAATTATTTCGGTTTGAGGGGCAATTATACTCTTCCCGTATTGGACTAATTAGGCTACTTTTTATGACTGGTAGAAAAATCCAAATATCGGCTTCCTTTACCGTCCTAACGGCATTTTGTGAGCCATTTTGGCAACATGACTTTTCCGATGTAAAAAAGCCTGCTGAATTCGATTCTGGATAATGCCAAGCCGAATTTTACCCCCCTCCCCCCATTTCCCCCCTTTTTACCTCTAAATATGTCCCTAATCACGGTTTTTACGGTTTTATACAAAAAGTATTACAGCTAGAAAAAAAATTGGGCAAGTGCGAGCCCGACTCGCGCATGAAGGGTTCCGTACCTATACATATATATAATCTATAACAAGTTTGTTGTATGGGAGCCCCCCTTAAATATGTATTTTATTTTATTTTTAGTATTTGTTGTTATAGCGGCAATAGAAATACATCATCTGTGAAAATTTCAACTGTCTAGCTATCACCGTTGTTGAGATACAGCCTGGTGACAGACGGACGGACGGACGGACGGACGGACGGACGGACGGACGGACGGACAGCGAAGTCTCAGTAATAGGGTCCCGTTTTTACCCTTTGGGTACGGAACCCTAAAAAAGTATCAAAGACAAGACTGATCTCTATAAAATTTGCTATAACATGGTGTATAAACTTTTTTAGTAGGCCTTCTGGTTTGTGAGCAATATCTTCCCGAACTTCATAGAATGGTAGAAAATTCTAAATATCGGCTTCCTTTACCGTCCTAACGGCATTTTGGGATCCATTTTGGCAACATGACTTTTCCGATGTAAAAAAGCCTGCTGAATTCGTTTCTGGATGTTTCCAAGCCTAATTTTGCCCCCCTCCCCCCATATCCCCCCCTTTTGACCTCAAAATATGTCCCTAATCACGATTTTAACGGTTTTATACAAAAAGTATTAAAGCTAGCAAAAAGTGTCAAAGACAAAAATGATCTCTATAAAATTTTCTATAACATGGTTTTATAAACTTTTTTAGTAGGCCTTATGGTTTGTGAGCAATACCTTCCCGAACTTCATTTTTTTTAAATTGATATACTCGTACATGGTCGAGGCAGTGAAATACACTTATTTTGGGATAATTGGTATCGCACAGGATCCAGCCGCTCTGCAGCTCTTGACGCTGACATCCAGTTGGCGTGCTGCTTATTATATGTCAAGACTTACGAGGCTTTCAGTCATAAGCAGTCGTCAGATTTACACGCAGAACTGTATGCAAGTCGGGCTAAAAGCGACGTAGAAAATAAAAATGCTATACTTCTGACCATGAAGCCATTCAAATGCTCACGCCAGATTCTCCAGAAACGGGCCTCAGAAATGCAGTTACCCAGGATCTTGCAGCAGAAAAAAATGGCATGGTCCTTGAATCAATCTTCTTCTGGATCTGGCGAGCTGATAATTACCGTTTCTGTTTCGTTGCAGCCGTAATGTTAATGAGGTGAGCATCCACAAGTGATTCAAGAACTTGCGGATATTCTACTGTTTCGGTGATTAGCCAGAAAACATTAGACTTTTCCCGCCCCTCAGGGATCCATCCGGGATGTAAATAGCCATGGAGACAGCATGTAGCTCATGATTCAAGATCTCTCGCAGACTTAAAGTTCTCCCAGCCTTGTCAACAACTGTCAAGCGTTGTTGGACGCTACGGTTTTTCTAATTTGTAGTTTTAGCAATGGCAGATTTTGAACGACCTGCCAAGGCAGGGGTATTTCAAGGTCGGGCCTTTGTTAATTTTGACCTTAGCGCAGTTGCTGACCTGCTATTGGTGAGCCTTTCGGAAGCAAACTTCATTACTTGGAGTGAACCAAGCTGCTTGGCAGTGAGAGGTGACACTTTATTTTTTTCTGCTGCAAGATCCTGGGTAACTGCATTTCTGAGGCCCGTTTCTGGAGAATCTGGCGTGAGCATTTTGAATGACTTCATGGTCAGAAGTAAAGCATTTTTATTTTCTACGTCGCTTTTAGCCCGACTTGGATACAGTTCTGCGTGTAAATCTGACGACTGCCTATGACTGAGAGCCTCGTAAGTCTTGACATATAATAAGCAGCACGCCAACTGGATGTCAGCGTCAAGAGCAGCAGAGCGGCTGGATCCTGTGCGATGCAAATTATCCTAAAATAAGTGTATTTCACTGCCTCGACTATGTTTATCAATTAAAAAAAAAATTATGAAGTTCGGGAAGATATTGCTCACAAACCATAAAGCCTACTAAAAAAAATTAAACACCATGTTATAGGGAATTTTATAGAGATCATTTTTGTTTATGACACTTTTTTTTGGCTTTAATACTTTTTGTATAAAACCGTAAAAATCGTGATTAGGGACATATTTTGAGGTCAAGAGGGGGGGATATGGGGGGAGGGGGGCAAAATTCGGCTTGGCAACATCCAGAACCGAATTCAGCAGGCTTTTTTACATCGGAAAAGTCATGTTGCCAAAATGGATCCCAAAATGCCGTTAGGACGGTAAAGGAAGCCGATATTTAGAATTTTCTACCACTCTATGAAGTTCGGGAAGATATTGCTCACAAACCATACGGCCTACTAGAAAAGTTTATACACCATGTTATAGCAAATTTTATAGAGATCAGTCTCGTCTTTGACATTTTTTTTCTAGCTGTAATACTTTTTGTATAAAACCGTAAAAACCGTGATCAGGGACATATTTTGAGGTAAAAAGGGGGGAAATGGGGGGGGAGGGGGGCAAAATTCGGCTTGGCAACATCCAGAATCGAATTCAGCAGGCTTTTTTACGTCGGAAAAGTCATGTTGCCAAAATGGCTCACAAAATGCCGTTAGACTTGAATTTTTTTATTTGAACTACCAGTCTATAGTGTTCTCGTGGGATGAGCGGGTGATACCGCGCGACGTAGCCAGTACTATAACGCGAAAGTTTGCGAGTGTGTTTGAATGCTTGTTACTCCTTTACGCTTTTTTGTTTTGGCAGATTTTTTTGTGTGAGTTATTCTTATGTTATGTTTGACTGTGCAGCGTGTAAATACCGTAGAATTTGACTATAATTATAATAAATTATCGGCCTCTAACCATTAAACAGTTAAACACACATTCAAAAATCATCATCATCATCATCATCAGCCCGGAGTCGGCCACTGCTGGACATAGGCCTTCCTCAGTTCGCGCCACCATACCCGGTCCGCAGCTTCAGCATTCAAAAATACACCAAATGAAATAAACTAAGTACCACTTTAACTTTAGCGACAAGATTGTCTACCGGTATTAACATTATTGTATCTGTGTTTAATTTGTAAATTTTATTTGGTGTGCAATAAAGCATTTTGTGTTGTATTGTACCACATAATTTTGGTTATTTGACTACTACTATTACTTAATACTATTTGTTATTACACAAAAACTGAAAAAGGACGTGTTTTGACTAATGATTTTTATGACGTCACAAGCCAGACTGCCAGATCTGCATAGAAACTCACGAATAGTTTTTGACATTGAATCACTTAAAAAAGTCTACCTATTAAAAAAAATGAACCGTCATCATCATTAAATACTTACCGCATTTTCAAAATGGATCTGTCTTCGTAAACATGTTCAATATAGTCGGAGATAGTGCAATACCGCGTAAATAACAGCTGTCGATAAAGTTCTCATTTCAATAAAATACTTATCATTTGTTTGAATATTGATTCGTATCTACACTTGTTACTTACGCGCTATATTGCACTATCCCCGACGATATGAGAGTTAATTTAAAAGATCGTTTTTTAGGGTTCCGTAGCCAAATGGCAAAAAACGGAACCCTTATAGATTCGTCATGTCTGTCTGTCTGTCCGTCTGTCCGTCCGTATGTCACAGCCATTTTTTTCCGAAACTATAAGGGCTATACTGTTGAAACTTGGTAGGTAGATGTATTCTGTGAACCGCATTAAGATTTTGATGCAAAAATAAAATAATAATAATAAATATTGGGGGCTCCCCATACTTAGAACTGAAACACAAAATTTTTTTTTTCATCAAACACGTACGTGTGGGGTATCTATGGATAGGTCTTCAAAAATGATATCGAGGTTTCTAAAAAAAATTTTTTCTAAACAGAATAGTTTGCGTGACAGACGCTTCCAAAGTGGAAAAAAGTTGGTCCCCCCCCCTCTAACTTCTAAAATAAGAAAATGAAAAATCTAAAAAAAACATATGATGTACATTACTATAAAAACTACCAACGAAAATTGTTTTGAACGAGATCTAGTAAAGTAAGTAGTTTTTTTTTAATACCTATTAATACCTAACTTTGCACCTAATTTATATGGGGCGCTATACATACCAGGTGCAAACTTAACTTAACCACTTAGGGATAGAAAGTGTTTGTACGGAACCCTCGGTGCGCGAGTCCGACTCGCACTTGGCCGGTTTTTTTATTAGACCTGTAAGTATCGCACAATTAATTCATACCTATCGTAGGTACCCCTCCGTATGATGGCTTCCAATTCGTTGTTTGAACGAATCTCTAAATCTATTGTGAAATGGAACAATAATTTTGTCAAAAAAGACACGAACCCTGCTTTGGACACCTCACACAAGTCACAAGTTCCCTTTCCACCGGTCAAACAAGCACTGAAGTGGGGCGGGGATGCATCGTTGTTTTGGCTTTGGTTAGGGTACTAAACAGATAAACTTACAGATACACACGTGAAATATAAATAGCACTTATAATGTAACATAACACTTTATACTCTCGTGGTTTGTGCACATAATTAAAAGTTGAAACTACCGTTATTACTTGAATTAAGGTAATTTAAAAATATCACGATAGACCCGGTTCAATAAGTATTAATTTATTGTCTTTAATTTACCTGACGTTGGTTTAAGTTTAAACACAAAAACACTATGACACACTTCGTTCACCTCACTCTGGTTTACAAATCAAATGTTACACTGAATCACGAAATAAATAAACTTAGAATAGCAAATAAGTACCTAAGTATATTTGTGTATGCAACTTAAATCCTTGGTAACTTTCGTACATTCAGGCAATGAGGCAACAAACAACAATATCAACTGCATAGTCAGTTCAAAAAACAAAAAGCCATGTATGAATCCAGATTATGTTGCTGTTACATCGAATTATAGAAGAGGGAACGTTCTTTATTCTCCTATACGAGTTTTATCAGAAAATTAAGCCCTGAACCTCTAGCACAACTATGCGACTCGACTCTTGTGGCGGTAAGAGGGATGGCTCATTCCTTTCTCAAAGAATCTGGGTCATTGTCAAAAAAATGTTGTCTTCGGTGGCCAATAGTTAACAGCGTATGGCATAGAAGTTATGTTTTAACACGCAAGCCCAAAGAAAAGGGAAACGTCGTTTATTGTAATATAATTTTGATCGGAAAACTAGGCCTAAAAGTCCTTAACTTCGTACGTGTCCACCGAAAAGACGCGAACCTAAATCTGACATTGACACATCTATCCAGAAAGGGAACGCAATCAGTCTTATGGGAACGTTACTCACGAATTTAGCTTAAGATTTAGTTGCTGGGTCATTGTCAGGTTTAGGTGCGCGTCTTTCCGGTGGACATTTGCGAAATCAAGGATTCCAGGGCCTAATTGTCTGATTAAATGCCTGTGAGAATAAAGAACGTTCCCTTTTCTATAATCCGACGTAATAGCAATATCACCTAGATTCATACAAGCTCTTAACTTTTGACCACCGGAGGGACGAATTTTGTTTTTTGAACTGACAATGAGTTGCTATAGAGATACAGAGATCAACATGCAATAATTAAATTGCGCTTATAAGGTTAAATACTTTTCAATAATAAAATAGCTACAGAGAAAACGGATGGAGAAATTGAAAGCGTACGTACAGTGCGTCTGGTCGAAAGTTTAAGACGTTGGTCCAGTAATTTAAAGACACCGGGTTCGAATCCGTGTGTACCACGTATGACCATAATTTAAATTTTTCTTTAATCTTTTTGGCAATAAAAATACGGTGTTAATTTAGCCGCATTAAAAGTTTAGTTTGGAAGATCAGCGCTGGCTCTCGAGCTAGCATCTTGCTGAGGTGGGACCTTTTCGTGGCACAGCCATAAAATAGTTGCTTATTGTTTTATTTTATTTTCTTATAATTTGTGTCACACCTTTTATGTAATTATTTTTATGTCGCGTCACGAATAAATGTATTTCTTTCTTTCTTTTTTTCTTTCTAGTTGATTTAATTAAAGTTTTTATTAATTGTAATTTCAAGAATATATATAATATTCTTTACTACAAAAGAAAATATTTTAAGAACTAATAACTAAAGGACTCACCTGCCAAGTGAGCAACAACAGCGTGGATCGAATCATGGTGACGAGTGGTGCGCCACATGCGCGGGAGTCGATTTTATTCCTGTTTTAGAGATCCCTGGACAACGTTTAAACTTGAAATTAAGGAATTTGGGCTTTCGTCTACCTGACATCGTAGCTTTCAATCAAAATCTGGACTATATATACAATCTTTAAAGGTAAAAATTAGCTTATGTCTTATGTGTTAATCCAGGGTGTTAGCTACCTACATACCAAAATTTATCAAAATTGGTCCAGCCGTTTGAGCGTGAAAAAGTAACAAACATACACAATAAACATACAAACACACGATCTTTCGCTCTTATAATATTACAATCGTAATCGTAATGTAGGTATGGCTTGCTCGGTAGCCTTACGGCTGTAACCGACATCGTGTTGCTAGGCTGTAGGCAGCGCACTGCCCCAGCGCCTAGCGTGTGTGCTGGCGTGCACGGGCACTCGAACCAGCAGACGTGTACCTACCTAGCTTGACAACGTCGTTTTAGGTCAGTCTGTTTGTTATATAGCTCATGTAGCTTGATTCTAGGTCGTGTGGTGGGTCGTTCTCAAAATATTTGCACCGCCACCTGTCAACAGGTTTGTCTTAGAAGAAGTTTTTTACACTGCATTATTTTAAATATCCAATTATCAACACATATCGATAGACACTTCTTACATAGAGGCCAAATGCTTTTAATTGAAACTAAAGTATATTAATAGACAAAAAATCGATTTAAAACTAGGTTTTGTCGGTCACTTGCCGTGTCCCAACGCGAGGTACCTACTCATGTTTCGTTGTAATAAAAACATATACATTACCGACTTACCTTAAGTTCAGTACTCCATTTTATTTTCATATATGATGAGGATTGAATACTACCATATCGAATAATAATACTATGCTTATGTTGCGAATTATTTGCAATTTAAGTTTGTCGACGCCATTTTTTGTCGTTCACTTGTCATGAGACAAACATTACAATTGTGCGACTACTATTTCGTTTCCCTTGCCTCACCCCGCATAAATCGAGACCTTCAGTTGCCACCTATCACTGTCCCGAGTGACACGTCGTCAGTGTGCTCCACTAAAAAAATATGATAGGTACATACACTTACGCGAGCGGGAGTTTGTAATGGGTAACTATGTAGTCTATATTCTGCCTTCCATATTTTGGTTGACGTGTGTACTATTGCATTCATTTTAATCATAATCATCATTTATTCACAGAATATATGGTACATAAGATGGTATAATATAAAACATTTGATCCTTATATATTCGGCCGTTATGGCATGTGAAAATTTACAAAACTTATTCTCTAAGTAAGTAGCATTCTTACTGATTATTTATATTTATGTCATTTAAATTTAATTTATAAAGCGTAAAGTATGTTCTACTTTTATGTGTATAAATATGCAGTTAATCAACGAAATACTTTATTTGTTTTGATGACATAACTGTCATTTTGTCCATCTCCTGTATGTCGTTCACTTGTCTATAAAAAACAGGTGAACGACACATACGGCAGGCGAACGACAATTATTTAAAGACTTATACACAATTATTTAAAAACCAGGTTTTATCGGTCACTCGCCATGTCTCAACTCATGTTTCGTTGTTATAAAAACATATATATTACCGAAATAGCTTAGTTTGAGTATTCCATTTTACTTTCAAGCTGTCTTAGGAGGAATCGTTAGATGGCGGCGCCCGCATCAGATTTCGAAAGCATCAATCCTCTGCCTGTCAGCGGCTTTGAGCGTCCAGGTCTCAGCCCCATAAAGATATATGGAGAAGACAAGTGCACAGACGAGGTGCATGTTAGTCCGGTTAGGGATGTTTCTATTTTTCTATATTTTGGCCGAGTTGGGTCATCGCTGTTTTGGCCATTCCGATTCGTCTGCGAATCTCTGATTTACATGTGCCTCTATTTGTGACAATGGAGCCAAGGTACTGGAAGTGATCAACAGTTTCAAACTCTTGAAGCAGGTTAGTACTTTGTCGACTAGTAAATGGTCAACTATCATCAGCTCGGTCTTTTTTTTTATTAATATCGAGACCCATTCTGAGGCTGGTTGTTTTGACTCATTCCAAAAGTTGGGTCACTTCTGCTTCGGGTGATGCAAAATAGGCGATGTCTACCACGTACCTTCAAGGGCTCCATATCTGTTAAATAGTATTGGGGATATTATGCATCCCTGTCGTACGCCTTTCTGGAACTTAAACTTCTTGTATGTGACATCTCCTACCGTCACCATTCCGTATCGAGGCTCGTAAAGGCTTTATAAAGTGTTACCAGATGTGCTGGCAGCTTCAGACAATACCTCCCATAGCAAATCCCACCTAACGCAGCCGAAGGCTTTCTGGTAATGAGATGCGAAGGAATTCCTCGAAGATGACGAAAACAGCAGTAGGTAACTCAGCGGGTAAGAAACAATATCTCAAAAGAAGCAGCATTAGGATGCAGAAACGTTATTTAAATGATTCGCTGTTGAACCTTCATAAGAAATTTATAAAATCACGTGGGTAGGTATGCTTGAGTTTTGCATCTTTTTGCCGGTTATGACCTTTCTGGATTGTACAGGCTTCAAAAACCTCCTGAGAAATGTCCTATGAGATGAGAATTAAATGGTTGTTTTCTTTATGCAAATTGCTAACATAAGGAAAAAATAAAAACAATCAAAAAAGCACTAGTTGACAGTTCAACGTAGGTTTTATTTAAAATGTCATTTACCTGCAACCGTCGTCGTTAACCTGCTAACGAATTCAGTGAAGTTGGAACATATTTGTCGCAAACCTGCACGCATTGTCGATAACTTGGTAACAAATGTCGTTTACCTGGCATCGATGTCTTTCACCTGTCGACCTAAAATTTCAAACACCTATATCTTCTAAGATATTAAATTTAACTACTACCCTTGACGTGATATTAATTTTCTGAATATATTTCTAGCGATCCTATGAAAAATTACATAAGAAATCGCAACTTTAAAAAAAAATGCAAAATTACCGCAGCGGTGCAAATATTTTGAGAACGACCCTGGTAGACATTGTATTTATCGCGGTGGTTTTTACTTTTTCTACGTCGTTCTTGTTGTCTGATGTCCTTATAAAAATAGTAGCCGGCGTCATGGTTGACGCCAGGATCGGGTTCTGACTCACTACCCGATGACGAGTCGTCGGGGTACCATTCTTGGTTGGTAGCCGTGATGACATCGTCGGGGTCAGTCAGAAGGTTCTTGGGTCTTCTGATGTGTCGTAGTTTGGCCTGCCGGAGAGCTGTGGTGTCTGGTTGAGTGGTCGTCAGTCGCGTCAGTATTTGTAGTCTGTCAGTCAAATCTCTGTCTATATCCTGGTCGAGGTGGGGGTGTGTTGTTGACACCTGCACGGTGAATTTTAGTGGGGTAGGGTCTGGGGTCGGCATCGGCACGTATTCCACCATCTCCCGGATGAGCGGGTTTTTGTGATTAGCGGCTTTTTTGTAATAAATTTTAGCATTTTGTCTTACGAAATCAATGAGGGTGGGGTACGTGACGTCATGGTGGAGTTGCAAGCACGAAGGGGCGCGTCGGTGGCTTTCCTGAGAAATCTGTTTTGGATGGCTTGGAGGGGGCGGAGCTTCCTCTCCCCTACGTGGAAAAATACTGGTCCTGCATAGGTTAGAATGGGCCTAATGCAGGTGGGATACAATGCGAGCTTGCTGCTAAGCAGCATTTTACTCCGTCTGCATATCATCGCCCCTAGTCTTCCTAGTATACCGGGTGATCAATCCAAATGGGTCAGTGGAGAAAACGAAAACTATAAGAGATAGGGAAATCTGTTCTTAGGAACCATGGCTTCGATATTAGATTTATTAAAAACTGCATTCAATTTTTTTTCGTAATTTGAGGTAAGTAAGTAAGTAAGTAAACACTTTATTGTACACAAAAACAGTTACAAAATACATCTATTACAAATAACATATAGGTACAAAGGCGAACTTATCCCTATAAGGGATCTCTTCCAGTTAACCTTTGAGCAATTGAGTGAGTACGAGAAGAAGATAGACAAACTAACACCGTGTACAAAAAGGTATTAAAAATAATAAGACTACTAATAATTACACATATAAACTATGAATACATACACATACACATACATACATACATACATATATATATATATAATGTAATACAAATATACACATAAATATAAATACATTGTAGATCCAATTCACAAGTCATTGGAAAGCCATAACTTCTTAAGATTCGTCTTGAGCGATGCTACAGATGGAGACTTCCTAAGGGACAGTGGCAATTCGTTCCACAACTTCACAGCGCTCACTGTGAAAGATTTAGCGTACGTACGCGTCTTGTTTGACGGTACAGCCAGAGTGAGATTGGCAGACGACCGCAAGCGGTGACCACTCCCATCGGCCATATATTTAAACCTTTCACTGAGGTAAGGAGGTGAAGCAGGGTTGTAGAGAACATTAAAAAGCAATGACAGGACATGCAGGTCTCTACGCTGACGTATTGGCAGCCAACCCAGCTGCGCTCTAAAGGCGGACACGTGATCGTATTTGCGCAGTCCGAAAACATATTTTATGCACACATTTTGTAAGCGCTCGAGCTTGTCAAGCAGTTCCTCTTTGAGATTCGTCATAGCAATGTCACCATAATCCAGAAGGGGCAGCAAGAGTGATCTGGCAAGAGTAAGCTTGGTGGACATTGGAAGGAAGTTCTGCAGGCGCCTAAGTGAGTGAAGAGATGCGAAGAGCTTCCGGCTGACCTCCGAGATATGCGGAGACCAAGACAATGTCTGGTCCATGGTGATACCTAAATTCCTAACAGTAGAGGAAAAAGGGATAGGAATCCCACCAAAAAGAATATCAGGCACCACCATTTCCGCCAGCTTGTTCACAAAGTGAGGACTACCGATGACAATCGCTTGCGATTTTTGTGCGTTTACGTTTAAACTAAAATTATTAGCCCAGCTGTGAATGTATTCTAAGTCTGCATTGATTTGATCAATAAGCGATGGCAGATCCTCAATACTAGCCGCCGCATAGATCTGCAGGTCATCTGCATAAAGATGGAACGAAGATCTTAGGCACTCTGTGATCCCACTAATGAAAATCGAAAAGAGAAGAGGAGAAAGGACCCCCCCTTGAGGGACACCAGCGGAAAGTTCACGCCATTCCGACATTTTGTCGTCGACCCTAACCCGCTGGCGTCGACCAAAGAGGTAGTCGTGAAACCAAGATAAAGATGAGTGAGACACATTTAGTGAGCGAAGTATGCCAAGAAGGATATCAAAATCTACCGTATTAAAAGCGCTACTGAAGTCAAGAAGAACGAGAACTGTAAGTTTTTTGTGTTCAATATTAAGACGAATGTCATCAGTGACTTTAACCAAAGCAGTAACTGTGCTATGCCCGGGGCGAAAACCAGATTGGAAGGGATTGAATAATGTATACCTATTAAGATGAGACAGGAGACGGCGATTGACAAAGTGTTCAATTATTTTGGACAAAACTGGGAGTATGGAAATAGGGCGATATTGCGAAAATTCAGTAGGATTGGGCTTTTTCGGGAGAGGAATTACATGAGCAAACTTCCAAGAGGAAGGAAACGTGCCCGAGGGAAATGAAAAATTTATAATACTAGAAAGGATCGGGGCAATGGAATCCGCTACGAGCATAAGCATGTCCACACTGATGCTATCCTCACCGACGGCCTTCGTCTTAATAGCTTTCAGAAAGGCAAGTGTCTCTTGCGGAGAAATTTTACCAAGTTCAAAGGGAGGAGAATCGGGGAGTGTAGTATTGGCAAGAAGTGATAGTGTTGATTGTTTAATGGAAGGGTGGAGAGTAACCGGAGAAGTACTAAAGTGCATATTGATGGCGTCTAGGTCGAGAACGCAAGAAGAATTATGTTGAGCTTTGCCTACTCCCGATGACTTCAGAAATTTCCACAGCTTAGCAGGAGGACAATCTTCGATACAATTGTGGATATGGTGGCGTCTGGCATCCCTACAGATCTTATTGCAGCGGTTTCGTAAAGAAATGTATGCCTGTTGGTAATCAGCGTTTTGCCATGATTTTACACGCGCCCGGTCAATTTTAGCCATAAGTTGTTTAATATCCGTTGTAAGCCACGGAGCAGGGAGGTGCTTTACACGCGTCGGTTTCAAAGGAGCGTGTTTGTCAAAAATCGCAAGCAATATGCCATTGAAAGCCTGCACCTTCAGGTCAATGTCATCCAGAAGCTCAGCTTGAGGTCTGTCAGTTTGTCTTTGTAAGAGGTCGGGTGGAGGTCGGGTGGAGGTCGGGTGGATAATATTACTAGCTGCGCCGCGCGGTGCTGCCCGCTCATCCCACGGCAGCACTACATTTTGACGACGCGGTCCCGGGTTCGAATCCCGGCCAGGGCAAATATTTGTGTGATGAACTCGAATATTTGTTCCTGGGTCATGGATGTTATCTATTTATGTATTATATTATGTATATCGTCGTCTAGTACCTATAGTACAAGCTTTGCTTAGTTTGGGACTAGGTCGATTTGTGTAAGATTGTCCCTTAATATTTATTTATTATTATTTATTTATTTATTTTTTCGGGATAAATAGTAAGTAGCCTATGGATCGTATCGCGTCATAAAAGCAACTGGTCCCGCACTGTATGATATTATGAAACCATCGACACGAGAAGAAGAATAAAAGCAACCATCATACCCGCCGCAAGCACTGCTATATTATGGGGATATTAGAATTTTATTATATGTAGTATAAATGATATACGAGTCCTTTTTACTTAATCCCGACTCGCGCTTCACCCCAAACAGGATTACTGTATCCACATTTACCACTCCAAGGACAACGGGAACCGCTTCGTAATAAAATTATAGGAACGTTTAAAAGGGTAACATAAAATATCTGGAGATCGGTTGCGTTTTATCTGTTAAATCATGCCATATGGATTTCAAAACAAAATGGGGCATATGGTAAGGATTAAGACTCCTTATCCGTTCAAATATTCGTTTTTTTTACATTTTTCATTATGAACAAACATGTTTCTTAACATATTATCAATGTTACTACATTATAGTATGTTAAGAAACATGTTAACTATAGTTCTAACTATTGTTAGAACAGGGCTAATTGCGATTTGAAACCTACAGTTTGAATGTTTCATTGATAATTTTTGTTTAAAAACTACTCGAAATTGTCAAAATTCACGCAGAAAACTGTTTATTTCTACTTATTTTTGACTGCACGCAACGAAAGCTTGCAATAGCTAGAGAAAATAATATACACTTTAAAAAGTTGGTTCATGGTTGGTCGATCAAAGATTTCATTTTTAACCGACTTCAAAAATAAGGAGGTTCTCTGTTTGACCTGTCTAATCTACCTGTTTGATCGAGTAATATTTTGTTCGATAAAGAAGTTTACGTAAGGTTTGGCATCGTCTTCAAAAGGTGTTTTTTAGATTAAGACGCTTTTATTAGAGTTACTAGTAAATAACTAAGGTTGTTATTTTATTTGTAACTAACAATGTAATCATATCTTACAATACAATACAATTCAATACAAGTACTCTTTATTGCACACCTCATAAAACATACAGGAGAAATACAATGCAAAAAATTACAATTAGAGGTAAACAACAGGCGGTCTTATCACTAAAGAGCGATCTCTTCCAGACAACCTTTCGGTAGTGGAGAAACTGAAAAAATATTTTGGAAAATTATTTTGAACTCTTAGAAGTACTTAAGTTTTAATATCGTGTCGAAATGAAGCTTTGAATGCATTTGTAGTTCACGTGACAATAAAATAATTTGGTATCTTGGAGCTGATCTGATGATGGAGACAGAAGTTCGTAGGAACTGGGCTCATTTGATTGTTTTTTGTGAGAAAGTAGGTACAGTCAACGAGAGCGCGCCTCAAAAAAGTCTTTTGGACATTTGAAGTGGATGTCACTTTTTACCTGACTAACGGTAAAGAAAAAAAACCGGCCAAGTGCGAGTCGTACTCGCGCACCGAGGGTTCCGTACAAACACTTATCCCATCTTAACTGGCCGGGTTAAGTTTGCGCCTGGTATGTATATGGCGCCCGATACAAAAGAGGTGCAAAGTTAACGCAACCGATCACGTTTGTTGTATGGGAGCCCCTTAAATTTTTGTTTTATTCTGTTTTTAGTATTTGTTGTTGTAGCAGCAACAGAAATGCTTCATCTGTGATAAATTCAACTGTCTAGATATCACGGTTATGCATCCGGAGATACATCCTGGTGACAGACGCACAGAAGGACAGCGGATTCTTATAGTAATAGGGTCCCGTCTTTTACCCTTTGGGTACGGAACCCTAAAAACAAGGACGAAGCTGGACAATATAAGTAAATTGTGACACGCCCTTCGTGACACATTCCATAAAACACCAAAAATAATGACGGAGTTCTGAAAAAACATGGGCGCCATGAGTCTCCTCCCTTCTTTTTAGGAGTCCGTTGAAAAAAAAACTGTACACGTTTTTGTGCAATACCATTATCTATTCTGTGGCAATACGTAAACTATTTGAGATTGTTATAAAACAAACCCAACCTAACTTAATCATAGGATATTTGCAAGAATTATAAAAAAAAACGGCCAAGTGCGAGTCTGACTCGCGCACCGAGGGTTCCGTACAAACTTTTACTCATCCCATCTAAATTGGCCTGGTTGAGTTAAGTTTGCACCTGAAATGTATGGCGCCGCATACAAACGAGGTGCAAACTTAACGCAACCGAGTTCTCCAAATATGATGTTTGAAAAGGATTATATTTTTATGATTGTATTACAAATGTATTTTCTTTCAGATTTTTATAAGTATTTGTAGTATGTCACGATATTACTTGCCAAATTTCATAGTTCTAGGTCATCGGGAAGTCGAAATGTATACGTTTTTTGCGACATACACGGCCGTATCTTTTTTTCACGTTAACGTAGAAAATTGTTTTTTTGAGAGCTTCAAGGGGCCATAGACTTAAGTATATGGTTCAAATTTCAACTCGATACCTCCACGCGTTCTCGAGATAAATGGTCTTGGCAGACAGACAGACGGACGGACAACAAAGCGATCCTATAAGGGTTCAATTTTTTCCGATTGAGGTACGGAACCCTTAAAATATTTAAGTATATATTTATCTATTTAAGTATGTATATCGTCGTCTAGTACCCATAACACCTTCTTGAGCTTAATTTGGGACTAGATCGATTTGTGTGTGGTTGTCTGATATTTATTTATTTTATTTATTAACTTTACTTAAGTATTAACTTGGAGATTTTTTTTAAATAGTGAAGTGATAGTGAAATTTGCTCAGTGTGACTCTCCCCAGTAGGTATACCCCGTTCGCTCCTGTTCCATGACCCACAAATCACCCTGTATGTAAAACGCAATGTCAGGGAGAATTAAAGCCAATTTTAACTCAATTTCACACCCATTGTTTAGATCTTCACTCTCCGGATACAACCTTTCTGGTTTGTTTGTAAACAACCAATGTTTTCAAACGCGATATGGTGTACAGTCGCGATTGAAAGTGCAATAAGCGCAAAGCGCAAATGAGCTGAGATCACCTGAGACGTAAATTATGAGACTGGTGGCATATATACCTAAGTCCTATTGATGATATTTACATGAATTATTTTTATTAAAGCAGTTACGTCTGCTAAAATAAATCAAATGTTTACAATGAAGCAAACAATTTAACGGGTAATTTAAAAGGGTTCAAACCTGCGTCTCCAACTGCTTTCCGGGCTAACACGGGCGTCCTACCTATTGGACCACTGAACCTGATGCGAGTGCCATTGAAATTTTCAACCAGTTGCTTCTGCATGCCTTAGGGTGGCATCGTAGCGCCATCGTCGGTAAAGATTCAAAATTTATGATAGCACCATCGTCTCAAATTCTGTTGAGAATAGATAGTAACGATGTGCTACAGCCAAATTAATATTTTTTATAAAAAAAGAACCGACTTCAAAAAAATATATAAAGCCAAAAATAACTTGTTCATGTACAGATTACATTTGATTAAAACCTTTTGTTGGCGGCAAACTGGACGTAAACTTCTTTCAAATACATACAGTGAAACATAGAACCTCCTTTTTTGGAAGTCGGTTATAAATGAGCAGTGATATATCTTCTTTTTACACCCTGCAGATTTTACACCCTGTATCACTTTTTTACGCGACTGTACTTTGCCCAACACCAAATCTCATGCAAATTCTACCTTCAGTTGTTCAGTAACTGCTTGAGATGTTGGCCAGTCATTAACGTTAATGTGACTTTAATATGTATACAATATATCTTATCAGTTGTTTGGTGTTGGTGCAAGGGGGTCCAGCGAGAGTCGATAAGGATCAATGTAAGTTTTGTTTATTGTGATACAAATATAAGTAAAACCAACCGATGAAGTGCGATTCAGACTCGCGCACCGACGGTTCCGTATGCAACTATGAAAGCTCTGCATATTGTTGTAACGAAAAGATAGACTGTACTGAGCGACAAACTTAACTTTACCGTTGGAAAACTGTTTTACGCACTTTAAATAAATACCATACTATACTGCACTATACATTTCGGCGGGTTTGCACACGTTATGGTCTCATATGATGGTGAATCAGCGAGTTGTTACTGGAACTGTCGGCCAAATGTAGCACTACCGGACGAAATTGTCTAATAATTGACGACGCGGTTGGCGCAGTTTGTAGAGACCTACTGAGCCGGCGGTCCCGGGTTCGAATTCCGGTCAGGGCAAATATTTGTGCTTGGGTCATGGTTGTATATAATTATAGTCTATCCGGAATTCTAAGACCAACTTATGTCAAACTAGCACAAGTGAAAAACAACCTTAAATTTACATAACTACGGTTGATTGCATCTCGTGCCAAAGTGACTTCATTTGATCTTAGCGATCGGGCGGACTAGGTATATGTAAATAGTCGTCTAGTACCCATCATACCATTACACAAGCCTTCTTGAGCTTAATTTGGGACTATAGATCGATAAGTGTGACATTGAGGTCGTCTGATATTTATTTATTTATTTATTTAATTGTGTTAATTATTGTCCATGATACAGTTTGCACGGATCCACGCACGATGGCGCAGCACGCCGCGTACACAGAATGGGCGGACGCGTACTCCTGCACGCGGCATCGCTGCCAGCCGGGCGGACGGAACCTCGCCATTTATACTGTTGGGTAAGCTAGTAGTTCAGTTTTTAACCAGCAAACGGAAACAGAGCGGCTAATTCCTGCGGTAATAACTAAAATTAAAAACTTAAAACAAGGCCTGTGCACAAATCACGTGAGTGGATAGGGGGAGGGGGTCACGAAAAAATCACGATAGATCACGTTGGGGGAGAAGGGGGAGGGGGGGTCAAAAAGTAGCCGAAAAAACCGCAAGGTATTTGTGCACAAGCCCACACCCCCGACCCAAGTACCTGGTCATCATGAGACCCGCATTCAATGAGTGATATAGAAAATGCTACTAAAACTGAACATAACTACAAAATTTGGGATTCTTAGCTTCAATATTGGCTGAGATCTTGTCACTTGTTCCAATTAAAGCTGAATATCTTGGAAACTACTGGTCCTATTTCCACCACACTCAGCTAAGACCCATCTCGATGGATATGCCTTTTGACAGATAGATACTGTTACGGACAGCTTTGCAAAGCGTCTAGTTTTAAGACAGAAAATAAATAAATATTTTTCGATAACTTAGACATAAGACTATTGCCCGTATAAGCGGCTGAAAATTATTTCCTTATGTGTATAATCATTTATTTCATGTAAGAGCTCCCGTCATGTCTTAGTAAAAAGACCACGGCAAAACAAAGATGACTCATCGTGGTAATTTCCACTCGCAGCGCGAGACAAAGGAGTCATGTTTGTTTACGTTTGATGTAAAAATTGAGGAAAAATATAGATTAATTTGAAACTTTGTAAGATTATAGATTTCAGTAATTCAAGTAATTTTGTAGAACATTGTCCCGGCCGCAACCGCCCGAGAGCACGACAAATCAAAGACTAAACGTGACTCACAGCGCGCAGCGCGTTAAGAGTGACCGCGCGAGTGTATATCTCGGACGGTGCGAGCGAGACGGCCTCTTGCCGGGGACAAAGAATCTTTAGGTATTTTCACGCCTCACAGTCAGACGGGAGCTCCCACAGCATAAACACGCTAATATGTTGTGTAATCAAACAGCGTCAATCTATAGTATAAGTTATTCTTAAGCTAAATTGTATGTAACTCTTGTAATTTGATGTAGAAATACAGGGCAGACGTCCCCCTGGCCTCTAGCCGATTTGTATAAAAGGACGGCCATTTTTGTATAGAGTCACTTCTCCACTTTGCTTCCGAGTGATAACCATCTTAGTTTCAGTAGCGTAGTACCATCGGTCCGCGAATTTAGTTTATCAGTGTTTTAAAGCGTAGTACCATCGGTCCGCGATTAGTATTTAAATTCAGTAGACAGAGACTATATTAGTTAAGTGTTAATTTAAGTGTTTCCGATCCTTGTTGTTTTGTTTGTTAATTCGTGTAATATATCTCGTTGATTTTACTTTTGCGTTTTCGTACTCGTCCGTTTTCGTTTCCCTATCTCATCACAGTCCACTCGCTCCTTACTCATCGCTGAGTTTCGGAGTGCCCTTGTAGCGGATAGCCGACGGACGCGGTTGTCCTCTACATTGTTTGGTCCTTCGAACCGGATCGGAATTAGATTAGTTTAGGTTCGTTTTGTGTAGTTGGAAAGTGCGTGTTGGGGGTGCGAGTTCGCGGTGGTGAATGTTGAATAAAAGGAGTATGTTAACTTAAATGTTCTATAATTAATTTCCCACAATTCTAATGTTAATAATAATTAAATGTGATCTTAAATGTTGTACAAAATGTTCGAATGCGATCGCGACGATGTCATAAAACGCACTAAACTTAATGTCTTTAAACGTTGCCCGTGTTGCGCGTAACTAGGCCGCGGGCTTTAGGTATCACGTGTTCGGTGCACATGCACAGAACATCTTGCCGGGGGCAGAAATAAGAGCGTACACTATTTAACTAAGAGAAATAATAGCAAAAAAATAACTAAAGAAAATAGTCACGATTATACTGAGTCTTCACTAAACGCTATTTTACGTAACACTGGAGTTGTACCCCGTTCTTTATAACGCGCACTGTTACCACCAATGTTACACTCGTTTAATTGCACTCCCGCACTGTTTAGTTCGTCGTTGCTGTTGGAGGTGGCGGGCCGAGGTATAGCCTCCCGGCCCGCGACTACCGCTGCCTGCGGCGGCGGTCCTGCTGCATCCTGTTGTCTGTTATTGGTTTGTTGTAGATATCTTCGCCAACCGACAATGAGCGCTGTAATTGCTCCTATTATCAAGATGCTGTATATAAGTATATAGTGGTGTACGTCATGCACTGAAATTCCATCACTTAATGGTTGTTCTTGCTTCATTATCTTTATTTTGTCTTCAATAGTTGTCTTTAAGAACTGGGTTTTGTCCATTGTTGAATTGTCGATTATCGGCTTTGAAATTGTTATGTTTATGACGTTGTTTATTGGGGCTATTTCGGGAACATCAATTTCGGGTGTAATGTGGATTGTACTTTCCTTTCTTTTGTGAGTGTACACAGTCAAGTTGTCCATTTTTATGAGGCAATCTTCTGGTATGTTTATAATGTTCGCTCCCGTCAGCTGATGAGCTGTAACTTGATCTTTACACAAGGTTCGTATGTGGCAGGTGTTGCAGCAAAAGTATAGGTATTGATTACTCTTGGATAAGCTTATCCACTTGTTTTGGCAGGCTATAATGTTAGTTTTACAGCGATCCGCGGTGTTCAATTCTCTAACACATAGATCGTGATCTGTTTTCATTTTGTAAATCGGAGTGTTAAGTTGGCATAGATATGTTGACGTGTCACGTGACAGGCAATGTTCTAGGTCACCGGAGGTCACTGGCAAGTAAACATCTTTTTGCAGGTTCATGGCGACGTGAGCTTGAATTGGGATCACCATGATCATGTTTCCGTCCGTTTGATGTGGTATGGCTTGAATGTTATAAAGATCATAATTATCTCGGCTAATCAATGGAATTCTTATCTCAAAAAGGATGTATAATTTTGTCATCAAGCACTTAATTCGTAGTAGATGATAAATGTTCGGTAAATCAACTTGTATGTTATCAATAGGTAGCGTAAGTTCTTTATCCAACTGTCCTGATATGGTATTTAGTTCATTTTGTAGTTGTTGTGGGGTTATAAGGTTCATGTTTATATGCCCATTGTAAATATCGGTAATTGTATCCAGAAGTGAAACTTGAATGCTTTTTAAATGGGTCAGTATGTTATTTGCGGCCATTGCTATTAAAGTAAATTCTGCAGTGATATCCATTTCATTGACTTGTTTTGTTACAGCGAAGGTATTCCTTTCTATTTGAGCTAAATGTTGATTAATTATTTTGTGCTGTTTATTCATCGTATCTTCCGTTCGTTGTATTAAATTGAACTCTGCTTCTATGACTGACGTTTGGTTTTTCCATAACTGAGCTAAATGTTTTTGATTCTGTCTGACTAGGCTAATGTCTCGTTGATATTGTTCTGCGAAGCGACTGTCTAGTACTCCGAACAGACTGTTTGCGATATTCCCCACGCCGTCGACAAGGCCGCGCTTCCTTCGGGCACGCGCCTTTAATTGTTGTTTCAGCAAAACTTTATTATTATGCTCGAGCTCGTCGTAGTTATGACGTAACTGTAACATTATGATTGCACAGTGACTCACTTGTTTAATTTCGTTACATAGGCCGTCTAAATGTTGGTAGTATTTCATAAAAGCTACGTTTCCTTCCCAGTAAGGATTTAGGTCGTAGTAGGCGATTATTTTCCACTCGTCTCGGATGATTTGCATGTTAGCCACTTTATCGAAATAAAGCGCTTGATTTTCTTTCAGCGGAGTTGTTTGTAAGCAGCTGCCTTGTGTAATTAACGCCAGAAAGTAAATAAACATCAATGCTAGGGACAGCAGCTTGGGTTTTCGTATATTGTTAGTGTTGTTATGTTTTTTCTTCTCTTTTTCTTTTGTTATCGGCGGGTTTGATTCCGGCTGTTCTTTGATAGGCAGGACAGATAGTTTGAGCACCGGTCTCTTAAGGATTCCGTTTTTAGTTTTTATTGTTACGACTCTGACGTAGCCGTCGTTGCCAGGGTGGGTATCAATTACCCGACCCAGTGCCCATTTTCCCGGGGGCAAGTTGTCTTCGTGGATTACTACCATATCTCCAATTTTCATGTTTTGTTGAGGTACTTGCCATTTCCTTCTAGCTGTTAAGTGTGTTAGGTATTCTGTTTTCCATCTTTTCCAAATGTCTAGCCGAATTTTCTGACACAAGTGCCATCGAGTACGTGCATCTTCTGCGGTTTCTATGATTGTTACTCCTGGTCTAGTTGTTAGGAAGTGGGCTGGCGTTAAAAAGTCAAGATTGTCTACGTCTTCACTTAGCGCGCACAGTGGGCGAGAGTTCAGGCAGGCTTCGATTTGTGACAAAATCGTGGAATATTCCTCATACGTGAGTTTTTGTTCTCCCACGACTCGTTTCAAATGGTATTTAAGGGAGCCTACTGCCTTTTCCCAAAGCCCTCCTGCGCTGGGGTACGCGGGGGCATTAAAATGCCATTCAATGTTCATTCCTGTCACTTCAGCCATAAAATTTTTGTCTGTAATATGTTGTAGATGTTGATGTTCCTGTTGCAATATCCTGTTTGCTCCCACAAAATTCGTTCCTTGATCACTATACATATGACGTGGAGCGCCTCGTCTTGCCGCCATTCTTCTAAGTGCTGCCAGAAACGCAGTACTACTCATCTCTGTTACTAACTCTAGGTGTGCGGCTTTCGTCACCATACACACGAAAACGGCTACATATCCTTTTCCTGTTCTGGCTCCTCTTCCTTTACTTGCTTTGATATCTACAGCCCCTGTGTAGTCCACCCCCGTATGATAAAACGGTTCGGCGGGGTTGCACCGCGCCGCGAGTAAATCCCCCATAAGTTGTTGATTTGTTTTTCTGTCCTGTTTGCGACATGTTATGCAGTTTCTGAGCTCCTTTTTAACGGTATTGTATCCCCCAGTTATCCAGTATTCTTGTCTCAGTGCTGCTAATGTCACCGTGGCACCCCCATGTAATGTTAATTTATGTGCTTGTTCAATTAGCAGGGTGGCCAGGCGAGTGTCTTTTGGTATGATCTTTGGATGTTTCATTTCTTCGCTCATGATAGCTTGGTTAAGTCGTCCACGGACTCGTAAGATTTGTTGTTGATCAATGAATGGATTTAATTCCTTAATTTTGCTTTGCGACTGCACGTGTTTATGTTTGCGCAAGTGTTCTAATTCATTAGCGAAGTCACGTTGCTGCACATATTTAATAATTGTTAATTTAGCTTTTCGTAGCTCTTGCAACGTGAGATAGCTCGTGCGATGTTTATGTTTCGGTGTCAATGCTCTTTGGACCCATGCTACTATATTTGTATTTTATTGAACGAGCTGTGTTTTTGTAATAATTGTTCAATAATGTCTGGGTCATTGTTGGAATGTTGTACGATGTTTGTTTGGGATAATTTTTTCTCTTGTTCTGTTGTAAATGTTTCTGTTAGAATGTTTTTTGGTTCAAAGGTGGCTAACCAAGCCGGGCCTTGTCTCCACAACGACTGTTGGCTTAGTAATTGTGACGCATACAAGCCACGGCTCGCGGCGTCAGCTGGGTTCTCACTTGTTTCTACGTAGTGCCAGCTACTAGCGGGCATTATTTCTGTTACTTGTTTCACTCTGTTCGCTACAAAAGGTTTCCAGCGTCCTGGTTCACCTTGCAACCATCCCAATGCAACCTTGGAGTCTGTCCATCCGTAGATGTCTAGCTCATGTTCACTTAAGGCTTGTTTGACTTTGTTCATAAGTTTGGCTAAAATACAAGCTCCACATAGCTCTAATTTTGGCAATGTAATCTTTGTTTTTATCCCGGCAAGCTTTGTTTTGGCTGCGACTAATACCACGTTTTGTTGTTTTCGCGTGCGTGCATATATAACACACCCGTAAGCTGCTAGGGATGAGTCACAGAATCCGTGTAACTCGATGACGTCATGTTCACGGCTTTGAAGCCATCTCGGGATTTCATACTCACTTAGTTGGTTAAGATCAGCTTGCGCTTTATTCCATTCTCGGGAAATGTCTTCGGGCACTTCAGAGTCCCATTGAATATCCTCTCTCCATACCTTTTGGAATAATATTTTCAATTTTGTTACGACGGGCGCGGCGAAGCCTACGGGATCATATAATTTTGAAATTTCAGATAGGAGGATCCTTTTCGTTAATTTGGTATGTTTCGTGATCTCATATCGAAATGTGAATTTATCACTGCTCGGATTCCAGCATATCCCAAGAGTTTTTGGTACTACTTCGGGCTTGAAACTAAAAATGACTGTGTTGTCGCTCTGTTGTCCTGTTACATCTTCTAATAACTCCAGATTGTTGGCGGACCATTTACGCAGGTTAAAACCTCCTGTTTTCAGTAATCGTTTGAGGTCACTAATCATCTTCTTTCCTTGTTCTATGGAATATGCACCGTGAACCAAATCATCCATATAGAATGCATTTTCCAAAACTTTCGCTGCTTCTGGAAAGTTTTCCCGTTCGTCTTCCGCTAATTTCTTTAACGTCATCATTGCTAAAAATGGTGCCGGTTTAGTTCCATACGTAATCGTTCTTAGCATATATGTTTGTAAGGGTTGTTCAGGAGATTCTCGCCAAATTATTCTCTGTAATGTTGCGTCGCTATCATGTACCATAATCTGTCGGTACATCTTCTCAATATCGGCTGTATAAGAAAACTCGTACTGTCTCCATCTTAATAAAAGTGACTGTAGGTCCTTTTGTAAACAAGGACCTTTGTACATCAGGGAGTTAAGGCTACGTCCTGATGATGTTGTTGCTGACGCATTGAAAACTACTCGATACTTTGTTGTTAACGACTCAGCTCGTTCGACCCCGTGATGAGGTAAATAACACTCGAGCGTTGCGTTACCTGACGCCAGTGCCATATGTTTCAGCTCCTCGTATTCTTTCATGAATGTTTTATAATCAGCTGCTAATTTCGGCTGTCTCTCAAACTTTTGTTCCAAATTTCGAAATTGCGCGATAGCTTTTTGTTTAGATAAACCGAGTTCTTTTTCAAAATTTGGTTTCATCGGTAATCGAACCTGGTATCTGCCATCTTTGTTTCGTGTTGTTGTCTCATAGAAATAATTTAAACAGTGCATATCGTCGGCTGATAATGTTTCCTCTTCTGTTATGTCCTCGATTTCCCAAAATTGTTGTAAATCCTCAATGTTGTTTATCACCACGTTACAATAAAATGTTTCCGCGTTTCCACACAACAACCAACCCAGATGAGATCTTTGGGCCATAGGCTGAGATGCATCCTCACTTCTTATAATTCCATCCATAATAATGTTAGGATAAACGTCAGCCCCAAGCAATAAATCCACAGGTCGACTTATATAGAACTCCGGATCGGCTAAGTTAATGTTTTCAATGTTGGGCCATGTTGGTTTGTTAAATGTTTTATTGGGTAAGTTTTTAATTAAGTTGTTCATGATTACGACCTCCGCCTCGAATGTGTAATCCGTACAGTTTGATCGGCATGTTATGTTAAGTTTTCCCTTACAATTGTTCTCTCGCTGACCAATTCCAAAGATCATTCCTCTACATTTCTCTCTCTTAATTCGTAATGTTTGAGCCGCTTGTTCAGAAATCAATGAAATTTGGGACCCTTGATCAATCAGAGCGCGCATCTTGTAATATTCTCCGTCGGCCCCCAATACTCTTACTTGAGCCGTGGCTAGCAGTATCTCCGAATGTTTATCTTGCGTTTGCGCCACGTGCGTTGTGTTACCTACTCGGTCCCTGCCTTGTGACGTCATAGCTGAGCTGGACATTGACTTATTCAATGCTTCGTGCAAAATAGTGTTATGTGCCGCTTGACAATTGCGACATTTCTTTGTCGAATTGCATGCCTTGCCGTTATGCGAGAATAGGCAATTTACGCAAAGCGCTAATCTATTTACCGTATTTAATTTTTTGTCATTTGGCATTTGTAAAAAGAACTTGCAATTATAAATTCCGTGGTCGCTCTTGCACAATGGACACTTGAAACCCGATACATGGCATGTTTTAGCGATTGGGAAATTTCCGCTGTTCCGCTGTTCGCTGTTTCCGTTGTTCCGATAATTGTTATTATTAGATGTATGAAATGGTTTTCTATAACCCGATGAATTTTGTTGAATGTTTGATTGTTGAATGTTTGGCCTCTGCTGTCCATCTTGCCTGCGACGAGCGGAGGTTTCCAGGGTTGTAAATTTGCTCTCGAGAAAATCTAAAAGCTCTTGCAGCACGGGCATTTCCCTGGTATTTTTTAGTGATTCCAAGTAGTCTGTGTATGTTTCAGAATCTAATTTCTGGCATAATATGTAAACCAAAATTGGATCCCACGTAGTTATATCAATTCCCAGATTTTTAATTGCGTTAAATGTTTCCATAGCCACGTCATGCATCCTCTTAATTTGAGACACCGAGTTCTGTTGTATGTTTGGTAATGCGAATAGAATGTTCATGTGTGAAGTGAATATTAGTTTTTTGTTATCATAACGATGATTTAATATCTCCCAACAAGTCAAATAATTGTCGGAAGTAATTGGTAAATGTTGGATGAGTCTCTCGGTTTCGCCTCTAATTTTTCCCTTTAAAAACTGCATCTTTTGAGCGTTTGATAATGTTGGATTTGTATGTATGGCCTCCGCAAATAAGTCTTTGAACGAAACCCACTGATTATAATTACCGCTGAAAATGGGTATCTCTAGCGTTGGTGTTGTTTTCTCCCTGTGCGATACCGACCACATTTGTTTGTTAATGTTTTTCTTCATAACATTGTATTCCGCCTCGTATCGCGCAAAACTATCCTCGTATGTTAAGTTCTCTCCATTCAACTCGCTATCGATTTCTAAATGAAGAGCGTCGATTGCTGCCCATCTCATGTTCAATGCTTTCAGAGCATCTTCATACTCCCACTTGGCGGAAAGCGCCTGTATGTCAATGTTCGCTACTGTTCTTTGAAACGCCCTAAAGTTTGCCTCTTGCCTGCGAAGCGCTTCATCTATCCTACTGTACGCTCCTTGACTCTTATACGCTTCCGAGTCGCTGTTATGTTGCTTTAAGGGTTGTTTTAGTGCCTCGCGTGCTCCTTGCGGTAGGCTACGCAGATTTTCCTCTCCCTGTGGTGTTGATGACCCTTGTGCCTCTAAAAACCGATCTTCCTCTGTTATTTCCGCCGTCTTCTGGGCCCTTGACGGAACGGCCGGATTCTGGATTTTTCTAAATTCGTCCATTATCAATTGTTTAAAGGAGTTGTAAGTTCCTTTGGCCTCTTCATAAAATCTTTCCGTAATATATGGATCTGTTGGGTTTATCTCCTTAAGTAATACCTCATGGTTTATCTGAAACTCTTTCCATAATTCGTCTACCTTGTTCAATCTCCGCCGTAAATAATCCTCGTTGGTTTTTCTCGCCGCACCATCTTTTTTGAAGTTTGTTAAGGCTGTTTTTATTTCCTCTGCGATAATGTATTGACTTTTCACGTCTACCATGTTGATGTTAGTGGTGATAAATATGGAAAGATCTTACTTGAATGTTTGATGTAACGATGTCACCTGGACGATGTTGCTGAATGTTCTCTCTGCTTCTCCGCTCCCACTGATGTTACCACTGCTCACTGCACTTCCCAAATGTTCTACTAGTTCATGCACCTCGCCCGCCGAAACACTTGTCCAAGTACCGACGCGCGACGTACTTTGTTCGAAGGACCAAAATGTTGGGGGTGCGAGTTCGCGGTGGTGAATGTTGAATAAAAGGAGTATGTTAACTTAAATGTTCTATAATTAATTTCCCACAATTCTAATGTTAATAATAATTAAATGTGATCTTAAATGTTGTACAAAATGTTCGAATGCGATCGCGACGATGTCATAAAACGCACTAAACTTAATGTCTTTAAACGTTGCCCGTGTTGCGCGTAACTAGGCCGCGGGCTTTAGGTATCACGTGTTCGGTGCACATGCACAGAACAGTGCGGTTTCCAAACGTCGTCAAAAGATGGTTATAACGCGAGGAAACAAGAGTGAGGAGAGTGCGCGCTCGCAGCGTGAGCGCAATCAAGCTGCAGTCGACCTACAACGGTTCGCGGTGACAAACGTTGCAGTCACGCACTCACCGCCCGCTGCCCAGGCCCGGCCGGGCCCTTCGGGACTGCAATTTCAAACCGACTCACCAGAGTCTCCCGCCGAAGAAGCTCCAATTTCGCCGCCAACCGACACTATGGCTTGGCGCAGCGAACTGGAGCAACGGCTGTCGAAGAACGCCGAGCGCTTCGGCCAATCACAGAGCGCCGTGCCGGCCGCGCCGGCCGGCCAATCACAGCACTCCGCGCCGGCCGACCAATCGGAGGCCCGCGCGCAGCGACGCGAGTTCGGCGTAACTTTCGCTGATAAAGCCCACGCGCCGCGCCGACCAGCGTCACTTCACTCAAGAGCGTCGAACGCGACGGACGTGCTCCGCCGCGAGGCGGAGCTCGCCGCCATGGAGCAACTCAAGCAGCTCCGCCTAGAAGAAATCCGGATGGAACGCGAGCTCGTAGAAAAGAGGCTCGCCGTAGAGATGGAGCGCATCGACGAACAATCTCGGGCCGGCGGTTCACAAGCCGACTCACAGCGACGCGTCAACGATTGGCTGTCCAACGTCCACCCTGCCGACGCGGACCAAGCGAGGCAGACACGGGATCTTACACCGCAACGCGAGACACGCAAGCGACACGAAGAGGAGCCCCGGACACCATACAGCCGTCGAGAACGCTCAACGAGTCGAGACCGTGTGATCGACCGCCTCACCGACACTATCGAAACCATGATGCGGCCGCCTCCGAAACAAGTCTACGAGCTGCCGCCGTTCTCCGGGGAGCCAAGCGAGTGGCTCACGTTCTACAATTCGTACACCGAGAGCACCGCACGCTACAAATACTCCGCCTATGAAAATGTCGCGCGCCTGCGACACTGCCTGCGAGGAGAAGCCCGTCAATGCGTGCAGCACATGATCGCCTCGTCCGCCCGACCTGACCTAATCATACGGGTCCTTAAGAAGAATTTCGGGCGCACAGATCTACTCATCGATCGCGCCATTGATGAACTACGAAGAATGCCGCCGCTCGGACCGAGCGCCAATGATCTCAACCAGTTTGCCATACGCATCATGAACATCGTGTCGACGCTTGTGGACCTGGACCGCCGAAGCTACGGCGCCAACCCACTTCTCATCCGGGAAGTCACCGAGCGACTGAGCCCACACTTGCGCAGTCGCTGGTGTTCCTACGCTAAGGAACGCCTGAGCTCCGCCGAAAACGAACTCATGTTGATGGCGGAGTTCCTCCTTGAAGAAAGCGATGCTGAGATGGAATTCTCACACGCCAAGGCGCCGACAAGAAGACCGACGCCCGCCGCCGAGCTACGGGGATCGCAGCGCGTCCCAGACAATCGAGCAACGAGCAGCGGCGCCGGAAGAGGAGCCGTACGACGCCCTCTCAAAGATCGAGCGCAGACCTACGTCACAGAGCACGCCGACGCCTGCCTATGCTGTGGCGGCGCTCATCGCACTACAGAATGTCGCAAGATACTCAACATGACAGTCGGAGCCCGATGGGATTGGGTCCGCAACAACAAAATCTGCTTCAAATGCCTGGACCGCCGGCATCGCCGCGACCAGTGCCGAGCCCGCGGCTGCGGTGTTCCCGGGTGCACTTACCCGCATCACCGCCTGCTACACTCTGAAGCGGGCCCGCCAACAACGAAGCAATCATATACGCCGAACGCCCCAGCGCCGTATATCCCGATGCAGCACGCCGTCCCGTACGCGCCCTATCCGTACGCGCCGGCCCCATACGCGACTGAGCAAGTTGTCGCGACGCCGAGAGCAACCGCTCCGCCACATCAAGCCGCTACGCATCACACAATGGCGTCGCGGCGCCAACCCGCTACGCGCACAACTACAGACGCACCCGAGACGACGGCGTGCACACATGAAGTTACGGCGAGCACTGCGGAGTTCGGTCGTACCACTTCGACCGTGCTTCTGAAGATTATCCCAATCATCATCGGCGGGCCCCGCGGCGAGACTCTGGCCTACGCTCTGATGGACCAGGGCTCAACAATCTCGCTCGTTGAAGAGAGCCTCGCGAACGAGATCGGCGGCGACGGCGCCACCACACGTCTACACATACAAGGCGTGGGATTGATGGCTACCGAGCAGAAGAGCCGTCGAGTGCACGCTCACGTGCGCAGCCAGACAGGCGGTCCAGCACACCCTATAATGCTGCGTACCGTGGATGATCTGAGCCTCCGCGCACAACGAGCCGATAGAAGATACGTCACGCAGTTCCCGCATCTCGCTGACATGGGTGCCGCCTGCTACGACGAAGCTCGCCCACGCATACTCATCGGAGCCGACAACTGGCATCTGATGCTGCCATACGAGATCCGCGTGGGCAGAATCAATGAACCCGCCGCCCTCCTATCTCCATTGGGCTGGGTGGTCTTTGGAACGGCGCCGAAAATCATTCGACGAAATCAAGAAGAGGCCGTTCAACATTGCTACGCCGTTCGAGACGACGACCTCAATGCACAACTGAAGGACTACTTCGACATCGACTCATTGGGGATAACGGCAGCAAAGAAGACTAACCCGCGAGACGAGCGGGCCATTGCGATCTTCAACAACACAGTACGGCGAGTCGACGGCCCACGTTATGAAGTCGGGCAGCTATGGCGCGACGACAACCCTAACATGCCGCCGACGTACAACATGGCCCTACAGCGGTTACAAGGCATCGAGAAGAAGATGGACCGCGACCCGCAGTTTGCTGAAGCCTACACCAAGGAGATTGAAAACTTAATTGAGAAGAAATACGCCGAGCGGACGGTGCCGGCGCCAAGCAGCACTACATGGTTCCTGCCCCACTTCGCGGTTACGAACCCGAACAAGCCTGGACGCATCCGGCTTGTATTCGACGCTGCGGCCACCTCACAAGGCCGCAGCTTGAATGACTACATATTGGAGGGACCCGACAAGCTGCGCTCAATACTGGGCATACTATACCGCTTCAGAGAAGGAGCCTACGCCGTGACGGCCGACATCGCGGAGATGTTCCTACAAATCAAACTGAGAGAAGAGGACCGGCCGTCACAGATGTTTCTATGGAGAGGCGCCGACAGATCGCGACCTCCGACCGTGTACCAGCTAACTTCGATTTTCTTCGGTGCGGCGAGCAGTCCGTTCCTGGCCCACAGCGTGCGGGATCATAACGCCGAAGAGAACGCGCAGACATACCCGCTGGCTGTACGAGAGATCACTGAAAACCACTACATGGATGACTTCGTCTCGAGCTTTCAATCTGAAGAGGAGGCCTGCGAAAAATCCCTAGAAGTCGCCGCCTCACACAGACTGGGCGGATTCTTGCTGCGCGGATGGAGCTCCAACGCGACTAAACTCATACAGTCGCTACCTACGGAGCTCCGAGCCACAACGCCCGCGCAGCTAGGCGGCGACAAGAGCCAGAAGATACTCGGGCTGATGTGGGACCCGAACACAGACACACTCGGCTTCAACACGAAAATGATTCGGGTCCCGACGGAGGTGCGTGAGCTACGCCGCACTCCGACGAAGCGAGAAATGCTGAGCGCCGTCATGAGCATCTACGACCCAATCGGTCTCTTGGCGCACTACACCGTGACGGCGAAAATACAACTTCAGAGGCTGTGGGAGCTCAAACTCGACTGGGACTCTACGCTGCCACCCGAAGAAGCCGCCGAATTCGCTACGTGGCTACGCGGACTGGAGTCCGTAGCAGCGCTACGCCTACCCCGCCCGTACACTCTAACGGGGGGAGCCACGAGACGCGAGCTTCACGTTTTCGTGGACGCCAGCTCGCAAGCCTACGCAGCCGTCGCTTACTGGCGAATAGAAGCAAACGAAGACACACACGTCAGCCTCGTAGCAGCCAAGGCGAAAGTGGCGCCGACCCGACAGCAGAGCATCCCACGACTCGAGCTACAATCGGCGCTAATTGGGGCGAGGCTGGCAAAAAGCATCGCGCACGAGCACCGAGTCACCATCGACGCGACGGTCCTATGGACAGACAGTCGGACCGTCCTACACTGGGTGCGCGACGACGCACGCCGCTACAGCGCCTACGTCGCGCACCGACTCGGTGAAATCGCTGAAATCACTGAAACGGAGCAATGGAGATGGGTGCCTACTAAGAAAAATCCCGCCGATGACGCTACAAGGGCAGACAGCGCGCGTCGCCTGGACATAGGCGCCCGATGGTACGCCGGACCCGAATTCCTGTGGCAGCCTGAAGCGGAGTGGCCACAGGAGACGCCGGCGCCGCCCACTGAAGAGATGGAAGCCCAGCCGCATCAAGTCGCAGCTACGAGCGTGTGGACATCACCGCTGCCTGACATCAGCCGGTTTTCCCATTACAACCGGCTGATAGGCGCGACTGCTTCAGTTCGCGGAGCGCCTGAAATCGAAGCGGCCCACGGGACTACAGCTGAAGCACATAAGGCAAGCCGAGCACATGTGGCTTCAGCAGTCGCAACGCGAAGCCTTCCCGGAGGAGCTACGGGCGCTATCCCGAGGCGAGCCCATCACTCGACGCAGCCGTCTGTACAAGCTCGACCCCTTCATCGACACAGACGGCCTAATGAAGATGCGCGGGCGAATCAACGCCGCGCCCGCCTACATCAACAAAACGCCGGCCATACTCGACGGCCGCAACCCGTTCGTGCGGCTGTGGCTACAGCGCGAGCACGAGAGGGCCGCACACGCCAACAACGAGCGCGTCGTGAACGACGTCCGGCAACAACACTGGGTGCTGAAGCTGCGGCCGACTGTACGAGCCGTCGCAAACGCCTGCCGGACGTGCATCCTGCGCCGCACGCAACCCCGAGTACCGGCACTGGGGGACCTGCCGCAAGCCCGCGTCGAGCCACACAATCGGCCGTTCACCTACGCGGCGACCGACTACTTCGGTCCCGTGTGGGTCACCATCGGCCGCCGCCGCGAGAAGCGCTGGGTGGCGCTATTCACCTGCCTGACCACCCGCGCCGTGCACTTGGAGATAGTGCACACGCTGTCGACGGACTCCGCGATCATGGCGCTACGACGGCTGGCGGCGAGGCGCGGCTGGCCAAAACAAATTTGGAGCGACAATGCTACGTGTTTCCGGGCCGCAGACATCAAGCTACGGGCGGCCTACGAAGAATGGCTGCCCGCACTCCAGAGCTACGGACTACAGCGCGGCCTGGAGTGGCGCTTCATCGCGCCCGGCGCGCCGAACCAAGGAGGCGCCTGGGAGCGGCTAGTGCGGTCGATCAAGACCGCGCTCACAACAACGCTGCACACCAAGGCGCCTAAAGAAGAGGTGCTGATGACACTGCTCGCCGAGGCCGAGGCGACCGTCAACGCCCGGCCGCTCACACACGTCTCCGTGGACCCGAGGGACGAGGAGGCGCTTACGCCCAACCATTTCTTGTTGGGCGGACCGACGGCGACACCCATCATCGGGCCGTGCCTGGAGGCCGACCGCCGCACTTGGCGGGCCAGCCAGGCGCTCGCCGATCGATTCTGGGCGCGGTGGATACGGGAGTATCTGCCGACACTCGCGCCCAGGCAATCATCGCCGTCGGGAGCGGAGCGACGGATCCAGCCAGGCGACTGCGTGGTCATCGCCGATCACACGCTGCCACGCAACGTCTGGCCACGAGGGATCGTCGAGGCAACACATCCGGGTCCTGACGGCGAGGTGCGGAACGCGGACGTGCGCACCAAGGGCGGCGTATTTCGGCGCCCCGTGAGGAAGCTGGCTGTCCTCCCCATGCAACCCGAGTCTACGCGGCAGCTCGACGGGGGGAGATTGTTACGGACAGCTTTGCAAAGCGTCTAGTTTTAAGACAGAAAATAAATAAATATTTTTCGATAACTTAGACATAAGACTATTGCCCGTATAAGCGGCTGAAAATTATTTCCTTATGTGTATAATCATTTATTTCATGTAAGAGCTCCCGTCATGTCTTAGTAAAAAGACCACGGCAAAACAAAGATGACTCATCGTGGTAATTTCCACTCGCAGCGCGAGACAAAGGAGTCATGTTTGTTTACGTTTGATGTAAAAATTGAGGAAAAATATAGATTAATTTGAAACTTTGTAAGATTATAGATTTCAGTAATTCAAGTAATTTTGTAGAACATTGTCCCGGCCGCAACCGCCCGAGAGCACGACAAATCAAAGACTAAACGTGGCTCACAGCGCGCAGCGCGTTAAGAGTGACCGCGCGAGTGTATATCTCGGACGGTGCGAGCGAGACGGCCTCTTGCCGGGGACAAAGAATCTTTAGGTATTTTCACGCCTCACAGTCAGACGGGAGCTCCCACAGCATAAACACGCTAATATGTTGTGTAATCAAACAGCGTCAATCTATAGTATAAGTTATTCTTAAGCTAAATTGTATGTAACTCTTGTAATTTGATGTAGAAATACAGGGCAGACGTCCCCCTGGCCTCTAGCCGATTTGTATAAAAGGACGGCCATTTTTGTATAGAGTCACTTCTCCACTTTGCTTCCGAGTGATAACCATCTTAGTTTCAGTAGCGTAGTACCATCGGTCCGCGAATTTAGTTTATCAGTGTTTTAAAGCGTAGTACCATCGGTCCGCGATTAGTATTTAAATTCAGTAGACAGAGACTATATTAGTTAAGTGTTAATTTAAGTGTTTCCGATCCTTGTTGTTTTGTTTGTTAATTCGTGTAATATATTTCGTTGATTTTACTTTTGCGTTTTCGTACTCGTCCGTTTTCGTTTCCCTATCTCATCACAGTCCACTCGCTCCTTACTCATCGCTGAGTTTCGGAGTGCCCTTGTAGCGGATAGCCGACGGACGCGGTTGTCCTCTACAGATACACAGACACATAGATACACATGTTAAACTTATAACACCCCTCTTTTTTCGTTGGAGGTTAAAAAATGCACTGAAGCGCCATATTCGGAAAAGTGTCATTGACCCATCGCATTGGGAAAGCAAGGCACAAGATCGGCCCAAGTGGAGGTAATCATGCAAAGCCTTCCAAGAAAGAAGGAGTGAGCTCGACGCTAAGCGAGAGGGGCTTAACACTCTGCCATGGGATCCGCTGGCGAAGGTCAACTGGGGGTCGCCAGCGGATCCCATGGCAGAGAGATTTTAAGGCCCGACCACCAGCGGTCATTCAGTACTATTTGTGTGCACATTTGTTGCGTTAATTGGCTACGTCAGCCACCTGAGAGCTCATGAGCGACGCTCTCATTAGCCAGCGTTCAGTCGCTGACTGAAATCGGCCGGATGCAAAATGATGATGAATGCTGATGATTTTGCTGATACATAAAAAATCATGGCTTCATCTCAGAGGCCCCCATTCAGGCCCGGTTTAAAAGATAATCTTAGATAAGCCAATGTTCAGGTATAGAACCGTAAAAATCACTCTGTTAATGCTTTTGTTTTTCAGTTGCAAGCGTGTCGAGGCTCCAGAGTCCGCCATCGAATGTGAGGAGGTGGTGGAAGATACCAACATGCAGTTCCCCTACTGCTGTACTCGTCTCAGGTAGGATCTGTTCCTACTCTTTGGAGTAACTCCTTAAGAGGCCGTATTCCTTTAAAATGCTGATTGTTTTAGACACTTTTCTATTTATGATCAAACATGTTTCTTAACATAATATTGACGTTACTACAGGTAGTACACTGACACCCTGGATTAACACGTAGGCTACTTTGTAACACGAAAAAAATACAGTATTCCCGTGGGATAAGCGGGTAACACCCGGTGCAGCTATTAATAAATAACTTGAAATTTTCCACAGATGTCTCGTGGTGGTACGAGGAGAAGTGTGGACTCGGGTGCTCGGACAGCCATGGGAGACGCTGCCAGCGGCGCCCTGGAGCCACATGTACAAGATGAAGAAACCTCCACCCGTCGACAGCTTCCAGAAGAAGTAAGTTATCAACATCACCATCACAGCATGGCAGAGCCGACTTTTGTTTTTAACGGCACACAGTGGCGTGCACAGAGATTTACGACAGGGTAGACAAAAAATTTTGAGAACCTAATAACTTACAGAAATACTGCGGGACAGTTTTTATTCTTCGTCTTCTCAAATATCAAGCGAATCGACCATCTCTAAATAATTTCCTCTATTAACTGACGACCACAAACAATAAACACCACCACAATTATCACAATTAAAAGAATACACTAAAAGTTTTATTCGCTTATTTACTAGTCACCACTATCACACGTAATAATCAAAACAAACAATAATGGCGTCCAAGTATGCAAAAAATATAGGTAACAAAAATACGACAAACTTAAATAGTACTGTTTTTGCGCTAATAAAAGTTACAAAAAAGCGCCTTTTTAAATTCGTTACATACAACATCGGAACGGAAGTTCGAATCTACAAAATAATAGCTAAGTAGAGAGCGAGACAGGCTACCCGTTCGGAATTGTTCGCTTAACATCGGGCGTCGCGGTATTCGCGCCTCGCTCGCACCGAATGTTGTTCGCCGTGTCGAGTCGCGGGTCGGAATCATCCTACTTCCGTAAGGAAGTAAAAGACATTAGACAATGTCTTACTTCTGTATTTGTGTGCGTGAGTTTTGTTATTGTGTGCAATATTTTTATAAGAACGCACACACACGCGGTCCGTGTTACCACGAGGCACACAAATATAAATTTAGACAGAAAATCGCCTGTCTTTACCGCTTACGGCGCGAAGCGGCGCTAGTGCCGCGGAATCGTTCAAGTCAATCTCCACGGAATCGACCAACACGTACGTAATTTTGGCGCACCGACTCGATAGATGGCGCGGATCGCAAATTGATTATTTTTGTACATTTGTTTTATAAAAAGGTCATGTTTGTAACAATAAATAATATGTTTCGATTCTGTAATCAACTAGGGTAGGCAGTGTCTTTTTGTCTTTATAAGGTGCACGCCACTGACGGCACAACATAGTGGCTCCAATTCGCCGATCCAACACCGTTATCCACCGGTTACAGGCCTGAAGTTCACGCAGATCTGTCTGTCTAACACAACTATGCTTCGCAATTCTTGTCGCGCGGCATAGCGTCACCTCACCTGTCACTCTCTTACCTTACAGTACTGTAAAGAATGAGATAGGGTGATAGAGTCGCGTGTCACAGTTGTGCTAGAGCTGGTGATTCGATATTGATCCAGTGATACCCGGATCGGCCAACCAGGCAAGTTCTTTGGGAAGATGGATTGGATGGATGGAAAATGATCTCGGAATTCTCAAGCCCCGGCTAGCCGTCTTGGAGGCACTGTAGGGGCGACTGGGGCCCATGAGTGCAGTATCGGGGTCGCCATTGGGGATGGCTACGGTCATCTGCTTCTCCACCATCTTTCCACCGCGAGCGGAGCTGAGCGGTGGCACGGCAGGGGTAAACTCTATTAACACTATCTCTTGCTTACAGAGGTATGGCGACGGGACCAGTGTACGAACTCTCAGAGCCCACAGAGAAGCAGAATCAGGAGTCTGATCGGTCTGGAGGAGGACCGGTCATGCGCTCCACGAAGGATGACGAGAATTGCGACAAACCAGTGTCTCGCGCGTCCGCTACTCCAGATATAGTGGTAAATAAGCTTTCTCAAACTTGCAATGAGATTTCGTCGTAACGTGCGTTATGACAGGCTTCGGAGTATCACGTTTCGGGTGGAACAACTCGAAGGAATTTCATACATATTGAAGACCTAGGCCGGGAAGTAATTTTAAACATAGCGTCTGTGTGCATATGTTTGAGAATAGCACTATACATGCCTTAGCCGTGAAGAGGGCTTGCCGGCTTCATATCACTATAGTCTGCAGTGGTGTACTATTTTATACGTCTGCAGTGATGTACTATTTTGTCAAAATATTAATTTTAAAGTGACGAGCCGACTGTATTTTTTTTTATAGTAACGTTAACATCAGCTAGCGTTAAACCAAATGTTTAAAATGTTTCATCTATCTATCTTATCTTTACGGTAGATGTCAGTTAGATTAGAAAAAAATGCTGAATGCGTATTTAATTTGTTAATGAAACAAAAAATTGACGACGTTTGCCTCGGTTTGTAGACACCTGCCTGCTGAGCCGGCGGTCCCGGGTTCGAATCCCGGCCGGGGCAAATATTTGTGTGATGAACTCGAATATTTGTGCTTGGGTCATGGTTGTTCTATGTATTTAAGTATATATATATCTATATAAGTACGTATATCGTCGTCTAGTACCTACCCATAACTCAAGCCTTCTTGAGCTTAATTTGGGACTAGATCGATTTGTGAAGTTGTCCGATATTTATTATTATTTATAAAAAAATAACAAATATAAAGCGCATAACAGTTCAAGAGTGAGTGCACGTGACGTCACATCTTGCTAAAGAAATTAGCACGGCATGACGTCACGCAGAACTTTAATATTTTTTTTGATAATCCAACCCGGTACCTGGTTTACCGGTCCAACGTGTCAACCACTCCACCGCCCCAACGTCAGGAGTCCCCTCGAATATTTTCTTATGCTTTGTGTATATCAATACTTTTCAAATGCATACTAATGTGTAAAGCCTTTCAAATGAATATCAAGGGTTCGATTCCCGGACTCTTGCGCCAGGTTACGCATTAAAAAAAATCTTTGGGCTTTGATCTTTGTATGTATTAAATAAAATAAATAAATAAATATTAAACAATAAATAAATATCTAGTCCCAAATTAAGCTCAAGAAGGCTTGTGTTATGGGTACTAGATGATGATATACATACTTATATAGATAAGTATATACTTAAATACATAGAACAACCATGACCCAAGCACAAATATTCGAGTTCATCACACAAATATTTGCCCTCCGGGACTCGAACCCGGGACCGCCGGCTCAGTAGGCAGGTCTCTTCAAACTGAGCCAACCGCGTTGTCTAAATTAAGGGACGATTTTACACAAATCGACCTAGTCCCAAACTAAATGGTGATGGTATTAAATGGTTAAAACTTAAAATATTTTTATTTTCTTGTAGATCGCCTTGACGACTAAGGATAAAAAGTCAAATATTGAAGAGCCGAGGACACCAAGGTAAAATTACGAGGGAATAGATGAACATACATACATACCCATACACAATTACACGTACTATCGAAGACACTGATAACTAACTGTACCTACGTTTGTAAACGAATATAAGCCCTATTGCCACATGTTAAAGTCTATGGGTATATAGTTAACTGTGTCTTCGTTTGCGCAATACATCGCGGTCAAAATCATAGCCCTCCTTTTTGCTTCACCGTAGTCGGTTAGTAACAAAAAAAACTATTAAATTAAAAATCGACACCATGGCTCTTAAGTCATTTCCCTATCTCACTATCTCATTATAGTTTTCGTTTTCTCCCTAATGACGATAATCCGTGGTTTTCGGTGCACGAATAACTTGCTACGCCGACAGTGGGCGAATCAATCGTGCGCCGAAAACGCCAGAGTTATGCTAATGACCAGGACTAGACTTAGAGGGCCAGGGCCCCTAGGCACTTGGCATTTGGGGCCCCCTCCTAGGGTTGCCAGATCGAATAACTCTATTATCGGGAGTAACAATTTTTTTTCGGGATTTTGTAACTTTGGTAGGAGAAACAAAAATTTATCAACAAAACAACGCCGTTCACAGCCGATAAAAATGTCTACATAAATAAATACTACCAAAAAAAACATAAAATTGTTTTCTCATTATTATAATTTTATCTACAAAAATGTAATAAGGATATTTATTTATGTAGTACTTAATAAGTATATAAACCGATACAAATTTTAAACACAGTTTCTCGGGTATTTTATGTGACGCCTTTATCATTATCACCTAAACACCACCATATTACAATAAATAGTAATAACCGAGCACAGCTCGGTCGGCCAGGTACTGGAAAAATTAACAGTTGTATTTCCTTTTAAAATTATAGTTTAACAAAATAAAGTTGTTTTCGGGAGATTTTTCACTTTGTTGGGAGTCGGGAGGACATACAAAAATTCGGGAGAATCCCGCCAAATCCCGACCATCTGGCAACCCTACCACCTCCCCTGTAAGGAGAACATTATTATGGTCCAAGTCCTGCGTCAGGGCCTGGGGCCCCTAGACTTGTGGGCCTAGGGATAAATACGGCCCTGCTAATGACCCATTTAAATTGATTATTGAATATCAAAGATATTGAAAATAATTTATTTATTTACAAACAAACAAAATTTATACAACATTACAGTTATTAAGTACCAATACACTGTACAATTTATAAACATTCAAAAGCATATAAATAAAACTTAAAAGTTAGGAAATCCCGCAATCATCCATCGCCTCACAATACCTCAGGAGCATTCGACACACATCCATCCATCGACTCGCAAACAAATCAATCTCTGGTAGGTACCGATGACAGCAGCGCGTTTAGAAGTTTGAGATAATGTAACGTTCCTCAATGTACCTATTAAAGAAATGGCTAACAACAAATTATTTTTTCACCTCACTAGCTCGGAAAGCCCAGTTTGTTTGTTTGATATCTATTGAGAAAATCGCTTTTTATCCACATGTGGAGAAAGAATTTTGACGTTTCAACGCAGCTAAAGTAAAATTTGACATGAGCTTATTTTCTGAAAAATCCCGTTTTAAATACCTACATGAAAGCTAATTAGACCTTAGTTTCAATAAATGGCAAATTGGTTGATTATTGCAGATATTTTTCAAAGATATAGTACAAACCCTTATTCTTTTTTCCTCGCTGTAGTGAGGTGAAAAGTTTTGTGTTATACACGGGCGAAAAGTTATTTTACGTCTCGTGTATTGAAACACTCGCTACGCTCAGGATTCTATTTTGAACCACTAGCTTCGCTCGTGGTCAATCATAGGATCCTTTCGCTAGCTCGTGTTTCAAATAAACACTCGCGGGTAAAATACAACTTTCCCCCCTTGTATAACAAATAACTATTACAACATCGACGAATTATACAAATTTAACAATGAGATAATACTCGTATAATAATATTAATAATGTGACTACCTATTCCAATTTACATTTTAAAATTAATATTTTTATAATAATTTGTATTTTAAAGTTTAATAGTAATAGAGATGATTTTATTATAATGTATTGATTTGTAAACTGGTGACATTTTATTAATAAATGAGTATGAGTATGATTAACATATATTTCAGCAGTTTTAGAGCCAATGAGAACAAGTTCAAATACGACGGGCTCTCGGACCACGAGAGCGTACAGCACAATGAAATCGAGCCAGAAGAGGACAGTTTCAATGAGAAGGTAAATAAATATAATATAAAATATAGGTAAATATCGGAAAACCTCACACAAATCTATCTAGTCCCAAATTAAGCTCCAGAGGACTTGTGTTATGGGCACTAGACGACGATATACACTTAAATAGGTACGCATAGAACAACAATGACCCAAGCACAAATATTCGTTTGTAGAGCCCCTACCTACTGCGCCAGCGTTCCCGGGTTCGAATCCCAGCCAAGGCAAATATTTACTGTGTGATGAACGCGAATATTTGTGCTTGGCTCATGGTTGTTCTATGTATTTAAGTATAGGTACATTAATCTATATAATACGGGCCTTCTTGAGCGTAATTTGGGACTAGATCTAGATTGGAGTAGTAGGGCCTCGTGCAGGGTCCGTCCGGATTGTTACTACCGTCTTGCCTGCTAACCCACCGCCAAACAGCAATGTTCGCATTGTTGTGTTCCGGTGTGGGGGTAAGATAGCCGGTGAGATTACTAGCATAGAGGCATTCTATCTTCGTCCTCCGGGTAGGCAAGCACTTGTGACTCCTCTGGTGTTGCAGGTGTTTATGGGCGACGGTAATCGCTTTCCATCAGGCGATACGTTTGCTCGTTTGCCCCCTATGACATAAAAAAAAAAAAAAAAAAAAAAAAAAGATCGATTTGTGTAAGGTTGTCTGATATTTTTTTTATTTATTATTATTTAACGATTTTTTCATTGTTCCAGGAAGTTTCTGAAGAACATCTTTACCCAGTTCCAGATAATAGGCGCCATAAAGTTAGTAAGGTAACATACTCTAGTAGGGTGGAGCCAGACAAGCGTAATTTGAGTCGCGTAATTTCGGTCGCGCCATACATCATGTCACGCAGAGATGTATAAGATACCCTAAATAAAGTAGGTATCTGAAATACAAAATGCAAGATACTTTACAAAAAAGTATTTCAGATACAGATATAAATAATTTTCTAAAAAGGTATCTGAAATACTAAATACAAAATACCTATATACTAGATAAAATACTTTTATGTCACACCGGGCCAAAAAGCGGCTTTTTTCGTACGCGTAGCGTGATTCCAACAACAATAAGTGTGACCCGCCGAAAATTTGAAATTTCCCTTTATACCTAAGGCCCCTAAGGGTAATATTTCGGTAGCCAGATTCTATCAACAAACTTTTTGAACGACGCTCTGCGTTCAGTTGCGTTCGGAAAGAAAATCTTCCAAGTTTATTTTAGTAAAAGTACCTATCTTAGGGAATATAGTATCTTCAAAATACTAAGATACCAGGAAAATATATCTAAATACAAGATACAAAATAAAAAAATAAAAAGTATTTCAAATACAAGATATAAATACGTATTTTGTATCTTGTATCTGTATTTTAGACACTTTTATCTTAAGATACATCACATCTCTGATGTCACGTGACCACGTCACACTAAGTATGGCGCGACCGAAATTACGCGACTCAAATTACGCTCGGCTGGCTTCACCCTAACTAACAAAAAGTTATTCAAAAATTGACATTTTTTTTACCAGGCCATTTTCCGATATAATCAAAGAAAGAATAAAAAATTAAATAAGTATTACTACATTTTTACATTTTTGAAAATATATTCCAAAATCCATTTGAAAAGTTCCTCACTCTAAAAGAGCGTAAGCGACAAGTATTTGGTCACAGCGCAGAAAATCTAACAGTCGGACTAACGCGGATCGGAAGACGCAGCGTGGGAAGGCCCCCAACAAGGTGGACCGACCTGGTTAGGATCGCAGGCAGAAATTGGTTGAGAGCGCAAGACCGATCGTCGTGGAGAACTTTGGGGAGGCCTTTGTCCAGTAGTGGACGACTATCTGCTGATTATGATGATGATAATATTTTGAAGAGGTCTCTCGATTTCTTCAGGATTCTATCGTCACATCCTGACCCTGATGACAATGGGACCAGCTAGAAAGTACACAATTTTAATTTGAAGAAATAAAATAAATATAAATAAAACGATTTAAAACTATTTGTCAACCTTTGACAACGGTAACAGTAAACGCCAGGGTGGCTCAAATCCATACCAATATTATAAATGCGAAAGTGTGTACCTGTCTGTCTGTTACCTCTTCACGCTTAAACCGCTGAATCGATTTTGATGAAATTTGGCATGTGTTTGGCATAGATATAGTTTAAGATACGAGGAAGGACATAGGATAGTTTTCGTCCTGGAAATTATACCTAAAAATATTAAAAAGTGAGTGAACATTTCTGTTGGGGTGCGGTGACCCTGTAGGAAATGTAATTATTACACCAAAAGCACAAGTGCTCTTACATTTTCTTAGGCGCTTTTAATAATCCCTTTTATCAAGTTCGTACGTAGTCGCGGGCAAAAGCTAGTACTTAATATACGCGATATAATCCGTTTAAATGTTTTATTTTAATGAGTGACAGTCGCGGAAACCGAAGAAAATATTAAATAAAATAAATCCAAATATTTCAAGTTCTCTATTATTTTTTTAGGCACATAACGATGTATCTCAGGAGCACTTCCTTTCTGAAGCAGAGCAAAACGTTGGAAAAGTACAAAAAGTAAGTAATAAATTGGTTTTATTTATAATCTTTTATGTACAAAAAAATACGAGTATGTAATAATTAATCATCATTTCACAAAAAAATACCGACTTCAACAACAAGACATCGTAAATTTATGAAACATGTAATGTCTCATTATTTTTTATGTAAGTACACAGTACACACCACAGTTTGTATATTAAACCATTGAGACGAAGATCAAAAATATCAGCACAACAGATCCGCACAAAGAATACAAAGTAAAGCTAAGGTGTAAAAAAAATCTTTCAAATAAACAATGCAAAGATCGACACACAAAGCATAAGGAAAATCTCAAAAGGTTATCTAGCGTTACATGGTGGAGAGGTTAACTCCCTGGACCGGTAATCCAGTCACCAGGTTCGATTCCCGGTCTCTTCTACCAGTTTACGCATTAAAAAAAATCTTTGTGCTTTGATCTTTGCATCAATGTTTTAGGAAGAAATCGTATTTCGTATTTCCCATAATAACTAAATGAGATCCTAATTACTAGTTGCGTATCTAGTGAGTTTTTTTAAGTGTGTTATATTTATAGGAGTCAATGTTTCCTGATGTTTCTGAAGAGAAGGAGAAGCCCAGCAGTAGCAGCACTGGCAGCCTCCAGACCCTCGTTGACGCTATAGGTATTTTAGCATTACTTATTTGCAGCACGTATTTAGCTGCTATAGTCAGACCACGGTAAGCTAAATTGCTTGTTAGAGTTAGCATGGTCTGACTATAGATGCGAGCCAGATAGTTTGGAAAAGCTTATTGTAGTTGGCCACGTCGAAGGAAAAAGGGCCCGTGGGAGATCACCGATTCGATGGACCGATGCCGTGAGAGAAGCCTGTCAGGAAACTCTACAGGTCTCAATCCGGAAGGCGGAAAAGTGTGGAGTGGAGAGCTTTGGTGCAAGGGATAACGGTCTCAAATGGTTACGACCACTCTATGTGTCGCTATTTATGGGGGCCATCTAGCGGGGGACGAGTCATCGTCTATACCAGTCCCATTTTTGCTTTGAGACACTTTTCCTGGTAGATGCCCGATAGTCTCAACCCATAGCTCAATTACCCAGTCCTCCATTTCATCCCCATAGCCCTCTGGGTACTCCATAGTTTATAGGCCCCATTGGACAGTAAAAACAAGTCGTCCACGTGAGATTAGGGGGTGGGGCCCTGGGTACGTACCCTGAATGCCCAGTGAGAGAGGCTGCCCTGCTTATTTTGAACATTTTAAACAGCGTAGGGTTTGGCCGATAACGTTTAATTGTTTAATTTAACGCGATGCGCGAAACGGCGCGGTAGCTCAGAGGTCAGAACACTACTCACGTAGTGGAACGCGTTTACTTGCCATCTGTATCATATCAATATTCATTAAGAGCGTAGATTGTTTATTATTTCGATTTGACGTATCTTTTAATTGTGTTTTGGCCCTAACCTTATTGGCAAATGACACAAATATTGTAAAGACGATTGTGAGTGTGTTTGTTGCCTTTCACGCTCAATCGGCCGGACCAATTTTGATAAAATTTGGTATGCAGGTAGCTGATACCCTGGATTAACACATAGGTTAAGGCTACTTTTTGCGCAGCTAGTGATTAATATATTATAAATTTGTTTTTCATTAGGTACTCGTATGAGGGATATCGAGAACGTTGTCCAGCGGATGAGCGAACAGGTCGCACCTCTAGAAGACAATCTAGACAGGTTAGAAAACTTTGTGTTTAGTGCTCTTAGAATAAATACACCTAGAAACCTAGATGGCGACGCGTTTGGCTCGCTTTGTAGACACCTGCCTACTGAGCCGGCGGTCCCGGGTTCGAATCCCGACCAGGGCAAATATTTGCTTGATGAACTCGAATATTTGTGCTTGGGTCATGGTTGTTCTATGTATTTAAGTATATATTTATCTATATAAGTACGTATATCGTCTAGTACCCATAACACAAGCCTTCTTGAGCTTAATTTGGGACTAGATCGATTTGTGTGGGGTTGTCCGATATTTATTTATTTTGTTAGCGCTTGAAAGTGAAGCCAGTACCCTTGTCATTGAGTTAACGTGACCTTACTCGCCACTCAGCGACTGCGTAAATGATTTGTATGGAGAATAGTACGGCGCCCCAGCGGTCACTTTGTAGAACTACAATTCTCCATATAAATCCTTTACGCAGTCGCGAGCGAGTACTGTCACAGTAAACTGGTAAGGGTACAGTTTCGGTTAGCAACGAGCTTTCTGTGTGCGCATCTGTCACAAGCAACACGGTCTCTGATTGGTTCGCAGACACACGCACACACACACACGCACGCACGCACGCACGCACGCACGCACACACACACTAACACGCACACACTCTCACACACACACTCTCTCTCTCTCACACACACACTCTCTCTCTCTCACACACACACACACACACATACACACACACACACACACACACACACACACACACACACACACACACACACACCCACACACACACACAAGCGTCTGAATCATCTTTCGCAAATCTGCATGGCTATGATGGTTGCGTGGTTAATAAGTGACAAAGCATCTGTCACTCACACTCGCATCTTGGCAATGCGTGACGGATGCTTTGTCACTTTTTTATCGCGTGATAATAGAAACCATCGTAGACCCGCTGTTGTATGAAGACTCTCGTTCTAGGCGTACTTATTCTAAGTACTTACTTCATATCTCTTCTATTGTTCGGCCATGGCGGCTAATTTCACGCCTGGCTTGTCGCTTACGCTCGAAGATAACTCCAAAATTTCGGCGGCAAGAGTGAGCGAGACAACGCACTCGGACCTCTCGCTCCCACCTCTGGTCGCCGCCGACCGCCGTCGCTTGCCACCGAAATCGTCGTTCCGATGAAATCCACTGCAGTCCAAGTGCGGGTCGAATCACGATCACGGTAAAATAGAGGTCGTGACGTGAGTTCGATAAAATTCTCTCTATAGGGTCTCCCACAAGATGAAAAAAATCAATATCTTAATATACAGCTAGCTTTGTCCAAAACGAAACGCAATGTTCTGTATGACTTCGAGAAAAGGATTGTGCGGCGTGCCGGCGCGCGTGTTCGCTCGACTTGGCGATTGCGTACTGCTGGATCGTCTTTTGTTTTGTACGGGCGCGCGGCGCCTTGCCAGTCTGGCGCCATTTGTTGGTCATAACTTCTTTGTAGCGGGCACCTTCTTACACTTACCTAAGATAAGTTGTTTTATTTGCAGAGTGAGACCAGATGATCACGAGGGACCGAATCTAGAAGCCGAGGTGCTAGGGAAACAGACGAAGACAGATGATTACGACAGGTATACGCTAAACATTATTTTTTTAACCTGTAGGCGAGCGTTTCTTAACCTTTTTTGTCCACGGACCCCTTAGGAAATCAAGCACACTTTTAAGGACCCCCTTAATAAAAAAAAAGCAGCAATAAATAGCACGGCGTGCGTAGCGATTACTAGACTTTTGGTGGCATTTATTTATGATTGTTAAATAGTCCATAGATAAGGCTGCGGACCCCCATACATATGCTTGCGGACCCCCAGGGGTCCGCGGACCACAGGTTAAGAAACAGGCTGTAGGCAATGAATTTCTCAAAAAGTTTGTACAAAATGAAGACGTCAATGAATGGTATATATTTTTCCAATTTTGTTACCAATTTCCTTTCTGATTTCCAAAACATTGATTTCAGATTATATTTAATTAAAAAAGTATAACAGTTTTCGAACATAGCCATGACATTGATATAAAGGAAATCGCCGTTAGTTTGCGCTTTACAGCTCAACGCGCTTCTCAGATCAGCACCTGACTGCGATGTTTTTGCAAGCAGTTGGAAGATGATTTGTGATGAATGTAAGAGGTTATGTGAGGCGATGGGTGATCGTATGTCTTCTGTTACCTATTAATATTGTTATTGATGTATTGTATAAAACAATTTAATGTTAGTATTTAAGATTACATTATATGCATTTCACAGCGCCTTGGTATCTCACTGTTAAGCTGTGTAATCTGTTTGAAATAAATAAATAAATAAAATTACTAAAATAATTGGCAAGAAAAAATAGGAATATGACTTATATTGAAGTTTAATTTTGTACAAACTTTTTGAGAAATGCTCGAATAATGTTATCTTGACATCGACATATCGACACCCTGGGCCGTAAGTGGGATTTTCTGCTTTTCACAAACCACGGGCGGTAATCCCTAAAGCCAGCGATCGCATATTATATGGCCCTAACATTCAGTTCAGACCACAAACACCTGCGTACTGAGACATTCACAAATTCACCGCCCGCCCTAGAGTCACCACGCTCTTCCAAGCAAATGAACTGTCAAACCATACAAAGTCAGTTAGTTTGTATGACTCTAGTTATGCAATCTACTATTATAAGTAAATAGGGCTAGGATTGTTTGTATGGACAATCCCGAGATCCCGGAACACTACGGGAGATTGGAAGCTCTATCATACATTGACGCGTCATTGTTCTTCCAGCTTCGACCTGTTTCAAAATTGTAAATCTCACATTAAACATGTTCTTTCCCAGGGTCTCTCAGGCTAAAAGCAGATACCTGAGAACCGGGGAGCCCACCACGGAACCCCCGATGTTCGTCGAAGACCCTAATCTACACGGTTACTTCAGTGACCCAAGCAACAACATGCGACGGGCGAATCGACCAAAGGTATCGTATTTATACTAAGGACTGACCAGAAATATCTGAGGATTGTCAAGAGGGCGTTATTTATCAGATGGCAACAATTTTGCAACCTATCGCAACCGCACTGTTATAACGTGGTTATAACATTAGTTTAAATACCTGTCAGGTTCTATGTTAACCTCGTATAGTTAGATTACATACTACTTCGCGAGTAGTGCGGAGCTAGGGTCGGGATCATTTTTTTGGAAGCAATAACATAAGTACTGACTGGGTACTGGAAGATGCAGTGTCGGAAGCCGTAAGGCCTTTTAAGGTCAGGATCGCGACACCACCAGTCGTTGTGCAGAACCTTGAGGGAGACGTTTATCCAGCAATTGACGTCTTTCGGCTGATATTATGATAAAAAAAGCACTACCTGCCTGATGTCGAAAGTTCCAAGCAAAGCGTTATCAACCAGAAAACTAACCATAAACTAAATGTTACAGGAACCACCACTAGAAACCTACATGGCGCCAATAGACACGAACCACAGGATCACTTCAGCTCCCGAATTCGACGACAAGGCGAAACATAAGAAACACGCACACAAAAAGAAGAAATCTAAACACGGGAAGAAAAAACATCGAAGAGACGATAGAGAGACTTTTAACAACAACATTCCTACGTCAGATGTAGACAAAAATGGTCTGTCGCTGGAAGACAGCAGCAATTTTGGTAAACTGTGAGAAAATTAAGCGAAAATTATTGGCGAAGTCGGTAGGATCGTTACTGAAACGCTGCTAAGAATTGAATAAATCAGTTAAGATAAACTGTATTAGCCTTAAACTAAAGTACAATCGTGAACAGTAATGCTTCTGTATTTATTTGATGCTATTTGTGCCTAGTTTGTGTTATTAGTTATTACCGAGTATCTAGTGCATGTATTTAGTTGTCAGTTTACCTACCAGTACCTACGCCGGTCGTTCGTCTAAATGGTCGTTTAAAAAAACTGCACCAGTTTTTGGCAACATATGCATTTCTAGTTTATTCTAAATAAAGTGACACATTTAGCGGCACGTTACGCATTATATAAATTAAATAAATACAAAGCATTTAATTTTACTGCGGGTTTCCTACTATTTATAAGTAATTTTGTATTCATTAAGTAATAAATGGAATTGTAAGAAATAATTGTTTTATTAACAAAGTCCCAGTAACTTTCTTTAATGTTGATGAAGACGGCGTGTCGTTGGCAAATATATAGCTTGTGCACAAATTCGTTAAAAATAAATCTTCACTTGTTAAATTCTTCAAATAAAGAACGTCAACAAATGTCACCAGAGGGGAGGGGTGAAAAGTAGCCGAAAAAACCTCGCGTAATTTGCGCACAAGCTCTAAGGCAAAGCTAATTGGCGTAGTTAGTAGGATCACTACAGTCAGATTTCATTTTTAAACACACATTTGACAGTTCTCTGTTGATGTTTGTAGTGATGTAATGTAGCAAAGACATATCGCTTGCCAAATCTAACTATTATGAAAGGTTGATCGAAACGATTTTTATGCTACTCCGATGTGTTCGAAATTCGACAATCGTATAGTGCCGTCCCTCTCGATCTCATGTCAAAGTATATTTGGGTGAGAGGGTTGGTACTATACGACGGTCAATTTCGAGCATCGGAGTAGCCCTTCTGTCATCATATCGATGAAAACCAAAAAGTTTATAATCGTATCTCGCTCTATTAAAATTTGTAAAATCATCAATCGTTTTTTTCTCGTTTTGTATATACAGTATGATCAATCCAAATGGGTCAGTATGGAGAAAATGAAAACTATAAGAGAGAGGGAAATCAGTTCTTAGGAACCATGGCGTCAATTTTAGATTTAATAGAAACTGCGTTAAACGTTTTTTTATAAATCTCATTCATAACTGGGAATTAACCTGGTTAAAATTCTGTAAGTAATCGCATGTTGTATTGTAACATTCTTTACAGTGGTTTTCACCGGGTTATATATGAAATTATGTAATGTATGGGTTTATAAAAAATGTAGCTTTTACTAAATCTAAAATCGACGCCATGGTTCCTAAGACGGATTTGCATATCTCTTCTAAATAAATAATATCTGACAACCTCACACAAATCGATCTAGTCCTAAATTAAGGTCAAGAAGGCATGTGTTATATGGGTACTAGACGACGATATATACTTATATAGTAAAATATACAGAGATGTGATGTATCTTAGATAAAAGTATCTAAAATACAGATACAAGATACAAAATACGTATTTATATCTTGTATTTCAAATACTTTTTATTTTTTTTATTTTGTATCTTGTATTTAGATATATTTTCCTGGTATCTTAGTATTTTGAAGATACTATATTCCCTAGGATACTTTTACTAAAATAAACTTCGAAGATTTTCTTTCCGAACGCAACTGAACGCATAGCGTCGTTCAAAAATTTAGTTGATAGAATCTGGCTACCGAAATATTACCCTTAGGGGCCTTAGGTTAGGCGGGAAATTTAAAAAAATCTTCGGCGGGACACACATATTGTAGTTGGAATCACGCTACGCGTACGAAAAAAGCCGCTTTTTGGCCCGGTGTGACGTTAAAGTATTTTATCTTTAAAAGTATTTGAAAGATAGGTATTTTGTATTTCAGATATCTTTTTAGAAAATTATTTATATCTGTATCTGAAATACTTTTTTGTAAGTATCTTGCCTTTTGTATTTCAGATACTTTATTTAGGGTATCTTATACATCTCTAAAAATATATACTTAAATAAATAGAACAACCATGACCCAAGGGTAAATATTCGTGTTCATCACACAAAAATTTGCCCTGGCCGGGATTCGAACCCGGGACCGCCGGCTCAGTAGGCAGGTGTCTGCAAACTGCGCCAAACGCGTCGTCAAAACGTCAAACATCGTCTTATAGTTTCTGACTTCTCCCTACTGACCCATTTGGATTGATCACCCGGTATATTCCCTTCAACATTTTTCCTTATTCTGACGGTGACAATGAAAAGCTTAAAAAAAAAAAAAAACAATCTACAACATTACATATCTCGTATATTTACATTATAAACAAACTTAAATGTAATAGTCTAATTGTAACTAAAAATGCAACAAACAATACACAGCTTGTCTTTTACAGATACATTGAAAATATCCAGTCTTTCAATTGAATTAAATTCAAATTGAAAATCTTTCAACCGATAAGACCTTTCAACTGCCAATGAACTCAATTACAGCTACTATTTATTAGGAGAGATTAGGTTAATAGTATCTTAGTGTTAAATAAGAAAAGTACTTAGAATTGGAGGCATTTTATACGCTGCTGGTTCTAATTGTCAACATTTTATATTTTTAATAAGTACTAACATTTATTAATTTTCTGTGTTCCGCTCAAAAAGAGGACTTGATCACTGTTTTTACAGTTTTCCTGAGGTTACTAATTATTTAATTTATTAATATGATTTACTTAAAAAAATTGTAACTCCAAATCTATGACACAATGTATAAGGTTACTTTAGTCTGTGTATATTTAAAAAAACCGGCCAAGTGCGAGTCGGACTCGCGCACCGAGGGTTCCGTACAAACACTTTCCATCCCTAAGTGGTTAAGTTAAGTTTGCACCTGGTATGTATAGCGCCCCATATAAATTAGGTGCAAAGTTAGGTATTAAAAAAAAAAATTATGGTTTTCGTAATTTTTCCTTTATCTATGCTATAAGACGTTGCTTCGTACCAAATTTCAAGATTCTGAGTTCACGGGAAGCACCCTGTAGGTTTTGATTCCCTTGCAAGTGTCGAAAATTTGCGGCATAAACGGCTGTATCTTTTGATTGCGTTGGCTTAGAAGTTTGACTTTTTCACAGCTTCAAGGGACAGTAGACCTGAGTAATTGATATAAATTTCAGCTTCATACCTCCACGCGTTCCTGAGAAAAAGGGTCTTGACAGACGGACGGACGGACAGACGGACAACAAAGTGATCCTATAAGGGTTCCGTTTTTTCCTTTTGAGGTACGGAACCCTAAAAAGTAATGACGTTGAGCTACAGTCCGACCAAAAAGAGTAGATATAAAAAAATGGCAATACTGTAGTGTCGTCCCTTTCTAATCAATCTAAAAAAACGGGGACGACACTACAGTATTGCCACTTTTCATTTCTATTATTTTTGGTCAGACTGTACATGTACAATGCCACAGACACGCAGATACATGTTAAACTTATAATTAAGTATAACACCCTTCTTTTTGTCCGGGACGAAAAATAAACTAAGAAAATGAAGCGAAAAATTCAGTGGTTCGCGCGGGGTTCGAAGTGTTCGAACCCGCGTTTCCAACGGCTTTCCGGGCCAACGGTCGTCCAACCTATTAGACCACCGAACCGATTCGCGAACCATTGAAATTTTCAACCTGTAGTTTTTTTTACGGCGCAACATAGTGGCTCCACTTCGCCTGATGGTAAGCAAAAAGGATGGCCCAAGTCGCAATGGCAACTGACAAGAAACCAATGGTGCCATGTCAGTTGACACTGCCATGCTGGCGGAGAGATGCTTCTTCACGCTTCGTTTGAAGGGTCCCATATAAGGAGGTAACACATGAGCCGGCAAAGTGTTCCATACTTTAATATGCATTTCTTATATGCTTTTGGGTGGAATTTTCACTTGTAACCATTTGGTTTCCGTTAGCAGACGATACTGCTTTAATTAAAAACTAAATAGGAAATTAATCACGATCATTGGCAAAACGAAGTCCTTTACGGTTAAATACGTATATACTAGGAGGCAGTTATAGTCAAGTGATAGTAAATTAAGGGTATATAGCTAACATTAGCTCAAGGAGAATGGGAGGTGATGAGGTAGTGTCAAATGTCAATGTTAGGGTGTTTACAGACGAGGTTTTAAGACGCGTAGAGTATCTGCGTTTAAAAAACATGTGCAAAAGTCTTTAGGTCTTTTTACGTCACATTTCTGACACACAAGGGTAGAAAATGAGAGACGAGCCGGAAGACGCAGCGTGGGAAAACCCCGAACCAACAAGTGAAGATTGCGGGACGCTGTCTTCGAGCTTCGTGGAGATCCTTAGAGATGTTATATTATAGTGATTAAATATTTTTTGACAGACATATTTTTGTGACGAGTTGACAAGCTTTTTATCGTCAACACTAAACAGTACTTTAATTCAAACATGTAGTACACGTCAAGACCAGTCTAATGAGTCCAAATAAGATGGGTATTGTCATCATCAGATTAGATAGATTAAATTGCATTGTCACTGAATAAACAGCCAGTGGTGTGGTTGAAAAATGGTTTACAAAACTTAGTTACATATGTACATAAGAACAGTGCAAGTTGAATAAAAGCTTGTGATAAAAAGACCAATAGTCAACTAGAATAATCACCATACCTCAGGGTTTTCGGTGCATAAATGATTTAACACTAAGCCTACACCTACAGTAGGCGTCAAATCATTTGTGCACCAAAAATCCCGGGTTATGGTAATGACATATTATATTGAAGCGAAAAATTGAAAAATGTAATGGTTCAGGCATCAGGCAGGGTTTGAGCCCATATTTCCAACGGCTTTCCAACACGGACGTCTTAGGGGCTGTTCACAAATTACGTCATCAATTATTTGTCGATTTTTGACCCCTCCCCCAAAGTCATTTTTTTAAATTTGCGTACCTTTGAAGTCACATATATTATTTCAAAGATTTTTTTTTATTAGTTTATAGAAACAAATTTCATTACTTTTTTACTCTTTGAAGCATATTTTCAAGATGGGAGAAACAATGTCATCTTTGATAAGACCCCTTTCCGCCTAGCTACCATCATCGGATGTAATTTCTGAACAGGTGCTCGAGCCATTAAATATTTCAAGCTGTTGCTTAATTTCTTTTATGCTTTAGGTATCTGGTTTACGCTTGATTTAATAAAAAAATATCATTACATACACATATGTGTGCTACCATTTCATAAGCTAGGCTGTCTACTAATTCTTATTATGTTGTTTTCTTCATACCACAGGTTTTCTCTCAAGGTGTCTATTACTTAAAACTTTATAAACCATTTTATTTCACATTCTATCGGGTGTTCTCAATAACTAGCTTCTCTGATTGGTACATTTCTCCGACTACGGTCTGAAATTAAAAATGAGGATTAGCACTTTAGTAGCCAAATACTTAATTACTCAAACTATAAATCAATCTACATACAAGCGCGCTCCAGCAAACGCACACATAGACATTGCTCACGGACACAATATCTCGGACCAGTTCAGACCAGTGCGAGTGCCATCCGCTTGAGGTGTCCGTAAGCAATGTCTATGTGTGCGTTTGCTCGAGCGCGCTTGTATGTAGATTGATTTCTGTACCTATCTGTTTTGTGGCCAAAGGCAAATCACGACTACGGAAAGTTGTGCCCCAGGTGCCACGACGTCATTAGCCGCTATACAATGCCATACTATCTGCAAGCTGACAAGCTTGGCATCTGGGACACAGATTCCGGTCAATGAGGCGGGCAAGAAGTTAATAAACTACACAAAAAAAGGGATGAAACTAGATAATAGAAACGCGATTTAATTTTTAACCACCATCATTTGTTGGATGTGGAACTAAGAAAATATTAAATTTAATCAATTATGATTAGGGATCTGGACATCCAAAGATAGTCTTATCCATTCTTTTCTTTTGAAAAAAAAAATGTGGACCAAGTTGCTGACTCTTCATAGTTAAATAATAAATGCAAACTGATACTCACTTGACGTCTGATAATATTTAGATTTTCTTTAGCAAAATCATACTCTTTTTTAATCTGCTTCGGGTCTGATAAGGCTTTATTGGCCTTGAATGCATCTCTGACTCTGCGCAGCGCATAAGCCCTGAAATATAATGAAAATGTTCACATGAAAGCTACCCTACATAAATCAATAAGCCGTATATATGGTTGAAGAAACAAAAACATGCATCAAATATTTTGTTAGCATGTGTGTACCAGTAACAAACATCAAACAGTACAAGACGGTTCATACGATTTCATGTTCGATGTTCATCAGGTTTTTGTCTCCTTGTGTGTATAAATTTGACAAAAAGTTATTTTTAAAACAATACTATTGTGCACAAAATGTCTGTTGAGAACGCCAGCAACCACGCCGACAGCGAACCCAATGTAACGCCGTGACGTCACTTATGTACTAGGTTAAGTTAGAATAAGACTGATTAATATATTGTAAAAGATCTCATAGTTATAAGTTAGACACATAAAAGCTGTCATAAGAACCTCTAGTACATAAGTAAGGTACATAAAAGATACCGATATGATCCTTATATACTTAATGACCCTTATATAAAGCACATAAAAGATGCTATAAGAACCCCAAGGTAAATCATCCAATCCTACCGGTAAATCAGTCGCACCCACGGTCCATAAGGTACTGGTTAAATAAGGCGTAACGAAACCCTTATTAAACCACAGGTAAATGGGCCGGGGACGTAGCACCCCGTCATGAAACACCCGGGGCGGTAAAAGAGCCTATGTAACTCGACCACGTGAACCGTAACAGAGCTTAACGTAAAACGTAAAAGTTTTACAATCCGGTTACATAAGGCCACCTACCGCCTCAAATACATAAGGGACAATCGAACCCTTGGTACATAAGAGTAGACCCGAACCCCCTGTAACGAAAGTACATAATATGAACCCCTCCCGTAAGCAAATGTAAGTAGGAATCGACAGGAACAATCCTGCAAGATTCCTATTCACAAAAGTTGCCCACTATACACGACGTATAGTTGAACCCTGTTACCTGAACCCTAAGGTTCAGATAGAATCTAAGAGCCCTTACTGAGCCCCGTCGAACGGGATATGTGTAATGTTAATCGGACTATAATTAGCCGAGATATGTTAATTAATAAGCAATTTTGATAAGCCAAAAAACGGCCGTTATTGTCCAGAGCCTGAAACTGAAGAACCAATCAGAGCGAGGAGCAGGTTTTGGAACATTTAGAATTAAAAATGAACACTCTTGACCGAAAGGGGCGTTCCCGAGGGGAAATGAACGCTCCCTCGACTCTGATTGGTTCCCAATAAGATTATTCCGCTTACGGGAGTTATGTCTGGCGAACTGAGCCTCGAATTTTATATAATAAGTGAACAAGAAATAAATGTATGCACTACCGAAGAACCAGTTTTATTACTCTCTACTCTACAAGATCCTGCCTACAGTTCAAGAGCTCCAGCCTGCACGTCGGTCCAAGTTATTCGTCGAGGTCCTGTCCGTCAGTTGAGCTCCGAATACTTGGACGCGTCCATCGCTACGCCGTACCACATTCACGTCGCGTTTACGTCGGTCTACGTTGCGCCTACGACGAATCTACGGCGGATCTACGTTGTGGTCTACGTCGCGCCCCGTGCATCACGCGTCCGTACCCCGCGTCCGAACCTCGTCGCGTTTACGTATACACTACGTCGCTTACGTGTGTACTACGTCGCGGCCCGATCTACGTCGCGTCTACGTGTCCTTACGTTTGGACTACGTCGCGGCCCGTTTTCAGCGAAAACAGAACCGAACCGAACCTGAACCTTCAAGCTGATCCAGAACTGAACAGAACCGATCAGAACCGAACCGAACCCGAACCGAACAAGCTGTTACAGGAAGATCCACGAACGATCAAAGTATACAGTCCACTGCGAGCTGAGCCGAAGAAGCCGCCCTGTTGAGACCTGTACTTAACAGCGTTGGTCCTTCGAGCCGGATTTCGAGCCAGAACATCCGAACCACCATGGTGCAGACAAGGAAGCAGACGAGTGAAGCAACTTCGCACGACGACCCGCCGACCGAACCGACCCGAACCTCCGGCGAGACGTCTGCAGAGCTGCTGGGAGCACGTCCGCGAACGAGCGAGACACGCGCCCCGGGCATGCAGCCCGAGAAGAGGACATCGCCAGAGTCACCGCCACAGATGGACGACACGCTCCAATGGCGGGCAAAGCTGGACGAACACCTGCGCAGAACCAGTCTGAACCAAAAAGAACCCGAAGAACCCACAGCCGTCGGATACTCGACACCGACCGGCGAACATTTAGCGTCCCGTCTGACGCACGCGCCGCGTACCGCCGATACACGCGAGCCCCGCGCGGCTATGACGTCACTCGCGTACGCGGCCTTTGACCCCACGATCCGCGCACCGATCCCGCGACCCGCGACACCCGTACCGCGCGAACCCCGCACGTTCGATAGAGACCGAGCTCTCGAACAAGTGCGATTCCAAATCGACGAACGCCGCGCGCCGTCGATTACATCGAGAACCAGCAGCACTACGGAGGCGCGGAAAAAAGAAGCGGAACTACAGGCAGCAGAGCGGCTTGCTGAAATCAAGCGGCAACAACTGCGACTGGAAGAAGAGCTTGTCAAGAAGAGGCTGGACACCGAACTGCATCGCATCGAAGCGGAGGGCTCACAGGCCGGCGGCTCGCAGTCCGGACGTCCGGCGGCAGAGACAGCGGAGGAATCGAAGCGGAGGATCAATGCGTGGCTTACACACCACGAGGTAAGTAACGCTGCTTACCGCGATGACCCGACGCCAGGGAGGCGTCGCACCGTCACGCCCGAGCGAGCCGAACGCGAGACCCGCACCTCCCGAGAACGATCCTCCAGCCGATCTCAGGCGATAGATCGGTTAGCCGACCATCTACAGACGATGGCCCGCCCTCCGCCGAGACAAGTGTACGAGTTGCCTGCGTACTCCGGACACCCCGCTGAGTGGTTGACCTTTTACCACAGTTTTGCAGAGTCAACAAAAAGGTACAAGTTCACGGAGTACGAGAACGTCGCCCGTCTACGAGCTGCGCTGAAAGGCGAGGCGCGAGAGTGCGTGCAGCACATGCTCGCGTCGACGTCGAACCCCGATCTAATAATTAGAGTCCTGAAAAAGAATTTCGGCAGAACCGACCTGCTAGTCGACCGAGCTCTAGAGGAGCTTAAACGCCTGCCGTCACTCGGACCGAGCGCCACCGACCTGAACACCTTCGCAATAAAGGTAATGAACATTGTATCGACATTGGTCGATCTAGACCGTCGAAACTACGGCGGCAACCCGTTACTGATACGGGAGATAACCGACAGGTTAAGCCCGCATCTACGGTCGAGGTGGTGCTCCTTCGCAAAAGACAACGTAAAAGGCGGTGAGTGCGAAATAATATTGCTAGCCGAATTCTTAATGGACGAGAGTGACGCGGAGTTATTATACTCGCACGCGAGAGCGCCGTCACGCAGACCCGCGCATAACGCGCCCACGCAACCGCAACCTCCCCGACGAACGACATACCCGAACCGGGGAACGAGCGGCGCGATACAGCGAGCACAACCTACACGAGCCCAAACATTCGCCACGGAACGAGTGGAAGCGTGCTATTGCTGCGGCAATAGTCACCGAACGAACGAGTGCCGCAAACTGTTAAGTATGCCCATACGAGCGAGATGGGAATGGGCACGGGTAAATCACGTTTGTTTTAAGTGTATGAACCAAAAACATCGTCGTGATACGTGCACTGCAAAAGGCTGCAGTGTACCTGGCTGTCCACACTCACATCATGCAATACTACACGAACCGAACCGAACTGCGTCAAATGTGAGTACAAACAGCGCCGACAATAACGCCCGCCCGCCGCAGTCGCGCGCGCCCGCCCCCGCGAGCGCGCCCTACACTGCGCCGCCCAGCGAACCGAACACAGCGCCGGCACGCCGCCGCGCAGAGCCCATACAAGAGCGAGAGACGATCGCTATGACGTCACACAATGAATCAAACAAGGTGATGTTGAAAATCATGCCCGTAATACTGCGCGGTCCCAAGAAGGAGGTACTGTGTTACGGGATGGTCGACGAGGGATCGACAATCTCTATCGTCGATCAGGAGCTAGCGAGCGAAGTGGGTCTAGAGGGACCTCAAGCGCCGCTACTAATACAAGGCGTAGGAGCGCTATGCCTGAACCAGCCGAGCCAACGAGTCGAAGCAACTGTACGAGGCGCCGACGGAGGCCCGTCGTACAGTATGCAGCTCAGAACCGTGCCGCGCTTAGGCATTAGGGAGCAGACAATGCCGCGCGACAGTATAGTGCGCCTGCCACACTTGGCCGATCTAGCCGAAGCGTGCTATACTAATGTGATACCTAAAATTTTAATAGGAGCAGATCATTGGCATCTAACACTGCCGTTAGAGGCCCGAACGGGGAAGACGAGTGAGCCGCTAGCCGTACGCAGCCGTCTAGGATGGTGCATTTACGGCTCAGCACCGAGAACGGTAAGGGCCGGTGAAGTAGTCATGCACATGACGGAGCCGGACAAGGAGCTGAACGCGATGATGAGGCGATATTTCGACATCGACGCGTTAGGGGTGAAACTGATAGATAAAGCGAGCCCCCTAGACGAACGAGCAACAAAGCTGTTTAACGAAACGGTAAGACGCATCGAAGGACCCCGGTACGAAGTAGGACAGCTGTGGAGGACCGACGAACCGAACCTGCCTCCCAGCTACAACATGGCGTACAAAAGGTTACGCAACTTGGAGCAGCGTATGGACCGGGATCCCGACTTCGCGCACGAATATACAGCACAGGTAAATAACCTAATCGAAAAAGGTTATGCAGAGCCGCACTTAGGTGACCTAACGAGCCCTAAGGCATGGTTTTTGCCGCACTTTGCGGTAAGAAACCCGAACAAGCCCGATCGCGTCCGTCTAGTATTCGACGCGCACGCGACATCGATGGGAACCAGCTTGAACGACGAGCTGCTAGAAGGACCCGACTTACTACAGTCATTGACGGGAATACTGCTGCGTTTTCGTGAGGGTACGTACGCCGCTACGGCGGATATACAGGAGATGTTCCTGCGAATAAAGCTGAGACCTGAGGACCAAGTATCGCAGTTATTCCTGTGGCGGGGATCGGACCGCCAACAGCCGCCGAAGGTATATAAAACAACGAGCGTGTTGTTTGGAACGAAATCTTCGCCATTTCTAGCACACAGTGTCCGCAACCGGAACGCGGAGGACAACGCGGACACCTACCCAGCAGCCGTGTACGATATTACACATAATACATACATGGATGACCTCGTGACCTCTTACGACGATGAAGACGCGGCGGCCGAGACCGCGGTGCAAATCATCGCGTCGCACGCCCACGCCGGCTTCAACTTGCGCGGCTGGACGTCGAACTCTAAAAAGATATTAGAGCGGATACCTATAGCGCAGAGATCCGACGAACCAAAGAACCTGGGATCTAAAGAGCAGAAAGTATTAGGTATGTTTTGGAACGCCGAAACCGACGAGTTAGGTTTCAACACGGCAATGGTACGAGTCCCGGCCGACGTGCGGAACCTGAACCGAGGGCCAACAAAAAGGGAGGCCTTGAGCGCGGTAATGTCCGTCTTCGACCCATTGGGGCAAATAGCGCAATACACTGTTACCACAAAAATACAAATGCAGCGAATTTGTATTTTAAAATTAGGTTGGGACGAGCCATTGCCGGACGACGAGAAGGAGCTATTTTTACAGTGGCTCAGTAACATAGAATATGTTACGGCGCTGCGGCTACCACGGCGGTGCTTGTACACGGGGGGAGGTAAGAGACACCAATTACATATATTTGTAGATGCCTCCGAGCAAGCATACGCAGCCGCAGCCTACTGGAGAACCGAGGGAGGACCTCACGAGCCGGTACGTGTGCAGTTGATCACGGCGAGGGCAAAGGTCACGCCCATTCGCCCGATATCGATACCGAGAGCCGAACTACAAGCTGCGCTTATAGGTGCGCGACTGGCGCAAACACTGCGCGAAGCGCATCGAGTAGCTGCCGAACAGATTGTGCTGTGGACAGACAGTCGAACGGTACTGCAATGGGTGCGAGACAATGCACGCCGGTACAGTACATTTGTATCACACCGACTCGGCGAGATCGCCGAGTTAACAGAGATCGAGCAATGGAGGTGGGTCCCGACCCGCCTCAACCCGTCCGACGACGCGACACGCGCGGACCCGCAGCGTATCGTAAGAAACACCGACCGCTGGTACACAGGTCCGGATTTCTTACGACTGCCGGAGGCGCAAAGGCCGCAAGAGCAGCGAGATACGACGGAGATACCGCACGAAATAATCGAGGTATGTAATGTGGCACAGGTCGTCGACCCGCCACTACCGAAAATAGAGCGATTTTCGAACTTCGACCGACTGATTGGAGCTACAGCGCGAACTCTGCAGTTCATCGAACGACTAAAAAGAAAGGTGAGAGTCCCATTAGAGGTACGACACCTCAATTCAGCGGAGCACCTGTGGATGCAATGGGCGCAGAGGAGGGACTTCGCTGACGAACTACGGGCTCTCTCACGAGGGGAGCCGCTAGCCCGCAGTAGCAGGCTATACGAACTCGATCCGCAACTGCACGACGACGGATTAATGCGCATGCGGACGCGCATAAACGCAGCGCCGCCATCCGTCAACAAGCAGCCCGTCATACTAGACGGCCGCAACCCGTACGTGAGACTACTGATACTGCGCGCTCATAAGCGAGCGCACCATGCATTTAACGAAACTGTTGTTAATGATCTCAGGCAGCAATTTTGGATCTTGCACTTGCGACCATCGGTGCGGAGCGTGGCCCGGACATGCATGTATTGCGTGTTGCGGCGCGCGCGCCCGCGCGACCCGCCGCTGGGCGACTTGCCCGCGGCCCGCCTACAGCCGTTCACCCGCGCATTCCACTATTGCGCGGTGGACCTATTCGGCCCGCTAGCCGTCACTATCGGCAGGCGGACCGAGAAGCGATGGGTGGCACTGTTTACGTGCCTCACTACCCGCGCCGTGCACCTCGAGGTGGTGCATACGCTGTCAACCGACAGCGCCGTGATGGCGCTGCGCCGGCTGGGAGCCAGGCGCGGATGGCCCGCTGTCATGTACTCAGACAACGGGACGAACCTGAGAGGCTGCGACTCCGAGCTGCGAGCCGCCTACGTCGAATGGCTGCCCGCCCTGCAGGAGCACGGGCAGCTACACCGCATGGACTGGAGGTTCATCGCGCCGGGAGCGCCGCGCCAAGGCGGTGCCTGGGAGCGGATGGTGCGGACCGTCAAAACCGCGCTGTCCGCCACACTGAACACAAGATCGCCCAAGGAGGAGATATTCAAGACGCTGCTCGCCGAGGTCGAGCACTGCGTGAACTCTCGACCTCTCACCCACGTGAGCGTCGAACCCGATGACCCCGAGGCGCTCACACCGAACCACTTCATACTGGGAGGACCGTCGGGGGTCCCTACCACTGGCCCCTGCGAAGAAAATGAAAGAAAAGCTTGGCGCGCCAGCCAAGCACTCGCCGACTCTTTCTGGCGAAGATGGCTACGCGAGTACATCCCATTACTCGCACCCCGGGGCTCCTCAAACCCCCGGGAGACCGCCATAGCGGTCGGCGACTATGTCTTGATCGCCGACCCGAACCTGCCAAGAAACACATGGCCAAGAGGCATCGTCGAAGCAGTCTACCCGGGACCCGATGGCATCACACGCAACGTGGACGTCCGAACGAGAGGAGGCGTGTTCCGGAGGCCGACGACGAAGCTGGCTGTTCTACCAGTCAACAGGAGGTCGCCGCCATGCAGCGACCGAGGGGAGGATGTTGAGAACGCCAGCAACCACGCCGACAGCGAACCCAATGTAACGCCGTGACGTCACTTATGTACTAGGTTAAGTTAGAATAAGACTGATTAATATATTGTAAAAGATCTCATAGTTATAAGTTAGACACATAAAAGCTGTCATAAGAACCTCTAGTACATAAGTAAGGTACATAAAAGATACCGATATGATCCTTATATACTTAATGACCCTTATATAAAGCACATAAAAGATGCTATAAGAACCCCAAGGTAAATCATCCAATCCTACCGGTAAATCAGTCGCACCCACGGTCCATAAGGTACTGGTTAAATAAGGCGTAACGAAACCCTTATTAAACCACAGGTAAATGGGCCGGGGACGTAGCACCCCGTCATGAAACACCCGGGGCGGTAAAAGAGCCTATGTAACTCGACCACGTGAACCGTAACAGAGCTTAACGTAAAACGTAAAAGTTTTACAATCCGGTTACATAAGGCCACCTACCGCCTCAAATACATAAGGGACAATCGAACCCTTGGTACATAAGAGTAGACCCGAACCCCCTGTAACGAAAGTACATAATATGAACCCCTCCCGTAAGCAAATGTAAGTAGGAATCGACAGGAACAATCCTGCAAGATTCCTATTCACAAAAGTTGCCCACTATACACGACGTATAGTTGAACCCTGTTACCTGAACCCTAAGGTTCAGATAGAATCTAAGAGCCCTTACTGAGCCCCGTCGAACGGGATATGTGTAATGTTAATCGGACTATAATTAGCCGAGATATGTTAATTAATAAGCAATTTTGATAAGCCAAAAAACGGCCGTTATTGTCCAGAGCCTGAAACTGAAGAACCAATCAGAGCGAGGAGCAGGTTTTGGAACATTTAGAATTAAAAATGAACACTCTTGACCGAAAGGGGCGTTCCCGAGGGGAAATGAACGCTCCCTCGACTCTGATTGGTTCCCAATAAGATTATTCCGCTTACGGGAGTTATGTCTGGCGAACTGAGCCTCGAATTTTATATAATAAGTGAACAAGAAATAAATGTATGCACTACCGAAGAACCAGTTTTATTACTCTCTACTCTACAAGATCCTGCCTACAGTTCAAGAGCTCCAGCCTGCACGTCGGTCCAAGTTATTCGTCGAGGTCCTGTCCGTCAGTTGAGCTCCGAATACTTGGACGCGTCCATCGCTACGCCGTACCACATTCACGTCGCGTTTACGTCGGTCTACGTTGCGCCTACGACGAATCTACGGCGGATCTACGTTGTGGTCTACGTCGCGCCCCGTGCATCACGCGTCCGTACCCCGCGTCCGAACCTCGTCGCGTTTACGTATACACTACGTCGCTTACGTGTGTACTACGTCGCGGCCCGATCTACGTCGCGTCTACGTGTCCTTACGTTTGGACTACGTCGCGGCCCGTTTTCAGCGAAAACAGAACCGAACCGAACCTGAACCTTCAAGCTGATCCAGAACTGAACAGAACCGATCAGAACCGAACCGAACCCGAACCGAACAAGCTGTTACAGGAAGATCCACGAACGATCAAAGTATACAGTCCACTGCGAGCTGAGCCGAAGAAGCCGCCCTGTTGAGACCTGTACTTAACAATGTCCATAGAGATACTAGGTGTTCACAAGTATGTGTCCAGATTTGTATTGAGTATCCTCGGAAACATTGCCAATACAAAATGGAGAATGTTTCCAGATAATCTCAGGAATGGCACATCACTGAATGTCTTGACATTGCATGCTGGTTAACATGAATGGAAAGCAATGGGGATGCATTGTTTTAGTAGTGTTTTCATTATATGTATTTTAGCAGTAAGGTATTTAACTATGGGCCATGTAGCCTGAAACAAAGATTTTTAATTTCAACAATATTGCACTGTTATTCAATTTTGTCATTATGTACATGAGAAATTTAGCTTAATCGGAAACCGGCTTAAGGGGTAAATTTAACTTGCAAGATTGTCGACAGACATAATGAATAGTAGGAATTTATTTATTTGAAGTTTTTAATGTTCAAAACGGACAGGTTCAAGTATTTTATACAACTATCTGAAACAAAAACAGTAAGGTTAAATCTATTTTTTCCGACTAGTAAGAACTATGCCAATAAAATACAAATGTGTAATGGCATTTAACTTAAGTTTGTACCGAAACCGAATCATATTCCTATCCATAAATATAAAATAAAATTAGGATATAATTATAGGTTATGTAATTTACAAAATCAATTGTGAAATACGAAAAAAGTACCTGAAATTATAGTTGGCGAACTTCTGTGATTCTCTCATTAGATTCTTGTACATGGATAGGACTTGCATTTTTGTAACACCTGTGGCCATTACACTTGCACAATAATTTTAATTTATCACAGGCAATTAGAGAAGATAAAATTGAAAATGTAAATATAGTATATTCCGTTCCACGAAATAAGGTGCCGCTAAACTTTATTGAACAATCGATTATTTAGAGATTTTTTGTATTCCGCATTTAAATCCACAAATTCAAGAAAATTAATAAAACGAAATAGTAGTTTTTTTCGATGACATTAAATATTTTGAACTAGAAACGCATTAAAATACATATTTATAAAATTGCTAACTGCCCAATAAAACAACGTGGATCGGAATGGATTGTCGTTAATGTTGCCATGATGAAAATGGAACTATAGTTCTAGGGAAAATAAAAGCAACTTTATTTACTTGATTAATTGTGAATCATTAAGCAATTTTTTTTTATATAGATGTGTCTCCGTCTGTACCCGTGTCTCCGAAATATTACAAAACATGAAATGGCCTTACTCGCGTTGTCCAAGTCTCTCGAAATGCTGATTGAGTTGATTCGCAGTTTTTAATCATGAGCTGCGTTTTGGCCGCGATCACAGCATTGACAGCCCGGTGCAGTTTACCCAGGTTTGTTTTAATTTTGTATAGTTAAGCTGTAACATTCCGTTAGTGAATATGTTAGTGGTATATGAAAATCAACAATGGCAACACAACGTGCAGCCATTAAAAAAAAAAAACATCATGCGACTGCGACCTGTCAAAAAAACGTCAAGTTTTTATCGAACGGACGACCAAGACCACTTCGCAGTCCGTTTAAATTAATTATAAGCTTAAAACTAGTGCTTAAGTGATGAAGTAACACCACTCAGATCAAAACCAGAACAAATTTAACCACCAAACCCTTCAAAACCGTGAGTAGCATTGGAAATTTTATTTATTATTTTTACAACTAATTTTAAGACATTTTACGAGTTAGTAAATGCTTAGAAGTAATGTCTTGTTGTGTTTTAATGGTTTTAAGCATCCCGTGATGACTTATGACCCGTGTTTTCACCGTGAGTTGGTCGTTAGCGTCAATAATGGGAAGTACTGTTGTGTAATGTAACATACCAGATTTCTTAATGTTTACTTGTTCGTGTTATGCCAGTATATTAATAACTCTGACCCCCTTAAGCGTTGGTAAATAATGTTCACGGTCCGTCTGCAGGATTAGTAAGGCATGCATGTTATAACTTGGTTGCTCAACTTGTTTATAAACAAACTGTAAATTTACCTTTACGCATTGTATTTACCGTTAATTTCGTTATTAAGTTTTTATACTGTTTCGAAGGCAAAACCCATATAATAAGTAGGATATAATATGTCCCTCAATCTCCCTGCTCTGTAGCTGATCCAGCACAGAATAAGCTTGTATAAAAAGGAAAATTCCAAGACAAGTTTTTTGGCACCATTAAATGGATAGTAGAAAGTTCTTCTAATTCATATTTGCATAATTTTTCCAGTAAGACCATAGTGGTGTAGACTGATGTTGAAATATACAACATACTGTAGTTACATGAATAGAATCAGCTCAATATGTCATGAAACAAAGAAAATAATCCAAAAGAAATAATATTTTTTCGAAATATATGTGATTTGAAAATTAGTATTCAAATTTTATGTTTTTCTTTCAATCCAAAATAAATGTTTAAATTGGTTTCAAGATCCTCATAATTTAACAAAACAATAATTGTACGACAACCATGAACATAAACTCACTTTTTCATGGTGAAAATGGCAACTTATTGTCTCCATACAAATATTGGTACTGAACCCACAAATGACTTCACATATAGGTGACCAATGCATAGAATGTTTTTACTTTTTTAGCACTCCATAAGAATGTTGAACTTTGACGGCCATTTCTGACTTTTAGAGCAGTCTAAGTGTAGTAAGTCACATATAGACATTTGATCCCAATAAGAAATAGAATCGATTAACATCTTAATAAAATTGTCTACACGCCTATTGTAGTTGTCAAATCCTTTCATGGATGGCTTAAGTGAAACTAAGATATAAAAAAATCACAACCCGGTGAGTTTTACCCCTGTTTTCAATTATTTATTAATTTACTTAAACCTTATTGCACAAAACAAAAGTCAGTACAAATGGCAGACTTAATGCCAAATGGCATTCTCCACCAGTCAACCATAGGGCCAAACAGAGATACTAGAAGTTGGTGCAAATGAGAAATCTGATTGTAAAGAGAGCATCTTGGGTACAAGTAAATAATAAATGCACATATAAGTATATGGAAGTCTACAACATGGGATGATGGATAGACTATTCGGGCTCTTGTTCCAGCAGATGCTTATGCAGCATACCCTTGAAAGCTACCTTGCTTGGGGCTTGTCTGATAGAGCGAGGGAGTGAATTCCAGACGGCATGCCTGAACGGCGAAAGAATTAGACATGAAACCAATTATGGGGCCATAGACTAAACCAGGGGTCGGCAAGTAGTTTTAGGTAGGGTCCGGATAATGTTTGAATTTTTTTACAAGGTCCAGTAAAAAAACAACTGATAATAATTAAGTGCTAGGCAGCTATTTATAATAATAATAGCCTTTTATTCCTAAACATAGGGTTACAAGAAGTCCCTAAGTTCGGTGTGCCTTTTGGCATAGGCCTCCTCCAATTCCTTCCAATGGGTCCTGTGTCCTGTCCCTTGCTACTCTCATCCAGAATGGTCCCGCTGTCTGTTTCAAGTCATCTTCCCATCTCCTCACTTGACGACCCCTACTTCTTTTACCGACTCTTGGTTGCCACAGGGTGACTTGCTTGCTCCATTTGTTAATAGGGTGGCGTAGCATATGTCCAGTCCATCTCCATTTTTGAACGTCTATACGGGTAAGAATGGCTGTGAGTTTTGTTCTTGTTCTTGTCTGCGTTCCTGATTCTGTGTTTGGACCATCTAAACCAAAATGGACTTAGCCAGTTTTCTCCCTACATCTTGAAATGTAATTTGCTTGTTGAGATGGAACAAGTTAATGTGATAGGGTTGTATTGATTTAAACTTACACGATTTTGACACATTATCATAACAAAACGAGTACTCGCGCGACAAGAACATACAGCAACGTCAAAACAAATATTATATATTCATATTGCCTATCTCTTTCTTCACTGTCTGCGTTGCTGAGAGAGAGTGACGGGTGATGATATGTCGCGCAACAATAGTCGCGAAGCGTAGTTGTTGCGAATGTTGCGGGCTGCCTGCCTCTTCACTCCCTTCGAGGCTATGAACGTGGCTAGTGATGGGTAGCTACCAGTAATACTACCAAAGAGAGTATTTTTCCCAGTAATGCTACTAGTAATATTACAAAAAATTGCAAATATACGGTAAGATTCAGGATTTCAATTGAAATTCAAGGTTTTGGTTTTCGTAATACTGAAAATGGACGGTATTGACATCATTCGTAGTAAAGAGAAATGAACGGCTCTCTCCAGAAAGTAAATTACCAATCTTACCGATAACTTACCCAATGTTACCAGGTATCTTACCAATGTTACTAGAAATATTACCGCCTCGTAATTCTACACACACCTTTTTTAGTCGTTCCAGATCAAGTTTGTTAGGTCCGAAATAAAAAAATACATAGATAAATAAATAATGACATGATCTAAAATATGATATGTTACACAAACTTGTAGCATTTTCACGTGTAACTTATGCACCACACTGCAAAAGTTACTCGTGTAACTTTTCTTATTGTTAGTAGTATTTTCTGTAAAATGACAATACACTTGACTTCCTGGTTTTATTGTGACGCATTATATTTTTCACTCACAACAATCACAAGTCCTGGGATCGCATATTAGGATGCGTTTATACCTATCATCATCACATGCGAGTAGTCTTTCTGCATATCTTCAATATAAGGCTTGAAAGTTTTATCGGCAGGCAGATTGCAAAGGAACAGGCAGGTTTGGTCAGAGGTAGAGTACACGCGAACAGGTATTGAACATCAGGCAGCACATCGAGAAGGCTAGGGAGTTCAACGTGCCGATGGCCCCATGCTTTATTGACTATGCGGAAGCCTTTGACTGCATCAGCTGGAAGAAGATGTTCGCAGTCATGAGAGAGATGGGTACCAGATCACCTAATTTTCCTTGTGCAGAACCTGTACCTCGACGGCAATTCTAGGATCACAGTAGAAGACACCGAATCAGAACCCTTTCAGAGCAACCGTGGAGTTAGACAAGGGTGTATTATCTCACCACAGCTGTTCAATCTCGTAGGGGAACACATCATGAGAAGAGTTCTGGAGGATTGGTATGGAGGCGTACGGATCGGTGGACACCTCATTAATAATTTACGGTTTGTAGATGATACTACCACTATAGGCTATAACGAAACGGAACTAGCAGAGCTTTTGCAAAGGGTCCAAAAAGTGAGCGTGGAGTTGGTCTACATATTAATCGGGCTAAGACAAAACTCATGTTTGTGGATCGGGCGGGCACGTTGCAACGAACGGCAGAACTATCCGACCTCCATACCGTGGACAAATTTGTCTACTTGGATCTTTGGTTGATGTGGATGGTGACTGTGAGAAAGAGGTTGTGAGAAGAGCCCAGATAGCAAAGGTAGCGGTGAAGGGGCTAGAGAAGATCTGGAAGAACAGAGGTATCAGCAGAAAAACTAAAACAACGCTGATGAGAACCCTGATCTTCTCTAGATTTCAATACGTTTCAGAAACCTGGACCCTTAAAGCATGCATTCGGAAAGCATTGACGCATTTGAAATGTGGTTCTGGCGAAAAATGCTAGCAATCCCTTGGACGGCACGTCGCACAAATGCGTCGATTCTGGCTGAATTGAAGATCAAGTGCCGCTTATCGATCATTTGCCTCCAGCGGATCCTGCAGTACTTGGGTCACGTGGCTAGACGCGATAGATAGTTTGGAAAAGCTCATTTTAGTTGGCCACGTGAAAGGAAAAGGGGCCCGTGGGAGATCACCGATCCGTGGACCGATGCCGTGAAAGAAGCCCTTCAGGAAACACTACAGGCGAAAAACCGTGTGTAGTAGAGAGCTTCGGTGCAACGGATAACGGCCTCAAACAGTCACGACCCTTCAGTCATGAGGAAGCGAGGAAGAAGAGAGAAGAAGAGGTTATACCTATATTGCTTGAATCGCGAAGGAGTTTGACATAAAACCGGTACGGTAAGATGGAAGAGTGAGTTTGATCATGCGGGATGAGCACAGCTCACGCCCAGGACGGACAGTTAGAAATATGAATTTAGATTGCAAGCCGATTGTCCTATGCAAGATAAGAAATTTGGGTGAAAGAGACAAAAGATGATAATGATTTTTGCATAAGGCTTATTGAACTCCGCAAATAACCAGTAACTTAAATGTATTTCATTAGTCTCGTATCTTACCACCTTTTCGGAATCTTACTGGTAAGATTGGAAAGTTACTAGTAATATTTCAAACAGAATGTTAGGTAGATACTGGTATCAGGTAACTTACCGCGGCACATCACTAAACGTGACATCAAGATCGAAACGTCGAGGCAATTTAACAAACACTTTGAACGCGATAAAGACACGTTTTGTTATATAATAATCTAACAATAACTTTATTCATGCCACTGACCTTTAAAAAGGTCAAGAATAAGGACAGACATATGTTATAACTTATTAATATGCCTGATTACATAAATTCAGTTTAAGTTGTCATTTTGTCCTACTAGATAAAGTTGAAAATAAATGTACTGCTATAAATCAAGTAGGTAAATAGGATCTTTATAGGCTAGTTACTACTTAATAAGCTAAGTAGTTACTTGGTAATATTTCCTTTGATTTCCGCGTTTGTCATATATTTAAATCAAACAATTTAAACAGAACGAAACGTCAGGGAGGCTCAAATGGTGAATATAATCCGTTGATTGTTTGCAGGCAGTATTTGTCGGGCGACAAAGAGTCGTATGTCACAGTTATGCTAGAGGTGCAGTAGACGTCAAATCTTTCCTGCACCGAAAACGCCAGGGTATGCTAATGAGTGCTAGAAGGTGCTCGTTCGCGTAATTTTAGGGTTCCGTACCCAAAGGGTAAAAACGGGACCCTATTACTGAGACTTCGCTGTCTGTCTGTCCGTCCGTCCGTCCGTCCGTCCGTCTGACACCAGGCTGTATCTCAACAACGGTGATAGCTAGACAGTTGAAATTTTCACAGATGATGTATTTCTATTGCCGCTATAACAACAAATACTAAAAATAAAATAAATATTTAAGGGGGGCTCCCATACAACAAACGGGATTGGTTGCGTTAACTTTGCACCTCATTTGTATGGGGCGCTATACATACCAGGTGCAAACTTAACTTAACCACTTAAGGATGGAAAGTGTTTGTACGGAACCCTCGGTGCCCGAGTCCGACACGCACTTGACCGGTTTTTTTTTTCTTTAACATAGTCGGGTAAAAAGTATCTTTGGATGACCAGCGATCCCTGTGCCAAAATTGGTTAAAATAAACCGTTTCGGCGTGATAAGATGACACACATTTCTTTACCAAGAGATGGCATTGTACGGCTGTATTGTTCGGCTTTCATAATTTAGTTGCAAATATTAATTAAACTGTAAAAAAGTAACTATTGATTTGCAGATTATTTTAATTGGATTTGTTTTCATGCACGACCGGATCGATCTGATAAATTCTTATTTGACTGGCTATTTTTGATTTATTTTAAAACAACGGTAGGTATGCTACCAAAACTTCTAACCCTGCCTAGATATAAATAGTCATTGCTAGGTTCAAAATAATAAATCTTGTTGGACTATTGTTTAATATTATGTAAATGGCCACGCGCGTTCTTGATTGGATATTTCCTTACGGTGACGAGCGAAGGCCGTAATTCTATTCCCACTGATAATATAAATGCGAAAATGTGTCCGTTTGTTACAAGCGCTGTTACATACAAATACAAATACTCTTTATTGCACACCTCTTAAAATATACAGGAGAGATATAATGCAAGACATTACAATTAGAGGTAAACAACAGGCGGTCTTATCGCTAAAGAGCGATCTCTTCCAGACGACCTTTGGATAGTGGAGAACTTGAAAAAAATAAGATTTTGTTATACCTCCTGTGACTCGAGATGTCTTATTCTTCTATCATAAATAGTACACTTCTGACGGCAGGAAAAAAGGACTTGCGGTCGGCCGGATAGTGATACGAGGCCGGGAATCCGTTTTCACGACGAGGCATGTATAGTGCTTTTCTCAAACATACAATGAAATAAAAAAATATACTTCAAAGAACAACATTTTATTAATTGACAAATAGGACATTTTAGTCTAACAACCAACCTTTAAAAACAAAACCTGCTTTTTGTCAAACCAGCCAGCTGTGTTGTTGAAACCAAAAAAAAGTTACTTTGCAGGCCTAGGCCTGAAAAGCAGTCCTCTCGAGTTGTTGCGCCCAAAAAGCGATGCTTCCGAGCCTATTATAAGGAACGTAAAGACAATATTTCATTGCATGTTTGAGAAAAAATACTTCCCGGCCTTTGCCTTCAATTTTGTATGAAATACCTTTACAGTTCTCTCGAGTTGTTCCGCCCGCCCGAAACATGATACTTCGAAGCCTGTTATGACGACATTTCGTTACATGTTTAAGAATATCAAATTTGTAGTCGGACATCAATCGGTCTGTTAAGTATAGGCCTTGGATTGGCGTTGTGTAGGATCTACTTAAAGAAACAACACTATTGTGTGGTTTTGTACCTCATTATCGTCCGTCATAAAAGACAAGCGTGCTTCAAAGATAAGCTATCATTTTCGTGTATTATCAACTCTAAGGCCTTTATCAAGAGTTAAAATAGTAAATCGCGTTTACCTGACTTCCTGAGGTTCTCTTCCTGAAGACTTCTATTTACGTATGTCATTATTTTTTTACCCCCGACGAAAAAAGAGGGGTGTTATAAGTTTACCATGTGTATCTGAGTGTCTGTCTGTGGCATCGCAGCGCTAATACGGTCAGACCGATCTGAGCGCGTTTTTTAGGGTTCCGTAGTCAACTAGGAACCCTTATAGTTTCGCCATGTCCGTCTGTCCGTCCGCGGCTTAGCTCCGTGATCATTAGTACTAGAAAGCTGAAATTTGGTATGAGTATGTGTATGTATCACGCCGACAAAACGGTAAAAAAAAATGTTTTTTTTTCGGGTACCCCTCTAACACCTAAAGTGGGGGTGAATTTTTTTTTCGTTTTAACACTAGTGTGCGCGGTGTCGTTGAATAGGTCTTTTGAAAATAATAGGGGTCTCCAAACATAATTTTTTGATAAAGTCAGCAGTTTTATAAACATTCGCTCCGAAAATAAAAAAAATAGCGTCCCCCCCCTCCAACTTTTCAACCACGGGTCAAAAAATTATGGAAAAATTCATGAAAATGAGGCCTTATAAGTACTTTCAATGAAAACTATACTGAACAAAATCGGTTGAGCTGTTTTTTAATTATTGCAAAATTTCATATTTTTCTTTTAAAGGACGTAAGTTGACTTCCAGAAGGTAATAAGTAATTACAGTTACATTGGCGTTTACGACCTTTTTATAGAGCTTGAAATCTTAGTCGTAACTTAAACCTCTACTGCGAAGGACGTCTATTGTGAAGGATGAGTAACTACGGAACCCTACACTGAGCATGGCCCGACATGCTCTTGGCCGGTTTTTGTCATCGAAAGCCTGGTTTGTCGAGATATCTCTTAGCTTTGTTTGATGAAAATCGGAGCTCTCGTCTTCAAGATATTCAGCTTTTAGTGGAACAAGTGACTCAGCCAATATTGAAGTTAGGAATTCCAAATTTTGTTTTTAAACTCCCTTTTTTTTTACTTCCAACTACTTTTACTGACTAGTCTAACGCAGTTTTAAATTCACAGCGTAAAAACATAGTGCTCGTCACGATAAATTAGCAGAAAATCGAAATTTGTGTGACACGAATGAATTTATGGCTACACTAATGAAATTCGTTCGATTACGAATGAAGTGTAGGTGACACTTATGACGAACTTATTATATTAGATCACAAATACCTTCAGTTCCGCATATGTTTCTCTAGGTGGTTTCTTAAAAGCAAGCAGTAAAGCTAATTCAAAGCAATGCTAATGTTATAATAATAATTAAAAAAAAAACACTTGAAGAAACTGTAATCTCTTGTCTTTTGGTTACGTGAGAATAACAATAAAACCAACTGGCATCATAGGTTTTAAGTCTCAAAACGAATAATACGATTTCTTTAGGTTTCATTTCATAGACAGAAATGAACCATCATTAGTGTCAAGTATACAAGATGCACACAAACAAGTATTAACCTTTAAGTTAGTGAAATTCCTTCCCCCGCGCGTCACAGAGGGGCCCCGCCAGTAGCCCACGAACGTTTGGTGATGGGCTGATGGCCGATGTGCGCGCTCGGATTATGGTTTTTTGCAAATACTCAACAATATAACATAATCGCATAATCTTTATTGTTGTTACAGATAAAGAAGTATCATTATCATTATTTCTTTTACAAATTTTTACGGTTTTTGCAATATTATAGCAATTATTTCACAAACCAACTTTTAACGTTACGTCTGAAATCGACCCTAAAGAGGGTCTCATGATGACCAGCTATATGTGTTGAGGGTGGTTTAAATTTTTCATTTCATTTGCTAGTAAAAGATGGTAAGTATGCAGATGTACTGAAGGACAAAGTCCTATATAGTTCCCGCGGGAGTTATAAATTGTTATAACTCCCGAGGGAGTTACGGTTTCCGTTTAAAAAATATAGTACGCACTCCTAGATTACGTCAGTTCAGACTAAGGAGGTTTCAATTCAATCCAGCCAACGTTTTTTGTTGTACTGGCCTACCAGCAAATTTTATTGTGTATTGAATTAATACGGTATATGTAACGGAATTATATTAATGTTTTACATTTATTTAAGTGCATTTTGCAATAATTTTATTACATTTAATTGTGAATTATCGTTACAATCTGGCAGTGTAGCCTGTCAAGTTTCTAAACTAAACGCAGTTCTTGAGTTCTTGACATTACCTGTGGTAGACTGGTTCACAAAAAAAAAACAAAAGTTATAAAATTATTGGTTAGGTACTATTTAGTTTTGTAACAAAATTACTGTTCGTATTTAAGTTTTATAATATTACGGTGTTAATTTTTGCTGCATTATATTGTTAATTGTTGTGTGTCTAATGATAAATGGTAAGATTCTATGTGTATTTGCTTTCTGTTTTAAGCTCATGGCCGTTTTGCCAATGCTTATAGTAAATAAAAAAAATACATACAGAAAAAAGTGGGTGCACAGAGAGAAAAATTTAGTAGAAACAAATAAAAAATATTAATCATTAGTAAAATTTTAGTGAATACCAGGACAAGGAGATTATACTAACGGTTACAAACCAGTTTTACTAACTGTATTTACTAACAGCAAAAAACTGTATCTTGGGGGTTGTCTGTGCTGTTACCTGATAACAGCAGTGCTTTGCTTTATAAAGTTTCAGTCAAGAGGCCAACGAGTGGTCACATAAGTAGATAAATCAGGCATGACATTAATATTATTTGGTACCGGGGTAAGTAAATTATTATTATGACTTATAACGTGCTAGTAAAGTTGTTAATACAACCTGTATTCGAAGACAACCCAAATGCAGTGATAAAAAATAAAGATTTATTACAATGGTTTTTAGAAATACAAGAAATTTTCAGCAAAGAGTCGGCAGCTTTATCTAGACACGTTATCGTTAAACGTAGGAAAATAAAGTAATTTACAAATAATAATTAAGTAATTTACACATCATAATAATTTTTATGAATACCGTTGCGGTTCAGATTGGAGTGAGGCGAAACGTGCAGTTGATGCCTGCGTTCGGCAACGGAATGACACCTTTACAGCTTCCATAATACTTATCAATATTGTCCGATCAGCTGATTATATTTTAAATTAATTTAGGATTTAATCATTTAACCCAACAAAAGAATTACTTAGCAAAAAATACTGAAACTTAACATCTAAAATTAAACATCATTATTCAATTGCTACATTTACACACTATGCAACTTAGTTAAACATTTATAAAGTTATAAAATAGTCACAAAGTCACAAAATCTTTGACAGTTACCTGATAACAGCAGTGCTTTGCTTTTTAAATTTTCAGTCAAGAGGCCAACGAGTGGTCACATAAGTAGATAAATCAGGCATGACATTAATATTATTTGGTACCGGGGCAAGTAAATTATTATATGACATATGCAAAGGTTTATTGCTAACTACCACTTTGTAAGCTAAATAATGTTCATCAAAATAAACAGTGTCCAATGACATACAGGAAAATAATATCTGATTTTGGTCATCTAGAAATATAACATTAATTGAAGCAAAACTTGGCAAGAAGGTCGCCTCAGACAAATCTACAGTAACGTTTGCATACCGATGGAAAAGAATACCATTTATTTTTACCCATGTAACGGAAAAAAATATCTGTCTCTCAGTGCATAGAATAAATTTCTCTTTAAGTTGTGCTTGCATTTCAGGATCTACAATCGTCTTTTTCCCAAATTCTATACCCGAATAATTTTGATTGCGCAAACAAGGCAACCTTCTTGTCCACATCTAAATGATGCTATCTGCGCTTTAAAACAAAGAGATCTCAGATGATCTGAAAGAGCTTTAATAGAATTAAAGCTACGTTTACACTCTGCACATGTATACATTTATAGGACTATTTCTTGCTATATCTTTAAAATGAAATTTAGGTTACCTAAACAACCTAAATACCTAAATCTATAAGCAAACTTTTGACAGTTATTAAATCTTTGTCATATGGAGTTACAATATTATAAAACCCTTTTTGTATAACCATCCATACAACGAACGCTTCACTTTGATAATGCGCTCCCGTTGCATGAATGATTTTAAAACAGGTGTCCACTGCATTCAATAACTTGTTGATTTTATAGTATGTTGCCCCGGCAACAACATAACAGTGTGATATATTTGCTATGGATGGCCCAACGATAGTCACAAAAGGTTGTAAAGTCTTTCCGTACCTTTGCAGTTTTAGTTTTCTGCTGGCGATTGTAGTCTCAAGTTCACTGTCTGCCCCAATTTGAGTTATAAACCCATCTCTGACTTCAGACTTTGAAGGTCTCCACAAGACTTTTTTCTTCTCTTTCAGTGGTACGCTTGATGTTATGTACGGCAATAACAGAAGAGCTACGTTATTTTTAACGTCTGGACCATCAGCATCTAAAAACAATTAACAAAATAAGATTATGGAAATAAAAAGAGATATTATTGTAATCTGTAATTCCCATGGTTTTACAGGCTACTTTCTGATGAAGACTTAGGGACGTTTGTGACGCAAATTAGGTCTCACATCACTATGTTTATGCCTAGATTGAGATAGACGCGCTCGATAGACTACCGTACTCTTTCGAACTGTATGCAATTGAAAGTGACTTGTGGTGTACCCACATAAAAAAAATGAGACATTACATGTTTCATAAAATTATTTTACAACATTTTTGTTAAATATTGTATCCGAAAATCGTAGTTTTAAGGATTAACTCAGGGGGCATCACCATGGCAACAAGCAAGAGAAAAAAAGTTGATTGACCTACAAATACTATAAACATTTTAACTTACCACTAATTTATACCAGGATATTCATCAAAATATTCCTGAAGACTAGTGCCGGCCAAGTAGTTCTTATTTAAGTCGATATGATGCAGTGGCTGCCCACTTTTCTTCAACAAGACGCCATGGTTCCAAAGAATTTTGAAGCCACATTAATTGCTCTTGCAACTCCTCAGAAGATTCTGTAAATAAAGTTATAAAATTAATTTAATTTAAATATAGTAACCAATTTATACAGAAATGCGCTTACAGAATATTGATTTTTAATAACCTTGTTGTATCTTTCAACACACAGACATCTACTTACAAACATTTTTTTATTGAAAGTTTAAATCCCCGAGTTCAATTCAGAGTCCAGTCAAATTAAATTTATCCACATAAATAAACATAAACGGTGTGTGGAGAGGCCTTCAGTGTTATAGGTGGATCATTGTGGTTGCTATCTTTTTATTGTTGTTACTCTGTCCCGTTACTCAGGGGACAATAGTGACAGAGTTACTTAGAAAAATGCAAATAATCTATAGACTTTTAACATACTGACGAGATGCGCCTTTGAAAAATAGACCTATATTGACACAAGATCATAGTTTAAAGGAGTGAATCAGGATACATAAGCATGGCAACGTAGTACAGAAAAAAGTTAATTGACACTTATTAAGGAACTGGGGATACCTTACCTGCAGAGGCAGCTGTCAATCTTTGGAGAGGAGCCACATCAGAACTCGAGGACGATGATGTTCTTGTTGATGACCGGGAACGGGCTCTTTGTATTATCCCGCGACTACGCAGTTGTTGGCGTTTATTATATACATACATATCGCAGTAGTTTTCCTGATGCATTGCGGGCTGTCTTTTGGACCAAAGCAGACACATACGGTGTGTAATATAAGGCGGCAGACTCTTTTTTGAAAATTTCTTGTATTTCTAAGGACCATTGTAACAAATCTTTATTTGTAATCATTTGGGTTCTCTTCGAATACAGGTTGTATTAACAACTTTACTAGCACGTTACGCTGAGATTCATTTAATTTTCCAGATTCTCTCAATTGACTTCTGCAAAGTCTTCAGAACCTGAAACATTAGCACGGATTTACACTATAAATCAGGTGTAAATAAACTTTACCAGTCAAGTAGAAACATCTATTAGGCATGAGCATGCGTAGCCAAGGTGAAGTTTGTTAATCTTTTAACATCAATAGAAAAGTACACAAAGGATGGCAATTACACATTTTACAGATAAATCAGGTGTCAGGTAACAATATTAAACGAATCTCACCTTGACTATGCTTAATAGATGCTTGACTGAACTCTGCTTCCAGTATACCTAATCATGATTTAGTTGCTATTCTAATTAAAACTACATATGTATGCTGCGTTAACATGAAAGCTGAATGAACATGATAAAATCTATAAATTATCAGCAATATTATAAAAATGAAAGTTTTTGCCGATGTTTGGATGTAGTGTAGAAACATTCTGCTTAATCTTAAAATTACTGATTGGACTTACACAACATATAACCTACTCAGACTAGGTGGAGCGATGATCTGTGCAGGGTGGCTGGCAAGAGCTGGATGAGAGTAGCCGAGGAATGCTCACATTGGCGTGCAGTTGGAAAGGCCTCTGTCCAGCAGTGGACAAGAATAGGCTGATGATGATGATGATGATGAACATATAACACATACCTGGCTGCAAAGTGTCTTGTGCTTGCCCACTAGTAGATGTTATAGAAAAATTGTCTATATTTAATAATTCTCTTTCGGAAATGTTGTCATCATCAATGGCATTCCTTATTAAAGTCGCCAAGCCGTCATCAACAGGATATGACGAATCCTGAAAACAAAAGGTTCGCGTATATATGGGGTCCGATATACTAGGTAACACGCCTCCTGGTCCTGGTACACTCCGACGCAACTTTCTCACAAGAATGTACCTACAGCTAGACTAGACCTATGAGGTATAGCTATACTTTTTAGGGTTCCGTACCCAAAGAGTAAAAACGGGAGCCTATTACTAAGAATTCGCTGTCCGTCCGTCCGTCTGTCACCAGGCTGTATCTCAAGAACGGTGATAGCTAGATAGTTGAAATTTAATGATGATGTATTTCTATTGCCGCTATAACAACAAATACTAAAAATAAAATAAAATAAATATTTAAGGGGGGTTCCCATACAACAAACGGGATTGGTTGCGTTAACTTTGCACCTCATTTGTATGGGGCGCTATACATACCAGGTGCAAACTTAACTTAACCACTTAAGGATGGAAAGTGTTTGTTCGGAACCCTCGGTGCGCGAGTCCGACTCGCACGAGGCTAGACTCTAGCTATCACCGTTCTTGAGATACAGCCTGGTGACAGACGGACGGACGGCGAAGTCTCAGTAATAGGGTCCCGTTTTTACCCTTTGGCTACGGAACCCTAAAAAGTTATTACCGTCGCGCTAAATGTATGAGACCGGCGTCGGGGCGAGGGCGAGCAGCGCGGGGAGCACGCGGCCGTCCGCGGCGACGCGAGCAGCCGCGCGGCACCCCGAACGGCCGGCCGCTAAGAAACGCGGCGTCGCGCGTTCAAGGTCAGCGCTCATAACGCGTGGAGACACTTATAGGTACTTACCAAATCAGCTAATTCCCGTTTCCAATTCGAGACATTAATTTTGAACCGCGCTCGGTCCCCCGGAATGGGAATCAGCTGCCGGATTTCGTCGTCTGTTAGAAGCCGCAGCGCCCCCGAATCGTCTCTGCCTTCTAATAAGACAACACAAAAGACAATGATATAGATATAAGAAAACACAAGAGAATGATTCATCTCACGCACTAGTCAATTAAGACGTACTGCAAGTATTTTGGAGGCTATATCTTTATCACATAAGTAGGTATAAGTATAGATAGAATAACAATTATATCAGTATGCGACTACATTGCACATCAGTGGCATGTTTATCATGTTTATCTTGGCTTCCACGGACATGGTTGTCGTACCACTATATTGTATTAATTTCAATTTCGCAGATATTTTAATGGGAAGAGAAATGCCTAAATACAGTCATTAGGTACTCACCTCGAAAGGTTTCCACATATTCCGGAAAACCCCAGGACTTTAGTGACTCCCCCGTGAGTAAGTCCATGGTTTAAGTATAATATAAACACATAAACACCACCACGTACAGTTGTATCCGATCCGGCACGCCATACGGTTAGGAACAAAATGGACGAGACACGGCTCACAAGCTTAACGGGGTACGCGTTCGGGGAGGGGAGTGCGGCCGGCGTGTTTACGAATCTTGTTATTAGTACACTTTACTAATATCTAGGGAAGCGCTTGTAAATACAAATAACCTTCTTTGTTATAATTAATACTAGTTTACTATTTACGGAAATACAAAAAACTCGTAATAACAAGAAAGAGGATTAGTTATTACAAGATTGCCAATTATAGAAATCAGAATTGACTTTTAAATATTAATATTCATTAGTAACCACAGACTTTAATAAAACTCCTTTGTATTATTTAGTAAGGTTTACGTACTGTTGCTAGTAAACCATTTATAAACCCAAGGAAAGTTTTGTAGAAATCGTACAACTCTGTAATTCGGAGTAAAGAATATTAATTTCACAATGAAGTAAAACCGTTTTGTATTTCCTATACTATGAAATTAATAAAATTTCCTTAAAATTATATTATTTTGTAACGCCTGGAAAAAAAATGTAAAAATTAATAAAATTTGATATTTACGTCTTTTATACATCAGGTTATTAATTCGAACAATATTTTTTCTCTCAGTGTGGTCAATCGTTTAATGTTTATTTTTGTCTTATGTATTTGTTATTCCCTCCCAAATGTGATGAAAAATATTGTGTGTATGGCGGGTAGTAAGGGGATTACAAACTCGGCGGCCTCTGCCTTCGGCGTCTGGCTTCTAATAGACCTTCGTTAGTAATCCCCTACTTACTACCCTAATGTCATGACACAATATACTATTAATTTAGGTTATTTTAGATTAAATTCGATAGTTATAATCTTAGATAACTTATTAAAAGTTGAAAATGTATGCTGTTTAATAGAAATAAACAGTTTTTTTTTAACTGCATCGACTGTGTTGCAGTACAAAGGCTGTAGTTGTGACATCTGAAATCCGGATGTAGCGAACAAACGAGCAAATTAACAAAATTATCATAATCACTATCCGTGTCGCCACAGTATACCTAGCTCAAACAGTACGACAAACCACAGTATAAATAGGCATGTCGACCTTTTTTTTTGGATCAAATGTCTATATGGGATTAACTACACTAAGACTGCTCTAAATGTCAGAAATGAGCCAGAAATTGAAGATACAGTCAGTAGCAAAGGTTGTTTAGCATTATAACACGCTCAGAATGATATATGTACAACCCTTATTATCTAGGTAATAGATTCTTACATATAAGGTTTAAGTTGAAATAAATAACTAACATAGTTTATAAGTTTTATGTAATTAACAATAATAAATAAATAAATATCGGACAATCACACACAAATCGATCTAGTCCCACAGTAAGCTCTAGTAGGCTTGTGTTATAGACACTAGACGACGATAAACATACTTATATAAATAAATACATACTTAAATAGAAATAACATCCATGACCCAGACACAAATATTCGAGTTCATCACACAAATATTTGCCCTTGCCGGGATTCGAACCCAAGACCGTCGGCTCAGTAGGCAGTTGCTTAACCACTGCGCCAACCGCGTCGTATACTATGGACATGGTCTGAAACAAATGCTTTGAATTGAATTGAATAATAGACATGGCCATTTTTTTATCATGTCAATCGATATTTATATCGGGATCAAATGTCTATATGGGACTGACTACACTTAGACTGCTCTAAAAGTCAGAAATGATCATCAAAGTTCAACATTCCTACGGAGCGCTAAAAACGCTTCATATAAATGGCCACCTACATGTGACGTCATTATATTATTATGTTATGGCCATGGGTACCAATATTTGTATGGAGACAATAAGTAATTTGCCATTGTCAAATGTGTTCAATTTGTCATTGTCTTTGTCACCGTGAAAAAGCGCACAAACAAGTTCATATTAAGTGTAGATTATTTATTTAAGACTACACTGAAACAAATGATACAAACACGATAAATATAATCTAAAAGTAAATTACATCTAACTAAATATGTATTGTAGTATTAAATTAAATCTAAAACTAACTGTTTAAAGATTACCTCTCTGTATTGCGATCCAACCAAAGAATATATATACTAACGTAAAAAGAAACGACAGCGACACTTGTGTGTAGTAAACAACTCGCGGTTATGTGTGCGTGTCGAAGGGTGAGCGCGGGACGCGCGCGGTGGTGAAGGGCATTCACGTGAATGCCTTGTCGAAGGATTCGGCATTACAAGGTCACCGACGCCCAAGTTACACCGATAGGCCGCTGTCGCGCCTGTGATCCAACGCCGAACGAGCATGGTATAAGAAAATGAGGTTATGATGGCACTCCGGAATGACGGGCGGAACTTTCGATGTCATCACTCTATGATTGGTTGGTTGGTTCTGTCAATCCGTTTCTGTTGCCAGTGGTGTATAATCCTCCCCGATTCCCAGAGCCGGTTCGAAATTTCTTTAAGTTTCCCCTACTATTTGTTTACGTTACGTTAAGGCCCGGTTACGTTAAGTTTGGACCTCATTTGTATGCAACGCCATAGTTACCAGGTGCGAACTTAACGTTAACAGATAGTATGGGAAACTTAAGGAGACGAGAATTATACCTCAATTTGTATTTGAAAAATTTGCGGTGACATTTCCTTTCAAAAAGTACTCTATCGCCTGGACCCCACACTGCCGTCCTAAGCTAAAAGGCGACTTTTTTGTATGGAGCTCCTTAGCAAAAGGCCGCCTTTTAGCTTTGTTTAAAAGATGACCTTTTTGTATGGAGCTCCTTAGCAAAAGGCTGCCTTTTAGCTTAGTTTAAAAGGCGACCTTTGTGTATGGAGCTCCATAGCAAAAGGCCGCCTTTTAGCTTAGTTTCAAAGGCGACCTTTCAGTATGGAGCTCCATAGCAAAAGGCCGCCTTTTAGCTTAGTTTAAAAGGCGACCTTTTTCTATGGAGCTCCATAGCGAAAGGCCGCCTTTTAGCTTAGTTTAAAAGGCGACCTTTCTGTATGGAGCTCCATAGAAAAAGGTCGCCTTTTAAACTAAGCTAAAAGGCGGCCTTTTGCTATGGAGCTCCATACACAAAGGTCGCCTTTTAGCTTAGTTTAAAAGGTGACCTTTTTGTATGGAGCTCTATGGCAAAAGGTCGCCTTTCAGCTTAGCACGGCAGCGCAAGCCCAGGGTCTCTACACCAAATGCCGTGACGATAAGATAAGAAACATCCGAAATTGTTTAGGTTGTGGTATGGTGATGAATTGATAAATATATCCTGTTTATTTTATTCGATTGTAATGTGCCAATTTGAGTACGTCGTTTGATTCACCTATTTATAAATCATCATAGACCTTACATCTTTATTAAATGATTTTATGCCCCCTTTTTGTGGCAGTGTTTGAAATGACTATATAGTCCGATGCGAGAGCTATAAATCATCATAGGCCTTACATCTTTATCAAATGATTTTATGCAGCCTTTTTGTGGCAGTGTTAGAGCCTTATCACACTTGCGATTTGCGAGCGAATTTTGTATGGCGGCGATCACGCAGCGAGTTCGCCGCGACGCTTATTTGTATAGAAAACTCGCTCGCAAATCGCAAGTGTGATAAGGCCCTTAGGGGGTCGTCTGATGATTAGGTTGGTGAACCATCACTCCTCACTTTGGTGTCTCCTCTCGCGTTTCGCAGCTAGTGCCTGCAACTAACTTTCGTCATGAGATTAAAATCAGTTAACACTTCGGCCAACCTCGGTAATTGTCGTGAATCCCTCATCTCTCACATAGAGTTATCAATTTACAGATATGACCGATTTACAAAATTCTTTTCGTATTTGATAGGGTATACTTCCGAGATGGTCCCATGTAAATTTTATCAAATTCGGTCAAGCAGTTTATGAAATATCAACATAAATCGGTTGAAATCGTTTTTTTTTAATTTTTATTTGGTGATTATTATTAATTATTAATCCGACGTAATATCGTAGGTACTACTTACATCGAACAGTAAAATATTGACTTATATATGTTTTTTATATATTGTATATATACCTACAAGAATGTTAAAATTCATGTCGCTTCTGCATAATAAATTTCTTAGGTCTACAGGTTAGTAATGTCATCTTGGCAGGTGCTATACATTGCGTTTATGATACTTCAAATTGAATGCTACCTAAAAGAAATCGCGGTAATGTATTTCGTGTCATTTCAGTCTCCGGATTTAGGCGATGATACCCGAGAAAAGCCAAAGTGTTAACTGCTTTTAATCGTTGTACTTTGAGCAAATAAAAGAAAATGATCAAGTCATGCCTTACCAAGAAGTGAAGGAGAAAAAAGAAAGAAACGGCTGGCGAGTGCTACACCAACAAGAGCGCAGCTCTTAAATTGAAGAACAAGTAGCTATAGTACAAGCTTTTCTTAGTTTGGGGCGAGATCGATTTGTGTAAGATTGTCCTCTAATAAGTATTCACATGGTGACTTTAAGATGGCATCTCAACCTATAACGTTTTGTTCCATCTCTGACCAATATTCTATTAAGAGGCCTTATTCCTTTTAAAATGCTGATTGTTTTAGACATTTTTCACTATGATCAAACATGTTAACATATTATTTATGTTACTACCTAGAACAGGGCTATTGGGATTTATTGGTATATATTTGAAACCTACAGCTTGATTTTTTCATTGATAATTTTTGTTTCAAAAACTACTTACTCGAAATTGACAAAATTCACGCGGAAAAATAGTTTTTTCAACTTATTTTCGGCTGCACGCAATGAAAGCATGACTCGGGGAAAAGTGTTATTCACTTCAAAAAGTTGGTGATAATTATCAATATATTTGCAATAATATGAAGAAAAAAAAATTGTAAAGGAATAAGGCCTCTTAAACGACTATTTGACGTAGCTAGGACGATATAATTAGCCGACTACAAAAAAGGTAATTTAGTCCGTATGTCTGTCGGTAAAAGGCTATTGTCACGCTCACCTTGACGTTTTTGTCGACGTAACTGTCAAAGGACATAGTTGTATCGATTCCTTTGTTGGCATACAGAAGGAAATTAAGGAGCTTTTCTATGGAAATTATAGACATGAATAAGTTTCGTTATGCCTCTATATCCAAATACTCTATTGGAATATCAAAACTCATACATTTCTAAATGACAATGCATTTTAGAAATACCGAAATGTTAATACATTATGTCTATTTTTTTATTCGGAATAGTCAACTGATAGTTACAATGATTATCAAACATTTATTGGTAATTAATTTGATACAGATAATCGATTTGATTCGGTTATAATCTGTCGGTATATCTACTCCTTCCCACCCCTGTATAAATACATTTTTAAAATGTCAACGGTTTATGTGTCAAAATTTCAACGGTTTGATTTTTTTTATTGGGTTTTGAAGGCAAGAGTGCTTTTCAGCCAGACGAAAATTAAAAGAAATAAACATTTAGTTGAGGAATAATTCAAAAGCTGCAGTTTATAGATTGATACAGAAATGACTGTCAGTCAAATAATAATTATAAAATTCTAGATTTGTATAACCAGTTGTCTATGGGGAGGGGTCATGATTTCCGGAAAAATATTAATAGCGTGATGCAGGATCGTCATTTGTTTTGTATGGACGCGCGGGGCCATGCCAGTCTGGCGCCATTTGTTGGGCATGTTTCCTTTGTACTCTTATGACGCGGAAACGGCTGGATGGATTTTAAGCAATCATGGTACAGGGATAGCTGGACATCCATAAATGTTTATAGGATAAATTTGAACTTTGTCCTTTCATCATGCCTAAACGGCTGGACCGATATCAACAAATTTTGTTACACTAATAGTTACGTATCCCCAGATGGCTATAGGATATTTTTATACGACATTTGACATTCTCAATAAAAATGAGAATCGATTAACATCCTTAAAATAATATATCTACTCGGTTATTCAAGAATTCGACTGGAAGAGGTTTAACCTTTTGTAATGGCGGTTGCATGTGGTGACGTCACACTGCTATTCCGGGTTCCGCCGTCCTGTCCACCGCAGACCACAGCGCGTAACAATGTCCGTGATAAAAATAAACATATTTGTATAGAATCTTTTTATCGATTCTATATTTTTTTTATGTGGTAATACCACATTTTTATTTTTATAAATTATGACACAAAGGTAAATTAAGAAAGAAAAATTGAATGCGATCTACTACAATCGAAGCGGGGTTTGAACCCGCGACCTCTGCGTTACCGGCGCATTGCTCTCCCAACTGAGCTATCCGACCGCTACGTCAGTCACACCAAATCTTTCATCCCTTAATCCTTTACGCTACTGGAGCGCCCTCTGCGTCATATATGTTTTTTTGAAATGCTTATTGCGCATTAGCCATACCCTAGGATGTGCGTTTTACACGCACGATCCCCAATCCCCATTGCTTTACAGCAAGTGTGAAGACTGCGAGAGAGATGCGGTTCAAACCCCGCTTCGATTGTAGTAGATCGCATTCAATTTTTCTTTCTTAATTTACCTTTGTGTCATAATTTATAAAAATAAACATGCTTATACTTACTATTGGGAACATGTTTTCCAAAGGACGCCACTTTGATGACTTAAAAATTAAATCTAAAAAACTATACGACATAAATAAACCATCCATCCATCAGTGTATTCAGGCCCCAATAACGTATACTATCAGGAAAAATATAATACGAATACGTCTTAAAAACTTAATGATCCCAATCCCAATTATAACGGAATATACTTGTCACCGGGTCGGACCATGTAAGGATAGATGTTTAATAAGACTGATGCGTTTATAATGTTATTTACGTCACCCTAGGCCGTAAGTGGGGTTTTCTGCCCTTGGGGAGAATATCTCACTCCCTGCCAAGGCAAGACTTTAGACGAACCACGGGTGGTAATTAGTAAAGCCCCAGATCAGATCGCATATTTATGGCCCGCCTTAGGTATGTAATGTACTTATTTCTAGTCACCACAAATGACACGTATACAGGGTGATCAATTCAAATGGGTCAGTAGGGAGAAATCAGAAACTAGAAGAGATAGAGATAGAAATTTGTTCTTGAGAACCATGACGTCGATTTAATATGGAATGGAAATGGCATTTTTTTTTATTCTCATACATAAGCGGGGATTGAACCTATAAAGTCTGTAAGTTAACTGAAGAATGACAGAGACGACTAAATACGAAATCGAATTGCGAATCGGCCAGGAACCTACCAGGAATACATGCAAATGTGGTGATGTCATCGCAGCAGTCAACCGTTGCGCGGGAGTTGATTTACGAAAGGTCCTAACTGCCTACAAGCGGCGGTTATCATACGATGTTTTTATTTTAACAATGTGGCAGTATTGTGAATCATATTGGATTTGTGAATTTAGGTAATTACTTGATAATTTGATGTATTTACGACGAAGTAGGAAGTCCATTTGAGGATACTGGATATTAAGTTGATAATTTGGGAATGGGACATAAACGATGTGGGAATTTTGGGAAAATTAACTATCAATAACATTTATCACGTCATAAATAATTGACAAATAATTCGTCACTCTTATAGCCTAACACGTGACGGTCTTGTCCTGTTATAATAAGATAATATAATCACTGTAAAGCCAGAAGAAAAAAAAAAAAAAAAAATAAGATAATATAACAAAATAGTTATTTTTTATGTTACTAGTGGCGCCATCTCTTGAGTGATGTACTTGAAGTGTAGTGTCAGTTTCGAATGAATAAACGTTAACGTTAGTCTGTTCCGAACAAGCTTGCAGTTTTATTATGTCCGGGGGGAGTGGCGCTACAAACACCTTTCATATGGCAATAATGTGCATACGTTAGGCGATACGTTTGCTCGTTTGCCCCCTATGACATAAAAAAAAAAAAAAAAAAAAACGTCATATATTTTCATTATAAAACGTCAGTAGCGTTTTGTCAACGATTGGTCATCACCTAAATTCAAAACGTTGTTTACCGGAATGCTGCTCAATAATGAATCCAATAAAAAAAAAATGACTCATCACTGCAACTGCGTTCTATGCAAACTTTACTTGAAGTTTGCGGAATATTTACATATTTAGTCCTGTTTCCTCTGTTTATATCAGTGTCATTCACCGACTTTCAACGTCAGTTACCAACAATTTGTCGTTGCCAGTAAAATAAATTAGTACCACTAAAAACCCGCAATATGGTGTGGGTTGAAAAACACCCTGTTGGCACAAAACAGATAGGTACAGAAATCAATCAAATCTTAAGTATAGATATCAGATAAGATAAGATAAGATAAGAATCATATAATCAATTGGGATTCACTGGAACCACTTTTAAAAAAAAATAAAAAATAAAATAAAAAGCTTTTATTTCAGACCAAATTGATCCATAGAATATTAGTAACAAATTAAACTTAACACTATGTTAGTAATACAAAGGCATTGACAAACTAAATAGACTAATATAATTAATTAATTAATATTATTTTACGTTCCCGATCACAGGAGCAGGCACAGCATGTGCTATACGCGCTTTACCTGCCCCTACCAATGGCAACGTCGACCCAGTACTTCGTCAGTGGGCAATCTAGTCTCTCTGCCAACACCTTGAGGAGGCTGTTGCTGCTGCCTCGCATTCGCTTTAGCAGAGACGCAATCCTTTTCCGCCTAATGGCAAAAAAGTCATCAGTGTGCGCCTCTGCGAACATACCTGACGCACTACAGTGCTTCGGCAGCCTCAGCAGCAATCTCAGGATGTTGTTGTACTGAACTCTGATTGCATCATAGGCTCTCTTTGTAAACTTTACCCACAGACTGCACGTGTAGAATGTCTGACAGTAGGCCTTGAAAAGCGTCAACTTAACTTGGTCACTACAACGTGCAAATCTGCGGGCAATCATGTTGCCTCTGACAGCCATCGCTCTCCTCTCTCTCTCGAGGTCCATGTCATCATTCAAATCCTCAGTGACCACATGTCCCAGGTATTTGAACTTCTCAACCTTCTTGAGGGGCTCGCCGCACAGCATGATCTTAGGTACAGTAGTCGGGTTGTATTTCCGTGATTTGAAAATGATTAGTTCACTCTTTTTCGTATTGTACCTAAGACCATGCCGCTCAGCATACTCCTCGCATACTCCTATCATCTGCCGTAACGAATCTGCCGACGGGCCCAGCAGCACCATATCGTCCGCGTAACTTATATTGTTGAAACTAGTACCACTAATATGGCAACCGACACGCATAGCACTGAGCCCCCCGATCAGTTCGTCAACATACAGGTTAAACAGTAAGGGAGATGAGAGGCCCCCCTGTCTAACCCCGCACTGTAACCTGTACTCTGCCGAATCGACTCCGGCCCATCTCACAAGGTTGACCTGGTTGCTGTACCAATATTTAAACAGTTGGATAAATTGATTAGGCAGCCCTGTACTCGCCAATTTATGCCATAAGATGTCATAATCAACCAGGTCAAAGGCTTTGGACAGATCCAAGAAACATGCAAAAACTGGCGTGTTTCTGTCCTTATAGTACCTGACAGTCTGCTTAAGGCACAGGATTGCGCTTTCCGTTGACAGTCCCGGTCTGAAGCCGAATTGCGCATCGTGCAACTTGATATACTTGCAAAGCTGTGCATTAAGCAGGCTATCTAGTATAGCACTTTAGCTAGTATAGTAGCCAGTGAGATGGGCCTATAGTTCTCCATATCAGACAGATCGCCAGTCTTATTTTTTACAAGTGGAATCACGACTGTCCTAGTAAGTTTTTCAGGAAGATAGCCGTGACTCATACACAACGTAAATAACATAGCAAGAACACGCGGCAGGTCCACACCCGCATATTTTAGGTGCTCTATACTGAGGCCATCGTGACCTGGAGATTTTCCTCTCTGCATGCTTTTTATAATTGTATTTATTTGTTTGGCAGTGAAACTCACGCTATTTCCACTCACTGTGGCCTCAGTACAATTCACAGCTTGTGATCTCGATTGCAGAACGGGAGCGACAGAGAACATATGCTTAAAATTATCAGCGATTACTTTTTTGTCGCTCGAGCCACCAACGGTCACCGGGACTCCAGGCCGGACATTTACTTTATTAGTATTCTTCCAGAAGGCTTTAAAGTCGTTAGCTGCCCGGTTTGTGGCAAGTATATCATTTCTGATTTGCTCCTGCCTATCCTGGCACCATTTAAGTTTTGACTTAAAAAACCTTCTGGAATTACACATATCATCATATACTGGGCCCTGGTTCGGTTTGTTTGCTGAAACCCATATTAGAAATTTGTCTCTAGCATCCCTGTGGGCACTGGCTACATATTTGTTCCAACCAGCAATTACCTTACCCCTCCCCCGCCTAGCACTACTCGACTGTCTTGCCGCATCGGTCAATGTTTCAATTATGTAATCATACATTCCGTCAATGACTGGTTTATGACTATGCACGTTACACACGTTATCAGCACAAGACGTTAACTCAGCTGGAAAGTCGAGAAGTTTCAGCTTTTCGTGACACAACGAACGATACATATCGACTTGAGAGGCCTGCCTCTCCCCCCAAAAAACCCCTTCATTGCACGACGTTGCTGGAATACATTTAATTTGTACCTTTTCCAAATTACACTCAATGATAAGCGGCAGGTGGTCAGACCAATACGTGTCATATTTTACCTTAACGTTTTGAACGGTTGCACGCGCGGCTTCTGTGACAACACAGTGGTCCAACCACCTGTTACACCCGTGAGCTTCACTAGTGAATGTAAAGGTATTGCTTTCCAGCAAGTCCATGTCGACACAACACCACTTTTGATTTTCGCAAAACTGCAATAACTCTCTACAAAACAGTTCCTTTGGGTGAGCATTAAAGTCCCCTAACATGTAAATCACCTTTATATTTTGCATCGTCATTGAATATATAGCTATTACATTGGTACAATAGTAGGTAATAACATTAACACAAAAAAATAATAGGTACACAAGATTTCCAAACATTTGCAATATTTCCGCAGTAATGCAGAAAAACCTATTCTCGCAAACCATACTATGACACTTTTGTACCGAATTATTCTAAGCAAATAATACTATTCTATTCTATTGTATAATCATTTGCACAAAAATCTAAACTGTCCGACAGAGAACATTTCCCTTCCTATTCAGTACCTTATATTTAAATCGTGAAGATTGGTTAAGTTTTTTTTTGATTGGTTAAGTTTAAGTTTGAAGACCTGGTTAAGATCGCGGGTAGAATTTTATGAGGGCGGCGCAAGATCGATCGCTGTGGAGAACTTTGGGGGAGGCCTTTGTCCAGCAGTGGACGGCTGATATGATGATGTAGAGAATTAGAGATTAAAAAGAGTAGAAATTAAAAAGTGGCAATACTGTTGTGTCGTCCCTTTCTAATCAATCTAAGAAAATGGGGACGGCACTACAGGCACGACAGACGGCACGACACAATAGGTACCTATTGCCACTTTTTAATTTCTACTCTTTTTGGTCAGACTGTACTTACTAATCTCGTAAGGATATTTTTTTGCAACTTTATGAAACATCAATTAGGCGCGATTTTTTCAAACAGTCATGACGATTTGTATGCATTGTAAGTTAAGTAGTCGTATACGCCTTGTAAAATACTGTTTATACAACCTTTTGACTTTACATTGGTTTCAAAAGACCACATTGTTCAACCATATGTGTTAAGCGCGATCCAAAAAGTCATAAGTATGTTAAACTGACAAGAAACTTGGGACCTTTTTACTTGGACAGTTTTAGCGGTCGGAAGTTCATTGACCGCTGTCTTTATACCAAATCGTAATTGGTTCTAAATTTGAAACTGGTAATGTGCGTTCGGAGGACTCTGAACCATATGCTTTATGTCTATTATAAGTTTGGTAGAAAAAGCTTTTTTTTTTTACTAAATAAATAATATCGGACAACGTCACACAAATTGATCTAGTCCCAAATTAAGCTCAAGAAGGCTTGTGTTATGGGTACTATACGACGATATACGTACTTATATAGATAAATATATACTTAAATACATATACCCATGACCCAAGCACAAATATTCGAGTTCATCACACTAATATTTGCCCTGGCCGGGATTCGAACCCGGGACCGCCGGCTCAGTAGGTGTCTACAAACCGAGCCAAACGCGTCGTCCACTGGTTTTGACCACTCCTCTAAGTCTGTGTCTGTATGTGGCAAAATGGCACCCTTTTTACTTTGTGGTTAACCTGCGTGTAATTATAAATGTTAACACAAAGGTAAATCATGAAAGAAAAATGTAATGTGATCCACTGCAATGTAAGCAGAACTCGAACCTGCGTCCCTACGGTTCCGGCGTAGTGCTCTCCCAACTGAGCTACCACATCGTTACGTCAATCACACCAAATGTTTGATTCCATAATTCTACACTACTGGAGCGCCCTCTGCATCATATGTTTAAAATGCATATGCGCATTAGCCATACCCTAGGATGTGCGTTTACACGCATGATCCCCAGTCCCCATTGCTTTACAGCAAGTGCAAGAACCGCAAGAGAGATGGCGCATTTATCAACGTTTTTAATCATTTTCTGCGTGTAGTTTTCAGCTGACTTCAAAAAGGAAGAGGTTCTCAATTCGACTATATGTTTTTGTTGTTTTTTTTTGTTTAGTTTGTATATGTTACGCGATTATTTTTCCAATTGTGGAACGATTCTCAAAATTCGTTTTTTTTTATTTGAAATAGTTACTCCAGCACAACTACTCTCCGCGACTCTTGTCGCGCGGCATAGGCTTGTCGTCTCTCTCTCACAGTACTGCAAAAAAAGAGATAGGTAATATTTCTGTCACAGTTGTGCTAGAGGTGCAGAGGTGGCCCCATTGTCACCATGTCGGGATCTAATCATTACGCTGAGCTCAATAGTCAGGAGTCGGGATAATTCTTGGGAAAAACAATTTCTTCTCGTTGAAGTTTGTTATTTATCCAAATCCAAATCGTTTATTTGTTTTAAGTTACATGCAAATACAGTTTTAGACGTAACATTCTATTATTAACATTATATTTTAATTATATAGGTATCACAATCACAATTACAAATACAAAATAATATCATTACTTAATTAATTGTCCAGTGCATTACAAAAGAATTCATTTATTGAGTAGTTATGGTCTAGTTATAAAATATTCTTTAACATTCCTGTCAAAAGTTCTAAAATTATCAGTCTTTTATGTCATCACTTAACTTATTGAATACTTTAATGGCAATATTATTAAAGCTAGTATTAAAATGAACAAAATTATGTTTAGTTAATGTCAATTTACTATTATTTCTCAGACTAAAGTTATGAAATTGCCCAGCCATCGAATAATTATCCTTATTTTTGAAAACATAGACACACAAGCGATACAGATATAAAGATATGACAGTAAGAATCTTATTATCCACAAAAATATTTCTATGTGTTACTGGTATGCCCTTGCAACCGACGACAAGTCGTAAAGCTTTCTTTTGTGATAGTAACACAGAGCTTATGCCAGTGCAGAGCTTATATAAGTGATCATGTTTGAACATGTTTATCTGTTTGTTACAGCCGTCGCTACATGGCACAAGCGCATGACGAAGACTACGAAGACAGATACTACTCCTCAGGCCGCGACAGCGATGACAGCCCGATCCTGTCTTACAGGTGACCCTCTCATTCATTCAGAAATTACCTCATCAATTTTTGACGATTTCTGACCCCCCTCCCCCACTCGTAAAATCACCCAACCCAACCATTTATCATTATTCGAATGACCCCATGACCCCCTTTATCATCCTAGGAAAAGCCGTCCCCCCCCCATGCTAATACCATCCAAAGTCCAGACCCCCCCCCCCCCCCCTCCATTTTAAATGACGTAATTTCTGAACAGGCCCTAGGTGTTCCCAACCTTTTACGGTTTTCTTTGATAAGTAGGCCTGACAAGGGCTCTTACTAGTCGAGGCACTGAATCTACCGGCATTTCCCAAGAAGAAACGGCTTTTGAGGAGAAAGCCGAAAGAAACTGAACAGTAAGTCAACAGAATCATAGCATGACGAAGACTACGAAGACAGATACTACTCCTCAGGCCGCGACAGCGATGTCAGCCCGATCCTGTCTTACAGATGACCCTCTCTTTCATCCCTAGGGGGCTGATCATTTTTGACGTATTTTAAAAACCCCCTTCCCTCTAACCCCCTTCCCACTCCCCCTCTTCCCATCCCTCTCGCGCCAGAAATAGTCGTGAATGACAGTTATACTAGAGGTGCTGGGGTAGGTTGACACGATGGTAGTTTTAGCCGCCTGAGACGGTACAAATTAATTACTTAGCCGCCTCGGATCCTAACAATTATTAGAATAGTGATACTCATTAAGAGGGTCAATGCGACAGTAATACAGACGGAAATATTGGCAACAATGATAATGACTGTAAAAGTAGGACCGCACTGGACGTAACTATACGCAGCGGAGCGACGCGGTTAAATATTCTTTGTATGAAATTGTATGAGATAGAACGCACTACGTGGCAGCGGAACTACACGGCGGGCGCGACATCCAATTCTATACAAAAATATTTGGTCGCGTTGTGTCGTGTAGTTACGCTTAGTGCGTACGCACCTTAATAGCTTTCGATAATGACATATGTCCATTAACAATAATGACATATATAATAAAAAATTGGGCAAGTGCGAGCCCGACTCGCGCATGAAGGGTTCCGTACATATACATATATATAATCTATAACAAGTTTGTTGTATGGGAGCCCCCTTAAATATTTATTTTATTTTATTTTTAGTATTTGTTGTTATAGCGGCAATAGAAATACATCATCTGTGAAAATTTCAACTGTCTAGCTATCACCGTTGTTGAGATACAGCCTGGTGACAGACGGACGGACGGACGGACAGCGAAGTCTCAGTAATAGGGTCCCGTTTTTACCCTTTGGGTACGGAACCCTAAAAACGACGGTGACAATGAGAAGGCAGTTATACTAATTAGTCCATAGACGTCGATGACATTAATGATGTTGTTAAGTTTTAGAACGCAACCATATTAATCTTTATGTTGGTTTAACTCGGTCTTCACTCGTCTTTGCTTGATGTGCAAATAAAACACAATTTTTCTTATACAAATTGCTAACAGTTTTATTTCAATCACGATTATTTAATGTGGCTGATTAAGATCCTGAGATTAATGATGATGATGATGATAGCAATTCTGTTCAACAGAGTCGTACTAATAATTTGAATGATGATGTCAATAAGACTGACTCTACAGACTTTGATGAACGACAAACTGATCTAGAATATAGAAGATCGAAGGTAGTAACGATATGAATGATAGTGAAAGTGGTTTATTAACTGATAGTAATGTCATTGAACTCAATAGGATGGTAATGATGTTCAGGTACAATGCGGTGGTATCGGCGCGCGCGGCGTCGCCGGAGACCCGCTCCCGACGGTCCGCCGTCACCGCGCTGGCGAAGTTCTTCCTATTCTGCACTGCCATGATCATGTTCTGTGTGCTGCTGTACATACCCGCGTATATAATAGCTCACTACTGAGCAATTATGAGTCGTGGCTACAATTATTACGATAATACGAACATGAACATTAAAAAAGTCTGTGACAGTAATACAGACGATAACATTGGCAACAATGATAATGACATTCGACATTGACATAAATTAAAATGACGGTGACAATGACAATCCTACTGACAGTAATACTAAATCCATAGACGTCGAAGACATTAATGATATGAATGATTAAGATTCTGATATTGATGATGATGATGATGACGATGATGATGATGATGATGACGATGATGATAATGATGGTGATGATGATGATAATAGTAATACTGTTAAACAGAGTCGTACTTATAATTTGAATGATGATGTCAGTAATAGTGACTCTACTGACATTGATGAATGACAAACTGATCTTGGTAGTAACGATATGAATTATAGTGTAACTGGTGTATTAACTGAGGAGTGTCTTTTCAAAAGGGCTTATTTCTCTACGAAACTCATACCACGGACAAAAAACACTCCTCAACTGATAGTAAATGTCATTGAACTCAATAGGATGGTACTTGTGTTCAGGTACAATGCGGTGGTATCGGCGCGCGCGGCGTCGCCGGAGACTCGCTCCCGACGGTCCGCCGTCACTGCACTGGCGAAGTTCTTCCTATTCTGCACTGCCATGATCATGTTCTGTGTGCTGCTGTACATACCCGTCTACAATAAGGCCAACGATCAGATGGCAAAAGGTTAGTTTCCGCACTTGAGAAGAAAAGGATGATTTTCATTTTTAAGAGTTACGATTTTAATATGCTATATTATGAATACCAGTGTGAAAGAGCCACAATAGTGAGTAAAGACTATGTAGATTCCAACCCTGAATTCACCTTATTATTCTTATTTTAGATCATGCTACAGTTCAAGAGCTTCAAAATATGTTACATGGATTTTTTATATAATTGAATCATTGTAAAAAAACATAACCTAAATGCTTTATAATTGCGTTATAGTAATTTGAGAAAATAAAATGTTTATAGGCCTGATAAATGAATCGTATAGAATGTCCCATTTCTAGGGTTTGTTTATAAATTTTTTGATCACAGGCGCAAGAAATTTTCATCTCATTGATTTTATAGTAAATGTTTGCGTAGATATTTTTTAAATATAAGGAAAATGAATTATATTTCAGGTGCTGCCGTCGCGGGCTGGTCCATACACACCAACCGCGACACAAAAATATACGTTCAACCCAACAACGTGACTACCATACACGAGCCCAGACACATATGCCCCTCACACACTAGAAATAAAAAGAACAACCTCTTTCTCCTCATCATAGTCTGCTCCTCAACCACACACTTCGACAGACGCGTAGCCATTAGAGAAACGTGGGGACATTACAAAACATATTTACAATTATCAAAAGTTTACAATGAAATTAGAGAGAAATATAAGAATTACAATTATACTTATGATTTGTACCCTGTAGATATTAATCTTAATAGTGTAAATAGTAGTGAAAAAACAAAAAGAGATATAAGCAGTTTCAAACATCTGCTGCCTGAACTAGCGAAAGCGTTACAAAATGATCTTAATGTAGATGAAAAAACTGAAGTACCTGAGGAAAAGAGATTTGAAGATGACGTTATGATTCCTGAATTCGATATGAATAAAGAATTATTGGAAGATAATGATTATAACTATGACTACGAAAGTAACGTTATGAAAATACCTCCTAAAGGTTACGAAGATAATACTAATATAGATAAAGTGCTTAATATGTTAAGGAAAGACAAGAGCTTTCTTAAAACTGAAGATGTTAAAGATGATGTTAAAATTGATGGTGAACCGGATTTTAAATTGCTCTTCCTTCTTGGGTTGCCAAGTAATGAGAACGATACAGAAGTACAGAGTAAGATAGAAGAAGAAGTGCAGAAGTATGGGGACGTGCTGCAAGAAGGCTTTATAGACTCTTATAATAATCTCACTTTGAAATCTATTATGATGTTGAAGTGGGTCACGAATAAGTGCAATGAAAGCGGTGAGTGGACCATTTTACTATTATCTATCACTTTATCACACTACTATAATAAAGGCGAAAGTTTGTGAGTGTGTTTGTGTGTATGTTTGTTACTTCTTCACGTTCAAACGGCTGGACCAATTTTGATAATTTTTTGTAAAAAGGTAGCGGTAACACACGGGGCCCAGCCTTCTTTAAAAAATCCAACTCACATTCACAAAGGCATCTTACTCCATATATTATGCTCCAATACGAAGTAGTTTGACGACGCGGTTGGCTCAGTTTGTAGAGACCAGCCTACTGAACCGGCGGTCCCGGGATCTAATCCCAGCCAGGGCAAATATTTGATGTCATGGTTGTTCTATGTATTTAAGCATATATTTATCTATATGAGTATGTATATCGTCGTCTAGTACCCATCACACAAGCCTTCTCGGGACTAGATATCGATTTGTGTGAGGTTGTCTGATATTTATATATATTTTATTTATTAGTTACCAGATATCCTTAATTTCCAGTTCGCTATATCCTCAAGACCGATGACGATATGTACATCAACGTCCCTGCGCTGGTAATGAACCTGCAGAACAGGTCGCGTGACCACGCGCTCCACCGGCCCTCCAGCCGCGAGTACCTGCTCATCGGGGACCTCATCTGCGGCGCCAGGCCCGTGGGGGACAAGCACAGCAAATGGTGAGAGAGAGACCGCCTCATCATCAGAACAGCTCGTGCCAGCATTTGCGGCGCCAGGCCCGTGGGGGACGAGCACAGCAAATGGTGAGAGAGAGACCGCTTCATCATGTCAGAACAGGTCAGCACCTGCTCATCGGGGACCTTACTGCGGCGCCAGGCCCGTGGGGGACAAGCACAGCAAATGGTGAGAGAGAGACCGCCTCATCATGTCAGAACAGGTCAGCACCTGCTCATCGGGGACCTCATCTGCGGCGCCAGGCCCGTGGGGGACAAGCACAGCAAATGGTGAGAGAGAGACCGCCTCATCATGTCAGAACAGGTCAGCACCTGCTCATCGGGGACCTCATCTGCGGCGCCAGGCCCGTGGGGGACAAGCACAGCAAATGGTGAGAGAGAGACCGCCTCATCATCAGAACAGCTCGCGCCAGCATTTGCGGCGCCAGGCCCGTGGGGGACGAGCACAGCAAATGGTGAGAGAGAGACCGCTTCATCATCAGAACAGCTCGCACCAGCATTTGCGGCGCCAGGCCCGTGGGGGACAAGCACAGCAAATGGTGAGAGAGAGACCGCTGCCTAATCATCATACCAGCTGATAGACGTCCACTGCTGGACAAAGGCCCTCCCCAAAGCTCTCCACAACGATCGGTCTTGCGCCTCATCTAACTGCCCGCGATCCTAACCAGGTCGACGACCTCCTCCACTTTGTTGGAAGCCTTCTCACGCTGCGTCTTCCGGTCCGCGGTCGCCGCTCAAGAACCTTTCTGCGCTAACGGGGCAACAGTTCTACGAGCAATGTGCCCCGCCCACTGCCACTTGAATTTGGCGACTGTCTGATCTAAACCTTGGTTCTCTTGCCTACCTCACCATTTCGGATTCGATCCCGCGTGAAAACTCCGGGCATACCCCCATTGCCCTTTGAGTAACTTTTAGCCTTCTTATGAGGCCCATGACTAGGGTAGATTTAATTTTAGAATATCATAAGAGAACTGCTGACCGGTTTCACAATTTAGAAAACGGTTTGTGATTATGTTGAAACCGGTTTTTCCGTGTCTCGCTTACTCACACAGTCACGCCGCTCCACTAGTCTTGGCCGGGCGGTAAGTCAGAAAACAGAAAAACCGGTTTCAGAATCTGTTACAAACCTATCTCTAAATTGTGAAACCGGTTGGATAAAAAAGAAACCGGTTGAATAAAAATGAAACCGGTTGGTAATTGACGTGGTTCACTGTAATTGTTAAACTGTTTTACTGTATAAAATACTATTTGCCGGCTATGGGAAAGGAAAAGAAATTTAACGCGGACAAAGTAGGCCTAGCTACAAGCACTTTCGAATCGTCAGTTACAGAGAGCAGAGCAATTTATTGATAAACTTATACTAAAAATAAAATAAAAAAACATAAAAAAACAACATTATAGAAATAAAAGAAAAATCCAAAAAAGGATCGTCAACACATAAAAAAATTATATAAATAAAAAACTAGAGGCTTGTCCACAGGTACAGCCCCCGCTACATGTACTCCGGGCGAGTGTACCCCCGCTACCTGTCCGGCACCGGTTACGCGTTGTCAGCGCCGACTGCGCACGCGCTATACCGCGCCGCACTACACCAGAATTACTTCCATTTAGAAGACATATACATCACCGGTAAGTAAAAAATTTAAAATAATTTATTAAGTCCATGAAAATAACCTAGAAACCCATGGAATGGACAGTATTTACATTGTTGGTGACACCGGTTTAAACCGGTTATCACCATTATGTCACCATCAGACAGTTGTTCTACATCGTTGTCAATCAGTTTTTTAGTGGATAAGATGCGTTTCTCGTTCTTCTGTCTCTTTCAGACTGTGGCTAATTGGCTATCTCTTTCTCAGTATACCTGTATTTATCTTTGTTTGTCACTTTATTTCTGTACGTGTCTTTATTTCTACCTCTCTCTATATTGGGACGCTACAGTTAAGATGTTTATATCTTTGCAAATGTTTCTAAGAAGTCACGAGAATTCAGAATTCAGAACGAATGACTCTTTTTTGTAACACAAATATAGTCTAAATGTCCGCTGCTTTGCCCCAACTATGATAAACTAAGCGAGCTGTATCAACATTACTTAATTGTCTAATTTTCCTAACAGCGTACGCCGATGAACTTATTTCTTTTCAAGCACGGCTATATGTGGACTCCATTGCAAATTACTGTCCAATGTTATACCTAAAAATAATGCCTTATTCACTATTTTTAAACAATCACCATTTAGTAATATAGTAAAATCTACCGCCGTAACATTCGGTAAAGCAAATCTAACACATTTAATTTTCTTGGCATTTAATAGTAAACTAGTTAAGTACTTTATCTAGTGTGCCATTGATTTCCGCATAGCCGTTGCATTTTCGGTTAACCTTGAAATAGTAGTTTATGCAACTGATACATAATGAGGGGCCTTAAAACACGAGTGTGGTTTTATGAAACGAGCTTCAGCGAGTTTCATAATAGGATCACACGAGTGTTTTAAGGCCTAATTATGTACAGTTGTATACACTACTTTATCTACACACATATCATAAGTACTCTAAGATGGGTTCAGAAGCCATAAGGAAATGACCGGCACCACTAGTGCTACCTGTAAAATATCTAAAAACGACATATACTAATGCAGTAAGAAATAAATCTGAACAAATACATAAACAGATTGTTTATTGTAATAGTTGTAATTTACATTTACATTGAAACAATATTTTCAACTAAAATGTGAATTACAATAAACTTATCACAATTATACTTTCGTAACAGCAAAGAACCAACAAACAAATGACAACAATAATGGCGGCAATTCGAACCTCCGACAAGACGAATGTTTTTTTTCTAAATCTTATACAAACGAATGTATCCATATTCTCATGTCATTCGAGATCAAATGTCGTGCGGTTTTATAAAAAAACATACTGAATTGACGTTTCGTATCGATAACAATATTAATATCTATGTATACTACAATAGAGACCTACTTTAGTTTTGACAGCTGTTCCAAATTTAAACTCATAACCTTACAAAAATTGATACTGTTATAACATTACAGTACAGATTTTACCTACTGCCACAGATAAGAAAGTTTCTCATAGTAAAATTGGTTGTAGTAATGCTGATCATTTCCTACGGTTTCTGAACGCATTTTAGAGCACTAATGATATGTGCGTAGATAAAATGTATGATGTATCGTCGGATTGAAAAGAACTTATGTTTCACGGTGTTTCCACCGGTGGCCGGTCTCAATTCGGTGACCGAGAATTCCTTGATATGTGGTAGCAAGAGCCTCTGTCCGACACCGTGGAGTTACAAACCAAAACTGCGAATAGATCCGGCTTGTCAGTGGCGTTCTCGTACACACTAGAACCTCGTTACTGTATCTGTTTGGTTACAGTTACAGCTCGCAAAATGAGTATTACGCTCGGCGAAAGCGTTCCGGCGACGTCGTGAGCCTAAACTGTAACACGCGTACCCACTAGAACCTCGTTACTGTATCACGCATGTTACGGTTACGGCTCGCTAATGAGTACCCGGCTTAAGAGGCCTTATTCCTTTTAAAATGCTGATTGTTTAGACATTTTTCTCTATGATCAAACATGTTTCTTAACATATTATTGATGTTACTACCTAGAACAGGGCTATTGGGATTTATTGGTATATATTTGAAACCTACAGTTTGAACTTTTCATTGATAATTTTTGTTCGAAAAGCTACTCGAAATTGACAAAATTCACGTGGAAAATTAGTTCTTTCCACTTATTTTCGACTGCATGCAATAAAAGCATGAAATAGCTACGTTACTACCTAGAACTCGGGAAAAAGTATTATTCACTTCAAGTTGGTTGAAATTATCAATATATTCGTCATAATATGAAAAAAAAAAAAATTAAAAGGAATAAAGCCTCTTAATGTAGAGTGACTTGCGCAGGCATGTGCGCGCTGCGCGCGAGTCCGCTGGTGCCGCCGCGCGACGACCCGATGTTCTCGTACGCGGTGGCCGGCGCGCGCCCCGCCTGCGCCGCGCACGCGCGCGTCACCGCGCACCACGTGCCGGCGCACGCGCTGCGCCATACAGTGCGCAGGCTGCTGGACCACAAGAAGGTTGACCAGTGAGTATATATCATACAAATCATACAATTTTGTCACTATACGGCGAGCGACGGCCCTAGGTGGGAGCGGAAGGTCAGAGCGTGGCACAGTGCCAATTGTGCCAAATAATGCCACATTTTTCGCCACGGACAACCTGATACAGAATTGGTTAGAACTTATCATTAGAAACCTCGGAATATTTCTTAAAATTTAAGAGATGGATTACTTTGATTTTCTTTTGTCCGAAAAGTATGTCACTTTACCAACATGAATAAGTTGGAAACAGCTACCTGTTGTAGTATATTCCAAGGTTTCTAATGATAAGTTCTAACCAATTCTGTATTGGGTTGTCCGTGGCGAAAAATGTGGCATTATTTGGCACTGTGCGTGGTTACTCGCTCACTTTCGTCTTGAAATCTTGACCGGGCCTTTAAGAAGCGTAAAGAGTGGAAGTTAAAATGTAAAATCTCTAAAATCGTAAAGAAAAAAGGAAAAAGTCACAGAGCAACAGGTAAGATTCAAGTCAAATGCTTTGCAAAAATAACTATGTGATAGTATTATAAGACTGTAAACCAGTTTTCTGCGCCAAAAACTGATTATTCCGCGTATGTGTTTTATGTCAATATGATTGTGAACCTATTTTGGTATGTGTACAATCATAAAAATATTTACGCCAAAAATGTCATAGATATAATCGGTGTCAGTTTGAAAACTAAACCGGTTTCACTATATCAACACCGTTCTATAACATCGGTTACGCAAGGCCCTCCGCGCCACGACCCGATGTTTTCTTATACTGTAGCCGGCTTGTGACCGATCTGCGCCGCTTATACACAAGTTACACACCATAAACCACCCTTGATTTAAGTGGTACTCAATAAGTAATTTGTTTCAGATGTGAAAGAATGAGACTTACGCAGGTAAGGAGGGAACGTATGCGGCCGAAAACGCGCCCGAAGGGCAAACGACTAACCAAAATTATACCCCCTAGGTTATAAGAACTAACCAACAACTTGGGGATGTCACTACAAAAATACACCTATTTTGTTTTATTATTAGACACACAAGCCAACGAAACCGGTTTTTGTCATAGATTTAAACCGGTTATGAACCGGTTTCATTATGTCAAAGCTGGTTTCGCATTTACGACTATTTATTACGCGATCAAATCCGTATGAAATAGTTGTAAATTTTATATTGTTAGATTTTATTTGAAATTGGCCGCTACGGACAAAAATATGTGGTAATAGAAGATAAGGGGGAAATGTAAATTAGGAATCTGCCTTAAATTAATTTATAATCCCTTACTATTAATACCGTATTTTTGTCCCTTTAAAATTTAGATCGTGATAACATTTTTTGTAGTGACCTCTACATTTAAGGGAACCATGGCCTTTTTGTAAAAAGCTACGGTAAAGGTTTTCCATTTATTTTATTAGGACTTAGTATTAAATTCAATACGATATGTAGTCGACCCCTAAAATATTGAGCACTTTAGTACCTTGTAATAATAGGCCTCAAAAAAAACAGGGCAGCTAAAATAATCAAGGAGAATCACTTTCAAAAGTATCAACATTTTCATGGGGCGACTGTACACGATACGGTTTTCGAAACCGGTATCAATTTAAACTTTCTAAAAACGTTAAATTACAAGTTGCCAAAATATAATTTTTCGATAGAAGTTAAACTTGCTCTCATATCTGTTAATTTTTAACTTTCACTATCATATAAAGTTAAAATAAATAATTTATTTCTCACCAAATCATATCAGATACTAGCTAAAGTCCTGATCGCGTAGGCAATGGACATGGTTAAGTCATAGATTTACTCAAAATCGGTATTTTTGTCATCTTGGGTCATCTCTTTTTTTGTAAAGTTCTTAATGAACTTGACAAAAAACCTATGAGATGACCAAAGATTGTACCAAATTTTCAAACTGCGTTCAAATATTGTATTTCATTGTTAAATAGGTATTTGTTTCGATGAAATAAAAAATGAATGAGCCACTAAGTTGGCAGCTACAACTACTTGTCGTTAGTATCGAGTTGTGAGATATATTCAATTGAGAAACAAACATAAGGAACAAAGTCTCATTTCCATAATTTAGCTGTTAGAATATTTTTTATACCTAAACTTAGGCATTATGTATGTTTGTTTTGTCCAAACGGTACAAATATGTACCAATTGGTTTCAGTAATACGTCTGAATCTCATACATTTGTAATTTTTATCGGCATTTGCTATAGGGGCTAGTGCAGTAGATAGGTACAATATAAATCGGATTAATAAATAGATTCTGTCGTCCAATAGGTGATTATGGAAGTTATAAAATTGAAAGCGAAACCGGTTTTCGTTAGTCAATCCGGTCTTAACCTGTTATTTTGACGAATACCGGTTTAATCTTCATTATAGTATTTTGGACTGCCCTTTTTGGACGACAGTGTTACGGTCATTTACTAAACACGGTGCTGGCTGCATGAAAGAGATGCAACTATATATTAGAGTGAAAAAGATAATATACATAATTATATATAACATTTGATTACAGTCCATGACACATCAACCATGCCTATAGTGAAAAACGGAATGACAATATTAAAACTTAATTGCTACAATAACCGGTATTTTTAATTAACCGGTATCGGTATCGCGATATAGACAGCTTAGTTATAATTATAAATTATTAAGGATCAAATATCTCCGTCTTTTTCATTCTAATATGTAGTTGTGTCTTATTTTCGAGTCTGCACACCGTGGATGGATCAATCTTCGTAGGATTTAAGACAAATCATTATTTTTCATACAAGCTATAATGACTTCTTATATTATTTTTATTTAAGCCGATATTAATGGAATCTCATGAAAGTACAAAATAATTTATGAGTAGTATTAACTGTGAGGCTAGAAGCGATATTTTAGCGTTTCTGATTTAAAATACTTATTTTAATCTCAAATCTGTTTATGGATATTATCCAAGATAGAGGAACAATGAATATACGCGATCATCACAACATTCTTCATTAATTTTAAACGCATATACTCGTTTTTGGCATTGGGTGTGTTTTTTCATAAGTCTTGATAAGAACGCTTTTTTTTTACATGTCAAATCGTATAGGTATACACTTTAAGAAACGCATTCAAAGCCAGCGGGCGTGGCCTAGGAACAAACTTGTATGACAGTGAACGCACGTCGCACATATGCGTCGCTGGCATTGGATGCGCTAAAAACGAACAAAGTAGATATTAACTTACCGTCTGACATAAAATAGTAGAAATTAAAAAGTGGCAATACTGTAGTGTTGTTCCCGTTTTCCTCGCTTGATTAGAAAGGGACGACACTACAGTATTGCCACTTTTTAATTTCTACTATTTTTTCGACAAATTGTACATAGGTTTTTTTTATGAAGTCATTATAATTTGTATGAAGTTTTCACTACGTATATATAAGGATAACTCCGTCTTGACATTAATATAATTCTTACATAAATGCTAGCATACACTATAACTGTGGCCAATAGAATAAGTGTGGTAAGATTGTATATAAAATAATGGTGCATGATGTTGAAATAGTATCTAATTATTATTCACTCCTGCAAATAACTAAATACCATTAGGGTTAGTGTAAAAATACGAAAATTTGCTATTGGAAAACTCTGAAACGCTTGGAAATCGAATTTTATTTACCATATTAAATGGTCGAATGTTTGTGTTCATTAATATGAACATTTTTCAATATCACATGTATAAGAGAATCTCTTTTGACTATACATTGGTAAATGGATCTGTTGATTTTGATTCGAGACTCGTCAGATTTCTAATATATATTCCAATAGGAATTCTTAATACACCATTCACCTACACAAAAAAACGGCAGTCATACGTGTTTTTTTTTTTATGTTGAATTTGACTGAGAAATTTACGTTTAATTAATTTTATTTCAGAAAATAACCGTAAAAACACATGTATGTACTGTTTTGTACTTGTTAGATATTTTTACACTGTGCCCACTTGGCTTAGCAAAAAAAGTGCTTCTGTTTATATGCAGGAGTGGAACAATATTTATATATTTGTTTTACTAGTTTAGAACCTGTTTTTTAATGTAGTTTCACCCGTTAATAATGTAGATTTAAATATCATTGCATTAAATCACATGCATGGTCATTTTATAATGCACTTTTTTTAGCATAAGCATAATATTTGTTTTCGTTTTTGTAGTCTTTCGTCCTTTTGATATTTTTTTCGTCCCTTTCAGATGAAAGAGCCTCAACACAGACTATATGTGCTGTATAAGTACATAAAAATGCTGATTTCTGAGGAATGTTAATATGGCGTAGCTAAATTACGAAACTCACAGTTAATCCGTGTGTAATTAATATGGCTAGGGCTGCCATCTCTAAATTCGTCGCACCCGGACAAAGACTTAAAAAATCCGGACGTTTGGCATAAATCGCATTTCTTCCCTGGACTTGTCCGAAAATACTATAATTAATAAAACAATCGTTTCATTATTCATTCAATTAAAAAGTGTCCGGGACACTGTGGAAACCCTCCCGGACGGCCTCCAAACTACGACAAATCCGGGAAACCCGGACGGATAGCAGCCCTAAATATGACGCTTGTGTTTTAATGAAGGTGACTAGCGTTCGTACATTTGGACCCTAAACAAGAAAGAGGTGTCCCAAAATCTTATTTATTTAAATATATTTATAAAAAGTTCAATGGCGGAATTAATGCCACAAGGCATTCTTTACTAGTCAACAATAAGGCCAAACAGACGCAGTTTATTCGGGATTCATGTACAGTAAAACGTGTATGCACACGATGCAAATATCGTAACAATTACGTAATCTTATTATGTTAATCTTGTATGTATAATTTTAAAAGTTTGTATGAGAACATATTTTTTCACTCATACTCAATCGTTACGATCTGGAATATACATTTTTGGACACCTTTTTTTCTAGTAATCCTAAAAAACAATTTACAAAAAAGAAAAAAAAAACGCTCACGTGTATTTTTTTTAATTATAATTATGTCACTTTGTTTTTATAAAGACAATACATATTTGATAATCGAGCGTTATTTGCTGCAATCATTTATTTATTACTTGAATATTCCGACTAGGGATAAAAAAAATATTGGAACTGAGAAATTTATATTTTTTCATGTTATTTTTAAGAATATGAAGACTGAGGTTTTAATTATTTCAATTTATAGCTTGACAAGTTACGTTACGGACTTGGCTATAATGTGGATTTTAAATGGTGCATATTATGAACTTTCTAACGACAAAATGAAGGAATGTATTAAATGATAAGTTTCTTTGCTCGCGAGTGTAGTTTGTGCATTTTTAAAGATTCTTTTAAATCTTTAAAAATGAACAAACTACACTCGCGAGCAAAGAAACTATGTTCATAATATTTTTTATGCAACATTCATTTAATGTCATGCGCATTCATTTATCGTCGGCATATTTTATATTCTTTAATTTTCCATAATCGGGTTAAAAGTATCACAAGCAAAGTAACCATCTTTGGATGTCCAGCAGTCCCTGTAGTATTTTAGGTTATAATTTTTCAACTTATGAAATGTACTGTCATCAGGGAGGTATCAGGGTTTAGTTCTGTACTGGTAAGCTTAATCAAATTATTTTTAATTATTCAAGACATCTTCATTCATTAATTATTGCCATATATAAGCGCCATTGTCAGTCGTATATCAACTTATCAGGCTATAACTATGTATTAATAATTACGGATGTAAAGTAAACTAGCTACGCCATTGCTATATATACACCCTCGCCCTTACGACCATTTTACCCTTTCGAAGCCCATGACGACACGTCTGCGTCAAGGGTTTTACATAGTGAGGAAACCTTAAATAAACGAATGATACATAAAAGGTATTTCGTAATATGTACAATTAGCTGGAAAAGTAGTCACATACAATTAAGAAAAGAAAAATCTGCACAATCACTATTCTTTTGAATAGAGTGCTTTAGGTTGATTTTGAACACACTGTCACACATAAAACTACTTCTGCTGCTAACTGTACATTACAATAAACATCTCGTGTTCAGTATCTCATAGCATAGTTATTGCATGTCTTATAGAATGATGACAGTGACAATTTTACTGTCAAATCACGTTGCTCGGCGACAAAATCAAAAATTAATACTTTCGTCTCTAGCGTCACAACATATGTGTTCAAAGATTTCTTACTTCTATGCCGATAACACACCATATGTGTCTCCAGAAATGTATTCCTATGCGGGTGAAACACCATTTGTGTCTACGGAATATGTAATCCTATGTTAGTGACACTCATTCGTGGCACTCATTCAATTCGGGTGGCATAGCGTGAGGGTTGAGTAGAGTGCTGCCGGGGACAAAAGTGTTAAATATTGATGCAACGACGAAATATCTAGCGAGCAATTGTGTGTTGGCACAGTACGGTATCTGACAATAGTGAAAATAAATTACATCATTGAAACCACCAAACATATTCAAAAATACACGGAACTGCATAAACTACCACTAACTTTTGGACATTTTTAATTTGACGAAAACTAAAAAGAAGACGTGTTTTGACTACTGTTTTTATGAAGTCACAAGCCAGTATCTTCATAGAAACTTCGTACTAACAAATCGTTTTTGACATTTCATAAAGAGTTGCTGATTTGAGCTGTCATCGAATACCGTATTCCTCGCTAGATATTTCGTCGTTGCGTCGAGCGTTGTGTTTTGTCCCATAGACCACGCTAAATCTACAGAAGTTTGCCTAAATTAACAGCCCGGTATTATCTTATAGCCCGATTGCTTGGTAACTTCAGAGACATTTTAAATAACTCTGGAGACAGTAAAAAGTATCGGAAAAGTTGATTTACCCATTCATTGTATTTTTGACTGTTACGGTAACGATACCATGGGTTACTTCTATAGACTTGGCAAGGTTTGATTCTGTAATGAAAAATAAAGTCGTAAGGGTAGTTTTTTTATTGCGATATCATCGTATGATAAAAAATTTTTGCTCATTTATTATTTAGTTGTGTACTAATTTTAGGACATAAAAACACTAATGAATTGGTCAATTTTCAAGTTAAATAATGTGTACACACTCAAAATACCAGGTTGTCGATATGAAATATTATGAGATTACTTTCAAAAGTATCCTTTTGATATTTTTATGAATTATTTTATGGTTTATTTTCATTATCAGTATTTACGGAATCTATTTTTACGTTTTTTCTTAAATTTTACACATGGCTTTTAGTCTATTACGTGTTAGATGATATTATTTAAAGTGGAGAATATGTGAAAATATTAGAATGTAAGTAGGCATTAATTTGTTGTGACGCTCCTTACACGATGCTACTCTTCATATATGTTTCTAATAAAATATTACATACGACTTTTCAATAAGTATTACTTTAAATGAATCAAAATAGTTTTTTTAAGCAGTAACGTCTGCTAAACTCAAAACAAAATGAGATCCTGCTCGAAATATAATATTTTTCAAGATTTCGCTTCAATATAAACTTTAGTCGAAATCATCCTTTATACTTCTATGATATTTGGTTAGTTGCTTGTGAAAACACTGTTTTTCATATAATAAATGACTGAGTAGTGTCGTGTTAGACGGGTAGTGTTAAGATTTTTATCAAAGTGATGTTAGTGCCTTTTAAACTTTAATTTTTTACCATTTACTCATACTATACCTATATTATCGTGCTATATTATTTTATAAGTCAAATATATCGCTTTTACACGATCTGAACACTATATGAAATGTTATGTTGCAATTATATTAATATTAATATTGAATTAAATTTTGTTGCAGTTTTGACAAATATTTAAAGTAAATCATGAATTTATTTTAGTTTTTTTTTAGGTAATAGTGCAATTGTTCATTAGTCTCGAACTTTTTATTAATATATACATTGTTAGCCCACTATTGCTTGTAAAACCACAAATGAAGTAAACATTTGTTTTAATTCTAGGTACTACATATGTGTTATAAAATTCTTGATTCATTTTGGATTACAATCACTTACCCTATGAATTTCAACTGAGTAGGGAATCTCGCCTGCTATCTCTGCTCCTAGGCCTTCTGACTTGCAAGTATGTGTATTATTTGCGGCTCTTTAAAGTGCTTTTCCATCGGCGAAGCGAGATATACAAGTATTGTAAATTGCCGCAATTTTTACACTAAGTATCGCTATTTAGTGACTACAGCGAGTCTGCGTGAGAGAGTGATACTAGTAATTTTTTTGTACCGCCCCGTCTCAGTAATGGAAAAGCGCCTATCTTGAAAATTCTTATTTTCATCATATTATTAAATGTTTACTAAAATCAATCGTTTTTAAATCAAACTAACATTTTTATATATTTTGATCCCTCATCTTTTATGTTTGTGTCAATAGGGCCTAGTGCGCAATTGTATTACAAAAAAAACACCCTCAACAAAAAAATACGTATGTACTGGATATAATTATGCACTAGACCATTGATATTGTTCATCGCATATGTGTGTTGTGTTGTGTTATGTATGTGGTTTTGATATATTCTACTGGCCAAATTATAAGTGTTATTCTATCGTTTTATAGATGTAGATATCGAGAGCTATACATGGTAACTGAATCTCTTAATATAAGTCTCATTATCTCAAATGCATCTAGCCAAGTAACAATATAAAGTCTACTTTGCCTCGTTCTCTCCTTGGTGAAAATGAATAAGAGTAAATGAGATGGCTACATCTTCCCTTCGACATATAATATCCAGCATACTTAAGTAATAGCTTTAACTTACTAGTAAATCCAGTATTTTTACACTCAATCCCGTTTTGTCATAATGTTGTGTATGTCAGAATCATTGCTTTTTTGAAGTGAGATAATTTGAAGAAAATTATTCTAAAATCATTCCAAAATGTTTCCTTTCCCTTTATTTTTCTTTTCTGGTTTTTTATTCTCTGTACGTGTGAAATTGGTATGGAAACTGGTTTCTCTTAGAACAAAGCTGGTTTCCACTGGTTTTTATTATAGCAAAAACCAGCTTCCCATCCTCTACTAATTTTCAACCCCGACATGGACCTACAATTCATATTATACTGGTGTATTTGTTTTAAGAAACTTACTTCGGTTGGTTGGATCTTTTCTGTATTTGTATTTCAAGCTAATTATATTTAAGCTGTCCCATTCGTACATACATATATCCCATTTCTCTGTAAATTTTCAATCTCTTGCTTTATATTTATGGTACAATGTGCAAAGGTATAAAAACAATAACACGTCACCGGGCCCATACGCAATATCTAACGTCCTTTATGGGATAGAAAACTCTATTTTCTCACCGGGAAATGTACAAGTGTAAACACACCACGAGCGAATATGAGAAAGCCTCCTTCGATCCGTGTATAATCGCTTTATTTTACGGCTCTTGGTGTGTAATTATAATGTACAACTTTGTTAAATTGTTGCATCCGGCTGTGGTATGCCTTCTACAATTATACATATTATAGATCAGATGAAATTAGAATACAAGCAGTTTGTATTTATGCAAACCCTTTGACCGCCAAAGACGGTAAATCACGTCATCGGGAATTCGTGCCACTGACGCCAACGACGCCTATTGACGTCAAAAATTTCAATGGTTAAAAACATGCTAATTCAAACCACTATGTGTTTTTCAATCTCTGTTGATTTTGGAGCGCTTTTTTTTGGTTTGGCGTCAGTGGCACGGTGAATTGCTTTGCCGCTTGGCGCTCAAAGGGTTAAAATTATTTGCAATCAAAATGGTTCCATAAGATTTCAGGAGATTTTTAAATACACAACAAAGATTCATTTGCTTTTTCATTTCATATGAAATTACTTCCAGTGCCTGTGACGACACGTTGTCGTGATTTTGCATAAATGATGGAGCATTTTTTTTTATGTCGTGAGTTTGAATGTTTTCAATAAAATTCTAAACAAAACTGCCTTCTTCGCTGTTTTTAGACCGTATAATTACTGAGTACAGAAACGCAAGGTTAAAAACATTACAAAATTGGCAAATACTTGACAATGTATCCAAAACTTGATTAGATAATTATTCATTCACAAATGGCGTGTAAAGAATAGAAAATATTAAAATAACATGACAATTATTTCAGGGCTATTTAGTAAGAACGTTATATATTATTCATTCATTTATTTTGATAAAACATATTTATTATACTTACTTCTTTCAATGTTAAGACAAGAAATATTAATAATACGTAATGTTTTTAGCCCTCCGCAGTTCATGAAAAGGGTTAGATAGCAATCGCTTCTTTCCAAAGTACCACGATCATAGAAATTATTATAAGTATTACCATGTTCTAGAACCTTAATCGCACGAAACAAAAATAGTATATAAATTATTTTACAAAAACCTATAAAAACTTAGCATAGATACAGTAATTTTAAAAATGCAGTAACGTAGTAAAAAAATGCAGTAATTTACCGCAGTAACGTCTGCTAACTTAAACTAAATATTTATATAGAAGCGTAAAAAATGAAAAAAAAAATGCTTTGAGTGGGACATTTTGTTTTTCAATTTTTCCCTTCTATATAAACATTTATATGTCTTGGATCTGATCGTGGCGTTTTTAAAACGCTCCGTTATAATGTGTGGTATTTTGGAAAGGTATATAGCCTAGGTGGATTAATAGATTTATTCTTCATCCTTTATCAGCATATTGAAATCGTCCTTCCTCATTATATGTAGATCTCTCGAAATTGATCATGTTTTGAAATATATTTAAATAAATCTATCATTAAAACTTCGTAAATTTGTTCCATTTTATTGTTATAGTAAATGAAGTTTGTATAGAAATGCGTTTTGACAGTTTTACATTATATTGATTTACTTATTTATTACAATGAAAGCGAGACTTATCGCGTCTAAATATCTTTTAATTAACTTTCGTTGGTTGATAATGTTGCATTGTCTCTATCTTCTCTCACGTCGTTCCCAGACTGTGAAGAGACGGGCGAAACGTCGGAATATTACCAACTTAAGGTGATTAAGTAATATATACGCTATATATCTTGTATTTATTGCGATAATAGTTTTACATTAATGTTACTCCAAGGGCCCATTGCACTAAATGTTACTAATTACAAGCGGAAGTCTCTTTTTAACTTATTATATTAGAGAATTCCGCTTGTATTTTGGGCCCCAAGTCGCCAAACTGTGCCAATGTAAAACTGTAAAAATGTCGGATATAGTCTATGAAAAGGTTGTAGAGAGAATTCTCGACGAAGGCCATGTTAATGTAGGATAAATTAAAAGATATAGAAAGGTAATGTCCCAGAGGTTACGATCCATTTTGAACCTTAAGTCTATGTTAGCAAGCGCCGCCACCGCCGCTGATTGCCTACACCCAGCACGCACCAGTGTACTAGCACTCCGCCTTTGTTCGGACGAAATCGGTGCGCGCGTGTAGCCCGAAGCGTGCGTGCAACAGCCAGTTGCATTTTAGAGAAACACCCAATAAAAGATTGTCCCTTAATATTTATTTATTTATAGAAATAACCGGTTTTACTATGTTAAAATACCGGATTTACACATTTTTTTTTATATTTACAAAATTTTATTGCACAATACAAATGGCGGATTTAATGCCTTAAGGCATTCTCTATTTATATTCACAGATTTGATGTTAATTATCGGTACTACTGTTTATTGAGAAGGTTCTAGATTTAAGGTTCAAAATGGCGGTCCTCAAGCCTTGTAAAATAGTTATTTTTCATACTTGTAAAGTGTTGCAATATAAATAAATTGTAATAATAGCTTCGCCTTTTAAAGAGTCCCTAACGCATAGTGTTCTGGATTGTGATGAATTTTGTAATAAATGAAAACCGAACGATTTTACTAGTTTTATTTACCTTGTAATAATAGAAACATGGTACATAGAAAACACTTCACTTATTTAAATACAAATAAAGAATGACTACAATCAAGTTTTAAACGCTAGAACTTATTGTATCATCACTCATCAGACTTAAACTAGGTTAATATTTTAAATAAGCGGAAAGCCATTCTTAACCAAAAATAATAAAAAATCATAAAGTAATAATATTTCTTTATTTATTATACATATCAATGCAAAAGCGCAAGTATTGAATGAAATTGACATAATAAAAAACGGCGTTCAGTTAAAAATGTGAGATTGAAATCATAAAGTTGACAAGTATCAGTTACTAATCCAATTTGTAAAAGTCGGAGGTTATCTACAAAGAAGAATTTTAGGTACTAATAAAATCACAAATGTAGTTGACGATCGTCATTTACTAAGCATCACATGTAATAGTAAACGAAGGTCATTCACAATCTAAGCAGCATATGTAAATGTTTACAAAGGTTATTTACTAAGCTGCATGCGAATGTTGAAGGTCATTTACAATCTATGCGACGTGTGTAACAGTTGACTAAGATCATTTACAATCTATGCTGCGTTCGTAATAATTGACGAAGGTCATTTACAATTTAAACAGCATGAGCTAAGTATACAAATAACGCATTGACTGCCAGCAAAGCATACATGCGTTCTGATTATTTTGACACAGTGCCAAGAACGCACATATGCGTTCATAACATTAGTGACTTTCACGGTGCCTTCATCGATAGTTGGTTAAACTCACATGTGCGTTTGAGGCATATAAAAATGCGGCACCAGCCGTCGCGCGACAGCATCACCCATCAGTCTCTTACGATACTGTACAGAAAGGGATAGGTAGGGGGTATCTCGCGCGAGACTCGCGTGTCTAAATTGTGGGTACTGGCGAATGTCCAGGAGAAGTGGTAGTGAATGCGTTAGCTGACTAAGCTCATTTACATACCCCGGAGCTTAAGGTGCACTGATTGTGCATTTGCGCCGAAAACCACGGGGTATATAAGCGATGACGTAGGTTTAGAAGCAGCCGAAATCGCATATGTAGTAGTTGATGAACGAACGGAGCAGGTAGTTGGCGCGGTAGAAGAAGACTTCGCGTTCGTAGATGTTCATATAAGAGAGGTCCTTAGTAAGGAATTTTTCCGTTGGCGGGTCTGTAAAAAACACAGGACATGTAGGTAGGTACCTAACTTAGAATAAATAGCTACGCCTTGAACGTCCTCGTACAACAGATTTGCGAAGGGTGAAGCCGGTTTTGGTTTTATGTGTGTGTGTCTACGAACCAATTATAGAGACGATTTGCTTGTGACATTGACGTTGTGACTGAGCCCGTGACAGGCCGTGGCAAAACTGGCTTCACTTTCAAGCGCTGACTAGGTTTCTAGGCGTATTCATTCTAAGGTAATTAAGTAATGTTGATAACGTAAATCAGAAATGAGAACTTCGATGGGCTGTTTTATTTTTTGATGCTTATCCAGTAATCCACAATCTATAAAAAGTGGGGTGTAGTACAACAAAAAATTTATAATTTGTTTCAAAATCTACTCGAAATTGACAAAATTCACGCAGGAAACTGTTTTTTTTTTGTCAACTTATTTTCGACTAGTAGAGTTTCTAAGCCGCGAAATTGTGCGGGTTAGAAGCATGGAATTTCTACCACACATAGAGCGTTCCGCGGTGATTATTTTCAGATGTGGAGGGAGTCAGATTCGTCCCCTGCGTGGCGGGAGAGCGGGGTGAATAAGACCAAGTAACTAACTGCTCTTTTTCTTTTTTATTACTGATCAGTTAAGGCTTGTGCGGCATCATTTTCGTGTACTAAAACAGATATCAGCAATTCATTTTTTTATAGTCCGATGCGCACAATTATGTCAGAAAACAGCGGACTAACAACTCTAATAGACTGGTCGCAATGAAAGCATGAAATAGCTATTAATATCTAGAACTCAGGGAAAAGTATTATTCACTTCAAAAGTTGGTTGAAATTGAAATTATCAAATTGTTTGTCAATTATGTGTACAAAGCGCGAGAGTATAAAGTGTTACATTCAAACCTTCTATTTTAAAATTCGGTTAATATATAAATAGCTACTTACCATTGGGGTTGATGTGAAAGATCGGCAGCGCGGTGACGTCAGCGAAGGTGAACGCGTTGCAGATGTTTAGCTTGTTGGCGCGGGGCACCGTCATCGTCAGGCGGACCAGAGCTATGGACATCGGGCATTATAGTACACTAGCTGTGCCCCGCGGTGTTACCCGCTCATCCCACGGGAACACTAAATTTATTCGGGATGAAAAGTATCCTATGTCCTTTACCGGGTCTCAAACTATCTCCATACCAAATTTCATCTAAGTCGAATGTTTACAAATGAAGCGAAAATTGAAAAATTTAATGATTCGGAAAGGATTCGAACCTGCGTTTCCAACGGCTTTCCGGGCCAACACTGGCGTCCTCCCAATTGGACCACCGAATCAGATGTCAGAGCCATTGAATTTTCCAACCAGTTGCTTCGACATGCCTTAGGGTGGCATCGTAGCGCCATCTACCGTAAAGATTTAGACTTTATCGTCGGCACCATCGTCTCAAATTTGTTGAGAATCGATAGTAACGATGTGCTACACCCGAATTACTTATTTTTTATTAAAGCAGTAACGTCTGCTAACGTAAACTAAATGTTTACAAATGAAGCGAAAATTGAAAAATTTAATGATTCGGACAGGATTCGAACCTGCGTTTCCAACGGCTTTCCGGGCCAACACTGGCGTCCTCCCAATTGGACCACCTAAGTCGGTTCATCTAAGTCGGTTCAGCGGTTTAAGCGTGAAGAGGTAACAGACAGACAGACAGATAGACACACTTTCGCATTTATAATATTATAGTATATAGTATAGTATGGATTACTGCAGACGCCGAAGAAGGGCTTGCCGGGTGAGTAGGCATAGGCATAGACGGCTGACCGTAGGGAGGTGTAGTGATACGCGAATAGTCACGGGCGTCACGGCTAGGGTATGTATAATGCTTTTCTCAAACATATGCTATGAAATAAAAAAATCTACCACTCAAAAAAAAAACAGCTGTTTAGCCTGTTCATGAACACAGACGCCATGTTTAAAAAACATATTTCCCGGCCTAGTTCTTCAATTTTGTATGAAATTATTTTACAGTTCTTTCGAGTTGGTCCGCCCGAAACGTGATTTTACAGGCAGTTCCAACCGTATTCAGGTAATTTTCATTGAACTTATAGGTTTGGTTTAAGTACTAATGTTTCGCAGAAAATTATTTTACCGAACGTTATATTTCGCATAATGCTTATTTTGCATAATTGTTAATCTATCACCATTGACTTCTCGGAAAAGTATATAAAATAAATCTAACCTAACCTACCCTGATTGATCTACTAGGATACACCAAAACATTTTTAAATATCACCGTTTCAGCTAAAGAAATTTTCTGCTAAATGAGCATTTATGCGAAACGTTATAGTTGCCGGCAAACTTTTAGAACAAAAATGGCGGATCTGCGAATGTACATTTGTACGTAAATCAGCTACTGCGCAGTCAAGGTTATGCTCTAAAAGTTTGCCGGCAGCTGTACGTACGGTAATAGTACATTACATCAGAGGCCGGGAAAATGAGGATTTCCGGCCAAGTAGGTATATACGGATAGTGATACGAGGCCGGGAATCCGTTTTCACGACGAGGCATGTATAGTGCTTTTCTCAAACATACAATGAAATAAAAAAATATACTTCAAAGAACAACATTTTATTAATTGACAAATAGGACATTTTAGTCTAACAACCAGCCTTTAAAAACAAAACCTGCTTTTTGTCAAACCAGCCAGCTGTGTGAATGACCTTGTTGTTGAAATAAAAAAAAGTTACTTTGCAGGCCTAGGCCTGAAAAGCAGTATGAAATCCCTTTACAGTCCTCTCGAGTTGTTGCGCCCAAAAAGCGATACTTCCGAGCCTATTATAAGGAACGTAAAGACAATATTTCATTGCATGTTTGAGAAAAACAATTTTGTGGCAGATGAGGGTAGTAACCCAGAGGTATTACAATATTAGAGGTAATACTCACGGTATGTGCTGCGGATGTGGAAGTTGTAGATGGAATCCTCACGCAGAGAGTAATGCTGAAGCATCTGACGGTCGGACTCGAAGTCGAGGTTGGGGCAGTCTACTCCGATGACGGCTGTGTCGGTCTTCTTGTTGAAGCTGGATAGTAGAATAGTAGATCGATTACCGGGGAGTGGTGGATTCACAATTTCAAAATTTATATTGGATAAAAAAACACAGTACTTGCATAGGTACCTTTGATAACGTCTTATATAAATTGATAAATGCCGGCTGCACGCACGAAAAAGCATGACATTGTCACGTTCCACTGTGGAAATTCGGCTCTTCATAGAAATAGCAACTTATTTTTCTATTCTAATTATGTTTTTTGATTGAAATCCATAGTCATGATTTTTAGGTAAAATAATGATTATGGGCAAATTTGGACAATAAATTGAGGAGTAATAATTTTTCAACTAAAATTTGGTATGGAGCAGCGTACATAAAAAAAATCACAAAATGTGCAAAAAAACCGTAATATCCTCCCGCATGAATTTAGTATCAATTATTTATAATATTTTTTGGCCTTATCATAATTTATATGGAGAGTCGAATTTCGTCTTACAGTGCGTTCCACCTTAGACGAGGGTGCAAGCGAGAGCGCGGAACAAGCGATAGAGAGGCACGATCGGACTAAGCATTCGACTTGTGACGCATCTATATCTAACTTCCACTCCATCGGCCAGCATTCAATTCATAATAGTAATATGAAATTTTTCATCAATGTTTTCTTATTAGGTACGTTATCTCGTAAAATTATGGTCCGTAAACCGACTTTACAGACACCAATTTCTCACCATTTTTTTTCTTTGTGTCATGACATAGCTAATTTTATTCATATATTTGCAGTATATTATATAATTCAACATCATTCTCACCCCTATGATATAGGTAAGTACCTGTATATTTTTATTTATGTATGTTTATCACTTTTGTTTTTTTATGGTGGCAAGTAGTCGTTTATTTAGTCCTATTATGCACCACCTACAAATTTCAAACATAAATTTTTCAACTAGGTACGGTACAGTCGCCATCAGACATTATCGTAGCATATGTAAGGTATTCATAAATATCTGAACACGACTCTTATTGACTGGGCGTTACAGTACATGTTCACATATTTATGAACGCCTTATATGCTGCGATATATCTGATGGCGACTGTACTCCGCTACCTAAAGGTTGTCTGGAAGAGATCGCTATTTTGCGATAAGACCGCTTGTGTTTACCTCTGCCTGTTATTTTAATGTATCTCATGTTGTGTTGTATATTCCTTGATGTTGGAGGTGTGCAATAAAGAGTATTTAAGTATTTGTACCTCTTCAAAGTACTTACAAGAACTCAGAAACGTAACACTTGTCATGATTCCTGACGACTAACTGCTGATCAATGTATGACGCATTGAAGTACGGGGTCTCGAAGCGCCACGATGAGATGGTGTACTCGGCGGGAAGCGAACCCTGGACCTGTGGTTGGCATTGCGAGTTGGCTTTTAGGTTGTCGCGGATGCAGTGGTGGTCGCTCAGGACGCAGGGGCGGACGATGTCGCTGGCTAGAAGGAGACAAGATTTATAGCTATGTATTGTGTACAGATAAAAAAAAAGTTTCTGTCAAAAAATTCATTTCTCACAGAGACGATTCTAAAGAACCCAAACACGATATGATTGCTTTATTTATTACGGAGTTCCTATGGCCACCTTCCAGCTCGATCATCAGATCAGCTCCACGTCATCATAATATTGCATTGTCACGCGATTTGCATATTCGTGCAAAATTTCAGCTCAATCGGAAACTGGAGTGGGTCAAATTAAACTTGCAAAATTCCATTACAACGGGACAGGTTATAGTAAATAAAAGCTTGTAAAAAGTAAATAAAAGCTTGTAAATAATAAAGTAAGATAAGACAGTTCACAGACAGATCACAGTCCAACAACTCAATTACAAATTTTCGAATTTCAAATGTTGAAGCAAATCGTATAACTTTCACAAGAATATCAGGAAAGTTTTTAGATTGGGGGTTTCCTGAAGAAATATACCGTATTCTATCTAAGTGAAAAGTTGCACAATATTGGAAACATTCCATCGATTTACCTAATGCTGGGGGCTCCCATACAACCAACGTGGTCGGTTGCGTTAAATTTGCACCTCATCTGTGTCTGGCGCCATATCTACATACCAGGTCAAAACTCAAAACTTAAATTAACCTGGCCGGTTAAGATGGGATAAGTACCTATTTGTACGGATCCCTCGGTGCGCGAGTCAGATTCGCACTTGGCCGGTTTTTTCTTTTGCCCCAGGGCCATCATAGATATATAACGAAACCATTTGAACTCCAAGCGTATTACGTACGTGCCTTGACGCGACAGCTAAAATAAAGAATTGCTCGAAAATCAACAGGGATTGCAAAATACTCGTAGCGGTTTGAAGTAATTAACATTTTGATTATAGAAATGGACGGCTGTGGCCGACGATTAGTTGATCTCAGCCGTATTCGACGTTCAAAAGGTTAATCATACGGTTTAGTGAAACTTACCCTTAGCCAGAGAAAGAGCTGCGAACACAAACAGTGCTTTGGACAGCATCTTGGTAACGACCGTCGGGTCTCCTCGCTCGAAGACTATTGCTACCTATGGAACAACAGGGTAAGAAACAATGTTACTCTACCACCTGTGTCAATAGCTGACGGTAATCGATTTGCCAAGTTATATTTGCGGTGGTTTCTGTTATTTCCAGTGATTAACAAGGCCCATGCAACATGGCGGTTTTCGGCGAAAAATAAATGAATAGTAATTAATAAATATAAATTAATAGTACATTACTGGCAGACGCCGGGAAAGAAGGGCTTGCCGGGTGAGTAGGTATAGACGGCAGACCGTGCGGAGGCCGGATAGGGATACGAAGCCGGCAAACCCTTTTCACAGCTAAGGCATGTACAGTGCTTTTCTCAAACATATGCAATGAAATAAAAAAGTAAACCACTCAAAAAAATATAACGCAGCTGTTTACCCTGTCCATGAACACAAACGCCATGCTTAAAAAAAATACTTCCCGGCCTAGGCCTTCAATTTTGTATGAAATTCATTTACAGTTCTCTCGAGTTGTTCCGCCCGAAACGTGATACTTCGAAGCCTGTTATAACGCACGTTGTGACGACATTTCATTAAATGTTTGAGAAAACATAATTATATTACACTCATTAGAACATATTTCTATCAATCAAGATCGCGGGATTATAATTATTTTCATATTATATTTACTATATGAAACCCGGGGTGTTGTGCGGGCTGTGCCGATCACTGGTTATTTCAGTATTATATGATCTCTGTGTTTCAGTCCAATTTATTGACCGATTGAGCAAAGCGTCCGTTTCAACTTGGCCAAAGATTCTTTCGCATGTCTGTATATCCGGATTTTCTTGCCTACAGGCCGCATTTCTCAACCGATTCTTTTGAAATTTTGTGAGCTGTTTAATAATTATTAGATTGTATTGTCGAGTCAGTTTTTCGAAATCTTACAATATGGTGAAGATATGGGTTTTGGAAAATAAATTTTGAAAAATAATCGCCAGTAGGTACACAGCTACATTATTATTATTAATCAAAGCACAAAATTTCGAGAGCTCAAATGTTTTGAAAGTTAGATACATTATAAATAAGTAATAGACTATAATGATATAAAACCATTTTTACTCGTTAAATAGCGTAGTCCATCTTTGTATAGAGACAAAAACAGTGTAGGTACTTAATCTTGGCTCCACATGACCTTTTTCGTTCGGTTATCAAGTAATAAATCATGATATCAATATCAATTAATTTGAAGATGATTTACTAGTCGCAATTTTAGCAAAATCTCTAAACAAGAGAGAATAAGGAATTTTTAACTTAATCGCTTTCCATAGTTAACAGAAATTGCCGTTTTAGAAGTATTCGAGGTCCTTTCATTACATATAACCGTGTCCAAAAATACACTGACAATTTAACCTAAATAGATTCGATTTTTTCAACTGTATTCTAACTTTGTAATTTTGTAATGCTCACGCAGATGGCCAAAAACAATGGAGTTGAATTTACGTATAAATTATTATAGAAAACATATCAATACAACTGAAAAGCCGTAAGCAATACTTACCAACGTTTTAAAGTAGTGTTCTCTGTGGTTACGATAGAGTAGAATTTAGCTCGTTGCAATTTCTGAAAGAAAGTAGATATGTTTCATTGTAAAGATACATAGTAAGTAGATAATGATTTGTTACTTTGTTTGTCACTATCTTATTGTTCGAGTTATTTGTTTAGTTGCGACGTCATACTGAATTTATAGGTTTGTTTTTGAAACATTATTTAGTGCTTAATATTTTCTTCGGTTTCCGCAGCTGTTATACATTTGAATAAAACTCAGGAATAAAACTATGTAAACGGATTATATCACGTATATTGCACGAATTTAACTTTGACAAGAAATATTGTTTTTCTCAGTAAAACATTGGCAAGTTTATTGTAACTGGAAAGTTGCCGAAACGTCAGGGAGGCTTAAATTAATTTATGTACGATATATTCCGTTTATATCGTTTTATTTAATATTATTTTTTGATGTAAAATCTTACTCATTTGACCGGTAGGTACATATAACAAATAATTCAAAGACGCCATTGCCTTTGCAGTCTCGTTCCACTATCTTCTCAGATGGCGCCACCTTAGCAAGGTCCAACAATGTTAGTGAAATGTAATGAAATGTTTACAATGAAGCGAAAAGTTGAAAAAATTGACGGTTTTGGCAGGGTTCGAACTTGCGTCTTCAACGGCTTTCCACGCCAACACGGGCGTCCTACCTATTGGACCACCGAACCTAATGCGAGAGTCATTGAATTTTTCAACCAGTTGCGCATGCCTTTAGGGTGGCATCGTAGCGGAAAGATGTCCACAGCCGTCTTTGGCTTTCAAATGGTTGAAGCATGGTTGAAGCTTTCTCAAAGAAACGCGCACTAGTGTTTCAAGTAGAAGTATAAATAATAGTGTGGTAGATATGAATCGGGGTAACGGGCGTTTCGTAATCCACGAATATTCCTATTTAAAGCATCTTACTGTTCTTGAAAAAAAAAAACATTTTCCTCCAATATTATAATACCTATATGCCTAGAATGAGTCTTCATACAACAGATTTACGCGTACCTATATCTGACAATGACCCAAGTAGTGAATGTTTTTTTTTAATTTCGAACCTGTTTTATGAGTAGCATACGACGGTACGAGAGATATCGATAGATAGACGCCGTCTATTCGGCAGAATTATGATGGACTTCTCAAAATGTATGTTATTACATATACCCAACGTATGCACCAAATCAATGATATCTTATCTTATCTTATCAACCAAGACCCAAGCACAAATATTCGAGTTCATCACACAAACATTTGCACTGGCGCCGAAAGTTTTGACCCTTTGATATCCTTTTAGATTTAATAATATTGTTAATATACTTCAATTTAAGAGCTACGCCCTTGTCGGTGAAGTAATTGTCAGCCGTTTTTTTGCTTGGGGTTTCTCCTTCCTTAAAATATACTTAAGCAAGCGTAATTCGTACTCACTTTTTGTATTTGCTTGTGTGCAATTTCTTTGTCACGTTCGTCTCAGAGAATTCCTAAATCCACTTATAAAAGTACTATCAAATAACTTTAAAAACGTCTGTTTTGGTTAATTACACTACATTAAATAATATTTTTAGAGAGAGGTGCTTAAATACCATACGCAACTCGCTATATAAACAATTATTCATCGATCAGCCATTTTATTTACCACTTAATTAGTCATTATTTGTACAATTGATGGAAAAGCTGGCAACTTAGATATTTTAACACGGTTAAGAATTTTCTAGAAAATTCTGCAGATGTAATTGTATTTCCAAGGACTGAAATGTAGGTAAGCTGGCATTTTCAGTACTTAGTTGTCTCGATCCCTGGCTACTTTTTTTTTAAATCTTTATTTAAAGAGCCTAGTCGCTGAGGCGACTATGACACTCTGTTAGTATACAATTGTTATATATGTTATCTCCTATTTAAACCTATTTTGAAAATTTTGTGCAAATGTTTAGCTTCATCTGATAAGGGAAGCGCCAATGGCTAGGTACTCTGATGTCCGAAATTTGTCTCGTCGTACAGTGCGTCCCACTCAGATATAGACAGGAGATCGAGAGGGACGGCACTATACAGGTGATCAATCCTAATGGGTCAGTAGGGAGAAGTCACAAACTATAAGAGATAGGGAAACCTGTTCTTAAGAACCATGGCCACGATTTTAGATTTAATAAAAAACTGCATTATTATTTTTTATAAACCCCATACATAATTTTGTACATAAACCGGTCAAAATCGCTGTAAAGAATGTTACGATTACTTACAGAATTTGAACCAGGTTCAATTGTCGGTGTGTATGAGATTTATAAAAAAAAAACGAATGTAGCATAGATTTCCCCATCTCTTATAGTTTTCGTTTTCTCCCTACTGACCCATTTGGATTGGTCACCCTGTATAACGATCGGAGTAGCCTTTCTGCGAGCCTATGATGGTTGCTTTTATCACCCGATAAATAAGTGACAAAGCATCCCGTCACGTTAAAAAAAAAATGCGAATGAGGGTGATACCTAGATGCTGTTTTTATTTTATTTTTTTTATATCATAGGGGGCAAACGAGCAAACGAATCGCCTGATGGAAAGTGATTACCGTCGCCCATAGACACCTGCAACACCAGAGGAGTCACAAGTGCGTTGCCGGCCTTAATGATAAACGAAACCATCATAGCCTTTCATAATTTGTAACTTTGATTTAAGCCTTGTCAATGGACAGAAAGTTAACGATGTATTGAAGTTGTGTAATAGTAGGCACCCGTGTAAATCGTTTCTCATCGTAGTCAGGTAAAAAGTATCCTATAAACATCTTCAGGTGTCCAACTATCCCCCTACCAAAATCTATTCAAATCCGTCCAGCCATTTTGGCATGATGAGAGGACAAATAAATTATGACCAGAAAAACTGGCGCAGGCAGGGTCACCTCATTCATTCTAGAGTACTTGATAATCTATAATACTGATGACGAATGGTTTCCTATCGTTAGCCGGATCTATGGTTCACATCTGAAAGGCTACTCCGATGTACGAAATTCGACCATCGAATAGTGCCGTCCTTTTCGATCTCCTGACAGTGTATTTGAGCAAGCGGGGTGGCACTACTGCGGTCGAATTTCGATCATCGGAGTAGCTCTTCTGTAAGTTTTCGCCAATTTTCATTCGTCCGAAAGCTATTTTTTTCCAAAACTGTTCATATTCCAGAATAATTATAAAACAAACCTAACTTAACCTAATGGGGTTTTTTAACACGCTTTTATTAGCTTGGGTTGTAACTATGTATGTATGTATGTAACGGAATCTTTGAGCATAATTTTCACCAGTTTCCACAAGTCTGATTAATTTGAAACTTTGCATACGTATCAGGGACCGATGACAATGCAATAATTTGATAACAGTTTCCCATTATCCTTATTAGGACCGCCAGGATATGCGAGAGAGTGCAGTCGCATATCCAAGTCAATATATATATAGAGTTGCTAAAACTTACACAAAATTAAAGGTAAGCCGTTACTTTGCCAGTCACGCGAAATTATCTACAATGTTTATAAATATTTTGTAACTGAGGCCGACCAATTTAAAAACATGAGAATGTTAATGTAAGTAATTACACTTTTTGTCGATCTTTAAACCCACATTTAAGTATTCTAGTAGTATAACATCAGTAATAATATACTTATATATATATATATATATAAGTATATTATTTTTCCCCAACAAGAACATTATAGCAAAAAATATATATAATTACATCGAGTTTTACAGCTCTATATATTCCACGTAAAATCAAAACAAAACAACAATAAAGTACTTAGTTCTAAATTCAAATTCTGATGAACGATTAATCTAGTAATTGATGTACATGGAAATAAGCATTCGTTTGTATTCGGAAATGCGATGATTGCCGATGTGCATTCTTTATCGCCGTTTACTGTACTCTTTCGCTCGGGCACTTGGTACTATGGAGTGTAGAGACTCTGTACACGCCATTTTTGGTACAGTACAACGGAGATAAAAACAAGCTATTAAATGAAATTAATCACTTGAAAGCGAACCTGGAATGTATATTTCAACGTTAATAACCTTCGTACAATCTAAAAATTTGATTTATCTCAGAAGAAGTTCGTTTAAAATTAGCCTTTTCTTTTTCAAAGATATTTAAAATCTCAGCAGAAATATTAATTTTCTATGTGGAGCAGGCACCGGGAAAATATTCCTCTTTAATCTATTGAAAAATCAAGTGAACCGATGTTATGGAAAATCGGTGGTAAAAGTTGGTGCTCTAACTGGAGTTGCAGCACGGTTGATCAGTGGGTCAACGCTACACCGTCTGCTAAAGCTACCAGTACAAAAAGATGGAGTAATTGTATGCCACTTCTTACTGGTAATTATTTGAGAGGAATGCGTCAATTATGGCAAAATGTTGAGTTTTTGTTCATAGATGTGGTACCCTATGAGATGCTTTGTATGATCGACTCTCGTTTGCGACAGCTGAAAACCTCAGACGCTAGTTTTGGAGGCATAAACGTGATTCTCTTTGGTGATCTAATGCAGTTGTTCGAGGACATCAAGTTGTTCAACAACCAGAACACATGAAGCCAGCTACACATTTGTGGCGACAGTTCGGTCTGATTGAACTTAAACAAAATATGCGTCAACAAGGAGACACGACATTTATAAATGTGCTTAACGCCCTTAGAGTTGGAGAAATGACGTCTAGGCATCTTGAAATTCTACTTGAAAAAGTTTCAACATATGCGACTAATGAATTCTCAATCGAGAGTGCACTAAGGAACCAACGAATGATCAGACACAACGAAAAAGTTCTCCAGAGTTTTAAGAATAAAGGGACAGTTATTTATACAATAAAAGCACAAGACCAACTCATTGATGCTACTCGAAATCTAGGTAGCAAGGACTTAGATTCTGTGATACCTAGTGATATTAATAAAACCGGAGGTCTTCCGAATGTATTGAAAATATTCGTAGGAGCTAAAGCGATGTTGAGGACGAACATTGATGTGTCGAAAGGTTTAGTGAATGGCAATATGGGTTTTATCACAGAAATTATCTGGCCAAATTTTCGCAGAGGCCAACTATACGCGGAACACATCCCGTCAGCCCGTATCGATTTCGAATCAGATGGTGTGCACATGATTAAACCAATATCGATACAGTTCCCAGCGAAATACAGTTATGGAACTGCTGAGAGACGAATGTTGCCATTAATCCTGAGTTGGGCTTCGACCGTCCACAAGATGCAAGGTTGTACAGTCGATCATGCAGTCATTTATCTAGGCTCGCGACTGTTTGCTGCTGGACAAGCTTATGTAGCACTTAGTCGTGTAAGATCTTTAGACGGTATTCGGATTGAAGAACTCGATTGTTCTAAGTTAACAGGAAAAACCCCATGCAACAGTGAAGCTTTGAATGAAATAATGATGAGATTGCGAAATAATTTGTGAGAAATTTCAATACCACATGTCAACAAATAGCTAATTGATAAATCGAACTAAAAAATTAAAAATAAATAATAGTTTAAAAAAACTAAAAAACACGCTTTTATAGCTAACCGAACTAAAAATTAGAAAATAATTTTTAATTTCAAAGAGTTTATAATACAGTAGTAGAAGATCGAACAATCAATCAGAATTTATCACCTCAAAATAAAATTATAATAAAGTTTAAGTTATTAACAAAAGAATTCAATTCAGAGTAAAAAGCGTGGGGTGCTTTTTACTAATTTTCATAACTCTCCTCTCATAGATAGTTGCCAATTGAATGGTTGTTACATTTACTATATCAAGCACCCCACGCTGTTTACTCTGAATTGAATTATTTTGTTAATAACTTAAACTTTATTATAATTTTATTTTGAGGTGATAAATTCTGATTGATTGTTCGATCTTCTACTACTGTATTATAAACTCTTTGAAATTAAAAATTATTTTCTAATTTTTAGTTCGGTTAGCTATAAAAGCGTGTTTTTTAGTTTTTTTAAACTATTATTTATTAATCTATGTTTATAAAACCCCAAAAATATTACGGGTTTCAGGAAAAATACCTTTCGTACAAATTACATTTTGGCGACACGTTGCGGATGGGAAACCATGTTTCGGATTTATGATACGATACCAAGATTGAATAAGTGTTTAGATAAAGTAGTGTATGGAACTGTACATAACCAGGTCTTAAAAACAGTCATGTGGTCCTATTCTGCCATGCTACGGTAAAAGAACGTATCTTACTATGACATCCATATAAAGATACGACCTTTTACCGCAACACGGCACGGCAGTATAAAACTTCTCATTATGTATCAGTTGCTTAAACTACTATTATGCCTCGCCTACTAAATATGTAAAGGTAAAATAAAATACACTGATAAAGGCTTAAAAATCATTTTATTCATAACTATCGTACATTAATAATTAATACATTAATTATGGGTAATATTTGACACAGCTTTCAAGCGATTTACCTTATAAATGCAATTTTACACAATTAAATACAATGATAACGTACAACTATGAAAACCATTTCCAGACGTTGCATTGAAATATAAGCACTACCTATTTATAGTCACTTTATTAAAAAACCCTTACTAATAAAACCGTATTAATAACACTAACAAAAAAAAATATAGTGAGACATATTTAATAAATAATTATTGAGTTTATATATACTCATGTCAAAATAGTCAGGAACGGCCCGACACGTTTAGAAATGTCGGGCAGTTTCTGACAATTTTTACGTGAGTTTAAACCGTTTTTATAATTACCAAAAATATTCTTTAAAACCAAACAGGGACCTCATTTTTGTAAAATACATGTACAGTAAAGAAAATTAAAACGCGTACCTTTTTGACTTTAATTTTCATTGTGACAAGGGTGAAAAAGGTACGCGTTTAAATTTCTTCGACTGTACCAACATCTCTCAGTAAAGAGCCAGTGATTTGTCTGTTGCATTAATGTTACTAATTAAATTGTTATGATTTAATTATTATTATTGTGATTCGATATTTATTATTGTTATAGAATGACATAAAATCAGACATGTAAAAGTGACCTTGAGGCCTAATTGCAGACTAAAAAAAACTGTTGTGTTAATGTATTTTTTTCTGTTTTATGGTGAAAGTGACACAGTGTTCATCAATTGATGAATTTTAGAGCGCCATCGCCATTAAAATTTCTACCATTTTTTTTTCATAATCATAACATATGACAAAAAACTTTTTGTTTTGAACTGATGAATGGTTTTTCTCTTAAGGCAACATACCTTAGTGTTGAAATCTTAACTGAATTTAATGATTCTCAGGTTAGTTTAACCACATATTGTATGGCTATGATTTTCTTACATTTGTACGAAAATCTTATGAAAAAAATTTATTGGTTCAGGCGGGGTTCTAACCCGCGTTTCCAACAGCTTTCCGGGCTAACACGGGCGTCTTACCTATTAGACCACCTTAACCATTTTTTTTGACTTCAATATAAACGTCGATTTTAACTAGCAGACGTTACTGCTTTAATAAATAAAAAAATATATTTTTCTGTCTGTTACCCCTGATGTTACTCATTTGATATATGTAGTATGATATTGGGTCACTGGTATAAAAGCCTGGCCCTAAGGTCACTGATTCAGAAACATATTAAAGTCGCTTACAGTATTAAATCTCAATATTCAGAAGAAATTATATTTCAAGAAATTACAAATTTACATACACGCACAAATAAAATGCCAATATCACAAATTGCCTAAGCTAAATGGAACTGTTTCTTAAATAAAAGAAAAACCACTTCTATATTCGTATAGAAAAAGAAAGTATCTACTTGTTTACTTATTTTGCATAATTGCAACAATAAATTTAACCTTTTCAACGCCAAGCGGAAAGTAAAAATAAGTGCTCCGTAATACAGGAATTGAAAAATACCTACTTTTCGTAAAATATTTAATTATAAAGTTTTTGTCATCCAAAAGGGTAAATCACTAAAGTACCGAACAGTTTCACTTTGAAACCTGGTATTAAATATTACTAAAAACGAGTACTACACAATTTTGTATTATGAGTGATGATACAGGCGTTTCAACAGATGTCATAAATATCAAAGCAATAGGCCATAATATGCTTTAAATTAGATCAATTATGATAAGAAGTACGGTTACAGTATATCTGTATATTTTGATTTATGTATGTTTATTACTTTTGTCTTTTATGGTAGTCGTTCATTTAGTCCTATTATTATTATGCACCACCTAATTTCAAAAATTATTTTTTAATTACTCCGCTACCTAAAGGTTGTCTGGAAGAGATCGCTATTTAGCGATAAGACCGCCTGTTGTTTACCTCTGCCTGTTATTTTAATGTATCTCATGTTGTGTTGTATATTCCTTGATGTTGGAGGTGTGCAATAAAGAGTATTTGTATTTGTATATCACTGTATGAAAGTGCAGCTTGGTGTAGCTCATACTTTCAATATATTTGACAGCGGACTGACGGTTGAAACGCCTCTAGAATCACCCTTAAAGGAATGAAATACAAAATTTTAACTACTAAAATCACATGATACAATCAAAACTGCTCGATAGCAGCCACACTTGAAATAATTTCTTCTTATAGAGATATTATTATTAGTAAGGGTTTCTAGAATCATTATACAAGAATTTCAACTTGATATTTTTATTCTGTGCTTCAGCTGATTTTCTACTAGAGCTAAGCTAGTCAGTGAGGATCAAAAGTAGCTGAACTTTTGTACGAAATTTGACATATCGCCAGGTGAAAATCAAAACTTACAAAAATTTCTGTCACTACTCCTTAAAACCTTGTATCTTGTTAGTGGATTGATACCCATCTGTTAGTTGTGAAGCTTAGCTTTAGTGTAAAATCAACAATACTGTACCCACAAAACAGCATAGAGGCAACAAGTAATCACTTTACCAATCATTACAGACGAACTGGGTCATTTTGACCCTTCTGTATAACATTGGGTCATTTCGGCCCTTCTGTATAACGTTGGCCCACACACACACTGTCCGTTTTGATTGTTTTATTTAATAATGTATTTCCACAGCAAAAAAAGTTTTTTTTTGCAATTCGAAACATATTATCTATGCGATGTAGCAGTGAAACAATTAAAACTGTGTGTAAGTATGGGTCAATGTTATACGGAAGGGTCAAAGTTACCCCGATTGACAGTATATTGAGTAAAACAAGTAATATTAAAAAAATATATATGTTTGCAGCATCTATACTGATTTAATATCTTTGAAACTTTTCTAAGAGTGTCATCATAAAAAAATCACGGAAACTGTGTCCTATTACCAACTTACAAAAAAAAAACATACTATTAATTATGGCTATTGATTGAAATAGTATAAAAACCAAGCAACTTTCAAAGTAACTAAGTTAACAATACGCCAAATTCTTATATAATGATACGGTATGTAACTACAAATATTCGCAGAACATATATACAATCTATATGTATAAATTTCAATGCATAGACAAACGTACAAGGTTTTCAGAGATTCTTCATATACAAAAATGTACACACAGACTTTGCGTAACTTAAAAGCTTCGATGGTTTCAAAACGGGTCCTTAGGGCGGTAGTATGCGGCGACTTTTTGTATACAGTATTAGTATTGAATGCGAAATTTAAAGAAAATATTTAACCAACTAAAAATAGTCGGGTATGACATACAATAAAATGTGTCATTTTAAAACCGTGTACCTTGCACTTGTCCAATGACATTGTCCGAAATTGTAGCAACAATGCGATGTACAACGGCATTGCATTGTTAAGTTGCAATGGAATGTACAATTGCATTCCATTGTTGAATTACAACGCAATGTAAACTGCAGAGAACTCCTGACATACATGTTAGTAACGTAGGGAGTTATTTTTCTCTGTAGCTTACTCTACATTGTACAATGATATAGTTTAGGTGCAAACCAACATTGAATTTATACCCTTAGTAGACGCATTCCACCAGAACGTCTACTTTATCCAGCACTTGACGGCTGTGAGCTACACTAAAAACAAAGAAAGTCCAAGAATCCACCATCAATACAAAAGCCAAGATATAAAAAATTACATACCAAACATTTATTTTCTAACTTCTTTATAAGAATGAAAAGATAAGTGTCACGTGCCCGACATTCTAGCGGAAAACCCCTTTAACATACTTTTGGATTTTGCGTAGTTATAGCATATTTAAAAGTTAGAAAAGGTGTACAACAATACTTCTATTTGTAATTCCTACAAACGACTTGGGTAGGTATACTATTCAAGTTATACGCAGACAAGACAATGATATCGTGAACAATGCAGTTGTTCAGAAAGTATATTGCGTCGCTACAAGACCCGTTTTGACCTAACACATATATAATATGTAAAAAATTAGTCACCTAAATGTTAAAGCATTAGAATTGTAGGAAGGGTTAAATAATTGGAATTAAAAGAGACATAGTACTTAACATATTATGCGTTCGAAAAGTATATTTTATTGCTTAAACGAGCATTAAATCCAATATTTATTTTGGTATATCAATTATAGAAATTGAGTCTATGCGACATTATATCTAATGCCGGTTTGTGCAAAAAAATATATACCTTTGCAACATATAACATGAAACTCTTCACCTCAATCTATTATTTCAAATATAGCTATCTTGCTATATTATCATAGAAGCTAAGTAAACTAAATGAACGTCCGTTTTGTTTTTTTTTTTATTTATATTGAGCCTTTATCCGGGCCTTTTTTTGTACATCCCACTTTTTTTACATATTGGATACTTTTGGTATTTTCTACTCAGAATCATGAGCTATTTCGATCTGATTAGGAGAAAAAGGGTGTCCCAAAAAGTTCATATATTTTTTTGTTTTCCATTCCGTTACCGTTAAAGTAGGTTATATGGAAATAGTAATGGAATGGAACGAAAAAATATTGGGACACTTTACCAAATTAGATCGAAAGAGTTCGTGATGCTGTGTAGATAATACCTAAAATATCGACAATGTAAAAAAGGGGTGTACAACAAAAAATTAAATGACCCATCCACCATAGATGTCTGAAACATTCAGTTTCGTAATGTATGTGTATCAAAATATCCACTTTCCTTAGAAGTGCGTATGCCAGAGATTTCCATTTCATAAGTTCGTTGTTTTGTACCGGCGCCCTAGCTACTCCTAATAATCTAGGTTCCAAAGCGCCTTACGACGCTTCTCTTAACCTACGAATGTACTTTTTAAGAAAGTGGACAGTTTGAAAAAACCAAAGAACTACATATGTACATTTAGTTTACCCAGCTAGCAAAAAAACAAACTTGTTTCAAATATAAATGTACATGATAACTTACATACATACAAACGATTTCTACAGTAAGAAACGCATCAATCGGCACAGCGTATTTTATCGGAGACTGAAGTTCAAACAGATGTTTAATAGAAAGTTTGCGACATTCTATTCATGAGCAGCCTTAAGGCCTTGGTCTCCTATTAGACGTTGTACGCAGCGTGCAGCATTTTTACATACTAATAACACAATGCTTAGTATGGAAAGACGCTGTACGCTGTGTATAGCGTGTAATAGGAGACCCAGGCCTAAGTTTATCGTGTTTAAATATCAAGTATTTTACATTAAATTGCATACAATTTAGCTTTAGTGAAAGTCTAAAACCCTCGGCTATGGGTTCGAATCAAAGTGTAACCCCAAACCACAAATTTATACGCTGCGTAGAATTTCGTATGCAAATTTATTCATGTCTCCGATACAACACGCCGCACAGACAGACAAACATATACATCAACAGCAACGTAACCGAGCAACGATTTTTGGCATGAAGGCACGGGCGTTCGCTACGCCATCTTTGTGTGACAAGGAAATAACTACACCAACCGACTATAAATATATGTGACTCCGTCATATATACAGTCTGACTAAAAAGAGTAGAAATTAAAAACTGGCAATACTGTTAGTGTCGTCCCCTTCTAATCAATCTAAGAAAACGGGGACACTACAGTATTGCCACTTTTTATTTCTACTCTTCTTGGTCAGACTGTACAAAGGATTAGGTTGATTGATATAGATCCACTGAACTTCCAGTTACAGTCAGGTATTAAAATGGATTGGATTAACACAGGCTACTTTTTATCTCACATAATTGTGTGTTCCCGTGGGATGAGCGGGTAACACCGGGCAGCGCAGCTAGTATAGCATAATTCTGTAGTGTACTACTGTTTATGGTTTGTTTTGGTGGCAATTATATAAAAAAATATTTGTTTAACAAATCTAATAAAAGAATGTCATTGTTTGTACATACAATAGCCACGTTATCCATTTTAAAGTAACTGTACGTTTTAAATAGCAGACAATGATATTGTACATAAGCATAGTAATAAGCTAAGTGGATCAGATCTTTTTAAAAACGACTATTACCTCATGAGTGGTATAAGTAGTAAGGATTACCCGAGAAACAAATTGATGTAAAGCCACATATATTTGTAATCAGATAAACTAACGCATTTGGAACAAGCCAATATCAAATTCGAGACATAATCGATTGTACCAAAATTCTAACAAAAACATGATTTTATAGTCAAGTATAAGGCATTTTTACGTCATATGTCTATGCCTAAATTCAAACATAATGCTTCATTCAAAACGAAATATTCATCACCGATTTTATCCGAACCTTTATGGGAGATAGTAAAATGAGTGAATCAACTTCTTAATCCATACTGTTGTTATAAGGAAAAAACTTTTTTTTACTTTTTCCTCTCGTCACATAGATAGATTCACGCAAATAACATCAATTCGAAACTTTGCATTCGATAACTGTCCTGCTCAAAAATGTATTTTAAATTACAAACGGTATCTTCTGCTCTGCTGACAGACAAGCTTACACAAGCGACCTCTAGCGGCAACCTGACGATACTTCTACAGAGTTGACATTGTGTAATTTTCATGATTATTTCATTCATCCTATGAAAGTGTGAAACATGGTAAGGCTTAAAGGTCGCATTCAAATGTATTCGTTTTAAATAGATTCTTGTTATATAAAAAACTTCGTCATTGTACAGAATCATTTGTCATTCTATATGAGCAAATGTACAACCGCATTGTATGTCTGTCCATTACAACAGATATTTACTTCGTTTATTGGAATCCCTATTTATATGAAAATACAGTCAAAACGCAAATTGGAAACACTATTTCATTTCAATTGCCATAGATACTAACAGAACTTCTAGGGGGTAAATTAAACGACGAAATAATCATGAAAAACCTTGACACTGCCTCCTTAGCAGAAATAAATGATCTAATATACGAATAAGTATAAAAAATACCTGTGAATTACGTATGTAATTTAAAAAAAGATGTACTTAGAAACCAATATATAGATTATTTTCTAAATGACTTCTTCCATTTATCGTTTATACTAAACGAAAATATTTAAATTGAGATTACATATGTAGATATCGGAATTAAAGGAGTTATAGGTAGAGGTTGCTATATCGATAATCACTTATCGATGCTTTTCCCCTACACTAGTGATCGCTCCTAGCTTCGTTTGTAAGTGTATATTTTATTTGCAAGTATTTTCAAAATAACAATATTTTGATGAAATAATCAAAATGATCGCTACTAGGTTATGAGCGCTACGATATTGTTATTATACAAACCTCAGATAATTCAGTAGAAAAGGATATTTTAATAGAATAGGTAGAAAATATATATTATACCTAGAAATTGGATATAAAACAATTATCAGGCGTTTTTTTTTTAAATTAAAGAACAGGTTTAAGTTACAATTTAGTTTTATTTTCATTATAATTCAGTGAATAAAGGATTTTGACCTTACAAACGGTCCGGTAGTTTTGAATTTTTTAAATGTTGTCTAGGATGGTTAGTCAGTGCTTAAAATGCAAAATGCACAATTCCCCCCCCCTCCGCGCCCGCCACCATATTGAAAAAACCGGCACTCTCTTCATATTTTTGCTCATATCTTCCTTTAGGAGCATTTTAGCTAAAAGAAAGCTTTGACAATATTATAGAGAGTTAAATTTACTACATTTTCCATTTTATATTTTGTTTCTAGGACAGATAGTTACGGAGATATGCACATTTAAAAAAACTTAAGAAATTGCAATTTCCGAGTCAAAAACAAACTTCTGGATTATATCTTCGTTTAGGAGCATTTTAGCTAGAACAGTGCTTGGGCAATTTTGTAGAGAATTAAATTTACTATAATTTACATTTCAAATTTTGTTTCTAGGACGGATAATTACGGAGATATGTAAAAAATAAAGTCACGTTTTCCGAAAATGTATGTAAAAATGGACATGAGTTTTAATAAGCAATTATATTTCCTACATGTTTTAATTTGTCCTAGACTAGTCCATAACTGAATGACAGCGTTCTAAACCAAGAATTTTGAGAAATTTTCGGAAAATTCGACTTTTCCTGTTTTTTAAATGTGCATATCTCCGTAACTAACCGTCCTTGAAACAAAATTTGAAGTGTAAATTATAGTAAATTTAATTCTCTACAACATTGCCCAAGCTTTGTTGTAGCTTAAATGCTCCTAAACGAAGATATAATCCAGAAGTTTGTTTTTCAGTAGGAAATTGCAATTTTTTACGTTTTTTTAAATGTGGCTATCTCCGTAACTATCTGTCCTAGAAAAAAAATATAAAATGGAGAATGTAGTAAATTTAACTCTCTATAACATTGTCGAAGCTTTTTTCTAGCTAAAATGCTCCTAAAGGAAGATATGAGCAAAAATATGAAGCGAGTGCCGGTTTTTTCAAAATGGCGGCGGGCGCGGGGGGGGGGGGGGGAATTGTGCATTTTGCATTTTAAGCACTGACTAACCATCCTAGACAACATATCAAAAATTCAAAACTACCGGACCGTTTGTAAGGTCACACATAGTACTTAAGTCCCTATTCACCGTATTATTATTTATTACAATACAATTAGAATTTACAAACAAATCTTGGCGCAACCATTATTAGCATAGCAGTAAAGCATCGATAAGTAACTTTATCGATATAGCGACCCCTACCTGTTTCTCTCAATATTCCAATGTCTGATCATATTTCTTTAATTTTACATTGTAAACAGTAAAGCACAAACTTCATACCATGTACTGTTAAAAGTACAATTTGATGCACATTTTCCATCAACGAAACAAGATTGACGGGTTAAATAATAATAATCATTTGCCCAGATTTTCTTACACTTTTTAATATATTAGTAAACATCAGAATGCCTTCGAGTTAAACATTGCCAAGCAATCGTCCCTAACTTATCCATAAGAAATATTTTAGACTAAAGATTTTTTAATTCGGTACAAAATGGTGTTATATTATGACTGTTCCAGTGACGGGCCGAGAAGGTAGCATGCTCAAACTATTGAAACCCGATGTCCTTTAAAATGCATATATATAACATTTAAAGAATTCAATAAAAATCAATACATTTACTATGGATGTTTGCTACAATTGGAAACAATGGTATACATCGAAGGGTTATCTATTTTTATCATTTATTGACCGTCTATTTTGTTATGATGTTTATAATTTGTAGGTACGTTTTAGTCACAATAGCATTTTAATGACGTCACAATGAATTAGATGTGAACTGTCAGTTTAGCAACGCACACTAAAATTTATTGACTAAATGATCCATAAAACTTTAAATAATACATAAGGACTACGAATTCATGAATTATGATTTCTTCTTGATTTAGTAAAAGATCCCATAACTTATGACGTGCCGACAGTTTCCAAAATTGCGTAACATTTTACTTGGAAAGTTCTTGTAAATATATTTCTCAAAATTTCCCACTTGAAATATTCTTTTAAATTCTTGTGATAGTTTCCAGTTTCCGGAAATATTGTAAGCTGTGTGCCTTTCCTTGCTTAGCTTTGGTACATTTTCGCAACTTGCCCATCCGTACCAATAACCTAAATAGCATGCTACCGTCACGACCGACTAAAATAGGGATTAATCATTAGGAAGATTCATGTCTATATTATGAGATGTATGTAGAAAACTATATTTTAATTTTAACATCTAGATTTGACGTTAAAAATGACTTTGTAAAGGTTTTAGATACTAACACTCCATTTCAGTTCAAGTAGTTTTAAATACAAAATAGGTATCAAGATTTTTCGTATCGTTTCTATGATAATATTTAAAACTTTACTGACTGAACGAGTTGAGAAATTCTGGAAGTGCGTTCAAAAACTATTCAATAAGTTACAGAGTTATTGCCTACCAACGTACATAATTTTATACATCGCACTAGACACTGCCAATCCTAAGCCGATACTTTTACGGGTCAATATTGGATGACATCGTTTAATTCTTAGTATCCACATATATATTAAATCACCAGTAAAAAAAATGGTTTCACGAAAATCTGATAATTTCTTACTAAATATGTACTATATAAAGTACAAATTCACAGAAAAAATGAACGGAAGTAATAAGTTATAATACTTATTAGAAACTATCAAATGAACACGATTAAATCAGTGTGATGCCAAATATAATATTGGTAGATTATTTTTTGTAATGTCATCCAATATCACCCCGGAACCACATCTATTAAAAATACAATTCTGTACAAATCTATAGACGCGCGCATCCCCCTTGCCATACGAAAATGGTTTTTAAATAAATTAACATGTCTTTTCTTTACAATAATTCATGATATACAACATTTTATATTTACCAACATTTAACAAAATTTCGTCTAAAAGCTTTTCAACTGACGTAACATATTGACTCAGTACGTGGTTCGTGTAAGATTTCCTTTTTAATTTTAAGGTTAGATATTAATAACGTGCCATACAAATCATTTTATGCCTATGCAACGGACGCTTGTTCTTTATAAAGGACATGCCATTTTAATGAATGACTTATTTTTTAACAGCTCACTCGCATGTTTTATTTAAACAATTTGTTAGTTGATAAATATAATATCTTGTATATTTAAAACACCACAAACAATCATAGTCCTTAACGAAATATGAATAGTCGAAATATAAAGGCACCATTGATCTACGCGAAATAATCATAGCAAATTCACAAAGACCTTTAAAATTGCTAGTTACATTCTCATTCATTAGAAAATCAGTCACAAATGTTATTTGACGAATCGTTAGTCCGTGAATTTGTCAATTGTCTAAAGTATATGTCAAATTGGATAACATAGTGTTAGTAAACTTAGTACGAGTCCGCTGTAGATCAAAAGCGCAACGGATCAGTATCACATAAATGAATAATGACAAGGCTTGCCCCCTCGCTCGTTGACCGACCCACTGACTCGAGTGGCGAGTGATTGTTACGTTTTATAAAATATTACAGTTAAAGGAACCTTGGAACTTTACTGATTGATTTTCTGAATTTTTTGATCCTTTTGACAATGTCCAATCAATGAAACATTTTTTATTTTAAAATAGATCGAATTTTTTTGTCATCAATTTAAGGATTCAATCACACAAGTGTATTTTAATATTACTAATCAATCGCTTGATACTTTTATAAATCATAATAGTTCATGGTTGAATTAATCAAATTCATCATTCAGTATGCACGTTTCGGTCGCGAGTAACGCTATAAATAAACCTTTTTTTGCAATAACAAAAGCTTTATTTACGGCGCTAAACGCAATAACATACATGTACAATCGTTAAAATATTAATCAATTGTACTTGTCCTTTGTATGGGACATCTCTGAAAGCTCTTAATAACATTCATAGCGCACATGCTTCATAAGCTCTTATACAGTTTTTATACAGCTTAAATTAGAGTTATAATAGCTGTATATGCCCTTATAAAACCTGTTTGCTACCTGGGAGGTTATCGTACTATGTCTATAATAGGTAATAAAGATCTGCAAATTCTCAAGCTCAAACGTAACAATCAACTCACCACGTCCCCGCACGGTAACGTCGCTGGACGTAGTGCCGCGGCACGTCAGTCGCCGGTCTGCGTGGCGCGGGAGGTGGTGTGCGCGCGCCGGCGCCGCCGCTACGTGGCCGCGGGCCGGCCGGCCTCGTCGCGGTGCTTGCTTATGTACACCTGCCGACAAACACGATACCAATCATCATCGTCCATTAACAAACTAACAAATATTTCAGACTAATCTTGTTAGTAACTAGCATACAAATACAAATACAAGTACTCTTTATTGCACACCTTATAAAATATACAGGAGAAATACAATGCAAGAAATTACAATTAGAAGTAAACAGCAGGCGATCTTATCGCTAAAGAGAGATCTCTTCCAGACAACCTTTGGGTAGTGGAGAACTTGAAAAAATAAGATTTAGCATAATGCTTAAGTATTTGCATCTGTGGCATACCTCACCTAAATAACGCCATTATCACCAATCCTCCGCCACCCGCATTTTCCTGATTCCACCGAATTTCACCAGAACATATTCCACCTTATGGGAGGTCTCTGATAGTTTGGAACACACATCTCTTACGGAGCGACGTTGGGTAATTTAAGCTAGATTTAATTCTAAAACACTAAATTTAATTGCTAAATTTAATTGTCCGACTAAGTACGAAAATGTATGCGAATGAACTTGCGACAATGTGACTGGTCATAAACATGCGTTTTGGTTAGTTAAGATACAAAACGCTGGCTCAATATTTCAGGTGCACACAGTCTTATTATAACTACCAGTATATCTCACGTAAAAAGAGTGATCTGAAACTCATTGCGCTGTAGTCTTATACTGTAACTTGGATCCTGTAAAATTGAGCCAGCAACATGTTTAATTTTATGAGCGAAGGAAACGGGGCTGAGTTTTTGCCCCAAACGACCCAATATTACCCTACTCTCTAACACATACCCATTACCCACCCATGTCACACAATATCGCTGTGTAGCTGCCGTTAGTTGGTGATGGAAGAAGAAACGCCTCTACAATTCGTTTTCAGTCAGCGCATTTTGTTACATACATCGAACGAGAACACCACGAGAGTAGTGTACTATTGGGGCTTCTAGATCACGCTAGAGATACCAGCACGAACCTGCAACAACCGACACTTGCTAACGGAGAGGTGCTTTAAATGCGGCTGCATTCTCTCCTCGCCTAGCGCGAACGTGAACGCCACCATGCAGAAGATGGCCGCCTTGCGAACTGCTGAGTTCTGGTGGTCAGCCAACTGAAAACATAAGGATACATTGATCATCATATTTGTTTATTGAGGTTTAGCGCAGGACAAAAATGTCTTAATGATAAATGCGTTATGACTTGAACTGTATCAGGGCTGTTAGTGAGGGCTAATCAAGCCTTGTGTGGGAGTATAACCCGCTAATAGGATTATCTCCGCGCCACATGAGTAACGATAAATACGTATATTTGGCGTGGCCTTGGAGGGATGCAATATTTTTTTTTGTAAGTGTTGAAATTTGGTATTCTCAGGAGATAGTCTGCATAGGAATAGGCTAATTTATACTAAGCTACAAAGTTTATGGTTTATGGTGCACTTTAGCGATAACACCGCCTATTTTCTACCATTGTTGATTTTTAGATTTTTCATGTAATATTTTTCAACCATTGATAAGAGCATAGCATAAAGATAGATTGAAATGGGTGATCTGGCGCAAGAGTCCGGGAGTCGAACTCGGTACCTCTGGTTTACCAGTCCAGCATGTTAACCTCTCCACCACCGTAACGCCAGAAAAACATATGGTATTACCAAATAAGAGAAAAATACAATCGTTAAAAAGATTGTATAAAAGGGTGGATCAACTTTTTCTTGTTGTTAGTCTGTCCCGTCACCCAGGAGACAGTAGTGATTAAACTTCTTAAAAAAGTGTTTATAATTTATAATATCGGCATTTTCAAGAGATAGTCTAAATAAGAATGGGCTTAAAATTGCTGCAATTACATAGTTTTTGCTGAATATCATCGCCGAAAATCGTAGTTTTAGAGAGTAAACCAGGGGACAGTTCCTTTTCTATTTCTATTTGATTGTAAGGATCGTTGTAGGTAGTCGCAAGAATTGTTTATTTTTAATTATTTTTTTCTCTCTGTAATTAGTTACTTTAGATTAAGTTAAGTATTTATGTACCTTTTTGCCAACCTGTCCAATATTTGTAAAAATGCTGTTGCACATCTGCCATTGAGGTGCGGGCTAGAAGTGCTTCTAGTGTTGAGTGATAATTTTTACATGTAAAGCCTTGTACATACTTTGTTGGTGTGTCGAATAATAATAAATAAATAAATAAATAGACATCACCATGGCAACAAACAACAGAAAAATTGGGCAAGTGAGAGTCGGACTCGCGCACCGAGGGTTCAGTACAAACACTTTTCATCCTTAAGTGGTTAAGTTAAGTTTGCACCTGGTATGTATAGCGCCCCATACAAATGAGGTGCAAAGTTAACGCAACCAACCCGTTTGTTGTATGGGAGCCCCCTTAAATATTTATTTTATTTTATTTTTAGTATTTGTTGTTATAGCGGCAATAGAAATACATCATCTGTGAAAATTTCAACTGTCTAGCTATCACCGTTCTTGAGATACAGCCTGGTGACAGACGGACGGACGGACGGACAGCGAAGTCTCAGTAATAGGGTCCCGTTTTTACCCTTTGGGTACGGAACCCTAAAAATGTCGAGACCTGTGAAACTCCGTCCATGAGTTGTGAGACGATGTCGTCGGTGAGCTCGTGGCTGCGCGCCTTGGCCACCTCGGCCGCCAGCTTGAGCGCGCACAGCGACGTGGGGTAGCCGCGCGTGCGGATCACGGGCTCCAGGACACATCACCATGGCAACAAGCGACAGACAAATGTTATGAGACCTGCGAGACCCCGTCCATGAGTTGTGAGACGATGTCGTCGGTGAGCTCGTGGCTGCGCGCCTTGGCCACCTCGGCCGCCAGCTTGAGCGCGCACAGCGACGTGGGGTAGCCGCGCGTGCGGATCACTGGCTTCAGGAGCGCCAGCACCTGTGCAAATTAAACAATATACAAATACAAAATGATTTACTTACACCAAATTCAGTTGGAACAATATAAGTTTCTGTCAAAAATGACATTTTAGTGGCAAGCTTTTATAGCCGACTGTACTTTTCTTTGGATCAAATGCTCACTGAGACGATTCTAAAGAGCCCAAGCTCGGTAGGATTGCTTTTTCTATTATAGAGTTCCTATGGCCACCTTCCGGCTCCATCATCAGATCAGCCCCATGGTACCATATTATTGTATTGTCATCAAAGTTAAGTAAGTATGCAAAATTTCAGCTCAATCGGTTGACGATATCTGCTTCAAAATTGAGTTGCAAGATTTCACCCCAACAAACATACTTTAAACATACCATGCAAGTTACATAAAAGCTTTAAAATGTGTCCGTCAGTGACCAAACTAGGCTGAGCCTGTATCTTGGCCATCTGCGAGTCCGGTTAACATATGCGGTTTACACAATAGTAGGCAAAAAATTAAGCAAAAATAACTATTATTAATTAATTAAAATTCTATGAGTGTGAATGCGTGTGCGTGCGTGTGTAAGTTTGTGTGCGTGTGTGTGTGTTTGAATATAAATATTAACGGACAATCTTATAGAAATCGACTTAGTCCCAAACTAAGAATAGCTTGTACTATCCTCTATAACGCCGGCTCAGTAGGCATGTGCATTACAAATTGCACCAACCGCGTCAACGTAAAAACATGTTATTAATATCTTTCCTTTATTTCATGATATGATCTGCCATACAATGCTTTATAAGAAAAATGTCTTTAATATGTGCATTGACATTTACAATCGCATTCCCAATGATATAAGGTCTATGGAAGGAAATAGTTTTAAAAGAAATTTAAATATATGGCTGCTCGATGGATGTTTCTACAGTGTAAAAGTTTTTCTCGAGACATGTAGAATATGGTAGAATTAGGCTATTGACATTATATTATACATTTAATATTTCATAATCAATTAGTGTCTCCTTAGTTTACTTTTATTTATAAAAATTTGCATGCCTGTATGTAGGCTGAATACATGGTACTTTAATTGTATTTAACACCTATAACACTGTATTCTTGGCAAATAAATCTTTGAATCTTTGAATATATTGATTTATTTTTACAAACTTTTATCTAACCTATATTTGTTCGGGTGGAATCTTGCAACTCAATTTTGAAGTAGATATCTTCAACCGATTGAGCTGACATTACACCTACTTCACTTTGATGACAATATAATGATATAGTACCATGGGGCTGGTCTGATGATAGAGCCCGAAGGTGGCCCTAGGAAGTCTGTAATCGATTAAAGCAGTCCTACCGAGTTTGAGCTCTTTAGAATCGTATCTGTCTGAGACCGACACGATTCTAACCGACTTTAACTTATATCGCTGACTTGTTGCTGCTTTATAGTAACAACATAATAAGGAAACTTCAATCACTCATACAAAAATATAATTTATGGAATACAATTGTTATTTGATTAAATCGTAGTTTGTCGTAATAGTATATTTAAAACACTTCCGATTTTATTAAGTTCATACAGGTAACAAGGGAATCGGGGAGTATTATAATACACCACCTGGCAACGCAGAAACAGTGATGACGTCAGCTAGCATATCTTGCCGCGACTTCGCTTGTCGCACGACTCACTGTCACCTGTCTTGCTCGCACGGTATTGAAAGGAAAGTGACAGATCAAAGAGTCGCGTGTACTAGCTGTTTAAACTAGGTGGTTTTTAGTCTGTGTTGGATGGACACAGACTGAAAACCATTGAGTGAAAGGTTGTTAGTCAATAGTCACCTGAGCGGCCGGCAACGCGTGAGCGACGTGCGGCAAGCCGTGGTCCACAGCCCGCATCACTTCTTTACTAAGCGCGCCGTAGGCATTGATGAGTTTGAGTAGAATCAAGTCGAAATAGTCCAGCCATTGCGGTCGTGTTTCCGGTCGGCGACAGAGCCAGATGAGGACTTTGACTGCTTCGGCGGCGGCGCGCTCGTTCGCTGTCGCCCAACCTGGGAAAATGAAATTAGAAAATATTAAAAATTTATGTACAAACGTCAAAGTCTGTGTTTGAAAGACAGCCGATGTTGTTAAGAACCAATGCACTATTAGGGACGTAGCATATGACGATTTATTGCGGGGATTCAGTAGCGATGCAGTCGCAAAGAGGTCGTGATACAGTCGCTACTATCATCATCTGTATGCAACGTTAATATCAGGATACAGTTACGCGTCAGCACCGATACAGTCGCGACTCAGCATTGATACAGCCGCGATACAGTATCGAAACGATGCAGAATTAATCCATTCATCCTCCACTCTTCCTACACCCGCGCGTTAAAATCAATGCTAAATCTTTACAATCGCGCGTTTGTATCGTTACTACATCGCTTCTGACGCGCGTTGCAAATGCGACAACGGGGCATATCGTCGGGGATAGTGCAATACCGCGTAAGTAACAAGTGTAGATACGAATCAATATTCAAACAAATGCCAAGTATTTTATTGAAATGAGAACTTTATTGACAGCTGTTATTTACGCGGTATTGCAGTATCCCCGACGATATGTCGAGTCGCGTAATCATGAATCGCGGGACTGAATCGCTACAAAAAGTCGCCGCCCTTACAGATAAGGCTACTCTACTCCGTCCAGCGTCGAGCTTAAGCTGTATATAAGTGAGAACCTTAACAACTTTGTTTATAGTTATAAATGGTGGAATTTTTTGCAGTACGGTTTCAACAAGTTTTTTTTTAAAGCAGTACAACTGACGCTTGGCCCAAGCGAGACTACTAACTAAGATGTTATTTAAAAAGTAAATAAAAAAGGTATATTTATGTACTTATTAGATTTTCTGTTAAATTTGAAACATATTTATTAATAGTTGCAGTGCTCTGCAGGGTTTCATAGCGAAATAAAATTCTGTATCGTGCATCTTATGTAACCTATGAAAGCAATAAATAAACTGATAACTAATAAATAAAAAGAATATGAGGGGATTTTTGCGGTACGATAAAGAATTAAAATTTGTTTTTTTTTTTCAAACAGTACAACTGACGCTTGGCCCAAACGAGTCTTTGCTATTTAATAAAAGACATATTTCGGATAGTTTACCTGAAGATTGTTGTGCATTAGAAGCGTTTTCCGAGTTCTCCTTGTCGCCGGTGCTTTCGTCAACTGCTAGCGTGGCCAGCGCCACTCGCACTATGTTCCTGTCAACGAAAATTGCATATTTAGAGTGGCGTCAGCGTAGATTGTAATGTAGGGTGAGGGGCTTTGTAAAAGCTGTACATGCCCAAACATTATGAGAATTCTCTTCCAAGGGGATAAGAGCGAAATGGCTGAAATATGTATTTTTTACGTTTCCAACCTTTATATATTTTGCGAAAAAAGAATAATTAAAACTGACTGAAAAACAAAACTATATGATAATTGAACCCGTTCACAAAAATTTAAGATAAATCGGTAGACAAATACAGCGTGTAGGCGAGAACAGCCGGAAATCTGGACATCCAGATATACGAAAGAATGTTTGACCAAGTAGAAAATTGACGGGATGGTTACTGGACAAATGCTTTTACAGTGTTAAGGATTACTTGAATTATAAAAATGTTTGACATGTGCAATTATTGTAAAATTATTGTAATATTAATTAATAATACCAAATTGAAATGTTATTTTAGCCTATTTACACAAAAATATTTGTATGCATGCTTGCATGCTGAATACGAGGACTTTTATATTATACCTTAAGACCATGTATATAACTGTATTCTGACAAATAAATAATTTTGAATTTGAATTTGTAGATGAAGGATACTTAGGAGGGAGGTGTAGTGTATGCCTCAGTTACAGTTAGTAACTTAGTTGTTTACAGCAACAACATATATTGTTTGACTGGGCAAATACTTAATAAATACCGATGTAACACAAATTTTAAGGTTCTTTATTTTATACTCGTTGATCCGACAATATACTTATCATAATCAACCAAATGGACTTTTCATAAAGAACCCTATCTCATCAGTCATCATACAACACTGGAAAGACGAATCGCTTGCTAGAACAATGAGAAATAGTAGTGTAATACTGGGGCTTCTAGATCACAAGCCGATGGGAACTATAATTTAAGTTAATCTCTCAAAAAATATTAAAAAAAATATTTTATGTCAAAAGCATATTATACAGTAGAGGACTATCTGACAGACAAAAATGCATGGCCTGAACTAGAAACCGAGTAACTGACTCCTTCTTAGATTGTACCTGACTAGTTTAAGGGACACAGTTCTAATAAGAAAGCAAATGTACATAAATTGTGATAAACCGTCAATCTAGTTTCTATTTTATTCTTACACTTTTCCTCATTCATATCTTAGAATAAACTTTTAATATGTTTTCTTCGAGAACTACGTTATATTACTATAATAGTTAAGTACTTATCCTTTCTGGAAAAATGACTGACTGTTGAGTTTCTTTCGGCATTTCTTCTCAACAGTGGTCTCCTCTTGTGAAATGCCGGTAGACTCAGACATGTAAAAGTGCCCTTGTGGCGTACTTGCAGAATAAAGTTAATTATTTCATTAATTGGACACGGTGGCTTACTTGAAATATTCGCATGGTTTCCTACAGTCCCCGTATTTGAGTATCTCGTGTGTGGCCAGGAGCAGCCGCTCCCACTGCTCGGGCGGCGCGTTGCTCGTGTCCAATTGGCATAATGCTTCTAGCACCTCTTGTTCGCGTAACCCGGCTGAAATTACAAGTCATAATCACTACATAGTATAAAACAAAGTCGCTTCCGTCTGTCTGTCCCTATGTATGCTTAGATCTGTAAAACTACTCAACGGATTTTGATTCGGTTCGCTTCGGTGCGATTATTTTGTTCTGCATATCATTAACTAGCGACCCGCCCCGGATTTGCACGGGTGAAATGCTGATACTAAGTACTATACTATATTATCCATGTATTATACATACAGGGTGTTTGGTGGCTAGATGCAAAGGTTTAAGGAGGTGATAGAGGAGGTATTTTTAAACATTTCTAGCCATATATGTCTTAGACGAAATTTGATATTTTTTTTTTTAAATTGAAATTTTAAGAATTTTAGAAAAATACCCAGAATTTGGTAGAAACGAGTTTAAAGTGCCCGAATACGCGTTATTTTGTACACACTATCTTTTGTTTCTGATAGTTTAATGTATGTCGGACCAAATAAAGCCACTTTTAAGTGTATTTATGGCCTCTAAAACCAAATAAAGGCATATGAAACTTTAAAAAAAAACGTAGGTTGACACGAGCATAATTTTGATGTGCCATAAAAAAAAATTAAAAAAAATCTTTGAATTGTTCAAACACTTTTAAAAACATGCCTATTTATTGTTCTTTCTTTAAAGGTATCAGTCATTCACATCGCTTGCCAAATCTCTGAGTTAAGAGCTAAATACCAAAGTTAGGGAGCACTTCCTAAGAATTCCAAATCCCCGTACTAGTCTTGAAATTTTACTTTAAGTAGGTACCTAGCTAATAAATAACGTGTAAAAAATAAAACAAAAAAGTTTGTTTTAATTAATTCATTCTAAGCTAATTCTTTTTTATAAATTAAATAAAAATGAATAAATAGCAAGTACCATTTTCCACAATACACCAAAGTCCGAGGAGGATTATAAAAAAGCTCTAAACTAAATACCATAGCTTTAAATTTGGAACACGTTATTTTAAGAATAAGAATTTTCAAATTTGGAATTTTATGAATTGCCTTTTTTTTAAGTTTTCACGATAGCCAATTGCAAATTTAGTTCTTCTATGAAAATTTAACAAACGGTTGACGCGGTTTTCATTTTGTAATTAAACATTATGAACCTAACATGGGTGCATCACAAACCACATTTTCTGTCCCGATCAAAGTTCTGCCAATAACTCCAGCCCTCTTTTTAAAATCTATCATTTGGACACAGATGAGTCAAAGTTTTCAAGAGAGGGGATCACACACTTTTATAACCTTCATGAATGGGCTGACAAGGACGCAAATCCTCATTGGAAGAAGCAGGTCTCCTTTTAAAGAAGTTTTCAGTTAACGTGTGGGCTGGAGTTATTGGCAGAACTTTGATCGGGCCAGAAAATGTGGTTTGTGATGGGTGATGTTAGGTTCATAATGTTTAACTACAACATGTAAACCGCGTCAACCGTTTGTTAAATTTTCATAGAAGAACTAAATTTGCAATTGGCTATCGTGAAAACTTAAAAAAAAGGCAATTCATAAAATTCCATATTTGAAAATTCTTATTCTTAAAATAACGTGTTCCAAATTTAAAGCTATGGTATTTAGTTTAGAGCTTTTTTATAATCCTCCTCGGACTTTGGTGTATTGTGGAAAATGGTACTTGCTATTTATTCATTTTTATTTAATTTATAAAAAAGAATTAGCTTAGAATGAATTAATTAAAACAAACTTTTTTGTTTTATTTTTTACACGTTTTTTTATTAGCTAGGTACCTACTTAAAGTAAAATTTCAAGACTAGTACGGGGATTTGGAATTCTTAGGAAGTGCTCCCTAACTTTGGTATTTAGCTCTTAACTCAGAGATTTGGCAAGCGATGTGAATGACTGATACCTTTAAAGAAAGAACAATAAATAGGCATGTTTTTAAAAGTGTTTGAACAATTCAAAGATTTTTTTTAATTTTTTTTTATGGCACATCAAAATTATGCTCGTGTCAACCTACGTTTTTTTTTAAAGTTTCATATGCCTTTATTTGGTTTTAGATGCCATAAATACACTTAAAATGTGGCTTTATTTGGTCCGACATACATTAAACTATCAGAAACAAAAGATAGTGTGTACAAAATAACGCGTATTCGGGCACTATAAACACGTTTCTACCAAATTCTGGGTATTTTTCTAAAATTATTGAAATTTCAATTAAAAAAAAAATATCAAATTTCGTCTACGACATATATGGCTAGAAATGTTTAAAAATACCTCCTCTATCACCTCCTTAAACCTTTGCATCTAGCCACCAAACACCCTGTATAAACCTTCCTCTTTAATCACTATCTATTAAAAAAAAATTGCATCAAAATCCGTTCCGTAGTTTTAAAGATCTAAGCATAAGTTCATTTCTTACCACCTCAATTAGAAGAAATAGGATACAATAATTATAGTAACGCTGGAATAAAGTACATTCAAGAATCTAGTGATAAATTAGTAAAGCTAAAAGTCGAGATATCCGTTTTTTAGAAATGCACTGTAAAATATACTTACATTTAGTTATCAAGAATCCGTTTTCATCAGTCTCGTATGGTTTCATTTTATCTCGACCCAGCGCTGAGTTGTAGTCTCTGAAAAATTAATTATATCCTTATAATTTTGTATCATATTGTACTAGCTACGCCCCGGGGTGTTACTCGAGTTCGGGATGAAAAGTGTCTATGGCCATACAAAAAAATATCAAAATTGGTCCAACCAGTTGGAGCGTGAAGAAGTAACAAATATCACAAACACACTCACAAACTTTCGCTTTTATAATATTCGTGTGATTTACTATATGGGTGGATCAACTTGTTCTTGCTGTTATTCTGTCCCGTGACCCAGGGGACAATAGTGATTAAACGAAAAGTGTTGATAATTTATATTACTGGTATTGTCAGGAGAGTCTTAAATCACAAAGCTTTTGCTAAATATAACCACGGAAAATCGTATTTAAAAAAGTGACCCAGGGGACATCGCCATGGCAACGAGTGGCAGAATAAAGTTGATTGAACCACATGTGTACGCTAAACATACAGTGTGGCCCTAGTGAATTCGCTCGAAGGACAAAAGAAAAGATCTGATACATTTGCTACTCGATTGAGAGAAGATCGAGGCCTGTGTCCAGCAGTGGTCGTCCTATTGCTGAAATGATTATGATGATGATGATGATGATGATGAAGCTCACCCGTGTGGTAAATCTAAGCGGTGATGTGCGGGCACAGGAGACGACTCTTTAGTGCTGTTGGCTTCCTCGGAGCTGTCCGCCGACGCCGCGCGTGCGCTCTCACTGAACAAATTAAAAAAAAACATCTTTTATTCTATTTTATTTCAAAATACTATGTTGTAATGTGATGATGTAAAGAAAAATTAAATTGGCCTCATACGTGGCCACACCGGGACTCGAACCCAATTGCCTCTTTTATATTACTATCACAATTATGTTTTTCGAAATTATTTTTTAATGTCGGTAATTAATATTCTTGTATTCGAGAATATCTAATATTCGAGCTCATCACTGAAATCTTTGCGCTTGCCGGGATTCGAACCCAGGACCATCGGCTCAGTAGGCAGCTGCACTACCACTGCGTAAGTAAATTCAATTGGTTTTTACATTTTTTTTCATACTACGACGGTGACAAACAAGCATGCGGCCCGTTTAGTAGTTACCGCCGCTTATAGACGCTTGCGACGCCAGGAGCATCACACGCGGGTTGCCGACCCTTTAAGAACCTACTGACTTCCCTCTCGTTGAACTCAATACTGTAGCCCCCGATAAATAACCTCAGCAACTGAATTTCATTGAACTTACCAACGATCAAGTAATTTTTCAAACAACATTGGTCCAAACGATTAGGATTTGGGAATAATAAAAAATAAAAATAAAATCAAACAACCCCAGACAAATCGATCTAGTCCCAAATTAAGCTCAAGAAGGCTTGTGTTATGGGTACTAGAACACGATGTACATACTTATTAAGCACAAATATTCGAGTTCATCACACAAATATTTGCCCTGGCCGGGATCCGAACCCGGGACTACCGGCTCAGTAGGCGGGTCTACACAAACTGAGCGAACCGCTTCGTCAAAAATAATAATTTAGTACGGATACTTACGCGTTATAATGTCCATTGGGTACTCCGTTCATGCCCTTATTAGAGAGAGTAACGTCCGACATCTGACTTATGCCGGAGTCCTTGCTCGACATGTGGTTGCCGCACTCCGCTGTAACAATATTGATTGACACATTTTTACTCTGTACTTTCACCCGATTGTTAACAGGTTAACACCTGTTAACTCACCCGATTGTTAACAGGTTAACAATCGGGTGAGTTATCATGTTATAAGAAAACAAGAAATTACACTCCGGCTAGCAACACTTGCTACGTCACTGGTAAGTTGCCGCTTTATAGTAATAAAATAAATATAAGGAAAATATTTATAGTCATAATAAATGATTTAAAACACTCAATCACTCAGTCCGGAGTGTGACAATTACTCTCTATGTATGTGCCATTGCCCCATAGTACAATGCTATACCATAGTACCAACGCAACATACCCATGGTAGGTTGTAAATGCTGTTTTTGATAAGCATACTCGTGGTTTTAGGTGCACGCATGATTTGACGCCTACTGCGTCTAATTCGTGCAGTCTAGTGTGCACCGTTAACCCAGGGTATGGTGTAGGCTGACTTACCGTTGGCGTGTTGCGCGGTGTACGTATGTATCTCTGTAGTTGTACGTCGGATTCGGGAGTACACATCGTCTGAACTTGGGGTTGCTGAGGAGGTTCGTAGTGGGGAGTCGCTGCCCGCTGCAAACGGAAACAGTGCATCATTGACGTGATAATGATGAACGAAAAACCGGCCAAGAGCATGTCGGGCCACGCTCAGTGTAGGGTTCCGTAGTTGTTCATCCTTCACAAGAGACGGGCTTAAAACAGCGGTCTTAAGCCCGAGGTTTAAGTTACGAGAAAGATTTCAAGTTCTGTAAAAAGGTCTGGAAGGTGCTGGAAGTCAACTTACGTCCTTTTAAAGAAAATTATGAAATTTTGCGATAACTCAAAAACGGATGAACCGATTTTGTTCAATATAGTTTTCATTAAAAGTACTTATAAGGCCTCATTTTCATGAATTTTTCCATATTTTTTTGACCCGTGGTTGAAAAGTTAGAGGGGGACACAATTTTTTTTTTGGAGCGAATATTTGCAAAACTACTGACTTTATCAAAATGTAATGTTTACAGACCCCTATTATTTTTAACAGACCTATTTAACGACTCCCCACACACTAGGGTTGAAACAAAAAAAAATACACCCCTACTTTAGGTGTACGAGCGGTACCCGAAAAAAAATTTTTTTTTTAGTTTTTATTTTTCCGTTTTGTCGGCGTGATACATACACACACATACTTATACCAAATTTCAGCTTTCTAGTACTAATGATCACGGAGCTAAGCCGCGGACGGACGGACAGACGGACATGGCGAAACTATAAGGATTCCTAGTTGACTTCGGAACCCTAAAAAGCATGACTCACTGTCACGTTCCGCCTGAGCCGAGTGTGCAAGCGAGAGCGCGGAACAAGCGATAGAGGCACGATCGGCCTAAGCGTTCGGCTTGTGACGCATCTATCTCTCTTCCACTCCATCGGCCAGCATAGGTTATCACGTAAAATTATCGTCCGTAAACCGACAATACAGACAACCAATTTCTTTACGAGTGGAAATAACAGAAATTTCCACGCAAATTCCGCGGAAAGTACAGGCTATCGAAATTAGTCTTCATCCGAATTTTAATCGAGATTGTGGATGGTCAGTGCCCCCTAGTTGGAGGAAGGTTTTGGATACTACATCGGTGGTTAGTGTGGACGTAACTTAGCAAGTGACGTAGTAAGTGTTGTGTGCGACCCGACAATAGACATGTTGACTAATTTTTTTTGAGGATGTCAATCGCTTCTATTTTTTATTGTGATCAAATGTCTGTATAGGACTGACTACACTTAAACTGCTCTAAAAGTCAAAAATGACCGTCAAAGTTCAACATTCCTAAGTAGCGCTAAAAACGCTCCATCAAAACGCGTCAGGCTAGTGACGTCACAGGCCGGTATAGGTACAAATAATTGTATGGAGAAATTAAGAAATTTGCCATTTTCACCGTGAAAAAGTGCGTTTAAGTTCATGGTTGTCGTACAATTATTGTTTTGTAAAATTATGAGGATTCTGAAAACATTTCAAAATTTCTTTTGGATTAAAATATCATAAAATTTGCGTACCTTTCAAGTCACATATTTCCAAAAAAGATTTATTTTTGTGGATTTTTTTCTTTGTTTCGTGAAATATTTAGCTAATTTTATTCATATAGCTACAGTACACCGTAGAATTCAACATCAGTCAACACGTCTATTGGCATGTGTGTGATGACGAGGGTACTCTCGTCTCCGCCGGTGACACCCGCACCTAGCAGCCGCGCTAACAGAGCGGTGGCGGGCATTGTTCGATTAGCCGCGGCCGTGACTGTCGGCTCTCGTGATGATGAATCGCGAACCGATTCGAAACATGTCAAGCTATATTCGACTTCTACGTGAGTAAAGCCGTCTCGTGCGTGTTTTATTATATTACTGCTCATTGATATGCCTAAAATATTATAACTGCGAATCTTTGTGAAAATATTAAGATAAATTGTATTGAATCACATTACATTAAATGTAGAACATAGCCTTCACTAACAGATAAATCAGCTTAAGGATAAATCAAATATCTTAAGTTCCGGACGTAATAGTACATTACGTAACAAGGGTGGTAAATGAGGAATTACAAACGAGTGGCTTCAATGACACGAGTTTGGAATTCCTTTACCACCAGAGTCACGTACGACGTTTTTCATCACACTTTAGAGGAAATAAAACAAAAGTAATAAATAGTAGTATATACCAAAATTACTTACCGCCCTAGGGCGCCTGGTTTTGTACCATGTAAACCCTAAAAGTGTGATAAAAATTACTTACCGCCCTCGGGCGTAATATACGACTTACCCCCCGCTTATCTAGCATGTACACCCTTTTTTTTTAATATTATTTATTTTATAAGCCATACATCTTATGATTAAGTCGGCTTAAAAATAATTACAATGTTACTTAAACTTTAGGTGTTACATTAAACATTGGGATTGGTACTTAAGGATTATTTTTATAATACTCAAATCTTAGGTTCAGTGAGTGTATAAACTTTATCAATGTACCACTGTATTCGGTAGAGAACCCTGAGCTTAAGATTTGATGGAAGAAGAAGAGGAGATCCCCCGCAGAGCAACTAGTTTCTTTTAAGAGATCCAACCTAGATTGTTCATTGATTTTACATTCTAGAACTAAGTGGAGGAGGTCCTCTTCTTTGTCACATTGTGTACAGTTTGGATTGTCTCTTTTTTTCATGATGTAGTTAAATTTATTTAGTGGGATGTGGCAAATTCGGGTTCGGAAATGTACACCCTTGATTTACGAGCAAGTGTGATGAAAAATATATTAAATTCCTAGTGGACGTAGGATGATACTCACTGCTGGAAGTCCGTCTGACGTGTTGTTGCAGAACTCCGTTGACGAGCGCCTGCGTGTCCGGCGACAGCTCGCTCATCAGAGCCGTGAACTAAAAAAAAAAAAAACATTATTTAATCTTTTGAACGCCAAGCGGTAAAGCAATAGGCTAGTTGACTTAAAATATATTTGAAATGGTTAATGATCTAACTAGCTCTAAAGAAAATGTATTGTATTTTTGAGAAAGCAATTTTTTTCTTTCTGTTAAGCAATGGGGATTGGGGATCGTGCGTGTAAAACGCACATCCTAGGGTATGGCTAATGCGCATAAGCATTAACAACATATATGACGCAGAGGGCGCTCCAGTAGCGTAAAGAATTAAGGGATGAAAGATTTGGTGTGATTGACGTAGCGATCGAATAGCTCAGTTGGAAGAGCAATGCGCCGGAAACGCACAGGTCGCGGGTTCAAACCCCGCTTCGATTGTAGTAGATCGCATTCAATTTTTCTTTCTTAATTTACCTTTGTGTCATTATTTATAGTAATATAAACGGTTTTCCGAGCGGGAGTTGAAAACGAAACTGTATTACACTTACAGGTACAGGGTTGCAGTCGTACAGCGCGGCGAGGGCGCGGCGCGCGCTGACCCTGATGTCTGCGGCGCGCGCATCTTGCGCGTGCGCCGCCACTTTGACCAGCGCACGACCCGCCACGCCCGTGGCGCCACCTGTTGACAGAAGTACAAGTTTAGATCACCACACAAAAAAAATAGTGCGTGGAGTCGAAGAAGAAGTGAAACTTCGTAATGTGGAAATGAATAAGTTTCTGTCAAAAATGACATTTTAGTGGCAAGCTTTTATAGCCGACTGTACTTTTCTTTGGATATCCATCAAATGCTCACTGAGACGATTCTAAAGAGCCCAAGCTCGGTAGGATTGCTTTTTATATTATAGAGTTCCTATGGCCACCTTCCGGCTCCATCATCAGATCAGTCCCATGGTACCATATTATTGTATTGTCATCAAAGTTAAGTGAGTATGCAAAATTTCAGCTCAATCGGTTGACGATATCTGCTTCAAAATTGAGTTGCAAGATTTCACCCGAACAAACATACTTTAAACATACCATGCAAGCTAAATAAAAGCTTGTAAAATAGGAAGGGGTAGAAATTTATTTTTAGTGAACTCATATTGTTTCTTTAAGACAAACTTCTTCATTTCATTTCATTCATTTATTTATTCAATTTCACAATATACATTGCATTTGAAATAGAAACTTATAACTACAAATCCACATTCAATAAAAACAATTGGTAAATAATTATAGACAAAGCGGTGGTAGCCTAGTGGTTAGGGCATGCGACTTTCAATCCGGAGGTCGCAGGTTCGAACCCGGCCCGTACCAATGAGTTTTTCGGAACTTATGTACGGAATGTCATTTGATATTTACCACTCGCTTTTCGGTGAAGGAAAACATCGTGAGGAAACCACCTAAGCCCAATAAGGCCTAGTTTCCCCTCTGGGTTGGAAGGTCAGGTGGCAGTCGCTTGCGTAAAAACTAGTGCCTACGCCACATCTTGGGAATTAGGTAGCCGACCCCGATTGAGAATTCATTCTCAAAAAATGGGACAAAGGCTAGGAGGATGATGGTAAATAATTATAGACAATGTCAATTAATTCACTAAAGCTATTAAATATTCAAATTATCAATCCCTATTCAAATTATCAATCCCAAATTCAAATTATCAATCCCAAAACTTTCATTCTCACTCTGTCTCTTTCTATTCCCCCTCCCCAGGAGCGTTGAACGTTTAACGCAACGGTGCTTTCCTACCCCCTCCACGGTACCGTTAAACGTTTAACGCAACCTTGTTGGAAGTCGCATTAGAAGTATCACTTCAAAAAGAGTACTAACTTCACACAAGCCTGATCAAAATTAATTAAAATTTTGACTAATAGATAAATTACCTTAGAACTAACATATATGCCAGATAAACAATTATGCAAACACGTAAGGGCTTGTGCACAAATCACGCGAGGTTCGATAGGGGGTAGGGGGGTCACGATAGATCACGTTGGGGGAGGGAGGGGTATAAGGAGACCTCACGTGTATTCTTCTACAGTGAAAGAAACTAAGAAATATCTACAACATGAGTAGACTTTTTTTTTCGGTTTCGTTACTTTCTACTAACTAGATAGGAACCGGAAAACGACACCTTTCGACCAGAGCTCCTCCTTCAAAAAGGTCGACAGCTGGCTTGCCACCATTGATACAAAGCACAAAGATAAATTGAAATGCAAAACCTGGCAGAAGAGAGCGGGAATCGAACTCTGTACCCCTGGATTACTTTGTTTGTTGTTTGATTGTTTCAAAAACTACTCGAAATTGACAAAATTCACGCAGAATACTGTTTTTTTCAACATATTTTCGACTACACGCAATGAAAGCATGAAATAGCTATGTTACTATCTGTTGCTCGTGTCATCTAAAGTATTTCGCCGTTTAAAATAGTTTAATTTACATACACATTGTTAGATCAAAAGGCAAGATGGCCGACGCGTCCGCGGCTTTCCGCGCCGCAGGCGACTCGGTCGGTAAAGCAGCGTACGCTGCGACATCTAGCGTGCGACCGGTTTACATTATTAATAGTTTACCAAGAAGTACCGGCAGGTGTCGCAATCGCAACGTATGCGACACTATCTAAAACTCAGGGAAAATGTCATAATATGAAAATAAATTAAGGAATAAGGCCTCGTAACCTGACGGAAGAAAAATGTAATGGAACGGAGGATTACCTTGCAGTGCGACGGCAATGGCGTTGGGAGTGCAGTAGTCGTGCGCTAGCTCGGCGAGAAATTTCAGCGCCGCCGCCTTCGTCTTCGCCGTCGGCGCCGTCGCCCCGTCAGCCAGGAACCTGCAAACATGCAGTCTGTTAGATACCACCCTATTTTTGTGATGATACTGTTAAAGTTCGTATCAAACGCAATGTACCTTGCTGGCTGTTTTGTTGTAGACACATTTTTATATTGACGTGTTCTATTTTACTTCACTCAATGATTGACGACTGTAAACTAAAGTTGTGTTTATTAACCGACTTCAAAAAAGGAGGGGGTTCTCAATTCGAACTAATTTTTTTTTTTTAAACTGTTATATTTTTCAATACTCTCTGTGTATTATTTTGCTGACTAAAGTAGTAAACTGCTGTGCCTTTTTCACCTACCTCAACAATAGATACCACATTTCTTATTTTGTATATATACCGGGTGTCCCAAGACTATGGGACATCAAGGGAAAGTACCTTAAATATCTTAGATAGGATATTTTGCTGAAGGAAGACTTTGTTATTTTTAAAAATTAGTAATTCTGCATTTAAAGATTTTTGGTAATTATTCACTTGGTAATTATTCATCGTCGGCATTATATAATTTTCTTTAAATTTGACTCAAACATTTTACGTTGTTCCTTTCTTTTAAGATACTATGTTACTTAGAAGAATTATTATTTTTTGTCCATTCTTTCGATTGGCATCATAAAAATAGGGGTTTTTTTTTTCACAATGCCTGATGAAATACTAGTTTTTTTCTTAATAGGATTCTGTATTTATTTCGCAAGAAGAACGAAGGATTGAGCAGCATTCCGGTAAACAATGTTTTGAATTTGGTTAATGACACATTATTGACTAACGCTACTGACGTTTGATAATGCAAATATGTGACGTATGCACATTGCCCTATGGAAGCTGTTTGTAGCGCCTTTATCCCCGGGCCAGACTGATACTTGATAGGCAATACTATCAGCATTTCTATTGATAGTCCAGGATATCTATACCCAGCTGCAACCCACTTCTGAAGTGCTTACCTGAATATATTATGCAACTGCAGCTCAGGGGGGAAGCACTCGTGGATCGTCTCGAAGGTCTTCAGGATCTTGCTCTGCACGGAGCCCAGGATATCTGTGCCCAGCTTCATCAGTAATCTGCAAACGATGCAAATGTTTTAAATTTGATGTGCGAAAAACTTCGCCGATAAAGATCGGCCATAAATATGGCCGAGTGAGCGAAATGTCTCGTCTGTTTCAGTTTGGGTACAATAGCTGTCGTATGTCCGTATAGTCCGGGCACATTTCTCGTAGAACCGATGGCCGTTGGGGCAGAAAGGTTGTAGTGACGACCTGGTTAGTATCACGGGTAAAAATTGGATAGGTGCGGCGCAAGACCGATCGTTGTGGAAAACTTTGGAGGAGGCCTTTTATTCCGTTCCTTGATCTGAGTAACTAAGTTATTTTTAATGAATGTAACTAACTTATTAAGGACCACTGTCTGAAATAACACTTTGGTGTGCGCGTCCACGAACATCTGGTTGAGGAGCTCCTTGATAAAACTACCTGAACAACAGCTGGTACAGCCAATCCTTCAGCTGCTGCCAGTGGACCAACAGCAGCTCGCGAACAGCGTCCAGGAGCAGACTGAACACTTTAGTGTGCGCGTCCACGAACATCTGGTTGAGGAGCTCCTTGATAAAACTACCTGAACAACAGCTGGTACAGCCAATCCTTCAGTTGCTGCCAGTGGACCAACAGCAGCTCGCGAACAGCGTCCAGCAGACTGAACACATTAGTGTGCGTCCACGAACATCTTGTTGAGGAGCTCCTTAATAAAACTACCTGAACAACAGCTGGTACAGCCAATCCTTCAGCTGCTGCCAGTGGACCAACAGCAGCTCGCGAACAGCGTCCAGAAGACTGAACACTTTAGTGTGCGTCCACGAACATCTTGAGGAGCTCCTTAATAAAACTACCTGAACAACAGCTGGTACAGCCAATCCTTCAGCTGCTGCCAGTGCACCAGCAGCTCGCGAACAGCGTCCAGCAGACTGAACACATTAGTGTGCGTCCACGAACATCTTGTTGAGGAGCTCCTTAATAAAACTACCTGAACAACAGCTGGTACAGCCAATCCTTCAGCTGCTGCCAGTGGACCAACAGCAGCTCGCGAACAGCGTCTAGCAGCAGGCTGAACACTTTGGTGTGCGCGTCCACGAACATCTTGTTGAGGAGCTCCTTAATAAAACTACCTGAACAACAGCTGGTACAGCCAATCCTTCAGTTGCTGCCAGTGGACCAACAGCAGCTCGCGAACAGCGTCCAGGAGCAGACTGAACACTTTAGTGTGCGCGTCCACGAACATCTGGTTGAGGAGCTCCTTAATAAAACTACCTGAACAACAGCTGGTACAGCCAATCCTTCAGCCGCTGCCAGTGCACCAGCAGCTCGCGAACAGCGTCCAGCAGACTGAACACATTAGTGTGCGTCCACGAACATCTTGTTGAGGAGCTCCTTAATAAAACTACCTGAACAACAGCTGGTACAGCCAATCCTTCAGCTGCTGCCAGTGCACCAGCAGCTCGCGAACAGCGTCCAGAAGACTGAACACTTTAGTGTGCGTCCACGAACATCTTGAGGAGCTCCTTAATAAAACTACCTGAACAACAGCTGGTACAGCCAATCCTTCAGCTGCTGCCAGTGGACCAGCAGCAGCTCGCGAACGTCCAGCAACAGACTGAACACTTTAGTGTGCGCGTCCACGAACATCTTGTTGAGGAGCTCCTTAATAAAACTACCTGAACAACAGCTGGTACAGCCAATCCTTCAGCTGCTGCCAGTGGACTAGCAGCAGCTCGCGAACAGCGTCCAGGAGCAGACTGAACACTTTAGTGTGCGCGTCCACGAACATCTGGTTGAGGAGCTCCTTAATAAAACTACCTGAACAACAGCTGGTACAGCCAATCCTTCAGCTGCTGCCAGTGGACTAGCAGCAGCTCGCGAACAGCGTCCAGCAACAGACTGAACACTTTAGTGTGCGCGTCCACGAACATCTTGTTGAGGAGCTCCGTCAGCCGGCGGAGCTGAGAGTCGGTGAGCAGGCGCCCGGAGTTCAGGTAGTTGACCTGAGGAGTAAGTTGTTAGATTTTATTTTACCCTATAAGTTTCTCTGCAGTTTGTTGAGTTATCAGGCTAGATAAAATCCGCAACGAGTACGTGCGAGGAAGCCTGCGCGTAGGCGATATCGCATCGCCGATAAGCTGCAGGAGTAGGCTGCGATGGTATGGTCACGTAAAATGTCTGCCATCCGAGGGTGGCGGACGCTCGCGCGACCAGAGTCTTGAAGCATAGTTGTGCTAGATGGGCTGGATATCCGGCAGAGGACCAAGGTAATCGACATAACACAAAAGATAAGCTAGTTGTCGGGGCATATTTGTCGGAGGGGCAGACGAGTTCTGCCCCTCTAGCATAACTGTCTTATGCGACTGTTTCTCACGCGAGATCATTTATCGTCCCTTTCTGTACAGTAATGTGAGAGAGTGACGGGAAGCGCATTGTCGCGCGACAAGAGTCGCGAAGCACAGTTGTCCAAGACGGGTTGGAGTGGAGGCCGCGAACAACTCGCCCTTAGGGACCCTCCCCTGCTTCGAGTCGCGGGAAGGATGGATGCGGAAGGCACAAGACCGCTAATGGTGGCGCGAATTAGAGAAGTTGGAAGACTTTGAGCGGATGATTGGTTATCCAACTATGGTTAGTCGAATGAAAAGTGGTTGTCTCACCAAATGTGTGAGGCCATCCTTCCGCTCGGTCCAGTGCGTGCTGGAGCACAGCGCGATGATGTCGTCGGGCGGCGGCGGCGGCGGCGGCGAGCCCTCCCAGCCCAGCCGCGACGCCGACCCGGACCACGACACGCTCTGAAACACAAGCCCATATTAGGTGGCAATCATTCGCTTATTAGGTGGCAATCATTGGCTTATTAGGTGACAATCATTGTCGTATCGGACCACGACACGCTCTGAAACATAAGCCCATATTAGGTCACAATCATTGTCATATTAGGTGAGACTCATTGTCGTATTAGGTGACAATCATTGTCGTATCGAACCACAACACGCTCCGAAACATAAGCCCATATTAGGTGGCAATCATTGGCTTATTAGGTGAGACTCATTGTCGTATTAGGTAAAAATCATTGTCGTATCGGACCACGACACGCTCTGAAACATAAGCCCATATTAGGTCACAATCATTGTCATATTAGGTGAGACTCATTGTCGTATTAGGTGACAATCATTGTCGTATCGAACCACAACACGCTCCGAAACATAAGCCCATATTAGGTGGCAATCATTGGCTTATTAGGTGAGACTCATTGTCGTATTAGGTGAAAATCATTGTCGTATCGGACCACGACACGCTCTGAAACATAAGCCCATATCAGGTCACAATCATTGTCATATTAGGTGAGACTCATTGTCGTATTAGGTGACAATCATTGTCGTATCGGACCACGACACGCTCTGAAACATAAGCCCATATTAGGTCACAATCATTGTCATATTAGGTGAGACTCATTGTCGTATTAGGCGCCATCCATAAATTACGTCACACGTTAAGGGGAGGGAGGGGGTCGACGAAGTGTGACATTGTGTGACAAGGGGGTGGGAGGGGTTCTAAATTTCGTGACGTCACATTTCAAAATCTATTATAAGTGTTAAAACACGAACTTTAAACTATTACTTTACGAAAACCTCAAAAACATATACATCTATATCTGTGTAAATAATATAAGATACCAATTGTTTTGTCGACCACTCGCTCTACTATCATCGTTTTATGTGTTGTTAATTGATTGATTTGATGTTAATTTTATAAAAAAATATATTTAAATGGAAATAATACCGATTTCGGAACCGCTGTTTTCTTTCAATAATTTCTAAATGTAATTTTGCAAAATATGTGACGTCACACTAGGGAGGGGGGAGTCTCCCAAATGTGACAAGGACGGGGGGGAAGGGCAAAAAATCATGAAATTCGTGTGACGTAATTTATGGATGACCCCTTAGGTGACAATCATTGTCGTATCGGACCACGACACGCTCTGAAACATAAGCCCATATTAGGTCACAATCATTGTCATATTAGGTGAAACTCATTGTCGTATTAGGTGACAATCATTGTCGTATCGGACCACGACACGCTCTGAAACATACGCCCATATTAGGTCTAGAGATGCGCAGAATGTGTCACTAAAGTGAAAAGAGTGATATGTGTCTTTAGCTCACCGAGATATGTATCACTCTTTTAGCTCATTTAGCTCAGCATATCTTTAGACTATATCGTTCACGAGTGAGTAGAGAACTAGAGATGTTGATCAATCAGATTCACGGCAGCATGGCAACATTCCTTTCATGAGCGAGAGAGAGTGAGTAATACTGAGATGATAGATGATATACTGAGCTACTTGAATCTTCAGTGAGCGAAAGAGCTAGTGAGCTAAACCAAATGATATAGCTCGTTTGAATCACTCACTTACGAGCTACACATCTCTTATTAGGTCACAATCATTGTCATATTAGGTAGACTCATTGTCGTATCAGGTGACAATCATTGTCGTATCGGACCACAACACGCTCCCTAACACAAACCCATATAAGGTGGCCATACATACATATAATCACGCCTTTTTCCCAACGGGGTAAGCAGAGACCACATCTTTCCAGGTGACAAACACAGGCCGTATGAGCTGACAATCATTGTCACCGCATACGGCAATGATTGTCACCTCATACGGCAATGATTGTCAACTCCACCACCAAAACTGACAATCATTGTCATATTAGGTGACAATCATTGTCATACTAGGCAAGAATCATTGTCGTATTAGGTGATAATCATTGCCATATTAGTTGTCAATTATTGTCTTAGGGTCTCTCTGGTGTTGAATTAGGGTCGATAACCATAGTCATATGATGTGATAATCAGTATCGTATTAGGTGATCATCAGTGTCGTATTAGGTGACAATCAGTGTCGTATTAGGTGACAATCATTGTCAGATTAGGTGACAATCATTCTCATATTAAGTGACAATCATTGTCATATTAAGTTATTTGGAGATTCTAAACATGTCATTTACGTGCACCAATGTAAATCATATACAAAATAATAAAAACATCAGTAACTAAACTAGGTCACATTTTTCAACAGCGATGTGTTACGCGTGTTCGAGTGTTTCGTAGAAAATGGTGAAGACTCACATCATGTCGCCTGTACGAGTCCAAGCTCCTCTCGGAGCAAACACTCGACGCCTCCGAATCGTCGTCCCGCCGACCACTGTCGTAGGCGGAGCTGTCCTCTGGACTCTGTTGGTGGATAGTTTACAGGTAAATCATTGACCTTTTAAATACAGTTAACTGTGGCCGACAACGGAGAATTGGTCTACTGGCGGCATCGGCCTCAGTCGTCTAAACGTCAATGATTAAAAAATAATTTGCGATAAAAAATATTTGAGTTAAAAAGTTCCTCATTCTAAAAGGGTGATAAGTAATTGACCACAACGCAGAAATACATAGAATAGGACTATTACTAAGGCCGATTTACTGTGAAGATACGGTATTTGACGTTAGTGAAAATAAATACCTGCACAATGAAGGTGCTGCCAACTTGTGCCACCAATCCAAATCTTTTAAGTTGACTTTCACGTTGATAGTGCTGTTACCTGTTCGTACACGTTCCCTATATGAATAAGACCATGCCGCCGTCTGATGCCGGAGCCCAGCCCGCTGCTGACGTCACCAGTGACAGTATAGTGTCCTCACCCTCAACACTCCCTCAGCATCCCTGGTCTGCTGCAGCAGCCGCAGCGTGGCGGCCGGGGCGCGCGCCACAGCCGTCCTCTCCACCGACTCGCGCCGTCTGATGCCGGAGCCCAGCCCGCTGCTGACGTCACCAGTGACAGTATAGTGTCCTCACCCTCAACACTCCCTCAGCATCCCTGGTCTGCTGCAGCAGCCGCAGCGTGGCGGCCGGGGCGCGCGCCACAGCCGTCCTCTCCACCGACTCGCGCCGTCTGATGCCGGAGCCCAGCCCGCTGCTGACGTCACCAGTGACAGTATAGTGTCCTCACCCTCAACACTCCCTCAGCATCCCTGGTCTGCTGCAGCAGCCGCAGCGTGGCGGCCGGGGCGCGCGCCACAGCCGTCCTCTCCACCGACTCGCGCCGTCTGATGCCGGAGCCCAGCCCGCTGCTGACGTCACCAGTGACAGTATAGTGTCCTCACCCTCAACACTCCCTCAGCATCCCTGGTCTGCTGCAGCAGCCGCAGCGTGGCGGCCGGGGCGCGCGCCACAGCCGTCCTCTCCACCGACTCGCGCCGTCTGATGCCGGAGCCCAGCACGCTGCTGACGTCACCAGTGACAGTATAGTGTCCTCACCCTCAACACTCCCTCAGCATCCCTGGTCTGCTGCAGCAGCCGCAGCGTGGCGGCCGGGGCGCGCGCCACTGCCGTCCTCTCCACCGACTCGCGCCGTCTGATGCCGGAGCCCAGCCCGCTGCTGACGTCACCAGTGACAGTATAGTGTCCTCACCCTCAACACTCCCTCAGCATCCCTGGTCTGCTGCAGCAGCCGCAGCGTGGCGGCCGGGGCGCGCGCCACAGCCGTCCTCTCCACCGACTCGCGCCGTCTGATGCCGGAGCCCAGCCCGCTGCTGACGTCACCAGTGACAGTATAGTGTCCTCACCCTCAACACTCCCTCAGCATCCCTGGTCTGCTGCAGCAGCCGCAGCGTGGCGGCCGGGGCGCGCGCCACAGCCGTCCTCTCCACCGACTCGCGCCGTCTGATGCCGGAGCCCAGCCCGCTGCTGACGTCACCAGTGACAGTATAGTGTCCTCACCCTCAACACTCCCTCAGCATCCCTGGTCTGCTGCAGCAGCCGCAGCGTGGCGGCCGGGGCGCGCGCCACAGCCGTCCTCTCCACCGACTCGCGCCGTCTGATGCCGGAGCCCAGCCCGCTGCTGACGTCACCAGTGACAGTATAGTGTCCTCACCCTCAACACTCCCTCAGCATCCCTGGTCTGCTGCAGCAGCCGCAGCGTGGCGGCCGGGGCGCGCGCCACAGCCGTCCTCTCCACCGACTCGCGCCGTCTGATGCCGGAGCCCAGCCCGCTGCTGACGTCACCAGTGACAGTATAGTGTCCTCACCCTCAACACTCCCTCAGCATCCCTGGTCTGCTGCAGCAGCCGCAGCGTGGCGGCCGGGGCGCGCGCCACAGCCGTCCTCTCCACCGACTCGCGCCGTCTGATGCCGGAGCCCAGCACGCTGCTCGAGCGACCGGTCCTTACAAGATATAAAAGAAATAATTATTAAGGGACAATCTTACAGAAATCCTAGTCCCAAACTAAGCAAAGCTCTATGGGTACTAGACTATGATTTAGATGCACTTCTGTTAGGCTCCACAATTTGATTAATTTTCTTCCTTCTGCTTCTGTGGAAAGGCAGCGTTCAGACCTTTAAACCGCAGTTTCTTTTCAGGCGATCATTATTCGACCTGCGGCGAGCGGTTGAGCGAGAGATCCGAGCGCGGGAGCTAGAGAGATAGTGTGGAAACTTCGACCAACTTCGCCTCGCCCAACCTCGGTCAACTTCGCGAGTATTGTGGAGCCCGGGTAATTGTCTTGTCAGTCAGTATCGAAGCCGCACAACTATGACACGCGACTTTCCCGCAGGAGAAATACCTGTGCCTTTCTTCACAGTACTGTGTGAGAGTGACGGGCGATGCTACGTCGCGCGACAAGTCGTGAAGCCAAGTTGTCAAGCCAGGGTTGAAGTTACCTGGTGGGGCTGGTCTCCCTGGAGCCGGCGAGAGAGCGCGGGATACCCGACGGCCGGCGCCGCGCGCTCGCCAGAGACAACGGGCCCGAACTGCGTGACGATGGTGACGAGGATCGAGAGGTTGCTGCGAAACAAGTCTTAAATAGATTACATTTAACCAAAGGCAAAGGTTAGGTTTAAGGTTGTATTTAAGCTTTCCATATAATGTCTTCCTCTACCTCATAATAAATTTCACCAAAGGCATGATTTTTAGTAGGACTTTATTCATCGTGACGTTCCAATCCATTCGCGATTTGTATAACGCCTTTAACTTTTAATATAGTCGAAAGTTTCAGTACGAAACACTGTTTACAATTGCTCGAAAGGAGCGTTTTCTAGCCAGTTAAACTGTGCGTAAAGTACTACTTTTCCACACTCAAGCTTTATAAAAAAAAAAAAAAAATAACTTTAAAAAATGTTTGATAAATTAGTCAAATACCGATATTTATTATTATTTATAAGTACAATAAAACCAATACTAGCACGTTACTAAGTTACTAATTATAATAAATAGAACAACCATGACCCAAACACAAATATTCGAGTTCATCACACAGATATTTGCCCTGGCCAGGATTCGAACCCGGGACCGCCGGCTCAGTAGGCAAGTGTTTACAAACTGAGCCAACCGCGTCGTCAAGTAATTATTAAGTTAGATTTAGAATTTGATCAATAACTGGTCCTATTATTATTTTTTGGCTGAATGTATGTATTTATCGTTTATTATATTTATGTATTTATATATTTTTCTTGTACCTATATATATATTATTCATTTTCTTTTCTGATTTTTGCACCGCCTATTAACAAAATATTTTTTCAGTTTCTTCGCTACCCAAAGGTTGTCTGGAAGAGATCGCTCTTTAGCGATAAGACCGCCCGTTTTTTACCTCTATTTGTAATTTCTTGCATTGTATTTCTCCTGTATGTTTTATGAGGTGTGCAATAAAGAGTACTTGTATTGTATTGTAATAACGTAGTAAATATGTCGGGCGCGATTTACAAATATTCCCGCTAATGTCTTGTTTATTTCGAAGTCGATCTGTGGAAATTTGCTAAAATAATATTGAATTCAAGTGACAAAAAGTCATATTAAAATACTTAAACGGGTTTACTCACGTCGTAGAAGTCGAATAACGCTCGACATGTTTCGAATCGGTATGCGATTCATCATCAGGAGAGACGATCAGTCGTGGCGGCGGCCAATCGAACATCCGTTTAAGTATTTTAATATGTCTGAGACTCACGATAGTTTTCTATGACAAAAAGTCATTGTAAGTATTTAAGTTTTCTTACACTCGTCTGAAAACACTTACCTTACACACTAGTATCATAAATAACTATTACCAGTGGACATTAGAAGATAACGAGCCCTGTTTTCTATTACCATTAGTAATGTTATCTAACGACTCACGTTGCGACTGCGAGACTCCGGGCCGGGACCTAGAGCGCCCCACGACCCTTTCTGGACTAGGCGGGACTCCGGCGTTGCTCACTGGTGATCTCTTCGCTCGGGCTGTAAACAAATTGTACAAGTTAGTTTTATTCTGCACTAGCTGCGTTGTGTTACCAGCTCATCCCACGGAAAGTAGGTATGCAAAATTTCAGCTCAATCGGTTGAAGATATCTGCTTCAAAATTGAGTTGCAAGATTCCACCCGAACAAACATACTTACATACATACAATGCAAGTTAAATAAAAGCTTGAAAAAATTACCAAAATTAGTCAAGCTCTTTCAGCGTAAACAAGTAACAAACATACGAACACACTCGCAAACTTTAAGGTACAACTTCGTCCGCGTTTTGTTTTTTTATACTACGACAGTGGCAAACAAGCATGCGGCCCTTGAAACCTCTTGAAGAACCGCAAACTTTAGACCCCGAGAAAAACCTCGGCAGGGAGCTCATTCCACATGCGAAACGGAGCGGTAGGAAATTCCTCTAGAACCGCATAGTTCTCGACCATTTAGGCTGCCGTGTGTGAGGATGAACTACCATAGTTTTTCCAGTCGGATAAAAGTATCCTATAACCATCTTTAGATGTCTAGCAATTTTGCCATGACTTTGCTGTCATCATCTGTCATGTTCGAACGATATTGAAAGGAAAGTAACAGAAAGTATATGTCGTCATAGGGATGCTAGAGGTGCAAGATAGAGAAAGAGAAAAACGATGAAGACAACTTGTCATTCAGCCATCTTCTAAATTATTATAAAACAATATTAAATATTTAGTAAAACTAATAAAATTAAAAATTATACACATAAAGCGACTTCACATTGTAACGAAAAGGTGCATTAATAGTACATTACATACCTAGGGCAGTGAATTCGTGAATGTCCCAGATCGCAGGTTTTTGTGGCCTAAATATGTGATTTGGTGTTTTACGAATTACCGCCCGCGGTTTGTCTAAGTGTTACATCTTGCCTTGGCCAGGAAGTGAGTTTTCTCCCGAGCGGGCAGAAAATCCCACTTACGGCCTAGGGCGACGTGAAATACTACTGTGCATTAGTTGAATTTATTATCAAGTACCTTGTTGTGCCACTTCTCCCTCTATGTGAACGCAAAAACAATGAAATCATTAGTGATCTATTACATTGTTGTACACTGCATACTAAATTCGTAAAATAACTTAAAAGGCAATGTTTTTGAAGACAATCAATTTTCCGATAGCCCCTAAGACCTGTCCCGGAGATTAAGGGTGCGTCTTCATTAAAGCGGAGCAGAGGTACAGATTGCAACTCAGGTGATTTGCCTATTCCGCACGTCTCCGCTCCGCGTCGCTTCAATGGAGACGCACCCTCAAAAGCACTAGTTTCTTTTGGGCAAAGACTGTGAACAGACAGCCTAAAGTCGTGGTCGAGTCGTAATAGCATGAGTTAACGTGACCGTACTCGTTAGCGACTGCGTAAACGATTTGTATGTAGAATCACAGCGCCCCCTAGCGTTCACTTTGTAGAACTACAGTTTAGACATGGGTAACTCCCGTTTCAAAGAGTCAAATGATCCGATTCCGTCAGCGGACTCGATTCCCTTACTGAATCCACGCGATTCTTACTGATTCCGCGGAGTTGTAACTCCGACCATCTAAACAAGTAAATTACGCCCGAGCCGAGCCGATCGAGTCCGAGTCCGCCGGCCGATCTGACCTCGACACGACATCTTGTCGCTCGTTTGAAGCGCTCTGGTAGCGAATGTAGCGATACGAGCCGGACTCAATAAGAGGAGTCGGAATCATTAAGCGGAATCGATTCCGATCTAGGAGTCGGATTCAGAGAATCAAATCACTAGTCGGAGTTGAGATTACCCATGTCTACTACAGTTCCTCATACAAATTTACACAGTCGCTAGGGAGGGCGGTCACTGTAAACTCATGGTAAAGGTACAAACGAACACAGTTAACTATACACCCACAGGCCTTAACACGTTGCAATATGGTTTAAATTCGTTTACAATATTACAGTTTGGTCATTATCAGTTCAAAAAACAAAATTCGTCCCTCCGGTGGTCAAAAGTTAAAAGCTTGTATGAATATAGGTGATGTTGCTATTACATCGGATTATAGAAGAGGGAACGTTCTTTATTCTCACAGGCATTTAATCAGAAAATTAGGCCCTGGAATCATTAATTTCGCATACGTCCACCGGAAATACTCGAACCTAAATCTGACAATGACCCAGTTATCAGCGTCTTCGACAATACGATTAAAATCAGTTAACGATTCGGCTTTTCTCGGGTATCATCGCCTCAATCCGGGGACGGAAATGACACGAAATACATTACCGCGATTTCTTTTAGGTAGCATTCAATTTGAAGTATCATAAACGCAATGTATAGCACCTGCCAAGATGACATTACTAACCGGTAGACCTAAGAAATTTATTATGCAGAAGCAACATGAATTTTAACATTCATTATTTATTAAAGCTATACTTGTAGGTATACAATATATAAAAAAAAACATATATAAGTCAAAATTTTACTGTTTGATGTAAGTAACAGTACCTACGATATTACGTCGGATTGATAATTAATAATAATCACCAAATAAAAAATTTAAAAAACCGATTTCAACCGATTTTTGTTGATATTTCATAAACTGCTTGACTGATTTTGATAAAATTTACATGGGACCATCTCGGAAGTATACCCTATCAAATACAAAAAGAATTTTGTAAATCGGTCATATCTGTAAATTGATAACTCTATGTGAGAGATGAGGGATTCACGACAATTACCGAGGTTGGCCGAATCGTTAACTGATTTTAATCGTACTGTACCTTTTTCGATTGGTATTAAAGCTAAAGCTACTTACGCAGACTGGCTGTGCCGGCGACCATCTTGGCGCGAGTCATGTGCGAGTAGAGCGCCCGTGCGCGTGCGCGCTGAGCCGCCGCCGCGTCCACCGCCGAGACCGAGCGCGCTGTCGCCGATGCGGAACTTGGTGATCGGTCTGTTTGGACAAAATAAATTAATATTAAGGGACAATGTTACACGAATCGACCTGGTCTCAAGCTAAGCAATGCTACTACAGTCGCCATCAGATATATCGCAGCATATAAGGCGTTCGTAAATCTGAACACGACTCTTATTGACTGGGCGTTACAGTACATGTTCAGATATTTATGAACGACTTATATGCGATATATACATATATATGATATGTGATGTATATGATGGCGACTCTACTAGACGACGAAATGTCGTCATAACGTGCGTTAATAACAGGCTTCGAAGTAACACGTTTCGGGCGGAACAACCCGAGAGAACTGTAAAGGAATTTTACAGAAAATGAAGGCCTAGGCCGGAAAGTATTTTTTTTGACATGCTGGCGTCTGTGTTCATGAACAGGTTAAAGAGCTGTTTTTTTGTGTTGTATTTTTTTATTTGTTTGCATATGTTTGAGTAAAGCACTACATGCCTTAGCCGTGAAACAGGGCTTGCCGGCTTCGTATTACTATCAGGCCTCCTTACGGTTGGCTGTCTATACCTACTCACCCAGCAAGGCCTTTTTTCCCGGCCTCTGCAGTAATGTACTTATATAGAAAACATCATGACCCAGGAACAAATATTCTAGTTCATCACACAAATATTTGTCTTTGCCGGGATTCGAACCCAAGACCGCCGGCTCCCTGGGTGGTGCTAAAGAGCTGCTGCACTGTTCGAATACTACTCGCAGCAAAAGAAATACCGCTATATAAGCTTAATATACAGGATGATTAACCCAAATGGGTCAGTAGGGAGAAAACGAAAACTATAAGAGACGGGGAAATCTGTTCTTAGGAACCATGGTGTCGATTTTAGATATGGTTTATGGTTTAAAACATTTATTTCTCATAAGAATTTGATTCAACTTAACATGAGAAATGTAACATGGAAAAATAATTGCATGCAAATAATAAATTAATTTATAAATTAATAACAAACATAACAAGTGTCAACTTCATATAACATACAGGTAAACATTTTTATTACGGAGGTAGATTTCAATTCGCCGCTCGGTCGGTACGTAAGTGCGCGCGCAGCGAATGCAGCTAACTTGTTCCCGATATGATAGTAATCAAAGAAGAAAAATCGAATAAAGTCGAAGCGTGAAGAAGCATCTCTCGGGCCAGCATGGCAGTGTCAACTGACTTGGCACCGTTAGTTTCTCGTCAGTTGCCATTGCGACTTGGGCTCCCCTTTTTGCTTACCATCAGGCGAAGTGGTGCCACTATGTTGAGCCGTTATAAAAAAAAAACTTTCTTTTTTCTCATACATAACCAGGAATTGAACCTGGTTAAAATTCTGTAAGTAATCGCATGTCGAATTGTAACATTATTTACAGCGGTATGAAATTATGTATGAATTTAGAAATAATAATAATGCAGTTTTTATTCAGTCTAAAATCGACGCCATGGTTCCTAAGAACAGATTTCCCTATCTCTTACAGTTTCTGACTTCTCCCTACTAACCCATTTGCATTGATTACCCTGTATAAGCTTAATATATAATCTGTATTCGACTCTGTTATAGGATTAATTAAATTAAACTAATGGAAACAGACCATCACCTCGCATGGCGACCGGTATATGCGACATCGGCGGCCGCTCTTGCGATGCGCGTCGTTTTAGTGAGACGCGCTTACATTGCACTGTTTCTTACACAAGTTAATTGCACATCCCCCTATAGAACCTCGCGCGATTTGTGCACAAGCCCTATCATAAATAAATAAATATCGGACAACCTCACACAAATCGATCATAGAAACGCAATACTTTGTATCTACTACTCATAGTGCATCTATGATATCGTCAAAGGTCGCATTTGTCTCTATAGACGCAACAGTCCCAGGTGACCTTATTAGGTTAAAATTTACTCTCATGAACTGACAAACTTAGTTACAACTAGCGACCGTCCCGGCTTCGCACGGATGCAATGCTGATACTAAAGTAAGTGTGTCTCTAGTATATTATGCATGTATTAAACATATAAACCAACCTTCCTCTTCGATCACTATCTATTAAAAAAACCCGCATCAACATTCGTTGCGTAATCTAAAAGTTCAAAGCATACATAGGGACAGTCAGACAGACAGCAAGAAGCGACTTTGTTTTATACTATGTAGAGATTACAATTGAGGCTAAGGTTGTCACACTGCTCTGCACATCGGAGCGGCGTCCAGTGCTGCGGTTTTTAACTTTGTACTGTAGAATCTTGATTTGTACACAAAAACCGCAGGGTATAACACACTGACACCGCATCGCTCAAACTAAAAATCCGCAGCACCACTCGTCCGTCCGGATTCCGTCGCAGTGTGACAACCGCCTAATAAAAGCGAGGTGATTAAGCTAATGGAAACAGACCATCACCTCGCATGGCGACCGGTATATGAGACATCGGCGGCCGCTCTTGTGACGCGCGTCTTCTGCGCAGCGAGTTAGTTCTACTTATACCGGATACTACATTCTCAGTAGAAGCTTTTAGTGAGACGCGCTTTTATTGCCGACTGTACTTTCTTATACAAAAGTTGATTGCACATAAAGACTGATTAAATGAACCCACAAATTGTTATATGGTCACGTAAACTATACAAACCTACATGCAATGCAAGGTTTCATTTCGATACGACTATTATACGAAAGGAGGCAAATGCGACTTTTGATGATATGGGCTTGTGTAAACTGACGCGAGGTTTTTTCGGCTACTTTTTGACTACATTTTTTCGTGCCCTTGTCTTAGTTTCACTCGTTAGTGTCACTTGTCTTGCTTGCTTAGTATTGACAGGAAAGTCACAGGTATTATTATTTATCGTATGGCATGTACCTATAATGATTACATATAAAAACAATTTATAGTTAGAATTTTGCCCTTCCCAGGTACGCGACTGCTTCTTCTGATAGGATCTTAAAAATATCGTCTACAGGTAGTAAGTATTAGACGCGCGTCAAAAAGTTACGTGTCACACTTATGCTAAAACTCGAGTCTTTTACAACACAAAATGTTTCTGTTTAGCCCTATGGTTGACAGGTAGAGAATGCCTTGTGGCATTAAGTTTGCCATTTGTACTAGTTTGATCTGTGCAATTAAGTTTAACTAAATAAATAAAATAAAAGGGTGGCAATACTAATGTTAACAGACCATCACCTCGCATGGCGACAGGTATATGCGACATCGGAGGCCGCTCTTGCGACGCGCGTCTTCTGCGCAGCGAGTTAGTTCTACTTATACCGGATACTAAATTCTCAGTAGAAGCTATAGTATATATTATTATAGTATAGTATTAAATTGTGAACAAACCGTATCCAATGGCAGCGTGGAAAAGGAAACACTCGTTAAATAATGTCACACTTATACATTTATGAGACATGTGATGTCTCATTATTTTATAATGTGGATACACACCACAATCTTTAATATTAAACCACAAAGCACAAAGAAAAAATGAAATGGTACCGGTACCTCTGGATTAGACAGGCTGGACCGGTAATCCAGAGGTACCGGGTTCGATTCCCGGTCCCATCCGCCAGGTTACGCATTTCAATTTGGATGTGATAACGTCGAACGCCGGCTGCGCGCACGAAAAAGCATGACTCATTGTCACGTTCCGCCTGAGCCGAGCGTGCGAGCGAGAGCGCGGAACAAGCGACAGAGAAGCACGATCGGCTTAAGAGTTCGGCTTGTGACGCATCTCTCTTCCACTCCATCGGCCGGCATACGTTATCACGTAAAATAATCGGCCGTTAACCGACTTTACCGACAACCAATTTTTTTTTAACCTTTCGAGCGCCAATCGGCAAAGCAATTCACCGTGCCACTGACGCCAAACCAAAAAAAAAGGGATTGAAAAACACAGATAGTGGTTTGAATTAGCATGTTTTTGACCATTGAAATTTTTGACGTCAATAGGCGTCGTTGGCGTCAGTGGCACGAATTCCCGATGACGTGATTTGCCGTCTTTGGCGGTCAAAGGGTGCTTTGATCTTTGTATCAATGGTTTAATGTCAAACTTATTATCTAACCAAAAGTCGCGTCTAGTGCCTCACACGCGTTACGGCCCGGCCATGTTGCGCGATGCGGCGGCTATAGGAGTGAGCGGGACACCACGCTCGGACTTCCCGCTCCCACCTATGGCCACCGTTCACCGCTCCGCTGGTAGGACGAATACGTGGCTCAGCCGTTAGAGTGCGTTTCCATTGAAGCGAGGCGGAACGTACGGAATAGAACAATCACCTAAGTTGAAATCTGTATCTCAGCTTCACTTCTGTAATATGCTAGTTGACTCATGTCAAATTGTAATAAACTAATGTTTATTCCTTACTAGCTGTGCCCCGCGGTGTTACCCGCTCATCCCAAGGGAACACTACATTTATTAGGGATGAAAAGTATCCTATACCCTTCCCCGGGACTGAAACTATCTATATACCAAATTTCATCTAAATCGGTTCAGCGGTTTAAGCGTGAAGAGGTAACAGACAGACAGACAGACACACTTTCGCATTTATAATATTAAGTATGGATAGAATTTAGCAAAGGCAACCTAAATATATATTTTTAAATTCATAAAAGTGAAAGACGGCTGTTAAAATTGAATTTGAAAATATTTTTAATCTGTATTTTGAAATGCTTAAAACGCTGTCCGCCATTTTCGCTTATGATAGTGACGTCATCGGTCCCGTAAAGAAAACTGAAAGTCTACTTTGATGACTTCGAATAGTGCCGTCCCTCTCGATCTCCTGTCAAAGTATACTGGAGTGAGCGGAATGGCACTATACGACGGTCGATTGTCGAATATTTACGCGTAATTCTACGTCACGCCACGGATTAGCGAAAGGCAAAAATGCCGGACGGCGTTTTTGACTGTTCATGAAATTTCTAATTTTAAATTGAAAAGCTTTCCAGCTTTCACAAAAATGCAAGACATTTTTTTTAGAGCTAGTAAGATCATTATTAACCATTTTAAATATATTTCAAAACTGGGTCTACTAGCCTTTTGGTCGATTTCACACGACCGCTTTAGTGGAGACGCTTATTTTCTTGCCATGACGTCAGTGGCACAGTTAATGGCTTCACCGCTTGACGTTAAAAAGGTTAACCTCTTTTTTGCGTTTACCCCCAAACACACCCAGACACAACACACTCATGGTACAGTCGCCGTCAGATATATCGCAGCATATAAGGCGTTCATAAAATATTTGAACATTACTCTTATTGACTGGGCGTTACAGTACATGTTCAGATATTTATGAACGCCTTATATGTTGCGATATATCTGATGGCGACTGTACAAGAAAACAAGGTATGGCACTCCGACTAGTGAGATTTTCTACGTGATTAGTTGCCGCTTTATGGTAACAAAATAATTATAAGAAAAAAAATGTTTGCCGCCAGTCGTACAAAAAAATAATCCAGTTGTCATGTTCTTTGACTTCTTTTGTCGTATTAATTGAATTATAACACACACGATTTTATGAGATTAATACAGGTAACAAGGGAATCGGGGAGTATTATGATACACCACTGGCAACACAGAAACGGATTGACAGAAACAACCAATCATATCATTGCATGATGAAATCGAAAGTCCACCTGATGTGGATTCCGGAGTGTCATACCTTGTATTCTTATATCATGAACACAATGTTATAATTATAAATTATAACTACACTAAAAAAGCATTTCAGGATGCAAATGAGCATTTCTCAAAAAGTTTGTACACAATTAAGACAGAAAATTAAAGTCCAATATAATTTTCCTATTTTGTTACCAATTATTTTAGTAATTTTATATCAATGTTACGGTTATGTTCGGTAATTAAGGTTCTGTTATGCTTATACTTTTTTAATTATACATAATCTGATATCAATGTATTGGAAATCACAATAAAAAATGGTAACAAAATAGGAAAATTATATTTGACTTTAATTTTCTGTCTTAATTGTGTACAAACTTTTTGAGAAATGCTCAAATGCGTCAGTTATATTTTAAACATGCAGGATTGCTAGATGCAATGAATACCGTCCGTCTATCACAAATAGGCATAGCGTCAACTGTCACTGTCACACAGTACTGCACAGAAAGAGATAGATGAATATCTCGCATGAGAAAGAGTAGCGTATCACAGTTGTGCTAGAGGTGCTGGATGGAATAGGGTCATACCAAGTTCTTGCTGCTATTTGGGCGTTTTTGAAAAAGTGTAAGTAAATAGTTTGTTTATATATATTTATACTATTCAGAATCGTTTGTAAAAAAGTTAAGGCATTTTCCCTCGAGGACCCATCATTAGCCGTACTGTATAAGAGACCGTGAATCGAACCCGGCACCTGGGGATTATCGGCCCAACGTGTTTTGTCAAAAATAATGAGCATACCCAGGGGTTATTCTCGGTCTAGTGTTAAATCATCCGCGCACCGAAAACCACGGGTTTGATAATTAGACGTGACATGTTTGCATAAATTAATAATTTAAGTATTCGTTGCATCTCTAGATATTACACAATTCGTGTTATTCTTTATTAACCTATTGAGCGCCAAAGACGGCAAATCACGTCGACGCTGAATTGTGCCACTGACGCCAACGACGCCTATTGACGTCAATATTTCAATGGCCAAAAACATGCTAATTCAAACCACTGTGTTTTCAATCTCTATTGATTTTGGGCACATTTTTTTGCTTTGTTGTCAGGGGCTCGGTGTATTGCTTTACCGCTTGGTGTTCAAAAGGTTAATTGCGAATTATTGTTAAAATAAAATATAGGCATTAATATAAAAATTATATTTTTATATAACACTATAAGGTAACATTATTAAAATATAATAGGTACTAATTGTACATAGGGCTTATATATTATGTCAAAAATATGTGTAAACTCATTATAAGCGTAAGCGGCACACAAAACCTATACATATTTAGGCTCTTTTTTGACGTATAATTGTGAGATTCAATTGTTTTTGTCTTATTGGTAGGGATCGGACGGAATGGCGTCATTATACACGGTGTCCTGGATTTAATGGACAATCTTTTTAACCCGATATTAAGTAATTAAAAGCGCTCTAGTCTCTATTTTTTTTTCACAAGTGATTAAACTTGTCAATATTTTAGAGATAAATGCATTTTCATTTATTAAGACCTAATTAAAAGTCCTAGCCACCATAAAGTTCTAATAAAGAATATTTAACAACAGAACGAAAAATATCTCGCCAGGACGGCCACTACCTATAATGTAACGAAAGAGAAATGAAATTTTCAAGGTCTCAAGCATAAAAAATATATAGTCCAATTATCTCATAAACCATGGGACTTTATAAACACACTAATAAGCCGAAAGTTTGTGAGTTTATTAAGTTTCTTACTTCTTTACGCTCCAACGGCTGGACCATTTTATTTATTTATTAATCTTTATTGCATAAAAGAAAACTTATCGTACAAAAGGCGGACATGTAGCATTCTCTACCAGTCAACCTTTGGGCAAAGTAGATAAATTAATTTTGATGAAATTTTGAATGGAATTAAATTAGGATATTTTTATCCCGGAAAAAATTAGTGTTCCCGTGGGATGAGTTGGTACCACCGCGGGCGCAGTTAGTATAAAGCTAAAAAAAGAAGCCTATTTTCTGGACAACTTAAAGGTGCTTTATCGGGGGTTAAAAAGTTATCCTTTAAATACAGGGCACTGTGTATAATGTCAAATAAATGATAATGTCAAACTATTATGGGGTTTAACATTACTATCCAAGACTAGGCGTTATACCGTGTCCGCACGCGTGCCAAACCTCGGCAAGCCTACGGGACGTAGCTATATGTTAGAGTGAGACGGAACAACATGCTCACTCTACTGTAGGTTTGTTTGTCGAGGCTTGGCAAGCGTGCGGTCGCGGCATGTATGTTGAGCGGTGTGGTTGCACCTTTATGATGGGGTTGCCAGATACATGCCATTGTAGACAGTTAAATTAAACATTCATGCATATGATAATGTAAAATAATGTAAATTACGAAAACAATTCATTAGTTAAAATATTTAGAGGCCTTAGACTTTAAAACACTCAACGATTTATGCAATATATTTCTCAATCATTCAAGGATTCAAAATAAAATAGTAGAAACGAAGACATAGTTAACTATACACCCATAGACCTTAACACGGTGTACTAAGGTTTGTATTAGTTAAAAATGTACAGTTATAATTGTCTTCGATAGTCCCTACATCTAAATTAATTTTAAGCTTATTATTATGTATAAAAATACAGGAATGTTTGTTGTTTGTTATAATTACTTTCTATGAAAGAATATTCCCAAAAATATATAAATTAATAAGATTTAAAAAATTTACTCGGAATTGCTCCCATAGCAAATGGCGTCCTAACAATTAATTCATAAGTTCGGTGTAAACGTTCAGATTGTTAATTTCAATACATAATATATTTCCGCGGAATGGGCTCTAAAAATAAGAAAGAATATAAATATTTTTATTTGGATATATTTAAAAATACATTATATAATATATTTTTTTTTATTGTTACACTCTGGTTGATGTCATATGGAATTAATGGTGACTTTAATAAGTATTCATTCGCGAAATCACACGGTAAAACCAATTTTTTTCAATCGATGCAGGAATGTTTAATTAATTTCAAATTCAGACATTATTCTTTCATTTCATAAATGTTATACACGTATCCGTATACTCGATAATTATTATATTTTTCTAGTTATTTCTATATTATATGTGAAATATTTTTCTGTATGCGGCTTGACTTTTTTCTATTTTTTCTATTTATTCATATTGCTCATTAATCTTGCGTCAATCATCCCAAACTGAAAAGATGCAAAATATTTGTTTTATTATTTTATTTGAAAACTAAATAGAATCAACCTTTCAGTCACCTCTAATGTTGAAACTCGTGATTTTTTTTTACGTTACCATAATGCATGAATAGATTTTTAATCGATTTCCGCGATTTTTGAACCACACGCGTTGTCATAGGGTAATGGCGAATAAAAGGTTAAAAAGTTTACTTCGAGCTATTTATTACTATGTCTATCAGTGGCGTGGTGTATATAGAAGTCGATTCCCACCGGCTTGCCCATTTTAGGTTGCCTATTGTCGTTTGAAAAAAAATAGGAAAGCTAAATCGGTCCCGGATTGCCTAGAGATCTTGTTAAACGCCAGGCCACTGTTTTATACTTTTCTATTGATCTAAAACTTTATATAAAATTGGCGCATACTAAATGTAAAATCTAAAATGTTTGCAATCCAACAGCATACTTGTATAATGTGTGTACTCCATTAGCAAACTTCGATTATTTTTGTACTCCATTAGCATACTTAATAATGTTCGTACTCCAATAGCATACTTGTATAATGTGTGTACTCCAATAGCATACTTGTATAATGTTTGTACTCCAATAGCACACTTAATAATGTTTGTACTTCAATAGCATACTTGTAAAATTTTTGTACTCCAATAGCACACTTAATAATGTTTGTACTCCAATAGCATACTTGTTTAATGTTTGTACTCCAATAGCATACTTGTATAATGTTTGTACTCCAATAGCATACTTGTATAATGTTTGTACTCCAAGAGCATACTTAAATGGTGTGATCACATGTATTTCACCAAAATCTTCAATTTCGAAATTACATAATTTATTTAATGCTTTACACTTTATGGAATGGCATTTGAATTTAAAGATAAAATTACTATGACTACATTATAAGATTCAAATCTCTCCAGATAGTTTATTTTGTTAAATCTGCTACACCCACACACCAAACTAAAGTTATTCGTATAGGAAATTGAAACTAGTATATTATATGTATAGCCATGATAGTTGAGTAGAATGGTTACTCACACGGCTACTGAAAGAATTGATTGCAAAAAAAGTAGTAAATCAAAGAAGTTTTACTCCGACCGACAGTGACACACCGTATGTGTCTAAGGAATTTGTACTTCTATCCCGGTGACAGTAGTTCGTACCACTCATTCAATAGGTTTGGTAAAAAAATTCAAACTATTAAATTTTTTTTTTTTTTATAGTCGATGCTGTTAGGATCTACATACGATGAATCATCGTTTGTAATCGTCGATGATTCATTCTTTTTTCATCATGTTTTTTCCAAATTGACCATTTGACACATGTCATTGTAAAAAAATCAACGGTTTGACACTGACATGTGTCGGAATTTCAACGGTTTGACATTGACAAGCGCAGACTATCGAATTTTTTTTTTTTATTTGCTTTAGAAGGTAAAGTACCCTTCAGCCTACGCAATAGCGAACTGACAAATTGTCAATTTAAAAAACAAACATTTTGGAAAAACCATGGTAAAAAAAGACCTGCAGAGTGAAGATCCTTACAGCAAGGAGTATAGAAATAAAAATAGTATTCAAAGAATTGTACCCAGCCTATTCGGGCGGTATAGCGGCAATGACAATATTGGTTAAAAAGATCCATGCTTCAATTTCCTTTACCATACTTGTGTGGCACCCTGTATACGAGCTGACAATGCACATGCTACGGTTACGTGAACAACAAGCGTGCGAGCTACTTATGTGACAAACCTGACACGCTGACCGACGGGCTACGCGGGCTCGTGATCGCTCGCCGTTCTGTAACAATCATATTATTTCAGTAAATGTTGTCTGGAAGACAACGTTCTTTGGCGATAAGACCGCCGATTAATAAATAAATATCAGACAACCTCACACAAATCGATTTAGTCCCAAATTAAGCTCAAGAAGGCTTGTGTTTATGGGTACTAGACGACGATATACATACTTATATAGATAAATATATACTTTAATACATAGAACAACCATGACCCAAGCACAAATATTCGAGTTCATCACACAAATATTTGCCCTGGCCGGGATTCGAACCCGGGACCGCCGGCTCAGCAGGCAAGTGCTAACAAACTGAGCCAAACGTGTCGTAAAATTAATAAATTATGAGTCTCGAAATTTTTAATGATACTGATAATATCATGCATGCATGCATGAAATGCTGTCAATTAATATCATGCCCTCCCAAATTACATAAAATTATAACTCAATATTCATTTCCACGGTTATAATGTGGTCAACCCTGAAAGCGAGGCAATCGGCGTCCCGTACGGTTCTTTGCGGGAGGTATACTCTAGGGGTCCAGAAACGGGACGTCCCACGCACAGCGTACAGTCTAGCTATCACGGTTCACGAGAAAAAGCCTGGTGACAGACAGACGACAGTGGCGCCTTAGTAATAGGGTTCCGTTTTTAGGGTTCCGTCGCAAAATGGCAAAAAACGGAGCCCTTATAGATTCGTCCTGTCTGTCTGTCTGTCTGTCTGTCCGTCCGTATGTCACAGCCATTTTTTTCCGAAACTATAAGAGCTATACTGTTGAAACTTGGTAGGTAGATGTATTCTGTGAACCGCATTAAGATTGCTGATGCAAAAATAAAAAAATAATAATAAACATTGGGGGCTCCCCATACTTAGAACTGAAACTCAAATATTTTTTTTTCATCAAACACATACGTGTGGGGTACTCGGTGCGCGAGTCCGACTCGCACTTAGCCGGTTTTTTTTCCTTTCGAGGTACGGAACCCTAACAAGGGGAGCGGTACTGACCGGTGCCGACGTGCTGTAAGCTGTCCACGCTGCCCACGCTCCTCTCTCGCTCGAGCTGTTTCTGCGCGGCGGCGTCGAGCCGTTGGAACAGCTGTTCTGCGTCGGCCGGGAATGCTCGCTTATACGCCCAGTACGCTCTGTGAATGGAATGCTTATTCATCATCATCATATATCCCTTTGACCGCCAAAGACGGCAAATCACGTCATCGGGAATTCGTGCCACTCACGCCAACGACGCCTATTGACGTCAAAAATTTCAATGGTCAAAAACATGCTAATTCAAACCACTATCTGTGTTTTTCAATCTCTGTTGATTTTGGAGCACTTTTTTTTTTGGTGGTTTGGCGTCAGTGGCACGGTGAATTGCTTTGCCGCTTGGCGCTCAAAGGGTTAAGAGCTCTTGTCGGTGGAGTAATTTCCAGCTTATTCTACATTCCGCCTTCTCTTTTACATCCTTGTACAATGAAACATTTATTTTTTCCTTTATTTGCTCCATATATGTCCTTCTCGGTCTTCCCCCGAATGCTTATTATAAGGACAAAAATAACAAAATGAGATACACTAATTCTAACAGTCTGGGGACTGTTTGATACACGGCTGGCTACACGGGTTGAAAAAAATGAGCTGTTTAGCCTGTTCATGGAAACAGACGCCATGTTTAAAAAAATTCAATCTTCAATTTTGTATGAAATTCCTTTACAGTTCTTTCGAATCGTTCCGCCCGAAACGTGACACTTCGACGCCTGTTCTAACGCACGTTATGACGATATTTAATTGCATGTTTGAGAAAATATATATTTCGATTCTGTGGTCTCCAAGACTACCGCAATCGACTGGACTTCCACGACGCGCTCTCGCTGGCCGGGGACGTTTTTGCTCATAAATTGATGAACTTGACTGTACAATGGCTGAGGGTTCTTCGAGAGTTCCTTTATGCCCTCAGTGCCCTACATGTCTAGCAATGCGACTCTTGTCGCACGACCTAGCATCGCCAGTCACTCTCTCACAGTATTGTGAAGATAGAGGCAGGTAACAATTCTCATGGGAGAAAGAGTCGCGTGTCACAGTTGTGTTAGAGATAGTTAGGCTACCGATGATTCACATTCACGACGTTCAATTTACAATGAATGGAAGTTACTATGGTGTATAAGCGCTGAGGATTATGGTGCACGGAGGGGATTGAGGAGGATTGAGGATTATGGTGCAATAGTTATTTCTTATTTCACTTATTGCATGTACAAAACAATTGCCTCTGACATACAAAATACACCGATATGATTTTTTTTTACGCTTATGTTTGTATAGTCTTACCTTCGGCCATAGGTTCTCGCCGTGCTGTCGGCGTCGATGCAGGCGCGACGTATCGCGTCTCTGACGACCGGCAGTTGCTTCTCGATGGCTGGTAGCGACCATTTCTCTAACATGAGCACGAGGATTTCACTGTAAGAACGATGACATATCATATTTTTATAGTCTAACAAGTGTCCAGGGATAGTGACGCTACAGACAGTTTTCATGGGTGGATCAACTTTTTCTTGCTGTTATTCTGTCCGTGACCCAGGGGATAATAAATCCAAATCCAAATCGTTTATTTGCTTTAAGTACATGTACATGCAAATACAGTTTTAAACCTAACATTATATTATTAACATTCTATTTAAATTATATAGGTATCACAATCACAGTTACAAATACAAAATAATATCATTACTTAATTAATTGTCCAGTGCATTACAAAAGAATTCATTTATTGGGTAGTATGGTCTAGTTATAAAATATTCTTTAACATTTCCGTCAAAAGTTCTAAAATTATCACAGTCTTTTATGTCATCACTTAACTTATTGAATACTTTAATGGCAATATTATTAAAGCTATTGTTAAAGTGCACAAAATCATGTTTAGTTAATGTCAATTTACTATTATTTCTAAGATTAAAGTTATGAAATTGCCCAGCCATCGAATATTGTGTTTAAATTTCTAAGAAAAGTGTTGATAATTGATATTTCTGGTATTGTCAGGAGATAGTCTACATAAGAAAAAGCTTTTGCTAAATATAACTACGGAAAATCGTAGTTTTAAAAAGTGACCCAGTGGCATCACCATGGCACCGAGTGGCAGAAAATAGTTGATTGACCCTCATACAGCAATAATGTACATACGTCATATATTTGCATTATAAAACGATTTGTCTAGGATTTGTCATTAACCAAATTCAAAACATCGTTACCGGAATGCTACTCAATCCTTCGTTTTTCTTCTGAACTAAATACTCAATCCTATTGAGAAAAAAAAACTTGACTTTCATCACTGTGGATAGTTTTGGCTTTATTATGCAAAAAAATACTTGAAATTTGCATAGCATTTAGTCCTGTTTACATCAGTGACATTCCCTGACTTTTAACATCAGTTCCCATTTTATAAATTTATGAAACATGTGATGTCTAATTTTTTTGTAATGTGGGTGGGTACACCACAATTTTTTATTTAAGCCTTAAAAATACAAAGATCAAAGCTTAAAGAAAAATTGAAAAAGGAGCTACCTGGGAGAAGAGACCGAGAATCGAACCCGGTACCTCTGGATTGCCGGTCCAGCGCGTTAACCATTTCGCTACCCTAGCTCCAGGAAGATCTGACGAATTTTTCCTTATGCTTTGTGTGCCGATCTTTGCATTGTTTTATTTGAAAGGTTTTTTACACCTTAGCGACTTCTATGTGAATATGTTAATTTCTCTTTAAGCTTTGATCTTTGTATTTAAGGCTTATTTAAAATTTTAATTACAGGTTGGAATATCCCACCTTATTGTCAGTAAAAGGTAACGGGTTTTTCTATGGCTTAAAGAATAATAAGGTGAAAATGTTTTGTCCCGCTTATATACTGTCTTAGTACGGTACGGTTGCTATTATACGTGCAAAATAAGTTTTTATTTCACTCCTCTTAACGTTGGTCTCCGGCAGTGTTCCGGCGCTGTTGAATCACTGCCACGAATCAGGGTGACTGGCATAGGAGTACAAAAATTCGAAAGGTCTCCTGGCGTTAGGATGGTGACCCCACCATCGGCAATAACAATCCAACGTGTCAGCCACTGGATTGTTATTGCCGAAGTCCCTCCTATTCCCAGTCACTTTCGAATACGCATTTTAGTTTTTCTTTGCGCCTTAATCTTTATAACGGTTAAAAAAATAACATTACAAGTAACTCCTTTTTAAATTTTTCTTTAAGCTTTGATCTTTGTAAAAATATGAGACATTACATGTACATAGGCTAAAAACATGCGTCGGTCAACAGCAAGTATTGTAAAAGGTTCAGCAGCCCCGGGCACCACTTCGCTGGAGGCTGCCGGTCGCACGACTTATTTACATCTGTTCTACGTCAAGCAGGGAACGACAGAGGAAGAAGTGAGATTGCATTTAAATAACATTAGTGGCTGTGAAGGTGTGTGTAATGTATTAGGTTTAAAGGCACGCGGAAATTATTCATCATTCAAACTAGGCGTGCCTCCAGAGTTGGTAGATCGCGTATTGGCAAGTGAAAATTGGGCCAGAGATATTTGCTTGAAGCCATGGCGAGATAATTTTCGTAACCAAAGGGAGCAAAAGTAAGATAGGTCGATCCACAGACATCTTTTATCAAAATGTGAGAGGTTTGAGGACTAAAACGACAAACTTTCTTGTCTTGCTGGAGTCTTCATCATTTGATTTATTTGCTATAACTGAAACGGGATGCAATGACTCTATTCACGATACCGAAATAATCCCGCCGTCATTTCAAGTAGTACGATGTGACCGAACGGATGGCCGAAAGCAAGGCGGGGTGCTGGTCGCGGCCACGCCTCGTTTTGAGCTACGGGAAGTGGGTCACGATATTGACTTAAATAAACACACATTTGAAATGGTGTGTGTAACTGTTCACGTAATGAGTAATTTTTTATTTGCATGTTGCGTCGTATATATCCCACCTCAGACGGATGAAAATGAGTATCTTATTATGTTTGGCTTGATTGAACAAATGGTTGTAAAGTATAAAGGTAACCTTGTAGTGCTAGGTGATTTCAACTTGTACTCTAGTAACAGCAATGTATTAGCGTATTACGAATATTTTATAGCTTTTTGCGAATTCGTTCAGAGCAATCAGGTACCTAATTGTGACGATAGACTCCTTGATCTCGTGCTCACGGGCGGCGGGGTGCGCGGCGCAGTGGACGTGAGCGAGGCTCTCGACGACGAAAGCATGCAGCCGGTGGACGCGTACCACCCTCCGCTCGCGGTTAGTGTTAGTGCCCCAGCTACTGCTGCCACCACAGTCGCGCCTCTCTCTCTGAGCGATGAAACCAATCTTGATTTGCCGCGCAGACAGCGGAATTTTGCCGGGGCTGATCTCAGTGCTCTGTACAATTCATTGGCAAGTGTGGATTGGATAAGTATATATAGCATTGAGGAACCTGACGAAGTCGTTAAATGCTTTTATGACAAACTGGATAAAGTTATGGATGACTGCGTACCAAAAAAAAAGCGAGGGCGTGGGACCTCTAGGTATTCTTACCCAGAGTGGTACACGATCGAACTCATACGCGACATCCAACTTAAGCATAAGTTACATAAACAATATAAGTTAAGTAAAACTGACAGCGACTACGCGATGTTTTCGGAGTGTAGAGCGGCGGTAAAGAAATCAATAGCGAAAGCACACGAAACTTACATGGATCGCGTTCAAGCACATCTATCAAGGGAGCCTAAAGCTTTCTGGAACTTTATTAGAAGTAAGAGAGCTAACGGAGATAAACGGAAATTGGTAAGTGAGGGTCGGGTCCTTTCAGATTCGGAATGTGCGAAAGAGTTTGCTACATTCTTTCATTCGGTTTATAATCCAGTACCAGCTCGATTAGACGTAAAAGTGGCAGACGCTTCTTCGAGGACAGGTAGCCCCAGGGTACACGTTGCAAGCCTGGAACTAGCGGAGGTACAGAATGCACTAGCGAGACTTCCGCCGAAACGGTCTTCCGGCCCGGACGGGATACCACCTTATATATTTAAAGACTGTCGCAATGTTTTAGCAGAGCCATTGCGTCACGTATTCAATGTGTGTCTAAAGTCAGCAGTCTTTCCTGAAATTTGGAAATTAACACGAGTGGTTCCAGTGCCAAAAGGAAAGGGGGGACCACAAGTCAGCGACTACCGGCCGGTGGCAGTATTGTGTACTCCTGCGAAGGTTTTCGAGTCCGCAATATACAAATCGGTAGAGCCACTGGTGAGTAGCTGCCTGTCTGATGCACAACACGGGTTCCGAAGCGCACGCAGTACCACTGGTAACTTACTACATCTAATGATGAATGTTATTCCTGCAGTAGATGCTGGAGACCAAGTTGACGTCGCGTATTTCGACTTTCGTAAGGCGTTTGATACTGTCGATAATGACGTCCTATTGGTCAAATTGGCGGACGCGGGATTCAGTCCACATACTTTAGCTTTCTTTGCGAGCCATATGCGAGACAGGCGCCAGTATGTGGATTGCGCCGGTCACCTATCGGAGCAATATTTCACGAGATCTGGGGTCAGTCAAGGCAGCAATTTGGGACCTTTGGAGTTTATTTTGATGATAAATGACCTTCCCCTGGTCATTAAGGACTCTATCTGCCTACTCTTTGCTGATGATGTGAAACTCGTCCGGAGAATTAACGACGGTTCAGATTGTTTAAAGTTGCAGGAGGATATCAACAGAGTAGTGTCCTGGAGTCAAACGAACAAACTAGCGTTTAATGCATCAAAATGTTCCGTTATCACTTTTAGTAGAGCTCGAAATCCACAGCACTATGTATACACGCTAGAAGGAACTCCGATGCAGCGTGTCGACAAAGTGAAAGACTTGGGAGTGCTTTTGAAGGCTGACTTGACGTTTCGCGACCATGTTATCCAAGTCTGTAAAAAAGCCTTCCGGAATTTAGGATTTATAATGAGGCAGTCGCGAACATTCAGGAACAGTCATGCAATACGCGTTTTGTACGAGGCGATAGTCCGAAGTCACCTGGAGAGTAATGCAGCCATCTGGACCCCACATGAGGCTAAATATAGGCTTATGCTGGAGCGAATACAAAATAAATCTGTAAGATTCTTATACCTTAAACTATATGGTGTATACCCTTTTTACCCTTTAATGTATCCTACATTGTTTGTGTTGGGGATGGTAGGATACAATGAACTAGAAGTCAGAAGGGAATTGGGATTAGCCTTGTACATTTTTAAATTGTTGCGAGGTAAACTATTCAATTCTGAAGTTCTGGCGCAGGTGGGCTTCAGAGTCCCAAATCGGTACGTGGGGCGCCGGCTGCGGCCAAGCCTGTTCGCGGAGCCCCGCGCCAGGACACAGTTGTTGAGCCGAGCACCCTTTGTCAGGGCACTTCGTACGCTTAACCGGGTAGCAATGGTAATCGATTTATTTCACTGTGCTCTGAGCGAATTCACAAAAGCAACCCTTTATGTTTTATGCTATACTTAGTAGGATAATTTTAATGTTATTTTAGTCGTGTTTTTAATATAATGGGAATTGTAATAAAAATGTATATGTATATATGTGTAATCGTAAGTGCCTAAATATATCATCTAGTTTTAAATTTCCACACTATCGTATTAGGTTAAGACCTGTAAAGATAGCTGTATGTTGTTTAAATAAAAAAAAAAAAAAAAAAAAAAAAACAAAAAAAAAAAATGTTCCATATATTTATAATAACTGTTCATTATAGTATTCGTTGACCCCCCACTCGCGCCACCCCGCGCCCTCTTTCCCTTCTTATGATGACATGTACAGACGGATTTGATGTGCACTCCTATTAACACGCGAGTGAGGTGCCTTCTTACCATGTGAATCCTGGAAACCTGTGCCGTGCCGTTATCCCGCGGGAAGCCTCCTGGAGCTCATGTCAGGTATGTGCACACAGCGACGTGACATATATATGATATTATTTTGGAAATTGTTTATCCCTTAACCCCAACTTGAACAATAACATTACATGTTTCACTTTATTAATTAACTAGCGACCCGCCCCGACTTCGCACCCTAAGGCATGTCGAAGCAACTGGTTGAAAAATTCAATGGCTCTGACATCTGATTCGGTGGTCCAATTGGGAGGACGCCCGTATTGGCCCGGAAAGCCGTTGGAAACGCAGGTTCGAATCTTGTCCGAATCATTAAATTTTTCAATTTTCTCTTCATTTGTAAACAAAAATTATCAATGATAAATTCAAACTGTAGGTTTCAAATATGTACCAATAAATCCCAATAGCCCTGTTCTAGGTAGTAACATCAATAATATGTTAAGAAACATGTTTGATCATGGCGAAAACTGTCTAAAACAATTAGCATTTCAAAAGGAATAAGGCCTCTTAATGCCCTTAAGGGAAAACCTGAACAAATAAAGCAAAAATTGCTTGGAACACTGATTTTTGATGAAATGAAAATTAACAATGACGATATTGATTATAATCGGCAGAATGAAAGGACATACGACATACGGATATGTTGACTTTGGAGGCGAATTAGATACCGATTGCACAGACGAATGTTCCGAAGCTTTGGTTTTTTTGGTAGTGCCATTTAACGCTTAATTTAAGTTACCAATTGGCTACTTTTTGGCTAACAAACTGAATACTGACCAAAAAGCAACGCTAATAACACAAGCCATTCGTTTATGCAAAGATGTAAACTTTGAAGTAAAGGCTTTGCCATTTGATGGCTGTCCTACAAATACATCGACAGTCAAAAAGCTAGGGTGTTGTTTAGATCTTAACAACCTTAATAGTCTTAGCACATGCTTGCAAATAGTTTGCACATCCTTCTTATGTAGCGCCATAAGATTCAGGTGCCAACTTAACTCAATCGAGTGTAATGGGTACCCCCCTTTTATTGGCAAAATTTGTACAGCGTATAATATGTTTTTTTTTTCGACATACAAATACAAGAACTCTTTATTGCACACCTCATGAAATATACAGGAGAAATACAATGCAAGAAATTACAATTAGAGGTAAACAACAGGCGGTCTTATCGCTAAAGAGCATATATTAATGAAAGAATGAAGAATTAAAAATGAGCGACATATTAATGAAGTTTTCATCAAAGTCTGTTCAGGCGTTTTCACGTGATGCGCGGTCAAATAAACAGACAAACAGATAAACACAAATATTCTAAAAACTGTTGGAACGTGTTCTGTTATCGGTTTTAAGCATCCCCCGCCAACTTTATCTCGAATATCTTCCATGTACAGACTTTAGAGCCACTTCAGTTTTATTATATGTATAGATGTATCGTATTTATCCAGGATATTAAGTAGCCCTTCTCCAAGATTCTATCTGTTTTCGAGAATTCATCGAAATTGGTTCAGTAGCATTTATGGTTTCATAATTGTATATTTATGAACTTAAGTAACATACATTTCGATTATTCAATAATAAAAAAAGTTTGTACTCTATAAAAAGTTCAATATTGTTTAACGGGTATCGGTTACGTAATTACTCAGTCACATCACTACTAAAAACACTGCAAAGGTTAGACGAAGACGGAATTACAAAAATTTGCAAGCGAAGGTAAGAGACAGTTTACAATTGACAGAAGACATCATCGCGTCGCTAGGTTACCAACCTACATTTTATAACTTAATAACATTCGTTGTAAAATAGTAAAAATAGCTTACTTGTGAAATGAAATCTCATCTTTATGAAGACTAGATGTCTTGCTACATCTTCCACACAATTTTACCATACAATAAGGCATATTTTGAACACCTTATAAGCCAAGTAAGCAGTGAAATATTTCATGTTACTTCGTCAACAGTCGACCGCGAACTAAGAGAGCGTTTGGGGGCGTAGTGAGCGCTGCGTATTTTTTGAGCATTAGCTTGGCTCACCCGGGTGGCCCTTATAAGCGGGGTCTATAGGTTAAGTTGTCTGTGAGTGATAGCGACTTACCTCAATGTAGAACGGATTTCTTTGGACTTGTTGGTAGTTAAATTCGTTGCTACAACTGGGACGAGACGGGGACAGTGCACATATATGACGATGTAGCGGACACATACGGTACCAGCAGATGACACCACCTGTAAAGGAAGTGAGAAAAACGATTTGAGAAACTATTTAAATAGTAATAATTGACGATCATTGTCCCGATAGTCGTTTCGGCCTTATAGCGAAGAGTCTCGACAAACACCTCAAGAGACTCTCGCTAGATGGCTGGGTCAAGGGCCAGATACAGAAGGTACTCCTGGACACGGCGCGTATCGTCAGGACCGCCGCGATGTTACCCGCATATCCCAGGGAACACTAATATTTTTGGGATAAAAAGTAGCGTATGTGTTAATCCAGGGTGTCAGCTACCTTCATGCCAAAATTTATCAAAATTGGTCCAGCCGTTTGAGCGTGAAGAAGTAACAAACATACATGTAAACACACTCATGCTTTCACCTTTATAATATTAACGTGATTACCTTGGCAGCGTTCTGTATCAAGTTGATCAGCTCCTGTAGTATGTAGAGGCTGAACTGTTCCAACTTGTTTTTGAGCACTTTAGCCATGTGCGCTATCGTGATGCAGGCTTCTCGGACAACCTGGACACAAAAATACTTTAAGAAAACGAATAATGCAATAGGGCATTCCCTGATGAAAATTTTCAATAATTACTTTTTCACAAAAAATAACCGTCTTCAACTAGAAGACATTGTATTTTTTTAGCGATAAGAACGCAGAGCGGAATGTTTTCTGCGTTTAAGCGCAGGTCCCGTTCGCGTATTGTCCCTTTAACTAGGCCAAACGGCCTTTCAAAATATCCCAATCTGGGCTTTTACAGAAGGCTTATTTTTCGAAAGATATAGGGCCTTTAGACAAAAGGACGTTTTGCGAATAGGACGTTATTTGTCCCGTTCAAAAATTGTCCTGGTCTTTCGCAAATGGCCCTTTTTATCATTTTTGTTCCCATCAGCCTTGGTGGACAGACTTGTGAGAGCTTATGCACCCAAACCATCATACAGGCTGTTCAGCAATTACGACGATCATCCATTTTTGACGATTTTTGATCCCCATCCCTCCCTAAATTCATCCAACTATCATAATTCGAATAGTTAACCATGGAAGCGATATTACCTGACTCCTCAGATCCTTGATGACGACTAGAAAAGGAACGGATAGTTCCTTCAGATGCGCCGCGAACTCCGTCGGATATTGGACGTGCGCGTTCGCGGTGAGCAGCGAACGGATCTTCTTCAGCTGTAAATAAAAAAATATATATTGAAAAGTGATCTTTTATACCATCCGAAAGTTTTAAAATTTTAGTGAAAATCACTTTTCTATTGAGTGCTGAGATGTTTCTGAAGTAATGATTCCTACTTAAGGAAAATCTTAACAGTATGATGTAGGACTTGTATGGGCACGCGCCGCTGCGAACGCGACAGCAGCCAAAAAGGATATCTGCGACACCATTACAGAACTCTCTGCTCCCACTCGGCAGCCTCGTCTCCTAACAGTAACACTCACCGCGTCAACCCTTGTCTCCTAACAGTAACACTCACCGCGTCAACCCTCCTCTCCTAACAGTAACATTCACCGCGTCAACCCTCCTCTCCTAACAGTAACACTCACCGCGTCAACCCTTGTCTTCTAACAGTAACATTCACCGCGTCAACCCTTGTCTCCTATCAGTAACATTCACCGCGTCAACCCTTGTCTCCTAACAGTAACACTCACCGCGTCAACCCTTGTCTCCTAACAGTAACATTCACCGCGTCAACCCTCCTCTCCTAACAGTAACACTCACCGCGTCAATCCTTGTCTCCTAACAGTAACACTCACCGCGTCAACCCTTGTCTCCTAACAGTAACATTCACCGCGTCAACCCTCCTCTCCTAACAGTAACACTCACCGCGTCAACTCTCCGCTCCCACTCGGCAGCCTCGTCTCCTAACAGTAACTTTCACCGCGTCAACCCTCCTCTCCTAACAGTAACATTCACCGCGTCAACCCTCCTCTCCTAACAGTAACACTCACCGCGTCAACCCTTGTCTTCTAACAGTAACATTCACCGCGTCAACCCTTGTCTCCTATCAGTAACATTCACCGCGTCAACCCTTGTCTCCTAACAGTAACACTCACCGCGTCAACCCTTGTCTCCTAACAGTAACATTCACCGCGTCAACCCTCCTCTCCTAACAGTAACACTCACCGCGTCAATCCTTGTCTCCTAACAGTAACACTCACCGCGTCAACTCTCCGCTCCCACTCGGCAGCCTCGTCTCCTAACAGTAACTTTCACCGCGTCAACCCTTGTCTCCTAACAGTAACACTCACCGCGTCAACCCTTGTCTCCTAACAGTAACATTCACCGCGTCAACCGTTGTCTCCTAACAGTAACACTCACCGCGTCAACCCTTGTCTCCTAACAGTAACATTCACCGCGTCAATCCTTGTCTCCTAACAGTAACACTCACCGCGTCAATCCTTGTCTCCTAACAGTAACATTCACCGCGTCAATCCTTGTCTCCTAACAGTAACACTCACCGCGTCAATCCTTGTCTCCTAACAGTAACATTCACCGCGTCAACCCTTGTCTCCTAACAGTAACATTCACCGCGTCAATCCTTGTCTCCTAACAGTAACATTCACCGCGTCAATCCTTGTCTCCTAACAGTAACACTCACCGCGTCAACCCTTGTCTCCTAACAGTAACATTCACCGCGTCAACCCTTGTCTCCTAACAGTAACATTCACCGCGTCAACCCTTGTCTCCTAACAGTAACATTCACCGCGTCAACCCTTGTCTTCTAACAGTAACACTCACCGCGTCAACCCTTGTCTCCTAACAGTAACATTCACCGCGTCAACCCTTGTCTCCTAACAGTAACATTCACCGCGTCAACCCTTGTCTCCTAACAGTAACACTCACCGCGTCAACCCTTGTCTCTTAACAGTAACATTCACCGCGTCAATCCTTGTCTCCTAACAGTAACATTCACCGCGTCAATCCTTGTCTCCTAACAGTAACACTCACCGCGTCAACCCTTGCCTCCTAACAGTAACATTCACCGCGTCAACCCTTGTCTCCTAACAGTAACATTCACCGCGTCAACCCTTGTCTCCTAACAGTAACATTCACTGCGTCAACCCTTGTCTCCTAACAGTAACACTCACCGCGTCAACCCTTGTCTCCTAACAGTAACACTCACCGCGTCAACCCTTGTCTCCTAACAGTAACATTCACCGCGTCAATCCTTGTCTCCTAACAGTAACACTCACCGCGTCAACCCTTGTCTCCTAACAGTAACATTCACCGCGTCAACCCTTGTCTCCTAACAGTAACACTCACCGCGTCAACTCTCCGCTCCCACTCGGCCGCCTTGTCCCCTAACAGCGCGGCAGCATGGCGGCACAGGTCGTCGAGTCCCCTGACGCCGTACACGGCGGCGGGGGCGGTGGCCGCGAAGGCCGCCTCGAACGCCTCGCACGAGACCGCGCCCGCCTCGCCGCCGCCGCCGCCGCTCGTCACTCCGGAAGATACTGGAAGGGTTAAAGTTACTACATCAGCTACGGTTGTTTTATATTGATTTAAACTTACACGATTTCCCTTCCCTTTTGCCTTATTAAGCGTCTCTTCGATACCATGAAACGTCACTTTGTACGCTATAAAGACCCACCCGTTCTATTATAATAATGCACAGTATTTTCATCTCACGAGCGCGGATGAGCCATGTTTGTGTAAGTGCACTCCATTCCAGATAATATTAGACTCTAGAAGATTCTAAACCTTTTATGTGATCCTGATATAGGATCCCAGGGTAACCCCTGTCACACATTGAACCCTTTGACCGGCAAAGACGGCAAATCGCGTCATCGGGAATTCGTGCCACTGACGCCAACGACGCCTATTGACGTTAAAAATTACAATGGTCAAAAACATGCTAATTCAAACCACTATCTGTGTTTTTCAATCTCTGTTGATTTTGGAGCACTTTTTTTTTTTGGTTTGGTTTCAGTGGCACGGTGAATTGCTTTGCCGCTTGGCGCTCAAAGGGTTAAATAAAACGATTTAAACTTATTATATCGCGTATATTAATTATTTCAACCTCTTGACGATAGCGCAGGTAGGTAGTGGACCTAGTGCGGTGCCAAGTGGCATATTCCCAGGCGATGATTCACAGCCAATTTCACATAGAAGGTTTAGAATTCCTGCTTCTAGAGTCTAATAGTATCTGGGGTTACCCTCATCTGGCAGAAAAATGTTTAACCGAACGTAATGTTTCGCATAATACTCATTTGGCAGAAATTTTCTTTAGCTGAAACGGGAAATATATTTTAAAATGTTTTGGCGTATCCTAGTAGATTAGGGTAGGTTCCTAACGTATTAAGAGGCATTATTCCTTTTGAAATGCTGATTGTTTTAGACATTTTTCTCTATCCTAGAACAGGGCTGTTGGGATTTATTGGTATATATTTGAAACCTACAGTTTGAATTTTTCATTGATAATTTTTGTTTCAAAAACTACTTGAAATTGATAAAATTCACGCGGAAAATTAGTTTTTTTTTTTCAATTTATTTTCGACTGCACGCAGTTAAAGCATGATATAGCTATGTTACTACCTAGAACTCGGGGAAAAGTATTATTCACTTCAATAAATTGGTTGAAATTATCAGTATATTTATCATAATATGAAAAAGATATTTTTTAAAAGGAATAAGGCCTCTTAATTAATAAAATAGATTTTCAAAAAGTAAATGGTGTCCGTAGAATAAGAATTATGCGAAATGAGCATTGTGCAAAACATTAGTAAACCGTGTGACAGTCGCGGAAACCGAAAATATAATGTGATTGTTTATAAAACTTACCACTAGTAGCACTGTTTAGCTTAGTGGGCGGCGGCGGCTTCCTACTCGCAGAAGGCAAACTATATAGTCCAGGAACTGTCCTCTTTGGTACTTCGCACGCTATTTATATAATGATACATGATACATATGATATGGAAGGTAAATAAGAAATATATAGAATAGATTACAAATGGAAGAAATAATGCATGATAACGAAGTGACATGAGTTAAAATTTAATAGTGTAATTATTGAGTAAAAATATGTATCAAATTTCGTTTACAATTATTGACAGAATTAATATAGTTCGGAGCGCAAGTTAGAAAGAGAAAAAAAATGATGCAATTGATTTCAAGATCAGTTCATAAAAGCGATATGATTTATAGAAATAATGAAAAATATGATTGGATGTTTGAAATGAATAGATAAGAATAAGATATTGATGTAATCCCACGTTGTTGGTGAATTGTTCGCAGTCGGTTAACGGTGATCGGCCCCATGGTGAACATGTTAGGAAAAGAGAGGTTATGCGTTAGAGTAGCTTGAAGAGAAGTTATAGCTGACTGAAATAATGGTAAAATTAACCAGTTAGAAATTGTGATGGATTTTAAATTGAAAACATTCCATTTTAATGATCATATATATAAGGGCGGCGTAAAAATATTTACGACGTAAAAATTTAGACAAACCACGGGCGGTAATTCGTAAAGCCCCAATATCTCTCGTATCTCAGTGTTACTTGCTACGAGGTTTTGATGAGCAATGACAGAAATTTTAGTGAGTTTTTCACCAGGCGATGTATAGCCCTCGCCTTCGGTTCGGGCCACAAACACCTGCGATCTGGGACATTAACGAATTCACCGCCCTAGGTATGTAACATAGTATAAGAGCAGCAGTGGTAGTGAGCACTGGCCGGCAGAGATAAAAACCCATTACCGGGTTATACTCCCACACAAACACCAACTCACTACCAGCACAAAACAGATAGGTATAGAAATCAATCTACATACAAGCGCGCTCGAGCAAACGCACACATAGACATTGCTCACGGACACGTCAGGCGGATGGCACTCGCGCTCGCACTGGTCCGAACTGGTCCGAGACATCGTGTCCGTGAGCAATGTCTATGACATATATATGTCTATGATATGTGATTTTTAGACGAAATTGACCCTACTCAGTAACTTGTATTTCATATTATAATGTACCTAATCCCTAACTTCCATATAAATTAATATAAATATAGATTAAGTTACTTTAATATAATTGCTGATTGTATTATACTTGTTGACAATGTATGACTAATACTGAATAAATGGATATGGATATGGATATGTGTACGTTTGCTCGAGCGCGCTTGTATGTAGATTGATTTCTGTACCTATCTGTTTTGTGCTTTGTAGTGAGGGCTAACCAGCCCTGATACAGTTCAAGTCATGTCTAAAAAAAGAAAAAAAAATAGCACTGACCTGGAGTGGTCGGGCCGGAGTCGCCATCGCGCGCGCGCGCGGAGGTGGGGATGGCGAAGTTGCGCCGCGCCACCGTGCGCGACACGAAGTCCGCCTCGTCCGCGCCCGCGTTCGCTGCGACACGTGCATCATCATCATCATCATCATCATCATCATCGTCGTCATCATCATCATCATCGTCGTCATCATCATCATCATCATCGTCGTCGTCATCATCATCATCATCATCATCATCATCATCGTCGTCATCGTCATTAGAGATGCAACGGATATCCGGTTGCTATCCGGTATCCGGCCTATCGGATAGTTGCGGCCGGATACTGGATATTCGGCCGGCGATCAGGCCGAATATCCGGTATCCGGCCAAACAACTATCCGTTGCATCTCTAATCGTCATCATTATCATCATCGTAATCGTCGTCGTCGTCGTCATCGCCATCGTCATCATATTAGAAGGTACCCACGAACTTAGTCCGCGAGGAAGAGAAAGTTATAACCCGCTTTTCTGCCTCTCCGTATTGGAATAAAAAATATGCGTCGATTGCAAAAAAAATTGGACATAGTTAAAAGCTTAGGTAACAAAAAATTACGATCGCTTCCTTTGTGTGACGAAAGTAAGTCATACAAAATGTATGGGGTAACTTTCGTCACACAAAAAAATCATTTAAGTTTTGTTTTAATTAAAGCCCTTAACTATGTACAATTTTTTTGCAATCGACCCATATAATTCAGTGAATAAAGGATTTTAACCTTACAAACGGTCCGGTAGTTTTGAATTTTTGATATGTTGTCTTGTCTAGGATGGTTAGTCAGTGTTTAAAATGCAAAATGCACAATTCCCCCCCCCCCCCTCCGCGCCCGCCGCCATATTGAAAAAAAAAACAGCACTCTCTTCATATTTTTGCTCATATCTTCGTTTAGGAGCATTTTAGCTAGAACAGTGCTTGGGCAATTTTGTAGAGAATTAAATTTACTATAATTTACATTTCAAATTTTGTTTCTAGGATAGATAATTACGGAGATATGTAAAAAATAAAGTTACATTTTCCGAAAATGTATGTAAAAATGGACATGAGTTTTATAAACAATTATATTTCCTACATGTTTTAATTTGTCCTAGACTAGTCCGTAACTGAATGACAGCGTTCTAAACCAAGAATTTTGAGAAATTTTCGGAAAATTCGACTTTTCCTGTTTTTTAAATGTGCATATCTCCGTAACTAACCGTCCTTGAAACAAAATTTGAAGTGTAAATTATAGTAAATTTAATTCTCTACAAAATTGCCCAAGCACTGTTCTAGCTAAAATGCTCCTAAACGAAGATATAATCCAGAAGTTTGTTTTTCAGTAGGAAATTGCGATTTTTTACGTTTTTTTAAATGTGGATATCTCCGTAACTATCTGTCCTAGAAAAAAAATATAAAATGGAGAATGTAGTAAATTTAACTCTCTATAACATTGTCGAAGCTTTCTTCTAGCTAAACTGCTCCTAAAGGAAGATATGAGCAAAAATATGAAGAAAGTGCCGGTCTTTTCAATATGGCGGCGGGCGCGGAGGGGGGGGAATTGTGCATTTTGCATTTTAAACACTGACTAACCATCCTAGACAACATATCAAAAATTCAAAACTACCGGACCGTTTGTAAGGTCACACATAGTACTTTAGTCTCTATTCACCGTATTAATATCCTATAACCATCTTGAGATGCGCTGTGGCATTTTTTTTGCATACACGAAACCGGTTCAGCCGTTTAGACGTGATAAAAGGACAAAGATAACATTTATACATTTTAGTAGCCGTCCGCGTATTTTTTCCATACCATACTGTGGTAAAGAAAAACGTATCCTATAGCCATCTTTTATGTCCAGCTATCCCCTGTACGTTGCGGGACAGTACGCCTATAGGCATTCGCTGTATGAGCTTAAGGCAACGGGTAATGCGAAACTAGCGCCACTTTCGATTTTTTTCGTATACCTTCATAATTTAATATTTTTTTTGAAATAGCTGAAGTCTAGGAGCTTGCAAAACACCTTTAATATTTATTAAATCACTATATACAATTTGTTCACTGTAGTTTACCTTACAAAACTTGTTCACGTCAAAAGCGGCCACAATAGTTTTGGGCAAGTTTCTAGAGACAACTAAATAACAAGAAATTGTGTATAATGATTTAATAAACACTAAAGGTGTTTTTCCAGCTCCTAATATCTTGCAATTACTGAAAATTGATCTGGTTTGGAAGATATAATAAAAATTCGTAAGTGGCGCTAGTTCCGCATTACCCGTCCCCTTAACAGCGGTTAATTGAAACTAGTGATCATCCACGTGTCCACCACGGATTCGGTTCGGATCACCTTTAACACGATGATAATAGAACCCTGCGGTTAGAACCGCAGGGTTCTATTATCATTCCTCTTTCACGATTATTACCCCAATGGCAGAGCCAGTCGTTTTATTTATGATCTAACTGGAATCGCACTCGGGAGTTGCTTCGGGATACATAAAAAATCCACTTCCAACAATCATCTATTTTAGCAATATTTGCAGAAATGGGAATGATGAAAAAAACGCATTACAAACTGAATATTCATACTTAAAATGATGACTGTACCTACAAATAAAATAGTGCTGTACCTCCTCATGACTCCTCTCCATAGAAAAGCAATAGAATTGTATACTAAAATAGATATGGTACCTGTAGGTAATAATAAGCCCGCCTCACGAGCCTCGTCGAACTTCTGTTCTAGCAGCGTCAACTTCTGAGCCGGCACCAGCTCTTTTTTCTTCAGGTCAGATCTCAGTCTTTCACCTGTGAAAGAAAATACGCGTAAGAATGGGAAAATTAATTGTATCGAGGCCCCACGTTGGGCGCCAATGTAATCAGTCATGGCTAGGGTTGCGAGACGTCCCGCTATGCGCTGTATGTCCCGTTTCCGTAGTCTTAGAGTAAAGCAGACGATCGAACGCGCGCGGCTGCGATCGATCGTGATGCACGGAATTGCACCTTTAAATAGGGTGAGGTCAACAAGGGGTTTTATAGTGTACAGTCGCCATCAGATATATCGCAGCATATAAGGCGTTCATAAATATGTGAACATGTACTGTAACGCCCAGTCAATAAGAGTCGTGTTCAGATATTTATGAATACCTTACATGCTACGATATGTCTGACGGCGACTGTACGTCCGAAATTGGCAAACTGTTGACACTGAACCATATAATGTAACCTTTTGTACACAGTTTTGACCATAAACGCTTATCTTATAACCCACACCATATTGCGGACTATTGGTGGTGCTAATTTATTTTACTGGCAACGACAATTTTTTTGGTAACTAACGTTGGAAGTCGATAAATGTCACTTATGTAAACAGGACCAAATATTCCGCAAATTTCAAGTATTTTTTGCATAATAAAGCCAAAACTATCGACAGTGATGAATGTCAAGTTTTTTTTCAATAGGATTCAGTATTTATTTTGCAAGTAGAACGGGGTATTGATCAGCATTCCGGTACACAATGTTTTGAATATTTTATTAAAGCAGTAACGTCTGCTAACGTAAACTAATTGTTTACAAATGCAGGTTCGAATCCTGTCCGAATCATTAAATTTTTCAATTTTCGCTTCATTTGTAAACATTTTAATGTTTTGAGTTTGGTTAGTTTCAAATCTTTGACAAATCGCTATTGGCGTTTAATAATTAGAATACATCGTCTGTTGACAATCGCCAAGTAACAAATACCTACTTGAAACAAGGCTCGTATCACAGTGTCAATGTATTTACTAGATACGAGGTTTCGAGGAGAGAGTTTAGTGAGTTTTGGTTGTCATATGAAAGCTGTTTGGCGCGACTATCCCTGGGTCGGACCGACGCTTGTTCTATATAGTCAAATACTATAGTATAGTCAAAGAATATATATACTAACGTAAAAAGAAACGACAGCGACACTTGTGTGCAGTAACAAAACTCGCGGCTATGTGTGCGTGTCGAGGGGCGAGCGCGGGACGCGCGCGGTGGTGAAGGGCATTCACGTGAATGCCTCGTCGAAAGATTCGGCATTACAAGGTCACCGACGCCCGAGTTACACCGATAGGCCGCCGTCGCGCCTGTGGTTAAGTTTCAATACATGTCCACTTACCAACATGTCTGTACATGTCGACCAACAGCTGCATAGCGGCGTCTCGCACCGCGCTACTAGGGTCGCCTAGCAAAGCGGCCAGGTTCGGGACCGCCGCACGCAGCTGCAACTCCTGCGCACCATGTCTGCAAGAGATTATTTAAATTACATAATTTGATAAAAAAATCCCGCTTATTAACGGCAAACGAAGCGAATTCAATCTAACGAGGTACCCTCATCTGGCAGAAAATTGTTTAACCAAACGCATAATGCTCATTTGGCAGAAACTTTCATTAGCCGAAACGGGAAATATATTTAAAAATGTTTAGGTGTAGTGGATTAGGTTAGGTTAGGTTTATTTTATGACTTTTTAGGTAAGTTAATGGTGTACGTAGAATAACAATTATGCGAAATATTAATAATAATAATAATGCGAAATACTTTCGGTAAAATAATTATCTGCGAAATATTAGTAAACCCAATCTAACTGTGGGTGTGGTTCCCTTTGTTCTATAGAGAATTAGAACATAACGTCATCGAACAAAATTACGCATTTCTTAATTTTCTTCCCTATTTTTTTTTCGTTATTTGCCCGTGGCTTGCAGTTTGTTCGACATAGTTCGTATATAGAGAATCAGTTTGTTAGATATGGTACAACGACGTGTAAAGCGACGCTTGCTTTGCGCTAAGTACAGGGTCGACGACGAGCGAAGCGAAGTTCTTTTCACGTGTAGTGGGGAAGGGGTATAGTACATACGTGTCTAGTGACTTCTGTATAGTCCTCACAACCTCCTCCCTAGTGTGAGGCGCCTTATGCTGCGTGACAGGGTTCGACGACGAGCAAAGCGACTTCTATCAATTTATGTGGTAGTGGCGGAAGAGGCAGCTTGTGTTTGTAGTATAGCGGGGGGTTTGACGACGAGCGAAGCGAAGTTCTTTTCATGTGTGATAGAGAAGGGCAATAGTACTTACGTGTCCAGTAACGTCTGTATAGTCCTCACAGCCTCCTCCCTAGTGTGGGGCGCCTTGTGCTGTGTGGCGGGGGTGAGGCGCGCCAGTAAGGCGCGGGGCGGCGCCGCCCTGCTCTCTCCTAGGGCGGCGATGCACAATCGCGCCATGTGGCGGACGCCTTCCTTCGTGTCCGCCAGCCTGGGAAACAAATGATAAATCACTACATAGTATAAAACAAAGACGCTTCCTTCTGCCTGTCCCTATGTATGCTTAGATCATAAAAACTACGCAACGGATTTTGATGCGGTTTTTTTGTAGATTTAGTGATTCAACAGGTTTATATGTATGTATAATACATACATAATTTATCAGCATTGTAACCGTGCGAAGCCGGGGCGGGTCGCTAGTAGTAGATAAGATTGGTCAATTAAAAGTCAGACCGAGGTAGAGAAAGACAGAGGTGTCCCTACTTGTTATGGTGATCTAAATTAATGAACTTGGGAAAAAAGCCCATATCCAAAATTCTATAAAATAAACAATATGTAGATTCAGACCCCGAAATAACGTATACTACGTTATTTCGGGGTCTGAATCTACATACTGTTTATTTTTAAGTCGTATAGTTTCTTAGATATCATTTTCCAAAGAACATGGGGAAGCCTCGAAGGGACGAAGTTTGTAACGTGTTGCGTTACAACTCGTTCTTGATAACTTTTTGGACTGTCTGGTTACACACTCTTTCTTAAAAATTTACATTCAAATTCAAAATTCATTCTAAATTCCACACTTGTCCGTTTCAAGTGAAAAAGATTCATTCTATTCAGAGCTTTCGAGCTGAACAGATATCTACAAGTCGATTTTTTAATCCTGCTCATCATCAATTCATTATATTTAGCAGTCTTATAATTTACCTTACCACACAAGAGTGTCCTAATTTTATCAAAAGTCAACTGTGCTATTGTGCTGTGATTTTCTAACTGCTGGATTTTGTTGGATTCAAATATATTATTAAATTAAAGACAAGGCACGTAAACGTAAGTTCCCATGTATTTTATAACCGTTTTAATGTCAATATCTCTTTAACTTAAATCTAGAACTTAAGTCTGTATCTGCTTGTTCGCAGGTGCCTTTATTAATTATTATAAATAAATACCTTCTTCTGCCCTGTCTCCTGTCTCTTCTTCCGTTCCTGCCTACCTACTTTACCCTACCTCCGGTCATCAACGTGACAAGTTGCGGGCATATCCTAGTCACTAAATAGTATAAAACAAAGGCGCTTCCTTCTGTCTGTACCTATGTATGCTTAGATCTTTAAAACTACGCAACGCCAGTTCAAAAACTTGACTATAATCCAGTGTTCTATAGATAAGACAGCCTTAAAGTAAACATAAGTCCATTGTGATGTAAGCCACGCTCCGACGGGTCGCTAATGAGGGACCGTGATGTCACCGTCGGAAAGGTTACTCTACTAATGCTAAGTGGAGTAGGCGCGACAGTTGTAGGTTTAGGACTTGGTGTTCCAATACAAGTATTATTTACTAGCTTTTGCCCGCGACTACGTCCGCGTGGAACTTGGAAGTATGGAAGCAACCTCGTACAACACGATAGCTATATCCATATCCACCTAATCACCTTAATTAATAAAAGGGATTATTAAAAGCGCCTAAGCAAATGTAAGAGCAATTGTGCTTTTGGTCTAATAATTACATTTCCTACCGGGTCATCAATGTCATCATGAATTACTTACTCACTTTTCAATCTTTTTAGGGATAATTTCCAGGATGAAAACTATCCTATGTCCTTCCTCGGATCTTAAACTATCTCCATGCCAAATTTCATCAAAATCGATTCAGCGATTTAAGCGTGAAGAGGTAACAGACAGACAGACACACTTTCGCATTTATAATATTAGTATGGATTTAATACTAGCGACCCGCCCCGGTTTCGCATGGAACCTCTAAAATTATCAGTGTTTCTGTACTATATTATGAGTAAAAACCTTCCTCTTGAATCACTCTATCTATTAAAAAACCCGCATCAGAATCTGTAGCGAAGTTTTAAAGATCTAAGCATACATAGGGACAGGCAGACAGCAGGGCGCGACTTTGTTTTATACTATGTAGTGATCTATCTATTGTATTAGTAACACAAGTAATTTTGTGATGCAAGTTAGATGCACCGCCTATTTTTTTCTGCTTTGCCTTAAGATTAACTGGCAGAGAATGCCTCATGGCATTAAATCCGCCTTTAGTACGATAAGTTTTGTGCAATAAAGATTAAATAAATCATCATCATCATCATCATCATCATCATCATCATTGACCTTTTACATCTATACCAGATGAGTTTAATTAAGAGTCTAATAAAGTGGGGCATTTACGAAAATGGCTGAGCCCGATACGAGAGCGACAGTCACTTACACAGTATAAAACAAAGTCGCCTGCTGTCTGTCTGTCTGTCTGTCTGTTATGTATTCTGTCCTTACGTAGGTCTTTAAAACTTCGCAACGGATTTTGATGCGGTTTTTTAAGAGTGCTGATTAAAGAGGAAGGTTTATACGTATAAGTATAATACGCGCATAATATAGCATTATAATACACCCGTGCGGAGCCTCGGCGGGTAGTTATATTATATTAGGAGTAAGTATAAGTAAATTTGTGAAGTTTATTGGTCCCTAAGGTTGACTGGTAGTCTTACTGACAAAGGGATTGTCTCACTAACAGACTGACTGATACGTTACCTGTCTATAATGTGGGGCAAGGCGGTGGGCACGAAGTGGGAGAAGTCCGGCCCGAGCCGCTCCGCGAGCGCCGCAATTGCCTCCAACCCGTTTTGGGCCACCTGCGGAGAAAACAAGGTGTAAAGCCTTTCAAATAAACAATGCAAAGATCGACACACAAAGCATACGGAAAAATCGATAGGTTGCTTGGAGTTAGGGTGGCGATAATGGTTAACGCGGTGGACCGGCAATCCAGAGGTACCGGGTTCGATTCCCGGTCTCTTCCTCCAGGTAACTCATTTAAGTTTTTCTTTGAGCTTTGATGGTCTTTGTATCAATGGTTTAACATGAAAATACACGAGTTAAGATAACTGCATAATTGGACGAGCGAGCGAATTATCAACGCTTCGCCGAAATTTCTGTCCTATGTCGAGATGTTTGTATTTCCGGCTGTTCTCACCTACAGGCCACATTTCTCACCCGATCCTGATAATTATAGATGTTATTGAAGTGAAACTTCTAATGCGACTTCCAACAAGGTTGCGTTAAACGTTTAACGCTACCGTGGAGGGGGTAGGAAAGCACTGTTGCGTTAAACGTTCAACGCTCCTGGGGAGGGGGAATAGAAAGAGACAGAGCGAGAGTGAAGAAGTTTGTCTTAAAGAAACAATATGAGTTCACTAAAAATCAATTTCTACCCCTTCCTATTTTCATTTCCACATTACGAAGTTTCACTTCTTCCGCGCGGAGGGACTCCACGCACTATTTTTTTTTGTAAGTCTGTTATTTCGAAATTTAAAAAAATGACGGAGAGTGGAAAAGGTACAGAAATGAGAAATTCCAGTAATTTCCAGCTCTCAAAGCGTCATGCATGCGACCTGAGGCTTTATAAATTACCGCCCGTGGTTTATCTAAAGTTATACGTCTTACCAGGCCAGGAAATGAGATTTTCTCCACGTACGGCTTAGGGTGATGTAAAAGTTGTTTTTTTGTTATGAAGATCATTGCACCTAGTATCTACAGAAATTACTGTATTACCTTTCAAATTGTCTCAACGCTCAATCCATATTGTCAATATGTTACACCGATAACTTATACACCGAACAATGGTCGGTTACCACGGCTCAAGGCGGACTGATCCGTAACTCTGCGCCAAAGCACTATTCTGGTTGATTTGAACGAGCGAGCGAAGCGGCAACGTTTCAGCTTGGGCTAAAATTATTAACAGATATGGGCTGACTATGGGTTCTACCGACTAGCCGACTAATCGGTAAAAAAAATTCGGCAATGCAGATTTTTAGAGCAACTGTATGTATATTTCGATCAACAGGGTTGTACTGGCTGTTTAGAAGTAAAATGTACATCAGTTATTTATATTATAGGGAGACCGGGGTTTGTTACCGAAAATATTGTGAAGGGCATCAAAATATCGTAAATACAGTATTTAAATTACTTTTGTTTTATTTCCTCGCATGTGTGATGAAAAACGTCGTACATCAGCTGGTGTTAGCGGAATCACAAATTCGAGTCATGGGTCCTTAAAGCTAATTCTAATAGACGCTCGTTTGTAATTCCTGGTTTCCGGGCTTTCTAGTTGTAGAATTCATCCATATTATATAAAATGCATTGATTGTGATTAATATAAAGGAGAATGTAAGATGAATCTAGTTCGGTTGAATTCATCTTTACTGCCTCGACGCTAATATCAGAATACGCGCCTGCGCAATGAGCCGCGACGCGCAATCAGACTGTGCATGATGCATATGACGTATATGCGGATCATTTTCTCATCTCATTCCAATGATCTTAGTCCATGCGAACATATTGATTATGATATCTATACGGATGTCTATAATTTTATCGAAGTTTCTTACGATTTACATGTCATCGAAAACTATTCCACGAATTTCGTACGTTTTTTTTCTAATCACGTATTCATCAATTCAGGGCTGCTCGCCCTCCGCGCCTCCGGATTTACAAAAACACTCTAGGGTGCTCGGTATCGGCACGCGTCCTAACCAGCGAGAGCTCTAGTTCGGACTTTCGCAGCCTATTAATCGTATGCCAAATATCTATCTACTAGCATTAACCCGCGGCTTCGCTCGCGTGCCTATATAATATACATCATCCTACGGGAACAATACTCTTTTTTTCAGGTTTAAAAGTAGGCTATTTGTTAAGTTAGGGTATAATCTGCAATCTGCATTTCCCTCATGCATATCCGTCCAGCCGTTTTAGCGTGAAGAAGTAACAAACATATACAAGACTTTCGTTTTTCTAATATTACTGGGAAATACTTTTTATGTTATCACAACTCCACTTTAACAAATCAAACCGAAAACTCAAGCACTCAAATCAAGCGATCTCAGCTTTTACTGTATCCAAATAAAGTTCACTTCAAAATTCCTAACTCAAGTGAAGCTAAGACACCGGGTTATGTGTGCATTTTATTTGTATAAAGCTTTTATAATGTCCCGAGCCTCCGCTTATCGACTTGGGATATTCGAGATTTTTTAAATCGCTGTTTGGTAATCAGCGACCCGATAAACCATAGAAACATTACCCTTGTTGATTTTCAGACTTTTTCACCATATTCTCCTCCTTTAGGGGTTGAATTCTCAAAAAGCATGAAACACGTGCTTACTCATTTATCGTTAGAAATACTCCTTGGAAGTTTTCAATAAAATAGTCTAACTAATCTTTTTTCCCCATACAAACTTACGACCCCCATTTCACCCCTTTGGGGGGTGACTTTTGACAAATGCTTCTTTTATTGCACCCCTAGACTTTATAAGGACACGAAGGTTCCAAATATGGACTCTCTAGAACCAGCGCTTTAGTATTTAGACATTTCAACCCCATTTCACCCCAACAGTGGAGATGTTAATTCACGTTGGATTTTAAAATCGTTGCGGTTTACGTAATCAGCGACCCGATAAACCATAAAAGCATTACCCATGCTGATTTTCAGACTTTGTCGCCACATTTCTCCCTTTTAGGTGTTGAATTTTCAAAAAACCTGAGACAGGTGTTTACTCATTTATTGTTAGAAATACTCCTGTGAAGTTTCGAATAAAATAGTCTAACTAATCTTGTTTCCCCATACAAACTTTGGAACCCCATTTCACCCCTTTAGGGGGTGAGTTTTGAAAAATCCTTTCTTAGCGGATGCCTACGTCATAACATCTACCTGCATGCCAAATTTCAGCCCGATCCGTCCAGTGGTTTGGGCTGTGCGTTGATAGATCACTATGTCAGTCAGTCAGTCAGTCACCTTTGAGTTTTATATATATAGATACACTTGTTAGAATTGTAAAAAATAAATGTCTGTCGTTAAAGATATTTTCAGACGGAGATCCTGACGCATGAGCAAGCATACAGTAGTTTACAGTACCTTAAAGTTGCCTCCGTTGAGCCAAGCAACCAGTCCGTCCAGGAGCTGAGCTGCCACATCCTGGGTGATCTCCGGCTCGCGGCGCACCAGGGCTGGGAGCTGGTCACCCAGCTGCTGCCGCCACAGCTCCAGACATAGCAGTAAGCATGCACGACAGCGTTAGACAGTACCTTGAAGTTGCCTCCGTTGAGCCAAGCGACCAGCCCGTCCAGGAGCTGAGCCGCCACATCCTGGGTGATCTCCGACTCGCGGCGCACCAGGGCTGGGAGCTGGTCACCCAGCTGCTGCCGACACAGCTCCAGACATAGCAGCAAGCATACAGGACAGCGTTAGACAGTACCTTGAAGTTGCCTCCGTTGAGCCAAGCGACCAGCCCGTCCAGGAGCTGAGCCGCCACATCCTGGGTGATCTCCGGCTCGCGGCGCAACAGGGTTAGGAGCTGGAACCGAGCTGCTGCCGACACAGCTCCAGACGTAACAGCAAGGATACATAACAGTGTTAGACAGTACCTTGAAGTTGCCTCCGTTGAGCCAAGCGACCAGCCCGTCCAGGAGCTGAGCCACCACATCGTGGGTGATCTCCGGCTCGCGGCGCACCAGGGCTGGGAGCTGGTCACCCAGCTGCTGCCGACACAGCTCCAGACATAGCAGTAAGCATGCAGGACAGCGTTAGACAGTACCTTGAAGTTGCCTCCGTTGAGCCAAGCGACCAGCCCGTCCAGGAGCTGAGCCACCACATCCTGGGTGATCTCCGGCTCGCGGCCCACCAGGGCTGGGAGCTGGTCACCCAGCTGCTGCCGACACAGCTCCAGACATAACAGTAAGCATGCAGGACAGTGTTAGACAGTACCTTGAAGTTGCCTCCGTTGAGCCAAGCGACCAGTCCATCCAGGAGCTGAGCCGCCACATCCTGGGTGATCTCCGGCTCGCGGCGCACCAGGGCTGGGAGCTGGTCACCCAGCTGCTGCCGGAGACGGAGGTCCGGACGCAATAGGAGCGGCAGAGCCGCTTCTAGTGAGCTCGGTTGGGGGTAGTGGGCCATCTGTGGAAATTAAGGTTACATTTATATTTTGTTGGCGATCTTCAAAAAAAATATTTTCAATTTGGCTGTTACACTACTAGCGCAATCCTATTATCATCAAAGGCCTTTCAGTCTTTTACAGACTATAACTATACAAACAGTGTCATGTAGGAAAACAACACTTTTCACGGCTATGCAAGCCAATACGAGAACTCACGCGCGGTGAGCAAGGACCGAGCTTATGCCTTTTGGCACGTTTGGTCGCGAGTATCCTGAACCATGCCTCATCTAAGGTATTACGCCTTACGCCCATCCAATACCAGTTTCCGCCATTTGTCCCTATGCACTGCAGGCGCTACTAAGGCGTGCAGCTCTCGCTTGGCGCAGTCTTTTAAACGCAGGATCGGGCAACCGATGCTTCTTTTGGTGTCTGCTACAGCGCCGAGCATAACACTCCGCGGCAAACGGGATGGATGCATGCGATACACATGCCCCAACCAACGCATTCGTCTCGGTTTCAATAGTAAAAAGAGGCTAGGAAGCTGTGCCATCTCACTCACCTCACTTTGGCAGGACTGAGTAGATCCATCCTCATTTCTAGTGCCAAAATAAAGTAAAACAAAGTTTCAATTATTTGCCTATTCTGCCGCCAAAATATGAAATGTTTCCCGTGCTATTACTAACGCTCTACAATCTGCTTGTTTGTCATGGGACTCTAAAGGTGGTTTTCCACCGGCAGGGCGAGACGAGACGCGGAGCGGCGTGAATTGAAATCGAACTGGCCCTTTTCCACTAAAAATTGGCATTAATAATTGCAATCGCGAATGTAGCATGTAGAATATTAAAAAGTGACGAAAAACCAAAAACCAATACCGGGAAGTGTGTTTCTGTTGCAGAGTTAATTTATACTCTATATTGTAAACAATACGATTAATTTTTACACAAACAAATATTTCAATTCAACTCTTGCACATCCTCGTCAATCCTTACTTATTCCACCGAAGATGCGCTAGGAGGATTGATAATTTGCGATACAAACAATTCAATCCGCGTCGCGTCTCGTCTCGCCCTACCGGTGGAAAACCACCTTAAGGCTGCCTGTCCAGCGGAGCGGAGAAAATGAACAATCAGGATCAGGCTTCGCTTTTGTGAAGCCTAAAAGTGATTTTTAATCTGAGAACCATTGTCATTGGTCCATTTTATGTCATCGCTACCAACGCGTGTTGCGACTTTTTCCATGTTTTCTAGAGTAAATTGGGTTCTCTATTGATCGAATATCCAGTTACGGATAAAAAAATGCATGATATTGACAAATAATATAAGTTAAATGTTGGAGTAACAATGACCACATGGAATGAAATAAATGAATGAGTATGAATATGAGTATAAATTGTATTTTATTGTTAATATCCGCTCCATAGCTCTCTACAGTCTTACCACGTTATCAGAAGTCCGATGCCTAGTGATGAAACAAATGCCCTTGTCAGGATTCGAACCTTGGACCGCCGCCGGCTCAGTAGGCAGCCACACTACGACTGCACCAACCGCGTCAGTGACAAGACAATGTTAAGGTGCGCCCAGACCGCCGCTTAAAATACGGTGACGGTACGGAATCGCAGTGACGCATCGTATCCGTACCGTTTTTATCGCATGCCCTCCACACCGCCGCTTAAAATACGGAGTCGGTACGGAATCGCAGTGACGCATCGTATCCGTACCGTTTTTAACGCATGCCCTCCACACCGCTGCTTAAAATACGGAGACGGTATGGAATCGCAGTGACGCATTGTATCCATTGTATAATAATTCAGTGAATTAAGGAGTTTGACCTTACAAACGGTCCAGAAGTTTAGAATTTTTGATAATATGTCACTGCGATTCCGTACCGTCTCCGTATTTTAAGCAGCGGTGTGGAGGGCATGCGTTAAAAACGGTACGGATACGATGCGTCACTGCGATTCCGTACCGACTCCGTATTTTAAGCGGCGGTGTGGAGGGCATGCGATAAAAACGGTACGGATACGATGCGTCACTGCGATTCCGTACCGTCACCGTATTTTAAGCGGCGGTCTGGGCGCACCTTTACTCACCTTGTTATGATAATCAATCCGAGATGACCAGCTCTCTATTCACACAAACTGTCCAAGTCTCGGAAGCTATCATTTCACTCGGACACCACAGCACTACGGTATCCGCTACACTAGCACACTAAACCACTATTGCACTGATGGATCACAGACACTGGGCACTAAGGCACTTGGCGCGGTCAGGACACCTGAAACAAGGAAAACTTATATTAAATTAAATACGAAACGGGTTCCGTTTGTCAATTTGTACTTTTTAGGGTTCCGTACCTGAATCGGAAAAAACGGAACCCTTATAGGATCACTTTGTTGTCCGTCCGTCTGTCTGTCAAGACCCTTTATCTCGAGAACGCGTGGAGGTATCGAGTTGAAATTTAAACCCTATATTTAAGTCTACGGTCTCTTGATGCTGTGAAAAAATCAAACTTCTACGTTAACGTGAAAAAAGATACGGCCGGTTATGTCGCAAAAAACGTACATTTCGACACTTTCAAGGGAATAAAAAAATCGGCCAAGAGCATGTCGGGCCACGCTCAGTGTAGGGTTCCGTATTTGCTCATCCTTCACAAGAGACGGTCAAAGACGGAAAGACGGGAAAAGGTCGTAAACGCCAAAGTAACTGTAATTACTTATTACCTTCTGGAAGTCAACTTACGTCCTTTTAAAGAAAATTATGAAATTTTGCGATAACTCAAAAACGGATGGACCGATTTTGTTCAATATAGTTTTCATCGAAAGTACTTATAAGGCCTCATTTTTACGATTTTTTCCATATTTTTTTGACCCGTGGTTGATAAGTTAGAGGGGGGGGACACTATTTTTTTTATTTTCGGAGCGAATATTTACAAAACTACTGACTTTATCAAAAAGTAATGTTTAGAGACCCCTATTATTTTTAACAGACCTGTTTAACGACAACCCACCCACTAGGGTTGGAACGAAAAAAAAAAAATCTCACCTTAGGTGTACGAGAGGTACCCGAAAAAAACATATTTTTTTAGTTTTTATTTTACCATTTTGTCGGCGTGATACAGTCGAGTTCATTTACATCTACACACTTACGAGAACATAAATATCTGAACACGACTTTATGCTCCTGACAATAGGGTCGTATTCAGATATTTATGTTCTCGTAAGTGTGTAGATGTAAATGAACTCGACTGTACACACACATACTCATACCAAATTTCAGCTTTCTAGTGCTAATGATCACGGAGCTAAGCCGCGGACGGACAGACGGACAGACGGACATGGCGAAACTATAAGGGTTCCTAGTTGACTACGGAACCCTAAAATTATAGGGTAGGTACTTCCCGATGACCTAGAACTATGAAATTTGGCAAGTAATACCACAAATGATATACAACATACTACAAATACTTATAAAAATCTGAAAACTATACATTTGTAATAAAAACATATGGTCCTTTTCAAACATCATATTTGGAGCTCGGTTGAGTTAAGTTTGCACCTCGTTTGTATGCGGCGCCATACATTTCAGGTGCAAGCTTAACTCAACCAGGCCAATTAAGTGAACGTTTGTACGGAACCCTCGGTGCGCGAGTCAGACTCGCACTTGGCCGGGTTTTTGTTACTCAATTTGCCGCTAGATGGCACTTTTTAATACAAGTCCACTTCTGCATCGCGGTGTCGTTTGGCCGACGTAAAATATACTAAAGGTTCGACTTTCTATGCAATATAAGTTGTAGCAAGTGTAGCAACCAACGTGTTTTATTTATTTCACTATGCTCAATCATGGTCCTTCGAATGAATCGCGTACCGATTCGAAACATGTCGAGCGATATTCGTCTTCTACGTTTGACTTACGAGTCTTCTCTAGGAAAAGTTATGTTTCAATTATGTAAGGTATATCCCATCAAAAACATAAATGTTAAATTAGAGCCAAGTTCTCGCATGCAACGTTGTCGACTTCGCCGACAAAAGAATTGAGATCTATATGGGCGCCAAGTTCTTTGCCCTAATTTTTTTAGATACAAGGACATGTGACATACTCAATGCATTTATTTTACTTGGGGTGTAATTCAATATCAAGACTGGACTTGGCTAGTTTTTACATATAAATGTATATTACATTTGTCTAATCATTAACCTATTTTCGTAAAGGTATAGTTAGTGTACGTCCTGTTACTTATACTGTTAGCTTGATAATAATACTATGTTACTTTGATAAAATTAAGTCAGTTTGTGAAAACTAGCCAAGTCAAATCTTGATATTGAATTACACCCCAAGTAAAATAAATGCATTGAGTATGTCACATGTCCTTGTATCTAAAAAAATTAGGGCAAAGAACTTGGCGCCCATATAGATCTCAATTCTTTTGTCGGCGAAGTCGACAACGTTGCATGCGAGAACTTGGCTCTAATTTAACATTTATGTTTTTGATGGGATATCATTACTTTTTGTACAGAAATTTGAATTGACGCCCCACCTGTCTTGACTAGAGTGACGCGGGGTAGAGGGAGGGGCCGGACCGCTCCTCGCCACGCCGCGCTCCCGCGCTTCGCTATCCGTCCCCGCGCCACGGCAATTTATTAACCTTCTCTGTGTGTGTGTGTGTGTGTGTGTGTGTGTGTGTGTGTGTGTGTGTGTGTGTGTGGTGTGTGTGTGAGAGAGAGAGTGCCATCTTACAAACAAAGAAAGAATTTTCCAAATCGGTTAATAAATGACGGAGTTCTGAGGCAACAAGCATAAATAATAATAATAATAAAACTAAAAAATATCACTGTTTTTGATTTTTATATGTGTACACACACAATTACCAAGCTGAATGCCAAATTTCATCTTTCTAGGTCACCTGGAAGTGGGTTAGGTTTTTGATTACTAGTGAGTCAGTCAGTCAGTGATAAAAATGCCGTTTTTTGGACGTCAATATCTCAATAACTATTTCATCTACATTTATGAAATTTGTGGTTCTAGTTGTTCTCAGGGACCTAAATACATAAGCCAAATTTCATTTTTTTCTGTTGAATAGATTTGGAGTTATTGAGGGGTCAAAAGTGGCTCCAAACGGTTCGTGTAATATAACACACGGCTGCTGCTCGCCAGTTCCTGCGGTGAACTTGGCTGGACACGCTGCCGCGTGTCTAGATAACATTTTTATTGCATACTAGGCGGTGCAACCGTAAGTTGATCGAAGATTCCTCAGCGAACTGCTTCACACCATCATATTCGCCAAACCTCGGTCAACTTCCCTAGTAGTGGGTAACCACTTAACCAGGGTTAAAGGAGCGCCGCGTCCTCGCCCTCCGTCTTTTCTGTGTGGATTTGATTTTATAGAGCCCTAAAACAGGCAGTAGTAAAACGGTATCTTAATTGTGATATTAATATTTATTGACTAGCAGTCAATTAACCCTTACACTACTTTGAAGTGTATCCTAACATCAAAGGAATGTATAAATAGATATGAGTTTGAGTTATTAACCCTCGTAAACTATATTACCTCATCTAGATTAGATTTATCTCTTCCTGATATGAATTGATAAACAGTATAAACATAACAATATTAACTCGATCACGAATAGAACTTGTATTATATCATGTTTATCAATTATCACTGTAGATATAACCTAAATTTAAAAATTGACCAGCCCTTCTAGGTAGGTTGTCATCATAAGACCTCTGTTGTCATCGAATGTCATCAAATGTGGTCGGTTTTCTATTGGGAATGCTTGTATGGAGAGGTATACAATTTTGAGTACAGCAATGCCATGTTGTATGGGTATTATACATATCCACCTGAACACAAAGACCCGGTAGCCAGTTTATTTTCTCCTTAGTATTTTGTGATGACGAAATAGAGACCATTGCATCAAGAAATTGGTGAAACCTGGCAAAAAATCGTGACGAGTGGAAATCTTTGGAGGAGGCCTTCACCCAAAGAGGGGTCCAGTTGGCAGGCATATCGGACTAAAATTGTATATATCACAACTGTTAATGTAAATTTGCCAATGGAATAATAAAAGGCTTTTTTATTTTATTTTATTTATTTATTTATTTTGTGATGACATCACTATTGACTTGACTTATACTATAAAATGGTAAGCATAAAAGAAAGTTGAAAAATTAAATATGTACACTTAAATTATCAGCCACCTCCATAGCAAATTTTATCAAAATTGGTCCAGCCATGAGTATGAAGTAACAAACTTTCGCCTTTATAATATCAGTGTGATGTTTAGTTCATTCCCACAGATAATCTTATTGTTTGTTCTATAAGCTATGGGAAACAATCTAATTAACGTGTACTTATTCAAATATGAGGTTCGCTTTCTTTATTTTGACATTTATGTTTGAATATTTACATTGTATGTACAGGCTCAAGAGCCCCAAGCAAAATGGTCCTTGTGGGGGAAAAAGACCGCAACCCTCCAAAGATAGTCAAACACACCCTGGATATACACATAGCTACCTTATTCCCCAGGGATGGCAAGAGAAGTAAAGGTCGCTAAATGAAACGTTGGGAAGATGAACTCAAAAAAGTAGCCGGCCTAGAATGGACGAGAATTGCAAGAGACAGAGAAAGGTGGAAATCCTTGGAGGAGGCCTTTGTCGAAGGACAAGCTGTTGTTTAAAACCGATTGTCAGTAATAAATATATTGTACTGTAAATATTGTAAAACAGCAATAAAGGCTTATTTTATTTCTTATTTTATTTTATGTACAGGCTCACTTATAATTAATTAGCTATCGGACTTCTGATAGCATGGTAAGACTAGAGAGCTATGGAGCCGATATTAACATTAAAATACAATTCATAATCATCTCTATTGTAACCAACATAGAGACATGTTCAGATACCTTTAATCACAATTTTGCTCATAAATTGATGAACTTGACTGTACAATGGCTGAGGGAAAATGAAAGGGCAGATGAGATGGCAAGGCTAGGAGCAGAAAGGGAACTCATAGGACCCGAACCTGCCCTGCCAATATCGGCAGAAGTTACGAAAGGAGTTATAGCTAGGCTAATGGAGGAAGAGGCCAACAGACAATGGCAAGAGACGACGGACTGTCGACAATCGAAGATGATCCTAGGAGGAATCAACAGAAAAAGGACCAGGTATCTACTGGAACTAGGTAAGAAAACTCTCAGATTATTAACAGGCATAATCACGGGACACAACAGCCTTAACAGGCACCTACACATTATGGGAGTAGTAAGCGATCCATACTGCGTGCACTGTGGCCAGGAGGAGACGAGTAAGCATGTTATAGCAGAGTGTGGCATGTATGCGATAGTACGCTATAGCATCTTCAGAAAAGATAAACTAGAAGAGGAAGAGCTGAGGGACATTAACCTTAAAGATGTCCTTTCCCTCTGCAGGAGAACAAGAAGATTCGAGGAAGAAGGCTGTATGGGAGCGCCGCCGGGACAGTAACCGTTGGCTCCAATTGGGAATTGGGCTGAATGAACGCAGCCAAGCGATCGACAGCCCGCCTGTTTCCGGCCGGGCGTCCCTACACCAAATCATCATCATCATCATCATCAATCATCATGGCTGAGGGTTCTTCGAGAGTTCCTTTATGCCCTCGGTGCCCTGCATGTCTAGCAATGCGACTCTTGTCGCAAGACCTAGCATCGCCAGTCACTCTCTCACAGTATTGTGAAGATAGAGGCAGGTAACAATTCTCATGGGAGAAAGAGTCGCGTGTCATAGTTGTGTTAGAGATAGTTAGGCTACCGATGATTCACATTCACAAGTTCAATTTACAATGAATGGTAGTTACTATGGCGTATAAAACATCTGCATGTTTATTTACTTTTTCTTTTTTATTCTATCAGTGCGCTTACTAAATCTGCTATGTGCATCAATTGTTATAATAAAATTAATGTCTTAGTAATTGCATGTAAGGTGTTATTTCTATTAATTGAAATCTTACACATATCAGTTTTGGTAAGCGCAACTACATTTTCTTTCTAACCTACTGTGAGAAAATCCAGCCAAGTGCGAGTGAGACTTTGCACTAAGGGGTCCATACCATCAAAAAAATACTAACCGGGTTAACTTAAGTTTGCACCTGGCATTTATGGGGCCAGATACAAATGAGGTGCAAAGTTAAAGCAACCGATCAAGTTTGTTGTATGGGAGCCCCACTTAAATATTTATTTTATTTTGTTTTTAATTTTAGTTGTTAAAAGGGCAATAGAAATACATCTGTGAAAATTTATCTATCTATCACTGTTCATGAGATCAGTATCACAGCCTGGTGACAGACAGACAGACGGACAAACAGACAGACAGTGGAGCCTTAGTAATAGGGTCCCATTTTTACCCTTTGGGTATGGAGCCCTAAAAATGATATTTTGCAACATTTAGGGCTTCAGAGGATTAATGAATTCATAGATAAACCATAGATAATGTATCTACATAAACAACTTTGGTAATAAGATTATCTGAAGCCATACTTTTCTAACGCATAGGAAAGGATAATACGGGCCGTATTAGTAATACTGCTTGAGACCGAAAACGAACAAATGATTGATATGATATTGTTTAAATTCAAATAAGTACTGTGATCATATTGTTTACATATATGTCAGTATGTACGTAGGTACGATATCCGTAGTGATGTCATCATATGAACGTCCAATTGAAACTAGTTGGAGAAAAATTAACTCATCTGTGTTACGGTTTTAAACGATACCCAGCCTTGTGCACTTTCAACATTAAACAAATTTATACCGTTTTCCTCATGACCTAAATTGAAAAGTCTACTAGTTTCCACTTGAAAATTAAGAGAGCGTTATTTTTAAGGTCACTGTGACTTAAAAACCTTGAATTTATCAAAGAAATAAGCGGAGATGTCCTGACAAAAGGCTTGTCAAATCAACTGCAGCGAGATTTGCAAACCACTAAATACGACCGTTACGACAAGATTTAACAGATATAAATACGCAAATAACTCCGCATCCCCAACAGCGATATAATGAGAGACTGACTCACGAGCAAAACAAAGAATTTGTCAAGTTATCCACCGCAAAAATACCATTTGGAGGAGACATTACCTTTTTCAGAAACTGACCTTTGCGAGTAACACTTCCCTGCACAAATCAACTTGAAACACACCAACACTTATTGAACACGAGATTTTACACACTGTAATCGTTTTATATGTTCATACTAGATTATTATAACAGTTTTCTCCGCGAAAAAAGTCCCATCGTTTCAAAATCACTTGTAAAATTCGTGATGTCGCGCATGCCCGACAAAAATTTACATCACGTGACCTGTCATGGCGTCATGAAAGTGCGTTTTTTTTTTCCTCTTCGTAGAGAGACTTTAGAATGAGCTCATACAGTCGGCGTGTTTAAGTATCACGATAAGAAAAAAGTCTACTTAAACTTTTTTTTTAATTTTTGCTTAATTTTTTCTCTAGCTATCATTGAGGTATAATACGTCAATGCTAGCTATTAACTTTATTCTCCTTTTGTAATAATAAAATATCGCTGGGTGATGACGGAGCCAACTAGCGGTTACAATTACGGCGGACTTTGAAATGTCAAATGGCTGACTGTCTTTACGAAGAGTAAGTAAACAAATAAATAATTTCAATGAAATGTCGTATGTTACTTTTATTTTATTCGATTATGTTAATCTATAGTGTCGATAATAATGTTGACCTTTTTTATTTCCCGTCTAAAATGGCAAAATCAAAAACTTTCAGATAATTCACACGGACCTTTTCATGGCTGTCACAGAAGAAGTACGTTACAAAATAAACAAATGTAACTGAATAACGCATTTAATGCATAATGAAGCCGATCATTTATGATTGGAGGGTCGTAATAATGAAGATTTTTTGGATTTTCAGTTAAACATGGCCAAATTAAATATTAAAACTCAATCAAACACAACATCGCTTTCCAACTAATTCAGTGAATAAAGGATTTTGACCTTACAAACGGTCCGGTAGTTTTGAATTATTGATATGTTGTCTAGTATGGTTAGTCAGTGCTTAAAATGCAAAATGCACAATTCCCCCCCCTCCGCGCCCGCCGCCATATTGAAAAACCGGCACTCTCTTCATATTTTTGCTCATATCTTCCTTTGGGAGCATTTTAGCTAGAAAAAAGCTACGACAATATTATAGAGAGTTAAATTTACTACATTTTCCATTTTATATTTTGTTTCTAGGACAGATAGTTACGGAGATATGCACATTTAAAAAACTTAAGAAATTGCAATTTCCAACTCAAAAACAAACTTCTGGATTATATCTTCGTTTAGGAGCATTTTAGCTAGAACATTGCTTGGGCAATTTTGTAGAGAATTAAATTTACTATAATTTACATTTCAAATTTTGTTTCTAGGACAGATAATTACGGAGATATGTAAAAAATAAAGTCACGTTTTCCGAAAATGTATGTAAAAATGGACATGAGTTTTATAAGCAATTATATTTCCTACATGTTTTAATTTGTCCTAGACTAGTCCATAACTGAATGACAGCGTTCTAAACCAAGAATTTTGAGAAATTTTCGGAAAATTCGACTTTTCCTGTTTTTTTAATGTACATATCTCCGTAACTAACCGTCCTTGAAACAAAATTTGAAGTGTAAATTATAGTAAATTTAATTATCTACAACATTGCCCCAGCTTTGTTGTAGCTAAAACGCTCCTAAACGAAGATATAATCCAGAAGTTTGTTTTTCAGTAGGAAATTGCGATTTTTTACGTTTTTTTAAATGTGGATATCTCCGTAACTATCTGTTTTAGAAAAAAAATATAGAATGGAGAATGTAGTAAATTTAACTCTCTATAACATTGTCGAAGCTTTCTTCTAGCTAAAATGCTCCTAAAGGAAGATATGAGCAAAAATATGAAGAGTGCGGGTTTTTTCAAAATGGCGGCGGGCGCGGAGGGGGGGAATTGTGCATTTTGCATTTTAAGCACTGACTAACCATCCTAGACAACATATCAAAAATTCAAAACTACCGGACCGTTTGTAAGGTCACACATAGTACTTTAGTCTCTATTCACCGTATTAAACCCCCGAACTACAATAAAAGGGAAACAATTCATTTTGGCTCAACATGTCCAAGATGTAAAAGAAAATAAACGCATAAATTATAATAACTTAGCCATTGTGACGTGCTACTCCCTACAACATACAAAATATAATATTGAAAATGTTGCTTTGCTTTATAGGTTTATATAGGTACTTACTTTTCCTCTCGACAGCGATCATCCATTTTATTCGTTGTTCTCGTTTCCAACGGGGGAGGGGGCGGTAACATGACGTGGCCGGCCCCACCACCGCCTTGCCGCGCCGTTGCTGGTGGCGGCCAGCCTGGACGTACTCCATTGAATATTCCGTTTCTCCTCCTCATTTTTTAGGGTTCCGTACCCAAAGTGTAAAAACGGGACCCTATTACTGAGACTTCGCTGTCCGTCCGTCTGTCACCAGGCTGTAACTCAAGAACGGTGATAGCTAGACAGTTGAAATTTTCACAGATGATGTATTTCTATTGCCGCTATAACAACAAATACTAAAAATAAAATAAAATAAATGTTTAAGGGGGGCTCCCATACAACAAATTTGTTATAGATTATACAAATATAGGTACGGAACCCTTCATGCGCGAGTCGGACTCGCACTTGCCCAATTTTTTTTATTAATAAATATAATCCAACCTAGGCTTGACTTGACCAAACTGGAACAAGACCTAATACCAGATATAAAGGGACAAAATTACTTACATAAAAATTTTACATTAATTCTAAGAGTATATCTTGGTCCATATTGTTCAAATCAACCTTATTTGTAAGAAGATAAAGTCGGGTGTACGGTTTGCTATGATAATGATAAATAGTTTAATTATAAAATATTGAGATAGGCTGTAAGCGAGAGATAACGCGGTGGCAGATAAACCGTGCGCGGTTTTCGCCCACCGTATATTATGTAATAGAGCATAAGTTCCTTGTTTTGATAAAAAAAAAAAAAACTTGTCGAAATTTATGGAATTTGTGATTACTGTTTTTGCAATTAACTACGCAGCAGGTTTCGTGCCGCATATTTATTTATTTTTAGATGCCTTTATTTCGCTAGTAAAAATAAGTGGCAGTTGGCCCGCCGATAGTTCCTTTTTTGGCCACACCGCACCCAGCGATTAGGAGATGTCATGTCAGTGATTTATTTTTTTACTTAGGCCTGAGGAAGTTAGGGTGTAAAAAGAGTGAACCCTAAAATCTATGGGTGCACTTCGTTCACATTTCTTATTACCTGTCCCAGTAGGTACAGTCTGACAAAAAATAGTAGAAAATGTGGCAATACTGTAATGTCGTCCCTTTCTAATCAATCTTAGAAAACGGGGCCGACACTACAGTGTATTGCCACTTTTTAATTTTTACTCCTTTTTTTGCAGACTGTACCTGTGCAGTGCGTACTTTTTTACATTGTCAAATTTAAGACAATTGTCTAGTTATCAAGGAAAACGGTTCGTTCGTTCGTTAAACATGCATGGAATCGTTCTGTAAACGATAAATGTTTGCCTTACTGTAACTTCAAAGTCACATAATAATTCACAAGCCTTTATAATTTTGCGTGCTTTGTAAATCCGTACATTAAAATAATTTTCTTACAAGAACTATTTTCCATTTATTTTAATTTACCTAAGTAATATACAATTTTGTAAACATAGTTTATAAAAAATATTGTTACTTCAATCGTACATGTAATCCATAGGCAGAGGATACGGACGTCGCACATTGAAATCACAGTCACGGTCGCTGTCACAAGTTTGACAAAATTCATATTTCTGCCTTTCATCTTGTCTATTCCTCCGCTGTTCTTCTGGACATTCTGTGAAAGAACGTGTGTTGCTTGGAACCCTTGCTGTACTTCTGGTATTAGCTCTTCCCAAACGTTCTCTCTGGATATTTGCATTCTGTTCGTCATTCTCTGGTTGCTGAAGTTCGTTAAAAGTCGGCTCAGTGACAATAAGATCAGGTCGAATGTTCCGTTGACCGGCAAACTGCGGTCCTGATCTATGTGATTGATTTGGGTTCGAATCACTAAAATTAAGTGGCGGTGGTGCAGGTAGTGGATACGGTCGGATTTCAGGAACTGCAATCGGAGAAAAGCCTTGAGCCGTTTGGTGTAATGGAAATGGTAAAGGCATTTCTTGTTCGTTCTGATATGGGTAGGTTTGAGGAGGGAATCTTGGAAAAGCCGTTTGTGATAGAGGATGAGGAAGAGAATACCGTTTCTGGGTCGCAGGTGGCCTGTTGAAATCTAGCGGATTTGGTTGCGAAAATCGGCGTTTTGCATCTACTTGGGTCATTTCTCTTGGTAACGGTTTCTTAGCTTTCACCTTTGACAATTCACAAATCAGTTTATTAGTAGCTAATAAAGGATCTATACGACCCCCTTGATCATTCATTTCATTATTTAAAGCATCATTTATTTTCGATTTGTAAAGCTCTTTACCCTCAAAATCATTATGATTTTTATATTGCATAAAATCTTCTAAAATTGAATTTTGTGCGCTTGTGCTTAACTGTGCAGCTGAATATGGTGCCATGGATTCATGGAAACTTGATATCGTGTGTTTCAGTTTCTCTTTGTAATTTTCACGGTCCTTTTCTTCTTTTACTAAAGGTCTTATTGCTTTGAGCGCGGCGATGATCTGGTATTTTCTATTATTCCTTTCTCGTTGGGCCTCCCAGTAAAGCCGCTGTTTTGTTAGCTTTATCAGTATATTTTCTATTTCATTATTCAAGTAGTGTTCATATAAACCTTCATTGTTTAGAGTATTTGGTCGATAATGCAACTCGCAAACGAATTGTAGTAATCTTTGGGAAATGTGTTGCTTTGTTTTTTGGACTGCAAGTTGTTCATTAGGGTTACTGAATTGTAGTGGCAGTTGGTGACACCAATTATTTATAGCTGTAGTTATTAATACATCATTTTTTGCTTTCGATACTGCACACTCTTGGCCACAAGACCTTGGCATGCTCGGTCCAGCAACAGTACTAGCATTACCTTGATTTTTTTTAGGTGCGCTTAAAATTCCTTTGTGTTCGTCACTACGTTTTAAATTATTCAATGTTTGTTGCAAAGCAAATGGGCTTTGCGGTTCTGCTTGCCTTTGACATTTCCTTGAATTTGCAGACGCTTTTAAAGTACATATTAGTAAATCAGCATATGCAGATAGGTTATTTTTGTCTGCAGTTATTAATGGTAGTTTATCCACCCATTTTATTATTTCCATTTTCATCTTCTCATCTGAATCATACTCTCCACTATTTTCTATATCGAACAATATTTTAGTTAATATTGTTAACACTTGGTCACGTTCTAACAATTTCTTAAACCCATTAGTCTCTCTCAAAGGTAATTCTTTTGCCCACTGTTCAATTTCACATCTCATTTTTACATTTTCTACTTCGTCAATTATGGCATCCTCATTAGGTGGTTGAGCCATATAAAAAGCGCTCATTATATCTCTCATCATGTCTTCTTTAGCTGCTGGGAAAACGTTTCTATTTTGACATTCTTCTGACAGAAAGTGTATATCCTCCGAGAGTATTTTTTTGTACTTTAGAGAATGAAAATCAACAGCATAGTCATAGTTTTGTAGAAGCCAAAGCATTACCATGCGCTTTTTAAATAGTTCATATTCTGGATCATTCTTTTTAGAAGAACGACGTGAATTATACATTGACGCATCTATACTTTTCTCTAAAACCTGCACATAGTCATCGCCAGCAGTTACGTCTAGAATCTTCTTTTTTATTTCCATTATTTTATCAAGTAAAACATGTTTTATACTATCTTTGTTTGCGTTAACAGCAGCATAGTTTGATAAATTCTGTAGTTGAGCATCTATTTCATTAGCCAACATGTCTCTAAACTTTTGATAGTCATGGGCAATTTCAGGATTGTCACTAAGAGATCCTACTACTTGGAATATTTTAGTAGCTACTTGTTCTTTTCTTGCCTTTGTACCATCTTGATCATTTTCTTCTATGGGCAGATTATTACACCAGTCTTCAATCGCTTCTACCATCTGCTCTCCAAGCTCCAAGGGTCTATAATCTTGTAATTTCGATTTTCGTCTGCTTCTGCAACAATAATATTTTTATTTTGAAAACAACAGTAATTTTACTTATTATTCTTACGGATTTGGGATATCGGCCTACTCCTTTTTTGAAAGGACAAACAATACTTTTACTAAAATTCAAATAACCATTGAACAGTGTGAATGTGTAATAAGTATCACCTTGTCATTTCAACGCTTTAGCTCGTCCAGCTTTGGGGGCTTCAGCATGCGGTTCTTCAACAGGGGAGTAAATAAAAGTTCTTAAAGGGTCGGCAACGCGCGTGTGATGCGCCTAACATAGCTAGCGTGCATAGGCGGTGGTAACTGCTTAACATCAGGCGGGCCGCGTGCTTGTTTGCCACCATCGCAGTAAAAAAAAAAACTTAGGAACATTGTTTTGTACTAAATTTACTACCTGTGAGTACCTGTCAATAGGTCCTTGTATATGGACATCTGATGAATGAGGTTGTGATTGCGTCCATTTAATAGATTCCAATGCACTTCTCAATTGTAATATTTTCATCGGTACATCAACGCTCACCGTTGGGTCAAGATTGAAATTGGATATCCAATCAGCTATATAACCGTCTAAATTTACATCAGCTTGGTCATCACGGGCACTTCTTTGATCAGTTTCTATTATTTTTTGTGACAATTCCTTAATCATATTTTTCCTTGCCATTTCCTCTTCATGGTTTTGTGAAGGTAAAAGCGCAAAAGTGTCAAGCCAATCGTGAATTACTATGTCATATTTCATTTCAATTTTGAATTTCAATACGGATTCGTCACGAGGGATAGGTATTAATTTTAATCTATTTCTTGCATCAGCTGAGGAAGCTGTTGGATTTTCGTGCAACATTCTCACCAATTCTTCACCAAGCCGACGATGCCACAATATTTTCTTCATGTAATCTGCTGCTAGTAAATTATCAAATTTCTTCATATGTTCTTCAATTATTTTAGTTAACTCATTACTTTCTTTATCATCTTTTCGCAAGTTTATAATTTGGAGACATAGTTGTTCCGCACTGTGGCCTATTTTAAAATTATCTTCATCAGACATTTCTTCCTCTTTCTGTAACATATATACAGCTATTTCAGTGTGTAACCAAGAATCGTAATCCATTCTATTAGGGTAATTGCTTCTTTCTACTTCTATTTCAGTAATATTTCTTGCGAGGCCATGAACAAATTCTGTTGTTTCTGGTCCGGGTTGAAGTAAACGATAGTAAAATGGCATTTTTTTCAGCCAACTGCAAACTTCCTTTACTATTTCCAATTCCATTTGAAACTTTTCGGTATTGAATTCGTCACTAGTATTGTTTTGGTACAACTTTTTTTTAGCTGATGGGCTCAGCTTATGTATTTCTTGCTTTAATATGACTTTTAACACATTTTTAACCATGTCATCATCTATTCTATAATTATTTTGAATGAATTTCGTGATGAATTCATCGACATTTTCATCCACATTTAGTATCTGGTTTGATGGAGTCGAATGAAATCGTGGACCACTAGTCGTCGATAGTTCGTGTTCTGAAGTTAATATTATAAACGAACTCGAAGGCTTATGAATAGCGGTTCTTGTGTTAAAGTCTTTTGTAGAGTAATACTCGTATCTAACGTTCCCAACTAGAGTTTTAGCTAAATTCAATGCTTCTCCACTGGAAAATTCCCCTGTATCTTTAAGAATACAGCAAATGTCTTTTACTACATCATGTCTATTTTCATGCAAAACTACATCAATATTTCCAAACAGAACATCAGTTATTTGGTTAACGATGTCATCTTCAATTTTTTCATTAAATTTGGGATTACTCAGTGTTTTATCAAATTTTGCTTCATTTCTAAGTCCAAGTTTTGACTTAGAATTATGTTTGCGAAGACGATATCTTTCAACCCTACTATAATATAAAAATTTCATTAAATCAGTGGCCAGTTTATCAAGATATTTTGTCTTATTTTTAGGCAAATACAAATGATGTGATATTTCTGCTAATACATTCATAATTTCTGCTTTAAGATTGTTTTTTGTGTTTATTCCAGATTCTAAAATTGATTTAATTCTTCGTATTAAAGTGTCAATAACGACATCGTATTCTGTGGAGATTTGGAGATTAGACTCTACCCAATCTATTATAGAATTGTCTAGAGGTTCATTTGTATAATCGTCATTATCATTTGGTCTAAATATCTTTGAATTATGATCTGCAGCTTTTTCTTTTGAAGACCTAATCCATTGTTCATTAAATGTGTTAATGCACTTGAATAGTAAATTGCTTAGACAGTTTTTAACACCCTCTTTACTTCGCTCTTGTTCTGGTTGCGGCAGTTGTAAGTCACTTAAACATTGTCCAATCTCATATCTTACTTTATCACCATAATCTTCATCATTAATATATACAAGTAAATCAGCAATTTTATCCACAAAGTTCTTGACAACATCCAACCTTTGTTGTTTACCTATCTCATTTGTATATGGGATGAATACATCTTGAATCTGACCGTTCAGTCGATCGATATATGAAGTTCTAGATAGAATGTCTGAGTGTTTCCGAACAATTTCATACAAACTAACTATATTCTTGTCATCGCGGTTACTCTCTTCCTCATGTTTGTTTTCATTGATTTGATGCGTTTGTGTATCTTGTGAAAGGTTATGTTTATCATCATTATCATCAACTACATTTGTTTGTGTTGATCTGGATCCTGGTAATAAAGACGGAGCATATTTACAAGCAGTCAGTATTGTTGCGGATGAGTGTCTCGTTGTGCTTTTAGTGTGTTTTCCTGCAAGAATAATAAATCATATTATACAATTCTAATTTTCCTTTCAAAATTAGGGTTCTATGGAGAGGCGTTATTATTTCAGGAATAATGACGCTCTCGACTTGTATGGACACGCGGCGTCAGCCGTAAAGTGCCATCTGTTGGTACAAAATATTTGTCCGTGATGAATCACGCCAAAACGGCTGGACAGATGTTAAGAGGCCTTATTCCTTTCAAAATGCTGATTGTTTTAGACATTTTCTTTAGGATCAAACATGTTTCTTAACATATTTTTGATGTTGCTACCTAGAACAGGGCTATTGGGATTTATTGGTATAGATTTGAAACCTACAGTTAAAAATTTTCATTGATAATTTTTGTTTCAAAAACTACTCGAAATTGACAAAATTCACGCGGAAAATTAGTTTTTTCAACTTATTCTCGACTGTACCTACGCAATGAAAGCATGAAATAGCTATGTTACTACCTAGAACTCGGGGAAAAGTATTATTCACATCAGAAAGTTGGTTGAAATTATCAATAGATGTCATAATATGAAAAAAAAAAAATTTAAAAGGAATAAGGCCTCTTAATCAATTTTGGTACATGGATAGCTGCACATCCAAAGATGGTTATATTATGGGATACTTTTTACCCGACTAAAAGTTTTATGCGAACAAAGTTACACCTTCTCGTAATGATATACATATTCAACTTTCAATGCGACCATTCGTCGTTGGTTGTAATGAAAATAACCGATAATTAAGTAACGCGATCTACGATTCTAAAAGCACTTTTTTTTCTAACACATCAGCGCTCTCAGTTATAAATATAATCATAATAAGTATACCTGTAGTTGGTTTGTTGCTTAAACGCTGTAAAAAAAGTTTCATTAAGACGTGATGTAGGATTTACACATTCGCTAATGGCGAGGGCAATCACCATCGCGCATATTTAAACAAGGCGTTGGAAATGAATGAAAATTATCAAAAACTTAATAGCTCGCTCTGTCAAAAAAGGTAGGCACAGTCGCCATCAGATATATCGCGGCATATAAGGCGTTCATATATATATCTGAAGTCTGAACATGTACTGTAACGCCCAGTCAATAAGAGTAGTGTTCAGATATTTATGAACGCCTTATATCCTACGATATATCTGATGGCGATTGTACAATAGTACAAGTAGCACACAGGCCTGTAGTGCTTGTACATATATGTACAGCGAATTTAACCCTTAAATGCATGATGTTTTCTTTTTAAATAAATACGTCATATTTTGTGCTTTACAGTGTAGTAAAAAGATGGCGGTAAGTTCTTCAAATTTCTGCCTTCTCGTTAATAAACAACTGTAACTCTTTTTTAATCTATCCTCCTCCTCAATAACATTATAGATATTCCTTCTTTCAAATAAATCTCGAATTCTTTGTTATGTAAGCTGCATCTTACAGTAAGTTGAATATAAGGGCTGAATAAGCGGTTATCCAGCTTGTGTGTTACTTGGGAGGTAAGGTACCTTAGCGGCACAGCACGTGAGCTGATGCCGATCTAGCCTCGCTTTCATATTGAGGCACTGGTGATGTTTACAGGTCTGTGGAGACATAAGATGCATTAAAACAAAAGCATACTGTTCGGTATAGTAAGGGTAAAACTAACATAGTTTATCGGCTAATGGGGTAATACTAAGAGTTAGTTATTTATTGGACTGCGGCAGTCTTCTTCAGTCGGAAACTGGAGAGAAACTGCGCAGGATCGGGACAAGTGGCGTACTCTCGCTTCGGAGGCTGAGATCCTGTTTGGGTCACTGAGCCAAAATAGTTAGTGGCAGAATTGGATTCTCCTGCCGGCGCCTGTGGAGCCGAAGAGCAAAGCATCCAGCACATCATCGACGACTGCCCCGTAACGCGCTATGCCGGCGGCTCTCCCGGAGACCTGTTCTCCCTCAGTGACGAAGCCAAGGTCTTCGCACATTATAACAACTCAATGGCGACTCGATTCTATGCCAAATATTGAAATTTAAGCCCTATGTCATATTTACTAGGTTAAATTTCAAAAAATTAACGACGCGTCTTCCACTCGTCGTCCTCTACTAATATCATTTTTTGAAATTTGACCTTAAGTGGCTAACAAATCTTAACACTTTCACTGTCCGCATACAAAATGTTTCAATTTTCTTGGACGTCCAAGCAAATTACTTCCATCACACGTCCGTGCTCCACGTTTGGGTCACTATGAAACGATCAGGTACGCACTCGGATTTAGCCGTTAGGAGTAGTGGAACAGCCCGAGAATAGAACCCGGGGCTCGTCGGTGTCGGGGGCAATGTGTTAAATTGTTTCCACATTTAAAAATATGATAATATAACGAAAATAATTAAGTTTCATAAAAAAATTACATCAGTAGGTACACAATAATTCACATCATGACCGTCAGGCAAAAGAATATAACAAAATAGAACAGTCTAAACAAAAATATAATTAATATAGTGATTTCATTTCAGTGCCTACATGGTCGGCCATAGTGACCCATGACACGGACTTGCGGAGATAGTTCGTCGTGACGACCCATATATGGGGCACTGGAATGTGAATGTGTTAATGTTGATTTGTAATATTAAGTACTCGAGTTGTCTGTTGTCACTGTATATGCCATACGATTAAATAAAAGTGGCAGTCTTCTCCCGGTGACAGTTTCACCCCACCTTACCTATGTAATAAGTTTTTTTAGTTTTTTTGAGACACGCTTCTATTGCCGGCTGTACTTTCTTCCACGAACGTCGATTGCTCATCAAGACTAATCAAATAACCCCAAACACGATGGGTTTATATTGTGCTGTTTAGAAGACAGTTAGAAGTAGATATACCTAAGTTAAAAACCTCCAAGATTTGTTAATAGTTACCAATAAAAATTCAAGGTACAGTCTATCCGGAATTTGAAGATCAAATTATGTCAATCATGCTTTAATAAAAATAATTAATTTGGGTGTAGGACATCGTTATCGATTCTCAACATAATTTGAGACGATGGTGCCGATTTTAAAGTCTGAATCTTTACGGTAGATGGCGCTACAATGCCACCCTAAGGCATGTAGAAGCAACTGGTTGAAAAACTCAACGGCTCTGGCATCTGCAGGTTCGGCGGTCCAGTTGGTAGGACGCCCGTGTTGGCCCGGAAAGTACCATACCTGTTTTCTTATCCCGAACAACTCCCGGCATACCATAGTGCCCCAGTGTTCAATCCTCGTACACGGGCAATTCGTTTCAGGTTTCTTTTGTGTATTTCCTTCAAGAAAATAATAAATAAACTTTAATTTCTCGAAACGCTTGACCAGCCCTTGACCTCCTTCGGACATAATAAGTATGTTTGTCCTATCGTGCATCTGCATCAAAAGCATCTGTCACTCACATTCGCATATTGTCAAAAGGAGACGGATGCTTTGTGAGTAACAAATGGTTTGTCTCTTATTTATCACGTGATAAACGCAACCATGATAGGCTCCCAGCACTGCCATGCTTAGCTAAAAGGTGACTTTTTAGGGTTCCGTACCCAAAGGGTAAAAACGGGACCCTATTACTGAGACTTCGCTGTCCGTCCGTCCGTCCGTCTGTCATCAGGCTGTATCTCAAGAACGGTGATGGCTAGACAGTTGAAATTTTCACAGGTGATGTGTTTCTATTGCCGCTATAACAACAAATACTAAAAATAAAATAAAATAAATATTTAAGGGGGGCTCCCATACAACAAACTTGTGGTACGGATTATGGTACGGAACCCTTCATGCGCGAGTCGGACTCGCACTTGCCCAATTTTTTTGTATGCAGCCCCATACAGCGGTCCTATGATGCTCTTATCGCGATAAATAAGTCACAAAGGATGCGCCACGTTTTGACATATGCGAGTGTCAGTGACAGACGCTTTGCCACTTATTTATCTCGTGATCATATCATAGGCCCGATGATAGGAAATTCATAGCACAAGCCGCCGCGGGTGGTTGCCGCTATATTTGCTCCAGAAGTTCCAGAACCCAAGTCGTGGCCGGGCCGATACCTGTACCTCTAGCGCAGCTGTGACACGCGACTCCTCGCACGAGACATACCTGTCTTTTTCTGTGCAGTACCGTGAGAGAGTGACGGGTGACGCTACGTCGCGCCACAAGAGTCACGAATATACCTAGTTGTCCTAGACAGGCTGGTGCCTAAGGAGGAGTTTCGTTTCGATTACACACAGTAGCTACCTTCTTTTCAGCGGGCCTATGATCGTTGTGTTTATCGCGCGATAAATAAGTGACAAAGCATCCGTCGCGTCTAGGCAAAAGTGTTAGTGACAGATTCTTTGTTACTTATTTATCGCGCGATAAATAAGTGACAAAGCATCCGTCATTCACACTTGTCAAAACGTGACAGATGCTTTGTCACGTATTTATCACGCAATAAAAAAGTGACAAAGCATCTGTCACTCACACTTAACACTTTTGTCTAAACGTGACGGGATGCTTAAGAAACCATAACTGCAGTGTTTATTTTGTGATACAAGCTAAATAACTAGGTATACCTTTCTCTTTATTATTTTCAGCTTCTTTTACATTGGATTCTCTGTGTTCCTGTGTCTCTGCTTTTGACATTTTAATTTATTGTGCCCATTATTTCTTGACATTCTTGGCTGTTTAGATATAGATCATCTGGTTTAGTAACTGTAATAAGAAATGTGGATTTAACCAAGCACCTAATAAGAGCCCGCAACTTCATCCGCGTAAAAACTCTTAATTGCCGCAGTTGGTTAAAAAGAAAGTATTGTACATCCATCTTCGGATGTCCAGCTATATCTGTACCAGAATTAGTAAAAATTCGTTCAGCCGTTTCGGCGTGAAGAGAGGAAAAAAGAAAATTTTATCTACAAATGGCGCTCTACGGCTGGCATGCGCTGTTAACCTTTTTCATGAGAATCCCTTTCCATAGAAAGGTGATTTTCAATACAACGTTCCTATTGTATTTCTCTTAGCGGAATTCGACCAGTTTTGGTACCTGCAGGCACAATTAGCTAAACAAGTCTAGACATTGAAAATGGTTATAATTATAAGATACTTTATCCGACTATGGTAAAGAAAGAAGTTGACGAAGAAGAAGAAAATATATCAATATATTACTGTACTTGCTTAGAATGAATACGCCTAGATACCTAGTCACCGTTTGAATGTGAAGCCAGTTTTGGTTAGCCACGGACTAAGTTTCTATCTGTCACACTCTCACCAAGCTTACAAGCAACACATGAATAGTTCTTAGACACACACACTAATAAAACCAAAAGCGGTTTCATCTTTCGCAAATCTGTTGTATGAACAGTGGCGGATTATCCCTAAGGCAAAGTAGGCACGTGCCTAGGGGCGCAAGGCCGCAAAGGGGCGCAAAGGGCGGCAAAGGGGCGCAAAGGGCGGCAAAGGGGCGCAAAGGGCCGCAAACAGGCACCGATGAGGTTCACTGTGTATGAAGACTCTCGTTCTCATAGGGGGCAAACGAGTAAACAGATCACCTCATGGAAACCGATTACCGTCACCATAGACACCTGCAACATCGGAGGAGTCACAAGTGCGTTACCGACCTTTCAGATGGGAGTACGCTCTTTTCTTAAGAAGGTTTGAAGGTCGTATCGGTCCGGAAATACCTACCGCAAGCGACAACTCATTCACAATGCAGTCGTGCGAGGCATTAAATTTCTAGAAAAACGCACAGGTTGTTGTGGACTGTCAACTATCTAAGTGGTGGTATTGATCAAGTATACTTGCTAGTAACTTCGGAATCATCAGGCCTAGATACAATTACTTCTAGACATTCTTAACAGACAATTACTTTGCTTGGTATTTAGATAAGTTTTTTAATATGTTGTCTCCAGAGCCAAGTCACGGCCTTATGCGTGGAAACAACAATAGCAGTGCTGTTATGGTGTCCATGCTTGGCTTGCTGAAATAATTATTGACAATTTGACACTCAGTGATACGACTATCTTTACATCACCTGATCATAGACCAAGAAAAGAAGAGACAAGTTTTTTCTGAACATATTTTTTTTTATAAAATTTATCTAAAATAAGGCTGCCTGTCCACTATAGCGGAGCGGAGCGGAGCAGTGTTAAATAAACCAATCACATTCCCCAGAGCAACAAAGCTTTTCAAAAACCAAAACCAAAATTACACACAAAAAAAAACACCCCCGACTCAAGTAGCTGGTCATCATGAGATCATCATTCAATGAGTGATATAGAAAATGTTACTAAAACTGTCCGTAACGGCAAAATTTTGAATTCTTAGCTTCGATATTGGCTGAGATCTTGTCATTTGTTCCAATCATAGCTGAATATCTTGGAAACTACTGGTCCTATTTCCACTAAACATAGCTAAGCAAGGGTAGGTCTCAATAGGTTAAGTTAAGGTTTAAAAGTTTCATAAGGTTTAATTAAATATTTTTTTATATTTTTCAATTCCCCAGATGTGAATCACATACATCTATTCGGATCCACAAAGGCGCATCCAATGAATAAAACGGTCCGGTAGTTTTTAAATTTTTGATATGTTGTCTAGGATGGTTAGTGCGTGTTTAAAATGCAAAATGCACAATTCCCCCTCCTCCGCGCCCGCCGCCATATTGAAAAAACCAGCAATTTCTGCAGATTTTTTATTATACCTTCGTTTAAGAGCATTTTAGGTAGAAAAGAGCTTAGACAATGTTATAGCCTCCTGACGACCAGCATTCATAATTTGTCAATTTAATTTTAGCCTTATGACAAATAGTTGACAGTTAACTATTAATTGAACTATGTGTAGGACACGGGAAGTCATGAGGCTAAAGAATTAAATTTACTATAACTTACGTAACTATCTGTCCTTGAAACAAAATTCAAAATGTAAGTTATAGTAAATTTAATTCTTCAACATTGTCTAACGCTATTTTCTAGCCAAAAGGCTCCTAAACAAAGGTATAAGCAAAAATCTGAAGAAAGTGCCGGTTTTTTCAATATGGCGGCGGGCGCAGAGGGAGGGGAATTGTGCATTTTGCATTTTAAACATTCACTAACCATCTTCCCCTTCTTCATCTTCGAAGTTTTCCCCGGGGGCTACAGCAGCATGCGGTTCTTCAAGAGGGGAGTAAATAGGTTCTTAAAGGCTCGGCAGCGCGCGTGTGATGCTCCTGGCGTTGCAAGCGTTCATAGGCGGCGGTAACTGCTTAACTCAGGCGGGCCGCATGCTTGTTTGCCACCGTCGTAGTATATAAAAAAAAATCTTGGACAACATATCAAAAATTCAAAACTACCGGACCGTTTGTAAGGTCACCCCTAGTACTTCAGTCTACATACTTATATCCACCGAACGATAAAGTACACTGAGAAAGGAACTTGCTTAGGGTGCGTTTCCACTGACACCGAGACGCGCGGAATCGACAAAAGTGAAGCGGAGCCGAGATCCAGTGGACAGCCAGCCTTCTAATCTCTGTTACACAATACCTTAGACTTATTATAGGTATATTTCTATCCTCTATACTCTGATTCATGTTTTCCAAAAAAGCTATGACAGAAAGTAAATTCTGACAATTTATAAATTCTATTGTCGATTGCACGTTGATAATTGTCTATTCGCGTCATGATACTCAAATTCTAAGTTACTATGTATTTTCAATTACTAAATTACTTGTAATTAAGAAATCCGCCGTATAACTGTTATTTCTGATACCCTACATCTGATACGAGAAATGTAAGTGTACTTTACACTGTATTATTTACCGAACATATACCTAGGATTATTTTCACTTACTTACTATAGTAAAGAATTATTTTTGGAGACTACTTGCCTTTATTACCTGCGATCAATGCCATCATCTCTCGAAGAGTTGCCCCGTAAAATTAATCAAATAATACGTGCAGATATTTATACATGAAACGTCTTTTAAGTCGAAGGAAATAGGATTTACATTGAAACACAGTACATAATATAATTTTTAAGACGGTTACCTATCTGAAACGCTAATTTTAATTTCCCATCTGTAACGATTCGCAAAATTTTCATTTGTCCGAGAGCCATTTTTTTCAAAACTGTTATTTTTTCAGAATAAATAAATAAATATCGGACAACCTCACACAAATCGATTTAGTCCCAAATTAAGCTCAAGACGGCTTGTGTTATGGGTACTAGACGACGATATACGTACTTATAATACTTAAATACATAGAACAACCATGACCCAATCACAAATATTCGAGTTCATCACACAAATATTTTCCCTGGCCGGGATTCGAACCCAGGACCGCCCGACTCATGTTTTGTTCCCGTGTGATACATGTTTTTTTCTTCTTTCTTTCTCCTCTTTCCTTCAGGCCGAGAGAGGACGACTCGCAGAGCTGCTACCAGCCCGACGTGTTCAGTTCAGTTTTGAGGTGGCTTAAGATGACGGTAAGAGTGGAGTCAAATACAATACCTACAGATGAATATAATTAATATAATATGAATATTTTAGAACCTTATTTATTTATTTAAACTTTATTGCTCAAAACAAAAGTCAGTACAAATGGCGAACTTAATGCCTAATGGCATTCTCTACCAGTCAACCATAGGGCCAAACAGAGATGCTTCAAGTGGGTGCAGAATAGAAAATGTATCGTTCGGAAAGCATCTAAGATACAAGTGAATAAATGTATGTTATATAATAACTTTATCATAAATACAATGATACATATATTACCTTACCTGTACCTTGGTGTAGTATATATAGGTATACCTATGTTTGACGGCGCGGTTGGCGAAACTACCTACTGAGCCGACGGTCCTGGGTTCGAATCCCAGCAAGGGCAAATATTTGTGTGATGGACCCGAATATTTGTGCCTGGGTCAACGGTGTTGTTAGTATTTGAGTATGTATTTATCTTTATAAGTATAGTTATCGTCGTCTATTGTGTAGGTATTTCTTTCGTGTTGAGGTGTGCAATTAAGTATTCTAACTATATACCTATCTTCTTATAAAATAAATATGGACTCTGTAATTGCTTTTTCTTGCAGAACTGGCGTCTCTTCGACGCGTGACATGGACGATTTGATGCGAGCGGTGATTCGAACCTTCCGCGACGTAAATTTACGGGTATTTAGTTTGATTATTCATATTTTTCAAAAGTACGATACTTACATTACGAATATCAGACTAAACCTCCCACAGAATAGATCATGTACATTTTTTTTAATCATCTGAGTTTACTCATGTCAAATTTACATTTCAATTTATTGCTTATGATCAGGTCTACTTAAATTTTGATTAAACCACGTGAACCTGCGGATAATTAGAGTACCTAAGTAATTTAAAAAAAAACGACGGTGCGCCGCGACGTTTATTTGTATAAATTTAGTTTTTAAAAACTCGCTCGCAAATCGCAAGTGTGATAGATAAACATAAGGCCCTAAGTATCGATTAAAGATATAGTGCGTAATGTTTTTCCATCGTTTTTTGTCGTAAAAGTCCGTTACAGGCTACAGCGTGTGTTTTCTATCAACTTCAGTGAAAAAGTCGAGATGGAAATATTAAAATAAGCATACCCGCCAAAATAACAAACACGATGTCGACATGACATGATGACGACAAATACGATGGTACACCATTATTTCACTACATCTGTTGTACCCACAGACCACCCCCACTAGACGGAGCATGCAAGGCACATGTAAGGCGACCCGCGCGCACCAACGATATGGTACGGCAGAACATTAAAGTACCAACACGGCGGCCACCGTTTAGTTGCGTCCATGTTTATGAGGTCTCTCTACACCACTTAACACTACAATTTACCATGTTATTTATTTAATTTCTTTTTTCGTTGACGTACGCATGGATCATAAACAAGGACGCAACTGAACGGTGGCCGTCGTGTTGATACTTGAATGCTCTGCCGTACCATATCGTTGATGCGCGCGGGCCGCCTTACATGCTCCGTCTAGTGGGGGTTGTCTGTGGTTGTACCCTTACTATGAGTTAGTGACCGTACTCCCTAGCGACAGCGTAGATTATTTGTATGGAGAATAGTATAGCGCCCCTATAGCGGTTACTTTGTAGAACTACAATTCTCCATACAAACCGTTTACGCATCCGCTAGCAGTGACTTATGTAGTGACCGTAATCTCATGGTAAGGCTACTGTAGTATGTATCGTCTTGAATGAATCAATGAATGAACGAATGAATGTTTTATTTGCAAAAACATACTAGGTACAAAATGGCGACGCGGTTGGCGTAGTTTGTAAGCACCTGCTAACTGAGCCGGCGGGCCCGGGTTCGAATCTCGGCTAGGGCAAATATTTGTGTAATGAACTCGAATATTTGTGTCTGGGTCATGGTTGTGCTGTGTGTTTATGTATATGTCGGCGGCCGATCGTAAAATTCGCCAGATCACGAAATTCCTAGGCATATCGTGAAACGCCGCCATTTCGTGATTTGGCTAAACGTTGACCAGGCATATCATGATGTGCCTGATAAAATATACGGCAGATCGATTAGAGCAACGCATTCGTTGATATTCCTAGCTATATACCGGGCACATCGTGAAAATCCGGCAGATCACGAAATTCCTAGGCATATCGTGAAACGCCGCCATTTCGTGATTCCGGCAGGATTTTACGATCGGCCGCCGACATATATAAGTATGTATATCGTCGTCTAGTACCCATAACACAAGCCTTCTTGAGCTTCATTTGGGACTAGATCAATTTGTGTGAGGTTGTAAGGTTCCAAAACCAGCTTATTTCTGTTGTAGGTTGAGTTAGTACCGCATCTATCATCAGACGCCATGCCTGCCGACGCCGGCACGAGACCGACACGGGGACAAGACGATTCCACCCAGGCGATCGATAGCCAATACTCTACTGTTTACAGGGTAAGCTTCGCTTTCAACTCGCCTGTAGGCGAGAACAGTCAGGAATTTAAACAACCAGACATCCGAACATACCTACGAAAGAATTTTTGGCCATGCTGAAACGATGCTTTGCGTTTAAATAAAACAATTTAAATGGATTATATCGCGTATATTAATTATTTGAGCCTCCCTTCGCTTGCTTAGTCTGTTACAATTATAAATTGTATTGAAATACAGTTATCTATGGAGAGGGATCATTATTTCAGGAAATTATGACGAATATATTGAATTATAAACAACTTTTCGAAGTGGACAATATTTTGCCCTGAGTTTTAGATATGCTTTCATTGCGTGCAGTCGAAAATGAGTTGAAAAACCAATTGAATTGAAGTGAATTTTGACAATTTCGAGTAGTTTTCGAGTAGTTATTGAAACAAAAATTATCAATGCATTCAAACTGTAGGTTTCAAATATATAGCTGTTCTAAGTAGTAACATTGATAATATGTTGGTAGGTGAGGTAGGCTACGTGAGCCACATGCGTTCTCACCAGCGACAAAATCGGAGTTAACAGCAGTCGTGGCCGAAAGCGGCCGTGAAGAATATATAGATAACTAGCTGACTCGGCGAACTTTGTACCACCTGAAAGTCGATAAATGTAGAGAAAAAAAAAGAAAAAAGATAAAAGTATCCTATGTCCTTCTCCTGGTTCTAAGCTACCTCCCCACCAATTTTCAGCCAAATCAGTTCAGCCGTTCTTGAGTTATAAATAGTGTAACTAACACGACTTTCTTTTATACATATATATAAGATATAAGATAGATATGTTAAGAAACTTGTTTGATCAATTGATCATAGAGAAAAATGTCTAAAACTATCAGCATTTTTTAACAATTTGTATGGACGTGCAGCACCATCTGTTGATAAAAAATTGTGTCCCCTCATCACGCCAAAAACGGCTGGACAGATTTGACCCAAAATCGGGACATCCAAAGATGCAGAGAGTAGACTACGGAAAGAGAAAAGTTACGCGGACAAAGCACCTTCAAGTTAAGTCTTTGAATGTTCCAGGTCAACCATTGTAAGTTAGCCCCCACGTCGCCGCCACCATGGACCACGGAGTTCCCCCCCCAGCGAGCTGAGCTTCTCCCAGGTACGTACCTATATATAATTTTAAGGCTGTATTCCCCAGGACCCACGCTGTCTTTCGGTCCGGGTCTTGAGTGGCGACCGCGGACTGGAAGACGCAGCGTGGGAAGCCCCCCAACAGTGGACATTGGATGATAGTAGCATGACGTAGGAGTGGGGGCGGGGGGGCCTTTCCGAAGATGACTTCATCATTTCTCATTCTTTAAAAAGTGCTGCAAAGAGTCAAAATGTAATGAAATTCGTGTGTCTATAATCGCTCCTAATACTATAGTCTATCATCATCCTCCTAGCTTTTGTCCCATATCTTTGTAGAGAGTGAATTCTCAATCGGGGTCGGCTACCTAAATCCCAAGAAGTGGCGTAGTCACTAGTTTTTACGCAAGCGACTGCCATCAGACCTTCCAACCCAGAGGGGAAACTAGGCCTTATTGGGCTTAGGTGGTTTCCTCACGACGTTTTCCTTCACCGAAAAGCGAGTGGTAAATTATATCAAAATGATATTCCGTACCTACATAAGTTCCGAAAAACTCATTGTGTAGCCCGGCTAGTCGTCGGGAATAATAGACGAGCCGTGGTAGTGTAAAAAATATAATAAAGAATAAAAACTATATACAATTTAAAACAAAATAAAGAAAAACGGTATTCAGTCAGTACGCGGCACTAACGGGAATCACTGGCCTTAATGGAGCGGGGCAGGATGGTAGGAAAGACAGGGTTTCAAGCGTCTGCGTGGTTCCAGCTTCCACGCACATCAGGCAGGAACAACCGCCGGTAGAGGTGCGTTTACCACACCACGCAATCTTCAGCCAAGTAAAAAGGGCTGGAACAACATCTCACTTAGTTGGTGACACCAAACCAATCCATGCCATATTTCGTATTTGTCAAGACCAGTGAGAACGAAATAAGACTTGGATTGAGTTTAACAATATAGATAAAAAGAAAACAAAGAAAAATAAGTATATACAAATATTACCTGCAAAGCGGCAGCCCTTACAAGTATAAGATCAGCAATTTATGATACAGCGTTATATTTACAGTATTATATACAATTCGTTCAACTCGTAACACCACATACGCAATCTCAGTATTACATTTAATTTGAAAAATTTATAATCAGCTATACAGACTCCAGTACGTTCAGGAGCAAGTCCGAGTGTGTCTGCGAAAAAAGACAAAACACGAGCGCCGAACGCCTGTTTTTAGGGTTCCGTAGCCAAATGGCAAAAAACGGAACCCTTATAGATTTGTCATGTCTGTCTGTCCGTCTGTCCGTCTGTCCGTCCGTATGTCACAGCCATTTTTTTCCGAAACTATAAGAGCTATAGTGTTGAAACTTGATAGGTAGATGTATTCTGTGAACCGCATTAAGATTTTGATGCAAAAATAAAAAAATTATAATAAATATTGGGGCTCCCCATACTTAGAACTGAAACTCAAAATTTTTTTTTTCATCAAACACATACGTGTGGGGTATCTATGGATAGGTCTTCAAAAATGATATCGAGGTTTCTTAAAGATTTTTTTTCTAAACCGAATAGTTTGCGTGACAGACGCTTCCAAAGTGGAAAAAAGTTGGTCCCCCCCCCTCTAACTTCTAAAATAAGAAAATGAAAAATCTAAAAAAAACATATGATGTACATTACTATAAAAACTACCAACGAAAATTGTTTTGAACGAGATCTAGTAAGTAGTTTTTTTTTTAATATTTTAATACCTAACTTTGCACCTAATTTATATGGGGCGCTATACATACCAGGTGCAAACTTAACTTAACCACTTAGGGATGGAAAGTGTTTGTACGGAACCCTCGGTGCGCGAGTCCGACTCGCACTTGGCCGGTTTTTTTTAATGGCGTTTGTAAGCGGCCAGTGCTGAACCATGGAGGTTTGCCGCGTTACAAAATTGGTACGGACGGAGTTCGAACCCGCGACCTCCGGATTGAAAGTCGCATGCCCTAGCCACTAGGCTACCACCGCTTCTTTAATACTATAGCCTATAAAAAATAAAAATAAACTGAAAAGCTAAAAATAACCAGTTCATGTACAGATTACATTTGAATCACTTTTTGAAGTTGGTGCCAAACTACTCAATTATTACTATGAAAAAAGATGCCGCGCTTAAGGCTTTACTTTAATGATTACCATTTGGTATTTGCGAGTATTTTTGTTTGATAGTTTATTTATAATAGTGTAGGTACGTGAGGCTTGGCTTTGAGGTTCAAATAAAAAAATACTTTTTTAAATTGGTCCACAATTGGCGGAGTAATTGGTGGACTTCTATCTTATTCATCCTACTATTAAAACTAGAATGAATAAAAAATGAATTATAATTAATATATAAATAGCTAGGTCATTCGAATTATGATAGTTGGATGATTTTGGGGGCGGAAAGGCCAAAAATCGACAAATTTTATAACTCATTTCTGAACAGCCCCAAATTAGCTTAAGAGTTCCGAAGTTAAAACTTAGTGTATTAATTTCTTCTGTTTTCAGGGCGCGACAACTTCCAAGTAGGAGGAACTGGCAGCGGAGAGACGGGGCCCTTGCCCAACAAGTCCAGCTGCTACCGAGGGGGCCTGACTTGGAGTAGTAGAGGTATAATAATAAGTTTCTGTCAAAAATGACATTTTAGTGACAAGCTTTTATAGCCAACGGGTACGATTCTAAAGAGCCCAAGCTCGGTAGGATTGCTTTTTCTATTATAGAGTTCCCTCGGCCACTTTCCGGCTCCATCATCAGATCAGCCCCATGGTACCATATTATTGTATTGTCATCAAAGTTTAGGAAGTATGCAAAATTTCAGCTCAATCGGTTAACGATATCTGCTTCAAAATTGAGTTGCAAGATTCCACCCGAACAAACATACTTAATACAATGCAAGTTAAATAAAAGCTTGTAATAAAACGACAGACTAATGCCATTAAAGTGGGTTAGGTTAGAACTGCGATCCTGAACAGAACATAACAGAAAAGTGGGTTTTTGGCATTGGCGAAAAGAGGATTCGACGCTAGAGGAATTACGCTTATTGACTCATGTCAAATTGTATTAAACTTATGTTTGTTTTGTATAGTATTTAGCATAGGAAACCTAAATATATATTTTTCAATTCTTAAAAGTGCAAGATGGCTGAAAAAATTGAATTTGAAAATATGTTTTTAATCTGTATTTTGAAATGCTTAAAACGCTGTCCGCCATTTCCGCGGACGATACTGACGTCATCGGTCCCGTAAAGAAAACTGAAGGTCGACGTCCACGACTTCGAATAGGGCCGTCCCTCTCGATCTCCTGTCAAAGTATATTGGAGTGAGCGCCACAGATTAGCAAAATAAGGCACAAATGGCGATAATGATATGTTTTCTTCGAGAACTATATACGTATAGGTACAGTAGGTACGCCTAAATTCTTAAGATAGGTATAAACTAAGTTAAGTTCATATAACAAAATATTTAAGTAAGTTTATGAAAAAAATACTGACTGTTGAGTTTTCGACATTTCTCCTCAACAGTGGTCTCCTCTTGTGAAATGGCGGTGGACTCAGACATGTAAAAGTGCCCTTAACTTTTTGAAGAGAATAATACTTTTCCGTGGGTTTTAGATAGCTATTGCATGCTTTCATTGCGTGCAGTCGAAAATAAGTTGATGCCGGTAGACTGACATGGAAGAGTGCCCTTGTGGCCTACTTGCAGAATAAAGTTCATTATCTCATTATTTCATGATTTCATTCTTTAATCATTTCATTATTTCATTGTTCCGTTTCCAGAAGCAGTGTACTCGCCGCGCGTGTCTCACAACACAGACCCGTTTGCGAGCTCCCTCCGCAAGTACCCGCCGTCTTTCGAGTGCCTTCCATCCTTCGAGCACTGTTCCGGAGCTTTAGAAAGACTAGATAAACCTCGTAATCGTAAGGCTCGTCATTCAAGAATACGTTTTGTTTATAATCATTAGTGATACTTTAATTGTCATTCATGTATAATAAATCAATATATTATCGATTATTTAAAATCTGTTATCTCGATTTAGATGGATTGCGGCCAAATGGTATCTGGTCGCCTTTGAAAGTTCTTTTATCCGATAACCTGGTAATTGTGGGGCTACTAAATCCGATATTCGAAATTCGACCATCGTATAGTGCCGTCCCGCTCACCCATTATATTGGTTTTTGGGGTTTTGATGCGGTTTTTAAATAGATAGTGATTCAAGAGGAAGGTTTATATGAATACATGCATAGTGTATTTAGTATCAGCATTGCACCCGTGCGAAGCCGGGGCAGGTCGCTAGTATACTTATGTTCCCTCTTTACTAAAGGTCGGTCGACACGCTCTAGTCCCAGCTCTCCGACCCGCCGGTACCTGAACCCTGAGGTCCCAAAGTACTGTAAGAATTACTCCGACGATATCTCAGAGTATCCCACTAGGGATTGGGCGGATGCATCCTCCAGGTGGGTGTAGTTCTTTTTTTCTATAACGGCACTTTTTGTGGAGATCTAACCGAGAGGCCTTTTCCTAGCAGTGGGACACTCTAACAGGCTAACTAAAAAAATAACGGTACAATATAGTGGCTCCACTTCGCCCGATGGTGAGCAAAAAGAGGAGCGCAATAGGCTACTAGACCCAGTTTTGAAATATATTTGAAATGGTTAATAATGATCTTAACTACTAAAAAAAAATGTCTTGTATTTTTGTGAAAGCTAGAAAGCTAAATTTTATCAATTGAAAATTAGAAATTTCATGAACAGTCAAAAACGCCGTCCGCCATTTTTCCCTTTTGCTAATCTGTGGCGTGACGTAGTACCTACCTGACGTAGACCTGTAAATATTCGAAATGCGACCGTCGTTCAGCTCACTCCAATATACTTTGACAGAAGATCGAGAGGGACGGCACTATTCGAAGTCGTCAAAGTAGACTTTCAGTTTTGTTTACATGACCGATGACGTCACTATCATATCTAAACGAAAATGGCGGACAGCGTTTTTAGCATTTCAAAATACAGATTAAAAACCATATTTTCATATTCAATTCTTTCAGCCATCTTTCACTTTTATGAATTGAAAAATATATATTTAGGTTTCCTTTGCTAAATACTATACGGAATAAACATTAGTTTATTACAATTTGACATGAGTCAACTAGCCTATTCGCAATGGCAACTGACAAGAAAACAACGGTGCCTTGTCAGTTGACACTGCCATGCTGGCCCGAAGATGCTTAGCTTCACGCTTCGTTTGAATGGTCCCATATTGTAAGGAGGAAACACATGAGCCGACAAATAGGTCCAAGTTCTTAGCTGTATTACAATAAATACGCCTAGAATCCTAAGTAACTCACCGTCGTGACATTGTCAGCAACGGCCCGACATAAATAAATATCAGACAACCTCACACAAATCGGTCTAGTCCGAAATCAAGTTCAAGAAGGCTTGTGTTATGGGTACTAGACGACAATATACGTACTTATTTAGATATATACTTAAATACATATAACATGCAACCATGACCCAAGTGAGTGACCGCTTGATACAATAATTGAATATGACTCACGAAAGTTTTAATCCCACCAAAAACATTTCATGTAAAATTGGCGGCCAAGACTCACATGCTCATAACGCTTTGCCCTGTAAAAAAGTTATCAGATCCCTGGAAAAGCCAAGCCCCTAAGCCCTGAGTTTACTAATCCTACACCTTGGCTTCAAAAGTATGGCTTGGCCGTTTCATAGAGTAACGTAAATAAGTCCAATGGGCCATCTGGCCCATATGGTATCAAGAAATTAAGTTTATGTCTTCATGATAATATATATAAACTTAATTCCTTACCATACCGTGCTTACATACCACTTGGTATGTAAGCACCAAATTTCAGCTTTCTAGGTCATCGGGAAGTACCCCAGAGGTTTTGATACGTCGGTGTATATATATATGAGTGGCAAAATCGGCGTATTTTAGGTACCAATAAAACCTAAAGTATAAAAGCTAGATCAATTAAATTAAGTGCATTTTATATGTTCCCTAACTGCATCTTAACCTGCGCTCTAGTGTTAACTGGGACGAAGCTATGAGGGTTTGAAAATTAGACAAAACGGTTCGAGAAAAGGTAGGTAGTGCCCCGCTTCTTTTTTGCTCGTCTTGGCGGTGCCCCCAGATAAGATTACAGCCAGCTTGAAAGTGAAGCCTGTTTTCGTTAGCCACGGGCTAAGTTTCGTCCGCGTGTGCATCTGTCACAAGTCACAACGTCAATGTCACAAGCGAAATTGTATTATTCATTGTTTTTCAGGGGGAAAACATATACCAAGCACGAACACGTAAATTACGTCTTCAATGAATCCAGAATGCACCGGGAGAAACCAAAAAGTATTTCTGCTTACGTAAGTTTAATCCATATTTTTCAATTATATATACATACTCGTACACCTGTGGACGGATTGGGGTGTGCAATTCCCCGGGACTTCGTGATGTTATATTAATATGGATATGACTTAATCCCGGGATGATAATAGTGAAGCTTAAAAAATATGCGTCTGGTTTCAAGATATTCTCAGTTATAAAAAATCCATACTAATATTATAAATGCGAAAGTGTGTCTGTCTGTCTGTTACCTCTTCACGCTTAAACCGCTAAATTGATTTTGATGAAATTTGGCATAGAGATAGTTTAAGATCCGAGGAAGGACATAGGATAGTTTTCATCCTGGAAATTATACCTAAAAAGATTGAAAAGTGAACATTTCTGATGGGGTGCGGTGACCCTGTAGGAAATGTAATTATTAGACCAAAAGACCTGAGGCGCTTTTAATAATCCCCTTTATCAAGTGCCACGCGTACGTAGTCGCGGGCAAAAGCTAGTGAAATAATAATTATAAATTATGCAGGCATAATAACATTGGTTTACTGCTCCTGTACTTCTATCTGTCATTTATATAGTCACTAACTCTAATAAAGATATACATTACTAAAGCTTTGTAAATGTCTTCTATCTATAACTAAAGCATTGTATCTATTTCCCAAAAACGCACTGCTAAACGATGTCTTAATGTCGCCAAAAAGGGGTTTTCCGGGAATCCCCAGGGTATATCCATATTAAGTATAGCATTTTAAGGTCATTCACCCCAAAATGCACAACTAAATCCAGACACTTCCGGCAATCTGGAAACTTTTTCTGAAATTGAAAAATTCGAACTATCACGTTTTCGGCGGAAAAACTCTAGAGAACTGTAAAGGAATTGAAACAAAATTGGGGAAGTAATTTTTTTAAACATGGCGTCTATGTTCATGAATAGGCTAAACAGCTGGATTATATTTTGTTTTTGAGTGGTGTATTGTTTGAGAAAAGCACTATACATGCCTTAGGTGTGAAAAGGGCTTGCCGGCTTCGTATCACTATCTATTCCTCCCCCGGCAATCCCTTCTTTCCAGGCGTCTGCAGAAAGAAGAATGTACTTATGTAACAATACTCTCTTGACAGACACACACACAAACATTAGCATATACAGATGGGTATGACGCGACGAGGACTAGTCACGAATGGTACACGGCCCTGCAGGGGAGCACAGAGGTTGATCACAAACCAGGATTGAAGCCGGGAATGCGCGTAAGTAGACAAAAATCCAGGTCCAGGATTCGAACCCGGGACCGCCGCCGGCTCAGTAAGCAGCTCTCTACAAACTGCGTCAACCTTGATGTAATTTAGATAACCACTAACTCTAATAGATATACAAAAGCATGTAAATGTCTAAAAGTCTATTGCCCGAAAATGCACTGCTAAACGATGTAATGTCGCCAAAAAGGGGTTTTCCGGGAATCACCGGGATATAACATTTATTTTAAGGCCAATTCACCCCAAATTGCACACCCAACCCAACATAACTTTGTCTGATATAGAATACGCTGCTGGTAAATTTATTATGCGAGGAAATGAGTCAAGGCTCCTTTGTCACTTATTTATCGCGTGATAAACACAACCGTCATTCATAGGCCCCAACCATCATGGTTAATGTGACTGGCGTGCGTGCGCACGTTTGTTACGTTATAGTTACACCATTAGGTCTTAAAATCTCGTACCTTACTTAGGCCGCTCGGCAAGCCTCGTGACCTAAACGCAGTACTCGACTTTAAGAACCTTCATTGTGCAACGATTGCATAAAATACTATTTAAGCAGGAGAAGTAAACAATATTTTTGTTGTATTTCAGAAACAGGCAGTGAATACGCCAGTACAAGGTAAATAATAAATAATAGTACATTATTGTCGCAACGAGGGTTTTAGGGAATAGGCTAGTAGACCCAGTTTTGAAATATATTTGAAATGGTTTAATAATGATCTTACTAGCTCTAAAAAAATTACATATTTTTGTGAAAGCTAGAAAGCTAAATTTTATCAATTGAAAATTCGAATTTTCATGAACAGTCAAAAACGCCGCCCGCCATTTTTGCCTTTTGCTAATCTGTGGCGTGACGTAGAATTGCGTGTAAATATTCGAAATTCGACCGTCGTATAGTGCCATTCCGCTCACTCCAATATACTTTGACAGGAGATCGAGAGGGACGGCACTATTCGAAGTCGTCAAAGTAGACTTTCAGTTTTCTTTACAGGACCGATGACGTCACTATCATAAGCGAGAATGGCGGACAGCGTTTTAGGCATTTCAAAATACAGATTAAAAACCATATTTTCAAATTCAATTTTTTCAGCCATCTTTCACTTTTATGAATTGGAAAATATATATTTAGGTTTCCTTTCGTAAATACTATACGTCATAAATATTACTTTATGACAATTTGACATGAGTCAACTAGCCTATTGCTAGCTGAGTATTAATTTTAAACGGAGGACCTTGGGATTTCCATCTGAGACAAATAGAGTCAGACCAACTCTTCCAAGCAAATGAACTGTCAAACCATACAAAGTGGGTCAGTTTGTATGGTAAGACCGTGCATTTGCTTGAAAAAGTTAGCGTGGTCTAACTCTATAGTGTTTTTGTAATGGTACAAGTAAACGACATAACTTTTATTGGCCAATTATGGCAAAACTGAATATTGCCGCCTTTTTTTTATAAAAGTTGAAAGTGTATTTTTCTTCCGAAAACACCATAAGCTATATTTGAGGCAACTAAAAAGTCGCGATAAGTCGTAACTACTGATCTGCCGTTTTGGCTGTTTAGGACCTGCCTATGCCTTTTTTTATATGGCCCTGAGCATGACAAATCAAGTCTCCAACGCCACTAGAGTCCTTCGCTACGCTCTGACTTCTTGTAACGATATCACTTGTTTCCAGCGGTCGCGCAGAAGAGGTGCCAAGAGATAGAAACTGTACCGCTACCCGTTCCTTCTACACGCACAGTAAGGATAAGGTTTAATCTGTCTTTTTAACCGACTTCAAAAAAGGAGGTCCTCAGTTTGACCTGTATGTATGTTCTTCGGAATCTAAGATAGCTTCGTCAGCGTAACCCTTTTTTAGCGCAGTTGGGTAAAAGTATCCTATAATGATATTGATGTTGCGTTTATCAAGCGATAAATAAGTGACAAAGCATCTGTCACTCACAGTCGCATCTTGTCAAAACGTGACGGATGCTTTGTCACTTGTTTATCGCGTGATGAACGCAACCATCATAGGCCCCCATGTTTCGATGATCAACTGTTCCTGTAGGCAAATGTTTCATCATAACGAAATCTACTTATATAAACACCAAAAAACATAAGCATTAACTTAAAAATTTCCCCTGAAATCGGCCGAAAATCCCCTCGTTCAATTAAAATCATCCTCTCTTTTGTTGCAGATAGCGGTTCCTCTTTCCTCAATGGCTTCCCTTTCGACGCTTTCCATACACTTTGCACCAATCACAAGATCAGTACAGACCTTCAAATTATCGGGAATATCCGTTGAAACCACCACCAGTTCAATAGAAATAGCCAGACATAATAACTATGCTGATGTTATTGCTAAGAAAAGCAAAAGCTTTGGCGATTTAAAACTCGAACACGACTTCAAAAATCAGATTCTGGAGTGGCTTGATGATACCAACGATCCGAAAATAATGGAATTCCAGGAAATGGTGTTGAGGAACTTGACTCGTAGATTGAAGAATGTAAGAGTCCCAGACACTGAGAGGATTAAAGTTAAGATGGCTGACTGTTTGAAATCCCGTCTCAAAATGAGATCGGTTGATGAATTAACTAACGAAATTAATGAAAAGCAAGAACCACGTGATAATACATGTAATAAACGTGACAGTCGTATATTTCAAGCAGCAATAAATTCTAGTCTTACAACTGATCAGAGCTACATTGAAGATGTTATAAAAGAATGGCTAAATAATATATGTATAAAGAAACGCGATATTTTAAAAAGACCTGTAAAGAAAGACCAAATTTGTAAAACTATTGTAGATAAGTTGAAATTTTTTGTCTTCAAACAATCGAAACAATGTAAAGAACATTTGTTGAGAGACGAAATCATAGACATACTGGAAGAGATACCGATTGAAGTCAATTCACGGAATAAAGCGAACTATCTAGACTTAGTCGCTAATGATTTGATTTATAGATTGTTAAACGTTTCTAGAGACAACCCAGAAACAAAAACTTGTAAATTTGATAAATCTGACAAACTAAATATATATGAATCGAAAAGTAACCTACAGCCTACTGATAAACATAAAATTGAATGTGGTGTTAAGAAAATAGCAGATGTTTTTAAAAACCGAAGCATAGCAAATTCTGAATTGATAAAGGAAATCATGATAGACTTTAAAGATATTTTAATGAGTTCTGTATGTCCCAATGGAGGAATAAAGGAAATACCAAATTTACTTCATAATACCGATAAACTTTCGGAAACTGAAGGTGTTCAATGCGCTATTAAATTAACAGACAATAAAAGAGATATGATTTACAAAAAATACCCAAACCCAGCTGCTGTTTTACAATTTTCTGTTTTTATGCTTCAATGTTTATCAAAAAACAATATTTTTAAGTTATCAGAGTCAGAAATGTCTCGAAATAGTATTGCCTTAAATGTGAACACTGATATTGAACCTAGTTTAAATGAATATAAAATACAATTAGGTAAGCAGATAGAACGATGGCTTTCTAATTTAGAGATATTGCAAACATACGACAAAGATTGCAGAAAAGAAGCTGTTCTTGACCTAGTTAATGATATAGTCGATAGACAGAAATATTTGGAATTTAAGCAAAATAGAAATTCAGATATGGATGAACTTGAACATCTGAAATATATGATATTCAAATGGACGAAAAGATTAATCGGAGAAGAGAATATGGATACTGTAGGGCACGCAGCAGAGTTAATGGAAATGATTAGGAGTATTCCAGTTCCGATATTTGCTAAATCACATGATCAATTTTGTACCCGCAATAGTGTTGTAAGTGTTAACGACAATCCTGTACCTAGTATGAACATGAGCGTGAGTAATAATTTATCAAGAACAAAAACAAGTTTGAGTGTACGTCGAAACAGATATAAAGGAAGTCAAAAAAGGTCAATATGTACAAATTTCTTGGTACATAACGTTTCTACAAGTAAACCAAATGTACCAAAAAAAGCTGTCAGAAGAAGTGGTCAGGCGCCACCATCTTCTAATCAGAGCAAGACAATAAATAATCAAAATAATACTAATAATAATAAGTCCAATTCATCGAATAATTTGCAAAAGAATACGAAGAACAGTCAAGGTCCAAAGCTCAAAATATGTGACGATAATGTTGGTAACGTTTATTCTGAAGCAACACGCACGGGTGCTGAAAATATCACCAGTAAAAAAAATGTTCGATCTAGCAACAATTTAGAACACTCTCTCCAAAATCTTTTACAACATGATAATCAAAATCCTGGGCCTTCAGGACTAGTGACTCCAACACCTGCTTCTACGGAGAAGAGATCAAGTGCAACATCTAAACTTATGGCAGACTGGCGGCCGCCTCCAATATACTCTCCCCAACCTCCCGGTAAGCCACGATTGGAGGAAGTACATGACGAGTTTCAAGAATATCTCCAAAACTGGTCAAAACAAATACCTATACCAGCTACCAATTCGGAAGAAGAGAAAACGGCTGAACAAGCCAGATTAGGTATTTTAAAGGGGATTTGGAAAATGATAACCAAGCTTAAAACGCAACCGGCTATATATCAAAATAAGTTCTATTACGAAGATTTATTAGGAAAAGAAATCGATGAATTACTCGATTGTTTGCCGCAAACACAGGAATTGAGGGAGAAAAGGTACAACCTTAAAGCACAACTTCTTGAAAAGACTACGGCTATGAATGAATTGGTTCAGGATTTAGAGATGCCAGATAATTATAAGGAAGTATTAGCACGAAATCTACTCGAAAAACAAAATGAGCGTATCAGAAAAGTCGTCAAATTAAACAATGAGAATCCTTCGCAAATGTTTGAAAAAATGTTCACGTATTGCGTTCTTGACGACTTCTTGTTGAAAAGTAATTACAAAGAGCATGATAAAATAAAAGATAAGGCGTATAAAATTAAATTGATGGAAAAAATTCAATTATACATAGACGAACTTAAGACAACTTATGGCAAAGAATTAGAGAATCTTTTTAGTGTTGTGAATGAAAGCGATATTATGAGAATTCTTTATAATGTACCATTGCCCTCTGACGAAAGTGTAAAAGAAAATGCAGATGAAATTTTTCTGGGTCTTGAAATTGAGCAATGGATGATGGATCTTCCAATTGTTAACAATAATGATTCAGCTGAACAGCGTCATCGCAGGAGATTAAGAGATGGATTGACGAAAAAACTGCTTGAAATGGAAAAATACGCCAATGTTCCAAGTTGTTGCGAAGAAACTCAAGTAAGACACGAAATATCCATCTTTCTGGATAAATTACCACTTGAACAAGATCAAGATTTAAATATTAACGGTATGGTCGACGGCCTCACCAAAAGATTAAAGAACAGACATGTAGTTAGTGATCGGCGAAAATCGGTAGTATTTCAAAATAGACAACAAAATCAACAAAGAATGAATGAAATGGGCAGATTATCACAACAAAGTCAATTTATGAACAAATGGAACATTGAAGAAGACGGAGACGCTCAGTACTCAACTTTTTTTAAAAATGGACCCTTGTGCTCAACTAAAATAGAGCCACCAGGCGATGAATGGGCGATGGAAGAGGGTCAGGACGCTCAATACAGAGCCCTTTTTAAAGATAGACCGGCATGCTCTTCTATGATTGAGCCACAAGCTGCGTATGGAATAGATGAAGCCCCTAGACTACCAGATTTCCGGCATCCGAATGGACAAGAACCCATCTTTGCTTATATCCCAGGTCAATTCCATGAAAGTGTTCGAGGCGGTTCATTTCGCTACCCTCCGCCTGGTTCAGTTCCTTATATTTATGAGAGATATCAATATCCAGAACCATCAATGATGTCTCAGTACAGCGCACCAGCGTCAAGGTTTTATGATAGCCAAGGGATCTCAATACGTGACTATCCCTTACCCAGCCATGTTGATAATCAGTATCAATCAATACCTGGAGTAGACGCCCGCCAATCTATCCCGCCAATGATGCCGCCTGCCGGGAACTATATTCAGCCTCAGGGTGATTATGAAGGTCAAAACGATGTATCTGGAGGCTTCGTATCGATGATGGAACATGGTCCCCAATCACCTATGAGTAACAGATCAGATCAACGTTTCTCAAATGCGCGACGACAATCATATAACTCGCATCGGCCTGAAATTGATGCCAGCATGCCACAAGACCTTGCACCAGCTGGTTTACCCGCTTCAATACGGAATGAGCGATCATTAATAGAACCTTATCCACAAGCGCCGTTTTACCCTGACGCGTCAGTTTTCTCAACCGGGCCATCAAACCAATCCAGATGGAATGGGGTTGAAATGGACCCAAATATGCAACCGCAAATTATGCAACCAATGGCCTTCAATCAGCCACGGGATTTTGACGATCGGAACGAAGCTTCAGGAGGCTTTGTATCAATGATAGAACATGGTCAGCAATCCCCTGCGAGGAGTAGATCAGAACAATTTAGAGCAAGCCGAGGATCAAATCAAGCCAGACGGAATAGTGTTGAAGTCGACCCTAATGGACAACAAGAACCGCGCGAGGAATCCGTACACGAAGCTTCACGGTTCTCAAGGGGACAATTGAACGACCCACGCTCACTTCGAGGTGTAGATGCAGACATATTACAACCAGATCCAGGAACCGAAGGGGAGTTTTTATCAATGAGAAGCCATTCACGCGGCGCTGCGCAGGCACCGTTACCACCTTTGGGAACATCAGCTCGTAATCAATCTATTCGACAATCTAATAGGTTTCCTCAACATCAACTTGAACCCATAGTTGAAACAGTTCCGGAGCCGTCATCCGAAGTCCCGAGATCTGAAGGCGGCATAAATCAGAGCAGAAATGCAAACAGATCAGTCCATAATACGCAGGCTTCACATCGAAGTTTGCGAAACGTTTCGGTACGAGAATCCGCGCCGACGAATGAAGCAGTTAGCCGATCTCCAGCTGTTTCGGCACAGAGGAACGCGGGTGGTATTCGCGCTTCAAACGTACCGACTGAAATAAGTAACCATCCTGTTGGATCCTCTACACCGAACCAACGCCCTGACAACGATGCCCCTCCCAACATAAGACGTCAACGTCTAGAGAAAGAAAGGGCCTCAGTCAGAAGACTATTCTCGGACAATGAAGACAGTGAAGGCAGATGTAATTGCGTGGAAAGATTTAGGCGTTGGCATAAGCGGAATGCCCCTAATTGCAATACTTGTGATGATTGTGTGCATGGAGGAAATCCCCACTTCTTTTCGTATCCATACCCATACCCTTATCCATATCCGTATCCACCACCGTATCCACCTTATTGTAAAAGATAATTAATATAAAAGTGGTTGTTCTTATCTGTTGACATTTGAACTATCAGATTTTTAACCCTTTAACCGCCGTCAATTTTTCATCAAACTTGCTCGTGTCGCCGCCGATATATATACACATAGATATTTGTCTTATTTATCAGACTGTGGCGAAATGAGCTGGAAATGTTATGTCTTAAGGCGGTTAAAAGGTTAAGGTTTAAATCTTTGTTCCACTTGGATTACTGTATCTGGGTTTATCGAGACGTCTAATAATTGATATCTGATAAAATAAATATTAAAGATAAGTCTTTCGATCGTCGATGGTTGTCTCAATCGACCCAAAGATTGCATCACTGTACTTTTGTGCGTCATTTTTGTAAAACCAGTTTTGTTTTTTAAATAAATAAAATTTTAATTATATCAAAAGTTTTTTACTGAATAAACAAAACAAGAACATAAAATTAACAAAACAAACATACAAACAAATACATCATCAACAATTATTTAAAGTAAAGACATGTGGGGTGTGGGCACGGAATATTGGGCCTGTAACATTTAGGATATAATGGAGCTTCACGACACGTCGGACAAGGTACTTTCATTCGACAGCAACTTGGGTCAACATATTTCCGTCTACTTCTTGAATTAGGCAAGACATGACGAGGCCGCACGCAATTATGAGGTTTCGGACGTCGAATATAGTCATTTGGACAAGCACTATGGAGTTGCCTCCTTGGTGCTTGTTCTCGTGGCCTAAAGTTTGCTCTACAAGAACGTGGTGGTTGAATTCGTCGCCGCATACCGCAGTATTCAGGAGTTATGTAGTCATATGGTGAACATATACCCCTCGAAGGTATGAGCGGTGGAGGAAGACGATGTGCGATTGATCCTGAATCGAGAGTTTGATTTGCAATATCTATCCTGTCACCATAAATACAATCCGCGTGATATCCTTTTCGTACATATGGGCATAAGTCGGCTTGGCTGCCTTTACATTCAGTTGGAGGAGCATTAATGATCCGTATGGTTTTGGGGCAGATAGGTTTAGAACAAACAGGATCAGATTTATGTACGCATTGACAGCACTTATTAACAGGACGCATTTCGGTCTGACTCGTATTATCTAAAGGAGGAGGGTCGAGAGCGGCATCAGTGCAACAGCATTTTGTAGATTGTGTACTCGTTTCACAACATTGGGCACGGCCTTTAAATTTTGGTATTATTATTTTATCTTTTTTACATGGATCAAAAGAACGGATGGGTGAATTGCAGGAGAGATAACTAGCTCGCGATGCAATGCCAGTCTGGTGTTGCTGGTGTGGTAAACACTTTATTTTACTAAGGCATACGTCATCATCTAGTGCGGAAATCGGTCGTTCAATGAACGATCTTGATTCACTTGTATTTATTATTCTATCGACCAACATTTTTGCCATTCTATCAAGGTTACTTTTATTCTTTAAAGGAAGTTTCGAAAGATATTTTTTAATTTCTTCCTTTGCAATATCTTCAAAATCTGGATTAAATTCACTCTCCAGTTCTTGCAGTTTCTGACACATGAGGGTTATTATTTTATTTGTATGTAGTTGTTCGGCTTTAGTTTGTCTACCTAATGGAAGGGTTTTCAACCAGTTGTATATGACATCTTTCAATCGGACGGCTTCTACCTCAGATCTCATTGAAGCATCATCTAGTGGAACTGGTACATTTTTTAAAGCTTTATACAAATTCTCGTTAAGTTCACTTGCGCTAATAGGTGAAGCCGGACAACAGCTTAAATATTCATTAACAAATTTATTGACTTCATCCGTTATTCTCCGTTTAAGTTTAGCTTTTACTGCTGCATCTTCCCCAGAATAGTGAAGGTTAATGAAAGCATCAGCGAGATTCTCTTTCAGCAACTCAAACGATGCGAGGTCTTCTTCTGTTGGACATACTATTGAAGGCAAAGTATTTGCCACTGTATCACGAAGTCGCTGCTTGTATGCTCTACCAATTAAATTATCTTTAACTTTTTGTTTCACTTTCATTATTTCATCAATGAGTTTTTTACTGGATTCAGGCTCATCAAGGTCAATGTGCAACGCTTCAATATGTTGATCAATAAAATCCTGCAGCATTTCTTCATATAACAAATCGTCGTTAAATATGTCTTGATTCATATTCAGTTCTCCGATTTTCAATATTATTTTATTAGCGAGATCTTGCTTTATTTCAAAACCTCTGTCTGTATCTGGGAGTGGTAGATCTTTGCACCAATCTCTAACTACATCATGTAAATGATTAGTTGAAGGCATGAACGAGGTAATTCTTTGTATATCATTTATTCCAGCCCTGAGAGAAATGTCTTGAAACAATTGCAAACTTTTCAAGTAATCCAACATATGATTAGCCAGCATCCGAATATATTCTTTAGATTTAAATTGTGGTTCCAAAGGTAGCTCCTCTAACTGTTTTGTTATTTCTTTCAGTAATTCCTCATCCATTTTGATACTTGGCTTATCCTTCATTTGAGAACTAAGAAGTGTTGTTAGAGATGCAGCTAAATTTGATATTATTTGCTCTTGAACCTGTCTATTTCTTGGATTCCTGTATTGATAAATAGGAGCACCTTTAAGCCAATCCAATAAAGCGCCTTCCAAATTCTCCTGAACAAATTCTTTGCTATCTTGGACTAATGCTCCCTTACCTAATAGTTTAGGAATTGTTTTCAGAGATCGGTTTAAATTCTCAACATCTGACATAACTGATAGCACTGATTTGTTATCGATTAATTTGTAGAGTGCTTTATAAACTTGCTCCCTTAATATTTCACATTCTTTTTCCTCTGAGGTTTTTACGCCAGGATTAAGTTGTAAATATTTTTGTCTATCTACCACATCATTTGCTATAGCTTCAACTACTTCTTTAAAGTCCCTTTCTTTCAATTTGACTGTACTATTACTATTTAACCAATCTCTTATAACTTCGTACACCTGCTTGAAGTACATTGTTTCTGCATTTTGAGTTGAAGAAGCAGACGGTCCACTGCCGTAATCATTTAAACTTGCTGATAGTTGATCGGCTAATGCTAATATTTTCTTTGATATATTGGGTACCTGACTGTCGGGGACATTTCCCCTGAGTATATTGTGAATTTGATTTTGAGCTTCGCGTGTATCCATACCACGCATAACAAGATCGTTTAAAATATCACGCAAACTTTCTTCTACTTTGCTTCGGTTTGTAATACGACCATTAGTGTGATCAAGTATCTCCGAAATAGATTGTTCTAAACTGGAATCAAACATGCTTTGATTTCCCTCTGCCATTGCTAATACTATTTTAGATATATTTTTGTCTTCAGTCGGATTAACTTTGTCAACCAATTTATGTATTTCTTGAGCAATATCATCAGCTGTTTCTTCAGGAACTTTCCCTCTCAGTACACTTTTGATATGCGATATAGCTTTATCTTTACTCATACCTTTTGAAACTATATTGGCGATAGTTTTTTGTAAATCTTGTTCAACTTTCCCCCTGTTTTTGATTTGAACATTAGATAAATCAAGGATGTCTTTTATATTTTCCTTTATGATTCCTTTTGTTTCTCGATCTATTTTTGTTGATTCAGTGAGCTTTACTTCATTAGCTAAAGTCAATACTTGTTTCGCAATCTCGTCAATTTTATCATTGGACACTTTTCCTTTGAGTGCAGTTTTAATATGAGCCATAGCTTTGCTTTCGTCCATGTCTCTTGCGACTATGTCAGCGACCGCTTTTTGAAGACTATCTTCGACTTTCCCTCTATTCTTGATTTGAGAATCAGATAAATCAAGAATATTACTTATATCTTCCTTTATAATTTGCTTGGTTTCTTGGTCTATAGCTTTTGATTCATCCGACCTTGCTTGGTCAGCCAATGATAGTACTTGCCCAGCAATAGCTTCAATTTTATCATCGGGGACTTTTCCTTTGAGTATAGATTTAATGTGAGCTACAGCTTTGCTTTCGCTCATATCTCTTCGGACTATATCGGCAACTGCTTTGTGTAAATCGTCTTCAACTTTTCCTCTATTCCTGTGATAAAAACCAGATTCACTAAGAATGTCACTTATATCTTCCTTAATCATTTGTTTTGTCGCTGGATCTATCGTTTTAGCTTTAGTTGGTTTTACCTGATCGGCCATTGTCAACACTTGTTCAGCAATATCATCGATTTTGTCAGCCGGCACTTTTCCTTTGAGTACTGTTTTAATGTGCGCTATAGCTTTTTCGTTATCCATACCTTTTGCGATTATATCAGCAACAGATTTATGTAAAATTTCTTCGACTTTCCCTCTGTTTTTGATTTGAACATTGGATAAGTCAAGGATGTCGCTTATGTTTCCTTTAATGATTCGTTTAGTTTCTTGATCTATAATTTTTGGTTCAGCTGGCCTCACTCGGTCAGCCAATATCAGTACTTGTTCAGCAATATCTTCCAGTTTGTCATTGGGAATCTTTCCTTTCAGTACTGATTTAATATGTGTTATGGCTTTATCTTTATCCATGTTTTGTGTGATTATGTTAGCAACAGCTTTATGTAGATTATCTTTAACTTGACTTTTGTTCTTGATATTAACACCAGATTCATTAAGGATGTCATGTATGTCTTCTTTTATTATTTGTTTTATTTCCCGATCTATTGTTATAGATTTTGGGTTAGCTCGGTCAGCCAATGTCACTACTTGTTCAGCAATGGTTTCAATTTTGTCATCAGAGACTTTTCCTTTGAGAACACTTTTAATATGTTCTACGGCTTTATGTTGGTCCATATCGCTTCGGACTATGTCAGCGATAGCTTTATTTAAACTGTCTGCAATTCTTCCTCTGTTTTTCATATGGACATTAGACGAATCAAGAATTTCACTTATGTCTTCTTTTATGATTTCTTTCATGGCTGGATCTATTATAGTAGCTTGGGTAGGTTTTACTTGGTCAGCCATATTCAGTACTTGATCAGCAATAGCTTGGATTTTATCGTCAGATACTTTTCCTTTAAGTATATTTCTAATGATAGTCGTGGCTTTGCTTTTGTTTATATTCTTTGTTACAATATCTGTGACAGCTTTATGTAACAGTCCTTCTACTTTCCCTCTATCCTTAATAGTAGCATTAGATGAATCAAGGATTTCAATGATGTCTTCCCTTATTATTTCCTTTGTTTCCTGGTCTATAGTACCTGAAGTTAGTTGATATTTTTCCACCGGGCGGAGCTGGGGGAAGAAGACCGCGTTTCACCTATCGCAGAGCTCAAAACCGCGTTTGCTCTGCGCTTTAGTATAGACAGTGTGATTGATTAAAATACAACGGTCCAATCCACTCAGCTCTGCGTCAGTGGAAAAATACCCTTAATTTTGTGGACTAATATACACAAGGTGGAACTAAACGAGGGTATTTCCTTCAAATGTGGCATTAATATTTGGCACAGTTTTCAAGTTTACTTCCATGCAAAAAACGTGGGTTGTACTTAAATAGGGATAAATTTAAGTATAGGTCAGTGAAATAACCATAAACATCTGTAATTTTTAAATTTACTCTAAACGTAAGAAAGTATGACAATAATAAAAATATTATTTTTAATATTATATGCATTTAAGTATTGCAGCTCAGTTCTACATCAAATAAATGGTTTTATTCTCGTTCCTTTCCACCCTGTATATCAAACCTAGGTGTTTAGAATCATGTAATTTCATGATCTTGAAGAGACTGTGGAGAGGCAAGTGCAGTGCATCATGTAACCCTGCCAGTTTGAACTACTCGCACACATCAGAACAATTAGCATACTGACGTCACAACCCCATTTTTTTCTAAGAAATCACATTTTGTGTTATGACCAGTGATCGGATCTTGGATGCAATTTCCGTTATTTTAATTTTAATATGAATATGACTTTAAATCCCGCGAGTCTTTTTGTTATCTTAGATATGCTTAGATGTTAAAAGAAATCGATTAACGACTGAAAATATAGAAAAAATAATAGTATAGTACTTTAATTATATAAACACGACTACAACATAATTCATGTTATTTTTAGGTTAAGTTTTAAATTGTTTATTAAATAAATGACATATTATAGATAGCGAACATTTTCATTTTGTTTATTTAGCTTAACCCTCGACAAAAGTTATGAAATAAATAAATAAATATTATGGGACAATCATACACAAATCGACCTCGTCCCAAAATCCCAGGAAATCCCGAGTCACATCCATGTTAAGCGTGACGTTTGAGGTACTGCTGCACCTACTCTGTATTAAGTTAATTTTTTCATCAATTTCACTACCCTTTCATCGGTTGTCTGGAAGAAATCGCTTTTTAGCGACAAGACCGCCTGTTGTCTACCGTTGTTTATAAAATGGGTGGATCAACTTTTTCTTGCCGTTATTCTGTCCCGTGACCCAGGGGACAATAGTGATTAAACTTCTAAGGAATGTGTTGATAATTTATGTTATTTACCCTGCCATACGAATAAATAAATAAATTACTGGTATTGACAAGATAGTCTACATAAGAATGGGCTAATAACTGCCTTAATTTAGCTTTTGTTAAATATAACCACGGAAAATAGTAGTTTTAAAAAGTGACCCAGGGGTCATCACCATGGCTACGAGTGGCAGAAAATAGTTGATTGACCCAAATTGTATTTGTCTTGTTTCCTTTTGTAAACTTTTATTCGTGTGCAATAAGGTATTGTATTGTCACCCCAAATTGCATCCAAGATCCGATCACGGTTATGACAGCTCATAAAACGAAGCTGATTTGATCTGCCAGTCATGTAACTGTTAGAATCTTGTGAGTAAGGCTATCTGTCCACTGAAGCGAAGTGGAGAAAGTGAACCAATCAGGCTACGTCTTTTCGAAGTCCAAAAGAAGTGCATTTCAATCTGAGGATTATGATTTGCCCAATTTACACATCTCCGCTCCGCTTTTGCGGATTTTTGGAGCTTTAAGCGGATTTTAGTACTCGCCTCTCCAATTAATATAGGAAATAAATTAAATATATTGTGAAAGATGTTTACCGATATCTTCAACTGTCCTCTCTTCATGATGTGTCTTTGCTTGGCCAGCTAATGTCAGCACATCTTCAGTAATGTTATCAATTGCATGAACTGGAACTTTTCCTCCAAGTACACTTTCAATATAACTTCTACCTTCGTTTTCATCCAAGCCTTTTGTAACTATATGTTGGACAGATTTGTATATAAGTTCTTTAACCTTGCCATGGTTCTCAGGTTTAACATGGGTTAAATTTATATCATTGCTGATGCGTCTTTTTATAAGATCTGCTGTCTCCGGGTGTACTTCGTGTTTCTTTTTACTTTCATCAACCAATTGTAGTACTTTTGTGGTGATTTCATCCATTTTACTTTTAGGAACTTTTCCTTCTAATGCAGTTCGAATATACGTTTCAGCCTTATCGGAATCTAAATCTTGCGAAACTAAATCAGCTGCTACATCGCCTAGCGTCTTCTCAACTTGGGCTCTGTTCTGTATATTAGCACCAATTGTATCAAGAATGTCACTTATACCTTGACTTAAATTTTCTCTATGTTCTGCTTCTATGGGTTTTTTCATGACGCTTATTATACGATCAACAAAATCATCAGATAACTTATTCAAGTATTCGTATCGATTACCACGAGTCTTAATAGGAAGATGATCCAACAATTCGAATGCTTTAATTTTTATCATATCCCTGTATATGTCGTCATTTTCAGGTCTATTAAGTGATAGTTTATTCAACTCTTTAGTGAGGTCATTCACGATTTGTTCTTTATCTATTTCTTTACTGCTATCAAAGTTTAACGTGTCAATAAAATCGGCCGCAGCTTGCTGAACTTTCTTTTTATCTGTGATTGTTTTAATTTTATCTAACAGACTATCAATAATATTATTTTTAAAATTGTCTCGATCTCTTTCGTCCTTCGGATACCATATCGGCAACTTCTCTATCGCTTTTCTTATTTCTTCTTTTCCTTTAACAGTGAGTTCATCTGCTTTAATATCATTTAGTGTTTCTGCCAACTTTTTTACAATGGCATCTCGTATAAATTTGTCATGCGGTTTCTCATTAGCGTAGACGGGGACATCTTTAAGCCATGAAAAAATAGCGTCTTCAAGTGCTTTTTTATTTTCTTCTTCTTTATCTGGGTACAAGAGAATACAACAAACAGTACAGTTAGCGTAAACAAAGCAGAGTACTTGGAATTTGGATCCAATTCTCCATCTACAATAGATACAGATTGCATAGCCTTATAGATTCAGTGTGAGTTTTGATAAGACCAAAACAAAATAGGATGAGAGGTATTTTTCGATTGTTCACCCTAAGACATCAGTTATACACTCATTCTGGCGTCAGTTCAGTCCATCAATCAGTACTGTCAGTTTACTGTTATTCATTAATTATCACTAGCGTTGCCATCTCTAAAACCTGGCTACCAGGACAAGAAACCCCCGGATTTTGGAGCTCAGAACACGGACGGGCGGACATGTCCATATTTTTTTTTGAACTTACTGAGTAAAATTAAAATTCAACCTTCATACAAGGAAGGAAAGAAAGTCTTTCATCATCTTAAAATCTTGTTCGGCTTTAGACGGATTGGTAGCTAGCTTCATGAAGATAAAAGTCACCGCGCACATCCCGTCCCGTCCCGTCCCGTCCCGTCTCATCTCATCTCATCTGATCTAATCTAATCTCATCTTATCTTATCTTATCTTATCTTAATAATTCGTTGTTACCGACAAGAAGACGAACATTCTTCATCGCGTCGCAGGGACACGGTCGCTTCTTCATGCACCGACTGCACGTTTTCATCTTCGACGCATCTGGGCGAGAGGCCTGTGACGTTGTCTGCAAAGCATAGTAAAAAAAAAACTCGTACTCACTCAATTGCTCAAAGGTTAACTGGAAGAGATCCCTTATAGGGATAAATTGATGTATTTTTAACTGTTTCTGTATACAATAAAGTGTTTACTTACTTACTTACTGAAAATTCTAAGATGTCTGAATGATCATAAAGAGTTTATTATGCAAACATGATTACCATGATCAGATCGGGTAAGTAATATAAGATATAAGAACTTATACTATAATATTCACATTATATACGCTCATGAATAGTGATCAGTATGAATACAAGCAAAACTTTTTTCGGTACGCAAAAAAAAAATAACCTCGAAGGCCAGGCGGAAGCTCGCTACGCTTCGCTCCCGCCTGACCTTCTAACCTAACCCGGCCACGTCGGTTCTGTTCTGAAAGGTTTTGCTCGCTCGCTTCGCTCGCTCGCTCGTTCAAATTTTGTAATTTATGAATTCGGATGATTATGAATTCTGAAGATTATGAGTTAGATTAGTAGTGTTAGAAAGTATATGAAAACAAATATTAGTATAAACAAGTTGTATGAATAGTGATCAGTATGAATACAAGCAAAACTTTTTTCGGTACGCAAAAAAAAATAACCTCGAAGGCCAGGCGGGAGCTCGCTACGCTTCGCTCCCGCCTGACCTTCTAACCTAACCCGGCCACGTCGGTTCTGTTCTGAAAGGTTTTGCTAGCTCGCTTCGCTCGCTCGCTCTTTAAAATTTTGTAATTTATGAATTCGGATGATTATGAATTCTGATGCTCTCGCTTTGCTCGTCGTCGTACCTAACCTAAGCCAAGTCGGACCGGCCTTAAGGTGAAATAGGAAATGTTAGGATTTCTCGACCACTCGATATAGAAATATTTTGTAATGTAATAAAATTTCGAACCTATGAAATTCGGTGTTTTGTTATTCTGCCATTTAAAATTCATACAAAATGAATCATTAACCAAATAATATTCCCTGAACAGTTATTCTATAAAATAATAAAAATTGGAATGATCTGGTCATGAAATAAAATTCCACCAGACAATAATTCGTGAATTAAATGTTACTTGAAACGTTTTCGATGAAATGAAATTCGATGAAAAGTTTGTCGACAAAACAAGGGACACCCAAACGGTGTACTACTTGCCAGAATTTCATCTGCCGTTATTAATTGTGTACATACTTATGCAATAGTTATATAGCTGTTAAATTTTAATATTCCTCCATGCAAGCAAGCATTTTGACGCTCCGCTCGCTTTGCTCGCTCCGCTATCCATGGTCATAAAACAAACCTAACCTAACCTACAGTTTTCGACCTATGTTCCATTTTAGGAGAATAAGGGTAGCAGTTATAACCTATTTAGTATATCATACGCTATTATATTTTCTGATCATTATACTAAAAGAAAATATATACCATGATCGATATACGTTATGTATGTTATATTTTCTGATCATTATACTAAAAGAAAATATATACCATGATCGATATACGTTATGTATGTTATATCAACTGAATTTAGAGTATTTGAGTGTTATATAAAAAATCATTCTACAACATGAGTATTATGCTAATTGACCGTTATTCCTAATAAAAATATTGATTTTGATGTTATAGCAAACGTTCATTATATCTTGTGAACGTTATTAATATGAAATTATATATTATGTAGTTATATCTCATGGGACGCACCCCTGCCCCAGCGCCTAGCGTGGGTGTGCTGGCGTGCATGGGCACTCGAACCAGCGGACGTGTACCTAGCTTGACAACATCGTCTAGAGGTCAGTCTGTATGTTGTAGGTCATGTAGCTTGATTCTAAGATATCGTGTAGTAGGCAAATGTATTTATCACGGTGGTCGTCCTCACCGGCGGAGGCAACGGTGTGCAAGTATAGTGTTCCTACCATGTTTTACTCGTGTAGAACTCACTTTAGGACAATTAAACAAGCACCAAAGCACACATTAGTGAGCAAACATTCTACACAGTAGTAAATGTCAATTAAATATTTGACGGCGCATCGAGAGAATTAGCTCGATGGCGCTAGTATCGCCTCTTGATTTTTGAATGACCAAACTCTTTACTACGTAATACCGAACTCTGAGGATGTGGCCATATAGGATTGACAGCTGTCGTTTGGCGGCTGTTCTTCCATGTCAAGCTAGCGCCTCACGTGTTGCGGTAGAACGTTATTGTTCAAGTTGGGGTTAAGGGATAAACAATTTCCAAAATAATATTATATATATGTCACGTCGTTGTGTGCACGTACCTGATATGAGCTCCAGGAGAATTCCCACGGGATAACGGCACGGCACAGGTTTCCAGGATTCACATTTTAATTAGGCACCTCACTCGCGTGTTAATAGGAGTGCACCTCAAATCAGTCTGTCAATGTCATCATAAGAGGGAACAAGGGCGCGGGGTGGCGCGGGTGGGGGGTCAACGAATACTATAATGAACAGTTATAAAAGTTGGGAATCCAAGATTATTCGTCATAGATACCTACTCTAGATTTATGTTACAGGTGCGTTTGGTTCAATCAAAGGAAGTGAAGTATACGGATCGGCTGATACTTCTACCAACCCTTGTCTCCTCGCCCGAATACTCACGCGGGTGAACCAACCTAATGAAAACCAAGTGTAACCGGACCCTAACTGTGAGTCGTTATCAGAAGTGGGATCTGAGGGCTTGATCATGAGGGGACAAGTAGAAACACCATCGGCATCATGAGGACGGATAGCGGCAATGCGATATTTTTTTGCTAATATGAGAGCATGGCTCTCTTAGTTGATTGTGGCAACACATAATACACCTACGAGTATTGCATACACAAATCTTATCAACTGTGATCAAGGTGAAGCTGGTTCAGATGTAGTGTTTGTGCAAGGTAACCGATATTGTAGTGAATAGCCAAATAGAGATGTGTAGATCGCGAAGTAACCTTATTTTTCAAATATCTACGTCATTCGTATTCATGCTACACTTTCTTAACGACCTACATGGTAGAGCAGTTTGAGTCTATAGATACACTAAACGAAATGAGTGATAACTATCTCGATTCTTTTCATTTGAGTTTTGCGCATGTCTAGTTATAACCAAGCTTACAGCTTACCGGCTAGCACATCTTGCAGCGTCTTCGTTTGTCGCATGCCTCAACATCTCCTATCCTGTTCGCACGGTATTGTCAAGAACGAGATTTGCTAATGTTTTTCGCACGACCAAGAGGTACCTATTAGAGTTGTGCTAGAAGTGCTGAGTTGTCACCAGCCCTAACGAACGCTCTAAAGAGCCGCACTGCCAAATAGTACTAAGGCTTAACATGGTATATACTCGTAATAAAATAAACTTGGCTTAAACAATCTTATTGTAATATTGATAATGCAAATTACTTTGACGAAGTCCTAGACTCTAGAGTTTCAAGTTGGAGGTAAGGGGACTGCGCGAGAAGCTATGCGTCTGTGGAACTTTATTAAGCTTTCTGAAAGTAGAGATTATTGCCGTGTAAATTGTGTATTATCTAAGAAAATTTCATTGATTCGCAGATAACTGATTTTGCATGTAGTTTTGACGAGATTTTAGAGCATTATGACTGAAGACGCTTCAACGACAATGTTACGGACAGCTAGGCGTATTTAGAATAAATAAATGAATGAATAATATATATGTATAAGTTAGGCGAAATTAATATTAAGACGAAATAAATAATATATCCCTATTTTCCTAAATGCCCAAAAAAGCGGCAATACTATGTGTATAACACTTATTTTTCCTAAGAAACATTATTGTTAAGAGAGCTCCCATGTACTAACTAAAATAGTTAAAAGACCACGGAGTCTTAAAGTAAACAAGTATGACTCATCCTGGTAACTTTCCACTCACAGTCTAAGACAAAGGAGTCATGTTGTTTACATTGAATGTAAAACTTAAGGATAAAAATTAGAAAATCCTGAAACTTTGTAGTAATGTTCCTCATAAACATATAAGCAAATTCTCTTAATATTATACCGGCCGCAACCTGCTGCGAGCACGGCAAACATGAAAATAACACGGCGCGCCGCGCGCACCGCGATAAGAGGGAACGGGCAGGTGTATATCTCGACCTGTGTGAGCGAGACGGCCTCTGAGCCGAGACAAAGAAATGATACGAATTTTATGTAATTATAATTAAACGGGAGCTCTCACATCAAAACTAATCATAGATTTGTGTTCTATAAATGAGACTTATCATTAACTATATGTTAGATTTAAGATAAAAATTGTAACTTAACCTAGAATCAGCAAAATGTAACGGAGCGGGCGTCCCCCTAGACATGTAAACAAACCTTGAACGGTTCAAATAAAAGGACGCCCGATTTCCGCAGAATGTAGTACCACTTTAGCCTGCGTAGAGTTACGACTCCGTAGTAGTTCGGTAGTACAATCTCAGTTAACATCGAGTCCACACTCTGTTACTCAGTGCGTAGATCAGCGATCCGCCAGTACTTCCGTTCAGTCTCTTACTCACGTGTATACCATCTTGTTAGTTAATTAGTGCGTAGTGAAAGATAAAGGACTTCATTAGTTAAGATCTAGTTTAAATTCGCGGTTTAATTTGTGTGTTAATTTTCTGTGTTAGTTTACGCTCCGATCTTTAATTGTGTTAATTTGTTTTGTGTTTAAATATATATCGTTTCGTTTACCCTTGTGTTTTCTATCATCTCATTTATTAATTCTACTTCTGAGCTATCGTAGATGTCAGTGTAAGGACCCGGCCGACGAGGCATTCCTTACAGACAACTACAAGATAACAAGACCAACGAAAATGGAACCTAGGCACATCAGTACCAGTTGCATCGATGATGTGATGAAGCTAGCCAGTGAACCGGTCACGTGCAAGGATGTCCAAATCTACAAGAATCGTAAAACGAGAGGTCGACATTATCTGGTGAGGTCATTACGTTCATTTTTGGTAGCAGCTTGTGATTATTTTTAAGGAGAGGTGGTACCTACTCCTCACCACTCCAATTTGGTATAGAATACCTACTACTATCGGTTATCATTTCTGTGGACAGGCAGCCTATAAATGTAGTATTTTAAAAGTGAGAGTGAATAAGCACTATCTGGGTAAGCATGTTCCATTGTCGTCTTCAACGTCACTAACCAACTTGTGAGATTGAAGCTATAAGGTGAAGGTATAGGACCTATACCTAGGTATAACATAAAAAAAAATAACGTAATTATTCAGTGGCCTTAGTGGGAGTAACATTAGGTGGTAGCAACTAGGACGAAAAGGTGCCCGAGCGGTGACCATGTGCTAGAGGATGACACGTGGAAAAGTTTTCCTGCAGGTTGGACTAACGATATTGTAAAGGGTACAGGCACTCGTTGTATGCGAATATCGCAGGGCCGTATCGGGAAAGTATGTGCCTAGCAGTGGCTGAAATGATGATAATGATGAAGATGATGCTAAACACCAGGTGGACAGATCACCTCTTCATCACTGTTGTTGCGATTTTAGATTCCGCATTTTACCGTTTCACTGACTGCAAGTCATTATAGCTTTCGAAGCTGAAGTTGATTTACCTCCGCGAGTACATCGGTGTTGGGTTTACCCTAAGTTGAATGAGTAGTATAACCCTAGAATGTAGCACGCTAAGTTATTTATCGTGAACCTCAACTTTAATTTGAAAGCAACTGTTCCCTACATGCGTAAAACTGACAGCACGCCGAACACCCGGTACAAAGCTGTTTATTTATTAGAGCTTCATGGTAGTCGGTATAATTTAGAATCTAATCAGCAAACAGACAAAGTCACTACTACCCGAAGGTACCTATTGCTCATGTATAGTTTGATTTAGGTAGTGAAATTCTATTGAGAAATGTAAAATTTAATTAGACAAATTGCCCATTGCTCCACGTCGTTTCGATTCCTAATTAGGACTATTTAAGACTCTAATGTATCATGTAGCTTTGGGTTATGATAAGACCCTGGGCACCATCTATTTTGAACAATTGTGGTTTCCATTACGCGGAAAACTAACATAACTTTGTCGGTAACTGTATGATCAAAAATATAAATGATATGCATCGTGCACAGCTTTGAACGGTGGAGTGGAGCCTATCAATTGAGATGATAATTTTATCCCTTAACCCTTCGGACGCCAACGACAGATATATCAATTAAGGCGTGTAGAGCGATATCAACCTATATGCCTCATAGAGTCCAATATCGCGATTCGCATTGCAATGTGATGACGTATGAATGACAGATTTTGTATTTGACAAAGTGTGAAAAGGTTAAAGCAGGTTAAATGGTGTTGAGGTTTTGCTCGAGTTACTACTTACTTAACAGATAAACAGGAGGCCGAGACGGCGGTTAATGATAAAATAGCGACAATGATGAACCACCCTGAGTGAGTACTTCTGAATAGTTTCTGGTTCCAAAAATAAAGAGCGATAAGTTTGGCAATCTAACAAAAACTACACTTTTAAAATCATTGTTTTAGAGAATCCTTGTTAGCCTTCTAATGAGCAGTTATTGAAGTAAGTAGGAAGGATCCTTTGAAGGACTTGTGATGTCAGAAAAGACAGAGAGTGCTTTTACATGGTCTGTTTGTGATGGTGAATGATGACTGGTCGACGTGAGTTTATCGGCCAGGTCTGCGTCACGAGCTTGTACTGAAAGCTGGTCAGTAGGGGCTCCAGGTCCATGGTCCATGCTTTATGGAAGTGTATGTGGGAGGTGGCTAGTCGGATGGGCTACAGGCGTCCGGTCTACGCCGCACCGTGTATGTGGGAGGTGGCTAGTCGGATGGGCTACAGGCGTCCGGTCTACGCCGCACCGTGTATGTGGGAGGTGGCTAGTCGGTGGGCTACAGGCGCCCGGTCTACGCCGCACCACAGGCAAGAGCAGGCTGATCGAAAGGGCCTAGCGATTTGAGGATACGCTGGTCGAAAGGGCTTTAGGCGCCCGGTCCACGCCATTTCTGAGACTTATACTGCAGTGTGAGCCTGATAAGTTGATTATAGCGAATGCTGCGAATGTTACATTTTAGTAAATGCGAAAAACGCTTGAAATGGGATGTTAAACTATCGGATACAATACTAATCGACAGATGTCACTGCAGAAGGGGAGCTATTCTGAACTGTGAAGTTCGGAGTTCCTGTGCTGCCGTTTAGCTTAGGTACTCAAACATGGGATGGCATGGAGGCAAGGCCTGCTTTGGGTCTGCACTTTGAATAGGTATTGAATGGGTGCAGGTGCGGATTGTAGGTACGTGGTATCGAGCCATCTGCTAGATGCGTTAGTGAATAGTATGCGCTTCAAGAAAATTAAATTATGAAATTCGCCTAGAAGCGAAAGATTGCTTACATGTTGCGAGACATAGAAAAATGCGACAGGCAACTATTTGGCAACGCTGGACGCAGACAACATATTGGTCAGGAAGGGTCGAGCTTGCTTAGTTTGAAATCATGTCGTTCTTTTTAGATACTCTTTGTAAAGGTCTAATCACACGAGGGCGTGTGACTGTCAGGGTTGGCCGTGACGGCGCATCGAGAGAATCAGCTCGATGGCGCTAGTATCGCCTCTTGATTTTTGAATGACCAAACTCTTTACTACGTAATACCGAACTCTGAGGATGTGGCCATATAGGATTGACAGCTGTCGTTTGGCGGCTGTTCTTCCATGTCAAGCTAGCGCCTCACGTGTTGCGGTAGAACGTTATAAAAGTTGGGAATCCAAGATTATTCGTCATAGATACCTACTCTAGATTTATGTTACAGGTGCGTTTGGTTCAATCAAAGGAAGTGAAGTATACGGATCGGCTGATACTTCTGCCAACCCTTGTCTCCTCGCCCGAATACTCACGCGGGTGAACCAACCTAATGAAAACCAAGTGTAACCGGACCCTAACTGTGAGTCGTTATATTCATAAAATTGGTGACATATGTAATTGAATAATTATCAATAAATGAGTTTATAAGTTTAGAGGAAAGTAACAAAAACGCCAACAAAAAAAATATAGGATTTAAGTACCCTTCTTTCATAAACTAACGTTTCATAGAATATCCAATTTCATAGACGTATCATTTCATCGAAAGCATTTTTCTCTGAAACCATAAAATATTTTGATTTGTTACATTTATAAAACAAACCTAACCTAACCCAACCTAATAGCATGACATTTTCAAGATTTATGATTTCGGTGGAAAAATTGTTCATGAAATGAAAATTCGATTAAATTAAACATTCTATGAAAAGTTCATCTATAAAATAAGGCGATCCCGTTTTATAGATTTACTTAAGAGGCCTTATTCCTTTTAAAATTTATTTTTTTCATATTAAGACAAATATATTGATAATTTGAACCAACTTTTTGAAGTAATTAATACTTTTCCCCTTCTAGGTAGTAACATAGTATTTCATGTTTTCATTGCGTGCAGTCGAAAATAATTTGAAAAAAAAAACGAATTTTCCGCGTGAATTTTGTCAATTTCGAGTAGTTTTTGAAATAAAAATGATAAATGAAAAATTCAAACTGTAGGTTTCAAATAATATACCAATAGCCCTGTTCTAAGTAGTAACATCAATAATCTGTTATGAGACATGTTTTATCGTAGAGAAAAAAATCTTAAACAATCAGCATTTTTAAAGGAATAAAACCCTCTTAATTAAGAACACTCGGTAAGTCAAAGTCACATTTACTTACTGGGTGGCATTTCTTGAGATGCCTTTCGTATCGGCCCTGCATCATAGGGCAAATTGGGAACGCCATCTGAAAGAACAATGTGGGCAAATTAACACCAAAGTAATAAACACAAAAGTCTTACCTTAAATTATTTATTTATTGAGCACCACAGTGTACAGCCGCGCTACGCGAAAGCTCAAAGGGTTCTGTCTCATAGGCTAATATCAAATGCCATAGAGATCTGACCGAAAATTAGTGACGTCCCTAATCGGTGAATTCCCGTTTAACAGTTATTATTTCTTCTACAATTCTCAAGTACAGTCGCCATCAGATATATCGCAGCATATAAGGCGTTCATAAATATCTGAACACGATTCTTATTTACTGGGCGTTACAGTACATGTTCAGATATTTATGAACGCCTTATATGCTGCGATATATATGATGGCGACTGTACATAAGGAAAGAACACAAACACTCAAAAGCCAGCCTTACCGCTTAATAGCGATCATCGACAACCTTGGCAGCGAAGCATTCGAATGCGTTAAAAAAATGCAGTAAGATAAATAACTGATCTCATAATCTACACAGGGAGTTGAACCTATTCTTTCTACGCTGAAGGGCCCATCTTACACGGCGAGTACTCCTGACAGGAAAAACATAGATGTTGTTTTTTACTTTCCTAAAGGACCCCAATTACGAATTACCGAGGGCCCCGGCAACCAGGGATTACGCTGAAACTTATCTACATATTAAAAATAACTGTAACAAAAAGTACATATTTAAAATAGGTAACTGTTAACTTATAAAATAACTAGCGACCCGCCCCGGCTTCGCGATGGTGCGTGAAATGCTGATCAATGATACATGTTTTACACATAAACCTTCCTCTTGAATCACGTACTCCATCTATTAAAAAACAACGCATCAAAATCCGTTGCGTAGTTTTAAAGATCTAAGCATACATGGGGACAGACAGACAGACAGACTGGAAGCGACTTTGTTTTATTTTTATACTATGTAGTGAAGCGCTTAAGCATTTTACAAACCAATGACGCAGAGGGCACTCTAGTGGCTTAGGATTGACGTAACGATGTGATAGCTCAGTTGGGAGAGCACTACGCCGGGAACGTAAGTGTCATAGATGAAAATCCAGTGTAGGTACATTATTTTATTGTATCCCAACATTTGTGTCAATATTTTAAAAGTAACTCACCACAGGACCTCTCTCGTTCTGGTATAAGTCCCGAAAAACGTTTTCCAGAGTTCTGTTTTCTTTCTTGTTTGGTGAATCCGTCCCAGGGCAGGGTATACCGCTGTTGAGGTAGTCGAAGGAAGCCACGCTGGTAAAACAAAGCATACAATAGTTATTTGTGCAACAAGAGAGCAAAGTTGTTTTTTGTTGCGAGTGCTGATTTTGAGTCCCGAGCAAGCGAAGGATTCTATGTTTGAATCACGAGCGTTACGTGATTCTATTTAAGTTAGAATCCCGAGTGTAGCGAGGGACTCAACAGCACGATATGCAAAAAACTTTGCTCTCGTGTAGCACACACAACTTTTTACTTTTCACCTCAACAGCGAGAACATATTCGACTTTTTGTACTTTTTCTTCCAACCATTTAGGTGTAGGTAAGTTTAATTTATAGTCTTTGTTGCTGATTTCAATGATATTATTAATGAGAAAATCGAAACCAGCTGCTTTAAATGGAATATGTAATAAATAAATTGAAATTATACGTTCCACGACTGTACCAGCAGTCCCACACAACCACCATGGTTGTCATTATTTGATCAGATTGGTAGATTTAGCAGATACATTACGTGCTTATTACGAGATTTTGTTTATAGTTTGCTTGTCATTTTTGCTCGTAAGGCCCAAAACTAAATAAATACAAAAGAAAATAAAAATTTGAACTATTTTTTTTTAAATACGTTTCGAAACTGCGTCTATGACAAATTGGTGAAATCATAAATTATTGGTACGGGTATTTACAGTATAAAGTTGAAAAACCATATCTTATTTAAACAATATTCTATTTGATTTACATAAAATATACTATTATTGAAACATTTGGTCGTTAAAAACAATATTTTGTAATTAAAACTTCTTCGGGTATTTTTTTTAAATTTTATGGAAGGTACAGTTTGAATTAGTCGTGGATAATTTTTGTTTCAAAAACTACTCGAAATTGTCAAATTCGCGCAGAAAACTGTTTTTATTTTTAACTTATTTTCGAGTGCACTCAATAGAAGCATGAAATAGCTTGTTACTTTCTAGAACTCAGGGAAAAGTATTATTCACTTTAATGAGTTGGTTGAAATTAATTTAATTTAATTACTGTAATACTGTGTAACTAATTTGAATAAATTAATTATATGAAAAAAAAAATTTCAAAGGAATATGCTTTTTTGTAAATTTTAGGTACTTACTAACTGACGCGTGAAGTGACTACAAGATGCCCCAAGGATTGCAATGTTTGATAATTATCAATCAACTAACCTAACAGCACTTGGCACAGGATATTTTTCAGATTGCGTCCTCTGCCTCACGTTGAACTGGCTTCCCGGCTTCTTGAGGGCTGGTCTTCTGCCCTCTTCCATCTTCCCACGTCTGAGGACCTGGAGATTCTTCACTTCCTTCGTAACATGTTTGTCTCCAAGGGTCCTGCATAGCTCTAGAGAAGAGTCTTTAGGAACTGAAATAATTTTTAGTAGTAAGTCTAAAATTTGTTATAATTCTAAATGAAAATTAATGGGAGATTTGACGACGCGGTTTGCACAGTTTGTAGTGTACCTGCCTACTGAGTTAGAACTACACAGGTCGTCCCAAATATTTAACAAATATTCACTAATTTGAATAAATAAATAAATAAATATTGGTGGACAGAATGTAGTCGAAGATGGTCTGCCTGAGTTCCAAGCCGCCGACTGGAAAGAAACCGCATGAGACCGGGGCCGGTGGCCAGCACAATTGGAGGTCAAGACTCACTTTGGGTCGCTGCACCAGATTTGGCAATGTACAGTAATTCAAATACGTTTCTGAGGCATTTTTTATTAATATATTATTGAAAAAAAAATGTGCCGCCAAGGCACAGGCTGTAACGCTGACTGATCAAGTGTTCACACTTACATGTTGTATGAGTCTTGAGAAGCCTCTCTATCAGGTCATTGGACGGGGTCCGCTCGGCGCTGGGGTATCTCCGGAGTGAGCTGACGAAGGCATCCACGTCACGGTCTGGCTTTGGCCAAGTTACTCGCCCTAGAAACATAAACCACGGATAATTCTGCCCAAAAGCTCGTAAAAGCATCAATACTGGACATGGACATGTACTATGCATATTTTCATAGTCACCTGGAATCGGGCGCAATAATATGGGGTCCCCAAGTTGATCATAACTGTGTGATTTTTTCTAGCTAATACTTCTATTGGCCATTTCACAAGGCAAACCTTGCAAAAAGCCATGACTTCTGTATTATAACAGTTAGCTTATATGGACTTCGTCAATATTGTGCCCTAACGATTCAGACGATAAATTCCGTAATCCATCAGCCAAAATATTCAGGGAATGGAAATGATGATGCTTAGACGTCTTCAGTGGGCAACTAATTGAATATAAAGCCTGACCACCAACATATATATGTGGATGCGCCATGTTGCGCAATTTTACTGGAACAAATTTCTTACACGCTGGCAAAGATTTTGAAAAAATTATAAGTTTCCAATATAATTGTTTTCGGACTATACCTACTGACAGTTGCAAAATTGTTATCATATAAATCTTATAAATAGAGCCCTCTTGACAATCTTTATATATGGCCAGGCTTTTAATGCATATTTACATTATTTACCTTCTTCGTGACGTATTTTACGGAAGTTCTCCGAGTTGCGAGTGGGGGACGGACTGTGGTGAACGCCATTTCCCACCTGGAAATTACCTTGTGCTGAAAAGAAACGAGTAACTAATATTTATCACCATACTAAACGTTACTTTCCGAACGTAAATTATGTACCTACAGAACGTGAGCTTAAGACTGAGAGAGATTCGGGTTTGGGTGAAAACTGAGATAATCAACAGAGAGAAGAGTAACTGAGAAAGGTAAATAGTTAAGGTAATTTAAAAAATAAATAAAAAAATATTGAATGAAATGACAAACTTGGGCTGGGGTTCGGTCGCTGTGGAGGGAATTCCGAGATACACGCAGTGGGCGGGCGAGCCTTCGCGCCACAGTGAGCCACCTGCGAGTATCGAAAAGTTACTCGTATCTGCCATCTCTAAATTCGCCTAACCTGGACAACGACTTAAAAAAGAAACCGAACATTGAACAGCGTCTTGAGGTGTTTTCTTTTTTTTAATATTAAAGCATTTATTTTCACCACCACAAAGTACATAAACAAATAGAAAATAACATTATATAGGTCTCTATAAACAGACTTGCGTGGTGGAGACTGGTGCCTGAACTAGGGGAAACCTGTGTGTCAGGTCACCAGTCTCCATTCCTTGGATGTCTATAACCACAAAACTAGAGAAAACCTTGGTGACATATGGCAGTTTCAAGAGCATAAACATTCAAAGGTCCGCTATGTTTTTTTTTATGTCATAGGGGGCAAATGAACAAACGTATTGCCAGATGGAAAGCGATTACCGTCGCCCGTAGACACCTGCAACACCAGAGGAGTCACAAGTGCGTTGCCGGCCTTTCAGGTGGGTACGCTCTTTTCTTGAAGGTAAGAAGGTGTAATTCATTCAACAATGCAGTCGTGCGAGGCAGGAAATTTCTACAAAAACACACAGTGTACTTCTCTGGTGTCGTAATATCTAACCAACAGGGATAAATCCATGGGGTACGGTCCAGGACGGACAAAATTTTCCCTGAGATTTACTGAGTAGGCTTTCTACTATTTGTGAGCGAGTCACTTGAAGAATGGTTTCTCCCTTGGTGGCTATTAATGCTTTGGGGATGCTCATCTGCTGGTGTTACCTGATATGTGCTGGCATAAGGTTTCTTGGTTTGAGGATTGTTATGGGAAACGGTTTGCGTTGGATGTTCTGAAACAAACATTTCAAACTTAACTTTTCTGTTCATTTATCTTCTGCGTCTACGTCGTTTGCTTCGTCATCATCATCATTATCGTCATCTGCTTCATCGTCATCATCAACACCATCTTCATCAACAACAGCAACAAGAACATCATTATAGACGACGCGGTTGGCGCAGTGGTTAAGCAACTGCCTACGGAGCCGACGGTCCCGGGTTCGAATCCCGGCAAGGGCAAATATTTGTATTTAAGTATTTATTTATCTATATAAGTATGTATATCGTCGCCTAGTACCCATAACACAAGCCTTCTTGAGGTTAATTTGGGACTAGGTTGATTTGTGTGAGGTTGTCTGATATTTATTTATTTTTATTTATTTTATTTATTATTACCAGAGCTCGTACTGATCAACGCACAACAAGAATTAAATAAAATGTTAATTGAAATACTCACAATCTTTTGGACAATTTGGTTATAAATATAATTGAAAAATATAACTAAAATCTACAGAATACGAATTTACTACACCCCTTTCCATTTCTACGTAGCATTTTTTTTTGGGGGCCTGAGCGCTAATTATCATTGTCATGACCAATTTCATCATTATCATGCGCCTCCGTCACGGCTAGGTCACGTGCCGTCACCATCATTATCACCATCAGCATGTATATATAGTCCTCCTCATCGTTTTCGATGACGGCGACCCAATGCAAGAACTATGGACTTCGTCTATTGTGGGCTCGGATATGGCTAGCTAATCCAAATTTAGTTTTAAACTCTCTTGCACGTGGCAGTTGAGTTGGCCAGTGGAATTATACGCGTAGGAGGGCTGAGGTCTTTCTTTGCGTAAATGGCGTTTTACGTGTAATAATCCAGCGAATAATGGAGTTTTACCTTACAAACGGTCCGGTAGTTTTGAATTTTTGATATGTTGTCTAGGATGGTTAGTGAGTGTCTAAAATGCAAAATGCACAATTCCCCCTCCTCCGCGACCGCCGCCCGCCGCCATATTGAAAAAAACCGGCAATTTCTGCAGATTTTTGCTTATATCTTCGTTTAGGAGCATCTTAGCTAAAAAGGAGCTTAGGCATTGTCGTAGAGAATTAAATTTACTATAATTTTACATTTCAAATTTTGTTCTGGGCTTTCTTTTGTTCTTAAGCACTCACTAACTGTCCTAGACAACATATCGAAAATCCAAAACTACCGGACCGTTTGTAAGGTCACCCGTAGAACTTCAGTCTCTATTCACCGAACTATAAAGTTGTGAGGCGATTTTCCTTAAACGTTTTGATACGCTATCAGCAGGTACATCACCTTTAACATCAACCGTGGCGTCCGCACGTGGGGCAGCAATCATCGGCACCTCCTGATCTCTGATCATGTCCATCTGCTTCCAGTCCTGTCTGGCCATGCTCAACGGAACACCTCCATCTCTGATCATGTCCATCGGCTTCCAGTCCTTATGTCTGGCCATGCCCATCGGAACACCTCCATCGCTGATCATGCCCATCGCCAGCCCCGCCGCTACTGCGTGCAACACGGTCATGTCTTCCATGGCTATTGGGGTAGGGGGATGTGCTGAAAACAAAAGAACATATCACTGTCACTAATATCACTATTACTACATACATATTAAACAAAGTTCCTGCTATCTGTCTGTTCCTATGTATGCTTATATCTTTAAGACTACGCAACGAATTTTAATGCAGTTTTTTTAATAGATAGAGTGATTCAAGAGGAAGGTTTACATGTACGTGCATAATATAGTAGAGAAACACTTTTCATTTAGTATCAGCATTGCACCCATGCGAAGCCGGGGCGGATCACTAGTATAGTATGATTATGAAAGAAAATTAAGATTTCTAGAACATTTCTACTAATTTCTCCTCTCGTCGAACGGGTTCGGGCAATTTTTTGGGGTGTTTTAAACTTTCTACTCCCTTTTTAGGGCTCCGTACCCAAAGGGTAAAAAAGGGACCCTATACTAAGACTCCGCTGTCCGTCCGTCCGACTGTCTGTCTGTCTGTCTGTTTGACCGCCTGCCCCCAGGCTGTTGAACCGTGCGTAATAGCTAGACAGTTTACATTTCTCGACAGCTCGGTTGGCCGACGCCGCGACTGATCGGCTCTCCTGATGATGAATCGTGAACCGATTCGAAACCACCCCGAAAATAGCTAATTAGTCATATTTACGGTCATTTTCATAAGGCGCAGTGACGAAGAGGAGGAACAACACAACTCGGGCCGCGAGCAGCCCTGACACGTGTCGGGATTTATGGGCCTGAAAGCATACATTAATTGAAAGAGCGAGTGAAGCGAGCGAGTCATCACCGTTTCAGCTTGGCCCACAATTCTCTCGTATGTTTCACCGAACGTAATACTTCGCATAATGCTCATTTCGCATAATCGTTATTCCATTGATACCTTAGATTTTTCTGTAAAGCTATAAAATAAACCCAACCTAACCTATTTTAATCTACCAGGATACTAAAAAATATATCAAAATATATTTCCCGTTTGTTGCAGAAATTTTCTGCGAAATGTGCATTATGTGAAACATTACATTTCGGTAAACCAATTTCTGCCAGATGAGGGTATCCCATTTGGACGTTAGGACGTTAAGACGTTTGGATCTCGGGTTTCATAATCCGGTGGTAAATATAAGTTCCTTTCTTTAGGAGCTACGATGCCACACAGAAATAGACAATTGTAACACCCGTCTCTTTCATCTACAGTTGAAAACAGATGAGACTGAAACTTCTGTACTTACAGGTACTATCACTACATAGTATAAAACAAAGTCACTGCCTGCTGTCTGTCTGTCTGTCCCTATGTATGCTTAGATCTTAAAAACTGCGCAAGGGATTTTGATGCGGTTGAGAGTGATTCAAGAGGAAGGTTTATATGTATAATACATGCATAATTTATCAGCATTGCACCCGGGGCGGGTCGCTATAGTAATTATCTAAAATATCTCTAGAAATATTAAAAACTTCTAGCTGATTCACTAGAAGTTTCTCTATACAAACAAGCGCCTGGTTGTATAGTTGGAAAACAACTTTTGAAGGAATTCATGCTCGCATTATAAACTCAGGCGTTTCAGTATAGACACTAACTTAAAAAAACTTAATAAACATAACTTACATATTAATTAAAATAACGGCTGAATATCAAATAACGGACAATAAATATAACTGTAATAATTTGGAATTTAAATAAATAAAACCAGTTTCATAACGACATTGACAGCTTTGAAGTATGGAGTATTTTTTCTTCTTGACCATAGAGTATGTTGAATTGTTAGAGTAATTAATTGTTCGTATTCTTCATTAATTTATGGTTTGTATTGAAAATCACTAAAATCAGTTTACTATGGAAATGTTTCCATAGCGTAACGCAGGATCGTCATTTGTTTTGTATGGGCTACTCTTTGAAAAAAAAAATTGTTGAGAAATGCACCCTCTAGGCGAGAATAACTGGAAATCGTCTAGACATCCGGACATACGAGAATTTTGGACCAAACTGGACAAGACGCTTCGCTCGTTCGGTGAGTTACGTTTGAACCGTTAACGATTACATAGTTAAGATGATACATACAGTTATAAATAGGGGTCAATTGATAAACGGAAGACATTTGCCACTAACGGTTTCTTTCGAGGACACTATGGCCGACTTTTTTAATGTTTGGTTTTTTAAATTAACGGCTAATCTTCTTAAAACTATCGTGAGACATATTTAATTATAGTATTAAGCGGTTTACACTCACGTGAAATTGTCAGGCACGGCCCAAAATGTTTCGAACTCGCATTGAGCTCGTCGTCAGAGAGTGCTACCCGTACAGCGATTCCTAATAATTTCTCATGACTGTAAACCGCTTAATACAATCATTAAAGTCTTATATATTGAGGGTCAATTCCTCCTAGGTAAAACTAAGTCACTTTATAGTCTTGTAAGCCCACCCTAAAATTACCTACGTAATATGACATCACGATAAAATGCATGGCGCACGGTCGGACAAGTTAGCAAAGAAAATTGCCAGGAAGTTTGGGAAAATCCTTCTCTTTCGGTCAAAATTTTAATGGTGTAAATACAGTGACGTAAATACGATACGTAAATAAGAATTTTGTGCCAAGCTAAAAGGAGAGGCTTCGCTCATTATTGGTCAGTTATGTTTGAGAACCGTTAACGATTACATAGTTTAGTTGATACGCACAGTTAGGGGTCAATTGATAAACGGACGACATTTGCTCTTAACGGTTTCTTTCGAGGCCAATATGGCTGACTTTCTTGTCGGTATCTCACTAATAAAGGCGAAAGTTTGTGAGTGTGTAAGTATGTTTCATACTTACACGCCGTCCTTCATTTACTCATAGAGTTCCAAAGTGACGGCATGCTGGTCTCGGCCTGTCTCGGCGAGCGTGTACAACGGGCATAAAACACACCTTACTAGAAATCTATTTTGGCGTTCAAAAGGGTGTTTAATTAACTCTATGCCTAAGTACGTGACATTTCGTTGCGCTTACCAAAACTGATGATATTGTGTGTAAGATTTTAATTAATAGAAATAACGCCTTATGTGCAATTGCTAAGATATTTTAATTTTGTTACAAAAATTGATGCACATATCAGATTTGGTAAGCGCAACGATTTGCTAGAATCAGGACCAAAATCATTGGATTCCTAAGATCCTTTCTCGTGTACTTCTAAATATACCAGGATTAGGTACCTACGTGAAGCGATTCCAATTGATGAAGTAATACGAGTATTTTTACATTTATTATTAATAGCTACAAAATATTAGAATCGTGAGATTGAACTGCCTTGCCTTGAATTGGCAAGTTATGCACGTAGGTGTGTTAGTGACTGTTCAATCACACACCTACATGCAAAAACAATACTTATACGATTCGTCATCATCATTATTTTAAGAGTTTTACTTTTGTCGGTGCAGTTTCTCTCCAGCCCGTCTAGAACAACTCGCGACTTGTCGGGCGACATAGCCACAGTATATATATAGGGTAAAGCAGTATGGAAACTAAGGCCTTCTTTGAAGATAAATACCTACGCGCTAGGGTTGTCACCCGCTGCCGGCGGCACCCTAGGTTAGAATTTTTATAATATACTTTGATTTTGTAATTACTTTATTGTATTTTACTTTTTATTTACATTTATTGTAGGGCAGTTAAGATGGGAAGTTTTTGTACGGAACCCTCGGTGCGCGAGTCTCACTTGCACTTGACTTTTTTTTAATGTGGATACACACCACAATTTTTATATTAGGTATTATATTGTTATCAATTTATATATTGGTTTCAATGGTTTAAAGTTTAAACGTCATCCTTTAAAATATTATTACTTATACATAGCACACGCAGTATTCGACGTGTTTACGCACGTAATCCACGGACAGCCGAGGGGTGAGAGGAGAGAATAAGAATAAGAATAAGAATAAGAATACTTTTATTGAATAACTGTGTACATAAGATGGAAAAGTGAATTCGTTTCAACAGTTTCCCGACTTCGGGCATACAATAGTTATACTTAAAACCTAACTTATAGCTAAGATGCGAAATATTCCCCAAGACTGTAGAACACTCTTTGAAGCAGCCAATTTTTTAAATTAGTTTTAAATGCAGTTCCTTCTAAGACCTTTAATTCGGACGGTAACTTATTAAATACCTTTATGGCACTTATGAAAGTACTCATTTTGTATATACTTGAATTTACTTTAGGTAGGATAATATTATATTTATATTGGTGTCTTAAATTACTTTTTACTGCAGATTTTTTTGTACAGTATTCCACATTGCTTTTGAGAAAAATACATAATTCTAAAATATAAATACATGTGAGAGTTAGAAAACCTTTTTCTTTAAATATAGCTCTTAGTGATTCTTGGTTGCTAATGCGATAAATAGTGCGTATACATCTTTTTTGTAAAACAAAAGTAGACTGTACATCTGTAGAATTCCCCCAGTATATAATTCCATAAGTCAGCAATGGGTAAATGTTACCGAAGTATGCGTTTTTTGTAATGTGTTCTGAACATGTTTCAGCAAGTATTGATAACGCGTAGCACTGACTCGATAAATTCTTATTGATTTGTGATATGTGGGATTTCCAATTAAAATTAGGATCTATATGAACACCTAAAAACTTAATACTATTTACTGTTTCTATTTTTTCTCCTGCTTGATTTACATTTAGGGTTAAAGGGCTAGTTTTACTATTTCTAAATTGCATGAGTTTGGTTTTACTCAGATTCACATTGAGATTCAGTTTTCCAAGCCATTCAACAATTTTATGCAGAGTACATTTAATATTACACTCCAGATCGGAAACATTTGATTTTTCACTTGAAAAAAGTATAGTAGCGTCATCTGCAAACAATACACACAGTTCATTAACTATCTTTGGAAGTTCATTAATATATATTAAGAACATGAGCGGCCCAAGGACGCTTCCCTGTGGGACACCTATATTTACAGCTTCAAAGTCTGATTGATAATGATCAATGATTTTAGTTCTTTTTGAATATTTTGTTATAGATGTCAGTTGCTGTCTATTGGACAAGTAGTTTTCAAGCAACTTCAGCATGTGGCCTCTTATACCCACATTCTCCAACTGTTGTAATACTATTTTATGTATAACACAGTCGAATGCCTTAGACATATCTATAAACAAGGCACAACAAAGTTTCTTGTCATTTATTTTGTCCCAGATTCCTTTAAAAATATGGCTAAAGAGGTGGATTTACCTTTTTGAAATCCAAAAATATGGCTAAAGAGGTGGATTTACCTTTTTGAAATCCAAATTGGTTTGAATCAATAATATCATGTGCATTGATAGTAGATTGTACAACAAGTGCATAAAACGCACCATTTTATACGAGACGTTTATCCATCCGAGCGAGCTTGCGAGCGAGGATGAATATTAAGTCGAGTGTAAAATGCGTTTTATGGACGAGTTGCACACTCTAATTTTCACTTCGATTGCGAGAAAATTAAACTACATCATGTAAATATTATACTTAAAAACAAATTTAATTAAAATTTAAAAACATTTAACTTTTTATATCTACGATAAACTAGTGTTGTAGTTTAAATATATAGTATATTGATTTACTAAAATAGAAATAAATTTAAAAAGTAATAAATGATAGTAAGTAAATAAAAATTACGAATTTATTTCAAGAAGTTTTATTGTGTACTTTGGCTGTTGGTATTTTGCCTTGGTCTTAGAATACTAACGAAACGAAAAAAAATAAAAAGTTTATTCTACCTATAAAGTTTTATGTTGTTCGTGTGGCTGTTGGACCGATCGCCTTGGTCTTCGACGACGATTTTACTTTATGCTCTAGAGCATAAAAAGCGACTTTATGTCGCTTACGCACAGCATAAAGTCGAACTTTTAGAGCATGAGGAGTGAAAAATAATTTATTAACCTGTTGTATATGAATTTCTCGAACACTTTTGAAAAAGTTGGTAATATGGCTATAGGTCTATAATTGCCCATATTATCTTTCGCTCCTTTTTTATAAAGAGGTTTTATAATGGCTTTTTTTAAGTCATCAGGAAAAATACCGGTTTCGAGTGTGAGATTTATTATGTACGCAAGTGGATGAGCCATATAGTCCACGCATGCTTTTATTACCTGTACTGGTATTTCGTCAACCCGGCACTTTTTTTTGATTTAAGTGATTTTATGATCGTTTTTATTTCTTGGGGTACAACTGGTGTAACAAAAATGCTATTACAGACTTTGGACAAAACTGGTTTGTAATCCGTTGGCGTCGGAGAACTATTTAAGTTTTCATTTAAGAAAAAAATATTAAATATTGTGGCCATATGTAATGGATCTGTAATAATTGCGCCACCAATATTTATCTTTACGACCGTGGTGGTATAATAGAGTTGTTCGAGCATGTTTGGCTTTTTATGAGTCCCCAAGTCGCTTTGGGTTTATTCGTGCTGTTCCGCAAATAATTGTCATTTGTTATTATCTTGGCCTTACGTATCACTGCTTTAAATAACTTACAATATCTTTTATATCTACTTTTTTGTCTTTACTTTTACATTTTTGCAAATCTAAATGCATTTTTCGTTTAATCTTACTGGCTCTTCTTATTCCTGGGGTTACCCAGTTAGACTTTTTTCTATATGTCTTTTTTAACTTTTCTAAAGGTACGAGTATAAACAAATCATATATTAAGCGAACCAGATGAATAAATGTATTGTAGGCTAAATTAGGATCAGAATGGCAATAAACATCTTCAAAACTTAGTTGTGCTATACATTTCATGAATATTTCCAAATTTAGATCAATTTTCCTCACTCGTATGTACCAGTATTCTTCACTAAAACTTATGTTTGTTGGGATTTTTATGACTTGTCCTGTATGGTCAGATATTCCTAGGTTCAATACTTTGGAGACATAGTTTTGGTTGTTAGTGAAGATATTGTCAATGCACGTTTTAGCATGACTTGTAATTCTTGTGGGCTCGCGTATAGTAGGGTGAACATTATACTTCCGTAATAGGCTAATAAAACGTTGTGTATTCGTGTCAGCATCCAACAAATTTATGTTAAAATCTCCTGCAATATAAATTTTTCGCATGAGCCTTCGTGAATTAAATACTAATCTGTTAAGAAGGATATCAAGTTTTTCCATAAATAAACTTAAGTTAGTATCGGGAGTTCTGTAAATGCATATTACAATAGAGTTAAGTTCTGGGATCATAATACCACAGGATTCAAAGTGAAGTTCAGTTGATAAATCAGAGATCCAGTCTAAGCTGTTATAGTGTACATGTTTTTTCAAATAAATTGCAACACCGCCCCGTGACTTAATACTTCTACAAAAATATGAGGCTACTTTATAGTTCGCAATCTGTAGAGTCAATATATCATCGTTTTTAAGAAATGTTTCCGTAAAACACATAGCATCAATATCGTTTTTGTCCGTAAATAATTGAATTTGACTCGATTTGGACTTGAGACCCTGAACATTTTGATGATATATACTAAAAATACATTCTTTAGTCACGAAAACAATCTTGATTTACAATTTCAATATTTTTAGCAGTTGATTTGACAAAGTAGTCCTCTATAGTTTTCTGGGTGTACTTTCTTCCCTTTCTTGAGTCAATTACATTCGATTTTTTACACGCTGTGAAGTAGTCCTTGATTTTACTCTGTGAGCATTTTGTCCGTTTTCGAAAGGAACAAGCAGGAAGCGGGCGGCACATGCGGCGGCGCCGGCACGCAGCACCGTCGCGTCGGCCGGTCCCGACTCCCGAACATTCGATAATACTTACAACGTTCGCGCGCACTACTCGAACGAAATCACTCGCGTGTCTAGCTTTTCTCATAGTCTGCCTGTATCTGGTGTTATTATTATTTCCCCATATAAAACTGTGCAGTGACTTTTATAAGAATTATAGTGTTTGTTACCATCGCCGACCGTTGTTTTCCTGGACGCTACCCCACGAACTAACCTAAATACAATAAATTGATACAAGTTTAATAACGATGAAAGCTTCATAGCTATCAGTTCTTATTTAATTATTTTTCACCATTACAAACACGCGTACTTAAAAACCGGCCAAGTGCGTATCGGACTCGCGCACCGAAGGTTCGGTACAAACACTTAGGTATCCCATCTTAACTGGCCGGGTTAAGTTAAGTTTGCACCTGATATGTATGGCGCTGGATACAAATGAGGTGCAAAGTTAACGCAACCCATCACGTTTGATATATGGGAGCCCCCTTAAATATTGTTGTTATTCTGTTTTTACTATTTGTTGTTAAAGCGGCAACAAAAATACATCATCTGCAAAATAATCAAGCTGTTTAGCTATCACGGTTCATGAGATACTTACAACCTGGTAACAGACGGACAGCGGAGGTTTATTAAGTAATAGGGTCCCGTTTTTACCTTATGGGTAGGGAACCCTAAAAATTTACACCAAATATCACATAAACAACCAAACGATTTATTTAAAAGGAAATACATTTTATTTATTTACTAGCAACCCGTTAGGCTCCGCTCGGGGGCAATGCTGATAAATTATGCATGTATTATACATATCAACCTTTCTCTTGAATCAAACTATCTATTAAAAAAAACCGCATCAAAATCCGTTGCGTAGTTTTAAAGATCTAAGCATATATATAGGAACAGACAGACAGGAAGTGACTTTGTTTTTTACTATGTAGTGATAATAAAGCTTTCTTACCTTTCAATATCAGCAGGAAGTTTAAAAAATGAAAGCTCCGGTTTTAAGGAAGCAGAGTTCAAGCAGCCGTATACAACGCAATAAACTCGTGGCATCTTTAAAAAATCGCGGACAGCGCACGCAACACGCAATAATCACAAACAATGACCGCTCGTCTCGACGCGCCACGCGCGACTGACAGCACTGCTATGTACGCTTATTCGCCTCGTAAACGCTTGCGTCTGTGTGTGTGCGCTGTTTCGACCGTTTGTTCGTAGTTTCCATACTGCTTTAGCCTATATATACTGTGACACAGCGTCACCCGTCACTCAGATTCAGATTCAGATTCTTTATTGGTAAAATAACAATTTTACAAGTCAATGTTAACAATAAATAGGTATAGGTACATACATAATTAGGTTATGTTATTTGAATAATTTTATATAAAGATGTTACAGTATAATTTTATTATTTGTATTCAATTATTAAAAATAAAATCTCAAAAATTGCATGTAATGTTGCCTTACCATCGCTAGATAGACTACAGTAAGTGGAACATTACCTTAAAGACATTTTAGAAGTGTCCAGTAAACAGCGAGATTTTAAATTTGGAATCAATATTTATCCAGTAAGTAAGTATGTAATTCCTATTACGTATCAAGATATTTGAATATCGAAATACGATTTACATCGTCACCGACCAAGGGTCTGACACGCTTTGATAGATAAAGATAGCCTTATTGCGATTCATAAAAGAAGAAATAGAAAAGAGTGCCATGTTTTGTCTTTATCAGCGACCGAGCATTTTTTCATGGTCGGGTTACTGGCACACGTCAAATTCGAAGCAAAACAATCAGGCAGTATCAAAAGCGGTATAGAAATAGAAGATTATGTGTATTAAATAATTATTATTTCCAGATAATTGACATATTAACGGATGTGGAGTGTTTGTGTGTAGCCTCAAAAATGGTGGGGTGTTCAGTGTTCGGCTAGAAAAGCAACAGTTAACGAAAATAAGCGGATTTTACATTTCATGCGTAAGTACAAGTTTTTTTGTGTTTTGATCACCCATTTCTTTCTCAAATCTCACAAGAATCAAGTTACAAAGTTAAATCATTAGTTATATAATGAAAAAACTTGATAAAATAGGAAAAATCTGTAAATTATTTTCAAAATAACTCCGAGCATTTTGACATGTAAATATTGCAAATCGGTCAAATTGCGTAGCATAAATCTACGATAAAAGCCAGCTAACATAGACGTCTAAATAAATCAGTCGGTTTATAATCCAATTTGGGGATGCCTAGATATAAAATAAAAATTACCCCCATATTTGGGGGATCTATAGCAAGGAATATAATACTCACAAGGAGAAGAACGCTAACTGCCATACAAGCAAATGCGACATACTCACACACGCACACCCTTACACGTATATGAGTCCTACAGCGCCTCAACGTCAGCCCAGTAAAAACTCAAAACCGGAACCGGAAATAGGTGTCATCAGTCAGAAAGTGACAGTTCAATATACGCGGGAAACTTGAATAATCAAAACAATAATATTGCTTTGTTAATCCGCGATATAATAACGTGCCAGTCAATTCGTGCTTACCTTTATATACTTATTTGTGTATTTTAATGCATAATGGTGGGACCATTAAATGCATGATTGCATGAAAAAATACGCAAACAAGTAAGTTGGCACTAATCGACATGTACATGTTATTATATCGCGGATTAGCAAAGCAATATTATTGTTTTAATTAATATGGATTTACGCAAAGTAACGCCTTATTTGTCCAAATACTTAACTGATATGTCAAGAAACCATTGTTAATAATAATAATGTCATACTTAACATCAATAAGTTAAGTATTTGGAACTGCAGGTTTCCCTCACAACTCTGGAATTAACGTTAATTGTAATCATTCATTTGTATGTGAAATAAAACTAAATCAAGATGAAATCTACATTCTTTACTCAAAAAAAGAAGAATAATATGAGGTATTGCAGATTATAAATTCCGAGTGCACACCTTGAATACAGAATAAAATAATATACATCATGAGAAACAATAAAATAACAAGCAAAACGTCCACCATAACTTGGACACGCGACTCTTTTGTCGCGCGACAAATACTATCTGTAATTTTCCTTTCGATACCGTGCGAGATCGACAAGCGAAGTCGCAGCAAGATATGCTAGCCCTACAGAGGTAAACAACAGGCGGTATTATCGACTAGCGATCCCTTCCATGTAACATTATTTGCTGAGTATCTAACGCTTTTTAGGATATTGTGCACTTCTACATTTGATGATGAATCTATTTACGGGTCGATTGCAAAAAATTGTACATAGTTAAAAACTAAGTTAACAAAAAATCACGGTCGCTTCCTTTGTGTGACGAAAGTTAGTCATACAAAATGTATGGGTAACTTTCGTCACATAAAGGAATCAATTAAGTTTTATTTTGATTAAAGCCCTTAACTATGTACATTTTTTTTTTGCAATCGACCCTCTCCCTTTAATGAAATTATTGGGACAATATACCTGTATATTGTCCCAATAATTTCATTAAACGTTTCGTGAGAAATCTCTAATAATTATTCCTCGTTTCCGAAAATTTTATCACGAGTTAAAATAAATTTACCAGCACATCAGCAAACATTATGATTTTGCTCCGAGATAACAGTAAACGAAATGCGATTTTGTGTCGAGCGAGAGCACAAAGTAACTTTTCTTTTTCAATATTTGGCCACGAATTGTCATTTCTCAGCCTTAGGTTAATTATAAAATTCGAATCATTCTAACTTCACAGCACTCATTTTTATATATAAAAGAGAGTGATAAAAACATAAATCAATTCGATATTCATGTTTCGAATCCAATCTCGAATAAGAACACGTTCCAATACACCCGGCCAAAATTATTATTATTTTGATCTAATTCCTAATGACAACCGTGGTGGTTGTGAGAGACTGGTACGGCAGTGTTGGAATGTATAATTTCAATTATATTATATTGTTATTCCTTTTTATTAGCATTTATCTATTTTTTTATTTATAATATCATTGAAATCAGCAACAAAGACTATAATCATACCTACACTTTAATGGTTGAAAGAACAAGTCCAAAAAAAACTAATTTGTTCTCGCTGTTGAGGCGATGAGGTTGTGTGTGCTACACGAGAGCAAAGTTTTTTGCATCTTGTGCTGTTGAGTCCCTCGTTACACATGGTTACACTAAGGATTCTTACTAAGGACTCAAAACCAGCACCCGCAACAAAAAACAAATTTGCTCTCTTGTTGCACAAATAATTATAACAATTATAATTATTATATTATCCTATTACAAATACTGGTTTTGACACACATAAACAACACCTAATATTTTTTTTAAATAGTCATTTTCTTCTGCAATGATTTTTCGCGATATTCTCCAGCAAATTCTCTATTCTTAAGGGCAATATATCGCTTGACCACTATGTAAAAACAGTTTTTTTTTATATGATCAATGTTTGATATTATAGAAATGCTGCTAACGCCCATTGCGTTTACATTATTCCACAGTCTCTCTACCGCATTCATTGTGCGTATCCAACCTGCTGGTGATGGCGGAGGTGACCGTATTCCTTTAAATTTAAGTCCCCGAACAAACTCTTTCATTCGCTTAAATAAATCTAAATGTGGGCTGCGACATGTAAGTCGAGTACTTCTTTCCTCCACGCAGGTCTGGGCTGTCAGCATTTAGGGAGTCAAACAACGCATCAAATTTATTGAGCATGGTTAGACGTAGCATGGGCTTCGGATGGAAGTTCATCTGTAATGTAATTTAAAACACATTATAAAATAAAATTCAATAAATGCAGTAGACATTTCATCGTATTTATTATTATATGAATATTATATATAACTAGCTGTGCCCCGCGGTGTTACCCGCTCATCCCCGGGAACACTAAATTTATTCGGGATGAAAAGTATCCTATGTCCTTTCCTGGGTCTCAAACTATCTCCATACTAAATTTCATCTAAGTCGGTTCAGCAGTTTAAGCGTGAAGAGGTAACAGACATACAGACACACTTTCGCATTTATAATATTAATATGGATACACGTCGTATAGTATATAAATATATGTATCATTGTATTTACTCGTATGGTAGTTAAGTTATATAATACTAGCTGTGCCCCGCGGTGTTACCCGCTCATCCCACGGGAACACTACATTTATTCGGGATGAAAAGTATCCTATGTCCTTCCCCGGGACTGAAACTATCTATATACCAAATTTCATCTAAATCGGTTCAGCGGTTTAAGCGTGAAGAGGTAACAGACATACAGACACACTTTCGCATTTATAATATTAATATGGATATACGTCGTATAGTATATAAATATATGTATCATTGTATTTACTCGTATGGTAGTTAAGTTATATAATACTAGCTGTGCCCCGCGATGTTACCCGCTCATCCCACGGGAACACTACATTTATACGGGATGAAAAGTATCCTATGTCCTTCCCCGGGACTGAAACTATCTATATACCAAATTTCATCTAAATCGGTTCAGCGGTTTAAGCGTGAAGAGGTAACAGACAGACAGACAGACAGACAGAAAGACAGACAGACGGACAGACAGACAGACAGACACACATTCGCATTTACAATATTAGTATGGATACAGTCATGTATTCACTTGTATCTTAGATGCTCTCCGAACACTTATTTTAATTAAAGCAGTAACGTCTGCTAACGTAAACTAAATGTTTACAAATTAAACGAAAATTGAAAAATTTCATGGTTCGGACAGGATTCGAACCTGCGGTTAGGTTACCGTACAATGCCCATACAAGGCAGAAAAAGGACTATGGCTAAAAAACTTTAAAAACGAAGTAATATAAATTATCGAGCATGTATGATTAATGATCACATTTCTTGGATCATAGACAACTAAGCAAAATTTAGAGATCGATAGATACATACAGTAATGTAATAAGTTTCTATCAAAAATTTCATTTTAGTGACAAGCTTTTATAGCCGACTGTACTTTTCTCATCTATCTTGGATATCCATCAAATGCTCACTTAGATGATTCTAAAGAGCCCAAACTCGGTAGGATTGCTTTTTCTATTATTGAGTTCCTATGGCCACCTTCCGGCTCCATCATCAAATCAGCCCCATGGTATCATATTATCGTATTGTCATCAAAGTTAAGTAAGTATGCAAAATTTCAGCTCAATCGGTTGACGATATCTGCTTCAAAATAGAGTTGCAAGATTCCACCCGAACAAACATACTTACATACATAAATACATACAATGCAAGTTAAATAAAAGCTTGAAAAATTATAGACTTAATTTAATTATCTAACCTGATGCTCAGAAGTCGATGGAACTTGCTCCAGTCGTGGCCGTGGCGCCTGTGAAGTGTCCATGGCGTCAACCAGTTACCCTATACTCTGTAATTAGGAAAAAAATTGCATTTTTAATCGATAACAAATTGAGGAGGATGTCTGTTCGGTAAATGATTGTTCTTAATAATGTCCATTTATATAAATAACGAGTATAAATGCTCACCTGATGCTTAGAAGACGATGGAACTTGCTCTGGTGGTAGCACTTGTGTCGTTTCATGGGCGTCATCCAGATTGTCGATACTCTATAATTTAAACAATTTTATAATGTTTAATCGCTACGAAATGCAGGAAGTTCTTAGTTCTAGTTGAAGATGTGTTTTGGTTTTGTTTGGAAATGAATGGACCGATTGGGTTTGTTTGTTTAATTGTGCCGATTGCCAGCATGTGAGCATCCAATCCTGACATTAAGAAGATCTCGAGGGAACTTTTTAAATATTTTATAAGCATACATATCGTGATTTGGGTTTTTCAGTAACTCGTTCAGCTGATATCAGAAATACAATTTCATATCGTAAATATGTAAGTATGTTTTTGTTCAAATAATATATAATTTGCTTTTACTCATAAATATGTTCGCGTCATACTCGTTAGTCGCCATAAGGGACTAATTAAATACCTAATAAAATTTAATAGCAAATAGTCAATTAGAAAATATAATAATACTTCAACCAAGAGAAGTGACCGCGCTGACACAGTAAATTCAAATTTAACCCCCCCATTTCCCCAAAGGGATGAGTTCTGCCATAAAAATCGTCTAACAATAACAAACATCCAAAAATTGCCACACACTTTCTCATGTATAATATTAAAGTAGAATAGGACAATCATTAATAGGTATCCAGTGAGCTCTCTACAGACAAAATAATTTAATGTCTGAAAAGAATGCGATGGTTACCTTTTCAATTTCATCAGCGTGACTTTTCATCTCCCTTCATCAATTTGATGACATATTCTCTCTTTCCCGGAATAGAATGCATGGTGCAACTTCTAGCGGAGTAACTTTTAGCGGAGTCAACAAAACAGGAGTCCCCGAAGTGTCTCCAGCACAAAACTTTGTGACTGGAATGCAACTTCATAAGAGACTATTGACCAGGATTTCTGTTCTGGCCAACAGTATATATGGTTTACACCTAAAACAAAAATTCCGTAAAATACTTTTGGAACGACACATAACATCAATAATTGCGTAAAATTGAGCAAAGCTGCTTAAACGCACGTAAAAAATGCCAGGAAGGAACCCTGAGGACGAACACCACACGAAACATTCCGTTCCTAACATTTTTTGCGTGTGTAAGCAGTATTTTTTTCTCAATATTATGAGTATTAATAAGATTAATGCTGTATATTTATTCTGAGGGCACGATCTTATCTTATAATATTAATTTAGAATTATGTCATTATGAAAAATAAGTACATACATGAATGGTATCTTACCTTAAGATGTTGGTTTTGCCCGGTTTGGGAAACCGATGAAATACTTTCCGGTTGTCCATATGTGGAGTAATTCCATATTTAGAGCACTTGCGGTATTTATCAACAGACATTTTCGAAAATTTTGGATTTTACCGTAACAGTAGTATCAACGTATAATTCAAGATTTTTACAAGAGAGTACTCTGACAGGTTGCGTTGACATTTCCGTTGATGTTTAAATATCTAGCATAGATTACGCAGCTAGAAGTGACAGCCATAGAGGAAAAAAAATCTTAAGTACTTATCACACTTTATTCAACATTTTGATATGAAAAATAAAATAAATAAATAATTATAAAAGGCAAGTAAAATCAATAATTACTTATTTATACAATTAAAATCATATGTCTTTTAAACTTCGTCATTTTTCTACTTCGTGTTTATGGTTTCATACATATAGACCAAGCTCTATATAGTCCCAGACTCACACTAACAAAAAACCTTGGTCAACGTTATTAGTTCTTCAGTTGAGCACCCTTGATCTATAGTAAATTGATATTTTCAGTTCTCCAAATCCGACAGAGAAAGAACCGTGTAAAAAATGAATAGCAAGGCCTGAGAAAAATTAGATTTTCGCAACTACTTAGTATTGGTGATATCCTATCTACTTATGTCGTTTACAATTTTACTATTTAATTTTGCTTTGTTACAGAATGTCCCAATAAGGCGGTGCGTCCATGAACGTGGACTGTCACGATGGATTTAAAGTATCCTGAGTAGAATAGAAGAAAAAGAAGAAAGAACTTTCACCCTATTTTTTAGTACTGGCCAGAAAAATTCTACAGTATTCAAGGGCAAATCAAAAATTTTGTTTGGATCAATTGTTGTAAATACATATTATTTAAAGTTTAAACTAATTTCATTATTTTTATTATCAGAGAACCCAAGTATATTATTTTTATTTGATTATACGGACTAGTTTTGAAAATACTAAATATAAAGGTGAAAGCAGCGTCGTCTAAGACTCAAGTCAATCAGCACTCAAATGACGACACCTTGTGGAAAATGGACAGTCATAGCCTATAAAAGAACAGCGCTACAATTTTCATACTAAATCCGCCTTAGTAATAGTCAGACTGTATGATTTACTGCGCTGTGACCAATTACCTTTCGCCTATGGTCTTTTAAAATGAGGAACAAATAGATTTTTAATCGTTAATTAGAATATTTTTAAACATATAAAAAAGGGAATACATATTTTTTTTTATCCTTTGTTTGATGTTATCGGAAAATGAGTAAAAAAAATTAAATGTTGTGAATTCGAGTACTTGGAACGTTTCTCTCTAACCACTTTTTATGGGGTTTTTTTGCGACCATGGCAACCCCACATTTTGACGTCATTATATGTCTTTCTCTTACGCCTGGTCGCTCTGTGGCAAATCTATAACTACTATACTATATCTATGTCACCGACCTATAAAATAAGCTAAGGATGTGAAGGCGATGAGGTCGTATATAATTTATATAAATGTAAAAAGGATGCATTCCACAAATTGTTTTAATTATAAGTACAGTGCGACAGCAAATTGTAGAAATTAAAAAGTGGCGTCCCTTTTTAATAGATTAAATAGAAAGAGACGACATTACAGTATACACTTGCAATTTACACTAACAGCAAATGTAAAATAAAAAGAGGTTAGCACTATTGGCAGTATAAACGTACCTCAAGATGCATATAAAAAAAAAAAAAAAGTAGCGACAAGGTTTAGTGCGGAAGTTTGTATGCAGCGTTTAGTTCATAATTTGTGCTGTGTAAAATGACAATGATATTTCGGAATTCCTTCCTTTTTTGTGTCGTTTAGAAAAAAACCTCGGAGTTAAAATTGAAGGTAAGCTTTATGATATGAAAATTTGTTAGAAAATACAACAATGTATAACAGTAATTAAATTTTATCTTTAAAACTTAGATTTGTAAGACAGTGCAAATAATTAAACGCAGTATTTATAAAAAAATAAATTAAGACGGGATTTAAATTAAAAGACAAAAAATTCAAATTTGTTTGTGTGATCTATTACAATAATTCAGCAAAAATGAGTTCAGACGAGTCTGATTCCAATAGACGGCACTCCTCCATACTTAAAAGTGGAGGCAGAGTTAGCTAAAATAATTTACTTCCGACTAAATCCAAGGAGATATAAAAAAATACAAGAGATTCATTAAATGGAAGGAAGAAAATCAAGTTCATAATTGGTCAGATAATGTGTGATAAGGTCAGAATATTTCAACAATCTTTCTGAGACAATCGGATGGCTACAAAGGAAAGAAATCACAAATATTCAGCAGCAAAATATAGAAAAGTTCTTAAATCAAGCTCTAGATGATAAACATTTTGGCGATGAAGGTAAATAAATGCTGCCACTATTTGATAACGATATAACTATATCTTTTATCCAAGTATAAACTCATAATTATTTTTGTTATAGGTTGTTATCATGGGAGTTAATGGTGCCTGCGACGACGAATATCACAATGTGTAATAATAAAAATGGGATATAACAAAAATATTCATTAGAAAATGGCCGAATATGAATGTCACCTACAAAATATAATTTTAATCTAATTTTCTTGTTTAATTTTTGAGAAAAGCACTATACTTGCTTCGACCGTAAGAGCCATCCTGGCCTCGTATTATATCCGGACCTCGCCTACGGCTCGGTCCGTCTAATTCCTACTCGGCCAGTATGGCTTACTTACTGGTCTCTGCCGTAATGTACTATTGTTAATGTTTTCACTCTCGCACAGCACCGAAAGGGATAGGTAATGTACATGTCCCAGTTGTGCTAGAGGTGAGGTCGCGTGAGTCAGCATCTCCTGTCTTGCTCGCACGGTATTGAAAGGAAAGTGACAGGTAGTATATGTCGCGCGGCAAAAAGTCGCGAGTCAATGTTATGCTTATGCTAGACGTACAGTCCATTATTTAACGCCAGTTCTTTGGCTTCTCGATACGAAGCGACGTCTACCTTATTTTTCATTTCTTTTTATTTTACACAAGTAAGTAAAGCTTGTACTATTATGGGTACTAGAGGACGATTTACATTAGGTTTTAAATACATATAAAGATGACATCCATAACCCAGGTAAATAATAGAATAGAATAGAATACTCTTTATTGCACACCTCAAGAAGAAATAAATACAGATACAGATAACACTTAACATTACAATAGAGGCAAACAATAGGCGATCTTAACGCTAAATAAATAAAAAATAGTGCGTGGAGTCCCTCCGCGCGGAAAAAGTGAAACTTTGTAATGTGGAAATAAAAATAGGAAGGGGTAGAAATTGATTATTAGTGAACTCATATTGTTTCTTTAAGACAAACTTCTTCACTCTCGCTCTGTCTCTTTCTATTCCCCCTCCCCAGGAGCGTTGAACGTTTATCACTCAACAGTGCTTTCCTACGCCCTCCACGGTAGCGTTAAACGTTTAACGCAACCGTTAAACGTTTAACGCAACCTTGTTGGAAGTCGCATTAGAAGTTTCACTTTCATACATTTCGAGAGAAATTTTAAATACTCTAATTCGAGTTCATCACACGAATATTTGCCCTGGCCGGGATTCGAACCCAGGACCTTTGGCTCAGTAAGCACTGGAAACTGCATCAACCGCGTCGTCAACGCGTTTTTCTTTATCTGGTCCAAATAATTAATCCTCGACCTTCCTCTCTCTCTCCTCTAAATTTTTTCCTCTATTATCGTCTGTATTTGATAGTGCTTTGCCCGATGGTTGACTGGTAGAGAATGCCTAATGGCATTAAGTCCGCCTTTTTTAGGATCTGTTTTTCATTTGTGCAATAAAGAATAAATAAATAAATTGTCCATTGGTTATAAACGGTGTACTGTATTTAATGGACAACCTTCTAACCCGGATAAAAAAATACTTATAGGCAGATTATGTGTAACTCCATGAGATATTTTTTTATAGAACTTTTTTTTTGTAAAGTGACTAAGTCAAGAAAAACTGCCATATGTCCTCACCGCCAAAACAGAACGCCGAATTTTTACTTGCCACTGCTTTACGTAACACATTTTATCTTAATAAAAACATACAACACAAACTCACTAAAATTTCTGTCACTGCTTCAAAATCAAAACCTCGTATCTAGTAAGTAGATTGGCACTAAGATACGAGCTTTGTTTTAAATATTTGTTACATAGTTAGTTTTGGTTGTCAACAGATAATATAATATGTACAGTCGAGTTCATTTACATCTACACACTTACGAGAACAAAAATATCTGAACACGACCCTATTGTCAGGAAAAAAAAAGGAGCATAAAGATAGAAGATGTAGATGTAAATGAACTCGACTGTACATAACATACATGCCTATTGTCGTATTGTTTTATTGTTGACTCAAATGGGGTCATGCTTTTTTTATCAATCATCAATATCTCTTATATCAATAGAAAACAATAATAGAGAAGATCAGAAGAATATACATGGCTAATGAACAACTTTATCATATTTTATAATAATAACTTAATTAGTATAATTACTGGAACGAGAAAAGGCATCATTTTAACCCCTGACGAAAAAAGTGGGGTGTTATAACTGTTATAAGTTTAACATGTGTATCTGTGTATTTGTGTGTATATATGTCTTTGGCATCGTAGCTACCAAACGGATGGACCAATTTGAGTGCGGTTTGTAGGGTTCCGTAGTCAACTAGGAACCCTTTATAGTTTCGCCATGTCCGTCTGTCCGTCCGCGGCTTAGCTCCGTGATCAGTACTAGAAAGCTGAAATTTGGTATGAGTATGTGTATGTATAACGCCGACAAAACGGTAAAATAAAAACAAAAAAATAATTCGGGTAATACCTCTCGAACACCTAAAGTGGGGGTGATTTTTTTTTTCGTTTCAACACTAGTGTGTTGGGGTCTTTTAAAAATAATAGGGGTCTCCTAACATTATTTTTTGGTAAGTCAGCAGGTTTGTAAATATTCGCTCCGGAAATAAAAAAATAGCGTCCTCTAACTTTTCAACTACGGGTCAAAAAATTACGGAAAAAATCATGAAAATGAGGCCTTATAAATTCAAATTCAAATTCAAATTCAAATTCAAATTCAAATTCAAATTCAAATTCAAATTCAAATTCAAATATATTTATTTGCGAAAATACAGTCAGTATGGTGTTGGGGTACAATTTCGTTTCCATGTATTTTTACTTGCAAGCAAGCGTGCAAATGTTTGTCAGTGGGGCCAAAACTAAATAATATTAAATTAATTAATAAAAGAATTAAATTATACAAAAATTAGCAAATTAAATGATATCAATATAATCATAATCAATAAACATAATTACAAAATTCCATCAGTTATTCAGTCACATTAAATTCTAAATATTCCTTAACGCTATAAAAACACTTGTCAAGAAGCCAGTTTGTTAGGTTACGCTTAAAAACTTATTTCCCTGTAGCAATTTCAGGCGTTCCGGCAGATGGTTATATATTCTTATGGCCATTATGTATGCATTTTTGCCATACATCACCTTGTTACCCGTGTGTTGTTGTGTTAAAACCGCTGTTTTAAGCCCGTCCATTGTGAAGGATGAGCAACTACGGAACCCTACACTGAGCGTGGCCCGACATGCTCTTGGCCGGTTTTTTTAATCGAAAAACTTGTCTGTCGCGATGCTTCCTAGCTATGTTTGATGGAAATAGGACCAGTAGTTTTCTAGATATTCAGCTTTGATTGAAACAAATGACCAGGTCACAGCCAATATTGAAGCTATGAACTCCAAATTTTGTAGTTTTGTTCAATTTTAGTAGCATTGTATATATCACTCGTTGAAAAGTCTCATGATGATCAGCTACTTGTCTCGTATTTTTAACAAAACCACATCTCGAAAATGTTCACTTAAAAACTGTTTCTGTTAAAACCAATGGTTGATTGGTACAGAATGCCTTATGGCATCAAGTCCGCCATTGGTATAATTTTTGTGAATAAAATAAAGTTTAAATAAATGTAACAACTTAGGTGCAACGTGGGAATATGTACTTAAATTATTTACGTATGATTCAATTTATTTCTTTTAAGATACCAATGATCTTATAATATTGTCTGTGTGGTTATGTATTATGTTACGAAGTGTTTTTATTTAAATAGAAAACAAGTTTATTTGAAATCATATCTAAATCTACATCATAATCTATAAATAAATAAAAATAAACATAAGGTATAACTTTAAAAGTAAACAAACTAAAATATACTTAAGTTTAACTTAGCTAAATTTATTCTGAATACTAGAGTAAATATACGCATGCCGTTATTTTTATTGCACAAACATAATGCATTATAATTTATAACTTATAATAATAAGTAACATTACTCTACGTGAAACGTATTTATGTCAAGAAACATTATGTCAAACCACTCGTGCAAATTGGCAACATTTAATATTCGTTTTTTGGTCTGAATATCTGCAGAATACACTTACATAGCATATTAACATAGTATATCTTAATTATTACTAAAATAGCTATAACTGGTTAAACTGGAAATTGCTGACCTTTAGTGGATTAAAAAGCAACAAGTGTGTCCTGTTTCGAGTGGTGTCCTGCCGGTTCAAAATCAAATCAAATCAAAATAATTTATTCAGTAACTTTATTTTTACTTTTTTGGAAAGTTTTTTTTTATATTTAAAAAAGTATACATGACTTGGCCGAAGAGAACACCGCTCTTCTGTATAGTGTTGTTACAGCTGGCTTATGAATAAAAAAAAATATTCATAATAATTATGAATAACTTATAATATTCAAAACAAGTTTCAAAAAACCGGCCAAGAGCATGTCGGGCCACGCTCAGTGTAGGGTTCCGTAGTTGCTCATCCTTCACAATAAACTGCTGTTTTAAGCCCGAGTTTTAAGTTAAGAAAGATTTTAAGCTCTATAAAAAGGTCGTAAACGCCCTAGAAACTGTAATCACTTATTACCTTCTGGAAGTCAACTTACGCCCTTTAAAAGAAAAAAATATGAAATTTGGCCATAACTCAAAACGGCTTGACCGATTTTGTTCAATATAGTTTTCATTGAAAGTACTTACAAGGCCTCACTTATATGAATTTTTCCGAATTTTTTTGACCCGTGGTTGAAAAGTTAGAGGGGGGGGGGGCACTATTTTTTTTGTTTTTGGAGCGAATATTTACAAAACTGCTGACTTTATCAAAACATTATGTTAGGAGACCCCTATTATTTTTACAAGACCTATTCAACGACTTCCCACACACTAGTGTTGAAAAGAAAAAAAAATCACCCCCACTTTAGGTGTTCGAGAGGTAACTACCCGAAAAAAATTTTTTTTTTAATTTTTATTTTACCGTTCTGTCGGCGTTATACATACACATACTCATACCAAATTTCAGCTTTCTAGTACGAATGATCACGGAGCTAAGCCGCGGACGGACGGACGGACGGACGGACGAACGGACAGACGGACATGGCGAAACTATAAGGGTTCCTAGTTGACTACGGAACCCTAAAAAGGTTCTAATACCTTCTATACATCCCCATATTATGTCTATATATATGTATATTCAAATATCACTGTATTATTATAGGAAAATTAGGAAAATCTGAATCCGTTTTTATAATTAACGTACTTAAGGTTAAGTACATTTTTTTCTAAATTAATATTTTGTTATGAAAATTTTACTTAATTTTACTTTGGTCTGCTGCTCGTATTAGATTTTTTTGTATTTTAAATGTGGCATTGCGGCAGATACTGAGCTCATTCAAATTTTTTTTTTCTAAATTCATATTTTTATGAAAATTTTACTTAATCTTACTTTGGTCTGCTGCTCGTATTAGTTTTTTTTTGTATTTTAAATGTGGCATGCGGTAGATACTGAGCTCAGTCAAATTTGACCGTTTTTTTTCATTCACGGGAGTTCACGGAATCATAAACAATGTCGCAAGCAAAATAAACGCACGTCCGAACAAATACCTACCGAGATTTCAATACCCTTTCGTTATGAAACCTACGATAGCAAATTCCTTACGCCACCCATGAAGAAACAAAATGTCTAGCAGACATTTTTTATTCACAAATGTAGAAAAAACCGCAGATTACAACTTTTTTTCCATAAAACCGTTATGGCGTTTTTGATTGTTATATACAAAGTTTAAAATACAGTTTGGAACTTTGTTAGTGGATACTATGGCTTGGACATAAAGTTCCTTTTTGTATCTCATTTGTTTTATTGATTGGAATAGTATGTTTGTTACTGAACTGCATTCCAATGGTTGTATAGATTTAAATAATAGGATTGCTAGTTTCTTGCGGACATTCGTGACTTGACCGTGACCACTGGCTACAAAATTTCTTGTGCGGACGAAGACAATACGTTGAAATTACGAATATTATAAAAACTAAAAAATGCATTCATAAATCTGAACCGAAAACAGTAAATAGTGGCGTTCCGCAGGGTAGCGTTCTAGGCCCCCTCCTATTTCTGCTGTATATTAATGATTTACCGGAATACCTAAGTCACAATTGTATCCTTTTTGCCGATGACACCACCTTAATCATTAAAAGTAGAGATGGGAGTGACCTGGAAGCCGAAGCAAATAGTGAAATAGACAAGACTATTAAATGGCTAGATGATAATAAACTCAAATTAAACGCAGATAAAATTCAAGTAATACATTTTCAGAACTATCATTCGCCTGATCTACATCTTAAAATTAGCCTAAATTTACATTCTATCAGTACTGTTGATTCAGCTTCCTTCCTCGGTTTAATAGTAGACAAGCATCTGAACTGGAAACTGCACATTGATAGCGTATGCAGCAGATTGGACAGATTTGTGTTTGCGCTACCGAAGGCTTAGAATTCTAGCATCTAGAGAGGCCGCCCTCTCTGCGTATCATGGATATGTATCATCTGTGTTACATTACGGACTGATCATTTGGGGCAACTCGATTGATATACAGAGAGCATTTGTAACTCAAAAGAAGTGTATTCGAGCTGTAGCTGGCGCTCAATATCTAGCCCATTGCACACCTTTATTCAAGGATCTAAAGATTATTCCCTTACCTTGCTTGTACATATATGAGCTAGCTAAATTTGTTAGGAAACACCCGGATTTATTTCCTCTACATGATGCCGTACTTAAAAAAACAAATGGAAGATATCCGAACAAACTGTATGTTCCTAGACGAAAAAATAAATTATTTGGTAAAAATGTATATATTATGGCTATTAAATTGTATAATAAGATTCCAAATGACATAAAAGTACTAGATTTAAGTAAATTTCGAAAAAAATTATTTGATTGGTTGCTTGACATGTGTTTTTATTCAATTAATGAGTTTCTAAATTATCAATAAACATTATTTTTCTATGTGACCTCAATATTGTATAACAATTGTATTTGTAAATTAATTTATTCTAACATTTCTACGCCGATAGAGGCAGAATATGACGCACTAATTGTATCTCGACCATCATTTGTACCATGTTCTAAGAAATAAACAGATTATTATTATTATTATTAAATACAGTACCTAGATTCATTTACAAAAAATTCCGATGTCCACAGTTTTAACACTAGAAATAAAAATAAAATTGCTATTAGAAAGTTTCGTGTTCGTAAAGTAAGTAAATCATTTTTAGGCCAATGTATTCATTTTTATAACAAGTTACCTGATCATGTTTTAAAATTAGCCTTTCCATCTCTCAAAAATCTCTAATGTCAAAAGCATATTATACAGTAGAGGACTATCTGACAGACAAAAATGCATGGCCTGAACCAGAAACCGCGTAGCTGACTCCTTCTTAGATTGTACCTAACTAGTTTAAGGGAAACAGTTCTAATAAGAAAGCATATCAAACGTACATAAATTAAAATATTAGCACTTCCAGTAGTGATAATGTAAATTGTCCTGTTCATCTAGTAACGTTAGTGATAATGACAGCTTTCATAGTTTGCCTCCTTCTCTGCACGATTTCTTAGCAGCACAATTGAATGATGTTCCTAAAAATTTTAATATTATTCACATTAACGCTCAAAGTATTCCCGCTGAGCGGTTCACGGATTTATTGGTAACGTTTGACCTTCAAAATGTTCATGCGATTCTTGTCTCCGAATCTTGGCTTAAGCCTTGTCTTCCTTCTACTTCATATTCTTTGCCTGGCTTTACTTTGATTCGGAACGATCGTACTTTAAAAGGTGGCGGCGGAGTTGCTATTTATCTTCGGTCTCATATCCCCTTTTCTATTGTTGGTATGTCAGTGGAATCTCCCACTTCCGATGCCGCAGAATATTTATTTCTTGATATAACTATCTCTCATTCCAAATTTCTTCTTGGTGTATTTTACTCACCTTCTCTTAATATCAATTACTTCGCCTCCTTTGAGAAACTTCTCGAGGATATTATGCCTTCTTTTAATCATCACATCATCATGGGAGATTTCAATACATGTCTCCTCAAAGATGACCATCGGTCAACATCATTGAAATCTGCCGTAGATGCTTGCAATTTGAGCATTCTCCCTTCTAGTGCTACGCATCACTTTCCGAATTGCCTTCCTTCACTTCTTGATCTCTCCCTGACTTCCTCAAATGTTGCCAAATTTGGACAGTACCCCGCGGATGCATTTTCGTATCATGACTTACTTTATTTGTCATATAAAATTCGTCCGCCTAAACTTAGACCTAAAACCATATTTCAGCGTAATTTTAGTCGGATGGATGTGGATAAGCTTCGTGATGACGCGTTGAAGGCTGACTGGAGTGTCGTGTTTGCGGCTAATACTGTTGATGAGAAATTTTCATTATTCAATTCGCTTCTTACTCAGCTCTATGACGCGCATGCTCCAGTACGTCCTATCAAGGTGAAACATCTTCCTGCTCCCTGGTTAACCGAGGAAATTAGATCGCTCATAGAGAAAAAGAATTTATCTAAGTCTAGGTTTAAACTTGATCCCTCTGATAAAAACAAAGCGCGTTACCACACTTTGCGGAACCGTTGTAGCACTGTATGTCGAGACGCTCAAAGGCGCCATATTCATCAGTCTGTTGAAAATGGTGACCCTGCTAAAGTGTGGAAGTTTCTTAGGTCACTCGGAGTTGGGAAAACTCAGCAAAACTCCTGTTCTAAAGATGTCGACACTGATCGGTTGAATCAGCATTTCTCCTCCTCTTCTATCTTCAGTGGCCCAACTAAAGTCAGGACCCTCAGTTATCTTTCATCTATCCCAACTCCTGACTTCAGTCCCTTTTCTCTTACTCAATTTTCCGACAGTGATGTTAAGAAGAACGTACTATCAATTACTTCCAACGCCGTTGGTGTCTATGATGTCAGCCGGAATATGATCCTTCCCATTCTTGACCTCCTCGTGCCTGTCATTACCAGCATCATGAATGCTTCAATTTCATCTAGTATATTTCCTGCTATTTGGAAAGATGCTGATATAATTCCCTTACCTAAAAAGTCCAATCCTACTTTTTCTGATTACCGCCCCATTTCCATTCTTCCTTTCTTATCCAAAGTCCTTGAGCGCTTGGTGTTTCAGCAGCTTTCATCTTTCCTTAATCGTAATGATCTCCTGAATCCTTACCAGTCTGGTTTCAGATCTGGTCATAGCACGACTACTGCTCTGATAAAAATTACGGATGATATTCGGTCAGGTATGAGTGAGCGGAAGTTGACGGTGCTAACGTTGCTTGATTTTAGCATCGCGTTTAGTACCGTAGATTTTGACATATTATTGGCGATATTACGTTCTCTTAATATATCTCCTGCGGTTATTGATTGGTTTCATAGCTATCTAACTGATCGTCGGCAGCGTATAAAGGTGGATACTTCCCGTTCTTCTTGGTGCAATACGTTGGCCGGCGTTCCGCAGGGCGGCGTGTTGTCTCCATTGTTGTTTTCTATTTTCATTAATTCCATTACTAGTAACTTATTTTCTTCTTATCACCTTTATGCCGATGATCTTCAAATATATTCGCAGGGTGTGCTCGGTGATCTACCATCGGTCATAGCCTCGACAAATTGTGATCTGGAGCGTATTTCAGACTGGAGCAGTAGCTACGGTCTGAAAATCAACCCTGACAAGACTCAAGTTATACTCATTGGTAGCCCTAAGATGATCGCTAAAGTTGACTTCATAAACCTCCCACCTATTTTGTTCAATGGCATTCTGATTCCTTTCTCTCATCAGGTTAAAAACCTGGGTGTTATTATGGATCGCACACTTTCTTGGGTGCCTCAGCTTGGTGAGGTTAGTAGGAAGGTGTTTGCCGCAGTAGGTTCTCTGAGGAGGCTTCGTTATTTCCTACCCATTGCTACTAAAATTACGCTTGCTCAGACATTACTCCTCTCTATTTTAGATTACGCTGATATTTCCTATATTGACCTTTCCGAGGAGCAACTTAACAAACTTGAGCGTATTCAAAACATCTGCATTAGGTTCATATTTGGGTTACGCAAGTATGACCATGTTTCCAGTTTCCGTTCACAACTCAAGTGGCTCCCTATCCGTCTTCGTCGTAACTTTCACACACTTTCACTTCTCTATAATATTCTTTTTAACCCTGCAACTCCCCGCTACCTTAAAGATCGTTTTAGTTACCTCACATCAGCAAGGTCCGCTCAAAATTGTATACTCACTGTCCCGGCATCGAAGTCAAAATTTTATTCCAATTCTTTTACTGTGCAAGCTATTTTACTATGGAACTCGCTTCCGGTGGATCTAAGACGCGCTAAAACTTTGGCAATTTTTAAATATAAACTTAAAGATCACTATTTATCTCTACCGTAGCCTAATCCTTTAATAATTCTATGCTGTCGTTTTTCATTATAAGTCTAATGTTAGCTGTGAATTGTGATATTATTTTCATTCTTCCATTTTGTATGTATGTACGTTTATGTATGTTTATATATATAGATATTATTTGTGTATGTGTATGACCTATGTGCCTTTAATATTTTGTTTGTCGTTTATTTATTATTTCTCAAATTACTTAAAGTTCTTATCTCACCACCTATTATTTTCTGTTTAATTTTGTTTTCTCCGCCACCCAAAGGTTGTCTGGAAGAGATCGCTCTTTAGCGATAAGACCGCCTATTGTCTACCATTATTTAATTTATGATTTCTCATGTAATATGTTTCTTGTTGGTGTGCAATAAAGTATTGTTGTATTGTATTGTATTGTATTGTATTGTATAAATTGTGATAAACCGTCAGGCTTTCTTGTAGTTTCTATTTTATTCTTACACTTTTCCTCACTTATGTCTTAAAATACACTTTCAATATGTTTTCTTGTAGAACTACGTATAGTTAAGTTCATATCATTGTAATAGTTAAGTACTTATGCTTTCTGAAAAAATGACTGACTGTTGAGTTTCTTTCGGCGTTTCTTCTCAACAGTGGTCTCCTCTTGTGAAATGCCGGTAGACTCAGACATGTAAAAGTGCCCTTGTGGCCTACTTGCAGAATAAAGTTCATTATTTCATTATTATCTGTATATTTCGGATTTTTTAACGGAAAGGTACTATAATGAGATTTGTTTCTTTTAATTTCCTTCTCACCCTGATATCAAAAGTAAACAGATACGCTTGCAAAAGTAGGGTGGCTTAATAACTAAATTTGATAAATTGCATCCGTAATGAGGCGATCCAACAGAGGACTAATGTCATTGAGAATAGACTCCTTATCTCTCAGATTAGATGGAACGACGATGTTCGCAAGGTGGCTGGCAAGGGGAGGACGATAATGGCCGCGTAGGCTAAAATAATGATGCTGATGATGATTTTGGTGACACATTTATCTAACCTACACACTGTCCAAATGAAGGGCTAAGGGAAAGAAATAGCTAAGTCACGCTTGCAGTTTACAAAATATGGAAGTTGTCAAATCCTTTATTAGCTGTATGGCTGAAGTAAAAATATTGTAAAACATATCGGCCCCCATCGAGCTTTAACCCTGTTTTCGATAGTCATAATAACGATGAACTGAAAATTTTGTACTAAAACAATAATTAGTAAAAAACTAGCCAATATTTACCCTTACCCCATAAATGTAAAGTAAAAGGAACGGCGTTTTTTACTCGTGGACGGACGTCAATATAGTTACTTATATAGGATGCCTAGACGGACACTGACTCACACAAGCTTTGCCATCCTTTTCTATAACGTATATTTATAAAAACTAGCGATCCAATTTACCATATCTATAACCGTATACGCAGATAACTTCACAGCGGCCATTAAAGTTTAGTTTTCCAACCGCCGCGCGAGGCTCTGGTCGCGTCCATTCAACCAACGAAAACTTCGTTATAAAACAACAACGGCCGTTTTTAAAAACAAAAGTGACAGTTGACCTAATAACGTTTATAACTATATCATAACTAACTTTAGACTTTTATAAACAATGAAAAAGTGTTTTGAGGTGTGACCAGTGACTTTTGAGCGCAAGGACGTATTGTAGTGTTCCGTAGCATGATTTCGTAATTAAAATAATACAAAATGGAGGACGTGTACACGATCAAAGTGAGGACTAAGCCTGATACTAGGAACTGTTATCCTTCTGAGCGAAGATACTCTGCTTCGACTGTATCAGGGCTTGCGTGGGTGCATTTAGCGTTAGCTGCTACATCTTTTCTCTTAGCTTGCTTAGCATTGGTTAACCCACACTCAGGTATAAAAAGATTGACTTTAAACGACACCGAAGAACGGACTGTCAACAAAAGCGAGCTGATATTTAATTTAACTGAATCCACGGAAGTGAATGATGCTGAAAACATTAGTAATATAACCAATGAGGCAAGTTATGACAGCCACGAAAGTAGTTATATATTGGTTTTAGCACCGAGTTTAATAACAGTGTTCGCTACCGCTGCCGGCATTGCTTCCATAATGGCTTCAGTACGGTGGTATATAGACCATAATATAACCTGGCTATTTATAATGTCCATTCTATCGACGATTTTCGCATTCGTGTCGTTCACAATGATCATCGTCTGGTTTGTAACGACATCGGACACGGATTTTTCGGAGTTTTATAAAGATAAAATACCATTTAAAGATCAGATGATCGTACGACACACGGATGTTATAATAAAGAATGAGACTCATATGATTATAGCTCTGAATACACCTAAAGACGAAGAGGAGGATTCATATGTGTTTACAAAGCGCGTTCTATCAATTAATATAATGATAGCCGCCTTTTTGGAGCTCCTCTGGTCTTTGCTAAGTCTAAAAATATCCTATAAAGGCATGAGAACAAATTACAAAGACGACACTGAACCGAGGAGCAATTGTATATCAGTAGTAACAACAATAAAAGGAAACAACACAAAAAAACTACCACGAAACGCAAAGCTCCTCCCTCCAAAACCAGATCTGATAGAACACTATCCAAGCAAGAAGATAAAACGTATCTTCCTAGCGCAGAGCGACAACGGTTTTTATTTAAAAAATCAGAATTCGAAAAAACAGAACGACGATACCAGTTCCGAATTGTATAAAGAAAGAATGATGAATTTTTTGAATCGCTGCGCTTCTTCGGAAGTTTCCAATCCGAAACAGACCCCAAGCGTTCAGTCCGAAACGGCATTAAATACAATTCCAGAAATAACGGTCCAAGTAAACGAAAGGGCTACCCCAGTGAGCTGGGGCGATACGCCAGATCATACTATTTATAACCAAAACAACATAAATTTTGATAAGATTTTCAACTTCGCGAAAGACAAAGAAAATGAAGAGCCGAGTGAAAATAGTGATCGAGTGGAAAACACTTAGAAAGTGTTGTGTTTAGTGATGCTACGGTAGCTGGCGATTACAGACTGTTTAATACAGCGGTATAGCGTAATGTTTTTATTGACGATTAATTATGCCTTTGTGATTGTATTAATAACTTTTTTTACGACTTTGCTCTAGCTTAAGCGATAATTAAAATGATAATGTAGCACATGTCATGATTTCCTTTTTTATAATCGCTTTTTATCATCAATTTGTTCTGAAGAATTTTCACGATTTACTATTGTTTACACTAATCGACCTAGTCCTATTCTAAACTACGCTATAAAGTCCGTCACTTTTGAACACCAAAATATGGAGTACAAAACTAACGAACCTATATTCCACGATTATATACCATACAACAAACCTAACCTACGAGTACCACCTGATGTAATCACTACAAAATATATAAAACGTTACATTATGCGAAACGTTAATTTAGGTCAAAAAGGTTTATGCCAAAATCTGAGAATCACTCGAATGGTGATCCTAAAGTTTTTAGACGTTACAGATAGGTATTGAAATGTTTGTTACTCAATAAAATCGATCAGATTTAGATACTTGATACACAGATATTATCATGGATTTAAATATAGGATATTTATTCCCGCTAGCGTGTATGTGAAATCACATCATCGCATTGTAGTCTGGTATCTTGCTGAAAGCGCAAAAATTACTATATTGACATTTTCCAAGTACTTTTGGAAACATATTTAAATAATTAACTTAAATTGACTACAGCACCCTATTAGTGTGAAGTCTGTTGCAATTGGCAATGACCTGGCCAATAACGGCTACCGGTAGGTATTGTAAAGTAAAAGAAACGGTTCGGTGTGTCCAATTGATTGTATTGGTGTGAAAATTCGTTGTAATGTATCGTGATCATGCAATGAATGTTGTAAGATAGTGTAGCTAGGTGTATGTCCCTGTACTGAAAGTAAAATGTATTTATCAATTATACTTGTTACAAACGTTGCATTATGCGAAACATATATTAGGTCAAAACGTTAGCTGCTGGATCGACGAATACCTTAAAAAAATAATTACACGAAAATAGAAAATAAATAAATAATAAGTCGGGACATTGACAGTTTTTTTTTCTTCGGTTTCCGCAACTGTCACACATTTAAATAAAACAATTTAAACGGATTATAAATTGTTTTATTTAAAAGTTATTTTTTTTGTTCACGCTGATCGGTAGTAGTAGAAATACATACAATAATCTGATCAGTGTCATTTCGAGGATGTAAAATATATAAAACACATACAGTGAAACATAAAACCTCCTTTTTGAAATCAGTTAAAAACAATCACACTAATTAAATATAATATTATAAAGGCGAAAGTTTTCGCGTGTATGTTAATAAAAATCGGCATAGTGGTAGCTGACCTGGATTTAAAAATTGGCTACTTTTTGTTCTGAATACTGTGCGCAGCTAGTACGACATAGATTCTGAGTCCACATAGCGTATACCTACTATCGAGAAAAAACATAATATTATATGAACGCCTTTGGAAAAATTAATATTTCATGGTGACTGTACTACTTGTTACTTTTATGGGTAATAAAATTACTCGCATTTGTCCTCATTAGCTATTTATGCGATTTTATAAAAGGTAAAAAGCATTGACGGCTTCTCATGGACACATGAAAGGCCCGAGAGGTCTAGAATGGGTCTAGTATAACTACATGTAACGAACAAGTATAAGTAACTAATCAGTAATCACTATTAACCATAAAAAAAACAACTTCAGCGAAAAATAAACTTATTCAGAGAAAAAATGCATGTTTTTTTTTTATTTAATTGAAATTCATCAAAACTGTACGTGTGCTTGCAATAGTTAAAGAGTTATATTTTACAAGTAGAGGTAGCACTTGAGTTGACGAAACCGAATAAACAGACTTTTGTTATATTATAACATTTAAAACTAATTACATACTAGGCGAGAACAGTAGGAAAGCGGACATCCAAACATCCTATCATTCAAACATTCGGACATACAAAAGAATTTTCCTAACTTAATGAGAGAATTTGACCAAGCTAAAAAGTAGATACTTCGCTCGCTCGGTCAATAAAACGTAATAGAAGGTATTTGTATAAAAAACCACCGGACATCTGAAATTTGAGATTATTATCGAGAATCTTTGTAATTTAATAAACAACGAGTGAATTAAACGTGTATTGGTATGCATACTATACGAATGAATCAAAATACAGCAACGCATTCACTGCCAGCAACGCATAGCGTTCATCGTCATAATACAATGACAGAGTGGGAGATCTTATCGGGTATGAGTAGGGCTGCCATCTCTAAATTCGCTGAACCCGGACAAAGACTTTCAGTAACCCAGACATTAGGCGTAAATCTTATTTCTTCCCAGGACGTGTTCGAAAATAATAGAATAAAAAAAATCGCTCTATTTTTCTTCGGTTTTCCCCGGACACTTATTAAAAGCGCCCGGACGGCCTCCAAACTAGGACAAATCCGGGGAAACCCGGACGGATGGCAGCCCTAGACATGAGAGACCTACCAGACTGAGAACACTGGAGGATAGTAAACACTTTATAGTTCCTATGAGCACTGATATATGGTAAAAGAATATGGACTAACCTGTTACTTCGTACACTGAATGGATTCCCCCACTCATGTCATAAATAGCATCATATTAGCCGGGGCACATCAAAAATACAGTAAAATAAATGTTAATTAAATAGGTGTACTTAGGATTATAAGTATATTACTAGGAATAGGTAATGTGCAATGCATACAATTCCCTTGAGAGTGTCGAAATGTACGTTTTTTGCGACATAAACGGCCGTATCTTTTTTTCACGTTAACGTAGAAGTTTGTTTTTTCTCAGCTTCAAGGGACCGTAGACCCGAGTATGTGGTGATAATTTCAACTCGGTACCTCCACGCGTTCTCGAGATAAAGGGTCTTGTCAGACAGACAGACGGACGGACAACAAAATGATCCTATAAGGCTTCCGTTTTTTCCGATTGAGGTACGGAACCCTAAATAAGTAAAATAAACAGTTAATTGTTTAATATATAAGTTTGTTTCTAGGCTTCGCCTCCTGGCAGTGAATGCGTTAAAGCAGCTTCAATAGTGCTTATATTTATCATTTCTCACAAACTGTTGAAAGGCCTGGGAGAGGGCTAGAACCGGTCTAGATTATAAATACCGGAGAAACAGTTTAACGGGGCTGGCAAGCTCAAATCCGGCCTTTCATGTTCCAAGTATCTTGCTTCGTCTTACAATGTATAATATGGATAATAAAGTCCATATAAATAAGTGAATAGGTTTAGCACTCGACGTCTCATTGTCCTGTATAACTAGGCCATGACCATGACGAAATTTTTGACAATCGATTAAATTTTATATTGGAATCAAATGTCTATATGGGACTAACTCTTAGACTGTTCTAAAAGGTAGAAATGTCTGTCAAAGTTTAACATGGGAGCGCTAAAAACGCTCGATACAAATGGCCACCTAATCGTGACAATATTTGTATGGGGACAATAAGTAATTGTTTAAGTTCAAGTTTGGTTCTCATAAAATTACAGTTTTGTTAAATTATGAGGATTTTATTTTTTCTTTGTTTCAGGCCACTTTGAGCTAATTTTATTCATATAACTACAATATGCTGTAGAATTTAACATCATTTGCCATCTCTATTGGGATATCTCTCTATTATAATATACTAAAATTGTATTGCAAATCAGTTTTCTAGGGACAGAGGACATTATATTAGGAAAAAGGTACCTAATACTATATACGCTTATCTGTAAATTCCTATTTATAAATATGTATAGCTTGGTAGTTTTATTGATGTACCTATGCATTCGTTTTAGTATCGTAACTGTATTGCACCACCCATTAATTTCAATTATTGTCTTTGAATGCTCCGCAACGTAAATGTTGCCTGGAAGATTTATTTAGCGATAACTCCGTCCGTAATCGTTCCTGTGTTGAGCTGTGCAATAATAGTATTTTATGCAACCGTTGTAGGGTCATTGCGCTGGTTTGCGACCAGTTAACGGAGTTGCCAACTACAGATGAGAAAAAAAAATATTATCAACACACAGCATAGTATGCATTAATGTAAACTAGTCCCAAATATAGTCTAGTTTGAATATGAAATCAAAAATATTATACTCCAATCCATAAATTATTATAAAATGCTGATAAAGTAATAATATAGCCAAAACGTCAGTTTGCGACCACTTTCATCAGTTTACGACCGCCAGTAAGCCAGTTTGCGACCAATATGTTAATATTTAAATTATGAAAATAAAACAAGTACAATTGATTTAAAAATATGTTTAATATTGCCTTTTAACAATGGAGGATAATCATATTTATTTCTTATTCGGTAAATAATAAAAAAACCGGCCAAGTCCGAGTGGGACTCCGTACCAATATGTGTAAGTTTGTTGTATGGGAGCCCCCCTTAAATGTTTATTTCATTTTATTTTTAGTATTTGTTGTTATAGCGGCAATAGAAATACATCATCTGTGAAAATTTCAACTGTCTAGCTATCACCGTTCTTGAGATATAGCCTGGTGAGGTGACAGACGAACGGACGGACGGACAGCGAAGCCTCAGTAATAGGGTCCCGTTTTTACCCTTTGGTTTTTACCCCTAAAAATAATCAACTTTGACAGTATTTTTCATCAGCTGATGTAATACTGTTTTCTGATACAATCTGCAAGTCTCTCTTATTCCCTTGCCTTCCTTCCGAATGTCATTGAGAGCTTTTTTCAGGGTCTCTTCGGTGTACTGGACCCCTTCGGCCGCCGACGAAACCATGCTACGTAACTAGTTACATGTGAAGGATTGTTTTTCTTGCTACGAAACTAGTTACGTACAAAGAGGTTTTTTCTTCCTACGAAACTAGTTACGTACGACCGCTTAGAAAACCAATGCTACGTAACCAGTTACGTGGGAAGAATTATTTTTCTTGCTACGAAACCAGTTTCTGACACATCTTTGCATTAGTGGGAAAGGGACAAAACATATTTTTGTATTTTGTTAACACAGGCATTGGTATTGGCTAGGGGTCTGAAAATAAGAAAGTGAGTGTTTTTTTTTTTTTTAAAGTGTACATGGCCATATTTGAATGTTATATATATATTTTTTTCACCTAACCTTTATATGAGTGCTATCGTTTGATTCTATAGATGTTAGGTATTCATGTTATATTTACAAAACTATTATTCCGGCGTTCATTCTGAAAGGGTGCAAAGAATGGTTAGCAGTGCCGCTTCTTTATGTTTTTAACTTGGCCCTGGATACCGGAGAGTACCCTAATGAATGGAAGATTACACGGGTGAGACCGATTCCTAAATCTAGTTGTACGGGCAACGTTGAGGGTTATAGACCAATAGCTATTCTATCTTCGATAGCTAAGTTATTTGAGTCCATCATAAATACAATCGTAGCTCCACAATTGAAGCCGTTACTCTGTGATGCCCAGCATGGCTTTAGGTCTCGTCGTTCAGTAGAGACTAACCTTTTAACCCTGGTTGATACCATTTCGGATCATATGGATAATGGAATAAAGGTTGACGTGCTGTACTTTGACTTTAAGAAAGCGTTTGACCGCGTTGATAACGATGTTCTCTTAAACAAGTTGTGCGCTATTGGTCTCTCACCGAAACTGCTTAAATTCTTTGCTTGTAATCTTCGCGATAGGCAGCAGTACGTGCAGCACGGATGCTTTGTTTCAGAGCCATATCATACTCGTTCTGGGGTCAGCCAGGGCTCGATATTGGGCCCGTTGCTTTTTGGAGTTATGGTCAATGATCTGGCTCTGTTTTCCAAGTGCGCCAGAAATTTACTGTATGCCGATGACCTGAAGCTCGTTTATGGTGTACAGGGTTTATCAGATTGTGAGTCCCTGCATGATGATATTGATCGCGTATGCCAGTGGAGTATTGAAAATAGACTTCTCTTCAATGCTGAGAAATGTGCGGTTATAACATTCAGTAGGGCCCGTAATCCGTTACCTTACAATTATACCCTAATTTCAGGGAAAATAACTCGGGTTGAGACTATTAGGGATTTAGGAGTTACTCTGGACTCTTCTCTTAACTTTCATGAGCACATGAACACCTTGGCTCTTAACTCTTATAGAAGGCTCGGGTTCGTTATTCGGAACTCTAGGGACTTCGATGATGCTGGGACCATAAAGCTCCTTTACACTGCTCTGGTTAGAAGCAAGCTCGAAGCGGCTAGCGTTATTTGGAACCCCCATGAAGTAACCTACATCTTGCTTTTGGAAAGAGTGCAAAAGGCGTTCCTTCGTTTTTTATATGAAAAGTTATATGGTTATTACCCATTCTTATATCCGACAAAGTTTTTGCTGGGTTTCTTGGGCTTGAACTCCTTGGAGGTAAGATCGACGGAATTGCAGACTGCTTACTGTAGCAAGTAGCATTGTACATACGTGGTAATACAGACTGCCCCGAATTAGTTGCTCAGTTGGTGCGCCTGTATGTTCCCACTCCAAGTAGAACCCTTTTCCGACCCCGTTGTCGCCATCTATTAGCGGCGCCGTCCGCGCGAACTGCGTCCCATGGAAAATCTCCACTGGTTCGGGCCCTACACCTCTTAAACTCGCTCCTAGAATCAGCTCCACGCTTTGATATATTTGCAAGCAGAGGATAGATGTGTGCGATGAATGTTTGAGGTTTTGTGAGATGATGGATGTTCGACCTTCTTCTGTGTAATTTACAATTGTCCTTTGTTCTTTTATGTAAAGGTTATGTATTCTTAGTTTCACAGTGCCTTGGTTGTAACTGTTATGCTGTGAAATGTAATAAATAAATAAATTATATTATATTCATTACTAGATTTATTACAAAATAAGGATACGGAAAGTGCTAAAATGTGTTTGTCAACTCAGTCATATTCTGAGGCTTGCAGAAACTCGAAATAAATGTGTATGAATGTTGAACGTGGCTATACAGATAACGTAACGAGTTTACATTTTAGTCGTGTGCTTTATTTATAAAAGAATACGGTCTATAATGCCAAAAAAATACTTTTTCCAATGTCAGAAGAAATCGACAGACCGGAACCTCCGGAGATAGAACACAGAATAATAACACTTTTTCAACAAAAGGTCTGAGTCTTGCATTGAAAATACGACTGTTAATTATTGTTTTTGGCTGTATTGGTAGTTTGTTGAAAAGCTGGATAGCCTGGTAGCAAGCGGCGAAAGGTGCACGTTGTGTCAGTGGGCAAAAAATAGGGTTCCGGGATAGTCACAGTTTTTTAGGGAAAGTAGATTATAATTTACTTTTTCAAACACAATTAGACATTCCACAAACTATCGTAGTATCCGAAAGTCAACAAAAAACACATAGATTGGTTCAGACAAAGTAGAATTCCTCACCTCCGATTAGTGACGTGATATACTACCGGAACGATTTTGTGACTAATTGGAGCCACAAAGCTTAGGGATTCTAAAAAATATACATGGATGTTTGTTCGCATTTGGCAGAACCGATTTGGATGCGGTTTTCAGGAGAGCATTTGTTTCACTTTGGAAAAGGTTTTGGTAAACATCAATTGTACAATTTAATTCCCAAAGCAAAATAATAAATAAAATTTTATAAAAAAGAACCGCCTTTAATAATAGACATAGGCACCTTTCATGTTGCTATTCTGTCGGGAACCACGATAAACGCAGCCTTTTGAGTATTCTTCTCAATATTCTTCTTTCTACGAAACCAGTTTCGTAGGAAGAAAAAAACCTCTTTGTACGTAACTAGTTTCGTAGCAAGAAAAACAACCCTTCAACTGGTTACGTGTAGCATAGTTTCGTCGGCGACCGAAGGGTACTGGACAGTCCGCTTCTTTTTCTTTGTTGCACCCATTTTTTTTGGGAGCGTCATCTAAAAAAGTAGTTTAATTAATAATATATTTCTGTCTGCTATGACCAGGGATCAGATATAAAGACCGATATTTGCCTCGGGTTAGCAAAACCGTACTGTTAACTCACTTATATATAATAAATTTATATATAGTAGTGTATATAATATACTATATAGTATGAATTCTAATGGCATAAATAGAACTTTTCAATACCCAGCCAAATTAAAAAAATCACACGTGGTCGCCCTCAATAAGCCAATAATTATTTGATTTACGGCCGTCCTTTCCCTCTCATACTAAATTATGGTGGCCGCAAACCAATATTTTTATTCACACTTGATTTGGTTTACGGCCATCCTTTCCCTCATACTAAATAATGGTGGCCGCAAACTAACGTATTTATTTCAATTACGTCAGTTAACGACCACCTACTTACCATCCAATATTTGTAGTCGATTTAAATAAAGTTCCTTCAAAGAAACTGGCGGCCGCAAACCAAAGAATCACTTCTTTACAGTTTTACAACACTACACCTTAAATTATAACAGTTTTAAATGAAGCATAAGGACCATACTAGGAGAAACAAAATATTGCTGTATACGTTGGATTGCGACCATATGGCCGCAATCCGAAGTTTTTGATAAATATGCATTCCGGTTGACGACCACTGGATTTTATGTTAAAATTAAGTACAAAAAAAGCAAACAACAACTAAAAGATTAATAAAAGTTAACGATTGCACTAATGAAACATGGAACTTATGTGTACAGCATGAAATAAGTTATAAAACTTACTGTTGAACGCCGCGCGCCGTGCTATTTTTTCTCTAACTCGCTGCAGGACCAATCACCACTGCGTCATCACGCACACTGAACATTTTTTCTACAACGCTGGACTAAACCATTTATTTCAGACGGTATCAATTCTTATTTAGAAATCATTTGAAAACCAGTAAGATTTTTTTTTTATTTGTGGCATCTTTAGAAATGTTATTATCTTGATTTAAAGAAATGAAGTCCGTCAAATGGTCGCAAACCAAAGGTGGTCGGCAAACCGGCGCACCTACCCTATAAGAGGGGCCAAAAAACGCGAGTGGCATGGGTTACGATGTGAGCGTAGCGAACATCGTAAGAAAGATGCCACGAGCGTTTTTTGACCTACTTATACAACGTTGCATACAATACTGTTTCTACGACTCGACATTTCATAAATAAAATGCAAATAAACAACAAAGAAAATAATTACATGTTCCCGCTCGGAATCAACAAAATTAAAAAGAAAAATTGTCTCTGATAAACTTTTTTTTATTGACTTCCATCTGTCAAAAAAATATTAACTTCTACATAAAGGTATACGATCACCATACTAAACATCTGTCACAAAAATTAAACTTATACATAAAGGTTACGTTCACTATACTAAACATCCATGCACTGAAGATAAAACAATAATTTTTACTTACTCCGCTACCTAAACGTTGTCTGGAAGACATTGCTATTTAGCGATAAGACCGCTCGTTGTTTACCTTTGTTATTTTAATGTATATCTCATGTTGTGTTATGTATTCCTTGATGCTTGAGGTGTGCAATAAAGAGTATTTGTATTCGTACATCTATTCGATGTAGCTGTGAATCAATTAAAACTGGCGGTGTGAAGTGTAGGTCAATGTTGTACCATATACGGCACGGGCAAAGCTACCTGATTGACTGTACCTCCAACACAATTAACATTTGACCTTGAACTTTCCCTAATCGGCGTCCAACCTTTCCTATAACGTTTTTTTTTGTCCTAATGTGACGTTTCGCATAATGTACGTTTGGTATAATTTGTGATACCTAATTGCGAATAGGACATATATTTCGTAACGGTATTGTTGACGTTACTATTGTTAGTATTATCATCTCAAAATCTCATTAACGAAATTATTAGTCAGTTTTAAATTAAGATACAAATAATAATATTCGTATGTATTTGTATTAGTCTTAAATCTTAATATTAACATTCTTTGGGTCTATATCAGTTCACATAAAAACGAATGTCATAATAAATTTCGTTTGTCATACTTATTATTAGTCTCTAAAGTTGGTATATATACATTTATTGTTTTATTATACCATTTACATACAAACCCAGAACTACTAGATTGTTAAAAACCTTTTTTATACTCGCAGACTTTAATCTGTCAATTATAATTTCACAGACAAAATCACAATAACGCACTTTTTAATCCTGTAACAAAATTCTATACTCTATGGTACCCGCTACAGACCTTTAATATTCATAAGACATCTCTCTACACAACTCTAATAATTTCAAAAAGAGAACATAAGCTTATTTGATGCTTACTGATTGGTTGAAATTACTTGTCAAAAAAATTCACCAATCACGAGGCACCCGCCATGGCCATCGCGATCATGTTTTTTTTTAATAGGTCAGTTTTAGTTGAACGAAAAAGGTTACATCAAAAATAAAAAATCATATTGGAGAATGACGATTAAAGTAAAAAATGTTTTTCTGAGTTTTGCTCGTATAAAAAGTATTGTATGCAATAGTTACACAATTAGGTCTTAAAGTCTCGTACCTTACATAGGCCACTCGGCAAGCCTCGTGACCTAAACGCGGCACTCGACTTTAAGAACCTCCATTGTGCAACGATTGCATAAAATACTGTTAAAAGACACCAGTTTAAAAAAAATTACAAACAATTTAAGGATAAGTTAAGTTTATATGGAACAATGAGATCTTACGTTCTTCATTTGTTATTGGTTTTTACGTTATTTAATAAGTTTGTATAATTACTATTATTATACTTATAACTAGCTCACTATATTTTTTATCTACGCACATATCATTAGTGCTCTAAAATGCGTTCAGAAACCGTAGGAAATGACCAGCATTACTACAACCAATTTTACTATGAGAACTTTCTTATCTGTGGCAGTAGGTAAAATTTGTACTGTAATGTTATAACGCTATCAATTTTTGTAAGGTTATGTGTTTAAATTTGGAACAGCTGTCAAAACTGAAGTAGGTCTCTATTCTAGTATCCATAGATATTCATATTGTTATCGATACGAAACGTCAATTAGGTATGTTTTTTTATAAAAACCGCACGACATTTGATCTCGAGTGACATGAGAATATGGATACATTCGTTTGTAGGTATATGATTTAGAAAAAAAAACATTCGTCTTGACGGAGGTCCGAATTGCCGCCATTATTGTTGTCATTTGTTTGTTGGTTCTTTGCTGTGATAAGTTTATTGTAATTCACATTTTAGTTGAAAATATTGTTTCAATGTAAATGTAAATTACAACTATTACAATAAATAATCTGTTTATGTGTTTGTTCAGATTTATTTCTTACTGCATTAGTATATGTCGTTTTTAGATATTTTACAGGTAGCACTAGTGGTGCTGGTCATTTCCTTATGGCTTCTGAACCCATCTTAGAGTACTTATGATATGTGTGTAGATAAAGTAGTGTATACAACTGTACATAATTAGGCCTTAAAACACTCGTGTGATCCTATTATGAAACTCGCTGACGCTCGTTTCATAAAACCACACTCGTGTTTTAATGCCTCTCATTATGTATCAGTTGCATAAACTACTAGTACTTATACAATAGTATCAAAATATAATCAATTGCTTATGTCGGTAGTTAATATGATGTTATTTTTGAGAAGCCCACTAAAATGGTAAATTTAGAGATGAGCGACTTATAAAAATTAAAATGAAAAATAATAATAATGGAGAATGAAAATGAAAAATGGGAATGAAAATGAAAATGTAAAATGAAAAGCATGCGTCTTATTTGTATGTTTAAATCTTCTGCATTGCATTTACCTATTCTATATACTTAAATACATTAGGTACCTATTTTGTTAAACATTAGGAACCTCAGTTTTCCTTCCAAACTACGTAGGTAATTAATTACCCTCATAGACAAGTGATTTAATTTGAAAACTTCTATACAACTCATTATGAATAAGCAATAACCTTGACCTTTTGCAATTTGCAATAATAAAACTATAATTTTGCAATCTTTGTTTTGTTTAATTACCTGTCAGAATGTAAACAGAATCGTGAGTCGTGACACAAAGTTACGGTATTGCATGGTTTAATAATAAGTTTCTGTCAAAAAAATATTTTTGTGACAAGTTTTTATAGCCGACTGTACTTTTCTTTAAATATCCATCAAATGCTCACTGAGACGATTCTAAAGAGCCCAAACTCGGTAAGATTGCTTTTTCTATTATAGAGTTCCTCCACCTTCCGGCTCCATCATCAGATCAACCCCATGGTACCATATTACTGTATTGTCATCAAAGTTATGTAAGTATGCAAAATTTCAGCTCAATCGTTGACGATATCTGCTTCAAAATTGAGTTGCAAGATTCCACCCGAACAAACACACTTACATACAATGCAAGTTAAATAAAAGCTTGTAAAATAAGGTTTGACACTCCGGCTAGTGAGACTTTCTACGTCACTGATTAGTTGCCGGTTTATGGTAACAAAATAATTGTAAGGAGAAAATTGTTTGCCGCCAGTCGTACAAAATTAATAATTATGCATTTTAGCATTACGATTGTCATGTTCATTGGCTAAGTTTTATTGTCGTAATAATTGATTTAAAACACTCAAGATTTTATGAGAGTCATACAGGTAATAAGGGAATCGGGGATTATTATGATGCAACACTGGCAACACAGGTAAAAGTAAATGACAGCACCAACCAACCAAACATTCTGTGATGAAGTCTATTTTTTTTTTTAAAGTTGGCAACCGGTCACAGTTGAGCGACCATTACTGCCAATGTCGCGTTGCCTATCGCACACGGCGACTAGATAGAGGATTGATACCACGTTGTACGGTGAGTTGAGAAAATCGTGCTTTTTGTAAAGTGATAGCGATTTAGAAAAAAACACACAAACAAACGTACGCTTCAAGTTGAATTCTTCATTAGCTATTCACACATTCGTTTGATCACTGCACAATATGCTATCAATACTACACATTGAACAACAAAAATGAATAAATAACGAACAACAAAATGAAAACGCATACGGCCATCTTGAGTCACGGACCGGAAGCCCCGTGTGATGAAGTCAAAAGTCTCGCCTATCATTCCGGAGCTGAGTGCCTTATTTTATATACCATGCGGAATTGGATGTCAGTTATGACAGCTGTCATTTAAAAACAAATTGATCAATAATCAATGGGACTTCCGGTTTGTGACTTAAGAGGACTTCCGGTTTGTGACTTAAGATGGCCGCATGCCTTTAAGTTTAGTTGTTCGTTATTTATTCATGTTGGTTGTTCAATGTGTAGTATTGATAGCCTATTGTGCAGTGAACTAACGTATGAGTGAATGGTTAATGAAGAATTCAACTTGAAGCGTACATAGCCCTTCTTGGGTCAAGGCCCGGTAGACCGCGTGGTTTTTTGTAAATCGCTATCAATTTACAAAAAGCAAAACCTCACCGAACAACGGCATGCTCTACGAGCAAACTTGAAATTGGCGAAATCATCATTAACCTGATGGAAGCCATATTTTAAAATTAGAACAATAATCAATGTTTCCATCGGGATTCGAACCTGCTCTTCCAACGGCTTTAACATCTTACCTATTAAACCGCTGAAACCATGCTCGAGCCATTGAATTTTCAACCCGTTTTTCACGTCTTTAGAGCGGCATCATAGCTTCAAGTTTCAACTTTGTTTACGCTAGCAGACGTTGCTGCAATCTATCTACCAGCCACAGACGTCCACTGCTGAACATAGGCCTCCCATAGCTCGCCACAAGGTGCGATCCTGTGCAGACCGCAACCATCGACTCCCTGCGGCCCTAACGAGGTCATTCTGTCCACCTAGTCACGAAAAATATGGGTTAATCAACTTTTTTCGGCTGCTCGTTGCCATGGTGATATCCTCTGTGATCCAAAACTATGATTTTCGGCGGTTATATTTACCAAAAACTTTGTAATTGCAACAGTTAACCCATTCTTATGTAGGCTATCTTTAAGTCATAACAATAACAGTTGAACGTATCAACACTTTTCGAAGCAGCGATTAATCGTCCCCTGGCGACGAGACAATAACAGCAAGAAAAACTTGATTCATACCAACTTTTTTTTTATTCATCCATTCCCCATTATGTAGTGTTCGGTATATGCTCGTGCTGAAAGTAGGCCTAAGTTATATTTTACGGATGGAGAAACCGAAACACAATAGCATGTAATAATCATTATAATGCCGTAATCGGTTAAATCGGGTAGACAAAAAGACTAAGCGCAATTTTATGACGTTCATGATTATTTGTAACATTTGAAACGATGGAATAAAAACTGAACTAGAGTTTTTTTAAATAGGTACTCTCGTACTTTAATCTGTCAATTATAATTTCACAGACAGAATCACAATAACGCACTTTTTAATCCTGTACCAAAATTCTATATTCTATGGTACCCGCTACAGAACTTTAATATTCATAAGACATCTCTCTACTTAACTCTAATAATAAAATTCATATTCATTTATTGCTGTCATGAGTACAGTAGGTTGTTTACATATATATGAATATGACTCCAGTCAGGAGATTGCATTTGTCGCCGCCTCTCTCCTTGCCGCCCTCGGTACTTACATTCGACCGATAAAGGAGAGAAGCGGTGACATATCTATATATGTATGTATACTCAGAATGCATCGCATACCTTCCGTATCCAGTTAGATGATTTCGGGTTCCGTCCGCTCTCTCTTAGGAGACTGGAGAACCGTCTCTGCTTCGCGGGCTTTATTGAGGCGGCATTGATCGGCACGTAGAGATCTGGGGGAAAATTAGCTCTATGAACATGGCTTCTCTACACAATCAACCTCTCACACTCAACTTGATATAATTACTGTACTCGGTAACTTGGGGTGACACATCTCGCAGGGTCGGAGGAGGAGTCCAGCTCAAACTTATGTAATTAGAGATATTCGCCGTCCGAAAACAGGAGTACCTCTACCTTCTATGAGAATGCGTGCCATGTCGAGCTAGTCGACTTAGGGGCCATCACATCTCAACACAGATATCCGTGTGCCTCTGCGAGATTGCGCGGTACGGTAGTAGCGCATCTCGTATGGAGTACCTTTCCGCCCTTATGATAACGAGATGGTTTCTTACTATAACAACTTTAACAGCCTCCATGGCGCTCCCGCCATGGCAAGCTAAAATCAATACAAAGTCAACTGTACAGAGAATCCATAAACCACTGTGAGCTTTCACCAAGAGAATTAAAATCACTTAGCTTTAGATAATTCCGGATAGCGTTTCAGTCTCTCACACAATCACTCGCCCTTTCACTACTTGAACTAACACGCCTTCGCGCCATATAGAAACTAACTACAGGTCGTTACTAATTGACTCACCATAGCTCCCTAGGTGGCGCTGCGCGGTGTTGCCGCAGGGAAGAGATGTTCGAGCCCTATATATTCGCGTCTGTCGCGACACTCCCCACGACGGGCGAAAGAATAGCAACTAGATTGCTGGTCCATTCTTTTATTTTCTCGAGGGCCCGAACGGCCGCGGCTCTTTTTGGTCTGGGCTCATCTTGTAATTCCGGGGATACGACCTCCATCAGGTCGTGTGAGTTAGGTCCAACATACTCACTGGGCTCGAGTTCAGTTACTGATAATGGTTCTGGCTCTAGCATAGGTACTACTTGTCGAGAGGAGCGTCTCTCCTGAAGTCGTGAAATCTTAGGCGGGACTACTTCCTTTTCCGCCGTTTGAGTGCTTTCTCGTTCTGTAGGAGATGGTTTGACGTAGTCCATCGAGGTTTCCACCGTCGCGTCATGCTCACATGTCGGAGGTGGAAGCTCGGTCCGAGGTCTTTCTACGTCTTCTTCATGTGGCGATGTTTGGTTACACTGTTCTTCTCCATCTTCGATTTCTAAGGGATAGAGATGCGCGATGGACCTGGTGTAAATGGTATCTCCTACTCGCACTTTAGCGACTCTGCATAAGCCGTCCGCGCCTGGTATTAGCGATATTATTTTTCCTACTCTCCACTTCGTTCGATTTATCGAGTCACCTTTGATCTGTACGATTTGACCTATCTTGGGAGTTAACTTCGAAGTTACTCTAGGTTCTTTAGGGTGGTGTGAATATCTTTCTCTAAGGTTAGAGAGATAACGATTTTCGAACATTTCCTTAAATTCTTGTAAAATGATACGTGCTCTTTTCCATCCCTTAATTAAGTTGTCCTTGGTCACTGTCCCGTCGGACGTGCTAGGAGGACCTTGATTTGACGTTTCCATAACGATACATTTTCCCATGGTGAGGAAGTCTGATGGCTTTAACACATGGTCGGGTTCGGAATCCACGCGAGTTAATGGTCTTGTGTTAAGCACCGCTTCGATCTCTTTTACAGTCGTTATCAGCTGGCTATCTCTAAGTAAATGCTTGTCTAAGGTTTTCTTCAAACAAATTTTAACGAGGCCGACCAATCTCTCGTAGTATCCTCCATGCCATGGTGCTAACTGTGGTATAAACTTCCATTCTATTTCCTTCTCCACACAGTATGGGTTTTTAAGTATTTCTGAGAGTAATTTGAAGTGTGCTGCGTTGTCCGACGTGATCATAGTAGGTACTCCTCTCGCTGAGATCATTCTTCGGAGGGCCATTAAACCTTCTTCTGCTGTTAGGTCATTTACCACTTCTAGGTGTATAGCTCTTACCGCTAGGCATGTATAGAGACTTATCCACCTTTTACAGTTGCCGTTTCCGTTATTGACTAGAAGGGGTCCCATATAGTCCGTGCCGACGAACGTGAATGGAGAGCTGAAATTAACTCTTTCTTTCGGCAAAGCAGGGGTCTCTGGTAGCTTGTATGGTCCTCCGTCATGTTTCTTGCACTCGAGGCACATTTTCAACGTTTCTTGAACTTGTCTTCTACCTTGTGGTATCCAATATGTTTCTCTTATCCTGTCTAGTGTGTGGCTTACGCCTACATGTTTATTCTCTCGATGAGTTCTCATTATAATCTCGTTGGTAAGCTCTGAACTTTTCGGAATGAGAATTGGGTATCGTTTATCAAACGACCAGTCTGCATGTTTCATTCGACCTTTGCACCTGAGAAGGTTATCTATATCTTTAAATAATCCTAAGTTTCGACTTAGGTTGGTTATTTTTCCTTCTACTTCTAGAGGAAAATGTACTGCTTGAACTTCTTTCAGCTTTGTGATCTTATCGTTTGTCGTGTGACTATTTTCTTTAATTGTTTTCTCTTCTCCCATTATACTGTCTCCCGTTTCCATGAGACTCGTGTCTAATATATCTGTGTCATTTGTTTCTATCTGTTCTTCATTTTCTTGAACATCAAGACCCTCCCCAGTCAAGAGCGAACTGGTGGGTATATTGCCGAGTGTATCTGGCCACTTTTGCGGGTCTTGTACTATGAATTGAGGGCCATTCAACCATTTATACCTGTCCTCTCTTGCGCAGGTAGGTCTCGTCCCAACGTCGGCTGGATTTAACTCCGACGGCAGATATCTGATTTCTAGATTTTTATTAGTCCTAATCTCTTCTATTCGTCTGGCTACGAAAGGAGGTAACAACTTGCTGGACTTGTACCATTCTATGACAATCTGGCTGTCGGTCCATAGTATTGTCCTTACAACATTCTGTTGAAGTGCCTTGAGCACGAACTTTATGAGTCTGCTGCCAATTAGTACTCCTAAAAGTTCCAGACGAGGGATTTTGAGACTTTCTTGATCTTTTATCGGTATGAGGCGGGATTTGCCAATAACGAAGCTTTTTTCTGAGCCATTGACTATAAAGACTGCTGTTGCGTATGCTTGTAGGGAGGCGTCGGTGAAGCAGTGTAATTGGTATCCCCTTTTTGATGGTGTTTTTATGTAGCATCTGTTCACCGATATCTCCCCGATGGCTTCTAGGTTCTGTTGAATGGTCTTCCATTCTTGACTAAGTTCGTTTGACAGCGGTGTATCCCACTGTATTCCGTTTTTCCAAAGTTTCTGTAAAAGGAGTTTAGCTGATAGGATATACGGTACGGCATACCCACATGGGTCGTAGATAGATGCAATGGTTTTTAATACTCCTCTTTTTGTGACAGTTTCTTCCTTCATCGTAAGTTTTAAGTGCAGAGTGTCTTTTTTAATGTCCCATAATAGACCAAGTACGTTCACCTTTTCTTCTTTACACGCATCACGGGCTTTCTGCATGAATTCCTTAGAATTAGAACTCCAGTCTCTAAGTGTCATTGAAATGTCTTGGAAAGCCCCTTTTAGATTTCTGTAGAGTTCCATTGCTTCATCCGTACTGTTGGAGCCTGAAACGAAGTTGTCCACGTATATGTCGTTTGCCTTTTGCTTGACTAACGAATCTTCCGCGTTGCACAGGTGATGTTTGATCGTTGCATTGAGCAAAAACGGAGACGAAATGACGCCGAACGGTACTCTACAGAACCTAAGATGTAATAAATTGTTTGGTGATATCGATTTAGATGTATCTTTAAGCCATAAGAACCTAGTTACATCACGGTCCTTTTCGTTTAATGCCATCTGTAAGAATGCCTTTTCGATGTCAGATGTTAGTCCTATTTGGTGGGTTCTAAATTTTATAAGAAGGCCGGTGAGATCTTCTAACATGAGAGGTCCTCTGTACAGGCATTCGTTTAGGCTTTTGGTGTTTTTGTTGCTCTTAGAGCTAGCATCGTAAACGATCCTCATGGGTTTTCCATGATGATGTACTCCGTGAAAGGGTAGATAATGAACGATGTCATTTGTTGCAGAAGTTTTTGAGTTCGGTACAACTTCTATTATACCTAACTCTAGTTGTTTTTTGAAGGTGTCGCTGTACGCTGACAGCGCAGTTTGATCCGTTCGCTTCAATAGGCTTGATAGGCGACCCAAGGCCATTCCGAAATTATTGGGCAGATCTGGCGGATAAGTTATCCAAGGCCAACTCACTGTGTACCGGTTATTCAACTTTAAGGTAGTGGCGTTAAAGTATTTTACTACTTCCTCTTCTCTTGTCGTCTTCGGAGAGTCGCTGATACCTATGCATTCTAACTCCCATAGACCCTTTATGTCTCCATTACAAAGGGGTGGATCTGGTTGATGAAGTTTCATTTCAGTACATGTTTGGGTGTATGTCACTACATGTGGGTCCTCCGTGTGCTCAGGCTCTGCTCTGCCGCTGACAATCCAACCAAGGGCCGAATCCACCAAAAACAGGTTACTACTTAATTGTGCTTTTCTTTCATATATTATGTTGAAATAGTACTCATTTCCGATTAGAATCTGCACCTGTCCGCCCAGCGAACCATCGTCTGCTAAGATATATGACTCTGGTAGGTTTGTAAGCTGAACATTAGGTATGTTACCTCTCGAGATATGTTCTATGCAGTTAGCCTGTATGTTTATCTTCTTGTCTGTTCTAGACAATAATTGTAGAGTAACCACCGGGCTGTGGATTTGTCTAGGAAGATCTGTGCCGAAGGTAAATATTGTCAAATGACTTTCTTCTTCCACCGGAAGCTTTAGCTCTTTGGCTGTTTGAAACGTAACATACGATCGTTGGGATCCTGGATCAAGAAGGAGGCGGTACTTCAAACGTTCTTCCGTATCACCGAAGATGCTAGCGTAGACCGTTGCTGTCTGAAGAGTGGTGAATCGTTTTTCTTGAATCGTCAAGGCTGTTTCTTCTGTTCCGTGTCTTTCTGAAAATTTGACTGGCACAATGCTCTGTGATGTGACGTTTCTTGGCAATGAAAGCATTTCCTCTTTGTCGTGCAGTCTCTCGCGAAGTGGTCTGTTCTGAGGCAGATGTAGCATCGATTTGTTAGTTTTTCCTGTCTTTCCTTTAAGGTGGTAGCAACGGTGCATGTGTCATTGTAGTGATTGCCCCTGCAAAATACACATGTCACTCTCTTATTGGCTGTAGAGTTCGGTTGCGACTCTGGTGCAACTGTGCGGGGTACTTGATTCTGTTTGTTGATTGTATCGTCTCTTCTAGTGTTCCCTCCTAGTCGAGGTTTCTTCTTAAAGCCCCCTTGTTCTCTTTGGGTTCGAGATTGATATGTGTCTTTTGCGCGCTTTGCTTGTACATGTAACGTCTCCACAGTACTACAGTCCATTTCATGGGGGCGTTTTGTCCCTGATATCCTTTCCGCGTCTTCCTTTGCTGTGATGATCTTGTTTAGATGACTTCTGATTTCCAGAATAGAATCGTTACTGGATTTTAGTTTCATCTCATACACTAAGTCCGATGGGAATTTCTCCATAAGCATGAAACGAAGATGGTTATGATCTACGTTTTCTCCTAGCGCTTCCAGGATCCTAAGGTTCCTTTCTATATCGTTCAGTGTTCTTCTAGAGTCCTCTGTGGTGCCTTTGGATTTTTCTGTTTTATATAATGAAGCGTAGTGTGCGTCGACAAGGTGAGAAGTCTTGCCGAAACGTTCCTTCAGGGTTAAAACTGCTATCTCGTAGTTCTTGTTGGTTGTCGGTAAACCTTCGATTGTCCTTTTTGCATTTCCCGTGACTGAGGCTTTGAGATATGAAAGTTTGTCTACATTGGGTAAGCTTCTCGCATCAATGTTGCCTTCGAAGGCGTCCCAAAATTCGTACCAGGTAAGTACGTCCCCATTGTATGTTGGTAGTTGGAGTTTGGGAAGTCGGCATGAAGAATTCGCTTCTGTGTGTTTCTCTTTAGCTTCGGTCACCGAGGGGATTTGATTCAGCTTGACTCGTAGCTCCGTCAACGATTCTTCCGCTTGAAGTTGCAGTCCGCTCATCAAGCAAATTTCATCGGAGGCCGGAGTCGTTGCCATTCGGAAGTACTCTACCAGACTATTGTCAAAACGCTTTAACGATGTTTCTAATTTGCTATACGCCATTCGAGCCTGTACCACTGTGTCGATGTTAACGGAATTAGGGATGGCTTCTAAGTCAACCAGAACCTTATCATTAATGAGTCTGAGCCGTTTCAGCAAAGTTTCGTCCATGTCTGAATTTCCCGACTATCCTCTGCCGTGTCTAAGCCTGTAATGGATAAAACAATATCTATTCACCTAAACTCCCAACTGGGTGTACATGTATCAGGTGCAAGTTGGTAGGATATGCCCCATTGAAATTGTGGTCATTGCTATTACCCCAGATTTTAACTATCCTTGCGCGTATCCCGAGATCGTATATGTTACCCAAGTTTCTATTGAGAAGGGAAAGGAATCCGCTGACCTACCCAAGTACAGCCTAACCCACACAACCAGGGTCTAACTTATTCCGAAACCACTCGTTAGTATATGACAGTTATAATGAATATATTCCAAAGTGAACAGCATAGATAAATAGAAACGCGCGCAATTATTGAATGAGGAATCTGATACAATAGACGAGCTTCGTTTCGGACTATAGTCGGACGACCGTACCCCAGCCGGGCAGCTCCGCCGCCCTTGGGAATTTTCATTAAATTGTGACCATGTATCGAACCACGCAATGTCATATTCATTAACGAATCACAAAGAAGACGAAACAATGGAAGCTGAATAGGGCCGACAAGTCGATTTCACAACCCGCGAATCATACTAATTCTGGGTTAAACAGTTTATTTTCAAATAAACAAACAAAAAAAACATATTTACAATATACAAATGATAAGTGGTAAAAGAGTTGATAAATATTAAACAAACTACTAATGCTAAATTAAAAAGAATAGTATTATCAATAATAATTAACTAATTCTTCACTAATTCTTGTTTATTTGACATTGCATAGTTCGCACATGACGTAGATTTCGTTTGTCAAAGGTTATTCAACGTCAAAGTGACTTTGACGTTTGCACACGCACACACACATATTCACTTGACTTTGACGTTTGCACAGGCGCACGCACATATTCACTAATCAAATTTATACTGTCACTGTCAGTGTCACCAAGCTGTCATTGTTGTTGGGGTCGTGACGTGTTATTGCAGTAGGTTTTTATTCATTTGGACGGATATAACTTACTTCTCATCGATTCAATACCGTGACGGTCATAATCATAATATGCACAAGAATAATCAGCCAACATATACCCTGTTGGTGCCGGACACTTCAACCGCAGAGCCATATAACCTTCAAGAAATTCAGAGGTATCGGACGTTGTCAAATTAGCTGGGCCCACCCACAGCGGGTAGCCCCGCGCGCGGCAACCGCCCCGCGGGGACCAGGCCATTAACACGTTCTTGGACATGGATGCAATCGCGTAAATTTGTTTTCCTTGGGTCATGGTATACGATTTCTCTTACTGCCCATGAACATGTCAACTAAGTGAATGTCAAGCAGGACACATAACAACGGCCAAGAGTATATGAGATGAATTAAACTTATTAACTATATTGCCCTTTAAATTGGATTCATTGATGTTCTATCAGGTTACTCGCACAGCTTTTAAGACAAGTGGATGAGGAATAAAGTTTCATCACAGCCATTGCAAAATTCGCAATGGTTAAATGTGCATGAATAAGTATAGGAGCCTGTATTCGCTATGTGAAATTCTATATCATCCATTAATTAATCGTTCATATCGATAACCCAGAGCACAATCATACCTTTGGAATAGTCGTTGCAAATGGGAGGTTAACGCACCACTCTATGTGTTTTAAATTTTATAGACAGGGTAATTGCAATCAGTATGAGTGTGAACCAAGGCATCGACGTATTGCCTAACTCAATTCCTACCGATGCGAGAGGCCGAAGACCATGACCATGCCCTTTACGTTATCTATAAAGTTAAGCTTATAATGAAGCTACCCGTACAGGTAAGATAATAAACTTATCCTTAACTAGCTGTGCGGCGCGGTGTTACCCGCTCATCCCACGGGAACACTAAATTTATTCGGGATTAAAAGTATCCTATGCCCTTTCCAGGGTCTCAAACTATCTCCATACCAAATTTCATCTAAGTCGGTTCAGCGGTTTAAGCGTGAAGAGGTAACAGACAGACAGACAGACAGACACATTTTCGCCTTTATAATATTAGTATGGATTAAAATACTTTGAATCAAAAACTAAAATCATTTCATGGGATCAATGAAACACACTATAAAGGATCAATCTTCGCATTCAGCTGACTTAACATTAATTTTGCATGCTGCATGTAGTGAGATTAGGGGTTTAAACGACTCAGAAAAAAAAACGGTACGCAAGAAGCGAGGTCTTGGGGACACTGGAAACAATTTAAGGATGTCGCAGCGCTCAGTGTGATTTTCACGTTCCAGAATTTTCCTTTAAAATCACTATTCGCCTGCTTTCACTAGCCCCTAGTGGATTTGACAAAAGAAAAAAAGGATCAAACAGTCGAGTTGCCAATTTCAAATTAGCAAAATTTAAATCAGCTCCCTTCCTGGAAAAATAAATGAGTGGTTCATTTCAGGTTTCCTTGTTGTGGAACAGTTAAAACAATGTGAAGTAGAAGGACACTAGTACCGCGTGATTAAATTAACTGTAGGGTACCCGATACTCGCCACTCACCATTCCAGTGTTGTTAAGGAAGGGGGCGAAGTAAACTGTGTCGTATGGAGGAAACTCGTTTTATCATGTATGAGATCCTCATCTTCCAAGTAAGCAAGCTGAGGTCGACGCGGAGCACGTGATCAGTTCGATGACGCCGTTATGATTACGAATTGCCGGTCGTTCGCGAGAGGTTTTCTCTTCCGACAAGCCAGAGAATGTACAGAACTTACCGAGGAGTTGTTTGTCTAGTCCGGGGGTATGAAGTTGTCGATTCCGAGGGGCTGTCTAGTCCGGGGTGGTTGGCGGCTAGTTCACTGTATGTACCTGTGTACGCAAATTTAAGAAAATTTATATCCCATCTGGGTCTCACTCCTTTACGTCACTCCGTTGTATATTAATCTCAATAATTTTCATAATTACCTGCACACAAGGAGGAACTTTCTTGTGAACTTCTTCCGTGTAGGGAGTTCGCCAGCCAACAGGTCGTGATATCATAAGATGGCTACTGCTTGATTTCCGGCGGCAGTTAGTGATACCAGCGTCGACGTAAGTTCTCCCTAAATTCGTTTACATTTTATTACTTACACAGTTTTTGTTCGCTCAGCTGTAAAGCGCCGGAATCCTTAAATATAATTTTCTTACTTTAAAACACCGGAGGACATTCGCCATGGGCCTAGTAAGCCGAGGTTTAAGAGTTTCAAAACAATACCTGTTGCAAACACTTGAGTGACGTTATGCTCACGCCGAGTGTCACTCAACTCAAGTACCCACTTACTTAACTCATATGAACGTAATTGTATTATAATATCCATAATGGGTGGCGATACCTACAATCAAACTGTGAATACAGTTTTGTAGGAGCTTTCTTACGTCTAAGTTTTTATACTCTATCTAATAATAATAAAATAATAAGTAAATAAAATCAATCATGTGTGCGCTTATTAGAACCGGTTAGTTCCACTTGCTGTTCTGAGTTCCGCTTATTTTCTTATAAGGATCGTATTAAATCCGCGTCCCTTTCTACTTGTCTTCCATCTTGGAATAATAATGTCCCCTTCTCTTATATCACTTACGCACTCCTGGTAATTGTCCTAACCCCATTTATTTGAAATTTCTTTTAGTCTGGCAATGTTGTTGTTATTTACGCTCTCTTGTTGTCTCTGTGCTCGCTCGTTGTCATGTTGGTGCTTCTGTGATGCCGTATGGTTTTCGCTTTTGCGATACGACTGATGATCATTTACAATTGAATAAGGTTCAAATATTATTTTGTTTTCCAAGTGTCGGTAAATAATCATCTGGTTGACATTACGTCCTTGTCCTAATTGGGAAATAAAGTGTGTCTTTTATGAAAATATCATTCGACCGGATGTGTCATTATCCTCACGCTACCATTCTTCATGTTGGTACGCTGATTCTTGTTGTTTTCGTCAGCTCTCACTTAGCTAGCTGTCAACTTATTTTCTATAACTGCTTAATTTAAATGAGCCAGAAATAGTGTTGAGCCGAGCGCTGTATTAAGTTACCTTATTAGGAGGGCATAGAATTTGTGATTTCGCAACTTAGGTGGCCGGTAACTCCATCTATTATTTCCTATAGGACTCATTGCAACGTAAGATAGGGGCGCGGATACGTTTCCCAATTTTGCCGTTTGTTCTAAGGGAAATACTATAAATATTGGAGTGTACGAGGGGCACACCGAAATGATCGGGAATAGAGTACTTTAAACTGAGTTACATTAAATCCTTTTTTGTCACATGCATACTGGCGACTTACAATCACGATTCCGTTTTTACAATTTAAAAAAAGAACGATATATTTTTTTAATTCCATTTTTAAATTGACAACTCGATGAACAAAATGGAGCTGACGCGTGAAAATTTTCGTGCAATTATTTACCATAACTTTCGTCGTGGCTTATCTCCAGATGAATGTCGCAATGAGCTTGTTACTATATACGACATTGAAGCACCTAGTCAGACGACAATATATCGGTGGTATGCTGAGTTTCGACGGGGTCGTGCCTCTCTTGGCACCGTACCTTCATCAGGTCGGCCGAAAACGGCGGTTTCGCCTGAAAACATCGCGGCTGTGGAAAAACTACTAAAAGAAGATAGACATGTGACATACGAGCAGATTCGGGCAACCATAGGCATTGGAATGACTGCAATTCACACTATTTTGCATGGTGAATTGGGTGTCAGAAAATTGATTTCCCGATGGGTACCCCATAATTTGTCTGAAGAGCAAAAGGCGGCTCGTGTTGATTGGTGCCGATCTATTCTGAAATGCTACAATGGAGGAAAGTCAAAAGCCGTTTATAATATGGTCTCGGGTGACGAATCCTGGATTTATTCTTATGAGCCTGAAAGAAAGCACCAGTCGGCAGTATGGGTCTTCGATGACGAGGTCAAACCAACGAAAGTTGTGCGTTCTCGAAGCGTGTCGAAGAAGATGGTGGCTTCGTTCGTCTCAAAAAAGGGGCATGTTGCCACAATTCCTCTAGAAGAACAAAGAACCGTTACCGCTGATTGGTATATCACAGTTTGTTTGCCGGAGGTGCTGGCCGAACTTCGCCAAGGGAACCCGAGACGCCGCGTCATCTTACACCACGACAATGCGAGCTCCCACACCGCCCACAAAACAACTAAATTTTTGAACGACGAAAACGTTGAGTTGATGTCCCATCCTCCATACAGCCCTGACCTGAGTCCAAATGATTTTTTTACGTTCCCTAGAATTAAAGATTTATTGCGTGGTCAGCGGTTTGAGAACCCAGAAGCCGCTGTGGAAGCCTATAAATCGGCCATTTTGGCAATGCCTACTTCAAACTGGAATTATTGTTTTAATGACTGGTTTAAAAGAATGCAAAAGTGCATTGAATGTAACGGAGAATACTTCGAAAAACAATAAAATATAATTTATGTATATAGTGCACATAGTTTTTTAAATTCCCGATCATTTCGGTTTGCCCCTCGTATGTTCTGCATTCTTTAATTATACCAATGTGAGCCTAAGTTCATTATCAATTTGCTGCATCCCAGCATCTCCACCATTGTCGCCGCCTCTCTCCTTGCCGCCCTCGGTACTTACATTCGACCGATAAAGGAGAGAAGCGGTGACATATCTATATATGTATGTATACTCAGAATGCATCGCATACCTTCCGTATCCAGTTAGATGATTTCGGGTTCCGTCCGCTCTCTCTTAGGAGACTGGAGAACCGTCTCTGCTTCGCGGGCTTTATTGAGGCGGCATTGATCGGCACGTAGAGATCTGGGGGAAAATTAGCTCTATGAACATGGCTTCTCTACACAATCAACCTCTCACACTCAACTTGATATAATTACTGTACTCGGTAACTTGGGGTGACACATCTCGCAGGGTCGGAGGAGGAGTCCAGCTCAAACTTATGTAATTAGAGATATTCGCCGTCCGAAAACAGGAGTACCTCTACCTTCTATGAGAATGCGTGCCATGTCGAGCTAGTCGACTTAGGGGCCATCACATCTCAACACAGATATCCGTGTGCCTCTGCGAGATTGCGCGGTACGGTAGTAGCGCATCTCGTATGGAGTACCTTTCCGCCCTTATGATAACGAGATGGTTTCTTACTATAACAACTTTAACAGCCTCCATGGCGCTCCCGCCATGGCAAGCTAAAATCAATACAAAGTCAACTGTACAGAGAATCCATAAACCACTGTGAGCTTTCACCAAGAGAATTAAAATCACTTAGCTTTAGATAATTCCGGATAGCGTTTCAGTCTCTCACACAATCACTCGCCCTTTCACTACTTGAACTAACACGCCTTCGCGCCATATAGAAACTAACTACAGGTCGTTACTAATTGACTCACCATAGCTCCCTAGGTGGCGCTGCGCGGTGTTGCCGCAGGGAAGAGATGTTCGAGCCCTATATATTCGCGTCTGTCGCGACAGCATTTATCTTAAAAACTAAAAACAAAACTATTTACGTGGGAAGACGACGGGTTATGTCCATAACACAAATTTAAGAAGACGCAAACTATACTACAACCAAGTGAAATAATATAATCAATGTAGTACCTAGAGGTAGGTTACCTACCTACTTTTATATGTTTTTTACAGATGATCGTAAAGTGGCGTCTTACTACCTACACATATTAAAGTACGCGAGTATAAAGAAAGTAAAAAAACATATGAACAACTAGGTGTGTATCTCTATTCTCTACCTCTAATAGGACAGAAGTTAATCCATTAGGAAGTTCGTGTCTATAGGGGGTATTTTTATTTTTCGGGTTCCGTACCTAAAGGATATAAACGGGTCCCTATTATAATATCCGTCCGATCGTCCGTCCTTTCGTCTCTGTCTGTCACCAGGCTGGATTTCACGAAAACAAATACTAAAAACATAATAAAATAATATTTGAACGGGGCTCCCATACCACAGAAGTGATCGGTTGCGTTAACTTTACACCTCATTTGTATGCGGCGCCATGCATACCACGCACTTAACTTAACAGGGCCAGTTAAGATGGGATAACAAGTATAAGTGTTTGTATGGAACCCTCGGGGCGCGAGTCAGACTCGCACTTAGCCGGTTTGTTTATAATATAATAATAAAGTCTTTATTTCAGAATTTTACATTCCATAGTTTGTTAGTAACAGCCTTATGGCTATGTTAGTACCTATTACTAAAACTTAATAAATAAATAAAACTAGCCTAATCAAGGGAGCGTGCTACACCTATGATCTGTCCCGTCCAGTACTTAAATATTGGGCAGTCATATTTTTCAGCAATTATATTTAGAATTCTGTTGCTACTATTCCTTAATCGACCCAGCAGTGATACAATTTTTTTCCGCATGACTGCTGGAAATCCGTCCGTGCGGGCCTCGCAGAACATGCCCGAGGCACTACATCTGCTGGGTAGGCGCAACAGCATTCTAAATATATTGTTATACAACACTCTCAGGGCATTGTAGGCTCGCTTTGTATACCGAACCCACAGGCTGCTCGAATAAAAGCTCTGGCAGTACGCCTTGAAAAGGGTTATTTTAACTTCTGCTGTACATCGAGCAAACCTGCGGGCCAGCATATTTCCCCGAACCGCCAGCGCCCTACGTTCCCTGTCTATATCCTGGTCATCACTTAGATCACTAGTAATAATGTGACCAAGATATTTAAATTTTTCCACAGACTTTAGTGGTACACCATTGAGTACAATAGGGGGTATATAGTAGGGCTTAATTTTTCCCGCCTTGAACACCATCACCTCACTTTTATTTACATTGTACTCAAGGCCATGAGAGTTAGCATATGCCTCACAGATGCCCAACAGCTGTGTAAGAGCACTGACAGCTGGCGCCAGCAGCACCATATCATCAGCATAGCTGATGTTATTGACACACTGAAAAAAATATTTAACCTAACTACTTCGCTTATTTCATCAATAACCATAATTCGATAAGGCGTTATTAAAGTTAATTTGATTTAACATTTTGGTTTGTCTATATGTAATAAAACAGTTAATGTTATTTTAGGTTGGGCTATTCGCAATCAAATGCTTGTTTGTGTGTAACAATAAAACAGTAAACAAACCCAAGTGGTTATAGGTAAAAAACCGTTTGATCTAATTTCAAGCGTAATCATTGAAAATATGTAACAAAAACCAAGTTCAAACTTCGAGCAAATGCGATGGCTAGCAATAACATAAGTCTCTTTTATTATATTGCTCAACATTGATTAACTATTTTAGACTATTTTTTGTTACATATAACCTGCTTTGTTTGGTAAGTAGAACCAACCTACGGTTGAGCAACTTTAGCAAAACATTAGCATTATCTAACCACAACTTAATGCAACGTCTAACCAAACGAAGATTAGTGTATAGATGAAACCTTTGCTTACGTGTAACCGAACGCTTACCCCCCGCTCGCAACGGAACCCCTTCCTGCTTCACCGCACTAGGGCTGCCACTTGCCAGATTGTATAATTGGATACAATAAAACGGTGCAATTGAATTTGAAAATATGGTTTTTAATCTGTATTTTGAAATGCTTAAAACGCTGTCCGCCATTTTCGCTTATGATAGTGACGTCATCGGTCATGTAAACAAAACTGAAAGTCTACTTTGACGACTTCGAATAGTGCCGTCCCTCTCGATCTCCTGTCAAAGTATATTGGAGTGAGCGGAATGGCACTATACGACGGTCGAATTTCGAATATTTACAGGTAATTCTACGTCACGCCACAGATTAGCAAAAGGCAAAAATGGCGGACGGCGTTTTTGACTGTTCATAAAATTACTAATTTTCAATTGATAAAATTAGCTTTCTAGCTTTCACAAAAATACAAGATATTTTTTTAGAGCTAGTAAGATCATTATTAACCGTTTGAAATGTTTCGAAACTGGGTCTACTAGCCTCAACTTTTCATACAAAATTGTTACCATGTTCAAGCACTACGTCAAAAATTGCCAAGGAAGTGGCGCCCTCATTTTTATTTTCTACTCTTTTATGTAGCACTGTATCCTGGACCATCTCGTATAATTGGATACATGAATTATTTTGATCCAGAAAACTCAATTTTATTCCGAGTATATCCGAGTCTGACCAGTGAAGTCAGATCACAAAATAACAGCGATACATTTGAAAATGTTGCAATATTTTTTTGTGGTATCAGTTTATTCTGCCGTCGTAACGAAAAAGGGCGCTTCTAACATTTTTGTCAAAAATGAGTTCTATACATATTCGGAATCAGCAAAAAAAGACGGAACTACCAGTATTTTTAAATTTGACTAAAAATGAACAGAAACCCTGTGAAACCTACAATCAAAAGAACGTACCTGCGGGATACCACGTATAATACGAATGAAAAAAGGCATTTATGATGTATGCTAAAATAAAAAGACACATCTAAGCAAAAGCGTTTTATTATTTTAGAAAAATATGGACATTTTCATAAAAGAAATGGCGCTTCTACACGATAATATGAAGAAAAGACGGTTCTGCGTAGTTGCGCCCTTTCATCTTAGAGAAATCACCATTTAAGTCACATTAAGTCAGCACTAGCATCGAAATATACTATTTTAATACTATTTAATATTTATTTCAGACTCAAGTTCCCACAAACTTCGTCCGCTTTGAAGAAAAAGTTATAGCCCTCTCTAGCTTGTCCATATAGTCGGATAAAACGTACCCTTTAGTTTCTATCTATCTGGGGATGCGCAACTACCAGTACAGGTACCAAATGTTGTTAAATTAGGGCCCTGCCCTTCAGGCTTTGATGAAAGAACAAATATTTAATTTGTAATTTCGTTCACGTATAATATTTCTCTGTACCGTAGTCGGATAAAAAGTACTCTACATATAACCATCTTTGGATGTCCAGCTCGATGGCCGGGCAGATTCATAACTAAGTACCAAAATTTGTTAAAATTTGCCCAGCCATTTCAGCATGACGAGAGGATAATTAAATGTTTAAGTATCAATTGGTACAGCGTATTGATCGATGGCGCCGCGCGCCCATACAAACCCTGCATCGCGCTGTTAAGGTTTTCCCTGAAATAATGACACCACTCCGTGAAAACTGATTTTGGATTGCCAAGTATTCCGACTGTTATTGTTTTCGAATTAGTTGTTGACACACCGCATATATGATATTATGTATTCTAAAAAATATCAGTTTTCTAGAATACATTATACTTTTTTTGGGCTGTCAAACTAGTAGCCTTTCAGCTGTAATCGTAATATATGTGGTATGGTGGTAGGCTTGCCGCAGCATAAACCTCGGCACCACGTGTGGGAGGCTGGCGCGCGCCGGCGCTCGGAACAGCAAGTCAAGTCAGTACGTAAATGTTACCTATTTGGGCTCTGAACATGAAAACTGTATTTAGCGCCACAATCCCAAGGTCCAATCGCAACATGTCAGTCTATACTTATAATTTGACAACTTGCTTATTAGGTAAAATTGTTGCCATATAAAGAATTTGAGTAATGGGCAGATTTTTATTTTGTTGTCGATTTTGTTTTTTTCTCAGAAATCAATAAAATTTGGTCAGTTGGTAAAGTTGCTTATGCTGAACAAGGTAGGCCCACGATAACACGATATGTCCTACAAAATTTTCCATTGAGTTACAAAAAATGTATGGATATTTTTTTACTAAATTTCGTGTTTTGTACTCAAATTTAGTTGAAAATACAAAATAAATAATTCGACAACAAAATAAAAATGGTCCCATAAGTCAATTTTTATCATACGTTTTGCGTAACTCAATGGAGAAAAATTTGTAGGACATATCGTGAGATTGGGCTTACCATGGTCAGAAGAAGCCATTTTACCAACTCACCAAATTTTAATCTTATTAAAACTTTCGTGAGACATATTTAATTATTGTATTAAGCGGTTTACACTCACGTGAAATTGTCAGGAACGGCCTGACATGTTTCGAACTCGTATGGAGCTCTTCATCAGGGACGGCTGCCCGTACAGTGTACACCGCCGCGGCAACCTCGTCACTGATTCTTTGATCGACGCTCCGCTCTAAGCGCGTGCGCCGATGGCGCGGGGGCGGCGAAAAAAAAAATCCATACATTTTTTGCAAGCACCCCATACGAGTGCTCCATACGAGTGCGAAACATGTCGGGCCGTCCACTTAATACAATCTCTCTCAATTTTATTGAAATCTGATAAAAAAAAATCGGCAACAAAATAAAAATTTGCCCTAACATCCTTGGGACAGGCTCTAAATTGAGTCTAGAATTTTAATCTACGCATTTAAAATAATGTGTGACGTACATTCATGCAATTTAATAATTTTTATCACTTTTTGTATCCTGACAACCAATTTTGTATAATTTGGGACTCGCGGCTGACTAATGGTAAAAAATCTGTTGGCACTGTTGGCAGCCCTGCGCACGCGTCGCCGGCCGGTTTCCCGCTTCGCAAACTCGTTCATTCCTGTTCGGCCGGCCGCGTCCGCGTACAAACTTCGGCAGTTCTACGTTACGTTACGCCTTTTAAATAAGTAATTCAAAATATTTCTTGCTTAAAGTTAATTGTTAATTAAATTATAGATTCAGTGTCACTATTTTACCTACTTGTATGTTTGTAAAACTTTTAAAATTTAGTAAAATGGATGTGGGGAATCCGTCTCCGCCAGACCCTCTCGAAGACTATCTACGAGAATGGGGCCTAGACATCTACATTAATCAATTTAAAGGTAAGAAACTAAGCACTTAAGTATCTAATTCTTTTATACATTCACCTTCGCGTGTCTCGAATTGTGCATGAAATGTAGCTTTTATTTTAATTACTGATTTCTCTTGCATATTTTTTTAGAACAAGCTATTGACTTGGAAACCTTGCAAATGCTTTCCGAGAGCGATTTAAAAGAATTAATACCCATTATTGGCCATAGGGCCAAATTAAACGCACAAATTCAATTGCTAAGAACTTTGACTGCATCCGAAAATGGTGGCGGACCTATGGCTGTAAGTTAATATTTTTTTTTACACGTGTTCGTCGTTGTCATGTTATCAATTACAAAGAAAGCGGATATGTTTATAGAACGACCTCTCAGTAATAGAAATATTGGTGAAAAAACGACTTCAATCACATAAAAACTCCCCAAGTTACAGCAATGTTAATAGCACATTTTTGGACTTTCCCAAAAAACGCGCCATACTAAAGCCTACAAGCATTAAACGTCACACACTAGTACCTTAGTATGGGGAAATTTTAAGAACTTTGTGCTGAAGCTATATTAAAACTTGCGTTTATCGAATAGGTTTCATAACACGCGGCTTATATTTTATGGGTTATTCAATGGTATTATTAGTATTTAATATTTTCATACTTTAAAAATGGACTTTCCCGCCCAACAAATGCTCATAAAATAAGCTACACATAAGTTATCGAACGTTTATTTTCCAGATCTCTGATCAACCTTCTACTTCGGCACAGGGCTCACTGGGCTCAGTGACAACATATGTGCTGCAACCAATGGAATTGGAACCAGATGTACATGATTCAGTGGTACAATTAACTGATACAGAAATAATACCTCCTCCTGACACATTATGTGTAAGTCACTAAATCCTTACCTAGGTATTTTGTAAACATAATATTTGTATAGAATCTTTTTATCGATTCATATTTTTTATGTGGTAATACCACATTTTTATTTTTATAAATAATGACACAAAGGTAAATTAAGAAAGAAAAATTGAATGCGATCTACTACAATCGAAGTGGGGTCCCGGGGCGGGGTATTATAAACTATTGGTCCAATTAATTGAAATATTATTGCAATCTTTTTTTTTGTTATTAATAATATAACATTAGCAGGTACAGTCAGCTGCAAAAGGATATATATGATTAGTCCTTTAAAAAACTCTAATACTAACTTAATTTATTATTTCAGGAATTGTTTAACATACTACAATCTTCGAATGAAGGTAAAGCTCTCTTACTGAGACACCAAAACACAGGACTATTAAACAATGCAGACCGAAGACGTCTCTGCAATATTATTATAAACCATGAACTGAAAGACAATCCACAAAAGAAAATTACTAGTGCAAGGCTTTACGAACTGGCATATGATGTACCTAAAATATTTAAAAAAGAAAATTCATCAGTTTATTTCATACCTTATATGACAATTACGCCGAAACAAAAGGTGTCTGCGAAGGGAAAACTGTTAGACTGTTATAGGCAGCGCAGGCGAGAGTTCATTAAAGCAGGAATGATAGAAGACTCAAGGCGGCGAACTTCAACCTGCAGTGAAAAAGACTCGCCTCTCCATGAGACCAGCATTGGCTCTAATATCCAAGAAGCAATCAAAAATTTGGAGACAACAAGTGAAGATGTTAATGAAAAACTACTTTGGCTTAACAATTGTTGCGATCCATGGGACACAGTGGACACATATTGGACTGATACCAGTAAAGAGAGATTGACCGAATTAACAACGGAAATGACAGTAGATGACTACTTAAAAAAATATAAGCCCCTAAACCAGCCTGGTGGTGTCTTGTTGGTAAGTTATTTGTTTTGCATTATATTTATTTAAGCTTCCCGGGTTCAATTCCTGGTAAGGAAAGATTTTTGTGTTATGAGCATGAGTATTTGTTCCTGAGTCTAGGCTATTTTCTGTGTTTCAAGTACATATGTATTTCTCTATATAAGTATGTTTATCATTGTCTCGTACCCATAGTACCAGCCTAGCTTAGTATGAGACTAAGCTTAGTATGGGAGGAAGTCAATTTGCGTAAGACTGTCTCCATATGTCCAAAACATTTTATTTGAGTCGGGAACCTTTAGGAATGGGTCCTAGAATCATTTGTTTTAATTATTATTATTAATTTTATGTAGATGTCTAGTTATGTCATGAATGCGTATTTACAATTAATTAATTTATTATATTAAAGTTTTTTTTTCTTATTAATTATTTTATTTTTTACACAACCGTCCAGAAATATGGTATATTTAAATATAAAATGCATAATTAAGTATTTCATGTTAATGAACTCCAAGAAATTATTAAATATATATTAAATTATTATTTTTCAGCTTTTGAAGGATTTCAAAAGTTTGTATCCTCTGTATGATAACAAGTTGTACGAGAACTGGTTTGTGATTAGACCAAAAATAATAGAATACTGCCGTAAACGACAAGATACAGGTTTAAAAGAAATTTTAAGCTATTTAGAAAACGATGGTAAGTTCACATAAATATATATTTAAAAACATATATAGTCAGTACTCACTACATGCAAACTTACAACATTATTATCATAACATCATAAGTTGTTATAGCGATGTGTGTGTGTGTGTGTGTGTGTGTGTGTGTGTGTGTGTGTGTGTGTGTGTGTGTGTGTGTGTGTGCACGTGCGTGTCTGTTTGTCTGTCTGTCTGTGTCTTGGGTGAGTGTGTGTGTTGTATCTGTGTGCATGTCTGTGTGTGTGTGTGTGTCTGTATGTGTCTTGTGTGTCTCTCTGTCTGTGTGTGCGCGTGCGTGTCTGTGTGTGACCGTGTGTCTGTCTGTGTGTGTGTGTTCGTGTCTGTCTGTGTGTGTGTGTGTCTCTTTGTGTGTGTGTGGTGTGTCTGTCTGTGTGTGTGTGTGTTCGTGTCTGCGGTGTTCGTGTCTGTCTGTATGTGTGTGTGTGACTGTGTGTCTGTCTGTGTCTTGTGTGTCTCTCTGTCTGTGAGTGCGCGTGCGTGTGTGTGTGACCGTGTGTCTGTTTGTCTGTGTCTTGTGTGTGTGTCTGTCTGTGTCTTGTGTGTGTTTGGTGTGCTATATCTGTGTGTGTGTGTGTGCGTCTGTGTGTCCGTGTCTGTGTGTGTGTGCGTGCGCGTGTGTATGTGTGTGTGGTGTGTATTTGTCTGTGTGACTGTCTGCCTGTGTGTGGTGTGTCTGTCTGTGTGTGTGTGTTCGTGTCTGCGCGTGACTGTGTGTCTGTCTGTGGTACTCTTACCCTCTCGACAAAAACCGAAATCCTGAGTAGAGAATGATCTTAGGAATGCTCTTACAGTAATTACCATGCATTAACAAACAGGATGTTCCGAGGTGTTAAATCGTAAATCTGTTATTTTGCTTTAAATACTTTGCCGTTTGGTACGAGATTAAAAACACGTACTTACTTTTCTTTGTCGAGAGGACACGTGTTATATTTTTTCGTGTTAAGTTTCTATCCGTGAGATCCTGTAATTGGCTTCCCTGCTTTCTCTTATATTTAAGTTTACTCAAAATTGTTAAAGCTGTTGGTTCTCCTAAATAAATAAATAAATATTAATATTTCAAAATTGTTTATGGCCATCGTTACCTGCGCACCCATCGCGTCGCAAGTAACTTATAATAAGCACGTACTTCTGTTGCAGATACTGAAGAGGTCCTCAACACGGTGGCATTTATGTCATTGCCATTTTTAATGACGACTTCCATGGTTAAAGTCAAAGCTAAGACAAAAAAACAATGGAGACCTTCAAAACATGAAGTTCTGGAAGGTTTTATTTGTCATTTGAAGAGTGCAGCTGAGATAGACGAGACCATTCAACGGCGTAAGACTAAGCTGCAAGAATTAGGTTTGACGTTACAACCATTTATAATTTTAGTGGGTCCCTCATTAAAGGAGATAACTGCAAGGTACATAATTATTAACCATTTACGATATGAGATGACAAACATTGTGAAATCTGTTGATGCATGTTTCAAAATTATATTCGTATTAAATGCAGAGTATCCTCAAGAATCCAACCACGTGTGGCAATTTCTTCAAAAAGCTGTATTTAATTTAAATACTAAATACGACAAAGTATTTACTACTGTTCGAGCTCTATTTACTGACCTTGGATTAGAAGTGCAATAGGAAACAATTTTGAACATGATTACATGTTTTTTATGTTTTGAAAAATGTTGTAATGTACGAAACTTGTTCAAACATTTTGTTGTAGCTCATAACAAACATAATTTTTCAGTTTACCATTGTATAGACGAAGGTTGTGATCGATCATTTTATTTAAAGAATACTTTTGCTAAACATTTGAACAAGTTTCACATCTGTAATTCAGATAATGAAAATAGAGCATTGTTGGTTGATGTTAATAACACAATAGGTAATTTACAATCAGGTAGTGATAATAACAATTCAAGAAATGATTTTGTCACTAATTCTGGTTATACATTGAATCAAATTAGAAATGTGGCCACCCAAAGTGCTTCAACGTCTAACAATAACCAAATACCTTTATTTTTATCATGTTTGTACGCAAACCCTTTATTACCGAGGCAAACAGTTCAGGATGTAGTTCAAGGCATAGATAAATATATTTTTAGTACAATAACCAACAATATTCAAAATGTGTTCACAAAAATAATTGAATCTAATGAAGCAAAAGACTTGGCCTTGGTTAAACAAGAGGTACTAGCAGTTGTCAATAGACCATTGAGAACATTTAACACCGAGCACAAGCGTTTAAAATATTTTGAAAATGTAGGTTCTTATATTGCTCCAAAAGAAATTGTTATTGGTCAAAGAAATACTACTACCACTAAACGCGGTGTTGTCAACGCGGTAACAGTTGAATGTACGGAGCAGTTTATCCCACTTAGACATGTCCTACAAAATTTTTTTTCTCTGGATGGAGTTTTACAACAAACATTAGAGTATATTCGAGATATAAAAAACGTTAGTGATCATATTAGTAATTTCATACAGGGTTCATTTTGGACTAATTTCATCAAACAATGTAAAGACAAGGTAGTGTTCCCTTTATTTTTATTCTTTGATGATTATGAAAGTGGTAACGTTTTAGGAAGCCATTCCGGAATTCACAAACTAGGAGCAGTTTATGTATCAGTTGGTTGTATGCCCCCAGAGAGAGCTTCTGCTTTAGCCAACATTTTTTTAGCCCTCTTATTTCATTCGTCAGATAGAGTTGCATTTGGTAATAATATTATATTTAAGCCGTTAATAGATGAATTAAACTATTTGTTTGAGACTGGAATAGAAATTAATGTTCCTATATTTCAAGGCCAATTATATTTTGCTTTAGGTCTAATTATTGGTGACAATCTTGGCATTCATTCCATTATAGGTTTTAACGAATCTTTTTCATCAAACTATCCTTGTCGAATTTGTACAGTGTCGAAAGAAGTTATGAAAACTCAGTGTTTTGAGGAAGAAAGCCTTTTTAGAGATATGAATAATTACCATGACCATCTTGAAATGAATTGTCCGAGCAGTACAGGCATAAAAGAAAAGTGTGTTTGGTTATCCGTTAAACATTTCAGTTTATTTGACCAAGTTGGTGTTGACATAATGCATGATATACTTGAGGGAGTTGGCAAATATGTTATGTCTTTTCTTATAATAAAATATACAAGAGATCAAAAATACTTCACTCTACCAGTTTTAAATCACAGAATAGAAAACTTTGATTATGGTCCTGACACCTCCAGCAAACCATGTTCATTAAGTATGGAATATCTTGTCAAAGGCAATGTTCGACTTTCAGCTTCTGAAATGTTATCTTTGTTGCGGTATTTCGGTCTTATAATCGGTGATTTTGTACCAAGAAACGATGATTATTGGCCATTATACATAGTCTTGAAAAAAATTATTGACCTGTTAATGTCTGCAGCCACCAGTAATGCTAGTTGTCACTTATTACAGTTTTTGATATCGGAACTGAACGAATTATACCTAGAACTCACTGGAGATACCTTGAAACCAAAATTTCATTTTTTAATTCATTACCACACTATGTTAAAAAAATTTGGCCCTCTAAATAACATTTGGTCAATGCGATTCGAATCAGACTATCAAAAATTGCTGCCCGAGCCACATTCAATCGTCGGAATCTTACTAAGTCACTGGCCATCAAGCATCAGCTTCAACTTAACGAAATATTTACTAAAGGATCGCCTGATGATACGTTTTCCGTAGGTCCTTCAAAGAGAGTTTCAAAAAGTAAATATGATCAGATAATACAGGAACTTAACCTAAATGTTGGTTGTTCAATTAGTCTCGTGTCCTGGGCAAAACTTAAAGGTACTACATACAAATCTAAAAGAATTATTGTTCGTGATATGACAGACCTTGCAGATATTTCTTTTATGGCTATCAAAAATGTTTTTGTTTGTGATAGTAGTAAAATTATTTTGGAATGTTGTTTACTGAATACAATAAGTTTTGATGACCATTTCCAATCTTTTGAAGTAGAAAAACCTGAGATTGATTGCATTATGTATACTTTTCAAGACACTTTGATATCATTTGCTCTTTGCCATATCAATATCAAGTCAAATGGGAAATACTATGTCACTCAAAGGGCTGTGGTTTAGAGATAATGTAATTGAACTGTCAGAAACTTTTCGGAATTGTTATAAAACAAACCTAACCTAATGATTACTACATGATAGGTACTATTATTTAAAAAAATCCCGAAGAGTTTACGGCTTAATAATGATATACAGGGTGGAACGGAACTATGGTCTTTCCATCCACCCTTCGAGTCCACTCACAATTACAAACAACTTTTAGTATTAGAGTAACATCGAATCTGAAAAAAAAATTTAGCCCCTAAAGTGGTTGGTTAGCTTCAAGTTTTGTATAGAAAAGTCTTTTTTTTTGTAGGTACGATTTCGATGTTGCTCCTATACTTAAAGTTGAACGTAATTATGAGTGGACTCGAAGGGTGGAAGGAAATACCATGGTCACGTTCCACTCTGTATAAAGTTGCGTCACGCATTGGACGATATGATATAGTGAATATTGTACAATTCAAAGGACAAATAAAATTAAAAATCTTTATTGAATATCATAAGGTTACAATAATCTGCACTGGTGCCTCTTTTTAAGTATACGTGAGACTCCGAATCCGAACTCTTGTCGCGATCACTTGATAGTTAGGGTAGTTTGGGGAGAAAATTCTATTGTGTTTATTAATCGCATTAAATAAAAAAACCGAAATAAAGTAGTTAAACGGAATACAATGTATAAGTGAGCATTCACGATACAAATTACCTAGTCAATAAAAATGATTGGGTGTTTATATAAAACACAACATTACGAATAAATAAACATAAATAAATATAAATATTTTTTTTCGCGGATTTGACTTATTGGTACCATAGTGTTAGTCATGTTGTTTTTTAAACATCCCTTCGATTGACTGGGTAAATTATATCGTGAATGCTTGATTATAAATTTTATTCAGTTGAACTACATTATTTCGGGCTTCGAATTTTATTCGATTAATAAACACCATACCAGTTTCTCCCCAAACTACCCTATTATCACGAGATCGCGACTAGAGTCCGGAGTGATACAAGTATCACACATACTTAAAGAGACAATACGTATTCTTAAAAAGAGGCTAACAATTACATAACTAGTAGGTACTTATAATATATTAAATATTACATTAACATTGAAGAACTAAAATTAAAAACGTTTAGACTGATTATTAATTATGTTAAAAATAAACGGAATATTTTTTTGTTAATTTTCTAAAAGTATGTAACAACCAGGAGTCGGACTAATCATCGCAAAACAAGAGTTAAGAAAAAAAATAACGGAAATACTCACAAACTTTTGGCCAAAATTGGTTTTAATATATAATTCATATGTAATATTTATAAATGAAACCCAAAATTGGCCAAAAGTTATTGAGTATTTCCGTTATTTTTTTTCTTAAGTCTTGTTTTGTGATGATTAGTCCGACTCCTGTAACAACCTAACAAAACGTCTACTTAAAATAATAAGAGGCTAAACATTGCAAGAGTAGTTGGTACTTATACTATTTGTAATACATTAACATTCAAGAATTAATATTAAAATTAAAGATAGGAATTATAATGTATAGACTGATTATCACTATAATAAAATTATGTTAAAAATACACGAAATCTTTTTTGTTCATTTTCTTAAAGTAACAACCTCTTTTAACCCTTAGAAGCAAGTATCAAAAATATGCTACTGAACTAACGTACGTCGAAATCAAGTAAACGCCAAATGTAACTTTGAAAATGCCAATTGACACTTGGACTTTTATTTTTTTGGACGGTTTATTTCAAGTTATTTAAGTCAATTATTAGTAAGAAATAAATTGTGGTACATTTTCGATACCGTATGCATTTAAGGGTTAAGTACCTAATAGGTAATGGGTCAGTAGGTCTCATCTTCTCCTTTTTTCTTCGATCATAATATGCCAGCCATGACTACAATTATGAAACGTTTAGTTTACGATGAGATCTATTGCGATCCTGTATAGAAATATCTCAGCCTTATTTAGGCTACATACGCGCTAGGCGGCCAGTGAGATCTATGACAGCAAAACTTTTCAGTTAGGTACTTATAACCAAAACCTTTGTAGGCTAGGCACTAGGCGGCCAGTGAGATCTAGCTGTCGTTCATAAATATTGAATATCGCACGCATCTAACGAAATCAGGGGGTTTACTATATGACATACTGAAGCAGTTCAGTTTGGTTTGAGAGAAAGGGACAAAGACGTATATAACTGCTATAGCTCTATCCCTTTCTGTCAAACTTAACTGAACTGCTTTAGTATGTCATAGAATATAACCCTCCCGATGTCGTTAGGTGCGTGCGATATTCAATATTTATGAACAACAGCTAGATCTCACTGGCCGCCTAGTGCCTAGCCTACAAAGGTTTTGGTTATAAGTAACTGAAAAGTTTAGCTGTATATAGACAAAGTAATTTTACCGCATAACCTATTCGTTTGGTTACAAGCAGACAAAGCACATTGTTAAAGCTAATGAAACAATTTGGTTATGAGTAACTGAAAAGTTTAGCTGTATATAGACAAAGTAATTTTACCACATAACCTAATTGTTTGGTTACTCGCAGACAAAGCACTTTGTTAAAGCTAATGAAACTATTTGATTTTAAGTAACTGTACAGTTTTGCTGTATATGAACAACGCAGTTTTGCCACATAACCCACTCGTTTGGTTACATGCAGGCAAAGCACATTGTTAAAGCTAATGAAACAATTTAGTAATAAGTAACAAAATAGTTTTTCTGTATAGGAACAAAGTAATTATGCCATATAACCTAATTATTTGGTTACTTGCAGATAAAGCACTTTGTTATAACTTATTGAACGATTCGGGTATAACAACATTTTTATTTGATTACATATAATGAGAAAGCTATTTTAGTCATTACTGAACGGCTTGGTTAGGTACAATACATCAATTCACTAAAGTAAGTTGAAAATACAGTAAGGTTTAGACAAACAGTTAATCTGTTGTCAGCATACGGTATGTCTATATGTTAAAAAAATATTACTTAAAATAAACAAACCTTTTCACAAGATATAGCTAATATTGTGAAACAATATACAACACAATTGATGGGTTAAAAAAATAACTCAACTGATTTTGGTAATATATTACCATAGTTTTGTAGTCACTTTTTTTAAGTTATAGGTAGACGAAAGTGCAGTTACATTTAACAAACCTTTTTTTTCAGTGCACTAACACCGTCTATATAACATCCTGCATGCGTGCTGCTGAGACCAGCTATCAGCTCATCCACGTACAGGTTGAACAGTCTGGGAGACGTAATACCGCCCTGTCTCACACCACACTCGAGCTTATATTCAGACGACAGCTTATCTGCCCATCTCACTTGATTCGTTTGGTTCAAATACCAGTACTCAAGGATTTTAACACATTCATCCGGCATGCCTGTCTTACTCAGTTTCCGCCATAGAATGTCATAATTAACGCGGTCAAAAGCCTTGGATAAATCGAGAAAACAGGCATACACGGGTGTTTTCCTTGCAGTATAATACCCGACAGTATGTTTTAGACAGAGTATAGCACTCTCTGTTGACAGTCCTGCCCTAAAGCCAAACTGCGCGTCATGTAACTTCAGGTGCTTTTCTAAAAGAGAATTCAACATACTGTCGAGGATTTTTGCAGTAGTCGTCGCAAGTGAGATGGGTCGATAGTTACTCTTATCAGAGAGGTCGCCCGTCCTATTTTTTACTATAGGAATAACGACTGTCTTCATCAACGATACGGGTAGGTACGAGTGGCACAGACATAGATTAAGAAACATCGCAAGTACCCTTGGCAGATGGACACCCGCATTCCTAAAGTGCTCGATACAGAGACCGTCGTGACCGGGCGATTTCCCTCTTTGCATTTTCCTGATTGTTCGTTCCACGTCTTGCGCAGTAAAATAAACGCTTCGCCCAGCCCCGTCGGTCCCTACATCAGCAGCCAAAATACGCCTGCGACACAGGCCGAGGCTTGACTGCAAAATGTCGCCTAAATAGCTCGGCAATGTCTCCGTGGTCGACCTGCTCCTCGACACTTACAGGCAGGCCCGGCCTCATATCCATGCTCTACACGTTTAACTACATAACATTAATTAAAGTTTAACTGTCGTGTACGAAGCGTAACGTACTACGTGTCACGTAGTTCATGCAAATATACAGTATTGTATTTCATGGGAGTTATCATAATTGGTTCTGCCATTTAAACGTGAAGAAGTAACAAACATACACACACTCACAAGGCGTGATTGGATTGTTTAAGATGGATGATAATAAATTATGTATATAGGTATGCCAACATGTATATGTTGTACGCCTGATGGTCTGGTGATTTTGTGTTATGTAACTCAACCTGCAAATGTAACCCCATCTCCCACATACATCGAATAAATCATTCAATCATTCATTCATTCAAATCATTCGCCTTTGTAATATGTGATTTATTTAATGAAACGTCAAAAAAGGAAACACAAAGAAACTACCATGAAACTACTACGACCCTATTGTCAGGAGCAGTCGGACTCGCGCACCGAGAGTTGCGTACAACTAAATAATTTTTAACTATTTTGTTTTCTGTATTTGTTGTTATAGCGGCAACAGAAACACATCATCTGTGAACATTTCAACTGTCTAGCTGTCAAGGTTTATGAGATACAGCCTGGTGACAGACGGACGTACAGCGGAGGTTTTTAGCAAAACATCATACCCTTTGGTAAAAACGGGACTCTACCCGGGTACGGAACCCTAAAAAGCTAAAATCAAAATAAACTAAAACTTTATGAAATTGCTCCTTTGCAGCATGTTACTGTTGTTGTTGTGTTGATCGCCAAGATGATCTATAGCAGCAAACTCCCAACACGTAGGATTGATAGGGCATCAACTCTACTACACGTGCAAAAGAGAGTTTAAAACTAAATCTGGCTTAGCTAGCCATATCGGAGCCCACAATAGACAAAGCCCAGAGTTCTTGCATTGGGTCGCCGTCGTCGAAATCGATGAGGACTATAGATATAATTACGTCAGAATTCCAAAGTAATCAGCAAGCTAAATTACCTGCACTTACTTACAAGTGAAGTCATGCTAGGTATAATTTGAGATACAATGCTCCGGTCACGGAAATTGCAGGATGTTAACTTTACGGCAATTATTTTACGACGGAGTTACCTGAGATAAGTGTGAGGTACAGTCGCCATTAGATACCGCGGCAAATAGCGCGTTCACAATAACACATTACTGCAGACGCCAAGAAAGAAGGGCTTGCAGGGTTCGTATCAATATCCGACCTCCCTACGATCGGCCGTCTATAACTACTCAACTGGCAAGCCCTTCTTACCAAGCGTTTGCAGTATTCACTACATAAAACAAAGTAGCTTCCTGTCTATCCCTATTGTATGTTTAAATCTTTAAAACTACGCAACGGAATTTGATGCGGTTTTTTTTAATAGACAGAGTAATTCAAGAGGAAGGTTTATATGTATGATACATGCATAATTTATCAGCATTGCATCCGTGCGAAGCCGGGGCGGGTCGCTAGTGTACTATAAGAGTCTCAGCAGTTACTTATTTTAAAGGCATTTTAGTACCTTGTATAATCGGAATGTCTCTATTAATAACCCATCCACACAAGCAAACTACGGATAAATATACGTCTGGTACACTAACTGCCGAGTTTCACGCGAGAATAATTCATTCGTTTTCACCTTCGTGACTGGTCTCACTCCGCTGGTCGCCGGTAGATGGCGCTGATACTTACACTGAGCCATATTTTTAGGGTTCCGTGCCTAAAGGGTGAAAACGGGACCCTATTAGACTCCGCTGTCAGTCTGTCACCAGGCTGTATCTCATAAACCGTGATAGCTAGATAGTTGAAGTATTTCTGTTGCTGCTACAACAACAAATACTAAAAATAGAATAAAAAGCTGTGGGAGTACGCTGTTTTCTTTTCCGTATAGATGGTATAAGAAAATAGGGGGGGGGGGGTAATTGTGCATTATGCATTTTAAACTTAGACAACATATCAAAAATTTAAACTACCGGACCGCTTTTAAGATCTCCACTAGACTTTAGTCTATATTCACCGAACTATTGGGAGACTTTCACTTGAAAATGTGAAGAAAAGTAAGTAGTAAATTAAATAAAACAATATTCACATGAAAAAATAATTTTATTTGGCGACAATTCGAAAAGGAACATTCAATTCTTGTACAATTATCTCTTAATCTTATTAATTAATACTTAATATTTAAAAATGCGTTCGTATCAAAAATACTTAATAATAACAACGGGCTCTTATCAATTCGATTATTCTAACAGTTAATTTCCAAAAATAGACATACCTTTTTTATTATAAATATTCATGAATCCTTATTTAAAAGCAACACTTTTTTTATACTAAGAAAACACGGATTGGATTTTTAATTTGGTAATGTCAAAACTTAACTGTAAGAAAAATTACGATTAGATTTAAAATGTACTTGAATTTGTATTTTATTATTATTTTGAACAATTCAACGTAACTCTTAACAGTTAACAATCTTACATATAACATTAATTATAATAAAGCTCAAGTGACAATGTCGGACAAAAAATAAAAAATATACCAGTATTTACTCACATTTGTATGTCTCTAATGTCCTTAAACTTTAAGAACACCCCTTTTATAAGTCAGTAAGAAAGATCCAAGCATATTTCAATAACATTATTAACTATATCATTGATTTAATCTTACACGATTTACATACAATTTCATAACAAAACGGGAATTCATCGCATTTTAAAAAATTAAATAATAGTATTTTATGCAACCGATGCATAATGAAGGTTCTTAAAGTCGAGTACCACGTTTAGGCCACGGGGCTTGCAGAGTAGCCTAAGTAAGGTACGAGATTTTAAGACCTAATTGTGTAACTATTGCATACAATATTTTTTATACGAGCAAAACGCAGAAAAATATTTGTTACTTTTATCGTCGTTCTAATATAATTTACCTACAGATTAAAAAGAAAAAAAACATTATCGCGATGGATATTGTAAACCAATCAGGGAATAGTAGGGAGTATTTTTTGTATCAAATATGATGATGTTCTCTTTTTGAAATTCATTACAGTTGAGTAGTCGTATGAAATATCAGCACTCAGTTATTTCAGTTATTAGCGGGTACCATAGAGTATAGAATTTTGGTACAAGTTTAAAAAGTGCGTTGTTGTGAATTTGTCTGCGAAATTATAATTTACATACTTATAGTACGCGAGTATATAAATTCCTTAGCGATCAATTCCTGTTTTGTTATTAAATTATTATAATGTATGAAAAATGTAATGTCTTATTATTTTCAATTTTGTACTATTGATACAAAGATTAAAGTACAAAGAAAAAATAAAAGCGTAATCTGGCGGAAGAAACCGGGTATCGAACCCGGTACCTCTGAATTACCGGTTCAACTTTTCCACCACCCTAACGCCAAACAATTTTCGAATTTTTCCTTATGTGTTTTCAGTGTCGATCTTTGTCCTGGTCTCTCCCGCCATGTTCCGCCATCTTTGTATCAATGGTATAATAATCATTGTTCAACTGGTTATTTAGAGACATTGTCACTTCACGCCAGGATTACAGGCATACAATGATGAACATTACGTGAGAGGTTCGTCAGTGAAGTAAGGATGCTCCAGGCAATCCAGGGCGGTCAGTCTCTTAGCTGGATCGAATACCAGCATGCGCTGAAAAAAAAAAAGAAACTGAAATATTTTCAGGGTACAATGTTACACAAATCGATCTAAACAGACGCACGTACGCTCGCACGCACGCACACACCACACACACGCGCGCAACACACACGCACGCAGCAAGCACACACACACGCGCGAACGCACACAGACACACACACACACACACGCACACACGCACAATTTTTTTTTTCATGTATTGACTAGTTCCAATATGTTAGTTTTAGTTCAACTCGACTGTTAGTATGTTTTTTCTTTGTTTTGCAGCCGACACAAACAAAGGGCTCAGTCCGAAAGCCAACGCTGGACTTTTTGCCCAGCACACGCTGAGACCGAGACCCATTGCCTATTGTTTTTGTATATATTGTTAGTTGTTATCTTTCTGGCTCTCTCTGTTTTGTAACTGTATGCCGTGCCCGCCTGATAAACCACGGGCGGTAATTTGTAAAGCCCCAGATCGCGTATTTATGGCCCTCACTCTCAATCTTCGCACAAACACCTGCGATCTGGGACATTAACGAATTCACTGCCCTAGATATAGAATAGAATAGAATACTCTTTATTGCACACCTCAAGCAGAAAGAAATACAAATACAAATGACACTTAACATTACAATAGAGGCAAACAATATGCGATCTTATCGCTAAAAAGCGATCTATTCCAGACAACCTTTGGGTAGCGGATAGATATTATTTATTTATTATTTATTTTAAACTTTATTGCACAAAACAAAAGTCAATACAAATGGCGGACTTAATGCAAATGGCATTCTCTACCAGTCAACCATAGGGCCAAACAGAGATACTAGAAGTGGGTGCAAATCAGAAATCTGATGGTACAGAGAGGATCTAGAGTACAAGTAAATACAAAATATTATATTACTGTTTATACAAAAATACATATACCTACATTTACACACTATAATATAATAAATATACAGATATATACATAATATAATATATATATAAATATATACGAAAGTCTACAACATGGGATGATGGATGAACTATTCGAGCTCTTGTTCCAGCAGATGCTTACGCAGCATACACTTGAAAGCTACCTTGCTTGGGGCTTGTCTGATAGAGAGAGGGAGTGAATTCCAGAGACGGCATGCCTGAACGGCGAAAGAATTAGACATAAAACCAGTATGGTGCGAAGGAATGGAAAGTTTGAGAGTTCGAGAGGAACGAAGTTCACAGCCTGGACGGGGAGTTTGAAAAATGAATTTACTTTTGAGATATCCTGGTGTAGAAGGCTCGAACAGGATAGAAAACAGACAGCAAAGGATCCTGAGGGATCTGCGACTACGAATAGGAAGCCAGTTAAGCTGACGGCGAAATAATGAAACATGATCGTATTTTCGAAGTCCGAAAATGAACCGTATACCATTATTAAGAAGACGATCAAGTTTGTTGAGGGACTCTTGTGTGATGTTCGTGAGGCACACATCAGCATAATCAATAAGAGGTAACACCAACGCCTGCACAAGTAACTTTTTGGTACTTACTGGAAGAAAGTTTTTAAATTTATAAAGGTTGCGCAACGTACCAGTGACCTTCCGACTTACCTCCGAAAGTTGACCATTCCATGCCAGGTTAGAGTCTAACACTAAACCGAGATTCTTTACCTGCTTGGAGAGGGGAATGTGCTCACCATCGAAGAGGATCGGAGCAACAGAGGTGGCTGGGAGCTTAGAAAGTTGCCGCTGACTGCCCAAAATTATAGCCTGGCATTTAGTGGGATTAACACAAATGCCAAATCTACTAGACCAATCAGCGATGTGGTTCAGATCATCGTTAATCAGAGAGATAGCAGAGTTAATGTCACTGACGTCTGCTTGGGAATAAATTTGTAAGTCGTCAGCATACAAATGGTAAGAACTGAGAAGATTAGTCGTTATAAGGTTGATGAAGACAGAAAACAGCAGGGGAGATAGAATACCACCTTGGGGCACTCCAGTATTTAGATCGCACCAATCAGATAATGACCGTTTGCCTTTTACAGCCTGGGTACGGTTCGAGAGATAAGTCGAAAACCACTCAGTTGCACTAGACGATACCCGCAAGTGCCTTAGAATCGCAAGGAGTAGATCATGGTCAACCGCGTTAAAAGCGTTTGAAAAATCGATGAGCACCAACACTGTAACCTTGGTTGATTCCATGCCATGTCTAACGTCTTCGATGACATTAAGGAGAGCAGTAGTGGTGCTATGTCCAGAGCGGAAGCCAGATTGAAAAGGAGATAGTAGTACATTACGATTAATAAAACTAGATAATTGTCTGTGAGCAACTGCCTCGAGAATTTTGGAGAGAAATGGAAGAATTGAAATGGGACGAAAGTGATTGAGAGCACTGGGGTTTGAAACTTTAGGGAGAGGGATTACAAAGGCCTTACGCCAACAGGATGGAAATACCCCAGAGAGCAATGAAGTATTGACAATGTGAGACACAATAGGCAAAATGCAGTCTAGAATGAGAATGATCATGATTCTACTCACATTATCATGTCCGACAGCCTTGGACTTGATTGACATGACGACTTTGCGGATATCCTCGTCATTAACTGGGGTGAAAGTAAATGGCACAATATCGGTATAAGGAAGCGAAGCAATAAAAGATAGAGTTTCTAATTTAGTAACGGGATTGAGAGGAGAAGATTTAGAGAAGTGTGTATTTAGTTCGTTAAGAGAAAAAGTAAATATATCAACTTCAGACTTGGGTAAGCCGACACCAAGAGATTTCAAAAATTTCCATGTATCGGCTGGAGAGGACGTAGAGATATTCTCGTGAATATAGCGACGCTTCGCAGCTCTTACCATCTGATTGCAACGATTTCTGGCAGTTTTAAAATATGATAGATATGTAATGTACTATTACTTACCCTTATGAGATCCAAGGCGTGGGGGTGTATCCTGGGCAGGATGTCCGCCAGATCTTGCGGGGGATATTCTGGGAAGCTGTCGGCTACTATGGAGACATTCTCTGGCCACTCTTCTCTGGGTGGTCGACCAATCAGTCTGAAATTTCAAATAAAATGATTAAAACAATATTTTAATTAATCTAGCTTGAGGGTCTTGTCGAGCTTACAGAGCGAGAAGGATCAACTTTGGCATATTATTGCGCGTCTCAGTTAGGCTTGTCTGAAGTGGTAGTATATCATGGACTTGATTATGCACACCAAGTATACAGTAGTGACAGTAGTTAAATATCGACTAGTGACTCTAAAACATCATATCCAATTATTTGCATGTCTATCTTTTTTACACAAACCAACACAGATACACGGCACGCTGTTCTACACATATCCTGATCTGGATCCACGGAAGTTCAGCGTCGTGGTGCTCAAGAGTGCTATGACATACGCTGAGTGGACTCCATTTTCGCAACCAGAACACCGATTAGCTCATAGAATTACTATAGAAGTATAGATTTTAAGTTTTTAATTTAGAAAATGTAATTCAATTATTTAAATGTAAAATTTAAATGTAATTGGTTTGCAAAATAAATGTATCTTCTTCTTCTATAACTTTTCTGGATGGTGTCCACAAGGTGGAATGATAATCTAGTACCAATATATAACTACGCCAAAGGTTGTCTGGAAGAGATCGCTCTTTAGCGATAAGACCGCATGTTGCCTACCGTTATTAAAATTATTGATACTGTTCAATTTGTAAACTTTTTTGGTGTGCAATAAAGTATTTTGTATTGTATTGTACGCTGGCTCAGCGACCCAAAATGAGTCTTGGCGTCCGACACAAGAGCTCGCCACTTTACCCGATCCTGCGTAATCTCTCGGTACCGATATATATGTATAGTAAAATAAAATTCTAGATTAGTATTAAAAACCGGTCATGTGCGAGTCGGACTCACGCACCGAGGGTTCCGTACAAACACTTTCCATCCTTAAGTGGTTAAGTTAAGTTTGCACCTGGTATGTATAGCGCCCCATACAAATGAGGTGCAAAGTTAACGCAACCATAACGTTTGTTGTATGGGAGCCCCCCTTAAATATTTATTTTATTTTATTTTTAGTATTTGTTGTTATAGCAGCAATAGTACATCATCTGTGAAAATTTCAACTGTCTAGCTATCACCGTTCTTGAGATACAGCCTGGTGACAGACGGACGGACGGACGGACGGACAGCGAAGTCTCAGTAATAGGGTCCCGTTTTTACCCTTTGGGTACGGAACCCTAAAAAATCAGCTTTCTATGAGAGGGGAGAGGGGCCATGATTTCAGGAAAAATCTTAATAGCGTGATGCGGGATCGTCATTTGTTTTGTATGGGCGCGCGGCGCCATGCCAGCCTGGCGCTATCTGTTTGCATAATTTCCTTATTCCTCTCACCACGCCGAAACGGCTGGACGGATTTAAACCAATTTCGGTACAGGGATAGCTGGACATCCAAAGATGGTTATAGGATACTTTTTATTGACTACGGTCTAAAAAAACTACGCGTACGAATTTGCGGGTGCCTTGTAATGTACTTATATATGTTTAGTTCTAAGAATGTCTCACTGCTGGGCAAAGGCCTCTTTCCTTGATTTCCATGCCTGATCACCTCCTGCTCCGGGCAGCCTCTGAGGAACGTGTCCGTAACGTTGCCCCTCTTATAGCACCCACATAGTGGATACGCTGATACCAATATAAATGAGTGAAATACACCATTTCAATTCATGTTACCAATTTGCCACGAGCTTTAAACTTAACCTCAAAATCCTAGGCCAAAATTCTAAAAGTTCTAGAGCAGATAGGTCACAATCACCCCATCTAATTGTCAGCAATTCTACACCTAACCCCAGAATCTTAGCCATAAACTCCAAAGTTTCTTCTAGAAACTTTGCAGTACATGGCTTCATCCCATATAATAGCCACCTGTTCTAAACCTAACCTCAACATTTCAGACCAAAACTCCAAACTTCCTAGAAGAAACCAGTGACACTGAAACCAGTGGAGCCATTGACTCACTTGATTATACAGTGTAGCTGGTCAGAATCAGAAGCACCAGGTAGCAGCGGGGCACGAGAATGGTGTTGGGCTAGGACACAGCCCGGAGACCAGATATACACCGGTGTTGTAGGAGACTCCGAGGAAGACTTCTAGGGGCTGCTGGAGAGGCTTTCGAGAACAGACCAGTGACTCCTATGTAGAAAATATAGAAACCCTACATAACTGCTAGCAGTTCCTCGTCAGACTCCAAAACCTCAAACCCAAAACTCTTAACTTTCTTTAAGAAACCAGTCACAACTAACCTGAATATGCAGTGTAGCTGGTCAGAGTCAGAAGCGCCAGGCAGCAGCGGGGCTCGGGAGTGGAGCTGGGCGAGCACGCAGCCCGCAGACCAGATATCTACACTGGTGTTGTAGGATACTCCGAGGAAGACTTCTAGAGAGGCTTTCGAGAACAGACCAGTCACTCCTATGTAGAAAATATAGAAACCCTATATAACTGCTAGCAGTTCTTCGTCAAACACCAAAACCTCAACCCAAAACTCTTAACTTTCTAGAAGAAACCAGTCACAACTGACCTGAATATGCAATGTAGCTGGTCAGAGTCAGAAGCGCCAGGCAGCAGCGGGGCTCGGGGGTGGAGCTGGGCGAGCACGCAGCCCGACCGACATATAGGAAAGTCAACCAGCTGTGTACCCTGAGAACTTCAAGTAACCAGCGTTCCGTCACAGTTTGTAACTTTTTGGAGAATCTTCAGGCTTCAAAAATTTCCCAACAAAATGTAGGTCAGGATCTAGTGATTTCACCACAAGAAAACAGGGCAAACGACACCATAATATTCGGACATTTTAACGAACAGACCATAGGTGCATCTACTCCGTTAAAAACTAGTAGGCGTACTGGATCGCCACTAAGACTTAAACAGGATATATCGTTAAAAGAAACTCAACTATCGGATCGGCGACGACAAAGTGATGACACACAGCTGCCACGAAAAATTTGTATTATAAGCAGCAACAATAAGAATGCAATTCTCAGGCAGGCCCAAAATACCTTCGGAGCGGACAAATTATGTCATTATATCAAGACTCGCGGAGGAACATCACGCCTGTTGGAGGGGATTGACATAATTTTGAAAGATTTTACCTTGAAGGATTACTGTTTAATTTTTATTGGAAATGAGGAATTTAACTACACACACGACTACCAAAAAATTGTAGATTCAATTAGGGAAAAACTTATGCCCATAAAACATACAAATATTATTATTTGTACTCCTACTTTTAAGCTAAAACAATATTGTCATTTGTTTAACAGACGGGTTGAGCATTTTAACGAACTACTGTATAGGGATATGGTTATGTATGAATATGCGTTCCTATTGGATTCAAGTAGAAACCTTCCATACACAAGAAACATGTTCTGGAAAAATAGTGGGCTCATAAACAATAAAGCCTTGTCTATTATTTTTATGGACATAGAATATTATATAACCGAAATTGAACGTTGCAATAATTGTGAACAGCCATATGCAAATATGTTGAGTATTGATTTAATAGATTCCAGGTTAAACTCAGACTTAAATCAACTATCTAATAACAATATTTTTTTAGACCAGAGCCGCACCCGGAATCTATTAAAAACTAACTAACTATGTTGGCTCAGTGACCCAACAGGATCTTAGCCTCCGAAACGAGAGTACGCCACTTGTCCCGATCCTGCGCAGTTTCCTGCCAGTTTTCGGCTTGGAGCTTACGCAGATCCACCTCCACCACGTCTCCCCAGCGATACCTGGGACGACCAACCGGACGTCGACCGGTTGGTTGCCCCAAGTGTGCTCTTTTTGCCGCGCGATCCTCTTCCATTCTTTGTAGGTGACCGAGCCAGCGAAGTCTATGGGACTTTGTCTCTCCGATAATGTTCGGCTCGGCCACCAGCTCCTCAATCTCGGCATTCGTTCGGATCCGCCACGTCCCATCATTCCTCTTAGTAGGCCCCAGGATCTTCCGAAGCACTTTGCGTTCTGCTACCGGGAGCTGACTTTCCTCCTTAAGGGTCAGTGTCCAAGCTTCACAGCCATACATGAGGATGGGTCTCATGACAGTCTTATAAATCCGTATTTTTGTATTCTTGTAAGATTAGGACTAATATGAAGAAATATCTAATTTTTTATCAAATAATCAAGTTTACTGATATAAAAGTTGAAATTATAGGAAAAATTAAAGCAATTTCAACATCAAAAATTAAAAAAATAACTGTAATTAAAAAAAAATGTAATGAGAAGGGAATTCGGGCTGAAGAACTTGGGTCAAACCCACATTCAAAGGGGGATGATTTTTCTCGGTCAATAAATGATTTTTTAGATAAAATTATTGAGATAAATATTATAATATTTGATAAAACAATAAAAATAATAGAAATTAATATTATTATAATAATTATTTATATTAATAAAAATTAAACTTTTTGATTGGAAGTCAAATATACTAAATATATTATATAAATAGTTAATTTCCTCATCAGTAGATAGAAATATAAAGAAATAATCATACTACATCTACAAAATGTCAATATCAAGCAGCTGCTTCAAATCCAAAATGATGATTTCTAGAAAAATGGTTATTAATATGTCGTATCAAACAAATAAGTAGGAAAATTGTTCCGATTATAACATGAAGACCATGAAATCCTGTTGCTATAAAAAATGTTGATCCATAAATTCTATTTGCGATGGTGAAAGGTGCTTCGATATATTCATATGCTTGAAGAATTGTGAAGTAAATACCTAATATTACTGTTATAAAAAGACCCCTTAAAACGCCTAAACGCCTTAGAAAAATCTCGTATGGAATTATGTCTATTTTATCAGAATTTATGTGGTATTTCTAACAAGAAGGATGAATTGGAACTGTATCTTGATAATCTCTCTCACATTATTCACTATGTTTGTATAAGTGAACATTTCCTGAATACTATCTCGGCCCCCCTTTTTAGCCTCGCGGGACATAAACTTGCAGTGTTTAATACCAGATCAAATAAAAAAAGGGGAGGCTCACTAATCTTAGGTCATAGAGATAGGCAGGCCATAGAACTCTCAATTTGTAGGGAATTATACAAAGATGAATATTTTGAGGTCTGTGGTGTCAAAGATTTAAACACAAATGTTAACATTATTTGTTGCTATCGTAACCCAGTCGATGCCAATTTCGATATCTTTATAAATTTGCTCGAGCAACTGCTGGAACACTTCTTTAGCAAAAAGTGCATCATCTGTGGTGATTTCAACGTCAACCTGTTGAAAGAGGACAAGTAAACGTTAGAGTTCTTGTCACTACTTACTTCTTACAATTTTAGGCACCTTGTTGAAACAGCAACCTTCATTCGTAATGATACTCAGTCATGCTTGGACAATGTTTTGACTAATCTACCTGACTCATGCGTATCCTATCCGCTAGTGGATCATAATGGACTAGCTGATGGGCACGCTGGAATTCACTGCACCTTAACGGTAGACGAAAATAGCAAGTCCCACAACAACCGATCAGCATGGAAGACAGTTAGGAAAATTAACGAAATTGGTAAACAGAAATTTCGTAATAAAATAATGTGCGAAAACTGGGTAAACATAGGTGTAAATACTTTTATTCTGAAATTTAATAAGATCTTTAAAGACAGTTTCAAAAAAGTTAAAATCAAATTGTCCCCCAGCTCAAGTGGTACCATAAAATGGGTAACTAAAGGGATTAGAGTCTCTAGTACTATGAAACGTGTCCTTACAACATACAAAAATGGTAGTTCTCCATCGATCCATAGCTATAGGAGAAAATATGTTAATATTTTTAAAAGGGTCGTAAGAAATGCTAAACGACTCGCAGTTCAGTCTCAAATCGAAAAGGCAAAAGATTCCTCAAAGGAAATATGGCGGATTGTCCAAAAGCATCGGAACAAGGTGAAAGAAAAATCTAACGATAACATGCTCTTGAAAATAGATCAGGATAACGGTGTATGCAAAATTGTTAATTTACCTGACAAAGTGTGTTCAGTTCTTTTAGATAGATTAACACAAAGAAATGACACGCGTGACCTTCCTGATAAAGCCATCTCTTTGTTATTAGCACATGTTACAAGAGTACAAAATGATATGATGTTTGATCCAGTAAATCCGGTTGAAATCAGGTTCATAGTAAAAAATCTTAAACCGAAGGTCTCATGTGGGTATGATGAGATCCCAATTGTAGTCATAAAGGAGAATATTGATATTCTCGCAGAACCTTTAACGTACTTTTTCAATGAATGTATCGAAACTGGTACATTTCCAGATCAATTTAAAATAGCAAAAGTCATACCGGTTCACAAAAAAGGTGCCAAATGGGACCCGAAAAATTATAGGCCAATTTCTTTTCTTCCCGCACTCTCTAAAATCCTGGAGACGCTTATGAAAGACAGATTGATGAAGCACCTCCACATGTATAACATACTTAACAAAAGACAGTTTGGTTATCAAAGAAGCAGGGGCACAAACGAAGCAATCACGACCCTAATTGAGGATATAGTCGGTGAACTCAACTCTAAAAAGAAGGTAGCGGGGTTGTTTTTAGACCTAAGCTCAGCTTTTGACACGGTTGACCACAGCATTTTGCTATCAAAGTTAGAGCATTACGGAATTAGAGGTAACGTGCTGACTCTCTTTCGATCTTATCTCACAAACAGGAAACAGTTTGTTGAGATAAGGTGGATGGAGGATAGAAACGAAAGAACGTATAACTCAAAACTGGCCACACTTTCTAGAGGAGTTCCACAAGGCTCTATATTAGGTCCTATATTTTTTATAATTTTTATAAATGACATCATAAATTACATATATCACTCTGTACCGGACACTCAACTAGTTATCTTTGCTGACGATACAAACGCTATTATATCCGCAGAAAACATCGTGCAATTAAACTACCGAGTGAATGAAGTGTTGAAGTTCTTTCAATCATGGTTTAGTGTAAATAGGTTAAAATTTAACTATGACAAAACTCACGCATTACTCTTCAAAACTACTGCAAGTAATAAAGATGCTCTGCAAGTCATTACGAATGCAGCCAGTCAAATTGAGTCAACTGTTTTGAGTCAAGTAGATTCCGTAAAATTTCTTGGTGTACATATAGACTCCAAGTTAAATTGGAAAAACGAACTGGTAGCTGTCGTTAACTCAGTAAGTTCCGCTTGCTATGCTCTCAGAAGCCTTCGAGATGAGGCAAAACTGGTTCAACTCAAAATGGTGTACCACGCTTTGGTTGAATCCAAACTTAGGTATAGCATAAAGTTCTGGGGCAACAGCTATAAGTATAACATAAATGCAGCTTTTGTGGCACAAAAAAGGGCAATTAGGATCATGGCCAAAATACCTCAAATGACTTCATGCAAGACTTATTTCTTAGAATTTGAAATCCTCACTGTGCCTAGTTTGTATATTTTTGTAGTCCTCAGCGATCTAATAAAGCGTCTTCCAAACATTGAAACTCCAGAAGAAAGAACAAAACGTCTGGAGACAAGGAGAAAGAACCCGCCACATCTGGCTACAAACGCTAGGCTCAAAGTAGTTAAGCATTCTGCAGGTTACCAGGAAATTTCATTGTACAATAAGTTGCCGGTTGAGTTGAAGGTACTGTCGAGCGCAAACCTGTTTAAAAATAGGCTTAAATCATTTTTGCTAAGGAAGTGTTTTTATTCAGTTGAAGAATTTTTGACCGACTCATAACAAAAGCAAAAAGCACTGGCATTACTGGTATATATATACATTAATTGAAGTACAAATTTTGATTTGAATTTTAAATAGTTTTTAATGGGATTGATCATTTGAATATTAATAGCTTTAGTGAATTAATTGACATTGTCTATAATTATTTACCAATTGTTTTTATTTAATGTGGATTTGTAGTTATAAGTTTATATTTCAAATGCAATGTATATTGTGAAATTGAATAAATAAATGAAATGAATAAAAAATGAAATGCCCGCAGACCAGATATCTACACTGGTGTTGTAGGATACTCCGAGGAAGACTTATAGAGGCTGCTGGAGAGGTTTTCAAGAACAGACCAGTCACTCCTATGCAGACTATATAGACGCCCTACATAACTGCTAGCAGTTCTTCGTCAAACACCAAAACCTCAACCCAAATCTCTTAAATTTCTTTAAGAAACCAGTCACAACTAACCTGAATATGCAGTGTAGCTGGTCAGAGTCAGAAGCGCCAGGCAGCAGCGGGGCTCGGGAGTGGAGCTGGGCGAGCACGCAGCCCGGAGACCAGATATCTACACTGGTGTTGTAGGATACTCCGAGGAAGACTTATAGAGGCTGCTGGAGAGGTTTTCAAGAACAGACCAGTCACTCCTATGCAGACTATATAGAAGCCCTACATAACTGCTAGCAGTTCTTCGTCAAACATCAAAACCTCAACCCAAATCTCTTAAATTTCTTTAAGAAACCAGTCACACAACTAACATGAATATGTTCAATTCAATTCAATTCATTTATTTGGCCAAGCAACAAAAAACGTTACATTTAGCAAGTCAAGTTACAGAAAAACATGCATTATTAACTAAACTAAATGAGGTAAATGGTACTATACTATACAATGTTAAAAATAAATAATTTCCAGGAGTCTAAATATACAAATTAGCTAAGCCTATTTCACAAATATGATTTTTCCTTTTTTTAACTTATCACAAAATTCATTTATCGAGTAAAATGGATTACATTGAAAAAATTGTTTGAGTTTACGTTTAAACTCGAGGTACGGCATATTCATTATATGGGATGGTAGCAGATTATACAGCGTAATTTTGAGCGGAAGGCCTTGCTTAAATGTTTTGACTAACTTCGTTGGAGGGACACAGAGTTTATGCCTATTGCGTGTGTTATAATTGTGTATGTGTTTTCTTGTTTTTAAGTTAATTCTATCTCTATGAATTTCCAATAAGCTTTTAAAAATAAATAATGAAATAACGGTCATTATATGGCCTTTTACAAAGTACTCCCTTGCAGAATTATCTTTTCGTAGGCCGTATAAGATTCTGATGGCTCGTTTCTGAGCTACAAGAATACTTTGTATTCCCACCGCATTACCCCAGGTGGTTATCGCATAATTGAGGTGAGCATGGACTAGAGCATAGTAAGCATTGAGTAGAGAATGTCTATTAATAAGAGGTTTAAGTTTAAAGAGAGCATAGTTACCAGAAGCTATTTTATTACAAATTTTGTCAATATGTAGCGAGTGGCTTAATCTATTGTCAATTTGATAACCTAAAAATATTGTGTTTGTTACGCTATTTAATCCTAAGTCACTATTGTTAGAATTGTCAGTTTTATTTTTATTATTATATGTTATTAATGTCGTCTTATTGGTGTTTAAAATAATCCCGTTAGCGTTAAACCAATCTTTGAGCGTAGCCATAACATTCTCAATTTTCTGCCTTAGTATATCAATATCTTTATCACTAAGTCCTACGTGTGTGTCGTCAGCGAACAATGTAACCAAAGCATAATCAGGCAGGCATTTAGGTAAGTCGTTTATGTAAATTAAAAACAAAACTGGCCCCAAAATAGATCCTTGTGGGACACCAATATTAATATTCTTCTCGCAAGAGTATACGCCATTTACATAAACCTTTTGACTTCTATTGCAGAGATAGCTCTTAACTATGTTAAGTTCATTGGCTTCAAACCCGTAATGCTGAAGTTTTTCTAAGAGGATTTCATGGCGGATACAGTCAAATGCTTTTGACAAGTCACAGAAAATACTTGAGCATTTCTGAGAGCCATCCAAAGCCTTAAGAACAAAGTCAATTACTTTACGTAACACCATGTCAGTCGATTTGCCCTTTTGAAACCCAAATTGATTAGAATCGAATAAACTATTCTGTTCAAAATATTCAACGATTTTGTTTTTAATTATGGATTCTAATATTTTTGATACAGCAGGTAGAATACATATGGGTCTATAGTTATTGGGGTCTTCTAATGCGTCTTTTTTATATAGAGGGATAACTTTACCTATTTTCAGGCATTGGGGAAATATTCCCTTGTCTAAGCAACTGTTAATTATAATACGTAATAATTCTATTAGGTAGTCATTTTCGATAAAAATCCTTTTGATAAAATTAGCGTCTAGGTTGTACATATCTTTGGAAAATTTGTCTTTAAGTGACCTGATTGTCCTGTTCAATTCAAATCTTGTAACTGGGGAAAATGTTATTCTTCTTTTCGGGCATTCAATTTTGTTTAAAAATTCTTTACACTTTAACTTATTACAATTGAGGTGCCCTGCAATCCTATGAGCTGCAGAAGAAAAGAAAGCGTTAAAAGTGTTTGCTATCTGTTGATTATTTGTTATGCGATCACCATCGACATTAAGTAGTTCTTCAATTATATTTTTTTCTACGTTATGATTTCGATTATGATTTCCTTTATGACTTTCCAAGACTCCTTTACTGTATTTTTGGCTTTGCCTATTCTCTCTGATAAACTAAGTTTTTTGGCTTTATTTATTACTTTACGTAGGATTTTTTTGTAAGTTTTAATTCTTATCTGTCTTTGATCACACGGGGCAAACTGTTGTAATAATTCCATTTTTTGTAAATTAAGTTTTGATATTTCTATACCTTCCGTTTTCCATTTTATACATTTTTTTTTTGATTTATGAACTTTTTGCTTTGGAAATGCTATGTCAAAGTAGTGCGTGATCGCTTCTATTAGTATTTTCATTTTAACATTAGGGTCAGAGTTTAACATAATTTGTTCTAAGAGATTTTTGTCACTAGTTACTAGATAATGAAAATATGTGTAGTTAGACTTGCTCATATGTCTTACTAGGATTGGAGTTTCCTTATAATTATTTTCGCTCTTATTCAGTATTGCTGTTGACAAATATAACATAATTACGTTATGATCAGATAGTTTCGTATTTAAAATAATTGTTTCACAGTGTTGCTCGTCAATTATCAATGCATGTGGCACTTGGTCCCTTTATCCTAGTTGGTTTTGTAATTAAGTATTTACAGTCATAATTTGTTAATACTCTTTTGAACTGTTTGATTTTATTATTCGTTTTTAACATGTCAAGATTAAAATCATTTTTTTGCCTTCCCGGGTGATCTTGCTAAATATAGCAATGATGGTATTCTTAAAGATATAAAAATCATAATCTGGACGGTATACACAAATTATGACCAGTTTTGATGATTTCAATTCAATGGCAGCTATTTCACAGTTCATTTCAAAAGCTAATTTAACAATATCTTTCCTTTCTTTGTATTGTAGCCTATCTTTAACAAAAATTGCTACACCTCCGTGCTTAAAAAAATTCCGATTGTAGTACGACGCAAGTACGAAACCTTCAATTATCACACTATTCATCTGTAGGTCATTAGTCCATGTCTCGGTAAGGCAAAGTATATGCAATGTAGCTGGTCAGAGTCAGAAGCGCCGGGCAGCAGCGGGGCTCGGGAGTGGAGCTGGGCGAGCACGCAGCCCAGAGACCAGATATCTACATTGGTGTTGTAGGATACTCCGAGGAAGACTTATAGAGGCTGCTGGAGAGGTTTTCAAGAACATACCAGTCACTCCTATGCAGACTATATAGAAGCCCTACATAACTGCTAGCAGTTCTTCGTCAAACACCAAAACCTCAACCCAAATCTCTTAAATTTCTTTAAGAAACCAGTCACAACTAACCTGAATATGCAGTGTAGCTGGTCAGAGTCAGAAGCGCCAGGCAGCAGCGGGGCTCGGGAGTGGAGCTGGGCGAGCACGCAGCCCGGAGACCAGATATCTACACTGGTGTTGTAGGATACTCCGAGGAAGACTTATAGAGGCTGCTGGAGAGGTTTTCAAGAACAGACCAGTCACTCCTATGCAGGCTATATAGAAGCCCTACATAACTACTAGCAGTTCTTCGTCAAACTCAAAAACCACAACCCAAAACTCTTAACTTTCTAGAAGAAACCAGTCACAACTGACCTGAATATGCAGTGTAGCTGGTCGGAGTCAGAAGCGCCAGGCAGCAGCGGGGCTCGGGAGTGGAGCTGGGCGAGCACGCAGCCCGCAGACCAGATATCTACACTGGTGTTGTAGGATACTCCGAGGAAGACTTATAGAGGCTGCTGGAGAGGTTTTCAAGAACAGACCAGTCACTCCTATGCAGGCTATATAGAAAAGCCCTACATAACTACTAGCAGTTCTTCGTCAAACTCAAAAACCACAACCCAAAACTCTTAACTTTCTAGAAGAAACCAGTCACAACTGACCTGAATATGCAGTGTAGCTGGTCGGAGTCAGAAGCGCCAGGCAGCAGCGGGGCTCGGGAGTGGAGCTGGGCGAGCACGCAGCCCGCGGACCACACGTCCACGCCGGTGTTGTAGGACACGCCGAGCAAGACCTCGGGGGGCCGGTACCAGAGGGTCACCACCTGGGTAGCAAGGACAGTATTAATTAGCTGTGAATCAATCATTCAATAACCATTTCAACAAAAAAATTGACCCTATGTAGTTGCCAGCAGTTCTCGACGTATCCTCGAAATCCCAGCCCCAAATTCCAAGGTAACTAGAACAAACCAGCACCAGCACCAGCAGGTTCAAATCCTGCTTAGATTGTAGTAGATCGCATTAAATTTTTCTTTCTTAATTTACCTTTGTGTCATTATTTATAGAACAAACCAGTTCTACAATTTCTGACCACGCCGCTGAGCCGCATGTCGTAGACCTTGACGAGCTCGAAGTCCGCCAGCTTAACGCGGGCCTCGGTAGTCAGCAGCATGTTGTGCCTGTCTATCCATCGGTACGCCCTATCTAGTTGCCAGCAGTTCTAAACCTAACCTCGAAATTTCAGCCCAAAATTTCAAGGAAGAAACCAGTTGTTCAATATACTGACCACGCTGGTGAGCCTCATGTCGGTGTCGTACGTCTTGGCGAGCCCGAAGTCCGCCAGCTTAACGAGGCCCTCGGCACTCAGCAGCATGTTGTGCCTGTCTATCCATCAGTTCGGCCTATGTAGTTGCCAGCAGTTCTAAACTTTACTTCGAAAATTCAGGCTAAAATTCGAAGGTTTCTAGGAGAAACCAGCTCTACACTGTACTGAACACGCTGCCGAGACTCATATCGGTGTCGTAGATCTTGGCGAGCCCGAAGTCCGCCAGCTTAAGGGTCAACAGTCAGCAGCATGTTGTGCCTATCTATCCGTCACTTCACCCTATGTAGTTGCCAGCAGTTCTGAACCTAACCTCGAAATTTCAGCCCAAAATTTCAAGGTATCTGGAAGAAACCAGTTGGTCAATATACTGACCACACTGGTGAGCCTCATGTCAGTGTCGTACGTCTTGGCGAGCCCGAAGTCCGCGAGCTTGACGCGGCCCTCGGCGGTGACCAGCAGGTTGTGTGGCTTCAGGTCTCGGTGGACGATGCGGTGGGAGTGTAGGAAGTCCACGCCGGACAGGATGTCATAGGACATGCTCTGGAAATTAAATATGTTTTATTTAATTTGATTGTTACAAATGATAATAAATAAAAAACCTTTCAGATAAAACGATTTAAACTCTTTAAACTCCATTTCGGTAACTTTCCAGTTACCATTGTCAAAGGTTGACTGAGAAAAATACAATTTTTCTCTGCCATGCTATGTCTATTGTCACTGAAATGAAATATTTGTGTATAAGGTGGTATTAGGGTAAACCCGTTAATTACTAATGTAATTGAAAGTTTAAATACTTTAAATGTTGCCATGTTAAATTAATTACTTTTTAATTAAGAGTTATTAATGTTTTTTTTTCCTGTGATGAAACAATTTTAATTACCGACCGTATTTTATACATCTTCTGTAGTATAGAATGTTAACAACAAAGGAATAAGCTTTTAAGCGATTTCAAAAAAGGAAGTTTTTATATTTCTGAACAGTCTTGAATTAGTAATGTTATGGATCATTACTAATTCAAGACTAAAGTTCCACTAAGTTTGAGTCGCTCACTCTGATTCTGTTCTCATGCAGCGGTCCCGGGGCCCGCTTGAGGTACGAGTCCAGGTCTTGCTCCACATGCTCGAACACGAGGAATAGCGTCAGCTGCTCGCGCTCTGAAGAATGTCCACCGTGGCACACATCCAATAATCTGGAACATATATTTTTTTTTTTTCAATTTTTTTTTTATTCCTATTTAGGGACAATCTGACACAAATCAACTTAGTCCCAAATTAAGCAATGCTTGTACTATGGATACTAGGTGACATTATAAATAAAAGGTGACAATATATCTTTTTCGCCGTAAGAGAATCAGTCGAAGTGGACGTGTCGCTAGTTCCTCGAAAGCGCTTGTGAATTTAAAATTAATATTTTAAAATTAGTTCTACCGGATTTGGACCTTTTGTTTATAACTATAAAGTCTCAAGTGTTTTAGTCATCAGTGTTGATTTAAATCATTATGGTGCGCGCATCGAGTCACTAATCACCTCGAGTAAACGAGAGGAAATCCATTTTTCGTTTCACTTCATCGCATTGACTGCAAGCAAGTAGTGCATCTAGTACCGGCAATTAAGGTTGATAATCCTCACAACATCATGAGCATGCTGAAATCACCGACCAAGACCGGCGCATGTAGCAGCCTCACGGGCTCCCAGCCCGATTTAAGCAAAATAATGGATACCAACACCGGAGACCCGCAAATTACTTATCGCAAACGTAAACAGCCCGACTTTGACAGTGAAATTAGAAAAGATCTTTCAGAATTTCGTCAGGATATGAAGACACTAATGAATATATGTAGGTCACAAAAGGATGATCTCGCGGGATTGAAGTCGGACATCTGTGATATTAAAGGCCAGCTATCAAATATAAAGTCTACGACCGATAACCTGGTTCTCGAGCACAATCAATTCAAGACCGATATAGCCGACTTCAAGGAATCACTTAACTTTCACTCCGAGAAGCAGGACGCTTTGTACATCCGTGTCGAATCGATAGAAGTCAATATAAATAGGATGGATTCATTAGAACAAGATATCCACGATTTAAAAAATGCCTACAGTAGCTTGCAATTGGATCACTATCTATTACAGCAACGTGAGCGCCTACATAACCTCGAAATTTCCGGAATCCCAGAAAACAAAGCTGAAAACCTCTCGGTCCTAATTTTAAATATTGCAAAAGCAGCTGGCGTAGAAATAATCGACGCAAACATTCATCATGTCAACCGTGTTCGGCCCCTGGTGGAGGTGGCCGGCAGGCCGCGTAATATCGTCGTGAAACTAAGCTCCCTTCTTATCAAAGATAGTATTTTGTCCGGTATCCGTAGAAAAAAGGGTATCACTACCACGGACATTGGCCTGGCTGGTGATCGTATCAATGTTTACGTAAACGAGCATCTGATCCCATACTATAAGAAACTACGCAAGGATACCAAGACCGCGGCGGACGCGGCAGGCTATAAGTGGGTATGGGTGCGCGACTGCAAGATTTATACGCGTAAATCAGACAATTCTTCTGTCATTTATATGAAAGAAATGAGTGATTTAAAAAAAATAAAGTGACTTTTACATGGTGACAATTATAGTGAGTTAAGTATCAAGCAATTTTATCTGTTGCTATTTGTAATATTCACTATGTTAGGTACATTCAAGTCTTCATCTCATGTAGCTAAAATCAAACTTCATATGCTGCAAAACATAAATCTTAAGTACATCAAGGATTACAAAATAAATAAAGACTGTAATATTCATTATACATTGAGAACTCATTATTTACTACAAGTTAATCACAGTGCACTCGTAACGTCAGACTTTAAACACACATCTAAAATGTTATGTTATCCGATCTACGCCCATGTCACCCAGACCATGAAAAAATATTGTTCAATAAGTACCTACAATGCTATTCTATCACATTTCCAACCGTACTTATCGCATCTTGTTCATATGTATCGTCGGATTAAGAACTGTACTGTAGTCGAAACAAGGCTCATTTTATCTTATCACGTATATATTACATTAGATTTCGTAGTGTTTATTTTTATTTATGAAACTGAAACTATTCTTTATATCACGGATTGTTATCATTATTTCTTTATAGAAATACATATTTCATTTACATGTTACTTAATTAATCGAAGGTATCTACTACGACTTGGGGTTGTTTATAATAACTTTTTAACTATGATCGCTAATTTCACTCCTCGCATTAATGGCTAACATAACGAATAATAACACTAAACTCAATATCTATTATCAAAATGTCCGCGGACTTCGAACGAAATGTCTAGATATATACAATAATATACTCCATAATGATTACGACCTAATATTTTTAACAGAGACTTGGCTGCAAAGCGACATTTTGGACTCTGAACTATGTGATTTTAGATACGACGTATTTCGCTGCGATAGGGACCTGCACCTTACAAACAAAAGTACGGGCGGCGGCGTAATGGTTTGCGCTCGTCGTAATCTCTGTGCCGCTGTGTACCGCGAGTGGTTATGCACGGGAATCGAATCGCTGTGTGTTCGTATACCGGCCTGCGCCCTGAGCGCCCCGGCCGACCTCATTGCAGCGCTAGCTTATCTCCCGCCAATTGAAGATAACTTGCCGCTTAACTTAGAACAAATAAGGACTAATATCACGCGCATAATTGATATGCACCCAACAAGCAATTATTTATTACTTGGCGACTTTAACTTGCCGTGTATATTATGGAGCAGTACTGTAGGTTTTTCTTTGTTAAGTCAGGGCAGAACAGATTATCAGAATGCTGCGTTAGCGTTCGCCGAAGAAATGCAATACTTAGGGTTTACTCAATACAATTACATTACAAACTCATGTGATAATATATTAGACTTATGTTTTAGTAATCTGCCTTTGTCTGTATCTCAATGTCAGCCAATCTCAAAGTTAGATGTTTTTCATCCACCGTTTACAATAGATGTATTGGACTTGTATGTAAAACCCTTAAGAACTAGTAACGCTCCACGCTTTAACTTCTTTAAATGAGACTATAAAAAAATAAATTCATACTTAAGTAATATTGACTGGACGAGCATTTTACGTACTGATGATGTGAATAAAGCTGTTGATGTTTTCTACCATAAACTAAATGAATGTTTCTCACTAATGGTCCCCATAACATACCCAAACAATGAGTCATATCCTGTGTGGTATAGCTCTTCTCTTATCAAAATACTACGCGAAAAAGCAAAAATACATCGTAGATGGAAAAGATTCTCAAACCCACGAGATTATGATGAGTTCTCGATACTTAGGGCTAGACAAAAACTCGTGCAGAATGAATGTTTTCAGCGATTCACAAACAACACTGAAACCTATATTAGGCGCTCTCCTAAATTCTTTTGGAAGTACGTAAAATCCAAACGCGGTGGCTCGAATTATCCTAACTGCTTCAGTCTAGGTAACAATAATTACAGCAATGGCAAGGATATTTGTAACGCGTTTAACACATTTTTCGAAAGCGTGTTTGATACTACAACATCGTCTATTAACAGCTGCAATAGCCCTATGTGCAGTAATCAGAGCGATGAAATATTGTCCGGCATTGATGTAACACGCGAGACAGTCTTAAAGTTTTTAAAAAGCTTGGACAATACTAAGGGACCAGGCTGTGATGGTGTGCCACCTATTTTCCTGTTTTCCTGCGCCGAGAGTCTAGCAGATCCGTTAACCATTCTATTCCGACATTCGATAAAAGATTGCATTTTCCCCTTCTTCTGGAAAAAGGCGCACATCATTCCCATACATAAAAAAGGTTCGAAATCCAATATTGATAACTATCGTCCAATTTCGATTCTAAACACAATAGGAAAGCTTTTTGAATCTATAATTTTTGATCATATTTATCCTCTTGTATCGCGTGGTATCTCGGAGAGGCAACACGGATTTCTAAAAAGGCGTTCTACTGTCTCTAACTTAGCTTGTTTTTCAAACTTTGTTTTAACAGAAATGGAAGGTGGCGGCCAGGTTGACGTGATTTACACGGACTTCGAAAAAGCGTTCGACCGAGTAGATCACGTCATCCTTCTGACGAAGCTTCAAGCACTAGGGATACACGGAGATTTACTTAGATGGGTAGAATCATATCTCACTAATCGCTCTCAAGCTGTGGTGCTCGGTGGTTTCAGGTCTGACTTTATTAGTATTCCTTCTGGCGTGCCCCAGGGTTCACATCTCGGACCTCTTTTCTATAACGCCTATATATATGACATATATACGTGTTTTGTCAACGCTCGACATTTATTATATGCAGATGACAAAAAAGTTTTTATGCGTGTTAGAACCTTAGCTGATTGCCAGCTTTTGCAAAATGACCTTAATAATTTAGCATACTATTATTCGCAGAACAAAATCACAATCAGTATAAGTAAATGTCAATGTATTAGTTTTACTCGCAGTTTAACGCCAATCAATTTCTCATATAACTTTAATGGTGTAGCCGTGAAGAGAGTCGATGTTGTGCGCGACCTGGGAGTCATGTTAGACACCAAAATGACGATGAGAAATCATGTTGACTCAATTATAAATAGGGCGTATCGTAATTTAGGTTTTGTAATGAGGACTTGTAAACCCTTCCGAAGTTTGTTAAGTATAAAAATTGTATATTACGCATACGTCAGAAGCATTCTAGAATATGCTTCACCTATATGGTCAGTTTTTTATGCGATTCATAAGGATCGCATAGAAAGAATTCAAAGAAAATTTGAATCTCACTTAAACTACAAATTCAGGAAATCTCCTGAATACAGCGATAACTGTCATGAGTACAATCTTCTTTCTCTTGAAGATAGAAGAAAATTGGCCGACATGAGCCTTCTTTATGACATAATTAGAGATCGTATAGACTGTCCTGAACTATTGTCCGGCCTGTCGTTCCGAGCCCCAAGGCGTCGCACTAGACACACCTCGTTGTTCCATGTTCCCTTTCACTCCACTAACTACGGTGCCAATGCCGTGCTATCGCGTCTCCCTCGTCTGTATAACACCGAATTTGCCACAATAGACCCATTTGTAGGGTCTAAATGTAAATTTAAAAAAGACATTTCTAAGGTTCTAGTAGAACATAAAAGTAAACTGTAAAAAAAAAAAGTATCCCATCGTTATCTTTTGTTACTACACTTGATGACCTTGTTTCGACTCATCTCGTATAAAATATGTGAAGCAGCAAGATGGTTAATAGATTATAAATAAATAATTAATAATTAATAGAGAACCGTTTGGGACGCCATACGGAGCGGACGCGTTTTCTTAGCCTCTACCGATCTGTATTGGCATCGTTAAAACCCGGCAAAACAATAGAGTCACGAGACAAAAACAAGGCTCGACCAGATGTTTGCATGGTCGCCTGTTAAATTTTTACCGCGCGTAAACGAATTCACCGCGTTATATCTCTCCTTCTGTCTTTCTTTCAAATATTTAGTTACTAATTAGATAGCCTAGTGTTTGGTGCGTCTATATTACTCGGCCTATCTGTGAGTGCTGATCAAGTGTGTGCCATTCTGAGTCTGCAGTACCCCTCCGCCGTGCCGGCCACACCACAGCAGCTTAATTTGGTGAGACCGTTCCATTTTCTAATGGCAATTGCAATATTATTATACTCCATGTCTATGCCGACCCGCCACAAGGAAAGCTAGGCGAGCCCAAAGGATACGGTTTAAGAGTTTAAGCTAAAACCAGTACCAAGTTTAGATGGACATAGGGCCAAGCACAGCCCGTATAGTAACACTCTTTAACTAACGTCAATTATGCACCTTTTCTTGGAAATCAGGCCACACTTCATCAACCTCTACCTGTGGACCAGCGTAATATAGTACGACCCAGCCGTCTCATGGTATTCGTCAGAACAATTATATCTTTAGGTATTTTAACTTGCAAATAAACGGTACCCGCAACAACATCGGGAGTTGTTGTAAAATATATACAATAACTGTCATTTAGTTTTTGGAATCGTTAGTATTAATGTAGTTTTAGGTTGTATTTACTGTAATTTTCATTACTTAGGTACTTTTCCTACCCGAGGGACGTTCCTTTACTTCAGCACTTGTACTACTTTCCCATAAAACTTATATTTCTAACCGTAATTAAATTATATTAGGTTTAGTAGGTGATTGTGGACAGTTTATAATTCATCTAGCGAAATAATAAACTAACCAGTGGCGGATTAAGGGTCGAGAGCGCCCTAGGCAAAAACCTCATCGGCGCCCCTTTGCGCTCCTTGGCAGCCCTTTGCGCCCCTTTGCGGCCCATTGGCGCCCCTTTGCAGCCTCGCGCCCCTAGGCACGTGCCTACTTTGCCTTAAGGATAATCCGCCACTGAAACTAACCTAACCTATCCGTCAGTTTACAATGTCACTGGTTAGTTTATAAACGGATGGTATATAGCACTTCTTCCGTGGTATATGTGGTATATAGTCATGATTACTGTACAGTGTTTTATCCTTTCATGTTTTACAACCATAATCGAAAGATTCCGACGTGCTTCTTGCTGATATAACCTACTTCGGTTCGAAGGTGTAATTAATGCCTGGTAATTTTGTTTAAGTAAGAAAGCTCTCTGTAAGGGACGAACGACGGCCAGCTAAATAATTATTCGTTTATATTTTTGTTTTAGTGTTTTTTTTTTTTTATATTACCTACACTATAATTATGCTCATTACATGATGTAATACCAAAACTATACTTAAAAGTCCTGCTTTAAATCGAATATTAACCAAGAGTAGTGTATGATACACATCTTAAATTTTTGCCGTAGGACTTAAATAGCATAGTTTGGGTAACTTACAAACATATAATTAACCGTTCAACAGTAATAATTTCGTTAGAGGCTATTACGTAATGAAGAAATGCAATAGCTTGCAAGCAATAACTTCCTAGAACAAAGAGGTCCCTTTTTTTCAAGGCTTTTAAAGGCCAGGTCACTTTGTCCCGAACACGTGCAGACACCGCCAGCTAGCAACAATTAGCCATTGTCAAAAAAAAAGGGACTAACATAAACATAAGTGCATCGCCGGCTCATCCATAACATTAAACTCGACTGTCTTCATTTATCACGGAAAATTTACCAATTCCCAAGGGAGGCAATTGTCTGTACCTACAAGGGTGATAGCGAACCAGTTGAAAATCGTGCAGTTGATACCAACCTCGACCATCGATGGAGGTTCGACGATTGCTCGCTAATCACTTGTAGCTGGGGTGTTAGTGCACGACACCTTGCACTTTGTGACTATGCGCTGAAACTTGACACAGTTGATTCTTAGGTGGTCTTGAGTGAATTGAGACCGGTAGACGTCGATAGACACCACGCGTTTAGTGGGGGGGAGGGGGGGAAGTTCGACGCTGCCGCGCTTTAATTAATGCAACATTTCTTTAAAACTATACATAATATGGCATGTGATATATCATTTTCGGATAAATTAAAGATGAGGAATCTATTTTTTGGACAAAAATAATGCACTTTGTAACTAAAAAAATTGAAAAAGTAGAAAAAACTGAAAAACGTTTTATGTGTTTTTTTATATAGTTGCCAATTATTTTAAAACTATAACAGTAATCTCAAAACAAAAAATATAATCGTAAAGCTAAGCTTATGTAGTTTCTAAAAATATATTGTTTATTATATATATCTGTTGATACATGGGAGATAATAAATAATATCAAGCGTAAGTCAGGGCGATCTCAATGCATGATCGTCCGTGAAGTAGGGTTTAGGTACTGTGTTAAGCAACATTTCTCTAAAACTATACATAACATGGCATGTGATTTATAATTTTCGGTTAAATGAAGGATAAGAAATCTATTTTTTTAAACAAAAATAATGCACTTTTTTAACAAATAAGGTATTAAAAAGTGGGCTAAACTGAAAAATGACATTGGTGTTTTTACATACTTTCCAATTATTTTAAAAGTATAACAGAAATCTCAAAACAAATAATATAAACGTAAAGTTAAACTTATTTAGTTTCTAAAAATATATAGTTTATTATATATATCTGTTGATACATGGGAGATAATAAATAATATCAAGCGTAAGTCAGGGCGATCTCAATGCATGATCGTCCGTGAAGTAGGGTTTAGGTACTGTGTTAAGCAACATTTCTCTAAAACTATACATAATAGGGATGTGATTTATAATTTTCGGTTAAATGAAGGATGATGAATCTATTTTTTTAACAAAAATACTGCACTTTTTTAACAAAAAAGATATTAAAAGTGGGCTATACGGCACTCATTCACTGACGTACGCGAAGCTGATCTGAAATAATAATTATGATATACAATATTCTGGTATAAGTTTTGAGATCCTATTATATTATTTTCAAAAGCAGAAAAACTGACCTATCATATAATGTTACGACATATTTTTTGATAACAGCTATTACCTCCGCAATACGGCCCTCGATTGCTGACTCGAAACCTACAGTTAGGTCTGGAATATATGTATAAGATGATAAGATTTTTTTTATTGCACAATTAACAATAAACAAATTACATATTTGTACTATATGAAGGAATCGCAACAAACACGAAGACTCAAAAAACCAGCTCGTTCGGGCACTTGTATTCCCCATATTCCTGTACGCCGCAGAAACGTCGACCCTGCAGGAAGTTGAGGAGAAGAAGATAGACGCCCTAGAGATGTGGTGTTGGACGAGAATGTTTGGAGTATTATGGACTGAATTCCGTACCAACGATTCTATACTTCGAAAACTTGGCATCAAGCAGCGTTTATCGTCTTTAGTACAGTATCTTACCACCTTCTTTGGCCACGTATGCCGCCGGGGGGCGGAGGCTATTGAGCGCTTCTGGTCCACGGAAAGGTTGAGGGTACCAGGCCACGAAGAAGATCACCTATGTTATGGACAATCTAAATAAAAGCTGCAATAAATGCATCATCGTTACTACACGAATGCACGAAGAAGGCGGCTATCAGGTAAGAATGGCGGCGTGTTGTGAAGCCTATCACCAATATCTGAAATGATGACCACGACCACTCTGCCGAGAGTGAAACCAACGAAGAAGAAAGAGGTCATGGAGGAAAGGTTTCCCAAGCTTCAAAAGCACTTCTCTTTCCTTTACCATTGAACCAAGATACCGTATCACATCCTGTGAATGCGTGAAAGAGGGTATCTTAATACTCTTGCTCTCTGTGGCCCTGTAAATAAACAAATCTGTATAAAACACCTGTATTTTCTTAATTTACTAAAGAGATTTTGAAAGAGAAGTGCTTTTTAAGCATGGAAGCCTTTCCTGACCTACTGTAGGTTTCGAGTTATTGATCAAGCGATGCATTGAGGAGATAATGGCTTTCATCGAAAAATAGGTCTTAACATCATATGATAGGTCAGTTTTTCTGCTTTTAAAACTGATATAATAGAATAATAGGATCTCAAAACTTAAAAAAGAATATTGTATATCATACTTATTATTTCAGATCAGCTTCATGTACTTGAGCCCTTGACATGTGAATGAGCCCCATATACCTATATATTTTTACCAAGATAGACCAGCAGATAGAACATCTCCCACCGACCAAAGCCACTTTGTATCAGCATTTATCAAGAAGTGGGCGTTTGGGTTTCAGTTATCACGCACTTGGGGTAATAACTTGGGGTTGGACGAAGGTCAACAACAACTGGGAGCCTACATGGACAGACTTGCAATAAATTAATTTCAATTGCGTAGTTTCATTTAAAATACTAAGACACATAAACAATACAATATATGCACTTTGTGTGTGTCTAAAACATTAACTAAACCCTACGTCACGGACGATCATGCATTGAGATCACCCTGACCTACGCTCAATATTATTTATTATATACATCTGTTGATACATGGGAGCATGTATCAACAGATGTATATAATAAACTATATATTTTTAGAAACTAAATAAGTTTAACTTTATGTTTATATTATTTGTTTTGAGATTTCTGTTATACTTTTAAAATAATTGGAAAGTATGTAAAAAACACCAATGTCATTTTTCAGTTTAGCCCACTTTTTAATACCTTTTTTGTTAAAAAAGTGCATTATTTTTGTAAAAAAAATAGATTTCTCATCCTTCATTTAACCGAAAATTATAAATCACATGCCATATTATGTATAGTTTTAGAGAAATGTTGCTTAACACAGTACCTAAACCCTACTTCACGGACGATCATGCATTGAGATCGCCCTGACTTACGCTTGATATTATTTATTATCTCCCATGTATCAACAGATATATATAATAAACTATATATTTTTAGAAACTAAATAAGTTTAACTTTACGTTTATATTATTTGTTTTGAGATTTCTGTTATACTTTTAAAATAATTGGAAAGTATGTAAAAAACACCAATGTCATTTTTCAGTTTAGCCCACTTTTTAATACCTTTTTTGTTAAAACAGTGCATTATTTTTGTTAAAAAAATAGATTTCTCATCCTTCATTTAAGCGAAAATTATAAATCACATGCCATATTATGTATAGTTTTAGAGAAATGTTGCTTAACACAGTACCTAAACCCTACTTCACGGACGATCATGCATTGAGATCGCCCTGACTTACGCTTGATATTATTTATTATCTCCCATGTATCAACAGATATATATAATAAACTATATATTTTTAGAAACTACATAAGCTTAGCTTTACGATTATATTTTTGTTTTGAGATTACTGTTATAGTTTTAAAATAATTGGCAACTATATAAAAAAACACATAAAACGTTTTTCAGTTTTTTCTACTTTTTCAATTTTTTTAGTTAGAAAGTGCATTATTTTTGTCCAAAAAATAGATTCCTTATCCTTAATTTATCCGAAAATGATATATCACATGCCATATTATGTATAGTTTTAGAGAAATGTTGCATTAATTAAAGCGCGGCAGCGTCGAACTTCCCCCCCTCCCCCCCACTGAACGCGCGGTGGTTCTCGACGTCTACCGGTCTGAATTCACTCAAGACCACCTAAGGATCAACTGTGCCAAGTTTCAGCGCATAGTCACAAAGTGCAAGGTTCCCATACAACAGCGTGCATTATCAACCCAGCTATTGTCCGAGGAGAAAAATAACAGTCAAATCCAATTAGAGATTAAAGGCAGTGTTTCAGACTTAATGTCTCCCGGTTATAATGCTCCTCCGTTCACGGAACAAATTGATAACACATTCGGAACCAGTTTTAGAAACAGTTTTCAGGGTGGAGTAAATATGATTATATTTGCCGCCGTGAGTTGCTCTACGGTAAATATCTATGTGCATATGGAACATCAGCGACGACTACAATATAGGACACCCCATATAGCTACGAATACCACAATGCCAAATCTTCGTGTCTTCTACGACTTCGCGGAGCTCCGTCCACTTCAACAGTCCTGACACTGAAGCATCATTGAGTCAACAATCCAGTGCTGACCAAACCACGACCGATGTAATGCGCAGCTACCGATTAATTGACGCACAACCTAAAATAAACTAAAAACGCATGCTATCACGCTACCTCACAATAACAGCTATGGTAAAGAAATATCAAAAGGAAGTGAACCGTCATGTAACGGCCATAACCACGATGTCACACGGTGAAGAAGAATGTGTCTAATAAGAACCCAATATGGGACGAATCCAACGAGAACTCATACAGGCATCAAATAAGACCCCGCCATAGAACATGATTTGGCTCGCGACCAATTATCACTAAAGAAACTTCACGAAGTCACCTACAAAGACGTCCACACACACGCAATATTATCTGAACCCTAACTTTAATCTGGATTATACCGTTGAAGGAAAGCACAAGCAAATTTAATTCACTAGAGTAATCAGCCAGAACGAAGAAATATTTTCCCCAGAACATGGACCCGATACGGCCACTTGTAGTGTGTATGAAAAATATAAAATAGATAGAAACAGACATGGAATCAAAACTGGAGGATAATTACATACAAATAGCGACGGCTCAGCGACATCAACCTACAACACAAGAACTTATCCTACGTGATAACTGGAAACTTTGGACAACGAGACGCAGTCCACTATCCTTCCCTGTATATATTTACACAACTATCTGTCTATTTCCTTTCTGGCTCGATGCTAGTATTCTTGTCGGATCTCTCCCGTCGGTCCTCATCCTGACTGCAAAATAACCTACACTCCCAACCTGTAAACTTCTGGCTCCCCGGTGCCTCGGATAGGAGGGCCAGTTGATCTTACAGGAGCGGCAAAAGACGGAGGGGAACACGAGAGGACCCGGATACGTGCCCTGTCTTAGAACCGAAAGCTCCGGCCAGGGAATGTTAAGGTTTCTATACTACCCTGAACGACTTTCGGTACTGTGCCAGTATGCGCTTCTGAGTCATTTCGCTGAGCTTCTTTGTCTTTCCCTCTCTTGCATGCTCAACGCCTCCGCGTCCTTGCAGCAGAACTGCTGGCTGGGTGTAGTCACCGAAACGAAACGAAATAAATAATTAATAATTAATATAAACATATAAATTAAAATAAGGATCTAGGTACTTGTTTATGGGTGGGCGTCAGTGGCTTGGCGTCCATAGAAGTTGATTCCCACCGGCTTGCCCTGTCTGTATGTAGAATCTACCCCGGCTTCGCCTGACTTTCTTTCTTTTTGTGACGCCACGCCACTGGTAGGGTATGGTACTAGGTATGAGAATTGGATGCGATCGAATTAGCGAGTACATTATGATCGTTTTGTTTTGTTGAGTACTCTTATTACTATTATGATGTTTAATGCTATACTCATATCGCTTCGTGATAAATTAGTACGCATTTTTTTTTATTATAGTGTGTGCACGGATGCATGCATAATATGTGTAACTCGAGTTTTAGGAGTAGACAGTCTCTTTAGTGTCTGGCCCTGCAAAATATATGATGCAGCGGTCTGTTAATGTATTAATATGAAAATAGTTGTGACTGACTCCTGTTTCAAATGTATTACCAATATTGAACATCTGTTTGGAACGGACATGTTGACTGTGTCTGATTCTACTTAGTTTTAAATCTTATTTTTTATGTAACCAATGGATAACTGTTATTGGCCCTCTGTTATGTAACTAACTTTATATCATATGTATATTTACGGCTGTTGTTATCCTGAATACCAATAAAATAAATAAATAAATAATAATTAAAAATATGTATATTAAAATTTAAAAAGTAAAATTATAATTTATGTTACAATAATTATTATGAAATGATGTGAAAAAATATTTAATGAAATTCCAATATTAATTATGTAATGTTACCAATTGTATTTAAACCGCTTCCGCTGTACCTAATTAAGCACCTGCTAACACCCACTACTAACTGCATTGCTGTGCCCTAACAGGGTTCATGTTATGGACTTAACCTTTTAATGTCACATCTTATGTACTACATGATAATGCAATAAAGAATTATGAATTATGAAAAATCCATATACACATAACGTCTATGACCCAGGAACAAACATTCGAGTTAATTACTGGCGAAATAAAAATACGAAACCTGATTGTAGTAAATATAAAAAATCACTTTATTTTTCATTTTGAAAACCCCCCTGGGCGGCCCCCGGCACATCCTCTAAACTAGGACGGATGGCAGCTCTAGTCTTGGCGTAAGCCTGTAATACTTGTGAAGTTTTAATGCCAATAAATAAATAAATATACTACCCACCGAACAATATTAGGATGTTTATAAGCCCCCAGTTGCTGCAGTAATGCAATCTCTCGCAGTGTAGAGAGTGGGATCCCGTCCTCCGTCAGTGCCACCTTCACCTTCTTCATGGCCACGATCTGCCCCCCCTTGAGCAGGTCGCGGGCTTTGTACACTGTGCCATAGGCTCCTGGAAAATGGAAATGAATATGACTTTAAGGTTAAACTTTTATTTATCAATATTATATTTCAAAGCAATATATTTTCCACCATATTTGAAACTTTTCATCATGTCATTTCAGTTTTGTTGAACCTATGCTATGCCTTGTTATGCCAAATTGGAGTTCTTGCAGAAGGAAAAAAAATATTGAATGATATTGTTTTTTATTTCAACTAGCAATCCGCCCTGCTTTCTATGCATGTATTATTCATAATATACCTTCCACTTGAATCACTATCAATTTAAAAAAATCGCATCAAACTCCTTTGTGTAGTTTTAAAGATCTAAGCATACATAGGGATAGACATACAGCAGGAAGTGACTTTGTTTCATACTATGTACTGATGTTTGCGAGAATAAATGGCTTTTTTATTTTATTTATGCCTTATATGGATGCAAAGGTCTACATCAGCTACACTGACAAGTTTGTCTCTTAAATTTATGATGATGAAGTTTGCAAACAGAAAATAATACACCATATTGCACTATATTACTACAGATACAGTGGGTGGACAGTTTACTAATTATATATTTTTTTAATTTATTTCATGACCATGGATGGAATACAAGTCTGACTGGAATACAAGGACTGATGTCCTTCAGTTGACTTGTATTTATTGTTTACTGTGTTTACTACATTCAAATGTGTAAATGTTAATGAGTTTGGAACTCGATTTAAAATAGATTGTATTTTTTTTAACACCAGAGAAATTTCCACGATGATTTTGGTTTAAAGAAAAACTCTTTTTTGTAAAAAAACTGCGTGAAATGAAATAGAAACCGGCACATGGGGACAGCGTGTTTAGGTTACATTAAAAAGTTCACAATGTTTCAATTAAACGCTATTTTACCCGTGCCGATGACATTTAGTTCTTCATATTTCTTGGCAGACTCGAATAACCCACTGACTTCGTTTATTGCAACAACAGGGGCAGCTTTTGAACTTCCACTAGCCGAAGAAGAGTCCGACATTTTTGTTGTTGTTTAAAACTACAGTTTTGATTCACTAAACACTCATAAACTATATCACAGATCGCTAGTACACATTCTCCATGACTGTCTCAAGGTTCTACTTTGCTATTTTCATAGACACAATGCTTTATTTTGTTCTTAAGCTTGTTTAAAAGTTTGTTTTATTTTAATGAACTTTACAACTGAATTAACTGGGGTGTGAGGGGTACGGGGAGTAATCAACGGAACGGACAGAAACAGAACAGAACACCTGTCATATTACCCAACTATATTATGAATGCAAACTAATCACTGAATTTAGATGTAGGTAACGACTTTTTTATTTCGTCGAGTTAGTGCGTCTGTCTGTTTTGATGCGTCTATTGCCATCTAGCGAATAGCTATGTAACTTATCGGTACAGTACAGTACATAGACAACTTTAATAACGTAGTACCTAGAACATAGATGGCAGCATAAACCTTATTAGATTGAGAGCTTTTATTTTAGAATTTCCGCTTTCAGATTACGCTGACTTTTTACATACATACATAAATTTAATGACTGCAAAAATTACAATGACGAGCAGGAAAGTTCATAACCACCTTGTGCTTTGTCATCAAACGAAATACACTTTTTGTTAAAACATTGTTTAATCATGTTTAACTATGTGAATAGAATAAAAATCAAGACATTAAGGCTGAAAATTATTGATAAGTACAAGATGTCGATTCAGTTATTTACTGACGGACTACGAAATATTTACTCTCGATGCAAAGAATGTGTAACTAAACCAAAAGCAATAAATAATAAAAATCCTCACCGCCTTACTGTAAACTTCTTTTATGTGTATTGTAATAATTAGTGGTTTCGTGGCATGAATACAATAAAAAAAAGGAAATTCATACTGAATATTATGATAACAATTTCACGAAAAATAACAAAAAGCACACAGCCGGGCTCGTCCGGGATTTGAACCCGGGACCTCTCGCACCCGAAGCGAGAATCATACCCCTAGACCAACGAGCCATGTCAATACGTGTCGAAATACACAATCATTTTACTCTGCCGATGACGTATTAGATTTTTAGGAATTCAAGCATATCTAAACAAACCTGATAAGTTAATTATTAAATACACCATTTCAAAACATGTCCACATTCTCATATACGACTAATCAAACCATCTATCCGTCCATTCAATGAAATAATCAGAAGTTGATTAACGCGTTACTTTTATTTAGTGCACCTGCACATTAATCTTCTAGCTTCACATAATTATTATTGGATAAAAGTGGTTATTGTTACGCATTATTTCGTGTAAAACTCATTTACCCTTTCACAGATGGCGTCAGCGTTTTAATTTCTAACAATAAACTGCATTTTCTAATAGAATGCCTATATTTTTTAATAATTTTGATAGCACCCGAATTGACGCCTAAACGAAACAACGCTCAACAACAGTGCAATAAGACGTAAAACGCTTCAAACGATTTTAGAAAGTTGACGCGGGAAAGGCGAAAAAAAATACCGCTACATGACACCTATAGCCGACTCGCTCACTCCCGCTTTAACAGTATCCTCGTTCCCGTTTTCGCTTACGGCACGGTCGAATTCATTTTGAATGAAGCCAGTCGTGTGTTGTGTACTGCGCGCGCATGTTTAAAACATGGCCGACATTTCGGCGTGAAATATAAACAATTTTAAATAGTTTTTGAATTGGAAAACCTCTAATTTCGTCATCATCAGTGTCGTATTTGTGTTGATCAATTGTTATTTACTGTGGATTTAGTTACTTTGACTGCAGAAGTGTTAAGACGTGTGCTCGTGTAAATGTGAAAGTTGGTTTCTTAAAAGAAAACACTGTGTTCTTTTTTGCAAGTTCATCCTACTTTTTTATTTGAACAGCTGTCTTTATTGCTAATTTAACTCAGGTAAGTTTCGTTTATAAATAATAAGTGGCTAATTATTAAAATATGTGGCGGGTAGTTTGCAGTTTCCCAAACTATTTTTATTGTTCCGGATAGGGATAGACTGATAGTTTAAAACAAATTACTGAACATTTGTTTTATCGTATCATATTAAAAGTTTTAACTAAAAAATGCGTGATAAATACTACACTACACGCATACTAAAAGTGTAGAACATCTGGCCGCTTTTAAATAGGTAAAAATTTGAATTCGAAGGGTACCTATGTTTAAAAGAAAAAAAAATGTTTATAGAATGGAATAGGCAAAAGTTTCGGCGGTAAAATGACTTGACTGTCATCTGTTGGTCATCTCATCATTTATTATGTGTTTGTTATATTTCGATTAGGGACCCTACCCTACCTATCAGCAAACTTTTAATAAATCTAAAATGTGTTATTTAAAATTATACAAACTTTTTGTAGGTATACTTACCGCGTAATTACATCTCTTATATTAGGTATGTCAGTAGTTTAAGTAATCATGTAAATAGGAGGAATGAATAGGCTAAGCCTGGATTTTGATACAATTCAGTTGTCATGATCATGAATTCCACTCCTAAAAACGGCAATTTTCATTCATAGTTACTTCTGTCTGTTTTTAAATCATTTATTCAGAAGGTAAGTCTACCACAAGGGCAACTTTTACAAGTCAGATAGCGAATCTACCGGAATTTCCCAAGAGGGGACCGCAGTTGAGAAGAAAGCCGAAAGAAACTCAACAGTAACAGCACTACTTTTGCAACGATTAGGTATTACATAATATTAACAGCCATAATTGGTTAATATTCTCCGGAGCGGTAGGTATCGTTTTTTTTAAAAACAGCTGGAAATATGGTACTCTCTATATCCTATATATATATTATTATGCCATAAACAGAAGCACACAGAAGTTAAGAAGGAACAATAGTTAGTGATCACCTAATGTATGTTTTTAAAACGTCCAAGTAAAATTGACTTGATTTGACTTGGCTTAGATGAAAACAAAACGAGGAAACCTTTTTGAGAATTTACTTACATAACATTTTAGGATTGGTAAAGATAATACACGGACAGTGTTACCTAATTCAAAACTGATTCTTGATAATTGAAAAAGTAAAGTATTTCGAGGAACAGAGATTCCCAAGTCAAGAAATAAAAATATAAAAACTGAATAGACAAAAAAAAGCTATACAGGCATGTAGGGTTGCCAGGTCGCCAAACCTAGGTAATAGCCGGACAGACCAGACAGCTTGGGCGGACATTTGGGTAAAAAGGCCGGACACCCTACATTATTAAGGATTTGTGTCTCAGTAATAATAGGTCCGACAAAACAAATATGTAAAAAGCCAGACGCCGTTTATTTTGGCCGAACACGTAATCAAAAAGCCTAATTATGCCTTGCGGTATCCAGACGCCTGGCAACCTACTTAGAACATTTCATGATAATCGGTTGATAAATGCGACATCTAGAAGAGAACAGCCGGAAATCGTCCGGACATCCAATCATCCGGACATACGAAAGTATTTTGTCCCAAGCTGACACGGAGATCAGCTAGCTCGCGAAATTAAACACCTTAACCTGTAAAATATACTAAGTATGTTTTTGTTTGAACGCCCAATTTCCCATCAATATCTACTAATGAATCTTTACGGTGTAAGTATACAGTTATACCTACGTACTTGTCTAGAGGCCCAAGGGCGTTACTGACCCCGTTGAGGGACCGGTCCGTGAAGGCCGAGCATTCTTGCCTTCAAAAACTCACTGACACGTTCAAAAGGGAATATGTATATACAATCTACATAGACGACACGCTTGGCGCAGTTCACCTGCCCACTGAGGCGGCGGTCCCGGGTGCGAATCCCGGCCAGGGCTATTATTTGTGTGATGAACTGGAATATTTTTACTTGGGTCATGGTTGTTTTAAATATTTAAGTATATATTTATCAATATAAGTAGGGTCGGGTTGCCAACAGTGGCTCGGTCGGGTACACTGACTCGCGGCTATATTTCCTAGATAGAGAAACAATATCTATCTGTCTCCTTCATTAGCCGAGAGCGTTCGACACCCAAACACGTACAAACCAATTATTCGCCCGCTCCCGCGCAGTTTATATGTGTAGGAATAGGAAAGCGTTTCGTGTGGCCGAGGGTGCAAAATTACATTTTAAGGTAAGTTACACTTGTTTTTATGTAGATAAATTTGAGCATTAAGACAAGTATTGTTGTTTTGATGCAAAGTGACGTTATTATGCTAGGCAATGACATAGATTCGCATGTCCTTCGGCAAGCCACGTGATAGTTATGCGCCGGTGAATTCAAAATGGCTGCGGCGTGGTCAGTGGCTCAAATTTAAGAAGTACACAGTGACTCGTGAGTCACTATGTACTTTCTTGAGCCACTGTGTACCTACTTATATTATTTATATTGGATAATGTTATGTTATGCTACTGTTCAATGCCAACTAATTAATAAAATAAAAAAAAACATAAAAACAAAACTGTATTTTTTTTATAAGAATAAACCTATATGCATGAAACACTTTTTCACTCGAGTGTAACCTATCCTAGTGTAGAACCTACTTTTTTTTTGGTTATTTTTCTGGATTTTTTATCCTTTTAATGTATCTTGATAACTGTTATGTTATTTGCTTGGACTAAGAATAAAAATTAAACTCGTTTTTAATTTTTAGATCTCTAACGACAAAGAAACAAAGTCAGAAAAGAGGTTGATCTCAAATATCCTAAGAGGTTTGATTTTATAATTTTTATGTGTCTAATATTGATAGATATGAGGCTTAGAGTATATTTCTACTCAAACAAATAAATGAAACTGAATGTAAATTATAGTTTTAGTTAAATATTATATACTTGAGCCACTGTATACTGTTAGAGTCTCTGTGTACTACAGGGGCGAGTCACAATAGCCCAGTACCCGTACACAGTGGCTCATTTCCCATTTTTTTAAAAACATTGTCAGACTACTTTATTGTTGCCTTGATTAAAAAACTGATAATTCTGGGAAAAAGTTTAATAACCAAAGCACGTTGAGTGTGAATTTCAGCCCGCTACCACGACTTTTTCTTCACAATTTGAGCGTTCGAAAAAATCCGAGCCACTGTTGGCGACCCGACCCTATGTATCGACGTCTAGTACCCATAACACCGCCTTCTTGAGCTTAATATGGGACTAAATCGGTTTGTGTGAGGTTGTCTGATATATTTATTTATTTAATATTTTCATCTATTCGTTCTTACACTGAGTAGGTATGCCCGATTTAGGCTAGGCTCGACATCTGACACTTTATATTAGTATATACCCTCGCGGTTTGTACCTACACATAATTAACACAAATTATAACGGGTCTATCGCGATATTTTTTTATTTACCTTCATAATCTGAAGTCCTTCGTAAGATCCGTTATAATTTGTGTTAATTATGGATTTGACATCATTTCTTTTTCACGGTACCATAACCGAAGAGCCAGTCTTTTTAATTATGATCTAACTAGGATCGCACTCGGGAGTGGCCTGGACTTCCAGAAATCATCTATTTTAACAATATTTACAGAAATGGGAATAAGGAAAAAAGCCTGACAAACGCTAAATATTTGCCCAGCTAAGAACCATCTCGAAAGACAAAGCTTTAGATAAGAAAAACCATTCAAATTGAACCATCCCTTTGAGAGCTAACGATGCCGCAGACAGACACACAAACACACAGATTTAAAATCTGCCCTATTTTCGGCGTGTCATCCATGGATATTTCTTATGTTGTAAATTTGCATACTTAGATTTACAATCACTCCATATCCGTTCAAAACTATATACTGATTGTTTATAGTAATTTCTCTCTATGATCATTGATCAAACATATTTCTTAACATATTATCAATGTGTGCGTTGCATACTAGTTAGAGCAGGACTATTGCAATCTTTTGGTACGTACGTATATTATTTGAAACCTACAGTTAGATTTTTTTCAAAAGTTCAAAAGCTACTCGAAATGAACGAAATTCACGCAGAAAACTGTTTTTTTTTCAATTTATTTTCGACTGCATGCAATGAACTAGGTACTACCTAGAACTTACTATCTAGAACTCAGGGAAAAGTATTATTCACTTTACAAAGTTGGTTGAAATTGTCAATATGTTTGTCATAATATGAAAACACTATGAAAACATTTTAAAATGTATTAAGGCTTCTTAAAACATAAAACTATGCACTTCCGGCTTCACCCGCATAAACCATTTAAAAGTGAAAACAGATAAGCCAAGCCTCCCCACCCGCTGCTCCTCTGCACTGTATCTAGATAATCTAGATTGAAAATTGCAGTACAAGACCTAGTATTATCCATGAGCTTCCCATAGGATCTGATATTACGGGTAGCTGTAACTTTCTATGGCATAATTTAAGTGTATAGTACCTATATATTCTGCTAGAATATATGTATTTAATAATTTCTCCGTTATCCGCGACTGTCACGCATTTTTAAATAAAACTGATTATACCATAGCGTATATTAATTATTTGAACCTGACGTTACGGTAACTTTCCAGTTACCGTTGTCAAAGGTTGATAACCAAATAATTAATATACGCCATATAATCAGCTTAAATCGTTTTATTTGATTTGAACATATTTACCAACAAATAGAGTTGTATGGCTGGCCCATGTAGATGACGGATGACGCTCACCATAGAAAACAGATTTTCAATATATTATCAGAAAACCTCACATAAATCGATCTAGTCCCAAATTAAGCTCAAGAAGGCTTGTGTTTGGGTACTAGACGCACGATATACATATTTATATAGATAAATATATACTAATGGATATAATATTTATTTCAAAAAAAGGAAAAAAAAAATAAAAAAAATATATACTTAAATACATAGAATAACCATGACCCAAGCACAAATATTCGAGTTCATCACACAAATACATGCCCTGACCGGTATTCGAACCCGGGACCGCCGGCTCAGTAGACATGTGCTCACAAACTTCGCCAACCGCGTCGCCAATAATAATAAATAAATAAATATTATGGGACCATCATACACAAATCGACCTAGTCCCAAATTAAGTAAAGCTTGTACTATGGGTATTGGGTACTAGACGACGATATATTATATATAAATACATATATGGATAACTTAATAGTAATAGTATAGATATGCATATTATCCGCCTACAAAATTACTCCAATCAACATTGCCCAATAGTAATTACAAACGGAGCTAATCGTCGATCTCCCACGTGATGCGCGCGCGCATAACGGTATGACAGGTGGCGCGACCCACATACCGCGGTACCGTAGGCACCGGAGCGACCCTTCGGTCAAGCGCGAGTCGGACTAGTGTATAGATACTACGATATTATTAAAACTATCGGGAGACATCTTTAATCAGTGTAAAACGGTGATATGTAGATACTACTGTAGAAACAAATACAAAATATATACAGAGTGTGGCCTGTAACTGGAGCAATAAATTAAAAACATGCCTATTCATACTGAACAACATTTTTCAACAACCTTTAAAAATAATCAGCGTTTAGATCTTAATTATTTTAAATATAATAAAATGTATTTGTATTTTCAATGTTCGTTCCCCAAAATGTGCTCCCCAGCGACATGTCCGCTAATAGACTATGGTCTGTCACGTTATTAATTATTAAATATTTCGCAATACTTCCTTGAATAAACAATTGTTATTGTATAAGTAATTAAATAATACAAGCTATATTTAAATATTGTATACCGATATTTTTGAAAATGACTGAATATATGTGGTTAAGGGTAAAAAGTAGAATCTATATATCAATTTATTACACCTATATGCACGCCCCGTAAGTATTACTCGAATCAAAACTACCGTGCCCCCGATTTGTTTCGAGATCAAGTAGCTTTAGCTGGGATTCGAACCCAGGACCGCCGGCTCCGTAGGCCGACCACCGAGCCAACCACGTCGTCTTTTTAAATTACTTGCACAAATTGAAATAAAAACAGTACTTTCCTAGATACATTTTCTTTCTTCGGAATGCGTCAGTGAAAACCGCATAAACATTTGTGCGGTTTTCACTAAACGCGTGGAATTATAATTCGTGACGATGATTTTGGTATTAATTTCATTCACTCTTGCCTTCATTATGACCTGTAAGTGAAGGCGAGACGAATAAACACTTTCGTATTTGCTTAAAATTTAGAGTTATCGTCGGTTTATTAACAAATAGTGACCCGCCCCGGCTTCGTACGGGTACAATACTATATTATGCATGTATGTATACCTTACTCCTGAACATACCTAGGATAACTCGGGGCACCTATACGAAAGTGACGTAGCAAAATATGTTATCGATAAAAAATATATCGATGTTACTGTCAACAGTGTCAACATCTGAAAGTCATCGACATAAATAAATATTACTTTATTTCTCCACATTTTCAAATGAAAAAATGAACATATTAAAACGTATTTACATATTTATTTTAAAATAATTTTCATAATATACATAAATTGTCATTTTGATTGAAATGACATCCTCATACTTTTATTATCTTAATGTAAGAGGCTCGATATCAGATCAGATATGACATCGAACCTCTTTATAGTAATCCAAAATGTTCATTGAGCACATATATTAATTTAATTATATCGACATCCTTTTTATCGATATCCTATCCCTAGAACGTGCCCCGAGTTATCCTAGGTATGCTCCTGAATCACTCTATCTATAAAAAAACGCATCAAAATTCGTTGCGTAGTTTTAAAGATCTAAGCATACATAGGGAAAGATAGACTGCAGGAAGCGACTTTGTTATAATTATACTATGTAGACTTTAGAGATAACAGCCATGACATGACCCAGGAACAAATATTAGAGTTCATCACTCAAATATTATCCCTGGCCGAGATTCGAACCCAGGACCACCGGCTCAGTAGGCAGGTGCACTACAAACTGCGCCAACCGCGTCCTCCAGATAATCACTTATGCAAAAGTTTTTGTCGAATAAAAACTGTACTTTCTTACAAAAACGTTCATTAATGTTCATCAAGAACAATCTTGTTGAATGTTATGATATCCTGTTTTTAACCAGAAACATGTGAATTCTTCACATAACTCAAACTGGCTTTCCTAATTTTCCTATGCATATTTCTAGTTATTTGTCCAACGTAACTGTTCCATCAGCAATAAAACGGGCACTTAAATAACTAGTTCTTAATGATAAGAAACCGTTCAGTTCGACGACCCCAAACCTGTCAAATTGCTGTTATATAAACATAATGTAGGTAAATGTAAGCCGGTCGTGCAGATGAGAAAATAAATTTCTAATTTATTACATAAGAAATGTTAATAATATTTTATGTTTTTGGCGACTGTCGAGTATTATTTGAGTATCCCTGACGTTTCGGTAACTTTCCAGTTACCAGCGTCAAAGGTTGACTGAGGAAAACAAAATTTTCCTCTGTCAAAGTTACATAATAACTAAATAAGGCAAAAATAATTAATAAACGCTTTATAATCCGTTTAAATTGTTTTATTTCAATGTTAATAATCTTTGTTTTAATTGTTTAGCTTTATTTGGTATTTATTTATTCGTCTATTTGTTTCCACTGTCGTAAGTCAAGATTTATCAAATTTCCAGTGGCATATTTAAAATAAAAAAAGATGAAAACGCATCATTATTTAGGTATTTAAATATTTCTTAAAATATGACTTTCATAATAGGATCCCACGAATTATACACTATTTCATACGCTCATATCATAGTTTTCCTTTTATGCAGAAGTACTCTGGAGCACCGTGTATATTTTCAAAAGTCTTACTTCTTTAGTGTTTTGTGTCGATTAATTTCTATGGTCTTCAAACTAGCCTTTTTTTTGTAAGTATACTGCACACGTATACCATTTTTCATACGAGTGGACGTTACATCATCTCCGAAACGTCGATAGAATTAAATTTTTGTTATAGTAATGCAAGGAAAAAACCTTATTTTTACCATGCCTGTGAACTATGTATCTTGCGTCAGGCATCGGTGTCGAAAACTCGACAGCTCACAATCTGCCCTCGATCTGGCTAGATGATAATTTAGATGAATCACAGCGGACATCCTAAACCCGGACATTGGCCAAGATAGTAGCTGTTGGCACTTTACTAAACTCAGCAACGGTGAGCAATATCCACTTAAGAGGCCTTATTCCTTTTAAAATGCTGATTGTTTTAGACATTTTTGTCTATGATCAAACATATTTCTTAACATTTTATTGATATTACTACCTAGAACAGGGCTATTGGGATTTATTGGTATATATTTGAAACCTACAGTTTGAATTTTACATTGATAATTTTTGTTTCAAAAACTACTCGTAATTAACAAAATTCACGCGGAAAATTAGTTTTTATAACTTATTTTCGACTGCACGCAATAAAAGCATGAAATAGCTATGTTACTACCTAGAACTCGGGGAAAAGTATTATTCACTTCAAAAAGTTGGTTGAAATTATTAATATATTTATCATAATATGAAAAAAAAAATTAATACAGCGTGTATTGTTGATATAGCCACAAAATGGAACCAGACGTAGATTTTAGTGCTATGAACCGATATTTAAACATATTGTTAATTCAGTTTTAACTACCAGAGCGTAATAAATTTTTGATAAAAAATCAAGCAGCAATGTATGGCGTACACTTATTTGACACATTGACAGTTAGATGACTAAGTGAGAATAAAACGAGTTACATTGCGTGCTGAATTATTTTATAAGGAAAAAATATCGTATATTATTTTAAATAATTTATAGAAAAACACATTCATTAGGACCTATGCTAAGAACTAGTAAAGTTTTAGATTGTGTCAAAAATTCACGCTGTATTATACGGGGTGACATTATTACAGGTTTCCAAGTAATTTTAATACGGTATACGGTTTTCACTCACGTGAAGTAGACTTAGTACATTTTTTTGGAAACCATTAAATAATCAATTTATTTCGATAGTCCTTGCTGTAACGATTGTACGAATTGGGTCATTAAGTTTTCTTTACCATGATTTTTCCGGAATGTTTTTAAATTGTCAATTTGACAGTTCTCAATAATAGTGGCTGAAGAGGGGCTTTACCTTTGAAACTCATTAAAAAAAATGTTGTTGGTTGGCATGTGGTTGGCACTTGTCAATGACAAACCGTTGAAATTTTGACTTTGACAAGGGTCAACTATCGACTAGTTCCACAGATGGTTATAGGATACTCTTTACCTTACAACAGTTTCTTATACGTGGATGAAGTTTGCGGGTACTTCCTGGTCTACACTGTATAAGATTTAAATATTATATTGAAAATCTCATTTCTATGGACCGAGGTCATCTGTTGGTAAACATGTCTTTGTCATTTCATCACAACGAAGCCGCTGGAGAGAATGTAATCAATTTTGGTACAGGGATAGGATAGCTGGACATCCAATGATGGGTATAGGATAACACCCAACTTCGCAGAGCAAATTGACCTTCCAGTAATAAAATAAAGTTAGTAGAACAAAATAATCGCAGGACCACAAGAAATAAGCGTAATACTTAATTTCGGCAAAAAATGACAACATTGACGTAATAAGTGACCCCATACCTGCGACAATCTACGGATCCGGTGACTCAGTCGACCCGGATGCGTTGCCCAAGTCTGCGCACACTCAACACGCAACGCGCAGTCATAGGGGGTGTTACGAAATGGGGAACCCTCTGTTACATGTCTTTCTATTGAAATTCAAAAGGAAAATAGCGATTAATGTTGTTTGAATTTTAATTTGAAGACTGGAAATAAATTATTACTAAACTGGGTGCCCCGGCTTCGCACGGGTGCAGTGCTGATACTAAATGAAAAGTGTTTCTCTACTATATTATGCTGGTATTACTTATACATATAAACCTTCCTCTTGAATCACTATTTATTTAAAAAAACCGCATCAAAATCCATTGCGTAGTTTTAAAGATACGACAGCGACAGACGGACAGCAAGGAAGCGACTTTGTTTTATACTATGTAGTGATGTTTGAGAAGTTTCAAGACAGACAGAAAGTTAGAACTTATTGTAATGCGCTGTCATACTGTGTTACCAAATAGGGGGAAACAGTCTGCACGGCTTATCATTGAAATTCAAAAGGAAACTACTTAGTGATTTATTGGCGCTTGAATGTTAATTTGAAGATACCCAGGAAATAAATAATTTCTATGAAACGTTACGAAATATATGGGACACATGTTGTCATAGGTATTTCACGAAATAGATTGAAACAAGAAAACTAGCGTTTAAAGTTGCTCGAATGTTAATTTGAATGTATTCTGGAAACATAAACTGTTGTTCTGCCTGGCAGAAAGTGTGAACTTGAAGCAAAGCGCACTCATGGAGAAACCCTCTGTATGGATTTCTATTGAAATTCAAAAGCTAACTAGCCATTTTAGCGTCGCTCGAATGTTAATTTGAAGATATTTATACTGTGTAACTTATTTTAATAATAAGTAACAGGTAATCATTCTGGAAATATACATTGCATGAACTGTTGTTTTGTCTGAGAGATAGAGACAGGTAGAAAGTTTGAACTTGACGCAACGAGCTATCATAGGGTACCTTATGATAGGATAATGGGAAGTTACGAAATGGGAGGAAACCCTTTGTGGGTAATCATAGGGTACGTTTGATAGGATAGTGGGAAGTTACGAAATGGGAAACCCCATAGAAGTATGTATATCGTCATCGAGTGCCAATAAGAGAGCCTACTAGGGCTACTAATAGTGCAATTGTACTAGAATTTAGTCTAGTCACTAAGATCGATTTGTGTGTGTGTCCGATATCTATTTACTATTATAATCAAGAACTAAAAGATAGGATACTAACACTCTTCTACAGACTCGTATATACAGCTATAGACACGCACGAGTTGACGTGTGCCAAAGAAACCATAACACGTAGATATACGTAAACTGGAATGGCGTACAGTCGAACGATTATTTGCTTTATTGGCCGAGCGACCTGTCTCCGTTTCAGTTTGGCCAAAAATTCTTTCGTATGTCCGGATCTCCGGATTTCAATCTGATCCCGGATAGAGGTCGCAATTCTAAACTGATTTCCATGAAATTTTGTGATTAGGTTATCGACCTATATCACCATAGTATGTAAGTAAAAAATCATAAAAATTACGCCTTATTAAGCACTTTCAATGAAAACTATATTGAATAAAATCGGTCTAGCCGTTTTTGAGTTATCGCAAAAAATCATAATTTTCTTTAAAATGACGTAAGTGCCGCGCGGATGTGCTTATACTTCGAACGTTTGCAGATATTCGTTAAGTGCCGTACTGTATTAAAACATTTCGCTCAATCTGGCGCGTATATTAGATAACATCCAGAAGGTAATAAGTAATTATAGTTACTTTGGCGTTTACAACCTTTTTTATAGAGCTTGAAATCTTTCTCGTTATTTATTGGATCTTTCTAATAATTAAGTAATTGTATAGATTCGTTAAATTTGACCCGATAGCATAAAACATGGATGTCGTAGGTATCGTGATGGATGGACCAAGGTAATTTGAGAGCTCAAGGTGTTGCTTGAGCTCTCAAATTGCGATTCGGGTTTCCAAAACAAAACTCGTTTTTTTTATCAAAATCCATATTCTGTTAGTGATATTATACGTTTTTATTTAAGTTTGTTTAATTATGTTGGTCACTTTATAGTTTACCTATTTTGTTATAATTATCATATATTAATGAGTAATTTTCGGATTAAATTGGACCGTAGTTGTGTGGACTGGACTATAGTTGGGTAGTTTTACGGTTCTTATCTGGATCGCGTAAGAGCGAGGGAGACAGGTATAAAAAACCGAATTGCATTCTATCAGCTCAGGCATTGTACTATAGAATGTATTTTCCATAAAACTTATACTTCACTTAACTAGCGCCATTTATTCATGCGACGTCATTTTTTACAGTTTCGTAATAATGTTATAGGCCACTTCCAGTACGCGCGCGCGCAGGACTGTTATCCGTTTATTATTCAACAGGTGGTTGACCCACTTTTATGGCGCGTTTGTTTATGTATAAGGCTTCGAAGTGTGCCTAAATACCTGGAATTTTTGCGCATATAGGTATAGATTTATTTTATAGAGAGTTAGCGACAAATGTGATCTAAAAAAACTACCCAACTATCTAATGGTCATTCATCCAAAACAAAACTCATTAATTTCTATCAAGATCCATATCCATCATTGATTCTATCCGTTTTTATTTGAATACTATCTGTACCCGCGACTGCGGTCGTATTTAAATATGTTCAATTAATTTGTTAATCTTAGTTAACGAGTGTATCAAATAATGCCTAGTTTGTTTGGACCATAAGTTGTGTGGACTGGATTGGGTAGTTTCATGAAACTTAATACTTTGAAAAGTCTAAACTATCACCAAGGGAATCTGAAAATGAAGAGATTTGTTGGAGAATGTAAGAAGCATCGGTTCAAAACCAAGTTTGGACAAAAATTGAGCATCTTAGAATAAATATACACCTAGTCAGTGCTTGAAGGTGAAGCCAGTTTCGTTTCAGTCTGTCACGGGCTAAGTTTCATCCGTGTACACATCTGTCACTAGTAGAAAAGATTGCCGTCAAGGCAGAAAGGATATTGAGTGGTGAACTCGTACGGGACGATGCAACTTAGGGTGGGTAATAAAAGGGTGGGTAACGACCTGATCAACATTGCATTGCACTATGGAGATCCCTAGGTTGATATGATGATGACATTGATGATTATAGACCGAGTGAGCGAAGTGTCTCAGAGATATGAAATCGTAAAAAAAACCGGCCAGGTGCGAGTTGGACTCGCGCACCGAGGATTCCGTGCAAACACTTCCCATCTTAACTGGCCGAGTTAAGTTAAATTTGCACCTGCTGGTGTGTATGGCGCCGCATACAAATAAGGTGCGAAGTTATCGCAATCGATCACGTTAGTGGTATATTTACTTATAGTTATTTGTGCAACAAGAGAGCAAAGTTGTTTTTGTTACGAGTGCTGATTTTGAGTCCCGAGCAAGCGAAGGATTCTACGTTTGAATCACGAGCGTAGCGAGTGATTCTATGTTAGAATCCTGAGTGTAGCGAGGGACTCAACAGCACGAGATGCAAAAAACTTTGCTCTCGTGTAGCACACACAACTTTTCATCTCATCAGCGAGAACATATTCGACATTTTGTGCTTTTGCTTCCAACGTATGTTGATAGTCTTTGTTGCTGATTTCAATAATATTATTAATCAGAAAATAGATAAGTGCTGCTTAAAAAGGAATAACAATATATGTAATTTAAATTGAAATTATAATCAACCAACCAACACGGTTATTGTCATTATTTGATCAAATTGGAAGATTTAGCAGATACATGACATGTTTATTTATAAATACATATTATATTACGAGATTTTGTTTCTAAATTGATTAATATTTTTACTAAATGTTTACAAATGAAGCGAAAATTGAAAAATTTAATGATTCGGACAGGATTCGAACCTGCGTTTCCAACGGCTTTCCGGGCCAACACTGGCGTCCTCCCAATTGGACCACCGGATCAGATGTCAGAGTCATTGAATTTTTCAACCAGTTGCTTCGATATGCCTTAGGGTGGCATCGTAGCGCCATCTACCGTAAAGATTTAGACTTTATCGTCGGCACCATCGTCTCAAATTTGTTGAGAATCGATAGTAACGATGTGCTACACCCAAATTACTTATTTTTATTAAAGCAGTAACGTCTGCTAACGTAAACTAAATGTTTACAAATGAAGCGAAAATTGAAAAATTTAATGATTCGGACAGGATTCGAACCTGCGTTTCCAACGGCTTTCCGGGCCAACACTGGCGTCCTCCCAATTGGACCACCGAATCAGATGTCAGAGTCATTGAATTTTTCAACCAGTTGCTTCGATATGCCTTAGGGTGGCATCGTAGCGCCATCTTTTCAATTTTCGCTTCATTTGTAAACATTTAGTTTACGTTAGCAGACGTTACTGCTTTAATAAAAATAAATATTTTTACTCCTAAAACACCAAACAAAATAAATGCAAAAGAAAATAACAATTACAATATGAACAGGATATTTTTTAAGGTACGTTTCGAATATGCATCTATGATAAATGGTGAAATTATAAATTATTATTATATTTACAATAAGTAATAAGCTGAAAAATCTTATTTTATTTGAGCAATGATCTATTGTTTTATATAAAAGGCACAATAATTTTAATATTCGGTCGTTAAATAAAAATATAAAAAAGAAAAAAAAATACGTTGCAATTAAAACTTTTTCGGGTGTTTTTAATGAATTTTTTGGTATAACGCGTATCCGAACTCTCAATCGAGGTCGGATTCGAAAATCGAATTTCAAATTGATAAGTTTCTATCCCTCTCTTTTATATACAGCATATGAAAGAAACAGAGTGCATCGAGATTCAAATGCTTAGAATTTTATAATTAACCTTTGGCTGAAGAATGACAATTCGTGGTCAGATATTGAAAAAATTAAAAAGCTACTTTCTACTCACGCTCGAAACAAAATCGCATTTTGTTCACTGTTATCTGACAGCAAAATCGCCATGTTTGAGCTGGTGAGGTGAAAAATATTTTTTTATTCTGTTTTTAGTAAGTATTTGTTGTTATAGTGGCAAAACAAATACTTGATCTGTGAAATTTTCGACTGTCTAACCATCACGGTTAATGAGATACAGCTAGATGACAGTCGGACAGCCGAGTCTTAGTAATCGGGTCCCATTTTTTACCGTTTGGGTACAGAACCCTTAAGAAGAACCATATTATTTCAACCGTCCTCCGGGACTCTATCTTCGTCCTCCGGGTAGGCAAACACTTGTGACTCCTCTGGTGTTGCAGGTGTTTATGGGCGACGGTAATCGCTTTCCATCAGGCGATATGTTTGCTCGTTTGCCCCCTATGACATAAACCGTTTCCAAACAGACTCCCGACTCGCGAGGTCCCTAATTTTTTGTCCGTTTTTATCACTTATTATGCTGATTGCGCCATTCTTCTTTCCAGTAACCAATGTGAGCGGCGAAGAGATGCAGATCGGATGGACCACAGACAACTGAGCACACAAGATGGCCGCCGGAGCGACAAAATGGCGGACCAAGTGCCGCGGGGCGGTGCTGTTCGCCATACTGCTGCAAGTTGTTCATGGTAAGTCTTCTTTAAGCTGGTATTACTTCTTCTTCCTCACTTCCTCGTGACTGACGGTCGTGACCATTTGAGGCCGATATCTCTTGCGCCAAAGCTCTCCCCTCCACATAGTTTTCCGCTTTCCGGATTGACGCCTGTAGAGTTTACTGACACGTTTCTCTCAAGGCATCGGTCCATCGGATCGGTGATCTCCCACAGGCCCTTTTTTCATCCTCGTGGCCAACTACAATGCGCTTTTTCAAACTTACGGCTCGCGCTGACGTTGAGATTCGATGAATGTCACTGATGTAAACATCTAAAGCAAATTCACTGAAAGAAGCAGGACTAAATATCCGCAAATTTCAAGTATTTTTAGCAAAATAAAGCCATACTACACAGATGATGCAAGTATATTTTTTTCGATAGGTTTCAGGAGCAGCATTCCGTTAAACAATGTTTTAAATTTGGTTAATGACAAATCGCTACTGACGTTTAATAATGCAAATATATGACGTATGCTCATTATTGCCATGTGAAAGCTGTTTGTAGCGCCACTGTCCCTGGGCCGGACCGACACGTGTTAGGCTAAAACAACATTGACATCAAAACTTAAAGTCGCAGCACCAGTGCAACTGGTACAAATTCGGAGCCAAGTGTCCGGCGTGTTATTCCAAATGTTTGTCCACTATTTCAAAGGCAGAAAGGTCGTAACAACCCGGCTGTTGCGCATTGTTGTCGCCTTCATCTTCTGAGTAAGTTCGGAGCCTCTTCTCCGTCAAGGACATTCGGTCAATTGCCTCGAGACGCCCCCAAATTGTCCGATACATAACGGTATATCTATATTAGATTGGACATAGTTTAGCGTTAGCTAGGGCTGTGCCTGAAGCCGGACAAAGACTTAAAAAAAGCCCCGGAGATTTGACGTAAATCGCATTTTTTCCCGGACGTGTCCGAAAATAATGTTAATAAAAATAACAATCGCTTTATTTTATTTCACATAAAAAGTGTCCGCATGTTCCTTGGACACTTTTTGAATACTCCCCCGGATGGCCCCCGGACAGCGCCAAAGTAAGACAAATCCGGGTAAACTCGGACGGATGCCAGAGGTTTACTTTGAACATGTTACGTAAGGTGGTGTAAGGTGACTCAAATGCATGTATAATTTCCCTCGTATTATTGCAATACCTTATCCAACTCTATAAACCAAACCCATAATTAAACGCACTATTTGGCAACCGCGCAGTTAAGCTAACTGTACGCATGCGCAATTAACTGTGCAGTGTAAATCATCAAGCACGCTACAACGAACAATATGGCGGTGATTATTAAAAACAGATATGAAGACATAAACAATGTTAACGGACCGATTGAAGTACCTAAACAAGAAATCTTTTAAATTGCTGACCAAATCCATAAAGATGATAAAGAATAATTAGCAAGAAAACTAGCTTATATCTGTCCAATAGAGACTGCATTCAGACCTGCGGTTTAGACTGATATAATAATCTAAATAAAAAAATAAAAAATCGAATTAGAAGCTGATATATTGGACTTCAAAGGTACTTACGGAAATTGTATGTTGAAGAACTTGCTTTCAAAATCCTTATAATTCAAGAAAACAATAATCGTGTGTATACAGCGTCAAAATAGCAAAACTTAGTTATTTTTTTCATACCCGCATTTTGGGGGTGACAAACGTCACTTGATGTATGAAAAAAATGCCATTTGAATGGAACTAGGGTTGCCTGGTTGCCAAACTAAATAGCCGGACAGACCAGACAGTTTGGCCGGACATTTGGGTGAAAATTTTAACAAAAAAAGAACCGACTTCAAAATTACTGAAAAGCCAAAAATAACCCGTTCATGTACGGATCACATTTGAATCACTTTTTGAAGTCGGTGACAAATGTGAAATGTTGTCAATTCTATCGTATCGTGCTATGACGTCACGCGAAGACCTATACGTGTTATGTTACGAAGGCTAGGCGCGTCTGTATGTAGGCCTAACCGTTACAACGCCATGCCGCTTTTCTGCGCTAAACATCCGTATTTTGGGTTCCATCAAAGGATGTCAACGCGTATTGCCAGAGATCATTGAATAGAAAGACCCTGCGAGTACGTAAGAAAGACACCATCATTGGACACTGTAGGTATAGCCAAACAAGCGTCGGTCCGACGTAGGGATAGGATACAAAACAAATGACGATCCTGCATCACGCTGTTAAGATTTTTGACCCCTCTCCATAGAAAACTGATATTCAACACTAATCTACAATTTTATAATAGGTTAGTATAGATGTACAGGCGAATGCTAACGGTGGGGGGACCTTGTTAATTCGCGGTTGGCGCAGTGGTAGTGCAACCTACTGAGCCAGCGGTTTTGTTCTGGATTCGAATCCCGGTAAGGGCAAATATTTGTGTGATGAACTCGAATATTTGTTTCTGGGGCATGGATGTCTTATATATTTATCGATATATAAAATATATATAATACCTATATATATAGGTATGTATATCGTCGTCTAGTCTAGTACCCATAACCCAAAGCCTAATAGAACGTTGTCAACCTTTGACAACGGTAACTGTAAAGCTACCGAAACGTTTAGGGAGGCTCAAATCACTACATACATAGTAAAACAAAGTCGCTTCCTGCTGTCCCTATATATGTTTAGATCTTTAATACTACGCAATGGATTTTGATGCGTCTTTTTAGATAGAGTGATTTAAGGTGAAGGTTTTATGTATACGTACATAGCATATTTAGTATAAGCATTGCACCCGTGTTTAAATGGTTTTATTTAAAAGCCTAATAGATTTTACTGTGGGACGAGCTCGATTTGTGTGAGATAGAATTTACTGCCTATTGAAATAAATCTGCATGCTATGATACTATCTATGCCGTGTGATGAACTGAAGAGAGAATTCGCGTGTGGCACGGGTATGTCAGTTGCATGCTAGACATGTTGCTTTCACGTTGTTCTAACGAACGAGATGTCAAACTCGTGTTTTTTAGGGTTCTGTACCTACCTCAAAAGGACTGAACCCTTACTATCACCCGATCTACTAAGATCACTTTGTTGTCCGTCCGTCCGTCTGTCTATCTGTCAACACCCTTTATCTCGGGAACGCGTGAAGGTATCGAGTTGAAATTAAAACCATATACTCAGGTCTACAGTCCCTATAAGCTGTGAAAAAAAAAACTGCAATTTCTACGAAAAAAGGTACGGTCATTTATAATGCAAAATAACGTATATAATGACATGTAGGTACCCTTATACAGACCTTACAGAGCTGAAATATGCACGTTAACACGTGGGTACATTCCCAGAGGACAGGGAATCAAAATATATAGGGTATTTTCCGTTGACCTAGAACTATGAAATTTGGCAAGTAATACCGTCTTTAGTCACTGTAAGTAATTAAATCATAAAAAATATAGTCCTTTTGAAAAATCATATTTGGAGAACCCTAGGTATACCTTATCGCTCATTATCACCGCGTTTTTAATTAGTAGATTAATAGTAAGTTTCTTTCAGTTTTTATAAGAATTTACACATCTGTATGCCATTCTGGCTGACACAAATATATGTAGTGTTTTTTTCAAAAATTATCCAAGAAAAGAAAATAAGTACAGATAGGTTAGATTAGCCACTATAGGTCAAAATTGAATTCTAGCATTGAATTCTGGCCTTGTTATTTTTTTCATAAAAAAGTAGAAGAGTATTTTTCTTCCGATAACGCCATTAGCTATTTGAGGAAACTAAAAAGTAGCGGTAAGTCGTATCTTCCGTTTTGGCTGTTTAGGACCTATACCTTTTTTTTAATGATCGTTTTAAATTTTTTCAACTTTGTAGGTATCTCGACAAATAAGGATTATAACATTATTGACGATCAAACCGACCTGGAAAGGTATATTTTTAACCATAAACTATGCACTTCGTCCTGATTTTTTATCAATAAAGTCAAAATTCCATTACCATCAATTTTTGAGAAAAAGTGAGATTACCGTCGAGAAAGTGAAATAGTGTTTCCCTTCAGCACATCGAGGGCCGCGTTACTCTACAAGCGTAACCAATTAACCATTCAATATAAAGTAAACCACATGAGTTGCTTATTTGCTCAAAAATAAAAACAAAAACGTCACTTTCACTGATTGGGAGTCACGATTGTTTTCCACTTTCGCTGTTGCATTAGCTCACGAAGCCTAGAATAGTTTGGATTTTGCACGAGCCTACTGACTTGTGACTACAGAGATACAGATGCGTAAGAAATGTGAGTGTTTAGCACGATATACATATATAGATAAATATCTGTAAGCAATGATAGCTATCACAACTGAAAAACCGCAAAAGACCGGTACTTTTAAATAAAGGTATCAATTTAAAAGGTACCCAACAGTAACGGTACCGAAATAAATAAATGTTATAGGTACTTTTATAAAACGGTACCGTTAAGATTGCCCGTTTCAAGTGTAGGTACCTGACCGAAAAATAAACTATAACGGTACCGTTAAGATTGACCGTTTCAAGTGTAGGTACCTGACCGAAAAAATGAACTGTACAATTACGCTGACCGATACAACGATTATCACAATGATTTCGGTTTGAGTATCGAGTACCCGATACTCAAGTATAAAGCTGGCAACGTCGCGTTAATCCTGTTTGTTATGAAAAAAGATGCACTTTGTTGTGATGGAAGCAAGGCGTTTTGCATAACTAATTGACAGAGCGAACGAAGCGAAAAGTAAAAAGTGGAAAGTGAAAAGCGAAGAGGGAAGAAAAAAGGGCGCTACTACTTTTTCACGAAACACTTTAATTATTGTATTAAGCGGTTTACACTCACGTGATAATGTCAGGAACGGCCCGACATGTTTCGAACTCGTATGGAGCTCTTCATCAGGGACGGCTACCCGTACACCACCGCGGTAAACTCGTCACTACTTCTTTGATCGACGGACAAAATGAGACGCACCGGCTTCAACGACTGCGATCGCTGAACATGTCGTCGAAGCCGGTGCGTCTCATTTTGTCCGTTTCGATAAATTTAATACCAATATTAAAAAATAGAAGAATTAAAAATGGTGGACGTCATTTTTTTAAATAATCGTTATGGGTGTCGTTTTCCAGGTTTTTGGGGGTGTAGATTTCAAAAAAAGCATCCATTTTGGAAATAAAGATAGCAGACGTCACTTTTTTGAATAAGTCGTCATGGGTGTCGTTTTCTGGCTTTTTGGGGGTGTAAATTTCAAAAATGGCATCCATTTTGGAAATAAAGATAGCAGACGTCACTTTTTTGAATAAGTCGTCATGGGTGTCGTTTTCTGGCTTTTTGGGGGTGTAAATGTCAAAAACGGCATCCATTTTAGAAATAAAGAAGGCGGACGTCACTTTTTTGAAACACTCGTCATGGGTGTCGTTTTCTAGGCTTTTGGGGGTGTAGATTTAAAAAAAAGCATCCATTTTGGAAATAAATATGGCGGACGTCACTTTTTTTAAACACTCGTCATGGGTGTCGTTTTCTAGGCTTTTGGGGGTGTAGATTTAAAAAAAAACATCCATTTTAGAAATAAAGAAGGCGGACGTCACTTTTTTGAAACACTCGTCATGGGTGTCGTTTTCTAGGCTTTTGGGGGTGTAGATTTAAAAAAAAACATCCATTTTGGAAATAAATATGGCGGACGTCACTTTTTTTTTTTTAAACACTCGTCATGGGTGTCGTTTTCTAGGCTTTTGGGGGTGTAGATTTAAAAAAAAGCATCCATTTTGGAAATAAATATGGCGGACGTCACTTTTTTTAATAAGTCGTCATGGGTGTCGTTTTCTGGCTTTTTGGGGGTGTAAATTTCAAAAATGGCATCCATTTTGGAAATAAATATGGCGGACGTCACTTTTTTGAATAAGTCGTCATGGGTGTCGTTTTCTGGCTTTTTGGGGGTGTAAATTTCAAAAATGGCATCCATTTTGGAAATAAATATGGCGGACGTCACTTTTTTGAAACACTCGTCATGGGTGTCGTTTTCTAGGCTTTTGGGGGTGTAGATTTAAAAAAAAACATCCATTTTGGAAATAAATATGGCGGACGTCACTTTTTTGAAACACTCGTCATGGGTGTCGTTTTCTAGGCTTTTGGGGGTGTAGATTTAAAAAAAAGCATCCATTTTGGAAATAAATATGGCGGACGTCACTTTTTTTAATAAGTCGTCATGGGTGTCGTTTTCTGGCTTTTTGGGGGTGTAAATTTCAAAAATGGCATCCATTTTGGAAATAAATATGGCGGACGTCACTTTTTTGAAACACTCGTCATGGGTGTCGTTTTCTAGGCTTTTGGGGGTGTAGATTTAAAAAAAAACATCCATTTTGGAAATAAATATGGCGGACGTCACTTTTTTGAAACACTCGTCATGGGTGTCGTTTTCTAGGCTTTTGGGGGTGTAGATTTAAAAAAAAGCATCCATTTTGGAAATAAATATGGCGGACGTCACTTTTTTTAATAAGTCGTCATGGGTGTCGTTTTCTGGCTTTTTGGGGGTGTAAATTTCAAAAATGGCATCCATTTTGGAAATAAATATGGCGGACGTCACTTTTTTGAATAAGTCGTCATGGGTGTCGTTTTCTGGCTTTTTGGGGGTGTAAATTTCAAAAATGGCATCCATTTTGGAAATAAAGATGGCGGACGTCACTTTTTTGAATAAGTCGTCATGGGTGTCGTTTTCTAGGCTTTTGGGGGTGTAGATTTAAAAAAAAACATCCATTTTGGAAATAAATATGGCGGACGTCACTTTTTTGAAACACTCGTCATGGGTGTCGTTTTCTAGGCTTTTGGGGGTGTAGATTTAAAAAAAAGCATCCATTTTGGAAATAAATATGGCGGACGTCACTTTTTTTAATAAGTCGTCATGGGTGTCGTTTTCTGGCTTTTTGGGGGTGTAGATTTCAAAATTAAAACATTGGAATTAAAACTAACGAAGAGGCTTCATAGTAGTCATGGGTTTCTTAAATAACTGTTATTGAATAACTCCATCTGGTAAGTAATTAACTCATCTACCGTAGGCATGATGAATTACTCGATAATATTCTCCACAAACAGTATATACGCTTAATTTAAGACTCAGAAGAAATGTCTCGAAAACTCAGTTTTTATAGCTCAGTTCGTTATTTTTTAAACTCACTCCCTCAATTTCTCATATTAAAAGTTAACGAAAAAGTCACAAACAACACTTATAAACACTAATAGTTCTCAATACTCAACTAGATGTTATAAATCGTAATATTCGTAATTGCACTTAAAACTTGCAGTAAGATGCTCGCAGACGAATCCTTATCTCTCGCCTATTGTCTCGCGGACACCGGCCGGCCGGTTGCCAGGTGCAACTGTCCGGTTCGATTTGGACCATAATGTTAAGGCGATAGAGATGTTTTCTTTCTGCGGGATGCTTCTCGAGTTAAACAAACGTGTGCTCGGTTACATCGTTACTTTATTTTAACTAACTTCAATATGGACTGTATATAAAACTATAATTAGGCGTGTATAGCACTCGCGTGTATAGCATGAACTTTAAAAAGTGTATAATGAATTGGACAATTAGTCATACATTACCAACAAGTGTGATACAATCAGCAATAGTAACTTTATTTAACAAGTAAAAATACATTGATTTGTATTGTAATTATAATATTTATAGAGTGCGGTCTTCGCCAACAAAATGCATCGCAGTTTGGCGAAACATGTACTTATAGTGTACCTACCAGTTTTTAATCTTTTATTGCGCAATAAATAAAATAAAATATCGATTTTTAAGAAAAAATTATATCCGTCAAACCCCCAAAACCCCAGAAAATGACACCCATGACGAATTTTTCAAAACAGTGACGTCCGCCACCTTTAATATTTCCAAAATGGATGCCAGTTTTGAAATTCAGACCCCCAAAAACCCAGAAAACGACACCCATGACGACTTTTTCAAAAAAGTGACGTCCGCCATCTTTATTTCCAAAATGGATGCCATTTTTGAAATTTACACCCCTAAAAAGCCAGAAAACGACACCCATGACGACTTTTTCAGAAAAGTGACGTCCGCCATCTTTATTTCCAAAATGGATGCCATTTTTGAAATTTACACCCCCAAAAAGCCAGAAAACGACACCCATGACGACTTTTTCAGAAAAGTGACGTCCGCCATCTTTATTTCCAAAATGGATGCCATTTTTGAAATTTACACCCCCAAAAAGCCAGAAAACGACACCCATGACGACTTATTCAAAAAAGTGACGTCCGCCATATTTATTTCCAAAATGGATGCCATTTTTGAAATTTACACCCCCAAAAAGCCAGAAAACGACACCCATGACGACTTTTTCAAAAAAGTGACGTCCGCCATCTTTATTTCCAAAATGGATGCCATTTTTGAAATTTACACCCCCAAAAAGCCAGAAAACGACACCCATGACGACTTATTCAAAAAAGTGACGTCCGCCATCTTTATTACCAAAATGGATGCCATTTTTGAAATTTACACCCCCAAAAAGCCAGAAAACGACACCCATGACGACTTATTCAAAAAAGTGACGTCCGCCATCTTTATTTCCAAAATGGATGCTTTTTTTGAAATCTACACCCCAAAAGCCTAGAAAACGACACCCATGACGAGTGTTTCAAAAAAGTGACGTCCGCCATCTTTATTTCTAAAATGGATGCCATTTTTGAAATTTACACCCCCAAAAACCCAGAAAACGACACCCATGACGACTTATTCAAAAAAGTGACGTCCGCCATCTTTATTTCCAAAATGGATGCCATTTTTGAAATTTACACCCCTAAAAAGCCAGAAAACGACACCCATGACGACTTATTCAAAAAAGTGACGTCCGCCATTTCATTTCCAAAATGGATGCCATTTTTGAAATTTACACCCCCAAAACCCAGAAAACGACACCCATGACGACTTTTTCAAAAAAGTGACGTCCGCCTTCTATATTTCCAAAAAAAATTGATGCCGTTTGTGAAATTTACACCCCCAAAAACCTAGATGGTGAACAAATGGTGAACCTTACGCGAAAGTCGCAAGCTCACCTTTATTTAAAGATACCGTTTGGACGGAAGCTTGTTAGATATATTATATTGTCTAGAGTATTGATATCGGTACCGAAATGCTACTTTATCGGTCATCTGACCGAAAAGGAACGGTCAGACCGTTTCTATATGTACTTTTATTTTAAGGTATTGTTTGATATCGGTACCGAAATGCTACTTTATAAGGAACGGTCAGACCGTTTTTATAGGTACTTTTATTTAAAGGTATCGTTTGATATCGGTACCGAAATGCTACTTTATCGGTCGGATACCTTTAAAAAGACCGGTCTTAACCGTTTTTAAAGGTACCTTTTCAGTCCCTGATTCTAGCATTGAATTCTGGCCTTGTTATTTTTTTCATAAAAAAGTAGAAGAGTATTTTTCTTCCGATAACGCCATTAGCTATTTGAGGAAACTAAAAAGTAGCGGTAAGTCGTATCTTCCGTTTTGGCTGTTTAGGACCTATACCTTTTTTTTAATGATCGTTTTAAATTTTTTCAACTTTGTAGGTATCTCGACAAATAAGGATTATAACATTATTGACGATCAAACCGACCTGGAAAGGTATATTTTTAACCATAAACTATGCACTTCGTCCTGATTTTTTATCAATAAAGTCAAAATTCCATTACCATCAATTTTTGAGAAAAAGTGAGATTACCGTCGAGAAAGTGAAATAGTGTTTCCCTTCAGCACATCGAGGGCCGCGTTACTCTACAAGCGTAACCAATTAACCATTCAATATAAAGTAAACCACATGAGTTGCTTATTTGCTCAAAAATAAAAACAAAAACGTCACTTTCACTGATTGGGAGTCACGATTGTTTTCCACTTTCGCTGTTGCATTAGCTCACGAAGCCTAGAATAGTTTGGATTTTGCACGAGCCTACTGACTTGTGACTACAGAGATACAGATGCGTAAGAAATGTGAGTGTTTAGCACGATATACATATATAGATAAATATCTGTAAGCAATGATAGCTATCACAACTGTGTCATGTTATAAAAAAATACATTATATAGATAACATCCATCCAGGAACAAATATTCTAGTTCATCACACAAATATTTGCCCTGGACAGGATTCGAACCCAGGACCGCCGGCTTGGTATCAGGTGCACTGCAAACTGCGCCAAACGCGTCGTCAGTGAGAGACACTATGTACTTAGATACTATGCGAGTGATACCTACTATATTTATTTATTTATTTAATCTTTATTGCACAAAACGAAAGTCAGTACAAATGGCGAACTCAATGCTTAATGGCATTCTCTACCAGTCAATTCTAAGAGAATCTAAAGATATCTCTGTTTGGCCATTGGGCCAAACAGAGATATCTAGGTAGTCTCATACAAAATTCTATATTTGTAGTACTTAAAGTTTCTGTTTTCTATTGGGTGGGGTCATGATTTCAGGGAAAATCTAAATAGCACGATGCAGGATCGTCTTTTTATGTGTATGGGCGCGCAGCGCCATGCCATGGTCATCCGTCATTATTTCTTGTTCGAAGTTTGGTTATTTTTACAAGCTTTTATTTAGCTTGCATTGTATGTTTAAAGTATGTTTGTGCGGGTGAAATCTTGCGGGTACGTATTACAATGCCGAAGTTCAAAATACCGAATTTCATAAGACCTATGGATGGAAGGCCGAAAATTAAAATGTCGAATGTTTATTTGACCGAAAGTTTAAAATCCCGAAAGAACGTTTGACCGAAAGGATGAAATCCCGAAGACTGTAATCCCGAAGATTATAATCCCGAAGACTGTAATCCCGAAGACTGTAATCCCGACGGCTAGAATTCCTACTGTTCAAATGCCGAACGATTAAAATAGTACAACAAAAGGAGCGTTTTTTAGGGATATAAAAAAAAACTAACCTAACCTAACCCGGCCGAGTCGGATCTGCTCTGAAAGGTGATTGATTCACCTCAACCTATTCTCAAACTTTAAATGATTCACCTTTCAGAGCAGATCCGACTCGGCCGGGTTAGGTTAGGTTAGTCTTTTTTTTATATCCCTAAAAAACGCTCCTTTTGTTGTAGTTATGATCATATTCTTAAAAGAAAAAAAAATATTTTTTCATTGGCATTTTACTGACAATGGTTGATTTTCGGGATTATAAAATTTCGAGATTCAAAACTTTCGGGATTATAAAATTTCGAGATTTTGAACTTTCGATCTTTTCAAAATAGGTCTTTTGAGCATCGGTATATCGAATATCGGCTTTTCGTACTTTCGGTATTTTGATTTTCGGTATTTTGACCATCGGTATTTCAACTGTAGGTATTATGAACTTTCGGGATTGTAATACGTACCCAAATCTTGCAACTCAATTTTAAAGCAGATATCGTCAACCGATTGAGCTGAAATTTTGCATACTTACTTAACTTTGATGACAATTCAATAATATGGTACCATGGGGCTGATCTGATGATGGAGCCGGAAGGTGGCCATAGGAACTCTATAATAGAAAAAGCAATCTTACCGAGCTTGGGCTTTTTAGAATCGTCTCAGTGAGCATTTGATGGAAAGCTTGCCACTAAAAGGTCATTTTTGACAGCAACTTATTTCTTGAAATGTGCACTTTCTTATGGCATTCATTCGTGATGGCCTTCCTTTCCGTACTTTTGTATAAAGCGAAACCGCCTCACATATACCCCGCGCATAAATCGCTCCAAAAACGCTGGCATAATCCGACATTTGGCAATTGTGCTGTCATACGATTGCGAACAATGTGTGACAATGCGACAGACTGACGTAACGTCGGTGCTTTCACTGCTCCCAATGTTGCGTAGTTAGGCCTGTCCGTCCACAGAAGCGGATCAGAGATAAGTGGTTCTCTGCCTTTTCGCCGAACTATTTTCGTCGCCGAAGTATCATTTCACAGAATGCATTTTTTACTGAAACTGATAAACTATAAACTATGCTGGGGGCCTATCTGCTATGCTACAGTAAAAAGACGTATGTATCTTACTATGACATCTGTATAAAGATACGACCTTTTACGGTAACACGGCAGCTATGATGGCTGCATTTTATCACTCACACTCGCATTATGACAAAACGTGACGGATGCTTTGTCACTTATTTATCGCGTGATAAAAGCAACCATCATAGGCCCGCAGCAGTCCATCTACTATAGTAGGTAATAAAAAAAAAACCGGTCAAGTGCGAGTCTGACTCGCGCACCGAGGGTTCCGTACAAACTTTCACTTATCTCATCTTAATTGACCTGGTTGAGTTAAGTTTGCATCTGAAATGTATGGCGAGTATATACAACGTGTCCCAAAATTCAACGATAAGCGGGCACCAGAGGATGGATCTGGTCATGATACCTCGAGAAAAAAAAAGAAAAAAAATATATCTCAATCCCTTTAGAAATTATTAAAAAAAAATGAAATTCTTAAAATATCGACACCCCTAATGGTATTTTTAACGACCATGTCTTTAATTTTTGGAATATTTCAGATATTTTTTTTGTATCGGCAACCTAAGTAGCACTGCTAGCCACCACAGCCCTTAAAAATATCAGAATACACGTAGTTTTAACACAAAAAATATTCAAAATTATTTTTACCCCAAAAATTTCGAATGAATTTTTCTTTTAGTCCACTTTGACTCATCATGGTACATAAAAAAAGTATTGACACTACTATGGCAAGTGTTTTAAAAAGTTGACGCAACTAACCAAGATTCCAAAATGGTAGGATACTCTAGGAAAACTAGCGCCGAAAAAATCCCGTCCCAGTCCAGCTCCCAGGGCGTGGTGCCCGCCAAGGCGCCCGCTGCCACAGCACTTTGGGTGGGCATAGGTTAGCCTGCTTTGCTAGTCTTTGTTTTAGTCCACTTTTGTGGCCGATGATGGGATGCGGATAGGCAGAGGGCCGGTGAACGGCATTTGGAGGCTAGCCTTTCCACCCAGAGGGTGCCTCAGCGTGTCTCTGCAGCAGCATAGTTCAAGTTTGAGTTCGGGACGGGTTAGTAGTGGTAGCACGTAAAAGTGATTACTATCAACATTAAAAAAATTCGGTTCTTGTTTAAAAATAGCTGTTTTTTTTTTCGGGGCGAGTTTTCCAAGAGTATCCTACCATTTTGGAGTCTTGGTTAGTTGCGTCAACTTTTTAAACCACTTGCCATAGTAGTCTCAATACTTTTTTTATGCACCATGATGATTGAAAGTGGACTGAAAGAAAAAAACATTTAAAAGAATTGAGGTAAAAATAATCTTGATTATTTTTTGTGTTAAATCTACATGTATTCTGATATTTTTAAAGGCTGCGGTGGATAGCAGTGCTACTTAGGTTGCCGATACAAAAAAAATATCTGAAATATTCCAAAAATTAAAGACATGGTCGTTAAAAATACCATTAGGGGTGTCGATATTTTAAGAATTTCATTTTTTTTAAATAATTTCTAAAGGGATTGAGATATATTTTTTTTCTTTTTTTTCTCGAGGTATCATGACCAGATCCGTCTTCTGGTGCCCGCTTATCGTTGAATTTTGGGACACGTTGTACAAACGAGGTGCAAACTTAACGCAACCATCGAGTTCTCCAAATATGATGTTTGAAAAGGACTTATAATAAAATAAATGTATAGTTTTCAGATGTGACGATATTACTTGCCAAATTTCATAGTTTTAGGTCATCGGGAAGTACCCTATCATTTTGGTTCCCTTGAGAGTGTCGAAATGTACGTTTTTAGCGACATAAACGGCCGTATCTTTTTTCACGTAAACGTAGAAGTTTGTTTTTTTCACAGCTTCAAGGGACCGTAGACTTAATTATATGGTTTAAATTTCAACTCTATACCTCCACGCGTCCTCGAGATAAAGGGTCTTGACAGACAGACAGACGGACGGACAACAAAGTGATCCTATAAGGGTTCCATTTTTTCCGATTGAGGTACAAAACCCTAAAAAGAGTACAAAAGGGAATTATAACGACGACTTATTGAGAAACCTTATTAATTCCGTTTTCAAATACAATTGGACTGTGTATTTGACATTTTTATTAGTTTATTTGCATATTATAATAGTTACTACACTTTCATTTGCGATGCGGTTTCAGACGTCTCGCTTTCATATTTTAATGGACATTTAAATCTTAAGTATGATGACTCGGAATTTTATTAAAAAGAATAAAATATTTTGGCGACGCGGCTGGCGAAGTAGTAAAGCAGCTGCGCCGACGGTCCTGGGTTCGAATCCCGGCAAGGGCAAATATTTGTGTGATGTGTGATGAACTCGAATATTTGTGTCCCACACAAGCCTAATAGAGCTTACTGTGGGACTAGATTGATGTGTGTGAGGTTGTCCAATATTTATTTTATTCATATTTTTTTGATATATCGCTCGTAGATTACTATACTACAAATTACTCGTAATTCCTAGTAAAAAAAAAGTTGTTTTTTTTGTTAAAATGTCGTTTTTCATGGATGCGAGTATTTATCCTTAAGTATAGATTCGAAACTATTTTTGTGAATTGCGACTAATAAAAACTTTTTCCTTTAATTTCAGGTTACGAAGAAATCTACACAATATCACAATTATCACCAAAATCGGCCGGCGTCGATCTACCACAAGACGCTGTCCTACAGACCACCCCGTCAGACAGCCTATCATTTAGAATAGAACCCAGCGTCAGATATGACGACGTAGACGAAATAACCCCAGAAGATATCATCACAGATGAAGAGACTGAAAAACATGTCATAGTAGCAAGATCGGCTGCCCCTACTGATAGGGAATCAAGATCTATCAACTTTGATGAAATTCCATCGTCAAACAACGAAATAGACAACGAACTAGAACTACACAATAAGAGGAAATACTACGAAATACATCCAACGAAAACAATAGGCTTTAGCCACGAAAATGAGGTACTAATGTCCTCAGAATTAGGTGATAAGTTTGAATTTAATTTTCCGGGGGAAGCCAGGAGGGCTCCAAAGGCAAGGGCGTTACCACCTTTGGGGCCCAGACTACGGCCTACTGCAGTGCAGCCGATGTATGCCACGATCGGCCCTAACGAAGGACGACAGAACACAGAGATACAGAATATAATTACAGGGATAGTGAAGCTTTTAAATGGAAATGTCAACGTGCAAGCGAACACGCAGCTCCTCAGACCAGGCAGACCTATGAATTCGAGAATAAACAACCGAGGACCACCTCGTATTTCCGACGTAGCTCCTTTACCAGAGTTTGATAATAAACCTATTACACCCCCAACTCACGCCTTTCATCCTACGAAAACTCCCCCTCCTTACCCCTTTGATAGACCTCATCATGGTGTCAATTTACCTGAGCAAATCGTACCACCACTAAATCCTCACAGACCAGGGTTCCACAGGCCTAACCTACCACCATGGCAGAGGCCTCGACCGAGGCCACCGCAAATGCCCAATAGGAGGCCAAACCCTGGCCTTCCCGTATACAAACCAAGTCTCCCACCAATGCCTGTAGATATTCCACAGTTAGATGAAGAAGAAGATCCAGAAAATGAGACTAACCATGACAATCATGAGAACCATTTGGTACATGATGATAAAGAGTCTGTATCTTCAGAATTATCTGTAACTAATACTACTGAGGAGAACGAACAAGAAGAAAACAAACTAACCACAGCACCTGAAACTACAAGCAGTACGACTACAAGCACAACAACAACTAGCACCACAACAACAACTACAACAACAGAAAAACCAACAACATCAACAACAGAGAAAACTACTACCGAACCACCGACTACCACAACAGAAAAAGCCAAAACCACCACTGAGAAACCAAAAACCACAACTGAAGCCAAAACGACTACCGAGAAACCAAAAACGACTACGGAAATTAAAACAACTACCGAGAAAGCCAAAGTTGAAAAGAAACCAGACAAGGATAAGAAAAAGGAGCCTTTCAATAAAGATAAATATAAGATTGACGAGAAACCAGTGAACAAAACTAAGATTGAGACTATTATAGATATCATAGAGTCTTCTATAGACGAGTATAAGGCATCGGCAGCTGCGGCGGGTGCTACTCCAACAGATGGCTTGATATCCTACGCACCAACTATTAGTGCGTCGGAGAACGCACACAGTGTCGTGAAAACTTCTTCTATCAATGCAGAGCCATTGCCATGTAAGTATAATTTCTCTAACATAGATATCCCTAGTATATTTTGCTGCCATTTAGAAATTGAGCATTTTTAAATAATTACAATTTACAACATGTCTCCAAAATTTGCTACATCTCTCCCGCTTTTATTGCGTCTGTCGACCCATTTTGACACCTAAAAAGAAACACATACTTAGTAGCTAATTTCACAGATCCAAACGCCCGGGGTACTCGTACATATTGTACTTACCGTAAATACAAGGCCTCCATGAAGAGGTAGTTTAACTCTAGGGATGGCAACTTATTTTTGATCTTTGAATTGTCAGTGGGCCCCAGAATCCAATAGCACACAATATTTCTACGACACGCTTCGTCAAGGAAATATTCATCTATTAAAATCCCTCAGTGTCATTTTCGGTCGATGAGTCCAAATTATGCTAGCAGCATTGCCCCGCTGAATAGCAAAGGACTGAACCAACCATGACCCATAGCGCATGGATTAGATTTTAAGCCCGTAACTAACCAAACGAACAATACCCTCAGTACCATGAGTTAAGCTGACCGTACTCACTAGCGATAGCGTAAATGATTTGTTTGGAAAATATTACAGGTTACTTTGTAGAACTGCAATGCTCCATACAAATCCTTTACGCAGACGCTACCGAGTACTGTCAGTGTAAACTCATGGTAGGGTCATTCTTGAGAATCGAATTCTTCATGTGATTCCCTTGGCGATTTTTATTTTTATATTTTTTTACCTATTTGCTAGAAAATATGAAATTGTATGTAATTTTACGCAGATTTATCAAATAGGCACCACTTTTGGTCAATTTGATACAGAAATATACCACTTTATGTTTTCGCCGCCAGGGGAATAAGAAAAGATGACATGGGAATAAGAAAAACGCCAAGGGAATCATAAAAAAAAGTACAGGGGAATAATATTCAGATCAGTTTTTCTTCAATAAATAAAAAGTTTTCCAAAGTGTAAGGATACAAAAATTCACAGTGTTTTATTCGCATTAATTGGCAATTTTCTTAATAATCGAACCACCGTCGTAGTATAAAAAATTCTGGGAATAAGCATCTTCTCTTGAATTCAGCTCAAAATTATTTGAGACCTGCCGTACCTAAATGGAATACAATTCTAAATCAATGATTCAGTCATCTGCAACGCGAATTAAAGGGAAATTTATTTTCTTTTCATGAAAACGCAAGAAAACTGTGATTCCCTTGTTCGAAATTAGAACCAGAGGAATAAGAAAAAAGTATGTTTCTTGTCGATTCTGCCGAAACTAAAATTATTATAAGAACAACTATTAAGTCAACACATGCAGGCATTCATGTAGTTTTCTTTTTACTAAACACTATGTACCTATTGCAGATATAAAATTTTATATAAAAATTCAAGGGAATCAAAATCATAGTGAACCAAAGCCAAGTGAATCATATATTAGCCTTCATAGCTAAGAATTCCAGCAACTAGTCGCGACCATTCCCGGCATATCTGGAAGCGTTACTGACGTTTGCCAAGCCCGGCCATTGCAACTGGTCAGATGACGTTTAAGTAGGGATGTGCGCCGTGTTGAATGAGGCACCAGAGGAATCATAGCTTAGCTCTGGACAAACCTTTAACATAGTTTTTTTTTTAAATTACGATACACACAGCAACCATATTTTTTCTTCTAAATAAATAACTTATATTCTAATAATTTAACTCAATTCTATACTTTATTTCAATTCACAACATGTACTTTTTGGGGTAGTTTGTTCAAATATGGCGAATGGACGCACCAAGGGAATAAAGTTTTATGTGTTTAATATTTTTTTAGAGTTAATTATACTTAACTTAAACAAAAAATAAATCGTGCTCCAGTTAGATTAGGTGCTAATGTAATATATAAAAAATACTATGGTCAATTATTTCAATTGTGCGGGTACTTTATCCTTCTGGACGCTGTAAATTGAGCCTTTCAAGAATCACCCGGTACGGGTACTGATAAATAATAAATGTTTTCCTAACTTCTCCACAGCATCTTCAACTCCATACCGACCATACCGCCGTCCAGGAATCGTATTGGATGACCCAGACTTCAAGCCAAAAGGCAGTCGGTTCCGACAGCCCGACGCACCAGTGGTAACCGCGCCAGGGTACGGTGAGATCTTTGATGTCACAGTCTCCGCTATCCAGGGACCTGGGGAAAAAGGCCAGGGCGCTTCTGGTGAGTTCAAACTCCTGAAGATCCTAGCTCTTTAAAGTCCTTTTTTTTGTCTATAATTTCGTTTGTTTTCGTTTCTTTTGAGTTCTTTCAGCATTTCTTCTCAACAGCAGTATTGTGTAATGCCGCTAGACTCAGACATTTAAAAGTGCCTTTGTGATCTACTTTCAGAATAAACTAAAGGAAATTCACATAAAATTGAAGGCCGAAAAGTTTTCTTTTTAAACTTGGCGTCTGTGTTCATAAACCGGCTAAACAGCTGGATTATATTTTTTTTGAGGAGTGTATTTTTTATTTGATTACATATATGTTTGAGAAAAGCACTATACATGCCTTAGCCCTGAAAAGGGCTTGCCGGCTTCGCATCACTATCCGGCTCCGGCCTCTACGGATGGCCGTCTATACTTCCTACTCACCCGGCAAGCCCTTCATTCTCGGCGTCTGCAGTATACTATATTTCAAAAGTCAATAATCGTTCAACTAGTGGTGTAGATAAACTATAAACCGAGAACCCTATACTTCTAAAGTTTGCTTTCTTCATTCCAGTTCACATACAAAACGTCAACCCTATGTTAGGACACGCGGAGGACGACATCATTGTGTCGCCGTCGGGTGAACAGGGCTTCGTCTCTATCGATGGAAAGAGGACTTATCTGAACCTCTTCGATACTTCCAGTCACGTAGAAGTGAAGCCTACGAGGGTGCAGAGCGTGCAACAGTCGGGTAGGTCATAATCATAATTCGTATTAGTTTGCATATCAATTGTTTTATTTATATTTTGGGTTAACTAATAAATAAAAGAGTAACCAGTATCATATTTGGTGTACATGACAGTGCCTTAGATAAGATACTACATCTATAACAGTGTTTAAGAAGTGCGCGGGAAGGAAATTTCTTGGCTAAGGCCAGACGTAAATGACAAACTCCTGCGATTAGGACTTTCACAAATTTACCACCCTGGGTACATACCCAGGGGTGGTAAATTTGTGAAAGTCCTTTATTTACTATTACATGAGGAAAACATGAAGAGGGGGATCGTTTTATTAAATGAAGTCAAAAACATAGCAGGTTCTCTGTTTGTTTGGGGAGTTTTTTTAAGTATGTTCCTTGATTTGATTAATGTCATGATCATAGAGCACTATGGTTATAACGTCGGCTGTGTAAACAAATGCGCTGATATTTTATCAGCTTCTTCTAGATTCTTCCTTTCTTTCCTCATGTCAGAGGGTCGTGATCATTTGAGGCCTTTATCCTTTGCACCAAAGCTCTCCACTCCACACGGTTTTCCGCCTTCCGGATAGACGCCCGTAGAGTATCCTGATAGACTGCTTTCACGGCATCGGTCCATCGGATCGGTGATCTCCCACGGGCCCTTTTTCCTTTCACCTGAAGAGCTTAAAGGTTGACAATGGTGTTATAAAATAATATGGTATTACATTTTCCGACTCTTCTTTGTTGACTTTCATTTCTCATATAGCGTAAAGTTCTAGTTTTATAAAAGCAATCAGAATAGTACCTATTAGCACAGTGTAAAAAGTAACAGTGGGCCGACGCCTTTGATTTTTGCGTAAATGCCGACACCGCTCAAGGTCACCGCACCTACCAAGGGTTGTCGCAGACTTACGCAAGTGCCCAAGAAAGGAGGGTAATGTTTTTAGGGTTCATGTATGTACGCATACTAATTTTACATATGGCATCCATTTTGGAAATGAAGATGGCGGACGTCACTTTTTTTAAAAAGTTGTCATGGGTGTCGTTTTCTAGGTTTCTGGGGGTGTAAATTTCAAAGATGGCATCCATGTTGGAATTAAAGTTGGTCGGCGTAATTTTTTTAAAGTCATCATGGGTGTCGTTTTCTGGGTTTTTGGTGGTGTAGATTTAAAAAAAAAATTGGATTTAAAACTGGCGGAGATACTTATATTTTTTTATAGTATTCATGGGTTTATTTTTCTAGGTTTTTGGGGGTGCGGAATTTAAAAATAGAGTCCATTTTAGAATTAAAGATGGTTGATACACACATCGACACTCATTTCAAAAAGTTACGTCCGCCATCTTGGATTTCAAAATGGATGTCATTTTCATAATCGGCACCCCGAGGAACCTCGGAAATGACACCAATATCAATTTTTAAGAAAAATTATTTCCACCATCTTGGATTTCAAAATGGACGTCATTTTCGTATCCGGAAGCACGAGGAACCTCTGAGATGACACCCATATCGATTTATAGGAAAAAATATGTCCGCCATCTTGGATTTCAAAACGGATGTCATTTTAGTAATCAGAACCCCGAGGAACCTTGGAGATGACACCCATATCGATTTTTAAGAAAAAATAATGTCCGCCATCTTGGATTTCAAAATGGATGTCATTTTCGTAATCGGAACCCCGAGGAACCTTGAAGATGACACCCATATCGATTTTCAAGGAAAAATAATGTCCGCCATCTTGGATTTCAAAATGGATGTCTTTCTCGTAATCGGCACCCCGAGGACCCTTAAAAATAATTAAAAATCTGACTACAGGATTCATATACAAACGGGTGCAAGAAACAATTTCTTGCTTTTTAAATAAAGTCTTAAACTACGTAACTCGTAATTTTAACTTAAAATAAGCTATAAAACATGGCCGACATTTTGAATTTAAAAATTCATGTGCTTGTCAGATCATATATTTTTTGTTTACACAGAAACAAACAATTATATAATATAATAGCGATATTTTTGCGGTATTTCATTTTTTACTGGCAGGCGTAACGCTTTTATATCCGCCATTTTGTTTACGTTAGCATTACATGAGAAAATTTATAACTTGGGCGCTATAAAATTTCGCACAGCACATGTCGTATGCACCACTTTAATTGTGTATTGCAAGTTGCAAGACGCGTCAGCCCTCAAAGTCAGCACCCTCATTACTAACAATTTCGTCGTATGACACATGGGGTGCGCCCCTCCCGCCGCCGCCTCTGTCACCCCGCACGATTGCTCTGTCTAGACGCCTTCGTCGACCGACTTAGATAGGTATGTTTTTGATGTTGTGCAGCGCCTCCGGCCGCCCCGCCCCCGCACCCCCCCTTGGGCACGGGCGTGGCGGAGCCGGCTGACCCCGAGCCCGCGCCCGCGCCGCGCCCGCCCCGCCCGCCGCCCTACCGCCGCCCGCAGCCTACTGTCAGGTACTATCTACTGTTTCCTCGAGCTCCTTACCATGGTTTTGTCCCTGCCCGTCTAGCATAACTGTGACACGCGACTAACACTACCTGTCACTTTTCTGTCAATACCGTGCGAGCAAGACAGGTGATGCTGAGACGCGCAAAAAGTGAAATCGCAGCAAGATATGCTAGCTCCGCTGTACGTGGCTGTACCTACCCCTTTCTTGGAAATATAACCGCCAAAAGTCGCAGTTTTAAAGAGTGACTTAAAACTGCGACATTCGAACGAACCGTAAAACTACTCAACTATAGTCCAATCATACAACTATGGTCCAATTTTTATCAAAATCCATATTCTATCAGTGATTTAATACGTTTTTATTTAAATTTGTTTAATTATGTTGTTCACTTTAGAGTTTATTCGTTGTATCATCCTTGGTTATAATTGTCATACGTATATTAACGAGTAATTTTCGGATTAAATTGGACCATAGTTGTGTAGACTGGACTATAAGCTGGGTAGTTATACGGAATATATTTACCAAAACCTTTATTACAACAAATGAAAAAGTCCGGTCTTAAAAGTAAATAGGTATACTATACTATCTATTGTGAGTAATAAAATAAAAATTATCAATTACATTTCGAAGAAGTTTAATTTCCATGGTCCCCTGGGACCCGGAATAAAATAACAACAAAAGAGAGTTGTTTCAATAAACCATACACCTACCCACGAACGAAGAAAGATATGATGAACACGAACACTTCCCTACTCTTATTATAACCACTCATCAACATACCTACTCATTATCATCATTCATCATTGGTCACGTCCACTAAAACGTTCGCTACCTAAAGATTGGAAGAGATCGCTTTTTAACGATCTGACTAAATAAATGTTTATTTCAGAATCGACACGTGTATAGTGGGCGATGACTCCACCTGTGACCAGGCACAGAACGAGAAGTGCAGGACTGAAGCCGGTAAGTCCAAGCCCCCCTTTTTGAACACTCAGTCATATTTATCTCATATTTTTTTGTTTTGTCGTTTTTTTTATATGTAACCCAGTGACACATGGTTATGGTTATGGGCTCCGCTTTCCGCACTTAGCCCGTGTATGTTCGGGCAATTGTGCGTACAGTGACACATATGCCATACGATAAATAGATAAGTAACCCCTGGTATCAATAGTTTTTCGGAAGTCAGAGGGGCATAACTATTTTTTTTTAACCCGGTACCCTAGATACATTTTACTCTTACTATACTATAATATTCTAAGTTTATTTATTGTTTGTTGTTAAATTATCCCAAAGCATCGTTATTCTGAAAACAATTTTCTAATGAAATTGTTGATATTTTTTTGGATAAGTTTTAAGTATCATGTAACCCTAACTTATTTAATGTGTAACATATCTGAGCAACAAAGTTTGTTTGGCATAATTCCCTTTCGGATTTATGAAAATTCTCAATACTTAATGCATTCGGACAAATAAATCTTCAGAATTTTGGGTAAATTCCGTATTACACTATCATCCTTTATTCATTTATTCTTGATTCCAATTTCCCTCACAACTTACTATTCATTTTCATTCACTAAAATATACATGTACCTACTTACTGTAGTAAAGTATACATCATTATGCCCCTCATAAACCCACTTTGCCCCTGGTAGGTATCTCGAGCTGTCAGTGCCGGCCGGGCTACGCGCGCCGCACGCACCGCGACCCCTGTCGCCGCGTCGTCGCGCTCGTGCTGAACCTGAGGGTGGACCGGCTGTACGACAGAAAGGTACATTTAAATAGGCAATAGAGATCCTTATTTCACCCCATACCATAATATATGTTTACAATGAAGCGAAAAATAATACTATACCTTAAAGTTAAACTTAACTGGAACATAATAAACTTAAACTAAATCTAAAAATGGCCCCTGCGGCATAGTGCCAAAGATGCTGGCGGCATTTCCTCGCTGAATCGCCAAACTGATTCTTTGAGCGAGGAACATTAATAAGCCTCTTCGAAATATCTTTGAAGAGGCTTAATGCGCTGGGGCCCCACAGACCCAGGGTCTCGACGCCAAAAGGTATGAAATTGTACTCAGCGCCAAGACCACTGTAGGTACTTATTCCGAAAGCGAAAAATTTTAAAATTTGATGTATCTGGCAGGGTTCGAACCTGCGTCACGAACGGCTTTCCGGGCCAACACGGGCGTCGTACCTATTGGACCTTGGAACAGTTGGAACCTGACGCGAGAGCCATTGAATCTTTTAACCAGTTGCTTCTTGCATGCCCCGGGGTAGCAGATTCAGACTTTATGGTCGGCACCATCGTCTCAAATTATGATTAAATGATCCAATTGGTTAAAAAGTTCAATGCTCTCGCATCAAGTTCGGTGATCTATTAGGTAGGACGACCGTGTTCGCCCGGAAAGCCGTTTTAGACGCAGGTTCGAACCCTACCTGAACCATTAAATTTTTAACTTATTCGCTTCTTTGTAATTAAGTATTTGGTTTTCACTAGCAGTCATTACTGCTTTAATAAAAATAATCCTACTATAACATGGCTTAATTCAGAATTTGTAAACAAATGCCGGTATAAATTACCATTTATCACTAACAGGGGACTCTTCCTACATTACAGTATCCAAAGAGTTCATCATAATCCTATTTTGCAGGTCGCATGGGACGGCAAGCTAGCAGACAAAGACTCGGAGCCGTACCAGCAACTCAGTTACGAGGCTATCAGAGCTGTACGTATATTTGTTTGTGTAGTGGCTTACAATCGTAAAGCATCCCTTAATGTGTCGCGGTTTTGATAGCTCTATTAGTTTAAAGCAATGCGCCCTTTTTCATATTCGTATTTGTAAATTTATATTGATTACAACGATTATAGTAGTAATCTTTTAAACTGTGGCCACAAACTGCTACTTTGAAATGACAGCAGTTTGTGGCCGCAGTTCCCATTGAGTCCCATTATTGGTTAGAACAAAGCGAAGTGAATTCCTCTGATTTTCACTTTACCTCTTATATACCATTGGGCCCATCTGATATTCACTTTGCCCCTTGTATACCATCGAGCCCCTCTGATATTCACTTTGCCCCTTGTATACCATAGTGCCCCTCTGATATTCACTTTGCCCCTTGTATACCATGTGCCCCTCTGATATTCACTTTTCCCCTTGTATACCAGTGCCCCTCTGATATTCACTTTTCCCCTTGTATACCAGTGCCCCTCTGATATTCACTTTGCCCCTTGTATACCATAGTGCCCCTCTGATATTCACTTTGCCCCTTGTGTTGTTGACGACGCGTTTGGCTCGGTTTGTAGACACCTGCTTACTGAGTCGGTGGTCCCGGGTTCGAATCCCGGCCGGGGCAAATATTTGTGCAAATATTTGTTCTTGGGTCATGGATGTTATCTATATTTATGTATTTATATATTATGTATATCGTCGTCTAGTACCCATAGCACAAGCTTTGCTTAGTTTGGGACTAGGTCGATTTGTGTATGATTGTCCCTTAATATTTATTTATTTATTTGTATACCATTGTGCCCCTCTGATATTTACTTTGCCCCTTGTATACCATTGTGCCCCTCTGATATTTACTTTGCCCCTTGTATACCATGTGCCCCTCTGATATTCACTTTGCCCCTTGTATACCATGTGCCCCTCTGATATTCACTTTGCCCCTCGTATACCATTGTGCCCCTCTAATATTCACTTTGCCCCTTGAATACCATTGTGCCCCTCCCGCGCAGATCGACTCGGCGTTCTCGATGACGCCGTTCTCGGACGACTTCGTGAGCGGCTCAGTCAACTCCGTGCACCGCGAGCTAGGCCCGGCCGTGTACGTCAACTACACCATATTGGTAAGAGCCACCAATTAACACACACACCTAGAAACTGTTGTGGAGTTCATTGATTTCAGTGTGCACTTGTACCGCACGACACGAGACTGCTAGAGGCGGAGGGCGAGGCTGGTAGATTGGAAATCACAACGCACCTTCATGCAGCATTGAAGTAAATCATTTATTACTCAGAATAACGAGGCACTTACATTTTGTCAAAGGGTTTAAAGTATAAACTTATTAAAGCTATCTAGAGAGCTACTTGTCGCTATGGCTGACATCTTAGAAGAGGGAAGAGACACAGATTATACATGCCATAGATAAATATTGCATTCACTTAAGTAGCCTACAGACGATCATAGATTGTGAACAATACACGATCCAACAGAAACCTAGTCAGCGGTTGGAAGTGAAGCCAGTTTTAGTGAGCCACGGCCTGTGACGGGCTCAGTTTCGTCCGTGTACATCTGTCACAGCGTTAATATCACAAGCAAAACGTCAATCATAGATGATTGGTTCGTCGACGCGCACACATAAAACCAAAACCGGTTTCAGCCTTCGATCCTCCTTTCTGATTTATGAAAATTGTGAATAATGCCTTCATAGTGGAAAAATATTCCCGATTCAGGTGGTTACGAAACGGGAATCCTGCAGTTCCATTTCGGAGCCAGATTTAAGAGCTGGCTCCCAGATGGGAATTCACATTGCCCATTTTGAAGCTGGTTGCCAAACCTGGCTACGAAATGGGACTAAATGCATTGATGCATTGAAGCAAATAAAACTTCGAAATTTTTGGGTGTTCCGACAATTGACAACATTTCATATTTATAACAGGTGGAAATTAATATAGAGATCGACAGGGCTTTATGTCGTGTACCTTAAAAAAAAAATCTTTGAATTTATTTTTCTGTATTTAAAGAAATATAAGAAAATACATCAAATAACTGCAATCTAAGACAATACGGGCTGAATAGGGTTGTTGTCTAAACCAAAGAGCGAAAAAATATATATTTTTTTATTTGACGTTGACAGATGACAGATGCATACCGAGTTTTATTAAGTTTTTTTTTAATAAGAAAACCGACTAAAGTAACCGTTCCATTAAGTTCTGGTTTTGGTATTGCCACATTATAAAATGAGTATGTTTTTATAAATTAATAATAAATTAAATAATCATCTCAGAAAATAAATAAAAACAGTGATTACTTCATCTTTTTAAGCAGAATTCAGAAAAGTAATAAAATGATAGTCTTAAAAATATGAAATGTTGTCAATTGACCCTGTAATTCCCGCAGATGCAAGAGACAGCAGAGACGCTGCGGCCAGCCGTGGCGGCCGAGATCCAGAAGCACGTGCTGGGGGTGCTGCGGCGGCGCTCCAACAACGTGGGCGCCTCCGCGCTCTGGGTCGACAGCCCGGCCGGAGCCGTCGCGCCGCTTCAAGGTTATTTATTTATTTATTTAAACTTTATTGCACAAAACAAAAGTCAGTACAAATGGCGAACTTAATGCCTAATGGCATTCTCTACCAGTCAACCATAGGGCCAAACAGAGATGCTTCAAGTGGGTGCAGAGTAGAAAATTAATCGTTCGGAAAGCATCTAAGATACAAGTGAATAAATGTATATTATATAATAACATTACCATAAATACAATGATACATATAGGTTAGTTACTATGGCTGTCGCAGACAATGGTACTTATTATCAGGGTTTGGAAATTCGGATAGATATTTACCTAAAGTTTAGTGGCGGCTTTGTCGTTCAGTTGTAGGTATAGGCGGCTTTGATTGAGGTCTGAGTGAGATAGCAATAGGATTTTGGCAACTTTAGGTAAATATCGACCCGAATTTCCGTTGCCTGTTTATTATTCAAACATCCTGCACCTGCGTTTTCGGTCTTACCATCAAAAAATACTGCTTGGGAAATTGACCCATTTGCATTAAGTATTATATAGTATATTATTTATTTATATATTTAAACTTTATTGCACAAAAGAAATACTTAACGTACAAAAGGCGAACTTAATGCCATGAGGCATTCTCTAACAGTCCACCTTAGGGCAAAGCAGAGAAATTGTAGGCGGTGCAATTATTTAACGTGGTTTATGGTATTGTATTTTAACAATTACATCTTCATAAATTCTTTTTCAGATTTGGATGAATGCGCTTCTCCAGAGTATAACGACTGCCACCAGCTGGCCTACTGTACTAACACCTGGGGAGGTTTCAGGTAAATAGTATTTATTTATTTGATTCAATGCCTTACGATTAAATAAAGTATATCTTTTTATAGACAAATTGTATACCATTGTGCCCCTCTGATATTCCCTTTGCCCCTCGTATACCATTGTGCCCCTCTGATATTCACTTTGCCCCTCGTATACCATTGTTCCCCTCTGATATTCACTTTGCCCCTCGTATACCATTGTTCCCCTCTGATATTCACTTTGCCCCTCGTATACCATTGTGCCCCTCTGATATTCACTTTGCCCCTTGTATACCATTGTGCCCCTCTGATATTCACTTTGCCCCTTGTATACCGTTGTCAAAAACCGTATTCTAAAAAGTTTACAAGAAAAATGTTGTAAAAGGGCATGTTGATTGGTCACAGATGCGAATGCCCAGACTCGACACTGGACACGCACACGTCGGCGCTGCTGGCCGGCCGCGACTGCCGCGCATGCGCGAACAGCCACTGCAATGAGCGCGGGACTTGCCGCTACTCCAACAAGAAGCCCACGTGCAGGTATGCCTGGACTCATCCAGAAATTATATGGTCATATTTGGCCTGTGTACTTTTGATCTCCCACCTCCCCCTTTGGTTATATTTGGGAGGATGGGAGGTCACCTGTATTTTTGGACTACATATACATGTCGTTTGTTGGGTATACAACGAATTGTTTCGATATTAGAAAGTAGTTGTGTGCCTAATTTTAGATATTGGTGGTGCAATCCCTATTATTTTTCTATTAATTTTATCTTTTCAAACCTAATATAACTGCGAGAAAATAATATGTAGTATATTACATAAAGCCTGACCAAAAATATATGAGGATTGTCAAGAGGACGCTATTTATAGGATTTATGTGGCAACAATTTTGCAACCAATCGCAACCGCACTATAATGACATTAGTTTAAATATCTGTCAGTTCCTATGGTAAGTGGTAACCTCGTATAATATAATTTGATGGAATGCACTAACTCTTTTTCTGACTGTTTTTCGTGTAGTAAACACGTGTACACTTTATTTATAATATTACGTTCATGACTGAATGGTTTTTGGCATTTTCTTTGGATATTTTTAAATGTTTTGTCTTGCAAAGAAACCATTACGAGTGACATTGACATATTTGACAAACCATCACAAAATCATTGCCAGTGTAAGAAATTAGTCCCAGTGAAATTCCGCAATATGGCGCGTCCTCATATATTTCTGGTCAGGCTTTACCTAGGACAGTATTTAATGACCAATATACCACGCTCGTATTAGAATATATTTCCTCGCATTAGTCGTGAATAGCACTATGTTTAGTCTCGGCTGATGGTGCAATAGATGAACTCGTATATTCTAAATTGAATCGTTCATCTATTGCTTACTTTGCAGCCTCTACAACAATGTACTATAGATTAACTCGTTGTATTGTCAGCTGTTCGACGGGTTACTACGGGTCGACGTGCGAGGTGGACGGCGAGGTGGTGGGCGTGGCGGTGGGCGCCTCGCTCGCGGCGGCGCTCGTCATCGCGCTCACGCTGGCCGCGCTGCTCAGCTGGAGGTACAGTACCAGTGAGACAGAGCTCGTGCTACTGTCCCTCGGCTGCTGGGCGGGCTGCTACGTGGCGGTGGGCGCCTCGCTCGCGGCGGCGCTCGTCATCGCGCTCACGCTGGCCGCGCTGCTCAGCTGGAGGTACAGTACCAGTGAGACAGAGCTCGTGCTACTGTCCCTCGGCTGCTGGGCGGGCTGCTACGTGGCGGTGGGCGCCTGAGGCTGGCATCTGTCTGTAATTCATATTCTATGGTGTTTGTTAAACTAGTGACTGTGAGTTGTAAACCTCGCGAGATTGTTTCGAAATGGCTGAAATTTACATTTTGTTACGTTATTAATCCCCATAGCTCTGTTTAACCGGAACAGTGCTTTTTATAACTGAGCTGTAGAAAATAGAACCGCTATTCCGCTTTAAAACGCCCTCTGTTTTTTTGCTAAGCATATTCACCAAACACCAGAACGCACGATTTTTAAGCTCACAAAACCAACCTTCTCACAACGTTCCTTGAGTTTTTTTTCATATAATACTGATATTTGCAGTCGCAAGTGGTCGCGCGAGCAGAAGGCGGCGGGGCTGGGCTCGCCGGTGTTCAGCTACATGGCCGGCGTCAACACCATCAAGGCGCCGCCCGTCGGCGCGCCGCCCTACCAGGTACCCGGCGTGCCCATTCATACACCATCGTACCACATCATACACCATCGTGCCCCTTCATTCACCATCGTGCCCCTTCATACACCATCGTGCCCCTTCATACACCATCGTGCCCCTTCATACACCATCGTGTCCCTTCATACACCATCGTACCACATCATACACCATCGTGCCCCTTCATTCACCATCGTGCCCCTTCATACACCATCGTGCCCCTTCATACACCATCGTGCCCCTTCATACACCATCGTGTCCCTTCATACACCATCGTGCCCCTTCATACACCATCGTGTCCCTTCATACACCATCGTGCCCCTTCATACATCATCGTGTCCCTTCATACACCATCGTGCCCCTTCATACACCATCGTGTCCCTTCATACACCATCGTGCCCCTTCATACACCATCGTGTCCCTTCATACACCATCGTGTCCCTTCATACACCATCGTGTCCCTTCATACACCATCGTGTCCCTTCATACACCATCGTGCCCCTTCATACACCATCGTGTCCCTTCATACACCATCGTGTCCCTTCATACACCATCGTGTCCCTTCATACACCATCGTGCCCCTTCATACACCATCGTGTCCCTTCATACACCATCGTGTCCCTTCATGCACCATCGTGCCCCTTCATACACCATCGTGCCCCTTCATACACCATCGTGTCCCTTCATGCACCATTGTGCCTCTTCATACACCACCGTGCCCCTTCATACACCATCGTGTCCCTTCATACACCATCGTGTCCCTTCATGCACCATCGTGCCCCTTCATACACCATCGTGCCCCTTCATACACCATCGTGTCCCTTCATGCACCATCGTGCCTCTTCATACACCACCGTGCCCCTTCATACACCATCGTGCCTCTTCATACACCACCGTGCCCCTTCATACACCATCGTAACCCTGCATGCACGTGCTTACTGTACATCGTACCCCTTATGTTTTTATTCACTGTGCCCCTCAGGTTTAAGTAAAAACTCAGTAAAAGTACAAACGGCAGACTTAATGCTATAAGGCGTTAATCCGCCGCATAATTTAGTTATTCATTTATTTTTTTCGAAAAATCAGCTAAAACCAAAATAATGATTATAATTCTGTTTAGGTGACATTGGAGGAAAGAATGCGCTGGGCGCAGATAGCGGAGGCCATGGCGCAGTCCAACCACTATGCGGTAAGTTGTTGACTAAAGGACTGAAGCAAATTGATAATAATATAAAGGTCAAGCATGAAGGGATATTCAAATAAAAAACTGGGGAAGTGTGAGTCGGATTTGCCCATCGACGGTTCCGTACCAATTATAGTTTTCATTTCAACTCGATACTTCCGTGCGTTCCCGATATAAAGGGTCTTGACAGACATCAAAGTGATCCTTTAGGGGTTCCGTTTCTTTTTTTGAAGTACGAAACCCTAAAAATGTAAAATAACAATGTGCCCGACGTTTGGTATACCTAGGTACCGTTTTTTTTTATCTATCGTTTCAGATAATATTTTGTTTGATGTAACATCATTTTTTCTTTTATTTCCTTTCAAATGAATAAATTTGTAAATTTGTTAGACGGGTTAGATTTTTATTTAAATTGTTTTTTTTACATTTTTTTTTTATTTTCCTGTGACTTAGCGTCATCAGTCACTCTTTCACAGTACTGTATAGAAAGAGTGATATATCCCGCACGAGAAGGTGTCGTCTGTCACGTGTCACCCTAGTTCCACACTACTCGCAAAACTGACCGAAGTTGGCCAAAGTATGAGTTTCCACAGCGAAGTGCCTCTCCACACTACCATATTCGCTCAACTTCGCGAGTAGTATGGAGCTAGGATCACAGTTGTGCTAGAGGTGTTCGCGACTTAGTTTGACACACGACGCGGCATTACCCGTCTTGCTTCGACAGTATTGAAAGGAAAGAGCCGGCTAATATTTGAGGCGCGTCTTAGCGCCACGAGTCACAGTTGTGCTAGAGCTTTTAGCCTGGAGATATTGTACTGATGTAATGACTTGATGTTCTGATGTAATGACTGATCTGATTTGATGTATGTCCCAGGGCGAGCCGAACCAGACGATGGCGACGCGGCCCTCGTCCGCCATGTTCGGCGGGTACCCCACGCTGCCGCCCGTGCCCATGCCCAGGTAACTGTGTGCTATGTGTACGTGCCCATGCCCAGGTAACTGTGTGCTATGAGCTGCACAAATCTGTGCCCAGGTAACTGTGTACTATGAGCTGCACAAATCTGTGCCCAGGTAACTGTGTGCTATGAGCTGCACAAATCTGTGCCCAGGTAACTGTGTGCTATGAGCTGCACATATCTGTGCCCAGGTAACTGTGTGCTATGAGCTGCACAAATCTGTGCCCTGGTAACTACTCTGTACTATGAGCTGCACAAATCTGTGCCCAGGTAACTGTGTGCTATGAGCTGCACAAATCTGTGCCCAGGTAACTGTGTGCTATGAGCTGCACAAATCTGTGCCCAGGTAACTGTGTGCTATGAGCTGCACAAATCTGTGCCCAGGTAACTGTGTGCTATGAGCTGCACAAATCTGTGCCCTGGTAACTACTGTGTACTATGAGCTGCACAAATCTGTGCCCAGGTAACTGTGGGCTATGAGCTGCACAAATCTGTGCCCTGGTAACTACTGTGTACTATGAGCTGCACAAATCTGTGCCCAGGTAACTGTGTGCTATGAGCTGCACAAATCTGTGCCCTGGTAACTACTGTGTACTATGAGCTGCACAAATCTGTGCCCAGGTAACTGTGTGCTATGAGCTGCACAAATCTGTGCCCTGGTAACTACTGTGTACTATGAGCAGCACAAATCTGTGCCCAGGTAACTGTGTGCTATGAGCTGCACAAATCTGTGCCCTGGTAACTACTGTGTACTATGAGCTGCACAAATCTGTGCCCAGGTAACTGTGTGCTATGAGCTGCACAAATCTGTGCCCTGGTAACTACTGTGTACTATGAGCTGCACAAATCTGTGCCCAGGTAACTGTGTGCTATGAGCTGCACAAATCTGTGCCCTGGTAACTACTGTGTACTATGAGCTGCACAAATGCATGGCCCATTTATGAATAAATTCATTTTATAAATGGGCCATGCAATTCTGCAACTCATTGAACAGTCAGCACCAGAATTTGTTACGCTTTTTGCTGCTGCCTACCGTGCAGGCAGACTGTTGTTTTGTTCAGGAAACAATGTATTCATAAATATGCCTAAAAAGTTTAAATAATATCCATGACTAGGGTTGCCAGGTCTGATCGGATTACAATCGGGACAGATGGTTACACAAATTGGGATCTAGGTTTTTAAATCGGGTATTTTTTTATTTTTCTTATAAATGATTCAATGATTGCTTTTCGGAACTAATATTACTTGCCAGCAATCTTATTATAATCGATAATAATGGTTGTCAAATAAGTTCATTGATTTATCGGGACGTTTGACGTCCCGATCAGGTGCAAACCGGGACGCGTCCCTAGACCCCTAAACAAATATTTGAGTTCGTCACACAAATGGGTCAGACAACTTGGCGGGATCCCCTTGGATCGCATAATGTTTTTTAGACTAATACTATTTCGCATAATTTGCTTTATCATAATAGTACTTTCGCATAGTAATATTTTGGCCCACTGTTTTTTTGGCATACTACGCTATTAGCATAATTTTAGTTGGACTAATTTGTATTGGCCGAATATACTTTACGCATACTATTGTTTGGGCTAATAATTATTTGGTATATCTGTCATTATCCATAATTTCAGTTGTCTAAATGAATGAAACTCAGTTACGTGGTTAACATGCATTTATTATTATTGTTTTTATGTATATACATATTTCAAAACAAAATATTACGTTACGTAACGTTAGGTCACATTATGTAGGTACAATGAGTTGCAGAATTGCATGGCCAATTTATGAATGAATTCATCACTTGCCTGCTAACCCACCGCCAAACAGCAATGTTCGCATTGTTGTGTTCCGGTGTGGGGGTAAGATAGCCGGTGAAATTACTAGCATAGAGGCATTCTATCTTCGTCCTCCGGGTAGGCAAGCACTTGTGACTCCTCTGGTGTTGCAGGTGTTTATGGGCGACGGTAATCGCTTTCCATCAGGCGATACGTTTGCTCGTTTGCCCCCTATGACATAAAAAAAAAAAAAAAAAAACATAAATGGACCATGCATTTCTGCAGCCCATAGTACCTACATTAGGTTAGGTTAGGTTAGCATGATAACCAGGCGCGAAGCGCCTAAGCAAAGCGGAATAGGGGGTCTGCGAGGCGGCCCTCCGACCTCGCTTTAGTTCCTAAATATAATATATACACACTATACTAACCTTCTCTCGTAGTGCAACTTTTAATAGGATAATAGCGTTATGCATTTTGATATGATACCAATTGATTATTATGCCTATTTATGCTTATGCTTTTTGTTATTAGTCTTCATGACGGTTATGCTTTCTGTATTTATGCTTTTTAATGTTATGCGTAAAAAAATATGCGTATTGAGGCCTATGCACATCTTATTTTCGGCGAAAAGCAATTATGCGTAACCATATTAGTATTAATGATTTTATGCCTTCCAATAGTAAACCCAACTTGGCCGGGATTCGAACTCAGGACCGGCTCAGTAGGCAGGTGCACTATAAACTGCGCTAACCGCGTCGTCAAATAACTTGAGTTCTTGTGTTATTTCAGATTGGGACTGCATCATTCAGGAACGCTCAATACCGTGGCATCGCGAGCCAACACGTCCGCCTCGCACCACAACCTTTACGGTAAGTGTACTTCAAGGCTTTGCCCCTACTAATAACATCTGTACTTTCAAGGTATCCCTACCCAATTTACCCATATTAGAGGCAAAGTTCTTTTAGCTAAGGTGCAATTATAGCCTTTCAAATAAACAATGTAAAGATCGACACACCACACACCACATTCATTCCACAACAATGCATAGATCAAAACAAAAAGCATAAGGAAACATTCTAAATGTAATCTGGCGTTGGAGAAGTGGAGTGGATGAAACGTTGGACCGGTAATCCAAACTATTCTAGAGGGTTCGATTACGGGACTCTTAATCCAGGGTACGCACTTAAAATTTTCTTTATGCTTTGATCTTTGTTCTCGAGTTTATGAATGACTATTATTATAATAGTGTAAGTCAGTTTTATGTAACAATTTCATACAGTAGTACATTTTTAAATATAGTCGACTGTAGGTATCAATCCAATAATTGGTCTTCGAATGAAAGACAGAAAATGGTAAAACATTTTCCTATGAAAAAAACCTATGATAGCTTTTTTTTTATTCTCAAATTGACAGGCGATTGACCTGATGGTAAGTGACTACGGGGTCGCGGATGTAACTCGCCGGTTCAGTAATAGCCTATCCACTCTTACATACCTTAGCTTAGGTCAAAAATTGTAACCCAGGCTACACAAACCACATGGCAACCGAGTCTTCCAGTTCCGAAGCTTCCTCGACTATACATCCCTAGCCGTGAAAAGGGCTCGCCGGCTTCGTATCGATCTGTATACCTACTCATCCGGCAAGCCCTTCCTTCCCGGCGGCTGCATGTACTATTCTTACCAGGAAACATATTGGGAGAAGAAAAGTTTAGTCTTTGTAAATAAATTGAAAAAATATTTAATAAATAAGTGTTATTATATATAACATTTAACGAATTTTTAAAGTCCGGCCAACGAAATATTACTCAAATGTTTGGCGGGAGATTTAAAAAACCTTGGATTATCTCGTTTCGTGTAGTGGCAATTATAGTTTTGATGCTAGAAAATATTTTAAATTTTCTATCCACACGTAAGTTACCTAAGGAAATGAGTTAAATATGTCAAACTAAGACTAAACAACCCAAGATTTTTTAATTTCCCGTCATAAATTTGAGTAATATTTCGTTAGCCAGACTATAATAGATAATAAGTACCATAGACATTTGTTTTGTTTTTGAGTAAAAATGTTTTATGGTTATAATTTAGTCATAAGTAAACTGCAATATACTCACAGGGTGTCATGATTGTACATATATAAAGCATAAGACCTGCTAAATGCAAGACTTCATAAAGCAATAAAGTTCTATTCTATTCTATTCATATGAAACTTAAGTGTAAAATTGTAACCCAGGCTACACAAACCACATGGCCACCGAGTCTACCAGCTCGGAAGCCTCCTCGCACGTGCAGGAGCGAGCCGACTTGTTGCACGCGCAGCCGAGACCCAAGTCAAGAGCGCGCAGCATGCACGTAAGTATATTCATTTGTATACAAGAAATGTGGTTATTTGTATAGCACGTAACATGACGTTCCAAACGTCGAGGTAATTAAAGCCTGACCAGAAATATATGAGGACGCGCCATATTGCGGAATTTCACTGGAACTAGTTTCTTATACTGGCAATGATTTTATGATGGTTTGTCAACAATGTCAATGTCACTGGTGGTGTGGTGCTTTCTTTTAAAGACAAATATTTAAAAATATCCAAAGAAAATGCCTAAAACCATTCACAATCGTGAACGTAATATTATAAACTAGCTTTTGCCCGCGGCTTCGCACGCGTTAAAAAAAATACGTTCACTTGGCATAACTTGGCATTTTGCATTGGCTTGGCATAACTCAAGCCCCCCATATTTTTTGTTTACTGTATCTTTGGAATATTTGAATGCTTTCACGGACATGATTCCTTGTTCATTTTAGATTCAATTTCTACTTTCTTGTTTTGTTTTCTCAATGCGAGGCCTCCGACATTTTTGTGCACTGTCTCAATTGGTTACTTAAATAAAGTCATGTTCTCTTCTTTCCGTTGTGGTATATTGTCTTGCTTACTGCCCCGCTTTTTTTGGTCATCATCTCCTTAGAATACTTAATCGTTTGTTCAGAATTGCTTTTCTGTTACCGTTTTTAGGTTTATGTATTCTCAATGTGAGCACTACTGCATTTTTGTTATCTATCTCGTCAGATAACTTGAAAGTTACACCAGTCTTGCTTTTTTCTTTCCGTTTGTTATATTGTTTTTTCTTCGCGCCTCCCGTCTGGTTTGGTCACCATCCCCATTTAGAATCCTTTAAAGTTTGATCAGACTTGCTTTCTTGAATCCGTTTTAAGGATTTGTGTTTTCTTAATGCGAGCACTATGCAATTTTAGTTCACTATCTTTTCAGGTTACTTAAAAGTTTGATCAGACTTGTTTTCTAGTTAGCATTTTAAGGTTTTGTCTTTTCCCCCCCGAGCCCCCCGTCTTTTTCAATACCATCTCTTCGTGTTACTTAAAAGTTTCATCAGTCGTGCTTTGCTTTTTTCTTGTCGTTGTGCAATATTGTTTTTTCTTCGTGCCTCCCGTCTGGTTTGGTCACCACATCTTCTTCTTCTTCGAATTCTTTAAAGTTTGATCAGCCTTGCTTTGTTGATTCCGTTTTAAGGATTTGTGTATTATAATGCGAGCACTAAGCCATTTTAGTTCAATATATTTTCAGGTTGCTTTTATGTTTGATCAGACTTGTTTTCTTGTTAGCGTTTTAAGGTTTTACGTTTTCTTCATCACCATATATATATCTACAGGTCACTTAGCCTTTTATCAGATTTAATTGAATTTTTCAGTTTTAGCAAATGACATTTTCTGAGTGCTCTGCCCCCCGAGCCTCCTGTATTTTTAAATACCATCTCTTCGTGCTGCTTAAAAGTTTTATCAGTCTTGCTTTTTTCTTTCCGTGTTGCGGTATAATTAACTTAGTGCCTTCCGTCTCTGTTAGTCACCATCTCTTTAGAATACCTAAAAGTTTGGTCAAACCTGCTTTCTTGTTTCCGTTTCATTAATGCGAGTACTATGCCACTATCGTTCACTATCTTTTCGGGTTACTCAAAAGGTTGTGCAGACTTGCTTACTCGTTAGTGAAGGTTTTGTGTTTTCTTGATCACCATATCTACACGTAACTTCTTAGCCTATCATCAGATTTACTTTATTTTTCTGTTTTAGCATGTTATACATTTTTTTTCAATAACATCTTTTCGTGTTATTTAAAAGTTTCATCAGGCGTGCTTTCTTCTTTCCGTTGTGCGATATTGTTTTTTCTTCGTGCTTCCCGTCTGGTTGGGTCGCCATCTCTTTAGAATCTTTTAAAGTTTGATCAGACTTGCGTTCTCGATTCCGTTTTAAGTTTTTGTGTTTTCTTAATGCGAGCACTATGCCATTTTAGTTCACTATCTTTTCAGGATACTTAAAAGTTTGATGAGACTTGCTTTCTTTTTAGCCTTTTAGGGTTTTGTTTTTTCTTGATCACCATATATCTACAGGTAACTTAGCCTTTCATCAAAGCTACTTGAATTTTTCAGTTTTAGCATGTAGTATTTTGTTAGAGCGGGGGGCTCCGCCCCCCGAGCCCCCCATTTTTTTCGATACCATCTCTTCGTATTGCTTAAGTTTCATCAGCCTTGCTTTCTTTTTTCCGTTGTACGATATTGTTTTTTTTCTTATTGCCTCCCGTCTCTGTTAGTCACCATCTCTTTAAAAATACTTAAAAGTTTAATCAAACGTTGTTTGAGATTGTTTATATTTTGTCTAAACACATACTGACGCTGAACGGCCCTCGAGCTGTCAACTTAAACTTTGCATCAGCTGTATTAAAATTAAAGAAATTAATTGTACATAGTAATAACATTTAAATGTATCACTCATTAACTTCAAATTTGTGTAAGAGGTCGTAGTAGACGTAGTAATATAGTGAACGTATGTTTTAACGCGAGCGCAGTGGGTAAAAGCTAGTAAAACAATACACAAATTACAGACCAATCCACTCACTTCGCCATTGCGAAAACTCTGCTGCGGACGGCACCTCAGGGAAAACTACTGTTTAAAGCTCACAGATGGCGCTACTGGTAGCACTTATGCGCGTATCATATTTCATTAACTTTCCGTAAATATTTATACGTCAAAGGATAAAATTGATTTTAAATAATTTTATTTTGATTATTGTCTCTCAAGAAAGTAAAAAACAACTTATTTATTCATTTCAAATTTTCTCCGCGTCTCAGTACGTTTATGAAAAGAGGGTCAATATTTATAAACTACTGAGTAAATACATGATTTTTATATGCAATAATAGCGTGGTAGTTCCCATTGTTGCATCGAGAAATTAATAATAACAAAATTGTGTTCAGTTTTGTTTCATAAAATTATCATTTCGTGTACCACTAACGCCATCTACTGCCCCAGTGTCCGTAACTCGGCGACTCGTCCAACCTCAGAGCTATTGTCCCCGGCGGGTAGCGCAGGCCGGCCCCCCGCGGGGTACGCTACGCGTGGTGCTAAATTCAAATTCACGACGCTAATGGATGACGCTATGAGATGCACACGACTTCATTCGCGTATTTTTTCTTTACCGTAGACGGAAAAAAAGTATCCTATAACCATCTTCGGATGTCCAGCTATCCCTGTACCAAAAATGGTTAAAATCCGTCCAGCCATTTCGGCGTGATTGGAGGACAAAGGATTTTATGAAAACAGATGGCGCCAGGTTGGCACGGCGACGCGTGTCCATACAAAACAACAATCAAGCTGCATCACGCTATCAATATTTTTCCTGAAGTAAGTTAGGCCAAACACAAACAATACAAAAATTTGCGCCTAATGTTCTAAATGTTGGTTGGTAAAACATATTTAAAAATGTATTTAATTAACTTAAATTCATTCGAAATACTTCTATTTCAATTACACTCGATAAAATGGCATTAAAAAATCTTTTTTATTCATTAACATTTATTATTGCGTCTCCGGGCTTTTTTATGGTCAATACTTACAAACTACAGAAGAATATAATTGCATATTCAATAAAAGAGCATTAATTAGTTCCTATTGTCGCAAATTGTGTTTTTAAAGAAATGCTTATTTTTTTTCAATTTTCGCTTCATTTGTAAACATTTAAAGAAATGTATGTTTTTTTTTGAGCATGAGCCAATTTATAACGAACATTGCACTCATATTTTCGTCTGTGTTGGTCGATAATTGGCGCCATCTTTTCTATCTAACTAAGACGATTTCCGTAACTCAACGCCTCAAACAACCTTAACCTTATTGTTAATACCGGTGGGCCGCGCGGAGGTATTATGTCGAATTCATACTTTTTAGTTTTTGTACACGTAAGAGGCACGCGGGGGTCGCGTCGTTCTAAATTCAAAATCACAAACGCTGTCATTATAAGGTTTACACATTGTAAGGAAAATATTTCATGGAATTTATGTTTTCAAAGATAAATATTAATCATAATAAAAAGTATCCTATAACCATCTTTGGATGTTCAGCTATTCCTGTACCAAAATTAGTAGCTTTTTATCCAGCCGTTTCAGCGTGATGCGAGGACAATGGTTTTTTTTAAAACAGATGGCGCCAGGTTGGCACGGCGACGCGTGTCCATACAAAACAACTATCAGGCTGCATCACGCTATCGAGATTTTTCCTGAAATCATGACCTCCCTCCATAGAAAATTTATTTTCAATACAAATTTAGGATTTTATAATAGTATAGATAAAGTGTACATGTGTTTACTACACGAAAAGCAACCAGGGAAAGAGTACATTCCATTAAATGATTTTACGAGGTTACCATAGGAACTGACAGGTATTTAAACTAATGTCATTAAATTGTGGTTGCGATTGGTTGCAAAATTGTTGCCATATAAATCTTATAAATAGCGCCCTCTTGACAGTCCTCATATATTTCTGGTCAGACTTTAAATAAACACTTTTTAGACGCCAAGATGGTCAAAGAGTTTGTACATCTTGATGTACATTGCCAATTTAAGGGTTAAGGCCCGTTTTGTTATAATAATGCAAGTAAGTAATAGCTTTTTCCAATTCAAGTCATGTTTTCAAAGATATTCTTTATTATTTATCATGTGATAAACGCGATCATCGAATTGGCCTGCTGCACGGCTAGCATAACTTTGACACGCGACTCTTTCTCGCGCGGGATATACTACCTGTCTCTATCTGTACAGTACTATGAGATAGTGACGGATGATGCTATGTCGCGCGACATCAGTCGCGTGTCAAAGTTACGCTAGACGTGCTGGATTTGAACCAGCGCAATATGCATTGTTAGTGGAATATCAGCTTAACACCCAGCTTCAATCCGATACCAGTGTATTAAATTACACAACAACTGAGAGAGAGCTGCTAGCAACGTTTCGAATAATTTTACTGTCTCCTGAAAATCATTTGTAAATGAAGATGTACAGTCCGACCAAAAAGAGTAGTAGTGTGGTAATACTGTAGTGTCCTCGCTTTCTAATCAATATAACAAAACGGGGACGACACTACAGTATTGCCACTTTTTAATTTCTAACATTTTTGGTCGGACTGTACCTACAAGTAACTTATCATCACATTTCAATCCACATCTCTTTTATTATAAATATAAGGTTACAATGCTGAACCACAATTTTTGATTACCTCCACCATTTCTTCGTCCTCCTGTCATGACTAAGTTGACAATTTCCTTCCAGAACCAAACTGGCATCTACTACGACGTGGAATACGAGAACGCCCCTGAAGCAATCTACGGCACTAAAGGAATCCCGTTATCGACTTACACGGTCAGTCGAGGCCCTCCTTTCTACCGGACCTAGTATTTGTAGTGTCGGTGGCCAACTCTACTTTGTGCCTTCAGAGAATGCTGACGCAAACGCATTCTACGCACAGTTAGCAGCAAAGTTGCTATGCACGCCAGGTGCTTAATATTATATACACACGGACTCCATTATCAAGAGAAAGAGTTGTTAAGATGATTAGGACCGTGTTCTATTAGGTACTTTTGCTGTTAACTGGACATCCAATTCAATTGGCATTCGGGCGATTTATATGGGTTACCCTTAACTGGCAGAAAATTGTTTCGCATAATGCTGTTTTAGTTTGTCTCAATAAATTTATTTTCTTGCTTTCCTTCTTTCTAATGCTCATATCGCAGAAATGTTGTCTAGCTGAAACGGGAAATATGTTATTAATTGTTTTGGTGTATTTTCCTGTTTGGTTTTAGTAGGATAAGTTTATTTTATAACTTATCAGAAAAGCCAAATGGTATCAGTAGAATAACAATTTTGCGTAACAAGCATTATGCGAAACATTATATTAGGTAAAACAATTTTCTGCGAAACATTAGTACTTAAACCGGTATTGCTTGCTATTTTGCAGTGGATATTATTGCATTTAATCTCTTTGATTGAGCGGTGTGAACACCGCTGTCAGGTTCTAGTATGAATGTTACCTAGAAAGATAAAATATAGGTATATTTTATCTTTTTCTAGGTAATCAGAAAATTTTGGAGATGCAAATGTAAATTCAAGGTCAACTTTCTGCTTTACAGCGTTGCATTAAACCTTCTTGTCATTGTAAAACTATATTTAAATGTTTATACAGAAGCTATTTTTTTTAATGTTTATGATTTTAGCGGGATTTTCAATTTTTCCCTTTTATATAAACATGCTAGGAGACGTTACTGTAAAGGAAAAAAAAACGGTTTATATTTTTGAGATTAACCGGGTTCCAATAGGTATCTTTGGTTTTCAAACCCAACATATCTGTTTTATATGACAGATTTCTATAAAATACCACATACATTGACAAAAAATTATTTTCTCAGTTGAAACATAAAACAGTGCATAATAAAATAGTTACTTGAGTAACTTTTAGGTTTTTGTAATGCTATGAGAAAGATGATATTTTGAGAATGAGTTATTGGAAATGTCTCGGTGCTATTTAATTCGAAAAAATCGTTTTGTAGACACGATGGGTCTCTTAAGGTAAACACTTATTCTATATTCGTTGTTGGATTTAAAAAATATTGTGGTTATTGAAAATGCGATTCAATTCGCCCAGTTCCGTGCAAGCATTCTAAAAAAGAAAAACTTAGTGCAAACTTGTTTTTTCAAACTCAAAATTTGTCTTTTTGTGATTCATAATTTTAAATTTAGTCTTCAATATACGAGTATTTAGTTTTCTAAGTTTTGTTAAGAAATAGATAGGAATGTACATAATTATTTAATGTTAACCTTTAGTTAGGATTTTCTAAAATTTAATACCTATTTTTTTCTGGGCCATCGACACAGATCCGATTTTTTTTTCATTTATCGAAAATTTAGACTGAATAAATAGTAGATTTAAGCTTAAAGTTAAATTTTGTTTTTTATAACCGGTTAAATAGTGTTTATTTTATTTGAAAAAGAAAAGGGATTTTTACACATTGTACATATTTCTCAAAATCGAATTAACATAGTCATTTTAAATATATCATTGCATTTATAATGTAAGACCAGTTTTTATATATACTGAAAACATAGTTATAAGAAATGATATGTATTTATTATGTTTAATTATACTAAAATATAAACCTGTTTTCTCGTTTTATTTGATACTAAAAGATATAATTTCGTTAGAGGAGAAAAGCACTAAAATATCCTTACGAATTAAAAGCCTCCTCCTTTTTTTAAAGTCCGTAAAATTATAAAACTACATAGACCCCTTCCCTTTTTAGGGTTCCGTAGCCAACTAGGCACCCTTATAGTTTCGCCATGTCCGTCTGTCCGTCCGTCCGCGGCTTAGCTCCGTGATCATTAGTACTAGAAAGCTGAAATTTGGTATGAGTATGCGTATGTATCACGCCGACAAAACGGTACAATAAAAACTAATAAAAAAAAAAATCGGGTAAGTACCTCTTGAACCCCTAAAGTGCAGGTGAATATTTTTTCCGTTCCAACCAACACTAGTGTGCGGGGTGTAGTTGAATAGGTCTTTTAAAAATAGTAGGGGTCTCCAAACATTACTTTTTGATAGTCAGCAGTTTTGTAAATATTCGCTCCGGAAATCAAAAAAATAGCGTCCCCCCTCCAACTTTTCAACCACGGGTCAAAAAATTATGGAAAAAATCATGAAAATGAGGCCTTATAAAAGTACTTATATTGAAAACTATATTGAATAAAATCGGTCGAGCCTACGTTTTGAATGGCTTCTTTTACAAACTAAAAAATGAATTTACAATTCGAGTACTTTTACTATGGTCCGTGACTTTTACTAACTCTCAGTCACACTTATGTTTTAAATTTTACTATTGTTCTCACTTGATGTGAACTTATCGCGATCAATTGAGGGACCACCTTCTGAATGCTATTTTTTCTTATTGAATTAGCAGAAAGGAATCAGAATTAATGAAATTAGTTTTACAAATCTTTTACTAAGAGTAGCAATTTACAGCAGTTGTAAATTTCAAGTAGATTATTAAATATGGGTACCTGACAGGCACGACTGAGGGTCCACCTTTAACCGAATGTAGCTTTTGAGAGCCGACTTTTACAAATTAATGGATGAATTTAAAATCGTTTGAGAGCTTTTACTAAAGACTGACACATTCAAAAGCTCAAAATTCCAACGTGGACCCTCAATGGGAACGCACATGCCGTTTTTGAGTTATCGCAACATTTCATAATTTTCTTTAAACGGACGTAAGTTGACTTCCAGAAGGTAATAAGTAATTACGTTAACGTTGGCGTTTACGACCTTTTTATAGAGCTTGAAATCTTTCTGGTAATATAAACCTCGGGTTTTAAGCCCGTCTATTGCGAAGGACGAGCAACTACGGAACCCTACTCTGAGCGGACATGCTCTTGGCCGGTTTTTTTACTTCAACACTCCATAAATGAAACAGAGCAATATAAGCTGGACTCGAACCGCACCATCACTTTTGCAGAGTAAAGCATAGATCGCAGCATAGTTGGTATAGAACAACTATGCTGCGATCTTTTCTTCGTCCCATCATGGTATAAGAAAACAAGGTATGGCTCTCCGGCTAGCGAGACTTTCTGTTTATTATTGCCGCTTTATAGTAACAAAATTAATTTTATTAAAACTTTCGTGAGACATATTTAATTATTGTATTAAGCGGTTTACGCTCACGTGAACCTAACCTACGTGACCTACCTATTTCACGTGAGTGTAAACCGCTTAATACAATAAGTAACAAAATGGTAAGGAGAAAGTCGTACAAATATGCATTACAGTTGTCATGTTCTTTGACTTAGGGCGGGAATTCGTGAACGTCCCAGATCGCGGGGGTTTGTGGTCCGAACCGAAGGTGACGGCCATAAATATGCAATCTGGGTCTACGAATTACCGCCCGTGGTTTGTCTTAAGTTTTACATCTTGGCTTGGGCAGGAAGTGAGAGCAGAAAATCCCACTTACGGCCCAGGGTGCCGTAATGATGGCTGCCTAGTGCGCGCCGGGCTTTATTGCAGCTCTAGGTAGGTACAGATGTATGTAAGACATTATAATGCTTTGCCATCGTATTTTGTCGATATAGTTCGTTTTAGTCTGCTTTCTCTGTTAACTTCAGTAAAAAAGTTGAGATAGAAATATGAATACGAGCTTTTCGATAAAATACCATGGCAGGACATTATTCCCTAAATTTGTATATGGAAAAGGTATTCAGTGAAAATAATACTATCAGTAGGTACAATTAGTTATTTATTACACCCATAATGCAATGTAAGTTACACAGAAACCCCGTAGGGGGCGCTACCGACGTCAAACGATAAAATTATAAATCGAAGGCGATTTCAACAAAACAATAATAATTAGTGATTTATTTGGTTTTCCCTATAGAGGTTACACTGTAATATATAATAAAGAAGTATCAAAAACGTATTTATTTGCGTGAGAACTACATGCAAAAAAAGAGACTTAAGTAGAACATATATTAAAAAATAAAACATCATAAAAATAAAATCGTCGTTACAGTAAAATATAGTACATAATATCAAGCATATAGTTCGCACGCAAAATATAATCTATATCTATGTAGATAGTACATATATTAGATTTTAAGATTACATAGTCATAACTATATATTAATAAGACACCATATTAGCCTGACGTATAATCACGTCATAATTATACAAACTTTGTTATAACGAAACTAGATTTTTGTTACAAGTTTGTTTACAGTTAATGTCAGCATCATATATAAATACGCAAAAATACTGCAAAAGACTAATTAAATATAATTTTAGTCGAGTTTCTTTTGTACTTATTTAATGCAGCGTTTAAAGACTTATATGTGATGCAGGCAGTACAGATTATATATAATTTACTGAGTATAGTTATACGTTATACATGTATATTATCTATGTTATAGACATATATCTAATTTGATTGGTGTTATATTACCTCCAGTGGACGTGTCGCTCTCGCGGGCTCCTTATAGTAATATTAATCATATTATATTAATTATCACACGCTTATATACAAGTTTAATCAAAATAGGTCTACTGAGAAACCGATTGTCTTTGTCATAATGAATATATTATATGTATTATAACAGATTACGATTATGACAAAAAATAGCAATACTTATTTTTATACAGTAGACAAATTTCAAACTTACAATTATTTTGTAATAATCAAGCGTGCTAAATATATTCTCAAGCGAAATTAAGGCACAATAAAAATATATATTGACAGGATGTTCTTCACACCACGGTCGACGTCGCCATAACTTTTCTATAAAAAATAAACCATTATATCATATGTGTTTACTTTGACATAATAATTATTAAGCATAATAAGATATAGACATAATCTCAGATATATGAACTCTAAAAGTTGCCTTAGTTATGAGACTCTACCACATAAATGCTTATAAAAAACATACTTATAAATACTTAAGTTATTTTGACCCTTTATGTATAAAATTAGCTGTCGCAACGGTAGATTTTTAAACGTCCAGATATTTATGGAATAAAGACAAATCTGGAAACGTAAAAATGGCGTCTGTTGAAATAGTTTGTATCTGAGACTATGGCAGCTACCTAATGTTACAATAATTAGTACTTACGCTAGTTTTATACAAGCTCTATTGGGAGTTCAACCGTCCATACATTTTGTATGAACGATTGAACTACATTTTATATCGTTATCTGTTACTTGTTAATTAAAATTGCACCAAACTACAATCACATCAATTATATGTACACTATGGTTGTCAATGGCACTTTAAAGTATTTGATATAATATTTGTTCACATAATGTAATAAGAAATATAACATTATGATATTATATCAAAAAGTTGTTGTTAATTGTGACGTTTTATATGCATTTTTAATAAAATTCATTTTCATATAGGTATTTTAAGACATTATCGAAGGCATTATTTATTTGAAAGGCACCGTTGTAAAGAAATACACAGTAATGGCACATTTGGTTTGGCTATAGACTCAGAACGTGGAAATACTTTGTTTGTTTTTTATTTTATTTTTATGAATTATACGTATATGATCTCAATTTTCAAGTAAGTAGTGACGGTTAAATATTTCTATATTTTGAACATATCGTACTAAGTATACAACAACAATTAAATAATAAATTATATTATATGGCAAGACAAAAATACTCAGATCACGTATATTTATACTATTTTTAGTAGGTACATATTTATATTGTTAAAAATATTTTAAGATGCTTACGCATAAAAAATGCTGTTTAATATTTGGACTAAACTAAATCTCGTTTCAATAATAAGTAAGTCGTATAGAGATATTTACGCCTACAAAAGTTTATTTTTCCTGAAGCATTTTCTCTATATATTTTTTTTTTACGTTTTTTCATCTTCATTTTTTAAACTACGATTTTGTTTTAATTCAACAAAGTATTTCCACAGATCAATTCATCAGCTGCCTCATTTATAAATTTATATTATATTTAATAAATATATTTTAAAGGCATAATCATAAGGTTCCCATTGGGCTAGCACTTTGTGAATAGACTAGGAGCATCATTTAAATATTATTTACGACGTAACTTTAACTTTTAAGGCAGATTTTAAACACCAATGTATGGCAATGAACGTATTTTTTATATTTTACTCAATAATGAAATATGAGGTTATTCGTTTAAAGTCTTGTTTTAATTATAAATTTTATTAAGTTAATTTATGTTTATTATCTTAGTTCATTATTCAATGTTAGAATTATTTTATATTTTAAGTCGATTAATTGATCCAAAACCAGTTTATTTTGTTTATCAAGTTAGTTATTGTATTATACTGCTCCCAGCCATAAGAATCATAAAAAAACATCAACTTTCATAGAATTTTCAAATTGAAACAATAATCTTTGTATATTCTCCTAAGGCCATGTTTAGGCACTAAGTTTTAAACATAATCTGTATCTAGCACCGCTCAGTAGGTAGTAACTGCGAGAAATACTTAGGAAAATATATTCAATTTTATAACTAGATATAATGTAATTGAAACTGACTGTATGTTTAAATGAGCTACCTAAAAAGATGATTTTTTGTCATCGGTCATTTTTAAAACAACGAATGAATGGAAAATACGTCTTCTAGTTTAGTAACAGTTTTATAGACACGCCTAATAAAAATTAATTAAACAAAGAACATTTAATATCACATTATCTGTTAAAACTTTTAAGTCACCAGCTTAAAACTAGTATTTTCGCAGTTATTATCACTACTGCAGTAAAGAGTAGTAAATGAGTACATTTAATGGTTCTTAAAATACAACTCTGCATTCAGGCAATATGCAATAGTCATATATTTAAAAAACAAATATAAACATATACACTATTCACTGTACTATTAAATCATCTCTAGTTCCTTTTGTGAACAGTACAGTACACGTCGAAAAACACCCAAATATATAAATAATATATAATATAATATGCATACATATTATTGTAATTTTGTGGTGTTGTAATAATGATCTTGAATTTATATATTTTATATTTTGTGGAACTTACGCTTACTATTTTGCAGTAAGTCAGGATTTTAATTTGTATACGATTATCTGTGATTAATTACCAATAAAAGGAACTAGAAACGACTTTATAATGACACGTTAAAGTATCGAGACATTAAGGCAGTTTTAAAGACTAAACATAAATTTCACGACGCATAATTTAATATCTTATAATTTATTAATTATATATTTAAATTTCAACGTGCGTTCACAACACTCATAAGAATCAATTTCATTATAATGCACACAGAAATGCCATACTCTACTGTTACATTCCAGAGCGTGTTGCGTCTAATTCCCTTAAATTTAAGGACTAGTTAATATTAATCCACGCACTCATGTCCTACCATTCAAAAGATAGTAAAAATACAGCAAGGGATTTTGATCCCCTTGATAGACATAATTATAAAAAAACATAATGTAATCTTTGCCATAATAATAATTCTGTGAAACTATTAACTTAAGTTGCTTTATTCCAATCATGAACAGTTATTACAAACAGCACATTATGACAGATAATACATTATGACTATCAATTTGTGTCAATTTCTATATGGAATTTCCTTTACTGTGATTTTTGTAACTTTCCTTTGAACAGTAGAACTACACAAAACTAAACACACTACCGCTTCGCTCGAAGCCGGTTAAGACGTACACAACATCTACACGAAGCGACGCCGATTCTATTGCTAAAGCTATTTAAATATACACTTACATAAGTCGAAATTTAAAATTTTAGAAACAGATTTTTACTATTATAAATGTCAGCAGGTCCGTTCATCGCTCGATAAGAAAATGACGAAGCATCAGATCGATTTATCGTGTGGCGAACACAACCATAGACAGACATGTATAACATTAATATCAACCAAATTGAAAACAACTTTTAAATAAGTAACAATAAAACCGGCAGGCTAACTACAAGCGACGCACCTTTAGAAGTTTCCGAATTTCTTCGTCACCGTCGAGCTGGTCTCCGATTTATGCGAACTCGTCATGACGCTCTTCCTCTCAATTGTCTCCGAAGTTATCGTCGATTTGGAGAACTTCTTATCCAAGTTATCGATCTCTTTCGAGAGGTCCTTCTTCATCGATTGCTGGCTGAATTCGGATTGAAACTCTGAAGGTCGCATGAAAGATCGACTCGTGTCAGAACTCAGTTTGGATTCAAGAGTGTTGAAGCGTGAATCTAAAGTGCTATAGCGACTGTCGTTGTCGAAAGACTTAGACAACTCATCTATCCCCTCAAGCTTGACAGGTTCGTATTTAGTGTTGGTCGTCGTCAGATTCACAGGGGACGAGCTGTAGATTTTAGTCGTAGTTACTTTCTGAGTTCCATTAGGAATCTCTTTAACCTCCGTCATTGTTTCTTCCATATAATTCGGTCCTCCGTAACTATGGACCTCTTTGCCATAGGGTGACGATATCCTTTCGTAATCTGGTGTCGCCGCTTTGACTAAATCCGTGCTAGTCTGTTTGAAATCCTCGAATTTCGACGGAGTCGACGTCGCGAATGGAGATTTAGTTTCCGTCCTGATAAACTCCGTTTTCGGATAACTTTGGTACGATTCGCTTTTGACTGTGAATTCGGTTTGTTTAGTTCCGCCAGGGATCGCTTCCGTCGATTTCTGATGCTCAGAGAAGCTCTGACCGACCCCATCGAATGTTGAAGATGGTTTTTTTAGGGTGGAGTATAAAGGCTCTTTATCATCGAATTTCAAGTCTCTAGCGTTGAATTTTGGGCTCAACGGGGTGCTGATTTTAGGAGCGTCGTAACCGTATTCATTTTTATAGAAGTTGGACTCGTAATGCCTCTGTTCTTCTGTGTTGGAGTATTCTTTGCGCGGTGTGTCGTAGAGTCGGGTTTCGTAGCTGTAATATTGTTTCTCATTAGTTGATGCCCGGAAGTTAACCGTCACCGGAAGGAAGCTAACACCGCATGCGAGCAGGCTTTAGTTACAGTTAATACACCTTTGAAGCGATGCTGATATCTGAATTCTTAGTGAAAAATCAAACATTTATAAACACCTTTTACGATACCTAGAAGGGTAATTTTTATACAGACGGTAATTAGTAATATTAATTATTATTATTATTTCGATACTATAGGTACTGTGACAAGTATTAATATACGTATGCGTATCAGTTACTTCATGATGTTATTTGATTTTGAACTAAACATTCAGATTTCAATGCCGATTTGTAATTCTGTGTAACATCGCTGAGACATCAAAGAATATTTCGTTGTTTTTCATACACCAATAGCAGTGCAGAACAAACGAAATAGAATACAATATATCGTCATTAATTTGAAAAATACCTAAATTCTCTATCGGCCAATAATAAGTCTTTTTTGAAGTTGCTCCCCGACATTCCCACTTGCAACTATAATACCACCCAATATTTGAAATTTGATTAAATTTATTGTTTGAAGAAAAGATCAGACCATTTTTTTTTCATGGGTACATTTTTTTCTATACATGTTTTTATAGAATAAGAAGTTATCGATGCTATTTTTTTTTATGTGGAAATTCCATTTTTTTTCTATACATGTCATTAACTCATATTTTGTTTTTATTTTTGTTCACCCGATCAAAAGTCCGAGATTTTCATGTTTAACGCATTGGGAACTGCACTATATTATGTGTATGTCGTAGGAGGTATTTTCAAAGTCATGGTCATGACGATATAAGTACATTGATGCCATCGCCGATGTCACCCCAGAACTACACTGTTGAATTCTATTCTGTTGTGGAGGAATGGTGCTTCTGGAGTCGACTTTAGCAATTCTTTATTTTTCAGCCAATGTTTTTGATTTCAATTTGGTGCAGGCGGCATTTGATTGGCCAGCTAAAATAATTATGACAATTACAATTTTTTAATTGAAGAGTTGGTTTTTGAGATTGAAATAGGTTGACTTTAGATTAGTTTGAATAATTATATCTCTTTGCACTCATTGTATGTAGGCTATACATAAAATAAATATTGTCCATAAAGTAATTTAGTTTACTTTTCATCCCGTAAAATAAGCATAATTTGAACAGCTTACATTTTGTAATATAATTATTTTTAATTAAAAAATGCAACAAATATATATATATATGTGTTTCTCAAACAGACTGAGGAACACATTACATATAGGAGCCCTGTAAATACGTGTGTGTATTGCGCATAAAATATATTATGGATAAAGTTAAAAAATTTATGGCACATGAATATTTGGATTATTTGCGATAAAATTACTTTTTTATGAAATCTTTTTATCGATTTTATTTTTTATGTGGAAATACCACATCCTGCTTAGATTGTAGTTGATCGCATTAAATTTTTCTCTCTTAATTTACCTTTGTGTCATTATTTATAAAAAATACTTTTATTAAGAGGCCTTAATTATAATTATAAAATGTATTTTTTTCATATTATGACAATTGTATTGATAATTTCAACCAACTTTTTAAAGTGCAATACTTTTCCCTCAGTTCTAGACAGTAACATATAGCTATTTCATGCTTTCATTGCGTGCAGTCGGAAAGAAGTTGAATAAACCAGTTTTCTGCGTAAATTTTGTAAATTTAAAGTAGTTTTTCAAACATTGCACGTTTTATGTATTTATTCTATTTATTTAAAGTATCTATATCGTCGCCTAATACCCATAACACAAGCCTTCTTGAGCTTAATTTGAGACTGAGATGATTTGTGTGACGCTGTCTGATATTTATTTATGATTACTTTTATCGCAATTGTCATAATAACATTAGCAAGCCCGCAGCCGTGGTGATGGTGCGATGGCCTACCCCCGGTGCTGAGAATGAATCACGAACCGATCTAACTGTCCGCCTCATACTTTAACAAGGACGCGCGTCGCGGCGGCGGCGGCGGTTTCTCCCGCTTGTAGTATATCCTGTCCCCCTCGATCCTGTCTCCCGGTTTCCTGTCCCCGTTCCTGTCTCCCTGTGTCCTGTCGTCGACTAGCACGGCTGTGCGGACCTCGGGTAGTTGTAGCGAGCGGACGGTTACTGTTTCTTCCATGCTCCTGTTAGTTCACCCCATGCAGGTTAAAGAGAAAATTAGTTGAGGTTATAAACGTTAGATTAATTCAGGGTGTTTCAAACAGTTTAATATAAGAAATTGTATTTTTTTGTATTCCTTGCATGTGCTGACTAGGCTTTTTCCTGATAGTTAAAATATTAAAGACTAATATTATTTATTTTTTCAATAAATATATAATTTGCCCTGTATCAGTCCGTTGCTGGACATAGGCCTCTCCCATGGCACGCCACTGAGCTCGATTTTCATCTCTCCTGTAGTCCCACTACCCTACGAATGTTATCACTCCGACTTGTTACAGGGCGTACTACAATACGTTTACCGATTCGCGGTCTCCACCTCACTCTCAGAATAATTAGACTAAATTTAAATAATTAGATTGTCTAACAAAAGAAGTTAGATTTTTTCTTGTCACCAGTTAAAGTTCCTCTTTATGGCAAGACAAATAATTTATCCATTATATTTTCCTGACAGCCATAATACTTACTGGATTGCTTTAGTAATTTATTTTTGCAAAAATGAAATATTTGCTGGGCAAAGTCAGACACAAGCGGCAAAGAGACATTTACAACGGCATTATAAGTACCTATATAATTTAATATCTTTTTTCTATGTTTGAAACAACCCTTATAAGTTCTACGCGTCGCAAATACGTTATTGTAGGTTATAAAACATTTTACAAAGCTCAAATAGAGGCATTAAATCAATGGTATATGTACAGAACGATGGTTCACAACAAGATTTCATCAGTCAAGGTACCTTACTGTTTTTATTATTAAAGATATTATTAATTGATTTGTAGATAAGTAGACATTATACTTTTTAAAGGCCGATATTTCAATCTCAGAGCCGATTTCAGAGCTTTTTATTCGGTGTTTGTTTCGTTATCCAATCTCAACACGAAACATATGTAAGGTTTCGCACAATTTTCATTTTGTCGAAAGCATTTTTTTCTGAAACCCGTAATATTTTCAGGTTTTTATAAACATCGTTTTAAAGAACCCATTACCTTAAGTTAGGTTTGTTTTATGAATTCTGAAAAATTAACAGTTTTGGTAAAAAAAATGGTTACGAACAAAATAACAATTTGGCGAAACGTTACAGATGTGAAATAAAAATTAGTGTTTCAGATAGTAACCGTTTGTTTCATAATATCGGCCATGTCACGATGGCAAGCGGCAGTATTTAGGGACGGCCATACGAGTGAGCGAGACGTCGCACTCGGACCTTCCGCTTGTACCTATGGCCTCTCGCCGCTTCCGCTTGTCGCGGAAGTCGTGGGCCGTAAGAAGTTGAAGACTATTATAAAGTTAGTAAAGTTTTGAAAAATAGGTAAAAAGGAGAGATAGAATTGAGATTGACTGTAGTGGCGTGGCATCAAGCTACGAGTTAAATGGTTTATCAAAAACACTTTTGGTTCTTGATTTAAACTTTCACGATTTTCACATATTATAACAAAACGGAATCGCGTTCTAAAAGGTGTTTATACTCGCGCGACAAAATGTTTATGCCCGGGTAAATATTCAGCGTTTGTAAGGCGTATTTTCGTCATTCCCATTTCTGTAAATATTGTTAAAATTGATGATTGTTGGAAGTCGATATTTTATGTACCCCGAAGCCTCTGAAGAGTGCGGGATCTAGCTAGGAGATCATAATTAAAACTATTGGCTCTTCCGTTGTGGTAATAATCGTCAAAAAGGAATGAAGTTAGAACCGCGCGGTTAGAACGCTCGAAGAATCGCCCGCCTGTGATAATCCTTCGAGACCATGGCCATAACATCACGTCCCGAAACATCGAGGCAATTAAATACACACGTTTTTGAACGCGAATCGTTTTGTTATAATAATTGTTTTTCCTTGTTTAATATTGAACAAATGTTGTTAAAATAGTTTTAATATTGATGCCTGGCCACTGGTAAATAGTAAGTATCGTAAGGTACCTTGCTGTGTTCGGTTCACAAAAAATGGCAAATTCAAAACGCGGGGCAAGCGATCGGAAGGTAAATTCGACGTCAGATTTCCCTGATTGGTAAGTTTAATGAGTCGTTTTCTAAAATCGTGTACTTAAAAAAAAATACTAAGCTTAATTGAACCCTTTGTGTAAGGAGAGTTATCCATATTATATTTTGTATGATGACTAACTTTCGTTGCATAAGGGACACGTCCGTAGTTCGTAGTTTTGTTTAACTATGTACATGTGTTGGAAAACAAAAATGATAAAGTAACGTTGGATGTAAAAACCATTTAATGTCCAATTGGAAATCAATGTATAATTATTTTCGTGTTGTAATATTTTCTAATTTAAGCCAATACGGCCTTTTATTGAACGTGGTTCTGTATATCTTCGAATCAGGGTTCGGAAATTCAAATTATATCAATTTTTTGACGGTGGCATTGCTATTCTGTTGTAGGTATGGGTCGCCTTTCTTTTAAGTATGAGTACCTATTCCACACGACCCAATTTTCCCTGATTTTGGTCTTATGGCGAAAGGGAAAAGTATGAAAGACAAGTATATGAGAAAAAAATGGAAACATCTGACGCCGATCATTCAATAAGAGCCTGTGTAATTCGATTCGTCCGCATAAGTCCTATTTGTAAACTCATTTGACTCTCCGTTAGACTGCGGACACACGCTCAGACTGACTATCAGTCAGAAAGACAAGAGAATGATTGTGTAACCCTTTCGGACTGACGATCCGGACTGGTGAAAATTAGGCATCGGACTTCTGTCAGAACGGTAAGAATTTAGAGAGCTATGAGCCGATATTAACATTAAACTAGAATTCCTATTCATACTCATTCATTTATTTCGTTCCAAACTGCCTTTATTGTGGTTGATTGCCAAGCATTAAACGACGAAAATTATAAATAAAATATTATTTGTACAATATTACAAACTCCTACATTTAACTATATTAATTGTCCAGTTATAAATGGACATTCAATCAACATAGAACCCAATTTACTCCAGAAAACATGGAAAAAATTGCAAATATTTACGTATTTTACGAATAAACCATGCCAACACAAATCAGATCTCTGTATATTCTTCTGACTTTGTCCTTGACTATTAAATTAAATTCCGAATAAATACACTTATGAGTATGAATTGTATTTTAATGTTAATATCGGCTCCATAGCTCTAAAGTACTATAGGTCGATTCACTAAAGCTGGCGCGAATGGATTGAATGAAAGTTATGTCACTTGTCACTTTGAGTGTTAGTGTGAGTGCCGTTCTTATACAGGGGCCTCCTAATATTTTGTAAACAACAACAAAATGGGTTTTTGTTATTCAAGAATAATAAAAATTATTAGGTATAATATAAGCATAATCCGCACAATATTTAGACTAAACAAGTAATATATATGTCCGAAAGGTATATTTAACTGTTTGATACAAAAATATTTTACTATCATGGTGTTTTATGAAGACGCTAGTTTTTTGACATACTTTAGATTTTGACTGTTGTAAGGCAGTGTAATAAAATTGTACATATTGCTTAATATTCATGCAATCTGTGTATGACCAGAATTAGGATGTGGGATGATACTATTCCATTGTCTCGTATGAGTTTAACCATGTGGGACTATGCAATGGTATTAACGTAACCCACATTTTCTTCTTGTCTTCGCGGCCTGGTAAAGGGTTAATGTCAAGAATTAATAGGTGACGGACGACTAGTTCGAATAAAAAACCGGCCAAGAGCATGTCGGGCCACGCTCACTGCTCAGTGTAGGGTCCCGTAGTTGCCCGTCCTTCACAATAGACGAAAATTACGAGAAAGATTTCAAGCCCTATAAAAAAGTCGTACACGCCAAGAAACATTAATATAATACGTGCCAGATTGAGCGAAATGTTTTAATATAGTTTGGCACTTAACCAATATGTGTAGCGTTCGAAGTGTAGGGACACCGCGCGGCACTTACGTCATTTTAAAGAAAATTATGAAATTTTACAATAACTCTAAAACGGCTCGACCGATTTTATTCAATATAGTTTTCATTGAAAGTACTAGTATCCGAGGCTAAGACCCATTCGATTCAATAAGTTATGCTCAGAAATGGCTCGGCCCTCCGTCAAGCTAAGATTACTAGAATAGAATAGAATAGAATATATTTATTTGTCAAACATAGGTACAAAGTAGTTGTTACATTAGACAGAAGTTCTCTATTTTTTGCCACTAGGCGTACAAATTTGTGGGTTAAGTATTCGACCCTAACTAAATTTTGTTTGTCCGATGTTATCCGAAGTTGACCGAATATTCAAAATCCGATTTCATATTCTGAGTCGGAGGACCCAAAAGCCCCCCAATACCGAGTTTCAGCCCCCTCGGACCAATTTGAAATTTTCGAAAAAAAAAGTCGCCATTTTGTTTTTTTTTTCCACGACTGTACTCGGGTGGGGGTCCCCTATGATATTTGTTTGAGCATCCCCCTACCCATCTCCAGCCGTTTACGAGATACGGGACTCCAAAAAAAAAAATTCCATACAAATATTGTTTTTTTCGATATTTTCCGACTTTGACCGAATTTTCGGACACCGATTTCAGATTCATATTTGTGAGCCCCAAATGCCCCCCGATACCGAGTTTCAGCTTCCTAGCACCAATTTGAAATTTTGAAAAAAAAGCCATTCGTCATTTTGAATTTAATTTGGTTCGATAATTTTCACATTCATAATCACTTATTGTATCAACCTGTATGTAATCATTTTGTGACGCACACATAAATATTATCGTTCACTCATTCATTCCATTCGTGCCAGCTTTAGTGAATCGACCTATACCGCGCTATCAGAAGTTTGATACCCAGTGATAACGAATGAATGATAGTAAACTGACAGTCCAGAAAAATGGATTGAACTGACGTCAGGATGAGTGAGTCTTACAAATTGACAAACGAACGAATAGAATATTACACGGATAGCTAAGCTTTCTGTACAGTAACTTACTTCATCGTTCTGTCATTTCTGCCTCTGCAATTAAAATATATTGGTATATCGCTGGTATTACACAGATCTAGAATATTCTAGACATAGAAGGAAGCAAACACCAGTCTGTGGTGACATAAGAGTTAAAGAAAACCGCAAAGTTAATATTTTAGTACCTTGTCACTTTTACCATTTATTTACTGACTTTTATACTTGGTCTTAAGCAACATTTATTTTAATATGACATGGTGCTAAAATGGTTTACTTTCGATATTGACTTTAACATAGAAGAGAGAAAAGCCGTCATTTACGTTTTTCGGAAGAGAGGATTATTTACTAGTATTCGACATATTATTAAAAACATATCAAAAAAGTTAAAAATTATATCAATGTAGAAAACTAGTAATACAATAATTCTTAATAATAAATCAAGCAAATTAAGACATACATTTGTTCTGCAGAAAGGACATCGTCGTTTCAGCCTTATCTGATGTCCTTTATATAGGACAATGGACTATGACCCAATTTGCTTGTCCAATATGAGGTACAGTCAAGCGCAAAGCCATGCTTGATACGAATACATAGTCTTACGTCTAACTTATGCTATATCTTGGATTAAATACTATATGGAAGAATAAACCACACTTTTGCGATGGCAAATACATGCTATGAAGTGTTTACCACCTATGGGGTTTTCGATGCACGAATGACAGTAGGCCGGCAATAGGCGTCAAATCATGCGCGGACCAAAAACCCCGGGTACGTTTATCACATACAAAGCGTTCATCTCTTTCAGACTTAAGCTATATGCATGTTAGAGAGAGACAGATGATGTATGAGTATGAATAATTAATGTAAAGTATTGTATAAAAACACTACTATAATTTGGCATTAATAAAGCGATTATTTGACATTGTTTTTTATTTTTTTAGAAAAGTGTAGTGTATTCTTTATAATTACAGCACCTATAATTATTTCTGCCTGCATTTAGAGCAAGACAGAAATATATTGTTTCAGTTCATTTATAATCGTACCCTCGAAAACAGTGCTTAAATAATTGAGGATAATTTCAAAATGAACCGTTTATATAAAATGTTTATAATTTCGAAAAGTTTTCACAAATCCTTAACAATAACTATTCCAATGTCTTTCTGTAGGCACATGTCATATTTTGTAAAGGCACTTCTAAATTTCAAATCCTAATCACTTAATGCATTTTTAATAAAATCTTTATATATTTCATAAACGCTGGAAGAACAGCATTAAACTTGAATTTACCGTCAAAATGCTAAGAATATAAAAGTATATAAAACCTGTTGTCCTTTACGATGGACATCGTACTGTATGGACAATTTACATTTTTTTGTTTGAAGTATAACATTAGCAGTCTATATGTTATGTATCCATAATATTATGTATTATATACAGGCGTTATCTTCTGGTGATCCAATGGTAGCGTGAAAAAAAGCATTAATAAGTTACAATTTGTGAAATGTTAGTTTCTTGCGATTCATTTTGGTAGTTTGTGAATAAGATTGTGATATTTAGAATGGGATGAGAAATAAATAGAAATATTGCTGTACACAATTATAAAAATATTAGACGGTAATCAAATTGAATAAAATAAATAATGTACAATAAAGTGTAACTTAAGTGATTTATATTATACGAGTAAGTGGTAAAAAAGTGAATCATTCCAAAATTTAAGAGATAATGTCTCTTGCATTGTAATGTATACGACAATCCGTGATTGATAAAGTATAACAACTTTTCAATTCGACACTGAAAATGATAAACATCAGTCCATATCTTTCATATTAACTTTCATGTTGCTTGGTTTGTCTACCATTTACATTTTAATTTATCATTTAAACAAATTTTAACTGAAAGGGCTCTCTTATAAACTCTACTTTCTATATGTTTATTCTTTTGATATGTACTATGGGTTGCACAACATTGTACATCATTTTTCATATACTATTTAAAAATTGTGTGTGCGTGATTTTTCCGTAAGGTAAAGTGTTTACATTGTCATCAAATTTAGCAATATTTCCATTCAATCCAACCTCGTTCGAAATACCTTCAATCCAAAAACCTCCGCTTACCGTGTGGTGAACCCTTCATAGTTCTGCTTGGGCTCCTCTTGAGGCCTGAAGCTTGAGAACGTTGGACTCTGGACAGTGTACTGCTTTTCATCGTGCTTGCGCTCCAGTGTAGAATACCCGTTATTCTGACTCGAGATATTCTGGCTTGAGATATTCTGACTGGTGTGAGAATTCTGACTGTGACTATGTATGTTTTGACCGGATTGGTTTTGGTAGCCGGGGCTGGTGGGACCGTGGATGGAGTGGTCGAGGTGGGAGATGTGGTGGCTTAGGTTTGTGTGTGTGTTGTGAGCGGAGTATGTGCTGTTAGGGCTGTATGTTGTGTTTATGTAGCTGCTGTTTGGCGTGCGCGGCCTGGAAAGTGAAAAGTGGTGTTAGAATAACTAAATTGATAAATAGTTTTTGTTTGTCGGGTTAAACAGTATATGGTGTTAAAAAAAATTAAACGCCTCGACGGAATCGGCCGTAACTGCTTAAGCACAATATTTATTGTTAAAAAGAAACAAAAATGGAATCTAATATTTAAATCTAAGATCTATGATTATATTGGATTTGCTGATAAAATAAAATTAATCATAGATTACACGATCTTTTTTTATTTCTGACACCGAAAGTTTATTAATGTGTATGAAATGTTCATTTTATTTTAAGTTTTATCTTTCTGTCGAAGACCTCGAAAATAAGAAAAACAAATCTATGGCAGATACTACTATTATTATCATGATTGGTCAACTTGTCCTATAAAAAGGACATCAGGCAGTAATTGGCGGGATTAATCCTGTGGCGCTGAAATAATCCCATTAGCGGGTTATACTACCACAAAGAGTCCAACTACTGGTAGTGAGGGCTAAGCAGCCTGACACACTTCAAGTCATGCCCAAAAAAAAAAAGTGTGTGTGTCAGCTCCGACGCACGACTGGAGTTTACTCTTCAGGCCAGGCGCGCACCACGTTTTTTTTTAGTCGCGCGATATTTTTGTCGCATAAATAAGCGTACTTATGGGTTTATGAAAATCGTGGTGCGCGCACTCTCATATAAACCCATATCTTGCATTTATGCGACAAAATTATCGCGTGACTAAAATCATGGTGCGCGCCTGGCCTTAAGAACGATTATAAAATATATACTCAATACTCAATACGTTTATTGCACAAAATGATTATACAGGTGGAAGACCGATCTAAATGGGTCACCCTGTATAATATCGGTTGACAACCAAAACTCACCAATAAACAAATATCTATAGTATAGGATCCCAATATAAAACGACCTTCACCGAGATGTTTATTTGATGAAATGTATTTTATATTTAATTTAATATGTCAATAAATATATTGCATATGGGTTGCATAACAAATTTTAGTCCAGGGTTTAGTTAAAAATTAAAAAAAAAAAGCATTTCACCGGTTGATTATTGGATAAATTAATAATAAAATAATCTTTAATTTTGGGCAGGCAACCTAACGTTTGCATATTCTATGGGCTTCATACTTTCGATTGGTATAGAATTTATCTAATATTAATCAAACCGGTGAAATGGTTAAAAAAATTTTTTTTATTATTAATTAAACATACCCTGGACTAAAATTTGTTAGTCAACCCATATGCAATATATTTATTGACATATTAAATAAATATAAAATACATTTCATCAAATAAAGATCTCGGTGAAGGTCATTTTATAACGGGATCTTAGTCTATAACGCTTAACGCATAACCTGCTAAATTAAGAAGTCGTATTTTTACCCCGATCGTATACTGAGATACGACTTTTTAAATTAGCACGGCAGATACGTTCGATTTTATACCCCATATTTTTCATACCCCGGGCTTATATATGAAAATCGATTCTTAAGGAGTAAACTCCAAAAACCTGGCGGGCAGTCGGACCAGCGTGTCGTCGTTGCCTGAGGTGTCTGTCCCACGAAGATTGTACTCAACGATCTAAGCTTGTATTTTGTATGTGCTATATAAAGGACATCAGGAATACCTGACGGGCAGTCGGCCGAGGGTGACATCAGTGTCGGTTTCGTCGCCTGAGGTATCTGTTCCACGAAGCTTGTACTTGGCCTGACGGATCGCGTTGAGGCGGCCCCTGGCTTCTTCCAACTCCTTCTCAATGCGAAGGATCTCCGATCTGATGAGTAAGAATTGTGTTAATTTGTGATTGAAACCTATATAAATACCACATCTGCCCGTGTAGCATAATTGTGCTTCGCAACTCTTGTCACGTCACTCTTACAGTACTGTACAATGATATAAATAAATAAATATCAGACCAAATCGATCTAGCCACAAATTAAGCTCAAGAAGGCTTGTGTTATGGGTACTAGACGACGATATACATACTTATATAGATAAATATATACTTAAACACCAACCACGACCCAATCACAAATATTCGAGTGCATCACACAAATATTTGCCCTGGCGGGGATTGGAACCTCGGACCGCCGGCTCAGTAGGTAGGTGCTTACGAACTGCGCCAACCGCGTCGTCAGGGTAGGTAATATCTCGCGCGAGAAAGAGTAGCGTGTCACAGTTGAACTAATAGTAGGTATAAAGAAATCATTTATAAATATTTCTGCTTGTGTGTAACTTTTTCTCAACCGTAAAAATGGTAAAATATGCCAGGATCTGGGGGCGCCTCACACGTAACAAATAACAAGCGGAAGTATCTTTCTAATAATAAGACGTTGAAGGAAAATAATAGATTAGAATAGAATCATTTATTGCATATATTATAAAATATAGATGGAATTATAAGTAATAGTGAGACATGTGACACCCTGCAAGGGCACAGCAATATCAGTGTCAGAGGGCACTTAATTATTTTAGACGCTACAGATCAGATACACATGCATATTTACACAAAACAAAATATAAGGTTACATTATTCGCTCATTATCATTATTAAAATATTAATATATATAATTAGGAATAATTTCAATTGCTTTAGAAACAAACCTGGGTCATCGATATTTCTAATGGAATTGGCAAGTGATTGTAGATTTTGATTGTCATATAATGGTTGCTACAAGTGACGAGTTTTAGTTTTGAAAATGGCAATATCAGTTTAAAGGGACTTCAGCTTGCAATTTGCAACTTGTAGTTTCGTGAAATGTGCCCCTCGTGCAATGTAAGGTGAAAAGAGAATTGGTTAGAAACGTTCAGTGCTTGAGTTAAGATTTCATTACCGTCTATCCATTTTCAATTAATCGATTTGCATGAAATAAACCGCGGTTCGTGTTAAAACTTGGGTTTCCAGTATCCACATATTCAAATTAACCGATTGTGTACTTTATTATTTGGAACAACCGAGATAAACTTTTCTTTGTAAGTTTTGTGACAGTGTGATTTTTTTTTACCTAAAGGCTAAAAACGGGACCCTATTATTAAGCCTCCGCTAGCCGTCCGTCTGTCACCAGGCTGTATCTCATGAACTGTGATAGTTAGAGAGTTGAAATTTTCATAGATGATGTTGCCGCTACAACAAAATATCCTAAAAAACGGAATAAAATAAATATTTGAGAGGGCTCCCAAAAAACAAATGAGATCGGTTGCGTTAACTTTTCACCTCATTTATATCCGGCGCCATACGTACCTACCAGGTGCAAACTTAAGTTTACCCGGCCAGTTAAGATGGGATAAGGATTACCTTGTTTCCCATATGTGACGTTTCGCTAGCAAAAATTAGTGTCTCACATAGGTTACCTGGGATAAGTGTTTGTACGGAACGCTCGGCGCGACTCCGACTCGCAATTGGCACGCAAATCGCAATCATTTCACACTAAATATGGCGCGACCGAAATTACACGGTTGTAATTACTCTCGTCTTCTTCTTCTTCACCCTTATGCCCGGGCTACACGAGGCTAGTTTTTCAGGCTAGGATAGCAAGCTAGTGTTAGTAAGCTAGCAAGCTAGTACTTCTGGCTTCGTGTAGACAAAAGTATCTTCATTTGTAAGCTAGTAAGCTAGTTTACAAGCCAGGACAGTTTTTAATAGGATGGAGTTCTATTTTCAGGCTAGTAGCGTGCCCCCACCACTGATTTTACTATCCTGGCTTGTTTACTAGCTTCATGTGACCGGCGAAGCTAGTTGTTATTAAGCTAGTTCATTTTGGACGAGAGGTCACCTCAGCACTCCAGTAAGTACTAGCTTAAAAAAATCTAGCCTCATGTAAACAGAACTAGCATGCTCCAAGCTAGGTCAGCAAGCCAGGACAGCTTGGTAAAAAAACTAGCTTGCTATCCTAGCCTGATAAACTAGCCTCGTGTAGCCCGGGCATTAGGGTAGGAAAATGTACAATGTAACTGACCTGGCGTCTCTCGCCGCGCGGACCAGGTTGTCCGTCGAGCGGATCCCCTCAGCTCCTGCGGCTTGTATGTAACTGACCTGGCGTCTATCTCCTGCGCGATGCCCCCCACCATCCTCCGGTTGAGCACGAGGCTGCGCTCCTCCTCGCAGTGCATGGCGTCTCTCGCCGCGCGGACCAGGTTGTCCGTCGAGCGGATCACCTCCGCTCCTGCGGCTTGTATGTAACTGACCTGGCGTCTATCTCCTGCGCGATGCCCCCCACCATCCTCCGGTTGAGCACGAGGCTGCGCTCCTCCTCGCAGTGCATGGCGTCTCTCGCCGCGCGGACCAGGTTGTCCGTCGAGCGGATCACCTCCGCTCCTGCGGCTTGTATGTAACTGACCTGGCGTCTATCTCCTGCGCGATGCCCCCCACCATCCTCCGGTTGAGCACGAGGCTGCGCTCCTCCTCGCAGTGCATGGCGTCTCTCGCCGCGCGGACCAGGTTGTCCGTCGAGCGGATCACCTCCGCTCCTGCGGCTTGTATGTAACTGACCTGGCGTCTATCTCCTGCGCGATGCCCCCCACCATCCTCCGGTTGAGCACGAGGCTGCGCTCCTCCTCGCAGTGCATGGCGTCTCTCGCCGCGCGGACCAGGTTGTCCGTCGAGCGGATCACCTCCGCTCCTGCGGCTTGTATGTAACTGACCTGGCGTCTATCTCCTGCGCGATGCCCCCCACCATCCTCCGGTTGAGCACGAGGCTGCGCTCCTCCTCGCAGTGCATGGCGTCTCTCGCCGCGCGGACCAGGTTGTCCGTCGAGCGGATCACCTCCGCTCCTGCGGCTTGTATGTAACTGACCTGGCGTCTATCTCCTGCGCGATGCCCCCCACCATCCTCCGGTTGAGCACGAGGCTGCGCTCCTCCTCGCAGTGCATGGCGTCTCTCGCCGCGCGGACCAGGTTGTCCGTCGAGCGGATCACCTCAGCTCCTGCGGCTTGTATGTAACTGACCTGGCGTCTATCTCCTGCGCGATGCCCCCCACCATCCTCCGGTTGAGCACGAGGCTGCGCTCCTCCTCGCAGTGCATGGCGTCTCTCGCCGCGCGGACCAGGTTGTCCGTCGAGCGGATCACCTCCGCTCCTGCGGCTTGTATGTAACTGACCTGGCGTCTATCTCCTGCGCGATGCCCCCCACCATCCTCCGGTTGAGCACGAGGCTGCGCTCCTCCTCGCAGTGCATGGCGTCTCTCGCCGCGCGGACCAGGTTGTCCGTCGAGCGGATCACCTCCGCTCCTGCGGCTTGTATGTAACTGACCTGGCGTCTATCTCCTGCGCGATGCCCCCCACCATCCTCCGGTTGAGCACGAGGCTGCGCTCCTCCTCGCAGTGCATGGCGTCTCTCGCCGCGCGGACCAGGTTGTCCGTCGAGCGGATCACCTCCGCTCCTGCGGCTTGTATGTAACTGACCTGGCGTCTATCTCCTGCGCGATGCCCCCCACCATCCTCCGGTTGAGCACGAGGCTGCGCTCCTCCTCGCAGTGCATGGCGTCTCTCGCCGCGCGGACCAGGTTGTCCGTCGAGCGGATCACCTCCGCTCCTGCCGCTTGCAGGCGGCGCGTGGAGTCCGACGACGGGTCGGCTTTCACCTGGATATCAAACAAATTATTACATTTAGAGTTAGCTTATGATAGGGAACACATGCCTCGACCTACAACAAAGGGGGCGTGCAAAGAGGACGGGTGCATAAATTCAATAACCATAATGTCGGTGTGCATAACCACTTCTATCATAATAGCCCCTGCGCATCAGGTGTGTTAGTCATTAATTGATCTGCATACATTTTATGACCGTAATGGTTGTACGCATAAGTAAGGAATGTCATACAGCTTTGGGGCATATCAACCTAAATCATAATTAATCGTCATAATGTTTTATGCATAACGTGTCTTGGCACAAAATACTGAACGACATAAATATCAAGCTCCATATTTTTTTATTTCATCATCATCCTGCATTTCTGGTATCAGTTCGTATCCGTGGAGGTAACAGTTGTTTCTACCCTAACCTAACCTACTTTTCTAATGGTATGACTTGAAATTTACTAATATGACAACTCAATAATATTGAATAATATGACTTGAAATTTTGACATTCTAAAATATGCTTATAAAAAGCCTGCCAAACGACAATTATGATGGCATAAAAAGTCATGCCAAGAATCATTTATGACAAAGAACTTGTATGAGGAAAGCCATTTTATGCAAGATTCGAGCCGAACAAACATAGTCACATACATTACAAGTTAAATAAAAGCTTGTAAAATGTTATAGAGACGTTTTGTTAGACCGAATTTATCCTGCATTTTTTTATTAAGAATAATAATCAGAGACTCACCTTGCACGCTACCAGCAGTTGAGCAGTGGACGACGCCACCTGTCTAGCGCTTGATATCAACCGTTCCTCAGAGCCAGCACCCTGGACCAGAGCATTAGCGGCCTCCACCAGAGAATGCGCTGCCGCCGCCACCAGCCGTGCCGCCGAGATCAGCCCCTCCGACCACTGCCCGTCGTCAGACGACGACGTCGGTCGACGGGCCACCTTGCCCTGGGAATACAAACTTAGTTGGTACTAAATCGCAAAATAACCTGAATGAAACATTCAAAACACCCCCGACACAAGTAGCTGGTCATGGTGAGACCCTCATTCAATGAGTGATATAGAAAATGCTGACCCTGCAGACTTGATTGGCCTCGGAAATGACCCAATCCATTGGATAAAAGATCTTAAAATTAACTTATAATAAATAGTATATGGGTGACTGGGACAGTAGATAATATGCCAAACGAATAAATAATAATATTAAATAGAAAATGCCACTAAAACTGAACATAAAACATTTGGAATTCTTCGCATCAATATTGGCTGAGATCTTGCCACTTGTTCCAGTTAAAGCTGAATATCTGGGAAACTAATGGTCCTATTTCCATCAAACACAGCCAAGAATTATCTCGACGGACAAGTCTTTCGATAAAATAAAACGCACTCAAATTGGTCATGGTCAGATACACATGTTAAAACTTCTAACACGCCTCTTTTGTCGTCGTGGGTTCGGTTTAATGACATTTATTTCTCATAAGAAACACAGTTTCGCTTACATGAGAACTTTAAAAGCTAGTATTTGGGTTTTAAAGATTAAGCGGAGATCAGCCCCTCCGACCACTGCCTGTCGTCGGAGGACGACGTGGGCCGACGGGCTACCTTGCCCTGGGGAATACAACTTTGATTGATACGCGAATCGCAAAAAAATGACAGATTAGTGCCTATTTAAGATATCCTACGACTTTTCTCTTTCCACACAGACTCTAGTTAAAGATTGATGTATGGTGGATAATATTAAGGCTCTTAAAAATGCTGATTGTTTTACACATTTTTCTCTATGAGCTATTGCGATTTATTAGTATAATATATTTGTAGCCTTCAGTTTGAATTTTTCATTGATAATTTTTATTTTAAAAATTACTTAAAATTCACACAGAAAACTGTTTTCTTTTCATAATTTTCATGTTTGATCAGAGATAAAAATTTAAAATGTCTAAAACAATCAGTTTAAGGCGTCAGGTATCCAGAACTCAGAGAAAAGTATTATTCACTTTAAAAAGCCGATTGAAATTATCAAAATTATTGTCATAATAATATGGCTGGAGCTGCACGCGTGTGTGCGTGTTGTTTCCAGGTCACTATAATGTTATTTAAAAGAAAATTGTTGACATGTTTATAAATTTTGCTTACTAACAATAGGTATGAGAAATTGTTACTAACAAATATATGGATTCAAGTCCGAAATAAAAAATTTGAATTTGAATTTGAATAAAAAAAAAATATTAAAATATATAAGGCCTCTTAAAGAGTCATTATGGGTATTTTATTCCAAGTGTGCGGTGGCTAATGTTTACCTGATCGATGAGCTCCCGCTGCGCGGCGGAGGCGGCGCGGACGAGCGCCGACGTGGCCGTGATGATGGACTTGGCGGCTTCCAGGATCATCTCGTCGAAGTTCAGGCTCTCATCCGCCTCCTGGACAAATTAATTAATTTTTAATTTATTTATTTAAAAAATAAAAAAATAAAATTAAATTCAAAATCATTTATTTCAAGTATCATATGACTCATTGTTAAACGCACTACATTAAATTTAAATTAAACTACATTACCAATTACGTATTTACAGTGGTTAACCATGGTAAAAGCATGGTACACATTTTAAAACAAATTTCGCCAAACACGAAGTTTATTGGCGAGTATTACACTTACTTTTTTAACATTTGTACCATTAAAAACTTAACTAGGACGCCTTTTAACGAAAACGATCAATCTATATTAGTACGTCGTCGATGCGAAAGAATACCTACAGATCTCGGATGCATAGAAATTCTTTTTTAAGGCCGAATTCACTTTGATTTGCTAGTTTAAACAATGCCGTAATCTTTATACTTCGTAAAACTGTAGAGTTGTCTCGTAAAACTAAACACAAAAAAGTGCAGACCCCTTATACATGAAATTCGTCTTAGTCAAAGGAAACAGGGTTCAGGGAAAAACAATGGACATTTTGCCCTATTTTTCCTTTGTTTACATAAGTGACATTCAATTACTTTCAAAGTCAGTTACCAAAAAGCCTTGCCAGTAAAAAAAAAATACTAGTTTCACTAAAAATCGACGATAAGGCGACGGTCAAAAAGCAACGTAGGGCAATAAAGAAATCAAACGTAAAATGTCAATGAAACAATACTTTTGACAGCTATCAGTTTAAAAGCAAAACTTCGGCAAAATATTGTCTTCGTCTTCACAGATCTTCTTTCTTGGTTGCACGTCGATGCGCCAGAGTCGTTGGGTAATATGTTTGATTCCCGGGTGATACAAAAAACAACCAAGAATATCAAACATATCTCAACGACAACTGGCATTTTATCTACTTGTTTCTTTTTGTCTTCTTGTATCTTGAAACTTCTTTCTTCGATTGCGTATCTAAAGTAAGCATCAACAACCTTCTGCTTCGCAGAAATGCAAAATTACATGCCACGAAATATAAAACATTTGGATACAGTATACAGCCTGCCTCTGAATATGGGGCTTGAAATGCTCTACTCACTTAACTGATCTAATTTTGTATTGTGACATTAAATAAAATTATAATTTACATAATTTAGACCTCAAAGTCTAATCGTTAAGTCAGTGTATCGCAAATTGCGATTAGTCATTTACATTTGACGTCTCTTAATGATAAACATTTAATATCAGTATGCTGTCAATTTAGCATTGGAATGCGTACATTGAAAATCACATTTCATTTGTATGAAAAAAATAAAATTAACACCGATGCTATTTAAAAAAAGTTGCAGAACTAAAGAAGCTCAGCTTGGAGAGCATAATTAACCTTACCTATACCTTGCATTTAAAGGCCCATGGTCAGAGACACCCTGTATATAAACAAGTGTACATTTTTACGAGTAGTTATAGTAGTAGTAGTAGTAGTATGAACCTACCTGGACCTTCATGCTCTTCCTAGGCCGTAGCGACTCGAGTTTCTTCGCCGCAGCGTCAATAGAGGCAGCCGCACCCAGAAGCTCGTTCTCAGCGATGATTGTTGGGTCATCAGGGTCCACCCAGTCTGAGCCTGTGGATGAAACGACCATTGTTACAAGAATATCTATGCGTTGAAAAAGTTACCTCTCTAGTCTTTTAAAAGCTGGTGATTGCCGTCGTCCCTCAATACTGCCTGCAGTAATGCTTTGTAGGCGAGAGAGCTTTGCCCACAAGTCCGTATAATCATATTTTTGAACATCTATTCAACCATTTATATCTGGGGAGTATTTTACAATTTGGTGCCGTGACCAGGATTATAATATGAAATGCTATTCAACCTCATGTTGGAACAACATGTCAAGCAACATGACAAGTCGGGCAATACTGTTAACACTCGTACTGGCCGCAACAAGCTATAGAAAACACACCAATACCACACATTACCTTTCAGTAAGTCCGCAGCCGCGATGATGTCAGCCACGGCGGCGGCGACACGACGTGATAAGTCGGGCAGTTGGCGCTTGCCATTGCCGCTCAATACTGCCTGCAACAAGGCTCGGTAAGCCAGGGCAGCTTCGCGTCCAGACTCGATCGTACGGATGCGGAGCTCGTCTGTTTCCGCTGTGAATGCTGCGGCCTGGAAGAAAAGTTTTTGGTGAGACATTTTTAGTGCTGTGCTGATGTAGTTGACAAACACAAGATTATAGGAAGTATAGAAAATCGCCAACATACAGCCAGTTCTTCAAATTATAATTGCTGTGGAATACTCCAATATTTTTACAACATACAAAGATTTTCGAAGAATTCGGTCATAAAAGTTATTGTCGACAACTTTCCCTTCCTTCCTATAACAGCGACAATAAATTTATGGTATTTGTAACGGTTTCCTTATTGATGATGCTGTCGTTTTCGACGGTGTTAAGTAGACAAGTACCTTGCAAGCAGTCAGCAGGTCGACAACGGTCTTTCTGCCTAAGTTGGCGGCGGCGGTGAGCTGGTCTTGTTTGTTGCTGTTGCCGGCCGACACTGCCTTCGCTGTGGCGATGGTCATCTGTCGCGTGCAGCGGATGAGTTCCTCCGGTGTTGCCGTCGCTTTGGGTGGCGTGTGGTTTATTAAGATCTGAAAAACGATGGATAAATTTGATTCCATGCGTTTAAATATTTACAAACAATTGATGATCTTACTAAATATGAAACGAAATGGGTACTGTATAACTAATACTGCCACATACAATAAATATATGGAATCACACTTGTTAGCGACGAGCTCAAAGGGTCTTCTCTCAATTTTATAAAATTTAACTATTGTTTTTGGATCATCGCTTAATGCGGTACTTACTGATTTATATTGTTAGTTTTAAGCCAAATTTGAAGGTAGGTACGCGTGTGACGCTGTGGAACGATCGTTATAACCGTTGCATTTTGGCAGCACCAGTCGGCCTTTGTCTATCCGAGCGCGACACACGTATCGACCTCTCTCTTAATTGTACCACGTGTTGTCGCATATTTTCAATAATTAAATAGTTTTCGCGACCCTAAGTACTGTGTTCTCATTGTGCATCACCTGGACCACCTACAAAGTGGTCACTTCGACCGGATCGTATGTTTTATACGCCAAAAATGGTGAATACACGCAGTACCGCGCGCAAGGAGCGCGAGAACAAAGAAATGGAGGATAGAAAACTCCAGCTACAAGTGCCTCCTCAGCCAACTGATGGGATTATAAAAAGTGATGAACGACCGCCGTCGTCGGTTAGCCAAGTGTTTGAACTACCGGGTAGCAGCGTAAAGTCGGAACTCCAACCGCCACGCCCGCCCGCTTCGCAAACAGGGGCAAAGTCAAGGTCGTCGTCATCGTCTTTGCAGGCCAGGAGAAAACAGCTGGAACTAGAAGCGGCTCAAGCTAAAGCGCGCATCCAAATGGACCTCATTGACAAAAAACTCGAGGCAGATCTTGCCAGCTTAATGGATGAGGAAGATCAGGAATACAGTCCAAGTCAGGACCAGCACACCGACAAAAAGAGTGAAGTGGAGAAATGGTTAGAACGCAGCCAGCGCGAACTCGAACCGACACAGCAAGCCCCCGATCATGGTAATCAGCAGGGCCCGCCGTGCCCGCCGAAGGTCGCTGACCCCGGCACCTCTAATGGAACGGTTCATATGCTCGCAAGTGCACTGCAAAATTTAACTGCCAATTCTACGAATAATAATTCGGACAAAAACCTGCTTAGCCGATTATGTACTCCCAGAGACCTACCAAGTTACAGCGGAGATCCATTGGATTGGATCCAATTTAAGCAGGCCTATGATGAGTCCACCGAAGTGTGCGGGTTCAGCCCGAAGGAAAATTTATGGAGGTTAAGGAAGTGTCTTCACGGTCCTGCAAAGGAAGCCGTCTCAGCTCTAATGGTTAGTGCTACATCGCCCGAAATAGTGATGAAAACTTTAGAACTGGTTTTCGGAAATACTGAGAGTATCCTGACACGCATTATGCAAGGAATACGAAGACTTCCACCTATGCCGAACGAATACAGCAGAGATATCGTGACATTCTCAGTTAAAGTTCAAAACTACATCGCAGCCGTGCGCGCTATTGGGCGCGACGAGTACCTACAAGACATAAATATGGCTAATATTATTATATCCAAGCTCCCAGCCGTGATAGTATCGAAGTGGTCTGACTACAGTTTCCCTAAGATAACAGAGGGCACAAAACCACGCTTAGAAATACTGGGAGATTTTTTGAACGAGGAAGCAGTGAAAATATCAATTACAGCGAATATTCACGCCACTGATTCACGCAACATCGGCTTCCAGTATAATCCAAGAGGTAAAAGTGATAACCACAATTTTAGCCGCCAACAAACATTGTTAGTACAGTCGGCGCGCAGTGAAAATAAGTGTTTATTTTGCCACGGCGCGATGCATACATTAACTGAGTGCAAGTTGTTTAAAAAGGCGTTACGTAAGGATCGGTGGCGTCATGTAAAACGTCACGGTATATGCTTCAAGTGTTTAGTGTCACGCCACGATCGTGAAACCTGTCCTGCGCCCGCCTGCGATAAGGATAGCTGCGGCGAGGCGCATCACCGGCTGCTACATTACGTACATAATCGTAATTTCGATAAACAAACCGCTCCGGAGCCAGACGCAGACGTGCAACCTCGGGAAACAGCTGAATCCGGCCCGTCTAGTGGGACAGTGACCCATATAAACTTAAGTGAACATAGAGTGTTACTGAAGGTGGTACCTATTAAAATATATGGACCTAATGGTATTTTCCCGTGTACGGCATTATTAGACGACGGTTCTTCAATTTCCTTAGTCAGTGCTTCGCTTGCTGCGCGCGCAGGCCTGCGCGGGCGCACCGAGACTATGCGGATAAGCGGCGCGTGGAGCGATAGCGATTTAGTGTGTTCGTCTACTATTATGTCTGTTAAAGTGTCCGGGCGCGATAGTAATGATGTTTGCAATATTAATTTACGTAGTATAGATAACTTGAATTTGCCCGAACAAGACTCGAATTTAATTGATTGTAATCGATATGCCCACTTACAAAAGTTAAAGGATAAATTGTTCACGGATGTAACTTGTTGTAAACCTGAAGTTTTAATTGGGCAAGATAATTATCACTTACTCATGCCATTAGAAATTAGTGTAGGAGAACCCTATGAGCCGTCAGCAACGAGAAGTTTTCTGGGTTGGAGCGTCCACGGGTACGTTCGCGCGCCGCATTGTGACCGCACCCGAGCCTCTTACCCGAGCCTGCATATTATGTCGGCGCCTCTTCCGAGGGCCTATGACGAGGCGCTCCGCGAACTTCACGAGGAGGTAAGACGATTCTTCTCAATCGATTCCTTAGGTGTCGGCAGTAAACCTCGGCAGAATAGCGAAGAAGTCCGTGCGTTGGCCCAGTTAGAACGCACTACGACCTTCGCTAATGGCAGGTGGCAAGTCGGTTTACCGTGGCGGGATGAGAATAGCTCGATGCCCGATAGCTATCCTAATGCTCTAATTAGGCTAAAAGGGGTGGAAAGGAAGATGGCGGCGAATAGCGATTACGCTCAGAGATACACGGAACGAGTAAATCACTTATTCGAGAATAATTTCGCCGAGGAAGTCAGTGATACTCGACTTGCGTCCCGGCGCACTTGGTACCTACCCCATTTTGGGGTAGATCACCCAAATAAACGCAAATTGCGTTTGGTTTTTGACGCGGCCTCGACAAGTAAGGGCTTGTCGTTAAACAGTTACCTACTACAGGGCCCCGACCTACTCGCGTCCTTGTTCGGCATCATGGTCCGTTTCAGGGAAAACAGGTACGCTGTGGCTGGGGATTTACGGGACATGTTCCTGAGGGTAAAAATAAGGCCCGAGGATCAAGACGCACTAAGGTTCTTATGGAGAACTGACTGTAAACAGCCAGTTAAAACATATGTCAATACTTCGCTTATTTTTGGTGCTAACTGCGCGCCTTTTGTTGCGCAGTACGTAAAAAACAGGAACGCGCAGCGCTTCGTGAGTACGATGCCCGCGGCAGCGGCTGCTATCTGCGAGCAGCACTACATGGACGATTACTTGGACAGCTTGCCAGACGAAGCCGCGGCCGTAAAAATGGTAAGAGATGTAACGTTTATCCACAGAGAAGGAGGCTTTGTTATGTGCAATTGGACAAGCAACAGTGAGGCGGTCTTGGATAGCGTGCCGAAAGAAGCCTTAGGGCCCGCAGCTTTAAGGTTCAAATTAGACCAACAGTACGAAGGTGAGCGAACTCTCGGTCTAATCTGGTACCCGGCCGCCGACGAATTTGGATTTGACTTGTCATTAAAGCGGATTCCTGACGACATAATTAGCGGTAAGCAAGTACCTACGAAAAGGATGATGCTCAGAGTGATCATGTCAATATTTGATGTATTTAGTTTCTTGTCCCCATTTACCATACAAGGTAAGATAATGTTACAGGCTCTCTGGCAACTATCTGTTGGTTGGGATGAAAATATTCCAAGTAATATTTTCACAAAATGGACTGAATGGATTAATCTTCTAAAAGACATGCGCTATGTACGTATACCTCGCTGTTATTTAAGCCCCATAGGTGCTAGCAAGACGGACAGCTGTTCGCCGGATATAAGTGCTACGGCTGCTACGCGCGTAGCAGCCCGGGACCTCCCGCGCACCGACCCCTCGCCGCAGTCGCCTGTGCATGCTACGCTGCGGCCTGAGCGCTACGAAACCGGTGCTACGAAAATAGCAAGTATTAATAACGGAACGCAGAAATATAACAATTTACAATTACATTGTTTTGCTGATTCCTCAACAAAAGCTATGTGTGCAGTCGCTTATTTTCGATGGGAGTTCGAGGATAAAATATTTGTTGCGTTCGTAGCAAGTAAGTGCCGTGTTTCACAAGTTCGACCGACATTAACTGTACCACGCCTCGAACTTCAAGCCGCGTTGTTAGCAGCGAAGCTAGCGGATAGTCTCGCGAAGGAACACAGGCTGGTAATACAGCGCCGCTATTTTTGGAGCGACTCAACCACCGTTCTGCACTGGATCTACAATGACGCGCGGAACTATACAACTTACATAGCTAACCGGTTGGGACAGATTGATGAGCTCAGTCGCAGTGAGGAATGGCGGTACGTACCTACGCAGCTAAATGTTGCCGATATTGCAACGCGCGAATCTTACGATGACGCGCTGTTTAAAAATGAGTGGCTAAAGGGCCCCGAGTTTTTGCGCGGCAATGAGTCATCGTGGCCGCGTACCGTTATCGGCCCTGCGACTGAGACATGAGCTGATAGGTGTGAGGTTGTAAATTTAATTAGGGACTCACCTGCTACATGTGTACCTACTCCGGACCCGGAACGTTTTTCCTCCTAGTTACGGTTATTGAGAAGCACATTTGTCGTACTAAAGTTTATAAATAAATGCCGGAAAAACGCAGTAGATGACTCCGAATTATTGATGCAGGCCGAGCTCCTACTGATACGACAGGCACAAGGTGATAGTTTCGGCGCGGAATTAGCTGCTATAAAAAAAGGTACGAACATAGATCATTCCAGTCGAATACTTACCTGGACGCCTTACTTGGACGAAGTCGGAGTTCTTCGCTGCGGTGGCCGTATCCACGCTGCGTATGGGATCACAGCCGAAACGAAGCATCCAGTTATACTAGATGGACGTCACCACGTAACCAGGTTGCTTGTTAAGCACTATCACACAAAGGCGGCACATGGCAACCAGGAAACTGTGGTAAATAATTTGAAGCAAAAATATGCCATTGTAAATATAAGACCCACGGTTAAACACGTAGCAACAAGGTGTATGTTTTGCAGGATACGTAAAGCGCAGCCGCGTGTACCTGTTATGGGTGATTTGCCTCCCTGTCGGTTGGCACATAACCAACGGGTATTCACGCACTGTGGCCTTGATTTATTTGAGCCGATGGAGGTGGTGGTGGGCAGAGGACGCCAAAAGAGGTATGGGGTAATTTTTACATGCCTTACAGTAAGGGCGATCCATTTGGAGGTCGTGCATTCGCTCACCACCGACTCGCTCATTATGGCTTTAAATCGGATGGCAGCGCGCCGGGGGTGGCCAGCGTGTTTTTACTCCGATAATGGTACAAACCTACGGGGCGCTGACTCCGAATTGAAAAGGTCCATCAAGGAACTTGACAACAGCGCCCTCAGCAATGTCGCCTTAAACAACGGAGCTGCGTGGAAGTTCATACCCCCCGCGAGCCCGCATTGGGGTGGCGCATGGGAGCGCTTAATTTTGAGCGTTAAGAGGAGCCTTGCCGTCATCCTGAAAGAGCGTGCACCTAAGGATGAGGTGCTCAATACTCTGATGGCCGAGGTGGAGAACATTGTTAACAGTCGTCCGCTAACCCACGTATCTGTGGAGCCAGGTAGTGACGAAGCTCTAACCCCGAATCATTTTCTTCTACACTCATCTACTTCATCACCCATCCTAGGTGCCTTTGACGATTCCGACATGTTTCTGCGAAAACAATGGCGGAAAAGCCAAAGGCTTGCGGACATGTTTTGGCAAAGATGGGTGAAGGAGTACTTACCTGAACTACTTCCTAGAAGAAAATGGAACAAGGAGCAGCCACCTCTACAGGTAGGAGATCTCGTACTAGTCGTGGATCCGGGAGCACCGCGCAACGTGTGGCCGAAAGCAGTCGTGCAGCAAGTATTCCCGGGTAAGGACGGTCGGGTCAGACTGGTCGAGGTCAAGACCAAGACTGGTACTCTAAGACGGTCGGCGGCGCGCGTCGCTAAAATCCCTCTGGTTGATGAGTGCTGAGCCAGCACTAGGGCGGGGCGTGTTAGCGACGAGCTCAAAGGGTCTTCTCTCAATTTTATAAAATTTAACTATTGTTTTTGGATCATCGCTTAATGCGGTACTTACTGATTTATATTGTTAGTTTTAAGCCAAATTTGAAGGTAGGTACGCGTGTGACGCTGTGGAACGATCGTTATAACCGTTGCATTTTGGCAGCACCAGTCGGCCTTTGTCTATCCGAGCGCGACACACGTATCGACCTCTCTCTTATTTGTACCACGTGTTGTCGCATATTTTCAATAATTAAATAGTTTTCGCGACCCTAAGTACTGTGTTCTCATTGTGCATCACCTGGACCACCTACAACACTATTGATTGAATAATCTCTGCTACTAAATACCGTAATAATAATTAGGTCACGAATTCGCAACAGCTTAGGTTGCTCTTTACAATTTGGTGCCGCAACCAGGATTCGAAGTGCAATACAACTTCTAATTCCCGTATAACTTTTTTAGACTCTAAATACAAATAATTCACATACTGCTCAATAAATTGATAAAATCCTTTGTGAATCTTTACTAATTGTTTACAGTTGACTGCTGCATAAATCTTTGTATAATGTAGGTATTCGACACTAAATCTTGAACGGTGATGATTGTTATTTATACAACAACTTATAATACGGAATTACTGTGAGATAAATGGTAACTGATGAAATAATTGTGATAGCATAATGACATGTAATATAATGATTATGAATAAATGAAATATGAAATATAAATATGAAATATGAATTTCAAAATCATAATCTAATAATTAAAGAACATTGGTTCGTACCTCAATCTCTTGTGAGATAGCCTCAATAGTGCTCTCGAGCGCTCTAGTTCCTCTCGTGTGCTCGTCTTCCACCGCCTTCACGGTCTTCAGCAGTGACGTCACGTTGGTCACCATCACCTGAAACACAAGGATATTTAGTATAGGTTCTTGGCGGAGGGGAATGCCTTGATTTGTAGATAAAATGCCATCGAGTAAGAATACTTTAATATACTTTATACTTTATTTGTGATGGCTGCCAAAAGGGCCATGTTTTTATAATACTTTCTAATAGTTTTAGCCACCTTTAAGTATATTTAAGTTATTTTTTTTTTGACTGGTACAAAAATGTAATTCGTTCTTGGCACGATTGTTACATATTTTAAGTAAGATTTTATGTTGAAGTATATTAGAATTATACGTTTTATAATAGTCTAAATTTGTACAGTTTTGATATGTACTCAAGCAAGTTTGGTACACTTGCACAATATTTATATGCAACAGACTTATTGGCACTGTATAAATATTTAGTATTTGAACAAATTGGCTACAAGTAATGTTACTAAAGTAGAAAACTACAGAAAATGCGCAGAATCACAAAGCAAATATCTCACTCGACGTTCACAAGCACTTCAATTCAACAAATCAAGGCATTTTTATCCCAATAGATGCATTGACACCGATCATAAAAAAATACCTAACTTTGTACCCCAAGTTGCCTGCGTCAAAATATTAATATCAAAGCTTTGGGTTGCCAGCTAGCTTTTAGGATGATAAAACAATTAAGCACCATGCCACAGCGGAAACCCATAAGCTTTCGACACCGTGATAATAGATACATAGATATAATAGACGAAGCTCGCGTCAATATTGGACTTTTATTGCTAGTGATATAATGAAAGCTTGTGGTTTTGAGTTATTCACTATAATGCCAGTCAACGACGATCCCATTAGACCTTATTTTAGATGTCTTAAATGCCAGTCATAATCGCGTATAACGAAATAGCTTAAACAACGACATTTTGAGGCCCTTTCAGGAAGAATTGGAATATACTAATGTTATTATTATTTATAACGGCTGTCAATTGTGACGACGGCAACTTAACGGTATATTCGAAATCGTTATTAAAGGTTTAGACTGCATTTAAAGATATCATACCATGTCTCTCGTATCATACACATCTGGGAAATAGGTCGTCGTTAACTGGGGTATGGATGTCAAGCGTAACTTGTCCAATACCATGAGATGGATCGAAATGTGTTTAGTATTAACAGTCCTGTGAAAAAAAACTAGGGCACATACATTATCAGATATTCCCATGATGGTATGACGTTCTTATCCCGAAAGGTAACTTGAAACGAATTTACCCCCATTGATGTATGGGTATTACACACAAGCACATAGGTCAACATTAAAATGTTCTAGTCTTTTATATTTGCATATGCGAAAGGCATAAAAATAAAACAAAAATCTCTGATGTCCGAAAAATAATCACCAAAAAGTCGTGAAACGGCTTACTTAAAATCAAATAAATGTCAGCCAAACATTTAACCGACATACAGTTTAGTAGCGGGTCAAGTGGCCAAATACATCGCAACAAATAAAGTTCTCATCCGATATATTCGGCTTCTATGGTCGCTACTTACGATTGCGATGCTGATTGTACGAAATTAAAAATGTTAGGTATTTAGGATCTCATTGACCTATGTGCACTAGTTACCCCTAATGGTGAGACGGGTCTCAAAGCTAGGTGACTCCTACCCTACAGGCTAGGGGTCAAATCATGCCACACCAAACAAGACTAAACACATTTCTAGATGACACAAGACCTGGAAGTGACAAGAAGAGTGGTGACAGCTCGTGTCCGGAACACATACACTTATACCATTCATGAAATACAACAGTAATATCTATCCTTTTGTGAGGGTGTTCTACTAATATTTATTCGCAGAAGCATGTCAATGCTCGTCTGTCTCTAAGTTGACCCGAGAAGTACTATACCGACGGAAAAAGTACCAAATTGCATAATTTTACGGGCAGTTTTTAACTAACTACTTTGTAGAATAGAAAGAGAGCCAAAATTGCTATAGCTCTTAATAGTGCTACAACAGTAGTGAAATATTTTGATTACTTATAATTTTGCATAAATCTGAGCGTCTTAAAGTTAAGAGCCCAGGGCTTCACAAAACAACAAACTACAAATAAAGTTAAGACAATGTAAAGCCTGACCAGAAATATATGAGGATTGTCAAGAGGGCGCTATTTAGAAGATTTATATGACAACAATTTTGCAACCAATCGCAACCCACTATAATGGCATTAGTTTAAGTACCTGTCAGTTCCACTATGTTAACCTCATAATATCATTTAATGGAATGCACTCTTTTCCTGACTGTTTTTCGTGTAGTAAACACGTGTCCACTTAATTTATAATCTTACGTTCACGGCTATGAATGGTTTTCGGCATTTTCTTTGGATAATTTTAAATATTTGCCTTTTAAAGAAACCACCACGAATGTCATTTTTTTTTATGTCACAGGGGGCAAACGAGCAAACGTATCGCCTGATGGAAAGCGATAACCGTCGCCCATAAACACCTGCAACACCAGAGGAGTCACAAGTGCTTGCCTACCCGGAGGACGAAGATAGAATGCCTCTATGCCAGTAATTTCACCGACATTGACATTGTTGACAAACCATCATAAAATCATTGCCAGTGTAAGAAATCAGTTCCAGTGAAATTCCGCAATATGGCGCATCCTCATATATTTCTGGTCAGGCTTTAACTTAGTAAATTTAGACAACGAAAAGAGAAAATGAACGGAGGACGACCGAGGGAAACAATTGTGAATAAAATTGTTGTCATGCTCTTTCAAGGTGACATAAACACTTGTTTCTAACAAAAAAAGAATGGACCAAAGATATGTATCAGCGACAAAAGACAACCTCGTATTGCAATTCCAATATCACTGCTAAAGAATGTCTGACATGGGTTTATCTTGAATATATACAAGATACACTTCGTATATGTTTCGGACACAAGCTTAACAAAGATTCATTATGGCACGACATCAATGCGACCAATAGGCCATGCGTTAGTCGTGAGGCGATGTCTGACCGATTCTCTCTTGTCCGTGGCGACGTCTTCCACCTCCGTGAACGACTGCCTCTTCATCCCATCCAACAGCTTCAATTGCTCCTCCATTCTGCTACTAGGTTTCCTTAGACTATTCCTGTACGAGACTACAGCGCGGATTCTTTTGAGTTCTTCATCAGAAGTCTCTTTTCTGTTCAAGATATCTTCGTAGAAATTCCACCAGTTGTCTATTGAACCGAATTGATGCTCTCTGTTCTTTAGGATGTCTTCGTAAATCGACCACCAGTTATTGGCATAATATTCGATTGGATATGTTCTGGTGAGATCGAAGATTTCTAGGCTATTTTTGGAATTGTTGCTGTTGGTTTTTGATCGTTTTAATGTGTCGCCATTTGTGATTGTTGTGCTGCTGTAGTGGTTTACGTTTTTGGTGAGATTTTGGCTTGAATGGACGTTTAAGATAACATTTCTATGGTAGGAGGGAGGGGCGGATTGAGTTGCTTCCCTAGGCAAACTTGGTGACCTATCGTCTCTTATAATATTCTCTTTGTTATGCGTCTCTTCTTTATATTGACGAATAATTTCTTTGTAATACCTCTCCAATAGACATAGCTCTTCATACGAATATTTAGACACATCTATTTGCGTATAAATATTTAATATATCTTGTATGTGAACTTTCTTTTTACGACCTTCAATTTGAATATTAGATAGAGCTTTTAGCTGTTCTATGAGAGGATCAAAACCTTTATAAATAAAATCTTTCTTAGCGAATTCGATCAGTTTCAAAACCATATCTTCATATTTCTTATCATATTCTAAATCCTTCTTTACAGCTTTCGATTTATCGACATCATCGATAAAAGTCTGTAACGTTCTCTTCTCTTTTTCATATTTATCTATTTCATTCTGGAATTCGCCCAACACTAGTTCATGTCCGCTGAATCTTTCGAGTTCCCTTCTAGTTGCCTCCATTTTGTCTAGATTCCTTTTCGCTATAGCCTTCCACCATTCTGAATCATTATTAAGCATTTCTTGGAAGATAACTTTGACATCTTTAGCGACCACTTCTGGGGCAACCTTTATTTCTGTCAGACCATTCAGTTTTTCGGGACTAGGGGTATTTTCAAACCTGACAATCTGTTTCTCCGGACTAGGGCTCAAGTCTAAACTAACTGGTCGTACTTTCCGAACCTTAAACACGGGACTTTTCAGTCTTTCTGCCAATTTATTAGACCTGGGGAAGGTTTGAATAGATCTTATAGTTGTTGTGACTTCTTTCACATCTACTTCAGAATCCATATCCTCAATAACCTGGGATAGTCTCTTCATTTCATTATCCAAATCATCTTTAGCCCTCAACCTCTGAATCATCGCCCTCTTACGTTTGTTTTCTGCTCTATCACTGTAATCTACAAACAAATCCACTAGCTTCTTAACCTCACCAAGCAGAATATTCTCTCCGTACTTTAATACTCGCCAATCCATATCTAGCAAACTGTTCTTCGCTGCCAAATTGTATCTCTCATTAAGATCATCATCGACCTTCCGTTTCATCGCATGTTTCATCAGTCTCTCGATATACGCGATGATTTCCTCGCAATTGTCATGGAAGACTGACGGCGAGACGTCATCGTCTTGGCTGGAATAGTCTAGAAGCTTCAGGAGTTCTTCCTCCTGGTCAGATTGGAACAGATCAGTCTCTGAGTCTGCGGAGTTGTAGTTGTAGTTGCGGCGGGGCGCGCGAGCGGGGAGGCTCCAGCGTTTGTCGGGGCGGCGCTAATGGAAACAGTACGTTAGGGGCTTGGCTGTATAAGTACCGAGATTGGGAAGCATTGATGCCAACACTGTACGACAACGTTCGTTCACTCAGGGCACTTCAAGTATATCAGATCATCTATCACATTAGCATATCCCGGGGTATTTGGTGCATGAACGAAGGCCGACAGTAGGCATCAAATTAGTCTTGCACCGAATTAGTCAAAGGCAGGAACGATTAACGGTATGAGGCCTTTTTTGTGTTAGCCCGGGGTAGGTAAACGTTAAGATCCTTGAAATAGGATTTACTACGATCATTAAACGCTACTGGTTTCGTGAAAGATTTGAATAAAACCCAGGGCTTTTTAACGATTTACGTACAGTGTTGACACCATTTGCAGTCGCTCTCACCAAAGCGCGATATTTCCACTCGATTATTGATGTTCTGGTCACATCGAAAAGTCCAATATTGACATAATAAACAACACACCCCGAATATATACAAAACGTCACACTACCACTTTTAGTATTATTATTACTTTTTACCTTTCTTCCCTCTCTTACCTTTTATGTTAAAAGTTATTTACGCGCATCACAATTTAATAGGTTAAGTTTAATATCTGCTTGTCGTGTTTTTATCATCATCATTTCAACCCAAAACGTCCATCTCTCAACCTACACAATTTTCATTAAACCATAATAAATTAACTTTGAGTGTTGGTTCCTTGTAGACTCTCTGTCGCACAATAGATTAAATAATGGGTTAAATAATGAGCCATCTACGAAGCGCGAAGCTGGCGCAGTTTGTAGACACCTGCCTAATGAGCCGGCGGTCTCGGGTTCGAATCCCGGCAAGGGCAAATTTTGTGTGATGAACTCGAATATTTGTGCTTCAGTCATAGTTGTTCTATATATTTAAGTATATACTTATCTATATAAGTACTTATATCGTCGTCTAGTAACCATAACACAAGCCTTCTTGAGCTTAATTTGGAACTAGATCGATTTGTGTCAAGTTTTCCGATATTTATTTATTTTATTATCTACGTACAGACAACCAAGATTCCTAGGCCAATATAGAACCTTGTCAGCATTACAATGATATAAGATTTCAAGCGGCTTTCATATTGACGTTCACTGTGACAAGGTGCGAAATGGCCTAGGAATCAAAAGGTGACCCGAACCCTTTTGCAACACTTGAAGGATCAGATTGAGAGAAACTCATCTATTCTAAAACATACCTCGGAACAAGAGCTCATATAGTTCATCCATCATCCCATGTTGTAGACTTTCGTATATATTTGTATATATTTATATATATATATTATATTATGTATATATCTGTATATATTATATTAAAGTGTGTAGGTATATGTATTTTTGTATAAACAGCTATATAATATTTTGTATTTACTTGTACTCTAGATCCTCTCTGTACCATCAGATTTCTAATTTGCACCCACTTCTAGTATCTCTGTTTGGCCCTATGGTTGACTGGTAGAGAATGCCATTTGGCATTAAGTCCGCCATTTGTACTGACTTGTTTTGTGCAATAAAGTTTAAATAAATAAATAAATAAATACCTTAGCAGCATGCTTAAGCCTCTCCATGTCGGGATGCGCGACCTGCTTGCCGCTGGCCGCGGTGGTGGCCGCCGCTAGATCACGCAACGCTGCGCACACGTCGCGCGCCGCGTGCAGGAGTAGGACCTGGGGTTCGGGCGACGCCGAGCCGAGCGACATCGCTCCCTGTTTCACGACTTCGCATAGTTGGACTGTGGGAGAAAAAGAAGATAATGGCTAGGATATTTGTTAACGACAGAGTATTTAAGTTCTTCGCACATTATAACAACTCAACGGCGACTCGATTCTATGCCAAATATTGATATATAAGAGGCCTTATTCCTTTTAAAAATTATTTTTTTCATATTATGAAAAATATATTGATAATTTCAACCAACTTTTTTAAAGTAAATAATACTTTTCCCCGAGTTCTAGGTAGTAACATAGCTATTTCATGCTTTCATTGCGTGCAGTAGAAAATAAGTTGAAAAAACTAATTTTCCACGTGAATTTTGTCAATTTCGAGTAGTTTTTGAAACAAAAATTATCAATGAAAAATTCAAACTAGGTTTTAAAAATATACCAATAAATTCAAATAACCCTGTTCTAGGTAGTAACATCAATAATATGTTAAGAAACATATTTGATCATACAGAAAAATGCCTTAATAATCAGCATTTTAATAGGAATAACGCCTCTTAAGCCCTATGTCATATTTACTAGGTTTAATTTCGACGATGCACCGACGCGTCGTCCACTCGTCGTCCACTACTAATATCATTTTTTGAAATTAAACCTAGTAAATAAGACATAGGGCTTAAATTTCAATATTTGGCATAGAATCGAGTCGCCGTTGAGTTCTTATAATGTGCGAAGACCTTTAATGGTTCGAACTGTGTCGTAGTTACAGAAGTTGCGAAGTTTCCTAAAAAGGTGCCTAACAAGATTTTCGAAAATTTCTGGAAGTATCCGCATTACTTAATTTAAAAGAATTCTTTAAATTTGTTATTTTCCGTATTAAAGATTCGCCATTTTGAAAACTTCTGTAGGCAAATTTGTCGTCGAGTCTACAGAGCTTTGCATAATTTCACCGGTGAATAAAGAAGAATTCGTTTTTACTGCAATATCATATTTTGTAAATTTATTTCTACCTTGAAACAAGATTAGTGCACAATTTCAGTTAGGCGTTAAAAACTTAAAAAGTATTTTGGCCCGATTGATAAATTGGATGGGTTATCCCTAAGAAGCATTTATTTCTTTGTCTACCCCTCAAATTTTGGTTACCGTAGCGTTTAAATAAAACAATTAAAACGAATTATGTATATCGCGTATATTAATTATTTGAGCCTCCCTGACGTTTCGGTAGCTTTCCAGTTACAGTTGTCAAAGGTTGACTGAGAAAAACACATTTTTTCTCTGGCAAAGTTACATTTGTGCAAACTATGACCGAGAAAAAATTGTGTGACAGTCGAGGAAACCGAAGAAAATATTATCGTAGCTGTTGTGCATGTTCTCCTAGTAGGTACTGTGAAGGTTGGACTTCACTTTCAGTGGAGTTGGCCACTGATATAAAAATAAATACGTTTTATAAATTTGAATGGACGAGTGACGTCCGTCATAAATAAAAAATGTATAGTTAGTCTTCAACTGGCCCCCTGGCAATAAATATATTATCGTACCTCTGCTCTTTTAATAACTCCTCTGAGCTTCGTCCCCACAGTACTCACCGATGGTAGCCACAGAGTTCTGGGCAGCATGAGCCAGCTGTTCCTGGGTACCAGCTGCTCCTCCCACGAGGGTCTTGGTGTCTTCGACGAGGGTCTTGGCCGTCTTGAGGATGTTCTCTCGATGATCGGAGAACGTGTCGTTCTCCTTCTCCGAGTGGAGAGTGCCTGTGGACGAAGGTAAATGATTAGATTACATTAGATTAATTATATTACGATAAAAATGACATTACAAATTTGCTGAGTGTCAAAATTATACGAATTAATATCATGATCGTCAAAAATGAGGCAAAATTAATAATAAAGAGAAAATATTGTTTACAATGTCAAAATAAGTTTAAAATAAAAGGGAAAGTCAACAGGTAAATAAAATATAAATAAATAAATCTAGTATCTCCCAATAAGGATCGTCATCAGAAGCTTAAAATAATATGAAAACAAATTAATAATGCTAAGAATAAAATAAAAATACAACAAAAATTATTTACACAATGTCATAATACCTATATCAGGTTTCCAATACAAAAATAAAGTAAAATAAAAACACAAGAAAATAAAAATATCAATAAACAAAATGTCAATGAAATATATCATTTTAGTTAATTGCATTTATCGGAATTCAACAAAGGTGGAATTACTTGACTTAGGGAGTCAAAGGGAGTTCAAATATAAGTACAGGCATCTTGGGTCCCACAAGCATCTGCCGTCAGTGAGTACTACAATTGACAACATTTCATATTTATAAGACTACAATTTTATTACTTTTCCGAATTCTGCTTAGAAAGATAAAGTAATCAATGTTTTTATTTTTTTTCTGAGATAACTATTTATTATATTATTAATGTATAAAAACTTAATCATTTTAAAATGTGGCAACACCAAAACTATGACTTAATGGAACGGTTACTTTAGTCCGATTTCTAATAAAAAAAAACGCAATGACGTTGAGGTTTTTTTTTTAGCTGTTGGGTCTAAGACGACAACCGTATTCAGGCCTAATTGTTTTAGATTGTGGTAATTTTATGTATTTCCTTATATTTCTTTAAATACAGAAGAATAAATTCAATTTTATTTTTTGCGCGTATACGGCACAAAGCCCTGTCGATCTCTATATTAACCCTTTTCTTGGCAATATAAACGAGAAGTCCGCATTCAAGCCTCGATGTTATTGAATAATTAAAACAATAAGAAAAAAAATTAAACAAAAAGATGATTAAATTGAATGCATATGATACATGATACATTGCCAAGAAAAGGGTTAATTTACACCTGTTAGAAATATGAGATGTTGTCAATTGACTCGGGAAACCTTATAGATGTTTTATTATTATTATTTCGCTTGGGCCTTTGGTGTGCCGCATCGACCAGAATTGATCTATTGTGGCAGCCCTGTCTTAAAGCTCACTGCTGAGGCCCGTTGAGTCCAGGAATTCCCAGATTCTTTGGGCCGTGAGTTGTTGTATTTCCTCTGGGGGCACAAAGTGTTGTCCTAAGTGGATACTTCTTTTGTGCATAAGTGGTCCACAGGAGCAGAGGATATGCGTAGCTGTCTCCTCTGACTCTTGGCAGAACCTGCACGTTGCGTCCTGTTCCATACCCATTAGGGACAGGTGTTTTTTCAGCTTGCAGTGACCGGTCAGAGTTCTAGATGTTACATATAGCACATTATTATGTTATGAGGTTAGGTTTCTCAAATGGTTGAAGTGTTTACCAGCGCTGGCGAACAGGATGGTGGTGTCCAGGTCCTGTATGATGGCGGCGATGGTGGCGGCCGCGTCGATGCAGGCCTGCGTGCCTCGCGAGCCGGCCTGCAGCGCCGCGAGCACTGATACCACCTGTGAAACAAATACTGTAATAAGTTTCTGTCAAAAATGACATTTTAGTGGCAAGCTTTTATAGCCGACTGTACTTTTCTTTGGATATCCATCAAATGCTCACTGAGACGATTCTAAAGAGCCCAAGCTCGGTAGGATTGCTTTTTCTATTATAGAGTTCCTATGGCCACGTTCCGGCTCCATCATCAGATCAGCCCCATGATACCATATTATTGTATTGTCATCAAAGTTAAGTGAGTATGCAAAATTTCAGCTCAATCGGTTGACGATATCTGCTTCAAAATTCAGTTGCAAGATTTCACCCAAACAAACATACTTAGATACATACATACATGCATACAATGCAAGTTAAATAAAAGCTTTAAAATACTGCAAATATGGTAAAATATAACCTAAATTTAAAACCATTTCAGAGTTTTCAGGAACGGCCCAACATAAGTACACTGACGATGTAGCAACGATTGCGTTGCGTGTCAGTTTTGGACTGCTACGAGGGGAGGAAACCTCGCTTCCTGGCCAAAGCAACACGTAAAACTTTAGACAAACCACGGGCGGCAATTCTTAAAGCCCCGGATCGCAAATTTACGGCCCACACCTTCGGTGCGCACGAACTGTAATCTGGGCCATTCACGAATTCAACGCCCTAAGTTTGCAATATACATAATTAAGAAAGAAAGATTGCTCATGTGGAACCCTGCGGGCCTATGATGGTTGCTTTTATCACGCGATAAATAAGTGACAAAGCATCCGTCACGTTTTGACAAGATGCGAGTGTGAGTGACATATGCTTTGTCAGTTATTTATCACGTTATAAACGCAACCTCATAGGCCCTATGTATGCTTAGATCTGTAAAACTACACAACGGATTTTGATGCGGTTTTTTTAATAGATAGAGTGATTCAAGAGGAAGGGTTTATATCCACTCAATTGCTTTTGGTAACTACGGCTACCTGGTACCGCTCTTATTTTTTATATAAATAGAGTCCAACTCAAAATTCGAAGCAATTGAGTGGCTAGGTATAATACATGCATAATATAGAATTGTACCCGATGCGAAGCCGGGGCGGGTCGCTAGTTCTTTATAAAGAAGAAAGATTGGTCATTTGGAACCCTGGTTGCGTTTAAAAAGGAATTATAAGCCCAGAATGATCAATTTATCATAATATAATCTCTTTGTTTTCTTTTATTCGTTTAATAATTGTATCAAATAATAATTTAAGGCGCTCTTTTCCCAGTAGACGCCGAACTCACTCATTTTGAAATGAGTCGTAAACATATTAAGCAGTGTTTGAAGATTATGAAAAACATATATATCATACTTTAGGATCTTGCGATTATAAAATCGTTTTCACCAACATGATTGGATAAATTTTGCTCGATAGAAAAGAATCCCAAAGTTACCTCTATTTGTAATATTTTTTTAGTAGCAAGGCTAAAATACGAAGTTTTTTTACCCGTTTTTTGCTTAAGTGTATGGATACTAACATTATCTAGGTAAATTCGCTAGGATTGTCTCGATACAATTATTTATTTAATCACTAGAACTGAAAACCTGCTAAAAATCGTCGCGCGTCAGCGCTTGAAGAGCGTCAATGAGTTCCGCGCGACCACGGCCGGACAATATCGCCTTAAGTAATAAATGATTGTGATTCTGGTTAATAACTCGCGCCAATTTTTTGTATAACTCGTTTGTGTTATGGTTTCCTACGGGACAGGCCGCCTAGTGTAGGGACCAGGGTAACCATCGAATGGCATAGAATGTCATCTTACAAATTCAGAATTCAGTAGTTTGTAATAACTTAAAGTGGAATTTGTAATGAATAATGAATAAATGTTTTAATGTTTTTACAAGCTTTTATTTAGCTTGCCTGGTATGTTTAAAGTATGTTTGTTCGGGTGAAATCTTGCAACTCAATTTTGAAGCAGATATCGTCAACCGATTGAGCTGAAATTTTGCATGCTTACTTAACTTTGATGACAATACAATAATATGGTACCATGGGGCTGATCTGATGATGGAGCCGAAAGGTGGCCATAGGAACTCTGTAATAGAAAAATCAATCCTACCGAGCTTGGGCTCTTTAGAATCGTCTCAGTGAGCATTTGATGGATATCCAAAGAAAAGTACAGTCGGCTATAAAAGCTTGCCACTAAAATGTCATTTTTGACAGAAACTTATTAATATGTACCTTTTCGCTGACGACTCTAGAACAGTCGGCGACCAGCCGTCTCGCCTCTGTGCCGGCGTTAAGGCGACATGCGCCGCCCGCCTTGATGAGTTCAGCCGCTGCTTCACCCAACTCCACTACAGCTACGCGGATGCTGTTGAAGAAAACTCATTTAAATCACATTGCTTTGATGTGGAAATAGTAAATTACTGCAGACGATGGTCGACCGTAGGGAGGCCGGATAGTGATACGAAGCCGGCAAGCCCTTCTCACGGCTAAGGGATGTATAGTGCTTTCCTCAAACATATGCAATGAAATAAAAAATACACCACTCAAAGAAAAATATAATTCTGCTGTTTATTCAGTTCATGAACACAGACGACAAATTTAACGACGCGGTTCGCGTAGTGGTAAAGCAGCAGCCTACTGAGCCGACGGTCTCGGGTTCGAATCCCGGCAAGGGCAAATATTTGTATGTATGTATGTAAACACTTTATTGTACAGTCACCATCTTTTTCTTCTTTTTCTTTATATCGCAGCATATAAGGTGTTCATAAATATATGAACATGTACTGTAACGCCTAGTCAATAAGAGTCGTGTTCTCATATTTATGAACGCCTTATACGCTGCGATATATTTGATGGCGACTGTACATAAAAACACATTACAAAAGAATAAGCATGTACAAAGGCGAACTTCCCTTTAAGGGATTTCTTCCAGTTAACCTTTGAGCAAATGAGTGCTAAACACAAAACTTGTGTGACGAACTCGAATATTTGTGCCTGGGTCATGGATAATATTTGAATTTAAGTATGAATTTATCTATATCGTCGTCTAGTGTCCATAACACAAGCCTACTAGAGCTTACTGTAGAACTAGATTGATTTGTGTGACGTTGTCTGATATTTATTTATCTATTTAAACCTATTACATCTATACTATTATAAAATCCTAAATTTGTATTGAAAATAAATTTTCTATGGAGGGAGGTCATGATTTTAGGAAAAATCTCGATAGCGTGATAGTTGTTTTGTATGGACACGCGTCGCCTTGCCAACCTGGCGCCATTTGTTTTCAAAAATACCTTTGTCCTCTAGTACCTTATAAATTTATGAAACATATTATACACCACAATTTTTATATTAAACCATTGATATAAAGACAAAGCTTAAAGAAAAATGTAAATGAGTTACCTGGTGTAGGGTACCGATCGAACCGGGTACCGGTCTCTTAAACCAGGTCCACCAACCATTTAAATTTTTCTTATATATTTATTTATTTCACTAAAAGTTCTTTCTCTTTTTAACCCTCTTTCACCTAAACGAACTTTTTGGAACCTGGGTAAATTTTGCGATATCTGAAATCGCAACAAGCATTAGAGTAAATTATAAAAAAAAAATGAGCGATGTTATAACACCTGGTCGGGCTATCTGGGTTAAATTTATTTTTTTCATATTATGACAAATATATTGATAATGTCAACCAACTTTTTGAAGTGAATATTTCTTTTCCCAGATTTCTAGGTTGTAACATAGCTATTTCATGCTTTCATTGCGTACAGTCGAGTTCATTTACTTCTACACACTTACGAGAACAAAAATATCTGGACACGACCCTATTGACAGGAGCATAAAGTCGATCTCGACTGTACAGTTGAAAATAAGTTGAAAAAACAAATTTTTCGCGTGAATTTTGTCAATTTCGAGTAGTTTTCGAAACAAAAATGATCAATGAAAAATTAAAACTGTAGGTTTCAAATATATACCAATAAATCCCAATAGCCTTGTTCTAGGTAGTAACATCAATAATATGTTAAGAAACATGTTTGATCATAGAGAAAAATGTCTAAAAAACCAGCATTTTAAAAGGAATAAGGCCTCTTAAAGTTTGATCTTATAAATGGTCTATTACATACCTGTTGGCGACGTCAGCGTTGGGCGTGGTGGCGGAGGCGCCGACGCTGTCTTGCGCCAGCTGTTCGTACTTGACGCACAACTCGTTGCCGAGTACCACGAGCCGACTCGCGTCCGTTGCCGACTTCGCCGTCTAACAAAACATATGTTTAAGTTTAGATATCGATACCTTAGTTCACACTCGTACTAATTACAATTTATCTATCTATCTATATATATAAAAGATAGTCGTGTTAGTTACACTATTTATAACTCAAAAACGGCTGAACTGATTTGGCTGAAAATTGGTGGGGAGGTAGCTTAGAACCAGGAGAAGGACATAGGATACTTTTTTTTTTCTCTTCAGCTAGTAGCTAATGAAAATTAAACCACATAGAGTTGTGTACTAAGGTCCTTACTGCAACGACTTTCTCCGAAAAGTTAGTATGATTGTGCCTATATAATACCTACCTTAGAAGGTACATAGGTATATCGATATTATACATGAACTTTCAGTGATACATATATTTTTGGTGCTCCTTCGACATCAGAGATAGGGCGAAGAGAAGGAAGAAGTTACAGAAGGTCGACACCATCTTCATATGGGACACATTTGGGAAGACAGAGAGAGAGAGAGAGAAAGAGAGGGAGAGAGAGAGAGGTGAGTAGAGTGTCAGAAAAGGTTTCTAGGCTATAAATATGATCTACGTTCATAATTATAAAAATTAAAACAAATATTTGTCCTCTCATCACGGCTAAACGGCTGGACCGATCTCAACAGTTTTTGGTATACTGATGGTTATGATAGGTTATTTTTAACCGACTACGGAGAAACAAAAGAGTGGGTTATGGCTTTTTCAATAAAATACAAACTCACCATATCTGTGGCGAGACGCGCTATCTCCTTGGCGGTGCCGACCATCCTCGTCTGATAGTCGACGAATGAGTCCGTCTCATCATAGGATCCCACGAGGGACAGTCTGAAACAATAATAACATCAATATCAATATACAAGTACTCTTGATTGCACACCTCATAAAACAAACAGGAGACCTTCTCTAATTTTCTCAAACATGCAATGAAATGTTCTCATAACGTGCGTTATTAAAGGCTTCGAAGCATCACGTTTCGGGCGGAACAACTCGAGAGAACTGTAAAGGTTTATCATACAAAATTGAAGGCCTAGGCCGGCAAATATTTTTTTTTAAACAAGGCGTCTGTTTTTGAACAGTTGCGCTTGTTCATATACAGACGCCATGCTAAATTATATTTTATGAGTGGTTTATTTTTCTATTTCATTACATCAACTAATCGTTACAGGGATTTGTAAATGATGAGTACAAATTACTTATGATTAGCAATAAACATTTATTCAGACGGCACATTCACACACAATTCACCATTCACTGTATCACGATTGACCATTATCATTTTTTACGAGCACATTACTTGTTATTGACCTCGTTTTGCGTCGAAAACAATTTTTCTGTTCGCGATTCGCATCTAATGAGATTTAAAATTAAATGTATGAAAAGCAATGTATGTACGCGTCACGTGTTTTTCATACATTTGACGGTCAGCGTATTTTGCGAAGCGGCGACACCTTTAATCTCAAAACCACCATCAGTATGTATGTTTGTTTATATAACCTAAATTAAAAATATAAAACACCCCCGACACGAGTAGCTGGTCATCATGAGACCATCATTTAACGAGTCATATAGTAAATCCTACTTAAACTAAACAAAACTACAAAATTTGCAATTCTTAGCTTCAATATTGTCTGAGATCTTGTCACTTGTACCAATCAAAGCTGAATATCTTGGAAAGTACTGGTCCTATTTCCAAACATAGCTAAAAAACATGTCAACGGACAAGCATTTTCATTAAAAGAAACCGCACTCAAATTAGTCCATCCGTTCGGGAGCTACAATGCCACAGACAGACACACAGATACACATGTTAACCTTATAACACCCGTCTTTTTTCGGCCGGGTTTAAAAATGTATCACTACCGGCTTAAGACAGCATTCGTTTTTACGATCACATTACTTTTTAATGACCTTGATTTGTGCCGAAACCCATTTCTCTGCTCGCGACTGTCCATTGAGACGTGTGCTACGGTCTACAACGCGAGGAAACTGAGAGTGCATTTCATTTATACCAAGGATTGGATACAGTTATTCGGCTACATACAAAATACTGTATTTTCAACTACTCCGCTACCTAAAGGTTGTCTGGAAGAGATCGCTATTTAGCGATAAGATCGCCTGTTGTTTACCTCTGCCTGTTATTTTAATGTATCTCATGTTGTGTTGTATATTCCTTGATGTTGGAGGTGTGCAATAAAGAGTATTTGTACTGTTATTAAATTTTGGTTTTACGCTTAGAGTCTGGCTAGCCTAATAATGTTGACAGATATTTCCTTGTGGTATCACCAATTGTCTATGATTAAAACAATTTAGTAGGTGGGTCATATACTGGGCGGGGCCTGTAACAGGAGCAATAAATTAAAACATAGATTCGTCCCTTGAAACTAAACAACATTTGTTAAGTAACTTCTGAAAATAACGTGTATTAAATGACATTTTGTAGAATAAAGTTTAAACAAAGAAGCCATGTATTGCGAAATATCCGATATTCGTAGAGTGACAGCTATGTTAATGCTCAGGGAATGTCAACGTTGGACGACATACATAGAAAATACTATTTAATTTGTTTGAAATAATAAAATTTTGAAAACTGACTTTTTTTTAAAGTGGCTGAGCAAATGTTGTTTAGTTTAACGAGTAAAATCTGTTTAAATTTTTTGCTTATATTACAAGACCCACATTGTATAAATATTTTTGGTACTATATGTCTCAGTTCTAACTTTACGATTGATTTGAACGCATAGTACTTATGTAATTTTTTTGGTGATGGATTAATATTATGTATTGTGGTATTATAGAGCTAGGCCTTATTTTCACTAGGTAAATTTAATTTTTCGCCTAGTATATGGTTAGAAAGTGTAAACATATGTTACTCGTTGACTGTACATAGTGGTAGAAATTATGTGAGCTGACTATGAATGCACGACAACATAATATATAACTTATTTCCTTAGGTAACCTATGTCTGCATAGAAAATCAGAAATATTTTCTAGTATCAAAACTATAATTCCTACAACACGAATCCCGTTTTTTACCTTTTGGGTATGGAACCCTAAAAAATCATTATGAATCATTGACGGATGAGTTCACAATCAGAAGTGTATCAGCCACTGCGGTAATTTTCAATCGATGCTGGCGGCGCGCCAGCGGCGATGCGGTGAGCCAAGACGCAAAGATACTCGTGATTGCCTTATTACGTACCTAATAACGATAAATTAATTAATGGGTTTTACCGATATTCAAAGTGACGTTTGGAAATGCTTTCGTATGTCTGGATATTTCGATTTCTGGACCAATCTTTGATCCAATAGTTTAGACGTAATTTAGTGAAGTTCCAAACATATTCGCTTATTAAAAGTTTGGGGTTTTTAGAATCTTATCTGTGAGTAATTGATGGATGTTCAAAGAAAAGTACAGTTAGCTATAAAAGCTTGTCATAAAAATAAAAATTAAATTTTGACAGAAACTTATTTAAGGCACCTGATCCGTTTAAAAATGTTAATTGTTTTAGATTGTTCTGTATGATCGAACATCTTTCTTAACATATTATCAATGTTACTACTTAGAACAGGGCTATTGCGATTAATTGGTATATATTTGAAACCTACAGTTTGAATTTTTCATTGATTTTCTTGGTTCTAAAATTATTCGTTATTGACAAAATTCACGCAGAAAACTGTTTTTTTTTTTATCTTTACGCAATGGAAGCATGAAATAACTATGTTAACATCTAGAACTCAGGGAAAAGTATTATTCAAAACGAATTCTTTTTTTCAAAGGAATAAAGGCCGCTTAATGGCAGTAGAAATGGGACTGTATTTATTGTTTGTTATTAAGTCTCTCATGCGTTATTTAGTAAATAAACCGGTGATGCGCCGCGAAGCTATTCCGGTGTGGGTTCCTTTAAGTCCTATTTATAAACGCGAACGGTAGGTTAAGGACGGTGGCGTCACTCGAACAGATGTTGGCTGAGAGAGAATGCTGTGATTCGTTGTGGTAAATAATATGTACACGTACACCCCAGGGCAAAAGTATGGAAACAAGCTTATATTACAATACAAAGCGGAGATTTCCTTACGGAATAAATTACAATATAAACATTAAAAAAAAGGCGACACTAATCAATGACGTAGAAAGTCTCACAGACCGGAGTGTCATACCTTATTTTCTTATCAATCAGGGTTCGGCTTTGTTATTCGGTCGTAGGTATAGGCGGCCTTGACGTGTGAGTGAGATAGCAATAGGATTTTGTCAACTTTAGGTAAATATGGATCCGAATTTCCGAACCCTGCTTATCATCGTCGTCCTTGACGTATCCGTCAATGGCGAAACCTGGCTCCATGACCTTCACGAGCGTCGGACATGTGCACGAATGTGGCTTGCTAAACCGAATTTGGTTTTGAAGGTTCTGTTACAAGGCGCACAATGCAACTCACCTTTATCATACGTTACGTAGTTATTTATTTATTCAAATTAGTTACACAGCATTACATTATAAATCAAGGCACTGTGAACTACAAAATTACATTTATAAAAGCTATCTAGTTTGATTTAGGCGAAGTTACAGCGTGGGTTCGTTGCGTCGTCTGATCTGGCGCAGGATTCGAAAGAAAGTTATAGAAAGGTTTTGGACGAGTCTTTCTGTTTAGGCGTTTTGCGAGCGACGCTCCTCAAAATTAGTGACGGCCTCATGAACAGAGCTGCGCCATACTCCTCTCTGTTGTGCAAGCTCTTTCCAAGGGTCCGTATTGGCTGACATAAAATTCTTATTCATAATTGTCATAAGTCATAATTTTCGTAGTCATAATTTCTACTTTTCTCGGAAACAAATAACTTTTCTGGAATAAACTAACCTAAGCTAATGGGTTTTACTCTTACAACTCGAGTACAGTTATTAATTTCTGAGTTATGATTAGCAATTTTATGACAAACAATACGTTATGACCATCAATCATTATGTGACAAAATGCGCTCCCTCTTTCCAACCCTCGCATGGGATGTCTGTCACACGAGGTATAATGACGCTTGATGACGTCACCATACCATGGTCCAGACTTCTTGTTGACGGCCTGTGGATATATGCTCACCTGCTGGGCGTGAGCTTGCAGACGGACCGCTGCAGCGAGTCCAGGAGAGGCCCGACGGCTCCTCGCTCGGTGCTCAGCGCTCGAGCACACTCCAGAAGCTCAGTCAGCGCCGACCGGCACAGCTGGCTCTGGGAGTCCACGTTGCGATGAACGGTGACGGCCTGTGGATATATGCTCACCTGCTGGGCGTGAGCTTGCAGACAGAGCGCTGCAGCGAGTCCAGGAGAGGCCCGACGGCTCCTCGCTCGGTGCTCAGCGCTCGAGCACACTCCAGAAGCTCAGTCAGCGCCGACCGGCACAGCTGGCTCTGGGAGTCCACGTTGCGATGAACGGTGACGGCCTGTGGATATATGCTCACCTGCTGGGCGTGAGCTTGCAGACAGAGCGCTGCAGCGAGTCCAGGAGAGGCCCGACGGCTCCTCGCTCGGTGCTCAGCGCTCGAGCACACTCCAGAAGCTCAGTCAGCGCCGACCGGCACAGCTGGCTCTGGGAGTCCACGTTGCGATGAACGGTGACGGCCTGTGGATATATGCTCACCTGCTGGGCGTGAGCTTGCAGACAGAGCGCTGCAGCGAGTCCAGGAGAGGCCCGACGGCTCCTCGCTCGGTGCTCAGCGCTCGAGCACACTCCAGAAGCTCAGTCAGCGCCGACCGGCACAGCTGGCTCTGGGAGTCCACGTTGCGGTGGGCGTTGATGGCCTGTGGAAGACACATGGGTTAGGAAACTCACTACAAATTGACATACTCGTAATTAGGCATCGGACTTCTGATCGAACGGTAACACTTTAAAAGCTATGGAGCCAATAATTAACATTAATATACAATTAATACTCAAAACACACATAGGTGTGTTTAATTCACAATTTGAATCTTATAGTCAAGGACAAAGATAGAAGCATATACAAAGACCTGATTTGTGTAGGCATTGTTTTTTCGTAATCATAAAATACGTAAATATTTGGGTTACCTATCTGAAACACTATTTTTTGTTCCCCGTCAAACGGATCGCCAAATTTTCATTTGTCCAAAAGCCATTATTTTTAAATTAATTTTTCAGAATAATTATAAAAAAAACCTAACCTAGAAGGGTTTTTTAAACATATGTTTACAAAATCCTTAAAATATCACGGGTTTCAGGAAAAGAATCACTTCCGGACAAATGAAAATTTGGCGAAACCGTTATAGATAGGAAACAAAAATTAGTGTTTCAGATAGGTTACCAAATTAAGGTGACATTTTCTATGCTTTCTGGATTAAATTGGTTTCTATATTGTTTGAATATCCAGTTATGATTAAAAGATGCATGAAATCGATTAGTTAAATCTAGGAGTTTGTATGATTTATTATTTATTTATTAATTAAAGTATAAAACTAAAATATATACAATTCCCTGCAAAAAGGTTTGTACTGTTTGTAATAATTTCTACAAATGTTATTGCTAAACACTTGAGTGACACTTTAAATAAACACCTTTTTTACTCGAGTGTCAGCAATAGATGCTTTTTTAAGTACTGTTTAAATTTGGACTTATTTGGCTTGGAATATTGTATTTTATTTCATTTACATATTTTAAACACAATAACTATAAAGGCAGTTTGGAATAAAATAGATGAATGAGTACTTACTCATAGAGATACACATGTTAAACTTATAACCGTTTTTTTTCCGGCAAAGGTTAATAAGGAGCTAAAGGGGGACTTACGGTAGGATTCCCAGCGGCCTGTTGCGCCGCGTGCGTGACCAGTGCCAAGGTTTCCAAGACGGTGCGAGCGTGCTCCATGAGTTCTCCCGATGATGACGATGACGTCATGTTGGAGGCTGCGCCGATGGTTGCTGATACCAGCGGCTCGCAGTATGACACCTGGAGGAAAAAAGAAATGCCAGTTGACTAATGACTATAGTTGGCATAGCGGAGGTGGCTATTTAGTGAATTGCGGTCCAGGGAAAGGTTGAGGGTACCAGGCCACAAGGAAGATCACCTATGTGATGGACAGATCAAATAAAAGCTGCACGGTTTGAATTTTGCATTGATATTTCTTTTTTCAAAAACTACTCGACATTCACGCAGACGTTTTTGCACTTGTTTTTTTTTTTGCAACTTATTTTCGACTGCACGGAATGAAAGCCTGAAATAACTGTGTCCAGAACTCAGGGTAAAGTATTATTCACTTTGTCATAACATGAAAATACTAATAATTTTTAATCGGAATAAGGCCTCTTAAAAATGATGCGTTAGCCCTGCAGAAAAAACGTCGATTGGCCTTGTAGAAGGAACGATAGAACTACTTACCCAACACTAGTTAGCTCCTATGGTCCAATTGAATCCGAAAATTACTCGTTAATATTATGACAATGATTACGAATAAAAACTAAGGTGAACAATGTAATTAAACAAACTTAAATAAAAACGTATAAAATCACTGATAGAATATGGATTTTGATAAAAATAAACGAGTTTTATTTTCGATCATAGTTGGATGATTGGACTATGGTTGGGTAGTTTCACGGTACAAGGATTGCTTTCAGAATATCATGCGCTAGATGCGATATGTAATATTTACCAGTTGTACAACGGCGTGTCCCAGGTTTTCTGCCTCTCCTTTAGCCGCCACACGAACCGGCTCGATTCGTTCCAGCATTTCGGTGGTGCTGTTCTCTATCTGTTCTAGGTAACCTGAAAGAAAAATAAATATAAGAAAACATATTAAAGTACTAAGAGGCGACCGCAACTTCGTCCACGTTTACTTTTTTACTGTAGACGGGTAAAATTTATCCTATAACCATATTTGGATGTCCAGCTATCCCTGTACCAAAATTGGTAAAAAAATGTCCAGCCGTTTCGGCGTGGTGAGAGGACAATGGAAATTATGACCAACAGATTGCATTATTTATTTAGAATTTTAATTATTTTCACCAGCGAATTATTTATTTGACTTTTAATGTTTTAGCAAAGGATTCATTTATTGACCTTTTAATGTTTGAAATTTTTTTTTTTAATAGTTACCATTTTTTCCTAAGGGCATGTATTATTGTTTCACCTGTGTATTTCACTATGTTTTAATTTTTTGAAACTAATATTTTTAAATTACAAGTAAGCGATTTGGTAAACTGTAAACTTATTTTCGAACGAATCTCCAAGAAGTTACTCAGGGTTATTTTATTTTATTTTATTAAAAGATTTACATGACATTACAGTACAACCAATGCGTCATGAAACTTAGATTAAAATTAAAGGAACATACAAAATGATATAGGAACAGTTGAGCACCTAGCATCCATCGCCTCACAGAATCTCAAGCATTCACTGCGCACAGCCACCCATCGCCACGCAAACAAGTCACACTCAGGTGTCGATGCTAGGATATGGTTATGTAGTTACCCACCGCCAAACAGCAATGTTCGCATTGTTGTGTTCCGGTGTGGGGGTAAGATAGCCGGTGAAATTACTAGCATAGAGGCATTCTATCTTCGTCCTCCGGGTAGGCAAGCACTTGTGACTCCTCCGGTGTTGCAGGTGTTTATGGGCGACGGTAATCGCTTTCCATCAGGCGATACGTTTGCTCGTTTGCCCCCTATGATATAAAAAAAAAAACCTTGTAGCGAGTCAGTCTTCATCTGCGGCAGTTCCTGCGCGACGGCCTGCAGGCCCGCCTGGTCCAGCGCGCGCCGCTGCCGCCCGAGCGTCTCCAGGGCGGCGGCGCATTCCCTCTGCCCTGGGGCTTTCTCCCTGGAAGAATTATACTCGTCTAAACGTCGCAAAAAAAAAAAAACCCAGGTTCCAACCTCGGTGCCTTTAATTAGTCTTATAAATTCTGTTTATAATAAATACAAAAAGTTGGTCAAGTAATATATGTGTATAATTGTATATAAATAAATAAATAATAAATATTAAGGGACAATCATACACAAATCGACCTAGTCCCAAACTAAGCAAAGCTTGTACTATGGGTACTAGACGACGATATACATAATATATAAATACATATATAGATAGCATCCATGACCCAAGAACAAATATTTGCACAAATATTTGCCCCGGCCGGGATTCGAACCCAGGACCGCCGACTCAGTAGGCAGGTGTCTACCAACCGAGCCGAACGTGTCGTCAAAATCTGGCTATACATCGTGAATTAAGGGTTAATAATGCTAATAGGTAGGTACGTATGCTCATTATTGCCATATGAAAGCTGTTTGTAGCGCCTCTATCCCTGGGTCGGACCGACACTTGCTATCTCTATCACTATTTTATCTATAAAATACGAAAAATAAACGAGAAAACGCAGTAAATGAGGGCAAATATATCTCAGCGTTATAATAGCTTTTAAACACGTTTTAAACATTCTGATTTTCACTAATATTGCGAAAATTACAATTGATATCACCAGGAGCAAAAATTCACAGACGTTTTGTTTGAATAGTCATAGAAATTATTGTATGATTTCTATTTAAACGCTAAAACCACCCTCTTACCCCGCTTCGCGAAATTAAAATGGCGTACTTTATAAGCAGGTGAAGTGAAAAAGAGACTGAGTTATATTTGCCACGGAATAGATAGGACTTACCTGACGTCTCCCAGCAAGGACTTGATGCTGTCGGAGACGGTCTTGCTGTGCGTGGCGAGCGCCTGCCACTGCGGCCTGGCGTCCGGCGTCAGCGCCAGCGCACTGGCGGAGTCCAGCATCGAGCACGACGCTGAGATAATTATACAACTTACCTGACGTCTCCCAGCAAGGACTTGATGCTGTCGGAGACGGTCTTGCTGTGCGTGGCGAGCGCCTGCCACTGCGGCCTGGCGTCCGGCGTCAGCGCCAGCGCACTGGCGGAGTCCAGCATCGAGCACGACGCTGAGATAATTATACAACTTACCTGACGTCTCCCAGCAAGGACTTGATGCTGTCGGAGACGGTCTTGCTGTGCGTGGCGAGCGCCTGCCACTGCGGCCTGGCGTCCGGCGTCAGCGCCAGCGCACTGGCGGAGTCCAGCATCGAGCACGACGCTGAGATAATTATACAACTTACCTGACGTCTCCCAGCAAGGACTTGATGCTGTCGGAGACGGTCTTGCTGTGCGTGGCGAGCGCCTGCCACTGCGGCCTGGCGTCCGGCGTCAGCGCCAGCGCACTGGCGGAGTCCAGCATCGAGCACGACGCTGAGATAATTATACAACTTACCTGACGTCTCCCAGCAAGGACTTGATGCTGTCGGAGACGGTCTTGCTGTGCGTGGCGAGCGCCTGCCACTGCGGCCTGGCGTCCGGCGTCAGCGCCAGCGCACTGGCGGAGTCCAGCATCGAGCACGACGCTGAGATAATTATACAACTTACCTGACGTCTCCCAGCAAGGACTTGATGCTGTCGGAGACGGTCTTGCTGTGCGTGGCGAGCGCCTGCCACTGCGGCCTGGCGTCCGGCGTCAGCGCCAGCGCACTGGCGGAGTCCAGCATCGAGCACGACGCTGAGATAATTATACAACTTACCTGACGTCTCCCAGCAAGGACTTGATGCTGTCGGAGACGGTCTTGCTGTGCGTGGCGAGCGCCTGCCACTGCGGCCTGGCGTCCGGCGTCAGCGCCAGCGCACTGGCGGAGTCCAGCATCGAGCACGACGCTGAGATTATTATACAACTTACCTGACGTCTCCCAGCAAGGACTTGATGCTGTCGGAGACGGTCTTGCTGTGCGTGGCGAGCGCCTGCCACTGCGGCCTGGCGTCCGGCGTCAGCGCCAGCGCACTGGCGGAGTCCAGCATCGAGCACGACGCTGAGATTATTATACAACTTACCTGACGTCTCCCAGCAAGGACTTGATGCTGTCGGAGACGGTCTTGCTGTGCGTGGCGAGCGCCTGCCACTGCGGCCTGGCGTCCGGCGTCAGCGCCAGCGCACTGGCGGAGTCCAGCATCGAGCACGACGCTGAGATAATTATACAACTTACCTGACGTCTCCCAGCAAGGACTTGATGCTGTCGGAGACGGTCTTGCTGTGCGTGGCGAGCGCCTGCCACTGCGGCCTGGCGTCCGGCGTCAGCGCCAGCGCACTGGCGGAGTCCAGCATCGAGCACGACGCTGAGATAATTATACAACTTACCTGACGTCTCCCAGCAAGGACTTGATGCTGTCGGAGACGGTCTTGCTGTGCGTGGCGAGCGCCTGCCACTGCGGCCTGGCGTCCGGCGTCAGCGCCAGCGCACTGGCGGAGTCCAGCATCGAGCACGACGCTGAGATTATTATACAACTTACCTGACGTCTCCCAGCAAGGACTTGATGCTGTCGGAGACGGTCTTGCTGTGCGTGGCGAGCGCCTGCCACTGCGGCCTGGCGTCCGGCGTCAGCGCCAGCGCACTGGCGGAGTCCAGCATCGAGCACGACGCTGAGATTATTATACAACTTACCTGACGTCTCCCAGCAAGGACTTGATGCTGTCGGAGACGGTCTTGCTGTGCGTGGCGAGCGCCTGCCACTGCGGCCTGGCGTCCGGCGTCAGCGCCAGCGCACTGGCGGAGTCCAGCATCGAGCACGACGCTGAGATTATTATACAACTTACCTGACGTCTCCCAGCAAGGACTTGATGCTGTCGGAGACGGTCTTGCTGTGCGTGGCGAGCGCCTGCCACTGCGGCCTGGCGTCCGGCGTCAGCGCCAGCGCCTTGGCAGAGTCCAGCATCGAACAGGACGCTGAGATTATGCTCCTGTCAACAAAAACAACAATAAATCACTACTAAAATTGCGCTCGCCCAAACGTTGCTTCTCCTAATTCTAGATTATGCTGATATCTCTTATCTCGATATTTCAGAAGAGCAACTTAATAAGCTTGAGCGCATTCAAAATATCTCTATACGATTCATATTTGGGTTACGCAAATATGATCATATCTCTAGTTTCCGATCTCAACTCAAGTGGCTCCCTATTCGTCATAGGCGTAACTCTCACATTCTAACTCTTCTATTTGGCATACTCTTTAACCCAGCAACTCCACAGTACCTTAAAGAGCGTTTTAGTTATTTCTCGTCTGCAAGGTGCGCTAAAAATTTCCTTTTAACTGTTCCCCCCGCACATTCTAAATTTTATTCCAATTCTTTTACTGTCCAAGCCGTTCTGCTATGGAACTCGCTCCCAGTTGAGTTGCGAAGTGCTAATTCTCTGTCTATATTTAAGAATAAGATTAAAGAACATTACCTATCTCTCGCACAATAAAATTGATTGTATTGCGTTGTGTTATATAAGATTCTTATATATGTCTAGTGTCTATTTATATTATTGTATATATATATGTATGTATGTGTAAGTTTATGTATATCTATTTATGTATGTGTATATTTACCCATATGCGTACTTGTTTTCTGTTAGTATCTAGTTATGTGCTCCCTTCGCCTTTCGCTGCACCTACTCTGTATTAAGTTAAAATTTTCATCAATTTCACTGCCCAAAGGTTGTCTGGAAGAGATCGCTCTTTAGCGATAAGACCGCCTGTTGTCTACCGTTATTTATAAATTGTATTTATCTTGTTTCCTTTTGTAAACTTTTTTGGTGTGCAATAAAGTATTGTTGTATTGTATTGTATTGTATAAATAAGTTTTTTTTTTTTATGTCATAGGGGGCAAACGAGCAAACGTATCGCCTGATGGAAAGCGATTACCGTCGCCCATAAACACCTGCAACACCAGAGGAGTCACAAGTGCTTGCCTACCCGGAGGACGAAGATAGAATGCCTCTATGCTAGTAATTTCACCGGCTATCTTACCCCCACACCGGAACACAACAACACACAACAGTATGACATTTATGACATTAATGACATTTTAGTGACAAGCTTTTATAACCGACTGTACTTTTCTTTGGATATCCATCAAATGCTCACTGAGACGATTCTAAAGAGCCCAAACTCGGTAGGATTGCTTTTATATTATAGAGTTCCTATGGCCACCTTCCGACTCCATCATCAGATCAGCCCCATGGTACCATATTAGTGTATTGTCATCAAAGTTAAGTAAGTATGCAAAATTTCAGCTCAATCGGATCACGATAGAATAGGATAGAATAGAATATATTTTATTGTATAACTGTGTACAGAGATGGTAACAGAATGTATTTAGTTACAACAGTTTATCCATCACGGACGTACAATAATTAGCATTTCATATTACACGTTAGTACACGCATGAATTACTTATAACTATAAAACTCATTCATATTATAGAAGACCCTATCGATGAGCCAGTTTTTTAAGCTGGTTTTAAATTGTATACTTTCAAGTGACTTATTATATCTGCTTCAAAATTGAGTTGCAAGATTCCACCCGAACAAACATACTTAGATACATACATACATACATACAATGCAAGTTAAATAAAAGCTTGTAAGCGTGTAAACTACCATGAGTCTCTCCCTTACGGTCGGCCGTCTATACCTACTCAGCCGGCAAGCCCTTATTCCCCGGCGTCTGCAGTAATGTACTATTAAAAAACAACAATGGTGTATCTATTGATCTTCTTCTTCACGTGCCATCTCCGTCCCGGATATCGGCGAACATTTGTCCATATCCCTTAACTTGGCAATGTAAACTCTTTGGCCATCTTTTTCTATTTTCTTAAAGAACGAGAATTGACAACATTTCATATTTTTAAGACTATCATTTTATTACTTTTCTGAATTCTGCTTAAAAAGATGAAGTAATCTCTGTTTTTATTTATTTTCTAAGATGATTATTTATTTTATTATTAATTTATAAAAACATACTCATTTTAAAATGTGGCAGCACCAAAACCAGAACTTAATGGAACGGTTACTTTAGTCAGTTTTCTTATTAAAAAAAAAATTAATAAAACTCGGTATGCATCTGTCATCTGTCAACGTCAAATAAAAAAATATATATTTTTTCGCTCTTTGGTTTAGACAACAACCCTATTCAGCCCGTATTGTCTTAGATTGCAGTTATTTGATGTATTTTCTTATATTTCTTTAAATACAGAAGAATAAATTCAAAGATTTTTTTTTAAGGTACACGACATAAAGCCCTGTCGATCTCTATATTAACTTCCACCTGTTATAAATATGAAATGTTGTCAATTGTTTGCTCTATTCAGCTTTAGCCAGACTTGAACTATCGACCTTCGTTTAATTTGTCAATTTAAGGAATATGTCGATCTATCTTTAGTAATAAGTCGCGTAAGTGGAAAGTGCGGCCCGTAGGCGAGCACAGCCGGTAATCCCAACATATGATAAACTAGCTGTGCCCCGCGGTGTTACCCGCGCATCCCACGGGAACACTAAATTTATTCGGGATGAAAAGTATCCTATGTCCTTTCCCGGGTCTCAAATTATCTCCATACCAAATTTCATCTAAGTCGGTTCAGCGGTTTAAGCGTGAAGAGGTAACCGACAGACAGACATTATTTATAATATTAGTATGGATGTTTTTTTTAAAGGGGGGCAGAGGTAAACTTTTCCTTACGAAATGAATGAATGGGCCCCAACAACATCCACATGAGTATTTTCTCAGTCAGTCATCATCATTCATCATATCAGCTGATAGACACCCACTGCTGGACAAAGGTCTCCCCCAAACTTGTTCACAACGAGCGCCCTCATCCAATTCCTGTCCGCGATCCTAATCAGATCATCATTCCATCAAATCGTGGTGCTCACAAGTACTGTGACATATGCTGAGTGGGTTCCATTTTTGCAGCCTAGATACCATATAGCAATACTAGATAGATGAGTAAAAAAATCACTAATTAAATGTAATCCATACTAATCCATACTAATATTATAAATGCGAAAGTGTGTCTGTCTGTCTGTGTGTCTGTTACCTCTTCACGCTTAAACTGCTGAACCGATTTAGATGAAATTTGGTATATGGATAGTTTTAGTCCCGGGAAAGGACATAGGATACTTTTCACCCCGAATAAATGTAGTGTTCCCGTGGGATGAGCGGGTAACACCGCGGGGCACAGCTAGTATGTTATAATTCGTGTTAATTATGAGTACAAACCGCGAGAGTATAAAGTGTCATATTGTAATATGTTTGTTATAAATGTTAAATGTAATTGGTTTGCAAAATAAACGTATCTTCTTCTTCTTCTTCAATTATATGACCACTGCTGCAATACTCAATACTCAATCATTTATTGCATTCCACAATGATAGTTTACAGGATACTAGGTAAACTTAAGTTTCATAACAGTTACATAATAGTGAACTTAATTGTGGACCCTGTTGGGCACAGCTAATTCCGTGAAGAGAAGACGACTTATATACTTAAGTAAACTCTTTATTTACATAAAGTTAAATTTTGTTAAATTTTTTGGAACTTGCATATACACAATGCAATTGGAATTGTACCTACTTAATATTTAATATACTTTATTTAATTTATTTTCTATCTTTATATTATATTTGGGACGACCTGGTCGTCGTCCAGTGGGCCGACCCAGATATCGCTGGGGTGACAGTGTGGAGGGGGATCTGTGTCAGCTTCAAGCCGTTAACTGGCAAGAAGTAGCACAGGATCGGGACCGGTGGCGTTCTCTTGTTTCGGAGGCCAAGATCCTCTTTGGGTCACTGCGCCACAATAGTTAGTTAGTTATATTATATCTTATTAGAAACTTATTAGAATATGTACTCGAGCTGCGAGACAGTCACGTACCTGCCGCTGTTAAGTATGGAGGCCTGGTTGCGGCGCGCCTGCTGCGAGATCCTGGCGGGCACGGAGCTGAACTGCGGGCTGTCTGCGAACTGGCACAGGCTGCGGACTGCGTCTTGCAGCGGGCCCGTTGCGTTTGCGCAGCGGGCGCGGTTCGCCTGCGCAAATAGAAGAGTAAGTATAGCTTAACATATCCCCCCAGATAGCCCCCCATATCTCTGAGGCGTACATCATCCAACTACAGACGAAATAGTTTCCTTAACCGCGCTAGTCAGCAACTGAACAGCTCGACGAGGGAGCTTGATATTGATGTATTTAATTGTGTAGTTCCTTCTGTGAGGCGTAGTTTAGCAGAGGCGTTTTTCAAATGAGCGTTATAGAATCTCGTGTTAGTGCAGTTTAGTATTAAGTATTAAGTATTTGTGTTGTTGGCCTAGGAAGGCTTCAAGGATAAACTGTAAGTGTATACGTATTTCTGCTGTGTGTGCGCGCCGTATTAATAATGCGCGTTGTTACTTATATGTTTCATATACGGTGTCTATCTGTGAGTTCCTGTAATTGGCTCTGTAATTCTATTTAAGTTTTCCTTTTATATGTCATAATTAGCTGTTGGTTCTGCTTGAATAAAATAAATAAATAAAATAAATTATCCTATCCACGCAACAAGTTTTACAATCCACGCCATATTTTTAGTGGTACTAACTGGCAACGGCAAATTTTTGGTAACTGACGTTGGAAGTCGGCGAATGTCACTGATGTAAACAAAGAGGAAGCAGGATGAAACATGCCGCAAAATCAAGTATTTTTTGCACAATAAAGCCAAAATTATCCACAGTGACTGAAAGTCATGTTTTTGTTCAATAGGATACAGTATTTATTTCGCAAGAAGAACGAAGGAATGAGCAGCATTCCAGTAATTGTCTAGAATTTGGTTAATGACAAATCCTTGACAAATCGCCCTATTATCCCTGGGCCGGACCGACACCTGTGAGGCTGTAGCTGTTGCATCTTACCTACAAAACCTACCTCGCTGTAATCGCTTTCAAGCGCTTTAATCTCCTTGACAAGGGCTGCGGTAGAGTTGGCGACATCTTTGGCGGCTTGGACGACGTGTCTCTTAGCCTGTGACTACATGGTAACCTATACTAGTGTCATCAGTCTCATACCTCGCTGTAATCGCTGTCAAGCGCTTTAATCTCTTTAACAAGGGCTGCGGTAGAGTTGGCGACATCTTTGGCGGCTTGGACGACGTGTCTCTTAGCCTGTGACTACATGGTAACCTATACTAGTGTCATCAGTCTCATACCTCGCTGTAATCGCTGTCAAGCGCTTTAATCTCTTTAACAAGGGCTGCGGTAGAGTTGGCGACATCTTTGGCGGCTTGGACGACGTGTCTCTTAGCCTGTGACTACATGGTAACCTATACTAGTGTCATCAGTCTCATACCTCGCTGTAATCGCTGTCAAGCGCTTTAATCTCTTTAACAAGGGCTGCGGTAGAGTTGGCGACATCTTTGGCGGCTTGGACGAAGTGTCTCTTCGCCTGCGGCTCGGTGGTAACCTATACTAGTGTCATCAGTCTCATACCTCGCTATAATCACTGTCAAGCGCTTTAATCTCCTTGACAAGAGCTGCGGTAGAGTTAGCGACATCTTTGGCGGCTTGGACGAAGTGTCTCTTCGCCTGCGGCTCGGTGGTAACCTATACTAGTGTGTCATTACTCTCATACTGTGCTCACCTCGCTGTAATCGCTGTCAAGCGCTTTAATCTCCTTGACAAGGGCTGCGGTAGAGTTAGCGACATCTTTGGCGGCTTGGACGAAGTATCTCTTAGCCTGTGACTCCCTGGTAACCTATACTAGTGTCATTAGTCTCATACTGTGATCACCTCGCTGTAATCGCTGTCAAGCGCTTTAATCTCCTTAACAAGGGCTGCGGTAGAGTTAGCGACATCTTTGGCGGCTTGGACGAAGTGTCTCTTAGCCTGTGACTCCATGGTAACCTATACTAGTGTCATACTGTGCTCACCTCGCTGTAATCGCTGTCAAGCGCTTTAATCTCCTTGACAAGGGCTGCGGTAGAGTTAGCGACATCTTTGGCGGCTTGGACGAAGTGTCTCTTAGCCTGTGACTCCATGGTAACCTATACTAGTGTCATACTGTGCTCACCTCGCTGTAATCGCTGTCAAGCGCTTTAATCTCCTTGACAAGGGCTGCGGTAGAGTTAGCGACATCTTTGGCGGCTTGGACGAAGTGTCTCTTAGCCTGTGACTCCATGGTAACCTATACTAGTGTCATACTGTGCTCACCTCGCTGTAATCGCTGTCAAGCGCTTTAATCTCCTTGACAAGGGCTGCGGTAGAGTTAGCGACATCTTTGGCGGCTTGGACGAAGTGTCTCTTAGCCTGTGACTCCATGGTAACCTATACTAGTGTCATACTGTGCTCACCTCGCTGTAATCGCTGTCAAGCGCTTTAATCTCCTTGACAAGGGCTGCGGTAGAGTTAGCGACATCTTTGGCGGCTTGGACGAAGTGTCTCTTAGCCTGTGACTCCATGGTAACCTATACTAGTGTCATACTGTGCTCACCTCGCTGTAATCGCTGTCAAGCGCTTTAATCTCCTTGACAAGGGCTGCGGTAGAGTTAGCGACATCTTTGGCGGCTTGGACGAAGTGTCTCTTAGCCTGTGACTCCATGGTAACCTATACTAGTGTCATACTGTGCTCACCTCGCTGTAATCGCTGTCAAGCGCTTTAATCTCCTTGACAAGGGCTGCGGTAGAGTTAGCGACATCTTTGGCGGCTTGGACGAAGTATCTCTTAGCCTGTGACTCCATGGTAACCTATACTAGTGTCATACTGTGCTCACCTCGCTGTAATCGCTGTCAAGCGCTTTAATCTCCTTGACAAGGGCTGCGGTAGAGTTAGCGACATCTTTGGCGGCTTGGACGAAGTATCTCTTAGCCTGTGACTCCATGGTAACCTATACTAGTGTCATACTGTGCTCACCTCGCTGTAATCGCTGTCAAGCGCTTTAATCTCCTTGACAAGGGCTGCGGTAGAGTTAGCGACATCTTTGGCGGCTTGGACGACGTGTCTCTTAGCCTGTGACTACATGGTAACCTATACTAGTGTCATACTGTGCTCACCTCGCTGTAATCGCTGTCAAGCGCTTTAATCTCCTTGACAAGGGCTGCGGTAGAGTTAGCGACATCTTTGGCGGCTTGGACGAAGTATCTCTTAGCCTGTGACTCCATGGTAACCTATACTAGTGTCATACTGTGCTCACCTCGCTGTAATCGCTGTCAAGCGCTTTAATCTCCTTGACAAGGGCTGCGGTAGAGTTAGCGACATCTTTAGCGGCTTGGACGAAGTGTCTCTTCGCCTGCGGCTCGGTGGTAACCTATACTAGTGTGTCATTACTCTCATACTGTGCTCACCTCGCTGTAATCGCTGTCAAGCGCTTTAATCTCCTTGACAAGGGCTGCGGTAGAGTTAGCGACATCTTTGGCGGCTTGGACGACGTGTCTCTTAGCCTGTGACTACATGGTAACCTATACTAGTGTCATCAGTCTCATACCTCGCTGTAATCGCTGTCAAGCGCTTTAATCTCTTTAACAAGGGCTGCGGTAGAGTTAGCGACATCTTTGGCGGCTTGGACGAAGTGTCTCTTCGCCTGCGGCTCGGTGGTAACCTATACTAGTGTCATCAGTCTCATACCTCGCTATAATCACTGTCAAGCGCTTTAATCTCCTTGACAAGAGCTGCGGTAGAGTTAGCGACATCTTTGGCGGCTTGGACGAAGTGTCTCTTCGCCTGCGGCTCGGTGGTAACCTATACTAGTGTGTCATTACTCTCATACTGTGCTCACCTCGCTGTAATCGCTGTCAAGCGCTTTAATCTCCTTGACAAGGGCTGCGGTAGAGTTAGCGACATCTTTGGCGGCTTGGACGAAGTATCTCTTAGCCTGTGACTCCATGGTAACCTATACTAGTGTCATACTGTGCTCACCTCGCTATAATCGCTGTCAAGCGCTTTAATCTCCTTGACAAGAGCTGCGGTAGAGTTAGCGACATCTTTGGCGGCTTGGACGAAGTGTCTCTTCGCCTGCGGCTCGGTGGTAACCTATACTAGTGTGTCATTACTCTCATACTGTGCTCACCTCGCTGTAATCGCTGTCAAGCGCTTTAATCTCCTTGACAAGGGCTGCGGTAGAGTTAGCGACATCTTTGGCGGCTTGGACGAAGTATCTCTTAGCCTGTGACTCCATGGTAACCTATACTAGTGTCATACTGTGCTCACCTCGCTATAATCGCTGTCAAGCGCTTTAATCTCCTTGACAAGAGCTGCGGTAGAGTTAGCGACATCTTTGGCGGCTTGGACGAAGTGTCTCTTCGCCTGCGGCTCGGTGGTCTTGCCGGAGGCGACGCGGCACGCATTGCAGAGGGCGCTGGTGTGCTTGGCGATCACCGTAGCGGCCGATAACACCTGTGGTCAAATTATAGGGATGAGAAACAGATAAAAATATTTGTTTGAATTTTTCCTGAATCGCAAAAGTGGTAAAAGAGAAAGCTCACTTACGTTATAAGCAGTTTTAGATTGTATTATAACCTTTTTAACGCCACAGTAGGCTGTGACACCACGTCGGCTACAGCCGTCACAATTGTTTTCGTCAATTTTATGTTTAAACCTTTTAGACAAACGCTATGATCTCTGAAATCTGCCCCTCAACCCCCATAGTAATTACTATAAAATAGAGCATTTATGTATAGATTTGTATGTCTGGCTTATACTGCACTTAAAGATCTATGTGGAAAGTAAGCAGTTTTATCGGGAAAGCAAACTGATGAGAAAAGTATAACGATGGAATAAGAACTTATTCGATAAGACAGAATCCATGGTACCGAAGGGATGCTTTCTACGGACCTAGCAAATTTATCACTCTAATTGTATTGGTATGTTTGTTACTTGCTGGACTTATTTTGATAAATTTTGGCATGAAGCCCAGCTAACACCCTGGATTAACACATAGGCTATTTCGATACCTTATTTTACACTCGTACTAATTACAATTATTTTGCCAATGAAATTTAAACCACACAAAGTTGTGCACTAACGTCCTAATTGCAACAACTTTTCCCGCAAAGTTAGTACGATTGTGCTCTAAGGTATCGATTCGTTATCCTGAAAAACACCCGAATTAATTCTTTTTATTAAAGCAGTAACGTCTGCTAACGTAAACCAAATGTTTACAATGAAGCGAAAAATTGGTTTACGTTAGCAGACGTTACTGCTTTAATAAAAACTAGCGACCCGCCCCGGCTTCGCACGGGTGCAATGCTGATAAATTATGCATGTATTATATTTTAAACCTTCCACTTGAATCACTCTATCTATCAAAAAAAACCGCATCAAAATCCGTTGCGTAGTTTTAAAGATTTAAGCATACAATGGGACATAGGGACAGAGAAAGCGACTTTGTTTTATACTATGTAGTGATAATAGTCGTACCAGGCCGTCAAGGAGAGAGCTCAAGATAGAGAAAATTGGAAATTGCTCCACCGACAAGAGCCTAGCTCTTAAGTTTATGATGATGAGTGATAATAGTATTTATCTTTGTTTCCTTTTGTGAACTTTTATCGGTGTGCGATAAAATATTGTTGTATTGTATAGTTGTAGTAGTATAATGACCTGTTGCTGGTCGCTGGTCGGGTCGGCGAGCGCCTGGCACGCCTGCTCGATGGCGACGGCCGCGCGCGCGAACTGCGCCTGGTCCACCAGCCCCGGCCGCCCAGCTACCGACGTCTCGTCTGACACTGCCACCTGACATCAAATCTAATTAGAATAATGTCTACAAATATGAAGGAAATAGCTAAATAATGTAACATACTGTTAGTATTATTGTTAGTTCATAGTTTTTAGGGTTCCGTACCCAAAGAGTAAAAACGGGACCCTATTACTGAGACTTCGCTGTCCGTCCGTCCTCCGTCCGTCTGTCACCAGGCTGTATCTCAAGAACGGTGATAGCTAGACAGTTGAAATTTTCATAGATGATGTATTTCTATTGCCGCTATAACAAAACAATACTAACAATAAAATAAAATAAATATTTAAGGGGGGCTCCCATACAACAAACGGGATTGGTTGCGTTAACTTTGCACCTCATTTGTATGGAGCGCTACCAGGTGAAAACTTAATTTAACCACTTAAGGATGGAAAGTGTTTGTACGGAACCCTCGGTGTGCGAGTCCGACTCGCACTTGACCAGTTCTTTTATGTTTGTCACTATTTATGCAATTATGTTTTGTTTCCGATTAAATGTTTTTCTTTTTTTTTTCTAACATTTAAATATTGACAGTTAATAATAAATAAATATCAGACAACCTCACACAAATCGATCTCGTCCCAAATTAAGCTCAAGAAGGCTTGTGTTGTGGGTACCACACGACGATATACATACTTATACAGATAAATATAAACTTAAATACATAGAACAACTATGACCCAAGCACAAATATTCGAGTTCATCACACAAATATTTGCCCTGACCGGGATTTGAACCCGGGACCGCCGGCTCAGTAGGCAAGCGCTTACAAACTGAGCCAACCACGTCGTCAAATAGTAAATATGCAGGTAATAGCTAACGAATGTAACATTTAAATATTGACAGTTATTTTATTACATTTGTAATATTCTTTTCATCACACTTGCTCGTAAACAAGGGTTTACATTCTAGAAAAGCGGGCGGTAAGAAGTAAATTACGCCTTAGGGCGGTATGTAATTTTTATCACACTTTAAGTGATTACATGCTAGAAAACCGGTCGGTAAGTGGTATATTACACCCTAGGGCGGTAAGTAATTTTGATATTTACTACTATTTATTACTTTTGTTTTATTTCCTCTAAAGTGTGATGAAAAACGTGGTACGTGACTCTGGTGGTAAATGATTCCAAACCTTCGGCTTCGGGCTTCTAATAGACACTCGTTTGTAATTCCTCGTTTACCAACGTTGTTACTTTTATGCTCGGGATTTTATGCCCGCTACGCATGGGGAAAAATCTTACGTCCTGGCCCAGACAAGACGTCAAACTTTAGACAAGCCACGGGCGGTAATTCCTAAGGCCCCTTATCGCATATCCATGGCCCTCATCTTCGGTTCGGGCCACAAACACCTGCGATCTGGGACGTTCACGAATTCACCGCCCTATTGCCACCGCTCGGTGGATATTTACCTAATTTGGCGGCGGCTTTGTTGTTCAGTTGTAGGTATAGGCGGCTTTGTTTTAGGTATCAGGATTTTGTTAACTTTAGGTATACCGGGTGTCCCAAGACTATGGGACTTGCTTAATTATTCGTCGTCGGCAATTATTATTATTTTTTTTTATTTGACTCAAACATTTTACGTTCCTTTCTTTTAAGATACTTTGTTACTAGGAAGAATTATTATTTTTTGTCCATTCTTTCGATTGGCATCATAAAAATAGAGGTGGTTTTCTTTTCACATTTAAGTCGGTTCAATTCCCAGACGAAGCAAGTAATTCTTAGCAAATCTTTAAATGCAGAATTACTAACTTTTAAAAATAACACAAAGTCTTCTTTCAGCAAAATATCCCATCTACGATATTTAAGGTACTTTCCCTTGATGTCCCATGGTCTTGGGACGCCCTGTATATCCGAATTGCCGATCCCTGAAGATGGCGGTGGATGCTCACCCAATAAGCGGCCTGGGCGGTGCACTCCACCAATCCCAGCACGGCACCGGCCACGGTGCGCACGCAGCGCGCGAACTGCTGGTGCTCGGAGCGCTTCACTGCCGTCGCCATGCCCGACATGCCTTCACCTGCAGAATAATGCTGCTTTAAGAGGCCTTATTCCTTTTAAAATTTATTTTTATCATATTATGACAAATATACTGATAATTTCAACCAACTTTTTGAAGTGAATTATAGTTTCCCCCGAGTTCTAGGTAGTAACATAGCTACATCATGCTTTCATTGCGTGCAGTCGGAAATAAGTTGAAATAACTAATTTTCCGCGTGAATTTTATCAATTTCGAGTAGTTTTTGAAACAAAATTATCAATGAAAAATTCAAACTGTAGTTTTCAAATATACCAATACATGCCAATAGCCCTGTTCTAGGTAGTAACACAAATAATATGATAAGCAACATGTTTGATCATAGAAAAAAATGTCTGAAACAATCAGTATTTTAAAAGGAATAGGGCCTCTTAAGTTACAAATTATATTTAGGGCAAGAGCTGCCGACGTATATGTAATTTATTTCTCTTTAAAAAATTCATCCAGACTGTAGTAACATTTGCCGATTAAATAATGTTTCAAATGTTTATTAAATTGCTCTATCCGTGTGATGTTTTTTATAGTGTTTGGGATATGATTATATATTTTTATTAGCATATAATGTGGACTGTTAGAAACTAATCCATCCATACTAATATTATAAATGCGAAAGTGTGTCTGTCTGTCTGTTACCTCTTCGCGCCTCAACCGCTGAACCGACTTAGATGAAATTTGGTATGGAGATACTTTGAGACCCGGGAAAGGACATAGGATACTTTTCGTCCCGAATAAATTTAGTGTTCCCGTGGGATGAGCGGGTAACACCGCGGGGCACAGCTAGTATAATATAAACTACTTACTGAGAGCCTTGCTGTGGCCGACGCAGGCGTCGACATTAGCGAAGTATGACAGCTCGCTGACGGGCTGGGAGGGCGCGTCCAGCAGCACCCTGGAGCCCTCGATGCTGCGGATGGCGGCGGCGCACTCCTTCTGACCTGGCGCCGCCTCTGTGCACACGTCCACCTGGAAAAATTATAAACGTTACAGCCCGACACAAAAGAGTAGAAAACGGATGAAAAAGGAACTAAATTTTTTCATACAAAATTGTTACCATATTCAAGCACTTTACGTCAAAAATGTGACACTTGCGAAGGAAGTGGCGCCCTTATTTATTTTCTACTCTTTTGTGTCGCACTGTACATTTCTATTCACTTGACAGAGGATTCTACAGTATAAGTACATTACGTAACAAGGGTGGTAAACGAGGAATTACAAACGATGGTCTATTAGAAGCCCGAAGCCCAAGGCGACGGCTTTAATGACACAAGTTAGGAATTCATTTATCACCAGAGTCACGTACGACGTTTTTCATCACACTTGTCAATACCAAAATTACTTATGGCCCTAGGGCGTAATATACGATTTACCGCCCGCTTTTCTAGCATGTAAGCCCTTGTTTACGAGCAAGGTGTGACGAAAAATAAGTTACGTTAGGGAAGTTAGGTTCGTAATTAGTTCCAAAGTAAATAAAGTAGATAGGTTTCTATATGTTCAGAATGAAGCGAAAAATTAAAACGAATAATGGTTCAACCAGAGTTCGAAACTGCGACTCCAATGGCTTTCCGGGACCACTAAAACGAGACCACTGATGCGAGAGCCATTGAATTTTGGAACCAGTTGCTACTTGCATGCCGTGGGATGGCATCGTAGCGTACATTTGGTTTACGTTAGCAGACGTTACTGCTTTCATAAAAATAATAAAAATATTTCTGTAAAAAAAAAATAGTGACTAGATTTTATAACCGACTGTTCAATTGCTCACTTATACGATTCTAAGGAGCCTAAACTCGGTAGCATTGCTTTAATTATAGTGTTACTACTGTTTTATTATAGGCCACCTTCCGGCGCCATCATCAGAACAGCTCCATGATAGTAGCTACACGGTATTGTCATCAAAGCTAAGCATGCAAAATTTCAACTCAATCGGTTGAAGATATCTCCTTCAAAATTAAGTTACAATTTTCCATCCGAACATATGTAATATTTTACTAACTATTACACTTACCAGTTTATTGATGCTTTCAGTGACAGCGCGCGCGGCGGCCGCGAGCTGGTTCCTGGCATTAGGTCGTGTCAGCTCTTGGCTCACAGACTTGGCAACAGTTAGGAGTTTCGAAGAGTTGATGGTCACGGATTTCATGGAGTTCACCATCAGAGATTGGGTCTCACGGTCCTGTGAATAAACAAATAAATACATATTACAATTAATCTCGTTAAAATAATTGTAATCGAACTGTTTAGAAACAATTTGATTCTCTTTTGTTTTGGAATACATTAAAATTGTGGGAATGAAAATGTCTTTGATCAACTTCAAATCAGAACATAGCTGTCTACCCGTCCCTAGTGACTAAGGCATTTTTTGCCCCCCCACAAATGCAGTACTATTCTAGAAGACAGCATTTGTAGTTGACTTCAGTCTGTCCAGCTATCTCCATCCTAACGCCAAGGAGTCGGTTGAAGGCGTTTCCGAACTGCCTGGAGTTATCCTGGTGACTTTATCTCCTGGACATTTCTCCTGTAGCTGTGTTGAGACCTACAGCTGATAACTAACCTTTGTCTGACCAGCCATCTCCATCCCAACGCCAAGAAGTCGGTTGAAGGCATCGCCAAATTGCCTGGAGTTGTCTGCCAGAGATTCTGGTGACTCTATCCCCTGAACAACATCTGATGATGCTGTTTTGACATCTTATATCCGTTCATTAACCTCAGTCTATCCACATTTTCATCGCGACGCCTAACAGTCTATTGAAGGCGTCTCCAAACTGCCTGGAGTTGTCTGCCAGAGATTCTGGTGACTATATCCCCTGGACCACGTCTGATGATGCTATTTTGAGACCTTAACTAACCTCTGTTTGTCCAGCCATCTCCATCCCAACGCCAAGAAGTCTGTTGAAGGCGTCTCCGAACTGCCTGGAGTTGTCTGCTAAGGCAGCTGGTGACTCAATGCCCTGGACCACGTCTGATGATGCAGTATTAAGACCTATATCTTATAACTAACCTCTGTTTGTCCAGCCATTTCCATCCCAACGCCAAGAAGTCGGTTGAAGGCGTCTCCAAATTGCCTGGAGTTGTCTGCTAAGGCAGCTGGTGACTCAATCCCCTGGACCACGTCTGATGATGCTGTGTTGAGACCAACGGCGGCAGCGTTCAGTTCCGATTGCAGTTCACTGTGAGACAATTAATATAAAATTAAAAACTGTCTGGCATCGTAGCTCTCAAACGGCTGGACCAATTTGAATGCAATTTTTTTTTAAGCTTGTCCATCGGGGTTGTTCTTAACTATGTTTGGTGAAGTAGGACCAGTAGATTCCAAAATATGTATTCAGCTTTAATTGGACCAATGACAAGATCTCAGCCCATATTGAAGCTAAAACATCCAAATATTGTGGGTATGTTCATTTTTAGTAGCATTTTCTATATCACTCTTTGAATGAGGGTCTAATGATCAGGCATCGGATATTCGGATCGATATTAACCTAAAGTTGTCAAAATCCTATCGCTATATCACTCATACGTCAAACAAAGCCGCCTATTCCCACGACCGAAAAACAAAGCCGCCGCCAAAGTTTAGGTAAATAACGATCCGAATATCCGATGCCTGATCATTAGACCCTCATTCAAAGAGTGATATAATACTAATGATGACCAGCTACTCGTGTCAGTGGTGTTTTTTTTGCGGAGAATTCGAAAACTACAACTCTATGCAGCCATAGTTGTCGTAGATTTCGGTTATTTTATGCATTTTCTTATATTTCTTTACTTACAGTTTTTTTTTATTTAGGATGTACACGACGCAAATCTCTCTCGATCTCCTAATTTTCACATGTTAGAAATATGAAATGTTGTCAATAGGCTATTTGACTGATGTTGAATTCTACAGCGTACTGTAGTTATATGAATAAAATTGGCTAAATATTTCACGAAACAACGAAAAAAAAACCAGAAACATATATCCTTTTTGGAAATATGTGACTTCAAAGGTACGCAAATTTTATGATATTTTTTTTAATCCAAAATAAATTTTGCAAATGTGTTCAGAATCCTCATAATTTTACGAAACAATATGGCATGTATGGCATGTACGAAACAATATAGTATGACAACTATGAACTTAAACGCACTTTTCACGGTGAAAATGACAAATTTCTTAATTTTTCCATACAATTATTGGTACCTATACCGGCCTGTGACGTCACTAGCCTGACGCGTTTTGTATGGAGCGTTTTTAGCGCTACGTAGGAAAGTTGAACTTTGACGGTCATTTCTGACTTTTAGAGCAGTTTAAATGTAGTCACTCCCATATAGACATTTGATCACAATAAAAAATAGAATCGAGTGACATCCTCAAAAAAAATTAGTCAACATGCCTATTGTATTTAGGCCCTTACCCGTAGCTGCGGTCGCTTGGCGGGAACTCTCCCATGTTCAAAATGTTCAGGGTCTCGGAAATGTTCTCCATCGCCGCATGGAGTTCTGAATGCGATGGTACTGCTTCCAAACTCGTGTCAAGATTCTGCAGATAAACATTAACAAATAAGACATTTTGTTATATCTACACATTTTCTGCACACGTACAAAGTTTTCATTTTATTATAAGGGTCCAACTTAAAAAAATTGGGCAAGTGCGAGCCCGACTCGCGCATGAAGGGTTCCGTACCTATACATATATATAATCTATAACAAGTTTGTTGTATGGGAGCCCCCCTTAAATATTTATTTTATTTGATTTTTAGTATTTGTTGTTATAGCGGCAATAGAAATACATCATCTGTGAAAATTTCAACTGTCTAGCTATCACCGTTCTTGAGATACAGCCTGGTGACAGACGGACGGACGGACGGACGGACAGCGAAGTCTCAGTAATAGGGTCCCGTTTTTACTCTTTGGGTACGGAACCCTAAAAACAAACGAAAACATATTCATTTATCAATATTTTTGAGCCAGCGGTCCTGACTTCGAACCTCGACACGAGCAAACATTAGTAGTTTAGGTACCAATAGTTTAAGTTAGGTTTAATTAGATCATGAGTTTCTTAAGGTTTAGTTATATACTTTTTATTTCGTTTTGTTTTTAGGGTTCTGTACCCAAAGGGTAAAAACGGGACCCTATTACTGAGACTTCGCTGTCCGTCCGTCCGTCTCTCACCAGGCTGTATCTCAAGAACGGTGATAGCTAGACAGTTGAAATTTTCACAGATGATGTATTTCTATTGCCGCTATAACAACAAAAACTAAAAATAAAATAAAATAAATATTTAACGGGGGCTCCCATACAACAAACGGGATTGGTTGCGTTACCTTTGCACCTTATTTGTATGGAGCGCTATACATACCAGGTGCAAACTTACTTATCCATTTAAGGATGGAAATGTTTTTACGGAACCCTCGGTGCGTGAGTCCGATTCGCGCTTGACCGGTTTTTTTTTCTCTAATAAAGTGTATTTTAATATGTCCGAGACTCACGGTAGTTTTCTATGAGTTATATGTATATGTTATGAATGAGATATGTATATATGTTACCTGGGTCACGTCTCTGGCAATAGACACGATGGAAGCAATGTCCACGTGCTCGGATGTCGACAGGTATGTCTTGACAGTCTCCACAAGCGTCAGAGAAGAGTGGAGGACCTCTCGTCCGGTGGATGTTAATCTGTAGAATAATGGCTTAATTTAATTATTGAAACCTTATAATACTGTATTTGATGACAACTTAAATCCGCTACTCATTACAAAATGTCAAAATCTATTAGTATGAAGTTTCGATGAAGATACTGGCTTGTAAAGTCTTAAACATCAGTACTCAAATTACGTTTTCTTTATAGTTTTCGTCCAATTAAAAAATAGTATTATGTCCAAAAGTTAGTATACTCGGTGTAATCGCGTAGGGCTGCGGCCAGCGAGGCGGCGGCGGCGCCACAGCCGGCCGGCTCACACTCTAATGCTCACCTCGGAGTGTGTTCAGCGTTAGCGTGAGCGGCAGCCCTGACGCCCCCGGTGTACTCGCGTAAGGCTGCGGCCAGCGAGGCGGCGGCGGCGCCACAGCCGGCCGGCTCGCACTCTAATGCTCACCTCGGAGTGTGTTCAGCGTTAGCGTGAGCGGCAGCCCTGACGCCCCCGGTGTACTCGCGTAAGGCTGCGGCCAGCGAGGCGGCGGCGGCGCCACAGCCGGCCGGCTCACACTCTAATGCTCACCTCGGAGTGTGTTCAGCGTTAGCGTGAGCGGCAGCCCTGACGCCCCCGGTGTACTCGCGTAAGGCTGCGGCCAGCGAGGCGGCGGCGGCGCCACAGCCGGCCGGCTCACACTCTAATGCTCACCTCGGAGTGTGTTCAGCGTTAGCGTGAGCGGCAGCCCTGACGCCCCCGATGTACTCGCGTAAGGCTGCGGCCAGCGAGGCGGCGGCGGCGCCACAGCCGGCCGGCTCGCACTCTAATGCTCACCTCGGAGTGTGTTCAGCGTTAGCGTGAGCGGCAGCCCTGACGCCCCCGGTGTACTCGCGTAAGGCTGCGGCCAGCGAGGCGGCGGCGGCGCCACAGCCGGCCGGCTCACACTCTAATGCTCACCTCGGAGTGTGTTCAGCGTTAGCGTGAGCGGCAGCCCTGACGCCCCCGGTGTACTCGCGTAAGGCTGCGGCCAGCGAGGCGGCGGCGGCGCCACAGCCGGCCGGCTCACACTCTAATGCTCACCTCGGAGTGTGTTCAGCGTTAGCGTGAGCGGCAGCCCTGACGCCCCCGGTGTACTCGCGTAAGGCTGCGGCCAGCGAGGCGGCGGCGGCGCCACAGCCGGCCGGCTCACACTCTAATGCTCACCTCGGAGTGTGTTCAGCGTTAGCGTGAGCGGCAGCCCTGACGCCCCCGGTGTACTCGCGTAAGGCTGCGGCCAGCGAGGCGGCGGCGGCGCCACAGCCGGCCGGCTCACACTCTAATGCTCACCTCGGAGTGTGTTCAGCGTTAGCGTGAGCGGCAGCCCTGACGCCCCCGGTGTACTCGCGTAAGGCTGCGGCCAGCGAGGCGGCGGCGGCGCCACAGCCGGCCGGCTCACACTCTAATGCTCACCTCGGAGTGTGTTCAGCGTTAGCGTGAGCGGCAGCCCTGACGCCCCCGGTGTACTCGCGTAAGGCTGCGGCCAGCGAGGCGGCGGCGGCGCCACAGCCGGCCGGCTCACACTCTAATGCTCACCTCGGAGTGTGTTCAGCGTTAGCGTGAGCGGCAGCCCTGACGCCCCCGGTGTACTCGCGTAAGGCTGCGGCCAGCGAGGCGGCGGCGGCGCCACAGCCGGCCGGCTCACACTCTAATGCTCACCTCGGAGTGTGTTCAGCGTTAGCGTGAGCGGCAGCCCTGACGCCCCCGGTGTACTCGCGTAAGGCTGCGGCCAGCGAGGCGGCGGCGGCGCCACAGCCGGCCGGCTCACACTCTAATGCTCACCTCGGAGTGTGTTCAGCGTTAGCGTGAGCGGCAGCCCTGACGCCCCCGGTGTACTCGCGTAAGGCTGCGGCCAGCGAGGCGGCGGCGGCGCCACAGCCGGCCGGCTCACACTCTAATGCTCACCTCGGAGTGTGTTCAGCGTTAGCGTGAGCGGCAGCCCTGACGCCCCCGGTGTACTCGCGTAAGGCTGCGGCCAGCGAGGCGGCGGCGGCGCCACAGCCGGCCGGCTCACACTCTAATGCTCACCTCGGAGTGTGTTCAGCGTTAGCGTGAGCGGCAGCCCTGACGCCCCCGGTGTACTCGCGTAAGGCTGCGGCCAGCGAGGCGGCGGCGGCGCCACAGCCGGCCGGCTCACACTCTAATGCTCACCTCGGAGTGTGTTCAGCGTTAGCGTGAGCGGCAGCCCTGACGCCCCCGGTGTACTCGCGTAAGGCTGCGGCCAGCGAGGCGGCGGCGGCGCCACAGCCGGCCGGCTCGGCGCGGCGCGCGGCCGACACCAGCTGCGCGGTACTGCCCGCCGCCGCGCGGCTCGCGCTCTGCATCGTGGTGCGGGCCCATTCCGCCTGCAACAGAGACAATATTATTGTCTTTTTATAATTTGATCCCTATTTCTACTTCATAGATTTCGTCCTACTCTTGCCCTTATCCCATTTAATTGGGGTCGCGCGGCGCATTCTTTTTTCTTCCATTCTCCCCTATTATTCCTCATCTCACCATTTAATTCCTCCTTCTCCATATTCTCACATATTCTATCCATATTTTCTTCGGTATTGCTCCTCTTCTATTTCCCTACACATTCATCCTCAACGGTGTTTTCGTCATGTTGCTATTATCTTTACGCATCACGTGCCCATACCAACCTACTTCATGAATTTATCAGAAGCGTTTGACTGTGTTGAACACTTAATATTCTTAAACAACTTGTATTTCACCGCTGGAAATTTCGAGATAATGGAAGCAGTAGATATCAGAACTACTTTATGCCTCGAAAATCAAAACAGAACCTACTTATTCATCTGATGTTTGAAAATTTGATATGGCGTACCGCAAGGCAAACATATGGGACCTTTGTTATTATTACCTAAATTTAACCAATCTGCTAACGTAAACCAAATGTTTACTATGAAGCGAAAAATAAAAAAAATAATGGTTGTGGCCAGGGTTCGAACCTGCGTCTCCAACGGCTTTCCAGGCCAACACGAGCGTCCTACCTATTGGACCACTGAACCTGATGCGAGAGCCATTGAATCTTTCAACCAGTTGCTTCTGCATGCCTTAGGGAGGATCTACCGTAAAGATTCAGACTTTATGACCGGCACCATCGTCTCAAATTATGTTGAGAATCGATAGTAAAAATGAAATGAAAAAATAACAGAAATTGATTTATAATAATAAACTAACAGTGTAAATGTAAAACTCACGCTTTGTCCAGGTAGCGGCTTAAGGTCGAAGGCGCGAGCAGCCTCTTCCAGTTCATCCAACTCATCCTGCAGAGAGCGAATGATCTCCGCAGCGGCGTCCAGCTCCAAACCCTTGCAGGATATGCGGGCGCGGCTTACGGCAGACCTGGTGAACACAATCGTATTAAAGCAACAGTTACTAACAAAACAGAGATCTTCTTGATAAATTGAAATAAGTCAGTCAGGACTTGTCTTTGAGATGCCAAGACGACATTTGTCGCTATTGAGGTCAGTAATAGTTGTTATGCAAGGCTGCAAAGTTGTTATTTGGCGCGAGTGTTGAAATTGAAAGCTGAGTGAACGAAGGTATTTAAGATTAAGCCATGAGCGAAACGAATGGTTCAAAGATAGATTCCTGAGCGTAGCGAGGCTTCAAGACACGAGAAGCCAATAATTTTGCAACCGTGCGGAACGCACAACTATTTACCTCACTACGGCGAGGAAAATGCGAGATGCAAGAAAAATATAAAAATAATCATATTTAATTTTGGCCTCTATTTGCCATATAGAATTTAAGACATAAAACACTCAAATCCTAACCAAATAAACGAGACAAATTACAAATTGAGAATCACAACCATCGTGGTCGAAATTCAAATGACTTTTGAAAGAAAAAAAAAAAAGAAAGAAAAATGTTTATTCCATAAAAGCACACACAGACAGGTCATTACTGCATAACAGTGTTCTATTAATATATTACTTTTGCAAGCTAGCGAATAAAAACAGAATTTTGCACGCAATCTCGCGCTATAAACAGAGGTTTTCCAAGCGAGTGGGGTGAAAAGGTAATTTTTGGCGTTTAGGACAGTTTTTCAGCACTGAAAGGAGTAAATTATATAGAAGAGATATAAGTACCTCAAGTCTGCGCAGCTGGCGGTGAGCTGCTGCGTGGTGTGCGTGAGGTGTTTCGCGGTGGGCGCGTCCGCCACCGTCGGCAGCGCCGCGCGCGCAGCTTGGATGACATGGCCGCTTGGCTGTAGATAAATAACAAGTATTAATACTTTTGTGGAAGACCGCAAGCCAGATGGTCGGACGACATTAAAAAGACGGCAGGGCCGACCTGGAGTAGGATCGCCGCATCAAGATCAGCTTGGAAATCCATGCAAGAGGCATATGTCCAGCAGTGGACGCATATATGCTGAGAAGAAGAAGAATACTTTTGTGGATCGAATCCAAAATGATGAGATACGATAAGAGAGCTAAGGTTGTAGATATAGCTCAGACAGACAAACTTAAGTGGCAGTGGGCGGGGCACGTTGCATGTTGAACTGAAGGCCGTTAGGCAGAAATGTTCTTAGTGGCGACCGCGGACCGGAAGACGCAGCGTGGGAAGCTTCCCAACAAGGTTTGAGTAATTGTATACCTACAGTGATTTAGTCAATATTAAAGGGGTATGTCTAGCATCCTTAAAAATCAGCTGCTCAACATTTCAAACTCTATTTGTCAAAGATGCAATGAAATATCGTAATAATGTGCGTTATAACAGGCTTCAAAGTATCACGTTTCGAGCGGAACAACTCGAGAGAACTGTAATGGGATTTGATAAAAAAATTAAGGCCTAAGCCGGGAAGATTTTTCTACATGGCGTCTGTGTTCATGAACAGGCTAAACAGCTAGTTTTTTTGGATGATGTTATTTTTCATTTCATTGCATATGTTTGGGGAAAGCACTTTACATGCCTTAGCCCTGAAATGGGCTTGCCGGCTTCGTATCACTATCCGTCTATACCTACTCACCCGGCAATCCCTTCTTTCCCTTGCGTCTGTAGTAATGTTCTATTAATCAATATTAAGGAGAGTTATCCGAGTACAGACTCCGGCAATGACTAAAAATGGATCTGACAAGAAATAATCGTAAGTAGCGCTAATTTCGCATTACTACTCCGTTTAATCACGTCATGGGTAAAAAACGAAGCATTTAAATCTCTTCTAGTTACCTGAAGGAAAGCGTCAGCGCTAGCGATAAGGTCGAGTCTGGCGGCGGCGTGGTCCGGCCGCCGCTCGGCCACGTGCACCGCGTCCACGACGCGAGGAATGTGGGCAGACAGCACCTCACACTCTTGGAGCAAGGATTCCTGTAAACCAAATTCTTTAACACTTTCGACACCAACAACCCGGAGGCCGGGCGCTCGTAAACTTTGTTCAGATAACCAACCCGGTAGCCGGGGTTGATGCTATAAAAGTCGGCTCGGCCGGTTTCTGGGATATGTCTTATTTTTTTGTCTGGTTGCAAAAGTGTTAAATGTATACCCCGACAGGGTATTTTACGTCGCCATATTGCGGATTTTTGGTTGTATTTATTTATTTTACTGGCAACGAAAAAGTTTTTGGTAACTGACGTTGAAAGTCAGTGAATGTCAGTGCTGTAAACAAAGAGGAAACAAGACTAAATATTCCAAAAATTTCAAATAAATTTTGCATCTTTTGTCAAGGGCTAAGCTAAATAGCTAAATATAAGCTATAATAGGACACTTATTTTACATGAGAAAAACTTAACATGAAATTAAAACTACATACTATGTTGTATTCGTGTTTATAAAATTAAAGTAACATACTTTAATTTTACAATATCTTCAGTCGATAATCGATTTCTTTTAACATCTAAGATAACAAAAAGACTCGCGGGATTGTCGTATTCATATCCATGTTCAAATAAAGGACTTGAACCCCGAGAAATTGCATGCTGGATCCGATCACTGGTATATAACGTCAGCTACAGTCAGATTCTGTTTTAAACATCCATTTGACAGTTCTCTGTCGATGTTTGTAGTGATGTAGCAAAGACATATTGCTAGCCAAATCTAACGACAATGAATGGTTGATCGAAACACAGCTTTACAAACAAAACCACGTAGTACCTACGTAACTGTTTATGTCATGATTTGTGACGATCCAAATCAAAAGGGACCTTATGGCGGCATTTAGTTTCCGAGATAATCGATGTTTTGTGAAATGTGTCAGAAAATCGTATTTTTTTTTATGGCTCTAATAAAAAGAACGTTATTTTTACTATCTTTTCAATTAACTCACTTTTATATACGTCAATATATTATGGGTTTTAAATCCCTGTTAAGTTTAGTAGAAAAGGGACCTTATGGCGGGATGACTTAATTACACAATAAAATCATTTTGTTAAGATCCTTATTCATCAAAATCAGAATTAACAACTGGTTACGTACAGTCAATAAATAAGTATATCATTATTCCTTTTGCATTTCCGCATGGGAATAATGCAGAGGAAATAACTTTGCTGTTTGCAGACTGTACCATACGTAACAATGTAGATTGCATATTATGCATTTCAAAATATATATTTTGTGTTAACAAATATTATTATTACTTAAATACAAGAATAGAACCGATTTGCGACTGTCAGCAATTTCAAAGTGAATTGCTGGGTAGCCGCGTTCTTTTATCTTGCCACCGCCCGCTGTAGATCTCGTCCCATCGTTAATAGTAACAAAAACCGGTCAAGTGCGAGTCGGACTCGCGCACCGAGGGTTCCGTACAAATACTTTTCATCCTTAAGTGGTTAATTTAAGTTTGCACCTGGTATGTATAGCGCCCCATACAAATGAGGTGCAAAGTTAACGCAACCAATCCGTTTGTTGTATGGGAACCCCCCTAAAATATTTATTTTATTTTATTTTTAGTATTTGTTGTTATAGCGGCAATAAAAATACATCATCTGTGAAAATTTCAACTGTCTAGCTATCACCGTTCTTGAGATACAGCCTGGTGACAGACGGACGGACGGACGCACAGCGAAGTCTCAGTAATAGGGTCCCGTTTTTACCCTTTGGGTACGGAACCCTAAAAATGAGTTCGCTGCTTTGTGTGCATCACATAAGAAAGATATATTAAAGAAAATAGTCCTTTAAAATATAACAAACGAGCCTTATAGTCACTTTTGCTAAAGGCCGCCACAAGGGCCCTTTTATTAAATCTCTTCTTCTCACTAAAGTTTTTTAACGTTGATTTGAAATCTAACCGCTTAACAATTATATTTTTGCTCTTTAATATCGCTGTTAAATTAGTTGCAATTAAAATTACTGCGAAATTGCACTAAAATATTGATATTTCATGTTTTGATTACATAATTGAGTTTAGTGACCTCCATAAGGTCCCTTTTCTCTGAAGTATGGCGAAAATGATACCGTCTCTACGTAACTAAAAATTGTTAAAACTTTTAGATTTAAGGCAAATTATGTTTGTAAAGCTGATAATTATGTTGATATATGTAAACTTTACGACGTTATTATGAATACGTGTTAGAATTTTGCTTCAAGAGTCTATTTTTCATAAAATAATTGATATGAAGAAAAAAAATAAAAAAAAATGTTGCAATCTAGATATTTTAGTTTTATTTATATGTGACATTTCCCCAATAAATGTAGTCTACTAGAAAGTCAATAATAGCAAAAAATATCGTAGAATCTGGGAGTTAATGTGTTTTCAATCCATTATCGATAATTTGCACCTTGTTGTGTTTGGGCGTCACTAGCTCCTAAAGTAGGAAAGCTCTTGTACATATTATGTGATTTTCCGGTAGATTACATCATAGTCAATTGTAATATACCATCAGCTCCATAACTTCGCATTATAAGTTAGGTTTTTGGGACTCCAAACTTTAACTGTAATTTTCTCGAAACTGAAGATATCGATGGATCAACTTTAAAAAATTATAATAAAATAAATAAAAAAGCTAGGAGGTTGATTCGTGAAATATAGCTAGGTATATGCTTCTAGATTTCATTTCTGTAGATAACTCATTCCCGCCATAAGGTCCCTTTCCATGTGGACTACCACATTTATTATCGTTAAATACTTCAACGCCGTGATAAGCATAAATATAACATGAACTCAATTGTATCAAATAGAAAGTTAAAAACGTTAATAGATATGTACTTGAAAAACTACTATGTCATTGCTTGTTTTTATTATGAAATTCAATAGGTTGTGCATATTTACGCTATATTGGTCTAGGCATGTGTCAAATGTGTGCTTAAATAAAAATTAGACTATAGTGTCTGACGGAGTATGTATACTTGGTCTAACCTGTGAGTATTTGTTGGTGTTGTGTTGCGCGGCGTTCTGCGCAGAAGTTATTAGTTGAGTGGCGCTTGAGGCGGCGTGGCGGGCGGTTTCCTAAGAACAATAAAACGGTATTTCCATATTAAAAACAGAATCAATAAAAAGATTCTATAAAAACAATAACACTCAATTAGCAGTAATTTATGATTGAGTAGGGGAGGCATACTCTCGTACGTATCAGTAAATTCATTTGGTATTGAAATGAATACGCTATTTTTATCAAACTAGTAGTATTCGGACCTGTAGTCGCGCCATTTGCGAGCTGACGATATCTTGTCCCTGCGCGTAGTCGACAGTGATGTAGCGGAGCTCTTCGGCCGCTTTGCGTAGGTTCAGGGGAGAGGGAGTGAGAGAGGAGAGAGAGAGAGAGAGAGAGAGAGAGAGAGAGAGAGAGAGAGAGTTTGGAATTGAAATGAAATATGAGGTAAATATTATTCAAACTAGTAGTATTCGGACCTGCAGTCGCGCCATTTGCGAGCTGACGATGTCTTGTCCCTGCGCGTAGTCGACAGTGATGTATCGAAGTTCTTCGGCCGCTTTGCGTAGGTTCTCTTGCTTTTCGCGATCCTGTACAAAAAATATAGATTAATGATGTGCCGACCAAAAGTTTACAAAATTGCGTAACTTTCCACATGGAAATTTCTAAAATACCTATAGGAAATTTCCCAATTGCAATATACTTTTAGATTCGCTGAACGGGTATAACACCGCAGCAGGCGCTACTAAAATGATGATGAAAGATGGCAATAAAAGGCAACTAGTTCCAAGAATAGAGATGACATGATATCTAGTTATAGTTAAACCTGTGCTAACATCGGGGCACAGATACTAAAGTGATGCCGCAAATTCGATACAAAGTTCTGAATTAACACATAGACGGCTTTTTATTTTGAAATGATATAATTTATTCAGTAAGTAGGCCACCAGGGCACTTTTACAAGTCAGATTGTGAATCTACCGGCATTTCGCAAGAGACCGCTGTGGAGAAGAAAGCCGAATGAAACTCAACAGTAAGTAATTTTTTCGTAAATAATACTTATAACAATTACATCACATTACTGTTATAACTAATTATTACATGCATACACGTAAAGGAGATATTTAGATACGCCAAATCAATGTTAGGTAGAAATATTAACATATTTTTTAACGATCAATTTAAAAACATTTTCGAAACATTTAGTGTTCCCGTGGGACGCTCCACAGCTAGTGGTTTCTAAAGAACCTTCATTACGAATATGTTACCTGTGGCGAAGTGGCGCATTGCCGTGCCGCCTCCACCATCCTGGCGGTAGCGTCGGCCAGCAGCTTGGCCGCGGCCAGTAATTTGCGCTGGGCGTCCGAAGGCTGGCTCTCGGCCTCCGTCTAAAACAAACGATTTAATAAGAAATATGAATAAGTTTCTGTACAAAAAAACATTTTTGTGACAAGCTTTTATAGCCGACTGTACTTTTCTTTGGACATCCATCAATTGCTCACAGATCCCAAACTCGATATCATTGCTTTATTTATTACGGAGTTCCTCTGGCCACCTTCCAGCTTCGTCAGATCTGCTCCACGTCAGCATAATATTGCATTGTCACGGGATTTGAATATGCGTGCAAAATTTCAGCTCAATCGGAAACCGAAAAGTGGGTCAAATTTAACTTGCAAAATTCCATTACAACGGGACAGGTGAAAGTAAATAAGAGCTTGTAAAAATAAAAAAAGGGTATCGGTTGGAAATTCGAAACGTACAGTGCATTTTTGTATGAGTTGCTAAGAAAGTTCACTATCCATACGAACACCAACTTTGGACTTATTTTCCCTGACGATTCAGTCCCTATAAGACCTAAGTCTCTGAGGAGTTTCTCCCTTACCTTGATGTTGGTGATCAGGTGTGCGGTGGCCTGTCCCAGCAGACGCGCCTGGCGCACCATCTTCACTGAATTGCTGGCCTTCACCTCGCTCAGTTACAGTGAGTTAGAAAAAGAGGGCCATTGTTGCCCAAATGAAAGCAGACAGGTGCGTTTCTATACCTTGATGGCACATGAAACCACTAAAACCAAGGATCAGTGGAAAAGCGTCCTCTGGCTGGAGAATTGCTAAGATCAGATTAATGGAAGAAGCGTTATACACCAACTTTGGACTTCTTTTGCCTGATAATTCAATCCCTATAAGACCCTTAGGTAGACTTATCTCTAAGGAGTTTCCCTCACCTTGATGTTGGTGATCAGGTGAGCGGTGGCCTGCCCCAGCAGACGCGCCTGGCGCACCATCTTCACTGAATTGCTGGTCTCCACCTCGCTCAGTTACAGTGAGTTAGAAAAAGAGGGCCATTGTGGCCCAAATGAAAGCAGACAGGTGCGTCTCTATACCTTGATGGAATGTCAAACCACTTAAACTTAAAGGATTAGTCGAAAAGCATCCTCTGGCTGGAGAATTGCTAAGATCAGATTAATGGAAGAAGCGTTATACACCAACTTTGGACTTCTTTCGCCTGATAATTCAATCCCTATAAGACCCTTAGGTAGACTTATCTCTAAGGAGTATCTCCCTCACCTTGATTTTGGTGATCAGGTGAGCGGTGGCCTGTCCCAGCAGACGCGCCTGGTGCACCATCTCCGCTGGATCGCTGGCCTCCACCTCGCTTAGTTACAGTGAGTTAGACAAAGTTGGCTATTGCAGCCCAAATGAAAGCAGACAACTGCGTCTCTATACCTTGATGGAATGTCAAACCACTTAAACTAAAAGGATTAGTGGAAAAGCGTGCTCTAGCTGGTGAATTGCCATTGCCAAGGTGGCCTGTCCCAGCAGACGCGCCTGGCGCATCATCTACGCTGGATCGCTGGCCTCTATCTCGCTGGTTTACAGGGGGTTAGACCAAGAGGGGCATTGTGGCCCAAATGAAAGCCAGGAATCAATGGAAGAACTTTTGACTTTTTTCCCTGATCATTCAGACCCTAAAAGACCTAAGTCTCCAAGGAGTTTCCGTCACCTTGATGTTGGTGATCAGGTGTGCGGTGGCCTGTCCCAGCAGACGCGCCTGGCGCACCATCTCCGCTGGATCGCTGGCCTCCACCACGCGTTCGCTGGCGGTCATCACCGTCTCCACTGAACGCTCGGTTACAGTGGGCTGGACGCGGCGATCTATTGGCAAAGCAAAATCTTATTTATACTAAAACTAGCTTTTTACCGCGACTACGTCTGCGTGGAACTTGGAAGTATGGAAGCAACCTCGTACAACACGATAGATATCCACCTAATCACCTTAATTAATAAAAGGGATTATTAAAAGCGCCTAAGCAAATGTAAGAGCAATTGTGCTTTTGGTCTAATCATTACATTTCCTACAGGGTTATCAATGTCATCATGAATTACTTACTCACTTTTCAATCTTTTTAGGGATAATTTCCAGGATGAAAACTATACTATGTCCTTCCTCGGATCTTAAACTATCTCCATGCCAAATTTCATCAAAATCGATTCAGCGGTTTAAGCGTGAAGAGGTAACAGACAGACAGACACACTTTCGCATTTATAATATTAGTATGGATTCACCAACATGTCAGTCGGGAAAAATGTTCTTCAAGGATCCTTGAATATTCAGGTATAACTGGTCAAAAGTTTAATTTATTAATCTGTTTATATGAAATGTGGATACAAATATAGCCGAACAAGAGTCGGTCCGGTCCAGGGATAGTGGCGCTACAAACAGCTTTCATATGGCAATAATGTGCACACGACATATAATTGCAGTATTAAATGTCATTTTATATTAGTCGATTTGTCATTAAATTCAAAACATTGTTTACAGGAAAGCTGCTCAATCCTTCGTTCTTCTTGCGAAATAAATACTGAATCCTATTGAAAATTAAATTGCCTTCATAGTAAATAGTTTTGACTTTAGTATACAAAAATTACTTGAAATTTGCGGAATACTTAGTGTACACCAGTGTCATTCTTCTTATTTCTTTTCTTTACCGTAGACGGGTAAAAAGTAGCCTATAACCATCTTTGGGTGTCCAGCTATCCATGTACCAAAATTGGTTAAACTTTGTCCAGCCGTTTCGGCGTGATGCGAGGACAATGGAAATTATGACCAACAGATGACGCCAGGTTGGCATCGCGCCGCGCACCCATACAAAACAAATGACGATCCTGCACCACGCTATTAAGATTTTTCCTCTAATCATGACCTCTCTCCATAGAAAACTGATTTACAATACAAATCTAGTTTTATAATAGTACTAGCTTTTGCCCGCGACTACGTACGCGTGGCACTTGATAAAAGGGATTATTAAAAGCGCCTAAGCAGATGTAAGAGCAATTGTGCTTTTGGTCTAATAATTACTTTTCTTACAGGGTCACCGCATCCCAACAGAAATGTTCACTCACTTTTCAATCTTTTTAGGTATAATTTCCAGGATAAAAACTATCCTATGTCCTTCCTCGGATCTTGAACTATCTCTATGCCAAATTTCATCAAAATCGATTCAACGGTTTAAGCGTGAAGAGGTAACAGACAGACAGACACACTTTCGCATTTATAATATTAGTATGGATTAGTATGGATAGAAGTACTCACCAGTATGACAGTGCTGTAGTAATCTATCCAGCTCCTCAGTAACCCTCCTGGCAGCCTGGGTGAGCTGTTCCACGCCCTGCTGAGCGGCTGGCTCGGCGGCCCGGCAGCTGTCGACCAGTCGCTCGACTGCTCGAGCGACGAGTCTAGCTGCTGCCGTGAGTTGTTCGCGGCATTGAGGGTTGTGCAGCGTTGGGGCGACCACCTGGAGACAGATCAAAATAAAACAACAGGCTACTTGACCCATTTTTCAAATGCTTAATAAATATCTTACTACCACAAAAAAATTTAAAAATATTAAGCTAGAGCGCTCTACAAAATTTATTAATTTCAAATAGAATGGTTCAAATTAAAATTTCATGAACAGACAAAACTGCTGTCCGCCATTTTTGTCTTCAGCTTATCTGTGGCGTGACGTAGGTTATCCCGTAGGTTTCAAATGCAGAATAAAACTCATATTTTGAATTTCAACTTGTTCAGACATGTTCTACTTTTATAATTAATAATTTTTACGCTACCCCTTAATTGTGTGAGTAACACCTCAATATGTCGTTAATAAAGAAAAAAACTTGAACACACAGGTATTTAAACTAATGTCATTATAGTGCGGTTGCGATAGATTGGTTGTTGTTGTAATAATGATGTCACACATCTAAATGTATTTTTATCTAATTAACTGGAGTAGGCTATGGAGAACTCTGAATCGTGAAATTCCTTATATTGATAATATATTTAGAAAATAATAAAAGTAAACATGTCATAGAAAAAATGTTCAGTTGCCAATATCATGTTTTTGGACTATACTGACAGTTGCAAAATTGTTGCAATATAAATCTCTTGAAAATCCTCATATATTTATTAGTTGTCAGTCTGTACTTTTGAAGTCACATAATCATTGCCCTTTTTTCGTTTTTTATTTTATTAATTTTATGACATATTGGGCTTTGTTTATAGAATTATATCATACTGTATAATTCAACATCAGTCTACCCCTATTTCATCCCTAAATACCTTGGCACAAGCGACGAGTTGGCTGGTGGCCAGCGCGCAGTGCGTAGCCGCGGCAATGATGCTGTTCTGAAGCGGCTGGTCGTCGCGGCACTGAGCAGCGACGTTCTTGGCTTTGAGCACCAGCGCCGCTGTCGTGTTGGCCACAGCCTTAGCCAGCGAGAGGAGGATGTCCTGTTGGAGAAAATGAAGGTTAAAATGGCATTAAGCAGTCTGCTAGTATAGTAATATTTTTTTATTGTGCACACGAATTAATTTTTCTAGCATACAGCTGTTTTAACCAATGTCTTTTTACCTACCTTATATGTATGTAAACACTTTAATGCACATAAAACCAATATTGACAAAAACTCAGATACGTGTGTACAAAGGCGAACTTATATGGGATTTCTTCCAGTTAACCTTTGAGGCAAATTAGAGGGAAAACTAGACATACTTATAGAAGTGATAGACAAACGAACAAATAGGTAATATATGTCTTATGTCTTTTCAGAATTTGTTCTAGACAATACACAAAGGCGCAGAGCTGCCTACTGACCCGGCGGTCCTGGATTCGAAACCCAGCAAGGGAAAATATTCGTGTGATGAATCTCATTTATTTTGTTCCATCCATGATCCGATTTTCTATGTATTTAATAATATAGGTAATTATGTATATCGTCGTCTAGTGCCATACATAGTCCGACAGAGCTTCCTGTGGGACTAGATCGATTTGTGTGGGGTGGTCCAATATTTACTAAATACTAGCTGCGTCCCGCGGTGTTGCTCATCATAGCTCAAGTTTTTTGGAGTAAATACAGGTTAAAACCGGCTTGACGTTACGAGTCTTTCACCACTCGTCCCGAGGGAGTCGGGGCAGCGACCACTCCATTTAATTGAGTGTTCACGTGTTCATCCAGTGTGTCAGCTACTTCTTTACCAAGTTTAATAAAAATTGGTCCAGCCGTTTGAGCGTGAAGAAGTAACGAACATATAAACACACTCACACATTTTCGCCTTTATAATATTACTAGCGACCCGCCCCGGCTCCGCACACATATAACCTCGTGAGGCCCAATGTACCCCATAAAGTACAAAGTAACACTTGTAACTAAAGCCCAGACAGTTTAAAGAAAGAAAGAAAGTGTACTTTGTGAGGTACAGTGGGCGTTTAGGCCTAACTAACATGGTCCCACCGGAAGATCAGCGCTGGCTCTCGAGCTAGCATCTTGCTGAGGTGGGACCTTTTCGTGGCACAGCCATAAAAATAGTTGCTTATTGTTTTATTTTGTTTTATTTTCTTATAATGTCTGTCACACCTATTATGTAATTATGTTTTATGTCTCGTCACGAATAAATGTATTTCTTTCTTTCTTTCTTCTTTCTTTTCTAACTGTCGTTTTTGAGCTTGGGCCTCACGAGGATAAACCTTCCTCTTGAATCACTACATCTATTAAAAATCCACTTCAATATCCGTTGCGTAATTCAAAATAATGTGTTGCAGAAAGTTTTTTAATCTTATTTTGTTTTACATAATGTTACTTGACAGAACTATCGTTTGGGAGAATTAACTTTCGCATAGTATCCTTTAGTATACAATCACGCGTGAGTTTTTAGGGTTCCGTACCCAAAGGGTAAAAACGGGACCCTATTACCGAGACTTCGCTGTCCGTCCGTCCGTCTGTCACCAGGCTGTATCTCAAGAACGGTGATAGCTAGACAGTTGAAATTTTCACAGATGATGTATTTCTATTGCCGCTATAACAACAAATACTCAAAATAAAATAAAATAATTATTTAATATTGTTGTATGGGAGCCGTACCTACATATACATATATATATATATATAGGTACGGAACCCTTCATGCGCGAGTAGGACACACACTTGCCCAATTTTTGTAAGGTGTCGCAGTTCTAACCTAACTTACTTTTCTGACAGCCGTTCGTTTTTGTAGGAGCTTGCAGTTCTAACGTAATAACCCCGCTAAGATCGCTATTTAGCGATAAGACCGCCTGTTGTTTACATCTGCCTGTTATTTTAATGTATCTCATATTGTGATGTTTGAGGTGTGCAATAAAGAGTATTTGTATTGTATTGTAACCTAGATAACCTACATTTCTGCCAAGTATACCTTTATGCAAAATTACCATTCGATTAGTGTTTCAGCATGTCATGCGAAGTGTTTCTGCCAAATACTACTTATTATGCGAGATGACGGTAATCCGTCAGGTTTTATTTCGTTTTTATGCGACATGGATTTATTTGAGATTTGTGTCAACAGAAAAATACGATAAGAATTATGTTCCCATGGTCATCATCATCGACGACGTGGTTGGCCCAGTTTGTAGTGCATCTGCCTACTGGGCCGGCGGCCCTGGGTTCAAATCCCGGGAATGACAAACATTTGCGTGATGAACTCGAATATTTGTTCCTGGGTCATGGATGTTATCTATATAATGTACTAGCTTTTGCCCGCGCCTTCGTACGCGTAGAACTCGTTAACTGATGCTGACAATTAAAAAAAAAAAACAATTAGAGTTTCAGGTATTCAATGCTCGAATGGAATCTAGTTAGTATAGTTTAGTTCTGGGCTATTGAAACATCCTTTTTGAAGTAATTAATTGAATCAGGCGTTACTTTGCGGAAATCCATATTAATGAAAATAATAATATTGCTTTGCTATTCCGCGATATAATATCGTGCCAGTTAAATTTCTGCTAACCCGTTATACTTATTTGCGTATTTTTTCATAACCACGATAAGAAAAATGAATACGCAAATAAATATAACAAACCACCACCAAAATAACAGAACTTACAGGAGATGTTGACGGTCTGGAGTCCGACAACCGACCCGAGTCCGAGCCCGGGTCCGAGTTACTACGAATTTTTGCTAATCACTCTCAGTTGCATAATAGGGGTGGCCAGGTTATAAATATGGCCGACCAGTCTGGGCAGCTCATTCGGCTGTCGGACTCCAGACCGTCAACATCTCCTGATGATGCCTCGTAGAGGGGCGAAACACGTGTCGAGTAAGTTCTGTTATTTTGGTGGTGGTTTGTTATATTTATTTGCGTATTCATTTTTCTTATCGTGGTTATGAAAAAATACGCAAATAAGTATAACGGGTTAGCACAAATTTAACTGGCACGATATTATATCGCGGAATAGCAAAGCAATATTATTATTTTCATCCTTTTTGAATCTTTTTGGAGTTGCTAGGCTAAGTCCCATTCGATTCAATAAGTTATCCGAGGCTAAGTCTCATTCGATTCAATTAGCTATGCTCAGAAATGGCTCGAGATGGTGACGGTCAATAATTAGCTAATCAACTGACGAAGCAGGTATGTTTCTATTCACCAAAGAATTTTGTCACATTATGAAATTGGACCAAAATAATTATTAGTATAATGTATTTACATATTATGTATATCGTCGTTATAGCATAAATGAAAAAGTTTTTGATCATTGAACTTTGGACGTCACTAGGCGTCGTTATTTGCGACTGTGACGGTGCAAGGGTTAAACTATCTATTAAAGCCCACGATTCTTCAGATACATGTGATATATTCGAACCCGCATTACTGGTATACAGTCAAGGAAATTTAAATCATTTTCGCTCTTGTCAAATGTCTCTAAGGGTCGAAAAGGTACGCGCTTCAGTTTCCTTTACTGTACACTGTTATCACAAAACAGATAGGGACACGTCAAGCGGGTGGCACTCGCGCTCGCACTGGTCTGAACTGGTCCGAGATATCGTGTCCGTGAGCAATGTCTATGTGTGCGTTTGCTCGAGCGCGCTTATATGTAGATTGATTTCTGTACCTATCTGTTTTATGCTGTTACTCTGATAGTAATCCCTTTACAGATGTATTGAATAATATTCCATAGTACTTTGTCGGAAAAGTTCGTTTTAGCATGTTTTCTCTATAAACTTCGGTGAAAATGTTGAGATGGAAATATTTACGAGCTTATCCGACAAAATGCGATCGAAAACTATTATTCACTAATCAGCCCGTCTAGCTCAAATACTCTTCACGACTCTTGTCGCGTGATATAGCATCGTACGTCACTCTCTCACCGTACAGTGAAGAAAGAGAAAGGTAATATTTCTCGCTTGAGAAAGAGTCGCGAGTCACAGATGTGCTAGAGGAGCTGTATAGGGTGGATCAACTTTTTTCTTGATTGTGGTTAAACTTCTTAGAAAAGTCTTGATAATTTATACTAATTGATATTGTCAGGAGATACTCTACATAAGAATGGGATTATAACTGTAGCAATTACAATCTTTTTTTGTAAATATAACCGCTGAAATCGTAGTTTTAAATGTGGCCCAGGGGACATTACCAACGAGCAACCGAAAAAAGTTGATTTACCCATAAATTATAGGAATTATTCTTGTCACTACATTCACTTGTGATTGGACAGTTAGTGTTAAATAAAACCAAGTATTCTGATCAAGCAAATGTATTAACAAAAATAATTCAATATGGCGTGAAAGTGCTAAAAATAGTAAAAAATATAATAAAATAACCATCACCGGAACAAGAAAGCCGCTTTAGAAAGGGGACAAAAACTATTAGATAACTATTTCAAGGTATTTCTTTTAGATAAATATATTAGAAGTTATAGTCTATCAAGAATTCTAAGATCAAATTATGTCAAACTGGCACAACCTAAAAACAACCTTAAATTGACATGACAACCGCACACATTATGTGTGCGGTTGTTTGTACCTTGTACCAAAGTGACTTCATTTGATCTTAGAGATCGGACAAACTATACTAGAGATTTTTCACGTGGCAGAAGAATCATAAGCTATTGTATTGCTGTACCGCAGTCGGATATAAGTATCTTATAACCTGTGAGTAAATAAAAAAATGTTTTTTTTTTTTTTTTTTACGTTTGTAGGTATGCATGTCTCTTACGCTGCATAACGGATGGACGGATTTTAATATTGTTGGCACTCAAGTAGCGGTATTCAAGCCACAGATTATAAAATACTTTTTAACTACGGCAAAGCAAAAATATGGTTATGAACTTTTTCTTCCACTCGCCAATGTCTGTGATAAAATAAGACCACTGTTGGAAAAATTAAAAAATTACCATTAACAAGCAAAATTTCACCGTGGCAAATCCAGGGATATGTCTACCATTTAAGTTTGGCATCATAAATTGATGATAAAATGCAATTGAATGTAGTAGTAGTACATCAACTTACCCCTACCTAAAGCGGCCATTAATGTTAAAAAAAAAACCTTTCTGACAGTAAAAGCGTGACCATAACCATTTAAAATTAAGTTTTCAGTAAAAATTAATCATTAAAATTACTGTCAAAAATGTGACCAGGTAAATAACTTCTAGACCTCACAATTTTGTCTCTTAACACATAATTTAGGAGTAAAAAAAAAACAAAAACATTCAAACAGTGACTAAATATTGTGTAAAATACTGTAATATTATTGCATTTTTAAGAAGTTTTTTGAAAGTACATACTCCAAAATTAACGCAAGAGACAAAAATAGTGGGTCCAAAAGTTGATTTACGAATGTACAGGATAAAAACTTAATGAGTAACAAAAATAAATTATAAACAATGTAAAATGGTTACAAAATAAATAATTGTTTCAAAACCAAACCGTATAACAAATTAATAATTTAGCAAATTAAAAATGGCACTGTACAATGTTTGTTAAAAACACCAATACTTAACAAATTGTCAAAATTTTGACCTAGAACTACATCAGCGAGTTACTTGTACCAATATACCCAATAAATGCTTTTCTTTGTTTTTAGTAAATTTCATTAGTCATATATCTATAGACATTGGAATATTGAGAGTGACAGGTAGGGATTTCCATATCGATATTATTATTAATAACTACGCTGACTTTTTAATTATGATTGCATGCCTGTAAGGTGAAATTATGTACTGTAATTTATATTTAAGATCTATGTGACCATTTCAAGCAATAAATGATTATGATAAACTCGTTTACCCCTGCCCATAAGCTCCTGATGATGTATCGCGTACCGATTCGAAACATGTCGAATAATATTCGACTTCTACGACGTGAGTAAACCCATTTCGGATGTATTTTAATATGTATGAGACTCACAGTAGTTTTCTGTATGAAAATGAAATAAAACCATAGCATATTTCTGTCTGTATCTTTATCATTATTCTGAAATTAACTTTGAAACTTCATTCATCGTCGTATTTTTCTTCAGTCTGTATTTTAGAATTATTTTCTATGCTAGTGATAAAATAAACATTTCTCTCAAAATAATACTTACAAAAAATACAGACTTTCAAACGGTCAAAGGGAAAAACGTCGATAAGTGAATTTATCGACACAGCAACTCCCTACCAGTCACTCTCGAAAATCCGATGTCTGACCAATCACAATTCTAAGGTTAAGTACTTTTAATAATATTAATATTTTTGTTACGAAGATTTTAGTAACCCACAGATGTATTTTACATTAGCACCAAAAACAATAATACTGATAATTTTGTTAAATAACACCGAATAATACTTGTAAATGCCAATAACCATCATAATTTAATATAATTTTTAACAAAAAAAAAATAGTAAGATGAGACTAGATTAGTTAAGCACTTTAAAATAATGTTAACAAAACTATAAAATAACAATTAAAAATCAGGTAAATAATGGCTCGTGTGTGGCAAGACAGACTGAAGTCTTCAAAATGAACAAAAATATACAGAAGCGATAAATGATCACAACACCGTTACATGACCGTATTTTTTAAATTCTTGTTTTATTTTTTAATGCTATATACCTTTTTGATATAAAAATAAAGTAACCTGTCAAAAGGAACATTAAAAAAATAAAACTTGGTGAAAAAAACATTAAGAGCTGCAGTTTTTAGATCCTTGTACGACCATCGGAAAAATGTCTTCCGAAAACTGTACTTATTTTATGCATTTGATATATTTTGTCATAAGCATGGTTTCTACAGTACAGATTAAAAAAATACTAACTTCGTCGGTCATGTCACGATGTTGTATTTACTTCAATATACAGTCTAAAATACTTTGTCATGCTAAAAATACGTCAAAATTTCTTATTACTACGTCATTTTGGCAGTCTTTTCCCTTCAACTTTCGTCTTTTAGCAATAAAGTGATTGAAGGTTTTGAATTGAGGACCAAAGTTGCTCGTAAAAAGCGAAAGGAAAATGACAGCGTATTGTAAAAATGAATCCGATAAAAACCCTTACCATTACCACCCTTCCAAAATGGTATTAAGAAAAACATAATGTTAAAATTGTAAGTCGAAAGTAATGTTTTTGTCTAATATAAATCCTAACAAAAAAAAATACAACGCAATACAATGACTTATTGCAATTGTTGAAAAAAATAATCTCTAAGTATGAGCGTTTAGAATAATTGTAATTATATTATGCTAAAAAGATAAGGGCCACGTAACTTTTCATACCGATTTTAAACTCCTTAAATATATATCTTAAATAAGGAAAAAAAATTTGGGAATTGAAATTACGTAGTTGTAACTAACTCACTATTTTGATATTCTTTATCGCTTATATTTCGAAAATTGTATACGAAATGACAAATTTTTGTGAAGTGTTCAACGTTTAAGCCGACTAGAGCTTATTATGGGGCTAGATTGATTTGTGTGAGGTTGAGGTCCTATATTTATTTATTTAAGTGGCCTTATTCTCTTTTGAGCAGTATATGATAGAAGTAAGGGGTTTTACCAGATTCAGCAAAGGACAAATAACTACAGCTACGTATAAGAAATAAAAAATAGCGATTCAATATTGTGAAAATGTGATGACAATGACTATTTCCTATTGTGAAATAATGATGTCATTTGATAGCTTTTCTAATAAGTACAAAAAGAAAAATATTCAGAAATCAGATTAATGATTGTTTAGTAAATATGTCGTGTTCATTCTTCAATACATAACATATGCTCTCGTCTACAATCTGAATGTAGTCTGAGGCATCTGTCCAATACAAACGAGTGTGTAAAACTGTCATTTCGTTTTAGTAACGAAAGGTTGTTTGGAACTCAAGGGATTATTTGGTACTGTTACAGCTGAACACTACTCGAGAAGTTGACCGATAGGGTTCGCGCCGAGAATATACTAGCAACACTGCGTTCTGTCAGATAGACTACCCGCCATGATGGCGAATATCTTCATTAGATCAATGGTCGATTTTGTTGTGAATCAATTATATTATAGTCGTTGCGCTTACCAAATCTGATATGTGCATCAACTGTTTTAATAACATTAATGTCTTAGTAATTGCACAGAAGGTGATATTTCTATTAATTAAAATCTTACACGTATCAGTTTTGGTAAGCGCAACGGTGCTGTGTTAATTATTATTCAAGTATTCAGTGCATTCATCATTGAATAGTACTAAGCAAAAACATGCTGCATTTTTTTACCATTGGAATATTACGAATATACCTACATGTTTTTGAGTTATATTTGTTCCAGCCATTGTGATAGGAATATGTATTAGGCCTTAAACCCCCTAATTTTTTTTAAATTACCAAATAGCCCCCTGGGTTCCACATAGCTTCACCTTATGGTAGAATAAGACACGACTATATAACTGATACGATACATATATAGTCCCTATGGACTCATCTCATACATCCTGCAAGCCACTCACTTTTCCGGACCACAATGCAACTTTAGATATAAAACAGTTATAAAATGAACTCGCCTCCAATGTTTTTACGCAATTTTAAACAACATTTGATGATGCTATGATTACCAAAGACTCATTATAAATAAATAATAAAAAAAAAACATGTTATCTATACATAAATAAAGGAAAAGTCCTGACTAACGACTGACTCATCAATGCAGAGCCGAAACTGAAATTAGGAACATGTTTTTACAGTACGTCAAGTATAGGACGCAGGCAAGGAATATTTTCACCTAAGGAGATAAAATTGGGGTTGAAAATTTGTATGGAAATTGTAAAAAACTCGAGTGTCCGATATGCAATATAGTGTACAGACTATATCTAGATGTAAAAAAATAACTTAAGCATTTTTGAAAATTCATCCCTAAAAAGGGTTTTAACAGGAGGTGAAAATTTGTATGAGAAACGAGTTGTGTTATACTACTTTTAGTTATGGTTATAGTTAATAAACCTTTAGTAAAACATAGCAACATCAAATTTAGCTTAGACTTAGGCATATTCATTTCAAATTGTTCGTTACTTCGACATCATCTCAAAGCATTTCCCATCTTCATCGTTCGTCTCACACACGTCTTTAGAAACAAAACATTGAACCAACAGCGCAAAGAACGCGGCCAACAGAGCTAAAAACAACAATATATTCAACCAGTTCTCCCTCCAAATAGTCTTCAATTCCAACTCTAGACAAACGCACTTCGGACAGCACTTCTGCTGAGTCCTTGGGCATTTTCTTTTGCAATACTGACAGAAACCTTTAAGGCAATCCGTAGTCACATTGCGAAACGTAGGATTGTAGAATATGTGTATTTCAGTTTTCCCTTTTTTATCACCGTCTAACTGTACGGTAGTTTCGCGATCTCTCATCTCACTTGTGTAATATTTCTCGCTCTTTTTAACGAAAGTCTCTAAATCGTCTCTTTTCTTTTTATTAATTTCGTTCTTAGTGAAGCTGGCTTCGGCTTTTTCCATAAAAGTTTCCGTTGTAGTCAGAACGCGGTTATATTTCTCTAAGTTGTTCAGAAGTTTCATGTTAAGTCCCCCTACGACTCTGACGTCAGGCCCTGACTTAGTGACGTCATTGCGAATGCTATGACACTCAATTTTGGCGCCATTTTGCTTATTTATCTGCTCATTAATTCTATTCTTACTATCAACATTGTCTGACAGAAAGAATCTCTCTCGTAAAATATCATTCTTAGATTTCGCATTAACTGTAGGATCAAAGTTGATATTAACGTAATCATGATTCGAGAAATCTTTCTTGAAATTGTAAATCTTATCCGAAACAGTTTTAGGATACAGTTTAGGGCTATCGCTAACTTTATCCGCAACTTTATCCCCAAGAAGATTAACATTATCATAACCATCCATCCCTTCCAAATAGCCTTCGCAATTATTGAGAATCGTCTCAAAATCGCTGCCTCTCAAACTATCATCCTTCTCTTTCACATTATCATCATTAATAGTAACTAACTTCCCATCTTTGAACACCGCATTGCAATAATCCAAACTCCTATAATAATCAGAGTCACTTTCCTCCTGTATAACGTCCAGAACATTCCAATGCCTAGTATCTATATCTTCGTATATACCATCGTCATTGAACGTGCGTTCGTCCGATTCTTTCTCGCCGAAGAAGACTTTGTAGAAGTTGTCGTAGCAGTAGTGGAGTTTGCGGTAGAAGATGGAGTTCTTTACCTGTGTCTCCTTGTCGAGTTCTGTTTCCTCGCCGATGGTGTGCAGGACCGAGGTGGACGCTTCTCCTACGCGTGAGGCGGCGTTCAGGAGGCTCTGGCGTGGCTGGAAAATCAAATAAGATTTGTTTAAGTTTTAACTCATACCTGTATGGACACTATATGGATTTATCAGTGGTGGGATGTGAATGTCATAATCCTGAAGCGGAACTAGCTCAATTTTCTTTAATTAGAAGTTTCGTACAGTTATTGTGGTAGAAATTGTATCCTGTGCTCATATCGACTCTTAGTTTTGATAATTGTAGTAGAAGTAGAGATTGCCGAATACGAATATTCGGGCGAACATTCGGTTGCGCTGAATCGGTAGAAACAGGTTTCGACAGGACTGCGCTCCGCGCTCTGCACATATTTCGAACTCACGCGCTTGTTTACGTTATCGTGTTTGTTTACGTTTTAGCGGTTTAATTACCTCTGGTTTTTCTTACTTAAGCTACGGTATTTTCGCAAAATAAATGTATTTATCATTCTGACGACCAGCATTCATAATTTTGTCAGTTTAATTTTAGCCTTATGACAAATAGTTAACAGTTAATTATTAAGTAATTGAAGTTTTTGGAAGTTGCTTTGAATGCTGAAATAGGATCTCATTCCGACGAATTACGAAACAACCTACACTCGCTATTACTTTGTTTATTCGGTAAATATTCGGTAATGTAACCGAACTATTCGGCCAAATACGAACATATACGTTTTCTATACATGTTTGTTGTATTGGCGCAGTCGGTAGGATCAAGATATCAATACCTCCTTGGTCTCGGGTTCCGCGGCCTTGAGCAGGTCGCTGAAGGCGGAGCACAGCTTCCTGGTGGCGTCGAGCAGCCGGTCGCCGTTATCATCGTCCTCCATCAGGGCGGCGATCATTTGGACGCCTGCGCAATATAATTCGTTACAAGATTCATACAATACTAGGTCGATGCAGAGTCAGCCACCGGCTAAGCTTGCACCATAGATTGGAGCGGAGTATTTTTTTTTTTTTTCGGAATTTTCTCTTCGTCACGACCTAGCGAAATTTAATTTGTGCATTTTAAAACAAAAATTTCTAAAATCGGTTGAGAACTCGCTGGGATCTGCGCATTGTTACGAAGTCATTCGAGTCGATCCATGGGAGCTTCGCTCCAACCATGGGAGCTTCGTTCCAAAAAAACCGTAGTTCAAAATCAAAATGTTTATTCTTTAGATGGTCTGTACTCTGGATCTACCGGCATTCCATAAGAGGACTGCTGTTGAGAAGAAAGCCGAAAGAAACTCAACAGTGAGTATTTTTTTCGTAAATTATATTTAATAAATTTATACAATTATATTGTAACTAGGTAATTAATACATATAGAAGAGATGTGCATGTGGGTGAATCAACTTAAGTGCACCTTGTTGCTATGATTACGCAAAATTTGTCCCTCGGACAACCTAAGCATTTTTCTATGAAACAGTATGAAAATGTCACTTGGACAACGGGGACAGAGTAAACAACACAAAAAAGTTGATTCACCCATATAGTAAGTTTCGTGCGTTAGTTTATATAAATAAGATAACACTGACCTTTAGTCATCTCAGGCAGATTACTGGTGATAGTGGTGATTGCGGCTCCGACTGCTGTATGGTCCACCTCCTCCGTGGTTCCTGATAAATTAACACACATATTTATATCAATTTCAAGAGAAACAGAAACATTTGATCGTATCTTATCCAAAACAAATATTTTATTTTATCATCATCATCTTTCCTTTGCCCATATCCCATTTATTTGGGGTCGGCGCAGCATGTTTTCTTCCTCCATTCTTCCCTATTACTCTTCATCTCGTCGTTTATTTCCTTCTTATTCAAATCATCTTTCACACAATCCAGACTAAGGAAAAGATAGTTTTAATTTGGCGTAAATCTAACTAGTTTTAAGTTTTTGCTTATATGTATTTATGTTCACAGTGCCTTGGTTTTACTGTAATGCTGTGTAACTTATTTGAATAATAAATAAATAAATATAGAGCCGACGGTCCTGGGTTCAAATCCCGGCATGGACCTATATTTGTGTAACGAACTCGAATATTTGTTCCTGTTTTACATAGAAAACTATCGTGAGTGTCAGACATATTAAAATACTTAAACGGGTGAACGGGCGGATGGTGTCCTGATGATGTATCGCGTACCGATTCGAAACATGTCGAGCGTTATTCGACTTCTACGACGTGAGTAAACCCGTTAAGTATTCTAATATTTGTTCCTGTGTCATGGATGTTATCTATATATTATGTATACCGTCGTATAATACCCATAGTACAAGCTTTGCATAATTTAGTACTAGGTTGATTAAGTTGTTGGTTTATTTGTGTTTAAGACGAAAACTGGCAAGAACCTGCGCAGGATCGGGACAAGTGGCGTACTCTCGTTTCGGAGGCTAAGATCCTGTTTGGGTCACTGAGCCAAAATAGTTAGTTAGTTAGGTTGATTTGTGTAAGATTGTCCTTTATTATTTATTATTATTTTATATCCGTCCTCATTCATGCTTAACATAATACTTCATCATCAGCCTGTCAGTCCACTGCTGGACATAGGCCTCTCCCATGGCACGCCACCGAGCTCGATTTTCAGCTCTCGTCCTCCAGTTACTACCCGCTGTCCTACGAATGTCGTCGGTCCACCTTGTTACAGGGCGCCCTACACTACGTTTACCGATTTACGTTTACATAATGCTTAACGTGATTTTATTTTCTCGTATCAAATCTAAACATCGTACAGAGGTGTAGCGTACTTACCGGATGTAAGGGTGACCACTTGTGCGGTGGCAGCGTTCATGGCGGCGATCTGTGACGTCACAACCTGCTTGCTCGTGTCCATGGTCACCTGCTTCCATTTGACTGAAGCCGCGTCCTGGCCTAGGCTTGGCAGGCTTGCCTGGAAAATAGATGACATTCAGCACCTTATTTCGGACACAGGAGGTACGGCAAATGACAGGTCCCGTGACACAGAGGACAGTCGTGATAAAAATTCTTAGTGTTCATAGTTTACATTATTGGTATTGCCAGGAATTATTGGTATTGGCAGGTATTGGTATTGCATTATTGGTATTATTGGTATACCCTACAATGTAGCAATTACAATGTTTTTGGTTAATATAACCCCGAAAATCGAAGTCTCAATTAGTGACCCAAAAGCCGTCGCTATGGCATTGAACAGCAGTTTTTTAAGTAACATTTTTTTTCTATCCGTATAGTTATATAACGATTATATAGTTATATAACGACGTCGACATTGTGCGCCTTTTAAAATACGCGATCAATTTATCATTTCACGTTTTATATTATTTGGAAGTTCCAAATACAATAATAATAGTTAGTACAGAAAAAGTACTTTTATATATTTATTATCTATAAAAACATTCGTTTGGACTTATGCTTAGATCCCTTTAATTGTCTTACCCTGCTCAGTCCCTGTTCGGTTTGCTTGATAATCTCCCGTCCGCTTGTAATGGTTGACAACAGCGCCCTCTGCGGCTCGCTCATTATAGACGTCACTTTGGTCTGCTGCACTTGCGATGCCTGGAAATTATTCTTCTATTAATATATTGCAGTCGAAGCTACTTGTCAGCTAATGCAAATCGATACCTTAGAACACAATCGTACAAAGTTTTCGGAAAAAGCCGTTGCAATTAGGACGATAGTGCACAACTGTATGTTTTAATTGGCAAAAAAATGAAATTAGTACGAGTGTGAACTAAGGTATCGAAATAAAGATAGGGCATGACATAGGAGTATATTGAAAGTAGCCACAGTCCATAACTTCATATGCCATAGTTGATTTGATGTTTCTTTTTGTAGATACTAAAACTATTTATTATTTAAGCCAGGTTTGTTTCACAAAACATGCTTAAAATTTTACATTGACTATTCGCGTGGATCAACTTTTTCTTGTTGTTATTCTGTCTCGTCACCCAGGAGACAATGGTGATTAAACTTCTTAGAAAAGTGTTGATAATTTATAATATTGGTATTTTCAAAAGATAATTCTCAATAAGAATGGGCTTATAACTGCTGCAATTAGAACATTTTTGTTGAATATTGCCGCCGAAAATCGTAGTTTTAAAGAGTTACCCAGGGGACATCAGACATCACCATGGCAACGAGCAACAAAAAAAAGTTGATGGACCCAATCACACTAATATTATAAATTCCGAAGTTTGTGCGTGTGTTTGTTTGTTATTTCTTCACGCTCAAACGGCTGGACCAATTTTGATAAAATTTGGTATGGAGGTAGCTGACATCCTGGGTTAACATATAGGCTAGTTTTTATTCCGAAAAAGTGTTCCCGTGCGATGAGCGAGTAACACCGCGGGGCGCAACTAGTTGATCGTAATTATTTCCAACGATAAATTATGGCATATGTTTTTATAGATTTGATTTGAAATGTATAAATATGAATGTTAGTATGTACCTACACAGCCTATCTCGTAGACTAAGCAGTCCAAGGTTAATGCATGGAACAAACGAGAAAAAAATGTTAGTGATATTTCATTTTCATACAAGTATTGTTAACAGTAGGTAGTTCTAAAGGTACAAGGCATTGACGCATTAAACGAGCACAAAGTCGATAAATTTGTAATCAAAAGTTAAGAGGCCTTATTCCTTTTATAAATATTTTTTTTTCATATTTTGTCAAATATTTTGATAACTTCAACCAACTTTTTTAACTCAATAATACTTTTCCCCGAGTTTTAGATAATAACATAGGTAATAACCGTCGCCCATAGACACCTGCGACACCAGAGGAGTCACAAGTGCGTTGCCGGCCTTAAAATGTAGAAAAAGATATTTTCTTCGGTTTCCGCGACTGTCACACATTTAAATAAAACAATTTAAACGGATTATATCGCGTATATTAATTATTTGAGCCTCCCTGAATTTCAGTACCTTTACAGATACCGTTGTCAAAGGTTGACAATCCGTTTAAATTGTTTTATTTAAATGTAGAAAAAGCATAAACATAAAATAATAACGCACAGCTGGCGGGGTGTGTCCAGTGATGACCTGCCCGGACACGGTTGTCTGCTGGGCGCCCGTCATGTGGCCCACTGCGAACGACTTGGCGCCTAGATGTACAAAATAAACAAAAACTAAGCAAAAAAAACAAAAGAAAATATGAGCATAGTGCTATACATAGTTCAGCGTGTACTAAATAAAATAAATACTCATATGACTTCCATAGAACTAGAGCTGGATAAGTAATACAACTTTTAGCTTGTGATGTCATAGTATTCTGTATTTTTCGATATACGATTTTTGGACGTTTTTATTTATAGCTACGCATAAAACATATCTAAAAAATATATAAAAAAATTGTATTTCTCGCTATAACGCCAACTTCTGTCATGGCGTCACTATGACGCCTCCTCCTGCTACATGACATGTAAAAGTGCCCTTGGGCCTAATTGCAAAATAAAGTTCATTATTTCATTAAACAACAACATTGACTTTGGTACAAGCCGCTCTGTAGCAAATCTTGTTACTTAGTCAATGTCAATATATTACGAGGAGTGTGACATCGCTGTTATTGCTGCTCGTGGTCACTTGACAACAAAGGTGAAATTTTTATTAAAAAAAATCATAATGATAAATATATTAATCATAAAAAGATGATGAGTGAGATGTTTACACTCCTATTGTAAATATAGTAATAAAGGAAAAATATTTCATAAAACAAACAATATAGTTCACGAGCTCTTACAATAACCCTTAAGTTTCCCCTGATAAACGTTTAATCGAATGTTTTATTTCATCAACGTATCATTTCATCGATTTTTTTTCCTCTAAACCGAAAAATACATTTGTTATAAAATAAACCTAACTTATGGGATGACATATTCAGAATTTATGAAATGCGGGAAATTCTATGAAACATTTGTCTATAAAAGAAGGACCTATTTCAATAGCTCACTGTAAGGCAATAAAGAACAAACAGTAAGTTACCGTACCTTCAGCGCCTGGTCTCATGACTGCTGGCTTCGCGACGGATTCCGTGTTGACTTTGCCGGACTTGAAAGTGTCGTGTTGGATAATATTCGCCCTGAAGACAAGAATATACAACATAAAAGGTCATTCAATGGTTTTGTATTAAAACATGATTGTTTGGCTTCAATTTACTGATGACAAGGTTCCAAAACATGTGAGGTTTCATTAGAGAGACCAAATAAAACGCCAACAATATAACGCCACCGAGCATATTAATGCCCGAGCGGGATCAGTATTTTAATAGTACATTGTGTCATAAGGTACTGACGACGCGTTTGGCTCGGTTTGTAGACACCTGCCTACTGAGCGGCGGTCCCGGGTTCGAATCCCGGCCGGGGCAAATATTTGTGTGATGAACTCGAATATTTGTACTTATTTTTTATTAAAGCAGTAACGTCTGCTAACGTAAACTAAATGTTTACAAATGAAGCGAAAATTGAAAATTTTTTTAATGATTCGGACAGGATTCGAGCCTGCGTTTGCAAGCCGTTGGAAACGCAGGTTCGAATCCTGTCCGAATCATTAAATTTTTCAATTTTCGCTTCATTTGTAAACATCGAATATTTGTACTTGGGTCATGGTTGTTCTATGTATCTAAGTATACATTTATTTATATTAGTACGTATATCGTCGTCTAGTACCCATAACACAAGCCTTCTTGAGCTTAATTTGGGATTAAGTAGATCGATTTGTGTGAGGTTGTCCGATATTTATTATTTATTATTATTTATTATAAGGGTGGTGAAGGGGAATACTAACGAAGTTCTATTAGAAGGCTTTTAATGGCCCGGGTTTGTATTCCCCTTACTGCCCGTCATACGCACAATGATTTTCATCACATTTGGGAGGAAATATAAAATGAGTAAGTGACACACCGGAGAAAGCGGAACACTGAAATATTTTATCCGTACTAACTTTAATAATTCACAGTTTTTTTTTAAGTTTTTTACCTAGAACTGTTTAGACACTATGTCACACATCCTAGGGTATGGCTAATGCATTTTAAACACATGACGCAGAGGGCGCTCCAGTAGCGTAGAATTATGGAATGAAGGATTTGGTGTGATTGAAGTAACGATGTGATAGCTCAGTTGGGAGAGCACTGCGCCGGAAGTGTAGGATCGCAGGTTCTAGTCCTGCGTACATAGCACAGTGATCACAGACCACCCCCTCTAGACGGAGCATGTAAGTCACATGTAAGGCGACCCGCGCGCACCAACGATATGGTACGGCAGAACATTAAAGTATCAACACGGCGGCCACCGTTTAGTTGCGTCCATGTTTATGAGGTCTCTCTACACCACTGAACACTACAATTTACCATGTTATTTATTTAATTTCTTTTTTCGTTGACGTACGCATGGATCATAAACATGGACGCAACTAAACGGTGGCCGCCGTGTTGATACTGTAATGTTCTGCCGTACCATATCGTTGGTGCGCGCGGGTCGCCTCACATGCTCCGTCTAGTGGGGTTGTCTGTGGCAGCGACTCACTTGTGCGGCGACACGGTGTCCTCCAGCATGGCGGACCCCTCGTCCCCCTCGATGCCGAGGTGGTCGCGCGCGCGGCGCTTGCGCACGATGATGTCGATGTAGCCCGCGATCACTTGCAGGATCTGTTCCGCTTCCGTTGTTTGGACCGAGTAGTATTGGTCGCTGTGGACAAAGAGAAATTAATTTAACTAAGAAAGAAAGAAAGAAAGAAAGAAATACATTTATTCGTGACGAGACACAAAACATAATTACATAAAAGGTGTGACAGAAACAATAATAAAATAAAATAAAATAAAACAATATGCAACTATTTTTATGGCTGTGCCACGAAACGGTCCCACCTCAGCAAGGTGCTAGCTCGAGAGCCAGCGCTGATCTTCCGGTGGGACCATAGGTGGCGCCACGGAAAGCTGCACGCACGAGCTCTAATCGCGTTTAGGATGCGTGAACCTGAACGCACACAAGCGCTGTCAGTGTCACGTCAAATGTCAATTCGAGAGGCATAACCTAAACTAAATAAAAAATGCGATGTTTGCGTCGTGAGCACAGCTCTAAAATAAGACAAAAAAAGAATACCTAACATTATATAAACGGACAAGAAACAAGAAAAACTATAAAATACCAGAATGACAACACAATAACAAAATACAATTAAACAATGTTGCCAAAAGTACTAACTGATAACTACTGAATTAAGTGAACTCAACTACTAAAATACTACGAGTATTAACACTTTTAACAAAGGGAATATGGATAAAACAAAACAAAAATGACGCCAACACACAAATGGGACATAAAACTAAGGTACTTATGATATTCAAATATAATTTTTACCCATAAAAAATAGCAAATAAGGTAGGTACTAGCATTAAAAACAGCTCGTATCTAGTCTCAAAGTTCCTTGTTTTTGTTGATGTTCAAAAATAAATTTCGTAAGTTTAAGTTTAAAATTAGTGTAACTTTGCAGGTTCCGTATTGGTGGAGGGATGTTATTCCAACATTTTAACTAACGTCTTAACCCTTTGAGCGCCAAGCGGCAAAGCAATTCACCGTACCACTGCCACTGACGCCAAACCAAAAAAAAAGTGCTCCAAAATCAACAGAGATTGAAAAACACAGATAGTGGTATGAATTAGCATGTTTTTGACCATTGAAATTTTTGACGTCAATAGGCGTCGTTGGCGTCAGTGGCACGAATTCCCGATGACGTAATTTGCCGTCTTTGGCGGTCAAAGGGTTAAGAAACCTTATTCCTTTTAAATAATATTTTTTTAATTATGAAACATATTGAATGCATGTTTTGTTAATGACTCTGATAATAGTCCAGCTGAAAATATGGAACCATATGTTCATACTTTTAAGGTCCACCTTAAAAGTATGAACGAGTTGGAGAGCCAAATTGAATGCTGTATTAGTGAGCAACGTAAAAAGACTGGGATGAAAATCTAGTCGATCCCTTATTTCTGAGAATTAATAATTTCAACCAACTTTTTAAAGTGATTATACTTTTCCCTGAGTTCTAGAAAGTAACATAGCTATTTCATACTTTCATTGCGTGCAGTCGAAAATAAATTGAAAACAAAAGTGTCAACTGACAAGGCACCGTGGGTTTCTTGTCAGTTACCGTCGCGACTTGGGCTCCCCTTTTTGCTTATCATAAGGCAAATTTAAAAAAAAAACATATAAAACCTATTAGCCCTCTTTTTAACCGACTTCAAAAAAGGAGGAGGATTCTCAATTCGACTGTATGTTTGTTTTTTTGTATGTCAGAACTTTCGACTGGGTGAACCGAATTTGATGTGTCTTTTTCTATTTGGAAGCTGTTGCTTCCCGTGTGCTGTGGTCCCATTTAAATTTGGTCCAGTTCTGACAAACAACTGACACCCACGAGAAAATCATATAAGTGTTATTGTATGTTTCATTTCGCTCATTGATGATGATTGATTGATGTATTTAAGTATATATGTATCTATATAAGTACGTATATCGTCGTCTAGTACCCATAACACCAGCTTTCTTGAGCTTAACTTGGGACTAGATCGATTTGTGTGAAGTTGTCCGATACTTATTAGTATTATTATTATCTATTGATGTCGGTTATTTTTTTGTGAAGTGATTATTTCGTCGGAGGAAATTACCTGTAGTCACCAAAGTCCAGGGTGAAGGTGTTAGGACTGGCGCACCAGCGACGAACGGTGGTCAGCGGCCAGGTCTGGAGGATCTCTTTGGTCTTCTCATCAAGACGGAGCACAGAGTCTTTGGTCACGCCGAGAAGACGGGGCACCAGCTTGTTCTTGCCCTTCATTTTCTCCTGCGAAGAAAAAGTATTCATTAAATTCAATGTCAAGTTGTCAGAACTTTTGCATTTCATTGTACTTTTAGATCCTCTCTGTAGCATCAGATTTCTAATTTGCACCCACCTCTAGTATCTCTGTTTGGCCCTATGGTTGACTGGTAGAGAATGCCATTTGGCATTAAGCCCGCCATTTGTACTGACTTGTTTTGTGCAATAAAGTTTAAATAAATAAATCATATCAAACGTACACAAATTATGATAAACCGTCACACTTTCTTGTAGTTTCTATTTTATTCTAACAGTTTTTCTTATAATATACTTTCAATATGTTTTCTTTTAGGACGGGCATCTTTTAAGTGGGCAGGTCCCTGGCGGTCTATTGTGTTTGAAGACTAATAATGACAGAACCTTCTAGAAGATGTTACCTTAAAGGAAGAACGCCACGCCATAAGTGGGCATCATCAGTGGAGATCAGAAATGAGGATATCCGCAGAAGAACCAAGGTAACCGACATAGCTCGCAGGATTGCACGGTTGAAGTGGCAATGGGCAGGCCATGTAGCCCGGAGATTAGACGGCCGTTGGGGCAGCAAGTCCCAGAGTGGCGACCATGAATAGGAAAGCGCAACATGGGTAGGCCCCTGAGCCCTGAATAGATGGACGAATGACCTCGTGAGGGTAGCGGGGAATCAATGGATGCAGTCTGCGCGGGATCGCACTTTGTGGCCAGTCATGGGGAAAGCCTATGTTCAGCAGTGGACGTCTGTGGCTGATAGATAAGTGTACATCACTTCGGCTTCTAACTTAGATAGACCGGTATACCTCTTGTACTCCTTGAAGACTAATGATAGAACCTTCTAGAAGATGTTACCTTGACAAGGAAGAACGCCACGCCGTACGTAGGCAGGTCTCTGGCGTTCTTCGTGTACATCACTTTGGCTTTTAACTCAGATAGACCGATATACCTCTTGTACTCCTTGAAGACTAATGATAGAACCTTCTAGAAGATGTTACCTTGACAAGGAAGAACGCCACGCCGTACGTAGGCAGGTCTCTGGCGTTCTTCGTGTACATCACTTTGGCTTTTAACTCAGATAGACCGGTATACCTCTTGTACTCCTTGAAGACTAATGATAGAACCTTCTAGAAGATGTTACCTTGACAAGGAAGAACGCCACGCCGTACGTCGGCAGGTCTCTGGCGTTCTTCGTGTACAGCACTTTGGCTTTTAACTCAGATAGACCGGTATACCTCTTGTACTCCTTGAAGACTAATGATAGAACCTTCTAGAAGATGTTACCTTGACAAGGAAGAACGCCACGCCGTACGTCGGCAGGTCCCTGGCGTTCTTCGTGTACAGCACTTTGGCTTTTAACTCAGATAGACCGGTATACCTCTTGTACTCCTTGAAGACTAATGATAGAACCTTCTAGAAGATGTTACCTTGACAAGGAAGAACGCCACGCCGTACGTCGGCAGGTCTCTGGCGTTCTTCGTGTACAGCACTTTGGCTTTTAACTCAGATAGACCGGTATACCTCTTGTACTCCTTGAAGACTAATGATAGAACCTTCTAGAAGATGTTACCTTGACAAGGAAGAACGCCACGCCGTACGTCGGCAGGTCCCTGGCGTTCTTCGTGTACAGCACTTTGGCTTTTAACTCAGATAGACCGGTATACCTCTTGTACTCCTTGAAGACTAATGATAGAACCTTCTAGAAGATGTTACCTTGACAAGGAAGAACGCCACGCCGTACGTCGGCAGGTCTCTGGCGTTCTTCGTGTACAGCACTTTGGCTTTTAACTCAGATAGACCGGTATACCTCTTGTACTCCTTGAAGACTAATGATAGAACCTTCTAGAAGATGTTACCTTGACAAGGAAGAACGCCACGCCGTACGTAGGCAGGTCCCTGGCGTTTTTGGTGTACAGCACTTTGGCGTCCAGCTCGGACAGGCCGGCGTGCCTCTTATGCTTGAAGACTAATGATAGAACCTTCTAGAAGATGTTACCTTGACAAGGAAGAACGCCACGCCGTACGTAGGCAGGTCCCTGGCGTTTTTGGTGTACAGCACTTTGGCGTCCAGCTCGGACAGGCCGGCGTGCCTCTTATGCTTGAAGACTAATGATAGAACCTTCTAGAAGATGTTACCTTAAAGGAAGAACGCCACGCCATAAGTGGGCATCATCAGTGGAGATCAGAAATAAGGATATCCGCAGAAGAACCAAGGTAACCGACATAGCTCGCAGAATTGCACGGTTGAAGTGGCAAGAGGCGGGCCATGTAGCCCGGAGAATGGACGGCCGTTGGGGCAGCAAGTCCCAGAGTGGCGACCATGTATAGGAAAGCACAGCATGGGTAGGCCCCCAATAGATGGACGAATGACCTCGTGAGGGTAGCGGGGAATCAATGGATGCAGTCTGCGCGGGATCGCACATTTCCGGCCAGTCAAGGGGAAAGCCTATGTTCAGCAGTGGACGTCTGTAGCTGATAGATAAGTGTACATCACTTTGGCTTCTAACTCAGATAGACCGGTATACCTCTAGTACTCCTTGAAGACTAATGATAGAACCTTCTAGAAGATGTTACCTTGACAAGGAAGAACGCCACGCCGTACGTCGGCAGGTCCCTGGCGTTCTTCGTGTACAGCACTTTGGCGTCCAGCTCGGACAGGCCGGCGTGCCTCTTATGCTCCTTGAAAACCTTCTTCTCGGCGCCTTTGACTTTGACGTAGGAGCCGGGAAGGAATTCTTTCAGACTGCAAGCGAATGAATGAATGAATGATTTATTGCGTGTATGGGAATTCAGGTTCACAATAAGCAGATGTCATTACATAAAACAGTTTCACCGAACCCTACCTTTGCAGGTGTGCACGCTTAAAATTATACAGTAAAACCAAAATAATATTAATAAAATTACAAAATGATTAGTTAACTATTACAAAATGACCTTCATATATTGGAATAACATGTCACATATAAATAAAATACGAAGTTTCATATTAGCACTTTGATATCACTGATACAAATGCAGAGTTCTAAAAACTTATCCGTTAATTTGACAAAACAAAACGAATGTCGATAGTTCAAGTCTCGTTAGGTTGAAAGCAAACAGTTCTCATTCGAATAAAATAGAAAAATAAAATAAGTTGAGAAAACAAATTTTCCGCGTGAATTTTGACAATTTCGAGTAGTTTTTGAAACAAAAATTATTAATGAAAAAATCTAACTGTAGGTTTCAAACATATACCAATAAATCCCAGTAGCCCTGTTCTAGGTAGTAACATCAATAATATGTTAAGAAACATGTTTGATCATAGAGAAAAATGTCTAAAACAATTAGCATTTTAAAAGGAATAAGGCCTCTTAAGGAATGACTAACGACTTACTCTAAGAATCCAATAGTATGTTTATCCTCTTTGTGATCTCCGAATTGGATCTGACACTGGATACCAGCGAACTCGCAAGCTGTGAACAAAATCATGTTTGTGAGTTAAGGAAAAAAAACCGGCCGAATGCGCGTCGGACTCGCGCATGGGTTCCGTACCAATATCGAGTAAAAACACGTTCTTTGTATGGGGCCCCCTTTCATATTTACTTTCTTTTTTTTTATTTGTTGTTATAGCGGTAACAAAAATATACATTCAGTGAAATTCCAACTGTCTACCTATTACGGTTCATGAGAAAATACCCGTCGAACGAAATATCACGGAAAGCCCCTATTTTTGTATGAGAGCCCCCCCTTAATTATTATATTTTATCATCAATAACATTTGTTGCTATAGCGGCAACAGAAATACATCATCTGTGATATAAACGTTTTCCAAGCCTGTGAAGTGTGGTCAAATGTTGGTAAAATTCCGAAATGCGCGGAAGCCATTTTGATATTTCCAAATGTAGGTAGATCGTCGCCAATGTTAAGTATCGGGCCGGGACACGAGTGAAACAACCGAGGGTTCTATACACACTAGTTTATTGGCGAGTAACGACAGTAGTGGTGCGCATACGTACACATACATAACAATGTCAACTGTGGCTATCACTTTTGGCCATATGTCAAAATCTGCGTCTACCAGAGGGCTTCAAAGTGCAATTTCAATTCCCAAAATCGGTGGGTAACTGAGATTTTCAAAAAAATGGCTACATTTCATTTCACTGACTTCGATCGAGAATTTCCCAGTAAGTTGAGATAGGATACCGTTGCGTAGTCCAGTACTAACCTTTATCCTGCGTGATAGGATGCGTCCCGTCCAAGATGGCGTCCCTGGCCTGCACATACAGCAGGTTGAGTTGCACGGGGTCCGAGAATTTCCATGTAAGTTGAGATAGGATACCGTTGCCTAGTCCAGTACCAACCTTTATCCTGCGTGATAGGATGCGTCCCGTCCAAGATGGCGTCCCTGGCCTGCACATACAGCAGGTTGAGCTGCACGGGGTCCGAGAATTTCCATGTAAGTTGAGATAGGATACCGTTGCCTAGTCCAGTACTAACCTTTATCCTGCGTGATAGGATGCGTCCCGTCCAAGATGGCGTCCCTGGCCTGCACATACAGCAGGTTGAGCTGCACGGGGTCCGAGAATTTCCATGTAAGTTGAGATAGGATACCGTTGCCTAGTCCAGTACTAACCTTTATCCTGCGTGATAGGATGCGTCCCGTCCAAGATGGCGTCCCTGGCCTGCACATACAGCAGGTTGAGCTGCACGGGGTCCGAGAATTTCCATGTAAGTTGAGATAGGATACCGTTGCCTAGTCCAGTACTAACCTTTATCCTGCGTGATACGATGCGTCCCGTCCAAGATGGCGTCCCTGGCCTGCACATACAGCAGGTTGAGCTGCACGGGGTCCGAGAATTTCCATGTAAGTTGAGATAGGATACCGTTGCCTAGTCCAGTACTAACCTTTATCCTGCGTGATAGGATGCGTCCCGTCCAAGATGGCGTCCCTGGCCTGCACATACAGCAGGTTGAGCTGCACGGGGTCCGAGAATTTCCATGTAAGTTGAGATAGGATACCGTTGCCTAGTCCAGTACTAACCTTTATCCTGCGTGATAGGATGCGTCCCGTCCAAGATGGCGTCCCTGGCCTGCACATACAGCAGGTTGAGTTGCACGGGGTCCGAGAATTTCCATGTAAGTTGAGTTAGGATACCGTTGCCTAGTCCAGTACCAACCTTTATCCTGCGTGATAGGATGCGTCCCGTCCAAGATGGCGTCCCTGGCCTGCACATACAGCAGGTTGAGTTGCACGGGGTCCGAGAATTTCCATGTAACTTGAGATAGGATACCGTTGCCTAGTCCAGTACCAACCTTTATCCTGCGTGATAGGATGCGTCCCGTCCAAGATGGCGTCCCTGGCCTGCACATACAGCAGGTTGAGTTGCACGGGGTCCGAGAATTTCCATGTAAGTTGAGATAGGATACCGTTGCCTAGTCCAGTACCAACCTTTATCCTGCGTGATAGGATGCGTCCCGTCCAAGATGGCGTCCCTGGCCTGCACATACAGCAGGTTGAGTTGCACGGGGTCCGAGAATTTCCATGTAAGTTGAGATAGGATACCGTTGCCTAGTCCAGTACCAACCTTTATCCTGCGTGATAGGATGCGTCCCGTCCAAGATGGCGTCCCTGGCCTGCACATACAGCAGGTTGAGCTGCACGGGGTCCGAGAATTTCCATGTAAGTTGAGATAGGATACCGTTGCCTAGTCCAGTACTAACCTTTATCCTGCGTGATAGGATGCGTCCCGTCCAAGATGGCGTCCCTGGCCGGCACATACAGCAGGTTGAGCTGCACGGGGTCCGAGAACTTCCATGTAAGTTGAGATAGGATACCGTTGCCTAGTCCAGTACTAACCTTTATCCTGCGTGATAGGATGCGTCCCGTCCAAGATGGCGTCCCTGGCCTGCACATACAGCAGGTTGAGTTGCACGGGGTCCGAGAATTTCCATGTAAGTTGAGATAGGATACCGTTGCCTAGTCCAGTACCAACCTTTATCCTGCGTGATAGGATGCGTCCCGTCCAAGATGGCGTCCCTGGCCTGCACATACAGCAGGTTGAGCTGCACGGGGTCCGAGAATTTCCATGTAAGTTGAGATAGGATACCGTTGCCTAGTCCAGTACCAACCTTTATCCTGCGTGATAGGATGCGTCCCGTCCAAGATGGCGTCCCTGGCCTGCACATACAGCAGGTTGAGTTGCACGGGGTCCGAGAATGTCCATGTAAGTTGAGATAGGATACCGTTGCCTAGTCCAGTACCAACCTTTATCCTGCGTGATAGGATGCGTCCCGTCCAAGATGGCGTCCCTGGCCTGCACATACAGCAGGTTGAGCTGCACGGGGTCCGAGAATTTCCATGTAAGTTGAGATAGGATACCGTTGCCTAGTCCAGTACTAACCTTTATCCTGCGTGATAGGATGCGTCCCGTCCAAGATGGCGTCCCTGGCCTGCACATACAGCAGGTTGAGTTGCACGGGGTCCGAGAATTTCCATGTAAGTTGAGATAGGATACCGTTGCCTAGTCCAGTACCAACCTTTATCCTGCGTGATAGGATGCGTCCCGTCCAAGATGGCGTCCCTGGCCTGCACATACAGCAGGTTGAGCTGCACGGGGTCCGAGAATTTCCATGTAAGTTGAGATAGGATACCGTTGCCTAGTCCAGTACTAACCTTTATCCTGCGTGATAGGATGCGTCCCGTCCAAGATGGCGTCCCTGGCCTGCACATACAGCAGGTTGAGCTGCACGGGGTCCGAGAATTTCCATGTAAGTTGAGATAGGATACCGTTGCCTAGTCCAGTACCAACCTTTATCCTGCGTGATAGGATGCGTCCCGTCCAAGATGGCGTCCCTGGCCTGCACATACAGCAGGTTGAGTTGCACGGGGTCCGAGAATTTCCATGTAAGTTGAGATAGGATACCGTTGCCTAGTCCAGTACCAACCTTTATCCTGCGTGATAGGATGCGTCCCGTCCAAGATGGCGTCCCTGGCCTGCACATACAGCAGGTTGAGCTGCACGGGGTCCGAGAATTTCCATGTAAGTTGAGATAGGATACCGTTGCCTAGTCCAGTACTAACCTTTATCCTGCGTGATAGGATGCGTCCCGTCCAAGATGGCGTCCCTGGCCTGCACATACAGCAGGTTGAGTTGCACGGGGTCCGAGAATTTCCATGTAAGTTGAGATAGGATACCGTTGCCTAGTCCAGTACTAACCTTTATCCTGCGTGATAGGATGCGTCCCGTCCAAGATGGCGTCCCTGGCCTGCACATACAGCAGGTTGAGCTGCACGGGGTCCGAGAATTTCCATGTAAGTTGAGATAGGATACCGTTGCCTAGTCCAGTACTAACCTTTATCCTGCGTGATAGGATGCGTCCCGTCCAAGATGGCGTCCCTGGCCTGCACATACAGCAGGTTGAGTTGCACGGGGTCCGAGAATTTCCATGTAAGTTGAGATAGGATACCGTTGCCTAGTCCAGTACTAACCTTTATCCTGCGTGATAGGATGCGTCCCGTCCAAGATGGCGTCCCTGGCCTGCACATACAGCAGGTTGAGCTGCACGGGGTCCGAGAATTTCCATGTAAGTTGAGATAGGATACCGTTGCCTAGTCCAGTACTAACCTTTATCCTGCGTGATAGGATGCGTCCCGTCCAAGATGGCGTCCCTGGCCTGCACATACAGCAGGTTGAGTTGCACGGGGTCGCGCGAGTCGACGTTGCGGTCGGAAAAGAACAGCTTGCGTCGCAGGAGCAGGGTCTCGGCGACGTCGATGCCTTGCTCGCGGAGGGTCTTGGCCGGCTCCACCCAGTTCACTGTGAAGCGAGTTCATTTTATCAAACATGCAATGAAATTTCGTCATAACGTGCGTTATAACAGGCTTAGTGTCACGTTGCGGGCGGAACAACTCGAGATAACTGTAAAGGAATTTCATACAAAGTTGAAGGCAATATGACACTTTATACTCTCGCGGTTTGTACTCATAATTAACACAAATTATGACGGGTCTTATGAAGGTAAATAAGAAATATCGCGTTAGACCCGTTATAATTTGTGTTAAAGTTGAAGGCGTAGGCCGGGAAATATTTTTTTAAACATGGCGTCTGTGTTCATGAACAGGCTAAACAGCTGATTAATTATTATTTTTAAGTGGTGTAATTTTTTAATTCATGTATATAGAGCTTTTCTTAAACATATTTAAGAAAAGCTCTATATACATGCCTTAGCCGTGAAAAGGGCTTGCCGGCTTCGTACCACTATCCGGCCTCCCTACGGTCTTCCGTCTATACCTACCTACCCACCCGGCAAGCCCTTCTTTCCCGGCGTCTGCAGTAATGTACTATTTCTCAAACATGCTCGCATGAAATGTTTACATTTGAAAATAGTATACGCAAAAAGACTGATTTTGCAATTCAAGTAAAAAAATGCCAGGTGATCAATCCAAATGGGTCAGTAGGGATGACTCATTAATTATGGTACACATTGAAGATAAGGTTTAGTACATTAAATACTAAGGGCGGTGAATTCGTGAATGGCTTAAAGCGCAGGTGTTTGTGGCCCGAACATAAATACGCTATCTGGGGCTTTAAGCTTTTTAATTTATTTCCTGATCTGATTCCGCAGGGACACACGGGTTAAATATGAATTGACTAAATAATAGTTATATCAGTCTCTAGTCTACCTTCATCATCAGTCCTGAGCTTCTTCCTCAGCTGGTCCATCTTGGCGTCTCTCTCTTTGTCCTGGTGCTTCCTCTTCAGTGTGAGGGTTCCGTAGTTGGGTTTCTCGCAAGGATCCGGCTCCTCTTTCTGTTCCTCACGGACCTATGGACAAACACATCAATACAATACAAGAAACGAAACAATGATTATTGTTTTTCTGACTCAAATCGAATTGAAATCAATAAATTCCTAAATTATGATTGTTGCCAAACTGTCAATTCTTCCCACCTGATTTGTTCACTTACATTTGACATTTTTTTCATACAAACGCTCTGAGCATGATGGGACAAACCAAATGTAGGCAAAATACAGTAGTAGATTGTCAAATGTAAGCAAAATACAGTAGATTGTCCATAAAATTTATACTTTATAATATAAGTTTAGTTAAAGTTACTATAAAGTTACATAACTTGGAGCAAGTAAAATATATCTTAGTTATAATTATTACTGATATTGAGTGCATGCGGTGTCCTTCTGTAAGTAATAAAATACTTAGTCTCAAAACTGTTAATGTATAAAATAATATAAAAGTGTACTTATTGTTGAAGGTCCAATAAAAGAAAAAAAAACGGATCCAGGTCTGAACGACTTGGGGGGTCAATGGGGTGGCTTGGGGTATTTAAGGTATGTAGACATAATAGTGTACTTACCAGTCCGTACTCATCGTAGTTGGTGATTCCGATCTTCGTGCAGATGACCACCATAAGATTCGCCACAATTTGGCTGTCGTCCACCAGAAGCGTCTTCACTGAGCCTGTAACCAACACAACGTTATACGACTGTAAAACTTAGGTTTTAAGCTCACCATAAGTGGGCAAACTAGGAGACAAATAGATGGATTGGATGGATGGACTAGCTTTTGCCCGCGACTACGTCCGCGTGGAACTTGGAAGTATGGAAGCAACCTCGTACAACACGATAGATATCCATATCCACCTAATCACCTTAATTAATGAAAGGGGTTATTAAAAGCGCCTAAGCAAATGTAAGAGCAATTGTGCTTTTGATCTAATTACTACATTTCCTACAGGGTCATCAATGTCATCATGAATTACTTACTCACTTTTCAATCTTTTTAGGGATAATTGCCAGGATGAAAACTATCCTATGTCCTTCCTCGGATCTTAAACTATCTCTATGCCAAATTTCATCAAAATCGATTCAGCGGTTTAAGCGTGAAGAGGTAACAGACAGACAGACACACTTTCGCATTTATAATATTAGTATGGACTAGGAGGTGCCGCAACTTCGTCAGCATCTATCGTGAACGGGTAAAAAGTATCCTATAACCATCTCTGGGTGTCCAGCTATCCCTGTACCAAAAATGGTTAAAATCCGTCCAGCCGTTTCGGAGTGATGACAGGATAAAGGAAATTATGAAAACAGATAGCGCCAGACTGTCATGGCGCCGCGTCAATACAAAACAAATGACGATCCTGCATCACGCTTTTAAGATTTTCCCTGAAATGATGACCCCTCTCCATAGAAAACAGATTTTCAATACAAATCTGGAACTTTATCACAGTATATATAGACTACAGCCTAGGGCGGTGAATTTGTGAATGTCCCAGATCGCAGGTGTGTGTAGACCGAACCGAAGGTGAGACCCACAAATGTGCAACCTGGGCTTTACGAAAAATTGTGTATTGCCTAAAGTTTTACGTCTTGCCTTGTCCAGAAAGTGACATTTTCTCCCTAGAAAACCCCGCTTACGGTTTGCGGCCAGCAAAAAGATGGTTACGGTAGCTTACCGTCCAACATGCGAACTCGCAGATTCCTGGTCTTCCTGCTGTATTCCAAGAGGTCGCCATTCCGCAGCATGTAATAGTCGAGGCTGCGCGACGCCTCCAGCCAGATACCCTTCTTGTTGTCCTCTTCTGATGCGAGGAACAGCCCGTATTCTTTCGCTGTAGGAAAAAGACAACATGATATGTATTATGTATGTCGGAGACGGTCATGAGTATGGAAGCTCAACGAAACCAACGCGTCATTGGAAGGCGACAGTAGCGCCGTTGAACCTGTTTTGGCGCGCTAGACAGAGTCTTGGTGGTTCACTCAGCAAACGACCACACTTCACTTCACTTTGGGTCACCGTCGAGAGCACTACTGCCTTGGAACTGTCCCGTTTCGTTGTGATTTATAGGTTTTAAAACACATTTAATGATATGCAATGCGATCAGGGATATCATTTAGGTCAAACGCACTTTCGAGAAATTAAGCATTCCGGTGCACTGTTAAGAAAATATACGGCAGACGCCGGGAAAAAAAAAGTTTGCCGGTTGAGTAAGACGATACCAGGCCTCTCAAACAATTCAGCTGTTTAATCTGTTCATGAAAGCAGACGCCATGTTTAAAAAAATACTCTCCGGCCTGGGCCTTCAATTTTGTATGAAATTATCTACTTTACAATTCTCTCGAGTTGTTCCGCCTGAAACGTGATACTTCGAAGCCTGTTATAACGCACGTATACGAGAAAAGTATACTTCCTGTTTGTTTTCGTGAAGTATGCAATAAGAAGTACTTGTATTGTAGTATCCGTTGTCAAAATTCATCAGTATCATAAGTATAGGAACTCACGGTCACTCGCGCTGGCTTCCAGAATCTTCTCTCTGATGATGCGGCAGGCATCGTACACGGTGGTGGAAGGATCAAACTGAATAGTCTTGACCACTTTGCCGCCTTCCAGCGATATCTTCAGCGACAACGTCGCCATCTTTGTTAGGGAGTATGCTCTGGAAAGAAAAGTCGGGGGTGAGCATATTAAATTATCAACTACCGACTGAGTCATATCAGCCGATAGACGTCCACTGCTGGGCCAAAGGCCTCCCCCAAAGTTCTCCGCAATGATCGATCTTCCGCCGCCCTCAATCCTATTTGGACCGACCAACTGAGTAGTGTCAGCATAATAACAGAATAGACACCAGGAAAAAGGCTTTCATATTCACGACTTTGATAGTTGGCAGTTCACAACTGTGCGTTTTTCTAGAAATTTCCAACCTCGCATGACTACATTGTGGAATTCATTGTCGCTTGCGGTATTTCCGGACAGATACGACCTTCAAAACCTTCAAGAAAAGAGCGTACTCCCACGTGAAAGGCCGACAACACACTTGTGACACGGGTAGGTAGGTATGTAGACACGGATCGCCTGATGGAAAGCGATTACCGTCACCCATAGACATGGGCGATACGTTTGCTCGTTTGTCATATGACACGAATCAGAGTTGATATTGTCTGAGAATTTTGCCACAGACTAGTAGTACCTAATTATGTAGTAATCTGAACTCTGAACTACCGCTACGTAATTTTATCAGCCCAATAGCTTATTTTTAAATGCGATAGTCAAGCATTTGGCCTCTATTGCCCCTGATGTTAAATGACAATAAGGCCTATGATGAAGCATACTTGCATAGAAAATGCCTATTTATGCTCACGTCTACTTTCTACCATCGCACTACTCATCGACAGGGTGTTCATCCTCACACACTTGAGCCTAAATGGTCGAAAACTGTGCGGTTCCAAAGGAATTTCCTACCGCGATCGCTCCGCGTGTGGAATGAGCTCCCTGCCGAGGCTTAATACCCGGGGGCTACAGTGTGCGGTTCTTCAAGAGGGGAGTAAATAGGTTCTTAAAGGGTCGGCAACGCACGTGTGATGCTGGCGTCGCAAGCGTCCATAGGCGACGGTAACTGCTTAACATCAGGCGGGCCGCAAGATTGCCACCACCGTCGTAGTATAAAAAAAATACCCTCGACCTGAAGAGTTCCAAGTTATATTTTTCAGGGTTTCAGAGAAAGACGTATAGAAATCTAACCTGTGGACTGTGGCAGTTCGTTCAGGGCTGGGGTCTCTGCTCGCGGAGGTCTCAAGATCCAGGGAGTGCGCGCTGGGGCGCCGCCTCCGCGGTTGGCTGAAGGAGCGAAGTCGCTCTCGTGGTGGTCCACTCTAAAAAATAGTTTTTTATTACGGACTAGCTGCAACGCGTGATAAACGCTGATCCCACGGGAACACTAGATTTTTTCGGGTTAAAAAGTGGCCTGTGTGTTAATCCAGGGTGTCACCTTCATATCAAAATTTATCAAAATTGCTTCTGCCGTTTCAGCGTGAATAAGTAACCGGCGTACACATAACACACAAACTTTCATCTTTATAATCTTAGTATGATATTAGAAGATGCAGTAACTTCGTTTACAGTGGAAGAGAAAGGCATAACAACTCTGCAATCGGAGTAGATAATAGGAGAAACGGACTAAAATGAGAGTCCGACGAACAGACGAATCAGATTAAAAGGAGTGAGACTTAGAGGGAAATCGGACTGAGAGGAGAATCGGACTATGATGAGAATTGGAATAAGATAAAAATACGACTAAGAGGAGAATCAGATCAAGAGGAGAAACGAACTAAGAAAATAATAAGGGTAAGAGGGAAATTGGACTAAGAGGAGAATCTTAATAAAATAGAATCCGTCAAAGAGGGAGCGGATTAAGGGGAGACGGACTAAGAGGAGAATTGGACTTCGATGACAATCAGACTAAGAATAAAATTAAAAGGAGAATCAGAACAAGAGGAGAATCCAACTCAGAAAATAATCTGACTAAGATGAGAATAAGGCTAACAGGAGAATCACACCAAAAGGAGATCGAACTAAAATTAGAATCGATAGGGCTACATATTACATATCAATTGTGCCTTTTGTGTGCCGCATCGACCATAATTGATCTATTGTGGCACAGCCCTGTCATATATAGCTCACTGCTGAGGCCCGTTGAGTCCAGGAATTCCCAGATTCTTTGGGCAGTGAGTTGTTGTATCTCCTCTGGGGGCACAAAGTGTTGCCCTAAGTGGATACTTCTTTTGTGCATAAGTGGTCCACAGGAGCAGAGGCTATGCATAGCTGTCTCTTCTGATTCTTGGCAGAACCTGCACGTTGCATCCTGTTCCATTCCCATTAGGAACCGGTGTTATCGATAGGACTAAATAGAAACTAAAAGGGGAACTTACGTTATGTGTCAACCGCCGCCAGTTATCGTGTAGCGCGTGTTCGATGCGCTCGCGCAGACTACGTCACGCGCGCGGCGATGCTTGCGGTGTTGGCTCTGGGTCTGGATCCGTCTGCAACAAAAGAAAAGTTCCATGATAATTGCGTTCAATTGACAATTAAGAGCTCACGGTAATTTTTCTGTTTGACTGAAATATTACTTATTATGCGTTTTCAACCCCCATATTTCCGTCATTTTGGAAAATTTTGAAAAACTGACTGGACGAAAAAATTCAGTATGTTTATTGAACCTGCGGGTCATAATGCTTTTATCGTGCGATAAATAAGTTACAAAGCATCTGTCACGTTTTGACAGAATGAGAGTGTGAGTGACAGATGCCTTGTCACTTATAATTTATCTTCTCACTAAATTTCAGGAGAATCGAATGAGAAATGCGGCTTGTAGGCAAGAACAGTCGGAAATCCCGACATCCCAACATCAGGCCATAGAAAAGATTCTTTGGCCAAGCTGAAACGGTGACGCTTAGCTCGTTCGGTTAATAATTCATCAACAGCGGTAGAAAAGAGGCGCTTTCTGCTTGTCGTAATTTGGGAACGTAGGTACATAAATAAACAGTCAAGTGCCAGTCGGACTATGACAAACTCTGAAAGCCATTATTTTCCAAAACGGTTAATTCAGAATAATTATAAAACAAACCTAACCTAACCTAATGGGTACTTTAAAACGATGTTTATCAAATCCTGTAAATATTACGGGTTTCAGGGAAAACATACTTTCGGACAAATGAACATTTGGCGAAACCTTACAGAAGGGAAACCATGTTTCGGAGTTAGATAGGATACCATGGGGTTGCCCTCTAAATAAATGCATTTCTAGGCCACTATAGAACCTTGTCACAATGACAATGATATGAGATTTCAAGCGGCTTTCATATTGACGTTCACTGTGACAAGGTACGAAATGGCCTATAGGAATCAAATTGGTTGACTTTACTCTAACCACACCTAACTGAACACGTGAATCCAATAATAACCTTAATTGTTTCCGTGTGTTGCGTAAATGGGCCGCCGACAGATGGCGCTGGTAATAGTGGCCTGGTTACACAGGTTTATAACTTGACCTGTATGTGTATAGGTAACTAGCATTTACCGGCGACTTTGTCTGCGTAGAAATCAAAATCAAAACGTTTTCTGTAAGTAGGCCACAATGGCACTTTCACATGTCTGAATCTGAATCTAACAGATCAATGTTGAGAAGAAAGCCGAAAGAAACTGAAACAAACTCAGTACTTCCCTATACAATTTGGTAGCGAAAATACAGCAACCTTCTATATTACGTATTTATTTCAATATAAACTTATACCATTATATTACCTACTAGCGACCCGCCCCGGCTTCGCACGGGTGCAATGCTGATACATTATGCATATATTATACATATAAACCTTTCTCTTGAATTACTCTATCTATTAAAAGAAACCGCATCAAAATCCGTTGCGTAGTTTTAAAGATCTAAGCATACATAGGGTCAGACAGCAGGAAGCGACTTTGTTTTATACTATGTAGTTATAGTGATGCTGATGTATGTGAAAAATAAAAACATTATACACAAAAAATGGAAATTAATAAATTATAAACAAAGCAAAATAAAAAGTAATCAGATTTGAAAATGACTATAGAAGAAATTGATACCTATTCATATTTAATATGTGTATTACTGTGTTTAATAGCCTCCCTGAAGAAATAAAGGTACTGCAAGGAAATAGTTTTAAAAACAAATTAACTGCCTGGCTCCTTGACCATTGTTTTTATAGTGTAAATAGTTATTTAGACCGTACCTGACATTTCTAGCTTAATTTTATTGTTAATTTTGTTGTTGTTGTTATTATTATTATTATTTTGTATTTTTGACCGTTCCAGTACTTGACATTGATTTTAATTTTCAGTTATTTTCTATGCTAGTTTTATAATTATTTTTTGTCTGACATTGTTTTTGTATCTTTCTGAATTTACTATTATATTATTTTAAATTAATTGAGCGCGCTCTCATATTTGCATGCCTGCATGCAGGCCGAGTACACGGCACGTGAACAATAAGACCTGTTACTGTATATTTACTGTACTTCTGCAAATAAATAATTTTGACTTTGACTTTTGACTTTGACTTTGAAAATAAGTGATTTTATTATATTATGAAATTTGATTATTGTATGACTCCTTGATTGACAAATCACAACTGACGTTTAATAATGCAAATAAAGACGTATGCAAATTATTGCCATATGAAAGCTGTTTTAGGGCCACTATCTGGACAAGACCAACACTTGTTAAGCTTATAATAAATACATTTTTACGAAGCCGATAAAAATAATAATAAATATCAGACAACCTCACACAAATCGATCTAGTCCCAAATTAAGCTCAAGAAGGCTTGTGTCATGGGTACTAGACGACGAAATACATACTTATATAGATAAATATATACTTAAATACACAGAACAACCATGACTCAAGCACAGATATTCGTGTTCATCACACCAATTTTGCCCTGGGAATCGAACTCGGGACCGCTGGCTCAGTAAGCAGGTGCCTACAAACTGCGCCAACCGCGTCGTCAAAAACAATTCTCATTTACTCACATACCAGTGTAATACACTTTAACGCAACAGGTCTACGTCAAATCAAATAAGAACCCGGACCCACTAAAAAAGACCATTCCAATTCCGGAGGGCGCATTTCATACCGTTTAATCATTTTAAAGTGCCAGCCGCACCGTTAAACTCCTCTATAACTCCCATATTGCGTCAAAATTCCGTTGCACCCCGTTTTCAGCCTTTTTATGCAAAAGAGAGCAATAACTTTCTCTTTAACGGCACGGCCATGAATACTCGCGAGCAGCGGGAGCGGGAGCGGTAACAACTTAAATGGAATTCACTCCCTCCCTATAGACAAGCACCAGTAAGGCAGTTTTCAAGCGGATGCTACGTAAGCATCTGCTCGAACAATAGCTCAATTATTATTATTTTTTTATCCTTGACATGTTTTAATTTTTTTAATATTTTAGAATTTGAAGAATTAATATATTATACTTGTTTACTTCGTACGCCAAAGGGTACATCATAGCTGTGGTCTTACCAATGTCACCTTATTTTACCTGTGTATGACTAAATAAATACATTTTAACTGAAAAAAAAAAAAATGTATAAAATTGATAAAGGCATTAAGTCCGTCGTTTGTACAGACGTTTGTTTGGTGCAATAAAGTAAAAAAAATGTATGTTATACGTTGTTGGGTAAGTTGTTATTTTTTTTTTTCAAAAAGTTAAATTAAATAATATGATGGGGATATATATATACACGTGCGTTTCCCGCTCTTCTCGCTCGTTCCCGCGCCGCTCGTCGCTCCGCTCGCCGCTAATACCGAAGTCGTGGCCGGGCAGTAAGGCTAGCTCGATTTTAATGAACGGCATTTGGATGGGATTATGCACGGTAGTTTGAAGTGAGAAGGACGGATATACAAATGTGTGAGTATTTATAGACATTTCAAGGCGATATTAAGGGACAGAGATTGTTTAAATCGTTCGTCTCCGGCAGCGTACAGTACTTTTATCTCACGAGCGCGGGTGAGCCATGTTTGTGTGAGAATGTACATGCACATTAGCTCTGTGTGGGTGAGCCGGCACTGAACGCTCCCGAGCTCACCCACACAGAGCCAATGTGCATGTACATCTACTCACACAAACATGGCTCACCCGCGCTCGTGAGATAAAAGTACTGTAGGTACCACTGAGCCCTTACCCCAGCTCTACACTACTCACTACTCGGGAAGTTGACCGAAGTTGGACGAATATGATAGTGTGGAGAGGCAATTAGCTGCGGAAACCAAGCCAAGGATATCAAGCCAATCAGGCTGCAGCTTTGTGAAGCCCAAAAGAAGTGCATTTAAAGGAGAAATGTGATTGGTGAAGCGGATCTAAGATACAGATTTCAACTCAAGTGATTGGTCTATTCCGCACGTCTCCTCGCTTCAATAAGATAAGATAAGATAAGATATTTATTCAATAATAACTTATTTTACAGTAATAATAACTATAGCCTAAGACATTCTACTTGGCAAAAAATTACATGCGCCTGAACTAGGATTCCCCGTGTTTCAGGCATAAAGAGGGCTAACTTATTAACAATTTCTTAAATAAATAATCATAAAAACATTAAATGATAAATTATAGATCAATGGAGACGCAACCTTAGTCGTGATGAAAAAAGCTTGATACATTTTGAGAAATTCCTTGGAACATCTCAAAAGTGTATTAGCTACGATTGAAACATCATGGCAGACAAAAAAACCGGCCAAGTGCGAGTCGGACTCGCGCACCGAGGGTTCCGTACAAACACTTTCCATCCCTAAGTGGTTAAGTTAAGTTTGCACCTGGTATGTATAGCGCCCCATATAAATTAGGTGCAAAGTTAGGTATTAAAAAAAACTACTTACTAGATCTCGTTCAAAACAATTTTCGTTGGTAGTTTTTATAGTAATGTACATCATATGTTTTTTTTAGATTTTTTATTTTCTTATTTTAGAAGTTAGAGGGGGGGGACCAACTTTTTTCCACTTTGGAAGCGTCTGTCACGCAAACTATTCGGTTTAGAAAAAAAATATTTTAGAAACCTCGATATCATTTTTAAATACCTATCCATATATACCCCACACGTATGTGTTTGATGAAAAAATTTTTTTTTGAGTTTCAGTTCTAAGTATGGGGAGCCATATTTATTATATTTTTTTTATTTTTGCATCAAAATCTTAATGCGGTTCACAGAATACATCTACCTACTAAGTTTCAACAGTATAGCTCTTATAGTTTCGGGAAAAAATGGCTGTGACATACGGACGGACAGACGGACAGACAGACATGACGAATCTATAAGGGTTCCGTTTTTTGCCATTTGGCTACGGAACCCTAAAAACCGTTTTAGTGATAATCAGCACGTCTAGCATAACTGATACACGCGACTCTTTGTAAATACTATCTGTCACTTTCATTTTAATACCGTGCGAGCAAGACAGGTGACGCTAGCTAGCCCCGCTGTGGTAGTATAATGGCGTATATGTCGTTTGTTTACGCGTATATATTTTTATCCGGGCGCCGTCACCTGCGCACGCGCTATTAATATAAAGAGTGACAGACGGCTGTCAAACACTGTTAGCGCGCATTGTTGATGACTCGTATCGTCAGCTAAAGAATTGGTCTATCACTTTTCGACTCTAATTCATCATCATTAGGGTTGAAAAGTGGTTGAACAGTTTCTTGGCTTACTGTACAGCGAATAGGTACAATTTTATTGAATGTATTGTAATGTTACAGTAACGAAGCAGATTTTGTAAACAGGACGATATTTTTACCGGGTTTTGCAAAATTATTTCGTTTCTTAATAATATAAAGAGTGACAGATGCCCGTCAAACACTGTTAGTGTCATATATTGTTGATGAATGATGACATTGATGACTCGTCCAATATATACATTTATATAGGTATTTTGCTGCGGTTTTTTTTTATAAAGTTACTATTATTGAAAACTGGCATTGGTAAAAACCACGAGCTGCCATTCCTAGATTAATAATAATATTAATTAATTTAGCAGGTATTGAAAACAAAACACAAATATTATACGACCTTTCCACGTTGGAATGAAAATAAGTTTCTTCCATATTATTGTAAAAAAAAACAAACGCTGGGGGGGTAAGGCTAGTTGGTCTAAAACTTGTCCTATTTCCACTAAATATAGCTAAGAACCATGTCGGCGGCTAATTCTATCGATTAAAAAAAAAGCCGCACCCCAAATTGGTCCAGGTGGTTTTGGTGCTACGTTGCCACAACAGACACAAAAAATACACAGATACAGAGTTAATATAATCGAATCATTCAGTGTAGAACTTAGTTTTGCTTTTTTGATGCTCCTTCATCAGGAAATGTTTGAAAAACTTTCTATCGCCAATGAAATCAGAGGGAACCACTTGTTCAGTCTTAAGTGTATGTCTGTCAGTCTCTAGAGTATTAAGTAGTTATTCTAAAATGGAATTGCTACATCACTCCCCTTTAACAATACTCGTAAAACCACTTCAGTTGAAATCGTAACTGCTATTGCTTGGAACGCTCTTGGCTGGTGTTTACTGGTTGTGATGAGTTCCCAACAAACAAAAAATCCTCTTGTAGTGGCTTATATAGCCAAAAATATTATTCTTGTAAAGGCCATATTATCGCTAATAAGGGTGGATTTGGGCACAAATTATAAATACAATAACCTTTTACTCAACTTATAGTTGCTTTATTATTTGCTTTATTTATCTTGTAAGTGCTTTATTGTGACAAGCAACAAGGTAGTCAAACTTATAATGGCATGGAAATTGCCTTTAAAATGTTAATATACTTATAAGAACTATATTTAAAGCGTTTATAAGGGCGATCGTCCTTATACGCGTTTTGTTATGGTCCGATTTAAGGGCGTAAAATTCATAACGGCAAAACAAATGCCCCTAATAAGGTATTTGGCTCTTATAACTGTATGTTTATGACTGTGCAATAAGTTTATTTTCTTTTTTGTAATAGTTTGACGAAAAATAATTAGTCAACATCTTCATGATTAATAGTAAACGGTACCTACCTAAGTTATTTTTTTATTCTATGTTAGAGTACCCGAATCTATAGTGAAAACTGTGTGGGAATTTAAATTTGTGATAGAGTATGGTATAAAACATGATGTGTTATCAACGCGCCTTTGTATTATTGCGGTTTTGTACTGAAAATGTGGTTAATTATTTAGTCATGTTTTATAAAAGGCCATTATAAGAGCGAAAGAAATTTGCACATCATCTACAAATACACTATGAGATTAAAAATCTATCATTAGCAATAGGTGTTGCTTATGATTCGCCATTTTATATGTCGTTAGGGTTCCTTTCTCACAAGTGTTATAACTGTACATATCCGACTCATCCAAATTTACCATCACACTTTGTCATACGTCGTGAATATATAGAAGTTTTGCAACAATTCACTTTCATTTTCTGTAAAGCGTATTTTATATACGACCATTTTATTGCAAATGAATGCGAATATTGTAATCCGTAATTTAAATAGTAACAATATTTCTAAATAAACATTGACACTTTATTAATCGGACGAGTAATTATAAATTTAATATTTAAAAAAGTTTGATAAATTAGTCAAATACCGATTATTATTACATATAAAAGTACAATAAAACCAAATACTTCATTAATTCATTCATTTAACACGTCATTAATTACATTAGATATAAAATTTGATTAATAAACGAACTTAAAATCGTTATTCATTAAATACATTTGGCTGAATCTACACGCGCTTGTGCCATTTTGACATAAGACGAATATTAAAAAAATGCTTTTGCACATGCGCAGTAGTAGATGTCAAGCGCGGTTTACAAATAACCCCGCCATTTTTTATATTACTAGTTTAATTCGAAGTTTTTTCAATTCCTCATTTGACCATATGTCTGTATCACTGTAACTGCCGCTACAAATGTATTCCTCAGTACTTTCCTGCTCACTCCCATGTTCCATAAATAATCTTCTACGGAACCACCGGCTGCTACCTCGGTACCAGATTGGTCATTTTATAGATTTACAGAAGTATTAGGCGTAACCATATAAAACCTTTTAATATAACACTATAGAGAACATAGCCCTTATTAGTATTATATAAGTGAATATGGATTGCTTTAATTCTTATTAAGACTATATGAAATGCTATAATTCATTCGTTGGGTAAACATCTTATAAAAAGCTCCTATAAGCCGAAAAGCTTTATAGGTACCTTGTGCATTACTTTTATAAGAATGATTGGCCATATAAAACGCCTTTACAAGGCTTTCAATATTATACAGCTAAAACGCAATGTAGCTAGCTTCTATAAGAATATAAAAAAATTAACCCTTATTGTAGCCATATTATTTGGTTTTATTAACGTTAACATAACCAAATTATAAGAATAAAGGCAATTTTAGCCAAATTGTCTTATAAAAAGCCGTTAAAAGGTACATTGTTGTAATGAATGCCATTTTAAAACAACTATGAGACTTTAGTCCTTATAGATTTAATTTTATAAGGTTATTTTGTTTGTTGGGTTATTTGTAGATAATGTAACAAACCATGTAGCCAGTTCTATGGTTGACTGGTAGAGAATGCCATATGTAAAGTCATCTGATTTGTGTATCAAAAAATGGTTACCTATCATACGAGCCGAATTTTTGTTTCCCACCTGAACGCTTCGCCAAATTTTAATTTGCCCGAAAGCTATTTATTCCAAAACTGTTAATATTTCAGGATAATTATAAAACAAACCTAACCTAATGCACAAAACAGGACAAACGAGCAAACGCACACATAGACATTGCTCACGGACACGTCAAGCGGATGGCACTCGCGCTCGCACTGGTCTGAACTGGTCCGAGATATCGTGTCCGTGAGCAATGTCTATTGTGTGCGTTTGCTCGAGCGCGCTTGTATGTAGATTGATTTCTGTAGCTATCTGTTTTGTGCCTAATGGGTTCTTTAAAACGATGTTTATAAAATCCTGAAAATGTTACAGGTTTCGGGCAAATGAAAATTCGGCGAAACGTTACAGAAGTTAAACCATGTTTCGGAGCAGTGATAGGATACCGTTTAACATGTGTATCTGTGTGTCTCTTTCTGGCATAGCTCCCAAACGGATGAGCCGATTCGAAAGCGGGTTGTTTAATCGAAAGCCGTGTCCACCGAGATGGTGTTTAGTTATGTTTGGTGGAAATAGGACCAGTAGTTTCCAAGATATTCAGCTTTAATTGGAACAAGTGACTAGATCTCAGCCAATATTGAAGCTAAGAACTCCAAATTTTGTAGTTATGTTCAGTTTTAGTAGCATTTTCGACATCACTCATTCAATGAGGATCTCATGATGACCAAGTACTTGTCTGATGTACAGCAAAAATTTTAATTTACGTTCTTAGTAGTAACTCGGCCCCCCATCGCTCACAAAAGTAGAGCATTTCTCAGAAACGCTGCGCTAAATTTAGCATTATGAATGAACGTCTGATTTCGACAACGGGCCCGTTTCGTGTCAATGACTTACTAGTGAGTAGGCTCTGAAAATTGTAAGAAATAGTTGCGGTAGTATTTTTGAAATAAAATGAAATTAAAATAGTTTATTTCGAGTATCAAGGGTGAATCATATTATTTGTTAGTACAAATCTATATCTTAACGTATTATCAATGTTGCTACTTAGAACAGGGCCATTGCGATTAATTGGTTTAAACTTGAAAAGAAACTTGAAACAAATTATCTGCTTAGCCCAATGGTTGACTGGTAGAGAATGCCCTATGGCATTAAGTCCGCCGTTTGTACGATAAGTTCTTTCTTTTGTGCAATAAAGATTAAATAAATAAATAAAAGAACATTTTTATTTTTATAAATAATGACACAAAGTTAAATTAAGAAAGAAAAATTGAATGTTATCTACTACAATCTAAGCGGGATTTGAACCCGCGACCTCTGCGTTTCCGGCGCATTGCTCTTCCAACTGAGCATTTGATCGCTACGTCAATCACACCAAATCTTTCATCCCTTAATTCTTTACGCTACTGGAGCGCCCTCTGCGTCATATATGTTTTTGAAATGCTTATGCGCATTAGCCATACCCTAGGATGTGGTATTACCACATAAAAAATATGAATCGATAAAAAAAATCTATACAAATATTTGAAACGAACTTAAATTTTATTATACATACATATAATATTTGTTTCAAAAACGACTCGAAATTGTGATAATTCGTTTCGTTCGTTTCGTTTCGTTTCGGTGACTACACCCAGCCAGCAGTTCTGCTGCAAGGACGCGGAGGCGTTGAGCATGCAAGAGAGGGAAAGACAAAGAAGCTCAACGAAATGACTCAGAAGCGCATACTGGCACAATACCGGAAGTCGTTCAGGGTAGTATAGAAACCTTAACATTCCCTGGCCGGAGCTTTCGGTTCTGAGACGGGGCACGCATCCGGGTCCTCTCGTGTTCCCCTCCGTCTTTTGCCGCCCGGTAAGATCAACTGGCCCTCCTATCCGAGGCACCGGGGAGCCAAAAGTTTACAGGTTGGGAGTGTAGGTTATTTTGCAGTCAGGATGAGGACCGACGGGAGAGATCCGACAAGAATACCAGCATCGAGCCAGAAAGGAAATAGACAGATAGTTGTGTAAATATATACAGGGAAGGATAGTGGACTGCGTCTCGTCGTCCAAAGTTTCCGGTTACCACGTAGGATAAGTTCTTGTGTTGTAGGTTGATGTCGCTGAGCCGTCGCTTTTTGTATGTAATTGTCCTCCGGTTTTGATTCCGTGTCTGTTTCTATCTATTTTAGATTTTCTGGCTGATTACTCTAGTGAATAAAATTTGCTTGGGCTTGCTTTCCTTCGACTTCAGTTGAGATAATATTGCGTGTGTGTGGACGTCTTTGTAGGTAACTTCTTGAAGTTTCTTTAGTGATAATTGAAAATTGGAAGGCGGTCGCGATCCAAATCAAGTTCTATGGCGGGGTAATTTTGATGTCTGTATGAGATCTCGTTGGATTCGCCCCATGTTGGGTTCTTATTAGACACATTCTTCTTCACCTTGTGACATCGTGGTTATGGCCGTTTGATGACGGTTAACTTCCTTTTGATATTTCTTTACCATAGCTGTTATTGTGAGGTAGCGTGATAGCATGCGTTTTTAGTTTATTTTAGGTTGTGCGTCAATTAATCGGTAGCTGCGCATTACATCGGTCGTGGTTTGGTCGTGGTTTGGCTGGATTGTTGAATCAGTGATGCTTCAGTGTCAGGACTGTTGAAGTGGACGGAGCTCCGCAAAATCGTAGAAGACACGAAGATTTGGCATTGCGGTATTCGTAGGTATATGGGGTGTCCTATATTGTAGTGATCGCTGGTGATTCATATGCACATAGATAGTTACCGTAGAGCAACTCACGGCGGCAAATATAATCATATTTTCTCCACCCTGAAAACCGTTTCTAAACTAGTTCCGAATGTGTTATCAATTTGTTCCGCGAAGGGAGAAGCATTCTAACCGGGAGACATTAAGTCTGAAGCACTGCCATTAATGTCTAATTGGATTTGACTGTAATTTTTCTCGTCGGACAAGTGATTAGCGAGCAATCCTCGAACCTCCATCGATGGTCGAAATTGGTATCAACACGATTTTCAACTGGTTCGCCATCGCCCTTATAGGTACAGACAATTAATTGCCTCCCTTGGGAATTGGTAAAATTTCTATCGTGATAAATGAAGACAGTCGAGTTTAATGTTATGGATGAGCCGGCGAGGCACTTATGTTTATGTTAGTCCCTTTCTTTTTGAAAATGGCTAATTGTTGCTAGCTAGCGGTGTCCGCACGTGTTTGGGACAAAGTGACCTGGCCTTTAAGGGCAATGAAAAAAGGGACCTCTTTGTTCTAGGAAGTTATTGCTTGCAAGCTGTTGCATTTCTTGATTTCGTAGCCTCTAACGTAAGTATTACTGTTGAACGGTTAATATATATTTGTAAGTTACCCAAACTATGCCATTTGAGTCCTACGGCAAAAAATATAGATGTGTATCATACACCACACTTGGTTAATATTCGGTTTAAGGCAGGACTCTTAGTATAGTTTTGGTATTACATAATGTAACGAGCATAATTATAGTGTAGTAATATACAAAAAAAGACACTAAAACGAAAATATAATCGAATAATTATTTAGCTGGCCGTTCACCTCTTCGTCCCTTACAGAGAGCTTTCTTACTTAAACAAAATTACGAGTATAAGGCATTAATCACACCATCGAACCGAAGTAGGTTATATCAGCAGGAAGCACGCGCACGCCGAAATCTTTCGATTATGGTTGTAAAACATAAAAGGATAAAAAACGTACAGCAACTATGACTATATACCATCCGTTTTAAATCTAAACAGTGACTGACGGATAGGTTAGGTTAGTTTATCATTTCACTAGATGAATTACAAACTGTCCACAATCATCTACTAAACCTAATATAATTAAATTACGGTTAGAAATATAAGTTTTATGGGAAAGTAGTACAAGTACTGAAGTGAGGGAAAGTCCCTCGGGTAGGAAAAGTAATGAAAATTACAGTGGATAAAGCCTAAAACTACATTAATACTAACGATTCCAATAAATAAAGCCTGGATTTTAAACTAACTGGCCTATTTATTTAAATTATTACTAATATTTTATTGAATGTTTGCTAGTAATAAAATGTATTAAATGACAAATATTGTATGTATATTTTTCAACAACTCCTGATGTTGTTGCGGGTGCCGTTTATTTGCAACTTAAAATACCTAAAGATATAATTGTTCTGACGAATACCGTGAGACGGCTGGGTCGTACTATATTCCGTTGGTCCACAGGTAGAGGTTGATGAAGTGTGGCCTGATTTCCAAGAAAAGGTGCATAATTGACGTTAGTTAAAGAGTGTTACTATACGGGCCGTGCTTCGCCCTATGTCCATCTAAACTTGGTACTGGTTTTAGCTTAAACTCTTAAACCGTAACCTTTGGGCTCGCTTAGCTTTTCTTGTGGCGGGCCTTCATAGCCGTAGACAAGGAGTATAATATTATTGCAATTGGCATTAGAAAATGGAACGGTCTCACCAAATTAAGCTGCTGTGGTGTGGCCGGCGCGGCGGAGGAGTACTGCAGACTCGGAATTGCACACACTTGATCAACACTCACGGATAGGCCGAGTAATATAGACGCACCAAACACTAGGCTATCTACTTAGTAACTAAATATTTGAAAAAAAGACAGAAGGAAAGATATAACGCGTTGAATTCGTTTACACGCGGTAAGAAATTAACAGGCAACCATGCAAACATCTGGTCGAGCCTTGTTTTTGTCTCGTGACTCTATTGTTTTGCCCGGGTTTTTACGATGCCAATACAGAGCGGCAGAGGCTAAGAAAACGCGTCCGCTCCGTATGGTGTCCCAAACGGTTCCACGACTCGAAATTGTGATAATTTACAGAAAACTATTTTTCTACTTATTTTCCATAGCTACCTATGTTACTTTCTAGAACGCAAGGAAAAGTATTATTCAAATAAAAAAAAACGTTATTACCAATATATTTGTCATAATATGAATAACTAAAAATTAAAAGGAATAACGGGGTTGTTTGCTGATCACTTCGGACTTATCGGCCAAGCTGGGTCTTTCTGACAATACATACTTAGGCTGTCGTCTCCATAGCTTTCTAACGTCGTTCCTTGCTATGAGAAGTCCGATGATACGCCTAAGGATGATACTCTGAAAGCCTGTATCAGAGATTATGAAATACATCGCATCTCTAAACTCGGTTTTCTAATTCAAGACCAAAAAAACTACGACAGATACGTCACTGTCAAAGTTGTCAAAATTTAAATGACATCTGAGCTTGTAAATTATTGCACCAAATGTTTTGAATACCTCAAGTGTTACAAGTACAATACCCAGATTTCTTACCAAAAATCTCCGATGTTTAAGTTTTTATTATCTCCTCTCGTATTTATGTACTAATAAATATATCTAATTATTTTGTTAAAACATAGAGTTAAAGTTATCAAACAATAAATTATCTTAGTGTCTAAAAAAGAATAAGGATTTTACTAATATTTTATTTTAGTGGTAACATATTGTGGTAGCTTTTTTGGTCTTGAATTAGAAATCGTAGTATAGAACGCGTAAACAGAGATGTAATGCTAATTAGAGTAGATAAGATAATACCCTCGTAAACACTCTGTTTCAGCTACTCTATAAATAGTGTTGTTGTCGAAATGTGTTGTTGTTGTTGTTGGCACGAGGATGAAAGAAGAACCAGCGTCTCTGTTTTCCAATTCAGCACTGAACAAAACAGGATGCCTTTGTTTGGTATTGTTATTGAAATAAATAAGTCTTAATTAAATGTGGAAATCCGGTAGAAAAGGGTCCTTACGGCGTTGCCATACCTAAGGACCCTTTTCATACGGATTGCCACAAATAAATATCGAACATCCTCTCACAACAGATTTAAATTAAGCTCGAGTAGCCCTGTGTTATGGATACTAGACGATATAAATATACATACCAAGCTAATTATTGTGACAAATAAATATAGTTGATTCATTGCATAATATGTTGGTTCTTCAACTTCGTAATACTACATACTTATAGAGCAGAGGCAGCCGAAAAATTGAAACTAAATAAGTATAGAGTTCTCGGTCAAAAATTGTAAAATTGTAAAATTTTAAGTGTCACAAATGCCAATAATCAATAATATAGACTCCAGCGGTCCTAGGATGGTTACTTATATCACGCGACAAATAAGTGACAAAGCATCCGTCACGTTTTGACCAAATTCGAGTGTGAGGTGTGAGTGACAGATGCTTTGTCACTTATCACGTGATAAACACGACCATCATAGGCCGTGTTGCCTAAAATCATCAATAAGTATTCTTATTATACAAATATTTCGAAGAGTTGTTCACAATCTCACAATCAGGGGATTGAGATCTCCCTGACTGCAATGCCCTCTGTTTAATGGCCGTGAGCACACCCGACTTGTTGCGATGCATTATAACTCTCACGGCTTCGCACAAGCGCTTTATGGCTTTCCGCTTTGGGGATTTGTTTTTATGACGAGCGTTGACAATGTAAATAAATACAAGTAGAATTGAAAAACATTTGGTGGCAGTACTTTTATACGTAACGCACAGTAATTTTATATAACGTCACAATTAAAGAAGTGTTCATGTTTTTAAGAAACGCTAATGTAAATATACTATTATTACAAAATTAGACATATATCAGCCGTGTCATTAAAAAAATCAAATTCAGACACTGACTGAAACATGATATTTTAGAACTAAGGGACTCGAAAGTCATGAAATTGGGCTCCAATTTGCGGTATGTGAAACGCCACAGGATCTGACCCAGATACGCGCGGCGCCGCGGCGTCGGCCCGTTGCCTAGCAACGGCTGAAAAGGGTCTTGTCTGAACAATTACTTGTACCTGTACTGGAATAACAGGCTTCGTGGGACCTTCGATGATATTCATAGAGTACATTTTCAATTTTAAACTCGATCACAATGAGCTATTACGAAGCCCCGCAACGTAATTGGTGGAGGAATAAAAGATATCATAACCTCTCGTTTGTTTCTGCATAGTTGGGTGTAATGTTAAAAAAATTGTATACGTAGCTACCTGTGTACAAATATATTAGTTGAAATCGGTCCATGCATTTAGACGTGAAGGAGTCGTGAAGATCGTACTTAATCTACAAATAACCTAAATTTAAAATTTAAAACACCCCCGACACAAGTACCTGGGTCATCATGAGACCCTACTTTAATGAGTGATATAGAAAGAATTACAATATTTGCAGTTCTTCTTTTCAATATTGGATGAGATCTCTTCACTAGTTCCAATTAAAGCTGAATATCTTGGAAACTACTGGTTCTATTTCCACCAAACATAGCTAAGAACCAATTCGACGGACAAGTCTTTCAATTTAAAAAAACTGCACTCAAATTGGTCCATCCGTTTGGGAGCTACGATGCCACAGACACATAGAAACACAATGTTAAACTTAAAACAACCCTTTTTTCTGTCGGTGGATAAAAATAACTATTCGATATTAAAAATCACATTTAATTCCCGTTTACTTTACTCAAAACTGTCAAAAATAATAACAAGCATAAAGAATCAATCCCAACCGGCTTTGCTAAAACGATGATTAAAAATAACATAAAGTCAAAAATAAACCTATGGAAATACTGAAATGATCTAAGTACGTAATATCCATATCGTTCTTAAAATGACCTCCTAAGAAAACAACTGATCCACCAAACGGACAAATCTGTTGAAAATAGAAATGACGAAGCTAACACAACACAAAATGACACACAAGTGTAACATAAGTAACATAACCCAAGTGACAATCAACCCGTGAGGGGTTGACAAGACAATGCATGTCACAACGGTGACAACGCTACATTAGTGTAGTAGGGTTGCGCTGTCGATGGATAATGGAGAAGAGGTTTATAATAAAGAATTTGCGGGAAAAAGAAATGTCAACGGTCAGCAAAATATCGGCTTTCATGTGAAAATATTTGTGAATGGTCAGAGAAGAATCAATCAAGATAAAGATAGAAATTAGAAGCTCAACAATAGTAATGATTCAGGTTGAGGGTCAGACGGGACGGCAGGTTGAAGTAGGTGTGAACAACGTTAGAAGGTCGACTACATGTTCGATAATAAATTAATAAGACTGATATAGAATTTGTTAAGTCCAAGAATTGGACTGAAACATTTCTAACTATAAAAAAGGTGAGTAACCTTTTAACTAGTGTTTTTCATAATGTTAAAAAGTGTAGCAAATTATCAAAAGTACCATTTTCAGCAAAACTCATAAAATGAAGATTTTGAAATTGGATTAGATTAGGTATTATTACAAAATGAGAGCAATGCATTAAGTTCATCACGTAATTAGTTTTTAAAAAGACGACGACGTACCACAAGATGAATTAAATAGAAATGACAAGATTAAAATTATACATCTACAAAATTATTTACTAGCGACCGAAAGGCAAATATATTTAGAACAGGTACTTAATTAACTGAAATAAAATTGTATGGCAATTATTAAAAAACTTTATTTTATTATTTAACCAAATGCAATCCAATAAAACTAATAAGATCAAATCAGCCAACCTACCATAAAACCTAAGATGTTCTAAAACAATGTAATTAAAATGGTTTCATGTACAATTTGAACTTTAATGATACGTACCTATGCTCTTCTCAAGCAAAGCCAAGTAGGTACATAACTATACATAAAAAGCCATACCATTTACTGCCCACCCTATCGCATACATAGCTACGTCATATACCTCCCACCCCGAAGATTATATACTCAGTACATGACGCAAGGAAATCTATAAATCTGGAGAAATCTGCGCAAACAAGCACTACGCATGCGTCGCCCCCACCCAAAAAGGAGGGGGGAATCGATAGACTCTGGCGCCGGCAAGTCTGGCGCCTACGACACTTGCTGTCTCTTTCTAGCTCAGGGGTGGGGATGAAATAGACTATAACATAACAGGGTGTGGCCTGATATATATATAGGTAGTTTTGGAGAATAGTTGGAAAATAATATTAAATCTCACTTTATGATTACTTTTGGAAAGATTAGTGCAAGAAAATATGATGCTGTTACAATTTCAAGATCTGAACATGACTTTAATACCAAAGAGAACTGTAAAATAATAACCAAACTTCATATGAAGCTCTACTTAAACGAAAGGCAGATACTGTTTAATATATATCAGATGTTCTAAAAGTCTGAGCAACACTAAAGTCAACAGCCAATTTTTATTTAAGTACGGAACAGGTCTTTCAATAATGATTACCAACACAATTGAACCTAAAGTGCAGAAATAGAAGAGTTGCTAGAAACAAGTATGAAAGCAAAGAAAAACACTTAATCTAGATTTTGCAGATCCCAAAGACTTCCTCACTGCGCTAATGTTGCAAAGAGATCTTTGAAACTAGAACAATTCTTCCGAATTCTAGGAGTATACCAACCTTTTCACACAATAGAAGCATTTTCAACGAAGACGCTAAAATGATTTTTGAGGAGGCATTGGCATATGTCTGACACTAGATTGCTCATTAAACAGCCCAAGATTTACTAATGTAATCTATCGATGACCGGAGCCGTGGAGAACGTCCATCCATTACAAGATAAAAGCCAAGTCCGCCATATTGCACATCCGGCCGCCGGAAGTCGTCACGCTGTCCCGGTAATCTGATAGTCTGTTTTCTATTAGCAGATCGGGAGGGGTGTCTAGTGGACCGTTAATGCAAGTTTTATTGGCGAACTTAAGGGAGGATTTATCATTAAATTCATTAGTCACGAAGATGGTTTATGTGGTGCTAAAGCGAGAATTTACGTGACGATCGTCAACTTCATATTTGCAGACATATTTATGTCTGGTTTTATTGCTGAGAAATTAATCGAGCAGAACTTCATATACGTAGATATAGCTTTTTATTGTACAAATGGTGATCAGCAAGATAATTCAGATAAATAGAATAGAATGGAACGAACAAAGATTGATAAGTACCGTAGACTTATGAAGTAAAACTCAATACAGAAGTGAAATTAATAAGCCCAACCCCTAACCCCGAAAGCCTTGCTGATACCTAACACAATGCACTCAATCATTCAGTAATTGGTGAGCCAACAACCGGGGCTAGTAATTTCCCAATTATTCGTTCATCGATCACCGAGACCCCGCCGAGAGCTGACGAGACCCTGACGAGACATAATGAAGAGATTTGAATAAAGAACCCCGTGGTGTTTGAAACTAGTTGATTAGAAGACTTCTTAGGGATAGAGGTAGTTTAGAGAATTAGGAGATCTTTCAATAAAGACAGGGAGTCGATCTTTCAATAAGCGGTGTTGACGGAGATTAATAGAAGTTTCTGGATTTTCATAGGACAGAGACGGATGATCTTAAGAAAATTTAAATCGAATTAATGATTCTGCAGTAAGAAATATGATTTAAAATAGTGATTTCCACGATATCCAAGGAGTTAGTAAAAAAAGGTTGAACTCATGCTACTGAAATAATTACGACGATCATGTTTACTTCGCCTTTTGATGAGAGAAAATCAAGATTTATGGATACTGTCCACAAGGGTGAAAAAAGTCACGATAAATTTGCTACGATTTCAATGAGCGACAGAAACCTGTAACTATTTACACGAACCTATTATTAAAATGAAAACTGATGACACGAAATTCGTCAAAGTGGATTTAGCATCTGTTTTTAACAAACCTGTTATTAAAACTGAAAACCTCATCAACACGGATACTAAAGCAGTCGCAGTTTTAATTTCACACGACGCTGAATCCGACGTGACTGCATCGTGTCATTTGACTGAGGCCCTAACGAAGTATAATGATAGGGTACAGGGCGATGCGGAAATTATTCTAATCGCAAACAAACAGATTAGAGGGGCAACGGCCGAGCCGGTCGATGGTGTTGTCGATTAGGGAGTTTTACAGAGAGATTTCTGATACAGTTGCAAGGTAAATTAATATGTACATGTAAGAAAATAGTAGAACCAAGTCTGCACTTTTTAGATATTTAGACTAAACTATAAGATAGGTCATGACTAATCGTACAGTTAAAAAGGTGAATTAAATGGTTAATTATTTAATTTCTGTACGTTTTAGATATCTAGACTAACCACGAGATTGTGAACTACATATTATTTCGAATCACAGAAAGAAAACATGTTTTTTTTGGCAACCGCTAATATTAAAGTGTTTTAGAAAATACTTAAGCGAAATCTTATAATATTGGTGAAGCTAGTGACAGATATGAGATTAGTGACAAGGTATTAAAGAGGCGTGCAGTAAGTAAAAAAACATATTTCGTAAATGATTTCATTTTTCGAGTATTTTGATGCAGCCAAATGGTAAGGTTTTTTGTTGAAACTAGAATCGTTCAATACAACCCAGAGTTAGTAAATGTAAATATGTAACTCGAAACGTGCAGTAGTATGAATGCTCGGGTTATTTCTACTAAAACTACTATTTATTTTTGAATACTTTAATTTAGATTGTTTAGAGTGTCCTAAACAATCTAAATTAAAGTATTCAATATCTTTGAATCATTTGATGATAAATAAAGAGAACTTCACTCAGTTATTCAGGAATTCTTGGTCTATCGAAGAAGCTGGTTGAAGACAGGATTTTTATTTAAGGAAACGAAATATAGATTTCTGTTTTATTATAGGTCAAAGGATAAGTTGCTAACCTTTGGAAAATACGCAGCCGTTGTAATCAAATTTTAAAACTTGAGAATAGCAGAGAAGATGAAGGTAAATTGATCTTAACGTAAACCTAACAAACAATGAACAAAACTTAAGTTACACTCAATGCTTTTGTGAAAACGTGACCGTAACAATAGCAAAAGGTTCAGGGACCAGCAAACCTGAAAGTTGAAAGCACGTGGCAAGACTCACCTGACGGAGCGGCGGGCCATCTCGTCGTCTCGTTCCCACTTTAGCTAAACTGACTTGACCTGACTCCTCGCTCTTTCACGCCCTGCTTCCACTTGGATGTTAGGATTTTGGACGGAGAGTTTGAAAGAGCGGGGGACCACCGCTTCGGAGGACGGTCCTTAGAGGAATGTTTCGCTGGCGTCTCTCCGGAGCCTCATGCTTCGATGTCATCTCCAACTCATGAGGGGTTGAACTACGCATGCGTAGTCACCACCCTCCGTCCCGCTTTAACGCGCGCGAAGGACAGAGACGGCGAGGGATGATTTTGGAGGGTGAAGGCAAGGAAATGCATCTAGGAGAGCGCTCGGATTTCCTCTTGTGATTTTGTTTATTGATTTCAGAGTCCGGGTTATTAATACCCTTATTATGTTTGGAGATTTTGTTGCGATAAAAATATTTAGAATAGCATTTATAATTATATGTTTGACAATAGATGCACCTGCAGTTGCATTGATTACAAAATAAACGAAAAAAAATGCTTGATAGTTTACTCAAAAATAAGCTTTAAATCGATGATAATACAACTAATAGAGTAGCATCAAAAGCGAGCAAAAAAACCCTTTTGTGGGCAACTTACAAAGCTCTTCATTTAACCCTACGCAGTTTTTTTTCTGAATAGCTTTACGGAATTGTACGTATAATTATCCTCTTTTATATTTATCTATAGTTTTTAGTATTGTAAATATGTTTTATTTATGTGTTTATTTTATTCGCTAAGAACTTGTTGGCGTTAGAGTTGATATTAACAAAAAAAAAATACTAGCTCTGAATATGAACTTTATGCCAATGCATTTGACTTTAATGAAATTGTAAATTAATTAACTAGTTAGGTTTTTTTTTTGTCACTGTTTATGACTAGTTACGTAATTATGTTTCGTTCCCGAATGTTTTTCTTTCTTTCTAAATAGTGGTATGAAAACGATATTATTGTTTAAGGAGCTTGTAAGATATTAAATTTTCTATGAACCGTTTTGTAGTTAATTATGCGAAGTACTTTCCTAAATAATTCTAGGTTTTCGTTTTTTCGTATTTTTTTAATTAATTTTAATTTGTGAATAATTTAATAATATTCACAAATAAAAACTTAATTGATATTTTTTATTTGTCAATTTAGTAAAGAAATTAATTTCCGATTGTGATACTGTACTCGTATGCTTTTATACAGTAAAAGAAACTAGAACGCTTAGAACGCGCAACCCTGATGAGTAGGGGTTGGACGTCAGAAGAATATACAAAGACCTGATTTGTGTAGGCATTGTTTTTCTCGCCACCATAAAATACGTAAATATTTGCAACTTTATCCATGTTTTCTGGAGTAAATTGGGTTCTATATTGATCGAATATCCATTTATGACTGTTGATGAGAAAGTTCATGATATTGACAATAAGTTGAGTTAAATTAGAGTTTTAAATATTGTAAATAAAATGTTTTATTCATAATTTTAGTCATTTAATGCTTGGGAATGTTAACCATAATAACCCAAAGGCAGTTTGGATTGAAATAGATGAATGAGTATGAGTATGAATTGTATTTTAATGTTAATAACGGCTCCATAATTCTCCATTAGTCTTACCGTGCGAAAGAAAGTCCGACCCCTGCTGATGAGCACGTCGCCACTTTAATATGACAGATTCACAGATTTCGCATTTCGTTTTCATAAGGTATGATGATATTGATGATATCATATTTTGATGATACCATAGACGAAATAACCTTAGATGACCTTGTGTCAAATTGAGCATTTGCGTATGAACATAGCAATACGAGGGTTGTTTGATAAATACACGTTTTAAAAAGTTATTCTTGTTACTGGCTGAAATTATGTATACGAACTTTTTAGGCATCCTTTATGGACTAGAAAATTAAAAAAAAAATACAGCGTTCTTTTGTTTTTTTTTCTTTTAACGGCTTTTTACGACGGAGTTCGCGTTGTTATTGCAATAATGGAGAAAGAGCAGTATCGTTCTGTAATTCGTTTTCTGTTTTTGGAAGGAAATTCTTGTGATGAAATAAAAGTACGCAGCTTGCATGTTTACAATGATCATACTCCTTCTATGACAACCATTAAATATTGGTACAATAGATTTAAACGAGGCAGAACGTCCATCTTTGATGAAGATCGCCCAGGACGTCCTGTTGAGGTGACCACAGGTGATATGGTAAAAAAAAATGAGAATGTTGTATTAAGCGATCGCCGAATAAAACTTAGAGAAATTGTCGACATTGTAAATGTTTCGATTGAACGCGTGCAGCACATTTTAGAACACAAATTAGGCATGAAGAAGGTTTCGGCGAGGTGGGTGCCGCGTTTGCTCACCGAGGAACAAAAGCTCACCCGGAAGCAAATTTCAAGGCACTGTTTAGATAAGTACGAAAGTAGTCCGGGTGAGTTCCTTCGGCGTTTTGTGACTGTTGATGAAACGTGGATACACCACTATACCCCAGAAAGTAAAGAACAGTCTAAACAGTGGATTTTGCCGGCGGAATCAGCTCCAAAGAAGGCGAAGACCGTTCTATCGGCCGGAAAGGTCATGGCGACTGTTTTTTGGGACTCGCGGGGAATCATCCATACTGATTATTTACAAAAGGAAGAACGATAACCGGGCAATATTACACTAATTTATTGCAAGAATTTGATACCATTTTGAAAAAAAAGAGACCACATCTAAATAAGAAAAAAGTTCTCTTTCATCATGATAATGCACCAGCTCACTCCTCAAGAATCGCAGACTCCAAATTAAAGCAATTACATTATGAATTGCTGCCTCATCCGCCCTATTCCCCAGACCAGGCTCCCTGTGACTTCTTCCTATTCCCAAATTTAAAAAAATGGCTCGGTGGAAAGAAATTTTCGTCCAATGAAGAGGTCATTGCCGCCACGGAGGCCTATTTTCACGACTTTCCGAAATCATATTTTTTAGACGGCTTATTAAAGCTAGAACACCGTTGGAACAAGTGTATAGAGTTGGAAGGTGACTATGTAGAAAAATAAATATACACGTATACAAAACTTTGTTGTTTTTTTCTAAACACGGGTATTTATCAAACAACCCTCGTAAGGTACGAAGTTTTCAACCGACTTCAAAAAGGAGGGTTTCAATTCGACTGTATGTGACGCGAATATTCCACTAATTATGAATCAATTTTGATGATTCTTTTTTTATTCGTACTTCAAAGGTGGACCCATATAAATTTTCATGTTATGGATGATTTCTATGTATTTAAGTATGTATTAATATAATAGAGAAATAAATACATTAATATAATAATTAAGTGATTTTATACATATATATGTACTATTTAATTTAAGAAATAAACGGGGGAATATATAACTAAAATATAAATATAATTAAAATAGAAAGAGCCTAAAGGTTATACAGGTTGGCACATTTATATCGGTTTGTATAGGAAAGTCTGAAACTATAAGACATACGAAGATCTGTTCTTAGGAAACATGTCATCGATTTTAATAACAAGAAATAATTGCATTCATACATTAAAAAAAACCGTACTCAGCTCGGGAATTGAACCCGGACGTTTTGAAAAATAAAACTAACATTATTTCTAACTAGATATCAATTAAATAAATAGGTCTTAACCAGTAAATTTTATTATGAAACATGACATATATGACATATAACATGCATTGTTTTCATATTCTAAAATAATTTGAGAAAACCAGTTTTCTGCGTGAATTTTGTAAATTTCGAGTGGTTTTTGAAACAAAAATTATCAATGAAATATTCAAACTAGAGATTTCAAATATATACAAATATATATATACCAATAAATCGCAATGGCCCTTTTTCTAAGTAGTAACATTGATAATATATATATTAAGACAATGTTTCATCATAGAGAAAAATGTCTAAAACAATCAGCGTTTTTGAAAGGATGAGCCTTAAGACAAATAAATATCCCGATAAATTATCCTTTCAGCTAAAGCAACACACGTAACGTTTATCAACACCCCCCAACCCTCTTGTCGTCGCGTATTACTTCGAGCCTGTCGCCTCTCGCGCATCGCTGGGCAAATATTCATAATTGTCCGCCAACTTGGGTTAAACGAACAATGCATAGGTTTTATGACAAGGTAGCTTAGGAGGAGGAGTTATACATATACAAAGGAGTGGAGAAATTCAAATACCTAGGATGCCTGATAAATGATAACAACAGTAGGGAACGGGAAATTGAATTTCGCATTCAGAATGCTTTACGGTGTGCGGTGGCTATGCATGAGGTCTTGGTGTCCAAGCTGAAGCGTCGGAAGACTAAGGTATGAGTCTATAAAACAGTCATAAGATCTATCTAGACACGCGGCAGCGTGTCCAGCCAAGTTCACCGCAGGAACTGGCGAGCAGCAGCCGTGTGTTATATTACACGAACCGTTTGGAGCCACTTTTGACCCCCCCATAACTCCAAATCTATTTAACATAAAAAAATGAAATTTGGCTTATGTATTAAGATCCTTTAGAACAAGTAGAACCCCAAATTTCATTAATATAGATTAAATAGTTATTGAGATATTAAAGTCCAAAAAACGGTATTTTTATCACTGACTGACTGACTCACTAGTAATCAAAAACCTAACCCACTTCCAGGTGACCTAGAAAGGTGAAATTTGGCATCCAGCTTAGTAATTGTGTGTGTATACATATAAAAATCGAAAACAGTGATTTTTTAATTTTTTTTATTATTATTATTATTGATGGTTGTTGCCTCAGAACTCTGTCATTTATAAACCGATTTGGAAAATTCTTTTTTTGTTTGAAAGATATACTAGAATAGCATACCTATACACTCACACGCACACACACATACATGCACATAAAAATCCAATACGTACTAACCGTTTTGGAAAATTCTTTGTTTATTCAAAACTTTCAAAAGATGTACTAGAATAGCACACAGAACTAATTAACAAATAATAATTAAGTAATTTACACATCATAATAATTTCTGTACAAAAAGTAATGATATCCCATCAAAAACATAAATGTAAAATGAGAGCCAAGTTCAATATCGCGTGCACTTCGCCGACAAAAGAATTGAGATCTGCAAGGGCGCCAAGTTCTTTGCCCTAAAATTTTAAGATACAAGGACATGCGACATACTCGATGCATTTATTTTACTTGGGGTGTAATTCAATATCAAGACTTGACTTGGCTAGTTTTAAAATATAAATTTATATTATAAATCAAAATCAATCAAATCATTAACCTATTTTCGTAAAGGTAAGTACGCAAGTTAGTGTACGTCTTGTTACTTATACCTACTGTTAGCTTGATAATGAACTATGACTATGTTTCTTTTATAAAATTTAGTTAGTTTGTGAAAACTAGCCAAGTCCAATCTTGATATTGAATTACACCCCAAGTAAAATAAATGCATCGAGTATGTCGCATGTCCTTGTATCTTAAAATTTTAGGGCAAAGAACTTGGCGCCCTTGCAGATCTCAATTCTTTTGTCGGCGAAGTGCACGCGATATTGAACTTGGCTCTCATTTTACATTTATGTTTTTGATGGGATCTTAATGTACGGATGTGAGGCATGGACGCTCACCCTAAAACCCGCTCCAGACCTTCCGATCCGATCCGATTTATCGGAAGAAATGTCCTAACAATTGTACTACACATTATCCGATTACTTCCGATAAATCGGACAATTGCACTACACATTATCCAATTGCTTCCGATAAATCGGATCGGATGGGAAGGTCTGGAGCGGGTTTTAAAGAGGAAAATAAGCTGCTTGTCGCGAGGCAGATATTCCGCAAGATCTTGGGACCGACATTAGGGAAGATGGTAGCTGGAAGATCCGTAAGAACCAAGAGCTGGAAGACCTAGTGTCTGAGCCAAATATTATTGGGGAGATAAAATCAGCAAGACTCCGGTGGCTCGGGCATCTAGAGGGAATGCCGGACGATAGGGCGGTAACAAGGGCGTTGTTGGACAGTGTAGGTGGTCGACCGGTCGGCCGACCGAGGTACCGATGGAAGGACGAAGTTATGAAGGACCTACGCGCTCTACAAGCAGGAAACTGACAGAGCGCGCTGGCGTCATTTCGTATCGGAGGCAAAGATCCACTTTGGGTCGCTGTGCAAGCTGAGTAAGTGAGTAAGTAGCTTAAGAGGTGATATAACTGATTATTTTTCATACAAATCGTTTCGTTCTCATGTTTCCTCTAAAACTTAATCTTTGGGAAACTGGGAACTGAATGGGAAGGAAATGTTCTATGTCGGACCGATTTAGTTTTTGCGCAAATTATTAAATCATTTGTGTACTAGGCGTCCGTTTACGGTGGCATAAAAGTGGCATAAAAGTGGCATATTTAGAAAATGATGAAAAATTCAAAATAAACTAAAATAGATGAGAAAAATTTTTTTATTTATTTTTTTAACACTTAGCCGACAAGTTAAATAAGTTTAAAAGAAAAACTGAAAAGCCAGAAATCTGCTTACGTACGGATTAAATTTTAATCACCTTTTAAAGTAGGTGGCAAACCTCACGTTAACTTGTAGGTATTTTACTAAATTTCACTTAACTCAAAACTATTTTTACTATAGAAAAATATCTACGGTCAACTATATTCTTTATTCAACAAAATACTACATTTCACTTTGTTCAAAACCATTTTTTAAAAAATATTTTCGGTTAATTCTATTCTGATGACGAAGATTATTTTGATCGCATTAATCAGTAAGTATATTTTTTTTAGGTTGAACCCTATTAGAGAATATCTATTGATACATACAACTTACGACTGATTTTTTAAAGGGACAAAGTTTCTCCCAGTGATGAATGCTTCTGGAATCATCGAAAAGCCATACAAAGAGGGGTTTCAAAGGCGAATGTATGTATGCGCAGCAGGAGGCCTGTGGGGGCGTAATGGAGAAAAATCTGACCAGAAGTACAGGCCAAATGGGCAGCTCAAGAACTTGAATCACACACTGAGTTTGAAAATGATATTTCCAGTATAAGGGAGTACGGTTTTTTTGTAATAGTGCTATATTTTTGTCGTCATTTAAATGACATAAGTGGAATGTCGTGTAACTGCTGCTTTTTTATGAGGGACTATATTTTGAAATAAGTAATATGTAGTTGGAGATATTTTAGCCGCGATTCTTTGAAGGGTTATTCAGAATTTGGAAATAAAACAATCGGCCAAGGGTGTGTCGGGGCACGCGCAATGTAGGGTTCCGTAGTTGCTCATCACAAGAAGAGAGCTTTTTGGTGCAACCTATATTATCCTTACTTGGCTTTAAAGAATCAGAAGACAAGCTATTTGGTTTCCGTTATTATACAAACTTATATTTACTACTGTGTTACAAAGGCGTACACGTATTTTTCTGTGGGATTTCTATATATTACGTACATAGCGAAACTATAAGGGTTGTAAAAATTCTGTTATTTGACAAATATTTTGATTAACTTCAGTATTCTTGACCATAATGATTTGACATTCAACCACCTGGTTTTCAGTTGTTATTCATTTGTATTATTATGTAATACAGTAGGGACATTACACTTATAAGAGTAGAAATTAAAAAGTGACAACACTACAGTATTGCCGTCAGCTTTAATTGGAACAAGAGACAAGATCTCAGTAAATATTGAAGCTAAGGATTCCAAATTTTGTAGTTATGTTCAGTTTTAGTAGCAATTTCTATTTCATTTATCTAGTGAGAGGTGAGAGTCTCATGGTGATCAGCTACTTGTGTCAAGTGCGTTTTAACCCTTTGAGCGCCAAGCGGCAAAGCAATTCACCGTGCCACTGACGCCAAACCAAAAAAAAAAAGTGCTCCAATATCAACAGAGATTGAAAAACACAGATAGTGGTTTGAATTAGCATGTTTTTGACCATTGAAATTTTTGACGGCAATAGGCGTCGTTGGCGTCAGTGGCACGAATTCCCGATGACGTGATTTGACGTCTTTGGCGGTCAAAGGGTTAAATTTTTACTTTAGGTTATTTATTTAAACTTGATTGTATAAAAGAAAAGTCTCTTTCTGCCAAGTAACCATAGGGCCATATATGTATAGATATATATCATATCGGCGGGGATAGTGCAATACCGCGAAGTAACAAGTGTAGATACGAATCAATATTCAAACAAATGCTAAGCATTTTATTGAAATGCGAATTTTATCGACAGCTGTTATTTACACGGTATTACACTATACCGGACGATATGTCTTTCAATAACCCTTCATCATAACATGATCAAATCCATCAAACACGATCGAATTATAACCGACCGTTAAGTAGGTAACATTTCAATTAGTCTCAAGACTACGTTTGTATATTTTGTATACGTCTAATTCTAATCCCGCACTCGCAACTGCAATATGTTAAATAAACTGTAAACTACTTCGGACCCTTGACACTCGATGTGTCAATGTAGCACGTTTCCACAACACCATCGTCCGGTACGACCGATTCGGCTTTATATCTAAAAAAAAAAAGAAAAAGAAGAAGCGGAAAAAAGCTATTTGAGCGGGTTAACTTTTTACTAATTGCTGTTAATTTTGAACTGCTAAAGATAAGCTCTAGATATGAATATCTGGAGATCTTATAAAAAATTAACTAAAGGTACATAACTTAGATTTATGATATTAGTTTTTTTTTAAGTACAGAAAAACTAAATTTATGTTACTATAATTCAATTTCTAATTACAATGGGTAATACAACACATAATTCTACAGAAATCCATACTTAATATTATAAATGCGAAAGTGTGTCTGTCTGTCTGTCTGTCTGTTACCTCTTCACGCTTAAACCGCTGAACCGATTTAGATAAAATTTGGTATATAGATAGTGTCAGTCCCGGGGAAAGACATAGGATACTTTTCATCCCGAATAAATGTGTTCCCGTGGGATGAGCGGGTAACACCGCGGGGCAAAGCTAGTTAACTATAAAATTAACTTACTAAAATAAACGGCTAAAACGGATCAAATTTAATATTAAAAGACTTGAAAAATTTTAATGGTAACGTATTTAAATTGAGCTTTGAGTTTTGTATCAATGGTACAGAAAAACTAACTTTTGTCTAGGAATGAGCGGGGGATACTCCTGCCAAATATTATGATCACGGGCGTTCTCGTACAGTCCGACCAAAAAGAGTAGAAATTAAAAAGTGGCAATACTGTAGTGTCGTCCCTGTTTTCTTATATTGATTAGAAAGGGAGGACACTACAGTATTGCCACTTTTTAATTTCTACAATTTTGGTCGGACTGTAACAATGGAAACGCGTACTGTCGTGTGACACGCGGGCTGTGATAATATTGACTTAGCTGAAGGGTTGCTAGCTTATTAGCAGAGTGTTGCCACAATATATTGTATCATGAAGTTTGTTGTGAGAGTTAAAAACCAGTCAAGTGCGAGTCTGACTCGCGCACCGAGGGTTCCAAATACTTATCCCATCTTAACTGGTAGGGTTATAGGTTAAGTTTGCACCTGGTACGTATGGCGCCGGATACAAATGAGGTGCGAAGTTAATGCAACCGATCACGATTGTTGTATGGGAGTCCCCTTAAATATCTATTTTATTCTGTTTTTTTTAGTATTTGTTGTTATAGCGGCAACAGAAATACATCATCTGTGAAAATTTCAACTGTCTAGCTATCGCGGTTCATCATGAGATACCTGTTTTTAGCACTCGTCGCTAGTCACCTGTAGTGGTGGCGCGCCCGTTACAATTTCTTCAGGATCAGGTGCAAAGACGTGCAAATCTCAACCTCTCTCTTTTTTCTTTCATAAGAGCGAGCAGGACCCGAAAACACGAAGGCCATTCTAACAACGCACTGTACTCGATTCGAGAATAAGAAAATAACTTACCAAATACAAAAATATCTTCGTTCGCGTTTCGTTCGTTTTATAAATATCCTCTAAGAATGTAGGCACAGTTTCGTTGGCTATGTATAAGGCACTAGGTATGGCGTGTTGCTGTCTCTCTCACATTGCAGTTATACCTGGGGAAGAGAGAGGACGGTTAGTTAATTGTAGCACTTAAATCATATGTCGCGGCAGACCACGACGGTGATGGCGGGATGAGCTCGACACATTCCGAAAAGATTGGTCTTTTGCTTAAACAGAGTCGGCTGGAAGAAAGGGAGGGAGCCTTTGCCCAGCAGTGGGACAGCAAAGGCTTTAAATAAATAATAATAATATCACTCAAATATGCAAGCGTTTTATTGAGTAATAATTATAAAAACTGTTTAAACTCAAATAAAAAATGTTAGGAACGGCCCGACATGTTTCGAACTCATATGGAGTTCTTCATCAGGGGCAGCTAACCGTGGTGCTACTGAAGAGCTCGAAACATGTCGGGCCGAAAACCTGATAATACCTACGCAAATTATTAACAGTCAACCAATTTGATTTCTAGGCCACTACAGAACCTTGACACAATGACAATGATATGAGATTTCAAGCGGCTTACATATTGACGTTCACTGTGACAAGGTACGAAATGGCCTAGGAATCAATTGGTTAACTGTACCTACTTACAAACAATAATTCCGAATCTAAGTGAACTTACTTATTATATATTTAGTTTGGAATTCAATGACACAGACGCTGTTTACTGATTTTATTCCACTGAAACACGACGGGCTATACTATAAATCTCAACCAGTCAACCAAAATGCACTTTAATCGTATCTTTGCGGCAAACGCAATCATCCTGAGCCCATAAAAGCGTCCCAACACAACCCCGAACCCGTAAGTTTTGGCGAACCAGCAACGCCCGAACGCACAATAACACTTTTAATCTAACTGAGATTCGATCAACACATAAATCCTATAAACTCCGCGGCAATTTTTCATATTTTTTAGGAATCATTTTTTTACATATTGACTTAAGGCAAGGATTAAGCGAAAATAGACTAGCGCCACTTAATTTCTTCTTATCACACTAATATTTTAAAGGCGAACGTGTGTGAGTGTGTTTATGTGTATATTTGTTACTTCTTCACGCTCAAACCGACTGGACCAATTTTGGTAAATTTTGGTATGAAGATAGCCGACACCCTGGATTAACACAATACATACGCTACTTTTTATCCCGAAAAATGTAGTGTTCCCGTGGGATGATCGGGTAACACCGCGCAGCGCAGCTAGTATCTAGTAAATACTTTTAATATTAATTAAATCAATTTAAGCAATATTTCGTTCTATAGTTGTCCACAAAAATTGTGCTCATCGCTAAAGTAGCTTCTTCAAACAACTATCTCAATAAGTTTCATTAAAAAAAAGGATAAGAGTTGCATTTGGTTTGTCATTTTGAAAAAAAAAAATGATTTGCATGGTGAACCGCGGACAACCGCAAGTGGCTAGCAGAAAATTGAAAACATCCCAACCAGGACTTCATATCCCTCAGCCTCCAAATTCCCGGGCGTTACATAACAGGCTCCGCGCCGGCGGCAGACGTGGCCCAGACGGCGCCGACCGCCGGCGCCCCGAGCGAGACGGCTATAACATTCCCTCTCTCACCTCGCCGGAAAAGTGGCGCCCAACGTGGAACGCGGGGCCGCAGTGTCCTAGTTCTACCCGGGTTTCTGCGAGCATTTATCTTAAGGTCTGTTGTATTAAAAATCTGCGTCGTAAGATAAGTATGTTAGAGTCAATGACAACGAAATTCGAGTCGTATATTAACCCCTTGTATGTTATGTAAAAAAATCGCGCAGCTAATTGAACTGATTTTAAAAGGATAGAATAGAACAGAATACTCTTTATTGCACACCTCAAGAAGAAAGAAATACAAATACAGATGACACTTAACATTACAATAGAGGCAAACAATAGGCGATCTTATCGCTAAAAAGCGATCTCTTCCAGACAACCTTTGGGTAGCGGATTATAAGGATAGTTCAAGGGTTAAGTATATTGAATTGATTTAAGTACGAAAATATCCGTTTTTCTATCTACTCGTATCAGAAAACGGCTTTAAGCGATGTAAATAATTAACGCTTACTGATTCGTTAAAAAGTGACCCGGACCATGCAATATAAAACGACAAAAAATAAATACACGGTCAATAAAACTACTGAATATTATTTTCAAGGCATAATTCTTAACATTTGTAATCTGCGGTGTCGATGTACAAGCTGTTAAGGGGAAAACACGTGCCTTACGGGCTCTTGGTATGGGGTTTACGGGACACGTATCCGTTTCATTTACCTATACAAATTAACTAGGTATTCCTTATTTTAAACGACTTATAATGCAGCAGTCAGAAAACTGGCGCCCAACTTGGGGCCGCAGTTCGTCATGAATTTCGAGCATTTATCTCAGACCTGTGCCGGAATGAATTAAACGTAAAACTTCGGAGATCATTATTGAATTTAAGCATTATGATGTGTTATTTACTGAATATTTTCTTATTAAAATAGGTAAAATACTGCTTTAAATCGCACACTTCAGCCAAAAAACAAATATCACGTAAGATTATTTATAATTAAAGTCTTTCTCTAAAAATCTATCTCTTTCATACAATCTTCGGTTACATTATTCACTTATTTTATGTTGCTTCACTGTCCTTGAATAAAAAATATGTAGCTTCGGCCTACACCTCGTATGGATGACACCAGCACTAAAAGTAAACGTAACATTACATAGTAAAGTACCTACTAATTACATCATTCCATAAAGCTTAACATATTTATAATCACAGTAGAATGTTTTATTTCTTTAACGAAGTCGGTTAAAAGTATGTTAACTAGGCTGCCATCTCTAAATTCGCCAAACCGGGACAGACATAAAAAAACCCGGACATTACGCGTAAATCACATTTTTCCCCGGACGTGTCCGATAGTCATATAAAAACAGTCGCTTTATTTTTAACTAGCTGTGCCCCGCGGTGTTACCCGCTCATCCCAAGGGAACACTAAATTTAATGGGGATGAAAAGTATGACCTTCCCCGGGACTCAAACTATCTCTATACCAAATCTCATCTAAATGGGTTCACCGGTCTAAACGTGAAGAGGTGGGTGAATCAACCTTTTTGTGTTGTTTATTCTGTCCCCGTTGTCCAAGTGACATCTTCATACTGTTTCATAGAAAAATGCTTAGGTTGTCCGAGGGACAAATTTTGCGTAACCATAGCAACAAGGTGCACTTAAAATTTGATTCACCCAGGTAACAGACAGACACACTTTCGCATTTATAATATTAGTATGGATTCACATAAAAAATGCCCTTTTTCGGGTTTTCGTCAGACACTTTTTGAAAACCCCCGGACGGCCTCCTAACTAAGACAAATCCGGGAAAACCCGGACGGATAGCAGCACTACATATAACCATCATTTGATGAGCTATCCATGTAACAGGATTAGTTAAAAGCTGTCCAGGTACATTACTGCAGACGCCGGGAAATAAGGGCTTGCCGGCTTCGTATCACTAGACGGCCTCCCTTACGGTCGGCCGTCTATACCTACTCAGCCGGCAAGCCCTTATTTCCCGGCGTCTGCAGTAATGTACTATTAATCTTTAATATTTATGTATCAATGGTTTGCCGTAATACGAGGACAAAGAACTTTTTACTAACGAATGTTTTTGGTTGTACCTTGGTTTGCGTAACAACTTTTTGCCTATTATTATTATTTTTTTTTTTTATGTCATAGGGGCAAACGAGCAAACGTATTGCCTGATGGAAAGCGACTACCGTCGCCCATAAACACCTGCAACACCAGAGGAGTCACAAGTGCTTGCCTACCCGGAGGACGAAGATAGAATGCCTCTATGCTAGTAATTTCACCGGCTATCTTACCCCCACACCGGAACACAACAATGCGAACATTGCTGTTTGGCGGTGGGTTAGCAGGCAAGACGGTAGTAACAATCCGGACGGACCCTGCACGAGGTCCTACTACTCCAAAACGAGTACGAGTGTGAACTAATTTCGGTTTGCCTAATTTCATTTAAACTAATATTATTTATCATAACTATTCACTTTGCCTAATTTTCATTTGAGTGAAAGTCGTTTTGTATAATACTCATTTCACATAATCTTATTTCGTCTATTTTTATTTGGCCTAATTTTTAATTCGTATAAACATATTTTGCCTAACAATTTTTTTGCCTAATTTATTTATTTAGCAAGCATTCTGACGCTCCGCTCGCTTCGCTCACTCTCCATGGTCATAAAACAAACCTAACCTAACCTACAGTATTCGGTCTTCAACCTAACCTACAATTTTCAAAGTAACAATCGACAAAGTGAGTTTTTGATAAAATAATATTCGACAAAACAAGAATTATGAAAATGATGATTTAGGCAAAACGAATTTCGACAAAATAATAATTATGAAAAATGATATTAAGGTTTACTCGGCTAATTCCGAATGGCGGGTAATTCCGAAAATGACTGATATCTAACAAACGGGGTAACATTTTTTGCGCTAGCAACACTTCCTCAGATACTATACCTACACTTCTACAGTAAGAAGTGTTGCTTATTATTTTGTTGACGTTCTGGTGGAATGGTCCTTGGAAAGCCAACTTACACTAGAGGCTCAGTAATCTCAGTATAAAGAGGCCAATCTCCAGTGCCCTTATAGGGCCGGCTGACTTTCGCCGGCGACCTTTCCGCCGTCGCGTGGGACGCGCCTGCGCACCGGATGTGAAGCAATCGCAAGTGGAGCGCAGACGTTAACGCTAAAGACAGATTACGGACATTTTACAAGGCGCGACAAGACAAGAATAATCACCATTTCACAAAAAATAACCGACAAATTATGGTTTTCGAGGGGAAAGCGAATACTTTAGTGTCTCTTTGAGTTGTAAACCTCAATTTTGTTTCAAAATGGCTGAAATTTGTTTTTTTTTTACGTTTAAAACCTCTATACTAACGCTGCCATTTTAAAAATATCGGCCAAGTGCGAGTGGGACTCGCGTACCATTATCTGTAAGTTTGTTGTATGGGAGTCCCCCTTAAATATTTATTTTTAGTATTTGTTGTTATAGCGGCAAAAGAAATACATCATCTGTGAAAATTTCAAATGTCTAGCTATCACCGTTCTTGAGATACAGCCTGGTGACAGACGGACGGACGGGCGGACGGACGGACAGCGAAGTCTCAGTAATAGGGTCCCGTTTTTACCCTTTGGGTACGGAACCCTAAAAAACGAAATACTAAAACGATAGGAAAAATCTATATACTTATCGAACCTACTCACAAAAAAATCATTAGAAATAGGTAAGAAATGCGGCCTTTAGGGGAGAATATCCGGAATCCATGTTTATGTGTAATGTGTATTGTTTGTTACTTCTTCACGCTTTACAGGCTGGACCAATTTTGGTATGAAGGTAACTGACACGCTAGATTGACACATAGGCTACTTTTTATCCCGAAAAAAATGTAGTGTTCCCGTGGGACGAGCGGGGCGTAGCTTGTAATATATCGATACCTTAGAGCAAAATCGTACTAACTTTTTCGGAAAAAGTAGTTGTAATTAGGACATTAGTTCACAACTCGATGTGGTTTTATTTATTTCATTAGCAAAACAATTGTAATTAGTACGAGTGTGAACTAAGGTATCGATATTTGTATATAGTACTATATAAAGAACTCCATGGGGCTCTTCATACACCGTTCATCCGATATTCACACGTACACTGCTACTGCTGGCACAAATACAATACAAATATAAACATGTGTTCGTTGAACAGAGGCGCCGCTGTCGCGTGCCATATCATGCGCGTGCGACGCGTGCGCTGGATAAGGCTGCGCGCACATCATATCTCAATTTTAGGGCATTACACCACTTGCTATTTGCGACTTGCGAGAGTAACTGACGTTGAAAGTCGGTAATGTCACTGACGTAAAAAGAGGAAACAGGACTAAATATTCTGCAAATTAAGTAATTTTGCCTAATAAAGCCAAACCTATCCTGTGATGAAAGTATATTTTTATTCAATAGTATTCACAATTTATTTCACAAGAAGAAGCAAGGAGGTATCAGAGCATTCCGGTAAACAGTGGCAAATCCTTGACAAATCGCTACTGTCATTTAATAATGCAAATATATAAGGTAAGGTCAGGTGGGGTAAGAAAAACACATTGGGGTAAGGGAAATACTTTAAAAAAATCACAGTAGGTGTATGTGGTAAATCCGATTTTTAGAAACCGTTCTATATAAGTAAAAAATAAATGTCACTGTAGTTGGTCGTTTTATGTCTATTAAAGCTATAATATGCCAGTGTTCCACTTCCCCCATGTGTTTCAGTTTCTGTTACCCAACCTGTGTTTTTGTTGACCAATGGAATAACTTCATTTATTACTCCTCGCTCAGTGCAACCGATTAACAAAAACACATCCCTCGCGCTCGCTACGCATCCTCGTTCTCTGTTGGAAACGCAGCCTTAATATTATACTCGCTCCTGCATCCGTTGTCCTGTTATCTATCTGTTATTGCTAAATAACACGCGCGCTCTGTGCTCTATCGTTGTACAGTCTACATGAAAATTAGCCGACAGTTTTAGCACAGTCTATGAGCTCTCAGATTGGGTAAAAACTGAAACGCGTAAGAACCGGCGAGACAGGTATAACAAGCGAATCGCAGTCACAGGCGCGACAGCGGCCTATCGGTGTATCTCGGGCGTCGGTGACCTTGTAATGCCGAATCCTTCGACAAGGCATTCACTCGAATGCCTTTCCCCACCTCGCGCGTCCCGCGCTCGCCCCTCGACACGCACACATAGCCACGAGTTTTGTTACTGCACACAAGTGTTGCTGTCGTTTCTTTTTACGTTAGTTTATATATTCTTTGTCGCAGTCAGTACACGATATGCAATTTGACATATGCCAGTAGTATATTTTTCAGCTAGCTAGCTGATGTTGGCCGTAACGTAAGACAATGCCGAGAATACATTTTTTGCGATATGCAGATACCAATACCAGAAGGCGCCTGCAAATTCGTTTGGGTTTGTAGAGAAAAGTATTATTCACTACATTCATAACCCTCTTTTAACATTAAGTAAATCTTTTTCCCCTCTATCAAAAACTAACAAAATGTGCTTTTTTGCGCGATCACATCGCAACGTGCGACCTTCCGTAAAATAATCATGTCGTTTCCTTCAGTTTAAGATCGGTTAAGCTTTTAATAGTTTTAATGTCAAGATACGAGTAATTGTATCTATATTACTATACATGTATACATTCCAGAGCGATGGAAATGGTATCAAAACTATCAAAGCATCCGGGTGGGCGGGGAAAGAAAGGTAGTCAGCCCACGCGCGGTAACAGGTAAACCCAACAAAATATTGCCACAATACTATCTTAGAATAGAATATCTAAATAGAATCTCGGCATTGAGAAGATGATAAAATAAAACACATTGTACCAATGAAATTCAACGAAATGAGATTTTCATACACATACATACACTCCAGGCCAAAAGTATGGAAACAAGCTTATATTACTATACAAACCTGTGATTTCCTTACGGAATTAATTACAAAATCACAATATAAAAATGATTATAAACATTTTAAAAGTCCAATAACACAAATTCTGCTTATGAAAATTGCCAGTGCAACATTTCGTATAGAAAGGCAATAAAAAAACGACGACATGCACTTTGTCCCGGAGTTAGGTAAGTATATGTATATATATTTTTACAATATGCAGATGTTTTAATAGTGGATGTTCTATTTTTTTATCTTTTTGTGGTGGCCTAACGGTTACTAACCTTTACACAAGGAATAATTTTATTATTGGAAACTTTAAATATTCGAAGAATAAACTCTGTTTCCATATACTTTCGGCCTGGGGTGTATTTGCCTACAAGAACTTCAGATAGACGCAAACCTAACTGAACCGTGCGGATGGAAGAAACAGACAGCGATGGCCGACCGTAAATAAATGGGATAAGGTGAAGGACGATGATGAATAGGCTAGTTGACTCATGTCAAATTGTAATATACTAATGTTTATTCCGTATAGTATTTAGCAAAGGAAACCTAAATATATATTTTTCAATTCATAAAAATGAAAGATGGTTGAAACAATTGAACTTGAAAATATGGTTTTTAATCTGTATTTTGAAATGCTTAAAACGCTGTCCGCCATTTTCGCTTATGATAGTGACGTCGGTCCTGTAAAGATAACGGAAAGTCTACTTTGACGACTTAGAATAGTGCCGTCCCTCTCGATCTCCTGTCAAAGTAACTTATATTGGAGTGAGCGGAATGGCACTTACGACGGTCAAATTTCGAATATTTACAGGTAAAAATGGCGGACGGCGTTTTTGACTGTTCATGAAATTTCTAATATTCAATTGATAAAATTTAGCTTTCTAGCGTTCACAAAAATACAAGATATTTTTTTCAGAGCCAGTCAGATCATTATTAACCATTTCAAATATATTTCAAAACTGGGTCTACTAGCCTATTGATAATGATGACAAATATATCCCATACTAACCAATGTGATTAGGACACTAAGTACTTCAGAAATGGGAGTCAACTATTTTTGTGTTTCACGACGCGGTTTGCGCATTTGTACTGCACCTGCCGACTGAGCAGGCGGTTCCGGGTTCGAATCCCGGCCAGGGCAAATATTTGTGTGATGAACTCGAATATTTGTGCTTGGGTCATGGTTGTTCTACGTATATAAGTATATATTTATCTATTTAAGGATGTTGGTCGTTGTCAATTCGAAAAAAAAAGTTGTCTTCGGCGGCCAATAGTTAACAGCGTATGTGCATACAAGTTTATGTTGGGATGCAGGAATACGAAGCAGTCATGGTATATGGAGTTATCTCCATACTTTTCGCACATATAGCTGCGTCCTTTTCGCCAGTGACTAATTTAGGAAAACCGCAATAACATGGTCAAATTAGATTCGATTAACTCGTGACTTCATCCGATGATGCGTGATGACGTCATCGTCATCGTCGTTTGAGGTAGTAATAATAAACAATGACAACAAGGTAAACGAATACTAAGTAACGGATTGACCTTAAACCCAATATATAAATATTATTCTAATAGTTTGGTTACGAATTATAGTTCTATAATATGTACGTCAATACTATTGTAAAAAAATAGTAATAAAATGTCTGTAGATTGACGATATTAAAATAGTGGTTAATGCAACTACTTAATAGAGATTTTAAAACACGAGCGTGGTTCATAATAAATGTGTAAAGTTGTGTATGCAAATTAAGCATACACAACTTAACACACTTATTCTTACTGCACACATATTCGTCATCATTATCATATTTTAAAAGCTTTTATTTAACTTGCAATGTAAGTATGTATGTATGTATCTAAGTATGTTTGTTCGGGTGAAATCTTGCAACTCAATTTTAAAGCAGATATCGTCAACCGATTGTTTTGAAATTTTGCATACTTACTTGACTTTGATGACAATACAATAATATGTTACCATGGGCCTGATCTGATGATGGAGCCGGATGGTGGCCATAGGTACTCTATAATAGAAAAAGCAATCCTGCCGAGCTTGGGCTCTTTAGAATCGTCTCAGTGAGCATTTGATGGATATCCAAAGAAAAGTACAGTCGGCTATAAAAGCTTGCCACTAAAATGTCATTTTTGACAGAAACTTATTATATATCCAATTCCAATACTGCCATAAATCTAACAAGCTCCGAAGATATGCGCTTTCAAAAAATGTTTGCGTGACCTCTACGCTAGCAGAGTTGTGAATTCTTAGGTTATATGATTAGTATGTTTCATCTGTATTTATTTATATATATGAATATATGTATTTATCTGAATATTATTTATTAAAACTTGTTTAAGTTAGTTGCACCGCCCACAATTTATCTGCTTTGCCCGAAGGTTGACTGGTAGAGAATGCCTCATGGCATTAAGTCCGCCTTTTGTACGATAAGTTTTCTTTTGTGCAATAAAGATTAAATTATAAATAAATAAATCCGGCGCCGGGTAGTCAGTCCGTCTTCGGTTTATTGCGCACCACTAATACAAGTTTTAAATAACTGTTGACAACAGGCGAAGGCGGTCTTGTCGCTAATAAGCGATCTCTTCCAGACAGTACCATATTTTGATGATAGAAAAAAAAGTGGGGCACGGTAGCTAAGTTTTTTTTGATGACCTATTGTATAAGTTTTCTGATAAAATTGTTTGCATGTATGTTTTAATAACTGTTCATGTGCACAAACGTTGAAAGAATCGAGGCCTGCAAATGCAATCCAATTAAAGAACCTCCTTTTGAAGTCGAGTAACAAAAATAAGGTAAATAAACGATGTAGTTATTTGCGACTATGTTAGTATGTCAAGGATCTTGAAAGGATAATTGCGTTGTTTACATGCGGTTTGTGGTATAATGAATTAATGACAAATACTATATCCCTGAGGATAATTCCGTGCAATCAATGCTCCATTCAGAGATTCATTAAGGAAATATTGTGGGATAAATCAGCTGGTATTCTGATTCAGTACCATGGATTCTGCTCAGCCGGTACATATACTTGGCTTTTGCATTTTCAGTTATGGCACTCCAGGTGTTTTAGCTTACTATTGCAATATTGTCAACTTTTTTAAAATTCTTGTTTTGCATGCCAGTTGCTGGCAAAATGTGTGTCTGTATTTATTTGAAATGTACCATCCTTAATACCACATTTTTCGCAAATAAAGATATTCATATTTGTATTAGTAATATTCTTTGTATTGTGACTGTGTGTTGCCTAAAAAAAAAATTAATAAAAAACGAAACGAAAACCTGTTTCTTCCAGAATTTGAAGGTCCATCTTATACGAAAAATTGTCCCAAGTCGGACGATAATGACAAACAAAACACTATAGTACTGTTTTCTTTAAAGAGTTCATATTAGCCGATAGACGTCCGCTGCTGGACAAAGGCGTCCCCCAAAGTTCTCCACAACGATCGATCTTGCACCCTCATCCAATTCCTAACCAGGTCGTCGGTCCACCTTGTTAGGGGCGTTCCGGTCCGCGGTCGCCACTCGAGAACCTTTCTGCCCCAACGGTCATCGGTTCTACAAAGCAATGTGCCACCCACTGCCACTTTAGTTTGGCGACTGTATGAACTATAATCTACAACGTTGGTTCTCTTGTCATTTCGGATTCGATTCCGCAAGGAATCTCCGAGCATAGCTCGCTCCATTGCCCATTGAGGAACTTTGAGCCTTCTTACGAGGCCCATTGTGAGCGACCACGTTTCAGTGCCGTATGTCATCGCTGGCAATACATATTGGTTAAAAACCTTCCTCTTAGACACTGCGGTATGTTTCTTACATATATCGTATCGTTTCTCAATTAGTCGAAAACAGCTAAACCAATTAAAAAAATAGAGATTATTTTTTATATCTTCTAATCCTATCCTAAAGAGGCCCTATTCCTAAAGTAATGAGTTCGTACACACCGCCAACCGAAAACTATACGCGACGCGACGCAGTAGCGACCTTCAGTTAGCGACAAATAGTTGAGAAATCATAAACCCTACTCGCGCTTCCTATTAGAAGAACTTACTTTTCTAATGAGCTAAATTGATGACCTATTTGAGATTAACTCAAGAAGAAGCTAAGTGGAAAATTATCCTAGAAAAGGAATAGGAAAACATAATCAAGTAGAACTTCTGCTAATGCATGATTGCGGATAAATAACTTTACTTATTTACTTATTTTGATACTACTTGGATTAGTAGAAAGTTGGATTCTATACGGGCTCCCTAACCTAACGGCGCCATCTAGACGTGTTTCATTGAATAATTGTCAGTTCCAGTCTGCTACCCATAATATTACAATGTAATAATAACGATACATCGATCCGCCTAAGCCCAATAAGGCCTAGTTTCCCCTCGGGGTTGGAAGGTCAGATGCATGGCAGTCGCTTGCGTAAAAACTAGTGCCTACGCCACATCTTAGGATTTAGGTAGCCGACCCCGATTGAGAATTCATTCTCTACAAAGGGACAAAGGCTAGGAGGATGATGAATAACGATAGATCGCTTAAAATTCGCAAACATACACAGGGTGGGAAATCTTTTCTTAGGAACCATTGCGTGGATTTTAGATTTAATTGAAACTCGAGTGATATAGAAAATGCTACTAAAACTGAACATAACTACAAAATTTGGAATTCTTAGCTTCAATATTGACTGAGGTTCTTAGAAAAATCTACGGTCCCGTGAAAGAGCGTGACGGCACACGTCGTCAACACATGAACCATGAGCTAGATGCACTCATTGGGCACGAGAACATCGTCAGGTTCTGTAAGTCGCAGCGATTGAGGTGGGCGGGTCACCTTGAAAGAATGCCGGACACTAGAGCCGCTAAGAAATGACAAGGTGGACGCCGCAACAGAAGAGACCGAGAGGTAGGCCTAGAAAACGTTGGAGTGATTGTGTGGAGGAAGATCGTGGAGGAGGCCAAGACCCACAAAGGGTTGTAGCGCCAGCGGAAGAAGAAGAATATTGGCTGAGATCTTGTCACTTGTTCTAATTAAAGCTGAATATTTTGTAAGCTACTGGTCTTATTTCCACTAAAAATAGCTAAGAACCATCTCGCCGGACAAGTCTTTCTATAAAAATAAAAAATAAACTCAAAAATTGGTCCATCAGTCTGTGTCCTGTCCTCAGACAGAAACACAGATACACATATACATGCTAAATTTAATACACCTCCCGTTTTTTTTTCATTACAAAGGTTATTGTACAGAAGCTGTAGGTTCGTTTTATGATCCGCATTTTACACAAACAAACATTAAAATACAGCTCCCAAACGGCATTTGCGAAAATCACAAGACAAAACCCTCTGTACCTCTACCATGAGTTAACTTGACGTATTCACTAGCGACAGCGTAAATAATTTTTTCTACTCCAGTACTTTTTTCTGTCATTTATATAGTTACTAACTCTAATATAAAGACATAAATTATGAAAGTCTGTAAAAGTCTATACTCTACTGCCCAAAAAAACACTGCTAACCGATGTTATAATGTCGCCAAAAAAGCATCACTTAGTACCACAGATTACAAGATAAACAGCTGCATTCACACAATTTGCAATTAAAAAAAAAACTTATTGTACTAAGGCATTGCTGCCAACTTAAAAAAAAAGTTTGCATGGATGTTTAGTATAGTGAACGTATACCTTTATGTATAAGTTTATTTTTTTGACAGATGTTTAGTATAGTGAACGTATACCTTTATGTATAAGTTCATTTTTTTTGACAGATGGACGTCAATAAAAAAAAGTTTATCAGACTATTTTTTTTTAATTTTGTTGATTCCGAGCGGGAACATGTCATTATTTTCTTTGTTGTTTATTTGCATTTTATTTATGAAATGTCGACTCGTAGAACAAGTATTGTATGCAACGTTGTATAAGTAGGTCAAAAAACGCTCGTGGCATCTATACGTAACTCATGCCACTCGCGTTTTTTGCCCCCTCTTATACAACGGTTGCATAAAATACTATGTATGGACAGTGCCCCTAACGGTACTTTATAGAACTACAATTCTCCATTACTAACCGTTTACGTGGTCGCTACCGAGTACGGTCACTATAAAGACAAAATACAGTTGGCTTTCTTCCAATCACTAGCGTTTGAAGAACTCCGTTTGAATCAGACATTTAGAACCAAAGAGAAACTTATCCCATTGTCTTGATTTTAGACATAACGACTGACAGATTATGGTTGAATTTAAAAAACCGGCCAAGTGCGAGTCGGACTCGCGCACCGAGGGTTCCGTACAAACACTTTCCATCCCTAAGTGGTTAAGTTAAGTTTGCACCTGGTATGTATAGCGCCCCATATAAATTAGGTGCAAAGTTAGGTATTAATAGGTATTGAAAAAAAACTACTTACTAGATCTCGTTCAAAACAATTTTCGTTGGTAGTTTTTATAGTAATGTACATCATATGTTTTTTTTAGATTTTTCATTATCTTATTTTAGAAGTTAGAGGGGGGGGACCAACTTTTTTCCACTTTGGAAGCGTCTGTCACGCAAACTATTCGGTTTAGAAAAAAAATATTTTAGAAACCTCGATATCATTTTTGAAGACCTATCCATAGATACCTCACACGTATATGTTTGATGAAAAAAAAAATTTTTGAGTTTCAGTTCTAAGTATGGGGAGCCCCCAATATTTATTATTATTTTTTTATTTTTGCATCGAAATCCTAATGCGGTTCACAGAATACATCTACCTACCAAGTTTCAACAGTATAGCTCTTATAGTTTCGGAAAAAAATGGCTGTGACATACGGACGGACAGACGGACAGACAGACAGACAGACAGACATGACGAATCTATAAGGGTTCAGTTTTTTGCCATTTGGCTACGGAACCCTAAAAACGCTGTTGTTCTTAAGATAATAATATATTTTAGTGACATGGTGAAATATACGCGTAGATTTATGACATAGTATGTGTCTAATCACTTTGAAATGGTTCGGCTCAAAATGTCACAACATTTCAGAATTAATTCGAGAATTAGAGCAAATTACAAGTATTTAATTCGTCTTGTCTTGTAGTATGTACGTATACATATTATTTATGAGTTTAAGTGACCCTATAGTCTGAAAAAAAAAGTGTAGAAATTAAAAAGTGACAATTCTGTGTTATCTCTTTCTAATCAATCTAAAATGGGACTTTTTGATTATAATTATCAATGAGACTATTGCATACGATGCTTATTATACGATCAAACCGCAGAAAAAAAAAAAAAATTTTTAACAAAAAAGAGAACCGACTTCAGTAAAACTAAAAAACCAAAAATAACCCGTTCAAGTACAGATTACATTTGACTCACCCTTCGAAGTCGATCCCAAACCACTCAGTTCTTATATTTATATTATAGTTTATGCGAGGTTTGGCACCGACTTCGAAGGGTGAGTCAAATGTAATCTGTACTTGAACGGGTTATTTTTGGTTTTTTAGTTTTACTGAAGTCGGTTCTTTTTTTTGTTAAAAATTTTTTTTTTTTTTCCTTTTTAGTGATTCATATAAAAGTTCTAGTGGCCAAATCCTATTTACTGAATGTAAATTCTTGACTTTATCAATAAATTACCGAAAGCGCCGTACATGTCCCTATAACATTTGAAGAGTTCCCTCGATTTCTCCAAGATTCCATCATCAGATCCCGACTTAGTGCCAACGGGACCAACTCGGAGTTATACCCTTTCGATTAAAAAAAAAAAATTGAAAATCGGTTCACGATTCTCGGAGATATCGAGTAACATACATAGAAAAAAAAAAAAAAAAAAAAAAAATTAGTTCGAATTGAGAACCTCCTCCTTTTTTGAAGTCGGTTAAAAACATTTTATTTTAATCGTCATTCCTCACTATGAATTTTTATTTTTGATGTAACCTTTTTCGTTCAACTCAAACCGACCTATTAAAAAAAAATGATCGCGAAGGTCATGGCGGGTGCCACGTGATTGGTGAATTTTAATGAAAAGTAATTTCAACCAATCAGGGAACAGTAGCGTGATTTTATTTTTCATAAAATATGTAGATGTCTTATGAATATTAAAGTTCAGTAGCGGGTGCCAAAGAGTATAGAATTTTGGTACAGTATCAAAAAGTGTGTTGTTGTGGTGTCTGTAAAATTATAATAGACAGATTAGAGTACGCGAGTATAAAAACTATAGTTAACTATCATTGACGTATTAATTACATGGACACACAATCCGACGGAAAAAATGGCACCCTCCCAACTAATGCAAAATCACAAATCGCATTAGTTGAGCGATCAGTCTCGTTTAGACCATGACACGTGACGGGTCTCAAAAATGACTTAATTTTCAGTGAAAAATTGCAGAAATAACAGCTATAAAATAAAGAAAAAGGTCGGAATATTCTTTTTTACGCAGATTCTATTGATTAATTAACGAATCCTATGTAAAATCATAGCATATTTTAGATTAGAATTATTAACTTTGTCCCTACAAAATGCACCTCATCACAGAACAAAAATCTAAGGAGTCGCTGTAGTTATATATTTTATTAATTAATAAAGGAGTGCAATAAATAATTATCCTATTTTTTTTATTAAGATTCCCACGCGATCTTAAATAACGTGAAAAATTGAGATCACGTTTAGTAAGAGACAGACGTCAAGAATAATTTCAGCCAAATAATTCGTCTCTCGTGTGTTCGTTCGGCATAATCATATATATATATTTTTATGTTTAATCGAAAAAAGTGTAAAAGTCTTTCACTCAACACAGCTTTAATATCTCAATAAAAACGTAAAAAAATGACAATGTATACAAAAGAAGCGTAAAATGGTTATGTAGTGTTTGTGGTAGTAGGTATCTATACATAAATAGATATACACTGTCTCAGGCGCACGTCACATAGGATGCTGCGTTTAGTTACACGCGAGTTTAGGGCGAGAGTGGACGCATGACATTGCTATGTGTGCGGCGGCGAGTGAGCCAGTGTTATGTAGAGATGGGTAAATCCTGACTTAAAGATTTAAATGATTCGAATCCGCAAGGGGATCCGAATCCCTTATCGACTCCTCACAAATCTTATCGAATCCAAGGAGTTATTAACTCCGACTAACTCAATCGGTACCGCGAGCCGTTCATAGTGAACGAAACGAAGTGTAGTGAGTACCGAGCCGAATCGAGTCGGCCCGGTCGGCCGAGCGGCGGCGGCCGGCCGTGAGCCGCGAGTTGCAATTCAATCGGCAATTGTCGTGTCGGTTGGGTTTTGTCGTCTCACTCGCTCACCGCACTAAGTCGCGATGAATCCGGCGATATCGGCTTGCGACGTGACGTTGTTTTGATACGAATAAGTACGAAATTCAAATACCTGTGCTGTGTGGACTTATTTGTACGAAACTGAGTTTAATGTTTATTGGTTATAGCTGAAGTTTTTAAATTTTGTTTGTTGACGGATTTTTTAATCGTAACTCAAATATATATAAATAATACATAAAAAAATATATTATAAAGTGGTTTTTTTTGTAAATACGATGCAGGGAGTTAATTGAGTTGAGAGTTAGGGGAGAAGAACGATGAATAATGTAAATATTATTAAATACTTATTCTTCATCGTAATTCAAATAGGGCCATATATCAAATAAATAGAAAATGTTAGATATGTGATCAGTTGACAAGTTAATAGGTAAACTAAACTACCGAAGTCTTCATTAGTTTCCAAAGGGAGCCGAAAGTTGCTAAGAGTCACTTGTTACAATAGGTAACAGATCGGTAGGTACTGATAAACGAAACGCAATCAGATTCAGAGCGGATTACTCTAAAGAGTCAAAAGATTCAAAAGAGTTGAAGAGTCATTAAGCGGATTCGGTTCCGCGAGCGGATTTGGATTTAGTGATTCGAAACACCACGCGGAGTCGAGATCGCCCATCTCTAGTGTTATGAACATATGCCTTTTACAGGCAGATCCTACAATTTACATTAATAAATTAATAAAAAAAATGCTCTGTTGTCATTGTTTTATTTTGTCTCAGAGTCTAGACACTGTCAGTTTAAACCTTTGAACGCCAAGAACACCTAAAGACAATGTGTGCTGCCGTGCATACTACGCCACCGACTTTCACGCCACGCCATCACACTTTAAAGGGTTAAAAATGTTAATATTTTGCACTTGCCTTACTCTCATTTCACATACTAGAACAAGATGAGTTGAGAAATAATGTCATTATTACTGATCCCTTCTATGCAGTGTCGGGACCCTTTTATGCAGTTGTTAAATAAAAACGTAACTTAATTTGTTATTAACAATTTACGAGATTATTTAGTTCAAACAATAAATATATTTTAATACCTAAATAAAATAATAATGAAAATATTTTTAGTATGTAAAACTATTAAAATCTGCTCCATTCGTGCCATGTTCCAAGTTTGACAAGAGACATGAGTCAGAATACGCTAAAAAAGTTAATTTACACGAAAAATATTTGTGGTAATAAGTACGTAAGCCAATTTGACACTTAAATGTTTGAGTAAAGAGTTATTTTATACGAAGTAATTATGTTGTTGTAAATTATAAATAAGCGTTATTGGCATCTACTTGAACATGACAGCAGTGCCACTTTTTTCGACAATTTTGTTCGGGTCTGTGGCTCTATTATAAATAATACCTCAATGTTAACTATCTATTTCCGGCCGCGCGTGCGTTGAAATGAGTCATCGCGTCATGTTATTGTTTTTATTAGATTCTTTCAACCTGACCTACAACTATGGAAACATATGTTTTAACTAATCTAAATTTTTTTATGTGCCATAGACAAACATTTGACCTCGAACGTACCCGATGTTAAGAAACGATGGAGAGTTGCAAACTCTTTTTACCCCTAGAGCTTAAGTTAAAGCACCCTAAAACTTATTTTTTTTTTTTTAAATCCCCTAAATATGTAATAAAGAAATATGTCTTAATTTCTGCAATTTCCGATTTTGCAACCTCGCTAGAAATCATGCCGTCGTTTTTTTATTGCCTTTCTACAAAATGTTGCACTGGCAATTTTCATAAGCAGAATTTGCGTTATTGACTTTTAAAATGTTTAGAATCATTTATATATTGCGATTTTGTAATTTATTCCGTAAGGGAATCACAGGTGGTTTGTATAGTTAATATAAGCTTGTTTCGATACTTTTGGCCTGGGGTGTTTTAACTGCGTCCTGTAGGTTTGTCGTTGTTTGACTAGCATGTGGACGCGGCATAATCACTCGAGAAGGATGCAGCACGAGGGAGTGAGACAGACTAATATCTATACGTGTATCACATATTGCTGCATCCCTCTCGTCATTGACTAATTTAGGAAAGCGTAATAGCCGTATTATATCTGAATGGACCGTTATCAACGTCAAAAGTTCTCAGAATGTCTATATATCGGCCTTAGTGGCCCCACAGCTTCTTGCTACAGAATTCTTGGAATCTATGACGCCTTGGTAACGCTTTATACACTACGTGACTATTAAAATTACTTTTTAACAAAAAATAAGTAACAATGTCACCAAAAACCCAAATCACGATAGGTGTGGTGTGCATACTTATACATATTTCAAATCAAGTGAAATAGTTTCTTCTGTAAGTATAATTAGGTCACAACTCCGTAAGGGGACTTTTAAAAGCCTCAATCTGAATCTACGGGCATTTCACAAGAGCAGACCGCTGTTGAGAAGAATGCCGTAAGAAACACAATAGTAAGATCCCGACCTGGTGACCACGGCACCAACTAGAAAATTTACCCTCGAAACAGAAAATATTTTTCCAAATAGGTCTAATCGGGGAACATACAAGAAAACAAAACAAACATCCTGACGACTTGAGAACCTATTTTTTGAAGTCTGTTAACGAATACTCAGAAAGTCTATCGACCTCAAAATGGCCGCACAGACTCAGCATCTTGCTACATAATTCCTGGTATCACTGACGCATTGGTTACATTCTCAAACCTACGTGACGATTAAAATAACAACTTATTATGCGTCATGTCTAGTGTCTAGAGAAATACCATGAATCAACGTTCATTCATGGTGTCTTTACTTATTAAATAAATAAATCTATAACACAAATAAACATATTCATTCCGCTATTCAAAATGATCTAACCCCATTTTCCCCTTCACGAAGAAATAGATATGTCTTCAAATTTAATTCCAGCCATCTAAACGGTTTACTCTATTAAAAAAAAATGGAATTTCAAAGACATCACTTAAAACCATATGACAATATTGAAAACAGAAAAGGACTTGAGAATTCCAGTTTTAGATGATAATTAGTAACGGAATTTTCAACAAAAAAATTAAAACGAAACTAGCGTTTGATGCCCACTACTCAGTTGATCCTTTTTACGAGAGCTAACACTGTAGGTAGAATAGAATACTCTTTATTGCACTTCTCAAGAAGAAAGAAATACAAATACAGATAACACTAGGTTTAGGAAGGTTTCTAATATTCTAATCGAATATGTAACTGATTCGCTGGCTCAACCTGGACTCTTATCTACCTAACCTAAGACGTAAAATTAAGTATAATTCTTAATTAAAATGTTATTGATATGTAAAATTGTATTTTATCAATCAATGATTGAATTCAATTAAGAATTGTTCATCTAATTGACACCATCTTCCCTCTACGTACATATGGGACTATCATGCCAATGTTTACTCAGGGTAGTGATATGGAACTATAATGTGGGGTAAATTAGGTTCCCTTACGGAGACGCCACGACTTGCGCGACAGCGGCAGCGGTGCAGGTACGTGTGTCTCGCTCACACGTATGGCCAACGACGGATCTCTCGCTCGGCCGCGCCGCTGTTCGCGAAAAGTGGCATCTCCGTTAAGGTGGGATCAGGCTGTTAAGGAATACTCAGAAACTTGCTCTACTGTCAAGAGCGTAACTCTTAAATCGCTGTTAGTTTCCGAAGAAAATATCCATCGAACGTTACAAAATCGATTGTTGCAAGAAATTAAGCAAACCGAATTACCGGCGTTTCGCAATCGTCCATAAATGAAAGATCGACCGAGTCAATTAGGCTCTGTTATCGAGAATTCGAACGGCAATGGCCGACGATGACGTCACCGGTGCAAGAGAACAGATCAAGCGATTATGTATAGTACCTAGTTTTTGCTTGTGGATAGCTAAAGTACAATCAACTTACTAATCATTTTTGAAGACCAGACAAAGAAGAAGATTTTATCATCATCATCATCAGCCCGTATCTATCCACTGCTGGACTGGGCCTTCTCGTGAATTTTCCATTCACTGCGACTCCGGGCCGCGTATACTACGTAGTATTGTGTGCTGCTCTGCGGCGGCGCCAAAATAATGAAAATTATTTTTCACGACACTACTCGAAAATGTGGCTATAGATTACCTGAATCCAGGACACAAAACTGCTTATATATGTTCATTTGTAAACTGTATATCTATGTTAGCTCCCAACACGACAACAATGTAGCACCTTACGGTTACAGTTCGTATCTACACATGAATTTGATAGTAAGATACGACTTTTTCGAAAATATTTCAAAGTAATTTTCTCGGCCGGCTCAAACGACAAATTAACCAATCAAAGCTTAATCGTCTGCTGCATGTCAAATTAAATTGACCAATGAGAATGCGTCATTTATGAGGTGTATTTTTCTCTTAAACTTATAAACACCCACAAAGGAGTTAATTTTCTTAAGTAAGATAATACTCCTAAGGTTTACCTTTTAATAAGTTTTCGTTAAAAAGGTTTTACTCTGAAAATCATGAACATTTATATTTTAAAGTTAGGTATGGGGCGTAAATTAATTTCCTAATTTCTACAATATCTTATTTTTCAACAAATTTACAGTTTTCAACAAATAAATAGATTAATTTATATATATACTTATTGAGTTCATAATAGTTTTTTTTTTATTCGGCTGAAAAGCCATGACTTCATTGCGTGAGTTGCGCGCATGCGCTGCAGCCTGTGGGCAGCCGCCATATTTAAGAAAGCGAATGTATTGTTTACTAAATATGAAATATTGGTTTTGTGATGTTTGATGTGCTTAATTTAATAATATTCTCATGGACTCACGAAATAAATACGTAATATTAGGAAAGTATGTTAATATTGACGTAACTTTATGACAATGATCTTTCAGTGTAGAATGTATTGTTGAGTTGTTTACCTGAGTGTAACCTAGACTAAATGTTTAAATGTCTAAATTTAGTTAAAAGTGAGGTAAGTTGGAATATTTTTGTTATTTCTTCATAAATGGGTTGAAAATCGTCGTTGCGTCGTTTGAATCTGGTGGTGCAATCAGCTTTATGTATATATACCTATTAGCCATAATTTTTACAACAATGAGGCTACAACAAGGCGCCGGGTCTAATGACAAATATAAAATACTCGTATTTTAATGTATTTCCTCGCAGTAGTCGTGAAAAGCACTCTGTTCAGTCTCGGCTGAAAGTACAATAGATGAACTCGTATTATCGAAGGCCTCCCCTACGGGTCGGCCTTCGAAATTTACTCGTTCATCTATTGCTTACTTTACAGCCTCTACAACAATGTACTATATATGGTGGTATAATCACTACATAGTATAAAACAAAGTCGCTTTCTCTGTCCCTATGTCCCTTTGTATGCTTAAATCTTTAAAACTACGCAACGGATTTTGATGCGGTTTTTTTTAATAGATAGAGTGATTCAACAGGTAGGTTTATATGTATAATACATGCATAATTTATCAGCATTGCACCCGTGCGAAGCCGGGGCGGGTCGCTAGTTAATTATATGGTGAAATGATGAACGTTGAACGTACACCATGTACGTATGATGTTTATAGTTGTACCTACACCAGGGAAACAAAATAATAGGCATTGATCGTGGCGCCGCTGTGGAGTGGAGCATACTTTGTAGCGGCGCCATTGAGAACTTATTGATAGAAATGATTTTAGTTATTTTTTTCATGGAAACTGATGTACGAATGCCGATGTTTCCGGGGCGTTAAACAGCAGAAAGCCAACCGCCTGTACTGTGGACCAAGCACTTTCATTTACCGAAGGTTACTGTAGTTATCTGTTCTGGCCCAATTGGAAATATGGAACAATGGGTCAGCGACGATTTAAAAAAAAGTTAACTTTTGGATTACTTGTTTTACATTTCCTCGCTAAAAAAAAACGCGAAATTTTGTTAAACTTTTTCTAATTCTTCTTTAAATCAGCTCAATCTGAAAACATTATTAAAACTATCGTGAGAAAAATTGCCAGGACCGGCCCGACATGTTTCGAACTCATATGGAGCTCTTCATCAGGGACAGATATCCGTGCTGCTACGCGACTCGCAGCTCCATCTGCACCTCTAGCACAACTGTGACACGCGACTTTCGCACGAGAAATATTACCTGTCTTTATCTTCACAGTACTGTCAGAGAGTGACGGGTGATGCTATGTCGCGCGACAGTCGCGAAACCAAGTTGTGTTTTTTTTTTTTTTATTGACGGGCTGTTTCAAATCTGTTCTGTACATCATCAATTTCTGGCTAACGCTTCCAATACCAGGTTCCTGGGATTTTTCATACAAATTCCGGAATTGGAAGTTCTAATTTGACATTTCATATTTTTAAGACTACATTTTTATTACTTTTCTGTATTCTGCTTAGAAAGAAGAAGTAATTACTGTTTTTAGGGTTCCGTACTCAAAGGGTAAAACGGGACCCTATTACTGAGACTTTGCTGTCTGTCCGTCCGTCTGTCACCAGGCTGTATCTCAAGAACGCACGAACGGTGATAGCTAGACAGTTGAAATTTTCACAGATGATGTATTTCTATTGCCGCTATAACAACAAATACTAAAAATAAAATAAAATAAATATTTAAGGGGGGCTCCCATACAACAAACTTGTTATAGATTGTGGTACGGAACCCTTCATGCGCGAGTCGGACTCGCACTTGCCCAATTTTTTATATTTTTCCTGAGATTACTATAACTCCAAAACTAAGACTCAATGGAAAGGTTACTTTAGTCTGGTGTCCAATAAAAAAAAATACGTTGAGCTTGACATTATTGACATATTTTTTTTTTCGAGGATAGGTTGAAGACTACAACTCTATACAGGTCTCTATAGTTGTCGTAGATTTCGGTTATTTACACGACGCTAAACTCTAGACCTCTATGTTAATTTCCACCTGTTATGAATATGGTTGTCACTTTTTTAAAGCGTATCTTCGTCGTAATGCCGTAGCGATGTAAGTGGTATAATCGCAGTGTACAGTGTTTAGTGATAATGGATAAACAAACACAAAACATCTTATTGTGGGCGTAGGTATAATCCAAACATTTGGTCACCTTGACCTGGTCATTGCTGAGTTATCTGGTGGCTTAAGTTTTCACACAAATACTAGAGAGAGATCGCGCAGTAAACGTCATAAGTCATAACCCTCTTTGCATCTTTATAGCCGGGTAAAAGTATCTTGAGTATAACTATCTGTCTACCATTATAGTCGAAATTGGTCATGCCTTTTAGGTGTTAAACGGAATATATCGTGTATATTATTTATTCTACCCTCCCTGACGTTTCGGTAACTTTCCAGTTACTGTTCGCTATTCTTCTTTCTACTTCTTTATTTATGTTGTCTTTTGGAGACATCAGTTGCCCAAGATATATATATTCTTCAGTGTAGGAGATCTGAGTCTGGTCCACTGTTACAGGATCTTTGTTACCATTAGTCATAATTTTAGTTTTCTCAGGGTTTAGCTTCAGTCCTGCTTTTGCACTTTCGCACTTGCGATGGCATGACCAAAGTGCAAAAGGTGTTATAATTATTTTGTGTTCAACGACGCGGCTGGCGCAGTTTGTAGTGCACTTGCCTACTGAGCCGGCGGTCCTGGGTTCGAATCCCGGTCGGGGCAAATATTTGTGTGATGAACTCGAATATTTGTTCCTGGGTCATGAAAATATGGATATTATATCTATATATATATGTATTTATGTTATGTACTTATATCGTCGTCTAGTACTAGTACCCATAGTAGGTACAAGCTTTATTTAGTTTAGGACTAGGTCGATTTGTGTAAGATTGTAATTAAACTATTTAAACGGATTATACCGTGTATTATTATTCTAGCCTCCCTGACGTTTCGGTAACTTTCCAGTTACCGTTCAACTTTACTGGAGTTTTATTTAAACAGATATGCATGTTAAACTCATAACATCTCTCTTTTTTATTAGGGATTAAAAATAAATAATAAAGTCCGAGCTATGAGTGGATTTACTTGTATTAGATGACATAATAAACCAGTTATACTACATGTATTACAGTAGTTGAAATCTCAATGTCAAAGCATAGTTTTCTGCATACTATGTTCTATCTATGGTCATAAGTATGTGGTGCATGTTGTGACTTGTGACCTTAGTTATACCCATATTTCAAGTCTCTTACTATATTTCAGTCTTTATAAAAATATTTGTGTGATGAACTCGAATATTTGTTCTTGGGTTATGGATGTTATCTATATATGTATTTATATATTATGTATATCGTCGTCTAGTACCCATAGTACAAGCTTTGCTTAGTTTGGGACTAGGTCGATTTGTGTAAGATTGTCCCATCATATTTATTCTGTAACTATATTAGGATATGCTCAGCTACTCCTGTACTGATCAGATTGCAGAAACACATGCATTTGCATATAAAAAATGAGCAATCATACAAAAAATCAAAAATATTAACGGATTCATGACTTTCAAACAAAATAGCCTATGGGTCATTCCATTGTGACGGGTGGGACATTTATACTCTTTTTTGCCTACACTTTGCTTTATTTCTGCCAAACGGCAACGATTTACGTATTGAATAAAACATTATCATCACATACTTGAATAGTCATTGCATAGTGTACTATCGAAAAAAGTATGAAAATGTCATTATTATTATGAGAAATTGATGGTATAAGAAGTGTGACGGGTGGGACTTCAAAGTGCCTCTCCTCTCTGTGTTGACTTACACCATTCGCAATTGGTAAGAAACTATGAAACTTTTGTTAAACAACCTATTTTTATATAGTTCCTGATATTGTATAGATTATGTATTAGTATAATTTACGCAAATAACTCGTAAAACAAAAATAATGTTGCTTCTCAATGCTTGTGACGGGTGGGACAGTACTTTGTGACGGGTGGGACGAGTAACATTTGGGCATACAAATGTATGACAAATATAAACACAGTTCTTTTGTATTTACTTTAATTCAGCTCTTTAATGAATTGTTTAATGTTACAAGTAATCATTTCAGTAGTTTTCTTAGGGCAATAAATCAAAAAAAAAAATTTTTTCTCTTCAATGTTAACAGGTTCAAAAAATTGATAATACAGTCTATTACCACATACTTTTATCAGCGGTTCTGGTAGAATGTCTAAAATCTGACTAGTTTTAATGAGAGAGACATCTTCCTCATTCATTAGAAAACGTGTTCTAAAAAGGAATACTACCACCAAATTAAGCAATATAACACATATAATTTGCTTTAGTATAACCCAGCTACCTTTAAATAAAGTTAAAACAACGATTTTATACTCACTAAGTCAGTTTTATCAGATAATCCATTTTGTTCACCCGTCACTGTGACGGGTGGGACATACTTTGAAACGCGTTAAAAGCAAAAATTTTATTTACAAATGCAGCGCGTTTTTAGCTAAAATAATAGCCCTCACCCTAATTGTTACTTTCACAAAGCAAGACAACAAGAGGTTAGATATTTTTTGTTTAAACAAGAAAAAACATTGTTTTACTGTGACGGGCGGGACATGAGTTAAGCATTTTGTAGATGCCCAATAAATCCTAACCATGAAACTTTATTTATAATTACTTACCACTAGTTTAAACTGCGTTAAATATATTTTCTTTTACACTTATCACTTTCTCCGTGATGTTCAGAAAAGGCGCGAAATAGTGCTGCTAACTTAGAGTAGAAATAGGCTAACATAGACAACTGGCGCTAGGGGTACCTTCAGAAACAAATAAAATGCAAGAAAATGATATAAAAAGGAAAAACTCATTGATTAATAAAATAAAACAAGGTATAATGTTCTATTCTCTAGATATGGATTTAAGTATAAATTAAGTTATTTATTTTTTATGCCTATGGTGTCGGTTTCGCTGGAATGACCCCTATATAACACCCATATATTTATTTATACAAAATATATTTGATATACAGACATTTCACTTGCATAACTTTGTATAATAATATGATATCAACGCTCATTTACCACCATTAATGGTAGCATGTAATTACAATAGCCAGAATGGGTTTAACAATCAACCGAATGATATCAGGGCTGCAACATTCCGCTGTTATCAAACTAATTCAATTAAAATAATACAGCTCATAGCAATTTCCTCTAGTACACTAGCAGTGCCCTGTGGTGTTACCCATGTACGGGATAAAATAGCCTATGTGTTATCCAGGTGTCAGCTACCTCCATACTGAATTTAATCAAAATTGGTCCAACAAATTAAGCGTGAAGAAGTACGTAACAAACATACAAGAAACAAGAAGTACATAGAACACATAACAAACATACAAACACACTCACAAACTTTCGTCTTTATACTATTAGTGTCGGTAGGTTAAGGAACTACTCCATAAATCAGCTTATAATCGTCCAAGTGATCACCGAATAACCAAGTAAAGAAAAACAAATTAGGTCAAAGAAAATACTGATTGAGGAGTTTATTTCAGCAAATCTTCTCAACAGTGGTCTCTCTAGAAGTACTGCTCTGATACAATGAAAAAGTGCCCTTGTAGCCTAATTAGGGAATAAAGTTCATTATTTCGTTATCAATAGTTTAATTATGTGTTATGTACAGGAAGTTTTTACGTAAACTGGATGTTTTTATCCTTTGTTTAAAAAACTTATCGGCATGGGTTGTTTAATGTATTTAATTTCTTTAAGAAACTTGAGTTTTTATTTGAATTTAGGGGACATTAGGATTGTCAATATCACGGTTTATTATAGTGGTATAAATATATCATGCTACAATATGATCATTGATCATCTAGTATGACAGGAGAGTAATTAGGGAAGAAATTATTATCGAAACAGATCAGGAGAGTAATTATGTAATATTAAAACAAAACAATGTTCTTAATATCACAAATGATGAACACAAGCATTATGTTTAGGTGTAAATTGTAGATAAGCTTACTTAACCTTATGAATAATTATTAAACCAAATACATAGTAGGCAATACCTAATTAGTAAATGAGACTTGCATTAACACCTGTCAATGGATCCTAGGTATTTAAAACCACTCGTATACTTTTCGTAGGTTAATAAGAAGCTACTATTTGATAAAGATTTTATTGGCACACTGCAATATGAAGTTGGTCAAATTATTGATTTTGGAACGCGCTTTTTAAAAGTTATCCCATGGCTGAATGCGAGTGCCTTAGCCTAACATCTACGCTACGTTAGCAAAAAAAACTAAAACAGCTGAGTGCGACCGACTAGCTACATTGATTTTTGGCAAAAGTAACAGCTAATCGTTGAAACGAAAGGTAAGGCAAGCCCCTAGCTTCGCTTGCTCGAGGACGCTCGCTCGAAAACACTGTATTCGTGATCAAATCTATTTAAAATTTCTGATGTCACCTCTTTTGCCGATGTAGGCGCGTAAGGCAAGGCCACAGAAACATGCTAACAAACATGAGCGAAACCTTGAGCGAACCCATTAGAAAACATATTAAGCTAACTTTTTTGGGGCTTTGACCTAAAAATTAACCGGAAATCAACTTTTTCAGGAGTCAAATACGAGAAACCTTATGTCAACAAAGCGTTTTTGTGCGTTTACTGACGTATAATGCAAACGAATGCCATTCAATCAAGTTTATAGCTTCAAAAGCTAGTTATAAACGAAAACTCAAATGGAATTAGGTTACAGAAAGCTTTCGATCGATATATTTATACGAAATCCTGAAAGCTCCTCACAAGATGGCGGGAACATAACCCGACCGAATAGAAAAGAACGGGAACACGAGGAAGTGCACCACGGCTAACGCGACCTAAATTCGGTCGGGTTATACGTCTGATCGGACATATGTACGGATTCTCAATTTTTACTCGTTATCTATAAGCACTACATTTTTGCGACTCTTGGTTCAGTTAAATAACATAGTTAACTGTCTGTACTTACAGTTTTCGTTCTCCATTAGGGTTTAAAACATCACAAAACACAATTTTATGTCACAAGCACTCACACGCCCCATTCATGTAATAACATCACGAATACACTGCGCCATCTGGTGCGTTCGGAAACTCGACGATCACCTGTGGCTGCATTCAGAGCGGTGTTAAATTTAATTTAGTTCTCAATAATTAGTGATGCAAACTTTCAATTTAGACTAATATATCTATAACGGGAACAGCAATGACGTTATTTATTACTTTGAATTTATTTTAACGCTCCCTACGTCGTGTAAAGCGGGTTAGTTGTGACATTGTTTTGTAAGCGACAAAACTATTGATTTTTGCGCCAGCTGATTCATTCTACCGCCTACGATAGAACGTAATCATCGATTTCGCGCAATTCTGTCACAAAATCATAACCTATTTGTCTATTTGACCAACCCGTTTCCTGGTTAGTTGTCGAGAATTCCGCAGGCAACTAGGCAAGGCCATCACCTTAAAAGGTGACCAGTCTATGATGCGGTACTTTGCAGTTACTTAAACGAGTTAGCTATTCTGCTATTCAGAATGTGTTCAATCGGCAAGGTCTTGGCTTATCATTTACGGAATCCTAGAAAACGTTTCTCAACTGCTTAGTAATCGATCGAGCGAGCGAAGCGTTTAAGTTTCAGCTTGGCCTAAAATTCTTTCGGATGTCCGGCAATTCTCTCCTAGAGGTTGCATTTCTAAACCAGTTTTAATAAAATTTTGTCAGTAGGTTCGTTTATTATACAGATTTTTAGCCGATTCTGAATTCAAAAATGGCTGTTGAAACGTATAGTAGCATGTATCCACGGCGCCATATGACGACGGCGATCGGCGAGGACATATATTCGTGCGATGAACTCTAATATTTGTTCCTGTATCATGGATGTTATCTATATATTGTGTATCCGCACCTCCACCAAATGTGCCGGGGTGCAGCTCAGTGGAAGTGCAGAACAAAGGATAGGACTTGGAAATTGATTTATTAGACTTCAGCTATGATACAAGGTTTAAACACGAATGCCCGGCTCCCTTGGTGTGTGACAGAGACGGCCATAATTCTAAATATTTAAATTTATTTTTAATATAAAATCTAGTTGCCAGTTCTGCTGTCAACAACCAAAGAGATCCTTACAGCATACCATCGACTAGTACCCATAGTAGTAGGTACAGGCATTGCTGAGAGAGGGACTAGGTCCATTTGTATGAGCATTTATTATGTGATTACTTTCGGAATTTCATAGAACCCTTTTAGTATTATAATTAGTTTTATTTAAAAATATGATCTTTTATTTTGTTATTTTTGAATATATTTTTTAGATTGGATGAGTACAGCGAAGTGCAGTAACCCCTAAACAATGTAACTTTAACTGCATTGGTATATCGAGCAAATATGCGAATAACCCAGATATATACTTTGGACCGTAACAAGACATCCTTTTATTAAACACGCTAACACTGCAGTATTGAATTGCATATCTCTTTTATTTCCTGCCCTATGCCTATACTACAACGGTTGAAACTGACACATGTGGACATCAGCCATTTTGTTTTCAGAATCAGTATTGGCGCCGTATTGAGACGACATGCCTTACATTGAAATTAATGATATGCGATTAGGCTATAATTGTATACATATTAATACGTACAAGTAATGGAGTAACGACTTCATATCCGCCTCTGACAATCATAAATCTACTAGCTTAACTCGTTAACATATATAAATATAAATAAACAAATATCAAACAACCTCACACTAGGTAATCGATCTAGTTACTCCCAAAATAAAGCTCAAGGGGGCTTGTGTTATGTAGACAAATACTTAGGTACATAGAAAAATATATACTTAAATACATAGAACAACCATGAGTACCATGACCCAACCACAAATATTCGAGTTCATCACACAAATATTTGCACTGGCCGCGGGATTCGAACCCGGCAACAGCACGGATGCCTGTCCCTGATAAAGAACTATATGAGTTCGAAACATGTCGGGCCGTTCCTAGAATAAAATACGCCTAGAACTAGAGTCTTCATACAACAGATTTTCGTAAGATCAAGCCTCTTTTGGTTTCATGTGTGCGTGTCTACGAACCAATCATAGAGGCGTGTCGCTTGTGACATTGACGTTGTGACAGATGCGCCACGGACGAAACTTAGCCCGTGGCTAACCAGAACTGGCTTCACTTTCAAGCGCTAGCTGGGATTCTAGGCGTAGGTAAGTATTTGTTCTAAGCTCATTAAATAATGCGACGATCGGTGTCCCGACAGTAATTTCGGCGAATGGTCTCATAGCGAAGAATTTCGATCAACATCAACTGACTTTCGCTTGGTTAGATACAGAAGGCGGTATTCCTGGACGAGACGAGTATTATAAGGATATTCCTCTCTGTGCAATTTTAATTTAACCACTGGCAGCTAAAATAAATAAATAAAAATAAAAAAGCCTTTTATTCCATGCAAACAAAACTCATTACAAAGAGATCATTCCAATTAGGTATTCCATTATGCAACTATACAATATATATAGTATATACATTTTTATTTATTTCAATAATTTTATATAATATTATTCAGATTTTTTATTTACTAGCTTTACGCTAGTATTATTTAGATTTTAGTGTAAATAATTCAATAACTATTATATAAACCTAGTTCTAACTTTTTTTTTCTATTTGCATTATTTCATTTTGTATTTAAATTTGTATTTATTATTATTATTAAATAAAATATTTATATTGTTAATTATTGTTAGGTATTCTATATTTTTATTTTTAAACTATAAATTTTACATGGACCCTCCTCTGAGGTAAAGGCCTCCTCCAAAGATCTCCACTTGTCTCTGTCTTTTGCTATTTTCATCCAGAGTGGTCCAGCGATCGTTTTTTTTTTCAGTTCTTGGTTGTTGTCTAGTTTAATCTTTGGGGGGTTGCAGTCATAGTCTTCCACGGGGACAAGCCGGCTTGGAAGATTTTTTGAGAGGGTAAGATTTTTTTGAGGGATTTTAATTCTATTTGTGATTGTAAGTCTATGTTTCTATTTGTGACTCTGGCTCTGGGATGTCCAGGTCGGACTCGGGTTCTTTGGGGGTTGTGAACTTGGGCCAGTAAGATGTCAGGGTATTGTTCGTGGTGGTTTTATTCTTCTTGTTAGTTCTATTGCTAGTTTCTGTGCTTGTTGACGTGTTTGGAGTCTCCGGAGATGCCGACATGTTCCGTTTGTTATTTTTTGTTCTATTTGTAGTACTCTTCTCCTCGGGTTTATTTTTTAAAATAACAATCTGGTCATATTTAAGTACTGCATTCTTGCCTTCATCCCTTAGTTTTTTCACTTCCTCCGATAAGGCTTTACGCTTTTCTAATATTTCTGGGGGAAAATCTTCTTTTATGTAGTATTTGGTGCTTTCTAAGCTCTTCTTATTTTTTAAGATTTTGATTTTTTTGCCCAACGTCGAAAGCGTTATCGCTATAGGCCTGACTTTGCTTTCTTCTTTCTTTCCCCGTCTTGTAGCTGCCTCTATCTCTGGCCTCTTGAGTTGTGTGTTCATGATATTGTTAATAATGTGAAGCATGCCATTTTCTAATTGTTCATAGCTTGTCTCTGTTTCAGGTATTCCAAATAGTATGATGTTTTTCTTTCTTATTTCTCTTTCCATAAATTTTAATCGCTTTTCTTGATTTTCAATTTTTTCTTCCATTTCTTTTTGTTTTTCTTCCATGATTTCGAATTTATCGTCGATTTTTTTAATTATAGTACTGGTTATCCTATTTTCCATTTCCTTGTTGTCAGTTTTTAATTGTTTCATATCTTCTTGGATATTTTTTAGCATTTTGAAAAGTTCATCCATTATTTTGTTTTTTTCGCCCTCTGTGTCGCTTTTATTGTAACTACTTTAGACTGTTGAGTACGCGCAGCAGTTAGGTGCAACGTCAAGTCTTTCGCTTTAAAGTAGTCGAAGTAGTTCTTGTTCCTTTTACTAGATGGCAGCACTAGCTATAAATATCAGAGACATCTAACGGCAAGCGAGTGTATCTTTGGGTTTAGCGAAGGTGATTTTGCACTTTTTGTGGTTATAATAATTTATAAGTACTATTTTTGTTAAATTCGCATACACTTTTACGTTCTTATCGATGATTTTGGTACCCACTATGTATTCTTAGTCCGAAAAAAGTCAGTGATTAGCGTATTATAATGATCTTAGACACGGTAAACACTAACACTTTTTGTCAGTTTTTGCACTAAATCACTATTAATTGTCCTATACTTTGAGTTCACTGAGTGAATTAAATGTGATATAATTTATTTTAAACTCGCATTAAGCTATTACTTCACACTAAACATTTTCTTTAATTTAAATTACACAGAGCCGATGTTCATAGCGCACAGTGGCGACCTCAACTGGCAGCTAAAGGCCTATAAATAGTTATAATAAATAATAAATAAATATCGGACAACCTCACACAAATCGATCTAGTCCCAAATTAAGCTCAAGAAGGTTTGTTTTATGGGTACTAGACGACGATATACATACTTAAATAGATAAATATATAGTTAAATCCATAGAACAACCATGACCCAAGTACAAATATTCGAGTTCATCACAGAAATATTTGCTCTGGCCGGGATTCGAACCCTGGACCGCCGGTTCAGCAGGCAGGTATCTACAAACTGCGCCAAACGCGTCGTAGCTAGGTATAGCTAAGTTTTTCTTTCGATTTTGTCTTTGTGGATTCATACAAACATACTATCCAGATATAAACTTAAGAAACAATATAACAAGAGCTCATCATTATTTTGTTCTAAATACCGCCGTTTTATGTTAATTCAGACCACGTAACTTTTGTAAAAACCGGCCAAGACCGAGTTGAACTTGCGTACCGAGGGTTCCGTACAAACACTTCCCATCTTATCTGACTAGTTTAAGTTAAGTTTGGACCTGGTATGTATGGCGCCACATACAAATGAGGTGTAAAGTTAACGCAACCGATCACGTTTATTGTATGGGAGCCCCACATAAATATTTATTTTATTCTGTTTTTAGTATTTGTTGTTATAGCGGCAATAGAAATACATCATCTGTGAAAATTTCAACTGTCTAGCTATCACCGTTCTTGAGATACAGCCTGGTGACAGACGGACGGACGGACAGACCGACAGATGGACAGCATAGTCTTAGTAATAAGGTCTATTTTTTATCCTTTGGGTACGGAACCCTAAAAATCGCCAAAAAAAGAACTAAACCGCAAAGCGCCTGCCCTAAATGTAATAGCAATATTTTTATTTTACTTGAGTTTAGTATTTTAAAGTGATTACTGATTAATTCATAATGATTGATGATGAAAAAGCATAGCTACGTATATTTGTTAATACTATTTCAGATTTTAATAATCTAATTGAAAGGACAATATAGTACCCAATACTTATTGACGAAAATAAATTGCCTTAATTAGGAGAATTGAGTTTAGCGCCATCTTTCGGTGAGTAGCATTGCCAAGTTTTCCGCTGCGGGCAAATCAGCGGAAACATAAAGAAATAATTACAATATTTTGAGTATAGTGTTCATTTCAATTAGTGTTCGTATTATTCGTTTGTCATCTTAGTTTAATTTTATAGAAGTGTGGAGAAGAAGAAAAGCAAAACCAGAGGCGTGCCTCTCAAAACAGCTGACAAGTTTTAATATCTTGGTCACATGCTAACTGTGGACTTAAATTATGATACCATTACGGATGTTGAAAGGGAGAGGAGAGCGTTGACAGTGCGCGCTAATATGCTCTTCATTTTATTCTAAAATAAATATTTAAACGAAAAGTGTTATACTTTGAGCGGGATTTGACCCACGGCCGCGTGACGGCTTATCGGACCAGACGGGTGCATTACCATTTTATGCTATCGAAGCCACTAGCCAAAGCATCGCATTTTTCAACCAGGTGCGTCATTTCCATTGCCATTTACCGTAAACATTATGTCCTTATGATCGGCACCATCGTCTCGAATTATGTTGAGAAATCGATAGTAACAAACTAACAAACAATGTGCCAAACCCAAACTAATACATTTTTATAAATAATGACACAAAGGTAAATTAAGAAAGAAAAATTGAATGCGATCTACTACAATCTAAGCAGGACGTGCAAAATCCTCTACGTGCAATCCTGCTTAGATTGTAGTAGATCGCATTCAATTTATCTTTCTTAATTTACCTTTGTCATTATTGATAAAAATAAAAAATGTGGTATTTCCACATAAAAAATAGAATCGATAAAAAGATTCTATAAAAAAATGAATACTTTTTTATTAAACTGGTATATAACGTCTGCTAGCACTAGCACACACTAAATGTTTAAAGCAGAAGGGGAAAAAATGTACCTATGCTTTGAGCGGAATTTGACGTTAATTCGAAATTCTAAAAGCTCTCAATTTAAATATACAGTGACAACAATAACTGCAGTATGTTTTTAAGAAAACATGAGTCAACATCCCAATGCCTATACATATCTCAAGTCAAGCGTAAATTTAAGATAACGATCTACATTTTCCTCCACAGATACCCCTAAAACTTAGACAAATGACGTCCCCCTTCTCTGTCCCTCTCATACGACAATAGTTACGAGAAAACGAGACAAATTCGTTATGAATAGTTATTACAGGGGTGGCTATCACTAGATTGAGTTTGCTATTTTTATTGCGTAGGGGTTGTTTTAAAACTTAATGGGGAGATGAATTCATTTTATTAATCGTAGCCAAAGTGCTGTTAATTTTGAATTGTTAGTTCGTTTTGTTAACAGCTTTAATGTTGCTTTGGGGTGTCATTGGTAAACAAGTTTAATGGAAGACAGTTTTGGCAATTAATTTTGTAGTAACGTTTTCAGTTGATAGCTCGTGGTGGCGGGAAGAGATGATATTGAGAAAGTAATGTGCCTAAAGTAATTTAAGTAAACCGTAAAACTTACCATTGTCTGGTATTTTATTATCGTATAGCTTTATTTCAGTCAAAATAAAAAGTATATAAAAACTAAAACGCTTATCTCACTTAGAACGCTGGGTAGACATCAGGCGCCACGGTACCTACCTTTAACGTTTCAAACGGTACAGATACTTACCGATCATGGATGCTTTGGTAAATATCTGCATCGCATAGCTGGAAGAGAGGAATCCCCTGTCATGAGTGCGCCGCGCCGATAAACACGGCCAGCCATATTCTGGTAGAGTGCATCACCTGGCAGCCTGAATGGACTGTTTTACAGACGGTAAAAGGAGTGGAACTCTCTCTGTCCAGCGTCATCGACGCGATGCTCGACAGTAAGGAGGCATGGAAAGGATGGCCTCCTTCTGTGATGAAATCATTTCACTAAAGGAGGCCGCGGAGCGGGCACGTGAGAATGATCCTCTTGCGAATCCGCACCGCCGGCAACGAGGCCTTATTCCATTTAAAATTTTTTTTTTTCATATTATAACAAATATACCTATTGATAATTTCAGCCAACTTTTGAAAGTGAATAATACTTTTTCTTCCGCCATCTTCTGCCAATTTCTTCCGGTCCTAACAAGGTCGTCGTTCCACCTGGGGGCCGTCCACGCAGCGTTTTCCGGTCCGCGATTGCCACTCAAGAACCTTTCTGCCTTGCTTGCTACGAGCAATGGGCCCCGCCCACTGCCACTTGAGTTTGGCGACTGTCTAAGGTACAGTCGAGTTCATTTACATCTGAGTACACACTTATGAGGACAAAAATATCTTAACACAACCCTATTGTCAGGGGCATAAAATCGTGTTCAGATATTATTGTTCGCGTAAGTGTGTAGATGTAAAGGAACTCGACTGTATATCTACAAAATTGGTTCTCTTGCGTATCCCATAATTTCGGGTCCAGAGTTACTCCCAAGTATTTCGGGTTGAAGTTGTGCTGAAGATTCTTACTATAGTAACGTCGACTTCTCTGCGAGTAAATATATTCGAGAGGTTGTAAGGCAGCTACCTCGGATTTAGCCGAGTTGGGGCAGTCTAGGTGAGGTAGCACCCTAAGGTGCTACTACTTATACCATAACAAATACAATCAATCATTTTGCGCAGAAGTTAGACTCAAAGGAGCACGCTAAGCTCCAGATATCAATACAAATGTTCGCGATCACAGGGGTCAATCTGTCGCTAAATTTAAATAAAACAATTTAAACGGATTATGTCGCGTATATTAATTATTTGAGCCTCCCTGACGTTTCAGTACCTTTACAGATACCGTTGTCAAAGGTTGACTGAGAAAAACACAATTTTTCTCTGTCAAAGTTACATTTGTGCAAACTACCCATTTTGTAAATATTAATTTAAAAATAAAGGCGTTCATACATGCCAGATGGGCCTAATGTGTAAAGACAGTTACACATGTGCCAGAAGGGCATTTATTATTTATTTAAAATATCTACCAGCGGTTCACTAAAGGCTTACTGAGGAGAAAGAACCGCCAAAGAAAACTCCCAGATTGCCTTATTTATTACTATAAAATACTTTTAAACAAAAACTCTACATATGCTACTTTTAACACTAATTTGTTTTACACCGTTCGAGGCCCAAGGTTTCCAGTCTTATGTCTTGCTTGATCCTTGATAAGATGTACAACAGGATCCCAAGCCGGTGGTAATGACAAACCATCTTCTCTATTGAAATTGGGATATTTTTTGATTTCAATAGCCTCGCGCAACATTCTGGGAAAATATCGTTTCTCTCTGGCAAGGATTGAAGTGTTATCAAACTTAATTGAATGGTTTGGTTTGTCCATGACATGCTCGCAGACTGCAGACCTGTTGCAACGACGGTGCTTGACATCAGCTACATGCTCCTTAACCCGTGTAGCTATACTACGTTTCGTTTGGCCAATGTATGACAGACCACACTCGCAGTCCAGCTTGTAAACACCAGCACTCTGCAGAGGGATGCTACACTTCACGGGCCTCAGGTATTGAGACATCTTCTTCATCGGCTTGAAATATGTTTTAATGGAAGCCCGTTTCAAGATGTTTCCAATCCTATCCGTGACCCCTTTCACATATGGCAGGACCGCAGGTTTACGCTCGACTGTAGGAGTCTTCACACGGGGTTTCTGGTTGAGGCGTGGTATCTTGAGCCCATTGGCCCAAAGCGCACGCTTGACATGCTGTAGTTCATCAGTCAAATGTTGGTCGTCACAGATTCCCTTGGCTCTCTGAAACAAAGATTTACCCACTGTAGCAAGTTGACTAGGATGGTGATGTGATTTGCCATTTAAATACCTATCAGTGTGAGTAGGCTTTCTATAAACAGTATGACCTATTGTATTATCAGACCTTCTCAACACACTGACATCTAAGAAGGCTAGTGAATTGTCATTTTCTAACTCCATTGTAAACTTTATTTTCTCATGAATGGAGTTTAAATGGTCTAGGAAAACTGAAACACTAGATTTAGGTAAAATAGTAAAGGTATCATCTACGTATCTTTTAAAGATCCTCGGCTTGACAGGTGACGATGAGAGTGCTTTCTCCTCGAAGTCCTCCATGAAGATATCGGCGACAACAGGAGATACTGGAGACCCCATAGCCACACCATCCACTTGCACGTAGAATTCACCATTCCATAGCATATAGCCAGATGTAAGGCAGTGTTCTAATAATTCAGCATATTCCATTTCCATATTCTGTTCACGTAGCCTCCTCCTCACAATATTGATGCAATCCTGTACTGGTAGGCATGTAAAGAGGGACTGACCTTTGACAACGGTATCTGTAAAGGTACTGAAACGTCAGGGAGGCTCAAATAATTAATATACGCGACATAATCCGTTTAAATTGTTTTATTTAAATGTGTGACAGTCGCGGAAACCGAAGAAAATATTATGTCGCTAAATTGTTATATAGTGGCTGGATGTGTTGCAATTTACTATTCTGCCCGAAAACATCGGAATAAAGTGTTTTCGTGTTCTAATGGAGATGCCATGACTTTAGCGTGTCACACACTAAACAGATACGATAAGATATCTGTATCCGAACGCATATCTGTCAATATCGCGCCCTATACAATTCAATGAGCTAACACACACAGCGCAGATAACTTATATTTTATCGTGAAGTATCTGTGGGCACCGACATATATCGAAATATGGCAAAGATATTAACTGCGTATATAAATTGATCTGCGTATAATATTTGCCGATATAAATATGGTATAGTATTTTATCTGCAGATAGATACAGGTTGATGTGAGACGGAGTCATCTGACGAGCTATCTAGTAAATCTAGAAGAGATGAATACGAAAACATCCTGTATAAACAATCCGCACCAAAAAACAAGTCTACTCAGTTTGAAGGATTTAGACTGAATGTATCGTCTCGTATATTATCGTATCTGCGTAGTGTGTGATAGTTTCAGATCATTAAGTTATTATACGCAGATAAAATATTATAGTATCTGCGTAGTGTGTGACACGCTTAACACACACTATATTTTATCGTGAAGTATCTGTGGGCACCGACATATATCGAAAGATGGCAAAGATATTATCTGCGTATATAAATTGATCTGCGTATAATATTTGCCGATTTAAATATGGTATAGTATTTTATCTGCAGATAGATACAGGTTGATATCTGCAGATAGAAACAAGTCTTCTCAGTTTGAAGGATTTAGACTGAATGTATCGCCTCGTATATTATCGTATCTGCGTAGTGTGTGATAGTTTCAGATCATTAATTAAGTTATTATACGCAGATAAAATATTATCGTATCTGCGTAGTGTGTGACACGCTTTTGAGCGAACAGCGGCGTGGCGAGCGGACTAAAAAAAACGGCCAAGTGCGAGTCGGACTCGCGCACGAAGGGTTCCATACTATCAAATAAAATAACTAACCGGTTTGAATAAAACGATTTAAACGGATTATACATCATTTTATTTAAATGTGTGACAGTGACAGTCGCGGAAACCGAAGAAAATATTATAGTTATAATCTAGCCGGGTTAAGTTATATTTTTATAGCGCCGGATATAAATGAGGTGAAGTTAACGCAACCGATCACGTTTGTTGTATGGGAGCCATATATACTTAAATATTTATTTTTGTTTTTAGTATATTTTGTTATAGCGGCAACAGAAATACACGATGAACTGTGAAAATTTCAACTGTATAGCTATCACGGTTAATGAGATACGGCCTGGTAACAGACGGATGGACAGACGGAAGTACAGTGGAGTCTTAATAATAGGGTCCCGTCTTTACCCTTTGAGTACGGAACCCTAAAATATGTAATATAATCTGTCTCTTCTAGCATTTATACATCCTCCAATAAGCTAAGTGCAGCCGAGTTTGCGTCAATATTTGCCCACAACATTCACTTACATTGTTGACTTGAGTTGCCACAACTGGAGTAGCGTATTTTCGTATAATACATACTAATAACTGAAGTGTGTGTGTGTGTGTGCGTGTGTGCGTTGATTTTTTAACCCCCGACAAAAAAGAGGTGTAACCAATTCTGCCGTGCTAAGGTAAAAGGTGTCAAGGATTTGTTAGGAACTAAATTAATACGTTTCTGTCAAAAAAAAACATTTTAGTGACAAGCTTTTATAGCCGACTCTACTTTTCTTTGGATATCCATCAAATGCTCACTGAGACGATTCTAAAGAGCCTAAACTCGATAGGATTGCTTTTTCTATTACAGAGTTCCTATGGCCACTTTCCGGCTCCATCATCAGATCAGCCCCATGGTAGGTACCATATTATTGTATCATTGTCATCAAAGTTAAGTAAGTATGCAACATTTCAGCTCAATCGGTTGTCGATATCTGCTTCAAAATTGAGTTGCAAGATTCCACCCGAACAAACATACTTACAATAGGTACATACATACATTGCTAGTTAAATAAAAGCTTTCAAAAACGTTGTTTACCGGAATGCTGCACAATACTTCGTTCTTCTTGCGAAGTAAATACTGAACCCTAATGAGAAAACTTGACTTTCATCACTGAATAGTTTTGGCTTTATTATGCAAAAATAACTTGAAATTTGCGGAATATTTAGTCCTGTTTCCTCTTTCTATTCTATTTTTATATAAAAAAAAAATGGCGTCTGTCCATTGGAACAATTTTGCCAATGTCAAGGTTGTAAGAACGTTGTACGGTGACTTGAGCTTTTTGTAAAGTGATAGCGATTTACAAAAAACCACACGGACTATCGGGCCTTGACCCAGGAAGGGCTATGAACGCTTCAAGTTGAATTCTTCATTAGCTATTCACTCATACGTTAGATCACTGCACAATACGCTATCAATACTACACATTGAACAACAAAAATGAATAAATAATGAAGAGCGAAACTTAAACGCATGCGGCCATCTTAAGTCACGAACCGGAAGCCCTGTTTCCTCTTTGTTTATTATTATTAGGCCGAGAATGGCAGCTCGAGGCTTTTGCCAATGTCAGTTATGCAGAGGCGCGTTTTAATTCTGCTTGATGCCATCCTCTTTGTTTACATCAGACATCAGCATGACATCAGTTACATTCAATGACTATATCAACGTCAGTTACCAAAATTTGTCATAGCCAGTAAAATAAATTAGATTAAGATTATCACTAATAATATTTATTTATTTATTTATCCGTCTTTGGATATATCCGTTCAGCCGTTTCGGCGTGATCAGTTGATGATTAAAAATTTACCAACATATAAGTATATCTAGTATTTCGTCCGCTTGACGCATAAATCGCGCGTCTGTCGCATGCGTCATGTCGTCGCCATGTTTTTCGCCTTTTCGCGAGATTAAACCGAGTGTCTACTGATTTATTTCAACGACCCCTTCGCTATCCAACTTGGCATCTTCAAGTACAATCTATGTTTATGGTTGCTTTGATATGGATATATGTATGTATTTTATGTGCGCGGATGTGACTTGCAAAGCCAAACTTGGTTTTGAATGTCCGGTCACACTGTGCGGAATGAAAGCCCTTGTGTGTCAAAAGTGTAAGCGTAGGCAGGCTTGGGTCGAGTCTTCCGTAAGCGGCACTTTTGATCCAGGTGCTCGAGTCGAGCTTCTTCAAATGAAGCTACACCTTTATTGACTTTATTGCGCTACTCCGGTCTCATCGACGCAAGGTCCTCCCAACACTCGGAGGGGATGTCGCAAGCTTGAAGGCGACGGGTAGTGCGAAACTAGTGCCACTTTCGATTTTTGTCTTATACCTTCATAATCTGATATTTTTTTAGAAATAGCTGAAGTCTGGGAGCTAGCAAAACACCTTTAATATTTATTAAATCACTATATACAATTTGTTCACTGTAGTTTACCTTACAAAACTTGTTCACGTCAAAAGCGGCCACAATAGTTTTAAGCAAGTTTTTAGAGACAACTAAAGAACAAGAAATTGTGTATAATGATTTAATAAACACTAAAGGTGTTTTTCCAGCTCCTGATGTCTTACAATTTACTGAAAATTGATCTGGTACGGAGGATATAATAAAAATTCGTAAGTGGCGCTAGTTTCGCATTACCCGTCCCCTTAAGATGGCGTTTCAAAACATTCTTGTAGCGTGTCGCACGAACTGCCCCCCTTAATTACGTAAGTCGCCGTTGTCGGATACGACAAGGAGGACTATATATAACATATGTATTTTATTCCTTTCGGGGTCGAGACCTTAGGTCCGTGGGCTCCCAGCGCCTGGTTTATAGTCCTCGTATTCGCTAGCGACAGGGTAAACGATTTATTAGAATTAGAATACTCTTTACTGCACACCTCAAGAAGAAAGAAATACAAATACAAATGACACTTAACATTACAATAATGAAAAAATGAAAAATGAAAAAAAAAAGTGTGTGTGTCAGCTCCGACGCACGACTGGAGTTTACTCTTCAGGCCAGGCGCGCCCCACGGTTTTTTTTTACTTTTGTACTTCTGGGTTTATGAAAATCGTGGTGCGCGCACTCTCATATAAACCCATTATCTTGCATTTATGCGACAAAATTATCGCGCGACTAAAATCGTGGTGCGCGCCTGGCCTTAAGAACGATTATAAAATATATACTCAATACTCAATACGTTTATTGCACATAATGATTAGTAAATAGTTTAAGTATCACATTATGTACCCTGTTGGGTAACAGGTATGTATCCGTTACAGGTATGTAACTTGGGCCTCCTTAATATTGCAAACAAGAACGAGAAGGTAAGCACTTACATAATATTAATATACGAGTATAATATACAGCAAAATTACAATATTTTTACAAGGAAAATTTACTTCCGATTCATTTTTAACAAATTGGAGAGATCATGAGTAGTAACTAAATAAGGAAGCGTGATGAAAAGCGCCCTCGAGCGGCTAGTTTAGTTACTACAGTCTGCAGTGCTACGGAAAAAAAACCGTATCTTACTATGAAATCCATACAAAGATACGACCTTTCTACCGTAGTATCGCAATACTTTTTTTTTTTTTAGTATTAATTAAGGAGCTTTGATCATTTTTATGAACATACCAGCTCCAGCAGGCCTAAATACACAACATCATTCATCTAAAAGACATCCGACATGGACTCAGCGTCCGATACAATAGCCGATTGACTCGGCCCTGCCTTATTATCAAACTCCACTTCAGATAGCCACGACGGAGCTGCCCGCTGCCCACATTCTAAAAGTGACGTATCACTCACGACACCTCGACTTGACTCACTCATCGCAAAAACAGCGAAAAGGACTCTAAAACTGAATTAACTTATTAAATAAAATAAAATTTGATAAAATTTTCAACCGTCGCCTTTGACAACCAAACGTCAATCCTCGCAATACTTATATTTTTGGAACGTATCTGCCGTGCTAATTTAAAAACCGGCCAAGTGCGTGTCGGACTCGCGCACCGAGGGTTCCGTACAAACACTTTCCATCCCTAAGTGGTTAAGTTAAGTTTGCACCTGGTATGTATAGCGCCCCATATAAATTAGGTGCAAAGTTAGGTATTAATAGGTATTAAAAAAAAACTACTTACTAGATCTCGTTCAAAACAATTTTCGTTGGTAGTTTTTATAGTAATGTACATCATATGTTTTTTTTAGATTTTTCATTTTCTTATTTTAGAAGTTAGAGGGGGGGGGACCAACTTTTTTCCACTTTGGAAGCGTCTGTCACGCAAACTATTCGGTTTAGAAAAAAAATGTTTTAGAAACCTCGATATCATTTTTGAAGACCTATCCATAGATACCTCACACGTATGTGTTTGATGAAAAAAAAATTTTTGCGTTTCAGTTCTAAGTATGGGGAGCCCCCAATATTTATTATTATTTTTTTATTTTTGCATCAAAATCTTAATGCGGTTCATAGAATACATCTACCTACCAAGTTTCAACAGTATAGCTCTTATAGTTTCGGAAAAAAATGGCTGTGACATACGGACGGACAGACAGACAGACAGACATGACGAATCTATAAGGGTTCCGTTTTTTGCCATTTGGCTACGGAACCCTAATAAAAAGTCGTATCTCAGTATACGATCGGGGTAAAAATACGACTTCTTAATTTAGTAGGTTATGCGTTAAGCGTTATAGACTAAGCTCCCGATATAAAATGACCTTCACAGAGATGTTTATTTGATGAAATGTATTTTATATTTAGTTTAAAATGTCGATAAATATATTGCATATGGGTTGCCTAACAAATTTTAGTCCAGGGTATGTTTAGTTTAAAATTAAAAAAAAAAATTTTTTACATTTCACCGATTTGATTATTAGATAAATTCATAATTAAATAATCTTTAATTTATTTAATTTCAATTCAACAATCAGACCTTTGCAAAATGCTAGTAGGTATAGATTTACCTGTTTATACCTGGCTACCCAATAGTTGTGACGGGAAAAGAATAGGCAACCTAACGTTTGCATATTCTATGGGCTTCATACTTTCGATTGGTATAGAATTTATCTAATATTAATCAAACCGGTGAAATGTTTAAAACATTTTTTTTTATTATTAATTAAACATACCCTGGACTAAAATTTGTTAGGCAACCCATATGCAATATAATTATTGACATATTAAATTAAATATAAAATACATTTCATCAAATAAACATCTCGGTGAAGGTTATTTTATATCGGGATCTTAGTCTATAACGCTTAACGCATAACCTGCTAAATTACGAAGTCGTATTTTTACCCCGATCGTATACTGAGATACGACTTTTTAAATTAGCACGGCAGATACGTTCGATTTTACACCCCATATTTTTCATACCCCCGGCTTTTATATATGAAAATCGATTCTTAAGGAGTAAACTCCAATAAACTCCAAAAATATTTAACTAAACAACACAACATAATTATTTATGCCTTTGGGTCCTGAGCTAGGATTCCCTGTGTTACAGGACCCAGTAGGGTATCAAGGAAAGTTAGACACCTTTAAATGCGTACAGAGTTAAAACCTAATGACTAAAGGTAACTAGTAGTGACAGAAAGTAAAGCTAAAATATAATTGACATGCAATAATATAGGCACTATGGAGTCAAGTGTATGAGGTGGTAGAATAGAGGCAAACAATAGGCGATCTTATCGCTAAAAAGCGAGATTTATTTATATGTCGTCTACAAAGTAACCGTCAGGGGCGTTGTATTGCATACTAAATCGTTAACGCTGTCGCTAACCAGTACTACTTTAACTCATGGTCAAAGGTCATCAATAATGGCGAAACAAGAATTAAGGAAAAAATTAATGGAAATGCTCATAAACTTTTGACCAATTTGGGTTACGTTTGTAAATATAATTTATAGTAAGGTAATAACTAATAATTTAGAGGTAACGCCGCCAGTATACCCCAGGCAGGCGGACCTTTTGGATGGGGTATTCTTTTTCATCATCCTCCTAGCCTTTGTCCCATATCTTTGTAGATAATGAATTCTCAATCGGGGTCGGCTACCTAAAAATCCAAAGATGTGGCGTATAGGCACTAGTTTTTACGCAAGCGTCTGCCATCTGACCTTCCAACCCAGAGGGGAAACTAGGTCTTATTGGGCTTAGGTGGTTTCCTCACGATGTTTTCCTTCACCGAAAAGCGAGTGGTAAATATCAAATGACATTCCGTACATAAGTTCCGAAAAACTCATTGGTACGGGCCGGGTTCGAACCCGTGACATCCGGATTGAAAGTCGCATGCCCTAACCACTAGGCTACCACCGCTCATGGAGTATCATGGGGTATTCTTTTTATGACCCTTTTTTATTGTATTATAGGTTATTAAGAGTAAGATTTTATACATACCTTTTTCTTCTATGTAAGTAAATAATAATGTTTCACGTGTTTAATATATTTTTTTCATTAAACATACAAAAAATCTCGCAATAGGAAGCTCTAGTCCGAGCTATTGGTAAGCGTACGCTCCCCAACCGAACAATTTCGCTATTTTTATTGTCCCAAAGATTTATGCGCGCAAGACGCTATCACCGATATCTGCCATGGCGATGCAATAAAAGATAATCTAGGAAATGAGCTGAATTAGGGAGATGGGATGGTAAAAGTTAGCTTTGAAGCAAATGGGAAGATACCATATACTGAGCCGACGGTCCGGGGTTCGAATCCCGGCAAGGGCAAATATTTGTGTGATGAACTCGAATATTTGTGCCTGGGTCATGGATGTTATTTGTATTTAAGTATGTATTTATCTATATAAGTATGTTTATAGTCGTCTAGTGTCCATAACACAAGCCTACTAGAGCTTACTGTGGGACTAGATTGATTTTGCCCAGCAGTGGGACACAAAAATAGGCTAATAAATATATATATATATATATATATTTATTAATTTATGTACGTATATAAATTAATAAATATATATATTTTTTTACAAAAAAAAATATATAAAAATACAAAAATAGGCTAGTAAAAAAAAAATATATTTATTTATTAATTTATATACGTGCAGTTAACCAATTTGATTTCTAGGCTACTATAGAACCTTGTCACAATGACAATGACACGAGATTTCAAGCGGCTTTCACTGTGACAAGGTACGAAATGGCCTAGGAATTAAATTGGTTGACTGTACAAAATGAAATAGTCCGGCGGCGATATAAAGTCTGACCAGAATGTACAGCGTTATTGTTATTATATTAACATGTAAAAGTAAGTGATTAATTATTTTTTATAAAATTTTAGGAATATTTTCAATTGTACGGAATGCGTAAGCATAGATTTTCTAAAATTTTGAACAGAGCTTTCTAAAGCCATCATTTATCCTTACGCCAAATTCAAAGATTCTAGAATACGGTATTGGATGACAGCTCAAATCAGCGTCTCTTTATGAAATGTCAAAAACGATCTGTCAGTATGAAGCTTCTATGATGATACAGGCATGTGACGTCATAAAAAGCAGTAGTCAAAACACGTCTTCTTTTTAGTTATTAAAAAAATAAATTAAAAATAGTACCTATACTGTCCAAAAGTTATTGATAGTTTATTTGACCATAGTTATGCAGAAAGCGACCAAAGTTTTTTTTTCATAACGCAAAAGGCGACCAAACTCATTCATTGATTAAGACTTAAGAGGCCTTATACCTTTTTAAACATTTTTTTTTCATATTATGACAAATATATTGATAATTTCAACCAACTTTCTGAAGTGAATAATACTTTTCCCCGAGTTCTAGGTAGTAACATAGCTATTTCATACTTTCATTGCGTTCAGTCGAGAATAAGTTGAAAAAACTAATTTTCCGCGTGAATTTTGTCAATTTCGAGTAGTTTTTGAAACAAAAATTATCAATGAAAAATTCTAACTGTAGGTTTTAAATCTATATTAAATCCCAATAGCCCTGTTCTAGGTGGCAACATCAAAAATATGTTAAGAAACATGTTTGATCATATAGAAAATGTCTAAAACAATCAGCATTTCGAAAGGAATAAGGCCTCTTAAGTCACTTTGACAAAAAATCTGCGCTGGTCGCTTTCTGCACAACTATGGTCATTTGGTTCCGCGTATTTTTTAATGTGTGTTTAGTGGTTTCAATGCCACAATTTATATTCACTATAAGTAGTCAATTACCGTATAGTCAAAGGTTGACTTTCTATTTGACTCTAATTTTACTGGACTATTACGTCGAGTGTTACGAAGGGTGGACGGCGAGCTCATGAGTTGAGGTGGCACCTGGACTGGTGCCGCACGGTTAGGTGTGCGATAACCTTAATCTAGGTCCTAGTCCGTGTCTATGATTTACTCTTTCAAGTTCCTTCATGGTATAATACTCGTAATATACTCTGTTAGACTATGAGTTCCTTTCAAGATATCTGTCAAATATGTCATATCCTCTGTTGTATCGAAGTAAACTCAAAATTCCGAAAAATGACAGAAACGTTTTAGGTTTTTTATGCCTTTTTTAAATAACTTGGCGTATTTTTGACTGGACTACGAATTCAAAAGTAAAATCATAATGTTACAAATGTACAGAAGACGTCTGTTGTCTGAAGAGTCTGTAGCAAGCAGAGCATTATAAACATCTTCAAAAGCTTGGTTCCACTTCCAAGACCTATAATTTCTGTTTTTTTTATTCCTCCACCGAGTCTCAGACGGGTCCGTAATGTTTTATATAATTTAAGAAAGAGTAACATACACTTGATATACAAACAAATTGACATAATAGTACATTACTGCAACCGCCGGGAAAGTAGTAGTAAAGAAACCTTAAATGCTTTTCACTGAGTGCTTCGGCATACCAAGGGTTAAAGTCAAATGACTGTTCGCGATTCATCTTCATGAGCTAACGGTCGCGAAGCCGGAATCGCACCAGAGCTCATGAAGTTGAATCGCGAACCGTTTCGAAACATGTCGAGTGTTATTCGACTTTAAATGTATGTATTAATATTCCTTCTCTTGCAGACTCTCCGTCAACGCAGCATCATGGTGAAATCCATTTTACTTTTGATGGCTTTCATAACAATTATAGCACTGATAGCTATAATATCCATAATTAAATTCGCCACTGCAATGGATGAGGATGTAAAATCCAATGTCAGACACTTTTCTAGTGAAATGGAGTTTTCGAAGGCGGCTGGCATCATCCGTTTACGAAGCAACCATTCTTACATCGCGTCGAGAAAGTATGCCAGCTTTTTATGTTTACCTCGTTTCGTTTAGGTTCACTTCGTCCATATTCCCATTTTGTCAGCATTCATATTTCGTCCACATTCCCACCTCGTCGACATTCAATTCCCAAATCGTCCACTTCCTATCTCGTCAACATTCCCAACTCGTCCACATCCATGTCATCCACATTCCAAATTCGTCCACATTCCCATAAAAAAATACAATATTTGCTATCTGATACCCTCCCACGCGTAGTGATCTAATTAACGAACACACTTTGCATTCCGCTTTGCTTGCGCACGTTGCGCCCTAAACGCAAATTGTACATACATTCCTAAAGCGTAGGGAACGGATGTGGCTGATTTGAAAATGTGGGTGATTTGGGAATGTGGACGAAATGGGAATGTTGACTATGTGGGAATGTGGACGAAGTGGGAAAGGGACGAAGTGGGAGTATGGATGAAATGGGAATTTTTATTTATTTATTTAATCTTTATTGCACAAAAGAAAACTTATCGTACAAAAGGCGGACTTAATGCCATGAGGCATTCTCTACCAGTCAACCTTAGGGCAAAGCGGAAAAATTGTAGGCTGTGCAACTAACTTACACATAAGTAACAAAACATAATTATAATACTTGTACATAATTTTTGCTATTCATGTAAATATATACATACATCTAATATAATATATACATATATAATATAAATAAAAATATACAGCGATGAAAAATACTAAGCAGATAGACTACGAGACTTCATTTCTGCCAGCAAAGAAGCTGCACACGGATTTGCACGGGAACATTGACGAAGTAGGATTGTAGACGAAGTAGGGATGTGCACGAAATGAGAATGTGGACGAAGTAGGATTGTAGACGAAGTAGGGATGTGCACGAAATGAGAATGTGGACGAAGTAGGATTGTAGACGAAATAGGGATTTGCACGAAATGAGAATGTGGACGAAGTAGGATTGTAGACGAAGTAGGGATGTGCACGAAATGAGAATGTGGACGAAGTGAACCTAAACGCCTCGTTTTAGTTTGCATATTGTGGCTCCACACTCTCGAAGTTGGCCGAAGGTTTCCGGAGCGAAGTGCCTGCACACTATCATATTCGCCCAACCTCGGCCAACGTCGCGAGTGTAGCTAGGGTAAGGTTGTGTTGTCTTGGCAAATAGTTTCGTTAGTTTTTAGGATTCCGTACCTTGAAAGGAAAAACGGATCCCTTATAGGATCACTTTGTTGTCCGTCTGTCTGTCTGTCAAACCATTTTTCTCAGGAACGCGTGGAGGTATCAAGCTGAAATTCATATCAAATACTCAAGTCTACTGTCCCTTTAAGCTGTGAAAAAATCAAACTTCTAAGCCAACGCAATCAAAAGATACAGCCGTTTATGCTGCAAATTTTCGTCATTTGCAAGGGAATCAAAACCTACAGGGTACTTCCCGTGAACTCAGAATCTTGAAATTTGGCACGAAGCAACGTCTTATAGCACAGATAAAGGAAAAGTTGCGAAAAACATATTTTTTTACTTTTTCTTATATACCTACAGGTTTGTACGGAACCCACGGTGTGCGAGTCCGACTCGCACTTGGCCGGTTTTTTTTATCGGGACAATCTTACATAAATCGACCTTATCCCAAACTAAGCACAACTTAGTACTATGGGTACTAGACGATGACGATATACATAATATACATATAAATATATATGTATGTCCATGACCCAGGAACAAATATTCGAGTTCATCACACAAAAATTTGCCGGGCTGGGATTCGAACCCAGAACCGCCGGCTCAGCAGGCATGGTGCACTACAAACTGCACCAAACGCGTCGTCAAACTACCGTAAACCGCGTTTTACTTTGTCCGTATTCCCATTTTCGATTTTTTTTGCTAGTTAATAAACATACATACATAAAATCACACCTTTTTCCCAACGAGGTAGGCAGAGCCCACATCTTTCCACCTGCTACGGTCCTGACATACATCTTTCGCTTCATCAACATTCATTAACCTCCTCATGCATGCTCGTCGGTTTAAAGTACTTGAGACTTGCCCTTTAATATTTCCTTTAATATTTATTTGCTAGTTAATATTTCTTCTTTGTCCAGAATCCTATGTGATCCACCTTTTAAATTGTACAGTTTCCTGGACAGGACCGACTCTTCTTAGGCTTACCTACATACGTGCGGTCAGCATCAAAAGCAACTTACAATTTTACTACTGGCATATGTCAAATTGCATGCTAAAAAACGTCAGGTAGTTTTGATGCTCTACCAAAGATTGCAAGTTAAATGCTTGTAAAAAGTACTGCACGTAATAAAAACTGAAAATTATTCCAGGTTCCCATTTTTGGTGGCCATTACTGCTGGAAGCCGCAGCAGTGCTTGGAGCTTCTCCTGCTTCGGAAGCATCATCAGGTCACAGTGGGTCATCACAGCAGCACACTGCAAGAGACCAGGCAATTATATCCTGGACTTGGATTTACCCTTCTTTATCTATAATACTATTATAAAATTCTAAATTTGTATTGAAAAACATTTTTCTATGGAGAGGGGTCATGATTTAAGGAAAAATCTCGATAGCGTGATGCAGGATCGTCATTTGTTTTGTACGGGCGCACGGCGCCTAGCCAGCCTGGCGCTTTCTGTTGGTTATAATCTCCATTGTCCTCGCATCACGCCGAAGCGGCTGGACAAAATTTTAACCAATTTCTGTACAGGGATAGCTGGACATCCAAAGATGGTTCTAGAATAGGTACTTTTTACCCGACTACATTAAAAAAAATACGCGAATGAAGTTGCGGCGGGCACCTTTTAGTATTTATTATTCCAATAAGTTGTGAACTACAAAAATACATATAACCTGAATTAGAAATTCAAAACACCCCCAACACAAGCTGGTCATCATGAAACCCTCATTTAATTAGTGATATACAAAATGCTATTAAAATAGCTACAAAATATGGAATTTTTAGGTTTAATATTGGCTGAGATCTTGTCACGTGTTCCATTTAAAGCTGAATATCTTGGAAACTACTGGTCCTATTTCCACCAAACAAGCTAAGAACTTTCTCAAGTCTTTCGATTAAAAAAACCGCACTCAAATTGGTCCATCCGTTTGGGAGCTACGATGCCACAGACAGACAAACAGATGCACAAATACGCAGATACACAGACACAGATACACAATATGTAAAACTTATAACACCCCTCTTTTTGTCGGGGGTTAATAAACAAGACTTAAAACTAAGATTTAGGCGACATAACGACGTGGCTCCGTTGCGTCGTCTGATCTGGTATAAGATTCGGCAGATTGCCCCGGAACTGCCGAAACACGACACCCTTCGGCCAGAAGTGTGCACTTGAGAACTGCACTTGCAATGGTGACCTGCAGCGTTCTGGTGAATAAATATCATTCATTCAATAAAATAGTAAAATGTACTTTTATTTTCTAGATCACGCCCACCGAGTGTTGCTCTACTTTGACTACGTATTGAACCGCACCCAAATCTACCCCGTTATCCTCTGGAAGATCCACGAGATGTTCAAGCCGAACAGCAATCTCCCAAAATATGACATAGCCGTAGCCAAGCTTGGCCTGAATGGACGTAGATTCAAAGACTCAGCTCTGTTCTCCAATGTGAGGCCCAAGCAGGTAGAGTGCAAATGCAATTAAACTAATTAATGTGTATGTGAGCTGTAGACCTTTCGATATTTTTTCGATGGTTCAGATTATGTTATTTGTAATTTTGGTACATAGGAAACAGGTTTATTCACGTCCTAGAAGTCAAATATCAACCGAGCACTCGTGCTCGTGCCGCGACTGATCGACTCTCCTGATGATGAACTGCGAACCGATTCGAAAGATGTCGATCGATATTCGGCTTCTACGACATAAGTAATCCCGTCGAATGCATTTTAATATGTCTGAGACTGACGGTATTTTTCTATGTAACATATGTAATTTTTACGTTTTCAACCCTCGTATCAAAAGCATAAAAAAATAAAAACAAAAAACTGACCACACTATCGCGAGGCAAAGTTGGCCGAAGTCTGGCTTTCAGCAGCAAAGTGCCTCTCCACACTATCGTATTCGCCCAACTTCGATCAACATCGCGAGTAGTGTTGAGCCGGGAATACAATTATTCAAGAGGTCTGTTTGCGTGGGGGCAGTAAAGTGGTTGACACGTTGGGCCGGTAATTCTGAGGCATCGTCCGCCTCCCGGTGTCTTCCGCCACCGCCAGGTTACGCATTTAAAATTTTCTTTGTGCTTTGAACTTTGTATCAATGTATCATTCATCTTATTAAAATACACATACATATTTAATTATTGTATTCAGCGGTGAGTGTACTCACGTGAAATTGCCAGCAACGGCCCGAACAATAATCAGTGACAAAGCTACCGCGCGTTAGCAGTCCCTGACGAAGAGCTCCATACGAGTTCGAAACATGTCGGGCCGCTCCTGATAAATTCACGTTAGTGTAAACCGCTCAATACAAGGGTCAAGTTTTTTTCTTTTTAAGGTTCACGCCAGCATATGGAAAACTGTTCTAGCTATGGATCGGACGACATACCTCACAAACGACTTGGATGTCTACGATGTTATTGTAGCCGAGGAAGAAAAATGCTACCAACATTTCGGTATACATTTAGACGAGTCCTTATTCTGCGTAGACATGTCTATGTATTCCGATTGTTTCGTCACAGAGTTCGGACCCTTTTTCGCTAGAATTTCCAATAGAATTGTCGGGCTTTTGACTACAGTGCAACCTAGAGACTGTTACAAGAAAGTGGCTGTGGTTACTAATGTTTCGTCGTACGCGGATTGGCTCGCGACAGCGACGGAGACGACAGATGAAAACTCGAGTGTCATAGCGGCTGTCAAAGTTCCGTCATTTAATGTACCGAAAATGGGTTCTTAAATGCCAATTTACTGTGTCAAGGTGCTATTCCAAGCTCTACAGCAGGCGACATTGACAACTACGGTTAAAATAGGATGCGTTTATACGAAGCTAAGAGAAGTGAGGAACGAGTCGTAACTCGTAAGGCTCTCTTTTCAAAGAAGAGGAGCGGAGCGGAGATGTGTGAAAGCCTATAAACACTGCGTTTTTTTTAACGCGCCGTTGACGCGAGTTTGTTTCGATACAAGCGTGATTCGCACGCAAGTCAGACGCAGCTTGTAGACCTTTGCACACCTACATCGATGCAGACGCCATGTCAAACGCGCGTTTGTAGCGATTCAAACGCGATGGTAACGCGCTTGCAACGCGCGTAGCGATATAGACGCGATTACCAAAAGCGTTTTTGAGCAACAGCACGATGGCTGCGCGTCTTTTCCGGAGCGTTTGAATTGAACCGATACATAAGAGCGTTTGCATCGAAGCTTGCGCGCCGTAAAATGACGCATAAGTTACGCGTGCGTGTATCAATGCAAATGCGCATTAGTATCGCAACAAACGCAAACAAACTGCTTTTTGCAATGAAAAACGAAAAGTCGAAGCGTGTTCCTAAAACGCGCGTTAACAGCGCGTTAAAAAAACGCGGTGTGCAAGGGCCTTGAATGGATCAAATGCTTTGGGTACTTTACAAAGACGCAGCCTTATTGGTTTATATTCTCCGCTCCGTTTTATTTCAGTGGACGGGCGGCCTTATTTAATTCGGGACGTGGTGGAATGTAGTCTTTCTTCCCATACCAATGTTTTTAGTACGTTGTATTCTGCGTGATACCTATGTGATATTTTTTGTGATTGTTTAAATATACAGTGAAATGTATGTATGTCAAATAAATCGTTTGCTAAGTATACATGTGTTTAAGTTTATTAATCTAAAATACCCCGCCCGTAATTAGCCAACCTTAAATATGGTACGAAATAATACTATACTATATAGTGAATATAAATTGTATAGGTAATTCAAATCACTAATTTAAGATATAAGTAGACGGAACCAATCTACCACTAACTTATGGACATTAGATTACATTAGTAAGATTTATTTATTTCATAATATAAAATGTTTGACTACTATTTTTTATGACGTCACAACTCACTGGCTTGTATCGTCATAGAAACTTATTTGAGTTGACATCAAATACCGTAACATTTTACATACCTACTTACTTGAGGTCATTCACCCAGCACGCAGGGCAGCCCTCTGCAATAAAACTGCAATAGGACCCGATAGCCTATCCTAATGCAATTAAACAAGAAATCTGTACGATGAAGATATTGATCACACCGCCCTCTATTGATCAAAATATCTTAGCGCTCAACTGATCACGCCAAACGGCTGGATTTTAACCAATTTTAGAATAGTTTTTACTCGACTACGGTGAAAAATATCACGCGGACGAAGTTGCAATAATTTCAGTTCTAGTTTCAGTATTACTTGAGGTCATTCACCCCAATCTGCAACAAATTCGTATCTCAATTAACGAATGGTCAGCCCTCGGCAATAAAACTGCAATAGGACCTATCCAGAGGCAATTAAAGGAGATATCTCCGGACAATGTCCTCCAGTCCTGTTCCTCCATGATTTGTGTATTTGTTTAGGGTCATTGCAATCTTAAGGGTCCTTATTCCTTAAAAATACTAATTGTTTTAGACAATTTTCTCTATGATCAAACACTTTTCTTAACATATCATCAGTGTTAATGCCTAGAACATGGCCATCGCAATTTATTGGTGTATACTATATTTGAAACGTTCAGTTTGAATTTTTCATTGATAATATTTGTTGCAAAAACTCTGTCTGTCTGTCTGTCTGTCCGTCCGTCCGTCCGTCCGTCCGTCTGTCCGTCCGTCCGTCCGTCCGTCTGTCCGTCTGTCCGTCTGTCCGTCTGTCCGTCTGTCCGTCTGTCCGTCTGTCCGTCTGTCCGTCTGTCCGTCTGTCCGTCTGTCCGTCTGTCCGTCTGTCCGTCTGTCCGTCTGTCCGTCTGTCCGTCTGTCCGTCTGTCCGTCTGTCCGTCTGTCCGTCTGTCCGTCTGTCCGTCTGTCCGTCTGTCCGTCTGTCCGTCTGTCCGTCTGTCCGTCCGTCGGTCGGTCCGTCCGTCCGTCCGTCCGTCTGTCTGTCTGTCTGTGTCTGTCTGTCTGTGTCTGTCTGTCTGCCTGTCTGTCTGTCTGTCTGTGATCATTAGTACTAGAAAGCTGAAATTTGGTACGAGTATGTGTATGTATCACGCCGCCGATAAAACGGTAAAATAAAAACCAAAAAAAAATTACAAATAGATATTTCAAAATGATTGCCTTTCTTTATTCTGCAAGCTTCGCAGAGAAAAGTAGTTAATATATTAACTACTATCGGTGGTGAATTCCTGAATGTCCCAGATTGCAGGTGTTTGTGGCCTGAACGAAGCTGGGGCCATAAATATATACGATCTATAGAAATATCCTACGGATTTTTTTTACTTTAGCATTAAAAATAAAGATGAAACATGAAACTTTATTAGCGTGACAATAAAAAAGATATTCTCCAAACCAAGGAATATAATAGGTACTCACAAGGCTCCAAACTTTTTGGATCGCAGTAACAATTTCACAAATGAAGGAATAACATTAGTTAATCATTGGTGATCCGTAAGCTATCTTGATTAAGGGTAATTTTCGCTTAGTTTTGGATTTGAAGATAGCATAAATAAGTTGGATGATTCCGTTTCGGTACAGCCAATGATGCGTAGACTTTTATGATCTTAGGATGAATCCGCGGATTCGAGGCACCATTGTTACTGATATTTCTTTTATCGATCATAGACAAAAATATACCATAAACAAACTGTCGCTTACGTCACTAACTTTTGTACTCCTTTGGCAATAGTGTCAAGAAAGTCGTAACTGCCAATTTTTGTAGGTTAGTTTTCTTGTGTTGTAGGGTAGTAAAGTAGAAATGTTAATGTGAAGTTATTAGTCATTTCGCGAGGGTTGTGGGTTCAGAGCCGGTCAACGATTTGTATGATTAATATCTGTGGAGAATTTTCTGCTAAGTAACCAGATGAAAGAAGACAATTGGTTGTTTTAAAACACCAGTGGGAACATAAAGTTTAACAATAGTATTTTTTATACTCGCATACTTTAATCTGTTATCCTGAATACCAATAAATAAATAAATCTGTCAATTGTAATTTCACTGGCAAATTCACATAACGCACTTTTTAATCCTGTACCAAAATGTACTCTATGGTACCCGCTATGGAACTTTAATATGCCCAAGCCTCGTGATCGTGACCTAAAGAAGTCCTAAACGCGGTACTCGACTTTAAGAAAGTCTTTTTTTAAATCAAATATGCTGATGTTCTCATTTTGAAACTATTAGAGTTGAGTGTCTTATGAATGAATATATATTAAAGTTGATCTTTGTTCATGTTAGTCAAAGTCAAAGTCAAAATATTCTTTATTCAAGTAGGCCTAGCTACAAGCACTTTCGAATCGTCAGTTACAGAGAGCAGAGCAATTTATTGATAAACTTATACTAAAAATAAAATAAAAAAAACATAAAAAACAACATTATAGAAATAAAAGAAAAATCCTAAAAAGGATCGTCAACACATAAAAAAAATATATAAATAAAAAACTAGAGGCGAACTGTTCATTTCATGTCATGTTTTAATTTTTATTTTTTTGATGTCCTATTTAACACGGAAGCCATGCATTGGTTATAAACCAAATTAAAACCGGTCAAGTTCGAGTCGGACTCGCGCACCGAGGATTCCGTACAAACACTTTCCATCCTTAATAATAATAATAATAATAATATCCTGCGCGACGAGGACGGCCACCGCTGCCGGCACGCTTGGGGCCTACGGGGCAATCTGCTCCGACATCGGCTCCCGCTACCGGTGGTGTAGTGCGTCGCATGAGATGGTCTCGAGCCATGAACGAGAACGTCATGCGCGCCTATTACGGGGCTAAAGAGGGAGGAACCAACCTGTCCGCGTACCGGGACAGGATGCTGCCTCTGTATCTTGCTTTTGATCCGACCATCGCCGTATCTGCGCAGCGGCTATCCGATCAGGTGCGCTTCATTCAGCGGCGCAAGCTGCTGAATGAAGCGACTGCGCCTGGAAGTACTGGCCACTCGTGCGGCTTCTGCGCCGACTCGGGATCCGCCTGTTATGTCACCGGTTCCGGCGCCAGCGCCCAACCTGGTGCCGGGGGTGCCGCTGACGGATCCCGATGCCGATGACGAAGGATGTGCGAGCAGTGTAAGTACCCAGGCCAATGAGCAGTTGAGGAGGGCTTTGGAAGAGGCGATTGCGCGGTATCGATCCGCACCTGATTCTAGGCCACGATTACCACGCTTACCAATCCATAAACGCAACTTAGCGTTAATGGGAGCCCTGGACGCTTTGCTAGACCCGTACCTTCGGGCTAGCGAAGATTTAGCTGATACCCACTCGATCATATACTGCGGGGCCATCGCGGCGTGCCGCGTTGCTCGTGTCAGATTCCCGGACACTGACCGAGCACCGCGGACCGCCGGGGGTGTTCCTGCCTGGCAAGTACGGATCGAGCGGCGTATCGGCTCGTTTAGGACTCTCATTGCCAAGCTAATCTGCTTTAGGGGGGGCAACAACCGCCCCCGTGTGATGCGCTACGTGACCCAAGCCTTCGCGGGGACTGGCACCAGGCCCTGCGATTACATGGCATGTGTCACAGAGCGCATCGACTACCTAAAGCAGAAAGTTTATGCATGGGCAGGCCGTATTCGTCGCTACAGAGAGCGTGTGGATCGATACCAACAGAATCGTCTCTTTCAAAGCGATCAGAGGAAGGTATACCGAAAGTGGGAGGGAGCCGACCAATGTGTGACCGACGGGCAGCTGCCGGATCCTACTGCCATGATTAATTTCTGGCGTAGTATCTGGTCGGTGCCAGTCGATCACACCGAGGGCGAATGGATGAATGCTGTCAGACGTGAGTGTGAGCCGATCGAAGCCATGGGGGCTGTGACCATCAGCCCCGATGATGTGGGTTGTGCGGCCCGTATGACCCAGAACTGGAAGTCCTGGGCCGGACGGGCTGCACAACTTTTGGATCAAGTGGTTTCGATCCTCACACGAACGTCTGGCAGCACAATTTCAAGACGCCCTCGAGCTTGGTTCCCTGCCATCTTTCATGACTACTGGTGTTACCTTCCTGCTCCATAAGTCCGGTAGTACCACGGAAGCAAAAAACTATAGACCCATCACGTGCTTGCCCACTTTATACAAGCTCCTTACGTCCATTCTGAGAACAAAAATTAACACGCACATTGTTGCGAACAACGTTTTGGCCTTTTCTCAGAATGGATGTAGGGTTGGGTCCCGTGGTACTAAAGAGCTCCTCCTCATTGACACGACCATATGCCAACAAGTCCGGCGGAACAGGGGGACTCGGTGCCTCATTCATGGCTGGAGAGGGTCTTAGAGCTGTATAAAATCGATACGGCTCTAAGATCCCTCTTAGGAGCGTGTGTGAGGCAGTGGACCACAGTCCTTCGTCAACCAGGTGGCGGAGGCGGCCCCCTTGGCCCGCAGGACTTGATAAGGATTGAGAGAGGTATTTTCCAGGGTGACAGTTTGAGTCCTCTGTGGTTCTGCCTAGCCCTGAATCCCCTCAGCACTCTGCTGAAGGATTCAGGACTAGGTTGCCGGCTTCGAAGAGGAGGTGAGGTCATTTCTCATCTTCTGTACATGGATGATCTTAAGCTGTATGCACCAAAACGCCAGGATCTGGTGGAACTACTGGAAGTAACAGAAACCTTCAGTAGCGCCATCAAAATGGAGTTTGGTGTAGACAAATGTGCGGTCATGCATGTACAGCGGGGGAAAGTCGTAAATTCCGCGAACTTACAACTTTCTGAGACAATGTCCCTCAGGTCTATCTCCGAAGCTGAAACCTACAAGTACCTTGGTATGTCACAGTCATTGGGTATTGCGGACGGAGACATTAAGCAGGCGTTGAAGGAGCGTTTCTTTTGTCGCTTGACAAAAGTGCTTAACAGTCTTTTGTCCGGCGGTAATAAGGCACGCGCCTTCAACGCTTGGGTGATGCCTCTGCTCACTTACTCCTTTGGCATACTAAGGTGGACTCAGACTGAGCTGGACGCCCAGGATACGAGGGTCCGTCAGCTGCTCACTACACATCGCATGAGGCACCCACGCTCGTCAGTTATGAGAATGTACATCCCGCGTAAGTGTGGGGGCCGTGGCTATTTAAACGCCAAGGACCTCCATAACCGCGAGGTGTGCAGTCTTAGGGAGTATTTCCTAAACAACGAGTGTGGGATTCATCGCGATGTAGTAGCAGTTGACAAAGGCCTCACCTCTCTCTCCTTAGCAAACGGGAACTGGCGCAGACCAAAGGTGCTTAGCACCGATGACCGCAGGGCTGTATGGAAGAGCAAGGAGCTACACGGGCGGTTCTACAAGGCCCTTACGGGGCCCGATGTAGATCTGCTCGCGTCGGTGAACTGGCTACGCTTCGGGGATCTCTTCGGGGAAACCGAAGGTTTTGTCTGTGCAATTGCGGACGAAGTAATGATGACGAACAATTACCGGAGATATATCCTGAAGGACGGTACGGTCGACATTTGTCGGGCATGCCGCCGTCCCGGTGAGTCACTCAGGCATATAATCTCCGGTTGTTCTCATCTTGCTAACGGCGAGTACTTGCACAGACATAACCAAGTAGCCAGGATTATTCACCAGCAACTTGCTCTTCGATACGGTCTTGTGGGGTCTGAGGTGCCGTACTATAAGTACGCACCGTTGCCAGTTCTTGAGAATGGTCGTGCCACGCTCTATTGGGATCGATCTATCATCACGGACAGGACTATTGTAGCCAATAAGCCTGATATCGTGTTGGTAGATCGATCCAAGCGTCAGGCAGTGCTCATCGACATCACCATCCCGCATGACGAGAACCTCGTGAAGGCCGAGAAGGACAAACTCAGCAAGTACCTTGACTTGGCTCACGAGGTGACCGCCATGTGGGATGTTGACTCGACGATCATTGTCCCGATAGTCGTTTCGGCGAACGGTCTTATAGCGAAGAGTCTCGACAAACATCTTAAGAGACTCTCGCTAGATGGCTGGATCAAGGGTCAAATACAGAAGGCGGTACTCCTGGACACGGCGCGCATTGTCAGGAGGTTCCTCTCTCTGCAGCCCTAACCACCGGTAGCCTGGGCCCTGCCCCGCTGCCGGCGGCACCCTAGGTTAGGTTTTTTTTAGAATGTGTTTATATTTGTAATGTATTTTTTATATTTTACTTTTTATATAAATTTATTGTAAAAAAAACCTAGCCTAAGTATAAAAACGAATAAAGGGAATAATAATAAATTCTTTATTTCAGATATTAAATCTGAAATAAAGAATTTATTATTATTATTATTATTAAGTGGTTATCCTTAAGTGGTTAAGTTAAGTTTGCACCTGGCGTTATGTATAGCGCTCCATACAAATGAGGTGCAAAGTTAACGCAACCAATCCCGTTTGTGGTATGGGAGCCCCCCTTAAATATTTTATTATTAGTATTTGTTGTTATAGCGGCAATAGAAATACATCATCTGTGAAAATTTCAACTGTCTAGCTATCACCGTTCTTGAGATACAGCCTGGTGACAGACGGACGGACGGACGGATGGACGGACGGACGGACAGCGAAGTCTCAGTAATATAGGGTCCCGTTTTTACCCTTTGGGTACGGAACCCTAAAAACTGATACTGGCACAAGGTTCGAGCCGCCATACATAATTATACGGATTAATAATAATAATATTAAAGTTCTGAAGCGGGTACCATAGAGTATAGAATTTTGGTACAGGATTAAAAAGTGCGTTATTGTGACGTTGCATAATTACTACTCGTGTACTATAATTCACAGATTAAAGTACACGAGTAAAAAAAGGTATATATTGTATTAGACGACGCGGTTGGTGCAGTTGCAATGCATCTGCTTTAAACGAAAAGAACTGTCACATCTTTAATATTTAGAATTTGGACATTATTTAATTTCCATTTTCTCTCAGATTCTATCAACTTGGATTATTATTAATCCTCCAGAGTAAAAGTAGCGTGTAAAAAAGTTGTTAATGACCTTTGCGCAATTGAGTAAGTGTTCCCCCCTCACTAGCCGACACTTAACTCTGATTTATACCGCCCAAATAATCGAGTTAGCGAATTTTATGTTAACTTTTAATATTGGGATAAATGGAGTTGGATATTTAATTCAAGTTTATGCATCAGTGCGCTAAGTGTTATGAAAGCAAACGGCTCGTTTTGCTTTACAGTAGCCGACTAATAGTAGATTAATTCATAAAATATAATAGATAATTTCTAAAATAAGCAATTTTGACTCGCTCACTTCGTTCGTTCATCCAAATATAACCTAAGTGTTTTTAATAGTATTTTTATCGATTGTGTTTTAATGTGGAAATACCACATTTTTATCCTTACTGCCCGTTAGGGCATACACAGTTGTAGGCATTACACAATAGTTTTAATTATCTGTATCTAGTATAGAGTTGGCCTCTAACAATTATTTTTATTATTATAGAAATTATTGTACCCATTTAAACCCTAGGGGCTAAAAGTACCATTTTAGCCCCACTTTACGAAGCTAATAAAAATAAGTAATTCGGGTGTAGCACATCGTTACTATCGATTCTCAACAAATTTGAGACGATGGTGCCAACGATAAAGTCTAAATCTTTACGGTAGATGGCGCTACGATGCCACCCTAAGGCATGTCGAAGCAACTGGTTGAGAAATTCAATGGCTCTGACATCTGATTCGGTGGTCCAATCGGGAGGACACCAGTGTTGGCCCGGAAAGCCGTTGGAAACGCAGGTTCGAATCCTGTCCGAATCATTAAATTTTTAAATTTTCGCTTCATTTGTAAACATTCAGTTAGCAGACGTTACTGCTTTAATAAAAAAAAAAAACTAATAACGTAGTTTTTGAGCAGGAGAAGTGAAAAAAAGTATATCGATAAAACAGATAATGATGATTATGATTTATGCAACCCCTATCTATAATTCGATAAAAATGCATTTCAATAGATAATAAAATCAAAACCAATGACTCACAAACACACCATGAAGACATACACAAATCAATATCATTTATGATAATTTTATGGCATACATTGTAAAATGGACAGACATTTTGCACATAACAACAAAACGAGTCATCTCAAAACGGCTTTAATTCTAATATCAACTGTTTACCACAAATTTAAGATCGAAATTTGATTAAAGATTATTTTGACTTGTGCCTTTTTGTTATTTCTTAGTTTGTATCGTTGGGGTCTTAACGGCTTGTGAGGACCGTATATAAAAAAGTTTGTTGCAGTCTGTCTGTCCCCCTCCGTTTGATATATCTATAAACTCTGTTGTGAAAACATGGGAGATACAATCTATACTATTTTCTTATCTTGGAGCATCTTAAATTGCTCCCCATTTCTATTACATTGTGTTATGTTGAAGGAAAATATCGTGTGGAAAGATGAACATAGGGATTCTAGTACTTTGAGTTGAATTTTCTATTGAATTCTAAAAGGAAACGCTTTGCGTCTACTTTTCTTATCAGGACAGTAAAAGAGAATTCTCTTCCTGTGCATATTTTCCCTGAAAAATATAACTTGGTTCAACTTTTTACTCCTTCGGCTTTACACCTTAGGCTACCTTTTAAAGAAACAATGCAAAGATCGACACACAGAGCATAAGGAAAAAATCGAACAAGTAAAATTTGAAATTATAGTTATTTATTTGTGTAAAGTTAAGTATGTATATATTAGGTATTTATTTCTAAAATTGTTTTTTAAAATTGTCTCCGAACGTTAAAGACCCTGCACCAACTCAATGTTTCTGCTTAGCCTTATGGTTGACTGGTAAGTCCACCATTTGTACTAGTTTGATCTGTGCAATAAAGTTTAAATAAATAAATAAATGGTAAACAATGTTATGAATTTGGTTCATGACAAATCCTTGACAAATCGTTATCGACGTTTTATAATGCGAATATATGACGTACGCATATTATTGCCATATGAAACCTGTTTGTAGCACCACTATCCCTGGGCAGAACCGACACTTGTCAGGCAATACCTAAATACCTACTACTGGTCAGGTTTCCACACGATGTCCCTACAAAGAGCGAAAAAACATTTTTATACAAACTTCTGTAAAAAATAATTCTTAGAATGATGGGGATTATTGCTAACTTTAAGAAAACATTCATGTTTTTTTATATCATCCATTCTCCATGACATAGAATGTTTATGTCGATTCAGCAGGGCTAGCAGCACATAATATATCTTGCCAAGACTTCGCTTGTCACGCGACTTAGCATCAGCTGTCATGCTCGCACGGTATTGAAACGAAAGTGACAAGTAATATATTTCGCGCGATAAAGAGTGGCGTATCACAATATGCTATGGGTGCAAATTCCTCGAAAGTTCTCAAAATGGCGAGGGTTGAAAACGTTGAGAAATTCTAATAACAGCAATTACAAAACAAACGTAATCATCATCAATCAAATCAAGGAGTTAAAGAGTGATTTCGCAAGTACCAGATTTCGAGGTCAGTTCTAACCTAACCTCCTTTTGTTATAATCTTGTGTATGGAGTATAGTTATTAAAAATATTTACTTAATATGTATAATTTTTCGATTCTTTTTTTTTATCCTCACTATCGTAAGTCCGTTGTCATAATTAAAGCAATACGATTGTTATGATTGAAAATAATTATTATTTATTTATTTATTTAAACTTTATTGCACAAAACAAGTCAGTACAAATGGCGGACTTAATGCCAAATGGCATTCTCTATCAGTCAACCATAGGCCCAAACAGAGATACTAGAGGTGGGTGCAAATTAGAAATCTGATGGTACAGAGAGGATCTAAGAGTACAATTAAATACAAAATATTATATAATTATCAATATTATGACTTGATAAGTGTATGACATTTGCAATCATTACTAAAAATAATAATAATTATCAATATTATGACTAAATGAATGTATGACATACGACATTATGGCTGAAACAATTATGACGTAGTGAAATTATGACAGCGAACAATTATGACATCGTACAATTTATGCCAAAAAAATGTTTGGGCAGCAACTTTATGCGTAAAGTTTTATCACAATCGATATTATGACAATAGATGTTATGCGACTAGAGGGTTGCCCACCAGATTTCTTTGCTCATGAATGTATTAGCGGGCCCGACTTAAATAAAAGCTGTTAACATAAAAGTGGCTAACTCAATTACTCCTCTGGGTCTAAATCAAGTGCACTCGGCCCAAGGGGCCGTAATCCGATGAAAACAGACATCAATACACATTACTGTATGACCGATACAGAAGGATACAAGTGCTTTGCAAATATGGGAGGTTGTGACGTTTCGGAAGCGAGTTGACTTAGTCAAACATTTTCGAATTTGTGTAGTTTACAGTCGGATCCCACCCCTATTGAGGAAGACTGGCTCTCAATTTATTTGTTACATATCGAAAAGATACCGTTTTATAAATTTATGAAACACCAAGAAGACGCTCGCAACGTCGTAGGGGTATACATTTTTTTTATACAATAGTCGGATGAAAAGCATCTTATAACCATCTATACCATTCTCGGCTTAATAATAGTGACATTGTTTACCAGAATGCTGCACAATCTTTCGTTCTCCTTCCGAAATAAAAACTTTCAGAAAAAAATACTTTCAGACTTTCGTCGGGGGTTAAAAGTACGATACACTTTGCATGAAGTCTACGATACAAACTGACGAACACACTTACACACACACCCCTTCGTAAAAATCACTACACTCACTGTCATCCGCGACATTAGCATGAGACACACGATTTATCTGAGCCCTCCCCGACGATAGAGGGCGCCTCGGCTCATTGAGCACGGAGGGCCCCAAGATTTGCACATTTGTTGTCAGACATGGTTTGACAGATGATGGGATTCGGCTTCGGATAAAGTGCAAGTGAAGTCGAGAGACAGCACCAATCATCGCCGAGGACGACGGTTTCTATTAAAGCGTGTGTTCTTCAGTCCGCGCCGTATTATTTTGGTATATAACTGACGTTGAAAGTCGGTGAATGTCAGTGATGTAAACAAAGAGGAAGCAGAACTAAATGTTTCGCAAGCTTCAAGCATTTTTTGCATAATACTTAAAGCAATAAGTTTCTGTCAAAAATGACTTTTAGTGGCAAGCTTTTATAGCTGACTATACTTTTCTTTGGATATCCATCAAATGCTCACTGAGACGATTCTAAAGAGCCCAAGCTCGGTAGGATTGCTTTTTCTATGATAGAGTTCCTATGGCCACCTTCCGGCTCCATCATCAGATCAACCCCATGGTACCATATTATTGTATTGTCATCAAAGTTAAGTAAGTATGCAAAATTTCAGCTTCTGATATCTGCTTCAAAATTGAGTTGCAAGATTTCACCCGAACAAACATACATTAAAAATACAATGCAAGTTAATAAAAAGCTTGTAAAAACTATCTACAGTGATGAAACTGTTGAAAGTCAATTTTTCTTCAATAGGTTTTAGCATTTATTTCGCAAGAAGAACGAAGGAATCGAAGGATTGAACAGCATTCCTGTAAACAATGTTATAGATTTGGTTAATGACAAATCGCTACCGACGCTTAATAATGCAAATATATGACGTATGCACATTTTTGCCAAATAAATAAATAATAAAATAAAATATTAATTGTAGTGCCACTATCCCTGGGCCGGACCGACCCTTGTTAGGTTATACCATAGAGTATATTGAATGTTTATTATAATTATTATGTTTTATTATGTTGTTTTATGGGTTATACCATAGAACATACGACAGAATTTTTAGCGAAGCTGAAGCAAGAGACTTCACTCGCTTCGCTCGCAGAAATATTGAAATAATAAAATACTGAAATACTAAAAAATAATGAAATAATTGACTCTATTCTGCAAGTGCCACAAGGGCACTTTTAAATGTCTGAGTCTACCAGCATTTCACTGTCACTACCAGAGGAGATTACTGTTGAGAAGCAACACCGAGAGAAACTCAACAGTCAGTCATTTTTTCAGAAAGGATAAGCACTTAACTATTACAGTAATGAACTTTGTATCTATCTTAAAAATTTAGGCGTACCTGTACGTAGTCCTCGATATTAAAAATCTATTTAGATATAAATAAGGAAAAATGTGAGAATAAAATGGAAACTACAAGAAAGTTTGACGATTTATCACAATTTATGTACGTTTGATATGTTTTCTTATTAGAACTGTGTCCCTTGTCCCTTGAACTTAGTCAGGTACAATATCTAAAACGAATGAAGGAGTCAGTTACTTGTTTTCTGGTTCAGGCCATGCATTTTTGTCTCTAAGATAGTCCTCTACTGTATAATGCCTTTGACTAATAGGACATTTTATGAATGAATCTAGGTTCTGAATAACATAAATAATACTCTCATAAATATACTGGGAAGCCACAGTTAAGATGTTTATATATCTTTGAAAATCTCTTAAGGATAGATACATCCTAAAATGTTACTCGCGACCCCTCTAACTGCGCAAAGCCATACAAATATGAACAATAAAATCGCGTCGCGCGCAAATTGAGACAAACGGGGCAATCGGGGTGACCACACTTACTTAAATAGAGGGGACTGAACTGTGGGTATTTTACTAAGCAATCCTAATATTATATTGATTCGTATTGATTGATGACGGTTCATTGAACCTTTACAGCGTTTATTTAATAAATAAATATCAGACAACCTCACACAAATCACCCTAGTCCCAAATTAGGCTCAAGAAGGCTTGTGTTATGGGTACTAGGCGACGATATACAATACTTATATAGATAAATAAATACTTAAATACATAGAACATCCATGACACAGGCACAAATATTCGTGTTCATCATACAAATATTTGCCCTTGCCGGGATTTGAACCCGGGACCGTCGGCTCAGTAGGCAGTTGCTTAACCACTGCGCCAACCGCGTCGTCAAAGTCGTTATTTATAGCACAACACAACAGATTAACCGTTAAACCCGTTCCAGACCTTCTGATCCGATCCTAATTATCGGATGAAATCGGATAATAGCAGAGTTTTACCAAACAATAAAACACTTATTAAGCGAAATACCTTATTCGAAGCCTAAATTAATATTTGAGAGTGGCAACACTCGTTTGCTGTGACGTGACGGTTGCTGATTGGTTATTACACCCACTCCTTTCACCCCTCCACCGGTTTAACATTCCTGCCACCATGTGGCGCCGCTACGGCCGGAGCCCGTGCGCGCCCTATCCTCATTGGATCTCAAATGGATACCTCTAAATATTAATCAATATACACCAAAAAATGCAATGTAACCACGACATTGTTTATACAAAAAATAAAAGTGAAACTTATGTGAATGAATAAGTGGTATACATTCATTTAAAAACCTAAAAACACCTTTGAAATAATGCAAAGAGTGTGTAGATGGTACATTGCATTTGATTTTAAATCTACCCATCTGGCAGACTTAAAAGTATAGGCTTCGAATAAGGTATTTCGCTTAATAAGTGTTTTATTGTTTGGTAAAACACTGCTATTTATTAAGCTTCAGTACCGTTATTCGAAGCCTAAATTGATATTTGAGATCTGTCTGTTATCGCCTGGTGGCCAGACGCCAATGTGATTGTGTTTGCAATGATAATTAGTTATCATTTTAATGAAAGGAAATAGAGAGAAATAGGTAGTGAAGGTAAACAAAAGGGAGATCAAATCAAAATAAAATGAACACCATTACAACCATTTATTTATTGTTTCAAAACCAGGTATGGTGGTAATGTATTTATGCTAAGGTATTTCTAATACCTACACTTTAACAATAATTCTCCCGATTAATAAAGAAACACACCGACGTTTTATTGTTATCTAAATAACATGATAAATCAAGGTTTTATAGATGACTACATACAATCTGGTAAGTAATAACATTAGATCAGTTAGTGCCTTATTATTTAAGTTGTAATGAGATAATAATAAACTTTCTACGAATACAAAATTGTGTTTTAATAACCTTTCTTCTTAATAACTGGGCATATCTGATTACTATATTATACATAGTGTAAGAATCAATAAAAAATAAACAAATAAATGTGCATTCATATTCCTAATTAGGCATCTATTGGAGTATCGCTTTTAGATGACATTTGAAGGGGGTGCTAATTGTTTAATTTCTCTACAATTATAATAATTAGCAAACGTATTTTGTGAGCGCCAGTTGCTGCGAGCTAGAATTTCGTCCAAGGGGAAGTCTTGCACCCAATTTTTCGAAGCTACTGCCGGGCGCACGCTGTACGGGCTTGCCCGGTTGCCTGCCTCCAGTAGCACCTTCTTAACCCAGTTCGCGACAACTGTTCGTGATGCGGCCTATGGGGGCCCGCATGCAGTTACAAATAAGTTATTACATTTACATATGCTACGTCTCTCTGACGATAGGGATATAACTATTTATCCAAAATACAGGATCTAAATTCTTACAATCTTTATTTTGGAATAGACGCCATCCCGACTGTCTAATTGTAGCAGAATCTGTCTTATATCCAAAGATCGGCTAAAGTGTGATGGAATTTTCAGAGATGATACATTCGTTGTGATCAATAGAAAGCAAAAGTAAGGTCGTGGACCCTACGGCCCGAACATAGTAGAAGCAAAATAGAGGCTCGTTTAGAACAATCATAAAGACTATTTTCATTAACAGCGTTGGTTCGTAACCTACCTATTAAAATATCGGTGTCCCATATGGGAACTGTTTACTTTAGGGGTTTTATTGACAATAGCCTTTAATGCATGCTTAACCAGAGTGTGAGAACTCAAGACTAGTTTGCCTGTCGGGGTCTGTTAGGGGGACAATCGCAGACTTATACACCAATATGGTGGAATATGAAAGACCTGACTTCTGATGCAAATCTATTAGGAATTTGGCTAACTCAGCAGGAGAAGGTTTAAAGGGATCGACTCTGTTGTCACGGGGGGGGGGGGGGGGGGCTAGGGCTCTGTTTTTGAGGTCGGGCCTCCAAAACACCTTCGGCCACCTTGGGGCTACATTCATATATACGTCCCTATTGCTGTACCTATTCATGTGAGATAGAAATCCAGGCACAAGAAATGGGGGCGGGAATTAGTGGATAGCGCCATGTCCGGCTGAAAGCGCCGTGAGAGGTGATATTGAGCCTGGCGATCTGTCACTTTTAGGGACACGTAATTCTGAACCACATGCGCGGTCGCCGATGTAAACAGGTCCACTATTGGGGGGGGCTAGGGCTCTGTTTTTGAGGTCGGGCCTCCAAAACACCTTCGGCCACCTTGGGGCTACATTCATATATACGTCCCTATTGCTGTACCTATTCATGTGAGATAGAAATCCAGGCACAAGAAATGGGGGCGGGAATTAGTGGATAGCGCCATGTCCGGCTGAAAGCGCCGTGAGAGGTGATATTGAGCCTGGCGATCTGTCACTTTTAGGGACACGTAATTCTGAACCACATGCGCGGTCGCCGATGTAAACAGGTCCACTATTGGGATGCCCCATTTCGAGAATATTTTCTCTGTTATTGTGGGCAGGAGATGCCATTCCGGGTTGGCAGATAGACGAGAGAGTCGATCTGCTTCGCAATTGAACTTCCCGGGGATATAATGAATTTGGAAATGTATGTTGTGAAGGTCCACGAGCTGAAAAATCTTGTAGCACAGATTCATTAAGGCGGGGGACCGCGAGTCCCTCCCTCGTTCCTCAAAAATGAAACAACAGTTTTGTTGTCGCTTTGTATCATTTTGTAATGACAGAGATACTTTAATGCGTACAGGACTGCTAGCATTTCTCTCTGATTCGATTCGAGTGGAGGTTTCCCTCGCCACGTGACCATTTCCCCAATAATTTGGTATTGTCTATTTGGGCGCCCCAAGCTAACATTGAGGCTTCGTTTACGAGATAATGATGGATCGGTGGATATTGGATCATTGAGTCGCTCTCGACATTGTTTAGCCACCAAGTCAATTCGTGCAGAGCATTCTGCGGAAAAGGAAATCGGCAAAGATTTGGCTGCTTTAACAGGCTGTTGCAAAACATTAACAGGGCTCTGTGATGTAAGCGTCCCCGCAAAACTGGAAAACTGGCAAAGTTTATTGAGCCCACTATGCTTTGAATTTCCTTTATGTTTGCTGAGCCGCGCTTTATTAAAACCCTTATTTTTTGTTTGAGCGCCAAGCATTTCTTTGTCGGTAGAAACTTTCTGTTGGTGTGCGGGTCCCAACCTATCGCCAAGTTTTCTATGACTCTTTGAGGGGTCAGAACGGACTTGACATGATTGATCTGCCAGCCCAACCTTTCTAGAATCTGTACGGTCTCGTGGGCTTGTTTTATTAGGGTCTGAGGGTTTTGGTTGGCTAATAAGTAGAAAGTCGTCCAAGTATACTATAATCCTGACTTTCTCTTAGAATCTGGGCAACCCAGTTTGTCAGAGATGCAAACATCTTTGGGGCACAGGCCCGTGGGCCAGGCTAATTTGTAGCAGACGGCCGTTGAACATCAGTCTGAGAAACAGTTTGTGGTTTGCTGCGACTGGTAGATGGAAATACGCACCCGATAAATCTATTTTTACTAACCAATCTAACGGTTGTAGAAAGGTTGAAATTCGATGCATGTTTATGCATATTTCAGGATCAGTAGGTACATGTTTACGTTTAGTCTTTTCAGGTTGAAAATTGACCTGGACGAGCCGTCGCTTTTCGGGGTCAGAAATATGGGGGATACAAAACTGGGACCTCCGTCCGCAGGCTCCAATACCCCCTTTTTTAATAACTGTCGAATGGCCTCCTCCATTTCGTTTGAATATGGAGTTTGGACAAGCAGGTTGGGAAAGCATAGCGAGAGCTTTGAGTAAAATGGAATTCGAAATTCTTGAATCAGCTTTATTAGGGTTGGAGGGGCGTTTAAAGATTTCCATTAGTTTACAAAATACTTTAACTGACCCGCTATAAACCCTTTAGAGTCACAACTTTCTCTTTTGACTAAAGCCCCAGCGCGGGACGTTCTGGCCTGCTGATCGAACTTGGTTTCGCCCATTAGCTTGGGTGTAGCTAATGTAGCTATAGGGGCCCTGTAGCCTAAACCCCGCGATTTTTTGGCGAAATGTTTTCCCTTGGAAAGTTGAAATTGGGTTGTTTGGGCGAAACGTGTCGCGCCAACCCATGGTAAAGTTATGATTGCCTTGCGCAGGCAAGGGTAAGAAAGGTCTGGGCATATTCATCCAGCCAGCATAGAAGTTAGACGGGTCGTAAGTGCCCTGCGCGGGTACTTTTTGAGCATAATTTGCTGCTTGGTTTGAGCCTGCTTGCGCAGCAGGTTTGTTTTGTGTTGCCGGTCGAATCGGCCAAAAGGATTTTGACACTCCCCCGTGTTTTTCAATAGCCGACGCAAATGGATCTTTTTGAAACAGAATTTGGGAGCTAGAAAAATTTGTCTTACTGAACTACTATCGCGTCGTTGCTGAATTAGGTCCGCACGGTGACCGCATGCTAAATATAACGCATCATTGGAAATTTTACGAAATTACGAAAAGCTCTTTGATTTTATCGTGTAATGACTGTGGGGTCGATTCTGTAGTGGTTCGAGACCACGTCAAAAGAGGTTTCAGCGGCCTCGCCCTGTTTTATCAATGCTAGCGTTATGGCCGCAAAACCACGCTCAATAACCATTGAGTTATAACTCAATGTCAATAACGCTTAAGTTCGAAAACTTATCGTAGGGTTTCAATTCGTCATTTGTTTCGAGATCAGTAAAGGCCGGTTGGGAACAGTAAAGCTTCTGTACCTCTGAATATTTAACATTTGACCTGAACCAAAGTGCTGAACAGAAGTTACGAGGTTAACGTGAGCCGGCGAAGATTTCTGGGATTGAGGGTTCTTTAAGAACGGTATTCAAAGAGAACTTTATTGGCAAGGTGTCATTAGCGGGCGAGATTTCATTTTCGTCGGCCTCATACAACTCGCCGCTCACCCTACACTCTATTTCATCATCAAAATTCACGGAAGGTGCTACGGGGGCCATAGATTGTAAGAGATTGCTTATGCAATTTTGAATTTCGCTAACCTGCTGAGTCAATTGTGCTATGTCATCGCATCGTCGTTGCCACTTCCGTTTGGGCTCAGAATTCGACTTTTTTGCTTTTCTTTTTGGTGGCGGCTGTACAAGCGGCGGCGGTGGCTGCGATGACGGCCCCGGAGTGGGTATAAACTCCTCTTCCGAAACAGATAACGAACCAGAGCTAGATGAACTTGTCCGTCATATTCTTATCTTACAAGAATCTGTAAAATAAACTTAAATCTAAACACACGAACGGTAACACCGTTATATATTTCAAATTTAAATTAAATCAGCATAACTTACAAATTCCAAGAATTTGTCAACCGTACGTCTCGACAAACAAGACGCCAATGAGGATAGGGCGCGCACGGGCTCCCGCCGTAGCGGCGCCACCTGGTGGCAGGAATGTTAAACCGGTGGAGGGGTGAAAGGAGTGGGTGTAATAACCAATCAGCAACCGTCACGTCACAGCAAACGAGTGTTGCCACTCTCAAATATTAATTAAAAATACGTCATCATAAATTTAAGAGTCAATGTCGGTGTAGCTGTTGTATGTAGCTGTCTCCGTGATGTCTATCCATTGTCACCTCCTTGATTCCCCTTTGTTTCAGAAAAAAATGCTTTCGATGAAATGTAATCTCTATGAAATGATAATTCTAAAAATAAAATAAAATGAATATTAAAGGGGGGCTCCCATACAACAAACTTGTTATAGATTATGGTACGGAACCCTTCATGCGCGAGTCGGACTCGCACTTGTCCAATTTTTTTTTATATTTTAGTTATAATTAGTATTGATTTATTTACATTGTATCATTCTTTATTACCATTTGATACTAGATACATTTAGATTACAATACAAAATTTAAGCAGGTTTATTTTTTGCGACGTAAACCCCAAAAAATTAATATTAATGCAGTAACGTCTGCTAACGTAAACCGTGTTGGGATGCCGTTGGAAACGTGGGTTCGAACCAGGGTTCGGAAATTCGGATAGATATAGATATTAACCTAAGCATTGGCGGCGGCTTTGTCGTTCAGTTGTAGGTATAGGCGGCTTTGATTGAGGTCTGAGTGAGATAGCAATAGGATTTTGGCAACTTTAGGTAAATATCGATCCGAATTTTCGCTGCCTGGTTCGAACCCTGCCTGAACCATTAACATTGTAAGCTTCAATGTAAACTTTTCTAAAAAAAAATAGCTAACTCCAGATTTTTTTTCCGACATACACGGTCACCCTATTTGTCTCCGTTCTTCCGGCGAAGGCGGTGACGTCACACCGGAAGCAGCGCGCCGGAAACGCCGCCATTTGCAACAACTCCCGAAACTACATTTCGGGGAAATGTGCATTCTGTTGAACATTACGGAAAAAACGGATTTACGTAATTCTTATGTTTATTAGGGGCTATTAATATGTGACGTATAATATGCGAGTGCGCAAGTTTTATATGTACTAAGAAACATAAAATAAAGCCTGACCAGATATATATGAGGATGCGCCATATTGCGGAATTTCACTGGAACGAATTTCTTACACTGGCAATGATTTTATGATGGTGGTGGTTCTTTAAACATATCCAAAGGAAATGCCGAAAACTATTCAGTCGTGAACATAATATTATAAATAAAGTGTACCTACACGTGTTAACTACACGAAAAACAGTCAGGAAAATAGTGCAGTCCATTAAATGATATTACGAGGTTATGGGGAGGAACTGACAGGTATTTAAACTAGGTACTTAATGTCATTATAGTGGGTTGCGATTGGTTGCAAAATTGTTGCCATATAAATCTTATAAAAATAACGCCCTCTTGACAATCCTCATATATATTTCTAGTCAGGCTTTACCTATGTATTCGACTGCGATGAGATTGACAGCGCTCTTTTTACGTGAATTTAAGTATTTTTTCATGGTCTTAATAATTAAGTTGAGTGGCGCTGTTATCTGTAATTCTGTTGAAGTTTGTAATTTTATACGTTTTTAAACTGCAATTATCTCCGCCATAAAAAAAAACGATAAGCAAAATCAACGAAGATATGTTATATAATTGACCAATACTACTCACAAAACTTCAAGAGAATCGGTCAAGAAATGCGAGCTCTAGGTGAGAACAGCTGAAAATCTGAAAAAAAAACAATCAAACATCGACATACGATTTTTTTAAGCCAAGTGGAAACAGTGGCGCTTCGCTCGCACGGTCAATTGAGAAGGGTTGAATTTTTAGCAACGGGTTTTTACAGATGTTTTAAGAGGCCTTATTCCTTTTAAAATGCTGATTGCTTTAGACATTTTTCTCTATGATCAAACATGTTTCTTAACATATTATTGATGTTACTACCTAGAACAGGGCTATGTGAAACCTACAGTTTGAATTTTTCATTGATAATTTACTCGAAATCGACAAAATTCACGCGGAAAATTAGTTTATGCAACTTATTTTTGACTGCACGCAATAAAATCATGAAATAGCTATGTTAACTACTACCTAGAATTCGGGGAAAAGTATTATTCACTTCAAAAAGTTGGTTGAAATTATCAATATATTTGTCATAATATGAAAAAAATAAATTTTAAAAGGAATAAGGCCTCTTAATTTATAGGCCTATCGCCATACTTCCTACCGTTGCGAAGCTATTTGAGTCCATTCTCCATCGGACACTCTCTGCATCTTTAAAACCTTTTTTGGGTGACTCTCAGCATGGGTTTAGGGAGAACCGTTCGGTTAATACGAACCTATTAATTCTGACTAACACCATTTCCGAGTCTCTCGACAAGGGCATCCAAGTTGATGTCGTTTATTTTGATTTTCAGAAAGCTTTCGATCGTGTAGATAACGATGTGCTTCTCCAAAAACTCTCCAGCATTGGTTTCTCTCCTAATCTGCTTAAGTTCTTTTCCAGTTACCTATGCGATCGACAGCAGTATGTTCAGCACGGTCATTTCGTGTCATTGCCCTACCATACTAGATCTGGTGTTAGTCAGGGTTCGATTTTGGGGCCTTTGTTATTTGGAATTATGGTTAATGACCTTGAATCTGTGGTTCTAAATGCAAAATGTCTGCTCTATGCCGACGATTTGAAACTAATTTACGGAATAAAGCAAGTTGCCGATAGCAAAAATCTCCAAGAGGATATCGCAGCAGTGTTCCGGTGGAGTGTGCATAATAAGCTTCACTTCAATGGGTCTAAGTGTTGTGTGTGCACTTTCAGTCGCGCATGTGTTCCCATTTATGCACAATATATGCTTGGTTCGGAGCCAATTAATAGGGTCTCCTTTATTAAAGACCTAGGTGTTGTGTTCGATTCACGTATAACTTTCCACGATCACTGTCGCGACGACTCGCGATTATATTCATACTTCTTTGACAACGTCTTGGCTTTCCACGTTACTGACTCTTCTTAGATTGTCTATGGTGAGATATTTGAATTTCTTATTTTTACTATTCAATTATTTTCTTTGACAAGGCAATTTAGTTTGTTTTTGGACCCTTTGAGTGCACATGCATATTAACTAAAGTATTTTGTGATTGCTCCAGTTCGCCTGCTCTATCAGTTAAGTTTGTGGCCTTGTGTCTCTTATTGCCAATATAATTACACATTATTTGCAGTTTTATACGCATCGCCCAGTCAGGCGGATGCTTTCCCGGGCATGTGATAGCATTCGTTTTGACCGGGGACGCATTGGGAACGGGTAACTTATGTGGAGAGATATTCTCCTTACTTATCTATTTGTACCTAGTTGTACCTATTTATTTGACCGGAAGATTGACGAATCTGATGGTCCTTATATGCTGGCTTAACATGCTCCTCGTATCCCCTCAACGCTCTGTCGCAGTCGCAGTCGAGTGATTGAAGTTCGTAATGGATGAGATCAGGTCCAATCCTCGTAAATGGTGTATTCCTTGAGGACTGTGGGGAACTGACTTCATACTGTATCATATGTTTTAATATATTAACTGCAAGACGTTACACAGAGATAAATAGTCTGGTAATGTCAATTTTATGCTAAGATACAAGGCGCAAACAATACATGACAATGGAAGTCATGTATATACCTTTTCCAGAAAGGAGACGACAATCTTGTGAGAGGAGATTCCTGTGAGATGAAGGAACACAAATAATGATACTACACGGATGTGAGGATAGCAGCAGAGTGGAGCGAGCTTGTAAATTAGCAGGTATGAACTATTGCATTACATCTGACGCATTCCTATTCAACAAATAGGGCTATTATTTCAGTAGCGAAGCGAGTTACAGGTTAGGTTAAGTACTATGAACCCGGGCAATGTTAAATTAGTTTGTTGTCGCAGTAACCCCTCATGCTGTGGCGACAAATTCTGGTGGAGGTGCTGGGATTCTGGTGGCACTTTGAGGGAAGTGTTGTTAGAATCACTGGCCGTAGTTTAGAATTCGGTATTGCGATTACTTGATAAATTATGGTATAATTTTCAGCCTAAATGTGTCAGATTGTGGTGTAATAGTTTTCATACAAATCTTTAGTAGCTAGATTGCCTAACCAAAATTATTGCGTATTTGAAAGTAAAGTGGTGAGTCAGACGTTTACTAAAGTATTACAATTCGTATTATACTCAAAATGAGATAATCAAAATCGATTATAGTTCGTGCGGACAAATCACGACGATTCGATAGTTGTGACGAATTCTAGAATGTACGGTGATACTTCAAATCGATACTTGATTTTAATAGATCGATTCGAGGTATGAATATCATGCGTCATATTTACATCATCGATTGTTTATTTGGATTATTTCAAACGAGTCAAATATGCTATGAACAACGATTTATGCACCGAGTATCGAAACATCGGCGATTTTATTTTATTCACTATATTTTACGTCTTACGATTATTATGCGATGAAGTCAACCACTTCGTCTATGCTATTTGAAAATAAATAAAGTGTTGTGTTTATTACCCATTTACCACCAAATAAATAACATTTATTGTTCGACGACAAATTTGATCGACTGACAATTCGATTGCAGCGTATAATCGAACACGCCGCAGTTGTACGCAGCCCTAATGTCACTTTTACCAGTTGTTGAAAAAATGGTTGTTTAACGCCGCCAAATTGTACCTTTCGAAATCTTTTATTCAGATATGGTGATAAATAGTGTTATTTGGTGTATATTCATTGTGATTACGATGAATAAATGTATAAAGTGATGTGTAAAAAGGGTGTTAATATCATTGACTTATTAAATCGTGAACATAAGGTGAGTATTTGTCGTACGAACCAAATATCAAAACAATCATGTTTATCAACATTTATGAGATATTTCTCTGATTTACTTTCTCGTTTTATATATAAAATATGTGCTCTAACTATATTATACTCGATTCTATACCGATCGTATCAAACTAGGTAATAAATTATCTTGTTAAGTATCCAAGTTTATTCTGAAACAAACTCGCTACAATAACAACCATAGGTTATATAAAGTTGAATAGAGATGCGTCAATAAAACAGATTTATTTGAATATATTTCACAACAACGTTATAACTGCATATATTTAGGAAATGTGTATTATTGTCATAGGTTTACAATAAGGAGAGATTTCTACCGGATAATTCCTATGAAGTTATAAACCAACAACAATATTTATGATTCTCATGAACTTCGAGACATCCATAAAACTTATGAATAATATTTAATACAGGTAAGTCAAACCATAATCTCTAGTTTCCAAATTATATGAAAGAGAGAATTTTCATATAATTTTCTGTCCAATTGTTTACTTTCATGTTGCAATATAAATATTACAAATATTATTCCATTCTATAACAATTATAATGCAAGTACAGTCAGCAGCATATGAGACTTATAATTTATGAAATATTTTATTATTTTTGTTTGACATTTCAACAATTTTTTCAACTTACAAATATAATGTAGGGATCTGTTAACAGTTTAAAGAGAACCTTTCTTTCTTTAAATATATGAAAACATTTTATTAATTAATTAAATAACTTACAAATAATTTTATACTTTCTGCTAGATTATTGATAATGTCAATAACTTAATAATGAACATTGCGACTTTAAATATCATGCATCAATGAATGTGTCAACTAGATACTTAAAATATTTTCAGAATTGAATAAACATGGAGGGAATTTTACTCAGTCGTCTGAATACCTTTGCGTCAAGCATTTTAGTACTGTCAAAGGAGGCAGAAACATTGTGTGTGAATCGTCCTTGGGATAATGAGAAGCGAGAACAGAGTGCGATCAACGCCTCAAAGCTACAATCAATGCTTAATCGCTTCAATGCTGATCTCTATCAATATTTCAATGTCAGTAGTACACCGAACGCGGACGAGATTTCAAACCTTACTACTTCTCAATTGCAAGGTGAAGAAATGTTAGCGGAACTTAACGCAACCATTCAAGCCGATAAGAACTCACAAGTGAAGGAGCCATCTACCTTCTCGGATAATCGCAGTAAACTGCCTGAATTGACTTTGCAGAAGTTCAAAGGAGGCATTATGGGTTGGTTTCCATTTTGGGATCAATTTTATTCGAATATAGGTCAAAGAAACCTACGAGATGTGGACAAGCTTCTATACTTGAAAGCTTCTTTGGATGGAGAGGCAAAAAACATGATTGAAGGCTTGGAGACTACCAACGAGAACTACCAAATAGCGGTGGATACTTTAAAGGGAAGATATGGGAAGCGTGAACATGTCATAGATGCCCACTATGCCACTCTTTACAAAATAAAGCCAGCGGTTAGATTTGAGGATTGTCGAAAGACTCTAGATGAAATTGAGAAACATCTGCGTGTCTTACAATCTATGGGAGAAGATACATCTCATAATCACTTACGATTCTTGATTATGGAGAAATTTCCGGAAGATATACTGTATGAAATGAGATTAAAATCGGAATCTGAATCTATTGAAGCAATGAGGAAACAACTAAACATCATTATCACGGCAAAGGAAGATGCAAGAGGGTTTAATCACAAAAACGGATCCGAAGAAGTCCGATACACAACTGATGCTCTACATATTAGATCGATGAAGTCCAATAAACGGTTTAATAAAGCAAAGCCCAAGTTTAATAGAACGGAAAATCATTTCAACAAAGTTGGATCCTTTTTCTCCACATTTGCAAGAACTCCAATGCCAATGAAAAGGAGATTTGAAGGTCAGAGAAATGAAACATTCAATGTTAATCATCAGAAACGAATGAAAGTGTCGTGTGTCTTTTGTCAAGGTGACCATTACAATGATAGATGTCAGGTATATCCTACCTTAGAACAGAGGAAAATGAAACTAAGGAATAGATGTTTTCAATGCCTACGAACTAACCATGGCACAGTTCCATGCGAGATCATAAAGTATTGCCCACATTGCAATTCAAGGGGAAAACATGATAGATCACTGTGCCCTAAGTTGTTCGGTACAAATACCTTATGACCCGTTAATAGTTTACATGTACATCCTTTCAATCTTCTTATGAAAACAAATGGACTAAGAGGTGGATCACTCTTGATAATATTAGTATACAACATTTATGGGATTTAGAATCAATCGGTATTATGGACTCTCCAAGTATGAACAGGGAGGAGGAAGCAATCAAAAACTTCAATGAAACTACGGAGATCAGAGACAACCGTTATTATGTCACTTGGCCTTGGAAAGAATATCCTCCTGATTTACCAACTAATTACAACTTAGCTTATGGTCGACTAATTGGTCTAATGAAGAGACTCGATACAGAAACTCTGTCAGCTTACAACAAAACGTTGAATGATCAAATTCAAAAGGGGATCATTGAGTTGGTACCTGAATCAGAACAGATTGATCATCCTATCCATTACCTACCTCATCACGGAGTCTTAGTACCAGGAAAAGCTCTTCGCATTGTATATGATGCATCCGCGAAAACAAAAGATACTAAAAGTCTAAACGAATGTTTATACTGTGGACCAAAAATGTTGGAAGACCTAACAGGACTGCTAATAAGGTTCCGATGTCATACCATAGGATTAACTGCTGATGTAGAAAAAGCTTTTCTTCAAATGGGTTTGAAAGAAAAGGACAGAGATGTCACTAGATTTTTATGGCTAAAAGATACTAATAAACCAGTTACTGTGGACAATCTTTTGCACTATAGATTCACTAGAGTTCCTTTTGGAGTAATTAGTTCGCCGTTTCTATTGAATGCAACCATCAGACATCTATTGCTGAATTCAAATTCAAAACATGCAAAAGATATAGCTAATGACATATATGTCGATAATCTTTTAACTGGTACAGATAGCATCGAAGAAGCAATGAACTTGTATAAGAATGTGAAACAAGTGTTTCAGCAAATTTCAATGAACATACGTGAATGGAGTTCTAACTCAAAGACATTTATGAAACAAATTCCAGACATTGGTGATGATAAAATAGTAAAAACTTTAGGATTAAACTGGAACTTAAAAGAAGATTCACTTCAACTGAGGGTGAAGAATAAAGAAAATCCATACACTAAAAGAGGAATATTGAAATCTGTTGCATCAATTTTTGATCCATGTGGATTTGCTGCACCTATAACTTTACCTGCCAAGATTCTTTTCCAATCTCTATGGAAAGAGAAGAAACTAAATTGGGACACAGCGTTACCAGAACAAACGTCAGTTCAATGGAAGAACATTTTAAAGGACTTTGATTTAATCAAAGAGATCTGTTTACCAAGAAACATATTGAACAACAAAGAAGTTCAACTACATTGTTTTACAGATTCTTCCACTAAGGCTTACGCTGCTGTAGTTTACCTAGTGCAAGACAACAATATACAATTTGTCATGGGAAAATCCAGATTGACACCTTTGAAGGATCTGGAGAATTTGAAGATTCCTCGTTTAGAACTACTAGGAGTTCTCATTGGAACCAGATTGATTCAATTCATCACGAAATACATCAAAGCAAACGTCACACAACTAACCTTGTGGTCAGATAGCCAAATTGCGATAAATTGGTGTCAAACTGATAAACTACTGGATACCTTTGTATCACGAAGGGTAGACGAAATAAAAAGAATTAAGTCATTGGTAATCAAATACATACCTTCGATATTTAATCCTGCAGATGTAGCGACAAGACCAATGAAAACCAGTGAAGATCTGAAACGATGGTTATATGGTCCGACATTTCTATCCATGAAGTCAATCAACTGGCCTACAGAACTAACTACGGACGCCATTCTTCTGGCGGGGGAGGTTCTTCCGAATACGTCAGAATTTGAGCTACATTCTGAAAAGGAAGACCAAGTTTCAAAGGAAAATAATACAGAAGATGCATGTATGATGTATGGAAGAGTCTAATGAACTCTTACCTCAAGATAATCTTACAACACCTTCGACTATTCAAACAGGAACGAATTCGGAGATACAGGAAATAATAAATTTACAGAAACAGTTTTTTCCAGATGAATCAAAAGATAAAATAACTAACCTTACTAGAAATCTAGGATTGTTCAAAGATGTGGACGGTGTTATCCGGTGTGATGGTCGTTTAACACATTCAGATTTATCCTATGATGCTAAACATCCTATTCTCTTACCTAAGCAATGTGAGTTCACCAAGGAAATCATCATGAAGACACATATCGAGAACTATCATGTTGGTGTATCACATACCTTAAGCATAATAAGACATAAGTTCTGGATTCCTCAGGGACGAACTCAAGTACAAAGAATCCTAAGCAAATGCCCACAATGTGTGAAGCATGGTGGCGGTCCATACGCTTTACCAGATACACCTGCTTTACCACCAGAAAGGGTGAAATATACTTCAGCATTCACTTACGTAGGAGTGGATTACTTCGGTCCAGTGTTAGTAAAATCAAACAAGGATCAAGAAAAACGTTGGATTTGTCTATTTACGTGCTTAGTAGTTCGAGCTATTCATCTCGAAGTTGTAAAAGACATGACAGCAGAGGAATGCTCTCTCGCATTTCGTCGGTTTATAGCTTCCAGGGGTATTCCTACACTGATATTATCAGATAATGCACTTCAATTCAGATTGCTATCAGAGATACTAACAGTGAGAGAACTCACAGAAAAGGGGATTAGATGGAAATTTATACCTCAACTAGCGCCTTGGCACGGAGGTGTCTATGAACGACTTGTAGGAGTAGTGAAACATTGTCTCAAACGTTCCCTACAGAAACATCTTCTTAACGACAACGAGTTGCTATCTATCATCAAAGAAGTTGAAGCGATAGTCAATACTAGACCGCTAACCTATGTGTCATCTGAGTTGGATCACATACTGAAACCTGTTGATTTCCTAACACCAGGAAAATGCATTAACCTGCAGAACTTGGAAGATAACATAGCTACAGGAACAACATCTACCAAACAGCGACTCATAGAAGGATGGAAACGGGGAGAAATAATAATGAACGAGTACAAGGATATGTTCATAAATCAATACCTATTAAGCTTAAGAGAACGTAGCAGTCATTCACCCAATCAATCGAGAATAAAATCTCACAATGAACCTTGCATTGGTGATACAGTTCAAATCAAAAGTGATAGTAAAAATCGGGGAAATTGGAAAGTAGGTCGTATATGTGAATTACTGCGCAGTACAGACGGATTGTGTAGAGTCGCAAGAGTGAAAGTGGGAGACACAATATTTACAAGATCTATTGGACATTTATACCCACTCGAATTGGATAAGCCCTTGCATGAAGTTAACTCGTCGCATGGTTCTTTAGATACAAGTTCCGAAGTGGAGCATAATGTATCAGTACCATTACTTGAAGATTTACCTCAGCCATCAAAGGACATGGATGTTGAGACAGCTGATATTACTGACACAATTGACCTTTCGAGAGACGCACACACAATAGATATTTCAATGATAGAAAATACTGAAAAGGACAACGCAAACACAACATCTGAAGATGTCGTAATTGATGAAGTCGAATCTACATCTACACTACCTAGAAATGAGAAACTTAAGAGAGCTGCCGCAGTCCAGGCAATGGATAAAATCAAAGAATGGACTCAACACTTAATGACTACACTTACTATTCTTCATTAACTTGCCGCGGCGGGAGTGTCGCGACGACTCGCGATTATATTCATACTTCTTTGACAACGTCTTGGCTTTCCACGTTACTGACTCTTCTTAGATTGTCTATGGTGAGATATTTGAATTTCTTATTTTTACTATTCAATTATTTTCTTTGACAAGGCAATTTAGTTTGTTTTTGGACCCTTTGAGTGCACATGCATATTAACTAAAGTATTTTGTGATTGCTCCAGTTCGCCTGCTCTATCAGTTAAGTTTGTGGCCTTGTGTCTCTTATTGCCAATATAATTACACATTATTTGCAGTTTTATACGCATCGCCCAGTCAGGCGGATGCTTTCCCGGGCATGTGATAGCATTCGTTTTGACCGGGGACGCATTGGGAACGGGTAACTTATGTGGAGAGATATTCTCCTTACTTATCTATTTGTACCTAGTTGTACCTATTTATTTGACCGGAAGATTGACGAATCTGATGGTCCTTATATGCTGGCTTAACATGCTCCTCGTATCCCCTCAACGCTCTGTCGCAGTCGCAGTCGAGTGATTGAAGTTCGTAATGGATGAGATCAGGTCCAATCCTCGTAAATGGTGTATTCCTTGAGGACTGTGGGGAACTGACTTCATACTGTATCATATGTTTTAATATATTAACTGCAAGACGTTACACAGAGATAAATAGTCTGGTAATGTCAATTTTATGCTAAGATACAAGGCGCAAACAATACATGACAATGGAAGTCATGTATATACCTTTTCCAGAAAGGAGACGACAATCTTGTGAGAGGAGATTCCTGTGAGATGAAGGAACACAAATAATGATACTACACGGATGTGAGGATAGCAGCAGAGTGGAGCGAGCTTGTAAATTAGCAGGTATGAACTATTGCATTACATCTGACGCATTCCTATTCAACAAATAGGGCTATTATTTCAGTAGCGAAGCGAGTTACAGGTTAGGTTAAGTACTATGAACCCGGGCAATGTTAAATTAGTTTGTTGTCGCAGTAACCCCTCATGCTGTGGCGACAATCACATTCGTGCTCTTGCTGCCGACGGTTTTCGTAGATTGGGTTTTGTTATGCGCAACGCCAGAGATTTTCACGACCCTGGGGCTATAAAGTTGCTGTTCAATGCTCTGGTGAGGAGTAAATTGGAGTCGTCTGCTGTAGTCTCGAGCCCTTGCGAGTCTTCTTACAGCTTACTTCTGGAAAAAGTCCAGAAAACTTTTTTGAGATTTTTATACAAAAAAATGTACGGATATTATCCCTACTTATACCCTACTAAGTTTCTTCTCGGAAGTCTAGGTTTCCATTCCCTTGTCTGCCGTGTGCTGCGAGGAGAGTCAGATTGCCTAAAGTTGATAAATAATTTAGTTAGGTTGTATGTTCCGGATGTCCCTCGAATCACGCTTAGACCCCGTACGCGACCGTTGTTGGCTGTGCCAGCAGCTCGTACTGTGTCGCACAGGAACTCGCCGCACCTCCGGGCCTTGACGCTGCTCAATGCACTTCTGGTGTCAACACCGGAATGTGATCTGTTTGCGTGGCGATGGACGGCTGTGTGTACTGCGTGTTTGAGGTACTGTGAGTTGATGGATGACAGGACTACTAGTGTTCCTCTTTGATAAGTGTACATCTAGTTTCACAGTGTATTAGATTTAAGTCTGTAATGCTGTGTAAATATATTTATAAATAAAATAAAATAAATAAAATAAATTAATTAAAAACCTAATCCATAAATGCCTTGTACCATCTCCAGTAGGTGTACTATACCCATGAGTTGACTGAAATGTTTAAAAATGTGTAAAAAAACAATTTAACAATACAATACTTATCGCCCTCCTCAAATATATTATAGGTGATTTCATGTATTCTGATCGTCGGTGCGATTACTCAGTTAATAGAGCACTACTCGGGTAAAGTAAGATAAATGTATACCTACATTCATAATACCTAGATTAGTACGTGAATGAAGTGACAGGGTATATCACTGTATATAAAAAATACATTAAATAATTACCAGAGGTAAACAACAGACGTTTTGCTGATAAATTGGCAGATTTTTTCAAATATGTACGGTTAATCATAGCCCAAAGGTTTCACCCGCTCATCCGACGGGAACACTAAAATTCATCAAAATTGGTCCAGCCGTTTGAGCGTGAAGAAGTAACAAACATACCTACACATAAACACACTCACAAACTTTCATCTTTATAATATTAGTGTGATTTTCACAAAATGTAGAGGACACGAAAATGTTCCTCATGTTAAATAGTCCCTTGATAATTAATTATCAACTTCTTCATTAGTTTTATTGCCGTGACTCAGCATAACACACATTAAGATAGTTCCACCCTCAAAAACAGATTATAAATGTATTATTCCAGCTGGCAAAAAACCGAGCATCCGCGCAAGTCACTCCGAAAAAACAATAACTGTCATTATGTTGTCTCCCTTGTCTGTGGCACTCGTGGCTTTGCGCCAAGGACAATTAAAAAGATGTTAGCGGTTGGAATAGCAAATGTTCGAATTTCGAATGCTTGGGGAGGTTGGGGTCGTGCATACATAGGGCAACTATAATGTACTATGCGCACTTAAAATTGATGATGGTGATGTTTTAAAATTTTCTTTGCAAATGAGCTCTGAAATAAATAGATTCTGTAGACAAAACTTTGTCTATCAAGATTGATAATCGTGTTTTTACAAAAAATCTAAATGCAGAATGAGATTTAGAGGTTTTATAAACGAAAAATTTCTTTTTACTTGTAATGATTGCGACAAATTGAAGTTTCGTCGATTTTTCACAAATATCATGGGTTATTATAATTGTGTATTATATTATAAACTAGCGATCCACCCCGGTTTCGCGCGGGTGCAATGCTAATAAATTATGCGTGTATTAAACCTTTCTCTTGAATCACTCTTATCTATTCAAAAAACCGCATCAAAATCCGTTTTAAAGATCTAAGCATAGGGACAGACAGCAGGAAACAACTTTGTTTTATACTAGGTATGTAGTGATAGTGATTCATGGATCTACAAGAATCTGATTGTTTTGGAATAGTTACAAATAACGGTCATTTTTCTGCATGGCCTGTCCCCAGTTAACAATACAATTTTAAAGTTTTAAATATTATACGTAATATATTGCGTAACTTCAACAAACGAAACTAGATGCAGACAAAATAAACTAATTTTAATAATGAATTTAATTGGGTGTTCAATAAACATAACTCACAATCCGTCGCCCTTGCGGTCATGAAGACCCCTCGACTTGTTTTTAGGGTTCTCTTGCTAATACACTTATCGCAATGCCCTCTGTGAACGAAATGATGTAACTGACGGGATTTTACGAATAATATATGCTGTTTTTGGGTAAGTAGGGTATTAGAGCTCTTAGTGGATGAAGCCGATACTAATCCGGTTTCATATAAATTGACAATTGCCTCAAATCTGTTAAGTAAGGGCTAACACACAATCCAATCATATTTCGTCCGGTCTTGGAAATCTGCGGCTTATAAATGGTTCTTTGTAGTGACATCGGAATCTACAGCGGTACGAAGCACGATTGGCTAAAATCAAACGCCGATTTTTCCCGAATAAAAGTGGAGCCGAACCTTGGTGAGTAGAGTGAGAGGCACTACTCAAAATTATTGTATTATTCAAAACTAGAAGGTTATAGAATACCTACTTTTGTTCGAAACTCTAAGAAAAAAGTCAAAACCTCCATATTTGCTTCTTCATAGTCGGGTCAAGAGTATATGACACGCTTTATCCGACTACCAAAAATAATTTTAATCGGTCTAGCAGTCAACGCATGACACAGCGTCAAAGACGCATCTCGTATACCTATTTTATACAAACATGCGAAAATGGAAGAAATAAAAATATTATTTATTCAAACTTTTTTGCACAACATATTACCTATATAATTCAAATGGGGTACCGTGAAATACGCCAACTTTGCCTCCACAGGGAACTTTGCCCAAAACGCTACTTAAAAAAAGAAACGTTTCTGTAGAAAATTTCAACATGATTCTGGCAACACTACTATTTTTAGTGGAAAATAGATTATATCTGTGGTATCACTGGGAATCACATTTGCGCGCAACTTCATTCCGTAACGTGTTAGGACTAGTTGAATAAGGTGCGTGATTTTGCGGGCCAATTCTAGGTGAAGTTCTGGTGTATTTTTTACAGAATGGGGAAGCCTCAGGTGAATGTATCTTATTGCTTGTTATAAAATAAGAACTGTAGATCATTTTTATTGTAGTTTGTACTAAAAATACTTATTAAAACCGGAGTTATGATGGTGGGCAATGTTATCTAGTAACTTGCTAACCTATGAATGCCAACATTGCCCAGACTAAAAAAAGGGTTAGGGTTGTCACCTTGTCGTAATTTTACCTGACTGCGTAAATAAAGGAGGGTTATGTATTTAAGGTAAGGTAAATTATATTTCTATTAAGCCGTTGTACTGTTAGCAGTAGCTGCATGTCATGTCATGTCACGTCCATAAAACAAAAAAAACATAGAATATTCAATTATGACAATTGTTTTTTAGATTATTCTAACGCGAAGTAACAAAATAACCGCCTAACTATTAGTATCCAATATTAAGCATACATTTTTCATTTTGATAATGGTACTGGTAAAGATGGTTTACTCAACTAAAAGTGACAACCCTGACAATTTCAAACTGCTTGATTCGGCTTGTATGGAGTAAAACAAAATACCTATGTAACATTGCCCACCCATATTGCACACGTGTTTGTACAGTTAAGACCAAGATATTTACGTGGAACGCCATTATTACCCCAGATTTTATACTGATCCTTATCTCAACGTTGTAGGGGCTATAATTACGAAAATAATCGATTTGGGCAATGTTTGAAAAAGTTTAGATAACTTTACCCGAGGTGAACATTGATAAAAAAATTGATTAAATGTAGATTTAAAAATTGTTTCTCGTAATAAACGCATGCATATGAATACGATGGATGCGTTAGACAAAAAAAACTTCATCCCGTCATAGAAAAAATTAGAGAAATTCGGGTTTTTACGAAAAAAGCGGGCAAAGTTGGCATGTTTCACGGTAATATTTTGATAAGTAATTTTGACTGCGCAGTAAATCGCCATCGCTATTTTTATGCGGCGCAATATTTTTCAATTTTATGAAAATAAACATGGATGATTTCATGTCCTGATTAAACAGAACCCAAGTAAAACAGCCCGGTTCGGTTCGCGGGCAATGCTGATGGTTTTACGACTCGCTGTTAATTCTGTCTGCATAATAAACGCGACGCTAACCGCCGACACGTGATCTACAAACTGTGCCTTTCCTCCCCTGCTTCCTCTAATCTGTTACGTTCAGATTAAAACAAAAATATTATTCGTGTTTTACAACTTGGTCCGTGTAACTGTCCTTTTTTACCTTAATTGAGAAAACATGGTGGAGAAGAATGCATTCTCCTCCATCACCGCTATCAAGAAGTACCTATCCACTTACAGCAACATTTATTTCCCCCAGAAGAGATACAACAGCCCAGAGAGTCTAGGAATTTCTGGCCTCAACGGGACTCAGCAGTGAACTTTAGAAAGGGCTGCCACAATAGACCAATAATTTTCGATGAGGCACATAATAGGCCCAAAAAAACATCATCTTTGGACCAATCTTTGGATGACCGACCATCCCATCCCTGTACCAAAATGCATCGTGCATGAGTCCGCAACCATATTCTAAAAACCAACAGCGTTTTAATCAATGCCCATACATTTCTTTTGTAATAATGACTTCTTGTTCTTCCCATAGATGAGTCAATATCCTGACTGAGCAGAACCCAAGTAAAACAGCCTGGTTCGGCCAATGCTTTACGACTCGCTGTTAATATTAATAGACATGTTGACTAATTTTTTTTGAGGATGTCAATCGATTCTATTTTTTATTGTGATCAAATGTCTATATGGGACTGACTAAACTTAAACTGCTCTAAAAGTCAGAAATGACCGTCAAAGTTCAACATTCCTACGTAGCGCTAAAAACGCTCCATACAAAAGGCGTCCAGGCTAGTGACGTCACGGGCCGGTATAGGTACCAATAATTGTATGGAGAAATTAAGAAATTTACCATTTTCACCGTGATAAAGTGCGTTTAAGTTCATGGTTGACATACAATTATTGTTTTGTATAATTATGAGGATTCTGAAAACATTTTCAAAATTTCTTTTGGATTAAAAAAAAATATCATAAAATTTGCGTACCTTTGAAGTCACATATTTCCAAAAATGATTTATTTTTCTGTTTTTTTTTCCTTGTTTCGTGATATCTTTAGCTAATTTTATTCATATAACTACAGTACGCTGTAAAATTCAACATCAGTCAACACGTCTATTCTGTCTTCATAATAAACGCGACGCTAACCGCGAACGCGTGCTGTACTAACTGTGCTCTTCCTTCCCTGCTTCCCCTAATTTGTTACGTTCGAATTAAAACAACTGTGGGATTCGTAGTAGACTGTAGCTTGATTTTAACTTTAAACGGGAAAAAGGGATACTTCAGTAGTATAGGGAAGTTCCCATAAATAAAATAATAACACTTGAAGATAATTCACATAATGCTGTGTTGCTTGATCGGAGGCGGCCGTGAGAATGATATCAAATTAATCGAGCGGCCATATTTATAATGATCGCTGGATTAAGCTGTGATTGGGCCAATGCGTAAGAAGGGCGTGACTCAACTCTTACATGTGCTTGGTGCGATGTGTGAATGGAATCTGCACAACATTATCTCTTTATTTCAGTAAATACACATGGATATTACATAATGTACATAGGTAGAACATATTTTGATTAAAAAGTTATCATACAAGATTCTTATTGGAAATCCTATTGTTTACAATGTTAAACCTATTCGATGAAGCTTTCTATGTGTTTCATTATATATTTATTCAGGTGGTTTTACATCTTAATTAACCAAAGCTTCATATCTTATCCTAACACAATAATGGAGAGAAATTAACCTTATATATTAAGTAAAGTAAAACGAAAAGAAATAAGTCTTTGTATATAATGATTTTCTTATTATCTAAGCTGATTACTTAATATTACGTGATTGAGCTAACTTATAATTATTACATAAAATCCTAACCTACATGCGACAACAACATTATTATTTGTGTTTTATAATTTAGTCTAACTATCGCTTTTCACCGTCCATAGGTATTATTTTCTTTGGTCCATAGTCCAACAGTCCAGTTGGGTAGGTCGAATTTCAAAAAAGACGTCACTTTTGGAATCTAACTCGGATGGGTAACGTTCGGGAAGTGTGAAATATCCTCTCGTCCTAAATACCCGGGTGCCTTACCTAAGACGAAGGTTTTAACCAAAGTGTGTTGCCAGTGACGTCATCTCAAAGGGCAATGGAGCAAACTATGCTCGGAGTTTCCTTGCGGGATCGAATCCGAAATGATGAGATACGCAAGAGCCAAACTTAAGTGATAGTGGGCGAGGCACATTGCTCGTAGAACTGATGGCCGTTGGGGCAGAAAGGTTCTTGAGTGGCGACCGCGGACCGGAAGACGTAGGGTGGAAGGCCCCCAACAAGGTGGACAGATCTGGTTAGGATCGCAAGCAGAAAATTGGCTGAGGGCGGCGCAAGACCTAAAATACTATACTAGTATTGTATAACTTACAGTGTAACTCTCCCTTTCTTTACTGTAATTGTGGAAAAATGGTCACCACGACCATTTTTGGATGTCTGGCCATCCCCGTAGGTGACAAAATGCATCGTTTTGGCATTATATGAGTCTGCAACAGTATTTCAACCGTTGTTTATGGCATATATAGTGGCATCAAACAACTCGAGTACTTAATATTGCAAGTCAACATTAAGATTAGTTAGCCACTTAATGGCTTCGTCGTTAGCGTTGGTCCGGCCCAGGGAAAGAGCATAGGTACGCTATATATTTACATTATTAAACGTTAGTAGCGATTTGTCAAGCATATGTCATTAACCAAATCCAAACCATTGTTTACCGGAATGCTGCACAATCCTTCGTTCTACTTGCCTAAATAAAAACTGAAGAAAAAACTTGAATTTCATCACTGTGGATAGTTTTAGCTTAAAATATCAAGCTTATCATTATGTAAAAAACCGGCCAAGAGCCTGTCGGGCCACGCTCAGTGTAGGTTTCCGTAGTTGCTTATCCTTCACAATAGACTTAAGTTACAGGAAAGGTTTCAAGCTCTATAAAAAGGTCGTAAACGCCAAAGTAACTGTAATTACTTATTACCTTCTGGAAGTCAACTTATGTCCTTTTACGAAAATTATGAAATTTTGCGATAGCTCAAAAACGGCTCGACCGATTTTATTCTATATAGTTTTCATTGAAAGTACTTATAAAGCCTCATTTTCATAAATTTTTCCATAATTTTTCCATTTATTTTCGGAGTGTATATTTTCAAAACTGCTTACTTTATCAGAAAATAATGTTTGGAGACCCCTATTGTTTTTAAAAGACCTATTCAACGACACCCTACACACTAGTGTTGGAACGAAAAAAAAAATTCACCCTCACTTTAGGTGTTCGAGAGGGAGGTACACGAAAAAAAAAATTTTTTCCTGTACCTACCTCTCGACAGACGGACAGACGGACAGACGGACATGGCGAAACCGCGAAACTATAAGGGTTTCTAGTTGACTACGGAACCCTAAAAGCCGAAAAAAAGGTGTAAACCAAACATCATGCCATTTTTTTATGTGAGTAAGCAAACACCACATTAGCAATTAAGAAATATGATCTCTATCAATTAACTATTTAAAGTGCGTAGTTAACCAAATCTTTTACTCTATAAACCTAACAATTTTCATCCACTCAGCTCTATTATATACAAGATAACAAAACCTTTTAAAATATGACCCCAACTCGCCTTCCCCGCGTTTTGCTATCTCCGTATATACATCTAAACTCCGTTGTCGATGTAACTTTTCACTCTACTCCCTTTGACAACCCTCCACCCCTAAACTACCCCTACCACGAAGGAAAACAGGCTGGAATCGCTAAAACGCAACCTTTGTAACTTTTGGCAACACCCAGACAGAGCGACAACGAAAAATAACTTCGCTTTTACGACTCCAATAAACAAACGAAACCCTACCGTAACTGGTAACTAGAAGAATCCAAAATGGCGGTTATAACAGTTCGTATCAGGGAGTAGAAAATGCATAGAGAAAATTGATATAGAAAAGTCAATAAGAACGCTGCAACATCGCACCAAGGAAATTCAAACCTTAAATCCAAGCCCGCTGTATATTTTTTCTTTGTTAGTAACTGTCAGTTGTGACGTTTCCGCGTCGTGTTGGCAGCACTGGCGCCAGACTGGTAGGCGCCATTTTGTCGGGACGACGGCACAACCACATTCAGCCGCTTCCGTAGGCCTATTATATCAACTAATTTATCGTGCTGCCAAGTTGTGGATTATGTAGTACTTTTAGCGAATGGGGGCGGGAAGCGAGAATGAGGTTTATTTACATAAATTTCGGCTGAAATATGAAGGATATTAGATTTGTATGCAAGCAGTGATGCTGTTATAGTACATAAGCTTGGAGTTTGGAAACAATATTCTTTGCTGATATCAGTAGCTAGGGGAATTGATAGTAACTTATTCTAGTAGACAAAAAGAAAGCCAAACTTAGCTATGGATTTTGTCTACGGATAAGTTTGAAAATGGAGCCGAAAATAAATAGCTCGTCAGACGCAGCAGATGCTTTTGATAATTATTATCTGTATTATTAAAATATTTTATATTAATATAACACCCGTGTTTTACCTACTATTCTACTTAATGATCACTTTAAACAACTGCTAAATAGGTTGTCAAGGACTTAAATAATTCGATTCTCTACTTAGAATTCGCCCTGCATACCCTAAATATGATTGGAAAGTCCAAATTGTAATCAGCCTCTTTAGTTAAAAATTATTAAACTGAACCTTAACTGAACAGAACTAAAACTTTAGACATATTGACAGAGCATTTTTAAATTGTCAATTTCTGCAAAATGCTCGAACGTGTCTGACTTTTTTATATTTGTTTATATTTTTTTCTGATTTTATACCTGTTATTGTACATGATATATTTCAATAGCAGGCAGGTTTGCTTTGTTATGCTTGCAAATTGATAGTGAGATTAGTGAGTAGGTACAGTGCTATTAGCCATGTGGAGGGAGGCAGTGATATTGGTGGTGGTAGCTGTCACTATGGTCGAATGCGACTTCGATCCTCGTGATCAGAATGGTAAATGATCTATTATTTATTCCATAGGATTTACAAACAATCCTAAGATATCCAATTACTGGGGAAGACCTTGTATCTAAAAGATCTAGGTACACTCCTATTGAGATACGAAATTCAAGAAATATATACCTAATTAAAGAGTCTGATTGTGAAAGTACACCATTAGGAGAAGTGGACAATTTGGTAAAGTAGACCATTCAGGAAAGTAGATCTTGTGTACCTGAAGGCAAGATTTCACCAGAACAAATTAGTTATATAGTTTCATACATGTTGCAAGTTAAATAAAACCTTATAAAAGAGAGTGGTGGTAGTTTTGACGACGCGTTTGGCACAGTTTGTAGATAGAGCACGTCCTACTGAGCCGGCGGTCCCGCGGGTTCGAATCCCGGCCGGGGCAAATACGTATTTGTGTGATGAACTCGAATGTTTGTGCTTGGGGCATGGTTGTTCTATGTATTTGAGTATATTTATCTATATTAAGTATGTATGTCGTCGTCTAGTACCTATAACACTAGCCTTCTTGAGCTTAATTTGGGACTAGATCGATTTGTTTGAGGTTGTCCCAGGGAAGCCGCCCTCCCACTTAATACATGTTCAACTAACTTAATTCGATGCCGCCCACCCGCTTAATATAAGTTTAAGTGGATGCATGGCTTCCCTGGGACGCTCCGTACCTTCGGTGCTACGCGGAGCTCGGCCTACAGCCTCGATATTTATTTATTTAGTTATAAAGTGTTTCGTTTCTCTGATATCACCAACACTTGCTTCAAGTGGCCTTACCTCCACAGATTTCATAGACGACCCTGGCGACTATGAAGCCCCTGTCACCAGCGATCCTCTACGAGTCTCGGATATTGCGTCTCTACGAAGTGAAACGAAGGGTGTTGAAGGTTTGAATTTTATCCACTAAGTACAGTCAACCAATTTGATTCCTAGGCCATTTCGTACTTTGTCACAGTGAACGTCAACATGAAAGCCGCTTGAGATCTCATATCACTGTCATTGTGACAAGGTTCTATTGTGCTCTAGAAATCAGCCGATAGACGTCCACTGCTGCACAAAAGCCTCCCCAAAGTTCCCCACAACGATCGATCTTGCGCCGCCATCACCCAATTCCTACCCGCGATCTTAACCAGGTCGTCGGTCCACCTTGTTGGGGGCCTTCCAACGCTGTCTATCTACCTTTCGTTTGCCCCTACTCCCCCATCCACATCATCGTCATATCATCCGATAGACGTCCACTGCTGGTCTCCCCCAAAGTTTTCCACAACAATCGGCCTCCGCCCTCATCCAATTTCTGCCCGCGATCCTATCTATGTCGTCGGTCCACCTTGTTGGGGGGGCCTCAAGAACCTTTCTGCCCCAACGGCCATCGATTCTACGAGCAATGTACCCCGCCCACTACCTCTTAAGTTTGGCGACTGTCTGAGCTATATCTACAACCGAATTAGCAGTATAAGGTCTGTATAAGTATATCTGCAGCTTGTTTGCTACTTGGGAAGGGACACAACATTGGTTTTCAGTATAATTTGAGAATTAACATTACCTAGATGATGCTAATAGTTAAATCATCTGCAGGTGTGGTGGAGAAGCTGCTAGGCCAAGCGGTGTTCCACTACGAAGACCCTGCTACCACGCCTCCTGTCTCCTCACCACCCTCCACCAGCCCCCAGTCTCAAAGTGAAGCCCAGCCGAGAGAGCCACAGGTGAAAGGGTCGGATGAAAGAGCATCCCAGCTTCTAGGGTTTCAGGTAGTTTGTTTTCATTCAGTTTCACTTCTTCGATTTTTTTTTATACTACGACGGTGGCAAACAAGCATGCGGCCCGCCTGATGTTAAGCAGTTACCGCCGCCTATGAACGCTTGCAACGCCAGGAGCATCACGCGCGCGTTGCCGACCCTTTAAGAACCTATTTACTCCTTCGATATTCCCATTTTATTAAAATTCATATTATGTCCATATTCTCAACTCGTCCATGGATCCCAAATTGTCCACTTATGTTAAGTCCAAATTCTCATCTTAGATAGGAAGCGTGATTTTGATTTCATGTGTATTTGGATGGAGATGATCAGCTGAACTGAAAAGAGGCCAAAGGAGGAGGGCTCGACATAGGGAAGGAGGAACGGTACATCTGTGTATTATAAAGACACTTGAAAGCTGAAGAGGAAAAAATATTGGACTCCTGTGCGGCACGGCACGACGAATAGAGTAAAACCACGCTACTCTTCCAAGAAAATGAACTGTCAAACCATACAAATACAGTCAGTTTGTATGGTTTCACAGTTCATTTGCTTCGAAGAGTTAGCGTGGTATGACTCTAGATTCGTGTTAGATTGTACCTGACTAGTTTAAGGGACACAGTTCTAATAAGAAAGCATATCAAACGTACATAAATTGTGACAAACCGTCATACTTTCTTGTAATTTCCATTTCATTCTTATTTCCTTATTTACTACTTAAAACACAATATTATTATTTTATAGGCACACTTTTAATATTTTTTATTCGGGGACTACGTTTACGTCTAAATTAGGTTAAGTTCATATTACTGTACCTAATGGTTAAAAAATTACTAGCTGTTGAGTTTCTTACGGCGTTTCCTCTAAACAGTGGTCTCCTCTTCTGAAATGCCGGTAGACTTAGACAAAAAAAGTGAAAGTGTAAAAGTGCCCTTGTGGTTGTGGCCCACTTGCAGAATGAAGTTCATTCACAGACCACCCCCACTAGACGGAGCATGTAAGGCACATGTAAGGCGACCCGCGCGCACCAACGATATGGTACGGCAAAACATTAAAGTACCAGCACGGCGGCCACCGTTTAGTTGCGTCCATGTTTATGAGGTCTCTCTACACCACTTAACACTACAATTTACCATGTTATTTATTTAATTTCTTTTTTCGTTGACGTACGCAAGGATCATAAACATGGACGCAACTAAACGGTGGCCGCCGTGTTCATACTTTAATGTTCTGCAGTACCATATCGTTGGTGCGCGCGGGTCGCCTTACATGCTCCGTCTAGTGGGGGTTGTCTGTGAGTTCATTACTAGAAAGAGAGGCAGATCAAAAGAAAGGTCGGCAACGGACTTGTGACTACTCTGGTGTTGCAGGTGTCTATGGGCGACGGTAATTGCTTTCCATCAGGCGATCCATTTGCTCATTTGCCCCCTTTGACTTAAAAAAAACTGTCGGGTTTCAGAGAGAGTCCCAGGAGAGAGGAGAGCACTTGAAGCTCCACCAATTACCTTCAGAAGTTAAACAGAATATTCCGGAACGGAGACAAACAGACCAGACGAAAAGTATTTCCGAATGGAGTCACGAAGGTACTTATCTTTTTATTACAATCACATTTTTTTACGAACCAAATTCAACGGTGAGACATTGTATATTCAGAACAATTGGGGTATCCCAAAAAAAATTACCCCCCCTTTTTATATTTTTATTCGATGAAATAGGCCATTTTACAATACCAATTTCATTAACTCTTCATTAGAATAAGTAGTTATTTTTTAGGGTTCCGTAGCCAAATGGCAAAAAACGGAACCCTTATAGATTCGTCATGTCTGTCTGTCTGTCTGTCTGTCCGTCCGTATGTCACAGCCATTTTTTTCCGAAACTATAAGAACTATACTGTTGAAACTTGGTAGGTAGATGTATTCTGTGAACCGCATTAAGATTTTGATGCAAAAATACAAAAATAATAATAAATATTGGGGGCTCCCCATACTTAGAACTGAAACTCAAAAAAATTTTTTTCATCAAACACATACGTGTGGGGTATCTATGGATAGGTCTTCAAAAATTATATTGAGGTTTCTAAAATATTTTTTTTCTAAACCGAATAGTTTGCGTGACAGACGCTTCCAAAGTGGAAAAAAGTTGGTCCCCCCCCCCTCTAACTTCTAAAATAAGAAAATGAAAAATCTAAAAAAAACATATGATGTACATTACTATAAAAACTACCAACGAAAATTGTTTTGAACGAGATCTAGTAAGTAGTTTTTTTTAAAACCTATTAATACCTAACTTTGCACCTAATTTATATGGGGCGCTATAGATACCAGGTGCAAACTTAACTTAACCACTTAGGGATGGAAAGTGTTTGTACGGAACCCTCGGTGCGCGAGTCCGACTCGCACTTGGCCGGTTTTTTATTAATTATTTTAAGAAGCTCACAAGATGACGTCATGATTCCCCCGTGTGTTTGAGGATAGTAAAAAACCGGCCAAGTGCGAGTCGGACTCGCGCACCAAGGGTTCCGTACAAACACTTTCCATCCCTAAGTGGTTAAGTTAAGTTTGCACCTGGTATGTATAGCGCCCCATATAAATTAGGTGCAAAGTTAGGTATTAAAAAAACTACTTACTAGATCTCGTTCAAAACAATTTTCGTTGGTAGTTTTTATAGTAATGTACATCATATGTTTTTTTTAGATTTTTCATTTTCTTATTTTAGAAGTTAGAGGGGGGGGGACCAACTTTTTTCCACTTTGGAAGCGTCTGTCACGCAAACTATTCGGTTTAGAAAAAAAATATTTTAGAAACCTCGATATCATTTTTGAAGACCTATCCATAAATACCCCACACGTATGTGTTTGATGAAAAAAAAATTTTTGAGTTTCAGTTCTAAGTATGGGGAGCCCCCAATATTTATTATATTTTTTTTATTTTTGCATCAAAATCTTAATGCGGTTCACAGAATACATCTACCTACCAAGTTTCAACAGTATAGCTCTTATAGTTTCGGAAAAAAATGGCTGTGACATACGGACGGACAGACAGACGGACAGACGGACAGACGGACAGACGGACAGACAGACATGACGAATCTATAAGGGTTCCGTTTTTTGCCATTTGGCTACGGAACCCTAAAAACGCTATTCAGCGTACTCTTATTTGGGTGATTCTACAAAAAATGGGTAACTCGATGTCATAGGGCAATAAAATAATGTTTTGTTATATTTTGTTTATATTTTTAATTTTATTTGAATACTACTAAAAGCCTTTTATTTGGTCACCCAATTTCAGCTATTCATTTTAAATACAAATTTGTGAAACTCCACAATTTATCCTTAAAACGTCAGTACTTTGGCATGTCACAACCTCAAAAGTGGGCAATCAAATGGCTGTGTATTAAATATTACCTCTCATGTAAGAAAACTTACTGTTTCAATACAATCTATGATGTATTTAATAATGTATATCACTACTTTCATAATATAATATTCTCACGGTTGTTGTAAAAAATACAAGAAACTTTGTGTTCAGTTTTATTCGTCAGTCCGCTGTCTGTTGTTCGAATTGGAATTTCGCGCTAAATATCGGCGACTCAAATTCAAATCCGCGTTAAATTTCAAGGTTGATAGTAAAGTTAGCTGCAGGTCGAGCCATTTTACGGCCACTATTACTGAGCCAGTACCAGAGTTGTGGTTGTCATGTGAACACGTGCCGATCCAGTCAAAAAGTCAGTCCTATGGTAAATCGTTATTTCCTTGTAAATCTGTGTTATACTTGAATTTATACACAGTCAACTTTGTTTTGTTAAAATGTAGCTAGTTGATGTTAGAAAATATCAAATTAAATGTTGATTCTAAAGATAACCCCAAATTCATGTCTTTTTCATCAGTCCGTTGGCGTCAGTCCTTTGTGTTATATTGCGCCAAAGGACTGACGGGTTTCCAGGGTACTGACATTTGTAGCGTGTTGAAGCTGTATATTTTTACTTATTTCAGTTTAAACTATCGTGCCGCCTCTTAAAAAAAGAAGGAACAGGGGTAAAGACATTTGTTAAGGAAATAACACCTTGGGAGCAATGATTAGCCACAAAAAAAAGAAAAATTCATCTGAGTACACGCAAAAAAAAACAACTTCTGAATCATACTACTTATATCTTTGTTCGCAAGAACTACTGACCACGAAGCATAATCAATAGATGGTGAACAAATTACCTATTATAAACGACGACCAAAGAGCAAATGAAGCGAAAGACAGAAAAAGTCCAGAAATAGGCAATTAAAAAATATTGAACCAAGCAATGGTTTCAAAACTGAGAACTAGACTGAAAAATCATCGACCAAAATATAAGAGAGTTTTGACTCTCAAAAAAGCAGTCTAAGTAAGTTGTAAAATCTGTGGAAGAAACTCCACAAACCAGAATTGGAGAAATGAGTGAAGATATTACTAAAAAGGAAAGAAAGGAAACAGTGAAGAAGGGCCTTTTCGGAAGTGTTATTTAAATTAAATTAAAAGAAACTACATAAAGAGGTAAAAAAGTTCGAACAAGCTACAACAAATACAAAATTATAGAGAATACCAAAAATAGCAGTGACTTATAAAAAAACAGGGATGCTGTTAAACTACCTCAAAGTAGAAAAGACAATTAAAAAGCTGTTTGAATGGTGGAGATAGATCTTTCTCACAGTATTACACGTTAAACAGTTTATTCAATTGTTACTTCACTGAAGTTTTCAGTTCACTGAAGTGAATGAAGACTAAGAATAGGACTAAAAACATAAGAATAAGACTAAAAATAGCTTCTATCGTCTGCAAATCGAAGGTGAGTGACAATTCAACAACTTTTCAACAATTCAACATCAACATTAACGGCGAGTACCTCGCCGTTAATGTTGATGCCAAGTCCGTTCCAATCCAGTAGCTTGAAGGCATATTCCAGTGTAGCAGTAAACAGTTTTGGAGAAATTACGTCTCCCTGTCTTACTCCTCGCTGCAGTTGGATAGACTCTGGTCTTGGATTCGGACTGACATGGCGGTGTTTCAGTACAAACACTTTAGCACTTCGATGTATTGATAGTCGATACGGCACCGCTGGAGAGATTGAAGCACAGCCCATGTCTCGATCGAATCAAAGGCTTTTTCATAATTCACAAACATAGTGGCCGGTTATACTCCTTTCTCTTCTGTACAACCTGCCGCAGCGTATGAATTTGGTCTATGGTGCTAAAGCTTTTCGGAATCCGGATTGTTCGGGAGGTTGGAAATTGACTGTGCGCGAGACGATTGGTAATGACTCTGAAGAACAGCTGATAAACATGGCTCAGCAGTGAGATGGGCCTGTAGTTCGTCAATAAAGGCTATGCTCGAAGTTTCTGTGCGCGAAAGAATCAGAAATGAGGATATCCGCAGTAGAACCAGGGTAACCGACACAGCTCACAAGATTGCACGGTTGAAATGGCAATGCGCAGGCCATGTAGCCCGGTAAATGAACGGCAGTTGGAGCAGCAAAGTCGTAGAGTGGCGACCACGTATAGGAAAGCGCAGCGTGGTAAGGCCCCCGACTGGATGGACGGATGACCTCCTGAGGGTAGCGGGGAATCAATGGATGCGGTCTGCACGGGATCGCACTTTGTGGTGAGTCGTCAGGGAGGCCTATGTTCAGCAGTGGACGTCTGTGGTTAATAGATAGATTAATTCCTAAGAGATTTATTTCTAAATTTTAATAAATATCAAGCATATGTTATGAAGTTGTGTGTTATGTAGTGTATTTTGTCAGTACTTTGTCAGCCTCGTCAGTCCCCTGGCAGTCAAATTCAGAAAAACCGAAATTTCTCCGGTTCTACTTAAAAAAGTGACTGGCCCAATCTCGAGCAATATATTCATTACATTACCTATCTTATATACCCGAATTTGTAGCATTTTGATTAAAAAACTATCATAAACAAAATATCCCGAAAAGTTACCCAACTTTTGTATATTCGCCCATTTGTATTTTTTACAATTTCACTGGTAAACCTACGCATTTCTGAAGTTGTGAAACTGGCCATGAAATTCCCAAAAAAAATATATTCAATATCTTGTCAAAGAACTGTCAGGTGACAGTTTGTAAATAACCAAAAAAAATGTAATTGTTTTCCAGTTTGTTTTCATTACTTTACTACAAGTTATATGTGCTGCTTTTCGATAGCTCTGTCTTAATTTTGGACTATTTTTTCACGCCAGGCTAGTCTCCATGGCTATGCTTTGACCGTACTAACAAATATTTGACTTGGAATACGATAAAAGTATTTGTGTGATACTAGATAAAATGGAAATAACAGTCCTAAAACCTAAAAATTCAACATCCCAGCAAGCTTCATGGAGCAGATTATTGTTAATACTTTAAAACAGTCAAAGGATTCACTATGCAGAATTATGTTTAAGGACGAAAATATTGCTGTCAAGATTCCTAGGAAAATCTCATCACGTCTAACAACATTAAAGATAGAAAACTTGCTAGTAAATGGATCCGGAAGATTAAATTGTCAAAAATGTACAAACTACTAAGTGTGAATTACATCATAGTTCTATTTCATTCCTATATATGAAGTAAAGTTTTTGGATGATGTATATGTTGTGTCGTAACTTTAATGAATGTATAATGTAGCTGAAAAAATTAAACTCATGTTATTATAACAGTTTTTTTATTGAAAGTAAATAATCTTTGTGACATTTTAAAAGAAAAAAATCCTCGATCGAACATTCCTGTCCTCTTTTATGTTCATGCTGGCTTTAAACTGTCTGCAAGGTGGTGAGAGTTGCGGTTGCCCTTTTGGGTGGGTGTTGACTGTTGAATCAATGAAAATATTCTTGTAGTGTACTTGTAGTGGATCTGATCGAGATTCATGTCTCTGAAAGTATCGAAGGTGTCGAAGGGCACGTTTAAGATTTTCTTGGGATCCAACATACCATCAAAGTTTTGGTTTTGGTCATACGCCTAAAAGTAAAACACACGTAAGTGTCTAACTTTTAAATACAAATATAAAACAAACCTCAAATGTTTTGAGATGATTACCTTCTTATTAAATCAGCATTTTTAATAACCACCGATGCATTTCTCCTTCAAAGCTCGGTTTGGTGCATTCACGCAGTCTTTGTTAATCGCAGTTAATTGACAAGAAATATAAAAAATATAGGTAAAATCGCTTGAACTATTTCTTGAGATATTAGTCTGCATCCAAATTTTTTATAACCGATATTATTTTTATTTCCACTCATCGTCTCGTAAGTGTTTAATAAAACTCTTTTTCTTGTTGAACGTAAGAGACGATGTAAATATATATACATATATATTAATCCTGGAATGGCAGCTCCTGGTTTTTGCAAATGTCAGTTTTTAATAAATAATCTGATTCACTTTACTTATAAAGAATAATAAACCGTGCTTGTATATGTTCAATACCATTTCTAGAAAATCCCGATGTAAATATTGAAAATGTAAATAAATAGTTGTCATTGTTACTGTCAGACGAAATATTTACCGGTCCAAACATAAAATCTGTGAAATTTGTGTTCAATTTAGTTTCAATTGCCAGCGCAATCAAGTATTTAAAATATTCTTGAATGTTTGATTCACAACTTCAACATTATAATATTAAAGAATTATCATAATTATTGAAGGAAAGGGCAGTATAATAGCAGTAAGATAATAATTATAATGAACCGTTAGTATAATTTGGACCGAGTATTGGGGTAGCCACAGATAACACCACCTGTACCTTTCCAAACTACGGTGACGTAGTAAAACCCCGGTTACTGAAGGTCAAGTGAAAAATTGGGTAGTATCTTTTTTAAGAAATTTTTGTATTTTTTTTCAATAACTAGAAATGGTTCAGAAAGAACCCAGCTCGTCAGTCCTAATCGAAATAACGGTTTTGAAAAAAAACGGTACACCCCAATTGAACGAGTTCCCTCGATTGCTATGGGATCTCGTCATCAGATCCTGACTTGATGACAATGAAACCAACTAGAAAAAAAAAAAAAAACGGTCTAGTCGTATTTCACCTGGTAACTACTAAAACTCACTAAGATTTCTGTCACTACTCTCCAACACTTCGTATCTATAAAATGAAACATGTAATGCCACAATTTTTATTTAAACCATTAATACAAAGATCAAAGCTTAAAGAAAAATTGAAAGAGGAGCTACCTGGTGGAAGAGACCGGGAATCGAACCCGGTACCTCTGGATTACCGGTCCAGCGCGTTAACCACTTCGCTACCCTAGCTCCAGGTAGACCTGACGAATTTTTCCTAATGCTTTGTGTGTCGATCTTTGTATTGTTCGTATCTAGTTTGTAGGTTGATACTGAGATACGTGCTTTGTTGTAAGTAGGTATTTGTTACTTAGTGAGTTTTGGTTGTCAACAGACGCTATCATAAGTTGTAATAGCAACTGTTTAAAGGTGTCCCTATATATTCAGCCCCAACCCACCCGCCGACACCAGCATTCCTCCTCGAACTGACCAGCCCAAAATTCAGACGCAGACCAAAACTGAAGACCAGGTCCCCGAGACACTCCATCAACGAGGTGGTCTACAGTATCCATGTGCCGTGGGAGGCGGAGCATCCGAGGGTTGGACGAGGTTAGTGATGTCACCTCAACATCGTCAATCATTGCAATGTGTTCCATTCGTCTCTTGCATCACCTACTCACTATGTGATTTTTAACATCAATTCTGCTATCCAAAGGTTGTCTGGAAGAGATAGCTCTTTAGAGATAAGACCGCCTGTTGTCCGCCGTTTTTTTTTTTGTTATTGGATCTTTTGTAAATGTATTTTGGTGTGCAATAAAGCGCACTTGTACCAGCATCCTACAGGCTTTCCCTGATTCGCACCTCCGTACCCTGTCCTTAGAACTCTGCATCCATCCACCTCCAGCGATTCTTTTCAGTTCCTTGGTCTACCTGACGGGGCCCTCCTAACAGGGTGACTGACGGCATGTGGTCATTATTTCGTTCATAGAATAGAAAAAGAGAAATTTAATACTTTCTAATAAGAGTTATTTGTAAAATGATCCAGCCACATTCCTCATATTTAAATTTAGGTACTTGGACTTCTTAAAAACTCAGCCTGATTGGATGAATTTCTCCGTTCTGTTTTTGTGGACAAGCCTGTTCGGTTGTACTGTACTCTACGAATTTGCGGCGCTTGCAGTAGAGACATTGGGCCCATGGTCAGCTGACATGACAAGTTGTCATTGACAACGTTTATGAGGGCCTTGTCGAAACGGCTGATCGACGCGTCGGGAGACCCCAGAGCTGGCGCTTACCTCTGCCAGAGAATCTCTCTGACTATACAAAGAGGTAACGCCGCCAGCATACTGGGGACCATGCCGCAGGCGGACTTGTTAGATGGGGTATTCTTTTTATGACCCCTTCTTTTTATATAATTGTATTATACTTACTTATTTAGAGTAAGGTTTTATACATACGTATTTCTTATGCGTTGCTATTTAGTTTAAGTTTTCTCTGTTACTTTGCTTTAAATAAATTCCGGTGTCTGTACTGTAGTTTTGGTACATACAACTCGTTTTCTTATTTGCAGTTGCCGGCGTGGTAGAAAGCCTCGTGGAAGGGCACGATATCGTGCACCACGAGATCCCTAATCTCGGCTGCACTCGGTCGAGACCTGACGCAAGGGCAGGACACATCCTGACGACGAAAGATGATTCGGCAAGGCGTCAATACTTGGGTAAGTGGGTGGATTCACTTTTTCTTGTTGTTATTCTGTTCCGTCACCCAGGGGACAGTGGTGATTAAACTTCTTAGGAAAGTGTTGATAATTAATAGTATTGGGTATTTTCAAGAGATAGTCTAAATAAGAATGGACTTGTAAATGATGCAATTACAAAGTTTTTGTTGAATATTGCCACCGAAAATCGTAGTTTTAAAGAGTCACCCAGGGGACATCACCATGGCAACAAGCAACAGAGAAACATTTATTGACCCAAGTACACAATTGAATAGGAGAAAACGAAAGGAAGAAATAGAGGAAGATATATAAATGACTGACAAAGGCAAAATATCAGAAAAAGGTAAAAGAACAAAGACGTCGGGATCGTCTTAATAGGCTGTGAGCTTTCGGATTGCGATTCGGGCTTGAGTGAAAACTGAGAGGTTCTTATCTGGATTGCGTAAGAGCGAGTGAGACAGGGATACCTAAAACCAGGGATCGTTACCGGTATTAATTAAAATTTAAGTATCTTTCTAATTTCGCGTTTTTATTCAAATGATATGAAATAGAATAATAATAGGTATTGATACAGAACTGAAATAAGCCGGGTAAAATATGAAAATGTGTAATAATAAGCGAAATACCGAAATCGAATGCCGGTATTAATGTATGGAGCTCAATACCGGTATCCGATCCAATTAGGTATTCCGATTGTAGTAAAAAAATAAGCTGTCAATAATGTCAAGCTCAACGTCATTCTATACTGTACTCATACAAGAAAAAAATAAAAATGAGTCTTTTAATTAGACACCAGACTAAAGTAACGTTTCCATTATGTAATAGTTTTGGAGATACTACATTTAAGAATGAGTAAATTTTAATAAATAATCAGTAGTCTCAGGAAAAATATAAAAACAGTGATAACATCTTCTTTTTAAGCGGAATACAGAAAAATAATAAAATTCTAGTAATAAAAATATGAAATGTTGTCAATTTTGTTAAAAATTACGAGTTGGGCTTATTCCACCAAATTTTCATAATGCCTTATTCACTAATCTCCCTGAATTTCAAATGACCATGGACTCATTATACCTAAAAATCAAACTGTCTCATTCCTAAAATGTACAAATGTCACAATGACTTCGACCTAAAATTTCTTATGTTCTTAATGCCTAAGTCTTGAAATGTACATTTCCTTAAAATGCCGAATCACAGATACGACCAAATTTCAATATAACTTAAATTGAAAACTCCAGAATAGCAAAATGTCATAGGTTCAAAATGCCTAAATTTTTTTTTCAATTTTATGAACAAAGCTTTTATATACGCTTATATATAAAACTTTTGTTTTTTAGCAGCTTTTATTTAGTTTTATCTGTCTGATTTGCACCATCGAATATTCGAAGTACACGACCCGAGAACAGTCAATAACATTAAATACATTAGAAGCATAAGTATGATTTGTATGAAATACACACGAACAATAACACAAAAGTTGGAGTACGTTTTTAGATAGAAAATGGTCATATTTGCTTCTTGGAAACGGCTGCACGGATTTGGACGAAATTTGGTGGGCATATAGTGCGACGGTTAGCTCAGCCAGTGGAGTTTGAAATAAAAAGAAACCGTTACACACAAGTTTAAATTTATTTTTAAAATGGAGGTCGTGGATAGCCCGTCGGGTACGTTCCTGTAGGCGCGGTACTCCCCTCAACACGCCATCAGCCCTTCCATGGCAGCCGGCGATGGGAAGCGGAGCAACAGCTTGCAGGTGCAGCCAGGGTTCAGCGGCTCAACCAGCTCCGGAGGGCAACGGGAAGCCTCCAACTAGCGCAGAGCAATGGAAGCGGCGCGTTTTTAAATAAAAACGTAGCACCCCGTATTGGGGCGCGACACTAGTTTATTCATTTTAGAAGAATGAATTAAAAACGTTCTACTCCGTTCCACTATGTTAATGTTCAATTAGGACAAATTAAACTTCAAAACTATTGAGACACGACTGTTAGCAACCGTATGATGACGCTAATAATGTTAGCGAACGGACTGCTACGTCCATCTAGTTTCAACTGTCCTGCTAGCGAATCAATGTCTACAGCTAAAGGCTTGTTCGGACTAGGCTAGTATTTTAGTCTAGTAGCGAGTAATTTATTAGCTAAACCATTCGCTACTGCCTAAAAATCGTTCGCATTACAGTCGAGTAAAGTTCACAAGTCAGTGGTATTCTGCAAGATGAACAGCCTGCAGCGTAATAAAGTGAATAAACTGATAAAGCTAATCGTAACGGCTATTTTAGAAGAGGTGGATGAGGAAATTTGCGTGATTAATAAAAAGAAGCTTTGGATACGAAAATGGATCAATAGAAGAGATGACCTAGGAGGTACTAATCGTCTTCTAAAGGAATTAGCATTGGAAGATCCCAAAGAATACTTGAATAGCTTGAGGATGTCCGAAAGTTGTGTGAATTTTCTTTTAATGAAAATACAGTCTCAGATTCAGCGGAAAGATACCCATTTAAGAAGTGCGATACCTGCAATTACAAAATTACAAGCAGTTCTATACTTTCTTGCTACTGGATGTAGTTTAAGGACACACACATATATTTAGACTCGGAAAATCAACAATATCTGAATTCATCATCGAAGTTTGCGAAGCTATCTATGAATTATTAAAAGGATTTATCAAGGTAAGATTAAATAACTATATCAGATATATTATGAAACATTTATTAATTAAAAAATAAATTTCAACCTTTTTACGTACCTTTTTATAACAAATAGTCATTTATTAAAGAATCATTTACAACATCAAAACGTATAACAAATATAACAGTTATTTATTAAATAATAATTTTCAACATTGTTACGTTTAACAAATATAACAGTTTTTTTTTATTAAAGATATAAATAACAGATTAAAGAATTACTTTAATTATAAGTGTTTTGTTTGCTCCCATCAATTTTCATTATGAACATTAGCGCTCTGCATTGCTGATAAAATTAAATCATTTGATAGAATTCTAACGTTACTCAGCGTTTTATTATTGTTTATATGGCCCGATGGAAATGTATTTGATGAAAACTGATAATCAGTGGGTACAGAGTGTCTAGGTAAAATGGACGGCGAAAGAGATTCGAAATTAAAGTTACTGGTGTCATTATTATTTATTGAAGAATCGCTATATAGTGATTCTGTACCATACGACGACTGTGGCGTTATGGTATTTCTGTTTTGTTCAGGTGCTGGTTGAAGATGCTGACGTCGAATTCTATTTAAATAAATTTGAATGTGCTCTTGTGCTTCTAATGCCAATAGTAAGGGTAAAGCTTTCAGTTGAAGACCAACGTGTTTACCGAATACCTCAAACTCATTTTCTTCGACTCTAGAATTAGTAGTATCAGCTATCTCCTTTAATTGGCTAACCATGCTCGAGAGCTGAGCGATTTTCTTCTTTTTTGCTGCAGGTTGGGGTGTAGGTTCACGAAAAGCATCCACAGCAGTACTATTTTGCTCAGTATGTAATTGACTAGCTGTATTCGAGAGCTGGATGATTGAGCTGGGTGATGGGAGAGGTGTAGGTTCATTTTGTTCAATATATGTAATATCTGTATCATCAGTGTGTGAAGTAGGGGAAGCCTGAAACAAACGATGTTATTAGTAGGTATCCAAGGTATTCATGTTTTTTTTTTCAGGTTCCTACTACTGCAGACTGGAACGCAATTGAAAATGGTTTTCGAAATCAGTGGAACTTTCCAGGCTGCTGTGGAGCAGTCGATGGCAAACATTTTGTCATGAAGGCACCACCTGACTCAGGAAGTTTATACTATAATTACAAAGGCACAAACAGCATTGTCTTAATGGCCGTTGTAGATCATAATTATTGCTTTAGTTATATAGACGTTGGGTGTAATGGAAGGGTTTCTGATGGGGGCGTATTTCGAAACTGTAGCTTGTACCAAGAATTAGAAAACGGCCTTCTACCTGAGGGTTATGTCCTAGTTGGCGACAATGCATTTCCCTTGAAAGAATATTTATTGAAACCTTATCCAGGAAATCGATTAACCTTACAGCAAAAAATCTTTAATTATCGCTTGTCTCGGGCTAGAAGAATAGTAGAAAATGCTTTCGGTATACTAGCTGCTAGATTCAGAGTGTTTGAGAAACCGATGCCCTTCAGTCCTGAGAAAGTTGTTAAGATAGTAAAGACATGTTGCGCTTTGCATAATTGGCTTCGACGAACAAAATTACAGAACAAACAGTATGAATACACAGTAGACACAGAAGATTTTGAAGCAGGAACTATCGTTCCTGGTAATTGGAGAAATGAACCACAGACTCTCGGAATGCAACCGCTACCCGCTTCTTTAAGTAACCGATCATCGCAAAGGTCTACAGATCGCCGGGACAGATATGCGCAATATTTTGTCGGAAGCGGGTCTGTCCCATGGCAGACAAGAATGATACATTAAAAACTACCAGCCCACTAACACCAGAGTAAACATAATAGACAGACAGACATATGCATTATCTTATAATTATTGTATTGTAATAAATGTTATAAGCAGAGAGTAGTAACATTAGAGTGGTAATAAGGAGGTCCAGCCTATAGTCACTACATGGCGCTTATTAAATAAGATGTAGTGTTACCACCCTCTGGTATAAGTAGATAAGTAGGTACTTACCAAATTACTTTCACTTATTGTCAGTATTGAATTTAAATTTCGCAGGGATGCATCTATTATACTGAACCATTTTACTGATGGAGTATAAACTGCGTCCGTTCCCGCACCTGAATTTTTAGATTCCTTAATTTTTTTTAACTCCTGCGAATAGGTAGATCTATAAAAGAACGTATCACGTTAGGTTAGGTAACTTCTAAAAACAATGGTATTAATTAATAATTAAGAGCTAATTGTATCTTTAAATATGTTTAATTGTTAAATAAATATGCCTTTCAAATAAAATAATACCAGTATTCACTAACCTAATGTTTTTAATTTTCAATTTTATTTCCTTGTCACCAAATCCGGCTATATTCATATTATTCTGTATATCTAAGTATGCGGATTGTTTTTTCTGTTTGTTTTTATACCACGGGGACTTAACATTCCATAAGCATTCGTGTTCGACATAAGTGGAAACAAATTTTAAAGTGGTTTCCTCGCTCCAGCGAAACGACATTTTCACGCCAACTAATGAACTCGACTAAATCGACAGGTTCGGACTTGTTTAGCCGGCGGCCGAGTAAGCAGGGACCCCTGGTGGGGGGCGCTACTCACTACTAAACTACTAAAAAAAATAGAATAAAATGGATTGACTCGACTAAATTACTGACTAATCTACTCGACTAATTTTTTGGTGTTCAGACACGTTTAGCTACTAAATTACTCGCTACTAGACTAAAATACTAGCCTAGTCCGAACAAGCCTTAAGCGACGCGCACGCAGCCTATACAGAAAAAATACAATGATATCGCTCACGGAGTTAAGGCGACGCACCGCGTGAATCAGTTAAGGCGAATACAGTTCGTTGCGGTGTAACAATTTGATACATATTATGTGTTGTTTACTAAACGCCTAACATAAAAAAAATATTACGTTACAATTTATCTTCGTAGATCGGTGTTATTACAGAGCGCAGATCTGTCGCCTAGATATAATCTTAATATTGATACTTCATCGTAAGTGGCCAGTACTAAAGAAGATAGTAAAGCAAATTTTACACGAAGGTTATCTATTTGAAATTTAGGTATTCTGGCACTTGGTTGTTTTGAACATACGGTATTCTGCGATAACGGTGTTGTGATATTTGTCTATTATGAGACTTAGACATTTTAAAATTCAGTCATATTAGGTTTATGGTATAATGAAAAAAAAAGTTAGGCATTCTGAAATTTAGGTATTTTGACAATAAGTCATTTTGAGTTCTAGGAGTATTGGTAAAAGGGAAAAATGAAATCAAGACGTAATGAGCCCAACTCAAAATTACCGCCAAAATCGTAATTTTAAAGAGTGACTGAGGGAACCATAGCACAAAACAGATAGGTACAGAAATCAATCTACATACAAGCGCGCTCGAGCAAACGCACACATAGACATTGCTCATGGACACGATATCTCGGACCAGTTCGGACCAGTGCGAGCGCGAGTGCCATCCGCTTGACGTGTCCGTGAGCAATGTCTATGTGTGAGTTTGCTCGAGCGCGCTTGTATGTAGATTGATTTCTGTACCTATCTGTTTTGTGACCATGGCAACAGCAACAGAAAAAAAAGTTGATTGATTTATGTGTGTTTTTACAGTGACCTTACCTGCGTTCCTAAAGACGGTTGTAACAAGACCACCTCGCCCCACGCCGACCACGCAGACCCTGATGACTGTATACAAGTGCGTGTTTAGTTGCCTTAAAAAATTTTTTTTTTCATATTATTACAAATATTATTGACAATTGTAACCAAATTTTTGAAGTGAATAATACTTTATCCTGAGTTCTAGATGGTAACATAGCTATTTCGTGCTTTCATTACGTGCAGTCGAAAATAAGTTGAAATAATCAGTTTTCTGCGTGAATTTTGTCAATTTCGAGTTGGCCGCCCCAAGTATGCTCTCTTTGCCGCGCGATCCTCTTCCATTCTTTGTAGGTTAGGTGACCGATTCAACGAAGTCTATGAGACTTTATTTCTCCAATAATGTTCGGCCCGGCCAGCTCCTCAATCTCGGCGTTAGTACGGATCCGCCACGTACCATGATTCGTCTTAGTAGGCCCCAGGGTCTTCCGAGGCACTTTGCGTTCCGCTACCAGGAGCTGACTTTCCTCTTTAAGGGTCAGTGTCCAAGCTTCACAGCCATACGGATGGGTCTTATGACAGTTTGTGTCATGACAGTTACCTTGTGGAAATTGATATTGTTATAGATAACGCGTTTTTCTCGACAGGTACACGAGGATCACTAGAAAGCACCCGAACTGCACGGACACTTATTACGAGTGTCTGCTTAAGTGCTTTGACAAAAGAGGTTACAGGTAATGGTTATGTTATAGTAATTTAACTACACCCATATTATTAAATTACTATAATAATAAATACCTTCAAGACTTCGTCACTAGGCATTGTACTTTCGATAGCACGGTAGGAATTTCCCTTTATTCCCACTAGTTCTGTTGATCAGTTCTGTTGACAGAACTACTGGGATATGCGGTTCCCATTAGTCCTTTGAGAGCTATGGAGCCGATTTTAACATTAAAATACAACATACTCATTCATCTATTTCATTCAAAACTGGTTATTTTGGTTAACATTCCCAAGGATTAAATAACTAAATATTTAAAACTGCTAATTTAACTCTATTTATTGTCAATATCATACATTTTCTAGTCATAAATGGATATTCGATCAATATAGAACCCAATTTACTCCAGAAGACATGGAAAACGTCGCAAATATTTACGTATTTTATGGTGGCGAAAAAAAACAATGCCTACACAAATCAGGTCTTTGTATATTCTTCTGACTTTGTCTTTGACTATTAAATTAAAATTGCGAATAAAATACACTTATGAGTATGAATAGTATTTTAATGTTAATATCGGCTCCATAGCTCTCTCAAGTCCTACCGTGCTATCGAAAGTCTGATGCCTATTCATCACATTACCAAACCCCCAGCATGCTCACCTTACGGGCCATATTCCTTTTAAAATTTATTTTTTTCATATTATGGCAAATATATTGATTGTTTCAACCAACTTTTTGAAGTTCATAATACTTCTCCCCGAGTTCTAGGTAGTAACATAGCTATTTCATGCTTTCATTGCGTGCAGTCGAAAATAAGTTGTAAAAACTAATTTTCCGCGTGAATTTTGTCAATTTCGAGTAGATTTTGAAACAAAAATTATCAATGAAAAATTCAAACTGTAGTTTTCAAATATATACCAATACATGCCAATAGTCCTGTTCTAGGTAGTAACACCAATAATATGATAAGCAACATGTATGATCATAGAAAAAAATGTCTGAAACAATCAGCATTTTAAAAGGAATAGGTAAGGCCTCTTAACAGTATCATATTTGCAAATATGATACTCAGAGTCCGGAATATTGGCGGCCAAACAAAACACTGTCGCAATGTAGCTGTTAGAAACATTTTTTTATCGATGTCGAGTAAATATTATTATATAAAAAACGAGAGATATCGGAACATCTTACCCAACCTGAACAATGAATATCATACCAAATATACCAATTACTAATAATTGTATTTTGCTTCCTTGACATCGACTGAAGTTGAATGTTCATTTAGTATACATAAAAATGGCTTTATAGGGATTGAACAACGAGTGGTTTATTAATTCATCGTTACACAATATTCCAAACACAGACAACTTAACCCTATAGACCCCGCTTCATAAAACTTTATCTAGTATCTCAATTTGCCAAATTGGCGGGGTGAGGAGGGTATCAAGTGCTCTGTGATTGGCTAGTTCAAGGTCAGCGAGCAATAACGCATGCGTTGCAAGACGCGCGCCTTTTTTGATAGTGATGGGACACACTCGAAAAAGAAACTGCAGAATGTAAGTATATATGTTTTTAATTGGAATCAATAAGAATACAAGAATGGTATTATTATTTATTAATTATGTACCTGAGTGCATTTTTAATTGGACCTTGGTGAAAATGCACTCTAGTGTAGTAGTAGATCAACAAATAAAGTGAAAATTGAAAAATCAAAACTTCAAATAACATCCTTCTTATGTAGCGCCATAAGATTCAGGTGCCAACTTAACTCAATCGAGTGTAATGGGTACCCCCCTTTTATTGGAATTTTTTTTACAGCGTATAATATGTTTATTTTTTCGACATATTAATGAAGTTTTCATCAAAGTCTGTTCAGGCGTTTTCACGTGATGCGCGGTCAAATAAACAGACAAACAGATAAACACAAATATTCTAAAAACTGTTGGAACAATACAATACAATACAATACAATACTTTATTGCACACCAACAAGAAAAATATTACATGAGAAATCATAAATTAAATAATGGTAGACAATAGGCGGTCTTATCGCTAAAGAGCGATCTCTTCCAGACAACCTTTGGGTGGCGGAGAAAACAAAATTAAACAGAAAATAATAGGTGGTGAGATAAGAACTTTAAGTAATTTGAGAAATAATAAATAAACGACAAACAAAATATTAAAGGCAGATAGGTCATACACATACACAAATAATATCTATATATATAAACATACATAAACGTACATACATACAAAATGGAAGAATGAAAATAATATCACAGCTAGCATAAGACTTATAATGAAAAACGACAGCATAGAGTTATTAAAGGATTAGGCTACGGTAGAGATAAATAGTGATCTTTAAGTTTATATTTAAAAATTGCCAAAGTTTTAGCTTGTCTTAGATCTACCGGAAGCGATTTCCACAGTAAAATAGCTTGCACAGTAAAAGAATTGGAATAAAATTTTGACTTCGATGCCGGAACAGTGAGTATACAATTTTGAGCGGACCTTGCAGATGTGAGGTAACTAAAACGATCTTTAAGGTAGCGGGGAGTTGCAGGGTTAAAAAGAATATTATAGAGAAGTGAGTGTGTGAAAGTTACGACGAAGACGGATAGGGAGCCACTTGAGTTGTGAACGGAAACTGGAAACATGGTCATACTTGCGTAACCCAAATATGAACCTAATGCAGATGTTTTGAATACGCTCAACTTTGTTAAGCTGCTCCTCGGAAAGGTCAATATAGGAAATATCAGCGTAATTTAAAATAGAGAGTAGTAATGTCTGAGCAAGCGTAATTTTAGTAGCAATGGGTAGGAAATAACGAAGCCTCCTCAGAGAACCTACTGCGGCAAACACCTTCCTACTAACCTCACCAAGCTGAGGCACCCAAGAAAGTGTGCGATCCATAATAACACCCAGGTTTTTAACCTGATGAGAGAAAGGAATCAGAATGCCATTGAACAAAATAGGTGGGAGGTTTATGAAGTAAATTTTTGCGATCATCTTAGGGCTACCAATGATTATAACTTGAGTCTTGTCAGGGTTGATTTTCAGACCGTAGCTACTGCTCCAGTCTAAAATACGCTCCAGATCACAATTTGTCGAGGATATGACCGATGGTAGATCACCGAGCACACCCTGCGAATATATTTCAAGATCATCGGCATAAAGGTGATAAGAAGAAGATAAGTTTCTAGTAATGGAACATGTTCTGTTATCGGTTTTAAGCATCCCCCGCCAACTTTATTTTTTAATATCTTCCATGTACAGACTTTAGAGCCACTTCAGCTTTATTATATGTATAGATGTATCGTATTTATCCAGAATATTAAGTAGCCCTTCTCCAAGATTCTATCTGTTTTCGAAAATTCATCGAAATTGGTTCTTCAGTTTAGACATTTATGGTTTCATAATTGTATATTTATGAACTTAAGTAACATACATTTCGATTATTCAATAATAAAAAAAGTTTGTACTCTATAAAGAGTTCAATATTGTTTAACGGGTATCGGTTACGTAATTAATCAGTCACATCACTACTAAAAACACTGCAAAGGTTAGACGAAGACGGAATTACAAAAATTTGCAAGCGAAGGTAAGAGACAGTTTACAATTGACAGAAGACATCATCGCGTCGCTAGGTTACCGATCTACATTTTATAACTTAATAACATTCGTTGTAAAATAGTAAAAATAGCTTACTTGTGAAATGAAATCCCATCTTTTTGAAGACTAGATGTCTTGCTACATTTTCCACACAATTTTACCATACAATAAGGCATATTTTGAACACCTTATAAGCCAAGTAAGCAGTGAAATATTTCATGTTACTTCGTCAACAGTCGACCGCCAACTAAGAGAGCGTTTGGGGGCGTGGTGAGCGCTGCGTATTTTTAACCGACTTCAAAAAAAGGAGGAGGTTCTCTATTCGAACTAATTTTTTTTTTTTTTTTTTGTGTGTATGTTACTCGATATCTCCGAGAACCGTGAACCGATTTTCAATTTTTTTTTTTAATCGAAAGGGTATAACTCCTAGTTGGTCCCGTTGGCACTAAGTCGGGATCTGATGATGGAATCTTGGAGAAATCGAGGGAACTCTTCAAATGTTATAGGGACATGTACGGCGCTTTCGGTAATTTATTGATAAAGTCAAGAATTTACATTCAGTAAATAGGATTTGGCCACTAAAACTTTTATATGAATCACTAAAAAGCAAAAAAAAAAAAAATTTTTAACAAAAAAAAAGAACCGACTTCAGTAAAACTAAAAAACCAAAAATAACCCGTACAAGTACAGATTACATTTGACTCACCCTTCGAAGTCGGTGCCAAACCTCACGTAAACTATAATATAACTATAAATATAAGAACTGAGTGGTTTGGGATCGACTTCGAAGGGTGAGTCAAATGTAATCTGTACTTGTACGGGTTATTTTTGGTTTTTTAGTTTTACTGAAGTCGGTTCTTTTTTTTTGTTATTTGAGCATTAGCTTGGCTCACCCGGGTGCCCTTATAAGCGGGGTCTATAGGTTAAGTTGTCTGTGATTCCAAAGATAATATAAAGGGAAAATCTCGTTAGCGTGATTCAGCATTTCACGTTGAGAGGTCAGCGACATCTACTATCAAATAGAATAACTAAATTTATATAAAAGTTACGTTATACCATATCACAAACCAAATAAAATGTCATGTGTGTACTGGCGTGGATTTCGCAGAAGAAATTGCATCTGTCTTTAAGTATATAGTTTTATACAACACTCACGTTAATTACGTTTTTTTATTAAATACTTTTCATTCGGTCGACCGATTTCTTCTATTACGCAAGTGTCGATATCGAAAAAAATAGAACCGACTTCAGTAAAACTAAAAAGCCAAAAATAACCCGTTCAAGTACAGATTACCTTTGACTCACCCTTTGAAGTCGATCCCAAACCACTCAGTTATTATATTTATATTTTATAGTTTACGTGAGGTTTGGCCCCGACTTCAAAGGGTGAGTCAAAGGTAATCTGTACTTGAACGGGTTATTTTTGGCTTTTTAGTTTTACTGAAGTCGGTTCTATTTTTGTTAAAATTTTTTTTTTTGCTTTTTAGTGATTGTTAAAAACACTTATGGCAGGGTGATCAGGGGGTCTTGAAGGCATGCATCTCGTTTGAATTATCTCCTAACTCCTAACCGTTGAGGAGTTGTACCTTCCATCATCAGCTCAGCATTGGAAGATGATGACTACCATATGCAAATACTTAAATAGTTTTATAAAATATGTGAAAAATATTATAAGTGCCTATAAAATTTCAGGAATTCCTTCGATTCCTCATGGATCTCGTCATCCGATCTTCACCAAAATTTTATGGGACCAACCTTGAGATGTCTATTCATGAACCTAAAAAGAATTTTTCAAATCGACTCATAAATGACGGAGTTCTGAGGTAACAAACATTAAAAAAAAAAAAAAAAAAAAAAACATACAACCGAACTGAGAACCCCCTCCTTTTTTTGAAGTCGGTTAATAAAATAAATTCTAACACTAGCTACATTGCGACAGTGTTTTGTTTTGCCGCCAATATTCCGGGCTCTGATGATACTGTGATGGTGAGCATGCGGGCCGCGGCCCACTATTATATTAATCTGTGGCCCTACATACAGTCCGGCAAAAAAGAGTAGAAATTAAAAAGTGGCAATACTGTAGTGGCCTCCCTTTCTTATCAATATAAGAAAACGGGGACGACACTACAGTATTGCCACTTTTTAATTTCTACTCTTTTTGGTCGCACTGTACACCATAGCATGAGCGGGTAACACTGCAGGGAGCAACTTGTAGTAGTATATAGGTAAATGAAATAGAGATTAGGCGGTCTTATCGCTAAAGGGTAATGTCTTCAGGCAATCTCAGATGAGGGTTGAGCAGATGGCTCAAGCAGATGGTGATAATTATTATGACGAAGTTATGATGAAGTTGTTGATGAATTATTGATGAACGGTGATGATTATAATGACGTCAATTATAATGATTCTGACGATGATGATCACATTCCGGGATGTTTGGAGATGCTTTATTTATTTATTTAATATTCAAATAAGTTACACAACAAAACCAATGCACTGTGAACTACAAAAATAAATATAAACAAAACTTAAAACTAGTTAGATTTACGGCGTCAAATACCTGTTACAAACACTGGAGTGACAATACCTGTTACAAACACTGGAGTGACAATACCTGTTACAAACAGTGGAGTGACAATACCTGTTACAAACAGTGGAGTGACAATACCTGTTACAAACACTGGAGTGACAATACCTGTTACGAACACTGGAGTGACAATACCTGTTACAAACACTGGAGTGACAATACCTGTTACAAACACTGGAGTGACAATACCTGTTACAAACACTGGAGTGAGAATACCTGTTACAAACACTTGAGTGACAATCATCATCATCATTATCTCAGCCATAGGACGTCCACTGCTGAACATAGGCCTCCCCTTTGGACTTCCATATATACCTGTTGGAAGCGACCTGCATCCAGCGCCTTCCGGCGACCTTTATAAGGTCATCTGTCCATCTTGTAGGTGGACGTCCTACGCTGCGCTTGCTGGTCCGAGGTCTCCACTCGAGCACTTTTCGGCCCCATCGGCCATCTGCTCTGCGTGCTATGTGGCCTGTCCATTGCCACTTCAACTTGCTAATCCGGTGAGCTATACCAGCCGAGTTGGATTCGGCGGTTGACCTCTTTCTCGAAGTTGGACCTACCTAATTGGACCACTTGTCCTAGGTAGATGTATGAGTCAACAACTTCGAGTACCGAGTTTTCAACAGAGACTGGGATGGGCACAACCTTGGCATTTGACATGAGTTTCGTCTTGTCCATATTCATTTTTAAGCCCACTCGTTGAGAAACTCGATTGAGGTCATCGAGCATCATGCTGAGTTCCTCCATCGACTTTGCCATGACTACGATGTCGTCGGCAAACCGAAGGTGAGTGATGTATTCGCCTTTGATGTTGATGCCAAGTCCTTGCCATTCCAGGAGCTTGAAGGCGTCTTCCATAACGGCCGTAAACCATTTCGGGGATATAACGTCCCCCTGTCTTACGCCTCTTCTCAATGGAATGGCCTTTGTGCTCTGCTCCTGAACTCGGACCGACATGGTGGCGTTACTATACAAACACTTCAACACTTCAATGTACCGATAGTCAATATGGCATCGCTGAAGTGACTCGAGCACCGCCCATCTTTCCACCGAATCGAAGGCTTTCTCATAGTCCACAAACGCTAAGCATAATGGCAAGTTATACTCTTCAGTCTTCTGTATAACTTGCCGCAGCGTATGTATGTGGTCTATTGGTACTATAGCTTCTTCGGAAACCGCTGGCTGGCTTCGGAGGCTGGAAGTCATCAAGTCTATGTTCGAGACGGTTCGTGATGACCCTTGAAAACAGCTTATAAACATGGCTTAGAAGCGTGATGGGCCTGTAGTTCTTCAATAGGCTATTATCACCTTTCTTGAAGAACAGTACCACCTCGCCTCTATTCCATGCTTCAGGCGTTTTGCCCTCTGACAAGACGGAATTAAAGAGCTTCTGGAGGACCTTAAGTACCGGTGTTCCACCCGCTCTCAGAAGCTCTGAGGTGATTCCGTCTTCGCCCGGCTCCTTGTTGTTCTTAAGCTGCTTTAGGGCCATCCTAATCTCATACAGACTGATGTCCGGGATGTCTTTGGTATAATGTCGGGACAGCTTGGCTCTTGGATCGCCTACCAAGCTGTCAACGGGCTTTGCGACTGAAGTGTATAATACACATACTGGAGTGACAATACATGTTACAAACACATGAGTGACAAAACCTGTTACAAACACTTGACTGACAATACCTGTTACAAACACTGGAGTGACAATACCTGTTACAAACACATGAGTGAGAATACCTGTTACAAACACTGGAGTGACAATACCTGTTACAAACACTTGAGTGACAATACCTGTTACAAACACTTGAGTGACAATACCTGTTACAAACACTTCAGTAACATTATGCTCACGCAAAGTGTCATTCAAGTACCAACTTACCTACCTCATGTGAACGTAATTTTATTATAGTATCTATAATAAGCAGAGACGATACCTACAGTCAAACTGTGAATACAGTTTTGTCGGACCTTTCTTATGTCTAAGTTTTTATACCCTTTACAATAATCCTTGGGGTGTGATGATGACCATACCTGTGCTAACTCGGGGCACGTTCTAGGGATAGGATATCGATAAAAAAGATGTCGATATAATTAAATTAATATAAGTATGTATGTGCTCATTGAACCTTCTCGATTACTATAAAGAGGTTCGATTTCATATCTGATATCGGGCCTCTTAAATTAAGGTCATTATTAAAAGTATGAGGATGTCATTTCAATCGAAATGACAATTTACGTATATTATGAAAATTAATTTAAAATAAACATGTAAATACACGTTTTAATATGTTTATTTGAAAATGTGGAGAAATTAGTAATATTTATTTATGTCGATGACATTTAGATGTTCAGTAACATCGATATATTTTTTTGTCGATAAAATATTTTGCTACGTCACTTTCGTATAGGTGCCCCGAGTTATCCCAGGTATGATGATGACGATGACTTACAGGATAAAATGTCCGTGGGACACGCCCCCACCCCGCCCCGAGCCGATGCGGTTGAATTTCACCGGACTCTTCTTAGCAATCAACTCACCTCTTGCCAATTGGGATACCGACCAGCTCTTAAAGGTATGCGTTCTCTTGCTTGTACCGTTTCATACTAGCAGTTAGTGTTGGGCGTAATTAATTACTTTTGTAACTTAATTACGAATTACATAACATTTAATTCAATTTATTCATAAATGAAATGTATACATAGGTAGATTAAAATACAATAAAACTAAACCTAGAAATTAAACTAAATTAGAACATAATAAATTTATACTGAATCTAAGAAATTGGGCAAGTGCGATTGCGACTCGCGCATGATGGGCTCCGTACCATAATCTATAACAAGTTTGTTGTATGGGAGCCCCCCTTAAATACTTATTTTATTTTATTTTTAGTATTTGTTGTTATAGCGGCAATAGAAATACATCATCTGTGAAAATTTCAACTGTCTAGCTATCACCGTTCTTGAGATACAGCCTGGTGACAGACGGACGGACGGACGGACAGCGAAGTCTCAGTAATAGGGTCCCGTTTTTACCCTTTGGGTACGGAACCCTAAAAATGGCCCCTGCGGCATAGTGCCAAAGATGCTGGCGGCATTTCCTCGCTGAATCGCCAAATTGATTATTTGAGCGAGGAAACCGCTAGGTCACCAGTAACATCAATAAGCCTCTTCTATATATCTAAAATTACATTTAATTTAATTTAATGTATGTTCAATTCAATTCAATTCAATATTTTTATTGTAAGATTATGAGTATTACAAAAGGTCTTAAGTACTATATTTATGTGTCGTCATAATCAGCCATTAAAGGTTAGGTACACAATAATATTACATTTTTCAGGTAAAATAGATGAATACATTCATATAAGTCTCATACAATTTGTGGGTCCATTGATACATGAAATCATTGAGTGAGTGAATATGTCAAGTATGGTAATATTAATATTAAAACTATATTTACAAGTAATACTTAAAAATCTACACACAGTGGGGGGGGGGGGCAGGTACGTTGTTTCATTGGATCTATTCCCTAAAACCCTGGACGGCACATTATGTAACTTGTAGTACAAATCGATCTAGACCCAAATTAAGCTCAAGAAGGCTTGTGTTATGGGTACTAGACGACGATATACATACTTATATACATAAATATATACTTAAATACATAGAACAACCATGACCCAAGCACAAATATTCGAGTTCATCACACACATATTTGCCCTGGCCGGGATTCGAACCCGGGACCGCCGGCTCAGTAGGCAGGTGTCTACAAACCGAGCCAAATGCGTCGTAATTAGTAATTACATTAATTAGTAATTAAAATACTCAATTACTTTAAGTGACCTTTTTAAGGTTCCGTAGTCAACTAGGAACCCTTATAGTTTCGCTATGTCCGTCTGTATGGTATGTATCACGCCGACAAAACGGTAAAATCAAAAATAAAAATAAAAAATTTTTTCGGGTACCTCTCGAACACCTAAAGTGGGGGTGAATTTTTTTTTTACAATTATCGAACTAACCTACCCACTATTGCAAGTATGCATACTGTTCGGCATTATACAACTAAAACCAAAATGTCTTTGTAATTCTTAATTAAGTATATTGGGTGAAGGCCAAAAAGTTTACCATCTTTAACTCACTTTATTTAAAGGGTATAGCCGTGTTTGTATGGGGCATTGGCTCCAGAAGACAAATCGATTGCCGTTTTGCTAATATATTAGCCCAGATGTAAGATGCTATTTTCCAAAAAATAATCACCCTGAAATACTTTTTGCAGGTTTTTGAGAAAATTAAAAAAAACGAAAATTCGTTTTCATTTTGCTTTTATCTAAACTACTCAACAGATTTATTTGTTACTTATATAAATTATAAAGATGTATTATAAAAAAAAATGGATTTCCAATTTTATATGTAGTGAAATTTTCACTTTTAATTATTCAATATTTTTTTTATATTTTACTAAAAAGTAACCTGCAAATTATTATGTATAAACTAATATTCTATAATATATATTTTTTTCAAAAACATTTACTTGGATCAAACATATCCAAAATGAAACAAACTTATCGCCTGGTGACATATTATACTATAGACATTTTATTTTGACGATGCTCATGTTATTTTTATTAGATTCTTGTACGAGTAGTTAGGCATATTAAGTCCAATAAATGTATTGTATACCATAACGTCTGTTGACAACCAACTCATTAAGTAACAAATACCTACTTAAAATAAAGCTCGTATCTCAGTATCAATCTACAAACTAGATACGAGGTTTTGAAGAGTACTCTGCCATCATATCGAAAAAGGGCGCATCTAACATTTTTGTCAAAAATGAGTTCTATAGGTACATATTCGGAATCAGCAAAAAAAGACGGATCTACCAGTATTTTAAAATTTGACTAAAAATGAACAGAACCCTGTGAAACCTACAATCAAAAAGGACGTATCTGCGGGATACCGCGTATACAACGAATGAGAAAAGGCATTTCTGATGTATGCTAAAATAAAAAGACGCATCTAAGCAAAAGCGTTGTATTATTTTAGAATAATATGGACATTTTCATAAAAATAAATGGCGCTTCTACACGATAATATGAAGAAAAGACGGTTCTGCGTAGTTGCGCCTTTTCATCTTAGTGAAATCACCATTTAAGTCACAATAAGTCAGGCGCAAGTGTCAGTACCGTCTTTTCTACGTAGTAAAGTTAAAAGCGTGCGGCGTAAAGGGGGCTCGCGGTTGGATATCAATTCAATCAGATGCGTCCAGGCAGTTGAAGGAAATTTTAAGGTTTTCTTTAAATTATCATCATAAATTTAAGACTCAAACTCCTGTCGGTGTAGCTGATATAGTATGTATACTCTAACAGGGTGTTTTTCAACCCACGCCATAATGCGGTTCTTTAGAGGTACTACTTTACTGACAACGACACATTTTTGGTAACTAACGTTGAAAGTCAGTGAATGTCACTGATGTAAGTAAACAAAGAGGAAACAGGACTTTTTAGATATTCCATTTTAGTTTTTTTTTTCATAATAAAGCCAAAACTGTTCACAATGATAAAAGTCAAGTTTTTTCAATAGAATTCAGTAATTATTTCGCAAGAAGAACGAAGGATTCCATTCCGGTAAAAAATGTTTTCAGTTTGGTCTGTGATAAATCGCTACTCACGTTTAATAATATAACGTATGCACATTATTGCCATATGAAAGCTGTTTGTAGCGCCACTATCCCTGGACCGGACCGGACTTATATGGTGTTCAACCATTTACTGTTAATGTTAAATGCTTCACCAACACCACATTTCGAAGGTTTTCCGTACCTTCCCTTACCTTTGCGTTATGATCGATTTTCACACCCATAGAAAACAATGCACCCCATAAAAAAAAATCGTTTGTTATTTTTTATTTTCTGGGATATATTTGCGGTCATTAAATTATTTTTATTTTTAACAGCCACGTTTGCTAAACCTATTTTTGCTTTGATGTCTGGTGTATATTTTGAGTCTACTGTAATAAATATACATAAATATGTTTGCTTTTCTTTAAATTTAAAGGGTTGTCGTATTAAAATATACATTTTCTTCAAAGGAGACAGGTACAATCATTAAAAAAACGGCCATATAGAAAAGGCATACATAAGCTAAAATCAGTTGCTTCAAATAGCTTTTGACGTTTTCGGAAAAAAAATACACTTGTACTTTTTATTAAAACAAATAAAAAGTCGTCAATGCAAGAATTCCGTTTTGACATTTATAAAGCGGTAAAACTAAAACTTACTTGTAGGTAACGTAACTAAAAAAAAAAGCAATTGCCTACGTTTCAACAATAACCCTATTTCGATATGACGGCGGTACTGTCAGAAATGTTTGTCAGTTTTGGTTGTCACCAGGCGATAAGTTTGTTTCATTTTGGATATGTTGAGCCAAGGAAATGTTTTTGAAAAAAATATATATTATAGAATATTAGTTTATGTATACATAATATAGCCAAAATTGGCGGGTATCTCGAATATATAAAAAAATATTGAAAAAGTAAAAGTGTAAATTTGAAATTTGAAATTTGAAATTTTTGGAAATCCATTTTTTTAATAATACATCTTTATTACTTACATCATGTCTGTATAAGTTACAAAAAAATCTGTTGAGTATTTAGATAAAAGAAAGTGAAAACAAATTTTTGTTTTGTTTTTAATTTTCTCAAATACCTGCAGTATTTCAGGGTGTTTTTTTTTTTTTATAAAATAGCATCTTATAAATATATTAGCAAAACGGCATAGATTTGGCTTCTGGGGCCGATGCCCCATACATACAAGGCTAACCCTTTGTATGAAAATTTCCATTTTGCGACGACAGTAAGGTACTATTTTATCGTTATTTTGACGCACAACGGAACATTCTCCAATCGCTTTTTTTTTCTCGTTTTGTATAGTTAACTAAGCCATATTTTCACCCACATTTTGCTTTTTACCCAATTTGCTTAATTAATAAAATAAACTCATTGCTGCAACTGAATAAACCATTATTTTATAGGACTTCAGGAGAATCATTCTGGAGAAGGGGTATAGGGATTGCAAAAGCACAACGAGAAGTACCACGACCTTTACGGTGGGCTACCCCGTCTACTATGATGATCTGCTATCCAACAAAACTGGAACCATTATGGCAAAGGTATGATAAATACTGACACAAAGGTAAATTATGAAAGAAAAATGTGATCTACTACAATCTAAGCAGGACTCGAATCTTCGACCCTACGTTTCCGGCGTAGTGCTCTCCCAACTGAGCTATTAGATCGTTATGTCAATCACAACAAATAATCAACATCAAAAAAACGAAGCTACTATGTTGTATGCATACCTCGGATTATATGATGCAACATTGTGTGACAGCTACGTATAGCCTAAATCGATGAACTCTATAGGCTAGTTGACCCATTTTTGAAATATTTGAAATGGTTAAAAACGATCTTACTAGCCCTATAAAAAATGTTTTTGTGTAAGCTAGGAAGCTAAATTGTATTAATTGAAAATAGAAATTTCATGACAAACGCCGTCCGCCATTTTTGGCTTTTCCTTATCTGTGGCGTGACGTAGAGTACCGAGTAATTAATAAACAGAAGGAATACTCCGATGTTCGAAATTCGACCGTCGCATAGTGCCGAC